>OU744269.1:0-10000000 GCA_916610215.1 Omphaloscelis lunosa
AAAGCAACCTTCTTAAATTACATAAAATTAAAATATTGTATTCAGAAAGAATGATAAAAGTACCTAATAAATCAGAATATGCCGTAACTTATTAACTAACTAAATTATTGCAGACAACTCTGAACATCTACTTTGTTTAACGAATTATATTTCAGATCGCCGTGAAGTAAAATTGGGAATCAAACGAGCTTACCTGTTAAGCGAAGTCTTGATTCTAATTTTACGAACGGCGATCTGAAATATAATTCGTTAAACAAAGTAGTAATTCTTATGCACAGCGTAGACATCGCGTTCGTTTAGATATAAAATATTATAAATTAATAGAATTATCGTCCTTGGTGGCAACACACGCAGGAATGTCACTAATTTTAGAGATCCTTATGATGGAGAACAAGCTCTGTTTTCTGTACAGAGTAGTTCCGCATACTTACATTCACTAGGTTTTCCTGGAAAAATAAGTGAATTAAGTAGACTAATTATTGCAGCTTTGGGGATATTAGCTAGTGGCGGGTGGGTAATTATATTTCAGATCGCCGTTCGTAAAATTAGAATCAAGACTTCGCTTAACAGGTAAGCTCGTTTGATTCCCAATTTTACTTCACGGCGATCTGAAATATAATTCGTTAAACAAAGTAGATGTTCAGAGTTGTCTGCAATAATTTAGTTAGTTAATAAGTTACGGCATATTCTGATTTATTAAGTACTTTTATCATTCTTTCTGAATACAATATTTTAATTTTATGTAATTTAAGAAGGTTGCTTTGTTTTATGTGAATGTCATGTACATCTGTTATTGGTATGTATATAAGTCCATAACTGTTAACATTTAATATTTAATGTACAATATATATGCTTTTGGCGTATCCATTTTAGATAAATTCTTAATAACGTTGCTTAATTAATAGTGTTTAACTATTTTTCATCAGTAATGAGGTATAATCATCAACACAATGTTGGTTGGCACTGTGTCTATTTCAATTGATGCCAGCACTAAGTTGAGCTACTGTATGTTTTGTGCTGTGGGAGGTGAATTATTAGTATCACTCTCACTTCCTACCACATTTAATCCAGCTTGTGTTTATACAAATTTTATAAAGTTGTTCTGAATTAATATACCAGGAGGATATTATGATATGAATACTTTAAAAGTGTAAAACTGGGTGAACCTGCTACAGGGACACCTTGCCCAACCATTCGGGGAAACAAGGCGTAATGTTATGATGTTACTTTAAAAGTTTCCATGATTGAGAACAGCATTCTCAGATCTGTCTGTAAATAGTTAATTATTTGGGATACTGTTGTGCTTAATGAGTGAGTATTGAGTTGCACATTACATCTTGCTGTCAAGGTAAGTGTCGAGCTCAGTGAGTCTAGAAGATGAATTGTAAAGATTATCATTAGGGTATTTTAAAGAATGTCAGTTATCTAGTGATCTGAATAAGAGGCACCATGGCTGTGAAGTCCTTAGTAGTTAAACTTTCATAGGGTGTAACAGGATCTTTTAGCCCCTGAATGTTGTAAGCAGGGAGGTATTTTTGGTAAGCATTTGTGGAATTGTATTGTACCTAAATTGTACTGACAGGAACTTAGTTTTTTTTTTTTGAAAAATGTAGTAGGATTTTTTGGTCAAATTCTTGTGATCAGTTGATGTTATTTCCGTTTAGGTAAGTATATACTTTATGATATGGTTTCATTTCATTTTTGGATGGACTAGTTTTCCATAACTTTAGTTATTAAAGGTATTTTGGAAACTGAATTTCAAATACGGAATAGGTTTTTAACTTGTAACCACCAATTAATAAGGGCAGTATATTATGCCCTGGATAAGAGAGAGGTTTGGACAAATTTGAGGTGAAAGGGTCTATTTCAGATGCTTAGGGTTTTTCCTCAACGATACTAATTTCCATGTGAGTTTCACATATTCTGCTAGCAGTAATTACTTGACGAGTTTAGAGCTAATCGAAACTAGATTCATTTTAGAAGTATAAAGATATGAACTCTTTTCCTTGACCTCATAATATGTCCAAAATTGGGATTGTGTAATGAGTTGCATTTTTAAGTGAGGGAGTTGTATAATTGAACTTGTTATGATGTGCACTTGGTGAGCAGATGGAGAGTTTTAGAGTAAAGCAATTTATAGATAATTCATTCATAGTACCTACATTTATTGTATTATACCTTATCTTGTTCATGTTCTACTCACAATCCATCAATACCTACGTTGTCTTCACAATGTTCTCCCCCCTCCTTTTTTTTTTTTTTTGTTTCCTTGATAATTTCACTTTAGTGCTGCAATTATCATTTAAATCTACTGTTAAATATGTAGACTAGTAGTTGGCAATCAAATGATTAATTAAGTATTTTGATTTTATAAGCTTTGAATAAGATCACCCATTTCTGCCCAGCCCTTCGGGAAGTCCGGGCGTAATGTTAAATAATGCGACTAAGTTTACTAGCACTTTTTTTTTTTTTTTTTTGTCCTTGTGTTTCAAGGTTTGTTTAAAGTGAAAAAAAAATAAAACTTAATAATCAAGCCTAAAAAATAGCATTATTAGTTTTCAAGCCCAAACATTTAAACACACTTATAGTGGTATTTATTGGTATGTCTTATCGCAGTCTCGATATTTTACCAAATAAACAGTCAAGTTAGATTGTAAGAAAACCTTGTTTTCTGTAAGTGGCACTACTGGTAATTTAGTAGGTAAAACAGAGATAAGAGACTATTCAAGTATGAAAAGTATTAGTAAATGTGTATGTAATTATCCCTTTATTGGTTATTTGGTAGGTTATGTTATCTTCCAAATAGTCCTAAGTGATACCCCTGTACCTATAGGATGAAATCATAATATGTTTTCATAAAGGTATTATGGTATATTATACCTATCTATTTTGATATGCTAAGCTAAAATTGATTAGTGTACAAGTTGTCAGTTTGTTATTACTGGGATTTTTATTTTCCTTCAGTATGATATTAGACAGTCTTCATGAATTTTTTTTTTTTTTTTTTTTCATAATGAAACTGAATTTTCTATTTTGTTTGGGACTGACTGAAATGTATTTTTCAGATAAATTCTTTGTAGATCTATCTATTGTATTGTTTGTAAATGCATCTCAATATTTAATAAGATCTTTGATGGTATTGAGAGGATCATCATCTACCCGGCCTTCTCCCAACTATGTTGGGGTCAGCTTCCAGAGAATGGCTTTGAGAGGTTAAGATATTGAATTTGGTAGGTATCAAATATTTTCTTATCTATGTCCATAGCCAATAGCTGAATCAGAGGAATATAACTGCTTTGCCAGCATTTATTCCAGTATTGGTCTTCTTGAATTGTTATTTTGGAATATAAGCCGGGTTGTTGTTGAGGTCCACCATATATATTGATTTTTATTTTCAGTGACAAAAATAATTCATTTATTTTTCAGACATAGTCCATTCCAACCGATTAGATTAAACCAAAACATCATAAGATATTGTGGTGGTGGTTTTCAATGGTGTGATTCCTGTTATTAACCCGGTAGAAGGATGTGAATGTCTTGTGGTTTTAATATTTATTGAATAGTTGTTATTGTTTTTGTTTGTAGGTAAAACATTGTGTACTCAAGTTTGTGATTGTTTCGGTTTGTTTATCAAATAGGATGAATTAAAGTTAATGTCAATTAGAGATTATATAACTTTTGTTCTGGTTTTAGTTTGGTGGCAGTGGGCATTGCCAGCTGGTTTTGCTGCATCAGCCAAGTTAATCAACAATTTGTGTTTGTCTTATGTTTTCATAAGCATAGGGTCAGTCACTGCTTTCCCTATGATAGGGGTAATAACCAGTACGGCTTGTTTCTGGAATATCTCAATCCCTTGTTTCCTCAGTTTAGAGGAATCTAAATGGGGTGAATAAGTATGGGAGCATGGAATAATACTTTGTATTATTCCAATTATGGTTTAGTCCATTGCACTTGTATCTGAAATCAAGAGTTTCCAGAGGTAGCATTTGTCGTCAGCCATTGTATCACAGAATCAAGTTTACAAAGTATCTTGTGTATTTAACTGTATGCCTGTAAAAATTGCACAATTTTGCATTATTGTTTTAGTTTACAAAATAGATATCATTTATCAGTTTTTGGCAGGATAATTAAGCCACCTAGAGCTAGATAAGTCACTGAGTATCTCGTACACAGTGATATCTTTTAATTAGCTATATTTTGTTTGTTAAAAATGGCAATCCTCGATATGAAAGCTAGATCACATAGTATTGAGATAACATGCTATAAGCATCTCGCGCTAAGCATGTGCACACCATGTCAGATATGTGCCAGTTAGCAACATAGAATCAATGTTGTTGAGATTTTGTTTGTTAAAAATGGCAATCCTCGATATGAAAGCTAGATCACATAGTATTGAGATAACATGCTATAAGCATCTCGTGCTAAGCATGTGCACACCATGTCAGATATGTGCCAGTTAGCAACATAGAATCAATGTTGTTGAGAGTACCTTGTACTCGTTGATAACAATCTAGTTAGCGAGGCAGAATGCCACACTCACTATAGGAAGTATAATGCTTTTGCAAGTTTATAACACACAGACAGTGTGCAGGGTTAAGTAAGGCTGTCTCGCAACCTTCATGTTTGTAAATTAAAAGTATATAGAACCACTTTTGACAATTCCTTAGCCAAGATCATAGAAATGTGACTTACCCCTGGTGACGAGTACATACCAGCGTTAGCTATGTAGAATAACATCGCTAAGTGCATCACGTGCTACATTGGTAGTTTCATATTCAGCTCGTAACGTAGAATTAGCGTTACTGAGAGCATCTCGTGCTTACTGAAGGGGTAATGCTGACAAGCGCGTACCAGCTATGTACAGTAAGCGTTCAAAAGTGGATAGGCACGTTAAGAGTCGTTTTGCTGTGAACACGCGGTATAGTCCGTATATCTGTATGTGTAAATAACACGGCACAAACACCACAGAGAACGCTTTACACACTGTCGTCACGTACTCGCGAAACAAAAATATATCTCCGTCGCTTTTGTTAGACACGATAACACACACGCATCATGCGCGTGACATTGGCCAGTTTATGTCAGTGCTAAAATTCAAGTTAATCTTATGTGTGCAGATAGCAGAAGGCTTTAAAGAGTTGGTCTGAGATTCGAGCTGGCTTAGGTTCTGATCTCGTAAAGAACAGCGCGGTTTTTTTCTTTTCGAAATTTATTATTTTTGTTTTCAAAAATAATATTTTTTTAATATTGCTGCCTTTTTTATTAATTTTGATATTGCAATAAAGGGTTTAGAATAAAAGATATGTGATAACAAAATTAAACAATATTTATTAGATATAGGTCTTAAGAAACTTAGAAGCAATTTGTATTATTTTGACATATTTAAATTATGAAATGTTTATATTTTAAATGGATTTTTTCGCCATAAATATTATCTAAGCTTTGATCATGGTCGAAGTAATTAAGCAATAAATAAGAATATTAGACTACTCAAAATGTAAAAAAAAAACTATTTACAAAATAGGTGATTTTAAGGTTAAATATGGGCAGTTTGTTTACATAAATTATTTTTCATTTTATTTGGCTTTAATAAATATTGGTTGGTATTGGGGTTATAGCTTAAGTATTCATTTTCTTTACGAAAAGAAGATTGAAACTAAACCACAGATTTTAATTCTAAAATAATAATATTACTAAAATAATCTTAAACATTTTCGGTCAATTTGCAAGAAATACGACAAACACCATATTTCAATATGGTTTTTGTCGTATTTCTTACATACTTAAAAAAATCGTTACCACAAATTCATGCAATAACGAATGTGTTGTTTATTAAGTTAGAACGGTAAATATTTTAAGGTTAAAATATAGCAGTGTCCCTCTTGAAGTCTTAATATTATCGTGCGAAACTTAAACGTTCTTGTTTATGCCTTTCTGTCAAAAATGGTTTCCTAGCTGGTCTTCAGTGATGCAAGCCTTCAGAGTGCACGGAGAACGGTTCATAATACCGTGTTTAATAATTCAGCAAAATATCTCGTTGATATGCAACCATTTATTTCATATTTATTCACCATTTGACGTCGCTGCTTCTCGATAACAAGCCTCTTCCTAATATCTCTTAACCTTCACAGTATTTCTCTAGAACAAAGAATAACATCGTATTTATTACACATACTAATTATTTATCATTCACTAATCGAATTAAACCTCATAATAAATTTAAAAACTTTAAAGGCATCTTCTGTCTCAACAATACCTCTGTTCGATCAACAATACCTTTGATTAAGATTTATGTTTAGTCAAATATGAAATATATAAATGATAACACTCACACTTAGTCTGGTTTCATACGATATTTGTGTAAATTACATTCACTTTTACGCAGCGCAATAATATTTGATCTCCGTTCAATATTTATATTTGACTGCATTTTGAAAATAATAACCACAACACCGCTTTTACTTGTCACCAACAAGAACCACGAACCAACAAAGTTCTATTAAATTAATACTCGTAACGAACGGCATCTGTCTACCCTACAGAAATCGAAATAATTTACTTAGTTTTCTGAGGTCTACCTGCTAAACTTTAATATTTATGTGAACAAGACGAATGAACCAAAAAAGAAATGATTATTGAACTAGTCTTTATTTAAAAAATAACAAAAACTACGAATAGTAATTATTAAAAAATGACGAGCTAACCGCACGTGAGATTCGAACCCTCTCGGCTCGCCATAATCGCATATACCAAAGCAGGTTATCCACTGCGCTAGCATGCTATATACAGTATTGCTCGAAATTATGAACTAGTATGAGTTGCAGACAAAGTAAGTATGTGTGTGTGTAACAACTTATAGAAGAAGGTCGTAAGTCAAACCGCAGCGTCAGTCTATTGGTTTGTGAGTTTGCCTATGGACTTTTGGTCGATACTGTACAGTTACATCGCTAAGGGCATCACGAGCCTCTCTGGTAGCTTCTCATCCAGCTAGTAACGTGGAGATAACGTTACTAAAGACATCTCGTGTCCACTGGAGAGATAGGTAATGCTTTAACAAGTTGTGTTGTGTTAATGTCCACCATAGTGCTTGTAAAACACTGTCAGTATCACGTACAAAGTGGTCAGTTAAAGCCAGGCATTCTCGCACATTAGGATTGTGGGAGGCCTCCGGATCTAAGTACATCTAATATGGGTCAGGAACTCAAGAATAAAGCTGCTTCTAGTTAGTTCTGATGTAGGTAATTTATCAGCTTTCCTGTTAATATCGTTGATGGACGCCTTGTCCGTCTCAGGTTTTCACTAATGATGCACTTATTGCACTTTCTATCACTTAACATAATTAACATTTGTTATTCTAGTAAAAAGTTCGGTAAACTTATTTTAAATGAATAATTTTAAGAGAGCAAATTTTTTCGTGCGATGAAAAAACGCGCGCGAAAGAAAAGTGACATTCCTGAGTGTGGTGCCACCAAGGACGATAATTCTATTAATTTATAATATTTTATATCTAAACGAACGCGATGTCTACGCTGTGCATAAGAATTACTACTTTGTTTAACGAATTATATTTCAGATCGCCGTGAAGTAAAATTACCCACCCGCCACTACCTAATATCCCCAAAGCTGCAATAATTGGGAATCAACTTACCTGTTAAGCGAAGTCTTGATTCTAATTTTACGAACGGCGATCTGAAATATAATTCGTTAAACAAAGTAGTAATTCTTATGCACAGCGTAGACATCGCGTTCGTTTAGATATAAAATATTATAAATTAATAGAATTATCGTCCTTGGTGGCAACACACGCAGGAATGTCACTAATTTTAGAGATCCTTATGATGGAGAACAAGCTCTGTTTTCTGTACAGAGTAGTTCCGCATACTTACATTCACTAGGTTTTCCTGGAAAAATAAGTGAATTAAGTAGACTAATTATTGCAGCTTTGGGGATATTAGCTAGTGGCGGGTGGGTAATTATATTTCAGATCGCCGTTCGTAAAATTAGAATCAAGACTTCGCTTAACAGGTAAGCTCGTTTGATTCCCAATTTTACTTCACGGCGATCTGAAATATAATTCGTTAAACAAAGTAGATGTTCAGAGTTGTCTGCAATAATTTAGTTGGTTAATAAGTTACGGCATATTCTGATTTATTATCTTTCTGAATACAATATTTTAATTTTATGTAATTTAAGAAGGTTGCTTTGTTTTATGTGAATGTCATGTACATCTGTTATTGGTATGTATATAAGTCCATAACTGTTAACATTTAATATTTAATGTACAATATATATGCTTTTGGCGTATCCATTTTAGATAAATTCTTAATAACGTTGCTTAATTAATAGTGTTTAACTATTTTTCATCAGTAATGAGGTATAATCATCAACACAATGTTGGTTGGCACTGTGTCTATTTCAATTGATGCCAGCACTAAGTTGAGCTACTGTATGTTTTGTGCTGTGGGAGGTGAATTATTAGTATCACTCTCACTTCCTACCACATTTAACCCAGCTTGTGTTTATACAAATTTTATAAAGTTGTTCTGAATTAATATACCAGGAGGATATTATGATATGAATACATTATAAGTGTAAAACTGGGTGAACCTGCTACAGGGACACCTTGCCCAACCATTCGGGGAAACAAGGCGTAATGTTATGATGTTACTTTAAAAGTTTCCATGATTGAGAATAGCATTCTCAGATCTGTCTGTAAATAGTTAATTATTTGGGATACTGTTGTGCTTAATGAGTGAGTATTGAGTTGCACATTACATCTTGCTGTCAAGGTAAGTGTCGAGCTCAGTGAGTCTAGAAGATGAATTGTAAAGATTATCATTAGGGTATTTTAAAGAATGTCAGTTATCTAGTGATCTGAATAAGAGGCACCATGGCTGTGAAGTCCTTAGTAGTTAAACTTTCATAGGGTGTAACAGGATCTTTTAGCCCCTGAATGTTGTAAGCAGGGAGGTATTTTTGGTAAGCATTTGTGGAATTATATTGTACCTAAATTGTACCGACAGGAAGTTAGTTTTTTTTTTTTTTGAAAAATGTAGTAGGATTTTTTGGTCAAATTCTTGTGATCAGTTGATGTTATTTCCGTTTAGGTAAGTATATACTTTATGATATGGTTTCATTTCATTTTTGGATGGACTAGTTTTCCATAACTTTAGTTATTAAAGGTATTTTGGAAACTGAATTTCAAATACGGAATAGGCTTTTAACTTGTAAGCACCAATTAATAAGGGCAGTATATTATGCCCTGGATAGGAGAGAGGTTTGGATAAATTTGAGGTGAAAGGGTCTATTTCAGATGCTTAGGGTTTTTCCTCAACGATACTAATTTCCATGTGAGTTTCACATATTCTGCTAGCAGTAATTACTTGACGAGTTTAGAGCTAATCGAAACTAGATTCATTTTAGAAGTATAAAGATATGAACTCTTTTCCTTGACCTCATAATATGTCCAAAATTGGGATTGTGTAATGAGTTGCATTTTTAAGTGAGGGAGTTGTATAATTGAACTTGTTATGATGTGCACTTGGTGAGCAGATGGAGAGTTTTAGAGTAAAGCAATTTATAGATAATTCATTCATAGTACCTACATTTATTGTATTATACCTTATCTTGTTCATGTTCTACTCACAATCCATCAATACCTACGTTGTCCTCACAATGTTCTCCCCCCCTCCTTTTTTTTTTGTTTCCTTGATAATTTCACTTTAGTGCTGCAATTATCATTTAAATCTACTGTTAAATATGTAGACTAGTAGTTGGCAATCAAATGATTAATTAGGTATTTTGATTTTATAAGCTTTGAATAAGATCACCCATTTCTGCCCAGCCCTTCGGGAATTCCGGGCGTCATGTTAAATAATGCGACTAAGTTTACTAGCACTTTTTTTTTTTTTTGTACTTGTGTTTCAAGGTTTGTTTAAAGTGAAAAAAAAATAAAACTTAATAATCAAGCCTAAAAATAGCATTATTAGTTTTCAAGCCCAAACATTTAAACACACTTATAGTGGTATTTATTGGTATGTCTTATCGCAGTCTCGATATTTTACCAAATAAACAGTCAAGTTAGATTGTAAGAAAACCTTGTTTTCTGTAAGTGGCACTCACTACTGGTAATTTAGTAGGTAAAACAGAGATAAGAGACTATTCAAGTATGAAAAGTATTAGTAAATGTGTATGTAATTAACCCTTTATTGGTTATTTGGTAGGTAATGTTATCTTCCAGATAGTCCTAAGTGATACCCCTGTACCTATAGGATGAAATCATAATATGATTTCATAAAGGTAATATGGTATATTATACCTATCTATTTTGATATGCTAAGCTATAATTGATTAGTGTACAAGTTGTCAGTTTGTAACATACTTGTAGTTATTACTGGGATTTTTATTTTTATTTTCCTTCAGTATGATATTAGACAGTCTTGATGATTTTTTTTTTTTTTTGTTCATCATGAAACTGAATTTGTTTGGGACTGACTGAAATGTATTTTTCTGATAAATTCTTTGTAGATCTATCTATTGTATTGTTTGTAAATGCATCTCAATATTTGATAAGTTCTTTGATGGTATTGAGAGGATCATCATCTACCCGGCCTTCTCCCAACTATGTTGGGGTCAGCTTCCAGAGAATGGCTTTGAGAGGTTAAGATATTGAATTTGGTAGGTATCAAATATTTTCTTATCTATGTCCATAGCCAATAGCAGAATCAGAGGAATATAGCTGCTTTGCCAGCATTTATTCCAGTATTGGTCTTCTTGAATTGTTATTTTGGAATATAAGCCGGGTTGTTGTTGAGGTCCATTTTATATTGATTTTTATTTTCAGTGACAAAAATAGTTCATTTATTTTTCAGACATAGTCCATTCCAACCGATTAGATTAAACCAAAACATCATAAGATATTGTGGTGGTGGTTTTCAATGGTGTGATTCCTGTTATTAACCCGGTAGAAGGATGTGAATGTCTTGTGGTTTTAATATTTATTGAATAGTTGTTATTGTTTTTGTTTGTAGCTAAAACATTGTGTACTCAAGTTTGTGATTGTTTCGGTTTGTTTATCAAATAGGATGAATTAAAGTTAATGTCAATTAGAGATTATATAACTTTTGTTCTGGTTTTAGTTTGGTGGCAGTGGGCATTGCCAGCTGGTTTTGCTGCATCAGCCAAGTTAATCAATAATATGTGTTTGTCTTATGTTCTTCATAAGCATAGGGTCAGTCACTGCTTTCCCTATGATAGGGGTAATAACCAGTACGGCTTGTTTCTGGAATATCTCAATCCCTTGTATCCTCAGTTTAGAGGAATCTAAATGGGGTGAATAAGTATGGGAGCATGGAATAATACTTTGTATTATTCCAATTATGGTTTAGTCCATTGCACTTGTATCTGAAATTAAGAGTTTCCAGAGGTAGCATTTGTCGTCAGCCATTGTATCACAGAATCAAGTTTACAAAGTATCTTGTGTATTTAACTGTATGCCTGTAAAAATTGCACAATTTTGCATTATTGTTTTAGTTTACAAAATAGATATCATTTATCAGTTTTTGGCAGGATAATTAAGCCACCTAGAGCTAGATAAGTCACTGAGTATCTCGTACACAGTGATATCATTTAATTAGCTATATTTTGTTTGTTAAAAATGGCAATCCTCGATATGAAAGCTAGATCACATAGTATTGAGATAACATGCTATAAGCATCTCGCGCTAAGCATGTGCACACCATGTCAGATATGTGCCAGTTAGCAACATAGAATCAATGTTGTTGAGATTTTGTTTGTTAAAAATGGCAATCCTCTATATGAAAGCTAGATCACATAGTATTGAGATAACATGCTATAAGCATCTCGTGCTAAGCATGTGCACACCATGTCAGATATGTGCCAGTTAGCAACATAGAATCAATGTTGTTGAGAGTACCTTGTACTCGTTGATAACAATCTAGTTAGCGAGGCAGAATTCCACACTCACTATAGGAAGTATAATGCTTTTGCAAGTTTATAACACACAGACAGTGTGCAGGGTTAAGTAAGGCTGTCTCGCAACCTTCATGTTTGTAAATTAAAAGTATATAGAACCACTTTTGACAATTCCTTAGCCAAGATAATAGAAATGTGACTTACCCCTGGTGACGAGTACATACCAGCGTTAGCTATGTAGAATAACATCGCTAAGTGCATCACGTATCGTCCTTGGTGGCAACACATACAGGAATGTCACTTTTCTTTCGCGCGCGTTTTTTCATCGCGACGAAAAAATTTGCTCTCGTAAAATTATTCATTTAAAATAAGTTTACGGAACTTTTTACTAAAATAACAAATGTTAATTATGTTAAGTGATAGAAAGTGCAATAAGTGCATCGTTAGTGAAAACCTGAGACGGACAAGGCGTCCATCAACGATATTAACAGGAAAGCTGATAAATTACCTACATCAGAACTAACTAGAAGCAGCTTTAGTCTTGAGTTCCTGACCCACATTAGATGTACTTAGATCCGGAGGCCTCCCACAATCCTAATGCGCGAGAATGCCTGGCTTTAACTGACCACTTTGTACGTGATACTGACAGTGTTTTACAAGCACTATGGTGGACATTAACACAACACAACTTGTTAAAGCCTTACCTATCTCTCCAGTGGACACGAGATGTCTTTAGTAACGTTATCTCCACGTTACTAGCTGGATGAGAAGATACCAGAGAGGCACGTGATGCCCTTAGCGATGTAACTGTACATAGCTAGCTGGTACGCGCTTGTTAGCATTACCCCTCCAGTAAGCACGAGATGCTCTCAGTAACGCTAATTCTACGTTACCAGCTGAATATGAAACTACCAATGTAGCACGTGATGCACTTAGCGATGTTATTCTACATAGCTAACGCTGGTATGTACTCGTCACCAGGGGTAAGTCACATTTCTATGATCTTGGCTAAGGAATTGTCAAAGGTGGTTCTATATACTTTTAATTGACAAGCATGAAGGTTGCGAGACAGCCTTACTTAACCCTGCACACTGTCTGTGTGTTATAAACTTGCAAAAGCATTATACTTCCTATAGTGAGTGTGGAATTCTGCCTCACTAACTAGATTGTTATCAACGAGTACAAGGTACTCTCAACAACATTGATTCTATGTTGCTTACTGGTACATAACTGACATGGTGTGCACATGCTTAGCACGAGATGCTTATAGCATGTTATCTCAATACTACGTGATCTAGCTTTCATATCGAGGATTGCCATTTTTCACAAACAAAATATAGCTAATTAAAAGATATCACTGTGTACGAGATACTCAGTGACTTATCTAGCTCTAGGTGGCTTAATTATCCTGCCAAAAACTGATAAATGATATCTATGTTGTAAACTAAAACAATAATGCAAAATTGTGCAACTTTTACAGGCATACATTTAAATACACAAGATACTTTGTAAACATGATTCTGTGATACAATGGCTGACGACAAATGCTACCTCTGGAAACTCTTGATTTCAGATACAAGTGCAATGGACTAAACCTAATACAAAGTATTATTCCATGCTCCCATACTAAATCATCCCACTTAGATTCCTCTAAACTGAGGAAATAAGGGATTGAGATATTCCAGAAACAAACCATACTGGTTATTACCCCTATCATAGGAAAAGCAGTGACTGACCCTATGCTTATGAAGAACATAAGACAAACAAACACAAATTGTTGATTAACTTGGCTGATGCAGCAAAACCAGCTGGCAATGCCCACTGCCACCAAACTAAAACCAGAACAAAAGTTATATAATCTCTAATTGACATTAACTTCAATTCATCCTATTTGATAAACAAACCGAAACAATCACAAACTTGAGTACACAATGTTTTAGCTACAAACAATAACAACTATTCAATAAATATTAAAACCACAAGACATTCTCATGATAATAGTGAAACTTACCAGTTCTATGGCGAAAATGAAAATAAAGCACAACATTAGTTGATTTACTTACTTTTGTAAATAACAAAATAAAACATCCTGCTACCGGGTTAATAACAGGAATCACACCATTGAAAACCACCACCACAATATCTTATGATGTTTTGGTTTAATCTAATCGGTTGGAATGGACTATGTCTGAAAAATAAATGAACTATTTTTGCCACTGAAAATAAAAATCAATATCTATGGTTGACCTCAACAACAACCCGGCTTATATTCCAAAATAGCAATTCAAGAAGACCAATACTGGAATAAATGCTGGCAAAGCAGTTATATCCCTCTGATTCTGCTATTGGCTATGGACATAGATAAGAAAATATTTGATACCTACCAAATTCAATATCTTAACCTCTCAAAGCCATTCTCTGGAAGCTGACCCCTTATTAAATATTGAGATGCATCTCAATACAATAGATAGATCTACAAAGAATTTATCTGAAAAATCATAGCTTAGCCAATCATAGCTTAGCATATCAAAATAGATAGGTATAATATTCCATATTACCTTTATGAAATCATATTATGATTTCATTCCATCGGTACAGGGGTATCACTTAGGACTATCTGGAAGATAACATTACCTACCAAATAACCAATAAAGGGATAATTACATATACATTTACTAATACTTTTCATACTTGAATAGTCTCTTATCTCTGTTTTACCTACTAAATTACCAGTAGTGAGTGCCACTTACAGAAAACAAGGTTTTCTTACAATCTAACTTGACTGTTTATTTGGTAAAATATCGAGACTGCGATAAGACATACCAATAAATACCACTATAATTGTGTTTAAATGTTTGGGCTTGAAAACTAACAATGCTATTTTTTAGGCTTGATTATTAAGTTTTATTTTTCACTTTAAACAAACCTTGAAATACCAGTATCTAAAGAAAAAAAAAAAAAAAAAAAAGGTCTAGTCAACTTAGTCGCATTATTTAACATTACGCCCGGACTTCCCGAAGGGCTGGGCAGAAATGGGTGATCTTATCCAAAGCTCATAAAATCAAAATACCTACTTAATTAATCATTTGATTGATCGCCGTTCGTAAAATTAGAATCAAGACTTCGCTTAACAGGTAAGCTCGTTTGATTCCCAATTATACTCTAATAAAATTATGCTCAATATGACAAGTAGGTATACAGAATAAGTCCACAGATGAATAAATACGCATATAACTGGCGAAATGCGGCTGTACTATAAGTAGGTAGCTACACCTCTGCCTAATCTTTTGGGGATTACAGGCGTGATATTTAAGAAATACCTACTCCGATGTTCATAAATACTCGGATATTGGGATAAATAGTATCTTATGTCTTAATCCAGGTCACGATCTACCCATGTGCTAAATTTCATCCAAATTTATTCAGCATTTTAGCGTGAAAGCGTAACAAACAAACAAACTCACTTTCGCATTTATAATATCAATTAGGATAGTAGGTACTTAAGGGTCCGTGCACGAAAAAGCCCTCTTTTGTCAATTACTTATTTAATAGTGAGAAAGCTTGAAATAATTGAAAGATAAAGTATATCTGTATATCATTCTTGTCAGTCAGGTGTAGTTGCATCACATTTGCGCTCTCGAAAATATGATATATTTCGCCTTGGATTTACTTAATGAATAACCATAATAACCATAATAACCGTCTGATGGAATAATAATAAAAAAATAATAATAACCATAATAATCACCATGTGATGGAAGTAGAAGTAGTAGAACTTCTACTACTTCTACTTCCATCAAATGGTGCTTTCCGAGAGCAACTGCACCAGTTAGGCAGGTATTATAAAAAATACTTACCCAAATAGCTATACTTAGTGTGTGCCTGTAATATTTGAAGAGTTCCCTCGATTTCTCCAGGATCCCATCATCAGATCGTGACCAAATTACAGTGGGACCACCTCGGAAATTACCCTTTCAAACAAAAAAATATTTTGCTAATCCGTCTATATAATAGAATAGAATAGAACGACGGAGATAAGCCCAACCAAACAAAAAAAGATATGTATAAACATCCGAATTCACAACCTACTCCTTTTAGAAGTCGGTTAAAAAAATGCAAAAAAAACAGGCGCTGTATTCGCGCGGACGCGGACCACAAGACTAAAAAGCGCGGTCGTCGCGCGCATCTCTTTCACATAGAAGCAGCCACGCGGCGCAGGACTGAGCCACTACTGAGCGGCTGACTTGCGGTAGCTTCAAAATGTACCTAGTCCTTTGACCACGCCGCCGCCGCCGCCGCGCGCGCCAACAATCCATTAAGGCTCTTTTAAACAGGCGCGACACGCGACGCGACACAAAGACACCGCTCGTCGCGCGACGAGCGGTGTCTTTGTGTCGCGTCGCGTGTCGCTCCTGTTTGAAAGACCCTTTAGTACGTCAATGCAAAGTAATTTTTATGTATTTGCAATAAGTTATAAGTTTTTTATTTGGAAATGGATAAATGATTATTTTTTTGTAAAAATAGTCAAACGTCCTAATTTATACCTTAAAACGATGAGAAAAGAGTCACATTGCAATGACTAACTATTTTGCTTATGATTTTATTTCACTTTGGTAATAGTCTGTCAGCCGCCTAGCTTTTTCCCAACTATGTTGGGGTCAGCTTCCAGCCTTACCGGATGCAGCTGAATGAATACCAGTATTTTACATGGACCGACTACCTATCTGTATTTTTTTAAATTGCGTAATTTATTTTCGTAAATAATTATGACAAATTTGTTTCATTTTTACACTTCAACAACATTCATTGCCTTATTTACCTTGTTGAGCAGAATTTGTTTTCCAACTTATAAAGCAATGGATTAGCAATCTGTTTTAAATCGAAACAAATTATGATTGATCGTGTATTACGCAATTAGGGTACCTCCACTAGTTACCTAATACCTGGGTTATACGAGAACAGTCTTTCGGGCTTCTGACGACACGTAACGATTGTCAAATATCTTCCAATGGCAGCTGAGACTACGAGGCACGGAAGAGTCTCGGTATGTAAAGATCGTCACTCATCCACCAACCTTTGCCAAGCGAAGTACTGTCAGAGGCCCTAGTGTGAGTTTCTTTTAACCATCTCGACCTTGCGCATCGACCGCGTTCGGTGCTCCGATTGGCCTTTCACCAGTGAAGGCCAGTGTAGGCCAGTGAAGGGCCAATCGGAGCGCTGTACGCGGTCGATGCGTAAAGTCGACATTGTTAAAAGAAACTCACACTACGGGTCTACGGCCTCTGATTGATCGACCCGTGACGCTGTTATAACTTTTTGAAATAAAACGTTAAATAAAACTAAGCCTTTGGTTAGCACGGACAATTTTAGGTAAGTATCTACCTAGGTTAGGTTGGGTTTAAATGACGGATCGGGGAATCGAACCTAGGAGCCCACGCTCAGCAAACGCGCACAGACCTGCCTTCGTCCTCTGACGAAGATCGTCTACTGAGCTCAGCTCGGTTTGCACCGCTATTTATACTCTCTTGGTGTCGCGTCGCGCTGCCAACGCGATATCGCGGCGACACCATACAAAATGTTCCTATTTCAGGTGTCGCGCTGCGAATCGCCTCCGCTACGCGATATCGCCGCGATTCGCAGCGCGATAATAACAAAGAAACATTCCTTTGTCGGTGCCGCGCTGCGATTCGCGTGTCGCAATGTTCTAGCATGAAGGCTCTTTCAAACAGGCGCGACATGCGACGGGACACAAAGACACCGCTCGTGGCGCGACGAGCGGTGTCTTTGTGTCGCGTCGCGTGTTGCGCCTGTTTGAAAGAGCCTTTACGCGATGTATCTGTGTCGCAGCGCGACAGGTCGCTCCTGTGTGAAGTGTCGCGCGCGTTTTCATAGAAATTGTTCTACGGATATAATATCGCAGAATCTCGTCGCGCGACAAGTCACGCTGGTCTGCACGAGCCTTTAAGTGAGCATGAAGGCTCTTTCAAACAGGCGCGACACGCGACGCGACACAAAGACACCGCTCGTCGCGCGACGAGCGGTGTCTTTGTGTCGCGTCGCGTGTCGCGCCTATTTGAAAGAGCCTTGACATATTCTCAACTGCTATACTCTTTCAAGTCTACATACATCTTAATAACTTAATAAACGGTTCCATGGTCTCACATTTACAAAAATAAAAATGCTTCTAAATTATACAAAGCTATGGTTTGCAATGTATTTAAGAAATTAAAACAGTTTTACCACCAAAAAGAAAGAAAATCATTACTAATTGGAGCATTCAACAATTTACTTGGTAAAATAATAATAAACATTAAGTTATTAATGTCAAAAACAAAATTAAAAAAAAAGGGGAAGCAACTCTTCCAAATATTAAAATTTTAACTAGTGAGCCCAAGTGGCCGTGGAGCAGGACTAGCATTAAGCCAAGCATTTTTATATAATCATCCAACTTATAATATGCTTGTCTACATAGTGTGCGTTTAATGCATGTTTTAAATTTCTTCTCATTTAGTTGAAGAATATGGAGTGGTATTGTATTAAAGCATTTTACACAGTACCCCATAAAAGAAGTGTGTAAAACGTAAGACAATCTAAAACGTGGTTGATCTAATTTGTTCCTATTTCTAGTGTTAAAATAATGCCTGTCACTTATCTTCCTAAAAAAATGGAGATTTTATCGAACATACATAATGTTTTCATATATATACTGACAAGGTACCGTCATGATGTTAATTTTCTTAAACAGTTCCCTTTATTGAAATTGCGCACCGACGTTATTAGTTGGTTTTTTATTTGCACATTGCTGAATTCCGTGACAATTGGTATAATTGTGCCCGGTTTTCCTGGGAGCCGATAAACATCGGATAGTGGAATCGCTAATACTCAGATCAACTGCTGACCCCAGGTTTGAAAAATTTTTATATAGGTCCGAAGGGGTCTCGTTGTCTGTGAGTAGTACATTACGGATCTCAATGCTGGAAGGACGGGATAATTGCTCCAGATCTTGAGTTTTTGTTTCAAGGTGGTTTATACTTACCCTATAAGCATAGTTCTCCTTTTTTATATGTCTATTTGTTTAAGCATATCGTCATATTGCTTACTTATGAAGGTGATATTCTTCTCAATTTCCGCATTTGACTTTTGGATTTCGAGGTATTGGAGTTTAATTTCAGCTAATTCTTTGACTAATTATGGTCTCTATTCGTTCGCAGACAAAGTTCGCTTTTCATCTTGCTCATTTTTCCATTTTGTGAGCATTGCGAGTAATTCTCGGGTGAGAGAAGTAACTTTGTTCTCCGACACATTCGATCCCATGTGTGACGGCGATTCTCCGCGCGGATGTTTATAACGGGATGCGATGTTTACATGTTCAGAAGTACTTAAACCACTAGACATTGTCTGCGGGATATCTGAATCCGAACTTACTTGCATTAAGTTATCAGTTATTGGAGTTGTTTTAGCTGGTGGTGAACGCTTATTATGGGGCATTGTTGCGCTGGTCGGCGTAATATTATAGACCGTAGCACTTGGTGGTGAGATACGAGCTTCCCGTAGCACGTCTTGAGTAGCGAGCTGGCTGCGCGTATGTTACTCGTCCTTGACGAGCTACGACGATTAATTGAACTCTTTCTGCGGGGGTAAGGGCGAGATTGCGCGATTTGCACGGGGAGCGATCACGGCGTTTGTGGTAATAAGTTACTAATTACACTAGGTGCAGAACTATGTGTTAACTTAAAGTTTACGCAACCTATCCCATGGTGTGGGGTATCGTTAGAAAGGTCCTTCAAAAACAGTGGGTGTGTGAAAACCATTTTTGGATTCAGGGATCCGTTTGCGAAATATTAAGCTTTAAAGTGCTAATTTTTGTTAATATTCTTATTATGTTAATAAAATAATAAATAGAAGGAAAACTATCATAGCTAAGTAGCCTCTACAAGTTAACGAATAATCATCGACCAACTTATATTTGCAGTTGCAAAAACATGCTTTCCTATACATTCCGTATGGGAGAACATGTTTTTCAACTACAAAGTTAAGTTGTTAAGTTTGTTTTTGGAATAAATTCATCCCAACTACGGAACTCTTCTTTGTGCGTGACCCAACACGCCCTTGGCCGGTTTTTAATTGATTAATGTTAAATAGTGTATATTTATGTTAAAAAGATAAAAACAAAAACAAATGTTTTCTATTGTAATACATAATTTCTTTTTGGGGTTAGATTTGAAAAAATCCTCTCCCCCTGATTTGGCATGTAAATTAACAATATATTCCAAAAAATGAATGTGTATGTTATCCTTTTTTATCTCTATGTGTATATATCATCTAATATGTGTTAGCTTATTTCATGACGATTCCAACGACATAAGTTTTATAAACAGCTCCCATACAAAACTTTAAAGGTCTATAATAAATCTCAAGTGGTCACGCTTCTGGGTGGTCTGGGGAGGACGGCGTGCTTTACCAGATGACGTTTATTACGCCAAAACCACCCCTAACAGTCGAGAGGATAAGGAAACTTCAAATTTAAAAAAACTTTTATTACAATGCATGTTATTAATGTTTGATTTCCTAAAACTACCTAGGTACTTACAAATCCATTTCTTCATAAACTAATAGATCTATTGAAGATGTATTAAAAAATATAAATCTTTATTAATTAATCTTTGTGACTTATAACATCGCCTTGGATGAGTCTATAAAGGGGTTATAATTGTGATTTAAATAAATAAATAATTTTCGGGAGCAGGGTCCAAGGTTCAACTGATGGCTGAGCTCAAGAGACAGGGCCTCTTCAGAATCCTACCGTCTAGTATTGACAGTTAATTAACACAAATAATGAAAAAGTGTAGGGCCCAGCACACATTTCATACATGTAATGACTCAGCCCATATACTAATTTAGATCTAAGAAATGCGCCGGATAAATTTGCCAAAAATACTCGGTTTCAAAGAATCATCCTTTAGGATCTATGGAGTTATCGGTGACGTCCTTGTTTTCGACGGTGACTCGTTGAAACATGGATTTATAGTCGTTGAACGTCTTGGAGGGGTAGCGGTAGAACTTGCCGAAGTGGGCCTCGGCGTACTTCTGGAACCTCTCCCACTCCCACTCCTCGTTTTTCCAAGACTCGTCCTTCACGAAGAACAGGATCTTGCGCATCCATTCCGGCACGAAGTAGTTCATGTAGAAGAAGCGCTTCTTCCACACCTTGTGCGTCGTCACATAGTTATTTTTCTTGCCTCCGAACCAGTCTGGAAGACTGAAAAAAATAAAAAAATAAACTATGGTGCAGGAGTGTTGGTGGTAACAGTCCCATATAATACTTAGTTGCTGGACCCGAAGGAAAAACCCATATTCGTGATAAAGGATGACTCCAAGAAAAGAAGATGAATGGATTGTGTGAAAGATGACAATGATTAAAAAATAAATGAATTCTGCGATGACGGCTAATAGGCGATTTTCACACGACGCCGGTCTCCGACGCAGGTGGAGAAGCGGGTTTCACTCGTCACATTGTATGTAATCTGTTGATGCCTAGCACACGTACACCACCCAACCATACGGACGAGCGGCGCTAGCGCATCGATGGTAGTGCAAAACTGACACACGAGACACCGCATTACAGAGCGGATCACTGTGGGATAAGGGTGAGTTGCACTTTTTTGAAAATGGATTTCAATGTCCGCACAGCCACAAAATCTCCGCTTACCCACCTCCGTCCTCTTCGGCGGTGAGGGCTGTTGTGTAAAAACCGCCATAGAGGTATATAGAAGAAAAATACGTGTTATGCCTACCACAAACAAATCGGAATAAACATAGAAGGATGATGATGTATGATGTGACACTCGTCAACTCACAGGCTGAGGTAGCGCAAGGCCCAGCGGTATATGTTGGTGTAGGTGTGCGCCATGTTGGGGTGCAGGTGTGGGTAGGCCGCGCGCACATCCTGCAGGTAGCTGGCCAGCGCAGCGATGGTGAGCCCGGCCTGGTAGCCGTCGATAACCACAACGTATCCGTTTTTAATGTTGTCCCACGTCGGTTTAATTACAGTCCGCGGATAATCTGATGGACAACCAAGTTGGTAGATTTACTAGCGTCCGTAGCCTGGCTACGTTTTGGTGACCTCTTTGGGGAAACCGAAGGTTTTGTCTGTGCAATTATGGACGAAGTTATGATGACGGACAATTACCAGAGATTCATTGTGAAGGACAGCATGGTTGACATTTGTCGGGCATGCCACCGTCCGGGACCAATGTACCAATCCGTCATATTATCTCCGAATGTTCTCGTCTAGCTAACAAAGAGTACTTGCATAGACAGATCCTTGTTCTTCCAAACATTCCGTATGGGAGAACATGTTTTTCAACTACAAAGTTAAGTTTGTTTTTGGGATAAATTCATCCTAACTACGGAACCCTTCATTATGCGTGGTCCAACACGTACTTGGCCGGTTTTAAATGATATTTTTAAAAACATTAAGCCGTTGTTCGCACGGACGTAATTAAATCGGCATTAAGCCGAGCGTTGAGAATCCAACGCGTTGGGACGCACACTCGTCCCATCGCGTTGAAAAAACACACTTGGATATTTATCTCTCGACATCTTGGCAGAGCGTTGAAAATCAAGTGCACGAAAAAAAATCGCCGCAATTTTATTACATCCGTGCGACTTGGGCTTACTGTCCAAATGAGTTCGGACGAAGAACGCGTGATTTCAGTTTTAGGGTTTTAGCAATAGTAGATTTGGTAACGAGGAGATGAAAATCTAGATTTAAGCATTGAAATACAAAAAATACATAAAGAGGCATTCGCTGCCGTTTGAAAATTGCTAGCTTACTCACAAAAATTAAGCTATTCCACCAACTCGAGATATTTTTGTTGTATTGTTATTATACTTGTCCTTGAACGTACAGTGCGATGTGCGATGTAGAGAATCTTAATGCCATAAGTATCTAAGTCGACTTCTAGATGGCGTTATAAAACTACAGTCTCTGGCAATTTGTGAGTCGCTGATGCTGCCATCTGTTGAAAAAATGGAGGAAGAAAATAGCCAGCTCAATGGCCAGACTTAGGGAGGTATCATTTCTTTGTATGGGATTGGGTATCTGTACTAGTATTAAATTATCTGTGCTGCAGGGCAGCATGGAGCGAGTGGGGCAGTAGCGACTCCACGGACCCTATCTCCCGGGAGAAGTCTTGTTTCTCACTTCTGGCCTGCCTTTATTGGCCGGCTGGAGTGAGCACGGACGAGGAACAGAGCTCCCACCTCTTTCTTGCCTTTATTGGCCGGCTTGAGTGGAGATTCGCTAGAGCAAACGTGTTCGGAGAAAGGAAGTATACCAGCAAGATGCTGGTAGGGATCTTAACCGTAAAACCGGGATTGTCCTGATAGCCGTGGAATACCTCTCCACTCCTCATAAGCACCAGGACATGTTGCCTCCTTTTCGCTACGACACTTTGTGCTAGTGACCGTTTCCGGGGGCCCATTATTGAGTGTGCAAGTCACCCCCTGCCATTTTATCCGTGTACATACGTATAAACATTGATCATGTTCAGGCAGGGGCCATAGTCCTTCCATAGTTCCAGGTAATCAGTCCACCTTAGCCACCCAAACCCATAGTCCAATATCTTTATTTTCATATCCTGCAATAGTCCTACACCAACCGGGGGTTGTCCTTGGGTGCCCTTGCATAGTGCGAACAGGGATAATCATCGGTTGGTGCCTTAACACTTAAAAATGTCTAAGGGGCCTCTGCGAGTTGGCTTCGGTCCCTCGTACGCCTTCCAAAGGTCCAAGACCCCAGAGTCCCGAGATATGTCAAAGACATTTAAAAATAATGATAGTAATATATTCTTATTATTTTAAATGAATAGAATTGTATTTAATTTCAATTTTATTAATTGCATTGTAATCTAAATTTAAATGATGTAATTATTATGATTTATGTTATTGCTAATTACTAAATGTGTACCTACTGTGGCTATAAGTATAACCCAGATGTAAAATCTAAATATTTGCACGGCTGAAATGCCGAAAGTGAAACCCATAGAACTTAAGAACTTAAGTTAGCTACCTATATTCTTGCAAATAAATATATCATTCATTCAATGAAAAAAAAAAATCCAAATGCATTAAGTTTACTCTAGATCATATTAGGCAGGTGAAAACTAATGTGGTGATAAAAGGCGAAGAATTGAATCATGAAGATAGCACAGTATTCTTAGGCTTAAGATGCTAAGCTTCAGTGGGGCCCACATATAGATAAATTGTCAAAAAAGATAAGCTCCGCAGCATATGCTGTTAGAAAAATTTGTAATTGAACTGACATAGAGACAGCCCGTTTAGTGTACTTTAGCTATTTTCATAGTGTAATGTCTTACGGTATTCTGTTGTGGGGATATACCGCCGACATTCAGACTACCTTTGTTTTGCAGAAAAGAGCTGTTCGATCGATTTATAAATTAAGTCCGAGACACTCTCTCAGAGAGTTTAAGAAAATTAATGTAATGACTGTGCGTTCTCAGTATATTTTTGATAGAAAAAAGAGAAAGTAAGAAAATTCGTTTATTTGCGGTACACATGACGCAAAAAAAGATAAAAAAAAAACACGTCAATAACAAATAAGGGGAAAATACGCGACACATCCACGCAAAACGGCCATCGTTTGATAATCTTTTATATGCCCATAAAAACTTAAAAATTTGTTAAAAAAATACAGTGATAAAATAACATAAAAACTTTTTCCAAAAACAATACAACAGACTTCCAAAAACCACTACAAACTAAAAAATAACTTTAAGGCTGCTATCCCACTGGCGTTTTACGAGCGTTGGCACTTCTCCAACGTCTGCCCAGCACCAACATTGCGCAGACGTGACGTTAACGTCGCAAGTTTCTAGTGGCAAGCGTTACATCCGCTGAACGCAACGTCAACGTTAACGTCTAATTTCTGTTTGACTTACGCTCGTGATTTATTATGTACTTTTTGTTGTTTTCGTTTACTCTCGTCTCTCATGTATGCACGTGTCTCTATGACAAATAAACCTATTTTTCTTTCTTTCTTTAAACGTTGCACATATGCTGCGATTTGAGGTATATAATCAGAAACAAAATGGATTCCGACGAGTAAACACTACTGTTGGCTTTGCTACTTCGACGAAAATTACGTAAAAGAAAAAGAAAGTCTCATCCGTCAATTTTGGGAAAATCCTTTATGGTCCAATCGATTGCAAGAAGGTGAATATTTCGCACTGTACTCTAATAATATTAAAAATAAAAAATATACAAAATCTGGCAACACCGTGTCAATAAAACTTCATAATATCTCCGTAATTTTAACAATAATTAATTATCACGCACTTTTACAATAGTTTTTCCGTACAAACCGAACCTGGATTCTGAAAACTACTAAAAACCTAGTAAAGAGTTCAAACCGACCAAAATGCAATAGAATTATACTAAAATCTGCCGAATCGGAGGTGACATGACAGATGTTACCTCCGATAAAACAATGAATGGGAAAATGAAGACTTAATGTTGACCAGATCAGCAGCTCGACGTGCACGCCTACCACCTCCGGACTCACTGCTCAGCTCCACCTCGTCGCCGCCGGTACTCAGCCCCACTGTGAACGCTGTGATGACACCGGCCGCTGCAGTTGCGTCGAGCTCGAGCGACGAGTATTTCTCTCCGCCCACGACGCCACCACCTGCTCGCCGACGGGGAGTACGCCGGCCGCCAGACGGCTTAGGACCTCGAGGCCCACCGGCCTCTGATAGGATCCCAGCTCCCGGCGGAAGTGTGCAGCACATGAGATGGACACGATCCATTAACGAAAACGGCGCAATGGTTAAGCGATTGACTGCTGCGCTGCGTGTCGCGGGTTCCATTCCCGCACGGAACAAATATTTGTATGATCTACTAGTAGTTGTTCCGGGTCAGGCTGTTTCGGAACAACAACTGTCGCATCAGGTGCGGGTCATCCAGCGTAATCATATGTTGGATGACACTGTATTTGATCGCCTGCGAAGTGAAATGCAAAGTAGCCATGTCATCGTCCCCCCGTTGCGGAGTGTTATAGTACCATCACAAATTATTACAAGTCAAGCTGATGAGAGGATTGATGACAGGGCTACAAATGTAAGTACCCAGTGCAATGAAGAATTGAGGAGTGCTTTAGAGGGTGCGATTTAGAAATATCGGTTCATGTCGCCTGAACTTAGACCACGTTTACCTCGTTTGCCCATGCATAACAAAAATAAGGCGCTGGTGGCGGTTCTGGATTCGCAATTGTCAAACTATTTTGATGACTGCGAAGACCTCACTGATACACATTCAATTCTGCGCGGCTGTAGCGGCATTTCATGTAGCTCACGTCAAATTTGCTAATGCTACACGACCAAAACCAGCCGCACCAGCTTGGCAGTGCAGAATTGAGCGCCGTATTGGTGGGGCCAGAACGCTCATCGGCAAACTAATTTGCTTCAGGGAGGGCAATACTCGCCCTAGAGTGAAGCGCTTTCTTAGGGACTGATATCAACCCTCAGGACTATATGACCCGTGTCATAGAGCACATCGACTTCCTGAAGCAGAAAGTGTATGCATGTGCGAACCGTATTCGTAGGTATAAGCGGCGAGTAGAACGATACACTCAAAATCGCACATTCCAGAGCGATGAAAGGTGGGTCTATAGGGCTTGGGAGCGACTCTGGTCGCTCCCAAGCCCTATAAACCAAGGTGTGGCTGACACGCATCCGAATAATGATGCCATGTGCTCTTTTTGGCGCAGCATCTGGTCGGTACCTGTCAGTCACACCGAAGGTGATTGGACTCGGGAAGTCGAGCGAGCCTGGGCTATTACTATCTGCCCCCAAGATGTAGCTCGTGCAGTCCGCCCGTTGCCTAACTGGAAGTCTCCAGGGCCATACGGGCTGCACAACTTCTGGATCAAATGGTTTGTAAGATCGCATGCTCGCTTGGCGGCTCAGTACCAGACTGCTTTGGAGTCTGGTTCGCTACCCCAGTTCCTAACGATAGGAGTTACCCACCTGCTCCATAAATCTGGTAGCACCGCGGAACCCAAAAATTATAGACGGATCACGTGTTTACCGACGGTCTATAAAGTTCTTACATCCATTTTGAGAGCTAAAATTAACAAACATATTGACACCAACTCCATCATGCCTCTCAAAATGGATGTAGGAACAGGTCCCGCGGTACTAAGGAGCTACTCCTCATTGAAATGGCCATTAGGCAACAGGTTCGCCGTTCCCGAATGGAATGTCGACATGCTGGATAGATTATAAGAAGGCCTATGACTCGGAGCCGCATACATGGCTCATGAGGGTGCTGGAGTTATATAAAGTAGATACAACTCTGCGCACCTTCCTGATGTCGTGTATGGGACAATGGAGGACGGTCCTTCGCTATCCAGGATGTCGAAATATCTAGAGGAATAGCGAGCCGATAAGGATCGAGAGAGGCATATTTCAAGGCGACAGTTTAAGTCCGCTCTGGTTCTGCTTAGCCCTGAATCCTCTAAGCACACTGCTGGAGGATTCAGGTCTTGGCTATCGGTTGAGGAGAGGTGGTCAGGTTCTCACCTCGTCTACATGGATGACCTAAGACTCTTTGCCCCCAACAATTTGCAACTGATGGAGCTACTGATAGTTACTGAAACTTTCAGTATTGCCATCAGGATGGAATTTGGTGTGGACAAATGTGCGGTCATGCATGTAAAGCGAGGGGAGATTGTGGAATCCGTGGGAACCCAACCCTCGGATTCCATAAACCTTAGAGCCCTCCCCGCATCCGAAATCTATAAGTATTTGGGTATGTCGGAAGCGTTGGGAATCAATGTTACTGACATGAAGCAATCGTTGAAGGAGCGCTTCTTTGGTCGCCTGAAACAAGTATTAAATAGTCTTCTATCAGGCGGAAACAAGGTACGCGCCTTCAACGGTTGGGTTATGCCGGTTTTGATGTACTCTTTCGGCATACTCAAATGGACTCAGACCGAACTCGATGCCTTGGATAGGAGGGTCCGTACGTTGCTGACTGCATATCGAATGCATCACCCACGGTCATCAGTAATGAGATTGTATATCCCGCGAAAGCGTGGAGGTCTAGGCTTTTTAAATGCTAAGACCCTCCACAATAGCGAGATATGCAGTCTCAGGGAATATTTCCTAGAAGCCGACGTGGGGATGCATCGAGATGTGGTCGTGGTGGACAAGGGTGTGGTCGTGGTGGACAAGGGCCAAACCCCACTCTCCTTGGCTAAAGAGAACTGGCGCAAGCCTGTAGTGCTTGACACTAAGGATCGTATGGAGATAAGGCAGAGTAAGGAGCTTCACGGACGCTACTTCCTTTAGATTTACCAGTGTCCGTAGCCTGGCTGCGTTTTGGTGACCTCTTTGGGGAAACCTAAGGATTTGTCTGTGCAATTATGGACGAAGTTATGATGATGAACAATTACCGGGGATTCATTGTGAAGGACGGCACGGTTGACATCTGTCGGGCATGCCACCGTCCGGGAGAATCAATCCGACATATTATCTCCGAGTGTTCTCGTCTAGCTAACGAAGAGTACTTGCATAGACACAACCTTGTAGCCAGGATTATCCACCAGCAAGTTGCTCTGAAGTATAGCCTTGTGGAACCGGAAGTGCCGTACTACAGGTATGTGCCCGACCCAGTTCTCGAAAATGGAAATATCACAATGTACTGGGATCGATCCATCATCACTGACAGAACTGTTGTTGCCAATAAGCCTGATATAGTGGCGGTGGATCGAGGAAAGCGGCGCGCAATGATTATTGACATAACGGTCCCGCATGACGAGAACCTCGTGAAAGCTGACAAAGATAAACAAATCAAGTATCTTGACTTGGCTCGCGAGATTGTCTACATGTGGGATGTGGATTCAGCAATCATTGTGCCGATAGTCGTGACAGCCAATAGCTTAATCGCCAAGAGCCTCGACCAACACCTAAGGAGGCTCTCGTTGGGCAGCTGGATCAAGGGCTTGATTCAGAAAGCGGTACGCCTGGACACGGCTCGCATTGTCAGAAGGTTCCTCTCTCTGGAGCCCTGACCGCAGGTAGCTTGGACCCTGTTCCCGATACCGGTGGGCTACTATTTTTTATATTTTTAAATGTTTTTATATTTTATATATTCTAATATTTTTAAATATAATTTATAGGTATTTCAATGAAATAAAGGAAATTCAAAATAATGAATCGGAATTTTATAAATTTTTGCGAAGGCTGGAGACTACATTTTGACGAACTTTTAGAAGTGATTCAAAATGACATACAGTATTTAAACACTCATAATATCAGAGCTTCAGTGTCACCAGAAGAGAGGTTTGTTATAACTTTGAGGTATGCAAAAAAAAAATACAATTAAATTTCTCATATAGGCTCTACATATTTATTCAAAGACATTGTCGTAAGTTTAACAATAATCAATGTTTGTTTAGACACCAATTTCAATCGCGGAGACGTTTTCGAATCATATTTTAAATAAATGTACGTAGGTATATAATACAAAATATCGTTAATCGTAATTATCGATAAATAGGTCGCTATACACTGATTCTTGTGAAGTGTCATCGCTCAGCAGATGATTAGGAGTAGGATTATTGGCACTTGGAGTACTTTGAGTTAATGGTGGTTGGAAATAATTGGAGGCAGACAATGTTTCAACAGCTGTAAAATACCCCTGTTGGTTATAGTTTTGGTAGGAGTATTTAGACATTTGTCTATATTTTTTAATGACTGTTCATATCCTGATTTTTATATGCACTCTTTCAGATAACATTTCAATTAATGTATCCTCACTCGTGACCTTTGCCTTTTCCTTTAGCTGATTGTTAGCCCTCTGTAGGGAATTTCGGTGGTCGTGTGCGTGATAAAGGATTCAAAAATTCCATCAGATGAGAATATAAGTAATGCTTGCTTGTGGCATGGGGTCTCAACTCGAACAAATTATAATTAGTCTTGCAAAAAAATTATAGATGGCAGCATAGGTAAAAAGAAAGTATGAAATTAACAATAACTAAAAGCTGATAAACGGCAGAATTTGGCTGTAGAAAGATTAGTAAAATCAAAACTTCCTTGCTTAATGCTGATTTATCCATTTAAACTCATAAATCTCGTATTTCCAACAAAAATGATAAAGAGAAACTTTTTACTTGAATTCGAACCCATAGAATGATGAAGTTAATCATAAGTTCTTTGCAATAGATGGCGTTTTACTCAATTTGTCATCACATAGGTACTGTATAAACGTTTAGTAGGAAAATCAAACAACATATTTTTATAATCTAGTACCTACTTTACATAGAAATAAAAGAATTGAAAGAAATCTATTAACATGTTTTTGGCAAATACCTACCTACTTAATTATATATTTTTTTCATTTTACCAATACCTACCTTTCTAAAAATGTCTATAAAAAACCGGCCAAGTGCGAGTCGGACTCGCGCACGAAGGGTTCCGTACCATATATAAAAATGAGCAAAAAACTCACTTTGTTGTACGGGAGCCCCCTGAAATATTTAGTTTATTCTTTTTTATTAGAATAGAATAGAATAGAATTTTATTTTGCAAATATGGTTAATACATAATAGTTCTTAAGATTACATTTAGCTCAGCCACATTTTACCAATCGGCATGCAAACATTTGAAATTATTCATTATATCACTATTATTACACTTATTTAGATCAATTTATAAATTACCATATAAAATTCTTAAATCATCAACTTAATTAAAAATATATGTTTGTATTAAAATAAAAATATAAATTAGTATCATAAGATTAAATATCATGTCATTACTATTACAAATATAATACCATTGTCATTACATCATTTAACATGTCATCATGTTAAATGATGTAATCATGTTACCAATATCATTATTATTACAATTCCAAAATCAAAATGTCAGAAATCGAAATGTCAAAGATCAAAATGTCAAAAATCAAAAATGTCATAAATATTTTTTTTAAATCAAGATTTCACTAATTAACAGATTATTATTATTATTTGTTGTTATAGCGGCAACAGAAATACATCATCTGTGAAAATTTAAAGCGTCTAAATATTACGGTTCATGAGATAGAGCCTGGTGATAGACGGACAGACGGACGGACAGCGGAATCTTAAGGCCGCTACCAACGCGTGCGCAATATCGCGCACGCACGCGCACCGGCCCGCACGACGCACCGTGGGAAGGGTTACGTGCGTGGTAGCGAAGACGCGTGCGTCACGGTGCGTCGTGGTGCGTCTGAGTTTGGATACATTTCCTTTGAAGTTACCGACTCGCCACGGATCAGCCCGCACGGACACGCACCATGGGAAGGGTACCGTGCGTGGCAGCGCAGACCCGTGCGTGGTGGTGCGCCCGATCCGCGGCGAGTCGGTAAACTTCAAAGGTGCGCGCGTATGCCCGGTTCCTATAAACTACAACGAATCGTTTTGCTTACCAATGGTAACGTTTTTATTGCCCAACTTGGCATATAAATATGTATGTAAATTCGTAAGCAAATTTTTAGACATGGCCGTTTTTGGATTTTTACGCAAACGGTTAAATATTTGATATCAGATTATGAAATCGTTTTCAAAATTCGTTTTTAGAAATCAATTTCTAGAGCGGCTCTGGCGCCTCTGGCTCGCAGTTTCGATCGTCTCTAGTAATATTATAATTCGGTTGTAAGTTAATCGATCAAAACTATCTAAACATAAACAAATACTTGCTTATGCAATTTACTCTTGCCGTGGTTTTGTGAAATCAGTTTGTCTAGTTCGGATTATCTATACGATACAATTTGTAACTGAAATCGGATTTTAGATACGTTTAGTTTCGATATATCTGATGCATGTCTACTAATTTTACCTTTGATAGCTAGTTCCATAATTTGCATAGGAGATGTAAAGCTATGAGGTCTTTGCTTCCGGTTAGTCCCCCTATACTCTAGTCCCTCTATGCTCGACCTAAAAGTACCTACTAAAAAGTATCGCTATGCACGCAATTATTCGATTCTACGTAAACAATGGAAGGTATAGTTGGAAAGAAAAGTGTTTAAATTAAGGTAAAAAAATTATAGCGTTATTCGTATAAGCGTAAGCGTCTGTAAGTTAAAATTTGTTTTTTCTCGTTCTGACAGTCAAAAAGTCAAAATGACAGACAAAGACAAACGAATTTCAGGGCAATTCTAAGTTAAGAAATGTTTATGATTAGAGCTGTACTCAATACTGGATCCACAAGATTTAACGAAGTCTGTAGACAGAAAACTAAAAAAATATAAAAGAGCGTAAATAAAAAGTCCGTTCTCAATGTCAAATCACCTGTATTCATAATATTTCTTATGAATAACACAAATAAAATACAAATAATCAATTACTTAAAAAAAAAACAAAAAAAAATAGATAATAATGAGATGTAAGTATTACTATTTCAATCACAGAATGAGATATGACTATTACTATTTAAATCACAGACTGTAATACGAATCAAATTATTAGTACTAATTTAAAATGAACATTTATTTCTCGATAATTGGGTTTTGGTTTCATTATTCTTTGCTTTATCAAAGATAACGGTACGGGAACGAGGTACGGTTTTACGTAAATTATTTTCTTAATCGATTATGACTAATTTGTTTCATATTGACAGTTCAACAACATTCATTGCGTTATTTACGTTGTTGAGCAGATTTTTTTTTCCAGCTTATGAAGCAATTGATTAGCAATCTGTGTTCTTAATTGATCGTGTATTACATTATTAGGGTACTGGTAATGATTCCCGGACTCATTGTTATAGTCACCCTGAAAAAACCAGTTCGACACATGCCTCATCAAGCGCAAAGCTTGACCCGTTTTATTATAATAAATTTTCTTCTTATCGTGTGGTTAGTGACTAACCTGGTGTCAGAGTTTTAAAGCCGCCTAAGGGTCTCTGACTTGGCTTCACATGCCGTCGAGAAATATATCTCAGGTATGTCGGTTTCTTCACAAATATAATTAATGATAATTAGGAATAGGAAAACATAATATATTTACATACTAGGTTTTCTTCATCACTGCCCACGAATATTATTTCGTGTATAGCGAAACTTTTTAGTAGGTATTTTACGAGTTGAGCATAGCAGGACGAGCATAGAGGACTAACCGTTTGCTTCATTATTGGTAAAAATACAAACAAGTGGTGATGTATCAATTTTGGCATATTTGATTATTTCGTCGAATTTGAAAAAATCTTTTTTTTTTTAAAGGTAAGTACTTTCTAGTTGGTCTCATTGTCATTTGGTCACAATCTGATGATGGGATTTTGGAGATATCGAAGGAACTCTTCAAATATTATAGGCACACCTATATCGATTTTGGTATTTTCATTGTAATTAACTCGTGGATTTGCTCTCGGAAAGCAGCATTTGGTAAAGTGGAACTGATGATGAAGGCCACAGATGGCCAACGGAACTTCTCAATAATAAGTAGGTAATTGCTGACTCACTAAAAAGCGAGAAATAAAAACTTTTTTACAAAAAAAAAAAACAAACGACTTCCAAACTACATAGTGAATAAATAAAAATTTCGGAACACGGTGGTAAAAACTAAAATACTGATCCAAAGACACCAACTTCCAAAATTAAAGTTATTTTTCATTTTGTAGTGTTTTCGCGTTGGTTGTTTTTTTTTTTTTGTTAGGTTTATAATAATAATATTTGTTTATATGTCTATTGTAAAAGAGCCCAAAATACTGGTTCTTTATTAAACTTCAACGAATTATAACGTTGCTAAATTGAAAAGTATAACTGTGACGTAGCATGACAACTGAAGTGACAGGTATTTTGTTTAGTCAGTTAACTAAGCCTCCGCTGTCCGTCCGTCCGTCTGTCTGTCTATTAGCGGACTTTATCTCATGAACCGTAATAGGTAGACAGATGAAATTCTCACAGGTTATGTATTTCTATTTCCGCTATAACAGCAAATTTTTTTTTAAAAATAAACTTAAAATAAACCGGCCAAGTGCGTGTCGAACCACGCACTATGAAAGGTTCCGTAGATGGGATGAATTTATCCCAAAAAGAAACTTATAGTTGAAAAACATGTTCTCCCATACATCGATATACGCCCCGGTCAATTCTCAAACTGCAAATGTACATAAGTTTGTAATCGCTATTTTTTTTAAATTATAAATTAACAATTTTCGGAAATTTTCCTTTATTTGTGCTAAGACACCTTGCTTCTTGCCAAATTTCATGATTCTAGGTCAACGGGAAGTATCCTATAGGTTTTTGATTTATTTTCAAGTATCAAAATATATCGCATAAACGGCCGTATTATTCATCCTACTCACTAAGCGAAATTATTTTGCAATACTACAGGGCCATTGGTTAAAAAATATTCTGCAAATTTATCTGTTATGGTCTTAGCAAAAAGATTAGAAAGAAAGCAAGAAAAAAATTATTTTTTTTTGGGACACGCACAGGAATTACAACATGAAAACTAGGGCATGCTATCCGGATATCTGGATATCCAAATTATCCTAAACCTTCGAAAATGTTATCCGGATAACATTTGTTTTACTATCCGGATAAAAAGAGTAATACCGATAGTTTCTTTTATTCGTTTTCTATATTTTATTACATCAAAGTCAGTAATAATATAACATTGAACGTTGTGTTTTAATAAAATAGGTATCCGCAATCATTGCAATTCATGGTATATCATCTAAAATCCATCTGATGACACAATTACTAGATTCATCATAAAGATAATTCAAAAATGCTTTTGCTCAGAGCTCGACTTCAGTTGTCAACAGCGATGATGATGACGTAGTGCTCAGTGATTACCAGCAGCAGAAACTGAAAAGTCATTTACTATAACAAAGAAAATAAGCATAAAAATTTATTTCGATATATTTTGATCGAAAGGACCATGCCAAAAACCCATTTCAACGTCCACTGGAACTGATCTCAGTTGCAGGGAACGAAGTGTTGTTAAAGTAAATCATTTTTTGAAGTAATGACCATCATAGCTCATCAACTGAAGTCAAGTGTGAGTCAAAAAAGTTTTAGAAACTCTTTGCTGAGCACAGATGGCACACACCAAGCAAAATTCACCTTCGTCAAATAAACAACCTCCTAATCACATTCCTCCAACCAGCATCGAAGCTAAAAAGGTTTTTCCTCCACTGGTCACATCCAAGTGTAACAAGATTATATATAATTATATATTATTATTATATGTAATATAATATGTATATAAAATCGTTACATCAACGATACAGTTGCGAATTTGTCATTTTCGCATAAAACTGTTTTTTGTCACAACCCGCTCCCAATGTGGTAATACATACCGTGGCAAAGTTTCAATCGTGTCTGTAATATAGTTTACAAGATATCATAGTAGTAAATGTGCGAATCACAGATTTTACGAATTGCAGGTTTTCACGCCTGCATATTTTTAAAATAATTATCCTATTTCGTTTAAACCATTTTATTGTTTTCATTGTCCTCATCATTTCAATTCTATTCGAATCTTTTGGAGTTTTTAATTGTTCGGTTGACGTTAATTTTTCTTTCTTGCGATTCATGTCATTGTAGTTTTTTTTTTTTAGAATGGACTATATTTTTTAGACTATGAAAACACCGAAATTTATTTATCCAATGCTATATTGCTTTCATTTCATTGTTAATTGTAAATGCGCTCACTGTGATTCGGTGATTTATGAACCCTGTGTAGTTAAAAGTTGTCGTGCTGTGAACTGAGTACGTATTCCTTCTTTCTCATGTCACTGGCAGGTTCCCGAAATACTGGTGATAGCTCCTTGGTATTAAGACATCGTTACATTGTTTTAGTAGATCTCTGTGTCTTTTTCACCTTCGAAATAGGCAATCGGCCACTATAAACAGATTTAGGTATTATAATTGTACTTTCCCTTTCTTCGCTTTTAATTTAAACTCCATGAAGCTTTCACTATTATAATCTTTTTTGATGAAAATAGATTTTGGATTTTTTTTGCAATATTGCACACACACAGAATCTTAAAACTTTGGAACATCATTTTCAGTAAGGGTTTGGTGCCTTTTCTTTAGTGGTTTACTTCTACTGCACGATTTTTGGAGAGTTTTTGTAATGAAAATGTCCATTGGAAACTTAAATAAGTTTGATTTACCTTTTTACAGTGGTGTCCAAAATATTCACACTATCCGGATATATCCGGATAGTTGTCTAGAAGTATCCGAAATATCCGGGTAGTCAAAAGTGGCGGATAATTGCATGCCCTTATTAAAACTAAGAAAATTATAAAAACAATATCAATTTCAGAAAAGAATATTAATATTTAAAAAATAATGTATTAAAAAAAGTTGCTCTTCTTGGAACATTCCTCATAGATATCAAGGAAGTATTTCCTTTAGGATCATTTGGCCATGAGCCTGGATGCACTCCACCTTCATTTTCAGTATCAAAAGTACCAGGGGGTGTATATATTCGTGGTGAATTTTTAGATCGCCTTAAAAAGTTGTGCAATAAACAACACTTCATAACAATATTGGATACCTTCTTTGATTCTAATAAAAATGGTTTATAAAAATGGTGTATAAAAATGGTACCCTAAAAATATCCGACATTATGCTGAAAACGTTCTCAACTATTCTCAGAGCACGAGACAAACGATACTTAAAAATTCTTTCTTTTGTTCCCGTGGCGTGGAGACGGCTTCAACGTATTTTCAGTGAGAGCAAATGCACTATCTGCCACAAACACGTAGGGAAGTGGTTCCTCCTTGAAGGGCAAATTAGTTGATGCTGGAAAATCCAGTTTATTACTGTTTTTTTTTTTATACATCTCTGTATTATTTCTATAAACACCGCCATCATTTATTATACCTTGAAATCCGCAATCCACAAATGTGAAGTTATAGTCAGCATTTACCAAAGCTAACAGAACAATGCTAAAAGTGGCTTCGAATCTCAAGGCCCACACAGACCAACACGCAGCGTCGGAAAAAGCCAGGTGTGTGATGTGTAGGTCGTCAACCGTGTGGGCTGGTGCGCGTCCGTGCGCAATATCGCGCACCGTGGGAAGGCCCTCGGTGCGCGGTGCGTGGTTGTGTGCGTGCGCAATATCGCGCACCGCGGGAACCAGCCATTAGTAATAGGGTCCTGTTTTACCCTTTGGGTACGGAACCCTAAAAAGGATTGTACGAAACGTTTTAAAAGTAGATAGGTAGCTAATGGTGCTGATTCTATCACAAAGCCTGTAAAGTAGACTAAAAATCACCAAAATTTAGTTTATTCCTGTCAAAACGACGATTTCCCATTCTGAAATAGACTAAAGTGACACAAAACTATATTTTAGTTTGACAGCAATAAGATGACACCGAGTTATTAATTTAGTGAAAATGACAATTTTGGTATTCTGAATTTGACGTTTTTCACCTAAAATTTGATGGTCCAACTAAATTTGACTATTTTTAATCGCGATTTAAAAGGTGTGGAATAAAATTAGTTGACATGAACTAAAATTCACACCAACATGCAACATCTCAATTTCAGATGCATTTTTTTTTCTGTTCTTTTGCTTATATTTAGAAAATGGTGTGCCCTATCGAAAAAATAATAAAACATTTCGCCCCTTTATGAAACCCTTAAACTCATTAAACTCAACATTTTGGTAGTATTTTTTTCATACAAAAAGTGAAAAAAAAATAACAAGTCGAGGCTGCCCTGCCTGCGCGCCTACGGCTCTAAAAAAATATTATTCACGGGGTAGGGCAAACAAGTACCACGTGGAATCGCGATTTTCAAATTCGATTTTGGTTGCGTCAAAATTATTTTTAAATTTAGAGATTTCTTTGCAGAATAATTTTAGATTTTCATAGCCAAAAGCAAGGAGTTTTTGTGATAGTTTAGTTAGTTTAGTTCGGTGTACAAGATAATAAGCTAATAAGCTTAATGGTGCCGCCATTAAGCTTTAAAAACCTCGACCTTCGACCTAATTTGTACACCAGCCATGGTCAAACATTTTGAGCCAAAAAATACCTGGTTACACCTATAATAAGCATCATACCATGTATATTATCTACACATGTTTTTGCAAATAAATGAATCTGAATCTAAAAAGCTAATTTTTATCACAGTCAAGTGTACCCTGCCAGCTAAATGGTTGGTTTATGTGAAAAAAGATCACAGAAAGAGTATTTAATAACGAAATTAAACGAAAAGGTTTTAGCAATAGTAGATTTGGTTACGAGGAGATGAAAATCTAAATTTAAGCATTTTAAAACAAAAAAATACATAAAGAGGTATTCGCTGCCGCGTGAAAATTGCTAGCTCAATCACAAAAATGAAACTATTCCGCCAACTCGAGATATTTTTGTTGTATTGTTATTATACTTGTCCTTGAACGTACCGTGCGATGTGCGATGTAGAGAATCTATCTTAATGCCTTAAGTAGCTAAGTCGACTTCTAGATGGCGTTATAAAACTATAGTTTCTGGCAATTTGTGAGTCGCTGATGCTGCCATCTGTTGAAAAAATAGAGGAAAAAAAACAGCCAGCATTGAGCTGGCTGTTTTTTTTCCTCTATTTTTTAGCTAGCCAGACTTAGGGAGGTATCATTTCTTTGTATGGGATTGGGTATCTGTACTAGTATTATATTATTTGTGCTTATGGATACACCGGAGCTGCTTTTGGAGATTTTGTTTCTCTTTCTAATGTAGTTGTCTCTAATATGCTTCCATTTTTATTGTATTTTTAAACCTGAAACATAAATATTTTCAGATATTTGGCAACTGGGGCTTCATCGACTGATCTGCAGTACTCATTCAAAAGAGGATTTTCAACAATTCAATGTATAGTGAAAACAACGTGCCAATAACCTATTTTATATCTGCAAACCACCCACACAAGCAAGAGATTGAATTAATATCGCGAAAGAATTCAAAGATAAAAGCAATGTTCCGAACTGTATAGTAGCTATAGACGGCAAACACGTTAGAATAGGTATTAAGACCATTCGATAGTGGATCGCTTTACTTCAACTAGAAAAAGTATTTTTCAATAAATTTATTAGAATGTAACTCAAATTATGAGTTCATTTATGTAGACGTTGGGAGTTACGGAAAAAGTTCTGATTCAACGATATTCTTGAACAGCAGTTTCGTTAGGATTTAGAAGAAGGAATATTAGACATCCTTCCACCAACTCCAATAATAGAAAACGGCGACCCTCTTCCTTTCGAGCAGGTAGGTGATGAAGCATTCCCTTTGTCAGCATATGTGCAACAGCCTTACACGGGTAATCATTTAACACACGAGCAAAAAGTGTATAACTATAGACAAATTCCTGCAAGACGCTACATAGAATGCAGTTTTGGAATTATGACAAGCAAATGGAGGATTCTGCAAAGACCTTTAAATGTGGGACTTGATTTCAGTGAGGAAATTATAAAAATGTGTTGTATCTTGCACAGTTTTGTTAGAAGCAAAAAAGAACACACACAAGAACAATTTAACATACCACGAGATTCATCATTTGTAGACAATTCACATATCGACCTACAAGAAACCGTACACTTATCGAAAGGTGTCTCTGAAAGAAATAGGGAAAAGCCCATTATTGGCCATGGTTTGCCCAGCTATGTGGTAAATACGAAAAAAATACCCATGTAGTAACTAAAATATTGCTATTACTTATTTGTAACGAAACCTCCGGAATTAAAAGCCTATTTAATCAAGACAATCAATCGTTTATTTCCTTATCTAATACTTCCGATTCTTGTCAATCCTGTCAGAGTACGGATGGCAACTTTTACTGAAAAAAATCGATACACTCAAAACCAGATTTTTAGAAAATCGATTTTTTATTATGTAGTTGTTACAATCACCTCAGCCTATCACATCCACTGCTGGAAATAGGCTCCTCCCAGGTTGCGCAAAACACCCTGTCCTCCGTCTTCTGCATCCAGTCTATCCCAGCCAACTTTTTAAAACCGTCAGTATATCTAGCTGAGGGACGTCTCACACTACGCTTGCCGATAGGACTTACCGAAGTTTTCCAAATGCTGCCCAACCTAATTGGATCCTTCTGTCGGCTTCTTTCTCAAAGTTGTGCCTACCGAGCTGGATGGCTTGCCCTAGGTAGACGCACTCCTTCATAACTTCGAGAAGCGACTCTTTGATGTGGATTGGATCCGGCACGACATGCGAATTGTACATGACTTTTGTCTTGTCCAAATTCATTCCAAGGCCAACCCGCCGAGAGGCTCCATTTAGGCTGCGCAGCATGTGGTCTAATTGTGTTTGTGTGTGTTTGTCTAATTTTCGGGCTTCTAAATACGATCCATTGAACCGATTCCGTATTTCCAGTTTATTCTTTTTAAATAGATTTTTCGAAAAATCGATGTTCAAACTCAAACTCAAAGCATTTATTTCAATTAAACCATTTACAGGCACTTTTGAATTGTCAAAGAGTCGGTCAGTTAGTCAGAAAGTTGAAGCTAATTGCCCATTCCAAAACGTAGATCTCTATGGAGAAGAACGGGCAAGAAACTCCAAGGACACTCTTTTAAACATTGATATTACAAAATCCTGGGTACATCATTCTTGTTGCTTCTATATGTGAGAACAATGTACAAAAAATAATCAAAAGCAATTGAAAATATAAGATTAAAAATAAGCCCTGGCAGATAAGAGATGACCAGTTTCAACTGACGGCGCCCGTTCACGAACATGACGCGTGGATCAGCACCATCCAGCTCAACCATTTTGTAGGGAACCGAATGATCCAACACACTCGCCACCATCAGCGAGACATTTAAGTGAGCATGACATATTCTCAACTGCCATGCTATTTCAAGTCAACATACATCTTAATAAGTTAATAAACGGCTCCATGGTCTCACATTTACAAAAATAAAAATGCTTCTAAATTATACAAAACTATAGTTTGCAATGTATCTAAAAAAATAAAAGAATTTAACCACCAAAAAGAAAGAAAATCATTACTTAATTGGAGCATTCAACAATTAAGTTGGTAAAACAAAAATGAACATTAAGTTCCTAATGTCAAAATATATTTTTTTTAAAAAGGGGAAGCAACTCTTCCAAATATTAAAATTTTAACTAGTGAGCCCAAGCGGCTGTGGAGCAGGACCAGCATTAAGCCAAGCATTTTTATCTACGATATAATCATCTAACTTATAATATGCTTGTCTACATAGTGTGCGTTTAATGCATGTTTTAAATTTCTTCTCATTTAGTTGAAGAATATCGAGTGGTATTTTATTATAACATTTTACACAGTACCCCATAAAAGAAGTGTGTACTTTAGACAATCTAAAACGTGGTTGATCTAATTTGTTCCTATTTCTAGTGTTAAAATTATGCCTGTCACTTATCTTACTAAAAAGATGGAGATTTTTTCGAACATACATAATGTTCTCATATATATACTGACAAGGTACCGTCATGATGTTGATTTTCTTAAACATTTCCCTTAGAGACTCGCGTCTGCGGAGGTTGTAGATGGCTCTGACGGCCCTCTTTTGCAGAATAAAGATAGAATTAATATCTGCAGCCCGTCCCCACAGCAAAATACCGTAAGACATGATGCTATGAAAGTAACTAAAATAGACCAGTCTCGCAGAATCTACGTCTGTTAGTTGGCGGATTTTCCAAACAGCGTAAGCGGCTGAACTTAGCCTCCCTGCAAGTGATGTTAAGTGAGGACCCCACTGTAGTTTAGAGTCAAGCGTTATCCCCAGGAAAACAGTCTTTTCGACGAATTCTAGTGTCTCCTTATTCAATACAACGTGACATTCACTACTTCTAACATTCGGTAACGCGAATCTTATGCATTTAGTTTTCTTCTCATTTAATACCAAATTATTTACAGTAAACCAATTATGGACCTTAAGCATAGCGTTATTTACGTCGTCAAGCTCCTGTGCATGTCTGTTTACTTTAAAAATCAGTGATGTGTCATCAGCAAATAACACCATTTGTGGTCGGGTTTTCAGTAAATTAGGTAAATCATTTATGTATACTAAAAATAGGAATGGACCCAATATCGAGCCCTGTGGAACACCCATTTTGACTTTTAAACCCAATGAATTTACACCGTTTATTTGAACTTGCTGCAGTCTATCATTCAAGTATGATTTTACTAAGCTCAGCGCAAGTTTATCTAGTCCGTAATGTTCAAGTTTCAAGAGCAGCGTTTCATGACCTACGCAATCAAATGCCTTGGATAGGTCGCAAAAGATGCCTATTGCATCTCGTGCCTCTTCCCATGCATTAAATATGTGTTTTAATAAAGTGACACCGGCGTCGGTTGTGCAACGTCCTTTGGTGAAACCATACTGTTGATCGTGTAGGATGTTATTACGATTAAAATGATTGAGCATTTGATTTAACATTACTTTTTCAAAGACCTTGCTGAAAACCGGCAAAACCGATACGGGTCTATAATTATTTGTGTTTTTGCTGTCCCCGGATTTGAAAAGTGGAATAACTTTACTGTATTTCATTAAATCCGGGAATATCCCTTGATCTACACATAAATTAAATATTAAAGCTAAATAGGGTGCAATTGTCTCAATAATTGATTGACAAACTTTAGTAGACATGCCCCACAGATCTTCGGTCATTTTAATCTTTAGTTGCTTAAAAGCCTTTACGACGACCACAGGGTTTATATGTTTAAATTTAAATTCCACAGGACAGGCTGAAACATTTGCTTTTAATAAATCAATAGCAAGTGAAGGGGAGGAATTTAAAGTTTCAGTAGTTTTAATTGGAATATTGGTAAAGAAAGTTGCAAATTCCTGAGCAACATCGATGTTATCGCTAATGAGACCGCGGGAAGTGTCTAGTGTGTAATCTGTATTATGTCTTTTGTTCTTGTTTGTTTCATTGTTAATAATTTTCCAAACTGTCTTTATTTTATTATCTGCTGATTTAATCTTGTTGCTAATGAAAGAAGCTTTAGCTGCTTTGCAGATATTTTTAAACGTTTTAGAGTAAGTAGCAACATACTTACTAAAAGTTTCCGTCTGAATATACGGCTTAAGGCCATACAGTTCAAATAATGTTTCCCTACATTTCCTGATACCTTTAGTTGCCCAGTCACTGAATAAAAACTTAGGGCAAATAGTTTTAGTTTTTTTCTTAAAAGACTTATTAAACTCTGATTGCACTAATGAAAAGAATTGTTCATACAAAATATTGCCATTGGACATATTTAGACCCTGATCACTTAACTTGCTGATTAAAGTGCTGTTAAACTTATTTAAATTACCTGTTGTTATTGGTCTAGTTTGTATCTGCACTTTTAGTATTGGTGTGTTTGATTCAAAAATAACGGTTTGACCGCTGTGATCAGAAGGGAGATAATTAACAATGGCTTTATCTAAATAGTCGCAGCAACAAAAGACATTATCAATACATGTAGCAGTAGTCGAAGTTATTCGCGTTGGTTCTAAAAACACATTTGACAGATTAAATGATTTGAAGAGGCTTAATAATCTACTGCTATTTGAATTATTTTCCAAAATATTAATATTAAAGTCACCACAAATAATTACTGATTTATTACCAGTTGTAAGTTTTGCCAAAACATCTTCCATTACTGATTCAAATATAGAGTAGTTTTGATAATTTGGCGGTCTGTATACGCACACTATAAAATGCTTATCTAGCTCAACACAGGACAGTTCAATGCTGTCATATTGCATCCCTACCTACGTCAATAATAATTGTAATTGACAATTATTGATTGACATTTCTATTTCACATTTTGTTTGGTGCTGTATTTTTTCTACTGCGTTTTTTTTTATTTGATTTTGCGACGACTTGGATTACGATTATGGACCTTGTAATCGCTCCCGATGACGATCTTGGCTTTACATTGGATTCTGTACCCGCCTCCCACGACGACACCAGCTTGCCAATGGATACCGTACCTGTTTCTCGCGATGGAGCTGACACAAATATGGAACTGTGGCGTGGTTACACGAAGACTTAAGAGATTTGCGTTAAGCAATATGTAAGTTACGTCTATATTTTTCAGCAATGGATTGCACCACAATAAACAAGTTACCTACTTTATGAAAATACAAAGTACATACTCAGCAACTTTTATTACATAGACTACGTAACATTAGGTTTGAATTGAATAATTCGGTTGGTTAGTGTCAAGGAAACCATAATAACCATAAGAAATAAATAATCGAGTTTGTTTTGTCTCAAAACATTGCCACATATTTTATGTGACATAAGTAATGAATTGTATGATCATTAAAAATGGTATCAAGAGACCGATGTCATTCAATGTATTTATACATAAAGACCTTTTATGCTACAGCATGTTAATAGGTATAAATTTTACTTCACGGCGATCTGAAATATAATTCGTTAAACAAAGTAGTAATTCTTATGCACAGCGTAGACATCGCGTTCGTTTAGATATAAAATATTATAAATTAATAGAATTATCGTCCTTGGTGGCAACACACGCAGGAATGTCACTTTACTTTCACGCGCGTTTTTTCATCGCACGAAAAAATTTGCTCTCTTAAAATTATTCATTTAAAATTAGTTTACGGAACTTTTTACTAGAATAACAAATGTTAATTATGTTAAGTGATAGAAAGTGCAATAAGTGCATCGTTAGTGAAAACCTGAGATGGACAAGGCGTCCATCAACGATATTAACAGGAAAGCTGATAAATTACCTACATCAGAACTAACTAGAAGCAGCTTTAGTCTTGAGTTCCTGACCCACATTAGATGTACTTAGATCCGGAGGCCTCCCACAATCCTAATGTGCGAGAATGCCTGGCTTTAACTGACCACTTTGTACGTGATACTGACAGTGTTTTACAAGCACTATGGTGGACATTAACACAACACAACTTGTTAAAGCATTACCTATCTCTCCAGTGGACACGAGATGTCTTTAGTAACGTTATCTCCACGTTACTAGCTGGATGAGAAGCTACCAGAGAGGCACGTGATGCCCTTAGCGATGTAACTGTACATAGCTAGCTGGTACGCGCTTGTCAGCATTACCCCTCCAGTAAGCACGAGATGCTCTCAGTAACGCTAATTCTACGTTACCAGCTGAATATGAAACTACCAATGTAGCACGTGATGCACTTAGCGATGTTATTCTACATAGCTAACGCTGGTATGTACTCGTCACCAGGGGTAAGTCACATTTCTATGATCTTGGCTAAGGAATTGTCAAAAGTGGTTCTATATACTTTTAATTTACAAACATGAAGGTTGCGAGATACTCTTACTTATCCCTGCACATTGTCTGTGTGTTATAAGCTTGCAAAAGCATTATACTTCCTATAGTGAGTGTGGAATTCTGCCTCGCTAACTAGATTGTTATCAACGAGTACAAGGTACTCTCAACAACATTGATTCTATGTTGCTAACTGGCACATATCTGACATGGTGTGCACATGCTTAGCACGAGATGCTTATAGCATGTTATCTCAATACTATGTGATCTAGCTTTCATATCGAGGATTGCCATTTTTAACAAACAAAATCTCAACAAAATTGATTCTGTTGCTAACTGGCACATATCTGACATGGTGTGCACATGCTTAGCGCGAGATGCTTATAGCATGTTATCTCAATACTATATGATCTAGCTTTCATATCGAGGTTGCCATTTTTAACAAACAAAATATAGCTAATTAAAAGATATCACTGTGTACGAGATACTCAGTGACTTATCTAGCTCTAGGTGGCTTAATTATCCTGCCAAAAACTGATAAATGATATCTATTTTGTAAACTAAAACAATAATGCAAAATTGTGCAATTTTTACAGGCATACAGTTAAATACACAATATACTTTGTAAACTTGATTCTGTGATACAATGGCTGACGACAAATGCTACCTCTGGAAACTCTTGATTTCAGATACAAGTGCAATGGACTAAACCATAATTGGAATAATACAAAGTATTATTCCATGCTCCCATACTTATTCACCCCATTTAGATTCCTCTAAACTGAGGAAACAAGGGATTGAGATATTCCAGAAACAAGCCGTACTGGTTATTACCCCTATCATAGGGAAAGCAGTGACTGACCCTATGCTTATGAAGAACATAAGACAAACACACATTGCTGATTAACTTGGCTGATGCAGCAAAACCAGCTGGCAATGCCCACTGCCACCAAACTAAAACCAGAACAAAAGTTATATAATCTCTAATTGACATTAACTTTAATTCATCCTATTTGATAAACAAACCGAAACAATCACAAACTTGAGTACACAATGTTTTAGCTACAAACAAAAACAATAACAACTATTCAATAAATATTAAAACCACAAGACATTCTCATGATAATAGTGAAACTTACCAGTTCTATGGTGAAAATGTAAAACAAGCACAACATTAGTTGATTTACTTACTTTTGTAAATAACAAAATAAAACATCCTTCTACCGGGTTAATAACAGGAATCACACCATTGAAAACCACCACCACAATATCTTATGATGTTTTGGTTTAATCTAATCGGTTGGAATGGACTATGTCTGAAAAATAAATGAACTATTTTTGTCACTGAAAATAAAATTCAATATATATGGTGGACCTCAACAACAACCCGGCTTATATTCCAAAATAACAATTCAAGAAGACCAATACTGGAATAAATGCTGGCAAAGCAGCTATATTCCTCTGATTCTGCTATTGGCTATGGACATAGATAAGAAAATATTTGAAATTCAATATCTTAACCTCTCAAAGCCATTCCCTGGAAGCTGACCCCAACATAGTTGGGAGAAGGCCGGGTAGATGATGATCCTCTCAATACCATCAAAGAACTTATCAAATATTGAGATGCATTTACAAACAATACAATAGATAGATCTACAAAGAATTTATCAGAAAAATACATTTCAGTCAGTCCCAAACAAAATAGAAAATTCAGTTTCGTTATGAACAAAAAAAAAAAAAAAAAATTCATCAAGACTGTCTAATATCATACTGAAGGAAAATAAAAATCCCAGTTATAACTACAAGTATGTTACAAACTGACAACTTGTACACTAATCAATTATAGCTTAGCATATCAAAATAGATAGGTATAATATACCATATTACCTTTATGAAATCATATTATGATTTCATCCTATAGGTACAGGGGTATCACTTAGGACTATCTGGAAGATAACATTACCTACCAAATAACCAATAAAGGGTTAATTACATACACATTTACTAATACTTTTCATACTTGAATAGTCTCTTATCTCTGTTTTACCTACTAAATTACCAGTAGTGAGTGCCACTTACAGAAAACAAGGTTTTCTTACAATCTAATTTGACTGTTTATTTGGTAAAATATCGAGACTGCGATAAGACATACCAATAAATACCACTATAAGTGTGTTTAAATGTTTGGGCTTGAAAACTAATAATGCTATTTTTAGGCTTGATTATTAAGTTTTATTTTTTTCACTTTAAACAAACATTGAAACACCAGTACAAAAAAAAAAAAAAGTGCTAGTAAACTTAGTCGCATTATTTAACATTACGCCCGGACTTCCCGAAGGGCTGGGCAGAAATGGGTGATCTTATTCAAAGCTTATAAAATCAAAATACCTAATTAATCATTTGATTGCCAACTACTAGTCTACATATTTAACAGTAGATTTAAATGATAATTACAGCACTAAAGTGAAATTATCAAGGAAACAAAAAAAAAAAGGAGGGGGGGAGAACATTGTGAGGACAACGTAGGTATTGATGGATTGTGAGTAGAACATGAACAAGATAAGGTATAATACAATAAATGTAGGTACTATGAATGAATTATCTATAAATTGCTTGACTCTAAAACTCTCCATCTGCTCACCAAGTGCACATCATAACAAGTTCAATTATACAACTCCCTCACTTAAAAATGCAACTCATTACACAATCCCAATTTTGGACATATTATGAGGTCAAGGAAAAGAGTTCATATCTTTATACTTCTAAAATGAATCTAGTTTCGATTAGCTCTAAACTCGTCAAGTAATTACTGCTAGCAGAATATGTGAAACTCATATGGAAATTAGTATCGTTGAGGAAAAACCCTAAGCATCTGAAATAGACCCACCTCAAATTTGTTCAAACCTCTCTCCTATCCAGGGCATAATATACTGCCCTTATTAATTGGTGCTTACAAGTTAAAAGCCTATTCCGTATTTGAAATTCAGTTTCCAAAATACCTTTAATAACTAAAGTTATGGAAAACTAGTCCATCCAAAAATGAAATGAAACCATATCATAAAGTATATACTTACCTAAACGGAAATAACATCAACTGATCACAAGAATTTGACCAAAAAATCCTACTACATTTTTCAAAAAAAAAAAAAAACTAAGTTCCTGTCAGTACAATTTAGGTACAATACAATTCCACAAATGCTTACCAAAAATACCTCCCTGCTTACAACATTCAGGGGCTAAAAGATCCTGTTACACCCTATGAAAGTTTAACTACTAAGGACTTCACAGCCATGGTGCCTCTTATTCAGATCACTAGATAACTGACATTCTTTAAAATACCCTAATGATAATCTTTACAATTCATCTTCTAGACTCACTGAGCTCGACACTTACCTTGACAGCAAGATGTAATGTGCAACTCAATACTCACTCATTAAGCACAACAGTATCCCAAATAATTAACTATTTACAGACAGATCTGAGAATGCTATTCTCAATCATGGAAACTTTTAAAGTAACATCATAACATTACGCCTTGTTTCCCCGAATGGTTGGGCAAGGTGTCCCTGTAGCAGGTTCACCCAGTTTTACACTTTTAAAGTATTCATATCATAATATCCTCCTGGTATATTAATTCAGAACAACTTTATAAAATTTGTATAAACACAAGCTGGGTTAAATGTGGTAGGAAGTGAGAGTGATACTAATAATTCACCTCCCACAGCACAAAACATACAGTAGCTCAACTTAGTGCTGGCATCAACTGAAATAGACACAGTGCCAACCAACATTGTGTTGATGATTATACCTCATTACTGATGAAAAATAGTTAAACACTATTAATTAAGCAACGTTATTAAGAATTTATCTAAAATGGATACGCCAAAAGCATATATATTGTACATTAAATATTAAATGTTAACAGTTATGGACTTATATACATACCAATTACAGATGTACATGACATTCACATAAAACAAAGAAACCTTCTTAAATTACATAAAATTAAAATATTGTATTCAGAAAGAATGATAAAATACCTAATAAATCAGAATATGCCGTAACTTATTAACTAACTAAATTATTGCAGACAACTCTGGACATCTACTTTGTTTAACGAATTATATTTCAGATCGCCGTGAAGTAAAATTGGGAATCGAACGAGCTTACCTGTTAAGCGAAGTCTTGATTCTAATTTTACGAACGGCGATCTGAAATATAATTACCCACCCGCCACTAGCTAATATCCCCAAAGCTGCAATAATTAGTCTACTTAATTCACTTATTTTTCCAGGAAAACCTAGTGAATGTAAGTATGCGGAACTACTGTGTACAGAAAACAGAGCTTGTTCTCCATCATAAGGATCTCTAAAATTAGTGACATTCCTGCGTGTGTTGCCACCAAGGACGATAATTCTATTAATTTATAATATTTTATATCTAAACGAACGCGATGTCTACGCTGTGCATAAGAACCACTTTGTTTAACGAATTATATTTCAGATCGCCGTTCGTAAAATTAGAATCAAGACTTCGCTTAACAGGTAAGCTCGTTTGATTCCCAATTATTTTTATGACAGTATGCAATTATGTTTCAGATAATAGTCTGGTGTGTCACCAATGTTGGATGTTGGCAGGGAGTGCACAAAAGCCTTCTGCATCACAAGAACGAAATGTTGGACATCGACAAATATGATTGTGTGAACTGTGGTCAATCTGTATTAAGAAAGCACTTTCATCATCAATAACAACGCAAAATAGGCACAAGAGACATACAAATAAGAACTACAATTGCAGAATGGATTATACCAAAACTATAAATATGTTTTTTATAAACCTTTATTTTCGATGTAGGTATGATTTTTAATCAACCTACTGAGTTTTATGTAAAAAATAGTGGTTGTTTCTTTATCTATGAAGTCAACCCTATAATTGGGAATCAAACGAGCTTACCTGTTAAGCGAAGTCTTGATTCTAATTTTACGAACGGCGATCTGAAATATAATTCGTTAAACAAAGTAGTAATTCTTATGCACAGCGTAGACATCGCGTTCGTTTAGATATAAAATATTATAAATTAATAGAATTATCGTCCTTGGTGGCAACACACGCAGGAATGTCACTAATTTTAGAGATCCTTATGATGGAGAACAAGCTCTGTTTTCTGTACAGAGTAGTTCTACATACTTACATTCACTAGGTTTTCCTGGAAAAATAAGTGAATTAAGTAGACTAATTATTGCAGCTTTGGGGCTATTAGCTAGTGGCGGGTGGGTAATTATATTTCAGATCGCCGTTCGTAAAATTAGAATCAAGACTTCGCTTAACAGGTAAGCTCGTTTGATTCCCAATTTTACTTCACGGCGATCTGAAATATAATTCGTTAAACAAAGTAGATGTTCAGAGTTGTCTGCAATAATTTAGTTAGTTAATAAGTTACGGCATATTCTGATTTATTAGGTATTTTATCATTCTTTCTGAATACAATATTTTAATTTTATGTAATTTAAGAAGGTTTCTTTGTTTTATGTGAATGTCATGTACATCTGTAATTGGTATGTATATAAGTCCATAACTGTTAACATTTAATATTTAATGTACAATATATATGCTTTTGGCGTATCCATTTTAAATAAATTCTTAATAACGTTGTTTAATTAATAGTGTTTAACTATTTTTCATCAGTAATGAGGTATAATCATCAACACAATGTTGGTTGGCACTGTGTCTATTTCAATTGATGCCAGCACTAAGTTGAGCTACTGTATGTTTTGTGCTGTGGGAGGTGAATTATTAGTATCACTCTCACTTCCTACCACATTTAACCCAGCTTGTGTTTATAAAAAATTTATAAAGTTGTTCTGTATTAATATACCAGGAGGATATTATGATATGAACACTTTAAAAGTGTAAAACTGGGTGAACCTGCTACAGGGACACCTTGCCCAACCATTCGGGGAATCAAGGCGTAATATTATGATGTTACTTTAAAAGTTTTCATGATTGAGAATAGCATTCTCAGATCTGTCTGTAAATAGTTAAATTATTTGGGATACTGTTGTGCTTAATGAGTGAGTATTGAGTTGCACATTACATCTTGCTGTCAAGGTAAGTGTCGAGCTCAGTGAGTCTAGAAGATGAATTGTAAAGATTATCATTAGGGTATTTTAAAGAATGTCAGTTATCAAGTGATCTGAATAAGAGGCACCATGGCTGTGAAGTCCTTAGTAGTTAAACTTTCATAGGGTGTAACAGGATCTTTTAGCCCCTGAATGTTGTAAGCAGGGAGGTATTTTTGGTAAGCATTTGTGGAATTGTATTGTACCTAAATTGTACTGACAGACAAACTTAGTGTTTTTTTTTTTTTTTTTGAAAAATGTAGTAGGATTTTTTGGTCAAATTCTTGTGATCAGTTGATGTTATTTCCGATTAGGTAAGTATATACTTTATGATATGGTTTCATTTCATTTTTGGATGGACTAGTTTTCCATAACTTTAGTTATTAAAGGTATTTTGGAAACTGAATTTCAAATACGGAATAGGCTTTTAACTTGTAAGCACCAATTAATAAGGGCAGTATATTATGCCCTGGATAGGAGAGAGGTTTGAACAAATTTGAGGTGGGTCTATTTCAGATGCTTAGGGTTTTTCCTCAACGATACTAATTTCCATAAGAGTTTCACATATTCTGCTAGCAGTCATTACTTGACGAGTTTAGAGCTAATCGAAACTAGATTCATTTTAGAAGTATAAAGATATGAACTCTTTTCCTTGACCTCATAATATGTCCAAAATTGGGATTGTGTAATGAGTTGCATTTTTAAGTGAGGGAGTTGTATAATTGAACTTGTTATGATGTGCACTTGGTGAGCAGATGGAGAGTTTTAGAGTAAAGCAATTTGTAGATAATTCATTCATAGTACCTACATTTATTGTATTATACCTTATCTTGTTCATGTTCTACTCACAATCCATCAATACCTACGTTGTCCTCACAATGTTCTCCCCCCCTCCTTTTTTTATTTTGTTTCCTTGATAATTTCACTTTAGTGCTGCAATTATCATTTAAATCTACTGTTAAATATGTAGACTAGTAGTTGGCAATCAAATGATTAATTAGGTATTTTGATTTATAAGTTTTGAATAAGATCACCCATTTCTGCCCAGCCCTTCGGGAAGTCCGGGCGTAATGTTAAATAATGCGACTAAGTTTACTAGCGCTTTTTTTTTACAACTGGTGTTTCAAGGTTTGTTTAAAGTGAAAAAAATAAAACTTAATAATCAAGCCTAAAAAATAGCATTATTAGTTTTCAAGCCCAAACATTTAAACACACTTATAGTGGTATTTATTGGTATGTCTTATCGCAGTCTCGATATTTTACCAAATAAACAGTCAAGTTAGATTGTAAGAAAACCTTGTTTTCTGTAAGTGGCACTCACTACTGGTAATTTAGTAGGTAAAACAGAGATAAGAGACTATTCAAGTATGAAAAGTATTAGTAAATGTGTATGTAATTAACCCTTTATTGGTTATTTGGTAGGTAATGTTATCTTCCAAATAGTCCTAAGTGATACCCCTGTACCTATAGGATGAAATCATAATATGATTTCATAAAGGTAATATGGTATATTATACCTATCTATTTTGATATGCTAAGCTATAATTGATTAGTGTACAAGTTGTCAGTTTGTAACATACTTGTAGTTATTACTGGGATTTTTATTTTTATTTTCCTTCAGTATGATATGGTGGGATTCTTATTGCTCTAGATGGGTTAGACAGTCTTGATGTTTTTTTTTTTTTTTTTTTTTTTTTTTTTTTTATTGTTCAGAATGAAACTGAATTTTCTATTTTGTTTGGGACTGACTGAAATGTATTTTTCAGATAAATTCTTTGTATATCTATCTATTGTATTGTTTGTAAATGCATCTCAATATTTAATAAGTTCTTTGATGGTATTGAGAGGATCATCATCTGCTTGGCCTTTTCCCAACTATGTTGGGGTCAGCTTCCAGAGAATGGCTTTGAGAGGTTAAGATATTGAATTTGGTAGGTATCAAATATTTTCTTATATCTGTCCATAGCCAATAGCAGAATCAGAGGAATATAACTGTTTTGCCAGCATTTATTCCAGTATTGGTCTTCTTGAATTGTTATTTTGGAATATAAGCCGGGTTGTTGTTGAGGTCCACCATATATATTGAATTTTATTTTCAGTGACAAAAAAAGTTCATTTATTTTTCAGACATAGTCCATTCCAACCGATTAGATTAAACCAAAACATCATAAGATATTGTGGTGGTGGTTTTCAATGGTGTGATTCCTGTTATTAACCCGGTAGAAGGATGTTTTATTTTGTTATTTACAAAAGTAAGTAAATCAACTAATGTTGTGTTTGTTTTACATTTTCGCCATAGAGCTGGTAAGTTTCACTATTATCATGAGAATGTCTTGTGGTTTTAATATTTATTGAATAGTTGTTATTGTTTTTGATTGTAGCTAAAACATTGTGTACTCAAGTTTGTGATTGTTTCGGTTTGTTTATCAAATAGGATGAATTAAAGTTAATGTCAATTAGAGATTATATAACTTTTGTTCTGGTTTTAGTTTGGTGGCAGTGGGCATTGCCAGCTGGTTTTGCTGCATCAGCCAAGTTAATCAACAATTTGTGTTTGTCTTATGTTCTTCATAAGCATAGGGTCAGTCACTGCTTTCCCTATGATAGGGGTAATAACCAGTACGGCTTGTTTCTGGAATATCTCAATCCCTTGTTTCCTCAGTTTAGAGGAATCTAAATGGGGTGAATAAGTATGGGAGCATGGAATAATACTTTGTATTATTCCAATTATGGTTTAGTCCATTGCACTTGTATCTGAAATCAAGAGTTTTCAGAGGTAGCATTTGTCGTCAGCCATAGTATCACAGAATCATGTTTACAAAGAATCTTGTGTATTTAAATGTATGCCTGTAAAAATTGCACAATTTTGCATTATTGTTTTAGTTTACAAAATAGATATCATTTATCAGTTTTTGGCAGGATAATTAAGCCACCTAGAGCTAGATAAGTCACTGAGTATCTCGTACACAGTGATATGTGACAGAAAAGTGACATTCCTGCGTGTTTTGCCACCAAGGACGATAATTCTATTAAAAAAATATAAATTTATAATATTTTATGTCTAAACGAACGCGATGACTACGCTGTGCATAAGAATTACTACTTTGTTTAACGAATTATATTTCAGATCGCCGTGAAGTAAAATTGGTTTCTTACATCGGCGTCACTTGGCCAAGACCTCTTTATCAAATTTGCTTTTCCTTTTGCCGATTGTTTCTTTTTCAGGCAAGGTAGTGCACCTTGCACCGCCGTGGCAAAATAATCTATATATTAAAATGAATCCCTATTTCCCTTGGTCACGACATCACACTAAAACGGCTGAACGGATTTGGATGAAATTTGGGACATGGATAGACCTTGACCCGGAGAAGGACATAGGATACTTTTTATCCCGATATTTTTACGGGATCGAGACTTATGCGGGTGAAACCGCGGGGCGCAGCTAGTAAAATAAAAAATTTAAAGTTTTTCACTTATCTGCTTCATTTTTTTGCTTTGTTGTTTTCAATTCAAAATCTGGAATAAATGGAGTACATATTTCCTCCCATGCCTTTTTTTTTAGCAACACGATCACTGTATTCTACTTTTGACATATCCCATAACACAGGACGGTTTTGAATTTCATTTATAAATAGTTCGATATCACAAATTTGTTGTACCTACAACAAGGTTCAAGAAAATAGGTAGCTCCTTTAGATGTCAATGTATACGCTTTTATAATAAACTTCCAAGCCACGTACAAGATCTAAGCCTTAATAAATTCAAATCATTTACTAAACGCAAGTTGTGCCAGAAGGCTTTTTATGCCGTTAAAGATTACATTGAGGACAAAAAGGCATGGGATTGAGCTGCTCCAATTTTATAATTTTTTTATAATTTTTTATGTTTTACTTTCGGAACTTAGTTTTTTTTTTTTTTTTTTTGCTATCTTTAAAATTATATACACAATGACATGAATATTTACTTTGTGAAGTATAATATTTTTTTATTATTTTTTATTATTGTGAATGTGAGGACTATGTGGGTCATATATATATATATTTATTTTTCTCAGTTACTTTTAATGATCATCTGGCAGTTGTGAGTACTTTATGCGGCCTACCCAAATGTCCTTTCTTTGGTATTGTTCGTCGAATCATTGAGCTCCTTTTAAGTTCTGAGTTGAGCTACACGATTACTGACAAATGCGTGCATGGAATGGACAGGTCCACTCACATCTGTATGGTTCTTTCCTCAAAAGACCATTTCAGACACAAATCTACATGGTCCTCAAATGAAATGCTCTGACCAAGATTATTTCCTGGTTTTTATATACACATTGACATTAATGAATTTTATATACTTTTAAAGTATTACATTATTTAAATTATTGTGAGTGTGAAGACTATATGGGTCATTCCTTTTTCTTTTTGTTTTTAATTTTTTCTCACTTAGTTCTAATTATAGTCTGACAGTTTTGAGTAATTTATGCGGCCTACCCAAATGTCCTTTCTTTGGTATTGTTCGTCGAATCGTTGAGCTCCTTAATTCTGAGTTGAGCTGCACGATAACTGACAAATGCGTGCACTGACTGGACAGGCCCTCTCAATCTGTGTGATGCTTTCCTCAAAAGACCACTCCAGACACCAATCTACATAGTCTTCACATGATCTGACCAAGATTATGTCTGGACTTTAAAAGAGACTGTGACCTCTGAGTTTGTTTCGGCCTTTCTTCTCAGAGTAGTCAGTTAGGAAACGCCGACCTCATCTAGTTTTTAAAATATGATTGACGTGTAAAAGTGTTTGTACAAACCTATTTACAGAAATAAAATCATTTATCATTTATCAAAGTCGTTTGCTGATGGTGACTGCATTCCGAATCGTACCAGTGCCTACGTACGCTCGCTAAAGCAGCTACCGTGCAAATGGCCGCCTGCCGTAACTCCCACCCGCGCCCACACAGATGAGCGGGACGGCGCGGCGGCGATGTGGTTGGTGGTTGTACCTGTTGCCAAAAAACCCAAGAAACTCGCGACGTTAACGTCGCGTCTGCGCAACCTTTGGTCCTTTACCACTAGAAACTTTCCACGTTAACTTCGCGTCTGCGCAACGTTGGCGCTGCGCAGACGTTGGAGAAGCCAACGCCAACGCTCGTAAAACGCCAGTGGGATAGCGGCCTAATTTTCCCACAGGGGGTGCCCTTAGCGAGCGTTCGCCTAGTTTTAATTTAGTATAGTTTATTTCCTGGCTGGAGGCTCTAAGTGTAGCAGCTTAAGGCACCCACAGGAAAGTCCGGTTAAGCAGCCAAGACCTTTGTGGTCAAAACAGCAAGTTGCCATTAGTAAAAAAAATAAAAAAAGCGGCCTAATTTCGGAAGTCGGTGGCAAGAAACGAAAATTCAAAACCAAAGACACCGACTTCCAAAATTAAAGTTATTTTTTAGTTTGTAGTGTTTTTTGGAAGTCAGTTGTTTTTTTAAGTTAATATTATTTTTCACTTTTTAGTTGTGGTACCTACCCCACGCAAATTCGAATACCACTACCTGCTATGTAAATAACAGTCATGGGAACTTACATATCATATCATCCACATACTAAGTGGGAAAAAATACGTATTATTGAAGCTAACTCAAAAACTATCCAAACTAAGTTAATAAAATTCATATGGAGATTGAGAGCAAATCCTTTCAAACAAAAAAAATATTTTCAAAATTGGTCCACAATTGACGGAGAAATGGGCGGACATAAAAAAAAAACACTACGAACATATAACCTCCTCCTTTTTGGAAGTCGGTTAAAAACTAGAAACAAACACTTTGTTGTACCTACAACAAGGCTCAAGAAAATAGGTGGCTCGTTCAGATGTCAATGCATACGGTTTTATAATAAACTTTCAAGCCAAGTACAAGATCTAAGCTTTAATAAATTCAAATCATTCAGTAACGTGACTTGTGCGCGACTCCACACGTGATTCTTGTTTGCCCTATTCCGTTTCCTTTTTTCAGAGCCGGAGTTTCACTTTTAGGATGGAAAATTAAAAAAGAATATTACCTACATGTTGAGTGTCAAGGGTTTAAGTTTTTTGAAAGGGGGTCGAAAATTTCATTATTTTTGCGACACACCATTTCCGAGATATAAGCGAAAGAAAAAAAAAGATTACGTACTGTTTTTGCACCTGAAGTCGAGATGTTGGTGTGAATTTAAAGTTCATAACAACCAATTTTATTCCACACGTTTTTAATCGCGATTAGAAATAGTCAGATTTAGTTAGAAAATCAAAATTTTAGGTGAAAAACGTCAAATTCGGAATAGAAACTTCACCTTTTTCACTAAATTAAAATCTGCTGTGCCACAGTACCATCTTAGTGCTGTTAAACTAAAATATAGTTAAGTTAGTAATTTCAGTCTATTTCAGAATGGGAAATCGTCGTTTGACAGGAATAAACTAAATTTTGGTGATTTTTTGTCTAGTTTAGAGGCATTTGTGATAAGAGAATCAGCACCAATGACATGAATGAGTATTTACTTTGTGAAGTATAATATTATTATTATTTTCTTTATTTTAATTATTGTGAATGTGAGGCCCAAGTGGGTCATGTATATATATGTAATATATATTTATTTATTTTTCTCAGTTACATTTAATGATAATCTGGCAGTTTTGAGTACTTTATGCGAGTACTTTAGAGTCTCTCAATCTGTGTGGTGCTTTCCTCAAAAGACCACTTCAGACACCAATCTACATGGATTTCACATGATTTGACCAAAATTATGTCTGGAATTTAAAAGAGACTGTGACCTCTGAGTTTGTTTCGGCCTTTCTTCTCAGAGTAGTGAGATAGGGGACTCCGACCTCATCTAGTTTTTTTTTAAATATGATTGTCGTGTAAAAGTGTTTGTACAATACAAACCTACTTACATAAATAAAATCATTTATCAAATAGTGTGAAGGCTGTGAACTTACGCGTCGGTACGGCGATGTCGAGCCCCACGCGCGGCTTCCAGAAGAACGTGCCCGGCACCGCCGCCTGCAACCACACCACACAATCAGTTAGTACTCCACACGAGTCGTGGGCTCGTAGTAGAAAAATGGATCGTTTATTTGGTGCACACAAAAGATATAGCACAACATACAAACGATTAAATAATAACTAAATACATGTGTAATATCACAGCCTAATAATATAAGCTCTGATATAAGCCCTGCGACTTCCATGAAGCACGAACTAAGATCGTCCTTTTTGGTTTTGAAACTCGTATACTTATTTATGCAACGAGTGTGTGTGAGTTGGAGGAAAATGAATAACGACTACGAATACTGCAATTATAAATATACTGTATAATTGAGACTCGATGCCTTTTACAATAGTTTTGATGAGACAATAATTTTTATTAACTAGTTCCACCGTTCCGTCCACCACCATGACAATTCAAAATTGTTCACACGCACTTCACTTCACTTAGCACGATTGCCGGCGGTACCGTCCGCCGAGGAGGGTGCCACGTTCAGCGCTGCTTGAGAAGTTGCGCCTAGTTGAGACCACATCGACTCAGGATGTTGTAAGAACGGTAGACCGCTCCACTATATACTACTGTTACTGAGTGCGTCAAGGCTGAGCCCACGTGAGACTAAGTCCGCTGAATTATTTTTAGTAACTACACGAGACCATATACCATTAGGTCTTTGACTGGAAGTCGTAGCGGAAGGACGTCTCGAGCGCTCCGCGTTGTAGTTTTTTGTATCGTTTGGCGTGCGTCCGCCATTTTAAAAAGTCGACCCACCATATATATTGATTTTTATTTTCAGTGACAAAAATAGTTCATTTATTTTTCAGACATAGTCCATTCCAACCGATTAGATTAAACCAAAACATCATAAGATATTGTGGTGGTGGTTTTCAATGGTGTGATTCCTGTTATTAACTCGGTAGAAGGATGTTTTATTTTGTTATTTACAAAAGTAAGTAAATCAACTAACTAACTACGTGCTTGTTTTACATTTTCGCCATAGAACTGGTAAGTTTCACTATTATCATGAGAATGTCTTGTGGTTTTAATATTTATTGAATAGTTGTTATTGTTTTTGTTTGTAGCTAAAACATTGTGTACTCAAGTTTGTGATTGTTTCGGTTTGTTTATCAAATAGGATGAATTAAAGTTAATGTCCATTAGAGATTATATAACTTTTGTTCTGGTTTTAGTTTGGTGGCAGTGGGCATTGCCAGCTGGTTTTGCTGCATCAGCCAAGTTAATCAACAATTTGTGTTTGTCTTATGTTCTTCATAAGCATAGGGTCAGTCACTGCTTTCCCTATGATAGGGGTAATAACCAGTACGGCTTGTTTCTGGAATATCTCAATCCCTTGTTTCCTCAGTTTAGAGGAATCTAAATGGGGTGAATAAGTATGGGAGCATGGAATAATACTTTGTATTATTCCAATTATGGTTTAGTCCATTGCACTTGTATCTGAAATCAAGAGTTTCCAGAGGTAGCATTTGTCGTCAGCCATTGTATCACAGAATCATGTTTACAAAGTATCTTGTGTATTTAAATGTATGCCTGTAAAAATTGCACAATTTTGCATTATTGTTTTAGATTACAAAATAGATATCATTTATCAGTTTTTGGCAGGATAATTAAGTATCTTTTAATTAGCTATATTTTGTTTGTTAAAAATGGCAATCCTCGATATGAAAGCTAGATCACGTAGTATTGAGATAACATGCTATAAGCATCTCGTGCTAAGCATGTGCACACCATGTCAGATATGTGCCAGTTAGCAACATAGAATCAATGTTGTTGAGAGTACCTTGTACTCGTTGATAACAATCTAGTTAGCGAGGCAGAATTCCACACTCACTATAGGAAGTATAATGCTTTTGCAAGTTTATAACACACAGACAGTGTGCAGGGTTAAGTAAGGCTGTCTCGCAACCTTCATGCTTGTAAATTGAAAGTATATAGAACCACTTTTGACAATTCCTTAGCCAAGATCATAGAAATGTGACTTACCCCTGGTGACGAGTACATACCAGCGTTAGCTATGTAGAATAACATCGCTAAGTGCATCACGTGCTACATTGGTAGTTTCATATTCAGCTGGTAACGTAGAATTTGCGTTACTGAGAGCATCTCGTGCTTACTGGAGGAGTAATGCTGACAAGCGCGTACCAGCTAGCTATGTACAGTTACATCGCTAAGGGCATCACGTGCCTCTCTGGTAGCTTCTCATCCAGCTAGTAACGTGGAGATAACGTTACTAAAGACATCTCGTGTCCGCTGGAGAGATAGGTAATGCTTTAACAAGTTGTGTTGTGTTAATGTCCACCATAGTGCTTGTAAAACACTGTCAGTATCACGTACAAAGTGGTCAGTTAAAGCCAGGCATTCTCGCACATTAGGATTGTGGGAGGCCTCCGGATCTAAGTACATCTAATGTGGGTCGGGAACTCAAGACTAAAGCTGCTTCTAGTTAGTTCTGATGTAGGTAATTTATCAGCTTTCCTGTTAATATCGTTGATGGACGCCTTGTCCGTCTCAGGTTTTCACTAACGATGCACTTATTGCACTTTCTATCACTTAACATAATTAACATTTGTTATTTTAGTAAAGAGTCCGTAAACTTATTTTAAATGAATAATTTTAAGAGACCAAATTTTTTCGTGCGATGTAAAAACGCGCGCGAAAGAAAAGTGACATTCCTGCGTGTGTTGCCACCAAAGACGATAATTCTATTAAAAAAATATAAATTTATAATATTTTATATCTAAACGAACGCGATGTCTACGCTGTGCATAAGAATTACTACTTTGTTTAACGAATTATATTTCAGATCGCCGTGAAGTAAAATTCACGGAGATACGGAATTAGTTTGATAAGTAAATTAAAAGTAAGTAGGTACCTAGTAGTCAGTGCCAATATACTTACTCGTATGTTGTCAACTTTACGGGTGGTTAAATTAAGATGATTTCAAAATGATAAGTACCTACGTAAGTTTCTACCTACTCATAAACAACAGGCCATAAAAACGGGCTGCAACCGAAAGTAAACTTTATACCTGAGTATAAATTAAGTTATTCTTACTAAATCACATAGATTGGAAACTAAATTAAAAAGTCTCGTTTTTTAAATAATTAGGTACTTCGTATAAAAATACCGAATTCGCCAGTTTCGTCACTCGTACTTGTGTGGCACCTACACTACCTACGCTGAGGTACCTACTTAGGTTAGGTTGGGTTATGTTGACCGACCGGAGACTCGAACCTAGGACCCCACACTGAGCAAACACGCACAGACCAGCCTTCGTCTTCTGACGAAGATCGTCTACTACTGAGCTCAGCTCGGAATGCACCGCCATTTATACTTTCTTGGTGTCGCGTCGCGCGAGCTACGCGATATCGCAGAATTTGCAACAACAAAGGAAATTCCTTTGTCGGTGTCGCGCTGCGAATCGCGCGCGATATCGCGTTAAGGGTCTTTCAAACAGGCGCGACACGCGATGCGACACAAAGACACCGCTCGTCGCGCGACGAGTGGCGTCTTTGTGTCGCGTCGCGTGTCGCGCCTGTTTGAAAGAGCCTTTAGTGTGAAAGGTGTTGCGTGGCGATAATATAGGGTCTTTCAAACAGGCGCGACACGCGACGCGACACAAAGACACCGCTCGTCGCGCGACGAGCGGTGTCTTTGTGTCGCGTCGCGTGTCGTGCCTGTTTAAAAGAGCCTTATCGCAGAATCGCCACGCGACACGTCGCGCGACAAGTCGCGCTGGTCTGTACGAGCCTTTACGCGAATTTCGCACGGTTCAGCAGTGCGCAGAACCGTCAATATTGCTTGCAGCGGCGACCGATGACTCAACCGACGACGCTTCGCGTCAAAGATAAGTTAACACAGACGGAACAGCACTTTATACCTATTATTGATTGCATCTAAGAAAACGACACGCATACTATTATAATTTTATTTTTTTGTTATTATTTGTGATAATTGTTATTGCTGTCTCACTAACAATAATAATAAGAGTTAATTACTATGGCTGATAAAAATTTGCAATAGGGTTGTTGCACTAATGCAAGTGACACAGGTTTAGAGGCAAGATCCATAAAGTGCCCAAATTGTGGAAAGTGTTATCACTATGCTTGTATATCACTTACTAAATCTCCTAATAAGAAAGCTACCTGGAAATGTCCGTCATGTTTGAGCAAAACGCCAAAGTTGGGCAGGGACGATTCAACACCAGTTCGTAGCGTATCTAGATCCAGAGGCCCGAAAAGACAAGCCACTGAACAGCCCTCACTCCCTTCGCCTCCTTCCACGTCCAATGATAACGACGAACTGCGTTCCGTTATAAGAGAAGTAACAAAATATGAATTAAGTGAGATGGCGGCTAAGTTTAACAACACTATTATTACCACGATTAGCCAAGAACTAGCACCAATTAAGAAGGAAATAGCGGGTGTTGTTGAGTCGATGTCTTTCATGAATAAGGAATTTGAAAGCATAAAGAAGGCACACGAGTTATCTAAGGAGATTATCACAAAATTAGAATGAGAAAACACTGATATTAAGATCACCGTAGAAGACCTCAATGACAGACTTGCTAACCTGGAGCAACAGTCGAGATCAAACAACTTAGAATTGCAATGTGTACCAGAAAACAAAAATGAAAATGTTTACAACATTGTAACCCAACTTGCGCGTGTGGTTAACTGCGAAATCAGTGAAAGAGATGTATTACATTGCACTCGTATTGCTAAGGTCAACTCATCAAGTAACCGCCCTCGCTCTACAATTGTCCAGCTAGCCTCACCAAGAATGCGTGATCATCTTCTGGCAGCAATAATCAAGTGCAACAAGGCTAATCCTCAAGAAAAGCTGAACTGTTCGCACCTTGGTTGCGCTGGACCAAAATCTCCAGTCTATATTGCTGAACATCTGTCCCCGGCAAATAGAGCTCTTGATGCAGAGCTGCGAGGTTAAAAGCCAAAGAGAAGAATTATAAATACATGTGGGTCAGGAATGGTAGGATATTTGTGAGGAAAAATGACGGCGCAGAGTATATACAAATTAGGAACAAGATCAGTCTTAGTAAGATTGTGTGATGAGTATGTGTGTTATAGTTTTTACTGTTGTAATTTAATGCATGCATTAGGTTTGAACTCCACAAAGTTCAAGGATATTTTAATATATTACCAAAATTGTAGAGGTTTACGAACTAAAACGAATATTTTTTACTGTAATCTGTGTAATATGAACTGTGATGTTATAATATTAACAGAAACCTGGCTAAACAGTAATGTATTAAGTAGTGAATTGTTCGATGATCGATATGAAGTTTATAGACGGGACAGAGAAACATCTGGGTTCCAGTACAACAATGACGGGGGAGGAGTCTTGATAGCAATAAATAAAAAAATTAACTCCACGCGTATCGAACTTCAGGGATTCACAATTACTTTGCCGCTGGCAAAGTAATTGTGAAGCCCTCTGGGTCACACTTTTTTTTTTTGGGTGGGAAATTATCAAATAACTTCTCCCGCTCTGGGTGGAGCAAGAGGGTGTGTAAGACTCTTACTGACTAAAACCCACCCGTGTTCCTTCAGGTGCCCTGTTGCCGGGGGCCACGATCTCCCTTTCGGTTTTCTTCGCAACCCCAGCAGACACCGGCCCTAGCGGACCCCGTCAATTCTGCTGACATCTCTTTGAGGCGCGCGTAGAACACAACGCGCCGTCGACCCGAGCCTGGTCCTTATCGGGCAGTGAACTACCCATTGCTCACCGTCCGCAAGCCCGCGCCTACGGTGGCCGGAAATCGGCTCGCGATTTGCGACGCCCAGGGCGTCTCTTCCTGCGGCGGTTAGGGGCATGAGGGCGCGAATTTTGCCTCTCCCTCACGCGTTCGGCCTCCTCCTTTGCGAGCATTACTGCTTCGCAGAAGGAGGGGCCTCCCACTTCCTCTCGCTCCGTACCAAGGCCTGAATCAGGGCCGGACGCGAGAGATCACCGCCGCCGATCGCCTCCAGTAGGACACGGCGATGCTCAGCCCGTGCCCGTGTCCTCCGGGCGATCCACACAATGGTGACACCCAGGCGTTTTCTCCCGCCTTATCCTGTGCAGGAACCTCCCGAAACAGCCGTGTCCGGTGAGGACCTGCGTCAGGCGGAAGGTGAGGACGCCGTGGCGCCTCTCTAGCCACTCCTCAAAGAGGGGACTTATCGCCGCTCTGGGTCACACTTGACATATCGACATCTCACAAATCACGCCAGGTTGCTCTTTGTGCCGTCTATCTACCACCACCAGTTTGTCTCGCAACTTTGGATCATTTTGTGGATGGCTGCAACAGAGTGCTCGACTCAATGGACATCCCCTGTTTCATAATGGGTGATTTTAACTTAAGTAAATTGAATTGGGAAAAAACCGCCGTAAATGACTCTCTACCTAAGACTTGTCAAAACCTCTTGGATTTTATGAATGTAAATGAACTATCTCAACATAATTATGTAAAAAACTGTTCTGGTCGAATACTGGATCTGGTCTTATCAACAGAGCAAACTTGTTTAGTAAACGAGTCCAGCTATTCTCTAGTAGCTATCGATAAACTGCATCCCCCCCTTAAACTAACTATGTCTTTGCTAAAGGGCTGTAACTTACCGTATAGTATGGACACAAGACCTAATTTTTATAAGGCTAATTACCCTGAAATTAACAATTACCTCAATAAGCTGAACTGGGATGAACTTTTTGTAAATACTTGTGATGTGAATGACATGGTGGCAATATTTTATAAATGTCTGCGTGAGGCTATTGGAAAATTTGTGCCTGGTCGGAAGCCTAACAATTGTCGGTATCCACCGTGGTTTGATTTAACATTGATTAAAACATTAAAAGAAAAAAATAGACTGAGGTTACGTTACAAGAAATTCAATAATCCTTTAGATAAAATTGAACTGTAACTAGTTTCCAAGCAGTGTGAAAAACTAGCCATGAATTTATATAATGACTACATAGATATGATTGAAAAAGACATAAAAGATAATCCCAAACTTCTCTGGAATTACATAAAAGCGAAACGCGGTGGCACTAGTGGCTTCCCTTTGGCAATGACTGACGGACACGTAGTTACATCTAACGGATCTGAAATTTGCGACCTTTTCGCAAAACATTGCGCAACCATGTATACGACTGACAAAGATACAGAAATTAACTGCCATACAAAATACCTCCAAGCACTGCGTAACAATAGTCAGGGCTTGAGTATTAAGGAGGAGGCGGAACGCGTGAGGGAGAGGCAAATTTCGCGCCCTCACGCCCCTAACCGCCGCAGGAGGAGACGCCCAGGGCGTCGGGAATCGCGGGGCGATTTCCGGCCACCGTAGGCGCGGGCTTGCGGACGGTGAGCAATGGGTGGCTCACCGTCCGATAAGGACCAGGCCCGGGTCGACGGCGCGTTGTGTTCCACGCGCGCCTCAAAGAGATGTCAGCAGATTTGAAGGGGTCCACTAGGGCCGATGCCTGCCGGGGTTGCGAAGAAAATCGAAAGGGAGATCGTGGTCCCGGCAATAGGGCAACCGAAGGAACACGGGTGGGTTTTAGTTAGTAAGAGTCTGACACGCCCTCCCGCTCCGCCCAGAGCGGGAGAAGTTATTTGATGATTTCCTACCCACAAAAAAAAAAAAAAAAGGGCTTGAGTATTCCTGTACTTGACCGCGATTGTTTACTAAAGAAACTAAAAACAGTAAACATTAGGAAAGGACCTGGCCCGGATGGTATCCCACCTATTTTTATTTCTAACTGTGCCACAGCTCTGGTATCTCCTTTACTAAAAATATATAATGCATCGTTGGCTACTGGAACTTTTCCGTCAGAGTGGAAAAATGCCAAGGTAGTCCCAGTGTATAAGTCAGATAAAAAAGATATCGCAAGCAACTACAGGCCAATTTCAATTTTATCCAATTTCGCAAAGATTTTGGAATCTATTATATGTCCGCACATTCAACAACATTTAGGATTGTACCTTAATGAAAATCAACACGGTTTTGTAGCATCTAGATCTCCTGCTACAAATTTGGTGTCATTTACGGAGTCCCTAATACAGGCCGTAGATGCAGGCAAACAATTTGACGTATTTTACACCGACTTCAGTAAGGCTTTTGATAAAATGTCACATTCTATCCTGATTTACAAACTAGCTACCTATGGTATAACAGGGCCTCTATTAAGTTGGTTCAAGTCCTACCTTACTGAACGCGAATACTTTGTCGTTGTAAACGGTTTTCGATCAGCTGCATCCAAAATAACATCGGGCGCCCCCAGGGATCTCACTTAGCTTCAATACTATTTATTATGTTCATTAATGACCTTCCGGAGTGCTTTCGTTTTTCCCAACCTTTTCTGTATGCTGATGACCTAAAATTCGCGCGAGTGATCGAGTCAAAAAGAGACTGCGAACTTCTGCAGCACGATCTTAACCAAGTCATAAAATGGTGCCACAATAATAAAATGCAACTTAATCCAAAGAAATGTTACCATGTAAAATATACGCGAAAAATAAACTGTTTTGACACAGGGTACTTCATAGACCAGGAGCGAGTCCAAGAAGTCGAAACAATAAGGGATCTAGGAGTAATTTTTGACAAAAAGGTCACTTTTGTGCCCCATATTGAATATATTATTAAAAAGTCATCAAAAATGTTAGGGTTCCTACTTCGTAACATCAAAGGCTTTCGAAAAAGTAGCACCAAAATAATTTTATATTACAGCCTAGTGCGCAGTGTTATGGAGTATTGCAGTGATGTGTGGAGACCTCACTATGCCACTCACATGTTGCGTCTGGAAAGGGTACAGAAACGTTTTGTATGGTATTTAGCCTTTAGTGAGGGGAAGTCTAAGCGTTTGCCTTCTTACAAAGCCCGCCTATCTCATTTTAAAATGCAATCGTTATCTATGCGCAGAGATATAACCGATGCTTTATTTGTTTACAAACTGTTGCACAATAAAATCGACTGCCCAAGTTTGGTGAAGCTCATTAGGTTCCATGCGCCCTCTAGATATCCTAGGAATAAAATAACACCCCTGTGTCCACCACTTCGAAAGTCTGTGCTTGGTGCGAATTCTCCAATACCTAGATTGTGCAAAATCATTAATGGCCGCAGTGACATAGTAGATGTACACCACGACAATATTAATAAATTTATACGAGCTTTTGTAATTAATAATCCAATGTAGATTTAATTTAATTTTATACATGTTTTCTTATATTACTATTATTTTCAATTGTAATCTGTTTTTAGTCTTTTAATTTAATATTTTTTAATTTATATTATAATCATTTTAATTTTGTATTCATTAATTAATTAATCAATCATAAATTAATTGTAGTTTAATAAGACATTTTGATTGTTTCATCAATTTTTTTTATGGTTATTGAATTTATTTTTAATTTTCTTTATATAATTTTAATTTTATTTTTTGTATGTTTAGTTATTTTTTATGTACTTATGTTATTTAAAGCCGTTTTTACGCTCTAGTGCATGTGGTGTTAACTTTTAATTAATTGTTGCACTTGTAAATGTTATCCTAGCAATTAAGTTGAAATGTATACGTGTAAACAATTGTTGGTTAACCTAAATAAATAAATAAATTTGTCCGAATGATAATTTGCCCGAACTTAATGTCACATAAATGTCACAACATACCATAAAATTGAGATCCCTAAATACAATATGTCCTTTTGTTTGTCATAAATATTACAATCCATAATATACAAAATACTTAAAACCGTTTTCAATAAAAGTTATAAGTCCTAAACTTAAATTATTTAATGTTTATTTATTAGGACAAAAGATGAATAAACATTAAGTAGCAAAAAAATAATTGTGACACTCCGGGAGTGCCGACAAAAGTGAAAACTTGAAAAAAATTGGCGCCGCGGTAATCAACGCGTTGATGCCTTTTTAATAGTCAAAAGCTGGTGTCATCATAGTGTCGCGAAATCAACGGTTAAGCCCCATCTCAAAAAATGCCCAACGCGCCTAAAGAAGTTTTCACTTAAAAAATGTAAAGATGCAACGGTTCCGGCGTTGCATGTATTATCACTCAATCAATATCTTTATTGAAAAGAAAAGAAAGAAAAATTGTTTATTCTGCACAAACTAAACGCACATGCCAAAAAATATTACTTATATGTATATAATCTAAGTTATATGTACTTTCATAAATTAGCCAAAAGCCTCGTAGCCAAGCAATAGAAAACATGTCAAGATTGTCTACAACTTGAATGTCAGAGCCATAGACTATTAATATTGCTTTACCATAATGTGTACTTAGGTGGTAATTATATAATTTAGATCATTATGGACCCTGTAGGGCACAGCAAAAAGGATAGGAGAGAGGAAGCACTGTTTTAGGAGATCATTAAGTTGTTTAATTGTTTTTGTGGGAACAAGTTTTAACTTACATATATTATCAAAGTCAGGAGATCGCGAATAAGATATTAATATTTCGCTTAACTATTATTTATGTTTTATCTGCAATAGTACTTAAATATTTTAGATTATTTTTATATACCTGTACATGTGTATTATAATTCTGTTTTGTCATATAAATAAATTGTTTCTTATAAATTATTATTGTTATATTATATATTGATAGTGTTTTTTTTTCTCAGTTCTTGGGCTGGTTTTAGTAACATTTGCGGGCCAAACCCAAGTAAATGCAGCGTGTGGTGTGTAATTAAGATGAGGGTGTACTTTCTTCTAGCTGCATAAATTTCCTAACGATTCTGCATGTGTTAAGGATGGCTGCTTTCTGCAGATTGATGTAAAGGGTTTTTTCTAGATCTATTAATTGTGTAATTTTCTAGGATAGTTTGTGGCGTGTATTTATAGTAGGGAGTGTTATTGTTTTGTATAAGCCTGTGTTTGAGTGCTAGTTTTTGATGGATGATTTTTGCAATCTGGTTGTGCCTGTGAGTGTAGTCAGTCTGTGTGGGGGTTATGCATGCTCCGGTTATGTGTTGTATGGTTTCTGATTTATCATTTGTGATGGTAGGGTCTTGAATAATAAATTTTCTGTAGTTTTTGGTGTTGATGATTTAGTCTTGTATACCTATGATAAAGCCTTCTGTTTTAGGGAACAGATTTCCTATTTTATGCCACTTATTTGATGCTAATTATGTTAATGTGAGACTGTTCTAGGTCATGAGGGTGTCTACCGTGGAGGACTTTCTTTTTCCAGTTTTAAATTTTTTGGTTTGGCGGGTCACTGATGTTTATGTCTTGTATATTTAAGTTAAGCGGGGTGTAATTAAAATAGTTTGAGGCAATGGCTTTTTGTATGTTACTAGCGCGAGATTTTGTGTAGAAAAATGTTTTTAGACTAGTGATTTGTTTCTGCCAAAGGTGATTTATGTCGATTAGGTCTCTCCCTCCATTTTGTCTTTTGATGGTGAGTCGTTCGATAGCAGATTTAGGATGTAGGTTGTTGTGTTTTGTGAGTGTTGTGCGTGTGATACTTTCTAAGTGTTCGATGTCAGTTTTTGTCCATTTTATTACTCCGAATGAGTAGGTCAATATTGGTATGGCAAAGGTATTCAAGGCTTTTATAAGATGCTTTCTAGATAGCCATGTTTTGCAGATTGCGTTAATTCTTCTCCTATATTCCGTATTCAGTGTTTGTTTAATTATTGTGTGGTTTAGTCCTTTAAGTTACTTGTATCCTAAATATTTTCATAAATCTGTTGGTTTCATAGCTGCTATTGTATGGGTGTCGTTGACTGCATAGTTGCCGGGTTTTACTTTTCCTTTTATAATATGCAGTGTCCTGCACTTATCTAACCCAAATTGCATTTTAATATCCTGACTAAATGTTGTTGTCACTTCTATAAGAGTTTTCATTTCATTTTCGGTTTTAGCATATAATTTAATTCCATCCTTATATATGAAATGCGAGATAATAGTTTCTCCGGTATTGTTTTTAGAAGTATATCCAGCGCGACACCTATTAAGTAAGTGAGACAAGGGGTGCAGAGCGAAACAGAACCAAAGCGGGCTCAAGGAATCTCCCTGGTAGATACCCTTCCTAATATGTATCTGTCGAGTTAAGAGAGTGCCCAAACGATTCTTAATCTGAAGTGTGGTTTTCCAACGTGTCATTACAATGCGCAAAAATTCAATTATTTTGGAATTAAATTTATATATTTCTAGGATTTGTATTAGCCAAGAATGTGGAATGCTATCGAAAGCTTTTTGGTAATCTATATAAGTGCAGTGTAGGTTTATATTTTTTGTGGTGGCATGTTTATGGATAGTAGTGTTCTTTGTATCCCATGTGGCCTCTCCTGCATCCCTTCTGCTCCTCTGCTATCATATTTTGATGTTCAATGTGTGAGTTGATTTTATTAGTGATGGCTGATGTTAATATTTTATAAATTGTGGGTAGGCATGTAATTGGTCTGTATTAGGAAGGCTCTGATGTGTTTTTAGTTTTAGGTAGCATGTATGTTATTCCAGTGGCAATGAATTCGGGTATATTTTGTTCTCCTAAAATTATAACTGTTAAATTTTTTGCAATGGATTTGTGTAGTACCGTTAACTTTTTATACCAGAAATTTTGTATTTTGTCTTTACCCGGTGACTTCCAATTATGTAATCTGGATGTTAAATATGTAATGTCAGACTCTGTAATCTCTTTAAATTCCATTTCATCTATTGCTCTCCATTTTGTTGCTTCTTCTGTAACCCAATTTGCTTTATCATTGTGATGTACCTGCTCTTCCCATATGTTAGACCAAAAAGTTTCCAAGTTTTCTTTTGAGGGTATGTCTGTATCGTTCTCTGTTGTTGAATCAGTGTGTGGTTTCTGTATATTCCGATAAAATATTTTTTTATTCGTAGCAAATATGGCATTATCTTTTTTGCGCTGTTGTGCCTGCCTTCAAATATCTCCTAAACCTATGGACTTTAAGTGCCAATTTTTGTTTTAATGTGTTCAAAAACTCTTCAGGTTTTCTATTATTAATTTCGTATCTAGTGTGTGTAAAATTATTTTTAAACATTGCTTTGACTCTTTTAACTGCTTTGTGTGATCTGCTACCGTTGATGTAATGTGTGAGTCTGCCACAGTCTGTTCTTAACTTTTCAATGTTTTTTTCTAGCCTCATTTGCCATGGTGGTTTGACAGTGTCTCTTTGTATTGTGTTTCCTGCATGTTCAGTGATTTTAAAGTTGAATTCTTCAGAAATAACAACTGTTATGCAATAAATAAGGGTGTTTATGTCAATTAGTTTTGTGTCATCAGATAAAAACTGTTTTAGTATATATTCATTCAATAAATTAACTAAATGGAAAAGGTTAGGGCTATATTTGAGTTTAGGTAGTTTTAGTCGAGCTGCTGGGTCCATCCCAGAGTACTGTGTCAGTGTAGTTCTAAATTTGTCATGTATTTCTTGTATATAAATATCTGTTATCGGGTTTTGATTCACGGCGGCGACTGTCTCAATATCATTTCCTAACGTAAGAGTTATAGATTAGGTTTGTGTAGATACGTGTGATGTTTGTAATTGATTGTATGGTTGAGATTCAACTGTTTTTCTACGTTGATCTGAAATGCTTTGTTCTGAAAAGGAAATCTCAGGATATTGCCGTGAAAAACGTTCATGCAGTTATTGTTTGTAGGTGGTCATATTGGTCTCTATTTAGTGATTTATAGATAAGTTCGCATGATGAATAGGTTAACTTCTTTGCTCCATCTCATGCGAAGTCTTGCTTTCCCAGCCTTGGTGGACGTGGGTAAGAAGGTAAATACCTCCAGCGCAACATTCAAGGCCGGAGAGTGTGAAACTGTATTAAAACTAGGTATGGGAGGTGATGATGGTATGGATGAAGATGATATTTATGGTGATGATATTTTTGAAGGTGCGTACGATACTGTACTTGGACTATAAGGCTCTACAGGGGTGTCAGTCTTGTTTTTCAGTCTATCATTATCGTCAATGGCTTCGGCTGTAGCATCTTTGTCAGTGGGAGCCCGCCTGTTCAACTCCTCACCGCTCACGGTTTGCGTGCTGATACACCCAGCGTCAGCTCCAAGTGTGCCCCGGCGATCGCCCCTGGGCAGCGGTCCTATTCATTTTCTTTTTGAACGAGTCTCCATTTTGAATGGGTTTACAGAGCCTCATTAGCCACGCCAGTAATTTCTCATTCGTGTGTACACCCCTCACGTGATTAGATGGTCAATCAGGACGTGTGGCTGTTTAGGGGGCATCAGGACGTGTGGTTGTATTAGTCCAAGGACTGATAGGAACCATGTCTCCTTAAGAGCATGACGACGCATGCCGCTGGAACTACCCGCTTCGCCGAACGAACCGCCCCGTTGTTAGACCGGTCACACGGTTGCCGCAGGGAAAGCCGCTGCGTCACGTTTATCAGTTCGAAAGAACTGCTAGGGTCCATGTCTCCAAAAGAGCGTGATGCCGACGCAATGCGTTGCTCTGAGTACTCCGAGTACAGATGTGAATTATCGTGTGAGTAATGACTGACCAAATACCTGCTACGCTAACGTAAAGGTTACTCACAAGTTTATATAATAACAAACTTAGCATCCTTCTATTATTTTATTAGCATTCTAAAATCACATCCAATGTATTTTCATAACTATGAATTCCTGTCTTATTTACAATCTCCTTCAATCCTTTCCTTGCCTTATTAACGGGACAAGGTATCGGACTTCTTATTTGGGAATTCATTTCTTATATCGGTAAGAGAGTGTCCAGTCCGGAGACGAGCTCTACAGGGCCGTACGGGGTGGAGTGCGGCCCTTCCCCTAAGAGGGGAACCGACTTAAACACTAATGTTAGCATAATTAGGAAAAACTAAAATTTTATCAGCCTAGGGTAATTAAGGTACAGTCACATATTCATCTAAGGAGCATTTTTTTATGAGTATTTTTAAAGGTTTTTTATAACTACATTTAGCTTTTCTTTTTTCTTTATTATGTCAGGTAGTTTGCTATATATTTTTATAGAGAGTACGTAGGGACTTGTAGAATGCATTTTTAGCTTGGATGTTGGTATGTTTAGCCTAGATCGGTGCCTAAGTGTGAAGTGTGATTGGATATCTTCGCGTTTTGTGTAGAATTCTTGATGCTTACGGACAAATTTATATATTACTAGAATGTTAATAGTTACTGAGAGTTAGAATATTATGGTTTAGAAAATAGGGTTTGCACCTGTCAGTTTGATCAATGTTTACGAAGATTCTAAGTAATTTCTTTTGTAGTGTAAAGAGTGTCAGTGCATCTGTACTATTTCCCCAGAGAGTGACGCCGTAGCTAAGCCATGCATTGGCATACGCATAACAGGTGGTGAGGGCAGTTTGTAGATTGGTAGTTTTTTTTTTATTTCGCGGAGAGCGTATTAGAATGTTGAAAGTTTTGACCTGGTTTTTTTGTATTTGTGTTTTCCAGTTAATATGTTTATCTATTGTAAGTCTAAGTAATGTAAATTCATCAACAGTTTCCAATTTTAAGCCGTTAAAGTTGAAATTTAAGTGTAGAGGAGATTTTTGATAAGGGTGAAAAGTAATTAATTTAGTTTTAGTATAATAAATTTCTAGATTATGTGAGGTCATCCAGTTACATGTTTTTGTGAGTATGGAACTGAGTTTTTCTTCTATGTTTGTGTTGTTTTGACATGAGACTAATATAATATATAATATAATATAATATCTATATATACATTATATAATACAATACTTAGGACATATGACTTTATTTCATTTTAAATTATAAGATTCAATTATTATAGAACTCGATATTATGACAATAGTTTTAGAAGTAAAGATAATTATGTAAAACAAAATTTCGAATTTGTGAACATTATGGTTACTGAAGTTTATAGCAAACGTGTTATGGATACTGATTTTCGAACAAACAATTTTAGGAGAAGAAAGGGAGTACCGGTCAACTTATAACCATTGAATCAGATAAAAAGTTACGTTTAGATAAAAATATTTAGTTCCTCTTACTAAAAATAAATTAAAGATATTTAATAACAATGTTCTTAGCAATCTTTCAACAGCTAGTTTTGATTCGGCCCCAACATAAACTTGAATTCTTGGCATACTAAAGAAAATAATGTAACGTACATTATTTTCTTTAGTATGCCAAGAATTCAATAAATCATGTCCTGTAAAAACAGATACAATCAATAACAAACAAAAATTTGATTAATAGGCCACTTCTGGCAATAGAAAAAGCAGAGATATTTTATATAATTTATACAGGGCGTCCCACGGATATGCCACATGGAGGGAAAGTAGGTACCTTGAATATTGTAGATGGAACATTTTACTGAAAGAAGACATTATTTAAATTTAAAAAACAATTTAAACTGCATTCATAGATATTTAAATAATTACATGGTTGAACCGGGAATCGAACCCGTTACACGAGAAAACTTAAAACCCTGTAGCTTTATCATACCGATCGAAAGGCTTCATCATTAGGATTATTTTTTGCTAAATAACACAGTGTTAAAACTAAAAGGAAGACCATGAATTTTAACATTTGATGTGAAATTTTGTTCAGAAAAATGAAAAAATGACATTGCCGTAAGGACATACAACTAACATTATCATAAGTAGGTACCTATTACTAATAAATGTACCCACTCGAGAAGTACGCATCATTTCGCTATTATAATTTAAGTGCATGATAAAATGATAAAGAGATACGTAATTAGTAGGTACCTGATTGTATGCCCTGTATAACGAAAAATCATTGACTTCTGATCAAGCAATTCATAAATTTGTAAGAAACTATTCTAAGATATTTAAAAGAGTCTGCGCCGAAGCTAAATCTAAATTAATAATTAATATTTTTATTAATAAAATAAAAGCTGTGTTGCAGGTAATAAACAAAGAAACTGGAAACACAAAACAGCGAGATCAGAATGAATTGTCTTTAAAAATTGATAATGAATTGGCATTCTCTGTGACCTCTCAAAAGCGTTGACTACGTTGACCACAATACACTGATCTGTAAATAACACCACTACGGACTTCCTGGACAAGCAGCTGATCTTGTTCTTTCCTATCTATCAAACAGGGAGCAAAAAGTAAATGAGGCGACGTCTTTGGGGTCTCTAGTTAAAATGGGCGTGACTCAAGGTTTAATTCTTGGCTCTTTCTTATTTCTACTTTATATAAATGAACTTCCTTCCATGATGGCTAACTTATCGGATATAATATTCTATTTGCTGACGATACTTCTCTTATTTTTAACATAAACAGATGTCTTACATGTCAATGATAGTCTGGCTGTTCTTTAAAAATGGTTCGCAGCTAATAATCTTCTACTTAATGCAAAAAAATCTAAACGAATTAGGTTCTCATTACCAAATGTACCTCAAGTAGGTGTAAATCTAAATCTTGATGGCAAAAAACTAGATACAATAACGGAAACTATATTCTTAGGACTTACAAGCTTAGATTCAAAATTGCAATAGGGTGCCCACATTGGAACTCTTTCAGGTAGATTAAGTTCAACTGCATATGCAGTAAGAAAAATAAGGCAGTTGACTGATATAGCCACAGCTGGGTTAGTATATTTTGCTAATTTGCACAGTATTATGTCTTATGGCGTTTTGCTATGGGGATCAACAGCTGACGTAGATTCAATTTTCATTTTATAAAAGAAGGCAATCCACGCGAGTCCTTCAGAGACAAATTTAAAGAAATTGATATACTGACTCTGCCTTCTCTTTATATCTTAGAAAGTAATTTGTATGTTCGCAAAAACTTTGGACTTTTCAAAATAAGAAGCGATTTCCATAATATAAATACACGTAGTAGACATGAAATTGTGATACTCAAATTTAGATTAACTAAAACAAGCAAGTAATTTCTTATAAACATTATCCGCTTTTATAACAAGTTGCCAAAGTCGGTTACAGAACTTAGCGATGGGAAGTTTAAAACCCACATCAAACGTGTCCTTATCAAGAAAGCATATCGTAAAATTAAAGACTACGTTGAAGACAAGGTAGTTTGGCAATAATTCCTTCTGCACATGTGGCTTCCCTGGTACCTCATTAATGGCATAATTATGTAAGAGTCTATTAACTGCTCCCAAATTACCATGTTAATTTTTTATTATTTTTATTTTTTTACTTTCGTCCTTGACTTATCCATCCTATTATTTGACATTACATACCTACGATTTAATTTCTACTCTTTATGTGGCTTTTGTGGACATGATAATTATTCAGATTTATTATAGTTGTAATAGCAATCATATAATTGCGTTTAATTAAAATAGGTTTTTATTTTTATTAATTTATTTGTCTTTTGTATAGATTCTTTTCTATTTTGTGAATGTGAGAACGCTGTTGGCTTAGTGGACTGAAGATTTGTTGACTATTTTATATTTTCTTAAGTACCTGGTACTTATTGAAAGACCTACACTGTCCTCCCATACCTAGTCACACTGTTATTTAAAAGAATTGTAAAAGCCTATTATTTTTTAAAGAGTAACCGTGGAGTTTCTTGTCGGCTCTTCTCGATAGGTATCGACCAATTGGGCCCGTGCACCTAGCTTCAGACGTTTCATAAGTACCCATGTCGGTTTATGTGAAATAAAAATATTTTGAATTTAATTGTATAGAAAGAGGTGATACACGTGTCGATTTCTTTCAGAGTTTAAAAAAAAAATGTAAAAAGAATTTGAAAAAACTTATTGTAGTATTAGGGACCTTGCTCAGTTAATAGTGTAAGCTTAAGGACTAATACTCCGAAATTAACATTTTATAAATGGTTTCTGGAGGGTTGGCAATACCGGGTAAAGGCTTCTACAAACAGGCGCGACACGCGACGCGACACAACGGTACGTCGCGTCGCGCGACGAGCGGTGTCTTTGTGTCGCGTCGCGTGTCGCGCCTGTTTGTAAGAGCCTTAATGCCGCAAAAAACACTGACGTTTATATATATCAGAGCGGAGGCTGTCAAAAAAACACTGCAAGATTTATGTGATTATACTTAAAAATAATATAAGGACCTATTATTCAAATCACAAGTTGTTTCTTTAATTTATATCTCAGAAGCGAGATAACAATACACCCACGAATTTGAAAAATTCTGAGTGGCTTGGTTCACAAAATGGATGACCGGCACCACAAAAAGAAACGAAAAAGGCGATCGACTCACACTCGAACACCCAGTGCATCTCCGCCTGATCACCGGATGGCGTCCGTGGTCAGTGTAACACAGAAGAGAACGCTCCGTTCATCGAAAGACCATAACGAAAATAACAACGGATTTTCGCTTCGCAGTCGTAGTCACGGTGAGAATCAATATCAGCCGCACACACAAGACAGAACTGGGTCTGTGGGTCGCTAACTAAATGCGGAAGTTCGTGGCGGAGTAACAGTCGCGGTGAGAATCGGCACCAGGGGCAGACTCAGGACAGAAATGGATGCGGAGGCTCCGTGCAAAAGAGTGTTGGTGAAGTCTTTGATCAACAAGGCTGTAATCAAGATTGCAAACATGCTACGCCTCCGGGTAAGTTCTATGATCAATCAATCATTGCTGAAAATTATACAAGACTTTATTTTAAAGAATTATTACAATTTGTGATGAACAATCAGCCAAGTAGCAGTAAATTTACAATGCTAGGAAAAGTAATTCCAGAACTTGACCCTATGACCAAAGGTCAAACTGTAAATTTACATGGCTTCATAAAGTAGAAGAGTGTGTCCAATATATGTAAAGAAACAAAAAAGAAAAGTTTATTTGAGGTAAACATGACGCAAAAAAAAGTTTGAATTACAAAAATGAGAAAAGGTTGAATAAAGTATGCGTCACATCCACGCAAATCGGCTATCGTTTAACATTATGCTACGGCCCTATGCAAGACAGAGTCCCAGCGCTGGTTTTCAGCGACAGCCGGCGCCGACGTAATGACGTCGACCGGTGCAGCAAACAAATATTTAGATGCTGTACCAGTACAGCGTACTTAAAGAAAAATAATGTAATAAAATTAAAATGTGATTCAGTATATTAAATAGATATAAAAAACATAAAAAGAAAAATGTGACATGACAATGCCCCGGGTCCGGCCCGGACGTGCTTCGCGCCAGGTGTACTGGTGATCGCAGGAGCTGGAGGTTCTGCGCATGGCTTGCGTTACTGCGCGCCACCAGTACGCCAGGCTCCGCAAGCTTTGTATCCGCCCTCCGGATACGGAAACCGTTCAGGCGGATCTGTACGAGGGATACAGAGCGGCGAAGACCGCCCTTCAAGCGGAGATCCTGCGGGCCAGGACACTGGCCCGCGAGGAGTTGCTGGAGACTCTGAACAGGGACCCGTGGAGATGTCCATACAAGATGATGCGGGAGAAACTCCGCCCATGGGCTCCTCCACTGTCGCAGAGTCTCCGGCCCCAGTTTGTGGAGGACGTGGTGAGCGCTCTGTTCCCTTCAAAAGGGGAACATACCCCCCGCTCATGGCGCGGCCAACTGCAGTGCCCGATGCGGACCACACTGACGACAACGACAATGCTCCGGAGGTGACTGAGGTAGAGATGAGACTGGCGGTACGCAAGCTGAATGCAAAAATACCGCCCGAAGACCCGATGGCATACCTGGAAAAGCCTAGGTCCTGGCCTTGGGGCTCTCGGGCCTCGACTAAGCGCATGAATGGAGAGGGGCCAATTTCCACTTCGTTGGAAGACGGGGAAACTGGTACTCATCAGGGAGCCGCGGCGCGCAGCGGACTCTCCGTCCGCCTATCGGCCCATTGTGTTGCTCGACGAGGTGGGCAAGCTCTTTGAAAGAGTCATTGCAGACCGCCTCGTCGGGCAGCTGGTGCAGGTGGTGCCGGATCTGGCGGAGAGCCAGTTTGGTTTCCGTAGGGGGCGCTATACGATGGACGCCATCATGCACGTGTGGGCCCTCACGACGCGGATTGCTGTGGTCCGGGATGGCGATTGGCAATGTCTAGAGACACCGCCAAGACGACCCCCGTCTTGGCGGTGTCTCTAGACATCGCCAATGCCTTTAACACCCTGCCCTGGAGTTGCATCAGGGAGGCACTGGCACTTCGGTATCACCGGATGCCGACCTACCTCTGTCGTGTGGTCGAGGCATATCTGACGGACAGGGCCGTCATCTACCCCGGTCACCAAGGAGAGTGGAACCGGCGAGAGATTTCGTGCGGTGTCCCACAGGAATCAGTCCTGGGGTCGGATGTATGACATCGGATACGACTGGGTGTTGCGAGCCGACCTCCCTAGTGGCGTCAGCGTCGTTTGTTACGCTGACGACACGTTGGCCTTGGCGCATGGGAGGTCGTATCAGGCGGCGGCTGACTTAGCGACACGCGGGGTTGCGATAATCGTTAACAGGATCCGGCAGTTGGGACTCGAGGTGGCCCTGCACAAGTCCGAGGCCATGGGTTTTCATAGTCCTCGGAATGTTCCACCGTCGAGTTCCCAAGTAATAGCGGGAAGGGTTCACATCGGTGTCCAGTCGACGATGAAGTATCTGAGACTCGTTCTCGACAGCCGGTGGAACTTTGTAGTGCATTTCCGACGTTTGGCTCCCAGACTGGACCGGGGTTGCTTTGAAGCGGCTCCTGCCGAATCTAGGGGGTCCAAACGCCTCCTGTCGGAAGATCTACGCGAGGGTCGTGCGGTCCGGTCTTTTACGGGGCGCTGAAGTGGGCGCGTTCACTGAGGCTGCAACCAGCCCGCCGGTTGAACGCTTCCCAGAGGGTCATGGCCATCCCGCTGGCCCGAGGATACCGCACGGTCTCCTGTGAGGCCCCGAGCCTCCTTGCTGGATTACCGCCATGGGACCTGGAAGCAAAGGTCCTCGCGCACATTTGGAAGTGGCGTGAGGAAGCGAAACGCCGGGGCTTAACTTCGCTGCCTTTTTTATTATATTTTTTAATGATAAACTGAACCAATTTCAACTTACTTAAATATTTACCCATGCTCTGCTGATACTTGAGTGAGAGTTATGGATTACTGAATCATGTTAATCATGAAAATCAGTTCTAAGGCAGGACCGTCTTTCCAGATCAATAACGGAGTTAAACAAGAAGACCCGCTGTCTCCGAAATTATTAACGGCCGTACTGGAAGAAGTCTTTAGAAAGCTGCCAGCAGTCTGAGCAGAAAGGGACAATATAGTTGGACATAGGAGATTATCCAATCTCCGTTTTGCCGACAATATTTTCCTTTTTTCGTCTTCAATCACCGAGTTGATTCAGATGCTAGAAGATCTTAGCACGGCAAGCATAGAGGTCGGGCTTCAAATGAATATGTCAAAGACCAAGTTGATGACGAACAGCGCGCATCGCAGAATCACCGTGGCGGGTGGGGAGGTTGAATATGTCGATGAGTATCTCTGTCTTGGTCCAATAATCTCTTTCCAGGCAAGACAAAACAAAGAAGTTGCAAGACACACCGAAAATGCCTGGAAGAGCTATTGGGCCATGCAGATCTAATGAAGGGCGATCTTCCTCTATCACTTAAGAGAAGACTCATCGACGTGTGTATTCTTTCCATCCTCACGAATGGTTATCAAACATGGTCCTTGACAATTCAGCAGAAGTCCACGCTCGGGGTTTGCCAGAGAGCTATGGAACGGAGTACTCCTGGTATTAAACTTGTGGACTGGGTTTAGAATACAAAAATACGTTCCATCACTAAAATAACTGATGTCACTCGGAAAGCTGCCACGCTTAAGTGGAATTGGGCTGGACACATCTGCCGCATGTCAAACGATCAATGGGCCAAACTTACGACCCAGTGGGTCCCGCTTAATGGCAGACGTCATCGCGGCAGGCCCAGACGGAGATGGCGGAATGAGCTGGACTTCTTGGAAGCTCTGAACAGAGAGAGGTGGAAAGAGAGTAGGGAGGTCTTTGCCAAGCAGTGGGACAATAATGCTAAAAAAAGTGACAGGCATTATGGTCGTCTTAAGCCTGAGAGAATATCCTTCTATATCTCCACCGGGATAATAACAGGAAGGCATGATTAAGACGAGCCATCAGTAATAGATGTTATGTTAAATTCACTTTAAAAAAATACCTAAGAAAACCATAGATATAAGAAAGAAGGAGATATGCCCAGTAGTTGAAAATGTATCGAAACCCAGCGTCTCCAATTTGTCCCCACCACGTTGCCACAGCTACACATGCATGCAGATCAGTAAACCTAATAGATACGTAGTCACGCTCACACTTGCAATTGATAAATCAAAACGTACTACACAATCAATTATAAACCTTATGTCATCAAACACAGCGTGCATTTACAGTGCACCGTACAACTCACTCACACAAAAATATTCTTGTGCTGTGCAATACCCATTTATTTTACATATACGCTAGTGATTGACTAAATCGGAAAATTATCGATTCTCCGATTAATTATTGTATTAAAAATTTTGCGAGTTCCTGAAAAAATTATAATTAAAAACCATTGACATATAATAAGATGATATAGGTAAATAAAGAAAACACAAAAAAAGTAAATCAATTAATTTCAACATTATGAGAAAATCTAAATGAGTCTTAAACAAGATTTCACATCGGTCTTCCAACCAGGATATAATGTAATGATTATCCGCGAGCTGTGCATCTGTGAGCCCAGTTCAGCCCAGGAACCCTCAATCTACTCTCGCATCGTCAACAACAAATAACCAACGCCATCTACTGGTGTTCAATGCAACTAGTATAACAGCAGACATGAGGATCTACTTATGCACTCTACATAACAGATTTAGTAGCGCCATCTATCAAATTATAGAGACACTAAATGTTGTGATCATTTTCAATATTAATAACTTGTCCTTAATCTCTGAGCATTAATTTATTATTTTGAAAATAGTACTGTAAATCATACTCAATTATAAAAATGTAGCTTATAAACCTATAGCTTTCATTCTTAAGAATTTTGTTATCAGTATGTCAATTTATGTAAGTGCTTCGAATATTTTACAATAATAAAAAGGGGATGGTAGTTTGACTTCCTGCTGAGACGGTACTTTTTGCTGGTGAGACGAGAGAGCGAGGGATTGTGCGGTGCGCTTGGTCTTGTAAATATATACTTTGGATTATATATACTATCTAAGTGAGTGTAACTATTGTTTCATTACCACTTCTGGACACCCATTACAGTACAGAAATTGGATGGAAGAATTCCACGGCCCATATATCCGCGGTTTAGGGAGACGGTCGTGAAGCGTCGAGTCGCAAGAAAATGGTGGACGCCATGTGGAAAAAAGTCCCGATTTTTTCTTCTTCGCAATCATACTTTAGTCAGCTACCTACCAACAAAAGACCAAGGATAACACACCTGGACACAGAGATCATTCCCAAATTCGATCCTGCGAAGAAAAATATAAATGTGAAAGGATGGCTTCACAAGATAGACCAGCTAGGCGAAATCTACAACTGGGAAGAGAAGGATAGGGTTTTTGTGATGCAAACCCGGCTACGCGGCGCAGCTCGCAACTGGTACGACGACCTAGAGTATTATAGCGCCACGTGGGACACCTGGAAAGATTGGCTGATAAAGGCGTTTCCACGCACCACCGACTTCGTGGACCGCCTAGAAGAAATGCTGGCACGCCAAAAGGGAAACGAGACCATGACCCAATACTATCTCGATGGGGAGGCCGCAATGTCGTGCCTCATCCGGGGGCTGCCGGTCGAGCTACGTGCTAACGCAAAAGCATGCGGCTACAGGACGGCTGAAGAATTATACTATGGATTCCTCTCTTCGCTTGAAAATTATGGAGAAACGAGGGCTGAAAAATCCAGACGATCCTCCGACCACAAACCCGGCAAATCGACGTGGCAACGAGGCTCTGCGGCGGGGAACCCTGTTCTGAAGATGTGCTACTACTGTAGCCGAGCTGCACCCGCCATACGCTGCCAGGTCTGCCAGCGCGCGGGACACGCTGCCAACACCTGCTGGTATGCGGCCGGGGGAAGCTGAGCGGGACACGCCGGTGGCGGTGCCTCCGCAAAGAAACCAACAGGTACGGCAGGTTTATCATGTCACCACAGAAATTATCTCAGATTTATACCGAAAACCACATGTATATTAATGGTTTTGAAGCAATTGGCTATATTGATACTGGCAGTAAAGTAAATATAATCCCAACAGAAGCGATTGAAAAATCGTGATTATGTATCTTTATTATTCTTGTAAACTCTTAAGGAAAAGCGTTCTTAAATCTAGCTATAGACAATATAAGTTTACAAACGTGTGCCGAGATAACAAATGCAAACCTGGACGATATAGATTTAATTGTGGGGCAACCCATTATTAATCAGCCAAACGTAAACTTAATTATAACCTCTAAATCTGTGACATTAATAGAAAACAGTGAATATGTTTGTCTTTTATCAAGTATGCGTTTGTCTAGTCAGGACCTCATATCAAAAATCCCCTTATTCTTGTTCGGCAATGTCGAAGTCCCGCCGGGTTCGAACGCAGAGCTACGCGTCTACACATCCTACGATTTGACGCCAAATGAAATACTTGTTACCCACCCACGATTATATTCTATGGGTAATGAATCGTACTACATCCCACAGCTAATCTCGAAAAATACGCGAATATTAAAAATACGCGTAATTAATTTAGGTGATTCTTCTTTGCAATGGTCCGCAGGTCGACTAATTGCGCGCGCGGATATGTTTATGCAAAGCGACGTAGCTTTCGTTACTCAAAGTAGTGCCGCTAATAGAACACATGATCATGTACAGTCAAACAAGACACTTGTGTTGTCTGATCTGGATATTGGCGATATAGAAGAAAAATATTCTAAATTATTATTAGACTTACTAAATAAATATCCCGGTTGTTTTGCTGAATGTAGCAGTGAACTTGGTTGTACGGATTTAATTGAAATTATGCATTTCAATTAAATCCGTACAACCAAGTTCACTATCTTCTATTTCTACCACATCAGAAACGCCTGTGTCTTGTAAGCCATATCAAATATCCTATAAAGAAAACGAAATTGTACAGGAAAAGGTGAATGACCTTTTATCTGCGAGAATAGTGCGAGAATCGAACTCTGAATATGCGAGCCCTGCAATCCTAGTTAAGTAAAAGGGAGGCGACTATCCAGTGGCGGTACCTTCATAGAAGCCAAAAAGCCCGGCTTGCCCTAATAAAATCATAATTCTCAAGAACAAACCTAGGCCTACCAATAAAAAAGAAACAGTCAATGAACTCGAACTCAATCATGCATGTCATAGGAATAACCAAATTTCGAAATCCCCGCTTTTTCTGCCGCGCGCACTGAGCTAGGTTGCCAGATCTACGCACTCATTGAACTCGAATCATTCATTTAGTAATCATATGAATAAAATTTAAATTCCGCGCGCTTTGTTGCGCGCCAATACAATGCATTCAATTGCGCCTTCTCGCTCACACTCGTGGGCTTAAATCTGGCTTGCCTTACCTTTCTCTGTCTCGCAGTTTTCGCCTACAAATTGCTATGGAAACATTTACATTAGTTGATATATTGGTAAGTAGATATACGCAGATTTCTATGAAATGAACAGCCTGGCTTGAGCGCACAGAGTACTTTTTATTTTGAAAGGCATTAAGTTCGCGCAAACGGCGCAAATGCACTATCCGCTTTGTTGACCCGCGTAAAGTGAGTTGCAAGTCCGTGCGACGCGATGACGAATTTGTTATTGTATATGTTTTGAAATTAATATTTTGAGACTAGTATTTTATTTTCCACGTGCTGAAGTAATGATAAATGATAAATGATTTTATTTCTGTAAATAGGTTTGTACAAACACTTTTACACGTCAATCATATTTTAAAAACTAGATGAGGTCGGCGTTTCCTATCTGACTACTCTGAGAAGAAAGGCCGAAACAAACTCAGAGGTCACAGTCTCTTTTAAAGTCCAGACATAATCTTGGTCAGATCATGTGAAGACCATGTAGATTGGTGTCTGGAGTGGTCTTTTGAGGAAAGCATCACACAGATTGAGAGGGCCTGTCCAGTCAGTGCACGCATTTGTCAGTTATCGTGCAGCTCAACTCAGAATTAAGGAGCTCAACGATTCGACGAACAATACCAAAGAAAGGACATTTGGGTAGGCCGCATAAATTACTCAAAACTGTCAGACTATAATTAGAACTAAGTGAGAAAAAATTAAAAACAAAAAGAAAAAGGAATGACCCACATAGTCTTCACATTCGCAATAATTTAAATAATATAATACTTTAAAAGTATATAAAATTCATTAATGTCAATGTGTATATAAAAACCAGGAAATAATCTTGGTCAGAGCATTTCATTTGAGGACCATGTAGATTTGTGTCTGAAATGGTCTTTTGAGGAAAGAACCATACAGATGTGAGTGGACCTGTCCATTCCATGCGCGCATTTGTCAGTAATCGTGTAGCTCAACTCAGAACTTAAAAGAAGCTCAATGATTCGACGAACAATACCAAAGAAAGGACATTTGGGTAGGCCGCATAAAGTACTCAATGAATTAGTTTTATTGTTTAAAATGATGTGATAGTTATTGCGGCGATGTCATTCCGCGCTTTTTTGTAAGTGATTATAGTGTTATTTTTATCATCAAATTCGGAGACTGTGTTCGTAAAGGTACTTATTTTGAGTTTAGGCATATTGAGTTTTCTGACATAGGTAAGTAACTCTTTACTTCACCGTAACCAACATCAAATTACTGTAACTATTTCTCGGAAATAAAAAACAGTATTTTTGTTAGTTGAAGAATATATTGAAATACTCGTAGGCATTCGATTGTCTATCTATTATACAAATTTATGTAGGTGAATAGCTGGTGCCATGAAAGCACATGACTAGGATTGTTTTTATGGAATTCGTAGTTTTAGTAAACCACTGAAAAATAAACCATCTTATGTATTACATCTTGAGATCATAAAACACAATAATGTTCGTATCGAAGAGATTCTTCATAGGTGTTTTGAAATAAAGATTAGAGTTGGCTATTGTCATTCAAATAAATTATAAAAAAATATTTAAGTAGGTAATATCTCATTTTAACATTTTCAATCGACATTAAATTTTAAACTCGTAAAATTATGCGTACGGCAGTAGAACAACAAATCGATAATGAAGGATCCATCTAGTGGCTTCTGATTGAAAAAAATTGCATTTGACAAGCGAATATGAATTACCTATGGTAAAAAGGTTCGGCTAAGCGGTGTGTCAATTCATCGGTTTAGCATCGTATTTCCGTAAGTTAGTAAGAGGATTCGCTGAAATTACCCGTCCTTTGACCAGCTTAACAAAAAAGGATGTAACCTGGATATGGGGTTCAGAACAAGAATATTCTTTTAATCTTTTAAAAACTAAGTTGACTGAGCGACCTGTTTTAGCAATTTATGACCCGCATGCTACAACAGAATTCCATACTGATGCTAGTAGTTTAGGGTTAGGAGGTATTTTACTTCAATATCGAAATGATGGCGATCTAAAACCTGTTACTTATTTCAGTCGCGTTACTAGTAGGGAAGAAATGCACTATCATAGTTATGAGCTGGAAACTCTCGCCGTAGTTGAATCTCCAAAACGTTTCCGTATTTATGTAACAGGTACCCCGGTTAAGGTAATTACTGATTGTGCGGCATTAAGAACCACACTGACTAAAAAAGATCTGATTCCGCGTATAGCCCGATGGTGGTTAACGATCCAGGATTTTGATATTGAAATTGAATATCGCCCTGGCCAACGTATGAAACACGTTGACGCACTCAGTCGCAACCCGGTTGAAAGCGTTCATATACCTACTCCGCATTGATGAAGCTGACTGGCGCCTCACGCTGCAGTTGCAAGACGATACGGTACAAAGTATTATTCGACAGATTAATGCGGGTACCTACGGATAATACGGACATTCAAAAAAATTATACCATTATTAACGGATGTCTGTTTCAAAAAACTTTACACGGAGAGCGATTCGTAATACCTAAACTGTCAAAGTGGTCATTGCTACAAAAATATCATGACCAAGTGGGGCACATAGGTTTCGAAAAGTGCGAAAAAAACAATAAAATCAAAGTTTTGGTTCTCTGGTATGACTCGGTTTATACGAAAATATGTAAATTCCTGCTTACAGTGTGCCTATGCTAAAGGAAATTATGGGAAAGTAGAGGACGAGCTGCATCCCATTGAGAAAGTAGCAATACCAATGCATACTTTACATATAGATCATTTGGGCCCATTTTTGAAAACACGCCGTGGTTACTCCTACATACTCGTAATTTTTGATTCTTTTACGAAATTTGTATTTGCTCGAGCCGTTAAAGGCACTGGTTCTATAGAAACTATTCAAAACTTGAAGGAAATAATATCTACTTTTGGCAATCCTCATAGAATAGTTACGGATAGAGGGGTCGCTTTCACAAGTCGGTATTTTAAAAAGTTTTCCATACATAAACAGTTCAAGTATGTATTAAATGCCATTGCTTGTCCACGCTCGAACGGCTAGGTCGAACGAGTAAACAGAACTATTGTTAACGGCCTAAACATTACTGCTGATAGCGAATGCACATGGGATGAAAAACTTTCGGATGTAGGTAGTCTGGGGTATAAATAACAGCCCTCATGCTGTTACAGGATTCTCTCCGTTTAGTCTTATGTTCTCACATGATAATTCCTTATTGCCTGCTTACCCCATAAACGTCAATAAAACCATTAACCCCCAAGAGCAGTTAGTTGAACGTAGACGCAATGGGAAATTGCGCATTGATAATAATATGGCAATAATGAAAGGTCGGTACGACAAGAGGCATAAGAAATGTAGGAAATATAATGTAGGTGAATTGGTTTTATGGAAGGGAGGTTTATCTCGCGATAATACGGTCGGAGTCACTAAAAAGCTAGGGAGTGTGTTTACTGGACCATACAAGGTCACTAAAATAGACCATACTATTGACCGATATACAATTAATAGTATTCAAGGGGTCAAAGGATATAAAAAGTTTAGTGCAGTAGTTCCTGGTGATTCACTTCGCCCTTATAAGTCATCAGTGCCAGACAGCTCTACAGATTCTGACCATGAAATAGGCAGACATGATTTAATAGATTTATTAGAGAGTTAAGTTTGCCATATAAATTGTTTGCACCAAATAATAGCTTGTTATTCATAATACAATTTGTTTGTACTGTATCTACACCTGTGCCTATACCCTTGCTTTTGCTAATTATTGTTGTTACAACTTGTTCAAATCAAAATAAATAGTAATCTCTGATAATTTCAAAGTAAATACCTACTTAATATTATAAATAACTGTATTAATCCACCTTCAACATTCAACCCACCATAAGGATTCCAGGCTTCATTAATTAGCCAGGTATTAAAAATGTTGCAAAAACAACAGAACACAACAATTAAAAAAATGATACAGATTATTGTACTCATTGTAGAATAAAATCTAATTGATACCTAAACAAAATATAATTGCTAATCTGTGAGATACGGATAGATCTGTGTGTATATCTGTCCTGCTAAACTGTGTGAAACGGCAGATAGGTCTGTGTGTATATCTGTCCTGCTACACTGTGTGAAATGGCAGATAAGTCTGTGTGAATAACTTCTGCTAAACTATGTGATACGACAGATATATCTAAGTGAATATCTATCCTGCTATACTGTGTGATATATACATATATGACAGATAGGTCTGTGTGAATATCTGCCCAATTCCACACTGAGTGACACCGCAGATAATCTGTGTGATCGCGCTGCTGCTTAATTTGAGTGAATGTCATTCTGACTAAGCTTTGTGAAACTGCAGACAGATCAGTGCACTTCGCTATGCCATGGGAGGGGGACAAATAAATCTGTCTGAATACTAATTAATTAGACACTCATAAAGAATATTGCAAATTTAATACAAATCTTAGTAAACACCTAACTGTATCAAAAAAAAAAGCTGTCCATTAATAAATAATTAGGCAAGGATAACATAACATAGAGTATTTGATCATATAGAATATTATCCAGCCTCTTGTGAAAGAAAGATCTATGTGATGAATTAATCAACATAAAAACATAACCTAGATTAAGTACTTTATATTTTTTTAAAAAGCGAGCCCAGTTCAGCCCGGGAACCCTCAATCTACTCTCGCATCGTCAACAACAAACAACCAACGCCATCTACCGGTGTTCAATGCAACTAGTATAACAGCAGACATGAGGATCTACTTATGCACTCTACATAACAGATTTAGTAGCGCCATCTATCAAATTATAGAGACACTAAATGTTGCGATCATTTTCAATATTAATAACTTGTCCTTAATCTCTGAGCATTAATTTATTATTTTGAAAATAGTACTGTAAATCATACTCAATTATAAAAATGTAGCTTATAAACCTATAGCTTTCATTCTTAAGAATTTTGTTATCAGTATGTCAATTTATGTAAGTGCTTCGAATATTTTACAATAATAAAAAGGGGATGGTAGTTTGACTTCCTGCTGAGACGGTACTTTTTGCTGGTGAGACGAGAGAGCGAGGGATTGTGCGGTGCGCTTGGTCTTGTAAATTGATACTTTGGATTATATATACCATCTAAGTGAGTGTACCTATTGTTTCATTTCCACTTCTGGACACCCATTACAATAACTGTTGACAAATTGAAAAATAAACTTTTAAACAAAAAGAATTTCAAACGACAATCGACATTCGTCGATATCCTACGTTAGTGGATCTGCACAAACACATCACTAGCTCGTCTCAAGATACAGCGGCCAAACTACGCGATGCAACCGCATAACTAAAGTATCTTTTTGTTATTTTTACATAGTTTGTTTAGTCAGTAAGTGACATACTTAGGTAGTGGTTAAGAAACCACTGAACAACACGGTATTCTGAAATGTTGTCACGATTGCGGTCGAAAGCGCACTAGTTCGTGGAGACGGCCATTTGCCTATACCATGAGCATTTTGATCATAACGCGCGGACACAGACACGCCCCCATGCCACTTCTCCTGTATTTTATATTTCTATGCTTGAAACAATACAATGTCATCATAAATGATGGTGGCCGTTTGTCAAAAAACAAAGTAGGTCCTTTTAGATCCATGTACACCATCTATACCAATTATTATGTATTATTTTATCAAAGCAATTCAACTTAAGAGCCTTGTATGGAATCTTCAAATACACATAAATCAGCTCTTGACGTATTAAGGCAAACAGCAGGCTGGACAAAAAGCTCTATTCCACCTTTCGCTAGATTTAATATTAGACCAATTGTCAATAATTCAAGCGAATTTGCTCATACTGTGCTTAATGCTGAATAAAATACTTGATTAAGTATTCTGAATGTTACCTATAATTATTTCGTATCATAAATAAGTATAAAACAAAATTAGACAGGAAGTTCAATACTTAGATGAATAGGTAATTTGATTGTTTATGTTAATAAGGTAATTTGATTAAAACTTGTTTATAAGTTGGACAATAAATCCAATATTAACATGAATGATGATGATGTTCATGATGTTTATCTATTATTGCCATTTTTTTATGTTATTTGTGTCTAAAAACTAAATGATTTTAATATGTTATTGAAATACTATTTATTTATTTATAATCTAATTTTTGGAATATCAATTTTCCTCATAAACTCTTGACATCTGCAATGTAAATATTATATCGAGAGCGAAACAATAAGTATATAATAAGTAAGTAGGTAAGTAAGTAGTAGTAGTATATAATAAGTCGAACTTACCTGTTGTGAAAATCAATCATTATTAAATGAAGGGCTTCGTTCGAAGATATAAGGAACCCTCTCCTACCCTAGCTCAGAAAAATTGAGATTCTCTTCTTACTCTAAAATAATAACAGATGACGTATAGAGCGTGAATAGCTACACCTGTGCGTCTAGTTTTTGTTTTCAGCTCTAAATATGCGCTTGGTTGTTATTGCGCAATGTAAATAAAATCTTCGAACGAAGCCCTTCGTATAATAATTATCGAACTTCACAATTGATCACTTATTATATCCGCACAATACAAAATGAAGATGTTGGGGCCTAATATTGAGCCTTGCGGGACTTCCCTATAAAGGGAAGTAAGTAGGTACTTAAGCCGAATTCATATTACTGTGTTGTATCGTATTGTTACGTTTTCTAACGCACTGTTCGCTAATCAAAACTCTTTGTGATTTGTGTATCCAACGTCACGACCACAACACAACACGACACAGTAACGTGGCTTTAGTTAGGTAAATGGTATAAAGTACCCGTCACGAGAAGCTATAAATTATGTAAACAAACATCTTTTACTAAGTAAACATTTTATACTGCGAGATAATAATAAATTGACCATATTCAATCGACATGAAATATAGACGGGTTATATGAAAGTAACAACCTATTTAATTTAGTCGGATCATATTTTAGCGACGCAAAGCGCTATCGTTTGTGTTTCTTGGTACCGGAACGCGTCCGTCGCAGGGATTGTAAACAAAATACAAATTTTAAATTTGACGAGGTAAAACAATGATTACAAGAGGGACTGCAGCAGATTACTTCGGAAAATTGGAAGCGTTGTGTGGAGCATGTTATCAAGGAAGACGATAATTTTTATTCCAAAATCGATGAGATGATTGATAAAACTGTAGACAGCTTCGTAATACATGTCACTGATTCTGACACAGAAATGGAAACATCTGAATCTGACGAATAATTATTCTTAAATAATATATGTTAATTAATATTTGTTACTTAATAATTTATTAAATCTTAAACAAATTCATTTTTTTTGTTGGTCCAAATGTTGTGAACTCCTGAACACTTGTTTACAAAATTTATAGCTTCTCATGACGGTTACTTTAGTTACCTGCGCCAGCGGCGTCACGCTGATCAGTACACACACGAGCTGTGTGGCGGTGCGCATGGTGTGTCGTAACGGCTGTCTCGCGGAGTATGCTCGAGATCAACGTCACGACCACAACACAACACGACACAGTAACGTGGCTTTAGTTAGGTAAATGGTATAGTTACCTGCGCCAGCGGCGTCACGCTGATCAGTACACACACGAGCTGTGTGGCGGTGCGCATGGTGTGTCGTAACGGCTGTCTCGCGGGGTATGCTCGAGATCAGAGTGCGCTCGCCTGCCCCGTGTCCGCCGGAAATGACGCGCGCCGCGTGCTTGTTGTGTGAACTCGCGGGAATGCGTCAATTGCCGGAAACACCGCGACTCACTAATAGCAACAAAGTCTCCTCAGCGTGATAGATAAGTATAGTCAGTAGGTACACGCAAGATTCCAAAAACTTCATGGCCAATGCAATGAGTAGACGACATCGTGACCTACTTGACATTAATGTCGGAGCTGTGTCGGAGTTCCTTAAGTAAGTGTTTTAGCAACAACCTTGTTCGCTATCTAAATCAACGACCAGCTTAAAGGAATAGTTTTTGAGGCGGTCAAGACAGAGTAGCTACTAGCCAAGTGGTTGGATTACAATTTACTGACGCATTTTATAGGTACATTAAATAAATCGGCTTGGCTCTAGTATCATTTGGTTGTATGGGGATAAAAGTGGTTAATAATAATAGATCGCCCGGAGTCCTGCTGCCAGCAGGATTTTTTTCAGTCACAATATCGTAATGATATTCACCACAAAGGACCATGGGCGATTTGTATGGACCCGACTCCACCTCCAATAGTCATAGGATACATCGATGCCCCCAAAGCAATAAGTCGGTAATGTGCTATTATGGACTTTTTATTGTTATGTCAAATTCGGAACCTGTGGTTTGGGATACATCTTAGTAATTTATATCACATTTTTCGTAGTGATATTTACGAAGATATCATGAAAAACACTTTTATTGTAGGGAAATTAAAAAAAGAAATTATGTCGAGAAAAGTATTTACGCATCAATACAAAAGTGTATTTCGTATTTAGTTTTGGTAAGTTGCTATTACTGACTTATTAGCGTGAATGAATTTCATGCAGTTAGTTCTTGGTAAACACTAGCACGTTGTTGTTGTCGAATTATTTTGAGTCAGCTCAGACCATAATACGACCATAACAGCAATATCGAAAACGGGTCTACACGTTTTACAATTAGATACGTATTGCAATTTTACAAATATTTATTTATGAATTATTTACTTTAAAAACTTAAAGTAAATATTTATTATATTTATATTTTTGCGCCCAACAGTAAAAGACCCTGAAGTAAAAGTCACCCTAGAAGAAAAACACAGATGTCATTTGGAGAAAAAAATTTTTTTCGAGAATTAAAAAGGGAAGAGATAGACACAGCTGACAAAAACAATACTACAATAGCTATTTACGACCTACAAAAAGTTTTAAATATACCCCAATCTGAAATAGGTACGTTTCATTACAAACGTAAATATCCAGTCTACAATTTTACCGTATTTGATGCCCTACGCAAAATAGGTTATTGTTATGTATGGCACTACCAAATAGCAAAAAGAGGCAGCACAGAAATAGGGAGCTGTTTGTTAAGTTTCTTTAAAACTGAAAACTATTAAAGCATTACCAAATTCGCATTATATTGAATGAATGAATGAATATTTATTTGTTAAACACAGGTATATACATTAATTACATACATTATTGGTACCTATCACATTATTATGGATGGATGTTATGGGCAAAATAAAAACCGATATATTTTTGCCCTTTACGATTATGCTGCCAAATTCCTAAGCATATCTATCACGCACAGGTTTTTTGACACTGGGCATAGCCAAAACGAGGGCGATTCTAAGCACACATGTATAGAAAAGAACCTGCAGAACAAAGTTTTATACACTCCCGACCAAATATACAGTGTTATTTTAAATTCTTAAATCTCTGATGAAAAATATCGGCTGAAAGAATCAGAGCAGTCTGCAGTTTTTGGTAAAAAGCCACTTGTAGATCCCAATCATTGGCAGCGTGATGTAGAGATAATATAATCCGATGGGCTGATGTGATGGAGGTTAACGTTACGCAATAAGGTAAGCTAGTCTATAATTACAATTTTAACGATACATATTCCGAGCTTGATTTTAATAATTTCCACACTGCCCTAAATGCTACAAGAAGGGGACAAAAACAAACACATGATGTATCCATAGGCATAAATAATGTAGAGTTGCAAAATGCATACTCCACCAACCCATTCTTATTAATAAACCTTTGCATACAAACCTTATGAATTTATGTAAAAGTGGAGCAATTCCGCGATTTTACCATCCTTTTTATGAGTCATTTTCATATACTGATACCACGAACGATAATATAATTGATACGGATGAAGTCTGATTAATTAAGTAATTGATCTGATTCTTAGTTATTGAATTAAATATTTCTAAAACCTAAGGTGTTAATTTTGTGAAGTTATTTTATTGCTGTGTTTAAAATATAATTGCTACGGATGAAGACTGATTAATTAATTAATTGATCTCATTAAGATTCATAGTTATTTAAGTACCTAAATATTTCTAAAACCTAAAAAGTGTCAATTTTGTGACATTATTTTATTGCTATGTTTAATTATCATTGATATACTTCTAGTTTTTAATGTTTAATCATGAATATTGACATGACTGACGTCCCTATAATTATTTTAATTGATAAATGTTTATCTTAATTCTTCTAAAGGTTGAGATGTTAATTTTCGACTCTGATTTCATTATTGTGATTATTAGACGTTATTATACTCATCGTTTACTGTCTTTTCTTGTAAACCTAGACATATTACACTTTAAAAATTCAATAAATTTATTAGCACTGGCTGGTTACACAAAAATATTTTTCAGAATTTTCCTCCAAAAGCAATAATCTGTAACAATACTGTTACTGTGTCAATTTAACATAACCACAATAACACCGTAATAACCAATTACGTATCGTCTTCAAGATAAAAATTACGCTGGAAAAGTCCGTATTGTAATGTTACGTATCAACATTGTTTACAAATTTAGTGCAATAATAATAATAATAATAATTCATTATTATTATTATTATTCGCTATCCAGGATGTCGACAAATCCTGAGGAATAGCGAGCCAATAAGGATCGAGCGAGGTATATTCCAGGGTGATAGTTTGAGTCCACTTTGGTTCTGCCTAGCCTTGAATCCTTTAAGCACGCTGCTGGAGGATTCACGGCTAGGTTATCGATTGAGGAGAGGTGGTCAGGTTATATCTCACCTCCTTTACATGGATGACCTGAAACTCTTTGCCCCCAACAATTTGCAACTGCTGGAGCTACTAAAGGTAACCGAAACTTTCAGTAGCGCCATCAGGATGGAATTTGGTGTGGACAAATGTGCGGTCATGCATGTTAAATGAGGGGAGATCGTGGAATCCGTGGGTACCCACCTCTCGGATTCCATACAACTAAGATCCCTCTCCTCAATCGAAACCTACAAGTATTTGGGTATGTCGGAAGCGTTAGGTGTCAACGCTGCTGACATGAAGCAATCGCTGAAGGAGCGCTTCTTTAACCGCCTGAATAAAGTATTAAATAGTCTTTTATCAGGTGGAAACAAAGTGCGCGCCTTCAACGGTTGGGTCATGCCGGTTTTGATGTACTCTTTCGGCATACTCAAATGGACTCAGACGGAACTTGACGCCCTGGATAGGAGGGTCCGCACACTGTTGACCGCAAATCGCATGCATCACCCACGTTCATCGGTGATGAGACTGTATATCCCGCGGAAGTGCGGAGGTCGAGGCTTCTTAAATGCTAAGACCCTGCACAACCGTGAGGTATGCAGTCTCAGGGAATACTTCCTAGAAGCCGACGTGGGGATGCACCGAGATGTGGTCACAGTGGACAAAGGCCTCACCCCGCTATCCTTAGCTAACGAGAACTGGCGCAAACCTATAGTATTAGATACTAATGACCGCAGGGAGGTATGGCAGAGCAAAGAGCTTCACGGGCGCTTTTACCGGGCCTTACATGGGCCGGACGTAGACCTGTTAGCGTCCGTATCCTGGTTGCGATTCGGTGGTCACCGAATCGCTATTTGGGGAAACCGAAGGTTTTGTCTTTGCGATTATGGACGAAGTTATGATGACGAACAACTACCGGAAATATATTGTGAAGGACGGCACGGTTGACATCTGTCGGGCATGCCACCGTCCCGGGGAATCAATCCGACACATTATCTCTGGCTGTTCTCGTCTGGCTAACGGAGACTACTTGCATAGGCACAACCTTGTAGCCAGGATTATCCACCAGCAACTTGCTCTGAAATACAGTCTTGTGGAATCGGAAGTACCGTACTACAGATATGTGCCCGACCCAGTCCTCGAAAATGGCAATAGTTGTATTGGGATCGATCTATCATCACTGACAGGACTATTGTTGCCAATAAGCCAGACATAGTGGTGATAGATCGATTAGAGCGTCGCACAATGATTATTGATATAGCGGTCCCGCATGACGAGAACCTCGTGAAAGCTGAAAAAGATAAACAGATTAAGTATCTTGACCTGGCTCGCGAGGTTGTCGACATGTGGGATGTGGATACAGCAATCATTGTGCCGATAGTCGTGACGGCTAATGGCATAATAGCCAAGAGCCTCGACCAACACCTGAAGAGGCTCTCGTTAGGCAGCTGGATCAAGGGCTTGATCCAGAAAGCGGTACTGCTGGACACGGCGCGTATTGTCAGGAGGTTCCTCTCTCAGGAGCCCTGACCACCGGTAGCTTGGACCCTGTTCCCGACACCGGTGGGATACTATTTTTTATATTTTTAAATGTTTATATTTTTTTTGTTGTTTTTATATGAATATTTAAAAATGTAATTAATATGTTAAAAAATTAAATAAAGGAAATAATAATAATAATAATAATATGCCCCCTAGTCGCTACGTCACTATGAGCTAGCGACAGTTTTTCGGGGGCCCATTATTGAGTGTGCAAGTCACCCCCTGCCATCTTATCCGTGTATATTATATATCATTGGTCAGGCAGGGGTCATAGTCCTACCATAGTTCTTAATAACCAATCCACTGTAGCCAACCAAACCTATAGTCCAATTTTTTGTTCCCGTGTACTGCAATAGTCCTACATCAACCGAGGATTGTCCTTTTGTGCACTTGCATAGTGCGTACGGGGATAATCGTCGGTTGATGCCTCATTTAATTTAAATTTGTCCAAGGGACCTCTGCGAGTTGGCTTCGGCCCCTCGTACGCCTTCCAAAAGACCGGGACCCCATGGTCCCGAGATATGTTAACATATAAACAATAATAATAATAACTGGCAACACCGTGTCAACAAAACTTCCAAATATCTCATAATTTTAACAATAATAAATTTTCACGTACTTTTACACTTTAACAATAGTTTTCCCGTACAAACCGAACCTGGATCCTGAATTTATCTAAAAACCAAGTAAAGAGTTCAAAATGCAATAGAATTATTCCAAAAACTGCCGAATCGGAGGTGACATGACAGATGTCACCTCCGATAAAACAATGAACGGAAAAATGAAGATTACTCTGTGATGAAGATCTAATGTTGACACGATTAGCAGCTCGACGTGCACGCCTACCACCTCCGGACTCGCCGCTCAGCTCCGCCTCGTCGCCGCCGGTACGCAGCCCCACTGTGAACGCTGTGATGACACCGGCCGCGGCAGTTGCGTCGAGCTCGAGCGACGAGTATTTCTCCCCGCCCACGACGCCACCACCTGCTCGTCGACGGGGAAGACGCCGGCCGCCGGATGGCTTAGGACCTCGAGGCCCACCGGCCTCTGATAGGGTCCCAGCTCCCGGCGGAAGTGTGCAGCGCATGAGATGGACACGATCCATTAACGAAAACGTCATGCGCTCATACTATGGGGCTACAGAGGGGGGAAACAATCTGACCGCGTACCGTGTTCGGATGCTCTCTCTTTTCCAGGTGCTTGAGCCAGCTGTCAACGTTTCGGCACAACGACTGTCGGATCAGGTGCGGGTCATCCAGCGTAATCATATGTTGGATGACACTGTACTTGATCGCCTGCGAAGTGAAATACAAAGTAGCCATGTCATCGCCCCCCCATTGCGAAGTGTTATAATACCATCACAGATGTCAGGTGTCATCACAAGTCAAGCTGACGAGAGGATTGATGACAGGGCTACAAATGTAAGTACCCAGTGCAATGAAGACTTGAGGAGTGCTTTAGAGGGTGCGATTCAGAAATATCGGTTCATGTCGCCCGAACTTAGACCACGTTTACCTCGTTTGCCCATGCGTAACAAAAATAAGGCGCTGGTGGCGGTTCTGGATTCGCAGTTGTCAAACTATTTTGATGACTGCGAAGACCTCACTGATACACATTCAATTCTGTACTGCGCGGCTGTACCGGTATGTCGTGTAGCTCACGTCAAATTCTCTAATGACTCTAGAGCTACACGACCAAAACCAGCCGCACAAGCTTGGCAGTGCAGAATTGAGCGCCGAATTGGTGGGGCCAGAACGCTCATCGGCAAACTAATATGCTTCAGGGAGGGCAATACTCGCCCTAGAGTGATGCGCTTTGTGAGGCGGGCGTTCTTAGGGACTGATATCAGCCCTCAGGACTATATGACCCGTGTCACAGAGCGCATCGACTTCCTGAAGCAGAAAGTGTATGCATGGGCAAACCGTATTCGTAGGTATAAGCGGCGAGTAGAACGATACACTCAGAATCGCACCTTCCAGAGCGATGAAAGGTGGGTTTATAGGGCTTGGGAGCGACCAGACCAAGGTGTGGCTGACACGCATCTGCCGGATGATGATGCCATGTGCTCTTTCTGGCGCAGCATCTGGTCGGTGCCTGTCAGTCACACCGAAGGTGATTGGACTCGGGAAGTCGAGCGAGCCTGCGATCCAATACCAGAAATGGGGGCTATTACTATCTGCCCCCAAGATGTAGCTCGTGCAGTCCGTCCGTTGCCTAACTGGAAGTCTCCAGGGCCGGAGGGGCTGCACAACTTCTGGACCAAATGGTTCGTAAGATCGCATGCTCGCTTGGCGGCTCAGTACCAGACTGCTTTGGAGTCTGGTTCGCTACCCCAGTTCCTAACGACAGGAGTTACCCACCTGCTTCATAAATCTAGTAGCACCGCGGAACCCAAAAATTATAGACGGATCACGTGTTTACCGACGGTCTATAAAGTTCTTACATCCATTTTGAGAGCTAAAATTAACAAACATATTGACACCAACTCTATCATGTCTGCCTCTCAAAATGGATGTAGGAACGGGTCCCGCGGTACTAAGGAGCTACTCCTCATTGATATGGCCATTAGCCAACAGGTTCGCTGTTCCCGAAAGGATCTGTCGACATGCTGGATAGATTATAAGAAGGCCTATGACTCGGTGCCACATACATGGCTCATGAGGGTGCTGGAGTTGTATAAAGTAGATACAACTCTGCGCACTTTCCTGATGTCGTGTATGAGGCAATGGAGGACGGTCCTTCGCTATCCAGGATGTCGAAATATCCAGAGGAATAGCGAGCCGATAAGGATCAAGCGAGGCATATTTCAGGGCGACAGTCTGAGTCCACTCTGGTTCTGCTTAGCCCTGAATCCTCTAAGCACACTGCTGGAGGGTTCAGGTCTTGGCTATCGGTTGAGGAGAGGTGGTCAGGTTATATCTCACCTCCTCTACATGGACGACCTAAAACTCTTTGCCCCCAACAATTTGCAACTGATGGAGCTACTGAAAGTAACTGAAACTTTCAGTAGCGCCATCAGGATGGAATTTGGTGTGAATAAATGTGCGGTCATGCATGTAAAGCGAGGGGAGATTATGGAATCCGTGGGAACCCAACTCTCGGATTCTAGAGCCCTCTTCGCATCCGAAACCTATAAGTATTTGGGTATGTCGGAAGCGTTGGGCATCAATGTTACTGACATGAAGCAATCGTTGAAGGAGCGCTTTTTTGGCCGCCTGAAAAAGGTATTAAATAGTCTTCTATCAGGCGGAAACAAAGTGCGCGCCTTCAACGGTTGGGTTATGCCGGTTTTGATGTACTCTTTCGGCATACTCAAATGGACTCAGACCGAACTCGACGCCTTGGATAGGAGGGTCCGTACGTTGCTGACTGCATATCGAATGCATCACCCACGGTCATCAGTAATGAGACTGTATATCCCGCGAAAGTGTGGAGGTCGAGGCTTTTTAAACGCCAAGACCCTCCACAATCGCGAGATATACAGTCTCAGGGAATATTTCCTAGGAGTCGACGTGGGGATGCATCGAGATGTGGTCGTGGTGGACAAGGGCCTTACCCCGCTCTCCTTGGCTAAAGAGAACTGGCGCAAGCCTGTAGTGCTTGACACTAAGGATCGCATGGAGATATGGCAGAGTAAGGAGCTTCACGGACGCTACTTCCGGGCCCTGCATGGGCCCGATGTAGATTTACCAGCGTCCATAACCTGGCTGCGTTTTGGTGACCTCTTTGGGGAAACCGAAGGTTTTGTCTGTGCAATTATGGACGAAGTTATGATGACGAACAATTACCGGAGATTTATTGTGAAGGACGGCACGGTTGACATCTGTCGGGCATGCCACCGTCCGGGAGAATCAATCCGACATATTATCTCCGGGTGTTCTCGTCTAGCTAATGAAGAGTACTTGCATAGACACAACCTTGTAGCCAGGATTATCCACCAGCAACTTGCTCTGAAGTACAGCCTTGTGGAATCGGAAGTGCCGTACTACAGGTATGTGCCCGACCCAGTTCTCGAAAATGGAAATATCACATTGTACTGGGATCGATCCATCATCACTGACAGAACTATTGTTGCCAATAAGCCTGATATAGTGGTGGTGGATCGAGGAGAGCGGCGCACAATGATTATTGACATAACGGTCCCGCATGACGAGAACCTCGCGAAAGCTGAGAAAGATAAACAAATTAAGTATCTTGACTTGGCTCGCGAGGTTGTCGACATGTGGGATGTGGATTCAGCAATCATTGTGCCGATAGTCGTGACAGCCAATGGCTTAATCGCCAAGAGCCTCGACCAACACCTAAGGAGGCTCTTGTTGGGCAGCTGGATCAAGGGCTTGATTCAGAAAGCGGTACTCCTGGACACGGCTCGCATTGTCCGAAGGTTCCTCTCTCTGGAGCCCTGACCGCCGGTAGCTTGGACCCTGTTCCCGATACCGGTGGGCTACTATTTTTTATATTTTTAAATGTTTTTATATTTTATGTTTTAATATTTAAAAATATAATTTATATGTATGTAAATGAAATAAAGGAAATAATAATAACCCCACCGCCGTATCTCTACGTTGACGTCGTGGTGGAGCTTGAGCGCTCCGAACTTTAGGCCTGGGCCGGTAGGGTTTACTTTGCCGGAACGGGTCTGGGATGAGGAGCCAGACCAAGAGAGATACAAAAACCCGCAGGGCAGCTTGTGGCGAGCTGTTGGGCAGTAGCGACCCCACTGGCTACGTCTAATGCTGTGTTCATCACACCATTAGACGTAGCCAGAGCAGTCCGTCCGTTATCGAATTGGAAATCACCGGGACCGGACGGACTGCACAACTTTTGGTTAAAATGGCTGAGTAGTTCGCACACTCGCCTGGCATCCCAATTCTAGTCATCCCTAGAGTCTGGGTCGCTACCTCAGTTTCTAACAACAGGCGTTACCCACCTGCTCCATAAGTCAGGTAATCCCGCGGAACCCAAGAATTATAGACCGATCACATGTTTGTCGACGGTCTATAAACTTCTTACATCCATTTTGAGAACGAAAATTAACAAACATATTGACACCAACTCCATCATGTCAGCCTCTCAAAATGGATGTAGGAACGGATCCCGCGGTACTAAGGAGCTTCTCCTTATCGACATGGCCATAAGCCAACAGGTTCATCGATCCCGCAAGGATCTGTCGACATGCTGGATAGGCTATAAGAAGGCCTATGACTCGGTGCCACATACATGGCTCATGAGGGTGCTAGAGTTGTATAAAGTAGATACAACTCTGCGCACCTTCCTGATGTCGTGTATGGGGCAATGGAGGACGGTCCTTCGCTACCCAGGATGTCGACAGACCCAGGGGAATGACGAGCCTGTATGGATTAAACGGGGAATATTCCAGGGCGACAGTTTAAATCCACTCTGGTTTTGCTTAGCTCTGAATCCTCTAAGCACACTGCTAGAGGATTCAGGTCTAGGCTATAGGCTGAGGAGAGGTGGTCAGGTCATATCTCACCTCCTCTACATGGATGACTTGAAACTCTTTGCCCCCAACAAGTTGCGACTGATGGAGCTACTGAAGGTAACTGAAACATTCAGTGGCGCCATCAGGATGGAATTTGGTGTGGACAAATGTGCAGTCATGCATGTAAAGCGAGGGGAGATTATGGAATCCGAGGGAATCCAACTCTCGGACTCCATACACCTCAGATCCCTCTCCTCAACCGAAAACTATAGGTATTTGGGTATGTCGGAATCGCTAGGCATCAACGTTGCTGACATGAAGCAATCGTTGAAGGAGCGCTTCTTTGGTCACCTGAAGAAAGTATTAATTAGTTTTCTTTCAGGCGGAAACAAAGTGCGCGCCTTCAACGGTTGGGTCATGCCGGTCTTGATGTACTCTTTCGGCATACTCAAATGGACTCAGACCGAACTTGACGCCCTGGACAGGAGGGTACGTACACTCCTGACCGCAAACCGGATGCATCACCCACATTCATCGGTGATGAGACTGAACATCCCGCGGAAATGCGGAGGTCGAGGGTTTTTAAATGCAAAGACCCTCCACAACCGCGAGGTGTGCAGCCTCAGGGAATATTTTTTAAAGCCGATGTGGGTATGCACCGTGATGTGGTCGCAGTGGACAACGGGCTCACCCCGCTCTCCATGCCTAAAGAGAACTGGCGCAAACCTGTAGTACTTACTACAGATGACCGCAAGGAGGTATGGCAAAGCAAGGCGCTTCACGGGCGCTTCTTTCGGGCTCTTCACGAGCCCGGTGTAGATTTCTTAGCGTCCGTATCCTGGCTACGTTTCGGTGACCTTTTCGGGGAAACCGAAGGTTTCATCTGTGCAATTATGGACGAAGTTATCTTGACGAATAACTACCGGAGACATATTATGAAGGACGGTACGGTTGACGTGTGTCGGGCATGCTATCGTCCGGGTGAGTCCATCAGACATATTATCTCTGGTTGTTCGCGTCTAGCTAACGGCGAGTACTTGCACAGACATAACCAAGTAGCCAGGATTATTCACCAGCAACTTGCTTTGAAATATAAACTTGTAGACTCTGAGGTACCGTATTACAAGTATGTGCCCGACCCAGTTCTTGAAAATGACCATGTCACGTTGTACTGGGATCGGTCTATCATTACTGACAGGACTATTGTTGCCAATAAGCCTGATATAGTGGTGATAGACCGATTAGCGCGCCACGCAATGATAGTCGATGTTACCATTCCACATGACGAGAACCTCGTGAAAGCTGAGAAAGAGAAACAAATAAAATATCTCGACTTAGCACACGAGGTTGTTGACATGTGGGATGTGAGCTCAGCTATCATTGTGCCGATTGTCGTAACGGCTAATGGCCTGATGGCCAAAAGCCTCGATCAACATCTCTCGAGGCTCTCGTTAGACGGTTGGATCAAACGCCTGATTCAGAAAGCAGTACTCCTCGATACGGCCCGCATTGTGAGGAGGTTCCTGTCTCTGCAGCCCTAACCACCGGTACCTTGGACCCTGCTCCCGACACCGGCGGAATTCTATTTTTTATATTTTTAAATGTTTTTATATTTTATATGTTTTAATATTTAAAAATGTAATTAATAAGTATTTAAATGGAATAAAGAAAATAATAATAACCTCACCGCCGTATCTCTACGTTGACGTCGTGGTGGGGCTTGAGCGCTCCGAACTTTAGGCCTGGGCCGGTAGGGTTTACTTTGCCGGAACGGGTCTGGGATGAGGAGCCAGACCAAGAGAGATACAAAAACCCGCAGGGCAGCTTGTGGCGAGCTTGGGCAGTAGCGACCCCACGGACCCTATCTCCCGGGATAAGTCTTGTTCCTCACCTCTGGCTTGCCTTTATTGGCCGGCTGGAGTAAACACTATATATAATATAATAATAAAACTTTATTCAGCTGAAAAGGTAAAACACTAAATACAAAGCTTAAATCTACGAAAAATTCGATTATGTTATGTGCGTGAACTAGGTCATCCTGTATTTCAGGCGAGGCAAGGTATAATAAATATTTCTAAATAATCACATTCGTTATAAAAATCTAGTCATCTAATAGGTATGTAAAAAGGTGTAAATAGTACAATAAATCCTACTTGCTAAAATCTTAGTACCTATCCTTACTTAGCTAAACTTAATTAGTACATTTATTTATTTAAGTACGACTAATAGTTTCTCTGGATCTTCATAGGACATACTTTGAAGAGCTTCCTTAAGAGTTCTTTTACAATTATTATAATTTAGAGAATAAATGTAGCTCTCGCATTTAGTCTATTATAAAGTAATGGTCCTAGGAAGACAAAAAATGTGGCTGCGAAGGCATGTTTTGTACTTTTTGTATGGCAAACTATGTCTTTCCGTCTTTTTTTAGTAAATTCAGTGCTATATGGGAGGGCTGCGTGTTGTTTTAATACGGTGCTCATTATGAATAACTGTCGAGCTGTTAGTACTTCACAGGATTTATAGAGTAGGTTAGTGGGAAAAAGGAAAGGGCGGCAAGTAGAAACCTTAAGAATTGCTCTTTGAGCTCTTTTAATTGGTAGTAGCAAACTTTTACCTGCTCCACCCCAAGAGGTAATGCAGTAAGTCAAAATTGACTGACAGAGAGCAAAGTAAACTTGCCTAGTTAATTTTGGGTCTGCAATATAACGTAGTTTTTTGAAAACGAATATTAGCTTACGCATTCTGTTATTTAATGCTTCTATGTGTTGTTTAAAAGACACGGTTTCATCTATTACAATTCCTAGATATTTTATTTTATTAGTTATATTAATATTAGGACACGTAAGCAGGCAATCCGAGTTATGTTGAGTGAAGGTTATGTTGAAGCCACTTATTTACCATATTAAAACCGTGTTGCGCAAACTTGTAGACTTCATGTTCCGATTCAGCAGAAAAAAGGAGGGCAGTGTCGTCAGCGTAAGATATTATAGTGCCGTGCTCTAGGTTTAGATTAAAAGGTCATTTATGTATATCAAAAAAAGAGTAGGCCCTAAAATACTTCCTTGGGGCACACCAAAGGGCGTGTTTTCTTCGTCTGCGCTGAGAACATTGCCAATCTTAACGCACTGGCTTCGGTCTTCTAAGTAACTTTTGAGAAGTTTCAGTTGAATGCCTCTTATGCCCACTATCTCAAGCTTGCGCAATAGAATAGGAATGGAGACTGTGTCAAAAGCTTTGGCGAGGTCCAGGAAAACTCCTACTGTGTGGTTACCCTTGTCTAGTTCTTGAGCTAGATAGTCAGTCAGATGATGTACAGCATCGGCAGTTAAAACTTTAGGTCTAAATCCATATTGACGATCCGACAAAATAGATGTATCCTCCAGATATTTAAACAATCTGTTATTTATGATATTTTCCAAAATTTTTGACATAGAAGGCAGTAAAGAAATTGGTCTATAATTTGTTACTTGCTGTTTACTGCCTGTTTTGTTTACAGGGACAATAACTGCTTTTTTGAGACACTCGGGAAAAAGACCCAAAGACAGGCACATTCGGAAAATATAAGTCAGTGGTGGTACTAAAATATTCTTGAATTGTTTGATGATTTTATTTGATATATTATCCCAACCAACTGCACAGTCGTCTTTCAAAGTCATGATTATTCTTTCTACCTCAGTTTCGTCAGTATCTAGTAGAGCGAAGGATGTTAAGGTGGGGTTACATTCAAAAGGCGTACTTGTTTGAAAGTGTGATTGAGCCCGATTTCTTTCTGCTAGGTTCTTACCGATGTTAACAAAGAAATTATTTGCTAAGTTAGCAGATGTCAGCGGTGTCGAGTGTGCTTTTAATAAACCTGAAGATGACTCATTTTGTTTCGAGGTATATGTTACATTTTTAATATATTTCCAAATCTGTTTACTATTTGTTCCAGCCTTTTCCAGTGCAGTTTTATCGTAGTTGCTTTTAACCTTCTTGAGAAGATCATTACAGAAATTACGATACCTTTTGTACGACAGTTGCAGTATTGCATTATCTGGATGAGATTTAGCTTTCATGTGCAGTTTATCTCTATGTTTCATACAACGAATAAGACCTGTCGAGATCCAGGGTTTTATGTTACTATTTTTACGGCTCAATCTTAATATGTCTGTATTTCTCTGAATTGCATGTCGTATATTTTCTATTACGTACAACATAAAAAACTGCGGATCAGGAGAATTGTAGACTGGATCAAAGTTGATGACGCGTAAATCTTCTTCAAGTTTATTTATGTTTAGTTTAGAAATTGTGCGAATGTTGTGTTGAGGTAATTTACAGTTTATGATTAATTCGGTCAAAACAATTATGTCACAATTTATGTTTATCCGTTGTTGAAAAGTGCAAAAACTATCAAAATTCTTAAATATGCTACGAATATTTTGTGTTAGTACGGTTAACGGAGTTTTATAGTCAGAGAGATATTGTTTGCAATGTTCCGCTTCACAAACTTTTGACTCAGATACAGAGAAATTATCTAAGTCATTAATTAGCGTGTTAATCATAATAAATAAAAAAAATAGAAATAAAAAATAAGTATAAGGTCTAAAAATAACTTATAAACGGCGCTCTTAGGCGCCTCCATAATCAATAGAATTAATGTATCGTTTCTCAGCCATTATTTTCGCCGGGCAGTCAGTAGCACCTGTTATGTGTTTGTCTGGCTTTTTTAAATGCGAGCAAGTAGCGCATTTTGGTTCATTTGCCTTCTTTGAACAATCTTTGATCGAGTGACCTTGATCACCACAGTGGCCGCAGGTGTAAGATGTCTGTCGACATGACTTGGCAGCGTGTCCATACTGCTGGCACTTATAGCAGCGTGTGACTAAAGTGAACTCTCTGACAGGGCATGATGACCAATTCACAAAAACACGTTCTTTTGACATTAGAGCTTTTCGAATGAGCGGAGATACTTCTACTATATAATTGCAGGTCTCGGTGTCCTTCTTACCTGACTTATGGCTTAGCTTGATGGAGGTCATAAATGACTCAAGTCTGCAGTCCTGAAGTTTTTCAGCCAAATTTTGATGGTATAGACATGTAAAGACTTCATTTTTTGTCATGGATGTCGGCACTCCTATGATGACTACTCTGGGCTTTCTTTTATGAGGCTCGTCGACGGTTAGACCCGACCTTGTGAGCTGCACCGATTGTCTGAGCTTTTCAATGTCGTCCTACGTTTCGGTGCTGATAATCACTCCGCCGTTTTTAGTCTTGCGCAGGCCCCTCACGTAAAGTTGCATTTTTTCTGGGCAAATAATTTTTTGGACCAGAGATTTTGTCTCATCACTGGTTGTCAATTTGTCGTTCGGATAGATAGCCACTGAACTTAGGTTAATTGGCTGGATGTAGTTGTTGGCACCTTTCTTTATCATATCAGAAAAGGAAGGTCCTAGGGCAGGTTTATATGAATCTCCGATTCTCGACTTAAGCTCCTGTAGCTGCTGCGAAAGGTCAAGTTTGTTTTCTAAATTTATAATAGCATGGTGGAATTGGACGGCTTTTGCTTTAATGGACTGGTACTGGACGGCCATTTGCGATGTCCCATGGCCAACCTTCCGGCAAAGGGCATTGATGCGTAATTTCTGGTCCGAGTTCAGCTTGCCTTCTGCGGCAATAGCGCACAACTCCTTCAAGCTCTGTTCAATATTACTCATCCAGTTTTGAACTTCTGTCGTCGGTATAGCATCAAGGTCATTATTCCTTTGACTCGGCACTTGAGGGGGAGCAGTGGGTACGGCTGCGGGCACGGGTGTACCCGGCGGGGAGTGGGCACACCTATGTCTCCAGCTGAAGGGACTCTCATCCATTGTTAAACAGGTTATTTACTTGTTAATCATGGATCATCATCAAACAAAAACACACTTTACACAAACCTAATTTCCGACACAGTTTGCGTAATTACCGGCCGTTGCACTAAAAACTAGGTCACGACTTCGCAAATGATTATTTGTTTATTTTAATTAATTGTTCGACACGTCTGTTTACCACGACATATCAATAACCGAACCACTGACGAGGAACGGAGCTCCCACCTCATTCTTGCCTTAATTGGTCGGCTTGAGTGGAGATTCGCAAGAGCAAATGTGCTCGGAGTACTATGTTTGTGAGTGTGCGTTTTTTCATTTAGGCGATGTAAGTTAGTAAAGACTCCGTGTATGTGTAGTCTTTCCGTAGTAGCCACTCTGTTAATGTTTTTTTAATGTGTGTGAATTAAAATCTATAATTTTTATATGTTTATGAACTTTTTTGTAAATGTGCCCACTTAGGGTATAAAACTGGCGTTTAGCGAAAGAAGTTTTGTGCTGAATACCCGGGATAACAACTGTTCGTTTGCTTGGGTCGGACTTAGGAAGACTGGAGTATTTCCTAAGAGTCGATTTAAGCACAAAGAGTTGACGAACCGAAAGGACTTTGCAATCCGGGTAGAGTTCAGTTGTTGGGTATCTATAGGGCTTTTTCGTCATGACTTTTAGAATCGCTCTCTGTGCTCTCTCAACTCTCAGAAGGATAGTCTTTGCTGCATCGCCCCACACAGCGATACAATAGCCAATGACCGATTGACATAGAGCGTAGTACACGATTTTCAAAGTGTCAGCATTAGCCGACTGTCTGAGAGACTTGAAAATGTGTATCAGGCGCATCGTTCTGGTAGTGAGGGCATCAATTTGTTTATCCCACCGTAAACCGTCGTCTATCTGCACTCCCAAATACTTTACACTGTCAGTTCTAGTGAGTGCTGGGCATGTACAGGGTCGTAAGGAGTTTGAGCATGTGTGAGCAGTTAAATTAAAGGTATTTGTCGGTGCGGTGTTCCGACGTATTGCAAAAGGAATGTAGGTGGTTTTTTGCAGGTTAAGTGTAAGTAGATTTGAATTGAGCCATTCCATTACTTGAGCCAGAACCATTTATTTATTTATTTATTTCAGACATAACCTAGTCCATAGTTACATTTAAATTATACAACTCACAGATAAAAATCCAAAATGCAATAATTTTTAAAATATTCATTAAATAAAATTGTCAAAAAATTCTAAAAATGTCAGAATGGGAAAAATAAAACATATTTATATATATTATATTATTATTATTTATATTTCTGCTTTTGTTTTGACTATATCCCACTTAAGTCCCTGCACGAGGATAGCAGTGTCATCTGCATACGCATATATATTACAGTCTGGGAGACTCATTCTGCACAGATCGTTGACGTAAATAAGGAATAATGTTGGACCCAGGATACTTCCTTGAGGAACGCCATATGACACTGATTCCTCGTCGCTAAGGTACGTATCAATTTTGACACATTGTGTACGATTTCTGAAGTAATCTTTAAAAATATCTAGCAATATGCCACGTACACCGAAAAGCTTCAACTTAGAGGTAAGTACGGGAATAGAAACTGTATCAAATGCTTTGGAAAGGTCTAGGAAAATACCTAGGCATTTTATCTTTTGATCCAAACATTTAGCAACCGTCTGCGAGAAAACCAGTACAGCATCTTCTGTTGACAACCCAGGATGGAATCCATACTGGTTGTCAGCAATGATCTGGTTTCTGTTAAGGAAGCTGCGCAAACACTTATTGAGAATCTTCTCTAGAATTTTCGATAGCGCTGACAGAACAGATATTGGCCTGTAATTATTGACACAGTTTCTACTGCCCCCCTTGTAAATAGGATGAACGATTGCCTTTTTTAGGGCATCGGGAAAAACTCCAGTCTGCAGGCAGCGGTTGCAAAGGTAGGTTAGTGGTTGTAGCAATACATGTCAGCAGCTTTTTGGAATAGAAGATGGTATTCCATCCCAACCCACTGCACAGTCATTCCGTAATTGAAGGATAATTGATTCTACCTCAGCTTCGTCGACGTCCAGAACAGCAGGAGAATTTAGTGTGGAGTGTTGAGGGGTGTTCCCGATAAAGGGGACCATACTACTAGCTGGGGATGAAGGACCTAGGTTCTGTGATATTATGTCTTTTGCCAGGTTTTCCCCCACTGTAACAAAAAAGTGACACACTTCGTTAACGGAGGATTTCGGATTATCTCGTATTTCCAACAGCTCAGAAGGACTGACGTGCATTTTACATGTGTTAGTTATTTGATTTATTGCTTCCCACAAAATTTTCGGGTTCTGATCAGCTTTTTGTAGTTCGCTCTGCTCATATGATTTTTTTATTTTTTTAAGCAAATCATTGCAAAAATTTCGGTACCGAACGTAGGTAGTTTTTAAAATCGGGTTGTCTGGTGTCTTTTTTGAGTTCATGTGCATTTTGTCACGATTTTGTATACATTTTGGCAATCCAGGTGTTATCCATGGTTTAATAATCTTTTTTTTCCTTGGAATTTTTATTATCTGCGAATGATTCGATATGGCTGATTTTATTATATTTATGAATATTACGGGGTAAGTGTATATTACCTAAAAGATTTACCTAATATATTTTTTTAATATTTATTTTCTTAAATTGCAAGGCATTTCACGCACAAAATGTAATGTTAAAATAATAATTGAATTAAAGAAAAAAATAGTTTTCGTTTGATGTATCAATGACCTCACTACTACGACTCGTTGTAAAGCTATTCAACAAAAACAGAAAGAACATTTCTCCTGTAAAATTTAAGTTTTACGATTACTGATTTATTGCTTGGGGGCGCCGACATGTCAATATAAGGCCAACTATTCACAGCAAAAAAATCGCCGTAACCGTATAGTTGCCTTGGCTGCCCCTCTTAGAACCTCTTTTAGTCAAAGATTCTTTGTTTTCCTCGGACCTTATCTTTACAATAAATTAAACCAAATTCTTTCCCTACACTCATTAAACAAGCATAATTGTAAAATCACTTTACATGCCTGGCTACAAAGCCAAACATATACTGCCACAGAATCTCTCTTTAACGTATTAGTCTAATCAGATTCATCCTCTAACACTCGCTCCAACACACACACATACACTCACGCACACACAAACTTACATTCATAAAAACCACCAACGTTTGTACTTTAACTTTTTAATTGTTTTACTTATATTACTCTAATACTCTCTTGTCTCTTTTTCTAATAAGCTCACTAATTGTTTGAATTTTTTGTTATTTGCTGTGATACCAGATGTAAGCTATCAAATGTGCAACTTTAAACAGGTGGGGACCTGGTGACCTGTATTACAGGTGTTACTACCTACCACAGGCACCAGCGATCCGCAACCAAAAATCGTTGGCTACTTCGTATGATGTAAATATTGTTTGTATTTTTTGGCTTGTGGTGAGAAATAAACAATTTTTATTATTTTATTATTATTATTAAGGATCCAGAAGTAGACTTACTGTTTTTTCAATTGCAAAATCAATGGGTTTTTTTTATAACCAAAAACTTTTCTTTTAGGCTAACCTAACCTTTTTTTGAAGTGAAAACTTCTTTAGCGGCGTTGTGCACTTTTTTTGTAATGGGTAATAAATGTTAAAGTAGCGTCAGGACACGTGACCTAATCGAAAATTCGTAAGACGGTTAAAAAGACATCAACGCGATGATTACCGCGGTGCCGATTTTTTTTCAAGTTTTCACTTCTGTCGGCACTCCCGGAGTGCCACTGTTTTTTTTTTCTGAGAAACGCATTACGCATCTCTGCTCGTGGGGAACGAGTCGGGGTATGTGAGACTCCTGTCACTAATGACAGTATACCCACTAAAACTCAGCGGTGTTCCCACATCGCCGTGATGGGAGGGCCATGGGAAACCGGCTCAGCCTTTACTTCCGCAACCCTCCCGGGGCATGCCCACCTAGCTGGCAGGCCCCGCTTGCCCCCCAGACTGGGGGGCTACGGGAATGGCTGGGAACACCTGGCCATTCCCGTCCGGCACTGGTGGAGGCCTGTGCAATGCAGGCAAGGGTGCCCCCGCACCCGTTGCCTGCTGGCTTCCACCCGGGAGGAGTCGGAGATGACTTTCGAACTGACATCTTCTTCGACCCCTCCTTCGCCTTCGGAGCGGTGTCGCGGCAGGATCGTCCTCCCGCGTGCGGCGTGAGTGCGGGGAGTGAGAGGTCCGGTCCGATCACCGTGGTGAGACTGCGGCGCGGCTCAGACCACGACGGGCACACCTCGAGGGTGTGCTGCGCCGCGTCTTCAGCCGTGTCACAGTGGTGGCACGACGGCGTCTCCTCCCGTCCGATTCGGTGCAGGTACGATCCGAAACATGGACAGTGGCAGCGATCGCCACCACTCTTGCCGGAACACCGTCGGGGCCCGGAGCCGTCTTCTTGGCGCGGATATGGAGAATCGCCGCGTCAAGTTCCGACTCCGTTACAGGAGGGGCCTCCTCTTCTTCCTCCTCAGCTGGCGGAGCTATGCCCCGCGGTGGATCTATCACTGGTGGGGTGAAGTTGTCCCCGTAGGGGTCGTTGTCGAGACCCTCCAGCAGCTCCGTTCTCGCCAAATCTCTGGCGGCGGCGATGGCCCGATCGAGGACCATTTTTGCCTCCATGTATACCTCATAAAGGTGGTCCTCGTCGGTCGGAGACTCCAGAGGACATTGCTCACATCTCCACTGCCCGCCCACGTGCGTCCGTGGCCCGGTTGCCCCAGGTCACCGACTTGGCATTCAGGTCACCCAGTACGGAGACCTGACGCGGCGCTGCCCTGCCGACTATGGCGGCCAGGACTCCGAGATAGTTCTCGAAGTCCTGAAGAGAGCGGTTTGGGGAGAAATAGATGCCCACAAGGGCTAAGTCTCCCCACGCGGCGGCCACGTATCCCGGTTCCTTCTCTAATAGCGAGAGGGGAGGGGAGTCTGTGGAAGACCGCGCCGCTAGTGCCACCGAGTCGTCCTCGTCACCCAGTCAGCTGCCGGGGATTGAGTAGGGCTCGGCGACCACCGCTACGTTCACCAACCACTCGGCCATGACCTGCACCAACAGGTCCTGGGCCGCTCTGCAGTGGTTGTTATTCGCCTGGAGGATGCGGTAGTCAAAAACCATTATTCCGACATCGCACCCGTCTTCTCAGCTACCGCCGCTGGAGCTACAGCGGCGACGACGACGGAGGCGGCGGCGGTAGCAACAGGGCGAACCCGCGCCGGCACTATGCCCTTCTTCACGGGGGGCTTACAGTTCCTGCCCGTCATCCTGTGGTCCGCGGGGCGGCCACTTGAAGCAGCGAACAGGCTGTTCTTCAAGTGCAACGCCGATGACGCCCATGCCGCGGCGGCCGAGCCTGATGGCTCAACCCTTTACCGCACCAGCGTCGCAGCCTCCAGCCGCCGCGATGGCCGCCACCACATCCTCTTTGGTGACCGAATCATCCAGATCGGCCACCTCCAAGGCTGCGGTCTTAACGGGCCTGACGACTGTTGCCGCATCCGCGATGACCTCTTGCAATTTTGTTGCGAAGAGGTCCGCATTTGTGCCGCGCTCTTCCCCCGAGAACTCGAAAATTCGAGCCCCGGTTAGGGTTAGGCGGCACGTGATGTTACTGATCCCCAGCCGGGAGGGATCAGCATTGGTACGAGTCAGTCTTAGGACGGACTACATACGTCTCGCCCCGCTTTGCGGCCTCCGAGGTGATGGTCACAACGACAGCCGCGGTTTTGGGGGGAACCAGCTTTCTCCCGCGGGCTGGAGCCTTTTTGGCTGCAGGACCAGTCGCAGCGGGCTTTGGGGCCGACTTTTGCCCCTTTTTCCCCTTTCCTCTCCTGGCCACTTTCATCCACGGCTGGTTGGACGGGGTGGTGGAGGAAGACGCCCTTCTTGGGCGTCTCCCTCCTGCGAGTTCTGGGGAGCCGCTGCTGCTGGAGTAGCAGACGACCCAGAAGCTCCCTCCACGCTTGTGGTGGGAGTATGAGGAGCCGCCTTGGTCCTCTTGCCCTTCCCTTTACCCTTGGATACCGGGCCTGCTAGAAGCGCAGGTTCTGGCTCCCTCGGCGGTGGACTCTTGTCCGCCGATAGCGGCGGGCGGAGCCGCCTTTCCGGCAAGCGCCGGTCCTCGATGCCTGCGAAGCAGGCTCTGATGAAGGCCCTCTCCTCCATCACAACCCCGCGAATTGTTGCCTCAAGGCTGGCAGGGGAGGAGGAGGAGGAGCCTCCTACCACCGGACCTGGGACAGATTGGGCAGGCCCGGCCGTGGCCTCAGCCAGCTTCTGGTGTAGCTGGCTGACCTCCGCCTGCAGGCGATCCACCTTGGCCTGCAGCTGCCGTGTCTCATCCGTGGCCGTCCGCTTCACCAGCTCCATAATAATGCCGTGCATGCTGGCGGCCCGGCATTTGAGGGCCTTCTGAAAGGTCCTCTTCAAATTGGAGGACTTTGAGGCGACCTCCAGGACCTCCTCCTTATCTTATTGAGCCATGCGCTCCAATTCCGCCAGGGAGTGATCAGCATACAGTACACTGGATGCACCATAGCCAGCCCTCGCCCTGGCAACTTGCACCTGCTGCTCCTTGGCGGCGACGGCGGCTTGCCTCCTTCTTGCCAGACTTAGCTGGCACTCGGCGTCCACCAAGCCCACATCGTGGGTCGAAGCCGCAGAAGAAGTCGAAGCCATTTTAGACTTCGACTCCTTCTTTGCCCTATCTCCGGTCGACTCCGAGGAGCCCTCGGACCTCCTCCGCCAGAAGCGGCTGACTTCGGCCGCCGACGTGTCCATGTTGGAGTCGTCGGAGTCCGACAACTCGTCTGGCCTACTGAACAAGCTGGCCGCAGATGGTGCGCGGTCAGCTTCTGACGCCGAAGCGCCGCCGCCGTGGCCCTGAGAAGGGCCGTTGGATTGGCCCTGAGAAGGGCCGTTTGAATCGCCCTGGGAGGAGCGTTTGGAAATAAAACGTCCACAGGCGTCACCTCCTTAGTCAGCACAAAGGCGGCAACTCTGCTAGGAGACAGGAGAGACGGGCAGTGACTCTTGACGAGGTTGCTGAAATGGCCAGTCAGGCCAAAGAACGGCGGTCTGCTCGCTTGATCGCTGCCGAGGATTTGTCGGCGGGGGCCCTAAGGATGTGGTCCTGAAGGTTGCCACCAAGTCTGACAACTTAAAGGACACGTTCACACGAGCTCTAAAAGAGGTAGCGGCTGGGATTAAGGAGGCGGTGGGGGTCCTCCTTAATCGCTCGACCTTGGAGGAGACGGCAAAGTTGTGGGAGGAAAACAGCCGTCTCCAATCCGAGCTGGAGGAGCTCAAGCGGGAGTTTGCTGCTCAGAGGAATGAGTGTAAGCAATAGGCAGCTCTCGCATTTACTGGCTTCCCTCCTGCCGTTCCTTCATTGGCCCCTGCACCTGCTCCAGTACCTGCACTCGCCCTGTCGGACCACGAAATTCAGAGAGCGGCCCGAATATGCATGCCGCAGTATGGGGGCATGGTGAATGCTCGACTGGAGGCCATGGAGACGCGTGTCCACCCGACTGAAATCCTCCGGCCGCCACTTGCAGCAGATAGACGGAGGAAGGAGGAGTCCACCAGGACAGAGCCCGTGCAGGTAGCCAAGAAACCTGTGGAGGGGGCCAAAAAGCCGCCGGAGGGACCCAACAAGCCCGCGGCGAGTGCTTTCACGTCTCCTTTCAACTCTACCGCGGTCCCAGCAACCACGCCTCCCACCCAAGGGGCCTGAACGACAGTGGTAAAAAAGAGCCGCAAAAAGAAGGCGTCACTGCCGAGAGCTCCCAAGAACCCGGCTCAAATAGAGGGCAAGAGGCCACACAATGTCAAGACTCCACTTTCCGAGGCTGTAGTCATCACCCTGCGGCCCGAAGCCTCACAGGGGAGTCAATTACAAGTCAGTCCTGGTGGTGGCAAATTTGCCACCCCGGCTGGCTTTATGTTTAGAATAGCAGCCACGGGTGCCAAGGTGTTTGAGGTGTCGGGTGATGCAAGGCAGGAGAGGGTGGATGTTCTGACCACCAAACTGCGAGAAGTCCTCAAACCAGAGGACACCCGGGTGTCCACGCCCACTAAAACGGCTTTTATTGCGCATAGATGGGATCGACAACTCCGTGATCTCGGAGGAAGTAGTAGCGGCCATTGCCCGAAATGGCGGATGTCCGCCCGAGAGTGTGCAGGCAGGTGAAATTCGCAGCAGCGCGGCCGAGCTGGGCACGGCTTGGGTGCGTTATTCGGTAGTGGCTGCAAACAAAATCGCAGACGGCAGACGGTTGCTAGTGGGATGGGTGTCTGCCAGGGTTAATTTCCTGCCAACAAGGGCTTTGCAGTTAACTATGTTAGTGCTAGAAAATACCTTTTTGTTATTAAGTTTAATTATACTGTTAGTGGTAGTAGTGGTAGTTGATTCAGGCGTGACCTTGCGGAAATCCATTATAAAATACAATAGATGTGGATCATTGATGTATTAAAAGGAGGAAGATACGGGACTTGTCACAGCGCGTGGTCCTGACCAACTAAGTGATTGCCCGTAGTTGGCACTCAGTTGACACGTCAAGTAGTCTTAAGGCGGGTTCCCACGGTGCGCGATATTGCGCACGCACGCGCACCGGGCCGCACGGCGCACGACCACGCACCGCGCACCGAGGGCCTTCCCACGGTGCGCGATATTGCGCACGGACGCGCACCAGCCCACACGGCCGATGACCTACACATCACACACCTGGCTTTTTCCAACGCTGCGTGTCGGTCTGTGTGGGCCTTGAGATTCGAAGCCACTTTTAGCATTGTTCTGTTAGCTTTGGTAAATGCTGACTATAACTTCACATTTGTGGATTGCGGATGTCAAGGTAGAATAAATGATGGCGGTGTTTATAGAAATACAGAGATGTATAAAAAAAAACAGAAATGAACTGGATTTTCCAGCAACTAATTTGCATTTTTTGCATTATTTTTCAACTAATTTGCCCTTCAAGGAGGAACCACTTCCCTACGTGTTTGTGGGAGATAGTGCATTTGCTCTCACTGAAAATACGTTGAAGCCGTCTCCACGCCACGGGAACAAAAGAAAGAATTTTTAAGTATCGTTTGTCTCGTGCTCTGAGAATAGTTAAGAACGTTTTCGGCATAATGTCGGATATTTTTAGGGTACCATTTTTATAAACCATTTTTATTAGAACCAAAGAAGGTATCCAATATTGTTATGAAGAGTTGTTTATTGCACAACTTTTTAAGGCGATCTAAAAATTCACCACGAATATATACACCCCCTGGTACTTTTGATACTGAAAATGAAGGTGGAGTCATCCAGGCTCATGGCCAAATGATCCTAAAAGAAATACTTCCTTCCTTCCTTTTTTATGAGGAATGTACCAAGAAGAGCAACTTTTTTTAATACACTATTTTTTAAATTTTAATATTCTTTTCTGAAATTGATATTGTTTTTATAATTTTCTTAGTTTTAATAAGGTCATGCAATTATCCGCCTCATTTGACTACCCGGATATTTCGGATACTTCTAGACAACTATCCGGATATATCCGGATAGTATTTTGGTACTGGATATTTTGGACACCACTGTAAAAAGGTAAATCAAACTTATTTAAGTTTCCAATGGACATTTTCATTACAAATCTCTCTAAAAATCGTGTACCAAAGTACTTCAGTTCGCAGTAGAAGCAAACCACTAAAAAAAAGGCACCAAACCCTTACTGAAAATGATGTTCCAAAGTTTTAAGATTCTGTGTGTGTGCAATATTGCAAAGAAATTCCAAAATCCATTTTCATCAAAAAAGATTATAATAGTGAAAGCTTCATTGAGTTTAAATTAAAAGCGAAGAAAGGGAAAGTACAATTCAGCCGTCATAAGGAGAAAAGACGTATCTGACATTTTTTTTCGAAATAGAGTTATATACATTTTCGCAATCGAATTTTTTGCTGATTCCGAATATGTATATAACTCTATTTCGAAAAAAAATGTCAGATACGTCTTTTCTCCTTATGACGGCAGAATTATAATACCTAAATCTGTTTATAGTGGCCGATTGCCTATTTCGAAGGTGAAAAAGACAGATCTACTAAAATTATGTAACGATGTCCTAATACCAAGGAGCTATCACCAGTATTTCGAGAACCTGCCAGTGACATGAGAAAGAAGGAATACGTACCCAGTTCACAGCACGACAACTTTTAACTACACTGGGTTCATAAATCACCGAATCACAGTGAGCGCATTTATAATTAACAATGAAATGAAAGCAATATAGCATTGGATAAATAAATTTCAGTGTTTTCATTGTCTAAAAAATATCGTCCATTCTAAAAAAAGAAAAACTACAATGACATGAGTCGCAAGAAAGAAAAATTAACGTCAACCGAACAATTCAAAACTCCAAAAGATTCGAATAAAATTGACTGCCGGTAATCAAATAAGGCTGTAAACAATGAAATGGTTTAAACGAAATAGGATTATTATTTTTAAAATATGCAGGCGTGAAAATTTGCAATTCGTAAAATCTGTGATTCGCACATTTACTACTATAATATCTTGTAAACTATAATATTACAGACACGATTGAAACTTTGCTAAGGTATGTATTACCACATTGGGAGCGGGTTGTGACAAAAACAGTTTTATGCGAAAATTACACATTCGCAACTTTATCGTGGATGTAACGATTTTATATACGTATTATATTACATACTAGCTGCGCCCCGCGGTTTCACCCGCATAAGTCTCGATCCCGTAAAAATATCGGGATAAAAAGTATCCTATGTCCTTCTCCGGGTCAAGGTCTATCCATATCCCAAATTTCATCCAAATCCGTTCAGCCGTTTTAGCGTGATGTCGTGACCAAGGGAAATAGGGATTCATTTTTATATATAAAGATAATAATAATATATAATTATATATAATCTTGTTACACTTGGATGTAACCAGTGGAGGAAAAACCTTTTTAGCTTCGATGCTGGTTGAAGGAATGTGATTAGGAGGTTGTTTATTTGACGAAGATGAATTTTTCTTGGTGTGTGCCATCTGTACTCAGCAAAGAGTTTCTAAAACTTTTTTGACTCACACTTGACTTCAGTTGATGAGCTATGATGGTCATTACTTCAAAAAATTATTTACTTTAACAGCACTACGTTCCCTGCAACTGAGATTAGTTCCAGTGGACGTTGAAAGGGTTTTTGGCATGGTCCTTTCGATCAAAATATATCGAAATGAATTTATATGCTTATTTTCTTTGTTATAGTAAATGATTTTTCAGTTTCTGCTGCTGGTAATCACTGAGCACTACGTCATCATCATCGCTGTCGACAACTGAAATCGAGCTCTGAGCAAAAGCATTTTTGAATTATCTTTATGGTGAATCTAGTAATTGTGTCATCAGATGGATTTTAGATGATATACCATGAATTGTAATGATTGTGAATACCTATTTTATTAAAACACAACGTTCAATGTTATATTATTACTGACTTTGATGTAATAAAATATAGAAAACGAATAAAAGAAACTATCGCTATTACTCTTTCTATCCGGATAGTAAAACAAATGATATCCGGATAACATTTTCGAACGTTTAGGATAATTTGGATATCCAGATATCCGGATAGCATGCCCTAGTTTTCATGTTGTATTTCCTGTGCGTGTCCCAAAAAAAAACTTTTTGTTCTTGCTTTCTTTCTAATCTTTTTGCTAAGACCATAACAGATAAATTTGCAGAATATTTTTTAACCGATGGCCCTGTAGTATGGCAAAATAATTTCGCTTAGTGAGCAGGATGAAATACGGCCATTTATGCGATATATTTTGATACTTGAAAATAAATCAAAAACCTATAGGATACTTCCCGTTGACCTAGAATCATGAAATTTGGCAAGAAGCAAGGTGTCTTAGCACAATAAAGGAAAATGTCCGAAAATTGTTAATTTATAATTTAAAAAAAAATAGCGATTACAAACTTATGTACATTTTCAGTTTGAGAATTGACCGTGGCGTATATCGATGTATGTGAGAACATGTTTTTCAACCATAAGTTTCTTTTTGGGATAAATTCATCCCATCTACGGAACCTTTCATAGTACGTGGTTCGACACGTACTTGGCCGTTTTTTTTTTTTTTAAGTTTGTTCTATTTTTTTTATTTGTTGTTATAGCGGGAATAGAAATACACAACCTGTGAGAATTGCATCTGTCTATCTATTACGGTTCATGAGATACAGCACGCTAACAGACAGACAGACGGACGGACGGACAGCGGAGGCTTAGTTAACTGACTAAACAAAATACCTGTCATTTCAGTTGTCATGCTACGTCACAGTTATACTTTTCAATTTAGCAACGTTATAATTCGTTGAAGTTTAATAAAGAACTAGTATTTTGGGCTGTTTTACAAAAGACATATAAACAAATATTATTATTATAAACCTAACAAAAGAAAGAAAAAACAATCAACGCGAAAAACACTACAAAATGAAAAATAACTTTAATTTCGGAAGTTGGTGTCTTTGGATCAGTATTTATTTTTTACCACCGTGTTCCGAAATTTAACGTTATTTATTCACTTTGTAGTTTGGAAGTCGTTTGTTTTTTTTTTTTTTGTAAAAAAGTATTTATTTCTCGCTTTTTAGTGAGTCAGCAACTACCTACTTATTATTGAGAAGTTCTGTTGGCCATCTGTGGCCTTCATCATCAGTTCCACTTTACTAAATGCTGCTTTCCGAGAGCAAATCCACGAGTTAATTACTATGAAAATACCAAAATTGCTATAGGTGTGCCTATAATATTTGAAGAGTTCCTTCGATTTCTCCAAAATCCCATCATCAGATTGTGACCAAATGACAATGAGACCAACTAGGAAGTATACCTTTAAAAAAAAAGTTTGTTTCAAATTCGACGAAAAAATCAAATATGCCAAAATTTGATACATCACCACTTGTTTGTATTTTTACCAATAATGAAGCAAACGGTTAGTCCCCTATGCTCTACCCGCTATGCTCGACTCGTAAAATACCTGCTAAAAAGTTTCGCTATACACGAAATAATATTCGTGGGCAGTGATGAAGAAAACCTAGTACCGTGAAACCTGGCAACTTTGCCATTTTACGGTGGGTAAAAAAGTTTGAAAAGGTTTTTCTTAAAAAATCTCTATGATGTTATAAAAAGCAACCAATGAGATATGTAGTCAATTTTATGTATTATTGAAACACAATCTTATATCTATTGTTTTCTCATTCTATAATAATGTTTTAGTCCAAAAACCTTTTATGGCAAAGTCAACTATCACTTGTGGTAAGATTGCCATCCCAAAATTTAGGAAAAATTTAAAAGAGTTACCTCAAAAAATCACAGTCATCATTGCCGCATGCTTGGTTACAGTAAAAATATACTACAGTTGTATAATATTTTACACTAGCAATTGAATTTCCAAAATGTGGCAAATTCACCCGCCTTGTTTCGATTTTTTCAAAATAAATAGAAATTGCTGTCAGGATTGCATCAATAAAATTAGGGGTAGGTAAGTAGGAAACAAAACTAAATAATAGGATTTTAGTTCCTTTCTTGTGACAGCCCTAGCCTCTAAAAAAAATATGGCAAAGTCGACGTTACTAAAACTTTGTATTGGGATGGTATATTTGCCAACAGTGATTTCTTAGGTTTAATTGGTTAAAGAGACGTAATTATCATGATTTTAATTAAAAAATATTATTAAGAACGTGGTATTAAAGTTTGAATTATCTACACAAGGTATATCCCACTTATTTTTATAAAAGTTTCGGAGCATAAAGTCACTCACAGTTAGCGCGGGAAAAAAGTAACCGCCAAAAAATGACATTTCAATAAGAGCTGGGTTGTCATATACAATAAAATGTTGCCAATCAAATATTCAAATTTGATTTAAGGGTATTACAAACGTTAAAAAAATGCAGTTTTGACGTAACAAATTATTTTGCCTCGTAAGGCGGTATATGGCAAATTAAACAACCTTTGGCAAAGTTGCCAGGTTTCACGGTATGTAAATATATTATGTTTTCCTATTCTTAATCATCATTAATTATATTTGTGAAGAAACCGGCATACCTGAGATATATTTCTCGACGGCATGTGAAGCCAAGTCAGAGGCCCTTAGGCGGCTCTGACACCAGGTTAATCACTAACCACACGATAAGAAGAAAATTTATTATAATAAAACGGGTCAAGCTTTGCGCTTGATGAGGCATGTGTCGAACTGGTTTTTTCATGGTGACTATAACAAATAGCCCTTCCGCGAATCATTACCAGTAACCTAATTATGTAATACACGATCAATTACAATCTGTTTCGATTTGAAAGATTGCTAATCAATTGCTTCATAAGCTGGAAAAAAAATCTGCTCAACAACGTAAATAACGCAATGAATGTTGTTGAACTGTCAAAATGAAACAAATTAGTCATAAACAATTAAGAAAATAATTTACGTAATTAGGGTTCTCTTTGATAAAGCAAAGAATAATGAAACCAAAACCCAATTATCGAGAAATAAATGTTAATTTTAAATTAGTCTACTAATGATTTGATTCGTATCAATAAAGTCTATGATTTAAATAGTAATAGTCATATCTCGTTCTGTGATTGAAATAGTAATACTTACATCTCATTATTATCTATTTGTTTTTTTTTTTTTTTAAGTAATTGATTATTTGTATTTTATTTGTGTTATTCATAAGAAATATTATGAATACAGGTGATTTGACTTTCAGAACGGACTTTTTACGTTACTGTCACCGTTGTTTACGTTCTTTTATATTTTTTTAGTTTTCTGTCTACAGACTTCGTTAAATCTTGCGGATCCAGTATTGAGTACAGCTCTAATCATAAACATTTCTTAACTTAGAATTGCTCTGAAATTCGTTTGTCTTTGTCTGTCATTTTGACTTTTTGACTGTCAAAACGAGACAAAACAAATTTTAACTTACAGACGCTTACGCTTATACGAATAACGCTATATTTTTTTACCTTAATTTAAACACTTTTCTTTCCAACTATACCTTCCATTGTTTACGTAGAATCGAAGACTTGCGTGCATAGCGATACTCAAAGTCAAAGTCAAAACATTTATTTCAAATAGGCCCATGTATGGCACTTTTGAACGTCAAAATTTACAGAATAATATAATTGATTCTAGTCGCCCCTTCCAAAAGGTAGTTTTCGTATGGAGAAGAATGGGCAAGAAACTCCACCGTTACTCTTTTAAAATGTTTTACAATAGTTTGTATTAGTACGTACATTAGTTAAATAATTATATGTGAAGACGATGCACCTAGAATAAAATTACTATACCACAATAGGTAAAAAGAATTAAAAATAAAGCAACGACAGATAATTTAATTATATGATAGATACATGGTGCTCACATATTTACAAACATTGTAAAAGTAGACGATTTTCCTAATGTTTTTAAAATTAATAAGTCAGTGTGTGAGGAAGTAATCACAGAATGTAAAATCAATGTCATAAAATACAAAATTATAAATTTAACAATTAAATTAGCAACCTGTTTGATTTTGTCTTGATTCTAAATTGTCCTATGGAGCAGGACCAGCATGTTTCCAAGCACTCTTATCTTGGATATAATCCTCTAATTTGTAATATGCTTGTTTACAAAGTGTACTTTTAATCTGAGTTTTAAATTTTCTTTCATTTAATTGCAATATGTCACAAGGTATTTTGTTGTAACATTTAACACAGTACCCCATAAAAGATGTATGTACTTTAGATAATCTGAAAAATGGTTGATCTATTTTATCTTTATTTCTAGTATTAAAATTATGTCTATCACTTATTTTATTAAAAAGATTTTTCCTATATTTTCCTATATTACTTTTTAGTAGGTATTTTTTAGGTCAAGCATAGAGGGACTAGAGTATAGGGGGACTAACCGGAAGCAAAGACCTCATAGCTTTACATCTACTATGCAAATTATGGAACTAGCTATCAAAGGTAAAATTAGTAGACATGCATCAGATATATCGAAACTAAACGTATCTAAAATCCGATTTCAGTCACAAATTGTATCGTATCGATAATCCGAACTAGACAAACCGATTTTACAAAACCACGGCAAGAGTAAATTGCGTAAGCAAGTATTGGTTTATGTTTAGGTAGTTTTGATCGATGAACTTACAACCGAATTATAATATTACTAGAGATGATCGAAACTGCGAGCCAGAGGCGCCAGAGCCGCTCCAGAAATTGATTTCTAAAAACGAATTTTGAAAACGATTTCGTAATCTGATATCAAATATTTAACCGTTTGCGTAAAAATCCAAAAACGGCCATGTCTAAAAATTTGCTTACGAATTTACATACAAATTTAAAGCATATTTTTATTTTTTATTTATATATGCCAAGTTAGGCAATAAAAACGTTACCATTGGTAAGCAAAACGATTCATTGTAGTTTATAGGAACCGGGCATACGCGCGCACCTTTGAAGTTTACCGACTCGCCGCGGATCGGGCGCACCGCCACGCACGCGTCTGCGCTACCACGCACGGTACCCTTCCCATGGTGCGTGTCCGTGCGGGCTGATCCGTGGCGAGTCGGTAACTTCAAAGGGAATGTATCCAAACTCGGACGCACCACGACGCACCGCGACGCACGCGTCTTCGCTACCACGCACGTAACCCTTCCCACGGTGCGTCGTGCGGGCCGGTGCGCGTGCGTGCGCGATATTGCGCACGCGTCGGAAGCGGCCTTTAGGCGCACGGAACGGCCGACGATCACACAACTCAATAATTTCAGATCTTTGTAACAAATCCGCATCAAAATGACTTTCTTGTGTAGCTAAACAGTGTTTTAATAATACAAGGAAGAACAATAAGACACATGGGATCACTTACTACTCATAAGTACAGTCAAAAATGTTATTTAGCTAGCAAATACAATAATATTTCAATGTTTGCTTCGCCAAGTTTGTGAGAGCGAGATAGATAATACAAGCAAGCGGGAGAGACACGATCCGCACGCCATGTGCGAGTTGTGTAAGGTTAGCAACACAAATTTCTTAAAACATGATTATTTTATTATGTTTTTGTTATTATATTATTATTTTATATTTTTGTGTGAACGTGGTTATTTAAATGCACGTCGATTTAATTAATATTTGCTTATAATTGTAATTTACGCAATACTTTTTTTTGTTAACGCAATCTATTTTTTTTTTTACCCAACGAAAGACTAGTTTTTTAGTGCAGAATCACTATATTTTATAGTTATTACTCGACTATGGCAAAGCAAACGGTTATGATTTCAAGGCTCGTTATCATGTTATCATAATTATTATTTATACTTAGATACATAATGGTTGTACTTAATACTCTTTATTATTCAGGTTTCCTAAAGATGAATTAAGGAAACAAAAGTGGCTTGTAGTTGTCCGAAAACAAAGACAGGAACCTGATTGGACAGCTACTGTACATAGTCGATTGTGCTCAGCACATTTCAAATTAGAAGATGTATATACAACCAGCAAAGGGTTAAGAAGTATATCAGCAGGAGCTGTACCCTATTTTCAGGTACGTGAGTTTATTTTGTTAAGTGAACATATAAAAATTTGTTTTTCACGGATTATACATATAGACAGGACCACAATAAAATATTTGTATATAACGTACTAAGGATGCATTCAAATTAATGTTTTTGTTTTAGGAGGCTATGAGCTATGATCATAATAACTTAAAATCCGACTCGCCAAACTCCCTGCAAAACATAAATGTTTCTGACATGGAGTCAATTTTCGATACGCCTCGTAAAGCATTTTTAAAATCAAAAGTTAGAAAAATATCATTTGATAAAAAGAAACTTATGAAAGAAAATAAAAATTTGAAGAGAAAAAACAAAAGACTCGAGGAACGATGTAAATCACTAAAGGAGACAATGATTAAACTGAAGAAAGACCTTAATGTTCCTGAAGACCAATTTCAAGAATTGTGTGTAAAAGCGGAAGCAGCCGATTTGTTTGCAAGAATTAGTAAGCAAAAGAAGCGCAGAAAAAATATAAGGATGAAATTCAGCCCACCTTTAAGAAAATTTGCCCTGACTCTAAACTTTTACTCTCCGGCGGGATACAAATACGTGAGAAATGTTTTTGAAAACGCATTGCCTCACCCTCGAACTCTAGGAAAATGGTATGAGAACTTAAATGCAGAGCCAGGATTTACAGCTGAAGCGTTAGAGGTTCTTAAAAATAAAAAATCCAGTACCCAGAAACATATTGTTACGTCGTACGTACGAGATCTTTCGAGAAAGCACGGATTACAGTGTGTTTGCGCTAAAAACTTCGAGAAGCATTCCATTATTATTAGTTTGAAGTTAAGTAGGTAACTACTTAAAATGATGATGTGGTGTGTGGTGTGATGTGGTTCCACATCATCATTTTATTATGGATTTCCGCAAGGTCACGCCTGAATCAATTAACTAGGTAACTACTTATAAAAAAATATTAGGACTTGTCATTGTAATTTCGACCGTACGCCGAGGTCATAAAGTACCTATTTCTTTATTCGGTACAAGTAGGTTATTATTTTTTATACCTACTACTTTCGTATTTCCTGGTAATGTTTATCTGTTGATGTTTTTCTGGAACCGTTCTACACATAGCCGGAATATTCGTGAATATTAGCGGTATAAAAGCAGAGCGCCGACACACGATGGGGTCAGTCCGGTTAAGTGGTCATGACCTCAGAGGTCAGCTACGAGATGCCCAACAGAAAAAAAAAAAAAAAAAAACACGATGGGGTCAGTCTGATTTAGGCGATACAACGAAGCGAATCGAAGTGAACTAGAAGTGCGATATCTGAGCGAATAGTGATCAGTGGTGTATTTGTGATTAAGTTTCAAGTGTTTTGTGTTCAATAAAGTTATTTAAATTGTCTGATTGGTAGTAATTAATTTATCCCATACCCAGCTCGTAACAATATTTATTGCACATTAGTCGTAGACGAAATGGCTATTCGACAACAAACCGTTTGGAATGGTAGGAAAACTTTAGGTTTGGTAAATTATGGAACTGGAAGCTTAGATATCGACAGGGTTGCTTCACAAGCATTTGTGATGATGCTTGTGTGTCTAGACGAAAATTGGAAGCTTCCTGTCGGATATTTTTTTGTTGACGGACTCACAGTAGGCGTTCATGTAGTTATATTAACGTTTGACGGCTGTCCGTCTTATGTTAATGCTGCTAATCTATTAGGTTGTAATCTGAATAATGTCGAAAATTTAAAAACAACCTCCAAACACCCATCATGTGGCATGGATGTTGCTGTATTTTTAGATCCATGTCACATGGTGAAACTTGTTAGAAACACATTGGAGTCCAAAATAATGTTTTTTGACAATGAGAATCGGGAAGTAAAGTGGGGATATATTTGCATATTATCTCTGTCATAGCTCTCTTTGTTTGTAATTGGTCTGTTGAAGATTTGACCTTTTAATTAGTGTCTGTGTGGAATTAAAAACTGAAACATGTTCCGAATTTCGGGTTTGACCCGAATTTGTGCAATTAGGATCAAGAGAACACTAATGATAAAAAAAAATTGTAACATTTCGATTGTACGTTTTTAGCCATTAAAACTTTGTTGTAAACTACTCATAGTACAACCCACATATTTATGAACCACGACACAGATAATCCTAGTGTGCACGTCCACTAAGGTTCCCATATAATCTATTACTAGTTTTAAGGGTTTCGTACCCGAAATATAGGTACCAAAAGGAATATAATTTATTAAAACTACAAAGCAGTGAAACGCTTACTTTTGCAAATAAATTAACACCCAAACATATCGACTTCCGTAGTCAAATTATGAAAGTAAAGCTCGCTACCCAGCTCCTCAGTCGTAGTGTAGCAGACGCATTAAGACAATGTGAACAATTTGCTTTCACACGATTTCTAAACACTGAAGCTACAGCTCAATTTATTGAAAAATTTAACCATCTTTTCGATATTATGAATTCACAGAAACGTGAACGGTTTGGTTTTAAGAAACCACTATGTTCAGAAAATAAAGAAGAGATTTTGGAATTTTTGAATGAAATGAAAGATTATATTTGTTCATTAAAATTTCTAAACAAAAATAGAAGAATAATAAGACGTAGAGTTACAATGAACATTACAAAAAAACATCATTCAATCTGCGTGTAAAACTGGTTTTATTGGATTTTTAATATGTATGGAAAGCCTAAAATACTTATATTCAACGTTAGTTGAAGCTGGCTCGCTAAAATATATTTCAATGTATAGGCTTAGCCAAGATCATCTTGAACTGTTTTTCGGTATAATTCGTCGGCAGGGCGGATATAATAATAACCCAAATGTCCGTCAATTCCAAGGAATTTATAGAAAAGTGTTAAGACACTTAGAACTGCGTTCTTCTGTCTCGCGAAATTGTATACCACTTGATAATTTCCCCCTGCTTACGTGCTCATCGGCTGTTGAAAACATAAATAGGACTGCTGGCAGAAGTGCTCAAGATTTGGTAAATGCTGATAAAGATTTTTCTATAGCAGATATTTATGGTAGTGAATCATTTAAAAAGCACAAAGTTACACCTGGTGGGTCTTACATCCGGGTGAGAGATATTAAAAGAAACAAAAGTCGTGTAAGTGATACTACAGCCGATAATAATGTCGAAATATTATCAATAATTTTAAACAATCAAAATAATCTGTCAATAAGTGCTGAACAAATCATAGGGTATATAGCAGGGTGGGTCGCTAGGGCATTAATAAAAACTATTAAATGTGAGATATGTGTTACGGAGTTGATTACTAATGAAAGACTAAGTTTTCATAAACTAATTAATCTAAAGGATATGGGGGGTTTGTGTTATCCTTCTTATGATTTATTCAAGATATGCCTCAAGTCCGATACAGCAATAAAAATGTTTTTTAGAGAAAATAATACTCAACATTTTCTTTGTGCAAAGCAAATACTTCGGCTAAAATTAAATGTGATTCAATCTTTTCTGAATTCAGATATTCTGTCAGCTTTAGAAATTCATTCGTGAGATCAACCAGTTACATTTAACCATAGAACACAACTTTTGAAGGCAATAGTTGACAAATATTGTGGTGTCAGAGTTCATTATTTTCATAAAATAGATCCGGTTATATCAAGTATAACAAAACGACAGAAACGAAATAAATTATCTTTATTTGACGGTAAATAAGTTCTAGCTTATCTAAGTGTCTTAATAACAGAAGTTAAGTGGAATAAAGTTTAAACAGTTTTATTAAGTACTTATTAATAAAAAATTAAAATAAATTATGTTTTTTATTTTATCCTGATATTTATTTGCTAACGATACCACGTATGTCAGAACTCATAATCGTAAACGTTCGGCCAACATTCGGCGGCTGACGCGATTTCGCTCGCACGACAGCGTCGTCTCCTATCTCTATCCTTGTCTGTAGTTTTGCGAACGTAATGACACTGATTGCAGATGTGTGATTTTCGGTGCATGTAGTCGTGCGCTGAGCCCAGGTTTACTGATTGTGATGTTAGCGTGTAACCCATATTCCTCCTTTTAATACATCAATGATGTGGATAAATTTAATAACCTGTTCCGCTTATCTACTTCTAAAGAGTCATAAAAACCCTGAAAGAAATCAACACGTGTTTCACCTCTCAACGTGGCATCCTCAGCAAAACGCCGTGTTCGAGTTCGCGACAAGTCAATCGTCATCCTCAGGATGCCTCGTTGAGAGGTGAAACACGTGTCGAATTCTTTCAGGGTTTTTTATGGCTATTTAGAAATAGATAAGCGGAACAGGTCACTAAATATATCCACGTCTATTGTATTTTACTGTTAATGGTACCTTCTGTTGTCTTACAAACTAGTTTAAACTAATTGTGCTAACCACCTTAACATTAGTACTATTATTAAAAGCTAATAGCCTAGCTATTTGACGTCTAAAACTAATGGGCAGATACACAGTATCCCTAGTCAACCTGAGCTTATCGACAAAAATGTTGGCGTAAAAAAATATAAACTTGTCACTATGGTCACTAACTAAGAAATGCATGTAATTATTTAACATGTGAATGTAGTTGTTTTATCTGTTTGACGAGTGCTCAAAATATGGAAAAGCACACAAAATTATTTTGTGAGGACTTCCTGACTGCTACGGGTCCTCCGTTGCCTCAGGTTGGAGAGTGCCAAGATTGATTTTCCTTTGCCATAAAGATTGAAGGCAACTGGGAATCAGCAGGTCCACTTTATCTACATTAAAGTTGCACATTTCCACAAACTAATTTGCAGCAAGGATGTGCTCCTGAATTTGTTTTTCAGACCTCACATACCTAAGTACGTGAGGTCTAAACCAAAAACGGCTACATGAAGCGTCCTGTAGTTAAATTATCAGTGCTACCTTTAGACCAAACGGAACCAACCATACCAAAAGAACAACCATTACATCAAAGTACTGAACCCGAAAAAGAACCACGTAATCGCCCATCGAATACGAAAACATATTATAGTACCTATCCCAAGATAGTGAACATTGCGCTAGCACTGTTGCTGTTCGTAGGTATATTCATATTACCAACAACAGCTTCATACAATATTACAAAATTTGATACCAACAAAACATTGTACTTTGACACTGTAGGAAAAGTACAATTAATTCGGGATAAGTGGAAATTAGTCACATACTTTGATATGTCTCCATACTGGCAAGGGGACAAAGCTATCTAAGACTTTACAAGCTACCTTGACCGAACATGCGAAACAATTATGGAATCGAGTCACTGTCACATGATACTCCTACAAATACGTCACAATTACAACGAACTGCAATATTACAACCAGCTGTTGCTTAGCCAGCATTACGGCGAGCGCTTACGAACACGACGCGGCCTTATCAATGCTGTCGGCTCAATTGCAAACTCACTGTTCGGAGTATTAGACGAAAGTTTCGCAGAAAAATATACACAAGACATTGAACTTGTGCACCGTAACCAAAAACACCAAGGCCAGCTATGGAAGAACTTGACATCTATCGTCGAAGCAGAGCACAATGTACTACAAAGAACCGAAGACATAATAGCAAAGCAACACAAGACCATAAATAAACACGTACAAGCTTTGGACAATGCTAGTAGTAAGCTGCAACAAGAAATCAATGTGATGACTACACAACAAGACTTCACATTAGTCTCGATAGCTAGCATTAATATGATGCAAAACTTAAAACAAATACAGGAAACGTTAATAGATACAATATCAGAAATATACCATGGCCAAATCAGTCTGCATCTCCTAACACCACCCCAGCTCAAACGGGAGCTACAAATTATCTATGGACAAATGCCTCAAGATTTAGCGCTACCAATCGAAAACATAGAGACAGATTTCCAACGCATCTACAAGTTACTGAGAACAAAAGCTCGAGTCACAGAAAAATATATCATTTTCGAAATTACATTCCCGCTCATAGCAAGAGAAAGTTTCCAATTATATAGAATATTACCAATAATGTCACTACAGTCACTCTATATTAGTATATGATAGTGACATACCTAGTACCTGAATTTCAGACTGTAACTATTGAGTGTCAAACTCATAAATGTTTTTACCTACTGTCTTCTGATTTAATTTGATATTTATTTAATTTATTTAGAAGAAAACCACGTTCTTTCCTTAGTTTAATATTATTGGAACTGTGTTTTTGTTGTTTCCTATATTTATTGCATTTATTTATGACTTTATTTAGCTTTGCATATTTTTTAATTTTATTTTGACTTACTTTATAACTACTATTATTATACTTATTTCATTATCGAATCTTCAGTAAGGTCTATTGTGATTAAGGAATGTGGATTGCAAGTAGTGTTTAATAATTCATTATACAAATTATTATTTTCTTTACCCTGAGTATATTCTTTTTATTTCTGTAAATTATTAATTTGAACATTTTGCATGAATTAATTCTTCTCCTAGGTCCTTACCCTTACATAAAGCCTCGTCATATATGTTACTGAAGTTGTTGAAATCATTTGTGACCACCCGCAGTTTGTCCCGTTCATCAACAACATCCAGGTATTGCTGATGAAGGTCCACTAGCTCTTGTTTTAAGCCTGTATTTTTGGAAACGACCTTCTCGACTTCCTTCTCACTTTCATTGATCTCCTGTTACAGCAGACATTTACTGTTTAAAGCCTCCAGATCTTGAAAGGCCGTTCTCAATTTAAGCTCCAACTTCTGAGCAAAATCCTTACGGGTCATCACAGGCATGGTTTCAGGAATTGGTACTGAAAGTAGAATTAAAGGAACGGTAAGAACTACTTAGACAGACAAACAAAAAAGGAAAGCTAGAAATTAAAGGAAAAATTAGATAAGTCAGCAGGGCGGTCGGCTCCATACAACCCGATTTTTACCGGCTACCCTTCAGAAATTCGTGCAAAAACAACCAGAATTGAAACAGCAGGATCGTCAAATAAGCGTTTTATTTAGCACTCACAATCATTTTTATATTAAAACTTTAAATTAGTATGAATTCCTTATGGAATATCTTCTAATAATAACGTTGACTTTTTAGGAGTGACTGCTCATAATGAGCTCAATAAAAATAATGACCATAGAAAGGAATCGTTTCTGCCTGAGCGTGTACTAATCCCCACTACCAAGCTATTACCCCTCTAAACTTACGGAACTTCCGATTCAGTGTTGCCAGTAAAATAATTAAGTGTGAATCAAATCTGTTTTAGCCCCAAAAGTTTACATTCGGCCATCCAGAAGAAACGAGTCCCTTCATTTATTTACGATTGATTGCATTGTACAATATTTAAAAACAAAAAACTTAAAACAAAACGTTAAACTATTTTTAACTTAAACTATAATACTAATAGAAAAAAAAAAACAATAGCATCATGGACCATAATTGACTAACGAAAATAATAATACAAAAATTAAGAAAAAAAAAAAATACAACTTCCTTAAGATAAAATAATTTGTTTTATCAGTAGGGAATAATATTACACAATTTATTTCTTATCTTAATCATTATCAAAACAACAAAAACTGTTTGCTGCTTATATGCTACTATACGTTCCATTCTAAATATCAACAATGCCAGGCGGAACCCATGTGCTCCTACCTGTATCAACAATGCCAGGCGGCATTCATGTGCCCCTACCTAATGCGATACTAAATAACCAGCATTTGACAAAACCAATCTTGACTAAATCATTATCATTACATATATGGCACAACATCATCTACAAAAGAATAGAGCCCGACCTAGAACAAGTCTGGTGAAGCTACAAATCCTCGCTATCACTACTGGAACTACAAATGGGAGCATTGTAGCTGACCCACGGAAATATTTGTCTATTGACACTACGCTCTCGAATCGTCTACCTTTTCGCGTAAGTAGGGTGTCCACGACAAAAAATCGGTCATTTGGCAAAATCTTTTTAATTCTATACGGGCCCTGATATTTGCTCTCTAATTTCTTTGATTGCCTTGTTCCCGACGTTACACTTTTACTTTGTCGTTGTCCGACGTCAATTAGGCTCTAATTATTTTCACTAAATCTCCTATTTTATATTTTGTGCTTTGTTTCCTATTTTTACCAAATTTTTCCTTACAGCTTCATCCCAAACTTTATCCAACGTTTTTTTCATCATGCCGCTACCTACATCCTCTATTACTTCCTTTAATATACCCAGAGAAGGGTTTGTAACTCTTCTCCCAAACAGTAATTCAGTTGGGGTTTTCTTTGTTATACTATGCATGGAGGTATTAATACCTAATTGTACGTCTTGCACATACTCGTCGCACGTATAGGGATTTTTACCATGTGTATGAGATAGAAGATCCCGTTTAATGAATGCACTACGTAGTGAATTACAATCCGTAACGACGGTGAATCTAATACCAAGCAGATATACTTGAAATTTTACAAGAGCGCTGACAACAGCTAGTGTTTCAAGCTCAAACGAATGGAGCTTCTGTTCGTCAGCCGTAGTCTGTCAACTATAATATGCCACCAGTCGCCAAGGATCAGAACCAATCCTTTGCACCAAGATTCCAGCGAGACCTAGTTTCCTAGCATCTGTATGCAGTTGAGTTTCTGCCTTATAATCGTACAGTGCAAGAACTGGTGTCACTATAAGAGCTTGTTTAAGACTTGCAAAACCATTTGCCGCAACTTCAGTCCATCTCCGGTGAGTTTCTTTTTTAAGTAAATTAATAAATGGCCTGACGGCAAAGCAAAGTCTTTGACAAATCGCCTGAAAAACTAGCTAAGCCTATAAACCACCTTATATCATGCTAGTTACATGGGATAGGAAATTTAGAAACGGCTTCTGATTTCTGTTCCCCAGGCTTTATCCCATTTTTCCTTATTTCGAAACCATGAAAGTTTATCTTTTCATGAAAAAAATTGCGTTTCTTCAATTTTAAAGTAAGACCACTATCGCGAAGTGCATCAACACTTCTTTGAGACGAGCTAGCCTTTCTTCAATAGATTTAGCCGGGATTAGAATGTCATCCATGTAAACGATAACGTATTTTAACTTAGCTTTGTCTAAAATTTTGTGCATGGCCTGCTGAAAAACGGCTGGCGCATTGGCCAAACCAAATAGCATACGAGTATACTCGTATTGTCCATCAAGTGTAACGAATGAGGTCTTATCTATCGAATCGGATGCAATAATATTTGGTGGTAGCCTGAAGCAAGGTCTAGAGTGGAGAAGATAGAGTGACCTGATAATTGATCCAAAAGATCATTGATCAAAGGGAGTGGGTAGTGATCTCTTTTGTTTTTTTATTTTATTGAGAGATCGATAGTTGACACAGTCGTTTTTCGCCAGTTTTTTTTTGTACTAGTACAATAGGACTAGCATAAGGAGAGTTTGACTCTCTGATTATACCAAACCACATCATCTCATTTAATATGTGACGCAAATGTTTTCGCTCCGAAAAAATAATCTATATGGTCTATATACTACGGGTTCCGAGTCTGTTAGTTGTTTTACCATTTCAGTAACTGCGGTGAATCCTAAATCATGCAATCCGTGAGAAAAACAACATTTATATTTCTCTATTAAAGCTTTTAAATTATCCTTTAGCTTCCTGAATTGATTTATATGATGGAAATAATAAGCAATTCTTTGTGATTAAGCAATTCCTCGTGTTTTCATACTATACCATATTAAAGTCCAACTCTATGAAAATACTGAGAGCTTCATCTTTAGAGTACCTACGCTGTTAAATGTGTCGGTTCATTTAAAAGATTCTGACGTATTTTTGTTTTTTTTTTTCTATGGGTAAAATTTCGACAGTGAATGCTTCTTCTGTTTTCCCTTGATATCTCAATCCCTGAAGATTTGAATTCAATATAAAATCAACACCACATGTTTCAAGCAACTCCTTGTTTTTTCGTCTTTTTGTTCTATCGGAACTGTCTTCGAAGATTTTAGAAGGGCGTCCTCGCTTCCCCGTCGATGTCGAAGGTTCAGATTCACAAGTAGGATCTTCCAGATTTACAATGAACATGACGTTCAATCACACGCTTTTCAGTTTTTTTTTTAAATCCTTATTTCTGCCAGATTTAGAGCGTTGAAGAAAGTTAAAGATAAGATAAGATAAGATAAGATAAGAGAGAGAGAGAGATGAGATAAGATTTTTTGTACACAAGCAACAATCTTAGCGATATTTGCCTCGGAAAAGTTGATAAAATTATCCCGTATATAACGTGTACAAGCACCAACATAATTCCCATCACTTTCAATGAAAACAAGACATAGGTCACGTCTTTATTTAATAATAATGTTCTTAGCAATCTTTCAACAGCTAGTTTTGATTCACAAGACCCCAACATAAACTACGGTTCATTATTTTCTACAGTATACCAAGAATTCAATAAAGCAAGTCCTGTAAAAACAGTAAGAATCAATACCTAACCAAAATTTAATGAATGGGCCACTCCTGGCAAAAGAGATTACGAAATTTCTCCCCTCATCATCTATACTAGCTGAATCTCTTCTAAAAGAACACTTCAGTAAGAACATTCCAAGTTTTGAATTCAAACCCATTTCTATTTTCACAATTAAAAAAACATTCAGAAGTCTTTACATAAATAAAACTCAGAAGACTTATGGGGGATTTCCGTTAAGGTTTTTTTAGATATCATTGGCACAATTGCGCCTGTCCTATCTGGCATATTTAATCAAAGTTTAGATAGCGGTACTTTTCCTGATTTAATGAAACATAGTAAAGTTGTACCAATTTTTAAATCGGGTAGTAAGAGTGGTCCCTCTAATTATAGACCAATATTTGTGCTATCAGCATTGGGTAAAATATATGAAAAAATCATCTAGACCACAATTTAATTCAAATGGGATTTTACATAGTCACCAGTTTGGTTTCATGAAACGGTAGGTCGACGACTGACGCAGGAGTAAAACTCATCAGTCACATTTTGGAATCCTGGGAGAAGTCTCAGGATGCAATTTGCATTTTCTGTGACCTCTCAAAAGCGTTTGACTGCGTCGCCCACAAAACAATGATCTGTAAATTACACCACTACGGAATTCGTTGACAAGCTACTGATCTTGTTCTTTCCTATCTATCAAACAGGGAGTAAAGCCAGCAAAACCCATTAAAGTAAACGTGAATAGGGCGACGTCTACGGGGTCTCTAGTTAAAATGGGCGTGCGTCAAGGTTCAATTGTCGGCCCTTTCTTATTTCTAGTTTATATAAATGATCTTCCTTACATGATGGCTAACTTATCGGATATAATTCTATTTGCTGACGATACTTCTCTTATTTGACAGAAAAGATACAGATGTCTTACATGTCAATGATAGTCTGGCTGTTCTTTAAAAATTGTCCGCAGCTAATAATCTTTTGCTTAATGCGAACAAAACTAAATGTATTAGGTTCTTATTACCAAATGTAGGTACCTCAAGTAGGTCTAAATCTAAAACTTGATGGCAAAAAACTAGATGCAATAACGGAAACTACACACATCAAAAGTGTCTAGGGATCAAGCATTTTTATGCGGATTTCTTGAGATTGAGATGTGGCTTTGTAATAAATTTATGATTATATAAATTTATATGGATCCTTTTTGGTGCATTTCATAATTTGAAACAGGAACTGTTAATCTAATTCGAGTAAAAGATGAAAATCAGCTGTCAATATTTTCCCTATAAAAACATACAACGCATTGAAGACATTATTAGTGCTACTGTTTCCCTACTACTGATTAAAACCAACGTTATTATGGAGCGGCGACGTCATTTAAGCAGGGAAGAAATGCTCAGAGCCGTGGGAATGATAGAAGCTGGTTCCCGGCAACGTACTGTGGCTTTAGCTCTGAATACAAGTCAGAGTGTTATCAGTCGACTTTGGACACGTTACCGAAGCACTGGTACCGTGGCTGAGCGCCATGGAGGACGGTATCGCTGCACCACACGGAGACAAGACCGATACATTCAAATCTTAACTCGAAGAGCTCCAACAATAACCGCCATAATGTTAGCCGTGAGGCTTCATCACTCTTCAGGGAACTTAATTAGCGACCAAACAGTCAGAAACCGCTTGCATGAAGTGAACCTTCATTCCCGAAGACCGCTACGGGTACCACCTATAGCAATGCACAATCGTAGGATTCGATATCAATGGGCTCTTGAACACAGAAATTGGGCAGAAGAACAATGGCGTTTCGTGTGCTTTTCTGATGAGTCTCGTTTTGGTATGAGACCGGATACAAGACGTATACGACACTGGAGAACCCCTGGACGCCAACAGCGATTAAAATCCTGCCAGGAAGTCCATCCTTATAGTGGTGGAACCATCATGGTATGGGCGGGTATTTGGATCGGCGGAAGAACTGAGTTGATTTGGATCAGAGGCAACCTCAACGCTCAAATTTATGCTGAGACGATTGTATCTGACGTCATCGTTCCTCTACAAGTGCAAATCGGTCCCTTATTTCAGTTAATGCATGATAATGCACGACCGCACACCGCAAGAGTTGTAAGACAGACTCTCGCCGCAGCTAACATCAATGTCCTGCTCTGGCCTGCTCAGTCGCCAGACTTGAACCCGATTGAGCATGCATGGGATATGCTACAGAGAAGAGCTCTGCCGAATATGGAGGGTATCCAGTCGCAAGAAGACCTTTTTTTGTTGTTGCAACGAACATGGGCGGCCATTCCACAGCGTGATTTGGATGAACTCATTTTGAGTATGCCAAACCGATGTTCTTGTGTTGTTAGTGTTCGCGGTAGAAACACGGATTATTAATTGTTTAAGTTACCCAATAAAATTTTAAAGAAAACTGTTATTTCAGTCTTTTTTTCGAACTTTAATGTTAGTGGTTCAAATGTCAAAAATCCCTTTATTAGGAAAATGGCAAATTTCTTTATTAATGCAAAGGTGACTTGGTTTATCGTTACTGTGACAAACGAAAACACTTTATTTGATGAATCCTTAAAGAAAATTTTAATTAATATCAATCAGGAGAAAAGTTATTGCAAAAATATATGTTGATCCCTAGACACTTTTGATGTGTGTATATTCTTAGGCATTACTTTATATTCAAAATTGCAATGACGCGCCGCATTAGAACTATTTCAGGTTGATTAAGTTCAGCTGCATATGCAGTTAGAAAAATAAAGCAGTTGACTGATATAGCCACAGCTAGGTTAGTATACTTTGCTTATTTCCACAGTATTATGTCTGATGGCGTTCTGCTGTGGGGATCAGCAGCTGACATACATTCAATTTTCATTTTACAAAACAGGGCAATCCGCGCGATCTGTAAAATGGGTCCTCACCAGTCCCTTAGTGACAAATTAAAAAAAATTGTTATACTGACTCTGCCTTCTCTTTATGTCTTAGAAAGGATTTTGTATGTTCGCAAAAACTTTGGACTTTTCAAAATAAGCAGTGATTTCCAAGATATAAATACTCGTAGAACACATGAAACTGTGATACCCAAGTTTAGATTAACTAAAACAAGCAAGTCATGGGAAGTTCAAAACTCACATCAGACGTGTCCTTATCAAGAAAGCATAATTATTATAAAATTAAAGATTACGTTGAAGACAAGGAAGTTTGGCAATAATTCCTTCTGCACATGTGGCTTCCCTGGTATCTCATTAACGGCATAATTATGTAAGAGTCTATTAACTGCTCCCAAATTAGCATGTTTATTTTTATTTTTATTTTTTTACATTCGTCCATGACATGTTCATGCTATTATTTAACATTATATACCTTTTTTTTTTGGGAGGGAAATTATCAAATAACTTCTCCCGCTCTAGGCGGAGCGGGAGCGCGTGTCAGACTCTTACTGACTAAAACCCACCCGTGTTCCTTCGGTTGCCCTGTTGCCGGGGGCCACGATTTTCCTTTCGGTTTTCTTCGCACCCCCGGCAGGCATCGGCCTTAACGGACCCCATAAATTCTGCTGACATCTCTTTGAGGCGCGCGTGGAACACAACGCGCCGTCGACCCGGGCCTGGACCTTATCGGATGGCGAACTACCCATTGCTCACCGTCCGCAAGCCCGGGCCTACGGTGACCAGAAATCGACCTGCGATTCCCGACGCCAATGGCGGACCAAACATTATATACTTACGAGTTAATTTCTTTATTAGTGGCTTTTGTGCACATGATAAGTATTCAGATTAGATATACAGTTGTAATAGCAATCATTTAATTGCGTTTAATTAAAATAGGTTTTTATTTTTATTAATTTACATAACTTTTGTATAGATTCTTTTCTATTTTGTGAATGTGAGAACGCTGTAGGCTTAGTGGACTGTAGATTTGTTGACCATTTCCTATTTTCTTAAGTACCTGGTTCTTAAGTAACTGCACTAGTACGTTACTAGTGCAGTTTTAAGGTCTGTGTTTTTTTTTGATCTCGCGGAGGGCGTATGAAAATTTAGATATTTTTGCTCTTACTTTCTGAATGTGTGACTTCCAATTTATATGTGTATCAATGTTTAGGCCTAGTAGTGTGAATTTATCAACTACTTCTAATTTATTATTTTTAAAGCTAAAGTTTATATTTATTGGTATTTTTTGGCAAGGGTGGAATGAAATAATTTTAGTTTTGTTGAAGTTAATTTCAAGGTTGTCCTAAGTCTGGCTATTGAGCTGGCTATTTTTCTTCCTCCGTTTTTTCAACAGATGGCAGCATCAGCGACTCAAAAATTGCCAGACTGTAGTTTTATAACGCCATCTAGAAGTCGACTTAGATACTTATGGCATAAAGATAGATTCTGTACATCGGTCATCGCACGGTACGTTCAAGGACAAGTATAATAAATATTTTCACGCAGCAGCGAATGCCTCTTTATATATTTTTTTATATTTCAATGCTTAAATCTAGATTTTCATCTCCTCGTTACTAAATCTACTATTGCTAAAACCCTAAAACTGAAATCACGCGGTCTTCGTCCGAACTCCTTTTGATAGTAAGCCCACGTTCGCACGGATGTAATAAATTTGCGGCGATTTTATTTCGTGTACTTGATTTTCAACGCTCTGCCAAAATAACGAGGGTTGAGAATCCAGTGCGCGATAAAATCCCGTCGCGATTTAATTACGTCCTTGAGAATGACGGCTTAATGTTTTTAAAAATATCAAATAAAACCGGCCAAGTACGTGTTGGACCACGCATAATGAAGGGTTCCGTAGTTGGGATGAATTTATCCCAAGAACAAACTTAACTTTGCATCCGCTTTAAGTGTGTTGATTATTACTCGTTAACTTATAGAGCCTACTTAGCTGTCATAGTTTTCATTTTAATTTCGTTATAAATACTCCTCATTGTGATCTTTTTTCACATTAACTCTAATAAAAATTAGCTTTTTAAAGCTTACTGTTGCCGATTCTCTTGTACACCAAACTAAACTATCACAAAAATTTCTTACTGCAAAAAAATCTATAAATTAAAAAATAATTTTGACACAACCAAAATGGAATTTGACCATCGTGATTCGTGACCCTGTGAATTTTTTTTTAGAGCCGTAGACGCGCAGGCAGGGCCAAGGCCAAGCCTCGAGGTTTTTTTTAAATTGTTTTTCACCGTTTGTATCGTGAATATGAAAAATTATTACCAATATGATGAGTTTAATGGGTTTAAGGATTTTTTAAAGGGGGTCGAAATTTTCAATTTTCAATTGTCAAAAATTGCACCTGAAGTCTTTTTTTTTTCATTAACTAAAATTCACAGCAACATTCGAGATGTTTAAATTTTCACAGATGATATACCAGAATAAAATAAATATTTAAGTGGGCTCCCATACAACAAAGTGATTTTTTTGCTTGTTTTTTAGATAATGGTATGGAACCCTTCGTGCGCGAGTCCCACTCTTACTTGGCCGGTTTTTTTTTATAGAAAGTTTTAGAAAGGTATTGGTAAAATGAAAAAAATATAATTATGTAGGTAGGTATTTGCCAAAAACATGTAAAAAGAGTTCTTTCCAAAGCCAATTTCTGCCGTTTATCAGTTTTTAGTGATTGTTAATTTCATAATTGTTTCATAATTGTTTATTGTTGTTGATTTTTTTTCAAGACTAATTATAATTTGTTCGAGTTGAGACCCCATCCAGACATTCTTAGGCACCTCCACATAATGCGCCGGTCAGAATGGCCGTGTCGCACAGTGCTCTGAAAATCAAGCTCCATACTCATAGAAACTTAATGTCAAAAATTAATAAATAAAAATATGTTTTGTGTTTAGTATACCTCCCTTTGTTTTACTAATATAGTATGAAGGGTATGAGTAGCTACATGCGTGAGAAAAAAAAATATTTTTTTTTTTGTATGGAATAAAACACTTAAAGTGTATTTTTTCAAAACTGAATAGAACTGATAGGCTGGCACTCACATGAGCTATTGCACTATACACGGCGATCAAAATGACATACAATTCTTGTGCCTTTCGGTGCCGCTTTGCATGTAGCAAGCTTTGGAAATTTTGAATTTACAGTTGGTGATCTTTCAAATCTTTGATGGTAATTTGTGAAGTTACATATAGCTTTGAATATGAAAATAGTATGTAAACTAATACTCATACAAGAAGAGACAAACATACACACACACACACACACCCTCACACACTCACAAACTTTCGCCTTTATAATATTAGTGTGATTATAAAGGCGAAACTTTGTGTGTGCGTGTGTGTGTATGTTTGTCTCTTCTTCACGCTCAAACGGCTGAACAGATTTGGATGAAATTTAGCACACATATAGTTTATAACCTGGAATAACACACAGGATACTTTTTATCTCGATATTCCCACGGAATCGAGACTTATGCGGGTGAAACCGCGGGATGCAGCTAGTAAGGAATAAATATGTACTAAGGATGTTTTTACATTTTTATTTTTAAATATATGGTTAAAAGTGAAGAAAGATAAAAAAATGTGTTAAATAGTTAATGTAAAATACGTTTGGGGGAATTGTTAATGAAATAGTTAATACTAATACATTACAACAAAAATTATGTGCAGGAAAGGCAATAACAATAAAAGTAACGTCAAAATTGTACATTGGTCAATTTAAGACTACAACAACTATTTACAGCTCCTATAACTATGATATATTAAATATTACTGTTTAATTAAATTACTAATTAATTATATTAATTAGGTAATTAATTTAATTATATTCTTTCCTTTATTTAATTTTTAAACATATTAATTATATTTTTAAATATTCATATAAAAACAAAAAAAATAAAAATAAACATTTAAAAATATAAAAAATAGTACCCCACCGGTGTCGGGAACAGGGTCCAAGCTATCGGTGGTCAGGGCTCCTGAGAGAGGAACCTCCTGACAATACGCGCCGTGTCCAGGAGTACCGCTTTCTGGATCAAGTCCTTGATCCAGCTGCCTAACGAGAGCCTCTTCAGGTGTTGGTCGAGGCTCTTGGCTACTACGCCATTAGCCGTCACAACTATCGGCACAATGATTGCTTGCTGTGTCTGTTGCATGTCGACAACCTCGCGAGCCAGGTCAAGATACTTAATCTGTTTATCTTAGTTAATTGATTCAGGCGTGACCTTGCGGAAATCCATAATAAAATGATGATGTGGATATATTTAGTAACCTTTTCCGCTTAGCTATTTCTAAAGAGTCTTGAAAAGACCCTGGAAGAAATTGACACGTGTTTCACCTCTCAACGAGGCATCCCCAGGATGACGATTAACTTGTCGTGAACTCGAACACGGCGTGTTGTATTTTACCAAGCACCGAGCGCAGACTGTCACAGTCTGCGCTCGGTGCTTGGTAAAATATATCCACATCATCATTTTTCTGTTTATCTTTTTCAGCTTTCACGAGGTTCTCGTCATGCGGGACCTATATATCAATAATCATTGTGCGACGCTCTAATCGATCTATCACCACTATGTCTGGCTTATTGGCAACAATAGTCCTGTCAGTGATGATAGATCGATCCCAATACAACGTGATATTACCATTTTCGAGGACTGGGTCGGGCAAATATCTATAGTACGGTACTTCTGATTCCACAAGACTGTATTTCAGAGCAAGTTGCTGGTGGATAATCCTGGCTACAAGGTTGTGCCTATGCAATTAGTCTCCGTTAGCCAGACGAGAACAGCCAGAGATAATGTGTCGGATTGATTCCCCGGGACGGTGGCATGCCCGACAGATGTCAACTGTGCCGTCCTTCACCATATATTTCCGGTAGTTGTTCGTCATCATAACTTCGTTAATTATATTCTTATTATTATTTTATTATAATTATTTGCTATAACTACTTATACATAAACGATTAGCAGAGAGTATCTTTGCCGTCGTCAGTCCTCTAAATCCGAGTCCAGCATTGACGCGTTAATATTAATAAATTCAACATTCTCTTTTTCTAGATCTGCATCGTCACCAATGAGAAGAGATTTCATATCATGAGTAATAGGTGTATTTACTGATTTTCTCAGCACAGGTCTTATGCTGGACAGGTAGGGATCTGACGAGACAAGGAAACCATTGAAAATGTCTTCCCTTGTCGCTTTTCGCTAAAATTTGCGTGAATGCTGTTTTCGGATTTTCTTGAAGTCTTTGTTTCTAGCTTCCGATGCCTCTTCAGATAATTTGCTAATGGGCATAATACTGAAGTGTTTAATAACTTCAGCACCGTGCAGTAAAAGTTTGTGGACACTCGAAGGCATGTAATACCAGCCATAGAGCTCCACATATAATTCTGCTGTTTGGCGCGCAAAGTTTTTAAACACCTCAACATTTATGGGCTTCCCTCAGGCCATCACACGCAAAAGTGTTGCAAATATTTGGATCAAACTAGGATCCAAGCCTGTAATAGCTGCAGTATTGGCAGGATTACCAAAAAATTTCCTCGCTGTGTTTCCATCGTTTGTGGTTCCGGAACCTGAAACAAAAATGATAAATGAATCAAAACTAATCCACAACTTTGTAAAGAATAAATAGAACTAACGTTATTTGAAAAAAATAAGATTTAAGAACAACGACTCTTATCATAACTCACCTTGTTTAACGATGTCTACTAGGAGGCCCATTTCATCACGGAACTTCTGCTGTATGGTTTGTTTTCTACTCTTCAACGACTCTTTGCTGTCTGCATCTCTGGCTTGCCATGTTTTGAAGTCTAGTCTATACGAAATATGGAGTAGGCACTCCATACATCTAATCCAAGCATGAAGTGTAGATAAACCATACTGATATATATCTGTTGAAACAGGTTTTCTGGAAAGAAAGTGAATTAATTAATAAAAAGATACACAGCATTACGGTAATCTGAAATATATCAAATTATTCAAAACTTACTCTGAGATCTTCTCTAACTTATTTATTTCCGAAGGGGTAGCTTTACTGATGTCACAAGTCTGCGTTGAAGTATTTGACAGTTGCGAAGTGATTTTACCATCTGTCATGGTCATAAGCATTGAGTGCTTAACAGTATGAATTCCCATAATAGACGGCTCTAGTGCTGCAATCTCAGCTTCAATCAAAGCCTGTTCTTCCTTAATATTTAATTGGTTTTCATTTGCAAATTTAAAGTAAAGCGGTCTGCAGAACATTGTGGAATGATGGCTTTGGATTCTCCTATAACTTTTCTTCACCACAAACTAAGCGCAGAGGCACAAAAGAACACATAAAATTGCTTGAATCATCTTCACCCGCCAGTTTATTTGCACAAACTTTGCCCTGAAGCACCATCAAAGCCCCACTTGCATATCAATGTTAGCTCTTTGCCATATAGCGAAGATTCCAAACGTAGGCATTTCCCAAATCTAGCAACAGTTTTGTCCATAATCGCTTGAAGCTTTACTTTTACCCCTCTTTCGGTGATTTTTATGGTGTCTTTTGGTGGGTAACAGTCTTTCGCCTCTAAGATAGCAGTATATGAAGGATATAGTAGTATTCCTTCTTCTTTTGCACAAGCTCTTAATGTTGTATACTGCCATTTCGAAAGCTTCAATGAAGTCATAATTCCTAAAGCTTTATCAGCGGAATATATGGGCATAGCTTTCTTGGACTTCAACAATTCCTTTATCTTTGTAGCCTCTTCGGGATGCTCTGTGATCAATTTGATTATATCTGCTACATTTTTGTTATCTGCACTTAAACCAGTTGCATAAGCAAGGCTTTCAGTGCTATGCATGAGAAGCTCTTTCACTCTTCTTCTCTTCTGTAGCGGGCTTAGCTCCGAGAACACTTTTCTTGGACTCACAACAGTTGATGTTCCAACACTGCACGTCTCCGGTTTGTATGATGTTGATGCAACCTCATTTACACCGAAGTCAAAACTGGAACATGGTTGCTGCTCTCCTAACACTAAAGAAGGTGTCACTGGGCTGGGAGAAACAGCTATTGTTAGCCACAAACATAAAAATATCCAAATTGGTACTAAAACCTTCCATCATAACACGAAAACAAATCGAACGTAATAAGTATAGTAAGCGCGCACAAGTGCAAAGAGCTACTGAGTGAAGTTAGTTTAAATGTCCTATTTATATTATAACTACCCTCATTAACGTTCGCTGTCTCATAATGCTTATTAAATTAAAATTCAACAATAATGACGGTGATTAACACATGAGTTATTTCGTGAAATGAATTTTGTAGTAAAATGTAAATAATCTACATCGTTTTCTAACATTTTCATTATAAAAGTCATTAGCAGGTTATTAACTAACGACAATATCAGTTATGTGGTTGGTTACTTCATTTAATTATGTCAAAGATTTGAAAGATCACCAACTGTTAATTCAAAATTTCCAAAGCTATTTAAGTATATCTAAGAATTGTATGTCATCGTGATCGCCGTGTATGGTGCAATAGCTCATGTGAGTACCCATCAGTTCTATTCAGTTTTGAAAAAAAGCACTTTAAGTGTTTTATTCCATACAAAAAAAAAAAAAATATTTTTTTTCTCACGCATGGAGCTACTCATACCCTTCATACTATATTAGTAAAACAAAGGGAGGTAGGTATACTAAACGCAAAACATATTTTTATTTATTAATTTCTGACGTTAAGTTTCTATGAGTATGGAGCTTGATTTTCAGACCACTGTGTGTCGTCGCGAAAGCGTCTACCTGTAAAGATTATAACATAATCTCATGCGTAACTATTTATTATAATTGTAATTCACCATAAAGTCGTTGATCCGGCCCTCTATGGTAATACTGTTACAACCCACTCCTAGCATCTCAATGATACGTTCTATCGATTCTTTTGAGATCATAATTATTATGCCATCTATTGCTCAGTTTGAAATCAAACTCAGTATATTGCTGGAACAGTAACTATTAAACAACTTCGATGTTGAAGCTAAAACTAAAGTTAAAAGAGAACATTTATTTAATGATTTTTCGGTATTTAGTCATATTAACAAGTGGTCATTTGGCATAGTTATATTTGTTTATGATAAAGCGCTACCTCATGTAACCAAAATGGCGCGGATTGCAAATATTATGATAAATAACTGAATGTATCTAATAATTTAATACGAAAACTAAATACGTTTCAATGATAGAAAACAAACTTTAAAGTAATAATATTATTTTACACTGCAATTTACTAAACAATAGATACCTGTTGTTTGATCAAATTCCTTGAATCACAGGAAGTGTTGTCAAATAGAAATAGTAGGTGCTGTATCTTGAACCAGTGTATTATTAATACAATAAAAGTCCATGTGCTAAGTACAAAATAGTTTTTGTTTTTTATTGCTCTCCATAACCACCCTCAAGTACCACAGATAATATAGTAGAATTAATAAGACAATAACTAACATACAACATCTCCCCTTTATAGATTCTGTGGAAAATACAAAACCAACATTAACTTAATAATCTACTCCTAGGTACATAAAGTAATCAACTAAAAACTACAACTTAACATAACTAGTTTTCTAATATATAATCATTAAATCTAACTGGTGGTTTTACTTGTCTGCCTGACCCAGTCCGTACACTATCCTCCTTCTTTTCTTCCTCTAGTACTTCTTTATCCCCTACCCCTACTGCAACAGCTTTGTTTTGAATATCTTGTTGTTGTACCCTACTTTCTTTTGGTTTTATATGCATTTCGTTTCTATACCCTGTATATACCCTCCCGCTATTACTATCCATTACACTGTACGAATTTGGATATTCAGAGCAGTCTACAATTGTAGCTGGTTCCCATAAACTATCTGGCATTTTTTTATAAACAACATCTTGTCCTTTCTCATACCTATCTCGTTTTGTGGCAGTTCTATCATGCCACATCTTAGTTTTTAATTTTTTCTCAATAATCAACTCTCTATCTTCTTTAATCTTATATTTTGGTACAATATTACTAAACGCACACGGAATGTTCGTCCTTAAATTTCTACCCATCAGCATAGCTGCAGGAGAGGGTAATGACCCTCTAGGAGTTGCCCTCAAATTTAGTAAGGCTAGATGTGGATCTTGATTTGAATCCCTAGCTTTTTTAAATAACAATTTAATCGTTTTCACAGCACTTTCTGCCAATCCATTTGACTTAGGATAATGTGGACTTGACAAAATATGCTGGAATCCCCATTCTTTAGCAAACTGGTTAAACAATTCCGAATCAAAATACAAGGCACCATCAGAATACAATTTCACTGGTATTCCATGTCTAGCAAAAATGGACTTAAAACTCTCTATTATACACGCAGATTTTAAATTTGTTAACTTTACAACTTCAATATAATTAGACAGAGCGTCAACTACCACTAAGTAATATTCATTATACAATTCAAACACATCACATTCTACTTCAGTCCATGGAATACTAGGAACTGGTTTTGGTGTCAATTCCAGCTTAGTGTTCTTGTTCGAGAATTTCTGACAAGTATTACAACTTTTGACAATTTTTTTTAATATCCTGATTAATCCCTAACCAAAACATAGTCAACTCACTTCTGTTTACCATTCTATTCATACCTGGATGACCTGTGTGCAACTTTTTTAACATTAAATACTGCAATTCCTTAGGTATCAGTATTCTATCACCCACAAAAACTAACTCTTTAATTACTGTCAAATCATCCTTATAATTATAATATGGCTTAATTTCTTCTGGCAAATGTTTATATGACAGCCATCCCTGTAACAAATAAGTTTTCAGTAATGTTAAAGTTTTATCTTTTAAGGTACTATTTGTCAATAACTTCCAATATTCTTTTGTAACTGGCAAATTTTCTATTAACATTGAAATTTGGTATTCCACATCATCAAAACTAGTTTCTTTATCACAACCTGTTATCTTTACATCTCTTGACAAAGCATCTGCTAAGTACATGTATTTTCCAGGAGTATGACTTATACTTAATCTGTAGGGCTGTAACCTTAACATCATCCTTTGCAACCTAGCCGGAATTTTATGTAATGGTTTATTGAATATCCCTACCAACGGTTTATGATCAGTGTGAACTTTAATTATATCCTTTCCAAACAAATATTGTCTATACTTTTCTGCTCCAAAACAAACTGCCAACAGCTCCTTTTCAATTTGTGAATACCTCCTCTGTGTTTCTGTTAATGACTTTGACGCATAACTCAATGGCCTGCTATTCTGTAACATGGTAGCCCCTAGCCCTACCGAACTAGCATCAACACTCAACACCAGTTCCTGATTTTGATCATAGAAACTTAACACGTGTGAGCTACTGATAGAATCTTTTAATAATTGCAGTGATTTTTCATGATGTGGTTCCCATCTAAACTGAGAATCCTTTATCAACAAATCTCTTAATGGAGCTGACTTTTCAGAAAAATTTTCAATAAATCTAGACAAAAAATTGAACATACCCAACACTCTCTGTAAAGATTTTTTATCTGTCGGTGTTTTTATCTCCTGGACGGCCTTTACCTTCTCTGCATCTACTGTAATTCCCTCTTTACTGAATCTGTGTCCTAAAAATGTAATTTCTTTAGTATCAAATACAAATTTACTTGGATTAAACTTAATTCCTCTTTTTAACGCTGTTTCTAATACTTTATGAAGTGTTTGTTTTAATTCCTCCCTTGAGTTAGCCCACAGTAAAATATCATCTTGAAATGTCTCCACATTATTAATATCTCTAAATGTTTCATTTATAATTTTATGAAAAATTTCCGGAGCTACATTCAAGCCAAATGGTAATCTTAAAAATGCATATCTACCCCACTTTGTCTGAAATGTACAAAGCCTAGAACTCTCTTTTGACAATGGAAGCATCCAAAACCCAGATTGTGCATCTAATTTACAAAAATGCTTCGCACCACTTAACTTTGAAGAAATATCTTCAAGGGTAGGTAGCGGGTAGTGTGCTCTTTTTGTGGCTTGATTCAGAGCTCTTGGATCTAGGCAAATTCTTAAAGATCCATCACTTTTTTGGATTACTACCATTTGACTAACCCAATCCGTTGGCTCATCAACTGGCTCTATAATACCTATCTCTTGCATTCTCTCCAGCTCAGCTTTTATTTTATTTTCTAGAGAGTATGGAACACGCCTCAAAGGTGATACTACTGGTTTAACCTCAGAATTAATTTCAATGTTAATTTCTTGTTGTATTAATCCTACCTTACCATCAAACAAGTCTAAATATTTATGTGGTATAACACTACTAACCTGTTCAGACTGAAAAATCTCATTGACTCTTATTATTAGCTCTAATTCCTCAGCCGATTTTAGACCTAAAATGTTGTAACAATCCAAATCTACTACCATAAAGTCAATATTATAACACTTTCCTTTATACAAGCAAGCCAAAGTACATTGTCCAATAATATTCAATTTATCTCCAGTAAACGATGTTATACTAGTCTTTACTGGTCTTAAATTTTTCAATTCCAGATTCATTTGACAATATTGTTTTGCGCTCAAGACATTGCACTGCGCTCCAGTATCCACTTTAATTTCCATGTCCACTCCTTGACACTTCAAGATCACTGTGTACCACCCTATTCTTCCTTCTCCCAATGCTCCTACAAACCAATCCTCATCTTCCACTCCATCATCCAACAAATTAACTTTTTTAGCCTTTGAAAAACACATTGATGCAAAATGATTAATTTTCCCGCATTTTTTGCAGTTTTTCCCATAAGCTGGACATTTTCCATATTCATGTTTGTATCCACAAAATTTGCATTCTGTTTCCTTTTTGTTCACTTTTTTCTCCAAGTTCTCTTTTCTAACTAAATCAATATTAATTTCTTCCATATCTCCTTTATTTTCTCTATTGATATTTTCCACTTGCTTTATTACTGATATCTGTGTTTTGCAAAATTCTAGCACCTCTTCCCCTGTCTTGTCCGACATTCTCAGTAAAGCTTGTTGTAAAGACACATCCCTCAAACCACAAATAAACACATCTTTTACAAGACTGTCAGTTAATTCCCCAAACTCACATTTCTTTGCTAGATTCTTTAGCACTGTCATGAATTGCTCGCAGGCTTCATCGTTTTGTTTTCTTGTTAAGAATAAATATCTTTGATAAGTAATGTTCACTTTTGGCTGAAAGTGTGCATCTAATCTTTTCACCAACTCGTAAAGTTTTTCATCCTCAACCTTTGGCAATGATAGTATTACTTCTCTTAGAGTCTCCCCTCCATGGAACATCAAAATTGCCATTTTTCTTTTTTCTGACGCTTCTTCATAATATGCATCAATGCAACTGGTTATACTGTCTCTGAATTTTTTCCAATTTTCCGCCATGTCGCTTCCACTCTCTAACCTCTCCACTCCAGCATTTGTATGAAGCCCCGCCATTATGCAAATATCCTATTCAAATTTCTTCTTTCAAATTTCTAAATTAATTTTCCGCTGTCACCATGTTGTATCTTGAACCAGTGTATTATTAATACAATAAAAGTCCAGGTGCAAAGTACAAAATAGTTTTTGTTTTTTATTGCTCTCCATAACCACCCTCAAGTACCACAGATAATATAGAAGAATTAATAAGACAATAACTAACATACAACAGTAGGTAAAGTTGTAGAAAGTAATGAAGCTTCTAATTTAACTTTAATTCTGAATAACCTTTGTATTTGTAAATATTAGCATTGTTTAATTATAAAAGAATGAACTGGTAAGCATTTTAGCATTGTTTGTGAGTTTTATTGAACAAAGTAAGTAATAAGATTTTATAATGTTTATACGCGGTACCTCCGCCCACTTAGAAAAAGGGTCGCAAACACAATGGTGTGTGTGGGTAACAAAAATAACAAGAAAAGTTGTGCTAGAATGGACTAAAATTGTAATTGTCAATCAAGTAAACCCTGTAACAGTGTTTTGATTTAAAAGAGTGTCCATGGAGTTTCTTACCCGTTCTTCTCCATCAGGAATCTACTTCGTTTTAGAATGGGCGACTAGCTTCACCAAATAACTCAAACTGAATGACTCCTTGATATCTAAATGATAATTCAAAAGTGCCTGTTAATGTTCTAATTGAAATAAACGGTTTGAGTTAACTATTGTGTGTGATTGAAAACCAACTACCTACCCATATCTACCATCAACGAAGAACTCAAAGTCAAATCATTTATTTCAAATAGGCCCAGGTATGGCACTTTGAACGTCAAAATTAACAAGATAATATAATTGATTCTAGTCCCCCTTCCAAAAGGTAGTTTTCGTATGGAGAAGAATGGGCAGGAAACTCCACCGTTACTCTTTTAAAATGTTTTACAATAGTTTGTATTGGGTTGGCACAAAAGTAATGAAAGACTTGGTTTACGTTTTATATTTTTTATTATTATTACAATACAAAAGCTTAGGCAATGATGTAATCACCATTAGCATCTAAGACTTCTTGCCAACGATCCGGCAAAGTTTGAATGCCTGTCGCCCAGAACTCTGACGGCTGTGCCTCGAAAAAGTTGTTCAACTCCGCCTGTACATCATCGAAATCATTAAATTGTTTACCCCGCAAATTTTGTTTCAGGGCTCTAAACAAATGATAGTCTGATGGTGCGAGGTCTGGAGAGTAAGGTGGGTGGGGTATCGTCTCCCAGCCTAAGTTCTGCAGCTGTTGGCGAACGGTAGATGCCACGTGAGGTCGAGCGTTATCATGTAGTAAAATTACATTGACTCGTCTTCGTCGTTTTTTCTTGATAGCAGAAGATAGTTCAGTGAGCTGGGTTGAATATTTGTTAGCGTCTACAGTTTCATTGTGTAATAGTTTATGAAACAGCATGCCTTGCGCGTCCCAGAAACAGCAAAGCAGAACTTTTAAGCGGTTCTTTTGACTTAGCTTCGGGTGAGTGGCGTTTCTTCTCGAGGCAGCCAAAAACCACGACGTGTATCGTTCTCATAATAAATCCACGATTCCATGTCCCGTAACCAGATCAGACAAAAACTCTTTACGTCGGGGTCGCAGCAAAAGTGATTGACAGATGGCGACTCGGACTGCACGACTGGCGTCGGTAAGGATGTGCAGTACCCATCGAGCCAAAACTTTTCGATACCTAAGCTCATGCAGATGGTATTCCACAGCGTGGTGACTGCAGTTAAGTACTTCCGCTAATTCATGAGTGGTAGCATCCGGATTCGACTTCAGTTCGCGGCGTAAATCGTCATCATTGAATACAGGTGGTCGTCCTGAGCGTGACTGACGTTCAAGGCTCCTGTCTCCTGATTTAAAACGGTCAAACCATCTGGACACCGTGGCATGGCTAGTACTTCCAGCGCCCAATGCAGTGTTGATATTGTCAGCCGCAGCCCGCGCACTGTGATCTAACAAGTATTCGTATAAGTATAGTGTTCGAAATTGTCGCTCATCCATTTTTCTTCAAAGTGACTAAACCAATTGCGAGGGCGGCTTTATATACCCTCACATAAGAAGTATCTAGATCTAGAATGTTCTACAACATACTAGAATATTATCGAAAACAATTAACTTAAGAAAGGAAATGTATAGTTTTGTAGTGTTTCATTACTTTTGTGCCAACCCAATATAAGTACGTACATTAGTTAAATAATTATGTGTGAAGACAATGCACCTAGAATAAAATTACTTTACCACAATAGGTCAAAAGAATTAAAAATGAAGCAACGACAGATAATTTAATTATGTGATAGATACATGGTGCTCACATATTTACAAACATTATAAAAGTAGACGATTTTCCTAATGTTTTTAAAATTAATAAGTCAGTATGTGAGGAAGTAATCACAGAATGTAAAATCAAATCAATGTCATATAACACAAAATTATAAATACAATTAAATTAGCAACCTGTTTGATTTTGTCCTGATGTCCTATGGAGCAGGTCCAGTATGTTTCCAAGCACTCTTATCTTGGATATAATCCTCTAATTTGTAATATGCTTGTTTACAGTGTACTTTTAATATGATTTTTAAATTTTCTTTCATTTAATTGCAATTTGTCACAAGGTATTTTGTTGTAACATTTAACACAGTACCCCATAAAAGATGTATGTACTTTAGATAATCTGAAAAATGGTTGATCTAGTTTATCTTTATTTCTAGTATTAAAATTATGTCTATCACTTATTTATTTTTTTAAAGATGTGGATTTTTCCTTACGTACATAATATTTTCATATAAATGAATTGGCAAGGTACCGTCATAATATTAATCCTTCTAAATAGTTTCCTGAAAGATTCGCGGCGACGTAGATTATAAATGGCTCTGACAGCTCTCTTTTGTAAAATAAACATGGATTCAATGTCAGCAGCCCGCCCCACAGTAAAATGCCATACGACATAATGCTGTGGAAGTAGCTAAAATATACCAATCGCGCGCTTTCTACATCTGTTAACTGTCTTATTTTTCTAACAGCATAAGCGGCCGAGCTTAGCCGCCCCGCAAGAGATGTTATATGAGGTCCCCATTGTAATTTCTCGTCTAGCGTGATTCCTAGGAAATTTCCTAAAAAAAATCCACGTTTGATTTATAAATTCCAGTTTTTCCCCATTCAAATTATGATGTCACATTCGCTACTTCTAACATAAGGTAATTTAAATCCAATGGTACACCGGAGACTGGTCAGAAACGGCAAAGGAGGGATTCCCCGCCGTGTTATATACTATGTTGTTTACATGGACGGTGGACACAATGTTATGGAAAAATGGTTGTAGACAATAAAATGGTTCCTTGTCCGTGTATACATCTTTTTGGGGCTGACTGTACCGTATGAAATAATTTCCTTATTTTTTATGTTCCCTTAAAACTGGTGAACTACAAAGTTTCGACTTTTCAGCCTAAATTAAGATAAATACATAATTGTTGTGTATTGTGTGAAACCCATAAGGTAAGGACCAACCTCAGTTTGTACATAGGGTCAGTCGTGAGGATGAAACCTTTCCAAGAATTCTCGCATGTTAAGGACGGGTCTGGTTTCGTAGGGAAGGTGGCTCAGCAAAGCGTCGCGCACGTCGTTAGTTAGATCATCGTATTCCACACATGAGCCGGGCATGCCGTGGCGCGAATATCCAACTCCAAAGGCGTGAGACCGCTGTGCCGTCTGCTGGCGGGTGAGGTACAAATAAAAACAAACTATCATTTTAGTGATCATTTTATTTTTACAACAAGTCGCTTTGAGCCGCCACATGTACAATCGATCACAATTCTAGGAGGCGCGTGGCCAATCGAGCTCGACGGCGGCCACGTCGAGCGCCAGGATGTCCGCCTGCGCGCCGAGCGCGTCGGCAAGACGCGGGCGCGTGCGGCCCAGCTCGCCGTGCGCCCACTCCTTCACGTACGTGCCCGCCTCCGTGCGCACGCGCACCACCAGCAGCGCCGGGTGCTCTGTGGAGCAAGAGCATCCTAGTACTGCACATTGTTCACACAGTAGTTCGATGTGATGTGTGTGTCATGTTCGATGGATGGACTGTGTCACTGTGTGAAAGATAAGATGGCAAAAAATGAGATGACGATGATGATGATCCTTTTTGTAGTGCCTCATAACATAACAGTACGCCTGCAAGCCCCGAAGGGTTAGGCAGAGATGTACCTATAATACACCTACCATCATATCCGTCCAAAAATATAAATTGATGTTATTATTATGTTGATTTGATCTAGTCTGTAGTGTCATGTACCTATTATAAATTGTAAACGGGAATCCCCCTCTTGCCATATAATTTTAAAGCAAAATATTGTGTAAGGGCAAGCCCTTGCATGTAATGTTAAATGTTAATAAAATAAATGTTAATGTTTAACGAAAGTATTTAATGATAAACTGCACTAAAAAAACTAATGTAATAAAAAATGTTATAAAATGTTAATGTTGTACGAGCTCGATGTAAAACCGAAGACTGACGTACTTGCATTCGTGATGATACTACATTTTCTTATTTAACAATATTTGCAGTATTTTGTAACTAGGCCAAAGTACTGTTACGAGCTGGGTATGGGATAAATTAATTACTACCAATCAGACAATTAAATAACTTTGTTAAACACAAAACACTTAAAACTTAATCACAAATACACTACTGATCACTATTCGCTTAGATATCGCACTTCTAGTTCACTTCGATTCGCTTCGTTGTATCGCCTAAATCAGACTGACCACATCGTGTTTTTTTTTTTTTTGAACGCGCATCTCGCAGTTTTGACCACTAAGGTCTTGGCTGCTTAACCGGACTTTCCTGTGGGTGCCTTAAGCTGCTACACTCAAAGCCTCCAGCCAGGGGCAAAAAAAACTAAACTAAATTAAAACTAGGCGAACGCTCGCTAAGGGCACCCCCTGTGGGGTACAAACCTCGGCTTAGGGCGTCGCTGAGGGGAGGACAGCAAGAGGGGACAGGCTGGATCAAAATTGGTTTAGATCATGATTATTATTCGGGGTAGTTTAAAGCTACGTGCTCAGCGGCAACAACTTGCTGGCACCTCGTTTTCGAGCAAGGATCGGGGAGGAGTATCATTTACTCAGGGACACGGTCGCGGTCGCAAAGGACCTCGGCGGCGAGGTCGGAATGACGGGAGGCGTCTGTGTTTGTGTATAGTGCTGGTGGCCCTATTCTGCTCTTGGAGGAGAGTAATGGGATCATCAGGGTCGGAAAGGGCCACATCGTGTGTCGGCGCTCTGCTTTTATACCGCCAATATTCACGAACATTCTGGCTATGTGTAGAACGGTTCCAGAAAAACATCAACAAATAAACATTACCAGGAAATACAAAAGTAGTAGGTATAAAAAATAATAACCTACTTGTACCGAATAAAGAAATAGGCACTTTATGCCCTCGGCGTACGGTCGAAATTAGAATGACAAGTCCTAATATTTTTTTAAACTAATAATAATGGAATGCTTCTCGAAGTTTTTAGCGCAAACACACTGTAATCCGTGCTTTCTCGAAAGATCTCGTACGTACGACGTAACAGTACAATGTGCGGTTGCTGACCGTACATCTTGGCGGGGCAAAAGATAAAATGAAGATAACTTATTATAAATTATTTTTCTAATATAGATAACAATCTTAAAGCAAATTAAATTAATTAAAAGTTAAAAGAATGAGGTGTCGCGTAGGTAGCATTTCTGATCGAGGTCAGTTCGATGTTTTCAGTCGATGCTGCAGCTCTTGGTGGCTTCTGTGGTGGTAATCTGGTGGACGCGCCGGTGGCGTTCACGGCGACTCTGCCGCAGCGTTTGCAGTACACGTAGGCTCCTCCCGCGACTAGTACTGACAAGATCAGAAGTCCCATTGTAGTGTATGAAACCACGTATTGGTGCACATCGTGTTGCGACATTTCTGTCTGCCTCGTTTGGTCTTCCAAATCTTTCAACGAATTATGAAGTTTTCCGTAATCGTTTCTTACAAACTGGGTATTTTGGTGTATAATTGATAAATCTATAGGCTGGACAGATGTTAAGTTGTTGATGTCTTCCATATCTATCAGAGGTATTTCCGGGTTGACATAAATGTTGTTTGTGTAGTAAACTTGTGTGTAGTATGTTTCTTCATTGTTTCTAATTATACATCCTTCTTTGGTTTCTAAAATTCCCGTCGAATGTATTGCCTTGGTAATCATACGACCTTCACAGATGATTTGCAGTTGGCAATCCGTGCAGCAGACATAGAGCCAGGTGTTAGGTTTTTGTAATGGTGTCCATTTGTTGTTGCAGGTTTCAGATGTATAGGTACATTTTGATAATGTTATGTTTGTTATTGCACCAATTTCGCATGGAATTTGATGATTTCTAATGTTACGTGTTGATTTGTTTAATGAACAAACATATGTAGTTGGTTCAATTTTAATACAATGTTCCAGGTCTCTGTGAGCTGCATGTATGTCTCTTTTCTGATATTGACTGCAACATATTCTGAATTTGTTTTCATTGTAAGTGAATGTTTGTTATTTGTTATCATCGGTATAGGAACTGTTTTATAGACAGTGAATGGAGTGTCCCCTGTTAGTGGTAATGTAATTTCGATGATGAAATATTTCTCATACAACCTAGACTTTACCTCTAGTAGTTTGTATATGTCAGCTAATTGGGTTTGAATATTGTCAACCGGTATCGATAAATGTTGTGGTAATTATCCAGAAATAATGTTGAGCTCTTGAAAAAGCTGGCTCTGCGGTAAAAGTCTGGTGTCCACATGACCATGATGGATGTAAATGGCTGTATCTAGAAGCATATGTTGGATGTGGCGCAGTTTGGATAGAGTTGTTGAAGTTGTCAGAGCCATGATGTTAAAGTAATTCAAAGCTTCCTCTTGCTCTACAGCCTTACCCAATTTCTGTAAATAGTTCTCTGTAGCGTTAAGATGTTGATCTAAGAGGTTGAACTGAATGTTCATTGCCTCTTCATTTCTCTTTAAAATGTTATTATGCGCCTCAATGATTGATGTTTGCCCTTTTATCAGTTTCAGTAAATGGTTCATGGTCATTCCTACCTAAACTTACTGGCTACCCATGGCCTTTTACCTGCTCATACAATACTTACGCGACAACAGGCTTGTCTTTACCACGTTATACTGAAAACCCGACTACCTGCTTCTACCTCAGTCGCACACTCTGCTTTGACTGATCATGAGACAGTTTTGTTGTTCTTGTCCAAACGAATGCCTAAAATAATTACAAAAAACTGTATTCGTTTTGATTATGTTAAAATTGATGCAGACCTAAAACAACTAGATTTTAGTGAAGTATACAAGACCCAAGATCCTCATGTGGCAGGGGAAACAATAACTAGATTAATAAAACACGTGATAGATTCTAACTCCAAATCTGGTAAGACTCCGAACGAACCGTAAACAAATATTAAAGCCATGGATTACTCCTGGTTTACTTCGATGTATGCGGCATCGGGACATTGCATTGAAAATTTAAACAGGCGCCTAACAATGAGATCTTGAAAATTACTTTTACTAGGTACAGAAATTATTGTAATAAATTATTAAGGAAATTAAAAATAGAATTTGAAAAAAATGAGATCAGAAAAGCTGGAAAAAAACACTTAACAGTTATGGTCGGCTATAAATAATATCTCAAGCAGGTCGACAAGGAAAGCCAACACATCATCACAATTATTAGCCTCATCAATTACACTACAACACTCTGTAAACCATGTCAATGACTTTTTTGCCAAAATAGGTGAAAAACTAGCAAAAAACATAAAGGGTACACAAACAAGAGCTACAAAGGGAAACCAAACTAACGGAACGCAATCCATGGTAATGCTCCCAACTAACTGTGCTGCGGGATGGGATGGGGTGTCCGGTGACCTCTTGAAAAAACACACGGCCGTGGTTGTGCCTCCGTTAACGTACATATGTAACCTTGCTCTTTCCACAGGTAAATTTCCTAACGTGTTCAAAAAAGCCATAATTCATCCGATCTACAAGAGTGGGGACAGGAGCCGTGTTGATAACTACAGACCTATATCTGTACTAACTGCTTTTTCCAAAATACTGGAACGGGTAATGAACAGCAGACTGGTGAGCTATTTGGAAAAAAAAAACAATCTAATCGCACCAACGCAATTTGTGTTTCGCTCAGGTAAATCCACCTCTGACACGGTCCATGAGTTGACAGACTATGTGGTCACAAACATGGATAGTGGGGATAAAGTTATGGCCATATTTCTGGATCTTGCTAAGGCCTTCGACACGGTTTATGTCCCAATTCCTGTACGTAAGATGGAAAGTTTGGGAATCAGAGGATTTCCACTGGACCTCTTTAAAAACTACCTGAGTGAGCATACTCCGAGAGTAAAGATAGATGAATTCATCAGTGAGGAACAAACAATTAACTACGGCACGCCCCAGGGTAGTGTACTCGGACCTTCACTATTCCTAATGGCAAAATCATTAGCTTTGCTGATGACACTGCTCTCTTTTTCAGCGCGAACTCGTGGGAAGATGTCTATGAGTGTGCACAACTAGGCTTTAATACGGTATCAAACTGGTTACGCGACAATCTGTTGACCCTTAATACAACCAAAACCAATTACATAGCATTCTCCATAAAAAAACAATGGATCCTCCCAAACATTATATAATACCATCAAACCATCAAACCCTGGATAACCCCAGGACTTTTGAGGTGTATCCGAAATCGAGACAAAATGCATATTCGATCAAGTAAAGAACCAGATAATTTAATTCTTAAAAAAACTTATACACGCTACCGCAACTTTTGCAATGACCTGCTTCGAAAACTAAAAATTGCCCACGAAAGGAATGAATTTGAGAAAACAAAAAATAACCCCAAAGCCCTATGGAATACTATTAAAACTATTACAAATACAGCTAAAATAAAAACCAGCCCTGTGGAACTACTGAAAATATGTGACAGTCCTAAAGCATCCATAAATGAAGTTGGTAAATTCTTCAGTAACGTCGGGAAAACATTAGCGGATAAAATTCTATCACAGAGCCAGTGCCCCGCTGATATGAGCAGTCAGGTTCTTAGTAACGATGATAACAACCCACTATCTCCCGCTAACTCTCTCGTGTTGCTTGATACAGACGAATCTGAGGTGGAGTCTCTTGTTTCGCAGCTACGTAATGACTGTGCACTGGGTTGGGATGGTATATCACCCTTAGTGCTAAAAATGGGCCGTCAGACACTAATAAAACCATTGACGTACATCTTTAATAGCTGTCTCCGCGAGGGTGTTTTTCCGGACGCACTTAAAAAAGCAATTGTGCACCCGATCCATAAGGGTGGGAGCAGAAGCTGTATCATCAACTATAGACCCATTTCGGTTTTGACTGCTCTTTCCAAGGTTTTGGAAAGGATTCTTAGCAACCGGCTTAAGAACTTTTTGGAAAGATACAAGATCATAGCAGATAATCAATATGGTTTCCGTTCCGGTGTCTCGACTGAAGATGCAGTACTTAAATTGACGCAGTTGGTTGCTGGGAATCTTGACAGGAAAACCAAATGTCTAGGAATATTCCTAGATCTTTCGAAGGCATTCGACACAATTTCTGTTCCCATACTTATTGCCAAATTAGAGCAACTCGGTGTAAGAGGTATAGCACTGCAAATATTCAAAGATTACCTGAACAACCGTACTCAAAGAACGAAAATTGATAATCACTTCAGTGATGATTATACTTTATCCTACGGAGTGCCCCAAGGTAGCATTTTAGGACCTATTTTATTTCAAATATATGTGAATGACTTATGCAGAATGTCCCTCCCCAACTCGACGATCTTTGTATATGCCGATGACACCGTGATTGTAGTTGACGGATCAACATGGGTTTGTGTTAAAAGTAACGCGGAATTGGCACTACGTAAAATAATAAACTGGCTCAACCTAAACCTGCTTACCCTAAACTGTAACAAGACTTCATATATTCCTTTTGCCATCCGTCAGAACACCGCACCGGACCACACCTTTTCAGTAATAGCGCACACTTGCTTAGAACAGTCATCTTCATGCCAATGTCCAACACTCACGCGTACCGATCACGTCAAATACCTGGGTGTTCAAATTGATGCCGGTTTACGCTGGAATAAACACATTGATGCCCTAACCACGAGAACGCTGAGACTGATACACATCTTTAAGTCACTAAGAGCTTCCGCAAATCCTGATACTCTAAAAATGGTGTTCTATGCTCTGTGTCAGTCAGTTCTTGGGTATTGCATCAATGTATGGGGTGGTGCGGCTAAAACTACTTTTCTTAGAGTGGAGAGAGCTCAGAGAGCAATATTGAAAGTGATGCTACGAAAACCTTATCGTTATCCAACAACTCAACTCTACTCAGATTGTGAGGTACTAACAGTTCGACAGCTCTTCGTGTTGCAATCCATTCTTAGAAGACACTCCAGTGTCCCACCTTCTGATCCCACCAAACGAACCAACATTCCCCCAGTTACACAACATAAAACTGCTTTTGCCAAAAACCAATACTTCACCTTAAGTTCGCTGATCTACAAGACAATTCATAAAGAATTAAATATACTGGATTGCAATAAGTTTGGTTTGAAAGCCAAGCTGATGGAATGGCTACTTAAACAGGACTACACACAAACTGAATCTCTGCTAAAATGTATTGCCTAATATTGCCTTATTTTTGTTTTTACTCCCTCATATATAACACCTCACACTCACTACTCCCATACAAAAACTCTCCACACATAGATACATAAATCATACAGACATACTCCCACACATTCACCTACTCACATACATAAGTTTTAATTAAAATTTTTTTTTTTTTTTTTTCTTTGTTTTTTACATTATTTTTCTTTTTCCTTAGTTATAATGTTTCTGTTAAAAGTAAAGTTAAAAGTAATAAGATTGTTAAGTTGTTAATAAGTACCTTACAAGTTGGCACAGTCCGCAGTTGTTTGATCCCTATTTTTAAATAACCTCACAGCTGAACACTGTCTCTTAAAATACAGGTTATCCTAGTTTGAGAGACAGGGCTCACAATATCTGTATACAAACTACTGCAGCGTTAATTAGCTTCATGTTTAACAGTGTATACCAATGTATATTTATTTGTGTCAATAAACTATTTTATTATTATTATTTTATTATTATTATTAATACTATTGTAGTTCACTCTTGCACAAGCCCACACACTGGTAGTTGTAACTGCAAACCACTCACCAAGGCTGAGAATGTAAAATACCTGGGAATAACAATCGACAAAAACCTAAGGTTTCAAGACCACATTACCATCCTTAGTAGCAGACTACGGAAACTAATTTATGTGTTCAAAACGCTGAGACATGTAGTCGATAAGAATATTATGAAATTAGTATACTACCCCCTCGCTCAGTCTATAATATGCTATTGCATCACCTCTTGGGGTGGAGCTCCAAAAACTACCCTAATAGAAATCGAAAGAACCCAAAGAGCTACACTGAAAGTGTCGTATTTTCGCCCGTATCGCACCCCACTGAACAGCTATACAAAGAAAATGAAGTCCTGACAGTGCGCCAACTATTTATATTGCACATTCTGTTGAAACAACATACACTCTTGGTTTACAATCCAACGCTGTCTAGGGGGAAAAGACGATATGACCCAGTGGAGCGCCATCATCTACGTCACAAAACTATTTTTGCAAAGTGTTTCTTTTGCTACCTAGGTGGCTTCTTATATAATAAAACTAATAAGGTGTTACATATCTATAGTCTCACAAAGCATGAATGCAAAAAGAGGCTAACTGACTGGCTACTAAAATTAAATTATAATGATACTGAAAATATCTTTACAAAGACCTAACATATAAACACATAATCATACACTCTTAACACACCCACACACTTACACACCCACACACCACTCAATCACACATACTGTACACATCTACTAACAATTGTCTCGCATACTTAATCTAGATATTAATTAAAATAAAAACTATAAAATGTCATTCTGTCAGCGCGCATAGTACATAATTTGTAAAAATGAAAATGTAAAAGGGGTGGGATCCTGGTGTCCTGAAACACAGGCCACGAGCCTAACTTAGGCACCAGTCTCCCACTATATATACTCAACTGAATTATATGTCATTGTCGAATCTGACCGATGTAAAATAACATGTATATTGTGGTGAGAAAATAAAGTTTATTATTATTCGTTTATTCATTTGAGATCTTACGATTTACATTTTTAAATATTTCTTAAAATAAAGTATGAAAAAATCATTTAAAAATATAAAAAATAGAGTTCCGCCGGTGTCGGGAGCAGGGTCCAAGCTACCGGTGGATAGGGCTGCAGAGACAGGAACCTCCTCACAATGCGAGCCGTATCGAGGAGTACTGCTTTCTGAATCAGGCGCTTGATCCAACCGCCTAACGAGAGCCTCGAGAGATGTTGATCGAGGCTTTTGGCCATCAGGCCATTAGCCGTTACGACAATCGGCACAATGATGGCTGAGCTCACATTCCACATGTCAACAACCTCGTGTGCTAAGTCGAGATATTTTATTTGTTTCTCTTTCTCAGCTTTCACGAGGTTCTCGTCATGTGGAATGGTAACAACATCATTGCGCGGCGCGCTAATCGTTCTATAACTACTATATCAGGCTTATTTGCTATAATAGTCCTGTCAGTAATGATAGACCGATCCCAGTACAACGTGACATGATCATTTTCGAGAACTGGGTCGGGCACATACTTGTAATACGGTACCTCAGAGTTTACAAGTTTATATTTCGAAGCAAGTTGCTGGTGAATAATCCTGGCCACTTGGTTATGTCTGTGCAAGTACTCGCCGTTAGCTAGACGTGAACAACCAGAGATAATATGTCTGATGGACTCACCCGGACGATGGCATGCCCGACACACGTCAACCGTACCGTCCTTCATAATATGTCTCCGGTAGTTATTCGTCAAGTTAACTTCGTCCATAATTGCACAGATGAAACCTTCGGTTTCCCCGAAAAGGTCACCGAAACGTAGCCAGGATACGGACGCTAAGAAATCTACACCGGGCTCGTGAAGAGCCCGATAGAAGCGCCCGTGAAGCGCCTTGCTTTGCCATACCATCTTGCGGTCATCTGTAGTAAGTACAACAGGTTTGCGCCAGTTCTCTTTAGCCATGAAGAGCGGGGTGAGCCCGTTGTCCACTGCGACCACATCACGGTGCATACCCACATCGGCTTTAAAAAAAAAATTCCTGAGGCTGCACACCTCGCGGTTGTGGAGGGTCTTTGCATTTAAAAAGCCTCGATCCCCGCATTTCCGCGGGATGTACAGTCTCATCACCGATGAACGTGGGTGATGCATCCGGTTTGCGGTCAGGAGTGTACGTACCCTCCTGTCCAGGGCGTCAAGTTCGGTCTGAGTCCATTTGAGTATGCCGAAAGAGTACATCAAGACCGGCATGACCCAACCGTTGAAGGCGCGCACCTTGTTTCCGCCTGAAAGAAAACTAATTAATACCTTCTTCAGGCGACCAAAGAAGCGCTCCTTCAACGATTGCTTCATGTCAGCAACGTTGATGCCTAACGATTCAGACATACCCAAATACTTATAGTTTTCGGATGCGGAGAGAGCTCTAAGGTTTATGGAATCCTAGAGTTGGGTTCCCACGGATTCCATAATCTCCCCTCGCTTTACATGCATGACTGCACATTTGTCCACACCAAATTCCATCCTGATGGCGCCACTGAATGTTTCAGTTACCTTCAGTAGCTCCATCAGTCGCAATTTGTTGGGGGCAAAGAGTTTTAAGTCATCCATGTAGAGGAGGTGAGATATGACCTGACCACCTCTCCTCAGCTTATAGCCTAGACCTGAATCCTCTAGCAGTGTGCTTAGAGGATTCAGAGCTAAGCAAAACCAAAGTGGACTTAAACTGTCGCCCTGGAATATTCCCCGTTTAATCCATACAGGCTCGTCATTCCCCTGGATCTGTCGACATCCTGGGTAGCGAAGGACCGTCCTCCATTGCCCCATACACGATATCAGGAAGGTGCGCAGAGTTGCATCTATCTTGTACAACTCCAGCACCCTCATGAGCCATGTATGTGGCATCGAGTCATAGGCCTTCTTATAGTCTATCCAGCATATCGACAGATCCTTGCGGGATCGACGAACCTGTTGGCTTATGGCCATGTCGATGAGTAGAAGCTCCTTAGTACCGCGGGATCCATTCCTACATCCATTTTGAGAGGCTGACATAATTGAATTACTGTCAATGTGTGTGTTAATTTTCGTTCTCAAAATGGATGTAAGAAGTTTATAGACCGTCGACAAACATGTGATCGGTCTATAATTCTTGGGTTCCGCGGGATTACCTGACTTATGGAGCAGATGGGTAACGCCTGTTGTTAGAAACTGAGGTAACGACCCAGACTCTAGGGATGACTGGAATTGGGATGCCAGGCGAGTGTGCGAACTACTCAGCGATTTAAACCAAAAGTTGTGCAGTCCGTCCGGTCCCGGTGATTTTCAATTCGGTAACGGACGGACTGCTCTGGCTACGTCTAATGGCGTAATGAATACAGTATCCATTTCTGGTATAGTTTCACACACTCGTTCGACATCCTGCATCCAGCTAGCCTCAGTATGACAGACGGGCACCGACCAGATGCTGCGCCAGAATGCACTCGTGGCGGCATCATCCGGGCGGCATACGTCTGTCACATTTTGTTCAGGTCACTCCCAAGCTCTATATACCCATCTCTCATCGCTCTGGAACATGCGATTCTGCGTGTATCGGTCAACCCGCCGCTTATACCGCCGAATACGGCTCGCCCATGCACAAACTTTCTGCTTCAGGAAGTCGATGCTCTCTGTGACACGGAACATGTATTCTTGCGGGCTGATTCCAGTCCCCGAGAATGCCCGCCTTACAAAGCGCATCACTCGTGGTCGTGTATTTCCCTCCCTGAAGCAGTATAGTTTGCCGATGAGAACCCTGGCCCCATCGATACGTCGCTCGATCCTGCACTGCCAGGCTGGTACGACTGGTTTGGGTCGAGTAGCTCCGTCGCCGTTTGGAAACTTGACGTTAGCTAAACGACATGCCGCAACAGCCGCACAATACAGGATCGAGTGTGTATCAATGAGATCCTCGCTGCTCTCGAAAAAATTCGTAAGCTGCGAGTCCAGGGCACACACCAGCACCCTATTTTTTTTGTGCATGGGTAGGCGTGGTAATTGTGGTCTAAATTCGGTCGGTGTGTACCTATACTCGCGAAACGCATCCTCCAGTGCGCTCCTCATTTGGTTGTTACACTGGCTACTTACTGTGGCAACCCTATCATCCTCCTCTTCAACACCATGATTGAACCGCGGCGGGGTTGCATCAATATTTGACGCTTGTGCCGCGGTTTGTGCCCGAGTTGAGACGATATGGTTGCTCAGTACCTCTGAGCGCAGCTTATCAAGTGCGGTGTCGTCCAACCTATGATTGCGTTGGATGACACGCACCTGATCCGACAGTCGTTGGGCCGAGACGTTGACGGTTGGCTCTAGTTCCTGAAACAGAGACAGCATCCTAACACGGTACGCAGTGAGGTTAGTTCCTCCCTCTGTAGACCCGTAATATGCGCGCATGACGTTCTCGTTCATAGACTGAGTCCATCTCATGCGCTGCACAAAACCACCGGCAGCGGGGACCCGGCTCGGGGCCGGTTGGCCCCTAAGTCCCAAGCTCTTCGGTGGCCGGCCTCTCCCCTGCCGACGTACAGGTGTTGGCGACGTCGGCGGGGAAAAATACTCGTCGCTCGAGCTCGACGCAACTACCGCGGCCGGTGTCGTCGTAGCGCTCACAGTGGGGCTGGGTACCGGCGGCGGCGAGGCGGAGCTGAGCGAGGAGTCCGGAGGTGATGGGCGTGCTAAACGTGCGGCCGATCTCGTCAATATTTAGTTCCAATTCTTCCAATTCCAATTTTCCTTGTTTTTATTGGGGGTGACATCTGTCACGTCACCTCCGTTACAGCATTTTTTGATTATTGTCTATTTCTTTAGTCAGTTTATTGTTTATTTTTATTTGTAGCCTATAAAGCTTGTTTTTCGGTTTCAGATTTACCAAAATTGCGTGTAAAATAAATATACCAATGGAAATTTGATGAAACCATTTTTGAGACGTGTTGACGTTTGTGTTGCCAGAGTTTTTTATTATAATATTATTTCCTTTATTTAATTTTTAAACAAATTAATTTCATTTTTAAATATTCATATAAAAACAAAAAATAAAATAAACATTTAAAAATATAAAAAATAGTATCCCACCGGTGTCGGGAACAGGGTCCAAGCTACCGGTGGTCAGGGCTCCTGAGAGAGGAACCTCCTGACAATACGCGCCGTGTCCAGCAGTACCGCTTTCTGGATCAAGCCCTTGATCCAGCTGCCTAACGAGAGCCTCTTCAGGTGTTGATCGAGGCTCTTGGCTATTATACCATTAGCTAGTAGCTATACTTATTAGATTGCTGTATCCACATCCCACATGTCGACAACCTCGCGAGCCAAGATACTTAATCTGTTTATCTTTTGCAGCTTTCACGAGGTTCTCGTCATGCGGGACCGCTATATCAATAATCATTGTGCGACGCTCTGATCGATCTATCACCACTATGTCTGGCTTATTGGCAACAATAGTCCTGTCATGATGAGAGATCGATCCCAATACAACGTGATATTGCCATTTTCGAGGACTGGGTCGGGCACATATCTATAGTACGGTACTTCCGATTCCACAAGACTGTATTTCAGAGCAAGTTGCTGGTGGATAATCCTGGCTACAAGGTTGTGCCTATGCAAGTAGTCTCCGTTAGCCAGACAAGACCAGTCAGAGATAATGTGTCGGATTGACTCCCCGGGACGGTGGCATGCCCGACAGATGTCAACCGTGCCGTCCTTCACAATATATTTCCGGTAGTTGTTCGTCATCATAACTTCGTCCATAATCGCAAAGACAAAACCTTCGGTTTCCCCAAAGAACACCGAAGGTCACCGAATCGCAACCAGGATACGGACGCTAACAGGTCTACATCGGGTCCATGTAAGGCCCGGTAAAAGCGCCCGTGAAGCTCTTTGCTCTGCCATACCTCCCTGCGGTCATTAGTATCTAATACTATAGGTTTGCGCCAGTTCTCGTTAGCCAAGGATAGCGGGGTGAGGCCTTTGTCCACTGTGACCACATCTCGGTGCATCTCCACGTCGGCTTCTAGGAAGTATTCCCTGAGACTGCATACCTCACGGTTGTGCAGGGTCTTAGCATTTAAGAAGCCTCGACCTCCGCACTTCCGCGGGATATACAGTCTCATCACCGATGAACGTGGGTGATGCATGCGATTTGCGGTCAGCAGTGTGCGGACCCTCCTATCCAGGGCATCAAGTTCCGTCTGAGTCCATTTGAGTATGCCGAAAGAGTACATCAAAACCGGCATGTTGAAGGCGCGCACCTTGTTTCCACCCGATAAAAGACTATTTAATACTTTATTCAGGCGGTTAAAGAAGCGCTCCTTCAGCGATTGCTTCATGTCAGCAGTGTTGACACCTAATGCTTCCGATATACCCAAATACTTGTAGGTTTCGACTGAGGAGAGGGATCTTAGTTGTATGGAATCCGAGAGGTGGGTTCCCACGGATTCCACGATCTTCCCTCGTTTTACATGCATAATCGCACATTTGTCCACACCAAATTCCATCGTGATGGCGCTACTGAAAGTTTCGGTTACCTTCAGTAGCTCCAGCAGTTGCAAATTGTTGGGGGCAAAGAGTTTCAGGTCATCCATGTAAAGGAGGTGTGAGATAACCTGACCACCTCTTCTCAATCGATAACCTAGCCCTGAATTCTCCGGCAGCGTGCTTAGAGGATTCAAGGGAGGCAGAACCAAAGTGGACTCAAACTGTCACCCTGGAATATACCTCGCTCTATCCTTATTGGCTCGCTATTCCTCAGGATTTGTCGACATCCTGGATAGCGAAGCACCGTCCTCCATTGCCCCATACATGACATCAGGAAGGTGCGTAGAGTTGCATCTACTTTATACAACTCCAGCACCCTCATGAGCCATGTATGTGGAACCGAGTCATAGGCCTTCTTATAATCTATCCAACATGTCGACAGATCTCTTCGGGAACAACGAACCTGCTGGTTAATGGCCATATCGATGAGGAGTAGCTCCTTAGTACCGTGGGACCCGTTCCTACATCCATTTTGAGAGGCAGACATGATGGAGTTGGTGTCAATATGTTTGTTAATTTAAGTTCTCAAAATGGAAGTAAAAACTTTATAGACCGTTGGTAGACAAGTGATCGGTCTATAATTTTTGGGTTCCGCAGTACTACCTGATTTATGGAGCAGGTGGGTTATTCCTGTTGTTAGGAACTGGGGCAGCGATCCTGATTCTAAAGCTGACTGGAACTGGGATGCCAAACGGGCGTGCGACCTTTGTAACCACTTTATCCAAAAGTTGTGCAGCCCGTCCGGCCCTGGTGATTTCCAGTTAGGTAACGGACGGACTGCACGAGCTACATCTTGGGGGCTGATGGTGAATGCCTCCATTTCTGGTATTTGCTCGCACGCTCGTTCGATTTCCCTGGTCCAATCTCCTTCGGTGTGATTGACAGGCGCCGACCAGATGCTTCGCCAAAATGAACACATGGCGTCATCATCCGGTAGGCGCGTGTCAATCACACCTTTGTCCGGTTGCTCCCAGGCCCTGTAAACCCACCTTTCATCGCTCTGGAATGTACGATTCTGAGTGTATCGTTCCACTCTCCGTCTGTATCGTCGAATACGGTTTGCCCATGCATAGATCTTCTGCTTCAGGAAGTCTATACGCTCTGTGACGCGGGTTAAATAATCTTGAGAACTGATATCAGTCCCCGACATTATTATTATTATTTTGTTTTTTTTTTTTTTTTTTTAATCTCGGGAGCATGGATCCCGGTCTTTTGAAAGTCGTACGAGGGACCGAAGCCAACTCGCAGAGGCCCCTTAGACAAATTTATATGGAATGAGACACCAACCGACAATTATCCCTGTTCGTACTGTTACGAGCTGGGTATGGGATAAATTAATTATTACCAATCAGTCAATTAAATAACTTTATTAAACACAAAACACTTAAAACTTAATCACAAATACACTACTGATCACTATTCACTTAGATATCGCACTTATAGTTCACTTCGATTCGCTTCGTTGTATCGCCTAAATCAGACTGACTGCATCGTGTGTCGGCGCTCTGCTTTTATACCGCTAATATTCACGAACATTCTGGCTAAGTGTAGAACGGTTCCAGAAAAACATCAACAAATAAACATTACCAGGAAATACAAAAGTAGTAGGTATAAAAAATAATAACCTACTTGTACCGAATAAAGAAATAGGTACTTTATGCCCTCGGCGTACGGTCGAAATTACAATGACGAGTTCTAATATTGTTTATAAGTAGTTACCTACTTAACTTCAAACTAATAATAATGGAATGCTTCTCGAAGTTTTTAGCGCGAACACACTGTAATCCGTGCTTTCTCGAAAGATCTCGTACGTACGACGTAACACTGCCCCCTCCTTAGACATGCTCGTCCCGAGCATGATTAGCCCCGTAGTATCGGGCCAATCGGTCTACATGAACAATCTTAGGCGCACCTCGTAGACCCTTCTGTATTCGGTAGGTGACATCGTTGATCCTAGTCACGACTCGGTATGGTCCATCCCAATTTGCTTGCAATTTCGGAGACTTCCCCTTGCTCCGCACTGGGTTATGTAACCACACCAGTGAACCCTCGTCGAAACCCCTACTGTTTGCCTTGCGGTCATAACGGGTCTTCGTCTTCTCAGACATCTGTTGGCCGGATTGTCGGATATGCTCATAAACATCATTCAACTTGTTACGCAAATCATTTGCGTAATCTGTTACACTACGTGGAGCATCAGGGGGAGCTCCAGTGATTAAATCTGCAGGCAACCGTAATTCTCTTCCAAAGTTCGCGAAGGCTGGCGTCACAGTCGTACTTTCGTGGACTGCGCTGCGGTAGGACAGCAGAAACGGCTGTATGTGCTTGTCCCAATCCTTCTGCCTGCTTTCCACGACTTTTGCCAGATATCTCTCCAACGTTTGGTTGAATCGTTCCACCATTCCATCAGATTGTGGGTGGTAAGAGGTGGTTCTGGTTTTGTAGGTACCCATCAATCGACAAGTTTCCTGAAATACTTGCGATTCAAAATTCCTTCCTTGATCGCTGTGTATTTCTAAGGGTACTCCAAAACGACAGAAAACTTCCTGAACTAATTTATCTGCGACAGTTGTAGCTTCTTGGTTAGGAATGGCGAAGACTTCTGGCCACTTTGTGAAGTAATCCATGACCACCAGGAAGTACTTGTTTCCGCTCTCACTTTCTGGAAATGGTCCCGCAACGTCTAGTGCTATCCGTTCCCAAGGGGCTCCAACGTTGTACACTTTTAATGCACCTCGGCTGCGTGTGTGGGGTCCTTTCACGGCCGCACAACTGGTACATTTGCGACACCAGTCCTCCCATCATCTCGACAGTGGATCCAGTAAAAGCGTTCTCGAATTTTTAGTAGAGTCCTTTTTACTCCCATATGTCCTCCTGAACATCCATCATGGTAGAGCCGTAGAACATCCGGTACCTTAGCTTTAGGGACAACCATTTGTAGATGACAGCTGTCCCCTCGAGCGTTTTCCCATTTACGGCACAAGACTCCATCCTGGATCACCAAGCTGTTCCATTGCGCCCAATAACTCTTCGTGATGGGACTCATCGCAGCCACATCACTCCACTTAGGTTTAGGAGCACCAGCTTTGACCCACTCGAAGATCGGTTTGATGTCCGAGTCATTTTGCTGAGCCTGCTGTAGGGTTTCCTTCCATTCATCGCTGAGATCTGTTCTAAACATCCTCACGGGCACTACTTCCTTAGTCTCTTGCCCGGCACAGTGCTTACAGTCTTCAGGACAAGGTCTTCTTGACAAGGCGTCTGCGTTACCGTGAGTTCTCCCACTGCGATGTTCAGTTATGAAGTCAAACTCTTGTAGTAGTTCAATCCATCTCGCCATTTGCCCTTCTGGATTCTTAAACTGTAATAGCCACTTCAATGCAGCATGGTCAGTTCGTAATTGGAATTTACGTCCCAGCAAATATTTACTGAAGTGCTGCAATGTCTTTACTACGGCGAGTAGCTCCCGTCTTGTAACGCAGTAATTTCTTTCTGGTTTGGATAAAGACTTGCTGAAGTAAGCTATCACAACCTCTTGGTCTCCTTTCCGTTGAGACAGCACGCCCCCAATTCCAGTATTACTTGCATCGGTGTCAACTATGAAGTCATTTTCAGTGTCGGGATATCCCAAAATAGGTGTATTGCACAGACGTTTCTTTAATTCCTGAAATGCGACGTCGCAGTTCTCGTCCCAACAGAATTGCCGCTTTTCCTCAGTGAGTTTGTGCAGAGGTTTCGCAATGTCGGCAAAATTCTTGACAAACCTTCGATAGTAGGAGCACAAACCCAGAAATGCTCTGACCTGTGTCTTGTCTTTTGGAACTGGCCAATCCTTGACGGCGATTACTTTTTCTGGGTCTGTTTGAACACCTTCCCCCGAAACTATGTGTCCTAAAAAGTTTACTTGTTGTCTGAAAAACGAGCACTTTTTCGGACTTAACTTGAGATTTGCTGTTTGGATTTTCGACAGCACTCGGTTGAGGTTTTTAAGGTGATCTTCAAATGTACGGCCCACGATGATAATGTCGTCTAGATATACAAGACATGCGTCTCCAATCAATCCGGCGAGTACTTGCTCCATCAACCTTTCAAATGTCGCAGGAGCATTGCACAAACCGAATGGCATAACTTTAAACTGCCACAATCCTTTTCCTGTTGAAAATGCAGTTTTCTCCTTATCCTTGGGATCTATTTCAACTTGCCAGTAGCCACTTTTCAGGTCAAGTGTGGTAAACCACTTCATACCAGTCAGCGTATCCAGTGTGTCATCGATCCTAGGCAGCGGGTAGCTGTCCTTCTTCGTGACGTCGTTCAGTCGTCGATAATCCACACAGAAGCGCATACTGCCGTCCTTTTTCTTTACCAGGACCACAGGAGAACACCATGGACTCGATGAAGGTTCTATAACACCGTCCTTCACCATTCCCTCAATCATGGTTTCCACCTCTTTTTCTCGTGCAACTGGCAGTCTTCTTGGTCGCTGACGGATTGGTAACTCATTGCCTGTATTAATCTTATGCTGAACAAGTCCAGTTCTCCCTATGTCAGCATCGTTTGAAGAGAAAGTGTCGGCGTACTGAAGTAACATCTTCTTAGCCTTGTCCATTTCTCCTTTAGTTAAATCGCAGTTTTCCAAAAGCGTTGACACGTCAAATTTTGCACTACGAATTTTATTTCCGGTAGGCGGATCCTGCAATTGACGCATCCAAGCTACTTCCTCGCAAGTACCGATCAAGGTGCCCTTCTTGATCACATGCTCCTTGTCACTTGGATTCAGTATGCGTACTGCTGAGACGTTGGTGGCCTTGACCAAAGTACGTGCCATCTTCCATGGGAAGTCATTGTTCACCCTTTCTATCAGAACACTTCGATCTTTGTGTCCAGAATTCTGTGGTAAACTAATTGGCACAATTGTTTCTGATCTGCGAGGAAGAACAATCTCTTTCAAGCAGTACACTTTTCCTGATGGTGCACCTTCCATGAAGACTTCATCTGAACCACATTTCAATACTCCTTGATCAACGTCGATCTCGCAACGATGTTTCCGCATGAAGTCCAAGCCCAAGATGCAATCGTCCACTATATCGGCCACGATGACATTGTGCTGGTAAGTTCTATCACCCAATTTTAACTCCACCTCCTTCTTGCCTCGGACGACTATGTGCTGACCGGTAGCTGTTAGTAATCGTATACGGTCGTGGTTATCGACGTAGTCCCCAAGAAACCGACTTGCTAGGTGAGAATTAACGACCGTGTGAGAAGCTCCAGTATCCAACGTCAGTTTGCATGGTGTTCCGTTGACTTCGCCTTTGATGGTCAGGCTGTTCCCATCATGTGCTTGCGAGATCAAGATTCTCGGGGCTCTTTCAATACCAGCCAGCACCCGCCCCCCAGTCCTGGCATTTACTCGTTTCCCTGCTGTGGCTGGGCAGTCACTTCAGCCACCCTTCCCTGCTGATCTTCTCTCGGGTTGCTGCGCTTAGGACAGCTTGACCGAAGATGACCCCTTTCTCCGCAAGTGTAGCACCTAGGACTGTACCCTTGCGGCCGGTCGCGTACAGGTGATGCTAAAACCTCCCTGACGCGGTGCGTTCGGTGGTCCTGCCTCACTGCCTCTACTTCTAAGGCATGGGCCAAGGCGTCTTTCAGCGTCTCATGATGCCCGAGTCTCACAGCGGCTCTAACTTCTAGGTCGCGTATTCCATCAACGAACGCTTGTACCAAATTCCCATCGATAAGTGCAGGGGCAGACTGGTATGCTTTCCGAACCAGCTTTTCAACTTCGAGGGCCCACTGCTGTAGGTTCTCGGCACTACGTTGTACACGATCCTTCAACTTAGCACGAAATACGTGCTCCAGGTGTGCGTCGCCGTATCTGGACTCTAACGCCTCCAGCAGCTGCTCGTAGGTTACATTCTTGCCGAGCGCCTCAAGAATGTTAAGAGCCTGGTCTCGGAGGCCCAAGGTGAGCGCGGTCATGGCTTGCGGTTTTGTCCATCCATTCGCCTTCATAACGGCCTCAAATTGAATTTTATAAGCCGACCACGAAGATGTGCCATCGAATGGAGGCACCTTAAAGCCCCGCGCTGAAGGTGCAGCAACTACTGAAGCTGCAGTCACGTCTCCAGTCTTCAGTTCCCCCAAAGCCTTCTTCACCCCAGCGATCTGAACTTCGGCTTCTGAGAGGCGATTCTCGTGCTGCTGTACTTGATCCTTCATCACCTTTAGCTCTTTGCCAAAAGTTGCATGAAGATCCTTTATGAGGAGCATCTGCTCGTCTTGGCGGCGGACCTGCTCCTCTTTGTCTCGCTGCAACTGCTCTTCCAACCGGCGAGCCTGCTCCTCTTGACGGCGAGCCTGCTCCTCTTTGTCTCGCTGCAACTGCTCTTCCAACCGGCGAGCCTGCTCCTCTTGACGGCGAGCCTGCTCCTCTTTGTCTCGCTGCAACTGCTCTTCCAACCGGCGAGCCTGCTCCTCTTGACGGCGAGACTGCTCATCTTGACGGCGAGACTGCTCCTGTAGCAGCGCCATTAAAGCTGACAAGTCTGGCGCCATTGATGCTGTAGAAACTGCGGATGGGCCAGCGACTGGCACTGACGTAGGCTGGACACCACCCGGTGTCTGTGTTGGAGAATGTCCAAACCGCCTTTGGTCCATGTCCTGCTGTCGCTGACTCCTGGTACGGATACCGTCCGTGTCGTCCTTCGGTAAAATTGGCATAATTTATCCCTCACTTCTGACACCAAATTGTTACGAGCTGGGTATGGGATAAATTAATTATTACCAATCAGTCAATTAAATAACTTTATTAAACACAAAACACTTAAAACTTAATCACAAATACACTACTGATCACTATTCACTTAGATATCGCACTTATAGTTCACTTCGATTCGCTTCGTTGTATCGCCTAAATCAGACTGACTGCATCGTGTGTCGGCGCTCTGCTTTTATACCGCTAATATTCACGAACATTCTGGCTAAGTGTAGAACGGTTCCAGAAAAACATCAACAAATAAACATTACCAGGAAATACAAAAGTAGTAGGTATAAAAAATAATAACCTACTTGTACCGAATAAAGAAATAGGTACTTTATGCCCTCGGCGTACGGTCGAAATTACAATGACGAGTTCTAATATTGTTTATAAGTAGTTACCTACTTAACTTCAAACTAATAATAATGGAATGCTTCTCGAAGTTTTTAGCGCGAACACACTGTAATCCGTGCTTTCTCGAAAGATCTCGTACGTACGACGTAACAGTACTATGCAAGTGCACCCAAGGACAACCCCCGGTTGGTGTAGGACTATTGCAGTACATGGGAACAAAAAAATTGGACTATGGGTTTGGCTGGCTAAAGTGGATTGGTTATCAAGAACTATGGTAGGACTATGACCCCTGCCTGACCGATGATATATAATATACACGGATAAGATGGCAGGGGGTGACTTGCACACTCAATAATGGGCCCCCGAAAAACTGTCGCTAGCACATAGTGACTTAGCGACTAGGGGGCAACATGTCTTGAGGTGCTTGAGGAGTGGAGAGGTATTCCACGGCTTTCAGAACAATCCCAGAGCCCGGAAGATGGTCAAGATCCCTACGAGCACTTACTGGAATACTTCCTTCCTCCGAGCACGTTTGCTCTTGCGAATCTCCACTCAAGCCGGCCAATTAAGGCAAGAATGAGGTGGGAGCTCCATTCCTCGTCAGTATTCATTCCAGCCGGCCAATAAAGGCAAGCCAGAGGTGAGGAACAAGACTTCTCCCAGGAGATAGGGTCCGTGGGGTCGCTACTGCCCAACAGCTCGCCACATGCTGCCCTGCGGGTTTTTTGTATCTCTTTTGGTCTGGCTCCTCATCCTAGACCTGTTCCGGCAAAGTAAACTCTACCGGCACAGGCCTAGAGTTCGGAGCGCGCAAGCCCCACCACGACGTCAACGTAGAGATACGGCGGTGGGGTATTAATATTATTATTGTTATTTATGTGTTTACATATCTCGGAACCATGGGGTCCCGGTCTTTTGGAAGGCGTACGAGGGGCCGAAGCCAACTCGCAGAGGCCCCTTGGACAAATTTAAATGAAATGAGGCATCAACCGACGATTATCCCCGTACGCACTGTGCAAGTGCACAAAAGGACAATCCCCGGTTGATGTAGGACTATTGCAGTACATGGGAACAAAAACTTGGACTATGGGTTTGGTTGGCTATAGTGGATTGGTTATCAAGAACTATGGTAGGACTATGACCCCTGCCTGACCAATTGTTCGGTACAATATTTGCAACCGAACAGCTCAGCACTTTTGCCTGCGCGCATTTCCATAAATGCACGTATCGCAACTATCGTAAGTTAGTGCGTGTTCGGATACCAATCGCGTAAGTCTAATCAAACCATCTTAGTGCTACTTTGTGTTAGATTTACCATTTCTTAGTTCAGTAGTATCTAATATAATCTTTTAACCATAAAAAAAAAACCATTCCAGTGTCTGGTCATCGAGTCTTAACTGGGATGATGCGCTGCCAGAAGATATCAAAATCAAGTGGCTAAGCTTAAGAGAAGAATTAAAAGACATCAATTGTATTGAAGTGAAACGATGGTTAGGAATAAAGAAAAATCATAGCTTGCAACTACACGGATTCTGTGATGCGTCGAACAAAGCGTATGCCGCTGTTATATATTGCAACTTCATTAACCAAAATAGTTGTATAGCCAACACAGCTGATGCAAAAAGTGCAGACTTGCTTGGAGCCGTATGACCCGGAAGTATACTGTTGGACTGATTCAACAGCAGTGTTGGGATGGATTAAGGGAGATCCGGCGAGGTGGAAACCCTTTGTCTCAAATCGCGTGAAAGCAATCACCAAAATAATTCTCAAGGAAAAATGGAATTATGTCAAAACCATTGAAAATCCAGCTGATTGTGCCAGTCGTGGATTGAAAATCAAACAATTAAAAAATCATGATTTTTGGTGGCAAGGGCCATCATGGATCCAACCATTCCAAAACCATGAAATACCTCTAACTACTTATGAAACCAGCTTAGAGATGAAACAATCAAATGCAGTAGTTGCGGAAATACACAAGGAAACAACCATGACCATAACTAATATTATCAACCATTTATTATACAAATTGAATTCCTTCGCAAAAATAATACGAGTTTTTGCATGGATACTACGATTACCTACAGTAAAGGCAGGCCGTCAACCTTATCTCACATTACAAGAACTCCGTCGCGAAAAACTGCTGATTATTAAAACTGTGCAACAAATGGAGTTTGCCAGTGACATAAGTCAATTACTTAGGAATGAAAATGTGCATTCGAAGAGTAAAATTTTACCATTACACCCTATCATAGACCAAGATGAGATTCTGCGAGTAGGGGGTAGACTGAGAAACGCACAGATAAGGTCAGAGATGAAACATCCAATAATACTACTAAACAACCATCGACTTACTACGCTAATAATTCAATACGCTCACGAACTAACGTACCATGGTGGAGCGCGCCTTACTTTGTCAAATATTCGACAGAATTATTGGATAATCAGCGGATATTCAGCTACAAAGAAAGTCATACGACAGTGTATTATATGTAAAAAGCAAGAACCCATCCAAAAATATCAACTCATGGGTGATCTACCATCATCAAGAGTGAATCCGGAAAGTGCCTTCTATCATTGTGGTGTTGACTACACAGGCTTTGTGGAAGTGAAGGCAAACAAAGGGCGCGGAATAAAAACGACAAAGGGTTACATAGCGTTGTTCGTATGTATGGTTACGAAGGCCGTCCATCTAGAACTCGTCTCAGATTTATCCAGCTCAGCATTCTTAGCCGCAATAAACAGAATGGCAGCACGTCGCGGGGCTCCACGTCATATCTATAGTGACAATGGAACCAATTTTGTTGGAGCAAATAGAATGCTGCAAGAAGAATATGACCATTTTCAAAATGTTCACAACGAGTCATTCTTTAGAGAGATAAGAGAGCTCCAAATTGAATGGCACTTCAACGCACCTTCTTGGCCTCATGCGGGAGGACTTTGGGAAAGAGCCGTGAAAGTCTCAAACATCACCTCAAACGCGTGATTGGTCAACAAAAACTTACGTTTGAAGAATACACCACCCTATTAGCAAAATTAGAAGCTTGCCTGAATTCGCGACCAATATGTGCGTTATCAGAAGATCCAGAGGATCTTAACTTCCTAACACCAGCCCATTTCCTATCAGCACGTCCAGGTTTAACTATGATTGACACAGCAGATGACGCCAGAACCAGGTGGCATCTAGTGACAAAATTATTCGACGACTTATGGAAGAGATGGAAAACAGAATACTTGACCCAACTATCAACCCGAAACAACAGAAGAATATCAACGTGGGTGATTTAGTTATGATACATGACCATAATTTACCAGCAGGAAAATGGCCGTGTGATGGAGGTTCATCCAGGAAAAGATGAACTTGTCAGAGTAGTCACTCTAAAAACCAAAAACGGCTACATGAAGCGTCCTGTAGTTAAATTATCAGTGCTACCTTTGGACCAAACGGAACCAACCATACCAAAAGAACAACCATTACATCAAAGTACTGAACCCGAAAAAGAACCACGTAATCGCCCATCGAATAAGAAAGAAAGAAAGAAAGAAAGAAAAAGTATTTATTGGGACTCGCACAGGACATTACAAATTAAACTAGAACACACTCATTAAAACATTATAAAAAATTAAAAAAACAAATTAAAAAGAAAAATAAAATAAAATAAAAAATAACAGAAAGTCCTGTACGAGGCCAAAAGGCTTCTATCTCAGCATATGTTGCGACATTTAAAAAAAAAATGTCGCAGCGCTGGTATTCTGATAGGGCCCGCAGTGATGTCACGGATAGATAGATACAGAAATAAATATTTAATAAAATATAAAATAGATGTAAATAAATATTAAATAAAATATATGTGTGAAATACTTTAAAAATTAAATATAAGTAGTCCGCATGTCTGCACCCGACGTAACATCAGTTACTTGTCTATGCCTTTAGTATCTGTGGTACTCTAGGCATCGTTGTGACAAGTAAAGAGACGCAGACGCCGACACCGGCAAAAAATTGTTATAAAAACATTACGGCTGTATAATGCTTCGTCCTTTGTGAATGTTACAAATAGCAGTGTTTATTATAATTATAATGAAAAGTGTATCGTGGTAACCAGTTAACGGCAGTTGGATAAGGAGATATACAGATAAACTAATGTTGTGAGTGATTGAGTGGTTTATGAATTTCAAAATTCACCTATGGCAAACAATGACAAAGAATAGTAAAAGAAAATGCGAAACAACTGCTGTCTCAATGAACCAAAGAGCATAATCGCTGCCAAACGCACGCCACCATCGACAGACGCGTGCATACCAACGGTAAGATTAATGTGTGGTATCTTTTTGAAGCTGAAGTAAGTAATGTTTAAATTTTACTCTGAAAGTACCAACTGTCTTTATAGCACGAAAAGGAGGTGGCAGATCGTTCCAGCAACGAGAGGCAGCGAATTTGAAACTACCACGGAAAGCAGCAGTTCTGTGCGATGACGCCAACATGAGGTATGAAGATGCTCTGGTTTTAATCTTGTTAACATCGCGCGACCAAGACAGTTTCTTGTATAAATAGTCTGGTTTCTTTGTGAGAATTGTGCCAAAGAGTAGGGTAGCCAGGTGAAGCTTTCTGCGTGCTGACATTCTCATCAAATTACCCTTATTTAAAAAGGGAGTGATGTGGGATCGTGGTGGGACATTGTAGCAGAATCTTGCGCAAGCGTTCTGCACCCGCTGGATAAGCTTTTCGCTTCTACCGAGGATGCACGCCCCATACACAGTGTCAGCATAGTTCAGCTTGGATAGAACAAGTGACTCACACAGCATGACACGCATATCCACACTTATGTAGGGACGGACACGATACAAGAGCTTGAGTCGGTAGAAGCAGTTGCGCACAGCCTCCAAAATGTGAGTTTCGAAATGCAGCTGCCCGTCAAATACTACCCCAAGATTACGAGCCTCCAGAACCCTTTCCACACCACAACCATCAATCCTGAGGTCCAGGTTGCAAGCAAGCATTTTGTTCAGGAAATCCCTAGATCCCATCACAATATACTTAGACTTACTAGGGTTCAGAACCAAGGAATTTCTTCTGGACCAAGCAGAGATCCTATCTAAATCCTCATTTATTCTCCTTACAGTTTCAGCAGTATCCTGGGAGCGGAAGGAGAGGTACAACTGCAGATCATCGGCATAAAGGTGGAACTTGGTGTTAATCAAGCAGTTGACGATGTCAGCACTGTACAGGATGAAGAGCAGCGGGCCAAGGATCGATCCCTGCGGTACGCCCCTGTCTATGTGCTTTGGACTAGAAGACATTATATCTCCATTACTGTCGCAAGTCACCTGGACAAATTGTGATCGATTACTGAGGTAACTCTCAAACCATTTGACCGCTTCAACATCACACCCATAATAAGACAGCTTGGAGAGAAGAAGTGAAGTATTTATAGAATCAAAAGCACGTGAAAAATCTAGTAGGACAAGTAGAGTCCCCATGCCCTGGTCTCTGGCTTCAAGAATGTTACCAACTACATCCAGGAGTGCTGTCGCTGTGCTGTGTCCTTTGCGAAATCCGGATTGAGCCAGAGGCAAAATACTATAGTGCTCAAGATATGCCCTAAGCTGGTCGGAGACAACCCTTTCTACAATCTTGGACAGACATGGCAGTAGGCTTATCGGACGGAGGTCTTTCACACTAGTGGGGTTGGGTACTTTAGGGATTGGTCTAACTATTGCCATTTTCCACAGATCAGGAAAAGAAGCGGTGACTATGGATCTGTTGATGATAGCTGTGATAACTGCAAGTGTTCGAGGAAGCGTCAACATCAGCATCTCCAGAGAAATATGGTCAGAGCCCTGCGCATTGGACTTAAGACCGCGCAGGATCCTCAACACCACATCCTGCTGAACCGGCTCAAGCTGGAAATGACTGTTACTGTGTCTATGGTGCTCAAAAAAACTTAAATCAGCAGTTGTGACCTTACCACTCTGCCAGGTACATTCAAAAAGTGTTGATTAATAGATTCTGGGTTGTTACAGAAATATGGCAGACCATACTCTGGTTTTTTAGAGGTGACTATAGTAGATTTGATATGACTCCATAATTTCTTTGGTTGTTTAATATTATTATTAATATACGTTTTAAAATATGCGCACTTCTCACTATCAAAAGCAGCTCTAACAAGGTATTTAAGCTCTATGTAGGATTTAAAATGATGTTCAGATTTTGTAGTTTTAAATTTCAAATGGCACTTGTCACGCAGCCTCATCATTTCCCTGACAGTGTCTGTTATCCAGGGGTAAGATTTCTCTTTGATTAAAACTTTTTTAAGGGGAGCATGCAAGTCAAATAATGTCAAAATGTATTTATTAAACATTGAAACCATAGAGTTTACATCTATCGAATACGAGAACATATTATAGTACCTATCCCAAGATAGTGAACATTGCGCTAGCACTGTTGCTGTTCGTAGGTATATTCATATTACCAACAACAGCTTCATACAATATTACAAAATTCCAACAAAACATTGTACTTTGACACTGTAGGAAAAGTACAATTAATTCGGGATAAGTGGAAATTAGTCACATACTTTGATATGTCTCCATACTGGCAAGGGGACAAAGCTATCTAAGACTTTACAAGCTACCTTGACCGAACATGCGAAACAATTATGGAATCGAGTCACTGTCACATGATACTCCTACAAATACGTCACAATTACAACGAACTGCAATATTACAACCAGCTGTTGCTTAGCCAGCATTACGGCGAGCGCTTACGAACACGACGCGGCCTTATCAATGCTGTCAGCTCAATTGCAAACTTACTGTTCGGAGTATTAGACGAAAGTTTCGCAGAAAAATATAGACAAGACATTGAACTTGTGCACCATAACCAAAAACACCAAGGCCAGCTATGGAAGAACTTGACATCTATCGTCGAAGCAGAGCACAATGTACTACAAAGAACCGAAGACATAATAGCAAAGCAACACAAGACCATAAATAAACACGTACAAGCTTTGGAAAATGCTAGTAGTAAGCTGCAACAAGAAATCAATGTGATGACTACACAACAAGACTTCACATTAGTCTCGATAGCTAGCATTAATATGATGCAAAACTTAAAACAAATACAGGAAACGTTAATAGATACAATATCAGAAATATACCATGGCCAAATCAGTCTGCATCTCCTAACACCACCCCAGCTCAAACGGGAGCTACAAATTATCTATGGACAAATGCCTCAAGATTTAGCGCTACCAATCGAAAACATAGAGACAGATTTCCAACGCATCTACAAGTTACTGAGAACAAAAGCTCGAGTCACAGAAAAATATATCATTTTCGAAATTACATTCCCGCTCATAGCAAGAGAAAGTTTCCAATTATATAGAATAATACCAGTTCCGAAACAGATCAATTACAGTATGACAATTATAACACCAATCTCAGAATACGTCGCAGTAAACCTGAAAAAGGATGCATATTTCGTACCCACCATACATGATCTTGACAAATGCTTGTATCACGGTAAATCTTTCATATGTGAGCTCTTCAAGCCAATCCAAAATTTGGAAAATAATGAAAACTTTTGCGAAACAAGCCCAATAAACAAAAAGTGCAAAACAGAAACCACAACGTGCAAAAATAGATGGGTTGAATTACACTCAACGTCACAATATTTATATTTTTGCTGTGACACATATTCCATCAAAATCATATGCGACGATCAAGTTACTGTTCGCCAGCTGACTAGAGCAGGGGTCATTAGTATGACTCAGAAATGTTTTAATAAAAGTAAAGATTTCACACTGTATTCTTTACAACAGCAATCCAACCAGTTGAACTTTTCACCAAACATGCTCGTACCAGAGCTAGATCAAATAAATCATATAGTGAACATAGCAATACCAACGGACACCACATTACCAGATGACATGAGTCTGAATAAATCACTATCCATTCTTGGAGATCAGATCAGAACGCTGAAAACCACCAAAGCAGAGGTTGAAGATGTTTCAGTTCATGACATCCACCAATATACCATCATGTACATACTGCTGGGACTTGTCCTATGCGCGGCAGCAGTCTGGATCTGGAGAAGAACAAGTTGCTGCTCGCAGTCTACGGCCAGCCGGGCGCAGCCTCACCACAGACAGGAATCTGTGGCGACTACATCTCAAGCAACCAGAGTGAACAGTGATGTGCAACCGCGAAAGCAGAGTAATGCTGACCGTCAGCAAAGTGAAAGTGAACATATAGATCTAAATTCATATTTCGCCAGACGATGGCCCAGTGCTATGCGTAGTGCGGTTAAAACGCAAAGAGCTACGTTGCCTAAAGCGACAAAAGAACGTTTACTTACAGTAAAAGACTCATTAGTTTAAAAAATGTAGTTTTAGTGCAACTAGAATTTAATACTTACTTCGTTACCATTGTATTAGGATAACCATAGTTTATATTTTTTACTTTTTACCATTTTTTGTTTATTTTGTATTATTTACCTGTCATGCATATACCTAAGATGATTCGATGAGCAAGTACTTTACAATCTTTTATCTCATCTTGTGCTCGGGAATATGTTCGGTACAATATTTGCAACCGAACAGCTCAGCACTTTTGCCAGCGCGCATTTCCATAAATGCATGTATCGCAACTATCGTAAGTTAGTGCGTGTTCGGATACCAATCGCGTAACTCTAATCAAACCATCTTAGTGCTACTTTATGTTAGATTTACCATTTCTTAGTTCAGTAGTATCTAATATAATCTTTTAACCATATTTTTGCGTATCATTAAACCAGTGTTCGTAAACCAATAACCAAACCATTTACCCGCCGTCCGATAAAACCAATCAAATCAACCAACCCAGAAATTAGTGCTAAAACAATCAAACATTAATTTCTACACCAATGATATATAATATACACGCATAAGATGGCAGGGGGTGACTTGCACACTCAATAATGGGCCCCCTAAAAACTGTCGCTAGCACATAGTGACGTAGCGACTAGGGGGCAACATGTCTTGAGGTGCTTGAGGAGTGGAGAGGTATTCCACGGCTTTCAGAACAATCCCAGAGCCCGGAAGATGGTCAAGATCCCTACGAGCACTTACTGGAATACTTCCTTCCTCCGAGCACATTTGCTCTTGCGAATCTCCACTCAAGTCGGGCAACAATGAGGTGGGAGCTCCATTCCTCGTCAGTATTCATTCCAGCCGGCCAATAAAGGCAAGCCAGAGGTGAGGAACAAGACTTCTCCCAGGAGATAGGGTCCGTGGGGTCGCTACTGCCCAACAGCTCGCCACATGCTGCCCTGCGGATTTTTTGTATCTCTTTTGGTCTGGCTCCTCATCCTAGACCTGTTCCGGCAAATTAAACTCTACCGGCACAGGCCTAGAGTTCGGAGCGCGCAAGCCCCACCACGACGTCAACGTAGAGATACAGCGGTGGTGTATTATTGTTATTTATGTGTTTACATATCTCAGAACCATGGGGTCCCGGTCTTTTGGAAGGCGTACGAGGGGCCGAAGCCAACTCGCAGAGGCCCCTTAGACAAATTTAAATGCAATGAGGCATCAACCGACGATTATCCCCGTACGCAATGTGCAAGTGCACAAAAGGACAATCCCCGGTTGATGTAGGACTATTGCAGTACATGGAAACAAAAAATTGGACTATGGGTTTGGTTGGCTATAGTGGATTGGTTATCAAGAACTATGGTAGGACTATGACCCCTGCCTGACCAATGATATATAATATACACGGATAAGATGGCAGGGGGTAACTTGCACACTCAATACTGGGCCCCCTAAAAACTGTCGCTAGCACATAGTGACGTAGCGACTAGGGGGCAACATGTCTTGAGGTGCTTGAGGAGTGGAGAGGTATTCCACGGCTTTCAAAACAATCCCAGAGCCCGGAAGATGGTCAAGATCCCTACGAGCACTTACTGGAATACTTCCTTCCTCCGAGCACATTTGCTCTTGCGAATCTCCACTCAAGTCGGGCAACAATGAGGTGGGAGCTCCATTCCTCGTCAGTATTCATTCCAGCCGGCCAATAAAGGCAAGCCAGAGGTGAGGAACAATACTTCTCCCAGGAGATAGGGTCCGTGGGGTCGCTACTGCCCAACAGCTCGCCACATGCTGCCCTGCGGGTTTTTGTATCTCTCTTGGTCTGGCTCCTCATCCTAGACCCGTTCCGGCAAAGTAAACTCTACCGGCACAGACCTAGAGTTCGGAGCGCACAAGCCCCACCACGACGTCAACGTAGAGATACGACGGTGGGGTTATTATTATTATTTTTTATATTTTTAAAAATCTCGGGGGCATGGCTCCCGGTCCTTTGGAAGGCGTACGAGGGGCCGAAGCCAACTCGCAGAGGCCCCTTAGAAAAAATTATATGGAATGAGACACCAACCGACAATTATCCCTGTTCGCACTATGCAAGTGCACCCAAGGACAACCCCCGGTTAGTGTAGGACTATTGTAAGATATGGAAACAAAAGCTATTAGGCTATGTGTTTGGGTGGCTTAAGTTGACTGGTTACCTGGAACTATGGAAGGACTATGGCCCCTGCCTGATCAATGTTGTTATGTACACGGATAAAATGGCAGGGGGTGACTCGCACACTCAATAATGGGCTCCCGAAAACGGTCGCTAGCACAAAGTGTCGTAGCGACAAGGAGTCAACATGTCCTGAGGTGCTTATGAGGAGTGGAGAGGTTTATTATTATAATTTTTTTTTGTCTTCGACTTTTCTCGGGACCCTAGGGTCCCGGATCTTGGAAGGCGTACGAGGGGCCGAAGCCAACTCGCAGAGGCGCGTTATACGTTTTGAATGAAATGAGGCACCAACCGACAATTATCCCTGTTCGCGATATGCAAGTGCACCCAAGGACAACCCCCGGTTGGTGCAAGACTATTGTAGGATATGGAAACAAAGATATTGGATTATGGGTTTGGGTGGCTAAGTGAACTGGTTATCTAGAGCTATGGAAAGACTATGGCCCCTGCCTGACCAATATTTTATATAAAATACACAGGTAAAATGGCAGGGGGTGACTTGCACACTCAATAATGGGCCCCGAAAACGGTCGCTAGCACAAAGTGTCGAAGCGACAAGGGGGCAACATGTCCTGAGGTGCTTATGAGGAGTGGAGAGGTATTCCACGGCTTTCAGGACAATCCCGGAAGCACGGTCAAGATCCCTACCAGCATCTTATTGGAATACTTCCTTCCTCCAAGCCCGTTTGTTCTTGCGAATCTCCACTCAAGCCAGCCAATTAAGGCAAGAATGAGGTGGGAGCTCCGTTCCTCATCAGTGTTCACTCCAGCCGGCCAATAAAGGCAAGCCAGAGATGAGGAACAAGACTTCTCCCGGGAGAAAGGGTCCGTGGGGTCGCTACTGCCCAACAGCTCGCCACATGCTGCCCTGCGGGTTTTTGTATCTTTCTTGGTCTGGCTCCTCATCCCAGACCCGTTCCGGCAAAGTTAACTCTACCGGCACAGACCTAGAGTTCGAAGCGCGCAAGCCCCACCACGACGTCAACGTAGAGATACGGCGGTGGGGTTATTACATACATACATAAACTCACGCCTTCTTCCCATGGGGGTAGGCAGAAACTACAGAACGCCACCTGCTACGATCCTTACATACTCCTTTTGCCGGTGGGGTTATTATTATTATCCTTACATATTATAAAACAAAGTCCCCCGTCGCGTCTGTCTGTCTGTCTGTCTGAAGGCGATAAACTCAAAAACTACCGAACGGATTTTCACCAATGGACGAAGTGATTCATGCGGAAGGTTTTAGTGTATATAAATAATTCATTTAAAAGTTTGTGTAAATTGGCTGAAATTTGACGATTATTATTGAAGATGTCGGTAAAAATCATACCGACTGGGAGCTTTATTGCGTGCGCCTCGGAAATCGTTAAAGTTACATAAAACGTATGTTTTACAATATTGTTCATCTTAAAAAGTTCAACAAAAAAGTCCGCGATGAGATATGTCTATCTTCTAAGGATGACCCACAATAACCATTTTTATCTTTCAGAATTTGATAAAAAAATTATTGTTATTTTCGAAGCTATTTTGACCGGTATTATATTAATCTTTATCCGACTAACTTTGTTACTTAAACTGAGCATTTAATTTCGATTAAACTATGCCTAGTCATCATTTCATTTAAATGAATAGTTTAAAAGATATCACAGATTCAAAATTACGTGTAAGATAATAATTTTGGTTCACGCAACGCGGGCGCAGCGGTAGGAGTCAATGACCTTTTACTCGGCTATTAGGTATGTAATCCCGGTATGGGTAGTACGTTCCCGTGGGACATTTTCCGAGATCCTCGCGGGCGAAATCGCGGGCAAAAGCTAGTTTATTATAATTTGGGAATTACTTTATCGGATTAGGTTAAGGTGCGGCGGGAGTGGCCCGCCGCGAACATGTTTGTTTTTATATGAGTTTTAAAGGGTCTTTCAACAAGGACGGGTCGATGTTGAAATTAAATAAAACAAGCTGTCGTATGAGATATTAAAGAAATTATTTTTTTGATTTGAAAGGCCCATTTATGCCATTATTTATGAAATATGACATCGTTTGAATGTCCATCGCGGCTTCGAACGGTGGCAAAGATCCGAGAGGTCCAATTTTCAATTACTCTACTGCATAGATCCGGCTGAATCTGAGCGATGGCCTGCGTTAGGTTGACTTTCAGGGCATTGGTTGATTGCGGATTATTGGCATAGACCTGCAACTTGAGAAAACCCCAGAAGAAAAAGTCTAGCGGGGTCAAATCGCACGATCTTGGTGGCCAATTCACGTCACCTCTGCGAGGATAAGCCTACCCTCGAATCGTTCATGCAGAATGTCCATTGTGTCGCTCGCTGTGTGGCACGTAGCGCCGTCTTGTTGGAACCACATGTTGTCCACGTCCATATCGTTCAATTCGAGCCAAAAGAAATTGTTAATCATTGATCTGTAGCGCTCGCCGTTGGCAGTAATGGCCTTGCCATCATCGTTTTCGAAAAAGTACGGACCAATGACGCCGACGGACCAAAATCCGCACCAAATAGTAACTTTTTGTGGATGCATTACCACCTGGTGAACCTCATGTGGGTTGTGTATGGTTGTCCCATATACGGCAATTTCATCCAAAAATGCGCCGCGTCGCTAAAGGTGATTTTTCGGCCAAAATCGGGGTCCTCTTCCAAACGTTCTGTAGCCCAGTCAGCGAACAAACGGCGTTGTCTATGGTCATTCACTTTGAACTCCTGGGTCAGCTGGATCTTATACGGGTGTAGGCCCAAGCCCCGACGCAAAATTCGCCAAGTTGAAGTCTGCGAAAGGCCGAGTTCTTGTGCACGGCGAGAAATCGACTGCCTCGGAGTCTCCTGCACACTCGCAGGAACAGCAGCGATGTTCTCGGCCGATCTGGCGTTCCTTTGACGTAAGGGTGTTGGTTGGTTGTTTACCGAACCAGTCGTCTCGAAACTGGTCACCAAACGTTGGCGAGTCGACTTTGAAGGGCCACCGCGTCTGCCGTAAAATGGACGTAATGCGCGCAACGTTTGCACTAACGAACACTCATTTTGATAATAAAGTATTATCATTTGGACGTGCTGCTCAATCGTGTAACTTGCCATGGTGATTTGGCATCAGTAACTGAAGAAATAACAATGCATTTGACAGATGCCGCTAAAACAACATGGCCGCCACAAACTGTTAACATCGACCCGCCCTATTTGAAAGACCCTTTATTAGGGTTTATTATTTTTATTCGAAAGAAATTATGTGAATATACGTTTATAACATTATGCTTTATAAAATTATGCGGCGTTATTATTATGCCAACAGTATTTATGGCAATTAACATTATGGCTAAACATTAATGACTAATCATATTATGCGTAATGATCAGTATGCTGAATTTCGTTATGCCATTGTAAATTATGTCAATCTATATTATGCTTATAATTAGTAAACCATTATAAACTGTTAATTTGTCCTGTAATATTATTCTTAAAACATTGTGATAATAATGGACCTGTAGGTACTACTGTACGAATTAAAAGATTTATTATTATTAATACATAGACGTACCCGGCACAGTGCGCGCACTGAGGTCGAGGATGCGGCGCGTGCGCGTGAGCAGCGGGCGGCGGTGCAGCACGCGGATGGGCGTGCGCTGGCTCAGCAGTACGCGCGCCGCGTCGTGCGCCGGCGTGTTGCGGTACGCGTTGATACGCGCGATATCGCGCGCAGTCACCACCACGCCCGTGTCGCCGTTGGCCTGGCGACAGTCACCCGGGATATCTCAGTCATCAAGTATATGATGCAGCCAGAACACTTAAACAGTCAAAAGTACTTTTAACTGAAAATCATTGGTTAATAGTGCTTTTGAATGTAAATTTGCAATTAAAAGTTGTTTTAACTAACGCTCTTAAGCCTGTATCCTAATTGCGTAACTTATTTTCGTTAACAATTATGTCTAATTTGTTTCATTTTGAAACAAATTAGGCAACATTCAATGCGTTATTTACGTTGTTGAGTAGATTATTTTTTGTAGTAGCATCCAGGTAGTAAGCGTCGGCATAATCTAGAATCGGCTCAATAAGTGTTTGTGCCAAAGAAATTTTAGTCTTCAAAAGGGCAGGAGACTTTGAAGGCTTTTCAACGAATGAAAGGAGAAACGTACCTTTCGACTGACCACATTGACCTGAGCACGCCTCGAAATATTGGAGTAAATAATTACACCCAGATCTTTGGCGGTTTCGGTATAATCAATGCGAACAACATCGAGATATAAAGGCATCAGAGATGCAACATCAGCCGCATTGCGAACGAATCTGCTGCCTATAATCATGGCCTGAGATTTAGTTCGATTAATTTGCAGATCAAATGACTTAGCCCAAACGCTGATGCAAACCAGGTCATATTCATAGCAGAAATTGCAGAACACGCGTCAGCTACAATAAAATGTCGGTAGCGCTGCAAGTCGGGTTCCCTCTATCTGGCAGAATTTTGATGCTCCGAAATTTATTTGGCATAACACACTTGGCATAATCTTCTTTGAACGAATATATATATGGCATAAAAATCATTTAATATAATTATTGTTTGGCCGAATGTTCATATGTCCGAATTTACAAAGGCATACTTTTAAGATGGCAGAATTTTATTTGGCATAATTACTTTTGGCAAAGCTTAATTTCGCATAATTTCGTTTCACATAACGTTTATTTAGAGCGTGTACTACAAAAGTTAGTGAAGTGACAGAACCGAATCGCTGCAAAACCGACTGCACGTAGTCTTGTCTGCCCTACCCCTAGAGTGTAATTTAAGCCCGCGTAGGCGCAGAGGGGCGAGGCGGCCCGCGAGCTGAGGAGCAGGTGGTTTTAACGCTCGCCGCCGCGGCTGAGGCTGGCCGGCCAAGCCGGCCAGCAAGGCGAAGCTGCTGTGGTGAGCGTTACAACCATCATCGACGAGAAGCTTGCGTGGGACCGCTGGAGCCCCGCAGCGCCGGAGCCGTGACAAAAACCATGCCTGCTGCATGTTGCATGCTTGCTTGCATGCTGCATGCATGGTGTGTGCTTTTTGCATGTTTGCATTCTACATGCTTGATGCATACATAGATATGAAATTTATGCCAAAAGACGATTCTGACATTGAACTTTCTGCAATATGATGGTTCTACTTTTAATTATTATGGATATGAAATTTATCCCTAAAGATGATTCTGACTTACTAAATTATGCGTTTTTAATGTATTATAAATGAGTGTATGCCAATCGATTTTCTGCGAAATGAAGTTTATGCTATGCGCTGTTATGCAAAATAATATTATGACATAAAAAGTTCTGCTATAAAGGGTAGACCCCTGCAAGTCATCTGCGTAGAGATGGAAACTAGAGATTACCCTGGTAGCAAAGTTAATGAAAAAGAACGCTACCTTGAGGAACTCCTTCAGTGAGGCTACACCAATCAGAGGACTCCTCCAGGCGAACACACTGAGAGCGTCCCCGAAGATAAGAACTGAACCAACGTAAGCGGAAGAAGAGAAATTGATAGATTTGAGGATACCTAGTAAAATGTCCATATCCACTAAATTGAAGGCCCTACTAAAGTCAAGCAATACAAAAACAATAAGGGACCTATCCTCAATTGCCCAGCGGATATCGTCAGTTACTTTCAAAATGGGTTGGGTTCTCTACAGGGGGTCGAAATTTTCATTATTTTTGTGATAGGACACATCATTTTCGAGATATAAGCAAACAGAAAAAAGATATAGTACTGTTTTTGCACAACAAGTCGAGGTATTGGTGTGATTATTAGTTCATGACAACTAATTTTATTCCACACCTTTTTAATCGCGATTAAAAATAGTCAAGACTTTAGGTGGCAAAATTTTAGGTGAAAAACGTCAAATTCAGAATAGCAGAATTGTAATTTTCACTAAATTAATAACCCAGTGCCATCTTAGTGCTGTCGAACTAAAACATAGTTAAGTTGTGTCACTTTATTTCAGAATGAGAATTCGTCGTTTGACAGGAATAAACTAAATTTTGGTGATTTTTTGTCTAGTTTAGAGCATTTGTGACAAGAGAATTGGCATCAGCATCCATAAATGGATCTGGAACACTTGCCCACATTTCCGCGAAATACACTTGCGCGAACCCATTCAATGAGATTTCAACATAACTTCTATCATAATGAAGAAATGTGAAAATTTTCGCAGCCACCATCTTAGATTTACACTTTGACATCAAAATCAACTTTAGCGCCCTCGAAAACTATGAAAAAGCCTTACTTAACCCTGCACACTGTCTGTGTGTTATAAACTTGCAAAAGCATTATACTTCCTATAGTGAGTGTGGAATTCTGCCTCGCTAACTAGATTGTTATCAACAAGTACAAGGTACTCTCAACAACATTGATTCTATGTTGCTAACTGGCACATATCTGACATGGTGTGCACATGCTTAGCACGAGATGCTTATAGCATGTTATCTCAATACTATGTGATCTAGCTTTCATATCGAGGATTGCCATTTTTAACAAACAAAATATAGCTAATTAAAAGATATCACTGTGTATGAGATACTCAGTGACTTATCTAGCTCTAGGTGGCTTAATTATCCTGCCAAAAACTGATAAATGATATCTATTTTGTAAACTAAAACAATAATGCAAAATTGCGCAGTTTTTACAGGCATACATTTAAATACACAAGATACTTTGTAAACATGATTCTGTGATACAATGGCTGACGACAAATGCTACCTCTGGAAACTCTTGATTTCAGATACAAGTGCAATGGACTATCTATAATCTCTAATTAATATAATAATAATAATATATAATCTCTAATTGACATTAACTTTAATTCATCCTATTTGATAAACAAACCGAAACAATCACAAACTTGAGTACACAATGTTTTAGCTACAAACAAAAACAATAACAACTATTCAATAAATATTAAAACAACAAGACATTCTCATGATAATAGTGAAACTTACCAGTTCTATGGTGAAAATGTAAAACAAGCACAACATTAGTTGATTTACTTACTTTTGTAAATAACAAAATAAAACATCCTTCTACCGGGTTAATAACAGGAATCACATCATTGAAAACCACCACCACAATATCTTATGATGTTTTGGTTTAATCTAATCGGTTGGAATGGACTATGTCTGAAAAATAAGTGAACTATTTTTGTCACTAAAAATAAAAATCAATATATATGGTGGACCTCAACAACAACCCGGCTTATATTCCAAAATAACAATTCAAGAAGACCAATACTGGAATAAATGCTGGCAAAGCAGTTATATTCCTCTGATTCTGCTATTGGCTATGGACATAGATAAGAAAATATTTGATACCTACCAAATTCAATATCTTAACCTCTCAAAGCCATTCTCTGGAAGCTGACCCCAACATAGTTGGGAGAAGGCCGGGTAGATGATGATCCTCTCAATACCATCAAAGAACTTATTAAATATTGAGATGCATTTACAAACAATACAATAGATAGATCTACAAAGAATTTATCTGAAAAATACATTTCAATCAGTCCCAAACAAAATAGAAAATTCAGTTTCAGTAATAACTACAAGTATGTTACAAACTGACAACTTGTACACTAATCAATTATAGCTTAGCATATCAAAATAGATAGGTATAATATACCATATTACCTTTATGAAATCATATTATGATTTCATCCTATAGGTACAGGGGTATCACTTAGGACTATCTGGAAGATAACAATACCTACCAAATAACCAATAAAGGGTTAATTACATACACATTTACTAATACTTTTCATACTTGAATAGTCTCATATCTCTGTTTTACCTACTAAATTAGTAATGTGGTAGTGAGTGCCACTTACAGAAAACAAGGTTTTCTTACAATCTAACTGACTGTTTATTTGGTAAAATATCGAGACTGTGATAAGACATACCAATAAATACCACTATAAGTGTGTTTAAATGTTTGGGCTTGAAAACTAATAATGCTATTTTTTAGGCTTCATTATTAAGTTTTATTTTTTTCACTTTAAACAAACCTTGAAACACCAGTACTAAAAAAAAAAAAATAAAAAAAAAAAAAAAAAAAAAAAAAAAAAATTGCTATTAAACTTAGGCGCATTATTTAACATTACGCCCGGACTTCCCGAAGGGCTGGGCAGAAATGGGTGATCTTATTCAAAGCTTATAAAATCACAATACCTAATTAATCACTTGATTGCCAACTACTAGTCTACATATTTAACAGTAGATTTAAATGATAATTGCAGCACTAAAGTGAAATTATCAAGGAAACAAAAAAAAAAGGAGGGGGGAGAACATTGTGAGGACAAAGTAGGTATTGATGGATTGTGAGTAGAACATGAACAAGATAAGGTATAATACAGTAAATGTAGGTACTATGAATGAATTATCTACAAATTGCTTTACTCTAAAACTCTCCATCTGCTCACCAAGTGCACATCATAACAAGTTCAATTATACAACTCCCTCACTTAAAAATGCAACTCATTACACAATCCTAATTTTGGACATATTATGAGGTCAAGGAAAAGAGTTCATATCTTTATACTTCTAAAATGAATCTAGTTTCGATTAGCTCTAAACTCGTCAAGTAATTACTGCTAGCAGAATATGTGAAACTCGTATGGAAATTAGTATCGTTGAGGAAAAACCCTAAGCATCTGAAATAGACCCTTTCACCTCAAATTTGTTCAAACCTCTCTCCTATCCAGGGCATAATATACTGCCCTTATTACACACATCAAAAGTGTCTAGGGATCAAGCATTTTTATGCGGATTTCTTGAGATTGAGATGTGGCTTTGTAATAAATTTATGATTATATAAATTTATATGGATCCTTTTTGGTGCATTTCATAATTTGAAACAGGAACTGTTAATCAAATTCGAGTAAAAGATGAAAATCAGCTGTCAATATTTTCCCTATAAAAACATACAACGCATTGAAGACATTATTAGTGCTACTGTTTCCCTACTACTGATTAAAACCAACGTTATTATGGAGCGGCGACGTCATTTAAGCAGGGAAGAAATGCTCAGAGCCGTGGGAATGATAGAAGCTGGTTCCCGGCAACGTACTGTGGCTTTAGCTCTGAATACAAGTCAGAGTGTTATCAGTCGACTTTGGACACGTTACCGAAGCACTGGTACCGTGGCTGAGCGCCATGGAGGACGGTATCGCTGCACCACACGGAGACAAGACCGATACATTCAAATCTTAACTCGAAGAGCTCCAACAATAACCGCCATGATGTTAGCCGTGAGGCTTCATCACTCTTCAGGGAACTTAATTAGCGACCAAACAGTCAGAAACCGCTTGCATGAAGTGAACCTTCATTCCCGAAGACCGCTACGGGTACCACCTATAGCAATGCACAATCGTAGGATTCGATATCAATGGGCTCTTGAACACAGAAATTGGGCAGAAGAACAATGGCGTTTCGTGTGCTTTTCTGATGAGTCTCGTTTTGGTATGAGACCGGATACAAGACGTATACGACACTGGAGAACCCCTGGACGCCAACAGCGATTAAAATCCTGCCAGGAAGTCCATCCTTATAGTGGTGGAACCATCATGGTATGGGCGGGTATTTGGATCGGCGGAAGAACTGAGTTGATTTGGATCAGAGGCAACCTCAACGCTCAAATTTATGCTGAGACGATTGTATCTGACGTCATCGTTCCTCTACAAGTGCAAATCGGTCCCTTATTTCAGTTAATGCATGATAATGCACGACCGCACACCGCAAGAGTTGTAAGACAGACTCTCGCCGCAGCTAACATCAATGTCCTGCTCTGGCCTGCTCAGTCGCCAGACTTGAACCCGATTGAGCATGCATGGGATATGCTACAGAGAAGAGCTCTGCCGAATATGGAGGGTATCCAGTCGCAAGAAGACCTTTTTTTGTTGTTGCAACGAACATGGGCGGCCATTCCACAGCGTGATTTGGATGAACTCATTTTGAGTATGCCAAACCGATGTTCTTGTGTTGTTAGTGTTCGCGGTAGAAACACGGATTATTAATTGTTTAAGTTACCCAATCAAATTTTAAAGAAAACTGTTATTTCAGTCTTTTTTTCGAACTTTAATGTTAGTGGTTCAAATGTCAAAAATCCCTTTATTAGGAAAATGGCAAATTTCTTTATTAATGCAAAGGTGACTTGGTTTATCGTTACTGTGACAAACGAAAACACTTTATTTGATGAATCCTTAAAGAAAATTTTAATTAATATCAATCAGGAGAAAAGTTATTGCAAAAATATATGTTGATCCCTAGACACTTTTGATGTGTGTAATTGGTGCTTACAAGTTAAAAGCCTATTCCGTATTTGAAATTCAGTTTCCAAAATACCTTTAATAACTAAAGTTATGGAAAACTAGTCCATCCAAAAATTAAATGAAACCATATCATAAAGTATATACTTACCTAAACGGAAATAACATCAACTGATCACAAGAATTTGACCAAAAAATCCTACTACATTTTTCAAAAAAAACAAAAAAAAAAAAAAACACTAAGTTTGTCTGTCAGTACAATTTAGGTACAATACAATTCCACAAATGCTTACCAAAAATACCTCCCTGCTTACAACATTCAGGGGCTAAAAGATCCTGTTACACCCTATGAAAGTTTAACTACTAAGGACTTCACAGCCATGGTGCCTCTTATTCAGATCACTAGATAACTGACATTCTTTAAATTACCCTAATGATAATCTTTACAATTCATCTTCTAGACTCACTGAGCTCGACACTTACCTTGACAGCAAGATGTAATGTGCAACTCAATACTCACTCATTAAGCACAACAGTATCCCAAATAATTTAACTATTTACAGACAGATCTGAGAATGCTATTCTCAATCATGGAAACTTTTAAAGTAACATCATAACATTACGCCTTGTTTCCCCGAATGGTTGGGCAAGGTGTCCCTGTAGCAGGTTCACCCAGTTTTACACTTTTAAAGTATTCATATCATAATATCCTCCTGGTAAATTAATTCAGAACAACTTTATAAAATTTGTATAAACACAAGCTGGGTTAAATGTGGTAGGAAGTGAGAGTGATACTAATAATTCACCTCCCACAGCACAAAACATACAGTAGCTCAACTTAGTGCTGGCATCAATTGAAATAGACACAGTGCCAACCAACATTGTGTTGATGATTATACCTCATTACTGATGAAAAATAGTTAAACACTATTAATTAAGCAACGTTATTAAGAATTTATTTAAAATGGATACGCCAAAAGCATATATATTGAAAATTAATATTAAATGTTAACAGTTATGGACTTATATACATACCAATTACAGATGTACATGACATTCACATAAAACAAAGCAACCTTCTTAAATTACATAAAATTAAAATATTGTATTCAGAAAGAATGATAAAAGTACCTAATAAATCAGAATATGCCGTAACTTATTAACTAACTAAATTATTGCAGACAACTCTGAACATCTACTTTGTTTAACGAATTATATTTCAGATCGCCATGAAGTAAAATTGGGAATCAAACGAGCTTACCTGTTAAGCGAAGTCTTGATTCTAATTTTACGAACGACGATCTGAAATATAATTACCCACCCGTCACTAGCTAATAGCCCCAAAGCTGCAATAATTAGTCTACTTAATTCACTTATTTTTCCAGGAAAATCTAGTGAATGTAAGTATGCGGAACTACTCTGTACAGAAAACAGAGCTTGTTCTCCATCATAAGGATCTCTAAAATTAGTGACATTCCTGCGTGTGTTGCCACCAAGGACGATAAAAATATATAAATTTATAATATTTTATACCTAAACGAACGCGATGTCTACGCTGTGCATAAGAATTACTACTTTGTTTAACGAATTATATTTCAGATCGCCGTTCGTAAAATTAGAATCAAGACTTCGCTTAACAGGTAAGCTCGTTTGATTCCCAATTATTGATAATAATGACGTAGGTGTGTGAATTTGTGAATATGTGAATTTTGCTAATATGCAAATTAAAAAATATTAACAAACTCAAACATATTAACAAGCTAGTACTTAAAGTAATGACAAGGAAACCCTATAGATACCCCACAGCGCAATTATATGCTGACTGTCAAGTCCTGACGGTTCGACAGCTCTATGTCCTTCGATCTGTTCTCAGGATACATGGCTGCTTGCCTCCGTCTGATCCAAAGAAGCGAACATATGTTCCCCCAGGTGTACAACACAAAACCTCGTTTGCAAGACACCAATACTACGTTCTAAGCAGTCACGTCTTCAAAAAGATACAGAAGGAACTAGATAATATAAACTTAAATAAATTTAAAGTTAAATCTAAAATTACAGAATGGCTCACTCAACAGGACTATTTTAAAACAGAATCCCTATTAACTTACATCGCTTGAAAATCACTAATAAAAGTAACAGCAACACAAACACAACCCTCACACCAACACACACTCACACATTCACACGCGCACACACCCAGACACACATACAACAACACACACGCACCCAGGAACACATACACTAACACACACGCACACACACAAACAGTGCACAATAAACAGATTTAATTTAATTTAATCACAACTGCAGGAAGTGTTCACTTAAAATGTTAAATTTACAAATAATGTTATTCACCATATAATCATAGATAGATCGACACTACTTCACTTAAGGGTACTTAATTTACGCAACCATCTGGCCGAACACTGTCTCTTAAGATACAGGCCTCCTAGTTTGAGAGACAGGGTTTATATTTTTTGTCACATAGATTTTTGTAGTCTTTTAACTTTTTGTACAAACAATTATGTATAATTCTTAGTATAACTACTACTGTGGTCAACCTGTGTCTATGTATTATTTTGGATAAATAAACATTATTATTATTATTATTAGCTCTCTCTGACGTATGATATTATAAAAAAGTACGAAGCGATAAATTCACTTCACACTTCACAGAATTTCCCAACTACATTTCATTTGCTAAATGAGCATTCGCATGCTAAAAATGTATGCGAATGCTAATTAATCCATCACTAGACGGGATGTCGAAGTCGAGATGTGGCGACGCCCTCGCAAGGGTGCGTGGCGAGCGGGGTCACAGCGTAGCCCTTCGCCCGCGGGGCTATACTGTGCCCGCTAATGCTGGCCCCTCATTTTGATTGCCTTAGTCGTTAGCAGTGGCGGAGCGTGTTAAAACGGCAGAGATAAGCCGGAGTAACAAAGAAAAAAAAGAAAAATTACTTCTGACTTTCGACTTTTTGTTTACCTACCTATCAAAATAACGGTGTCAATAAACGGTTTCAGTAAATTCCTATTTCGATCTACTTTTCTATTATCAGCTTCATGCAAATTAGTGAAAATAATACTAGTCCCGAACTCATAAAACAGCTACGAATATGTTTTTCAGTCTGCACATCTTTTTTGATGAATTCGTCAGATTAAAATGTAAAAAAAACCTTTTATTCCATACACTACTAGAATCTAAGAAAACTAAACACGGTGACTATACATTTTATTTAATTCACGGCTGCCAGTCAGTCATTGATATTTATTGTAAAGGGAAACGTTCAAATGTTTGAAAAAACCATCACGTCGTTTGTAATTTATAGTCATACTTGGGCGAGCACGGCCTAACTTACTTATGTGTTTCATATTTTCAAAACTTAACCTTGAAAAGCATGGTTCTTCACAAAGTAAATAATTGGGAATCAAACGAGCTTACCCGTTAAACGAAGTCTTGATTCTAATTTTATGAACGGCGATCTGAAATATAATTCATTAAACAAAGTAGTAATTCTTATGCACAGCGACAAGACATCGCGTTCGTTTAGATATAAAATATTATAAATATATTTTTTAAATAGAATTATCGTCATTGGTGGCAACACACACAGGAATGTCACTAATTTTAGAGATCCTTATGATGGAGAACAAGCTCTGTTTTCTGTACAGGGAAGTTCCGCATACTTACATTCACTAGGTTTTCCTGGAAAGATAAGTGAATTAAGTAGACTACTAATTATTGCAGCTTTGGGGCTGTTAGCTAGTGGCGGGTGGGTAATAATTATATTTCAGATCGCCGTTCATAAAATTAGAATCAAGACTTCGCTTAACAGGGTTTGAATCCCAATTTTACTTCACGGCGATCTGAAATATAATTCATTAAACAAAGTAGATGTTTAGAGTTGTCTGCAATAATTTAGTTAGTAAATAAATTACAGCATATTCTGATTTATTAGGTACTTTTATTATTCTTTCTGAATATAATATTTTAATCTTATGTAATTTAAGAAGGTTGCTTTGTTTTATGTGAATGTCATGTACATCTGTAATTGGTATATTATAAGAGTCCATACCTGTTAACATTTACTATTTAATGTACAATATATACGCTGTTGGCGTACCTGTTTTAAATAAATTCTTAATAACGTTGCTTAATTAATAGTGTTTAACTATTGTTCATCAGTAATGAGGTATAATCATCAACACAATGTTGGTTGGCACTGTGTCTATTTCAATTGATGCCAGCACTAAGTTGAGCTGCTGTATGTTTTGTGCTGTGGGAGGTGAATTATTAGTATCACTCTAACTTCCTACCAAATTTAACCCAGCTTATGTTTATACAAATTTTATAAAGTTGTTCTGAATTAATATACCAGGAGGATATTATGATATGAATACTTTAAAAGTGTAAAAGTGGGTGAACCTGCTACAACCACCGGAAACAAGGCTTCGGGGAAACAAGGCGTAATGTAATGATGTTACTTTAAAAGTTTCCATGATTGCGAATAGCATTCTCAGATCTGTCTGTAAATAGTTAAATTATTTGGGATACTGTTGTGCTTAATGAGTGAGTATTGAATTGCACATTACATCTTGCTGTCAAGGTAAGTGTCGAGCTCAGTGAGTCTTGAAGATGAATTGTAAAAATTATCATTAGGGTATTTTAAAGAATGCCAGTTATCTAGTGATCTGAATAAGAGGCACCATGGCTGTGAAGTCCTTATTAGTTAAACTTTAATAGGGTGTAACTGGATCTTTTAGCCCCTGAATGTTGTAAGCAGGGAGGTATTTTTGGTAAGCATTTGTGGAAATGTATTGTACCTGAATTGTACTGACAGACAAACTTAGTCTTTTTTTTTTTTTTGAATTTTTTTTTTGGATTGTTTGGTCAAATTCTTGTGATCAGTTGATGTTATTTCCGCTTAGGTAAGTATATACTTCATGAAATGGTTTCATTTCATTTTAGGATGGACTAGTTTTCCATAACTTTAGTTATTAAAGGTATTTTGGAAACTGAATTTCAAATACGGAATAGGTTTTTAACTTGTACGCACCAATTAATAAGGGCAGTATATTGTGCCATGTATAGGAGAGAGGTTTGAACAAATTTGAAGTGAAAGGGTCTATTTCAGATGCTTAAGGTTTTTCCTCAACGATACTAATTTCCATATGAGTTTCACATATTCTGCTAGCAGTCATTACTTGTCGAGTTGAGAGCTAATCGAAACTAGATTCATTTTAGAAGTATAAAGATATGAACTCTTTTCCCTGACCTCATAATATGTCCAAAATTGGGATTGTGTCATGAGTTACATTTTTAAGTGAGGGAGTTGTAAAATTGAACTTCTTATGATGTGCACTTGGTGAGCAGATGGAGAGTTTTAGAGTTAAGCAATTTGTAGATAATTCATTCATAGTACATTTATTGTAATATACCTTATCTTGTTCATGTTCTACTCACAATCCATCAATACCTACTTTGTCCTCACAATGTTCTCCCCCCCCCCTTTATTTGTTTCCTTGACAATTTCACTTTAGTGCTGCAATTATCATTCAAATCTCCTGTAAAATATATAGACTAGTAGTTGGCAATCAAATGATTAATTAGATATTTTGATTTTATAAGCTTTGAATAAGATCACCCATTTCTGCCCAGCCCTTCGGGAAGTCCGGGCGTAATGTTAAATAATGCGACTAAGTTCACTAGTACTTTTTTTTTTTAATACAGATATTTCAAGGTTTTTTTAAAGTGAAAAAAAAAAAACTTAATAATCAAGCCTAAAAAATAGCATTGTTAGTTTTGAAGCCCAAACATTTAAACACACTTATAGTGGTATTTATAGGTATATCTTATCGCAGTCTCGATATTTTACCAAATAAACAGTCAGGTTAGATTGTAAGAAAACCTTGTTTTATGTAAGTGGCATTCACTACTGACAATTTAGTAGGTAAAACAGATAAGAGACTGTTCAAGTATGAAAAGTATTGGTAAATGTATATGTAATTAACCCTTTATTGGTTATTTGGTAATGTTATCTTCCAGATGGTCCTAAGTGATACCCCTGTACCTATAGGATGAAATCATAATATGATTTCATAAAGATAATATGGTATATTATACCTATCTATTTTGATATGCTAAGCTATAATTGATTAGTGTATAAGTTGTCAGTTTGTAACATACTTGTAGTTATTACTGGGATTTTAATTTTTTTTCCTTTTGTATGATATGGTGGGATTCTTATTGCTCTAGATGGGTTAGACAGTCTTGATGATTTTATGTTCATAATGAAACTGAATTTTCTATTTTGTTTGGGACTGACTGAAATGTATTTTCAGATAAATTCTTTTTAGATCTATCTATTGTATTGTTTGTAAATGCATCTCAATATTTAATAAGTTCTTTGATGGTATTGAGAGGATCATCATCTGCCTGGCCTTTTACCAACTATGTCGGGGTCAGCTTCCAGAGAATGGCTTTGAGAGGTTAAGATATTGAATTTAGTAGGTATCAAATATTTTCTTATCTATGTCCACAGCCATTAGCAGAATCAGAGGAATATAACTGCTTTGCGAGCATTTATTCCAGTATTGGTCTTCTTGAATTGTTATTTTGGAATATAAGCCGAGTTGTTGTTGAGGTCCACCATAGATATTGATTTTTATTTTCAGTGACAAAAATAGTTCATTTATTTTTCAGACATAGTTTATTGCAATAATTAATGCTTTAACAAGTTGTGTTGTGTTAATGTCCACCATAGTCGTTGTAAAACACTGTCAGTATCACGTACAGCAGAGGTTCTCAAACTTATTTCATCAACCGCCCACTTTAAAAATCAATTATTTTTCTGCGCCCCCAATTATTTTTTTACTTACCACATTTTAAAAACCACAATGAAATTAATTACTTTAATTAATTTAATTATAGATATAAATAAAAACCACACAATTAAAAAACCACACACATTGAAACATTTTTACGTATTTATGCAATTGCCCTATGACAACAAATACAAATTGCTAGTGATGTTACACAAACAATGAGTGATATTTGCACGAATGAATGAACAAAATGTTCATTCGTTCTATTTTCTTGTATGCATAGCAAATTACACAAATAAAAAAGACATGCAATACGATTACTGGCCTGCGAAATTACGTAAGTAGCCCGTAATGATAAAACAATTTATACTACACTATGGAAAAAGAAAGATTGTATTTATTTTTATAGTGTAATATTTTTTCATATTATTTATCTAGCTTCTGCCCGCGACATCGTTCGCGTGCAATTCGATAAAATACACCATTTATTTCAAAGATTTTTTTTAAACGGTAAAGTATTTTTTGAGTTCAACCATTACAAACAAACATACAAAAAATCAAATATTTTCTCTTTTTATTATTAGTATGTAGTTTAGACTAGATTATTTTATATTGCTGAACCTGTGGCTTTCCAATAAGTATGCCGGTACAAATGGCTAAAAACCCCACGCATGGTAGACGAACTGGGAATGGCAATAAAATGGTGCCATACAACATTGTTTAAACTAGACTCATTAGGTACCTTTATATTTCAACTCAGAATAGTATGCACCTGTAACTGTCATTCTATATTTAGGGTCGGGAATTCGGGATTCATACTTGAGACCTGTTCTTTAATAAGGGCCTAATAATTTATACGTAATCAATAAGTAGGAGAGGGTAGAATATAAATAATAAAATAATAACAATCAATCAGACAGACTTTTATTTTTTATAAATCACAAAATTACTACATGACACTGGCACAATAGTCGACATCGGCTCAGTTGCCAAAAAAAAAAAAACAATTTTACGTCAGTTTTTTTAGAGTGAGTGCAAAAGATCTCAACTCGAATGAATATTTCGTCCTAGGAAGCTTATCACTTTTTTCATTTGTCGTTTAAGAAGTTCTTTCTCCGTAACACCAATTTTGCTCAAGGCTAGTTTATCTTCTTTGTCTATCAGTGATCTTTCTTCTAAATTATTAAGAAGTGTTTGTAGAGTATTGACTTTTTTCTTTAAATATCGCGTTTTTGCTTGCAGTCTACGAATTTTATTATTTTTAAACTGCAACTGCTTTCGCAGTTTTAATTTTTCTTGGAGAGACTCCAAGAAAAATTAAAACTATCAATTCACTGACAGATTTTGCAGGCGGTTCTTCTGTGCCAGGAATGTTTTTTAAAGTGGGTACCGCACCCTCAACTAATTTTCTTCTATTAGTTGAAAGTTCTTTAAAACTAGACGACATAAAATGTTCAGAACAAATTGCACAATGTACGCGTGGCTTGCCAAGTTTCTGTATTACCGCTAAATATCCTCAATTTTTCTTTTGTTACAGTATCTCTTGGAAATCTGTTGAAAAAATATATAGAATGTCAACAAAATCTATGGCCATTAATTTTATTGTGTACGTACTGTATTTTTGTAACAACTTTAAAAAACCTATTGATAAATACCACTAGTACTGGTAACGCACACTAGTACGCGTACGTTTCCAGTAGGTTTTTGCGTCATAGGATTTGGGGGTCATATTTTCCTACCTATTTTTTATAGTGTGTTTCTTTTTCAAATTGCATGATTTTAGATAGATTAGTGCCATTATGAATGGACAAAACACTTTGTTCATGTGGTAAGTGGAATGGACGTGTGTAAAGTGCAGTAAATAGACTCTATTCTAAGTTTTAAAATATTTATCACTCTAAATAGTAAGATAGATTTAATTTTCTTATTCGTTTATTGTAGTCTAGATTAAATATTAAGAACATATTTCTTTTAATAAAATATAATTTAAAAAAAATAACTCGCTAGTTTAAACTTTTAAAATAAAAGACCTTAAATCGACTCACAGACAACTGAAATTGATTACATTTATATTAATAATATTTTTTTATTTCAACCTGACTTGTACAGATAAATAGGAGAGCTTGACTGGACGTCATAGAGGAAGGACGTCTCGAGCGCTCCGCGTCCCTTTTTTTTTTTTGTTTGAGTCCGCGTCAGACCGCGTCTTAGTTTTTATTGTACGTTTAGCGCAGCTTGCGCCCGCGCCGCGTTAATGGCCAGTCAACGAAATCGAACAATGTTTATTTTGTTTGATGTAGCTGTGACTTTACGTGTCGACAAATAAATACATTCATATAGTGCAAAAGTGAGGTGTGCTAGGCCTACATGTTTTTCCGATCCCAGGCGCTCGCCTGGAGTGCAAGTGCCGGGGCATACGAGGGTCTAATCGTCTGCCGAAGGTTCCAGGGCCACTGAACATAGCCAGGATAATCCAGTGAGATCATTCCATTTCATATCTTTATTTTTCAGGGCGTTGCTTCTCTCTGCAAATACACACCTCGACCTGAGTTAGGGACTGCATCAACAGATGCACAGAGCTCAATATTTCACAAACTACATACCTACCAATCATTCAGTAAATCAAATTCCCATATTTCAAACTCAAGGTAAACGTTAACTCCAACGATAGATCCAGATACAAAAAAAGATTTGCATTTTGAATTGTCTCTAGTAAGTGTAGCGACCAAGAGAACTGAGTTTAATTCTCGGCTCTAGTTCGATTACGTGGCTATAATTCTGTGGCAAAGTTCGGTATATACATCGTGAGCGCGAATCTATAGTGGCGTAGTGACTGGCAAAGTTGGGAGGTTTGATGTTATGCGCAGAACTAACTTTTATTTTTAAGCTATAGGTTTATGGGTATTTGACATAGTAAAAGTAGAATGGCAAGATATTCTAAAATAACATACGAAGACGTAAGTACGTATGATTCTAACAAATTAACAATGTCGGTCGGTATTGATTTCGCACAAAGAAATATTTTCCATAAAACTTCCTAGCTTGACCTGAGCTATAACCTTGCTGATAATTATAACATAAATCTTAAGTCCTACTAACACCATTTGGCAATTTCTTTAGCCCTACAAAATAGTCGCGTCTGAGGCAACCTTTTTTGTTTTGATTTTTGTTGAAAAATTTACCCGAGTTTTTGTGATGAAAGGCACATGAGTGGTTAAGCTTAAGTCCATTCAACAAAAACAAAAAACTTCAGAACAATATACATTTCTATACAAAAACGAAGAGTGTAACTAATAAATCGCAGCAAGCGCACGACCCTGTCAAAATTGTGTACCTCTGTCTCGAAACGAAATCTGCACATGCGGCTGCAGTGCGGCGTTCTGACTCCTAAACAATAGTTTAACAATAGTAATAAATAGCGCCCATGAACAAAGAAGCTCACCAAATAAATAACATAATGGGCTAACTTTTGACCACGTGTCTGTCCGCCAAGACCTCGCTACCCATGTTGCGGATAACTGCGGTGACGCCAGAATTTGCTTAGCACATAGGAATAAATTCAAGATTTTATTCCTAACAGCAAGCTTTCTCAGAAACAAATGATTATAAAATACATAATTCAAAATTCAAAATCATCCATCATTGATCTAAAAAATGGACCGACGGTCACAAAATAATGACGTTGTGACTCTAGCTCTATTCTTCAGGTCCAAGATTGGTTTGCGGTAAATAATTTGGTACTAAATGAGAAGAAACCAAATGCATTAGATTTAAATTAAGAAGAATGTAAGAAGTGACATCGTATTTAATGGAGAGAAGCTGGAATTTATTAATCAAATATTTTTCCTAGGAATCGCGCTGGACGAGAGATTGTAATGGGTACCTCATATGGCACCTCTTGACAAAAAAATAATTTAATAAACCCATATAACATCAAATAAAATTTCACAATACTGCAACAGAATAAATCACATATACGTATAATAAAATGTCAATGCAATTACAATAGGAACAATGTTATTATGCCGTTCTCAACATCAAATCCACCAAAACAAAATACCAAGCCTGCATAACCAAACAACTGGAAAGCATAGGGTTCCACTCAACGGATGAAAACATCGAAATACCATCGTGTACCATAACTGGAATATTAAAAAAGCGGCTGCCCAGGAAACCTTGATCTTTCAGCCGAGTCACTCTAGGGATCATCGTATAGCTCTTGCTAACCTCCAAAAGGCTAAATTCTTACAAAGAAGACAACTAGATAACCTAAATAGACATACTCGTGTAAAATAATGTCACGCGATACGTCAAAAGAAAAAAAAAAAAGAAAAATGCAGGGGTTTCTTCTGCGCGAAATCTTAAGACGGAAAAACAGTAAAATATCGCATCAAAAATCACAGGATGTGCTATCTCGCACACGTTTACAGGCGGGGCAACCACACCTGTAACACGCAGCAATGCAGTATAAGGCCAAATTCAAGAAAGTAGGCCACCCTATTTACACACGGAACGACAACTTTAAACGGGACTTGACGTTTGACAAGAAATTCAACGTTTGGATGGACACGGCTGCAGATCGATATAAGATTATGAAGGCTGCCAGCAAGATCTACATGAAACGTAAACGATTAGGAAACACGACGAATATGAAACGAAAAAATATGGATAGCAGCAAAGCTTTTGACGAAGACTTAGAACAGCTAAATGTAACACAGCACAGCAGCAATATAGTAAAGAGCCGAGAAAGCAGCATAACCCCGTCAAAATATTCACCGGTGAAGATGGACCTGAACCAACATAGCGGTGACGTCGCAAAAAGATGCCCATCCATAGATAAATAATACCCGTCTCTCCACTATTCCATTGCTTACTCAAGGATGCATATCCGGTAGGCTCGCAAATCCCTCCTTATCCTAAGGGCACGTCTTCCCTACCATTACCGCGCCACCCGGTCTACTCCTTGATATGCAATGGCCTCTGTAGTCCTATGGAACATGAGGCTTCAGGAGCTAGTGCAAATCTTGGGGTTCATTCGATTTATCGAGTCTGGTTAAACCACGCTGGGATCGGTGCATTTCATTCATCATTCATTCATTCAACCTGACTTGTACAGATAAATACACAAAAAAAAATTGAACATACTAACTGAAAAAAAACTTTATTTTATCAATCATTCACTCACGTTGTCCCCGCGCTATGTAAGTCCCTACCCCTGTCCGCCCCTGTACTACGTTTGCGCTACCAACGTACCACTGTATTTTACTATCGTAACGGAGTAACCATTATTTCGACATTGTACTTAAATAAAACTATATTAATGTATAATTTATACTTACATGTGGTAGGAAACGCCATCATTTCGCAATTTTGAAGTGGCAGATTGCTTTTTGCAAGAGGAAATTGCACAATTAACCATTTTATGGGAACACTTACTTGCGACACAAAACGATACACAATGGCGGCGGTCGGCGAATGAACTAGTTTTATATAACGTGTATGGCCATATGGCCAATCGACTTTGGCAGAAGGGTTTGCTCAGCGATGCCATCTCCATAGGTTAAATGCTCTAAGAATCATATGTGAAGGATAAATCTGATGATTTTTAACAAGTTTGTTGATATCGATACCGATATACCAATATAGTACCCTATTTGCGTAATACAACACAATCACAATCTGTTTCGATTTGAAACAGATTGCTAATCCATTGCTTCAAAGTTGGAAAAAAATCTGCTCAACAACGTAAATAACGCAATAAATGTTGTTGAACTGTCAAAATGAAACAAATTAGGCAAAATTGTTTACGAAAATAAGTTACGCAATTAGGGTATAGGTTCGAATTTAAATATTTTTAGTTTTTATACAATCAAACAAGGCAGAAATATGAACTAAATAATCGATGTTGTATAGTAGGTAGGTTATAATGTCAGTGAATTTTTAAATATTAAGTAGATGAAATTACAAATCAGACATCGCCCCCCTAACCACTTCAACACCTCTCAATTTTTTCTGGGACCCTTACCGCCCCATCTAGGCTTCCAGCGCCCACAAGGGGGCGTTATCGCCCACTTTGGGAAAGACTGACGTACAGAGTGGTCAATTAAAGCCAGGCATTCTCCCACATTAGGATTGTGGGAGGCCTCCGGATCTAAGTACATTTAATGTGGGTCAGGAACTCAAGACTAAAGCTGCTTCTAGTTAGTTCTGATGTAGGTAATTTAACAGCTTTCCTGTTAATATCGTTGATGGACGCCGCGTCCGTCTCAGGTTTTCACTAACGATGCACTTATTGCACTTTCTCTCACTTAAAATAATTAACATTTGTTACTTTAGTAAAAAGTTCCGTAAACTTATTTTAAATGAATAATTTGAAGTCTTGATTCTAATTTTATAAACGGCGATCTGAAATATAATTATTACCCACCCGCCACTAGCTAACAGCCCCAAAGCTGCAATAATTAGTAGTCTACTTAATTCACTTATCTTTCCAGGAAAACCTAGTGAATGTAAGTATGCGGAACTTCCCTGTACAGAAAACAGAGCTTGTTCTCCATCATAAGGATCTCTAAAATTAGTGACATTCCTGTGTGTGTTGCCACCAATGACGAAAATTCTATTTAAATAATATATTTGTAATATTTTATATCTAAACGAACGCGATGTCTTACGCTGTGCATAAGAATTACTATTATGTTTAATGAATTTTACTTCACGGCGATCTGAAATATAATTCGTTAAACAAAGTAGTAATTCTTATGCACAGCGTAGACATCGCGTTCGTTTAGACATAAAATATTATATATATATTTTTTTTTTTTAATAGAATTATCGTCCCCGGTGGCAACACACGCAGGAATGTCACTTTTCTTTCGCGCGCGTTTTTTCATCGCACGAAAAAATTTGCTCTCTTAAAATTATTCATTTAAAATAAGTTTACGGAACTTTTTACTAGAATAACAAATGTTAATTATGTTAAGTGATAGAAAGTTCAATAAGTGCATCGTTAGTGAAAACCTGAGACGGACAAGGCGTCCATCAACGATATTAACAGGAAAGCTGATAAATTACCTACATCAGAACTAACTAGAAGCAGCTTTAGTCTTGAGTTCCTGACCCACATTAGATGTACTTAGATCCGGAGGCCTCCCACAATCCTAATGTGCGAGAATGCCTGGCTTTAACTGACCACCTTGTACGTGATACTGACAGTGTTTTACAAGCACTATGGTGGACATTAACACAACACAACTTGTTAAAGCATTACCTATCTCTCCAGTGGACACGAGATCTCTTTAGTAACGATATCTCCACGTTACTAGCTGGATGAGAAGCTACCAGAGAGGCACGTGATGCCCTTAGCGATGTAACTGTACATAGCTAGCTGGTACGCGCTTGTCAGCATTACCCCTTCAGTAAGCACGAGATGCTCTCAGTAACGCTAATTCTACGTTACCAGCTGAATATGAAACTACCAATGTAGCACGTGATGCACTTAGCGATGTTATTCTACATAGCTAACGCTGGTATGTACTCGTCACCAGGGGTAAGTCACATTTCTATGATCTTGGCTAAGGAATTGTCAAAAGTGGTTCTATATACTTTTAATTTACAAGCATGAAGGTTGCGAGACAGCCTTACTTAACCTTGCACACTGTCTGTGTGTTATAAACTTGCAAAAGCATTATACTTCCTATAGTGAGTGTGGAATTCTGCCTCGCTAACTAGATTGTTATCAACAAGTACAAGGTACTCTCAACAACATTGATTCTATGTTGCTAACTGGCACATATCTGACATGGTGCGCACATGCTTAGCACGAGATGCTTATAGCATGTTATCTCAATACTACGTGATCTAGTTTTCATATCAAGGATTGCCATTTTTAACAAACAAAATATAGCTAATTAAAAGACATCACTGTGTATGAGATACTCAGTGACTTATCTAGCTCTAGGTGGCTTAATTATCCTGCCAAAAACTGATAAATGATATCTATTTTGTAAACTAAAACAATAATGCAAAATTGTGCAATTTTTACAGGCATACATTTAAATACACAAGATACTTTGTAAACATGATTCTGTGATACAATGGCTAACGATAAATGCTACCTCTGGAAACTCTTGATTTCAGATACAAGTGCAATGGGCTTAACCATAATTGGAATAATACAAAGTATTATTCCATGCTCCCATACTTATTCACCCCATTTAGATTCCTCTAAACTGAGGAAACAAGGGATTGAGATATTCCAGAAACAAGCCGTATTGGTTATTACCCCTATCATAGGGAAAGCAGTGACTGACCCTATGCTTATGAAGAACATAAGACAAACACAAATTGTTGATTAACTTGGCTGATGCAGCAAAACCAGCTGGCAATGCCCACTGCCACATAACTAAAACCAGAACAAAAGTTATATAATCTCTAATTGACATTAACTTTAATTCATCCTATTTGATAAACAAACCGAAACAATCACAAACTTGAGTACACAATGTTTTAGCTACAAACAAAAACAATAAAAACTATTCAATAAATATTAAAACCACAAAGCACAACATTAGTTGATTTACTTACTTTTGTAAATAACAAAATAAAACATCCTTCTACCGGGTTAATAACAGGAATCACACCATTGAAAACCACCACCACAATATCTTATGATGTTTTGGTTTAATCTAATCGGTTGGAATGGACTATGTCTGAAAAATAAATGAACTATTTTTGTCACTGAAAATAAAAATCAATATATATGGTGGACCTCAACAACAACCCGGCTTATATTCCAAAATAACAATTCAAGAAGACCAATACTGGAATAAATGCTGGCAAAGCAGTTATATTCCTCTGATTCTGCTATTGGCTATGGACATAGATAAGAAAATATTTGGTACCTACCAAATTCAATATCTTAACCTCCCAAAGCCATTCTCTGGAAGCTGACCCCAACATAGTTGGGAGAAGGCCGGGTAGATGATGATCCTCTCAATACCGCCAAAGAACTTATTAAATATTGAGATGCATTTACAAACAATACAATAGATAGATCTACAAAGAATTTATCTGAAAAATACATTTGAGTCAGCCCCAAACAAAATAGAAAATTCAGTTTCATTATGAACAAAAAAAAAAAAAATCGTCAAGACTGTCTAACCCATCCCGAGCAATAAGAATCCCACCATATCATACTGAAGGAAAATAAAAATAAAAATCCCAGTAATAACTACAAGTATGTTACAAACTGACAACTTGTACACTAATCAATTATAGCTTAGCATATCAAAATAGATAGGTATAATATACCATATTACCTTTATGAAATCATATTATGATTTCATCCTATAGGTACAAGGGTATCACTTAGGACTATCTGGAAGATAACATTACCTACCAAATAACCAATAAAGGGTTAATTACATACACATTTACTAATACTTTTCATACTTGAATAGTCTCTTATCTCTGTTTTACCTACTAAATTACCAGTAGTGCCACTTACAGAAAACAAGGTTTTCTTACAATCTAACTTGACTGTTTATTTGGTAAAATATCAAGACTGCGATAAGACATACCAATAAATACCACTATAAGTGTGTTTAAATGTTTGGGCTTGAAAACTAATAATGCTATTTTTTAGGCTTGATTATTAAGTTTTATTTTTTCACTTTAAACAAACCTTGAAACACCAGTACTAAAAAAAAAAAAAAAGTGCTAGTAAACTTAGTCGCATTATTTAACATTACGCCCGGACTTCCCGAAGGGCTGGGCAGAAATGGGTGATCTTATTAACATTACGCCCGGACTTCCCGAAGGGCTGGGCAGAAATGGGTGATCTTATTCAAAGCTTATAAAATCAAAATACCTAATTTAACATTTGATTGCCAACTACTAGTCTACATATTTAACAGTAGATTTAAATGATAATTGCAGCACTAAAGTGAAATTATCAAGGAAACAAAAAAAAAAGGAGGGGGGGAGAACATTGTGAGGACAACGTAGGTATTGATGAATTGTGAGTAGAACATGAACAAGATAAGGTATAGATATTGATGTCCACATTGCTCACAGGCACGTTTTTTTAGAGGCGAACGGGGGCTGAGGATACACTATGGCAAAATCCACAAACCACATAGTGTACCATTGTGCCCCCCAGCCACATCCCCAACATCAACACCTTTTGAGAAAACCTTATGGAAAACGCTTGCAAAATTAAAAAATTCTACCCCAGTGTTAAAGAGAGTTCCCCGGGGCGCGAGACGGTCTGTTGCACTGAATCTGGCGCAATGTCTCCGTCTTGCGACCCAGGAGAACTCACAAAGTGCCTGGGAGCAATTACTTACATTCCCATATAGGATTCTGCATGTCCAAAAAAATTTGGCAACTAAAAAAACCTTAACAAACCAAATTAAAGAAAATTGTAACAATTCGACCCTAATTTTAGATCCAAAATTACCCGCATTCAATAACCAACCACAAAAAGGCTTATGTTCACATGTGGAATCCAAATTAAGTGAAGGTGACATCAGGGGAGCGGCCAGGATACTGTTCAGCAGCGATGTGGTGGCGCCTTACTCTCCAGAAACGCTAACAGCCCTAGAGAGTAAACACCCCGCGCCTGCGGATAGTCTCACAATTCCCGATCCCCCCGACCCTCTTGTCCTAAATTCAACCTCCTTAAATGTTTCGGCACCCCAGCTGATTGCAGCCGTGAGCTCCTTCCGGAGCGGTTCCGCCGGCGGCCTCGACGGCCTGACCCCACAACACCTAAAGGACCTAGTGAGTTCAGGCGCCAGGGACGCTGGTGAGTCGCTTCTGAAGGAACTTGCGGCCCTAATTAACCTCATGCTTACCGGCGGTGTGAACGAGGCCGTCGTCGATGTCTTATATGGGGCAAATCTATGTGCCCTGCGCAAGAAGGACGGCGGCATTCGTCCCATCGCCGTTGGGTGCACCTACAGGCGTACGGCAGCCAAAATATGCTGTAAGCTATACAGCGAATCCCTTACAGCTAAGTTTCAGCCCCTGCAGCTTGGTTTCGGCTCAAGAGGGGGCTGTGAGGCTGCCGTGCATGCCCTTTCCACCTTTTTGAACTCCAAAAAATGTGAGGTTATCCTCAAGGTTGATGTTAAGAATGCCTTTAACTCTGTCAACAGGGACACTTTGTTGGCTGAAGTCAAAAAGGAACTACCCGAAATTTATGGTTTTATGTGGCAGTGTTACAGGTATCCCTCTAAATTACTATACAAGGACAATGTTTTGGAATCTGCAGTAGGATGCCAACAAGGTGACCCTCTCGGGCTAGTCATTTTCAGCTTGGCTATCCATCCAATTATCCAAAAACTAAATTCAAAATTTAACGTGTGGTATTTGAATGATGGAACGCTAGGAGATGATGTAGACACCGTTTTGAAAGACCTACAACTCCTCAAACAACAATTTAAATCCATTGGCTTGGACCTTAACCCATCAAAATGTGAAATTTTCCTTTCTGACATTACTGACAGACAATTGACCCTTGAAAAATTTAATGAAATAGCCCCACAAATCAAAATTTTAGAAAAAAGTTCACTTCAGCTCCTAGGTTCCCCAATTTTAGAAGACAGTTTTTCTCCTTTCATCAACGAAAAAATCAAAAACTTCAATGACGTTTCGGACAGACTCTCCAAAATTAATTTACATTTGGCATTCACCCTGATTAGATACTGTTGTTTTGGTCCAAATTTTATATATTTTCTACGCTCTTCCCCCTTATGGAAGCAGTCACACCTCTTGAACAAAATTGACCAAATCATTCGCAGCACATTATCATCCATTTTGAATGTGGCCCTGGATGACCGCGCGTGGCTGCAAGCCACTCTACCCATCCGTTTTGGTGGCCTCGGTGTCCGCAAAATTACCAGTATTAGCTTACCCGCGTTCCTGTCCTCTGTCCACAGCACTGAAAAGTTGACCGGGAAAATTTTAGCCCCCTGCCTGGTTAACTCTGAAGTGCCGTGCTTGACCGATGCGGAGAACGCCTGGAAAGCGACTTGCCCGAATACAGATCGGCCAGTGAACCCATCTTCCCAGAGGCAGTGGGATGAGCCGCTCTGCAGGTTGGTACGGAACAATCTTATTAATACGTCCACCAATACTGCTGAGCGTGCCCGCCTGCTGGCTGTGGGTGAGTGGGAGTCGGGCCTCTGGCTTCAGGCGCTACCGTCACCCAACATAGGCACTATGCTGGGTGATACCACCTTCCGGCTCGCTACCTGTCTGCGTCTGGGCGCTCCTTGTGTGGCTCCGCATCTCTGCCAATGCGGTGAAGGTGTCGACTGTCTCGGACACCATGGCCTATCCTGCAATAAGAGCGCAGGTCGGATAGCACGGCACGCCAGCATCAATGACATCATCCGTCGTGCTCTTGTCACCGCCGGAGTGCCAGCTGTTTTAGAGCCCAATGGCTTGGCACGCGACGATGGTAAGAGACCAGACGGAATGACCATGATGCCTTGGAAGGTAGGTAGGCCTTTGGTGTGGGATGCAACGTGTGTCGACACCCTTGCGCCATCCCATCTTCCTAGCACGGCGGGCTGTGCTGGGGCTGCTGCTGCAGGTGCGGAAAACCTCAAACGGCGCAAATATTCCAATCTTATTGGGACTTATATGTTTGAGCCGTTTGGGGTTGAAACACTAGGGCCATGGGGTCCGAGTGCCCACATCGTTTTTCAAGATATTGCCAAGCGACTGGTCGACTCTTCACGTGACCAGAAGGCTGGCCTATTCTTTGGCCAAAGAATCAGCATTGCCATACAACGTGGCAATGCTGCCAGCCTTTTGGGCACTTTTCCTATTGATAGCGATGCGGACGAATTTTTTGATGCCCTATGATTATTCCCCCCCCCCCCCCTTTTTATATACTTGTACATATTATTATTATTGTCTTAGTTTTAAAAATCATGTAGTAAGTTAGTACATACCTATACCTACTCAAAATAGATAAGGTATAATACAATAAATGTAGGTACTATGAATGAATTATCTACAAATTGCTTTACTCTAAAACCTCCATCTGCTCACCAAGTGCACATCATAACAAGTTCAATTATACAACTCCCTCACTTAAAAATGCAACTCATTACACAATCCCAATTTTGGACATATTATGAGGTCAAAGAAAAGAGTTTATATCTTTATACTTCTAAAATGAATCTAGTCTCGATTAGCTCTAAACTCGTCAAGTAATTACTGCTAGCAGAATATGTGAAACTTATATGGAAATTAGTATTGTTGAGGAAAAACCCTAAGCATCTGAAATAGACCCTTTCACCTCAAATTTGTTCAAACCTCTCTCCTATCCAGGGCATAATATACTGCCCTTATTAATTGGTGCTTACAAGTTAAAAGCCTATTCCGTATTTGAAATTCAGTTTCCAAAATACCTTTAATAACTAAAGTTATGGAAAACTAGTCCATCCAAAAATGAAATGAAACCATATCATAAAGTATATACTTACCTAAACGGAAATAACATCAACTGATCACAAGAATTTGACCAAAAAATCCTACTAGATTTTTCAAAAAAAACAAAAAAACACTAAGTTTGTCTGTCAGTACAATTTAGGTACAATACAATTCCACAAATGCTTACCAAAAATACCTCCCTGCTTACAACATTCAGGGGCTAAAAGATCCTGTTACACCCTATGAAAGTTTAACTACTAAGGACTTCACAGCCATGGTGCTTCTTCTTCTTAATCTTTACAATTCATCTTCTAGACTCACTGAGCTCGACACTTACCTTGACAGCAAGATGTAATGTGCAACTCAATACTCACTGAGCACAACATTGAGCACAACAGTATCCCAAATAATTTAACTATTTACAGACAGATCTGAGAATGCTATTCTCAATCATGGAAACTTTTAAAGTAACATCATAACATTACGCCTTGTTTCCCCGAATGGTTGGGCAAGGTGTCCCTGTAGCAGGTTCACCCAGTTTTACACTTTTAAAGTATTCATATCATAATATCCTCCTGGTATATTAATTCAGAACAACTTTATAAAATTTGTATAAACACAAGCTGGGTTAAATGTGGTAGGAAGTGAAAGTGATACTAATAATTCACCTCCCACAGCACAAAACATACAGTAGCTCAACTTAGTGCTGGCATCAATTGAAATAGACACAGTGCCAACCAACATTGTGTTGATGATTATACCTCATTACTGATGAAAAATAGTTAAACACTATTAATTAAGCAACGTTATTAAGAATTTATTTAAAATAGATACGCCAAAAGCATATATATTCTACATTAAATATTAAATGTTAACAGTTATGGACTTATATACATACCAATTACAGATGTACATGACATTCACATAAAACAAAGCAACCTTCTTAAATTACATAAAATTAAAATATTGTATTCAGAAAGAATGATAAAAGTTCCTAATAAATCAGAATATGCCGTAACTTATTAACTAACTAAATTATTGCAGACAACTCTGAACATCTACTTTGTTTAACGAATTATATTTCAGATCGTCGTGAAGTAAAATTGGGAATCAAACGAGCTTACCTGTTAAGCGAAGTCTTGATTCTAATTTTACGAACGGCGATCTGAAATATAATTACCCACCCGCCACTAGCTAATAGCCCCAAAGCTGCAATAATTAGGCTACTTAATTCACTTATTTTTCCAGGAAAACTTAGTGAATGTAAGTATGCGGAACTACTCTGTACAGAAAACAGAGCTTGTTCTCCATCATAAGGATCTCTAAAATTAGTGACATTCCTGCGTGTGTTGCCACCGGGGACGATAATTCTATTTAAAAAAAAAAAAAAAAATTATAATATTTTTTGTCTAAACGAACGCGATGTCTACGCTGTGCATAAGAATTACTACTTTGTTTAACGAATTATATTTCAGATCGCCGTTCGTAAAATTAGAATGAAGACTTCGCTTAACAGGTAAGCTCGTTTGATTCCCAATTATATTTCAGATCGCCGTGAAGTAAAATCTGTCAATAAACAAGCCGCCATTCCTAATCCTTCCGAACGTACTAATTACTTTTCAAATCTATTTTAAATAAGTAATTTCAACATAATAAACTATCTACTTACCCCAAATACCTGTACCGTACTTTACTTTCACATTCAATAAACTCAATACACTTAAAAACACATTTTAATAACAAATATCACTGTCTACAAACAAATATTACTACTACTTGTAATGTTAGGCTTATGAATTCAATGAATACTGAGCGAACAAAATGCAAATTAATATGGTTCTAATGCGATTACTGGCGATTACTTCAAAAAACCACCACACATTGTCAATCGAATGAAGAAATGTTAAAGAACTCCCAGCCGAATGCTATACGAAATGCGTTCGCATTACGAAATTCGACGAAAATTATCGAATCAAATGCGTGTGCCAGAAAGAGGTGGTGTAATAATTCCTTCTCACTCCCGAGCTCACGTTTCTGCTACTGTGCCCCTATCGTATGTCCAACTGCGCACGGACTTAATAAAATCGCGGCGGAATAAAATCGCCTGGCGCGATTTTTTCCCGCCGTCAAGTCGAGTGTACAAACGAGCGTTACAAAATCACTTGAAATTGACTCTTCGTGCAGTGCGGACGTACCATGGACTCCGTAAAATTATTAGCGGTAGCTATTTGTGTGGCCAGGAAACGACAAAAAAGCAGAAATTATTTTGCATGTGCATTCCTTGAACAATGATCGATATTTAAAAGGCCAATTTGTGACGCTTTATGAAGATTTAATATCCTGATTTTTTTTTAGTTATTTTAGAATATCGATACGCATATTAATTTGACGAGTTATTGTTCTAATGTAATTGGAACAGTTGATGGAAAACACATCGAAATATCAAAGTTGCGACAGCGGATCTTTGTTTTATAATTTAAAAAATATTTTTCCATAGTTTTAATGGCAATTTCTGACGCCAACTACTGCTTTACATGCGTTGAAGTAGGGGCTTATGGTGGTTTTTCTGACTCCAACGTATTTAAAAACACGTCATTCAACACAATATTGGAATCGGGTCAAATTTATCTAACAGAACCGGAGAGACTACCAAATGATGCAAAATGGAGATCCAATGCCGTTTGTACTACTCGGTGACGAAGCGTTTGCCTTATCAAAACATGTTTTAAGACCATATCCAAATTGCAAGTTAACTGTGCAACAACGAATTTATAATTATATTATCGATTAACTCGAGCTAGAAGAATGATTGAATATACTTTTGGCATACTTTCAAGCAAATGGAGAATATTATATAGGGCTAAAATCGCCTTGCGCGATTTTTTCCCGCCGTCAACAGACTCCTGTACAAACAAGCTGTTCCATCCCAACCTGGGCTAAGCCCACGTTCCCACGGACGTAATAAAATCGCGCGGGATAAAATCACGTGCTGTGCTTGGAATGGAACAAATAGAAAGCTATACATCTGTTCACACGGCTACGATTCTTCCCGCCGCGATTATTCGTCGCGCGATGTTCGATTTTCAACGTTCGGCGTTGAGTGAATACAAAATACGAAATATTCTGTACTTATGTTCCCACGGACGCGAAAAAAATCGCGCGAGATGGTCAGTACGGCGCGCTGCTCGTAGAGTGTAGATGTGCCGCAAGTGCGAAAGATTAAAATCGATAAAATGATGTCTTGGGATTAGGATCTCGTAGTTTAAATTTTAGAGGTCGAGACCTTTATTGTTTGATAAAACAATACAAATCAAATCAAATCAAAATATTTTTATTTCACATAGACCTACATGGGCACTTATGAAACGTCAGAAGCTAGGTGCACGGTTCCAATTGATCGTTTCCTATGGAGAAGAGCCGGCAAGAAACTCCACGGTTACTCTTTTAGAAATAATTGGCTTTTACAATTTTTTCAAATAACAGTATGACTAGGTATGGGAGGACAGTGTAGGTATTTCAATAAGTACCAGGTACTTAAGAAAATAGAAAATAGTCAACAAATCTACAGTCCACTAAGCCTACAGTGTTCTCACATTCACAAAATAGAAAAGAATCTATACAAAAGATATATAAATTAATAAAAATAAGAACCTCTTTTAATTAAACGCAATTACATTATTGCTATTACAACTGTAATAAATCTGAATAATTATCATGTGCAAAAAAGCCACTAATAAAGAGTTGAAATTAACTCGTAGGTATATAATGTCAAATAATTTAATGAATATGTCAAGGACGAATGTAAAAAAAATAAGATAAAAATAAATATGGTAATTTGGGAGCAGTTAATAGACTCTTACATAATTCTGCCGTTAATGAGATACCAGGGAAGCCACATGTGCAGAAGGAATTATAACCAAATTTCCTTGTCTTCAACATAGTTTTTAATTTTGTAATATGCTTTCTTGATAAGAACACGTTTGATATGGGTTTTGAACTTCCCATCGCTAAGTTCTGTAACAGACTTTGGCAACTTGTTATAGAAGCGGATACTGTTTATAAGAAATGACTTGCTTGTTTTAGTTAATCTAAATTTGGGTATAACAATTTCATGTCTACTACGTGTATTTATATTATGGAAATCGCTTCTTATTTTGAAAAGTCCTAAGTTTTTGCGAACATAAAAAATACTTTCTAAAATATAAAGAGAAGGCAGAGTCAGTATATCAGTTTCTTTTTTGTCTCTAAGGGACTCGCGAGGACCCATTTTATAGATCGCGCGGATTGCCCTCTTTTGTAGAATGAAAATTGAATCTACGTCAGCTGCCGATCCCCACAGCAGAACGCCATAAGACATAATACTGTGGAAATAAGCAAAGTATACTAACCTAGCTGTGGCTATATCAGTCAACTGCCTTATTTTTCTAACTGCATATGCAGCTGAACTTAATCTACCTGAAATAGTTCTAATGTGGGCGCCGCATTGCAATTTTGAATCTAAAGTAATGCCTAAGAATATAGTTTCCGTTATTGCATCTAGTTTTTTGCCATCAAGTTTTAAATTTAGACCTACTTGAGGTACATTTGGTAATGAAAACCTAATACATTTAGTTTTGTTCGCATTAAGTAAAAGATTATTAGCTACGAACCATTTTGAAAGAACAGCCAGACTATCATTGACATGTAAGACATCTGTATCTTTTCTGTATATTTTAAAAATAAGAGAATACGCCGAGAAACACAAAAAAAAAAACGATTCGTGTGAAGAAATTAAGTAGTAAGATTTTGTCAATCGACTGGGAATGCCTCTGTCCAAAAATCAGGAATGATCGATGTTTTTATAATTGGCTTTTATTGTGGTTAACTAAAAGTTTTCAATGCGTATTTTTTGAAGTGAAAACTTCTTTAGGCGTGTTGGGCATTTTTGAGATGGGATTAAACCATTGCTTTTGCGACACCTCATTTTTATAAACGCGATTATGCTCTTTATTGATATTAAGTTACGGATAAATGTTCTATGCAAGTATTTTTACTTTAAAGGTTTTGGAAGTTTTTTTTTTTAAATGTGATTGTGCTCTTTATTTAGACAAGGTTACGGACCAATATTCTATACAAATATTTTTCTTCCACCAAGGCGATCTTGTTCAAGTTTTCACTTCTGTCGGCACTCCCGGAGTGCCACCATTTTTTATTTGTAACCTTTCGGGGACATCGGAACTCGGGACCCATATCATAGATCGTACTTTACCACTGTATTTATATGGTGCACATTTGCTTAGCTTTTCTTGGAATACACATGAATGACTTGACCAAACTATTATTAATCCTTCCAAAGTTTTTAAGTTATTCTATACATGCTGTCTATTTTATACCCAGAAAAAGAAGATAAAATATACCTATTAAATCTGCGTTTTGCAATTTATTTGCCAAACATGTAAACAAACACGAGTTTTAGGAAAAAATAACTGTAATCCATACTAATAAGGTTCAGTTTGCGCTACAACTTCATATTTTTTTATGACCTTTATCACAATACTACTCAGTCTAAAATCAACTTTATTTACACTTCCATAAAGTTGATGTTTGTTTAAGTGAACATATACATAAACTCACGCCTTCTTCCCATCCATGGGAGTAGGTAGAAACTACAGAACAGCTACGATCGATACATATCAGTACCCTAATTGCATAATACACTATCAATCACAATTTGTTTCAATGTTGTTGAACTGTCAAAATGAAACAAATTAGGCAGAATCGTTTACGAAAATAAGTAACCCAATTAGGGTACTGGTCACAGTGGTCATACACGCACACGATTGCGAGTACTACACACCTGACCTTTCTGAAGAACATCACCAATAAGGTCACAATAATGTCCTAGGGCGTCCCCTGCCAGCGTTTCAACTCACTTCTGCCTAGTAAATACTTTTGTTAGTCGCCTTTTCATTCATCCTCTCAAAATGACCAAACCATTTAAGCATCTGTAGGAGCACGCGCACCTACTAAAATGTTAGCGCTGCAATTCCCAACCACGCGAGGCGGGCTAGCCAGTCGTTCCCCGCGCTTGCCCAGATATAGTTGTGCTAAGCATACTAATGTATTAAGATACGCTAAGGTAAAATAAGTAACCGATTACGGTCATATTGTAAACCCTTTATTCTTGAACAATACAAGCGAAACCTTCGTGAAGTAAATCAAGTGTTTTCATTGAACTCTCCTTACTAATAATCAGTGGTACACAGACACTCGTACACATCCATCTAAGATCTACCGACATTCTAAAATAACTAAAAAAGAAAAGGGTTTTGTCAATGAAAAAAACAGGATTTTGTCAATGTTCATAAAGTGTCACAAATTGGCCATTTAAATCCCAACCAGCCGGCACGGTTGGCGCAGTGATTAAGCGATTGACTGCTGCGCTGCGTGTCGCGGGTTCGATTCCCGCACGGAACAAATATTTGTATGACCTACAAGTAGTTGTTCCCGGTCTGGCTGTTTGTGTATGTGAGTTTAAATGTTTGTAAACGTACCCACAATACAGGAAATATGTTGTGGGGCAACGTTTTAAAAAAAAAAACTAACGATCATTGTTTAAGGGATGCACCTAAAATAATTTCAGCTTTTTTTGTCGGCTCCTGGCCACACAAATAGCTACCGCTAATGATGTTACGGAGTCCATGGTAAGTCCGCACTGCACGAAGAGTCAGTTCCAAGTGATTTTTTAACGCAACGCGGGTCACTTTCCACCTCTCCGGAAACACGGCAGCTTTTAGGCACTGGTTAAAGATATGAAATAGCGGCTTAGCTTGCACTAATCGACAATCCTTGATAAGTAAGCTGGAATGCCGTCAGGCCCTGCGGACCGTTTCGGCTTAAGACCTTGAAGCGCACGACATACGTCTACTAAATGTAATTGGGCCAAGTGCACCCGCGCCGCTACATTTCCGCTACCTGCATTAGCTATAGCAGCGAACACATCCAACTCCGGTTGCTCTGCCCTATACACAGAAGAAATCCGATATTGTTCCTGTGCCACTACTAACATATTTTTAATGTTGGGTCTCCACCGAGCGAACGCTTCGTAATCGACCTTCGACCCGCTTGCCTTGTACTGTTTATGCAGAAAAGGCCTTTAATCTTATGTCGCGAATTATTTCAATAGTGTACCACTCAGGATAAATATACCTTGAGTTTACACGGCTTCGCTTTTTTTCGGAACACAGTCATCTATAATAGAATTAATAATATTATAAAAATAATTTAAATCTAAGTTTCTAAGTCCATTTCATACAACGGAGTCAAGTCTACGGCTGCAATTCAAGAATATAATGAAAAAAGTTGGCTTTATTAAAGTTACAACCGTCGGGTGCACATGCGTTCACGTCAGGTACAGCTGAGCCTGCTGAGCCGGGATGCCAGCGCAGGCGGGTGTGTGTACTAACCGACATCTCTAGCGGCGGGTGATACGCGTCTACCGGTTACGAGCGGCTCCTCCGCCGCGCGCACACTCTCACCCCTCCCTCCGCCCGTGTACTCAATACCAGATCCAAACAACGACCATTGCAATTACCCTCTGCGTTACTTTGAGTGAATCCACAAAAAGTTTGAAAGTATAAGTAATAACTATTTATGACGGCTACAGAACCCGAATACCAATCATTTAATTTATATAATTTGGGGCTAAAAAAACGTTTAAAACCGGCACAAGTAAGAATCACCGTTTTTGAGATATAGCGATTCAAAGTTGCAATCTCCATAATAAGCACACGTTTCCACGCTACGTATGAGGTACCTAGTGTACACAGCACGCTTTTTTAGCGGGGTTTCCCCGGCCTATTCCGTGGTCTATTGTGGTCATGTTTACTAAAACAATGTTGTTTTTAATCAAAATGAAACTATTGGAGATGATGGAAGCTTCAAGCTTTTGATGGCGATTCAACATTGGAGCACGACTGGCCTTGACAACTGGTACATGCTGATGAACAAAACAATCCAACTTTGTTGCAGCCGCATGTCGCATTACATCCTTTTTTACAATTGCAAAAAAATGTATTGAGGAGCTTTTTCGGCGCAGGTGGCAGTAAAGTCTGTTTTTTTTTTTAAACATTTCCCCACATTAGGAATTTCTCCTGTATTGTGGGTGCGTTTACCCGGAACAATTACTAGTAGGTCATTACAATTATTTGTTCCGTGCGGGAATCGAACCCGCGACACACAGCGCAGCAGTCAATCGCTTAAAGGCTCGTGAAAACTGGCGCAATATCGCGCTGGTCTGCACAAGCTTTAACCACTGAGCCAACCGTGCCGTCACAAAAACGTTCTAATGTATCATCAATTAACTTCCACCCCCGTTTTCTGGGTTCAGTTGATTACCGAGCAACACTTGAACTTGATACCCGAAATAGATGTTGCTGTGCAGAAGCAGAGGTTGGGGAAAGACAAGCTAATTGAATTTGTTTTTTGTTACGCTTATTTTTTTACAAAAGATAAGTATCGTGAGTACCTATACTCACGGTAAACTCATCGTCGCCTGCGTGCGACAGTTTGATGCAGAGCAGCTCGTACGTCTTGCACTTGGTCTCCTCACCCTTCTTCAGCTGCGCGAGGTCTTCTCTGCAAGTGCAACGACGCGAGTTACATAGACTGCACACAGCGCGACACAGTGTCGCTGCACAGTGCACTCACCGGGACACGGGCACCAAGCGGGACACGCGCACGTGGCCGCTCGCAGATATCTGCTCGCACAGCTCGCTCAGCTCTGCTTCGGTCGGCGTCCGCGTCGGGTCCGTGATCTGAAAATGTTACATAGTCACTGTATCATCAGGTACCTTTGCAAAAGCGGCACGCCCGGGCACGCGGATTTTTATTCGAATCTGCAGGAAGTAATTTAGTTGGGCTCTTCAACATTAGTCAGTCAACTTGCCTGCAACTCATAAGTATGTACCTTCTTAAGACATCTAAGATCAAAATGATCTATTCAATGCAAATATTGTTGGATGAAATGAATAAAATGTTTTAATACTTTCAGGGACACTAAACGCCCATAGGCGTCATAATTTCATAACATAAAACTTCTATCATGTCTCGTTCAGTATCCTAGAATGCGTTTATATACCTACAATTTATTTATTTTATCACTATTGATAGGGGCGGGCAATGGGAGTTGAAATGGTCTGCATTTGTCGTAGGTACTTTTTAGTGGACGCGGTCTGTTGCGCGGGCGGCATAGTAGGGCTCCGCTAGCAGTCGTGCGTGACATCAGCTGTGAGATAGTCAGTTCGAGTACATTCTTTGCACGGTTGTGTTACATTACAAGTCCCAGGAGCTCACGCGCAATTGCTACTTGCCACTAGACCAACGAGGCAGTTTGATAGTAGTTACTGATTTTGATCAATTTTGTTCATTGGTTGTGAGAAAGGGAAAAAGAATTTACTTAAACAAAACTATTTATCAAATCATAAACAGCTTTTTTAAAATTCTTTTTAAAATTCGAGTTCTTTGTTTTGCTTGTGGCTGAAAGGGATTTTTCAAATAAATTAAGTATTCATAGAAAATCACTAATAGGTATTCGCAACAAATTTTCCCAAAAATGACGCGAGACTGACGCTTGATCATTTTGTTACAAGGAACTTCTTTTTTTGAAAATTATAAAATATCATTATATAGTCATATGGCTGAACCACTTTGATCAACTTCCGTACAAAATATAGCAAAAAATAATGTTGACAACCTATTTTTTTTTAACCCTGTCAGTAATGAATTTTTTCCTATTATTTAGCTAACCATATCAAGAAATTTAAAAATCAGACCTTGGCCTTCAGCTGTCCTTAAGATAAAATTTAATTTTTATTTTAAATTTAAACAATATTTATCTTCATTAAGTAAATCAAAGGCGAAATATACCATATTTTCGAGAGCGCAAAAGTGATGCAACTAGACCTGACTGACACGAATGATTTAATACAACGAAAACTGTACTTTTATAGACAGATATACTCAATCTTTCAATTATTTCAAGTTTTCTCACAATTAAATAAGTAATTGACAAAAGAGGGTTTTTTTCGTGCACGGACCCTTAAGGACCTACTATTCTAATTAATATTATAAATGCGAAATTGAGTTTGTTTGTTTGTTACGCTTTCACGCTAAAAGGCTGAACAGATTTGGATGAAATTTGGCACATGGGTAGATCATGACCTGGATTAGGACATAAGATACTATTTATCCCAATATTCCCACGGGATCGAGACTTATGTTGGTGAAACCGCGGGGCTCAGCTAGTAATTTTATAATTGGATCACTCATTATCATTATTTAGAATCAAGTTATCACCGAGTATTTATGAACATCGGAGTTGGTATTTCTTAAATATCACGCCTGTAATCCCCAAAGCATTAGGCAGAGATATAGCTACCAACTTATAGTACAGCCGCATTTCGCCAGTTTTACTTCACGGCGATCTGAAATATAATTCATGTTGGATTTCGTATTCGCTTATAATTTTCATTGTAGGGTAGAAGTAGAAATGAATTGCAAAATGCGTCACTATCCTACCGTATCCCATCCTTTTCCCACATGCACACCTGGACTATCGCTGTCCTTGTCACCGCCGACAGTGACTGTGAGAAGACCCTCGTCCACTTGAACGAGAGTAGCGTTACTAAGAACATGCTCCCTTATTAATTTATTATAAAATTTACGGTTTGCGAATTGCCGCGAGTGTATTTACGAACTATTGTCTAGAACACTACGGAAAGTGCGTGTTTATGTGGTAAACGGCGTATGCGCGCCCCCTCGTGCGCTGCCCTGAACTTAGCAAGGACTCGAACCTTCTGCCGACCCACGTGGAGGAAGATATTGAGACGGCGAATCTACAGGTCAGTGGTGTTGCATGGTTCCTGCCAAATTCCTTTGTCCATTCAAAGCTTCGTCGTCCTAATTCGTGTCGCATTTGCAAGGTCAGATTTACCTACGTACTTCTACAACCCCGCAATAATACAGTCCACTATCAAACCAGCTCCCAGCGCCTGGGATAAACGCAATATTTCCGCACAAGTAATTGGTGTAAGGCGCCACCAATTCATTAAACAAAGTAGTAATTCTTATGCACAGCGTAAGACATCGCGTTCGTTTAGATATAAAATATTATAAATATATTTTTTAAATAGAATTATCGTCATTGGTGGCAACACACACAGGAATGTCATTTATTTTTCGCGCGCGTTTTTTCATCGCAATGAAAAAATTTGCTCTCTTCAAATATTCATTTAAAATAAGTTTACCGAACTTTTTACTAAAATAACAAATGTTAATTATGTTAAGTGATAGAAAGTGCAATAAGTGCATCGTTAGTGAAAACCTGAGACGGACGCGGGGTCCATCAACGATATTAACAGGAAAGCTGATAAATTACCTACATCAGAACTAACTAGAAGCAGCTTTTGTCTTGAGTTCCTGACCCACATTAGATGTACTTAGATCCGGAGGTCTCCCACAATCCTAATGTGCGAGAATGCCTGGCTTTAACTGACCACTATGTACGTGATACTGACAGTGTTTTACAAGCACTATGGTGGAAATTAACACAACACAACTTGTTAAAGCATTACCTATCTCTCCAGTGGACACGAGATGTCTTTAGTAACGTTATCTCCACGTTACTAGCTGGATGAGAAGCTACCAGAGAGGCACGTGATGCCCTTAGCGATGTAACTGTACCTAGCTAGCTGGTACGCGCTTGTCAGTATTACCCCTCCAGTAAGCACGAGATGCTCTCAGTAACGCTAATTCTACGTTACCAGCTGGATATGAAACTATCAATGTAGCACGTGATGCACTTAGCGATGCTTTTCTACATAGCTAACGCTGGTATGTACTCGTCACTAGGGGGTAAGTCACATTTCTATGATTTTGGCTAAGGAATTGTCAAAGGTGGTTCTATATACTTACTTTTAATTTACTAGCATGAAGATTGCGAGACAGCCTTACTTAACCCTGCACACTGTCTGTGTGTTATAAACTTGCAAAAGCATTATACTTCCTATAGTGAGTGTGGAATTCTGCCTCGCTAACTGGATTGTTTGTTATCAACGAGTACAAGGTACTCTCAACGACATTGATTCTATGTTGCTAACTGGTACATATCTGACATGGTGTGCACATGCTTAGCACGAGATGCTTATAGCATGTTATCTTAATACTACGAGATCTAGCTTTCATATCAAGGATGATATAATACTTCTATTCAAGATTATACCGCTGAATTGCCATTTTTAACAAACAAAATATAGCTAATTAAAAGATATCACTGTGTACGAGATACTCAGTGACTTATCTAGATCTAGGTGGCTTAATTATCCTACCAAAAACTGATAAATGATATCTATTTTGTAAACTAAAACCATAATGCAAAATTGTGCAATTTTTACACGCATACATTCAAATACACAAGATACTTTGTAAACATGATTCTGTGATACAATGGCTGACGACAAATGCTACCTGCTACCTGCTGGAAACTCTTGATTTCAAATACAAGTGCAATGGACTAAACCATAATTAGAATAATACAAAGTATTATTTCATGCTCTCATACTTATTCATCCCATTTAGATTCCTCTTATAAACTAAGGAAACAAGGAATTGAGATATTCCAGAAACAAACCGTACTGGTTATTACCCCTATCATAGAGAAAGCAGTGACTCACCCTATGCTTATGAAGAACATAAAACAAACACAAATTGTTGATTAACTTGGCTGATGCAGCAAATCCAGCTGGCAATGCCTACTGCCACCAAACTAAAACCAGAACAAAAGTTATATAATCTCTAATTGACATTAACTTTAATTCATCCTATTTGATAAACAAACCGAAACAATCACAAACTTGAGTACACAATGTTTTAGCTACTATTCAATAAATATTGAAACCACAAGACATTCTCATGATAATAGTGAAACTTACCAGTTCTATGGCGAAAATGTAAAACAAGCACAACATTAGTAAATTTACTTACTTTTGTAAATAACAAAATAAATCATCTTTCTACTGGGTTAATAACAGGAATCACACCATTGAAAACCACCACCACAATATCTTATGATGTTTTGGTTTAATCTAATTGGTTGGAATGGACTATGTCTGAAAAATAAATGAACTATTTTTGTCACTGAAAATAGTCAGTGGCGACTTCGACATGCACGGCACGAGTCGTAAGACATGTGAAAATGCACAGGTAGGCCTTCGCACTGTGGATGCCACGACGGCGCACAGGAACGTACGATAGAGGACCAGCATAGTCACAGCCTACGTGCGTGAAAGCTTTAGTGACCTGACGCGTGCGATAGTCAGGTAAGTCGGCCATCAGCGGATAAGTTGGGCGCGGTTTTAAACGAAAACACGTATTGCACATGTGGACGCGCTGTCTCACAATGCGGCGTGCGGACAAGATCCAGAACTTCTGTCGAAGAAGCGACATCAATAATTCTGGTCCGGCGTGTAAATACTTTACATGGTAGAAATCAATGATCAAGCTTACGACGGGATCATGGCGCGGTAAGATAACTGGATGCTTTTGAGCATAGTCCAGCGCGGAATTAACGAGTCGACCTCCTACGAGGATCAGACCGTTTTCAATGAAAGGCCTCAAGCGGTTGAGAACCTGTGAACAGGATTGATTACTCTTAATATTAGAATAATCCTCTGCAAAGTGTTGACTTTGCAAGGCGCGAAGAATTTTACTTTCAGCGAAATTTAATTCATCAGCGGACACCGCAATAGTGTCGCGGCGGGGTAACAACTTTGCGAATTTATAAACGTATACAGTTATACGAAGAGTTTTACTCCATGAGGATATGCGGTTAGCGAGATCATATAAAGCACAATGGTTTACAGGCGAGTACACAGCGTGTGTAAGAATTTTTTGTTCAATAGTAGGCGGAGTAAACTGGTCGTCAAGAGGCTTGAGAGGCCACTCAGACGGATCCAATGTAGCCCACTGGGGCCCGTGGAGCCACAGAGGGTGCGTGGTTAATTTCTGAGGCGCAATGCCACGTGAGAGAACGTCTGCGGGATTTTCCGTCCCCGCGACGTGGTAGAAGTTGTCAGCAGAGATGTTTTCCGTAATCTGAACAACGCGGTTTGCTACAAAGGTTTGCCATCGATGTGGCGAACTTTCGATCCAATATAACATGACCTTAGAGTCAGTGAAAGCGAATACCTTGATTGGAAAATGACGCGAGTAATTTTCATAAACTATGCGTAGCAGTTTGGACATGAGAAGCGCGCCGCAGAGCTCTAAGCGTGCTATAGACAGAGGCTTGGTAGGAGCGACTTTGGACTTTGCGCAAACAAGCTGGACAGTGTTACCGGACGCGGTGGTCACATGAGCATATACAACGGCACCGTAGGCATGTTCACTTGCATCCGAAAAGGTTAGAAGAGTGAGAGCGCAGTTGTTAAAAACGCCTACATGACGCGGAATGCGTATATTGTTAAGAGCCGGTAACTCGTCGCAGAACTGCTTCCACCTTTTAACAATGTGTAGCGGTGGGGTGTCATCCCAATCGAAATTAAGATGCCAAAGCTGTTGGATCAGTAGCTTAGCATACACGACTGCGGGGGCCACGAAGCCCATTATATCCCACAGTCGGGCGACTGTAGAAAGGATGGAGCGCTTAGTGCACTTCACATCTGCGGGAGCCGTAATTTTAAAATAAAATACGTCATCATCAATACACCAATGCAGGCCTAGTATTTTATGTTGCATGGTCTTATCAAACTCAACCTCCGTAGGGAGTTTGTGCGAAGCGGGAAGATTATCTAATACAGCACGACTGTTACTGTTCCATTTTACGAGATCCCACTGAGCCCCTTTGAATAGGTCAATCAATTGTCGTGACGCAGATATCGCTTCTTACTCCGTGGGAATTGAGAAGGCGAGATCGTCCATGAAAAGCGACGTAGACGCGAATCTGCTAGCGAGGGGATAGCGCGCGCCATCATCTTCGACTAACTGTCTCACAGTGCGCAATGCATGATAGGGGCTTGATTTTAAACCGAAGCAGACGCGGTTAAACCTATACAATTGTAGTGGGTCTTGTGGAGTAAAGCGATAAAGAAAGCATTGATAACGACGGTCAGCTTCGCGCATGATAATCTGTAAGAACTGTTGGCGACAGTCCGCGGTCAATGCGATCGCGTGTAAGCGGTAATTTAATAATATTGTAAACAAGTCGCCTTGCAAGTTTGGACCTGAGTGCAGAATATCGTTCAATGATTGCCGGCCACCAGAAGTAGACGCGCTGGCGTCTAGAACCACGCGCAGTTTAGTCGTTGTCTTATCTTCGCGCACGACCCCGTGATGCGGTATGACGTATATAGGTGTTGGATCGCGGGGATCGAACGACGCAGGAGAAACGTAATCTTTCGCAAGATAATCCTTTATTACGTCATCATTATGCAGACCTAAGTTTAGGCGAAGCTTCTAGCTTTCTTTCGAGGCATATGAAACGCTTGCGGGCATTATCAAAAGAATTCCCAAGGGAATAGACATCCTCGTTGAATGGCAGTGCTACAGTGTACCTACCATTAACGGGATCGCGGGTTGTCGTGGACTTATAAAATAATTCACATTCAACATCAGATGGGTGTGGAATGGACGGTGCGGAGGGAAGCTCCTCGAGCTCCCAAAAACGCCTGACAAATGAGTCAATAGCGACAGGCTCCTGAGCGAGGCAACATGTCAGGGCCTGGGCGGTTCGATGCATACGTAACGTAGGCGCGGAGCCCATAATTACGTAGCCGAAAACAGTACGCAAAGCGCGCGGCACCGACGTGTCACGATTGCGGGAAAAGAGAAGCACCTATTAAAGCGTCTATTATTACTAGGCACACCATATGATTCGTCGGCTAGCGGTAAATTATGTAGATGTGATAAATCACTGGTATTTATCAAAGACGTAGGCAGTAAGTCCGTTATCTGATCAAAAACAAGTAGCGAAATATCAAAATTAATTTTGCCGTCGAATCGTGAATATAATTTAATATTAATCGGACTAGTGTTAACTACTTTTTCAGCCCCACCGAACCCCTTTACGACAGTACGGTTCATGTTCTGAGGTTGAATACCTAAACGCTCACAACACTCGTTAGTGATAAAATCGCTTTGTGAGGCGGAATCTAGAAGCGCGCGAATAATGTGTGGATTCCCCTTAGAATAACGAGTCGATAACAAAACAGTCGTGGACTGCTTGTTATGTGTGAGTGTATTACTCAAACACTGATACAATCGGGAATCAACAGATGCACACAGCGTAACATCTGACTGTGCCGTAGACGCGGCTAGGTTCGGAGAAGTAGGTGCAGGCGCGCAGACGGGGGGTGCCGCAGCGGTGAGCTCGACCGGCTGATTAGCGGGAGCGGCTTGCGCAGAGTACCCAGGGCGCGGTACCTGATTCGTTAAAGTGTAACAATGTGTGGTGATTTAATTTGCAAACACGACAATTTGACTTAGACGAGCAATTAGCGACTCGATGTTTTAAGCTAAGACAGTTAATGCACGCATTGTTATCCTTCACACACTTATAACGCTGTTGTGGAGTCATTCCATTAAAATCGGCGCACTTAAATAAATGTTGATGCACAATTAGCGCATAGGCACCTGCACGCGGATTCAGCCGTTGTGCTTAAATATGTTTGACACTTCGGCGGCGAAGCGGTATTTAAACGCCGATTAGAGTTAACCGGACGCTTATTAGTTGAACAAGTTGGCTCAGTACGTTCTAAAACTGGCTCGATTTGAAATAAATTCGACTTAGTTATCAAAGGTAGGTATTTTTGTTGAGTATTTAATTTCAAATGCGCGGACGGTCTCAGGGTCTATTTTCTGTAAGGCGATATGAATCAGAATTAAGTCGGTAAGGTTATCCATTTTAAGGTTTTTTAAAGCGGCGACTGCGCTGCTAAATTTCTCAGTAAATAAATCAAAGTTGGTTGCTGAAGCACATTGCAAAGTTTTGAACTCAAACATTTGATTCAAATACGTAGAAACCAACATACGCTTGTCATCGTACTTATCAATGAGCGTTTGTAACAACAGACTATAATTTTGCGGACATGGAGATATTCCGGCGCACACAGACTGGGCTTTACCGGTTAGCTTCCCCAATAGGTAATACAATCTATCGGCGTCAGTGAGAGATGGATTATCGTGTATGGTCGATTTAAAACTGGCATAAAATAGTGGCCATGAGCGAATGTCACCAGAAAACTGGACTAATTCAATCGGCGGGAGTCTAGGTTTAGACTTGTGCGGAACACTATCGCTATGTGGCGAGCATTGTGACTGCACTCGCTTTATCCTGCCATACAGAGACTCAAAAGCCATGAGACTTATAGTCGGGCTTAGCGGATGGGTTAGATGTCAATAAACAATTATTATATTCGTCCAGAACCCGTTTGAATTCATCGCGTAATGAATCTATTTGTGAGGATTCGTCAAGAAAACTTTCCCTTAGATCGGTGTTCGAAGAAAGATCGTAAATCTTTTGAACAATTTCATAGATAGCTTCGCGTTTAGCCTGCAACGTAAGTAATCGTGTATCCTCTGCATCGTCATAATCAGAACCCGACTCATTAGTTTTCTTCGCTTGTTTAGGCATAACGAATTTTATAAATTCAATCTATTGTAAACAAACAGCTGATCTGAGGTTTAATGAACCACAATAATACGATGAAATTAAGTGGGTTACTATTTTTCGTAAAGAATAGGCGGACAATGGTTTCCTACTACTTCCTACTTTGTTCGGTTAATAATGAAGTAAAATGCATGAACAACTTGAGAGTGAGTTATCGAATGAATGACCGAATAAATATGAATGAATGTCAAATCAAATATGGCGAACTTTTACAGCCTATAGAACGTTTCATATTATACGGCAAGACAACAATTAAATTTGAGGGTAGTTTAATATAGAAAATGAAAAGTAATTAAAACTCGAATTTATCCAAAGTTAGCGTTATTTAGGTACTGAATAAAGATAAGATGGAAAGTTAATGTGTTTATTTAAATGAGTAAACACTTATTTATGAGAAAGATCAACGCAATGTTGATCTACGCGGTATACTACAATGGGGTAGATTTATGAATGTTTCTCCTATCAGGGCCTATTAAATCCTAATAAGGGCGGCTGGAGGGTTCCAGTATTTAAAAAGATCAGAGATCCGGCTCGAAGGACCACAAATATGGTCACGCCAACAATAATTCAGTTCTGAAAAGTATCAGAACCAACCTTCGATAATAGCGGACGTGTTAACTACAGTGAATCGGCAGTGGTAAAAATCGAGGCGGAAAAGAGGAGAAAAGAAGGGACATGCAGCACTCACCTGGGGCATGCCAGCGGGATCCAATCTCCTTCGACTATCACACACCAGAGTATCACTACGCGCGACCAATATTCGATTATAGTTTTAGTTCTTATTACACTGGGTAATCAAACACAAGGGTGCGTTTGGCGGAGCGGGAATATATTGAACTTTGCAGAGAGAGGCCCGAGATGATCCTCGTCTCTTCGCGGGTGGTCTGACGAAAAGGCTCGTCATGCGGTGCGGGTGGTCCGAGAGATCCGTTACACACGTGCGTCCGTGTGCAATTTCTTCGTCGAACTGACAGCTGTCAGTCCTCATCCTCTCGTTCTTGTGTTCACTTTTTGAATAATGCTAAAGCGCTGCATGTGCAGGTTGGGGAAAGGAGCGGGAAATACAAACTGCCTCATACTATAAGAATGAATCTATCAAATCAGTGTTGGCGTTACCACCTACTAAATTGTCAGTAGTGAATGCCACTTACAGAAAACAAGGTTTTCTTACAATCTAACCTGACTGTTTATTTGGTTAAATATCGAGACTGCGATAAGATATACCTATAAATACCACTATAAGTGTGTTTAAATGTTTGGGCTTGAAAACTAACAATGCAATTTTTTAGGCTTGATTATTAAGTTTTTTTTTTTCACTTAAAAAAAACCTTGAAATATCTGTATTAAAAAAAAAGTACTAGTGAACTTAGTCGCATTATTTAACATTACGCCCGGACTTCCCGAAGGGCTGGGCAGAAATGGGTGATCTTATTCAAAGCTTATAAAATCAAAATATCTAATTAATCATTTGATTGCCAACTACTAGTCTATGTATTTAACAGGAGATTTGAATGATAATTGCAGCACTAAAGTGAAATTATCAAGGAAACAAATAAAGAGGGGGGGGGGGGGGAGAACATTGTGAGGACAAAGTAGGTATTGATGGATTGTGAGTAGAACATTAACAAGATAAGGTATATTACAATAAATGTACTATGAATGAATTATCTACAAATTGCTTTACTCTAAAACTCTCCATCTGCTCACCAAGTGCACATCATAACAAGTTCAATTTTACAACTCCCTCACTTAAAATGTAACTCATGACACAATCCCAATTTTGTACATATTATGAGGTCAGGGAAAAGAGTTCATATCTTTATACTTCTAAAATGAATCTAGTTTCGATTAGCTCTCAACTCGACAAGTAATGACTGCTAGCAGAATATGTGAAACTCATATGGAAATTAGTATCGTTGAGGAAAAACCTTAAGCATCTGAAATAGACCCTTTCACTTCAAATTTGTTCAAACCTCTCTCCTATCCAGGGCACAATATACTGCCCTTATTAATTGGTGCGTACAAGTTAAAAGCCTATTCCGTATTTGAAATTCAGTTTCCAAAATACCTTTAATAACTAAAGTTTTGGAAAACTAGTCCATCCTAAAATGAAATGAAACCATTTCATGAAGTATATACTTACCTAAGCGGAAATAACATCAACTGATCACAAGAATTTGACCAAACAAACCAAAAAATTCTTAAAAAAAAAAAAGACTAAGTTTGTCTGTCAGTACAATTCAGGTACAATACATTTCCACAAATGCTTACCAAAAATACCTCCCTGCTTACAACATTCAGGGGCTAAAAGATCCAGTTACACCCTTTTAAAGTTTAACAACATACTAAGGACTTCACAGCCATGGTGCCTCTTATTCAAATCACTAGATAGCTGGCATTCTTTAAAATACCCTAATGATAATTTTTACAATTCATCTTCAAGACTCACTGAGCTCGACACTTACCTTGACAGCAAGATGTAATGTGCAATTCAATACTCACTCATTAAGCACAACAGTATCCCAAATAATTTAACTATTTACAGACAGATCTGAGAATGCTATTCGCAATCATGGAAACTTTTAAAGTAACATCATAACATTACGCCTTGTTTCCCCGAAGGGTTGGGAAGAGGTGTCCCTGTAGCAGGTTCACCCACTTTTACACTTTTAAAGTATTCATCGCGCTCACCTTGGGCCTCCGAGACCAGGCCCTAAACATTCTTGAGGCGCTTGGCAAGAATGTAACCTACGAGCAGCTGCTGGAGGCGTTAGAGTCCAGATACGGCGACGCGCACCTGGAGCACGTATTTCGTGCTAAGTTGAAGGATCGTGTTCAACGTAGTGCCGAGAACCTACAGCAGTGGGCCCTCGAAGTTGAAAAGCTGGTTCGGAAAGCATACCAGTCTGCCCCTGCACTTATCGATGGGAATCTGGTACAAGCGTTCCTTGATGGAATACGCGACCTAGAAGTTAGAGCCGCTGTGAGACTTGGGCATCATGAGACGCTGAAAGACGCCTTGGCCCATGCCTTAGAAGTAGAGGCAGTGAGGCAGGACCACCGAACGCACCGCGTCAGGGAGGTTGTAGCATCACCTGTACGCGACCGGCCGCAAGGGTACAGTCCTAGGTGCTACACTTGCGGAGAAAGGGGTCATCTTTGGTCAAGCTGTCCTAAGCGCAGAACCCCGAGAGAAGATCAGCAGGGAAGGGTGGCTGAAGTGACTGCCCAGCCACAGAAGGGAAACGAGTAAATGCCAGGACTGGGGGGCGGGTGCTGTCTGGTATTGAAAGAGCCCCGAGAATCTTGATCTCGCAAGCACATGATGGGAACAGCCTGACCATCAAAGGCGAAGTCAACGGAACACCATGCAAACTGACGTTGGATACTGGAGCTTCTCACACGGTCGTCAATTCTCACCTAGCAAGTCGGTTTCTTGGGAGAACTCACGGTAACGCAGACGCCTTGTCAAGAAGACCTTGTCCTGAAGACGGTAAGCACTGTGCCAGGCAAGAGACTAAGGAAGTAGTACCCGTGAGGATGCTTAGAACAGATCTCACCGATGAATGGAAGGAAACCCTACAGCAGGCTCAGCAAAATGACTCGGACATCAAACCGATCTTCGAGTGGGTCAAAGCTGGTGCTCCTAAACCTAAGTGGAGTGATGTGGCTACGATGAGTTCCATCACGAAGAGTTATTGGGCGCAATGGAACAGCTTGGTGATCCAGGATGGAGTCTTGTGCCGTAAATGGGAAAACGCTCGAGGGGACAGCTGTCATCTACAAATGGTTGTCCCTAAAGCTAAGGTACCGGATGTTCTACGGCTCTACCATGATGGATGTTCAGGAGGACATATGGGGGTAAAAAGGACTACTAAAAATTCGAGAACGCTTTTACTGGATCCACTGTCGAGATGATGTGGATGATTGGTGTCGCAAATGTACCAGTTGTGCGGCCGTGAAAGGACCCCACACACGCAGCCGAGGTGCATTAAAAGTGTACAACGTTGGAGCCCCTTGGGAACGGATAGCACTAGACGTTGCGGGACCATTTCCAGAAAGTGAGAGCGGAAACAAGTACTTCCTGGTGGTCATGGATTACTTCACAAAGTGGCTAGAAGTCTTCGCCATTCCTAACCAAGAAGCTACAACTGTCGCAGATAAATTAGTTCAGGAAGTTTTCTGTCGTTTTGGAGTACCCTTAGAAATACACAGCGATCAAGGAAGGAATTTTGAATCGCAAGTATTTCAGGAAACTTGTCGATTGATGGGTACCTACAAAACGAGAACCACCTCTTACCACCCACAATCTGATGGAATGGTGGAACGATTCAACCAAACGTTGGAGAGATATCTGGCAAAAGTCGTGGAAAGCAGGCAGAGGGATTGGGACAAGCACATACAGCCGTTTCTGCTGTCCTACCGCAGCGCAGTCCACGAAAGTACGACTGTGACGCCAGCCTTCGCCAACTTTGGAAGAGAATTACGGTTGCCTGCAGATTTAATCACTGGAGCTCCCCCTGATGCTCCACGTAGTGTAACAGATTACGCAAATGATTTGCGTAACAAGTTGAATGATGTTTATGAGCATATCCGACAATTCGGCCAACAGATGTCTGAGAAGACGAAGACCCGTTATGACCGCAAGGCAAACAGTAGGGGTTTCGACGAGGGTTCACTGGTGTGGTTACATAACCCAGTGCGGAGCAAGGGGAAGTCTCCGAAATTGCAAGCAAATTGGGATGGACCATACCGAGTCGTGACTAGGATCAACGATGTCACCTACCGAATACAGAAGGGTCTACGAGGTGCGCCTAAGATTGTTCATGTAGACCGATTGGCCCGATACTACGGGGCTAATGATGCTCGGGACGAGCATGTCTAAGGAGGGGGCAGTGTTACGTCGTACGTACAAGATCTTTCGAGAAAGCACGTGATTACAGTGTGTTTACGCTAAAAACTTCGAGAAGCATTCCATTATTATTAGTTTGAAGTTAAGTAGTACCTATAAAAACTACCTATAAAAAATATTAGGACTTGTCATTGTAATTTCGACCGTACGCCGAGGGCATAAAGTACCTATTTCTTTATTCGGTACAAGTAGGTTATTATTTTTTTATACCTACTACTTTTGTATTTCCTGGTAATGTTTATTTGTTGATGTTTTTCTGGAACCGTTCTACACATAGCCAGAATGTTCGTGAATATTGGCGGTATAAAAGCAGAGCGCCGACACACGATGCAGTCAGTCTGATTTAGGCGATACAACGAAGCGAATCGAAGTGAACTAGAAGTGCGATATCTGAGCGAATAGTGATCAGTGGCGTATTTGTGATTAAGTTTTAAGTGTTTTGTGTTTAATAAAGTTATCTAATTGTCTGATTGGTAGTAATTAATTTATCCCATACCCAGCTCGTAACAATATCATAATATCCTCCAGGTATATTAATTCAGAACAACTTTATAAAATTTGAATAAACATAAGCTGGGTTAAATGTGGTAGGAAGTGAGAGTGATACTAATAATTCACCTCCCACAGCACAAAACATACAGCAGCTCAACTTAGTGCTGGCATCAATTGAAATGGACACAGTGCCAACCAACATTGTGTTGATGATTATACCTCATTAATGATGAACAATAGTTAAACACTATTAATTAAGCAACGTTATTAAGAATTTATTTAAAACAGATACGCCAACAGCATATATATTGTACATTAAATAGTAAATGTTAACAGGTATGGACTCTTATAATATACCAATTACAGATGTACATGACATTCACATAAAACAAAGCAACCTTCTTAAATAACATAAGATTAAAATATTATATTCAGAAAGAATAATAAAAGTACCTAATAAATCAGAATATGCTGTAATTTATTTACTAACTAAATTATTGCAGACAACTCTAAACATCTACTTTGTTTAATGAATTATATTTCAGATCGCCGTGAAGTAAAATTGGGATTCAAACACTGTTAAGCGAAGTCTTGATTCTAATTTTATGAACGGCGATCTGAAATATAATTATTACCCACCCGCCACTAGCTAACAGCCCCAAAGCTGCAATAATTAGTAGTCTACTTAATTCACTTATCTTTCCAGGAAAACCTAGTGAATGTAAGTATGCGGAACTTCCCTGTACAGAAAACAGGTTCTCCATTGTTCAATACTCCTACAACGCCATCTAGCAGCAAATGGCGCAAGCATTCTGCGGCGTGAACATTGTGAGCAATCTTCCCGTTCTTGCCGAGGGTGGCAGCACCGTCGCAGCCAACTTCACTTACATCTCTCGACGAAAAATCGCAAACGGCTGTGTGTCTCTTCAACATTTTTTTTTTGTAAACCATTTTTGTTATAAAAATATACGTTTATATTTCTAGAAAATTACAATACTTCATTGAAGACATCCTTGCCCTCATCACTTAGGGATATAGGGAACGGTCTGAACATTTTGGACCTTGACGAGCCGGATATAAGAAGAACCACGCGGCCACGTGGAGCGTCACATCGAGAAGCATTGGAGAAGAGGATTGTCCAGGATTGTCGTCAAGTAGCAACCGGTCAGGTCACAAAACCCATCCTCCTACTCCTTGTCCAACAATTTGCGTTAATATCGTTATTTTTACGTTTTAGTTGTTCGTTGTGTTGTGCGGTGCTGCGCCTGGGTGAGGCTGAGCGGGAAACTGTAAGTACTCGTGCTTTCTATAGCCTTCCAAAATGAGTGACGATGAGTGTTTGCAATTTGCCTCGGTTCAGGATCCCGTTCTAATAAGAGAAAGATCTAAATCTCCCCATTTAGGTGTTAGCACTATGATAAATAAACGTCTCGCTGATTTGAAAAAGCAGCGAGGCACGCTGAAAGGCAGACTTACGTTGTTTGACAAATTTATTGCAAAATTAGAAAAATTAACATTAAATTCCAATAGCAAAACAGAATTAGATTTACGCATTCAGTCAACTTGCACTATTTTTCAAAATTTTAATGTTATTCAAGGTGAAATTGAACAATTAGTTGATGATTCCGATTTAACTACTCAATTAGAATACCGTGAATTATTTGAACATCAGTACTTTTCCATCATGGCTGACGCGAAGTGCTTATTGAATCCAAACAATATTGAACAAACCCAATCTATTTCTCATCAAATTTGTAATCCTGTGTCTATTAAGTTGCCAGTAATAAAGCTACTTTCCTTTGATGGTACGTATGATCAATGGTTAGAGTATAGGAACTCGTATCTCACCATGATACACAATCGTGAAGATCTTAACGACATACAGAAGTTTCATTATTTAAAATCATCTCTTAGTGGTTCTGCCTCTTATGTAATTAGTGCGTTAGAATTCACTGCTCCAAACTACCTACACGCATGGAATTTGCTAGAAAATAGGTATCACAACAATCGTTTATTAGTGCAAAATCACGTAAAAGCGTTATTTGCTGTTCAGTCACTTCAAAGTGAATCGTATGATCAAATTAGGAAATTAATAGATTCAACATTACGTAATTTACGAGCACTTAAATCACTGAACGAACCAACCGATGCTTGGGACACATTAATCGTTTATCTTATTGTTTCTAAACTCGACCAGTCCACGGAACGCGAGTGGGAAACACATAAGGGTTCCCTTGTGTCTAAAAATGATTCAAATACCATTAAATTGGATGACTTATTAGAATTTCTAAGAAACCGTGCGGATATGTTGGAAATGATAAAGTCAAATAATAATAAAGGTGTTTCTTCTTCTAAACACAATAAAAATGACTCCGTAAGGTTGAATTCCAATCAAAACAAAAGAAACTCTAATAAATCAAACAACATAAACCCGCTACCTGCCACACATTCTTACGTTAGTAATTCAACTCAAAATAAAAATAATTCAGATAATAATAAACAAAGACGTGTTTGTGTTGACTGTGGTGGTGATCATTATTTGTATTCATGTCCGAAATTTTTAAATTTGTCCGTGCAAGATAGATTTGTAATTGTGCAAAATAAAAAGCTTTGTCAAAATTGTATTCGGACTGATAGTCATTTGCCAAGCGACTGTTCATACGGTCCATGTAAATTTTGCAAAAATAACCATAATACGTTACTTCATAATAATAATACTTCCAGCGAAAGAATAGGTATGGCCGTATCCACGTCTATTTCGCATCCATTGCCGAGCGTAAGCAAATCAGCTGATACGCAAGTACATTCCGAGCGCAATGTACTCACGTGCAGTGCCGCGGTACAACTGGTGTTGTTGTCGACGGCACTCATAGATGTTCCAGATTCAAGGAATAATTTTACTTCACGGCGATCTGAAATATAATTCGTTAAACAAAGTAGTAAACACAGCGTAGACATCACGTTCGTTTAGATATAAAATATTATAAATTAATAGAATTATCGTCCTTGGTGGCAACACACGCAGGAATGTCACTTTTCTTTCGCGCGCGTTTTTTCATCGCACGAAAAAATTTGCTCTCTTAAAATTATTCATTTAAAATAAGTTTACGGAACTTTTTACTAGAATAACAAATGTTAATTATGTTAAGTGATAGAAAGTGCAATAAGTGCATCGTTAGTGAAAACCTGAGACGGACAAGGCGTCCATCAACGATATTAACAGGAAAGCTGATAAATTACCTACATCAGAACTAACTAGAAGCAGCTTTAGTCTTGAGTTCCTGACCCACATTAGATGTACTTAGATCCGGAGGCCTCCCACAATCCTAATGTGCGAGAATGCCTGGCTTTAACTGACCACTATGTACGTGATACTGACAGTGTTTTACAAGCACTATGGTGGAAATTAACACAACACAACTTGTTAAAGCATTACCTATCTCTCCAGTGGACACGAGATGTCTTTAGTAACGTTATCTCCACGTTACTAGCTGGATGAGAAGCTACCAGAGAGGCACGTGATGCCCTTAGCGATGTAACTGTACCTAGCTAGCTGGTACGCGCTTGTCAGTATTACCCCTCCAGTAAGCACGAGATGCTCTCAGTAACGCTAATTCTACGTTACCAGCTGAATATGAAACTACCAATGTAGCACGTGATGCACTTAGCGATGTTATTCTACATAGCTAACGCTGGTATGTACTCGTCACCAGGGGTAAGTCACATTTCTATGATCTTGGCTAAGGAATTGTCAAAAGTGGTTCTTTATACTTTTAATTTACAAACATGAAGGTTGCGAGATACCCTTACTTAACCCTGCACACTGTCTGTGTGTTATAAACTTGCAAAAGCATTATACTTCCTATAGTGAGTGTGGAATTCTGCCTCGCTAACTAGATTGTTATCAACGAGTACAAGGTACTCTCAACAACATTGATTCTATGTTGCTAACTGGCACATATCTGACATGGTGTGCACATGCTTAGCACGAGATGCTTATAGCATGTTATCTCAATACTATGTGATCTAGCTTTCATATCGAGGATTGCCATTTTTAACAAACAAAATCTCAACAACATTGATTCTATGTTGCTAACTGGCACATACACACATCAAAAGTGTCTAGGGATCAAGCATTTTTATGCGGATTTCTTGAGATTGAGATGTGGCTTTGTAATAAATTTATGATTATATAAATTTATATGGATCCTTTTTGGTGCATTTCATAATTTGAAACAGGAACTGTTAATCAAATTCGAGTAAAAGATGAAAATCAGCTGTCAATATTTTCCCTATAAAAACATACAACGCATTGAAGACATTATTAGTGCTACTGTTTCCCTACTACTGATTAAAACCAACGTTATTATGGAGCGGCGACGTCATTATAGCAGGGAAGAAATGCTCAGAGCCGTGGGAATGATAGAAGCTGGTTCCCGGCAACGTACTGTGGCTTTAGCTCTGAATACAAGTCAGAGTGTTATCAGTCGACTTTGGACACGTTACCGAAGCACTGGTACCGTGGCTGAGCGCCATGGAGGACGGTATCGCTGCACCACACGGAGACAAGACCGATACATTCAAATCTTAACTCGAAGAGCTCCAACAATAACCGCCATGATGTTAGCCGTGAGGCTTCATCACTCTTCAGGGAACTTAATTAGCGACCAAACAGTCAGAAACCGCTTGCATGAAGTGAACCTTCATTCCCGAAGACCGCTACGGGTACCACCTATAGCAATGCACAATCGTAGGATTCGATATCAATGGGCTCTTGAACACAGAAATTGGGCAGAAGAACAATGGCGTTTCGTGTGCTTTTCTGATGAGTCTCGTTTTGGTATGAGACCGGATATAAGACGTATACGACACTGGAGAACCCCTGGACGCCAACAGCGATTAAAATCCTGCCAGGAAGTCCATCCTTATAGTGGTGGAACCATCATGGTATGGGCGGGTATTTGGATCGGCGGAAGAACTGAGTTGATTTGGATCAGAGGCAACCTCAACGCTCAAATTTATGCTGAGACGATTGTATCTGACGTCATCGTTCCTCTACAAGTGCAAATCGGTCCCTTATTTCAGTTAATGCATGATAATGCACGACCGCACACCGCAAGGGTTGTAAGACAGACTCTCGCCGCAGCTAACATCAATGTCCTGCTCTGGCCTGCTCAGTCGTCAGACTTGAACCCGATTGAGCATGCATGGGATATGCTACAGAGAAGAGCTCTGCCGAATATGGAGGGTATCCAGTCGCAAGAAACCCTTTGTTTGTTGTTGCAACGAACATGGGCGGCCATTCCACAGCGTGATTTGGATGAACTCATTTTGAGTATGCCAAACCGATGTTCTTGTGTTGTTAGTGTTCGCGGTAGAAACACGGATTATTAATTGTTTAAGTTACCCAATAAAATTTTAAAGAAAACTGTTATTTCAGTCTTTTTTTCGAACTTTAATGTTAGTGGTTCAAATGTCAAAAATCCCTTTATTAGGAAAATAGCAAATTTCTTTATTAATGCAAAGGTGACTTGGTTTATCGTTACTGTGACAAACGAAAACACTTTATTTGATGAATCCTTAAAGAAAATTTTAATTAATATCAATCAGGAGAAAAGTTATTGCAAAAATATATGTTGATCCCTAGACACTTTTGATGTGTGTATCTGACATGGTGTGCACATGCTTAGCGCGAGATGCTTATAGCATGTTATCTCAATACTATGTGATCTAGCTTTCATATCGAGGATTGCCATTTTTAACAAACGAAATATAGCTAATTAAAAGATATCACTGTGTACGAGATACTCAGTGACTTATCTAGCTCTAGGTGGCTTAATTATCCTGCCAAAAACTGATAAATGATATCTATTTTGTAAACTAAAACAATAATGCAAAATTGTGCAATTTTTACAGGCATACAGTTAAATACACAATATACTTTGTAAACTTGATTCTGTGATACAATGGCTGACGACAAATGCTACCTCTGGAAACTCTTGATTTAAGATACAAGTGCAATGGACTAAACCATAATTGGAATAATACAAAGTATTATTCCATGCTCCCATACTTATTCACCCCATTTAGATTCCTCTAAACTGAGGAAACAAGGGATTGAAATATTCCAGAAACAAGCCGTACTGGTTATTACCCCTATCATAGGGAAAGCAGTGACTGACCCTATGCTTATGAAGAACATAAGACAAACACAAATTGCTGATTAACTTGGCTGATGCAGCAAAACCAGCTGGCAATGCCCACTGCCACCAAACTAAAACCAGAACAAAAGTTATATAATCTCTAATTGACATTAACTTTAATTCATCCTATTTGATAAACAAACCGAAACAATCACAAACTTGAGTACACAATGTTTTAGCTACAAACAAAAACAATAACAACTATTCAATAAATATTAAAACAACAAGACATTCTCATGATAATAGTGAAACTTACCAGTTCTATGGTGAAAATGTAAAACAAGCACAACATTAGTTAATTTACTTACTTTTGTAAATAACAAAATAAAACATCCTTCTACCGGGTTAATAACAGGAATCACACCATTGAAAACCACCACCACAATATCTTATGATGTTTTGGTTTAATCTAATCGGTTGGAATGGACTATGTCTGAAAAATAAATGAACTATTTTTGTCACTGAAAATAAAAATCAATATATATGGTGGACCTCAACAACAACCCGGCTTATATTCCAAAATAACAATTCAAGAAGACCAATACTGGAATAAATGCTGGCAAAGCAGCTATATTCCTCTGATTCTGCTATTGGCTATGGACATAGATAAGAAAATATTTGATACCTACCAAATTCAATATCTTAACCTCTCAAAGCCATACTCTGGAAGCTGACCCCAACATAGTTGGGAGAAGGCCGGGTAGATGATGATCCTCTCAATACCATCAAAGAACTTATCAAATATTGAGATGCATTTACAAACAATACAATAGATAGATCTACAAAGAATTTTTCAGAAAAATACATTTCAGTCAGTCCCAAACAAAATAGAAAATTCAGTTTCATTATGAAAAAAAAAAAAAAAATCATCAAGACTGTCTAATATCATACTGAAGGAAAATAAAAATTAAAAATCCCAGTAATAACTACAAGTATGTTACAAACTGACAACTTGTACACTAATCAATTATAGCTTAGCATATCAAAATAGATAGGTATAATATACCATATTACCTTTATGAAATCATATTATGATTTCATCCTATAGGTACAGGGGTATCACTTAGGACTATCTGGAAGATAACATTACCTACCAAATAACCAATAAAGGGTTAATTACACACACATTTAATAATGTTAATAATAAATTAATAATGCTATTTTTTAGGCTTGATTATTAAGTTTTATTTTTTTCACTTTAAACAAACATTGAAACACCAGTACAAAAAAAAAAAAAAAAAAAAAAAAAAAAAAAAAAAAAAAAAAAAAAAAAAAGTGCTAGTAAACTTAGTCGCATTATTTAACATTACGCCCGGACTTCCCGAAGGGCTGGGCAGAAATGGGTGATCTTATTCAAAGCTTATAAAATCTACATATTTAACAGTAGATTTAAATGATAATTGCAGCACTAAAGTGAAATTATCAAGGAAACAAAAAAAAAAAAAGGAGGGGGGGAGAACATTGTGAGGACAACGTAGGTATTGATGGATTGTGAGTAGAACATGAACAAGATAAGGTATAATACAATAAATGTAGGTACTATGAATGAATTATCTATAAATTGCTTTACTCTAAAACTCTCCATCTGCTCACCAAGTGCACATCATAACAAGTTCAATTATACAACTCCCTCACTTAAAAATGCAACTCATTACACAATCACAATTTTGGACATATTATGAGGTCAAGGAAAAGAGTTCATATCTTTATACTTCTAAAATGAATCTAGTTTCGATTAGCTCTAAACTCGTCAAGTAATTACTGCTAGCAGAATATGTGAAACTCATATGGAAAGTAGTATCGTTGAGGAAAAACCCTAAGCATCTGAAATAGACCCTTTCACCTCAAATTTGTTCAAACCTCTCTCCTATCCAGGGCATAATATACTGCCCTTATTAATTGGTGCTTACAAGTTAAAAGCCTATTCCGTATTTGAAATTCAGTTTCCAAAATACCTTTAATAACTAAAGTTATGGAAAACTAGTCCATCCAAAAATGAAATGAAACCATATCATAAAGTATATACTTACCTAAACGGAAATAATATCAACTGATCACAAGAATTTGACCAAAAAATCATACTACATTTTTCAAAAAAAAAAAAAAAACTAAGTTCCTGTCAGTACAATTTAGGTACAATACAATTCCACAAATGCTTACCAAAAATACCTCCCTGCTTACAACATTCAGGGGCTAAAAGATCCCGTTACACCCTATGAAAGTTTAACTACTAAGGACTTCACAGCCATGGTGCCTCTTATTCAGATCACTAGATAACTGACATTCTTTAAAATACCCTAATGATAATCTTTACAATTCATCTTCTAGACTCACTGAGCTCGACACTTACCTTGACAGCAAGATGTAATGTGCAACTCAATACTCACTCATTAAGCACAACAGTATCCCAAATAATTAACTATTTACAGACAGATCTGAGAATGCTATTCTCAATCATGGAAATTTTTAAAGTAACATCATAACATTACGCCTTGTTTCCCCGAATGGTTGGGCAAGGTGTCCCTGTAGCAGGTTCACCCAGTTTTACACTTTTAAAGTGTTCATATCATAATATCCTCCTGGTATATTAATTCAGAACAACTTTATAAAATTTGTATAAACACAAGCTGGGTTAAATGTGGTAGGAAGTGAGAGTGATACTAATAATTCACCTCCCACAGCACAAAACATACAGTAGCTCAACTTAGTGCTGGCATCAATTGAAATAGACACAGTGCCAACCAACATTGTGTTGATGATTATACCTCATTACTGATGAAAAATAGTTAAACACTATTAATTAAGCAACGTTATTAAGAATTTATTTAAAATGGATACGCCAAAAGCATATATATTGTACATTAAATATTAAATGTTAACAGTTATGGACTTATATACATACCAATAACAGATGTACATGACGTTCACATAAAACAAAGCAACCTTCTTAAATTACATAAAATTAAAATATTGTATTCAGAAAGAATGATAAAAGTACTTAATAAATCAGAATATGCCGTAACTTATTAACTAACTAAATTATTGCAGACAACTCTGAACATCTACTTTGTTTAACGAATTATATTTCAGATCGCCGTGAAGTAAAATTAGGAATCAAACAAGCTTACCTGTTAAGCGAAGTCTTGATTCTAATTTTACGAACGGCGATCTGAAATATAATTACCCACCCGCCACTAGCTAATATCCCCAAAGCTGCAATAATTAGTCTACTTAATTCACTTATTTTTCCAGGAAAACCTAGTGAATGTAAGTATGCGGAACTACTCTGTACAGAAAACAGAGCTTGTTCTCCATCATAAGGATCTCTAAAATTAGTGACATTCCTGCGTGTGTTGCCACCAAGGACGATAATTCTATTAATTTATAATATTTTATATCTAAACGAACGCGATGTCTACGCTGTGCATAAGAATTACTACTTTGTTTAACGAATTATATTTCAGATCGCCGTTCGTAAAATTAGAATCAAGACTTCGCTTAACAGGTAAGCTCGTTTGATTCCCAATTATCATACTGTTAAAGCACTTCTTGACAACGGAAGTCAGAATTGTTTTATCACAGAATCGTTATGCAATCGTTTACAATTACCTATTATACAGTCCACAATTCATATTTCTGGGGTAGGACAAAGCATGTCAAAAAGTTCTCACACCTGCAAAATAAACATTCGTTCTAAAGTTAATGATTTTAATACAAATATTCAATGTTGGGTTCTTCCTCGTATTACATCAAAGTTACCTTCTTTAGATGTTCAATGTCAATTTATAGATATACCTAAACATATTTCGCTCGCGGACCCTACGTTTAGCGTTCCGTCGGACATCGATGTACTCTTAGGAGCGGACATATTTTGGAATCTATTAAATAATTACAAAGTAAAGCTTAGTAGTGGTCCATATCTGTACGATTCCAAAATAGGATGGATCATCTCTGGCCGTCTTTATAATAATTATTCGTTTAAACCTGAAAGAGTTCAATGTAATTTCGTTCAAATTGATACTCAATTGCAAAAATTTTGGGAGTTAGAAGAATTGTCTGACTTACCTAATGTCATGTCAAAAGATGATATTCATTGTGAAAAAATATTCACAGAGACTACAAAACGTGATGAACACGGCAGATTCTCTGTTCGAATTCCTTTAAAGGAGTCACCCGAGTCGTTAGGTGATTCATACAACATGGCAAAGAATCGGTTCTTATCTCTCGAAAAAAAGTTAGATCGTTTACCTAACTATAAAAAACTTTATAGTGAATTCCTTCGCGAATATGAAGCACTTGGTCACATGACCCTGGTCGCATCAAAGGATATTCCTGATATATTAAGCAAACCGCATTACATCCTACCTCATCACGGTATTTACCGAGAGGATAGTGTCACTACAAAATTACGCGTTGTGTTCGACGCGAGCGCGAGTAGGTACGTCGAACAACAAATCATTAAATAACATACAGCATATAGGGTCGCCGTTACAAAATGATATTTTTTCCATATTACTCAGATTCAGACAGTATCAATACGTGGATTGCGCGGACATTGAAAAAATGTACCGACAGATTTTAATTCAATCTAATCAACATAACTTACAATTGATATTATGGCGCGCAAGTCGAGACTTACCTTTACAATTGTATATGTTAAACACAGTGACGTATGGCACATCGTCAGCTCCTTTTCTTAGCATGCGATGCTTAAAACAATTGGCATTAGAATCTAATGATGATTTAGTTGCTAGGACGATTAACGAGGACTTTTACGTCGACGATCTTATTACAGGGAGCGATGACCTTGATTCGTTAATGCGGTTATGTAATAAAATCTCCGCGTTGTTAAAGGGTGGCTGTTTTCCGTTACATAAGTGGACGTTTAGTCATGACGTGTCTCCTGACAATTGTAAAGACCTAAACATCGGTGAAAATCATTTGTCTAAAACGTTAGGGTTAGGTTGGCATACGGAAAGTGATGAGTTTTATTTTACAACAAAATTCACACATATTGACACAGTATTTACGAAACGTATAATGTTATCAACCATCGCACAAGTGTATGATCCTTTAGGTTTGCTGGCACCTGCAGTAATTATTGCTAAGTCATTGTTACAAAAATTATGGTTAAATAAATTAGATTGGGATGACGAAGTTCCCAAAAACATTGCGACTACATGGCATAAGTTTCTTGCTGATTTACAACATTTACGCGATATTAAAATACCTCGTTACATAATTAGTGAAAATTATAAAGAGCTTCATGTATTTACCGACGCGTCTCAAAATGCCTACGGAGCGTGCGCGTACGTTAGATCGTGTCTCAATAATTGTAATAGTTCCATACCCGTTTCAGTGCGTTTATTATGTGCTAAAAGTAAATTAGCGCCGATAAAGACAGTTAGCATTCCTAGGCTTGAGCTATGCGGAGCTGTAGTGGGTGCAAAATTATATAATAAAATAAAGAAGTCCTTACGGTTAAATTTCGATAAAGTTTATTTTTGGACTGACTCGACCATTGTGCAAGGGTGGTTGCGTATGTCACCGCATCTACTAAAAACTTTTGTACAAAATCGCGTCGTACAAATAACTGAATTGACATGTGATACAGTTTGGCGACATGTCAAGGGCACCGAGAACCCTGCGGACATTATAACGCGAGGTGCTACGCTAGATACTTTAAAGTACGATACTAATAATACTTGGTGGTGTGGCCCTACGTTCTTACGAGAATCTAGTCTCGTGTAGCCAAAGACTAATAATAAAGAATCGTCATCCGTTGATTTACCCGAAACTAAATCTGACACTGTTAATTTCCACTCCATTCAATTCACTTCATTGTTTGAATTTGAACGCTTTTCGTCATTTATTCATTTGCAAAGAGTTTGCGCATATCTATTGCGTTTTATAGATAATGTACGAGCGACGACGCGCGCCGGCATGTGTATGCGTAAAACCGGTCCGTTATCTGTAGACGAGTTGCAGCGATCGCTTGATACGTTGACGCGTTTTGTTCAACAAGAATCGTTTAGTGAGCAATATCACAAATTAAAAAATAATATACCGTTAAATACTAATAATAATAACACAAAGAAGGACGGCACGGTTGACATCTGTTGGGCATGCCACCGTCCGGGAGAATCAATCCGACATATTATCTCCGGGTGTTCTCGTCTAGCTAATGAAGAGTACTTGCATAGACACAACCTTGTAGCCAGGATTATCCACCAGCAACTTGCTCTGAAGTACAGCCTTGTGGAATCGGAAGTGCCGTACTACAGGTATGTGCCCGACCCAGTTCTCGAAAATGGAAATATCACATTGTACTGGGATCGATCCATCATCACTGACAGGACTATTGTTGCCAATAAGCCTGATATAGTGGTGGTAGATCGAGGAGAGCGGCGCACAATGATTATTGACATAACGGTCCCGCATGACGAGAACCTCGTGAAAGCTGAGAAAGATAAACAAATCAAGTATCTTGACTTAGCTCGCGAGGTTGTCGACATGTGGGATGTAGATTCAGCAATCATTGTGCCGATAGTCGTGACAGCCAATGGCTTAATCGCCAAGAGCCTCGACCAACACCTAAGGAGGCTCTCGTTGGGCAGCTGGATCAAGGGCTTGATCCAAAGAGCGGTACTCCTGGACACGGCTCGCATTGTCAGAAGGTTCCTCTCCCTGGAGCCCTGACCGCCGGTAACTTGGATCCTGTTCCCGATACCGGTGGGCTACTATTTTTTATATTTTTAAATGTTTTTATATTTATATGTTTTAATATTTAAAAATATAAATTATGTGTATTTAAGTGAAATAAAGGATAATAATAACACAAATAAGTTATTATATAATAAAATATCGGGTTTAAACATATTCTTAGATAAATCTAACATAATTCGTATAGGTGGTAGGCTATCTAACGCGGTTGAGTTTAATTATGACAAAAAACATCCTGTATTGTTAAGTGATAAACATCGTTTCTCAAGGTTGTTGTGTGAATATGAACACAAACGACTACTTCACGCTGGACCTCAACTTTCAGTATATTCTATGCGTGAAAGGTGGTGGATCTTAGGAGCTCGCAACTTAGCCAGACAGGTAATACATAATTGTGTCAGATGCAAACGCATGAAAGGGAGGGCATTGACCCCTCTGATGGGTAACTTACCGTCTGAAAGGTTAGAGCCTAGTTTTCCTTTCATGCAATGCGGTGTAGACTATGCGGGACCATTGTCAATATTGGACCGCAAAGGCAGAGGTGCTAAGCTTATTAAAGCATATATTTGTTTATTTGTATGTTTTACTACCAGAGCCATACATTTAGAATTGGTAGGCAGTTTAAGTACACAGGATTATATTTTAGCATTAAAACGATTCATAGCACGTCGTGGAAAGCCATATCAAATATTTTCAGACAACGGAAAGAATTTCGTTGGTGCTGAAAAGGAGTTGTCAGTAATTTTTAATAATACTAATGATATTTTAGATTTTCTTAATAATAATCAAATTCGTTTAACGTTTATACGTCCTTACAGTCCTCATTTTTGTGGGTTGTGGGAAGCGGGAGTCAAGTCCTGCAAGCATCATTTACTGCGGGTACTGGGCAATGCCAAACTAACCCTTGAAGAGTTTGAAACGGTATTAACGCAAATTGAAGCCGTTCTCAACTCACGCCCGTTGTCCCCTCTGTCCTCAGACCCGAACGACTTCCTTCCACTTACTGCAGCACATTTCCTGATCGGTCGCCCGCTGACTGCGCCCACCTGCGAGAATCTGACGACGATCGAGCCTATGAGACTGGGACGCTACGACCGTGTGGAGCAACTCAGACAACATTTCTGGCAACGATGGTCGAAAGAGTATGTTTCAGAGCTCCAACAACGATCAAGATGGAAGGAAAACAGTGAGGACATCACACCAAACAGCCTAGTTCTTATCAAAGAAGAGAATGTTCCTCCACTCAAATGGAAGCTGGGCCGAATAACGCAAGTATTCCCCGGAGCTGATGGAATATCCCGTGTAGCTGAAATCCGTACAGACGGCGTTCACAAAATTTGAATCAAGACTTCGCTTAACAGGTAAGCTCGTTTGATACCCAATTTTACTTCACGGCGATCTGAAATATAATTCGTTAAACAAAGTAGTAATTCTTATGCACAGCGTAGACATCGCGTTCGTTTAGATATAAAATATTATAAATTAATAGAATTATCGTCCTTGGTGGCAACACACGCAGGAATGTCACTATTCTTTCGCGCGCGTTTTGTCATCGCACGAAAAATTTGCTCTCTTAAAATTATTCATTTAAAATAAGTTTACGGAACTTTTTACTAGAATAACAAATGTTAATTATGTTAAGTGATAGAAAGTGCAATAAGTGCATCGTTAGTGAAAACCTGAGACGGACAAGGCGTCCATCAACGATATTAACAGGAAAGCTGATAAATTACCTACATCAGAACTAACTAGAAGCAGCTTTAGTCTTGAGTTCCTGACCCACATTAGATGTACTTAGATCCGGAGGCCTCCCACAATCCTAATGTGCGAGAATGCCTGGCTTTAACTGACCACTTTGTACGTGATACTGACAGTGTTTTACAAGCACTATGGTGGACATTAACACAACACAACTTGTTAAAGCATTACCTATCTCTCCAGTGGACACGAGATGTCTTTAGTAACGTTATCTCCACGTTACTAGCTGGATGAGAAGCTACCAGAGAGGCACGTGATGCCCTTAGCGATGTAACTGTACATAGCTAGCTGGTACGCGCTTGTCAGCATTACCCCTTCAGTAAGCACGAGATGCTCTCAGTAACGCTAATTCTACGTTACCAGCTGAATATGAAACTACCAATGTAGCACGTGATGCACTTAGCGATGTTATTCTACATAGCTAACGCTGGTATGTACTCGTCACCAGGGGTAAGTCACATTTCTATGATCTTGGCTAAGGAATTGTCAAAAGTGGTTCTTTATACTTTTAATCTACAAACATGAAGGTTGCGAGATACCCTTACTTAACCCTGCACACTGTCTGTGTGTTATAAACTTGCAAAAGCATTATACTTCCTATAGTGAGTGTGGAATTCTGCCTCGCTAACTAGATTGTTATCAACGAGTACAAGGTACTCTCAACAACATTGATTCTATGTTGCTAACTGGCACATATCTGACATGGTGTGCACACGCTTAGCAAAAGATGCTTATAGCATGTTATCTCAATACTATGTGATCTAGCTTTCATATCGAGGATTGCCATTTTTAACAAACAAAATTTCAACAACATTGATTCTATGTTGCTAACTGGCACATATCTGACATGGTGTGCACATGCTTAGCGCGAGATGCTTATAGCATGTTATCTCAATACTATGTGATCTAGCTTTCATATCGAGGATTGCCATTTTTAACAAACAAAATATAGCTAATTAAAAGATATCACTGTGTACGAGATACTCAGTGACTTATCTAGCTCTAGGTGGCTTAATTATCCTGCCAAAAACTGATAAATGATATCTATTTTGTAAACTAAAACAATAATGCAAAATTGTGCAATTTTTACAGGCATACAGTTAAATGCATAAGATACTTTGTAAACTTGACTCTGTGATACAATGGCTGACGACAAATGCTACCTCTGGAAACTCTTGATTTCAGATACAAGTGCAATGGACTAAACCATAATTGGAATAATACAAAGTATTCCATGCTCCCATACTTATTCACCCCATTTAGATTCCTCTAAACTGAGGAAACAAGGGATTGAGATATTCCAGAAACAAGCCGTACTGGTTATTACCCCTATCATAGGGAAAGCAGTGACTGACCCTATGCTTATGAAGAACATAAGACAAACACAAATTGTTGATTAACTTGGCTGATGCAGCAAAACCAGCTGGCAATGCCCACTGCCACCAAACTAAAACCAGAACAAAAGTTATATAATCTCTAATTGACATTAACTTTAATTCATCCTATTTGATAAACAAACCGAAACAATCACAAACTTGAGTACACAATGTTTTAGCAACAAACAAAAACAATAACAACTATTCAATAAATATTAAAACCACAAGACATTCTCATGATAATAGTGAAACTTACCAGTTCTATGGTGAAAATGTAAAACAAGCACAACATTAGTTGATTTACTTACTTTTGTAAATAACAAAATAAAACATCCTTCTACCGGGTTAATAACAGGAATCACACCATTGAAAACCACCACCACAATATCTTATGATGTTTTGGTTTAATCTAATCGGTTGGAATGGACTATGTCTGAAAAATAAATGAACTATTTTTGTCACTGAAAATAAAAATCAATATATATAGTGGACCTCAACAACAACCCGGCTTATATTCCAAAATAACAATTCAAGAAGACCAATACTGGAATAAATGCTGGCAAAGCAGCTATATTCCTCTGATTCTGCTATTGGCTATGGACATAAATAAGAAAATATTTGATACCTACCAAATTCAATATCTTAACCTCTCAAAGCCATTCTCTGGAAGCTGACCCCAACATAGTTGGGAGAAGGCCGGGTAGATGATGATCCTCTCAATACCATCAAAGAACTTATCAAATATTGAGATGCATTTACAAACAATACAATAGATAGATCTACAAAGAATTTTTCAGAAAAATACATTTCAGTCAGTCCCAAACAAAATAGAAAATTCAGTTTCATTATGAACAAAAAAAAAAAAAAAATCATCAAGACTGTCTAATATCATACTGAAGGAAAATAAATATAAAAATCCCAGTAATAACTACAAGTATGTTACAAACTGACAACTTGTACAATAATCAATTATAGCTTAGCATATCAAAATAGATAGGTATAATATACCATATTACCTTTATGAAATCATATTATGATTTCATCCTATAGGTACAGGGGTATCACTTAGGACTATCTGGAAGATAACATTACCTACCAAATAACCAATAAAAGGGTTAATTACACACACATTTACTAATACTTTTCATACTTGAATAGTCTCTTATCTCTGTTTTACCTACTAAATTACCAGTAGTGAGTGCCACTTACAGAAAACAAGGTTTTCTTACAATCTAACTTGACTGTTTATTTGGTAAAATATCGAGACTGCGATAAGACATACCAATAAATACCACTATAAGTGTGTTTAAATGTTTGGGCTTGAAAACTAATAATGCTATTTTTTAGGCTTGATTATTAAGTTTTATTTTTTTTCCCTTTAAACAAACCTTGAAACACAAGTACAAAAAAAAAAAAAAAGTGCTAGTAAACTTAGTCGCATTATTTAACATTACGCCCGGACTTCCCGAAGGGCTGGGCAGAAATGGGTGATCTTATTCAAAGCTTATAAAATCAAAATACCTAATTAATCATTTGATTGCCAACTACTAGTCTACATATTTAACAGTAGATTTAAATGATAATTGCAGCACTAAAGTGAAATTATCAAGGAAACAAAAAAAAAAGGAGGGGGGGAGAACATTGTGAGGACAACGTAGGTATTGATGGATTGTGAGTAGAACATGAACAAGATAAGGTATAATACAATAAATGTAGGTACTATGAATGAATTATCTATAAATTGCTTTACTCTAAAACTCTCCATCTGCTCACCAAGTGCACATCATAACAAGTTCAATTATACAACTCCCTCACTTAAAAATGCAACTCATTACACAATCACAATTTTGGACATATTATGAGGTCAAGGAAAAGAGTTCATATCTTTATACTTCTAAAATGAATCTAGTTTCGATTAGCTCTAAACTCGTCAAGTAATTACTGCTAGCAGAATATGTGAAACTCATATGGAAATTAGTATCGTTGAGGAAAAACCCTAAGCATCTGAAATAGACCCTTTCACCTCAAATTTGTTCAAACCTCTCTCCTATCCAGGGCATAATATACTGCCCTTATTAATTGGTGCTTACAAGTTAAAAGCCTATTCCGTATTTGAAATTCAGTTTCCAAAATACCTTTAATAACTAAAGTTATGGAAAACTAGTCCATCCAAAAATGAAATGAAACCATATCATAAAGTATATACTTACCTAAACGGAAATAACATCAACTGATCACAAGAATTTGACCAAAAAATCATACTACATTTTTCAAAAAAAAAAAAAAAAAAAAAACTAAGTTCCTGTCAGTACAATTTAGGTACAATACAATTCCACAAATGCTTACCTAAAATACCTCCCTGCTTACAACATTCAGGGGCTAAAAGATCCTGTTACACCCTATGAAAGTTTAACTACTAAGGACTTCACAGCCATGGTGCCTCTTATTCAGATCACTAGATAACTGACATTCTTTAAATTACCCTAATGATAATCTTTACAATTCATCTTCTAGACTCACTGAGCTCGACACTTACCTTGACAGCAAGATGTAATGTGCAACTCAATACTCACTCATTAAGCACAACAGTATCCCAAATAATTAACTATTTACAGACAGATCTGAGAATGCTATTCTCAATCATGGAAACTTTTAAAGTAACATCATAACATTACGCCTTGTTTCCCCGAATGGTTGGGCAAGGTGTCCCTGTAGCAGGTTCACCCAGTTTTACACTTTTAAAGTGTTCATATCATAATATCCTCCTGGTATATTAATTCAGAACAACTTTATAAAATTTGTATAAACACAAGCTGGGTAAAATGTGGTAGGAAGTGAGAGTGATACTAATAATTCACCTCCCACAGCACAAAACATACAGTAGCTCAACTTAGTGCTGGCATCAATTGAAATAGACACAGTGCCAACCAACATTGTGTTGATGATTATACCTCATTACTGATGAAAAATAGTTAAACACTATTAATTAAGCAACGTTATTAAGAATTTATTTAAAATGGATACGCCAAAAGCATATATATTGTACATTAAATATTAAATGTTAACAGTTATGGACTTATATACATACCAATAACAGATGTACATGACGTTCACATAAAACAAAGCAACCTTCTTAAATTACATAAAATTAAAATATTGTATTCAGAAAGAATGATAAAAGTACTTAATAAATCAGAATATGCCGTAACTTATTAACTAACTAAATTATTGCAGACAACTCTGAACATCTACTTTGTTTAACGAATTATATTTCAGATCGCCGTGAAGTAAAATTAGGAATCAAACGAGCTTACCTGTTAAGCGAAGTCTTGATTCTAATTTTACGAACGGCGATCTGAAATATAATTACCCACCCGCCACTAGCTAATATCCCCAAAGCTGCAATAATTAGTCTACTTAATTCACTTATTTTTCCAGGAAAACCTAGTGAATGTAAGTATGCGGAACTACTCTGTACAGAAAACAGAGCTTGTTCTCCATCATAAGGATCTCTAAAATTAGTGACATTCCTGCGTGTGTTGCCACCAAGGACGATAATTCTATTAATTTATAATATTTTATATCTAAACGAACGCGATGTCTACGCTGTGCATAAGAATTACTACTTTGTTTAACGAATTATATTTCAGATCGCCGTTCGTAAAATTAGAATCAAGACTTCGCTTAACAGGTAAGCTCGTTTGATTCCCAATTATATGCGTATTTTTTCATCTGTGGTATTATAGGTACCTACATGTCATATTGAGCACAATTTTATTAGAAAAGAATTCACGGAGATACGGAATTAGTTTGATAAGTAAATTAAAAGTAAGTAGGTACCTAGGTTAGTGCCAATATACCTACTCGTATGTTGTCAACTTTACGGGTGGTTAAATTAAGATGTTTTCAAAATGATAAGTACCTACTCATAAACAGGCCATAAAAACGGACTGCAGCCGAAAGTACACTCTATATCTATGTATAAATTAAGTTATTTTTCCGAAATCATATAGATTAGAAACTAAATTTGAAAAATCTCGATTTTTAAATAAATAAGTACTTCATATAAAAAGACCGAATTCGCCAGTTTCGTCATTCGTGCTTGAGTGGTACCTACACTACCTACGCTACTTTAGTTAGGTTGGGTTACGTTGACGAGCCGGAGACCCGAACCTAGGACCCCCACACTGAGCAAACACGCACAAACCAGCCTTCGTCTTCTGACGAGGATCGTCTACTATTGAGCTCAGCTCAGAATGCACCGCCATTTAAGGCTCCTACAAACAAGCGCGACACAAAGACATCGCTCGTCGCACGACGCGACGTGCCTTTGTGTCGCGTCGCGTGTCGCGCCTGTTTGTAGGAGCCTTTATACTCTTTTGGTTTCGCATCGTGTCAGCTACGCGATATCGCGGCAATTCGCAACAACAAAGGAAATTCCTTTGTCGGTGTCGCGCTGCGAATCGCGCGCGATATCGCACTAGTGTAAAAGATGTTGCGTTGCGATAATATCGCAGAATCGTCACGCGACAAGTCGCGCTGGTCTGCTAGAACCTTTATTCTGCGTCCTGGGGGCTTAAGGCTAGTGCAGATCAGCGCGATATCGCGGGCGCTACAGTCAGCGCGACCCTCGTAGCGCCCGCGATATGGTCTGCACGAGCCTTTACTCTTCAAACTAATTCCGATTCCAATCTAAAGCCAATACTATTCCAATGTTAATTTTGCAGTCACGTGATTCGGTACTCTTGAAACCAATACTGTCAACATTGGATTGATATTGGGAGCGCCCCGCGATTATTCTGTTACACGTGAAGTTAGCTATGTTTTTTCCTGCAAAAGTGTTGTTCAACTCATTACGATAAACAGGTAATAGGGCTTTAAAATGATTTATCCTTTAAATAATAAGGTTAATAAATAAATGTGATATAAACAGTTGTTTAATTGATTAATTGTAACGTATTAAATTCTTTAGGCGTAAGAACATGATTAAAATCATAAAATTAAACATGACTTTGGCTGTATGCGGCAGAATCATTGCCTATAACTACAATACTACAAAAAAAAGACCGCGTAAAAATTCTGCAATTTCAAGAATAAAGTCAAGTCAAGTAGTTTTAGAAATTAGAAGTGAATTCAAAATGCAAGTTTGTTTTGAACATTAACTTTTTGAAAATTGTTCGCGTGTGGTTCCTTTTCAGTAATAATTGATTATTCGATAAGTTACTTAACTAATATTAAAGTTTTATACAAGTTGTAAGTAAATAATATATGTATACAATAATACTTAAATATACAATTAATTAATTAGTGAAATATTTTTGTTTTGTCAATATATATATTTGTAAGTACTTAGTTATTTTTTGGTCTATTTTTTATATTATTATGTTGTACACTTTATACACAATAAAAGTTTCCATTTTCAATTACAATGACAAATCGTCCTACTATAAATTCCATCAGACAAATAATCCTTAACTTGACTTAGCGACACGCGGGGTTGCGATATTCGTCGACGGGATCCGGCAGTTGGGACTCGAGGTGGCCCTGCATAAGTCCGAGGCCATGGGTTTTCATGGTCCTCGGAATGCGCCACCGTCGGGTTCCCAGGTAATGGCGGGAGGGGTTCACATCGGCGTCGAGTCGACGATGAAGTATCTGGAACTCGTCCTCGACAGCCGGTGGAATTTCGTCGAACACTTCCGACGTTTGGCTCCTAGACTGGAGCGGGCCGTGGCTGCGTTGAAGCGGCTCCTGCCCAATCTAGGGGGTCCAAACGCCTCCTGCCGGAGGCTTTACGCGGGGGTAGTGCGGTCCATGGCCCTTTACGGGGCACCGGTGTGGGCGCGTTCATTAAGGCTGCGACCATCCCGCTGGTTGAACGCGTCCTAGAGGGTTATGGCCATCCGGCTGGCCCGAGGATACGGCACGATCTCCTGCGTGGCAGCAAGCCTCCTTGCCGAATTACCGCCATGGGATCTGGAGGCAAAGGTCCTCACGCACATCTGGGAGTGGCGCGAGGAGGCGAAACGCCGGGGCTTAACTCCGCTGCCGCGAGAAATCACGGCACAGCGGACAGAGCTCCGGCGGGATCTCATGGCCTCATGGAGAGTGCGATTGTCGCAAACCAGCGCTGGGCACGCCACAATTGCGGCGATAAGACCCCTAGAGAGACGCCACGGCGTCCTCACCTTCCGCCTGACGCAGGGCCTCACCGGACACGGTTGTTTCGGGAGGTTCCTGTTCAGGATAAGGCGGGAGGAAACGCCCTGGCGTCACCATTGTGTGGATCGCCCGGAGGACACGGTAGAGCATACGGTGGAGGTCTGCCCGGCTTGGCGGAGCATCGCCGTGTCCTCGTGGAGGCGATCGGCGGCGATGATTTCTCGCGTAACGAGAGGAAATGGAAGGCCGTCACCTCCTTTTGCGAAGCGGTAATGCTCGCGAAGGAGGAGGCGGAAAGCGTGAGGGAGAGGCAAATTTCCCGCCCTCACGCCCCTAACCGCCGCAGGAGGAGACGCCCTGGGCGTCGGGAATGCACCGTAAGTCGCACCGTAGGCGCGGGCTTGCGGACGGTGAGCAATGGGTAGCTCACCGTCCGATAAGGACCAGTCCCGGGTCGACGGCACGTTGTGTTCCACGCGCGCCTTAAAGAGATGTCAGTAGAATTGACGGGGTCCGCTAGGGCCGATACCTGCCGGGGGTGCGAAGAAAACCGAAAATGAAATTGTGGCCCCCGGCAACAGGGCAACTGAAGGAACACGAGTGGGTTTTAGTCAGTAAGAGTCTGATACGCCCTCCCGCTCCGACCAGAGCGGGAGAAGAAAAAAAAGCGCCTCTTTGGTTCTGCTACTTGACCATACCCTCTATGGTCAAGTAGCAGAACCAAAGAGGCGCTTTTTTTGTTTAATTTATAAAAGTAAAGGAATAACCTTAATTTTTAAGTGAATTTATTTTGATGTCTTATAGCGTTTAATAAAATTTTAAAAAAGGACATTCGGCTTGCCTCTAATTAAAATTGTAGCTTCGTCACTGTATTGTAGCATATATTTAATCAATCATCATCATTGTTTCTGTTTTGTGAGATCAGTTTCACCCACACAAGTCTCGATCCCGTGAGAATACCGGGATACAAAGTATCATTTGTCCTAATCCAGGTCATGGTCTACCCATGTGCCAATTTTTTTCCAAAGTTGTTCAGTCGTTTTAGCGTGAAAGCGTAAAAAACCAACAAATAAACAAACAAACAAAGCCCCTTTCGCATTTATAATGTTAGTAAGGAATTTTTGGATGGCTTCGCAGACCACTTCGGGTGCTTCTAGGGACCACCAGTGGTTCGCGGCCCACCGGTTAAGAACCACTGAATTCTAAACTAATAATTTTATACGGTTTTGGCCATAAAACGATGCGACATGGTTTTGTGGTGTGTGATATTTTCAGACCGGTGGGACTTTCCCCTTTTACGAAGATATGTAAGTGTTCAGACAAAATTATCCAATAACGCGCATCTAGACCTTTTACACCAAAGATGGGCAAGGCGTGTATAAACATTTTGACATACAAATTTCAATTCTCACCCATCCCATCCATGCCTCGCCTCGTCGGTATAAAACCACCTTAACACACGTGGGAGCAGAGCTGGTGGAGGAAGAATCCAAGTCGTATAGCCAGTATCTGCTGAACGCGTTGTGAAAGCAAGCGTTCGAGTCTGAAAAGTCTAGAATAACATAGTTGCATAGATAGCCGAAACGGGAATACCTTTTGCTACAAGGTTATTAAGGAAATCCTCAGAAAGGATCTCCTTTGAAATGCGCCTGATGACGACGCGGGTTCGATTTTCGTCTGGGGGGGAATAGGTATGAAACGAGTAATCCAAGCAAAGAGGAGACGGGACAGATCACATGATCTGACCAAGATTATGTCTGGACTTTAAAAGAGACTGTGACCTCTGAGTTTGTTTCGGCCTTTCTTCTCAGAGTAGTCAGATAGGAAACGCCGACCTCATCTAGTTTTTAAAATATGATTGACGTGTAAAAGTGTTTGTACAAACCTATTTACAGAAATAAAATCATTTATCATTATCATTTATCCCTATAGGCCGAAGACGTGGGAACTGCGACTTTAATGCCCTGCTGTGTGGAGCGGACATCAGGACAGCAGTAATGGATCTTGTGATCATTATACATTTTGGATATTTCTGTCGTTTTGTTTTTGCCCGGAAGGGGCTAAAGACAAACGTTTTGCAATGACACGACGACGACGACGACGTTAAAGAAATACACTATCAAACCTGCCTTGATGAAGGCAGCAATTGATAACACTGGTTGTAGTCGCAGACTACAGAAAACGTTACGGCAGGCGTAACGAACCGGTCGGCGATAGCGGTGAATCAGCGGTGCAACGAGCAGGTAGCAACGGCATGTCGCAGGTAGGGTGGCGAGTGATTTTTTGGCGACGGCCAAATTTTGCATCTTTTTTATCATGTTGGCACAGTGATGATGCCCGAAATCATATATCGTTATATCACAATATAAAATATCGAAAAATACGAATGATATTGTTTGGTAATTGATGTCACACATTAGTAACGAGAATAATACAAATTCGAATGTTAGATATTTGACAAAAATATAGATAGATAGATAGAATATTTTTTATTATGTACACCATAAAAATTACAGACATAAATTTAGAAATTTTACATAAAAGATCAGTTCAGTAAAGTTTTTTTTTTTTTTTAAAGCGGAATCATCGGAACAACACTGCGATAAGGACCTGGCCACATTATTTTAAAGTTTGACATATGCAGTTGTGAATTTAGTCTCTCGAGATTTAAAAACGGACTATTATTATTAAAATAAGTTGGTACCTATTAATTTAAAATTAATTTGCATGCTATACTACCAACTTTTACAACTGGTAACACCAGTATTTTCTGCAAATAAATGATTCTTATTGTTATCTCAAACGTAGTGATCCAAAGGCAAATGGTGTAAAGTGGAGGTGGCCACCTATCATTAAAAAATTTAAAAGTTGGGAAACTCTCAACAGTTCGAAGGCGAAAGCGCCAACCCTGCCCGCGAAATTCGAATTTTCTTACGTTTTTTGTATTTTTTAGGTCAGTCTCAGATCTCATGTTAATGATTGATTGATTCGCGGTCGTAAAAATAATAAATATATATTTACAGAATGTTAATAATTAAAATCGTAAATACAATTCTCAGTGATGGTGTATAATGTCATAAATTCACGAAATTGACATTCTTAGCAGCAAATAATTTGATATGTTATTTAGGTAACCGTGAGATGTGGAAGAAATGGAGGGAGGCCATCTTTTATGACCGCCAATCAATCAATCATTAACATGAGATCTGAGACTGACCTACAAAATGAAAAAAACATGAAAATTTGAATTTCGCGGGCATGGTCGAAGGTTCCACCTTAACCATTTTCAAGAAACTACACTTTCACTTGGATTTTTCAACCCTGTAAACAAAATTTTTGAAGTAACGGGTTCAAATATTTATTTAATATTATTATAGATCGAAATTATGCGGAACCCTTCGTGCGCGAGTCCGACTCGCACTTGGCCGGTTTTTTATAGAAAGTTTTTGATAAAATGAAAAAATATATAATTAAGTAGGTAAGTATTTTCCAAAAACATGTTAATAGATTTCTTTCAATTCCTTTATTACTATATAAAGTAGGTACTAGATTACAAAAATATATTGTTTCATTTTCCTACTAAACGTTTATATGTGATGACAAATTAAGTAAAACGCCATCTATTGCAAAGAGCTTTTGATTAACTTTATCATTCTATGGGTTCGAATTCAAGTAAAAGGTTTCACTTATCATTTTTATTGGAAATACGTGATTTATGGGTTTAAATGGATAAATCAGTATTAAACAAGGAAGTTTTGATTTTAACTAATCTTACTTCAGCCAAATTCTGCCGTTTATTAGTTTTTAGTTATTGTTAATTTCTTAATTGTTACCTATGCTGCCATCTATGATTTTTTTTCAAGATAAATTATAATTTGTTCGAGTTGAGACCCCATGCTAGTGTTATTTGACTCAACAACAAGTTAGCCTTATTTTATAGGAACACAATAATACTTTAGTTGCGTAAGTGACTATTTAAAACTAGAAACTAACAACTGGATTTTATTCCAATACCTAACAGGAGCAGGACTTAGACCATGCACTACAGTTAAAAATAATATGCATCTTGAATAAAAAAATAAACATTCTACCTAACCAAAACGTTAAAAAAAAATCAACCAATCTTAAAACAATTTCAAAATTCACTAAGATGACTGTTATCTGATGAACAATTTTGCAAGTTTGACAATATTGTCTTTACAAAAGCTGTCAAACCGCCAAAATTATTCCTCAGTCATAAGTTATCTTTGAAAAATCAGCTTAACGAATAAGAAATGATAAAAATAGTTGATTTCCGTAAATCTTAATTTTTGAAAATCAACTTAATTCACATTCAACAAAATATCTTCATGTAAAGTAAACATAATCAAATTCCTCTTTTAAAAATTATTTTTTTGATTTTCCTGGTGTTGTTAAATTGACACGTTTAACTATTGAATTAATAGGCACAATACCTATTTGTGCTTTTAACGTCATTACACATTTTAATTAATAATTTTTTAGGACTCTTTAAGTTAAGGTGGGTTCCCACAGTGCGCGATATTGCGCACGCACGCGCACCAGGCCGCACGGCGCACGACCACGCACCGCGCATCGAGGGCCTTCTCACGGTGCGCGATATTGCGCACGGACGCGCACCAGCCCACACGGCCGACGACCTACACATCACACACCTGGCTTTTTCCGACGCTGCGTGTCGTTCTGTGTGGGCTTTGAGATTCGAAGCCACTTTTAGCATTGTTCTGTTAGCTTTAGTAAATGCTGACTATAACTTCACATTTGTGGATTGCGGATGTCAAGGTAGAATAAATGATGGCGGTGTTTATAGAAATACAGAGATGTATAAAAAAAACAGAAATGAACTGGATTTTCCAGCATCAACTAATTTGCCCTTCAAGGAGGAACCACTTCCCTACGTGTTTGTGGCAGATAGTGCATTTGCTCTCACTGATAATACGTTGAAGCCGTCTCCACGCCACGGGAACAAAAGAAAGAATGTTTAAGTATCGTTTGTCTCGTGCCCTGAGAATAGTTGAGAACGTTTTCGGCATAATGTCGGATATTTTTAGAGTACCATTTTTATACACCATTTTTATAAACCATTTTTATTAGAACCAAAGAAGGTATCCAATATTGTTATGAAGTGTTGTTTATTGCACAACTTTTTAAGGCGATCTAAAAATTCACCACGAATATATACACCCCTGGTACTTTTGATACTGAAAATGAAGGTGGAGTGCATCCAGGCTCATGGCCAAATGATCCTAAAGGAAATACTTCCTTGATATCTATGAGGAATGTACCAAGAAGAGCAACTTTTTTTAATACATTAATTTTCAAATTTTAATATACTTTTCTGAAATTGATATTGTTTTTATAATTTTCTTAGTTTTAATAAGGGCATGCAATTATCCGCCACATTTGACTACCCGGATATTTCGGATACTTCTAGACAACTATCCGGATATATCCGGATAGTATGGATATTTTTGACACCACTGTAAAAAGGTAAATCAAACTTATTTAAGTTTCCAATGGACATTTTCATTACAAAAACTCTCCAAAAATAGTGCTAGTCTCCAAAAGTACTTCAGTTCGCAGTAGAAGCAAACCACTAAAGAAAAGGCACCAAACCCTTACTGAAAATGATGTTCCAAAGTTTTAAGATTCTGTGTGTGTGTGTGTGTGCAATATTGCAAAGAAATTCCAAAATCCATTGTCATCAAAAAAGATTATAATAGTGAAAGCTTCATTGAGTTTAAATTAAAAGCAAAGAAAGGGAAAGTACAATTATAATACCTAAATCTGTTTATAGTGGCCGATTGCCTATTTCGAAGTTGAAAAAGACAAATCTACTAAAATTATGTAACGATGTCCTAATACCAAGGAGCTATCACCAGTATTTCGAGAACCTGCCAGTGACATGAGAAAGAAGGATTACGTACCCAGTTCATAGCACGACAACTTTTAACTACACAGGGTTCATAAATCACCGAATCACAGTGAGCGCATTTATAATTAACAATGAAATGAAAGTAATATAGCATTGGATAAATAAATTTCGGTATTTTCATAGTCTAAAAATATCGTCCATTCTAAAAGAAAAAAAAAAACTACAATGACACGAGTCGCAAGAAAGAAAAATTAACGTCAACCGAACTCAAAACTCCAAAAGATTCGAATAAAATTTACTGCCGGTAATCAAATAGGGCTGTAAACAATGAAATGGTTTAAACGAAATAGGATAATTATTTTAAAAATATGCAGGCGTGAAAACCTGCAATTCGTAAAATCTGTGATTCGCACATTTAATACTATGATATCTTGTAAACTATTAATTACAGACACGATTGAAACTTTGCCACGGTATGTATTACCACATTAGGAGCGGGTTGTGACAAAAAACAGTTTTATGCGAAAATGACACATTCGCAACTTTATCGTGGATGTAACGATTTTATATACCTACATATTATATTACATATAATAATAATATATAATTATATAATATTACATATAATAATAATATATAATTATATATAATCTTGTTACACTTGGATGTAACCAGTGGAGGAAAAACCTTTTTAGCTTCGATGCTGGTTGGAGGAATGTGATTAGGAGGTTGTTTATTTGACGAAGATGATTTTTTCTTGGTGTGTGCCATCTATGCTCAGCAGAGTTTCTAAATCTTCTTTGACTCACACTTGCCTTTAGTTGATGACAGCAATGATGGTCATTACTTCAAAAAAAATATTTACATTAACAGCACTACATTCCCTGCAACTGAGATCAGTTCCAGTGAACGTTGAAAGGGTTTTTGGCATGGTCCTTTAAGAAAAGAAAGAAAGAAAGAAAAACATTTATTTGAACACAGTTCGTGAAACACAAAACACAAATAACAAAGATAAAATAAATAATAATATTTAAAAACAACAGTGTGTGCCTCACGGCTGCGCCAAAAAGGATCTCTATGCTTATTTTCTTTGTTATAGTAAATTATTTTTCAGTTTCTGCTGCTGGTAATCACTGAGCACTACGTCATCAGCATCGCTCGACAGCTGAAGTCGAGCTCTGAGCAAAAGCATTTTTAAATTATCTTTATGATGAATCTAGTAATTGTGTCATTAGATGGATTTTAGAAGATACACCATGAATTGTAATGATTGCGAATACCTAGTTTATTAAAACACAACGTTCAATGTTATATTATTACTGACTTTGATGTAATAAAATATAGAAAACGAATAAAAGAAACTATCGCTATTACTCTTTCTATCCGGATAGTAAAACAAATGATATCCGGATAACATTTTCGAAGGTTTAGGATAATTTGGATATCCAGATATCCGGATAGCATGCCCTAGTTTTCATGTTGTATTTCCTGTGCGTGTCCCAAAAAAAAACTTTTTGTTCTTGCTTTCTTTCTAATCTTTTTGCTAAGACCATAACAGATAAATTTGCAGAATATTTTTTAACCGATGGCCCTGTAGTATGGCAAAATAATTTCGCTTAGTGAGCAGGATGAAAAATAGGTACGGCCATTTATGCGATATATTTTGATATTTGAAAATAAATTAAAAACCTATAGGATACTTCCCGTTGACCTAGAATCATGAAATTTGGAAAGAATCAAGGTGTCTTAGCACAAGTAAAGGAAAATGTCCGAAAATTGATAATTTATAATTAAAAAAGAAATAGCGATTACAAACTTATGTACATTTGCAGTTTGAGAATTGACCGTGCCGTATATCGATGTATGGGAGAACATGTTTTTCAACTATAAGTTTCTTTTTGGGATAAATTCATCTCATCTATGGAACGTTTCATAGTGCGTGGTTCGACACGCACTTGACCTGTTTTTTTTTTAAGTTTATTCAATTTTTTTTATTTGATGATATAGCGGGAATAGAAATACACAACCTGTGAGAATTTCATCTGTCTACCTATTACGCTTCATGAGATACAGCCCGCTAACAGACAGACAGACAGACGGACGGACGGACGGACAGCGGCTTAGTTAACTGACTAAACAAAATACCTGTCACTTCAGTTGTCATGCTACGTCACAGTTATACTTTTCAATTTAGCAACGTTATAATTCGTTGAAGTTTTATAAAGAACCAGTATTTTGGGCTCTTTTACAATAGACATATAAACAAATATTATTATTATAAACCTAACAAAAAAAAAAAAAACAACAAACGCGAAAAACACTACAAAATGAAAAATAACTTTAATTTCGGAAGTTGGTGTCTTCGGATCAGTATTTTAGTTTTTACCACCGTGTTCCAAAATTTAAAGTTATTTATTCACTTTGTAGTTTGGAAGTCGTTTGTTTTTTTTTTTTTTGTAAAAAAGTTTTTATTTCTCGCTTTTTAGTGAATCAGCAATTACCAACTTATTATTGAGAAGTTCCGTTGGCCATCTGTGGCCTTCATCATCAGTTCCACTTTACCAAATGCTGCTTTCCGAGAGCAAATCCACGAGTTAATTACTATGAAAATACCAAAATCGCTATAGGTGTGCCTATAATATTTGAAGAGTTCCTTCGATTTCTCCAAAATCCCATCATCAGATTGTGACCAAATGACAATGAGACCAATTAGAAAGTATACCTTTAAAAAAAAAGATTTTTTCAAATTCGACGAAAAAATCAAATATGCCAAAATTGATACATCACCACTTGTTTGTATTTTTACCAATAATGAAGCAAACGGTTAGTACCCTATGCTCGTCCTGCTATGCTCGACTCGTAAAATACCTACTAAAAAGTTTCGCTATACACGAAATAATATTCGTGGGCAGTGATGAAGAAAACCTAGTATGTAAATATATTATGTTTTCCTATTCTTAAGCATCATTAATTATATTTGTGAAGAAATACGGCATACCTGAGATATATTTCTCGACGGCATGTGAAGCCAAGTCAGAGGCCCTTGGGCGGTTTTAAAACTCTGACACCAGGTTAGTCACTAACCACACGATAAGAAGAAAATTTATTATAATAAAACGGGTCAAGCTTTGCGCTTGATGAGGCATATGTCGAACTGGATTTTTCAGGGTGACTATAACAATGAGCACTTCCGCGAATCATTACCAGTACCCTAATTATGTAATACACGATCAATTACAATCTGTTTCGATTTGAAACAGATTGCTAATCAATTGCTTCATAAGCTGGAAAAAAAATCTGCTCAACAACGTAAATAACGCAATGAATGTTGTTGAACTGTCAAAATGAAACAAATTAGTCATAATCGATTAAGAAAATAATTTACGTAATTAGGGTTCTCTTTGATAAAGCAAAGAATAATGAAACCAAAACCCAATTATCGAGAAATAAATGTTAATTTTAAATTAGTACTAATAATTTGATTCGTATTAAAGTCTGTGATTGAAATAGTAATACTTACATCTCATTATTATCTATTTGTTTTTTTTTTTAAGTAATTGATTATTTGTATTTTATTTGTGTTATTCATAAGAAATATTATGAATACAGGTGATTTGACTTTGAGAACGGACTTTTTATTTACACTCTTTTATATTTTTTTAGTTTTCCGTCTACAGACTTCGTTAAATCTTGTGGATCCAGTATTGAGTACAGCTTTAATCATAAACATTTCTTAACTTAGAATTGCTCTGAAATTCGTTTGTCTTTGTCTGTAATTTTGACTTTTTGACTGTCAAAACGAGACAAAACAAATTTTAACTTACAGACGCTTACGCTTATACGAATATCGCTAAGTATAATTTTTTTTACCTTAATTTAAACACTTTTCTTTCCAACTATACCTTCCATTGTTTACGTAGAATCGAAGAATTACGTGCATAGCGATACTTTTTAGTAGGTATTTTTTAGGTCGAGCATAGAGGGACTAGAGAATAGGGGGACTAACCGGAAGCAAAGACCTCATAGCTTTACATCTACTATGCAAATTATGGAACTAGCTATCAAAGGTAAAATTAGTAGACATGCATCAGATATATCGAAACTAAACGTATCTAAAATCCGATTTCAGTCACAAATTGTATCGTATCGATAATCCGAACTAGACAAACCGATTTCACAAAACCACGGCAAGAGTAAATTGCGTAAGCAAGTATTTGTTTATGTTTAGATAGTTTTGATCGATGAACTTACAACCGAATTATAATATTACTAGAGACGATCGAAACTGAAAGCCAGAGGCGCCAGGGCCGCTCCAGAAATTGATTTTTGAAAACGAATTTTGAAAACGATTCCATAATCTGATATCAAATATTTAACCGTTTGCGTAAAAATCCAAAAACGGCCATGTCTAAAAATTTGCTTACGAATTTACATACATATTTATATGCCAAGTTGGGCAATAAAAACGTTACCATTGGTAAGCAAAACGATTCGTTGTAGTTTATAGGAACCGGGCATACGCGCGCACCTTTGAAGTTTACCGACTCGCCGCGGATCGGGCGCACCGCCACGCACGCGTCTGCGCTACCACGCACGGTACCCTTCCCATGGTGCGTGTCCGTGCGGGCTGATCCGTGGCGAGTCGGTACCTTCAAAGGGAATTTATCCAAACTCGGACGCACCACGACGCACCGCGACGCACGCGTCTTCGCTACCACGCACGTAACCCTTCCCACGGTGCGTCGTGCGGGCTGGTGCGCGTGCGTGCGCGATATTGCGCACGCGTTGGAAGCGGCCTTAGTCTTAAGAAAGCGTATTTTATAAAACGTTTCGTTATCCTTATTTGCAACGTGTGTTACAAATCCTATGTAATACTTCCATTGTTTTCTTTGGTAGTATGAGCGTAGTAGTTGAGCGAGATCATGTACAAAGTATCGATCAGCACTAAATGAAATGGGCGCGCTCGGAGTAGCTGCGCGCCGCCGCGCGTCTCTCCGCTCGAGGGCTCTCAAAGGCTCTTGGCGCCGCTAGGGGCCCGAAGAATCCGCCCGCGCGTTTCAAGAAAATGCGCTCCGCCGCGCCTCCAGCGGTGTGCGCTGGGCCGTAGTGTCTGTCGGCGTTTTGTCGTACACTGCGAGTACACCTTGTCTCAACGAATCAATATTTCATAGTAAACAGTAAAAATAAAGAGTCTGCGTCGCGGAAACTTGGAATAAACGTAAAAACTGTAATCATTTTTGATACTGAATGAACAGTTTTTCAGTCTCGTAAGTATCAAGTAAATTATTCCAAGTTTAAAAAAAATCGTTACTTACCGCAGAAATGACAAAAAAACTATTTTTAATCACCACTGACGAAAACGTGACTCACTCTTTGGATGCTTCCCACAAACAACACAAGATGGCCACCCTTTTTCTTTCTTTTTGTTACGTCATACTATGCTGCCATATCAAGATTTCACTTTTACTTGAGTATGTTGTGAGAAATAAGGGACAAAATCCGTAACACATAAAATTTGTAACACAAAAGCGAAAATTGAGAAAAATTATTTGAAAAACAATAATACAAGAAATATTTAATATATCCGGAACACAATTACATGAAATAAAAGTTAAGTATGTCATGTTTAATGGGGTTAACCTTTGATTCATTAAATTTCCAAAAATAAGAAGTCATGTTGACTGCAAAATTTTATGTCAAGAAACGACACCCCATTTTTGGCCAAAATTAGGAGTCCTGACCAACTTATTTATATATTGTTAAGAACTAAAGCTAGTTAAATACATTTTATGATTTGGAACAGCTAGCTTATTAATTAGTTTGCATATTTCGACCTTCAGAAGAGTTTGAATGTTTCAGCTTTCCTTGAAACTCAAACGGACATTTTGATATTTTTTGTTTCAGACACAAAATGATAATTTTGACGGCCTTACCCATAAACGATTATTATAAGTTGTAGGTATACAAATAGACTTATTTAGAAAATATAATGCACGGCGTTGACTTTTGACTCACGGCGTTCACAAGCAGAAACTTTGGGACACGCCGGCGGCCACCATGGCCTCCTGAACTTGAAAAGTTTTAGATATTGTCGGCAGGCAGACTGTTAGATCACGTAAATTTGATCGCACCGATTTGCAAAAAAAATACAGAGATTCATCGTCGATGAGCTCCACCGGCGACTACTTTATGAATGAACGAGAGTGATGACAATACTTTTGACAGGCGAAAGAAGAGATGACGATAATGAGTGTTCGCTCGGAATGAAACAACGTATGTGCCAAAACGAAATGCCGCCTTTTGTAAGTAAATGAAAAGTATTATTAAAACTAAAACTGATTTTCTTAAAACTTGATACGATTACTCTCTGTTTTAAAGTAAATTCCATTGAATAACTAATAACTATAAAAATAGATAGACCATTGCAATTTTTTTGTATCGAGAAAATTTAATTGTATCGTGTATTCCTTTTTCAGGATACTAGGTCATATAGTAAAAAAACATACACCGAAATGTCAAATCCCTATTTTATATACTTAAAAAGGTACACGATAAAGAAAAAGCCCATTTTTTTTCAAGGATATATTGAAACTGTTTGATTTTGTCTTGATTCTAAATTGTCCTATGGAGCAGGACCAGCATGTTTCCAAGCACTCTTATCTTGGATATAATCCTCTAATTTGTAATATGCTTGTTTACAAAGTGTACTTTTAATCTGAGTTTTAAATTTTCTTTCATTTAATTGCAATATGTCACAAGGTATTTTGTTGTAACATTTAACACAGTACCCCGTAAAAGATGTATGTACTTTAGATAATCTGAAAAATGGTTGATCTAGTTTATCTTTATTTCTCGTATTAAAATTATATCTATCACTTATTTTATTAAATAGATGTGGATTTTTCCTTACGTACATAATATTTTCATAAATGAATTGGCAAGGTACCGTCATAATATTAATCCTTTTAAATATTTTTTTGAGAGATTCGCGGTGACGTAGATTATAAATGGCTCTTACAGCTCTCTTTTGCAAAATAAAGATGGATTCAATGTCAGCAGCCCGACCCCACAGTAAAATGCCATACGACATAATGCTGTGGAAGTAGTTAATTGATTCAGGCGTGACCTTGCGGAAATCCATAATAAAATGATGATGTGGATATATTTAGTAACCTTTTCCGCTTAGCTATTTCTAAAGAGTCTTGAAAAGACCCTGGAAGAAATCGACACGTGTTTCACCTCTCAACGAGGCATCCTCGAGCTACCGAGCGCAGACTGCGCTCGGTGCTTGGTGTGGCAACACGCCGTGTTCGAGTTCACGACAAGTTAATCGTCATCCTGAGGATGCCTCGTTGAGAGGTGAAACACGTGTCGATTTCTTCCAGGGTCTTTTCAAGACTCTTTAGAAATAGCTAAGCGGAAAAGGTTACTAAATATATCCACATCATCATTTTGCTGTGGAAGTAGCTAAAATAGACCAAATGCGTGGTTTCTACATCTGTTAACTGTCTTAATAAATTCCAGTTTTTCCCCATTCAATATGATGTCACATTCGCTACTTCTAACATTAGGTAATTCAAATCTAATACATTTGGTTTTTGTTTTATTTAGTACCAAATTATTTACCGTAAACCAGTCTTGGACTTGCAGAATAGAGCTATTCACGTCTTCAAGATTTTGTGACCGTCGCCGTCGGTTTATTTTAAACATTAATGATCTGCAAATAACACTTACCTACCCTTATTACTTACCTACCTGTTATTCGCAGTAGTTCCATTCTTACAAATCAATATACGTAATGGAACTAGGGTGGCACATCTCTATGGTGGTATGGTTCAGTCCCACCCTATCCCCAGGGGTATGGCCAGGGGTATGGTGGGTCCGGAGTGCAAAAGAAATAGAATTTATTCTACTCGCCCCTTTCAAAAGGTAGGTAAGGTACCTACCTCGATGGCGAAGGGTCGTCCGTCGCCGAGGCAGCGCACGTCCACGTCCTCGCGTCCAGCCGATATGAACTTAAGCCGGTGCTCCGCGTCCTCCACGCCCAGTCTGCACACACACACACGGTCACTACCAGTTAATTATTATAGACCGACTTTTCCGTTGGTCACAATCCCATGGTTTACGCGGGCGACGGAAGACGTACTGCAGAGGAGAGGCGACGGGACCGCCTGGCGGAAGCGTCAGTCGCTAGTGTCGTCGCATGCAGGCGACGCAATGTCGCGTCGCAGCCGGCCACCCGTTGGGCACGCCACAATTGCGGCGATAAGACCCCTGTTTGAGGAGTGGCTAGAGAGGCGCCACGGCGTCCTCACCTTCCGCCCGACGCAGGTCCTCACCGGACATGGCTGTTTCGGGAGCTTCCTGTTCAGGATAAAGCGGGAGGGAACGCCCGAGTGTCACCATTGTGTGGATCGCCCGGAGGACACGGTAGAGGTCTGCCCGGCTTGGACGAAGCATCGCCGTGTCCTCGTGGCGGCGATCGACGGTGGTGATAACTCGCGTCCTCCCTGGTTCAGGAAATGGTACGGAGCGAGAGGAAATTGGAGGCCATCACCTCCTTCTGCGAAGCGGTAATGTTCGCGAAGGAGGAGGAGGAACGCGTGAGGGAGACGCAAATTTCCAACCCTAACCGCCGCAGGAGGAGACGCCCTGGGCGTCGGGAGTCGCAGGCCGATTCCCAGTCATCGTAGGCGCGGGTTTGCGGACGGTGAGCAATGGGTAGCTCGCCGTCCGATAAGGACCAGGCCCGGGTCGACGGCGCGTTGTCTTCCACGCGCTCCTCAAAGAGATGTCCGCAGAATTGATGAAGTCCGCTAGGGCCGATGCCTGCCGGGTTGCGAAGAAAACCGAAAGGGAGATAGCGGCTCCGGCAAAAGGGCAACCGAAGGAACACGGGTGGGTTTTTAGATAGTATGAGTCTAACACAACCTCCCGCTCCGCCCAGAGCGGGAGAAGTTATTTGATAATTTAACACAAAAAAGGGGGGCCACCCGTACGATTGATACGGCTGCGTAACTAAAAATGCCCATACGTAATATTAGGTACTAGTTATCTAAAGATGAAAAAAAATGTTGGAGGACAAAACAAACAAATTACAATGTAAAAAATATAGAAATTGTAAAAAAAAAACCCATTCTCATCTCAAAACAAAAATAAAAAACACAACAGCTACAGCGTTTGAAAGAAATACAAAATAAAATAAAAATGTCGAATTGAAGCAGGATGATAAAATATTACGATGGGGGCTCTCGTGTAAACAAGATTTAAAAAAAAAATGTAGTATTTATATTTATACTTTAAGTCGTGGACACAGATCGTTTTGTGTAGATATAACATTTTTGAAATGCTAAAAAAATAAACTTCTGCTTAAAAGAGTTTTGTTTTTCGTTTTTAGGATTCCGTATGTCCGAATGAAAAACGGAACCCTTATAGGATCACTGTGTGTCTGACTGTCTGTCCATCTGACACAGGCGGTTTGCTCCGAATCCATTGGACCGATTAAAGGCTCGTGCAGACCAGCGCGATATCGCGGGCGCTACAAGGGTCGCGCTGCCTGTAGCGCCCGCGATATCGCGCTGATCTGCACGAGCTTTAATTTAAAATTTGGTATAAATTAATTGTTGTGACCCACACACGATCGTGTTAGATAAATAAATGAATTTTGAATATTGGGTTCACTTTTTGGGGAAAAATTATAAAATTAAAAAAGAAAGCTTTGCAAACTGTACCGTGCGACATCAATTAAAATGGGCTTATTATGAGGATTTCAAAAATAAAATGTTAAAATAAATAAATTTAAAGTTATTAAAGATAAAAACTTTTCAGAGAAAAAAAAAACAACTGACTTCCAAAAAAGCACTACAAAGTGAAGAAAAATAACTTTAACCTCGGGATTTCCGAGGTGGCAAAAAACGTATATAAGTTTTTATTTTTCACTTTTTAGTTTTGATACCTAACTCACACAAATTCGAATACCACTTCTACACTATCACCTGCTATGTAAATAATAGTGACAGGGACTTATCATATCATCCACATACTAAGTGGGAAAAAAATACGTATCATTGAAGCTAACTCAAAAACTATTCAAGCAAAGTACTAAACCATGAAATACAAAGTGTGTACTGAATCCATGGTAACAGTTTTCGCGTCGATGTCCCTGCCACCCTGTATACTTATAGATTACAGAAAAACCTATAAGAAGTATATGGTCTTAAAATAAATCGTAAATCACTCAATATTATGCAAACCAAGTACAAACTGACGTTGCAATTGGAATGTATAGGGGATCATGTTTTTCAACTACAATGTTGTTCTTTGGACAAATTCTTCCCAACTACGGAACCTTTCATTGTGCGTTGTCTGACACGCGTTTGGCCGGTCTTTCTTTATGATTATGTCTGAAATGTTGTGTTCATGAGAATTATGCAGACAAAGATGATTTGACATCGTAGTACCTTATGCCACCAACGAAATTGTCGGCTAACTGTACCCTTCAGCGCTAGTAACAAAAAGTGCGCGGCTCACCGGTAGAGCGTGGCGATGGGCTGGCAGATGATCTCCTGCACGGACGAGTACATCATGCGCACGCCGTCCACCAGCCTCGGCGTCTGCGGCAGCGCGCGGCTCAGCTTCACATATCTACGAGTCACGCTCTCACTCACCCATAGAGCGCGGCGATGGGCTGGCAGATGATCTCCTGCACAGACGAGTGCATCATGCGCACGCCGCCCACCAGCCACGGTGTCTGCGGCAGAGCGCGGCTCAGCTTCACGTACCTGCGTCACATGCTCTCATTCACTGACTCGACCTCGTCATCTGCCGATCTATTCTGTAAAATCTCACCGGGAAAAATAAAGTAAGCTGTTAATAGTGGCAATCTACACCATTACGTGAAATGACAGAAGTTCACGTTAGTTTTCACGGTGAGATTTTGATAGAAGAGGCCCGCTGGTGTTTACTCAAACTATACTTTTAGGAAATCGTTTTTTGTTAGATTGCTATTATGGTCTATAGATAACGAAATTACAGCGTGTTTTATAGTCGACGTGTGATACCCAACTAACACTTAAGCGTCAATAATAGCTTGTTTTAAAACTTAACGAGATATAAAGCCGCTACAGCAGCAGCACTTACAGCTTTTGCCGACAAAAGAGCGTAGACAAGCAAAATATTTCTCTTAGACCTATACCACAGAGTTACAAGGGCGATAACAGGGTGAGTTGAAGGGTTAAAGACATACACAGCAATTTTTAACACTACAATACGGGCAAAGCATCTTGTGTTATAGGTTTAAGTGAATCTTACAACTATAAGATCTAAATGAGAACTAAGCATTGATTACAACCCCCTAAAGTGCTATGCAAGCGATAATGAACTCTCGCCAAGAACCAAAAGTTGCACAAAAGGAATAATTACCACTACCAGTTCTACAATGGTGCTCATAAACTCTTTTGTACCACCAAATGCCTGAGGAGTTACAAAACTCTCTTATGTCACTTAAAGTCGAACAGCAGGAACATTTTTCGCTATCATAGAACTTCTAGTGCTTAATGTGACTTCTGTAAAACTTTAGGTAGAGTAATAGAGCTTAATAACCACTCTGTGCCCCTTATGTTTGCCCGACATGTTTAGGTTACGAATTGATTTGACTAAGGCTAGAAAAAGATAAGGAAACACGGTTTAATTGAAGTATTTTGCTTTATTGATTTGTAATACTACTAGCACGATACCTTAAACTAGAATAGGCAATGTTTTATTATATTATTCCAAAAGTTTTATGTTACTCCACATCTAATAAAATATTTCTTTTCAGTAAATAGACAACAGACATCGGGCGCTTGAATAATTTGTTAATAATACATATACTTATTCACAGTGTAGGTACCTGCGCAATAAAAAGTCAACTTCTGTGTCTACTAAGTTGAAACTAAAAGATTACTTTAAATTTCACTTTCACAAACAAATGGCGGCGTTTTGGATTCGACAAATATTAACATACGTACTCTTCGCATAAAATAAACCTCACATGTTAAAAATTTTAGCACCTGAGGCCGTTTTTATAGCCTTTGTAGATATATACTAGAGTTCCAAACGTTAATAATCACTTATTTGCCACCCTGTTATCACTTAAAAATATGTTGACGACATTGTAGTTAAATGATGATGTGGATATATTTAGTAACCTTTTCCGCTTAGCTATTTCTAAAGAGTCTTGAAAAGACCCTGGAAGAAATCGACACGTGTTTCACCTCTCAACGAGGCATCCTCAGGATGACGATTAACTTGTCGTGAACTCGTACACGGCGTGTTGCCACACCAAGCACCGAGCGCAGACTGAGCTTAATCGCCCGTACACATTACATTGTAGTTCTACTGTACCGCTTAAGGAGTTAGTATTTACCTATTTGCAGCCCTCTTAGCACCCAAAGACTTAATAAACGATATTTTACTCTATTGTACCACTAAAGGAGTTAATTTTTGTCTATTTAACACGTTTTTATTCCTCGTAGTTTCAGTTATCGCTATTTTAGCTCTCTTATTGCTTTATTATACCTCTTAACACATTTTATAACTCTGTTCTGCAGCCATTAAACAACCTAAGGTGATAAGAAAGTGTACCCAAATCGGGGGTATAGTAGAGTTATAGCGCGCTCTAACTCCGAATGCATAACACTTATTTATAACTTTAAGATCTGATTAGCGCTCTAATAGATTTACTATAACTCTTGTCTTAGCGCCTAATGTTAGTTGGGTAGCTACCTGCCGCCGAGGTAGAGTGGCGCATGCGTGCACACGACGCTGACACAGGCCGGGCGAGCGCACACGGGCGGCGCGGCGTGCAGGCCGGCGCGCGTGCGCAGTGCCGCCAGCGTCGCGCCCGCCAGCGCCTGCTCCACGGATCGCCGCGTGAACTCCACGCCGAAGCGCCGCCCCGCCGCGCGCCGCGCACTGAAAAGTCCCGGAGACAGCGCCTTCAGCACCTCCAGCTCCTGCACACACGAGGTAAGAAGGCTATGAACGATCACCTTAAACCTATGTCCGTAGGTGTGTGCGTGGCATCACAGTGGGCCCTATCTAAATAGCAGCGCTTCGGTATTTATTTTTAAAGTTCCGTACCCAAAGGGTGCCAAACGGAACCCTATTACTAAGCCTCTGATGTCCGTCCGTCCGTACGTCTTTGGACAGTTGACAGATTAATATTTGTGTGTAATTGTTCCAGATTAGTTTACAATAAAATCTCAAAATCATGCACTCGCGACCTTCAATCCTAGTTTGACCGAGAGCGCTGTACTGCGCCTTAGGTATGTGCGCGGCGAGACGGGGGCAATGCAGTCCGCTGATTTGTCAACGCCCACAGCATCCCGCCACTCATTCGTCATTGCTGCCTAGATGCGCTTCTATAGGCGGGGGCCTATACAGCACGACAGCGGCGGCGGCGCGAGCATGTCGGTGACGCGAATCCATAAGTTTATCCCCTACCAAAAATTACTCAACGCACCTAAAATTTTCAATTCATAAACTGATATTTCAAGTAACTACAACAAAAGGGGTCACAGACCCCAAAAAAGTTATCGTATTATTTTAGTTTTATTATGTTTAGATATCGATCACGTCTGCGGAGTTTCGCTAGCTAATATAATTTGACCCTGTATACTTAATTAATAGCCGCATGAAGCTAATTTTAATCGATAAATGTTACTTCTCAATTAAGGACTATTTGGATAACAGTTCTATAATCCCTCCTTCAGATAATATACATTAAGTCATCATATCTATTATTATTTATGTACACTTGACATACTTGCGTCAAATTGATATTTACCTAATTGACATTACAGTATAAGTTTTTACTGATGACATTCTGAAAAAATCTAAGAAAATACAAAATTAATAAAATGTAACATTTTATTAATTTTGTATTTTCTTAGTATTTAGTGTTGGCATTCTAAAAATATTTAATTGTTTTATTACTTATTTTGACACTCTTGTATTAATTTGATTCATTGACATTATCCTATTATAATTTTTTTAACATTTCTATTTTATTTTAAATTGTTATTGTTGACATTTTTGAAATATTTTATTGATTTGGTAGTTGTTTTGACATTGTAGTTTTTAATTAATTGAATTAATTTTCAGGAGAATATTATATTGATTTAGCCAACACTCTAACTCTATAACTTTTATTTAATATTGTGAAGTGAATAACGAAATAATTAAAATTGATACTAACATTTGTACGCCTGATGGCAAAGCACAGAGAGCTTACAAAAATGTAATATCTGACACACCTGAAGATCTGTAACCTATATTTACAAATAAATAATCTGAATCTAAAGCTATCGCGCGGCACGCACCTGCACGTCGTCAGGGTACTCGATGTTGACCGTGACCAGCAGCGGCGACACGGCGCCCGAGTCCAGCGCCTTGCCGACGTGTTGTGCCAACTGCACGCCGAACGACCACTTCCATGCCTCCTTTAAAGGCGTCAGCGACGCTACGCAGGAAAGACATTGCAGTTCAAATGTCAACTAGTACAGCACGTGCCTCGGATCTTTGTGTCAAACTTAAAGCGCCTGTAAATGGTTTAATTGAAATAAAGGTTTCAATTAAACTATTTACAGGCACTTTTGAATTTTAAAAGGAGTTCGTCAGTCGGAAAGATGAAGCTGCTTGCCCATTCTAAAGTGTAGTAGGTTCCTATGGAGAAGAACGGGCAAGAAACTCCATGAACCCAGCCAAGTGATGTGTCTGTGAAGATAGCTGAGCAGATTGTATTTTCACATTTAAAAGAGACTTTAAAAAAGAAGGAGTTTATACATTCGACGCGTTTTTATTATGACACCACAGAGCCATTGGGCGACCCAGACGAATCCTTAGACACCATGTCATCAATCTCATCAAATGAAACATTTTTAAATACAAAGATTTTTCACGCGTTTTGTAAGATACGCGCAAAGCAAAGCATAACCCTGTCTTTGCTGTCGCGCAGTCGGGTCAAAAGGAGCTTAAAAATTTGAAGCATTTTTATTATCACGAAGTCTGATTCAACAAAAATTTCAGAGATTTCCTACAACTTGCGAAAAATTTATACAATAACTGTGCATTTGCATTGGCGAAACATTCACATAAAATCTTTTGAAATCTCTATAACACAACAACACAACAACAACAAGTTGTGTGAGTACAACATCTTATACCTGTACGTACATTCATAGCAAATAAAGTTTTGATTCAGATTCTATTTCCTGTCAAAAATTGTACCGAAAGTTGACTGAAAATAGAGATTTCAACATGATTTTAGGGTTCCGTACCTCAAAAGGAAAAAACGGAACCCTTATAGCACGAATGAATGAATGTTTATTTTGCTAAAAATAGTGCTTTACATTTCCTTATAGTCTACATACATACATACATAAACTCACGCCTTCTTATCATGGGGGTAGGCAGAAACTACAGAACGCCACCTGCTACGATCCTGACATACTCCTTTTGCCTCGTTTACGTTCATACATCTGGTCATACACGCCCGCCCGTTGCGAGTACTACGCACCTGGCCTTTCTGAAGAACATCACCAATAAGGTCAGTATTCCCTTCTTATAGTCTACATTATGCATATATGGGCAACGACCGGCCCGCGGGCCGAATCCGGCCCGCCTCGGATTTTGACCCGTACCCTAATTGCGTAATACAACACAATCTGTTTCGATTTGACACAGATTGCTAATCCATTGCTTCATAAGTTGTAAAAAAAAATCTGCTCAACAACGTTAATACCGTAATGAATGTTATTGAACTGTCAAAATGAAACAAATTAAGCATAATTGATTAAGAAAATAATTTACGTAATTAGGGTTCTCTTTGAAATGAAATGAAATTGTTTATTCTGTAAATAGGATATCAGAATCACTTTTACACGTCATATTAAAAAAAAAATAATAAGCTAGTTGAGTTCGGCGTTTCCTATCTGACTACTCTGAGAAGAAAGGCCGAAACAAACTCAGAGGTCACAGTCTCTTTTAAAGTCCAGACATAATCTTGGTCAGGCCAAATGAGGACCATGTAGATTAGTGTCTGAAATGGTCTTTTGAGGAAAGAACCACAGATTTGAGTGAACCTGTCCAGTCAGTGCAAGCATTTGTCAGTAATCGTGGAGCTCAACTCAGAACTTAAGGAGCTCAACTCGACGAACAATACCAAAGAAAGGACATTTGGGTAGGCCGCATAAACTACTCAAACTGCCAGACCATAATTAAAACTAACTGAAAAATGAAAATAATAATGATATCCACATAGTCCTCACATTCACAATAATTAAATAAAATAATATAATACTTTACAAAGTAATCATGTCATTTTGAATATAATTTTCAACAATGTCAATGTGTATATAAAACTGGTATATTTTCATGATTTTACAAAATAATTAAAATTTTAAGTTTTATCACAAGGCTTAGCAGAGCGAGCAGTTCAGTCCCATGCTTTTTTATCTTCTAAATAATCTGAAATTTCATAATACCCTTTTTTACAAAGTTTAGTTTTAATACAGATTTTAAATCTATTAATAGGTAAGTTTCGAATGTCAATGGGAAGTCTTTGATAAAGCAAAGAATAATGAAACCAAAACCTAATTATCGAGAAATAAATGTTAATTTTAAATAAGTACTAATAATTTGATTCGTATTAAAGTCTGTGATTTGAATAGTAATAGTCAAATCTCTTTCTGTGATTTAAAAAGTAATACTTACATCTCATTATTATCTATTTGTTTTTTTTTTTTTTTTTTTTAATAATTGATTATTTGTATTTTATTTGTGTTATTTATAAGAAATATTATGAATAAAGGTGATTTGACTTTGAGAACGGAGTTTACGAAAATAAGTTACGCAATTAGGGTACCGGCCCGCGAGACATTTTGAAATTTCACGCAAAAACAGGGTACGCGCGCTGTAACTATACGTAGAGAACTAAAATTAAATAACATGAAAATAACGAACACTGTCAACATAAATGATAACCATTGCTTGTTTTGCTCATTTGATGTATGTAAAATTGGAGCGTGGGTAAGCAATGAATAGGTAACATATCGAAAGACACAGACAAGAGAATAAAATATTTATTTTTATTTTTATTTATCACAGTACCTATCGTGGTGCAGTCGCTTGTAGCCTCACAAGATTACTTGTCATCCCTTTCACACTTAACGAAATTCACTAAAAGAAGTTGTAGCAATACCTACGCGTCCAATTAGGCAATAAAATTAAATCTGTCAAATGAGCAAGCGTGCATTTTGTTTTGGTTCGATGTTTGAAGTCATGTTGTTTTTTATTACTTACTAGTCACACTGCATTATTTTGCTAATTTCAAACGTGTTCGGTTCTTTAAGTACACAGATCAGTAATTTGTCGATTTAGTATAGGTACCTAGTTTGAACAGTAAATGAAAATATGTTATCTGGTGATAAAAAACGGAAAGTATGTAGATACAGAATGTCGCCTATTTCAAGAAAAGTGGACTGACGATTACTTTTTTTATTATGCACAACGGTAAGCCTGTTTGTTTGGTGTGTAATGAATCTATATCAATTTTGAAAGAATTCAATATCAAGCGGCATTATTCCACCAAGCATATTACTCAACACACACTCACGGGGCAGTTACGAAAAGATTAAATTCAAAAACTAATAACCAATTTGAACAAACAACAACAAATGTTTCATAAACAAAGGACACAACTCGACAATGTTGTGAAAGCCAGCTTCATAGTGAGTTCAAAAATAGCCAAGTCATCGAAACCATTCGCGGAAGGAGAATTTATCAAATAGTGTTTGTTAGAAGTTTCAGAAGTACTATGTCCCGAAGCGAAAAATATTTTGAAAAAATTAGCCTATCAATACGTACTGTAGTTCGGCGTATAGAAATGATGGCTAGTGATATTAAGAAAAAACTGTCTGATCGTGTGGCTGATTTTCAAGCATTTTCAATTGATTTGGACGAGAGCACCGATTTGTCTGTGACAGCACACCTGGCTGTTTTTGTTCGTGGTGTTGATAAAGAATTTACTGTTACCGAGGAATTGCTTGCTTTACAGTCCCTAAAAGGGACCGCTACTGCAGAGGATATTTTTGGTGGGCGGTCCAAAGTGTTTAAAAAAAAATCGGATTGCAGTGGAGCCCATTAGTTGGGTTGTGCACAGATGGAGCGCCTTCTATGGTCGGTTCGCGAAAGGGCTTCATCGGAATTTTGAATGAAAAAGCAACTGAATTGAATGTCCAAAAAGATGATTTAATAGACCTGCATTGCATTATCCACCAACAAAACTTGTGTTCCAAGTCCATCCGATTACAGAACGTTATGGGTCTGGTAGTAAAAACTATCAATTTTATTCGATCCCGCGCGCTTAATCATCGCAAGTTCAAGGCATTTTTGGATGACATCACTTCCGAACACGATGATGTGACATACTATTGCGAAGTAAGGTGGTTAACCAAAGGAAAAATGTTAAAAAGATTTTACGATTTTAGAAGAAAAATAGCCGATTTTATGGAAATTAAAGAAAAACCTATTCTAGAACTCAGCGACCCAAAATGGTTATGTGATTTAGCATTTCTCGTCGACATCAAAGGCACCTAAACGACCTAAACTTAAAACTTCAAAAACAAGATCAACTGGTAAATGAATTGTACAGCCACCTAAAAGCGTTTCAGAACACAATTAGCTTATGGGAAACACAAATGCGATCTGGAAGCTGTTATCATTTTTCGACACTATGCAGCCATGAAAATGTAGCTTACGTTCAGTATGCTGATCAACTGATATTACTGTCGGAGTAATTTACTAATAAATTTTCCGAGTTCAAGAAGATGGATAGCTACCTTTTCGCTACTCTAACGAAGAGTGACATAAAAAATACTCCATTACAACTGCAAATGGAACTGATCGAGCTTCAGGAAGACACTAACTTGAAGTCAAAATGTGAAGCCGTGGACCTGTACGAGTTTTACAAAACATGCATTGCAGAATAGAAATACAAACAACTGAGAGCGATCGCGAGAAGAATTGTTGGCGTTTTTGGAAGTACATACAAATGTGAACAATTCTTCTCGATGATGAAGACTAATAAGTCAAAATGCCGTACGTGACTCATAGATGAAAATCTGGATAACTCGTTACGCCTCTGTACAAGTGAAATTTGTCCAGATATTAATAAACTTGTTTCTGAAATTCAAAAACAAATATCACATAAACCTTTACATGTAAATTAACATCACTAGTAACCTAATAAATAATAAATAAAATAACCTTTTCATTTCCTGCTACGGCCCGCGAATTAAAATTCAATTTTTTTTATTTCACATAGACCTACATGGGCACTTATGAAACGTATAAAGCTAGATGCACGGTTCCAATTGGTCGTTTCCTATGGAGAAGAGCCGGCAAGAAACTCCACGGTTACTCTTTTAAAAATAATTGGCTTTTACAATTCTTTCAAATAACAGTATGACTAGGTATGGGAGGACAGTGTAGGTATTTCAATAAGTACCAGGTACTTATGAAAATAGAAAATGGTCAACAAATCTACAGTCCACTAACCCTACAGTGTTCTCACATTCACAAAATAGAAAAGAATCTATACAAAAGATATATAAATTAATAAAAATAAGAACCTCTTTTAATTAAACGCAATTACATTATTGCTATTACAACTGTAATAAATCTGAATAATTATCATGTGCAAAAAAGCCACTAATAAAGAGTTGAAATTAACTCGTAGGTATATAATGTCAAATAATTGAATGAATATGTCAAGAACGAATGTAAAAAAAAAAATAAGATAAAAATAAATATGGTAATTTGGGAGCAGTTAATAGACTCTTACATAATTATGTCGTTTATTTAATTTTATTTATTTAACCATTTATGCACACACATATAAACAGACAAGAAGAAAGGAACAGAAAAATACGTACAAAGGCAATGCTTATTTCTAAAGAAATCTCTTCCAGCATACCTGCGACAGGAAATTATAAAAAATGAGATGTAGACAACGTGTGTAACTGTAGAAGATAAAACAAAAACATAAACCAAAGAAGAAAAAAAATACAATTTACTATTTATACAAACTACTTACAATACAAGAATACACTTACATACATACTTCTAAAATAAATATCACTACAATATATAAAATTATAAAGTGATTTAAGATAACTATGCAACTATGACGAAGTGGAAACATAGTGTTCTTTCACTCTTCGTTTAAATGCTTCAACAGTACGACAGTCCCTAATGTCAGGCGGAAGTGAGTTCCACAACCGAACCGCGTGCACAGTGAAGGAGTAGGAATAGAAGTCGGTTGAGTGGGGGGGGGGGGATTTAAGGAGGTTTTTAAGATGCGACCTGCAAGGTGCATCAAAAGGACGGGCGTAGGAAAAGCGTTCCCGCAGATAGGAAGGGGTTTTAGGGTTGTGAAGGATGTTGAATAGCAGACACAATATCCGAGCGTTCCTGCGAAGTCGAATAGGGAGCCACTTTAGTATCTTGCGAAAATTAGAAACGTGATCATACTTTTTAAGGTTAAAAACAAAACGAATACAGATATTTTGCAAACGCTCAAGTTTATTTAAAAGCTCCTCGGTGGCATCCAAATAACAGGCATCAGTTCAGTCTGGTTTTACCCTGGGAGGCTCCAAGTCTGTGGCATATCTCTAAATGATCTAATTTGATGTCTTCAATCATCAGTTCTTTGGATAGAATAAGCAAAATTGAGTCACACAGCTTTTCATTGTGTTTCTCAGGAATACCGTGAAACAGCAAAATCTTTCTTCGCAATGCAGTCTCATGAGTATCTAGACTCAACAACAGGAGTTCAATCTGAGTTTTGAAGTGAGTGAAAGTTTGGCAAACAAATGATTTAAACTCAGAAAAGTCCAGGGATAGCGCAGCAAGATCTGAGTGTGCAGGGTCAGTTCCAACTGTAGCTCTCTTTAGCTTATCTTCATACTCACGCATGCGGGAGCTAAACAGCTTCTCCAGTTCCTCCATACTGTGCACAAGTTTGCTGTCCCTGCTTAGTATGAATAATTACAGTGTTGTGGTTGTTGTTGAGTGAAAGTGAAAGGATAGTTCCGAGCGAAGGTGGGTTTATTAATTAATTAGCACATAAATGCAGTGAAAAGGAACAATTAACTATTTTAAAATAAATATTAAATAAAGAGCTACAAAAATTATGTGTATACGTCACGCCTACCCACATAGGAAAAAGTCGTTAATGAGATACCAGGGAAGCCACATGTGCAGAAGGAATTATTGCCAAATTTCCTTGCCTTCAACATAGTCTTTAATTTTGTAATATGCTTTCTTGATAAGAACACGTTTGATATGGGTTTTGAACTTCCCATCGCTAAGTTCTGTAGCAGACTTTGGCAACTTGTTATAAAAGCGGATACTGTTTATAAGAAATGACTTGCTTGTTTTAGTTAATCTAAATTTGGGTATCACAGTTTCATGTCTACTACAGATGTTCTATGTCACGAAGTCCGTTTGGCTATGAATGTTGTCAAGCGTGCACATGCACATTGTTTTTGTGTGCGTAACCTCGAGAGCGCTCAGTGTCGATCGGGACACGGTCCGGATCAGTAGTGGTTTTTAGTTCGCGCCAAATTGTTTCACGGAGTAAGGTCAGCATGGCAACAAAACGAAGAAGAGTTGTCCATAGTGAGGTAATATTTATTTATACGTTTTCAATTAAAATGTTATACAAAGATACTTAATATAGCAATAAAAGTATTTATAAAATGAATGTTTTTTTGTGTTATAAAATGTTTATATTACTTAATTATTTTGATTACATTTTGTTTTAGGGTCGAAACATGATAGCTAGTGTTTATCATTTTCTGCGAGAAGAATATGAATTTACAAAATCATTAATGGAACTCAACTGTGATTTGTCTCATTTACGAGACATTACACGCCGTACAGCTGAAGCTACGGGTGTGAGCCAAAAAACAGTTCAAAGAATATTAAAAGAAGAGAAGGAATTGCCATCCACTTCATCAAAATTCACTTCACCTATGAAGAAAAGGAGAAAGCGAGATAATAAAGTGGATATAGATAATTTTACAGCCGATGTGGTTCGCAGTACTGTACAAGATTTCCATATTGTCCATAAAGAAATTCCAACATTAGCTAAGTTAAGAACAGCATTGAATGAAAAAATCGGATTCGAAGGTTGTTTAGAAACTGTTCGCAAGTTACTGTTGAAATTAGGTTACAAGTGGCGCAAAACAGAGAACAACCGTAAAGTCTTGACGGAGCGTCATGATATACAAATGTGGCGTTTAAAATATTTAAAAAAAATAACAGAGTACCGCTCTCAAAGTCGGCCCATTGTCTACACCGATGAGAGCTACGTCCTTTCGACACACGTGCGAAACAACACCTGGGCAAAAAAAAAGGAAAGAACTCCGTTTTTAAAAAAAAATAGCACAGGCACTCGCTTTATTTTAGTGCACGCGGGAACCAAGGATGGTTTTATTGAAAATGCTTCCTTGGTTTATAAGGCCAACTCAACAGCTGGTGATTATCATTCAAATATGAGCTATGATAACTATGTAAAATGGCTAAATGAAAAGTTGCTACCCAATTTACTTCCGCGCTCTGTCAATGTCTTAGACAATGCATCTTATCACAACACACGGGCTCAACGACTACCGACGCAATCTACAAAGAAAGCCGATATGCAGCAATGGCTCAGGGATAAGGGTATAGCATTTGATGAATCTCTTCTTAAATTGGAATTGTACGATACAATAAAGAAGTACAAAGCCCAACACGTAATCTACAAGATTGACGATTTTATAAAAAGCAAGGGTTTTGATGTCTTACGCATTCCCCCTTATCACCCAGAATTAAATGCGATTGAAAATATTTGGGGGATCGTTAAAAATTATGTCGCATCTAAAAATATCGAGCAAAACATCACGAATACGGAAAGACTGATCAATGAAAGTTTGGGCCAAGTTAGCAGTGAAACGTGGCAAAAAACTTATGCTCATGTTGAAAAAATTTAAAAAGACTACTTGAAATATTTTGATCTCGATTTTGAATTTATAATCAATGTACAAGATGATTCTGACGACAGCAAAACGGAATCGGAAATCGAAAATTTATCTTGTTTCGTTTCCATTCTGTAAAACCAATGCTTAATTAAATGCCTACATATTCTTAATATTTTTGTATTTATTGCAACCTAATCTAATTTATTTACAAAATGTATATACTTTTAAAACCAAAATTTTATTTAGATTATTAAATCTCGACTTGAATATATATCAGATTTTTTTGCTAACGTTACCTACTTTTACACACACAAGCGCGCTTGTCGGGATACGTCACTACTACAATCAAAGCCGAACGGACTTCGTGAAATAGAATATCTGTACGTGTATTTATATTATGGAAATCGCTTCTTATTTTGAAAAGTCCTAAGTTTTTGCGAACATACAAAATACTTTCTAAGATATAAAGAGAAGGCACAGTCAGTATAACAGTTTCTTTAAATTTGTCTCTAAGGGACTCGCGAGGACCCATTTTATAGATCGCGCGGATTGCCCTCTTTTGTAGAATGAAAATTGAATCTACGTCAGCTGCCGATCCCCACAGCAGAACGCCATAAGACATAATACTGTGGAAATAAGCAAAGTATACTAACCTAGCTGTGGCTATATCAGTCAACTGCCTTATTTTTCTAACTGCATATGCAGCTGAATTTAATCTACCTGAAATAGTTCTAAGGTGGGCGCCCCATTGCAATTTTGAATCTAAAGTAATGCCTAAGAATATAGTTTCCGTTATGGCATCTAGTTTTTTGCCATCAAGTTTTAAATTTAGACCAACTTGAGGTACATTAATGCGACTGCATTAATATAGTAAGTTTGGCACGCAACTTGCCAATATTGCCCATACCTGCCTTATAGGATCACTCGTGTGTCTGTCTGTCCGTCTGTCACACCTAATTTGCTCAGAATCTAATGAACCGATTAAGTTGTTTGGTACACATATGTATTTCTGTGACCCAAACACGGACGTGTAACGTAAATAAATGAATTTTGAATATGGGGGTATTCACTTTTAGAAGGCAAATAAGGAAATTAAAAAAAAAGTTTTACATAACAACATATCAAATGAAAGGCCTTGTTGCGAGGATTTCAATTTTTTTCATCATTTTAAAATAAATATATTTAAAGATATTTAAGAAAATAGACCATAATTTTGAACAAAATTTGGAAAAAAAAAATACAGAGAATGGTTCTTTACCAATAGATTACAGGAAAACCTAAAATAGGTCAGTATTGCAGTTCGAATGCATGAGAAGCAGGAGAACATGTTTTTCAACTACAATTTTAAGTTCGTTCTTGGGATAAATTCATCCCAACTACGGAACCCTTCATTGTGCGTAATCAGCACGCACTTGGCCGGTTTATTATGTGAATGTTTCGCCAGTGCAAACGCACAATAAGACTACACCCAGCTAAGTACCCTGTACTGTTGCTCACCGTCGTCGTACCCTGCGCAAGCGTCCTTGAGACGCAGCGACACGAGCCGCTCGCGCAATATGGTAGCGATGGGCGCCGACAGCGCGCACGCGAACGTGGAGCACTCGTAGCTGCAACACAAAAACATAATTTTATTAGCTGGTAATTTGGCCTTTTCAGTGGTGTAATTTTTTCATTTTCATCTGATATATGAAATGGAACATTGTTTTGAGGCAACGCGTTTAATCGGAATACAGTTAATTGGTGAGTAATAAACACAAAATAACGATTTCGTTTAAAACTTGCTGTTTGTAATTTGATTATTATGCTCTGTGACATCTCTGTTAACAAGACTTTTTTTCACCACAAATGGATACCTTCGCCCGCAGAAGCCGCACAAGTAGTGGTTGCTGGATTCTAGTGTTGGTCTACGTGTTATAGCTGTAAGACTACATCTAAGCCTCTCGTCAGTTCATAGAGTGAACAAACGCTGTCAAATCGAGAGACTGGTTTATTCTCGCACCGTCCAGGTTCTGGTAGGAATCGGGCCACTTCTGAGCGAGACGACTGATTTATTGCAACAGTTTCTTTGCGAGATCAACGCCGTAAAACTTTTGAACTGCAGCAACAGGTCCGTGTTGTTCGTAGGGTGACTTTGAATGACCCTATAATAAGACAAAGATTGAAGGAACGTGGATTGGTACCACACAAGCCAGCCAATGGGCCGAAATTAACAACAGACCATCGAAAAGCGCGCCTTCAGTTTGCACATGAGCACTTAAATTGGTCATACGCACAATGGAGCAAGGATCTCTTTTCTGACGAGAGTAAAATTATGCAGTATGGTAATGATGGAAGGAAGGTTTAAAGAGAACGTTAAACGAAGAGACGGAAAACGTTGTGCACAGTGCTGCATTGAGGAAAAACCGGTCAAGTGTGTTTCGGATTACGCACAATGATGGGTTCCGTGGTTGGAATGAATTTATCCCGAACACAAATTTAACATTGTAGTTGAAATACATGTTCTCCCATATATTCCAACTGGAAATATAAGTTTGTACGCACAATATTGATAGTTTTACCATGTTATTTTAAGACCATAGACTTCTTATAGGTTTTCCTGTAATCTATGGGTGAAGAACCATTGCCAGTATTTTTTTTTCAAAATTCTAGGCTCAGTAGTTTCGGAGATAAGGGGGAATGGTAAATTTTCATCTATTTTCTTAAATATCTTTAAAAATATTTATTAAAAAAAAAAATTGTGAGATCCTCGCAACAAGTCCTTTCATTTTATATGTCACACGTCGTGTGAATATGGGGATGACTTTTGCCCCCCAAAAGTCATCCTTATATTCAAAATTCATTTATTTACGCTACACCTCCGTGTTTTGGTCACAGAATTACATATATGGACCAAATTTCCACTTAATCGGTCCATTAGATTCGGAGCAAATTGGCTGTGACAGACGGACAGCCAGACAGAAACACGAGTGATCCTATAAGGGTTCCGTTTTTTCCTTTTGAGGTACGGAACCCTAAAAGTAAGCTATGGTGGCGGTTCATAAACAGTTTGGGGGGGCAGTAGTACCAAAGGAAAAACAGAACTCTCTTTCATAGCTAGACCACGCCTGCTTGCACCAAACGGTCGTCGTTACATCAAAGAATGTCTCGGGGCTCACGTGGTGGGAACCACGTGAGCCCCATGACATTCAATATGCACATTTTATTGCCGAAGACTGCATATTCATGCATGATACTGCCGGGGCCCATACTGCAGGAAAAAGCCCGGATATGAATCCAATAGAGCACCTGAGCACCTGTGGGATGAACTAAAAATACGAGTTCGAGCAAGAGATCCTGCTCCAGAGACTCTTGGCCAGTTGAAAAACGCAATTCAAGAATAATTGAATAACATTCCACAACATGTAGTTGTGACTCTCATCAGATCCATAAGAAACCGTATGGAAGCAATACATAAAGGCCCGGGGAGGAAATAAAAATTATGGAATAAATTGTGCTATTTTTTATTTTTATATATCTACGTGTTTTGTTCATTGCATTTCATAAAATCTCCATACAGGTTAGAAATAACTTCTAAAACAAAACAAGAAACATAATCAAAAGAAATAGTTTTTTTTTTTTGTTCAGTTATTAGGCCCACCAAAAATTGTGGCGTCTATTAATGAAACGCATGTTGATTTGGTCCTTATGATCTCTAGATATCAGTGGTAGTAATAATTATACTCCATCTAACGGGAATACTGAGAAATGCGATCAAACCTAAAAATTGTCGTAGTAAAAGAGCTATTGTTTAGCGAGTAGGTTGGCCTCGTCGGTATAATAATCTAGCAAAAAAGTGCACTGTTCAGTAATAAATAGTAAGAATATAGGTTGTTTTGAACGTTTCTTGAAATAAAAAAAAACTCATATTATATAACAAAGCATTTTTATTACTGTAAGTATGAAACGTCAGACGACTCAGAAGTAGATCGTATTCCATCTAAAAAAGATGCAAGTCGCTCCACCTCTTAACTTGAGACCATGTCCAAGATAATTCATGCGTTCAAAAATTACTGCACATCTGCAGCAGTCTCGGACAATGTCGCTGCCTGAATTCATTAGTGGCACAAGTCGAATTTGTGGCAATTTGAGTTAGTACTGAATTCTCGTTCCAAATTAGGTTCTTTATTTTATGCATTAAAGCCCCAACTTGTTAGTTCATAAACTACCCGATTGGAGGCTTAAGGGTCATTAGTGAATAAATGATAACGTTGCGTCTCTTTCATGCAACACCGGCTCATCGTTAATCGGCCGCATATGCTCGCGGCTATCGCTCTCTTAATGTTATGCCATAGTGCCACTTTTGTGATGACGGAATTACGGCTACACTCTTAAAGGCAACCCGCTCTGAAGGCCCTCCAGAAGCTGTTTGATTCCGTAATACTCGAGGGCAAAACGCCACATCAAAATCAACATCAACTCCTTAGCTGTTAGCAAGAGTCATCACGACCCGTCTCGCGCGCAGGTTTGACGACTTCTAGTCTTTCGAACAAGCCGGTTTCCGTAAAGCTTTCGTACCGTAGACCACATACATAAGCTGCCGCAAGTTATACAGAAGACCGAAGAGTCGTTACCTGCCTCTCTGCTTAGCGTTTGTGGACTACGAGAAAGCCTTCGATTCGATCAAGTCATAGGCTGTAATGCAGTCTCTTCAACGGTGCCAGATGGACTACCGGTACATCGAGGTGTGGAAGTGTCTATAGGAAAAGGCCACTATGTCATCGAAATCTATCCTTCTGCAGCGAGGTGTGAGACAGGGAGACGTTATCTCTCCGAAACTGTTCTCCGCTGCACTGGAGGACGTTTTCACGAATCTGAACTGGAAAGGGCTAGGCAATCTGGGCATCAACATCAATGGCGAGTACATCACTAACCTTCGCTTTGCCGACGTAAGAGTTGTCGTGGCTGAGACTGTGGAGGACCTTTTAGTACAATGCTCGATGACTTCAGTAGAGCTTCCAAAAGAGTGGTTCTTAAAATAAACATGGACAAGACAAAGCTCATTTCAAATACCCCTGTAACACTCACTCTCATGAAGATCGGAGACACTACACTCAAAGTGCTGGACAAGTATGTTTACTTAGGACAAACTGTCCAATTAGGTAGGTCCAACTTCGAGAAAGGAAAGAAGGCTAAAAGTCACCCAAAGGGCAATGGAGAGGGCTATGTTTCGAGTTTCTCTATGTGATCGAATCAGAAATGAAGACATCCGCAGGAGAACCAACGCAACCGACATAGCTCGGAGAATGTGGCACTCGGCAGGGCACATTGCTCGCAGAACAGATGGCCGATGGGCCGAATGGTTCAGGAGTGGCAACCGCGTACCGGAAGACGTACTGTTGGAAGGCCTCTCACAAGGTGGACCGATTATTTTGTGAAGGCCGCAAGAATCCGCGGGAAGCACAGAATCGACGAAGTGGCGGTGCTTGGGGGAGGCCTATGTCCAGCAGTGGACGGCTTTCGAATGAAATGATGATGATAATTCGTAGGAAATCACAGACTTCTAAGTATGCTAATAAATATTAAGTTACTAAACATTTATGGTAGTTTTATTATGATTTAACTATTCCATTGATGAGCATTTCCAGCGTTTTTTTTGTATATCTATTCTATTAAGCTAGTTTTTCGAGAAATTGTATTCTGATTTTCTTACTTTTATAAGATAATTTCTAGCATTAATCAAAAAAGGGGAAAAAAAACAATGCAGTGCTGGCACAACTCGGAGTCGCCATCTTCTGAGCCTCATATTAATTAAAAAAAACAAAAACTATTCAAAAATTATTATTGCCGGCAACTGAATCTATAACGTAGATGTATAAAAACCAAATTGCCATTATCGCTTACTTTTAGGTGAGCAATCATGAGTACTATCAATAGAACACTACTTTATATATCGTCAATAGTTTTCGCAGCGCACGCAAAATAATGATTTTTATAGGCAACATTTTGATACCTTTTTTTTTTTGGTTTGGAAATTATCAAATAACTTCTCCCGCTCTGGGCGGGAGAGTGTGTCAGACTCTTACTGACTAAAACCCACCCGTGTTCTTTTGGTTGCCCTGTTGCCGGGGGCCACGATCTCCTTTTCGGTTTTCTTCGCACCCCCGGCAGCACAGATGATATAATAGCTATAGTATAAATACCCCCATTTCGCCAGTTACGTTTAAAACTCCCATGTAATAGGGGACAAGCCTATTGCCATTAACCTGGCACAACTCCAGGATGCTACTGAATTTTAAGATAGAAAACCCAATAACAGTTTTACCGACGTAGAAATTGAACCCAGGACCTCATGCTCAGCAGTAGGGCTTGCCATCACTAGACCAACGTTGTGTTGGGTCGTTAAGTTCACTTCAAAATGGTTGCTAGAGCTAAATGGTGCTAATCCATGCGTCATGTTCGTGAACAGGCGCCGTCAGTAGGGATTGGTCATCTCTTAGCTGCCACGACTTATTTTAATTTTTTAATTGTTTTATCTTTTATTACGGATGCTTTTAACGTGCACAGCTTTCTACATTGTTTTCACATGTATAATTTCAACACGAATAATGTAACCAATATAAGTAACAATATTATGATTTAAAAGAGTATCCATGGAGTATCTTGCCTATTCTTCTCCATAGGAACCTACCTATTACGCTTTGGAATGGGCAACTAGCTTCATCTTTCTGACTGACCGACCCCTTGAGAATTCAATAGTGTCTGTAAATGGTTTAATTGAAATAAATGCTATGAGTTTGAGTTTGAGTTTGAACGAGGCAGTCAGGTTGTGAGACATAAAGTTAAAACCTTCTATATTATTCTAATACAGATGAATGTGTTACTATTTCCCTTGAGTGATTGATTGCTTTAGAACCCGCGTGCGTGCGTGTGTGTGTGTTTAACCGGAAGAACAGGGATTAGAACAGTTTGGACTGTACAAGATTTGGGCAATCCAGTAGTATTGACTGACCTTTTCTTATCCAGCATTTCTTTGACCATGTTCCAGCATTGTGGCCAGTTTTCTTCCTGGAGCACTCCGAGGCAGGTTACACACACACCTTCTACCTTCAACCTCTTGGCCGGCGGCTCACTACATGAGGAGTATTCCATCTCACGTGACTTGTCTGAGGTGAGCAGTTCATTGCAGAAGGTGTCTTCTGGCTCACGTGACTTGTCTGCTATATGTTTCTGAGATGGTTCTGTTTTTACTTCATCAGGAGGATTGTCTGTTGGCTCCTCAACAGGTTCTAGTTTAATTCCCAAGTCTGGTTTGTGTGGCTGGATGGCTGGCTCAGCACACTACGAAAAAAGAAAAAAAAAAGAATTAGTACTGACATGTGGGTACAAGCAGCATTCAAATTTGAGGGAACAAACAATGGAGCAAAATACATTATGATGTTTGTTATGATGTGTTACAGACTGCGCACTACGGGCTAACCGAATCTCTTCTCAGATACGGGGTTATCTTTTGGGGTAACTCAACTAACAAAGAAGTTGACCCAAATTTAGATTAACTAAAACTAGTAAGTCTTTTCTTATAAACAGTATCCACTTTTATAACAATTTGCCAAAGTCGGTTACAGAACTAAGCGATGGAAAGTTCAAAACTCACATCAAATTGTCCTTATCAAAACAGCGTATTATAAGATTAGAGACTACGCTGAAGACAAGGAAGTTTGGCAATAATTCCTTCTGCACACGTGGCTTCCCCGGTACCTCATTAACGGCATTACAATGTAAATGTCTACTAACTGCTCCCAAATTACGATGATTATTTTATTTTACTTTTTTTACATACTTCCTTGACATAATCTTTTCATTATTTGACATTATATACCTACAATTTTCTATATACATTTTTTTTTAAATCAAATTAGATTTGTTACAGCTGTAGTGGTAATCATGTCATTTGGTTTAAATAGGTCCTTATTTTTATTATTTTGTTAATCTTTAATATAGATTCTTTTCTTTTAGATTTTGTGAATGCCAGATCGTTATAGGCTGTAGACTGACTGAAGTACCAGGTACTTATTAAAATAGAAAATGGTCCACAACCATTTTCGTTGTGGACCCAGTTTACAGCCTATCGTCATTTAATAAGTGCCCTTGTAGGTTTATGTGAAATAAAATATTTTGATTGTTGTTTAAAGCACAAAAGAGAGTAAAAATCTAAGAGAGAAAGTTAAAAACTACCAATAGTTATAAGCCCTATTTCATACACTATAAAATATTGACATTGGCATCTCTTTATATTGTGGAATCAGTAATGTTTCTTAGATAAAATAGTTATTTATTTTCGCATATGGCAGATAAATTTCCCAGAAACAGTTATGATCAAAGGCAGCTCAGTCTGCATAGTAGTAAGACTGCACTTATGCGCAAGAGTGTTTTTTTCATGGCCCCCATCATTTATAATAAGTTACCGAAAAGTTGGAGGGAGCTTAATAATATTACAATTGAAGAAACAAGTAAAGTCATTTCTAACCACCAAAGCATAGTATAATATTAAGAAATTTCTGACAGAACCATTTATTTCGACATTGATTTTTTGAATTATTTTTATTTACTGTTGACATTTATAATTTATTAATGTTTTCTAAATTCAAGTTAAGTACATTATTTTTATTTCTGTATGTATACACATGTTTGAGCAAATAAATATTATTATTAGTACACACATTATGTTTAAGTTCCATGTAATAGGGGGAAGCTATAATGCCATCAACTAGGCACAAATTCAGATTCCAGGTTGGGCAGTGTTATTGGGTTTTTCTATTAGCAATTTCTCAGTAAATAATGATGCCCATTAAAATAATCAAAATGTCTTATTAACAAGAGCTTTTATAAATCTTCCATTCTTGATCACGTATTTCATTACTGAAGGTCGTACCCCTGAAATGTGTTTGTGGGTTTATGCATAATGTTCTTCTACTTTGTTCAGTTCTCAGTGGTCTGACCAGCGGTTAGGTGACCGGCCGCTAGGTCTTTTCCCAGTTCCCTTGCCCATTACCACCAACTTTTAAAGGTTAAGTACCTGGTTCCTGATTGGCAATGTGACCAAAGTAACTTCTCGGTTAGTTTCTTTCTTTTTTGGTAACAAATCGTGGATAATCTATCTCTTTTGCGTAGTTGTTCGAGGATAGACTTGTTCTCTCACTTGGCGGTCCATCGTATGCGCAGCATTCTTTGCCAACACCACGTCTTAAAATCTTCTTCCTTTTTCCATTCTATTGCCCGAATCATCCACGACTGTGAGCCGTAAAGGAACCAGTGTCCGGACTAGTCTCTTCTTACATGTTTCATTCAACTTTGAGGTTAAGTAGTACAAATTATTGTTTTTAAATAACAGCTGGTATGCATTAAAATAAAGTATAAATTAAAATAAAAACTAATTACGTTGCGAATCTATCAAATTCGCAACGCAATTTATGTTGTGTTCGCTGCTCTGACTTGCAATAATGTAGTAAGTAATAAAAGTTAAAACACTACTTACAGATTTAAGAACGAACTGTTGAGCATTTTCGTAAGCCGAAGGAGTCTTTAGTCCTAAATACCGAATACAGCACGCATCGCAGCAGCCCAGCTCCTTACAAAGTTTAATGATAGCTTTTTGATTCATTATAACAATTTATTAAAAGATCTAAGCATGTGCAAATAAAACCGTAAACTAAAAACGTAAACAAATACAAAGTACGTTTCTTTTCACGCCTGAAAAACAATAATATTGTCAAACTTGAAATAATATTGATCTTTAAAATTTACTATAAATGGTAAAAAAAATATCGATGATAAGTTATGCAATTTATTTAGATACTTTTAAAACCCTTAAAAGTAGTGTTCATATTAAAATTTGAGAATGGATAGCATTCATTTTATATTTGACACAATGAAAATGAAACGTTTCAGAGTTGTAATTTTCGACGTCAGAAATTTTTTCTTCCCTACCCCAAAAACTACCAAACTTGTCAAAATTGAAAATAACCTTTTAAAAAAGTCGATGACAAGTGATTCAAAATCAAGACAAAAATCAAGGATACTGTACCAAGTAAGAGTCACGTGACATGTTCGAGAAACAAGGATACCTAAGTATCTACACATTATATAAACATGAATCTGAAGTAATAGAAACGATAAGAAACCTTTATGAAGAAGAAACAAATGAGGAATAGACATTTTTTTGATAAATACAGCAATTTAGTTTTTCCCCATAAAACACGGCAAACCAGACTGCGACCTACAGTAATTAAGATTTTTACGATAATAAATTAAATAAAAAAAACTTTTATTTCAATTACAAAAGGCATTTAGATACAATCTTAATGGAGATTAATTGCTTGAGTTAGGAGTCTTCGCGCTTCCACTTATCATTATCTTATGCAGTGGGAATAAAAACTGCCACTTGCTCACTTCAGATGGAGCTGATCTCCAGAGTCTAATAATATGACTGCTAGCCATAATTTTTTTGTAAATTTTAAACAAGCGACTTCTTTTACGCGTAATTAATTATTGAACCCAGTTGCGCAGTTTTTTACTGCAAAAATACGGGGACCCATGTATTTGCCAAAGATGTTATAAGAAGAAAGCTATGAGAGAACCCCTAAGACGACCCACTGACCGAAAACTCTCCGAAAAAATTGGAATACGATATTTCGTTGAGACGATGTGCTATCTTTTAAATAGGAGAAAGTGGTTTATAGGTGATGCTCCCAAGAGAACTAAGTCTGTTTTCATTACATACAGACACTTGCAATGTGATATTGTGTAAATTATAGTAAAGTATCTGTGTATGTGTTTATATTATCATATTAGATCAGTGCTAGAAGTGCTATCTCTGAGGTTTTTCAGTCAAGATCATGCCCGAGTTAGTTTTCAACTCTGATCAGGTTATTTCTATCGTAGGCCTCCAGGCTTAAAACAATAAACGAACTTGAAAGTCAACAAACACAAAATAGGTAACCTATGAATTTGTTGAGTATGTGTGAGTGTGCCTACGCACTTGTAGTATATTTTGATATAAGAAAACATTAAGTTACTGGCAACACAATTTTAAATAAGGCAAAATAAAAAGGCAGGGCTAGCAACCCGGGACACTCCATTTTTTCCGTCCGCTTCACTACAATGTAACTTACAACTTTTAAGTTTAATTAAACCATTTTCGTTAGTCAAGTGTTTCATTTGGGCAATATTGTTATACAAGGCGTATACACATCAAATGGCGACGAGGATAAACAAAAATTTCGAAGCATAAAAGGTACATTTTTACGGCTGAAACATGGCCAACGATTTTCGTATAGACGCTTTCAAACAAGATGGCGATATCTTGTGTTTTTTGGAAAGGATAGAGCAGTATTTTGAAGCGAATGAGACTAAAACTGAAAAAAGATGCTCAATATTATTAATAAGTCTTCACGAGGATGTATACAAAATTCTAAAGAATATGTGTCATCCCAAGATGCCCAAGGAGTTGTCATACGAGGAGCTTCAGAATTTGTTAAAACTGAGGTTCGAGAAAAGAATTTCGCATTTTAGAAAAAGGATTCAATTCGAAAAATTACAACAATTGGAAGGAGAGAGTATAGCCAAATGGTATGCTCGTGTTAGAGAATTTGCTGCAGGATGCAATTTTACGAATACATTAGAAGAACGTGTTAAGGATAAATTCGTTACGAGTCTGCGTCCAGGACCAATCCAGGAAAAATTATGCGAACAAGACGTTTCCAAGTCTGTGACATTTTTAGTAGATACAGCGCTGAATAAGGAAATGGCTTTGAAGGAGGTGCAGGGAGTACATCAAGTAGCTCAGTACGGACATGCCAAGGCGAATAAAAGTTCCCACAACACATTTAAAAAGACTGAGAAGAAACAGGATGGTGAGTCATCATTATTAAAATGCATTCATTGCGGTAAACCAAACCATAGTTTTTCAAAATGTAAATTTAAGTCGTTTAAATGTAAAATATGTAACAAAATTGGACACCTAGCTATTGTATGTAAGAGTAAGGGTCAAACTCATAATGTAGAGGTAAATAAAGATGCCTTCAATAATTCTATTGATATCTTTGCAGTAGAGAAAAATGTTAATTATGTTTTACCAATTTCAATTAAATGTAGTATTGATAACAAACCGGTCCAAATGGAACTGGACACCGGTGCTGCAATTTCATGTTTACCAGAAAATATTTATTTGTCTGAATTTTCTCACATCAAGTTAGAAAATTCAGATATTGAATTAAAAACATATAATGGTCATATTTTGAAACCAGTTGGAGAAATAAACTGTAGAATTAAGGTAAAAGATAAGGAGGTGAATTGTAGTATGGTTATTGTTAAAAATGGTTGTAAAATTTTATTTGGTAGAGACTTACTTAATTCAGAAATTCAATTTAGATATTTCAAAAATTTTACAAATTAATTATGTGCAAAATACAGAAGAGAAATTGCAATTATTGTTACAGGAATTCGAAATATTATTTAAAAGTGAGTTAGGTATTATTAAAGGTGAGGAAATTACATTAGAGTTAATTGATAAAAATGTAAAGCCTATTTTTCACAAACCGAGGCAAGTACCTCACGCTTTTAAAGAACAGGTTGAATCTGAACTAACAAGATTAGAGAATGAAGGTGTTATTACAAAAGCAGAAACATCCCAATGGGGGACACCTTTAGTTCCAGTTTTGAAGGAAAATAATAAAATAAGATTATGTGCAAACTACAAAATTTCTGTGAATAAATATATTAAAGATGTTAACCACCCTTTACCTAGAATTGAGGACATTTTTACTGCATTACAAGGTGGTACTTACATCATTTTCAAAATTAGATTTAAGAAATGCATTTAATCATTTGTGTTTAAGTAAGGAGAGTAGTGAACTCTTAGCTTGGTCAACACCAAAAGGGATATACCGAGTAAATAGATTGCCATATGGTACAAAGCCAGCTAGTGCTATTTTTCAAAACAAACTTGAGAAAGTATTGTTAGGGGCTCGGGGTGTTGTAAATTTCATTGATGACGTCCTAGTCACAGGTACTAATGATGTTGAACATTTAGAAAACTTAAAGGAAGTTTTAAGAAGATTTAAGGAGGCAGGTATTCGTTTAAACAAAAGTAAATGTGAATTTATGCAACCTAAAATAAAATATTTAGGACATTTTATTTCAAAGAGTGGATTATCCAAAGATATGTCAAAGGTTGACTCTGTTGTTAATGCACCTGTGCCTAAGAATGTTTCAGAAGTTCGTTCATGGCTAGGAATGGTAAACTATTATGGTAAATTCATTTACAACTTATCTATAAAACTAAAGCCTTTATATGATTTATTACAGAAAAATTGCAAATTTTATTGGAATAGAGAATGTCAAAAGAGTTTCAATACAATTAAGAAGGATATTATTTCTGATAATGTCTTAATTCATTACAGTAGAGATATGCCTTTACGTTTAGCTTGTGATGCTTCACAAAATGGAATTGTTTAATTGTATTTGTTCTAAGGAATTTTCTGAATTTCTATCTAAAAATGGTATTAAACATGAAACTTTTCCACCGTTCCATCCTGCAACAAATGGGTTTGCAGAAAATGCTGTAAAAAGTTTTAAAAATGCTATGTATAAGTCTTTGAATGATGTTAGAAATAGAAATGTGTCATTTGTAACTTTAATGAACAGATATTTATTTCATTATAGAAATTCAATTCATTGTATTACAAATATTTCACCAGCGGAAGCTATGTTTAAAAGAAAACTTAGATCTAGATTAGATTTGTTGTCTACTAAAAAAGATAGAAAACAGTGTAATGTAGGGAAAAGAGAAGAAGAATTTAGAGAGGGAGAGTATGCTTACTGTAGGGACTATAGGAATCCTAATAAAAAGAAATTTGTTAAGTGGGTCAGGACCAAATTTTTGACGTAATCGCACAACGGAAATCACAACGGAATGTGTCACAATAGAAAATAAATGTAGCAGAATAGAATTGTTAGGGTGTGTGTAAAATAGTTGTAAGTTTTAGGTAGTGTACGTGGAATAAATTAAAAATAAAACAACATTAATATCGCCAATTTTTAGTTTTTTAGCTTTCGTTCTTTCCAAGTTTTTCTTTTTCATTTCTTCAAATTTTTGCGGATTTTCTTTTTTTAGTTTTTCGCGGTACTTGCGACATCTTTCTGCGGATGATAAAGGCATCTGAAAAGGAAAAGGTACACGGTCTACAAAAAAAACACCAACACTAACTGCTAACTTGGATAAGCTGCAAACATCACAAAAGGTGTCGAGAAAAAGCGTTATTAAACCTATCAAGGTCTCTTCAAATCTAGGATTTTCACAATTTAAAATAAACTTATTCCTAAGGCTAAAAACTCATAAAGGCAGCTTCTAGTTAGAATAAGAGCCAGCAAAAGCGCAAGATCATGGAACTCAAGAAACGTAAGAGTGTGAATGTGAGCACGAGTGGCAGTATGATACTAAACACACAGACATGACATAGGACCGTACTGACAAGATACAGGAACTCGCAGGACAGTGGAAGCGAGGCTATCACCCCACGGCACTACAAGCAGTCGCGAACCGAAGTTTTGACCGGTCGCAAAACCCATGTTTTTTTTTTAAAAACTTTGCCCCGCACTAGGAATTTCTCCTGTGTCGTGGGTGTGTTTACAAACATATAAACTCACATACGCAAACGCCTAGACCCGAAACAATTACTTGTAGATCTTACAAATATTTGCTCCGTGCGGGAATCGAACCCGCGACACGCAGCGCAGCAGTCCAATCGCTCAGCCACTGCGCTAACCGTGCCGTCAACAAGATCGCGGCGAAGCAGGCGGCAACGCGACCCTATGCAGCCATCTTAATTGAAACTACCCTCCGTCGTCTTGCCATGCCGTGCAATTTCAGTGAGTTTCGAGCCTAAGTGAAAATCAAAAATTGACTTTCAGGATAAACTTCCAGAAATACAATAGGAAGCAAAAGGAAGAGTTGAGCAAAAGCTTTTACAACAGCATGCTCTTTAAGAGTTTATACACAACTAAGTACATCACACATTTACATACATAGGAAGCTAAAGATATTAGAATAATTGTAAACACAGCTTTATACATTTCCCCTGTGACACGTCGCACAATTTCGTGTCACAAATCGCACAACGGAAAGAAAATTATTCACGACCTAACCTTAAAGATGCAACAATTTACAAATTTAACTATTAATCGAACACTTCTACATCCTTTTTAACAATAAAGTTAAAGAGGATTTATAAATGTATATCAATTTCTAGAAAATCGTAAAGAATATTATAATTTTACTCACCTAAAGTCAGAAAATCTTAACGACACGCGCTGACGACACAAACACAATCTCAAATAACAGTAAAAAACATGGCCGTTTGGATCCGAAATTTTGTTGCCAGCTTGATGCGAATGTTGCCGTACTAAATAATCAAGAAACTTCCACCTACGTTTATTGGTTTCGAAATTATGGTGTCGCACAACAGGAGTATTACAACGGAAAAAAATTTGGGATGTATGTAAAATTACTTGTAAAAATTAAAACAACAATGGTTATTGTGGTATTATTTATAAAAACGAGAACTGGTGTTTATAAGGCTTTAATAATATTAAAGGAAAAATGCTAGCTTACGTTAAAAAAAAAACAGCGGCAAAATATTCTTAGGTAGCCAAGCAAGGACATGCGCATTTTACATAGCATAAAAGACACCGAGCTTAGTAATACAATTATTTTAAAGTAATTAAGCTTCTAATTTAGTTATTTGATGAATGAGACTGTTTATAACATATTAAGATATTATTATCAAATATTCAAAATCATTTTAAGGCATGTATTTTACGCAATGTTTTGTCACTTATAAGTCGGACACCACAGCGAGTTTGTATCCGTCAAAAATTTGGTCCTTACCCAAGTGTGTAATTGATGAGGTATTGGGACAAAGAACTTATTTATGTAGAGTTTTAGAGGAGAACTTAATTTGGAAACATCATTTAGACCAGATTATAAGTTCTTGGCCTCAAGACCAAAAGGAAGAACAAAATGAAACCAGTGTTGTAGTAGATGATAGTTTATTGCAAGATTCTGGGGATTTAAGAGATATTCATTGTGATAAGCAAATAGTTCTTAATGATGAATCTAATGTTATTGCAAATGAGCCAATTTCAGAGATATTGCAAGAAGTAAATGATAATGTTAATATTATACCTGAAAGTTTTAATAAAGTCTCTGAAGTTAGCCCACATATTTCAAATACTTACCAGGATGCAAAAACCTGTAATAGTACATACAAAAACTCACCTGTTAATCAACCCGTTGTTTCCTGTAGTAATGAGAATCAAACTTTGAGGCATTCTGATAGACAGAGGAAAGCACCTCAACGTTTGAATTTGTAAAGGGGGAGTATTGTAGTATATTTTGATATAAGAAAACATTAAGTTACTGGCAACACAATTTTAAATAAGGCAAAATAAAAAGGCAGGGCTAGCAACCCGTGACACTCCATTTTTCCGTCCGCTTCACTACAATGTAACTTACAACTTTTAAGTTTAATTAAACCATTTTCGTTAGTCAAGTGTTTCATTTGGGCAATATTGTTATACAAGGCGTACACACATCAGCACTTATAAGTTACTAAGCCAATAAACGTCAGTGCGTTACTAGCAAGAAGTGGTTTCACTCGTCTATCCTCGTACTTATCATTGGCGACGAGTAGGCTAAGACCAGGCAATGGGGATCAGCTGGCAATGGGGATCACCCACACATCTACAAAACTAAACATCGGAGAGTCTCATAAAGGACTCTGACCCCGCCCTGTGCCCCCCGCCATCGTTACAAACGACTCACTTTATAGTTCCGCGCACGCGTTTCCGAGTAACAGCCGTGTGTCGATTTTGCGCCGCGCTTTTATAAATTTTCGTTAATATAAAACAAAAGGTAAGGGTCTATTTTACTATTGTATTATAATGAGACTTTTATGTGTATTTAGTCTGTCATTCAAAATAGTGATTTGCAACTTAAAATTGTGACAATAATTTTCAGTTTATTTGGTGTTTTACTTTTTTCTCATTGTTGTGGTTAAGGGAAATGAGGATCAGGGTGATCTCTATTGCCCGCAAGTGATCCCCTTTACCCGCCGCAGATATTACCTTTGGAGTTAACTACATAAATGATATTATTTTCTTTTGTAGATGCCGAAAGTACGAGTCAAACTACTGAAAAGGCTTAATGGTGTACAGATAGTCTACAAAAAGCTATTCAGCTGATAGAAGAACAGGGTTACTCAATTAGAAGAGCTTCTCAAACTGTAAGTATTCCATATACTAGCTTACAAAAGAGATTTACAAATAAAACTAACTTGGCACCACGTCTTGGACAGCATACCGTGTTCAGTTGTGAACAAGAAGACGAAATAGCAAATGTGGTGAAAAATTTGGCCAATATTTTCTATGGATGTACCGCTCTTGAGATAAGAAAAGTGGCATTCGATTATGCTGAGAGCAAGAATTTAAAGCACAACTTCAACAAATCTTCAAGAATGGCTGGACGTGATTGTTTGAGTGCATTTATGACCAGGAATAAAATTTCTGTTAGGAAGCTGGAAGCAACAAGCATAAACAGAATTACAGCTTTTAGTAAAACAGAGGTGCAGTTGTTCTATAAACTGCTAGGAGAACTGATGGAAAAGCATAAATTTGTTCCAAAAAAACTGCGATGAAACAGGGATTTCTACTGTACAAAACCCGGGAAAAATATTAGCTACAAAGGGACAGAGAAGAGTGGGATCCATCACAAGTTAGGAGAGAGGAAAAAACATCACCTTGATGTGCGCAATGAGCTCTGCAGGCGGATTTATCCCACCAATGTTAATTTTTCCTAGGAAAAGAATGACTCCATTACTCGAGAAGGATGACCCAGCAGGAGCTCTTTACAAATGCTCCGATAGCCGTTGGATTAACGAGAATCTCTTTTTTGAATTGCTTTTGCACTTTAAGCAGCACGCTAAGCCCTCTGCGGATGAACCTGTACTGTTGGTGCTAGATAATCATACTAGTCTTATTTCTCTTCCCGTCTTCGAATTTTGTAAGCAGAACTATATCCATATGCTGACTTTGCCACCACACACATCTCATAGAATGCAGCCTCTGGATGTTTCTTTCTTTTGATCGTTCAAAGCAGCTTACAAAAAAGAATGTGACTCATTTATGAAAAGCCATGAGGTGACGAAAGCATTATGGCGCGGGCGTTGGAGTCGGCGACCCCATCGCATCGAGAAGCTGCGCCTAGTTCGGGAGTTAAAGTGCGGTGTCAAGTATGCGGCTATCATAATCACGAAACATCCCAGTGTCGGTTCGCAAAGGCAAAATGTAGGAAATGCAAAGCCACGGGGCATCTGCGTAGGATGTGCAAAAAGTTAAATTATGTCGAAGCGAGAGCTGGGGACGAATACGACGATGACGGTCAGTGTTTTAATATTCGATCAGTTAAAGGGGAACCGATGATAGAAACGGTATCGGTCTCGGGAATCGAATTAAAATTCGAGATAGATAGCGGTTCGGCCGTTACAGCTATTTCTAAGGAAACTTATAAAACATATTTTAGCAATGTAACATTGTCGATGACTAGAAAACGGTTATTTTCATATACGGGTGATAAAATAGTTTGTGAGGGTACAGCGCAGTTACAAGTAACTTATGCGAACTCATCGCATGTACTGTGTTTTTGTCGTGCGAGACGGTGGTCTGCCGATTCTCGGTCGCGATTTTATTTCATTTGGGTTAGAATTGTTGCCGATACAATATTGTGACCAATTAGACAAAAATGATATATTTGTTACATTGCAACGTCGTTATCCATCGGTCTTTTCGGATAAATTAGGATTATTTAATAAATTTAAAGTAAAATTACAATTAAAGGGAGATGCGAAACCAGTTTTTATTAGGGCTCGACCGATAGCTTTCGCTTTGAAAAGTAAGGTAGATAAAGAAATAGATCGTTTAGAAGGTATAGGTGCATTGAAGCCGGTTGATCACGCGCAGTATGCGTCACCGATCGTACCCGTGTTAAAGCAAAATGGATCTATACGTATATGCGCCGATTTTTCCACCGGTGTAACAAACAGTTAGTTATCGATCAGTATCCCTTGCCAACAGTAAATGAACTTTTTTCAAGGTTGTATGGGGGATAGCAGTTTACCAAATTAGACCTGTCAAATGCTTACAACCAATTTATGTTAGATGACGAGTCACAAGAATTAACTTGCATAAATACGCATCGGGGTCTTTTTAAACAAACGCGCCTATGTTTTGGTATTGCAAGCGCGCCGGCTGTGTTCCAGCGCGCAATGGAGGCCGTGCTGTCTGGCGTGCCCGGCATACTCTGTATGCTCGACGATATTTTGATAACCGGGAAAACTAAATCGGAGCACATGGACAGATTACATCAAGTGATGCTAAAATTACAAGTCGCGGGACTTACTTTACAAAAAAGTGTGAATTTTTCAAAGACAAGGTCAATTACCTAGGTTACTTGATAAATAAAGATGGACTACATAAATCACCACAGAAAATAAAAGCCATGACGGAAGCACCGGTGCCGGCTAATATTAATCAATTACAGTCATTTTTGGGCTTAAGCATTCAAGCCCAAAAATGACTAATTGATATTAATCAATTACAGTCATTTTTGGGCTTGAATGCTTACAACCAATTTATGTTAGATGACGAGTCACAAGAATTAACTTGCATAAATACGCATCGGGGTATTTTTAAACAAACGCGCCTATGTTTTGGTATTGCAAGCGCGCCGGCTGTGTTCCAGCGCGCAATGGAGGGCGTGCTGTCTGGCGTGCCCGGCACACTCTGTATGCTCGACGATATTTTGATAACCGGGAAAACTAGATCGGAGCACATGGACAGATTACATCAAGTGATGCTAAAGTTACAAGACGCGGGACTTACTTTACAAAAAGAGAAGTGTGAATTTTTCAAAAACAAGGTCAATTACCTAGGTTACGTGATAAATAAAGATGGACTGCATAAATCACCACAGAAAATAAAAGCCATGACGGAAGCACCGGTGCCGGCTAATATTAATCAATTACAGTCATTTTTGGGCTTGGTTAATTACTACAGGAATTTTGTTCCTAACGCGTCTTCGGTTTTAAGCCCTTTGTATCAGTTGTTAAAAAAGGATAACGGGTGGTGTTGGACACGGGAACACGATGAAGCTTACACCGCTATTAAGACATGTTTAGCATCAGACCAAGTATTAGCACATTTTAACCCAGACGCTACTATCATATTAACAGTAGATGCATCACCGGTAGGTCTTTCTGCAATATTATCACAAACAGAATCAGATAGGTCTGAGAGACCGATTTTCTTTTGCATCGAGGACGCTTAATGCTGCTGAGAAACGTTACTTGCAGATCCAAAAGGAAGCAACCGCGATTATTTTTGGGGTTAGGCGTTTCCACCAATATTTATATGGCCGGTCGGTTCCCTTTATTCTCCGGACCGATCATAAGCCATTGTTGTCGATTTTCGGACCGCATCGTGGTGTACCTGAAGTTTCAGCAAACAGACTAAAGAGATACGCACTGTTTCTGAGCGGTTACAATTATCAAATAGAATTGTGCGTAGCGCTAATAACAGTGCGGATTTCTTATCTCGCGCTTGCCTGCCCGAGGGGCGGGTGCGGACAGGGACGTTCGGAGCGTCGACGCAACGATGCCCGATCTCGATCGCGCATCATACATTAATTTTGTAGTGGAAGGTAGTCTTCCAGTAACTATAAAAAGGTTACGCGAGGCGACAATTGCAGATGTAACTTTGCGTAAGGTGGTACATTATGTATTGAACGGATGGCCTAGGAAAATGCCTGGTGATGGTATGAAGCCGTATCATGCGTGTAGGACGCAATTGTCGTATGAAAATGGTTGTGTTATGCGAGGACACAAAGTTGTAATTCCAGAGAAATTACAAGCAAAAATTCTAAAGGAATTGCATCAATCCCATTTAGGTATTGTGAAGACAAAGGCGGAAGCGCGAGTCCCTGTTTGGTTTCCGGGAATAGACACTGCTTTAGAACGTTTGATAGGATCGTGTGATGTATGCTTGCAACTGCGCCCATCACCGGCGCGGGCACCGATTGCGCACCATTTTACCGATTGCGCTCCAACGCCATTTTATAGAGTACATATTGATTTTCTAGTGCCTATTAACGGTAATACCTATTTACTGGTAGTGGATGCATATACTAAGTGGGTTGAGGTTTATAACATGAAGTGCAGTACGTCTACTTCAGCAACAATTGACAGGTTATATGATTTTATGTCAAGATTTGGTATTCCGCATACACTGGTTAGCAACAATGGTACATCATTTACGTCACATGAGTTTGAGGCTTTTTGTAGGGTGAACGGAATTTCACACGTGACGTCACCAACATATCACGCGGCCAGTAACGGGCAAGCAGAAAGTTAAAGGGTATTAAAACAAGCTTGTTTAGTGGTAATGGGCCGCAAAATTTAAAAAACCATTTTTTTTTATTCTTGTTTGACTACAGGAATTCCGTTCACACAATGACTGGCTTCTCTCCTGTAATCCTAATTATTTTGTAAAATCATCAAAATATACCAGTTTTATATACACATTGACATTGATATTCAAAATGACATGATTGCTTTGTAAAGTATTGTATTATTTTAATTAATTATTGTGAATGTGAGGACTGTGTGGATATCATTATTATTTTCATTTATCAGTTAGTTTGAATTATGGTCTGGCAGTTTGAGTAGTTTATGCGGCCTACCCAAATGTCCTTTCTTTGGTATTGTTCGTCGAGTTGAGCTCCTTAAGTTCTGAGTTGAGCTCCACGATTACTGACAAATGCTTGCACTGACTGGACAGGTCCACTCAAATCTGTGTGGTTCTTTCCTCAAAAGACCATTTCAGACACTAATCTACATGGTCCTCATATGGCCTGACCAAGATTATGTCTGGACTTTAAAAGAGACTGTAACCTCTGAGTTTGTTTCGGCCTTTCTTCTCAGAGTAGTCAGATAGGAAACGTCGAACTCAACTAGCTTATTTTTTCTATGACGTGTAAAAGTGATTCCGATATCCTATTTACAGAATAAACAATTGCATTTCATTTCATTTCATTTCCTGCTGAGTTGGTCTATGGTCGGAAGCTTAGAACGCGTCTTGATCTATTGAAACCCGAATCGCCGTCGCCTTCGTCCACGGCTCTTGCTAATATGGTTAAACGTAAAAAGTGTTTGCAAAATAAGACAGGCGGACAAAACACTCAAGTTTTCGCTATTGGTGATACAGTTTATTATAAAAATCATACAGTCAATGATAAATACAATTGGTGCAAAGGGACAGTCTTTAAAAAAATCGGAAAAGTGTTGTATTTAATTTAAGATGAAGTAACTTCGAGGACATTAAGAAAACATAAAAATCAGATAATAATGTATAAAGGCAACGATTGCAAAGGCTACGAAGACTTAGATGTAGACCTACAGGAGCTAAATGGTGGCACAACGACAGAGACGTCGCCACCGGGCTCGGGTGAAGGGAGTGAAGACACGTCAATGACTGCAGATAGTTTCGACCTGGCAAGAGCAGCCACACCCCCAGATACACCCCCAGTTGTTGTTACACAACTTACAACACCAGACGACACCGGGGAGGAGGAAGAGTACCAGGCTTTAGCTGAGTCTTCTGATACTGGACATTCTGGCGAAGAACCACCGCTACAGCAGGCAAGTGAGCCAGTGTCAACACCACGGTCTAAACGCAATCGGCCTGTAGTCAATTACAAATTGTATTATTAGGAAGTTTGTTTAGCAATAGCATATTTTTGAAGCACAGTTGTTAGAATTGTATTACTTAAGCTAAGGAGAGGAATGTTGAGTATGTGTGCGTGTGCCTACGCACCTATAAGTTACTAAGCCAATAAACATCAGTGCGTTACTAGCAAGAAGTGGTTTCACTCGTCTATCCTCGTACTTATCAGAATTATAAAACGTTCATAATTTATTGACTTTTCCACTAAAGCTGCTTTTTTTATTTTCGTAAAATTTGTGATCGACACAAAAGTTAACATAAGCAACAATAGCGGTTTAAAAACGTACAACTGTGCTACCACCTGTTATGAGCTTTTAGTTTTTAAGCTCATTGAATGTAGACAATGTACCTACCTAAACATGCAGAACTAAAAATAAATAGGTACTTAACTTAATATTATGGGAGTGCCTCCGCTGCTAGCGCCGGCTCCCGAATTGGGTGCCGGCGCTGAGTATTAAAAAAAAAGCGGAAAATGGGTTGACAATTTGGCATATTGGAGTATATAGGCGGGGTAAGCATAATTAAAAAATACATGTGTTGGGATTGATATGAAAATGTTATGTACTTGTTATGTAAACCTGTTACGTATGTTATGTTACGTAAATGTGTAGACGAATGATTCCCTTGATGGATTTATTGCTACTGAATAATATATAATTAGACAATTATTCCACTTAAATGCTATGTTAGAGAAATGCACAGCTTAACAATATCGATGTGCATTATTGAATGTGATGTAAAAACTACCACAAAGGTCAATATACAGCGTAGACCGTACATATTTCCCACTCACAAGAGGTAACTGATAAAAATTAAATAAAAATGTTAAATTAAATAAAATGTTATAAAAAAGGACATGAAATGTAAAATAAAATAATCTATTCCGAGCCTCACAACACGCAATAGGCGACGTTGCTTTGTTGAGTGTACGTGCACTTGATAAGTGCACTGCGCTGCTGTCGTCTGTGAATAATAATAATAATACCCCACCGCCGTATCTCTACGTTGACGTCGTGGTGGGGCTTGCGCGCTCCGAACTCTAGGCCTGTGCTGGTAGAGTTTACTTTGCTGGAACGGGTCTGAGATGAGGAGCCAGACCAAGAGGGATACAAAAACCCGCAGGGCAACATGTGGCGAGCTGTTGGGCAGTAGCGACCCCACGGACCCTATCTCCCGGGAGAATTCTTGTTCCTCACCTCTGGCTTGCCTTTATTGGCCGGCTGGAGTGAACACAGACGAGGAACGGAGCTCCTACCTCATTCTTGCCTTAATTGGCCGGCTTGAGTGGAGATTCGCAAGAGCAAACGTGCTCGGAGGAAGGAAGTATTCCAGTAAGTGCTCGTAGGGATCTTGACCATCTTCCGGGCTCTGGGATTGTTCTGAAAGCCGTGAAATACCTCTCCACTCCTCAAGCACCTCAGGACATGTTGCCTCCTTGTCGCTACGTCACTATGTGTTAGCGACCGTTCCGGGGACCCATTATTGAGTGTGCCAGTCACCCCCTGCCATTTTATCCGTGTAAATATAAAACATTGATCAGGCAGGGGCTATAGTCCTTCCATAGTTCCAGGTAACCAGTCCACTTTAGCCACCCAAACCCATAGACCAATATCTTTGTAACCATATCCTGCAATAGTCCTACACCAACCGGGGGTTGTCCTTGGGTGCACTTGCATAGCGCGAACAGGGATAATCGTCGGTTGGTGCCCCATTTAAATCAAAACGTCTAACGGGCCTCTGCGAGTTGGCTTCGGCCCCTCGTACGCCTTCAAAAGGACCGGGACCCCATGATCCCGAGATATGTTAAGACAAAAATATAATAATAATAATAAATGATTGTTAAAATTTTAACAATCATTAATTTTCACGCACTTTTGCAATAGTTTTTCCGTACAAACCGAACCTGGATCCTGAAATTTACTAAAAACCAAGTAAAGAGTTCAAACCGACCAAAATGCAATAAAATTATTCTAAAAACTGCCGAATCGGAGGTGACATGACAGATGTCACCTTGTCACCTCCGATAAAACAATGAACGGGAAAATGAAGATTTAATGTTGACACGATCAGCAGCTCGACGTGCACGCCTACCACCTCCGGACTCGCCGCTCAGCTCCGCCTCGTCGCCGCCGGTACTCAGCCCCACTGTGAACGCTGTGATGACACCGGCCGCGGCAGTTGCGTCGAGCTCGAGTGACGAGTATTTCTCCCCGCCCACGACGCCACCACCTGCTCGCCGACGGGGAGGACGCCGGCCGCCGGATGGTTTAGGACCTCGAGGCCCACCGGCCTCTGATAGGGTCCCAGCTCCCGGCGGAAGTGTGCAGCGCATGAGATGGACACGATCCATTAACGAAAACGTCATGCGCTCATACTATGGGGCTACAGAGGGGGGAATCAATCTGACCGCGTACCGTGTTCGGATGCCCTCTCTTTTCCAGGTGCTTGAGCCAGCTGTCAACGTTTCGGCACAACGACTGTCGGATCAGGTGCGGGTCATCCAGCGTAATCATATGTTGGATGACACTGAACTTGATCGCCTGCGAAGTGAAATGCAAAGTAGCCATGTCATCGCCCCCCCGGTGCGGAGTGTTATAATACCATCACAGATAATTACAAGTCAAGCTGACGAGAGGATTGATGACAGGGCTACAAATGTAAGTACCCAGTGCAATGAAGAATTGAGGAGTGCTTTGGAGGGTGCGATTCAGGAATATCGGTTCATGTCGCCCGAACTTAGACCACGTTTACCTCGTTTGCCCATGCATAACAAAAATAAGGCGCTGGTGGCGGTTCTGGATTCGCAGTTGTCAAACTATTTTGATGACTGCGAAGACCTCACTGATACACATTCAATTCTGTACTGCGCGGCTGTAGCGGCATGTCGTGTAGCTCACGTCAAATTTGCTAATGACTCTAGAGCTACACGACCAAAACCAGCCGCACCAGCTTGGCAGTGCAGAATTGAGCGCCGTATTGGTGGGGCCAGAACGCTCATCGGCAAACTAATCTGCTTCAGGGAGGGCAATACTCGCCCTAGAGTGATGCGCTTTGTGAGGCGGGCGTTCTTAGGGACTGATATCAGCCCTCAGGACTATTTGACCCGTGTCACAGAGCGCATCGACTTCCTGAAGCAGAAAGTGTATGCATGGGCAAACCGTATTCGTAGGTATAAGCGGCGAGTAGAACGATACACCCAGAATCGCACCTTCCAGAGCGATGAAAGGTGGGTTTATACGGCTTGGGAGCGACCAGACCAAGGTGTGGCTGACACACATCGGCCGGATGATGATGCCATGTGCTCTTTTTGGCGCAGCATCTGGTCGGTACCTGTCAATCACACTGAAGGTGATTGGACTCGGGAAGTCGAGCGAGCCTGCGATCCAATACCAGAAATGGGGGCTATTACTATCTGCCCCCAAGATGTAGCTCGTGCAGTCCGTCCGTTACCTAACTGGAAGTCTCCAGGGCCGGACGGGCTGCACAATTTCTGGATAAAATGGTTTTTAAGATCGCATGCTCGCTTGGCGGCTCAGTACCAGACTGCTTTGGAGTCTGGTTCGCTACCCCAGTTCCTAACGACAGGAGTTACCCACCTGCTCCATAAATCTGGTAGCACCGCGGAACCCAAAAATTATAGACCGATCACGTGTTTACCAACAGTCTATAAAGTCCTTACATCCATTTTGAGAGCTAAAATTAACAAACATATTGACACCAACTCCATCATGTCTGCCTCTCAAAATGGATGTAGGAACGGGTCCCGCGGTACTAAGGAGCTACTCCTCATTGATACGGCCATTAACCAACAGGTTCGCCGTTCCCGAAAGGATCTGTCGACATGCTGGATAGATTATAAGAAGGCCTATGACTCGGTGCCACATACATGGCTCATGAGGGTGCTGGAGTTGTATAAAGTAGATACAACTCTGCGCACTTTCCTGATGTCGTGTATGGGGCAATGGAGGACGGTCCTTCGCTATCCAGGATGTCGAAATACCCAGAGGAATAGCGAGCCGATAAGGATCGAGCGAGGCATATTTCAAGGCGACAGTTTGAGTCCGCTCTGGTTCTGCTTAGCCCTGAATCCTCTAAGCACACTGCTGGAGGCTTCAGGTCTTGGCTATCGGTTGAGGAGAGGTGGTCAGGTTATATCTCACCTCCTCTACATGGATGACCTAAAACTCTTTGCCCCCAACAATTTGCAACTGATGGAGCTACTGAAAGTAACTGAAACTTTCAGTAACGCCATCAGGATGGAATTTGGTGTGGACAAATGTGCGGTCATGCATGTAAAGCGAGGGGAGATTGTGGAATCCGTGGGAACCCAACTCTCGGATTCCATAAACCTTAGAGCCCTCTCCGCATCCGAAACCTATAAGTATTTGGGTATGTCGGAAGCGTTGGGCATCAATGTTACTGACATGAAACAATCGTTGAAGGAGCGCTTCTTTGGCCGCCTGAAAAAAGTATTAAATAGTCTTCTATCAGGCGGACACAAGGTGCGCGCCTTCAACGGTTGGGTTATGCCGGTTTTGATATACTCTTTCGGCATACTCAAATGGACTCAGACCGAACTCGACGCCTTGGATAGGAGGGTCCGTACGTTGCTGACTGCATATCGAATGCATCACCCACGGTCATCAGTAATGAGACTGTATATCCCGCGAAAGTGTGGAGGTCGAGGCTTTTTAAACGCTAAGACCCTCCACAATCGCGAGATATGCAGTCTCAGGGAATATTTCCTTGGAGTCGACGTGGGGATGCATCGAATTGTGGTCGTGGTGGACAAGGGCCTTACCCCGCTCTCCTTGGCTAAAGAGAACTGGCGCAAGCCTGTAGTGCTTGACACTAAGGATCGCATGGAGATATGGCAGAGTAAGGAGCTTCACGGACGCTACTTCCGGGCCCTGCATGGGCCCGATGTAGATTTACCAGCGTCCGTAACCTGGCTGCGTTTTGGTGACCTCTTTGGGGAAACCGAAGGTTTTGTCTGTGCAATTATGGACGAAGTTATGATGACGAACAATTACCGGAGATTTATTGTGAAGGACGGCACGGTTGACATCTGTCGGGCATGCCACCGTCCGGGAGAATCAATCCGACATATTATCTCCGGGTGTTCTCGTCTAGCTAATGAAGAGTACTTGCATAGACACAACCTTGTAGCCAGGATTATCCACCAGCAACTTGCTCTGAAGTACAGCCTTGTGGAATCGGAAGTGCCGTACTACAGGTATGTGCCCGACCCAGTTCTCGAAAATGGAAATATCACATTGTACTGGGATCGATCCATCATCACTGACAGGACTATTGTTGCCAATAAGCCTGATATAGTGGTGGTGGATCGAGGAGAGCGGCGCACAATGATTATTGACATAACGGTCCCGCATGACGAGAACCTCGTGAAAGCTGAGAAAGATAAACAAATCAAGTATCTTGACTTGGCTCGCGAGGTTGTCGACATGTGGGATGTAGATTCAGCAATCATTGTGCCGATAGTCGTGACAGCCAATGGCTTAATCGCCAAGAGCCTCGACCAACACCTAAGGAGGCTCTCGTTGGGCAGCTGGATCAAGGGCTTGATCCAAAGAGCGGTACTCCTGGACACGGCTCGCATTGTCAGAAGGTTCCTCTCCCTGGAGCCCTGACCGCCGGTAACTTGGATCCTGTTCCCGATACCGGTGGGCTACTATTTTTTATATTTTTAAATGTTTTTATATTTATATGTTTTAATATTTAAAAATATAAATTATGTGTATTTAAGTGAAATAAAGGATAATAATAATAACCCCACCGCCGTATCTCTACGTTGACGTCGTGGTGGGGCTTGAACGCTCCGAACTTTAGGCCTGGGCCGGTAGAGTTTACTTTGCCGGAACAGGTCTGGAATGAGGAGCCAGACCAAGAGAGATACAAAAACCCGCAGGGTAGCTTGTGGTGAGCTGTTGGGCAGTAGCGACCCCACGGACCCTATCTCCAGGGAGAAGTATTGTTCCTCACCTCTGGCTTGCCTTTATTGGCCGGCTGGAGTGAACACTAACGAGGAACAGAGCTCCCACCTCTTTCTTGCCTTAATTGGTTGGCTAGAGTGGAGATTCGCAAGAGCAAACGTGCTCGGAGGAAGGAAGTATTCCAGTAAGATGCTGGTAGGGATCTTGACCGTACTTCCGGGATTGTCCTGATAGCCGTGGAATACCTCTCCACTCCTCAAGCACCTCAGGACATGTTGCCCCCTTGTCACTACGTCACTATGTGTTAGCGACCGTTTTCGGGGGCCCATCATTGAGTGTGCAAGTCACCCCCTGCCATTTCATCATTGTATAGTATATAACATTGGTCAGGCAGGGGACATAGTTACTCCATAGTTCAAGGAAACAAATCCACTATAGCCACCCAAACCCATAGCTCAATATGTTTTATTTTCATGTTCTGCAATAGTCCTGCACCAACCGGAGGTTTTCCTTGGGTGCACTTGCATAGTCCATACAGGGATGATCGTCGGTTGGTGCCTCATTCCATGTAAAATTATCTAAGGGGCCTCTGCGAGTTGGCTTCGGCCCCTCGTACGCCTTCCAAAAGACCGGGACCCTAAGGTCCCGAGATATATAAACATACAATAATAATAATAATAGGTTTATTAGTACATAAAAACAACAACACAGTACATAGCATCATTATGGAAACAGTGGGTTGTACTACCAAGTTTAAAATTTTTGTCAGCTTTCCGGGCTCCTAAACTAGGTACGCAGACCTGTATCTTAGGAGTCGGAGATTTTGCGGCTTCAGTTTATATAATACAACCGTGACTTTTCTATTTGCTTACAGTGGTTGTTAACACAGCAAATGGAGTGAATGTGGTTGTGTATCTAGGAGTGTGTATATGAGTGTAGTTTGCGTGTAGGGAGGTGTGCATGTGAAGTGTTAGTGTATGAGCTTTCTTTCAATGTAGGTTTGATAAAGTTATGATTGAATAGCCAATATATTTTCTGTTTCATCATAATTTAAGGATAAGAGCCATGCTCTTAATTTATTTTTAACTTCATGTAAGGTATGTCTGTACAGCGGAATAATTTTGTTTATTTTATTTTACTTCACGGCGATCTGAAATATAATTCGTTTAACAAAGTAGTAATTCTTATGCACAGCGTAGACATCGCGTTCGTTTAGATACAAAATATTATAAATTAATAGAATTATCGTCCTTGGTGGCAACACACGCAGGAATGTCACTTTTCTTTCGCGCGCGTTTTTTCATCGCACGAAAAAATTTGCTCTCTTAAAATTATTCATTTAAAATAAGTTTACGGAACTTTTTACTAGAATAACAAATGTTAATTATGTTAAGTGATAGAAAGTGCAATAAGTGCATCGTTAGTGAAAACCTGAGACGGACAAGGCGTCCATCAACGATATTAACAGGAAAGCTGATAAATTACCTACATCAGAACTAACTAGAAGCAGCTTTAGTCTTGAGTTCCTGACCCATATTAGATGTACTTAGATCCGGAGGCCTCCCACAATCCTAATGTGCGAGAATGCCTGGCTTTAACTGACCACTTTGTACGTGATACTGACAGTGTTTTACAAGCACTATGGTGGACATTAACACAACACAACTTGTTAAAGCATTACCTATCTCTCCAGTGGACACGAGATGTCTTTAGTAACGTTATCTCCACGTTACTAGCTGGATGAGAAGCTACCAGAGAGGCACGTGATGCCCTTAGCGATGTAACTGTACATAGCTAGCTGGTACGCGCTTGTCAGCATTACCCCTTCAGTAAGCACGAGATGCTCTCAGTAACGCTAATTCTACGTTACCAGCTGAATATGAAACTACCAATGTAGCACGTGATGCACTTAGCGATGTTATTCTACATAGCTAACGCTGGTATGTACTCGTCACCAGGGGTAAGTCACATTTCTATGATCTTGGCTAAGGAATTGTCAAAAGTGGTTCTATATACTTTTAATTTACAAACATGAAGGTTGCGAGACAGCCTTACTTAACCCTGCACACTGTCTGTGTGTTATAAACTTGCAAAAGCATTATACTTCCTATAGTGAGTGTGGCATTCTGCCTCGCTAACTAGATTGTTATCAACGAGTACAAGGTACTCTCAACAACATTGATTCTATGTTGCTAACTGGCACATATCTGACATGGTGTGCACATGCTTAGCACGAGATGCTTATAGCATGTTATCTCAATACTATGTGATCTAGCTTTCATATCGAGGATTGCCATTTTTAACAAACAAAATCTCAACAACATTGATTCTATGTTGCTAACTGGCACATATCTGACATGGTGTGCACATGCTTATAGCATGTTATCTCAATACTATGTGATCTAGCTTTCATATCGAGGATTGCCATTTTTAACAAACAAAATATACCTAATTAAAAGATATCATTGTGTACGAGATACTCAGTGACTTATCTAGCTCTAGGTGGCTTAATTATCCTGCCAAAAACTGATAAATGATATCTATTTTGTAAACTAAAACAATAATGCAAAATTGTGCAATTTTTACAGGCATACTGTTAAATACACAAGATACTTTGTAAACTTGATTCTGTGATACAATGGCTGACGACAAATGCTACCTCTGGAAACTCTTGATTTCAGATACAAGTGCAATGGACTAAACCATAATTGGAATAATACAAAGTATTATTCCATGCTCCCATACTTATTCACCCCATTTAGATTCCTCTAAACTGAGGAAACAAGGGATTGAGATATTCCAGAAACAAGCCGTACTGGTTATTACCCCTATCATAGGGAAAGCAGTGACTGACCCTATGCTTATGATGAACATAAGACAAACACAAATTGTTGATTAACTTGGCTGATGCAGCAAAACCAGCTGGCAATGCCCACTGCCACCAAACTAAAACCAGAACAAAAGTTATATAATCTCTAATTGACATTAACTTTAATTCATCCTATTTGATAAACAAACCGAAACAATCACAAACTTGAGCACACAATGTTTTAGCTACAAACAAAAACAATAACAACTATTCAATAAATATTAAAACCACAAGACATTCTCATGATAATAGTGAAACTTACCAGTTCTATGGTGAAAATGTAAAACAAGCACATCATTAGTTGATTTACTTACTTTTGTAAATAACAAAATAAAACATCCTTCTACCGGGTTAATAACAGGAATCACACCATTGAAAACCACCACCACAATATCTTATGATGTTTTGGTTTAATCTAATCGGTTGGAATGGACTATGTCTGAAAAATAAATTAACTATTTTTGTCACTGAAAATAAAAATCAATATATATGGTGGACCTCAACAACAACCCGGCTTGTATTCCAAAATAACAATTCAAGAAGACCAATACTGGAATAAATGCTGGCAAAGCAGTTATATTCCTCTGATTCTGCTATTGGCTATGGACATAGATAAGAAAATATTTGATACCTACCAAATTCAATATCTTAACCTCTCAAAGCCATTCTCTGGAAGCTGACCCCAACATAGTTGGGAGAAGGCCGGGTAGATGATGATCCTCTCAATACCATCAAAGAATTTATTAAATATTGAGATGCATTTACAAACAATACAATAGATAGATCTACAAAGAATTTATCTGAAAAATACATTTCAGTCAGTCCCAAACAAAATAGAAAATTCAGTATCATTATGAAAAAAAAAAAAAAAAAAAAATTCATCAAGACTGTCTAATATCATACTGAAGGAAAATAAAAATCCCAGTAATAACTACAAGTATGTTACAAACTGACAACTTGTACACTAATGAATTATAGCTTAGCATATCAAAATAGATAGGTATAATATACCATATTACCTTTATGAAATCATATTATGATTTCATCCTATAGGTACAGGGGTATCACTTAGGACTATCTGGAAGATAACATTACCTACCAAATAACCAATAAAGGGTTAATTACATACACATTTACTAATACTTTTCATACTTGAATAGTCTCTTATCTCTGTTTTACCTACTAAATTACCAGTAGTGAGTGCCACTTACAGAAAACAAGGTTTTCTTACAATCTAACTTGACTGTTTATTTGGTAAAATATCGAGACTGCGATAAGACATACCAATAAATACCACTATAAGTGTGTTTAAATGTTTGGGCTTGAAAACTAATAATGCTATTTTTTAGGCTTGATTATTAAGTTTTATTTTTTTTCACTTTAAACAAACCTTGAAACACAAGAACAAAAAAAAAAAAAAAAAAGAGCTAGTAAACTTAGTCGCATTATTTAACATTACGCCCGGACTTCCCGAAGGGCTGGGCAGAAATGGGTGATCTTATTCAAAGCTTATAAAATCAAAATACCTAATTAATCATTTGATTGCCAACTACTAGTCTACATATTTAACAGTAGATTTAAATGATAATTGCAGCACTAAAGTGAAATTATCAAGGAAACAAAAAAAAAAAAAAGGAGGGGGGGGAGAACATTGTGAGGACAACGTAGGTATTGATGGACTGTGAGTAGAACATGAACAAGATAAGGTATAATACAATAAATGTAGGTACTATGAATGAATTATCTATAAATTGCTTTACTCTAAAACTCTCCATCTGCTCACCAAGTGCACATCATAACAAGTTCAATTATACAACTCCCTCACTTAAAAATGCAACTCATTACACAATCCCAATTTTGGACATATTATGAGGTCAAGGAAAAGAGTTCATATCTTTATACTTCTAAAATGAATCTAGTTTCCATTAGCTCTAAACTCGTCAAGTAATTACTGCTAGCAGAATATGTGAAACTCATATGGAAATTAGTATCGTTGAGGAAAAACCCTAAGCATCTGAAATAGACCCTTTCACCTCAAATTTGTTCAAACCTCTCTCCTATCCAGGGCATAATATACTGCCCTTATTAATTGGTGCTTACAAGTTAAAAGCCTATTCCGTATTTGAAATTCAGTTTCCAAAATACCTTTAATAACAAAATTTATGGAAAACTAGTTCATCCAAAAATGAAATGAAACCATATCATAAAGTATATACTTACCTAAACGGAAATAACATCAACTGATCACAAGAATTTGACCAAAAAATCCTACTACATTTTTCAAAAAAAAAAAAAAAAACTAAGTTCCTGTCAGTACAATTTAGGTACAATACCCTAATGATAATCTTTACAATTCATCTTCTAGACTCACTGAGCTCGACACTTACCTTGACAGCAAGATGTAATGTGCAACTCAATACTCACTCATTAAGCACAACAGTATCCCAAATAATTAACTATTTACAGACAGATCTGAGAATGCTATTCTCAATCATGGAAACTTTTAAAGTAACATCATAACATTACGCCTTGTTTCCCCGAATGGTTGGGCAAGGTGTCCCTGTAGCAGGTTCACCCAGTTTTACACTTTTAAAGTATTCATATCATAATATCCTCCTGGTATATTAATTCAGAACAACTTTATAAAATTTGTATAAACACAGCTGGGTTAAGTGTGGTAGGAAGTGAGAGTGATACTAATAATTCACCTCCCACAGCACAAAACATACAGTAGCTCAACTTAGTGCTGGCATCAATTGAAATAGACACAGTGCCAACCAACATTGTGTTGATGATTATACCTCATTACTGATGAAAAATAGTTAAACACTATTAATTAAGCAACGTTATTAAGAATTTATTTAAAATGGATACGCCAAAAGCATATAAATATTGTACATTAAATATTAAATGTTAACAGTTACGGACTTATATACATACCAATAACAGATGTACATGACATTCATATAAAACAAAGCAACCTTCTTAAATTACATAAAATTAAAATATTGTATTCAGAAAGAATGATAAAAGTACCTAATAAATCAGAATATGCCGTAACTTATTAACTAACTAAATTATTGCAGACGACTCTGAACATCTACTTTGTTTAACGAATTATATTTCAGATCGCCGTGAAGTAAAATTGGGAATCAAACGAGCTTACCTGTTAAGCGAAGTCTTGATTCTAATTTTACGAACGGCGATCTGAAATATAATTACCCACCCGCCACTACTTAATATCCCCAAAGCTGCAATAATTAGTCTACTTAATTCACTTATTTTTCCAGGAAAACCTAGTGAATGTAAGTATGCGGAACTACTCTGTACAGAAAACAGAGCTTGTTCTCCATCATAAGGATCTCTAAAATTAGTGACATTCCTGCGTGTGTTGCCACCAAGGACGATAATTCTATTAATTTATAATATTTTGTATCTAAACGAACGCGATGTCTACGCTGTGCATAAGAATTACTACTTTGTTTAACGAATTATATTTCAGATCGCCGTTCGTAAAATTAGAATCAAGACTTCGCTTAACAGGTAAGCTCGTTTGATTCCCAATTATACATGAATGAACTTTGAGCCAACAATTGACTACTTGTAAATGCAAAACGACAGGGGTTTGTATTACAAATAGGGAAACCGTGGCGTCTTAGGAGTAGATTTTTATCTAACGGAAGGTTGGAGTGTCTTCGCAGGACTGAACGAAGGACATATAGTTGCCTTACTGTGAGAACTTCGGCCTCAAAATATAACTGATCAGTAGTAAGTAAGTAAGTAAGTAAATCATTTATTTGCGTAAAACATGGTATACATTGATGTTAATATTATTACAGTAGCTCAACATGTTTCGCTAAGCAACATAGCATGCAAAATTTTATACTTTAACAAAACGAATCAACATCTCACATCCATAAAATCTTTTAAACTGTAAAAATTACATTCAATAAGCCACTTGTGTAATTCTATCTTAAACTTTCTCGAGTTCAATATTTTAAAGCGACTTGGTATTTTGTTATAAATACGTACGCACATTGCAAGGCAGTTTTTATTGTATTTCGCAAGTCTTGGCAAATCACTTAATACCAGTTTATGAGGATCTCGTCTGTTTCTGGGATTTACATCATTTGCTGATTTAAATAAATGTTTGTTGTTAACTACGAATATACATACCTCATATATATACAGACATGGTAGAGGTAGCAGACCAAACCTCTTGAACATTGGTCTACATGAGTCATCAGGTTTAATACCACTTATTGCTCTGATGCACTTTTTTTGTGCGATAAATGCTCTATTCATATTGGTACCATTACCCCACATTACGAGACCATACCGCAGTATCGACTCAACATAAGCGTAGTATGACATAATTGCTGTTTTTATGTTAGTTACGTTTTTAACTTGCTTCAGTGCGTATACAAATTTATTGATTCGAGTGCTTACATTATCTACATGTTCTTTCCAGTTAAAATCTTTGTCTATTATTACGCCTAAAAACCTTGTATGGGTTGCCTCTTCGATTTTATTAATATTAAGTTTTATATTGTTTTTATTATTATTTGATTGATTAAATTGAATGTAAACGGATTTATCTAAATTTATTTTTAAATTATTCATGTCAAGCCATAGCAGTAATTTGTCTATTGTATTATTTATGTCAAACTCATGGTCAGTCTTGTTTTTCTTTTTATCTGATGTCACTATGATTGATATATCGTCGGCAAATAAAATGCATTTATGTTTGGTTATTTTTATGATGTCATTAATATATAAAAGAAACAATATTGGACCAAGCACGCTTCCTTGCGGAACGCCACATTTATTTTGCTTATATTCTGACGAGTATGGTATCATATCTCTATTACTGTTAATTTTACTAATAATGACACGTTGCTGTCTATTGCCTAAATAGGATGATATCCATTCAAGTGCAGGTCCTCTAATCCCAATAGTCTCTAGTTTATCCAACAATATGCTATGCGACACAAAATCGAAGGCTTTTGATAAATCAAAAAAAAGTCCCGTAGTCAGATGATTATTATTAATATTTGAAAGTACTGCCTTCATAAGAGAGTAAATAGCTAATGATGTGGATTTTTTTTTTTGAAATCCATACTGTTCAGTACTTATTATTTGGAATTTATTGCAAAATTCTATTAGCCTTTTATACATACATTTCTCATAAATTTTTGAAAAAATAGGTATCAATGTAATTGGACGGTAATTACTAATATCACATTTATCTCCTTTTTTAAATAACGGCTTAATAATTGATAACTTTAACCTATCGGGAAATGTTCCTGCTGCAAAAGACATGTTTATTAAATGGGTTAAAATACTAGTCAATTCATTACAGCAAGGTTTTATGATTTTAGTACTAATTTCGTCATAGCCCTCTGATCTAGTGTTGGACAGGGACATTATTTCAAGGCGCACTTCGTTTTCTGACATTGGTTTAAGAAACATTGAGTTGACATATCTATTTAGTCTATAATTTTGAACAGCTGGATCTTGAGGTGACGTTTGCGTCAAATTCACGTAATAATTATTGAATGTAGAAGCTATTTCTACAGGGTCTGTAACTACAATACCATTTAATTTTATTGCATCTATATTATCTTTAGGGGTGGTATTTTTATTTATTTCATTTTTGATGACAGTCCAAGTGGCTTTACATTTGTTATCTTGAGTTTCAATATATTTTATGTTCGCATTCTTTTTTGAGCTGTAAATACATTTTTTAAGCATATAGGAATATTTTTTATATATTAATTTATTAGAATTATTTTTATTTTTATAAAATTCATAGCGTAATTTTCGCTTAGTTTTGCAACTTTGTCTAAGACCTTTACTTATCCACTTTTGCGTGTTTTTAGCGGTACTGTTGACCCTGACTCTTACCTTAGGAAAACAGAGATTGTAAAAGAGGCACCACAGATCATGAAAATCATTAAAGGCAGAATTTGAATCTGTGTTTATATATAGATCAGACCAGCAAAGACTTTGTAAGCATTCCCGGAATTTTCGGATATTATCTAGGTTGTAAGCTCTTTTATAAACGTAGTGTATTGTTGCTTTTTGTGGTACATTTTGAGAAGGAAAGCTAAGCATTTGTGCTGTATCATGATCTGATAGATGTAAAGGTAGTACGGTTGCAGTAGCATTGGAAATATTGCTCAAAATATGATCAATACAAGCCAATTTACGTGTGGGAACATTTATCAGCATTTTCAAATTATAATTATTGCATAAGTCTTGTAACTGATTTGTAATGTTACCTTTTTTTAGTGTATTTATATTCAAATCACCAGCTATAACTATATTAACTTTAGACTTGTATTTATTTATTAAATCGTGCAGAAGTTTGTGTAATTTTAATAAAAACTGTGTCGGATCAGATTTAGGAGTGCGATAAACACATATAATAACTAATTTACCACACATTAATTCTATTCCACAGGCTTCAAACGTATTTTGAGTTGCGTAGTTTTTAACTATTGACAATTCTTTAAAATTTAGCTCTTTTTTTACTAATATACAAGTGCCACCCCTTTGTTGTTCTCTACAGAAGTTAGTAGCCATTACATAATTATTTATTTTTACATAATTGTCCAAACCTTTTTTTATAAAAGTTTCAGATAGGCATATTACATCTGGGTCATTATTATCGTCCTTTAGTTCTTGAATGGTTAGTTCTAGTAGTTCTTGTTTGGATAGAACGCTGGCGATATTTTGATGTAATATTTTCAAATAGTGCGATTTGTTGGTGGCTTTAGGTACGAAAAAATGAGTCGCTCTTATTTATAACAGGAAAATAGTACGGTATAGTTCCTTTCCTAACCTTCGTATTGGATTCCGTAAAGTTATTGCTTTTAGGATGCTTAACAGTTTCAGTGCGACTTTGTTTCTTAAAGTAGTAGGGAATTGTCCCTTTTTTTGTTTCATGTATACCAATGCTCAATTTGAAACTTGATTTGCCACTTGCTATTCTCTTTCGAATTTCACTAGGGTTCAAATATTTATCATTATAGTCATTACAATCTATAACAAAATTAATTGACTTACACATATCAGACAATTCGGTGCTTATTTGGTTTACAAAGTGACATTTTTGATACTTACTACATACATTTCTTATAGAATTGTTTAATTTATTGACATTGAGGAATACATTTTTTACGACATTTAATACAATTACAGTGTTACAACTAAATATATCCAATATATTTTTCAATTGAGACAAGATAATATTTGTGCTACGGTCATTTTCACCTAAGCAAATTACAACTTTATCGTCTGTTGTTAATTTTACATTTCTGCAGTTGGATGTTACTTCGCTACATGGTGCGTTTGGTTTAGTTTGAGCAACGAGTTGATAATTTTCATATTGTGAATTTACTCTTGAGTGTGATAAGGCGGCTGCTAAGCCAACGCAACGTTGAGTACCGAAAATATATATTTTCTTCCCAGAAATCAGATTTTGTACTTGCTTGGCAGTGCAAGTTTTAAAACTAGCCGTATTCCGTTTCGGTTCTTTAATGGAAAGTTCGCAGGTATTCTGACTCTGTATCAACAATGTAATACGTTCTGTAAGAGTTAAAATTTCTTTTTCTGCAGTCCTTAATTGTTGTTGCAGGGTTAGGATTTCCTGTTGCAGGCGTAATGTATTTACGGGATCAGTAATTTCAACGTTCAATGTGGATGACGATGGAGAGGATGGCGTAGAATGCACGTAGTGTTGTTGTGACAGGGCTTGCTTCTTTTTCTTGTTGCTTGTACCCGGATATCCGAATAAAGAGGAAGAATGACATAAGGATTTTAAGGTATTATTTTCTGTACATAACTTTTTTATTTGTTTATGTAGTTCGGTATTTTCTAGCAATATAGTTCCCAGTTCATTTTCTGTGCTTTCTAACCGAAGTGTAAGTTGAGCTATTGTATCCTTCATTTCTGAGACTGATACTAAGTCAGTTACAGTTATGTCAACACTCCTTGATAGTTTATCGGGAGTAGTATATGACTCATCAGGCGATTCACAGTCGGTAAGTATGTGAGAGTCAAATAATTCTGTACTAGTTCGAATTGAAGACAGACGTTTCGACGTATCATCGACTAGATCTTTCTTTGTCTTCGATGTTTGTTTTATTGGCGAAGGTGTTTTAATATAATTCCGCTTATTTCGTACGGTAATATTGGAAGCTCCGTCGGTATTAGAATATTTTTTATTTCTAAAACACACCTTACATCTCCATTTTTTTTTCGCTTCTGCATCTTTTAGTCGATATGTAGGTTCTGGATAACCGTCGCAATCAAACTCATATCTGTTGTCACAGGCGGAACACAAAGCAGTACTTTTTATGTTCACATCTTTTTTACATTTATGACATCTTACCAGTGATGCCATCTTGCGGACGGTTTTGCTATTATTGCAAACTTACAAGTAGACAGCCAACTTTCACTCGCCGGAACCAGGAGAATCAATATTTAATTCCAAATATTAATATTGGAGACCTCCGAAAAGTATAAGCTAGCACTGAGGTTTGAACTCGCGACCACTCGATCGGCCGGTGCTTGAACGGCAAAAGCAGATAGCGCCCCAAACCCCTGCGCCACTTGAGCAGTTAATGGTTTTGTCAAAATTATTGACTGCTTGCCGCAAATTAAAGATCACTGATTAGAATAACAATGACTGTACAAAATTACTTGTGTATGTGACCGTTGAGAATTTAAATCACTGTATGAGTCACTTTTTCACTTCGTTTTAATTGTTATTGTTTATTTAACGTTTTTTGAGATGTTGGGATAAAATAACTTTGTGAGGTTTGTTTTGTTTATTTATTGCTGATTTATTGCTGATTAAGTCACTTTTGTGTTACTGTTTTGGAACACTTAAAGAATTTTAAGTTTTTGAGTCTTATTTTCACAGTTTTTATGTTAAATTTTTAGATAACACTGTCACTTAGTTATTAGTCAATATTTTATAAGTTCAATAGGTTTTTATTCACTTTTACACACTATTACTATTTTTAGTTTTTTTTTTTAACGGAGCACAACGTATGACGCGCGTATGTCCCGTCCGTCCGTTTCGTTAGGGGTATAGTAGGGTAGTCTCTAGGTCTAAAAAGCATCACTTTAAGAACCGCCCGTTGTGCACGTTCTAGGTAGCATTGCGGTTTTGTAAGCACCGCCCCACACCGGGATGCAGTACATAATGATAGACTGACAAAGGCTGAGGTACACGAGAGTCAGAGTATCAGAATTGGCGGAGTGCCTGAGTTTAAAAAAAATATATATTAATCTTCGAACTCTAGTGCAGAGTGCCTCTATATGTGCGCGCCAGTGAAGTCAAATACAGCTGCGTTGTCCACGATGATTGCAGTCAACGTCCTTAGGGGCGTTGGATTGGGAACAAGTGGCACCTCTGGTTTCTCGTGACTCGTGCAATGTTTGCGAAGTCAGTGGTAGCCATATATTGCGCCTGCTGCCACAGCTACTATTGCCAATACGTATATGACAACATATAGGTGGTCATCGTGGAATGTTGCCCGATGAGATATGCTGTCTTCTGCCGCCGCAGCTTTCAACTGTTCTATCTGTTTTCTCAGATCTAGCAGTAATGAGTTTTGTTCCATTATCGTCTCATTCTCGGGTTCATGTTTCAAAACCGGTACCGATGGTTTGATGATCCGATTAATTGGAGGGATTTCCAGGTCGATTTCTTCAACCTGGGCATGTATTATGTCCGTCAGTTGCCTTTGGGAATGTACAGTCAAAGTCAAGTTTTTATTCAGTGACTGGCCAACTAAAGGCATCAAGAAAACTGTATGGCCTTAAGCCGTATATTAACACGGTAACTTTTAATAAGTATGTTGCTACTTACTCTAAAATTTTAAGAAATATCTGCAAAGCAGCTAAAGCTTCTTTCATTAGCAACAAGATTAAATCAGCAGACAATAAAATAAAGACAGTTTGGAATACATATTACACTCTACATCTAATACAGATTACACTCTGGACACTTCCCGCGGTCTCATTAGCAATAACATCGATTTTGCTCAGGACTTTGCAACTTTCTTTACCAATATTCCAATTAAAACTACTGAAACTTTAAATTCCTCCCCCTCACTTGCTATTGATTTATTAAAAGTGAATGTTTCAGAACTGTCCTGTGGAATTTAAATTTAAATATATAGTGGGGCATGTCTATTAGTTTGTCAATCGATTACTGAGACAATTGTACTTTATTTAACATCCATATTTAATTTATGTGTAGATCAAGGGATATTCCCGGATTTAATGAAATACAATAAAGTTATTCCACTTATCAAATCCCGGGACAGTAAAGACACTAATACATATAGACCCGTATCGGTTTTGCTGGTTTTTAGAAAGGTGTTTGAAAAAGTAATGTTAAATCAAATGCTCAATCATTTGAATCGTAATAACATCCTACACGATCAACAGTATGGTGTCACTAAAGGACGTTGCATAACCGACGCCGGTGTCACTTTATTAAAACACTTCTTTAATGCATGGGAAGAGGCACGAGATGCAATAGGCATCTTTTGCGACCGATCCAAGGCATTTGATTGCGTAGATTGATTTGCTGATGACACTTCACTAATTTGCAAAGTAAACAGACATGCACAGGAGCTTGACGACGTAAATAACGCTATGCTTAAGGTCCATAATTGGTTTACGGTAAATAATTTGGTATTAAATGAGAAGAAAATTAAATGCATAAGATTCGCGTTACCGAATGTTAGAAATAGTGAATGTGACGGTTTATTGAATAAGGAGACGCTAGAATTCGTCGAAAAGACGGTTTTCCTGGGGATAACGCTTGACTCCAAGCTACATTGGGGTCTTCACTTAACATCACTTGGAGGGCGGCTAAGTTCAGCCGCTAACGCTGTTTGGAAAATCCGCCAATTAACAGACGTGGATACCGCGAGACTGGTCTATTTTAGTTACTTTCATAGCATCATGTTTAACGGTGTTTTGCTGTGGGGACGGGCTGCAGATATTGATTCTATCTTTATTCTGCGAAAAAGGGCCGTCAGAGCCATCTACGACCTCCGCAGACGCGAGTCTCTAAAGGAGGCTTCCGACGCATGCGCAATACCGCGCACGCACGCGCACCGGCCCGCACGACGCACCGTGGGAAGGGTTACGTGCGTGGTAGCGAAGACACGTGCGTCGCGGTGCGTTGCGGTGCGTCCGAGTTTGGATACATTCCCTAAGGGAACTGTTTAAGAAAATTAACATCATAACAGTACCACGGTAATATTATAATACAGTACTCCAACTTCATACAAACGGACGAAACGCGAGCTATACCTACGCGCCTCGATCCCATGGTGCGCTCGGGGCGCAGACAGTCACGGCTGTACCGCAGTGTCGAACGGACTGTGTGTTGTTTTTTTAACGATAACCGCGCGATTTTGTCTCTAAAAATCAGTTAATATGACAAGAGAGATAGAAATTAGGACAATAGACAAAACCTCTTGCTTAATAAATGAAGAAAATTTCAATACTGGTTTAAATCATCAAAATGTTACAAAAAGTTCTTTGATATCTCACCCATCGAATTGTAGTAATCTTAATAAATGTAATAATAATAATACTCTAAAAATTGTTCATCAAAATATACAGGGTGTGATAGGTAAGGAATTAGAATTGGAGCTGTTCATGAACTGTAGTTATATTGATATCCTATGTGTAACTGAACATTGGTTGAAAGTCCACCAGTTCATGTTCAGCTTTAACAACCACCAGGTTGCCAGCTCATTCAGCAGAGTTAATATGATACGTGGTGGCTCTTTAATAATTGTTCGTAACAATTTGAAATTTAAAGAACGTAAGGATATTGTGAGCCTCTCTGTTGAGCGAGTTATTGAAATAGCTTGCATTGAGCTTGAGCAGTTCCTTGTAATGAGCGTGTACAGGCCCCCATGTGCTTCATATGATATTTTTGAGAAATATATGGAAGAAGTATTATTAAAGACTTGTAACAGTAATAAAACAGTTGTAGTCTGTGGAGATTTCAACATTAATATACTGGAAAAATCTGCTGTAGTAAATAAATTTATAACTTTATTAAAGTCATGTAATTTGTACAATATATTCTTTGAGCCTACTAGAATAACTGCCACTAGTGCTACCTGTATTGACAATATTTTTACAAACTTAAAACCTTCTAGCCATTTAATTATAAATGAGTTAGACTCTGATCACTGTGGCCAGTTAGTCACTTTCCCTCAGAAAACAGTCAGAGCACAAAGAAAACTTGTGAGTTTTATTCCTGTAAATAAAAGTCGCTTAGGCCAATTTAAGAATAATTTAATGGAAAAACTACCCGGTTTGCCTTATCAAAATGACCCGGATCAAGCTTACACTTTACTATTTAACCTCATCAATAGTGAGTTTAGGAAGGTTTTTACCTCAAAAACATTGCCTGTTTGTGACCGCATTATATTCAGTGATTGGGCAACACCAATTATTATTTACAAAAGTAGGCAGAGGTTATTTGAATTGTATCATGAAAAAACATATAACTATGATGAAACTTTTCAAGAATTTGTTAAGAAATATTCAAAATTTTTTAAAAGAGCCTGTTCCTCAGCAAAAGCCATACACATTAAAAATAAAATAAAATCTTCTGGAAATAAAATTAAAACAACTTGGAATATTATTAATTCAGAAACGGGAAGAACGACAGTACGGAATCGTGACTTCCATCTAAAAATTAATGATGTAGATATTAAGGCAGACGTGGAGGTGGCAACTGAGTTTGAATTTTTTTTTACTAATATTCCTATTTTAACAACGAAAACTCTGTCATCGTCGTCCTCTACTTCTGCTTACTCAATACTTAAAGAATGTGTACCAGAATGTGACAAACTTTTTGAATTCACAGTTATTACTGCTAAAGACATTATAGAATCTTATAAAAATCTTGATGTAAAAAAAACTGCTGACCTTTGGGGATTATCAGTACATACCGTGTCCTCAATAATTGATGTAATTTCACCCTTTTTAGCAGTCGTTTTTAACTCTTGTATTGCATCTGGTGTATTTCCTGATCTGATGAAACTTAGCAAAGTGATTCCATTGTTCAAATCTGGCAGCACAACTGATCCCACAAATTTTCGCCCTATTTCAATATTACCTACTTTGAGCAAAATCTTTGAAAAATTAATTTTAAAACAAATGTTAGGACATTTCAATGCATATAATCTACTTCATCTGAAACAGTTTGGTTTTACAAAGGGTCGTTCAACTACAGACGCGGGCGTGGAATTACTGAAGAGCATATTCGAGGCCTGGGAGGAGTCGCAAGATGCTCTTGGCATTTTCTGCGACTTGTCTAAGGCTTTCGATTGCGTACATCATGATACACTCACCAGGAAACTGTACCACTATGGTATGAGGAACAAGGCTCTTGACCTTCTGACTTCTTATCTGAACAACAGAATCCAGAGGGTCGATGTTAATGGCAAGAAATCTGCAGGATCTGCGGTCACCATGGGCGTTCCGCAGGGTTCAATTCTTGGGCCTTTCTTATTTCTAATTTATGTAAATGATTTACCTTATCACATAAGGGATAATCACAAGATAGTATTATTCGCAGATGACACTTCGCTCATTTTTAAAATCAAACGTCAGTTAGTCAACTTTGAACAAGTTAACGATGCACTCTCTAAAGTAGTGCATTGGTTTAATGTAAATAATCTTCTACTGAACGAAAAAAAGACTAAACTCATTAAATTTTCAATGCCAAATGTCAGGCAGCTATCTACCAATGTTCAAGTAAATGGAACAGAGTTGGACCCTGTTGATTCGACAGTTTTTCTTGGAATCACTATTGACAGTAAATTACAATGGGGCCCACACATAGAAAAATTGTCAGGAAGACTAAGTTCGGCCGCCTATGCTGTTAAAAAAATTAGACAGATAACTGATGTGGATACAGCCAGAATTGTTTATTTTAGTTATTTTCATAGTCTTATGTCATATGGGATTCTTCTCTGGGGAACCTGTGCGGACATTGATACTATCTTTGTTCTACAGAAAAGGGCTGTTCGAGCCATATACAACCTAGGTCCAAGAGATTCCCTTAGAGAAAAATTCAAAGAAATAAATATTCTGACTGTAGCCTCACAATATATTTTTGAAAACCTATTGTATGTACACAAAAATATATGAAATTTTAAGAAAATGTCCGATATTCATAGTTTAAATACCAGGAATAAACACAATCTTGCTGTGCATCGCACACGTCTCCACAAAGTAGGCAACTCGTTCATGGGTCAATGTATACGCTTTTACAACAAACTTCCCATTGACATTCGAAACTTACCCATTAATAGATTTAAAATCTGTATTAAAACTAAACTTTGTAAAAAAGGGTATTATAAAATTTCAGATTATTTAGAAGATAAAAAAGCATGGGATTGAACTGCTCGCTCTGCTAAGCCTTGTGATAAAACTTAACATTTTGATTATTTTGTAAAATCATGAAAATATACCAGTTTTATATACACATTGACATTGTTGAAAATTATATTCAAAATGACATGATTACTTTGTAAAGTATTATATTATTTTATTTAATTATTGTGAATGTAAGGACTATGTGGATATCATTATTATTTTCATTTTTCAGTTAGTTTTAATTATGGTCTGGCAGTTTGAGTAGTTTATGCGGCCTACCCAAATGTCCTTTCTTTGGTATTGTGCGTCGAGTTGAGCTCCTTAAGTTCTGAGTTGAGCTCCACGATTACTGACAAATGCTTGCACTGACTGGACAGGTTCACTCAAATCTGTGTGGTTCTTTCCTCAAAAGACCATTTCAGACACTAATCTACATGGTCCTCATATGGCCTGACCAAGATTATGTCTGGACTTTAAAAGAGACTGTGACCTCTGAGTTTGTTTCGGCCTTTCTTCTCAGAGTAGTCAGATAGGAAACGCCGAACTCAACTAGCTTATTTTTATTTTTTTTAATATGACGTGTAAAAGTGATTCTGATATCCTATTTACAGAATAAACAATTTCATTTCATTTCAATTTCATTTCAGTAGGAAATATTGTGCTATTTTTGGTTGTATGAATTCGTCAATAACGCATCCAGACATAAGTTTTTTTAAATTATCTGGAAACTGAAAGGTAAGACTATAATTTGACTTACTAGTAGGTAGGTACATAATGTGTGTCTTTATGGATAAGTATTTCCTTTTATCTCACGAAAAAAAAGGTGTTTGGATTAATAAATAAAGCGAATAAAGTAAAAATTTCGGTGCATGTGTGTTTTGTTTGTTTGCATAATTCAAAGTAAAGACGTGGTATTTTATTATTAATAATATTTGTTTATTATCTGTGTGTATGAATAATACTATACTATGTTTCCCAAAACAATTTTTTAATAAAGCTTTATATAATAATGCGGATTTATTATACTTTAAAATTTAACAATAAATCATTTCGTACGACTCAGTCGAGGCGCAAATATTTTTCGGTCGCAAATTTATAAGCCGGATTTGTTTTTCAAATAAAAACATGTTTTTTTAATTAAATCTACCAATCAAAAAACAACACGCATTTTTATTGAACACTTCCTATTCAATATACAAAGTATTTCATTTATTTATATAAAAAGGATATTTACAATCACAAAACTAAATAGAAACAGAAAGTAGGCAAATGTAATTAAAATGCTGGAGACGGGCATCCCTAACGCATGTTTACGTACCGCGCGGCTGTAGGCATTTATTTCTATCATGCGGCCGAGTTACACTACTGTATAATAATATTACCGTGACGGTACGTTGTCAGATATGAAAACATTATGTATGTTCGAAAAAATCTAAATCTTTTTAGTAAGAAAAGTGATAGGCATAATCTTCGATCAATAATAGTAGACTAGATTCCCGATAAGCGCTTCAAAAACGGCCCGAAAAATAAGACCACGAATACGTTTGTGGTCTTATTTCAAATTAGTATGGTCCAATCATAGCCAACATTAAGACGTCAAAATGCCGCAGTGCGCGTTCAAAAACTGTGTAAATAACCACCGTAACACCAAGGTTTTGGAAGGAATATCTTTTTTTCGGTAAGTTTAAATGAGTAAGTGTTTTTCATAAAGTAAAAACAGAATTAAATTGTAAATTTAATTCAATTAGCTAATATTATAATTGTTGGGCCAATGTTTGTTACGACGCACCAACTATTGTATCGAACATCGACTGTTCTTGAACAGGGAATGCATGGAGTAGTGTTGTTATTTTGTAATGGTATTTTTATTTGTAGATTTCCTAGTGACCCATTTCGCTGTGCAGAATGGGTATCTATTGTCGCGAAAGAAAGAGGAGAAGAAATATACAACCCTTGTAAAAATTCTAGAATATGTTCGATTCATTTTGACGGATTCGACATAACTGGAAACACGCAAAGGCGTAGATTACTAAAAACAGCGGTTCCCAAATTGCAGGTAATTATCATAAAGTATTAAAATAGTTGGTGTAAGATAACGTTTTGATAAAATAATAAGTTGATTATGACTTTTTTTTTAGATTCACGGACCAATAAAAGTGCAATCAGCTATATCTATACAATTGACGAAAGATCAGGTAAATTTTGTAAAAATCTTAACAGAAGAAAATTAGTTCATTAAATAGTTATTTTTCAAATGTTTTCAATAAACTGTGTTTGTTTCTTTATAGGCCACATCTTCAGCAACTTTAAGTTTTAAAGATACTTCAGGACTGCATGACGTGCCTCGGGCTGATGCAGTTGGTTTTAAGTCTCCTGAAGCTCCTGATGCGTCATTATCAGATTTAATATCTGTTTGTGACACTCCAAGAAAAGGGTACTTAAAAAAGAAATTGACGACATATCGCAGAATTATAATATAATATAATAGACACTAAATCTAAGAAAATACATAATTTAAAAAAAGTAAATAACCGACTAACTAAGAAAAATAGTTCTTTAAAAAACATAATTAATTTGCTTCAAAAGAAACAATCCATTGATGATTCAATATTTTTCGATTTGGCAAAAAATGTTGAAGTTGCAGAATTATTCAATGGAATGTACATTAAAAATAACAAAAATCGTGCGAAGCCGTTCATAAAATATCCTCCAGGTGTGAGAAAATTTACTTTAACGCTGCATTTTTACTCGCCATCTGCATACAAATATGTACGTAAAATGTTTAATACATGTTTACCCCACCCCCACACATTATATGAATGGTATCGAAGTGTAAATGCGGAACCTGGATTTTGCACCGAAACGTTAAATAGGCTTGAGGAGAAAGTAAAATCTAGTGATAAAAATATTTTATGTGCTTTAGTTGCTGATGAAATGTCTATTAGGAGGCAAAAGATATGGACAGGTAAAATCTATGAGGGCCTAGTAGATATGGGTTTAGGTAGCGACGACAGTAGCCAAATGGCCACCCAAGCTTATGTTTTTATGTTAGTTGCAATCAATGATTCCTGGAAGCTACCATTAGCTTATTTTTTTATTGACAGTATTAAAGCAGATATGAAGGCGAATTTAATAAAGATGGCTTTAGAAAAATGCAATAAAATCGGTGTGCAAATTCGTTCTGTGACGTTCGATGGCTGCAAAAGCAATATTGCAACGATGAAAACATTGGGTTGCGTGTTGGATGATTTAAAAAACTTAAAAACTGATTTCAAACACCCCAGTGCTGATTATAATGTTGTAGTATTTTTAGACGCGTGTCATATGTTAAAACTGATGCGGAACACCTTCGAATCTAAGAAAGTAATATATACTACCGGTGAAAAATCAATTAGATGGCAATATTTATCGGAATTATATAACCTGCAAGAAGAAAACTGCTTACACTTGGCGAATAAACTTTCACATCGACATGTCCATTTTAAAAATCAAATAATGAACGTGAAATTAGCCACGCAACTTCTTAGTAGAAGCGTTGCCAAAGCTATAGACTTTTGTAATAAAACCTTAAAAATTCCCGCATTTAGAGAATCAGAAAGCACAGTAGAATTTATTAAAATACTTAATGATCTTTTTGATACCCTAAATACTAGAAACCTTAAGGACTTTGGATTCAAACACCCTTTGAATAAGGGTAATTCACAAAAAATATTGTCATTCTTGTACCAAATTAAAGACTACTTATTATCATTAGCAATTAATGTTACAAATAAAAGAACTCTTAAAGTCGGTACCGATATAAGAACTGTATTTTCAACCAAAAAAGTGCCCCTAATCAAAACACAGAATAATACTGGATTATTAGGACTATTAGTGTGCATCAACAGTCTGACTTATTTGTATAAAACTTTAGTTGCAACTGACAATCTTTCTTTTTTATTAACATATAAACTCAGCCAAGACCATGTCGAGCTATTTTTTGGGAACATACGGAGTCAAAATGGACATAATAATAATCCCAACACTAGACAATTTAAAGCCAGTTTTAAAAAACTGCTGTCTCATTTAGAACTGGGCTCTAAATTTACCGGAAATTGTATACCTATAGAGAACATACCAATTTTATCCGGATCATCATCACTAAACAAAATTAATAACTTGTCAATAGGTTACCGTTTTGAAGAAACCGAGGAGAAAAATTTAAGTTCTGCAGAAATTTTAAACAATAGATCCATAGAACAGAGTTTTGATAAATATCAGACAAATTGCACTGAAATGATTGAAAAACTAGATTATAATCCAACTTCAGATATTGTTCCACAAATAGTAGGTTACATTTCTGGTTTTGTAGTCAGTAGCCTTGTTAAGAAAATTAATTGTGAGGACTGTAAAATGGATTTGTGGGCTAAAGAAAAATTATGGTTCCATAAATTAATAGATGTAAGAGACATCGGTGGTTTATTTTATGCTTCAAATGACGTGTTTGACATATGCATGAAAACCGAACGTGTTATACGGAACTGTCTTCGCATGAGTGGTGGCAAACCAATGCAAAAAAAGTATGATAAAAACTTTATATGTGTAAATGTTTTAAACGCATATATTGAAAAGGATGTGTTTTCTGGGGGAAACGAACACAACCATAAAATAAGCTTAATTAAACTCATTATAGAAAAATTCATTAATGTAAGATTACATTATATTTGTAAAAAAGAAACTGCTCAAATAAAAATTACTTCTAAAAGACAGCTTTATAACAAGCTGAATCTGTTTAAAGGTAATTAAACATTACACTACTATTTTAAATACTTTTGTATAAAGAATACGCCGAAAACGCGTTTCTTGACTCCCTTTATTATTATTTTTACTTTTTTTATACCTATTTGTTGTAATAGCGGCAATGTAAAATACTATCTACTACTTTTTTGAATCGGTCAAAAATAATTGCCACCATAGAAAATGAACCTAAAAAAAAAAAATATTCTGCAACTCTACGTCTTTCAATACTTACTGAGTTCTGAGCATTGAAATGTAATACCAAGAACTATTTCTAGTTCCACAATAGAATAAGCACGAAATTGTAAACAAAATGTTTTGAACCTAATTACTTTGAACTTAAGTTTCATTTTAGAATAAATATTTTTATACTGATGACTTTTTATTTTCAAGCGACATTTTAAATTTATTGCTTATAAACTTTCTCCGATGAAAGGACTTAAATAAATATATTTTGCAATGGTAATTAAACTTTATGTTTAAGCATTAAGGTTTATAATAAACTGAAGTTGTTAATACTATTCAACTTTTTTCTAAGAATTGTAGATGTTTACGTGTGTGCAAACGTGGCCACTTGAGCGACTTAGTTTTGTTCCTGGTCCTTAATCTAGTCTACTATTGTTGATCGAAGGGCATAATTTTAACACTAGAAATAGGAACAAATTAGATCAACCATTTTTTAGATTGTCTAAAACACACACTTCTTTTATGGGGTACTATGTGAAATGTTATAATAAAATACCACTCGATATTCTTCAACTAAATGAGAAGAAATTTAAAACATGCATTATGCACACTATGTAGACAAGCATATAATAAGCTGGATGATTATATCGTAGATAAAAATGCTTGGCTTAATGCTGGTCCTGCTTCACAGCCACTTGGGCTCACTAGTTAAAATTTTAATATTTTGAAGAGTTGCTTCCCCTTTTCTTTATTTTTGTTTTTGACATTACGAACTTAATGTTTATTCTTGTTTTACCTAGTATAGTGTTGAACGCTCCAATTAGTAATGATTTTCTTTCTTTTGGGTGGTAAAATTCTATTAATTTCTAAAATATTTGCAAACTATAGTTTTGTATAATTTAGAAGCATTTTTATTTTTGTAAATGTGAGACCATGGAGCCGTTTATTAAGTTATTAAGATGCATGTTGACTTGAAAGAGCATAGTAGTTGAGAGTATGTCATGCTCACTTAAATGTCTCGCTGATGGTGGCGAGTGTGTTGTATTATTCGGTTCCCTACAAAATAGTTGAGCTGGATGGTGCTGATCTACGCGTCATGTTCGTGAGCGGGCGCCATCAGTTGAAACTGGTCATCTGCCAGGGCTTATTTTTAATCTTATATTTTCAATTGCTTTTGATTATTTTTTGTACTTTGTTCTCACATATAGAACCAACAAGAATGATGTACCCAGAATTTTGTAATCTATATTTAAAAGAGTGTGCTTGGAGTTTCATGCCCGTTCTTCTCCTACGTTTTGGAATGGGAAATTAGCTTCAACTTTCTGACTAACTGACCGACTCTTTGATAATTCTAAAGTGCCTGTAAATGGTTTAATTGAAATATATGATATGATTTTGAGTTTTAAGTTCTCACTATTGATAGTGCAGTCGCTACCGAGTGTCAATACCAGTGATAGGAATAGGTAGTGCCTATCTGCCTAAACTTCGAAGAACAGAGACGAGACTTCCTTATGACTAAATATTTTCCGGGACATCTGTCCCGAAATTCGGGACAACACTTTTAAATACATTAAAAAAATATGTTATTTTGAAATAAGTAATTCGTCTATATTTACCTAAAGTTTGCGACTAGACATAACATTTATAATTTATAACTCCATAATAATAACTTATCCTCTATGGGCTGTAAAGGAAAGATAAAACACATAGAATATTGTTGTAACAAATATATGTATATTTATATTATTTTTTAAATATGACGTAATTGGAAAGCATGAAACAAAATGTACAGACGGAAAAAACTTAAGTTACAAATTTCTTTTTATCTATCTATGTCATATTTATTTTACTGACGTTGAGTGATGCAATTTTAACTCAAATCAAAGTACAAATTAACCTTTGAAGTATAACATTTAGGACAATCAGTTTTAATAGTGAACTATTAAGTGTCCGGTTTTGATACAGATCTTGACGCATAAAAAATTGCTAAGCATTTGAAAATCTTTATTTGTGTTACAAATACCATAAAAAATAAAGAACGATTTTAATTCAATCATCTTGATTCGATTCGTCAAGTTCAGTATCAGAACCGAAATTTTCTTTGTCAGATGAGTTATCTAAGTTAAAATACACAATCATAATTTTTTTCTATATTTTCAACTGTCAGGCGATTTCGTTTTATGTTAAGAATCCATTTATAAGTTGAAAACGACCTTTCAACATCGACTGAGGTTAAAGGCGCGTTCATATAGTATGATCGCTCATCTCTTCCTGCTGTTATCGCGTCACAAATGTGTCTAATTTTATCTAGATCGGGATTTCTGTCCATGACATTTACGAGTATTTTTTATAGGCTCAGACGAACACCAGCTAAGCACAGTTCTCACGTGATCAAATATTTCAATCGATTCCATAACATCACGCCTGTATTCCCCGAAGGGTTAGGCAGAGGTGTACCTATAGTATAGTACACCCACATTTCGCCAGTTATGTTTAAGTCCCATGTAATAGGACAGACTCCGGGCTGCTACTGAGAAATTCCAGATGGAAAAACCCAATAACACCTTGCCCGACCCGGAAATCGAACCCAGGACCTCACGCTCAGCAGTAGCGCTTTTCGACCACTAGACCAACGAGGCAGTCAATTCAATGGATTCCGTTAGAGTTTAATTCGATTTTTGTAATTTCTTTAACCCAATTTGTATAACTTTAAAATATTCCTCAATGTAGTCCAAGTCCGATTTCAAGTTTTCCTTTTGAAGAACATTTTTAGGCACACCTAATAGAGAGCGCGTCGGAACTTCTTAAAAGATTTACAATTGTTTTTATTTGATCGTAATATTTTGCATAATATGACACTGCCTCCAACCAAGTACCCCATCTTGTAATAACGGGTTCTGGCGGAAGCGGCATGTGGGGAAAGGTGTTTTTTAACAAGCGCACTCTAATAGGTGACTTAAAAAAAATTACGTTTGAAACTAATTCAGCTACATCTGAGTATTCGTATCGTATTTTTTCAGCCACGAGATTCAGTGCATGTGCTAAGCAAGTGACGTGTATCATGTTGGGCAAATAATTTTTCAGAACACGTCCCGCTTTTAGCATTTATGCTACACTATCAGTGCATAATACAGCAACGTCTCCTACTTTGGATTCATACGAATTGCGCCACATATTTTCAAGGCAGTCTGTTACAAATTGGGCAATTGTGTTCCCATTAACAATTTCTAGTACTTTCCAAGCAACTAAAAATGGTTTTTGTGTGATCGCATTTAAAGGTTTTACAAGAAAATGTACCATGTATCTGCCTAAAAAATCAGTTGTCTCGTCTAAAGATACCCACAGCTTTTGATTTGCAGCTTGTTCATAAATCGAGTCAATTTTTTTTTTAAATCTTGTCTAAGTAAACTTTTCTCAGCAATGATTGCTCAGGAACCTTTTGTCGATTTGTGCAATTGCAGCAAATATATTTATGAAAGATTTTTTTGAAAGCGGGGTTGTTTACTTGAATCCAAGTTATATTACATAATATGAGAAATTGTACTAGGTCCAAATAAAATTCTGCATTTGGTTTCTTACTTGTCCCTTTGTGTTTCGAACCTTTAACGTGCCTCTTGACACTACTAAGTTTAGCTGTTATTCTGCTCTCGCACTTAGAACAGCAAATCAAATTACTGGCCGGGTCGTAATATAATTCATGATGAAGTCCAATCCAACTTTGTACTGTTGCTTCCTTAGGGTTGTTCGCCATCGCCAATCTTAATGGTTTCCAAAAAGAGGTACCTAAAATAAAATAAAATAAAATTTTATAGTTTTCCATACCTCAAAAGGAAAAACAAACCCTTATAGATATGGGGAGGTGGAAGGGAAAGTGGGAGAGGCGCGCGCATTCCACCTAGATGCATCGATTGTATCGATTTGAAGATTTTAATATTTGATTTTACGCTCTAATAAAGAAATACGGTTAGAAAATATGAACACGAGTAGCTTGTTATTGAAATTGTTTTTTTTCTTCTACAGAGTTACATTGTAGTCAATGCGCAAAGGACATAATCCATTTTGGTACAAATATAAAAAGAGCCGGCCTGAAAAATTATATATTTTGATAGAATTCATCCGCCTTAGCATTTCTTTATGACACCAAAGATGTAGCATCACTATGCTTGGTAGTATTTAAGTTCACTTTTATATTTGGACCAAAAATTAAATGCGGATGATGTCCTGTCTTGTACGTAATGGTCATCAAATATTAAAATAACCATTTTTTTGCTTTAAATATGTTTCATACACAATAATTATCTTAAAAACTCCACTCAAAAATGTCAAGTTCATACAACTGTACATCAAGCTAGACTGTCAAATTGCTAGTTTAAGATAAAATAATACATACATTTATGTTCTACTTTATATCTAACTTACTGTTTGTTTCTCTACAAGAAATAAAATAAATAACTTTAGTCTAAACATTAAAAAGTAATAAATGTTGACTTACCGTATTATTTGATGTAGACAGACAGGAACAATGTTATTGCAGCAAATCGTAATCCATAAATTCAAGCCAAGGTAGTCGTATTAGGAAGATCCAATGAACTAAAAAACGTGCGAGGGTCAAAAACAATATTCACAGAAACAATACAGGAAGATGCGCACTTAACAGACCGAGCCATAAAATTGTCTTTTAGAGAATAGCACTGCACTGGGTCGACGACGGCGCCTTGTGTTCCACGCGCGCCTCAAAGAGATGTCAGCAGAACTCAATTCAATTCAATTTCAATTCAATTTATTTATTTATTTAATTAAATAATGCATATTTACAATATTAAGCCTTATACTAAAATGGTAGGTATATAATAATGGTTCGACCTGAACTAGACGGGGTCCGCTAGGACCGATGCCTGCCGGGATCGCGAAGAAGTCCGAAAGGGAGACCGTGGCCCCCGGCAACATGGCAACTCAAGGAACACGGGTGGGTTTTAGTCAGTAAGAGTCTGACACGCCATCCCGCTCCGCCCAGAGCGGGAGAAGTTATTTGATGATTTCCCACCCAAAAAAAAGGCGCCTTACGGCGCCCTGTTTATTTCAATGAAACATGATCCAGTTGTAATAGGTGTGTATATTATCACATAACACAGTGTCCAAGCGACAGCGGAATAATCGTATACACAAACACAGGATAATAAACTTGTTGTTAAACGATACACAAAGTCTAATAATAATATTGAGATAGCAGGTGTTTTATATTCAGATTCAAAATCCTCTCTGGTTTTCCTTGAACCGTAGACTGATTGCCCTAGACTAACTAGTGTTGTCAGGTTATATCTAACAGTGGGAACCATAGATAATTAGTTGGTTCGCCACAACACGAATGATACCGGAACGTGATATTAGAGATTATGCAATCGTTAACTTTTTCGATAACCGACTGTTACCATTTTATTCGCGTAAGAAATGCGTATCTTGTTCCACTTAAAGATTTTTGTTTCGTCATAATTATAAGCCGCAGTGGACGCATTTTGGTTTCTCTTGCGGAGATTTAGTACAGTTGGCTGTAAGATGCTTGCCAGTGCATTTTACACACCTTGGCTCTTTTCTGCAATATTTATGTGTATATGTGTATAAGGAATGAGTTTCGGATTTTAATTTTAATTTTACACTCTAAAACGTGCTTGGTGCCATAGATTTTGTTGACATCTTTGTCATTATTAAATGATAAGACGAACACTTGTTGTCAACTTTTTCTATTTTCAAACCTTGTGATTTGAAATCGTCTTTGATTCGATCTGGCTGGCAGAAAGAATGTATTTTTTTCACTACATCTCTTATGGTCGAGCCTGTTTGTTCTCGTATGAATGCCAAAGATATTCTTTTTATGACAAAAGTCTAGCAATCGCTCTATAATAGTCCTCGGTTTTGGCGTTGAGCTTCACACAAGCTTCATTTGTCATTTTTGCGGTGAATGATTCTGTTGGTTTGGTTTCAGTTAGTGAGTTGTAGTACATTTGGTAGTTGTTGACTCCGTCTATTATGATAGGTGGTGGTGGCGGCACTTTTTTGACTAATGTCTGTTCTTTCTCATATTTTTGTTGTTGTTGGGCGCTTGTTCCGGGTTGTTGTGGTGGAGAGAGGGAGATGTTTAGCTTCCTTTTCTTCCTACTATGGGCCCTAATCCACTCAGTCTCTTTGGCGAGTTCTTCCTCGTCTGTGAAGTATTCGATATTTTCTTTATCAGATTGAGCTAATTGTGTGTGGCTCTTAGCTTCCAACTCCTTAGGGATATTATTTCCTTGTCCTTTAGAGCTCGTATTTTCTTTTTGACGGCTTTGGTGTTGTCGCTGGAGGCCTTCTATTTGGACCTTCAGATTATTGACAAGAAGTTCCAGTTTTTCTCTTTGCGATTTTTCTTGGATGTAACTGTCATACAACAGCTTTTCCAGATACGTTTTAATTTTTACCTTAGTTGACGACGGTGTTATTGTATTGCGCCAGCGAATTACTCAAAACTAGAGCACCCGCGCGCGAATGATATACGTCCATTCTCTGTGGAAGCCAAACACGGAACTGAAATCCTCTAAATAACATGATATGCTACAATGTTCAGATTTAACAATGGTGAATTGATTACGAACACTTTATTCTTTGAACATCTACAAGTAATGTAAATGAGGACGAGGTCGCTGAATCATAATTATACAGATCGGATTAACTTACCTAGTGACGTCCGATCCTTAATTATGTGAAGTGACCTCGTCCTCATTGTATCCCAACCCTTCCCAGATAATAAATTTACTTATGTATATAATGTTTATTGGATTGCCTTATCCAAACCTCTTCTAAAAGTTGTGTTGTGCTGTATACACTAGGCCGGGACTATACGATGCCCTTAGCGGTCATCTTAAAGTCCCGTTTTTATGCTTTGAAATAATGATTTGACAGATGTCATGCGAACACGGCAACGACGAACCACAGATAATATTGTTTGTTTTTAGAATGAATGGCTTTCATCTTTAAATAATGATAGCGTGTATTGCAAAAGTGCAAACTAGTAAAGTAATGTAAATGAGGACGAGGTCACTTCACATAATTAAGGATCGGACGTCACTAGGTAAGTTAGTCCGATCTGTTTAATTGGATTAATTTAAAAAAAAAACAGTGACACTCCGGGAGTGCCGACAGCAGTGAAAACTTGAAAAATAAATCGGCACCGCGGTAATCAACGCGTTAAACTTATACTCCACGCACCACGGAAATCAACGCGTTGATGTCTTTTAAGTGGTCAAAAGCTGGTGTTATCACAGTGTCGCGAAATCAATGGTTTAGTCCTATCTCAAAAATGCTCAACGAGCTTAAAGAAGTTTTCACTTAAAAAATTAGAGAATTATCTACCTACTAGACCTTTTTTGTGGCGACCTGCTATGTACCTGACCAAAGACTATATATACTCTTTGTTCCTGACTAATAGCCGTTATCTGTAAACGTGCAGATTGCTCGTGGTTGTTTTCTTGTTTTATTTTCATAATTTAATTTAGTTTTTTTAAAGTACCTACAAAAAGGTTGTTTTTCATAGTCTATAACCACCACTCCCTCTCCCCCCAAAATGGCTCCCCTTACATCAAAACGAAATCAGGTAGTCATAACAGGTCACTGACCCTTTTTTTGGGTGGGATATTATCAAATAACGTCTCCCACTCTGGGTGGAGCGGTAGGGCGTCAGACTCTTACCTACTGACTAAACCCTACCCGTGCTCTTTCAATCGCCTGTATTGCCAGGGGCCACGGTAACCCTTTCGGATACAAACTGCAACCCTGGTAGATAAGAAACCCCCTGGGAACCAAAAATGCCAAAAAAAAATAATTGTCCAGCTAGCATGTTGTAGAGAATAGACGAACCATAGAGCGTGCGTCGTCGCCGTGGTTTTCCCAGCGTTTGTCAGTTACATATTACATAGTATGTCAAGGTGATGATGATTAAATGGTCATGTCGCCGAGTGACGTGTGGCGGCCTGTGTGGGGCGGCACGCGCGGCCGCCGCGCGCCGCGCCGACCGTGCGAACATCACTTATTGTTCATCGGCTCCAACACAGCAATCTTTACGTATGTTTACGTGGTACAACAAGTGTCATTTATTTAATGTACGTAGGTATCGTTCTTACCAATGGATTATGATTAATTAGCAAGTGATATGTGTTCAGCGTTCATTGCAACAGAAACAACAAGATGGCTGCGGCGCATACAATTAGCTCTCTATTATTTTGGGTGGCACTTGGGAGAAGAACTACGGTCCCTGAGAGCAGCTGACAGGGTGAAGAGGAACTAGGACCCCTGAGAATAGCTGATAGGGAACAACATGTGCATAACTCCAGCTTCCTCATATGTGATAGAATAATTCTTTAAAGGCCAATATTTAAGGCATAATTGCAGCAACCAAAGTTCCCAGTCTTAATTTAGCAGCCACAAAAACTTCAATTTGAATCGTTTACAGTTTGTTAGGCGGAGTGACGTCACCCTAGCTTCCTCATGCAGTACTACAGGCAAACCAGTGAGGGAGGTTAGGGTTTTGGACTATAATCAGAAAATTAAAGCATGATTGCAGGACAAGGCAGGAAAAAACTGAACGATAATACTTAAAAAGTGTTGAAACTACGATCTACGAAATTTGCATGCCCAATTTAGTCGGCGGAATATGAAGAATTATTGTGTAATTGTTATAAAATCTGTAAAATACCATATTTCAGGCAAATAAATGAATCTATCTATCTATCAGAAAACTGTATCTAAGCCGCGGTGACGTCACCCCAGCTGCTCATGTCGTATCTTCCGTACGAAAGAAAATATGATCTGATCTGATATGATCTATAATTCCTAGTGAAAAACCCGGTATAACTTTGTCTGAGCCGGGGATCGAACCCATGACCTCGACCACTAGACCGACAACGTGACAGTCCACCCGATCTATTCACCATAAAAACTTATGAAGCTCCGAGCTCGAAGTGAGCTGTCATTCCACCTGATGCTGGGGATTGTCACGATTGACAGCTCATCAAATAACTTCTCCCGCTCTGGGCGGAGCGGGAGGGCGTGTCAGACTCTTACTGACTAAAACCCACCCGTGTTCCTTCGGTTGCCCTGTCGCCGGGGGCCACGATCTCCCTTTCGGTTTTCTTCGCAACCCCGGCAGGCATCGGCCCTAGTGGACCCCTTCAATTCTGCTGACATCTCTTTGAGGCGCGCGTGGAACACAACGCGCCGTCGACCCGGGCCACGAATCCTGAACCCTGAGGTGTTGTGTTGTGGCTGTGCCGCTGTGTCGCTGTGGCAGCAGAACTGAGTAGGTAAACCCGCACGGCTCATTATCAATAGGTAACGAGCCCGCAATTATCAGTACTTCCATCACGCAAACACTTTAATCTTTTTGAAGACGTTACCCTAATTTGATTAGTTTCATTATTACTGATTAATATTACTTACAGTTTTACTGATTACAGAAGGTACATTACATTAATACATTTATAACTATCATTAATCATTAATGCTATGAAGCACAAATCAATTTCACTATATTTCAACTTTTAAATAGGTTTTTCATTTAATTAGGCAATAAACAGCTAAACTAGTGAATAGTGTTGAAGTATAGCAAAAACAAATCGATCCTACGTCAATACTATAGTCTTTCTCTTTCTAACTCGCTCGGGCTTAACCACGTGATGAATAAAATAAAAATTTAATTAATAAAACTAATTATAATAATTACTCAAATCTATTAAGGAAATGTATTTATAATTCCAAAAAGAATGCTAACATAAAATAAATTAATGCTCATGATAATTAATGTAAAGCCACATGGACTGTCTTTAAAAACGAAATAAATAATAACACTCAGAAAGACAACATAGAATTTATAAAATTAAATGATAATACAATTACAGACCATGTACAAATAACTGCTATATTTAATAACCATTATGTAAATTTAACGCATATTCCAGAGGGAAAAGCACTAAGGAAGACCTCTACAAAAGTACATCTCTCAACTCCATGTTTCTCAGACCAATGCTGGTATACGAGGTACGACAGGAAATAATGTCTCTGAACAACAGCAGGTCGGAGTACTATGATGAAATTAATACGAAAATCATAAAAGCCTGCTGTAATGAAGTGACGGTTATTCTCACTCATTTAATAAACATGTCTTTTTCACATGGAACTTTCCCTGAAAAATTAAAACTTTCCTTAATAAACCCTTTATTCAAGAAGGGAGATAAATGTGATATTAATAATTACAGGCCTTTATCTTTAATACCCATCTTTTCTGAAATGTATGTACAAAAGATTAACTGATTTCTGCAATCAATTTCAATTTATAAGTGAAGAGCAGTTTGGATTTCAAAAGAATAAATCCATATCGTTGGCTATTTATACTCTTATGCAAGCTGTACTTTCAAATATTAATAATAATTATATAACGCCTGGCCTTTTTTTACCTATAGAAAGCCTTCGATCTGGTGTCAAACGGCATATTTCTAGAAAAGTTACAAGCTATTGGGATTAGGGGACCAGTACTTCAGTGGTTATCGTACTATTTAAGTAATAGAAAACAACGTGGCATTATAAATAAAAAATAAAAAACAAAAAATAATGACATTATATCTTACTCATCAGAATATAGACATAATAAATATGGCGTTCCATAAGGCAGCGTACCAGGCCCAATACTATTCCTCATCTACATAAATGACATTATAAAAATAACATAACATAACATCACGCCGGTGATCCCCGAAGGGTTAGGCAGAGGTGTACTTATAGTTCACCCACATTTCGCCAGTTATGTTTAGGTCCCATGTAATAGGGGGCGAACCTATTGCCATCAACCGGGCACAAACCCAGACTCCGAGCTGTTACTGAGAAATTCCAGATGGAAAACCCAATAACACTTTGCCCGACCCGGGAATCGAACCCAGGACCTCATACTCAGCAGTAGCGCTTGCGACCACTACACCAACGAGGCAACATACAAAAACATGACGATGATGATGGAGACATTATAAAAATAACTAACCATAAATGCATATTATTTGTCGATGATATATCTATTATAGTGACATCTAACAAAAAACATAATACAATTTGAGACCATGAGCTTGACATTAATAATACAATTGACAAATTACTGCATTGGCTTGACATTGGTGCCGATTCTCTTGTACACCGAACTAAACTATCACTAAAATTCCTTACTTTGGCTATGAGAATCTTAAATCGAATTTGACAATAGCGACTCCACGTGGTAGGCACTTGTTTGCCCTAACCCGTGAGTTTTTTTTAGAGCCGGAGGCGCGCAGGGATGGAGGGGGCGAGCAGGGGCGCAGCCTCGACGTGTTTTTTTAAAGAATTTTTCATTGATTTAAATAGTAATATATATGTCAATGGAATTTTTTCAGTTTTTGTTAGGAAAATATGAAAAAAAATACCTACACGTTGAGAATTAGGGGTTTGAGGGTTTTATAAAGGGGGTCGGTTTTGGTCCTAAAGTCGAGGTGTTGCTGAGAATTTAAAGTTCATGACAACCAATTTTATTCCTCACGTTTTTAATTGCGATTAGAAATAGTCAAATTGAGTTGGACAATCAAAATTTAAGGTGAAAAACGTCAAATTCAGAATAGTAAAATTGCCATTTTCACTAAATTAATATCTCAGTGCTATCTTAGTGCTGTCAAACTAAAATATTTTAAGTTGTGTCACTTTAGTCTATTTCAGAATGGGAAATCGTCGTCTGACAGGAATAAACTAAATTTTGGTGATTTTTAGTTTAGTTTAGAGGCATTTGTGACAAGAGAATCGGAACCATTAACCATTTAAAGATAAATTTAGACAAATCCGCTTATATCCAATGCAATCAATCAAATAATTATAAAAAAATGACATTAAACTCAATATTAATAAAATCAAAGAAGTACATACAAGATTCTTAGGCGTGATAATCGATAAAGACATTAATTGGAAAGAACACATAGCCAATGATAGCACTAAAATTAATAAATTTGTATACGCACTAAAACAAGTTAAAATGTAACTAATATGAAAACTGCTGTATTGTCATACCACATGTACGTCGAATCGCTACTACGACATGGCCTTGTAATGTGGGGTAATAGCATCGATTTCTGTAGGGCATTCATCGCTCAAAAAAAGTGTATGAGGTCAATTTGTGGTCTTAAACCTGACGACTCATGCCAATCAATATTTAAGAAACTTGGTTTGTTACCGTTACCGTCACTTTACATTTACGAAATATGTGTGTTTCTAATTAAAAATAAACAAATATTTAAGAAAACGATATTAATCCTAGGAACAGACGAGATCCTCATAACATGTGTGTGCGCATCTATAACAAAATACCTAGGCACTTCAAAACATTAAATACAAGATTGTTTAAAATTAAGTTTTATAAATGGTTACTGGAATGCAGTTTTTATAGTTTGATAAAAGAGTTTTTGAAAAAAAATGTTGATGGTTGATGCCTTCTTCACCTAACTTTATAATTTTGCATGCTATGTTTTTATCCTAGCTAAACTGTTTGTGTCATATAAATTTGTATTTAACACCATTGTATACTATGTCTTACGCAAATAATATTTTGATTTTGATTTGATTTGAAATCCTTACTTTGTCATAGTGACGGTACTATACTTTTAGCCTTGTGTGGGATCACACGCCTCACATAATACTAGTACAACACACCTTCCTGTATATAGAGAAAAGGATAATAAACGTATTATTGAAATCCTTTGAACGGTCTTTCTTTTAGTGTCCTACCTTAAACCCTAACAAACAGTCCCGGGAAATCCCGGAACCAAAAGTACCGAGAAATACTGGATACGTCGATTTAGGAACCGAGATTTTCAAAACCAAACTCCGGTTCTTTTGGTACCTTCGGGAAAAGATACTTCGCGTTTAAAATATTTCTAATTTTATTGCCCAAAGCCCGACCGCTTAGAGCGTGGAATACACATGCTACCTAGTAGTACAAGAGCATGCTACTTAGTAGCATTCAACTAGCATGTGTATATGTCACGGCTAAACCCCGAAGTGCGGCTATACCTAGTTTTAGTCGGCTACAACTAGGTACGAAATGAAATGAAATGAAATGAAATTGTTTATTCTGTAAATAGGACATCGGAATCACTTTTACACGTCATATTAAAAAAATAAAAATAAGCTAGTTGAGTTCGGCGTTTCCTATCTGACTACTCTGAGAAGAAAGGCCGAAACAAACTCAGAGGTCACAGTCTCTTTTAAAGTCCAGACATAATCTTGGTCAGGCCATATGACCATGTAGATTAGTGTCTGAAATGGTCTTTTGAGGAAAGAACCACACAGATTTGAGTGGACCTGTCCAGTCAGTGCAAGCATTTGTCAGTAATCGTGGAGCTCAACTCAGAACTTAAGGAGCTCAACTCGACGAACAATATCAAAGAAAGGACATTTGGGTAGGCTGCATAAACTACTCAAACTGCCAGACCATAATTAAAACTAACTGAAAAATGAAAATAATAATGATATCCACACAGTCCTCACATTCACAATAATTAATTAAAATAATATAATACTTTACAAAGTAATCATTTCATTTTGAGTATAATTTTCAACGATGTCAATATATATATAAAACTGGTATATTTTGATGATTTTACATAATAATTAACATGTCAAGTTTTATCACAAGGCTTAGCAGAGCGAGCAGTTCAATCCCATGCTTTTTTATCTTCTAAATAATCTGAAATTTTATAATACCCTTTTTTACAAAGTTTGGTTTTAATACAGATTTTAAATCTATTAATGGGTAAGTTTCGAATGTCAATGGGAAGTTTGTTGTAAAAGCGTATACATAGACCCATGAACGAGTTGCCTACTTTGTGGAGACGTGTGCGATGTACAGCAAGGTTGTGTTTATTCCTGGTATTTAAACTATGAATATCGGACATTTTCTTAAAATTTGATATATTTTTGTGTACATACAATAGGTTTTCAAAAATATATTGTGAGGCTACAGTCAGAATATTTATTTCTTTGAATTTTTCTCTAAGGGAATCTCTTGGACCTAGGTTGTAAATGGCTCGAACAGCCCTTTTCTGTAGAACAAAGATAGTATCAATGTCCGCACAGGTTCCCCAGAGAAGAATCCCATATGCCATAAGACTATGAAAATAAATAAAATAAACAATTCTGGCTGTATCCACATCAGTTATCTGTCTAATTTTTTTAACAGCATAGGCGGCCGAAATTAGTCTTCCTGACAATTTTTCTATGTGTGGGCCCCATTGTAATTTACTGTCAATAGTGATTCCAAGAAAAACTGTCGACTCAACAGGGTCCAACTCTGTTTCATTAACTTGAACATTGGTGCTGCCTGACATTTGGCATTGAAAATTTAATGAGTTTAGTCTTTTTTTCGTTCAGTAGAAGATTATTTACATTAAACCAATGCACTACTTTAGAGAGTGCATCGTTAACTTGTTCAAAGTTGACTAGCTGACGTTTGATTTTAAAAATGAGGGAAGTGTCATCTGCAAATAATACTATCTTGTGATTATCCCTTATGTGATAAGGTAAATCATTTACATAAATTAGAAATAAGAAAGGCCCAAGAATTGAACCCTGCGGAACGCCCATGGTGACCGCAGATCCTGCAGATTTCTTGCCATTAACATCGACCCTCTGGATTCTGTTGTTCAGATAAGAAGTCAGAAGGTCAAGAGCCTTGTCCCTCATACTATAGTGGTACAGTTTCCTGGTGAGTGTATCATGATGTACGCAATCGAAAGCCTTAGACAAGTCGCAGAAAATGCCAAGAGCATCTTGCGACTCCTCCCAGGCCTCGAATATGCTCTTCAGTAATTCCACGCCCGCGTCTGTAGTTGAACGACCCTTTGTAAAACCAAACTGTTTCAGATGAAGTAGATTATATGCATTGAAATGTCCTAACATTTGTTTTAAAATTAATTTTTCAAAGATTTTACTCAAAGTGGGTAATATAGAAATAGGGCGAAAATTTGTGGGATCAGTTGTGCTGCCAGATTTGAACAGTGGAACCACTTTGATAAGTTTCATCAGATCAGTAAATACACCAGATGCAATACAAGAGTTAAAAACGACTGCTAAAAAGGGTGAAATAACATCAATTATTGAGGAAACGGTATGATAATCCCCAAAGGTAAGCAGTTTTTTTTTACATCAAGATTTTTAAAAGATTATATAATGTCTTTAGCAGTAATGACTGTGAATTCAAAAAGTTTGTCACATTCTGGTACACATTCTTTAAGTATTGAGTAAGCAGAAGTAGAGGACGACGATGACAGAGTTTTGATTGTTAAAATAGGAATATTAGTGAAGAAATTTTCAAACTCAGTTGCCACCTCCACGTCTGCCTTAATATCTACATCATTAATTTTTAGATGGACGGCCGGTAGCAGTTGGTTAAGTTTAGTTGTAGCAAATGAAAAGGCTGAAAGGTACGTTAGGTTAGAACTGTGACCACATAACACAACGCACGAGTCGAGCGAGCGAAGCGAGCGGTGCCGCGGCAGCGGCCGGCGAGTGCCAGGGACCATTTAGGCAACAAGTTAAACCAACTGGCAAGCAAGTTTAACAAATAGGTGCACTTCGGGTTTTAACCGAACATATACAAAAACATCATGAACATTTTATAGGAACAGAGAATATGCTACTAATGAGCATGCTACCTAGTAGTAAACAAGTATGTGTATTGCAGGCTTAACTGAGACTGTTCAATGGTTCTGAGCTAGCAGCTGCGCGGTGCGGGCGGGGCCTGTGGTGAAAAATGTGTGGTGAGGCGTGTAAATAGCCTGCACCTTTTGAAGATTGTAAGGAAAAGTTAAAATAAGAACCTATGCCTTATGTGTAATGGCGGACCTCAAAATAAGTCAATTTCCCTACTGATGAATCCTCGACAAACCACTAAGAGAGAAATATTAGCAGCTAACATGCCCACGTACCTTGACAATCCAGAGATCCCACTCAGACCCAGGGAGATGGGAAGATACCTCGTTCATGCGCACTTGCAGGTATGGGCTGCCGGCCGGCGAGCAAAATCCTCTTGAATCCACCGGTGGAATGGTTAAAAACTCCAAAAATCAACACTGCACTATAAGTTCTCAATGAAGCAAAGATGCAGGTCCATTTATTTTTACGAGTATAGTCAAGATTTCACCAAAAAGGAATTTTAAAGCGGAGCGCTAATGCCAAAAACACCGTCTTCATCAAACGGTCAAGCGAGCTCACTCTGCACTCGCTAATGCCATCTATCGGCCCTTGCGAGAAGACTCAGGAAAGTCTCGATACATGGGCGCTGCGTCAACAGATAATGGTGCGAGGATTCATCAATTGAGAAGTTAAAATATTTAATTTGAAATACTAACATATTCTAATATATGGAGAAATCCTAAATTATTATTATTTTATTTTTTGATATTGTAAAAAGGCATTGACGCTTCACCATGCTCGGGGGCTTTGGAAGGACGCAAGTGCTTTCAGAAAGAAAGTGAAAAAATTATAAGTATTTACTGACCTACATTATGATCAGAAAAATTAAGCTTTACGACTGAATACGAAAAAACAAACGATTTAAGTTATTTAATATATTTCCTAAACCTTAAGACTATGAAGTTCGTATAAGAGTTAAAAGTTTATTGCGTTGGAATAGGGTATAATTTAGCGACGGCACGTTTAAAGTTACCGAACTTTGTTTTTACCATTGCAACACGAACGACATTATCCGTGCCTTTATAAACCTCAGTTATAACTCCTAATGGCCAACTTAAAGGAGCTGAATTATCCTGTCCCACGAGTACGACAGTTCCAACTTCTACGGGTTTGTCCGGAGTTGCCCATTTTTGCCTGACTTGCAGCGTATGCAGATACTCTAGGTGCCATTTCTTCCAGAAGGATTGGACCATACTATCTAACAGCTGTTTGCGCTGTGATAAATTAATGCGCTGACCAGACAAATCGGCTGCCGGCAAATACTGCAGTGGAGTCGACATCAAAAAGTGAGCGGGAGTAATAACTTCGGGATGGGGATCGGAAGACAAAACGCTCAGAGGGCGCGAGTTCATAATGCACTCTATTTGAATGAGTACAGTTTGTAATTCCTCATAAGTGAGAAGCTGACTTCCGATCACGCGGTAAAGATGCGTTTTTAAGGTTTTAATATTCGCTTCCCACATGGAGCCGAAATGTGGGGAGCGAGGTGGAATCATTTTCCACATTATGCGGCGGGTTGATAACTCATGTAAAAGAGACGAATTGAAACTTGAATTTAATAAGAATCTATAAAGCTCGTCTAGTTGGGCCTTAGCACCAACGAAATTGGTCGCATTGTCCGAATAAAGACAAGATACTGGCCCTCGACGCGAGATAAAGCGTTTAAACGCGGCTAAAAAGGCATCAGAGGTTAAATCAGAGACTAACTCTACATGGACGGCCTTGGTTACCAAGCACACGAATAAACAGATATACGCCTTCTGGGCGTGCTGGCCTCTGCGCCGAGTGAGGGTTATGCGTATGGGACCAGCATAATCCACTCCAGTGTGGACAAACGCCTTTGCTTCCGATACTCGGTATTCAGGCAGGTCTGCCATCACTGGAATGGGATGCGTTGGATTTACCCGAAAACATGTGTTGCATTGTCGCAACTTGGACCTAATGACAGTCCTGGCATCTAGTATCCAAAATCGCTGTCTTAGAATAGACATGAGTAGTCCCGGTCCAGTGTGACAATTCATCACATGGTAATGACGGATTATTAGATCCACAACATGATCATGTTTGGGAAGTAAAAAGGGATGCTTAGCGTCAAATGGAAGGTGCGACTTCGAAAGCCTTCCTCCAATGCGTAATGTTCCCTCTTCATCCAAAAAGACAGCTAGACTTTGGAGCCTCTTTGAAAGCAATTTCCCAGATTTGATGAGCTTAATGTCATTTGCAAAATGCACAGATTGCACAGCACATACTATCGCTCGTTCCGCAGCTGATAAGCCCTGAATAGAACGAGGTTCACAATGAACCTTTGGTCTAGCGAATTTCAATATATAAGAAACAATGCGCAACAATTTATCCCATGATGAGGTACGTTGAGCAAGTTGATATAGAAGGGGTTGTTCTACTTGCGTGGTCACTGTTAAGACATTTGCCTTGTGCTCGGGAAGTTCCCCACAATTAATAGGAGAAAACGGTTTGACAGGCCAATCCTCAGGAGCACAACGAAGCCAAGAGGGGCCGTCCCACCAAAGTTCATGTGACATTAACTGGGAAGGAAGGATGCCACGAGATAGACAGTCGCTTGGATTCTCAACACCTGCCACATGGTAAAAATGTTGAGAACCCAAGTTCTTCTGACATTGAGCGACTCTATTGCTGACAAAAACTGACCAGCGGTGCGGAGAAGAATGTATCCAAGATAAGGCTATCATGGAATCCGAAAAGGCGTAAATTCCAGCAATAGGAACACGTAAAGCGTAAGTATCGCGAACAGTTTTTACCAATTTTGACATGAGCATAGCGGCACATAGCTCCAGACGTGCAAGAGTTGTGACTTTGGTAGGTGAAACCTTTGATTTCGCACAAAGTAAGCGGACTATGACACCAGAGGGACCAGTAGAGTGTACATAAATCACACACCCGTACCCACTCAGACTAGCATCAGCAAACGCGACTATACGAACGGAACAATCATCAGTAACACCCACATGGCGTGGTATGCGTAATGTATCTAGCAATGGAAACTCTTGCATGAGAATGGAGAAACGTTTAAAAATGTCGTCAGGAGCGGGATCATCCCAACCAATATTGCTCAGCCATAACTCTTTGATGAGCAACTTGGCATAAAAGATCACGGGGGCGACCAAACCGAGAACATCAAATAAGCGTGCGACTATCGAGAGTATATTTCTCTTAGTACATTTCTCAGCCACTTGAGCGGAAGTGAAGAAGAAATTATCCTGAGAAGGTTCCCACGAAAGGCCTAGAACCTTAGAAACATCACTCCCAGCGTGAAAATCGAGAGACTTACGATGCGAGTCAGGAAGACTGTTTAAAAGAACGGGTGAATTGCTACACCATTTAATAAGGTCAAAATCGCCCGATTTAAACATCTTTATAAGATCATGCGATAGCTGCATGGCGGTATCTTCATTATTCACAGAATATACCAGATCGTCCATATAGAGACTGGTCTCTGCTACTTTAGCAGCTTCGGGATAATGCGGACTGTCAGAGGCCAGCTGTCGCACAGTGCGCATAGCTATGTATGGACTCGACTTAAGTCCGAAAGGTAAGCGATTAAAAGCAAAGGTTAACACAGGTTCGTTCTCATTGAATCGAAACAAAATGCGTAGGTATTTACGCTGGTCAACGGGTACACCAATGCGTAAATACATTTGTTTAATATCCGCATTTATAGCGATGGGAAATAATCTAAAATTTATTAAAAGAATAAACAAATCTGTTTGTAAATTTGGACCAATATGGAGTACATCATTTAAAGATAATCCTGTATGAGTCCTAGCGCTAGCATCCAATACAATGCGCGGCATCGGTTTGTCTGGCCGAACGACAGTGTGATGAGGGATATAGTACCCGTCATCGGAAATGGCAGATTCGTCGACTTGACTTAAGTACCCACTGTCAATATACTTTTTGAGCACGGCATTATAATTTTCCCGCAACATCGGCAATTGGCGTAGTTTCCTTTCAAGCGCAATAAGTCGACGGTACGCGGCGGTGCGGGAGTTACCCAACTCGGCGGGATCCTTACTAAAAGGTAACGCGACGCTATAACGTCCCACATCGTCCCGTGACACGGTCGAGGCAAAAATATTCTCACATTCGGTTTCCTCAGGAGATAAAAAACGTTTATTCTCAACTTCTTCCAATTCCCAGAACTTTTGTAATAAATCATTGAGAGCCAATGCCGTGAAAGGAGACGAGTTAAGTAAATTTGAATTATCACTATTATGCGGAAAATCACCCATAAAGACATACCCGAATGTGGTCAATAATGCAGGTGGGGCGCGTGAACCAAAATCGACCCTATTCCCCAAGTAAATGTACGGAAACAGTTGAGCGCCCAACACTAGGTCAATATCCCCTGGAATATTCCAGCTTAAATCAGCGAGCGGAAGCGCGTGGAAGTCTACATGGCTATCCAAATTAACATGGTGCGATGGTAGCTGGTCCGTAATGCACTCAACTACTAACGCGTGAATAGTATATTTTTGATCCGGATCTACACGAGACTCGATATCTAAATGTACGTATCCTATTATCGGTCGCGATACAGAACCAACTCCTTTAACAAAGGAATTACTCAAAGGAATTATCAGTAAGTTAAGTTTTCTACAACAAGCTGTAGTTATTAAATTATTCTGCGAGCCATTATCAATTAAGCACCTCACTATTGTTTTGTGACCCGCACTGTCACTTTTAGCTCGCGCGTAAACCTGAGCTGTCGATAACAGCACTATCGTCTTAGACCACGCTGCATCAGCTGCTAATAACACGGCCGAGTTGTGAGCCGAAGACGCTGGCGTCACATCACACAAATCAGACGCAATCACCCGTGCGGCAATATCGACCTTATTACTATGTACATAAGAGCGCGGCACCGCGACGGAAACCGGGGCAGACAAAGACGTACCGGGGGTCGAGAGGGGCGAGGGAGGCGCGACAGACAGCGGCGCAGGAGGCGACGCGACGACTACATTGCAATTCGTCGCTAGAACGTCAGCTGTTTGCGGTTTATTTTCTTTATCAAAATGTAATAGTGTATGATGGCGTTTTTTACATAAGTCACAGACTGATGTTGATTTGCAGTTACTCAATCCGTGCAATGTGCTCAGACAATTCGCACACCCGCGTTTGGATTTAATAAACTCGAACCTTGTTCTAGGAGTCAACGCGGATTTAAACTTAGCGCAGTTGTACAAATGAACATGAGCGTTATCATTACAGTACGCGCAGCACGGAACCACAATCGCAGGTGAACAAGCGGATGAGTCAGCTGACTTGCTCACAACAAACGCTTTCGTCTGTGTGCGTGACTCGCGAGGCGCGGAAGCGGGGTTTCTACTAAAGTTTCTCTCGTTCGAATGAGACAAATTCGAGCGTGCCAATATCTTTGCCTGATCTTGAACGAAGCTTATCAATAATTTCGTTGTGGGAATTTCAATATCTCGAATGGAAAGTTCAAACGATTGAATAGTCTGTGAATCAATTTTTCTCATTGCGCAGTGCAAAAGAATAAAATCAGCAAGATCCGTAATCCCAAGTTGTTTCAAGGCAGAAATAGATGCACTAAATGTTTCTATGAAAGAATCGAGACTGTTAGCGTTAAATGAACAACTTTTTAAATCCAATATATTATTTAAACAATGCGTACCTAGTGAGCGCTTCTCTTGATATTTTTTAACTAAACTGCCCCATAAGAACTTGTACGTATCACCCGTAGGCACAATTCCAGCGGTAACCTTCAATGCGTTGTGCGTCAGTCTACCTACCAAGTACTGCACACGCTGCGAGTCAGTCAGCTGTTCATTCTCATGAATATTTGACTTGAACGACTCGTAGAAAACAGGCCAATTCTCAGTTTTTCCGTCGAAAGACGGCAGCGCGATAGGAGGCAACTTTATTTTCAGCGGTTCAAAAAGAGTCTTATAGTTACTACTGGGTGTTGATGGTGATTGATTACTGTTTATTTTATTCCTAGCGCGTTTAATATGAATGTACAAATCTTCAAAGGACTCTAAACAAGCATAATCGACACTTGCACCAGGATTTATACTAATGTTTATTTGATTAATTTGATCAACAAAAGATTCAAATTTATCTCGAATGTCATCAATTGTCTCTGACTCAGTCATAAAACTTTCATTTTTCCTCGAATCGAACGACGATATATTTTTTGTTAAATCGTACAATCGATTAATGCGTTTAAATAACAATCCTTTCTTTTCATGAAGAACAGTTAGTAAATCTTCCGGCTTCAGTTGTTTATCCGTCATTTTGTTAAATAACAAACGAAGACAATAACACAGAAAAATACCTACCAGGCGGTTTGCAATATTATCGCACCTACCAACTATGAGTGGGTTTTTTATTATTATTCCGCACAAAGCCGAGATGCGTTGGTGACTGACTACCTACTTATTTTCATAATATCAAAACGAATTTTTAAATACGGATACCTACATAGAATAAACTTTACCAATAAATACGTAATGTCTTTCTATGTTAACTAACAAATAATTGAACAGATTTTCCAATAACCACGTAAAATCTATTGTCAAATATGCTGCGTTTTAAAGGGGAATGATTTAACAAAAGTTTATGTAGACTAAATACCTATTGTGTGTTATTGAACCTATATGATTTTCACCAAACAATTACGCAAAAATCTAGGTAACGGGTTATTAATCCGGTATCTGAAGGACCAAAATAATATGGTGAGGCGTGTAAATAGCCTGCACCTTTTGAAGATTGTAAGGAAAAGTTAAAATAAGAACCTATGCCTTATGTGTAATGGCGGACCTCAAAATAAGTCAATTTCCCTACTGATGAATCCTCGACAAACCACTAAGAGAGAAATATTAGCAGCTAACATGCCCACGTACCTTGACAATCCAGAGATCCCACTCAGACCCAGGGAGATGGGAAGATACCTCGTTCATGCGCACTTGCAGGTATGGGCTGCCGGCCGGCGAGCAAAATCCTCTTGAATCCACCGGTGGAATGGTTAAAAACTCCAAAAATCAACACTGCACTATAAGTTCTCAATGAAGCAAAGATGCAGGTCCATTTATTTTTACGAGTATAGTCAAGATTTCACCAAAAAGGAATTTTAAAGCGGAGCGCTAATGCCAAAAACACCGTCTTCATCAAACGGTCAAGCGAGCTCACTCTGCACTCGCTAATGCCATCTATCGGCCCTTGCGAGAAGACTCAGGAAAGTCTCGATACATGGGCGCTGCGTCAACAGATAATGGTGCGAGGATTCATCAATTGAGAAGTTAAAATATTTAATTTGAAATACTAACATATTCTAATATATGGAGAAATCCTAAATTATTATTATTTTATTTTTTGATATTGTAAAAAGGCATTGACGCTTCACCAATGTGCATCAAATAAACTTGAATAAAGTTGATAGTCAACATCCTCAAACTGTCGAGTCTCCTTAAACATCGACAAATACTAAAACTATTGAATTAATACCAAAGAAAAAAGGCGAAATTAACTGATTACTACGAATCTGACGCAAATCCTTCCATGGAACTTATAGTCTCCCGAATGTCAGCTATCATTATGGATGGTTATCCTTTCCGAACATTCACATAGTTTAAAGAGAAGCATTTTCTTACCCCAGGTCACAATTCCCGCCAGGCAAAATCGGTAGATGATTCTGGTGCCATTGACAAGAATTGACAAAGCACTACCCAGAAAAAAGAGAACAACAGAAATTATTGGCCAAAAGAGTTAAAAATTAATTTGAATAACATAACATCACGCCTTGTTTCCCCGAAGGGTAGGGCAGAGGTGTACCTTCAGTACACTCATGCGCAGGTTCTCTATTGTGTTCCCTAACTTTTTTATCCATAATCTAAAGTGCCATAATTTTTTTTTGTCCTCATCATTTGTCCGAATGATAACTTGCCAGAACTTAATGTCACATAACATAACGTGCCATAAAATTGAAATCCCCAAATACAATATGCCCGAAATTTGTTTGTCATAAATATTACAATCAATAATAAACAAAAGACTTACAACCGTTTTCAATAAAAGTTTTAAGTCCTAAATTCAAATTATTTTGTATTACAATTATTAGTTATTTTACCAAATCCAACTGGTACAATACATAAATAGTAAAGACGTAAAAGCAATATGGTGTTTGTCACGCCTCCGGCGCTGCATGTATTATCACTCATTAAAACAGTTGACTGTGTACATGTGGTTTTTATTCCCTGTAAAGGCCGCTTCCGACGCGTGCGCAATATCGCGCACGCACGCGCACCGGCCCGCACGACGCACCGTGGGAAGGGTTACGTGCGTGTGGTAGCGAAGACGCGTGCATCGCGGTGCGTTGTGGTACGTCCGAGTTTGGATAAATTCCCTTTGAAGTTACCGACTCGCCACGGATCAGCCCGCACGGACACGCACCATGGGAAGGGTACCGTGCGTGGTAGCGCAGACGCGTGCGTGGCGGTGCGCCTGATCCGCGGCGAGTCAGTACACTTCAAAGGTGCGCGCGTATGCCCGGTTCCTATAAACTACAACGAATCGTTTTGCTTACCAATGGTAACGTTTTTATTGCCCAACTTGGCATATATAAATAAAAAATAAAAATATGCTTTAAATATGCATGTAAATTCGTAAGCAAAATTTTAGACATGGCCGTTATTTGGATTTTTACGCAAACGGTTTAATATTTGATATCAGATTATGAAATCGTTTTCAAAATTCGTTTTTAGAAATCAATTTCTGGAGCGGCTCTGGCGCCTCTGGCTCGCAGTTTCGATCGTCTCTAGTAATATTATAATTCGGTTGTAAGTTCATCGATCAAAACTATCTAAACATAAACAAATACTTGCTTACGCAATTTACTCTTGCCGTGGTTTTGTGAAATCGGTTTGTCTAGTTCGGATTATCGATACGATACAATTTGTGACTGAAATCGGATTTTAGATACGTTTAGTTTCGATATATCTGATGCATGTCTACTAATTTTACCTTTGATAGCTAGTTCCATAATTTGCATAGTAGACGTAAAGCTATGAGGTCTTTGTTTCCGGTTAGTCCCCCTATACTCTAGTCCCTCTATGCTCGACCTAAAAAATACCTACTAAAAAGTATCGCTATGCACGCAATTCTTCGATTCTACGTAAACAATGGAAGGTATAGTTGGAAAGAAAAGTGTTTAAATTAAGGTAAAAAAAATTATAGCGTTATTCGTATAAGCATAAGCGTCTGTAAGTTAAAATTTGTTTTGTCTCGTTCTGACAGTCAAAAAGTCAAAATGACAGAAAAATATAAACGAATTTCAGAGCAACTCTAAGTAAAGAAATGTTTATGATTAGAGCTGTAGGTACTCAATACTGGATCCACAAGATTTAACGAAGTCTGTAGACAGAAAACTAAAAAAATATAAAAGAGCGTAAATAAAAAGTCCGTTCTCAAAGTCAAATCACCTGTATTCATGATATATCTTATGAATAACACAAATAAAATACAAATAATCAATTACTTAAAAAAAAAACAAATAGATAATAATGAGATGTAAGTGTCAAAACTCAACCCAAGGTCTTCGATTAAAACTCGTATAACAGCGCTATAACACTATATTATAGATCAACCACAATACAGAATTTCAACAAAAAATATAAAAATTCAAAACTACTTATGCTTTCAACGGTAACGAAACCATACCGCGATCTAACTCGACGCCAACGCCATCTAGTTAGAAAACAGGTACTAAATATGCACAATCTTACTTACTATAACTAAAATGATTACATTAAATATGATATGGTTTGACATTCCGCCCACCAAGGACATGCTCGAAAGAGTTGTCCTTCAAATTGAAGCCACCCACCATGAGGTCAAGGGAGCTATAAAATCATAAAGGAAAACAAAACAAAATAAAATAAAAAAAAACTATATCAATCACTGGTTGGCAATACGCAGAGTTTACAAATTGGTCTTTTAAATGCGGAACCATTACACTTTATGGTCACCACTCGTGTGAGTCCGTCCGAACCAGGATGCTTTTCTAAAACCCTACCCAGTAACCATTTGCCTGGAGGTAGGTTGTCCTCTTTTACAAGGACAATGTCGCCGATATTCGGCTCTGTTTCTTTTTCCGACCATTTATAACGCTGTAGCATTGAACTTAAAAATTCTCTAGACCATCGTCTCCAGAAATCTTGGGTCATTTTTTGCAAAAGTTGCCATCGCCTCAACGTGCCCACAGCGCTATGCTCATAATTACGTTCCGGCACAAGAACTAGAGGTTCCCCGATTAAAAAATGACCGGGTGTAAGCGGCATTGGATCATCAGGGGTTTGAGGAATGTGAAAAATCGGTCTTGAATTGAGGCAAGCCTCAATCTGCACAAGTAACGTGGCTATTTCCTCGTAGGTAAGAGTGGAATCACCAATGACGCGCTTCATGTGGAATTTTGTTGACTTGATTCCGGCTTCCCAAAGTCCACCAAAATTTGGGGCATGGGGAGGGATAAAATGCCACTTAACACCTTTACAACTGAGCCAACTCCTAATTTCGTTAGCGATCGCTGATTGTTCAGCAGCGACTAATATCTGCAGTTCCTTAGCTGCGCCTACAAAATTTTTTCCATTGTCGCTCCAAATATCACTGCAATGGCCTCTTCTAGCGACAAATCTCTTGAAACCGGCTATAAAACCTTGAGAGGTAAGGTCACTAATGGCTTCGATGTGCACTGCTCGAGTGACCATGCACACAAATAGGCAGATGTACCCTTTGTAAGCTTTATTACCACGACCCTTAGATACCCTAATGTTAATCGGACCGGCGAAATCCACACCTGTATGCAAAAATGGCTTGGCTGGAGACACTCTACAAGTCGGCAATTGACCCATGAGTTGATTTTTAAACGTCGCCGAGTGCCGAACACATACTACACACTTACGCACGTAAGCTTTTACTAAATTTTTTGCAGATAGTATCCAGTATCGTGTGCGCAAATAGTTTAACATTAATGTTGGACCTCCGTGAAGAGTGGTTTTGTGAGCTTCGCTGACGAGCAGAGTAGCGAAGTGATGGCGCTGTGGAATTATAATAGGATGTTTCATGCTGACTGACAGTTGAGCCTTTTCAATTCTTCCTCCTACTCTTAAAATTCCTTGCTCATCCAATATAGGACATAAAGGTCGTAATTTGCTCTTCTTACTTACACTTCCTGTCTTCTTAATGGTTTCTATGTCTTCCTTAAATTCTTGTTCTTGACATTTTTTTATACAGATTTCCAGAGCGGCTGTCAGTTCCTCACTTGTCAGGTAAGTTTCTTTATGTTGCTTAAATCTTAAGAATCGTCTACAATATGCCACTACTCTAATCAATTTTTGAAATGATGAATATTTTGCCCACAGCCCATCTTCTACATTTGTTGTCACATGTGCTTTAACACCTTTCGATGATCTTTCTTCGAGTTTAGTTGACATCGAGTTTGGTTTGACGTAGTCAATTGGTTCTTTCTTTAACCACAACGGACCGTGCTTCCACAGAAATGACTGTGAGAGTGCTGAAGGTGTCATACCTCTTGACGCGATATCTGCAGGGTTGTGTGTAGATTTCACATGTCCCCATTGAGGATTATCCAAACAACTCAGAATTTCAGACACCCTATTACCAACAAAGGTTGTCCAGCGGCTGGGATGATTACTAAGCCAAGCTAGAACAACAGTCGAGTCTGTCCAACAGTGTATACTGTCTTTAGGTATTACTAGTATCTCAGCTACCTCCACAATCAATTTGGCCAACAGAACAGCACCCATCAACTCAAGACGAGGAATTGACAGTTGCTTTATCGGAGCAACCTTGGTTTTTGCCGATATTAAATTAATTTTAATATTCCCGTCAGCGTCAATTATCCTTAAATACGTAACAGCTGCATACGCTACATTAGACGCGTCGCAAAAACCATGTAGTTCTACGACTGCATCGTCTTCTCTGGATTCTACCCATCTTGGTACATGAAACTCAGGTAAATTTTGTAGTTCCTTTTGATATGTTTGCCATTCTTTCAATAAGTCTTCAGGTAATCGATCATCCCAATCGATCCCGGCAAGCCATATCTTTTGAATCATTATTTTTGCCGGTATAACACAAGGCGCTACCCACCCTAAGGGGTCGAACAGTCGTGATATATCTGATATTACTTTTCGTTTTGTTACAGATGCAGGTTGCGGAAATGTTATTGAATATCTGAAACTATCAGATTCTCTATCCCAAGAAAGTCCTAGTATTTTAACCACCTCGTTTAATTTTATCTCTACTATTCCTTCCTGATTTGTACCTTCTCCCAATATTTCCTCAGCTAATTCCTTGTTATTTGTCATCCATTTCTGTAACGGAAACCCACCTTTTTCCATTAGTTTCTCCATTTCCCTGTGAATCCTTTTTCCTTCCTCTACAGTTTGACATCCTGACATATAATCATCTACATAAAATTCACTTTTTAATGTTTCAGATACCAGCGGAAACTCAGCTCCCTCATCGTGTGCCAGCTACTGCAAAGACTTCACGGCTAGGTAAGGTGCGGATGCAGTGCCGAAGGTAACTGTTAACAACTCATACTCTTTTATTTCAGATGCAGGTTCACTCCGCCAAAGTAGTCTTTGGAAGTGTGTGTCTTCAGGAGCGACTTTGATCTGACGATACATTTTTACTATATCTGCACACAGTACAATTGGATACGTACGCCATCTCATGATGATGTGACGTAATTCCGGTTGTATGGTAGGACCTACCATTAACATATCATTAAGGGATCCACCATTGGAACCTTTAGAAGAAGCGTCAAACACAACTCTGACCTTGGTAGAGGTCTTATCCTCGCGGATCACCGCGTGGTGAGGCAGATAGACTGCTTCTGACTGCTTAGTATCAGTTTCGCAACACACCATCTTCATGTGTCCAAGGTCAAGGTATTCTTGGATTACTTCGGTGTATTTTCTATTGATCTCATGATTTTTCTTGAAACGCTGTTCAAGTTGATGAAATCGTTTCTGTGCGATATCTTTGGTGTATCCGATTTTGCTTCGTGGATCTGATTCGCGAAATGGAAGCTTGACTACGTATCGCCCGGTAGCGTCACGTCGAGTAGTACGAGTGAAGAATTCTTCGCACTGCTCTTCTTCTTGGGTAAGTATCTTTTTCTTATTAGTAACATCAGATTCGATCTCCCAAAATTGTTTGAGCATGTCATTGTCACTGAGGTGTGAATGCATACTAACTATAACTTTGTGACAATTTGCTGAATTGAGATCGCAATCTGCGGGTGTTAATCCAGACAAAATCCATCCCAGGGTTGTATTTTGAGCAATTATGTGCCCTGGAGAGTGTTTGACTAAACCCTCTTTAAGAACTTGGCTGTAAACTTCTGCTCCAAACAAAACGTCGATTTTGTTTGGAGTGTGGTACTCTGGGTCCGCCAGAGTTATATCTTCTAGTTCAGGCCAAGTTGGTGTACATAGTTTAATTGAGGGAATCAACGTTGTAATTTTACTTAACACATATGCTCGAACTTGAATAATTGCATTTGGATCGTGACGTGAATGAATGGTTACGCAAACCATGAATCTAGAGGCAAAAGCGCCTTCATCACCTCCTATGCCTGAGACAATACTGTTATTTGGTATTTTCTTTAGTCCGAGCAATTGGACTGCTGACTCGGTTATGAAAGAGGCCTGGGATCCTTGATCCAATAACGCCCTCATCAATTGTTTACGACCATTCTGAGTCTGTGCTTCGACTAGAGCGGTCGCTAATAAAACTCGATTTGGCACAACCTTTGTAGAAAAGTGTGTTGCTATGGTTGAAGACTCTGATTCTTTTGCCGTACCGGAAGCAGTTTGCAGTGTGGACACAGCTGATTTGACAGCTACTGCCTCTACCGGATGGCTATTGGGTGACGATGATCTTGAAGATGCCTTGGGGTGTAATAATGAGTGGTGTCTACGCTTGCAAACGTGACATGATGTTTTAGCACGACAATACTTAATTGAATGATTTGCGCCTAAACAATTGTAACACAAATTGTGAGTTCGGACAAACTCACTTCGAGTTTGGTAAGCTTCTTTACTAAACTGTTTACAATGACTTATATAATGATCTTGTTAACAGAATGGACATATAATTTGTACAGAGTTGGTACTATTTGATTTGACTGCGTGAAAAACCTTTGGTTTACTATCTGTGGACTTCTGCTTTGACTTGGATGTGTCTAAGTACTCCAAAGAGCGAAACCTAGACTCTAAAAATGTTTTAAATTCTTCAAAAGTTGGTAAATTTTCATCTGCACTAATTTTCAATTCCCACCACTTTCGCGATTCACTATCTAGCTTAGCGCTTATTATATAAATGACTATAACGTCCCATGATTTAACATCAATACCGAGAGTACTTAAGCCATGCAAACAATCCACAGTGGTATCCAATAATTCTTTAACCGCAGTTGATGACTCTGTTACATTTGATTGATTTATCAATCTTTTCAACATAGAATTAGACAAGTATCGTTTATTATTATAGCGTTTATTTAACATTTGCCAACATTCCTGATAATTTGTGGCTGTCACAGGAGTGTGACGCAACAATTGTTCTGGTTCACCCGATAAATGACCTTTCAAGTAATGCAGTTTTTGTACATCGTCAATTGAATCATTTTTGTGGATAAGCGATAAAAACAAATCACGGAATGAGGTCCACTCCGTATACTTGCCAGAGAAAGTAGGAATAACAACCTTAGGTAATTTTACATTCGAATACGTATTTGACGATGACTCTTTATCTACACTTGCCTTTGTAGGTGTTAGTTGTTTAATAGACTCTTTTAACTCGGATTTATAAGTTATATAAATATCCTCAGTATCATCATATGTCTCTGACGTAAAGTAATTATGTTTCAAATCTACTTTTTCTACTATGTTCCTGTGTGTTTTTATGAAATTAGACCACAGTTGTTCTAATGCTTCCAACCTGGTTTCTAAATAAGACAATGTTATCCGTTCCTTAGGAGATTTTTTATAATTTATTCTACCTTTTTCAATATTTCTCTTGTTATCTAGTTGCAAGTTAATTAATGAATCCATGACTATAAACTGCTATCAAACTATTGAATTAATTCACAAACAAAAACAAGTTGTAAAAGAACACAGAAATTTTACAAGTGTATTACTGATGAAATTATTCTAAGTCTATGACAACAGAAAATTTTACAAGTGTTTTTAACTTTAAACTTTTTAGAAATTTGGGCATAGGTTCCCCGTCGGTTCACTTTTTTCATAAATATTCTAGGTCTAAACTACTACAATTATTCTAAGTTTTGATAATTACGTTAAATTTAGAGTTCCAAATCTTGATAACTTCACAAATAAAATTGTACTCACGGTTTTATTTTCTAAGTCCACAACACGTCACTCACTATTACTTCTCCGATTTATTTGTTGCTAACACCCGCTAGGGGGCGCGCAGTACGCTCAGCTTTGGTGCTCAGCTAGTTGGGATCCCACTTCCACTTATTCTAGATCCGGTTGTCCACACTCGGGATGTCCGGAGGCCCGCAGAACTCGCTGCGGTGGCGCCCTCTGCAGGCGACGTCCTCAGAAACACTCAGTCTCCGCGGTCGCGCCCTCTGCAGGTGACGCTAAAGCACTTCAGTGGCGATCCACCACTGCTTTCTATGCTGATACACAAAAACTCGGTGCGCAATATTACGCACTGATCCGGTTTCGAAGGACCATGTCAAAACTCAACCCAAGGTCTTCGATTAAAACTCGTATAACAGCGCTATAACACTATATTATAGATCAACCACAATACAGAATTTCAACAAAAAATATAAAAATTCAAAACTACTTATGCTTTCAACGGTAACGAAACCATACCGCGATCTAACTCGACGCCAACGCCATCTAGTTAGAAAACAGGTACTAAATATGCACAATCTTACTTACTATAACTAAAATGATTACATTAAATATGATATGGTTTGACAGTAAGTATTACTATTTCAATCACAGAATCAGATATGACTATTACTATTTAAATCACAGACTTTAATACGAATCAAATTATTAGTACTAATTTAAAATTAACATTTATTTCTCGATAATTGGGTTTTGGTTTCATTATTCTTTGCGTTATCAAAGAGAACCCTAATTACGTAAATTATTTTCTTAATTGATTATGATTAATTTGTTTCATTTTGACAGTTCAACAACATTCATTGCGTTATTTACGTTGTTGAGCAGATTTTTTTTCCAGCTTATGAAGCAACTGATTAGCAATCTGTTTCAAATCGAAACAGATTTTAATTGATCGTGTATTACATACTTAGGGTACTGGTAATGATTCGCGGCAGGGCTCATTGTTTATAGTCACCCTGAAAAAACCAGTTCGACACATGCCTCATCAAGCGCAAAGCTTGACCCGTTTTATTATAATACATTTTCTTCTTATCGTGTGGTTAGTGACTAACCTGGTGTCAGAGTTTTAAAGCCGCCTAAGGGCCTCTGACTTGGCTTCACATGCCGTCGAGAAATATATCTCAGGTATGCCGGTTTCTTCACAAATATAATTAATGATGATTAAGAATAGGAAAACATAATATATTTACATACTAGGTTTTCTTCATCACTGCCCACGAATATTATTTCGTGTATAGCGAAACTTTTTAGTAGGTATTTTACGAGTCGAGCATAGCAGGACGAGCATAGGGGACTAACCGTTTGCTTCATTATTGGTAAAAATACAAACAAGTGGTGATGTATCAAATTTTGGCATATTTGATTTTTTCGTCGAATTTGAAAAAATCTTTTTTTTTAAAGGTATACTTTCTAGTTGGTCTCATTGTCATTTGGTCACAATCTGATGATGGGATTTTGGAGAAATCGAAGGAACTCTTCAAATATTATAGGCACACCTATAGCGATCTTGGTATTTTCATAGTAATAAACTCATGGATTTGCTCTCGGAAAGCAGCATTTGGTAAAAGTGGAACTGATGATGAAGGCCACAGATGGCCAACGGAACTTCTCAATAATAAGTAGGTAATTGCTGACTCACTAAAAAGCGAGAAATAAAAACTTTTTTACAAAAAAAAAAAAACAAACGACTTCCAAACTACAAAGTGAATAAATAACTTTAAATTTCGGAACACGGTGGTAAAAAATAAATACTGATCCGAAATTAAAGTTATTTTTCATTTTATAGTGTTTTTCGCGTTGGTTGTTTTTTTTTTTTTTTGTTAGGTTTATAATAATAATATTTGTTTATATGTCTATTGTAAAACAGCCCAAAATACTGGTTCTCTATTAAACTTCAACGAATTATAACGTTGCTAAATTGAAAAGTATAACTGTGACGTAGCATGACAACTGAAGTGACAGGTATTTTGTTTAGTCAGTTAACTAAGCCGCTGTCCGTCCGTCCGTCCGTCTGTCTGTCTGTCTGTTAGCGGGCTGTATCTCATGAACCTTAATAGGTAGACAGATGAAATTCTCACAGGTTGTGTATTTCTATTCCCGCTATAAGAACAAATAAAAAAATAGAATAAACTTAAAAAAAAAAACCGGCCCGGTGCGTGTCGAACCACGCACTATGAAAGGTTCCGTAGATGGGATGAATTTATCCCAAAAAGAAACTTATAGTTGAAAAACATGTTCTCCCATACATATACGCCACGGTCAATTCTGAAACTGCAAATTTACATAAGTTTTTAATCGCTATTTTTTTAAATAATAAATTATCAATTTTCGGACATTTTCCTTTACTTGTGCTAAGACACCTTGATTCTTGCCAAATTTCATGATTCTAGGTCAACGGGAAGTATACTATAGGTTTTTGATTTATTTTCAAGTATCAAAATATATCGCATAAATGGCCGTATTTTTCATCCTGCTCACTAAGCGAAATTATTTTGCCATACTACAGGGCCATCGGTTAAAAAATATTCTGCAAATTTATCTGTTATGGTCTTAGCAAAAAGATTAGAAAGAAAGCAAGAACAAAAAGTTTTTTTTTTTGGGACACGCACAGGAAATACAACATGAAAACTAGGGCATGCTATCCGGATATCTGGATATCCAAATTATCCTAAACCTTCGAAAATGTTATCCGGATATCATTTGTTTTACTATCCGGATAAAAAGAGTAATACCGATAGTTTCTTTTATTCGTTTTCTATATTTTATTACATCAAAGTCAGTAATAATATAAGATTGAACGTTGTGTTTTAATAAAATAGGTATTCCCAATCATTACAATTCATGGTATATCATCTAAAATCCATCTGATGACACAATTACTAGATTCATCATAAAGATAATTCAAAAATGCTTTTGCTCAGAGCTCGACTTCAGTTGTCGACAGCGATGATGATGACGTAGTACTCAGTGATTACCAGCAGCAGAAACTGAAAAATCATTTACTACAACAAAGAAAATAAGCATAAAAATTCATTTCGATATATTTTGATCGAAAGGACCATGCCAAAAACCCTTTCAACGTCCACTGGAACTGATCTCAGTTGCAGGGAACGTAGTGCTGTTAAAGTAAATAATTTTTTGAAGTAATGACCATCATCGCTCATCAACTGAAGTCAAGTGTGAGTCAAAGAAGATTTAGAAACTCCTTGCTGAGCACAGATGGCACACACCAAGAAAAATTCATCTTCGCCAAATAAACAACCTCCTAATCACATTCCTCCAACCAGCATCGAAGCTAAAAAGGTTTTTCCTCCACTGGTTACATCCAAGTGTAACAAGATTATATATAATTATATATTATTATTATATGTAATATAATACGTATATAAAATTGTTACATCCACGATAAAGTTGCGAATGTGTCATTTTCGCATAAAACTGTTTTTTGTCACAACCCGCTCCCAATGTGGTAATACATACCGTGGCAAAGTTTCAATCGTGTCTGTAATATTATAGTTTACAAGATATCATAGTAGTAAATGTGCGAATCACAGATTTTACGAATTGCAGGTTTTCACGCCTGCATATTTTTAAAATAATTATCCTATTTCGTTTAAACCACTTCATTGTTTACAGCCCTATTTGATTACCGGCAGTCAATTTTATTTGAATCTTTTGAATTGTTCGGTTGACGTTAATTTTTCTTTCTTGCGACTCATGTCATTGTAGTTTTTTTTTTTTTTAGAATGGACGATATTTTTTAGACTATGAAAACACCGAAATTTATTTATGCAATGCTACATTGCTTTCATTTCATTGTTAATTATAAATGCTCACTGTGATTCGGTGATTTATGAACCCAGTGTAGTTAAAAGTTGTCGTGCTGTGAACTGGGTACGTATTCCTTCTTTCTCATGTCACTGGCAGGTTCTCGAAATATTATGAGATAGAGATAGGTGATAGCTCCTTGGTATTAGGACATCGTTACATAATTTTAGTAGATCTGTCTTTTTCACCTTCGAAATAGGCAATCGGCCACTATAAACAGATTTAGGTATTATAATTGTACTTTCCCTTTCTTCGCTTTTTATTTAAACTCCATGAAGCTTTCACTATTATAATCTTTTTTGATGAAAATGGATTTTGGAATTTCTTTGCAATATTGCACACACACAGAATCTGAAAAACTTTGGAACATCATTTTCAGTAAGGGTTTGGTGCCTTTTCTTTAGTGGTTTGCTTCTACTGCGAACTGAAGTTCTTTGGTACACGATTTTTGGAGAGTTTTTGTAATGAAAATGTCCATTGGAAACTTAAATAAGTTTGATTTACCTTTTTACACTGGTGTCCAAAATATCCTTACTATCCGGATATATCCGGATAGTTGTCTAGAAGTATCCGAAATATCCAGGTAGTCAAATGTGGCGGATAATTGCATGCCCTTATTAAAACTAAGAAAATTATAAAAACAATATCAATTTCAGAAAAGAATATTAAAATTTAAAAAATAATGTATTAAAAAAAGTTGCTCTTCTTGGTACATTCCTCATAGATATCAAGGAAGTATTTCCTTTAGGATCATTTGGCCATGAGCCTGGATGTACTAGACCTTCATTTTCAGTATCAAAAGTACCAGGGGGTGTATATATACGTGGTGAATTTTTAGATCGCCTTAAAAAGTTGTGTAATAAACAACACTTCATAACAATATTGGATACCTTCTTTGGTTCTAATAAAAATGGTTTATAAAAATGGTGTATAAAAATGGTACCCTAAAAATATCCGACATTATGCCGAAAACGTTCTCAACTATTCTCAGAGCACGAGATAAACGATACTTAAAAATTCTTTCTTTTGTTCCCGTGGCGTGGGTCTCCACGCCACGGGAACAAAAGAAAGAATTTTACGTACAAACAACAAACGTACGTACGTACGTTACAAATACGTTGAAGCCGTCTGGCTTCAACGTATTTTCAGTGAGATCAAATGCACTATCTCCCACAAACACGTAAGTGGTTCCTCCTTGCAGGGCAAATTAGTTGATGCTGGAAAATCCAGTTCATTTCTGTTTTTTTTCATACATCTCTGTATTTCTATAAACACCGCCATCATTTATTCTACCTTGACATCCGCAATCCACAAATGTGAAGTTATAGTCAGCATTTACCAAAGCTAACAGAACAATGCTAAAAGTGGCTTCGAATCTCAAGGCCCACACAGACCGACACGCAGCGTCGGAAAAAGCCAGGTGTGTGATGTGTAGGTCGTCGGCCGTGTGGGCTGGTGCGCGTCTGTGCGCAATATCGCGCACCGTGGGAACCCGCCTTACGAAGCATGCAAGCAAGCAAGCAAACACAAGCGAGCATGCAAGAAAGCAAGCATACAGCATGCAAACAAGCAGCATGCAAGCAAGTATGCAAGAAAGCAGGCATACTGCATGCAAGCAAGCATTCAAGAAAGCAAGCATACAGCATGCAAACAAGCATGCAAGCATGCAGCGATCATGCAAGAATGCAAGCATACAGCATGCAAACAAGCAACATGCAAGCAAGCATGCAAGAAAGCAAGCATACAGCATGCAAACAAGCATGCAAGCGAGCATGCAACATGCAGCAGGCATGGTTTCTGACACGGCGCTGTGGTGTTCCGGTGGTCCCACGCAAGCAACGCTCACCACCTGCTCCTCAACTCGCGGGTCGCCTCACTCCTTCGTTTCTGTTATAAATGAACATTCGGAAAAATACACATTATGTAATATAATACTTAGGACATATGACTTTATTTCATGCAAAATTAGGAGATTCAATGATTATAGTACTTGATATTATAACAGAATAGTTATAGATGTAAAATTAATATTGTAAAACAAAATTTCAAATTTTTGAACATTATGGTTGCTGAAGTTTATAGCAAACTTGTTATGGATAATGCTAGACGCGGCAGCCAAAAGCACTTAAGTCAATTTTTGCTCAAAATTATAAAAACTCACAGCACCCATGTTTTTGTATTACCCGTCGACTGGAATAAGCACGTAAGTCGCGCGTCACTTTGAAGAGTCTCAACACTTGACTGTACCATAAAGCTTAAGTCGTATCATTAAATCGAGCGGCGACAAAAATACCTTAAGTCGACTTAAGCTTTTTTTCCCGGCTTGGCAACTCTTAAGCCGACTGACTTAAGTAACATGGTAACAGTAGTGAGGGTTAGCACTTGAAATTTTTTCAAGTACCTGCCCTCACTTTACTCACTTTTTTAAGTGATTGATAAAAAGTTGACGAACGATGTGGGTAAAGTAAAATTAAATACGTATTTCTTAATTAGTGTTTCGGTGTGACGGTCGTAGTGGTGTTGTGCATTAACTGTATTAATAATGAATTCAAGAGCCAGGAAGTTAGTAAATCTCGTCATAAATAATGAGAATAAAGGTAAGTTTTGAATGTTTTCCTGGCATTTTTATGCAATATGCAAAATAAATGTATGGTTTTTGTTGACATGATTACAACACAATAAGCAAAAAAATGTCATTTCACTTTTTTTTACAGGCGAAGAAGACCCATTCTCTAATCCGCAACCAAGTACATCTGGAACTCAAAAACAAATTACTCATGATGAAATCGCTATTGACTATTCTAGTGACGATTCTGTTGCTGATCCTACCTACTCTCCAGACAGTCTTAGTTTGCTTACACAACATGAAGATGAGATGGAAACCACTGTTTACGATGCATCAGTAGATGTACAGATAGCAGCACAAAATGCAATACCTGAAAGTATTGAAGATACGTCATTACTACAACAAAACAATTCCGTGCCCTGTAGAAGAAGGAAGCAAGATAATAAAATAAAAAGAAATTTAGGCCAATCCTATTTGACAGCTACTGGGAAAACTATCGCCAAACGTGAAATGAAGGAATTACCTAATTGTCGAAATAAGTGCCGTCAAAAAATAAGTGATGAGCAACGAGCTGTAATTCATAAAGACGTTTGGAATCTTGGGTCTTATGATTCAAGAGAAAAAAACAGAGCGTCGTCGGGTCGAAGAACCTAGTTTACAAAAAAATAGACAGTGGACTTATAAGTATCATTTTAACGTCAATAGTGAAAAAATATCCGTGTGTCAAGGTTGCTTTCTAAAAACCCTAACGATAAGTGATAATTTTGTAAAACTAATCGGTTTGAAGAAACGTGGCAGCTCGAGTGGAATTATACCATCAGACAAACGTGGCAAGAATACACCAGCAAACAAACATTCCGAACAAAAAATTCAAGAGGTGATTAATCACATCAATTCGTTTCCGCTATATGAAAGTCATTACACTAGACGTAGAAGCACCCGCAAATATTTACCATCGCATTTGACAATTTCAAAAATGTATTCTCTTTACTCAGAATCACATGAAAATCCTGTAAGTGATAAGATATACCGCAAAGAATTTCATAAATTAAATTTAAGTTTCAAAAAACCAAAAGTGGACACTTGTCACACATGCGACCTCTTTAAAATGAAATCAAACATTGCTACGGATGAGATCACAAAATTAGCCCTTGAAGAAGAACGCGACTCTCATCTGCTAGCAGCTGATATGGCGTACAACGAGAAGCAGTGGGATAAAAATACCGCAGTTACAAATAACCAAATCAAATGTCTGACTTTTGACTTACAGCAATGCTTGCCAACCCCAGCTTTACAATCATCTGTAGCCTTTTATAAAAGACGACTTTGGACCTTCAATCTTACAATACATGACAACGCAACAGGAATGACAACGCACCACATGTGGCACGAGGGTATTTCGGGTCGAGGTGCTAATCAAATAGCCTCTTGTTTGTTTGCATATTTACGAGAACTACCAGAAAATATCTCAGAAGTGATTTTGTACTCTGATACTTGCGGAGGACAAAACAAGAACACTCACGTGGCTGCAATGTTTACGTACTTGTTGACTGTAAAACCCTCTGAACGCGCCGCGAACCAGCCAGAGGGGCCTGAGAGGGGCGCGCGGGAGACGAGCGCATGCGGCGCGCGGCCCGCGCCCACACACACCGCTACGACCTCCGACGCGAGACCACGTCTGATTAAAACTAATGTCTAAGCATACCTATCGTTGTTCCTATGCAGAACAACTATTAAAATCAGTTCAAACGAAGAAGCTTTTCAGTGAGTTGATCCCAAACACTAAAAAGAGCTGCTCGTAACTAGCAGCTCCAACAACTGGCGACCGTGACAGGACCTCCAAGAAGAATTTGGATTTTTACAAAGTGCACGGTGCCGCCATTTTATAGAAGCTTGGGTGAGCTATTTATTAGCTTTAGCTGGAGCCGCGCTGCATGGCATGCACAACACGCTAGAAGAAGGACGTACACAGGGGAGTTTGGCTTATTATTCCTTTCTATTCACCTATTTCTTTTCCTAGGTATCGATTGTGTGAACAGTGTGTGGTTTTCATCGTGCGCCGGCTAGCGTCCCATGCTTATTATATTACACGCGCTTACGTGCATTTTTCTACTATTTCACAAGTGTTGGTCAGTGGTTCTTTCTCACAACGTAAAAGTGGTTCTCATTCTTATTCATTGGCGTAAAATTGCGTTGCAAGCTTATTTAATTTCTTCATAAAATATTGCATACCTTCATAAAGTAAATTGTAAATTCATTAGAACGAATTAAAGCTTTAATCATTCTTCTAACCGCAATGCGCAAAATGTACCCACTTGTAACTTCAAGTTTCTTACATTATTCCTAATAAACGTTTTCAGTGATCGGTTGCCGCGTAGTGCGCGCGCGTTCGAGCCGGAGCGGTGCTGTGTGCTGCCGTGCTCGGCGTGGTTGGCGTACCCGGTGACTCTTCAGACTTGGTGTAGCGTGTGTCATCTTTAAGTCTGCGTTTTGGACGGACCATCAAGCGTCTTTACACGGGTTTGATTGTACAAGTTACTTTACCGAACTTCTTTATTTGTCCTAACATTTATTTTTCTTTAAAATGTCAGAAACTAAATCACAGCAGGGCTCTGAGAGGAGAGAAGAGAAACGCGTAGATATGAAAGAGTTAATAAAACAGAGAGGTACATTTAAAATGCGTTTAACTAAATTTAAAGATCATATTGCCAATTTAAATCAAATTAGTTCAAGTGAAATTACTAAACAACAAGTTAAAGAACTAGGATTACGATTAGGTAGATTACAAGCTCTTTTATCAGAGTTTGATGCAATTCAAATGCAAATTGAAATGCTGTCAACAAAGATAGAAGAACAAATAGATGAAAGAGATACCATAGAATCTCAATTTTATTCTCTCATCTCAGCAGCCCAAGAAATTATTGATTCTCATTCTAGTGGTGATGATTTTAAAAGCGTAGGTGCAAAAACAATTTGTTCGAGTCATGACAGTTGTAATAATTTAAATAACATTAAATTACCAACAATAAAACTTCCATCATTTGACGGCAACTACCTCAAATGGTTGGAGTTTAGAGACACCTTCCATTCGATTATACATTCAAATGAGTCCATACCTGAAATCAATAAATTTCACTATTTACGCTCCTCTTTGGAGGGGACTGCTGTTGTCGTAATAAAGTCCATTGAGTTTACCTCTCAGAATTACAAGGTCGCTTGGGACCTACTATGTGAGCGTTACGATAACAAAAAGATCCTGATTAATAACCATTTAAAGGCGTTATTTAATATCGATAGTTTAACGAGGGAATCTCATCGAGCCCTTCGCTTTATTATTGATCATGTTAGTAAAAACTTAAGATCCCTTAATTTATTAGGCTTGCCAACTAATTATTGGGATATTTTAATCATTTATTTAATTACCATTAAATTGGATCCCACTACTTTAAGAAAGTGGGAAGAATATAGAAGCAAGTTACCGGATTTACCTTCTTTATCAGAATTTATTCAATTTTTACGTGACCGCGCAGACATACTTGAAACGATGCAAGTTACTAAAAATGATAGACCTGATTCTAATAATAAATCCAATAATGCTAAAACATTAAAGGCCTTCGCTACTTCAGCAGGCCGCAAACCTTTTAAAGACCCTGCTTGTCCGTTATGTCATGAAATTCATCGGATAACAGAGTGCATTAAATTCCAAGAAATGAGTCTTGATAGTAGATTGAGTGAAGCCTTAAAGTTACACCTTTGCTCAAATTGTTTACGTAGGGGTCATAATGCTGAGAAGTGTCGTCTCGGTACCTGTCAAATCTGTAAACAAAAACATAATACACTATTACATAAAAACTCAGAAACAAATAATGCGTTAGTTACACAGTCTGAGAATAACAATACCTCTAGTGTGCCGTCAATCGCTAGTGCTGTATCCTCTTGCTCTGTCTTTATGAGTAAACAAGTTCTTCTCTGTACTGCTTTAGTAAAACTAACAAATAGGAAAAATAATAAGACTTACCTTGCCCGGGCTCTCCTGGATGCCGGTAGTCAATCCTGCTTCATATCTGAAGACATTAAAAATAAACTAGGGTTAACTTCTATTAATTCAGGACCTATATGTATTAGTGGAGTTAATAACATGCAATTTAATATAACAGATTGTTGTGAACTTACCTTAAATTCATTAATAAGTTCTTACAGCACGAACATTAAATGTTTAGTTATACCTGAAATTATAGGTAACTTACCTAACAGTAATATAAATCCTTTAGAATTAAACATACCTGGGAATATTCAGCTTGCTGATCCCGAATTTCATTGTTCTTCTCAAGTTGATCTGCTGCTTGGCGCTGATATTTTCTTTGATATCATTACTGCAAAGAAAATAAGATTAGGTAATACTAAACCTATACTCCAGAGTTCTAAACTGGGTTGGTTAGTAGCTGGGCCAATAGGTAGTTTAGATCAAAATAAACAAAAGAACTTACATTGTAATTTTACCAAGGAAATAAATAAAAACCTTACCAAGTTCTGGGAACTTGAAGAACTTCCTTCTTCAAGTGCTTCTTACTCTGAAAATGATCACGTTTGTAAAAAACATTTCATAGAAAATACTACACGTTTAGAGAACGGGAGATTTAATGTTAAAATACCATTTTGTGAATCTCCAGAAACATCACTTGGCAATTCCTATAATATGGCATTAAAACGCTTTCAGAGTCTCGAAAAGAAGTTTATTAAAAATCCTACACTTAAAAAACAATATTGTGAGTTTATTGACGAATACGAAAAATTAGGACACTTAAGTAAAATTGATAAACCATTATTTGGGTATTTTGCGCCGCATCACGCTATATTTCGCGAAAATAGTGAAACAACCAAAGTCAGAGTGGTTTTTGATTGTAGTGCAAAATCTAGTTCAGGAAAATCGCTGAACGACATCCAGTTTATAGGTCCCGTAGTTCAGGATGAATTAATCAAGATTTTAATTAGGTTCCGTCAACATAAATTTGTTTTGTCGGGAGACATAACAAAAATGTACCGACAAATTATAATCGATCCCTCGCAGCGCCATCTGCAATTAATAGTTTGGCGTGATGATGTAGTCAAGCCATTAAAAATATTACAGTTAAATACCGTTACGTATGGGACGGCGTCTGCTCCATTTTTGAGTACGCGATGCTTGCTACAGTTAGCAAAAGAATGCGATGATAAAATCATATCTGAAATTATACAACATGATTTTTATTACGATGATTTTTTGAGCGGTGCTGATACGGAAAAGGAACTTTCACATATCTATCATTCAGTTAAAAAAGTACTGGCATCTGCTTGTTTTCCTATTCATAAATTTCGGACGAACTGTCCACAAATATTTGATACTGACTGTACCTTGTCACAGTCATTGGACTTGAATAAACAATCAAGTATATTAGGATTGTGGTGGTTTCCCGAGAATGACCATTTACAGTTCTCAGTTAATTTAGACAAAACAGTTAATAACGTCACAAAACGTTATATTTTGTCCAACACATGTAAAATCTTTGATCCTTTAGGCATGCTAAGTGCGTGTACTATTCAACTTAAAATCTTATTACAAAAACTTTGGGTTTTAAAATTGAGTTGGGATGAGTTAGTTCCACAGAATATTAAAAAGACTTGGGAAAGTTTTGTTTCCAATGCCCATATACTCGCTAACATTAGGGTACCTAGACACGTTTTATGTGCTTCTCTAGTGTTAATAGAACTTCATTGTTTTGTAGATGCATCCAAAGAGGCTTACGGGGCTTGTGTTTATTTACGATCTGTAGACCGTCATAATAATGTACAAGTTATCCTGTTATGTGCAAAGACTCGCGTCGCGCCGCTGAAAACAACAACAATCCCGCGCCTTGAGTTGTGCGGAGCGTTACTGGGCGCGCGACTAGCCGCTAAGGTGAGTCATTCTCTTCGTTGTACTATTGGCCATAAGATCTTTTGGACCGACTCAACCGTCGTTTTGAGTTGGATTCGAACACAACCTAAACTACTCAAGGCATTTGTTTGCAACAGAGTCAACGAGATTCATGAGTTGACAACTAGGGAATCTTGGAGGCATGTACCTACCACTTTAAATCCCGCTGATCTCGCTTCTCGAGGAGTCGATCCAGGTCATCTTCAGGGCTCAACTGTATGGTGGAATGGTCCAGATTTCCTGTTGCAAAATGAAACAAACTGGCCTCTTAATATAAATTCCATAGATTCTTTGAATTTACCTGAGACTAAAACGTCTACTAGTGATTGTATAACTATGACTACTGTCGCACAGTCACCATTAATTAAGTTTAATAATTATTCTAAAATAAATAGATTAAAAAGAATCATAGCTTATGTCTTACGTTTTGTGAATAACTGTAGAAATCCTAAAAATAAAATAATAGTTCACTTAAAAATAGAAGAAATAGAAAATTCATTTACTTACCTGATAAAACTTGCTCAAAGTCAAACTTACCTTTCAGAAATATCCATACTTAAACAAAATAAAAATCTTAATCCTAAATCTTACCTGTTACAGTTGTCACCTTTCCTTGACGGCAATGGAGTGCTCAGAGTAGGTGGTCGTCTACAGAATGCTGTTTGTAATTTTGATAAAAAGCACCCGATCCTCCTGGACGGTAAGCACTATTTCACTCGGCTCTTGATGGAGGGCGAACACCTACGTCTGCTGCATGCCGGCCCTCAGCTGCTCCTTAGTTCGTTTCGTGAACAATTCTGGCCTATAGGAGGCAGAACTTTAGCTCGCGGAATAGTGAGAAGGTGCGTTGTTTGCACACGACTGCGAGGAAGGACTATGGAGCCGCTGATGGGCAATTTACCTGTGGATAGGGTCACACCTTGCTATCCGTTTCAAGTATGTGGCGTGGATTTCGCTGGACCTTTCCTTATTTCTAGTAAGAAAGGAAAGGGTAACCGAATAACAAAATGTTATCTTAACGTTATAGTTTGTTTTTCTACTAAAAGCATACATTTAGAGATCGTTAGTGACCTTAGCACTAACGCATTTATACTTAGCTTACGTCGTTTTATTGCTAGGAGAGGTAGACCACATACGATATATTGCGACAACGGCACAAATTTCGTTGGGGCAAATAATGAGTTAGGTAGGTTACTATTGTCCAGCGTAAAATCTATTTATGACTACACCAATGCTGAAGGCATCAAGCCCTTCGCTTAATGAAGATGATACATCATAAGTTTATGATACCTGGTCATTCACATATGGAGGTTGACTTAGACCATGCAATTATTGAAAAAAAAAGAAAAAAACCGAAATACAAATTTATCACCCACACGATTGGATGCAGTTAGTAAGATCGAGTAGCAAAAAATTTACCGTTAGAGAAATGCGACAAAATGATTTCTTTGATTTCGCTAGTCTATTGAAAGGTCCCTTAGTGGCCCGAAAAAAAGACGACGACGGAAATATTTTCAAGTGGCATGAAGTGAAGTGGCTGAGTTATGACTCTGAGTACGGCGTCATAAAATACAAAACATCTCTTTCTAAAGATGAATCATTTAAAACTATTAATTTCAAACGGAACACGCGACAACCCAAAGAATTTAATTTGATGCTGATTACTGACAAGCCAGTACCAATAAGTGTCGAAAAAAAACGTGATATAATATCACTTTTATCTTTAATACCAGAATGTTTCCATAATTTTTACCAGAATTTAGTAACCACTGACGATACCAAGGATGTTGATCCAGATATATCAGATTCAGAAGACAGTGACTTTTAGTTTTTGACTTTACTGCATGCATTGCATCATATTATAATATTTTAAATTGATAAGCATAATTATAATTCAAAATTATTCATAGTTTGTGTTTTAATATTATATAATAAAATAAATAAGCCAAGTAATTATAGTACGGTAATAAATACTTAAGTCGTAATTTTTTGACGTTCAATGAAACTTAAGTCGGATATCTTAGTAAATAATAATAATAGCCTAAATATCCATACTCTGATATGTAACTAGTTCATAATTGTGTAATAATAAATAATAAAAACAAAAACCGTAGTAATTTTTTTTCATACCAATCGAATAAAACCTCCTCCTGTAAAATTTTTGCATGCAAAAAGATTTGACTTAAGTGTTTAACGCTTCCGCGTCTAGATGATTTTCTGACAAACAATTTTAGGAGAAGAAAGGGAGTAAGTACCCCATGCGCATTATTGCCATCCACCGGGCACAAATCCATACTCTGGGCTGCTATGGAGAAAACCCAAAGACACTTTGCCCGGTCTGGGAATCGTCTCGTATCGGCCGTAATTCTGAACTGAAAAATATCACATAGGTACTGTGAAAGATTACTTTATATGGTATGCAATGCGCATACTAAGTTCAGTGTCGAGTAAATGCAATGGATACGGCAGTATCGGAAACCATTTTTTATTTTTAACAAAAGCTAGATTAGAAGCTAGATTGAAGATTGATTGATTGATTGATTTTTGAAGTTAGATTTCGTCTCATATTAGCATATTATTACAGCTCAGTTATACTTTCCTCGGTAACGCAGGTTAGGTTAGAACGGAGAATACTTTTTACGAACCTAGCGAGCGAAGCGAGCCCACTCTTGAAACGAATGAGCAGAGCGCGCTTTATTACACGATGAGCAAGCTCTTAAGACCAGCAACCGAAGCGAGCCCATCTTCGACGCGAGTGAGCCGACCGCACTTACACATGACAAGAGCACGCGAAGTGAGATCTATCACAAGAAAATCGGGAGCACAGTTTCGTGCTGAGCGAGCGAAGCGACCCCAATGACTCTACGACAGAGCAAAGCGCGCTTATTCAAGTAATGAGCGAGCGAAGCGAAAACAGCTTAAGAGAATCACAGCTTTGTCATCAAATTTAGTCGAAACTATATAATTATTTATACAAGAGAGTATAACAACTATAAAACGGTCCCGATAATAGTTATTATTCGTATTTTGTGACATAAAACATAAAAATATCTACAACTAGCTTTTGCCCGCGGCTTCGCCCGCGTGGATGTCGGAAAATATCCCACGGGTACGTACTACCAGGATTATATATCTAATAGGCGAGGAAAAGGTCATTGACTTCTAACGTTGCGCCTGCGTTGTCATTCACCATAATGATTTTGTTACGCGTAATTTTTGTTTGATTTTCGCGACGCATGACAATAAAGCTCCCAGTCGACATGATTTTCTCCGACATCTTCAACAATAATCGTCAAATTTCAGCCAATTTACACAGAACTTAATTAATAATAAACTAAAACCTTCTGCATGAAGCACTCCGTCCATTGGTAAAAACCGTTTGAAAAGCTGTTCGGCAGTTTTTGAGTTTATCGCGTTCAGACAGATAGACAGACAGATGTAGCGAGGGACTTTTTATAATAAGTAAGGATAAGAGGAGTTTATGTAGAGGCTTTTTTTTCTGTAGGATATCTCATAGCTGACCTGAGGTCATGACTCCTAATGACAATCTGACATCATGACAATCCTGTGGTTGCCTTTTTTTTTAGACTGTTACCAACTTAAACCCACTCGTGTTCCTTCGGTTGCCCTGTTGCCGGGGGCCACGATCTCCCTTTCGGTTTTTTTCGCGACCCCAGCAGGCATCGGCCCTAACGGACCCCGTCAATTCTGCTGACATCTCTTTGACGCGCGCGTGGAACACAACGCGCCGTCGACCCGGGCCTGGTCCTTATTGGACGGCGAGCTACCCATTGCTCACCATCCGCAAGCCCGCGCCTACAGAGACCGGAAATCGGCCTTCAATTCCCGACGCCCAGGGCTTCTCCTCCTGCGGTGGTTAGAGGCGTGAGGGCGCAAAATTTGCCTCTCCCTCATACGTTCCACCTCCTCCTTCGCGAGCATTACCGCTTCGTACAAGAAAGTGACGGCTTCCCATTTCCTCTCGCTCCGTATCCTGCCCTGAACCAGGGCCGGACGCGAGAGATCACCGCCGCCGATCGCCTAAACGAGGACACGGCGATACTCCGCCCAAGCCGGGCAGAGCTCCACCGTATGCTCCACCGTGTCCTCCGGGCGATCCACACAATGGTGACACCTGTACGTTTCCTCCCGCCTTATCCTGTACAGGAACCTCCCGAAACAGCCGTGTCCGGTGAGGACCTGCGTCAGGCGGAAGGTGAGGACGCCGTGGCGCCTCTCTAGCCACTCCTCAAAGAGGGCTCTTATCGCCGCAATTGTGGCGTGCCCAGCTCTGCTGATACCTGAGTTGGAGTTCTGGATTATTTTTGCATGTCTTCCTGTAGTCCTAATATAGATGCATCTAGAAACGAGGAGTTCCCACTCCTCGGTGCTACTCAAATGTTTTTATTATATTTATTACCGATACACTGAATTTTGGCCAAAATGAGATTTTAATGCAGTCATACTTAGTTTTTCGTCCTCTTTCGATTGGTATATTTAAAATTTCTATATTCGCAAAAAAGTGGTGGATACAGCCATAATTTTTGGATCGCTAAACATTGATTTTCTTTAAATTTAGACCGTAAATGATAAATAATTTTTCATTTTTCATTACGGCAAACGTCGTAATAGGTAAACAAAATTATAAACTTGGAAGTATATCCTGTGGTCTGTCTCTTTTGGCGTTTAGGCCTCTAGGTGTTTTAGACTTTTGTTTATACTTGTCTTATACAACCCGAAATCTTATCAAGTTTGGTGGTTACGCCCCAAAATATACCGTAAAACCCTACAAAATTGCCCAACTAATCTGAATTTGCCCAGCAAGGTACTATTAACAAATATTTAAAAAACTTGCAACATATTTTTATTGCGTTTGTTATTTATTCTATGAAAGAAATTTGAATATGTCTCTGGCAACACTACGTAACTGATTTTATTTAATATCACGTCAGTCGGCTGTCAAACTGTATCGAAGTTGGTGGCGCGTTTTGAGGGCCAAAAGTCGTGTGAAAAACTTTTTTGAAACTCGATTTATGATTACAGCAGGTTAGTAAGTTTTTTATCACTGATAGTTTGTAATAAATACACGAAAGATCGAATATCTAACGCAAAATCAAAATCTTTCATGAAGAGTATCGTCGGTTCCGTTCTACAGATGATGTACCCGATATATTACCTGAAACAGATGAGAAGATACAGAGGAAGATTAAGTCTTATATTTAAATCCTTGTCGTTCGGGACGCTTATGCTTGCTCGTTACAGGTAACTCTTTTTTACGTTTTTTATTTTTTATATCATAGTTATGAAATTGTTAATTTGGCAAATTTCTCGCTTGCGTAATTTTAAAAATCCAAAGCATAAGTCTATAATATAAGGTATATTGTTTACTATTGTCTACCAGAATGTTTCTTAGTAATTTTAATCAAAATATTTGAAGAAAAAGTAGGCGGTCAGTTTACTTAAGATTTCTTATGCATGTATATAATTTGCATAAGAAATGCAAAATACTTGTTGTAACATTTTGTAGTTAAATTAACAACATAAAAATTAATTAATTTGCTTTAATAGAGGCTGTGCTTTGTTTTGTTCTCAAGTATTATAAATATTAAAGGTAATAATGATAAAACAAACTTGTCCTTACATTCAAATTACGTTAAATGGATATTATATTCCTACTTGCATAAGTAATAATAAGTGTAATACATTTTTATATTATTATTAATAAGATAGTAATTAAGACGACTATTATTATTGCACAATTATTGTTTTCACGATGATTGATTCTATTACAATTATTGCTGTGATTAAACATTTTTGATACAGTATTACTTAATTTATTTTTAATGCTATTTTTGGACTGCTCTGTTATTATAAGTAGGTGAAGCACTGAACTGTAAAACAAAGATCCTGATCGGCAAAATTTACCTGAGCTTATAATGAGAAATCATTGATATGAAGTGCCACAACTGTCACTTACACCAAATATTGGACAAAACGTTTGCAGCTTACATAATTAGTTAGATAGTAGAGATATACAAAGAGATTGTAACTTAGATCATAAATTGTTAGTTGATTTCGTATGAATTGCTATTACACCCTTAGCTGTTTGTACCCTGGAGCCTTTTTTTGGCGTAACCGACTGCTTTATTAATTTTTTAGGGTGTATACGAAGTCTATTTTTTATTTGTTAGATTTACTTTAAATATTATTCTACGATGTGCTTTATCTTAAAATTCTAACAACTTTTGCCTTTTGTTTTTTTTTATAGCTACAACCACAAAAAAGTTATCTCGGAAAACTGTTTTGTTTTTCTGTTTTATGGCTCTCCTGAAAAGTCGTGTTTTGGTGGATACGCCCTTTAAGCCTAAAGGTATGTGCGATATGTAGATGAAATCGTAAGTAGTTTTATGAAATCGTAAGTATCTTTACTTTAAGGCTCTTACAAACAGGCGCGACACGCGACACGACACAAAGGTACGTCGCGTCGCGCGACGAGCGGTGTCTTTGTGTCGCGTCGCGTGTCGCGCCTGTTTGTACGAGCCTTTATTCATTATTTTTGTCCCAGATAAGTTCAGTGAGAAGTGAGTGAGGTCATAATGTCGTTTCATGATTCAGTAGCAATCATTGTGACGTATTCCCCAGATGGTTACTATTTAAATCATAGTAATTGGGCCGATGCACGTGCTACCTTTGGTCGAGGCTACTCCTCGATAGGGTTATTGTTGCGTTGGACTAAGTATAATAAAATAAGTAATAAGTTGGGCCGATATACGTGTTAACTTTGGTCGAGGCAATTCCTCGATAAGGTTATCGTTGCGTTGGACTAATTATAAACAATAAGTAAATAGTTGGACCTGTGCACGTGGTACTCTTGGTCGAGGCAACTCCTCGATAGAGCTATCATTGCATTGGACAACTTGGAAAATAAATAAATTTGAAATTGTGCGAGTGTATGTTGGGAATTTCGCCACGAGATTTCACTTTGAATAATCTGAATAGTATTTTAAGTCTGTTCCGTTCACTGAATTTTCTGAGCAGCTATATAGTTTGTTGATGGTACTTGGTGGTTGGTTTGATTATGGTTTGATTATGGTTTGATAAACAGCATATTGGAAATAAATATTCTGTTGAAAATAAAAAAAAAGATAACTAATTTATTACATTAGCAACAAGACATTGTACACTGCACATTGTACCATTCCAAAAACAACAAAATTGAACAGAAATAAAAAGAAAACTAATTTACACCACAGACATAAGTGGCCAAGAATAAATAAAATAGTTAAGTTATTTACAGCAGCATTGATTTTGTTGATTGTGGCAATTCAAAATGATTTATTTCGATAAGGTTCTTAAGATGCCTTTGATGTCGGCGTGCAAATTTTATATACCTATTTAAATAATAAATATTATTATATTTATATGACTAATGACGTATTAGTTATTATATAATAAAATGTAAACTGTATTCTCCTATGCGGCGTGCACTCGGGTTCAGCCATGTAGGTGAGCTGTTCAGAGATGTACGAGTATAGTGTAGATAGACTCCTATGCGCGGCGTGCACTCGGGTTCAGCCATGTAGGTGAGCTGTTCAGAGATGTACGAGTATAGTGCAGATAGACTCCTATGCGGCGTGCACTCGGGTTCAGCCACGTAGGTGAGCTGTTCAGAGATGTACGAGTATAGTGTAGATAGACTCCTATGCGGCGTGCACTCGGGTTCAGCCATGTAGGTGAGCTGTTCAGAGATGTACAGTATAGATAGACCCAGTAAAGTTTACGAGTTCTGTGCGGCTTACACTCTAGTTCGACCATGTAGGTGAACTTTATGGAGATGTATGCGTATAGTTTATAGCAGCCATGTAGGCGAGTTGTAGTTCAATTTAAAAACAAAGATGTACAAGTACAGTTTACAGTTCCATACAGCTTACACTCTAGTACAGCCATGTAGGTGAGCTATATGAAGATTTGACGTCGTGGTGGGGCTTGCGCGCTCCGAACTCTAGGTCTGTGTCGGTAGGTCTGGTATGAGGAGCCAGACCAAGAGAGATACAAAACCCCGCAGGGCAGTTTTTGGCGAGCTGTTGGGCAGTAGCGACTCCACGGACCCTATTTCCCGGGAGAAGTCCTGTTCCTCACCTCTAGCTTGCCTTTACTGGCCGGCTGGAGTGAACACTGACGAGGAATGGAGCTCCCACCTCATTCTTGCCTTAATTGGCCGGCTTGAGTGGAGATTCGCAAGAGCAAACGTGCTCGGAGGAAGGAAGTATTCCAGTAAGTGCTCGTAGGGATCTTGACCATCTTCCGGACTCTGGGATTGTTCTGAAAGCCCTGGAATATCACTCCACTCCTCAAGCACCTCAAGACATGTTGTTCCCTTGTCGCTACGTCACTATGTGCTAGCGAAAGTTTTCGGGGGCCCATTATTGAGTGTGCAAGTCACCCCCTGCCATTTTATCCGTGTACGATTACATAACAACATTAATCAGGCAGGGGCCATAGTCCTTCCAAAGTTCCAGGTAACCAGTCAACTTAAGCCACCCAAACACATAGCCCAATAGCTTTGTTTCCATATCATGCAATAGTCCTACACCAACCGGGGGTTGTCCTTGGGTGCACTTGCATAGTGCGAACAGGGATAATTGGTGTTTGGGTCAGTTGGTGTCTCATTCCATATAAATTTGTCTAAGGGGCCTCTGCGAGTTGGCTTCGGCCCCTCGTACGCCTTCCAAAGGACCGGGATGCATGCTCCCGAGATTTATATTTAAAAAATAATAATAATATTCGAGCCCTGACCGCCGGTAGCTTGGACCCTGTTCCCGATACCGGTGGGCTACTATTTTTTATATTTTTAAATGTTTTTATATTGTATATGTTCTAATATTTAAAAATATAATTTATATGTATTTAAATGAAATAAAGGAATGATAATATAAAAAAACGGTCTATCATTACTGACAGGACTATTGTTGCCAATAAGCCTGATATAGTGGTGATAGACCGATTAGCGCGCCACGCAATGATAGTGGATGTTACCATTCCACTTGACGAGAACCTCGTGAAAGCTGAGAAAGAGAAACAAATAAAATATCTCGACTTAGCACACGAGGTTGTTGACATGTGGAATGTGAGCTCAGCTATTATTACTAGCAGGCCATTAGCCGTTACCACATTGTGCCGATTGTGGTAACGGCTAATGGCCTGATGGCCGAAAGCCTCGATCAACATCTCTTGAGGCTCTCATTAGGCGGTTAGATCAAACGCCTGATTTAGAAAGCAGTATTTCCTCGATACGGCCCCGTTGTGAGGAGGTTCCTGTCTCTGCAGCCCTAACCACCGGTAGCTTGGACCCTGCTCCCGACACCGGCGGAACTCTATTTATTATTTTCTTTAATGTTTTTTTTGATACTTTTTATTTGAAGAAATATTTAAAAATGTAAATAAAAAGATATAAAATGAATACACAAAATAATAATAATAATAAATCTTTTATTTATAAAAAATGTGCACATTTACAATAAGTAACTTAATAATTAAAATAGAGCACAGTTGCTTTATTGCCTGAACTGGGTTGAACCTGTTTCAGGCTACGAAGTGCATACTTAATGTAATAAATTAACTAAGAGTATAAAGCATAAACTAAATTAAAATTAGGTAAATAAAAGTAAAATAGCATTTCAGCGGTTCTATTTGCAGACAGCAAGTAGATCTTCTGTCTGTGCATAATCTATGTTTAGTAAATATTCAAGTATAATTTTTTTACAGCTAAAATAATTTAATTTGTAAATACTAAGTTTTTTATTAAATCTATTGTACAGAAATGGGCCTTAAAATGTAAAAAATCTTTCTACAAAGACATGTTTTGAGGTTGCATTAGATGTGCATACTATCATTCCGTCTCTTGTTAGTATTGTCAGCAGTGTAGGTAAGCATGGTGTGCTGTTTTAATACTATTATGAACTAAGTGCATAATGACAAGTTGGCGAACAGTCAGCACGTTGCAGGATTTATACAGCAGATCTGTGGGAAAGCAAAAGGGATGGAAGTTTGCTACCTTTAAAATTGCTCTCTGAGCTCTTTCAAGAGGAAGTAGATATGTTTTTGGTGCGCCACCTCATGAAGAGATGCAGTATTGAATTATAGATTGACGTAGGGCCAAATACACTAGTGTAATTAATTTTGTATCAGCAAAAGTTCGCATTTTTTTAAAAACATATACTAATTTGCGCACTCTTTTAATTAGACTTTCAATATGTTTTCTGAAAGACAATGTGTCGTCCATTATTACCCCGAGGTATTTTATGCTGCTTGTTTTGAGGATAAAAGGGCAATTACACATGTTGGACACGGTTTCCACATTGATGGGCATATAGATGAGTTTTAGTAATGTTAAATTGAGGCTTGCGCATGGAGAAGTGTATATATTTTGTCTTGTCAGCATTAAATGCTATTAAATTGCTTTGAAGCCAATTAGTCACAGTATTCAAACCTAGTTGAGCAATTTTGAACAGTTCGCTACTGGTTTTAGCGGTAAATATTAACGCCATGTCGTCGGCATATGATATAATTTTTCCGTCTTTAACATTCAAATTACATAAGTCGTTAATATAAATCAGGAATAGCGTAGGGCCCAGAATACTTCTCTAGGGAATACCAAAACCAATACTTTTCTGTTCATCGCTCGTGATATTATCTATTCTAACACATTGATATCGGTCACCTAAGTAGTCCGCAAATAGTTTCAGCGGCGTTCCCCTTATTCCTATGGCCTCTAATTTGTTTAGAAGAACAGAAACAGACACTGTGTCGAAGGCCTTTGCTAAATCAAGGAAAACTCCTAGGCTCTGGTTACCTTTGCCGAGTTTTTCTGTAATATGATCGGTCAGGCTATGCACCGCATTGGCTGTAGATAATTTGGCTCTAAACCAAATTGCGCAGGGGATAAGATATTATTTTTTTCTAGATAGTTAACTAGTCTACTGTTTATAATTTTCTCAAATATTTTTGATAATGAGGGAAAGTAACGATATTGGCCTATAATTATTTACTAAGTCTTTATTACCAGATTTAAACACAAGGACTACAACTGCCTTTTTAAGACAGCTATGGAAAATTCTTTTGTATAGACAGATTCGAAGAATATGCGTTAAGGGAGGTACCAAAATATGCTTAAGGAGTTTAAAAACCTTATTGCTTATGTTATCCCATGCAACTGCACAGTCATCTTTTAGTCCAGAAATGATTCGGGTTATTTCGTCTTCGTCAGTGTCCAGCATAGCAAAAAATTTCAGAATACAGCTATTGCTTGGTTTTTGGAAAGGTAATTGGTCACAATAATGTTTCGGAATCTGTTCAGCAAGAATTTTCCCAACATTGACAAAGAAGTTATTAACGTTGTTAGCTGACAAGAGTGATGAAGTATTAGTAAGCAGTAAAATTGAATTTGATTAACGCTGTTTAGACATATTGGTGACGTTTTTAATATGTTTCCAAAGTTGCTTGGTATTGTTACCTGCTCTATTTAATTCATTTTTATCGTAATTATTTTTTAAACTCTTTAGGAGATTATTGTAGAAGTTTCTGTACCTTTTATAAGTGGTTTGAATTATTAGATTATAAATAGTTTTAATAGGTCTTGATCTGCGATCAATATCATTTGATGACAGTGTAGGACTTCGGCGCTGTCTACACCGGCAGCTAAATGGCGAGGACCGTGATAGGGACCATCGCCATCGTAGTCAGCATGATCTCTGTTCCTGCACCTCCGTTTCGCTCTCCACGAACGATGCCTTCGGCACTGCTCGGTGCACCACGGCTGCGATTCACTTGAATTACTTCGACTTCGCGATCATTCGTCACTTCCGTTTTCTAGAGAATATAACCTCGAAAATCTTTTATTAGTGGGCCGATATTATTCGTCATTAGTCACATGTCTTCAAATGCTTGGTTCTAAGATATGCCGGTTTCCTTACGATGTTTTCCTTCACCGTTTATCATTTTATAATTTATCATCTAAGTCAAATCCACTTGAGTAAAATTCATGTAAATAAATCCCATAAAAAATAAAGTATTTTTTAACTCAATCAATAAAATTAATCATAGGTAATCGCAATACCTTCATGTCCAGCTACTATGCATTTAGAGCAATTTATCCGACGACTAGTGACTCACTCAACAACCAGCAGGAATCATACCCATTCAAAATCAAGTGAAATCACTAAGTACATCCCCTAACAGTGAACAACCATAGTTCACTTTCAAGTGCGAACAACCATAGTTCACTTATCATGTATCAAGTTCGAAAAATCATAATTTACTAATCAAGTGCGAACAACCATAGTTTAATTATCATAGCAATTACTAAGATAGGAATAATCATAACCAACAATTTATTTATGCTAATTTCGTGTTGCTTTTAAATAATCATAAAAATAAAATAAATATGTTCTTGTCTAATGTTACTCATTTACATCCCTTATAGAGGCTTATGGGAACATATCCATTAGTTATACTGGTAGCAAAAACATAAGGAAACATTATACTCATGTGTACTTCACCGCACACCATCAGAGAGTTTCCTTGACCTGATATGGGTTACCCATACTAGTACCCCGAAATCACGCTCATTGGTTTCATTTAGGCAACCAAAACACCCATCCCGTGCTATCGGGAAGTCACCCCGATCAAGCACACGATTTGTCCGATCAGTATGTTAAATAATGCGCGCTAAAGTATCGCCACAGAGTAGCCCTTGCCACGTACCCACACACGCTATTACACACAACCTACACAATACAACACATCATCAAAGAGTTGCCCTGACCTGATTTGCAGCGCCACGCAGTCGATAAAATAACAGCAATATAAAACAAAACTCAATAATCCTTCAAAGTCGAAGTCAAAGATTTATTTGCAGATAAATATGGTTACAAAAGTTCTTACAACGGTATTATGATACTAGCATAGCATATTTAATTATAACATAATGACATGCAAATTTTTTGTACACAATTACATAATTTAAATTTAAACTGAAGGAATTATTTTAAGGTTCTTTCAAACAAGCGCGACACGCGACGCGACACAAAGACACCGCTCGTCGCGCAACGAGCGGAGTCTTTGTGTCGCGTCGCGTGTCGCGTCTGTTTGAAAGAGCCTTTATAGTATAGATGCATCAGGAAACGACGAGTTCCAGCTCCTCGGTATTACTCAATTTTTTCATTATATTTTTTAATGATACAGAATTCGTACCGCATTTATTCACACGTTGTTTTATTTACACATACGTATTTACATGATTTAAAAACTAAGACTTAATAATAATAATAATATGTACAAGTATATAAAAAGGGGGGGGGGGGGGGAATAATCATAGGGCATCAAAAAATTTATACACTGAATTAAATATCAATTTCAACTTACTTAAATTTTTACCCATGCCCTGCTGATACTTGAGTGAGAGTTCTGGATTACTTAATCATGTTTTTACATTTTCCTGAAATGAAATGAAATTGTTTAAGGCGCGTGTCGCGCCTGTTTGAAAGAGCCTTTATTCTGTAAATAGGATATCGGAATCACTTTTACATGTCATATTAAAAAAAAAAATATAAAAAAAATAGGCTAGTTGAGTTCGGCGTTTCCTATCTGACTATTCTAAGAAGAAAGGCCGAAACAAACTCAGAGGTCACAGTCTCTTTTAAAGTCCAGACATAATCTTGGTCAAGCCATATGAGGACCATGTAGATTAGTGTCTGAAATGGTCTTTTGAGGAAAGAACCACACAGATTTGAGTGGACCTGTCCAGTCAGTGCAAGCATTTGTCAGTAATCGTGGAGCTCAACTCAGAACTTAAGGAGCTCAACTCGACGAACAATACCAAAGAAAAGACATTTGGGTAGGCCGCATAAACTACTCAAACTGCCAGACCATAATTCAAACTAACTGAGAAATGAAAATAATAATGATATCCACATAGTCCTCACATTCACAATAATTAATTAAAATAATATAATACTTTACAAAGTAATCATGTCATTTTGAATATAATTTTCAACGATGTCAATATATATATAAAACTGGTATATTTTGATGATTTTACATAATAATTAACATGTCAAGTTTTATCACAAGGCTTAGCAAAGGGAGTAGCTCAATCCCAAGCTTTTTTATCTTTTAAATAATCTGAAATTGTATAGTACCCTTTTTTACAAAGTTTGCTTTTAATACAGACTTTAAATCTATTAATGGGTAAGTTTGAAATGTCAATGGGAAGTTTGTTGTAAAAGTGTATACATTGACCCATGAACGAGTTGCCTATTTTGTGGAGACGTGTGCGATGTACAGTAAGGTTATGTTTATTCCTGGTATTTAAACTATGAATATCGGACATTTGCTTGAAATTTGATATATTTTTGTGTACATGCAATAGGTTTTCAAAAATATATTGTGAGGCTACAGTCAGAATATTTATTTCTTTGAATTTTTCTCTAAGGGAATCTCTTAGCCCTAGGTTGTAAATGGCTCGAACAGACCTTTTTGTTCTACAAAAAAGGTCTGTTCGAGTCATTTAAAAGATAGTATTAATGTCCGCACAGGCTCTTCAGAGAAGAATCCCATATGACATAAGACTATGAAAATAACTAAAATAAACAATTCTGGCTGTATCTACGTCAGTTATCTGTCTATTTTTTTTAACAGCATACGCGGCCGAACTTGTAATATGTGTAACCCATTGTAATTTACTGTCAATAGTGATTCCAAGAAAAACTGTCGACTCAACAGGGTTCAACTCTGTTCCATTAACTTGAACATTGGTAGATAGCTGCCTGACATTTGGCATTGAAAATTTAATGAGTTTAGTCTTTTTTTCATTCAGGAGAAGATTATTTACATTAAACCAATGCACTACTTTAGAGAGTGCATCGTTAATTTGTTCAAAGTTGACTAACTGACGTTTGATTTAAAAAATGAAGGAAGTGTCATCTGCGAATAATACTATCTTGTGATTATCCCTTATGTGATAAGGTAATTCATTTACATAAATTAGAAATAAGAAAGGCCCAAGAATTGAACCCTGCGGAACGCCCATGATGACCGCAGATCCTGCAGATTTCTTGCCATTAACAATATGTGTTAAAGACAATACGTTATTGACTATGTTGGAGAAATACTCAGATATAGAAAAAAATACTAGAACAGTGGCATGTAAGGGTCGAAATTACTAGATCAGGGAAAACATGAGGTGTATTGCAATTTGTAGTTAGCTAGCGACCTCGACAATTGATTATATTATTTTTTTCCTGAGCAACCGGCAGCAAGTTCGTCATGCTCCCTTAGATGTCACTGCTTGCGGTAGCGTCGGGGGTCGGGTTGCCTCCTTCCCTCGAATATGGCGAGGGGGGTAATGGCTGATCTTTGCGTTATGCTCGTGAACGGGTGCTGCTTGTGGTGACTGGTCGTCTTGCTGATCATGGTTTTGTTATTGTTACTAGTAATTAACTGTTTATTTGTTTTACCTCGATGGTCCTAGTTTTTCATTTATAACTTCCAATTACAGCTTTATATAGCTTTATGTAAGCGGGCTTGCCCTTTATGCCTGGAGGCTTTATTTAGATATTTAGTTCTGTTTACGTTTAGTTTTTAGTTTTGTTTTTCTGCTTGAGTAAAGTTTTCGATGCTTTTGGTTGGTATATTGGCGTGTACTAGCTGATATACGGCCAATAATTTATCATTTATCATTATTTTATCTTATTATCATTATTTTTTGTGCTGCATAATGTAATTTTTTTTTTGCATGCATATAGAATCATTTATTTTCTAACTACACGGCACTAGGAAGTGGTGAAGGGTGGGCGTCGAAAAGTGCTGATTCTCAGCCTAGTTTGAATAAATGACTTTTGAATTTTGAATTTCATTTTATAAGTGAGATTCAATACTTACAAGCTGGTAACTGTGTAAAATCTAGTTTGAATCCTTTTTCTTGATTATTGTAAGTTATTAAGAGTGGGTGGTCGATTACACAATGCTGACTTACCTTTTGCAGAGATGCATCCCATAATCTTAGCTAAAAAAATCTAATGTTAATAAGACTATTTATATGGATACAACATATTCAATTAAATGTTTTAATGCAGGTCAAAATTTGGTACTTAGTAGTTTGAGTGAAAATTACTGGATTATTAATGCTTCACGTGAAATTAAATCTGTTTTATATAAATGCATTATTTATTTTAAATTAAAGGCTATGAATGCTACTCAATTAATGGGATCTTTACCTTTGCATAGGTTAAATATGACAAGGCCATTTCAGATAGATGGCACTGATTATGGTGGCCCTTTTTGTGACAAGCAAACTCGTATGCGCAATCCAGTAATAACTAAAGCCTATATTGTGTTATTTGTTTGTTTTGTGACTAAGGCCACACACATAAAACTAGTATCTGACATGTCAACAAAGACTTTTTTGGGTTGCTTAAAAAGATTTATATCTAGAAAGAACCAATATTTATATCTAGAAGAAACCTTTGAAATAATAGTGCCTGTTATTAAGGGGCTGCTAATGTGTTAAAAGAATTGTATGATTTGCAAGCTTCTACAAGTCACCAAGACACTGTAACAGAATTCTGCAATACAAAGAGAATATCCTTTCATTTCATACCAAGTTATTCCCCTGTGTTTGGTGGATTGTGGGGGCAGGGATTAAAAGTGTCAAGTATCACATAAAAAGGGTAATAAGCAATACAGTGTTAACTTATGAGGAATTATATACTATTATTGTTCAGATTGAAGGAATTCTTAACTCGCGGCCGTTGACGCCTCTGTCTAGAAACCCAGATGATATGTCTTACTTGACACCTGGACATTTTTTAACAGGATCACCATTGTCTTCTTATCTTGAATTAAACCTAAGTAACGTAAATGTTGGAAGATTATCCTTTTGAAAACAGTGTGAACAAATGCAACAATTATTTTGGAAAAAATTGAATAAATATTATTTGGTTCTTTTACAAAATAGACCAAAATGGAAAAGTATCCAACCAAATTTAAAACCAGGTGACATGGTTTAAAGTATGATAACATAAATCTACTTAACTAGCCAGTCGGAAGAATTTTAAACGTAATACCTGGTAAAGATGGATGTGTTCGGGTTTTAGAGGTAGGCTGCTTCTGGTTCATCCCAACTAGTGTTATGAAAGTATATTCTTTTCCTGTTAATGGAGATAATAGTTAAGTAATTTATATTTAAGTTTAGACTTGTGTAATTTTTTGTTTCCATTGTTTTATTAAAAAGGCCAAAGGCCCCCAGTATGTTCCTATCCAAACATAGATTTTAGGTTTAAGTATTTTGTTTTAATAGCCTGGCTACATTTTATGGTGTATTTTATTGGTAACATTATAAGGAGACGTTTTCCGTTTCCCCTCTCTAACAAAGATGGTCGAATGGCGACCACCATAAAATAAATATGTACTCCATTCATTAAACGATCATTTCAAATAAAGTGATTTCTTAAAATTTCACAATATAATTTTATTTATGGTCTTGCCACTGAAAAGTTTGACAATTTCCCACTCAAAAAAATAAGGATTCCGTTTTTTTTTTCCTTTTGAGGTACGGAATCCTAAAAATGTTATTGCGCAGCCTTCTGCGCGAAGTTCGGAACTGCCAAGTTATATCGGCCGTATTGTAATATAGTCCCGTTGGTATTATTTTGGTACGGAACCCTAATAAGATATTCCCCTACGTGGCACCTGTTGCGCTAACTAATGGACACAACAGTGGAGCTGTCAAGCAGGGAGTGTGAACGAGACTGACGCGACCTTCGCGCGCCTCGTGATAAGCTAAAGGTCAGCGATGTGCGGAGAGGACTGTGAGATCATGCAGCATTGTGCCGCTAAACAATGTCGCTAAGTGCGCGCGAGGTTACTGCTTCACTCGCTGTTTACGTAAACTATTCATTACAATAACAATGCCTCGTTAGGTATTGTCTGTACCACCTAAGGATAACTTTATTGTTTTCTATTTCCATCTGTTTTACCATATTGCAATACCTATTATCAAAATATTGGCGATAGGTAGGTACCAAACTTATTTCCTAAAGGGTTTGGCCGGTGCAATGATGCGTTATGTCAGATTTGTCTCTGGGTTGGCACCGCATCAACAACACCTCTGGTATTGCATACGCGGCGGTGACCTGTAATCCGAATAGGTATGCCCTGAGGAAAACCTCTCGGTTCCGGTCGTGTTTCAGTCCACGGTCGGGAGCGAGAGCGCATAGGACTCTGTGGGCTCCTTTTGCGAGGAAGTGATGGTCACAGCAAACACAACAGGGCGCCGGAGGACGAACAACGATTATCGGGCGACCATTTAGTCAGAAAGAGTGTGACAAACCTCCGCCCGCCCCAGGGCGCAGGTCCGCGCCCACTCAACCCGCTTAGACTCGACCCGAAGAAGACCGACCAGATGTTTTATTACCAATTTAGTGCATTTGTCCATTTGTACAGTCAACAAAACAAAACAAAAAAAAAAACACTTTGATCTTTAGTTCTCTATTCTTTAAGATACCTAATGTTAATTTTTAGGGTTCCGTACCTCAAAAGCAAAAAACGGAAACCTTATAGGATCGTTCGTGTGTCTGTCTGTCCGTCTGTCACAGCCAATTTGCTCCGAACCCAATGAATCGATTATATTGAATTTTGGTACACATATGTATTTGTGTGACCCAAACACGGACGTGTAACGTAAATTAATGAATTTTGAATATGGTTGTCACTTTTGGGGAACAAATAAGAAAATTTAAAAAAATGTTTTGCAAACTGTACCATGTGACATATCAAATATAATCAATGTTTGTAATCAATATATTACTGATTACAAACTGACAAATTATACAATGTACACACATCAAAAGTGTCTAGGGATCAAGCATTTTTATGCGGATTTCTTGAGATTGAGATGTGGCTTTGTAATAAATTTATGATTATATTAATTTATATGGATCCTTTTTGGTGCATTTCATAATTTGAAACAGGAACTGTTAATCAAATTCGAGTAAAAGATGAAAATCAGCTGTCAATATTTTCCCTATAAAAACATACAACGCATTGAAGACATTATTAGTGCTACTGTTTCCCTACTACTGATTAAAACCAACGTTATTATGGAGCGGCGACGTCATTTAAGCAGGGAAGAAATGCTCAGAGCCGTGGGAATGATAGAAGCTGGTTCCCGGCAACGTACTGTAGCTTTAGCTCTGAATACAAGTCAGAGTGTTATCAGTCGGCTTTGGACACGTTACCGAAGCACTGGTACCGTGGCTGAGCGCCATGGAGGACGGTATCGCTGCTCCACACGGAGACAAGACCGATACATTCAAATCTTAACTCGAAGAGCTCCAACAATAACCGCCATGATGTTAGCCGTGAGGCTTCATCACTCTTCAGGGAACTTAATTAGCGACCAAACAGTCAGAAACCGCTTGCATGAAGTGAACCTTCATTCCCGAAGACCGCTACGGGTACCACCTATAGCAATGCACAATCGTAGGATTCGATATCAATGGGCTCTTGAACACAGAAATTGGGCAGAAGAACAATGGCGTTTCGTGTGCTTTTCTGATGAGTCTCGTTTTGGTATGAGACCGGATACAAGACGTATACGACACTGGAGAACCCCTGGACGCCAACAGCGATTAAAATCCTGCCAGGAAGTCCATCCTTATAGTGGTGGAACCATCATGGTATGGGCGGGTATTTGGATCGGCGGAAGAACTGAGTTGATTTGGATCAGAGGCAACCTCAACGCTCAAATTTATGCTGAGACGATTGTATCTGACGTCATCGTTCCTCTACAAGTGCAAATCGGTCCCTTATTTCAGTTAATGCATGATAATGCACGACCGCACACCGCAAGAGTTGTAAGACAGACTCTCGCCGCAGCTAACATCAATGTCCTGCTCTGGCCTGCTCAGTCGCCAGACTTGAACCCGATTGAGCATGCATGGGATATGCTACAGAGAAGAGCTCTGCCGAATATGGAGGGTATCCAGTCGCAAGAAGACCTTTTTTTGTTGTTGCAACGAACATGGGCGGCCATTCCACAGCGTGATTTGGATGAACTCATTTTGAGTATGCCAAACCGATGTTCTTGTGTTGTTAGTGTTCGCGGTAGAAACACGGATTATTAATTGTTTAAGTTACCCAATAAAATTTTAAAGAAAACTGTTATTTCAGTCTTTTTTTCGAACTTTAATGTTAGTGGTTCAAATGTCAAAAATCCCTTTATTAGGAAAATGGCAAATTTCTTTATTAATGCAAAGGTGACTTGGTTTATCGTTACTGTGACAAACGAAAACACTTTATTTGATGAATCCTTAAAGAAAATTTTAATTAATATCAATCAGGAGAAAAGTTATTGCAAAAATATATGTTGATCCCTAGACACTTTTGATGTGTGTATTTACCACCTAGTTGCAGGAGACAAATTGCTAATCTTTTAGCATACAATATACACAGTGACACTGGTACTTGTAGTGTACCATCGATTACTGTTAGTAGTGGTTCTGGTTCTAACGCTACTTTTGATATGCCACATAGTTTAAACTATTAGGTGCGACAACGGGTGAGCCGCATATGTTGAATGTTGTTCATCAAAATATGCAGGGTCTGCCCGGCAAAGAGCTAGAGTTTAGTTTATTTATGGAGAACTCTGATGTTCAGGTGCTATGTTTGACTGAACACTGGTTGAAAGAACATGAAGTAGTGTTTATCGATGATAATAATTTTACGGTACAAAGTGCGATTGTAAGAAAAACCGCCATTCACGGTGGATCATTAGTTCTTGTTTCTAACAAGTTGAAATGTAAACAACGTTTAGATTTAGTTAATCTTTCTATCGAGCGCACTATTGAGTTGTCTCGCGTTGAACTCGACCGATACGTTATAATTTGTGTTTATCGACCCCCTTTGGTGATTATAATAGTTTCGTATCGGTGATGGAGGATTCAGTTAATAGGTTAAAATCAAGTAATAAAAGTATAATTTTATATTTTAGATGTTACTCCATTAAGTATTAGACTTCTTAATCTGTTTAGGTTTTATAATTTAATTAACTTGTTTTTTGAACCTACTAGGATCACGGCATCTTCGTCAACTTGTCTTGATAACATATTTAATGATTGTGATGCCAAAAATAAATTATTATTAAGTGACTTAACATCTGACCACTGTGGTTTATTAGCTAGCTTCCTCATGCCATTACATAAAAAGCCGCATAAAGTAGAATACAGGCCTTATACAGCTCCACGCGCGCCTCAAAGAGATGTCAGCAGATTCGAAGGGGTCCACTAGGGCCGATGCCTGCCGGGGTTGCGAAGAAAACCGAAAGGGAGATCGTGGCCCCCGGCAACAGGGCAGCCGAAGGAACACGGGTGGGTTTTAGTCAGTAAGAGTCTGACACGCCCTCCCGCTCCGCCCAGAGCGGGAGAAGTTATTTGATGATTTCCCACCCTCAAAAAAAAAAAAAAAGGCCTTATACAGCTAGTCGTTGCAATAAGTTTAAAAATAATATAGCTCATAGAATTACTACTAATACGATACGCTTTTTCATAAACTACGTCATTACGGTGTGCAAAACGAAGCTCTAAACGTTATAAATTCTTATTTACATAATAGGTTCCAATGTGTTGATGTTAATAATGGTGTAAAATCTTCTGGGCTACCAGTTCAGTTAGGTGTACCTTAAGGCTCAATACTGGGTTCATTGTTGTTCTTAGTGTATATTAATGACTTACCATTCTATTTAAAGGGTATCTGTGGAGTTGAACTGTTTGCAAATGATACCTCCCTTATTTTTAAAGTGCACTCTCAATGGTTACGGATTTGATTACGACAAAAAACCTAGTTCTCAATGCCAAGAAAATGAAATGTGTAAAGTTCGCCCTACCAAATGTTAGAAATCTAGGACGCCAACATCGTCTGAGATAAAGAGGCGTTTGAAACTGTGAACTCGGCAGTTTTTCTGGGCATAACAGTAGCTGCCAAACTTCAGTAGGGCCCACATATATCCTAGCGAGAAGGCTCAGTTCGGCCGCCTACGCCGTCAGAAAAGTTAGACAATTCACTGACGTTGATACAGCTCGGTTAGTCTATTTTAGTTATTTTCATAGCGTTATGTCCTACGGTATTCTGCTGTGGGGAAAAGCGGCTGATATTCCAAATATATTTGTCCTTCAAAAACGAGCTGTTCGAGCAATTTACCAGCTGGGTGCCAGAGTTTCTCTGATTAGTATCCTCACAGTGGCATCGCAATTCATCTTCGTCAACATCTTATATATTAGGCAAAATATACACTTATACTTAAAAAAACAGTGATATACACAATGTTAACACTAGAAATAAGGACAAACTACGAGCTCCCTTTCACCGGCTTCATAAGGTTCATAACTCATTTGTTGGGCTTGGTATAACCTTTTATAACAAGCTACCCTCTTCTTTGCTAGATTTACCTTTTAATGCGTTTAAAACTAAAGTAAAATCCAACCTTTGTTCAAAGGCATACTATTGTATCAACGACTACTTAAATGATAAGAATAGTTAGTTGCTGTGATTAACGCAAGACATTGTTTATTTTCTTTCTCCAGAATTAGCTTACCTACTGACAGTTTATGAGTTTATATAATTGCTTATTTTATTTGAATTTATAAGACAATTTTTAAAAAATCTTTTTAATGAGTCAATACATTTTTATTTTATTTTATTGTTGACACAATCTACTCATTACAATGTTTTTGTTATGAGTTGTGTTATATACTGGCCAACTAGTAGGCACTCCTGTCCGGTTGACGACCTGTGACATGTTTCACTCATTATCTATCAAATAGAAATGTATATTTCTTCATAATGAAAATGTGTATTTAATAAATTGGCGACGAGGATATTGAGTAACGATATTAAAAAAATTAAGAGAACCCGTGCGTCATTGCGAGGTTTAATCACAAAACTTGAAAACTATGTTTTTACTAAAGAAACTCTTCCATACGAAGAAACAGAATCAAGACTACAATCGCATTAAGAAGCGTTACAGAAATTAAAAGAAATACAACATGAAATAGAATTAGAAACACCAGACGCACAACTAGACTAAGAGATAGAAACCAGGTACGATTTTGAAGAGAAATGTGTCATCATAAAGACGAAACTTCTCATATTACAAAACAGAGAAAATCGACGAATCACACCGCCACAAACATCGGCATCACACATGAGTACGAATACACAACAAGAACGAGGGCCAAAAATGAATTTCCAAATGATTTTCCAAAAGAGACCTTCGCAAATTTTACTAAACGACTAACTGTATATTTCTTGCTCAATAAAATTGAAGATCCTAAAATAAAAGTGTACACCTTTCTTGCTGCATTATTACCCGAATTACATGAGAAGTTACATGATATATGCTCTCCGGAGGATCCAATTAATATGAACTTTATTGAACTCACACAGATACTAGACGACTACATAGATCCTACGCCTAGTATATGGGCGTTACAAGACAGATTCATTACGCACATACAACGTGAAGATGAAACAGTAGCAACATACGCCTCACAATTAAAGAAAAATTCCTTGAACTGCGAATTCAAGTGCCATAACTGTCAAAAGTCTACCTCAGAAAGGTTCCTAGTCCTGCAATTTATTAGTGGATTAAAAGACAGTGAAATACGATCAAAAATTCTTCAAGAAAAAGATACACCACCTTTTACTAAACTGGTTCAAATTGCTACATTCATGGAAATGGGAATAATCAGAAAACATGAAAATATCCGCAGACATGCACAAACGTTTGGACACAGTAAACTAGATTACAAAATCGACAATTAGAGATAACGAATCACGATCATCATCCATACGACAGAATATTAAGTTAACTATTTCATCATCATCTCCGTTAACTATAAGAGATTTAAAAGGAAAATGCTTCCGATGCGGTAAAGACGACCACTGATCTAATGATTGCGGCACCATCAAGTCTACCTGCCTGAAATGCAAGAAAATTGGACATCTGGCTCGAGTTCGTTTGCAACGGAACTTAAAAACCAATCAACTAGATGACACTATAAGTAACACGAATTGTGACAGTATTGGAGATATCAATTTAATCCAAAGTGAAATAACGGACAAATATAAATGATCACAGTAAAAATTGAGAACAAACAAGTACGCATGGAATTTGACACGGGAGCGACCTTGTTAACAATGTCACTCAAACAATACAAAAGCCTACAAATACCAAATAACATTTTCAAAACTGATACGAAATTGAAAACCTACAGTGGTCAAATTATCAAGCCTGCAGGAGTCACATACATCAAAGGGATGTATAAAGACTAGACTTTTAACGGGAAGCTTTACATAATCAATCAAAACGTTGACCCGATTTTTGGTAGAAGCTGGATTAAAGAAATTAATACGAAAATTGCAGATTTAAGAGTTGTACGAATTTCAGAACAATCCGAAAAACTTGATAAATTATTAGAATAATTTTCATCAACTGTTTTTAGATCAGACCTAGGAAAAATACCCAACTACGAAGCTCATATAAATCTCAAAGGAAATATACAACCAATATTTATAAAACCACGACGTATACCGTACGCTTTAAAGGAAAAAGTCGATAAAGAAATCAAACGACTGTGTGCAGTAGGGGTGATTACCAAAGTTGACCAATCAGACTGGGTTACACCAATAGTACCGAATGTGAAACCAAACGGGAGCATTCGACTATGCGCAGACTACAAGGTCACCCTTAACAAAGTCATCAGACATGAACAATACCCAATTCCTATAATTGAGGATATATTTGCGAAATGAACGGAGGCAAATACTCCTGTACTTTAGACATTACCCAAGCCTTTCTTAATATGGTTATGGATGAAGAAAGCACCCTATTACAAACGATAAGTACACACAAAGATATTTACAAAGTCAATCACTTGATATTTGGAGTCAAAGTGGCATCAAGCCTTTGGCAGACATTTATGGATGAGTTACTTCAAGGGCTTGACGGAATTAAATCTTTTTTTGATGACATTATAATTCAAGGAGCATTAGAAGACCAACTTTTAACACGTCTAAGACAAGTCTTACCTCCGCATGAAAAGAAAAAAATAAAATAATTAAACGAAATATTAACTACCTAGGACACACAATAGATAAAGAAGGTTTACATAAGGACAAAGTCAAGGCCATCACGAATACAGTAAGACCAAGAAACATAAACAAACTACGAACCTTCCTTGGTATGGCCAATTATTACAACAAGTTTATACCGAACCTAGGCCAGGGTCTTTAACGAGTTCTTTAAATGAGTTACTAAAGAAAGATAAAGATTTTCACTGGACTTCTAAATGTGAAGAAAGCCTTAACAACATAAAGAAGGAGATTTTGAGCGACAGAGTTCTAATTCATTTTGACCCAGGTCAACCGCTGATACTGGCTACCGACGCTTCTCCGACAGGCTTAGGAGCTGTTCTGTCTCACAAACTACCAGATGGCTCAGAAAGGCCAATTGAATTCGGTTCAAGGGCAATTTCAACTAGCGAAAAGAAATATAGTCAAATCGACAAGGAAGCTACGGCAATCTACTGGGGCATTAAAAAGTTTTTCCACTACTGTTACGGCAGGAAATTCGTATTAGTGACTGATCATAAGCCACTTACCTCGATTTTTCATCCACACCAGACATTACCTGCACTAAGCACAATGAGATTATTCCATTACGCACATTTTTTATCGGGATTTGACTACGACGTGGAATTCAGAACTTCGGTGAAACACTCAAACGCTGACTACCTATCAAGATTCCCAGTTGAAATAGCAAAAGAAACATCAATAGATCAACATTGTGCGTATCAATTGCAACAGATCAACATAAATCCGACCAGAAGTTATAGCCAGTGAAACGAGAAAAGACAATGACTTAAATACATTACTACAAGCACTACAGACAGGTCACTCATTACGACAATATGGTTATTGTGATAATGAATTAATAACACTCCAGGATAACTGCATATTGAAAGGAACGAGACTGGTAATACCCAAAAGTTTACGTGCTCGTGTTCTTGATGAACTACATGCGGGACATATCGGTATACTTAAAATGAAATTGCTAGCACGCAGCTACATATATACTGGAAAAATATAGACATGGACATTGAGAATAAGGTAAAATCTTGTAGAGCGTGCCGATTAGAACAGAATGAGTCACCAAAAGCTCCTCTACACCACTAAGAACAATCTAGCGGCCCCTGGCAGCGAATTTATATAGATTTTGCAGGACCGGTTCTAGGACATAAACTTCTAATAGTCGTAGATGCATTCACAAAGTGGGTTGAAGTTTTCTCCACAAAGACCACAACTAGTGCATGGTGCATTGCTAAGTTTAGGGAGTTATTTTGCATATTCAGCACACCGTACACACTGATATCAGACAACGCACGCCAGTTTGTATCCCAAGTAATTAAAACCTACCTTACCAGCTGTGGAATAACACATTTGACGTCAGCTCCGTACCACCCAGCAACTAACGGTCAGGCTGAACGTTACGTGCAAACTATTAAGAAAGCACTACGTGCAATAGAGGGGGAGAGGGGAAATCTTACGGATAAGCTCCTTGTGCTTAAAACTCGGCTCAGACGTACACCCAACCAGAATGGACATACCCCCTATGGACTGATGTTCAGTCGGGACGTTAGAACAAAGCTGCACGTGATGTTCAGAGACTCAGCTCTGTGCTAGCTCCCCTCATGTTTACGCTATTTACTAGCGACATTCCAAACCCCGGTAGAAGGGCGCAGTTGGCTCTGTTCGCAGACGATACGGCCATCTACTTTAGGTCTAGATCCCCCGACAATATCGCCCACACTCTCCAAGGCTCAGTCAATCGACTCGCTGCCTGATTTCGAAAGTGGCGCATAGAAGTCAATCCCGAAAAAACCAAGCGGTTCTCTTTTCGAAACCGCGCACAAGGCATAGAGACCCCCTCCCCCGTTCCCTCACTATGTTCGGTAAGCAGATCCCTTGGGAGAAGCGAGCCAAGTATCTAGGTGTTGTCCTCGATCATCATCTCACTTTCGCTGATCACATAAAGAAGGTCCGTTCGCGAGCCGCTTTCGCTCTCGGTAGGCTCCATTCCGTTCTAAACGCACGTAGCAAGTTGTCACTTAAGTGCAAATTGCGAATCTACACAGCGTGTATTCGTCCCATCATGACATATGCGGGTGCCGTCTTTGGTCATGCAAAACCCCACCATATCCATAGGATGCAAACGCTCCAAAACCGATTCCTCCGTAGGGCCACCGGCTCCCCCTGGTATGTTAGGAACGAGAGTCTCCATGTCGACCTTAAAATTCCCACGATCCACCAATTTCTAAAACGCCTTGTAAAGCATTTCTTTACAAATACAGACGCCTCCCGTTATTCCGACCTCGCCGTCGAGGTCCTTTGCGATCGCGTCCGCGCCCCCGAGTAAATGATACTCCTCCCCGACCCTTGCTCGAAAACGAGGTGCCAGCAGTGGTTGCAGCTGTGCACGTAGCTTTAAATTGCCGATTAATAATCATGATCAAAACTTTGATCCAGCCCGTCCCATCTTTGATGTCCTCCCTCCGGTGACGCCCTAAGCCGAGGCTCGTACCCCACAGGGGGTGCCCTTAGCGAGCGTTCACCTAAATTTTTAGCTTAGTTTGTATGCCCCTGGCTGGAGGCTTTGAGTGTAGCAGCTTAAGGCAACCACAGGATTAACCGGTTAAATAGTCATTACCTCAGAGGTCAGCTATGAGAAGCCATACAGAAAAAAAAACAAAAAAAAAAAAAAACAGAGACTCAACTCCCCCGACGGCGTTCAGATAAGAGAACACACCACCTCTCGTCAGAGCTTATTCGGTAGATGATCGAGTGCAGGCCAGAGCCTATTCCGACCAGAGACGAAGATGAGAGTTCGGCACGATAATGCGTCGTCTTGGCAATCTGCACTATGAAGTGAGAACTGATGGTGATGTTATATGGCACAGGCATCTGGAGCAGCTGCTGCCGGCCCCGGGGGAGTGGCAGCTAGGAATCGCGACGGAGGACTGTTATAAACTGGCCACCTAGTAGGCACTCCTGTCAGGTGGACGACCTGTTTCACTCATTATCTATCAAATAGAAAATATATATTTCTTCATACTGAAAATGTGTATTTAATAAGTTGTATTGCAATTTATTGTTAGCTAGCGACCTCGACAATTGATCAAATTATTTTTTGCCTGAGCAACCGGCAGCAAGTTCGTCATGCTCCCTTAGATGTCACTGCTTGCAGTAGCGTTGGGGGTCGGGTTGCCTCCTTCCCTCAAATATGGCGAGGGGGGTAATGGCTGATCTTTGCGTTATGCTCGTGAAGGGGTGCTGCTTGTGGTGACTGGTCGTCTTGCTGATCATGGTTTTGTTACTGTTACTAGTAATTAACTGTTTATTTATTTTACCTCGATGGTCCTAGTTTATCATTTATAACTTGCAATTAAAGCTATACGTAAGCGGGCACGCCCTTTATACTTGGAGGCTTTATTTAGATATTTAGTTCTGTTTACGTTTAGTTTTTTTTTAATTTTATTTCTGCTTGGGTATAGTTCTCGATGTTTTTGGTTGGTATATTGGCGTATGCTAGCTGACATATGGCCAATAATTTATCATTTAAATTAATTTTTGTGCTGCATATGTAATTATTTTATAGAATCATTTCTAACTTGAGCAAACAGCAGTGCTGCTGGGGAGTTTGTTGCGCCACTTCTTCCCAGCTAAAGGCACTATAGTGCCTATAGGAAGTAGCGAAGGATGGGAGTTTTGGGGGACTGTCTTATGTAATTTTGACGTTCGAAAAGTGCTGATTCTCAGCCTAGTTTGAATAAATGAGTTTTGAATTTGAATGAAAGGGCTTATTGTGAGAATTTCAAATATATTTTTTTATAATAATTTAAAAATAAATACTTTGAAAGATATTTAAGAAAGTAGATGAAAATTAACCATTCCTTCCTTATCTCCGAAACGACTGGGCCAAAAATTTTGAAAAAAATACCGATAATGGTTCTTCTACATTCGTTCATTTACATGTGCAGGTAGTCCGACATGCACTTGGCCGGTTTTTAATTTAAAAATAATTTAGTCAATCATTTTTTTTTTTTATATATTTTAGAAGTTAGTATTTACTTGATAACCTAATCATTATAATCACGTATAAAGACTGATTCAATAAATACCACTAGCTATAAGATTGTAATGATAATTAACAATAATCTGTGATTTTCCTACAAAGTACAAGGCGTATACTATATTAAAAAAGGATAAGTACTTAAAGAAAGAAAGAAAGAAAGAAAAAAAGGTTTATTTGTCACAGAGACACGTGCATACATCAAAGACAAGAGTAAATGAAAATAACAAAAAGTACATAATAAATCACGAGCATAAAACAGAAATTAGTCGGCAGCTGCACGACATGACTGTGACAAGAAGGCTTCCACTCAGCATGATGCAGTGCTATGGGGAGCCCACAGCACAGCGCACTTTACAGGACAGCACGCGCGCAGCACTTTTTAGGGTTCCGTAGCCAAGTGGCAAAAAACGGAACCCTAATGGATTCGTCATGTCTGTCTGTCTGTCTGTCCGTGCGTATGTCACAGCCACTTTTATCCAAAACTATAAGAACTATGCTATTGAAACTTGGTAAGTAGATATATTCTGTGAACCGCATTAAGATTTTCACACAAAAATAGAAAAAAAAAAGAATAAATTTCGGGGGTTCCCCATACTTAGAACTGAAAGTAAAAAACAATTTTTCATCACACCCATACGTGTGGGGTATCTATGGATAGGTCTTCAAAAATAATATTGCGGTTTCTAATATCATTTTTTTCTAAACTGAATAGTTTGCGCGAGAGACACTTCCAAAGTGGCAAAATGTGTTTGTCCCCTCCTATAACTTCTAAAATAAGAGAATGATAAAACTAAAAAAATATATATGATGTACATTGCCATGTAAACTTCCATCGAAAATTGGTTTGAACAAGATCTAGTAAGTAGTTTTTTTTTTTAATACGTCATAAATCGTAAACCGCAATTTACCTTTCATTCAATCAACTCAAATATAAAAATAAAAAACCGTCCAAGTGCGTGTCGGAGTATGCACAATGAAGGGTTCCGTAGTTAGGATGAATTTATTCCAAATACGAACTTAACATGGTAGTTGAAATACATGTTCTTCCATACATTCCAACTGCAAATGTAAGTTTGTACGCACAATATTCAGAAATTTACCATGTTATGTTAAGACCTCTCTAAGTCTACTTCTTATAGATTTCCTGTAATCAATGAGTAAAGAGCCATACATGTATTTTTTTTTTAAATTTTAGGATCAGTAGTTTCGGAGATAAGGGGGGGAATGATCAATTTTCATCGAATTTCTTAAATATCTTTAAAAGCATTTATTTTAAAATTATATAAAAAATATGTTTAAGATCCTCGCAACAAGCCCTTTCATTTGATATGTCACACAGTACAAAACTGATATGTTAACAAAACTTTTTTTTTTAATTTTCTTGTTTGCGCCCCAAAAGTGACACCTATATTCAAAATTAATTAATTTACGTTACACGTTAATATTTGGGCCTCACACGAGAACATGTGTTTTAACTACAATGTTAAGTTTGTTCTTGGGATAAATAAATTCATCTCAACAACGGAACCCGTCATTGTGCGTAGTCCGACACGCACTTGGCCGGTTTTTTTTTTTTAATTATTGATTTATTTACCCAAATATTGAACTGAAAACTTCTTTAGGCGCGTTGGGAATTTTTGAGATGGAACCATTGATTTCGCGACACTGTGATGATACCACCTTTTGACCCTTCTTTCTTTTACCATTAAAAAGACATCAACGCGTTGATTACTGTGGTGCCGATTTTGTTGTGGACTGTCTGTTGAACACAGCATTGAATTGTCCTGTGTTGAGCTTGATAAGCATGTTATAGTATGCGTATACAGACCCCCAAGTTACCAGAATCTATCTGTGTTTGATTCTGTAATGCAAGATGTATTAAAAAAACTTAGTACTAGTAGTAAGTCAATAATCATATGTGGTGATTTTAATATTAACTTATTAGAAAATAGCTCGAACACTGTCAGATTATTAAGTCTTTTTAGGTCATTTGATTTGTCAAATGTTTTTATTGAACCAACCCGAGTGACAGCTTCTTCTGCCACTTGTATAGATAATATAAATAAATACTAGTATTTGGGCGTTGCGCGAGCTGCAAGCAGCTCGCGGGGTCGTGTTTTTGAGGAGTATTTCTTACCCTTGTAAAATTTTGAGAATTGGACAGTAATCCTTAGCACTTATAGGATTTTGTAATAAAATCTCTTAAATATTTTGTACGGATTTATGTATGGACTTTTAAGTAAATCAACTGAATGTTGTTTTATTCCTACAGTTGATTTACATAAAAGTCAGTACGAATAAACTATAAAATAATATTCCTTGTAAGTGACTATCCCCCGAATGCTGAAACGTCACTCAAAATTTAAGTAGCACTTAAATTTAACAGTTACTCAAAAGTGACGTTTGGCCATACAAAATTTAAAGTTTAGGTTTAACTGCTCAAATTTTAAGCAGCCCTTAAATGTTGAGTGACGATTCAGTATTCGGGGGTAAGTAAATAATGAAATAAGTTCCTACTTTTATGCTTTTCAAAACTACTCTACCCCAGGGTAACATTTATTTATTTATTTAGCATGTGTATGGGAGTATGCAATATTACCAAGGTCGCATTGATTTTTTATTTCCTGGTTCGATTCACTCACAAGATAGTTATTTCCGCGCTACCAGAAGATTTGGTTCCTGGTGCGTTTTATTTCAAGGTATCCCCATTATAAGCATAATCCACCTAAACTACTCGATTTACATAACACTAAAACAAATCTAAACTTCATCTATATTAAGTATGTATTTCCCTCTGCCTCTGATGCATCAGGAATGTCTGCTCTAACAAATTTATCAATATCTATATTTTGGACAGGCCCGCCACCTTCAACCCTAAAACAAATGTGAGCGTGTGGTAAACCTCGCTTTTGAAACTCTATTACATGCATCATATAAATACATTTGCCAAACCAATTACCACCTCGGATATCTCTTAATAATTCTGCTAGCTTTAAATTAAAAACTCTAGCACATACAGAAGGATTTACATAGCTGCTTTGAGTGGATTGTTGAATTTCTGGCCACTTGGGATTACAAGTAAACGTCAAGAAAAATGATGGGTTCCCCAATCTGCTTACTATTGCAATAGCATCACTATATTTTCCTTTCATGTATCGCGGCCCCCCCGTAAAAGTGCTGGGCAAATAAACGCGATCTGGTACGAATCCCTCTCCCTGAATGGTTTCATCTTGACGAACTTGACGCGCGACTTCAATGCTCATTTCAACTTCTTGAAGTGGAGCGGACCTCAGTGCACTACTCGAGTTATGTTTTTGTAGACTTGATATAAAACGTAGGCGTTCTTCTATGATTCGGCAATGCATGTCAACTAACCATTCTTCCGATAGCCTGCCTATATCGGAAAATCGTGGCTCCGACAATAACAAGCAGCGAACGTATTTCGCTTGAGTTAATTTATTTCCGTTATTATCTACTTTGTTCGGGTACCAACCCGCATTACCCTCAGGATAAAATAGTGGATACTGAAAACTTTCATATAACGGATGCATTATATCTACAGTGTGCGGTTTCCTATCACCGATTTTCCAAACTGCTATGCAATGAGGTATAAAATTTTCGCGTTCTGTACTAATAACGGCCGCGACTTCTTTACCAACAGGTAAATCTCCTAAAATGTTACCGTGGATTGAGCGAGACGTTTGCTGAAATTTAATAAAGGCCTGATCGGATGGTTCCCTACTTAATCGTTTAAAACATTCGATAAACGGATTGACGTTATGTACAAAGTTAGTTATGCAACTAATTACCTGCCTATCAAGTTTCATATTTGCGGCTATTTGCTCGCGTTCGCTTGTATCGTTAATGTATAGTCCTAAATTATTTACGCTACCAGTGTAAGCTAAATCAAAAACTCTATCATAGACTCGACCTTGAATTTTAAGAAAAGATATTCCCGTTGGTTGTTGGTACCCGTGAGAAACGCCCAAGGCACTGAAGGCAAATAAATTATTGTAAGCTCGCGGTCTACTCAGAAAAGACGGGTGAGAGTAAAACTCCTCGGTTAACGGAATTAAATTTTGTATGTTGTACGCGCCCGACCCACAACACCATTGTTTTCGAGATTTTTCTTCTTTAAACAGACGCGCATTACAAGATGGACACCTAAAAGTGTCTGAAGAAAGCAAGGACGTTTTTTTTAAAGAAAATAATTTTATTACGTCTAACTCAGCGTCCCTCTTCTGTGCTATTAGGTTTTTAGATTGACGTAGTGGTATGTCAATCGACGGCTGTTTTTATTATATTTGTCAGTGGCTATTTGATTTATTTCAGGGTTCTGCTTGGTATAACGATGTACAGCATCGCGATTAATTTCTGGATTTTCCTTGGTATATTTTTTTACAGCATTGCGATTTATTTGTGGATTTTCAGTTGTATATTTTTTAACGGCATCGCGATGAATTTGCGGTTTTTTTTTATTATATTTTTTAACCGCATCCAAATGGGCGTTTACTGTACTACATTTCCTGCCACGGTTTTGTTTTTTGGGTCGACCTCTCTTTGTTGATGCCACATGGGTGTCAACTATTACAGGTTCAGGGGTTTTTTGAAAACCAAGCAATATAGATTGTGATTCCGATAATTGACTATGATCTGTTGATGCCGGGCATTCGAAGTCTATTATAGACTCGACAGACGCTGGCAATGGCAATGCAGATCCTACAACTAAATTTTCAATTGTTTGATAATTGAGAACGCGTAGTCTGTGTATTGAATACTGACCTACACCTATATTTCGCAATAACAGCAATCTGGCTAATTCGCGAATCGAATAACATTTAAACAAACGTGCTACTCCGCATGTAGAATTTAATTTGTTATATTCATCTACTGCGTGACTGTTAATAAATAGAATGCACTATCGAATCTCCAAAAAGAAACTGTATAGTCTTGCCCGGTAAATACCACGCTATCCGTCTCATCATTGTGGTTTGCGTCGAAAACATTGGATTCAATTATGTTTGCAAGAGTTAAAATACCGTATTCTTTTTCTGAAATTTGAGGAAATACTCCATTTTTAATCCAATTGGCGGTCATATTTTCAATTTGAGCTCTATTGTTTCCGACGACAATCTCCGTAGGCAATTCCTCGGGGTTCAAAAATATGACACCCTTCGGTAGAATTGGTTTAAGCGACATATATAAAGTGTCTCCACTTTGGAGAATGACATCGATATCATGACAAGTCAGATTCCGATGTCTGCAAACTGACAATACTGACGCGCAAGCGGACATTGCCACGCATTGAGCGTTATTACCCTTATAATTGCTACTCCCTTGGTGTGTAGTTCCTAAAACATTAACAAAAATACAAGGTCAAGTGCAAGGTGATATAATGTTACAAGAGGGAGAATATTTTGTAGTGACAAAAATCATATACACCACCCTTTGTAAGGCAAAGCGTCTTTTTTGTCCCCATTGATTGGATTAATGGGTTACAGACAGCTCGCTGACAGAGACGACAGTAAGCAAAGAACAACATATTTATTTTTATTTACTGGGGAACCTGCTTCCAATTTTTAACTTATTTTTATTATGTATAGCGGCAACCGAAATCCACATTCTTGATCATGGCTGCAGCCCGCTAACAAACAGATGGACAGACGGACGAACAGCAGTCTTAGTACATAACAAGATTCTGTAGTTTTTACCCTTCAGGTACGGCACCCTAACAATTAATAATGTTTGTATGTTTTACCTCTAAACTGTCTTAAACAATTGATCAGGTTGTGAAGAAACTGGTAGGATTTTAGAACGCGAGGGTTTCTGGCACAAAACAAAATTTATAATATATAAAAAAAAAAATGTATTTCCCACTCATTTTTTGTGCAGTACATTTAGGAGCAGAACAAAGGAAAATACCAAAAACATTATGCATGCATTAAATATTCGAAAAATATCTATTTCACATTGTAGCACAGGATGACATTGAACTGACTGCAAAATGAGCTCAAAAGTCTGCATGGCTAATAATATGGTGTCTCTTATAAGCATTATTTATAATGATCAGTACCTAATTATGTCAATTTTCTAAATTATTTAAAAACAAAACAACAATAAAAATATCCCTAAGTATATTAGCTGGCTGATGATGAAACTGCTTTTTAAGTACCTATAACTTATTAATTGATATGTACTTACCTACTTAAATTAATCAAACATTAATTTGTGATAGCATAGAATTATTTGATGAAGGAGCTATGAGATCATATACTTATACTTGAATACTATTTCAGCAGTCTCGACATTAGTAGGTAATGACGCTGTCGCAAACTTGCGATCGTAATAATACCTAATAACGAAAAAATTCTGTTGCAATAACGACGTTCGTGAGAAATGCAAGTCTCTACATCCAAGTTAGCGAGCCAAGATGTACAATAACTTGACATATCGGTACCAATGATAATAAAAAAACGAAAATAAAATCTCCTTGATTATGGGGAAAAATAGAAAACATGGTTCAATAAAAATAGACTATAATAAAAGCCTTATTTTGAAGGCACTATTTTACATGAAAACTCGTACTTAAGTAAGGCTACAAACGTGTAAAAAAAAAAAATTTTTTTTTTAATATTTAAGGAAATTAAAATTTGCCTCCTTGCAACATTGGTTTAGTGTCAAACTTGTCAAGTCATTGGTTTTGACGTTTTGTTTATTTTGTTTCTGTTCTATTAACAATGGACCTGTATAAAAATGTACTCTGTGCAATGGACAATGGTATTTTCTCAAGCATTTTTTATTGATAGCTAAGAGTACAGTACCTCTGCTTTGTGGCTGAAGCTGCTACCCCACTGGATATACTTCTACATTCACGGTCAGTGGGTCGTCTTTGGGGCGGATTTACAGACGTCTGAGTATCTACGAAATGATACTGGAATTCGACAAAAATGTGTTTGAAGAGATGGCTGTAGGAGCTGCATGAAACATTGGTATTCTGTCAGGATACAGAAATAAGCAGATTCAAGGAATTTTTCATTTTAATCATGCGGATTCCTTGTCGTACCATACCAAAGCTTTGGGAAGTAGTGTGTAGCGAGCTGTTCACACTAAAAAGAACCTCCAACCTCCACGGAGCTGGGGACTACCAGTAAAAGAATGACAAAGGACAAGCAGAAAATCAAACTGAGTGAAATAGTGTAGTGTATGTAATATTGATAAGATTCTTTCAATATAAATGTATGTAATCGCAGTGTTCCAATATTTAATATTACCGTACTATAGTTGTAAGGGATACACAGCAGAGTTATTACAAGTTTAAGTGACACAAAAGAAATGCTTGTGTGCAAAATAATTCCAAAATATTCAATAAGTATACAAAGCTCATCAACCAAGGTTTGAATAACTGAAACATGTTTGAAGGAGAATTACCCGTTTATTTTAAAGTTATTCCATTAATTTATAAAGTTATATCGAAGAAAGTAGTTAACCAATCCTATATTTTTTTTGTACCAGTGGCAAATTCAACCAAATTAAATTTATTATTAAATCATTTAATTCAAGCAACAAGACTCGATAGTGTTATTAACAATATACTTACACATTATTCATCTCATTCTTCCTATATTAAAAATGCAGTGTGAAATTTAAATGTTAGTATTTCAATAATTGATAATTTTGCCTTGTTTGAAGAAAGTATTTGTGTATATTATTGTATTTATTGATACATATGTTTGTACTTTAGTATTTTTTTGTATTATAATTAAATGATGTGTGTATTATTTATTGTCTTGTTTAAAATTTTTACATAGATAGTATAGCTATGATGTAGGTACTGTGATATGTAATATTCATTACTTGTGTGTTCTGCACTGAAATAACTGTAATGTCCTATTTCTTCACATTTTATGCAAATAAAGATACATAGGTATGCATGTATAATAATAATTTTTATGTGTCAATAAAAATTATTATTATACGACCTTCATTTTGCCTTCATTACATGTTTAATACTTTACTTTTAAGCTAGATTTTAAAATATGTGAGCGGCTTTTTAGTTGCAACCAATTAATTTAACGATCATTATCTCTGTCTCTATGTCTGTTATCGTGGACCGAGCCTGACTAAACCAACTTGTTCATGTGATTGGCAACTGTGAGATTGTTCAATCTTATATGTTAGTAAGTACCTTGGTTCCATAATCAATTAATCACACACTGGGGGGTGTGAGGATGAGATTCTAAGGAGATGTGCTAACACAACATCTGCCGTTGATAAGCTCAAAAGAGTCTGGACCAATCATAATATCACCAAAGCCACAAAAGTCCGCCTGCGAGAAGTTTGGTTTTTCCAATATTTCTGTACGGCGCAGAAACATGTAGGTACGGTTCGCCTCAAAGACCGACGCAAAATAGATGCACTAAAACTTGTTGTCCATGGGCAAGTAAGGCTAAACGCTGCAACACAAACGTCCATGGTCCAAAGCTCCCGAGACGCCAGTACCTAGGTTTGGAAGCCTGCTAATAAGTTTACGTTATTCACTTAACAGAACTATTCAGAAACTCACCAGAAATAAGACATTCTGAATATTCCACAGCTGTGCCTCCGCGACGCGGAACAGTTGATAACTCTTCAGTACTTGCTCGTTTCATGTTGGAAATTGATTATTTTGTAATAATTATCAATCAATATCAACTTGCAACTTGCAACAAGAAACCTCGATTCACGAGTTCACGATAGAAGCAGGACGCTTCATTTTGGCGCTCTTTTCAAGTTTTTTTTTAAATTCAATGTCAAGTTCAAAATTCAAATTGATGGACTCTATGGTCGATTGTTTGATTGTTGGAAATATGTTAATCGACTCTTTTTTTAAATAGGTCATATTTAATTGATTAATAATTTCTCGATTATCTCAAAAATATTACCATATTTTTTAGAGACCTAGAAAACAGGAAAACTTTATTTTAAAATTTCGTTAATTATCCATAGTTTAATTTTTAACCGGCGAAAATTTCCCCGGCTTAAACGTACCCCAAGCGAAAACTTATACCAGCGGACGACCGTAAACGGAGCAGATTCAATTTTAGTCAGATTAATTTTTCACCTCGCGGTGTGCTTAAACGGGGTGTTTGACGTTTAGGCAGTCAATTTTAAACTGAATAATTGACTTAAACGCACCCCAAACAAAAACGCTGTCCGCCATGTTAGTATTCCTCCCCCCTTTGCTCCACTCGGTCTCGCAGGTTCGCTCCACTCAGGACCTACCTACCACCAGAAAGCTATCGTGACCTTATCCCTACGCTACGCTACGCTACGCTACGCTTCGCTTTACCGCTACCTAGTTTCCGAGATACGATGGGAGGAGGGGAGAAGGGGGGCAAGGGGGGCAACTTTGAAAAATGGATTTTACTTTTCCGAGCCTCCTCTATACGAATCCGTAAAACAACAAAACACGGGACTAATAGTTTCCGAGATACGATAGGGAGGGAGAGTGGGGTGGAAAAGGGGAGGTTTGGGATTTTTCCCATACTCGTGAGAGTTACTTCTATACGAATCTGTAAAAATATACCCACCTCCCCCTTCACCATCTGGGAGAACAATTATGTCAGTCAGTGGTAATCGAGCTTTATATAGTATAACTAGTATTTGGGCGTTGCGCGAGCTGCAAGCAGCTCGCGGGGTCGTGTTTTTGAGGAGTATTTCTTACCCTTTGGACAGTAATCCTTAGCACTTATAGGATTTTGTAATAAAATCTCTTAAATATTTTGTACGGATTTATGTATGGACTTTTAAGTAAATCAACTGAATGTTGTTTTATTCCTACAGTTGATTTACATAAAAGTCAGTACGAATAAACTATAAAATAATATTTCTTGTAAGTGATTATCCCCCGAACGCTGAAACGTCACTCAAAATTTAAGTAGCACTTAAATTTAACAGTTACTCAAAAGTGACGTTTGACCATACAAAATTTAAAGTTTAGGTTTAACTGCTCAAATTTTAAGCAGCCCTTAAATGTTGAGTGACGATTCAGTATTCGGGGGTAAGTAAATAATGAAATAAGTTCCTACTTTTATGCTTTTCAAAACTACTCTACCCCAGGGTAACATTTATTTATTTATTTAGCATGTGTATGGGAGTATGCAATATTACCAAGGTCGCATTGATTTTTTATTTCCTGGTTCGATTCACTCACAAGATAGTAATTTCCGCGCTACCAGAAGATTTGGTTCCTGGTGCGTTTTATTTCAAGGTATCCCCATTATAAGCATAATCCACCTAAATTACTCGATTTACATAACACTAAATTATATCTAAACTACATCTATATTAAATAGGTATGTATATCAAAAACTAAAGATATTAGAGGCCTAATCCACCTAAACTACTCGATTTACATAACACTAAAACAAATCTAAACTTCATCTATATTAAGTATATGTATTTATCCAAAACTACAGATAACTAACTACAAACCTTTTTCCACACCACCCGAAGAGGTAAGGTTTCAGGCGCGTTTTTTTTTTGCGTGGTATCCCCAAGAGGCCTAATCCACCTAAACTACATTTATGTACCTACATACATTATACTACACTTCCCTAAAATCAAAGTAGCTAATCATATTAAAATATTTTTACTTGATATTAATAAATAGGCCTAATCCACCTAAACTACATCTATGTACCTACATACATTAATACATTATACTACAATTTTCTAAAATCAAAGTAGCCTAATTACGTTAAAATATATTTTCTTAATATTAATAAGTAAACTGGATTAAATAAATATTATGTTAGTGTAGGTATGTTAGATTTTAATAGCAAATAATATATTTCCACTTAACCATCACTCTCTAATCATCTTATTTTCATTCAGTTTCGATCACGCAGTAGGTAGGTATACTTACATATATTATTACTTTTAGGTAAGATAATAAATTATTGTAAATATTATTACGAAAAACTAAAAAACAAAAAAATAAATTAGAAAATAATTATTAAATAGAAATAAAAAATAAGTAATACCTAAAAATAAATACTCTGTAAGTCATTGACAAGTGTGATATAGTATGTTATATGATAAAAGTTATACAAATACGTTCAAATATATTCTTAAACTATTACAAGTTCACAAGATTCACAACATACTTCTACAACGTTCTCTTATTATCCTTCTTTTCACATATACACACACACATACTTCTCCTTGACTTCATTCATAATCCTTTCAATCAACATTTTACATACTGCTTGCTAGCAATTTCACATAGGTATACACACACATACTTCCCCTTGATTTCATTAATAACCCTTTCAATCAACATTTTACATACTAATTGCTAGCAATTTCATTTAAACACACACACATACTTCCCCTTGATTTCATTCATACATAACCCTTACAATCATCATTTTACGTACTAATTGCTAGCAATGGACATAATACGGACTATGTGCGTGCAAAGTGTATGTGTACATGAAAAATAAATAAATATAAATCTATGATTACAACAAATTGTCATTGATAATCATGGCAAACAAACACTCCAACCCAAACTATTCGTCAATTATAAATAAATAAAACGGAACGTAAGGTAGTTCGAGATGAATACGTACCCAATGCGAGATCGTTATTGAACCATGTTACTGGTCAGTAGAAAATCTGACCGACTGTTGATCGGGAACGGTTGGTTGCCCGGTCAACCGAATGATCTGTAAGTAGTTAGGCTTTGGATTTTGATCAATCGGCTTACTGCCGAGAACATGCTCTGGTTGGTGATGAAGTCAATAGAACCAAGTGATTGCGAATTCGTCGTTGAGGTGAGTTGTCGTACCGGTGATGAGGGGTCAGTAAAGTGTGGTCGGTGTCGGTTGATTGCTAGGATGTCTTGCATTGTTTGTGGCGCGAAAGTCAGGATGAGATTCGATGTCAAGTTGTGGATGCTATCTGACTTGTGGTGGATCGGTCGGGACGGATGATAATTATTTCCGTTAACATAACATGGGTATGCGGCATGAAAGTTGAGCGCTGACTTGAGACCCCGTGACTGCGCGGTAAGGATAATCGCTATCGCGCCGTTCACATTGGTCTCCGCTCACCATCCTTGCAGATATGATTTGTTGTCTTATCAGTAATAAGTTGCACTGGCAAAGGTGTAGGTAGAGTCATTGGTTCATTCATTCATTCAATTGGTTATTTTCTTTGTACTGGAATAAAAAGATGATGGGATGTTGGTTGATTGCTGGGATGTCTTGCGTTGTCCGTGGCGCGAAAATCAGGATGGGAGTCGATGTCAACTTGTGGATGCTATCTAGCTTGTGGTGGATCGGTCAAGACGAAAGATATGTCCGTTAAAATGGGTTAAAGTTGTTGTCTTATCAGTAATGAGTCGTAGTGTGCAAAGGTGTGGGTGGAGTCATTGTATTGGTTGAATGAGTTATATGGCATGGGGTTATGAGTTATATGGCAGATACCGAATGTCTTGTTATTTTTTGCTAAAAAATAAAATAATAATAAGCCGTGGACAGCTGTAATGCATGAAGGTGTGTGTGCTGTAGTAACAAAACTGTTATTAGTATGTATATTTAGGTTAAGGTATTTTATCTATGGGTCTTTGTTACCTGAAATAAATTGTTTATTATTATTAAATAGGTACACCTAAAGTGTAAACTAAATAGAATATTAATCTTGCATGATATTCTTTTTAGTATACGGTTAAGTTGTGAAATAAATTAATAAGCAGACCAAAAAATGTATGAATCAAAATGTAACTATTTTCAGTGACACGCGAGTACAAGTGCTTCAATATGCAATTCTTTTTCTTTTTAAGTTAGTTCTTTAATAATATAAGTTTTGTAGGTTCCATTCAAAGATATAGGTAAAAAAATATAGGTAAATATAAAAAATCTGACCCGTCTCAATTCAAAAGGCCTTTACACTTTGACTCGGTTTGGAAAGTTTTCTTTATGAACCACATTTGCAATATGCTTTCTAGCGTTTTTCTTAGCTAACTACTGACATTTTAATATGTATTATAGTTAAAATTTATAAAGAGCAATTATAATAACTAAGTAAGTATAGTGTACATATTAGTTCGTTTTTTTTTTTTGTTTTTTTACACACATGACTCTTTTTTTTGCATGCTGTTTTTTTTAATACATGACCCATTTTTTTGCATGTTTTATTTTTTGTTTGTTTTGCATTTTTTTTTTTTGCAATACCTATATGTTTTTTTACAATCTTGTGTCTTCTGTTCATGGTCAAAGGATGATACGAATTGAGCATCGTCGTCGAAATAGTAAAAGCGTATCCAAAGTTTATGTCTATGATTCGAAAGAATGTTCTGCGGATTCTGTTCTGTTATCCATGCAACTTGAATTTGGAGTGCGTTCTATCAGTGATCTTGAATGCGTCATGATGAAATTGCTATGCGTAGATTGTAACGACATGAATGTCACCGTGTAAATTTGCAGAATAAGTAAGTAGACTACTACGGCATCAATGGAGTTCCATCCAGATCTCATATTCTATGCTATACAAAAATCAAGGCTGATGACGCAACTAAAAATATGTTTGTTTGTGAAGTAATATAGTGGTCAGGTTTTGTGGATATTCTGCAGAAAGCGACGCCTGGAACACGTTTTTAGATTCTTGTTTTCAAAATTTAAATTCAAAGCTGGATCACGTTGTTACAATTTATTTTATGAAATGTTTTTTCAAATATGTTAAAACAAGTTTTCGCATAGTTCCATCAAGATTCGGAAGTTTCATTTGAATTTGCTTTTATGCGACGACGGTTAATCAATTTTTTCTTTCTTCCAAACAATTTGTGTATTTTTATATGCAATGTAATCTACATCAGGATATCATCAGAATGGAAGGTAATAAATTATTTAATACATTAATAATGTAAATCTTTTTTCACATTATTGTCGATATTGTCAAAAAAAAAAAATATTGTCGATAGAAATTTCGCATACAAATAGTTGAAAAGCGTTATGATAATTCAGCATAATTCAAACTACGAGCTTAATATCATGCTCAAAATTAAATGTAATTAAAATAAAAACAGTTTTAAAAAAATGGCGAAGAATAAACATTAGTTAAGACAGCAACGTTAGACATTGTATTTAAACTTATTTCATAAGAAGCAGAGACAGTTAAGTACTGAAAACTACGGTATTAATTATTTTAACACCTTATTACAGATTCAACATAATGAATGTACTTTGAAACAAACTAAGATAATTATGATAATAATTCATTATTATCTCAGTTCTTCGTTTACATTAAAATTTAAACGCTAATAGTTGGGGTTGAAACTGGAGTTTGTGAGAACCAGAATAAAAATCAGAATGAAAGTTGAAATAAGAGTCCAATGAAAGTTTTTAGGCTTCTTTCATGCGCAGCTTAAGAGTAAAAATAAAAGCGACAGTTAGAGTAACAGTAAGAGACAGAGCGAAAAGATTAAGTGCGCCTTTTGAGGCTCCTTTCTTGCACGTGGTAAGAGAGAAAATCAAATTGAGAGTAAAAAACAGAGTGAGAGTAACAGGAAGAGTTAACGATGAAAAGATTGAGTGCGCCAATCAGAGTATAGTAGTGAAAGTAAAAGCCACAGAAAGTCATGTCCAATTTTCATTTTGACTGCCATTTTGATACTCCTTACTCTCTTTCTAATTTTCACATTTTTTTTCCAAATTCGACCTTTTTGTTAACATGAACCTTTAAGCAATACATATTTTGTCCGTCTGTTCGAATTTAAATAATTTCATAAAAATCTATTTCTATTTACATCATATAGTTTCAAATAATACGGCATTCTTGAATAATTCAAATTTGTCTTTTATTAAATACTCAAAATATAAAAGGAATAATTAAATTAAAAAATGAGTGTAGTTATTCTAAAAAGCTTTTAAACTGAGACGATGACGAATACATCACAAGAAACTGATTTTAAAAAAACCTTATAAAAAGAATAAGATTTGCATATTGATGAACATAATTCTCGCATGGTAATTAAAACAAACAAACACGTCATAGGTAGTACATACATCGCTTTACATCCCATCATCTTTTTATTCCAGTACAAAGAAAATAACCAATTGAATGAATGAATGAACCAATGACTCTACCTACACCTTTGCCAGTGCAACTTGTTACTGATAAGACAACAAATCATATCTGCAAGGATAGTGAGCGGAGACCAATGTGAACTGCGCGATAGCGATTATCCTTACCACGCAGTCTCAAGTCAGCGCTCAACTTTCATGCCGCATACCCATGTTATGTTAACGGAAATAATTATCATCCGTCTCGACCGATCCACCACAAGTCAGATAGCATCCACAACTTGACATTTGGTATCTGCCATTTAAACCCACACCTTCGTGCAACACAGCAGTCCACGGCTTATTATTATTTTATTTTTCAGTAAAGAGTAACTAAGACATTCGGTATCTGCCATATAACTCATAACTCCATGCCATATAACTCATTCAACCAATACAATGACTCTACCCACACCTTTGCACACTACGACTCATTACTGATAAGACAACAACTTTTACCCATTTTAATGGACATATTCGTCCCGACCGATCCACCACAAGTCAGATAGCATCCACAACTTGACATCGAATCTCATCCTGACTTTCGCGCCACAAACAATGCAAGACATCCTAGCAATCAACCGACACCGACCACACTTTACTGACCCCCCATCACCGGTACGAAAACTCACCTCAACGACGAATTCGCAATCACTCCGTTCTATTGACTTCATCACCAAACGGAGTATGTTCTCGGCAGTAAGCCGACTCTGATCAGAATCCTAAACCAACTACTTACAGATCGGACAGTTAACCCGGCAATTACCCGCTTCCGATCTACAATCGAAAAGATTCCCTACAGACCAACATGGTTCAACGGATCTCACACTGAGACGCATATCATCAAAAACTAACCTCTTTGATCCGTTAATTTATTTATAATTATAAACAGCTTAGACCAGAGTTATTATTCGACATAACGCTCAATGTACATCTGCTACAAACACAGGTTATAAAATATTTATTTTTCACAGTTAGTGTAATGTAAATAATATATATGCCAACAATATACAGTATGTTAAATAACAGAGGGCGTTCCCTTAAACACGTTAATCTATATCATTAATACATTGAAATAAAAATATCAGCATAGAAAAATAAGTATAACAAAAATTGAATGAAAAAAATAAAATAAATGAAAATAAATTTGAAACGTCCTGTTTAAAATCAAAATAGTAGCGCGGTAGTACCTAGCGTATTCGCGCTGCCCAAACCGGCAACGTCGCTATTTTTAGTTCCGATTAAAATAAGGTGGATATTGGGGGGCGAGGGCGGGGCTAGGCGCATCAATAAATCGCCGCACACGCGAGTCGTCATTCATAAGTTTGTTGCGACATTGCCATACTTCCACATTGAAATACAAATGCGCGTGTACAGAGTGTTTCTTTTACGTAAAAATTTAATATTTTTTGTGAATATTTTACTATAAAAAAATATAAAAACATTTTGCTTTTGAATGGTAATATTTATTTTAGCATGTATGGATGCCATACTGTTGCGGGTAAACGGGAACGCCTTTCGTTAATTAACATACTGTATAATGTGAATGATGATATTACATTACTTAATTTAAAAAAGCTAAAACAAATTAAATAAAAAACGCTCATTGAATAGCAATGTCAACATGATTTAATGATTAACTGAATTGATTTGCCTACGAAGATCAGAGGTAAACAGTTTTAGACTTATTCAGGAAGCTCTACATTAATTAATTTATAGGAGCTCCGGTATTATTACATTTTTCGCGTACGGTTTGCCATCTAAAACCCGATCTTTGTGAATTAAAATTTTGATGTATTCCTTTTTGGTTGCTCGACCTAGCGCGACGTACAATTGCCCGTGACTAAACATGTCCGACCTAAGATCTACTCCGACCCGGCTCAGGGTTTGGCCCTGACTTTTGTGAATAGTCATCGCGTAAGACAACTGTAAAGGAAATTGACGGCGGCACATTTCGAATGGACTTTTGGAATCAATAGGACCCTTAAAAATAATACGTCGAATTAAATATTCATCTGTACCCGACGATTTTTGAACGGTAATTAAGCGTGGCGACGTACCTGTTACAATTACTTTAGTTCCGTTTACCAATCCGTCGTTAAAACTGAGATTACGCATGATCATACAAATACATCCTATTTTGAGCTTAAGATCGTGCTCTGGAAAACCTCTTGGTTGCATTCTGTTAAGCGCATCTGGCCCTAAAAATAATTCATCTGCATTTTCATTTTCGACTTTATCGATGGAGTAGAAATGCAGTGTTTCTCCATCTAACCGATCGAGTATTAAGTTATTTATTTCTCGAACGGCGTCGTTCCGTGTGCACAAAATTGCTCTATGTATGCTAGCACAGGATTCTATATTTAGAACGGGGAAAACAAAGTCAATCAAATCGTCTAATTCTGATACAATTTCAATACCACCTAAATCAACTAAATTTTGAATATTTTTGCCAATTACAAAAGGATGAGATGTTAATTTATTTGAGCCTAAATTTAATAAAAATTCTGCAAACTCTACGTCATCCCTGCATCTTTGCGAAGTAGCTAGGGAGAAAGATTTTATACTTTGCCAGATGCGCGATGTTTTTACTGATGCATTTAATATATCTGAATTAGTTTTTGCATTTGTAACTACAGGGGGAATTTGTCTAAAATCCCCTGCAAAGATAATAATTTTGCCACCAAAAATTTTATCATTACGCATGAGATCACGCAACGACCTATCCAGTAGATGAATCAAAAATTTGTGTGCCATAGGGGCTTCATGGTATATTATAACGTCCGCGTGTGATATTAATTCTGCTCTTTGCGTGCCGTTTGTGATATTCCAGAAGTCATTATCGTCTACCAGATCTATGGGGAATTTAAACATGCTATGCGCCGTGGTCCCTCCTTCGTAGTTTTGCGCCGCGATGGCAAAACTCGCAGTACAAAGAACTACTCCGTTTAAGTTACCGCGTACGTACGCAGAAATAACTTTTAACAATAACGTTTTACCGGTACCCGCGGGACCATCAACGAAAATCGCGGTATCATTAACGTCACGGAAGTCAGTATCGTTACAAAGTTTTACAACGTAATCAAAAATACAATTTTGCTCTCGAGATAAGCGAGGAATCCATTGATCTGTAAAATGTTCCAATGATTCGCGGTTGTGTTCTACGCGTTCCCTGCCTAACTCGGTAGTGGTATCTTCGATTTCTGGCAAACCGTGTTGTTGTAACGTCGATCCGTGTTTCCGAAGCAACCTATTTATTTGAATGAGACACAAAGTGTGTACTCTTTCCATGTCCGCATCCGCACCTAACCTATATGAGATGTCTTCGCTGAGTTGATTTTTAAAAGTGTCCCAGAAAGACGCGACTGGAACACCGTTTACAGCCAAACAAACGAAGAAGCTACGAAGGCGTGGTCCCGTTAAAAAGTTTGATGCTTCCAACATAGCTCTTTCGTATTCGACTTCGTCATCGGCAAGACCAACTATTTTAGCAGCTTCCTGAAAAGTTTTACAATCGGGACCAACAAGAGATTTAAGATCGGTGTAACTACGACACGAGAATTTTTTTAATAGAATTCTAAAATAAAACTGTTCACCTCTGTTAGTTGCGACCCAAAATAGACGCGCGACAAGCTCACCCTTTTGTCTTTTAGTAATGAATTTATGATTTGATGTTTCAAAAATTTCCGTATTTTTTGTTGAGGGACGCTTGGAATGAACAATGTACTGTTCGTAAAAGTCCAAGTAGGTCAATGAGTCAAATTCGTCTCTTACGGGGCGGTTAAAATAGGTAATAAGGTCCGAACCAGCTTGATGCGCGGCTTTTACTTCAGTGACTGGTTTCGTTGGATTCTAACGTCCTCCAAGCGGCGTCGCTGGAGCCTATATAACGTTTTGTGACATACTGCTCTATTTCGTTATTTTCATGTTCTTCCGGTACGACAGCTACGCGCGATTCGTCAGGACCCTTAGTGATATATTTAAACAAATACTTAACGACCGTGCGTTGCGAGGAGACCTCCAAGTTGATATGAGCATCGTATTTTAAAAGAAGACTTGCGTTATAAGGAACTACCCAAGTATCATTTACAATTACATCGTTACCGCGATATTTTATAGTTGCTTCGTTTTTACTGTCTCTACATAAGTTAATAAATCCTTTTTCATCAGAAAAAGTGGTGGCTGTCTCACGTTTTGGAAAAAAATTTGAACATTTACTTTTCTCACTATCCCAACAAGGTAAATTAGTTCTGTGCGAGGAACCGCAAGGACCGTGAATCATATGATTCAAAACAGCTTTTCGTAATCTTCCCTCTGCCTCTGATGCATCAGGAATGTCTGCTCTAACAAATTTATCAATATCTATATTTTGGACAGGCCTGCCACCTTCAACCCTAAAACAAATGTGAGCGTGTGGTAAACCTCGCTTTTGAAACTCTATTACGTGCATCATATAAATACATTTGCCAAACCAATTACCACCTCGGATATCTCTTAATAATTCTGCTAGCTTTAAATTAAAAACTCTAGCACATACAGAAGGATTTACATAGCTGCTTTGAGTGGATTGTTGAATTTCTGGCCACTTGGGATTACAAGTAAACGTCAAGAAAAATGATGGGTTCCCCAATCTGCTTACTATTGCAATAGCATCACTATATTTTCCTTTCATGTATCGCGGCCCCCCCGTAAAAGTGCTGGGCAAATAAACGCGATCTGGTACGAATCCCTCTCCCTGAATGGTTTCATCTTGACGAACTTGACGCGCGACTTCAATGCTCATTTCAACTTCTTGAAGTGGAGCGGACCTCAGTGCACTACTCGAGTTATGTTTTTGTAGACTTGATATAAAACGTAGGCGTTCTTCTATGATTCGGCAATGCATGTCAACTAACCATTCTTCCGATAGCCTGCCTATATCGGAAAATCGTGGCTCCGACAATAACAAGCAGCGAACGTATTTCGCTTGAGTTAATTTATTTCCGTTATTATCTACTTTGTTCGGGTACCAACCCGCATTACCCTCAGGATAAAATAGTGGATACTGAAAACTTTCATATAACGGATGCATTATATCTACAGTGTGCGGTTTCCTATCACCGATTTTCCAAACTGCTATGCAATGAGGTATAAAATTTTCGCGTTCTGTACTAATAACGGCCGCGACTTCTTTACCAACAGGTAAATCTCCTAAAATGTTACCGTGGATTGAGCGAGACGTTTGCTGAAATTTAATAAAGGCCTGATCGGATGGTTCCCTACTTAATCGTTTAAAACATTCGATAAACGGATTGACGTTATGTAAAAAGTTAGTTATGCAACTAATTACCTGCCTATCAAGTTTCATATTTGCAGCTATTTGCTCGCGTTCGCTTGTATCGTTAATGTATAGTCCTAAATTATTTACGCTACCAGTGTAAGCTAAATCAAAAACTCTATGATAGACTCGACCTTGAATTTTAAGAAAAGATATTCCCGTTGGTTGTTGGTACCCGTGAGAAACGCCCAAGGCACTGAAGGCAAATAAATTATTGTAAGCTCGCGGTCTACTCAGAAAAGACGGGTGAGAGTAAAACTCCTCGGTTAACGGAATTAAATTTTGTATGTTGTACGCGCCCGACCCACAACACCATTGTTTTCGAGATTTTTCTTCTTCAAACAGACACGCATTACAAGATGGACACCTAAAAGTGTCTGATTTTTTGCAACTGTGATTACCTACACAAACAAATTGTAAATAAGTTGCCATCAGATCACAGTGGACAAACAATAACATTTTGCTCCTACATATACGTACCTTTACAAAAAATTCAAATAAGGTTTAGGCCAATTACATGTAAAAGTTTAGAGAAATTAAATAATTCTTTGGCCAATAAATTATGCCGTCAGACCCATCTACAACCTCCGCAGACGCGAGTCTCTAAGGGAACTGTTTAAGAAAATTAACATCATGACGGTACCTTGTCAGTATATATATGAGAACATTATGTATGTTCGAAAAAATCTCCATCTTTTTAGTGAGATAAGTGACAGGCATAATTTTAACACTAGAAATAGGAACAAATTAGATCAACCACGTTTTAGATTGTCTAAAGTACACACTTCTTTTATGGGGTAATAGGTAATAGGTAATACGGGCTGGTATCCGCAACTCCACGTCAAAGCGCGTATTTTGCGTACGGGTGGGAAAATCTGTTATTCGATCCACCCCAGCTCCTCAAAGAAGGCCAGCAACGCCTTGGTGTCACTGACAATCTCACGTAGGGTACCTGGGTTACCGAAGTACTTGGCCCTGTATGTGGCGACCACCGGGCAGTTTAACAGCACATGGGCTGCTGTCTCGTCGTCCTCCATGCAAGCTCTGCACAGCGGACTGTCTGTGACTCCTATGACAAAGAGGTGTTTATTAAATGACCCATGGCCAGTTAGGGCAGCTGTAACTGTGCGCAGCTGCTGCTTTGTTAATCGGAGAACCTGTTTCGTGAGGCGGCCGTCGATTGTAGGGAGAGCCTCCTTAGCCTGCCTGCACTCACCGTGGTCCACCCATATTTTGTGATGTTGTTCCCTGGTTCGTTTCCTTACCAGAGAGCGTAGGTACCCGAAGGGGAGTGGCGTGATGGGTTCAGGCCCCACTGGTGCCATGCTCGACCCCCTTCTGGCAAGTTCGTCGGCTGCGTCATTGCCCCGCGAACCGCTGTGTCCCTTGATCCATTGAATGGTTATATTATTGAGGTCACCCACCTGGTTGAGGCGTTGGTGGCACTCGTATATCAGCCCAGAATCAACAGTGTGACTGTTTAGCGCTTGCAGAACAGCCATACTGTCTGAGAGTATTCTTATCGAGTGGTCCTTAACTTCCCTGGCCATGATGGCTGAAGCGGCAAGAGATATACCCATGCATTCGGCCTGGAACACTGTGTTATGGACACCCAATGGTGTGGCTATGTGTATGTTGAAGTCCTCCGAGAAGATTCCAGCACCTGTGCCACTACCTGTTTTGGATCCGTCGGTGAAGATTCGCAGCTCTGCGGGGCGCAAACCCTCGCATCTGCGGTCCTCGTGGAGTTGGATTCTGTATTTTTTATCGAAGATAAATTGTTTGGGCACCCGGTCATTTACCGCTTTCGTAATAGGGAACTCATTGTTGAGTCCCTCAAGCAGCGCGGTGTGTTGTGTGACTCTCTTACCCCAGAGATCAATTGCATTAAGACGCCCCGCCGCCATTGTCGCTTCCTGCTGTATGAACAGGTGGAGTGGGGGCAGTCCCAGCATGGCTTCGATTGCTGCAGTCGGAGTAGTCCTCATGCAGCCCGTGGTTGCCACGCAGGCTAGTCTTTGCATGCGTTGTAGTTTGTTGCAAGCTGTAACCAGCTGAGTGCGGGGCCACCAAACCACGGCCCCGTACGCGATCATAGGGCGGATCACTGCTGTGTACAGCCACAGTATGATTTTGGGGGATAGGCCCCACTTCTTACCTATCATTCTCCTGCACTGCCAGAAGGTAATGCAGGCCCTGTTTAGCTTGTTGTCTACATGACTACTCCAGTTTAACTTACTGTCTAGAATGACCCCGAGGTACTTGACTTCGTTGGCCAACTGAAGTTCAGTATCGAACAGTTTGGGTAGGCGGAAAGGACCTAATGCTCGTTTTTGGGTAAACATGACTAGTTCAGTTTTAGTGGGGTTCACTGACAGTTCAAATTCCCTGCACCAACTTTCTACGATACGTAGTGCTTGCTGAGTGAGGTTACAGATCGTACCCGTCACCTTCCCCGATACAAGGATTGCGAGGTCATCTGCATACCCTATTGTGTAATAGCGGTTGGCATTGAGTTTGGTAATGAGGTCATTAATTACCAGATTCCATAGAAGGGGGGACAGAACCCCTCCCTGGGGGCAGCCTCTGGCTATCATGGCCAACTGCCGCTCACCCTCAAGGCGAACCACCCGTTTGCTTAACATGTTTGTAATCCAGTCCGTAAGTACCTGTTCTACTCCATGCCTGGAAAGGGCGCTTCTGATGCTGGAGAAGTTGGTTTTGTCGAAAGCTCCTTCGATGTCTATAAAAGTACCCAGGCAGGTGCCTTTTTGATGAATCGCGTCCTCTATCTGACTGACCACTAGATGGAGAGCAGATTCGGTCGACTTACCTGAGCTGTATGCATGTTGATTACCATGTAGCGGTATGTTTTTCAGAGCGCCATCCCTCAGCTCTCTATCCCATAGCCTTTCCAGAGTTTTTAGGAGAAAGGATGTCAGGCTGATTGGTCGGTGGGATTTGGCGTTTGTGTAGTCGCCCTTACCTGGCTTAGGGATGAATATTACTTTCACTTCCCTCCATCCTTTAGGAACGTATCTAAAGGCCAGGCACGCCCTCATTAAAGGCACCAGTCTTATTGCGACAGAAGCACCCCCCCACTGTAGTAAAGCGGGGAACACTCCATCAGGACCAGCTGCCTTAAAAGGATGGAAGCTCCGGATGGCCCATTGGAGTTTCTCCAACGTGATCACCCTGCGTGCGTAACTCCAGTCAGTGTCAGCTGGTGTTTGGGTTTCATCTTGCCAGTCGATTACCTGCGCGAAGACGCAACCAGGGAAGTGAGTTTCAATTAGGATGCGTCTTGTTTCCTCAGGCGACGACGTGAGTGTGTTATCAGGTTTGCGGAGGGTGGCGGGCCCAGGTGTATTCTGTTGCGCCAGTACTTTCCTTACCCTGTTTGCTTGCTGACAAGATTCAATGCTACCACAGAATTTGCGCCATCCCGAGGTGCTCCTGAATCTGATGCATTTTTTGTAGCTAGATTTGGCCGCGTAGTAGTTATCCCAGTCCTCATCCGCACATGTGTTCATGGCTCTATTCAGAGCTGTTCTTACCTTGCTGCGCTTGCGCTCCAGATCAGCGCCCCACCAGGGTTGTTTACCCGGTATGTTGCGCGGCGTGGTCTCTGGGCAGGCGGTTTTGTAGCTGTCTATGATTGATTCTGTAAGATGGCTTACTTGTGCCTCAATCTGTGTCGTGTCCGCATATGTCACCGGATCGCTTAGCATCGCTAGCTTGGAATCAAGGCTGCGTGTGTAGGTGGCACGATCCGTTTTACGCGGATAACGCCGTGGTGGTATCGATGGAACACAGACCTGAATGTCGAAGCGGATCCACCTGTGATCGGAGCAGGAGGCCTCCTTGGAGACCTGCCACCCAGTGGTGATTTCCGCCACGCCCTCTGATGCCAGAGTGAGATCTATGATTGTGCGGCTTCGCCTGGTTACGAATGTTGGTTCGGAGCCAGTGTTTAGTAGGGATAGGTTAGTCGAGAATAAGTAGTCAACCAAAGCCTTACCCCTCTCGTTTTGCGTGTCCATACCCCACAGTTGGTGGTGAGCATTGGCATCGGCCCCGACGACAACCTCAAACCCGCAGCTCTCGCAATGGTTCACGAGGCGGGCGAGTCCGTTAGGAGGCGGCGCCTCCGCTTCGGGCATATAGACCGAGGCGAAAACGATCACCATCTCTGTGGCATCGTCGCGCTGTATAAGCAGCCTAGCTGCAGAGATATCTCTGCAACAGAAGTCAGTTAAGAGCTGTGTTTTAAGGTTACCTGTGACATAGATGCACGATCTGGGATGATCATGATCTGAGGTGACTAGGAGCTTACCGCCAAGATTGGAGAGTCCTTGTATGCGACCCGCCCTAATCCACGGCTCCTGTATTAAGGCAATGGCCGTGTGTTGTACCTCCAGCCACTTGCGAAGCTGAGCCGTCGCGGTCTGACTGTGGTGGAGGTTTGCTTGGAGGACTCTACAGACCGACGAAAGGGACGCCATCACTGGTCGAACCCTCGTCGTCCCCCCCAAGTCTAAGCCCGGCAAACAGGTCGCCCTCGTCGAAACCGTCCTCCCCCGAGCCCGAAGCCGGAGACAGGATCATGTCGTCCAGCTCCCCGCCCGATGAGGGAACGACATCCACGGTGGCGGCGGCAGGGGCGGCTGACTCTGCAGTAGCAGGCTCAGCCGCGGATGCTTCCGGGTTGTGTGAAGGGGGAGTGGACTCCCCTGCTGTTGCTTGCGACAGCTGTTCCAGCGCCTCGCAGACGGTTCCCGTGGCGGGGTCCCATCCCTGTGGAACGTCGGTGAACCTACCGTTCCGACCCTGGAACTTCACGTACACCGCCCCTAATCCAATTGAGAGGCGGCGTCCGGCCTCCATCAGAGTCGGGATTTGGTCCACAGGGACACCGACCACCACGAACCACGCCGCGGCTTGTTTGTCAGCGTGCAGCAGTACCCACCTCTTGATGTCTACCCAAGAGTTTTGGTAGCTGAGAGTACGACCAATCATAGTCGACTCTCCGTAGACCCCCTGCTCGTCCGGGATCACGATGCCACACCGTGCACGCTTCTGGATCTCCGACTGGCTCATAACGACTAACGAGGTGCTAGTTGAAAGAGTCAAGCCGGAGACTGTCTTCCTTAGCCAGGCTAAGGTGTGGTCATTACCGCACCACAGTTTAAGGATACCCCCGGCGAACAGCGGCTTGGCGTTGAAAGTCGGCCCTGGGGTGTCCTGTTTGAGGGAGCAGGCCTCGAGGATGATCTGCTTCTGGATAGCAGCGAGAACCTGGTCCGACGCGTCCTTGCTGAGGATCCCCGTGCGGTCGCAGGTGATGGCGACGTCTAGGGTTGCGCTGGCAGCTTGGGCGTAGCTTCGTTGGTCGACCCTATTGGATTGATCAAGACGCGGCCGCTTATGCTCTCCCCGAGGTGTCAAGGTTTCGTTGAGAGCTCGCTTGGCCGCGGCCTGATCCTTCCAATAGGGTCGCTGTGTAGTGTCACCTTTGGGTTTCACCGGAGCGCTGGTTGGCGGTTGACTGGGCGCTGGTCGGCTTGTGCCGGCCTCTGCCTGTGACCGCTTACCGGCGGAGAAGTTTAGCTGGCCAACTGTCGGTTTAACTGTGCTAGCGACAGTGGCCTGTTTGTTGCGGGAGCCTTTGCCCGACTTCTTTAATGCTTGACGGCGCTCCTTCCTCGTCAATCTGTCCCTCTTTCTGCCCTGTACCGGGGCAGCAATTGGACCTGAAGGGTCATTGCAAGAGCAATGGGCTTGTTGAGTATGTTTACCCTTGCCCTTGCGTTTCTGCACGAAATGCCAGGCGCGTGAGAACACGTCCTCAGTGCAACTAGCCGTCTCCGCTTGACCGGTGACGACCGTCTGATGAGGGGAGGCTAGAGGAGCCACAGGAGGAGGAGGGTGTTTGGCTGGGAGCCCGGTACCAGTGTTACCTGGCGCCGGGGCCTGTGTAGAGAGGGTCAGACCGGCAGTGGTATTAGTCGTCGCCTTGGTCTTCGCCTGTGCGTCAAAAGGGTCGGTACTGGTCCCAATCAGCGCCGACGTCCTTTGTTTATACTGGGACTTTTTATTTTTGGTCTTGGTTGTGGTTCTCGCCACAGCTGGACCGGTGCCCGCGCTGGTACCCGCAGTGTTAGCTGCATGGCCACCAGGGGCAAGGGAAGTGCAAGCACCTCCCTTGGGAGTCTCATCGGCTTTCGCCTCCACTCCGGTGCTGTTTTTTTTTAAATGGCCTTGATAAATCCATATTAAAATGTTAATAAAATTCGTCTCTCTGGCTCCCACCCACCATGGAGCCCGCAACTGGGAACGTCTCACTATATAAAAAGAAGAAAGTTCGATCGTTAGGACTACCAGAGAGATATAGGGGCGCGAGGCTGGTTTACAGTGCGACATCGGGTGCTCGATCGGGTTGGCGTTGGCCAACGAACTGATCAACCCTCACTTACACCGTCAGCATGACCTTTACCTACCGCTTTGGCCGTCCAAGGACGACCTCAGCGGACCTCACGCACCTCGCCTGTGGCCCTCTGACGGGACACTATGACCATTTCCCTACCCCTGGCTACTGGGTAGGGCCACCGTTTCACTTGAAATTCGGACCAAAGGGGGCGTGTTGCCTTACGGGCACATTACAGCCAGAGCCGCTCGGCTCAACCCCCCAGGACTCCTTCATCCCCGCTCACGGCGCTCAACTGCGCAGGTCCTAGCGCAGGTGACTGCTTACTCCTACTCGACAATCAGCTGGATTTAGTGATAGTCGAGCCCGCCCCCACCCAGTCACAGGGGGTCACGGTTAGGAGTGGAAGTTGGAAAGCGGAATAGGGAGGAGTAGGGATACGGATAGGATAGAGTGGGGAGGATTTGTGAGATTTGGGACAGGAAGGCAAGACGGGACAGAATGAGGTTAAGGGAATTGAGGAAGGGATGCAAAGGCGCCTGGTGGTTTTAGTTACGTCTATTTCTTATGGAACTAGACCAAGAACGGGGTGGCAACCTCGGGAAGGTGCATCCGCCAGACTTGTCTTGAGGATCTACACGACTGTAGCGCTCACCCTCAAGACCCCGCCAACCCTACCCCCTCTGAAGGAGGCGGTAGGGTAGGCCTGCATCTATACTACCAAGCAAAGCAAAGCAAAGCATGTCGTTGTGCAACCGCGAAAGCATAAATCCAGACCCTTTTATGGGGTACTGTGTAAAATGTTATAATAAAATACCACTCGATATTCTTCAACTAAATGAGAAGAAATTTAAAACATGCATTAAACGCACACTATGTAGACAAGCATATTATAAGTTAGATGATTATATCGTAGATAAAAATGCTTGGCTTAATGCTGGTCCTGCTCCACAGCCGCTTGGGCTCACTAGTTAAAATTTTAATATTTGGAAGAGTTGCTTCCCCTTTTTAAAAAAAAATATATTTTGACATTAGGAACTTAATGTTCATTTTTGTTTTACCAACTTAATTGTTGAATGCTCCAATTAAGTAATGATTTTCTTTCTTTTTGGTTCAACTTAATTGTTTTGTTCAACTTAATTGTTGAATGCTCCAATTAAGTAATGATTTTCTTTCTTTTTGGTGGTTAAATTCTTTTATTTTTTTAGATACATTGCAAACTATAGTTTTGTATAATTTAGAAGCATTTTTATTTTTGTAAATGTGAGCCATGGAGCCGTTTATTAACTTATTAAGATGTATGTTGACTTGAAATAGCATGGCAGTGGAGAATATGTCATGCTCACTTAAATGTCTCGCTGATGGTGGCGAGTGTGTTGGATCATTCGGTTCCCTACAAAATGGTTGAGCTGGATGGTGCTGATCCACGCGTCATGTTCGTGAAAGGGCGCCGTCAGTTGAAACTGGTCATCTCTTATCTGCCAGGGCTTATTTTTAATCTTATATTTTCAATTGCTTTTGATTATTTTTTGTACTTTGTTCTCACATATAGAAGCAACAAGAATGATGTACCCAGGATTTTGTAATATCTATATTTAAAAGAGTGTCCTTGGAGTTTCTTGCCCGTTCTTCTCCATAGAGATCTACGTTTTGGAATGGGCAATTAGCTTCAACTTTCTGACTAACTGACCGACTCTTTGACAATTCAAAAGTGCCTGTAAATGGTTTAATTGAAATAAATGCTTTGAGTTTGAGTTTGAGTTATGTGTTCAGAGTTTTAATAATATAGATGACCCAAATGAGTTCTACGCCGAGTTCTTGTCACTATTATTCACGCAATTTAAAGACACTTTTCCACTAAAGACTAAAAGTATTTATACAAAGTTCTTATTTAGTGATTGGGCGACTCCAGGTATTCGTAAAAGCAGGGAAAAACTATTTGAACTTTATGGCCTAAAGCAACATATGAATAATATAAGCTTTCATAAGTATGTTGCAAAATATTCAAAAACTTTTAAAAGTGTGTGCAAAATAGCCAAAGCTCTTTATATTAGCAATAAAATAAAATCAGCTGATGATAAAATAAAAACTACCTGGCAAATAATAAATAATGAAACAGGTAGGAAAAAACAGCGAAATACAGAATTTAATTTAGAGACTGCACATGGCCTGATTAACTCAAATATAGAAATAGCTCAAGAATTTGAAAACTTTTTTGCTAATATTCCCCTTAAAACTACTCAAGCTTTAAATTCCTCACCCGCGTTTTCTGCTGCCTTACTTAGACAGAATGTGAAGGCTTGCTCTTTGGAGCTGAGGTTTCAGCATACAAACCCCCAGGCTGTTATAAAAGCTTTTAAAGATCTTAAAATTAAACCACAGAAGATCTCTGGGGAATGTCTGTAAAAGTCTGTAGATCTATAATCGAAACCATTGCGCCCTATTTAGCTTACATATTTAGCACCAGTATAGACCAAGGAGTCTTTCCGGATCTCATGAAACACAGTAAAGTAGTTCCATTGTTCAAATCTGGTGATAGTAAAGAACCCAACAATTATAGGCCTGTATCAATTCTACCAGTGCTCAGTAAGGTGTTTGAAAAGTTGATGCTCAATCAAATATTACCTCACTTTAATAAAAATTTCATCTTTCATGAACAACAGTACGGTTTCAACAAAGGGCGTTGTACCACTGACGCCGGTGTCACCCTAATAAAGAACATTTTTAATGCCTGGGAAGAAGCACAAAATGCCATTGGAATCTTTTGTGACCTCTCGAAGGCGTTCGATTGTGTAGACCATGAGACGCTTCTGCTGAAACTAGAGCACTATGGGATTAGGAATACAGCTCTTGATTTACTTAGATCATACCTGAAAGATAGAAAGGTTAAAGTTCAGGTAAACGGCGTAAACTCATTAGGGTCTGAAATGGCAATGGGCGTTTCTCAAGGTTCGATATTGGGTCCATTCCTCTTTTTAATATACATTAATGATTTACCCCAATTATTTCAAAATCAACCGAAGATGGTGTTATTTGCAGATGACACATCATTAATCTTTAAAATAAACCGACGGTCACAAAAGCTTGAAGACGTGAATAGTTCTATTCTGCAAGTCCAAGATTGATTTACGGTAAACTATTTGGTACTAAATAAAACAAAAACCAAATGCATTAGATTTAAATTACCTAATGTTAGAAGTAGCGAATGTGACATCATATTGAATGGGGAAAAACTGGAATTTATTAATCAAACGGTTTTCCTAGGAATCACGCTAGACGAGAAATTACAATGGGGACCTCATATAACATCTCTTGCGGGGCGGCTAAGCTCGGCCGCTTATGCTGTTAGAAAGATAGGACAGTTAACAGATGTAGAAACCGCGTGATTGGTCTATTTTAGCTACTTCCACAGCATTATGTCGTATGGCATTTTACTGTGGGGTCGGGCTGCTGACATTGAATCCATCTTTATTTTACAAAAGAGAGCTGTCAGAACCATTTATAATCTACGTCACCGCGAATCTCTCAAAAAAATATTTAAAAGGATTAATATTATGACGGTACCTTGCCAATTCATTTATGAAAATATTATGTACGTAAGGAAAAATCCACATCTATTTAATAAAATAAGTGATAGATATAATTTTAATACGAGAAATAAAGATAAACTAGATCAACCATTTTTCAGATTATCTAAAGTACATACATCTTTTACGGGGTACTGTGTTAAATGTTACAACAAAATACCTTGTGACATATTGCAATTAAATGAAAGAAAATTTAAAACTCAGATTAAAAGTACACTTTGTAAACAAGCATATTACAAATTAGAGGATTATATCCAAGATAAGAGTGCTTGGAAACATGCTGGTCCTGCTCCATAGGACAATTTAGAATCAAGACAAAATCAAACAGATTGCTAATTTAATTGTAAAATTTATAATTTTGTGTTATATGACATTGATTTTAAATTCTGTGATTACTTCCTCACACACTGACTTATTAATTTTAAAAACATTAGGAAAATCGTCTACTTTTATAATGTTTGTAAATATGTGAGCACCATGTATCTATCACATAATTAAATTATCTGTCGTTGCTTCATTTTAATTCTTTTTAACTATTGTGGTATAGTAATTTTATTCTAGGTGCATCGTCTTCACATATAATTATTTAACTAATGTACGTACTAATACAAACTATTGTAAAACATTTTAAAAGAGTAACGGTGGAGTTTCTTGCCCATTCTTCTCCATACGAAAACTACCTTTAAGAAGGGGCGACTAGAATCAATTATATTAGTCTGTAAATTTTGACGTTCAAAAGTGCCATACATGGGCCTATTTGAAATAAATTATTTGACTTTGACTTTGACTTTGTTTTTCAAGTTTTTACCTCTTTCGGCACTCCCGGAATGCCACTGTTTTTTTTTATGTAAATTTTACACTCTCTGTGGTGCAAGCGTTAAATCGACAGTTTTTATCGACTTCCAAGAAAACACTACAAAGTGAAAAACTTGAATTTCGGAAGTTGGTTTCTTTGGTTTTAGTTATTTGCCACTGACTTCCGAAATTTAAGTTATTTTTCACTTTGTATTGTTTTTTTGGAAGTCGGTTGTTTTTTTTTTGTATAAAAGTTTTTATTTCTCGCTTTTTAGTGGGTAGTTTGTAATTTACCTAAGTTACAACAGCCTAATCTCAACTGCTCATCACCTTTTAAAAAATATTGCTTTTCCCGATACAGGGACGTTAATCGTTGAGGAGTTCTCCTGGTACTTAACCATCAGCTCCACTTCTCCATATGCATTGTGACGAGCATAAATTGCATTGCAGCCATATTAAAGTAATCGAATCGCAACCCGTGAAATACTTATTATTGAGTAATTCCGGTGGCCATTTTTGGTCTTCATCATCAGTTCCACTTCACCAAATGGTGCTTTCCAAGAAAAATTGCATGAGTAAAAAATATATCAAATAAAAAAAGAATCATCGAAATCGGTTGGCGCGATATTGAGTTATTCGTCCATTTGTCGCGCACATAATTAATGCATATTTAAGACTTATTTGGTTTTCTCATGGATGCCATTATCAGAACTAGACCAAACGGGACCACACGGGAATTATCAGCTTTCAAATAAAAAAGAATCATCAAAATCGGTTCACCCAGTCGAAAGTTCTGAGGTAACAAACATAAAAAAAAAAATACAGTCGAATTGAGAACCTCCTCCTTTTTTTGAAGTCGGTTAAAAACCGAGATAACTAACGTGTCATGTTAGGGTTTGTTGACAAAACATCAAATTTGACAGAACGAGTCGAGTATTTTGTATGGCGTAGCTGTCAGAAAACGATAAAACTACAGAAATAGACAAAAATTTGTCACGCGAGAGTGGATAATTGTCGCGTGTGTTATGTTAGGCCTGCTGAAGTGTATTTTTTTCTAGTATCGCAAAACACTCTGAATGCCCCATGTAAATGGTCACAAATAACTCCAGAACCTAAAGTTGGAGACATAGTGTTGGTTAAGGAGCATGATCTGCCACCGGCAAGATGGTTGTATGTGCGAATTGTATTTGACTCTAATGTAGAGGTGTTGAACGAAACACTAGATGAAACAAACAATAGTCTACCCGATATTTATGTCGACACTAGTGATGACGAAACGTTATAATTTAAAGAACGGCTAAATAAACTAGAATTTGAATTAAATAGTGCCCATCAAGAAATCGAGTCTCTTTCCTTAGAAAATAATAAACTTAAAAAACAAAATGACGAATTGTTGAAGAAAAAATATTTGTACAAATAAATCACCTGCAGTCCGGTATCCACAAAAAAAAAACGAAAGATTTCACGCCAAAGAAAGTAAATCAAAAGAAAGATAAATAAAGTCAAACTGAGGTTTCATTACAAATGCCTAAAACGACTATCACTGAGTGCGACAAAGTTGATGCGAAGCGCAAAATTGAAAACCAAAAACGTATCAACTGTCAACGTTCAAAGTCCATGAAAGCGAAAGCTACCTACTTAACTGTAATTATATTGGTGCTCTAGAAAATATAGAAGCTACCTTCAGCGAGCGCTTCGAGTATTGCCATTACGTAACACCAGGTAGTGTATTAAGCAAAATTTTGTCCAATTTTACTGGAAAAGTCAAAAATCTTTCCATTGACGACTACTGCTTATTTATGATTGGAGAAAAGGACTTTAAAAGCGCTGGAAACCACATCGAATTGATCAAGCAAATCAAGAAATCACTAAAGCTAATCACCCACACGAATTTAATTGTATGCTGTCCCACTTACGTAAGAGGAGCTCTAATTTATAATTATGGAGTGGAAATATTTAATAATTTACTACACTTGGACGTACAGAATAATAACTATGTATACTTTTTTGACACAAATCGTGATCATACCTTAGATATGTTTTCCTATCGAACAAGAAAACTAAATAGACTGGACACAAAACGCATTTTTGAAGTATCTTTGAATATCACCTTTTTTTGGGGTGGGAAATTATCAAATAACTTCTCTAACCGCTCTGGGTGGATTGGGAGGGCGTGTCAGACTCTTACTGACTAAAAACCCACCCGTGTTCCTTCCGTTGCCTATATTGCCAAGGGCCACGGTAACCCTTTCGAACAATAACCATCTTTGACCGCCTGATTATATTGACATAAGAAACTAACCCATAGAAACTTCTATCTGTGATTCGTCTGACAACAGTGACTTTTTTTCGTTTATAATAATAATACTACATCAGAACATTGCGGCCCCCACCGCGAGCAGTCGCTTCTATACGTACCTAAAGTTAACTTGAAAAGAAAGTCCAGTTATTCTCAAAGTTTTATAATAATTAATTTTTATTTTATTTTCGTTCATACTCCTCTACGAAATGAATAAATTTAAATGTGGTGCCTGTAGTACTAGTATTATATCATCTGTGCCTGTAGTGAACTGCTATCAGATGGAATACACTGCACAGTATGTTCCCAAGAGCGTCACTTCCACTGTGCAGTAAGAACAGTAGCTGGATTCCGCAAGCTTGGTATAGAAAACTGACATGGCGATGCATGAAGTGTAAGCATCCTGGATCTATTCAACCTTCTACATCACCCACCCCCAAGGTAGAATCAGAATCACTTATATCAGAAGAGATCAGGGCACTTTCTGTGAAACTAGCGCCGGCGCCGCCAGAATGTCTTAAGGACGAAGTCATGGCACTAAGACAGGAAGTTGCCGCTCTAGAATTCTCAGTCAATGAGGCTAACAAGGAGCTCAAAGAATTTTATGTCAAAGTCAAAACTCTGGAAAATCGTATTGCGCAGGTGGAAAAAGTTCAATCTTAAGTAGAGTTATTACACACTCAGCTCGATAAACTTGAACATGAAGCTAACTCTAAGGAACAATGGTCTAGAATGAACAACATTGAAATTAAAGGTGTCACCCAAACAAACAATGAGAATCTGTATCGAATATTATCTACCATTGGATCTAAGATACAATATCCTATCTCAAAAAATCAGGTTAATTTTGTAGCGGGGTACCAACGCGTGAAAAAAAAACACGAAACCCATTATAGTCTGCTTCTGTGTTCGTTACGTGAAGGAAGACTTCAGTAGCAGCCAGATACGCGTCTAAATCCTCCGCCATTACTACTGGCCACTTAGGACTAACCGGTAACCTTAAGATTTACTTAAATGACCACCTGACTATACAGAATAAGGTTCTCCTATCCAAGACTAAAAAAGCAGCCCCAGATATGGATTTTCGATTCGTCTAGATCAAGCATGCCAAGATACACACCAACAAAAACGACACCTCCCCTACCATAGTGATAAAAACAGAAAAGGATCTAGTGAAATAGTGATAATAGCTATATAAAAAAGTAACATCTCATTTGAAGCGACTCAAAAGTTGGAGAACCGTGAAGCATGTGCTACACGGTTTTAAACAGCGGTTTGAAACAGAGGTTTAAAACAGTGTAGATAGTCGTTTTATGCCAAATTTTGTTTGACCTTTAAACACCCTTGGCAGCAAGGCTTGCGTTTGAAACCACTGGTAGAAGCGTTGGCTTAAAACTTGTTTGAAACCGTCTAGCCGCTTGTTTAAAACCGCGCGAACGACAGTCACGTTGCAGCGGCGAGCGCAAGCAGACGCATGCGACGATGGCGACGCGACGTTTTACGTTTACCAAAATGGCACGAGAAGAAAAAGAACGAGAAGTAGTAGAACTTCTCGAATTATATAGAGACTTGCCCTGCCTTTGGGACTTAACATGCGAGTCGTATAAAGACTCGACTCAGAAAAAAAATGCGTGGGATATTTTAGCGACGAAATTAAAAGATATTGAAAAAAAATTACAATCTAAGGATTTCTTATATCCGGGAATCGAAGAAGGTAAGTAACTTAACTTTAAATTAATTAAAATAGAACTACAGTTTTGAATAAAAAATCAGTTAAATACTTTATAATGTAGGTACATAATAATAAATTACGTAGTATAGGTACCTACCTACTTTTTTGTTCACCTGGTAGGTATTTACTTATTATGACTGTTCTTCAATAGCTGCTTATGTAAAACCAGAATTAACAATATAATTGTATGAAAATATTTACTGATAGTTATAATTATTTTTGATTAAATTTCGTACCTACCTTAGAGTATGAATAAGCTAAAGCTATACCTACTTACGTTTCCTCATTTAGTTCTACATAGGTACTCACTTTATTTTTTTCGATAACTTTTCAGGTCAAAGAATCCAAAAATCGCACTGGATCGTGCACTAGTGACATTCACAAGCCAAGTCTTTGGTATTATGACGTAATAACATTTTTGAAAAAAAAAATGATGTGAAAAGAAAGGGAGTCGATTCACTCATGAGTGACGACGAAGACGTAAGTTGCATTTGTATATAATTATGTTACCTCTATAATTCAGTAGGTAGGTACCTACCTATTCTAAACAGTAAATAAATATTCTTGGACGAATTACACAACGGCATCTAGTCCCTAACTAAACTTATTAACTTGTAGATAACTGATAGATATAGGTACACAAATACTTTTATTTGCAAATAAATAAATACATGTTATACATAGAAAACACCCAGACCAAAACAGACAGACACGTTCATGCACACAAATGTTTGTCTTGTGTGGGAATCGAACCCACGACCCTTGAAATAAAGTAGCCATTGCTAGCCACTCGACTCGATCACTGTTTACCTCGGGAACAGTACCTATAGAATACCAAAAACGTTTAGGTAACGTATGTAGTTAGTAATTATTTGATAACCTTAACTAAATATGGGTAAAATAAGTACTAGAATAGATTACTTTCAAAACAGAGATTTATTTTAATAATAACTAAGGTTAATAATGTTAATTCGGTCCATCTGGCTTATGTAATGTAATTTTTAATATATATTGTAGGATCGTGTAATAGAATTTATTATTTATTTCAACTAGGTATTAATTTATCATTCTATAATTTACACATATTTTTTATGCATGTGACGAATACACTTTCAATGTATGGAGTTTACAAAATGTGACGAATTTACTTTGTGGCGAATGTACAATAACCCCTTGAAAAGTGACGCTACCGGCACCGTTGAAATACTCAGTGACGCTACCGGCACCGTTGAAATACTGAGTGAGAGCGTTTCTGATGTTCTTCCCGTCTGTCGAAGGCCTCTGAATGTTTCTTTGCAGAGATGATAATTCATTTGTTGCTTGACGCCAAGTCCCATTAATAAAAGTACCTCTCTCTAAGTCTTCTCTATCAACACACGTAGGAGTCAAATAAGTTTTCGACTTTTTCCTCAAATAATTGTGTAAAGCACAACTTGCCAATACAACTGCATCTATATTTTTGAGACTTAAATTTAGCGGTTGTCTAAAAACTCGAAAACGAGACGCAAGGATGCCGAAAGTGTTTTCGACAATTCTCCTAGCTCTGCATAATCTGTAGCTAAATATTGTTTGCTCCCTTGAAATGTTCCATAACATGTTTTTCAAGTGCAAAAGCACTATCCCCCAAAAATACATATCGACGGTTGAAAGGCTAATTGGTCCAAGCGACATTTTTTGCGATATTGAGTTATATACATATTCGGAATCAGCAAATTTTTCTCCGTCGTTTGAGTCGGGTTTCCATTTTTTTTTTTACTACTTTTATGGCGCTTAGCACCTACAGCAAAACATACCTCATTTCTAAGCTCATTGATCTATACGACACAAAATTAGACAAATTTAAGGACTCGATGAGTTAAGCTATTTTGATTTTTCGAACTTTTGTAACGTGTGTCGATTAAGGCATTCGGGTTTTCCCCGTACTGGTGGTTTTGTCGTTTGGCCTATTTTGCATTTAACCAAAACAAGAAGCTGTGTCGTTTGGCCCATTTTGCATTCAACTAAATTAAAAAACCGTGTCGCTTGAACCAACTATTAAAACAATTTTGCATTACGTTACATTAATTAACTATGTCTCTGGATTCATTTAGTTTCTACTAAGGATAATGTTACTTCGGCTTTTTTGACCTAACTATCTCATTAATGTTATGACGGTTGAAACACTTTGACTAAAATCATTATTTGTATAATTGGCATTTCCATCATTTTATCAAATCGGTTTTAACACATACAACGTCTTATAAATTAACAAGGTAAGCTACTCCTTAGTCCTTTGGAATTAAGTTCAATTTATTGCGCGCTCCATGTATGTGTTCGGTACGCGTTCCACAGCCAACCGCGCGGGCGCTTCAGTTAGCCGTCAACTCTAAACAAAGTGTGTTGTGTGCGAGCGAGCTGTGAAGATTTCTAAATCTTCAAAAATCAACCGTTGCTCTAGCAAACCGAAGGGAAAAGAGGTGGCAATGAAATAGCTACAATCTTACAAAAGTATATTGCTGAAGTCGATTCACGTGGTTCTATAACAAATTTAATTCTTTATTCAGACTCGTGCCCTGGGCAGAATAAAAACAAAATAGTTTTAGCCGCCATACATAGCGCACTGCTTGAAACAAAACATTGAAACCATATAAATGAACTATTAGCTTCCAGGGCATACGGAAATGACTAGATAGCATCCATGCCACAATTGAAAATTCTGTAAGAAATACTATAATATGGGCACCGTCGCAGTGGCCAACTGTCTTTCAGTTAGCTCGTAAAGATCCCGGCCCATATTACGTAGAAAGTTTTACACACAACGATTTTAAGAATTACGAAGAGTTTTCCGAAAAGTATTTTAAAGGAAATTTAGTCGGAAAGATTAGTAAGGTTCGGGTGGCGACATTCAAAAAGTCGTAACTCAATGTCATGACTCAAATACAGCATGGATAAAGATGCTGACACCGATTCTATAGCCATAATTTCAAGACCTAAGGTAGTGCAGCCGAAGTATAAAACATCTTTGCCTATAACTACGGCCAAATACAAAGATCTTAAAAAGCTATGTGATACAGGGGTTATTCCCAAAATTTTTCACCTAGAATACACAAACTTTTCGCACCGCGTTGGTAAGACGTTCTGATAGATACAGATATTGAAGATGAGATAGAATCATAAAGCTCTTTGTAATAGTCAACATTTAAAATTTTGGTTCTTTATTATATAATTTTTTTTTTTTTTTTTTCATTGTTAATAGTAATCTATAATTGTTTGTTTCTTTTATTATAAAGAATGTCGATTTCCTTTTATTATTTGATAAAGAATGTTAACTTTGACAAAGATTATTATTTAACCTAACTGAAATGTTCTTTTTTAATACTAATGTTCGATATTGATTTCATAGGGGCTTAGGGGCGTCCTTGTTGAAGACTGAATTTGAATAAACCATTTTAATTAATGACAATTTGTTGTTTTATTTATAAAGTGATAATAAAGTACAATAATATTGTATTCTATTAATGATGATACAACTACCTAAGCAGATGATATACCACTTTGTTTAATACCTTGTTCCAAGACACATTGGATTGAATGATTCCTCTACACAAAAACGATTTTTTTACATTAAAAATATACAAGACACTGTCTAAAATTGTATAAAGTTGCAAACTAAGCTAAAAATAACTTATGGATGTTGCTGAATGATGGTCTAAGCATCAATATCTACTATTATTTATTAAGGGTTCATTTTGTGAACCATTTTGCCTTTCTCAAAAAAATGCTAAATTTGATGCAATTTGGGCTATCCAATATAAAATTTCCAAAATAATACACAATGAACAACAGTAATAGCTTAAAAAGAATCCTTAGTTAATAAGGGATATACTATATAAAATAAATAAAAGTCTTTTAAATAGTTAATTTCATATGATTTTTTTTTTGTCAAAAAAAAAAGTTTAATCCATTCTCCTTCAAGTTTTACTAAATGTCGCTTAGGTCAATTAGCCTTTCAACCGTCGATATGGTACAGATATATCTGTCCCTGGTAGCAAGTAGGATTCAGGTAAATGCAATTGGTTGTTAGTAAGTTTTGCATAAAATTATGTCTCCTTGAATATGCCTCCATCAGACTGGCTCCCGTTTGAACCTGTATGGACGTAAATAAATTCGTAATTTGCATTTACCATGGCATATAAAACTACGCTAAATGTGCCCTTATAGTTGAAGAAAAGAGATCCACTTTCAGGCGGTTTTTGTATTAAAATGTGTTTTCCGTCCATACAACCGACACAATTGTTGAAAAGCCATTGTGTTTCAAATAACTTTGCAGACATTTTCCATTCTTCCTCCGTTGACGGCAGCTGTAATGAAATAAAATATAAATAATATCATTTAAAATCTACTCACGTTATTACGTACATTTTTGTTTCAGGAACAACAAATAGGCGGGACGAAACGAAAAAAGCTGACAAGAGAACGCAATATCGAAATTAAAAAAGAAAAACTGATAGAGGCAGCAAATAATTTACTAACCAGCAGAACGGAAACTAATGCATTCGGTGTATATGTGGGCAAGAAAATGGAAGAAATACCTCTTGGTCAGCAGCGAGATCTAGCCGAGAAACTGATCTCAGAGATAATGTTTCTTGCTAAGACTAACAATTTGACTTTTGACACAAGAATAGAAATTCCATCAAGAACACATCACTCCGCTCAATCATACTTCGTACACTCACCTCCTTCGATTTCCTCTAACAGCTATCAGTATATGCAAACTGAATCAAATCCTTCTCCTCCCTCTCTTACACAACATTATTCTCCGTCGCCGTCGCCTACTTCATCTCATTCTTACATAATCTCTTAACCAGTAAATTCACCATCCCCAAATTGTCCTATTCCCATTCAATCACCCACTTCTCCTTCCTCTCATACACAACATCCGTCGCCTGCTTCGTCTCATTCTTACATAATCTCTCAACCAGTAAATTCACCATCCCCAAATTGTCCTATTCCCATTCAATCACCCACTTCTCCTTCCTCTACACAACATTATTCTCCGTCACCTACTTTACCTCATTCTTACCAAAACTTTCCGAATTTCTCACAAATTATACATCCAAATTCTACGTTATCTTCACAAAACGCTGTCAACGTAAGCGAGAATGCAGTGTTTTATGCAGAGGGTCGGGCGGGAGAAATATTGAAAGAAATGTTAGTTTTTAAAAAACACAAATAAATTTCATAATTGACTTACATTGATTGTTTTTTTCAAAACTTTGTAGATTGCCCAGCAAGTTTCCGAAATTATTTTTGACTAGCTGCGCCCCGCGGTTTCACCCGCATAAGTCTCGATCCCGTAAAAATATCTGGATAAAAAGTATCCTATGTCCTTCTCCGGGTCAAGGTCTATCCATATCCTAAATTTCATCTAAATCCGTTCAGCCGTTTTAGCGTGATGTCGTGACCAAGGGAAATAGGGATTCATTTTTATATATATAGATAACAATTGATGAGATATTATCGAGCTATATCTTAAATCCTTATAGTCTCTTCCAGTGGCTAGAAATCTTAGCGTGGCTATAAGCCTTTCTTCAACAGACATAGCTGGTCTCATGTTTGTGTCTTTTTTACGTATATATGGCCTCACCTTGGACAATAATTCGTAAACACTTTCTTTATCCATTCTTAGAAATTTATGTATGTCATCAAAGTCCAGTAGGTTAATTAAGTTCATATGACTAAGGGTTAATCTCTCCTTTAACCATCTCTTCATCCATATTCTTTTTTTTCTTTCTTTTTTTTCTTCAATTGCACACAAAAGAGGAAGACACACCCCAACTCTTTGTTCTTTAGATAGATAAGGCGCCATAACGTCGTTGCGGTTATACGGTGCGAGTGTAGAGACGTCCTATTCACGCAACGTTCTATAAACACTGATGGTTTTAAACATGTTTTAAACCGTGTAGCCGGCAAAGCGCAAATCTGTTTTTTCTGTTTCAAACAGCGGTTTAAAACCGTGTAGCACATATTTAAGGTAAAATCTTTTATTACAACTCGTGGATTCCAAGAAATGCCTAACTCTTGTAAGTGTTCGACGCACCTGCATATTTTTTTAGAATATTATTTTTGTTTTATAATTTGTTTTTGCTAAATGCGATGTTATTGCATTATTTTTAATTTTTAATTTCTATTGCACTTTACTGCTGCTTGTTACTAACTGGTACTGGGTCAACATTCACAAAAAAAAATTTTTGTTGGTTTTGCAGTTTATTGTCATATTACTAACTACTTAAAGATGAATGTTCTATGCGTGTTACTGACACCTGTGACTTATTGTTGCTACTTATGGCTATTTTTATTTACAATTCTAGCAAGTTTTTGGAAGGTCGTCCCTTGGGCATTGCTGTGTTTGTTGGATTATGTTAAGGGTTCGATCAAACGTAATTATTCAACTTCCTACTATTACTATTTTATCAACATAGATATTGGTGAAGGACTCATCAATGGCCCCGTTTAATATTTATTATCAAACCGTACGTAGTCTCCGTACAAAAACAAAGAACCTATTCCGAAATATTTCTCTTAAATCACACGATGTCATAGTAATTACAGAAACTTGGTTAGTGAATGGTATTTTCAGCAGTGAATTATTTGATTCGTGGTACGTGATATAGAGACGCGACTGCGACTACAGCCGCACCTCGCAAACACGAGGAGGCGGTGTGTTAATTGCCGTACGGAATTATTTGACTGTTGTCGAGAGATGTAACTGGCGCAGTTCTGCTGAAGATATCTGAGTAACTATAACCTTAAAGATGTCTAGACCTCAAGTTACATACAACATACAGTAGGTACCTAGGCGACCTAGCTTTGGTCGGTTAAAACTATTTATTGTAAAAAAAAAATCGTTTTGCACTATTGTTTCAAAGTCTCAATAAAATAAAAACTCGGAAGCATAAATCTTATTCACGTAATCAGTATAGGTCAGTGTTAGACATATTGTTATCTCAAACATTAACTACATTTTTTAAACTTGTCTAAAAACAATAAAAATTAAAAAAAAAAATATATATGAACTTGAACATATAAAAAAAAACAAAAGCTGAACATATATATAAAAAAAAATAAGTAAATCACCGGGCGGGATTCAAACCCCTAACACTCGTATATTGCGTCCGTGTTCAAACCCGCTGGACCAGACAGGCAGTGGCCGAGTGGACGAAATTAGCGACCATATTCTGCGTGGAAAGAAAAACGCATGAAAACTCGAAAACACGCCTTTTCCCAAACATAAGACTAATCTAGATCGATTGTTTACCCCCGAAAACCCCTATAAACCAAATTTCAGCGAAATCGTTAGAGCCGTTTCCGAGATCACAGAAATAAATTTAACTATAAATATGTATACAAGAATTGCTCATTTAAAGGTATAAAATATCTGTGCCCTTTACCTTTGTAATGAACATACGGGTAATTCTTATGCTGCTCAGCTCCAGAGTTTTACAAATAATCTAAATAATTTAATGTTTACCAACCCATTGAATAAATTTATTGTGTGGTGACTTTAACTTTGGTGATGCAGTAGAATGGTGTCATACAAATGACAGCGCTGAATTACCACCACAAAACTATTCAAACCACTATCTTATTGACTTCTTCGATACTATAAATATCTGTAACTTGTCTCAGTTTAATAATGTACGTAACGTGAATGATAGACTACTAGACCTCGCGTTTTGTAATGGGTCCCTGGCCATACACAAATGTCTTGACCCATTAGCAGCACCTATTGACATGCATCACAAACCCTTTACTATTCAGGCTGATTTTGTTCAGACTCACTCACTGTCAAAAAAAACTAACACTAAATATCAGTTCTACAAAGGAGACTATGTTGCTATCATGTCCGCTCTTGATGGCGTTGACTGGGACGAGTTGCTGAGTGCTGAGCCACTAGACAATGCTGTTGATCATTTTTATAACAAACTCTATGAAATCAGAGATCAGTATATTTCAAAAAAAGACCTTTAAAAATTCTTCACAACCTCCCTGGAGTACATCTGCACTAATTAAGATCCTAAAAGAAAAATATAAATATCATCAGAAATTTAAAACTTATGGCCACTCTGCGCCCGGTACCGGTGGCGGACGATCGTGTTGCGCTGCGCTGCTGTGTACAAGAGTTCCCGATATTCCGGCTCAAGCGTTCCTTGGTGGTTCCCGAGTCGTCTCCGTAGTCGATAGGTACATTTCTCCTTTCATTCGTTGAAAAGCCTTCAAAGTCGCTTGCCCTTGAAGACTAAAATTTCTTTGGCACAAACACTTATTCAGCCGATTATAGATTATGCCGACGCCTGCTATAGTGTGGCCATTAGTGTTATGCACTCCCTGAGGTATGCGCGCGGCGAGACGGAGGGGGGGGGAGAATCGGCTGCTGCGCTCTGTCAGTGCGCCGTCAACGCTCGTGGCGGCAGGTATCTGTATCGGAACCGCCGCAGGAGGAGACGCCCAGGGCGTCGGGAATCGCGGGGCGATTTCCGGCCACCGTAGGCGCGGGCTTGCGGGCGGTGAGCAATGGGTGGCTCACCGTCCGATAAGGACCAGGCCCGGGTCGACGGCGCGTTGTGTTCCACGCGCGCCTCAAAGAGATGTCAGCAGAATTGAAGGGGTCCACTAGGGCCGATGCCTGCCGGGGTTGCGAAGAAAACCGAAAGGGAGATCGTGGCCCCCGGCAACAAGGCAACCGAAGGAACACGGGTGGGTTTTAGTCAGTAAGAGTCTGACACGCCCTCCCGCTCCGCCCAGAGCGGGAGAAGTTATTTGATGATTTCCCACCCTCAAAAAAAAAAAAAAAAGGTATCTGTATCGGACTGTCTATGTCAGACGCACATGGGATAAATATTCAAAGATGGGTCGTGCGTTATCTCGTGATATGAAGACTGTCAGTTTTAAGGTGGCTGAATATTTTAAGAAAAGAAAAGCAGACAAAGAAAGCTTCGAATTTAAAAATGATGTGAATATTGCCAAAATCGTTGCGGAGACGACGGGGTACAGCAAAAGAACCGTGCATAATGTGATTTCTGCGGGTTATTTATCAATTAAAAATTCAAGCCAATTAAAATTTCAATCGCCAAAAAAACCAAAAGTTCTAAAGAAAAAACACGTTGTGGATGGTTTTGACCTTGGAGTTATCAGAAGAAAAATTCATTAGTTTTACGAAGTTGAAAAAAAAAACCAAGTGTCCGTAAGTTACTATCAAGTTTGAGAAAGGATGGTATATTAGATTGTGGACGGGAATATTTAAGACAGCTTTTAGACAAAATGGGCTACCGTTTCAAAAAATGCAAATCAAAGAGACATCTCTTTATAGAGCAACCTAATATTACAGTGTGGCGGAAAAAATATCTTACACAAATCAGAAATTACAGAAAGCAAAACCGCAACATATATTTTCTTGATGAAACATACATCAACGCCAGTCACCATGCCAGCAAATGTTAGCAATCATCGTCAGAACCCGGAATTCATGCTGATATTGGGAAAGGACGGCGACGGCGACGGTGAGCAATGGGTGGCTCACCGTCCGATAAGGACCAGGCCCGGGTCGACGGCGCGTTGTGTTCCACGCGCGCCTCAAAGAGATGTCAGCATAATTGAAGGGGTCCACTAGGACCGATGCCTGCCGGGGTTGCGAAGAAAACCGAAAGGGAGATCGTGGCCCCCGGCGACAGGGCAACCGAAGGAACACGGGTGGGTTTTAGTCAGTAAGAGTCTGACACGCCCTCCCGCTCCGCCCAGAGCGGGAGAAGTTATTTGATGATTTCCCACCCTCAAAAAAAAAAAAAAAAGGGTGTCGAAATGGCTTAGTGGATGATGCATTGACTATATTCAAATCAGATGCTAGAACCGGTGACTATCATGGAGATATGAGCGAACCTACTTTTTATAAGTGGGTAGATGAAAAGTTAAAAGATAAGTTGCTGCCGAATTCTGTGGTTGTGATGGACAACGCGTCTTACCACAGCGTTCAGGTTGAGAAGAAACCAACTATATCAAGCCTCAATAGTGAAATGTAGAACTGGTTGCTACGCCATAATGTAGAATTTTCAGGAACCATGACAAAGGCTCAACTGCTACTTCTTATCAAAAATACACATAATGAACCCGTGTATAGAATTGACGAACTCCTGAAAGCCAGTGGACACACTGTTCTGCGTTTACCTCCGTACCATCCAGATTTAAATCCAATTGAGTTGGTCTGGGCTGATATTAAAAACAACATAGCCCAAAACTATATTAATTCTTCTCTAGACGAAAAGATAATCTTTTTGGATAAATTGTTTTCGGAATTCACGGCGGAAAAATGGCAGAGATGCGACGATCATGTCCAGAAAAATGAAAATGATTACTGGAGTCGCGATAGTAGGTTCGATAATGTTATCGATTCATTCATAATAAATTTGCAAGACTCTGATTCAAGTTCCGGTGGCGAAGTGGAAGATGAAGATGATGACGAAATCGAAGATGAAGTTGAAACAGAATCTATGTCAGAAAAACTTTCGTTAGAATATATAATTGTTTGTAAATATTAAAAAAAATGTTCAATAAAACAAGTCCTGCTTTGAATTATAAGTTTAGTTCTGCATATTTCTAATAAAATATGAGTATACTTGGGTTACATTGTGATCAACTAAGTAAGTATAATATATTACAGATAGATAGCCTCCAACCATCGTCCCGCCACAAGTCTTGCCTTAGAAATGCATACTGATATCGTAAGATCTGTCTGACATGTATCGATCTCATGTGAACTCATGCACTTTTTTCTTCGCCTCCCACCTCGCCGCGCATACCTCAGGGAGTGCACAGCACTAATGGCCACACTATACCTGGATGCTACTCACTCTGCGCCCGGCACCGGTGGCGGACGGTCGTGTTGCGCTGCGCTGCTGTGTACAAGAGTTCCCGATTTTCCGGCTCAAGCGTTCCTTGGTGGTTCCCGAGTCGTCTCCGTAGTCACCCGACTACCATCACGTCTATTAATTGGGGTCTTTTTCAAGACACAATTAATATCAACTTTCTTTAAGATTGTTGTTAAAAACGTTCGTCGAGGCAATTTTTGCCCCTTCCGGGCAAAACCACAGTTTCGTGGTCCTCGGTGGATACCTTACGGTGCCAACGAAACCGAGGGGGTGTTGACCCAATCACACCCGCCGATCCCCTTCAGGGTTAGGCAGTCAATTGGCCGGGTCCCAGTGTTCGGCCTTGGGGGGTCTCCTAGTCGGCACTGGTGACAGTTTTGCCTCCACAGCGACTCACCGAGCGTGGTCGGGTATATCGATACCCTTCACACTAGACTGGATAGGACCCCGTTGCACAATAAGATAGGCAACGGGCCAAAGCAAGCTTAGGGCTCACCCATAGGCACACATCCTCCCTGTCTACACCCGACAGGGAGGGATTACACATCCCCGGCATACCCACCGGGGAGTTAGGATTGTAGGAAGTTAGGAAATATTCACGCGTAGTCTCTCTTTTCCCCCGTCAATATGAAGGACCCGGTAAAGTGCCTAGCGCTCTTTATTAAGTTCTTCCAGGGTGTACTCGAAGAAGAGCCCGCCCTGAAGACGAAGTATGGAGCTCGGTTCGCCAGGCTCCAAGCTGAGTCTGAATCTCAGTCCTGTCCCTCTGACAATAGCATCGCTAACTTTAGCGATGCACTAGAAACCCCCCCGGCTACAGAGCCATCTAGACCCCCTAGTCCGTCAGAGTCCATGGACACTGACGCTCCCATCAGCGCCGCTTCCTCAAAGCGGCCCACTACCCCGTACCCCTATGGTTCGGACGACGACGAAGCGGAGTCCGCCGCTTCTTCTTCTTCCTCATCCTCCTCCCAATCCGACGACGGTTTCACAACCGTCCAAGAAAAGGGCAAGAAGAGGAAGAACAAGAAGCAGAGCTCTTCCCAGGCCAGCAAGGTCGTTGCGCTTGAGGAATTAGACTTTGCTCCCTCGTCGCCCGCACCATTAGTACCGTCCTGTAAAATCTCTCCGCTACCCCGGCGACTTGCGCTATAGTAGCTTCCCCCACCACCTCCCGTCCGATTACGTCATCCGTAAGCTGCGCTACAGCAGCTTCCCCCTCCACTACCCGCCCGATTGCGTCATCCTCCGCGAAGGATACCCCCGCGCCTAACGCAAAAAAGATCCCTCTCCCGCCACCCTTGTTCATTCAGGACAAGGGAAAGTGGACGGACATCTCGAAATGGTGTGCCGAACACAAAATCAATTTCTCTAGCGCCCGAAATACCCAGCAGGGTATCAAAGTCTCCGTCCCTACGTCGCGCGACTTTAGGGACCTAACCCGTCTTCTGAGAATGAGAGGTGTGTCATACCACACCTACTCACTCCCAGAGGAAAAGCAAATCCGCGTCGTGATTAAGCGAATCCCACGCGAAATCCTCCCCGCCGAGATCCTCAGCGACCTTCAGTCGCAAAAAGTCCCCGTTGACGAGGTCCATCGTATGCACCGCTCTAGAGGTGGTGAATCTTACGACATGATACTCGTAATCTGCCCGCCCGTCGAGGGCCAAAACCCGATATTCCAAATTCGTTCCCAGTGCAATCTCACAGGGTTCGAAATTGAGAAACCCCATAAGAGTGGCATTGTCGGTCAATGCCACCGCTGCCAACTATACGGTCACTCTCAGAGGAACTGCCATGCCACACCCAGATGCGTCAAGTGCCTGGGTGAGCATGGCACTTCAGACTGTCCCCGTCCAAAGGATCGTACCCTTTACACTGACCTTCCCAGCTGCGTTCTATGCCGTAAACAAGGCCACCCGGCCAACTACCGCGGTTGCCCCAAAGCCCCTAAGGCCTCTTCTCCCAAACTGGCCAAGCGTTTCGACGCCTGCCAGCAAAGGGAAGCTCCCTCCTCTTATAGGATTCCCTCATCCCATTTGCCCCAACGACTAAGCCCTCAGAGGTCTAGTCCGTGGAGTTACCTCCACCACCAGCAGTCTTTCCCTGCCATGGTGCCCTCTCAGTTCGCAAATTTCCCTCCCCCTCCCCCCGCTCCCCTCCCCCGCCTATGGATCCCCGTATTCGCGTCGCCGCGCCTCCCGCGCCCTCTGCGCCCCCTGCGCCCTCTGCGCCTCCGGCGCCCGCCGCGCCCCCCGCGAAACCCACGCCCGCTCCTAAAGCAACGCGCCCCCCTCAATCCACTCCCGTGGCTAGCCCCAACGCCTCCGTTGACTCGTTCAATGTCATTACGTCAACCTTCCTGGCCTTCGTCTCCCCTCGCGCAAAGACAATGTCAAACGAAATCCTTGCGGCTCATGGCAACATCCTCCAGATCCAGGCCATTTACAATGCGTATCCGGACATTACGCAAGCCCTTACCTCCCTCGCTACTAAACCCCATTATGGATAACACGGTCTTAGCTAGGTTCAAACCGCGATCCCTAATAATAGGCTACTTCAATGCAAACGGCATTAAAAATCAACGCGAAGAGATAGCGGCGTTCCTCCGCGATCATCAAACAGATGTTCTCTTAGTCCAAGAGACTTTTCTAAAACCTTGCAATCGTAACCCATCAATAGCTAACTACCGGATAGTTCGCAACGATAGGTCACGATGCCATAGAGGAGGTACCCTGATTTACTACAAAAAGCAGCTACACTGCATCCCAATTGACCCTCCTCCCCTCTCACGATTAGAAGTTTCGGCCTGCCGCCTAGGCATGTCAGGCCACGAGCCGATCACTCTCGTGTCGGTCTATCTCCCCCCCGCTAATACTTCGGAGAATTTCCAACTCCTCTCTGACAACCTCTCGATTCTACTCACTATGAGTAACTCGCTCATTTTAGCGGGCGATTTCAATGCCAAACATCCCTCCTGGAATAGTTCGGTAACCACCACAAGAGGCCGACACTTGTTCGACCTCTCCCACTCCCTGACCTTTGACGTCATCGCTCCGATGACTCCCACTCACTTTCCGGTTAACGTAAATCACGCCCCTGATATCTTAGATGTGGCGCTCCTTAAGAACGTCAACCTAAGACTAGACTCAATAGAAACTATTAACGAGCTCGACTCTGATCACCGTCCGGTAGTCATGAGATTAGACCCCCGCATAGGTCTCCGCGACCCCAACTCTCCCCCTATCACTAAGAGGATCACGGACTGGAAGAAAGTAAGCACTCAGCTGAAATCCAACACGTCCCCTAAACTAGACTCTATTCCCGATCTGTTCAACTCTATCGCAGACACGACGTCCGCGATCGACTTACTCACTGATCACGTGCAAACCGTCCTGAACGAATGTTCAAGGGAGGTTCCAGCGACGGACGACCGTCGTTGGAGCTTGCCGGACGATGTGCGTGCATTACTGACTGAGAAGAACGCGGCCGTCCGTGCCTACAGCAGCTTCCCCTGCCCCGCAAACAAAGCCCATATGCGCTATTTACAGAGATCTGTAAAGACACGCATACAGGAGCTGCGTGACGCGGGCTGGGACAAGATGCTCGGCGAACTAGAGCCCAACCATCAGGCATTTTGGGAACTTCAGAGGAAACTCAAATCCCCTCAAACTTCCTCCATGCCCCCCCTGACCCGTCCCGATAAGACCATAGCCTTCGAGGACGTTGAAAAGGCTGAATGCCTGGCCGACACCCTCGAGGCCCAATGCTCACCCAGCTCCCTGCCAGTAGACCAAGCTCACCTCCTAAAGGTCGACGCTGAAGTCGAACGTAGAGCCTCTCTCCCTCCCGTCGACGACCCTGATTGTCCACTGCCTCCCGGTGCTCCAGACGAAATGCATGACATTATCAAAGGTCTTAAAGCTCGTAAAGCTCCCGGTTCAGATGGACTCACCAATAGGGTGATCCAACTATTCCCTGCCCACCTGATAATGCTTTTGACTACCATCTTCAATGGTGCCTTAAGCAACAACTTCTTTCCCCAGTCATGGAAAGAAGCCACCGTCATAGGTATCAAAAAGCCCGGTAAACCCAGTACCGAGCCCTCTAGCTACCGTCCCATCAGTTTGCTCAAGTTTCTTGGAAAAATCTATGAGAGGCTTATTTACAAGCGTCTCAGAGACTTCGCTGAGACCAAGGGCCTCATCCCCAACGAACAGCGGCTTTCGAACTGAGCACTCTAGCGTGCATCAGGCCCACCGCATCATTGAGTTCATAAGCGATGGTTTCCAACGCGGCTCTTTGACGGGTGCAGTTTTCTTCGACATTGCGAAAGCATTCGATAAAGTCTGGCACAACGGCTTATTATACAAGCTGTACTAACTCGGTGTGCCGGATCGTCTCGTACTCATCTTACGGGACTATCTATCGAACCGCGTATTCCGCTATCGCATTGAAGGAGCACTTTCCTCTCCCCGCCCCATTCGTGCAGGAGTCCCTCAGGGCTCCGTGCTAGCTCCCCTCATGTTCACGCTATTCACTAGCGATATTCCAAACCCAGGTAGAAGGGCGCATTTCGCTCTGTTCGCAGACGATACGGCCATCTACTTTAGGTCTTGATACCCCGACAATATTGCCCACACTCTCCAAGGCGCAGTCAATCGACTCGCTGCCTGGTTTCGAAAGTGGCGCATAGAAGCCAACCCCGAAAAAATCCAAGCGGTTCTCTTCTCGAAACCGCGCACAAGGCTTAGAGACCCCCTCCCCCGACCTCTCACTATGTTCGGTAAGCAGATCCCTTGGGAGAAGCGAGCCAAATACCTAGGTGTTTTCCTCGACCACCATCTCACTTTCGCTGAGCACATAAAGAAGGTTCGTTCGCGAGCCGCTTTCGCTCTCGGTAGGCTCCATTCCGTCCTAAACGCACGCAGCAAGATGTCACTTAAGTGCAAATTACGAATCTACACAGCGTATATTCGTCCCATCATGACTTATGCGGGTGTCGTCTTTGCTCATGCAAAACCCCACCATATCCATAGGTTGCAAACGCTCCAAAACCGATTCCTCCGTAGGGCCACAGGCTCCCCCTGGTATGTTAGGAACGAGAGTCTCCATCTCGACCTTAGAATTCCCACGATCCACCAATTTCTAAAACGCCTTGCAAAGCGTTACTTCGATTCCGCGGTCAAACATCGCAACCCTCTGGTTGTCGAGGCCGCCAGTTATGTCCCAAGTAGGATTAGCCATACCCGTCGTCCTAGGCACATTCTCACCGACCCAGATGACCCCATAATCCTCCTCCAGGAGAGCAATAGGGCCACTAGTACTCTACACAAATACAGACGCCTCCCGTCATTCCGACCTCGCCGTCGAGGTCCTTTGCGATCGCGTCCGCGCCCCCGAGTAAATGATACTCCTCCCCGACCCTTGCTCGATAACGAGGTGCCAGCAGTGGTTTCGGCTGTGCACGTAGCTTTGAATTCCCCGATTAATAATAATGATCAAAACCTTGATCCAGCCCGCCCCATCTTTGATGTCCTCCCTCCGGTGACGCCCTAAGCCGAGGCTCGTACCCCACAGGGGGTGCCCTTAGCGAGCGTTCACCTAGCTTTTTAGCTTAGTTTTGTATGCCCCTGGCTGGAGGCTTTGAGTGTAGCAGCTTAAGGCAACCACAGGATTGACCGGTTAAGTAGTCATGACCTCAGAGGTCAGGTACGAGATGCCCAACAGAAAAAAAAAAAAAAAAAAAAAAAAAAATGGATGCTACTGAGGAGCTACTAAACAAGCTTGAGCGCCTGCAAAACTTGTGCATCCGCTTTGTTTTCGGTCTTCGAAAGTATGACCATGTTTCTCACCTTCACAAGGAACTCAAGTGGCTCCCAATTCGCCTTCGCAGGAACACTCGGATTTTATGTCTCCTCTTTAACATTTTACACAACCCGTCTTATCCTTCCTACCTGCGAGAGCGTTTTTCTTACGCTCGCCCTAGCATGACAGCAGTAGTAGATGACACCTTAGATCCTGAAATCCGAAGACTCCTTAAATCACATCCTCATAAAACAAGCTACAGTTCTTAACAAGCTATATTTCTTTCTCTTTTCTCCTTTCGCAGGTCTGCTGGAAGAAATTTCTTGAGAAATAAGCAGTACCTTTGTACTCAAATTATAATTATGTAATTTCCCTATGTATTTTACCATGTGTAAATAAATAATAAAATTAAAATAAGAGAAGTAATAGTAACTTCCCCAATATTCTGAAATATCAAGATAAAATCGCAGACACTGGAGAAGAAATCAGTAACCTGTTCGCTACATAGTTTCAGTCAACATTTCAAGAGCCAGACACAGGCGACCAGGATAAAGATCAAGCCACAACACCATCCACAGCGAGCATTAGCTCCAATAATGTATCCAAATGCTTCCATATGACTTATACACGGCAAAAGAAGACAATCGGTTCAGGGAATGAATGGGATAACCAAACAATCACTAAGGTGAACAGTATTAGGGACTTGGGCGTTGTCCAAGACAGTAAACAGTATTCAAAATGCATATTGATGAAATAGTAAAGAAATCGTCCAACTCCCTAGGTTTCATAATCAGATCATCTATCTTGCTTCAGCTCTCTAAAACCACTCCAAGTATTACACCGTTCATACGTACGCAGCAACCTTGACTATGCATCTCAAGTGTGGAACCCAAAATATGACGTGTATAAGTCAAGAATAGAAAGCATTCACAAAAAGTTTCTAAGATATTTAGATTTTAAGACAAAGCAATGCTTAACACTCATCATTGCAAACGATACCATTTTCTACCACTGAAAAACAGACGCCATGATAATGATATTACTTTTCTTTTAAATATTGCCAAAAATTCCATCGATTGTTCCCAACTTCTCTCCAAAATATCACTCCGAACCCAGGTGACCATTTCTTTACGTTCCATTCGCATCAACAAAATACCGATGGAATTCCTTCTTCTTACGTAGCGCAGTAAACTTTAATAACCTGCCCTCTCACTTAGATGTTGATCTATTTATAACCAGCCGTAGCACATAAAGGCGTACCATAAATAAAGAATACTTTGTTATAGACCGCAATGAGTAGCATTATTCATAATTATATATCATGTAACACATGTGTAAATTTTCCGTGGAAGCTTTTAAATAAATAAAATAAATAATTATTGGGATGCAACCAGTTAAATATAGTATTTTTACAGCTGGTGTATGTTGAGTATAGTTCTATTGTGGGAGTAGGATTTTGAGTAGAGATATGACCCAAGAAATGCAAAAGAGCGCAGATCTTTTGTATTTATTGGGTGAAAGAAGAATGTACTCTTGGCCGATCCCACTTTAATGTTCTGGATGAATGACGGGACAGTTCTTTAGCATGCCTATGAAATCGTAGCAGAGCCGAAACAATAAACAACTGTCTCACCGGAAAGTGGGTGGGAGTCATCGGAGCGATGACGTCAAAGGTCAGGGAGTGGGAGTGTCGGCCTCTTGTAGTAGTTACCGAACTATTCCAGGAGGGATGTTTGGCATTGAAATCACCCGCTAAAATGAGCGAGTTACTCATAGTGAGTAGGATCGAGAGGTCGTCAGAGAGGAGTTGAAAATTCTCCGAGGTAGTAACGGGGGGAGATAGACCGACACGAGAGTGATCGGCTCGTGGCCTGACATGCCTAGGCGGCAGGCCGAAGCTTCTAATCGTGAGAGGCTGGAGGGTCGATTGGGATGCAGTGAAGCTGCTTTTTATAGTAGATCAGGGTACCTCCTCTATGGCATCGTGACCTATCGTTGCGAACTATCCGGTAGTTAGCTATTGATGGGTTACGATTGCAAGGTTTTAGAAAAGTCTCTTGGACAAAGAGAACGTCTATTTGATGATCGCGGAGGAACGCCGCTATCTCTTCGCGTTGATTTTTAATGCCGTTTGCATTGAAGTAGCCTATTATTAGGGATCGCGGTTTGAACCTAACTAAGACCGTGTTATCCATAATGGGGTTTAGTAGCGAGGGAGGTTAGGGCTTGCATAATATCTGGATACGCATTGTAGATGGCCTGGATCTGGAGGAGATTGCCATGAGCCGCAAGGATTTCGTTGGCCATTGTCTTTGCGCGAGGGGAGACGAAGGCCAAGAAGGTTGACGTGATAACGTTGAACGAGTCAACGGAGGCGTTGGGGCTAGCCACGGGAGTGGTTTGAGGGGGGCGCGTAGCTTTAGGAGCGGGCATGGATTTCGCGGGGGGCGCGGCGGTCGCCGGGGGCGCAGAGGACGCAGGGGGCGCAGAGAGATCCATAAGGCGGGGGAGGGGAGCGGGGGGAGGGGGAGGGAAATTTGCGAATTGAGAGGGCACCATGGCAGGGAAAGACTGCTGGTGGTGGAGATAACTTCACGGACTAGGCCTCTGAGGGCTTAGTCGTTGGGGCAAATGGGATGAGGGAATCCTATAAGAGGAGGGAGCTTCCCTTTGCTGGCGGGCGTCGAAACGCTTGGTCAGTTTGGGAGAAGAGGCCTTAGGGGCTTTGGAGCAACCGCGGTAATTGGCCGGGTGGCCTTGTTTGCCGCATAGGAAGCAGCTGGGAAGGTCGGTACAGTGGGTACGATCCTTTGGACGGGGGCAGTCGGAAGTGCCGTGCTCACCCAGGCACTTGATGCATCTAGGTGTAGCATGGCAGTTCCTCTGCGAGTGACCGTACAACTGGCAGTGGTGGCATTGGCCGACAATGCCACTCTTGTGGGGTTTTTCAATTTCGAACCCTGTGAGCTTATACAGGGAACGAATTTGGAAGATCGGGTGGTGGCCCTCTACGGGCGGGCAGATGACAAGGACCATGTCGTATGACTCTCCGCCTCTAGAGCGGTGCATGCGTTGAACCTCATCTACAGGGACTTTCGAATGTCGGATGGGAGGATTTCGAGAGGGATACGCATAATCACTACGCGGATTTGTTTTTCCTCTGGAAGTGAGTAGGTGTGGTATGACACACCTCTCATTCTCAGAAGACGGGTTAGGTCCCTATAGTCGCGCGACGTAGGGACATTGACTTTAATACCCTGCTGGGTATTTCTGGCGCTTGAAAAATGTATTTTGTGGTCGACGCATCAGTGAGTGTTTTTAATACCTCTCGCAAAATTTTCAGACCGTCACTGACAGAATTCGACATTATTAACACATCATCTATATAAATTAACACATTACCGGTATCCAGCAGGTGCTTCAGAGTTTTGGAGATGAATCTTTGATAGACAATAGGTGCATTAGCGAGTCTATAAGGCATTTTTAAATATTCGTAATGCCCTTCAGGCGTTACGAATGCTGTTTTACTAATAGAGTCATCATCCTTCATCAGCACCTGGTGGAAGCCTGTTGCCATGTCAAGACTTGTAAAGAATTTAAAACTGCCCAGCCTGTCAATGTGATCGTCGATCAATGAAATTAATAGTGATAGCATTTAGAGCTCTGTAGTCGACGCACATCCTATCAGACCCGTCCTTTTTCTTAACGAGGATGATAGGACTCGCGTGATTAGACTGTGACTCGCGAATAATTCCCTTAGTAATCAGATCATTTATTATCTCACGAACGCGACACTTTTCGTCCGCAGAGAGTTTATAAGGTCGATAGTAAATTGGGATGTTACTATTAACTTTTATTTCCATACAACCCGTGTTTACTGTATAAGTCGCTGTACCGGTAGTGAACGTATCAGAAAACTCGTTTAACAGAGCTAACAAACACTCTTTTTCGTCACCTACTAAAGGCGTCCTTATCTTAGGGAATTCTACAGTCGACACATTATTTATATGCGATGCCCTGACTAACCGTTGAGAGTTATTTATTCGAATATATGTAACGCCGCTACGATTTAAAACATCAGTACCAATCAAAATCGGAGCCTGAATCAACCCGGGGGAATAACAAACAAATCTACTTCTAAAGATAATTCGGGAAATTCAATAAGAGTGCTTACATACGAAGTGGACTCTATATCTTGACTTCCAATACCACGCATACGGCGATATGTGGGAATTTTATTTAAACTAAAATGCTTTAACACAGAATCTGAAATCAACGAAATATCAGAACCAAAATCAATCAAAACGTTAACAGGTACATTCTGTATAACCGCGGACATCACATTGTTTTGTCTTGTGGAGAATCTGAGCAAAAATTTACGTTACTCGAATTCGAATTTTAAAAAAATTTACGTTAAACTCACAAAAACTAATACGGACAAAATCAACAACACGTGGTGAAGAAAAAATTTGAACAGTCTCAAAATCACTATTTCCGGTTAAAAGATGGCGAACGATCTAAATTGCGTGTAATTTAAACCTATCCCACTTCTGATCTTAGGGATCAGAAGCCTAATTATTTTTTTAAAAAGAAAACACGAAGCGGCCTACAGCTATTTATTTAATTTTAGAAATACCGTTACAAGTAAATCGTTCATTATAATCACTAGTACGCGTCCGTGAGTCCGTCACATCCGAGCTCCGCAGCCAAAGTGATCGAGGCGAGTGAGCACTCGGCTCATGGTGTGTCACCCCTTCCACTGACAGCGTCATTGCAGCGACGTGATGTCCCCGCCCTTTCAGCTGTCAAATCTTCTAAGAATTCCTAAGGCATAATTATACACCTAATTAAACACATCTAATAATTTATATACTGAATTGCTACTTAGCCCTCTTCCTCTCTTCTAATTTTGCCCGACAGGGTCCATATTGATCTTTTACTTTGATAAACCATCTATGTAATACATATGAAATGCAATAAAGAATTGAATATTGAAAGGTCGATGGAAAAGTACCAGTTTGCGCAATTTTAACGGATATGACGAAGACCTTCGACTGTGTTGACCATGAAACGCTGGTATACAAGCTTAACATCATAGGTACCTATCAGAGGAAATATGCATAATCTCTTAAGATCATATCTCAGCAATCGAAAACAGCTCACAGAAATTAAAAAAAAAAAATTAAAAACGAAGTGTGAGGAAAAATACTTATCGGAGCATCGACTTATTAGATGCGGTGTACCACAGGACACTGTGTTGGGCCCTTTATTATTTTTAATTTACATTAACGACTTGCCACGACGCATAAAACATCCCATGGTCTTATTCGCTGATGATAGTACTACCTTGATTACATATACAGACCTAAAACGTATGAAAATAACATAAATAATACTTTATCGGACATTATACACTGGTTTGATCAAAATAATTTAACGATTACTATACTTAAGACTAATTTTATGCGTTTTTATCAATGGTTACCACCGCAAACTTTAAATTTAAATTACAATGAACAAAAAATAGACCAAGTGCAAGTTGCAAAATTTTTAAGTGTAATGGAAAGAAAGCCAACTAACCAGGAAGCCAAACGCAGAAAAAGTATGCAAAAGATCAAGTACAGCAGCGTATGTGATTTTTAATCTATCCAAGAAAGCCTACCAGATTAGTAATTGCTTACCATGGTTTAGTGGCGTCAATTCTGAGATTCGGGATAATATTCTGGGGAAATTGTAGTCTGAGAAGATAAAAGAAACTACTGGGAGCAATAGATCGTAACAAAAATATATTCAGAGAAAATTTATAGAGTGACAGATCATTTCACGTGACAAAAGTGCTAAAAGAACCTATTCATTTTAAATTCAAAATATACTTCATAAGCACGTGATATACACAAAGTTTGTGTCCAATACAACCTCATAAATTTAAATGCATCTTAAAATCAATAAACTTTAACACCTAAACCAGTTATGCACTTATAGTGCTTGACACAACACAATGGTTTAGTGAGGACGTCAGCCAACATGGATTCAGTGAGTACATGTCTCAGCTCAATGTCTTTACTATTCCTTAACACCTCCCTAACATAATGATATTTTATATCATGTGTATACTGCGTGCGTGGAACATTCGGTCTTGAGCTAAAAAGATTGCTCCCTGATTATCGGCACGATCAACCACTCGAGTGTACCTCACAATTCCTAGCTCCCTCATAAGACTATTCAAATAGACTGCTTCTGTCATACATTCAGATAGACTTACAAATTCAGCCTCACAAGTCGATGTAGCCACGCTACGTTGTTTTCTTGATTGCCAAGATACGCATGCACCACCAAAAATGAAAGCATATCCAGAATATGATCGCCTGTCTAACAAACAATTAGCCCAATCAGCATGCGAAGAACCCTTAACACAATCACAAGTTCTCTTATACTCGAGACTGTGTCGCATTGTCCCATTAAGGTAACGTAATATACGTTTCGCTGACTTACAGTCGCATGTTTCCGGTTTGGTTAACTTTTGACTTAGTTTACTCACTGCGTTTGCAATATCGGGCCTAGTTGCGTTGCTCAGGTAATTTAAGCAAACTATTCCTTCTCGATAAGGCCATGTTTCGTCCTTTTGGGTATCACATTTTTCTTCAGATTTTAGTTTTGAATTAATTTCCGTAGGAGTTTCATATTTATTACAATTTTCCATCTTAGAATATCATCGACATAAATTAATACAAATAAAATTTCCATTTCGCTTAAAATAAAGGCATGGTTCATTCAGACTGCTCCAATCCTATCTCAGTGAGTTTCTTGTTGAGGCTGAGATTCAATTGACGTCCAGCTTGCTTAAAACCATACAATGAATTCCGCAATAAGCATGAATCGCAACCATCATCCAATTTACTAAGCATGATCTGCACATGCTTTTTAACCATTGTATCTTCTCCCTCACGATTCATAAGTCTAATTAAAGTCTCTCTTAACAGTTCTGGAATTTCCATGTAAATCTCTTCATCCAATGAACCATTCAAGTAAGCAGTATTAATGTCTAATTGGTGAATCTCCAAGTCCAATTCAACACCGAGAGCCATTAATAATCTGACGATGTCCAGTCTAGCTACAGGCGAAAAGGTTTTCTCGTAATCAACCCCATATCGCTGGCTAAATCCTTGAGCTACAAGCCTAGCTTTCTTCTTAAAGTCTTATCGACATTTTTTTTTAAATGTTAAAACGTAACGACAACCAATAATGTTTCTGTCTTTCGGTCTTCTAACGATCTTCTTCGTCCCTTTTTGAACTAAACTCCTAATTTCAGATAATATAGCTTCCTTCCACTCTGGTTTATCATCACTTTTCAAAGCATTTTTCAAACTCATTTCAGCTGAACCAGCAAAATCTGCAGCATCATTTGAATTAGTAAAATTTATTGGTTGTTCGGTCATTCGATAGCTTTTTCTTGGACGGCCTGCATTACCTGTACGTAATATTTTAGGTCTACCAAGAGCTTTTTTCATCAACCTTTGTTGATTAACATGTCCACTTGTTCCAAGCGTTCTTGATTCTTCTAGCTGATGATCAATATTTGAAGGGTTTGTGTCTTTTCTTTGCGTATCCGACAAAAGTGCCAGAAATTCCTCTTGCTTTGAATTTATCCTTGTTTGGATCTTTATGTAAAATATGTACTTTAGCTCTAAACCTTCGAAAGTAATCAATCTTCACTGGTTTTCCTTCCTCTGGTTTCCACCTTTCATAAGGAATATCACCATGTAGACTGCTTGTAGGGCAACGATTCCTGATATAACACGCGGTATCCACTGCATCTGCCTAAAAACCTGCGGAAAGATCTGAATTTAGCAACATACACCTACTAAAGTCCGGTTCATTCGTTCAGATATGCCATTTTGTTGTGGTGTCCGAGCAACTGTCAGTCTTCGCATTATTCCTGCTTGTTTCGAAAATTCATCAAACTCAGCGCTACAATATTTACCTCCATTGTCACTTAATCCAGTTACATTCTCAACTTGACTTTTGTATACTTTAAAAGCTTCTAAGGCTTTATTTTTCTCACTTAGAAAATATACCTCACACCAGCGTGTACAATCATCAATAAAAGTAATAAAATATTTCGCACCTCTTACAGATTCACATTTTATAGGATCTACTGATGACCATCTGATGTCAGAATGAATTATTTTAAGTTTTTCAGAACGGAGTTAGAAAAAGGTAACGCGGTCATTTTTCCCTTAGCACATACATCTCAATCAAGTAAGCTTATTATTACTAACTTATTATTATTAGCTTGTTATTACTAACGTAGGCTAAGAACATTGTTACTAACAAGTTATGGAAGCAATTCTGAAATAAATTTTATTATTATTATTGTTCTTTTTATACTTTTAAGTATCTCGGCGTTGCGCCGGATTTATGGGGTAGTACGGGCCGAAGCCAAGTGCTACCCCTGAAAATTGGTCAAATTGTGATGAGATGATGGTGTGTTCGGATTTTGTGATGGTGAGTGTGTCTGTCCATAAGGCTGTGTTCGTGCGGTGGTTGTTGCACTCGTGTGTGAGGTGACGATTGATGTATCGTTGTCATTTTGCAGAAATTTTCTGACAATCCTGCAGGTATTCAAGATTGCAGCTTTCTGAAGAGTCTGATATGTGTAGGGTGGTAAATCTAGTGTTTTTAAAGACTGGTGGAGCTGTTTAGGTATTACACCTGTTGTTGACAAGACTATAGGAACTATGGTGACATTGCTAAGCCGCCATATTCTGCTGATTTCTATTTTCAGATCTATATATTTTGAGAGTTTTTCTGCTATAGTATTCTGTAGATTGTGTGTATTAGGAACGGCTATGTCTATGATTTGTGCAGTTTTGTTATTTTTATTTAACAACGTGATGTCTGGTCTATTGTAGTGTGTTGTTTTGTCGGTGAGGATAGCTCGGTCAAAGTATAGCTTATGAGTGGAGTTTTCGAGAATAGTTTCAGGTTGATATTTATAATAAGCTACAGGTGGTGTGGGAATTAATTTATATTTTATTGCTAATTTTTGGTGAATTATATTCGCTATCTGGTCATGTCTGTGTTTGTAATCAGTTTGGACTATTGCTTTACACGCACCCGTGATGTGTTGAATGGTTTCAGTGGAACTATTGCATCGCCGACATCTGTCTATTGTTTGAGGAACTCGCATTATGTGTTTCTGGTAATTACGAGTTTCTATTACTTGGTCCTGAATAGCTATCATGAACCCTTCTGTCTCAGGGAACAGTTCTCCACGCCTTAACCATTCGTTCGACGCTAACTTGTCGACGTTAGGTTGATTCAGGTCGTATCGATGTCTCCCATGCAGTGACTTTTGGGTCCATTCTGCGATTTTAGACTGTTGGTCTGTCTGTTGTTCATTACTCTGTGCTATCTTCTCAAATAAGTTTAAAGGGGTAAGTTTTTTATCATTGAACGCTATGGCTTTATGTAGGGTTGAAGAAGTACTTTTAGTATTGAAGTATGTTCTTAAAATAGTAGTTTGCTTGTTATGGAGGTTAGTGATATCGATTATTCCCCTGCCACCTTCGTTCCTTGGCAGTGTGAGTCTCTGAATACATGACCTAGGGTGGTGCCTTCTGTGTTTTGTCAAAGTGGTATTTATAATGCGTTGCAAATGTTTGAGTTCGGTCTTGTTCCAGTTTATGATACCAAAAGAATAGGTAAGAATAGGGATGGCATAAGTGTTAATGGCTTTTATAGTATTTCGGGCGTTTATTTGTGTATGACATATTGTTTTTAACCTGTGTTTAAATTGTTTAGTGAGTGAAGCTTTAATTTCCTTTTGAAGAATCTGTTTAGCCTGTATGTAACCTAAATATTTGTAAGTACCGTTTTCGTCTAATGATTCTATCTTGTCACCGGTCTGCATGTGGTATGAATGTGAATAAGTTTTGCCTGCTCTAATCGAATTAATTTTACATTTGTCAATCCCAAACTCCATAGCTATATCATTTGAAAATTGTTCAGTAGCATTAGCTAGTTCGTGTAGGTCGTCTGGTGATGATGCGTACAATTTGATATCATCCATATAGAGCAGGTGGTTTATTTTACAATTTTGCTGGTCAGTCAGTATGTCAGTCGTTGTATCATTATATTGAAGTTGATATCCGGGATTTAAGGCATTGAGTTTATTTGAAAGCGGATTTAATGCGAGACAGAACCACAGTGGGCTGAGTGAGTCCCCTTGGAATATCCCTCGCTGTATCTTAATGTGTTGTCTCAACTTTTCCTGTGGATGTATTCAAGTGTAATCGCGTCTGCCATTTTCCTATTACATTTTCTAAAAAGTTGATGAGTTGTGGATGTATTTTGTATTTTAAAACTTTAAGTAGCCACGAGTGAGGTACTGAATCGTATGCTTTCTTATAATCAATATACATAGAGCATAAATCTTTCTTAGTTCGCTGGACATGTTTCAGTATTACTGCATCTATTGTTAACTGTTCTTTACAACCTTGACTGAACTTCCTGCACCCTTTCTGTTCTTCTGTTAATATCTGTTGTGTTTCAAGTTGTTTGTATATGACGTGAGTAATACACGAAGTCAATATCTTATATAAGGTTTGCAGACATGTAATGGGCCTATATTTTGCTGGATTAGATGTGTCGTTAGGGTCTTTTGGAAGCATGTAAGTTTTGCCTTCTGTAATGTATGATGGAATAATTGTGGGGTTTTTTATAAAATCGTTAATATAGTTGTAGAGGTGTGGGTGTACGTGTGTAAATTTTTTGTACCAATAGTTATGTATGTGATCAGAGCCTGGTGCTTTCCAATTGTGTATCTTTTTAAGGACATCGTGGAAAGTTTCTACCTCAACCTGATCAAAATTCATCGCTTCAACGTTTGTCTGACAGGCCTCCTCTTCTTTGATCCATTTTGCTTCATTATTATGACAGACTGGGTTTCCCAAATTCCAGCCCAGAATTGCTGCAACTCGTCTGTGGCCGGCCACGTTGAATGTGTGTTATTGCTCGGGGTAGTGTGGTTTGTTGTTAATGCCTTTAGTTTTCGGTAAAATAATTTTTCGTTATTCCTAAATTGGTTATTTTGTGTTTTGCGAAGTGTGCATTTAGTGTATCTGTCTAGTCTGCTTTTAACAACTGTTAGTTTCTGTTTAAGTGTGTCTAAAAAGTGTGTAAGACGTGTGTTTGGCTCTTCATGTGATGTATGTATTTTGTAGTCTCTTAATATGATGTTTACTTCTTTAATTAGTTTTCTGCTCCTATGGCCTTGTATGTAATATGTTAATCTTCCAATTTTGGCTCTGATAACTTCTATTTTATGGTCCAACCTTTTTTGCCATTTAGGCTTGCGATCTTGTTGGAGTCTACTTCTATGTTCAGGAGGTGACAGTGAAATTTTACTACCGTTGGCCTTAGCAGCTATCCACGCAGCGCAGTATATTACGGTCTGAAGATGGTTAAATTCTGTATCTTTGGTAACCTGTTCTGGTAAAATAACTCTGTTAATATAATTAACTATATTCGCTAACCTTTTTGATGACTTTTGCTTATTATTATTATTATTATTTTGTACTTCGGTTGCGTCAATTTTGACATCTAATTTAGTTAAAAGTTTACCGACATCCTTACCATTTAAATGTCCTAAGCGTTCATGCCAACTACGTATGTATATTGTTTGCATTACTTAATCTAAATGAATATTCAGACCTATTTAAACAATACAAGTTCCCTTTGTGATCGCCACACAATTTAATATTGCCCTTTTTAAGATTCCGTACCTCAAAAGGAAAAACGGATCCCTTATAGGATCACTCATGTGTCTGTCTGTCCGTCTCTTACAGCCAATTTACTCCGAATCTAATGGACCAATTAAGTTTTGGGACACATGTATTTCTGTGAACCAAACACGAACGTGTAACGTAAATAAATGAATTTTGAATATAGGGGTCACTTTTGGGGGGCAAACGAGAAAATTTAAAAAGAAAGTTTTGCTGTCAGTACCGTGTGACATATCAAATGAAAGGACTTCTTGCGATCTTAAACATAGTTTTTTATATAATTTTAAAATAAATACTTTTAAAGATATTTAAGATATTCGATAAAAATTGACCATTAACACCGAAACTACTGGACCAAATATTTAAAAAAAAATACATAATATGGTTCTTTACTCATAGATTACAGGAAAACCTATAAGAAGTCTATGGTCTTAAAATAACATGGTAAATCTCTCAATAGTCTGCGTACAAACTTACATTTGCAGTTGGAATGTATGGGAGAACATGTTTTTCAACTACAATGTTAAGTGTGTATTTGGAATAAATTAATCCTAACTACGGAACCTTCATTGTGCGTGGTCCGACACGCACTTGGCTTGGCACTTGTTGTTTGGAAGTTGGTTCCTTTATTTTTTGTAAATTTTTTATATTTATTATAAACTAGCTGCCAGGCCCGGCTTCGCACGGGTAGCATTAAGAACTTATTTACGGCGCACCTAACTACCTACCCTACCTACCCTACCTACCCTACCTACCCTACCTACCCTACCTACCCTACCTACCCTACCTACCCTACCTACCCTACCTATCCTACCTACCCTACCTACCCTACCTACCCTACCTACCCTACCTACCCTACCTTCCCTACCTACCCTACCTACCCTACCTACCCTACCTACCCTACTTACCCTACCTACCCTACCTATCCTACCTACCTACCCTACCTACCTACCCTACCTACCCTACCTACCCTACCTACCCTATCTACCCTACCTACCCTACCTACCCTACCTACCCTACCTACCCTACCTACCCTACCTACCCTACCTACCCTACCTACCCTACCTACCCTACCTTCCCTACCCTACCTACCCTACCTACCCTACCTACCCTACTTACCCTACCTACCCTACCTATCCTACCTACCTACCCTACCTACCTACCCTACCTACCCTACCTACCCTACCTACCCTATCTACCCTACCTACCCTACCTACCCTACCTACCCTACCTACCCTACCTACCCAACCTACCCTACCTACCCTACTTACCCTACCTACCCTACCTACCCTACCTACCTCACGGAGCTCGAGACCTTTCCAACGAATGCAAAACCGTGGAAATCGGTTCGTGCGTTCTCGAGTTATAGCGTCAGGAAGGAAAACCCGACTTATTTTTATATACAGTAGATAACTTTTTAATTGTGATACCTACCCCACGTCAATTCGTATGTAAACAACAGTGACAGGAAGTTTTAAAACATCATCAACATACAGCAAGTGGATTAAATTACCCTACCTACCCTACCTTCCCTACCTACCCTACCTACCTACCCTACCTACCCTACCTACCCTACCTACCCTACCTACCCTACCTACCCTACCTTCCCTACCTACCCTACCTACCCTACCTACCCTACCTACCCTACTTACCCTACCTACCCTACCTATCCTACCTACCTACCCTACCTACCTACCCTACCTACCCTACCTACCCTACCTACCCTATCTACCCTACCTACCCTACCTACCCTACCTACCCTACCTACCCTACCTACCCTACCTACCCTACCTACCCTACCTACCCTACCTTCCCTACCCTACCTACCCTACCTACCCTACCTACCCTACTTACCCTACCTACCCTACCTATCCTACCTACCTACCCTACCTACCTACCCTACCTACCCTACCTACCCTACCTACCCTATCTACCCTACCTACCCTACCTACCCTACCTACCCTACCTACCCTACCTACCCAACCTACCCTACCTACCCTACTTACCCTACCTACCCTACCTACCCTACCTACCTCACGGAGCTCGAGACCTTTCCAACGAATGCAAAACCGTGGAAATCGGTTCGTGCGTTCTCGAGTTATAGCGTCAGGAAGGAAAACCCGACTTATTTTTATATACAGTAGATAACTTTTTAATTGTGATACCTACCCCACGTCAATTCGTATGTAAACAACAGTGACAGGAAGTTTTAAAACATCATCAACATACAGCAAGTGGATTAAATACATAATATCGAAGCTAATTAAATACATAATATCGAAGCTAATTAAATACGTATTATCGAAGCTAATTAAATACGCATAATCGAAGCTTATTCAAAAACTACCCGAGCAAAGTTAATAAAATATAATAATATATGGGACCAACGCGCGACCTTCCTCTATCAAATAAAAAAGAATGAGAAGATACCAATGAAAAAAAAATGGAATAGAATTATTACGGTGTTCTGTTTGACTGTTGTCCATGAGTTGAGATCACAACGGATCACAAGAAGCTTGTATGTTAGCACTAGATTTGGTACGCATTGCACCAAATAGCAGTATTAGCAGTGTCGGTAAACGTAGTGGTGAAGTCATCGTGAGTCAGGCACACATGACTGCACGGTGACATGGCGCACTCACTACCTCTCAGATGATCATACTCGCCGCTGTTTACCTATGTTACGTGTTCCTAAAACTTCAGTATACAGACAGACAGATGTGTTGCTGGGGAATTCGTTGCGCCACTTCTTCCCAGCTACTAAAACACTAAGAAGTGATGTCATAATGTGGGCGTTATGGGGCAGGTTGGCATACCAACCTGTCTTCATAAAATGTTAAAATCTTAAATAATTATACAGATCGAATCGAACTAACTTATCTAGTGACGTCTGATCCTTAATTATGTGTAGAAATCTCGTCCTCGTTGAGTACTTTGTATTTTACACTCGTTGCACTACCTACTCGCTTAGAAAAAAACCGGCCATGTGCGTGTCGGACTACGCACAATGAAAGGTTCCGTAGTTAGGAAGAATTTATCCAAAATATAAACTTAACATGGTAGTTGAAATACATGTTCTCCCATAAATTCCAACTGCAAATGTAAGTTTGTACGCACAATATTGAGAGATTTACCATGTTATTTTAAGACCATAGACTTCTTATAGGTTTTCCTATAATCTGTGGGAAAAGAACCGTTCTCTGTATTTTTTTCCAAATATTTGGCTCAGTAGTTTCAAAGATAAGGAGGGGCAATGGTCAGTTTTAATCTATTTTCTTAAATATCATTGAATGAATGAATATTTATTTGTTAAACACAGGTGTGTGTTAGGTATACATTTGGTCTTCAGTAAAAATTCAGTTGACTCTCTATGTTTTGCCAGTGGCGTACAAATTTATAGCTACAGTAGATACAATAATATTAAAAATAAATTCAGAATAATTATAAATTTAAATATTTACAAATTGTAGTAACTTTAAATTTAATTAATGATGTAGTAAGGTAAAGTAACTTTAAGCAAACTTTTTACAAAATCTTTCTCATTTTTTTTATGTAGAATTTTTCAAGATTTTATTTTCTAAATTCATCCAGTAATTCCGATTATTATAGTATTTTAACTGTGGGTTCTATTTTAAGTGAGTGTGAAATTTAATAGGATTGTTTTAAAGCCAGTTGCAACCTCTGAACTGTACATTACTCCATAATCATGACAACAGTTGCTGTTGAGCCAATACCAAACGAAATTGTACAATTAATCCCACTGTATAATGGTGACAAAAGACAGTTAAACCTTTATTTAAGAAAATTTCAGTATGTGGTTGATCGCTTTAAGGGCAGTGTGGAACAAAGTCTTTACGTTTTTAATGTTTTAACGAGTAGATTAAAAGGATGCAGCTGCGCTCTTATCGGAACGTGAGGATATTGTTACATGGTCCGCATTCAAAGAATTGCTGATTCAACATTTTAGAGACCCGCGTAGTGAAGCGTGTATTAATATTGAATTAGAATCTTTAAAAATTAATTCAGGTGAAAGTTTTTTAGACTTTTGTAATAGAATCCAAAATGTACGCTCGTTATTAATGTCGAAGGTGAATACAATTGATGATGTAGAATTAAGACGTGCTAAGTTGGTTATCTCAACCGTTTGATTATAGGCCACCCCTACAATTCGGTTACAAACCACCACAAGTTGGATCGAATCTCCCCCAGGTATTAAAACCCCAAAATCAAGATAGTGACGTGTCTATGAGAACGCCCAACCTAAGCAACAACAAGGTTATAATTTAAATGAACTTACTATGAACAATTGCGAATTGTATACGATCCCTATTGTAACGAATCTTACTATTATAATATAACGAATGACTATGACTACTCAAATGACCTTAACTATTACTATGATACCGTAAGTTGCACGAAAGATTCTAACATACCTGATGACAAATTAGAACCAACAAATGACAGTCAGAATGTGGATTTTCAGGAAAAAGCCTCGTTGAAGGACAAGAAGTCTTAGAACTAAATTGCGATCCTAATTTAAAGCTTCCCTACATATACTTAGAAGAAATAGACGCCAGAATGATGATTGACACGGGTAGCATGAGGTCATTCATTAGTCCTCAAAAGGCTTATGAATTTTTCAGTGAATATATTAGGAAAGAACATTTTCAAGTGGTAAGCACCCATGCTTCTAGTAGACACGATGAAGTAATGGAGATTCCTCCCTTACCTACTTTTGTAACTAACGCTTGGCATACATTTTATTTGTATGACGTTGACGCACAATATGACGGACTTATTGGTAATGACCTTTTATTACCATTAAACGCAGTAATTGATTTAAAGAACCAAGTATTAGCAACTAGTACTACGCGTATTCCAATAATTAATAATAACCTAAATTATATAATTGAAGTACCATCGCGAACTGAACAACGAGTTAAGTTACCTGTCAATCAATATTCAGATGATGCTATTCTTGATTTTCAAGGATTTGAGAATGGTCTGCGTATGCCCAGCGCTATAATAAATTGTGTGAATGGATACGCATATACAGTTATCCAAAATTCTTCAGATAGTCCAAAACGACTTAAAATAAAACAACCGTTTACAGTGACTAAATATGAAAATAATGAATGTAATATTAATTTTACTAAAGATAATATTGACATAGAGACAGACAAATTACTTGAAGATAATTTGAGTAAACTCAGACTTGACCATACCAACGAAGAAGAACATGAAAAGATTTATAGACTTTGCAATGAATTCAAAGACATATTTTACTGTGACCAAATTCCCTTAACGTTTACTAATTCGGTAAAACATCACATAAGGACTAAAATCAAAGACCCTATATATGTGAAACCGTATAGACAGGCTCCGCTTGTTCAAAACGAAATCAACAGACAAGTTGACCAATTAATAAAAGACAATGTAATACAAGAGTCCCATTCGCCTTGGAATGCCCCTGTTCACCTGGTGCCTAAGAAGATAGACGCATCTGGTGAAATTAAATACAGGATGGTGATTGACTTTAGAAGACTTAATGAAATTACTATTGACGACAATACCCCCTACCGAACATTCATGACCTTTTTGACAAGTTGGGAAAGAGCACTTACTATATTACGCTTGATTTAGCTAGTGGATACCATCAGATAGAGTTAGAAGAGAAGGACAGACAGAAGACAGCATTTTACACTCAAAATGGTCATTTTGAGTTCCTCAGAATGCCGTTTGGGCTAAAAACCGCCCCAGCCACATTCCAGAGTCCAATAGACAACGTCCTACGTGGATTACAAGGATTACACTGTATGGTATACTTAGATGACATTATAGTTTACGGAAATAGCCTCTATAATATGATACAGAATTTACGGACTGTTTTTGACAGAATTAGGGCCACTAACATGAAAATTCAACTTGACAAATCAGAGTTTTTACGCAAAGAAGTACTTTACCTTGGACACACAATTACCAAAGAAGGACTAAAACCCAATGACGACAAAATTACGGCTGTACTGAACTATCCTCTACCAAAAACGGCGACTGAGATTAAAAGTTTTCTTGGACTGGTAGGATACTACCGACGTTTCATCAAAGACTTTGCAAAAATTACCCAACCATTGACATCTTGTTTGAAAAAGCGTAACAAAATAATAATAGTTTCTGGTCTATTTACATTGACGCATTTAAAAATGCAAAGAACTCTTGACGCACGCCCCTCTTTTACAATACCCTGACTACGACAAACCTTTTATTCTTACGACTGATGCGTCAAACGTAGCTCTGGGTGCAGTCTTGTCACAAGGATAAATTGGCAGTGACAAACCTATTGCTTACGCTAGTCGCACCCTTAGCGATACCGAATCACGTTATAGCACAATCGAACGGGAATTGCTTGCTATAATTTGGGCAGTAAAACATTTCCGACCATACTTATATGGTCGAAAATTTTATATATACACTGACCACCGTCCTTTAGTATGGCTTCGATCTCTGAAAGACCCAAGCAGTAAACTTACACGCTGGGGACTCCGTTTGCAAGACTATGATTTTGAATTGATTTACAAAAATGGCAAACAAAATACTAATGCCGACGCCTTTTCTAGAATAAAAATATATGCTTTAAACTCTAACGACGATAATGAATCACTTGCAGTTAACGTTGATGAAAAAGATACGGAATACTTAGATAATTTAATTACAGAAACGTCCACAGCTGAAAGGAAAAGAGAACGCAGCGATTCATCTACTATAACCATATCAGACATAAGTCGAACAGCAACTGCTAGTTCTATAGAATTTGTAGACGAAAACATTAATGAATACCCTGTTTCTCAAGCTAGTAAATCAGATACAATTCATTCAGCTTTAAACGAGTCCACCGGAATACCAATTTTACACGAAGCTATAGACACTAAGCCAAATCAAATTTTAGTGTTCTCATGGCTCAAAAATGAAATGCAAGTAAAGAATCTCTCGCGTGACAAAATAAAAATATTAAAAGTTTTCTTACCAACAGATAACCCAGAATTAATAAAAGAATTTTTGAAACAATACATTAAACCAAAATTTTGGTATTTCATTTATTTCGAAGATAATGAGCATCGTAAATTATTCGGTAATATAATAATTCAGCTGTTTAGGAAAGATTCGATAATTTTTTATGAATGTACAGAACGAGTTATTTATGTAGAAGACGAAGGAGAACAGAAAACTATAATAGTTAAGCATCATGAAGGAAACACATGCCACCGCGGCATCAAAGAGACATTAGTTCGGCTTCATAGGAATTATTATTGGGATAGAATGCAGGAGACAGTAGCGGCAGTTATAAATACTTGCGAGGCATGTCAGAAAATGAAGTATGATAGGAAGCCTATTAAACCTAATTTACAGCTGACTCAAACACAGAAAGAAAGAAAGAAAGAAAGAAATCATTTATTTGCTGATAATGTAGGTATACATATAGGTTGGAATATTTATTAAGTGTCCCGATACATTTTACCTTACGGCATGCAAAATATTGGGTTTGAATTAAATATTAATAATTATAGATACAGCTATTTCGATCATTATTAGCCATAGTCTAATTTAATTGGTTGTTACAGATCAGACATCAAAACAAAAAAAAAATATAAATATAACTAATGAATTACATATAAATCTCTCGCAAATCATACAATGAAGAATATAAATGTCGAAATGATTAATGTCGAAAAGCTAAATGTCAAAATATTCCAAAATATTAACAACAATCACTATTATTATTAGATAAAAAATTTAGATAATCTTGTAATGTCAAGATCTGTTATGTCAAATTACAATATAACAACATCCATTAAAAAAAATAAAAACAGAGACAGAGTGCTCCGTTTCAGGAATTATTTATAGATCTTTTTAGTATTGAAGGTAAAACTTATCTAACCCTTATAGACGCCTTTAGTAAACTAGGTCAGGCAATCGAAATCCAAAATACATCTACTCCAGAAGTTGTCCGTGCTCTAATGAAGTATTTTTCATACTATGGCGTTCCTAAAAAGATAAGTTCCGATCCAGGATCCGAGTTCAATAACGATTTGATGAAGGAATTTTTATGCTTACATAAAGTCCAACTTCATATTGGTACACCCAATAACCCCTTTTCAATGGGTCTGATAGAACGATTTCACTCCACCATAATTGAAATATATAGATTAGCAAAGTATGAAAAACGATGTACCGATGCGGCATCCGTAATGACATATTCGGTTATGGCATATAACCATTCCATTCACTCTGTTACTGAACTTACTCCATTCGAAATTGTTTTTGGACATACTGACACAAATAACCCGTTTAGCATAGAGTTAGAAAAACAATATTTTCAGAAAATGATTAAGGATCATGCAAGACGAACTAGAGTCATGTATAAACATTTGACAGATATAATGGTAGCAATGAAAGAAAAGCATAGGGAAAGGAAGGGTGGTGAAGCTGGAATTGAGTTTCATGAAGGTGAAATTATTTTTGCAAAAGACGTGAATAAGCGCAAAAGTAAAGACAAACCAAGATACGTAAAAGCAAAAGTTATAGGTCAAGCTGAGAGAAACATTTTACCAATACAAATAGGAGAAAGAATTACTAAAACCCCTATTAAAAACGTAAAACGCCCTCCGCAGGTAGTGCGGCATCCTGTTGGTAGTGTTGCCCTCGCTAGCCCTTCATCTGCAAAATCTTGAAGGAAATCCAGGAATATTCCTGGTTAAAGAAGATCTTGCACACATTCAAACTGATCACTGGACTATAATCAAGCTCATAAGTTTAGAACAGATTTATAATGATTTCAATTATATGTTCAGCAACTACCAACAAATGTGTTAACTTATCGATTGGAATGCATCATATTCTCAAGAATTTACAAGTATGAAAATACATACAGAGTTTATACGCGATATAACTATAGAAAAATATCGACAACTAGTTCCGCAGAAACGTTCTAAAAGAGGACTTATAAATCCATTGGGTTCTATTATAAAATTAATAACTGGTAACCTAGATCACGATGACGCCGTTAGATATGAAAAAATATTTCCAAGTTAAATCATAATCAAATAATTACTTCAAAAAAATTAACAATAGTCTCCAAGATGTTTGATAGTTTCATTTATGTAACTGAAATAATTAATCAGAATACTGTTAACGTTCATAATCGACTAACAAAGATTGAACTACTTTTGAAAGATTTATCTGCCTAAGCAAAACAACTGGATTTTCTTAACTTACCTTACGGGGTTATTTTCTGTATTCACAAGTAGTTTTCGTACTATCTTTGCTAGACTAAGTGAAATCGAAACAGCATTAGCGTTAAGTAAATTATCGTTACTACATCAATCAATTGTGAACTCTACAGAATTATTGTATCATTTAGAATTGATTTCTAACTCTGGAAACTTAGTGTATCCTCCAATAGAAACAAATTTATTGAAAATAGAGGAGACCATTTGTGTAAAATCATTTATTAAAGATAATCAGATAACATTTATAATGGAAATTCCACTGACGGATTACTCACCTTATAACTATTTTAGATATATTCCTTACCTTCTGGCGATAGGAATGAAATACTTACCTCTAATAAAACCATGTCGACCACTCTCTGCTGGCGATCAGTTTTTATGCACTGCGCATAATCAAGCCTTATACTATGAACTTACCTGTGTAGAACAATTGATGAAATTCAAAGATGACCATACTCCCTGTAAAAGACATGAAATCCAAATTGAGAAGGTCAGGGTTCATCAAGTCAACGCAGCTAGCTGGCTCCTTTATAGTAGATTGAAAACGACACTGACTAAACAATGCGGTGAAGAGGTCAGTAAACAACTTGTATTCGGCACTTACCTGGTGAAAATTGACGAGCCATGTGACCTGCAAATATATGGAATTCACCTTCACCGTCGTATTTTTGTAGAGTTGGAATTTGTGAAGAAGATTCCCATTTTCACGTTACCCCAGTTGCACGTGAACGCCACTCTCTCCAAATCAAGTGTAGTTAATATGAAAGGAATAAGTTTAGACGAAGTGAAGCTTTTCGTTAAAGCATAGTGAAGTGATCGAAAGTGTTTTGAATGAAAGGAAAGCCTTTAACTTCAGTGAAAAATTGAGATACGTCACTTTAGGTTTAGTAATTTTCAGTTTTCTTACCTTTTTGATTTATATAATTTGGCTAAAATCGCCGAAATGTTCATTGTTTTGGCAAAATTGTCGGAACGACTCTCAAATCGAACCATCCGATAATTTCGCTCTTAGGGTCAGAGGATGTCTCCATATACCTTTAATGACGAATATCTGAACCTAAATGTTTATATCTCAAAAATAAGCCAAGGTACGATTTGATTGAGATCTAACGACCGATGTTATTATACAAACTGATTTCAACTGAATAACCTTTAGGTACGGAATCTGAATTATCATCGCAATAATAATGGGGGGTGTCCCCCTAAAGTGGTCTCCAACCTCCCCTTATAGCCACCCTAAGCCTCGCTTCTAAATGCTGGTCTGATTTGGTATCATTTCTGAATCTGATCGCTGTTAAAACAATACACACACGACAACATTATGAAATCAATATATAATGAATATCTGGTAAATCTGGAGACACATGCACTGAGAAATAACAAATTCGCTTACCAATGTACTGCTAGCTCCGACCATCAGGCCCAAATGATTCGGGTGCGCGCGCGCTGTCAATCCCTGCGCGCTACCCCCTCTTTCTCCCACCTCACGTCACCTCTTACTTACTTATTATCTGTACCTATAGACATATTACTTCGCATTCGCGACACTCCCGCCCAAGGGAAGAGATAATTGAAAATCTGATTTATTGAAATAACCGTTTAATCAAGATCATAATAGGATTACATCTGATACGTTTTCAAAGTGATGTTGGTGTTAATGATCATGTACGATCAATAAACGCTCATCAGGTCTACATAATAATTTGTATTTTGTCCAAAGTTGTACATGACCTAACTAGATGGCGTTGGCGTCAAATTAGAAGTCGCTATGGTTTCGTTACCGTGATTTGGCTAGGGTCTTGTAAATTTTAATGAATATAGAACCATCTTGATCAGTATACAGTTTGGTTGTTTTTTTTAACCTCAACCCTACTAGTATACACATAAGATCAAAAATCTAAGTACTGAGTACCATTCCCGGTGTTCGGTATTTAACAGTTGGGTTAGAACGAAGTTCTGATTACCAGGATTAATGAATACATCTGATACCAACTGACTATTGTCCCCTAAATTTAAATCAACACTGATTATAATTAATTATCTCTTATTATTGTATTATTGAAACGATCTGCTAATCAACTGGGATGTCCACTGTTTAACTCTCTCTTTTGCTTTGGCTGCTGATGCTCTGACTGGTCGTCTCCTGGTGTCTGGTACTGACTGAACTAGTTCATCGTTTTGAGTACTTCGAGACTCTTGGTTAAAACTGATTGTATGATCGCCTTGTACTGATTGTTCTTTCTGAAAATCTTCAGAGTGTGGACTGATTCTGACTGGTGAAACATTCTGCTCTGGGGACGATTCTGTACTTTGACCGTCAATCTCCAACGGGAATAGATGGCCTACTGAACGGGTCAGTGTTTCTCCTGATGATAATTCAACTTTGGCTACTCTAATCTGCTTATCCGATCCTTTAATCAATTCTACTATTTTGCCAACTTTCCAATATGCCCTATTACTATCCGCCTTAATTTGTACTGTCTCTGCTTACTTTGGTGGCCTTTTAACAACGACTCTAGGTTGTTTGTGTTTGTCACTTCGTTCGCGGAGGCTAGTCAAGTATTGATTAGTGAACATTTTGGCGAATTCTGAGACGATCATTTGACCACGTTTCCATCCGTCAATCAGATTCGTCTTGGTTACTGTAGCTGGTTCTAAGAAGTCTCGATTTGCAACTTCAGTGGTCAAAGTGCCACCCGTACGTAGGAAATCTGATGGAGTCAATATGTGCTCTAACTCCGCCGCCTACAGTAGTCAGTAGCCTTGTATTAATTACAGCCTCCAGTTCTTTTATTATTGTGCATAACGGGTTATGGTTTATGAGATGTTTTTCTAAAGTTCTCTTCATACTATGCTTGACTAAGCCTACTAATCGTTCATTAAATCCTCCGAAACATGGAGCCAACTCTGGGATAAATTTCCACCGCAAGTTATTCTGTATGCAATAATCTGAATTTAACACTTCTGCTGTTAGCTTAAATTGAGCAGCATTGTCTGACACAAATAATTTAGGTAAACCTCTTATAGCGATGAATCTCCTGATAGCTAGTAAACATTCTTCTGCTGTTAAATCTTTAACGACCTCCAAATGTATAGCCCTAATTGTTAGACACGTAAATAGGCATACTCAGCGTTTTTCTTTACTACCCTCATCCACAAGCAGTGGACCAAAATAATCCATGCCTGTAAAGGCGAACGGAAGTGTAAGGTTGACTCTTTCTGCTGGAAGATCAGGCATGGGTGGTAATTTAAATGGACTGCCACTGTATTTTACACACTGTGGACACTTTCTGATGACTCTTTGAACTGTTGATCGTCCATGTGGCACCCAAAACTCTTGTCTTAATAGAGCTAAGGTATGAGAGACACCTACATGATAGTTTTTCTGATGCAGTTCGGATATAATTTTGTGTGTAAAATCTGAATCTTTTGGAAGAAGTATAGGTTCTTTTTGATTATGCGACAAATTAGTGTATCTGAATCTACCTTTACACCTAATAAGTCCGTCCTCGTCTTTATATAATTTCAGTGATCTCAATAAGTTGGTTGTGATACTCTGAACTTCTTTAGGACAATTTTTAGCCTGAATTTCTAATATTTTTCTCTCTTTTTTGTCTGAATCGTTTACTATCATCGGTTCTGGAATATCTAGACTTGGTATATTATTATTTAAAGGTATTGAATTCGAAAGACCCTCCCCGGCAATTGAAATTTGAGTATCTATATTATTATGAACTGTAGGCCACTGATATGAATTACTCGTTAAAAAGTCAGGTCCTATGAGCCATTTATTGTAATAACCTACGCGTTCCGTCCTAGTGCCTACATCAGATGGATTTAATTCAGTTGGCACATATCTGATTTGTAAAGTCTTGATCTGTTTGATTTCATTGATTCTACGTGCCACAAAGGGCGGAAGTAATTTATCTGATTTGAGCTAGCTTATTACTATTTGACTATCAGTCCACAAAAATTGTGCTTTGATTTTTAATCGTAAAATTTTTGTTACATAACCTCTAAGTCTACATCCGATAAGTACTCCCAGCAATTCTAATCTTGGAATCTGTAAGTTTTTGGTCCTTTAATTTGGACTTGCCAATAACAAAACTGACAATATTATTAGTGTGCAAAGTACCGCGTAAATAAATTACTGCTGCATAAGCATGCATAGACGAATCCGTAAAACAATGTAATTCGTATTCAATTTGCTCCGCGACTTGGCTTTTATTTAAACTTTCCGCAAAATAACGATCAACATGAATATTCTTTAGACATACCAAATTTGATGCTATTTTTTGCCATTCTATAAGTTTACTATCACTCAATTTGTCATCCCATTTATCCTTTTCTATCCATAATTTTTTAAAGAATAGTTTTGCTGGAAGAACTACCGGAACTGCAAAACCACACGGATCATAAATTGAAGCAATTACCCTTAACACGTCTTTTTTTGACAGAACTGTGCCTGATTCTGTATTGAAGTTATATTTCAAATATAACTGATCTTTTTGTATGTTCCATATTAAACCGAGAACTTTTATATGTTCACGGTCTTCTGCTTTAAAATTATCTGGTATGGAAGAAAGTAGTTCCTTTGAATTCGAATTCCATTCACGCAAGTTCATGGACAAGCTATCAAATGATTCTTTAGCAGCACAATACTGTTTATTTGCGTCTGAAATTGTTTGTGCGCCACTTACAATATTGTCAACATAAATGTCGTCCGGAATTTGTTTCAGAAATATGTTGTTCGACTTATTTAAGTGATATATGATTGTAGCATTCAGTAGAAATGGACTTGATATGACACCGAATGGGACACGACAAAAACGTAAGTGCATCACATTATTTGTGTGATCTGTACTGTTTATGTCTTTAAACCAAAGAAATCGTGTTACATCCCTATCCAAATCTTGTAGACCTAACTGTAAGAAAGCCTTCTCGACATCTGCAACTATTCCTATAGGGTGTTCTCTAAACTTAATAAGCAATCCTGTAAGATCCTCCAACATAAGTGGACCCCTATATAGGCATTCGTTTAAACTTCGATTGTCTGCAGTTTTAGCTGAGGCGTCATAAACGATACGGAGTGTTTTGGGTTTATCACGACCACGAACACAATGGTGAGGAAGATAGTGAACTGGATGATTCTGTGCAATCTTTGGATCTGGTGCAATCTCAATTATTTTATTCTGTAGCTGTTCCTGAATTACCTGGTCGTATGCTTTTAAATCTGAATCATCCAATCGTTTCATTAAACCTTTGAGCCGACCCCAAGCTAAACCTAGATTATTAGGAAGATTTGGGGGTAATTCAGTCCATGGCCATTGAACGTGGTATCTGTTGTTTTGGTACTGAACTGTTTCATCAAACTGCCTAATCGCTTCTTCATCGCATTGATTCAAGGTCCCATAATTGTTTAACATCATCTAGTTTTAGAGGGAGATCGGGTTCGTTTAATTTAGTATCAAATGACCCATCTGATTGAAAGTAAGTCAATACAGTTAATTGATCGGAACTATCAATGTTCTCACTAATTCTTTCAGACCATACCCAACCAAAATCTGAATTAACTAAGAACAGATCTTGATTGACCGATATCTTTTCTTGTGACATGAGTGATAATAATCTTTTCCGATTAAAATATCTATTTTGTCGCCAAAAGACCCATCATCAGCCATTATCCGATCTTTAATTCCGATTTTGTCTAAATCATAAAAAGTTGGTGCTTTTATACTCTGAGTAATATGAGGTACTACGTTTGCATGAATAAGACGAGTAAATCCTGTTCGAGTTGTAATACTAAACTGTACTACAGGACTTTTAATAAGATGTGGTGATTTGTTTCCAAATGTAAATATTGATAAATTTATGTGGTCAGTAATAGGTAGTTTAAGTAAATTAGTATTAAGTTCTGTTATATATGAGCGCTGGCTACCACAATCAAGCAACACCCTACATTGTAGTTTTATTTTAGTTTCTAAATTATCTACAATTACTAGGGCTGTCTGCAACAGCGTAGTGCTATATGCAGTATTAATATGTAAGGTATCAGTTGCAACGGACTTCACTGGCTGTGTTAGCTTAGTTGGACATAAAGCTCGATTATGATTGCCGAACTTATTACAATGTCGACATTTCCGTTTGGCACGGCAATTGTCAGCCCTATGGCCTTCACCGAAACAATTATAACAACGGTTTCCTAATTGAGTCTTTCTTTCCTGTAAGGTTTTGTGCACACTAAACTCATCATTAAAATGATCCTGCTTACAAAATATACATTTAATTGATTTCTTTTAGGTGGCTCATCGGACCTGTCACCGTCATGTGGTCTTTCCGAGAGGACAGTTTATGTTTATTATGCTGTCTATTTTCATACCTTTTTTTTTTTTTTTTTTTGGGTGGGAAATTATCAAATAACTTCTCCCGCTCTGGGCGGAGCGGGAGGGCGTGTCAGACTCTTACTGACTAAAACCCACCCGTGTTCCTTCGGTTGCCCTGTTGCCGGGGGCCACGATCTCCCTTTCGGTTTTCTTCGCACCCCCGGCAGGCATCGGCCCTAACGGACCCCGTCAATTCTGCTGACATCTCTTTGAGGCGCGCGTGGAACACAACGCGCCGTCGACCCGGACCTGTTCTTTATCGGACGGCGAGCTACCCATTGCTCACCGCCCGCAAGCCCGCGCCTACGGTGGCCGGAAATCGGCCTGCAAGTCTATTTTTTTTTTTCATACCTAGATTTTCCTTTTTGAAGTTTGATGTAAATCTACGCCTTTTATTATCACTAGTCTCTTCCGATCTAAAATGTAATGGTCCTATTGTAATATTATCAGAAGCCTGCTTGTCTTCGCTAGTTGTTGTATTTTTATTTTTTGTACCTTCTACAGTTTTCTTTAATCTATTTGATGTTTCTCTAGCCGATATGATATACTCTAAAAACTTTCTAATAGTATCAATAGACTCATCTTCGTCAGTTATTTTCATCCTTAATTCGTAAATGTGAACTTCGGGGAACTTTTCTAAAATCATTACTCTAAGATGATTATGATTTACATCTTCGCCTAAAGAACTTAATACTCTAAGATGTCTCTCAATTTCATTTAGAACGTGTCTACAGTCTTTGACCTGACTAGATTCAGCTGATTTAATTCTATAAAGTGCTACATAATGAGCATCAATAATTACGCTAGGTTTGCCGTACCGTTCCTTTAACGTGTCGACAGCAATACGATAGTTTTTGTCTGTTGTGTCCAACCTGCTCTGGTGCTGCTGTGGTGACGCGAAACAGGCAATTGATATTGCCTGTTTCGCGTCACCTTCAAGAACCGATTGAAGGTAGGTACAACAGTTTATCAACATCATTAATATTTCTCTTATCAACGTTTGATGAAAACTGATCCCAAAATTGGTACCACTTTAGAACATCACCATCAAACTTGCCCAACTCCATTTTTGGTAACGCACTAATTGTATTAGCAATGTTGCCATTATTTGTTAAAACGAGTGCGCGGTTTCGATTATTCTGTTTAATATTTACATCTATTTCTGCTATTAACTCTTCGGCCTGAATCTGTGTGGACGCATACTGACTAGTTTCCTCATCATTGATTTCTTTTATCACTTTACAATAATTGTGAATTTCCTATACAAACAACTCATTTATACCTTTTAGTTTAGTACCAATTAGTTCTAATCCTTTATAGTTGCCCTAACGGAATTATCTTCTTTTAATAATTCCGTTAGGGCACACCGTGCAGAGCTTATGTTTGATTGGAGGGATTCATAAATAATGTTTAAACGAGATCGGATAGCGTCTTCCATTATAAATAGAGTACCAGCTACGTAATATCAATGTCTTGGAGCGAATTCTTTCGATTTCTAGTAAATGAATATCGCGAGTAGGTATCTAAAACAATATAACTTGATTTTTATGAACTAGATATATATAGAACATAAATATAGAACTAGATTCTTATGAATTCAAATCCATCAACACTATTATTATTTTAAGTGAAAGAAACTAAATCTGAAAACATTTTAATTGGTTCACTTAATAAAGTCTATTACTTAATAGTAATACTCTTTTGATTTCCACCCATAATATAATTAACAAATAAACTTTTACTAATATCGTGAGTCACCGAACAACGTAAAAAGAATAATTATTCAATAGACTTCATCTGTTCATTTTACTTCACGGCGATCTGAAATATAATTCGTTAAACAAAGTAGTAATTCTTATGCACAGCGTAGACATCGCGTTCGTTTAGATATAAAATATTATAAATTTATATTTTTTTAATAGAATTATCGTCCTTGGTGGCAACACACGCAGGAATGTCACTTTTCTTTCGCGCGCGTTTTTTCATCGCACGAAAAAATTTGCTCTCTTAAAATTATTCATTTAAAATAAGTTTACGGAACTTTTTACTAGAATAACAAATGTTAATTATGTTAAGTGATAGAAAGTGCAATAAGTGCATCGTTAGTGAAAACCTGAGACGGACAAGGCGTCCATCAACGATATTAACAGGAAAGCTGATAAATTACCTACATCAGAACTAACTAGAAGCAGCTTTAGTCTTGAGTTCCAGACCCACATTAGATGTACTTAGATCCGGAGGCCTCCCACAATCCTAATGTGTGAGAATGCCTGGCTTTAACTGACCACTTTGTACGTGATACTGACAGTGTTTTACAAACACTATGGTGGACATTAACACAACACAACTTGTTAAAGCATTACCTATCTCTCCAGTGGACACGAGATGTCTTTAGTAACGTTATCTCCACGTTACTAGCTGGATGAGAAGCTACCAGAGAGGCACGTGATGCCCTTAGCGATGTAACTGTACATAGCTAGCTGGTACGCGCTTGTCAGCATTACCCCTCCAGTAAGCACGAGATGCTCTCAGTAACGCTAATTCTACGTTACCAGCTGAATATGAAACTACCAATGTAGCACGTGATGCACTTAGCGATGTTATTCTACATAGCTAACGCTGGTATGTACTCGTCACCAGGGGTAAGTCACATTTCTATGATCTTGGCTAAGGAATTGTCAAAAGTGGTTCTATATACTTTTAATTTACAAGCATGAAGGTTGCGAGACAGCCTTACTTAACCCTGCACACTGTCTGTGTGTTATAAACTTGCAAAAGCATTATACTTTCTATAGTGAGTGTGGAATTCTGCCTCGCTAACTAGATTGTTATCAACGAGTACAAGGTACTCTCAACAACATTGATTCTATGTTGCTAACTGGCACATATCTGACATGGTGTGCACATGCTTAGCACGAGATGCTTATAGAATGTTATCTCAATACTACGTGATCTAGCTTTCATATCGAGGATTGCCATTTTTAACAAACAAAATATAGCTAATTAAAAGATATCACTGTGTACGAGATACTCAGTGACTTATCTAGCTCTAGGTGGCTTAATTATCCTGACAAAAACTGATAAATGATATCTATTTTGTAAACTAAAACAATAATGCAAAATTGTGCAATTTTTACAGGCATACATTTAAATACACAAGATACTTTGTAAACATGATTCTGTGATACAATGGCTGACGACAAATGCTACCTCTGGAAACTCTTGATTTCAGATACAAGTGCAATGGACTAAACCATAATTGGAATAATACAAAGTATTATTCCATGCTCCCATACTTATTCACCCCATTTAGATTCCTCTAAACTGAGGAAACAAGGGATTGAGATATTCCAGAAACAAGCCGTACTGGTTATTACCCCTATCATAGGGAAAGCAGTGACTGACCCTATGCTTATGAAGAACATAAGACAAACACAAATTGCTGATTAACTTGGCTGATGCAGCAAAACCAGCTGGCAATGCCCACTGCCACCAAACTAAAACCAGAACAAAAGTTATATAATCTCTAATTGACATTAACTTTAATTCATCCTATTTGATAAACAAACCGAAACAATCACAAACTTTGTTTTAGCTACAAACAAAAACAATAACAACTATTCAATAAATATTAAAGTAATTCTAAAAATAATTCATTCCCCATTAATTTGATTACGCAATGTAATAAAATCAATGGTCAATAAATGAAAAACTTACGAATTACGTTACTAACACATTAATATTATTTAATAAATATTATTTGAAGAAATATCATCAACAGAAACATAGTCTCAACAGCAATACAAAATATAAATTCCACTTTTAACGATAGATTTTTTTTCCACCTTTAGAAATACCTACAAATGCTTATTTTTGTTTCTTACTTTCAAATGATGCGAAATACCTCCGTAATAAGTGCTTTTACCTTAGTTGTTAATTTATCGCCTTGTAAGAAGAACACATCCGAATACTTAGCACATAACTCCTGAATTGATTTCCGTTCCTTCAAGTCAAGATTATTTAATTTCAAAATGTCTAATATTTTCGCACTTTTGACTGCGTTTTTCTATTTGATTTTCCGACGACTGATTACGATTATGGACCATGTAACCGCTCCCGATGACGACCTTGGCTTTATGTTGGATTGTTTACCGGCCTCCCACGACGACACCAGCTTGCCAATTGATACCGTACCTGTTTCTCACCAAGGACCTGACAATAATATGAAACCTGAATTACACGAACTTACCACGGAGCCATCTCTGTGTCAACTTTGGCGTGGACACGGAGACTTCAGAGAAATGTGAAAATTCGGTCTATATTTCAGCAATGGATTGCATCACAACAAGTAAGTTACTTTATGAACATACAAGGTACATACTCAGCAACTTTTACTGCATAGCTACGTTACATTAGGTTTGAATTGAATAATTCGTTTGGTTAGTATCAAGGAAACCATAAGAAATAAACAATTGAAGTTGTATCAAACCATTGCCACGTATTTTATTCATTTTTGATAATCATGCAATTCATTACTTATGTCATCATAAGTAATAAATTGTTTGATCATCAAAAATGACATCAAGAGACCGATGTCATTCAATTTATTTATACATAAAGACCTTTTGATGCTACAGCATATTAATAGGTATAAATTATTTTTTTATGACAGTAAGCAATTATGTTTCAGATAATAGTCTGGTGTGTCACCATCACAAGGAAGCAAGGCATGCACAAATTGCACAACAGTCATCTGCACCACAAGAACGAAATGTTGGGCATCGACAAATATGATTGTGTAAACTGTGGTCAATCTGTATTAAGAAAGCACTTTCATAATCATACCAACGCAAAATAGGCACAAGAGACATTCAAATAAGAACTATAATTGCAGAATGGATTATACCAAAACTATAAATATGTTTTTATTTAAATTTAATTTTGAAATATGATTTATAAAAGACTAACCAAGTTCTATGTAAAAAATAGTGGTTGTTTTATCTATAATGTCAAACCTAATGCCTATAGTTTGCTTTCATGGGCGTCACTTGGCCAAAAACTCTTTATCAAATAGGCATTTCCCTTTTAACTTAATCGGTCTATTAGATTCAGAGCAAATTGGCTGTGACAGACAGACAGACAGACACACACGAGTGATCCTATAAGGGTTCTGTTACGGGGCAAGATTAAAGTCCCTTTTTAAAAAAAACTATTTTTAACCTTGAAGTAAATTTTAATGATTTTAAGTTTTACAATTATTATAATGTGTCCGCCACGAAGTTCCAAGTATGACTGTCTTCTAAACTAATATATTAATACCACAATAACTGTATAAAAATGTGGGAAACGTTACATGACGCCTTTGAGGCGTCAGCGTTTATATTTTCTATAGTTAGGGCTGTCTTACAATTTATAACAACCCCCCCGATAAGATTGATCATTATGATTAAGAGTGATGAGAAATCTAAGATGAAACATTGAACTTCGTTTTGGTTACAAATTAGACCTTATATGACCTTAGTGTAAATATAAAGCTAGAACTAATCTAGAATTAGACATAGGAAATAGTCTCACTACAACTATAGTATTTTCTATAAACGAGACATTAACTATTCACTAAGTCATAACGTTACGTCTTAGCGGAGTAGGCAAGGATTTGCATGATCCTTGGACATCTTCATCAGAGGATTCTGTAAATTGATTATTTACGGACTGGACAGATTGGACTGTTTGCTTCTTTTTAGTGTAGCATTGATTAAAAACTTGGATACAATATCTAGGTTTATTTGAATAGAATAACTTCCTAGATCTATACAAGAGATACATGAGGACAATGGTAGAGATAACATATGTTAACGAGAGATAGTGAGTAGTATATTTGTGTAAATGAGATGGCTGTTCAATTTTATTTAATTCCTTTTCAAATTCTTTCAAATGCACACTTGCCTGTAATAGAGAATTGAAATCATTAACATTAGATAATTTTACGAAAGGGAGATGTCGTACTGTTTTATTTATCCTCTGATTGTCGCAGCAATCATCTTCTATAATATTAAAATTAGATATATGATTAGTAACATTAGATATAACATTGTCACTAGGTGTAAACTTTAAAGTTTTAAAGAAAGCTATACAATATTTTGGCATGGCCAACATGCCTGTGCCGAAAAAGATCTCATCGTAATTGTTAGGATCGTTTTCACATGTAATATGAGCCTTTCCGGGCTCTGACTGTACAAACAACCATTTATTATTATTTAACTTGAAAAATACATCGATTGAGCCACGTAACAGTTTAGTATTACAAGAATCTGGTAATGAACTTATAGCTTCGGTTAAGATTATTGTTTCACACGTTGGATTTGCAATTGTGGAGTACACATTTCCTAAAGAACACACATAACACTCATTATGAATCACTTGACACTTATCCACTGACTCTAATAGTGAATAGAACATACGATCTATTGTTACAGCCACATAAGGTTTATTAGGGGCAATAAGTATATACGTGTCAGGTTTGGTAATGTCGTAAGGGGCTGGAAGAGGAACATTGTGATAGAGGTTGTATATCTGTGGAAGGACGAGCGGAATTTCAGTAATAATAATAATCTTATTAAGATGGTAATAACAAACTAAATCAGAGATGTCTATAATAACATGTATGTTTTCTAAAGATAAACTTGTAGGAAGTTCGCAGTGTTTAGGGAGCTTATCTTTATGTAGGTCCAGTTCTTGGAATAATTGATAGGGACTAAGTACAGTTGGATGAAGAATGTTGAGCTTGCTAAATAAGATAGCGTTGTTGACGTCATCAATGTCAAAGGACAAGGCTATAGTAATGCTTTCTAAGGAGTTCAATAACATTATTAAATGGTTTTTGATTTCTAACTTATCAGTTGAATTAGATAAGTGCTCAAATGCTATTCGAATAGTATCTAAATTTTGGTTTAATTGGTTTTGATTTTTGTTTACCCTTGATATTGTGTTATTAAAGTTTGAAATAGTAGATTGGATAACATGAATATTATCTTTCATTAAGTGAGCTAGCTGTTTTTCGTCTGACTGTACTTCGGTGATGGCGTCCGATAACTTTAAGGCATCTTCAGAGTCTAAAGTTCCGAAAATTGTTTTTAGAACTGAGCCGCCAGCATCAATAAGCCCGCGTTTAAAACGGTTTGATTTTTGATCTTGAACAAGGTAGGATATCGACAAAAACTTACGAACATTGTTAAGATGTTGATTTTGTAAAGGCGATAGTAGATTAGTACATTCTAATTGAATTTTACTAGAAGAGCTAGTAACACAGAAATTAGAAACTTCTTTGATTAGAACTTCGACTTTATCTAAATGAGGCTTTATATGGCTAATGTCTAAGTATGTTACAACATTCCAGTAATCGTTTGTGAACTTAACGTTCAATAATTGATCGAAGTATAGGCCTGGACTACCTATGATTGGAGTAACGAATTTGTGGCTCGAGGACGGCTGAAGTAATAACCTGAAATAGAAAAGATTGAGCTAGTCATCTGATGCAATCTTTATTTCGTCGTAGTGATGACGAACATATTTTCTATTAATTAAAAGAGTGACGGTATGGTTACCATTGATTTTGACCATTTTAAAAGGCCCTTTCCATATAGGAGACATCGCTTTGTTTTGTTTATGATGACACCGTAAATAAACCATGTCACCTATTTTATACGTCACAGGTTTAGCATGAGCATCGAAACGTTGTTTAGATTTTTCTTTAGACGATTGTATATTTTGCAAGGCCTTTTGTCTACTATAATATAACCTATGATTAAGAGCACGAATATATAGTCTGTGTAGGTATTTAAATCTAAGGTGTCGGCACTTTGGGGCATGTAAGGTTTAAATCCGAACAATAACTCCATCGGTTGAAAGCCGGTAGTGGAATGTACATTGGTATTGTACGCTATCATGGCAGTTTGTAAATATAAACTCCAGGTGTGTTGATTATCTTCAACATATGATCGTAAGTACTCTTTTAAAGTCGCGTGACTTCTTTCAAGAGCGCCACATGTTTGTGGATGATAAGGAGAAGCGAAGATATGCTTAATGCCGAATAACCTCTCTAACTGTTTTAAAACATCTGATGTAAAGTTGGTTCCTTGATCGGTTACGATCATTCTAGGGATACCAAGATGAGAAATGAAAAGCACGAATTTCTGTGCTGTTTCTTCAGCGGAACATGTTGTCATTGCATATGCCTGCGAATATTTAGTTAAATCGTCTTGCAGTGTTAGGATAAACTTATAACGATAATCGTGAGTTTCGGGTAATGGTCCTACAACGTCTAGGAATACCTTTTCCATAGGTTTCGTAGCTGTAGATGTGATTATCATAGGAGCACGGTTTGTTTGGCGTAGTGGTTTGTTTACTTGACAGGATTTACAATTCTTGACGTAGTTTTCTATGTCTTGACGCATATTTTTCCACCAACAAAGAGTCTTTAACCTATCATACATTCGAGAAATACCCGGATGTCCTGCTGATGGTGAGTCATGGTTATCTTTTAATATAAGGGGTATTTCCGCGGGAGTAGGAAATTGAATATTATTGTGATATATATGAACTTTGACATTTGTGTTGTGAAATAGAAATCCTATAATGTTGTATATTTTGGTAAACGATAACTTCGTGAATGGGTCTTGGAAGTCGGAAATAGCAAATTCTTTTTCTTCTAAATACCACGTAGTAATCATTTCTCGATACTCTCTTAACATATTAAAAATATCTTTATAAGTCATTTCGTCATAATGATGGACACGTAAAAACAAATGTGTGAAAACATGTTTTTCGTTGGACGTACTTTGAAATGTATATAGTTCTCTTTCTAAAGTTCGGATGTCAGGTAAGTCTTCATTGAACTTGGACAGTTGTAAAATTTCGGAGCAATATGGGATCGAGTCGTCTAAGTCGATGGCAGTAGGATAAGTAATCATTTTACATTTTGTTTTAAGTAGCGAATCATTATGTTCTTCTATAACAGTGTCATAGGAATTATTTTGTTGTTGACTTATTTGTACGTATTTTTCATATGTTTCGGAAGTAGAAGGGACATTAGGATCTGTGGTAAGTATAGGGTTTCGAGATAAGGAGTCGGCGTTACAATTCATCTTACCTTTTTTGTGAATTATTTCATAGTCGAACTCTTCTAACTTTAAACGCCAGCGAACTAACTTTGAACTAGGATCCTTGCAATTGAATAACCACTGAAGTGGTTTGTGGTCAGTGACTACCGTGAACTTGTTACCGTATAAATAAGGTCTAAAGACTTTTGTACCGAAAATGATAGCTAAACATTCTTTTTCGGTAGTGGAATAGTTTCCTTCTGCCTTGTTTAGGGTTCTAGATGCGTATGCAACTGGTAAATCGTGACCAATTTTCCCTTGAGATAAGATTGCGGAAACAGCGAAATTAGAAGCGTCGGTAGTTAGCACGAAAGCCTGAGAGAAATCGGGATATTGAAGAATAGGAGCGGTCGTTATTTTATGTTTTAACTCATCGAAGGATTTTTGTTGTGTAGGGGACCAAGCGAAATTAACATTTTTCTTTAGGAGGCTTGTGAGGGGTTTCGTGATATGGGAAAAGTTTTCTATGAACCGGCGGTAATACCCCACTAACCCGAGGAACGATTTAATGTCACGAGGTGATTTAGGAATTGGAAAATTTTGTACACAGTAGACCTTTTTTGGGTCGGGTTTCACGCCTTGATCTGATATTATATGTCCTAGGTATTGTACTTCTTTTCGTAAAAACTCACATTTGGCGGGCTGTATTTTTAATCTATGGTCACGTAACTTTCCGAAAACTGATTCCAAATTTCGGCAATGTGATTCGAGGTCATGCCCGAACAGTACAATATCATCCATATACGTAAAACAGTGAGTCCCTTGAAGGCCACTTAGGACAATATTCATAAGCCTTTGGAACGTAGATGGCGCATTACGGAGTCCGAAGGGCATTCTAGTAAATTCATAATGACCGGATGGGACACTGAATGCAGTTTTTTCTGTGTCTTTGACCTTAACTTGATGGAATGATGATACAAGGTCGAGTGTGGTGAAATACTTACTATGGCCTAACTGATCTAAGATATCAGAGATATTTGGAATTGGGTATGCGTCGCCAACTGTGATTTCGTTTAGTTTGCGATAATCAATAACGATCCGCCATTTGGGCTTACCAGATGCGTCTTGCTTTTTTGGGACTACCCAAATTGGTGCTGACCACGGAGATATGGAGGGTCGAATTATTTTTTGATTTAGCATATCTTTAATTTGTTTGTTGACCTCTTCTTTGTGACATTCAGGGAACCTATAACTTTTAACTGCGATCGGAGTTTCAGAACTAACACGGATTTCATGTTCTATAGTATCAGTATGTGTAAGTTTATCTCCTTCTAAATAGAATACGTCTTGGAACTTAGAACATATGTTACGTAAGCGATCTTTCTCCTCTGAATTAAGATGGTCGCATCTAATCATATTTTGAACCTTAGAATCCCGTTCCGATGTGTATGGGTACGTTGAATTAGAATTAGACGTAGTTGTATTGAGAGAAACAGTGTTTTCATTAGGCTCCATTATCTGCGAGATTGGTTCTAACGTTACTTCGAGGTCTTTTAAGATTATTTCTTTGTCTGATGTGTTAAGAACTGAAATAGTAGTTTGGTTATTAGAATCAACACGGGCTAGACACCTAGAAATATATAAACGGGGATATTCCTGTATCTTGACATCTAGCAAAAGTCCTTCTTGAATTTCGGGATTTGTGACATTGCAACGGATAAACATTTCGCTTCTAGGAGGTACAACCTTAACAATAGGACTTGTTTTTAAATTGAAATAGTATAAGGGGTTTCCTTGAATTATTAATTTGGAGTCATTGTAACTAACAACGGCTTTATACCACTCTAGAAAGTTTGAGCCTAGGATGCCATCATATTCTAAATTTATTTTGTCTACGATATGGAAATAGTACTGAACTTTAATTTCATTTTCTAGTCCCAAAGATAATATAAACTTGCCTTTAGTTTCAGAGAATGAGTCGATGTCATTAATACCCTTGAACTTTAAAATATCTTTCTCAACTATGGGTAGTTCAGGTAGGCATTGTTCTTTAATAATACATATGGAACTGCCGGAATCAACTAGGAGACGAATAGGTTCTTTCGTATGTGAGGTTTTTACCACAATAAACGGTAAGGATGAACTCGAATTAGGGAAAACGTCGTAAATAGTGGCATAGCCACCTGAGTTTTGAATAAAATTATCTAGTATACCGTTATGCGAACTATTATTTTCCATAGAATTGATCATTGATTTTGTAGAACTAGTAACGATAGAGTCATTATTTTTTAAAGAATTGGTAATTGATTTAGTAGAACTAGTAATGATAGAGTCATTGTTTTTTAAGGAATTAGTAATTGGTTTAGTAGAACTAGTAAGGATAGAGTCATTGTTTTTTAAGGAATTAGTAATTGATTTAGTAGAACTAGTAAGGAAAGAGTCATTGTTTTTTAAGGAATTAGTAATTGATTTAGCAATTGAATTAGTAGTTGGGGAATTGGGATTATTAGCGACTTCAGAATTAGTATTACATTCGTATTTGGAAATAGAATTAGATTTGGAAATTGAAGTCCCTAAGAAAACTTTCCCACAGTAGGTGCCTATAGTAACAGAATTACGTCGGCACCGGCTCGTAATCTGATCATTTAGTTTAAATCACTATCGTCATCGACAGGCGTTGAAACATGATTAGATCCTACGTGCTTATATTCATTTGTTGTGTTCCCAGGATTTCCGCGATCGAAGCGGGAATTGTTGAATTGTCTTTTGCGGCATTGCGAAATATCATGCCCGATATTTTTACAATAGCGGCATGTTAAAGCTTGGGAACTAGAGGTTGATGGTTTTTGCGTGTCATTTAACTGCCTTGATTTAGATGGAAATTGAGCCCTATTTTGATTATTTTTAAATTTGCATTCGAACTCGGAGTGACCTACTTTCCGACATATTTTGCAAGATGACCTGATTGAAAAGTTGAAGATCTTTTCTTCCCCTGTAGCGACACTTATAGCGGCATTAAGATTACGGGGGTCTCGACAGCGAACAATAGTACTTAGTCTAGGGTGAAGTCCCAGACAAAACGTGTACAGGGCTAGATCTTCTGTCATAGCAATACGACCTGGAAGCTCCTTTTTTAAGGACTCTGAATTGTGAATTTCGGATTGTAAATCTGTCAAGCAGGTCTCAATCCTGAGGGCATATTGTGCGACGGTTTCGTTTGGTAATTGTTTACAAGATTGCAGCTCTAATAAAAGGTGATTATAATGTTTTCTTTCCCCGAAATTCTGTCTTAAGAATGTTCGTAGTTCGTCGAAACTATCGAATATTTTATTTGAACACGCTACCTGTGCCTTTCCTTGTAATTTTGATATAATGTACTTAAGTAGCAAGAACTTTTGACCCTCTGACGCTAGGTCAAGAGCGTTTTGGCAATTTGTTAAAAATGCTGATAGGGTTTCGCGCTCCCCTTGGTATGGGTTTATAAAGTTACATAAGACTTGGATAGGGTATGGCTCAGAGATAGTGGGAGTTAATTGTTTTCTGTCACTTGAGTTAGCCATGGTAACGGGTGTTTGAGTAGCTACCCCAAAGCTCAAAGATTGAGAGGATTTAGGAAAGTAAGGAGACTTATGCGGCAACAACAAAAATAGTATATTCTACTCACAGCAAGGCAAAGGTTTGGAAGACGAGAAGCATCGCGTGGACCTCGGTGAGTAGTGCGCTCAACAGCAGCGTAGACGCTCAGCAGCAGCAGTTTGCAGATACAGCAGTCTCTGGATGATTCGTTGATGGCGTTGGTAGGGGTTAGCTAACTTTAAGCTCACCCAGATACACGACGAAAGGTTTAGCAGACTCGTTGGTTATCTTAGCTAAACCGGAGGATTTCGGTGTAATAGCGATCGGATATCGCGGTAATAACGTAGTTTTGACGACGCAATGACACACACACGCTCTGGATAGAGTCACACTGGATGGAAACAAGATAGAGTCACACTGGATAGAGACAGGATAGAGTCACTATTGATAGAGTCACTATTGATAGAGTCACGCTGGATATGATTTTTCGATTGATATTGAAACGAACAGGCGGGCGGACACGGAACGCGACGAATTTGGTTTTATATAGTTTTTTAGATAGCCAGTAACGACTTATACTGACTATCCCACTTCTGACACCACTGTTACGGGGCAAGACTAAAGTCCCTTTTTAAAAAAAACTATTTTTAACCTTGAAGTAAATTTTAATGATTTTAAGTTTTACAATTATTATAATGTGTCCGCCACGAAGTTCCAAGTATGACTGTCTTCTAAACTAATATATTAATACCACAATAACTGTATAAAAATGTGGGAAACGTTACATGACGCCTTTGAGGCGTCAGCGTTTATATTTTCTATAGTTAGGGCTGTCTTACAATTTATAACAGTTCCATTTCTTACTTTTGAGGTACGGAATCTTAAAAAATAATAAAACAGATTGATAACAACAACATGAACTAATAAAAATCTTATAATTCAATTTAAATACATAGATACATAAAATCTTAAACAGGTTATTAAAATTAGCAGTCAGTGACATCATAGTTAGTGAGAATATTGCTCAATAATTATTTTGTAAAATTTTCCTATGCTGTCATGATGTATATCAATAAGATCACTGCAACTGTTTACATTTTTACAAAGGCGTGAAATCGGTGTTTTAGCACCCAGAACCGTTCTGCGCTGGGGTGGGTATAGTGGTGTGATAGGAATTCGCGGATATCGGGCTGGGGCACGAACCTTTAGGTTACTCAGTAGGTTTGGGCAATCAATTTATTTCGAAGCAACTTATAAAGAAACAACGCATCAATAACTTCTCTTTCAGGTTATAACGACTGCATTTTGAAATATATGAGACGAGTTTTATAGGAGCAGCTGTTTACTTTTTCCTCTAGAAAATGCGGGGTGCCACAGAAACCGTTTTTGAACTCTTTCCAAAAGTGACCTACCTATGTGTGGCATAGTGTAGTCTCCATACAACACTGCAATACTCCAGGACACTTCGTACAAGGCTAAAACAGTACAGCATTATTTTGGTACCAACCTGTTTAAAGCTCCTAGTATATAATATACCTTAGCACAAACCGTGACATTTTCGATGCTTTCTTAATAATATTCTACTCTTCTTAATTAAATGTGGGGGATTAAAGTAATTTTTTTATCAAACAGTACTCTCAGATCTCTAATTGCAGACTCTTGGAAATGTCAAATGGTAACATTTTAGGATTCCGTATCTCAAAAGCAAAAAACCGAACCCTGTTTTTTTTGGGTTGGGAAATTATCAAATAACTTCTCCCGCTCTGGGCGGAGCGGGAGGGCGTGTCAGACTCTTACTGACTAAAAACCCATCCGTGTTCCTTCAGTTGCCATGTTGCCAGGGGCCACGATCACCCTTTCGGACTTCTTCGCAACCCCGGCAGGCATCGGCCCTAGCGGACCCCAGCAATTCTGCTGACATCTCATCGCATGGAACACAACGCGCCGTCGACCCGACCCTGGTCCTTATCGTGCGGTGAGCTACCCATTGCTCACCGTCCGCAAGCCTGCGCCTACCGACGCCCGTGGCGTCTCTTCCTGCGGCGGTTAGGGGCGTGAGGGCACGAAATTTGCCTCTCCCTCACGCATTCCACCTCCTCCTTCGCGACCATTACTGCTTCGCAGAAGGAAGTGACGGCCTCCCATTTCCTCTCGCTCCGTACCATGGCCTAAACCAGGGCTGGAGACGAGAGTTCACCTTCGTCGATCGCCTCCATGAGCCTCCGCCTCGCCTCCGCCCAAATCGGGCAAACCTCCATCGTATGCTCCACCGTGTCCTCCGGGCGATGCACACAATGGTGTCACCCGGGCGTTTCCTCCCGCCTTATCCTGAACAGGAACCTCGCGAAACAGCCGTGTCCGGTGAGGTCCTGCGTCAGGCAGAAGGTGAGGACGCCGTGGCGCCTCTCTAGCCACTCCTCAAAGACCCCGACTTATCGCCGCAATTGTGGCGTGCCCTGGGTTGCGACAATCTCACTCTCTATGACGCCATGAGATCCCACCGGAGCTCTGTCCGCTGAGCCGTGATTTCTCGCGGCAGTGAAGTTAAGCCCCGTCATTTAGCCTCTTCGCGCCACTCCCAGATGTGCGCGAGGAATTTTGCCTCCGGATCCCATGGCGGTAATCCGGCAAGGAGGCTCGCCGCCTCACAAGAGACCGTGCTCTATACTCGGGCCAGCCGGATGGCCGCAGCCTCAATGAACACGCCCACACCGGTGGGTAAAGGGCCATGGACCGCACGACCCCCCGTAGAGCCTCCGGCCCAATCTAGGGTATCTAAGCGCAGGGGGCGCTTAGACCCCCTAGATTGGGCAGGAGCCGCTTCAACGCAGCCCTGGCCCGCTCCAGTCTGGGAGTCAAACGTCGGAAATGTTCAACGAAATTCCACCGGCTATCGAGGACGGGTCCCAGATATTTCATCGACGACTCGACGCAGATGTGAACCCCTCCCACAATTACCTGGGAATCCGACGGTGGCGCATTCCGAGGACCATGAAAACCCATGGCCTCGGACTTTTGCAGGGCTACCTCAAGTCCCAACTGCTGGATCCTGTCGACGATTGTCACAACCCCGCATGTCGCTAAGTCGGCCGCCGCCTGGTACTGGAGTGCCTCCCTGATGTTGCTCCAGGGCAGAGTGTAAAAACGGGACCCTCGTGTGTCTGTCTGTCCGTCTATCACAGCCAATTTGCTCCGAATCTACTGCACCAATTAAATTGAAATTTGGTACACAAATGAATTTATGTGACCCAAACACGAATGTGTAACGTAAATAAATGAACTTTGAATGTGGGGGTCACTTTTCACGGGCTAATTGGAAAACAAAAAAAAAGTTTTTCAGACTGCACCGTGTGACATATCAAATAAAAGGGCTTGTTGTGAGAATCTCAACTTTTTTGTGTTATAATTTTAGAATAAATATACTTTTTGTTTTAAACACACGTTAATTGTAAACACAAACCTAGATCATTATTCTACAATGGTTTTATTATTAGGTAATAGTACTGGTATTACCAGAAAGGACATAGTGGATGGTGTGGACACCTTATTAAAATTAAATGTAGGAAAGCTCATGTTGTGTGCTTTTCCTTATTCTGACACTTCATCTTATGATGAAAATAACTATATTTGTAAGTTGAATGAAACTATTCACAGGCTGACATGTTGTCATAGTGACAAATTATTGAATTTTGACACTAACCAGTTTGTTAGTGGTTTTAAGTTAACTCAGAGAACTTTATCTCTGTCTTGGGAATGTAGAAATTTGATTGCTATGTCGATAGCATATAATATTAATGAGGTTTTAGATAATATAACAAAGTGTAGTATTAGTGACGAATCTATGTTGTCTAGTTATACTAACAGCATAGTGAATAATTATGTTTTACCATGTACGAAGGAGGATCCACCTACAATAACAACATACTTGGAGGCCACTACCAGTCAGATAGGGTATTCCTTTCCTGCTGGAACTCATACGGGCATTTTAGATTCTTCTGTTGTAGTTGTGGAGGTCTCTCCGGATAATTCTTTAAACCAGGCAGTAAGACAACAGAAATTACCCCTTCAATTAACCAATTATTATTAGAGAATAATAAAAAGGTATCTTCTGGCAATATAACTCATAATGTTAAACCAAAGGGAGTGCAACATACTTTAAAATTATTTAATCAAAATATCCAAGGTTGCTCTTCCAAATTACTTGAAATAGAATTGTTTTTAGAAAATACCAAGTTTGATGTAATTTGTTTAACAGAGAATTGGCTAAAAGATCATCAAGTGATGTCAATTAATTATGAAAATTATTGTGTAGTTAGCCATTTCAGTTGAAAATGTATACACATGGCGGATCATTAATATTGATTAAAAATTATATTAAATCGAAAGAAAGAAAATACATTATCGGACTGTCTGTTGAACACAACATTGAATTGTCCTGTGTTGAGCTTGAAAAGCATGTCATAGTATGCGTATACAGACCTCCAAGTTACCAGAATCTATCTGTGTTTGATTCTGTAATGGAAGATGTATTAAAAAAACTTAGTACTAGTAGTAAGTCAATAATCATAAGTGGTGATTTTAATATTAACTTATTAGAAAATAACTCGAATACTGTAAGATTATTAAGTCTTTTTAAGTCATTTGATTTGTCAAATGTTTTTATTGAACCAACCCGAATGACAGCTTCTTCTGCCACTTGTATAGATAATATTTTTTGTAACTGTGATTACCTACACAAAAAAATTGTAAATAAGTTGCCATCAGATCACAGTGGACAAACAATAACATTTTGCTCCTACATACCTTTACAAAAAATTCAAATAAGGTTTAGGTCAATTACATGTAAAAGTTTAGAGAAATTAAATAATTCTTTGGCCAATAAATTATGTGTTCAGAGTTTTAATAATATAGATGACCCAAATGAGTTCTACGCAGAGTTCTTTTCACTATTAAACACGCAATTTAATGACACTTTTCCACTAAAGACTAAAAGTATTTACACAAAGTTCTTATTTAGTGATTGGGTGACTCCAGGTATTCGTAAAAGCAGGCATAAACTATTTGAACTTTATGGCCGAAAGCAACATATGAATAATACAAGCTTTCATAAGTATGTTGCAAAATATTCAAAAACTTTTAAAAGTGTGTGCAAAATAGCCAAAGCTCTTTATATTAGCAATAAAATAAAATCAGCTGATGATAAAATAAAAACTACCTGGCAAATAATAAATAATGAAACAGGTAGGAAAAAACAGCGAAATACTGAATTTAATTTAGAGACTGCACATGGCCCCATTAACTCAGATATAGAAATAGTATAAAAGCTTTTAAAGATCTTAAAATTAAATAAATAGAAGATCTCTGGGGAATGTCTGTAAAAGTCTGTAGATCTATAATCGAAACCATTGCGCCCTATTTAGGTTACATATTTAACACCAGTATAGACCAAGGAGTCTTTCCGGATCTCATGAAACACAGTAAAGTAGTTCCACTGTTCAAATCTGGTGATAGTAAAGAACCCAACAATTATAGGCCTGTGTCAATTCTACCAGTGCTCAGTAAGGTGTTTGAAAAGTTGATGCTCAATCAAATGTTACCTCACTTTAATAAAAATTCCATCTTTCATGAACAACAGTACGGTTTCACCAAAGAGCGTTGTACCACTGACGCCGGTGTCACCCTAATAAAGAACATTTTTAATGCCTGGGAAGAAGCACAAGATGCCATTGGAATCTTTTGCGACCTCTCGAAGGCGTTCGATTGTGTAGACCATGAGACACTTCTGCTGAAACTAGAGCACTATGGGATTAGGAATACAGCTCTTGATTTACTTAGATCGTACCTGAAAGATAGAAAGGTTAAAGTTCAGGTAAACGGCGTAAACTCATTAGGGTCTGAAATGGCAATGGGCGTTCCTCAAGGTTCGATATTGGATCCATTCCTCTTTTTAGTTTACATTAATGATTTACCCCAATTACTTCAAAATCAACCGAAGATGGTGTTATTTGCAGATGACACATCATTAATCTTTAAAATAAACCGTCGGTCACAAAATCTTGAAGACGTGAATAGCTCTATTCTGCAAGTCCAAGATTGGTTTACGGTAAACTATTTGGTACTAAATAAAACAAAAACCAAATGCATTAGATTTAAATTACCTAATGTTAGAAGTAGCGAATGTGACATCATATTGAATGGGGAAAAACTGGGATTTATTAATTAAACAGTTTTCCTAGGAATTACGCTAGACGAGAAATTACAATGGGGACCTCATATAACATCTCTTGCGTTAGAAAGATAAGACAGTTAACAGATGTAGAAACCGCGCGATTGGTCTATTTTAGCTACTTTCACAGCATTATGTCGTGTGGCATTTTACTGTGGGGTCGGGCTGCTGACATTGAATACATCTTTATTTTACAAAAGAGAGCTGTCAGAGCCATTTATAATCTACGTCGCCGCGAATCTCTCAGGAAACTATTTAAAAGGATTACTATTATGACGGTACCTTGCCAATTCATTTATGAAAATATTATGTACGTAAGGAAAAATCCACATCTGTTTAATAAAATAAGTGATAGACATAATTTTAATACTAGAAATAAAGATAAACTAGATCAACCATTTTTCAGATTATCTAAAGTACATACATCTTTTATGGGGTACTGTGTTAAATGTTACAACAAAATACCTTGTGACATATTGCAATTAAATGAAAGAAAATTTAAAACTCATATTAAAAATACACTTTGTAAACAAGCATATTACAAATTAGAGGATTATATACAAGATAAGAGTGCTTGGAAACATGCTGGTCCTGCTCCATAGGACAATTTAGAATCAAGACAAAATCAAACAGGTTGCTAATTTAATTGTAAAATTTATAATTTTGTGTTATATGACATTGATTTTACATTCTGTGATTACTTCCTCATACACTGACTTATTAATTTTAAAAACATTAGGAAAATCGTCTACTTTTACAATGTTTGTAAATATGTGAGCACCATGTATCTATCACATAATTAAATTATCTGTCGTTGCTTCATTTTAAATTCTTTTTACCTATTGTGGTGTAGTAATTTTATTCTAGGTGCATCGTCTTCACATACAATTATTTAACTAATGTACGTACTTATACAAACTATTGTAAAACATTTTAAAAGAGTAACGGTGGAGTTTCTTGCCCATTCTTCTCCATACGAAAACTACCTTTTGGAAGGGGCGACTAGAATCAATTATATTATTTTGTAAATTTTGACGTTCAAAAGTGCCATACATGGGCCTATTTGAAATAAATGATTTGACTTTGACTTTGACTTTGACTTTTAAATATATTTAAGAAAATTTATGAAAATTGACTATTCCCCTTATCTCCGAAACTACTGAGCCTAATATTTTGACAAAATTACAGAGAAGGGTTCTTTCCTCATAGATTACAGGAAAACCTATAAAAACTCTATGGTCTTAAAATATTATGGTAAATCTCTCAATATTGTGCTTACAAACTTAGACTTGCAGTTGGAATGTATGGGAGAACAAATTTTTCAACAACAATGTTAAGTTTGTTCTTGAGATTAACACTTTGAAGGACACTATACGCCCATAGGCGTCATAACAATAAAACTTATATTGTGTCTCGTGTACCGTCCTTCAAAGTGTTAATTCATGCCAACTACGGAATCCTTCATTATGCGTGGTCCGACACGCACTTGGCTGGTTTAAAAAAATTAAGTCCCATTTTGTTGGTCTCTCGCCATTCAACAACTCTGTTCAGATCATCTTAAAGAAGATATCACTCGCTTTAGGACATCAGCGTAAAGAAAGCACTCGAAAAAGTAAAAGCAGTCATTAATAATAATAATAAATAAATCTGTGGCCCAACTGTTAAGATGACGGTCAGAAAAAAAAATTCTCCGTGGAATTTTCTATAATTGTTATGAAATAAACATCCAAAAATACTGTAAATAAAATAAAAAAATAACTGGAAAATGCATAAAACCACCGCCAAGATATAAAGAAATGGACTTTGGAACAATTCACGGAGAATACCAATGAAATGCTGACACGAAGTCGGGCACGAAAACTGATAGACACACACCCAACATCTTCGGGTTCGTCGCTCAGCTCCGCCTCGCAGTTGCCGGATCCTGCTCCAGACGTGAGTCCAGTGATACCGGTCGCTGCAGTTGCGTCGAGCTCGAGTGACGAATACTTCTCGCCGCCGACGACACCACCATTAACACGTCAGCGTGGAAGAGGCCGACCACCGGGCAGCTTAGGACTCCGAGGCCCACCGGCCTGTGATAGGGTCCCCGCTCCCGGTGGAAGTGTGCAGCGGATGAGGTGGACACAAACTGTCAACGAAAATGTCATGCGCACATACTTTGGGACTACAGAGGGGGGAAGTAACCTGACTGCGTACCGTGGTCGGATGCTCTCTCTGTTTCAGGTGCTTGAACCAGATGTCAACGTGTCGGCGCAACGACTGTCGGATCAAGTACGGGTCATCCAGCGTAACCATATGCTGGATGACGCCGTACTTGATCGACTACGCCTCGAATCATGGAATAACCATGTTACACCTGCTTCGCCACTGGTCACGATGCAATTACAAAACTTACACAGTTCTTCACCGCGACCCGACCGCGTTGGTGAAGAGGATGATGACGGGGTTATATCCGTGAGTTCCCAATGCAATGCACGACTGAGGAGCGCTTTGGAGGATGCTTTCCGGGAGTACCGTTCCATTCCGCCTGGACTCGAAAAATCTGCACAAGAAAAATAAGGCACTAATGTGTACTCTAAACTCGCTGCTGTCAAATTGTTTTGACAGCAGTAAAGACCTCGCCGATACCCACTCGATCTTGTACTGTGCAGCTGTAGCGGCATGTCGTGTAACTCATGTCAAATTAATTAGTTAATTAGTTAATTCCCCAACAGTGACAGAGCTCCACGACCAAAACCAGCTGTACCACCTTGGCAGTGCAGGATTGAGCGTCGTATCGGTGAGGCTAGAGTACTCATCGTTAAGCTAATCTGTTTCAGGTAGGGCAATACTCGCCCTAGAGTGATGCGCTTTGTGAAGCGGGCGTTCTCGGGGACTGATATGAGTTCTCAAGATTATTTGACCCGCTTCACAGAGCGTATCGACTTCCTGAAGCAGAAGATCTATGCATGGGCAAACCGTATTCGACGATACAGACGGAGAGTGGAGCGGTACACTCAGAATCGCACATTCCAGAGCGATAAAAGGTGGATTTACAGCGCTTGGGAGCGACCGGACCAAGGTGTGATTGACACTCGCCTGCCGAATAATGACGCCATGTGTTCATTTTGGCGAAGCATCTGGTCAGCGCCTGTCAATCACACCGAAGGAGATTGCACCAGGGAAATCGAACGAGCGTGCGAGCAAATACCAGAAATGTAGGCACTCACCATCAGCCCCCAAGATGTAGCTCGTGCAGTCCGTCCGTTACCTAACTGGAAATCACCAGGGCCGGACGGGCTGCACAACTTTTGGATAAAGTGGTTCCAAAGGTCGCACGCCCGTTTGGCATCCCAGTTCCAGTCAGCTTTAGAGTCAGGATCGCTGCCCCAGTTCCTAACAACAGGAATAACCCGCCTGCTCCATAAATCAGGTAGTACTGCGGAACCCAAAAATTATAGACCGATCACTTGTCTACCGACGTTCTATAAAGTTTTTACTTCCATTTTGAGAACTAAAATTAACAAACATATTGACGCCAACTCCATCATGTCTGCCTCTCAAAATGGATGTAGGAACGGGTCCCGCGGTACTAAGGAGCTACTCCTCATCGATATGGCCATTAACCAGCAGGTTCGTCGTTCCCGAAGAGATCTACTGTTCCGACATGTTGGATAGATTATAAGAAGGCCTATGACTCGGTGCCACATACATGGCTCATAAGGGTGCTGGAGTTGTATAAAGTAGATGCAACTCTACGCACCTTTCTGATGTCATGTATGGGGCAATGGAGGACGGTGCTTCGCTATCCAGGATGTCGACAAATCCTGAGGAATAGCGAGTCAATAAGGATCGAGCGAGGTATATTCCAGGGTGACAGTTTGAGTCCACTTTGGTTCTGCCTAGCCTTGAATCCTCTAAGCACGCTGCTAGAGGATTCAGGGCTAGGTTATCGATTGAGGAGAGGTGAATTATAATAATAATAATCGTTTATTTTCTCCACCACATAATGAAAAATTTGTATAGTACATGATTGTGTACACAAAAAATACATTGATGTTGTGGAGACTGGAGCCTGTAATAGGAATACCTGTGTTACAGGTCTCCAGGCCTCCAAACTACACGGACAAGTTTCACTGATAGAAATGTATACTACTAAAAGATGATAAAGATAATGGGGTGAACAATAAAAAACAAAAAATTATATAAAACAAAGAAAATACACAGCAAATTATTAATTAATTAGACAACAAAAATAGGGTCTATGGGTGTGAGTGTAAGTGCCTGGGTGTGGGTGTGAAGGTGTGTGGGTGTGGGTATGCAGTGAATGTGTGTATGGTATACAAAAACTTGACTTAATATGCTATACCTATTTAGGACATGTTGAGCTGCTTTTATGAGATGACTTCCAAGAGTCTCTCAGTGGCCTCATAATCGTGAGATTGAAGCCAATTTCGGACTTTATTTTTGCAATTGAATATGGATAAGGAGTAGATAGAAATGGCTTTATTGACTTTATTGTAAAGATAATCCCCTAGGAAACAAAAGAATCTACGACTGAAGCTGGTTTTGAAGGACTTTGATTTACAGACTGTGTGTTTGCGTCTTTTGGTAAGGATTTCGACAGGATTGTATGGAAGTTGAGAATGCCTACGAATGATTATATTTAAAATGAATAATTGGCGAACCGTCAATACTTTACACTGCTGGTAAAGTTCTTCGAATAGAATAGAATATTTATTTATTTGCACAGAATGTAGGTTTTAACAATAAGATGGATGAATGGTTTACAGAATCCTTGTACATGCTGCCATATTGGCATGCAAACATTAATTGGGTAAATAGTTTGAACATAGTAACATACATCACATAACATCACGCCTGTAATCCCCGAAGGGCTAGGCAGAGGTGTACCTATAGTACACCCACATTTCGCCAGTTATGTTTAAGTCCCATGTAATAGGGGGCGAGCCTATTGCCATCAACCGGGCACAAATCCAGACTCCGGGCTGCTACTGAGAAATTCCAGATGGAAAAACCCAATAACACACCTTGCCCGACCCAGGATTCGAACCCAGGACCTCATACTCAGCAGTAGCGGTTTGCGACCACTAGACCAACGAGGCAGTCATACAACATTGAACATAGTATTTGCTACAATATATAAAATTGAATTAAATTTAACTAACTATAACAACATATTATAAAAAAAAACAAAATTTACATAACAATGAATCATACCTATTTAAAAGTGGTGGTCAGGTTATATCTCACCTCCACTCCACTCTTTGCCCCCAACAATTTGCAACTGCTGGAGCTACTGAAGGTAACCAAAACTTTCAGTAGCGTCATCAGGATGGAATTTGGTGTGGACAAATGTGCGGTCATGCATATAAAACGAAGGGAGATCGTGGAATCCGTGGGAACCCACCTCTCGGATTCCATACAACTAAGATCCCGCTCCTCAATCGAAACCTACAAGTATTTGGGTATGTCGGAAGCGTTAGGTATCAACGCTGCTGACATGAAGCAATCGCTGAAGGAGCGCTTCTTTAACCGCCTGAATAAAGTATTAAATAGTCTTTTATCAGGTGGAAACAAGGTGCGCGCCTTCAACGGTTGGGTCATGCCGGTTTTGATTTACTCTTTCGGTATACTCAAATGGACTCAGACGGAACTTGACGCCCTGGATAGGAGGGTCCGCACACTGCTGACCGCAAATCGCATGCATAACCCACGTTCATCGGTGATGAGACTGTATATCCCGCGTAAGTGCGGAGGTCGAGGCTTCTTAAATGCTAAGACCCTGCACAACCGTGAGGTATGCAGACTCAGGGAATACTTCCTAGAAGCCGTCGTGGGGATGCACCGAGATGTGGTCACAGTGGACAAAGGCCTCACCCCGCTATCCTTAGCTAACGAGAACTGGCGCAAACCTATAGCATTAGATACTAATGACCGCAGGGAGGTATGGCAGAGCAAAGAGCTTCACGGGCGCTTTTACCGGGCCTTACATGGGCCCGATGTAGACCTGTTAGCATCCGTATCCTGGTTGCAATTAGGTGACCTATTTGGGGAAACCGAAGGTTTTGTCTTTGCGATTATGGATGAAGTTATGATGACGAACAACTACCGAAAATATATTGTGAAGGACGGCACGGTTGACATCTGTCGGGCATGCCACCGTCCCGGGGAATCAATCCGACACATTATATCTGGCTGTTCTCGTCTGGCTAACGGAGACTACTTGCATAGGCACAACCTTGTAGCCAGGATTATCCACCAGCAACTTGCTCTGAAATACAGTCTTGTGGAATCGGAAGTACCGAACTATAGATATGTGCCCGACCCAATCCTCGAAAATGGCAATATCACGTTGTATTGGGATCGATGTATCATCACAGACAGGACTATTGTTGCCAATAAGCCAGACATAGTGGTGATAGATCGATTAGAGCGCCGCACAATGATTATATATAGCGGTCCCGTATGACGAGAACCTCGTGAAAGCTGAAAAAGATAAACAGATCAAGTATCTTGACCTGGCTCGCGAGGTTGTCGACATGTCGAATGTGGATACACCAATCATTGTGCCGATAGTCGTGACGGCTAATGGCATAACAGCCAAGAGCCTTGACCAACACCTGAAGAGGCTCTCGTTAGGCAGCTGGATCAAGGGCTTGATCCAGAAAGCGGTACTCCTGGACACGGCGCGTATTTTCAGGAGGTTCCTCTTTCAGGAGCCCTGACCACCGGCAGCTTGGACCCTGTTCCCGACGCCGGTGGGATACATTTTTTTTTTATTTTTAAATGTTTTTTTTTTTTTTTTTATGAATATTTAAAAATGTAATTAATATGTTTAAAAATTTAATAAAGAAAATAATAATATCTCGCGTTGTGGAGCCACCTAACCTCTCCCCACCGCCGTATCTCTACGTTGACGTCGTGTTGGGGCTTCCGCGCTCCGAACTCTAGGTCTGTGTCGGTAGAGTTTACTTTGTCGGAACGGGTCTGGGATGAGGAGTCACTCTGCGCCCGGCACCGGTGGCGGACGGTCGTGTTGCGCTGCGCTGCTGTGTACAAGAGTTCCCGATATTTCGGCTCAAGCGTTCCTTGGTGGTTCCCGAGTCGTCTCCGTAGTCACCCGACTACCATCACTACTATTAATTAGGGTCTTTTTCAAGACACAATTAATATCAACTTTCTTTAAAATTGTTGTTTAAAACGTTCGTCGAGGCAATTTTGGCCCCTTCCGGACAAAACCACAGTTTCGTGGTCCTCGGTGGATACCTTACGGTGCCAACGAAACCGAGGGGGTGTTGACCCAATCACACCCGCCGATCCCCTTCAGGTTTAGGCAGTCAATTGGCCGGGTCCCAGTGTTCGGCCTTGGGGGCTCTCCTAGTCGGCACTGGTGACAGTTTTGCCTCCACAGCGACTCACCTAGCGTGGTCGGGTATATCGATACCCTTCACACTAGACTGGATAGGACCCCGTTGCATAATAAGATAGGCAACGGGCCAAAGCAAGCTTAGGGCTCACCCATAGGCACACATCCTCCCTGTCTACACCCGACAGGGAGGGATTACACATCCCCGGCATACCCACCGGGGAGTTAGGTGTAGGTTAAAACCGATAGGTAAAATTAGTCCCCTCGCGTAAATTCCCTCCCCGATTCCATCATGAAAAATTATGAAAGATGCCTTCAGCTCTTCATAAAATTCTTCTAGGGCGTCCTTGACAAGGAACCCTCGCTAAATAAAAAGTATGGAGTTCGGTTCGCCGCACTCCAAACTGATTTACTTGGTCCTTCTGACAGTAGCATCGCTAACTTTAGCGATGCATTAGAATCCCTCCCAGCCACAGAGCCATCTAGACCGCCTAGTCCGTCAGAGTCTATGGACACTGACGCTCCCATCAGCGCCGCTTCCTCAAAGCGGCCCACTACCCCGTACCCCTATGGTTCGGACGACGACGAAGCGGAGTCCGCCGCTTCTTCTTCTTCCTCATCCTCCTCCCAATCCGACGATGGTTTCACAACCGTCCAAGGAAAGGGCAAGAAGAGGAAGAACAAGAAGCAAAGCTCGTCCCAGGCCAGCAAGGTCGTTGCGCTTGAGGACTTAGACTTTGCTCCCTCGTCGCCCGCACCATTGGTACCGTCCTCTAAAATCTCTCCCGCTACCCCCGCGACTTGCGCTATAGTAGCTTCCCCCACCACCTCCCTTCCGATTACGTCATCCGTAAGCTGCGCTACAGTAGCTTCCCCCTCTTCTACTCGTCCGATTGCGTCATCCTCCGCGAAGGATACCCCCGCGCCTAACGCCAAAAAGATCCCTCTCCCGCCACCCTTGTTCATTCAGGACAAGGCATAGTGGACCGACATATCGAAATGGTGTCTCGACCACAAAACAAATTTCTCTAGCGCCCGAAATACCCAACAGGGTATCAAAGTCTCCGTCCCTACGTCGCGCGACTATAGGGACCTAACCCGACTTCTGAGAATGAGAGGTGTGTCATACCACACCTACTCACTCCCAGAGGAAAAACAGATCCGCGTAGTGATTATGCGTATCCCTCGCGAAATCCTCCCATCCGACATTCTAGAGGACCTTCAGTCACAGAAAGTCCCCGTAGATGAGGTCCATCGCATGCACCGCTCTAGAGGCGGAGAGTCATACGACATGGTCCTTGTCATCTGCCCGCCCGTAGAGGGCCATCACCCGATATTTCAAATTCGTTCCCTGTGCAAGCTCACAGGGTTCAAAATTGAAAAACCCCATAAAAGTGGCATTGTCGGCCAATGCCACCGCTGCCAGTTATACGGTCACTCGCAGAGGAACTGCCATGCTACACCTAGATGCGTCAAGTGCCTAGATGAGCACGGCACTTCCGAATGCCCCCGTCCAAAGGATCGTTCCCTTTGTACCGACCTTCCCAGCTGCGTCCTATGCGGCAAACAAGGCCACCCGGCCAACTACCGCGGTTGCCCCAAAGCCCCTAAGGCCTCTTCTCCCAAACTGGCCAAGCGTTTCGACGCCCGCCAGCAAAGGGAAGCTCCCTCCCTTATAGGATTCCCTCATCCCATTTGCCCCAACGTCTAAGCCCTCAGAGGCCTAGTCCGTGGAGTTACCTCCACCACCAGCAGTCTTTCCCTGCCATGGTGCCCTCTCAATTTTCTAATTTCCCTCCCCCTCCCCCGCTCCCCTCCCCCGCCTTATGGATCCCCGTATTCGCGTCGCCGCGCCTCCCGCGCCCCCTACGCCCTCTGCGCCCCCCGCGCCCTCTGCGCCCCCGGCGCCCGCCGCGCCCCCCGCGATACCCACGCCCGCTCCTAAAGCTACGCGCCCCCCTCAAACCACTCCCGTGGCTAGCCCCAACGTCTCCGTTGACTCGTTCAACGTCATCACGTCTACCTTCTTGGCCTTCGTCTCCCCTCACGCAAAGACAATGGCCAACGAAATCCTTGCGGCTCATGGCAATCTCCTCCAGATCCAGGCCATCAACAATGCGTATCCCGATATTACGCAAGCCCTAACCTACCTCGCTACTGTAATGTTGCATATTTTTACTTACGGTTTGGTTGTTAAAATGTTGGTCTTTTATCATACGTTCTCTCTAGATAAATGCATGACCATTGCCGGTGTGTTAAATATTCCTAAGGCTCTGTATTTCATTGTTATTGATATTTTCTGTAGATTTTCTTGTTGTGACACTTACCTATGTCAAATGTTAAACTGTCAGTTTCTTTTTATTTTTCTGTTTGGCTTAGTCTATGATGTTACTTTTTGGTTTATATAGTTTCAATTATTTTTATTGTTATCGCTAAAACATTGTATTAATTATAATTTATTTTTATATTATGATTGTACAAAATAACTACAAATTAACTATTGTTCTAAATTTCATTTATGAAATTTACGCACTCCAAGGAGGTCCGATTATATTTGAAGAAACCACTGTTTGAAAATGGAAAAGAATATTGATTTTGGAAACGAGCTGAAGGGTATAAAAGCAGAGGCCGTCAGAAGCAACGGGCGATTCTATCTCGGATTCTATCTCGGATTCTATCTATCTCCGATTCTATCTCCGACTTTACAATAATAAAAGGGTCTGTCTCTCTTACAGTCCATCTTGGCCTACCCTGGCCATTCCGGGGCTCACCCACTCCCTGCCGGAGCCAACTCTTCCTTCCCTCGGAGTCATCGACCCGCCGAGGCCATCACCAGCCGTCAATCACTCCCTGCCGGAGCCTCCATCTCCCGAAGACTACCTCCCGCTGCAGGCCACCTCTGAGGCCTAACCTCCTAAGCGTGCAGTGCCGATCAGTAGTGTTAAACTGTGTTTTTTGTACTCCCCTTGTATTTTTAATTATATTATAATATTCAATTATATTGTTATATTTTCCCTTACATTTTCCCTCTCTGGGAAAATGTAACGTTACAGTTTGGCGCCCAATTCAGCTTACCCACCCCCTCTTCCCTCTCTAAATTCTAAAACCAACCCACCCCCTCTTCCCTCTCTAAATTCTAAAACTAAACTTTCACAAGTTTTTCAATTATATTTTGGCGAACCTTTATTCATCACCTCATCCATTACAACCTTTACTCAACACTTCTTATACTGAACATACTCATAATACTACACCCCCACACACACTACGATTACCATTGTAATCGTCATCCATTCTTCGCTTGTACGTGTTAAAACCATCGTTCGTTCGTTGGTCATTTGCAAGTTGGGGTTTGGCTTACTATACGACGTTCTATAGGAGAGTATCCTATAGACGTTACCACCTACTCTTTACTCTTTTCTTTACCTCACTACACTGCATCCCACACACTTGCACACCACTGCGGTTACCATACATTGGTAATCGTACCCAGTTTTCGCTTGTGTGTGTTAACTTGTCACTAGCAAGTTGGGGACTGGGACACTCCACGACGCCTGCAGGACAATATCCTGTGGACGTTTGTACAATACTGAACATTAATTTACTTTAATCATTACTCCATTTAGTTTGATTTGTTACCACGGCTAGTGCAACTTGTAACTAAATTACTTAAAAACTTATTTAAACCTAGACTAATATTTTTAAATCTTAAACAATGGATAGACCAATAAGATACTCGTACCTCAACAAACTTGAGCTTGAATACGAAGTTTCTATCAGAGCTGAAAGACCTGCTGAAACTTTGACAAACCTGAGAGATCAGATGACTAAACTTAGTCATATTTTACCAGACGACATAAAATCCTCCCCTATACCCCTTTCCCTTGATCTATCGCAGGCGGAAACTACTATTAATTATATTGAAGATAAAATTTCACATATTGAATCTTCGGGAGATCGTAGTAGTATAAAGAAACTAGAATCATTCATGAATCATCTTTATTATCGTCTTGAACGTATTAGTGCTGTTCCACCATTAATTGAGTTATGTTCGAACTTAAGATCTCGATTTTTTTTACTTCAAAAACGATTTGAAGCTTTCGTTTTGGATCATATTGAAACTGAGGACGCATTGGTGGAGGTACACAACCCTTCTGCTCAGGACCAATCTAAGTCTCCTACTCAGAATCAAGCTGACCTTCTTTTCGGCCCTCGAATTTCTGAACCCTCTGAGGTTCTTGCTATGTCTCATTCGGTACCTCACACCACTACAGTTTGGAGTATGCCACAGTCTTCCTTGATGGAACAAAATTGTCACTCGCTGTTCGTTAAAGATTTTAAAAGGTTTTCATATGATGGCAAAACATGTCCTAGGTCTTTTCTTCAGAAATTAAAGGAATTCCAGTTCTCTAGGAATTTCCCAGATGCAACTCTAGTTCAGCATGCTTTCGAATTTTTTGTCGGAGATGCACTACATTGGTTTAGGTTTCAACATAGTCGGAATCCTTTGTTAACTTGGAATCAGATCCATCTTCTACTTATAAAAGATTTTGGAATTCAGGACTATGATTACAAATTATTAGAAGCTATTAGGAACCGTACTCAAGGGGCATCGGAGACTATTATTGTCTATGTATCAATTATGTTTGGCATGTTCAATCGTCTTTCCAAGAAACTAGAAGAAAGCGACCAATTGGAAATTTTACTTCATAACATAAAGCCTTGCTATTCAGTTTTCGTTGCGCTAAAAGATATTAAATCAATAGACTCTTTGATTTCAACTTGTCAGAGCTACGAAAAGATTTCAGAAAGAGATCTAAATTTTTGTGAGCCCAAATATACAGATATCTCGTCTTGCGCTGCGGAGTTTGCTTATCGTCCATTTACTTCTAAAAATAACCTAAATCATTCTAACGCAATACAGAATAAAAAACACCTTCTCCTTCACAATTGCCCTCTTCCTCACAAACTCTTTCCTATCAAACTCGAGATAAGGCCAAAGAAGAGTTTTGTTTTCGTTGCCGAGTTACGGGTCATTCTTTAAGAGCGTGTATTCAACCAAGATACTTGATTTGTTTCAAGTGTGGTTTGAAAGGCGTGAAAATTTCTAACTGTCCTAAATGTACCCCGTCTTCTCAATCAAAAAACTAAATAGTGACTTGAATAGTACTAAAACTGAAAAATTTAATCTTAGAGAATGGAATCAGTGTTAGAAACTATCCGAAATTTTATGTTTTGTTATAAGACAACTTCTGCGATCTATGACAAAGAGAGGGACTGTAATAGACCTTTTATTAATGTATTCATTAACAACGTAAGTTTTTCGGGTCTTTTAGATAGCGGAAGCTGTTTTACCATTTTAGGAAATAATTCTCATAAAGATATTCAAAAGCTAGGGTTTAAACTATTCAAGTCATCAGCTCAAGTTATGGTTGCTAATAAACAAAAATCATCGTCTTCTGGTTATTTCCAATTACCGTTGAGATATAATAATCAGACTCGTGTTATTAAAGCTTATGTTTTTCCGGAGATATATCCATCTTTTATTCTTGGATGGGACTTCTGGAAAAAAATTGAGTTGTGTCCTAAAATACTTTCGCTACAACTTAATCTTGATAGTAGAGATAATAGAAACTGTGCTATTGAAAATAAATTAATGTCATTCGATCACCTTTCCGATAACCAATTAAATATTGCTAAAGATATTATTGAACGTTTTAAGGACATTTCTTTTGAAAAGAAAGGTAAATTAGGTCTTACTAATCTAATTTGTCATCGGATTAATACCGGTAACGCTTTACCTATTAAACAACGTTGTTATCGCCTCTCTCCTGAAAGACAAAAGATTTTAATTGAAGAAGTCGATAAAATGCTTGAATTAAAGGTCATTGAAAAATGCGAAAGTCCTTGGTTGTCTCCCGTTCTTATTACGCCTAAATTGAATGGAGAATGGCGTTTCTGCGTTGATAGTAGGAAATTAAATTCAATTACTCGTAAAGATGCTTATAGCCTTCCCTTTATTTCTGAAATACTTGATAACCTTAAAGGCTGTAAATATTTGTCTAGTATTGATATTGCCAAAGCTTTTTGGGAAATACCATTACATCCTGAGGATAGAGATAAAACTGGATTTTATGTGCCAGGCAGAGGTTCATTTAGGTTCACGGTAATGCCCTTCGGCCTAACTAACAGCCCTGCAACTCAACAAAGACTCATGGATCATTTATTTACTCCTGAATTCGATAATAAAGTATTCTGTTACTTAGATGACATCATTATAATAAGTTCCACATTTGAGGAACATATCTCTCTGTTACTTAAAGTTCATCAAAAGCTTTCTTATGCTGGGCTAACTATTAACTTTGCGAAAAGTAAGTTTTTTCGTAAAGAACTCAAATACCTTGGCTATGTAGTTGACGAGCAAGGACTACGAGCTGATCCTAGTAAAATTGAAGCTATTTTAGCTTATCCTATTCCTACGTCTAAAAAAGAGGTTAGGCAATTTTTGGGTACATGTAGTTGGTTCCGCCGTTTCATTCCCAATTTTAGTTCTATTGCCTCGCCCCTATGCAAATTAACTGCTGCTGGAAAGGATTCCCCAAAAAAATTTGTTTGGAATCCAGACGCAGATTTCAGTTTTGCCAAACTGAAAGAATGCTTGACTTCAACTCCAATTCTAGCTTGCCCTGACTTTGACCTTCCTTACTTTGTTCACTGTGACGCTTCTAATTATGGTATAGGGGCTATGTTGACTCAAAAACATAACAATGTTGAAGTGGTTATTGCTTATATGAGCAGAACTCTTAGTAAATATGAGCAAAATTATTCTACTACTGAACGCGAAACATTAGCTGTTATAGCTGCACTTGAACATTGGCGTTGTTATCTGGATAATGGTAAACGTTTTACAGTTTACACTGATCATGCTGCACTGAAATGGTTCCAAAATTTATCTAATCCTTCTGGGAGATTAGCACGTTGGACTCTTCGTCTATCATGTTTTGATTTTGATCTGAAACATAAGAAAGGAAAAGATAATATAGTCCCGGACTTACTTTCTCGTCATAAGAGTCCTGATACGATCACTTTTGATGGGGTTGCACCAGTGTCTAGAAACATCGCGTCTCATTTGGAACAGTTTAATAAACTTTTTACCAAATGTCGTGATAATCCTGATGATTATCCTAACTATAAAATATGCGACAATAAGCTATATCGTTATTCTAACTCATTCAATGATCTTAATGAAGATTTTTCATGGAAGGAAGTTCCTCCTCCCTCTGAGAGGCTAGACCTTATCAAATCTTGCCATGGTTTGGTAAATAATAATCCCCACATTGGTATTTTTAAAACTTACAAAAAGCTTTCCTTAAGATACTACTGGTCTGGTATGTTTAGGGAAGTGGCAAAAGTGTGTTCTACGTGCGAAACTTGTCTTGCCTATAAACATTCGAATCATTCACCCTATGGTCTTATGGGTAATCCAAAAATTTGCTCGAGGCTTTTTCAGAATATATCATTGGACCTTATGGGTCCTCTGCCTATGACGAGACAGCGTAATCAATATATTCTTGTGATTACGTGCTCATTTTCAAAATACTGCCTTATTTTTCCTATTAAACAAGCTACAGCGACTAATATTATACGTCATCTTGAAAACTTTGTATTTTTGGTACATGGTGTACCACAAACGATTATTATGGATAATGGCTCACAATTTCAGTCTAATGAGTTTCAACGTTTTTTAAATAACTATAAAGTCCCTTTTATATTTTATTCGCCTAGATATTGCCCTCAAGTTAATCCAACTGAACGGTATAATAAAACAATTATCACGGCACTATCACAGTTAGTCGGGGATGATCACCGTTCATGGGACATTCCATTACAAAAGATTCAATTAGCACTAAATAGCTCTGTAAATGCTACCACAGGGTTCTCTCCATCTTTTCTTGTCTTTGGCCGTGAAACCATTACATGTGGCTCACTCTATACTAGTTGCCGTAATCTCGACGAAATAATTTTCCTTCCTCGAGATGTCTACGCCGCTAATATAGGGTTATTATCTGTCATTTTCGATAAAGTACAGGTTGCACTATACATGGCACATACCAAAAACGCGTCTCATTATAACACAAGGCACATTTTTAAAGACTTTAACATTGGTGATACCGTCTGGCGGAAAAATTATGTTCAAAGTAATGCCGGCGCCTATTTCAGTGCCAAACTAGCTCCAAAATATATCAAATGCACAGTGGTTGAAAAGCTATCACCACTTGTTTTCATTTTGGAGGATGAGAACGGTTTTAGGGGAAAATGGCACATAAAAGATATTAAAGTGTAGTTTTATATCTGCGGTATTTTGGTCTATAATTGTTTAATTTTAATTTTTTTTGGAATGTTATATCTAAATTTTTCTTACTGTTATTTTCATAAACTGTTTAAATTTAGTGTTCTTCTCCTTGATGTCTTTAAGAACTTTCATTTTTATTCATTTTCATAAGTCTGTAAATAATTCATAGGGATAAAACTTTTGGCATTGTTAATTATATTTAGTTTTTATGGAGCGGTGCATAACTCGTTAAATAAGCCATTATGTCGAGCGGTACTTAACTCGTTAAATAAGCCTTAGTGTATCTATATCTTTATCTTATTTTTAAATACTTACTTGAACTTAAACTTAGATTTAATTTACTTGTACTTGAACTTGAAACTCGCAAGGTTTTTCTTAAGCACTAATTACTTGTACTTGAACTTGAAACTCGCAAGGTTTTTCTTAAGCACTAATGCTTTAAAATCTTAACTATTTTTCAGAAACAGGAAAGTTTTGTAAATATTTAATATAATTTTTTTGGGTTTTAAAAAAGGTGCGGGTTACGACACCTAATTAAACTAAATAAGCCTTCGTAACCTTAAAAAATAATTCCTTGTGGAGTATGCGTCATAGAATGTGAACCATATCCCCTAAGAATGCTGGTGATGTATGATTGAGGGAGCACGAAAGGCGAGTTGTTGAAAGGTGTATGAAAGAGCAAGGTCTTATTTACAACATCTAAATCTTTTCAGTTGATACTTTTCTTGGGTTATGGGGAATCATAATTGTAAGATACTACACACCAGATGTTAGTGTTTTCTTTCTTTTTAATTTTCAGTACCACTGTAAATAGTCTGCTAGATTTGCTAGGTAATGCCCTAAAAATTTTTTCATGGGATTCAAAAATTTTCCGGGGTTGTCGGGGAAATGTAATGTTGCATATTTTTACGTACGGTTTGGTTGTTAAAATGTTGGTCTTTTATCATACGTTCTCTCTAGATATATGCATGACCATTGCCGGTGTGTTAAATATTCCTAAGGCTCTGTATTTCATTGTTATTGATATATTCTGTAGATTTTCTTGTTGTGACACTTACCTATGTCAAATGTTAAACTGTCAGTTTCTTTTTATTTTTCTGTTTGGCTTAGTCTATGATGTTACTTTTTGGTTTATATAGTTTCAATTATTTTTATTGTTATCGCTAAAACATTGTATTAATTATAATTTATTTTTATATTATGATTGAACAAAATAACTACAAATTAACTATTGTTCTAAATTTCATTTATGAAATTTACGCACTCCAAGGAGGTCCGATTATATTTGAAGAAACCACTGTGTTTGAAAATGGAAAAGAATATTGATTTTGGAAACGAGCTGAAGGGTATAAAAGCAGAGGCCGTCAGAAGCAACGGGCGATTCTATCTCGGATTCTATCTCGGATTCTATCTCGGATTCTATCTCGGATTCTATCTATCTCCGATTCTATCTCCGACTTTACAATAATAAAAGGGTCTGTCTCCCTTACAGTCCATCTTGGCCTACCCTGGCCATTCCGGGGCTCACCCACTCCCTGCCGGAGCCAACTCTTCCTTCCCTCGGAGTCAGTCATCGACCCGCCGAGGCTATCACCAGCCGTCAATCACTCCCTGCCGGAGCCTCCATCTCCCGAAGACTACCTCCCGCTGCAGGCCACCTCTGAGGCCTAACCTCCTAAGCGTGCAGTGCCGATCAGTAGTGTTAAACTGTGTTTTTTGTACTCCCCTTGTATTTTTAATTATATTATAATATTCAATTATATTGTTATATTTTCCCTTACATTTTCCCTCTCTGGGAAAATGTAACGTTACACTACTAAACCCCATTATGGATAATACGGTCTTAGCTAGGTTCAAACCGCGAACCCTAATAATAGGCTATTTCAATGCAAACGGCATTAAAAATCAACGCGAAGAGATTGCGGCTTTCCTCCGCGATCATCAAATAGACGTTCTCTTAGTCCAAGAGACTTTTCTAAAACCTTGCAATCGTAACCCATCAATAGCTAACTACCGGATAGTTCGCAACGATAGGTCACGATGCCATAGAGGAGGTACCCTGATCTACTATAAAAAGCAGCTAAAAAAAAGCAAAAAGCAGCCCAATCGATCCTCCTCCCCTCTCACGATTAGAAGTTTCGGCCTGCCGCCTAGGCATGTCAGGCCACGAGCCGATCACTCTCGTGTCGGTCTATCTCCCCCCCGTTACTACTTCGGAGAATTTCCAACTCCTCTCTGACGACCTTTCGATCCTACTCACTATGAGTAATTCTAGCGGGTCGCTCATTTTAGCGGGTGACTTCAATGCCAAACATCCCTCCTAGAATAGTTCGGTAACCACTACAAGAGGCCGACACTTGTTCGACTCTCCCACTCCCTGACCTTTGACGTCATCGCTCCGATGACTCCCACCCACTTTCCGGTTAACGTAAATCATGCCCCTGATATCTTAGATTTGGCGCTCCTTAAGAACGTCAACCTAAGACTAGACTCAATAGAAACTGTTAATAAGCTCGACTCTGATCACCGTCCGGTAGTCATGAGATTAGGCCCCCGCATAGGTCTCCGCGACCCCAACTCTCCCCCTATCACTAAGAGGATCACGGACTGGAAGAAAGTAAGCACTCAGCTGAAATCCAACACGTCCCCTCAGTTAGACTCTATTCCCGACCTGTTCAACTCTATCGCAGACACGACGTCCGCGATCGACCCACTCACTAATCACGTACAAACCGTCCTGAACGAATGTTCAAAGGAGGTCCCAGCGACGGACGACCGTCACTGGAGCTTGCCGGACGATGTGCGTGCATTACTGACTGAGAAGAACGCGGCCGTCCGTGCCTACAGCAACTTCCCCTGCCCCGCAAACAAAGCCCATATGCGCTATTTACAGAGATCTGTAAAGACACGCATACAGGAGCTGCGTGACGCGGGCTGGGACAAGATGCTCGGCGAACTAGAGCCCAAAAATCTGGCATTTTGGGAACTTCAGAGGAAACTCAGATCCCCTCAATCTTCCTCCATGTCCCCCCTGACCCGTCCCGATAAGACCATAGCCTTCAAGGACGTTGAAAAGGCAGAATGCCTGGCCGACACCCTCGAGGCCCAATGCTCACCCAGCTCCCTGCCAGTAGACCAAGTTCACCTCCTAAAGGTCGACGCTGAAGTCGAACGTAGAGCCTCTCTCCCTCCCGTCGATGACCCTGATTGTCCACTGCCTCCCGTCGCTCCAGACGAAGTGCATGACATTATCAAAGGTCTAAAAGCTCGTAAAGCTCCTGGTTCAGATGGACTCACCAATAGGGTGATCCAATTATTCCCTGCCCACCTGATAATGCTTTTGACTACCATCTACAATGGTGCCTTAAGCAACAACTTCTTTCCCCAGTCGTGGAAAGAAGCCACAGTTATAGGTATCAAAAAGCCCGGTAAACCCAGTACCGAGCCCTCTAGCTACCGTCCCATCAGTTTGCTCAAGGTTCTCGGAAAAATCTATGAGAGGCTTATTTACAAGCGTCTCAGAGACTTCGCTGAGACCAAGGGCCTCATCCCCAACGAACAGTTCGGCTTTCGAACTGAGCACTCTAGCGTGCATCAGGCCCACCGCATCATTGAGTTCATAAGCGACGGTTTCCAACGCGGCTTTCTGACGGGTGCAGTATTCTTCGACATTGCGAAAGCATTCGATAAAGTCTGGCACAACGGCTTATTATACAAGCTGTACCAACTCGGTGTGCCGGATCGTCTCGTACTAATCTTACGGGACTATCTATCGAACCGCGTATTCCGCTATCGCATTGAAGGAGCATTGAAGGAGCATTTTCCTCTCCCCGCCCCATTCGTGCAGGAGTCCCTCAGGGCTCCGTGCTAGCTCCCCTCATGTTCACGCTATTTACTAGCGATATTCCAAACCCAGGTAGAAGGGCGCATTTCGCTCTGTTCGCAGACGATACGGCCATCTACTTTAGGTTTAGATACCCCGACAATATCGCCCACACTCTCCAAGGCGCAGTCAATCGACTCGCTGCCTGGTTTCGAAAGTGGCGCATAAAAGTCAATCCAGAAAAAAGCCAAGCGGTTCTCTCCTCGAAACCGCGCACAAGGCTTAGAGACCCCCTCCCCCGACCTCTCACTATGTTCGGTAAGCAGATCCCTTGGGAGAAGCGAGCCAAATACCTTGGTGTTTTCCTCGACCACCGTCTCACTTTCGCTGAGCACATAAAGAAGGTTCGTTCGCGAGCCGCTTTCGCTCTCGGTAGGCTCCATTCCGTCCTAAACGCACGCAGCAAGATGTCACTTAAGTGCAAATTGCGAATCTACACAGCGTGTATTCGTCCCATCATGACTTATGCGGGTGCCGTCTTAGCCCATGCAAAACCCCACCATATCCATAGGTTGCAAACGCTCCAAAACCGATTCCTCCGTAGGGCCACAGGCTCCCCTTGGTATGTTAGGAACGAGAGTCTCCATCTCGATCTTAGAATTCCCACGATCCACCAATTTCTAAAACACCTTGCAAAGCGTTACTTCGATTCCGCGGTCAAACATCGCAACCCTCTGGTTGTCGAGGCCGCCAGTTATGTCCCAAGTAGGATTAGCCGTACCCGCCGACCTAGGCACATTCTCACCGACCCTGATGACCCCATAACCCTCCTCCAGGAGAGCAATAGGGCTACTAGTACTCTACACAGACACAGACGCCTCCCGTCATTCCGACCTCGCCGTCGAGGTCCTTTGCGATCGCGTCCGCGCCCCCGAGTAAATGATACTCCTCCCCGACCCTTGCTCGATAACGAGGTGCCAGCAGTGGTTGCAGCTGTGCGCGTAGCTTTAAATTCCCCGACTAATAATAATGATCAAAACTTTGATCCAGCCCGTCCCATCTTTGATGTCCTCCCTCCGGTGACGCCCTAAGCCGAGGCTCGTACCCCACAGGGGGTGCCCTTAGCGAGCGTTCACCTAGCTTTTTAGCTTAGTTTTGTATGCCCCTGGCTGGAGGCTTTGAGTGTAGCAGCTTAAGGCAACCACAGGATTGACCGGTTAAGTAGTCATAACCTCAGAGGTCAGCTAAGAGATGCCCAAAAGAAAAAAAAAAAAAAAAAAAAAAAATGATGAGGAGCCAGACCAAGAGAGATACAGGAACCCGCAGGACAGCATGTGGCGAGCTATTGCGCAGTAGCGACCCCACGGACCCTATCTCCCGTGAGAATAAAAAATAAATAAATAAATCATTTATTTTGGACCAAACACTTGTTAAAATTTTATAAACCTGCCAAACTGCGTGGCAGTTTGTCGGCAGGATTAGCGCTCGTTTTAAACATTTGGTAATTAATCTAATTCAATATCAGTAGGTACAAATAGTACAATATAAAGACGGTAAGAATAGGTAGTAGGTACAAATAGTATAAAGACGGTAAGAATATTTTTGTATAGAATATATTAGTTATTGTTACATGCTGCGACTATTTCGTTCAAAAGTTCCAGTTTTAATTTATTTCCCAGTGTTCGCCTGCTAATTACACCACTATCTCTTCTCAGTCAGTCGATACTATTGAACAGTGAAGATGTCAATAACTTATTGGTTCTTTTGCCCTATAATTTTTTACTGGTGCTCGCACAAATTTACGTTCTCTAACACTTCTCGTATTGTAAGTGTTTTGCATCAAATCTGCAGATCAAATCCGGACATTTTTCTTCGTAACTTGTAGTACCTAATTACAACACTAAGACGTAGACTAAAGATGAAAATCATCATAACTGGGGATTTCAATATTGATTCACTTAAGGAGAGTAAAGCGTTAACTGAATTTCAGAAAATAGTGCATAATTACAACTACAACATACATATTAACCAACCTACTCGAGGAAATGCCTGTCTCGATCAATTTATTAGTAATATTCCGGAAGCTTCGGGTGAGGTTCTTAAACTGGGTTTATCAGACCATGAAACTGCACAAATATTATGCATCCCCTCTTCAAAAAATACAAAACCTCTCATGGAATAGTTTGTATTTAAACGCGACTACTGTTCCATAAATTTAAAATAGTTTTGTGATTGTCTTTCTAATATGTCTTGGTCGGATGTATATTCGGAAGAGGACTTTAACACGGCATTCAACACCTTTTATGATGAATTTATACTCTTCTTAAATTTATGTTTTCCGGTATGTAAACAGAAAATTACAAACAAACTAAATAAAAACTCTGATTGGATTACTAAAGGTATAAAGAAATCATGTGTAACAAAGCGAACATTGCGATTTATGTATTATAAATTCAAGACATCAGGTTATAAAATTAATTAAAGAAAATACAACAAACAATTTAAAAAAAAATATTTTTGCCGCACAAAAACTGTTCAATGCAAAATATATTAAAAAATCAAAGAACATTTGTAAAGCATCTTGGACATTAATAAAAAATAATACAATGACATATTCAAATAATGATAAAAAATTTATCACAAAAATAAAATGTAATAATACGACTTTGACGAAAACTATTGACATTTCCAATGCGTTTAATAATTATTTCATCGATATGACCGCCGGTATAAATAAAACAATTTCCATTTCCATTTAATTTCACCACTCAATGCCAGCTTCTTTATTTATCCAGTTAGTGATGATGAAACATTTAAAACGATACAATCTTTAAATAATACTACTTCTGTGGGATATGGTGAGATCCCGACACATGTCTTGAAATACACTGCAGATTTGATTACACCAATATTAACGTACAGTAAGCGTTCAAAAGTGCATAAGCACGTTAAGAATCATATTGCTGTGAACACGCGGTGTAGTCCGTATATCTGTATGTGTAAACAACACGGCACACACACCACAGAGAACGCAGTATTGCGCTTTACACACTGTCGTATCGTCGCGTACTTGCGTCGCACTACCGAAACAAATATATATTTCCGTCGCTTTTGTTAGACAACACGCATCATGCGCTTGACCTCGGCCAGTTTATGGGATTACTAAAATTTGAACCAAATTTACGTGTGCAGATAGCATAACGCGTTAAGCATTGGTCTGAGATGCAAACTGGCTTAGGTTCCAACCTCGTCAAGCACAGTGCAGTTTTTGCAAATATTAATATTTTTGTTTGCAATAATATTATATTTTAACTATTGCTGCCTTTTTTATTAATGCTGTTATTGCAATAAAGGGTTTAGAATTAAAAATGCGTGATATGTGATAGCAAAATTAAAAAATTGTATTCGTTATATTTATTTTACTTATAGATAATATATTGCTACAATTATTTGTCAGCTCAATAAGATGTGAAATAGATGTCAAGAAACTTAGAAGCAATTTATATTATTTTGACATATTTGTATTATGAAATATTTTTAATTTTAAATTGATTTTTTCACCATAAATATTAGCTAGCTTATTATTAGTTAGCTTTGATCATGGTCGAAGTAATTAAGCAATAAATAAGAATATAAGACTAATCAAAATGTAAAAAAAAAACTAGTTACAAAATAGGTGATTTTAAGGTTAACTAAGTATGGGCAGTTTGTTTACATTATTTATTTGGCTTTAGTAAATATTGGTTGGTATTGAGGTTATAGCTTAAGTATTCATTTTCTTTACGAAAAGAAGATTGAAACTTAACCTCAAATTGTAATCCTAAAATAATAATATTACTAAAATAATCTTAAACATTTTCGGTCTATCTGCGAGAAATACGACAAACAACATATTGTAACTTGCTTAAAAAATCGTTACCACAAATTCATGCAACAACGAATCTGTTGTTTATTAAGTTGGTACGGTAAATATTTTAAGGTTAAACTATAGCAGTGTCCCACTTGAAGTCTTAATATTATCGTGCGAAACTTAAACGTTCTTGTTTATGCCTTTCTGTCGAAAACGGCTTCCTAGCTGGTCTTCAGTGATGCAAGCCTTCAGAGTGCACAGCGAACGGTTCATAATGACGTGTTTAATAATTCAGCAAAATATCTCGTTGGTATGAAACCATTTGTTTCATATTCCTCCATCATTTGACGTCGCTACTGCTCGATAATAAGCCTCTTCCTCATTCCTCTTAACCCTCACAGTATTTCTCTAGAACAAAGAATAACATTGTATTCATTACACATAATAATTATTTATCATTCACTAATCGAATTAAACCTCATAATTAATTTAAAATTTTAAAGGCATCTTCTGTCTCAACAATACCTCTGTTCTATCAACAATACCTTTGATTAAGATTTATGTTTAGTAAAATATGAAATATTTAAATGATAACACTCACACTTAGTCCGGTCTCATTAGATATTTGTGTAAATTACATTCACTTTTACGCAGCGCAATAATATTTGATCTCCCTTCAATATTATATTTGACTGCATTTTGAAAACAATAACTACAACACCGCTAATACCTAAATACTCGTCACCAACAATAACCACGAACCAACAAAGTTTTATTAAGCGAATACGCGTAATGAACTGCGTCTGTCTACCCCACAGAAATCGAAATAATTTACTTAGTTTTCTGTGGTCTACCTGCTAAACCTTAATATTTATGTGAACAAGACGACCGAAACAAAAAACGAATGATTATTGAACTAGTCATTATTAAAAAATAATTATTAAACTATGAATAGTAATTATTAAAAAATAACAAAAACTATGAATGTAATTATTAAAAAATTACAAGCAAATCACAGATGAGATTTAAACCCTCGCTCGGCTCGCCATAATCGCACATACCAAAGCACGTTATCCACTGAGCTAGCACGCCGTATTCTATATCGATTGAAATTATGAACTACTATGAGTTGCAGACAAAGTGAGTGTGTGTGTATCTATAGTATTGTAACATCTTATAGAAGAAGGTCGTAAGTCAAACCGAAGCGTCAGTCTATTGCTTTGTGCGATTGCCTATGGACTTTTGGTCGCTACTGTACCTTATTAATATGTCTTTCTCCGAGGGCACCTTCCCGGATAAATTAAAAACCTCCGTTATTAAACCAATTTTTAAAAAAGGTGACGAAACGGATTTAAACAATTATAGGTCAATCGCCTCAATACCGGTTTTATCTAAGGTATTTGAGAAGATAATGCATTCTCATATGTCCCAATTCTTGACTAAACATAAAATACTGAAAACAGAACAAAATGGATTCCAAAAAGGCAAATCGACAACTTTAGCAGCTTTCAAATTACAATATATTATAAACATACACGTACCTGCCCTGTGTTTTTCGACATGAGCAAAGCCTTCGATTTTGTTGACCACGATACTCTGCTCACAAAATGTGAACTGTACGGCTTTCGCGGCCTAGCATTGAAGTGGCTGCAAAGCTATCTTTCAAATAGGACTCAATATACAGCGATTTCCGAAATTAATTCAAAGAAAGAAGAAGTATTATGTAAGTCTAACATTAGGAGCAACAATACAGGAGTTCCGCAAGGTAGTGTTACAGGGTCGTTATTTTTTCTGTTATATATTAACGACCTACCAAATGTGACTAGGCATTTCTACTCACTTTTTGCTGATGATGTTGCGGTGGTTATCACGGAGAAGAAAATGTATAATTATAATACAGAGATTAATGAAGCGGTTAATGCGATCATAACATGGCTTAATAATAATAATTTAAAAGTGAACTTAGATAAAACCTCCTTCGTTCAATTCTACAATAGGAAAGCAAATTCTGATCTAATAATAACTTATTCCGATCAGAGAATTAATGAAGCACACGAAGCCGTTTTTCTTGGTATAACAGTGGACAGTGGCTGCACATGGAAACCTCACTGCTTAAGGGTTACAAAAAATATTAATCGTTTCGCTTTTGCCTTGTGGAGACTTGGTAAAATAGCTAACCTCAAAACAGCACTCTTAGCGTATCATGGTTACGTAGCTTCTAACATTAGATACGGCATTGTGCTAAGGGGGAATGCTGTTCTTATAAATAGGGTATTTATAGCCCAAAAGCAATGTATCCGTGCTCTTTGTGATGTGCCACCATTGACTTCATGTAAGCCTCTTTTTAAAGATTTAAAAATATTAACTGTTCCCGGTATGTACATATTTGAATGCTGTAAATTTGTTAAAATGCACTCCGAATTATTTCAACGTCTTGGAGACACTGTTACGTTTAATATAAGATATCCTGATAGGCTAATTATTCCTCCAATGAAAAGCCACTTATATCACAGAAGTTGCTTTCCAATGGTTATAAGGATATATAATAAATTACCAAAATCATATAGGGCACTGCCAATCAATCGTTTTAAAACAGCGTTATTCAAATGGCTCATAGAAAAATCTTTCTATTCTGCGAATGAGTACCTAAATTTTAAAGATTTACACTGACATTTTACTATTATAATTTGACAAATGATTGACATTTTTAGTCTTATTAAAATAACTATGATGTATGTTCAAATTTTATTAGCTTCTTATTTAATCTATGTAATTTTGCATGCTAGTTTTAGCGAATTGTTTTAGAACTTGTTAAAAAACCTGACCGAAGCTTTGTACACACTGTCTCAACCTGTGTCTTCCAGTTCATGTTACGGTCCACCCACAGACCTAAATACTTATATCTACTGACATACTCCAGCTTTTGACAGACACAGTTGACATTTCTAATGTGCATGCAATCGTGGGTGTGGCACACGATACCTATATCCACACTGTCGAAATTTTTTGCCGCAAGGTTGTGCGGCGAGTGTACATGCATCACTTTCGTCTTACTTAGATTTAGTATGATACCGTTATCGTGCACCCAGCGGGTAATATTGTCGAAGTCAGCTTGCAACACAACCGTAACTTCCTGTATATTCTTAGAGGAGTACATAAGGCACATGTCGTCCGCATACATATAAACCCGACATTTCTCAACTACATTACTGACGCTATTGACATGCATGACATAGCCAACTGGTCCATATACGGGACCAGTCGGAACGCCAAGGTTTACCGCAGCTTCTTTACCAGTCACACCAGAAATGCAGGTTTGTAAGGTCTCCTCAGGACATGTTGCCCCCTTGTCGCTACGTCACTATGTGCTAGCGATAGTTTTCGGGGGCCCATTATTGATTGTGCAAGTCACCCCCTGCTATTTCATCAGTGTACCTATCTATATACATATAATAAAACAGTAAAAAAACTGTGTCTGTACATTGAATATATTAAAAAAATAATAATTGAGGGGGGTTTAGAAACAGTAATAGAGCACGAAACCAAAAAAAAATATCTGTCTGTTTGTCTGTGTGTCTGTTTGTCTGTTTGTTTGTACACGCTAATCTTCGGAACTACTGGACGGATTTGAATGATTTTCTTTTTGTTGTATAGGTATTAACGTAAAGGTATTTACGTAAAGTTGTCCTGAACAATTCAAGTTAATCTCTCCTAAGTCTCTTTCTTATAACATTCATATTTATAACATGTAATCAAATAAAAAATATAAATATATGTATATTTGTTATTCACGGTTATCAGTCAGTAATTATTGTTATGTTGTCGAATTATTTTGGATTGGATTAGTTTATTTTAAGATGTTAATTAGTTTATTATTTTTAAAATTTATAATCTTACATTTTTAATCAAATTAATCAAAATTAAATATATGTGTTTATTTATACTATGTTTATAATTGTTGCATAAATTATTTAATGTTTGTGATTTTATTTTATAATGTCTTTACCAACGTGTTTGTACTAGCGGTGTTAACCTGTAATTAACTGTTGCACATGTAATTTTTCTGTTATAACTTGTTAACTGTTATTGTTATGTGTAAACAGTTGTTGGTTGACCTTAAATAAATAAATAAATAAATAAATAAATTAAGTCTGGGCAACATATAGGCTATAATTTATCTTGGAAACTTGAACACCTGATGCAGGACCGCAACAGACCAGCTAAACTATAAGAGATACAAAAATGGTACCATAGCAAAAATAGTTTCACGTGATGAGCATTTTCTGCTAAGAGAATAAATTTGAAGATCTGAAACAGCTGATGTGGAACTCCAAGAGCCCAGCTACACTATAACAAATATAGGAATGACGTCTTAGCAAGAGTTGTTCAAACTGATGAGCACTCTCTGTTGTCGTATAAAATTTGAAGATCTGGAACAGCTGATGTGGAACTCCAAGAGCCCAGCTATACTATAACATATATAGGAATGACGTCTTAGCAAGAGTTGTTCAACCTGATGAGCACTCTCTGTTGTCGTATAAAATTTGAAGATCTGGAACAGCTGATGTGGAACTCCAACAGCCCAGCTATACTATAACATATATAGGAATGACGTCTTAGCAAAAGTTGTTCAGCCTGATAAGCACTCTCTGTTGTCGTTTAAAATTTGAAGATCTGGAACAGCTGATGTGGAACTCCAACAGCCCAGCTACACTAATAGGAATGACGTCTTAGCAAGAATTGTTCAGCCTGATGAGCACTTTCTGTTGTCGTTTAAAATTTGAAGATCTGGAACAGCTGATGTGGAACTCCAAGAGCCCAGCTACACTATAACATATATAGGAATGACGTCTTAACAAGAGTTGTTCAGCCTGATGAGCACTCTCTGTTGGCGTATAAAATTTGAAGATCTGGAACAGCTGATGTGGAACTCCAACAGCCCAGCTACACTATAACATATATAGGAATGACGTCTTAGCAAGAGTTGTTCAACCTGATGAGCACTTTCTGTTGTCGTTTAAAATTTGAAGATCTGGAACAGCTGATGTGGAACTCCAAGAGCCCAGCTACACTATAACATATATAGGAATGACGTCTTAACAAGAGTTGTTCAGCCTGATGAGCACTCTCTGTTGGCGTATAAAATTTGAAGATCTGGAACAGCTGATGTGAAACTCCAACAGCCCAGCTATACTATAACATATATAGGAATGACGTCTTAGCAAGAGTTGTTCAACCTGATGAGCACTCTCTGTTGTCGTATAAAATTTGAAGATCTGGAACAGCTGATGTGGAACTCCAACAGCCCAGCTATACTAATAGGAATGACGTCTTAGCAAGAGTTGTTCAGCCTGATGAGCACTTTCTGTTGTCGTTTAAAATTTGAAGATCTGGAACAGCTGATGTGGAACTCCAAGAGCCCAGCTACACTATAACATATATAGGAATGATGTCTTAACAAGAGTTGTTCAGCCTGATGAGCACTCTCTGTTGGCGTATAAAATTTGAAGATCTGGAACAGCTGATGTGGAACTCCAACAGTCCAGCTACACTATAACATATATAGGAATGACGTCTTAGCAAGAGTTGTTCAACCTGACGAGCACTCTCTGTTGTCGTATAAAATTTGAAGATCTGAACAGCTGATGTGGAACTTCAAGAGCCCAGCTACACTATAACATATATAGGAATGACGTCTTAGCAAGAGTTGTTCAGCTTGATGAGCACTCTCTGTTGACGTATAAAGATTGTAGATCTGGAACCCCTGATGTGGAAATCAAAGCTATCACTAATTTCACTGTATAATTATAAAATAACATAAGCTGGGAGTACCTCCACGCGGTGAAAGCGGTAACAGTTTAGGACTGATTTTCGATGGAAATTCTATGAATCATTGAAAATTTGACTCTACTGGCTAAAACTCCCATTTATTATTTTATTTTATCGAGTAAATATGCCTTCGGGCTTATGTTATTTGAGTGTTTAATTTCCTTTTCCATTTATCTTCGTTACACGGTAGCCTACCCGGTAACGCAGGGGAGCAGTCACTTAGATTTTAATTGATCAGGTATCTTCAGAATAAAACTATAACCATGACTAGAAAGAGGTCAAATCTTTCCCAGCCTTCCAAAGGAGCTAAAAGTTTGAGGATCATAAGATCCCAAGAATCTACCGAAGAGCGTCAGGATAGACTTGATGCTGCTCGAGAACATCAGGCTGCAACTCGCTCCGTAGAAACCTCTTCGGATCGCGAAGCTCGCTTGCGTTCTCAGCGTATTTATGCATCTACATCCAGGTCTCTAGAGACCAGTGAAGAATATGATGCGCGACTGTCCGCTGATCGTGAACGTCATGCATTGTCTCGCGAGTCGGAGACGTTTACGGATAGAGAATTGCGCTTGAGTTCTCAGCGTATCTACGCATCTGGTGCTAGGTCTCTAGAGACAAGTGCGGAACATGATGCGCGACTGTCCGCTGATCGTGAACGTCACGCATTGTCTCGCGAGTCGGAGACGTTCACTGATAGAGAATTGCGCTTGAGTTCTCAGCGTATCTACGCATCTGCTGCTAGGTCTCTAGAGACAAGTGCGGAACATGATGCGCGACTGTCCGCTGATCGTGAACGTCACGCATTGTCTCGCGAGTCGGAGACATTTACCGATACAGAATCACGCTTGAGTTCTCAGCGAATTCGCACATCTACTAACAGGTCTATTGAAACGAGTGATGAACGTGATGCGCGACTAATTGCTGATCGAGATTATCATACATTGTCCCGAACACGCACACAACAAAATATTCATAATCAGTTAGAAAGTGAGAGAGAAAGAATTGCTGGAGTACGGCATGAAGAGACAGAAGAAGAGCGCAACGAACGTTTGAATTCTGATCGCCTTAGGCTATACATAATTTATTTTGGAAAATGAACAGATATAAGAGATATAAAAATGGTGCCATAGCAAAAAATATTCCACGTGAAGAGCATTTTCTGCTGTGAGAAAAAATTTGAAGATCTGGAACACCTGTTGTGGAACTACAAAGCCCAGCAACACTATAACATATTAAGGAATGACGTCTTAGCAAAAGTTGTTTAGTCTGATGGGCATTTCCTGTTGACATACAAAAATGAAAGATCTGGAACGACTCCAATCGTCTTGCTCATCCCGTTGTTTTCCCGTCCCTGGGCCTTAGAATTCTACATCAGACGTTTCAGATCTTCGATTTTGACGACCCCGTTGTCGCTGGCATAAGCAACAGGATCCGCGTACGAAGTCGCGGGCAGAAGCTAGTCTCATAATATTGATCAGCCAAGGGACATAAGCCTTTCATAGTTGTAGATAACCAATCCACTATAGCCACCCAAACCTATAGCCCAATATGTTTTTTTCCATGTTCTGCAATAGTCCTGCACCAACCGGAGCTTGTCCTTGGGTGCACTTTCATAGTGCATACAGGGATAATCGTCGGTTGGTGCCACATTCCATTTAAAATAGTCTAAGGGGCCTCTGCGAGTTGATTTCGGTTCTTTAGTCTTTTACATTTCTCGTCTCGAGAAATGTCAAAGACTAAAAAATAATAATAATAATAATCATTTTATTTCAGAAATCTTTAATTTAAGTTTTGGGAGTTTACTACACATTAACCTTAATAACTTAGTAAACATGCAGGTTCGACAGATGTAATACCTGTGGGGCACCGGAAGTCATGCAATAATTGCTGGCAGATCGAAAACCATTAACAATATAAAATTCACGCTTCGATAGATATGATTTCAGCAATTTCAGCAAGGGACCAATGATACCATACGTTGCTAGTTTGTGAATTAGTATGGAATGAGGAATTTTATCAAAGGCTTTGCTGAAATGAGTGTGCTTCACATCAAATTGTTTATTTTTGTCGATAGATTCTATTAGGGACTCCGAAAAAGACATCCAGTTTGAAGCAGTAGTATTCTGCATGCAATTACAGGAGCTATTATCGTTACGTACAAATTTTTTGGTTAGTAATTCTAAACCAAGGGTTTAATTAGGAAAAAATTTAGTTAACCCGAAACGTTAATGTCCCAAACTATTTCATATTTGGGGTTCTTAGGTTTTAATTTAAATATGCCCCTAAGAAACCTTGACACTTTGTCATCTCTACCAATGAGGGCCAATGAGGTTTTAAATGTGGCCCTGAACGACCGAGCGTGGCTACAAGCCACACTACCCATCCGTTTTGGTGGCCTCGGCGCCAAAATTACCAGTATTAGCTTACCCGCGTCCCTGTTCTCTATCCACAGCACTGAAAAGTTGACCGGGAAAATTTTAGCCCCCTACCTGATTAACCCTGAAGTGCCGTGCTTGACCAATGTGGAGAACGCCTGGAAAGCGACTTGCCCGAATACCGATCGGCCCGTGAACCCATCTTCCCAGAAACAGTGGGATGAGTCGCTCTGTAGGATGGTACGGAACAATCTTATTAATACGTCCACCAATACTGCTGAGCGTGCTGGCTGCTGGCTGTGGGTGAGACGGGTACGGCTTCAGGCACTACTACCTTCCGCCTTGCTACCTCTCTGCGTCTGAGCGCTCTTTTTGTGGCTCTGCATCGCTGCCAATGCGGTGAAGGTGTCGACTTTCTCGGACACCATGGCCTATCCTACAGTAAGAGCGCATGCCGAATAGCACGGCACGCCAGCATTAATGACATCATCCGTCATGCTCTTATCGCCGCCTAAGTGCCAGCTGTTTTAGAACCCAATGGGCACGCGACGATGGGAAGAGACCAGACGGAATGACCATATTGCCTTGGAAAGTAGGTAGGCCTTTGGTGTGGGATGCAACGTGTGTCAACACCCTAGCGTCATCCCACCTTCCTAGCACGGCGGGCTGAAAACCTCAAATGGCGCAAATACTCCAATCTTATTGGGACTTATATGTTTGAGCCATTTGGGGTTGAAACACTAGGGCCATGGGATCCGAGTCAACTCTTCACGTGACTAGAGGGCTAGCCTATTCTTTGGCCAAACAATCAGCATTGCCATACAACGTGGCAATGCTGCCAGCCTTTTGGGAAGTTTTCCTATTGACAGCGATGCGGACGAATTTTTTGATACCCTATGATTATCCCCCCCACCCCTTTTTATATACTTGTACATATTATTAATTTTTTTTTTTTTTTTTAAGTCTGTTAGTTATTAAATCATATAAATATGTGTGTGAAAATAATACATAGCATGATTCATATTATTTTCTAGTTTTTCTAGACAAGGAAGCTAGTACTATATTTATTTAAAGGACCGATCTACCTCTTCTCAGGAAGGCGTCCCTGATAATATTGTGGCAATCAGTATGAGACTCCTGTGCAATGGGTGTGGAGATCCCATTTGAAAATGAATGTATTTATAGAGCATGCACCTGGATCAGGGAGTCATGGTAATGTGTCATTCTGACAATGTTGGACCTGTTTGCAAACAGGTCAATCTGGGGCTGATCCAGTTTAACAACTGTCTAGCTAAACTTTAGATGTGTATAATGAGTAGGTACCACCAATCTTAATGATATCGGCTATGGCCGTTGTGATACCTATTCTAAGTAAAACTTCACAGTATCTGAGTTTGCTTGTAAATGTTTTGAGCCCTATAAAATGCTGCTAATAGTTCCAGGTTATTTATTATGATATTTATCTATTAACAATTCTATGTCTCGAATTTTTCCAGAGAAGCGATTAATATTCAGGTGATACAGTAAAATATTCTTATTTTGCTTGTCTTTTGTCGAGTCTAAAAGTTTAAAGAATCTATTGCAGTATTATTAGAAATACTAGATAATACTGTTTCGTCACTTAGCCTAGTCTCAGTTAAATTATCAATAACTACATGTATACTGTAAGCTAACAAAGTAGCCAGTAGGTACATGTTGACTTTTCTTGGTAAGAAACATACCTATGACCCGAATTAAAACAAAATCTCTAACAAAATTGTTAGTATCAAAATACAATAAACGGTCACTATGACGACATGATAAACTATGCATTAAGTTATTTAAACTACAAATGTAATCGTTCTCTTCAGCATACAAATTATCTGAATATAGCAATGCACATAATATTAATTTACCTAATTTTAATTTAACTAAGGTGTCGACACCATTAAATATGTCCGTTTTAGTGATGCTCAGACTGTTTCCAATTAAAAGAACTACAGTAGTTTAGCTTTAGCTCATTCATTTGTGTTTTTTTTATTTTATGTTCAAGCTCATTAACATGCAAGTTGTGGTAACAACAATTAACTATAGTATGTTTAGATCGGTATTTAACAAGGATCCAAACCTGCTCCTAATCTATAAGAATATACCAAAACATTACTTTGAGTGGGATTGATGGTTTCTATAGTATGAGTTAAAATGGGTGAAGTGGCAGTGGAACAACATGCTGTGACATGAGAGGTGGCGGAGTGGGAGCACAACTACAGGTGAGATTGATTGATTGACTGATTTGTCAGTGACTCGTACCTCTCTGCATTGTACTTCACCAAATCCACGAACTCAGGCCTCCTGCAAGCGCTCGCCTAACATTTTGTTGACTTGACTCATACTTACAAGACTTTCCCTGCTCAGTAATTCTTTTTGAAGGTTTTTGTCAACATCATACATTTGTCTGCTAGTTTCTACCTTAATATTACCTATATACATTTAGTTGGTTTTGTAAGTTGATACGTTCTTTCCTAAGATTAATATTAAAGGAGATGTTCCAGAAATGTATGGAGCCTGAGCCAGGTCTGTGTACACTATATGTAAATATGGCTATACAATATAGTAACCGATTTTATATGTTAATTTGATATAATATTACTTCGTTTAATTGTACAGTAAAATCTCTGTCAAGGAGAGTAACAGTACGTAAATATGATGGATCAGCAATATGCGAATTATGTCATTTTGACAGTGACATTTGACGTTTGATTGATGTTGTGCCTTATGTAATGAGCGATGACTGACAGCGATAAAATAATAACTTACGATTTCAGAAAATACTCCAGTTTCTTTATATTAAGTATAATAAAATAGGACTACAGGATATTCTACTCAATTGCGGCAGCACCTAATATTACCTATTCGAGCAGCTACAGATTGGTTAAATCGGTGTCAAGAGCAACAAACGAATGCTGGAACGTTATTTTGTAAAACAAACTGTCCTGTTGCTTCATTTTTTAGTGCCTATCAGTACAATCTGGACCTCGATAATTCATAGAAGAGCAGTGAGCTGTGCAAAACCTAACAACTGCAAGTTATTTTTAAAGTAGTTAACTATTTCTATTACACAGTAACAGCTGAGAAGAAACCCCAACTATTTTTAGGCAGCAAGTACATATTTTTCAAACAAATTCTACGTTATTTAGTTAGCGACAGCGCTAATACTAGGAATTAAATAACGTAGAACTGGTAACGTAGGTAACGTAGAACACTAAGGCTGAAAAAAAAAATGATGATGTGGAACTCGAACGCGGTGTGTTGCCACACCAAGCACCGAGCGCAGACAACACACCGCGTTCGAGTTCACGACAAGTTAATCATCATCCTGAGGATGCCTCGTTGAGAGGTGAAACACGTGTCGATTTCTTCCAGGGTCTTTTCAAGACTCTTTAGAAATAGCTAAGCGGAAAAGGTTACTAAATATATACACATCATCATTTTATTATGGATTTCCGCAAGGTCACGCCTGAATCAATTAACTATCTTAACACTAAGGCTATCTGTCTATTGGAGCGAAGCCCTACGGAGCAGAGACTTGTGCCAATATTAACCAATAGAATCTAAACTCTGCACACATCTGCACATCTCCATTCCACAGGGGTTCTCCACTTCAGTGAACAGTTAGCCTAAGTGGATGAGAAATCAGTCATGAGAGGTATGTAAATAAAACAAATTGTTGTAACTTATGATTTTATTCATTTTCCACATCATCTCTTATTAATTAATATTCCATCCAGGAATGATGCCGGTGCTTTTATGCTTTCTTGGTACTGAGCCCAACCCAAATGCCACACAATGGTCATTGTGTGAGCACAGCAAGCAACCCACTTTTTATTAAGTATTCCAGCACTCTATTTTGTTCTACATTGTGAGCACAGTGAGCACTTGTACACACAAGAAGTAGTATCATCTATATAGTGTATATAGTAAAATCATCAAGTGTTATTGATGCACTTGGTGGCTGGATATGAAGTTGTTGCACAACTTGTTCCTTCATTTCTATAATTTCCTGTGCATGTGTCCAGCAGTGGAACAAAAAAGCATAATGCTCTGGTAACTGAAACAATACAAGAAAACAATTTAATTACAGGGGCAACAAAAATATTATAGTTACATTGTGAAAAAGTAAATTAGCACTGATAGGTGAGGCTTAGCGTTAAGATTTACAATTGACGAATAGTCACTGATTAGAGTTTACCAAGTGCACAGTGATGTTACTTTCATATAGCAGTTTAATAAATTAAAAAAATATAACCTCATTGAGATAAATTCTTGCTGCAACTTCTGCTCTCACAGGACCATTAGCAACATAAGTTGGCATTCGGTGTAGCAATATTCTACACATAGTATTGGTGAAGGTCAGACTGGCCTGGAGTTTGCCAGTTATCCTCATTCCTTGTAGCATGCTCCACATGTCTACGTGCTGCTACCCAACAACTATAGCAAACCAGTCTTGCTGGAATCTGAATAAAACAAAGTAATACATATGTATTGGATATTTACAGAATTATTTATTAAAACAAAATAGTTAAGTAAGTTGTTAATGTTACCTCTCTTCGATACATTAATTCTGATGTTCAGGTCCTTCAGGTATGAAGTGTCTACGTGTTTGAGCTAGAAAGCAATGGCACCATACACATGTATTCATATTAAAAGCAGTGTGCTGCTATGATTTTTGTTACTGAATTGTACGCTGAGTTTGTACCCAACAAGCAAAACATACTAAGCTAGCCTCGGGTATCTAAAACAAAAAATATAAAATAGAAATAGTAATATATATAGGTATTAGGTAATATAATAATAATAAGTGTACTATATAGGTAGTTATTTAGATAACTGTCTTGGATCATAACAACAACAACAACATCTGCACTTGTTTTATATTCATGCCTTGTTATCTTGTATGAATAAAAAAGAAAACAAAAAAGGTGCTTACCTCTGTTGGAGCAATTGTTTCAGCAATATGTTGTCTTTCGGGACCCTCGGGAATAAGAGTGAGCATGCCTCCTAAACAAAGATGTCCTACACCAAACACAAACATTGCTATCATGGGAATGCTGGAGTTTGTGATTGTGTGCCAGAGCACTATTAGAAGACATTTCTTGCATTGTTAGCACATTACTACATTTATATTAACCTAAAACAAAAAAAAAGAGGTTAAACAGTGTAAGATTGTACAGTATAGAAAATAAATAAAATGTGTTTATCTGATGACCAAGATACCGCTCGATGACCGAATTTATTTCGGGACCCATATCATCGGTTATACATATAATAATTGTTCATTTTCATCTATTACAGAGATGCACTGTAGGCACGCCATTGTCAATAAACTGCAATAAGAATGAGTTAAAATGTGTTAGAATATATATACAAGATCGTTCAATAATATACGTCAGCCGATCAAGCCTTAAGAAGCGCCGCGACAGATGAGCACTTTTTGACCTCGGCCTGCTAGAGCCAGGCCGACAGACGAGAGGGGTTTCGTCTGTCGCCTGGGCTCAAGGGAAGAAAACATCACATAGAAATAGCATTTTCACAAAACAACAAGTAAAAGCACGGGTTAAAGGGGACATACCTGAAACTGAACTATATTGTAGAATACCACGAAAACACGACGAAATCCAAATCACAGGCGAAACATAAACCATATAACCAAGCCGGGGTCAACAAAGAAGCAATCAATCAATGTCCGTAGTAGTAAATTGGGTTCCGTGGTATACAACGACAACAGAATACTTTTTATATTGACAACGACTCAATTAAATACAAAGTCAAAGAAAGAGGTAGACGCATTGAGATAGAAAAAACATGGAGGCGCCGCGATATTCTATACATAAATTTGCTTATACAAATATGGGTGAAATACGAACTAGAATGTGAAATATCGTGTTATTTCACTTTTTCTAATGTGGTAATCGTATATGATAAAAGAGACAACAATATTTCAGTTGTTCCTCATAATGGCAACATTTTGTTGAGACGTGTAGTAACAGTTGTAGGTAAGTGCCATATCCGCCATAATATGCGACAAGTTCATGGTAGTTCTGCTGTCAAGTGGTTGTTTACTTTTTGTTTTATTGAGATTTGTGAGTAAATTACGAGGAGGTTTTCTTTACAACTACATATATACATTGGAAAACACCAATTCAACATGCCTGTGTGTTGTATGGTGAAGTGTGGTGCAAGAAAGAAGGAAAATCAACCTCAATTGTCTTTGCACAGGTTAGTAGCCGGTTTTCATGCAATACTACATAAAGTGATAAACTTTCGATTAAAAAATTGCTAGGCGATCATTAAATACGGCTTAAATTTTAATTATATGGGTTTATTTCCGTCCAACAGACCTTTTTCTTATTTCATAATTTCATTCGTTTGTTTACAATGATATGATATGGTGGAATAGTGTTGTACTGTTGTCGTAATAGTTTCTGATACTAGTTCCTTCGCTGCGCTGAAATTATATTGCTAGGTCCGGCCCGTGGTTTACAGCAAAGTGTACTCTTTGGTTCATAGCACCGAGAGACCGTTCCACAGAGTTTTATGTTGTGTATACGATTTTTTTGTTGAAGTTTTTAAGATGAACAATACATTTTATGTAACTTTTATGATTTCCGCGGCGCACGCTAATAAAGTTCCCAGTCCGCATGATTTTTACAGACATCTTCAACAATAATCGTCAAATTTCAGCCAATTTACACAAAACCTTAATGAATTATACACTAAAACCTTCCGCATGAATCACTCCGCCCATTAGTGAAAATTGATTGAAAATCCGTTTAGTAGTTTTTGAGTTTTTCGCGTTCAGACCGACAGAAAAACAGACAGACGCAGCGGTGGACTTTGTTTTATAATATGTAAGGATGTGTATTATTCCGAATTTTCATTTATGATAAAATTGTTAAAAATTTAATTCACTAATACCCGTTTTCACCGACAGCTAAGTGACACTTCAATGAATACCTAAATAAAACTGCACTGTTGGATTTTCAACTCTCAGCGCTGAGTCTACCGTTAAAAATCAAACAGTGAACTTTTATTAGTGATTCATTTAAGTGTCACTTAGTGAAGGTGAAAACAGGCATAAGACTTGCATGCTCGCTCGATACTAAATATTTGGCTTTGTTTAAACGTTCACTTGCCAAACATTAGGTTTGCGTTACAATTATTTGTGAAAACTTTATTTGCTAAGTAATAATTCTATAAATGAAATTATAATTATGCGGAAAATTGTTTGGGAAGTGATAAATTGTCAATACTCGTTTTTTTTCTGTTACAACGGACTATTAGCTAATATTTTTTTAATACGATTCAACCGTGATATCTAGTAAGATTCGTAATACTATTACGTACTAGTATCTATACTCGAAATAGTAACACTATGTTTCCCTGATTGACACAACCCTAGCATTGGCAGCCATTTTAAGAGACACTTTGAGTTGTAGGTATGCACCTTTTTTTTGTAGGTATTTCCAGTCCATACTTATTAAATGTCTATGGGTAGACGTAGACGTCACGTCACGAAACTTAAAACTGTCAAACGAACGTGTTATGTCAAACCCAACCGTCATGGCTGACTTCAGAATAGGGTTACATTATTAAAAATCTTCCCAATTTAATCATTTTTGTACGGCTGTACTCGTCTTCAAGTGATTTTTTTTTGTATTTTTATGACAATCCCTTATTTTTTTCCTATTTATCCATGTAGTGTACACAGAGGTGGCCCAAAATCAAACATCTCTTTTATAAATACTTTGTGACTTTTTATATTTTTACTAATTTTAATATACTTCTTAATTTTTAACCCCCGACGGAAACGGAGGAGTGTTATTATATTATTATTCATGTATTATTTCGAGTTACAATGACTCATACACAATATACAAATAAACTACAAAATTAAAAATAAACTACATTACAATAAAATACAAAATAAAAACCACCTTACATACAACACTTACATTAACACAACATTAATGGTCGACGACTGTAGGTGACGTGCAAGTCACTGCAGTGTCGTATGTACTGACAGTCGAGCCTGTCAGCTGTCATCATCAGCACGCTGTTGGGGCTGCCGCGCACCCTGCGCACTAGAGACGCGCTCCGCTTACGCATAGTTGCATAGAAGCAGTCGACGCTAGCTTCGGCAAACATGCCCGAGGCACTACAGTGCCGCGGCAGCCCCATCAGCGCTCTGAACGCGTTGTTATATTGGACGCGGAGGGCTTCGTATGCTTTTTGGGTGTGATTCACCCACAGGCCGCACGTGTACAATGAGGTACAATAAGCTCTAAAAAGTGTTTGCTTTACCAACTTGGAACAGCGTGCAAACCTGCGGGCTACCATATTTGCTCTAATTGACCACGCCCTCCGCTCCCTATCGATATCAGTATCGTCCCTTAGACCGTCTGTAACTACATGCCCTAGATATTTAAAATGGTCCTCTTTTACCAAGGGAACCCCGTACAGTTTTATGGGTGGTACTGTCATAGGACATTTAGAGCCGGCCTCAAACACCACAAACTGAGTTTTCGTCACATTGTATTTCAGACCGTGTCCTTCAGTATATGCCTCATAAATCCGTAACAATGTTCTAATGCCACAAACCGATGCGCTCAGCAGCACCATGTCGTCCGCATAGCTGATATTATTCAGGCACAACACATTATAACTTTAACGTGTGTATCTGTCTGTGGCATCGTAGCTCCCAAACGTGTGGACCGATTTAGATTTTTTTTGTTTCATTTGAAAGGTGACTTAATCGAGAGTGTTCTTACCTATGATTCAAGAAAACGTATTCAGCCGTTTGAAGACTATCAGCTCTTTTCTTGTTGATTATTGGATGTGAGTATCTTCCACAGGTCTGATCGAGTCGAAATTTGGTATTCTGTTACTTCAATGATATTAGAATAACATAGTAACTTTGAACTGATGCTCCAGCATTACCTGGAATTTTCAGGATACCCAAATCCCTCGCCATCTTACAGCAGAGGTATCGTGTTTGGGCTCATTGGAATGGTCTCAATGAATTAGTTATAGATGATGGTAATCAGTGTTTGAAGATGTAGTAGCCAAAAGAAATGAGGGTAAATTAGTAATTAACTTTACTGTGGGACAAATACGTACAGCTGCGCAGATTTAAGCGAGTCACGTGTCGATCGTAGCGTGTCTACTAGTAATAAGTATATACAGTTTAAAACGTATAAACATTAATTTAAAATAATAAAAAAACACCCGACACAAACAAAATCCTTTAAAAAGTAATAAAATAAAATATATTGGCCCTGTTGGTTTAAATACGCTTTAGGTAATACCTACGTATTTACATATTTAGAAATAAGGTTCATGCAGACCAGCGCGATATCGCGGGAGCTACAGGCAGCGCGACCCTTATAGCGCCCGCGATATCGCGCTAGTCTATACGAGCCTATAAGCGTCATCGCGTCGGAGGACGGCATGCGGCATGCTATGCAGCCGTCATAAGGAGAAAAGACGTATCTGACATTTTTTTCGAAATACTGTTATATACATATTCGGAATCAGCAAAAAAAGACGATTCCGAATATGTATATAACTCTATTTCGAAAAAAATTTCAGATACGTCTTTTCTCCTTATGACGGCAGAATGGTAGAAAATATTTATATTACTTTTTAAAGGATTTTGTTTGTGTCGGGGGTATTTGAAATTTACCTTTTTATTATGACTAGTTAGAATTGGACATCTAGTTAAGGTATCGTCCCCATTCAGGTCTATGGCAACGTAGGGCTTCTCACACTCCTGTCCAGATACACTATCAACCAGATTGTCGAAAAGGTGTTGGCAACCTGTTCCCTGGCTTTCAGACAGTTGATGGTGGAAATAGTGTTGTGTGCCTTGCCATAAAATTCTACTTCAAGGTCTGATATATGCCTCAGTGAACCCAGCAAGGATGTGTCTTGTGAAAGCTCGTCCAGTGTCGATTTTTTGTAAGTACGGCACAGTTAATGTTCTCATGTTAACCTCTCGTGGAAACTCTAGAGACTGATGCAAGGTCATTTTAGGAAAATGATTTCTACTTTTAAAGTTCAACAACCTGTTAAGTTCTGAGTTGAGCTACACGATTACTGACAAATACGTGCACTGACTGGACAGGTCCACTCAAATCTGTATGGTTCTTTCCTCAAAAGACCATTTCAGATACAAATCTACATGGTCCTTAAATGAATACATACATACATAAACTCACGCCTTCTTCCCATGAAGGTAGGCAGAAACTACAGAACGCCACCTGCTACGATCCTTACATACTCCTTTTGCTTCGTTTACGTTCATACAACAAATTGACATTAATGAATTTTATATACAATGACATGAATATTTACTTTTAAAGTATTATATTATTTTAATTATTGTGAATGTGAAGACTATGTGGGTCATTCCTTTTTGTTTTGTTTTTAATTTTTTCTCAGTTAGTTCTAATTATGGTTTGATAGTTTGAGTAATTTATGTGGCCTACCCAAATGTCCTTTTTTTGGTACTGTTTGTCGAATCATTGAGCTCCTTAATTTCTCTATTTTTTTATTTGAGCTGCACGATAACTGACAAATGCGTGCACTGACTGGACAGGCCCTCTCAATTTGTGTGATGCTTATCTCAAAAGACCACTTCAGACACCAATCTACATGGTCTTCACAAGATTATGTCTGGACCTTAAAAGAGACTGTGACCTCTGAGTTTGTTTCGGCCTTTCTTCTCAGAGTAGTCAGATAAGAAACGCCGACGTCATCTAGTTTTTAAAATATGATTGAAATGTAAAATCATATTAATCATATTAAAAGTACACTTTGTAAACAAGCATATTACAAATTAGAGGATTATATCCAAGATAAGAGTGCTTAGAAACATGCTGGTCCTACTCCATAGGACAGTTTAGAATCAATACAAAATCAAACAGGTTGCTAATTTAATTGTAAAATTTATAATTTTGTGTTATTTGACATTGTTATTTTGTGTTCTGACTCCTGACATACAGGTTCACCTAGTTCGGTAGTCAGAGGCTTCAAACAATTTTGTGTAACTTATTATGTCAATAAAGAACTATTATTATTATTTTTTATTTTTTTTTTGTCTTTGACACATCTCGGGACCCTGGGGTCCCGGACCTTTGGAAGGCTTACGAGGGGCCGAAGCCAACTCGCAGAGGCCCGTTATACGTTTTGAATGAAATGAGGCACCAACCGACGATAATCCCTGTTCGCGCTATGCAAGTGCACCCATCGACAACCCCCGGTTGGTGCAAGACTATTGTAGGATATGGTAACAAAGATGTTGGATTATGGGTTTGGGTGGCTAAGTGAACTGGATATCTAGAGCTATGGAAAGACTATGGCCCCTGCCTGACCAATATTTTATATAAAATACACAGGTAAAATGGCACGGGGTGACTTGCACACTCAATAATGGGCCCCCGAAAACGGTCGCTAGCACAAAGTGTCGAAGCGACAAGGGGGCAACATGTCCTGAGGTGCTTATGAGGAGTGGAGAGGTATTCCACGGCTATCAGGACAATCCCGGAAGTACGGTCAAGATCCCTACCAGCATCTTATTGGAATACTTCCTTCCTCCGAGCACGTTTGCTCTTGCGAATCTCCACTCAAGCCAGTCAATTAAGGCAAGAATGAGGTGGAAGCTCCGTTCCTCGTCAGTGTTCACTCCAGACGGCCAATAAAGGCAAGCCAGAGATGAGGAGCAATTCTCCCGGGAGAAAGGGTCCGTGGGTCGCTACTGCCCAACAGCTCGCCACATTCTGCCCTGCGGGTTTTTGTATCTCTCTTGGTCTGGCTCCTCATCCCAGACCCGTTCCGGCAAAGTAAACTCTACCGGCACAGACCTAGAGTTCGGAGCGCGCAAGCCCCACCACGACGTCAACGTAGAGATACGGCGGTGGGGTTATTATTATACCTTTATTCCATTTAAATACTTATTAATTACATTTTTAAATATTAAAACATATAAAATATAAAAACATTTAAAAATATAAAAAATAGAATTCCGCCGGTGTCGGGAGCAGGGTCCAAGCTACCGGTGGTTAGGGCTGCAGAGACAGGAACCTCCTCACAATGCGGGCCGTATCGAGGAGTACTGCTTTCTGAATCAGGCGTTTGATCCAACCGTCTAACGAGAGCCTCGAGAGATGTTGATCGAGGCTTTTGGCCATCAGGCCATTAGCCGTTACGACAATCGGCACAATGATAGCTGAGCTCACATTCCACATGTCAACAACCTCGTGTGCTAAGTCGAGATATTTTATTTGTTTCTCTTTCTCAGCTTTCACGAGGTTCTCGTCATGTGGAATGGTAACATCGACTATCATTGCGTGGCGCGCTAATCGGTCTATCACCACTATATCAGGCTTATTGGCAACAATAGTCCTGTCAGTAATGATAGACCGATCCCAGTACAACGTGACATGGTCATTTTCAAGAACTGGGTCGGGCACATACTTGTAATACGGTACCTCAGAGTCTACAAGTTTATATTTCAAAGCAAGTTGCTGGTGAATAATCCTGGCCACTTGGTTATGTCTGTGCAAGTACTCGCCGTTAGCTAGACGCGAACAACCAGAGATAATATGTCTGATGGACTCACCCGGACGATGGCATGCCCGACACACGTCAACCGTACCGTCCTTCATAATATGTCTCCGGTAGTTATTCGTCAAGATAACTTCGTCCATAATTGCACAGATGAAACCTTCGGTTTCCCCGACAAGGTCACCGAAACGTAGCCAGGATACGGACGCTACGAAATCTACATCGGGCTCGTGAAGAGCCCGAAAGTAGCGCCCGTGAAGCGCCTTGCTTTGCCATACCTCCTTGCGGTCATCTGTAGTAAGTACTACAGGTTTGCGCCAGTTCTCTTTAGCCATGGAGAGCGGGGTGAGCCCGTTGTCCACTGCGACCACATCACGGTGCATACCCACATCGGCTTTAAAAAAATATTCCCTGAGGCTGCACACCTCGCGGTTGTGGAGGGTCTTTGCATTTAAAAACCCTCGACCTCCGCATTTCCGCGGGATGTACAGTCTCATCACTGATGAATGTGGGTGATGCATCCGGTTTGCGGTCAGGAGTGTACGTACCCTCCTGTCCAGGGCGTCAAGTTCGGTCTGAGTCCATTTGAGTATGCCGAAAGAGTACATCAAGACCGGCATGACCCAACCGTTGAAGGCGCGCACCTTGTTTCCGCCTGAAAGAAAACTAATTAATACCTTCTTCAGGCGATCAAAGAAGCGCTCCTTCAACGATTGCTTCATGTCAGCAACGTTGATGCCTAACGATTCCGACATACCCAAATACCTATAGTTTTCGGCTGAGGAGAGGGATCTAAGGTGTATGGAGTCCAAGAGTTGGATTCCCTCGGATTCCATGATCTCCCCTCGCTTTACATGCATGACTGCACATTTGTCCACACCAAATTCCATCCTGATGGCGCCACTGAATGTTTCAGTTACCTTCAGTAGCTCCATCAGTCGCAACTTGTTGGGGGCAAAGAGTTTCAAGTCATCCATGCAGAGGAGGTGAGATATGACCTGACCACCTCTCCTCAGCCTATAGCCCAGACCTGAATCTTCTAGCAGTGTGCTTAGAGGATTCAGAGCTAAGCAAAACCAGAGTGGACTTAAACTGTCGCCCTGGAATATTCCCCGTTTAATCCATACAGGCTCGTCATTCCCCTGGGTCTGTCGACATCCTGGGTAGCGAAGGACCGTCCTCCATTGCCCCATACACGACATCAGGAAGGTGCGCAGAGTTGTATCTACTTTATACAACTCCAGCACCCTCATGAGCCATGTATGTGGCACCGAGTCATAGGCCTTCTTATAGTCTATCCAGCATGTCGACAGATCCTTGCTGGATCGACGAACCTGTTGGCTTATGGCCATGTCGATGAGGAGAAGTTCCTTAGTACCGCGGGATCCGTTCCTACATCCATTTTGAGAGACTGACATAATTGAATTATTATCAATGTGTGTGTTAATTTTCGTTCTCAAAATGGATGTAAGAAGTTTATAGACCGTCGACAAACATGTGATCGGTCTATAATTCTTGGGTTCCGCGGGATTACCTGACTTATGGAGCAGGTGGGTAACGCCTGTTGTTAAAAACTGAGGTAGCGACCCAGACTCTAGGGATGATTGGAATTGGGATGCCAGGCGAGTGTGCGAACTACTCAGCCATTTTAACCAAAAGTTGTGCAGTCCGTCCGGTCCCGGTGATTTCCAATTCGGTAACGGACGGACTGCTCTGGCTACGTCTAATGGTGTGATGAACACAGCATCCATTACTGGTATAGTTTCACACACTCGTTCGACATCCTGCATCCAGCCAGCCTCAGTATGACAAACGGGCACCGACCAGATGCTGCGCCAGAATGCACTTGTGGCAGCATCATCCAGGCGGCACACGTCTGTCACATTTTGTTCAGGTCGCTCCCAAGCTCTATATACCCACCTCTCATCGCTCTGGAACACGCGATTCTGCGTGTATCGATCAACCCGCCGCTTATACCGCCGAATACGACTCGCCCATGCACAAACTTTCTGCTTCAGGAAGTCGATGCGCTCTGTGACACGGGACATATAGTCTTGTGGACTGATTCCAGTCCCCGAGAATGCCCGCCTTACAAAGCGCATCACTCGTGGTCGTGTATTTCCTTCCCTGAAGCAGTATAGTTTGCCGATGAGAACCCTGGCCCCATCGATACGTCGCTCGATCCTGCACTGCCAGGCTGGTACGACTGGTTTGGGTCGAGTAGCTCCGTCGCAGTTTGGAAACTTGACGTTAGCTAAACGACATGCCGCAACAGCCGCGCAATACAGGATCGAGTGTGTATCAATGAGATCCTCGCTGCTCTCGAAAAAATTCGTAAGCTGCGAGTCCAGGGCACACACCAGCGCCCTATTTTTGTTGTGCATGGGTAGACGTGGTAATCGTGGTCTAAGTTCGGTCGGAGTGTACCTATACTCGCGAAACGCATCCTCCAGTGCGCTCCTCAATCGGTTGTTACACTGGCTACTTACTGTGGCAACCCTATCATCCTCCTCTTCAACACCATGATTGAACCGCGGCGGGGTTGCATCAATATTTGACGCTTGTGCCGCGGTTTGTGCCCGAGTTGATACGATATGGTTGCTCAGTACCTCTGAGCGCAGCCTATCAAGTGCGGTATCGTCCAACCTATGGTTGCGTTGGATGACACGCACCTGATCCGACAGTCGTTGGGCCGAGACGTTGACGGTTGGCTCTAGTTCCTGAAACAGAGACAGCATCCTAACACGGTACGCAGTGAGGTTAGTTCCTCCCTCTGTAGACCCGTAATATGCGCGCATGACGTTCTCGTTCATAGACTGAGTCCATCTCATGCGCTGCACACAACCACCGGCAGCGGGGACCCGGCTCGGGGCCGGTTGGCCCCTAAGTCCCAAGCTCTTCGGTGGCCGGCCTCTCCCCTGCCGACGTACAGGTGTTGGCGACGTCGGCGGGGAAAAATACTCGTCGCTCGAGCTCGACGCAACTACCGCGGCCGGTGTCGTCGTAGCGCTCATAGTGGGGCTGGGTACCGGCGGCGGCGAGGCGGAGCTGAGCGAGGAGTCCGGAGGTGGTGGGCGTGCTAAACGTGCGGCCGATCTCGTCAACATTTAGTTCCAATTCTTCCAATTCCAATTTTCCTTGTTTTTATTGGGGGTAACATCTGTCACGTCACCCCCGTTACGGCATTTTTTGATTTTTGTCTATTTCTTTACTCATTTTGATCTTTTTTATGTTTTATTATGATTTGTAGCCTTTTTAGATTGTTTTCGAGTTCTGATTTACCAAAAAAAATGCGTGTAAAATAAATATAACAATGGAAATTTAATGAAACTATTTTTGAGACGTGTTGACGTTTGTGTTGCCAGAGTATATCTATTATTATTATTATGACCTTTATTTCATTTAAATACATATAATTTATATTTTTAAATATTAAAACATATAAAATATAAAAACATTTAAAAATATAAAAAATAGTAGCCCACCGGTATCGGGAACAGGGTCCAAGCTACCGGCGGTCAGGGCTCCAGGGAGAGGAACCTTCTGACAATGCGAGCCGTGTCTAGGAGTACCGCTCTCTGGATCAAGCCCTTGATCCAGCTGCCCAACGAGAGCCTCCTTAGGTGTTGGTCGAGGCTCTTGGCGATTAAGCCATTGGCTGTCACGACTATCGGCACAATGATTGCTGAATCTACATCCCACATGTCGACAACCTCGCGAGCCAAGTCAAGATACTTGATTTGTTTATCTTTCTCAGCTTTCACGAGGTGCTCGTCATGCGGGACCGTTATGTCAATAATCATTGTGCGCCGCTCTCCTCGATCCACCACCACTATATCAGGCTTATTTGCAGCAATAGTTCTGTCAGTGATGATGGATCGATCCCAGTACAATGTGATATTTCCATTTTCGAGAACTGGGTCGGGCACATACCTGTAGTACGGCACTTCCGATTCCACAAGGCTGTATTTCAGAGCAAGTTGCTGGTGGATAATCCTGGCTACAAGGTTGTGTCTATGCAAGTACTCTTCATTAGCTAGACGAGAACACCCGGAGATAATATGTCGGATTGATTCTCCCGGACGGTGGCATGCCCGACAGATGTCAACCGTGCCGTCCTTCACAATGAATCTCCGGTAATTGTTCGTCATCATAACTTCGTCCATAATTGCACAGACAAAACCTTCGGTTTCCCCAAAGAGGTCACCAAAACGCAGCCAGGTTACGGACGCTGGTAAATCTACATCGGGCCCATGCAGGGTCCGGAAGTAGCGTCCGTGAAGCTCCTTACTCTGCCATATCTCCATGCGATCTTTAGTGTCAAGCACTACAGGCTTGCGCCAGTTCTCTTTAGCCAAGGAGAGCGGGGTAAGGCCCTTGTCCACCACGACCACATCTCGATGCATCCCCACGTCGACTCCAAGGAAATATTCCCTGAGACTGCATATCTCGCGATTGTGGAGGGTTTTAGCGTTTAAAAAGCCTCGACCTCCACACTTTCGCGGGATATACAGTCTCATTACTGATGACCGTGGGTGATGCATTCGATATGCAGTCAGCAACGTACGGACCCTCCTATCCAAGGCGTCGAGTTCGGTCTGAGTCCATTTGAGTATGCCGAAAGAGTACATCAAAACCGGCATAACCCAACCGTTGAAGGCGCGCACCTTGTTTCCGCCTGATAGAAGACTATTTAATACTTTTTTCAGGCGGCCAAAGAAGCGCTCCTTCAACGATTGCTTCATGTCAGTAACATTGATGCCCAACGCTTCCGACATACCCAAATACTTATAGGTTTCGGATGCGGAGAGGGCTCTAAGGTTTATGGAATCCGAGAGTTGGGTTCCCACGGATTCCATAATCTCTCCTCGCTTTACATGCATGACCGCACATTTGTCCACACCAAATTCCATCCTGATGGCGCTACTGAAAGTTTCAGTTTATTATTATTATTATTGATTTTACATTCTGTGATTACTTCCTCACACACTGACTTAATTTTTTTTTTTTTTAATTAAGGAAATCGTCGACTTTTACAATGTTTGTAAATATGTGAGCACCATGTATCTATCACATAATTAAATTATCTGTCGTTGCTTCATTTTTAATTCTTTTTACCTATTGTGGTATAGTAATTTTATTCTAGGTGCATCGTCTTCACATATAATTATTTAACTAATGCACGTACTTATACAAACTATTATAAAACATTTTAAAAGAGTAACGGTGGAGTTTCTTGCCCATTCTTCTCCATACGAAAACTACCTTTTGGAAGGGGAGACTAGAATCAATTATATTATTTTGTAAATTTTGACGTTCAAAAGTGCCATGCATACGCCTATTTGAAAAAAATGATTTGACTTTGACTTTGAAAAGTGTTTGTACAAACCTACTTACAGAAATAAAATCATATTTTATCATTTAACTAACGACAAATTGGTAGGTATTTAGAGAATCTTACCCGAGTAGATAACGACTCCACTTTCGCATCTTCACTCGATTTTCCAGTTCTCGCACACGTTCGTTTAGGTCCTCTTTTTCCTTATCTCGTATTCTTCGATGTTTTCCATTTGATAAAAAAAAATACTGAACTTTTTAACGGAAACGTGATTAGCGCGCGGCGCAAAAAAGTACAATGATATGACAGATTTCATGCGAGTGCGCTAGCGACCGGACTTCACCGGACAACAGATTTTTTTATGATGAAGACTTTCATCTTTAAATAATGTCATGTGATAGGCGAATAGTACAACGAGTGCAAACTACAAAGTACTCAATGAGGACGAGTTTACGAAGCATATTATACTGCTGCCGTTTCTGACATAACAAATAGCGTTCATAACACATCAGTAAATCGGTTATTCGGTCGGTATCGGCGCCGAATCGTAACTTCGCCTCGATATCATATCAAAATCAATTTTTCCCTGTTCGGATTCGGACATCCGGATTTCTATCGTTATAATGACTGTAACTTCTAACCAATTTACCGCAATACGTCAGTGTTGGTAAGGATTATTAATATCTTGTTGCTCAATCCTGTTGTAATCAGTGCGAATGTTGATTTATACAAGATTTTTATTGTTTTTTTTTGTGAACATGAGATGTCGTGATGAATTATTGTGACCGTGTGACCGTGATGATTCTGACGATTTCTAACCGAGATCCGCTTATTTTTTTTGGATTCACTTTTAGACGTCACCTCAGAATGAATCGTTCTTATATTATTGGACTGAATGATTAGGTACTACGTGAACAAATGCGCAAGGTCGTAACGTGTCCCAGTCCTAATTCTAATTAGAAGTACATTGTGAATGATAACAGATAAGATAACACAATATCCACTAATGAGCACATCGATAGGTTACTACCTCCCTACTAGTTACTACCGAACTTCATAGTAATGCGGAAGAACGGCCGCCAAACTAACAATACGACAAAGCCATGAATATTCACTTGTTCCCATGGGCTGATAGGCCATGATGGTAATCTAAACGTAGTGGTAGGTACACGACAATCAAGGGTAAAGTTGTGCGTCAAATTTTTCGACTACAGTGGCAATTATTGTAGTTATTTCCTTGTATTGACAGAACCACGGCTGCTCAGCTGTAGCTGATGGATAACACGCAATTGTTTTTAAATAAGCACCTATCATATTCACAAATGGCTAATTATGAAAGGTACTAAACTTGGCAATAGTAATAATATCCATATCGGTATCTAAGCCAACCACAGCAGAGACCCAACACAACCTTATCCCATGTAGAGAAAGAACAAAGTATTATATTATAAAGCCTACAGGAATGACTAAAGTCAAGTTCAGTTCACACGAAGGAGCTAGGAGAATCATCAACAACTGGGAGGAATAGGAGCGAAACGTGCATCGTGTCCATGTCACAACAAGTTAGAAGCAAACAAAATATAATATAAGCAACAGGTAATATTTAAAAAAGTCAGAAGAGCGGGTGCTCTTATGACTTTATGAAATATTACCTAATCAAACGTAACACTGCACCTCATCATCTTTAATTACTTTGTGTTCAATAGCACGTTACTGACGTTCGGGGCATTCAGAATATAATCACGGAGAATAAGTTAAGTTTTTAAAACATTGTCTTCTGATTCGGTCAATGAGAGTAGACAAGTACAAGTTCAGTGGCTCTCCATGTTCAATTACTACGAGCGTGTTGTTTGTACAGTTGCGAGCTAGTCGCCGCGCCAGTATTAGTTACTAAAGATTGTACGAGTGTGATACGGCGCCGTAATCTGCCTCGCGACAACCTGATAACCAACTCGTCGCCCCGTCCTCCTGCAAACCAATGTTTGGCGCACACAGGCAGGTGTAATGGTGTCTGTGCAAGACGCGAACACTAGCTAGCTACAGATACCTAGCTATACATATTTTATGCGATAATAGTTGTAGCAATCGGTGTTGTGGCTCTACAAGTAGAGTTAAAGTTTGAAGCAGTGGCCCTTGTCAACAAGGTGGCCTCGTTACATTTGGGAATGCTACTAAACATGACAGACACACTGACTAGTCCACGGCTCGGAGGCCGCGCTGACCAGTCCACGGCTCGGGGGCCGCGCTGACTAGTCCGTGGCTCGGGGACCACGCTGAGGCATCTTTGGGACATGGTGATGTTCACAAATCGTTTTTGGCTTTCAATACATTTTATTGATAATAGAATTAAACAATATTCACACTCGAGTACGTGAGTAACTCTAGCTACACATTTAGATAATCAATTATTAAAAATCAAAATTATTTGAATTCGTAAAATATTACACACAGTGTTTCATTCCTATGTACTATAAAACGTATCTATAGCGGCTAGGTACCTAGGCTAGGTAAATATATATACAACAACACTTTATTCAATTCAATGGCAATTTCTATAGAACGCTATAAATTATATTACATAATTTACGTGGTAAAACAAAATTTACATTAATTGTACAACACGGGGTGGTGCACGATCAACCTGCGCTTGCGCTGCCTTCGATGTCATTGTTCCTGTTCCAACAGACGTGCGAGCGCGTGCGGGCTGGCAACAGCGCCGCGCGGAGCGGCAGCCGCGCCCGCGCCGCCTACACGGCGCACACAACACCGGCACGCCACCGCACAACACACATCACAGTTTTTTGACGATGTCAAACTTGGACTTCAGGTCCATCGGCACTTTCTTGGGGTCAATTTTCTTCTTGGCGGCGAGGTGCGCTCGCATCTCGGCCGCGGTCATGCGCAGGTTGAGCCTCGGCGGCTCGGGCGGCGGACTGTCACCGGCGGGCACGTCGGCCGCCGGCGCCGGTGCGTCCAGGTCTGGCACAGGCTCGCCGGGCGCCGGCGCCGCCACCAGCAATTCGGCGTCGTCCGCGCGCTCCTTGATGCGCGCTACCACCTGCTTGTGGCTCTCGCCGGCGATGCTGTGTCCGTTCACCTCCAGGATGCGGTCGCCGCGTTTCAGGCCCGCCGTCTCGGCCGGCGAGCCGTCGTCCACCTTGCCGATGTACTGGCCCGGCTTTCCCTTCTCGGCGTGCAGGTTGAACCCATACCCGTCGAAGTCTGGCGTCTTCCGCACGTGGCAGAGCCGCGGCTCCGTAGCCGCGGACCCATTCGCGGACATGTTTCGCAACTCAAGTGACACGCGCTCCGCGTCGCGCTCGGACTGTGACTGACGCCCGCGCCCGCGCACTGCCCCGCGGCCCGCGCTGCCTGCGTGAAGCCTCCGCCCGCCGCCCGCGCCCCGAGCCCCGCGCACCTGCGAAGGTTCGCCTCAGGTGTGACAGAGGAGTGGGGGAGAGGGGCGCTCGCGCCGCCTCGCTCTCCAGTACACACCGAATCGCCGCTGAGGCGCCAAGTATCGCCGCGAGTGAAGCACACGAACTCACGTTCCAAGCTGTTATTGTTTGTTCCCGAGTGGCGCAGACCGGGGTGAGTACACGCTACTCCGTGGTGTCCGTACGTAGGGCATGCAGTGAGGGCGCACAGCAATCCCGGGGGCGACACGTCACAGCCGGCGCCCGCGCACGCCGCTCGGGATCGAGGCCGTGCCGCTTTCCCGCAGAAATGTCGCTGTGTATGTGTCATGTGCCACTGCTAGCATACCGTACCTCACTTGTACGGTGATTCGAGTAGGATTTCGGTGTTTTCGGTTTAATAGGATTTTGGTGTTCCCTATCTTATGCATATCTAGGACATTCTAATGGTAGGACACCAGCGCATGTATCGTTCGCTACGTGGATATGTTCCTGGTGTGTTGATGTGCTACAATATGGTGCTTCATCACTTCAATTAGTTATTGAAGAGTCAACATAACAAAACAACAAAAAGAAGTTAACTCAAGGAAAACAATGTGAACGGTTGTTGTGCGGCGGTGACGAGTGTGTCCGATAGATGGCGATGCGCGGGAGCATCTGCCGGGGCTCGATCGTTGCTCCGCGGGTCCCTGCCGGCACTCGGGCCCGGCGCAGCTCGCGCTAAACTGAACACTGCTGGAGCTTGCGAGCTGCTGCAAGCTGCGGGCGAGTTGTGTGACATGACGGAAGCGAGGAGGAAGTGCCCAGTGCCACTGTACAGTTACCTGCCAGTATGGACTTCCTGTACGTGTGCGCACATACACATTACATTAGCGCTGAATCTTATAAGCATCTAGACTAATAATAAGCAAATTCGGCAACACGTCATCGTTAACACCACCGCACACCGTCGGCATATTGAGCCAATCATTTGGACCGGCCAAGTAACGAACGACATGCTCTCATAGAAGAGAAAAAAATTGTTTGCTGGTTACGAGACTTTATCGGATTGTGTGTAGTAACTGTAGTAAGAGTAACCCAATTGTGATAAGATATCTCACATACATGTAAGTTCCATAAGAAAGCACTTCACTTAAGATTAAAAAACTGTGATGTTTGCAAGGGGTCTGAATTAGGTTTTGCTAGACATCATAACAATCTCACCGGCAATGCATTAAAAGTCATGCAGTGCAATGAAATGTAATGAAGCACGGCTGAAGTGGAGACATCGCTGAGAGATCCTATGAGCCACGGCAGGTGCCGCCCCGGAAGACAATCTGTATGTACGTCACGGGATGCCGGCCATACATAAGTCGAGTGGCATGACGTCGTTTTTAGAATTGAGGACATTTGCCAACAAATTTTCAGTTCGCAATGGTTTTTTTTTTTTAAAGGAATACAGTGGCACTCCGGGAGTGCCGACAGAAGTGAAAACTTGAAAAAAGCGGCCAAGTGCGAGTCGGACTCGCGCACGAAGGGTTCCGTACCATTATCTATAAAAACGAGCAAAAAATATCACGTTTGTTGTATGGGAGCCACTCTAAATAATTGATTTTATTCTGTTTTTTAGTATTTGTTGTTATAGTGGCAACCGAAATGCATCATCTGTGAAAATTTCAACTGTCTAACTATCACGGTTCATGAGATACAGCCTGGTGACAGACGGACAGGCAGACAAACTGACGGACAGCGGAGTTTTAGTAATAGGGTCCCATTTTACCCTTTGGGTACGGAACCCTAAAAATCGGCACTACGATAATCAACGCGTTGATGTCTCACTCCATTACTCCACGGTGTCGGTAAATTGCGTTACAGTGTCGCGAAATCAATGGTTTAGTCCTCTATCAAAAATACCCAACACGCCTAAAGAAGCTTTGACTTTTAAAAAAAAAGGAAAGAATTTGTTAATGAATACATTTTAACGAAACGGAACGGCACGGACGGACGGTTAGGTATATTAACGAAAGTACTTAATGAACAAGTTTCATTATATTGGTCATTCGATACGTTATCACTGCACGAATGTAATGACGAATGACGCATTAATCATCTGTTCCGTAGAATCCGGTTGATATCATACAGTCAGTCCAGTCGTTCGCTCCATATAAAAGAATTTCAATACCTTGGCATTGGCATATCTCGGCTGTCTGGCTGACCTTGTCAAAACATTATTATAATAATATAGTATCTCACCTGTTTACCCCGAAGGATAACGCAGAGGTATGCCTACCTAAGTACGCCCACAGAAGTATTACTTTTTTGTTATTGCCTAGTGGGCCTGCTCTTGACCTCGATCTCGCTTGATAGAAAGCGATGGTTGAGGCACAGAGTAATGAACTTGAGGTCTACATTTTGGAAAAACGAAAACACAAATACAATTTTGTTGACCTGGGAATCGTTCAGTAGCGTTTGCAACCACTAGACCGACAAAGTAGTAAAAAAAAAAAGATGACAAAATATAATATGCTTACACAGAGTGAAGAGGAACTCGGTCCCTACTCCCTACCTACGTTCCTACATCCGGTGAAGTCTGGTCCGTATCAATTGTGAGTTTAGAAACTTGAACAAACTGGAGGTGATAATGAGTCAGACTGCCACGCATACCAACCACTGACCATAAGGCATAAGGCGTATGCTGAGACGCAGCACAGCACAGTACAGATTTTGCAGGGTAGGGCAGGTGAGGCAGACATAGCAGGCCGCAAGCGCATGCTGCAACGCAGCTACACAGACACATTCGCGTCCTAGCAAGTACAAACAATAGACGTTAATGGTACACTTATGTGACCCATACACGGAGGTGTAACGTAAATAAATTAATTTTGAATATGGGAGTCACTTTTGGTAGGCATATTAGAAAATTTAAAAAAAAAAGTTTTCCGTGTGATATATCAAATGATAGGGCTCGTTTCGAGAATCGCAAACGCATTTTTTTTTTATTTTAAAATAAATACTTTTAAAGATATTTCAGAAAATACATGATTATTGACCATTCCCCCTTTATCTCCGAAACTACTAAGCCTAAATTTTTTAAACAAATGCAGAGAATGTTTCTTAACTCATAGATTACAGGAAAACCTCTAAAAAGTCTATGGTCTTAAAATAACATGGTAAAACTCTCGATATTGTGCGTACAAACTTACATTTGCAGTTGGAATGTATGGGAGAACATGTTTTTCAACAACAATGTTAAATTTATTCTTGGGATAAATTCATCCCAACTACGGATCCCTTGAGTGTGCGTTTTTGTATAGTCTGGATGATTAGTATCATACAAGCAAGGTTCACAACGAACCAATTCAATTAAATGTTCTGTCATTCTCATTCCAATAAAATTATGAATTAGTGGTAAAAAACACGTGCTGACCTGCACGGGTCACGCAGAAATCTATGCCAACACAACAACGAGACGCAGAGCAGGACAGACACATGTCTGCATAGCATGTGCTTGCCGCAGCGTACGCAGCTCTCTGTTGGTTCATATTCAACAAGTCGTTATTTTTTCCTCATTTCGCTGTTTTTTCTTTTTTTTAAGGTTTTATTATGTATTATTTTAAATTTTCCTAGTCTATTTTAATGAATGTATGTTAGATGGGATCAAAATATAATAAGAAACATACGAGATATTTAAGATAAATTTTAAATGCCACCGAAATGATGAAGCAATCCACTGAAATTATATATGTTCCCACCGAAATTAGATTTAGGTCACTGAAATGAAAATGTAAACATAAAACAAAGAGAAACAGCTTCATAGCACAATGTCACAAAGTACTTTTGAATGACTCTTATTCATAAACATTCGCTAACACATACACATTTTTGTAAACCACTAATAAGTTAAAGACTCAAGCAAACGTTAGGCTATGTCGGCAACCTTCGTTCGCCTGCGTATCTCCTCGTTTCCGAGTCGATCTCGCACAGAAACCGCAAGCAAAGCCTTTCTGAAAGAATATGGTATTGACTAATAGTCGATGAATAACAGATTTTACAATGACCCCATAAGAAACATATCTTTGAGATTTTTTTAAATCGGCACTGATATTATAAAGCGGTCCACCGAAGTGAGCTAAATGACCACTGAAGGCCATTTATAATAAATACATTTAGGACACCCAAATGGGATTTGTTGTAATTTCGGAATTTTCTCATATCGGTGGTGTTTTCAGACCACCGTTATGAGAACACCGAAAGGAGAAAAAAGACAAAATAATGAAAATAATTTTGTATAAAATTAACACTACTCAAGTAAATATATAAGGTGCATGTACGAAACACAAAATTAAAAGTAATAAACACTCGGTAAACAAGTTTAAAGCGCCACCAAAACGATGTTTTTTTGTTGTCATTCACCGAAATGAATGAATTACGTTTTTAGCGGGAAGAAGCAGTGAGGTAGCGACCATTGCTCAGCGTCAAGCGCTTAGCGTTGACTGACTGACTACAGCTAGGTAAGCGCAGGGGTGTGTCGCCTACATGCCGGATGCAAACTACATATATCTGTGTCTCTTTTGTTCACCGGGATGAGTATATTTCGGGGGACAAAATGTTTTCACTTATCAGTAACTTCAATGGGTAGGTATGAATGATAATGATAACACTGTTACTCAATATTATAACTACTGGCCTATTAAATAAAACTAATTATAGAACAACAATTGTTTTATTTTATTTACACACGTATTTACATGATTTAAAAACTAACAGACTTAAAATAATAATAATAAGTACAAGTATACAAAAAAGGGGGGAAATAATCATAGGTCATCAAAAAATTCGTCCGCATAGGTGTCAACCGGAAAAGTGTCCAACAGGCTGGCAGCATTGCCACGTTGTTTAGCAATGCTGATTTTTTGGCCAAAGAATAGGCCAGCCCTCTGGTCACTTGAAGACTCGACCAGCCGCTTGAAGATGTCTTGAAAAACTAAGTGGGCACTCAGATTCCATGGCCCTAGTGTTTCAACCCCAAACCGTTTGAGGTTTTCCGCACCTGCAGCAGCAGCCCTAGCACAGCCCGCCGTGTTAGGAAGATGGAATGGGGCTACGGTGTCGACACACGTTGCATCCCGCACTAAAGGCCTACCTACCTTCCAAAGCATTATGGTTATCCATCTGGTCACTTGCCATCGTCGCGTAACAAGCCATTGGGTTCTAAAACAGCTGGCACTCCAGCGGTGACAAGAGCACGACGGATGATGTCATTGATGCTGACGTGCCGTGCTATCTGGCCTGCGCTCTTATTGCAGGAATTTAAAACTAAATAACTAATAGTTTTTCTTGTACAAGGCACATTTCATCAAAATCGTATTAGTGACAACCACCGCGATAAAAAATTTAGTGGTTTAACATTTTTTTTATGTAATTTTTTTATTTATTTTTTTTATTTCAAATATGCATGTATGACACTTTTGAACGTCAAAATTTACATAATAATATAATTGATTCTAGTCGCCCTTTCCAAAAGGTAGTTTTCGTATGGAGAAGAATGGGCAAGAAACTCCACCGTTACTCTTTTAAAATGTTTTACAATAGTTTGTATAAGTACGTACATTAGTTAAATAATTATATGTGAAGACGATGCACCTAGAATAAAATTACTTTACCACAATAGGTAAAAAGAGTTAAAAATGAAGCAACTACAGATAATTTTATTATGTGATAGATACATGGTGCTCACATATTTATTTATTTATTTATATATACTTTATTGTACACCACAAAAATACATAACAAAAAATAATCAAACACTACAAAATATACAATGGGCGGCATATTTACTAACATTGTAAAAAGTAGACGATTTTCCTAATGTTTTTAAAATTAATAAGTCGTCAGTGTGTGAGGAAGTAATCACAGAATGTAAAATCAATGTCATATAACACAAAATTATAAATTTTACATAAAAGATGTATGTACTAATAAAACCCAAACTAAAATATTTTTTTGACTCAGATGGGTTGCAACATTTTATATTAAGAAAAAAATATTCCGACATATTAACTTTCTGCAGTGGCATTTTCATCCACGCCACGACAATTTTCTGTTTGGGAAATTCACCCAGTGTGTTCATGCATTACAAAATCTGTTCTGCCCTGCGCTGCGTGGACCTGCGTCACCTACGTCTCAACATACGCTTAGCGTAATAATATAATTAGATGTGCGGTCGGCTGTGTCGCTGGCATTAGTGATGTATTCGTGAACCAGTCGCCAGCACTCGTCGTCACTTGCACAGTCGCCGCATCTTCCCAAATATTAACTTTCACTTTATCATTTGGCGGCAAGAGTGTAAATATTGGAAAGATAGTAGATACGGTAAAAATAAAAGCGGTGTGTGTGCAGGCCACCCAATTTTAGAAATGTAGGAGCAAGAAGGTACTTGAAACTGTTGACTGTGCAGTGTTACTGGGTGTAACCGTAGAACCGAATTAAAAGCGTTTAGAACTGAAGCCTTGTCTCAAAAGACTAGCGACTCGTAAGACAGTCACACGACAGTCGTTTCAGTATCAGGATAAACAAAGAATAGATGTACAATTCGGTATAAAACGTGCAAAAAACGACAACAATGAAACGAGTACCTAAAAAGAAAGAGTGGTGCCGATTCTCTTGTACACTGAACTAAACTAACTAAACTATCACTAAAATTCCATACTTTTGGCTATAAGAATCTCAACGCTATTCTGCAAAATAAATTCTCTTTTAAAAATAATTTTGACACAACTTAATCGAATTTGGCAATCGCGACTCCACATGTGATACTTATTTGTCCTACCCCTGAATTTTTTTTAGAGCCGGGCGTGCGCGTGGGGTGCAGCCTCGACGTGTTTTATATGGAATTTTATACTTTTTGGATGGAAAATAAGAATTTTTTTTAAGGGTTTAAGGATTTGTAAAGGGGATCGAAATTTTCACTATTTTTGTGATTGGTCACACCATTTTACCAAAAAAAAATTATAGTATATAGCCGGGGAATGGGTGTAAGAGAAACACAGATGCTGAAGAATGACACTATAATTAAACGAATCACATAAGTTTAAATCTTGCAGAACTTTTGAGTTAAAGCGCGCGCACATTCGCTCGCTGATGGGTGGCTTACTTAACTAACTCACTACCATTCGAACTTACTGGAGCTTGCGCGGGCGATCTCAGACGGGCGGCCGGGGAACCACACTGGGTTGCCATCGTATTATTTACATACTGTCGCATAAGTATTGTTTTTGCACTTGAAGTCGAGGCGTTGGTTTGAATTTTAGTTCAAATTTTATTTCACACCTTTTTAATCGCGATTATAAATAGTCAGATTTAGTTAGACATTCCAAATTTTAGGTGATAAACATCAAATTCAGAAGTGCCATCTTAGTTCTGTCAAACTAAAATATAGTTAAGTTGTGTCACATACGTCTATTTCAGAATGGGAAATCGTCATTTGACAGGAATAAACTAAATTTTGGTGATTTTTAGTCTAGTTTAGAGGCATTTGTGACAAGAGAATCGGCACCATTATCTCGAAATGTGAACAAGGAAGAAAACAAATCTCATAACAGTCACATTTCGATGACCACAGCGAAAGGTCACCAAGCCCGCGTGAGCCGGGATGATCAGCAAGTCCGTGTACCGTGTCCGAGACCAACGTGAGGGATATCAATGTAAAGCTTCTCGCAGCTGTTCCATGTTATGTCTGAATAAAAAGTTACACTCCTACGGTTCACGTAGTTTTTCCCCACGGACTCAACTGTATCTGATATTGGCTTCTGCATTTATCTCAATGATTTGGACGCGGTTTGCATCGTCATTGTTAGAGATTTTCTTTAGGAATTTCTTTTTTTTTTCGGTATGTACCGACATACCGAAAAAAAAAGAACATAAATATACATCATCCGAGCTAAGTCGGGACGGGTCGCCAGTAGATATTATGTTGTATTTTGGAGTGTCGGCAGCCGGCATACCAGTACTAGGTCAGTCAAGGCTGACTGCCGGCGGCCGCATTCTGCCGAGTGCAGAGCGATTCACCTTCCACAGCTACATATGTATATGCTGACATGTTAGTTGATAGTTGACGATCCACTATTTATTGCACAATTTAGAAGTCAATTCATTAATTGAGCATTGCTCGACACAAAGGTGTCTGCTAATGATGCCGCACATCGGACACCCTACACGTCGCTACAGTAACGATCAGCCGCATAGTATTTTGTGTCGTAATGAGTGCAGCTGACGTGTGTGTGTGTTGCGAATGTAGCTGATGGTTAAATAACGACTCGAAGTGGACGATGGCTGGTGTGGTGTAATGAGTGATTAGGCGACATTCTGGCGGCGCGGGCGCGTAGAGACGGTGCGGCTGGGAGTGACATCGCGGTATAATTAGCAATCGGTGCCATGATCATCGATAACGCCTCCAGCCCGACTGTCCCGTACTGACCTACAAACTGGATTCTAGACGAAACTTTAGGTATACACGTAGTTACGGAAAATTGTTAGTTCGCACTGCGCGCAACAGCATTCACCTATTTCCAGTCTCTAACGATTCGATGATGTTTTTCTAGGTAGCTAAAACGGTACGGGAGTGATGATTTGATAGTGACATTGGCTTAGAAGGAACCTTCATGAGATATTAACTAAAGGCTGCAGGTGCCAGTAAGCAAGCCAGCCTGATACAGTTATAAATAACTCTATACGCAATAAGATAGCCACTACGATTTGAATATTTGATTCCGCACAAAAAAACATTCGATTACGTAAAGCTTGAAGTATGCGAAGAGCGCGGCGCGCGCGCCGGTACCGGTATACATAGTAGGTACCTACTACGGAAGGTATGTCGTAGTACGTGTTCGTAGCCGAGGCGCGGGCGCAGCTCCGGGGGCCGCGCATATGTAGTACTTTATAACATCCACCGAATGGTCGAAGCATGAGAGATTGAGAGATGAATGAAACGCGACTTATGTGAAAATTAACGATATTGTAATTAATTAATGTTTAGTGACTGACTGGACAGGTCCACTCAAATCTCAGACTATTTCAGACACTAAGTACCTAATTCCACCTGGTCCTCACATGAAACTGAACTCTTCAGAGTTCGATAGGACCGATAGGAAACACCGAGCACATCTAGTTTTTTTTAAATATTTTACTGACGTGTAAAAGTGGTTGTATAAACAATGAGATTTTATCGCTTGTTCAAGACTAGGTCCCCATTGCAGCAGATATAGAGATATTGCGATAATTGTCTGTTATTGTAGATATACAAGTATGCTAACAACGTTTTGAGATTGCCGATCGGTTATTAGTTAGTGACTCCTGTAATAAAAGAGCGTTTAATAATATTTTACCAATTGATATAAAACCAAGCTCACTTTAATTTCGTTAAAGAAAGCAGACATCAACTCGGTAATGTTGGTATCTCTCGTCATACGAGCACAAGCCTGCTGATGCGCGCTACTGTAACTTAGCTACGCCCTCTCTACAGCTGATTGGCTTCTATCCTCTGCACCCATTCTTATAAGCTAGACAAGACGCAACGGAAACAATTACCTTTTTTTTGGGTGGGAAATTATCAAATTACTTCTCCCCCTCTGGGCGGAGCGAGAAGGCGTGTCAGACTCTTACTGACTAAAACCCAAACGTGTTCCTTCAGTTGCCTGTATGTTGCCAGGGGTCACGGTATCCCTTTCGGACTTTCCCGCGTCCCCGGCAGGCATCGGCCCTAGCGGATTCCGTCAATTATGCTGACATCTCTTTGAGGCGCGCGTGGAACACAACGAGCCGTCGACCCAGGCTTGGCCCTAATCGGACGGCGAGTTACCCATTGCTCACCGTCCGCAAGCCCGCGCCTACGGCATACGGGAATCGGCCTGCGATTCCCAGGGCCAGCGGCGGCTAGGGGCGTGAGGGCACGAAGTTTACCTCCCCCTCACGCCTCCTCGTTCGCGAGCATTGCTGCTTCGCAGAAGGAGGTGACTGCTTCCCATGCCCTCTCTCCGTACCATGGTCTAGATCAGGGCCGGACGCGAGAAATCACCGCCGCCGATCGCCTCCACGAGGACACGGCAGTGCTCCGCCTAAGCCGGGCAGACCTCTACCATACGCTCCACCTTGTCCTCCGGGCGATCCACACAATGGTGACACCCAGGCGTTTTCTTCCGCCTTATTCGGAACAGGAACCTCCCAGAACAACCATGTCCGGTGAGGACCTGCGTCAGGCGGAAGGTGAGGACACCGTGGCGCCTCTCTACCCACTTTTCAAAGAGGGGACATATCATCGCAATTGTGGCGTGACCAGCACTGGGTTGCGACAATCGCACTCTCCATGACGCCATGAGATCCCGCCGGAGCTCTTTCCGCTGTGCCGTGATTTACCGCGGCAGTGATATTCGCCTCCTCACGCCACTTCCAAATGTGCGCGAGGGCTTTTGCCTTCAGATCCCATGGCGGCAATCCAGCAAGGAGGCTCGCTGCCTCACAGGGGACCGTGCGGTATACCCGGACGCGTTCAACCGCCGGGCTAGCCGCCGCCTTAAGGAAAGTGAACGGGACCAATTACCAGAATCCAAAAATTACCACCATTATTTGAGTCTTGCGTAATAATAATTGTTCCCGTTTCGTCTTGTCAATATGGTTCATTAATGTCGAAAACGTCAACCCATTTCATGAACAAATGTCATAACATGAGTGATTGAATCTGCTCATGAATCGATCACAACAACACTCCTGGCGAAATGTGTGTAGGTACTATACAGCTCTGCCTGCCACTCTGGGATAGACAAGCGTGATGTTGTGTCAGTAATCTGCATGTACACACGAGTGAGTCAGCCGGTGCTGGGGACTCTCCCATGTATGTAGGCGGCGTGGGAACTTTCACAACAGCATGGAAAGGAACACGACCGGCAAACTAGTTGTTGTGAGCAATAGTGTTGCTTGATGATCTGTTAATCAATCAATCAAATAATTTTATTTTCAGATCCAATTTGTTAGTAATTACATACACATCTTAAACACTAGTGTTAGTACATAACATAATAACATTTGGCAAATTTGGGTCATAATTACTAGTAATGTCAAAACAATCAATAATAATAATAATCAATAAATCATAACTATAATGTAAAAATAACTGTAATGTCACAATCAAAATTATAATGTTACCCCAGAATAGTGTCAAGACAAAACGCCCCAGGCCAGCGTTTCTAGCGGCCCGCGGTTCTTCCCTAAATCTTAAGAAGTACTTTTTAATGATATCTCAAACACGTTTAACATATATTCAGTAAGAAGCAGTTTAGAGTTGGAGGCTGAGGATGAAAATTTTCGAGCTCGCTTCAATCTACATTTTCAAACTGTTTATGTTGACAAAGGAACTCCTATTAACCTGGAATTCTAAGACGAAGTGAAAAAAAACTCGAGCTCGCCTTGCTCGCTCCCCTACATTTTTATTTTTCGTAAATAGCCTATGGACACGAAAATACACCGCCCTGAAAAATACTCTTAGATTGTCCTCTCATCTCGTACGAAATAAGTAAACTGACCTGTTATGTACTACTCACAGATTTTGAATAATAATATGATGACGTCATCATCGAACACAAATATACAAGTGTGTAAGCCGTACATTTGTAACAGCGTAACTTGAGACGTCCAGTTGAACTATGCTAGCGCGAGGTACTCTTCATAAAAATTTTCCTACAATAGCGCTGTTATCAGCGATACAAATGCTGTGCTATCAGCATGTTTAGCGTAAAGCCCCACTTAACAATGTGATTAGCCTACCTACCAGTGTATTAACCTACCAGTTTAATACAAAAGTTTATAATTTAAATTAACAATGTATCGTTGGTTCAGCGGTCGCAAACGCGGTTGCTGAGACCGGGAGTCTGCGGGTGGGATCCCCAAGACGGCTAAATTGTATTGGGTTTTACAAAATACAATTTTTTTTTCTTGTAGAACGTAGGTAAACAAAAAATACAGATGTTAACTTGAACAAAATGAACGGCTATCTTGCCTTCAACGGCGTACAAATATTCTAATTATAATTTCTAATAATATAATTCTTCTAATGATATATTTAAATCAATTAGAACATTCAAAATTTGGATTTCGCAGTAGCAGCCTGTAGTCTGCATTTGTCGCCAGTACGATTATTTGAATCACTTTGACGAAACATTAGTAATAGTTCGTTTCTCGTGGCGTGTGTGACGTCACGTATCCTGAGTCACACCTCGGCTGCGCCTGCGCATCTAATTAGTTTCGCTTGCAATAGTTTTGTAACAGAACGTACGGCGGTTATTTATCTCGAGAGCATCGTCACGTTATCAATACCACAAGCAGCCACTCAACTGTTGATTCATTAGTACTACAGCAGAGTATGTACCTAGTGCGGGTCCAGAGTGGGTGCCTAGGGACCCACGGCGTGCCCCGGGGCCTCGGCTCAAGTCGGTCGTAATAAAGACATCAACGCGCGCACCTGCAAGCTCCCTTTTGTACCCGGAGCGATACACTTTTCTTTTTTCGGGTCTCTGTACCAATTGCGTACAATTGCAACATATGCTGAGATAGGAGCCTTTTGGCCTCGTACAGGACTTTCTGTTATTTTTTTTATTTTTTATTTGTTTTTTTTTTTATATTTTTATAATGTTTTAATGAGTGTGTTTTAGTTTAATTTGTAATGTCCTGTGCGAGTCCCAATAAATACTTTCTTTCTTTCTTTCTTTCTATATTTATTTTCTGTATTTATTTATTGAACAGTAGAAATGCGCTATGATGTTTTTTTGTGTATGGCATTTTGAAGTTCGACCAAGAGATCGTCGCCTACTTCGCCTAACTTTCTCTGTGATGTCTTTATAAATGGAGACTTCCAGCCAGGGCAATATACAGTTTGCCTTGTAATTCAAAGTATTCCTTCGTGATAGTGTGACCCCTTTACAACATTTAAGCAACCCATATAGCCTAGGCAAGTGATCGGTAAACCAGCGCTCGCGAGCCGCTCTTCGGCCTACAGTGTGAGTCTTTACAATGTGCACATATCGAAATGAGGGAATTTAGACTGTACTACTGAACTTTAAAGTTAAAATACCGATGTTCTGTATACAGAAAGTTTAAAATTACGATTTACAGTGACAATGTTCATAATCGCGATGTACGGAACTTCGAAATCCTGCTATAACAAATGACTAAATTCCGAATGTTTACCATCGATATTCTGAGCAACTATTTCGCTTTTATGTGTATAGAAGTAAGGATAAAGTAATTAAAATTTTGGTAGATGTAAGGATAACATAATTAAAATTTTGTAATCATTGAATTTCAACATTAACTAAATTAAAATTATTATATTATACAATTAAATTTTAATTAAGTTATCCTTACATCTATACATACACATAAAACCGAAATACTCGCTCAGAATGTCGATGGTAAACATTCGGAATTTAGTCATTCGTCAATTATAGTACAAGAAATAGGGACCTATTATTGCAACCAGGTTTCAGACTGGCTAAAGTGGACTCATCTTTCATGGGGTACTGTTTAAAATGTTATAATAAAATTCCTCCCCACATACTATATTATGAAGCATATTTAATTTTCTACTTATTTACAAGAGTATGACAAAACTAAAAAAATATAATATCCTAACCTAACTAAAACTATTAGACTAAAACTAAACTAAAATTAAACTAAAATATGGCGTCGAAAAATTCCTCCGCGTCGCTGTCGACTGGTAATGTACCCAAGAGACTGGCCGCATTGCCACGTTGTATGGCAATGCTTAGCCGCTGGCCAAGGTAAAAACCAGCCCTTGGGTCACGAGAAGTGTCAACCAGTCGTTTGGAGATTTCATTGAACAGACCGTGAGCACTCGGACCCCACGGCCCTAGGGTTTCAACCCCAAACGGCTCGAAAATATAGTGACCCACATACTTCAACTGAATGAGACGAAATTCAAATCTTGTATAAAACGCACACTATACAGACAGGCATATTAAAAGTTGGGGGATTACATCGCTGATAAAAATGTTTGGCTCAATGCTGGTCCTGGTCCACAACTACAACTAATTGATTAACATTTGCAAATACTGTTGGAGCTGCTGAAGATTGTAAGACCATCTTTGCATTGTATAAACTCAAATCTCTTTTTGGTATTATATAATTGTATAGCACAAGCGTGAGCACTATGTACTCAAGAGTTACCATTTACCGGGTAATATGTCTTGCATTGACTTGAATGTGCCATGGCGGCTGTGAGTATGTCATGCTCACTCAGATGTTTCGCTGACGGTGGCGCGTGTGTTGGATCATTTAGCTCCCTTCAAAATGGTTGAGCTGAATGGTGCTAATTTCATGCGTCATGTTCATGAACGGGCGCCGTCAGTTGGGACAGGTCATCTCTTAGTTGCCATGGCTTATTTTTAATTTATTTTAATTTTTGAATTGTTCTTTGTTTTGTCTTTTTATTACATGCTTCTACCGTGCACGTCTTTCTAAATTGTTCTCACATGTATAATTTCAACATGAATGATGTAACCAATATTTTGTAACAATTTTTTATTTAAAAGAGTGTCCGTGGGGTTCTTCTCCATAGGTACCTACCTACTACGCTTTGGAATGGGCAACTAGCTTCATATTTCTGACTGACCGATTCCTTAACAATTCAAAAGTGCCTGTAAATGGTTTAATTGAAATAAATGCTTTGAGTTTTGAGTTTGAGTCATAGCAAGATTTCGAAGTTCCATACATCGCGCTGATTGAACATTCTCAATTAGGTAATTCGTCTTAGCAAACTTTCAAAGTTCCGCACATCGCGATTAAGAACATTCTCAATTAAGTAATTCGTCATAACGTACATTCTGACTCACGTAAATCGTAATTTTAAACTTTATGAATATAGTACATCGGTATTTTAAACTTCGAAGTTCGGTAGTACAGTCAGGATCTCTATGCCTAATTTTATCGACAAAAAGATTTTAATTTTTTGTTCTTCTTGACGTCTTATTGAGAAACAGTTTTGCTTTAAAAAAACATGTTTATTTTCAATTGAGGGTAGTTCTTTTTTCCACAATTTTTTCTCATAATTATGGAGTTTATTTCATCGCGATAGATCATTGAGTTTAAAAGTTAAATTCCATAAAAAAATATTAACAAAAATTATATATTTTTTCAGTCGATATAATTAAGCATAGATTTCCTCATTTCGATATGTGCACATTATGAAGACTGACACTGTGAGAGTGCAGCTCACTACAATGTCGATGAGTGCGAGCGTAGATCGCGGGGCAGTCGGGGTTTCGGTCATTAAGGCTCGTGCAAACTGGCGCGATATCGCGGGCGCTACAGGCAGCGCGACCCTCGTAGCGCCCGCGATATCGCGCTGGTCTGCACGAGCCTTTTAGCAAAGCATCAAGTGTTTCACTCAAAATTCAAATTATATTTCAAATATTTATTTCCGAAGTATGTTCACCAAAAATTAACAGGACATCAAAAATTAATCATTTAATGTACTTTCAAAGTTTTCCAAGGTTAACTTGTTAATAAGTAAGATACAATCATCATATTATTATCAGCTGATAATATGATGATGAAAGCATCCTACTTCTTAGCAAGTTAATTTTAGGAACCGTTGTAGAATGAGAGAGGATGGGAGTTTTAAGGCTTAAGAAAAGTGTATTGAGGCAATTTGGACACACAGAAAGGATTGGTTCTTTTAAGAAATCTTAGTCGTTACAGTATTGATATGTGGCTCCATTGACTAATAAGTTTGCCTAGGTATAAAACCAGGCGAAAATCCATGAGATACGACAAAATATAAGATTTTTGTTTATTTAAATAATTCCCACAATAAATATAACATAATAAATATAACTTTACTTTAGATTCTCAAATTTAATGACCATTAATGCTATTTTATATGATAGTGAATATTCGGTAACAAAAATTTCAACTTAACCAAGTGTTCTGAAAGGCAGTCAGTGTGGCAGTCTGGCACGGATCCCGACTCTTGGAGTTAGTTCTAAAAGATAACTGTTGGCGATGCTACGTCCCGTCGTGTCCGTAGTATTGCGCTGCGATACTCACTTATCTGCGATATCAGCCGCTGTTTGCATAGTTGGCATGATTACGATAAACGGTGTCTGTGTGTGTGTACACTACTCTCACTGATAATGGCGGCACTAATCGTTCCCAAACCTTATCGTATTAATTGTTATTATAAATACTTCCAATCAGCTCGTTAGTAGATGTGACCTTGGTTAAATTAAATTGTCTAAAACTTCAATCGAGAGGTGGGTTGTTGTCCGTTTAGTAAATTCAACATTTACTCGTAGCTCAATACTGAAACAGATAACTGTTAGAAAAGAACTTAAAGCGTCCGCCACCGCCAGCTTTATAAAGCTTCATAAAGAAAGTTGTAATGTAATCAACAACTTGTACAGCATTTGAAATGAATCCTTGTTATGTTTCAAATGACAAAGTGACATTCCTGGACGTCGTCTCAAACCCAGCAAGTATCTGCCGAAGAGATAAATTTAAATAGAAGAGAGGTAGAGAGATCCTTTGTAGAACAACCTGACTAGGGTTGCTCATTTGTTGCAGTCGCTATGTTCATGAACTGACGGTGTTGAACCTACCGCGTACGATACTTTGTCAGTGCGTCCACTGAAATACAGATGATACTGATGATACGGAACAGATCACAGCCACACCGGTTGGAAGACGCTAACAATAGTGTTCCACGCGCACCCCTATTGGACGTCGCGGGTCGCGAGTCTTACACCTCACTCCCCTCGCGGGTCTGAGGTGGCCCGCAAAGGCGGGCCAGCACTAGCCGGGGATACCGGAAGGCGCACGAGATTCCATGATCCCCGGTCCAAGTGTGGGTAGGAAACATTTAAAAAATAGGCTAACAGTTGAGAGTGCAGTGCAGGCACGTTATAGATGAATGTAACATCCGCGAACGCCGGGCGCGTATGGCGGCCGGCCGAGCCACTCTCGCTCGGAGAAATCGTCCTCACGAAGGCACAGCCCGCCGGTGGTCAACACACTATGTTTACCCTCCTCACGTACTATTAGGAGAAAACTACACACTTATTTACTTACGAGCGCACAATCTTCTACAATCTGACACAACCTTGAAAATGTGAATCTTTGAACGTAAAACCATAGAATGACCTTTGCTGGCGCAATGTCTACCCAAAGGTTGTCTACTCCGTGATGGACATTTTACACGCGCGCTCCTGTCCGTACTGTATAGTTCCTGGCGAATTCTGTTACTTCTATGATTTAATATTTAAATTAAAAAATGCGATGCTGAGGTGTGCGATATCAAGAAATGTCATACTCAAATAGTTAAGACTTCTGAATATATTCGGCCCGCACAACTTTTTACCGACTACAAGTTCGGCGTCACGTCCAGCATCCCGCGACATTGTACTGTACTGCTGCCAGTTTGGCGTCACGTTCAGCATCTGGCGACATTTTACTATACTGCTGCAAGAATCTGTAGGTGCTCGAATGACGCAGAAAGGGGGCGCTGTTGGTAAACATTTGTGCAATTGATTTGAAATGTATTGAAAAACAAAATGGCGGCATTAGTACCGATTTAGGCCACGCGCCAAAATAGCGGCTTGTAGCGTTGAACCTAGTTTAATTCAACTAATGTTAAAAGTAATCACTGGCGGACTAAGGGGGGGTGGCAGGTGCGGCATTGTGCTTTTACTCAGACTTCTCTGCGTAAGTCAACAATGCAACTCCTTTTTATGTAATGGTCAAAAGAAAACCTTAACTATCCGGGGCAGGGTGATAAAATTTTCGTGCTCGCTTCGCTCGGTCTTGCATCCTACATTTTCTAACTTTTCTGTATAAGTAGGTCAACAAAGTTATTCTTATTTCTGTATAAATGTTCAAAAGAAAACTTTAATTATGCGGAGTGCAAAAATTTTTCTCCATCGTCCTCTTCATCATTCTTCTGATTCTCTAGCTTTTCTGTTGTCGACAAAGTATCTTCTATTTCTGTATCAATGGTGAAACGAAAACCTAACCTTTTGAGGCACCGCTGCACCGTGCTAAATATTTCGACGTTCATTCCTGGGCGGGGCGCCCCATTTAGTTTTGTCGCCCCGGGCCCCCAAAAGGCTTAATCCGTCACTAAAGGCGCACGCACGGAACGCAACGGAATTTGGTTTGCTTTGTATGAATTCATATAATGGCACTGCGTCCACTATCTGTACCGCCCGCACCGAGCGCTCGGTTCATTTCTTCATACTAAGCAAACAAAAATCTGTTGCGAGCCGTAAATGCGTTGTGACTGGTGCGAACGAGTGGATGTTCACCTTAAAATCAACTTTCTACTGACAAACAAGACTAACGTGATGTTCTTTTGTCAGCAGGTGTCGTTAGTGTGTGGCAAGTCCCGAGCGTGTAACCGGGCGTGATGTGCGGTAGCACCGCGTGAGAGCTCAGCATGGGCACGCGCGGCGGCGGCACGCGCGGTGGTGGGACCACGCGCTCGCGCGGGGAGGCGCAGCGCGCGCTCGATGAGTTCGACGAGCTGGCGGGGCTGCGGGGTGAGGGCGGGGGTGGCAGGGGGAGTCACGATAGTGTCAGCCAGGGCGAGCGCAGCGTGTACGTACTAGAGCACCTGGCCACCTTCACGGTCACGCGCGAGACTGGCATCGTGTACCCCGCCGATGGCATGAGGAGACTGCTGCAGCTAGAGAAAACCAACGGTCAGTATCGTCTGTGTCTACTTTATGTGAGCAATCCCAGTCTCACAAGTAAGGAAGGCCAGGAGAAGCTGGTTGACGTGCAATGCGCTCCACGTTGAGCACGAAACCCAGCGTGTCACTCACATTCGACTGCTGAGCACAGTTTAATAAGATTTTTTATTATAATTTCTTTACAAGCGGCCTTTTTTTTGGGCGGGAAATTATCAAATAACTTCTCCCTTTCGGTTTTCTTCGCACCCCCGGCAAGCATCGGCCCTAACGGACCCCGTCAATTCTGCTGACATCTCTTTGAGGCGCGCGTGGAACACAACGCGCCGGCGACCCGGGCCTGGTCCTTATCGGACGGCGAGCTACCCATTGCTTACCGTCCATTTACAAGCGGCCTGGAGTTTGGATCTGTGCTCGGTTAATGCCAATAAGTTCTTCCCTAATAATGAAGATCACAGTTTTTCCTCTTCGGGGAATACAAGCTTGATGTTATATAATATCATGTTACAAAACAGACATAATATAACTTGTAACCAACTGATTAAGTTTGTTTGTTTGCAGGAATATGGAGCCAAAAGATGCAACTGTGCCTGGAGGGGCAATGGGTGTTGGTCATGGACTATGAGACAGGGGTATGTTCCATCTCTTTCTTACATTAATGTATAACCTAACAGCTGCGTCATCGTTTGCTTTCTTATTTCGCCCATAGTGGTCACGTGACGCCAAGCACCGCCAGTTTGTTCAGGTGTCGTAATATGTAGTGGTCACGTGATGCCAAGCACCGCCAGTTTGTTCAGAAGGTGTCGTAAGAGCCTATCGATAGCCCCATGAGCTGTGCTTCGAGAGTTATAGTGAGGTACTTAATAGTGTGTTATTTGTTTACAGTCAATAATGGAGCGGTTCCCGGCGTCATGGGTGCACTCGCCGACCGCGTTCACGTCGCCCGAGCCCGCCGAGCTGTACAACAACGTGCTGGCCTTCGTGGTGGGCGCAGCGGCAGAGGGCGAGGGGGGCGCAGGCTCGGTGCGGAGCTCGGGAGGCGTGTCAGGTGCGGGAGGCGCGGGGGGCGCGCCGCGCAGGGAGCTGCACATCTTCCAGTGCCACGACGTCAGTGCGCAGGCACTCGTCGAGGAGCTCAACGTGCTCAAGTGAGACTCACACAATTTTTTATTGAAACAACAGTTTCTTCCGCACAGAACATAACACAACTAACAAGTATTGTCACTATGGTCTAGGACGTCTCTAGGACATCTTTCGTTAGTTAATTAGCAAACGCTTAAGTTATCATCAGTTCTCATCCTCCAAGCAATGATCAAAATCATAAGTTCACGACCATACACATTCTTGACAGATTTTATGACAGACTGGATTAAATTAATTTCATGTGTTACACTTGCTCGGTGCAAGTTATTGTAATCCTCCCCAGCGTGTTACAGTCCACCATTTTCAAGTACACACAATATCAAACCACCACTTTCATTGAGTAATGACCGTCTTCCGTAAACAGTTTCCTCCAATAACTTACCTGCCTATGTTAACTGCGAGTTCTCTAGAACTTGTTTCACTTCCTTCACTCTAAAGACAATGGGTCAACAAAAACAAGTATGAGAGACAATCGCTAAATCGCATGACGTTACTACAGAAACTCTTGTTGCTCTGTCGCGCCAGCGTCGACCCTGGTAGTCGATACAACGTGTTGTTATGACACATGTGTTTGTCACGACACATATTCTGAAACACAAAGCTTCTGCCGCGTCGTGATAACGACCTTTATCTGCGGCTCCAGTATCTAGAGAGCGGTCCATGTTATCAGTGCTTGTATCTCGCGAGCGCGACGAGGCTCAGTCCGGTTTGGCCCCCGAATGATCTACATCAAACATAAGATCGCGCTGCCCGTGGCCGCTTACTCCTGGTAGTGCTTCCTTACCTCACTACTCCACATAGTCCGTGTCTGGCTATCCCAAACCTGAAAAATAGGAGAAGCCTACCTTCAGCACTGGATTTAGATAGGGAGTGATAAGATTGTGGTGCAAGGTTCAGTGGATCGGTTCATGTGTTTGATACGAAGAAGTATAAAAATATGGAAACCATTCCTAAGTGTCAGGCTGATGTGCTTTATAGCAGTTTATCCATTAGATCATGGAGACTAGTAAAAAAATCCGATGAACTGCCCTGGTCAAAGAGCTTTGTGGGTTTACGAGTAGAGTGACTGCATGGATCCATCTCTCTAGGAAACCCAATCTTGACTATGTTTTGTTACCATAAACACACAGTAGGCTTCATTTCAGACTAATCCGGCACATCCTTGTATATCGATGGGTCAAACATTTGAGTGTCTTGAAAATGCTCTCCAGAAATATTTGTAACTGGATAACGAGCATTTTGTTCAAGATGATGGTGTATAACGTGTTTGTGTGTGCAGGGGTGTGAGCGGGGGAGTTGCGGGCGACGGGGGGCGCGACTTCATCATCGAGAGAGAGCGAGAGCGCGAGAGGGAAAATGAAGCCGAGCGGCCCCGCAGACAGGTATGTTATGTATCAACAATATTGTACTAAAAAACGTCACTTCTTGCCATCGACCCCTACTACCAGTCACTTTGAGCTGGTCATTCGTATTAAAGCAAAATGTATTGCAGAAATGGTCAAATCCTGCAGAGTTTCGATCCTTTAAGCCAACTCAAGTGACACGGCATGAGTGATAGGAGATGGCCACATTATACCTACGATATGTCATTCCTTCTATAAATCGCCCACATTTCTCATGGTTTATTAATTAAGACTATTTTCCCAAATAGAAACTCCACAAGTGATGCAACCGACATTTTAATTAGAACAATAATACATTGACTCATATATCCATTTATTAACGACCACATTTACGACCATTTTCATAAGAATACAATTATTGGTTCACGTTGTTGATCCGGTTGTCTGCAATGTTATGTGTTCGCGCTTTTATTGCAACCTATTTGTCTGATAATGGCATTCCATTATGGGCATGAATTGCAATTAATGAATTTGATGTTGTAACCGTTTTGGGTGCAAAAAAGGCATTTGGAAAGTTTCCAAATACTTTTTTACATCCAAAACAAAAATTTTGGTATTACGATATTAGATAATTATTGCATTTCATAACCAATACTCTAGTTCAGTAGTTAGCCATATTTCTTATTTCCATACAGTAATATTGCCAAATTAATCAAAACAGCGAAATATTTGACAGCTATTTACGACGTTGCCAACTTTCTGTATAAACGCTCTTAAATCAGATAATAATAACTGTAGACGGAGACAGACAGGGCGGCGCGCGGCATCGGTTCGTTTTGGGAAGTCATATCAAACCGCCAAGCCTGACTCAAAGCCTCAACTAGTCGCTAATATTAATGATTGAAAAGGGCGCAAGCAGCCACTGCCCGCTGCCATCCCAGGATATGATCCCAATTAATTATTCTGCGATACTCACGGGAATAAGTAGAGTGCAGTGCATGGAAACACACAGGTCATAGTAATTTTGGGGCAACGTTGTAAATAAACGGTGCGTCATCAGGGAAAAATGTCAGTTCTAGAAATATGCGCGATAACATTCTGCGACGCGTATCGCGCGATATCGCATCGATCGCCCACAGCGATAACGATTGCTTGCTTGCATCACAAACACCAGGCAGCGCGGCGTGGCGAAACCCTGCATCACTAGCATCAATTATGATCAGTTAACAATCAACGATGACTGCCCGTTGATCTAGCGCTACTGCTGAGCTTGAGATCCTGAGTTCGATTCCCAGGTTGGGCATAATATTATTGGGTTTTCCATCAGGAACTTGAGCAGCCCGGAATCTGTATTTATGCCCGCTTGATGGCAAGAGGCTCGCCCGCTATTACATGGGACTTGAACATAATTCTGGTTCAATGTGGATGTACTATTGCTACAGCTCTGCCTACCTTTCGGGCAAACAAAGCTTGACCCGTGTCGAATATGCAGAAGACATCCTTCGAAGACAGAATAGATAGTGATGAACTTCGGCGACGTCACTTAGCTATGTTGGCTGGTGCGGTCATAACTTATTCAAAAGATAGTATCAGACAAACATTATGAAAACATAATGTTTGTCTGAATTTGAGCTTAGTCTATAACTTTATGTGCCGTCATTAAATTACTCATATTATTGAATCTACTAAAGTTGAGTAATTTTTTCATCACTATGATACTGAGAACATTTTTTTTTTCAATAGGTTGCTTCTAGTTCATCTTAAGTCATGTAAACAAATAAATAAAATTGAAGTGTCTGTTTGTAATGTCAAAATAACAGCTTTTTACTAAATACATATGAAAGTGTATATGTTACCTCTACTTAAAACAAACAGCTATTTCAAAAAAATTGTGTCTGTCTGTCTGTTTGTTCCGGCTAATCTCCAAAACAGCTAGACCAATTTTGACGAGACTTTCACTGGCAGATAACTTTATCTTAGAAAAAGTATTAGAGTCCATGCGGGCGAAGCCGTGGGCAGAAGCTAGTTCCGAAAAAAAAAGAGTTTGGCGCAGTTCGAGCCCGCGCCGCAGACTTTGGCGCACCTCGAGCCCGCGCCGCAGTTTCGTGAAAACGTGCGGTGAAATAATAACAAATTTCTTTAACGATGTTATTTAATACTTACAATCAATTACAAAAATGTATGTCCATTGCATTCCTAATGATGCAAGCTTTCATCGATTGCGATATTTTTCAGAGCAGATTTACGGCCGATCTGAGTCTATAAATGAAATTATTTTGCTATTGTCAACTTCATATGCATTAGTACCCTTATTTTCCGTAATATTTTGTTATATTTCTTTAGGTTCTGGTAGTCCTTCGTCAAGCCTTGGCAACGACACCAGACTCACCGTTCTAGCTGAACACGTTTTTGCACTATACGTCGAAATTCCAATTAGAATTTCGACGTATAGTGAAAAATAAGGTTCGCGCGCTTGCGCCTGCCATCAGAGGCAAATTATATCCTGCCTCAAAATTGTTATAAATATGACCCATCTTTTGCGTGCGCAACTCTTGTAGTTATTAGCGATTGAAATCTTATATGTTTTTGACGGACATATGTATTTAATTTACAGCCAGTACTCTGAGCACAAAGCCGTGTTCACGTCAATAAGAGCTTGTACTTATGAGGAAAAGCGTATCCGAATAACGAATAGCATACGTCTATTTATAATCGTGAAATCCGCAGTGTGGAAGTTGGAGCTGAAGTGCCGTACAGGAGTATACACGCGAAGTATTTATGTAGGTACGGCTACAGCACGTCATTACTAACTGAAGTGCCGTGCAGGAGTATACACGCGAAGTATAGGTACATCTAGTCCAGCCTGCAAAATAAAGGCACTGTCAAAGTCAAACTATTAAGTAAGTTAATTTTTACGTGATTGATACACATTGATGCGCAAATTGATCGTCTACCAAATGCAATTGAAGCGATTGACAAGACTTATTACAAAATAAAATACAAATTGATGGCAATTGATCGTTTGGGGGACTCGTTACCATGCACATGCTGTTGACAGTACTACCTTCTTCGTACTGATACACGGAAGAAAGAAATCTGAACACGGAAGAAAGTATATGAACAAGAATGCGTCATTTGAACATGAATATGCAATCATGTACACATTTCTGCTTGAATCATGCGATTATTGAAATTATCTTATCTTACAGTAGGTACCTTCCTACTATCAGAACTTAAAGAAAACAAGTTTGATGATTATTACGGCATCCTGAACGCAGCAGAAACATTTTTTCAATTCCAAAGGTCAAAAGACAGCCTTCCGATGCAAATTATTAATTTACTGCCGAATCGCACTTCGCTGGGGGTAGAAGGGATGAAGTGTTGTGAACTTGCTGTATCTGAAGTGCTTCATGAATGGCAATAGTAGTTGGTGTTGTGTTTGGAGGAGCTGGTCGCTGATTAGCTCTTGTTAGCGTGTTATCAGCGCGCGATAAGCGCACCGTGCGGCCCCGCGCTTCTCACTCGGCGCAGGACGGTCGCGGCGGCGACATGGCGCGTCTATACAACACCTACACCGAGAAGCAATGGGAGGCCGTGCTCAGCGTGAGTGAACTCTACTGCCGCCCCCCTCCTACCTGTGTGCGAGCTTGTACAGCAGGGTGTTGTGTGACCCTATCATATCAAACACGTGCAAAAGTGAAACGCGTGCGTGTGAAAACAAAACACGTGAGCCAACGCTGGGGCACCGAGATGAACATCTTACTAAACAGCTTTTGTGTTTTTGCAGCAAATGTCAGCGCAGCTGGGACGCGGCGAGCGCGGCGGCTCCGGCGGCGACCGCGACGATGCCTCCTCCACGGGCTCCGAGCGCCTGTACGAGCAGGACATCGCCATCCTCAACCGCTGCTTCGACGACATAGAGAAATTCATCGCGCGGCTGCAGCACGCGGCGGCGGCGCAGCGCGAGCTGGAGCGGCGCCGGCGGTCGCGCGGCGGCCGGAGGGGCACCGGTAACTACGCAACATCTTGGGAACTGCTCGCTTAAAAGAGCGCTGAATCCCAATTAATATGTGTATCAATTAAAACTTAAATGTTACTGAAGTCATCCGTAATCATACTTCTGTCACGCTTCTAACATGCTCCGTCCTCAGGTAGCGGCGCCGCGAACGCGGGCGAGGGCATGCTGGCGCTGCGCACGCGTCCGCCGCCCGAGCGCGACTTCGTGGACGTGCTGCAGAAGTTCAAGCTGTCGTTTAACCTGCTGGCGCGGCTAAGGGCACACATCCACGACCCCAACGCGCCTGAGCTCGTGCACTTCCTGTTCACGCCGCTGGCGCTGATCGTGGACGCGGCGCAGGACGCCGCGGACGGGCGCCTGCCCTCGCGCGTCGTGCAGCCGCTGCTCACACGCGATGCACTCAACCTGCTCGCCAACTGCGTGACCAGCAAGGAGACCGAGCTGTGGCACTCGCTGGGTGACGCCTGGCTCATACCAAGGTACAATATACTAAGTAAGCAAAAAAACGGAGGGACATTTTTTAGTTTCTCATTTCGCAGTGGGAAGTCTACTCGGGTGAGACTGAACATCCACTGCTATTCCTTTGCTTTCTTTAGTTAGAAATAATAGGCACCTGGAATTCACAAATGTTTATTTGTCTGTTCCAATCCCCCATGAACACAGTCATTTCGTCAATTTAAATTCCAGTCATAATTATAAATATTCTTAGTGGCAGTCCGCGGTTGGAAGTGTTGAAACAATATCCAATAAAGTGTTAGTGTTATGTTTATCATCGTATCGCAGCGTATCTGTTCCGAGTAACGCCTGGCTGTAATCCTTGGCCATCGCGTATCATTAGCGCGCCAGATAATCCGCTCAGTATTAAATTCCGTGGTTGACCGTCGATAAACAGGTACCAACGAATACGTAATATTAGGCACCAGATAACCTTATCAGCTATATTTGAATTATTTTCATATTATGTAAATTATGTACGTAGGTATGTAGGCCGCATTTGAAAAACTCTTGTCGCGCTCACCACAAAACCTAAAGACTATGCTGTTTGAGCAGTGAGCAGCAGGGGATCAAAGTCGATCCCGTTTTTACTTACGAGTAAGTGGAGCCCTTACCCTTAGGCTGGTAATACATTGATGTTAAAGCTGAGGTTGAAGTCTTGCAAAACTTGCGTTATAAAGCTATCCCGTAGATCGTACCACTTCCATGATTTGAAATTGTAGTACCTCTGTTAAGTCGTAAACAAACTACTTACTGGAAATAAGTAGTTAATTCCTATCTTATCTTTTTAGTACACGAAAAAGTTATGGCGAATAGTATTGGAATGCGGAATAGTATTAGTTGGTGGCGCTGCCCGACAACATACGGACCTAACGTGTGACGCACGAGTGGGATCGCCCGTCAGCAAGCCTGCCGAAGAAGAATCTACCTCAATCTATACAAATAAAAAAGTGTCTCTAATGACAAAATAACAGCTTTTTACAGAATGCTTATTGAAAGTATGTGTATGCGATATTTATAACAAAAAAAAAACTATGTTTAAATTGTTGTCTGTCTGTCTGTTTGTTCCGGCTAATCTCCGAAACGGCTGGACCGATTTTAACAGGATTTTCACTGGCAGATAATAATAATAAAAAGAACCTAGTTAACTTAGCTTTACATTCCTTACTGGTTGTTCATCGTCGACTTCTGTGTTTTGTGTTGCCAGGGAGCAATGGAAGACGACCATCCCGCCGTACCAGCCCGTGTTCATGGACGGCTGGAGCCCCGACTACCAGGTCGATGACCAGCCACTGCGCAGGTATGCAAACTAACTGCATTGATTTATTAATTTATTAAATGTTATACGTAGTCACGTCTAAATGTGAGAATAATTATCTTACGCTACCCATTTTTTTTTTTTTTTTTTGGGGGTGGGAAATCATCAAATAACTTCTCCCGCTCTGAGCGGAGCGGGAGGGCGTGTCAGACTCTTACTGACTAAAACCCACCCGTGTTCCTTCGGTTGCCCTATCGCCGGGGGCCACGATCTCCCTTTCGGTTTTCTTCGCAACCCCGGCAGGCATTGGTCCTAGTGGACCCCTTCAATTATGCTGACATCTCTTTGAGGCGCGCGTGGAACACAACGCGCCGTCGACCCGGGCCCTGGGCGTCTCCTCCTGCGGCGGTTAGGGGCGTGAGGGCGCGAAATTTGCCTCTCCCTCACGCGTTCCGCTTCCTCCTTCGCGAGCATTATCGCTTCGCAGAAGGAGGTGACGGCCTCCCATTTCCTCTCGCTCCGTACCATGGCCTGAACCAGGGCCGGACGCGAGAGATCACCGCCGCCGATCGCCTCCACGAGGACACGGCGATGCTCCGCCCAAGCTGGGCAGACCTCCACCGTATGCTCCACCGTGTCCTCCGGGCGATCCACACAATGGTGACACCCGGGCGTTTCCTCCCGCCTTATCCTGTGCAGGAACCTCCCGAAACAGCCGTGTCCGGTGAGGACCTGCGTCAGGCGGAAGGTGAGGACGCCGTGGCGCCTCTCAAGCCACTCCTCAAAGAGAGGTCTTATCGCCGCAATTGTGGCGTGCCCAATCTTACGCTACCCATGTACTTATGTCCAATCACTATTTTGTGTGTTCGCTACATTTTTGTTTATTTATAATTCATAATTTTGGTTGTAGGTATGTATTCGTACCACATCATTATTGATAGAGGTATCTTTTTAAAATCACCCTGCAAGTTTATGTTAAATTTGCTATAAATGTGTTGTGTGCTATTGTGTACGTGTCCGTGTAGCGTTTTGTGTGTGTGGGGCAGGTCTTCCCCGAGACGCAACTCAGTGGGGCGCGCCGAACTAGCGGCCGCCGAGCCCGCCGCCTACGAGCGCTATGAGCGCGACGAGCCAGACCTCTACGCCGAGCAGTACGCGCCCTACCCCAGGTAACCACTATCACAGTACGCGCCCTACCCCACGTTACCACTACCACAGGACGCGCCCTACCCCAGACTGCTGCACACTGCATCCAGCTGATCATCTAAATCGTGACGCACCAGAGCTAACGCTTCCAGATACCACACCATATATGTACCTACTAAAGTAAAGAGATCTGTTTCCAAAAACTATCGTAATAATAACTCCGTCACAGCTTTTATGTTTAGAACCACTTTCATGACATTAGCGTTGTGACCATGTTGAAGACACACTAAGTGTGATGACGACGTTGTTGACAGGAATATGCGCGGCATGGGGCGCGAGGACTCGGGCAGCGCGGCGTCCTCGCCTGATCGCGAGCAGGCGTACCGAGCCGACAGAGATGACGGTACGTTTACCATTCAAATTAATTTTAAAAATATTTTATTTCACAAAATCCTACATGGACACTTATGACACGACGGAACCCAGGTACACGGTTCCAAATAAACGACCATTTGGAATCGTACACCTAGCTTCCGACGTGTCATAAGTCATATCCTATGGAGAAGAACCTAACACTTCACGGTTACTTAAAAATAATTAGCTTTTTCTGTATTTCCAAATTACATTCACATAACCCGTCAATAAATAATAATAATAAAACTTTATTCAGCTGAAAAGGTAAAACACTAAATACAAATTTGCTTAAATCTACGAAAAATTCGATTATGTTATGTGCCTGAACTAGGTCATCCTGTATTTCAGGCGAGGCAAGGTATAATAAATATTTCTAAATAATCACATTTGTTATAAAAATCTAGTCATCTAATAGGTATGTAAAAAGGTGTAAATAGTACATACAATAAATCCTACTTGCTAAAATCTTAGTACCTATCCTTACTTAGCTAAACTTAATTAGTACTTTTTTTATTTTTATTTAAGTACGACTAATCGTTTTTCTGTATCTTCATAGGACATACTTTGAAGAGCTTCCTTAAGAGTTCTTTTACAATTATTATAATTTAGAGAATAAATGTTAGCTCTTGCATTTAGTCTATTATAAAGTAATGGTCCTAGGAAGACAAAAAATTTGGCTGCGAATGCATGTTTTGTACTTTTTGTAGGGCAAACTATGTCTTTCCGTCTTTTTTTAGTAAATTCAGTGCTATATGGGAGGGCTGCGTGTTGTTTTAATACGATGCTCATTATGAATAACTGCCGAGCTGTTAGTACTTCACAGGATTTATAGAGTAGGTTAGTGGGAAAAAGGAAAGGGCGGCAAGTAGAAACCTTAAGAATTGCTCTTTGAGCTCTTTCAATCGGTAGTAGCAAACTTTTACCTGCTCCACCCCAAGAGGTAATGCAGTAAGTCAAAATTGACTGACAGAGAGCAAAGTAAACTTGCCTAATTAATTTTGGGTCTGCAATATAACGCAGTTTTTTGAAAACGAATATTAGCTTACGCATTCTGTTATTTAATGCTTCTATGTGTTGTTTAAAAGACAGGGTTTCATCTATTACAATTCCTAGATATTTTATTTTATTAGTTATATTAATATTAGGACACGTAAGCAGGCAATCCGCAGGGACCATACAAGAGTGAGCATTATCGACGACACGAAATGAACATACACAGCGAAATGGTACTGTTCCACGGCACCATCAGTTGGGACTGGTCATATAATAACTGCCATGACTCGTTAAATATTTTAGTTTTTTGTAACTTCGTTAAGTAAAGATGCAATGCCATGCCAAAACAAACAATGTAACCAGTGAATTTGTAATAACTTGAAATCATGGAATGTCGTGTCCATTTTATTGCATAAGAATCTACGCTTCGTCTTTCTGTCTTTTTTTTTCTTTCCTTGATAGTCTCATAGTGTCTGTAAATAGTTAATTTGCAATAAATTTTAAAATAAATGCAAATATAGTTTGCGAGGAGACTACCTGGACTGGCGGAGTAAGTGACGAGTAGTTAGTACAGTAACGTTTGTGTTTGCAGACGACCTGGGCGAGGCGTGGGCGCGCGGCGTGATGGCGCGCGGCGGGCGCGTCGTGCGTGTCACGTACCCGCGCACCGCCAACAACGACAAGGAGCTCACTGTCGTGCGCGGAGAATACCTCGAGGTACGCACCGTTGCGTCGTCAGCACATGTGGCAGAGCTGCATGCAGGACACTCGTCATGGGCCTGCAGGCAGCTCTAGCCTTGCATTGTTAGACTCACATAATATCATAATAATAAAATGTTAGTAGTTTAAAAGAGACCTCTGAGTTTGTTTCTGCACTTCTTCTCAGGGATCAGTCAGCTAGGAAATTTAAAATATTAACCAAAACGTTTAAAAACTTCTTAAAAGATCTACTTACGGAAATAAACATCATAATATTCATCATTTACTTTCATTTCATCTCTTCACCATCTATTTCTTTTCAAAGGTCCGTAAATGCTAGATAAGTAGTTGGTTTTAAAGCATGTGTCTGTTACGTCAGGTCCTGGACGACTCGCGCAAATGGTGGAAGGCGCGCAACCGGCGCGGCGTCAGCGCGCACGTGCCGCACACCATCGTGGCGCCGGCTGCCTCGCCACCCGCCTCGCCGCACCTCTACCCCAACCCGATCTACACGCACTACCAGGTAATTATCACCATTTTGTTTCCGGATAAAGCCTCGTCCACACTAGCGCGACACGACTCTAACAAAACAATTTCTAAGAAAACTAAACGGTAGAACAATTACCGGTGTCGCGGCGCGCCGTTGCATCGCGCCTGTCTGCACGAGGCTTAAGACCGCATGAAACCGGAACGCACTGAACAGTTAAGTGAACTTCTATACGTTACTGCGAGTCGGTTGTCCGTTAAATGGTGACTGCTGATCCCAATGGCTGACCAAAAACAACGTTACCGCACCAAAGGCAAACGCGACGGCTACCAGAGTAGTGACAAGAAGCAGTATATCTAACACTAGCCATAATACTGGTCCATGAAAAGATACAGAATGTAGATGAATATTCCGTGAAATGTTTGGTGTTTATGTTCCAGGAGGGAGCAGGCGGACGCGGCTCCGGTGGCAGCAGCCCCACGGGCCCGGCTGGTAGGGGCGCTGGGGTCCACGGGGTTCACGGGGCCCATGGGGGCCAGGGGCCCGCAGGGGGCGGTGGGCAGGGAGGCGCGGGGCCGGGGGGCGCGGGCGCGGCCGACTGGGTGCGTCGTGAGCGACTTGGCAAAAAGGGCGAATTCCGATACTTCTAGCGCGCTGAACATGCACACACTGGACACCTGATACCTGCCGCCCGGCGCACGCGCTCCATTGCGACGGCAGCCCACACGAACTCAACGCTTACACGATGAGTTCCGTGTGAGCTAACGGTGCACTCGAGTGCGTGCGCCGGGTGAAGGAGGCAGTGCGTTGTGTGTGTAGTGTATGTTGTGGTGCTAGGCGTCCCCCCCCCCGGCCGCGCGCGCGTGTGTGTGTGCGCTTGACTAGTGCTCGTATGTTTACCAGACGCCACGGACCACCTTAAGGCTCGTGCAGACCAGCGCGATCTCGCGGGCGCTACTAAGGTCACGCTGCGATCTCGCGCTGGTCTGCAGGTGCCTTCACGATCCGCTGTCTATGCAGCGTGTGGGTTGATATAGTGTTGATCTCACACTGATGAGTGATGTGGTCCGGAGGCTGTACCGCCATCGCGCCAGTGTAGCGTACTAAGTAATTGTCCGCGTCGGTCGCGTGTGTTCGTGACGTGAGTGTGGCGTGACGTCAGCCGTCACGCATATCATACAAGTCTGATTTAAATTATTTACTTTGTAAATGTATACGTACAACAAGTTCGCAGCTTCACTCTGTACCGAGCGTGCGACGCGCTATGTAGTATCCATTAAATATGTACTTATGTCTTATAAATTATTAGATTGTGAGTAATCGCAAAATATATACAAATAAAATAATATAATATCTAAAGCTAGATATGATGTAAATGAAACAAATAACATGGGTATACTTACGTACTATTAATATATTGTGAGCGGAGCGGGCGCGGGCGGGGCGCCCCCTCCGTCGTCTAGATAATGCAGCTCCGTATTTGTACCTACTTTACTATTAAAACTCATTTTTTATCAAACTAGGTTTTGGTCTATTATAGTATAATAATCCCTTCCCGTCCCGAGGAATATAATCTGTTTATGAACCATAACATTAATGACTGCAGCCAGCGTCGCTGTTATCTTGACAATCAGTAATGATACGACCCTACCTCCGCCGAGCTGCATCGATCACATAAACACTCGCCGTTGTGTGAGTGGGTGTCGTGTGTGCTTTGCTTACATAAATGTTGTGTTCGTGTGTGTGTGTAACCTTGTCACGGTAAGTGTGCTTATTTGTTGTGTTTTATTTAGAAAATAAGAATATTATTATAAGTTTAATTAAGGCCTAGTCAGATATAAACGATATCACTGTTGCGCTCGGTAGCGATTCTGGTCCAAAGTGACAAACCAGAAGGCGGATCGCTACCGAGCGCATGTTGTTTCGATTTGTGCCACATTTCACTTTCAACCAGGTTTTTTTGCAGTCTGTATTAGAGCCTTAGGTTTCGTTCGAATATCCTGTATAATTATTTATGAATAGACTAGTTTTTGAGAAACCAATTCCAATTAGCAATGTTCCTTGTGGTTCATCTTCCGCAAAATATGAATATTTCAGCGAAATATTATTAACATTAAAAAAATCTTTTTACTGTAGCAATTTAATTTCGATTATCAAAACGGGGCACACTGTCCTGGCAGCTCGAATGGCGTCTTTTTTTCAACCGACTTCAAAAAGGAGGAGATTCTCATTTCGACTGTGTTTTTTTTTTGTATGTTTGTAACGCGAATATTCCGCCAAATATGAATTGATTATGATGGTTCTTTTTTGTTTGGTAGGTCATACTTCAGAGTTCAGAGGTGGTCCCTTATAAATTTTATAAACTTTGCTTGGGTAGTTTTTAGTTAGCTTCAATAATCCGTATTTTTCCCACTTGTCATAATAAATTCCTGTCACGGTTATTTACATAGGTAGTGGTATTAGAATGTGAGTGTTGTAGGAACCAACACTAAAAACTGAAAAGTAAAAATGAAAAATAAAAAAACGACTTCCAAAAAAACACTACAAAGTAGATAAATAAATAACTTTAATTTCCGAAGTCGATGGCAAAAAAAGAAATTTCAAAACCAAAGACACCGTTTTTTTTTTTGATGTTTCCTTTCCGCCAAATTCGCCTTTTCCACAGCGTTGTGTGCATACAACAGTTTGTTTGTATTTACAATTTGAAACACTTACTTACAGTTTACAATTACAAGGAGTGATATTATGTCGCGCTCTGATTCACGTTCAATATCACGTGGCTATATTTTTACACAATTATTTTTCAAACACATGAATTAATCTAATACGATTTAGAAAATTAAGTTGATTTTTGGTATTTTAAACTCGGAGCCATTTTACAAACCAATATTCATAAAGTATTTTTCTTACTCTCAAGAGTAACCTATTAAAATAGTATTCGGCGTTTTGCATTTTTTTGAATAATTAGGTATTTATTGGGACTGATTCAAGTTCACTAAGGGTCCGTACACGAAAAAAACCTTCTTTTGTCAATTACCTATCTAATTGTGAGAAAGCTGGAGATAATTGAAATATTAAGTCTGTCTGACTATAAAAGTACAGTTTTCTTGGTGCTAAACCATTCGTGTCAGTCACAGTTGCATCACTTTTGCACTCTTGTAAATATGGTATATTTCGCCTTTGATTTTTTTTATTAATTTTTTTTATCTCAAAGATATCTGAAGACTAATATCTCATTTTTAAATTTCTTGAGGTTAGCTAAATAATAGGAAAAAATACATTAATGACTGGGTTTTAAAAAAAGTAGGTTTTTTCAATATTATTTTTCTGCTATATTTTGCATGAAAGTTGAAAAAAAGTGGTTCAGCCATGCAGGTAGACCATATAATGACGTTGATGGTATTTTTTAATTTTCAAAATCATTAGTGGTTTTATCGAGTTCCGAAATCTGTAAAGGCAAAAAATATATAATGAGTGTGTGATTATTACGGAGGTGTATAGTGTTCACAATGTTGCAGAGCGGTTCGCGCCGCCCCCAGCGCCCGCGCCGCCGCCGCCGCCGCCCCCTCCGCCCGCGCCTCCCTTGCCTGTGGCCGTGCCCGCGCCGCCCCGCACCACCGACACCATAAAATGTGAGTACTGCACAACTATACTAAACACACGTTTAAATTGTCAACTCAACTCAAAGCATTTATTTCAATTAAACCAATTACAAGCAGTTTTTAACCGTCAAGGGGTCAGATAATTAAAAAGATGAAGCAAGTTGCCCATTCCAAAGCGTAGTAGGTTACTGTGGAGAAGAACGGGCAAGAAACTCCACGGACACTTTTTAAGTCAAAATATTGGTTACGTAACTCATGATACTACTCTGAAATTTAATTAAGTTACTCACTGCGGCTCTTTGAATGCTTCCAACTGTGCACGGTTGGTGCAGTGGTTAAGCGATTGACTGCTGCGCTGCATGTCGCGAGTTCGATTCCCGCACGGAACAAATATTTGTATGACCTACAAGTAGTTTTTCCGGGTCTGGCTGTTTGTATATGTCAGTTTAAATGTTTGTAAACGCAGCCACAATAAAGGGGAAATTCCTACTGTGGGGAAACGTTTATTAAACAAAAAAACATGTCGCTGACGACAGACAAACCAACTGACCTAAGTAAACATGTTCACAGCGAACAAGTCGTTGATGAGCGGGAGCGGTGACCTGCAAGACGAGCTGAGGATGGTGCTGCCAGCCATCCAGGCGCGCAAGAAGATGCTCGACATCAAGAAGACGCCTGACATCTTTATCGACCAGGTACGCCCTAATTACCACAACACACACTACGCGCCACCGGAACAATACTTTTGGGAGAAATATGGTTTCCTTGTAACTGTACAAACGCCGTAGATACAACATAACATGTCGCATATTATACTTTTGCATGTGTACACACATTATGATAATTTATTCCAAACACTGTTGTATATTGTTTTGTTTGAACCGTTGTGTTTGGGCCGTAGCAAATTTATTATTTTTATTAAAAAGTTAAAACTAATTACTTAGTTACTTTACAAACTATTGATTTTACGTAATTATTTAAAAAAAAAACAGTTTAGCAACATGTAGTGGGTTAGTAAAAAGAAAGAAAGATATTGAAATTACTTGACTAATCGATAGTATTTATAACTAGCTGCGCCCCACGAGTTCACCCGCATAAGTCTCGATCCCGAGGGAATATTGGGATAAAAGATGTGCCTATCCAGGTCATGGTCTACCCATGTGCCAAATTTCGTCCAAATTCATTCAGTTGTTTCAGCGTGAAAGCGTAACAAACAAACTCACTTTCGCATTTATAATATTAGTTAAGATACTAGCTGTTGCCCGCGACTTCATCTGCGATCCAGGATGAATAGTAGCCTATGTCCTTCTCCAGGTCATGTTCTACCCTTGTGCCAAATTTCATACAAATCCGTTCAGACGTTTTAGCGTGAAAGCGTAACAAAAAAACAATCAAACTCACTTTCGCATTTATACGTAATATTATTACTAGCTTCCGCCAGCCAAAACCAATAAAATCTAAAACAATAATAATAAAAGCTAACTTATTTAAATTTAATGAAAGTTGAGAAGTGTATGCATTTGTAATGTATTAAGGAAGTGTTTGGTTGTGTCGATGTGAGTTTTTTGTGTGTGTGAAGTTTGCTGTTTTGTCAATGTTTAATTCCCACTTTCAGAAGTCGAACCCGGACGAGGTGGCGGAGTGGCTGGAAGCCAAGGGCTTCAGTGCGGCGACGCAGCGCGCACTGCGCATGCCCGGCCACCAACTATTCGGTCTGACGCGTACGCAGTTGGAGAAGGCGCTGGGCGCCGACGAGGGCAAGCGCCTCTACAGTCAAATCCTGGTGCAGAGGAACGTCTCGGGGGTGAGTCGCCGGCTCTACGGTGAGACACACACACCAGGCAGTACACTCGCCCAGCATCTGCACATACCGTGACCATTACACGCCATGCCAGGAAGTACTTACCGCTCCTTCACAATACAAAATACTAACCAAACTTTTAAAAAATGGCGCTTACAGCACCGTACACGTGATAGAAGTGAAACTTATTAAAAATAAAAAATAAGAGAGGTTTAGTGAAAGAGACAGAGATAGTTATATCTTTCTTCTCTCTCATGTAACGAAATGTGTCTAAATGTGACGAGTCCTTGAAATATCACTCTCAATTCTCTTCCAATAAGGTTAAAAACTAAAAGCTCATAACAGGTGGCAGCACAGTTGTACGTCTTTGAATCGCCATTGTTGTGTTTATGTTTACTTTTGGGTCGATCACAAATTTTACGAAAACTAGATAAATATGTATGAGACTTGGAGTGTAGAACTATTAAAAAACCAGCTAAGGACAGCGGAAGCGTCTACCACTGGTAAAAAAGCAGCGTTAGTAGAAAAGTCAATAAATTCTGAAAGTTTTATATTTTATAGGTTATTTTGTCTTTGTTGACTTTAAGTTAGTTTTTTATTAAAGACTGGAGGCGTACGATAGAAATAACCTGATCAGAGTTGAAAACCAACTCGGGCATGATCTTCCTGACTGAAAAACGTTACAGATAGTCTAGCACTGATCTAATATGAAATGAAATGAAATGAAATTGTTTATTCTGTAAATAGGATATCGGAATTACTTTTACGCGTCATATTAAAAAAAATATTAAAAATAAGCTAGTTGAGTTCGGCGTTTCCTGATAAATGATTTTATTTCTGTAAATAGGTTTGTACAAACACTTTTACACGTCAATCATATTTTAAAAACTAGATGAGGTCGGCGTTTCCTAACTGACTACTCTGAGAAGAAAGGCTGAAACAAACTCAGAGGTCACAGTCTCTTTTAAAGTCCAGACATAATCTTGGTCAGATCATGTGAAGACCATGTAGATTGGTGTCTGGAGTGGTCTTTTGAGGAAAGCATCACACAGATTGAGAGGGCCTGTCCAGTCAGTGCACGCATTTGTCAGTTATCGTGCAGCTCAACTCAGAATTAAGGAGCTCAACGATTCGACGAACAATACCAAAGAAAGGACATTTGGGTAGGCCGCATAAATTACTCAAAACTGTCAGACTATAATTAGAACTAAGTGAGAAAAAATTAAAAACAAAAAGAAAAAGGAATGACCCACATAGTCTTCACATTCACAATAATAAAAAAATATTATACTTCACAAAGTAAATATTCATGTCATTGTGTATTTAATTTTAAAGTTAGCAAAAAAAAAAAAAAAAAACAAAGTTCCGAAAGTAAAACATAAAAAAATTATAAAATTGGAGCAGCTCAATCCCATGCCTTTTTGTCCTCAATGTAATCTTTAACGGCATAAAAAGCCTTCTGGCACAACTTGCGTTTAGTAAATGATTTGAATTTATTAAGGCTTAGATCTTGTACGTGGCTTGGAAGTTTATTATAAAAGCGTATACATTGACATCTAAAGGAGCTACCTATTTTCTTGAGCCTTGTTGTAGGTACAACAAATTTGTGTTTGTTCCTAGTATTTATGTTATGGATATCACTGTATTTTTTAAACAATTTTTTGTTTTTATGGGCATATAAAAGATTATCAAAAATATACTGAGAAGGCACAGTCATTATATTTATCTCCTTAAATTTATCTCTGAGAGAGTGTCTCGGACTTAATTTATAAATAGATCGAACAGCTCTTTTCTGCAAAACAAAGATAGTTTGAATGTCGGCGGCATTTCCCCACAACAGAATACCGTACGACATTACACTATGAAAATAACTAAAGTACACTAAACGGGCTGTCTCTATGTTAGTTAAATTACGAATTTTTCTAACAGCATATGCTGCGGAGCTTAGCTTTTTTGACAATTTATCTATATGTGGGCCCCACTGAAGCTTAGCATCCAAAGTTAAGCCCAAGAATACTGTGCTATCTTCAGGATTCAATTCTTCGTCCTTTATCAACAATTTAGTTTTCACCTGCCTAACATGAGGTAGGGTAAACTTAATGCACTTAGTTTTTTTTTCATTCAGAAGTAAATTGTTAACATTGAACCAGTGAACTACTTTTGAGATTGCCGTATTTACATCGTCAGTAACTAGCTGCTGACGTTTAAGTTTAAACAAAAGTGAAGTGTCATCTGCAAACAACACTATATCATGGTTATCCTTTATGAGGTAAGGCAAGTCATTAATATAAATAAGAAACAAGAAAGGACCAATAATTGAGCCCTGTGGGACTCCCATTGTTACTAAAGATCCGGGAGATCTTTTTCCATTAACGTCAACGCTCTGAATCCTATTACTCAAGTATGAAGTAAGAAGATCCAGAGCGCTGTTCCGGATCCCATAGTGGCGGAGTTTCCTGATTAACGTGTCATGAAGAACGCAATCAAATGCCTTGGACAAATCACAAAAGATGCCCAAGGCATCACATTTATCTTACCATGCATTATAAATGTGACCTAAAAGTTCAACACCGGCGTCAGTAGTTGAACGACCCCTTGTAAAACCGAACTGTTTGCTGTGTAATAATTTATGTCTATTAAAAAATCTTTGCAATTGCTCTAAAATTAATTTCTCAAAAATTTTACTAAAGGTAGGTAGTACTGAAATAGGTCTATAATTGGTGGGGTCTGATGTACTACCTGATTTAAACAAAGGTATAATTTTACTCTTTTTCATTAGGTCAGGAAACTCCCCACAGTCGATACAATTATTAAAGATAAGAGCTAAAGTAGGTGCTACAATGTCAATAATAGACTTGGCAACTTCTACAGAGTTACCCCACAGATCTGCAGTCTTTTTTACATTTAAAGTATGAAAAGTTTTAATTATGTCTCTACAGGTAATATGTTCAAAAAGAAATTCCGAATCACAAACATTAACATTTTCCTTTAGCAAAGACTCAGCAACAGAAGGTGATGAGTTTAGGGATTTAGTAGTTGAAACGGGAATATCTGAAAATAAATTTTCAAAGGCCGCGGCGACTTGGGAGTCTGATTTTATTATGTTGTCATTAATAGACAGGCTGTAGTTAGTATTTCGGTTATTAGACCTTCCCGTTTCACTATTTATAATATTCCAAGTCGTTTTAATTACATTATTACTATTTTTAATCTTCGAACTCAAATAACGCGACTTGGCCATACAACAAACTTTTTTAAATAATTTTGAATAATTTCTAACATATAAATTAAATTCAGCTGTGTTTACATAAGTCCTTTCATAGTACAGTTCATAAAGCCGTGTTCTACTTTTATGTATACCAAAGGTAGCCCAATCACTAAACGATGGGTTACTATTAACCGAGATAGTCTTGGGAATAAAGATGGAATTAAATTGCTTACAGTATATATCTGACTACTCTGAGAAGAAAGGCCGAAACAAACTCAGAGGACAGTCTCTTTTAAAGTCCAGACATAATCTTGGTCAGGCCATATGAGGACCATGTAGATTAGTGTCTGAAATGGTATTTTGAGGAAAGAACCACACAGATTTGAGTGGACCTGTCCAGTCAGTGCAAGCATTTGTCAGTAATCGTGGAGCTCAACTCAAAACTTAAGGAGCTCAACTCGACGAACAATACCAAAGAAAGGACATTTGGGTAGGCCGCATAAACTACTCAAACTGCCAGACCATAATTAAAACTAACTGAAAAATGAAAATAATAATGATATCCACATAGTCCTCACATTCACAATAATTAATTAAAATAATATAATACTTTACAAAGTAATCATGTCATTTTGAATATAATTTTCAACAATGTCAATGTGTATATAAAACTGGTATATTTTGATGATTTTACAAAATAATTAATATGTCAAGTTTTATCACAAGGCTTAGCAGAGCGAGCAGCTCAATCCCATGCTTTTTTATCTTCTAAATAATATGAAATTTTATAATACCCTTTTTTACAAAGTTTGGTTTTAATGCAGATTTTAAATCTATTAATGGGTAAGTTTCGAATGTCAATGGGAAGTTTGTTGTAAAAGCGTATACATTGACCCATAAACGAGTTGCCTACTTTGTGGAGACGTGTGCGATGTACAGCAAGGTTGTATTTATTACTGGTATTTAAACTATGAATATCGGACATTTTCTTAAAATTTGATATATTTTTGTGTACATACAATAGGTTTTCAAAAATATATTGTGAGGCTACAGTCAGAATATTTATTTCTTTGAATTTTTGTCTAAGGGAATCTCTTGGACCTAGGTTGTAAATGGCTCGAACAGCACAGTCAGTAGTAATTAATGTCCGCACAGGTTCCCCAGAGAAGAATCCCATATATGACATAAGACTATGAAAATAACTAAAATAAACAATTCTGGCTGTATCTACCTCAGTTATCTGTCTAATTTTTTTAACAGCATAGGTGGCCGAACTTAGCCATCCTAACACTTTTTCTATGTATGGGCCCCATTGTAATTTACTGTCAATAGTGATTCCAAGAAAAACTGTCGACTCAACAGGGTCCAACTCTGTTCCATTAACTTGAACATAGTAGTACTTGGTAGATAGCTGCCTGACATTTGGCACTGAAAATTTAATGAGTTTAGTCTTTTTTCGTTCAGTAGAAGATTATTTACAATAAACCAATGCACCACTTCAGAGAGTGCATCGTTAACTTGTTTAAAGTTGACTAACTGACGTTTGATTTTAAAAATGAGGAGAGTGTCATCTGCGAATAATACTATCGTGTGATTATCCCTTATGTGATAAGGTAAATCATATACATAAATTAGAAATAAGAAAGGCCCAAGAATTGAACCCTGCGGAACGCCCATGGTGACCGCAGATCCTGCAGATTTCATGCCATTAACATCGACCCTCTGAATTCTGTTGTTCAGATAAGAAGTGAGAAGGTCAAGAGCCTTGTCCCTCATACCATAGTGGTACAGTTTTCTGGTGAGTGTCACAGAAAATGCCAAGAGCATCTTGGGACTCCTCCCAGGCCTCGAATATGCTCTTCAGTAATTCACGATTCCGTACTGTCGTTCTTCCCGTTTCTGAATTAATAATATTCCAAGTTGTTTTAATTTTGCTTCCAGAAGATTTTATTTTATTTTTAATGTGTATGGCTTTTGCTGAGAAACAGGCTCTTTTAAAAAATTTAGAATATTTCTTAACAAATTCTTTAAAAGTTTCATGATGGTTATATGTTTTTTCATGACACAATTCAAATAACCTCTGCCTACTTTTGTAAATACCTGGTGTTGCCCAATCACTGAATATAATGCGGTCACAAACAGGCAATGTTTTTGAGGTGAAAACCTTCCTAAACTCACTATTGATGAGGTTAAATAGTAAAGTGTAAGCTTGATCCGGATCGTTTTGATAAGGCAAACCGGGTAGTTTTTCCATTAAATTATTTTTAAATTGGCCTAAGCGACTTTTATTTACAGGAACAAAACTCACAAGTTTTCTTTGTGCTCTGACTGTTTTCTGAGGGAAAGTGACTAACTGGCCTCAGTGATCAGAGTCTAACTCATTTATAATTAAATGGCTAGAAGGTCTTAAGTTTGTAAAAATATTGTCAATACAGGTAGCACTAGTGGCAGTTATTCTAGTCGGCTCAAAGAATGTATTGTACAAATTATATGACTTTAATAAAGTTATAAATTTATTTACTAAGCAGATTTTTCCAGTATATTAATGTTGAAATCTCCACAGACTACAGCTGTTTTATTACTATTACAAGTCATTAATAATACTTCTTCCATATATTTCTCAAAAATATCTTATGAAGCACATGGGGGCCTGTACACGCTCATTACAATGAACTGCTCAAGCTCAATGCAAGCTATTTCAATAACTCGCTCAACAGAGAGGCTCACAATATCCCTACGTTCTTTAAATTTCATATTGTTACGAACAATTATTAAGAGCCACCACGTATCATATTAACTCTGCTGAATGAGCTAGCAACCTGGTGGTTGTTAAAGCTGAACATGAACTGGTGGACTTTCAACCAATGTTCAGTTACACATAGGATATCAATATAACTACAGTTCATGAACAGTTCCAATTCTAATTCCTTACCTATCACACCCTGTATATTTTGATCCATCCCATCCCATTACCCAACCATTACCATTTCCCATTATCGCCGCCTAAAAATATTAACTTCAATAAGTAAAAACTTTCTCTCTCCTACCAATTAGTTATGCCCGGTGTATAATAGCTCTTAATTTCTCTTTTTAAAATTACCTCCTACGTTTACAGAGTAACTATACATAAACATCACGGGTGTATTCCCCAAAGGGTTAGGCAGAGGTGTGCCTATAGTACACTCACATTTCGCCAGTCGCTATAATAACTAAAATAGTTTAGATAATAGTTTTGACTGCCTAGTTGGTCCAGTGGTCGCAAGCACTTCTGCTGAGCAAGAGGTCCTGGGTTCGATTCCCAGGTCGGACATAGTGATGTTGGGTTTTTCCATTAGGAATTTCTCAGTAGCAGCCCGGGGTCTGGATTTGTGCCCGGTTGACGGATAGGGGGCGAACTTGGAACTTAAACATAACTGGCAAAATGTGGGTGTACTATAGCTACACCTCTGCCTAACCCTTCGGGGATTACAGGTCTGATGTTATGTAATAGTTTAAGCCTCATAAAGGTCCAACAAAAAGTGGTCGAATGGTTTGGACTAATCATATCCTAACAGACGATCTGACGAAGGCGTTCGATTAGGTCGACATCAGTACACTAATCTTAATACAAACTAATAATATCTTATCGTGTTCGATTATTTATTGGTAAAAATCGTGATCGTGAATCGTAAGGTGGCAGGGACATCGACACGAAAACTGTTACCATGAATTCAGTACATGATTCTGAACCTCCTGAACCGCTGGGTTGAAATTTTTCATCGGTTATTTAAATACTGTATGTGTGGTCACATCATATAATTTATCAATAGTTTAAGAGTCGTATTACGTTTGTTTACGGAAATTCATGATGTTTTACCTGTAATTTTCAACTGCAGTAAGTTATTTTAATTATTTGATTATAATAACGATACTGCCATTCTCTTTCTTGTAAGTTGGGGTTACACATTCTTTTCTTGTAATTTGCTGAATTGACGCGGAATATATTGTACTTTAATTTTATTAATCGTAATTTTGTCTTACTATATTGAGAAACGAAAACTAATGAAACGTATTCATTATATATAAAAGTTTTATATTATATTAGTTAATTTGATAAAATTGTGTTTATTTGGAATACAATGAACGCTGAATCAAGACATTTATTGCTTTTCTTTAAGATTTTTTCCTTGAAACCTGAAAGACTTTAAAGAAATTCTAGAACTCCAATAAACAAGTAAAACATTCAACTTATCTTTTAGTAATTTCAGCTTTTAGTAGAATTTAATTAAACAATGCATGTGAATTTGAGCGTCACCATCGCCGACTGTTTTTCTTGTAAACCGAGTTCGTAAAATATTTATAGTACACGAAAAGAAAAATTAAAATGAGTAACTCCAACTTACAAGAAAGAGAATGGCACTACCATTATTCATTATCAAATAATTAAAATAACTAACTGCTGAAAATAAAAGCGTCAAAAATCATGAATTTGCGTAAACAATTTAATAGGACTCTTAAACTCCTTTCAATAATGTTGTATGACGTTATGTTACAGTACAAGACGACGTCAGCGTCGGAGCTGCAGAGTATCCTGCGCAAAGCGCGCGAGAAGGTGGAGGTGTCGTGAGCGTGCGTGCGCTGCTGCGGGCGCGCATGCCGCACGCGCACAAATACGACGACGACGACGACAATGCCTCCACCTGCTGACGCACGACATACCCACCACTTGCAAGGGACACATCGTGGATCCGTCCGACTCCCTACTGCTACTCTCTAGCGCTTAGCGTTTCAACAGGAATATTATAAAGTTAACAACATACTACTTGGCAATATTTAATTATCAGAAACGTGCAATATTCCTACACAACGACATTCAATTTTGGTTGACTATAAATCCTTTTAGTATAAGGGGTATGAATGTTTTCATTCATTTAATATAAGCGACATCTTGTTATTATTATGCATAATTTTAATACTTTGTAATAATTATTTATAATGATCATTAAATATTATTTTATTTTGGTTATTACTGTGTCTTATTTGGTATCGCCTCGTCCTCTTTTGTCATGAAGTATCTACTGATCCTCGTACATCGAGGGCTTCAGATAAATGATGCTATGTGTGCGACCACCAGGCTTGTTAGGCTAGCTGCTTACCTAATGGCGTTTTTGAGAATATTCAAATACATTTCTGGCAGAATATAATAGAATACTCTTAATATGTACATCATGTGGTTTACTGATATAAATGTACAACTTTCACATAGAATGACTCAATGGGCGGCCTTATCGCTAAAAGCGATCTTATAAAAACAAATTTTAGATGGATTAAAGGGAATGTACCATTAACATATACAATAAATTATTATTAGGGATTAGACTGTGTGATTTCTAATTGGGCTCAAAAGAAAAAAAACTTGAGTAATTTCTAAAAAAAGTTTGTAATATTGTTGCACAACACAAATCACAATATAGTAAGAAAAGAAAAAAGACAAAACAACAATCACTATCGTAGCAACATCAAAGCATCCTATGTTTGAGTTCCAAGTCTGTTTTGTAATTTATTGCCAACATAAGCAGCAGCTGAAAACGCTCGCTCAGGTTCTACACAGGTTTGAGGAATAGACAATAGATACTTATATGCTGTTTCTAAGTGATATCAACGAACTCCTCCATTTTCAAACAGGCTCATTTCACGTCTAATAATATTTGCCAACCCCTTATAACTAAGTTCTACGTCAAAATCATTCTTCGTCATCATCTATACTAGCTGAATCTCTTCTAAAAGAACACTTCAGTAAGAACATTCCAAGTTTTGAATTCAAGCCCATTTCTATTTTTACAATTAAAAAAGCATTCAAAAGTATTAACATAAAAAACACTAAAGACTTATGGGGGATTTCCGTTAAGGTTCTTGAAGATATCATTGACACAATTGCGCCTGTCCTAACTCGCATATTTAATCAATGTTTAGATAGCGGTACGTATCCTGATTTAATGAAACATAGTAAAGTAGTACCAATTTTCAAATCGGGTAGTAAGAGTGATCCCTCAAATTATAGACCAATATCTGTGCTACCAGCATTGAGTAAAATATATGAAAAAATCATGCTAGACCAGATGTTGTCACATTTTAATTCAAATGGGATTTTACATAGTCACCAGTTTGGTTTCACGAAAGGTAGGTCGACGACTGACGCAGGAGTAAAACTCATCACTCACATTTTGGAATCCTGGGAGAAATCCCAAGATGCAATTGGCATTTTCTGTGACCTCTCAAAAGCGTTTGACTGCGTTGACCACAATACACTGATCTGTAAATTACACCACTACGGAATTCGTGGACAAGCTGCTGATCAAGAAAGCATATTACAAAATTAAAGACTATGTTAAAGACAAGGAAATTTGGCAATAATTCCTTCTGCACATGTGGCTTCCTTGGTATCTCATTAACGGCATAATTATGTAAGAGTCTATTAACTGCTCCCAAATTACCATATTTATTTTTATCTTATTTTTTTGTTTTTACATTCGTCCTTGACTTATTTTCCTTCATTCAATTATTTGACATTATATACCTACGAGTTAATTTCAACTCTGTATTAGTGGCTTTTTTGCACATGATAATTATTCAGATTTATTACAAGATTTGTTGTAATAGCAATAATGTAATTGCGTTTAATTAAAATAGGTTCTTATTTTTATTAATTTATATAACTTTTGTATAGATTAGTTTCTATTTTATGAATGTGAGAACACTGTAGGCTTAGTGGACTGTAGATTTGTTGACCATTTTCTATTTTCTTAAGTACCTGGTACTTATTAAAATACCTACACTGTCCTCCCATACCTAGTCATACTGTTATTTGAAAGAATTGTAAAAGCTAATTATTTTAAAAGAGTAACCGTGGAGTTTCTTGCCGACTCTTCTCCATAGGAAACGACCAATTGGAACCGTGCACCTAGTTTCTGACGTTTCATAAGTGCCCATGTAGGTCTATGTGAAATAAAGATATTTTTAATTTGAATTTGAAACATTTATTAGGGCTGTACCTGTGTAGTACGTATCGCACGGTGTATCTAAGGGTTGGTTTTTTTTTTCGTTATTTTATAAATGCTATCATAGACCATTTTTCCCAGCCTTTTAGTTTTATGTTGCTCTAGAGTAAAGTGACTGGTCTATTAATATATTCTAGGCTAGGTCATTGTCAAGGCGCAATGGACTACGGAATGCAAACTAGAACTGTTTGTGGCAATCCCGGAAATACCGAGATTAACCAAGTACATTCCCGGGACTTTCGGGGTCTGAAAACGGCCGGCGTCTTGGGATTGGATTGTGTCCTTGGTGGTTGTGGTGTTCCTACGACTAATGTGAACGGTTTTATATACAACTGTGCGGTAGATATGTATCTTTGGGAACACCATGCGATACAAAACATATTGATTCAGTTTTTTATGAAATTTTTGATGTTGCGATTTAGGATTGAGCGACTTTCTTAACACTTTCAGTGCCGGGAGCCCTCCTGGGGGGTTCACCTAGTCGCACCTGAGATGCCGAGATGTCCGTGACTGCCGCCGGACCACCAACGCCAATCGTTTCCATATTTGGTAAATAATTAGTACTCAATTGGTAAGCTGCTGCTGCGGCTGTTGGTAATACTTTGAATCAGGAAAGATATCGCTACTTTATCGAAATAAAAAACTGGAAATAGAACTAAGTAAAAATAAATAAAAAACATTACTATAAAAAATACATTTTATTCTAAAAATAAAAATCTATAAACAATAACATATTCGTAACTATACCTAGTACCTATATCTATGGTATTAGTCAATATAATTATAACAAAAAAACAATGTTTCTTTAACAAAATACCGAAATAGAATAATTTATTGTAAATTGTACATGATAAACTGGTTCTTAGCTGCACTTAATTCATATTATAACATATACCTACTATATAACACAATGCATTAGTTGAGAATCATTCGCGTCGAGCGTCGAGCGTCGAGACAGCACGCAGCTCGAACGGTTATTGCACGAACCCAGTTAATGTTCATTTGAGATATTATGTTTATTCTTAGTTACTAACATACATTAGCCAGCTAATCCTTGGATCAGCTAAACGCACCGGAATGCACGCTCATTAATATTTAAAAACCTATCCAAAAGTGTAAAATTCTAAATTGTAGGATATGCATCTTGTTGTATCTTGTTGTGTTCATTAATATATTCAGCGCACGAGTGAGTCTGGCACGACATGTTCACACTAATAGCGACCAGAGGCGACATTATAATGATATAAAACCAACAACAGTTCTCTTCTGGCAGACATGCATAGTTTTAGTTGTCTTCCACATGGAGCTCATGACTCCTTTGACAACTTTTATTGAAGGCTCGTACAGAACAGCGCGATATCGTGCCCGCGATATCGCGCTGGTCTGCACGAGCCTTTACATTGCTGTAGATAGATACTTATTTTATTTTTCGCCCTGGAGTCCCATCGCAAAAACTCATCCTTGTATAATGACGTAGGTAAATTACGAAACTCGGACCAAAAAGTTAATTTTTGAAAAGTCAACACTGGTAGCATTTAGAGGTGTAACCAGGTAACTTTATAAAAAGCTTAGGCTTCTCCAACATGCATGAATACATTACAATTTATAACAAAAAGAGTTAGTTACTGGCAAGTTAAGGACAGGCCTCTGGTTCTCTACAAAACTTACATATAATATCTTTCAGTCATTGTTACAGGTAACAGACGTACCTGTATGTACGGCGCGGTTCACTTACTAAACTATGACCCTAACCAACTATAGTAACATTTGTCAAACAAATGCGCATCTACACAACGATCTCGACCAGCGAGCGTTACACGCACACTCATTGAGTGTTGCACTCACACTCATTGAGCGTTCCACTCACACAACTCACACTCAGCGAGCGTCGGAGTCGCATGCAGTACGATATATCACGCTACACGCGAGCTCTCGCCACGAACACAACACACCCACTTCTCGCCTCGTGCTCAACACACACACAACCCTAATCTCTAAAATGAGCGTAACAACATCACATTACGGTTATCAATATCATTGGGCGCGACGTCACTGAGGGCAGGACGACTTGAGTACGAGTATAGTAACACTACTGCTAATTGTAATAAAAAGGTATCGAAGACTTACTTCTAACAACCAGTGTCGAGAAACTCGTCATTCACCCATACATACTTAAAATTAGCAACAATGTGCAATCAGGAAAATCAATTGTTAGGCAGATTGTCACACTACGTGCCTAGTTATAGTCATCCCATAATTATGATTGATTATTACTTGTGATTTGAATATACGAACAATTTCCCTTACTTTAGTAACAGAAGTCTATTATGGCATCGTTTGAAGTGATCTTCCCTACGTATTAGCGCTACTGCATATCCGGGTGTATGTCGCACGCCTAGCACGAGTCGCGCGTGGCGAGGCGCGCGGCGATGGCAGCCGTCAGAGCAGAGCCCTTGCCGCTGCCGTCCTCGGCGTCCAGTAGCGAGAACTGGAACAGATATAGGTTTATTTTGTGTTATTCGTAACAACAAACATTTACATAAGACAGAATACAAAGGCATTTCTGACGAGTTTGTTGAATCGAATAGTCGATTTTCGCACCCGTATACAAGATAAGCGCCCTGGCGCCTGGCGCCACGCGATTTGACCTGGAGTTGCGGACACCAACCCGTTAGAAAATGCAAACGATGATACTAACAATACAACACACACACTGACATTAACAATTTTCTAATCAACAGCGTTAACAAAGAAATGAAACAGTTCTATAATTTTAACCAGGTTTATAGTACCCTAATTGCATAATACAATACAATCACAATTTGTTTCGATTTGAAACAGATTGCTACTATTATTATTATTACTTCTATATTTACTATTATTATTACTTCATAAGTTGGAAAAAAAATCTGCTCAACAATGTAAATAACGCAATGAATGTTGTTGAACTGTCAAAATGAAACAAATTAGGCATAATTGTTTACGAAAATAAGTTACGCAATTGGTTGGTTTTCACAACAATCGTGGCTAGGTAGTTTAGCAATAGCAATGAGATACAATTTTTAATTTATAAAAATAAAGATGTTTCGGAGGCTGTTCTGATAGATAGTGATGTGACTTCGAAATATCAAAAAGCCTCTAGGAGTGGAAATACTCATTCAGCACTACGTCAACAACAAGAAATGACAGTTGTGATTTGAAGATACAGAAAATTTAAGTTGATAGTCAACTTGCTTAACAATGAAGCTCCTTCCTTGATAGTAAGTAGGCCCCAAGGCCTCGACCGATGCGACTGCATCAAGTATTCATAGCATTCATTTGTTCCCATCCATCGCTTCGCCAGTCGCGTCGCTGCGACTCGAACATGCTCTAAACAACTTCTTTAATTTGTTTTCTCCGCAGTCGCTGTCGCAAGGCGCGTGCAGCTTGAACGGGCTCGTGGCAAGGCACAGGGTTATCCGCGGCGCCCGCAGCAGTTAACCTCGTTACCACGTAACAGACGGCTGATATTGTCCTTAATAGTGAGCAACATGACTGACCGGGTGTTCCGGGGCCAGCAGCGCGATGTAGGTGCGCATGAGGCCAGCGATGCGCGGGTGGTGTTTGAACACCGAGCCGTCCACCGCCACGCCCACGTGCGGCCGCTCCATGCGCCGCAGAAGCGTCGAGATACCTGCACACACACAATACAAAATCAAATCAAGTAAAAGTAAACTTGTAGTAGGTGCAGTCTGTACTTTGACATGTAATCAAGTAAACTGCTAGGAAGGGTGGATAATTATCTCTGTCGACCGACCATACGTTACTCTGGCGTTCATTATGGCAATAGCACAGGCGAGTTTGAGAAAGAAACTGTCACAAAAGTTAAAACAAGATTGAAAGAGTTTTGTCTGGATGTGAATGTAAATGACCGTAATTATGTAAAGTTTCGTTCTTCTGAGAGGTTCATCGTTGAGAATGTGAAGTGTTAAGTGTGGGATGTGTGACTGGTATATACTCACAGACAGACACGAGTTGCGCAGCTCTGTTGGAGATGACGTGCGCGACGTGTTGCGCGACCTGCGCGTCCTGTGCAGTGATGGTAGCGCCCGGGCACACCTCGCGCAGCGCCGCCACCGTGCGGGTCACTTCGCCCGCAACGTTATCCCTGAACAAACATAATATATAACGTTTCGTTAATTTAAACACACTTGACAAGTAGGTATATTATGAGAAACAGATCTCTGGAAACAGTGTGAACTTTTAAATGGTTCAAAAACTTAATTTGAAAGAGGTATGAATATAAAACACCGCGTACCAGAAGGCATAGCGTGGGTAGGGTCCCCACAAGTTGGACCGGACACCTGTCGAAGGTCGCGGGGTTCTGCTTAGATGTGGGAATCACAGGACCATTCATAAGGCTTGCTTGTAGAATGCTTATGTCCAGCTGTGGACGTCTTTCGTCTGGGTGACGATGATGAACACAAGAACAGCTAGGTCTATTATACACTTCTAACTAAGTTGAAGTGAGCTGTCGTGTCATTTGATGCGAGGGTTTGTCACTATTGACAGCTCACTGAAGCTCACTTCACCCAAGTTTTCACATAGAGTTTTAACCAGAATAGTTCGTGAAGTACTAACTCTTCGAAGAGTGAGAGATGCGCAGTCTGCAGCGCATCGTGCGCCGGCGCGGCGGGGAACAGTCCGGCGCGGGCAAGACCACTTAGCGCTGACGTCAGCAGCGAGCCCAGGTACTTGCCGCCGATGTACTTCTCGAACCTGGGGGTACCACAGACCAACATTTAAGGAGTTTGGAATCATGCAGTTGACTATACATAACAATCAAGTTTACTAGAAAACTTAAGTCATGAAATACACAGCGGGACATCGACAGGTAAAAAAATTGCTGTTTCATACATTTTAACCGTGTTAACGGTTTTGCATGAAAAAGCAATTTCTTTTTTATTAGCCTATAAAAATTTATTCACTCGGGGGTCGAGAATCACTTGCTGAATTCATGGCAACAGTTTGTTCGTCGATATCCCTTGCAGCCTGTATGGTGGCGGACATAATGGAGTGTACTTTGTTCTTGTTACAAAAATCATTTGTCCAAATGGACTTAAAATCAGCACTTTAAAATTGCTTTTTGTGCAATTGCACCTGCAGAATAGTACTTGTCACTGCGAGGCCACAGCTAACGCGCTCAATATAGCTAATTATTGGTCAAAGCAACTTATAAAATTAAATATTAATGTGTGGGATCATTAACAGGACGAAGAAGATTAAGGCGGGGTTAATCCGAGCGCAGTAGGCATTCAACGCTTACCCTGGCCCCCGCAACGAGTAGCGATATGTAACAAATTAGGATGCGCGGGTTACGCGCGCGCCAAGCGCACCGCTCATGAGTTCGCGAACTCGCGTAGGTAGTAAGTTGGGTCACAAAAAAGAGCAATACAGTAGATCAACTTGAACTGATTAATATAAGTTTATTTTATTTTATTTTTCTATTACGTATTTTTTAAGGTAGATAGATTAGGTAGGTATTGTATAAACCTGAACCTAATGAATAATAATTAAAAATAAGTATAAGTAGGTACCTTCTTATATTTTTTTGTGAATAAGGTGGATTTAAAATCTGACTGACACATGGATACGGGTACGATTCAAATCTACGTGCCACGCACTATTCGTCTTTCCTTAAGCATGCGAAATCTTCGTGCTACAGTATACAAAATCAAATAGTAGGTGGTCACCCCAACAATAATTCAGTTCTGAAAAGTATCAGAACCAACCTTCGATAATAGCGGACGTGTTAACTACAGTGAATCGGCAGTGGTAAAAATCGAGGCGGAAAAGAGGAGAAAAGAAGGGACATGCAGCACTCACCTGGGGCATGCCAGCGGGATCCAATCTCCTTCGACTATCACACACCAGAGTATCACTACGCGGGTCGCGCGACCAATATTCGATTATAGTTTTAGTTCTTATTACACTGGGTAATCAAACACAAGGGTGCGTTTGGTGGAGCGGGAATATATTGAACTTTGCAGAGAGAGGCCCGAGATGATCCTCGTCTCTTCGCGGGTGGTCTGACGAAAAGGCTCGTCATGCGGTGAGGGTGGTCCGAGAGATCCGTTACACACGTGCGTCCGTGTGCAATTTCTTCGTCGAACTGACAGCTGTCAGTCCTCATCCTCTCGTTCTTGTGTTCACTTTTTGAATAATGCTAAAGCGCTGCATGTGCAGGTTGGGGAAAGGAGCGGGAAATACAAACTGCCTCATACTATAAGAATGAATCTATCAAATCAGTGTTGGCGTTACCATTTCCACCCCCCCTTAATGGGTCACCATTAAAGAAGCGATAATAAGACGAGAGAGAAAGATATTACTATGACTCTAGGAGCGCTCAATGCGCGCGGTGAGATAAGTAGTACCGTAGAGTCACGGCGAAGCGGGATTTGCCAAACTTCTTGGCAGTATATGGTTAGGTATAAATGAGACCAAAGATGTAGTATAGTCTGGTTATAATTATCCAAAGGTGCATCTTATATACTAACGACTACGTGTTGAAAACAGATAGTAGAAACATTTAATAGATATTGAACGTGCGATAAAGAACATAAGATTGCGATGTAGATTGTAGATACAGCACAAAGATATTGTACTGTAACAGTACACCCCCCTTTAAAAGAAAAAAAGAAAAAAAAAAAAAAAAAAGTAAATATTATGGTAATAGTGTTTACAATATAAATTTGATCTAGACCTTACTAGTTATTTGCTGATGTATATAAATAATAATGCTATTGTACGCGGTGGAATTTGATGACGCCTGTTGTGGTGCGATTTGCTGACGTCTGTAATTTTGACTTAGCTGTTGCACGAGTGTTTATTATTTTTTCCGTTAAACTCTTCATTCTTCTGTCCAGTGTTTTCATTATGCCATAAATTAGGATCGCACCGATTGTTAAAATAATCTGTCCCATCGCAACATTTCTTGTCCACCGTAAGTCCTCCTGGATCAGGTTACGGAGTTTGTCCGCTTCGTTTTGATTGAGGCAACTGTCCGTATTGTATGTTATCTGGTCCTTAGAACTTTGATTTCCCATTTTAGATGTCTTGTTGTTACGAGTAGTTGTGAATTAATGGTATATGTTAAGATCTATGCTAATATATATATACGAATAACTTGCTTCTATCAGCGATTTTTATAGACGTACCACTGGCTTTACCTTACGTCCCGATCGTGTAGCGTACGTGTGTGAACGTCTGTCGCAATCCTTTGAATCTGGCACGTAGTTTGATTCGTCATTGATCATGAAAGCTGGTTTCAATCTATCAATTGATATCACTGTCTCCTTATCCCTAATTCTAATGCAAAATGTTTATCTGTTCTACTAATTACTGGGTAGGGTCCTTCATACGGCGGCGTCAGGGCTTTCTTCATTCTATCACACCGAACAAATACGTGTGAGCATTCTTTGAGTTCGGGATGCACAAATATAGCTTGGTTATGGTTTTTTCTTTTCGGAATTGACGTCATTTGTGTGATGCCCTTTTGAATTTGTTTTACAAATTCTTCGTACGTTGATAACTGTGCTGCTGATGACTCAAAAAACCCTCCAGGGAGTCGTATTGGCGTTCCATATGTCATCTCTGCTGAACTATAACCTGTGTCTTCTCGCAAGCTACTCCGCAACCCGAGTAAAACTGTTGGGATTTCTTTTAACCAATTTTCGTTGGATCCTCTTGTCATTAACGCTACCTTTAAAGTTCTATGAAATCTCTCTATCATTCCATTGGATTGCGGATGATAAGGTGTTGTCCTAATTTTATGTATTCCCAAAAATCGAGAGAGTGACTCAAATATTCTTGATTCAAACTGTCGGCCTTGATCCGTAGTAATGCGCAAAGGACAACCAAAACGAGTAATCCATCCTTCGAAAAGCGTCTTGGCTACTGTTTCTGCAGTTATATCTTCTACCGGAAATATTTCGGGCCATGACGTACAACGATCTATGATTGTGATTAAATATCTCTTCCCTTGTGAAATCGGAAGTGGCCCGACGATGTCAATATGTAAATGCTCAAAACGTTGCGCTGTCATAAAAGCACCAGGAGGTGATATCGTATGTCGTTGTATTTTTGATTTCTGGCAGGCTATACATGATCTACACCAATTATTGATATCTTTGTTCATATACGGCCATAAATACCTTTGGGTTATCATTTTTCTCGTAGTTCTTTTTCCTGGATGGCTCATACCATGAATGGTATCGAAAATTTCTTTGCGAAAATGCTTTGGTAAGTAGGGGCGGCTTTTTCCAGTAGACGTGTCGCAGGTGATGTTTATTGTGGAACCCGGAAGCGTAATGTTTTTGAATTTTAATCTTTTATTGTCACGTAATTTACTAAGTTCATTATCTGTTGATTGACATTTTTCCAATTCAGCGTAATCGATAGGTGATGGCACGTATATTTCCTCTATTCGAGATAAGGCATCGGCGGTAATATTGTCACGTCCGCTTATGTGTTGGATGTTGGTACTGTACTGTGAAATGAAATCTAACTGCCGGACCCGTCGCGGTGTATCGTTTGATGATGGTTTTTGGGAGAATGCGTATGTCAAAGGTCGGTGATCCGTAAATATTGTAAATTCTCTTCCCTCGATTAATCTGTGAAAATGTTTGACGGCCATGTAAATTCCCAACAGCTCTCTGTCAAACGTAGAATATTTTTGTTGAGTTTCGCTCAATTTTTGTGAAAAAAAACCTAATGGTTCCCAATTGCGTCCGGATTTTTGTTGTAAAACTCCACCAACGCAAGTAGCACTAGCGTCGGTCATGAGCGCTAGTGATGCGTTGCGGGAAGGATGCGCTGTTAATACCGCGTTTTTCAAGCTTTCCTTGCATTTTTCGTAAGCTTGGTCTGCTTCCGTTGTCCAAGGAACAGGTGAATTATCGTTCTTTTTTGAACCATGTAGAAATTCGTTTAAAACTCTTTGATTTTCCGCTGCGCGTGGAATATTACTTCTGTAGAAATTGACCATGCCCAAAAATCTTCTTAATTCTTGAATCGTTTTCGGTTTGGGAAATTCCATGATTGCCTTGTAATTTTCCTCGGTAGGTTGTATTCCTTGGCTCGTTATATGATAACCTAAGAAATCTATTTCCCTTCTGTGAAATTCGCATTTTTCGAGATTAATGGTTATTCCATTCTCGTGTAAACGTTTGAAAACCGTTTCTAAATGCTGATAATGCAAATCTTCGCTGTCCGATGCGATGAGACAGTCGTCTACATATATAAATACGAAATTTAAATCTCTAAATAAGGAATCCATGAATCGTTGAAATGTTTGTGCCGCATTGCGTAATCCGAAAGGCATTCTTAAGTACTCAAAAAGTCCGAAAGGTGTGATGATGGCTGTTTTCTCTATATCCTTAACAGGAATACAGTGGTATGCTTTGCGTATATCTATCTTGCTTAGTATCTTCTTATTTTCTAATATGTATGTAAAGTCAGTTAATCTTGGTAGTGGGTATTTGTCCGGAACTGTCGTGCTATTGAGCATTCGATAGTCTCCGCACGGTCTCCATTCGCCATTTTTCTTTTTTACCATATGCAATGGGCTTGCCCATGGGCTATCTGACGGTCGGCAAATTCCGAGTTCTATCATACTTTGAAATTCCTTTTTGGCTATGTCGTATTTTTCTGGAGGTAATGGTCTTGCCCGAGCTGCGACGGGTGGTCCTATAGTGATAATGTGGTGTTCAATCTTATGTTTGGGCGCATTGCGTAGAGAGGACTCTTTCGTGATGTCTTCGTACTTGTTTAAAAGTTGCGTAATACGTGGATTCGTTCCCACTGCGATAGTACGAATTGCTTGCTGTGCCGCTTTTTCTGAAGTTACATGCGTTGTCAGCTCTGTAACTTTGTCGATAAGTTTGCGACCAGCTATGTCGACTAATAGTTTATAGTGCTCTAGAAAATCTGCTCCAATTATTGGTTGTGTAACATCGGCGATTATAAAATTCCATTTATAACATCGTTGTAGTCCTAAATTCAAGGTAAGCGTCTTCTCGCCGTAAGTCCTAATTTTAGTCCCATTTGCAGCGTATAGTGTGTATTGTTCATTTTGTAAAATTGAATATCTCTGTTGCTTGCTAATGACTGAGATATTTGCGCCCGTGTCAATCAAAAACTTCATACCACTTTTTCGGTCGGTAATGGTGAGGCGATTGGATGGGTGGATTGCACAGAGTTTCGCCGTTGTCTGTGCTCTTATTCGTTTCCCTGGTTCCGTACGTAAGTCATTGGTTTCCAACCGCATGGCTTAATGCAGTTCCTTGCATATTTTCCGAATCTTCCGTGGTAGTAACAAAATCGATTTGCCCCTCTATAGTTTGTTCTCGGCCTCATAATCGGGAATTGTTGACGTTCCTTGAAATGATTGTGCGTGTTGGGTCGATAGCCATATCGACCTTGCTGAATTGCGTCAATATCTATCTGTAATTTTGCTAGCTGGGTTAAAATGCATGCTGTATTGTTGTCGTTTGAAGTGTCGTTGCTAACAGCTGATATTTCGGTTACTTTTGAATTCATTATTATTTTGTCTGCAATTAGGCTCAGTTTGTCAATTTCCATGTCTTCCGTAACTGCTAGAACCGTAGTAACTGATGTTGGTAAAAGCCTGAACCATAGTAGTTTAATTGTTTCGTCACTGATTTTTCCTCTCCCGAGGACTCGCATTTGACGTAATAACTGCGAAGGTTTTTGATCACCGAGTTCTGTCTCTGATATTAATTTTTGAAACTGCCGCTGTTCTGTTTCTTCGTAACAATCAATTAAACGTTCCTTGATGTTTTTGTATTTATCTGTAGTCGGTGGCGAAGTGATTAGATCACTAACCTGTAGTATTTCTTCCTTGGATAACTTTGCTATTACCGTACAGTATTTGTATTCGTCTCCTTGCTTCTGTGGTGCTAATATGGCTTCTAGTTGCGTGAACCATAATCTGGGTTGGTCTTTCCAAAATTCCGGAATGCGGGATAAAACCGAGGTGCCAGCAGCTACTTCAAGTGTTCCTTGCTGATTTATGTTCGCCTTGCACGGTGGTTGCGCCATGTTTCTTGCTGCGTATTCGTTCGTCGGGGTCACCAATTTGCCAAACTTCTTGGCAGTATATGGTTAGGTATAAATGAGACCAAAGATGTAGTATAGTCTGGTTATAATTATCCAAAGGTACATCTTATATACTAACGACTACGTGTTGAAAACAGATAGTAGAAACATTTAGTAGATATTGAACGTGCGATAAAGAACATAAGATTGCGATGTAGATTGTAGATACAGCACAAAGATATTGTACTGTAACACGGGACAAACTAATAACTTACGTTACAAAACTAAAGCGATGCGATATTACTAACTTAAACTTATATGAAATGCGGTTTTATTAATCATTGTCTTGGAAGAGGGCACAAACGAACGACCGGGCGCAGGTAAGTTCCCTTGGCGGTTCTAACTGTACAGACACGCACGACGCCGTCTTTAGACGGATGGACGTTCTCTACTATAGCTAACGGCCAGGATAGGGGCGGTGAGTTATCATTCATAACGACAACCACGGTTCCTGTTGTGATAGGAAACGACGGCGTGTTCCACTTCTGCTTAACCTGTAAACCGTGTAGATATTCCATCTTCCAACGACTCCAAAACGACTGAACCATCCTGTCCAGTAGCGAGTGTCGGTGAAGTAAACTGACAGGGTCAGAGTTGACTTCAAGCGCGGGTAAAGAAAATAGAGGCGCGGTATGCAAAAAATGCCTTGGCGTAACGGCCGTGGGCTCTGCGGGATCGGAACTCAGTACTGTCAGCGGACGTGAGTTTAGGAGACACTCAATTTGAGTGAGAACAGTACAGAGTTCTTCGTATGATAGAAGCTGCTGTCCCACGACTCGGAACAGATGCATTTTCACAACTTTCACGACACTTTCCCAAACGCCTCCGAAGTGTGGAGACTTGGGACAGATAAATTTCCAAGCTATCCGACTCTCAGCGTACTCTTCCTCCAACTTTGGGCGATATGCAGTATTGAGAAATTTATACAAATCGCGGAGGTAAGAGTTAGCCCCTTTGAAACATGTACCATTATCAGAGTACATGACCTTTTTTTTTTTTTTTTTTTTTGTGGGTGGGAAATCATCAAATAACTTCTCCCGCTCCGCCCAGAGCGGGAGAAGTTATTCCCAGCGTGTCAGACTCTTACTGACTAAAACCCACCCGTGTTCCTTCCGTTGCCCTGTTGCCGGGGGCCACGATCTCCCTCTCGGTTTTCTTCGCAACCCCGGCAGGCATTGGCCCTAGCGGACCCCGTCGATTCTGCTGACATCTCTTTGAGGCGCGCGTGGAACACAACGCGCCGTCGACCCGGGCCTGGTCCTTATCGGACGGTGAGCTACCCATTGCTCACCGCCCGCAAACCCGCGCCTACGGTGGCCGGAAATCGCCTCGCGATTCCCGACGCCCTGGGCGTCTCCTCCTGCGGCGGTTAGGGGCGTGAGGGCGCGAAATTTGCCTCTCCCTCACGCGCTCCGCCTCCTCCTTCGCGAGCATTACCGCTTCGCAGAAGGAGGTGACGGCCTCCCATTTCCTCTCGCTCCGTACCATGGCCTGAACCAGGGCCGGACGCGAGAGATCACCGCCGCCGATCGTCTCCACTAGGACACGGCGATGCTCCGCCCAAGCTGGGCAGACCTCCACCGTATGCTCCACCGTGTCCTCCGGGCGATCCACACAATGATGACACCCGGGCGTGTCCTCCCGCCTTATAGAGTACATGACCTGAATCGGTCCTCGACGGGCGAGAAACCTCTTCAGCGCTGCAAGAAAACTGGGCGTGCTGAGGTCAGTGGCGACTTCGACATGCACGGCACGAGTCGTAAGACATGTGAAAATGCACAGGTAGGCCTTCGCACTGTGGATGCCACGACGGCGCACAGGAACGTACGATAGAGGACCAGCATAGTCACAGCCTACGTGCGTGAAAGCTTTAGTGACCTAACGCGTGCGATAGTCAGGTAAGTCGGCCATCAGCGGATAAGTTGGGCGCGGTTTTAAACGAAAACACGTATTGCACATGTGGACGCGCTGTCTCACAATGCGGCGTGCGGACAAGATCCAGAAATTCTGTCGAAAAAGCGACATCAATAATTCTGGTCCGGCGTGTAAATACTTTACATGGTAGAAATCAATGATCAAGCTTACGACGGGATCATTGCGCGGTAAGATAACTGGATGCTTTTGAGCATAGTCCAGCGCGGAATTAACGAGTCGACCTCCTACGAGGATCAGACCGTTTTCAATGAAAGGCCTCAAGCGGTTGAGAACCTGTGAACAGGATTGATTACTCTTAATATTAGAATAATCCTCTGCAAAGTGTTGACTTTGCAAGGCGCGAAGAATTTTACTTTCAGCGAAATTTAATTCATCAGCGGACACCGCAATAGTGTCGCGGCGGGTTAACAACTTTGCGAATTTATAAACGTATACAGTTATACGAAGAGTTTTACTCCATGAGGATATGCGGTTAGCGAGATCATATAAAGCACAATGGTTTACAGGCGAGTACACAGCGTGTGTAAGAATTTTTTGTTCAATAGTAGGCGGAGTAAACTGGTCGTCAAGAGGCTTGAGAGGCCACTCAGACGGATCCAATGTAGCCCACTGGGGCCCGTGGAGCCACAGAGGGTGCGTGGTTAATTTCTGAGGCGCAATGCCACGTGAGAGAACGTCTGCGGGATTTTCCGTCCCCGCGACGTGGTAGAAGTTGTCAGCAGAGATGTTTTCCGTAATCTGAACAACGCGGTTTGCTACAAAGGTTTGCCATCGATGTGGCGAACTTTCGATCCAATATAACACGACCTTAGAGTCAGTGAAAGCGAATACCTTGATTGGAAAATGACGCGAGTAATTTTCATAAACTATGCGTAGCAGTTTGGACATGAGAAGCGCGCCGCAGAGCTCTAAGCGTGCTATAGACAGAGGCTTGGTAGGAGCGACTTTGGACTTTGCGCAGACAAGCTGGACAGTGTTACCGGACGCGGTGGTCACATGAGCATATACAACGGCACCGTAGGCATGTTCACTTGCATCCGAAAAGGCTAGAAGAGTGAGAGCGCAGTGGTTAAAAACGCCTACATGACGCGGAATGCGTATATTGATAAGAGCCGGTAACTCGTCGCGTAACTGCTTCCACCTTATACAATGTGTACTTTGTTCGGTTAATAATGAACTAAAATGCATGAACAACTTGACAGTGAGTTATCGAATGAATGACCGAATAAATATGAATGAATGTCAAATCAAATATGGCGAACTTTTACAGCCTATAGAACGTTTCATATTATACGGCAAGACAACAATTAAATTTGAGGGTAGTTTAATATAGAAAATGAAAAGTAATTAAAACTCGAATTTATCCAAAGTTAGCGTTATTTAGGTACTGAATAAAGATTAGATGGAAAGTTAATGTGTTTATTTAAATGAGTAAACACTTATTTATGAGAAAGATCAACGCAATGTTGATCTACGCGGTATACTACAATGGGGTAGATTTTTGAATGTTTCTCCTATCAGGGCCTATTAAATCCTAATAAGGGCGGCTGGAGGGTTCCAGTATTTAAAAAGATCAGAGATCCGGCTCGAAGGACCACAAATATGGTCACGCCAACAATAATTCAGTTCTGAAAAGTATCAGAACCAACCTTCGATAATAGCGGACGTGTTAACTACAGTGAATCGGCAGTGGTAAAAATCGAGGCGGAAAAGAGGAGAAAAGAAGGGACATGCAGCACTCACCTGGGGCATGCCAGCGGGATCCAATCTCCTTCGACTATCACACACCAGAGTATCACTACGCGGGTCGCGCGACCAATATTCGATTATAGTTTTAGTTCTTATTACACTGGGTAATCAAACACAAGGGTGCGTTTGGCGGAGCGGGAATATATTGAACTTTGCAGAGAGAGGCCCGAGATGATCCTCGTCTCTTCGCGGGTGGTCTGACGAAAAGGCTCGTCATGCGGTGCGGGTGGTCCGAGAGATCCGTTACACACGTGCGTCCGTGTGCAATTTCTTCGTCGAACTGACAGCTGTCAGTCCTCATCCTCTCGTTCTTGTGTTCACTTTTTGAATAATGCTAAAGCGCTGCATGTGCAGGTTGGGGAAAGGAGCGGGAAATACAAACTGCCTCATACTATAAGAATGAATCTATCAAATCAGTGTTGGCGTTACCAGTAGGTAAGCACATTTACTTTAAGAGAATTATATTACAATTCTTTAAATACAATATCGTAATTCAAGAAGTCTTAGAGGTATAAATGTTATTTTGTGTAAAACATAATGTGAAGGCTGGAGACTCAATTAAAAATACATATATATATATATATATATATAAATATTTTTTTATTAAATATTTATGATAATAAAAGTAAACACTTTTTCTCTAATAAGTTTTGGAGGTATAAAGAAACAGGGTGTAAATTTCACTCATAAGAAAGGGGAGGATACTCCAACCAGATGGGTGTCGTATCTGGCGGCCAACTGCCCAACTATTGATATCGGAGAAGTTATATATATGCTATTCATGTGGTAAACTTTGTTTCAAATCATTAGTTGCTACATATGCACTGCCCTTGGCCTGCAACTGCATTGCTCTAAAACATTGAAAATCGACGTAAACATTTCAAGTGAAGTTTATTTTATTATTCCATTTTCAGTGGCGTAGTATAAACATACAATTACAATAATCTCGAGTGAATAGTTCCATTGTCTATCTGTGAAGGTATTTATCAAAGTGCAAACACTTTGAGAAACTCCTCGTTTTAAAGTCGATTAATGTAATTTACAATTTATACACACTTTTTCTCTTGCCAAGTAACACTGAATAAAGTTATGCATTAGATAACGTCTGTATAGCCAAACTACCCATATTTATATGTAAACGACAAATGATTTTATTTCTGTAAATAGGTTTGTACAAACACTTTTACACGTCAATCATATTTTAAAAACTAGATGAGGTCGGCGTTTCCTATCTAACTACTCTGAGAAGAAAGGCCGAAATAAACTCAGAGGTCACAGTCTCTTTTAAAGTCCAGACATAATCTTGGTCCAGATCATGTGAAAACCATGTAGATTGGTGTCTGAAGTGGTCTTTTGAGGAAAGCATCACCACAGATTGAGAGGGCCTGTCTAGTCAGTGCACGCATTTGTCAGTTATCGTGCAGCTCAACTCAGAATTGAAGGAGCTCAACGATTCGACGAACAATACCAAAGAAAGGACATTTGGGTAGGCCGCATAAATTAAAAACAAAACAAAAAGGAATGACCCACATAGTCTTCACATTCACAATAATTAAAAGTAATTGTAGTTTTTATATTATATAAATTAGTCAATTTAGGGATAGATGCGTAGATGTTAAGCTTTGCATGTAACAAAGGGTTCCTATGAGGGTGGCATGTTCACTATGTGATCAAACCCTCGTTAATAAATAATTTTTTTTTTTAAAACGTCTATATAGCCATACTACCCATATTTATATATAGTTTTTATATAGCTTTTGTCCGAGGCTTCGCGCGCATCGATGTCAAAAAATTCCCACGAGAACGTACTACCGGGATTACATACCTAATAGCCGAAGAAAGGTCATTGACTAATACCGCTACGCCCGCGTTGCGCGTTGCGCCCGCGATATCTTTTAAACTATTCATAATATGTTGTCAAGGCATATTTTAATTCAAATTAAATGCCCAATTTAAATAACATATTTTATTGGATAAGGATTAATAAGATACCAGTCAAAATAGCTTCGGAAATAACAATCATAAAGATAATAATGGTTACTGTGGGTCACACTTAGAAGATAGACATATGCCATCGCGGACTTTTTTGATGAACTTTTTAAGATGTACAAACCTGTAGAACATACATTTTATGTGACGGTTTACGCGGTGCACGCCAGTAAAGCTCCCAGTCGCCATGATTATTTCCGACTATTTCTACAATAATCGTCATAATCCAGCCAATTGAAACAAAATCTTAATAAACTATACACCAAAACGTTCCTCATGAATCACTCCGTCCATCGGTGAATACTGTTTGAAAACCCGTTCGGTAGTTTTTGAGTTTATCGCGTTCAGATATACAGACGCGGCGATGGACTTTGTTTTATAATACGTAAGGATTAAAGAGTGAGCAAAAAGTAATCCTTGTTCTTAGGTTGTCGATTAATAAATGTTTTTATTAAGTTAGGTACCTATTATTTGTATTCCAACGTGACAAAAAAAAAATCATAGTTGACACGCTCAGAGTGAAGAGGAAAAGGATGGTAGAAAAGAGGAGAAAAAAAAAATCTGAATGATCTTGTCAAACTAGAGGAATTGCGAAGAAAAGAAAGATTAATAATATAAAACTTTATTAATGATATCATAAAAAAACCGAAAGGGAAAATCGTTGTATTTTTTTTTATTGATGTCATTATGTTATTTTTAGGGTTCCGTACCAGAAAAGGAAAAACAAAACCCTTATAGGATCACTCGTGTGGCTAGCTGGGTGTCTGTCTGTCTGTCACAGCCAATTCGCTCCGAATTTATTGGGCCAGTTTAGTTGAAATTTGGTAAACATATGAATTTCCGTGACCCAAACACGGACGTGTGACGTAAAAAAATGAATTTTGAATGTCTTTCTGGGGCAAACATGAAAATTAAAAAAAAGTTTTGCAAACTGTACCGTGTGACGTAATAAATGAAAGGGTTTCTTGTGAGAATCTCAATTATTATTTTTTTGTCATTTTAAAATAAATACTTTTAGAGACATTTAAGAAAATAGATGAAAATTACCATTCCCTCCTCTTATCTCCAAAACTACTGAGCCTAAAATTTTGAAAAAAAAAAAATACTGCAAATAGTGATATACTTATAGATTATAGATAAACGTATAAAAGTCTGTGATCTTAAATTGAAATGGTGAATCTCCAAATATGTTGCGTACAAACTAACATTTGCAGTTTGAATGTATGGGAGAACATGTTTTTCAACTACAATGTTAAGTTTGTCCCTGTGATAAGTTCATCTCAACTACTACCGTAGTTGAGACTTCATTGTGCGTAGTCCGACACGCTCTTCGCCGATTTTTTTTTAAATCATATTATTTAAACATTTATTCATAAAAAAAAAGGTTTTTATTGTTATTTTATTTATAATTTGGTGTATTAAAACAATTTTGGTGTCGGCTATCAATATAAAAAATAGAAAATAGTTTATTGTCCAGGTAATACAGTAAGCAGGTTTACAGGTTAACACCAAGTTGAGACGACATGAGTAGCTTAAAATAATGTACCTAAAGCTAGGTTACAAAATATTATTTACCAGTGAGCCCCAAACTAGGCAGTTAGTCTGTATCTTGGGGCTCGGGGTACAAATTCCAGAGTGGAGACTAGAGAGGTGATTCCAGGTGTTGTGTGTTGTATATTTCAATGTTGGTGTCTCACCAATTCTAGTGTTGTATATTAGAATCTTTGAGGATTCAATAATTGTGTGTAACTGAATACGTATTTCTTGCATAAATCAACATCTTATATTATTAGAAAATTCAGAAACAAAATTTTCCACTAAAATTAAGTAATAAATCATAGTTTTTGAAATTCACCTGCCGCAACAATAAACAATATTCTATTCTATTCTAATGTGGACCACTGGTGTTTTGTTTTCCCCCCATTAGCCCTGGATAGCAAGAGCTGGAAGTCACTGGACGTGAGCCTTCGTAATGCATTGCAGGCATGATATAGGCTATTATTAACGGTATTCTTTCCTAAGCTCATCAGTACTCACGTGAAGGACGTGGCGAGCAGCGAGCCGGCATCCACCTCGCGGTCGAACTCCGTCTTGAGGAAGTCGAGGCAGCCGTTGTCCCCGAAGGCGCCCCACTCCACATCCACGCACACGTCGCGCACGCGCTCGTGCGCCGCCTCCCAGTGCGTCACGCGCGACGCGCGCTCCATGTAACAGCCGTTCGAGCCCGTGCCCAGGATCACGCCGATCTGCAACCAAGCAACACGTATCGTGAAATTAATTACGACTGTATTCATTGTTAGGCAGAGGTCTACACGTAGTCATACATTCACTTCCACATTTCGCCTACTTCTATTAATAATGCACAAATCCAGACTCCGGCCAGCCACTGCTGAAATTTCTGATGGAATAACCTGTTATTACTTTACCCAATCTGGATATCAAACACAGGAACCCATGCTCAGCAGTCGCACTGCGACCACTAGAAGATATCACTATCTCGGCGAGCTTGCTGAAAGCGCTACTTCTTCGTTCCAGTTCAGTAAATTTAATCAGCTAAATGTTTATTTTTCATATTTCGCGAAGGGTGTCTTACATAAATAATCATGACTTTGTCGAATTATTTTGTATGAAAAATTAAATGAAAAAAAAAAAACAGTGGCACTCCGGGAGTGCCGACAGAAGTGAATACTTGAAAAAAAATCGGCACTGCGGTAATCAACGCGTAGATGTCTTTTACTCCACGCACCGCAGTAATCAACGCATTGATGTCTTTTTAATGGTCAAAAGCTGGTGTCATCACGGTGTCGCGAAATCAATGGTTTAGTCCCATCTCAAAAATGCCCAACGTGCCTAAAGAAATTTTCACTTCAAAAACTATTAGTCGATTCTTTGGCATGGTCTCATTAATGCCCTAGAGTTATGGGATATCAAAAGGAACACGCTGTAGAGCCTCAGCGCTACAAAGATCTAAGATGACGTAATAGAGAACTAACATAACAAGCATTGTATTTGTCAGGTTTTTGGCATGTCAAGGCAACGCACATTGTGTACATTGTGTCGTACATTGTGTATGAAACAACACACACTATAGACGGGCTGCACCGCACTTTTTTGTATGAAAATTACGTTATGCTGCGGCCCGTTGCGGTTTTAACGTGTGCTGGGCTTTAGTGTTCACATACCCCAACATTGTCGTGCATGTGCGCACCGGCCACCAGCGTGCCCGTGGTGTCGTTGAGCAGCACGCGCACGGTGATGCGCAGGCGGCGCGCGCGCAGGCAGCGCTCCAGCAGCGCCGCCACGTCCACGCCCGCCAGCCCCGAGCACTTGAAGCTCTTGGTCCACGTGATGAGCTCGCCCGACGAGATCGAGTGCTGCTTCATCGGGAACGAGAATGTGAAGCCTGCGGACGAGATTGTCTTTAGTTTAAACATTGCTGATTAGATATGAATCCAAATTGACGTAATTAGTAAGAGTATCCCTTCTTTTTCGTTCTACACCATATCGGATGCTTTGTTTGAGAATAGAATTTTTACGCATGACCACTTTACAACTTTTTATATGTATTTGCATATTCGATATCAATAAGACAGGCAGAAATGTTATGTAACGAACCCCTCGTTGTCGACCCCTCGTTTGCAAAACGTTTTCTGCTTACAGCTGTGTAGCTTTGTTATTCTTTGGGCTTGGAATAGTTCTCAAATTGCTCATCAAAATTGAATTGACATAAATCGATTCAATATGATGTAAATGATTCAGTTCACATTCGGTTCGCGTCATAGCAACACCCCATACACGTATCAAGTAAAATCCGTTTATTCCATCATCAGTAACAGACGTCTGGTGACAAACGGAAAACAATCATGTCACTAAGAAGCAAGCCCGTGCTAGTTACCAAGAGAGAACTCCTGGTTCTCCATGCCCAGCTGCTGCAGGAAGTCCTGCACGCAGTCCGCCAGGTAGTTGAACAGCTCGTCGCCCGTGCCCAGCCGCAACGCGTTGCTACAACAGAAATTCTTTGTTCACTTTCTATTACAAACATATAATTTGGTTGAAAAGCTTTTTTATTTTTGATGTGTAACACTTTCCTCTCGCTTTAGATTGCAATCTACGGGAGTGATTTTGTGAAAAAGGACGGAAGTGTGAGGAAGTCGGGGAAGCACACGCTATTTGATTTGATGAATGAGCGCGCGCACCTGGTACATACTTGTTTACAAGCATGCACTGTCCTGCTACACGTATCTATTAAAAATGTAATTTGAAAACATTGTAAAAGCCAATTATTTTTAGAGTAACCATGGAGTTTCTTGCCAGCTATTCTCCATAGGAAACGACTAATTGGAACCGTGCACCTAGCTTCTGACGATTCATAAGTGCCCATGTAGGTTTATGTGAAATAAAATATTTGAAATTAGAGTCAGCCATCTTCTCTTCTATGTTAATGAAGCTGACTTCCAAATGATTTTTAATAGGAAAATATCTGGAGCCTATCACAATCTTTTGTAAGGCAGGTGATGTTTAGAGCAGGTCAAGGTAACAGTTAACAGTTGCACGGCTAGTTACCTGATGTGGTACTGCTTGACTTGCTGGCGCACCAGCTGGCCAGCGCTCAGCTCCAGCAACAGCACGCGGAAGTTAGTGCCACCCAGGTCCAGCGCCAGGAACACACCCTCCTCTGTAACACATTACATTATCACATTAGTCTGATGAACTCGACTAATGGCGCTAAACCCGTAGCCGAATTCTGATCTGATTTAGATTAACATCGACACTCTAAGAGCACATAAGCCTTGTGCTAGTTGCAAATAATTAAGGGCCCATTTTTCAATCGTCAGATAACTTCTACCTGAACAATGAATATGGCGTTTGACACGTTTCTGCCCTTAACTATGTTTATTTAGAGGTCTGCCCGTGCTTGCCGTTCTCCAGCTTCTGGTAGACTACTGGAGACGTACTGGTACGTACCGGTGCCGTCGGGCAACTCAGGCACGTAGGTGTTCTCCATCTGCAGGCTGGAGGGCTGCTCCCGCAGGCCTCGCTCCAGCTCCTGCTCGAACACGTCGGCCACGCGCCGTAACACGTCGCCGCACAGCACCAGGTCTGCGAGGCGAGCTTCCACCTGGAATACACACAAGAAGCTGTCAGTACTGGATTGCAAACCAGCTGGTGGCTAGTGGTTACCACTGACACTACACACACCACCAGCACGCTGGTGCAGCACCAAAGGCATCGCAGATGCTTGGTGATCCCAGACTGTCCCAGAGACAAAAGTCAAGTATCTCTTTAACAAGACTATGGATCTATACCTTATAGTTACTACAATATCATACTACTCTCTAGTACGGTGTGAGTCGTGTTTACAATAATTAAAAACAATTCCACATTGAAACTAGATGAGGAATGTGCAGAGTGTCTCATCAATCATAATTTATAAGTTAGTACTGCGTGTTCCAACAAACAACGATACAGAAGTGCTCATCGATCAACTTCGACAGTTGTGCAACTTGGGGCAACGCGAGCGGCGACCGACACGAGCGGTGCGAGCTATACAAGCGAAAAAAAATTGCTTTGCTTTACACGAGTTGTTTCATTGCGGATCTATTTAGTACAACCTTCATGCACTTTGGCATCTAAATACATACTTAGTTACAGGTAAGTTTATATTAAAACCTTATGCGACAGGGTCATTGCCGCGGCATTCGGCAAGTTTATCAAACATTATCGTACGAACAAGATTAGGACATTCAATAAAATCACACGGCCTTAATGAGTAGAACTGTTACAAATATAATCGATATATTTGTCGCACATTGTCGCGTGGAGTCGCAAGACTGATAGCGATGTCTGAGATAACGCGCCCCATACATGCGACATTACAAAAGTATTTCAGATCGTCAGATTGTCTCAGGCGGGCCACCTGGCGCAATTAAAAGACGACAGAAGGACTCTTGCAACAACGGCTTGCACAGGCACAAACGGAAAGAGTGGAAGAGGCAGAATGTTGGCAAGAAGAGATAGAAGAATTGATAAGTAAATCATGGCTCATGAAAGCAAAAAAAAACAGAAAAACGTGTACGGGTGCGGACCTCCGTCAGGAACGAAGTTCCTTACGCGCTACTCGCACGCACACACATTAGCACAAGACTTATTGTGCACATTAGCATATAATAGAAAGAGACAGAGAGAGAGAGAAAGTCGCAAGGAGGAGCCATAACGCTTTTTCATTACGTGACGATTTCTATCAGTAAACTCCTACCGCAAGCTGCGAATTAGAAATTACTAGAAGAAGCCTATACCCGTCGAGGGGTACTTAATTAATAAATTTTATTAATGAACTTATCCTTACTACATTTTGTTACTCAGTAGAATTAAAAACAGTTTTTTTTTTCTAATTAAGGAATAATAAAGGTTTTTAGCTTACTTTTGGGGTTTCGTACCTCAAAAGGAAAAAAAGGGAACCCTTATAGGATCACTTGTGTGTCTGTCTGTCCGTCTGTCACAGTCAATTTGCTCCGAATATAATGGACCGATTAAGTTGAATTTGGTACAAATATCAATTTTATGTAACGTAACTAGGGACATGTAACGAAACTTATTGAATTTTGAATATGGGGGTCAATTTTCGGGCGCGATGTGAAAAATTTTAAAAAAAGTTCTGCAAACCCGTAATATATGAAATGAAAGGAATTAATGTGGGGATCGCATTTTTTTTTTAATAATTTTAAAATTAATATTTATTTATAGATATTTAAGAAAATAGATGAAAATTTACCTTATCTCCGAAGCCGTTGAGCCTAAAATTTTGAAAAAAATACAGAAAATAGTTCTATACTTATAAATTACAGGAAAACCTATAATAAGACTATGGACTTAAAATAACATGGTAAATCACTTAATATTGTGCGTACAAACTTACATTTGCAGTTGGAATGTATGGGAGAACATGTTTTTCAACTGTAATGTTAAGTTTGTCCTTGGGATAAATTCATCCCAACTACGGAACCCTTCATTGTGCGTGGTCTCACACGCTTTTAGCCGGTTTTTTTTTTTTAGATAGTCTTCCTCCGAGATACCATCAGCATGAACAGACATACCAACCAGAGATCGTCATCCTCCGTCCTAATTAAATATTGAGGTCGGCAGGTCGGCACCGTATGATGACATGATTTCTTCTATATCTTTATTTGTCATTTCAGGACACCCCTATGTAATCGTAATGATTATTTTTCACATCAGCCATCCATATCCATACGCAAATCAAATTATTAGAAACTTAGGGTGAAAGGGTGGGAACTCGAGACTGTGTGTCTAGTAGACACCATCTCACTTTGTCTGTGGTAGAAAAGAGGCGCACCACACGTGGCGCGACATGTGCTGCGCCTGCGCATCTCTCGTTGATAACCTGCTACTCATGTCGCAACGCTACTACGAGGTGTACAACTAACAAACATGTTACCTACGTCACAGACACGTCACTACATCATCTTCCTTAATGGGTACTCTCGGTGGCTACTTAGTCCTATTTAGGGACATCATTAGCGTTTAAGACCACGAGTTGACTCTGAGTCGTCTTCAGCATCAAAACCCGCTTCAATGTTTGAGATCGAAACATACTTTTGACAATTCTTGAATTTTAGCAAGCTGGATTTTTTCCAGACAACTCATCTCAAAAACATCCATAAGTACGTGATCTTACCTTTCCGGTTAGTAAACTTTATTTATTTAAGTAATTATTAAATAATGAGACTTCAACAAATATTTGCTACTGTATATTGTGCTATAAGTTATCTGATAAAGGCCTCCTCACATTTACGACCGCGGCAATCGCTTTATGGCTTCGTGTGTATATCCTCTAATAAACATAAAACAATTGTCTTGATAACTAAATCCTTTATTTTTCTGGAAGCGTAATGCTTCCAATAAGTAATTCGGGCAAAGGTACATAATATTATTATTAGACCCGCATTTCGCCAATAATTAAGCAAGTAGATACCTTTGTTTAAGACCCATGTAAAAAACTCAAACTCAAAGCATTTATTTCAATTAAACCATTTACAGGCACTTTTGAATTGTCAAGGAGTCGGTCAGTCAGAAAGATGAAGCTAGTTGCTCATTCCAAAGCGTAGTAGGTACCTATGGAGAAGAACGGGCAAGAAACTCCACGGGCACTTTTTTTAAAAGGGCGAGCTTGTATATAAGCTCAGCTAGGAAAACCAAATAAACTTACCCGACCTGAGCATTGAACGAGCGACTGCTGAAGAGAAGGCACTATACCTGTCATTATGAACAACTTGTACCATGGGTATTTATGAAATACCAAAATTAGGCATTTAGGTTCGCATAACTAGAAAAAATTTAGGCAACAGTTGATTTTTTTTTGCACGTTTTCGGGGTTTGTGATAATGATGAGTATAAATGAATCCGTTTCAGGTTTCAGTTATTTAAATTACACCTTGTATTACCGTTAATTTAGGAACTTCAATAGTTGCATCTCGTACAACAAACGTTGCGATATGTTAGGGTACTAGTATTATATCATCTGTGGCTAGGGCAACGTGTGCTCGTCACGTATCTTTGCGCATTCATTGTTTCCGCTACCGACCACTGCAGTGCTGCATTACCACGGAGACGCTGCCATTATTATATTGCGATATTATTATTATATTGCGCCTACCAATAAACCATCCTATTTGGCATGGGGTTTACATTTATTGTCGCGTCAGATACCGTATCTGATCCACTGTAATATTAACTAATAGCTGCACGTTCACAAACCCCTTTGTTTCAAACGTCAATATTTCGCTATTTGGCGTGAGTAGCTTTCCGCTATACAGAGTGGCAGGGACATCGACGCGAATACTGTTACCATGGATTCAAGCACATGATTCTGAACTTTCTGAACATTTTTTTAAAATAACCGACTAAAGATTTCAACGCAGGGGGCGTTGAAATTTTTCATCGGTTATTTTAAAAAAAATTGCTTTTCCGTACATTTTCACCGCGTAGGTATTACAATTTTCTTTGAAACACCTTTTTGTTTTTAAAATAACCAACGAAAAATTTCAACGCAGGGCGTGGGAGGCCGTCACCTCCTTCTGCGAAGCAGTAATGCTCGGGAAGGAGGAGGCGGAACGCGTGAGGCAGAGGCGAATTTCGCGCCCTCACGCGCCTAACCACCGCAGGAGACGCCCTAGGCGTCGGGAATCGCAGACTGATTCCCGGCCACCGTAGGCGCGGGTTTGTTGACAGTGAGTAATGGGTAGCTCGCTGTCCGATAAGCGGGTTGACGGCGCGTTGTGTTCCACGCGCGCCTCAAAGAGATGTCAGCAGAACTGACGGTATCCGCTAGGGCCGATCCCTGCCGGGGTTGCAAAGAAGTCCAAAAGGGATATCGTGGCCCCCGGCAACATGGCAACTGAAGGAACACGGGTGGGTTTTAGTCAGTAAGAGTCTGACACGTCCTCCTGCTCCGCCCAGAACGGGAGAAGTTATTTGATAATATCCCACCCAAAAAAAAGGGGATTCAGAATCATGTACTGAATCCATGGTAACAGTATTCGCGTCGATGTCCCTGACACCCTGTATATACGTAAACTTACCAGTTAATTTTGACAATCAAGCTTTTATTATCCATTTTGGAGAGTTTACGTATTTACACCAATCTCCTCATTCGTGCCGGGAAGATTATTTTCACTTCGATTTTCAATGTTTTCATGAAGGGATTTTCCAAAAAGTGCATCTCTCTTTCACAAAGTAAAAGGACTTTGTTATCTTCTATTTGTATTATATACATTGATATTTTCAATACCTAAGTAGAATTAGATTGTCAAGGAAATACGACATTCGCGGAACTGCTTGACATAAATAGAAGATCTTCCTAATGACTGAGATAACATCACACGCACAAGTCAACGTGAAAGTAATAATGTTATATAGTAGCACAGCTACATAAAACCGAATTTAATAATAATAGTATGTTGTGTGTCGCAACGCGATGACGATGCAGCACCATTCCCTAAATTGCTACTGATTGCTTTAATTGTAGCGCTGAGAATGGTCGCAGGTTACTCGACAGTAGCCTTATGTTTATGATTTGAACATATTGTATCATGTTCATGCATGTAACACTTAATATAAACCTATGTACTAATATAGTAGACAGGGAGAATGGTCACTCAGGGCACGAGCAACCTGTTGCTTTAAACTAAATTGTAACCTACTTCATTAGTAAATTATAGTTTTGTAAATAAGACTTTTTTTCGGGTAAAAGCCCGCCACAATGTGCGCACTGCAAATCCTGCAACCCAGAAACAACAGTGGCCAACACCAGAAAAAGCAACGAAACTCGAGTACCAGAGAAAATATTCGACTGTCTTGGAACCTGCCACGAAATTAATTTGAAAAGGACGGTTGAAGAGTTAAAAAAAAAACACAGCAATAGATATAGACTCGCCTAGTGTTGAAATTGAAATGAAATTTATTTGCCAGAATATAGGTACAAACATAATAACATGGTAAATAATTTTAGTCTCACTATATTCGACTCGTGCAAGTCGTGCAAATATTTCTAGTGTTAAGAACTTCTCATTTGATCTGCTCGCGGAACTCGACGAAGTATATTAACATTTTGTATCAATGTATTGCGATAGCAGGTAATACTCGCTGCTGCGCAATAATCTTGTTGATCAGTAATAAAAACTTGTGTCAATAAGATCATCGTCAACTCTGAACTCGTTGATAGCCGATAGCTCAGTACTGTCGACATCACTGGAGATAAAATAATATTGCCTCGAGAAACGGACTGTTTTCTCGATCACGAAGACTTTTGCCCATTTGTTAAATCAAATATTTGTCGGCAACATCAAGCTATGACATAATATACACTAACACACAGACACACCCACAATACACATTACAAGTATATTGTACAATCGAGTCTGCAATTTGAAACCAATTGAGACGTAATAGTCGCACTCGTGTACGTGTGTATCGAGAGTTAATATCATACTGTCGTTGATGTTCGTTGGAAGCTAATTAAGTACAGAACTGATGAAGTAGTAGCAAAAGACGAAAATATTAGGATATGCACGATTTTCCGCGAGAGGTGAGAGAGGTAGTAAAGTCGTGAAAATATCAATGTAGAGTTGCATGTTTGAAATAGGATTTGGACTCTTTAAATCACTAAAGAAACGCAAATGTTGGCAATATATCTCGTAGTAAAAGTTTTAATAGAAAACTTCTGCTTTGAGGTCTCAGGTGTGAAGCAGGCCTTCGTCATCAACCGAGCAGAAATTCAGACAAGCAGCTAGTTTTTTTTTGTCTTGAGAAATCCTCACGGATACAGTCCGTCTTGGGAGAACGCAGATTTATGCCGGACTCCTACCGACTAATACCTGACTTCCACTATCATGAGTCGGGGGCCCGGGAGATACTCGTACTTTCGCCGCACCCTGACTGATCCTCTCATCGACCTGAGGATCGAACCCAAGATTACAGGTTCTGCTGACGCTCTTGCAACCACTAGATCATCAACGAAACAGTTCAGAGAGCATATTTTAGAGGCTTTTTGAAGTTAATTTGGATTACCTTCTGCGTGCGAATCTTGTCGTCAAGCCGCAGCTCGGTGGGCAGGAACTGTTGCTCCCAGGGGCGTGGGTCGTGGTGGCCGTTGGTGCTTCGCGGGCTCCCGGCCCCCTCCGCGCGGTGCCCGTTTACGCGCCCGTTCAGCGCGCGCTGTGTCTCCACCGCCGCAGACATTGTGAGTTGTTCTTATTTAGGGATCTGCGGAGAAAGGCACAAACTCTTTAGTTTAAACAGACAATTATATTTTGACACTTAATTTTTTAAAGCCTCCTCTCCTGTTTGGCGGTGCAGTGCCCGACAGGGTACATCGGTAATAATCTCATAAAATTTTAAGACCTATGTACACATTGTGTAATACAATAACTGATTGAGTATAATATACCGTTGTTATAGTTTATCATTGTTTGATTGGGAATAATAAAATATGAGTGCACAGCAGTTGACCCGCCAAGTTCAATAACAGCACGAATGGATTTTTACTGAAACGTTTCTCTTTCCTATTTATTGAAGGAACATTATTTGTTTATGCCTACATAAAATAGTCGATTTATTAGGTAGACATAGACTTATAAATAATAAATATTGCTTCTTAAATTTATAAATACCGAGTTATTGTCACCAAAAATATTATATCAATTATGATGCTAACAGCAATCCACGTAGTTTGGTGCAAGCATGTGCGATACGAAACGTTTATCGAAACACAAAAATTATATAAGTACCTACTTATATTCCACACACAGTTAACTAAAATCTTCACGATAACCTGCTAGTCGTACTTGACTCTGCGACACAAACAATAAAATGAATTGCTGTGGTGACCCCAGATTCGCAAACTTTTCCATCCATAAGAAAAATGATAAAAGTGACTAATTAATAATTATGTAACCGAGTTGTTTCTTGTTATTAAAGTTATCGAGTGAATGATGTTTTTAATATAGCTTATAATAATAATCAAATTATAACTCCAAGGGACGGAAAGCTTGTTAATAGACAGTAATGAATATAAATAGACATCCATTACTTGCTAATCTCGGTCCAATACCGAGATTAGCAAGTAATGGATGTCTATTTTTTGGTCTTCCTATTTGTACCTACAAGATAAAGTATCCTTTGAGGATCGGTAAGTACGAAATAGGAAAAGTCTGGCCGACATTTGCACGAACCGACCATTATATGTATTTTTTTTAAAGTTTACAGAAAGGTTTTAACTTACAAACAATAAACCTATTCACCAAATTTTACGCGAGAATGAGGAAATTCCTGACTAAAAGACACGTCCTGTCATAGAATGACTCTTGGCTCTTGCGAGATGGAATGCCCACGAGTGTTTACTGTGAAAGGCCTGTCTCAGCATACCTAACTATGTATCTACTAGCTCAAGTCACACGATTGACTGCGTCTTTCAATTTAGGTATCGATCTAGCATATAGAGAAAATTTTTAAGAAATAAATATTCTGACTGTAGCCTCACAATATATTTTTAGAAACCTATTTTATGTAAACATAAATATATCAAATTTAAAGAAAATGTCCGATATTCATAGTTTAAATACCAGGAATAAACACAACCTTGCTGTACATCGCACACGTCTCCACAAAGTAGGCAACTCGTTCATGGGTCAATGTATACGCTTCTACAACAAACTTCCTATTGACATTAGAAACTTACCCATTAATAAAAGTAAAATCTGAATTAAAACCAAACTTTGTAAAAAAAGGGTACTATAAAATTTCACATTATTTAGAAGATAAAAAAGCTTGGGATTGAGCTGCTCGCTCTGCTAAACCTTGTGATAAAACCATAAAACTTGACATTTTAATTATTATGTAAAATCATCAAAACATACCAGTTTTATATACACACTGATATTGTTGAAAATTATATTCAAAATGATATGATTAGTTTGTAAAGTATTCTATTATTTTAATTATTTATTGTGAATGTGAGGACTATGTGGATATCATTATTGTATTTTTCAATTTTCAGCTAGTTTTAATGATGGTCTGGCAGTTTGAGTAGTTTATGCAGCCTACCCAAATGTCTTTTCTTTATATTGTTCGTCGAGTTGAGCTCCTTAAGTTGTGAGTTGAGCTCCGCGATTACTGACAAATGCTTCCACTGACTGGACAGGTCCTCTCAAATCTGTGTGGTTCTTTCCTCAAAAGACCATTTCAGACACTAATCTACATGGTCCTCATATGGCCTGACCAAGATTATGTCTGGACTTTAAAAGAGACTGTGACCTCTGAGTTTGTTTCGGCCTTTCTTCTCAGAGTAGTCAGATAGGAAACTCCGAACTCAACTAGCTTATTTTCATTTTTTTTTTATTATTACGCGTAAAAGTAATTCCGATATTCTATTTACAGAATAAACAATTTCATTTAATTCGTTGTCCCTCTTAGGCCTCTAGGGATAGGGCAAAGGCTCTGTTTTTCTACTTCTGTGACAGTTCTTTGACAATGCGGGCCAGTCCTTTCTTTTGGTAGCAGTATATAACTCAACTTGCCATCTTCGCATTGGCTTACCGCATGTGGTCAAAGGGCACACTCCATAGTTCTTGTAGTCCACACTCATCGTATGGGGCAGACATGTCTGTCTATATACAGTAGATACAATATATACATGATTATATTCAAATGATCGAAGGATTAACCAGCACAGTTTTGACAGCTAGGGGAGCACCGGGCATTTAATGACATCCGTGCATATGTGCTCAGTCAGACTGTGCAGTATCCCACACGTCGTCAAACACATTGCCGAAATTATGTATTTATTATAAATAAATTAAATTCATTTATTACTGGTAAATAACACCCATTGCCAAACATAACTTAAGAGATCATCTGATAAAAACTGGTAATTAATCAGTTATTATTTGTGGTGACTTTAATATTAATATTTTGGAAAATAATTCAAATAGCAGTAGATTATTAAGCCTCTTCAAATCTTTCAATCTGTCAAATGTGTTTTTAGAACCAACGCGAATAACTTCGACTACTGCTACTTGTATTGATAATGTCTTTTGTTGCTGCGACTATTTAGATAAAGCCATTGTTAATTATCTCCCTTCTGATCACAGCGGTCAAACCGTTATTTTTGAATCAAACACACCAATACTAAAAGTGCAGATACAAACTAGACCAATAACAACAGGTAATTTAAATAAGTTTAATAGCACTTTAATCAGCAAGTTAAGTGATCAGGGTCTAAATATGTCCAATGGCAATATTTTGTATGAACAATTCTTTTCATTAGTGCAATCAGAGTTTAAGTATTTTAAGAAAAAAACTAAAACTATTTGCCCTAAGTTTTTATTCAGTGACTGGGCAACTAAAGGTATCAGGAAAAGTAGGGAAACATTATTTGAACTGTATGGCCTTAAGCCGTATATTAAGACGGAAACTTTTAGTAAGTATGTTGCTACTTACTCTAAAACGTTTAAAAATATCTGCAAAGCAGCTAAAGCTTCTTTCATTAGCAACAAGATTAAATCAGCAGATAATAAAATAAAGACAGTTTGGAAAATTATTAACAATGAAACAAACAAGACCAAAAGACATAATACAGATTACACAATAGACACTTCCCGCGGTCTCATTAGCGATAACATCGTTGTTGCCCAGGAATTTGCAACTTTCTTTACCAATATTCCAATTAAAACTACTGAAACTTTAAATTCCTCCCCTTCACTTGCTATTGATTTATTAAAAGCAAATGTTTCAGCCTGTCCTGTGGAATTTAAATTTAAACATATAAACCCTGTGGTCGTCGTAAAGGCTTTTAAGCAACTAAAGATTAAAATGACCGAAGATCTGTGAGGCATGTCTACTAAAGTTTGTCAATCAATTATTGAGACAATTGCACCCTATTTAGCTTTAATATTTAATTTATGTGTAGATCAAGGGTTATTCCCGGATTTAATGAAATACAGTAAAGTTATTCCACTTTTCAAATCCGGGGACAGCAAAAACACAAATAATTATAGACCCGTATCGGTTTTGCCGGTTTTCAGCAAGGTCTTTGAAAAAGTAATGTTAAATCAAATGCTCAATCATTTTAATCGTAATAACATCCTACACGATCAACAGTATGGTTTCACCAAAGGACGTTGCACAACCGACGCCGGTGTCACTTTATTAAAACACATATTTAATGCATGGGAAGAGGCACGAGATGCAATAGGCATCTTTTGCGACCTATCCAAGGCATTTGATTGCGTAGATCATGAAACGCTGCTCTTGAAACTTGAACATTACGGACTAGATAAACTTGCGCTGAGCTTAGTAAAATCATATTTGAATGATAGACTGCAGCAAGTTCAAATAAACGGTGTAAATTCATTGGGTTTAAAAGTCAAAATGGGTGTTCCACAGGGCTCGATATTGGGTCCATTCCTATTTTTAGTATACATAAATGATTTACCTAATTTACTGAAAACCCGACCACAAATGGTGTTATTTGCTTATGACACATCACTCATTTTTAAAGTAAACAGACATGCACAAGAGCTTGACGACGTAAATAACGCTATGCTTAAGGTCCAAAATTGGTTTACTGTAAATAATTTGGTATTAAATGAGAAGAAAACTAAATGCATAAGATTCGCGTTACCGAATGTTAGAAGTAGTGAATGTCACGTTGTATTGAGTAATGATTTTCTTTCTTTTTGGTGGTTAAATTCTTTTATTTTTTTAGATACATTGCAAACCATAGTTTTGTATAATTTAGAAGCATTTTTATTTTTGTAAATGTGAGACCATGGAGCCGTTTATTAACTTATTAAGATGTATGTTGACTTGAAATAGCATGGCAGTTGAGAATATGTCATGCTCACTTAAATGTCTCGCTGATGGTGGCGAGTGTGTTGGATCATTCGGTTCCCTACAAAATGGTTGAGCTGGATGGTGCTGATCCACGCGTCATGTTCGTGAACGGGCGCCGTCAGTTGAAACTGGTCATCTCTTATCTGCCAGGGCTTATTTTTATTCTTATATTTTCAATTGCTTTTGATTATTTTTTGTACATTGTTCTCACATATAGAAGCAACAAGAATGATAAACCCAGGATTTTGTAATATCTATATTTAAAAGAGTGTCCTTGGAGTTTCTTGCCCGTTCTTCTCCATAGAGATCTATGTTTTGGAATGGGCAATTAGCTTCAACTTTCTGACTAACTGACCGACTCTTTGACAATTCAAAAGTGCCTGTAAATGGTTTAATTGAAATAAATGCTTTGAGTTTGAGTTTGAGTTTTGAGTCGTTGATCATTATATATACTTAAGTACAGTAATTAAATTGCTTCGAAGCACAATAGGTACGGAAAAAAAGTCGCTATATTTTTGTGTAAAAGATCACAAATTCTACAAGGCGTGATGTTATGTTTATGTATCACAAATTCTCAATACTATATTCTCAGAGTCAGACCCCGATTTGGAGAAGAACTTGCTTAGTTATTAATTTCAAAATGTCTACTGCACAACACTGTGTACCGGTTACACCGCCACATACGAACTACGCATCATAGACATGACGTCACACAATTCCTGCATTGCGCAATTATAGTTTACCGAGCGATCGACATATATACAAAATTCACACTTCAACCGTCGGGCAGTAGCCCAGCAGACACAACACCCGTCTAGTCTGAGGACCCTCCCTTTTCTATGGTGAATGAGTGAACTTTACACCCTGTTCCTCATACTACTAAACTGCACAATCGTAGAATGTCACATTATTTTGCCGATCGTCATTTTGAACGAAGCTGCTCTTTTACCAATTATAGGCATCCCGTCTCCTCAGCATTAAGTTTACTTATAATATGCGCGGGACAGACTAGATATTACATCATTAGTTTATTTTGTCCCTACTATTCTAATTAGTTATAAGTACTAATAGTGTACCTAACGTTAGACTTTCATGCGTGTGACAATTATATTATTATTTCTGCAAGTTGAAGTTTCTCTTCCGCTCTTTGACTACGCTTCCCCTCCAATACACAGGTGGAATACCTTCCACCTATGTCCCTAAACTTTACTCTCAGCATGCAAACGTAAACCCAATGTTTGTAACATATGTTGGACGCCAACACTCTAGTCGCATACTTAGTAAATGTAAACATACCATTTCAATGTTTGCTGAACTCACTGACACTGTAGTCTGGCTGGGCACAGAGTAGAGACCTCATGTGGTGAGAGGGCCGGTCGTAGCGTAACATTTATAGTTAGTTAAAGATACGACTGTGTGAGTTTTTAACTGTTTTCCAATAGGGTACGTACTTAAGTGATAACTTATAATTTCCATAATAATGTTTGTAAGGAAAATTGAACACGGGAGAATGACAGGACCTTAATGTTATTATGGTGCGCCGACGCATGCAACAAATACTTACCTATATCGTTATCAAAATTATCGCTGATTACTCCTCGAGAGGCATGTACCTACCTATTTAAGTAATACCGCGTAAACACCACCGAACGCTGCCACTCGCAGTCATGGATATTAACCTCGAGTCATGATGTTTAAAGAAACAACTTGTCATCTGGGCCACTGTTACAATTGAAAGCAACATACTTACCTTGACCTATCCCGCGGAATGTTGACTGAACTAAAACTGACAGCTCGCGAGATAAATGTATATTTAACATGCCCCCATTTGCTGCAGTTACAAGCTTACGACGCGGTAAAGGAAAATATGAAAAGACGCAGTATTTTATTGTTCCAGCACTCGTAAACTTATCACAGCTCCTGCAAACTTGGCCTTGGAAGTTGGATGTTGGCAACACAAAGCAAACGTTTGTAGAGGCCTGTTTAAATATGTAAACAAGTAAAAACTATTTATTATGACGTATCGCTCGTGCCGCGTCGACATAATAAACTGATTCTACAGAGTCTTTATATAGTTTATGAGCTTTGGAAGTTTCATATATTAACAAGACATAATAAATCACCTACCTACCTTTATATTACAATATATAGCGAATGCCGTCAAAATAATTGTTGAAAGTAAATGTAGCGTCCTAAGAGTTGACCTGTCTACTTAGTACTTGATAATCATAAAACGTTGTTGATATGAACGTAACATAGTGATGTTGTCTGCTGCTGTCTTTGTTCTAAGTGCTTTCATAAATTGGCAAGGTGCACTACCGTGCTCCCAGAACTCTAATATTTGAAAACAAAATAATTATAGAGTTTAATAGTCCAATAAAAAAAAACATCTTGTTATTACGTATACACCATACTTTGGTTTTCTATAAATAATTATTTTAAATATGATGTGATTGTTACAAGTAAGCATGTCTGCAATCATATTAAGTTTGAGCATAGACACCAACCTCAGGTACTGCATACGTAAGTTATTTAAATTACCTACTATTTGTGTTGATATAAATGTAATACATGCACCTCTTGTGTAAATATTAAGTAAGCGACTACTAATGAATGGTCTACCGCGTCTACCGGCGACTACGACTACTCTACGGATCCATATAACATAATATGACGTAATGTCTACATCTGCAAGTAAATAAATATTTTGAGTTTGCTCATATTTTGACATTACTCGCCACAGTAAGCAAATTGCAGAAATTAATTCAACAATTTATTTTTTCTTGATTTCCTTCTTCTACGTTGGTCTGTAAGTTTTTAAATTAAACCAACCGATAACCGTAAATACTTCAATAATTTGTGACATAAACATTCCAACTGGATTTTTAATGATAAATCGTTGTTAGTACAACGCTGCCCTTGCTTAGGTAGGTACACTACTTTCCTTACATATTATAAAACAAAGTCCCCCGCCGCGTCTCTTTCTGTCTGTCTGAACGCGATAAACTCAAAAAACTACCAAACGGTTTTCACCAATGGACGAAGTGATTCGTTAGGAAGATTTTGGCATATAATTCATTAAGGTTTTGTGTAAATTTGCTGAAATATGACGATTATTGTTGAAGATATTGAAAAAAATCATGCCGACTGGGAGCTTTACAGGCGTGTAAACCGTGAGAGATAAATAAAATGTATGTTCGGTTTGTACATCTTAAAAAGTTCGACATAAAAGTCCGAGATGGCTGGCATATGTCTACCTTCTAAAGATGACCCTCAATAACCATTTTTATCTCTCACAATTTGATAAAAAGTTCATTGTTATTTCCGAAGCTATTTTGACCCGTATTATATTTATCCTTATCCAATAAATACGTTATTTAAATTGAGCATTCTATTTAGATTAAAATATGCCATGACATCATATCATTAATATGAATACTTTAAAGTATTCATATATATATAATAATTTTGAATCTGTGATATCTTTTAAAGTTTAAAACATATCACAAATTCATAATTACGCGTAACAAGCGGCGCGCGGCGCCGCGCTTTTCTCGGCTATTCGGGATGCTATCATCACTTCTCTTTCTTCTAATCGTGGTAGTACGTTCCCTTGGGATGTTTTACGACATTCACGCAGGCGAAGCTACGGCCAAAAGCTAGTATTTTATAAGAGTCAAACATTATATCATTTATTCATCAATCAAATAATGACTGTACCAGCGTTTAAGTATCTGCCGCGCGTCAGTGAGCCACCAGCAAAGGCCCTTTTATTTGAACTATCAACTAATACCGTAGGGATCAATTAAGGCATGCGTCTCGCGGGAGCGCGCTCAGCGCTCGCGCGAATGTTACGTAAGTTTCAGACGGTAGTTTATAGCAGCATATCGCGCGGACGCGGGTTATCGTGCGACCCGCGATCCCACCACACTGTCACGGTCACTGGATCGCTCTAGATTCGTCTGCCCTCTGCCAGATTCAATAGGGTTATGTATACAATCATTTAACAATTTTCCTAGTAACATTAGGTACCTACCAAATAATATGTTATCAGAGTATTTTCTGTTGTTAGAAGATAACAAACATGCGTTGGACTACACTACGCTATTATTATGTTGCTATTTGATTAGGAAGAGTCAGAGAACTCTGACATCTATTCATGTTCAACCAAAAACGTTGTTTGTTACCTTCCTCTGCATAGTACCTAACGCTAACGAAATCTATATTGACAAAGGCAGAAACTTTTTTCTGGTAGAAAGAAAGAAAAAGTATTTATTGGGACTCGCACAGGACATTACAAAATAAACTAAAACACACTCATTAAAACACACACACACACACACACACAAACACACACACACACACACACACACACACACACACACAGAGAAAAACACACACAGTTTCCACAGAAAAACTTAGCAGAATACATAAAATTATTTTTATTAAATTGACTCGGTCCTGGTACACCGTGTGGTGGTGTGATACGGATCTGCGTCCTTCGCCGGTATCTTTTGCAGCGCAATGCTCGATAATTACAAGGAAGGCCTCGGATTAGGCACATAGGCCAGAGATAGCGATTAGCGAACCGATAGTTATGAAGACAATATGTTATGAGCATTTTGTAACATATATCTAAAGCTTTTTGGGATTGGTAACCACTGGCAGATCTTTTATTTTAAATTAAACTTTTTTTTTATGACAACTTTCCATCTGCATCTCTGAGACAAAGCTGAAATCTCTCACGTCCCCGTATATATAAAAACTAGCTGACCCGGCAAACGTTGTTTTGCCAAATAAATGTTTGGGGTGAACCACCCTTATCACTTAGGGGTATAAAAAATAGATTACGACCGATTCTCAGACCTACCGAAAATACATATAAAATTTCATAAAATCGATCAAGCCGTTTCGGAAGAGTATGCCAACTAACATTGTGACACACACACAGAATTTTAGATAGATATATAGAAGATTTCAGCCTTGCCAAGATTTTTTTTTAAATATAATTGGTACTACTTAAAAGTACACTTGTGTAGTTATGAGTAATCATAAAATACCATTAACGAGTTGTTTTGGACTCGTTAACGACTTGGCGTCACGCGAGAACTACGAGAAGAACAAAAACGTGGCGAATATTATCATTATCATCGCTAACAAACAATCTCCAAACACTACATACAATACGTACACAAACAAAACTTTATGATGAAGACACACTTTGAGATAGCTTCACTGGCTATAACAACGCACGACCATGACGTGGGTACTACTACAATATAAATTAAGATAATACAGAAAAGCAAGCGTCACGCGTCAGTTAGAATCCATACGATGATCCCCATCATCCGTCTCATCTTGCATCTGACCGACCGACGGGGGGATAGGCAAGTAAGATACTAATTTGAAAATCTACATTTTTTTGTGTGGTTCCATGAATACGATTGCTAAACTATAAAAACCGGCCAATTGCGTGTCGGACCACGCACAATGAAGGATTCGGTAGTTGGGATGAATTTATCCCAAGAACAAACTACATATAATAAATACAGTGTGGCAGGGACATCGACATGAAAACTGTTACCATGGATTCAGTACATGATTCTGAACCCCCCTGTGTTGACATTTATCGTCGGTTATTAAAAAAAAAATCTGCTGTTTCATAGAAAAGTGTAATACCCACGCGGTCAAAATGTATGGAACAGCAAATTAATTTTTAAATGACCGACGAAAATTTTTTTACGCAGTGGGGTTCAGAATCATGTAAGTACTGAATCCATGGTAACAGTTTTCGCGTCGATGTTCCTGCCACCCTGTATAATTATGTCATTATGTGTTATATTATAATTATATCGTTTCTCTACGTAGATCGATAGAATATTCTTTATTATGTACACTATAAAAATTACAAACATAAATTTAGACATTTTACATTGGGTGACACAATGGGCGGTCTTATCGCTAAGAGCGATCTTATGCGATGTATTTTTCTGTGTGTACATGAATAATATATAACATTGAACTTGCGAGAACATATTTTTCCAACTGCAAAATATGTAAGTTGGATTATTACTCGTTAACTTATAGAGCCTACTTATTTATTTATTTATTAATAATTTATTTCAGGAAATTACTTACTAAACTACTTACTATCTACCACTACCAACCTACTTACTTATTAAGTACTTACTTATTTAGCTAAGCCATAATAATAGGTCTTTACCTATGAAATTGCCGTTCTGCCGTACTAGCTATTTCAAGTCCATTTTTTTCTTTTTTCGCTAAGAATTCTAAGTTCAAATTATTTTTATTTTTAAAATATGGAATTCTTTTTGAAAATTTGTCATTTGTTTAATGGTTAGCGTTTTTTTTTTTCATCGCATTTATACGTTTTTCGTCATCACGGATACGTTAAAAATTCGAGTGATTATGGAGTATGAGTACCGTCGTGGCAGCAAACCGGCAGAAGCGGCACGTAACATCAACGACGTATACGGAGTGAACACTACTAACGATCGCACCACCCGTTATTAGTTTGCCCGCTTCCGTTCTGAAAATTTCGACCTAAGAAATGAACCCCGTGGTCGACCGAAAACTGTAGTCGACAATGACGAATTAAAGGCGATTGTGGAAGCTGATGATTCTCAATCTACAGCTGAATTAGCAGCAGCTTTCGAAATTTGCATCAAAACAATATTGGTCCATTTACGTCGAATTAGCAAGGTAAAAAAGCTTGACAAATGGGTGCCTCACGAAGTGAATGATCGCCAGCGCGAAGCACGCGTCGAATTGAGCCTTGCACTGCTCAACAGGCACACAAACGAAGGCATATTGAATCGCATTGCCACTTGCGACAGAAAATGATTCTGTTTGACAATCGCAAGCGCTCAGCAAGTTGGTTAGATCCTGGTTCAGCACCTAAACAATGCCTAATGCGAAAACTGACCCCTAAAAAAGTGATGGTCACTGTTTGGTGGTCTAGCGCCGATGTCATTCATCATTCATCACAGCTTCTTACCAAACGGGATGAGTATTACTGCAGATGTGTACTGTGAAAAACTAAACACAATGATGGAGAAGCTCGCACATCTCCAACCAGCAATGGTCAATCGTTTGGCTCCGCTGCTCCTGCCCGACAACGCGCGACTTCATACTGCACAGCAGACGGTCTCCAAGTTACAAGGGCTGGGGTTGGAAGTTCTCCGTCATCCACCGTACTCACCAGACCTTGCCCCTACAGACTTCTACTTTTTCCAGAATTTGGATAACTTCTTGGCGGGGAAAAAATCAATAACCGAGAGACAGTTCAAAATGCCTTTGAAGAATTTGTTGCCTCCCGTCCAGACTTTTTCAAAAAGGGCATCAATAAGCTACCACTACGTTGGTAAAAATGTATTGATTGCATGGGTAATTACTTTGATTAATGAAAATAAAAATATAGAGAAACAAGGGCGTTAATTTATTTCATGAAAAATGCAATTTCATAGGTAAAGACCATTAAGTTTTTACCCACTATGAAACGGAGACGGTATGTGCGTTTGGGGTGAGAGAATGTTTGTGAAAATCCATGTTGCCATTTTTCTCCAAAACTACTATTCTGATTATGATGCAGTTTTCAGTTATGGGTTCGGGTTTGATTAGTGCATGTTCTTAGATTGGTGTTACGGTGACAACTCACCATGGGGCGCTGCAGCAAACATTGTTTATGCAAATCCATGTTGCCATTTTTCTCCAAAACTACTAGTCCGATTTTGATGCAATTTTCAGTTATGGGTTTGGGTTTGATTGGTGCATGTTCTTAGATAGGTGTTACGGTGACAACTCACCGGGGGGCGCTGCAATAACCATTTGTTTGTGCAAAACCAAAACTACTAGTCCGGTTTTGATGCAAACTGTAGTCTTATCTAATGTACATTATACTGTAGCAGAGGCGTATCGACCATAGAGTCATTCGGGCGAACGCCCGGCGCGGCGCGTTATGTACATAATATATTATGCTCTCTAAAAAGTTTAAAATAAAAAGCAAAATTAAAATTTTGAAAAAACCCACGACAGTTTAAAAAGCAATTGAAAAAGGATAAAATAATTTAAAGGCTCGTGCAGATCAGCGCGACTTATCGCGCGACGCAACACCGGTAATTGTTCTACCGTAAAGTTTTCTTTGAAATTGTTCTGCACGACGCTTAAAAATGGGGGTTTTTAAGCGTCGTGCAGAGCGGCGATTATCTCTCGCGTTACATTTATTTTTTAAGTCGGGGGACTTAAAAAATAAATGTAACGCGAGATAATAAACGTAAAAAGATTTAATATGTAGAGTCATATTTATGTAAACAATAGAGTATCAGTTTTGATAGCATTTCCCTACGTACCTATTTGGTTCTCGATGATTGTAGATGTGGCAATAACATATTCAACTACATATAAAATTAATAAAAAACCCAAGAATATCCGTCGGAGGCTGCCATCACTATTTTAAATTTCATCGTAAATAAAAATAAGTATCATCATCAACTTGTAAAGGTCCCCACTGTAGGGGCACGGCCGGGCGGCCTACCCATTAGGTACGGGAGTAAGTATAGCGCTAAAAAATCTCCAATTATTCACGTTACTATAAAACTGCAAAACTAGTTCATTTAATGGCAACCCCTTGACGCACAGATACATAAAGCATATACTACGGAACCCTAAAAACAACAATCAAGAATAAATATTTCGAGGAAAGAACTTTTTCATTCTTTTATTCACAAACGGCGTAGCTCTTGGCCTGCATCTCACCTGATGGTAAATGATGATCAGGCCGAAGGTGGAAGCGAGCTTCACCCGGAATCCTCAACCACAGAGGAACTGGCTATCTTACCTCTAACTGCCGAAATTCAAAAAACACACATTGTTGTTATGGCGTCAGTCTTAGGTAAAATTGTGGTAGCTAGCCAGGCGGACTTAGAACAAGCCGTACCACCAACCAAACCGAGTAGAAAATATTGCTTCCACTGGGAATCGAACCCGGTACCTCTGAGTTTGAGACAGGTCGTCTCACCGCTAGACCACAGAGGCGGCTAAAACTCACTGAAGTTAGTAAACTGATTGAAATTAGTAAAAAAAACATAAACCCGACTGCGTAAAAAGTGAATTTAAAAAAACATTACACTCCGTTTTGGGCAGTCGTGTAAAAAGATGAAAACAAGATGATGATATTTCAGAAGCCTTTATTATTAAATTTAAGAAGATACCTCTGACTGCATGCGATTGTTTATAGAGGTATTACGTGGGATTGGAGACAGAAATAGGTCATCTTGTTTCCATCTTTTTTAAAGTTCACTTTGTACGCACTCGTGTTTTCGATTTTTTTAATTTACTTTTTCTCTCATTAAAATAAGGTAACGGTTAAAGTGAAGGTCGTTAAAATTATCTTTCAAAGCAAAAATTCTGGGTTTTTCAATCGATTTTAAGAATTATATCACAATAATTATTCTTCACATTAATAAGACCTATTATACGATTCTATAAGGAGTTAAAAATATAACTTCAAACACTTGGAAAAAAAATCTGCTGTTCCATACTAGTTACTACTAGTTAAATAACTACTGTTCTAAACTATATGGGACAGCTGTTTTTTTTTCGCGATCTCAAAATTGTGCGGGTTGTGCCACAGTAAAAGTAATTCAGTTCGATGGTCTAATCCAGTGGTCGGCAAACCGCGGCTCGCTAGCCACATGCGCGTACGGGAGTCGGGGCTCCGGTCATTTAAGAAGATATCAAATATTAAAAAATCAAACTATATTTATTTCAGAATTATTTTCACCAAAAATTAACAGGACATCGAAAGTTAATCATTTACTGTACCTTTTATTAACTTTTTAACTAGTAAGATGCCTTCATCATATTATTATCAGCCGATAATGATGATGCTGAATGACGTCATCTTCCTTAACAAGTTAGTTTTAGGAAGCGTTTTGGAGTGAAAGAGGATGGGAGTTTTAAGGATTAAGAAAAATGTATTGAGACGATTTGGACATACAGAAAGGATTGGCTCTCTTAAGAAATCTCAGTCGTTATAGTATTGATATTTGGCTCCATTGACTAATGAGTTTGCCGACTAAAGAAAGCACTTCTTAAAGTTTATAAAGTTATTTTTTTTTGCACCTTATATTAATAGGTAAGAACTTTATCAGTTTTTTCATAAGTTTAGATTTAAGTGAGAATGGTTGCGAGCCAACTTTAAATCGTTAAAGATCCTAAATGGACATTCAAAATGAAAAATTATATGAGAAACTTAAAGATGATTTTCAAAGACCTATTCAATGATAACCTACTTAACGTAGTTCGTCGACTTCATTTTTTCACAATATGGCGTCTGGCTGTCGCCTTAAGGAATTATTAACTCAATTTCTAACTCACAAGATTAAGACAAATCGATTAACGTAGAATCATCAAAACCGGCCCACGGTTTTGGTCTCTAGAGCGCCACAATGAACTTACATACATTATAAGCTGATATATACATTACCCTCCTTTATGTCGCGCAGTCGGGTAAAAACAAGGAGGTAACTACACAATTCTGAGAAGTCAGTTTCAATCAAGTGAATTCCAATGTGTGTGTTCTATACGGCCTAGTACCTTTGTATGTATGGAGCACAGTTTAATTGAAGATCTTACAAGATTAGATCGCCCACTCAACACACAATATTTAATGGTTTCCGCAGAGGATGCTCATGCGCAGGCGCCGACATCGCGACTGTCGAGTAGCTGCAGCAAATTAGAACACTCCCGACACATGTACGAACATCGTTGAAGATGATTCAATTAAACATACATTCATTTACGTTGGTCGTACATATTCAATCATTAGGCCACGCACTAAAATTATACTTATTTGTTTTGACACGTTAATCTATCAGTTCATTTAACACTCCACAGTCTGTTGTGATTAAAGAGTGGGTTAACAAGAACATTCATGAAGCTACACTTAATTCACGATACATTAGTGAATAAAATAAAAATTCATTCAAATCATAAAATGCTTGCCTGATTAGTAGTAGTTAGGATTGCGGTCCACTGAGGCGTATCAACGCTTTCGCACGCAAGTGATCAATTGAGCGTTCACTAACGTAAGATTTGTAACAGGTGATGTGACGCGTCAGTGGACGTTAAAGACGAATGTTATGGCGATACAGACGATGTAAACAGCTGCTGTTTTACTGAGCGAGGTGTTGCGTGCTCTATGCTTTACGGAAGTTAACGGGAGACAAACAATCAATCAAAGCGCTTGCTTTTTTAAACAAATCGGTATCTGTGACAAGCTACGGGGAGCTGCGCGTCTGTGAATACTACGGCAGAATTGGAGAAAGAGATTTTTGTAAAATCCTTGTTAATAAAGAAAAACACACCGTTTTGAAAGAGTAAGACAGTGCTCATAATACACGAGCGCCACATTGCCAACGGCAGAGATAGTAGAAAATCGGCAGAGATTATAGATATGATCGAAATTCAGGGAATTGGAGATTGGCTCATCATAGCACCAAACCATGTGATTACCCATTCTAGACGGTAAAATTATAAAAATCTCAGAAGTGTGGAAATATTTTTGAAGAATCAAGTGACGAGACTTAGCATTATATAGGTAGCATTATTTATATTTTTTTTATGATATTACTTAAATTATTATGAATGTAAGGACTATGTGGGTCATTGTATTTTTTTTCTCTCAGTATGTTTTAGTGATAGTCTGGCAGTTTGAGTACTTTCTGTGGTATAAATGACGTTCCTTTGGTATTGTTCGTCGAATCGTTGACCTCCTGTACATAAAGTAGGCAACGTCGCAAATAGCTGTCAAATATTTCGCTGTTTTGATTAATTTGGCAATATTACTATATAGAAATAAGAAATATGGTTAACTAGTGAACTAAAATATCGATTATGAAATGCAAAAATTAATACCGAATATTTCGTTCTAGATCTAAATAAAAAACCGGTCAAGTGCGTGTCGCACCACGCACAATGAAGGGTTCCGTAGTAGAGATAAATTTATTCGAGAACAAACTTAACATTGTAGTTCAAAAACAAGTTCTCCCATACATTCCCACTGCAAATGTAAGTTTGTACGCACACTATTGAGGGATTTACCATGTTATTTTAAGACAATAGACTTCTTACAGGTTTTCCTTTAATCTATGAGTAAAGAACCATTTTACGTATTTTTTTTTTCGAAAATTGGGGGAATGGTCAATTTTCATCGATTTTCTTAAATATCTTTAAAAGTGTTTATTTTAAAATTATATTAAATATATATTTGAGATTTTCGCAAGAAGCCCTTTTATTTGATATATCATATCACACAATACTGTCTGAAAAACTTTTGTTTTTAATTTTCTTATTGTGAAGTTATTTGCCCCCCAAAAGTGACCCTTATATTCAAAATTCATTTATTTACGTACATGTTCATGTTTGGGTTACAGAAGTACTTATGTGTACCAAATTTCAACTTAATCGGTCCATTCGATTCGGAGAAGATTGGCTGTGACAGACAGACAAACAGACAGACAGACAGATAGACCGATAGACAGACACGCGAGTGATACTATAAGGGTTCTGTTTTTGCCTTTTGAGGTACAGAACCCTAAAAAGTATTTGGAACCTTTCCAAATGCCTTTTTTACACCTAAACCGATTAAAACATCAAATTCAGTGTTATAATTGCAATTGCAATTATAACACTGAATTTGATGTTTGTTGAATTGCAATTATTAATATTCTAGTTAACTAGTCAGCCCCATATTTCTTATTTCCATACAGTAATAATGCCAAATTAATCAAAACAGGTAAATATTTCTCAGCTATTTACAACGTTGCCAACTTTTTGGATCGCCGATAACCGACTTTTAATGATTTTATACTGAAGATCACGTCTAAACGAGCAGTGTTAATGACTTGAAAAAAAAAATATGTGTTAAATCAAAGCATTTTCTTAATTACTTAATATAAGAATATGTAAGATTGTGTTTATACTACAGAGTGAAATTAATTTGTAAAGTTAATTCTAACGCGGATAAAAAACTGAGAATCATGCAAAATCTATCAAGTGTATTTTTATGAAACATTCTCCATTTTAAAGAAAATTTAATTATTGATCTTTTAGTATACGTTTTTTATTAAAATACCTTTTGTTTTATGTATAATAAATTAATAATGAGTTTAATTTGGGACAGCGCTCCTTGATGGGTAAGTCCTATTACTGGCTGGACGTTCACGTGTTGCGTGAGCTCATACTGATCACGCAAGCTCACTGTCACTCAAGGTCACTGGCATATATCTGGGTCTTAAGTTCTGAGTTGAGCTGCACAATAATTGACAAATGCGTGCACTGACTGGACACGCAAGAAAATCCACTCAAATATGTGTGGTTCTTTCCACAAAAGACCATTTCAGACACCAATTTACGGACCGAGATTATTTCTGAATTTTTGTATAAGTACATGTTGACATGGATGAATTTTATAAAAACAATGACGTGAATATTTACTTGGTAAAGTACCTATTATATTATTTTAATTATTGTGAATGTGAAGACTATGTGGATCATTGTTTCTTTTTTTGTTATTTTTCTCTTTTAGTTTTAATCATAGTGTGGCACAAATGTCCTTTCTTTGGTATTATTCGCCGAATCGTTGAGCTCCTTAAGTTCTGAGTTGAGCTGCACGATTACTGACAAATGTGTGCGCTAACTGGGCAGGTTCACGCAAGGTGTGGTTCTTTCCTCAAAAGATCATTTCAGACACCAATCTACATGGTCTTCACATGATTTGACCAAGACTATGTCTGGACTTTAATAGAGACTGTGACCTCTAAGTTTTTTTTGGGTCTTTCTTCTCATATAGAAAATCAGATAGGAAACGTCGACCTCATCTTGTATTTAAAATATGATTGACATGTTATAGTGTTTGTACAAACCTACTTACAGAAATTAAATCTTTAATCATCTATCATTTAGCAGAAGCCATCGATTGTGAAACTATTTCAGCTGCTAACAAACTGTAGGTACAGTTCGACTAAAACCAGTGTTTCGATATAATCAGTAATCATTTAATCAACAGTTTACTATGGTTTCACATCCTAACTATCCAATATCCGCGAGTACCTACTTACTATCTATTATCTAACACAATATTATCACTAGATAGCTGGATGCTGCTGATCATCACAAATTGCAATATTTTTTTATAGACAGGTGTCATCAAAGTCACGGGAAACACGCGCGTAAGGGACAGAACCGGGAAGTATCGCAGAAAGGAAAGGAGGCAGTTTGGTATACAAACAATGGCACAGGCTGAAATGATGATGATGTTGAAGTGTATTTTATTTGCGATGTTAGAGCTGCAAAAACAAAATAGTAAAGCACGTAGATATGGTACGTACGCATAAGTATAGTATTTAGTAGTAAGTAACTATGCAATTAGGTAGCGTCTATGAAGACGTTTATTATATATTTGCAACCGAATGTATATGTATAGTACATCAGTACATACCTATCTCTGATACAGAAACTTATTAGAAAATTGATGAGCACGCCATTAGAAAGATTGGTCGCGTGTTCGACTCGTGTCACTGCACCAATTGGGCTGGACATTGGACATCGCTAACTGAAGGAAATTTCAATGACCATGATGCAGAGAAGCCACAAAGAAACAAATTGGTCCCAATATAGACATCACAAGAGACGACCTGTCACACAGCCCCGCTATGTACCCACGGTCTATAAACGGTAAATGAAATGACAATTTGGCTATTCTGATTCTGGATGTCTAGTTTATTAAGAATAGGTATAAGATCCCACCAAAACTGGAGAACTGAGGTCAGTTATCTAGTAATTCCGTGCAGATTCACATATTTAGTTGAACTAAAAGCACACAATACACACAAATTCCATGCACTTAATAGAGCTTAAATTTTGAAAGCCATGTCAAAAAAAAATACATCCGCCATATCTCCGCCCCCGTGCATTTGGGGTCTATTCGAACGATACGGGGGGGTTCGGTATCACTTCAAGACCCATATTACTAATCGCCATCCGGTTGCCTCTCCGATAAAATTTTACGTGCCATTGCTTTAACTATTACATGTCAGCGTAGAATTAATTGAGAAACGACTTGTCATCCACATATTGGTCTTTATCTATGAAATTGCCGTTTTTCATGAAATAAGTTAACGCACTTGTTTCTCTATATTTTTTAGCCTCTCGGTTATTGAATTTTTTTTCCCGCCAAGAAGTTATCCAAATTCTGGAAAAAGTAGAAGTCTGTAGGGGCAAGGTCTGGTGAGTACGATGGATGACGGAGAACTTCCAACCCCAGCTCTTGTAACTTGGAGATCGTCTGCTGTGCAGTATGAGGTCGCGCGTTGTCGTGCAGGAGCAGCGGAGCCAAAAGATTGAACAAAGCTGGTTGGAGATGTGCGAGCTTCTCCAACATTATGTTCAGTTTTTCACAGTACACATCTGCAGTAATGCTCATTCGGTTTGGTAAGAAGCTGTGATGATTGATGAATGACACCAGCGCTAGACCACCAAACAGTGACCATCACTTTTTTAGGGGTGAGTTTTCGCATTGGGCATTGTTTAATATTGTTTTGATGCTAACATCGAAAGCTGCTGCTAATTCAGCTGTAGATTGAGAATCATCAGCTTCCACAATCGCCTTTAATTCGTCATTGTCGACTACAGTTTTCGATCGACCACGGGGTTCATTTCTTAGGTCGAAATTTCTAGAACGGAAGCGGGCAAAAAAATAACGGGTGGCGCGATCGTTAGTAGTGTTCGCTCCGTATACGTCGTTGATGTTGCGTGCCGCTTCTGCCGCTTTGCTGCCACGACGGTATTCTCCACTCCATAATCACTCGAATTTTTTACGTATCCATAATGACGAAAAACGTACAAATGCGATGAAAACAAAACGTACCCCATTAAACAAATGAATATTTTTCAAAAAAGAATTCCATATTTTAAAAATAAAAATAATTTGAACTTAGAATTCTTAGCGAAAAAAGAAAAAATTGGACTTGAAATAGCCAGTACGGCAGAACGGCAATTTCATAGGTAAAGAAGATTAGCGTCATGTTTCTCCTTCCATGATTTTCCTTAAGAGACAAATGACACTCGATGGCCACTCAAGTAGATTGGCTGACAGAGTTAATAGCTCTCCAAGATAGAGCTTCTACCTGTGGTCTGCGCCTTGGGAATTGAACCTAGGACACTGAATAAATGCAATGCTGATTTGATGGTCTTTTCGTTTGCAATGTTGTGCTAAAACTTTTTGCCCTCATATTCCATAAACCATTACGGTAACTCCCACTAACTAATAAGGTTTCACTTATGGCTACATTACCTACATTGCTTACAGCTGCGCTGCTGGGGAATTTGTTGCGCCACTTGTTTTTACAAGCCCTAGGAAGATCCTTCTACTAATGCCCTAGGAAGTGGTGGCGGGCGGGCGTTTTGGGGGGACTGTCTTATGTAATTTTTACGTTAAAAAGTGCCGATTGTCAGCATAATTTGACCCAAATGACTTTTGATTTTGATTTCATTATCATTACAGCGATACTTCCTATTTTCCTAGCGATACTTCCTATTAAAATGATTAAGAACGATCTGAGGTGACTTTACTCAAGGGCCAATGGCTCTGGCCGTAGGTTATGTTTATTGGGGCTGACCCCCCTCACCCCCTGGTTGCCAGGCACCTCACCCACGCCGCCGATAAGGGCGCGATTACACGCCGATACGAGCCGTCCAAATACTTTATCATCAATAATAATGACACACCAAATGTACGCTGACGGCGGCGGCGGCGGCTCGGCGCGGCGGTCGAGCCGCGTGTAGTGGGGAGCTTATTACATCAATTTGTCTCGGAATTTTTATTAACGATTACCAGATTGTAATCTTTAAATTAATATACCTACAGTTAAGTAAATCTCGAGGCTATTAACAACATTCTTATAATTTTTATTCCCTGTATCCCAAGATGGAATGTATCGCAGTAAACTCAAGTTAGTGGTGGGCAGTTAATGGCCCTCAATCAAATCTGAGCAAGCAGAGTATGTACAACAGCGCCACCTGTTTTTTTTTTGCTTAAATGGCTAATTTGCGAGGACAAAAGATCTGCCTTCTAGGCTCTGGGAACAATTGCGAATGTTCGCTAGTTGAACAAACCGATCATATCGCGACATCTTTAGTAAAAGTGGTGCGATGAGCGGAATGACAATGTGAATGATGGAGGAGACTTTAATAATGCCATACGTTATGTATGTGGCGCAAAGAAGGCAGGCGCAGAGCTTTGTTCCGATCATAAGGTTCCGATCAATGCAGTAAGTAATGCGTGACCAAAATCATAACTAACGACGCCATCTAGTTTTCGCAATACAATTTCTGTGTCAATTTCACAAATGTTTACTAACAACGGCCCCCTTTCAATGTCATTCAGGCGCCAAAAGGTCCTTGTATACAATTTCATGGGAAAAGATACATCGCTGATGAGCTTGCAAGACAGTGTCACCGACGATATTGAAAGGAAGTGTCATATGCAGTATTGATTTGAGACATAAGGCATATTTTTTGCAACGAGTTTTCGTACAACACGTATGTTGTCATTAAGTAAGAATCGCTGAATCGCTATAATATGGTAAACACGAGGAGGTGACGCGGGCGGCGCACGCGCAGCCGGCTAGTTAATGAACTTGGACAGTGCGGCCTTGCTGACAATGAGTAAATACTGATACAGTACGGTGATTACTACGCCGTGGTGAGTATTAACACTCAGTCCTCTTGATTACAAGCAGGGATCAATAATGTTTTTTAATTGACAATCAGTTGCTGGAGCAGATCTTACGATCAGATTGAGGTTTTCTGTGTTGATATTAGGTACAAATACTTAGTTAGTATTTGCATTATACTAAGTAGGTAATAGCAAATGAAAACCTAATCTCCCGGCATTAAATTATCAATGATAACAACGGAATTAGATAATAGTTAGCATTAGAAACCAATTCTTAATAAAGTAGGTAATGTACATAAACATTAAAGAAACTAAAAAGGTTGGAAAACATTATTTGAAGACCGAACCAAGCACCAGCAGATATGTATGTATATGAGTAGAGTAGAATTTAGCAATAAATAATAATTGAACGACTATAACAAGTGGGCCTCTAATTAGTCAAGTGGACGATGATTGTTGCTCGCCAACATGGAGCAGGCGAGCAATCTACCAGACAGGGAATCTAACAGGCGAGTAGACGAGCAATATTAGTACCAGCCTGGTACTACCAGGCGAGTGACCGGCTTTTGAGTGTTGACAAAACAACTGACGAACAACACCAGGCTCTTACACAACGCTCAATTTACTTAACTAATTAATAATTAGCCACACTTGGACTAAGTAAGTAGCTACAATTTGTTTTTTATTCGTTACTAATGCTACGCTGAGGTTGCTCGACTCACAACCAAGATGTTGCACAATTTCATTAATCTTACTTTTTGTTCGTGTATCATCAATTCTTCATTATCATAGTAATTATTTTATAAAACAAACAACAACAAAGAGCTGCAAGTGGCGACTTTAAAACCCGCCTTAGTTTGTGGAGACTCTTATCAATCTATGTAAGTTTTCAAATAAAAACGCGTTACTTCCAATATACTGGTCTCGAGGGTAAGGGGTTGTCCAAAGTGTCCTGTTACGTCAACATTATAACATAATAACTAGAAATCCATTCTGGATTTGAATTTGCATTCGCAAATAAAGATGAATCCAACGCAACAAACCAGTGTTGGTGATTTGTTCGTAGGTATGTATGCAGGGAGTCACGGACCCCTATATTCCGCACTTTCAATCTAAAATTAATCAATGAAGACTAATGAGTCTAATGAGACACCAGTCAAGTTCTCCATACTGCTAGTACCTACTTATAAATTAACACAGTTAATTAGGTGTGTAGGTACCTCAACAATCCCGCGAAAACTTGCGTAAATTTTCTGCAGATGCAAGAGTAGAAACATTCTGTGCATCGTAAAGCACAACTGATAGATAAACCAGATATTACAACTATAAACTATGTATTTAAGCGGTTTTAGGAGTATTTCAACAATGCGCAGAAAGTTGACACGCACGCGTTGATCTGCTGTTCTGCTGTTTCAAAATAAAACATATCTTGTTTATTGGGCTCATGAACAGATTACCTTTTTTTTTATTTTTTAGCTTTCTTTCAGTTTCTATAGTTTGAGAATACCTATATTTTTCTATCTCACGTTGTGACGGATTGTTTTGGTTATCTAAAGTAAACCTCCGTGATTACCAATGCTAACAGCATGCGCGATGTATCTACAGAGTGTAAAATCACTTGTTTGAACCAATCAAGGCAGCCTCACGTCACAACAGAACGATGTTATGATAAGATGGGACTGGTGCATCATAACAATACCGTGAACGTTTAGTTCCGCTTGCTAAAAGTGAACGCTATTACCTACAACCTGTCATCATTACCGTGCATACTATGATTGTCACCGATTCATTGTTCATTGGTCTAGAAGTGTGATTGTATGTACAACAGTAAACGAACTCCGAGATACGAGGATGCGACCCCCATTTCAAGCTAAAAATAAACATTTTGATAAATTAGACCGTTATATCACCCATAATCTGCGTCTTATTCTTATAGCCATTTGTTTTCCTCTTTCTCCTTCATCGTCCTCCTGTCCTTATCCCAATTTATTTGGAATGTGCTCAGCACGTCTTCCTCTTCTATACATCTTATTAGCTGTCATCTCAGTAGTCACCCTTTTCTAGCCATACTTAGTAAATATATTTAACCATGGTTACAATCTTTTCTCCTTCTACAGTTTTTAATCTAGTTTCCTAAAGGAACCCATCTGTTCGTGGCTCGTAGGTCCCTTGAGACGCGTCAGTGACCTCCGAGCTGCAACAATTTGTCCACGTGCTTTGACTTTGTGTCCTCACCTGCCGGCGTCGCGTCTTCAATGAATATTTAGTGCAGGACGCGGCCCGTCCGACTCTGAACCGATCCCTATTGGAGCTGCAGTTACGCTCGTCTCCGGTTATTTATATCTTGTTACTCAATCTCGCCTCCCCATTGTAACGCGAATTATATTCTATGCAATAAACTATATGACTCGGTACCTATCATTCAATTTGAGACATTTGGATAGCGGTCGCGGAGAACGACAAAGACCCTATACCGGCTTTGTGGAGACTTGAAGACTGTGAAGTTTTTCAAGATTCAGTTAAATATTATAACTGACTAGCTTTTGCCCGCGGCTTCGCCCGCGTGAATATTGGAAAATATCCCACAGCAACGTGCTATCGAGATTCAGAGCATCCTATGTCCTCTAACCCAGGTCATGACCTATCCTATGCCTTTCATCTAGAAATCCGTTCAACCGTCAAGGCATGAAAAGGTAACAGGCAGATAATAAATCTGTTTTGGGGTTCCATACCCCAAAACGAAAAATTTTAACCCTTAAAGGATGACTTCGTTGTCTGTCAAGACCCTTTTTCTCAGGAACGCGTGGAGGCATCAAATTGAAAAAGATATCAAAAACTTTGATCTACGGTCTCTTGGATCTGTAACGAAAATCAAACTTCCAAGTCAACGCAATAAAAAAATACGGCTATTTATGCCGTATATTTTGACACTCGCAAATACATCAGTCTATTTGGTAATTTCCGTTGGCCCAGCAGTATGAAGTTTGGCGAGAAGCAAGGTCAAATAAACAGAAAAATCCGAAAATTGATAATTTATAGTTATTTATGAACTGCAAAGTTAAGTCTAATTTGTACTCCCCACTCTATTAAAAGCTCTTTTTCTAAATTTGGAAATTCGGCCAGCCGAGCAAGCACAGCTTTGAGACGAAACCTTCGGGGCTACTCACACTTGTCCGACTTTTTAATATAAATAAAACAGGTTTATATGATTCTAAATGCCTTACTGAAAATACTAATTATTCATTTTACTATTATCACCACCATTAATTTGTAATATCTACTCTAGTGCCGCCATTGAACACATAATACCTACATGCACAGAGTGGGCCGATTTTAATTAAATAAAGACTAAATATTAATTCAAGATAACTACACTACGGACTAAGACTATATTTCCAATCCCTTAAATTTCTTAAAAGAAGACACAAAAAATCATTATTAAATGTGAATTTTAAAATCATCTCCTATTTTTTATTTAGGTGATGATTTTACAAAAACGCTGTAATGCATAATTCTTTATTTCTTAACAGAAGCATAAATTTGAATTTTCATATTCCTAACAAAAGAAATGCTGGATATGCCAGACAAACTCATTCCCTATATGGGTGATATTTTCCTTTAGGATTATTTTTGAGACAAAAAGGACTCTATATCCTCCAGGATGCCATCTATATCTCTTTAGCAAATTTTATCGAAATCTGTTCAATGGTTTAGCCGTGAAAAGGTAACATACAGGCAGACAGACAGAGTTACTTTCGATTAAGTATTAAGTATGGATGAATTCATGATTGACTGCTTAGCTCCATAAAGGTATGGCGAGATGATAAAAATTTAAAAATTCAAAACTTATTTATTCAAACGAGGCTGAGAATCAGCACTTTTCGAACGTCAAAATTACATAAGACAGTCCCCCAAAACGCCCACCCTTCACCACTTTCTAGTGCCTTTAGCTGGGAAGAAGTAGCGCAACTCCCCAGCAGCAATAATAATCAGCAGATAATCTTTTAAAAGGTTGAATCGGTAACTATCTGCAATATTCTAATCTTTTGGCTAGTTATTTTACAATTTGCGGTAAACTGTAAAAGTACGAACATAATGCAATATTGCTTATCCCCCATAGCAAATAGAGTGATAATCATTTTTGAAAAATTTATTGTGACGTTTCCATTATTTATTGATACCAATTTTGAGTTTAATCAAGCCACACAGTAAAATCGTCCACTGTAAAAATGAATACCCCGTTTCACCCCGTTAGGGATAGATTTTCAAAAAATCCTGATGAATGAGGATAAACAGAATCTATAATATAACGAACTTCATTCTTCAGTAAAAATACCCACGAGACGCGATCTTTTCCAGCTTCCATTGTAAAACACAAATAAAATAGATGTCGATTGCCAAAAATAGAATAATCTACACAGATAATATACGGGAGAAAACACTGCTACAGTCAAGAGATTTTCCGAAGACATAAATATATTATCTCTATACGGAAACTTCAGATATTCACGTTCGCTAAATCAGAAGCCATTATCGTGGAGTTCAAGTGCAAATATGAATGATTTGGGTAAACAAAGTAGTTCGCGAACATCAGCCAGTCGCGGGCGTTACATTATTTTGTATCTATTTACGCAATTAGCTTAGCTACTTTGCGCGAGCTATCGCGTGAATTCCTTCAGATAAACTTTATTGTAGAACGCACTTTAAAGACGTGTAGGTTGGTACTCCTGTGAAAAACGAGAAAATCTATACGAAGTTAGAATACATCATACGGGGAGAATTTTGTCAAGCGTAAAAGTAGGGGTTTGCAGAGGATATCACTTTAGAGTTAGAGACAACTTTAGTGTTACTACTCTGAGCTTCTGTACAGAAGGTCCTTACTGAAACTAATAACAATAAGATCGTTTGATTGACTTGCGATTCAAACCGCTTCTTTGACTCCAAGGCAGTTTATTCCTGCGTCACGAACATAAGTAATTATTTCTGAAGTAATTACTGTGTGTATGTGTTTGAGATATTTTCAGCGCACTTCAGTGTTTTGGTTTAGATAACACTATCTGTTGACGAGTCGCGGGTTCTTTCTCCGGCGAGGTCGCGACGGGGTCACGGTGGGGTCGCCGGGGGTTACATGGGGCCCGCATGTTTTAACTCTGATTGAGACGTCCGTCAGCATCATACGTGGATAACATTTATCAATAATACTTATTGCGTATTTTAATGAAAAATATAGTTGTAGGCGCGTCAGAACGTTTTTGTAAATACATATTTGGTTGTTCGCTCGAAGTTGTCTCCTCAATATTAATGAAGCAGGTACTTTGCTAATAGAAGTGCTTCCATAGGCGACACTGATTCGCGGACAAATGAATATTAATTAAATGCTAATAGCGGACGATAGGTATATTTGCCAAAGTAGTTTTTGTCAAAACATTATTTTAATAGTAAACGTATATTTTCCTACGCGTTGTTTTGATAGAGCTGACAAAGTCTCATTGAATCTTTAAATAACTTCACAGTTCTATGAAATAAATTCCTGAAAATTTTTATTTGATAGAATGCAGCGTGAACAAAATGTTTTGTTTATCATTTTATATAATTTTCATGTTTGAAAATAAAGGTGTGTTCACATTCTGATATCCTAAGAAGCCACTTATTTTTTAATTATCCTGTTTTCAGGATTTAGTGTCTATCAAAACGATTTTATCCTGAAATTGGCCGTATGTAGGAGTACCTATCGTAGTAAATCGAGAGATACTCACATGTGGGTCCGAAGACTGGACGTGCGAACACCGGCGTCGAAATAGCGCCAAGGTCGGCTGATATTATTGTAGAAAAATACGATGTCGCTGTGCGTGCAGCTTCGACAGGGATCACGGAGATACTGGTGACAAACAGACGGGTACCTCGGGCCGCGCTCGGTCGCACACTGCCGCCTGGCCTGTCAGCCGCCTCTCATCAACTATACTGATCAGCAGCATGCGACTAAATAAAGAAGCACTCTCAGTCTTCACTACACTACATTAATACGGGTGCTTCTCCTTGGCCGGGTAACACAGGCGCCACAACCTGACCGACCGGCTCTCCAAGCTCCGCAGTAGGTGCTTACGATCAGTTTTTTAAACAGGTGCCATTGATGCAACAAGTAGAGTAATACTAACAAACTTTTAAGGTAATGCGCACTTTGGCGCCTAATGTGGAAACTTGACTTCACTGTTTATGAAAAACCGTTTTTATTTTCTATGTTTTCCTTATGATGAAATGAAGAGCCTCCAAGAGGTCCTCGGCATTATGTGAGGTGGGCCGACTAGGCACCGCTACTATACTAAAACTACATAATACGGGCTGCTAATGAGAAATTCTTTTTTCAAACTCAATAACACTGCCCTAGATGGGAGTCGAACCCAGGACTCATTAAATATCAGTTTAAAAGCCCCCGATACAAATAAAATCCTTTAAAAAGTAATAAGGGGGACGGCGAATAGAAATATCTTTTCTACCATAGCATGCCATCCCACGACGCGACGACGCTTGTTTCTTAATATTATCTAAAATTTATTTAAACTGACAGGGCCAATAGATTATATTTTATTACTTTTTTAAAGATTTTGTTTGTGTTGTGTCAGGGGTTTTTTAAATTTTTAATTTAACTTTTATTTTCTGCTTTTTAAACTGTATATACTTATTTCTAGTAGACACGCTACGATCGACACGTGACTCGCTTAAATCTGCGCAGCTGTACGTATTTGTCCCACAGTAAAGTTAATTACTAATTTACCCTCATTTCTTTTGGCTACTACATCGTCAAACACTGATTACCATCATCTATAACTTATTCATTGAGACCATTCCAATGAGCCCAAACACGATACCTCTGCTGTAAGATGGCGAGGGATTTGGGTATCCTGAAAATTCCAGGTAATGCTGTAGCATCAGTTCAAAGTTACTATGTTATTCTAATATCATTGAAGTAACAGAATACCAAATTTCGACTCGATCAGACCTGTGGAAGAAACTCACATCCATTAATCAACAAGAAAAGAGCTGATAGTCTTCAAACGGCTGAATACGTTTTCTTGAATCATAGCTAAGAACAAGAACACTCTCGATTAAGTCACCTTTCAAACGAAACAAAAAAAATCTAAACCGGACCATCCGTTTAGGAGCTACGATGCCACAGACAGACAGACACGTTAAACTTATAACACCCCTCGTTTCCGTCGGGGTTTAAAAATAGATCAGCACCTATTTGCTAGATATCTATTTGGTAAGAAGCTAACGCCGTTATCTAACAGCGTGTATGCATGTTGCGCAACAAGTGAGAGTGAGCCCTCGGGTCGGCTAAAGTCGAGACTTCATCCTCTAGTTCACAGGTTCATCTCCATTATTTACATCTATACACTATACAGGCTTCAGCTTGAGAGGCCAAAGTATTTGTTCTAGGTATTTCAATACCTTTTACACATTGGCCTTTCCCTTTCATACATAGGATATAAGGAGTTTTTAATGAAACTGAATGAGAGTGGTTTCTGTCACATACGGACGCCTCAGGCCGACACTAAGGGGATTTTAGTTCTGCCTGTTCACCAAAAACTTCAATAAGAGTATTAATGCTGCTCGGTCGCAGATGTAACTGCTGTTGAGATGAATAAGTATACTTGAATGTACGATGTCTAGCAGAGTTATTTTAATAAAGGGTGTAACTCGCTACATAATAAACTTCTTTATCAGCCCGTTTCCACACATGAACATATTTTTTTTTCCTGTTTTGGCAACATCTGAACATTTTATAACTTATAAAAAGTCTAACCGAACTGACCGATAACTGATAGATAAGAGTAATGTTGTTATTGAGATGTGATCTGCTGCTATCGGCAATTAATTATACTCGCGAATAATAATTATATAACTTGTGGACAGTTGGACACGGTTCAGGCGAGCCGTCTAATTACTGATACACATTGTTCATTAATTGTAAGAGCACGTTTAGGATCCAATAGGGATCCGAGATGTTAGACTCCTTACAGTCGTATATATGTTTAGGAACCAGTAGGGATCCGAGATGTTAGACTCCTTACAGTCTTATATCATAATTATGTTTAGGAACCAGTAGGGATCCGAGATGTTAGACTCCTTACAGTCGTATATATGTTTAGGAACCCGTAGGGATCCAAGATGTTAGACTCCTTACAGTCTTATATCATAATTATGTTTAGGAACCAGTAGGGATCCGAGATGTTAGACTCCTTACAGTCGTATATCATATTTTTTGGGTAACTGGATAATTATGTTTTGTATGTTGCATTATGATGATGATGATGTGATTTAAAATAAATCAGTAATAAGTTATATAGAAGCTCTTGATTAATTCAGCGATTAAGAGCGTTTATACTGAAAGTGGGCAACGTCGCTCATAACTGTCAAATATTTCGGTTTTGATTAATTTTAGTGGAGGATTTAGTAATATTACTGTATGGAAATAAGAAATATGGCTAACCAGTGAACTTAAAAAAAAAAAAATCATTATTATTATTAGAATATTAATAATGAATTGCAATTATAGCACTGAATTTGATAACCGTTTTAAATGTAAAAAAGGTTTTTGGAAAGTTTCCAAATACTTTTTTTACATCGAAACTAAATACTCGGTGTTACGCTATTAATTATTTCATTTGATGAAAATGTAAACAACTGGATCAGAAAACGTACCTGTGGATGCCAATTTGTACCTAGTACTACTAACACATTGTTTAACAATTCCAGATGGAACTCGGATCGGATCATCGGATGCGCACACGCTCTTAGTGTTCCTGGCATGGGTCGCATCAATTAATTTCTCAGCGTTTCGGAAACCTGAAACACTGTTTCATCATAAAATCATAACATTTGTGATTTATTACCCACTTTGTAAATTAAGAAGCCATTAAAATATAATAAATAAGGCCGACTTTCAAGATATCTTATTAATACAACTAACCCTATACATAATTAAATCGCCTTTGCATGTTGAGCAGTAACGTCAGTTGACATATGGATTACATTGTTTAAAATGTAAATATATATTTGGTACTACTTGCATTTAGTGAGCAATCGTGAAAGCACGCCTCATTACAATATTTACATTCTTATTATCTTGTAACAGGAACCTAAAAACTATTTATCAACAGATGGAGAGTCAATAATTGTTTAAGCACTAAGATTGAACCGTCGTATCCAGTAGGTATAGTATTTATATCAATCGGCTATCAGTTGCGAGCCCGCCAGATAATTAATCTGCTGATAATGAGCACTACTCAGTACCTAGATCTACTGATATAGATATAAACATAGTTATCATAAGTTATCTGTAACATGTATGGAGTACTACGTCCTATGGGACATGGAACGTGAAGGACTGAACCCATAGAACATAACAACTTAAAACTGCCGTCACATGAATCGGCTAATTTTATTAATATTTCATTAGATTTGGAAACTAGTGCTCAGTTTAGCTCCATGTAGTTGAAAGCAAACAGCGTAGAACTTTTGAACATCCTGAATTTACATACAGAACGTTTGCAAGTCCTACGAGAAGCAGTCCAAAATGGCGATATGAACTGTTTCAACTCGTGCCTTCATTGTCAACGACAATTACTTGATTCATTATACCATTCTGAACCTTATTTTGCAGTGCAGAGAACACAAAATTCAAGTTCATAGCGTTATCACGATTAGATCTTCTAATCAACGGAGGGTGTTAAATGAAAATCCCATTAGTTAATAAGTCCGTGTTATCAGTAGGAAACATATCACTCGTTAGTTTACACTTCTTGCTAAGCTATCACAAACAATTGCAAATCATATCAAATCATACAATAGTACTGTCAACACAGTGGAATCGTTATTTATTTCATTTTTGTCTTCGACAAATATTTCCATTAACTTCCATTCATTGACGAACTCAATTAGGTATTCAATGATAACAGTTTAGTTTCAACTCTTTGCCAATTATAACTCAAATAAGTACAGACGACTAAACTGACAAGTATGCAGGTAGCTAGCGACATCTAGTTGGCGAATGCATAACCATAATCAGCTTATTACGTTCCCTCTTCTGGGACAGTGCTGTGTCCCTCTGTCTTTCTTGGATAAAAGCTTCAACTTAACATTAAATGCAGTACTTTTTTAAGTTTTTTTTACAAAAATACATATAACGTCGTATGTAAAATTAAGTTAATTGCAATTATGAATTAGTAGTTTTGTGTGGAGACACGTTTACGTATATCTTATATTATTATTAATTTATTAAAGTTACTTTACAATACAACCCAATTTGAGAAAGATCTCCCCTCGACCACAAGATGCAGTTAACGAAGTTATTCTTTAAAATAAATTTTTAAACCTTGAACCAGTTTTTATCATGAAAACATGGGAATTTTGTGTTCTACTAAGTATTTGTATAAAAAAACTTTCACAAAGTCATCGTAGACTTAAAAATAAAGGTCCGATTGCTACAGCGTATCTCAGGGTATGATTTTTACTACTACTCCCAGTATGTACTTATTAAGAACATCTCAGTGGTAAAGGAGAGATGTTTCCCCTGATACAGAGTGTTTTCCCAAAAACACAACTACGTAATTTACATATTATCACATGGTGAGGCACTTGTCTCTAAATACTACCTATGTTTGTATTCACTTATTATTTATTTAATCCCCCTTGAGTTAGGAAGGTGACTACTGGCAATTTTCATTACATTATAGATATGAATAGTAGTGAAATGCCCATTTAGTGGGGTTTGATACATCCAACACCCTCAAAAAAAATCAACACATTTTAACATTCCACTATACAGAATGATCCGTTACAAATCTTAGAATGCAACTTTTCCTTATTCTCAAATCGACGACGTTGTTTATTTCTAATTGTTTCGGATTAAATGAAACAAAAGAACGTTCTCAAAGTCTTTTCAGATGTATCAAACTGTAGGTAATATACATTATTATCTAAGTAACGTTAGATACACCGGTAGGTACGTATTTAAGTGACTTAACAACGTAATTACACTCTTATTATTAGTGAGGACTGGACTTAATACTTATTATTATTAAACTTTATTTATAATACAAATTAATTTAAAATTTTGTGCGCTACAATTTACAGACAGTCGTTAATTCGTTACTCAGGTCTTAAAATAAACATAACAAAATTTTATATTTACGTAGGCCAGTATTTTATCCGTATAAGCAGAAACCTTAGTATATCTATAAATTTACCAATTCGGTATACTTGCTTCAATTTATTTGGTAATACTAAAAACTATCAAGTTTTCAGGGCATAGTAAGAATCAAGTAATAATCAATTTTATAAAGATTTCCTGTGAGATATAATTCATACATAGCGAGTGACGCCCCAGAACCTCAAAAGCGTTTCTTCAGAGTTGTGATTCATTTTTTTCCCTACCTAGGGGACCTAAACTGCGTATTCAATACTCGATTTTAGAGGGTTTTATTTGCAAAAAGCAAATCTTCAGTGTCAAAATGTAGCATTAGTATCTGGAGTCTATAAGAAATATTAATAGCAGGCATATGTTACTTACTACGACATGTTTCAGCAATTAGGTACGTGCAAGTGTTTCTCAAGTTTCGTCACTGTCGTAAAATAGGAAACGAGCGACTATCGACCACATTGTTTATTGCTATCAGATAAGAGACTGCAGCGCAAGCGGCGGAGAGGCGTGATCTTACAGCCACAGAGTAGATAGGTACAGAAGGTTAGCCGAATACAACGACGTACGGTTCATAGAGACGTGCCTACGTAGAGCGAGTGCAAGTGCACTCGCGACTGGCATTCCAAATATTTTATTTCACATAAACGTACATGGGCACTTATTTATTTATTTAAGTGTACAAGCATAACTTACAGAGTAAAGAATCCCATAGTTCCCTGTGGTGGCGTAGCTTATGAAACGTCAAAAGCTAGGTGCACCATTCCAATTGCTGTTTTCTATTGAGAAGAGCGAGGAAGAAACTCCACGGAAACCTTTTTTAAAAATACGGGTTACACAATACGATATTTCCAAATTACAGTGGTACCCGATATGGGAGGACATTGTAGGCATGTACCAGGTACTTAACGAAATAGAAAATGGATGAATCCATTCGTTTGAGATCGCCGTACGGACGCGTCTATGTTTGCGTGCGCCTGTGTACGCTCGTTGTATGGAGACCTTCTGTACCTATTTATTTATTGATTCTGTGCCTCGTTTATGTAATGTTAATACACGCATACTGTACTAGTGTTGAGTAAACACATATTTAATACTTTCTTTACTTTTGGTATAGAACGAATTGATACACGCTCAATTGATTTTTTATATAATTATGTAGGCCACAATGTTGTTACTATTATAAAATAAGAACATTTATCTTCAATTTGTAAAACAAATACTCGTTTTAATTTTGTGCTTTTATTCAAATTCAGAATTTTTTTTTTCAGTTTCTTCAACTATTTGCAATACGATTTATTTTCGACCTGAGACAATAGTATATTATAAGCGGGACGGGACGCGTAATGCGTTGCTCTTTAGTGTAACGAGCACAAAGCGGTCCAGAAAAGACTACGGATGCCTGTGGTAATATACAGTCTGGCATCACGCGGACGGGACTACTATCGCTACTCGCTCGCACTACAACAAACCCTTTTCATTATGTTTATCATTCGATGTGGAACTACCGAGAATTTCTGGGGCTTCGATATCTTATATTGTGGAGATAGACTCAGGAATTTTTCTACAAGTTACTGTATTATTAGTTTTATTTACAAAATAAGCCAGTCGCGGTAAATGATCGAGTTTCTTACGAGTCTACACCTTTTGACGCTACTTTTTTATACATGAAATATAAATGATTCTGAAAGGTCATGCGAAGTCCCCGATACGTTCAAGTCACTGTTATGAATACATTACTTTGTTGACATAACTGTTCGACATCACTGGCATTTGCCGTAGTTTGATCGTTATGTTTGTGATAAAAGAATTATCACACGTTGTGTAAGTGAACCAATTAGTTTTATATAATGAAAAAGTGTTGAAACTAAAACTAAACGTAAATGTGCGCGTTTCTTGTATAAATTTAAGTGCGAATATCCTTCCTTCAATACATTTTGGAAATAGTCTGGGAACGTTTAATAACCAAAGCTCTCCAAAAACAATAAATACTGTCGATAAAATAAGTAAAACATAGTTTAGGGTTGCCAGATTACCAAAAATATTTAAAAAAAACAAGTTAAAATGTGAAATAAAGGAGATTGCCCACGGCACTATGGACAAATGTACTGAATTCAACATTGTTGTGTCTTCAAATCATCTTTGACTACTCGATGACAAGTCTAAATGCTTCCTCAAAAAAATCAACACAAACTACATCGGCATTTCCGAGATATTAACAAAAATGTAATTACTATGTAAAGGATAATTAAATAAACAGTTATTTAACTTAATAAGCAATAATAAATTGAACAATCAATACAGAATCGAAGTCATTGTATTCTATGTAGGTAAGTAGGCACATTACACACAATAGAAGAAATGGACATCCCTTTGACACGCGATAGTAAAAAATGGCGTACTTCATAGTCGGAAACTTTAAATTACTAATTATCGTTAAAAAAAAAACTATTCCATTATAAATAATTATTAAGTCGTATTTAAAAAACATATTTTTATTTTAGATATTTCATGCTGTTCAACTGAGACACGAGACATTTCTCAAGAGTTACAGTTTTCGGGCAATCTCCTTTACGATTAAGTTCTATTTTGTTTGGAAAGTGCGTCACAGTCAGTTTGGAGCGACGTCTTATTAAAGTTAATTGGCAACCCTAATAGGTACTGTCAAGTACGCCTTAAGTAATTAGTTGCAGAACAACTAACATTATATCACATGAAGCTCCGTGATGTGTGTCTATACATAGTTAACTATGTAATGTACACGCTACATAATATACACGTATATCTATACTTATCGTACGTATCAGTCTATCTGCGCTACTCTCCGGACGCAACCTGCAACAAAACCGATTTTGTCAGAATAGTTCAAATTCCACATATTTTTGACGTTTCATAAGTGCTGACGTACGGTCAGCGTCAAACATACGTAAAGCTGTACAAGAATGTGTCGCGCGGCCAAAATCGGAACTAACGCCGCATCTTGTTTCACCAAAAATTTCACCAAAAACAACAACAAACAACTGACAACCAACATCATTCGAACGCCAAAAGGTCCTTGTAGCAAGGTATGTGTTAGTACAGACTACGGACATACAGTTTAATTATTTTATTTGGGGAACGTTCAGAACAAGACAATTTAGCTTTATCTTAAGGTTCATATAATACTGTGTTAATTCATATTGTTTAGGATAACTATACATTTCCTTCCTAAAATGGATTTCATTTGTGATTTGTTCAAATAAATAAGAGTATAAAAATATGAGAATAAAAAATTACTTTTATAAGCAGCCCTATTTGTTATCAATATAAACACAGCCCGTTCCACAAAGGTCGCGCTGACGGGCGCCATCGTTTTTATTTCTCGAACGTACACAAACATTACAACTTGATTGACGTTTTTGTCAAATAAAATGTCACCGATAACATGCTCGTAATCACTACTACTAATACTATTTACATCCATAACTGTGATAACACTCTAAAAGCATACTAAACAAATTCTCACAATATAACATCTGGCCGATTATATTTAAGTCACATGTAGAAGGCGAGCCTATTATCACTGGAAGCAAACCCAGGTGCAAGGCTGCTGCTGACAATTTCCGAAACAATACTGTTCTACGCAGGGTTTGGACCCATGTCCCTACGGACCGCAGTTGTACTTGCTACTACTCGGACTACCAATGAGGCAGTTACGAATTTTTAAATTATGATAAAAGTATATTATAGATTTATGAGACGATAATAGCGATGGTTGATAAAATAAATCGCATCACAGTAGATCTGCAGTTAGCCATCTACTCCGGTAAAGATAAGGAAAATAGAAGAATTTTCCACTGCTGGGCGTCAGGCTTCCTCTCTATGATAATGACTCAGCAGTAATCACGCGGGCACTGTGCGGGTTGCTAGACGTAACAGAAGTCTTGTAATTTTTAGGTCTAGGACATTCCGATAACAGAAGAGGTGGGCAAGTGATAACGGCCCAACATACGAGCTGTAGGTCGAGGGCCAAACCTAGGTATGGTCTGATCCAATAGTATCTGATGAACGTGTAAATAAATCCCGCTCAGGTTAAATTCTTACCCAATCACGCACTAAAGGGAATTACTAACACGTTCAACTGCATTTAGAATGTTTAAATTTTATATATCACCACTTTTACCAACAAATATTGCTTGAATAACATTATTAAATTTGAAATTGGAAAACGATCGTCGTAAATTGGGGTTATAAAATAAACCTAAATTGTCAAAAGAAAAACATCTAGATGATTTAAAATGAGAAATTCGGGTTTAACTTTTCAAGTAATCAAATTAGAGCACTCAACTTTCAAAGAGATTTTGTGACCCATGTTTATATTTTCATCAGATACTTTTTGAACAGACCATAGGCATACTTCCGACTATTTATTTCATCACCACTGTTCTTAAAACGGTGAAGGGAAACATACGTTACCTATGTGAGCAGGTGCTATATGCAGGTGGTCTTGAGATGCATGGACAGCAGGCCCTTGGCCACGAAGCCGCGCCCGCACAGCCCGCACACGTACGGCCGCGCGCCCGAGTGGTACCTGCGACAATACGCAATATTCATAAATTTGAAGGCTTACAGCTAGGTATAAACAATGGAACCTGTTATGACAGCAACACAATAAAATAACAAGTAAAATTTTAATAGTTAAATTTTTTTAAACCCTCGACATAAACATTTCCTTATTACTCTTTCCTACTCTATCACCAGACCCTATTGACCATATTTCTATAACCTATTCATTGATACCATTTCATTGAACCCAAACACGACACCTGTGCTGTAAGTTGGTAAGGGAGTTGGGTATCCTGCAAATTCCAGGTGATACTGCAGCATCAGTTCAAGGTTACTATGTTTTTCTAATATCACTGAAGTAACAGAATACCAAATTTCAAATCGATCAGACTTGTGGAAGATACTCACATCTATTCATCAACTAGAAAGAGCTGATAATCTTCAAACGGCTGAACAGATTTTGATAAACAATTTCCAAGAACCATCGCTAGAAAATTCAAATCGGTTCACCCGTTTAAGAGCTACGGTGCCACAGACACCCCTCTTTTTGCGTCGGGGGCTAGAAAACGAAACTATTAAATATTATTTAAATTAAAATTCAACAATAAAATCAGGACAAAGAGTTCTTATTAATATTAGATGATATAAAATACAATAGACGTGGATATATTTAGCCAGCCATGTCTGCGTTCAGCGGGCAGTGTGGCAACACGCCGTTTTCGAGTTCGCGACAAGTCAATCGTCATCCTGAGGATGTCTCGTTGAGAGATGAAACACGTGTCGATTTCTTTCAGGGTTTTTTATGGCTCTTTAGAAATAGCTAAGCGGAAAAGTTACTAAATATATCCACGTCAATTGTATTTTATAATTATAATTTTATAATTTCCGCAAGGTCACGCCTGAATCAATTAACTATTAGACGATATGTAAATTATAAATTATTATAGCATTTATTAATAACTAGCTGCTCCCCGCGGTTTCACCCGCATAAGTTATCGGGATAAAAGAATCCTATGTCCGAACCTAGGTCATGCTCTACACATGTGCCAAACTTCATCCAAATTCGTTCAGCCGTTTTAGCGTGAAAGCGTAACAAACAAACTAACTCACTTTCGCATTTATAATTTTAATATATACAACATAATAACATAATTATTTTTATTAATATATACAACATAATAACATAATTTTTTTTATTTTTTTTATATTTACATGTTGTATATATATATATATATATATATATATACAACATGTAAATGTCCGATCCGTGAGGGTGTTGTTAGGTATCGTACTGAAAGTCTATTTATTTGGGAATATTCAGGACAAAAGAAATATAGGTTTTTTTTTTCTCAATAGTAATGTTTCCGGGTTTTTATATGTGGCGCGGGCAGCCGTCGTGTAGCGGGTGTCTACAAGCCATAATTTATGACCCTGTTGAAAATTTGCTAGTTTATAATAGATTTGGGGTAATTCTTCTGCAAAATATGTGAATTTTAAATAGCAATAACTTAAAAATATATATAAGATTCTTTTTACTTTTTGGTAATTGTATTGCGTTTCGAATAATGCAGGGTTTTTTTACACATTGTATGTTTGAGTCAGGATTACTGAGATCAATTACTTATTTTATTTTGGCATTAATTTATAATTGAGATCAATGTCTCTTAAAACTCAAACCGTTTATTTCAATTAAACCATTCACTGGCACTTTTGAACTGTCACAGAGTCGGTCAGTTAGTCAGAAAGTTGAAGCTAGTTGCCCATTCCAAAACGTAGATCTCTATGGAGAAGATCGGGCAAGAAACACCAAGGACACTCTTTTTAATCAAGCTAATTATATTATTACAAAAGACTTGTACCTAACAAGTCGTGCCATTAAAGTTGACACTTGACGCACCACGTGGTTTGACTTGCGCAGTAGACGGTTTATGGGTCTCTTTAGCGGTATGAGGTCCTCGCCGGGGCGGCATCGGAGCAGCGGAAACAGCGGCGGGAGGCGCGGTCAAGTCTCAACTATAATGGCACGACTTGCACATTGTTCTTGTTGCTTCTATATGGAACAACACTGTAAAAAAAGCAAATCAAAATATGAGATTAAAATAAGCCCTGGCAGATGATCAGTCTCAACCGACGTCGCCCGTTCACGAACATGACGCGTGGATCAGCACCATCCTGTAACTCAACCATTTTGTAGGGAACCGAATGATCCAACACACTCGCCACCATCAGCGAGACATGTAAGTGAGCATGACATAATGAGTGTCATGCTCTTTCAAGTCAACATACATCATTGAGCGAAGCGTCTCTGCTTCAAGTCTGGAAAAATTTGCTTTTGTGTGTCAGTTTGTTGGTACACACGGCTACACATTAAGCTATACATTTCCAGTATAAGCTGACCTCTCGTTGTACGGACATCCTATACAATGCGAGATCAACATAAACTGGAAAAGTACATATAGCTTGATGTGAAGGCGTGTGTACACCTCTTCAGGTTGTATTTTACAACCGATCTGGACGAAACTTGATAAACAGGTTTTACGACTTTATAGATTTTTTTTATCGTCAGGGATTTTTAATTGGAGAGGTACTCCAAAAGGGGCAAAGCCCCCGCTCCTGGATATCTCCGCCTTATGTATCAGATCCGATTTCGATGGTTCTTTTTTTATTTGAAAGGTAGTAACTCTAAATTGGTCTCATAAAAATTTGGTGAAGGTCTGATGAGGACCTTCAGCGTGATGAGCAGAATAGCTCCTCAAAATGCAGTAAATTGCTCACTTTTAGATTTCTAGCAGTGGAATCGGCCCTTTAACTACTAGGTAGGGATTGATTGAATTCAAATTTCAAATTCAAAATATTTTTATTTCACATAAAGGAACCGTTCAAGTATTACGTAAGAACTATAGGGGGGTGGGGGGGTCTAGATGGTGATTACGTCAGCTGTAATAATTTACTTTTTTACCCTTATGGCAACCCACACATTGTCTATGCTTGAAAACGAAACGCATATTCGGGGATTCCCACAAATAATAAATACGGTATTTAAAAAAAAAACAGAATACTTACATTAAAAGAAAAATGTATATACCGATGTTTACGTAAGCATGGGAGGGGGGGTAAGAGCTTTGCTTACTTTTGCCGACAAGGAGGAGGGGGGGGTAAATAATTGTAATAAATTGGCTTACGTAATACTTGAACGGCCCCAAACCTATATGGGCACTTCTGAAACGTCAGAAGCTAGGTGCACGGTTCCAATTGCTCGTTTCCTATGGAGAAGAAGCGGTATGAAACTCCACGGTTACTCTTTTAAAAATAATTGGCTTTTACAATTCTTTCAAATAACAGTGTGACTAGGTATGGGAGGACAGTGTAGGTCTTTCAATAAGTCTACAGCGTTCTCAAATTCACAAAATAGAAAAGAATCTATACAAAAGATATATAAATGAATAAAAATAAAAACCTATTTTAATTAAACGCAATTAATTATTGCTATTACAACTGTAATAAATCTGAATAATTATCATGTGCACAAAAGCCACTAATAAAGAGTTGAAATTAACTCGTAGGTATATAATGTCAAATAATAGGATGAATATGTCAAGGACGAATGTAAAAAGAAATTAAATTAAAATGAACATAGTAATTAGTAATTTGGGAGCAGTTAATAGACTCTTACATAATTATGCCTTTAATGAGATACCAGGGAAGCCACATGTGTCGGACCGCCCAGAGCGGGAGAAGTTATTTGATAATTTCCCACACCAAAGAAAAAAAAAAGGGAAGCCACATGTGCAGAAGGAATGATGGAGCACCTGGGACCACCGTCTCATCACAAAACTAGAGAATTTTGAAAATATTTTCAGAATTCTCTAAAATGTTTTAGATAAGTACATACTTTACTAAGTATGTAGCAGTGTAGATTCAAAAGTCTCGTGTTTAACAGATAGTAGTTAGTTAGTTGTGGGTTAGTTTATTTCTGTTTAATTATCGTGTTGCCACCATATGCTTTTTAGTAACCTACAGCCGCAATCGGGCTTTTTTTTAAGTTGGATAGGTTTATTGATCATAGTATTTTAAACTGACATGGTTATTTTCACTACTAAAGTTATTTAAAACAAGATCCCGTTTTATTTCGACGAATTCTCTCTCTCTATATCTTTATTCAATACAACGTGACATTCACTACTTCTAACATTCGGTAACGTGAATCTTATGCATTTAATTTTTTTCTCACGTAAACCAATTACAGACCTTAACCATAGCGTTATTTACGTCGTCAAACTCCTGAGTATGTCTGTTTACTTAAAAAATCTGTGATATGTCATCAACACATAACACCATTTGTGGTCGGTTTTCAGTAAATGAGGTAAATCATTTTTATATGTTACGGCTAAAACCCGAAGTGCGGCTATACCTAGTTTTAGCCAGCTACAACTAGGTGCGGCCGGTAGCAGTTGGTTAAACTTGCCTGAATGGACCCTGGCACCCGCAGGCCGCTGCCGCGGCACCGCTCGCTACGCTCGCTCGGCTCGTGCGGAGTGTTATGTGGTCACAGTTCTAACCTACCTTTCAGCCATTTTCATTTGCTACAACGAAATTTAACCTTTGATAAAAACTCAAAAGCCGTTTTGCAACTTGTGACCTGGTCATGACGACCTGGGTGCCTAAAGTGCAATGGACTGCTGGTAGGTTGGAAAGTAGTGGGATGGCATGCCATTTATTTAATTCGATTATCACACAAATTTTAATATTTCAACAATTTGCAAATTCGACATTTGCCAGCATTATCGACTGTTTCATCGGCACCTCTAAATATTTTTTGAACGATTGTACCTCGTTAGATAGCTGATTATATGAAGATGTCTTCTCCGTAATTTGTACGCTTAATGCCTTCGTAAAATTTTGAGATAACTGGTGTTAAAGTTCATGTACGATAATAATTTTAGAAAATGGTTCATAATCTTCTTCCTGTAACTTTCGAGTGTTTGATGTTTTAGAAAATTTGGTTACATCGAAATGTTTGTTAAAGTATTGGGTATCCAGTAGAATAGTAATGAAGGCCATTCAATTTGAGAGTTTAGAGAAAAGTGATATTTAGTGACGAATAGTGGGAAATTTTCAACAATTCATAAGATTTGTATTTTCTTGAATCCCATGTATTTTCGCCTAGGCTTTGTGGGGTGCTTAATTCTTGCAAATGGGTCACACTATCACATCCTGGAAGGAATACGTGAAATTACAAGTCACTCTGTATACTAAAAGAGGAACGGACCTGACCATATTGAGCCCTGTACACCTAATTTGACTTTTAAACCCAAAAAATGCACACCATTTATTTGAACTAAAATCATATTTAAATGATAGATAGACTCATTTAAATATGATTTTAGTAACCTAGCGCAGGTGTACCCAGTCCGTAATGCTCAAGTTTCAAGAGCCTTTTATGTTCTGAGTTGAGCTACACGAATACTGACAAATGCATGCACTGACGGGACAGGTCCATTCAAATATGTATGGTTCTTTCCTCAAAAGACCATTTCAGACACAAATCTACATGGTCCTCAAATGAAATGCTCTGACCAAGATTATTTCCGGGTTTTATATACACATTGATATTAATGAATTTTATATATACAATGATATGAATATTTACTTTTAAAGTATTATATTATTTTCATTATTTTGAATTTGAAGACTATGTGGGTCATTCCTTTTTGTTTAATTTTTAATTTTTCTCAGTTAGTTCTAATTAGCATCTGACAGTTTGAGAAATTTATGTGCAATCAAATGCCTTGGATATGTCACAAAATATGCCAGTGCATCTTGTGTGTAATATTTTAAAAGGTAACACCGGCGTCGGTTGTGCAACGTCTTTTGGTGAAACCATACTGTTGATCGTGTTAGATGTTATTACGATTAAAATGATTGATTGAGCATTTGATTTAACATTACTATTCCAAAATTGAAACGGTCGGTATATGATTATTAGTGTCTTTGCTATCTCCGGATTTGAAAAGTGGTATAATTTTATTGTACTTTATTAAATCCGGGATAATAAGTTTTCAACCATGGAAGTACTTGCCTATTTTGTATTACCATGGTTGGAAAAAAAAATAAGTTCAAAAACTAAAACCTGACTACTGAAAAATTATGCTCTAAAAAGTTTTGAAACAAAAAAGTTTGAAGAAAATATTTCAGACAGAAATCAAGACATAGGTACAAAAATGGTCAAGGTAAAGCCGTGGTCGCATGCCACTATAATTTTGTAGGTACAGGCATGCGGCATTACCTTGACCATTTTTGTACCCATGTCTTGATTTCTGTCTGAAATATTTTCTTCAAACTTTTTTGTTTCAAAACTTTTTAGAGCATAATTTTTCAGTAGTCAGGTTTTAGTTTTTTTAACAATTTTTTTTTTATTTTTTTTTATGTCCTCTAGAGGGCGCCATATTGTATTTTTTAGAGCATAATTTTTCAATAGTCAGGTTTTAGTTTTTTTAACAATTTTTTTTTTTATTTTTTTTTTATGTCCTCTAGAGGGGGCTCCATATTGTATTCAATGTGACGTCACATAGCCTATAACCAGGTGACTATCAAGACGCTTCTCATGATAGCTCATTTGCCAAATTATGATCAGCAGTTTAGAAGTTATGAGGTAACAGATGACATACATACATATGTACATATACATACCGGTCAACATCATAACCCTCCTTTTTGTTACGCCGTAGTCAGGTAATTACAGATTAAAAACTCTATGCAATGCTAAAAAAAAAAAACTTGTCGAGTCACAGATGACGAGATGTGACCGGATTAGGTAATCCGACAAAGATAAAACTTCTTACAACAGCGCAATGATAGGTGCACCACTACAAAGTGCAGCAGTTTAAGAAGAATTGCCTCGGTGGGGGGTTACTCTGAGTCGCGATATTCGTGCTAATTCGAAAATACAAAAATTACCGAAACTCATACCTTTTCCGGTTTAAATGTTACTACGTAAAGCAAGTGAATGAAAGAATGAATGAATGCACTCGCGTCGTATCTCTTACCGCTCGTGAATGACCAGTGTGGATCTCTGACTGAACGCTTTGCCGCAGTGCGAGCACACGTGCGGCTTCTCTCCCGAGTGAACACGTTCATGAAGCGTCAGGTTACATTTCTTCACGAAACCTTTGCCACAGGTTCTGAAATCAAAAATACCTTAGTTAGTAAAAAATAGCTTAGAAAAACTTACATGAGAATCTGAAAATTCTGACAGGTCTGAAATATTTTTTGGATTTAAAGGAAGCGTTTGACACTATTTCAATGCTAAATCAACAAATTTAAGGCAAAATATGCGGAGAATTGCGTAAAAAAATTATCTGCAATAAGGGCAACAGATGTTATAGAGAAAAGATAGTGACCTTCACGTAATTGGTTGCCAATTTAATTAAGTAGTAGAAAATTTCTTCGGGGTTCTTCAGGGCAGCATTCTTGGTCCAACTATACAGTTAAGTGCGTCTGCTGAGCAATATTCAATACTTAGATCTGGTGAAGTGTTATCTAATGCGCACGCCGCACACGTACTGCTAGTGTGTACTCACTTGCACACGTTGGGCTTGTAGCCCGTGTGGATGCGGATGTGGAACTTGAGGTGCTCCCGCGAGGACAGCGCCTTGCCGCACACGTTGCACAAGAAGTTGCGCTCCCCCGAGTGCGCGCGCAGGTGGCGGCGCAGCGAATTGATGTGCGCGAAGTGCCGCGCGCACACACCACACCGTAGCGCGAGCGCCCGGCCGGCTGCCTCAGGGTGCGCGCGCGTGCGATGCGATAGCAGGTAGCTGGGGAGGTACAGTACTCACTCATAGTTAAGATCATCACTACCGCTACGCTCAAAAACAGAGATCGCTTTTCGAGCGTAGCGGCCTTAGCGCAATACAGAACCGCAGTCAATCGACGATACCGTGAAATATTTTGAGACATATATGATATTCTGGGTGAATGTTTTTAAGTCGGTATTTGAACAAAGTGGGTTCAAATGGAGTCCACTTAAAAAAACCGGCCGAGGGCATTACGGACAACGCACAATGAAGGGTTCCGTAGTTGGGATGAATTTATCCCAAGAACAAACTTAATATTGTAGTTGCAAAACATGGTTTCCTATAGATTCCAACTGCAAATGTAAGTTTTTCGCACAATATTGAGAGATTTACCATGTTATTTTAAGACAATAGACTTCTTATTGGTTCGCCTGTAATCTATGAGTAAAGAACCATTCTCTGTATTTTGATCAAAATTTTAGGTTCAATGGTTTTCGAGATGAAGGGGGAATGATCAATTTTCTCTTTAAAAATATTTATTTTCTAGATCTCAAGTATTATTTATTTTATTTTTTTAAATAAATAATACTTGAGATCCTCGCAACAAGCCTTTTGATTTGATATGTCACACGGTACAGTTTGCAATACTTTATTTTCTTATTTGCCCCCCAAAAGAGACCCCCATATTCTAAATTCATTTATTTATATTACACGTCGGTATTTGGGTCACAGAAATACATAATATGTACCAAATTTCAACTTAATTGGTTCATTAGATTCAGAGCAAATTGGCTGTAACAGACGGACAGACAGACACACGAGTGATCCTATAAGGGTTCCGTTTTTTTCCTTTTGAGGTACAGAACTCTAAAAAACAACTGGTTGGTTCAACCAGGCACCCGATAGTGTCTAATAAGAATCAAAGTAAACACACACATAGCAAAGTAAAGTGTAGATTTATGGTAAACTGATTCCTATTTTCTCCTAACTTCAATAAACATTGAGCTGTTGTGTAGGTTACGGGTCAATTTAGTTTGGCGAGTAGTTGACTCAAGGAAATAAGCGTCTGTCTTTCATGGTGTTTATTGGCAACTAACTTAAAAATAATTGATACATCATTTGATTTTTTATATGATTGGCGGCTAGCTACTACTATTAAGAAACGTGGACCGTTTGTTTGTTCGTACCTAAAACTTTTAAACCTATTGAAATTTGCTTCAACATTACCTGTAATGAAATAAGCATACTAACATTGAATCAGCCCCGAGAGAGTATTTTTCGCTATTTATTATTTTTGTCTTATTTTTTTATGATCTGGTCATCCACGCACAATTCGCCCTGTATTCATGTGAGGTGACTTATTTTGATGCGGCCTCGGTCTTTTTACACCCGAGCGCACATTAATTTATCGCTTGTTATTTTACAGTTATCTTTTCTATTGTAAGTCTACTATTCACTATTGTCTCTGGTGTTTCCAAGCTCGTGCCACAAGCAATCAATAAATGGATATCTTTACTTCTCCCAGCTCTTTTGCGACGTAACATGCGCACGGCTATTGACATAGAACATGAGAGTTACAAGTATCTTTGGGCGCCTTGACAGGGGAGCGTTGTTGGAAAACTTTTGTGAAATGGGAATAAAACTACCACTAGCTCACTTTAGATGTCACTACTATCACGTTTTTAAAGACGATAACTGTGCAGGAAAGCTCCCATAAGAAAAACCCGATAATTCGTTTATACCAACAAAATCTGCAATGCTGTTTCCTACAAAAGTGCAATACCTACGCGGTCAAAATGTGTGGAATAATTTTTTTTTATAATACCCGAAGAAAATTTTGTCCAGAATCTGTATATAACTTATCAAGTTATCATATTAGATCAGTGCTAGAATTCTTATCTCTGAAGTTTTCTAGTGCAGGATTGTTAGGAAGATCTTCCCCGAGTTGGTATATTCAACTCTGATCAGGTTATTTCTGTAATAACTTAATAAGCCTCTAGTATTACAAAAAATATTACTAAAAGTTCATAATTTATTTACCTTTCCACTGAAGCTGCTTTTTTACTAGTGATAGGCGCTTCCCTTTTTCTAAGCTCGTTTTTTAATTGTGCTACACTCCAATTCACATATTTTTTATCCAGTTTTCGTTAAATTTGTTTCAACTTTGGCCACGCGCCACTAGATCCTTGTTCAGCTATAATAGTAAGCTATCGTAGCATGAGCCTCACCGCATGTAGACGAAGGCCTCCGGACACAGGTCGCACACGAAGCGCTTGTTCACGGGCTCTGCCGACGCGCCCGCGTCGTAGTTGTGCGTCAGCCCTGCAATGTGTTACAATAAGTTTCACAGATCACACGACCCTTATAATTACACTAGCTTTTGCCCTCGGCTTCGCCCACGTGGATATCGGTAAATATCCCACGAGAACGTACTACCGATATCAGGATTACATCCCTAATAGTCGAGGAAAAGGTCCTTGACTCCTACCGCTGCGCCCGCGTTGCCGTCAACCATAATTATTTTACTATGCGTAATTTTGAATCTGTAATATCTTTTAAACCATTCATCTAAATTAAATGCTCAATTTAAGTAACATAATTATAGGATTATATAAGGATTAATATAATACCGGTCAAAATAGCTTCGGAAATAACAATGAAATTTGTATCTAATTCTGAAAGATAAAAATGGTTATTGTGGGTGGATTACAATACCGAAATTTAAAAGACCGTATTTTAAAATACCTATGGAAGAAATTCCGAAAAATTAAACGCCGAATGATTGTTTGGTCGAAAGTTTTAAATGCCGAAAGTTCATTTGCCCGAAAGCTTAAAATCCCGAAGATCCATATCCCGAATTTTAAAATCCCGAAGATCCATATCCCAAATTTCGAAATCCCGAAATTACATCGCAAAGCCTAAAATCTCTAAGACAATAACAAAAATGAGCTTAACATAATAGGTATGTATGATACCAATAACATATAATAAAAACAAAAGTTTAAATTATAATCATACGTATAATTAGGAAACGTTATTACAAAAAATATACCTAATTTTTGGTGCTAACACCGGGTGTGTAATGTTTGGTATAATAACAGATAGTCTAATTTCATTTGACATAACTTTCATATGATACAATTTGAAAATTAACCTAATTTCATATGATCGATTGTTATATTTGATATAATTTTCATTGTCTCTAATTTGGTTTAAATTAAATTAAAATTAAATTAAATTAAACTTTATTTCAGACTAAGGTCCATAATTTTGTTAGTATAGTGGTGTTAGTGGTGGTGTGTTACACTATTTGCGCTGTAGCATGGTGCGGGTGACAGTTTCAGTAACATTTCGTTTCACTCTTGAAAGTTGCCGCGATTTACAATTTATGACTTAATATTTCAGTTGTACCACATTCGTAATATATTAAATAATTAATAACTGTAGTAAATTAAATTAAACCCAACCAGAATGTTCTAATCAAGAAATAAAATCAAATTGAATGAAAAATTAAGCAAAGTGTTATGCGTATAACGTAACGCCATAGACGTATTTAGTGATGGGATGTACTGCTACGATGGATAGTCGATATTTTTTATAATAAAAAACGTATATTGTGCGTAGGTCAATTTTTATTTTTAAAAGGTCTAATTATACAACAGAACATTTATAGGGTAAGGTTGCTTAAAAGGTTGCTAAAAAAAAATACATGTTATTCGTCTAAACTCATATCAGAGTCAGGAACATCTGAATTGTCACTCAATTCATCATCTGAATCTGTGACGGATATTATTAACGATGACTCAATTATGTTGTCAATATGTATGTCACGATCCCAATCAGACATAATGTCCCTTTTTGTTTTATTCACGACCTTCGACCAGTCTTCAGGTTGAACATTGTTGATGGCCTCTTGTAATAGGGCCAACATCTTATTTGCCGTAAATGGCGGCGAAGTATTATTTCTTGCGGCGTAACCTAAAAATAAACGAACTTATAAAAAAAAGTATTCAAATAATCATCAATCAGCCTAATCTAGTATCTGGTAATGTTTTTAAACTAGGTACATGCTACGATCGGAAAGCTGATTTTTTTATAAAGCTTCAAAATGGGAATTGAAATTAAAAGCATACCTTTTATTTGGGCCCAAATCAGCTCAATAGCGTTATACTGGCAATGGTAGGGTGGTAGTCGAAGGACCTGGTGGCCTTTTTCTTTTGCCATCTCGTCCAGAGCATAGGTAGGAGTTGGTGGCTTATGGCGTCGGACTAAGGCAATAAGCTCCGTCTTTAACATTTTTATATCTGCTGTAACTCCGTTTTCACTCAGCCACTTCACCAACTCGCTTTTGCGGTTGGATTGGTTTGGGGGTTTATTAACTTGCACCGAATGGTAGGGTGCGTTGTCCATTATTATGGTCATAGGCTCTTTTAAATTGTTTAATAGACCTATGAACCAATCTTTAAATTTTTCGTAATTCATCTCCTCATGATACTCCGTAGTTTTTTTTGACTTAAAAGCCAGCAAACAATCAGGGACGAATCCACTTGCTGTACCTGCGTGACAAATAATAAGGCGTTCGCCTTTGCCTTCCGGCACTTTGGTACACGATTGTGCCGTATCGTCGGTCCAACTTTTACCCACTGTGTGGTTGGCGTTTAGCCACGTTTCATCCAAAAAGACAAATTTGCTCCAATCACTTATGTTTTTGGCCTTCCTTAAAAATCTACATCTTGCTAGGGCAATGTCAGTCCTATCCATAATAATCTTTCTTTTGTTAACTTTTTTGTAAACAAAGCCAATATCTTTTATAACTTGCCGTAGCGAAGTAATACCTCCTTTGAACAAGTCAGCTTCTTTTAATGATTTTAGAAGCTTGAGCAATGTGGGTAGCTCCATTCTTCTATAATAATCATAAATATGATTTCTAATAGCAACCTTAGCAAAATCATCCAAATCTGTGATTGGCTTCACCTTGGTCCGCTTTTTGTTGGGTGTCGATAATTTATTTTCAAACATCCCATCTTGGCCAATTTTCTCACGTGTTATACGCGAAACAGTATTGCGGCCAATATCAAGAGCTTCGGCTACTCGTTCTACAATATGATTCAATGGTAACAACGGTCCATTATTTTGTTGTTCTCTTTCAAAGTAGTCTCGGAGGCGAACAACAAGCTCCCTGGCCTGACTACCCAAAACAGTTTTTTTTGTATGCTTAGGCATGGTAATAACAACAAACTCAACAAACTTATAACAAATAACAATTTAACAAAAATGAAAACAAACAATGAAATCGTAATACGTGTCACATTAAGTCACAATATAACGCGCTTGCACTCGTACTCGCACTCATAGCATCGCACGGGTAAACAACATGGCCGCCGCGCCGATGCACCATAGAGCAAAAATGTTGTCACGAAAAAAAAAACATAAACCCGATTTTGATTATTTTATATAAGTACAAAGATAATTATGTAGCCATAAAACATTTATATTGACAAGTTTATACACGTAGCACACACGTAGTTACACTGCACAACTGAATAATACACTAATTTTCATAACAATATTAAAGAGAACTAGATTCACGCTGCGAGTATCGTTAGCGATAAAAATGAATTGCATAACCTCACATCCCTACGTGGTACTGACAAATGTCAACGTCATACGGGCAACTGTCACCCGCACCATGCTACAGCGCAAATAGTGTAGTATAACGTTCATTTCTTATAATTTTCAAATTATATAATGCTCTTTTTATATAATGTTTATTTGACGTAACTTTCATATTAACTATTTTTCTAAGGTAACTCAGCGTTCTTGAGAAAAGCAAATTGTAACCTACCCTAAAAATATTAAAGTTGCTTCTGCATCGTCTCCGGCGCTGCGGGAAGTACAACCCCTTCGCCCTTACGTAACAAAGGATAGGCACCCATGCCTCCGCAGCTTCGGCTCGCACGGGTGTCTGTGCTTTGTTACAGCGGGCGGGGGTTGCTCTCCCTCCGCGCCGTAATATTGGCCATATCATGAAATGGCCAATATTACGATGTCGCCGCTCTTTGGGATTTCATCCATCGGTATTTCGTCCATTCGGGATTTCGTCCATTCGGTGTTTCATCCTTTCGGGCATTTGGACATCGGTATTTTATGTTTCGATATAACGGCAATCGGCATTTAAACCTTTCGGTATTTTGAATTTCGTTGTTTTGGACGTCAGTATTTCTGTCATAGTTAGTATGAAATTTCGGGATTTTAATACGTAGCCTTGTGGGTCATCCTTAGAAGATAGACATATGCCATCGCCACTTTTTTGTTCAACTTATTAAGATGAACTGATACTGTAGAACATACATTTTTTGTAACTTATACGATTTCCGCGGCGCACGCCCATAAAGTTCCCAGTCAGCATGATTTTTTCCGACATCTTCAACAATAATCGTCAAATTTCAGCCAATTTACACCAGACCTTAATGAATTATACACTAAAACGTTCCGCATGAATCACTTCGTCAATTGGTGAAACCGTTTAAAAATTCGTTCGGTAGTTTTTGAGTTTATCACGTTCAGACAGACAGAGAGACGCGGCGGGGGACTATCGTTGTATAATATCTAAGGATAGGTTTTTGTTTGATAAACGTATAATAAAAGTAAAAGCAGTACAGTGTCAATCATTGAACCATATATTTATTCATAAGTAGTTATTGATTTGCGGGAAATTACTTTTAAACTCAAAAATTGGCGAAAATGGTGCGCGTAGTTTGTGTTATTTGAAAATTAAATAATTGACACTGTATGTTTCTTCTACGTCTATTAATTAAACTTTTACCAAACAAAAACAATTGCAAAGAATTTCGTTATTTAATATATGTAATTTCCTTTTTTGTACCGTGTTTGAGTATCTGGTGCGGGTCGCGGAAGGTCTTCTCGCAGAGCGCGCAGCGGTAGGGGCGCCGGTCGCGCTCCCAGTGGCGCGTCCAGTGCGCCGCCCACTCCGCGCGGGGCACCGCCTGATAACAAACAGGTTACTTCTTTATAATAGAACATGGAAGACTAAAGCTTCGTGCAGACAGGCGCGACGCGACACTGGTAATTATTCTATCATGTAGTTTCCTTAGAAAAAGTTTTACGAGGCTTATTAAAGCTACGGTTTCCTAGAAGAGTGGTGACCGCCACATATCGCCTGCTATTTACCGGTGAATGACGTCACTAAAACGATATCTAAGAAAGTAAGTTGATGTTTTCCAAGAGCGCGTTTTTTAACATCGTAAAGTCAAACCCCGGTGCCATCATTTTCATGACAGCCGTCGCTGCGGCCTTGATGTGGCGTAACACCCGGTTTCTGAACTGAGAATTTTAAGTTGAAAATTTGTCAAACTCAACTGTAGCATGACTCGTCAAAATTAATTTTTATTTTGAAAGAAACGTTTGAAATGTTGAATTTCATGGCCCGTGGGCAACATTGAAAGAATCACCAAGTAGTACTAAAGTAGAGTATGACAAGATTCAAATTCAAATATTTATTGTTGGCTTGTGGTAGAGAAGTTATTACAGTATTAAGGATTCAACCCCTGACATGAACCCTGTAAGGGCACAGCAATATTTACGTTATTAAATGTAAATTAATATTCATTTTAAATCAATCTATTATTTTTAATTAAATACATAAAAAGGTACGTAGTTGTTACTTCTAAACATAGCTAGGTAACGAGTTCTATACCGTATTTTATGATGTTCATTTGTACATGGATGTATTTACATTTATCTTCGAAAAACTCTTAGCCAGTAACGTCGTCACTGATAGACATCTTTAGAAAATGGAATTTGGGAACCTTACTAGTGTTATTCTAGTAATTCACACTTTTGAACATTAATAATTAAAACAATAACTGATCATTATTGATATTCTTACAATAGTAATAAAAAAATCTGTCTGTACTGAGCTTGTTTGCTCATTTTTCATGAACCTTGTTGAAATGTATAGGGGCTTACTGTTAAAAATCCATCTATCTGTATACATAATCAGCCTATAATGTTCCCACTGCTGGGACACGGACCTCCTCTCCGTGAGGAGAGTGGGCCGTAATCCACGACGCGGGCACAGTGCGGGTTGGTGGATGTCACGTGTCTTCGATTTATTTTTGGTTCTAGTTCTAGGACATGCCGGTTTCCTCACGATGTTTTCCTTCACCATTTTGAGAACAGCCATGATAAAATACACTCAGTAAAGTGCCTGCCTGGGTTCACACCTACGACCTACAGCAGTAAGTCGCGACCGTTTCGACTGCGCTAACACTACATAAATAGTGGTGAATATATTCATATAAAAGAAAATATGAATTCTGTTGGTTTTCCTCTTTTAAAAGGGTTTAGGCAATGTTCTCTAAAGAGTATGAAGCCATGTAATAAACACGTACCTTCCGACATCGCGTACAACGGAGAGGTTCCTGGTCGGGCGGCGGCGGCGCGGCTGGCGGCTCGCCTGCGTTCGATTCCGCCGCGTGCTGCCTGAAACAGGACAAGCGACGCCTTTACATTATCTTTACATATTATAAATTAAGGTTGGTTCGTCGTGTCTGTCTGTGTGACCACGTTGGTCTTCGAAACTACGCAATGGATTTTGATGTTGTTTTACCATCATTTAGAAAATGTATTCCGGAAGGTTTATGTGCATAATATTATTAATATTAAACTTACTTAAGAGGAGGCTCCCTAAATTGTATGTTAATTTGCATTAATATTCTGAAAAAGTCACGCATACAATAAAATGGTACTTTAGTATATGATTTATTTGATCTTTTTCTTTCCATATATAAGAAAGTTACGTAATTGGAAAATTTTCGCTCGATTAATTTTTTATTAAAATATTACGTCTTTTTTAAAGATTATTTGAAAAACAAAACAAGGTTACTCGCCTTTTTTTTTCTAAAATAATAATTTTATGTCAAGTCGTAAAAACCGTGCGAAGCAGAGGCGGGTCGCTAGTACATACACAAAGTCAAGACTTTTGCCTATGAGGCTCGGCAGAAACTACAGAATGCCAAGTAGTGTCACCATCCTTACATACAAATAAAACATATTCATCTCCAAAAAGTAGGCAGGTATACAACAACATCATATCGAGATTGACCTTAAACTAGGCAACACTGCATGTCTTGGATGACAATAAAGATGGACATACTCATAACATCACGCCTTGTTTCCTCGAACGGTTAGGCAGAGGTGTACCATAATAAACCCACATTTCCCCAGTTATGCTTAAGTCCCATGTAATAAGGGGCTATTTTGTGAGGACAGCAGGAAACACATGGACTACGCAGGCTAGGAACAGGGAGAATTGGAAGGGGATGGAGGAGGCTTTTGCCAAAGTACACAGAGTCTCAGAACTAAGATAAAACGTTTTTGTAATAAAACTGTAACACTAAATAAATAAATAAAATAGGGGGCAAGCCTATTGCCACCATCAGGCACCAATTCAAGCTCCGGGCTGCTACTGAGAAAATCCAGATGGAAAAGCCCAATAACACTTTGCCCGACCTGGGAATTGAACCCAGGATCTCATGCTCAGCAGTAGCGCTTGCGACCACTACACCAACGAGGCAGTCACGCATACTCATCTTGCTTTTTTCACATTCTTACATCTTTTTATTAGTTTACAACTTTACATTTTACTACAGCATCATAGCCTTAGCTGTTCTCAGGAAAAAGAGACTGCCACTCTCCTAGTATGAATGTGCTTCAGAAATTGTTGGAGCATGTAAAAACCGGACGAATTAACATGACATCATGCAGTAGATGATTTGGTAACAGTGATGACTATTTGTATCTATGAGCCAAGTATACAACAAGGTACTATTCATGTTTTCTACCACCACACTATTGAACATAATATACATAATAAAACTATTAGAGGACCAAGCACATTTGTGATGCTACCTGTAATGCTGCAGTGCCTCAGTCCTGCTGAAGCACTGAGTGAAACAGATACAGCAGTTGAACAAATCTATATCTTTAAGCTGTGGTGGCTTCTCATCAAGCAGCTCCTCCTTGATGCTGTCAAGTGGCACCCCGCCATCATCTCTATCCACCACCGTGATTGTTGCATCAGGCAGGCAGTTGATCAACTCTCCCCAATCTTTCATGTCATTAGTCTTCTTTTTCCTCCCTTTTCTCTCAGTAACTGACCCATTGACCGATTTTTTACCCTTTTTCTTTTTCAAGCTTATTAATGATATATCATCACTGCCTGAGGAGCCATTGTCAAAGTGATCAGTGTCTATATTATAGTAACAATCTTCTTCTTTCTTGATGGGTGTAACTGAATGAGGTTCCTCTTTGACTTGTATGGAGACATTACAGTCATAGGCTGCATCTGTGCCGTCAGTCTGAGTGCTTCTCTCACAGTATTTGGCATGGACGGGGGGAGGCGAGCCACTGTTTTTGACGAGCGTGAGGTCTACTGAGCCATCGATACAGGCCCCAGACGGCAGGAATAAACTGCGCAACCTGAAACCAGAAAGACAAATTATGTTTAATTATAACTGCTACTACTACTGTGTTGGCCGTAAACGAGACTTATAACTATTCGAGTGACTGTTTGTTTATTTGGAAATAACTTAAACAATTTACTTTGTCATTGAACTAACCTGTTAAAATTAATTAAGAACTTTTAGTTTCAACTGTATTCATTAGCTTTTGAATTATAAAATTGCTATTCTTTGAACTAATACTGAATTAATTAAAGAAATTAAGATAAGTACACCGGTTCCTGCTAACAACTGATGATAATCGAACGTTTCAAACACAAGACTCACCTATTTTGAACTTCAATAGTTTCATTACAAAACTGATAGAAGTCGTTCACTTTGCAACTACACTTGTCGCACACCTTCTTAGGGAGCCGGTCGTTCTTGAAAACCTACCAATAAACACCATTAACATCGTTTAATAAATTGGTAAAATATCACATGAAAAACGTAAAGACACATCAACGAATATTACCTTTATTGGCAGATATAGCGACAATTTGAGATATAACGCATTTTCTTCGTCAAATATATCATTATTGACAAACTTCGTTGAACAACATAATCGACAAATTTCATCCATTATTATTTAAAAAAATAAATAAACGATCCGTCCGTGGTGTTTATTCCGCAGAAAAGTGACAGATAGCGGCCATTTGTCAAATATTGACCTTTCCAAAGTCTAGGTTGCCAAGTAATATATGGAGGAATGGAGTATTGTGCGAGACCTAAAACATAAAATATATTTTCTATGGATATGTTTTCAAGAGAGGAGCAGGGGTGGGCGGAGGCGGAGTTGGAGGATGTGAGGCGCTGCGCCAAACTTTTGATTAATGAACACGATGTTTGTAAAGTTAACTTACTTCAGTTAAATTGCTAATATTCACAACATTGAAAACTTTCGTAATGTGCTGTTAACTTTATATAAGTCTTCTCGATGTTATTGAAGATTTATTCAGTGAAATATTTATTTAAGACCTTCAAAATACAAAAAAAAATATAATCTATTCTAATCATCCTGCAGTTAAGCCTGATTGCTGGACCGAGGCGTGCAGATTCAGATCAAGGACATAGACTATGTTTTTTTTTTATACCTTATTATCTGTTGTTGTAAAACCCCTCCAATTTAAGTAGGTAGGTCCTCTAACTTTTATTGTAATTAATATTTTTTTATTTCAATTATGATAAGTAATTCAGAAGTTATGAGGGAACAGATGAAAATACATACCGGTCAAAATCAACCCTCCTTTTTGCTTTGCCGTAGCCTGGGAAAAAATAAGCTCACAGCTCCACAGACTAAGTAGCATTATCATTTAAACTTCAAACTTATCTGATTTGTTTCCAGATTTTACTGCGTTATTAGGTACCTAATAACGCAGTAAAATCTGGAAATCTACCTACGTTACAGGTTCATTTTAGACTAGGTACCTACAGTATAATTCGAATAACGTAATCAACTGAAATCAACTCTATACTTCACAGTAGGCCACACTCTAGAGAACAACATTTATTTGGAAAGTAATAGAAACATAGATAACTACTGATAATACTACAGAAATAGTAGGATGGTTGATGATGTGGAAGTGGATCTTTATTACCCAGTAACACGTTTGTCAACAAGTTTTAATGATGACTAATGCACGCTCGACACCTATGACACGTGACCGCTCCATAGCTAGGTGCAAGGTCCGGAGGATTTAACTAGCAATAAACAAAAATACCTAAACTTTGATCTGCAGCAAAGCGTGGCCCATGGCCCAGGAACAGGCTAGCTAAACAGCGAATTATAATAATTAAGTCGTAACATAATATAATAATATATGAAGTAATTCTATTAGAATGAGCACGGCATAACTTCCTGAAGCGAGTAGTTTTCGCGCGATAGCTCGCGATAAAAGCGTTCACTGCCACTTATCTTTATCGTGCGCCTTCAGCAAATAAAGTGTAAAAAACGAGATAAAGCCGAGTTAGGTACTATTGTGGCTGAAGTGACGGTGCATACATTTAATGTTCTCTGAATGGCTAATATGGCTAATATCTAACTTTTAGCAAGGCTCGTGAAGGAATTCGTCGCCTGCGCTGAAAAAGGTAAGTAAGGCCGTGAGAGGCCGTAATTTCGTGTTACACATTTGTACAGGTAAGTACATGATCTAAACGTCTGAAAGATGAAAGGAAAGTTGGAAATAATGATCGGTTTTGGTCCAGTGCTATAAACATTAACCATCACTCTCAGGAAATCAGTTGATGATCGAGGATTGTTATAATTAGAGGTGCAAAAACTCCTACCGTGTTTACCTCTCTACCATTGCAACTGACTGATATATGTACATAATGTAGAAGCTGCCCTTTTACTCGTAAGATGGTCCACTTTAACACCTTTCTTAGACACCTTCGAAGTACAGGACAACATGGTGACCCACAAATACCAACTAGTTACTTACCTATGATGTCATTGATACTAGAATACCTACTAGGAATAATCGATACCTTTATCTTCATCATGTTTGATAAAACAGAAGCTACTACAAGTAGGTACGTATCTAATCAATATAATTAGGTCGAGTTGTACTGAACTATGAAATAATTTACCTACTTCCGACTTGACACGTTTTTTTTTTATTGATAAAAGTTATCCAGTTAAAAATACCTATGAAATTGCCGTTCTGCCGTACTGGCTATTTCAAGTCCAATTTTTTCCTTTTCCGCTAAGAATTCTAAGTTCAAATTATTTTTATTTTTAAAATATGGAAATCTTTTTTGAAAATTTGTCTTTTGTTTAATGGTTAACGTTCTGATTTTATCGCATTTGTTCGTTTTTCGTCATCATGGATACGTTAAAAATTCGAGTGATTATGGAGTATGAGTACCGTCGTGGCAGCAAAGCGGCAGAAGCTGCACGCAGTTCAAGTTGATAGAGTCTGTCTAATGAAAGCTGAGAGTGAAAAAGGTCGGCAATTTTTTTTAAATTCCGTCGGGTATCCCGGGTCAACTAGGAAAAACGTATTTGATACTAATATATTTTTATTCAGAATAATATAATCATTTAAGGTAATAATTTTTCTTATTTTCCATACAAAAAGCCTCTGGTTCTAAAAAAAAAATCACGAGGTAGGACAAACAAGTACCACGTGGACTCGCGATTGTCAAGTAGATATGATTTTAGTTGTGTCAAAATTATATTTAAATTTAGAGATTTCTGTTGCAGAATAATTTTAAGATTCTCATAATAGCCAAAAATACAAGTTCGGTGTACAAGAGAATCGGCACCATTACCAAGGAAATGGTTAAATCCAATAATATTGTAATATTTTTTTCTTCCAAAATACGATACTTCGATATTTTTTTGTAGTAGTTGACGTGACTTAATATCAATAAAAATTGAGAATCAAATAAAAAAAAATCCTATTTAAAACAAAAAATCTGAGTCGAATTATGAAAAGAGTGAATTGCGTAAAAAGTGCAGATGAGACTTTCTACTTTCCTGCCGTCCGGTCTACTAGAGATGGATTGTAACAGGTTAAACACTTACTGTTATACAAAAATAACAGATCTAAATATCTGTTATTAAATAACAGCCTGTTATTTTTGTACGGTCGATAAATACTATTTATATATCAATTGAATATCTTCTTTATTTCTATTCGTTTAAAGTTTTTACAATAGTAACTGGTCAGTAACAGGTAACACGACCTAATTTAAGAGTCACTTATTCGTAAATGTTGGTTCTTGTAAGACTTGTAACTGTATTTTTAGGGATAATAAATACTAAGTGCTTCTCTTTTTAGCGTAGTTTAAGCGCTTTAGTAAGAATGAGAAGCAAACATATTTTGAAGTAAATAATAGACGTTTCTCTATTTAGGAAGGGTCATTCCTTAATGAGGACGCTCGAGAAATTGATAAACTTGCAATATTACTTCCTTTGTGTGAGTGTATATGTAAGTAACAGCCGTCGTAGTAACAGTCTGTGTGAGATTGTTATAATGAATTAACAGTAATAGCTGCGGTATCAGTCTTTGAGGGTCTGTTATTTTAAGTAACAGATATGTTATATTGTTAGGAACAATTGTTATTTGTTATTTTTAAATATCTGTTATTTCTACCTGTTACGATAAATACGCCTTACTTCTACTGTCTACACGGAACGTCACATTTGTCTATTCTTCCGTCGACAACACTCATTTCTATGGTGGTCGTGCTACGCGTGCAGCATGGACGAGAGTCCTAGCGACTCTCGTCCATGCTGGATATCTATGCTAGGGATAGGGAGAAGTGGAGGCATTTGGAGGAGGCTTTTGTCTACGGGGGACATACAGACGGGGATGTCGGGGCAGTTAATTAATTCGAAGTGATATACATGTACCAAAACTTTAATATTGTATTTAACTATTTATTTAAGCAAAGAAATGTAACCAACGAATGTACTAATTTTTTTTATACCTGTCTAAATAAAGTCTTATATTATTATTATTAGAAGAAAATAAATATAATACCTACCTACCTGATATTAGCAGAGAGAGACGCCAAATATAACTAGGGACAAGCTACTCCGTTGTCATCTCTTCACCCCAAACATTTTCATTGCTAATTATAAATAAGTTAGGTAAAAACCAACATCACCACCACACTTGACAGACATAATTTCTCAGATACGTTGTATATGTCTGCGATTACAGTTAGAAACAGACGTTTTGTGCACATGTGTTTTGGGTCTGTGTTATTTCTCATTCCTGACAAAAGTATGTAGTAATCTTTACTTTGATTTAGGTAGGTACTTGCCTACCGCCAAGCACTGTTGCATTGCGGTTTGAAGGGTATGGGTGGCTGGATTTATTGCATATAACGTATCTGCGATGCTTCTCGTATTGCAGGTGTTCGTACATGGGCGCCGGCAGGTTTATTTTCAGGGGAGTGCATCTTCAGCTCGACGAAGCGAGCACGATCTTTTTTGCAGTTCACCTCGGATATGTTAGGTTATCGTTTGTCCATTGACACAAGTAGTAACTTTGTCGACTTATGCAGACGCTTAACAAATAAGATAATGGAGGATGTAAAAGAGCGAGCGAAGCAAGGTCGATTGTTTTTGCATCTCGCCTAGGTTCGATTAGATTTTCGGAATAATAGTTCGGTACTTTGTCCACTAATGCACAAAAGCTAAGCTAAGCAAATTGAGAGAACATTCTAGGATCTCGTCTCGGATAGGTTCAGTTCTCTATTACTGTGTGAGGCGTTTTCGGATATTTCTTTAGTTCTGAATGTTTTTACACCTATATTTTATTTTAAAGCAAGGGAGTGTACAGTGTGCAAGTGCACCCTCTTGCACCCAGCTCCCGGCGCCTATGTGTCTTTATTATAGACAGTAGTGAGAGAGTGACCACTTGCCAACAAGTGGCTAGCCTGATTAAGTTTATTTATTGTCCTGTTTAGAGCAACTGGCAGATACCCTGTGCAACTAAGCGACAGTTTTAAAATGAACGGGAACACCTCAGCAGACGCTTGTATTACAATAACATTTCCAAGGTGGAACCTTGACAGCCGCAGCACAATACTCCGTAATAACACTCCTATTTTTAGCAGTGATAAAGGATATTAAGATAACAATACTTGTTGCTTGAATGTAATTGGTTCATGGAACCAGCTGGCAGGCTGACGGAGTGCTGCCTATAGGATTTCTATAGGCACTCACACACCTTCACTATCATGTTGACTGGTTTCGTTTTTCTGAATACCGAACAGTTTCGGTTCTTGCTTAACTGTCAGCTTATAGCAGTCCACTGCTGGACGCGGGCCTCTACATCTGCACGCTTGAGTGGCGTCGGTCTTCGAGTATCCTCATGAACTCTGATCCAGCTTCGTTCCTAGGATGAGTTTATTTAGATAAACTACACACTCACGATAGTACGTACACTCACCGACAGCACAGTGGTGGTTCTATCGTTATTGCAAGCAAACTAATCATGTCCACATCTAAAGATGAGAAGTTACCAAATATTTAATCATCCTAATGTTCAATTTAATATCGCAGGTATGAGAACAAACACGTGACTATAAAACACTTTGTACTTAGGTACCGGATAGTCAACATAGTTGATTACAGTGAAGATTACTCCATTCTTAATTAAATTAAGATAAGATTTTAAAAACTAAATATTATAGTACCATATTATTTGAATATAACAAATTCATTCTACTACAGTAAGTTATTAAAGTAATCGGCTAACCTCACCAAAAAAAGTAATTTAGAGAAAGTTTATCTGGAACCTGTGTAGTGATAAGGAAAAATAGGTTCAGGTGTGGCTGTTATCAGATAGCGTAGCGGGGCCGATGGATGCGCACACGATACGCGCACTCACACCCAAACCTAATGCGTGTTATGTGGCCAGGGACACAGTTCACAATTACGCGTAGATTTTCAGGTAGCTTTCAGGGTCTGTTACTGTTTGGTACGCCCTAAGTTAGCTTTAGCTGCATCTGGCCTGTCAATCCATTGTCTCTTATCCACCATGTTCACGCTAGATTTTCAACATTGACATTAACTCCTCGGATGATTAACACATTCAATGCCAAATGAATTGTAAGATTCATCTCTGTATTACAGTTTTTGGCAATGTATGTACTACTGTGGCCATACATTTTAAGTGTTTTAATTCTTTTTAATTAAGTATTATATGTAAGTTATGATAATATTTTTAGCGGAACTTTATTTATTTAATAAAAAAAAGCAATTTCACGGTGCCGTGTACTTGGCCTACGGAGCTATGAACGGCCAAACACACGGCGCCGTGTATTTGTCTTTTTTACATTATGGATGTTTTAATTGAGTTTTTTTGGTATTAAATAACTTATATTAAAGGATAGTACAAATAAAACAAAGTAAATAATCATCATAAGTGTAATTGCAGATAAAAATACAAACTATTTAAAGACAAGAATTATGAAATTATAAATTTATAATTTCATGCAGTTCAAAGAAACATTCTATGCATAGGCCTGGCTTTCCAATGCAGCTCTTACATTCATACAAAGTGGCAACTCGGTTCTTCTTTTCTCTACACCCTTTACATTCTTTTCGTAACTTCTGTGATAGTTCTTGTCTTGTTCACTTCAAACGACTATAATTTACAAAATAATAGTGCGAACCGTAATCCAACACTTGATTTTAAAAGATCGTTTCTTTACGCGCGTGGCCATGAGCGTTACTTACATTCGTCGCAACGACCGGAGCGGTACTGATGCTAGTGATGTATAGAAAAATCTCTATCGCAAACCACGGCGCCGTGTGTCTAGCTCCCCACTTCACCACGGCGCACAGTGGTTCGAAATCGACGCTCCGTGGACATTGAAATCAAAATTTCTTTAGACGAGAAATAAAAATCGGAATGGCTTTATTTCAGTATTATTTATAATATTTGGTAATATGACAGCTATAGACAGCACCATCTCCGAAAAAAAAAAAAATATATTTTTTTGTATGAAGAAAAACACAAAAGTCGTTTTTTCTCATAACTTGATAAAACTTAAAGCCTGCGGCTTACATGGGGTGTTGTCCTACATGAGGCGATTCCGAAATGCTATAACACGCACACCCATGCGCGCCGCTTCACTCACAGCAGAGTGTTGAATTTCGAGAAATTCAGTTAGAGATTTTTACGTTGATTTATGTGTGATCTTGAAAATATACAAAGTAATTGACTTTAGTTTGCTAATTTGATTAGTTATAATGAGAAATAATGGAATATACAATATAAAAATACTAAAAAAAACACTCAAATTGAGACTTACAATATAAATAGATTTTGCAATCTTTCTTATAATAATTTAATTCGGTTTTAGTAGATACACAATTTGACTTCTTAATTAACATTTAAAAAAAAAGTACAAAAACTTATAACTAATACAGAAAAATACTAAGAATAAGCAATTGTATAATTGAGAAATATATCCCCCCAGTTTACCTACGTATTAGGTATTAATGTAAAGTTAATTTGCTTGCCCTAAACAGGCAAAATATGGACTGTAAATTAAATCGACAACTTTTACAACTGGTAACACCACTGTATTTTCTGCAAATAAATGATTCTTCTAAATGATAACATTCTCTGAACATGACCTCACATTTCTAGATCGTTAGTTATTACTCTGTGCCATGATTGAGTTTACTTTTTGCTAGTTTTTACTGCAGGTATGCATCTTCCCAAAGCTGGCCAAAGGCCTGACTTCCAGGTCATATATCAAGGAACATAGGTTGTGGGTTTTTTCCCACAAAACCCTCTGCATTTATTTTAACTAGCCGCCCGCCACAGTCACAACAGCTACCATCAATTTCACTTGCGTGGTGTACTGACTATACAGAGCACATTTGATTTATGGGCAGAATTCAGACTATGAATAAATGAATGAATGAAATGCCGACCCCAGCATGGTTTATCCAGACTCTATAAATCGAATGAACCCTATATTTAGCATTACACTAGCCCCTGGAGCTTAATGCTTCATGGAGCGACAGAAGCCATTGCATATCAAGGAGTAGACCGGGGGCGCTGTAATGGTACGAAAGACGTGTCCTTAGGATATGGAAGGATTTGCGAGCCGTACCGGATATTCTATAGTAAAAAAACTAACGCTATTGCAAGATGGGGCAGGCAACATCAAAAGATCTGGAGTAGTTTTTTTTTGTAAGTACATTTTGAAGCCAGCTCTCCTTACAATTCATGACAAATTTTATGGTAATTTTAAAGATACCAAATTGAAGCTGAATCAAAACTCCAGCAGTTATATGCAAGACGGACAGGTCAAGGAGATAATTTACAGTTGGTGAGCATACGACTCTTCACTTTTCATCTAATATTGACTTTATAAGAGTGTAAGAGTATTGTGAGCCCTTAGGTAGGCCGCGATACCCACCAAATTCTAGATCTGCTGAAGCCATTGTTATTCCATTGAGACAGCTATCTGGTTCATCTTGCAATAGTTGGGTTACATTTACATGCTGTACATTTCAAACAAAAACTACCTACTTCTACATAAGTTATGTTGGTTTTTCTATAAATACTAATGTTATGGAAATATAATCATCGTCAAGTGTGCGAGGAGAGGTGGTGTCATTGTGACGTCACAGCCGCGAAGGATGTGAGACTTGCATGCGTTTGCGCCGCGCCTCTGATGCTATAATTTTGTTGCTGACTCAAATTCATGATGACATGTTTTTGCAAATTCAGCTTCGTTTTTTAAGAGTCTAAAACACATCTATATCTGTGGTCTAAAAGGTAGAATATTAGATTATTTTCTTCCAAGATTTTAGAAAGTATTAGGTATATGCTTTACCTGCTTATGCAGTCGTGCTCATCTCTGTTATTCGAGCATTTGTGTAGAGTAATATGCGAAAATAACTGTAATTTAAAATTACTCAAAGCAATAATACCTGCCTATCTAACCTTGAGTTCGTCAGCGAATAGAGCATCTACCGCTACAGTTGGCTCTTTGGAAATTACACTTTGGCAGATCGTCGAAATACCTACTTTTCATTAAAAGTTTGTAAAGCCAACATGTCTACATCACATCCGATCATAACCTTATATCAGAAATCGTCTGCAACCTTGAAACATTTGGTAAACACGAGATGAAAATCGATACGACAAACTTGAGAGTGAACTTTGCAATCGAGTAAAGCGGGCGGCACACACGTTGTGAACTCTGGCTTAACTTTAACCCACATAACAAAGTTCAATGTAAACACAATACGACAGAAGTTTCCGAAGTTCCAGTTCACGGCCGCCGCCGCCGGGGCGTGCCCCTCCTCCGCCGGGGCCTACCCCACCCCCGTGCTGGCGGTGCTTCCACCGGCCGCCGTGCCGGCTCCCGGCCGCCCAGCCGCCCGCCCGCTCGCGGATAGGGCGGCTCGCGATATTCATACTGCTCGCGATTTTATTTCTTATTTTGTATAGGTTTGATTCATCGAATGCACTCGGACAGTGCATCGATTGATTTTACCTCGTAACATAGTTGTTTTGTTTCATGATGAATGGGGTCGTACGTTTGTGTGTCTCGCGCTCTCGCTCTAGGGCTGTGAGCAGACTTGTAAATGACAACCGAAATAGACATTTTTTGAATGCAGTAATAGGAATGTTTATTAGTAGATCCAGAAATAAACTCATTCTATCTTTTTTAGGATTTTTCATCCGTCTTTATGTTTTTTCAGAATTAGGTGAACCGTCTGACTCCTTGATCCAATTCAGTGTATAGCTTAAGGTCTAGCGACCTTTAGTCAACTACCGTACCTGACTACTTGAGCCTATCAGCATGATAAAGCCTTCATCCAAAAATGGAAACAAAAGTTTCGGGATGTCCAAAAACAGCATGCTGACGAAGACAGTTGTCACTGTTTCTGAGTAATCTTTTATAATAATATGCTGGGAACATGTGGAGCTAGGACGTTGCAAATTGTTAGTAACCATTATGTTTACAGCGTTAGGATTATTTATATATAAGATTGTACCACACATGTGACTTTTTATTTGTTGTAAAATCCTTATCTTACACTCGGTGTTTACCGTTTATCAGTTCACGCTGAAAGGTGGCACTCAAGAATTTGGATTTCAATAATAATATCTACGAACTAGTGCCAATAGAAGTCCAAACAAGTTCTAGAATAGAGAGCACCACACTGCACACGTAGACCTCAGATAAGTAGACCTCATCACTCGGATATCGATAAACCTTTTTAGTCAACATTTAGTTAAAAAAAAAATTTGTAAAGAGAAATGAAGTTTCGTAGTAGTCGATGACATTATTTGTCAAATGTAGCAAAAAAATATACCTGCTCTACCAGCGAATCATAGATAGCTATTTAAAAAAATCAATCGAATGTGTGTCCGCCTTTGTACTTTTTTGAGTGTGAAAAGTTTAAATAAATAAATAAATAATGTGGGCGAGCGAAAAGCGCAGTTTCTGTTCCCACCAACTCGTAGCCGGTCGTAGCCCCGTAAACTGCTACTACGACTACAACTTATACTTGCTTCTCTGTTTTCAGCCGCAATTCCTCCTACAGCTAAGCCTGCAGCATAGATTCTTAGTTACTCCTATTTGACACAGCTTTCAGTCAGTAAGTTGAAAATAAATAAAACTAGCTGAGTCACCTTTACCATGGATAATAATTGTGAAACATTTACCTAGTCGTAATCAAAAAGCCGTGCGTATTGGGCGCCGGCTTAGTAATCTAGAAGCTGATTACTTCAATAAACCAGCACTTTGGATGACCTCGGACATGTTGATAGTAAATTGAAGGCTGTGGTTAAGAGGGTTTAGGTATTAAGAAATTACTACTAGTAGTGTGGTTCAATCAGCCTCCTGCTCTTGTTGCAATTGGGTTCGGTGCTCCTAAGTCTTTTCCTTCCATACATCTCTAACAATCATCTGTGTTCACTTCTTTCCTAGGAACACAGATAAAAATAACAAATAACAATAATTAAGGCTAGCCATATCACCATCATCATCATCATCTTCAGCTCTTGTTCAATGTTACTTGGGGTCGCCGGTCGTGGCAACCTGTTTTTGTTTGATTCTCCCCGTCAGCCGTCACTCTATCATTCCCTCCTTTTTCTTTTATATCATCCCTCTTTCTCTCCCTCTCTATCCATTAACATTATTAATATTCATCACTTTTATTTAGTTACATCTTTAACATATCTTCTCTCTTTGGTCTACTTTTTTTTTACCAGTTGCTGGATGCACATTAGCCATCCATCTGTGTGTGCTTTAAATTCAAATCTTTTTAGGGTAAGATATTTGAAGATTATATTTTCATATATCAGTCAGCAATATTATTTCAACATTTAGGGCGAGCCTATCGCTGCTTATCAGGCACTACTTCCATCCCGGGCTATATCTAATTGAGTTTTTTTCCCACAGGAAAACCCAAATAAGTATATTATTTATTTATCTTGGAAAGGAAACTTTGATCGATAGTTCAACCAAGTATTCGACTAGCAACAAGGCGAGCGAGTCTCTTATATTATTTACTGAAGAAGGTTTTATTACCCTTCGTGTAAATTCACAAAGTGAATAATATGTAAATGATAGTATAGTGTGTAGTTGTGTACCTACTCGCACAGGTGTATGATAAATGCTCCAGAAAGCACACACCTTATGTCTTATCAAATGACACCGTTTGATATGCGCCTTTACCACCTTATCTATCGTGTCGAAATTCTTCCACGTATCACGTATCCTAGTAAAGTAGGTTCGTATCAACCATGTTGTATTTTCGCATTTAATAATACATAAACTTTCATTGGGTTGATATAAGTACCTACTAAATAATGCACTCTAGAAACCGACACTTTTTCGGTTTTGTGTGGGTACATTTTGATTAATGTGCATTTGTTGTTGTTATGACGCAAGTATCGAAATAGTGTTATCACCATGAATCATTGGAAAGAAATGTTGCATTTTGTACTCTCGCATATACTGATAGACTTCGCGTGTCTCTCGAAGAACTATGAGAAAGTGTTGAAATTATCTGTCAGCAGCAGCTAGATAATAATTATAATGTAATAAAGGTGTATCTCAACTGCAAACAAGACACCTAGTCGAGGTGGTGGTGTCGTCGCCAGCAGATAGGCCGCGATCGCCAGGCGCGCGGGCGCGTGGGGAGCCGGTGTAGCGCCCGCGCCGTCACCGCCGCTTATCACCGATATTTAGCCGATTGGCTGAGTGGAGTGTTTGCGCGCCTGATACGGCTGACGGGGGCCAATCGATTCCCCGTTCCTTCAAATCTTATCACGATCATGGTGGACGTTTGTGCCTCGTGTCGGTAAACCGATATCATATCTGAAGATATCGACGAAAGTATAAATATGGGCCCATCGATCGATCGGGTCTCTATCGGAGTGTGAGCTGTGATTACGATTGACTGTGCAGTCGAGCTGCGCGTGTTATATTTGTGCTGAACCCTCGCCGCCGGGACCCGGGACTCCTCACCGGTGCACAATTGACGGTGTCGTTCCATTTGTCGGATCTTGGTGATACCAAACCTTTTATTTTATCTTGTACTCGTGCTTCAATGGGAACTGTAGACGTGGCAGCCATATTGATCCAGCAAATTATTGCGATGTTCATAATTCGATCACTGCTTACCCAGTAGTCGTTTATTGTGCCGACAATTTAGCGGTTGAATGAGTGTCACTGTTAATACAAAACGACAAGGATTACGTAACAACATATGGTGGTCCACTGGCACATGTGTGGGCTCGCTCCGTGTGATTTGCCGCTCGGAGTATGTACAAATTATCTTCTTAATGTAGCGATAATTAAATTGCGGCTACATTCGCTACACAGCTATGCAGGGTCGCTGACGCGACAGGGAAAAGCGTTGCTCTTATCAGAAAACATTAGCCGCACCTTTTCAAGTGGTGATAGCGAGTCGCCCGGCTCCATATCGAGTGCGCGTGCTACGATTGTCACACTGAACAAACACGCACCAGACATCATTCATGTCGTATAAATATTCATTTTGTTTTGCAGATTTCACCGGACACCGCCACGTGCTAGGCCTCACGTCTGAGTTGGACAGGGGATCCTGACAGTTTGAGCCATGTGCTGCCAGATCTATCTTTCCAGCTCACGCGTGAAGCCGCCTCGTCTCGACGTCGACATTATCGCACCGGCCACTCAGGAAGACAACTGCTCCTGACACTGACTCCTGACCATCGACGCGTAAAGGATCAAGTGGAGGTGTGATCTCTTCACTTTTTATGCTTAAAGTGAGATTCAACTCCTCCAACTTAATTCCGAAACGCTTATACCACGCAACATGACGCAAGATCTACTCTTTCTGGATGATTAACTTATAATTTTACTATGTATGTACTGCCATTTATTTATTATGTTTTATATCAGCAAGGAGATTCTAAGTTTAAGATTATTTCACGCTATGCTTTTAATATGTACAAAATAATATAAGCAGGTTTTCAATCATTTTATGGTAATAAATAAATATTTAAGAACTTAATCCTTTGTTATAATTTCATAACTCAAACCCTATTATTATCAACGTCTTTGACTATTTCAAATACTGGCGCCACTGTACACGACACGCGAGCATTATGGAAGACCCAACGCTACGCGACTAGAGTGAAGTGCACTGCAAATCACTAGAAAAAAAATCACAACACCCAAAACAAAAAATGGGCAAAAAAATGTTGGTAACACCGGTGCGCTAAAAAAGCTTGCAAACTTCACGCACCTAACCTGCGCTGGACATCGACTCGTCCGTATCTCTAAACTCTGGGAAAATGTATATTGATTTTTCAAAGAAAAGTCAACCGATGTAACAAAACACCGTTCGCGGAGTGTTTATACGCGTATAGAAGTGCCGCGGTCGATGTGCTGTGTCGTCAAGATGATGCGACGGTGTTCGTCGTCGCGTTCCGAGTGAGATCGGAGAGAGTGTTGCGTCGCTCGGCCGACGGCCCGGAGCCCGGCCGCGGCCAGGGCCTGGGCGCGCCATGGACGCCGGTGTTGCTGACCCGCTACGAGTGGCCAGGCCGTGAGTATCGTGTCTCGTTGCCCGCACCCATCGCCTGCAGCGTGCCGTGCTCGTTCCGCCCGCGTTCTTACGTCGTGGATTATTTCGGTCCCCGCGAGCCCATCCGAGGTTGCGAAACGGCCCGTCCGCGCTCGTTTCTCGCTCGCGCCGAGCGGACATTCTCTCGCTCGTGCGGTCGCAGCGTCACGGCCTCCGCGTTGCGCCATTTCGAAACGGTCGCATCGTCCGCTCGCGCTAGTGCTCGCGAGCCGAAGCGAGGACATCGCGGCCAGCCTGATAGCGATCGAGCAGCGAGCGCGGCGGCCGAGCGTGACCGCTCCGCCCGCTCAGCCCCGGTGCCTCCCGTATGAATGACTCGGCCAGCCGGGATCGTAAATCAGAATCGTGTTTACAGTTTTTGCGGGGCGCACGAAACCTGTCGCGCCGCCCCCGAGACAAAGGGCGGCGCGAGAGGCACTCGGCCTCGCTGCGGCCCGACCGTAGCGCTCACCAAACGCCCGAGTGAATTATGGCTAGGTGCATATAACCCGTGCACTACACACCACACATACCCAACATACGCGCATACCTATCTATAGCTATATGCAGTGAAGGCTGCGAGTACGTACCTACCTACTCAAACAAAGCATTTTGCCCACAAATCCATACTGCTAGCCTCGCACGGCCAGCGTTCGCGTTCTTTGTGAAATTTCGTGTGACTCCGCGGCGGAGGTGATGTCATGAGTGTGTTTGTCGTCTTTCCTAACATCTGGGTGATTGTCAATTGTTCATTTTAGTGTGCATTTTGAGGTTAGGTCGTGACTGTGTCTTCGAGTGGTCCAGAAGAGGCGCTCGGCCCTTGGCGGCGCAGCCCGGCGTGCGGGGCTCTGGAGTGCAGTGTGTGTGCTACAGTGTGTCACAGTGGACAGTGAGAGTGTGCCGCTGTGTGAGCTGGGTCCTTTTTATATTGTCTCAGCTATTAAATGCAGCAATTCCAAGTTAATTGCTCATTATTAGTTTCAATTAGTGTTGGATGTGACTGTGACAGTGAGCGTGCAGGGACGTGCACAGCAAGGTGTGCAGTTCATGTGACACCGGCAGCCCCATGCTCAGGTGATGTGTAGTGGCTGGCAAGCAGCGAGTTGGCATTGTGTTCCGCACCTACCTACACTCAGGTCATTTACCTGCTTAGCAAACTATTAACAAACTGGTAGGAGTGATAAAACTAGAAGGACTACAGGTTTTCAAGTGACTGAGTTACATCATGCTCATGATTGCACACAAGTTGTTTTATCTCTGCATTCTTTGTTGAACAGTGTAAAACTGGATAGTAGTATCTGCGACTACCAGGCTAGTTTTTAAATTATTTGAATTTGCCTTTAAATGTTAATGGTTCCTGTGTCACAACACTTTGCATATTTAACACATTTGGAACATGTTTGTTTTCCACTCACAAGCTCAATCTATCTATTTTATGAACAATTCTAACTTTACTGTCTAATGCTAGTCACTCAGAATACAGGAAAAATTTACACTGTTTATATTTATAAACAAATAATCTCAATGTAAGTCATCACTTAAAAACATTCATGTGTATTAGAAGCACTTGATTTATAGTTATTATGAATTAATTTAATGATGCAATAAACATCAATCTGAAGTTCATTTTGATTTACAATTTGCCGAACTCAGCTGATAAATGAAGCATAAATTGACAATATAAACAAACATAATGGTAGTGTTAATGTCTATCAGTTGTGATGATGAGCAGTGATTTAATCTGATGAGATACACATGCAGGAATTGTAATGTGAAGTCATTGATATTTATGAAGATATAGTGTGTGCCGTGTTGTGATGCTGTGTCTGACTGGAAGTGAGTGGCTCTCCTCAAACACTATCCCTCCTGTTTTTGGTGCACCTAGTGCGGGGTAAGTTACTTAACTAGTTATTATTATAATCACACCCAGTATTTGTTTACAGACAGCTCATTAAGCTTACTATACATTAAACAATAGCTTATCTTTCATATTGACATAATATTTTAATATAAATTGTCTGTATTTGCAGATGATTAGCTAAATACTACATAATGCATGTGCATAATATTGGCACACATTACTCAGCAAAAACTGATAGTATAATAATATAGTTGTCAGTGCATTTAGACTGTTGTGTGTGAAGTAGTTCTAACTGTAGAACATGCTAAATGAAATAATAAAAACAAAACTAATGATCAATATGTTCAAGAGGTAGGCAGAAACTGTGACATGATCTTAATATACAAGTTTTTCCTTTCCTCACACCAGTTTAGCTTTAGGTATTCATCAGGTATTTTAGATATAAAAATTGATATTGATAACTATAATGCCTGTCTATAAAAAGTTAATAGTAGCTAATTGACTAGACAAAGCACTATAATCAATTACTTAAGCTTTTAAACCTCTTGCCTCTTGCCAAGTGTAATTACCACTAAATATACTTCACAGAAAGGCTTATGACACACAAGGTACTTGTAGAAGTACATGTTCCTATAAATATAGCTTTGTATACCTATTGTCCTATACAGTGGACACTTGTGCGTGAGGACATAATGTTTCACTACTTGATAAGTCGACCTCAAAAACAATATTTAGAATGGTTTTCCTTCACTGATTGTTACATGTTCAGGAATTAAGTTTTCTCTTGAATTATAACTTTTGAACAACAGTCCAAACCAGCATAAGTAATGTTTTAATTTCTGTGTGATGGTCATTGTAAACAACAATATTATAGTCCAATACTATTATTAGCACTATTAGTATTCTGTACACACACAATTACTCATACACATATTATTATGCTAGCTATAGCAGGAACACATTAAATCAAACAATTTAGTCATTGTAATGGTGTATTTCAGTTTCTTTCATAACTTTGTATGAGGCAGAAACTAAAACTAACTTGAATTAGTGTTTGTTCTAAGTGCAGTTAGTACTTAAACTTAGTTATGTAACAGAACTAAGTAAAATAAAACTGTTTAAAAGTGTACTCACTTATATAACTAGTTATGAACTCTCACCTGATTTCACTCACAAGTTAGCACATTGGCTTGTTTCATTATTTTGTTTTCTACCTCTATGGTTCTACAGCATATTCCAAGTAATTATTTAGTAATGAAAGCCATTGTTATCAATCTACTCAGCCTATTGCAGCCTTCTGGTGGTAGTTGAAATGGACCACTCTCAATTTACCCTGTGCTTGTATTTAGTGCTATTTACTTTATGAGGAGAGGAGATTACCTGCAGATATCCACACACAAACTCACAAAATAATAATAATAATAATAAAAAAAGCCTTTTATTTTGTTGCAGAAAAAGTTAAGTTCTGTGTTAGTAGGTATAATAAAGTTTAAATTGTATTTCATATTAATGTGTATTTTTTATTAAGGTATAACTCATTGTCTCAATATCACTAAAATGTGGGAACAAATATATGAAAAAAAAAAAAACAATTAGTATGCTGAGTTGTGAATATGTCCTATGTCATGACGTTACTGAAGGATTCTAGGGCCACCAGTTGCAGTACTTACGTACATCTTCACACATCACCATCAATTCACCACACTAAAATGAGTGATGTTTCTTATGCAGCAACCATTTAATGAACAAAGCATTCTATAAGGAAGGTGTATCTTTACAAGTAGATATTTGTACATTGTTGCCAATGAATGGCTTTTTCTTTTTTTTCTTGGGCGACATATTTAATTTCTGCACAAGGCCAGAACACAAATATTCTAGAGTAGTTATGGCCTTGAGATCTTGATCTCAAGGCCTATAAAAACGACATCATTCATTGTTTCTCTTTTGCTTGTAAGTTTAAATTGTTCAAAATGGGACATCTAAAAAGTACAAAGTAATTGCCAAATCTTTGTAAACTAGCGCACTTAACTCTGTCCTCTGGGAAATTATTATAATGTACAAAAAGTCTCAGTACACATAATATAGTAATTATATTTAATTATATTCCAAGATCATAATAATACGCGTTTGATAGCGCTGAAGATTGTTGCTAGTCGATCGCCGAGCGAACGAGAGGAAATCCTGAGATAAGCTGACTCTATGTACGTGTTATCTGATAAGAAAAACAAAATACAACCCAAACATATATAAAAACTCGTGTTCGGACATTTGTGTCGGACATGTTTACAATTTGTTCGTGCGTACGCTAGCTTATCTAATTGGGAGTTGAAGCAAAGGCCTCGAGCTGCTTCGCCTTGACCGACATGCGTACTTGACCAGGATGTCTCGAAGGGTGCACCTTCGAGACATCCTGGTCAAGTACGCATGTGAAGCAGCACGACACGTGTCAATAGACGAGTAAGACACGTTGGAAGCTAAAAACCTTCTCACGGCTCCCCTGCAGCTATATTCCAAGTTGTGGAGGCTAATCTTTTGTTAAAAGTTCGCAAGTGGACAAAAAACGTCTTGCTTTCAATTTGGTATGCCACGCTCGGATGGAGTTTCTTTCTAACCACTTCTTTGAAATTACCATGTTTCTAAACCAACCCTTACAGTTTCCAAATAGCTAGTAACTCGTCAGCCCCCGCTAATCATCGTGGAATGCAATTGTTATACAATCACACTTCAAACAAGTCATTGAGTTGTGCTATTGTTTAACAATTACTTCTGCCGTGTTCTTCGAGTTATACCTTTAGCCGGTGGCGTCCTAGAAACAGAACCCAAGACGCAAAAGAAACAAAATCTCTTGCAAGAGTAAGCTTAATTCAATCAATCAATTTTACTTTCTCACCTCAATAATTACATAAATTATTTTACATTGGTCAGATTCGACAATGATACACAATTCAGGCAAGTATGTATTGTAGGAGACTGACACCAAAACATTAGTAAAGCCCATTCTTGAGGCGGTAAAATCCGTTCAAAAATATTCGTTGATTCATCTACTCACGATGTGTGCGATACGAGAGCCTGCCGCAATGCCAAAATAATTACCTGGAATTAGACATACGCACGCAGTTAGCAATAGTGCTGTATAACATAAACTTGAGTGGCATGGCGTTGGAAACAGCGCAGCGTCGTCAAGGCTCCAAGCAATCACAACGGATGACTTGGAGAGCTAAAGTCATCCGTGTGACGTCACATTGCGCTGCACACGTCTGCCACCGCGCTGGACGCACAGACCAAACTAACGCCATCTATGGACCAACTTCGAACGAAAATGCAGACAGAACCATTGAAAATTGCTGTAGGTACTGAAATACAAAGCCATGTTAGACAAAATGTTATTAATTTTTTCATTTAAAAAAATCAATTTCTAAGTCCAGATTCTGAATTTGTACCCGGTGAACCCAGTAGGGCCGCTCCCTATTACATGGAACATAACAAAACTAGTCAAATGTGTGTGTACAATACACTTCTGCCTAACCCTCTCCCAGAATCCAGGCGTAATGTTATGTTTTATATAAAGCCACGTTTAGTCCCAAAATAATTAGGAAATAGTTGTGTTGTCCCGACAAAGACTTGCGAGCGTAGAGTTGCTCATGCAGACATGTCGATGTCGATGCGCCCTCCACACCGCACACGTCTCGAAGACGCACTGCCCATTCCGTGCACCTGCGCTTTGTGCGGCCAGCTTTTCCAGCAACTTCACATACGTACACTGTACGTATAGTCTTACATCAACCAGCCGGCTTGAAGTAATGTGTTCTAAGATCCAAATTCATGGGAGAACACCTTTCACAGTAGGTCCCCAGATCTTTTGTTTAATGCGAAAACGCTTTAGTGTATGACGCTACAGTCAATGTTCAGATATTGGTCATTCATAACATCACGCTATATTATACCTTCCCCTTATGCGTAGCCAGAATTTGCAGAATTGTCTACCATTTTACGGTACATTTATGTTACGAACGTCAATCGGAATTACTCAAATAACAGGAAATCTTGAGCGTGAAAACTACACAAAAGGCAGAAATACGCAAGCCCCCCCACCCCCCTCACAGTTGCTCAGCTAAGCACAAAATGGACGTAGCAACACGAAATGAGATCCTGAAGTAACGGGACGCCATCGAATTCGCATGGCAGTGTGATTGCATTTCTCAATGACCTAGAAGAAGATTCAGAATTACCTAAGTTAACAAAACACAGATTCTTGAAAAGTATTGCGACATGAGCAGGGAACAATGCACCATAGCGAGTACGTAATGTCACAACATGCTGATTGTATGTACCGAGGCGCGGTCCCGTGTCAGTCAGTGTGCAGCCTGCAGGCAGCTTGGGTACTGTTTTATGATGGTACCTAGTATTGTGTGGGTGTTAGACGGTAACTTCCATACTAATTTATTTTAGAAAAGCAAATTCGTTAACTTAATGAGAGAATTAAAGTAAATGCGTTTTTTAATTCATGTTTTTACGCGATTAACTATCGCCTTTTTTTCGCCTCGATTGCTCGCCTCCGTCCCTCGCATTTCACAGACGTCAGCTTTATGACAGGGTCCTATTCCCGTCTTCTAGCTAGGTGGTCCGTGGCTACACGAGTGGTTGTTACTACCCGCTCATAATTCCTTCAATTTCGTTATAACGAATTAGTTTTTCACATACATTTGTTTTGTATTTCCTCCCATAGTGTGACATCCCTGTATCCTTCCGTGTCGTCCCTAATCAATCAATCTTATTGAGGATTACATTGGGCCATCAAGTGGTAATAAGCCATTAACACTTTATGGTCCGTTGCGTCGAATTCAGTTTGTCGTGACGTAGCGTGCACGTTACGTGACCAATCTGTATAAAAAAATCTCGCGTTGATACCACTTGCTATGATTAGCCCATAAGCAAGAGTTGACGTGCGGAAACACTGAGTATGAATAAAACTAGCTCTCACACCTAAATCGATTCAAGTATTTCACGCCGATAAGTAAGGCATAAATTTTAATAAACATGTTGATGTTTATTCTTCTAAAATCTAGGAACTCTTCTCGTTTCTTTGTTTACGTGAATGAAAACTGTATCTGACTGTCCCAGAAATCGATTCCCATATTCTTGTTTCTCAATGCTTCATCACTTGGTTATTCAAAATTAAACATACATTTCATCTAGTTTGGATTTCATTAAATCACTTTGTCTCCTGGCTCACGACCATGGTGTACAACGACTTACTTCGTTGTCTGTTTATATCAATCCATGGTCCATACCTATGCTTATACTCATATTATTATGTCCTTTCACTGCAACTGTTTATCGCAGACCACAATGGACACAATGCTGAATAGAGCTCCCATGCTTTGAAGGAGCTCCCGCTCGTAGCGCTCTACAGCGTCTGCTCATACCCTGAGCCGCGGTGCGCCGCCAGGCGAATCCCATTCGCCTTGCTGTTCGAACTTGCCCGTCTCTCGGAATTCTGACTTGAAACGCAATTACCTAAGCGTTTACACGTGGTAGCTACAGATAAAAAACGCACAATTCCGCCGTGCGCTTTTCGCGCTAATTCGTATTAGACATTGGCCTATGACCCGAGAGTAGGGTTGCTAGGCAAAAATGCAAATTCAAATCGTTTACCACGACACTCGACATTGAAGCTTAACAATAGGGGAAGAAAAGGAATTCGGATACTTAAAATTAGTTCCAACATAAAAAAAATCGCTTAGGTACCCAAATACGGTGTTATGAGAGTTCTTTTATAGATTTTTTGCGCTGTTCTAGGCCATTGGCCTTTGTGGTAGCTCAGTTATTGATTGAGAAAACCTAGGACCGTATTTCAAGGCGCAAAGTCGTGTCATTTTCACAGACAGACGAATACACTTAACAAAACAGTATTCTAACAGAAAACCTGTGACCTCGATCCTTTTTGGAGCGGAAAGACAATTTTGCGTGTTTATCCAAATGGTATTAGTATTAAAATACTCGAAATGCGAGAGAGCTTGTAAAACGATCACCTAAATAAATAATTCCAGTATTTTAACCAAAAAAATTGAAGCTGTCGACTTCAGTTAATTGATGAAGTGTGCACAATGCCTAAATAGCTACAGCCAAGACATGAGACAATAAGGAAAGACTCCGACGCACTAATGCCAGCCCTACCTTGACACTTGACATTACTCTATCAAGCACGATTGTGCCGAACAGCCGAGCACACGCTCGACTCACTTATAAAAACTTTTTCCGTTGTGAACGGAAACCGTACCGCCACGCAAATGTATTCATCTTGTAGGTACACAAATATCTACACATAGTACGCTCAACTTGAAGACTTGTTACTTCGGCCACCTGATGTACTCAACTGTATACGTTCACGTATAGTTTAACGCCAAGTGCAAGTGTTTATAACTTGCTAATGAGCTCAAAACCAGTTTTTGCAGCAAAGCTGAAGCTGGCAATCTGTCTTCTTAGCTATCTGCAGTCCAAGGCTGGATACTAACGTTCTAAAGAGGGATCTATCTCCGGACATGTGAGAGACTTACGACGACTAAGACAAGAATTGCGTCTTTTTTAGTCACCGAAAAGTAAAATGACATTGAAACCAGATGCTTTACTTTAAGAAGTATGTGTTCAGTAGTCTGTACTTGAATTGCGACCAGTTTACTTGCACTCAATTTTTTTTACACATAAGTAAGCTGCGCTCGAAAATTTGGAGAAAATACAATAAGTATTTTCAACGATCGTGAGAACTTTCTACTGAACGAACTACACACTGAGTGCGAACAACTTAATCTAGGTAGTAAGTAGTCTTCAATTAATTATGAAACCCTTGCCTAACTTGATGTTCTAGAAGTTGGGAACGTGAGCAAGTTTTTATTTACCACTTTTTAAAGTCTTCTAATTGTTCATACAAAAACTTTGAACTTACGCAACAGATTCGCTTGGAAATGCGTTAACAAAGGACATTGTATCAAAATTCAATTCGAAAAGAAGTCCATCAAAAACTTTGCAGAGCTTTTTTCTAAGCAACAGTCTCAACTGGGTCCCCAACTCCCCCGAGAAGCCTTAAAACAAAAAATGTTGAATAACTCAATTCAATCGTAAGCTATGTAATCGTACCGTGCAGGCCTCGTCGACAACTAGTAATTTATAAGTAAGGAGGGACAGGACAGCGTTTATCACATACAATATTCAGCAGCAAGGTACAAAGATACTGAGTACTTAATAAGTGTGTGCCGTCAGATCGGGCGACCGCCATCGATCCGAACCATAGCAACGGCGGCGTCGAAACAAGACACATTGCCTCTCCCAGCCGGCTCGGAGCTCGCTTGCCAGTTGCCGGCTCGGAGCTCGCTTGCCAGTCGCTGGCTCGCCTGCTCCTACTTACATAACTACTGTTCACAAAAACTCATTTACGAAACGCAGCGAGTTTCGAGTACTTGCCTAATTAACTATTCGCAGATAGGTACCGTATGCTCTTTACTTTTTTTGTTGCTAACCTACCCGCCTTATGAAGGTTTTTAATCCGATAAGTGTCACGCTTAGGTGTACCATCGTGGGATCATTTCTTTATCTGCAGCTGGGTCTGAAGTGAGGCCCGTTTTTATAAACACTTTCGTTTGTATCGATTTTGAGTAGCTATACTTACTCTTGAAACGATAATTTGATTAATGAACTTGTATGAATTTGACACATTAAGTTGAGATGGCGTTTTGACAGCTCCTCAAGTGATGCCGCTTAGCAGGCGTTGTTAGAGTGATTTCATAACTCAATCCTTAGTAAAGGCGAAATAAATGAAATCCTGGAACATAGGTTTGTATAGGTCGCTCGGGCTCACTCCCACATAGTGTGCGAGTACATACAGCTGTGGGTACTATAGCTAAGTGTGTATTGTGGCGGTTGGCGTGATGCGGCCCGGTTCGTTTTTACGGGCGGCCGGTCACCTCCCAGTGTCTGCCTGTCACTTGTAGGACGAAACCTTTATCATAGCAGCGACCGACACCACTCAATGACATCCACGCATTTACGTCCACAAGCATTCCATAACTACCTGGTTTAGTACTAATAGCTGGACACCTAAGCCAAGCCTATTTGCGCGGTGGTTGAACACACATTTTCTTTTTACCTAATTTGTGTGCATATCATTTTGTCCGCCAGTCCAACATCGAACATGTGCATACGAATTCTTGACGAACTAAAGAGGTTAACGGTACCTAGGCAGGCATAACGTTAATTTACTTCGCAGCAACCGTTTAGAAAAATCGCTTAATTGTGGATTCTATGCAAACGACTGAGTTTATATAAAATGCGTGTGTGGAAGTAACAATAGCGTACAGCACACACATGTACTCTGTATCTATAGTAGGAAGTGTCCTCCCTCACTGACGATGACGTGTCCGCACTCCGCACCGAAGTGCGTTGCAATTAAATTGTACACCATTTCTATTCTACTTCTAAATACAACTTTTTCAAAGCGGGTCAATAAGAGTTTGGAAATGAGGCTCAGCTTTACGTGGTTTCCTATTTGTAGTGCGCAGAAACCATTCCAAGTGGAGCTGCTAGCAACGAGCGCCGAGATAAAGAGCTCGTTCGTCAAGCGCCGACGACTCGCTAGGATATATCTATCGTGGCTGTATAGCAGTCGTATGTTCTATAAGTAATGTACGAGTACAGTGAGTAACTGAGTACAGTCCGCCTTCGAGTTATCACAACGTGCGGCGTATAGTGTAATCATCTAGTCAATATCTGCGGCGTTATCTGTTCAGAAGTGGGTCGTTGCTCTTCTGGCGAGTGCTGCACTGTACTACTGTACTACCCGCCGCGTCTCGTCCACGCACACACATCACACCCTCACTCACACACACACACACACTACGTCCACGTAGGTGACTGACTGAGAGCTCTGAGCAAGTCAGTTTACTTGAAACAACAAGTCTTACACGTTACATTGTATCTTGACCTTGGAGGTCAAAGCATATTGAAATAAGGTATTTTAAAACCTAAAAGAAGTAAGTAAGTTTAGATTTCCAAATATGGCGAAACTTGGAATTGTATGGCAGTAAAGATCTGGCCACCATTGCTCCGTCTTGCCAGAACTGAAACGCAATGTGTACCAAACTGTATGAGTGCGTTGACACAGTATGCAACTAAATAACAGTCATTTGCCCTCCATAAAGATTGTAAGAGGGCACAAGTTGCAACAAAGAACCGACAGATAACTGCGAAACGTTTGCGCTCATATCGCTACGATACAACTATTACAAATCTGTTGCTCCCACCGCCCCATCCCTCAGCGGGATCACACGTATTCCCAACACCGGGCTGCGGTATTCGAAGCGCTCGTATTGCGCTTAAAATGTATAAATAAATACATTACAAACGCACCCCACCTGCCGCCACATTCTCAGATGCCACCCCTCGCCCCTCTGCCACGCAGCACCGACAACATTGCCGACTGCGACCCAACAATCACATTTTCTACATTTACTTGTACGCGAGTAGGTACAGTAGTAAACGCCACGACTGTTCGTATCGCCATAAATACACTTTTAATAACATTATTATCCAACAAATTAGCATTAACATCTGAACATTTAAATAAACAATTCATTTTAGTTAATAGTTCATAAATAGTTACACAACGGAATACTAATATCGGCTACTATGTGTTTACTACATCAATTCCAATAATAAGTAAGTAGCGAGCTGGTAATAATTCAAGAGAATACTTTTATGAATGGAGCTCGTTCAGCGCCGTTTATGTTTATTACATGTGGCATAGTGTCCGATGCGACTGCACTCGTATGATCAGCTGATCTAAATATTCCATTTGAAGTTTGTGTCGTACGCTGGTTCCACACGGTCAAGTTTGCTCTGACGTCTAACTGGTTCAATCACCTACACTTCTCTTGAATCGATTGCGAGCGTATATTAAAAAGCTTTATTTCACGATGGATATAATTCTCGCTCGTTCGGAGTGTGCACTGGCTGTGGCCACCGGCAGGAATTTGCGTGAGAGTGATGTGAAAAATGTGCGTGACGAAAGACGTTAGGCCGCTACTAGCTGTCCACGGCGTACATTTATCAAAGGAACGATGATCCGTCGCCACAAATCAGCCAGACAGTACACGATCAGCGGTTTGGTGCTCTTTAAACTAAATGTTTGTATGCCGAAGATATTTGTACCGAATTCATGTCTCACTGCACCCACGACGCTGGAAAAATTCTAGTGTAGGTTAAAAAACCTTACGGAGAGCTTCGAGCTTTCTTCGGCTTAAGCTACTTTAGTCCGTTTCTTGTAATAAACTCGATCCGAATCAAATGTTGGTTTAATTCGCTGCTCGTTGCGGTAATAAAAGTAACATAAGGTATTTGTTTAATGAACATAATGGCGGGTAATTTGTATGAGATTAATTTTATGTTGCATGTAATCTGTGTTAAGATGTGTTTGGAACGCGGCACGCTTCTCATTATTACAACTTTATGACCTAACTAGGATTTGTGGGTTTATATTTAAAAAGAATTTAGTAAACTACTGTTTTCTACACTTCACAAGCAGGTACTAATCAAACCCAGTTCTGGAGATATCCCTAACTATCGGTATTTATTGATATACGTACTTATTCTACCTGCGCTTTTCCCATGTTACCTGGGGTCGCCGGTCGTCGCAAAATGTTTTTGTCCTTTCTCCACAGTCAGCTGACACGATATTGTTAACTCCCTTTTCATTCATATCATCATTCGTGTGTCGAGTGTTTAAAGTAGTAAAAATAGCCATATTAGATAGACATGTCAAAAAATTCTTGCAACAGAGCTGTGCAATGTCGATACGTTTGTCTTTAGTTGTGTGCGGTACTTCAGAATGCGTTACCAACGTAACACTAACTGTATTCTGTGTGTGTTCCAGGGAGGAGGGCGAAGAGAAGCCGAAGCCGACGGAGAACCAAGACGACGGGTACGAGACGTCCAACAGCGGCGAGGCGGCGCGTCGCAAGCCCTCGAGCGCGGAGGGCTCGCCCGCGCCGCCGCCCGAGCCCTCGCCGCCGCCCGACGCGCCCTACGAGCCGCTCATGAGGCACTACGAGCCCGAGCCGGAGCCCTACCGCCACTTCGAGCCGCCTGCGCCGCCGCCCCCACAACCCGAGCCGCAGTACCAGCACTTCCCCTTCCCCAAATACGGCGGTGACCCGTACGCGTTCAAACGCGAGCCGGAGGTGCCGTACGACATGAGTCAGCACCACGGCTACGGGCCGGGGGTTAAGAGAGACGATGATTTATACAATGGCATTAAACGAGAGTGCGAGGACCCGTACTCGTTCGTGGAGGAGGAGGCCATGTGCGCCATGCTGGGCCAGCCCGCGCACCACGCCGTGCCGCCGCACCTGCAGCATCACGACCACCACGCGCACTTGATGCATCCGCAGCAGATGATGCTCAACCAGCCCAAGAAGAGGGGCCGCAAGAAAAAGATTAAGGACGAGAACGGGTCAGTACCACGTGCTGATACAAAAATTCACACGTTAGGGTGTTTAACGGAACTGGTCGCAGTTCTCAGCATCAATTAGCAAAGGTATTACGGTTCACATAGTAGAAAGAAAAAATGAGACATTACAAAACATGACAATTTTCTGAAACAAAGTTTTGAACTGATGCTGAAAAGTGTGATAAGTTCCTAATCATATGCACACAAACGATCGAATCTTACATTAAAGTAAATCTCTAGAAACCGAGTGAACTCAAAGAAAATTGCGCTAACTTCTCTAATCAGTCTTAGGAGCTTATCAATATTTATTACTGTTAATTAACTGCATAAGATTGTGCCATAACAGCGGCCGTAAAAGTGAGGGTAGAGCAAGCATGGCGGCGTGTCATGGCGGTGCAGCATGGTGACACAATTAGTGCGTCGGCCGCTGACCCCGCCCGAATTAGCGATCCGCGCGCGCGACCCACTTCCCCACGGAACCCGCGCCCCCACACCCATAGCGACCAACACCTTGATAATGTCTTTAGTATTTCCGCGTGGCTATATTCGGGATCCCGTTGGATTGCGTTCTGGAGGTCAGATGAAAAACGCTCAGTTGAAACTAAATCAGTCGCATACGATTAGATTGCTTCCCCCAACGCGGTTGCTGAAAGATTCTGATGTTTTTTTAGCAAACATTGAAAGAGTAGGTTCATTAGCAGGCTGGTTTTAGAAACATACGTGACTGTAAGCTCCGTTTATTCCGACTCACATTAGCGCCGCGGATGAATGAGGCCAAAACTGCTATCAAACGAAATTAAAGATTTCTTAGCTGAGTGATGCAAATGACAGTGGAACCGTGCGCACGCATGCCCAGATATTCATGTATATGTAATGTTGATGTGGAGTGAAATGCGCGGGCGCGGGCGCGCAATTGATAGCGGCGTCAACACAACCAGCTAATGAACGTTTGATGTTGTGTTGTAGTGCGCGCGCGCAAGAGACCCGCGCCTGCGCGCACGCCGCCATAGTGTTTACGTCGCGGGGGTATTTCGGTACCGGAACCGATGCCGCACTATCGCTAGCCAAAAATCCGAGCGAAATAATCAGATCAAGGTAGAATCGTTGAAACGGAAAGCTGATGATTTTCACTTTCTATCACAATCTATTTGTTTAGGGCCGCCAGACGTGGAAACCGATTGTGCACGGGGACGGCCGAGTCGTCATCGCGCCGGCTACCGACAGCTCTCGGCAGTCTCGGCCGTTGATAAATATTGTACCGTGAACTAAACTAATAAACAGTATCGCTATCCGTAATAAGCGTAACAACCACACTACGTATAACACTTTCCAAAATTAACAATTTTGGGTCGCCCAGCCGAATAGCAGCTGAACACTGGAACCGTGGAAACGATTACTGGGTCAAACGTATAATGTTTAGCGAATATTCTAAACATAGTTCGGGCGATTGCGCCGGCGCTGCTGCACCAAAGCCTCTAGAAAGTAAAATGCAATAGAAAAACGAAAGAAAAACGTCAATGAGGCAGACGGAGTGTGACAATACTTTCACGGCGACGAATGCAAATGTGCTGCACGCTTTTATATGCACTTTGTTGTGCGGACAATGGTGTCTGCCGATGGTGGCTGACTGCCGGCTGCCAAAGCCACCGTGACCACATGTCGCAAGCATATTATGTATTGGCCGATTCTTATATCTTACAGTTCGCGACTGCTTTATTCATTGTCAAATTCCGGCTTCGCCGACCGTTAGCCGACGTTGCCGACTGGATTTACCGGTGTTAAGCCGAGCGTTGAGAACCCAACGCGCTGGGACGCACTCTCGTTCCAGCGCGTTGATAAAAACACACTGTTGGTTTTTCAACTCTCGGCGCTAAGCAGAGCGTTGAAAATCAAGTGCACAATAAAATCCCGCCGCGATTTTATTACGTCCGTGCGAACGTCGGCTTATGCGGTAAAACACCAACCTCGTGACTTTGCCAATACTCAAGTACAGTCGCGGAGCTCACCAGGCGATCCGTATTGATAACAATAACCCATCCCCTATGTACTCGTGTGACTCTGTCTGGTTATGTCTTGCTGTCCACAATTATAAATATGCCTTTTCCTAACGCAATTTCGTTAGGAAACGTCGTCATTCTGTTTTGTTCTTTATCGTCTAGCATTCGTTCTTCTGGCATATATAGAAATATAGTTTATCGATTACATGAACTGCACTTTTATCGTGTTGTAATAATTTCTATTCTAAAGAAACTCGCCACCAATGAAAGTGGCAGTCGACACTCGACAGATTTCATTATTGTAAAAATGTATAATGGATATCTATTAAATTTATACGCGGGCCGATGATTAGCTGAACACTATTGGAAAAGCTCTCCTCATTCAATGAAAGGTAACTTTCATGTTAGCGTCAAACACACGTCCAGTAAGCACCCACTGCTGACTGAGGTCACACCAGAGCGATAGGGTCTATCTATGACAATATCACTAAAAATGATTTGGTGATCGCAGTATGCTCTGCACAGACTTCTGTTCACCTTCTTGTGATAAACCCATCTTCGCCTTAGCGTGTCGATGGCAAATAATTGCGACCGTAGTTCACCGGATAGTCTTCTCTTTGCCAGTAACCACATATTATACTTATTTCTTCTAAATATGATGCATAAATAACCAAGATGTACTCAAGGTTATAATATTGTAATGCTTAACATTGCAAGCCCTCCTAGTGGAGTGAACTACATGATGTGGTAAGTTTCAAGACTTCCAGCCACTTTTGACACACACTTTCTGTATTACAACGTTATTTACGTCAGTGGAGGGACCTATGGCCAGCACTTGATGTTAAACATATTTTTTGATCCAAAGGTCATCCACTGCATAAGAACTACGCTATCCAGCGATCATTTTACGGTTACTAACAAATAATAATATTTTTATACTTTGAATTTTCCCATGTACACGCTACATCGTAACTTAACAGCGACCTAACCTAACATTTCGCAAAATTCAAAAGCAATTTCCTCACCTTACGCACATGATATTCTCAAAAGCATACTATTATGAAATTGGTATTTTCTCAAAGTTATTTCACGAAAAAATAGCTTTTGAATTTTGCGTAAGTTTTAGGTCACGTCAGTGATAACATTTGAACTATGAAAGTCGCATGTCTATGAAATAAAACCGATTTCACCGTCAAACTGTTACCGAGGACGTGGCCAAAGATCTGACTAATTTATCTTTATAGCATGGAGATCAAGACAGAACCCGGTATGGAGGGCACGCTGGTGCCGCGCGTGGTGAAAGAACGCAAGAAGCACGACCGCTTCAACGGCATGAGCGAGGAGGAGGTGTCGCGCCGCACGCTGCCCGACCATCTGGCCGAGAACCTCGACATCATCATTGTGAGTATGATCAACGTTTACTGACGCAACTTTTATTAGCTAGTTGTAGTGTTGGTAGTAACTGTAGAGTTCATTTACCGTAACTAATTTTCGGTTTCTGAAAGTCTGAGCATAATCTTACGTGATTGACAAACAGACAAGCCACTGCTAGCCTGTCGAATGGTTGTGAATAGCTACAATTCATATCCATTCGCGGGTTTCTTAGTCGGAAATCACACATTTTAGGTTACCTAATTTGTCTTATTCCCGAAAAACTGCTACTTGGTATAAACTGTTAAAAAAATCGGGTCTCGGATTTGTGAACAGCGTTTAGAGCAGTCCTTCGATAACATTGATTTTCGATTCGGCACGGAAGCGTATCGAATGGTTGTGAATAGCTATGCAGATGGGACATAAAAATAAGTTCATAAGTGGTGTAGAGCTGCACTTAAACATTCCGGGAGTGCCGACAGAAGTGAAAACTAAAAAAAAATACTTTCAAACCTTTTAAAGTAAAAATACTTTACATAGAACATTGATCCGTAACGAAATATAAATATAGAGCACAATCGTGTTTACAAAAATGAGGTGTCGGTAACGGAGTTCAATTGCTTTTTCCCATCTCAAAAATGCCTAACACGCCTAAAGAAGTTTTCACTTCAATAAAAAGTTGCTGTTCCTCGACCAAAAACTGAACAGATAAAAAAATCTTAAAAAAGGAATGCAAACGTGAACAAATTCGCAAGCGGCGAACTAATATGATTTGAGCTTTGTTAAGTTGATCAACCAACAACTAATACGAGATTTGGCACCCGAGTTACTGATTAGAGACTTGATTAGACTTTCGGAATCTGAAGGGGAACAAATAGACCAATCATCAGGATTTGGGTCAGTTTCTCGAACGAAAATTATCGCATTTATGTGACAAATTATCAATCGCGCGTAAACTGAAAGACGTCCGCTGCTGGACATAGGCCTCCCCCAAGCACCACTAATTCGACCGGTTCTGTGCTTCCTGCATCCAGCGGATAACTGTTTGGCTGCTGATAAATCATTCAAACAATCGCAGCAGTACACGCGCGCTCGTTCGAGAAACTGGGCCTTAGCTGTGCTTATCGCGGTCAGTTCGGATTGGTAACTGCTATTCTCACATCAAGAAATGGGAAACGTCTATATTTATTACACACACAAAATTCCATAAATCCTGCTTATGAAGTAGCAAGTTTTGGAAACTGGTTGGTTGCACATACGCGACGCATTAGGAACTAGTTAGCAATACTAATTATAAATTATACAGTGTGTGACCCCTGCCCCGTGTACCCGTGTTCATGCTAATTCTGAACAGACGTGTTTTACTGATGGAGCATTTACATTATAGTGCCCAACTAACCCAGCTGCATACAACACATTGTTATTCAACCCCTTTACACATGTAAAAAAAAAAACGTAAACAGCATACCAATCTTATTGGCAATTTTTGTCTGAAACTAGCTGACCCGACAGGTTGTCCTGTCCAAATTATTGTACGGAGTAGCGCCCTCCAGAAATAGTTTTGCGTAATATTCCCTATTCTCCTGATAACTTTCCATAACCATAAACGAAACAAAAAAAATATTACGCATATCCATCGTTTGAATTGTGAGTTATGATGGTCTTGGGTTGAGAAAAAGGACGTTAAATTTTTCCTGAATTTGAATATTTTGCGGGCAATTGCGTTCTTAAGTAATGCGCTTACCAACGAACAGCATTTCATATTAATTTATACAGCATGTATCAGAAAGGTGTCATATGTAAGGGTGTGGTGCAGACCATCAAACTGAACAACTTTCTCCATGAGACCAACATCGTAAACGCGAAAAAATAGTCAACTGTCCTATAAAAAAGTCTAAAACAAACCTAGTCGACCCAAACGTATGGGATAGCTAATAAATAGGAATGATGCCTGGGTAAAAAAAAACTATTTGTTCCTCAGTCATATAATAAAAAAACAACCGACTTCTAAAAAAACACTACTAAGTGAAAAATAACTTTAAAAATGCAAAAACGAAAATTCAAAACCTAAGACACCGACTTTCGAAATTAGTTATTTTTCACTGAGTAGTGTTTTTTGGAAGTCGGTTGGTTTTTTTTTTGGAAAAGGTTTTTATTTTTCACTTTTTAGTTGTGGTACCTACCCCACACAAATTCGAATACTACTACTACTACCTGCTATGTAAATAACAGTCACAAGAACTTACTCATCGTATCTTCCACATACTGAGTGGGAAAAAATACGTATTATTGAAACTAATTCAAAAACTATCCAAGCAAAATTAATAACATTTATATGGGACCACCTCGAGAGCATACCCTTTCCAGCAAAAAAAGAATCTTCAAAATCGGTTCACAACTGACGGAGAAATGGGTGGACATTCATAAAAAAAAAAAAAAAAACACGGTACGAACATATAACCTACTCCTTTTTGGAGTCGGTTAAAAAATATTAGACACGTATTTTGTGCTTTATCATATTAATAACAAAATACTTAAAAAATACAATAGACGTGAATATATTGTAAATAGCTGTCAATAATTTAGCAATATTACTTTATGGAATTAAGAAATGTGGCTAACTAAGGAACTAAAATATTGATTATGAAATGCAATAATTAATATCGTAATATCGAGTATTTCGTTTTAGATGTAAAAATAGTATTTGGAAACTTTCCAAATGGGTTTTTTTTACACCTAAAATTGTTACAACATCAAATTCAGTGTTATAATTGCAATTCATTATTAATATTCTAGGGAACTAGTTAGCTACATTTTTTTATTTCCATACAGTAATATTGGCAAATTAATCAACACAGCGAAATATTTGACATCTATTTGTTAAGTTGCCCAATTTCACAATAAACGCTCTTAAAGTTGGGGAGTGGGGGTCGCGTCACAGGTAAGTATAAAATCTACATACTCGTGGTGTCATAGCACATTTTAACTCAATGTATCGCCGTAATCTATCGATACGGTCAAAAAAAAAATTTGTGTCCAATTTTTTTTTTATAACCTACCTGACGGATAAAAATACATTTTTAGTTATCACCCCTATTTTTTCGCGTTTACGATGTTGGTCCCATGGAGAAACTTGACTGTTCAGTTTGATGGTCCGTACCACACCCTTAAACATGACCACTTTAGTACTATGAAAGAAAGAAGAAGAATCTGTTTTTTATAACTCAGATAAGTGGTTATTTGGCCGCGTTGTTTTTTGTATTCGTTGACTGACTACAGTGAAATAGTTTTTGCTAGTCTCCTATATTAGGTACCTATCAGTTGTAACACCTCGCAGAACATACACAGCTATTAGAAGAAATAAAAAACAAATTAGCTCACTAGCTTAAGTGTTCAATGTTATAATGGACAGGGAAACCGTATTTATATTTTTGTAAAATGAAAATATGCTCATCATCCTCCTGCCCTTCCTCCATTATATTTAAAGGTCAGCATCAGTCTCAACTGTCTGACAAGTTTTTAGCCAATCAGGACAGAGTGTGCTCCGTCCATTAGCTTTCCAGTCCGAAGCTCACGTGTCGCTGACGATTGCACCTCCCACACTACGCGCTCATTACGTAACATGTCCGGAACACAACATCACGCTTCTATCCCCAGAAGTTAAGCAGAGGCGAATATGACACCCACAATTATTCGCCAGTTACGGTTAAGGCCGACTTTTAATGATTTTATACTGAAGATGACGTCTAAACGAGTAGTGTTAATGATTTGGAAAAAACATATGTTAAATTAGAGCATTTTCTTAATAACTTAATATAGGAATATTTTAAATTATGTTTATATTACATAGTGAAATTAATTTTTAAAGTTTCTAACGCTGATAAAAAACTGAGAATCTCGCAAAATCTATCAAGCGTATTTTTCTGAAACCTTCACCATTTTAAAAGATAATTTAATTATTGATCTTTTGGTATACGTGTTTTATTAAAATACTTTTTGTTTTATGTATAATAAATTAATAATTCGTCTAATTTGGGACAGCGCTCCTTGATGGGCGAGTCCTATTACTGGTTGGATGTACGACGCATTGTGTGAGCTTAGTACAGAACACGCAAGCTAACCACTTAAGGTCACTGGCATAAATCTGCGTCAGTGTCACGTAATCAGGGGTGAACCTATTGTCGTGAACCATATGGGCACAAGTCCAGATTCAGGGCTAAAACACAATAACACTTTATATTACGTAACATGTACAGTCAACTGCATGTCTATGTTAACCATTTGACATTGACAGTGCGTTTATGTCGTAGCAGCGAGGCCGTGCATTGCACCGCGCGAGTCTGTGTTTAATACAGTAGCAGTATTTAATAGCATCGACCGATCATAATAGCAATTTTACCTAGGATTTTGTGACTGTCCATCTGTCACAGTATTATTTACAAAGACATTACTTACATAGAAATTATTTTAACATGTTTGTACACATATCTACAAAAGTGCTTGTGGTACAGATCGGCATCAACCCTGGGCTGTTCGCGGCGTACAAGGGGCACCACTACGCGGGCCCCGGCAACCACTTCTGGAAGTGCCTGTACCTGTCCGGCCTCACACGGGAACAGATGAGCGCTGATGAAGACTACAAGGTTTGTTCATTTTTTTAAATTTTCTTTTATGTCAAACAAACCGACCGCGACGGTCAAACCTGCAACACCAGAGGTAGAGGCAATAGTTACCGACCCTGAAACACATGTAATTGAAACCGTACCCTGTTACAGAGAATACTGAAAAAAAATTAACGATACAACATTTGACACACGACGTAAATATTATCTCTCAGTGTCATTTAATTGAGCGGGCTAAAGACCATCATTTTAGTTATACGTTTGTAAATAAGACGGTAGTAAAATTTGAGGTGTTTAAATTACTTTAAAATCATGTGCACTCATAAACGTCTACTGCTGAACATCGCTCAACAGCATGTTCCTATAATGATCACGCGCGATAAATGGATATGTGTCTGTGATTCCTATTACTTTTTGCAAAGAAAGACGACAAGGGTTGTCTATTATTTGCAGAGATAATCTAAAAAAAACTGGTGTCTGCACGAGTGCATTCGCACTGCACACCGTGTTGCCTGCACTTTCTATTTTTCTAAGAGGAGGTGTGGTGTATATTTAACACTGGCTACCGATAGGCTAAGTTTTATTTTGTCAGTTAGTCTATAAAAAAGCATTTCTTATTGAATAACACATTAAATGATTGTTGCCATTTTCTTTTTGCAATTCCAATTTGTATTGAACCAAGGCACTTTCAGGGTGACTGGACTATTACACTGTTAGTTAATTTGTATCGCAGTTTTTTTGTAGTTAGCTCGTAGGTTACTGTCGGACTAACGTTCAGGAAAAAAGGTGACAATCAATCGCGCGTTCATGGTGAAAATTTGACAATGGCAGTGCCGTTATTTCGTAACAGTAAATAATTTTTCTTTATTTACACTTCAATGTCACAATCATCTGTGTAGCCCTGGCTCTTGTACTAGGAGTTCCTGTATCACAACAGCCAGACCTCTCAATTTACAGGGAATATGGTACAGAAGCGCGATAGACAAAAATGAAATAATGAATTACAGTTATGGCATGCATTGACAGGAAGGTTTACAAATATATAAGAGAAAAAAATAAACGTCGCAGTAAGTGCGGGTTTCGTAATTCAGGGGTTACTTCTGGCGTGCAAAGAAAGATTTATTTTATTTTATTTGGGACACGCTGAGGAAATACAACATTGAAACAGAAAAATATAAAAATAATAGCAATTTCAGAAAAGAATATTAAAGTTTAAAAAATTGTGTAAACAAAAAAATAATGCGAGGCCAAAAGGGCTTCTATCTCGGCATAATGCTACGATATTTGAAAAAACAAATACCGCAGCGCTGGTATTCCGATAGGGCCCGCTGTGATACCACGAACACACCTACGGACACAAAATAAATCCCAATAGAGGAGTAAACAAAAATTAAACTACAACTACTACTGCTGCGTACAATTTATAGGTACAGGTTATGAAATAAATTATGTAAACAGGATGGTAATTTGAGATGGGGTATGAAGGTCAGCTTTCTCTGAGAGAACTATTATAAAAATCACAATTTAATAATAATTTACCTAAGCGTACACATATCATTTTCCTTAAATGTAACGCCGCTGCATAAAGGTGCATAGGCACTACACAGTTCATTCAAACAGTCTGCATCAAGTTATATTGGTATTACAGTTAATGATCATCAAGCATATTTTACTAATAGGTTCACGGCTACACATCAAGCTATACATTTCCAGTATAAGCTCGCATTGTACGGAAATCCTATACAACGCGAAATCAGCATAAACTGGAAATGTATAGCTTGATGTGTAGCCGTGTGTACCAATAGTACGGCACTCGATCACAAACAATATTAGGCTGTCTGTAGTGAGTATGTACGCATTACTGTAAGGTTCTATTTACATATACTTTGTCACTTGAATACTAATAAACGCGTGGTTCTTTATAGGTTTTAAGACACAAAAAGTAATTATTTAAATTCTACTTTACTATAAGTTCGGATGTCAAATCTTTGAAGAAAGCCTTTGTTTTTTAGTCTTTGTAGTGCTCAGCAAATATGCCAAGCCTTAAAATACCCTTTGGATTTGACTGGATTTTTTAAATCAGATTTCTCGAACCTATAAAAAAAACCGGCCAAGTGCGTGTTGGACCGCGCACAATGAAGGGTGCCGTAGTTGGTATGAATTGGTCCCAAATACAAACTCAACATTGTAGTTGAAAAACATGTTCTCTCATATATTCCAACTGCAAATGTAAGTTTGTACGCACAATATTGAGTGTTTTTGCGTGGCAAGGATAGACTAATCATTTTAAAAGCGTGTAAGTTCTCCGTTTGTCCTCCGATTTTTTTTTTGTTTTATTTCACAAATCGTCTGTTTTAGTAGCTTCTTTAAAATAAGTATTATTTCATGTATATGTATTTTTGATAGTAGTCAAATACCGTATTGTGAAGAGAGAATAAATGACATTCGAATTTAATTGAATGGAATTTCCTCACTAACCTCACCTTCTAGCTGCTGAACTTCGGCATCGGCTTCACAAACATGGTTTCCCGGCCAACAAAGGGCAGCGCCGACCTGACCCGGCGTGAGATCAAGGAGGGCTCGACCATCCTGCTGGAGAAGCTGCAAACCTTCCGGCCCAAGGTGGCCGTATTCAACGGCAAGCTCATCTACGAGGTCTTCTCAGGGAAGAAGGACTTCTGCTTCGGGAAACAGCCCGATACTATTGCTGGGACTAATACTGTGAGTGGCATGTTGATGTTACTGAAAACTTGGTTATTTTTTAAGATTGATGAATTTTTAATATGTTTTTGTACTTGTAAAAAAATCACTCCTGTTTTGTGATAATTTTGCAAATGTAAGCGAGGTGCTCTGTGGAACAAAGCAACTCTCTCACGTAATTTAAATCTTTCTTGCAACTTAAAGAACGAATAGGTCTAGTAGATGAACTCCTTATGAAAGACTTCATCCGAGGACGTACTTCCACCATGCCTAATTTTAGTCTAGTAATAGAATCGTCATGACGGAGCTTGAAACAGTCGTGGATCGTAACCACCATTTTTGTGTGAATGACCACCGGCCAGTGTGCTAACTTGTAAGGACAAACAAGTTTACTTACACTCAGACATTAGACATAGGGTTTAGGTTCAGGATATCTTACACCATCATTTGATATTTTCACAATACTACGAGTGGCACTAATTTATTTATTTAACTTTGCTGAACTTCCTATTTAGAACCACTTGATTTTATATTATATTTAGAATTTTATTGAGTACGAATATCTTATTTATCGTTTATAATTATTTTTGAAATGTATCTAATTTAACTTTTTCTACATGCAATAATAATATTAAATGTGAATTGTTTTATGAATAAATGAAATGATTAACCTGTGTAACCTCGCCGTCCCTGTACCCTGCAGTACATGTGGGTGATGCCGTCGTCGTCGGCGCGCTGCGCGCAGCTGCCGCGCGCGGCCGACAAGGTCCCGTTCTACGCGGCGCTGAAGAAGTTCCGCGACTACCTCAACGGGCTGGTGGCGCACGTGGACGAGAGCGAGCTGGTCTTCCCCGACAACACCAGCCGCCGCCCGCAGGAGGAGATGGAAATACGACGGTATGTCTCCCTCCCAGTTTTATACTGGCTGTAAAAAGACGTATTACCAAGCCGAGAGACACATATTATTCTTCTCCATAGTAACGTACGCTTTGGAATGGGCAACTATTAACTTCAACTTTCTGAGTGACCGACAGAACATTGGTATTGGACTATGGCTGGGAAACTTTATTTTTTATCTTCTCACTCCCTGAGTTTTCCGTTCTGTTCTACATACACGCTACAGTTAAAAGAGGGTTTGTCATCTCTAAATATTATAAAACAAATTGGCTTCTCGCGTTTGTCTGTATGTACGCGTTGTTTTTTTTTTAAATAAGCAACAGATTTTGACGAGGTTTTCACCATCATTTAGATAATTTATTCTGGAAGGTTTCTGTGTTTAATACAATAACATATGTCGCCACATCAGTACATTGCACCCGTGCGCAGCAGGGGCAGGTCGCTAGTACCATAAATAAAAGTCCTGCAGTTTCCCAGCAATTAGTTCTGCTCAATGTTACATAGTTAAATGGAATATATAGATTTTGGCTTGATGATAGGTTTTTTCACACTCTGTATATAAATGTACTTTAGTAGAAGAGGGTTACTCGTGTTTGAGATTGAAATTCCACTTATTTCGGGATCCTGTCGCTAATAATTCATTGTTACATTAGTGGACGTAGGGGGAAACACGACCAGATTTTCGTAATGGCGTAGTACATTTTGATGCAAGTGTGCAATGACATGCTCACGCGTATCAAACTACGTTTTTCAACACTATTTCCGAGCAACTGTGTTGAAAATTAAATATGAATAGAGTTCAGCAATATTCATTGCGTTATTTTTGTTGTATTGTCAAAATAGGGTGCAGGGTTGGGTTCGGTCACTTTAGAATTATTTGTATGTATGTATGACTCTGGTTTGGGATCCTTACAGGTTGTATGCGTAACTGATGTCTTGTATGCATTGTATACTTGTATGTTACATGTAGGTTAACAAGACATAATAAAGAACAAAATACTACCCGCTTATTACTATTGATATTCTGTTCCAAATAAAACTAAAGGAATTATTTGAAAGTGCGAATCGCCGATTCTGAATATTATAGCGCCGTGTAGCCGTCTAAGCACCGGCTGAACGCGCTCACAAAGCAGTGGCGTGGCCGCTCGGCTGGGCCACTGGCTAGCCATTAGGTTAGGGTCTCCTATAAAACGCTATCGGTGTCGCCGTGCGTCAGCGTACACGTCGTATTTTGTTATAGCTGTACATGGATCTTGTGGCGTTTGGCCAAAATCGGAACTAACGCCACCATCTTGATTTTTCAATACATTTCACGAAACAATTCAAATGTTTAACAACAGCGCCCCCCCTGTCAAGGTTATTCGGGAGCCAAAAGATCCGTGTATCAGCGTAGCTGCAGTGAGCATGACAAAGAGACCACATCAGTTCCTATAGCAACCATTGACGCGCGTCGTACAAGCAATACGCTGTTAGCGGCCTATGACGTTTATAGGAAACGTTATCGTTATAGTTGGCAAGTTCGCGACAGGGTGTACAATGTAGGTAGGCTAAGTGACCTAGCCTGACTAACCTAGAGTATCTCTGTAGTTGTGTTGAGTGTCCTCCCTGTATGTATCGTAAGTCAATCTTATGTCCTTCTCGTTAGTGTGATAGATTTGTCACCAAACTGGCTCACGAGCAATTCCAGACAACTGTCCTTAACTTTATAGTTTTCAGTTTTGATCATATGAAATAATAATCCCAAAATAAAATGAATATTCATCATTGTAATGTTTTAGTATCAAATCTGTGTTAGCCTTGTAACTAATGATATAAATGAGACCAAATTATTAAATAACAAGCAATAATATCTTAACAGTTTCCATTTATGTAGACGTTCCATTTGTCCCGTACCGACACGCTGGCCTCTTCCCATTTGTTCAAGATTTTTAGTTTTTGTACTGATTGAACTTAGCCCATTTATTTCAAATTGTTCGATTGTTTCAGCCAAGCCAGCAGGTAATATAACTCGCTGCCAGTAAACATAACTTTTGGTAGTTCACTATACTTTCGATTACAAAACATTTTTTATTTAAAACAGACAATTTGACATCAATTATTTTAGTTGGAACCTTAACGGTGACTAGCGAGTAGGTCGTAGGTAACTTTTAGGAGTAGATAGCTCACTGTGTGAAGCACAGAACTTGCTAGATGTACGGAAAGTGCGTATTATTGCAATTGGCGTAGGAATTGATGTCAGTCTGTAGACGAGGGTTGAGTTGGACCTGCACGCTTTGTATGTTCTGTAGGCGATCGTATTCTTACCATGTTACGGCTAAAACAGCAAGAGCTACATGAATGTGGTTGTTAATAACAAAGAGTCATCTATCTTTTGGCTTTTTATTTGGTTGTCGTGCAGTCCACGGTTGTATCTCTGTGTTTTAGCCGAGACATAGTACACATAGCCCGCACGGCACCACGACCACTATTGTCTGCTGGTGCCGTGCACGTTGTAAAGTGCTGCTTCCAGTAGTCCACAGCATCCCGCGTGTCCACCACAGCTCCCGTACAGCCACGAGCATAACCTACAACTACGCAACATTCTAAAGCTATTTATTGAAAGATTTTTTATGGTGTTATAAACATAGTCTTTTTGAAACCATTCTGTTACGAAATAGTTCTTTTCTCATAATTTCGATTGTTATTTCACGAGAAAAACAACAAAGCTTTAGAATTTTGTGTAAGTGTAAGATGTCAATGCTCATGACTGTACATATGATGCATGCTCAACATGCTATGTAGTCAGACCGCGTGTCCGGACGTGTCGGTTTGATTCAACCCTTTCTAAGATCTACCTATTTCTGGGATTAAGTTTGGTGACAAATATATTTACACACTTATAGTTCCAATTGTAGCCCTGTTAGTGGCCTATACTATTTTACTGCCATATCAGGGCCGTCTCGTTCAGTCGTTCAAACGAGCACGTAAGCGGGGCGGGCATGAGAGTAGGGGACTAGGTGAGTGAGGTGAGCAGACGAGTGAGCGAGGCACGTTGCAGACTGACGATGGAGCCGGAGCCGGGAGACACCATCATCCTGGAGGACGGCACGGAGGTTCCTCTCAAGAAGAAGCGCGGCCGGCCCAAGAAGGTGAAGCTGGAGAACGGAGAGGTGGCGCCAGTCGTGCCGCGACAGCCGCGCCAGCCGCGCGCGCCGCCCGCGCTCGACGCGCAGGACCAGCCGCCCAAGAAGAAGCGGGGCCGGCCCAAGAAGATACGCCCCGAGGAGCAGCAGTTCCTGCTGCAGCACCAGCAGCATCAGCAACAGCAACAGGTAAGCGACGACATACAACGCTACAGGGTTCTTTTGGCGCGTGGCCCAAATCGGACTAACAACAACATAATATAGTTTTTGTGACAATTTCACAAATGTTTACCAACCACGCCCAATGTCAATGTCGTTCAAGCGCGTTAGCACTCCACACTACTATCATTGACGTTTTCCGATTGAATTATATTAGTGGAAAAGCCAAGAGCGGGTTTTATTCTTTTGATGTGAAACATCTAATGCGTCGCCACGCGCTCGTAACTCTGCGACTCTCTTCCCACTCGGCTCGGCGATCCCCCTCTCCCTCACTGTGCTGAAGTCGTATAGCGTATTTTATACAAAATAGTTTCGATGTTTCACATCTGCCAGATATCCCGCGACGACTCCATTTTATATTTCAATACTTTACTAAAACTGATTCAATTTTTTTTAAGTCTCTTGCTTCTTCCGGAAAACCGTACGAACAGAATTCTGTATGTTTGATCACTAATCGATATGGTTAATCATAAGGATCAAATCTCTCTAATAATCGTATTTCTTGAATCCTTCGAATACAATGGAAAATCTTCTAACATTCTCAGACTAGAAAAAAATTATTAAAATTGTGGAAAAAAAAACTACCCTCAATTGAAAATAAATGTTTTTTTAGCACAAATCTGTTTTTATTTTCATCAATTTTTACAGTAATCGTAAAATTTCTCAAAAAAGTCTGTCGATAAAATAAAGCATTTATCATTTCGATATGTGCACATTATAAAGACCCACACTGTATTTACGTATAACTTAGTACGGTATTTGGCATCAATGGATTATGGACCCTGTCAGGCACAGCAAAATAGTAAGCAAGAGGAAGCTTTAAAAGTTTACTTATCTATGTTTCCCTCCTAGCAAACAAACGCGATGGTCCAGCAAAGCAGCGGACTATCGTCTCTACAGCCCATCCACGGCCACCCGCTGCCCCACGAGCAAGGCTACCTGGCGCCGGGCGACGCCTTCCCGCCGCAGCTGCCGTCGCCGTCGCTGCTGTACCCGCACCAGCAGCATCAGCAGCTCACCAACGACTCAGGGAACTACTTCCAGCAACAACCAACTAACTCAGGCATGTCATTTGAGCTTTTAGAAATGTGGTATCGTCTCTAATAAGTGTTAGTAAGGGCGGTTTTGCGTAATTTTAATAATACGACTGGCACGATGTGCTTCTTTTTTCAGCCTTCAGTTATAGCATGGGGTCTCAACTCGAACAAAAATCATAGATTGCAGCATAGGTAACAATTATGAAATTAACAATCACTAAAAAGCGATAAACAGCAGATTTTAATTGAAGTAAGATAAGTAAAAATCTAAATTTCCTTGTTTATTACTGATGTATCTATTTAAACTCATAAATGACGTATTTTCAACAAAAAAGATAAATGAGACTTTTTACTTAAATTCGAACCCATAGAATGATAAAAGTTAATCATTTTGTTTAGAACTGTTTGCAATAGATGGCGTTTTACTCAATTTGTCGTCTGTAACAACAATCGTTACAAATTTACGTTTACTAGGAAAATATTTTTTTTTAAATCTAGTACCTTCTTTACATTTTAATATATGAATTGATAGAATTTATAAATTTATTTATATATTATTAACATGTTTTTGGCAAGTACCTACGTACATTTTATTTTTTATAAGGATGCACGAAACGTTTTAAAAGTAAATAGGCTATTTTGTCTGTCAATGTCCATTCTATTTCCGTCATGTCTGAGTCCTAGTTCTTGAGTATTAGCCGACGTTCGCACGGACGTAATAAAATCGCGGCGATTTTTTTCGTGCACTTGATTTTCAACGCTCGACGCTCTGCTTAGCGCCGAGAGTTGAAAATCCATCAGTGTGTTTTTCAATGCGCTGGGACGAGAGTGCATCCCAGCGCGTTGGATTCTTAACGCTCGGATTAGGAGCGTTTATTCTGGGCAACGTCGCAAATAGATGTCAAATATTTCAATGTTTTGATTAATTTGGCAATATTACTGTATGGAAATATGAAATGTGGCTAATTAGCGAACTAGAATATTAATAATGAATTGCAATTATAACACTGAATTTGATGTTGTTACCGTTTTAGGTGTAAAAACAGAATTGTGAGAGTTTCCAAATGCTTTTTTTACATCTAAAACGAAATATTCGGTGTTACGATATTAATTATTGTATTTCATAATCAATATTTTAGTTCGCTAGTTAGCCACATTTCATATTTCCATACAGTAATATTGCTAAATTAATCAAAACAGGTAAATATTTGGCAGTTATTTGCGGCGTTGCCAACTTTTAGGATAAACGCTCTTAACACCGAGAGTCGAAAATCTAGTGCCCGAAAAAAATCCCGCCGCGATTTTATTACGTCCGTGCGAAAGTCGGCTAAATGTTTGCTCAGGTGTCTTTTGTCTGCGTCGAATACTTGTTTGTTTTCTTCTAACCAACCTGGCTTCTAATTACGGATTTTTTGAAAAAAACACCTTCCTATGACTAGAGCATCGTCTTCTACAAAAGCTACGGTTTCCTAGAAGAGCGGTGGCCGTACTTAACGGCCGCAGTGACGGCTGTCATGAAAATTATGACAGCGGCAAAGATTTAAATCGTCCTTAACGCGTATAGTCCCGTTTTTGTTTCATTTTGTCACCTCTGACATACAATGACTCAGTGACTACACTTGTTTGTAATGGAAACGCTATTTAATAATGTGATTGAATATGGTGAGGGCAAATCTAGCGATTTAAATGTTTGGGGAGCGGGAATTGCTTTACGGTGTCAACAACGCTCTCTAGGAAACCACATCAACTTACTTTCATAATCAACGTTTCAGTGACGTCATTCGCCCGTTAATTGCGAACGCTACGTGACCGGTCCCCGCTCTTTTAGGAAACCATAGCTTAATGCTGCTTTTTAGGGTTCCATAGTCAACAAGGAACTTTTATAGTTTCGCCATGTCCGTCTGTCTGTCTGTCTGCGGCTTAGCTCAGAGATGTATTCGTCTATCCCATGGTGTGGGGTGGCGTTGGACACGTCGTATAAAAAAATAGTGAGTTTCAGAAAACCCTTTTTGAATTCAGGGATGCGTTTGCGAAATATTAAGCTCTTTAAGTGCTAATTGTTGTTATAGTCAAGTGTGTGTCCCCTGCCAGCTAAATGATTGGTTTATGTGAAAAAAATCACAGCAGTAGTATATATAACGAAATTAAAAGGAAAACTATCACAGCTAAATAGGCTCTACAACGTGTAACGATAAATGCGCAAAACCCCAGACACCCCAACTGATTTTTATTCAATTGATCTATTTCAGAGAAAAAAAAAATTAAAAAATTGTAAAGGTTTTATGAGCTGTATTAGTTTTACTGGCAATTCTAATCGTTTCTTGCGTCAGCAACCGCGCTCTATCGAGGGAGGAGTCGTCACCGGGCCGCTGCGCGCTGCCCCGCGCCGCTACTACATTATTATTTACTAATAAAAAAACTTAGGTTACCTTTCAACAGTGATTTAAATTTTTCCATCACACTTTTCCAGGCTTTGGACTGGAAACATTAGGTAACCCACATTTTCAGACTAAATAGCTATTTACGTACAGTACCACATGTTGATTAAGTAGATTAGGTACAGGCCGTGCCTTAAAGTTGAGACTTGACCGCGCCTCCCGCCGCTCTCCCCCGCCCCGATGCCGCCCCGGCGAGGACCTCATACCGCTAAAGAGACCCATAAATCGTCTACTGCGCAAGTCAAACCACGTGGTGCGTCAAGTCTCATCTTTAATGGCACGACTTATACCTAGGTACATAACTAGGTAAGGAATGTTGGCGAGTTTAAAAAGTTTAAATCACTGTATTTACAAATAATTGGCACGTAATCAACTTATTTACATTTAATAAGTATCCCTACTTAAAGATCCCCTCGTTGCGGTAGCAAAGATTCAAAATGTCTACCACTTAGTTGAATACACAACACAGCACGCCTTCACCGAAGTGTCGGCCCGCCTGCCGCGTACTGGCCGTTGGATTTTCATTAAAATAACAGTATTTGTTCCTGCATCTCTGGCTCAACATATACGGAACCCCCTCTCTCCATTGACCGAGGCGTAAATGTACCATGATCTCGAAGCCTCTGTGTAGCTGCTAGCATCGTTCTGTTAGACACAGATACTCCAAACTCTTCACGAAACCGTCGCACTGCCAAGTTAACGTTGTCATCACAACGCGCCAACATTCTCACCATTTCACAATACTGTACGTTTGTAAACAAAAACGCCATAGTCGCGAAATTCGCGAGCACGCGCCGACTCGCCGGGATAACGGGTTAAAGCAATCACCTGTGACGCCTGTGCCGGCGCCGGTCAGACTGAATTAAATAATCATGGCCACTGTTACGTATTTCGCACGCCCCGCCATTACCCCCGTGCAGACGTCATTTCTCTTTCTAACCCTTAGGTTATGTTTAAGTTAAAAAAAGATGGGTAACTTTATTGTTCACTTCATCTTATTCATGGTATTTACTGCATGAAAGATTCGTATTGGCATTGAAATAAGAGCTATTATTGTCCCGCGTATGAGAAAATTTAAATTGGTCGACAACAATTTGTGTTTGTTTACCTATTTTACCGGGTTTGCGCATGTTATGGCTTGACCTATAATTAGAGAATACAATCCCGAGCATGTTCTTCAATCCCGGGCTTACGGGATTTTTGAAGCCTTTTCCCGGGATCCCGGGCCTATCCCGAGATTAGACTATGTGGTTTCTAATTGGGCTAAAATAAAAAAAACACGAGTAATTAAAAAAAATGTAACAAATCAGAATAATAATAAGAAAAGAAAAAACACAAACCAAAAAATACTATACTTTTGCAAGAAATTAAAAAACAGCACAAAATAACTATTTAGAATTTCGAAAATATAATCGCAGAAATATCAAAGCATCCAATGTTTGACTTCCGAGCCTGCTTCGTAGTTTATTGCCACCATAAGCAGCAGCTGAAAACGCTCGTTCAGCTTCTACGCTGGTTGGAGGAATAGACAATAGATACTTATATGCTGTTTCTAAGTGATATCCACGAACTCCTCCATTTTCGAACAGGCTCGTTTCACGTCTAATACTATTTGCCAACCCCAATTCATTTTGTACTTGTACTTCAGGATCTGGGGATTTCATACTCTTGTTAATTTCCAGCTGTAACTTTTCCTTTAATGTCAATTGGGGTTGGGAGGTTTCTGACCTTAGCTCATCATCTGTTTGTGATCCTGACCTTGCTTCTTCTTCTGTGTTATCTACTATTAAGTCTTTTAACAATACTCTTTATTTGCTTCCTCACTAAAGCCTGTGTCGGAACTGGAAATAAGTCGTGCCATTCCAAATCCGATAATAACTGATTTTCATCATCCATTCGTGGATTTTGTAAATAATTTAACACGCCAGTTAAATCATCACTTCGTCGTTGCTTTATACGTTCCACTAAGGATGTTTTAATTTTTTTGGCAAGTGCCGAGTTTTTGCTAGACAGTTGTTTTATAAGAAATTTCAAAGCGGCATCAGCTGTGCATAAATTAGCATCTCGCCGACAGATTGCTTCTACTGTCAATTTAATTGGGGTCAGCACATCAACAATTTTATTTACCAATTCAAAATCAACATCTTCTAAACGAATTGGATGATTGAGATCTATAAGAGCTTTTTGAATGCATGCTTTTAAAAGATAAAATCGCTCCAGCATTGTTAAAAGACTATTCCACCTGGTTTTACAATCCAAAAGAAGTGATAACTCTTTTCCATGTTCAATTTTCACATATTTTTTAAGTACTGTTTCATTTTACAACGGAACTTTTGAAATATACTACAACTTTGCAGATTTTCTTTATCTGCTCGTTAATATTTTCATATTGTGTTAACTCTGGTACGTGTTCTCGCGCAAGATCATTTTGTGACATTTCGATTAAACCTGATTCTGGACAGTCTAAGTCTTCTAAATGGTGTTCATCATCGCTGTCGTCCATATAATCAACAGTCACAGCTGGTTCATTTATAGTATCATCTGAGGTAGGGCTATCTTGCAAATTATTATGTTTTTCATAAAGCACATCACAGACCGCCAAATTGATACCATGTGCGAGACACAGTTGTTGTTCAGTGCAAACAAGCCGCCCCACCTTTATCATAACATTCGGTCCATCGGTTACAATAGCCAAGATGTCAGTTTCTAGGGAAATGTCAAATTTACTTAGACGCTCTTGCAATATACGAAGACAATTTTCAGCTGTCATACTATCGTAAATAGGAACAAGTCCTAAGTTCCAAATTTTTTTATATGAATGAACGTTGACCGCCATGTATCGTTTATTGGAAGTTGAAGTCCACTCGTCGAAAGAAAGACTAAATCTTTCACCTGCACTTTTCAAATGTTTTAATTCTGCAGTTACTTGCTTTCTGATTTTTTCACTGTAATTCATAACACGTTTTCGAACAGTGACGGCTGACTTTGGTAAATCCGTGTATTTTGCTAAGAGCAATTTTTTCAAATATCTGAGGTTATGAATACACTGAATGGAAATCCATCTAATGCAATCATTCTTGCCAAAATATCATCCAGGCTATCGTCGGCACTTTTAGTAAAATAATCATCTAACTTTCGCTTGGCTGGCGGCGGTGCTGTGTTCAGATTTTCAGAATCTTGACTTGTTGAAGCTGATATAACTTTGATGTTATGTTTTGATAACAAATGTGTATGTAATCCCTTAGTTGATCCACCCAAAGTCTTGAGGATGGCTGGGCATCGCTTACATTTAGCACTATTCCCGTCCTTCGCAACTAGATAATAACTCCACACTGACGTCGTATCACTGTCTTTTTTATGTTTAACAAAGTCTCCCGCCATTTGAAATACTTAATTTCAGATAATTGACTTTTAAATTTTAATGACGTAGCCTACGTAACCCGTCCCTGACAGAACAATAAATGAAAAAAATAAAACCTGATTTGCATACTTATACTTTCGTACAGGGAATCCCCGACGGGAAATACCCGCAACAATATTATGATATGAGATGATCGGGTGATTCCCTGTTGGTTTGTTGGGGAATTCCCTTAAGAGTATTGTATTAAAGTATTCCGAGTGGGGAAGCCCCTTCTAAGTTCTACGACAAACATATTATTAGGACTGTACCTGTGTAGTAAATAGTGGGTTAGTGTGTATGGGTACCTTACGTATTGTACGAGTTGCTTTTTGTCGTACGTAATGTATTAAAATAATCTAGGCAAGGTTATTTTCAAGGCGCAACGGACTACGGAATACAAACTAGACTTGTTGGTGGCAATCCCGAAAATCCCGAGATTAGCCAAGTACAGTCCCGGGATTTTCGGGGCCAGAAAAGGGGCCAGATTTGTGATCCCGGGATCCCGAGATTTGTGATCCCGGGATTGTATTCTCTACCTATAATAGACACGGCAACGTTTTAAATGAAGATTTTTTTCGAAAAATGTTACCTATATTAAAAAGTGGTTTAATTGATTCTGCTCTTTTTCCATTTTCACGTTTTGCGCATCTAACGTTACACGTTGTATAAGTTAACTAGTAATAATCGATCAAACATACATTTGCAGTTGCATCAACATGTGCTCCCATACATTCTCAAAGGGAGAACATGTTTTTCAACCTACAATGTTAAGTTTGTTCTTAGGATAAATTCATCCCAATACGGAACTCATTATGCGTCGTCCGACACGCACTTGGCCGGTTTTGATTTTATGTTTTTTAAACATTTACCTACTGTCAAAATGAGTTCGGACGAAAAAGACGTGATTTCAATTTTAGGGTTTTAGCAATAGTAGATTTGATAACGAGGAGAATTAAATCTAGGTTTAAGTATTGAAATACTAAAACACATAAAGAAGCATTCGATGCCGCGTGAAAATTGCTAGCTCACTCTCACAAATTAAACTATTCCGCCAACTCGAGATATTTTTGTCGTATTGTTATTACTTGTCCTTGAACGCACCGTGCGATGTAGAGAATTTATCTTATTAAAACGACGTATCTAGATAAACTCCTAGAGGGCGTTGTAAAACTACAGTCTCCGGCAATTAGTGAGTCGCTAATGCTGCCATCTGTTGAAAAAACGGAGGAAGAAAAATAGCTTGCTCAATAGCCAGAATTAGAGACGTATCATTTCTTTGTATGGGATGGGGTATCTGTATGTAGTATATATTATCTGTGGTTATAGTATTTCTTTATGTAACTTTCTAAATTACTCGAAAGTAATACAATTTTCAATATTCCTAAATTAGGATAAATTTAGTTTAAGATCGGCTTCCCCAGAAGCTTTAAGCATCAAACTCCTTATTTGTATATTTTAATTTTTGTTTAAGACGAGCATGTTACGTTTTTAAGAACTCAAAAATAGAAGGCTAAATGAATAACTATTTGTAAAACATAACTTCTCTACAGTCAAGTAAAGCATACACGAAAGCTGATTCCTATTTTTAAAATCTACGCATGCGCTGGAGAAGCCATGTTCTTGATTGGTGGAGGAGCTGTGATCTGTTTGTTTAGAACTACTGCATACTGCATTGTCTAGTGTGAACAGTTCAGCTTCCTTTTTATGCCCATAAGTACCAATAGCGCGGGACACCATGGGTGGGTTCTGGCTGTCATTCGTAGATCTTTGACAGTCGTTACGGGTAGTCAGGACCCCGAAAGTCTGACAACAAGTTCTACCAACGGGCCCAGTAACTGGGTTGAGGAGGTCAGGATAAGCAGTCGTTTCATGTAAACTGCGTATTCAGCTACATCCGGTTCGACTGGAAGCCGACCCCATCATAGTTAACATAGTTGGGAAAAAGGGTAGGCAGATAGAATAGAATATTATTTATTTGTGAGCACTAGGTTAGTCAATAAACACACGAAAACTAAAGTCTGATTAGTACATGGTACATTAAGATCTTAATATTAACATCTTCACATGTAGTACTACTATGATGACGTCAATATCACAATCATGTCCCAATAATGAACTGCTTATGACGTCAATGGCTTATAGTCTGTTGTTCGCCAGGCATGGAGTCCCCGCTGGACGTGTCGACGCCGCCGATGCTGGGCGGCATGTCGCGCGGCTACGGCTCGCCGGGCGGCTACGCGGCGTCGCCGCGCGGCGTGTACGCGTCGCCGCGCTCGCAGGGCTACTCGCCCTCGCCCGCGCGCCGCCCCGGCACGCCGCAGCCGCAGGTAAACGATAGACAAAATTTTAAAAATGCCGGTTGATGGCAATAGACTCGCCCTCTATTACATAGGTTTTAAGAGCCTTCATCCAAAAAGTTGGCAACGTCGCAAATAGCTATCAAATGTTTACCTGCATTATTACTACTGTATGGAAATAAGAAATATGGCTAACTAGTGAACTAGAATATTTATAATGAATTACAGCTATAACCCTGAATTTGATCTTGTAACCGTTATAGGTGTAAAAAAGGCATTTGGAAAATTTTCAAATACTTTTTTTTACATCTAAAACTAAATGTTCGGTGTAACGATATTAATTGTTGCATTCCATAATCAATATTTAGTTAATATTATTTAGTTAATATATTAGTTAATATTGCCAAATTAATCAAAACAGCGAAATATTTGACAGCTATTTGCGATATTGTCTACTTTATGAATAAACGCTTAAACTTAACTGGTGAAATGTAGGTTTAATATAGGTACACTTCTGCCTAAACTTTCTTGGAATACAGGCGTGATGTTATGTTGTGTTTATACTGACTATTGTCCCCAACCCAGGAGCAGAGCCTCCTGCACCAGTTCCCGGGCAGCCCGGCCGCCTTCTCCGCACCGTCCCCGCCGCGCGCGGGCTCGGGCGGCGGCTACGGCTCGCCCGCGCCCCGCGCCGCGCCCTTCAGCGGCCGCTCCCCGCTGTATGCACACAGTCCTGCGTCCTACCAGCACCAGCAGGCTCAGGTAATGTTCCCGACCCGCCGCGCGCGGGCTCGGGCGGCGGCTACGGCTCGCCCGCGCCCCGCGCCGCGCCCTTCAGCGGCCGCTCCCCGCTGTATGCACACAGTCCTGCGTCCTACCAGCACCAGCAGGCTCAGGTAATGTCTCCTCACCAGGAACAGAAACATATCTATCTGGGCACAGCAGCTGTATCTGTTGTCACGTCAGGCCTATTTCTACCTTACCTGTATTTAGCAAAATATTTGAAAGATTAATAAATACTCGAGCAGTTGCTAACACATTTTTAATTTAATCTCCTTTATGATGAACAATATGGTATTACAAAAGGTGGTTCGACTACAGGTGCGGTTGTTGCTCTGCTGAAACACGTATTAACCGCATGGGAGAACTCGCAAAATGCTATTGGAAGTTTCTGTGATATTTAAAAGTTTTTTATTTTTTTGGGTGGGAAATAAATTCTCCCGCTCTGAACGGGGCGGGAGGGCGTGTCAGATTCTTACTGACTAAAACCCACTCGTGTTCCTTCGGTTACGGTTCGGTACCCATTGTTCACCGTCCGCAAGCCCGCGCCTACGGTGGCCGGGAATCGGCCTGCCATTCACGACGCCCAGGGCGTCTCGTGCGACGGCTAGGGGCGTGAGGGCGCGAAATTTGCCTCTTCCTCCCGCGTTCCGCCTCCTCCTTCGCGGGCATTACTGCCTCGCAGAAGAAGGTGACGGCCTGCCATACCATCTCGTGCCGTACCATGGCCTGAACCAGGGCCGGGCGCGAGTGATCACTGCCGCCGATCGCCTCCACGAGGACACGGTGATGCCCCGCCCAAGCCGGGCAGACTTCCACCGTATGCTCCACCGTGTCCTCCGGGCTATACACACAGTGATTATACGGAACGGGCGATCCACACAAGGGCGCTCCGGGCGATTCACACAAGGGCGCTCTGGGCATTTCCTCCCGCCTTGAAGGAAACCTTGAAGAACCTCCCGAAACAACCGTGTCCGGTGAGGACCTGCGTCAGGCGGAAGGTGAGAACACCGTGGCGGTAGCCACTCTTCAAAGAGGGGACTTATCGCCGCATCTCTCCAAAGCCTTTGATTGCGTGCACAATGACCTGCTTTTACGTAAACTATGTCATTACGGTGTTCAAAATGAAGCTTTCAACATACTTTATGAATTCTTATTTACATAATATATTCCAATGTGTAGGTGTTAATTGTGTGAAATCTTCTAAACTGCCGGTTCAGTTAGGCGTACCTCAAGGCTTAATAATGGGTCCATTCTTATTCTTTATCAATAGCCTTCATATTGACATGACCAACTCATTAAAATATTTTTTTAATGAGTTTTATTGCATTATTTGGTTTTTATGGCTACTGACCTCGACACAGATCATATTATTCTAGATGTGACTGGTTGCAAAGAAGTTTGCGCGCTTTGACTACGCTCTTCTCCCTTCTCAACTCTCCCCCACTCCTACTTCTTATCTTGTGTCTCACTTCCAATATCTATGTTCTTCACACACTAAGAATTTGCGATTCTAACAATCTTCTCCTACTTTGTCCTTCTCATTTTTCTGACTTTGTTCATTCTTCCTTTCACATTCAATCCATTCTTCTATGGAATGCGCTTCCTCTTGATATCAGGACGGCCACCAGTCAGTATGCGTTTAAGCGGAAATTGCAGTTTTTTTTTTTCAAAATTAATTGACTAGAGTCATCTCAACATCTCTCTCCTTAAATTTGTATATATGTATATATATAATAAATATATGTATATTACATTAAATATGTATGTGTATTATAAGTTATAACCTATTTATGTACTGTTGTTCCTACCTATTTTTTTCTAATTATATATTTTTAATAATTTTTTCTTTGTTCCTCTTAATTAAAGCACTTGCCATCCAATCTCTTCACCACCCTTTGTTGACTGGTAGAGAATGCCTAAGGCATTAAGTCCGCCTTTGTACCGTTTTGAGTGTGAAAAGTTAAAATAAATAAATCGCAGGCCGATTCCCGGCCACCGAAGGCGCGGGCTTGTGGACGGTGAGCAATGGGTAGCTCGCCATCCGATAAGGACCAGGCCCGGGTCGACGGCGCGTTGTGTTCCACGCGCGCCTCAAAGAGCTGTCAGCAGAACTGACGGGGTTCGATAGAGCCGATGCCTGCCGGGGTTGCGGTTTTGTCCGAAAGGGCTACCGTGGCCTCTGGCAATGCAGGCAACTTAAGGAACACGGGTGGGTTTTAGTCTGTAAGAGTCTGACACACCCTTCCGCTCCACGCAGAGCGGGAGAAGTTATTTGATAATTTCCGACCCAAAAAAAAAGTATAGTGCAGGTAGGTCTTTCAACAAGTACTTAAAAAAAAAACAGAAAATGGTCAACAAATCTACAGTCCACCAAGCCTACAGCGTTTTCACATTCACAAAATAGAAAAGAATCTATACAAAAATAAAAACCTATTTTAATTAAACACAATTACATGATTGCTGTTACAACTGTAACAAATCTGAATAATTATCATTTCCACAAAAAAACACTAATAAAATATGTAGAAATATGTCAAATAATAGGATGATTATGTCAAGGAAGAATGTAAAAAATAAACATGGTAATTTGGGAGCAGTTGATAGACTCTTACATAAAAAACTGTTCAGCTAAAATAATTAAAATAAATATTTAGTTATTAATATTTGTAATGTCTAACTGATTTCTTACCTCTGCAATTCTGCACGAAGCGATGACGCGAAACCAAAAATAGGTAGAACATTCTTTGATCGGTGTCACTGCGCCGGTGCACCCCCGCCGCTTATCTACCTATTTTTCCTGCCTTATCAGCTGTTGTTTATCACTTTAACGAATGAATCTTTGAAAATGTTGGTATACACGGAATTTTTATGCACAATTGATAAAATTAACACTTTTATATAAAAAAAAAAAACAAAGTCGACGCGTCTATCACATAAAACCTTATGGTTGACCATTCAAATGTAAACCATTCAAATGGAAGACCATTCAACTGTAAGTAGTAGGTACAACTTACATTTGAATGCATTAACTTATTATGATGTCTACTTGACGGCCACGGAGAGGCTGTATGAACACCTTGTACCTCGAGACATTTATTGCAACGCCTAATAATATTCTCACGTACGCTTCGCAGAACGGAGGTATCGGACTTGATGTTAAATGCTGCTATTATGCGTGAACGCATTTCGACCACCGTATCACACGATTTTTTGAAAACCTGTTGCTTAACAGTGCCCTAGAGGAAAAAATCTAAAGGCGTCAGATCAGGTGATCTTGCGGGCCAATTGATGGGTCCACCGCGACCAATCCATCTCTCTCTGTATTCAGCATCTAAATAGCTTCTCTCAAAGCGGGAGAAGTGTGCCGGCGCGGCGTCATGTTGGAACCACATACGTCGCACGATATGGAGGCCTAATTACTCAAGTTCATCACTCAGCTGTTCTTGCAAGAAACAAAGATAGTTGGAGCCGCTCATTGTTTGGTCTAAAAACAAGGTCCAATAATTTTGTCACCAATAAATCCAGCCCAAACATTAATCCTCCACCGATGGTAAAAGTGACTTGGTTTAATAGCATGCGGGTTTTTGATCGAACACACGTGCTCATTGTGCGAATTAAATACACCTGTTCTAACAAATGAGCACTCGTCGGTGAACAGTATCCAATTCAAGAAATCAATATCTTGTTCGATCGTGTCGGGTACACATCTGCCGTATTCTATTCTTGGCTCATAGTCTGAGGGAAATAGTGATTGGACGCGACGATAGTGAAATGGGTGCTGACCATCTTCTTTGAGTACTCTCCAAACGCGCATATGGTTTCGTGTAGAGTGTTTAGTTCGTGTCCCACTGAGCGTGTACTTCGAGTTGGATCCTGCACAAACAAATCCAAGACTTGCTCCTCGATGTCACTGTCTCGAGTCCTCGGTCTGCTTGCGTCAGCTCGATGTTGGTCTCGTCCGTGCACACTGCCGGTATTGTACGTACGTATGTGCAAACGTTGGAATGTCATCGCCGACGGTAATGGTATACTCGCAAAACGTTCTTGGTAGAGTCAGCGTACTTCTGCATAATTGTAGTCACATTTCCCAAGACACATCAACATGTTAAAATATTCTACGTTAGAATAAGACATGGTCAACGTTTACGTAAACAAAACACAAGTCACTCACTACGTAGGTCAACAATAACATCCGTTCGAAAGTAAGCTGCGCGGGAGACTAAGGAAGTGATTCGCAGGGCGGCGGGTGGCGGGGTAAAGAGGTAGATAGGCACGTGCGCCGGCCGCGGTAGGTTTTGGCGTCATCTTCTGTCGTATCACAGAAAGCCGCAGAGCTCGTAGGCTATTTAGCGAAATAAAGATGTACTTGTAAAATCAGGTACTCTAAACCTTTTTTTGAATGTGTCGATTTTAATAATTATTTGATTTTGACCTCTCTACTAGCCAATGTTTATTTTTTTTAAATTATAATTTCATCAATGTTGTGCTTGTAGGTAAATGTATACGTTCCTAAAAAGAACAACAGGGTTTTTCGTTACATATTGTATAGACTAGAAATAAGAAAAAAGGGCCGAACATTGAACCTGGAGGCACGCCCATTTTAACTAGACACCCTGAGGACGTCACCCCGTTAACGTTTACTTTTAACTGCCTGTTTGATAGATAGGAAAGAACAAGATTACCAGCTTGTCCACGAATTCCGTGGTTGTGTAATTTACAGATCAGTGTATTGTGGTCAACGCAGTCAAACGCTTTTGAGAGGTCACAGAAAATGCCAATGGTATCCTGGGACTTCTCTCAGGATTCCAAAATATGACTGATGAGTTTTACTCCTGCGTCGACTTATCTTTCGTGAAACCAAACTGGTGACTTTAAATCCAATTTGAATTAAAATGTGATAACATCTGGTCAGGTATTTATTGTTTTGTGTTTCGTAATCTTATTGTGTTGTGTTGATTTTCAGCCTAGTTTGAGTAAATTAATTTTGATTTTGATTAAGAGCGTGCAATCAAAAACCTTTGCTAACTTTCAGAATGACGCCCAAAGCCTTAATGATATTCAGTATGAGGTGACATATTTTGAGTCGATCAATATCGACTGATCGATGCCAACCGACCGCTAGCCTCCATTTACGACATCTGTGCAAAAGCTAAGCCACAGTAATTACAATAGTATGTACAACCTTCCACGTATATCTGAAAGTTGACTAACTGTCGTTGCTCCCCAGCAGAGCCCGGCCCCGCAGGCGCGCTTCTCGCAGTCGCCGCACCCGCACCACCCGCACCCGTACTCACACTCGCCCGCGCCACAGGTACGTACTCCTCTTACTAACTCTCCTATTGCTAACTGAAATAGTTTGATCAAGATTTATATTATAGACGTGGAATAAATTTAGAGAGATCTAATAATTTCAAAACATAATTTAATATATAAATGGCCGCTATCTTGAAATACACTCAATACTCAACACTTTTATTGCATTCCACATGTGCTAGTCTTAATTTTTGACGTATGATTGTTGTATATTGAATAATTAAGTTAAATAAGAGCCAAAGTAGTAAACGTCATGTTTTTTATTTTAGTGACAATCAGAAAAAAACACAATGTCAATACGAAATTAGATTATTAAGAATAATAAATACAAACAAGTATTTAATGCATACTTTGAGTATTTACTACATACCCCCACTTAATCGAAATAATCTAAGATCTATAAGCGAGACATTAAGATTTAAAGAAGCCTATAATTAACTAAATCCCATACCCTTAACACATCTTAAATGTGATACACGTCCTAGGGCTTTTGTCAAAATGTCAGCGCTCATATCATGCGTCTGAATGTACCGTAAGTCCACAATATTCTTAGATACAATCTCTCTAATATAATGATGTTTTGTATCTATGTGCTTAGTCCTATTATGGTGAATAGGGTTTGACGCCAGCTTTTGCGCCCCTTGACAGTCGTTATAAATAATAACTTGTCCTACCTTGCCACTAATTTCTTGCAAGAGTCTGCGCAAAAAGACAACTTCTCTGGTTACGGCACTCAGTGACATATACTCAGCCTCGGTTGAAGATAATGCAACCGTTGGCTGTTTCTTTGACTCCCAAGAAATTGGTCCTCCAGCCAATTTCACAAAATAGCCTGTATACGAACGGCGGTCAATTGTGCAGTTAGCCCAATCGGCATCAGCGTATGCAGAGATATATTCACCAGTCTTCCTGTAGACAATGGAATAATCTATAGTACCCTTAAGATACTGAAGTACACGCTTCGCTGCTGTCCAGTGCGTTTTGTCATAAGTCGTATTAAACTGACTCAAATAACTGGTAGCAAACGCTATATCTGGCCTAGTATTAACAGCGAGGTACATCAAGCAGCCAATCAAGTTCTGATAAGGATAATCAGGTTTCTCACCAATTCCAGGTTCCAACTTACTGCTCGCTAAAGGTGTATCAAACGTTTTACACTGTTGCATTTTAAAACGTTTTAATAAATCGAGTATAAAAGTTTTTTGGTTTATTTCAATTATCCCATTATCGTATTTTACATTTAGAGATAGGAAATAATTTAGATTTCCCAGATCTTTTATACCGAAAAATTGTCTCAAGTCATGTTTGACTTTGTCATACGTCAAGTCATCTTTGTGCAACAAGACAATGTCATCGACATAGACAGCTAGTATAACTAGTTCAGACGAACCAAAAAGTTTCGTATATACACATGACTCTGAGGAGGTCCTACTGAAACCCAAACTTTTAAGAGTTTCGTCGAGCTTTTTATTCCAAGCTCGCGAAGCTTGCTTCAACCCATAGATGGATTTCTTCAGAAGACAAACTTTTCCATCTTCTTGTGTAAATCCAGGAGGCTGTAGCATGAACACTTCTTCCTCTAGATTGCCATTAAGAAATGCTGTGTCCACGTCCAAATGCTTTAGCTTATATTCGTTCTCAACGGCAAAAGCTAACAGCATACGTAAGGATGAATTCCTCACCACAGGAGAGAATGTTTCATAATAATCCACTCCTGCCTCCTGACTGTAACCTCTAGCTACAAGTCTTGCTTTATACTTTACAGAATTTCCTAAAGCATCTCGTTTCAATTTGTAGACCCATTTACAAGGAATAACTTTCTTATTTTCAGGTCTATTGACTAAAATCCAAGTTTTTCTTTCTATTAAGGAATCATACTCGTCTTGCATCGCAGCAATCCAACTATCTTTATCTTCTGCGTGCATGGCTTCTGAGTAGCTAGATGGATCTTCATTTATTACCTCTTCCGTACAGGTCTTGTATAACAAGAAATCTGGTTTCTTCCGTTCTCTCATTGGATAGCGACGTTCTTCCACTGACTCACCGAGAACACTGTTGCTTTGTTCTACTTCTACATCTGAAGCATCATGAAAACGATCAGGGGAAACGTCCGGAACATCCATGGAAGTGCTTGCTGTAGGAACATCCAAATTAACTATCTGTTCAACAGCATTGCAAGGATCAGTGCTCAATCGTAGTGGAACTACTGTTTCTTCTTGGCTTCTAGAAGAATCTGAATTTTCTTTTAAACTTGTAAAAGAATTTTCAAAAAATACTGCGTCCCTCGCTTTAACTAAGCGACGTGGGCATTCAGAACTACGAAAGAAGTAACTGTGGATATCATCAGCATATCCTACAAAAATGTGCTCCGTAGATTTGACATCAAGCTTCTTTCTTTGACAATTGGGGACATGAACCATCGCTCGACAGCCAAAAACTCTTAAATGTGAGAGGTTTGGTTTATTCCCATACCACATTTCAAAAGGAGTTTTATTTTCGAGTGCACGATGAGGAGACCTGTTTTTCAAATAAGCAGCAGTTTGAACTGCATCTTGCCAATATACTTTGGAAAGTTTACCTTCAGTAAGCATACAGCGCGCCTTTTCAACCAGTGTGCGATTTACACGTTCAGCTACGCCATTAGATTGAGGGCTATAAGGAGCTGTCGTTTCATGCTTAATTCCTTTTGAAGTCAAATAGTCTCTCATACCTTGGTTCACAAACTCAGTCCCGTTATCTGTTCTGAAATTTTTAATTTTTGCTTCCTTCTGCCTTTCAACTGCATTCTGAAATTCACAGAATTTATCTTTTACTTGAGTTTTCGACGAGATAAAGAAAGGAAAAATCGCTCTCGAAAAATCATCAATAAAAACCAAAAGATATTTGTTTCCCTGAAAAGAATCGTGTGACATCGGACCACACAGGTCCGCATGAATTAGTTCCAACAAAGCTGTTCCTCTTTTAAATGGAATTGCTTTGAATGGTTTTCTTGACTGCTTGCCTTCCAAGCAATGTATACATGGTTCATTGTCCACCTTATCATAAGACACACCTATAGCCTCACCTTTTCTAAGTTTATCCAGACCTATTCGGCAAAGGTGTCCTAAACGCCTATGCCAAAGTCTGCAATCTGACGTATCAAGGAGCGCATTAGAGGCAATTCTCTTAGGAACATTTACAGTACAATTTAAAGTGTACAGCCCACTACTTACAGAACCACGTAAAAGAGCCTTTCCAGTACAAGAAAAATTGTCATAAAAAATACAACCATTTTTATCAAAAACTACATGTAAACCGTTTTCACAAGCTTTCCTAACAGAGAGTAAATTACAATTCAGGTCAGGCACGGCAACAACACCAGTCATTGTTCCTTCACAATCTTTAGTAGAAAAAGAAATATTACCTATACCTCTGCAACTTATCTTCTCTCCATTTGCAACCGTTACAGTATCATTACTACCTGCTTCATTATTCAACCTTACGTTCTCTAGGTAATCAATATTATGGCACATGTGGTTGGTCGCTCCAGTATCAATGAAAAAAGTGGTACTCTCTCCTTCTACACCATTGAGTGCTGTCTTCAGAGTAACATTTTTTACGTGCTTGTCCTTCTCGTCCTTCCTTATAGGACAATCGGGCCTTTTATGACCTGGTTCACCGCATCCATAGCATTTGATAATTCTTTTCTTCTTACTATTATTGGAAGAAATTTTACCTTGAGAAGATTTCAGAGCGGAAGTCGTCGGTTTGTTCTCCGGAGCTTGAACGTCTACGGTTTTCGAGAACTCATTCAATAGCTTACTTTTCACCAATTCACTTGTGATTTTTAAGTTGGAGTTTTCCAGAGCCATAACTAAGGGATCGTAGCGAGGTCCTAAACCTCCGAGCATAATCGCTGCCAAACTTTCATCATCAATCTTCTTCCCGATGTCTGCTAAATCTTGCGAAGTAGCTACGATTGCGCCAATATAACGCTCAACATCATTATCGAAGTCTGACAAGTTATATCTATACAGCCTTCGCTCCAGGGCCAATTTTCTGCCCATTCCCTTATCTTCAAAAGCATCTTTAAGAGCATCCCATGCTTGCCTGGCAGTCTCAGCGCTCCGAACATGTGCGATTGCGCCTCCGTCGATTGTCAAACAAATCTTGGTTAAAGCTTTCTGATCCCTTTTATTTGCATCAGAGGGCTTCTCACCTGAGTAACCTTCTATGGTTTCCCATAAATCCTCATGCATCAAATACATACGCATTTTGAATTTCCAGATGCCATAGCCGGCTCTTTCGCACAACGGTTTTATCGATATACCAGCAGGTCCACACGACATTTTTCTACTTTTTTACTTCGTGCTGATAACGAATGTTGTATATTGAATAATTAAGTTAAATAAGAGCCAAAGTAGTAAACGTCATGTTTTTTTATTTTAGTGACAATCAGAAAAAAACACAATGTCAATACGAAATTAGATTATTAAGAATAATAAATACAAACAAGTATTTAATGCATACTTTGAGTATTTACTACAATGATGAAAAACTTTTTTGCCATATGGATTTAGGAATGAACGACATTTTCGCATCAACATCGCCGAGAGCCATGAAAATAAAGAAATTGTGCCAAAAAAGTCACTATCTTGGATTTTAATGTTGACCTTAATTTCAATACAAGGGCAGGTCAATAAGTCCGTGACATTTTTAATGAAACACAAGTTTTTGTATAATAAATATTTTCTTTTTCAACTCCTTTGAGCTCTATTCACTTAGTCCAACATTTCTCAAAAAAAATTTATACCTTTCAAAAAATGAGGTTTGTCGAGGTCATCAAAATAGGTATTTGTTTGTGAGATGATTTCATCGTTTGAGTCAAATCTCTTTCCGGCAAGCCATTTCTTGAAGTTTGGAAACAAGAAATAGTCACTCGGGGCTAAATCCGGAGAATAAGGCGGATGAGGGAGCAATGCGTAGCCAAATTCTTTATTTTTTTTCTTGGAAACTGCACATGTGTGCACCCTTGCCATTTGCCATCATTGTCCTGGTGGAAAAGAATTTTTTTCTTGGCCAAATGCGGTCGTTTTTTTTTTAAATCCTCATTAAATCGGCCCAATAAGTTGGCATAATATTCGCCATTCATTGTTTTATCCTTTTGAAGGTAGTCAATGTGGATTATATCGCGTGCGTCCCAACAAACGGTCGCCGTGACTTTATTGTCTGACACCCTGGCCTTTTTTGGTGCTGATTCACCCCGAGAAACCCACTGTTTTGACTGCTGTTTGGTCTCTGGTGTGTTGTGGTGGATCCACGTTTCGTTCACGGTTACGAAATTGTGCAAAAACTCCTCCATATTGCGGTTGAACAACGCCAAACACTCCTGCAAAGTTGTCACACGATTGCGTTTGTGGTCGATTGTGAGCACACGCGGCACCCATCTTGCGGAAAGCTTTCTCATACCCAAGAGATCATTTAAAATTGTAACCACTGAGCATGTGAGATGTCTATGGCTTCCACAATCTCTCTCACTTTCAATATCCGATCGTCCAACACCATATCGTGAATTTTTTCAATTGTTTCGAGTGTAGAGACCAACTGAGCGTCCAGAACGTTCGGCATCTTCCGTACTTGTACGGCCACAACGAAATTCAGTGAACTACTTCGTTACCATTGAAATTAATGGTGCAGAGTCCCTATAGTATTTATCAAGCTTAGCCTTTATTTGAGTAATGATTTTTTTCCGCAAAAAATAGTGCTTTTTTCCATTTTACTTTCAAAACACGCGGTAGTCTACTATCAATGGCTGTCAAACTAAACGTTGCTTGTTAAAATTTTGACAGGAGTCAACTGACAGTTGCCTGTTGACAGCAGCAGTGTTGCCCTTTCAGTTAAGCGGCGAGAAATTAAAACAGTCACGGACTTATTGACCCGCCTTACTATCAGTATCCCCAAGTCGATAAAAATGGCACCCACCCATGCCCAAGAAGTATTTTTTTTTAAATAAATTAAAGAATAATGAGCACTTCCAATGAGTTTCGGCCCAACTTTAGCATGACTACGAGGCTTCATCGTATGTTGTTTTGCAGTCGCAAGGCCGTCCGTTCTCGCGCTCGCCGGCGCCGGTGGGCGTGGGCGTGGTGAGCGGCACCACGCCCTTCCCGCAGGCGTCGCCCGCCGCGCTGCACTCCTACACGCCGTCGCCCGCGCACACGCCCTACAGCCAGCACTCGTCGCCCGCGCCCTCGCGCACGCCCACCTATACCGACACGCACCACTTCCAGCCGCAGGTAATGCGAGGATACTAAAGTAACCGCTGATGTACTTGAACGTATTCAGATACTACAAAATTCCGTAATTTATTCCGTTCGTGAGTCACACACGCTCAACTGTGTCAATCTGTCCAGGGCGGCAACAGCACGAGCGGCAGCGGCAGCGGCTCCGGCTTCGGCGGCGAGCTGTCGCACGACATCGGCGCCGCCATCTCGTCGCCGGCGCCCGTGTCGCCCGGCATGGCCGCGCTGGACTTCGAGCCGCCGCGCGAGGAGCCCGACCGGGACAACAGTCCCATGGGCAGCACCGACATGCATCCCGGATCCAACTCCAACTCGTCGCTCTCCGACTACAATAAGGTGAGCGTACCAATACTGTCTGTTGCTCATCGCTCACACTTACACCGCCGCGTGTACCGCGATATCTCACACAACATCGCTCGACCACATCTTGATGAGGCATGGGCTATGCCTCAGCAAGAATTAACCTACATAAATAAAATGGCAGTCCTACCGCACGCCGACTACCCCGTCTAATACTATATTGTAATCATAATAATAATCATTTACTTGCTTTGAAATAGCTACATAAATAAAGGTATTCACAAAATGTTGAGATCCCTGTACAATCTACCAATTAGGCATGCAAGCATTGAAAGTAAATTTGATTACAAAAAAAAATCCAATAAAAATCAAAAAGTCACATTAAAATTGGCAAAAAAATAAAATAATTATAGAATTTAAAACTATCACTATTGTGATAGTTTTAAATTCTATTATTCTATTATTAAAATAATATATAAAAAATACAGATCTCAGATGAGAGACCTTTATAAAAAGATTCCAGTGCTTGTGTTAGGATAAATGGGGCATACACGAACTGGTTCCGCATCTCGAGGGGTGTTAGACAGGGTTGTGTAGCGTCACCGTGGCTGTTCAACTTGTACATGGATAGTTGTCTGACAGATTTGAAAGAGAGTGCGGATTGAGGATGAATGAGTCAGGACAGTTACTGTTAATATTAAAATAACGTTAATAGATTTAACGGTATTTATGCAATTTTTTATCGTTAATCTATAATAACTTTAATTCTCTCTTAACGTTAATTTTATCGTTATTATAAAACGGTTAAACTTGTGGAATTAGCGGGGCCTGAGCCGCGCGGAGGGCCGCCTCCCACCATAGCGCTTAGGTCTTACCGATTAAAAATAAAAAAGTTGCCTGATTCTTACGTGTGAGAAGTGCTGGTGGCAATAATAACTGATAATTATTCCCGTATAAGTAATGTACCTATTTATTGCCTCTGCATTTTGAATTTTACAAAATAAATGATAATAGGTTTGTGTAATAAAAATACTTACATTCTATTCCATTTAGTGATGAAATAAGTATAACTAAAATAAATCCGTAATGTTTTTTAAATGATACTATTACATAAAGCATATGATTATTATAATTATGTAGTTACGATTGATTAAATTGAATTTAATCCGTCGTAACCATAGAAATCGTTAAGGCTTTATTTAGTTAAAAAACCCTAAAAAATCTTTTAAAAATGTTTTATTTGCTAAGTTATTATTAAAGTTATTCACATTTATATTGAGAGTTAGGTTAGGCGTACTGAAAGTCTGATACTGGGAATAAATTAGGAAAAAAAAATTAACGAAAAATTAATAAAATTAATTCAGAATGAACATTATTCTGTCCACAATTGACAGTAATCAGCATTGGCATTCAGAATAGTTGCTATCAACGAACCAGAAAAAAAAAAAAACAATTCTAAAATGTTTTTCATTTACAAATTTAAGGGTCCGGCGACATGATATTCTTCGTTCGACTCTGCAGGTCCTTTTTGTTAAGCTATGTTTATTACTCTATTATTCGAAAAACATAGAATTAATAATTTCATGAAATGGTGCAACAAGCACCAACTCTCAGTGAATCCTACAACGGTTTGCTTGTGCTGCAATAACTAGCAGTATGAGAACTACACCCATTGCTGCCCTACAGGCAATGCTTGGACTGCCGCCTCTGCACCTCAACGTGCGGGAGGAGGCTGTATTTATCAGGAACCCTAAGCAAAGACTCCAGAGTTAAACGCACACGTATAAAGGAAGATGCGATCAAATGACGACCAATGATGGCATCACCCTGCGAAAAGCCTCGAAATCACACCACTTTTAAAGGCACTACAACATAATACTTACTGAAGAACAATGTGATTATTCAGGCCCGAAAGAGCTGAGAGTATACACCGACGGATCGAAAATCGACTCTGGTACCGGAGTTGGAGTCTTCTCACACAACACTCCGCGACACGACCCGCCCGCTGGGAATGTTCAACACCGTCTATCAGGCGGAGTGTATGGGCATCATACAGACGGCCCACGCCATAGAAGCCAGAAGAGTTACAGACACTCACATACGTATACTCTCCGATAGCGCCTCAGTTCTCAAATCCTAACGGAAAAAATATATTACTTCAAAGTTAACACTAGAATATCACAATGCACTAGAACAAGTAACGGTATCTAGCCGCAACACGGTGACACTGCAATGGATAAAAGGACACAGCCGATCGCTAGGTAACGCCGCAGCTGACGAACTTGCTAGAAGAGGATCTAGCACGGCAGTCTGTGGACCCGAACCTATCGTGCCAATTCCCTTCAACCAAATACGCAGGTGGCTACAGGAGTCCACCCACACACAAGCGAAGAAGTGGTGGATCTCGACACCAGGCTGCAGGCAGTCCAAGGAAGCTATGCCATCCTTGGATAGTAGGCTAACTAGGCGTCTTGTGTTCAGCGGTCGGTGTGGCAACACGCCGTATTCGAGTTCGCGACAAGTCATTCGTCATTCTGAGGATGCCTCGTTGAGAGGTGAAACACGTGTCGATTTTTTTCAGGGTTTCTTATGGCTCTTTAGAAATAGCTAAGCGGAATAGTAACCAAATATATCCACGTCTATTGTAAAACTCAAACTCAAAGCATTTATTTCAATTAAACCATTTACAGGCACTTTTGAATTGTCAAAGAGTCGGTCAGTTAGTCAGAAAGTTGAAGCTAATTGCCCATTCCAAAACGTAGATCGCTATGGAGAAAAACGGGCAAGAAACTCCAAGGACGCTCTTTTAAATAAAGATATTACAAAATCCTGGGTACATCATTCTTGTTGCTTCTATATGTGAGAACAATGTACAAAAAATAATCAAAAGCTATTGAAAATATAAGATTAAAAATAAGCCCTGGCAGATAAGAGATGACCAGTTTCAACTGACGGCGCCCGTTCACGAACATGACGCGTGGATCAGCACCATCCAGCTCAACCATTTTGTAGGGAACCGAATGATCCAACATACTCGCCACCATCAGCGAGACATTTAAGTGAGCATGACATATTCTAAACTGCCATGCTATTTCAAGTCAACATACATCTTAATAACTTAATAAACGGCTCCATGATCTCACATTTACAAAAAATAAAAATGCTTCTAAATTATACAAAATTATAGTTTGCAATGCATTTAAAAAAATAAAAGAATTTTACCACCAAAAAGAAAGAAAATCATTACTAATTGGAGCATTCAACAATTAAATTGGTAAAACAAAAATAAACATTAAGTTCCTAATGTCAAAAGCAATTTTTTTTTTAAAAAGGGAAGCAACTGTTCCAAACATTAAAATTTTAACTAGTGAGCCCAAGCGGCTGTGGAGTAGGACCAGCATTAAGCCAAGCATTTTTATCTACGATATAATCATCTAACTTATAATATGCTTGTCTACATAGTGTGCGTTTAGTGCATGTTTTAAATTTCTTCTCATTTAGTTGAAGAATATCAAGTGGTATTTTATTATAACATTTTACACAGTACCCCATAAAAGAAGTGTGTGTGTTAGACAATCTAAAACGTGGTTGATCAAATTTGTTACCTCTGTCGTGTGGTCGAGGCCTATTTGACGGACAAGGCCGTCATCTACCCCGGTCACCAAGGAGAGTGGAACCGGCGAGAGATGTCGTGCGGTGTCCCACAGGGATCGGTCCTGGGGCCGCATCTGTGGGACATCGGATACGACAGGGTCACGGTAATATTATTATACAGTACTCCAACTTCATACATTCGGACGAAACGCGAGTTATACCTACGCGCCTCGACTTGTGGTGCGCTCGGGGCGCAGACAGTCACGGCTGTACCGCACTGTCGAACGGACGGTGTGTTGTTTTTTTAACGATAACCGCGCGATTTTTTCTCTAAAAATCAGTTAATATGACGAGTAGGAAATATTGTGCTGTTTTTGGTTGTATGAATTCGTCAATAACGCATCCAGACATAAGTTTTTTTAAATTACCTGGAAACTCTGAAAGGTAAGACTATAAAATAATTTTACTTACTAATAGGTAGGTACATAATGTGTGTCTTTATGGATAAGTATTTCCTTTTATCTCACGAAAAAAAGGTGTTTGGATTAATAAATAAAGCGAATAGAGTAACGGAAAGTTATTGAGACGAGTGAAATAGGTAGGTAGTTATATACGGTTCTGAATGAATCATGATACGGTAGGTACTTACGGTACTTACGGTAGGTACGGTACCTACTTACGCTTGTGTTAAAACTTCGGTGCATGTGTGTTTTGTTAGTTTGCATAATTCAAAGTAAAGACGTGGTATTTTATTATTAATAATATTTGTTTATTATCTGTGTGTATGAATAATACTAGAATTTTTTTTTTACCGTCTGTGTGTCATTAGATAGTTTTCGACATGTTCACCAAGTGTTTCTGCTGCTGCTATAACAACATATACCACTAATTTTTTTTTTTCTCGGTATTAACACCAACAGCTAGACTCATCTATAATATTTAGATGTTTGAGGGTTGTGATTTTAAAACATTCGTAGTCAGCTGTTCAGCTTTTTAATAATTAATTAATTGGTGACCAAAGAATTTTTATATAAAAAGTTAAAAAAAAAAAAAAAAAATATATATAAAAAGGATATTTACAATCACAAAACTAAATAGAAACAGAAAGTAGGCAAATGTAATTAAATTGATGGAGACGGGCATCCCTAACGCATGTTTACGTACCGCGCGGCTGTAGGCATTTATTTCTATCATGCGGCCGAGTTACACTACTGTATATAATATTACCGTGACTGGGTGCTGCGCGCCGACCTCCCTAGCGGCGTCAGCGTCGTTTGTTACGCTGACGACACGCTGGTCCTGGCACAGGGGAGGTCGTACCAGGCGGCGGCCGACTTAGCGACACGCGGGGTTGCGACAATCGTCGACAGAATCCGGCAGTTGGGACTCGAGGTGGCCCTGCACAAGTCCGAGACCATGGGTTTTCATGGACCTCGGAATGCGCCACCGTCGGGTTCCCAAGTAATGGCGGGAGGGGTTCACATTGGCGTCGAGTCGACGATGAAGTATCTAGGACTCGTCCTCGATAGCCGGTGGAATTTCGTCGAACACTTCCGACGTTTGGCTCCCAGACTGGAGCGGGCCGGGGCTGCGTTGAGGCGGCTCCTGCTGAATCTAGGGGAACCAAACGCCTCCTGCCTGAGGCTTTACGCGGGGGTCGTGCGGTCCATGGCCCATTACGGAGCGCCGGTGTGGGCGCGTTCACTAAGGCTGCGGCCAGCCCGCCGGTTGAACGCGTCCCAGAGGGTCATGGCTATCCGTCTGGCCCGAGGATACCGCACGGTCTCCTGCGAGGCGGCGTGCCTCCTTGCCGGATTACCGCCATGGGGTCTGGAGGCAAAGGTCCTCGCGCACATTTGGGAGTTGCGCGAGGAGGCGCAACGCCGGGGCTTTACTCCGCTGCCGCGAGAAATCACGGCACAGCGGACAGAGCTCCGGCGGGATCTCATGGCGTCATGGAGAGTGCGATTGTCGCAACCCAGCGCTGGGCACGCCACAATTGCGACGATAAGACCCCTCTTTGAGGAGTGGCTAGAGAGGCGCCACGGTGTCCTCCCCTTCCGCTTGACGCAGGTCCGCACCGGACACGGCTGTTTCGGGAGGTTCCTGCACAGGATAAGGCGGGAGGAAACGCCCGGGTGTCATCATTGTGTGGATCGCCCGGAGGACGGTAGAGCATACGGTGGAGGTCTGCCCAGCTTGGGCGGAGCATCGCCGTGTCCTCGTGGAGGCGATCGGCGGCGGTGATCTCTCGCATCCGGCCCTGGTTCAGGCCATGGTACAGAGCGAAAGGAAATGGGAGGCCGTCACCTCCTTCTGCGAAGTGGTAATGCTCGCGAAGGAGGAGGCGGAACGCGTGAGGGAGAGGCCAATTTCGCGCCCTCACGCCCCTAACTGCCGCAGGAGGAGACGCCCAGGGCGTCGGGAGTCGCAAGCCGATTTCCGGCCACCGTAGGCGCGGGCTTGCGGACTGTGAGCAATGGGTAGCTCACCGTCCGATATGGACCAGGCCCGGGTCGACGGCGCGTTGTGTTCCACGCGCGCCTCAAAGAGATGTCAGCAGAATTGACGGGGTCCGCTAGGGCTGATGCCTGCCGGGGTTGCGAAGAAAACCGAAAGGGAGATCGTGGCCCCCGGCAACAGGGCAACCGAAGGAACACGGGTGGGTTTTAGTCAGTAAGAGTCTGACACGCCCTCCCGCTCCGCCCAGAGCTGGAGAAGTTATTTGATGATTTCGCACCCAAAAAAAAAAAGTGTTCAGTTATACAAATAATATCAAACATTGTTTTTTTCTAAAAACAATTCAATTTCTAATTGTTTGGAAGAAAAACCTTGAATATTTCGATGAAATAATTTCAAGGAATTCTGCTTAGCCCCTTTTTTACAATTAACTGAGAGAGATCAAAAAAATTGTTACTAGTACCTTCTGTTGTAAGACAACAGAAGGTACCAGTACAATTTTTTAAAATATTGCTAACCACTTTAATATTAGTATTATTACGACATACTACTACTTATGTCTGAGTTTATATGAAAAGCTAATAGCGATGCTATTTGACGTCTAAAACTAATAGGCAGATACGGAGTATCCCTAGTCGATTTTAATTTCTCAACAAAAGTGTTGGTGTTAAAAAATATAAGTTTGTCACTATAGTGATTAACTAATAAATGCATGTGGTTATTTAACATATGAATATTATGATTTTGCCTACTTGACAAGTGCTCAAAGTATGGAAAAGCACACAATATTATATATTGTATTTTATAACCAGGCGTTTATTAAGCCTGGACAGTAACGGCCTGCGCCTGGTAACGGAGACCATCGCGGGGCACTACTCGCTAAACAAACACTTCCACACAATAGACGTAACGGACAGTCCTCTGTGCAGGGCTTGCATGGAGGCTGAGGATACCGTCGCACACGTGGTCTTCGAATGCACAGGCGTCACCCAGATTAGAACAGAAACCCTCGGGTCACCCAGATCTTTCATTGATGTTCTGAGCAGACTAGGAGTTTTAATTAACTTCTGGAGGGAGGTAGGCTGGAATGTTGGAATAACCACCAAACGGCGCCATGGCCCACGCACAATGGTCCACTTGATAGACTAAGTGCGGAAACCATAACATAGAAGTGGTTGCTGCACTTAAAAAATACTTATGTAAAAATCTAATTTTTAATATCGTTATAATTTGAATTTAGTCTTCTTTAAATAACAAAAATCAGCTTAGTCACTAGTTGTAATAAAAACAAATCTAAAACATTGTTCTGTCATTGTCAGGGTTGGCATAAAGTAAAGAAGTTGTTTTAAAACACGTATTTTAAACAGTTTAAAAAGTTTGAAATAAAACAATGTTTTAAAAATTTAGAAAATACTAAAACATGGTTTTAAATCGAGAATGAATGGAAATAAATGAAAAGTTATACATTTTTTGTACTTGAAATAGCTCGAAAAGAAATTAAAAAGAGTTTTATACAATTCGTCGCCGGGCGTAATGAAGTAATTCCCCGCAACTATTTTGGGAATTCCCCTTATTTGAATATAGTCCATCCTACCTACGTATATCTTTACTTCGTCTTGTCGAAAAAGGTAATTCCCCGCAATAATTTTGGGAACATCTGAGAACGAAAATCGGAATTCGCAATTCTGAACGTACAGAGTGTATTGGGTAGTTCAGTATCTGAGTTACATACCTACTATGAATGATTACAAAAAAAAATATTCACAGAGATTAGATAATTTATTAGTTAGTATCTACTAACTATCTATAACTAGTATTACGTTGTTGTGATTATTATGTTATTCTGATCGTTTTTTGTAAATGTTTGTAAATCATAATAAAGGTACATGTAACTTACTTTAAATATTTTTCCACATTCTGTAACTAAACATTTAATTTATTTTAGTTCAGTTCAAAATATATATAAACATTATTTTGTTTATTTCGTCCCATCTTGTAAGGATCTCGAACCAACCAATTCACTATACGCAGCCGGCGCGGTCGGCGCGCGGCGGAGCGGCAACAGTGTACCTAAAGTAAACCAATGCCATGGGGTCTCAACTCGAACAAATTATAATTAGTGTTGAAAAAATAATCATAGATGGCAGCATAAGGAACAATTATAAATAATATAGTGATTGTTAATCACTAAAAACGAATAAACGGCAGAATTTGGCTGAAGTAAGATTAGTAAAAATCAAAACTTCCTTGTTTAATGCTAATTTATCCATTTAAACTCGTAAATCACGTATTTCCAACAAAAACGATAAGTGAAACCTTTTACTTGAATTCGAACCCATAGAATGATAAAGTTCTGAGTTGATGAGCTCTTTGCAATAGATGGCGTTTTACTCAATTTGTCATCACATACTGTATTAAGCGTTTGGTAGGAAAATCAAACAACATATTTTTGTAATCTAATACCTACTTTACATAGAAATAAAGGAATTGAAAGAAATGTTTTAACATGTTTTTGGCAAATACCTACCGACTTAATTATTTTTTCATTTTACCAATACCTTTCTAAAACTTTCTATAAAAAACCGGCCAAGTGCGAGTCGGACTTGCGCACTAAGGGTTCCGTACCATTATTATCTATAAAAACGAGCAAAAAATAATCACTTTGTTGTATGGGAGCTCCCATAAATATTTATTTTATTCTGTTTTTTAGTATTTGTTGTTATAGCGGCAAAAGAAATACATCATCTGTGAAAATTTAAACTGTCTAACTATCACGGTTCATGAGCACAGACAGACGGACAGTGGAATCTTAGTAATAGGATCCCGGTTTACCCTTTGGGTACGGAACCCTAAAAAGGATTTGTACGAAACGTTTTAAAAGTACATAGGTAGTTAATGGTGACGATTTTTATTAGAGTCAAGTGTCCTCCCCACCCTGCCAGCTAAATGGTTGGTTTATGTGAAAAAAGATCATAGGAGGAGCATTTATAACGAAATTAAAAGGAAAACTATCACAGCTAAGTAGGATCTATAAGTTAACGAGTAATAAATCAAGCAACTTAAAGCGGTTGCAAAAACATGTTCTTCCGTATACATTCCGTATGGGGGAACATGTTTTTCAACTACAAAGTTAAGTTTGTTCTTGGGATAAATTCATCCTAACTACGGAACCCTTCATTATGCGTGGTCCAACACGTACTTGGCCGGTTTTATTTGATATTTTTAAAAACATTAAGCTGTCGTTCGCACGGACGTAATTAAATCGCGCAGGGATTTTATCGCGCACTGGATTTTCAACTCTCGGTGTTAAGCCGAGTGTTGAGAATCCAACGACGACGGGACGAGAGTACGTCCCAGCGCTTTGAAAAAACACACTTGGATTTTCAACTCTCGACGCTAAGCAGAGCGTTGAAAAACAAGTCCACGAAAAAAAATCGTCGCAATTTTATTACATCCGTGCGAACTTGGGCTTACTGTCAAAATGAGTTCGGACGAAGAACGCGTGATTTCAGTTTTAGGGTTTTAGCAATAGTAGATTTGGTAACAAGGAGATGAAAATCTAGATTCAAGCATTGAAATACAAAAAAATACATAAAGAGGCATTCGCTGCCGAGTGAAAATTGCTAGCTTGAGTGAGCTAAAATTAAAATTAGCAAAAATTAAACTATTCCGTCAACTCGAGATATTTTTGTTGTATTGTTATTATACTTGTCCTTGAACGTACCGGTGCGATGTACGATGTAGAGAATCTATCTTAATGCCATAAGTATCTAAGTCGACTTCTAGATGGCGTTATAAAACTACAGTCTCTGGCAATTTGTGAGTCGCTGATGCTGCCATCTGTTGAAAAAATGGAGGAAGAAAATAGCCAGCTCAATAGCCAGACTTAGGGAGGTATCATTTCTTTGTATGGGATTGGGTATCTGTACTAGTATTATATTATCTGTGCCAATGCTAAGCGACCGCACACAATGTTAACCTACAGAACGGCAACGCAACTAAATTAACGGTAAAATTAACGTTAGGTATCGTATTTTCGTTAATTTTAATTAACGTTATATTACTGGTAATGTTATCAAGTATCGTACATTTTTTTGTAACGTTAGTAAGGTATCACAGTGAAATTAACGTTACGTAACGGTTATTATTTTGTTATTTGGTAACTTTAACAAGCCCTGGAATGAGTTGCCTGTCAAATGCCTTATCTACGCAGATGATCAAGTTCTACTTGCTTCTTCAGCAGAACAGTTGCAAGGTAATAGCAATAATGTAATTGCGTTTAATTAAAAGAGGTTTTTATTTTTATTAATTTACAAATCTTTTGTATAGATTCTTTTCTATTTTGTGAATGTGAGAACACTGTAGGCTTAGTGGACTGTAGATTTGTTGACTATTTTCTATTTTCTTAAGTACCTGGTACTTATTGAAAGACCTACACTGTCCTCCCATACCTAGTCACACTGTTATTTGAAAGAATTGTAAAGGCCAATTATTTTTAAAAGAGTAGCCGTGGAGTTTCTTGCCGGCTCTTCTCCATAGGAAACGACCAATTGGAACCGTGCACCTAGCTTCTGACGTTTCATAAGTGCCCATGTAGGTTTATGTGAAATAAAAATATTTTGAATTTGAAAAAAAGACATGGGGAATATAAATGTGAATAAGACGAAGGTGATAGTGTTTGAAAGAGGAGAGGATATATCGGTGTGTGATGTGACAATAAATGATAAGAGTGTGGAGCAAGTAAGTGAGTATATATATTTGGGGATTCTGTTTACAAGGGATGGGAAAATTGATGGGAAATGAATGGAAAAAGATGGGTGAAAGGAGAGTAAACGCGGGCAATAATTGAATGGTGCTATAAATGCGCTTGTGACCAACCAGTCGATGTCTAAAAAGGGTCGACTGGCTGTTCACAATGGTGTGCTGCTGTCCACGCTTATGTATGGAAGTGAATGTTGGGTGTGGCAAAACAAGCATGAAAGTAAAATAAATACTGTGGAAATGCGTTCCTTGGCTTTACAAGGCTGATGTGAAGGGAAAGGCCGGTCGGGGGCGCCCTAGAAGGACATATACTGACCTTATTGGTGATGTTCTTCAGAAAGGCCAGGTGCGTAGTACTCACAACTGGCGGGCGTGTATGACCAGATGTATGAACGTTAACGAGGCAAAAGGTGTATGTAAGGATCTTAGCAGGTAGGCAGGTCTGTAGTTTCTGCCTACCCCCATGGGAAGAAGGCGTAAGTAGAAAGTGAGCGCAAAAAAACAGAATGTCAATAATTAAATCTAAAGATTAGGGTCATTAAAAAAAATCATTAATGACTTATCAAGTAATAGGGCTGTCAGTTTCTTTTTAAACATTTGGATTGGGTAATTTTTTTAAATATTTGGTATTTTGTTATAAATGGTGGGTCCCATGCCGAAAACACTTTTCGCAAGTAAAGCTGTATTATAACTACCATTTTGTAATAGGTGCTTATATTGACTTCTAACAGGCCCTTTTCTACTTTCTGACACTGTTAGAAAGTAATTCTTATGTTTTCTCACGAAAATGGCATTTCTGAAATATATAATGTCGGAAATGTTAACACTTTTAGAGACTTAAAAATAGGTACACATGTACACAACAGTAACTGTCTGTCATTTTCAGGCCACACATTGCCTTTAAACACTTGTTCTCTCATACTACAATTACCGCAGAATACAATTCCAAATCACAGAATTGATGCCTTAACTAACTTGGCAAGTCATTTATATAGAGCAAAAATAATGGTGGGCCTAGCACACTGCTCTGTGGAACACCATATCTGATAACTCTTTATTCAGATAAGTATTTCGTACCATACACCATTCGTGTACCGTACTGTTTATGTGGAATACTTTATCTGTGTTATACACTCACCGGCACAATTAGGGGAACACAAAAAAAAAGGTTGATTTTTTCTAACATTGTCGGGTATTTTTATAAGTAGTTTTTGTTTAAGTGTTAATAACATCATAACAGATTGTTTTAAGTACCCCCAACTTTAATTTTAAGTGTTTTGACATGAATTTATGGTTGTTTAAGAATTTGCTCACTTAACGTTTTGTACTCATTCTGATAAGAACTTTAGTGGATGCTGTGAATAGGAACTGTGGGTCATTTAACTGTTTACATTTGAATAGTGCACATTGTTCTAATACAAAATGAGTGATTTACCAGCAACTTCTGTGGCTAGGGCTGTAACCATGATCGAGGAAGGGCACACCTATCGCTCAGTCAGTCGCGCACTGGGTGTATCGACATCGGTGATTCATCGCGTCGTCCGACGTTATAGGGAGACTGGATCGTTCGTGCGCAGACGAGGACAGGGCAGAAATCGAGCAACTAGCGCCTTGGATGACCGTTTCTTGGTCATGCAGACTTTACGAAATCGTCGTCAAACAGCTGTCCAGACCCGAAATCGTTTAGCAGAAGTCCGTAACGTCAACGTGAGTGAAAGGACTGTTAGAAGACGGTTGAATGAAGTTCGCTTAAACTCGTACGTGCCAGCAAAGGCCCCAAAACTCGAGGTAGCTCATCGTGTAGCAAGATTAGCATTCGCTCGAGAGCACCAAGATTGGACTAATGAGTGGGGCCGTGTTTTGTTCAGTGACGAAAGCCGATTTTGTGTAAATTTCGTGGATGTGAGTGACTACCTTAATGAAGTAGGCATCACTCTGATGAACTGGCCAGCGCGATCACCGGATATAAACCCGATAGAACATGTCTGGGACTACCTGGGAAGAAAGGTTCGACAAAGAAATCCAGCCCCTAATAATGTGGAGGAACTTAAATTAGCGTTAGTGGAGAGAACAATTTGTTCCAAGAACTCATTGATAACGTTATCCGAAGCATGGGAAATCGTGTACAGGCTTTAATTAGAGCCCGTGGCGGCAATACCCGATACTAAAACTCCTTTTTTTTTGTCCTTTTTGAAAATGTTTACAGATTTCACTTTTAAGGAAAAAACGTTCAATTCTCATTTTTTGTCATTTTTGTTTATTTCTTCACGTAGAAGTATTGTGTGAGTCACTTTAGCGCTTATTTCAGTTAGTTTGAGTGCAATCAATTATTGATTAACTAAAAAAAATATGTGCTACATAAATTTGTTAAGAAAAATGACCTTTTTTTGTGTTCCCCTAATTGTACCGGTGTGTGTATTATGTATATTGTAAGTTGGATGTCTATCTGAAAAATTAACTATTTCATTTCATTTATCAGGGAAACAAATAAAAATAAATAAAGAAAAATGTTTATTTGACACATCACCGTAAGCAAGAATCACATTTGAACATATTCAAAACTAAAATAAAACTTTAAAAAGGTATGGCGTTTTCTATAGCATCAAAAATGAGATTCACAATAAAATGATTGACAAAGGCATTAATTAATTATAGCTTGAAAAAGTAAAACTGGCCATCTAAATCCCCAAAAGCACGTAAATGGTAATTGAATTTTGGCCGTCATCTTGAATAATTAAATAATTTAATAAAATTTGTTACACATCTTAAACACTTGTTTTAGTACATTTGGCAAATTATGACCTGTTTTGAATTCTTTCTCTCTATGACTTCTTTTGAAATCGGCATGCCCGAACTACAAACTAGCATAGGTTAGCTGCAATGTAACTAAAGTGTGTTCAATACTCTCAATCATTTCTTCCAATCCATAAAGTTAATGAGACCATTATGCACCCTATACCTGGGCACAGTAGGAGAGCTTTAAAATCTTAACTTATCATGTCGTCTTATCTATATTTTATTTTATTAGGGTTTTATTCTAATAAGTAGTAAGATCTCATTCTCGCACAGACGTCAGCGGGCAGCGAGATGTCTCCCGCCGGCGTGGGCGGCGCGTCGTTCGGAGGAGCGCTGTACGAGGCCGAGCAGCGGCTGCAGTACTCGCACCTGCACCACACGCACAGCCCGGCCGAGCACGACAAGCAGGACCACTACTACCGGCAGGACCAGGGTATGTCAGACATACATAGAAGGATGGAATACTCTTTCATTTGTACACCACATAAATTACAGATATCAATGTAGAAATTTTACATATGTGACATTATGGGATGGGCGGTCTTATCGCTAAAAGCGAACTTTTAAAGACAACATTTGGATGAATTAAGGGGAGTAGGCAAGAAAATACAGGTAGTCTGTGCCCTGTGGTAATATACAAAACGAAACGATACCCATATTTATTTTATTTCTTTAAAAAAATGGAGGCATCCATTTTTGACCTCATTTTCCGTATTACCTATGAAGATAAACTTTCCATTTTAATATAACTTTGGAGAGAAATATGTAATTCAATTTCAAAATTGTGATTTCAGGCACTGGCGTCGGAGATAGTCCCAGATTAGACCAGTTACATCAGCATCCCTCGTCCATGTATCCTAGCAATTTTAATAGGTAAGTCCAATTCGCCGACCCAATTTCCTTCAGACTTTATTTTTCACAGATCTAGTTCCCTACCAGGCCAGGGTAACATACGCAGTGAAACAAAATATTTCGTTATATATATCTCGCTTTAGCAAGTGATAATGCGTGTACAAAAATCTCATCGTGCTCACATTTTCGCCAAGCTAAAGTTCTTTTTATAGAAGTCGATCACTGTGAACTGTCTGTGTTGTTGTCACAATGGCGTGTGGTCTGGCAGCAGGTCTCCGCCGGGCAGCGGCGAGGCGTCGTTCGCGGCGTTCCGGCCGCCCGAGCAGCCGCACACGCCGCACACGCCGCACGCGCCGCACGCGCCGCACGCGCCGCACACGCCGCACGACGTGCACGCGGACCATACGCCGCATCACCATCAACCCGGTACGTCAAACAAAACTTACTAAATGATTTTATACCATTCCCCATCTAAAAACCTTATTTTATTCACTGAAAACAGTGAATAATCACTATTTTGGTCTTTGAATTTAGAACACACCAAAATATTCGAACTCCATCTCAATGCTATACAACCTCCTTGCAATTAATTTAATCTTCCTTTTTTATTATTTTGTAAATTTTGACGTTCAAAAGTACCATACATGGGCCTATTTGAAATAAGTGATTTGACTTTGACTTAATCCCAGGATTCTAACACTGATCCTTCACTTGCTCGTGATTCATCTATGGCCCTCGCTTTAAATCCGTCCTTTATTCCCAAATTGCATATTATACTATTTCACCTTAGCTCCTCAAACTACCAGGTTTTGCTGTTTAGTAGGGAAGGGAGTAGTAAGGAAAATTCGATTTTGCTGCGAGCGTGAAACAAAGTAACTTAGTAATAAAAAAAAAATGCCGAGAACTGTGCTGAGACCCAGCACAGTTCTCGGCATTTTTTTTTCATAAAACTCGAAAAATATGAACTTCACTTTGTTCTGTCACTTCCACTTCGATACGAAAAGAGCGAGAGATAGACACAAGTCGAATCGAAGTTCGATTTTAAAATTCCATAGCTAGTAGACCCAAATAAGAAACAAACAATACATATAAACGTTCGGATACACATAAAACCATAAAATTGCAAATCAAAGGTTTTATTTAAATGCTGTTGTATTATATTTTTTGGAACGAAGATCAGCAGAAATCGTCACGCGAAAGTTTGCTTGCGACTGTCTTCTATTTCAAAGAGAAAGAGTGAGAAAGTGTGAATTTGGTCAAAAAGCAAATCCTAAATGGCGGCTGCGAAAAATTTCAAGTTTTTCGTCATGCGTGTCTAGTTTTCGAGGGTGCTAAAGCCGATCGTGAGGTCAAAATGTAAATCCAGGATGGCGGTTGCGAATATTTATCTGTTTTAAGTCATACGTTAGAAGGAAGTTCGTTCCTGTCGGGGTCCCCCGACCCCACGCGTTTTTTTTTTTCTTCTAAGTTATCGAATTATATCTTTTTATAACCAAATAAAGTGAACGTTGAAGAAAAAAATACGAAGTTTATCTTGTTGTATTTTTTACCTTTAGGTATATGGTATATGTTCTCGCTGCTGAGGTGGAAAGTTGTATGTGTTACACGAGACCAAAGTTATTTGCATCCCGGGTCTTTGATCCTGAGCGGATTCTAACCTAAAATCACTGGCTACGCTCGTGATTCAATTATAGAAGAATCCTTCAGTTACTCGGGATTCAAAATCAACATTCTTGGCAAAAACCAACTTTGTTCTCTAGTTGCACAAATAACTATTATTTCTGTACATAGATACCAAAAACTTACACGTCAATAATATTTCAAAAACTAGTTGAGGTCGGTGTTAGAAAAAACTCCGAAACAAACTCAGAGATAACGAAAAAAACAATAAAGTTCAAACATAATCTCGGTCAAATCATGTGAGGACTATGTAGATTACTAATTTCCACTTTAGGCTAGCAGAAAAACCTAAAAATAGTAACCGTTTTCCTCTAGAACCCCACGGTCAGCAGTCGGTTTTGTTACCGTTAGATTATTAGAATAATGAAGCAGGCAGTGTTTAATTATGTAAAACATTATTGATATTTAATTAGGACACAGGTGTGGAATACATAATCTTTCTCTCATTCGAATTAATAATTATTATTGAACGAAGTCTGTAAGTATACTCACGACGCGACGGCTTTTATTGTTAATATTTTGATAAATTCTACCCTTGTCTGGTTCGCTTCTCTTTGAATTTAACTTCGAACTCCCCTACTGCGCTCGCTTGGGAACCCTAAAATTCTTCGTTAGTCTCGGGACACTGCATGCATAAGACACTACTTTAACCTTTTGACCGCCACGTCAAAAAAACTGCGACGTGCCCTCAGCGCCAAGCTAAAAATTCAACCTTAGATACCTACAAAACAGTAGTGAGTTCCGAATGATATCGATAAAAACTGACTGTTCATTTTTTAACGATGTTTTTTTTAATAAACTTTAAAATACCTCAAATATAATATACAGGAGTTTTATTTTGTCCCGCTGTGTCCCTCTATAATGATATGTGTCAAAATTTTGGCACCCTTTACCTTTTAAATCCACAATTAAAAACATCAATCGATAAAATCACGTCAATACCATCACAGCACTATGTTCAATCATGAAGTACTTTTCTGTCATCCTATGATGACTGTGGCGTGGCCGGCACGGATTTTTTTAATTTGCTCGCCTCTGCATTAGAGGTGTGCAAGCGTTATTTATTAATAATATCGCAATAATAATAGAGCTTTTATTTTTATGGTTTCGTATTATTTTATACCCACGACGCAACGGAGTAGTACCTAGTTTAAGTTTGAGGTGAGAGGTTGTTTGTTTTTAGTTTGTGTGGGCCTTTATCTTCACAACGGTTTGTCCAATTTAAATTTATGCGGTTTTCTGTAAAATATTTGAAGTTTGCAATGGGTTTTAGGTAGATAATAACAGCCCCGGATCTAGGGGGGGGGGGGGGGGGGGGGGGGCAAACCGGGGCACGTGCCCCGGGCGCCAATTTCAGGGGGCGACAAATTCAAACGTAGCAGACAAGTGCACCACACAGCACATCGCAACTTTGCAATAAATGAGACACGCGGCACATTTAACCTTTCTATTTTATTTTTTTTACAAACGTTATGGCGCCCCTGTTGGACTGTTGTACCATTATCGATCGATAAAATTTATTTTTATCGAAATTTATTATTAATATGTTGCTGGCAAAATTTTAATTTTTAGAAAATTTGAATTTCACGGGCTAACTTAGCGCATCCCCATAAAAGATTAGCGGGGGGTGGCAGATGGCAGTTTTTGCCCCGCCTCAAAAAAAATCTAGATCCGGGGCTGGATAATAATATGATGATTACTCAATTAATTTAAACAGTGTAAAATTAAAAAGCTATATTATTTTTTGAGAAAAATGTCACGATGTATAAAATTCCGTCTGGGTTGCCATTGCTATTCGTATTTTTATTCCGAATATAAATCACATTTTAACAGTATATGTAAAAAGGAGGAAACGAAAGGGATAGTGATAATTATAAAACATTTACGAAAAATCAGTCTTTTATTTAAGTTTGTAGATAGATATTTTTTTATAATAAAAAATATAATGTAAACAATTTCAAAAAAATCTAATTATAATCTTTTCATACAAGTATAACAATCACTAAAAACTTTTATTTAACTAAATTAACTGTAACGTAGGTTTCCGTTCAGGTCGATATTATTTTTATGTTGTCTGTTAGCTACATCACTACCTGTCATCCTATGGTGACACTGGCGTTGAGGGAACTATGTTTTTCGAACTTTAGAATTGGTTTAAGTTTTTGTCATCTTATGTAAATATAGATGAAATATAAAGAAAGGAGGTTTATTAAAATAGAAATAAAAAAAATAATGTTGTTTAACAAGATTTATTTACGTTTAAAAGTCTGTCATGTAGTCGTGACAGTGGCGTGCTGGGCACTTTTTGGCTTGTCATCTATACATGACTCTGGCGGTCAAAAGGTTAAAGCTGTCTGTCCTCTACACCGTACCATACCATTGACCGTGCTATGAACGTATCAGGCACGGACTACTTTGACCACTAGAACATATAAACAGCGTATCAAACCCGTGAATAACGGTTTTAGTGCCCGTATCATCCGCGTGTCATATCCTTACGGTTTCCGTTCTCTCGGTTGTAGTAGTTCAATATGTTTTCGCATGAGCACTTCGCGAATTGTTGAGCAAATTATTTTCTATACCTATACTATGGCTGTATTCAGGTGCATCCGGTTAGGCTGGAAGCCGACCCCGACGTCCGTTTATGATCTTCAGTGAAATGATCTTTAGTAACTAATAATGATGGCCATTTTTATCGCCATACCGAAAAATAACTAGTGTTCGGAATTAGCGGCCGAGTGCGCTCGTCATACGAAGTCTTGCCAATGATGTGTTTCGCGTTCTAGTCACTTACTAATTCCTGTCGGCTAGTCAAATTTCCTATACCTATACTATAGCTGTATTCAGCTGCATCCGGTTAGACTGGAAGCCGACTCCGATGTCCGTTTATAATGGGTTTAGATTCATACACACACATACACGCACTCACTCGACTCAGCACATCTACACTCCTCATTCTACTTTGCTTTTTTTAATTTTAATTGTAAGATTTTATATTTTGTGTTTTGATACTGAAACCTCCAAAAAGCATAAAAACATGATTTTTTGTGACACTCAAATTGGGAGTCGAAACTGTCTCTCCTAAATACAGATTACTCAGTGATCTAGCTAGGAGAGTAGCGATTCACCCACCAATTAATTGTACCTACACCATTTAAATTAATGTATAAAATGATTATTAAATAAACATAATAATTTTTTTTAACGTATAGTAAGTAATTCTAATTTAATAAGTAATTTTATAATGTAATTTTGATAAGTATAGTCGCGGTTGTGCACCATCTTCTTAGCAATTTGTACGCCACGATACGCCGCTGAACATGATAGAACATTTCTGTATTTAATATCTTGCATGCAATGTATGTACACCACCATGTTTACACAAATAAATAAATAAATAAACTTTTGAGAAAATCCAAAATCGATGCACTGCCGAAACCAGGTAAACCCTCAGACGACCCCAAAAGCTACCGGACGTAGATGGCTATGGCAAAAGAACGGCCAACTTCAAAGCAGTGTGTTGACGCCAACGCTTTTTAACGTATACAGGGTTTCTGGTAATTCGACGTATGTCCGGCAGGAGCTAATAGGGAGGCTCAAAAGGAACAAATTTAACCCCTCGTATCTATGGCCGAATTTCAGTAGTTTTCGAGTTATTTGAATTTTAAAGGTTTTTTGTTATTTTACCAGAATTTCACATTTAATTCCAAATTTATAAAAAAGTAATCAAGACTTGATTTTATACCTGAAACTTGTAACTAACCTAATACAATCATTAAAAGTATTCGCGATAAAAGACAGGCCACCCAAAGAGCGAAATAAATTGGGTAGGGAGGTATCCACTACCTCAGGACTTCGTAAAGCCCCAAGAACACCTGCCTCCCGGTCATGAAGTGCAGTGGCCTAATTGGAAAGCTCAAAATCGATTGCGCAAACATAATTAGGCGAAGTGGGGCGTAATCGATTCACCCAACATTCAATGCGAATCCGGTGCTCCTCAACTCCCATCTGCTAGAATAGAGTGTCCTACTTGGCCCAAGCTGTATAGATGTACGATGGTTTGGCAACGTCGCGTACCATGACCGGAGCGTCTCAGCACCGGCAAAATATTCTGTTGGTCGGTCACGGAACGGTCTAATAATTTTTTTTTTTTGTCTGATACGTTCCCAGCACGATCATGGTATGATACGGTATAGTGGGCAGAGTCCTTTATTCCCTTAATGAATAATCTTCTATTTTTCCTTCTATTATTGATGTATTATTTCATCTCTCAGGGTCACCCGTGGAGTACGCGGGCGCAGTAAAGCCGAAAGCACAGGACGTGGCGTCCAAGTCGCTGTCGGGCCTGGAGTCGCTGGTGGACCAGATCCCCAGCATCGCGGAGGGGCCCGGCGGCGCGGGCCCCGGGCCGCCGGGCGCGCAGGCGGCGCCCGCGGCCCCGGCGCCCGAGCAGGCGCCCGCGGCCGTGGCCGCGCTGCCCGACTACGCGCCCGCGCTCTACCCGCCCTACGGCGCGTACGGCGGCGCCGCCTACGGGAACAACGGGTCAGTATCGAACCACATGTTTTACTATCAACCGAATTATTTTGGTCCTAGCGAGGCAGCGTAATATTACCACACTACATGACCTGAATTAGTTTTGATGTCAGTTACTTTCTGACACCTGCGTGTCCTGTTACAGTTACGGCGGGCCGTTCGTGGGCTACGGCGGCGGCTGGGGCACGGCCGTGATGCGGCCCACGCCGGGCTACCTGTCGGAGTGGCAGTACGGCTACCCGGGCGCCGTGCCCGCGGGCTACGCGCCCTACAACGCGCCCTACTACAACGGGTACGCCGGCCCGCCGCCCGCGCACCATCAGCAGGTAATCTTATTTATTCAGAAGTAGCTGACCCGGCAGACGTCCTGTCCAAAATTCAATAAAATTTTTGTAATCGTTTTGTCTTGAATTCACACAAAAATCCCATAGGAAAAAGACGTTCAGTTTTTCCGAATTTAAACACTTTCCAGGAGACTTTATTTTTTTCTGTTATTAAAAACCTTCCTAATATTTCTAAACAAAAGTAGCTGACACTAACAAGTAATCGGAATCAAAGATTTGGTAATCGAAAACAAAATTGCGACTGTGCATTGTTTGGTTCCTCAAACGGTTCGAAATTAGAAACTGAAATACGTGGCTCTTAGATAGACACCTAACACAAGTAACCATAAGAGACCAAGCACAATTAGAATACACAGTAACAAAACTATCAGATTACCTAACTGAAGCATACCACGCATGCTGTATACTAAGAGCACCACAAATCAAGAACGAGAGAAGTCCATGGTGGAACGCTGAACTTAGTAAACTCAGAGATGCGCTACGTAAACAATTTAACAGAGCCAAAAACACTAGACTCCCGGACGACTGGGAGTTATACAAAGAAACCCAATATATATACAAAAAACAAATCAGAACCGCCAGGAGGACAGCATGGCGTAAATTCTGTGAATCCATCGAGACAAATAATGAAGCCGCTAGGGTAAGGAAGATCCTATCAACCGATCAGGACCGAACCCTCGGCGTGCTTAAAAAACCCGATAACTCATACACACTAACTGACAATGAAACCAGCAAGGTCCTTCTCGAAACTCACTTCCCAGACTGCAGAATCCTGGAAGACAGGACGTGGGAGGCTGAATCAGAATGGACCCCAAGGAACCTAGACTGGTCAAGAGCCCACAATATAGTGACAGAAGAGCGAGTAAAGTGGGCTATCAATACCTTCCAGCCATACAAGTCGGCTGGACTGGATGGCATCTTCCCAGCCCTGCTGCAGTGGGGGGTAGATTATTTGACACCATGGCTGGTGGTGATCTATCGAGCCTGCATAGCACTTAGATACACACCTCTCGCATGGCGCGAGGTGAAAGTCATTTTCATACCCAAGCCTGGAAAAACCGATTACACACAACCCAAAGCTTACAGACCTATAAGCCTTACATCTTTTTTACTGAAAACCCTCGAGAGACTCTGTGACCGGCACATCCGAGATGGACCTCTCCGGGTATTACCACTTCACAAACAACAGCATGCGTACTCCGCAGGCAAATCAACTGAATCAGCGCTGCACAGCGTGGTTGGTAAAATTGAATGCGCAGTGGACCACAAATGCTCAGCACTGGCCGCCTTCATTGACATCGAGGGCGCCTTTGACAAAACCATGTTCAAAAGCATAAATATGGCCCTTGACCAACACGGCATAGACTCGACCCTGAGTGGCTGGATCACCAACATGCTCAAATTGAGAGCTGTACAAGTGACAGTAAACGACACTACGAGGGCCATTGTTGCGAAGGGCTGCCCACAAGGGGGCGTCCTCTCACCGCTGCTCTGGAACCTAGTAGTAGACAGCCTCATCCAAACACTCAATGACAAAGGTTATTTCACCGTAGGCTACGCCGATGACATAACCATTATAATAAACGGGACCCACGAAAACACGCTATGCAATCTCATGCGTCAAGCCCTGAAAATAGTAGAGGAATGGTGCAACAGGCACCAACTCTCAGTGAACCCTACAAAAACCGAACTGATTCTCTTCACAAAAAAGAGGAAACTGATGACACTACAGTTACCACGACTCTTTGGAACAACCCTTAGCCTCTCAACTGAAACCAAATACCTGGGCATCTTTTTGGACAAAAAATTGAACTGGGCAAAACACACGAACCATATCACTACGAAAGCCAGCATATCCCTGTGGCAGTGTAAACGACTGCTCGGGAGGAATTGGGGGATTAGCCCCAAGGTCACCCACTGGTTATATACTACAGTCATTCGACCGCTTATCACATACGGCTCACTGGTCTGGTGGCCCAGGACAGACCTGAGCACAGCCCAAAAAGATCTCGAAAAACTGCAGCGATTAGCTTGTGTCGCAATTACTAGCAGTATGAGAACTACACCCACTGCCGCCTTACAGGCAATGCTTGGACTGCCGCCTCTGCACCTCATTGTGCGGGAGGAGGCGGCCCTGGCCGCCTTTAGACTACATTTATCAGGAACTCTAAGCAAAGACTCCAGAATTAAGCACACACGCATAAAGGAAGATGCAATCAAGCGTCGGCCAATGATGGCATCACCCTGCGACAAAGCACCGAAATCACACCACTTTCAAAGGCACTACAACATAATTCTTACAGAAGAACAGTGTGACTAGTCATGCCCGAAAGAGCTGAGGGTTTACACTGATGGATCGAAGACCGACTCTGGTACCGGAGTCGGAGTCTTCTCGCACGATCTCAACATAAAGATATCCAGACCACTAGGAATGTTCAACACCGTCTACCAGGCGGAATGTGTCAAGCGGTCACACAAGCGGTCCACGCCATAGAGGCCAGGAGAGTTACGGACACTCACATACGCATACTCTCCGACAGCGCCTCAGTTCTCCAATCGCTGAAAAAAAAAAATATTACTTCGAAGTTGATACTAGAATGTCACAATGCACTAGAACAGGTAACGGTGTCTAGTCGCAACACAGTGACACTGCAATGGATAAAAGGACACAGCGGATCGCTAGGTAACGACGCAGCTGACGAACTTGCTAGAAGAGGGTCTAGCACGGCAGTCTGTGGACCCGAACCTATCGTGCCAATTCCCTTCAACCAAATACGCAGGTGGCTACAGGAGTCCACCCTCATACAAGCGGAGTACTGGTGGACCTCGACACCGGGCTGCAGGCAGTCCAAGGTAGCTATGCCATCCCTGGATAGCAAGTTAACCAGGAGTCTTTTACGCCTGGACAGGAACGGCCTGCGCCTGGTGACGGGGACCATCACAGGACACTGCTCGCTAAACAAACACTTCCACACGATAGGCATAACGGACAGTCCTCTGTGCAGGGCGTGCATGGAGGCTGAGGAAACCGTTGCGCACGTGCTCTTTGAATGCACAGGCGTCACCCAGATTAGAACAGAAACCCTCGGGTCACCCAGATCTTTCACAGATGTTCTGAACAGACCAGGAGTTTTGATTAACTTCTGGAGGGAGGTGGGCTGGTTGGAATAACCCCCCCAAGCGGCTGCCATGGCCCACGTACAATGGTCCACCTGACGGACTAAGTGCGGAAACCAAACCCCATAACATAGAACATACGTGGCTCTTTAGCAAACCTTGAAGATAGTGGGACCGGCTTGACTCCTATCGAACGTACTGGCTCATATTAGATCCGAGAGGCAGGCCTGCGGTGACACAATACAGGCTAGATACATAGAACACACACACACACACACATGGAACTTAAACATCACTAGTGAAAAAAATGTGGGTGTACCTGTACTATAGATACACCCCTGTCTATGCCTCTGCTTATGATGTGTTAACAGAACAAAACTGTACACAGTCATCGTCCGGTAACAGCGACCCAGACTAATTTTCTTTCCATTTTTTAGCTCTCTGATGACTAGGAAAGCCAGATATGAGTGTCACATGCATATGCCGTGTTCCAGGCGCACTACCTGTCGGCGCCGCCGCTGATCGACCTGCACAAGAACGGCGAGCACGCGGCCGGCGTGCCCGCCGTGCCCGCCGTGCCGTCCGTGCCCAGCGTCGGCTTCGGCGGCTTCTGTTAGTGTGCCCGCCGCGCCCACCTGCTGGCTCCGCCGTAGCTCAGTTACTAACATTACAGTGTCTTGCGACTGGACTGTTAGAGCCTGTGTTTAAATTATATATGTCTGGGACTGACCATGTGAGATGTGCATGACTTGGTCGAAATGGACATATTAGAGATGTTGCAATTTTAGTAGCTCGGCTATGATAGTGAATAAGTTGTAAGCTGTCAACGTTCAATTGTTTCAAGTGAGGTTTTGAGAGTTGTACGTACGGCGAGCCGGCTCGTATGGAGGTAGGAGGTATTCTTAATTTTATAAGCGGTCGGCGACAGTGCGTGGAAAGAGAACGGTCGCGGCAAGTACTTTCCTAGAGTAAGTAGCAAATTGGACTGAAGTATCGACGTGAGGGAATGTTTTGTAAAGCAATCGTTAGTGATGTAATTTAATCTTTTTCAAACTGAGGAGCTTAATTTGTAGGATTTATTTGTAAATATTGTATGTATTTTTTTGTTTCGGTCCATCACATGTTTTATTTAACCGATCGCTAGTTACATCACACACCAGGTCTGTCGTGATGGTTTAGTTCACGTAAGTAGGGCACGTCTGATGTGAGCGGGCGGCGGGGCGTGCGACATGTACTTAATGTATTCGGAATGTCTGTGATCTTCAGTGATGTCTAACTAATAATGATGGCCATTTTTATTGCCATACTGAAAAATAACTAGTGTTCGGAATTAGCGGCCGAGTGCGCTCGTCATACGAAGTCTTGCCAATGATGTGTTTCGCGTTCTAGTCACTTACTAATTCGTGTCGGCTAGTCAAATTGTGAAATGTACCCCTCGCCGCACCCCCCGCCCAGCTAGTTGCTCCATTCGTTTGTTATCTAAGTCACAACAACGGCCTATGAGATATATTATTATGAATACTTTATTTAGATTTTAATTTACTTATTCGTCGCACGAGCGACGCTATTTATAATTCAACTTTAGCATTTGATAACTATATTTTTACAGTCGCAGGAGGCGGCCATTTTATTGTAAGCGGTCGATGACCTTTACCAGTGCACAAATACCGCCACGTGAGGTACTGTCTGTACTCGCAGTACTCGCAGTACTCGCTGTACTCGCTGTACTTGCAGTGCTCGATACATGCGGCGGGCGCGTGACGTCACGCCGTGCATTTTACACAACGTTACCCGAACAGTTACATTAGTTTCGGATCGCTAGTGAATAGCATAATTTTACATAATATTGTAACCTATATTTTATTATACACGCGCCATTTTATTGTAAGGCTACCGCGCGAGGCTAGACGACGTGTATCGGCTTCCTTCGACGTTCTGTTTATTTGTATATGGGTACTGACATGTTACCAGCTAAGTTAATCACGTATCAGCGGATCTAATGTATGTTGCTGTGAGTGACAGCAGACGCAGACGCTGCGCCGCCGCCCGTGGTGTAGCCTCGCGCCATCTTGTTGTACCGTATGACTGGTTATACCCTCTAGGTTTAATTTAACGTTAACACGATGCATAATGTTTACATAGGGTGCTGATGGGTTCCATAGTTTCCTTATACGAGAAGCAGTGCGCGCCTCGGCGTACTTGTGTGCGAGTCTTTTTACTGTGTTGTTGAAGTTTATTTCATTTTGATGGTGTATAAGGTATCGGGTCGTGTAAAGAGTATATAGATCTTACATCATAGGGGTCCTATTGTAGTAGTCGACGTGAGTCCTTCCGCATGCTTTATACAAGCGTGTGCAGGCGGGTGTACATAACGGGAGGATACATCGGGGAGTAAAACAATCTTGTACAAAAAATCTTAAATTAGTAAAAGTCTTTTCTTTGCACAAAATGATAAAAGTCTTAAATATAAGCTAAAAACGAAATAACATACGTAATAAAGACATATACGTTAATGATAGGTTTACTCGGAAGAATTTATATGATAGTTAGTGGAGGGATAGTCGCCGGAGAGGTCTCGTGATCGTCGGATCGTGCTCAATGTGTTGCGTGCGCGCATAGTGCCGCGGCTACAGCTCTCGCACACACACACATACACACACACAGACACACACACACACACACACACACACCCCCAAACACACACACACACACGTGACACACACCACACCCTCAGCGACCTAACTACAACTCAAAACTGGACGGCCCTCTCGCCACACACACACTCTCTGCACAAAGTAAATAGCGCAGAATTACAATGAACGAACACGCACGTATACATAGACGCGTACGTACAGCGATCTAGAACAAATGCCAGTCGCGAGTGCGCTTGCTAATGTGTGCATGCGTGTTCGCGCGTCATATGGAGCTGAACTTCGGTAAGTACACTTTATACAACTGTAGTAGCCCCGCGAGAGTGACGTCAAAATGTAACATGATCTCCAATATCATTCTGGTCTGGCTAGGATTAGGTTTTTCGTACGAGTTCGTACCGCAGCACTATTGCAATGCGTCTTTTTTATTATTTTTTTCGTAATTCAAAAGGGGAAACATGATAATTTAAAAAAAAAGAAATCAACAGGGTATTTAAGATTGCTTAAGATATATTATTTTATATTTATTGTGACTTATTAACGATGCGTGCTTGCGGCGCCATTGTGCTTAGTGTTACTGATGTTTGTTTTTAGTTTTGTTGTCGCTGCTGCGCGTGAGTCAACCGGGACACACTTTTAGAAAACATGCTTCGAGGGCGCTAAAACAAACCGTAAAACTGGAAATAATGTAAATTCATTATTAACTTGGGTGGTTTACTCGAATATTATGAACTTACCCAACTAAACCCAAGTATAAGTAACAGCCAACATAAACGTCGTCCGTTGTGTAGAGATTTAGCAAAACAACGTTTTCTCTATCCAACTATAAAATACATGAATAGATGTTCGTGTGTCAGGTTGGTGAGCGCGTGGCGTCGACCGCGTGAGACCGTTGAGCGACAATTGTTCACAATAACAACGCCTTGTACATAATGAGTGCTTTATTACGCTTTTTTGATATTATATTTTTTATTTAAAAGTAAATATTACAATAACACTATTTCTATATTTTTGCTTTTATTTTGTACATTAACGCGGTCGTGTATTTTGTATGTGATTGAAACGTTTTTGTTCGCGTCCTGTTTGTAAGTACTCTTGATACTAATGCCGCGGTATGTCTGTATATCTTTGCATTACTTTCACGATTGCTGGTCGATTGGGATGTTTTTGTGATAATGGCGGCAGCGCCACGACTCTCAACCTCTGAACAGATCCTTATGTCTCGACAAGTGAACAATACGTTGCCGCACAGTTTGCCGCTCGCAAGCTGTTCGCGAATGTTGCTGTTCTCAAGTTCTTTTGAATTCCATGTGTTCGAGCTGTGATCTTTTCAAGCGATAATTTTGTACTTAAATCAGTTTTTATCAATCTACGTCGCGCTTTTAATCAATTATTTATACTTTTTTGAATATGACGTTTTTAGCAATGAGTTTTGATAGTCGTGATGCTTCCCTTGTGAACGAAATAAAGGCCTACACACGCTGCCACTGCTTTAGCCCGGTGCCGCGCGGCGCGACTGTGGCGCGACTGTGGCGCAACGTGGCGCAATGCTCGCCCCACGCCGCGGTCGCACCGTGCTCGCATCGCTCGTGATCTTGAGTGTTCAGCGCAGACGGTCGATGTAAAGGCACAATAACTTTACAGAAAATATAATAAAATGATCAGAGATACTTCTGAACGCGCAAAATCGTTATGTTTGTTTTATTGTCTCCTAACATTAGTGAATGTGCTGGTGGACATTATCGCTCGATTTGCTTGACCGTCTGCCCTGCACGTTAGTTGTATTTCTAAGTTTTTTCATCTCTCGAATAAGACTTATCGGCCAATATTCCTTCCTGCAACGGAGTGCAATGTCGGGAGATTAGTGTTCTGTCTCGTAATTATTATCTCTATTGTTATTATTATATTTTTATTATTAAATTGTAGTTACGTCGTGTATAATAGTGTCGTTAAGGGCCGCTTGCACTTAACCGTTCGGCTAACACGAGTGACTTTCGACTTTCCTATCAGGTGCATAAAGATTAGATTTGTATGATAGAATAGAGGCGAGTGGTGAGGTCGGTCGTGCTGGACTAAACTGTAGCTTAATGTAAGTCTCTATCAACGAGTTAGTGTTAGTCTTGTACACACATACACACCCGAGGCGGCGCCAGCGAGGCACTGCGACCAGCTTGAGACTGAAGACTTGAGGTCAAACTCACGACACCTATCTGAGGTTACTTGAAATTACATCTCTTTCTAATTGTCTAACTTAGAAAGGAAAGCACAATCATGGTTTGGGATCTAACTTTATTGGCTTCAGCGAGATATCGCCCTGCCCCCTCGCGCCGCGCTCGCAGCCGTGACGTGTCGCACGCCGCGCTGTAGGGTTGACCAGTGAATGCATTGAGTCGCTCAACTATTTGTACAATATGTATATTTTTGTAAAATTCACTAACTCGACGCAATATTATGAAATAATAATATAATAATATCTATAATATTAAAACTTAGTACAATTGTTATAAAATCATTGGTTCTGTTTTCGTTTGCCCATTATTTTAGTATCATTAAATCAACGTGTGCATACCATCCAAGTCGACGCTAAGATTACAGACAGGACTTGAGTGTCAGGCGGTGAGCTAGTAATCATTTTATAGGGAAATCCGAAGCATTTAAATGTAGCAACGATCTTTCATTCAAGTTCTGTGGCTTATTGGGGACTATAGTTGCACGACTCACGAGCTCGCACTGCTGTCGAATTCTAGGCCCGTCTGAACACGTCTGCACGACAGCTGTGCAACTTATGAACATTTGTAATGAAGCTGGCTTCATTATCACACGATTAAATGATCTTACCTGAACCTTATTTATGAAATAACTCGATGCATTTGAATTAGATGTGGCAGAAATGTAGAGTAATATGATCATGTTAACAAAGACGTTCAGTAGCTCACTGCATGAACTGAGCTGTAGAAGTGTCGTGCAGACGGCGCGTGTCAGGTCCGTTAGAGTTGTATGATAATGCGCCCCGGCGCCGCTTGGTTGTGAATTAGTATCGCTTATGGCCCCCACTCCGTCTGTCGCGACGTCGCGCTCATCCGTGTTGCTTCACTCAGTATTGTCGTGCCAAAACATACGTAAATGCGGGAGTAACAAAGCAATATCGTAACTATATAGTCTCGAATGAAAGCAATAATATCTCGGCGAGTGAACGCTGCAGTACTCTCTGTACTTCGCCTCTCTAATTAAATTATTTTATCGGAATACTTTGTCACGTCACTGTCAGTAGTTGCGTACACATAGCATTTATTGTTGGTGTCCCACCCCTGCACCACTCATCCTTTGAATTTTAATGAACTTTTATTTATTTAGGTTGACTGTATTATACTTAAATATTAAATAAGGAGATACACGATGTTGGCGTCTGTGACTATTACAGGCGCCAGTCTTATTTACATATTATGTACTTAACAGTTCATATTGCGACACACGGTGTGAGGTGCAGGGGTCGCGCGCCAGTCAGAAGGCGGAGTTCTTATCCTAGCTCAATTTTTATTAATTATTATATTATACTTGCTTGTTATTCATCGTTGAAATATAGTTATTTTGAACCTTGGCTGCCTCATGGCTCCATTTAACTAAACCGTTGAACGTTATAAGTACATAGAAGTAAAGTTTATCGCATATCATAGTGGTCTCGTAATCCCAGTGCGAAGACAGCCAAGGGTTTATTCCAGAAGCCTGCATTACTCAAACAACTCGCATTTGATTACGGTGGTTGTTAACATAGTGTGGGCGGCGCGGCGCGGCACTTGTGTCGCGACTCTGTCGTGTACAGACTCCACCCACGTGCTGTGTGTGTGGAGGACTGTACACTACAGGGCTTCGCAAGGTAAATCTTTTTGTGGTCACAGACAGCCGTTGAAATGCAATGTGTTCCAATGAATGTTGCGGAGAATTGAAGCGACGGCGTGTCAGCAGTTACTGCCGCCGATACTTGAAACATTTACAGGAGCGAGTCAGGCCACAGTTACCGCGACCCGGCGTCGCCGCGTCGCCACGGAAGCGAGGTTTAGTTGCAATTCGTTTGGTCAATTATTTACAAGTCTCGCAGCGCCGCGCCGCGTCCGCACGGTTCGCATTATAAAGTACAATTTACCTTAACCTGTATTGTATTAATTACGAATGTTTACAGTATCGTAACTGTTGAGCGATGTCGCATGTTCACCTCTGATCGTGATTGATTCGTGTGTCCGTTTATAATATTTACGCTAGCGGTAACACTAAAGTTGATATGTTTGTACAGTTTTTAACGATAAAACTACTTCTCGTAGTGACTAAGCAAGAAATATTTTTAGTATAATAAGATCTAATCGAATTACATCATAGTGTATCATAATAAACTATTCGAGGTCGATTTTTCAAAATTACGTTAAACTTTGTACGATCCTTCGGAATATTTAGTTTAAATAAATTATAAATGTCTCTCATCTGAAACTGACTCCGTGAAATGTAATTAGAAGTTAAACAGGAAGAATTTTAAATATTGAAATACAACATTAATAATAAATAAGTAATGTATTATAAATAGATATAAGGTAAAAAGTTATTATTAACATTGTATGGAAAAATTGTGACAAAAATTATAGTCATTTGTAATATTACAGTGTTGTTTCATTCATTCCCACCCTTTAGCGGTCTCATCAACCGACAAAGACTCACGATAATGGACCTAGTTGAATACCATCCCTACCTACCTGAACGTAGACAGAGTAAACTATAGACTGCTGCATATCTTCTTTTTCATTCGTACAAGAAAAAGAGAAATATATTAACGTCACTAGCAAAGAAAAGAGACAGAGTAAGAATATTTCTGTCCCGTAGTGCGTGTCGGCTAAGCACAACAAGTTTGACGTTTATGAAGGTTGCAGATTGACATCAAACTAAATAATACACCGTGATTAAACAAAAAATAAGGTCTTTTTCGTGCATAATTCAATAATAGTACATTTGCGCAACTGTGAAAATGGTAAGGTGCAGTGTAATAAGCTGTAAAAATGATAGTATGATGAAGATTGACGGATTGTCCTTTCACTCGTAAGTATTCGATTATTGCAATGTTGAAGTGTTTCTAAGCAATTTGTGATCTACTATTCGTAATCAAATAGTCGCAAGCTATGTACGAACTAATTAGTTACATGCGCTAAATCTAATTTAATCGTGATTTCGCAATATTTTTATTTCTTAACCTCAAAATCCATTTTTGCCGCTTTTTAACGGGGAATTTACCCTTTAATATTGGAAATCCTTATTTTTTTCTTCATGCAATGCATGTAACTTGCACTACATCTTGAAATAAACCAAAGTAGGTAATTGATAAAAATTAAGGACTATTAAAAATTATTAATACTTAAACTCGTTTTGCAGATTTCGAAATAAGCCCGAAATACGAAACATGTGGATTACGGCAACTAGTAGGCCTAATTGGGCTCCAAAAACTAGTTCAAGGATTTGCAGCCAACATTTTGATAGTAATATGTTAATAAAGAAAGGATGCAAAACTTTTTTATACCCCGATGCAATTCCAAATACGGTAATAAATTATATAGATTATATTGTGATTACTGTTACAAAGATTGAATTTAATTCCAACGGTTATAAAATTTTAACATATTAGCTTACAGAGTCAGGAAATCATGGAAGTGCTATGAGGATAAAGAACAGCGAAGCCACATCCACTGGAACATTAGCCGGGAGCTCGACAACAGTTATGTCTGTAAGTATATAATGTAGTAATAAATAAGATTTGTAAATCAATCATTCATAATAATTAGAAAAACATTTTCTTTAATAAAATTTTAGAGCACATCATCAGAATTTACGCCAAGAACATTGAAACGAAAATGGCAGAAAAGCAGAGAAATATCGGAGCAACGTTTAAAAAAACTAAAAACGCTTCGAGAAAAATCTCGGCGGCTGACTAAAAGAGTGGCAGATTTAGAACATGTCCTCACAGAATTGAAATCAAGACTGCTGGTTGGTGAAGAAGATTGTGAGCTATTAACATCGATTGATAACGTTAACAAAGATTTCCTAAAAAAACTTGTAAATCCGTCTAACCGAAAATATTCGCCATCCCTCCGAAAGTTTGCTTTATGCTTACATTTTATAAGTCCGCGAGCATATAATTTTGTTAGAAAAACGTTCAACTCTTGTCTGCCACATCCGTCCACGTTACGATCTTGGTACAAAAGCATTGACGGCAATCCTGGATTCACTAAAGAATCTTTAGAATGTGTAAAGCTCTTAGTGAATCGTGCTCAAGCTCAGAGCAAGACTTTGTTTTGCGCACTTAGTATAGATGAGATGGCGATCCGTAAGCATGTCCAATGGGATGGCAAGAAGTGCGTAGGGTTTGTTAATTTTGGAGAATCATTAGAAGGTGACAGTGTAGCTGTTGCTAGAGAAGCGCTAGTATTTATGCTTACGGCAATCAATGATTCCTGGAAAATTCCTATAGGCTATTTTTTTGTAAATGGTTGTAATGGTGGACAGAAAGCGAATTTAGTAAGACAATGTATTGAGCTGCTTAACTCTTGCGGTGTTAAGACTATTTCATTAACTTTTGATGGGTGTCCCGCAAATTTCACTATGGCCAGGAGTCTTGGATGTATCTTAGAGTCCTCAAATGTCACCAATCTTAAAACTTCTTTCAATGTAGGTGATCAAGAAATTATGATTATGCCGGATCCTGTTCATATGCTCAAGCTTATTAGAAACACACTCGGAGAAAAAAAAGAGCTCTTTAATTTAAGTAACCAAAAAGTTTCCTGGAACTACATTTACAATCTTCACGAATTACAAAAAAACGAAGGACTTCATTTAGCCAATAAACTGCGCAGCCAACATATTAATTTTGTAAAGCAAATAATGAAAGTAAGGCTTGCAGCGCAAACATTCAGCAATTCTGTGGCTGAAGCAATTGAGTTTTGCAATAAAGAGCTTTGTTTATCTGAATTTTCTGGATCGGAGGCTACCGTAGATTTTATTAAAAAAATTAATAATATGTTTGACGTGTTCAATAGCAGAAATTTGAACACATATGGTTTCAAGAAACCAATTAATAAAAATAATATCAAAGAAATAGAAACTTTTCTTAACGAGATGGAAACCTATTTAATCGGCCTTAAATTAGAGAATCAAAACATTTTAGCTTAAAATAGAAAAGTGGGATTTTTAGGGTTTCTTATTTGCATAAAAAGTGTAAAAAAGTTATACAATGATTATATATTACCTGAGGTAATGAAATTCCTACCCATATATAAATTTAGTCAAGACCATTTAGAGTGCTTTTTTAGTTCAGTCCGCGCTAGAGGTGGGTTTAATAACAATCCAACCGCAATGCAATTTCAAAGTGCTTACAAACGCCTGATTGTTCACGGTGAAGTGAAGCACATATCGTCTGGAAATTGTATTCCACTCGAAGATATTAAAATTTTAACATTCAGTGAAGTCCGATATGAAAAAAAAATCAATTTATTCACTAAACTGTCTTCTATAACTGATACGGATGAATCTTTAACACATGATCCCATAATCGACATTGATCATGATTATTTGGCTGATCCTTCTAGGCTAACTTTTTATTCTAAAGAAATAATAACCTATATTGCGGGCTTTATTGCAAAAAAATTACGTAAAGCGATTAAATGTGAGGATTGTATTCTAGCTTTAATCACAGATAAGTTTGACGGGATCATTGCCAGGAGAGACAAAGGAGGCCTCATTTATCCTTCTACTGACCTAATTAAAGTATGTGAATTGGCGGAAAAGATATTTTGAGCGCGTTCACACAAAGGTGTTTCTTTTTATAATGAGAAAAATTTGATGCCGAAACTTATATCATCGTGTTTCAGAGAATGCACACGTACCAATCTTAATATTTTTGTCAATGACCATTTCGATAGTCAACCTTTTATAGGGAATCACAGAATTCTTCTCATTAAAGCAATTGCCATGTATTATTTGGAAACACGAATTCATCACGCTACCAAACAACATTTTGAACCAAAATTGAGAGTAAGAAATATTCATAATAAATTAGTTCTTTTTCAGGGTCAATAATTTATTTATTTTATGAATAAAACATTGAAGTTGCATCATTGCTCATGTTTTTTATTTAATTTTCTTCAAATAAACCTGAACATGAGGAGCTGGTGGCTAAGGATTAACAGCCTCAAGGTTCGATCCATCAAGTTAAGCTACGCTTGCCGGGGTTGGTTTGTCGATGGTTGACCATCTTTACATACTGAGATTCCTCTGTGCCTCGGAAAGCACGTTAAGCCGTTGGTCCCGGCTGACGCTCGTGGATCTTTGACAGTCGTTATGAGCCGGCAGAAGCCCGAACGTCTGACAGCCAGTCTCACCAAGGGGTATCGTATTACCCAGTTACTGTGTTATGGAAATCAGATAGGCAGTCGCTCTATGTAAAATACTGGTATTCAGCTACATTCGCTTATGCTGAAAGCCGACCCCAAAATAGTTGGAAAAAGGCTAGACAGATTGATTGATAAACTTGAACTGGCAGCCCCGTCTTTAGCTAAGTGGGCTCCTTGGCCCTTGAGGATTTTAACCTCGGACTAATCAAAAAGACCTTTAACGGGGTTCATCAACCGGAATGAACAACAACGATATTATTATATTTTTATATAATATATGTAAAAAGTAAAACATATAAAAAATCGAAACTGGCATAAAAGGTGCCTTTCCGATGTTTTCATTTGCAGAATCATTAACTGTTGGTAAATTATTTACGAGTTAAAGTACTTTGATCGTTTGATCTGCTATCGCAGAAGATTGAGGGCCCTATGAGTCACGGGGCCCTGGGCTCAAGTCCACTGAGCCAATGCATAAAGATGGGGCCTGCTGTGACAAACCTCATTTAAAATAAACATTTTTCAATAATATTTTTCTTATTTACAAAATATTGGGTAAAACTTTCCTTACTTGGTAACCTTAATTAATAGATGTACTTTTTTTTTTGTCCCTTTCGGTGACACGGATACCATGAGTCTATAGTTTACTCTGTCTACGGACCCGAAGTTCACATTCAACTCGCAATCTGTCAAACTTATCCAAAAAAATGTCTATGGTCCAAAACGTTGAAAAAATTTATTGTATGCAGGGTTGCCAGATGTGATTTTTATTGCTCCCCAAATTCATAAAATAATAATTCATAGAATAATTTTTCTCCAAAATGATACCATTTTTCTAAGTTTTACCCAAAGGCAAAAGTTAGTACTATCAAGAAATTGTAACTAATAATAAAAAACAAAGGAGTAAGAAAACCCGCATTCTGTTTGGCAAACGAAGTAAATTTAAAACAGAATTTATCAGAAAATTGCGGTTCAGCTTCCCAAGCTGGTCTGTATCGTCTTGATTTTGACATAATTAAATAAATAGTATGTAACACTAACTCAACAGAAAGACAATTTGTCTTTGAACTTTGAAGAAAATTTTGATACATCGAAATAAATCTTGTCTCTACGAAAGTGCGTAACAATAACAACACAACAATCATGATTGAATGAAACGAATGAACAATATGTAGAATATTGTGGAAGTAGAATGAACCAAACCATAGACTATTAAGAGATACGAACTAAAAAACGAGCGTACTCGCAGATTTCGAGATCTGTGAGCGTAGGTATTGCCGGGAATGCGAAGAAAAACGATAGGGAGATCGTGGCCCCCGGCAACAGGGCAATTGAAGGAACACGGGTGGGTTTTAATTAGTAAGAGCCTGACACGCTAGAAGTTATTTGATAATTTCCCACCCAAATAAAAAAAGTACTAATTTATCGGGTATGTTCGTAAAATATGATACATCCCGTAGGAAACTATAAAAATAAAAACACCAAAATTTTTCATGAATTTTTTCTTCTCTCCAATCATTTCTCCAGGAGTCAAATTTTTACCCAACATTGCGAAAAAATAGCCAATCTGGGAACGTTGATTGTATGTTTGACTTGACAGCTTGTGAATGCGAACACGTTCATCTGATTTAAGTACTGGCCGTATTTTCGCTGCTAAATATTTCATTAAAAAAAATATTGAACGTCTTCTCAAGATCTTTTTTAACTTGTTTAATTAATTCGTAGGTACTTGTAGACACTCGTTTTAGAGTTGAATGCGATTTTATTAAACGTGCAATTTTATAGTACTATCGCTGACACCCATATCTAAACACCGTGCATGCATGCAGCGCTCGGCCGCTATAGTAACGCTTATCTACAGAGACGTTAAACAGATGTGGTCATCGTGTGTACGGGATCTTGTTTTCAAAGTGGTTATTTATGCGTGACCGCGATGGTTCGTGCTGTTATACTTATACCTACACCAGTTTTGAATGTAAACTAACTTGTATCGTGAAACAATTGTACGTCTTGTTCAGACGGTGCCAGTCAATTGTTGCTTGAATTTTATGGTATGCCACTGGAATTAAACTATTGCACCATGTAAATGAAGCTTAAAGCAACGAATGTCGATTAACACCTTAATAATAATATTATTGAAGACATTCGGAACAGATATTAAATTAAATTCACACAACTATTTATATTCTCTTCATATTATTTGATTGTTATACTTATTTGTCAGTCATAAAGGCCTTATTCACTATCCATTCTGCTGTACGTCCCGCCAACGCTATGCACGATGCACGACGAAAAACGACAGTGAATTGTCGGCTCGCAGCGTACGTCAGTTATTTTTATTAGTTGCTTGCTGGATTTGCACGATCCAATTTTGCATACAGCAAGCGCCCCCACCACCCCGATCGTCGTGGTTTGCGCGTGATGGATCGTGTAATGTTATGTTTGCTGTACGACAGATTCAGCCAGTGTTTCCAATTTTAAGGGTTTCTCCCTTTTTTAGGGTAAAACTATTAATATTATGCACGACTTAGGGCTATTTTAATTTTGGGGTAAAATCGCGAGAAGAACTCCCAATCTGGCAACATTAACCGCGGCTTTGGCGAGACGTAGGAACAGCAAGATGGATGGTGAATAAAGCGCTTTACTTGTTTTGTATGTTAGCCAACTTCATAAAAAGGAGGTTATCAATTCGATACGTAATCTGCATTCACAGTTTATTTGCAAAACATGTAAACAAATACGAGTTTTAGGAAAAACAACTTTAACGCCTTCACATAAGATTCAGTTTGCGCTACTTCTTCATATTTTTTTGAGTTTTTTGGACCATTTTTTGGACGTCAGCTTTTTATTAGAAATACAGTTAGTCATTCAAAACGTGAGAGTAGAAACCCGGAGTCACAAATATGCATAATCAAGTCGTTTTTAATTTTTAATGTCACACATTTGCGTCTGGATAAAGTTTAAAACAAATACACCGGGTGGGCGTTGGACTGGGCGCGGGACTGTCTCATGTAATTTTGAAGTTTAAAAAGTGCTGATTCCTAGCCTAGTTGGAATAAATTACTCTATTATGACAACTGAAATCATGTGAATTAATTGTAAAAAAATACTAATATTAAATTTAACGATGTGCTAAAAATTTGTGTAGTGAACGGAAATGGGCCTCAATTAGAATTTCGTTGCTGACTGTATAATTCATTAGTCGCCAAGTTGTTCCCAAACATAAATCAATGATGTGTGTTAATTAGCTATAATCTCGCTGGCAGTCGCTGATCATGCTGCAGTCGTCAGGGACCACGGAAGTACTTCATGAAGGGGGGGGGGGGCAAACTTCTTTGGTTGCCCCCTTCCAAAAAAGTACTCCTTGACGGGGGGCGACAACCTCGTTGGTCACCCCCCCTTCCAATAACAATATTATGTACATAGCTATCTATAATACTTTAAATTCCGTCAAAATAAAAAAGCAAATCAAGACCCAAAATAGTAGGTACCGCCCCGTTGCGCCATCATAGGTTACTCGCAGAATAGCGCAACGGGGCGATAAGTAAACAAACAAGGTGACAGGAACATATTTCTAAACCTTTACAGTCAAAGTGTAAAAAAATTGTATCAAATTGTTGGCTGGTATCAGTCAACGTGGGAAAAAATAATACAGTACCTAATAATACCATGAAAAAATCCTAGTTTAGTAACGCCATCTACATGCCTTTATGTTTCTTACGGAGCCATGTAGTGACATCTAAGATCGCGACAAGTAGTCGCATACAACCCTAAAAAAAACATTTTGCAAAAACTCGGAGTGATTGCAATCTCACAAAACCTCAACATTATCCTTTGTTTTGTTTGTGGTAAAACTGTTTGATACTCTGAGGTTTTAGCTCAGCTATCTAGTACCCGTAGTTTTCTCTGTGTTGCCATGTATATGAAATGCCCATTGAGATAGTAAAAACACGGAGGCGCCGCGATATTCTATACGTAAGTTTGCTTATACAAATATGGGTGAAAAACGAACTAGAATGTGAAATATCGTGTTATTTCACTCTTTCTAATGTGGTAATCTATTTGATAAAAGAGACAACAATATTTCAGTTGTTCCTCATAATGGCAACATTTTGTTGAGACGTAGTAACAGTTGTAGGTAAGTGCCATATCCGCCATAATATGCGACAAGTTCATGGTAGTTCTGCTGTCAAGTGGTTGTTTACTTTTTCTTTTATTGAGATTTGTGAGAAAATTACGTGGAGTTTTCCTTTAAAACGACATATATACGTTGGAAAACACCAATTCAACATGCCTGTGTGTTGTATTGTGAAGTGTGGTGCAAGAAAGAAGGAAAATCAACCTCAATTATCTTTGCACAGGTTAGTAGCCGGTTTTCATGCAATAGTACATAAAGTGATAAACTTTCGATGAAAAAATTGCTAGGTGATCATTAAATACGGCTTAAATTTTAATATATGGGTTTATTTCCGTCCAACACACCTTTTTATAATTTCATAATTTCATTCGTTTGTTTACAATGATATGTCATGGTGGAATAGTGTTGTACCGTTTCCGTAATAGTTTCTGATACTAGTTCCTTCGCTGCGCTGAAATGATTTTGCTAGGTCCGGCCCGTGGTTTACAGCAAACTGTACTCTTTGGTTCATAGCACCGAGAGACCGTTCCGCAGAGTTTTATGTAGTGTATACGATTTTTTTGTTGAAGTTTTTAAGATGAACAATACTGTAGAACATACATTTTATGTAACTTTTATGATTTCCGCGGCGCACGCTAATAAAGATCCCAGTCCGCATGATTTTATCCGACATCTTCAACAATAATCGTCAAATTTCAGCCAATTTACACAAAACTTTAATGAATTATACACTAAAACCTTCCGCATGAATCACTCCGTCCATTAGTGAAAATTGATTGAAAATCCGTTTAGTAGTTTTTGAATTTTTCGCGTTCAGACAGACAGAAAAACAGACAGACGCGGCGGTGTACTTTGTTTTATACACACATCAAAAGTGTCTAGGGATCAAGCATTTTTATGCGGATTTCTTGAGATTGAGATGTGGCTTTGTAATAAATTTATGATTATATAAATTTATATGGATCCTTTTTGGTGCATTTCATAATTTGAAACAGGAACTGTTAATCAAATTCGAGTAAAAGATGAAAATCAGCTGTCAATATTTTCCCTATAAAAACATACAACGCATTGAAGACATTATTAGTGCTACTGTTTCCCTACTACTGATTAAAACCAACGTTATTATGGAGCGGCGACGTCATTTAAGCAGGGAAGAAATGCTCAGAGCCGTGGGAATGATAGAAGCTGGTTCCCGGCAACGTACTGTGGCTTTAGCTCTGAATACAAGTCAGAGTGTTATCAGTCGACTTTGGACACGTTACCGAAGCACTGGTACCGTGGCTGAGCGCCATGGAGGACGGTATCGCTGCACCACACGGAGACAAGACCGATACATTCAAATCTTAACTCGAAGAGCTCCAACAATAACCGCCATGATGTTAGCCGTGAGGCTTCATCACTCTTCAGGGAACTTAATTAGCGACCAAACAGTCAGAAACCGCTTGCATGAAGTGAACCTTCATTCCCGAAGACCGCTACGGGTACCACCTATAGCAATGCACAATCGTAGGATTCGATATCAATGGGCTCTTGAACACAGAAATTGGGCAGAAGAACAATGGCGTTTCGTGTGCTTTTCTGATGAGTCTCGTTTTGGTATGAGACCGGATACAAGACGTATACGACACTGGAGAACCCCTGGACGCCAACAGCGATTAAAATCCTGCCAGGAAGTCCATCCTTATAGTGGTGGAACCATCATGGTATGGGCGGGTATTTGGATCGGCGGAAGAACTGAGTTGATTTGGATCAGAGGCAACCTCAACGCTCAAATTTATGCTGAGACGATTGTATCTGACGTCATCGTTCCTCTACAAGTGCAAATCGGTCCCTTATTTCAGTTAATGCATGATAATGCACGACCGCACACCGCAAGAGTTGTAAGACAGACTCTCGCCGCAGCTAACATCAATGTCCTGCTCTGGCCTGCTCAGTCGCCAGACTTGAACCCGATTGAGCATGCATGGGATATGCTACAGAGAAGAGCTCTGCCGAATATGGAGGGTATCCAGTCGCAAGAAGACCTTTTTTTGTTGTTGCAACGAACATGGGCGGCCATTCCACAGCGTGATTTGGATGAACTCATTTTGAGTATGCCAAACCGATGTTCTTGTGTTGTTAGTGTTCGCGGTAGAAACACGGATTATTAATTGTTTAAGTTACCCAATAAAATTTTAAAGAAAACTGTTATTTCAGTCTTTTTTTCGAACTTTAATGTTAGTGGTTCAAATGTCAAAAATCCCTTTATTAGGAAAATGGCAAATTTCTTTATTAATGCAAAGGTGACTTGGTTTATCGTTACTGTGACAAACGAAAACACTTTATTTGATGAATCCTTAAAGAAAATTTTAATTAATATCAATCAGGAGAAAAGTTATTGCAAAAATATATGTTGATCCCTAGACACTTTTGATGTGTGTAATATGTAAGGATGTGTATTATTCCGAATGCTCATTTATGATAAAATTGTTAAAAATTTAATTCACTAATGCCCGTTTTCACCGACAGCTAAGTGACACTTAAATGAATACCTAAATAAAACTGCACTGTTTTTCAACTCTCAGCGCTGAGTCTACCGTTGAAAATCCAACAGTGAACTTTTATTAGGGATTCATTTAAGTGTCACTTAGTGAAGGTGAAAACAGGCATAAGACTTGCATGCTCACTCGATACTAAATATTTGGCTTCGTTTAAACGTTCACTTGCCAAACATTAGGTTTGCGTTACAAATATTTGTGAAAACTTTATTTGCTAAGTAATAATTCTATAAATGAAATTATAATTATGCGGAAAATTGTTTGAGAAGTGATAAATTGTCAATACTCGTTTTTTTTTGTTACAACGGACTATTAGCTAATATTTTTTTAAATATGATTCAACCGTGATATCTAGTAAGATTCGTTATACTATTACGTACTAGTATCGATACTCGAAATAGTAACACCATGTTCCCTGAATGACACAACCCTAGCATTGGCAGCCATTTTATGCGACATTTTGAGTTGTAGGTATGCACCTTTTTTTTGTAGGTATTTCCAGTCCATACTTATTAAATGTCTATGGAAATGCCCCGCATCCATGAGAATGTCTTTGAAAAAATTGTGTTATCCACACAAAAAAAGCATATGGTACAGAATTTGTAGTGTTGATTTATGAGTTTCCTAAATTGTTGCTAAAGAAACGTTATTCTTTGTTTAGTTGGGATTTCCATTTTAAAACAAAACTTATGTCACAAATCGTATTCAAAGTGTGTTCAAACACGAAAGTTTTCCGAGTTTACCTTAGTAGCTCTTGTTTGACAAAGAATGTCAGTACCATAGCCTAAAATCTAGAGTATACGAGAGTGCGTTAAAACTGAAAAGGGCTGTTTCAATGTCTTGACCATAAGCTTACCATTAGAGTGTATGTAAAACGAGTTTAAAGACAATATCAAATAAAACTGCTTCTTTCATACGTTTCATGTATTTTTTTTTTAAATACAAATATAGGTAGTGATAGAAAAATAAAAGTAAATTATTCTTTGTGTTGTTAAAATCGACTCAATAAAGAACTTAATTTTGATGGCTTCGAAACCATAGACTATTTTGTGCTGTCCGAGAGTCTCCGAAAAGATCGGTGGATCGCCTGTAGATTTCGGTGTGGATTGCGATGTCGGATATTGGCAGCGGTGACGAAGGGATTTCTAGTCAGAGTACGTATTTATTTACAGCGGTGTAGCGTCTGGGATATCTCGCGTTTCGCGCCGCGTCCGTTAACCGTCATTGACGTCGTCCTCGACCGTCCTAACGTTCAAAAGTAAATATCTCATTGTTCCCGTTTCAAAATGGCGAATTTGGGTCTGTTATATCTCGGACGCTGAAGCTTCGGAGGGATCTTCGCGCGGGACGGTCCCTCGGCAAGCGGGTGGCGGCGCGACGGCCCGCCCGGGACCGGCTCCGGCCGACCGCCGCGCGGAGGTTGACGACCTATCGATTTTTTTGTCTGCGACCTCTCGTCGTCGGGCGGGCCGGTGTCGGCGGCCGAGGTGGCCGAGACGCTCCGGGCTTGGCGGAGGCGGGCTGGTGTCGGGAGCCGCACGTCGCCTCGTCGCTCCGCGCCGCGCCGCGTCGTGCCGCGCCTTGTGTCTCTCGCCTGTCGTCAGCTGAGCGGCGCGCCACCATGGCAGGTCAGTGGCCGTGCCTCCCCTGGCCCTCGCCTCTCCATACTTACCCACTGACCTCGCTAACTTTATTAGAGCGGGTGTGATTGAGCCGCAGTCGGGAGATGCGGCGCTAGACAAGCCTCTTGTTGGCGAGTTCTTTGTTCTCGTGGTCGGTGCTACCGCGGTGGTGATGAGTGCTCCGGTCGCCGGCGCCAGTGTTCAGTTGTGTAATAGTGAAAGTGTGCTACCAGTGCCCTGTGACTGTCTGCAGACTCCTATATACAAGGACAAAGAGTTTAGTTTACATCCACCTGGATTGATCTTCAAACAAAGAAAACTGTTGTGTTGATCATCTACAAGCAGATTATGGCATTGATGAAGTTTGTGATATGAAGAATATAACATGAAGCCCTGAACTCCCTGGGTTGGTGAAGTATAGAAAAGAGTAGCGGTGAGGTCTGTATGTAGTAAGTGCTGTCCCATGCTGAGCACAATTATCATTCATGGATTATTCTCATCATCTAAATCATTGAGCCATCACTGAAGAATTAGAACTACTATACCTATATGTAACTCATATTATATGATTACTTAGTACTATTGCATGATATTTCGCTTTATCAAAAAGAGCTGCCCATAACTTGCTACAGCCACACTCAAGGTCCCACAACCTAATCCTGCAGCTCTATCCATTATCCATAGAACATGTTCCTAGTATATTACTTTTGTTCAATCTTGTTCCTTCCATCTATTGCAACATTATATTATGCCAACCAGTTGTCAATGTAAACCAAATTACATTAATTTGTGAAAGCGGTCCATTCAGTGTGTTATCGGAAACTGAAATAATTTCCTTTAATATTTCTGTTAGGACACTCCATATGCTAGTAGAATAATCTATTTTCAGCACTTATTGGATTATGGAAAAGAGTAAGTTTAAAAATAAACTAAATGTACCTTTGTGTGTCATGCTCACTACATGGGGTGTGTTGTGACATTAGAATATAATCAGCTGTTCAATGAGTACTAGATTCTGATAAGATTGTACTGCAGATGATTGAAACAATCTGTCAATCTATTGTGGGTATTGTTGTTTTAATTCTGTTGAATTAAGATTAAAATAATATGATGAATAATTAATTCAAATTTCATACTAAAATTACAATGATTGCATGTTGCACTTTTTTATCATGTTGCAGTAAAAATCATATGGCTATGGGTGCATGCCGAGGAAACTTTATGGATTTATACATGAGCGCATTCATGCAGTAATAAACTGCATGAATACACATAATGCGCCCTTCGGCACAGTTCAGTTCTAACAATTTTGTGCTGAATTATTTACTGAATGTGTTGTGATAATAAAACAAATGTTTACGTTCAATATCAATAGTTGAGGTTATTCTAACTGGAAAATAGGACTATGTTAGCCACTGCGGCTTATCATCGGTGTGGTACTTTGGTCGCATTTACATTCAGTACTGAAGTTGATTGTCGAATATTGTTTGCACAACATGGTGTAATTTCTTTGACAATTTGTCACATTTAATTAAGGCGGGTGGCCTAGAAAGCTTTTATCTTCTGTTTTACTTTGTTTCCTTGTTGTTAATGTGTTATTTAGCCATTTTTCTTTTCAATGGGTTGAAGTTGTTTTGGTTGGGATGAAGCAAATTAAATCATTGAATTAAATAGATTTACTTCTGAAATAGAAAGGCATGTTGGTAATCCATTTAAAAATGGGTCCGTGAGTTTACATTGGAAATTGGCATGCTTTCAATTTCTTTTTGACATGGATTTGTTTCAGATCCTATAAAAATATCCCTTAGATTTACAAAATGATTACATTATTTGTGGCTGACTAATTTTGCAACAATCCGCATTGGTGCTGGTTCAAAAAATTCAGGAAAGTGTTGCAAAAACAAAAAACAGTTTTTTTTATAATTTTGCAACAATACTCATTGTTGCTTCATCACAGCCTATTCCACTGCTGGACTGAAGCCCCTCATAAGTCACCTCATTGCAGAGAATCCATTCATCTGTTTTCAATCCTGCATAGGTATAATTTTAATACTTTGTCGCCATCTTTACCCTGCTTTCCGAAATGCGCTAAAAGTGAAAATATCGCAAATCCGACCAAATTTAATAGTCACAAAATATAAGGGCTATTGAGTAATATAAATAACTAGCTGCGCCCCGCGGTTTCACCCGCATAAGTCTCGATCTCGTAAAAATATCGGGATAAAAAGTATCCTATGTCCTTCTCCGGGTCAAGGTCTATCCATATCCCAAATTTCATCCAAATCCGTTCAGCCGTTTTAGCGTGATGTCGTGACCAAGGGAAATAGGGATTCATTTTTATATATATAGATAATTGTGACTGGTCGGATTCGCGATATTACCACTTTTATCGCATTTCGGAACGCAGGGTTCGCCTCTCATTTCATTTGTCTCAGTCCTTTTGCTAAGCATGGCGATTATGCAAACATTGACGGGCGTTTTTAGCGAATCCAGGCTTTTAGGCGGAGGCGAAAATGTTGCCGCAATGACTTGAAAATAGATTGTGGTATCGCCGACGACATACGATTCAGACTGCGATTTCTTAGGCATAGAAGTTTGTTGACGAATTAAACATAATAAAAATATTAATCGTCTTGTTTGCCAACAAGCGTGAACTAGTTTGGTATCTGATCAACTTACATAAATACATAAGAATGAGTTATTCACATTAGCTGAACAAATTATACGCGATCTGCCTATGTTAGTCAAACAAATTAATTGGAAATCTATGTATTTAGGAAGTAGTTTTCCTCATTGTCAAGTTAATATTGATTACCGCCCGAGGTTCTTTACGGAATGAAAAGTCTTTTTCCGGGTTCCAACTGTCCCTCCAAGACATCCTATTTCATTAGAACCGGTTCGTAAGTTCATTCAGCATTAAAGATGTAGCCACCACAAGTTCACTCTCGACCCGAGGAACATTTGCAAAAGATTCTCCAATGTAATTGATAAAACATGTTGATATGTCAAAGGGGTATTATATTCAGTTGAGCCTCGGTTTTAAACCGCGAGCGGCATCGCTAAGGTGAAATCTATTAGGCCAAACAAAGTTTTTATGTAATACCGGCCTAGCTGTCGAGACAGGCGTCTTACATTGAATTTAGAATGTATCATTTCAAAATAAGGCGTTTTATAATGATATTTGATGGTGTGTGATGCAGCTGGACCACCCGAGGTCCAGGGTCTCGCGAGAGGCTGCCAACATACGCGATAAGCGATTACGTCAGCACCTCTCGGTCAACTCGACAAGAGTGGCTTTTGACTCGAATAGACATCATCTACATATCTATCAGTTTTGCACTCCCTCACAAAAGAATCATTGCTAAAAGAGCGCGAAATTAATTAATGAAGTAAATGACCGTACAACAATTAGATGAATTTCAAGTTAACGTTTCATAGTTGTGGCTCATAACGTGACTGTCGTTTCGTTTCTTCATTCATTACCAACCGTGCTGCGGCTGTGGTTTTTTTTTAATGAAAAACTGAGGTTTCACTTTTTTGTCCGTCTGGCTTATGTCTGCAACAATATCGTCTGCTGCCAATGACCCGCCTTGAACTACTTACATAACTACTTTAAGTGTCTCTTGGCAACACTCTTCCACCTTATTGGTTGTTTAACTTGGTGATAGACACCCTAGATCGGGCCCCGCTGCGCCGCTCGAATTGTTTAACCGACTTTTAAAATGGAAGTTATCTTTTTATTAGAGCTTTTACGACTTCGCAATTAATTGTCTGGTGATTCGATAGGTTTTTTTTATAGTGCGCGTACGTTGCCGACGCGTCGGAACACTACGGCGCTGTTTGCCATTATTCAGGTCATGCGCAACGCTTACAAGTAGATTGGCAAAAAATGTGTGAAGAAATGACGCCTGGTGTGAACATGGCGGCGCTACGTAAGGAGGTTATTAATATGCGGCACCTGAATGAGACGCGCGAATTAATGTCACTTGTATATTAGCAACAAAGGATAAGATTTAAAGATAAAAAACTGTATTAGCATGAAGACTATCGCAGCGGTTAACTCTCAGTTTTACGACGGCGATGGCCTACATTTTGGATTGTCAATTCTTTCGAACAGATATAAGTTTAGCCGTCATATCACGCCAGAATGTGGGACGAGCAAGTAATGATAAAGTCGCTTCCTTGTGCTAGCCGCACAGGATTTCGTGTATTCGCACGACGTCACAAGCTTCACAAGAGATCTCTTTCATAGCTAATATGTAGTTGGCCACAAAGCACTGAATCTGTTATGGCTTTCGAACTGGGAATCACAAGGCTTGTTTAAATACTCCACGCTCAAAGAGGATTAAGGGGTCGTAGTAGTTACCTGAGAGGGATTAAGTTAACTAGTGTACTCAAACGAGCCTAATATAATATGATGAAGCATCTGGTCCAGACTCAAAAGATCTCTTTAACCTTGGCAGTCTCACAGTTTTCGCGATAAGTATATTTTCTGAGTAAAAAACCGAATCTTACCGGAACCGTAGAGGAAGGAACGTTAAAGTTGATGAATGTGCTGCCACGATGATTTTTACATACAGATTTATAATTTGCCAAGTTTTACGATACGAAGTGGTCGTAAACGGTTTAATCCACTATAAGTACTGTGAGAATGGTTTATAATCGTTATCGTTATATGGATAATAATTTGTAGTGGCGTTCTCTGCCGAGTGCCGACAGCATACGCAATATGTTTCGCACGTAAAAAGGAGGCTTCCTGTCTCTAATATACCTGTGAATAATGACAGGAGTGACTGATGGATATGTTGGTTTTGTTTTATGAATACAGAACCAATGTCAGCCTTCCGGTTTAATGTCTCCGCCCAGACCTCGAGCGCGTCGGTCCGACACCGGCCCCGAGTGGTCCGCGGTGGGCGCTGAAGCAGCTGGACCGGGAGTTCCTCCTGGAAGCCTCGATCATGTAGGCCTGGGTGTCATCACCAGACAAGCCTGCTGACATTAACGACGAGGCGGAGTGGTTTCGGGAGGCCATGTCCGAAGTATGTGACGTGGCAATGCCCCGGGTCCAGCCCGGACGTGCCTCGCGCCAGGTGTACCGGTGGTCGCAACAGCTGACGACGCTGCGTATTGCATGAGTTGCTGCGCGATGCCAATACACCAGGCACCGCAGGGTCCGTATCCGCCCTCCGGATACGAAAGCCATTCAGGCAGAGCTGTACGAGGGGTACAGAGCAGCAAAGACCGCCCTCAAAGCGGAGATCCAGCGGGCCAGAGTCCGCGAGAAGTCGCTGGAGACTCTGAACAGGGACCCTTGGGGACGCCCATACAAAATGGTGTGGGAGAAACTCCGCCCATGGGCTCCCCCGCAGAGGTTCCGGCCCCAGCTTGTGGGGGCATGGTGAGCGCTCTGTTCCCTTTAAGAGGAGAACATACTACCCCGCCCATGGCTCCGCCTACTGCGGTGCCCGATGCGGACCACACCGCCGACGACGACGACGATGCTTTGGAGGTGACCGAGGTCGAAATGAGAGTGGTGGTACGCAGGCTGAATGCCAAGAATATCACCCCAGGAGCTGACGGCTTGCCTGGAAAAGCCTGCCTTGGAGGCTCTCGGGCCTCGACTAACGGGGGCTCCTAAGCGCATGCTTGGAGAGGGGCCAGTTCCCACTTCGTTGGAAGACGGGGTAACTGGTCCTCATGAGGAAACTGGGGTGCCCTGCGGACTCTCCGTCCGCTTATCGACCCATTGTGCTGCTCGACGAGGTGGGCAAACTCTTTGAAACTCTCGTGCGGTGTCCCACATGGATCGTTCCTGGGGCCGCTTCTGTAGGGCATCAGATACGATTGGGTGCTGCGCGCCGACCTCCCTAGTGGCCTCAGTGTTATTTGCTACGCTGATGACACGTTGGTCCTGGCGCAGGGAGGTCGCACCAGGCGGCGGCTGAACTAGCGACACGCGGGGTTTCGACAATCGTTGACAGGATTCGGTAGTTGGGACTCGAGGTGGCCCTGTACAAGTCCGAGGCCATGTGTTTTCATGGTCCTTGGAATGCGTTACCGTTGGGTTCCCAAGTAACGACAGAAGGGGTTCTCATCGGCGTCGAGTCGACAATGAAGTACTTGGGACGCGTCCTCGACAGCCGGTGAAACTTCGTGGAGCAGTTCAGATGTTTGGCTCCCAGGCTGGAGCGGGCCCGGGCTGCCTTGAAGCGGCGCCTGCCCAGTCTAGGGGTCCAAACGCCTTCTGCCGGAGGCTCTACGCGGGGTCGTGATCCATGGCCCTTTACGGGGCACCGGTGTGGGCGCGTTCCTTGAAGCCGCGGCCAGCTCACCGGTTGAACTCGTCCTAAAGCGTCATGACCATCCGGCTGGCCCGAGGATACCGCACGGTCTCCTGTGAGGCGGCGAGCCTCCTTGCCGGATTGTCGCCATGGGATCTGAAGGCAAAAGCCCTCGCGTACATTTGGAAGTGGAATGAGGAGGCGAAACGCCGGGGTGTAACTCTGCTGCCGCGATAAATCGCTTGGAGCGCCACAATTGCGGCGATAAGTCCCCTGTTTTTATTGGTATATCTATATTGGTGTGTGCTAGCTGATATATACATGTGGCAAATAATTTCATTTTCAAATCCAAATTCAAAATATTTTATTTCACATAAACCTACATGGGCACTTCTGAAACGTCAGAAGCTAGGTGCACGGTTCCAATTGGTCGTTTCTTATGGAGAAAAGCCGGCAAGAAAGTCCACGTTTACTCGTATAGGCTAAATAATTGGCTTTTCTTTTTCAATATTTTCAAATAACAGTGTTAATAGGTTTGGCAGGACAGTGTAGGTGTGCACGCCACAATTGCGGTGATAAGTCCCTTCCTTAAGGAGTAGCTAGAGAGGCGCCACGGCGTCCTCACCTTCCGCCTGACGCAGGTCCTCACCGGACACGGTTGTTTCGCGAGGTTCTTCAAGGTTTCCTTCAAGGCGGGAGGAAATGCCCGGAGCGCCCTTGTGTGAATCGCCCGGAGCGCCATTGTGTGGATCGCCCGAAGGACACGGTGGAGCATACGGTGGAGGTCTGCCTGGCGTGGGCGGAGCATCGCCGTGTCCTCGTGGAGGTGATTGGCGGCGGTGATCTCTCGCGTCCGGCCCTAGTCCAGGCCATGGTACGGAGGGAGAGGGCATGGGAGGCCGTCACCTCCTTCTGCGAAGTAATGCTCGCGAAGGAGGAGGCGGAACGCGTGAGGGAGAGGCAAACTTCGCGACCTCACGCGCCTAATCGCTGTAGGAGACGCTCTGGGCGTCGGGAGTCGCAGGCCGATTCCCGGCCACCGTAGGCGCGGGAGCAATGGGTAGCTTGCCGTCCGATAAGAACCAGGCCCGGGTCGACGGCGCGTTGTGTTACACGCGTGCCTCAAAGAGATGTCAGTAGGACTGACGGGGTCCGCTAGGGTCGATGCCTGGTGGGGTTGCGGGAAATTCCGAAACGGATACCGTGGCCCCTGGCAACATGGCAACTGAAGGAACACGGGTGGGTTTTAGTCAGTAAGAGCCTGACATGCCTTCCCGCTCCACCCAGAGCGGGAGAAGTTATTTGATAATTTTCCACCCAAAAAAAAGGACTAATTTCAGCTTAGTCCAGGCTTATTATAGCCGCGTATTCAGAAATTTTAGTCTGGATCAAATAACTTTGGAATTAGGCATGAAATTGCGACTCGCTTCGTAGAAATACTGAGCGCCAAGCGTCAATGTAGAGAAACGTGTTTGTGTCGTTTATGGTGTTATAAGTAATTATATTTTTTAATTGCTCAAAAGACAAATGAATTTAAAGCCATTAATGGCTATCATTCTCTCTTAAAATTGTCTTAAATGGAATGTGCAAGTTTCTAGTCGTTATTTCCTTTTACGAGATATTTACTGGTATCTGAGTATTTCATTTTTTGTTATTTGATTACTCCACTGTAGGCCATTAATGGACAAAAATCCGTCCCATCTATTGCTTCTGGGGTGGACACTCCAACAGAAGTCTTTTTAATAAGTCTTTCTTTCTTTATCCCTACCCTATCTTAATTTTTTAAGTTTGTAAGTTCGTGCGTAAGTACCCAGAATTCTTTACAAAAAGAGAGTACATACAAGCGAAAATTATTTTAAGACATAAAAATAGACTAAACCAATCCAGTCCAGTACAGTCCAATAGTACTTTTGTTATGTCCATAAAAAATTATAATTAGTTGCCCGAAATAATAAAGAATTTAAATAAATATAACATCTTTATCAATAAATTGAAGCTTTTCCTTGTAAGCAAATCCTACTATAGTATAAGCGAATACTTAAATGATAAATTGTAGGTAACTTCATAACTATCCATTTGTATCTACAAATACTCACTATTAAAGATACGCCTACCTACTCACAATACATAAAATATTAAAAAAATAAAAATAAATATGAAGCATTCAATAAATAACTTGCCTTAGGGATAATAAACGTTAATGACGTAATAAATAAAAATAATAACAAGTAAATAAATAAACGTATATAATTTATAAAACAACAATTATAATTCTTAAATTGAATTATGTATTAATAAAACAGTATAACTTACTACTTAACTAATAATACAATTTGTCACATTAAACGACCAGTGGGCAGTGCTCTTCCTCCTCTCTCCTACTTTTATTTTATTTTTTTCCTTTATTGACCAACCAACAATTGTTTATACTACAAATAGTCAACGTTAAATCTACCATAATCTAGGGTTAGTATAACAATTTATTACAGGTTAGCACCGCATGCCCCTTTAACTTACAAGCGCTAGACTAATATAAGACTTAAAATTAACAAAATATTAAAATTACGCGATGGAATGAATATAAGGAACAAAAAAAAAAGAAACTATATGATCAACAAAAATAAAAGAGAAAAGAAAAAAGAAAAAAGAAAAGAAAAGAAAAGAAAAGAAACTACTAACTACTTGACCTATGCTGTGCCCGACAGGGTCCATAATTGCGACTAATATAAATATTTCCCTACCAACAATATACATTATGGTACGGAATAAAGAATTTTAAATTTAAATTTCTGTAAATTTGAGTGTTAATCATGTCCAAATAAGATTCGTCGTCAATTTGTGAGTCGGCTGCAGCGCCTACATCAGCAAATTACGTCTGGTAACAGCACGCAGTCGCAGTCTTCATTGATCGTTTCCATTGCATCGCCCAAGGTCACACGTTCAACATTCTACTCAGTTTCGTTTCCATATTACACTTGACTCCCTTTGTACCATATTTTCGTATTCCAAGTAGTGTTTTTGCATTTCGCACATTAATACGTCGGCCGCTAATCAGTGCACATTTAGCACTTGACGGTCGACTGCGGCTTGGCCAACTTGGTCGCGGCTGTGTATCGGTAACACTACACGACCGACCTCTGACCAGTCGGCTGTGACTCGCTGATACCACAGATATACTTGGCTTTCTATAAGCACACATTTGACCGAGCTCTGTTCGTAACTTCAGGCGTCGACAAGGTACTAAGAGTGTTGTATGTGTGCAAGCGATCAGAAAACGTTTATAGGAAGTTCTTTATCTTTAACGTATGCGATCTTTCTCGATACCTGCTGGACATTTATGTACTTGCTACCTATGCTCGTACCTACAATCCAAAAATGTCAACTAGCTGTTACGAAATCATAGCGAATGGTCGCGTATGTCCTACTTTTATGTATCCGCCACAGTCCGCGGTGATCTCATAGTTCTAAAGCCTACCTTCCATTGTATGGCTTGGCACATACCTACATGATATTTGGGCATCCGCTGAGTATTGCCAAAATTTGCCGATACCAAAACAATCGCGCCCCGGACGTATTTCGTAGCAGATTTCTAAGCGCGTTACGGATCTTTCGTCTAGGTCGCTTCCCGCACACGTTTACAAGAAACACCTCGTTACGTCGGCTGTCACGTCGGACGATGTGATCTGGATATGATAACCAGAGTGAGCAGGACTTTCAGAGGTTATGCCTATCAGTTATGCAGGTAGCAGATGTTGTATTGGTTGTTCTTACATGGATAATTATGTGCACACCAGCAGCACCCCGCGGTTTCACCCGCATAAGTCTCTATCCCGTGAGAATATCGGGATAAAAAGTATCTTACTTGTTAATCCAGGTTATAAACTATCTATGTGCCAAATTTCATCCAAATCCGTTTAGTCGTTTTTGCGTGAAAGAGTAACAAACATCCATCCATCCATCCTCACAAACTTTCGCGTTTATTATATTAAGTAGGGTTGAAGTTCATAACTCAAATCGAAAATTTCGCTTCTTGGACATAATTTTAATGAATGCGTAGAATCTCACGAGGCTTCAGGAGACCAATACGATAAAGGTTTATATACACCTACATTATGGGAATTTACTCATGTATTGAGAAATTAATGTGGCGGATCGATTTGCATACTCGCTTAGGGCGAAATAAATTAAGACAATTTATGCGCGATTGAGGCATACATGTACCGTTTGTAATTCTATGCGTTAAATATACGTTACTGTTCGACGGAGCCAGGATACACTTTTTGTTATATTAAATGGCATTTTATTTTAAATAACGCGGTACAATTCGTTCATATATTTTTTGCAGAACCAGTCTTCATTCTTTTCATGAGGGTAGTACAATAAATGTGTCGCGCATGTCCATTCTCATTCCAATCTCGTGAACGCAATCGTTCGCACATGACATCCACTTGGAAATTAATTAACACGCTTTTGTCTGTGAAAGACTTCTTTTATTCAGTTCCTGTGGCAGGTCTATACTCTACGATCGATTGGGCCCCGTGCTAGGCACCTATCTTAATCTGATTAGAGTAGATTTATGCTTTTTCGTACATTGTCATTTCATATGAGAGTTTCAAAGCGCGCTGTTTCTACGCTCTATCCTACGCATTGACAGGGTTTCAATTGATTGGTACTTGTAGATCTTAAGTTAAATATTTCTATAATACTTTTCCTCACACTCCCAATCGAGCATATCTGGGCTTCAGTAAATCAGGACAGAGTATAGGTCTTTGTGTTCAACTGTGTTCAATGATACTAAATATACAACTAGTGTATTTGCGAATTTTCGCCATAATATCTCTGCGCGACTAAAAGTAATCCATCATGTCGTTGTTCTTATGCTCGCGTGCAGTATAGAATTTGTAGTTTTCTCGAATTTTCCCGTCAGTCTGACAGATAGCTACAAGTCTAACATTCGTGCCTTGCGCATGAAAACAACAAATAAATAACTTTGAGATGAGCATTTGCCAGCAGGTTGTTACGTTGTATGATTTCAATTGATCGAAGACCGTCGTTCCATATTTGATGAAAAGTTTCATTCAATCGATTTGTATATTGTTTAACACAAAACACAGAATCGCACTTACGCTACGGTATCATTTTCTGGGGGAACTCAACTGATCGAGATACAGCTTTTAAGGCCCAGAAAAGATGTCTCCGATCATTGTTAAAACTTAAATCGACAGACAGTTGCGCGCCTTATTTTAAGTTACATAAAATCTTGACACTTCCGTGTATCTATATTTTTGAAGTAGCTATGTTTGTCAAGCAAAATCCATCTCGTTTTGAGCGCCTGGCTGTTGTATTCCCAAGGAATAGGCGTGACAACAGCAAATTATGTCAAGTATCATGTCGAACCACTTTGACGCGTAAGAGCGTTTCTTGCATGGCCCCCATTATCTACAATAAATTACCGAGTAGTTGGAAAGCTTTAAATACAGCACAATTTAAGAGTAGATTGCGGAAATTTTTGGTAGACAAAACGTACTACAGTGTAACTGAGTTCCTATCGGAGAAAAATATCTGTTAGGCCCGTATTAATAAACGTTACTCAGCCCAAGAGCTCGCACTTGATAACAACCTTGAGGTCTCGAGCGTATTAATAAACATAAGAATTGGTGTACTCAAGTTACGGCTTGGGTTTACGTTATCAGCTGAGTGATGGACTGATTAATAAACGAAACTCATCACTTAAGTATACAATGAGTGAGTGTACTCATGATGCTTAAACCTGAGTGTAGGCCGTACGTGACTTGAGGTCGTGATTAGTAGCGCGAAACATGGAGTTTGAAAATATTTTGGGTGAAGTTAGTTATTACGATCAAATAGAGTACTATGACGAAATTTTATGGCTTTTGCGATATCGTTTACAAAGAATATACATAAAGGATGCCTCAAAACCTTTTGAGTTACCAAGTGAAAATTGAAAAAAAAAACGATTCACATTTTATCAAGAGTCAATATTGTACATATTAATAAAAGATTAATTCGTGAATACGTACAATAACAGAAGTCTTCAAATTTCTCCAAAAATAGCCATTCTATTAATTTTAAGGTTTTATGCTACAGCATCATTTCAGGTAGGTAGGTACCTACTTATGTAAATATCGTAAGTACATTTATTTAATTACTACTTATATATAGGTACTCATAACACATAAAGGCATTAATCCACTTATGTATCTACTTCTTTAGTTGCATAATGTTTAATAAATAAAGTTTAAATAAACAGAATGATGTTGATTGTTGTTTGGCGTTTTTTTTTGTTTTCGGCACTCGTTGCAGGATACTTTATTGCGTTATGTTATTTGTACTTATTGAGTTGAGTAGTAAAGATTTCTGTCATATTGGGAAATAATTACAGGATAATTTTGACAATTTCAGAATTTATTGGGTAGAAAACAACTTTATAACGTGATACAGCGCTATTAATTAAATTTTTAACAAAATAAAAGTATTTCAATAAATCTTACGTCATTACAATAACGAAACGTGATGAATGTTATTCTGAACTTCGGTCAATGTGATGTAATCGTTCACGAGATCAAGCCATCAAGTACAGCGCATTGAGGAGCTGATCTTGGTAACTGAGATACTGTATTCATGTGTTTATTAATTAGCAATGATCTTGAGATGCTGATATTGTAATAATGGCGTATCAAATGATTACTTACTTGAGTACGTAATTGAGGAACGTTTATTAATACGGGCCTTAATTAGTGAAATCTTGATATAAAAAAATAAAAAAAATATATATTTTTGACATATTTGATTTTTGACATTTTGATTTTGGAATTGTAATAATAATGATATTGGTAATAGTAATGACATGTTAAATGATGTAATGACAATGGTATTATATTTGTAATAGTAATGACATGATATTTCATCTTATGATACTAATTTATATTTTTCTTTTAATACAAACATATATTTTGAATTAAGTTGATGATTTAAGAATTTTATAATGGTAATTTATAAATTGATAATTGTAATAATAGTGATATAAATAATTTCAAATGTTTGCATGCCGATTGGTAAAATGTGGCTGAGCTAAATGTAATCTTAAGAACTATTATGTATTACCCATATTTGCAAAATAAAATTCTATTCTATTCTAATCCTAGAACATCCCCAACATAATCAGCCTATAATGTTCCCACTGCTGAGACACAGGCCTTCTCTCGGTGAGAGAGAGTGGGCCGTTATCCATCCAGCCGACCCAGTGCGGGTTGGTACATGTCACATGTCTTCGAATTTTTGGTTCTAGGACATGCCGGTTTCCTCACGATGTTTTCCTTCACCGTTAAGAGAGCAGTGGTGATGAAATAATTTACACAAAGTAAAGCGCCTGCCTGGGGTCGAACGTTGATCCTACAACTCGTATGTGGCGGCCGTTACCACGGGGCCACCACTGCTCTCCAGAACATACCCGCTTCAAGCTAACGCTGCTTTTCAAATACAATGCTGCATGCTTTCTACAAAGAGCTCATCCAAAAAAATCTTACCCAACTGCATACCAAATTACGTAGACTTGTTAACACACCACATTACTATGCAAAGCCGACGCATACCGAAGGATGTTTCGGACAGCACCTGCAATTATTATATCGGCTAATGGAGCGCTCGTAATTAAATGCAGCGTGTGTTGCGTGCTCGGCTCCGGGTAGCTGCAACAGCGGTAATTGCCTCACGAGTTTATTTGGCGAGCATACCTCGTCCTAGTTTCCTGACCCGTCCTGAAATTTAGAATTGCTGAAACGGGCTATAGGTAACTGAATTTTGATTTGTTTCATAGTTCAGCATAAATCGTTCGTCGCTTTGCTGGTTCTTTGTTGAGAGTTTGAATATGGTTTGGTTTAGGCCGAAAACTATAATTCCAAGGTTTTGGTTAAGATAAAAGATCTGCTAGAAAGACTTATGTTTTCAATAATTTTATCGTTTGTGGCGAAACAAAATTAAGGTGTCGTAATGTCTCACGTCCAAAGAATTTACATATGTTTTGGTCCTAGTTGCTTAATAACATTTCTAACTTGTTTGGTTAGCATTTACCTTCCTTATAAGGAGCCTGCCTGCTTATCTTCTGTCCTGATACATGCTAATTTGACCTAAGTTTTGCAACAAATCGCTTATCATGTCACTCATTCCTTGTCCTACACGATCCACTTAGTAACATGTTGATGTTGTACAAAATATTGTAAAATTCGCTAATAAAGAGGTTGGAAACATATTCGCGTTTAATTTATTCGACCCTATGGTAAACGTATGGGGAGGTCATCGGGCGGCGGAGGCCAAGGCAGACAGCACATTTGGCAATTGTCTTACGTAAGGAAGGGACGCACGAGGCAATTGTGACGCTGATGAACTGCCAATCAGACGTCACTGGGCGTACTGTTGACACGTCTTTGATCTACCATGGAGGATAACCAATTTAAAGAGCTGTTTTTGTAAAGCTGAACTCTTCTTTACAAGAGTTCAGCTTTTCAAAAACTGCTCTGCAAGTTACTTGAATGAATGTTGAACCTTGGTAGAATCCCGTGATTGGTTTGAAATCTTTCTGCTCAGTGCGGTAGGTATCCACTTTATTGAAGCCTCCAGCCCGATGAGATCTCCATTTAGTTATAAATAGAACTTAAAATAATACTACGTTTCATGTTATATTATGTTTATTAATGTAAGTGTCTTTGTCAATGTGTTACAGAATATCATGGGCAAAGTATGGACGCTGGCGGGAATAATTTTGACTCCGGTAAGCTCAATGACCTTTTTACCACATAATAAATGACAACAGAAGGATCACTCCAAAGACAAGAAATGTTTAAAAATTGAAACAATTCCCTGACCAAAAAGTCTATCTTGGAATTTGTAATATTATAATGTCCCTGGGATATTTCACCTTCTATACGGGTCATGTAGAGTTGAAATCTGAATGCGAATGATCGTCGACAACGGCTTGTTTTTTACAAAATAAAAGTCGAAACAGCTAGTGTCCAAAAAATTTGTTTTATGTTTGAGCTTCTTGTACGGATTGAGCCTTCTGTATACTAGCTGTGCAGTAACTCGTTATATCTTTCATGATAACAGCCTGACAGTTTCAGGCCGATTTAAAATAATGAACGTCGCTCCAACAGATGTTGTGTTGACTAATTAAAAGATCCATTTTAATACCAAACAGCTTTCAGTTTGATTAGCTACGATAAAATAAGAATAATGAGATTTATGAGATTACATGGAACTTTTTATTTTTGGATTTAAATCTCTTTTACTGAATATATCCACGTCTATGGTATTTTATAATGGATTTCCGCAAGGTCACGCCTGAATCAATTAACTATCTTAACATTGTAGTTGAAAAACATGTTCTTCCCATACATTCCAACTACAAATGTAAGTTTGTACGCACAATTTTTTTTTTAAATCCACTTCCATTGTATTTTACAATGTTAAGATTTTTCTTGAGATAAATTCATCCCAATTTCGGAACCCTTCATTGTGCGTGGTCCGACACGCTCTTGGCCGGTTTTTCGTGTTAATCCTCAAAGGAAATCTGTAGGATTTAAAATATAATGTCAGACATCATAACACTGGTGAGAATTATTGGGCACCTTTATGCGGGAAGGTTGTAGACGTTGCGGGGCGGGGGCTGAAGAGCGGGGTATAGAGGTCGTAGGGAGTGGGAGAATCTACAACAACTCAGCCTTGAGGAAAAGGGACGTTTCCGCCGGAAATTGTCTAATGATATTTTTACCAAATTAGACGCTAAATACATTTAGCAGAATGGCAATTATTATCGTTTCAAAATGGCCGCATTACTTTCAATTTCATGTGATTTGATTACATTCAGACATCTTTTTAAATAACCGTAATACCTAGATTGGTTTTGATTGATTTATATTTAGGACACTGCCAGGAAAGCTCCATCATCACTACTACTTAACATCTCTTTACAATACCTCCAGAATAATTGTGAGAAAGACATCGTTTTTCTTACAAACCCAACATCTAGTTAGGACCAATACAAATCGCCAGCACGTTGTCTAGACAGTTCTAAAGCACCTGGTATTCAGTCCTATTCCTGTCCTGAAAGGAGCCGTATCTGCAAGGCCATAATCACGCGGTTGCCATGCAACCATCTGATGGTTTTTGCGAAGGTTGCCGAAGGGTAGACGGACGCTCGTTTTACGCAATATTCCTGATTAATAATCTACTATTTATTATCTTCTGGACCCTTGCCTGAAGCCTACTTCATTCGCTTTAAGTTACGGCTTATATATTTCTAATTCCTATTTAGTATTAGAAGCATTTCTTTAAAAGAACATTTTTCAAATTAATTTAGACAGCGCTAATTCAACTTGATTCAATTACCGGTCAGCAAAATAGATTTTTTTTTAATATTTTAAGATTCTCAATTTGTTGCTTATTTTGAACACGCTTTTATTATCTACCTTCACTTTTAACTAACACTGTAATAAAATCTTGAAATTAAATTTTAAACTAATTCTAAGGGCCTGTTTTTTCAGCACCTCCGATTAGGTTCTCGGAAACTTACTTGGCAGATAATATCCTACAAATTCTGTACCATTTTTTAATTTATTCGGTAAGTAGTGGCTATTCGGACATCGTGAAATAAGGGCCTTATTGTCGTATAGAAATGAAACTTTGTACGTTTATAAAGTTCGGAAGATAATACTATAATTTGGTATCTTGAAGCTAATTTGATAATAGATCCAGGAGGTGGATAGTATACGGTGGAGGTCTGCCCAGCTTGGGCGGAGCATCGCCGTGTCCTCGTGGAGGCGATCGGCGGCGGTGATCTCTCGCGTCCGGCCCTGGTTCAGGCCATGGTACGGAGCGAGAGGAAATGGGAGGCCATCACCTCCTTCTGCGAAGCGGTAATGCTCGCGAAGGAGGAGGCGGAACGCGTGAGGGAGAGGCAAATTTCGCGCCCTCACGCCCCTAACCGCCGCAGGAGGAGACGCCCAAGGCGTCGGGAATCGCAACGCGATTTCCGGCCACCGCAGGCGCGGGCTTGCGGACGGTGAGCAATGGGTGGCTCACCGTCCGATAAGGACTAGGCCCGGGTCGACGGCGCGTTGTGTTCCACGCGCGCGTCAAAGAGATGTCAGCAGAATTGAAGGGGTCCACTAGGGCCGATGCCTGCCGGGGTTGCGTTGAAAACCGAAAGGGAGATCGTGGCCCCCGGCAACAGGGCAACTGAAGGAACACGGGTGGGTTTTAGTCAGTAAGAGTCTGACACGCCCTCCCGCTCCCGCCGACAAGTTATTTGATGATTTTCCTCCCAAAAAAAAAAAACAGGAGGTGGATAGTGGAACTCTTCAGTGGCAATGGCAACTAGTAAAACCCTCTAGTTTGGGGTCATATTATTCGTTTTGATGAGTCCAATATATTGCTTTTGGTGTCGAGGTTCTGATGATGGAGCCAGAGATAGATAGTGGAATTCTTCAGAGGCTACTAGTAAACTCTTCGAGTTTCGGGTCATATGATGGAAAAAAGAATTGTTTAAATAATAAAACAAAACGTGCGTGTTTTTTTTTGTTATTTTTTCATTAAATTTTTAGGGTTTCGTACCTCAAAAGGAAAAAAAGGAAACCTTATAGGATGACTCGTGTGTCTGTCTGTCCGTCTGTCACAGCCAATTTGCTCGGAATCTAATGGACTAATTAAGTTGAAATTTGGCACACATACGTATTTCTGTGACCGTGTAACGTAAATAAATGAATTTTATTCACGTTAGGGTCACTTCGGGGTCAAACAAGAAAATTAAAAAAAACAAAGTTTTGCTTACAGTACCGTGTGATATATCAAATGAAAGGGCCTGTTGCGAAGATCTTATACATATTTTTTTTATAGTTTTAAAATAGATACTTTTAAAGATATTTAAGCAGTTCGATGAAAATTGACCATTTCCCCTTATCTCCGAAACTACAGGACCTAAAATTTTGAAAAAAATACGTAGTATGCCTCTTTACTCATAGATTACAGGAAAACCTGTAAGAAGTCTATGGTCTTAAAATAACATGGTAATATTCTCAATATTGTGCGTACAAACTTACATTTGCAGTTAGAATGTATGGGAGAAAAAGTAAAATTAAAGTTTGTTCTTGGGATAAATAATACATTCATCTCAACTACGGAACCCTTCATTGTGCTTAATCCGACACGCACTTGGCCCGTTTTTTTATTATGAAATACAGCATTTTCCTGAATTTTTATTTTGACGAAAACGTAACTACATCACGTCTTGTTTCCTCGAAGGGTTAGGCAGAGGTGTACCTATACTGCCGTCATAAGGAGAAAAGACGTATCTGACATTTTTTTCGAAATAGAGTTATATACATATTCGGAATCAGCAAAAAAAGACGATTCCGAATATGTATATAACTCTATTTCGAAAAAAATGTCAGATACGTCTTTTCTCCTTATGACGCGACGGCAGTATAGTACACCCACATTTCGCCAGTTATGTTAAAGTCCCATCAAGTTCCAAGTAACAGAGGCGAGCCTTTTGACTATAAATTTTTAATTATAAATTTCTTAAATAAAAATAATATTAACTTGAACATTACTCATTCTTTTATATGAATAGTGTATTAATAGCAATAACGTTTATAATCTCCGTCTAGACGCAGCCATAACATAAGTTTGTTTGAATTATAGACCGAACTGAACTTAGGGATTCTTGGGAATCCTGCCGGGGTTGCGGGGATGTCCGAAAGGGTTAACGTGGCCTCAAAAAAAATATGTGATTCTTGGTCCTTACATCAGTCTGGTCCTAGCACCCGTAATATTCTGCTTCGTTGCAACAAATACCAATAGCAAATCCGTCGAAATAAACATGAATTTTCAGCTAGCTTTAATAAGCTTTTGTAACAATCAACTCGGCTTCAGTCCACTGCTGGAGGACAAAGACCTCTTCGCAGCTGCACCATAATACTTTGACCTCTTATTTCCGCATCCAGTTAACCTAGTTTATTTTCCAATTTTAGAAGTAGGAGCTACAGCCAAAAAAATATGCATCCGCTATTACTCGTCATAGACTAAATACGAATTCAATAAACAACACTAAATGATCAACAAAGAAAAGCACGACTTACGTGAAACAAGTGAAATCGTAATGAACGTCATTGGACGTCGCGCCACGCCCTGCGGCGATCCTATTACCGTCTGCCTAGCTAGACTTCAGTACTTAGTCATTAGTTCGGCCGAAATTAGGGGCGTTGTCGAAACCCAGTGCACCCGCCCGGAACGAGTTGCGTGCATCGGAATCGATCACACGTCGATTTCTAACGGACTCACTGCTTTTGTTAAGCCTTGCCGGTGTTCGTCAGTATTACGTCTCTTTATTCTAACGCTCGCTATACACATTTCTGATGAAATTCCTCGGAGCCCTTGCAGATAGGACGGTCATGCGCTCTGCGTTGTGTCAGTACTTTCTTTGTCCTTTATGCCTGGTTTCTCGATATTGCATTAATTTACAAAGGACGCCTGATTTGTACTATTGATCGGTTTCTGTCTGCATGTAGGTTTCTGTACCTTAACAAAGTTGTAACATCTTATTAACATTATGGAATGCAAATAATGATATGAATTTATGAATAAATGCATTGATTCTTTCATAAAACTTTTATCATGTAACGGTTTAGCCAGGGTAATATTATTATATACCGTGGTTTAGCGTTTGTCTCCGTGTTATTGATTTCTCATTTCTACGGAATTGTTTAATTTCTCTTAAACGTTAGGTATAGATTAAATAATTTCTAAGAATTACTTCATGGCAAAATAATAAGTATATTTTCAATTTAATCCTTGTTTATCATGAAATTTTCATGAACTCTGTTGAGTTTTCGTATCTTCCTTCACCAGTAAACGTCTTATATTATTATGATCTTATCTATCGACGAAATATGTCTGGCAGATCTAGAGAGACGGCTCATGACGTCACGCACTCCTATCTATATCTAGACTTTCAGATGAAGTAAGTAGTCCATTGATTTAGTTTAAGAAAGGGTTAACTAACGTGTGTATGTGGAGAGATAAACTTTGCGAGGTTTTATCCCTTTCGGAGGTTGTACAAGATCGATTGTACATTATGATCTCATCTCATAACAACATCACGCCTGTATTCCGTGAAGGAGATGTCTGTTTAAGTAGTACACACACGGACAGAAACTCCGGGCTATTACTGAGAAATTCCTTATCGAAAATCCCTATAACAGTTTAAGCGACCTGGAAATCGAAGCCAGGACCTCGTATTCAGCAGTCGCGCCTACGGCCAGTAGGTCACCTACGAGGCACTCCATTATTATTAACATAACTGTCACGTCAGAGACAAACTGACTAATCTATACATTTATAATAATTAAAGTCGCTGTTCGAGTCTGTCTGTGTGACTGCGTTATTGTTCTAAAATGCGCAACGGAATACCCGTTGCGCATCGAACACCCGATGCGGTTTACATGATCATTTAGAGAATTTATCCCGGAAGGTTTATGTGTATAAATACATTATATTTAACTTGAAATAGCACAGAAATCACGATGTTTTGAAATGTCGCTATATTATACTTGACGGCACGGTTGGCGCAGTGGTTAAGCGATTGACTGCTGCGCTGCGTTTCGCGGGTTCGATTCCCGCACGGGACAAAGTTTGTGTATGTCAGTTTAAATGCTTGTAAACACAATACATGATAAATTCCTAGTGCGGGGCAACGTTTAACAAAATAATCATAATATATATATAGGGTAGGTACTTAACCACCCCTGCTTTGCACACCTGTGCAAAGCACCCCGTGGTTCCGTTCTAGTATCCAATATTGACTTTATCGGATCTGCCTGTAAACCCTGGTGCTTCTGGTATGTGCAGGTCAGCAGCCACAGGAGCAGGAGTTGGCGACGAAAATGCTGCAGATCCAGTCCAAGCGGTTCTACTTGGACGTGAAGCAGAACCGGCGCGGGCGGTTCATCAAAGTCGCAGAGGTGAGCGTACGTCATCTCACTCATCACTCATACATATTCCACATGAACGTTGTAGTTTACGCGCTTCTAGGCAAGCGGTACTGCAGATTGCCGTGACAGGATCATTATATAAGGACCTCCTTACGAGCTTTGAGCATGGATGTCACTTTCACTGCCGCTAGAGGTAAAGAATGTAAATTCAGGGAAATTCGTTTTAAGCAAATTGACTACCAACTTAAACGGTCCGTATAATAAAATCACAACTGTCATTCTTTGACAGTTGTACGAAATGCTATAAAGCGGCAAATTGCCGTGGTAGAGTGTCAGTGTGTTAAACAATTCATTTCTTTGACTGTACAATATGTACGGTTAAATGAAGATCAGTAGTCATCATACTTGAATGAAAAGAAATAAAGGCGCTGTCAATGTCCAAAATTGTCATCGATCGACCGTGCGGTTGACTGTACTAAGTTCAACTCGGAATACATTTATGTCTATGAATTTATACGTCATCATTGAAAGGACGAGTATCGAGAAAACTTATATTAGATTTTATTACTTCACTAGACCTAAGTTCTATAATATCTCAGCAGAAAATATAAAACGTTACCTTGAAGGCTTGAATTAAATTATTAAAACGAACCCAAAGAAACAAACTTGAGTTAAAAAGAGTTATTTCAAAACAAATTGTTTGTAAAGGAGTGTTTATTTAGAACTTGAAGTAAAACAAACACTGCGCCGTAACTGGCAACCCTCGTGCTTTGAAAACTGTCTGATGTCGTAACGAACGGGAACTGATTGTAATTGGCAGCCCTCGTGAAAACCTCTGATGATGTAACGTGATTATAATGAACGCAATACCTGGTGATGTGACAAGTTATAAGTTCTCCTCGACCTCTGACGCCCACAGACGGGGCGCTGTGCGTTGGACAAGCTTGTCACATGGAATTTAACGTGCAGAAGTTTCACTTCTCTAACGTGGTGATAATAGGGGTGGAAACAGATCTGAAATAGTACCTCCGTGGATTGATTGTGTACCCGGTATGCGATATTTTGATTTGGAATATCGTGAAGGTCCAAATATTTAAGAACCTTCGAAACTTGATATGAAACAATGTGATAACACCAAAGTGTCATAAAAAGATATTAAAAAAAAGTTAGTAAAACGGAACGTACCATTGCAGGAAGAAAATTATTTGGAGCCTCGTGTATTTCCCACTTATGAATTATTAGTATATGAACATTCCAATATTAGAAAAGACTAACGCCCGTATTGCAGAAGCTCACTCAAGACTCGAGCATTACTTAAAACTAGTTTCAATCAACCAACTTGAGTTTTGAGTGAGGTTGGAAAGAAGAACTTTTAGAGTACCTATAAAATTCCAACATAAAGTATTTATTAAGTTGTAATACAAACCTAAGGTTACTAATTTTATTAATTGACTTTGTGCTATAACAATAAACACTTGATTTAAATCAAAATGAGGTAATCAAGCCGACCCTGCTATCATTTATCTCTCTCTATAGGCGCCACCCAAATGTCCACTGACGCAGTTTGTTCACATTTCGCAATGCTACGTAGTAACTAGTGGGTGTGTCAGGTTTCCATCACGGATTATTTGAAGTTAACCTTTTGTAGCAGATTTGTTGAATTCTAGGCGTTAAGGTTGTTCTAAAATGAAACGGTTTTTACAGGGATGATAGATATGCTACGGGCTGTTGGCATAACGGTTTAATGCCTGCCAGTTATAATTATAGCTAATTTTACATTGTCATCGGTCTAGCCCTTTTTCTTACTACGTAGTTTGGTTTTCACTGCAATCAGCTGCAAGTAATTTAGACAGATTGTCTCTCGAATCTAGCCAGTTGTGACAGCATAAAATATCCAACTTAATATAACTGGCTCTTCTAGACACGAAGAGTAGGTACAGAGCCCAACCGAGATATGGCCGCTGTAAGCACAGCGCGTTGCCCACTAAGTCATTCTCGTCTAAATAAGGATTATATTTTTATTTCGCTTACTTCACAAGGTTGACAGATTTTTGATACCAACCTAACTAGGGTTTGGGAAGTCTCGGGCCACGAGACGGCCCACGATCAAAGTTCCGAGACTTCGGGAAAGCTCAGAATAACGTTGTGGCTTTACTACGGAACTTAGTCAAGTAGTGTCTACAATAGCCCACGTTGGGCACCACTTTAACGGATAAGGCTTTGCAGGTAGACTGCGCAGGCCGTTACTTTTAGGTAGTGTAGAGAAATACTTAATTGAAACCAGCAGAATAGGTCGCGGGTAAGGTCACTGATTCCACTGAGTACTCGCACACTTAATTAAGAAGGGTACCGTCCTTGGTAGTACGTGGCAGACGTGGGCGCCTGTCAGTGTTGGTTTAGCGAGAGGCCGGTCAGGCCTTCGTAAGACCTCAGGTAGCGTGCCTTGGTAGCAGTGAGACGTCGGTAGCGCACAGTTCAACGCATGCAGCGGTGGGCAAAGTGCAGATTTTATGCAGTGTGTATATTTATATACAGGGTGACAGAGAAATTCGACCTATTCCTTGAAAGGGGTTATACAAGAGGTCATTAGCAACAAATTAAGTCCAGTTAACTAGGGGTCAAAATTGGATGGTTACCGAGCTGTGACGGTTCTTTGATTTTTTTTTTGAAATTTTATGACTTTTTAGCCTAGATAATGATTATTAATAATTAGTATGATTACCAAGTTTGTTTTATAATTATAAGATTTTACTGTCATATACTGAATCTGTGATTATAAGAATGAAATATACGAATTGTTTAGACTATAACCAACGTTATTAATGTTAGAATTTCATTGTATGTTTAATAAAATGTGGATTAGTGGCAGACGGTCACAACAATTTATACCACACCTATATCATGATCTCATAAACAAACGTCTCAAAACAACAATAATGCGGCGAACGCATTTTTTGTGTACTCAGTAAGTTACATAGAGTAGTAATATCAAGTAATTATTCGTTAAGCGAATAGATGGCGCTTTCAATGACAGAGTGCGTGAAGCTAATAAAGTTTATTATGACCTTTTGAAAATAAAATTATTACAATACAATTTCAACAATCGTTTCTCGAGTCTCGACCCGACACAACAAAATTTACAAAAAGTCCCGGGACTTCGAGACACGAGACGTCCCGGGACCCAAACCCTAAACCTAGAACAATTTATTAGAAGTCGCCTCAGAATTGAATAAAATGGTCGGTGGTTAATGTTTACATAGAAAGAGTTATTTATTTACGTGTTGCGTAAGCGCGGCTTATGTATGTACACGATAACGATTTACATAATAGATAGCAACAGCTGATGAGGATTCGCTGATAAGTACTTTGTTCTTAAATGCTCAATTATAGTACGCTGCTATCATTATCATATCAATCTTCGGCTTGATAAGGACCTCTCCCAATTTGTTGCTGCGAGGATTCTGAAAAACAGGCCAAGCGGTAAAATATTGACGCTGATGCTCTATCTGAATACTGGAGTATCCGACCCAATCTTTTTCTGGTCTTTCGGTCGTAACAATCAATAAAGGTTGAGCAGAATCATTTTGCCTTCAGGCAACGATTAAATAAGAAAACGTCTTTCCTTTACAACATTTTCCTTCAACACATTATAAAATGGGTAGCATAGGACGTTTTTCAACAGCTTATCTTTTCAAACGAGTTGATTTTGAATGAGTGCGCCTCTGATTTGTGCTTTAGATTTCCTTAACACAAGATTAAATTTTAAATTTCACTTCACAACTTTATGATGTCCTGAAAACAATTTTAGATAGTCATCTAAATATAGCCTCCTCCTTGCTGTGTTTTTGATTGCAATAATGTTGTTATTAGCAGGCCATAGCGCCAATGTCCTCCCAACAAAATGTATTGATCACCTTTTACGTTTACCACTCCATGCGAACAGATGAATTGGTGCACTATTTGATAGAAACCACAATATTCTATATTTGTGGTACATCTAATATGATATTTATAAGCGGGCCAGTCCTTCGGGCGTGAGAAGCGACTAGCAGCATTCAATTTGTTATTGATTTCACTCGCGCCTTCCCGAACATTTGCCGAGGCTATGTTGTTTGCAACCCAACACCAATGTTTGTTGCACATTTTGTGACTTGGCACCAACCTTTACATGGGAATCTGATATTAGTTTTCAGGATTTATTTTGCCCTACTTAATGTTTGGCTAACGATTTCTTGTTTTTCTTAATTGGAAGATTAATTACATCTCTTGAGTAAATGTGGGTCAGGTACCGTCGCGTCGACTGAAAAAAGATAGGTATAAAGACTCGGAAAAGGCAAAAAGCGAATTTAGGAAAAAATCCTTTTTACCTTTTTTATTTTAGACAGTTGTTGCGGGTCGTCAGAAGCTTAAAAGTCGTATCGTGTTATCCAGTAATTGGGTTGTGGAGGTCAGATACCAGTCGCTCCATGCAAAATACTGGTATTCAGCTGCATCCGGTTAGACTGAAAGCCTACCCCAACATAGTTGGGAATAGGCTAGGCAGATTGTTTGATTTGACCTTTACACATCGGTTGTTTAAAACAGGCATTAATGCACTTTCCAGATAAAGCTATGAATATTAGCCATAAAATATTTGGTGTAGGTATTCTTGCTTTTGAATATTTGAAGTAGAAATATTTTCAGTTTTCTTTATTTCAAAGAAAATTTAATGTAAATCTTAAATTATCTTACTGAGTGGCGGTGAATCAGTGGAAACGGATATCCCGTTAGTTTTCACTTCCACGCTACAAATGGAAAAAAAAAAAAAACAAAACGGTTTATTTTGTTATGTAAAATATTTTCTTTCAGTTGTCATAACGTTTTCCTGCTACAGGATGATGGCGGATTTTTACCATTAAGTCCAGACAATTAAACAATATTCATTGATGTAAGTCGTCGAGCAGACCAATGTATAAACGTGCAGCAATGGATTTTGTTATAATCTTACTAATATTATAAATATGAAAGTTTGTATGTTTGTTGATCATTCACGCAAAAACGGCGGAACGGATTTGGATGAAATTTGGCATACAGATAGTTTATAGTCTGTGCGTACGTTCCCGTCAATTCCCGTGGGATAATTTCCGACCTTCACGCGGGCAGAGCCGTGGACAAAAGCTGGAGCCAAAATAAAGGGAAATAGTAAATAAGTTGTTGAGGCAATTTGGGGTGCAGGTTTCCAACCTAAGAAAGATGTACAATCACCTTCATAGACAACACTAAAGCCGCCTCGTTGGTATCGTCGCAAGCGCTAGGTGTTCCTCAGGGGGTCTACTCTCTTGAGTCCGTCAACGAAGATACGGGCCCGTCCAAAAGTAATTGATCCGTTAAAACAACTATCAAATTAAATTGTTCACACGAGCAAAAACACTTCAGGAGTAAGGACAACTGTCAAATCGTTTTGTCAATCATTCTTAGTTCGGACCCCGAACTAATCTTATATCCATAAGTGATACGTAGTTGGAAAAACGGCCGAAACTACGGACGTCGTGGTTAGGCCTTAGACTCCCCAGTAGCGGACCGGAGTCTGAATAGGTGCCCGTTAATGACAATAGACTCGCCACATATTACATAGGAATTACCATGTGTATTTCGATGGTAAATTAGAATTTAATGAGATCATTATGGACCCTGTCGGCATAGATGAGATCATTAGGTACAGAAAAATAGTAAAATAATAATAAATCTTTATTTCTTCAGACATGTATACATTATTTTGATCATAAAATGGCTTAACTTAGTGCTCAAGAATGTAAAACCCTGACTTCTAAACTAGGTTTATAAACCTGTATCTTAGAACCCAGTGTCCCTTAAAAGTGATAAACATTTAGAAAATTGGACAAATTATACACAATAATCCATTAAGGTAAGTACAAGAGAAACAAAAAAGAAAAGGGAATAAAAAAATAATTTAAAAAAAAGAAAACATTAAATGAAAGTGTTGTGTATGTCTCAAGTTTGCTTGTCTGGATTTATGTGTGTATGGGTGTTTGAGGGTGTGTGTGTATGATTGTGAAAGAGTGTGTGTGACTGTGAGTGAAGAAAAGTTGAGTGTGCGAGCGTATGCGGGAGTATAAAAAATTGCATAATTTTACTTTAAAATTATTACTATTTATTTATTTATATTGCCTAAATTTCCCAACAGAAGATCTTCAAAGTCAAAGTCAAAACATTTATTTCAAATAGGCCCATGTATGGCACTTTTGAACGTCAAAATTTACAGGATAATATAATTGATTCTAGTCGCCCCTTCCAAAAGGTAGTTTTCGTATGGAGAAGAATGGGCAAGAAACTCCACCGTTACTCTTTTAAAATGTTTTACAATAGTTTGTATTTGTACGTACATTACTTAAATAATTATATGTGAAGACGATGCACCTAGAATAAAATTACTATACCACAATAGGTAAAAAGAATTAAAAATGAAGCAACGACAGATAATTTAATTATATGATAGATACATGGTGCTCACATATTTAAAAACATAGTAAAAGTAGACGATTTTCCTAATGCTTTTAAAATTAATAAGTCAGTGTGTGAGGAAGTAATCACAGAATGTAAAATCAATGTAATAAGTAATCACAGAATGTAAAATAAATGTAGTATAATACAAAATTATAAATTTTACAATTAAATTAGCAACCTGTTTGATTTTGTCTTGATTCTAAATTGTCCTATGGAGCAGGACCAGCATGTTTCCAAGCACTCTTATCTTGGATATAATCCTCTAATTTGTAATATGCTTGTTTACAAAGTGTACTTTTAATCTGAGTTTTAAATTTTCTTTCATTTAATTGCAATATGTCACAAGGTATTTTGTTGTAACATTTAACACAGTACCCCATAAAAGATGTATGTACTTTAGATAATCTGAAAAATGGTTGATCTAGTTTATCTTTATTTCTAGTATTAAAATTATGTCTATCACTTATTTTATTAAAAAGATGTGGATTTTTCCTTACGTACATAATATTTTCATAAATGAATTGGTAAGGTACCGTCATAATATTAATCCTTTTAAATAGTTTCCTGAGAGATTCGCGGCGACGTAGATTATAAATGGCTCTGACAGCTCTCTTTTGTAAAAGTCAGTATTGCTGTAAGTTAAGGTTGGTAGGAGAGAGGAAGCTTTAAACACTTATCAGTGTTCTTAACTACCTAGATAATTATCTAATGAGAGTGTTTTCTATTATGTATGAATTTTCAAATATATATATTTAAAGTTATTTAAAACGGTACAACACCAATTAAATTAATTACATAAAAACATAAAAAAGATTCATATTGTTGTGTTTAATTTAATTAAAACTAGCATGCAACAGTCGACACCCTTTTTTTTTTTTTTTTTTTGAGGGTGGGAAATCATCAAATAACTTCTCCCGCTCTGGGCGGAGCGGGAGGGCGTGTCAGACTCTTACTGACTAAAACCCACCCGTGTTCCTTCGGTTGCCCTGTCGCCGGGGGCCACGATCTCCCTTTCGGTTTTCTTCGCAACCCCGGCAGGCATCGGCCCTAGTGGACCCCTTCAATTCTGCTGACATCTCTTTGAGGCGCGCGTGGAACACAACGTGCCGTCGACCCGGGCCTGGTCCTTATCGGATGGTGAGCCACCCATTGCTCACCGCCCGCAAGCCCGCGCCTACGGTGGCCGGAAATCGCCTCGCGATTCCCGACGCCCTGGGCGTCTCCTCCTGCGGCGGTTAGGGGCGTGAGGGCGCGAAATTTGCCTCTCCCTCACGCGTTCCGCCTCCTCCTTCGCGAGCATTACCGCTTCGCAGAAGGAGGTGACGGTGACCCATTTCCTCTCGCTCCGTACCATGGCCTGAACCAGGGCCGGACGCGAGAGATCACCGCCGCCGATCGCCTCCACGAGGACACGGCGATGCTCCGCCCAAGCTGGGCAGACCTCCACCGTATGCTCCACCGTGTCCTCCGGGCGATCCACACAATGGTGACACCCGGGCGTTCTATATGTTCTATGTTATAGGGTTTGGTTTCCGCACTTAGTCCGCGAAGTGGACCATTGTGCGTGGGCCATGGCGGCCGTTAGATGGTTACTCCAACCAGCCCACCTCCCTCCAGAAACTAATTAAGTCTCCTGGTCTGTTCAGGACATCTGTGTAGGATCTGGGTGACCCGAGGGTTTCTGTTCTAATCTGGGTGACGCCTGTGCATTCAAAGAGCACGTGCGCTACGGTTTCCTCAGCCTCCATGCACGCTCTGCACAGAGGGCTGTCCGTTATGCCTATTGTGTGGAAGTGTTTGTTTAGCGAGCAGTGGCCCGTGATGGTCCCCGTCACCAGGCGCAGGCCGTTCCTGTCCAGGCGCAATAAACGCCTGGTTAGCCTGCTATCCAAGGATGGCATGGCTTCCTTGGACTGCCTGCAGCACGGTGTCGAAGTCCATCAGTTCCCCGCTTGTGTGTGGGTGAACTCCTGTAGCCACCTGCGTATTTGGTTGAAGGTGATGGGTACGATAGGCTCGGGTCCACATACTGCCGTGCTGGATCCTCGTCTAGCAAGTTCGTCGGCTGCGTCGTTACCTAGCGATCCGCTGTGTCCTTTTATCCATTGCAGTGTCACTTTGTTGCGGCTAGATACCGTTGTTTGTTCTAGTGCATTGTGACATTCTAGTATTCCCGGGCGTTTCCTCCCGCCTTATCCTGTGCAGGAACCTCCCGAAACAGCCGTGTCCGGTGAGGCCCTGCGTGAGGCGGAAGGTGAGGAAACCGTGGCGCCTCTCAAGCCACTCCTCAAAGAGGGGTCTTATCGCCGCAATTGTGGCGTGCCCAAACAGTCTACTCCCTGGAATACTTTCTCTCACAGAACACCAGACATATTCGCATAATTCTCCTCCATTCGTCCGCAAAACACATCACATTCAGGGTTGGCCGTCAGAAAGGCGCTGAGCATCTTTAAAGTACGACATACTGGGGATTCAGCTCTGGCGACAGTTTTGGAAGACGGTTGCGCAAACAGATGGTGTCGGCGGCTCGGACGGTGCCCGATGTATTTATCGGGCACAAGTACTCGGTAGAAAAGGCCATGGAGCAGGTCTATAAGTTCCCGTAAGGTTTTACAGCCTATATATATACACCGTGTGCTGATCTAGACATTTTCTCACCTCCAACGAGTTGAAGCAGAATATCCCCAAAAGAAAGTTGGTAGGGTACATGTGTAACCTTTGGAAGAGGCATCTTAGGAAGGTTTTCTGTACCTTTTCAAGCATCAGTGTTTGGGTCGTGGTATATGGTTGCCACAGGGGCTGGACTCAGAGTTTACTACGAAGTAGAGTGGTAATAGTATAATAATCATATAGTTTCTGTACCTCTACCTAACCCTTCGGGAAACAACAAGCGTGATGTTATGAGTTTATGTAATTCTAAAGCTAAACGTTTGTCCACAGATCGGCGCAGACGGGCGCCGTAGCCAGATCTTCCTGGCGATGTCGACGGCGGCGGAGTTCCGCGACCACTTGTCTAGCTTCAGCGACTTCTACTCGTCGCTGGGCCCGCCCAACCCTGACAACGTGCCCGACGACGGCAAGCTCAAGTCCGAGATGATGCTCAAGGTGAGGCAGAGATGCCGCTACTAAGAACTTCCAATGAAGCATCAGTGGCCAGCGACTCCTTGAATCCGTTACCGTTGTACCGTGTACAACATGTATAAACGGTCAAGTCTAAATTTGGTACAGTCAAAACCGTTTATATCGACTTCACACTTAAAACGACGTACCGGTTATAACGGCGAAATTTTGAGGTCCCAGCATTTCTGTTTATTTAATATAGTGTTTGGTTATAACGACTATCAGCTATAACAACCGTAAACCGACGTTCCCTTCGAAATCGTTATTAACGGTTTTGACTGTACGGTAAAATTTGAAGCGTAAGATCTGTCAGAAAGGCAAAAAAATACAACAAAACCAAATGTGTCTCCATTTTTGGTCAATGGTAAAGCAATGGTTTACACAGTCAAGAGTGTGAAGCTGGGCGAATTTGCTTTTTGCGAATATTTATTATTTGAATTTATAAAAATTAAAAAATCGAAAGCTACCATTAATTTTATAAGCGTTTGGTAGGTAAGTCGCATGGTCGGTATCGGTAGCAGTAGCAAGCATGTTGAAACTGTTAAAAGAAACACGATACTATTTAAGTTAGGCGTCAACATTGATTGTGATCTACTTGTAGGGCTAACGGACAGGTGACGTACAGCGAGTGTGGCGTGACTGAGTGAAGGTCTGTGCTTTGAGGCCGGTATCGGGAGCCATGACCATTTCATTAGTTTTCCACTAACTATTATATAAACTATTTATGACAATTTTTTTGTTTTCGATTTTATTGTTAATAGTAACTATTCATATTTTTATTCAAACAACTCATAATTATTATTTTTTCTTCTCGTAAAACTGTCGGTGTATCTGTCCTCTGCGGTCGGCGGCCTATAGCGCTTTGTGAGTGCACCAGTGCACGGATATTAATCTACATAGCTCGCTAAGAACAGGTTTTTGCTGGGGCAATTCTTGTTGTTTTCGTATGTTTTATGTTTTTTTTTTATTATATTTGATTACGTGCTTGTTTATTTAGTTTTTAATTATACAAATTATGTATTAGGTATGTTGAAACTATTTGTCCTTAAAGGTTCATTAGAAAACCGGCGTCAGACAGCATCTGTCGGGCATTAATGCTGAAATTAACCTTTTTGGCGCAGCCGTGAGGCACACACTATTGTTGTTAAAACATTATTTTCACTTTTTCATTTTGTGTTACGAACTGTGTCCAAATAAATGTTTTTACTTTCTTTCTTTTCCACTAATGCATTTCTGTTAAGTCCTGTAATATTTTAGTACGCATGATTATATTTTTCACGAGTTTTCTATAACTACGCCTTGAATTTATGTTTCGATTAACTAAGTGCATAATTTTTATGTCACTCAAAAGTTTTGAAATCTTTTTTGGAATTGCAGTGTTTTTAATTTTGTAAACATGGTAATACAAAATAGGCAAGTACAAACCTTGCCATTAAAGCTGACACTTGACGCACCACGTGGTTTGACTTGCGCAGTAGACGGTTTATGGGTCTCTTTAGCGGTATGAGGTCCTCGCTGGGGCGGCATCGGGGCGGCGGAAAGAGCGGAGGTAGGCGCGGTCAAGTCTCATCTTTGATGGCATGTCCTGTACTTCCATGGTTGTAACAAACAGCTCTATATTAGATCTCATCATCGCGCGTTCGTATTTCCGAAGATAGACTATGATTCCCGAAGTGCATACTTTTCTTTAGAAAACTACTCCCCAACATGAAAAGCAAGACATTGCTATACGAATGTATGATTAATTATGCCCGTACTGTAGGACAACCGACGCTACTACCTGGACCTGAAGGAGAACTCTCGCGGGCGCTTCCTGCGCGTGTCGCAGACCATCACGCGCGGCGGCCCGCGCTCGCAGGTGGCGCTGCCGGCGCAGGGCATGATCGAGTTCCGCGACGCGCTTACCGACCTGCTGGACGACTTCGGCACTGATGACGGAGGGTATGTATGCAATGACGAGGATTTTGTTACCACCCGAAGGCTTGGAGGCCGAAGAGGAGCGCGTTCAGTAATTAACCTTAAACCTCTTAAGAAGGCGTTGAACGGTTCCACAATAACGTCCAAATACAGAGCGTTTTTGACACCAATTTACACCAGCATTTGACAAAAAATTACAGATTTTCATGATGGCCGTTATAATATGTCGGAATCGCTTTCCTAGGAAATGAAATCTATAGAGATGACAGACATCATCCGGCAAGCATCCGTAGAGCGGTCGTCTTGTACCGTCCGTTATTGCATAGATTTCTGCCTTAAAGTGCAAATGAGCTCGAGACCTATGTGAAGCCGTTTGTCTAATAATTTTTTGACTAATAATAAAGGCTATTATTCAATGTCATCAGAAAATCCTGTAATCTACGCTCTTCTTTGGTGTACGCGGGGCCGGTTCTTTAGAATATGTCTAAGGCTTCTCTGCACATGCCGGCGGCATCGTCACCGTAGTTTTGAACGTCACAATAGAAATGATGCTTTGTGGAATCGTGGCTTCTGCAAATTGTGCAGGAAAATCGGTTCGCCTGACGGCACGGCCGCCTGCAATATGTGGAGCCTTTACTCATCGTTTATTAAGTGACCTACTTAACTAAAAAATAATTATGTGAAACCACGTGATCGTATTATTATTGGGCAAATATCAGTAAAACACATGCACGTAACAATAAACGAATGCATTGTCATGTACCAACTACTTGTTTGTTTAATCGCGAAATTAAATAAACCGGCCGTTAACGTGGACGATTAAACTTATAGGTCGCCGGTAATCTTATCCAGCACTCTGTTTATATTGCGAACCACTTCCTCTTTTATTACCGACGAAAGAGAAAGTTAGGTTTTTAAAATAGATTGTTGCATTTTTTTTAGTTTTACCAAGTTCTGCGTGAAACAATGCTTCGATTAGGGTTTCTCTTGATCTGTCAGCCCAGCCGGGCTCCTAAAACAAATAACAATCAAACAATAACAAATAATGTATTATATTTTTATAGAAGTAGATATTTTTTTATGCTTTTGGCAATAATAAAACTGCATTCATAGTAGTAACGTTAAAGAACAAAGAAGGTTATAAACCTCAATCTGTAAAAACAAAAACAAATCAAAGTGCATGTAAATAGGTACAACATTAAAACCAAACAATCTCTTCACCGAAGGTTGCAGTTATAAGATGTTCTTGAAGTATAAAGTATACATAATTAAATTATCCTGTGAACGAGCAACCCGCGTATTGATCGATCTCTGCTTGTAACGCAATACAGACGTTACTGGCGATGCACTTATTAACTACGGATGCCGTTATTAAGCCTTTTCTTTGTTCAAAGCTAAATACGGGCAGGTCGATGGGGAATGCGGTATTACACTGAACAACTAGTTCAACTACAGTTTAATATGTCATCCTTGTAACATTGTACAGTGATGTGATGAGAGACTAGCTTCAGCCCGTGACATACGTCCGCGTGGAAGTCAACTATACCATAAAAAATATCCTATGGCGGGCGGCAACAGTGTAGCTTTCTATGAGTGAAAGAATATTTGTTATCGGATCAGTAGTTCCAGAGATTACCTCTTACAAACAAACAAACAATTTAGGTACCTCTTTATAACATTAGATACTATTACGGAAGTCGAAAGGGGAGTCCCTTCGTGAAAAAAATATCTGGTTAGATTAGAAGCCGACCTTAATTTTGCCGAATCAATTTACTGAAGGTCTAATAAAAATAATGATCAAAAATGGCTGAAATGTACTTTTTCTTTATTTATTTTTTCAATATTGTTTTCCATACTACTTCATGCAAGGCTATCAACAAGACGTTATTAATATATTATAATATACTTAATATTTACCATCACTCGTCAAGTTGTGTGAAATCATTATATTTTCTCAAGTTTTATTTTAAAATAAACGTTAATTCTTAAAATATTTCTTAGTTAAAAAACTACGTTTTTAAAAAAATCATTACATTTTCGCACATAGTAAGGTGATAGGCTTACGCACGTTATCGCACGTTTGATTAAACCGCGTAAGCGGCGACCCACTTCCTGCTATCGAGCTGATTACACAAATCATTAATGGAGTTGTTACCTTACTTATTGATTCTTATCGGTTGTTCGTATCTGCTTGTTTTTATTTGCTGTCTTTGCAATCGGCAAGCCTGTAATGTGTTGGGGTTTCAAATAGTGCCGGAGCTAACCGTCCGTATTCACATGTTCCCGTAACTCTTTCCTTTTCTGTCGCTCTATAATATGTACTTCAGTAGACCGAGACAGATTGTTTGCACACAGGAAAATGTGAATTAGGGCGCGTGGATAGGTCCGGTCCAGCTCTAAAAATAATTTTACAAGAGGGGAAATCCCAGGTAGAAAATAAGGTAGCCTCAAAAGCCCGTAGGCTACAACTAAAAATACATTGTAAGTTATGGAACCTTGGGTCGAGCCCAGCTTCAGTCCAATATGGCGGTTATTAATTTATTACGTTTTTTTTTAATGCGTTCTATTTTCCCATGTTCACTGATTAGTGATTACTGAACTCTTACGTACAATATACGGTGTAAGGGATATCGACGCACAAACTGTTGTCATGAATTAAGCACGTGATTCTAGACACTACGGGGTAGAAAATTTCAGTAGTTTAGAAAAAAAAAAACAATTTCTATTGTTCAACTGTGTGTGTATGGAACAGTTGGCTTTTTTTAATAACTGACGACATGTTCCGACACTGGTGGTCCAAAATCATGTCATTGTTCAGAATTCATGGTTACAGTTTGCACGTCAATGTCCCGATACACCCTGTGGAACAGTTGGCTTTTTTTTTATAACTGACGACATGTTCCGACACTGGTGGTCCAAAATCATGTCATTGTTCAGAATTCATGGTTACAGTTTGCACGTCAATGTCCCGATACACCCTGTATATTTGCTATAATTTGTTTTGTTTGTAAATTCCTACCATGTATAATATATCGGCTTTATGTTTTTAACGGGGCCTTTTCTTTTTCTGATTCTTGCCACTGCCGCCGTTAGCGATCACCCGGCTGAGGCTTGGTTTGAACCGGAATGGTATGATTTTCATTATTGGGGAATGGCGTCGTAATATTGTTGTTGTACCGACTGTAACACACACGTTTGATGCTTAAAGTATTAGATTGAGATGTAGGTACCGCGATGATAGTGTCCTAGCGTGCATGCTGGATGTGTGAGTGTGTGCGCGCGCGCAGGCGGTGAGTGACGTCACGCGTGTTGCAGGTTCAAGGGCGAGCTTCCCGAGGGGCGCCACCTGCGCGTGGACAACAAGAACTTCTACTTCGACATCGGGCAGAACAACCGCGGCATCTACATGAAAGTCAGCGAGGTGAACACTAACGTTGTCTTGTTACAGCATGCGCATCCTGTCTGGCGACAGCCTATATTATATTTATGCCATTGTTGTTGTAATCATGTAGTGTATGTTTCATTGAGTTCAGCTTGGGTTTCTTAAGGAAACGTTGCCGTCATATGACGGCAGTGATTAAAATGACGGCGCGCGGCGGGTAAATGACATTACGGTGCCATAAAACGTTTTCTATAATTATGTACGGTATTCGGCGTTATGTGACGGCACCGCTTTGTTAGGAAACTCAAGCCTCTAGTGAGTGTCCATTGAAAACGGTATAAACTGTTGTCAGGAAGTAATCTCCGGGTGGAATGTACATAACAATTTGAAGCTATCATTTTATATTTATCAGCTTTCTTTCCGAAACAAACATTATTGGAATCCAGATTAGTCTGATTTATTTTTCTAGTGCCATATTAAAGTTATCATAATTCTGTCAGTTTAGTTTTTTTTTAGTTTATTTAATTATATTATTATTCTTACCATTTCATGTAATACCATCTAAACCTCATTTCAAAATGATTATTTATCATTTGAAACCGAGCTATGCTCTAGCTTAGGTTTAATTAATTCTACAAGTTCCGGAGATCGAGAGATCATCAATTCTTTGCACCCATAACGTAATGAAAATAAGAAAAGGGCCGGCGCAGACCTGGCGAGTCACTGTCAATAAGAAAATCAACTTAGCGTAAGTTGAAATACAGCCGAGAATAAAAACGCGTCTTATTCATTGTCTGCTTTGATGGTCACGGACATTGATCGAGTTGATGTTCTTTTGTCATTGAAATCCTCGCTGCACTGCGCTTCGCCAGGTGTGCGCCGGCCCTAAGAAATAAAACCAGTTTTAATTTTCCCCCAAAGCAAGCAGGAGGCCGAAATGAAGTTAGTACTAAATTGACAAGTACCGTTGATGATAAACTTTTAATATTGAAGGTCAATAAGGTGGTAAATGAACTCGTTTGCAGGTGAAAAGTAACTTCCGCACGGCCATCACTGTTCCTGAGAAGTGCTGGACGCGCTTCCGAGACATCCTGGCCGACTACTGCGACAAGATGTGCCGCGCGCACCAGCCCTCCGACTCGCATCAGGTATGTACTAACTTACTCAGCTCTCATGTTACCCTGGTACTTGTGGTAGCACGTTCTCACGCTTTTTGTCAATCGTTTGAAGATGACTGTGACAGAATGATGTATTAAATTCATTTAGCGTTAAATGTGTTAAGTGGTTTGGGGTGCAAGTGGGCCTAAGTGCCGGACGACATCCTGCTGGTTGACGCGGCGACATTGTGCCACCAGCGTGTTCTTATTTTTAATGCACCTGTTTGTGTTTTATGTGATCGCGGTACTTCGTCGGCTAAGACAGAACTAAGGTTTAACTGAACGGGAGGAATATTGTCTTGTGTTATGTTATACTAAAGCTAACTAGCATTATGTTGCTACTGTAAATTTATGTTACCTTTGAACCCTTCACAATTTTGTCGCAGTGTTGTTTCTGAATTCTCTGGTATTATAAACATCGATTCACCTTTAGGCGAACCCTTGTCAAATATCTTTATTTTATACAACGATGGCCCCATTTGTTTTGCGTTGTATTGAAATTATCCTGTCCCAATTTAAATAGGTACATACTAGGTTAACATGTGACGGGACCGTTGTTTGAGTTCAGTTTGTGGCACAGGGCGCGGCCGGCGGCGCGGGGCTGGCGGGCTACGCGGGCGGCGAGCCGCGCGACCCGCCCGCGCCGAGGGCCTCCAACATAGTACGTACACACATTCTATGACGGTCTTCAAAGGATCCACTGTTTATCTTCGACGTATTTATATTCTCGCCTAAACCTAATAGGTTCACAGGCTAATACCGTCAGTCCGTTATTGCACCAGTCACATATTCACCCAATATCTGTTCTAACGAAGTTTAACGATAGAATCTTTGAACGTTGTCAAACTTTACAACATACTCAAACTCAAACTCTTTATTGCATTCATGTTCATACAGACCATCATACGCTTACAACAGCTTAGTGACACGGACTAGTTAACAAATGGAGTACTAACATATGAGAGTATTCATACCATATCGTGTCCAGGATCGGAAATAATTGGTCTCAAACATTTTTTCAAAGCCTTGAATCGAAACTGTATGGATAGAACTTGTAACACAATTCGGAATTAAAATTAGACTGCTTCAAAGCAATGAAAGGAGGTAGATCATTAATCAATATACGTGCTTCCATTTTAATTTAAAGGCCCACTTGCACCACAAATTACTAAATATGATTAACGCTAAAGGAATTTAAAACATCGTTATGTTCTAAGATTTACAGAAACAGAACCATGTTTTAAATGCGTTTCGCGCTAAATGCATTAAGTGATTTGAGGTGCAAGCGAGGCTAAGTAGTGAACATTGTCATCACTCGCATTTTTATACTCTATGCTAAAAATCATCGTTGCCAAACATCAACAACTATAAGGGCATCACTGTGGTAAAATGATGCCTTTAAATCAAGTATGATAATTGCTATCATTTTTATCCTCGTATTAGCTTTGTGAATAAATATCACAAAAAAAAGCGCAGAGAATTCACTCAACGACATTGTCAAAAATAAAGTAATTCACACTAATTTAGAGTTTGCGAGTTTTAGAGTAGTAAGTTAGAGAAAAATTCTGCACTTTGTAGTGAGTGAATATTCTGTGTGTTTCATCTTGCGTTATACGTCTACACTGGCAGCGTTGAGTAATAAACTCTTCGTGTATTTCAGGACACATTCACGGGAAGCGCGCCGAACCGAATTTGATGCTCGCGCGCTGGCGCCCGGTACTGAGCTCGCTCGGCTCGCTCCGCTCCGCTCGGCACGCGCGGCCAGCTCGTGGCACACGCCGGCCCCCGGGCTGTCCGCACGTACCACATCCCACGAAAACTGATGCTTTATTATTATGTGTATATAGTATTTTATATGATTATTATGTAGTATGTTATATATTTGGCGCTACGACGACCCACCCGGGCCCGCCCGGCCGTGGCGCGAGCGCTCCGCTCCGCTCTCACATGGTACTAATAATGTTTGCACTTTGACAATTTTATTTCTTGTTAATCATTATTATTGTGATAGGTTACGTTGTGCGGACGAGGCCGTGCATTCACGCCTCGCACTTTACATAATACACTTGTTCGTGGCCTTTTAAATCTAAATTATTACTTGTACCGCTACTCCGAGAGGGCGTTATATTAATTTCCCTGAAAAAAAAAAAAAACTAACTTTAGACGGCTTTGAGCTTTATTTTTAAATTATCACTTTATTTTTTTCTCTTTTTGTCTAATTTGTGTAAATAGTTTTCGGCACACGATATCGAGAATATGAAGTGGAACGAATGTTGATACACTATAATATAACGAGATGGAGTTGTAATTCCAGATTATAAGTCATATTATTTTTGCTAAGTTATATGATATTAAACAGCCAGGTGACATCGATATGTCGATATGTTTGGTATTATTCGGTGAATAGGCAAAAATTAAATAAAAAGGAGTACATCCCTGGCTTGGTCATATTGTAACAACATAATAAAATTTCGTTAAAGATAAAATCGCCCACTTAGCTAGTTTGTAGGTGTATGTGTTTTTTTAATATGGATTATTTAATTATAGACTTTTTTTGTCTGTTTACACTGAGATACGACAGGCACGGGTGTGTGCGGGGGGACTGGCTTGTGCACCGCCCTTTACTATTACAACAATATGAAGCTTCTCATCTAAATCACAATGTTGTTAAGACAACTAGTTGACACATGAACGAATCCGTGATATCCGGTGAAGGGCGGTTCGCTGCAGGCTCCTGATGTAACAATAAGGCACCGGGTGTTTACAGGGCTCGTTATAAGCCGGTGTGTCGCCGGCGTACTCGAATCATTAGATTAATGACGCACTACTGTGATATTCATAGGCGTACGATCCGACGGATTTAAAATGTTATTACGTATGAGATGGGCGCGGCCGCGGACATGTCCTCGTTATTTGGTAGAATTAAATTCGAATCTAAATTGAATAAAAAATTGGCTTCGATTCAAAAATTTTGGTGTCAAAATTATTAATTGGCGAATTATAAATCTTAGGTCGGTTTCGTCACTTGCTGGTGCGTTTGATAATATTTGACAAAACAATGTATCTCACCTTATAGCAGTCTGCTGGACATTCTGACATCTGACAGGAAAAAATATATTTGAAAACATAGAGCTGTTTTAAGTTCTGCCACAAAACTTACAGCGAGTGGCAAAACAGAATCTACCTTGTAAAATTTTTATACAATTCGACTGGAACTTAAAAAGTATTCTGAAATTGTATGTTTCGGCAAATTCGCTCAAAATTATTTACTTTAGCACTGCCATTAACAAAAGACACGTATGCCGTGTGTACGTATCCGCCTATGTGCCGCGGCCGCGTACATGGGTAGGTTAAGTTTGGTTATGTAAGCACCCTGTGTTGCGACACACCCGACCCGCTCAAGGCGCACAATAATGGCTCTTATGAAACACAGAGCAATAAGTAAATAGAGAAACGCATGCATCGCCGCGACAGTCGATAGTCCAATGGCAGAAACTTCGCTTCCCGCACGTCAAATGCGTGCGGGATTCGTTCGTACAACACATGTTTGAGCACTCCATTTACTTAGTACTCTATGTTCAACAATGGAATAATCACTAGTGCCAACGGCACGCATGTGCAGTTCTCCCTCGATCCCAAGTTGCCGGTGCCAGCCGGGCGAGCCGCGCTCGGGGCGCGTCGTGTGTGCGTGTGTGCGTGTGTATATATGTATGTATATGAGTGCGCGGGACGCAGTAGTATAAGGTCAGCACTACACCAGGCGTCGGCGGTGCCTTCTAACTTACTTTACTAAAGTATTTATGCATTTTTGTTTTTCATTATTATCATTTGTATTATGACTACACCACTCCGGAAGTTTCACCCTTTATTGGTAGCTTTTAGGCGTATCGCAACGCGGTCGCATCATCCGCTGTAGCTTTATATTTAAACACTGTATTGTACATATTCAGTATCAAATACTGGATTTCTTTGTTGTTAATTAATTATGGACTTAAATGAGTAACAATCGTATGTTGTCGTTTCAATGTATCTCCTAATGTGAACAATGCAATAAAATGATCGTTGTGTATCTATGGCCTGATATCATTTGTGTGTGAACAGTTGAACACGTTCTTATATGAAGTTGTATTTGTGTGTAATGTATTTGTTCGAGTGTTCAGTGGTTGATACTGGGCGCGACGAACATGTGTTGAAACACATTATGGTACTGTGTCAAGATATATGCAGACGTCGCCAGTCGTGGATGACGCGCGATTCCTCGGCTAGTGTATGGTTGGCTGTTGGATGCATGTTGACAAGTGAGCCGAGCCGGGATGGTTGACAGTCAAAGGTACGTTGCACAGATTGTTGGTCAATGAATTATTCAACTTATTCCGGTTGGTTTTCAGTCAATGTGTGTCCAACCGTAGGCTACTGATATCTGAGGAAAAGGTGCAACTACGTACTTAGGTTTGTTTCACACTGTTGTTTAGTGCGCTGCGGACCGTCAGCCGCGACATTATTTAATTAAATCGTTTTATTATATTTTACCCGTGTGCCCTCAACTCTCTCTCAGTTCTCATATTTCCGAGATTTCGTGTGAAACGAATATAAGTATACATTTTAACATTTCTGTGGAATAATTATAATATTAATTGACTGCAAAATTATAAAATGGACTGCGAGATCTATTATAACATTAAAATATTGTATCTTTCTATATGCGGTTACTCGGAGAGTATTGTATGTATTTCATTGTGTAATGCCTGTGGTTAACGCTGTTTATCCAACGATAGTGATGTAGCAGTAACAGACAGCTTCGCCACATTGTGCCGTATGTATGCGAGGTTATGTGCCGCTCTGTACGTAACTGAGTGAGCGTAGTTCCTTTACGTTATGTTGTTCCATGAACTTATGAAGTAATACACAGTATGTGGTTAGTGCAGAGTGCGCGCGGGCAGACCTTGCGTCCTGTCTGACCGCGCCTCACTCAACAAATAGTGTATCTTTCACCTTCTAAGGTTACATAGACATAGTCCCGCGCTGCGCCAGCCGGCCGGCGCGACCTACGTAGGTTAATTTACAGTACATTTTCTTCTGGAGACCATTCTATCTATATAGAGTGACATAAGTTGGTGACGTCCGATAAAGAGTTACATAGAGTAAAAAAAAAGATAAAAATACCTATATAAAAAAAATCATTTCTCTATACGAATAAAATATAGAAATATTATATGAAGCGGGGGCGTCGCGTGGTAGTCGCCGTAACGTAAGTTAGGATAGTTGTGTTGTCAGTGCGGCGCGGCGGGACCGGGGCCGCGCGATACCTTACCGTGACCCGTACCGCAAGTGAGCGCGCGGTCTGCGTGCGGCGTGCGCGTGCGGCGTGCGCGTGCGGCGTGCGCGTGCGCGTGCGGCGTGCGCGTGCCGGGCCGCGCGCGGGTGGCGCGGGGCGGGCCGGGTCCGCCCCGCTAGTGGCTTAATTTTAAAACAAAACAATTTTAATGGTACAAAATGTAATTTTAGTTCCATAGACGTTTAAGATCTACAGAGTTTATATTTAGACTTGAAATAAAAGAGGTTATATTCGCTCGGTCATCGGCCGGCCTGGCACTCGGTCGATAAAATATTAATAAATTAATGCTATATGTATAATGAGATGTATAACGTACGATATAATAGTCTATATGTCGGAGCAAGCTATCGCGTGGGTTCAGTCCGCCGGAGATAGGCAGTCGTGCGGACCGCCTGTCTGCGCGGCCGGTGACGCCGTCCAATACTGCTGCGCACACGTCACATGTTAAACAGATCTGTCAACTACTGAAAACCTCTATTCGACGCACGCGCAGTGTTTGAAATTAAATGAAATTTTATTTGCAAGGATTGTAGTACATACAAATGCACGGGATCTTTAACAAGTTCTAAAACAATTCGCTAAAATTAGCATGCAAAATTAAATAATGTAATAATGAAATAAGAAGCTAATAAAGTTTCACGAAGACAGTTGAATTCTGTGAATTGCGTATCTGTTAGTGCGGCGGACTACGTATATAAGAAGACTCGAATCTGTGTAGTATGTTATATGTGCCGGTCGCTGGTTCGTCGTGTGACGTGCGCCACAAAATAGATAGGTACAGAAGGCCGGATTCATACAACGAGCGAAAACGCACGCACAGATAGACACACGCCTACGTCCAGTGAGTGTAAGCGCACTCGCGATCGTTTGAGATCGCCGTACTGACGTGTCTATGTGTGTGCGCCTGTTTTAGCTCGTTGAAACTCTGACACCAGGTTAGTCACTAACCACACGAAAAGAAGAAGCTCGTTGAATGGAGTCCGTCTTCTGCACCTATCTATTCTGTGGTGTCTGCGCAAGTCTCGCTCGCTGTGAGAGAGTGCTGCCCCCTGTGATACCCGCGCGGCCCCCCCCCGCCGCCCGTGCCCCGCCCCCGCCCCACCCTGCCCTTCACCCCGCTTGTCAGATTAAGTTAGTTTATGATGGCAATTGTGGCATACGTTCGTGATTGTCGCCAGTTTCGGTCTGCCTGCGACCACCTCGAACTATTTCTTGAAACTTTCGCTTTAGAGCAGTGTGTGAGCTTCCCTGTCCGTTCTGAATGCGTGGCTAGAGCGTGATCTGCACGGTCTGGTGGTCGTTCTAATAAAGGTGACCATGGCTATGTCGGGTAATGTGTGTGTGCGACCGTTGGCTGACCAAATCCATTCAAGACTTCAGTATTTTACAATATTTGATTATCCAACAGCTATCCAATACATAGACTCGGTTCTATGCTCGATATGACCAAGGTTACATTGGTAAGGCTGATGACCAGACCACGTACGATTTGAGTTATTAAAATTCATATGTAATCTTACATTACGGATCGGTCTAGTAATACTCGTCGTAACTCTTAGTTTCCGATGAAAGAACGTATGTCGTTTGAGCAGCGCTGTGTTAGTTCGAGTGCAGTCTGATGCCTGGTGGTGATAGTCAATTATTATAATATTCATTATTCGCGACGCACCGCCGCTGCCATAAACACAAGCGAAATTATCAGTCAGCGAATAACATAGTCGAAGAAATGATCTTTCGACTGCATACGATGAAGTTACAAAGGAAAATAATGTCTAATGTTAAGCGCGACAGATGTGTTTAGATGAGAGCAAGTGGCAGCGGCGGCGCAGCCCCACGCCCCCCGCTTCCTAAGTGTTAAATAGGTCACTATAGTTACGAATCGAATCAGCTGCTAAACTAAAAACTAAAAAAAAAAAACAGAGTTATAATAGTACGTTAGTTTTAATTATATTTCTGATATTAATTGATGTTTTGCTAAAAGATAATTTATCTGTATGTTACTTCTGATGTCGCGTGCGAGTGACTCGCCTCAACTGAATTGTTTTACTACAACTACTACACTGTGACACCATTCATTGTTTTACTGTTCCCGTATACACTGCATAGCATCGCATGATGCGAGCGCTCACCAGAAAACATAAAATGTTATCTCGATATTCTAAGTAGCTCAGTAGTCCGGTTTTAGTTTTCTGGTCAGCCTCACCACACCAATTAACCGCCAATGTACAAAATATAAACTTGTGAAAAATCATTTTATAATTACATGTAAGCAATACCACAGTACCTGAGATTGAAATAAAGAAAATTATTAAAAATGTAATAGTATGAAAATAGCGGTTGGACACAATACAGACAAGTACTCGGCGGTTTTCGAAGAGCAGTAACAAAACAGGATAGGTTTGCACTCCATATTGTGGATTTAGTTAGGTATGTGTTTTATTTAGGTGCGATCGATCGTCAGCGCTCCGTCTGCAGAGCGCCGCAGAGTCCTGGACGATAGCTAGGTTATGATATTGTCACGTTGATTTGCGATGCTTTCTCGAGAGTGGATCAGAGTGTCGAAGCTTAGAGTCGGAGGCAGCACTACAGCTACAGGGGACACGGCCGCTGTGTGTGGGGCGAGGCTGGCAGTGCGGCCCACCACCAGCCCCCGGTTAGTGTAAACGGTTGAAGGGATCACATGCGAGGTGATAGGAGTTGTTTATAGGCGTAGGGAGTATCTCGGCCTGGAGGCGTGTGTGGACTGTTCTCGTCTCGCGGCTGAAGCGAACATCTCAGGATCGTACGGATAAGTGGCAGCGTGCAGCTGGTCTCAATGTCCGGTTGAAGTGAGCGGTCTACACACACCGACCAGGTTTGTTAAGGTATGCTTAGGACGTGCCATAACACGTTTGCGTCATCAGGTGCCGCGCGGCGCACACTGCGCCCGCGGCTTCATCACATGTATGTATTAGGGTACCCTTTGTATTTACGTCCATGAGGAGGAAGGAGACGGCTTCAGTTTCACGTCATTGACAACATAGATCGATGACAAGTTTATTTAATTTTTTGTTCTTGTACGTAAGTTTGACCCGAGCGCGGTCGTGGGCCGGCGCCTCCGGCCGGAGCCTGCCGGCTCGGCACCGCCGTCGGATGGTATGATAAGTGCTAAAGTTTCGTTCGACGGTATTAGTGAAGGTCTCGCTCGCACTGTTCGCCGTCGTTGCGTCGTGGCCGGTGACACGCGCGCGCGTGCTCGCGGGTTTCTCGTGGTGGCAAGCGAACGCGCGGTGGCGTGGACCTCACGCCGCGAGCCACGTTACGATAATATCATGAGAGTCAGGGGGAGTTAAATAAATGATACTGCCAATCGATTGTAGTTTATATTTAATAATGGTAAATGATTTGTAGACTTAAAAAAAAAGTAACAATTTCGAGATATTGTGTCCTAAATATTTATGTATAGTATCGATACATTTGGTGGCTCGGTGTTGTTCAAATATTCACTCTTCTATTCCGGTCGTCGGCCGCTGCTTGTCGTGGTTCTGTTGGTTCGTGCCTTCACGTGCATACGTCTTCATCTCTGCTGCAATAGCTCTAGGTGTTAGTTTGATACGCCACACTCGTGGGTGTTTGGACACTGTCGGCCACCATGAAATGTTTTCCTTAGGATGAGGACGATGGATACAAACTGTGTTCTGTAGAGTACCGATCGACAGGGCGTTGTCTAGATAGGACTGCACGGTGATCGCGCGCGGGTGCCAGCGCCCATGCACGGCGCCCGCGCTCGGCACCTTATTAAACGTGGACTGCGTTCGCGAATGAAGCTAAGATGTAAAAAAAATAGATTGCAATATAAATGTGGTTGTTAGGTATAATGGTGACGGCATATTGGGTGTTGTGTATGGAGAGGGAATGTGACTAGGTGGAGTGATATGACAGTAGGAGGGTTTTGATATGATTCGTCTAGGACGGTCGAAGTTTTAATTATTTGCATGTTTGTATTAATTTCTAAAATAAAAAAAAAAGTATCCAACTTAAAGTGGATTAAAATCTCGGATTTCTAAATAAAAGCACCCAATATGCAACGGATTAGTTGGTAATGTCGATATCGTAATGTTCGGAACTCTGGGACTGACATGGCTCATGTGATGAGGATAAAATTTTTTTGAATAATTTTTTGTCAAAATTGTCAAAACTTCTCAATTCGTGTATGACACGGCTCGCTAGTATGAGACTGGTTCGGTGTGACGGTCGCCGGGCGCGCGCCCTCTGCCGCTGGATGCGGGCGACTAACGTGACGTCACGTGTCGCGATAAGCGATGAAGTGAACAGAAGACGCGCGGCCGGCGATTCGAGCGCACAAGTCATGTCACTTACAATTGCTATTTAAATTATTTAATTGATTGACATCCAGTGCAGAACATTCAACTAATTCAGCGATCAGTCTCTGAGATGAGTGTAGATCTCCGAAACATCTGATAAAGTTACAGTATCAAGTAGCAGCTGTGAGTGGCACTTGTGCGCCAGTGAGATTTTGTATCCAAAGATTGTATAGTGTGATGTATTACTTCCTATAGGTTTATTAATATTATACTAGTATTTTATATACTTGTTGTTTTCTATTGTTTGACACTAGGCGGTGTGACGGTGATGTTTGGAACATTGACAGATCTCCCGATCGAATTTTAATGTATAAAGATTTGCTTGTAAAGTTTTGTAAGTCAGTTAACTGGCGTGGTAAGCCGCCATTAGCGGTCTGTCTTAGAATTAAATTCAAAATTCGATGGATTAATAGCAGTCTGTAACATTCGTTTTGTATGTATAATATATATATTTTCTGAAGGACAGAAATGGAACTCCGCGCTACGACTGTAAATTAAAGTTTTGTAATAACAAACTTGCCAAGCAATGTTCGACTCTGTGTCGTAGCTCGGAGAGTTGATGATCGTATGTGTGAGGAAGGCAGTTAAACTGCAGCTAGATGGTGCTTGTGTGTACTTACGATGGATATAATTTTATTTCTATTTTACAACTGAAATTAAACGCCTATTTATTTTGTATAAGTGCAAGTGAAATTGTTATATTTTTAATCAAAATTAATTTGTCAAATTGTTCATGTCTTAGTTCTTGTAAGCGCAACACGTTCATGTTAATAATAATGTAAATGGGCGCCAACTATCGGCCGCCACCGAGTACTAATAAGTAGCGGGTAGTTGTGTGAACGTGTTGCGTACGACCGAGCCGTCGTGACGTGAGTGGCGTGTGTCGTGCGGCGGCGCGGCGCTGTGTCGTGTGTCGTGCGGTGCCGCGCCGCTGTCGCGCGGAGGATCGCTCGACATACACAAGGCGGAATATTGGTGCGCGACTGCGACGCGCGGTGTGCCGTAGGAAAGTTTTACGATAAATGGTGAAAAAATAAAGAAATTACAAAAAAATAATGTTTATCATTTGGTAACCCATCAAGAACCAGTGTGTAGTTTGATTACTATGTTATTTTCGTGTATACATAACATATACACGAAAGTAATATGTAGTAATAATCAAACTACACACCGTTTAGGCAGTCTGCCTGTGGCGCACTGACGCACTCTGCTACTGACGAATATAAACTAAGTCGACTACCAAAAATTTCTAGGGAACAAACTGGCTAAAACTGAAAATTCGGGACTGCTAGGATTGTAGTCCTGCGACTGCGAGGCTAGCAGTTTCATTAAATGAGAAACTGAAAAACATTTGCATGGAAATGTACACTGTAAAACGTGATATGCAACAAAGAATTAATTGAAAACCTGTCCTTTGTGGCCACAGCTTCCCAAGGCGTAGCCTGGTAAACTGCTGCAGTTTGGGAGGCGATCTCAAAGCCGATTCCTCCGTAGGGCCACTCGTTCCCGCTGGTATGTTAGGAACGAGAGTCTCCATCTCGACCTAAAATTCCCACTCCACCAATTCCTAGCTTTAAATTCCCCGATTAATAATGATGATCAAAACTTTGATCCAGCCCGTCCTATCTTTGATGTCCTCCCTCCGGTGACGCCCTAAGCCGAGGCTCGTACCCCACAGGGGGTGCTCTTAGCGAGCGTTCACCTAGCTTTTTAGAGCTTAGTTTGTATGCCCCTGGCTGGAAGATTTCAGCTTAGCAACTTAAGGCAACCACAGGATTGACCGGTTAAATAGTCATGACCTCAGAGGTCAGCTATGAGATGCCCTATAGAAAAAATAGGAGGCGATTTAATTACAATTAGTACTACTTCTTAAACAAAAGATTTAAAAAAAAAAGATGGCGCTAGAATAGCTACAAATGAGGAACAACAAGAGTAGCGCCCTCTAGTGAGAATTTACGCTCCCACATTAAAGTTGCATAGAGGGCGCTTGCATTTAGGTTCTGCAGTAAATTGTATGATTAAATTAAACGAAATATATATGTAGTAGGTCAGTTAATTATATGAATTCACCACGCGGACCCAGTGCGGTAATTTTTGGTTCTAGGACATGCCGTTTTCATCACGACGTTTTCCTTCACCGTTATGAGAGCAGCGGTGATAAAATAAATTATACAGAGTAAATTTTACACACAACGTACAACTCGTAAGTCGGGGCCGTTACTGCTGGGCCACCACTGCTCCTACATCAGCTACGTCCATATTGGAAAAAATAGGGCCAACGTAGTATTTGCCTGAATCATACTAATTTTATCCACTTGAGATAGATAAACATTGCTTTTTTTTTTAGCTAGGTGATCTCTGAGATCATAACTATTTAACCGGGCTTTCCTGTGGGGGCCTTAACTACTACACTTAAAACTTCCAGCCAGGGGTTATTCAACTATGCTAATTAAAACTAGGTGAACGCTCGCTAAGGGCACCCCTTGTGGGGTACGAACCTCGGCTTAGGGCGTCAACCGGAGGGAGGACATCAAGGATGGGATGGGGTGGATAAACATTGCTGCTGCTGCTGATCCATGCGTCATGTTTGTGAACGGGCGCCGTCAGTTGGGACTGGCCATAGCTTAACTGCCACGGCTTAATTTAATTATTTTTTAATTGTTTTATTTGTTCCTTTTTGTTGAATTCTGGACGTTTTTAATAAGCACGTCTTTTTTTACATAATTCTCACATTGAGGTAACAAATATTTTGTAACAATATAATTTAATGGAGTTGGAGTTTCTTGTCCGTTCTTCTCCGTAAGACCGTAGGTACCTACCACGCTTTGGAATGGGCAACTAGCTTCATCTTTCTGAATGACCGACTCCTTTGACAATTCAAAAGTGCCTGTAAATGGTTTAATTGAAAAGTAACTGGGCGATCGAGCTCAGCGCTGGTGAAAATAGACAATGCTCATTTAATAGTATAGGAAAGTTCATACTAATTCCATGTATATTACATACAAATTCCATGCTGCCATGATAGTACATACTAATTCTATGTTATGTCATTAATCTAAGGTCATCTTGTTCTAAACTTTGAGCGACCGAGCTTTGCTCGGTTGAAAATACGGAGAAAACGAATTTTCCCAGATATGAGAACTAGAGTCTGGCCACGCTAAGTCTGCATATGTAAAAAAATGGTGGAATTTGAAAAACTATTGATGGCAACACCATACTATACAACATAAAAAATTGGTACTTTGTCTTTTTGTTTTTGATACGTTATTCTGTTTATAATCTGATTTATTCCTGGTCAAGAATAGTCACTTTACCACGATGCAGTGTGGATTTGATACAGTTTTGTCATCGTATGGAGGTAGAGCATAGGTACGACATAGTCTATTATACACTGTAATGTTGCATGTTTTTACTTACGGTTTGGTTGTTAAAATGTTGGTCTTTTATCATACGTTCTATCTAGGTAAATGCATGACCATTGCCGGTATGTTTAATATTCCTGAGGCTCATTTTCAAACAATGGTTTCTTCAAATGTAATCGGACCTCCTTGGAGTGCGTAAATTTCATAAATAAAATTTAGAACAATAGTTAATCATTTGTAGTTATTTCGTACAATCATAATATAAAAAATAAATTATAATTAATGGTCATGCATTTACCTAGAGAGAACGTATGATAAAAGACCAACATTTTAACAACCAAACCGTAAGTAAAAACATGCAACATTACATTGGCAATGGTCATGCATTTACCTAGAGAGAACATATGATAAAAGACCAACATTTTAACAAAAATCCGTAAGTAAAAACATGCAACATTACATTTCCCCTAAGTACCGCTCGACACAATGGCTTATTTAACGAGTTATGCACCGCTCCATAAAAACTAAATATAATTAACAATGCTAAAAGTTTTATCCCTATGAAGTAGCTCGGTATTTCATTGTTATTAATATTTTCTGTAGATTTTCTTGTTGTGACACTTACCTATGTCAAATGTTAAACTGTCAGTTTCTTTTTATTTTTCTGTTTGGCTTAGTCTATGATGTTACTTTTTGGTTTATATAGTTTTAATTATTTTTATTGATATCGCTAAAACATTGTATTAATTATAATTTATTTTTTATATTATGATTGTACGAAATAACTACAAATTATTAACTATTGTTCTAAATTTTATTTATGAAATTTACACACTCTAAGGAGGTCCGATTACATTTGAAGAAACCATTGTTTGAAAATGAGCCTCAGGAATATTTAACATACCGGCAATGGTCATGCATTTACCTAGAGAGAACGTATGATAAAAGACCAACATTTTAACAACCAAACCGGAGGTAAAAACATGCAACATTACAACACATAATCTATTATGCAAAAATCAAAAGGCAAAATATCAAAATCATTAGATCTACCCACAACCCCGAAACTGACATAAGCCGACGTACGCACTTACGTAATAAAATCGCGGCGATTTTTTTTCATGCACCGGATTTTCAACGGTCTGCTTAGCGCCGAGAATTGAAAATACAACAGTGTGTTTCAACGCGCTGGGACGAGAGTGCGTCTCAGCGCGTTGGATTCTCAACGCTCAGCTTTACACTGAAAGTTGAAAATCTACTGCGCGATTAAATCCCGCTACGATTTTATTACGTCCGTGCCGACGTCGGCTTAAAGTATACCATAATATAAAACTTTTTGGGGTTGCCTATTTATTCCCATTTATTAGCGTGGCTAAGTCTGCAATGGAATAAATTAGAAATTTAGCTAGACCTTAGCTAGATCGATTTTTCGCCCACATAAACCCCTCTATTGCAAATTTCATCGAAATCGCTAGAGCCGTTTTCGAGAACGTGATTACATACAAATATTTCGCGTTTAATAGTAAGTATAGGATTAATAGTAGGTACAGGATTTATATCAATGCTTGACTTATTTAACTATAGTGTTTATGCTTGTTTAACTATAGTATAGCAATGATAGCGTAGTGGTGTGATCGTCGGACTGCCAAGTCATACGTTTCGAGTTCGAACCCAATCGAGGCACGCACTTCTTGACTTTTCGGATTCATGTTGTGCGTATACGTAGATTGCAAGCAAATGATAATTGGACGTAGATTAGCAGAAAGGACTCAACCCACACTATGGACAAAAATTAAAGAGATCCTAAAAGATTGGTCCTTTAGGACCTCTAGTCCTTAGGACGAGTAGTGTTAATGATTTGAAAAAATATATGTTAAATTAAAGCATTGTTCTAATAACTTAACAGAATTTATTTATAATTTAATCATTAATCTTTTAGTATACTTTTTTTTAATACGTTTTGTTTTATTTATAATAAATTAATAATGCTTCTAATTTAGGACAGCGCTCCTTGATAGGCGGGTCCTCCCAAGTACCAAAATCTGGTCCTTTAAGTATCCCGGGAGCATGTATTTTTTAGTCCTATAGAAATCCTATAAACGTTTATAAAACCGTATTTGGGCGCAGTTTATAGGAATGTTACGGCCTATACTCGTTTTGTTACAGTCCGGTAAAGTGCAGTTCCATTTTATAATTATCTTATTAGATGCGTTTACTCGTGTAATTAATCCAACAGTTGTCAGCGTGTGCTGGTGTCTTAAGAAATATATTATTTTAAAAAGGAAAGTAATCCACATTATAATTAACTTTAACTAAATTACAATTTAGTTAAAGTTAAGACTACTTAAGACATACGTACTTCGCCATATTTAAGTTTTAGGGTTCTAGGCCGATTACTCTAGTAAAAGCAAATGTAGGACACACATAAGTAGAATCTTACATATAAAAATTGGAGGGCATGCTGGTTTGGTGCTGACAATCCGTTAGTAATCACGGCTAAGACAAATCAATCCTATAATATTCTTGACCTATAACAGCTATATCTAAGACTTTTATAGAAGTTCACGTCCTAAAGAAGAATGAAATAAGACGTCAACAAGAGTAAACAATCTTATTAAATGCATTTATAGGCAGTATCAAAAGCGCAGATCGCCTTATAAAATGCTGTTGTAAGATCGGTGATCTTAGTTAAAGAGTCTATTAGATTCCTATAAGACGTTTAGTCTTATAAGTCAATTACTATAGGAGAATTTTGCTACTTGAGCTATTACTGGCTGGACATACGACGCGTTGCGTAAGCTCAGTACAGAACACGTAAGCTAACTACTCAAGATCACTGGCATATATCTGCGTCTTAAAAAACGGTGAAGGAAAACATCGTGAGGAAACCGGCATGCGGCATGCCTGAGAATTCTCGACGGCATGTGAAGCCAAGTCAGAAGCTCAAGGGCGGTATAAAAACTCTGACATCTTACCAGCTTAGTCACTAACCACATGAAAAAGAAAGAAAGACTATTATAGCACCCACTTACTTATTACGTGGGCAAATACTCTGAATGATTACTTGTAATGATTATATCTTCATTGACTTGATGCAAATAACAAAGCCACGCAGAACCTAACCTCTAGAATATCACGTAGATAATCAACCCACCGTGCAAGTAGTACATCGTCTATCTGACAGCAAATCGCTTTGAAGGCGCGATCAGATCTCGATTACTAAAAACGCGAGGGGTGTGAGATCGCGGTACGATACGAGGTAGGGGGGAAGGGGGCAGGCTGTCAGCAAGACACAGATACCACGGTCTCGATCATACTGTTGTAACACGACAGTTATGAAATGGACAGTCGCGATCTGTGATTTATTCTTACATTGGTTACGAGATATCGATTGAATGGGTATTATATTGTGATAATATATGGGTTCGTAAGCCTGTCTAAGCACGGACGACATTATTACCGAATGATAGACTCACAAGTTATACCTACACAACAGTGTCTCATTCTGCCCATCCCAAGGTAGAAAACTTTTGCACCACACATGGCAAAGAGATTGAAGAATCGTGACAGTACCGCACGTAGTCTAGCTGTCCGAATAAGAAATCTCTGAATAAAGCCTTGTTGGACATCATGCGCCCTATCCAAGACAGCCCACTTACACTGGCGGTGTCATGAGGGTCGGAACGAGTGGCATCGAGAGGGCTTTGATCTCCACCATCGACTTCTGCTTATTTGCTTATTAAAGGATTTACTTAATTGAATCCTCCTCTGTGGACAGGAAGCCATTATTTTTATTTTATTGCCGCGACGAGTGTCGCATAAATTGAAAGAGAACCGCCGTCAAACGGTTGTACCCTGCTTCTATTCTGTAGGACTTCTTTGTGAGAAAGTGTAAGGGTTTGCTTTTAATTACTCACCTATCTTAAGGGCTGGTTTGATGTTTGATTTCAGACTGAGTTGGGGAGCATTGACTTAAAATTTAATAACAAACATGATCTAGGTATCTGGCGTAAGGATTTGAATCTAAATATCCTACACTCGCACAACTCACAACATCACACCTCTATCATACACTCGCACAACTCACAACATCACACCTCTATCATACAGTCGCACAACTCACAACATCACACCTCTATCATACACTCGCACAACTCACAACATCACACCTCTATCCTACACTCGCACAACTCACATAGAGATGGGTAATCTTTATTCCGACAGAGCGTTTCTCTTTTTTTTTGCCATATTTTCAAAAAGTCGCTTAAATTAAAAGTATCAGTAAATCGCTTTTCTTGTCTTGAAATCAGATAGTTTATTTCATGAATATTTGGATTTTTAACAAGGAATTCTATTTCATTTAGGATTTTTGTAAAAATAATATAAAAATCTAAATTAAGGTAGGCTAGACGTTCTTATTTTGTTACTCCATAATTGTTAAAAAAACACTTTAAGGTCGCAAATTCTGCGGCTAAAATGTTATGTTTCTTAAACTTCATGATAAATTTAGTAAAATCATTGCAAAGAAATACTAAGAAAAGTGAAAAAATATTTCCAATTTAAGTGCTTTTATATTTTTTTGTTACTTTTAACCTAAAGTCAATTTAAAGTTTTGATTATATATAAAAATAAACCAAATTTAAAAATTTGGCTGACTTCTTACAAAAATGTTGAGCAAAATTGATTTTCTTTACAAGTTATTTTGCTTTATATTAAATAAATAAATACGTTAAAGTGAGTTTTAAACATGGGAGATTTTTGGGACAGTAACATAAAAGGAATAATTAGTAACAAAATAAAAACATTAGGCTGGGTCTATAATGCCTATAAAAGTTTTAAAGATATTATGAATAAATAAAACTACGGATTACTGCTTAATCAATGTTTAATCAACTATAATCTAATTAGACTCTAATTACAGTATCAGTATGCGAATTACGAAAGTCGATTATTTTATGACGAAACAGTGCTTCTATTTTTAAATTCATGTTTGAATGTTTAATGCAGAGACATCTATTTCGGTTGTGTATGGTTGGACTTAAAATGTAAAAAGGTTTGAATCGACAAAATGTTGAAAATGCTGCAATACCACCTTCTTTCTTGTACTTCTCATGTAAATCTCGCAAGGACCCATTAAGATATCTTATTTGCTCTCTATTTTTCTTTAATGTTTTGCACTCACGTTTGCCTGCAGTGGCCCTACTAACATCGTCTCGAATGTAAAATTCTATAATAGATTTTTTTAAGTCCGAAATTACGCGTTTTTACAGATTTTTATTTCTATTCCGTACACCAATTTGTTTCGAAACAGACGTCTGTGCTTTACTATTTATCACCAAATCATTTTTTGCAGTTTTCTTAATCAGGTCCCTCTCTTTATTATTTTCACAATGTTTGTAAGTTATCTTCAAAGAAGCTTCTAGGATTTCATTTCTGGCTTTCATTCTTAATAAATCAGTCTCAAACTTCTTTTTTTTTCTTCAGTTATGCTTTTTTGTAGTCGATATTTTTTTTTCTTGCAGTTTCTTTAACTCGTTCTAAATAAGCAATACGACTTTTTGCTTTATCATATTCTATTTTTAATTTATTTCTAATCTTTCGTAGACTTGCTGCGGTTTTTGTCAGTCAATATTGTGGATTGTGTTTTAGTCAACGTCTCAGATCGTATTATTTCCGAGGTGGCCGTTCCCATGTCCCCTGTGTCCGCTAAAATATCTGCTGTTATTGTTGAAGAGCTTCCGCTACATGCTGTTTTTTGTGATTTTTTGGTCTTTTGTTTTTGTTTTTCTTCTTTCCACTTTTTTCTCTGGTTTTTTTTTCTGTTTCAGTCATTTCCGATACTTTTTTATATTTATATTTTATCCTTTCTAAATTTTTCTTTCAAATTTGTTCTAACATATCCGGGTTTTGTTTTAATTTTTCTCTATATCGTTTCATCTTTTCTTCCGGAGTTAGTGGCATTTTCTTGTGCTGTTGAATTGTAAACATAGCTTTATAATTCCGTTTTTGTTACTTAAATTTTCCGCTTATACGTTACTACCCCAAAGTAACAAAAAAAAAAGTAACGAAACAAGTGTTTGATCTGTTCAAAATATGATTGTGGTGGTTAACATTGCAGTTATGTCTACTATTACACACTAAATTTTAACGGAAGTTAATAACTAATATTGTACTATGATAGAAAGAGAAGTAAATATTGTCAACTTACCTTTAAACAGCAATAACAAAAGCCGGAATGAGATTCACTCTAAAACGAGTACGTGTGCACACTACAAACTTCGGAACGGCAACTGACACAGTATATCAATATGGCGGCATTTAATGGCATCTACGGGGTTGCTAGTTCGAAAAAACATAGCTTAATGGAAGTTTTTTAATATTTTATATTGTACAAATGGGTAACAAAAACTGAAATCCATTTTCGGAACTTTCTCCGGGACAAGATTAAAATTAATTTATAATCGTAAAATTTTAACTAAATTACCAAAAAGGAAATACAATATGGACCTTTTTACCTTGTAATACGATTTAAAATCAAAATCGCAGTATAGTTTCTTTGTACTTTATCAAAATAATTGAGTTTGAAATTGCGAGTGGTAGACTGGGACATACGAATTTTCATACATTTAAATTTTCGACAAATTATATTTAATTGTTTTTTTACTGAAATACTATGTATTTATGATTTGGTAAAATATTTTCTGTAAATTTTAATCACAATTATGCTCCTAAGCAAAACAGTATTACTAATTTGTAGATTACACCATAGTTATACATCTACAAAACCATGGGACATTCCACAAATGTGTAATGGCAAAAAAAAAGAGAAATGCTCGACAAGTGAATTGATTCACTTATTCCGACTCCGACTCCGGTACCGGTTCACCTTATCGGCTCCTTCGGTTCCGTTTGGCACCGGGACTCACTCGGTTATTTTGGTTCCGCGGTTCGACCAGAACATTTTATTCATTCGGATCTTTGGAATACTTTGGATCATTTGGCACATTTTGAATTGAACAGTTTACATTACAGAACTTACAGTAGGACATTTTATTTTATTTTATTCATACGATTTAAATTTCGGACAGCGTAAATTGTTAGGAAAGAAAGAAATGAAATAAAAATAATTTTAAAATAAGTCTTTATTATGAGTACTACTTTTTAATCAGTTCTTTTTTTCTCTCTATATCTTTCTTATAATAAAAAAATTGTTTTGGTTACTTTACTTTACATGTTATGATTTAAAAATAGAAGCGTTCTAACTTTTGAAGAAGTTATTCTTGATCTTTTTTCATTGATAATTTGACCCGCTTTAGAAAATAATCGTTCGTATGGAACTGACGTTGCAGCCACGCATAATCTTTTTTTCATAAAAAAATAAATGTGCGGGTACATGGTTTTCCTCTGCTCCCACCATACTAGCGGGTCTTTGGAGCGGTGCAGGTAATCTTCTTGAAGATATTTTTGTAACTCTCTGATGCCAGCCGCTGTAGGATTTTCCGGTACTAAGTTTTCAATTTCTGAGTCAAAGTCATCCCATATTGACGGCAGTTTGGATTGGATGGATATGGATCCGCTTGTAGATCTGTCTATTGTTATGATTGAATTATCCTGCGTTTCTTTGCGTATGAGAGCAGTCAGCTTAGTCTTGAGATGATCTACAGCGCGATCATAATTATGTGGGAACTTAAACCCCTTCTTTTTGAATCGTGGATCCAAAACCGTTGCCTCGGATATTATCATATCTGTTTCCAGACCTTGGAATCGTCCAATAAGCCCTTCTTTTAAATTATCGATTAATTGTACAATTTCTATGGGTATAGTATGAGTATTTAATAGTATCGTTGCCTCTTGTTTATTAGTATGGTCTATCATTATTCTGTAGTATAATGGCGCTTTGGACAGAGTGACATATTTTTCCCCACATACCTCTGTGGTCACCTCATAGAATTTTTTTTAAATAGGTACTGCGCATTCTATTATTGCCCAATCGTGCAGAGATAGTGATAAGTCAGGTCTAATTATTGCCAAAGTAGAAATTAGGCATTCCTTTACTTTGAGAATTCTATCTAGCATTTCATACGTACTATTCCACCTGGTAGGTGTGTCTTGTTTTAATTTAAGTTCTGGTGTACCCATATTTTTTGCCATTTCTATATATTTGGCCTTTGCTTGAGCACTTTTCTTAAAATATTGCACTATACTTTTCACTTTAGATATAGTTTCGCCAATTGTGTTGGGAATAGGCTCTGAAGATTTAGTGCCCAGGGCATCCTGCAATATAAGATTTATCTTATGGGCAAAACAGCCAATTGATTGCCAATTTCCATTTCTTACAGCTGCTAATATGTTCGCGGCGTTGTCGCTGACGATAGCTACAATTTTATCTTCTATATTCCATTCTTGGAAAACAGATTTCAAAAAAGAAGTCAAATTACTGGCCGTGTGATTACCTGAATATTGCACACAGTCTAAAAGATAATTTTTCAAAATTGTTTTGTCATCAATAAAATGGGCTGTGACCGCAATAAATGAATCATTATTCATAGAAGTCCATCCATCTGTTGTAATACACACTGCTTGTGCCTTTAAGATATATTCTTTTACACATGATTGCACTTCGCAATAATATTTAAGTCAAGAGGCTGTTGATAATGTTTTTCTTGTAGGCAAGCTATAATTCGGATTCAACATTTCCACAAATTTTTTAAATTCTACATCTTCAACAAGTCTAAAAGGTTGGTACTCTTTTGATATAATTTTAACAAGCTGGCGATCAAGTTCAGCCGATTTTCTTACACTTATCGGTTTTTTTTGAATAAAATAATCTGTAATTGTCGGGGCTATATTATTTAAATGAGCGGAGGCAGTTGGCGACGGGTCAACTTGAGCTGATGTGCTTGGGACTGGAGCCGTAGAGTCAGTGTGGGTTTGTTCCCTGTTCATACATTCAGGATTTGTTACTGTAGAAGCTGAAGTGGGTTCAGTGGGTTGTCTCGCTTGTCTCTCCGCTACAATGCTAATTGTGGGATGCTTACGTCCCATGTGTCTCATTAAATTTCCAGACGATCCCATCGATATACTTAGTATTTGGGAGCAATACACACATTTTGCCTTTTTTTCGTCTATTTGAGTAAAATGATCCCAAACCGGACTTCGCTTTCTTCTTAATTGCACTCGATCACTCATTGTTGACTTTCACAAAAAATCAACTGATTAGGTGCTTAGTTCTATTATATAGTCTTTTTGACAAGCTCTTTTTTAAACTAAGTTCACTAAGTCTATTTACAACAGTTTTAACTAGCGTTATATATTTACAGACACATTAGACCAACCAAGTCCATGAACTAAGTATATTTACTAAACTGCACTCAACTTATATTATTCAGAAATAACTCAGTATTTATGAAACAAAAGTACAGCAAAACACGCGCGTACGGGATAATGCTGTTTTGAAAACTAACATTTAAAAAAAATACATTACTCGCAAAATATTTGAAAATGTAAAAATTTCCGCTAGTGCATCGGTACCTACAATAAACATCGGGTGACCATACTTACCGTTACTACTTTTATTGGAATCTAGTACGTACCTACGGGATCATAGCTAAAAAGTTTATTAAACTATCTTGTTTTCAATAAAATATAATTACAATCATAATTTTATTATATCCATTTCAATTCCTTTCCCCAAAATAAAAATAAATACGACAGTAAAATGTTAAAGTTGGCAGAAGAATATCTAATATAATAGAATAGATATTAGTAAAAGCGTGGTCACTCTTTTAAGCGACTACAGCTACACTACAACAATAACACAAAAAACATGCGTGCTTTATGCGTGCCAGTCAATCCATATTAAACTCTAATGCAATAGAAATAAGAGCGCACCGTAATGTTTATTATGTTTGTCAAATCGTCAGCTCTTGGACAATTTTGAACTCTAACTTCATAGTGCCAAGGACGCTTATCATGTTGTTTCGTGTCCGTGTCTTGTCTGTCTACCAACCAAACCAGTAGTAGGCAATAGGCATCGACACGACTCACGACGCACCGGCCACCGAGTTAGAGGTGGGTAACTCCGGTGGTACTGATCCAAAGGTGCCGGTTCCGAACGCGGATCCGGAAACCTTATTGACTCCTCACAATCCTTATCGGCACCGCGGTACCAAATGAATCCGGTCCCGAGAGACAGAGCGGCGCCGGCGGAGCGGCGGAGCGCAGGTTCGGACTCGTTCACTTATCACTACTCGCTCACTCGCTCACTCAGTGACTCGGTGACCGAGTCACTGAGTGAGCGAGTGAGCTCCGCCGCGCTCCGCCGCTCCGCCGCTCCGCCGCTCTGTCTCTCGGGACCGGATTCATTTGGTACCGCGGTGCCGATAAGGATTGTGAGGAGTCAATAAGGTTTCCGGATCCGCGTTCGGAACCGGCACCTTTGGATCAGTACCACCGGAGTTACCCACCTCTAACTCACAACATCACACCTCTATCATACAGTCGCACAACTCACAACATCACACCTCTATCATACAGTCGCACAACTCACAACATCACACCTCTATCATACACTCGCACAACTCACAACATCACACCTCTATCGTACACTCGCACAACTCACAACATCACACCTCTATCCTACACTCGCACAACTCACAACATCACACCTCTATCATACACTCGCACAACTCACAACATCACACCTCTATCCTACACTCGCACAACTCACAACATCACACCTCTATCCTACACTCGCACAACTCACAACATCACACCTCTATCATACAGTCGCACAACTCACAACATCACACCTCTATCATACAGTCGCACAACTCACAACATCACACCTCTATCATACACTCGCACAACTCACAACATCACACCTCTATCCTACACTCGCACAACTCACAACATCACACCTCTATCCTACACTCGCACAACTCACAACATCACACCTCTATCATACACTCGTACAACTCAAGCACTCCATGTCAAACTATCATCATTATCCTCACCTTCCTAACTAGTTCCGTTTACCCCACAAACTACATAGCTCCCACCTCAATACATAATGCATCACATTTTAATCACCGACATTGAGCACGGAACACTGCGGCTCAAGCTCGCTTTGACATGCAAACGACGGGCGCCTGCTTGTGATTATTATATAAACGAGTCTTAGTATAAGCACGGTTTCATTGAAGGATGCTTGTGGAGGCTTCGCATAATTTACATTATCTAGCAGTGAATGCAAGTGGAGAAGTTGTGAAGAAATACTCACTGGTAGCTTCACAACTTCTCATTGATATCTTCACAACTTCTCCACTTTACCACCTCAGAAGTTATAAATATACGCTTAAACCTAGCATTTTACCTGGACCTGAGGGTTTTCTGGTATCTAGTATAGAATTTATGACTCTTTTTAGCCGTTGTAGGCAATATACATAGCACCTAAACAATGAATAGTTTTTTTTAGTTCCGTCTAGTAGATACTTAGTAGGTGAGTAAATCCTTCGAATATCTGTAAAAAAGGATGATGCAGTACGTAGGATATGAACACTTATGTACCTATTTTGCAGCACTCCTAAATTAGATTCCAAATCGGCACGTCTCATTTCGCAAATCTATTTCTCCCCGGAGATTCTGATAAGTGTTGGAGATATCCAACACTTATCAGAATCTCTATATCTCGTTACCTATGTAACTGTATCGTTGACCTAGGAGTTTGCTATGTATAGAAGTCGAGAGCATTCGACACACATGCACGTGTGGTGGACGTGCATGTGTCTATTGCTCTCGACTCGCGGAGTGTGATCGATTCATCGATACATTCCTAAGTGCAGCATCGATACTGCGAGCTCAAAGGATCTCGCTTCATAAATATTTTCTGTAATTAATCGTGGTACTGGTAGCATTAACAGGCTATAGGAGTACTTAATTTACACCTGCGGTGTTTCAAAGCTTGAACTGATGCACATCACATAAAAAAACAGCTCACGATCGGTAAAGGTAATTGTGAAAGCATGAGGTCCATGGGGGAGCTGCGAATTTATACAGATAGGAACGACACTAGGAGGAAAATAAATAAGACAACGGAGTATAATTTACTGCGTATTATTAAAATGTATCCGATCGGCATTTTAATCGTATCTAGTTAGGTACCTACTACCAGTAGTTTTGCCTAATTTTCTCTTTCAATATTATTTTAGTTTCAATGTCTCGCAGTAATTAAAGACAATCATACTTCTCTATGAAGCGCTTTACGTACAAAGACGTTGTTTATTCATATGTTCATGACTCGAGTCCCGAGGGGAGCAAGCACACTCGAAAGCCCTCGTTATCAGCCACTCGCTTTGACATCGTACTATTTTTATATTGTGCACTGAAGTACCAAGCATACCTAGAAATACTGTAAAACCAAAGCTCTGTCTGTCCCCCTCGACAAGGGCTGGGGTGAACATATTTGTGTAATTATCCTGATTGATGTTTAAGAAAATAATGGTTTTAAGAAGACAAACGGTTAGAAGTGGGCATTAGATGTTTTCGGGAGAGGTTTTGAAGGAAGATTTCTTGAACAATCAAGATAATTTATTATTATATCTTTATCAGTTAAAAGATAGCGAAAACATTAAACTACTTTACTCAATGCAACAATTACCCATGTTCTACAAGTAAGTTCGTAGCCAATAGTAAAGTGATGTCGCGGCATCGTAGCAATCGTAGCGCTACGCTCGTAGCGCGTAGCGGCCTCTGACCACTTGACCCCGAACGGCGAGTTTGTTATCAATAGCTACGCTTTTCAAGCTTTTTCAATATCATTGAAAACTGGCAAATGTATATCACCATGAACCCATATTAATTATTTTCATGATTTATAAATCATTAATAGGTTTTTAACCGACTTCCAAAAAGGAGGAGGTTATGACTCCAAAGTTTTTCGACTACGGTTTTTGTTTTTTGTCAACTCTTCTGTTTTGTTTTACAATTAGGTTTTCCTATTATTTTTTCATTATAAAACAAAAAAAGCTTCACTTTTACTCAAACACACTTAGTTAATTGTCTTAACAAGAAGCTTTTACAAACAAAGAAAACTCAATCATGTAAAACGACTACGTAGACATTACGAACTTCCTCTGTTGGACGATGGTAATTCAATTACTCCTGACGATCTCTGTTCTCATCGCCTACTCTGCACAGCGCCATACAAAGTGCGACTGGCAAGCGTCGAGCAAACACGTCCGCGAGACTAACCTAATGAGAGCGAACGAGACACACATACCAATCACTCGCGAGACAGATAGGGACCACTATAGGTGGCGGCCGAAAGCGCAATACCTACTGTACAAAGCGAAGGCGAGACAGTGATATATAACCGTCGTGGGTTAGAAAGAGAAGGGTATAGGTGCTCAGTGTTGCTTGGTTAGTGAATAATTTAGTCGCGACCGCCCTTTCGCGTCGCACTAAAGCCTTCGTAGACATCGATTTTGAAACAAGTTTGCTCTTTATGTAGCCCCTATGTGCGAGTACATAACGGAACCTGCGTGTGGAACACACCAGTGTAGGTAGGTACTGTACTTATGTAGCAAATATGGATGATGTTGGAAGGAGTTTCAGGAAATATTCTAGGAAATTGTATTTTAGTTAGTTCGTCGTTGCTACCTTCCTATATGCAGTAGAGTTATTTACATGCAATTTATTTAGTCGTTTGAATTGGTAAGTAAGCGATCTTCTTCAAGACTTTTACCCGAGATAATTACTTCAATACCTTAGTTAAACATAGACGTATGATTTACTGAAGGCTTCATTCCTAGAAATACCATTTGAGAGCTTAAAGAATAGGCGTGTAAGGTTTTTATAAGCTTTAAATTTCTAATCGACCCATTTGTTCACACCTGTAAATGGTTTTATCTTAAAGGAATAAATGTAACCTTCGAGAACTGTGTGGTTAATCTGAAGGTTATACTAACTGGTTGTAACATTACTTCGCGTTAATTCAAATTAAAATCTTTCTTGCATGTGCTTACAAGTGTTTACATGTGTTTACAAGGTCTTAATAGTAATGATAAAGTTCACATGGATTAATTAATAAGGGGCTATGTGTTTTAGCGTCTAAGAAAGACAATTTACTGAAAATTAACAAGCCAGCCCCTTTACACTAATTTAAACACTAAAGAATGAGAAGTAGAAACTGGACTTACTTCAAACATAATTTCTTTCTCTTTTTTTTTTAAAGCAATTAACGACAAATCATTTATTTTACAATATACATCTAACAATAAAATATATAAATTATGTACAAGTATACAGAGGAAAACAATAAAATATAGGAACAAATCATTGGAAATAAAAAAATTCATCCGCATCGCTGTCACTGGGAAAAGTGCCCAAAGGGCTGGCAACATTTCTTTCTGTACCTACTAAATGTATCATTGATTTCAACCACCCTATGAACAAAGGATACTGCATAATATCTCGCTATTACCCCAGAGACCTGTCCCGGGTTCGATTCCCGAACTCCCAAACCGATTACGGTGAGTAAATATTGACTTCGCGGCTGTTGACACGAGGCCGGGGCGCTGCCTGCCCGCAGGCGGCTAGCTCGGGGTTGATACTTTGTAATTATATGTTTTAATTGAGGGCAAAAACTTTCTAGACAATTGAATAAGTGATGCTAATCCTCATGATGGTGCTCACCTGATTGTTAATGATAACTATATCAAGTGAGGCAGTCACATTGATTGGGATCGGTCGCTTCGAGTCAAAGCCCGGTAGCCACTAAGTACCTACCAAATTGTAATGTTAGAAGAAGATCGGATGCTGCTCCGTAGCTCACTAGGCGGTCAGATCCAGTTGAGTTTACAGTGCAATGTAGGTGTTTAGTAATTAAATTTAAAAGGTAGTTCACCATGACCTCCGCATAGTTAGTTCGGTAAATGATAACAAATAATTTAATTCCTTGTTAAAGTAATCGTAACTTCTAACGCATATTATGGTAGGTACAACAAACATGTCTAACAATATTAGACACATAGTTTCGACTAAATCCCAATAATAACCGTTTAAGTTCACCCTCAATCCGTCATAACATTCATAATCACAACAGGTACTCGAGTACAATAATATCCTCGTGCCTATCACAACACATTACTCCATCCGGTCTGTAATGTTCGTATTAAATTAGTTTCGCCCATAATTAGTCGATGGGTGTCGTCGCCGTGCCGGACGCGTGCCGGACACGTGCCGGACGCGCCCCGGACGCGCGGGGCCGCGGTGAGAGTTAGATGTTTATCTTTATTGACTTCGCTTTAGTTTGTTTTTTCGAATGAATTACAAAGTTGCAAACGAAATGTGTACCTGACTGAATAGAGTAAGAATAAATATTTAAGATAAAGTGTAATGAGCAAAATATTACATGATTCTTTCTGGCTTTCATTTAGTAAAGGTTGTAAATATAAATGTCCCTTAGCATCGCGTAGTATAACGTATCGTCGCATAGAACGGCTTAGCATAGCGTAGTATAGCGCAGCATCGCGAAGTACAGCGTCGCGTTCTACAGCGTAGCGTCACGTAGCAATGCATAGTATTACGTAGTACAGCGCATCGTGCATCGTCCCGTAGAAAGGCGTAGCATCCCGTAGCACTGCATAGCGTCACGTAGAACTGTGTAGCGTCGCGTAGTACAGTGTAGCGTTGCGTAGAACGGCGTAGTAAAGACTGGGAAAATATTAGGGAAAGCAATTTGTTGTGTCTTATCCACGTCTGTCATGGTAACTATAATTCTTAATTGAGTTATATCTTCCGACCGAACCTTTTTCACTTCGGCTAATAAGTGCCTAAGTTATGGCCGAAGGCGAAGGTTTCTAGCAAGCGCCGAAATTGAAAGAACTGGAATGAACGAGAGCGCAATGGGAGAGGCGACTCGCGGGGGACGGGGATAGAGCATGGACTATCGGAACCTTTTTCCAATACCGGTTTTGTTTCGATCTTAATTTTTTTAATACCAATATTCCGGTATTTCTATATTATTCCGATATTATGGCATAAAAGTGATCAAATTCGTTTTAACCATGTAAGGTTCATAGGGGAATAGGATTTTTTTAATAAGACTGATATCAAATTCACACAGAGCTACAGAGCGAGTTTGATACCTTGGACAACATCCAGAAAAATCTGAACATTATCAAAGTGACAGTCGAAGCACTGTACCGGCGTGATGCAACTCTATTAACTCTTGATGCAGCTATGCTCCTCCGAGATGATCAAGGAGAATCTTCACCGCCACCTTGATCCCTGCAACCTCCTTTAAGAGCGCGTGTGAACGAGCCCTTTAGGTTTCCAGACTTGGTCGCAACCTTTGCAAAAACATCCACGCCGTCCAAAACCTGGCGGTTGAGACCCTTCGCCGTTAAGCTCTCCCCTGCAGCCAGGGCAGACCGTCGCACCTGGTCCTGGCAGGCCATTTCGGCGACCTCGTTTGCCGGTCTACTTTAAGCACGCTTCGCGGCGTTGGCCGCCGCTCTCGTGCCCACAAGTGAGACAGACGTTGGCCCATCCCAGTTCCTCAGTTGAAACCCCGGATGAGACCAGTGGGTCGCTCTCCCGGCCAATTCTCGGCGTATCAGGCTGCTTGAAGCGATCGAAGCGATCGAAAGTGATTGAAGGTCGCGCCCTGGCATCGGAGCGGAAGCTCCGCCCACCACCGCGTGACCTTGGCCTCTCCTCGCCGTCGGCATTTTGGCAGCCGACACGTTCTCCTCGCTTGAGGAAAGACCCACTAACCCCGCTCGGTTCGAATCTTCTTCGTTGCACTAACGCTTTCCCCAAAATTTGGTATGGCCGCGTGAGTCCTGGTCAAACATGCGTAGGTCCCGTGAGGAAAGGGAGCATCCTCGGCTATCGTTGCCGTGGCTGGCAAGCGGTGGTAAATTCAAACCTTCGCCAATAAATATGACACGTTTTGGTTTTTATTTTGTATTTTTGTTCCATTTTGTTCGCATGCACTAGATAAGTCAATTTATATTAATAAAGAGAAAGTTATACTTTATATTAATTAAATTTAATTAAATAAAATCAGGTTTTTCGATATTATTGAAAACCGGTATCCATGCTCTAACGTGGGACATACTGCGTTGGGCCGGCCGCCATTGCTAATACTTAGTCAGTTCGTACGCATAATTGATTATTACTTTGGTGTTTTGTATTTGATTTTATCTCAATTATGAAAATCTTATTTGATTGAGAAGAAAAGTAGATTGAGGTTGTAAAAAACATGAAAAAAGAAATAAACTAATTATTTCGAAATGTTATTCTTTATGACAAGATCAACAAGACAGCAGTCAACACAAACTTAAAAAGAACCGGCCAAGTGCGTGTCGGACTACGCAAAATGAAGGTTTCCGCAGTTGTGATGAATTTATTTAAAATAGAAACTTAACATTGTAATTGAAATACATGTTCTCCCATACATTCCAACTGCAAATATAAGTTTGTACGCACAATATTGATAGATTTACCATGCTATTATAAGATCATAGACTTTTTCTGTAATCTATGAGTGAAGAACCATTCCTCGTATTTTTTTCAAAATTTTAGGCTCAGTAGTGTCGGAGATAAGTAGGAATGGTAAATTTTCATCTATTTTCTTAAATATCTTTAAATGTACTTAATTTAAAATTATAAAAAAAATTGTGATCCTCGTAAAGTCCTTTCATTTGATATGTCACACAATTCATATATTTACGTTACACGTCCGTGTTTGGGTCACAGAAATACATACATATGTGTATCAAATTTCAACTTAATCGGTCTATTAGATTCGGAGCAAATTGGCTGTGATAGACGGACAGACAGACAGATACGCGAGTGATCCTATAAGGGTTCTGGTTTTCTTCCTTTTGAGATACGAAACCTTAAAAACGATTATTTTAATCACTTTTAGCCAATTAGGAACTGAATATGTTAGGGTTATTTAACCTTCGGTTTTGGCTTCGTCCAGAAATCGACTAGTCGATTAAATATTCAAGAAGAGTAAAAGAAGAAATGTAAAATAAAAAACATGAACACCGTCAACGTTACTAATATTTTTCATAATTAAAAATTCAGAAATAGGTAACTAAAAATGTTTTACGACTTCGAATGTTAGGTATATTACTTAATCTAGCAAAGTAATAAATACTCCCATAATAATATTGTAGTAATATTTTATGTAGAATAGGTTTCGACTTACTGGCACGTCGAACCAATAGACTTTCGATGGATTGCAAAGATAGTCCTACTACCTTTGCAATGGTTTTTCGGCGAAACGGACGCTCGATCTAAAGGCTATTCGAAACTGTGATACATCGATACTATGGAATTTCGGCAATTCGGACGTTCGATCTGATGACTTCGGGGAATTAGCTATCGGGCATATGACATTAGAAATCAATCAGTTAATTCCGGTCACACAGACAGGCACAAAAAGTGATGTTAATTTATAATATGTATAGATTTTGATATCTTGCAAATAAGTTACGGTCGCTACGTTTGACTGTAATAGAAAATATACAAAACTATTTGCTGAGAACCACTGCTTTTTGGAGCCCGATTAAACTATGACAGCGTTCATAAATTTTTTCAATCCAGTTTTATCACAACATCCAGAACCCTTTTGAAACTGATTCTAAATCAATCAACTAATAAACTGCTTGCAATTACAGCACTACAGTGAACAGAGGAGGTCGTTGAGCAAACAATCAATTGATTCAGTTCACAGGGCTGCGCCCGCGTCGGGGGTCGTGCGGTCCATGGCCCTTTACGGGGCACCGGTGTGGGCGCGTTCACTAAGGCTGCGGCCAGCCCGCCGGTTGAACGCGTCCCAGAGGGTCATGGCCATCCGGCTGGCCCGAGGATACCGCACGGTCTCCTGCGAGGCGGCGAGCCTTCTTGCCGGATTACCGCCATGGGATCTGGAGGCAAAGGTCCTCGCGCACATCTGGGAGTGGCGCGAGGAGGCGAAACGCCGGGGCTTAACTCCGCTGCCGCGAGAAATCGCGGCACAGCGGACAGAGCTCCGGCGGAATCTCATGGCGTCATGGAGAGTGCGATTGTCGCAACCCAGCGCTGGGCACGCCACAATTGCGGCGATAAGACCCCTCTTTGAGGAGTGGCTAGAGAGGCGCCACGGCGTCCTCACCTTCCGCCTGACGCAGGTCCTCACCGGACACGGCTGTTTCGGGAGGTTCCTGCACAGGATAAGGCGGGAGGACACGCCCGGGTGTCATCATTGTGTGGATCGCCCGGAGGACACGGTGGAGCATACGGTGGAGGTCTGCCCAGCTTGGGCGGAGCATCGCCGTGTCCTAGTGGAGGCGATCGGCGGCGGTGATCTCTCGCGTCCGGCCCTGGTTCAGGCCATGGTACGGAGCGAGAGGAAATGGGAGGCCGTCACCTCCTTCTGCGAAGCGGTAATGCTCGCGAAGGAGGAGGCGGAGCGCGTGAGGGAGAGGCAAATTTCGCGCCCTCACGCCCCTAACCGCCGCAGGAGGAGACGCCCAGGGCGTCGGGAATCGCGAGGCGATTTCCGGCCACCGTAGGCGCGGGTTTGCGGGCGGTGAGCAATGGGTAGCTCACCGTCCGATAAGGACCAGGCCCGGGTCGACGGCGCGTTGTGTTCCACGCGCGCCTCAAAGAGATGTCAGCAGAATCGACGGGGTCCGCTAGGGCCAATGCCTGCCGGGGTTGCGAAGAAAACCGAGAGGGAGATCGTGGCCCCCGGCAACAGGGCAATGGAAGGAACACGGGTGGGTTTTAGTCAGTAAGAGTCTGACACGCTCTCCCGCTCCGCCCAGAGCGGGAGAAGTTATTTGATGATTTCCCACCAACAAAAAAAAAAAAAAAAAGGGCTGCGCCCGCGCATTGTTCTTGTAGCGTACAAACACACACATCGATGAAGTAGTGTATGTTTTGAAGTTAAGATTTTTTGAGTTAAGTTTTCTGTAAGGAATGTCTCAGTAGCCCGGTGTCTCGATTGGGCAATAGGCTCGCCCCTGATGGAATGTTCGATATCGAGGTATAGCGCCGTAGTAGCTTGTCTTATGTCCAACGAGGTACCTGTATGCGTTTAGTTAAATAACACCTACCGTATTTGAATTCAGTCAGAAACTTGCATTGATTGCTTCAGCTTATCTGACGTGTTTTTTCCGCTTTACTATTTAATTATTTCAATCTTTTTCTAGAATCAGAATGATAAAAACAATAAGTAGAAGAAGATCAAAATAACAATAAGTAGGTACTACTCTAAAATATATACAACTAGCATAGTCAGGAAAGAAGAAACACTATCTATATTTAGTAACATTATTTTGATTTAAAAGAGTGTCCGTGGAGTATCCTGCCCGTTTTTCTTCATAGATACCTACAACGCTTTGAAATGGGCATCTAGCTTCAACATTTTTCTAACTGACTGACCACTTGAAAATTCAAAAGTGCTTGTAATTGGTTTATTTGAAATAAATGCTTTTAGTTTGAGTTAAGTTTGTATATTATCTCGAAAAAATATCGAGTCCACACCTAGACCTCGCGGGCACTCACGCAGTTTTCCCAATTACTTTGTCCCTGCACCATAAGTTATTACGCCTGTGTGCACGATGCGGGCGGCTGCATCAAATGAAGACAATTGACGTGAACAAGTGCTGGTCCTCGGCTGAAGCTGCTTCTGTTGAACAAGCTGCATCCTGTTTATATGTGTTTTATTAGATGATGAGGACTGCAGCTATGCAATCTGTCGGGTAGGACGTTTTATTTAGAGACACTTAGTTCAGATATAAATGTAAAACTGAAAATCGGTTTTCATGACAGGGTAAAATGTCTCGTGAGGAAACCTTTGAGCATGAGTGTGGATAGCTTTAAGAGTAGGTAGGGGAAGACCAAAGAAACGATGGATGGACTGTGTGGAAGAAAGGTGACTACGGAGATGACGACTTATATAGAAGTATGGAAAAAAAAAAGCTTTGACCACAAATAGCAGATATTAGAATATAATGGCAAGAGATAAATGTGTAGCTGCGGCTTGCGGCGTCACCCGCCTGGACCCTAATACTTCTTCTAAATTAAAAGTAGCCTAAGTTACTCCTTATAATATCAGCTATCTGCCAGTGAAAGTCCCGTCAATATCGGACCAGCCGTTTCAGAGATCAGCAGGAAACAAACAGACAGACAGACAAAAAATATTGTTTTTATTGTTATAAGTACCGTTTAAAGGTACTTTCATATGCATTTAGTAAAAAGCTGTTATTTTTAAATTACAAACAGACACTTCAGTTTTATTTATTTGTAGATCTTGATTAATCTATATGGTTTTGTGTTGTCGGAAAGTTGCCGATATGACGCAAAGTTGCAAACATCTTCTTTCTTGTTCTTTTCGTGTCGATTGATTTCCTACTCCAATGTTCGACCAGTAGGCATGTAGCTACTTAGCTGAACAACTCTGTTATTAGTCTCAAATCCTAGATAGCTAGCATTAACTATTAATGTTGGAAAATATAGAATTTTTTACAATATGACTACGTTCGAATTGATTATTTGTGTCTGGTGCTCCAAAGATTCAAAGTTTGAATGCTATACCTATACACATAAATATCTTATATCAGTAGGTAATAAGAAGGTAAATTCCTTACTTCCCCTCAAAGGTAGATGCCCTTATTTCGGGGTTTCCTGGTTACAAACAATCAATTTTCCGATTGATTGACTATCACGAGCGGCGTGTGTCGGCAAATTACTTTCACTTCTCGTTTACTGTACCTACGTGAGAGTTTTGGTAATTTTCGTAAACTAACTGGTTATTGTTATGACTTATAAGTACCTAAGTATAATTTCCATTTTGCATGCCGACAAATTTTTAAAGTTTTTATATCCCTTTTTAATCCCGTTTTAACCCTCATTCCACAGAAATGCAAACTATTCTATTTAGCACATATTTAATTAAGAAAACAAACTCTAGCACTGATTGTGATCTATTGACGAACTTAATTTTAAGGTTAGGTACATATCACTTTATTGTACCCACTTAGCACATCTATTCATTTATTAAAGAACACCAATCAGCATATACCTTACTTAACATTGGTTTACAAAAGTGTTTAGGAAAGGTATGACTGCTAATGTATATACAAATTATAGGTGTACATAACATTTACAGCTATTCAAAAATCGATTAGCAATAGGTTAGAATGATTTTCATTCAGCACATAAACCTGCAACAAATACTTACCTACTTACTTTTACAAATCCACAGCTTAGTGCAAACAAAGTAATAATTTATTCGTCCGTAGCGTCGCAGCGTAGCGCAGGAGGACATCGGTCGCGGTGCCGCCGGCTGTGCGCTAATCGTTTAGCTAATATTTACTAGTAATTACGATCTTATTACTTTTTATTATTGTTTGCAAAAGGGCAGGGATCTGTCGTTGGTAAAGAGTTGATAAGTATTGTTTAGTTTAATGATGAAGAGAAGTAACTTCATGTGTATTACATTGGATACTTATTCAATCTAAGAGTAGGTCATACAAGTAAGATCATACTTGAAAGGGTAACAGTTTCGAAACACAGTTAATTAAAATCTGTTGTCGTCGTTACTACTTAGAAATTGACCGTAATTAAAGAAAACCTAGGCGTAGAGCGTAGCGTAATGTAGAACGTCGCGAAGGCATTCAATATTACCCATAGAATTAGATTATGTATCAGGAAAGAAATAAAGCATGTTTATTAAATAAGACTATAGGGATGATCCCTGGGTCAAAAAAAGAAATTCTATTTAGTCCGTCAGTAAGATGATAAAAAAATATAAGACAAGTATTGTTTTTATTTAAGATATTAATAAAATTTAAAAAAAAATACTTACATAAAATCGCGATGGTATCGCCGTAATCGTAAATTTAATAACGTACAAAAACAGAAAAAATACATGTCCAATATTCTTAATAATCTACCTGACAAACAAAAAAACAACGTTTAGTCATCATGCCTAGTGCTCCTGCTTTTTCTTTGCCCGTCTACTGTCTCTTTGTTCTACTCTAATATTATCAGTGAATACTCATAATTGGCCTTCCTACACTAATGTTTTTACTATCTGTAACCTCGTAGCTGGAAGTTTCCTGGCGTAAAAAATATATCGTAGTAGTTATTTACGTAATACGTTACGTACGTTAAGTTATATTACCTATAACAATGTTTAGTATAGTTTAAATAATTTTACAGAATCGGCGCTTTAGTTTGAGAGCCCAGTTAAAACAATACGAATTATGTTAAACGCAGGAGGTAAGTAGGTAACTTCACAAATATCAGGAAGATTACTTCAATGACCTTACAAATAATATAATATGTGCACGGTAGCATATTCTCTAGCTAGTTCCTGAGATTACCGCCGCGTATCAAAGGACCAGACACGAAACATCTGCTTTGTCCTTTATGTTACATTCCTTTGACTCTTCCTATATTCTCTGCAAGTATTTGTTAAAATAAGGTACATTGTTTGTCTGTTGCACAATGTAAGGTTCCGATGCGAAGGTTTTCTTCCTATTAAATTATTAAAAGTTTTTCCTTCAATAAAATAAGGTAAAAATAATAATAAAAAATGGAAAATAATAGTTATGTCTGAGGTAATATTAAAATTCTGGACTCTAGTGGCAACATGTCTTTTCCTAAAATGCATATGTCGCAGTAAGATGGTTGAAGCCGTGATATAGTTAAATCCGTAGGGATATAACTATGTACTGTAATATAGTTATGAAAGCCATGCATGCATGCGAGAGACATGTCATGCGGGTGAACCTACAGATACGTCTCACATAATATTATTATGCGTTACTTATTATTATACAAGGTTTCGGTCTGTACGGCTTTGTCGGTAAACCATTAGATAAACACGGAGCTTTAATGTTCAAGCGTGTCACAGTACAATAGTTGGTTATTTATATATTTTGGACTACCTCATAGCTTTACTGTCTGGTAGAGCAACTGAGTCGGATAGACTCAGCAAGGGAAGAATAAGACGGAGTTTGAGTGCCTTAAAATATTTAAAATTAAGGTTCCCTCATATTCGTCTTAACACAAGAAAAACATTTTAACTCATTGAACGCCTTCACCAATTCATCGTTAGATTTGTGCTGACACCCACAAACATTGTCCGGTATTAAGCACAATGCTTCCGGCGTGTGGTAACACGCCGTAAAGCCGGCCATTAAGCCACGCTTGACCGCAAACGGATCTTAATCCCCATTGATCCGGAATTAAAGTTCCGTCTATAGGAATAGGATAGATGCTTCCGTGGGCACGGGCTATTGTCGAGCAATCTGTAGCTCTTGGGCTATTGTGAGGCTGCAAGCAATATTTTGCGAAATGTAAAAATTTGTGCAATAAATACTTACGTGGAATTGAAGTGTGGCGTAATGGAGTTATTTGATGTATTATCAAAGCATTTGGCTCTCGTTGAAAAGTTTTTGTGGTGACAATTCAATTTTGATTGAATTCGTGAATTAAATTCAAAAGCTTGTTTGAAGGTAGTTTCATAAAGGGTTTCCTGTTCCTTAGGGCATGAACATAATTCTAGATTCGTGTTAAGATGATATAAGGAAACCACAGCTGAATAGAAATCACCCTTAGATTTTCACAATCAACAGCTGCAACATAATTAGGTATTACAAGTTAAAGGCTCTTTCAAACAGGCGCGACACGCGACGCGACACAAAGACACCGCTCGTCCCGCGACGAGCGGTGTCTTAGTGTCGCGTCGCCTGTCGCGCCTGTTTGAAAGAGCCTTAATTCTCTTAAGTAAGTAGTTTGTACAGAAACAATAAATCTGTTTTCACCATAAAGGAAAACATAACTATTTACAAAAGCTGGTCTACAATTAAGTTTCCTATCAATTGTTCAGTAACACAAACAGACCTAAAATGAAAATAATGTTCTGTTTGTTGATGATATCGTGCGAAATTGTACACATGTCGGTTTGTACACCTAAAAGAGTCTTGGTTCGTAGAGAACGAACCTATTCTGGTATTGTTTATTGCCAGATTACGTTAGGTGTTAGGTCGCACTTTCTGTGATTTCTGATGTTTTAGGTCTAAAATAATAATTATTTAAATATTTATTTACCTGCCTACTAAAACACTAATAACTTTCGTACAGTAGGTAGGTGAAAATGTGGGGTGATAGTGCAAATACAGTTCAGAATTGACGTTGAAATTATATATTTTAAAAATATAAAATAATAATAAAAAACACAACCGACTTAACGCATAATCGTCCTGATAAAAACAAAAATTAAAATAGTTCTCCAATTATTCTCAAATAAAAAAAATCAATGACGCTTCCGATTCGCTCCTGTTTACATATAATAATAAAAAATATAAATTTCAAGTATTCCCTACATATATACAATACATTTACTTAATTCCTTCCAGCCACTGATCTATCACACAAAATGAAAAGTTATTGTAAACTGTGCTGTTATAAAAAACGCCTACTTAAATTAAACACCGACTTAATTATTGGAAAAGGTACAGACGATTCACCACATACATCCGATACATCCTCTTGATACATAAGTTCGTCTTACTAGGTGTGTAACGAAACCGTCATCAGTCCATTTTAATCGTACAGAATTACATTCATAATCCTCAGAAATAAACTTTTCTGAAAAAAAAAAAACATCAATATTTCCCAATATTACAGAATACGTGCACTAATCTCCTCAAAATTGTACAAAATACGCGTTTTCTGAGTAAAATGTCACAATGGCAGTAATCCTCGCGTTCTGTACAACGCACAATACGACGGAGTAAGCCTATTACGTGGATGTGTCGATGGATGATAACAGGATCCCGTGGATGTTTGGGTGTGGGTGGATGAGTCCGTAATGTCTTTAGACATGTTTATTGGACGTAAATAGAGTAGTGAATGAGAGGGAGTGACAGTTTTGAATGTGTAAGTAAACAATTGACATGAGGTCACGAATGTTTCATTGGTCCTCGTCATGGGGTGTTGTTAAGTAGGGATTATTTTGCATAGCTCAATTGCTCTGTGGTTTGTATTGAAATCATGAAATTTCAAACTAGGCTCCACTCTGTTTCTGACTTACTTATGTAGCTTATTTTTACAAGATGTTATCTTTTGGTAACCTATAGGTATATAGGTACAATAGTGAATCCAGGGGGGGGGGCTAAGGGGCCCCTTAAAGCATCTGAGTACTTCTGTGACAAGTCTTTACGTGAACCTGATATTATTCAATTATTATTTTTTGCAAGCATTACACTACCTAAGGTACATTATCATTCTCCTGCCCTTATTCCAATTCATTTGGTACAATTGTCATCAATTATCCCAAACTTAATAAGTAATTATGTTTTCAAGTTTTATTTTCTATATGATGTTTTGGTTACGCGCCGAAATTTGAATCCGCGCGCCACTCATTCTGCCACTGAGGCTGCGCGGTTTGGCCGCCATGTATATTCACCACCGCGATAACTCTGGTAGTCTACAACCTAACGAATTCATTGAGGAATTTTCGAAAAGTCATCCGACGAGACTTGCTATGCGTTAACCAAAATAAAATGTGTGCTTTTTAGGTACCAAAATGGTAAAAAGGAACCCTTATGGTGCGACTCGGTCTATCCGTCTGTCTGTCACAGCTGGATATTTCAAGAACTACTGGATATCTCAAGAACTTGAAAATTTGGAATAGTTTTAGATGACCTTTGCCCAACTATTTTACAAATATGAAAGTTTTATTTTTTGCAACAGAGGCTGAATGAATGGTGGTCTTAAAAATTCGAAGTAGGGCTACTAGGGCATGCATATGAAAGAGCGCTATTTGCAAATTCTCAAACATTTTTTTTAGGCCGCATATTTTTTTAAATGCCGAAAGCATTAGACAAAAAATGTAAAAAGAATACTGTTCCCCTCCTTATCTTCAAAGTTTAGGTAGAGAAAATCTGAAATTATTCTATGTGATAGAAGTTTATGTAAAGATTACAGGAAAAATAAAACGATGTCTCTAAATAGTACACTTTTTCAAAAATCATTGCATATTCACTGCAGTATTCTTTGACGAATACAGACCTCGGCGATGAAAATTTAAATAGGTACAGAACCCTCGGTGCGCGAGTCCGACTCGCTCTTGACCGTTTTTTTTGTGTTTACTTTGCTAAAACATGCCCTCAGCGGGTCAAGCCCCCCTCCCAAACGACAATCCTGGATCCACCACTATATACGTACTTGTTTATCTAGAGCGATGGATGCCCATTGCAATTTGACCTGGCAAGGATACATTTTTTCTCCATATTTTACAAAGTATAGGCTGTTCCAAAATATCTAAAGAAAATGTAAACAATATCTGTTGGTTAAAATGTTTGTGTAAGATATCCTTCCTACCTGCGTGAGCGTTTTTCTTACGCTCGCCCTAGTGACCTTAGATCCCTCCTTAAATCTCATCATCATAAAACAAGCTACTATTCTTACTCCTTCTCTGTCCATGCAGTAAGATTGTGGAACTCACTTCCGCCTAGCATTCGTGATTTAAAAACCGTTTCTCATTTCAAATATCGAGTAAAAGAGCACTACCTCTCCTCTCAACTGTGAGTATTTATATATGTATAGTATGTATGTTTATATATTTAAGCTTTATGTATGTATTTATTTAAGTATATGTTAAATTATTACGTTTATATGTGTAGGTATATTTTAGTTTAAGACTTCGCATATCCATATTTTCTCTTCTTGTTCTCACACACTATTGTCTCATCACTATTGTCTTTCTCATTTCTCCTTTCGTAGGTCTGCTGGAAGAAATTTCTTAAGAAATAAGCAGTACCTTTGTACTCAAATTATAATTATGTCGTTTCTCTATGTATTTTACTGTCTGTATATAAATAATAAAAATAATGAAGGGAACAAGTACCACATTCATCTTCATTTGGAAGGTTTTAACTTTATATCTTACACTTTTCCAACAATTATTGTTTCATAACATTATTAAAATTGTAATTGAAAAATCATTGACGAAAATTGAAGTTGTGAAATTAAGCTCAGTTGTAAAAGGTAATACAGGCTGGTGTAATTACAAAATTATAGGGTAAAAATAACAAAATTATATACAAACTTAAATAAAATTAAACAAACTAAAATATGGCATCTCTTGGGTACATTACCAGTCGCGTCGCTGTCGACTAGTAATGTACCCAAGAGACTGGCCGCATTGCCACGTTGTATGGTAATGCTTAGCCTCTGGCCAAGATAAAAATCAGCCCTTAGGTCACGGGAAGTGTCAAATTGCCGTTTTGAGATTTTACTAAAGAGGACATGAGCACTCGGACACCACGGCACGAGGGTTTCAACCCCAACCGGCTCGGAGATATAATTACCAATAAGGTTTTCCGAAGCCATTATTATATACTTACGCTGTTGAGGGTTTCCGCAGCCGCAGCAGCAGCTAGCACAGCACGCCGAGCCAGGAAGATGGGATGGCGCAAGAGTGTCGACACAGGTTGCATCCCACACTAAAGTCCTACCCACCTACCATAGAAATAAAGACAAGCCGTTCGGCTTCTTGCTATCAGCGCATGCCAAGCCATTGTGTTCTAATACAGCTGGAACGCCGGCGAGCATAAGATTAATTAGAGCCGTAAGTTCCTTCAAGAGCAACTCCCCAGATTCCCTGGTGCCTGAACAGACAAGGTACCAGACCAAGGACAAGGGACTCAGACCGTCGAGACCGCCAGCGGGGCCGCTCTGGAAGGAACATACGGCTGAGACCAACTCTCGACCTGTAATGGTGGAGCGAGTGATTATCCGGATCAGGGGGGTCGGGCAAAGAAAGGCTATTCACTATCCAAAAGGTGATTTAAAATTAGAATTTCAGGTTAAAGTATTCAAAGAATCAAAACAAAGCACCCACTCAATTTGTTAGTGGCTCAAAAAATTGACATCTACATGTGCGTTTTCATTTGTAAACATGCAACAGACCACACAATATTGCATTTTGATACTTAACTCTCCCAATCATCTCTTCTTAATCTCCTGATGAAGTTCTTACAATATTAACCCTGACGACCCTTACAATTTAATTGCTCCGGTACAAACTCGTTTGTATTAACTTTGACCCTAACAGTAACAGTTAATAAACAGTAAACATTAGTTAATGAACCGACAGCACCAATAAGCTCTATGTTAAATGCACTCCAGTGAGCAAATAATAAACGATGTTTGAGTGCTCACGAAAAATCGTAATCATGGGCAGAGTAGGTAAGAAGAGATACTGCAGATGGGACAGTCGAGTGCGGTGTTATTATTTTTGCCTGATTAGATTCAAGTACTTAGGTAAATTATATTTAATCATTAGTTTGTAAGTAGGTCTACTTTTTGTTCCAAGATTTATTCATAAGTATGTAGATTACAATTTTTAAGAGAATACGGCTTTGTATCACCAATAATTTGATTAACGATACCTGAAAATAACGTTAGGAAACTTGGATTCGATTAATACCTACATTGCAGTCTGAAATTAGCTAGACATTATGAGCAGAATACCATACATTAACGTACAAGTTTGGTAAGTAGGTTCAGGGGTTTGGGCTGGGCGTGGATGAGTCAGTCAATCAGGACTTTGCTTTTTATTTATATAGATTTTGATTAAATACTACTACTTATTTAATCATTGTTCCGCTTTTTAGTCTTTCAAACTTTAAATCACTTACCAATTTCTCGTTAACCTGTGATTCACGCTGCATCCATTCTCCATCATAATCTATGCCCCGCCCGCGGCAACGTCAAGAGTTCGCAGATTCGTTTTCATTGTTCGACCCCGCGTGAGGCAACAAAAAACTCGAGCAATATGCTCCTCATAAGAGCCCCGCAGCCCCGACGGGAAATATAGCCCCGTAGCCTCGTAGCTTGTCCCTCATAGCCCCGTGCTCATTGTCAGCTCGAATCGGGCTCGTAGTTTGATTGGCGGGATGTTGTTTAGACAATCTGTGGATGTCTCGTGATCCTTTGTGAAGGGTTGGTGTAGCAGATACAGGGTTATGATACGATGTTTGGTATTTTAAATTGTGTTTGTATCGTTTTTATCTGTTTTGGGGTTGGAAGAATTTGTTGTAGCACTATTTCACATTGTTATATTTACCTACTTATGACATTGTGACAATGCGACTATACCTACTCGTTCATACGGTTTTTACATGAACTTAGCCGATCGGCTATCTTTGTCGAGTATACCTATGTTGAGTTACTGAAAACATGTAGCAGAAGGACCAATTTTTTTCGAGTAAATACTGGAGACCCATGGTCCAGCAACCTAATGTTGTATTTGGTTCATGTAGCAAATTTTCAGTGATAAGTGTTGTTTATGTCAGTCTTAACAGGGTAAAGATTTAAATTCGTCTAAGTACGATACACAGATGAAGACCCTCCAACAAGACTGCCAATCAAAATTACACAAAATAACTTTTTATAATTACCGGTCGAGATAACGCGTGACGACCTACCCCTAGATTTCACACTAGGGATTAACTTCTATTATAATTCATAGGTAAGGTACATACAAATCTTCAGTGTCGATAGTGGAGCTGCATCCCCGAACTACGAAATCTGCTGATGACACGATTATTACCGAAACCTCTTCAAATTGGCGTGTCACGAGTCACGCTATGTTCCGCGTCGCATACTGACGGCACATGAGAGAAAAGTTGAAAAGGGCCACTTTTCTGCGCAATGCGGAACTAATATATATGAAGGACCCTTATTGATCTACAACAGTGCCTACTTATTGCGGAATAGATCCATCAAGAAACGTGATGCATGTTAGCTAGAAAGTTGTTAGGTTCTCATACTTACCGTATCTATTCTAAAACACATTCTGTCAGTAGCAACCTGTAGATGAATTTGAAACGGGAGGCTTTGGCGGCTAGGTCCGCAATCAAGCCTATATATAGCTGCATTGGCTAATCTCTTACCATTGGAGAAGAATCTAATTGGTACAAACATCTTATAAACTGTTAGAGGTTGCAAACCTATATGTTGAATATAAACTACATCTAGTCTACTGCTTGAGGTGTCCTAGCAACCTTTATAACGTGAGTCAAAAAATACATTTTTCTGTTATACTACAAATATCCCATTCTCTAATATGGTAGCAGAGCGTGAGGAAGCAGGACGCGTATGATATAATTAATTACATTATCAAGTAATAATTACGAAATCGCGAAAATGAGTAACCAATCTATCGCAATTGAAAAACTCTCCGGAGTAAATAATTACGCCACCTGGAAATTTCAAATGAAGATGTTGCTTATTCATGAAGACTTGTTTGAATGTATCAACGAGGTCGATAAGAAACCAGAATGCGAAGACAAGAAGAAACAGGAAAAAGCGCTAGCACGAATCTGCCTTAGTGTTCAGCCATCTGTTTACTCCCTTGTCAGGAACTGCAATACTGCGTTTGACGCCTGGAAGAATATACAGAATTCGTTCGAGGACAAAGGTCTGTGTAGAAGATTAGGTCTCCTTAGAATGCTATTTAGTTTAAAATTAGAGCAGTTTGAGAATATGGAGGCGTATGTCACAAATGCTTCTCTAGAAGACGAGTTCGTTGCTATAATAATGCTTAGTGGGCTCCCCAAGCAGTTTGACCCACTCATTATGACGTTGGAGCATAGTAGCCTTTCTCTCTCAAGTGAATTGGTGAAAACTAAACTACTCCAGGAGGCACAGAGACGAGATGATGCAGAAGGTACGGAACAGAATGCCCTAACGACTTCGACTTCGATCTCGAAGCGCCCCAAGTGTTTTCGATGCAAAAAATTAGGTCATTATACTAGAGATTGCAGACAGAAAGCTCCGCATAAGGATAAGCCATCTAGTTCCAGTTGTCAAGAGGAGGAGAAGGTTCAGAAAAGGAGAAGGTTCCTGGTAGGACGACTATGTTGTCGGCTCTGACGGTAAAGCTGGATCGAGATGTGTGGTACGTCGACAGTGGTGCAACTTGCTAAATGACCAATAATAGAGACATTTTGCATGATTTTGTGTGTGATACGCCAAAAGAAATAAGCGTTGCAAATGGTCGAAAACTTTTTACATCGGGTCGTGGTAATGTGAAACTCTTTTTACAAAACCAATGGAAATAAGGTAAACTTGGATAACTTACGTGTGTTTGGTTGTTTAGCATATGCTGTACAAAATAATCGTAATAAACTGGATCGCAAATCTAAACCTTACATATTCGCGGGATATTGTGAGAACACAAAAGAATACAGACTCTTGGATGTTGAGAGCTATAAGCTAACAATAGCGAGAAATGTTAGATAAGTTCATTGAGAATCAATTCCTCAAACATCTGAATTTCATTAAAGTAGAATCAGATATGGTTATAGAACTTAAGACTCCTTGTGTATCCGAGAATAGAACAGAGTCAGAACAAACTTCTGTGACTACTGATGATGCTAATGATAGCGAGGCTTCGATCAGTAGCTTGGTCACGGATCATCACTCAGATGCTACTTATGTTCCAGATGTTTCATTTGAGACAGATGACTCGAGAGCAGAATACGTGGAAGCTGATGAGAACTTCTTCCTGTGTGGTTTTTCGACGGGGGAAGCGTGCGGCAGTGATGATCCAAGAACAGTTGAAGAAGCGTTGAATAGTCCTGAAGCTAGGCAGTGGCGAGCTGCTATGAAAGACGAGTATCAGTCCTTTTTGGACAATAAGTGCTTTACCTTAACCGATTTGCCGAAAGGTGCAAAGCCAATCAAGACCAAATGGATATTTAAGAAGAAAAGAGGGCTTAACGGTGAACTATTACAGCATAAAGCACGTCTGGTGGCAAAAGGATTTACACAAAAGTATGGAGTGGATTATTTTGAAACTTTTTCACCTGTAGTAAGATACGAAACCATAAGAATGTTACTAGCTTTGGCTTTGGAGTATGACATGGAGATTGACCACATGGACGTAAAATAGCCTTTCTAAACGGTGATTTAAAAGAAACCATTTTCATGGAAATACCAGAAGGTTTTGAAAAAGGTAGAGGCAATAATAAGGTGTATGGACTACGCAAAGCTGTGTATGGTCTAAAACAAGCGCCTAAATCATGGAATGAAAAGATCAATCATGTTCTTGTCAACAAACTAAAGTTTAAGAGATTGGTCTCTGAACCATGTGTATACATAAAGCGAAATGGCGACAAGTTTGTGATTATCGCATTGTATGTTAATGATTTAGTAATTTTTAGCAATTGTAATGCGGAAAAAACTAAAACTAAATCATTGTTGATGAAAGAATTCATGATGAAAGATCTTGGTCCTGTAGAAAGAGTTCTAGGATTAAGAATCAGGAAAGAGAATGGCAAGATCACTCTAGATCAAAGTGCCTATATTAAAAAGATATTAGAGAAATACAAAATGCAAGACTGCAAATCTGTTGAAACTCCAATGCAGTGCCAAAAATTGAACAAAGCTGACGAAAAGGATGACAGTTTGGAGTATCGAGAATTGATCGGTTGTCTTATGTATGTAGCGGTCTGTTCGCGCCCTGATATATGTCACGCTGTAAGCGTATTAAGCCAATTCAATAACTGTTTTTCCGATGTCCACTGGAAAGCAGCTAAACGCGTGTTGCGTTATCTTAAAGGTACAGTAGATTACTGCATTTCCTATAAGAAAACTGGCTTATCTGTGACGGGTTTTGCTGATGCAGACTGGGCTTCTAATGAAATTGATAGACGTTCTTATACGGGATATGTTTTCAAAATTGGGAATTCTATTACGTGTTGGGAAAGTAAGAAACAGCGTACCGTTGCGTTATCGAGTACTGAGGCGGACTACATGTCGCTCTCCGATGCTTGTAAAGAAGCACTGTTTATAAAAACTTTCTTGCACTGTTGATGGATTGATGTATAGGTAGTAACATTAAAATAACTATTTTCAATGATAATCAGTCGGCCTTAAAATTGACTGAAAGTAGTAAGTTTCATGGTAGGTCAAAACATATAGACATACGTCATCATTTCGTCCGGGAGGCGGTCAGCAATGGTGCAGTAAAAATAAATTACATGCCAACGTCCAAAATGACGGCAGATGTCTTAACTAAACCTTTTTCGGTAGAGAAACATAAGTATTTTGTAAACGAGTTAGGTTTGGCTACCGATGTATGTTTACAAGATAAGTTTAAGGGGCAGTGTTAGAGGTTGCAAACCTATATGTTGAATATAAACTACATCTTATCTACTGCTTGAGGTGTCCTAGCAACCTTTATAACGTGAGTCAAAAATTACATTTTTCTGTTACACTACAAATAAGTATTTTCTTCCTGCAATCTCCAGTTCTTTCGGCGATATCTAAGGTCATGGAAAGGTTGATCAATGGTCGTCTTCTTAACTTTTTATACAAACACCAAATCATAGCTCGTAACCAATATGGCTTCAAAAAGGGTGTATGCACTGAAGATGCAATTGCCGATCTAACGGAAACTGTTGCTAAGAACTTGGATGACCATCGCAAATGCCTATCAATATTCCTGGACCTTCAGAAAGCCTTTGACACAGTCTCTGTTCCCACTCTCCTGTCTAAATTGGAAGCCATCGGCATTCGGGGAACAGCGCATGATCTGTTTAAGAGTTACCTTCAAAACAGAAAGCTTCGTGTCAAGGTCGATTCTTACACAAGTGATGAAGAAACTATCACTTACGGAGTTCCACAAGGTAGTGTGATAGGGCCAACGCTCTTCCTAATATATATAAATGACCTTTGCACACTAGCCCTCCCCAACACCAAGATATTCACGTATGCTGACGACACTGCGATCGTAGTATGTGGAGATACATGGACTGATGTGAAATATCATGCAGAACAATCGTTAAACACGGTTGTAAGATGGCTTCAGAATAACCTTCTGTCACTTAATTTGGCTAAAACAAACTACATTCCCTTTTCTATTAGCCACAGGACCAAAGCTCCTTCTGATTTAACTGTTCTTGCCCATACATGCTTAGACTTCTCTCTTTGCGCATGCTCATGTACAGCCCTATCCCGTGTCAGTGAAACCAAATACCTGGGTGTAGTGATTGATGACGGATTGAAATGGTACTCTCAAGTCGAAAGCCTTACATCACGGGTCAGGAAACTAATTTATATTTTTAAGTCGTTAAAGCAATGCGCTGACCCTAAAACACTAAAAATGGTGTATCTAGCACTTTGCCAATCTGTCATCAATTACTGCATTCCGGTCTGGGGGGGCACCGCTAAGACTAGACTACTTGGGTTGGAGCGCGCCCAGAGGGCTGTGCTCAAGGTGATGCTTGGCAGGCCGTATAGATTTCCCACAAATGAATTATATGCGGAATGTAGGGTACTCACTGTCCGGCAGCTTTTTGTGCTCAACACTATCCTCCGGAAGCATAGTCAGGTTCCTCCTCTAGTTCCTACCTCTCGTAGAGCTAAATCCACATGTCCATCTGTCTCTCACAAAACCGCTTTCGCTAGCCGCCAGCTTTATGTTATAGGTTCATTTATTTACAGAAGGGTCAACAAACATATTCAAATTTGCAATTTAAATAAACACGAACTGAAAACTAAATTGCAAAACTGGCTGTATAATCTGGACTATTCCCGTACAGAAGACCTTATTAATAAATAATGTAAGCACGTCATTTTTACTTCAATTATAAATCTGCAAAACTGTAACCTTATAATATTATTTATAAATAAAATAATTAAATAAATAACACATAAACACGTACAGCACTACACGATCTCACCCCACACGACTACACACACAAAATCCCCCCCCTCACACATCACATCCCCATTCACACTCCCATCCCCCCTTACACACATACACTCACATTACAATCATACAAAATTCTAATTTTAAGGTCCGAATCATTGTAGCTTAAATGTTTGAGTATAGGTTTATTAACACACTTATTTTTAAGGTTTCTTTAGTACACGAAGTTACAGTAGAACACTGACTCCTAAGGCACAGGGTTCCCCTAGTTTAGGAGGCAGGGTTTTTCAATATTTGTGCAGCCTTTTCTAAACCTATCTACCTATAAAATGTATTTGTCTAGTAATGTATGCAAAGGTATTTCGTGTCAATAAACATATTTTATTTTATTTTATTTTTTAATCGTATCCCATTCTCTAATATAAACTAGTGTTATGCATCGAATAAATTTCCAGAGGACAAAAAACGCATTGCGAAGAGTGGTCCTTCGGTATATTGTGTGTGTTACTACCGTGCCGCTACCCCGCCGTGCCACATTCCCGCTAACAAGGCACGCTGTCACTTGCGTTTGTCAAGTACCGTGATATCACGGTATTCAGGAAGTTCGGGAGATTCCTAATAGTCGGGATAGCTGTCGTCAGCATTGAGGTATTATCTGTTGGGAAAAAAAGTGTTTGCTTAAAAATACTTATTTTCATAGACGGATAGATAAATAGAATACACTTTATTATGTACACCATATAAATCATAGATAATATATGGAATGTGTGTTCGTGTGTGTAGAACGGTGTTTCTTGGATAGCTACTGGCGTATCCCCACTAACGGAATGTTTCAGGCAGAGAAACGAATCCACGCGACTAGTAGTAGTTCTCTCAGTCAACAACAGACATTACCAATCAAGTGAACGTCTTGTCTCGCTTATTGGAATTGGTGGCTCAAGTCATTTAATCAGAGCTTTCTCGATAAGAAACATGCAGAGGGGCTACAGTAAACAAGTGGCAATCGCTTTCAAAGCGTTTCGTATTTCTACAACGACTTTAAACAGGATTGACATTTAAGCTGTCAGCATAGGTATGAAATGTTATACATGGTACAATATGTTAATCCAATACATTTTGAGTTTTCCATTATAGCTGTCGTTGATAAAATGTCACTTTGTCGAGATCCTCAGATCCTCCACATTCTTTATCATACTAAAAGGTTTTTGCATACAGAAGCGGGTTCCCGGTGAAGATGGTCTTCACCGGGAATCCGCTTCTGTGGTACCGATCGGTGCGGGTAAAATATACTTTGCCCCGTACTAAATTATGCGCTCAGACCATTGTAACCGTTTCTTTCCGTAGTTGAACCAGCAGCGATCTGTACCAGAAAACCCATTATTTTATACAATATTTATGACAATCGTTGAAAAACCTCATATATGCTGAATTTGCGCATAGCATCTCGTGTAGCAATATTAACAAAACCCACTACAATCTGTACCGCAATCATCGTGCACTCAAAACAATACTAAATACCAACCGTTTTAATTAAAATCTGCTGACTGCCATTGTGGCGGAAACAATATGGCGCGAAACCGTTGCGCGCGCACCCGCCACGTCACTTCCGGCCGCGACAATGCGCAGGCGCACAAAAGCGCAGCGCGATATTATTTCAACTATTATTTAGTACTAAATAACACACGATTATGAGTTGTAAGAGGCTCGGGTTACGTGACGTTGACTTTGCACTGATTACCGTTAGGTAGCGGTTTTCAAAGTTTTTTTAAACTTTCTCCCACAGTTAGTATCGTAGAAACACAAAAATCTCGGTAATCAAATAATTGGGAATCACATCACTATTGTTGTATCATTTCAAGTAAGGTAAGGCTTAGGGATGAATCTGTAATAACTTTATGCATAATTATGTAGGTACACATTTCTATTTAATTAATCCCGGAGCACGGAGCGCTTTCTTTCGTGAGTCTTCGTTGTACCCTTTGCTGTCGTATGTAGTCGATTTCAATCAATATAGAAGTAAGTACCTACCCACTGTTTTATCAGAAACGTTCATTAGTTCCTCTAGCTACAGTACTGGTGTCAGGCCAGGTATACTTACCTACTTTAGGTGTGACTCATACGAAAACTTTTATTTTCTGAATTTTTTAGATAAGATTATGTCTGTGATGGTTTGTGTAGAAAAAAAAATGTGTTGAAGTCATCGATTTGAAAGTTCTGTAGAACACTTGCACCTTTTATAAAGCGGGAAACTATCGGATATTCACAGAGTGTTCAGTAAATTGGTGTTCGAAAATTATTGACACAAGTTTGAGCACCACAGCCCACAGCACAAAGTTCAAGGTTATAATTTGCGCGGACTGAGCGCGCGCTCACACTGACCCGCCTTAACTGTTCACTTACGATCATTATGATTGAACTCCATTGTTATACTCTGCCTACCCCACGACTTGAAGCGGCAGCTGCCAGCATTTCGTAGATGAAGCATTGCTGTTTTGTAAAAAAAATAGAGTATTATTTTGAAAGTTCTTTAGACCCGTAATAAACAGCATTCATTCGTCGCACCTGATGATCTGAATTCCATAGATTTGATATTATTAATGGATTTTATGAGATAATAATCTTTAGGTAGGAAAAACTCTCAAATAATAAGTACAGGTTGATTCATACCTACGGGTCGATGATGTTAATTGCTGTGGCCAGTTGGCCACATCATGAACTCGAAAGGAAATATTACTACACAAACTATAGAATTATTTTTGTTATCATAATACATCTTTTTTATATTCAGTGTAAACAATCTATTGACCTCTATTTAAGCCTTTGATGAGATTTTCATCCTTACATTCAATCTAAAGTGAATCATCACCTAGGTACTCACTTAGACCTGTGTTAAAGCAGGTGCAATAAAAGGACTAGTAGATTTCACAGCGCATATATTTATTAATTTACTTTCAATATTGCATTTGGTAATTATTATTATTTTACTAACATAACACTATTATGTACAGGCTAATGATCACTCCATTTATTGTAAACAATTAATGATTGTCTTTTTGAAGATATTGTAAAGATTTAAACACGATAATGTGTGTCGGTAAGTACAAGGTATATTTTCAAGACTTTAACATTTTTCATAATTAGGAGGCTTAACTAAAACTGTAGGTATCGCATCTACCTGGGGTTGAAATCTGACTTTTACTTACATAAAATAGTTAACTACACCCTAATTGCGTAATATACGATCAATCACAATCTGTTTAATTTTGACAGTTCAACAACATTCATTGCGTTATTTACGTTGTTGAGCAGACAAAATTTTCGAACATATGAAACAATGGATTAGCAATATCCATCAAAATGATTCAGATTGTGATTGTTCGTGTGTTACGCAATAGGGTGCTGGTCCAAAGTTAATTAACAGTGGGCCTTTAGGTCGAAAAAACACTAAAAGATAAATGTGTAAGTAACAGTCGGCGATTATTTTATTCTAATATTTTGGTTTGTCTCTACTTAGATACCTAGTTTTATAAGATCATCGTAAAATGAATGAAGTCGATGGATGAACGATATCTAAATCACAAAAATCTAAATTCCAAACGAAATCTAATGGCAGACACGTATCTTACATATACTACTTATACCTAATAAATTATGTACAATATAATTATTTACAGCGAAATTCTCTATTATTATTCTTACATATACATAAATTCCAGATTTTCCATAAATATTTTCTAATTTTATTGAGATTCAAAACATTTCGAAACATTCAGTGTTTCGAAAGACGATGGCGGTTTCAAATTAGGTTAATGTTTATATTCAAAGCCTAAAAAAATTCTCTATGAATGTTAAAACAGCGACACGAAAATCAAAGGACGGCTTAACATTAATACCTATAACCAGAAAACTGATCGATTTAACTTTCAGAACTAACTCTTATTTCTTGAGAAATAATTATTATATATATAATTACAATTCTGTTCTACCATCAAATCCTGCATCAATTCACTCCTTGTTGTCTCCGTACCTCACCTCACCATTGAAGTAACCAGCCCCGGGTCACAATAACTTTGAAAAGAAAGTGTTGGGCGCAGTCATCCGTGAGGGATCCAGGATCCGAGGGTATGAGGAGCCCAGGAATGGCCTGAAAGCAACCCTACTTGCGTCTTCTACTGGGCTGGTTGTCGCTTCTTGCGTGGATTCATCTTGTGTGTCTAAAGAAGAATCTCCATTGTTGGAACTTCCAGCACCTAGATGCAGTTTCCTGGTATGCTTCTTAAGATCAAAGTTCCTGCAGAATCCTTTAGCACAGATATTGCAGGTAAAAGGTTTCCGCTCGTTGTGTGTGTGCATGTGGAAGGTCAGGTTGTAGATCTGGTGGAAGGCTTTGTTGCAGATACTACACTTATACGCCTTCTCACCGCTATGCGTCAACCTGTGGTTTTTGTAGTTGCCTTTCTGGTGGAACCCCTTACCACAAAACTCGCAAACGAACGGCTTGTAGCCCGCATGGATTCTCGCATGCGTGTTTAGAGTTGACGATCTGTTGAAAGCCTTACCGCAAGTCAAACATTTGTGAGGCTTTTCTGAAGTGTGTATGATCTTGTGTCGACATAACGTGGATGCCTGTCGGAATCCTTTGCCGCATATCTTGCAAACGAAGGGCCTGGCACCTGTGTGGACTGGCATGTGTCTGGTGAGGTTGTAATGAGCGTTGAAGACCTTGCCACAGTCACCACAAGCGAAACTCTTGTTTTTTGCGGGAGAGGGAGTAGGTCCTGTGGTGGATGAGACGGCATGGTCTGCCGCTGGTGGTCGAGGGCTTGGTGGACGCTGGACGGGAGACGTCGGTGGTGGAGGCCGGGGTAAGTGCAGCTGATGAGCGTAAGTAAGCGAGACAAGATCAGGCCCATAGTATAGCAGAGGATAATGTGATACGAGCTGTCTTCTCGCTGCTGGGATGTACTGCTTAAACGCTGAATCTAAAAGTTGTGCTCCGTAAGACAGGAACCCTGGCGGTGGCGGTGGTTCAGGAGACACTGACTTCTTTCTGTCAGGTTCCATGAGCCGCGCGATGGAGAAGTTGAGTACTGGTGCTGTGGGGGTGTCGGGGGACTTGGCGCGCTCGGGAGAAGACTCCCGGGGACCCTCGGGCCGAGCTGTCGATTGGAACGGCTGCATTTTCGTATTTTGATTGGAGTTGTGTTAAATCTGTAACAAGAGAGAATAGCGTTATTAGTATTATTGCGACATTTTTAGCAGGTAGGTTTAAAAAGATCGAGAAATAAATACAGCGGTTGAAATAAAGAAAAGTATGCCTGCGTTGCACATCATCAGCATTGAAAACGACCTTTTTATCTTAAATGTAGATAAAAAGGTCGTTTTCAATGCTGATGATGTGCAACGTAGGCTTACGCTTTGGAATGGGCAACTATCTTTCTGGATGACCGATTCCTTTGACAATTCAAAAGTGCCTGTAAATGGTTTTATTAAACTAAATGCTTTGAGTTTGAGTTTATATGCATAGCTTAAAGGTGACTAAGCAGTTTTATTTGGCAGTATCGTAATCATAGAAATGATCGACCCTGATAGTAGCTTTCAAACATCTGCGGGCGGGAGCGCCACCCGCCCGCGCCGTGTGGCGTCAGCGTCGCGTCGCCGTCGTAACAAAGCGCGATCTACGATTGTGCTTGTTTTAAGTAAATTGGAAAGCGCCGCTTTGGGGCGTCGCGGCGCACAGTCGCTGCGTCTGACGCCACCCTTGTTCATACACAAACCTCTGCCATTGTACTGAAATCGACCGCAAACAGACGATAGAAATTATTTTTACGAGTGCTTTCGAAACGCAAAATTGGAAAGGTGCTTCTAAGATTGTGGAAAGGTTTTTTTTGCATTATAAGTTTTATTTCGGGATCTGAAGGAATTGTTAAAAGTGCTTCAGTTTTCATTTTGACGTTTATGATGATGTTATTAACGGTTTTGCTCACTGAATCTTATTTTAGTCGAGTTCGTATTCAAGCATTCTTTGTCGTAGGTACCAATCGTCATAAGAGAGGTTTTCGTTTTTCTTCCTAAGTTTAATCTTATTTACTGAATGATATCTGAAATAAAAAAATAAATTTCTTAAGAAATAAGCAGTACCTACCTAAGTACCTTTGTACAAAAAAATGTATGTCATAAAAATGTATGTACAAAAAAATGTATTTTGCTGTGTGTACACTGTGTACTATATAAATAATATAATAAATAAATGAATAGATAGGTAAATTGAAGAAAGATGATTTAATGTTAAATGTTCAAGAAATTTTCGATATCTGTTCAAAGAAACAAACAAGAAAATAAAAATAAAATAATTTTAAAACCAAACCATCAAACAAATAAAAACGAGGGGTCTTTCCCTAAAACAAAGTAGCGCGGGAGGGTTATGTCACTTATATCGCGGCAATTACTAGGACAATAGTTAGCTCGCACGACTAACCCGTGGAATATGCTCGTGTGGTCGCCAATACCCCAAGTAATTTACGGTCGCAGGGACCCCCGCTGTGGAGTGTTTGTTTAAAGAATTAATTGCTGACGGAGGCGGGTTACATCGAAGGCATTGAATTTTTGAATGCAGGTTTTGATGAGGATTAAAACAATTTTAATCAAACGATAGTGCATGTTTTACATGACTATAGGAGAAGGGCATTCTGCCATTTTAAAACCACCTTTCACAGTTCTACCTGCTACCATTGCCATTAAATACATTACTCCTGCCGTACCTCAGTTAAAAGTCCCAGTCCTTCGGGAAGCCGACGGGAATAATTACTTATATCCGGTTTATTATTAGCTATTGAATAAATCAATACAGCTAATAACGCTTTAAATTTAGATCTAACGACTGAAACTAACGCATGTTAATTTTTGTAATGTTCTACTTAATTCATAGTATTAAGTAAGTAGGTACTTATTATTTTAATTTACGACCGGTATTTTCAAATTCCCCAGGGACCTAGACCTGTAAAGTATACATATATTTTACTAGACTATCTAATAGCTTTGAAAAATAATAAGTAAGTAGACCAATGGTCAGATGGGCGCGATTGCTGATAACGCTGGTGAACATTTTTCATTTGATTTATTTCCGGGATTTGTGTTTAATGTAACTTATTGTCCTAGGCTATATTGGAGGTTTAAAGATTTATAGCCCTTATGAAACTTAATGCAAAATAAATAAAATGTACAAAGGCGGAATACTGATTCATAAAATAATTCAACTTAATACAAAGTATTTTTTTACAATTGTTTATATACCGACTCCAATGAGATGTTTACCCAACAATGAGTCGCGAAGCATATTGTTTAGTGCGCACTAAACTCGCGTATTGTTTAAGTGCGCCCTAACTCAGACTATTGTTAAGTGCAGCACTTGAAGTAAAAACTTGCGTTGATTGTCGTATTGCGTACTACCGGCACATTGTCGACTGTTGAGCGTAAGTGCGTACCGCTCAAAATAATGAATTTATAGTTATTGTTGTTCTAAGTTCGACTGGGGTTGTGAGTCGTTGATGTTAAGAAATATTTTTGAATTTGGAAATTACAATAATTCTCAATGGCATGAGTTCAATATTGTTGCTACGATCATGATTGGTAGAAATTATTTATGCATGCATTGTTTCCCTCCATACGTAGCAATAGTTACTTACCTACAATAAAAGTTTTTGTCCGTTCTTCTGAAGATTAACTAGAATCTGATTACTAATTAATGTCTCACCCGGTATCTGAATTAAGAACTTGTCAAAATCTATTTTAGCATTACCTACTTGTGGTTGTACAATATAGCGCGCGAAATTCAAAATATCCTACGTTTCTGTAAAGAAATGGATACTAATGTGGCGACATCTACAACGCTACAAGCGAACTACGCATCACACTGACGTGACGTCACGACACATCCTGCATCGCGCAAGCAGAGTTTACCGCGCGGGAAACATATATATAACTTTCCGACTTCAACCGTTGGGCAGTTGTCCGCCAGACACGACACCCGTCTCGGTCGGAGGATCCTTCCTTTCTGTAGAGGATGAGTGAACTTTACACCCTGCTCCTCATATCTCTATACTAAGGTATTACCAACCTTTTCAACCCTATGTTTTCTGTACTAACTATGTTGTAGTGTTAATAAACCCTTAATTATTAAAATATAGTAGAATTTGACAAGTTCTCCACTTCAATTTCTAATTCCGAAACCGGATGTCAGGAATCTACCTTTTTAATTACGAGTAGGTAGCGCTTTATTCAAAACTAAGTACTAAGGTAGATACTAACTTCCGGTCTACCTACTCTAATCAGATAAGTAATACATTTGATAACGTTATCTAATACATTTGATAACGTTATCTCACCATCCCCCCCCTGCTGACTCTACAAAAAGAGCTAATCAGTAATCACCTTAGGGGCTTCTTCGTATCATCATACAAAGATATCACCATCTCATCAGTCATCTCTTCAGATACCATCCTTTGTGTGATATCAGTGTCAATATCATAATGACACTTGTGATGTGTTGCCTTATCGTTTGCCGGGATCGCATCAGATATGATAGGTAGGTAGGTATACAGGGGGTGGCTCTTTCGATATTAAACTGATTAGGCACAGATCACTCGAGAGAAATGGTACGGGAAGATGGGACTGAGGGTTAGGGAGTAGGGTTTAAAATTGAATGGGCGGTGGAAGTTGATGATGGCTCGTTTCGTTAACTTGTAGAAGATTAACCAAGTAGGTAATTGATTTGTATTTCATAAAGAAAAATTTATTTTCCTTGTCAAAGAGTTCGTTTGGGGCAGAGAGAAACAGAGAGAATGAAACTATTACAATTCGTAGGTCTTACTAACGCCAAGCAGATTTACTGTGTGTTTCTGTATGAAAGTGAAAGACAGGTGCGAGTTTTTCGAGCGTCAAAATGTCACACATTTGGCGACATATGAAATAACGTATGGTAGGGAAAATATTATCAGTAGTAGAAGTTCATTACGAACTTAGAAAACTAAAATCTCTTTATTTAACTGAGTTTCGAGATCCCTACCTTAAAATGTTGAACCAACCAACCCTGACATCTCCTAACCTCACTCCTCAACGTCACTCTCTGACATCTGTCAAATAAACAACTCATTACCGTCCCATTTGGCCGGGAATCGAACCCAAATCAAAGCATCACTGTTCCCGACATGCGTCACCTCTAATCCCTAAATACGTTTAATCGCTACTTCCATCCCTTTCTAACATACGTCGAATAATACGTCCGACTCGCTCTCAATTCTATGATATTTCTATTCGACAGAAGTCGTTAGTATCAACCAGTTTGTTCAGAGCTCTCGTAGTCGGTTGTCATCAAACTATTAGTGGTGAGCACGGGGTGTGTCAGAGCTCTGCTTGTGGTGGTCTGTTTATGGCACTGTTATGGGGTGTTTCTGTGGATTGGATGGCGTGATGCGGTTGATAATTGAAATGCTATGATTGTGCGGAAATTGCTTATTTTCGTGTTAGCAAAGTGTTTGCGTTTTCGGTAAGGTCGATTAGGTGCAAAACTGTAAATGTTACTTTTGAACAAAAATATAAACTGTAAAAGAATATATTAGGTAAATTATGGCTCTAAGCAGGTACGTAAATAGAAAGTAGGTAACCTGCTGTGTACTGTTTTTTTTAAATTAATCAATAAACAACAATATCTAAAGAAGACGTGGGTAACTTGGTCAATTTAATAGATTTATAAAAAATATTGTGATACCATTGCTAATATTATTCCTCATCCGCACAAAAACGAAATCAAATTGCATAAGAAATAAGTCTGTCATAATAAACTTATTCATAAAAAATATGAAATCCCTCCGACGGACTACAATAAAACCTTTACTTAGAATATCATAATTACTGTCATTGCCTACGTCTGTCAAAATTGCGTCCCGTTCACACTTGACCGGTTCTCATAACCCAAAGTAAGGAGAATTGACGTCATCTGACGAGATTGACGAGATCGTCGCGACGTTGAGTGGCGAGGGGTTAGCCGCGGTTTTTTTTTTTTGAAGATTCTTTTGTTATGGCGGAATTATAAGAGGTTTGTCAAGATGTCTTTACTGATATTTTAAATATGGGATACCTACTTATAATGCATGGGTGGGTGTATTAGCAGAATTTGAGTTTTGTTGAATTGCGCCCTGCGACATAAGTAATTTGATATTTCTCCTCCGCTTCATTGATTACTGTAATTTTGGGATCTTTTTATAAGAAAAAGGGTTTCTTTTAAGACCAATATTTTTTCACGAATATTAATTTGACTGTACATGTAAACTAAATTTGCATTTCCCTTATGGGTACCTAATTCATTATTTTGTACTATCCTACAATAGGGCACACCCAAATACTCCGAAATATTTTATTCCGATTTACAAAATCCGAATTTCATAATACCTAAGAATGACCTATTATTATTATTTATTTTTTACGTCTTTTACATATCTCGGAACCTTGGGGTCCCGGACCTTTAGAAGGCGTACGAGGGGCCGAAGCCAACTTGCAGAGGCCCGTTAGACGTTTTTTAAAATGAAATGAGGCACCAACCGACGATTATCCGTGTTCGCACTATGCTAGTACACCCAAGGACAACTCCCGGTTGGTGCGGGACTATTGCAGGATATGGAAACAAAGATATTGGATTATGTGTTTTGGTGGCTAAGTGAACAGGTTATTTAGAACTATGGAAAGACTATGGCCCCTACCTGACCAATATTTTATATAAAATACACAGGAAAATGGCAGGGTGTGACTTGCATACTCAATAATGTACCCCCGAAAACGGTCGCTAGTACACAGTGTCGTAGCGACAAGGGGGCAAAATGTCCTGAGGTGCTTATGAGGAGTGGAGAGGTATTCCACGGCTATCAGGACAATCCCGGAACTACGGTCAAGATCCCTACCAGCATCTTACTGGAATACTTCCTTCCTCCGAGCATTTTTGCTCTTGCGAATCTCCACTCAAGCCAGCCAATGAAAGCAAGCCAGAGGTGAGGAACAAGATTTCTCCCGGGAGATAGGGTGTATATCAATATATAAATATTATATAGCCTATGTCACTCCCACAGTTAAGACGAATCTAACCACACCTCATAAGTTAAAATCCGTCCAGCCGTTTAAGCTACAGAGCGTGCCAAAGATATAAACATACACACATACGTACATACATACTCTCGAAGAAAATTACCTTCCTTCTGGGGCAGTCGGGTAAAAATGTAAAACAAAATTTCGAATTTTTGAACATTATGGTTACTGAAGTTATAGTCAGGTTAGTGTATGTAGATTTATGAAATGGGAGTGTTTGTTCGCTGTAACCTGCATTTATTTGAAAAGCTGCGCCGTCGCCGTTATCAGAATACCATTCATGTTACCTCTCATAAAACCCCGGGTATGGCTAAGGTATGGCCCCAATGTTTATGTTATGTGTTATAGTGCGCATATTGTAGACAATATACTATCTGTAACCACACCCATGTTTAACAAAAAAAAATATTGATTGATTGATTGATTGATTGAAGTTTATAGCAAACGTGTTATGGATAATGATTTTCGGACAAACAATTTTAGAGGAAGAAAGGGAGTGCCAATTTAAAAACGTCTACTTTGTTATTAATATTAGTGTATTAATATTATTTTTTTGTATTTTCTTCTTCTCCTTAAATATACCTGCGTCCGGTACTATCTACTACATATTATTGAATCCTTTGAGTTAGGTTAAGTTAGAACAGCGACCATTAACGCCAGATCCCCTCTATTGTTAGTGAATTACTTGGGTTAGGGTAGATTAGAACTGTGACCAGCGAAAGAAAATATTTTTATTCGAAAAGTTTTTTATTAAAAAGTAAACAATCATAGTTTTAAATAAGAATGAGTTTGTATTTCGGAATTCTAATAATCGGTATTTTAATAATCGGAATTTGTATTGATTGATGTTTCGAATTATCATTAAGTTTGGACTTTTTGTTTTTCGATCTATTGAAACTCGGTATTTTGAGAATAGTAATTATAAACGTTAGGAATATTGAAATTTCAGAATTATAAAAATAGGATGAATGATAAATCGGAGTTGTTATAATAGGAATGTTGAACCATTTGGAATTATGAAAATCGGTATTTTGAAATTCGTATTTGTGACTGACGGAATAAAGTTTTTCGAATTTATGTAGTGTATAAACCCGTGTTATGCAAATAAATGAATTTTATTTTATTTTTATGCCGGAATCGATCTGCCAATATTATGTTTACAAGTCGTAAATCCCTACCTACAAAACCTTTGACTATTCTGGAATGTCAGTCACATCATAGTTATAAACAGTGGTCAAAACAAAAACTGTCATAAAACCACATAATTATATAAAATTAATTCTAGCTCTGACGCTCTCAGTAGTATGTACGAGTCTATACTTATTTTTAAAGTACTCGTAGTACTTTAAAAGTTGCTATTTGTGTCTGTTTATTGATGTTGTTTTATTCCGGAAGGTTTATAAGTCTGTGTATATAATACACTAGCTTCTGCCCGCGACTTTGTTCGCGTGAAATTTCTTGTCCCCCGACCCACCCCGCCGCATCGCATCGCCTGTCCGCGCTAATACTTCGTATTAGAGTTTGACTTTTTTTCTTTTTGTTCGGCTCCTCCTAGCATGATGTTAAATAGCCTATAGCCTCCCTCAATTGGGCTGTCAACAAAAAAAAAAATATTTATCAAATCCGACTGGCAGTTCCAGAGATTAGCGCGTTCAAACAAATTAACTTGTTGATGACCACAGCACTATCTACTGGCAACAAATAAAACCAATCGATGCGATGAAGGCGGCGCACGGGGAAAGGGCAGACGCCACGGCGCGACACTAGCGACGCGCTACGGATTTTCACTGTCTTGGTGACACGCTAACGAATTCACGCAAATTATAATCGCTAAACTATTTAAATTGTAACAAAGACATCCATATTGTAAAACGATATGATTACACGTTATTATTAAAGAGCCTTGGGTCTAATTTAATACCACGACGCTGACACGACGACGACCTGACGCAGAAACCCCAACAAAACTCTTCAGAAAAAAATTATAATTTATTATAAATAATTTCATTTAAGCAGAAATTTAATAAGTTATAAACTATTAATAAAAAATAAAAATAAATTGTTTTTGATGTAGTGATAAAATGAGTATATAAAATGTTATAATTAAAAATTGTTATTTTTAATAAAATTAATTTAAAGGAATTCGGCAGAAATTTTCACTATTATTAGTACGTATAGATAAATTAATAATAAACTTACGTTACAACAAAGAAATCTCGATGTTTTGTAAAGTCGTAAAAACCCTGCGAAGCAGGGGCGCGTCGCTAGTGTGATATAGTTACGCAGATTGTCCATCTTATTGTAGACTCGAACTTACCTAGGTCGTAGTCTCGTAGCTAAGTCTGCTACGCCTCGTAGCACCAAGCGCTACGAGCCGTAGCTCGGTAGCACCACTGTTCGTACAGTGATTGCTGAGATTAAAAAACTGTAGCGTATTTTTGGATGGCGATTTCAGACTTATATTAACGGTGATTTGTTCACGCTACGTGTTACCGCCGTCAGTATAACGTTCAAGATAAACTTAGGTATTACATATGAATTTAAAACTCAAATCGGTACTTGTATGTTACTTGTACAGTGTTTGTTTAGTTAGTAGTAAAACCTTGAATAATTTATAAACGTTCCACCGCTTACAGTTAAATTAATTTCTATAATTTTATCACCTGACCCAGTGGTCGGTAAACTCATTAGTCAATAGAGCCAAATATCAATACTATAATGACTAAGATTTCTTACGAGAGCCAATCTTTCTGTGTGTACAAACTGTCTCAATACACTTTTCTTAAACCTTAAAACTCCCATCCAGTTTTACTCCACAATGCTTCCTAAAATGAACTTGCTAAGAAGTAGGATGCCCTCATCACGATCATCATATCGACTGATAATATGATGAAGGCATCTCACTTATTAACAAGTTAATGTTGGAAAACTTTGAAACGTACAATTAATGAATACTTCGGAAATAAATCTTTGAAATATAGTTTGAATTTTGAATAAAACTTGATACCTATCTTACTTAATGACCGACACCACGACCTCCCCTCGTATCTACGCTGCACTCATCGACATTTGTACAGCCGCGGTTTGCCGACCACTGACCTAGCATTTTATAAAAGTAACGCAATTAAATACCTTCCTTTGTCTACAAATACAATAATACATTTTCAAACACGTACCGCCCACAATTAAACTATTACGCTAAACGTCTGCTAATCCTCGGTAATCGTTCCGCCTTGTGTTCGCCTTCCGACGGAAGTATCGCCGTAGTGTTGAACCACGCTTTTGTATGAAGTGTTTGTGTCACTTTCACTAAACAATTTTGCGGAAGAAATGCAGGAATGTCATTTACAAAAAAAAAAACTTTCGTTTACATTTTTGTTGTAACTTTGAAAAGCAGTCAGAAGAAAAATCTCTACATACATTTGTAGAGGTTTGGACTATTGAAGACATTGCAGGCGATATTAGGCTTATTACTTAAGTATTCCTATTCAGAGGTGATTCCTGTTGACGATTCTCGGACGATACAAGCCAAGCCGGTTTTAAAAAATCTTTGAATAGGTAAAGGAGTTTTTCCTTACAGTAAAACGTCCCTTTAGTACGAATAAATTCATGTACATGTATCATCATTCATTAAGCTAGTTTCCCTCGAGTGAACGTCTTTTGTCCCGCCTTTATATTATCTATGATTTTTACGTGTCGTCGAAAATGCTTCAAACGGACTGACTCAGTTTCGCATTTATAATGTAGTGAGGATAATCCTTCCACAGAAAGTGGAAAACATATCACTTAAGGTGTAAACAGCACTACAATAGCCGAGACCATAGACACGGCAACGCTTCCGCCACAGCTTACACATCGCACACAGTCGCGGTCCGAGACAGTCTGTCGCCATGACGCTACTCGTAGAGACAAAGATGAGGATTATGTCGGATTAGAAGCTATTTATTACGGCTGTAATCTTGTATGTGTAGTTGCCGTACGGAATTGCGGTGCTGGTTATTCAATAATTATTTATTGAGGACCCCCAGCAAAAGAAGAGTTACGCAGTTACATCAAAAACTTCTTTCACTTACGGGGGCACAGAATGCACAAAATCAACTCCTCTTACAGCATATTCGCATCCCATCTATGTTGGGATCGGCTGTCTAAACAGTAACTAAGTAACGCCTAAATTAACTTAAAAGTTAAAAGCAAATATTGACCTAACACCTTCCTAGTATTTTTGGGAGGATATTAACATACTCGCAAAATTTGGAAGTACCTACAAATATCACATCTGCCCAGTGCTAGCCCCCACGAGGAATTCAACCGCGGTGGTCTGTTTCAATCACAGACAAATTCCCTTTGAAGCCTCGAACATTCTGTCCACAAGTTCTCGCGCATTACGTTACTTAGGTAGGTACGCTCTTTATATTTTCATATTCATGATCTAAATATGTAAGATAAGAAATTGTCGAAAACCTGCGGCTAATTAACATTTTTTTAAATCTTACATTTGAAATCTCAGTACGCTGTCATGTAGGTGAAAAAAATGTACCTAGATTAAATAAAAATATGTAGGTTTATGACGACCATAGAAAGCCGGTAGGCTACCGATCTATTTCTACAGATTAATTCCTTGCGACTTACGGCTTGTTGCCGTATGTCGCAGAGAGGCTCACACAGCTACAAGATTACATCAACAAATAGCTGATAATCCTCTGTAATCCCCATCTTTGTCGGTGTCCGCCTGTGTCCGACCGTGTCCGACTGTGTCCGATGTTCCGACGGAAGTGAAACTGTTTCTATGAGCTATTGTATTGTGTTTACACCTTAAGTGATACGTTTGGCACTTTCTGTCGAAGGATTATGAGAAAAAATCGTTTTGGTTGAATAAAATGTTGGAATTTGTTAAGCAAAGCGTCCGGAGGAATTGTAATAACGAAAATATACTCTGTTTCAAAAGTACCTGATGAAACTGAATTTAAATAGATCAGAAGACTGTGGATGCCAATTTTGAGTGCCACAAATTGAGTGCTTTGATTTGATTATTTGAAATTCTAATTTAAATCACCTCACCGATGTTTTTGATTTGACAATTAAGGTTCCTTTTATAACCGCAATTTTCGTCGATGATTTGTTAATCACAATTTTAATAATGTTCTTCAAACAATAATTATTAGAAATAGTGGTGAGATATAAAGTTGAAACCTTCGAAATACAGATGAATCTATTACTTAAAATTCCCTTTACAGTGATTGCGTCAAAATTTCACCTGAACAGGATTTGTTTACACTTTCATCTGATACTTTTGGAACAGATTCTGATATTAGGACTTTCCTTTTGGTCCAAAATTATTTGCCGATGGTAAAAATTTTGCGACCTCTATTTAAACATTCAAATCAAAAGCGTCATCTAGAAGCCACATTCCAATTTACCACAGTAATGACATGTTCCGGAACGCGTGACGTCGACACCCTACGTGTCAACATCATCTGGGAGTCGAACCCGGGCCGCGGCAATTACTACCCGCAAATATTTGAGCCACACATCCATTTGTATTTCCTAGAGCATAGATTATTCGTCTGGTGGCGTTTTGGTCCTAAGGGACGGGTGACGGGAGTTTCATCGGCTAAATCTCTTGTATGATTAGTACGTACCTACTGTTTCATTCGGTGCATTTATATAGAAATAGAAAATTGTTTATTATGCAAGTAATACATATGCAGGAACATAAGAAAGTGAGATTTTAGTGGCTTAAAATATTAACTATAGCTAGGTTTCATAGGCTAGTGGAAATTGATTATATGTACCTAGTTAGGAATATACGCAAACACACAGTAGGCTCCTAAATTATGACACATGTAGGTACACCCACACGTACCTATCACCTTCAACAAGATAATAATACCTAGCTAACATCTCCCTCGCTCATTATCATACTCTCACAGTCTTCATTAAACCATTCAAAGGGGTGTCATGATCTTCACCAGATGAGTTCACCCATAGTCGCTCATTACGACAATGGCTAATTTGTCCCCCTCTGTGGGTGTCACCCCTATCACCTGATCAGGTAACCCTCTCGGAGGGAAGAGGGCAGTTATTAGATTATAACTTACAGACGACCGGAGGTAATGTTGTTCAGTGATTGTGACAATTTGTCGTAGCCAAGTAGGGGGCGCTAATCGCCTCGTAGGGGTGAGAAAAAATTGTTTAAAAATATTTTATTTATGCTCTGACGCGTCCGCATAAGTTGAGCTTTCACACGGCGTCAAAATTAAAAATTTTTGCTTCAGTGACCTTCGTAGGGAGAATCTGTGAGATAGCTTGCGTGTTGTGAGTTGCTGCTCTACTCGTAATGGCAGCACATACTATAATTATAAGATTATTACTAAGTAGACAGATTCGCGTTTCGTAAGTTTGTTTTATCCATGCCATTTTGTTCCGGCACGGAATTAACGACAAGGAACTTACTTCAATTAAGTAGGTACCTACATATAAAATTCATGTTAGGCGTAGAACGAAAGATATTTTAGTGAATGAGATGCGTTTTGTATGTTTTACATAATGTAGAACCATTACTTATATCATTTTAGTAAAGCTGAGATTGAGAATCGATACTTAACGTACATTAAAAACGATATTTTTTTTAAACTCTCACCAAGCGTTTCAAGAACTTGATAAAAGAAATCATTTCAACCCCCATGAGTGTTCCGCGATTATTTATATAGGCGTTTATTAAATCGAACCTCTAACAATTACCATTTTGCGCTGCTAACAATATTATTGAACACTCTAATACAATGACTGCCACTCTTTTTGTGAACCTCAAATAATTCCTAAAAATACTAAATGGCCAAGTAGGTAACTGCGACCAACTGCGACCAGCGTGTAAGTAGCGCTTGCCGCTTGCTCGGCTCGTGCGCTATTGGTCACAGTTAATGTAACCAAATCAAATCAAAATATTTTATTAGTAATAAACCTACAAGGGCACTTATGAGACGTCAGAAGCTAGGTGCACGGTTCCAATTGGTCGTTTCCTATGGAGAAGAGCCAGCAAGGAACTCCACGGTTACCCTTTTAAAAATAATTATATTTTACAATATTTTCTAATACACCTACCTATTTTTAAGCCTACCTACTTAATAAAATAGAAAATGGGCAACAAATCTACAGTCCACTAAGCCTACGATGTTCTCACATTCACAAAATAGAAAGGATAATAAATTAATAACATATGATTGCCATTACAACTGTAATAAATCTGAATAATTATCATGTCCACAAAAGCCACTAATAAAGAGTTGAAATTAAATTATAGGTGGTATATAATGTCAAATAATAAGATGATTATGTCAAGGAAGAATGTAAAAAATAAACATGGTAATTTGGGAGTAGTTAATTGACTCTTACATAATTATGCCGTTAATGAGGTACCAGGGAAGCCACATGTGCAGAAGGATTTATTGCCAAACTTCATTGTCTTCAACGTAGTCTTTAAAATCTTATAATATGTTTTTTGATAAGGACACGTTTGATGTGGGTTTTGAACTTTCCATCGCTAAGTTCTGTAACCGACTTTGGCAACTCAGTTTTGACTTAGTTTTACTCCCGCGTCAGTTTTTTGAGATAAGACTATTGAAGGTTTTTTTAATTGTGGCAATATAAATAGGCTTGAATGCAAAACTTGAAATGACTTTACTGAAGTTTTTTTTGAGACGAGATGTACAGCTATTATAGATGACGAGGGGAGAAATAAAAAATAATGAAAAATCATGATAATAAATGAATTTGAGAGATTTCGTAACCTCTATTGGGATGTTGGTAAATAAATTTTCTAGTGTCTCGGCAATTTTTAACTTATCTAAAACCGTTTCATTATTATTAATTTTTAGAGACAATTTATTCGGATCTCGTTGTTTTGTGATTCTAGTTTCTTTGTTAATTACCTGCCACACAGTTTTTATTTTATTATTATTAGAACCTTATCTAACCCATTTGGTTGGGACGCCCTAGCTTAGATACTGCGACTAATTCGGTCCACGCGTGGTTGGTCACAGTTCCAACCCAACCCTACCCGTTTGGTCGATTAACTTGCCCTGGCTTAGTAAGGTACTGCTACAAACTTTGAGAAAAGGCCAGAAAGTTATAAAGAGGCTCAATTATTTTCAAAAGTCTGCATCATTAAAAGCGCAAATTGTTTTTAGAATATCATTGATTTTAAAAAATGTTCTCATTAGGAAGTCAATAAGTTTTCAAAGGATCACTTAAATACTTTCCTTATCATAATTTTTAATATAGGGAGTGTGGCAAAGATTTCCGTAATTTTTAAAAGTCTTATGAACCGTTGTGTTGGGTTATCTGTTTTCGGATTTTATTTCTTAATACAATTTCAAAAATATTGTCTTTCACACTAAAAATTTAATTAAAGATAGATTTAATACATTTTGAGTACAATTCACTCCGGATCATATTTATCTACGTACCTACCTACATACATAGGATGAATGTCTTTGTCCCATGGGGTAGGCAGAAACCAAGTACCTAATTAAGTACCAACAGAACGCCACTTGCTACGATCCTTACATAATCTACTCCTTTTGCTTCGTTTACGTTCATACATCTGAACATACATGCACGCCGGCTCCAGTTGCGAGTACCTACACGCACCTAACCTTACTGAAAAACATCACCATTAAGGTCACTTTATGTGCTTCTAGGGCGACCTTTTGTTAGTCAACCTTCATTCATTCTCTCAACGTGACCAAACCATCTAAGCATACTTACTCCTTACAATGTTTCTCTTTACATCTTTTAAACCACAACGTGCCTTATCACATCATCATCCCTCAGCGTATCATTCATAGTTATATGCTTCGCAAGGAATGCATTTCCACAGCATTTAGGTATTCTACTTTTACGCTTCTTTTGCCACATCCAGCATTCACTGCCATACATAGGCGCAGGCCCAACACACCACTGTGAAAAGACAGTCGAGCCTTTTGGACATCGACCTAGTAGTTTCCAGAGTTCACACTCTTTTCCACATCTTAATCAGCCTTTCAATCTCTTGTAAACAGACACCCCAAATGTACAAACTCATTCACTTGCTCCACACTCTTATCATTTATTTTCACATCACACACCTACTTACACACCCTCTTCTCTTTCAAACACCATGACCTTCGTCTTCGGAAGGCCTTACATGCACCCGTATATCGGACTTGGTGCAGGTAAAAATGCGAAATAATGATATGATTTCTTATATTTTTTTTTATTTTTATATTTCAAAGTATTTTAACATTTTTATAAAATTTTACTCCTTGTCAATTTTATATTTGACACTTTATTTTATTTTTCCATTCTGACATTTTTATATTTTTTTCTTGTTTTTTTAATGAGTCGAAAATTTAAAAATTATTGTATTTTGGGTTTTTATCGGACAGTTTATAATTTAAATGTAAGAGTGATAACTATGGACTAGATTATGTACGAAAAAAAAAAATTAACATTATTTTTTAGACATCCCTTTCATCTTATAGTATACCTACCTACCGAGATCTCGAGAGATTTCAGTACCTACCTGAGTAGGTACTGAAATCTCTCGAGAGCTATTCCAAGATTCTTTATTCTTCTTTTTCATATGGTTTTTGGATTGGTTTCCTGTCTCCTCCTGGATCTTGGGTCCTCATTTATATCTTACTGGATATTTAAAGATTAGTCAAATAGATAGGTAGGTACAGAGTGCACAATTTAGGTAGTAAGTACCTACATAATTTATCCCTCAACTTATTGTTCCTATTTTTGTAGTTAGGTAATTTTAGGTACTTACAATCATTAAAAATAATAAAAATTAGGTAAGGTATGTAGTAGGTATAACTTTCTTGTTCTTATATGCTCCCCAACAAGAATAATTTCTATAAAAGTCTGCGGACTTTAGGCACAAGTTGTTGGTGTTTTGTATTTGTCTACGTGCAGGTAAAGGTTATACAGTTTTGGTATAGTATACCTATCACAAATTCCTATTCTTAATAGATATAGGTAGTAGATACCTATTTAATTTAGGCATCCAGTTGGAGACATTCACGGAGATTAAGAAAATTATAGAGTAACTGACAAACCTGCAATCACTGTTGTCACTCCAAAGTTCAGCAGCAAGTGCTATCCATAGCAGCCATAGATGATAGAACTGAACAACAACTAAACAACTGGGAACGGACAGTCCATCACAAAGTGAGCATCGCAACACCGGCCATTGCACTGCTCTGAACGAAAACCAAAAAACTGACTAAAGATGGCGGTTGCAAATTCAAAATTGGTGTGACGTCGGAAAGACGAGCGGCAAGTGGCCGCGGCAAACACCCGCGCGTGCCCTCCCCCCGCGTGCCGCCACTCGCTGCCCAAAGGGCGGTCGCCCGCTTCAATAATTCACGACAGCAACCAACGGCAATACGTCGCGCGCCTCCCTCTCAACACGCCGCGCCCCATATCGCGCTGTCTCGCTCTCGTTGTTGCGCATTTACTACATTTCATACTCTCTCTCTCTTCGTCTTGTGGCCTCTACGTATTCATGTCTCGATCGCACTCATTAGGCGGGTCTTGTGTCGTGTATTATGCAGTGTTTGGCGAACGTTTTATAAGGTTTGCGCAGCGATGTACAGAGTAGGGGATGAAGTAGAGAATTCAGAATTACTTATCGTTACAAGTTATAAGCCTTGTCAGCTATTGGCTAGTAGCTGACAAGAGCCAATAGCTGACTAGACTGATGTTCCTAGGATTTTTAAACTATTTATTAACACATTTACCTATGCAGTGTGGAGGTACGTAGTACATACCTACCTATTTCCAGGGGATTCCAGTTGTTTTTTACTTTGACTTCAGAAAAGGGTTTGATAGAGTCAATCATATACTTACCTACCTAATGCCAATGCTACTAAATAGGTATACGGCGTCGTCAGCAGTACCTACATTCGAGGCTAAGAATCGAATCCTTGTTACATCACGATGAACCTAGCATCTACCGGTAGATAATCTACCTATAATATGAAATTAACTTAGGGGTGTCACCCAGGGTTCAATATTAGGACCTTTATTATTTTAATTCTGATCTTGCGCTATTATCTTTCTTGTTTTCGCTTCAGCAAATGTATTCTCGGTTTTTCAAATAGGTATGTCGTGATTTGAAAAGGATAGAGGGCGGTACCGAGACGTGGTAACAACATAGTCCGTATAAAAAGTTACTTAAAAATATAATTAAAGTGAATTTAGTGATAAAAAATCGTACAAGTGACAATAAAGTAGTGAATATGACTATATAGTGAAGACAAGGTCCTAAGTTAGCAAATAATGCACAAAAAACCTTAAAAACTGAAGCGTAAACATACAACAATTTACGAACTTTTCAAGTCTTTTCTCGCGAATCCAGGAACTTAAATTGTACCAGTGTTAATCTGTGAAAGTGCCGGAGTGAAATTAAATGAAAAATCGCAAAAGCTACCCTTTTTTGGAAAATCATCTGCCATAGTAAAATAAACTGCGAAACAGCGCCATCTATTAGAAAAAAAGCACACTACGTTCGACTTACGCACAAAACGAATACGAAACAACACTATCCAGTTCTACTAAAGGGCGCAACAAGTACCAAAACAAAACAGACACTATGGAGGAAATTATGAAAGCCTTACAAAATATTCAAAAAAAATTGAACGTACAAAAAATAGAAATTCAGAAAAGTGGCGAAAAGGTGACAGAACAAGTAACACTCAACATAACTAACAAATTAGAAGAGAAATTTACCATATTAGAAGAAAAACATCAAACCTTGAAAGAAAATATTGAATAACAAGAAAAAAGAATTCAATTTATGGAAAAACAAGCAAGAAAAAGAAACATAATTTTCTTCGGTATTGAAGAGAGTGAGAAATCCTATCATAACTTGGAGAACAATATATTGCAATTAATTAGTGAAAAAATGTTCTTAAAATTGGATTGTAGAGATATTCAAAAAATAAAGAGAGTGGGGAAAAAAGGTGATAAACCGCGACCAATAATTGTAACCTTTTCTACCCTTGGTTAAAGATCAGCATTCTCAAGCAAAAAAGATTATTAAAAGACACCCAATATTACTTGAACGAAGATTACCCTAAATACATTTTAGAAAAAAGGAAAGAACTACAGGAAGAAGCAAATAGAGAGCGCGAGAAAGGAAATAAAGTCACGATAAAATACGATAAACTTGTTATATTAAAATCAAACAACAAAAGAACACTGATGACTTCACCAGAGTCAGATCCCAATTCTCAAGCACTAGTTGGTAATAGTACAACAAGACCGATCAAGAAAAACCAAGCATTCTAAGCTACTTAGTAAACAATAACGTCAACACACCACATAACCAAACTAACCACAATACAACCAACAACTTACATTCATAGCAACCAACTCCCCCCTCCCTCAACGATGCAACATTCAATCAATTTCAACTAAGCAACGAAAACCATCTTCCAATCCGGCTAGTCACCGTGAAAGATCAAGACCAAAACCCTCTAAAGAAGACATCTCAAACTTCTTCAATAACAAGAAATGAAACACAAACCCAAGAAATACTTAACTCAACTAAAAAGTAGAAAAATCAGCTCTACATAGTAACTTACAACGTCAGAACTTTATCTACTTATGAACGCTTAATCGAACTTAGCGAAGCACTCATCAGAGTCAAATACGACATAATTGGATTGTGTGAAATAAGGAGGACGGGCACCCGGATAGAAGAATATAATAACTTCATACTATGCCACACGGGACACACACCTGGCAAACATGGAGTCGGTTTCATAATAAATAAAACCCGCAAGAACTGGATTGAAAGTTTCATGGGCATAAACGATAGAGTAGCATTATTGAACTTAAACATACAAGAATTGCCCATGTCAATTATCCAAATATACGCACCGACTGAAACAGCGTGTGAAGATGAGATTAATACTTTCTACTCAAATGTAAGTAGAGCCCTAGACCAAGCTTACAAGAACTATATAATAATGGGTGATTTTAACGCGAAAATAGGTCAACCAAGAAAAGATGAACATCTAATAATGAAACCAAACGGGTATGGTGAAAGAAACCAGAGAGGTCAGAGGCTAATTGATTTCGCCCTCGAACACAAACTTGCCATCTTAAATACTTTCTTTCATAAAAAACCAAACCAAAGATGGACCTGGCGATCAACGAACGATAAATACAAAAATGAAATAGATTACGTACTGTCAAATCAACCAAGCATCTTCCAAAACATAGAAGTTTTAAATCTGAACTACCCGTCAGACCACAGAGCAATCAGAGCAACAATGTCTATCACAAAGCAGAAGAAAAAACGCACAGCTTATAAAAGCAATCGATATTCATCACTGAAAACTGACCAGAAATATTATCTTATAAACAAAACATTACATCTCAGTTACAAGATTTACATAAATGCCAAGAAAAAACATCAGTACAGGCTTTCTATAACACACTAAACAAGGCCATAACCCAGAGCTTACAGGACGCTCGAACCCCCAACGAAATATCAAAAGGTAACCATAAAGTTCTAAAAGAGCGCACACTGGAACTTATCAAGAGAAGACAAGAGTTACAACATGCTAAGATAAAAACTCGAGCCACTAAAAATGAACTATCAGCTCTATACAAAGTAATAAGTAAATACATTAAACATGACTACAAAAGCTACAGATCGAAGACTATCAAAAAACATCTAGACAAAGCAGGAAGCTCAAAAAAGGCCCTTAAAGAACTAAGAACAAATAAATATTGGATAGATAGCTTAAACTGTAAGGACAAAACCGTAAATAATCGAAAAGAAATCATAGATGTAGCAACTCACTTCTATAAAACACTATATAAAGCACAAGGAAACGAGTGTACCAGCCATAGCAACGCAAACGATATTAACTCTACAAACAAAAGCGGAAACATAACACCAATAACTGAAAGAGAAGTCACACAAGAAATAAAAAAAAGAGCTAAAGCTATATAAGAGCCCAGGACCAGACGGCATTATAAATGAAGCTTTAAAGGCTGCTTGGCCGCTACTGACTCTCCCATTAACACACTTATTTAACCTTATATTAAAAACTGCTGAAATACCATCGCAGTGGGTAGAGTCGGAAATAATTTTAATTCATAAAAAAGGTGACTCAAAGATATTACTAACTACAGGCCTATAAGCTTACTGTCATGTATCTACAAACTGTTTTCCTTCATAATTAACAAAAGAATAAGTGTCACAATAGAACAAGCAGGCTTTCGCAAGAGCTTCTCAATTATAGATCATATACATACTCTAGAACAAATAATGGAAAAATACCAAGAGAAGCAAAGAACGCTCTACATCGCATATATTGATTATAAAAAAGCTTTTGATACCGTATCACATTCAAGTATATGGACCGCCCTGCAAGCTCAAAAAGTTGAATAAGAGTATATAGATATAATCAGAAACATTTACAAAGTTAGCACAGCAAAAATAAAATTAGAATCCACTGGTCCTACGTTATCCATCGGAAGAGGCGTGAAACAAGGCGACCCGCTGTCTCCAAAACTATTTATATCTATCCTAGAGTCAATAATAAAAAGATTCAACTGGGAAAAGACAGGATTAAACATCAATGGCAAGTATTTGTCCCACCTACGCTTTGCAGATAACTTAGTTCTGCTGTCAGAATCTAGCACACAATTACAAAACATGATCGATTCACTAAACACAGCTAGTAAGCAGGTAGGACTAGAAATGAATCTTTCGAAAACAATGGTCATGACAAATAGTTTACAGAGAAGAATATCAGTGGACAATGAAACTCTGAAATACACAGAGAAATACATATACCTTGGAAAACAAATTGGCTTCAACAAAATGAAAAAAAAGAAAACAAAATGAACTAGAAGTAGAACGAAGAGTACAAAATACTTGGAACAAGTACTGGTCCTTAAAAGAGATATTCAAAAGTAACATGCCAACAAATATCAAAGCAAAAGTCATGATGTCATGCCTCCTACCTTGTCTAATCTACGCATGACAAACTTGGAAATTTACATCCAAATTAAAAAGCAAAATCACTACCTGCCAACGCGGAATAGAACGAAGTATGCTCAACATTAAAAAGATACAAAAAATTCGTCACATAAAAATTAGAGAAACCACCAAAGTGACGGATGCTCTAACCTACGCTAAAAAACTAAAATGGAAGTGGGCTGGACACGTAGCGAGGCTAAAGGACGAGAGATGGACCACCAGGGCAACAACGTGGAAGGGTCCAATCGGCAAACGTCCCAAAGGCAGACCCCACACGAGATGGGCAGATGAGCTGATAAAAATAGCTGGTACCTGCTGGCCGCAAATAGCTCAAGATAGAGACACATGGTACTCTTTAGAGGAGGCCTTCACCTTCACTTGAGGAGGGGTTCATGCAAACAAACTTATATATTATTATCCGAATTTAATCTTTTTTTTTTTTTCAAAAAATAATAATAAGTGAAATACGTGTAATGAACATCATTATTTTTTTCTTTTCTTTTTCTCTAAACTATGTATGTATCTCACTTTTTGCATCGAATAAAAAGGCTTATTATTATTATTATGTCGTGATTAGGTACAAAAAGTAGCTATGATCAGTAGCTATCATCAGATACTTCCAAAAGTAAGTATCTGATGAAAGTGCAATCACCACGGCAATCACTCACTAAAGGGAATTAATTACCGAGTAACACATTCAAAATCAAAATCAAAATCAAAATATTTTTATTTCACATAGACCTACATGGGCACTTATGAAACGTCAGAAGCTAGGTGCACGGTTCCAATTGGTCCGTTTCCTGTGGAGACGAGCCGGCAAGAAACTCCACGGTTACTCTTTTAAAAATAATTGGCTTTTACAATTTTTTCAAATAACAGTATGACTAGGTATGGGAGGACAGTGTAGGTATTTCAATAAGTACCAGGTACTTAAGAAAATTGAAAATGGTCAACAAATCTACAGTCCACTAAGCCTACAGTGTTCTCACATTCACAAAATAGAAAACAATCTATACAAAAGATATATAAATTAATAAAAATAATAACCTCTATTAATTAAACGCAATTACATTATTGCTATTACATCTGTAATAAATCTGAATAATTATCATGTGCAAAAAAGCCACTAATAAAGAGTTGAAATTAACTCGTAGGTATATAATGTCAAATAATTGAATGAAGGAAAATAATTCAAGGACGAATGTAAAAACAAAAAAATAAGATAAAAATAAATATGGTAATTTGGGAGCAGTTAATAGACTCTTACATAATTATGCCGTTAATGAGATACCAGGGAAGCCATATGTGCAGAAGGAATTATTGCCAAATTTCCTTGTCTTCAACATAGTCTTTAATTTTGTAATATGCTTTCTTGATAAGAACACGTTTGATATGGGTTTTGAACTTCCCATCGCTAAGTTCTGTAACAGACTTTGGCAACTTGTTATAAAGCGGATACTGTTTATAAGAAATGACTTGCTTGTTTTAGTTAATCTAAATTTGGACATCACAATTTCATGTCTACTACGTGTATTTATATTATGGAAATCGCTTCTTATTTTGAAAAGTCCTAAGTTTTTGCGAACATACAAAATACTTTCTAAGATATAAAGAGAAGGCATAGTCAGTATATCAGTTTCTTTAAATTTGTCTCTAAGGGACTCGCGAGGACCCATTTTATAGATCGCGCGGATTGCCCTCTTTTGTAGAATGGAAATTGAATCTACGTCAGCTGTTGATCCCCACAGCAGAACGCCATTAGACATAATACTGTGGAAATAAGCAAAGTATACTAACCTAGCTGTGACTATATCAGTCAACTGCCTTATTTTTCTTACTAAGAAACTAACGAACTTAATCTACCTGAAATAGTTCTAATGTGGGCGCCCCATTGCAATTTTGAATCTAAAGTAATGCCTAAGAATATAGTTTCCGTTATTGCATCTAGTTTTTTGCCATCAAGTTTTAAATTTAGACCTACTTGAGGTACATTTGGTAATGAAAACCTAATACATTTAGTTTTGTTCGCATTAAGTAAAAGATTATTAGCTGCGAACCATTTTGAAAGAACAGCTAGACTATAATTGACATGTAAGACATTTGTATCTTTTCTGTCTATTTTAAAAATAAGAGTAGTATAGTTAGCAAATAGAATTATATCCGATAAGTTAGCCATCATGTAAGGAAGATCATTTATATAAACTAGAAATAAGAAAGGGCCGAGAGTTGAACCTTGAGGCACGCCCATTTTAACTAGAGACCCAGTAGACGTCGCCCCATTAACGTTTACTTTTTGCTACCTGTTGGATTTATTTTTATTTATATCTATATTTAGAAGGTTTCAAATTTTCGACAATTACCTATTATTTAAATAACAATAAAATTGAGGATAGTGCAGTGTTTCACTGCAAAATTAACCTCCTCGCACTAAAATACATTGTCTATTTTTTTTTTTCTTGAAATATTTTTTCTGACACCGATTCAAGTTTTATTTGATGGAAGAAAAAGATAGAGAGTTTTGTTTGGTTGTCAACAGTCAGTCGTCAGGTACCGGGATACGTGTGAACGTCATTTAAAATATAATATAATTTTTATCGTGAACAGCCTCGTAAATTGTGAAGCCGTTGCTGGTTGATTGTGCCCATTCCCGGAACCAATCGGGCATATTCTCCCCGCCCCGAGTGTTTTTAGTACATATTTGTGAGTATTCCAGTTGTCTATCACCTACCCCGATTACATAATTTTGCCTTTCCTTCTGGTCTAAAATTCTGTATAAATAGGATCCAGGTAGAAAAAACCGATTTCGGCCTCACCTCAGGGCCAGAGCCAGTCTGCCGGTCCTATACGTCGCGGCGCCCCTGGCATCCGCGGGTCTGAGCAGAACAGTACCGCGTATCGGCGCTCCGCAAGCGGCCTGGGCAGATTGAAAAAAAACGACGCGGCACTTAGTTCGCGGTTCCGCGTCGTTTAGGTTAATTTTGCAGTGAAACAATGCAATAGGTATAAAATTAACCTTTATTAAGGTTAATTTTCAAGAATGAAAAACATTTTAAGTTGATTTAGAATTAGAATTTCCCATTCTTATAATCAAATCAAAGTGCAATTAATTTATAAGTGGCACTAGAAATTTAAGTACATCAAACTCAAACTCAAAGCATTCATTTCAATTAAACAATTTACATGCACTTTTGAATTGTATTGGAATCGGTTAGTCAGAAATATGAAGCTAATTGCCCATTCCAAAGCGTAGTAAAGAGGATACCTATGGAGAAGAACGTGCAAGAAACTCCGCGGACACTCTTTTAAATAAAAAATTGTTACAAAATATTGGTTACATCATTTATGTTGAAATTATACATGTGAGAACTATGTAGAAATACGTGCACGTTAGAAGGATAAAACAAAGAACAATTCAAAAATAAAAATAATATAAAAATAAAAATAAGCCTAGCAGCTAAGAGATGACCAGTCCCGACTGACGGCGCCCGTTCACGAACATGACGTATGGATTAGCACCATTCAGCTCAACCATTTTGAAGGGAACTAAATGATCCAACACACGCGCCACCATCAGCGAAACATTTGAGTGAGCATGATATACTCACAGCCGCCAGGGCAAATTTAAGACTCTTACTGACTAAAACCCACCCGTGTTCCTTCAGGTGCCCTGTTGCTGGGGGCCACGATCTCCCTTTCGGTTTTCTTCGGAACCCCGGCAGGCATCGGCCCTAGTGGACCCCGTCAATTCTGGTGCTATAAAATTATATAATACAAAGGAGATTGAGTTTATAAAATGCAAAGATGGTCTTACAATCTTCAGCAGCTCCAACAGTATTTGCAAATGTTAATCAATTAGTTGTGGTTGTGGAGCAGGACCAGCATTCAACAGGTACCTACGTTTTAGGATCTATTTGTTTAAATTTTCATCAGGTAGGTACTTTTGGTACAGACTGTAGGTATCTACTAACTCCATGCGTTCGTCAATTGTTGCGATTTTCTGAATTCTGACTCCAACTGTGAGACGTTCACAGATTAGTTATTTAAAAATAGACAACAGTAGATCATAGCGATCATATATAGTTGGCTGCATCACTTAGCCCACTTCGAGCTGACAAGGATCAGACTACCGATATTTTAAAAGTTACCAAATCGAGTACTTCCGTTTCTCTTTCCTTATGATGTATCTTTGGTCACTTACACACTACTTATTAGTGTAAGGATAGCTTGGACCAATTATACGATTTTATAAAGCAGAGCTTGGTTGCTGCAAAGCAAGTTTTTGGAAGTCGTAGGAAGAAGTTGGACTGTATCATCCTTCAGAAAATTGAGTGGAACGATAGATTGCAGTGAAGTTTGGAGCTCATTAGATATTAAATCTCCAACGATAATATATAGTTTACCTATTAATTATTATATTTTCTTTATTTCATTGAAATACTTATAAATTACATTTTTAAACATTAGAATATAGAAAATATAAAAACATTTAAAAATATTAAAAAGTAGCCCACCGGTATCGGGAACAGGGTCCAAGCTACCGGCGGTCAGGGCTCCAGAGAGAGGAACCTCCTGACAATGCGAGCCGTGTCCAGGAGTACCGCTTTCTAAATCAAGCCCTTGATCCAGCAACTCAACGAGAGCCTCCTTAGGTGTTGGTCGAGACTCTTGGCAATTAAGCCATTGGCTGATACGACTATCGGCACAATGATCGCAAAGTCCACATCCCACATTGCGACAATCTCGTGAGCCAAATCAAGATACTTGATTTGTTTGTCTTTCTCGGTTTTCACGAGGTTCCCGTCATGCGGGACCATTATGTCAATAATCATTGTGCGCCGCTCTACTCGATCCTCTATCATTATATCTGGTTTATTGGCAATAATAGTCCTGTCAGTAATGATGGATCGATCCCAGTACAGTGTGATATTCCCATTTTCGAGAACTTGGTCGGGCACATACCTGTAGTACGGCACTTCCGATTCCACAGCGCCGTATTTCAGAGCAAGTTGCTGATGGATACTCCTGCCATACCTTCCCCTTTTTTTTCAGTTGCCATCTTGTTGTTGTTTCCGATATACACAAATATTTATAGGTTTCAGATGCGGAGAGGGCTCTAAGTTTTATGGAATCCGAGAGTTGGGCTCCCACGGATTCCACAATCGCTTTACATGCTGGAAAAGATTCTTAACAATAATCTTAGAAATTTTCTGGATAAGCATAAACTTATAGCAGATAACCAGTACGGTTTCCGATCTGGAGTCTCTACTGAAGACGCTGTTTTGGACCTGACCCAGTCCATCGCTAAGACTATGGACAGCAGAACAAAGTGCCTTGGCATATTTCTCGACCTGTCGAAGGCCTTCGACACAGTTTTTGTTCTTAGACTAATATCTAAGCTAGAAGTTTTGGGTGTACGTGGCATAGCTCTAGATATCTTCAGAGATTACCTGAGAAATCGCAGCCAACGAGTTAAAATAGACTCCAATTACAGTGATGAAGAAATTGTGTCGTACGGTGTGCCACAAGGAAGCATTTTAGGTCCCACATTCTTTCAAATCTACATAGACGACCTTTGCAGAATGTCGATCTCAGCTTGTGAGATCTATGCATATGCTAATGATACAGCGCTATTAGTACATGGAACTACGTGGGACGATGTCAAAATAAAGGCGGAAACTGCACTATCCTCAATAATGACCTGGCTTAATCAGAACTTACTGACACTAAATCTGAATAAAACTTACTATCTATCCTTTGCAATCCGACGTAACACCAAACCCACAAATACCTTCGCCATAACAGCTCACTCGTGTCAGAACCAGCAAATATCGTGCTCGTGTCCTACTATTGCTGGAACTGATAGTGTTAAATACCTGGGCGTGCATATAGACGATGGGTTAAGATGGGACAAACAACTCAATACACTAACGACTAGAACAATTCGTCTCATTCACATTTTTAAATCTCTTCGAGAATCTGGTAGTCTCGACACTCTCAAAATGGTATACTTCACTTTATGCCAATCTATAATGGGATATTGCATAACTGTATGGGGTGGAGCAGCGAAGACTTATTTTCTGAGAGCAGAGAGGTCTCAAAAGGCTGTACTTAAAGTAATGACAAGGAAACCCTATAGATACCCCACAACGCAATTATATGCTGACTGTCAAGTCCTGACGGTTCGACAGCTCTATGTCCTTCGATCTGTTCTCAGGATACATGGCTGCTTGCCTCCGTCTGATCCAAAGAAGCGAACATATGTTCCCCCAGGTGTACAACACAAAACCTCGTTTGCAAGACGCCAATACTACGTTCTAAGCATTCACGTCTTCAAAAAGATACAGAAGGAACTAGACATAATAAACTTAAATAAATTTAAAGTTAAATCTAAAATTACAGAATGGCTCACTCAGCAGGACTATTTTAAAACAGAATCCCTATTAACTTACATCGCTTGACAATCACTGATAAAAGTAACAGCAACACAAACACAACCCTCACACCAGCACACATTCACACGCGCACACACCCAGACACACATACAACAACACACTCGCAACCAGAAATACATACACTAACACACACGCACACACACCTGCCCTCACACACAAACAGCGCACAACAAACAGATTTAATTTAATTTAATCACAACTGCAGGAAGTGTTCACTTAAAATGTTAAATTTACAAATAATGTTGTTCACGATATAATCATAGATAGATCGACACTACTTCACTTAAGGGTACTTAATTTACGCAACCATCTGGCCGAACACTGTCTCTTAAGATACAGGCCTCCTAGTTTGAGAGACAGGGTTTATATTTTTGTCACATAGATTTTTGTAGTCTTTTAACTTTTTGTACAAACAATTATGTATAATTTTTAGTATAACTACTACTGTGGTCAACCTGTGTCTATGTATTATTTTGGATAAATAAACATTATTATTATTATTTATTTGTCTTTGACACATCTCGGGACCCTGGGGTCCCGGACCTTTGGAAGGCGTACGAGGGGCCGAAGCCAACTCGCAGAGGCCCGTTATACGTTTTGAATGAAATGAGGCACCAACCGACCACTATCCCTGTTCGCGCTATGCAAGTGCACCCGAGGACAACCCCCGGTTGGTGCAAGACTATTGTAGGACATGGAAACAAAGATATTGGTTTATGGGTTTGGGTGGCTAAGTGAACTGGTTATCTAGAGCTATGGAAAGACTATGGCCCCTGCCTGACCAATATTTTATATAAAATACACAGGTAAAATGGCAGGGGGTGACTTGCACACTCAATAATGGGCCCCCGAAAAACTGTTGCTAGCACATAGTGACGTAGCGACTAGGGGGCAACATGTCTTGAGGTGCTTGAGGAGTGGAGAGGTATTCCACGGCTTTCAGAACAATCCCAGAGCCCGGAAGATGGTCAAGATCCCTACGAGCACTTACTGGAATACTTCCTTTCTCCGAGCACATTTGCTCTTGCGAATCTCCACTCAAGCCGGCCAATTAAAGCAAGAATGAGGTGGGAGCTCCGTTCCTTGTCAGTATTCACTCCAGCCGGCCAGTAAAGGCAAGCCAGAGGTGAGGAACAAGACTTCTCCCGGGAGATAGGGTCCGTGGGGTCGCTACTGCCCAACAGCTCGCCACATGCTGCCCTGCGGGTTTTTGTATCTCTTTTGGTCTGGCTCCTCATCCCAGACCCGTTCCGGCAAAGTAAACTCTACCGGCACAGGCATAGAGTTCGGAGCGCGCAAGCCCCACCACGACGTCAACGTAGAGATACAGCGGTAGGGTTATTATTATTATTATTATGCATGACCGCACATTTGTCCACACCAAATTCCATCGTGATAGCGCTACTGAAAGTTTCAGTTACTTCCAGTAGCTCCGTCAGTTGAAACTTGTTAGGGGCAAAGAGTTTTAGGTCATCCATGTAGAGGAGGTGAGATGTAACCCGACCACCTCTCCTCAACCGATAGCGTAGATCTGAATCCTCCAGCAGTGTGCTTAGAGGATTCAGGGCAAAGCAAAATCAGAGCGGACTCAAACTATCGCCCTGAAATATGCCTCACTCGATCCTTATCGGCTCGCTATTCCTCTGAATATTTCGACATCCTGGATAGGGGAGGACCGTACTCCATGCCCCATACATGACATCAGGAAGGTGCGTAGAGTTGCATCTACTTTAAACAACTCTAGCACCCTCATGAGCCATGTATGTGGCACCGAGTCATAGGTTTATGACTCGGTGCCACATACATGGCTTCTCATTATCTATCCAACATGTGGACAGATCCCTTCGGAAACGACGAACCTGTTGGCTAATGGCCTCAAAATGGATGTAAGAACTTTAGAGACCGTTCGTAAACACGTGATCGGCCTATAATTTTTGAGTTCAGTTCCGCCAGAAAGAATCCATGGCATCATCATCCGGTAAGCGCGTGTTAGCCACACCTTGGTCCGATCGCTCCCAAGCCCTATAAACCCACCTTTCGGTTTACCGATGCATACACTTTTTGTTTCAGGAAGTCGATGCGCTCTGTGACACGGTTACTTTGCCGATGAGCGCTCTGGCCTCACCAATACGGCGCTCAATTCTGCACTACCAAGCTGGTACGCCTGGTTTCGATCGTGTAGCTCTAGAGCTATTAGCAAATTTAGTGTGAGATAAACGACATGCCGCTACAGCCGCGCAGTACAGAATTTAAGGTAAACGCTCCTAATACGGCGGTAGTCAAAATCGCTTCCTATTACGGTGGTATTTCTATTTTCGCGTTTAATTCCCGTTTTATTCAGTGTAGGTGCACCAAAACCGAAACTATTTATTCTAAATCTATTACTTTATGACTTAACTGACGTTTGCAAGTATAGCACATAGACAACACAACAAGATCAATCAGTCTGTGTAACGTCATCGACGTGAGAGGTGTTTCCATACAAACGCGGAACAACAAAAGTAAGTACACAAATATTTAGAAACTAAGTTTTTCGTATTAAGATGCCGTTTGAGTTTGTTCATTTGTTATTTATAGCATTTTCTTATTATTACACTCACTATTTAAATAGCTTATTTTATATTTGTAAGTCATTTTTTACCAAAAATATAAAAAATAAAATACCGCCGTAATACGATACAAATTTTGTAGATTAATCCTAATACGGTGGTATGACTCCGAAATAGGAAAAGTACTGGACATGTTTAATTGTTTGTAACTTTCAATTGATTAACTTATTGAATTAGTTTCAAGTTTAGTTGAAATAATTATTAATCACATAACTTAGAAACCATATTCTGTGGTATGTGTTCTTAATTAGAAATCTAGTTAAATATGAAAACTGTCGAGTACAAAATGTTAGTTTCTTAGAAGAGGCAAAAATGGGAAGGTGTATTTTAATTTATCACAAAACATTTATTTTGTATTAATTTTGACTTGAGTTTTACAAATCTGAGCCAAAAAACTGTTAATGTTTGATTAGGCATTTTTACTCTTTTGTTTATCGAAATATTTATGGGTCAGAATTAGGATTATCGAAAACATGAGTAGTTTTCCTATTACGGCGGTAATTATTTCCAGGTAACTCCGTGTAGGGTTCTAAGATCTCCTATTACGGCTCTATTCATACAACATAAAATTACAAGTTTTTAGGGTTCCGTAAAAGTTTTGTATCTTTTTTTGTGGATTCTTATTTGACATGCATGTTTTTTTTTCATAAAATCAAAAGCGATGAAAACTTTTAAATTTATGTAATTGTTTTATTTAAATTTATGCAATCTACATAATTTTTATTTTTGTTTTTAAAATGATGTTATAGAACATAATTTTAAATCTCAATCTTTCAATACGTTTTTAATTTTATAACCTTTTGTTCCTCAACGAACTGTTGATTTTTGAAAGATTTTGTTTAGATTTTATTGTTATTAGTTGTCATTATTTTTTAAATAATATAACTAGTTGATTCCTTAATAATTGTATTTTTAATTCTATAAAACCAGTGAACATACCTCCTTATTTATTCTTAAATTCCTTCGGAATCCGTTGGAAATAAAAATTATTTTATTTTAACATGAGAGAATCCTAGGGGATTCTCTCATAGGGGATTCTCATGTGAATTAATTTAATAATACAATACAGAAAAAATGAGCGAAGCGATTTCGGTCTGTACGGAAAGATTTTTCTATACAGACCGACTTCTTTCGTTCTTTTTTTTAATTTTACTTTTTGTTTTTCACAACGTAAAGTTTTTTTTTTAAATTTTATTGAAGTTTCGTACAAATAATATTTATTAAATAATATAAATGTGATTAAAGTAATTCTAAAAATAATTCATTCACCATTAATTTGATTACGCAATGTAATAAAATCAATGGTCAATAAATGAAAAACTTACGAATTACGTTACTAACACATTAATATTATTTAATAAATATTATTTGTACGGAACTTTAATGAATATAATTTCTGACCCTCCGTATTAGGAGCCGTCTACCGCAGTAATAGGATCAGACCAAAATTGTACCTCCGTATTAGGGAAAATCGACCAGACTATTTAAATATTTCTTTAAAATAAGAAATATCATCAACAGAAACATAGTCTCAACAGCAATATAAAATATAAATTCCACTTTTAACGATAGAATTTTTTTCCACCTTTAGAAATACTTACAAATGCTTATTTTTGTTTCTTACTTTCAAATGATGCGAAATACCTCCGTATTAGGTGCTTTTACCTTAATGAGTATCAGTGAGGTCTTCGCAGTCATCAAAATAGTTTGATAACTGCAAATCCAGAACCGTCACCAGCGCCCTATTTTTGTTATGCATGGGCAAACGCGGTAAGCGTGGCCTAAGTACGGGCGATATGAATCGATGTTCCTGAATCGCACTTGCCAAAGCACTCCTCAATTCCTCATTGTATTGGGCACTTAAGTTTGTAGCACTGTCATTACTCCCCTCGTTATTATAGCTTGGCTTGTGTTGGAACGCGGTGTTACTACAACAGTCTGCGACGGAGGAGCAATGACATGGCTACTCTGCATTTCAATTCGTAGGCGATCAAGTCAAGTGCAATGTTGTCCAGCATATGATTACGCTGGATGACCCGCTCCTAATCCGACAGTCGTTGTGCCGAAACGTTGACAGCTGGCTTCAAGCACGAAAAAGAAAGAGCATCCGAACACGGTACGCGGTCAGATTATTTCCGCCGTCTGTAGCCCCATAGTATGAGCGCATGACGTTTTCATTGATGGAGCGTGTCATCTCATGCGCTGCACACTTCCGCCGGGACCTGGAGAGGCCTTTGGGCCTCGAGGTCCTAAGCCGTCCGGCGGCCGGTGTCCTCCCCGTTAACGAGCAGGTGGTGGCGTCGGGGGCGGAGAAAAATACACGTTGCTCGAGCTCGACGCAACTTCCGCCGCCGGTGTTGTTACTGCAGTCACAGTAGGGCTGGGTGGGTACCGGCGGCAGCGAGGCGCAGCTGAGCAACGAGTCCGGAGGTGGTGGGCGTGCTTTACGAGCGGCTTATCTTGTCAACATTTCTATTTATTTCTTTCATTTCTGTTCTATCCGAGGTGACATGACAGCTGACGTCACCTTCTGTTCGGCAGTTTTGGTTCATGTCTGTGAGTATTCTGTTTTTTTTTGGAATATATGGGGTTTCTGGATTGTTTTTAACACTTATAAACTATTAAAGTGCGTCTATACTGCGTCGAAAGATATTAATAATATTAAATGCGAACACACCACAGAGTACTTTGTAATATACGCGAACACCGAGCAAATCGGCGGGCTATCATATTCGCACGAACAGACTCTACGTTCCCTTTCAATGTCTGTAGGCATCGTCTTCCAGGTCAGAGGTTAATAAGTGTCCAAGATATTTTTTTCAATGAACTTTGGATCATACAATTAAACTATATTAAAAATGATTAAATTAATATTTTAAGATTAGTCAGTACGTGAACCATAGAAATCATTGATATATAAAACCCAAGATGCACACTCAACGTCTAAAAAACGTCCCCAAAAAATGAGCGCAACATTCTAAATTGTGCGCTCATTTCAAATAGTCTCGCGTCGCTCGCGTCTGGAAGCAGTCGTTAAAAATGCCAAAGTGTTCTGTGAGAAATTGTAAAAATATTACGTCAAGAAGGTTAAAAAAGGATGGGATATCGTATTTTCGGTAAGTAAAAAACTTATTGACTAGTTTTTGCTGTTTTTATGACCGATTATAACAAGCAATGTGTGATTTTGATTTATTTTTTCTAAAAACTATTCAACGCGCAAAGTAAAATACGGCTAACTTCAATGGCTGCTTGGTCAGTGTTAGAACAACGCATTACAGTCTCCTTTTTATTTTAGTCGCATTATAAAAATGACCCTGTTCTAATAAGTGGAGTCGATTTTTTTTTTGTTTGTGTTTCTTTTTATTAATAAATTTATGTACTTTTGAACCTTTTTTGTATGTAGTTTTTGAAAAATATATATATTTACGTTACATAACGTGTAGGTCAGGAGGTAGCCAATTTAACATTTTTATAATGTTCGTAAATATTATGATGTATAACGATTCATTTATGGGCCAACTTATGAGTTCGCGACATGCGGCATGCTAAGGATAGACTGAAGTGTCGCGTAGTCTGTAGTCTGTAAGTGTCACATTAGAAACTTCATGGAAACTTCTAATTTTTATATTTTAGTTTTCCTCGTGACCCAATACGATGTGGAGAATGGACATCAATCGTCAGCCAACAAAGGCGAGAAGATTTTTTTAAGTCGAATAATTCAAGCGTCGTTTGTTCCGGGCATTTTTGGATGAAGATATGTATGTCACTTTAAAAGGCATAAAACGTCTTCGTAAAACGGCTGTTCTTTATATTTGAATAAACAATTTTAACAGTTATTATTTGTTTTTTGATATACCCATAGGCTACCCAAAAACATATTTATGCAGAAATAAAAGTATATTTATGTGTTTAAAACACAATTTTACAAACTCTTAAAATACTAACTAATAACGTAAGATGAAAAAAAAAAAAGTCATGTTCGACTCCACTCAATACCTTGTCCTACCGACCACGGTCGGTCGTAAAATTTTATTGCTTTAAGTACCTGCGTTAAAATAACAACTTTAAACAATTGGCGTAAGGTTGAACTTGCAATAATATATGCTTGTAGCTTATAGAAAGAGACAGAAATAGAGTTTCGGGACACTTTCGAGCGTTACTTTTATTCGAGACTGTGCATCTTGGGTTTTTATATATCAATGATAGAAATATAAAAAACAGGAGAAGTGGCATGGGGGCGTGTCTGTGTCTGCGCGTAATGATCAAAATGAAAAAAAAGGTATAGCAAATGGCCAGCTCCAGTGTGACCAGATTCAGTATTTTAATACTTTTTCAGTATATTTCATCGATTTTTCCGAACATCAGTATATTTTCAGGTATATTGCTGGCAGTCAGTATTTTTGGGTATATTTTGGTTGAAGTTATGGCAACACCGTAGTGAGTGATCGTCTTTGCGACAATATTTGCGGAATTCCCCGGAACGCGAACATTTAGGAGTTTCCCGGATTTAGTTTATACTTATACATGTTATCTATGAGCAAAGATGAGTAAGTTACAGATATGACAAGAAAGACGGCCGTTGCCGGCGTTGTAGTATTGTAAAACTATAATACATATACAATTATCAATCAATACATAGTATTAATCAGACTGGCAGAATGTATGTTCGCCTAAAACTTTACAACTGCTGGACCGATTTTAATGCGGTTTGCACTATTAGATAGAGCGTAATTTCCAGATTGCATACATTCAAATTCGTTGTGTTTCATGAATATCAGTCTACCCGGACGAATTCGGGACGGACCGCTAGTTTATCTATAATTTTCAAAACAACGTCTAGTTTTTAAGTTTTCAGTTGCATGAATAGGTAGTAGTTAAACATAAAAGATACTTTATTACTAGTATCAAATCGTCTAATACGGTTCAAGTGAAATGATTGTCTCTTCTGCATTCGACTTAATCTTTGAAGACTTTCTTTCGATAATTCGGGAATTTCCCCAAAATAGGAGATGTTTTTGTCATCATATAAATAGAACGCGATTTTCGTTGTTTTTATACCCCCTGGCTGGAGGCTTTGAGTGTAGCAGCTTAAGGCAACCACAGGATTGACCGGTTAAGTAGTCATGACCTCAGAGGTCAGCTACGAGATGCCCAACAGAAAAAAAAAAAAAAAAAAGTTGTTTTTATTTACTTAGTTGTATTCATCCGGACAGCATGTCTAGTTTCAGCAAAGTTATTTAGCTAAGTGGGAACAAATTCCGGAATTATCTTCGTGGCTTTCACGTTATAAAGATGACGAGTTCGCCGCATTTTGCAAAGCATGCAATGCAAAACTGCAAAGTAGATTAGCATCTATAAAACAGCATGCAAATACTGAAAAGCATAAATCGAACTTGATAAAATATAAAGGACAGTCAAAAGTAAGCATAACTCGCTTTACTTACCTAGTTCAAGGAGTTTGGATATATATATATTTTCACAGATAAATTTAATAAAAACGGACCGAAGAAACAGATTTATAAACAAAAATGTGTCAGCTATTTTAAAAACAAAGCAAGGTGTTAAAGATGAAGGGGTTGTGTAAATTTTAATCCTTCGAAAAGGATGTTAAAATATAACTCTAACATTTATTGTGAGTATGAATAAATAAAACTTGTTAAGAAAATCAGTATTTTTATTGGTATATCTGTCCTATGTAAGTCGGTATATTTCAGTATTTTTTTGAGGTGCCTCGGTATTTTCGTAAAATTTAATCTGCTCACACTGGCCAGCTCCGCGAACTAGTGCGCTTTGGACCGCGATCGTGATGGTACCGTGTTGTTCAGTGGTTTCTTGTAAAAATCGAAGCCAAACTAGTTTTTTTATAAATCATGGAACCATTTATCATTTAACAGTACAAGTATTTTACTTTATTTTTCTTGAAAATCATGAAAAACAACAAATCGTAAAATACGACTGTACTATTTTTTCAGCAAATACATTGCTTCTTAACCACTACCTAAGTATGTTGCTTACTGACTGGACAAGCAATGTAAAAATCACAAAACTATACTTGAGTTATGCGGTTGTATCGCGTAGTACGGCCGCTGTATCTTGCGACGAGCCAGTGATGTGTTCGTGCAAACCCACTAACTAATGTAGGATAGCGACAACAATATCGATTGTCGTATGAATTTATATTACTTTGAAATTGTGTATAGCCTGGTTGGAAGACCGATGTGAAATCTTGTTTTATACTCATTTAGATTTTCTCATATTGTTGAAATTAATTGATATACCTACTTTTTTGTGTCGTATTCTTTATTTATATCATCTTATTACATCGTCGTTCTTTACTTATATAGTTTTTTCATTTATAATTTTTTCAAGTAATCCCAAAAATAAATAATACAATATTTAATGGAAGAATCGATAAGTTTTCAATTTAGTCAATCACTGGCGTATATATAAAATAAATTACTTTTGTACAGCACAATGATAGCCAGTGATGTTTTCGTGTCAGTTAGTTGTACGGTGCATGGTAAATGCACGCTGTGTTTGATGGCATAAGGTTTATAACTGATTGTGTAGTGTGTGTTCTGATTTATGAATTGCAAGTGTGAGCGCGACTTCGTTTCTATTAGGTCTTTTGATTTGCATGTGTAGTTGTGGCGACGTGGTGGGGAGAAATCGGAGACATTGGGTTTCGATACATTTTCAACTACCAGGCATATCTCCTTCTTTCTTATATCTATGACGTGAACCATGCAGCAGTCGTTCACTTACTGACAGTCGAACCATAGATATAAGGAAAGGTTCAGCCATAGCGTTCAGGATACTGTTGCGGCTGGCCCGCACTCTACGCACCAGGGATATGCGCCACTTGCACATGATTGTGTGGAAACAATCCACACGCGCCTCGGCAAACATCCCCGACGCGCCTCGGCAAACATCCCCGACGCGCTACAGAAGCAAGGCAGCCCCAAGAGCACCATGAACGCGTTGTTATATTGGACGCGTAGAGCGCTGTACTGTTTCTGCGTGTAACGCATTTACAGACAGCCAGTATTAAATGAGGTACAAAATGCCCTAAATAGGGCTATTTTGACGCCCCTCGAACACCGAACAAATCTGCGGGTATATTCGCACGAACAGACAGCGCTCTACGTTTCCTTTCAATGTCTGCATCGTCTTCCAGGTCAAAGGTTAATAAGTTTCCAAGATATTTAAACGTATCAACTCTATTAAGTGGGCATCCGTTGAGTTTAATTGCCGGTAAGTAACTAGGTAACTGACATAGCCCGAAGAATTGCCAAACTTAAGTAGCAATGAGCAGGGCACATTGAAGAATTTTGGGAGAGACCTATGTCCAGCAGTGGACGTCTTTCGGGTGAAATGATGATGATGAATCAGGACACCTCCTCTTTGCCCGAAGGACCACGCACTCGCTCTTGTTCGTGTTATACAACAAACCATGTTCTTCAACATACTTTTCACAGATGCCAAAGCCTTGACACACCACTCACAGAGTCGCTCAGCAGCACCGTAACTGATATCGTTCAGACACACACCTCCAATATAGCAATCGACATGCGTGCTGCTGAGCCTCTCTATCAGCGCATTAGCATACAGGTTGAAGAGCTTCGGTGAGGTTAGCGCCCCTTGCCTCACGCCGCACTCCAACCTAGGTATATCGATGGTCGAGTAAGCACCCGACCATCGAACAACATTGACCTGATTCTTGTACCAGTACTGAAAGATACGAATCAGTTCGTCTGGCACTGACACTTCCTGCCGTTTTTGCCACAGCAGATCATAGCAAACCAAGTCAAATGCATTCGACAAGACGAGAAAGCAAGCAAAGACTGGTGTACTTCTATCAGTGTATCATTAATCTTGTAAGTTTGTTATCTTAGTTGTTAACTTGCTGTGCAAGCTGTGGTCTCCCGTAAGTAAAGGAGTACATATTGCCCAACTAACACTTAGGCGTCAATTAGACCTTGTTTTAGAACTTAAAGAGATATAAAGGCGCTACAGCAGCAGCAGTTACAACTTTTAGCGACAAAAGAGCGTAGACAAGTAAAATATTTCACTTAGAGCTATACCACAGAGTTACAAGGCGATAACAGGGTGATTTTAAGGGTTAAAGACATACACAGCAATTTTTAACACTACAATACGGGCAAAGCATCTTGTGTTATAGGTTTAAGTGAATCTTACAACTATAAGATCTAAATGAGAAGTAATCACCAAAAAACAAAAGTTGCACAAAAGCAATAATTACCACTACCAGTTCTACAATGGTGCTCATAAACTCTTTTGTACCACCAAATGCCTAAGGAGGTATAAAACTCTCTTATGTCACTTAAAGTCAAACAGTAGGAACATTTTTCGCTATCATAGAAAACATAAGGAAACACGGTTTAATTGAAGTATTTTGCTTTATTGAGTTGTAATACTACATAGCACGAGACCTTAAACTAGAATAGGCAACGTTTTATTAGATTATTACAAAAGTTTTAAGTTACTCCACATCTAATAAAATATTTCTTTTCAATAAATAGACAACAGACATCGGGCGCTTGAATAATTTGTTAATAATACATATAATTGTTCACAGTGTAGTTACCTTCGCAGTAAAAAATCAACTTCTGTGTCTACTAAGTTGAAACTAAAAGATTAATTTTAATTTCACTTTCACAAACAAATGGCGGCGTTTTGGATCCGACAAATATTAAAATACGTACTGCTCGCATAAAAAACCCCTGATGTTAAAAAAATTAGCACCTGAGGCCGTTTTTATAGCCTTTGTGGATCTTTACTAGAGCTCAAATCGTTAATAATCACTTATTTGCCACCCTCTTATCACTTAAAAATAGTGAGCAACATTGTAGTTCTACTGTACTGCTTAAGGAGTTAGTATTCACCTATTTGCAGCCCTCTTAGCACCCAAAGAGTTAATAAACGATATTTTACTCTATTGTACTACTAAAGGAGTTAATTTTTGCCTATTTACCACGGTTTTATTCCTTGTAGTTTCAGTTATCGCTATTTTAGCTCTCTTATTGCTTTATTATGCCTCTTAAAACATTTTATAACTCGTGTTTTACTGCCATTAAACAACCTAAGGTGATAAAAAAGTGTGCCCAATTCGGGGATATAGTAGAGTTATAGCGCGCTCTAACTCCGAATGCATAACACTTATTTATAACTTTAGGATCTGGTTAGTGCCCTAATAGATTTACTATAAAATAGAATAGAATTTTTCTTTATTCGAGTAACCAAGACTCAACAAGATTGTTAGTAAAACTTACGACTATGTTAGTAAGTACTGACACACAAAAAAATTTAAAAATGAGAGAGGGCACAACAGTGACCCACGTATTCACAGTCCAGGCGACTCGCAACCATGCTTAATACACTGTTGGAGCTGTCCCACAACCTGCGCACCAGGGAAGCGCACCTTTTACGCATTGTTGCGTAAAAGCAATCTACATGCGCATCCGCAAACATCCCTGACGCACTACAGAAACGGGGCAGCCCCACCAGTATCCTAAACGCGTTGTTATATTGAACGCGGAGAGCGCTATACGATCTTTGCGCATATCTAGCCCACAGGCTGCACGTGTAAAAACTAGTACAGTAGGCTCGAAAGAGCGTGATTTTTACAGGAAGTGAGCATCGTGCAAACCTGCGAGCCAGCATGTTCGCTCTAAGCGACAACGCCCTCCGCTCTCGTTCAATGACATCATCGTCTTTGAGGTTGGGAGTCAATATATGACCAAGATACTTAAACCTGTAGACTCTCTGCAAAGGTGTACCATAAAGTAATACAGGCGGTACCGCATCAGGGCTTTTACCCCCATCCTCAAAGACCATGACCTCCGACTTTTTAGTGTTGTATGCCAAGCCATGAACTTTAGCATACGCCTCACATTGAGCAACCAATTTTCTCAAGCCGCAGACTGACGCACTCAGCAGTACCATGTCGTCCGCGTAACTGATATTATTGACGCAGGTACCGTCTATATAACATCCGAGCCTGGTACTGCTGAGCTCGCCAATCAACTCGTTCACGTAAAGGTTGAAAAGCGTTGGTGAGCTCAATCCACCCTGCCTCACCCCACACTCCAACCCGCAAGGACGAGAAAATGCCCCAGCCCATCGTACTGTGTTGATCTGGTTTCCATACCAAAACTTTAAAATGTTAACAAGTTCTGTGGGCAAATTTATCCAGGATATATATAGGAAACCAGATCAAATGCCCTTGACAAGTCCAAGAAGCAAGCATAAATAGGCGTCCCTCGTCTCGCATAATCCGTCACAGCATGCGTAAGACACAACACCGCACTTTCTCTTGATAACCCAGCTCTGAATCCGAACTGGTTATCATGAATAGTAGTACAACTACTTAATTGTGTATTAAGCATGCTGTCAAATACCTTTGAAATCACGGTAGCTAATGAAATGGGCCTATAGTTACCGCTGTCAGCGAGGTCACCAGTTTTGTTTTTAACAATTGGCACTACCACTGTTCGCATCATCTCACTGGGCAGGTAACTATGACTCACACAAAAGCCATACGACATAGTATGCACCCTGGGTAAGTGAGGGCCAGCATATCGTAAATGCTCGATGCTAAACCCGTCATGACAGCGGGACTTACCCCTTGACATACGTCTAATAGTCCGAGCAATATCCGGGGATTTAAATTTTACCCCTCTTTCCATGACGGGCACAACATCGAGCACCGACCGTGAGGGTCCTAGAGGAGATTTTACAAGAAATGCTTCTTTAAAAAGATTTGCAATATCCTCAGGCTCACTCATGCCACCGACGCTCATAGGAATTCCTGGTCTGGTTTTCAATTTATTCGTGTGTTTCCAGAAACCTCGAAAATCATTTTTAGCATAGTGTGAGGCTAGAATGTCCATTTTAACTTGATCTTCATGATCCTGGCACCACTTTAACTTTGACTTAAATAATTTTCTAGTCTTACGCATTTCGTTATAATACTTTATACCCAGTAGAAGGTTTGCCATACCACGTCCACAATATAAATTTCTGCGTAGCCTCCCTATGAGCCTCTGCAACATGTTTGTTCCAGCCAACTATAACCCGCTTAGTGCACCTATGCCTCTTGTCTTAGCGCCTAAGCGTTAGTTGGGTGCCCATCATGTATCTATAATGTGTCATGTATTTTGTACCTACATCTTTTGTTGGAGATCCTAATCTTCTAATAATTATTTAACGTTTGTTTGTGCGTATTTTATGTGCTGCGATACCGTTAATCCGGCGGCCATAAAACTTTATCAACTTAATGCTTGCAATTGCGCGAAGGTATAGTAAAGCGGGCATTACATTATCCAATTTTGAGAGCGCTAAACTGGTGCGCTAGCTAGTGCACTATATGAGCAAGCGTGGCAGAGCCCATATGATCCTCTCCGACCCTGATGATCCCATCACACTCCTCCAAGAGCAGAATAGGGCCACCAGCACAATACACAAGAACAGACGCCTCCCGTCATTCCGACCTCGCCGCCGAGGTCCTTTGCGACCGCGACCGTGTCCCTGAGTAAATGATACTCCTCCTCGACCCTTGCTCGAAAACGAGGTGCCAGCAAGTTGTTGCCGCTGAGCACGTAGCTTTAAAACTACCCCGCATAATAATCATGATTTAAAACCATTTTTGATCCAGCCTGTCCCTTCTTGCTGTCCTCCCCTCAGCGACGCCCTAAGCCGAGGTTCGTACCCCACAGGGGGTGCCCTTAGCGAGCGTTCGCCTAGTTTTAATTTAGTTTAGTTTTTTGCCCCTGGCTGGAGGCTTTGAGTGTAGCAGCTTAAGGCACCCACAGGAAAGTCCGGTTAAGCAGCCAAGACCTTAGTGGTCAAAACTGCGAGACGCCCGTTAAAAAAAAAAAAAAAAAAGCCCATATGATCGCACTAGATTGGATCCCTAACTGCCTTTACACCATTCAATTTTAGCACGCTAGCTCGCCTAGCGCTCTGCAAATTGGATATTGAATGCTCGCTTAACTTACAAGCAGCAACACGCTGGGCGTCAGCTAGTTCCCACTTAGATAAATAAATATTAACTCAGCCCCACCAGTAGGTACAGTTTTATTACAAAAATCTAAGTAGGTACCTACCTATATCGTCATCATCTGCTACAGGAAATCTGCTGTTCGTAAGGCTCCGCAATAGAGCTTGATTTATGGTTATCTCATCTATATCCCATTATCTTACGAAGATCGGTAGAGAGCGCATTCTACACTAAGTTTGCCTACTCTCATCCACCTATAAGGTGCCATCCTCCTTGTGAAGGTCATCATAGACAATGTGTGGTTTGCCATATGTGTAAAAAAGTAAATAATTACTGCTGACGTAATCACCATCTAGACCCTCCCACCCCCCATGTCATCAAAAATAAGCAAAGCATAGACCCCCCCCGCCCCCCTACTGTGCTTACGTAATACTTGAACGGTCCCAACGGAGTGATACTAGGGATGTAAAACGGTAAAATTACCGTGGTATAATACGGTAAAAAACATTATTTTACGTAGTTTACGGTAAAATATGGTAATTGTCGGTAAAAACGTATTATACCAAATACAATCATACCCACTAAAACACTACAAATACGGAAGTGAGTATGTTTGTGTGTATCATGTGTATGTCACTACTTCACTATAAACGGATAAATGGATTTGTATGAAATTTGCCAGAGATATAAGCAATATTGGGCTCATACAAAAAATCCTTAAAACTTCATTCTCAAGTCAAGAATTCAAGATATGAATCGCACCATGACATGGATTATAATAATATCATCTATGTGCAGAGCTGAGGACAGCACAAATTGAAATTGAAAACTTCATAAGTTGCCGGTAATTTTACCGTAATTTATATAAATGACCGTAAAATACCTGTATTTTACTAGCGTTTTCCGTAAAATTACGTAATTTCGCAACCCTAAGTGATACCTAGCGTCATCTACTGTCAATGGATGAATACCGTGTGTCTAATGAAATAAATAAAACAGCTAAAGCTGGTGACGTAACTTCCTGTTTCCAATCAGTTTCAATAGAACCCCAGTAGATGTCACTGCGTAACATCCTATCGGCCTTATTATAAAACAAGGTATATCTTTAGACCCAGGTTTAAACCATCGAGTTAATTTTGAATTTTTTGCGACAAAGTTACAAAAATCTACGTCAACACCTTCTACGTTGTCAGTTTTATATTAAGAACATTACCGTTCATTGTATAAAGTTCAAAATACACTAACTGGCTGAAAGGTATAAGCTTGGATCAAAGCTAGAACTCGTTTTAGTGAGCTGTGAAGTTTTAATATTTTCCGATGCAGTGGGCTTGTGTTGTATTTGGCCGCATTCTGTAAGTGTTCATATCCCAATTCAATATTTTTGATTGTTTCTGTAGTTTTATTCAATTCTTTGTTATTTAAAATTGTAATGTATTTAAATATTTGTAATTTAAATATTATGACTTGCATGCCCATGTGACAGTAGAACATGAAGCGACTTTTATAATAAAATATATATGTACTAATTAACAATATTTGCAAACTTTGCAAAGTAATAAATGATTTGATTTGATTTTTTTATTTGTAGGCTTTGTGGCGACTCAATCTAATGAACATGAGGGTACTAGGTAGATTGTTGCATCTTTTTGTAGCCACTTTGTCAAGCAAACATGACCTTCTGTGTTTAATTTGAAAACTTTTTTCTCTTTCTTCTTTTCGTGTGCTTAGTGACTAAACTGGTGTAAGAGTTTTAAAGCTACCCAAGGGCCTCTGATTTGGCTTCACATGCCATCGAGAAATATCTCCCAGGCATTTTTTTCCTTACGATAAAATTGAAAAACGTTTGCGTTATGTTACTGTAAAATAACATGTATTAACAGTGTGTATCAAATGAAATAAATAAAACAACAGTAAATATTTTAAACCAACTTTATTTTTAGCTAAAATATAATAATTCATACATCAAAGAAGTTCCCTAATTATACAGTAATAATACCGAGATAATGCGAAAAGAAAAAAAGAAAATGTATTACAATAAAGTAGTTATGATAAAAATAATAGAAGTAGCTACCTCAAGTAATACTTTGGGACAGACTGAATGTTCAGGGATGCCTGCTTTGTGCGGGGTTTGAGCTTGGACTCTAGAAACTGTTTCAGATCTTAAAAAGTAAGGAAAATGGGGGGAAATGGGCACTGGACGGTTGTCGGGTGGACATCAACAAACAATAACTAGAACAACGAACAAATGTTTGGTGGAAAACAAATCGTTGTACGAAATATAAAATGGCACTAAAATTGTTCATCTACTAACGAAATAATTTAGAAAAGTTAACAAGTACCCAAACATATTGCTCGCTGCTCCTCGTGTGACGGCTCTCGTGTTAGCTAGTTGTTTATTTTCGGAGATTTTAGCAAACTTTATGTCGAACATTTGAGTTAAAGCTGTTCTTAATATTTTATTTTTAAACTTATTTCTCGACGTCTTAGTAAAATAAAATGAACTGAATCCTTTGAAGGAATACTTGGTTATTATTCGAGCTGTACCAGAGACCGCCTCACACCAAAACTTAACGTAAAACACAACGCAGTCAGAACAGTGAAACAGACAGAAAACAACACGTGACGTCAACTAGAAGAGAACACCGATGATTATGTCCACAACATTGCTTACCATTGTACAGTCATATCTATGCTAATATGGCAAACGGTCCTTGATATGCAACGTCCGAGAGAGACAGAGCGAGGCGGGCGCCGCGCGACGGAGCGAGACAGCGCCCAAGCAGAACAGTGGACAGAACAGAAACCTACCTATACTTACGCCTAAACGACGACGCGTCTTCGTTTGCCATTTCCCGTCAGCGTCACTAACACATAGCCACTTAGTACCTAATTGTTAGTAAAAATCCCTTAACGCATTCAAAATATATATATAATTAATATAGTTCATTATATAGTAGCTGATCCTAAACCGATACCATCTGTATAATGTGTATAATATCGTACATCTATTTATTTTTTTCAAATAACTCTGTGCCTAATATACATTTAAGCCGATTTTGTCGAGAAGCTCGTAAAGGGTTAAGTGTTGGACATTTTTTGTCGAGAGACAAATATTTTAAAAAACTACACACATGGGGGAATCACGAAGCGTTTTGTACCGTAAATAAATGCGTCTTTTTCTCTTGTACTAAACTAAATGCGGGAAACTGACGGGGATCCAAGATGGCGCGGACTTAACCTCAAAATAATAAAAGAAACATAAAAAATACGCTATATTGGAAATCCCCGTTTTTGCAAATGAAAGGTGTAGAACCAGTGAAGCGTACATTATCTTATGTATCCAATAATATACAATCATAGTATCTGACCGCTTACATACTAATTATCTTCTTATGACCGATTCCATACGAAATTACAACGACTACGATTTAATACATACAGTTTTTTTTCATTTGTCTTAAGTGTAGAAACGAATAGAAAAAGTGTAAGAGCTCTATATTTTAGAACGACATATTTCCTTCTACGAAAGCAAGCGAGGAGTCAAATTATATTTCGTTTTACGTATAAATTTGATATGATCATTTTTTAAAGACCTTAGAATAGACTACAAATAAAATGTATGCAGTCGCGACCAATGTACGCAAGTGAGTCACTCGGGCGTTCAATCTCACTTTTTTATGAGTTCTATTAAAGTTTTTGACAGTTGTTTGGCAGCTGATGAAAACCTGAAGTTGCCAAATTAAAAATACAAATTGTTTAGCCAGATTTTCGTGTTCCAATAATCTCATAAATGTAAAAATAATCTCAAATCGCACAGCTGAGAACCAACTGTCAAAACTTTTACCCACACTAAGGTCACACGGCGTTGATCTGTATTTTTTTTAACTGTAACCGTATGAACAGGGTATGTTGACACGTGTATTTTTTTTTACTTTTCCGTAAAACGGCTATCGTCTAATTACATTCCAACTTTTTATCGTAAAATATCGTACAGTACAGCGCCGTCTGAACGACCCCTAAGATATTTCTTGATGGTAAAAGTGAGATTTTCCACCATCCTCGTGGTCTGTACGTCTATTGATCGCGACGTAGCACACCAAAGTCTTGTGCCACGCGTGTGTTTGTGCCGAAAGCTTACATACAAACTACATAGGTACAACAACCGACTGACGCGGCTTATGAAATCAATTCCGTTTCCGAAATGTACTGAAATGTCTCGCTTTGTTTCGATATGCGATGTTTATATACACGTATCTAGTATTTAGGAGATATAAACAACCTCGCAAATGACGTGCTTTAAGTACGTCCGGCACACACTGGGCAGTCTGCCCTGCTACCCCGATGACTGGCTACATAAATTCAGCCGCCATTATTTTACGTCTTATTGTAAAAATTTCTTCCAATTGTCAAGACGTCTTTGCTAAGTTGAGTTTGTACAAGAACAATGTTATTGAAGAAGGTATAGCTTATTCGTTCTATTAAGGAATTTTGTTTCTTATTATTAACATCGATATCATCTAAATATATTAATTTGATCTTAATTTTGATCTTTACACTACGTTCTTCAGTAACCTTGTTTTTCACAATTAGTAACAATTCTCTTTTTACGCCTTAATGTTTCACGGGAATGCGAAGTACTCTAGCGAGATATGAAAAGACAGAACATCGTAATCCATTGCGCTATTTTCAAAACATCAGTATTATAATGACGATTGAAAAAAGCAATGGATTTTAATAGCAAGTACCTAATGATAGATACATTACAAGAATACCAATAGTTCAAATCCACTTGTAACTTAGCGATAAACTCACACATACATAAAAGCTAAAGAAAACTAAAGACAATAGAGTGTCTTTAGTTTTTGTTTTATTCTCATTGATATGTTCTTCTTATTACATTATGAATCCTAATTTGATGCATAAAGATTAGTATTGAATGCAAAATTTGTATTTAATCAACTATGTTCTCATGTACTTAAAATTGTTGTTCGAGTGAAGTGCAATACGTATACAGTATGTTTTTTATATTAACTCTAGTGTATGTGTGAGTTCTAATAGTCGTTTACATAAGTTAATATTTTAAGTGTTGAAAAAGAGACTTTTTTTCTTATTTCGAGTTAGAATATTGTAGAAGCCGTGTATAGAAACATCGCACGATTCGTGTAGCCGCGGGGAATAGACGGGAGGGGGGGGGGCACGTATGCGCGTGCGCATTACATCGTGCTGTTGTCCCACTCCAGCTGGCTGATGTTCCTGTACTTGTGCTCCTTGCCTGGCAACACTGGAAAGAGAACAGGAATGAGTGGCGTAATTAAAATATTGAAAGACTTTACTGGCTTTAGTTCAAGTAAGGTTTCCCCTCACTTTTAGCTAAAACAAGTATCTTAATCAAGTATCTGTTATTGAAAAAAATACATTTGCTCTTATGCTAACACAACTTCATGATACCGCGAGCTGTTCCATGTGTCAATTTGCGATGCTACGACTATATCCGTGAATGACAAAATCTGATTTCCAGTTACTTAAACAAAACAATTACCAAAAGTCAATAGCCATCTTCTTGTTTCTCGTGTGGTTAGTGACTAGCGATGAAATGTTGTGATGCTGACAACTCTTATATTCGGTTTTACTTTTATTAGCTTTCCAACTAGGGTTTTCATCGAAACTTTCCAAAATGTAATGTCACCCTACCGAATGTATATAGTGAGATTTCATTTCATTTGATAGATATCTGCGTGATGTTGATACTAAAAAAAAAAACTTAAAAATGCGGCAGCTTTTTTGAGCTTGGTTCCACAAAGCAGGTATTTAATGAGCATAATGTACGTAGTTAGCTTACCTTCATCATCGTCGTCGGAGGAGTCGTGCTGGTCGGAGTCGGTGTCGGAGCACGACTCGCCGTCCGAGCTGTCCGCGCCCGCGTGCGTACCGCACGACGGCGCCGCTTGCTGAAACGTACCAGTTTCAAATGAGTACCTAATTATAATATCCTCCCGACCGAATTTAATTATAGAAACTACTTGGAAAACCTAACCTAGGGATCGGATCCATAAGATGACTAGATCAATAAAGCAGTTAAAGTACCATAGAAATACTATGCGCTTCGGGAATCATCGTGTTTCCGAATTAGCACGAACGTCGTGCTACAGATTAACCTCCCACGAGGCAATGTTTCTAAGATGTGTTGTATTATATTACCGCGCTTCGTAGTAGTGCACCTATCATTGCGCGTTTGTATAAAGATTTTTCTCTGTCGGGTTACCTAGTCTGTTCTCAAATTTCAAGTTTTGTAGAGTTTTTTGGAATTGCCAGTACTTTCATGGTTGTAAAAGCTCTATAATAATCTCATCAGCGCGCGTTCGTATTTCCAAAGTTAGACATGATTCCGGAAGCGCAAATTTTTCTTTGGAAAGCTGTATTTACTTTTTAGCTATCTATCACAATTGGCAACAGCTCACGAACACTAGTTTCGGTTAATATTTAAACTCAAACTCAAAGCATTTATTTCAAATAAACCAATTACAGGCACTTTTGAATTGTCAAGGGATCAGTCAGTCAGAAAGATGAAGCTAGTTGCCCATTCCAAAGCGTAGTAGGTACCTATGGAGAAGAACGGGCAAGAAACTCCATGGACAGTCTTTTAAATCACAATATGTTTACAAAATATTGGTTACATCATTCATGTTAAAGTTATAAATGTGAGAACGATGCACAACGATAAAAGCGTCCGTAATAAAAAATAAAACAATTCAAAAATCAAATTAAAAAAGCCATGGCAGCTAGAAGATGACCAGTCCCTACTGACAGCGCCCGTTCACGAACATGACGCATGGATTAGCACCATTCAGCTCAAACATTTTGAAGGGAGCTAAATGATCCAACACACGCGCCACCGTCAGCGAGACATTAGAGTGAGCATGACATATTGTCAGCCGCAAGGGCACATTCAAGTCAATGAAAGACGTACCTAGTAAATGGTAGCTTTAAAGTAGGTACATAGTACTCACACATGTTATGAAATTATACAATTTGAAAGGGATTGAATTTATACAATGCAAAGATGAGTAGTTTCTATATCTTCAGCAACTCCAACAGAATTTCCAAATGCTAATCAATTAGTTTATGCGCCCTTGTGGAGCAGGACCAGCGTTTAGCCAAGCATTTATATCAGCGATGTAATCCCCCAAATTATAATATGCTTGGCTGCATAGTGTGCGTTTTATATAAGATTTAAATTTCGTTTCATTCAGTTGAAGTATGTGGGGAGGTATTTTATTGTAACATTTTAAACAGTACCCCATGAAAGATGAGTCCACTTTAGCCAATCTGAAACCTGGTTGAACTAATTGGTCCCTATTTCTTGTGATATAATTGTGTCTTGCACCTCTTTTACTAAAAAGATGTAGATTTTTCCTTACGTACATAATGTTTTCATATATATATTGACAAGGTACCGTCATGATGTTAATATCTTTAAACAGTTCCCTTAGAGAGTCGCGCCTGCGCCTGCCCTTTACTAAAACAAACATGAAAAAAAATATGTCTAATAATTATGAATCATGAGCAGTGAAAGGAGTAGGTAGATTGATTTTACGTACTCGCATCATGAATAGTCATAGAAATCATAATATGGATAAGCCGTTTTTCCGGGATTTCATTTTGGTACTTACGGGATTGAATCAAATATTGTAAAAGTAAGGATTTCTAAACTACTACATTAGAAATTTATAGAATGCGATAGACAAACATTTTTTGTTCTTATTTGTCAAGTAATAAAGTGAATCTTACTGTTGTGCGTCCATTCGAAACTTACATAATAACTTACTAATTTAGTAGTTATTTCTTGAAAGTATATTATCTGATGCTTGTAATTGTTACTATTCTTGAATAAATAAGTAAAAATATCTTTTTATACTTCTTAATATTTTTTCGCATTCAATGCAAGAACAGCAAAAGGGTTAAACATTTCTTATTCATGTTGATGAATTCTTTATTCTACAACATTTGAAATTCCTTAAAAAATCTTAATAATTTCAAAATCCGGAATGCCGGAGGCATATCTATCCTAATATATACGTGCAAGTTCATTGACCCCAAATCAATCTACCTACTCCGCCCACTGATCATGAGGTTACACTTACTTCCTCCATAGGATTAACAGTGATGGTGAGCGCGGAGTCGTCCCAGGCCATCTCCGCGTCAGTGCGCGCGCGCAGCGTGTGCAGCGCGTGCAGCGCGGCGGGCGCGCGCGCACGAGGGCTGCGCGACGCGCGCGCGCGCGCCAGTGCTACGCCGCCTACCACAAGCAGCACGCCGCACGACACTACGCCGATCAGGAGCGCTACGTGGTCTGTGGAGATGGTTTTAACTTGACTATTATAGTTGAGGAGTGATTTTTTAAAGGGGCTATTTTCGTGATAAACAATTTTTCAGTAATGGAGTAAAACCAGTTAAACCATGTAAATCATTATACTGGGATTGTGTCCCTCTGTACGAAAATGAGATTTTTGTCTGAAGTTTCCTTAGGAAATATGTACTTTTTGTTTTGGACTAAAGGCTAGTTTTTAACATTACAGTGACGATAACATTCATACATATTTTCTAGGAAAAATGGAAATAAGCTCATTTGAAAAACCACTCCTCAATTGTACCTGGATCTTTAGGCGCGTGGCCAAAATCCGAACTAACGCCGACATCTCCTTTTTACTTCCTTACATTTCACAAAATAATATTACACAATGTTTACCAATAGTGCTGTTAACGTCGTTCGAGTGCCAAAAGATCCTTCATCATCTGCTTAGCCTTTTCCCAACTATGTCGGGGTTGGCTTCCAGTCTAACCGGATGCAGCTCAAATACCAGTATTTTACATGGAGCGACTGCCTATCTGACCTCCACAACCTAGTTACTAGAAAAAAAGATCCAAAAGATCCTTTGAGCACATTTTCATTGGAATTTTCACACACACAAATTTTCACGCGCACTTGCAATCATAATCCAATGCTTCATATTTTTGCAAAATTTGTCTGCTCGACAATGTTAGTAAATGAGGAAGTCTCGCGTCAATCGTCGACGGGAGTGCATGCGTTCGAACCACTGTTGTACTATTTATTTAGAGTGGTGTGTAGTGTCATAGATAATTTTTAATGATAGTGAGTTTTTAAAATGCATACGAGGGACTAATTGCTTGCCGAATGACCCAGTCCGAGCGACATAGCTTGACTTCGTGCAAGCTGGTCAGATAAAAAAAGGTGCATCTGCTCTTTGCAGTTTCTAATGTCTTCGTCAGAGATCTCGTTGCTATCCGTTTCAGGAACCAACCTGGCAGCGACGTCATAAAAAGATGCCCCATCAATAGATAAATATCACCCGCCTCTTCACTATTCCATCACTAGAAAATTTAAACGGACTAAAATTAGAGTAGGCGGTTTTGAAAGAGTAATAGTTATTTGTACACTGACTGGTAGGCATCTGCTCGGTGTGTAGATCGATGAGGCGCGGCGCGGGCATGTCAGCGGCGTGCGCGTCTCGCTGCGCGTGCGCCGCGTACACGCGCGGCGTCAGCGAGTGGCCCTCGCCGCGGTGATGTGCGTGTTCGGCCTGTGGGGGGTGGGGACATGTTATTATGATGAATTGTCGAGATGAATAGTGATTTGGCCCTCAGGGCATATAGGTAAAGGCTGTGCATTCTGAAAGTTGAAAACGTCGCAAACAGCTGTCAAATATTTAACTGTTTTGATTAATTTGTCAATATTACTGTAAGGAAATATCGCTCTAATTCGTAACGTTAAATGATTTAGATGTAAAAAAGTATTTGGAAACTTTCCGAATGCCCTTGCTCATAACACGGTTACAGTGTTATTCATATTTAATATTATAGTGCACTACAAAGCAATATTTTTATCACCCAATATATCCATTTATAAAGTAATATTAACAAATTAATAAAAACAGTTAAATATTTGATAGTTATTTACGACGTTGCTAACTTCTAGAACCCTCGCTAATGTGTACTACATATGTGTAAAGATAATTTTATTTATCTAAACATGCGTCTACATGCAAATTAAGTATGCAGGAAGTCACAATATTAATATTTCGTACGTACATGTTTCACCCGTAAGGCGTACAAATGTATAAAATTTACAAAAAATAAAACTAAATAGTAAAGGCACTTTAATACAAGTACATAGTAGTGTCATTCAGAAAGTCACTTATATTATAATAACACTTGTCCGTTAATAAATCTCGCATCTTGTTTTTAAACAAATTTACCGGCAATCATTTATACAACTGTGGTATTTTATTATAAATTTTTGGAGCCATACAGAGAACACTTTTTCCCATTATTGCCGTCTTCGACGTAAGCGAACACAATTGATTTTTGTCACGTCTGTTACGGGGAAAGCGTCAGCTAGTCGTGGAAATAGAGATTGATTTACCCTAACAAATGTCGCAATATCAAAAACATACAGAGATGGTAAAGTTAAAAAATTGCGTTTTTTTAAATAATGGCATACAGCTGTCGCTCGATGTTACAGTACAATATCTTTGTGCTGTATCTACAATCTACATCGCAATCTTATGTTCTTTATCGCACGTTCAATATCTATTAAATGTTTCTACTATCTGTGATCAGCACGTAGTCGTTAGTATATAAGATGCACCTTTGGATAATTATAACCAGACTATACTACATCTTTGGTCTCATTTATACCTAACCATATACTGCCAAGAAGTTTGGCAAATTGGTGACCCCGACGAACGAATACGCAGCAAGAAACATGGCGCAACCACCGTGCAAGGCGAACATAAATCAGCAAGGAACACTTGAAGTAGCTGCTGGCACCTCGGTTTTATCCCGCATTCCGGAATTTTGGAAAGACCAACCCAGATTATGGTTCACGCAACTAGAAGCCATATTAGCACCACAGAAGCAAGGAGACGAATACAAATACTGTACGGTAATAGCAAAGTTATCCAAGGAAGAAATACTACAGGTTAGTGACCTAATCACTTCGCCACCGACTACAGATAAATACAAAAGCATCAAGGAACGTTTAATTGATTGTTACGAAGAAACAGAACAGCGGCAGTTTCAAAAATTGATATCAGAGACAGAACTCGGTGATCAAAAACCTTCGCAGTTATTACGTCAAATGCGAGTCCTCGGGAGAGGAAAAATCAGTGACGAAACAATTAAACTACTATGGTTCAGGCTTTTACCAACATCAGTTACTACGGTTCTAGCAGTTACGGAAGACATGGAAATTGACAAACTGAGCCTAATTGCAGACAAAATAATAATGAATTCAAAAGTAACCGAAATATCAGCTGTTAGCAACGACACTTCAAACGACAACAATACAGCATGCATTTTAACCCAGCTAGCAAAATTACAGATAGATATTGACGCAATTCAGCAAGGTCGATATGGCTATCGACCCAACACGCACAATCATTTCAAGGAACGTCAACAATTCCCGATTATGAGGCCGAGAACAAACTATAGAGGGGCAAATCGATTTTGTTACTACCACGGAAGATTCGGAAAATATGCAAGGAACTGCATTAAGCCATGCGGTTGGAAACCAATGACTTACGTACGGAACCAGGGAAACGAATAAGAGCACAGACAACGGCGAAACTCTGTGCAATCCACCCATCCAATCGCCTCACCATTACCGACCGAAAAAGTGGTATGAAGTTTTTGATTGACACGGGCGCAAATATCTCAGTCATTAGCAAGCAACAGAGATATTCAATTTTTCAAAATGAACAATACACACTATACGCTGCAAATGGGACTAAAATTAGGACTTACGGCGAGAAGACGCTTACCTTGAATTTAGGACTACAACGATGTTATAAATGGAATTTTATAATCGCCGATGTTACACAACCAATAATTGGAGCAGATTTTATAGAGCACTATAAACTATTAGTCGACATAGCTGGTCGCAAACTTATCGACAAAGTTACAGAGCTGACAACGCATGTAACTTCAGAAAAAGCGGCACAGCAAGCAATTCGTACTATCGCAGTGGGAACGAATCCACGTATTACGCAACTTTTAAACAAGTACGAAGACATCACGAAAGAGTCCTCTCTACGCAATGCGCCCAAGCATAAGATTGAACACCACATTATCACTATAGGACCACCCGTCGCAGCTCGGGCAAGACCATTACCTCCAGAAAAATACGACATAGCCAAAAAGGAATTTCGAAGTATGGTAGAACTCGGAATTTGCCGACCGTCAGATAGCCCATGGGCAAGCCCATTGCATATGGTAAAAAAGAAAAATGGCGAATGGAGACCGTGCGGAGACTATCGAATGCTCAATAGCACGACAGTTCCGGACAAATACCCACTACCAAGATTAACTGACTTTACATACATATTAGAAAATAAGAAGATACTAAGCAAGATAGATATACGCAAAGCATACCACTGTATTCCTGTTAAGGATATAGAGAAAACAGCCATCATCACACCTTTCGGACTTTTTGAGTACTTAAGAATGCCTTTCGGATTACGCAATGCGGCACAAACATTTCAACGATTCATGGATTCCTTATTTAGAGATTTAAATTTCGTATTTATATATGTAGACGACTGTCTCATCGCATCGGACAGCGAAGATTTGCATTATCAGCATTTAGAAACGGTTTTCAAACGTTTACACGAGAATGGAATAACCATTAATCTCGAAAAATGCGAATTTCACAGAAGGGAAATAGATTTCTTAGGTTATCATATAACGAGCCAAGGAATACAACCTACCGAGGAAAATTACAAGGCAATCATGGAATTTCCCAAACCGAAAACGATTCAAGAATTAAGAAGATTTTTGGGCATGGTCAATTTCTACAGAAGTAATATTCCACGCGCAGCGGAAAATCAAAGAGTTTTAAACGAATTTCTACATGGTTCAAAAAAGAACGATAATTCACCTGTTCCTTGGACAACGGAAGCAGACCAAGCTTACGAAAAATGCAAGGAAAGCTTGAAAAACGCGGTATTAACAGCGCATCCTTCCCGCAACGCATCACTAGCGCTCATGACCGACGCTAGTGCTACTTGCGTTGGTGGAGTTTTACAACAAAAATCCGGACGCAATTGGGAACCATTAGGTTTTTTTTCACAAAAATTGAGCGAAACTCAACAAAAATATTCTACGTTTGACAGAGAGCTGTTGGGAATTTACATGGCCGTCAAACATTTTCACAGATTAATCGAGGGAAGAGAATTTACAATATTTACGGATCACCGACCTTTGACATACGCATTCTCCCAAAAACCATCATCAAACGATACACCGCGACGGGTCCGGCAGTTAGATTTCATTTCACAGTACAGTACCAACATCCAACACATAAGCGGACGTGACAATATTACCGCCGATGCCTTATCTCGAATAGAGGAAATATACGTGCCATCACCTATCGATTACGCTGAATTGGAAAAATGTCAATCAACAGATAATGAACTTAGTAAATTACGTGACAATAAAAGATTAAAATTCAAAAACATTACGCTTCCGGGTTCCACAATAAACATCACCTGCGACACGTCTACTGGAAAAAGCCGCCCCTACTTACCAAAGCATTTTCGCAAACAAATTTTCGATACCATTCATGGTATGAGCCATCCAGGAAAAAGAACTACGAGAAAAATGATAAACCAAAGGTATTTATGGCCGTATATGAACAAAGATATCAATAATTGGTGTAGATCATGTTTAGCCTGCCAGAAATCAAAAATACAACGACATACGATATCACCTCCTGGTGCTTTTATGACAGCGCAACGTTTTGAGCATTTACATATTGACATCGTCGGGCCACTTCCGATTTCACAAGGGAAGAGATATTTAATCACAATCATAGATCGTTGTACGTCATGGCCCGAAATATTTCCGGTAGAAGATATAACTGCAGAAACAGTAGCCAAGACGCTTTTCGAAGGATGGATTACTCGTTTTGGTTGTCCATTGCGCATTACTACGGATCAAGGCCGACAGTTTGAATCAAGAATATTTGAGTCACTCTCTCGATTTTTGGGAATACATAAAATTAGGACAACACCTTATCATCCGCAATCCAATGGAATGATAGAGAGATTTCATAGAACTTTAAAGGTAGCGTTAATGACAAGAGAATCCAACGAAAATTGGTTAAAAGAAATCCCAACAGTTTTACTCGGGTTGCGGAGTAGCTTGCGAGAAGACACAGGTTATAGTTCAGCAGAGATGACATATGGAACGCCAATACGACTCCCTGGAGGGTTTTTTGAGTCATCAGCAGCACAGTTATCAACGTACGAAGAATTTGTAAAACAAATTCAAAAGGGCATCACACAAATGACGTCAATTCCGAAAAGAAAAAACCATAACCAAGCTATATTTGTGCATCCCGAACTCAAAGAATGCTCACACGTATTTGTTCGGTGTGATAGAATGAAGAAAGCCCTGACGCCGCCGTATGAAGGACCCTACCCAGTAATTAGTAGAACAGATAAAACATTTTGCATTAGAATTAGGGATAAGGAGACAGTGATATCAATTGATAGATTGAAACCAGCTTTCATGATCAATGACGAATCAAACTACGTGCCAGATTCAAAGGATTGCGACAGACATTCACACACGTAAGGTAAAGCCAGTGGTACGTCTATAAAAATCGCTGATAGAAGCAAGTTATTCGTATATATATTAGCATAGATCTTAACATATACCATTAATTCACAACTACTCGTAACAACAAGACATCTAAAATGGGAAATCAAAGTTCTAAGGACCAGATAACATACAATACGGACAGTTGCCTCAATCAAAACGAAGCGGACAAACTCCGTAACCTGATCCAGGAGGACTTACGGTGGACAAGAAATGTTGCGATGGGACAGATTATTTTAACAATCGGTGCGATCCTAATTTATGGCATAGTGAAAACACTGGACAGAAGAATGAAGAGTTTAACGGAAGAAAATAATAAACACTCGTGCAACAGCTAAGTCAAAATTACAGACGTCAGCAAATCGCACCACAACAGGCGTCATCAAATTCCACCGCGTACAATAGCATTATTATTTATATACATCAGCAAATAACTAGTAAGGTCTAGATCAAATTTATATTGTAAACACTATTACCATAATATTTACTTTTTTTTTTTTTTTTCTCTTTTAAAGGGGGGTGTACTGTTACAGTACAATATCTTTGTGCTGTATCTACAATCTACATCGCAATCTTATGTTCTTTATCGCACGTTCAATATCTATTAAATGTTTCTACTATCTGTGATCAGCACGTAGTCGTTAGTATATAAGATGCACCTTTGGATAATTATAACCAGACTATACTACATCTTTGGTCTCATTTATACCTAACCATATACTGCCAAGAAGTTTGGCAAACTCGACTTCAAATTGAACAAAGCACGAATGCATCTTCTTTGGGCCTTAAACACTATTTGTGTAACAGAAAATTGCGATACCTATGATATGAGTCAGATCTTAGAACGTCTAACGATGAAGTCTCCTGTTAACGTCATCAGCCAATTTTAATTACATTTTTAACAAATACTGCTACGTTTATTTACACCCGGTTTCTGAATTGACAATGTGAAGTGCTTAAGGTGACTCCTTCAATTTGGCCAGCAAAATTCGAAATTTATTTGATTTAAAAAAAAGTAGTTTGCGAGCTTTCACCTTAAGTAATGCCAAGTTAGAGTGTCAATTTGAAGTTGTCAGCTTCAAATTCTCAATTAGGAACTTATTTGTTATTTAGTCTACAGTCTGGCCGTCATGAGAATGCGTTCTTGACACCTGTCAGTTACATCCTAACGAATTTGTTTTGCGAATTTGATCCAGTACTACAAGAAATTTTACAACTGACAGATGTCAGGAACGTATCTCGACGGCCAGACTGTAAATAATTAGATAAACAATGTGGAGACAACAATACGAACATAAATGAAAAGACTGACAGTACTAATGCTGAGGTATTTTAAAATTATCACATAAATTCTTACATTGAAATTAAAAAAAAAACAGGTTTTTTCAAACAAACTAAATACCTAGTAGTGGGCTGAATATGGGTTTTGCCGATAAGTGTATTAGCTATAGTGACTAACAGAACTATTGCTTATATTTGAGAATGTCGAAGATATACGCAGTTTAATTTATTGTCGTATTGTCATCTCCACCGTGTATAATAATTTACTACCATACTGTTTAACGTGCAATAAATCCTGAACAATAGATTTACTAGTCGCTATAACTAAATGAACGTCGAGTGTTACCTGCTTGTCCCGTGCCACGGCGTCCATCTTGTCGGCCACGCCACTGGGCCGCAGCTCGCGCGCCAGGCCGTCGGCGGCGCCCGACATGTGCGGGTGTACCACTGTCAGCTGCACAACAAATCACTCACACATCAATCATTTGAAAACAATAAGAGACAGAATGATCTATAAATATGTTTAGAGTTTATTTATTATTTATTTATTTGACACCTCAACGACTTACTCACTTAAACATACACATACAAAAATCACATACAGTTTTAGGTATTGTGAACTCGTCACTAGAAGTGCACAGCACTAGCAGAGAACTTAATGATTGTAGGACGTTTTAGTTAACGTTAGTTGATTTAGTTGCAAAGAATAAAAAATAATTATCTTCACAAATACGATGGAAATTACAATGGAAATTACAGAAATATTTAACTACATAACAAAAAAAAGACTTAAAAAGATGGAAATGGAAGTGGATACAATTTTATTAATAGGCGGCTTGTGTCGCACTGAGGTCTTGAGACTCCCGAGCTGGTTAAAAGTCTCGAACGGAATTGACAAAAAGGGTTAGAGAAGATGTCGGTGCTATTGGTTCGTGTAGCGATTTTATTATAATTTCCCATTAGACGATTCATGGGAGCGGTGCTACCAAGATTAGTACGACTTGCAGTTGTGGCAAAGGTAATGGTCTCGCGACCAGATCGAATAGCTTTCTGTCGAGGTACAGCTATACTTAATTCCTCCACAAGATCGGGGACATTTAGTAAACCGTTAGCGATTGAATAGAGAAGGTCTTGATCTGTCACGTCTCTTCGGTGTTCAAGAGTGCATATTTTAAAATGAATGAGCCTTTGACCGTAAGAAGAATCTCGTGGACAGCTAGAGCTTCTAAAACGAAGGTATCTGGTGAAGCTTCTTTGGATACGTTCAATCCTGTTTACGTGAACACGGTAAGTAGGGTTCCAAACTGGAGATGCATAGTCCAGTAGGCTTCTTACAAGAGTATTGAAGAGCACCTTTAGGGTAGAGATGGACTGGAAATCCCGACATATTCTTTTTACAAAGCCAGACATTTTTGCAGCTTTGGTTGTGATGTTATTAATGTGGTTGACAAATGTGAGTTTAGAGTCGAGCTGGACTCCTAGGTCACGAATCGTGTCTACCTTTTGTAGTGTTACCCCATTTATTGAGTAAGAAGTAGGTAAAGGTTTTCGTTTTCTGGTAAATGTTATGTGATAGCACTTTTTCACATTGAGTGACATGCGGTTTTTTAAACACCAGTCGTGAACTGCGTCGAGGTCAACCTGGAGTAAATGAACATCGACGGATGAGTATATATCTTTATAGATCTTTAAATCATCAGCGAAGATAGAGCAATTGCTGTGTTTTACTGAGATAACTATGTCATTGACGAACATTAGAAAAAGAATTGGGCCCAGGTGCGAACCTTGGGGAACTCCAGATGTAGAGAAATAAACTGGTGACTCGTAGCCCTTTACAACCACTCTTTGTTTTCTTTCTGAAAGATACGATTTAAACCAAAGACGCAACTGGCCAAATATGCCGAAACCTTCAAGCTTCTTTAAGAGAATTTTATGGTCCACCTTGTCGAACGCACTGCTGAAATCAGTGTAAATTGAGTCTACCTGGACACGAGAGTCTATCAATTTACTTACTTTATTGACGTAGTGGACCAAGTTAGTAGTCGTAGATTTACGAACACAGAAACCATGTTGTTGAGAAGCTAGCTGAGAATTAATGTGTGATATAAGTAAGGGACATAGCAGGGATTCAAAGGGTTTAGCGAAAACTGAAAGGAGTGAAATAGGACGGTAGTTCTGCACGTCATTAGAATCTCCTTTCTTAAAAATTGGTACGACATTTGCTATTTTCCATTCTGTCGGAAACTGTGATGTCGCAATCGAATGATTGAATATTATTTTAAGCGGTAAGGATAGACTAGTAGCACACTTCTTCACAAATACCGGCGGCAAACGATCTGGCCCCGGCCCTTTGCAGATGTTAAGTTTTTTTAGTGCTTTCAGGACATCTCGTTCCGTGAATACTACACTACCTAATGCATGTTGATGATACTTGGGTCCTGTTTGAGCTACAGCAGGTGAACCAATCGAGGGAGTAAAGTTATTGGAGAAATGCTTAGTAAAAAGGCTGCAGACTTCATCACCAGTAGATACTGTTTCATTTGCTAAACACATCTCAGAGGGAATGTCGTTAGATTTGGACTTTTTCGCTTTAACGAAGGACCAAAAGAGTTTCGGATTATGTCTAATGTTTTTTTCAGTTAAGCTCATATAGTTTTTGTAACAGCTGTTCATCATGGTTTTCGATCTCCCCTCCAATAGTCTAAATTCAAAGTGATCCCTTGGATTTTTATATTTTTTATACCGTTTTCTAAGTTTTTCTTTTTCATTTAGGAGTCTAATGAGAGGTTTAGAGAACCAGGAGGGATACTTATCACTATGTTTTTTTTTACTTTGGAATGTATTCGTCAACTATATCATTAAGGTGTTTATATAGGTGTGTCACCATAACATCGACATCGTGCAAGTTTGAGAAAATATGGGTCCAGTCAATTTCACTAATACAAATAGCGTTGATTAGAGTATAATTGCCTTTTCTAAAGTTGTACCTAACAGAGTTGAAACGCATTCAATGATTTGTGATGAAAATGGGCCTCAGGTGTCCTCTCAGTGAGAATGCCAGCGCTGATTTGCTGGATTCGTTTTGTACTGTTTCGATAGTTATTTCTCCTGAAAAAATTATTTTGTTATGTATGTACTTATTTATTCTTGTATTTTCTGGTTATTTCCAAGTTATGTATTCCGTGTTATATGTTGCATCAGCCATGTTTTGTTTCTGAATCACCCTAAGGTGCTAGAAAATGCCTCAGGCATTAAGTCCGCCTTCGTGCAGTATGTTTTTACTTGTGCATAAAGTTTTAATAAATAAATATCTGTGGAAGAGCGAAACTGTTGTCGTCGTGTGCGTACGTACCGTCTGCACGTATTCGTTGCTGGTGAAGCGGCCGTTGAGCTCGGAGCACGTGAGCTTGAACACGCGGTTCAGGTAGTACGCCGGCTTCTTGTTGCTGTATTCGATCTCGCGGAGCACCTGTGAATTAAACCAGCATTATTGATTGATAGTAAAAAGTATGACCAATTATGTGATCGGAGCATTCTGTAAGCGGGGCGCAGGCGGGGGGGGGGGGGACGACGACGACGACGACTCGACCGATCGCTTTGGTAAGGTGGAACTAGTCGCGGGCTCGAACTCACTGGTGGGTATGGTCAAAAAGCACGCTGTGTCACCAGGTATCGTGCTCGACAGAGATAGTATCAGTGATGAGCAGTTACACGCCGGTCTGCATACACGACGTCTAGTTCGCACACAAACGCCGTTCCAAACTTTTTTAGTAATTCGAGTGCGTAAAAAATCACGAAAAGTTCTTTGAAAACACAGTATCATGTTTAACCTTGGATGTACAATGTCAAACAGTCGGGTAAAAAATATCGACTAGTGCAACCTTAAGACACGAGGTAGGTAAATGTGTAGAATAAGGTTATTAATATACTTAATACGAAATATATATTTGTTACTTGTTTAATTAAATGTAAATAAATTAAACGGCAATTAGTCAAAAGATTAGACCTTCTGATAGTTGTGCACAGTGTCGGCGCCCGTCAGTATGACGCCGTCGCGGGTCACGGCCGCGCGGATGTCGTAGCGCAGCGGCAGCTCGGCCGCGTCGCGCAGGGACAGCGCCTCGTGGTCCGGGTTCAGCGCCGGGTACACCGACACCACGCACGAGTCCAGCTTCTGGCTCTCTTCTAGGGGTCAGAAGAGGGGATTTAGTTTTTTCTGTTCAAGATATTTGAACTTTGGCATGTAGTTTATGAAACTGTTGAATAACACAGGTTTATAATACTATCACGCGAGTGTTTTAATACCAGTTTCATCCACTACTTTATCTAAACTCATGCAATATCATCAAAACTCAAAAATATCGTAAATATGGCGCCCGAATCCAACATTCAGGTGCGAGACACGCCGCAGCAACCTTCACCGCAAATAACACTACAATCATTGAAATCTATACTTTATTGGACAAAAAGCATTGTTTTATTAGGGAAAGTGTGTTTTACTAAAACGTTTTTAATTTTATTACAGTTGCACGTGGATAATGTCTGTCATGATGATACTATTTTTGATTTCTAAATAATTATATTATTTACGATAAATAATTGTATGTTACAAGGTCGATAGGAAGACTTAAAAAAAAAACGTTGCGATTGAGGTTCTTTTACTTAAGGAACATATAGGTAGGTAATGTAGGAGTCATCTTCATTCTCTCACCAGCCATAGGATGTCCGTTCCCTCCGGCCAGCACCCTGACGGCCAGGTCCGGGAACACCGTGAGGCCGGCCCGGAAGTGCGCGTAGTCCCGCGCCAGGTCCTCGGAGCCGTTGAGCAGGATGCTGGGCGTCTGCGGGGCCAGCACCATGATGTACGACTCGGCCGGACGCGCTTTGATGATGCGCCCGTTGTCGCAACTGGGGAGAAACATTACAGCATGGTATAATAATATGCTTCGCCTGGTATTCTCTTCCCGTGACTGCTGGGTCACGTGATTGGCCTAAGAATACGTCATCAGTTGCGATGCGGCTCTCAAACTTTTTTATTGGGGGAAAAAGATAAAAATAATACAACGGATACTAATTTTTTATTATTTTTAATAAATCGACATATTTGATACTTTTTGTATTTTTTTACTTTGCTTCTTTTTTAATTGATTGCATATTTGGTTTTATTTGGTTCCCTTACTCGTAGATAGGTCCTCGTTCGAACTAAACAGAGTACTCCTTCATAATGAATTTGAGGATACAAGTCCTTTGTGGCATCATGAATAATCAAAAAAATCGTGTCAAATTTGTGAAAATGAATTTTTCATTGTGCAACGATTCACCGTGGTATTTATTAAATTCTCTCTCCATTATATCAGCAACCTTGATCAATTCATTGCAAGGGTAAATTAGTTGTCCCCTAGACACAAAAAAAATCCAATCACAGGCTACGCCACCTGGATCAATCTTTCGTGTCTCATATCCAAGATGTGGATATTTTCGTAAATAAGTAAAAAACTAGTTGGGTTAAGTTATGTTCGGGCGTACAGCCGGATTGACACTATTATGCCTTATATGGAATTTACGACGCGTAGATAAATGAAATAATATGTAGTAAGGTACATACCAGTTCTTATTGTTGTTTTCGGTCTACAATACTGAAGCCACACATTTGCTAGCATCTCTTCTTTGGGAAAAGAAAAAACCTTATTACACCGCCTTTTTTACTTCTGTTTTTACAGTTTAGTATGGAACAATTAACCACTTTTATTGTGTATCTTTCACAGTTTACACAGTTTTCCTTTTCACAGTACCGTAAAATGGGGTTACATTGATCAATTTTAAAATTCGGAATTAATTATTTCTGTACTAAGAAGGCTGAAAAATAAACAAAAAATAAATTTAATATCGGTTTTAAGGGTTGTATTTAATTACATTAAAGCAATATTTATTTGGAAACTCTTTTTTGAGTAAAAAAAAAAAAATCATCGCGATCAACTTCATACTGACATCGGGGCTACTTTGATCACACTAGTTTTTGGTACGTATTTTGATAGTAACCCCAAAACGAACAAAAACACAAAAAACTTCAAAAAAATCGGTCAACAAATTTTGGTACTGCAGTTGTTTTAAGGTGATGGGGTTTCTTTGATAAATGCAAATAACTGAATATATAGTTCAATACTTATATATTTATTGAAATTAACAGTCTTATTACTCTTATTTATAATCTTAAAAAATCAACATAACATTTAAATTAACATAAAGGCGTTTCATCATTAATTAGGCAACGAAATCAACAAAATTTGAGAAATTATTATTTGTGAGCCCCTCTAATTGAGTTCACAGATATTAACTTCGTAAGGAAACACAAACAGTTCGTCCCCTTTTGCATCAGTCTTTATAATAGGTTTAGGCAAATATGCCACAACGTCTGAAATTTCTATATCAGATATGTCATCTGGAATCAGCTTAAATGTTTTTTTATTTTGGACAGATTTTAACCCAACCACAACTAAGGGTGTAATTTGGATAATGCGACAAACATAACGATATGTTTTTTTACCACGACCAGAATAAAACTTGGCTAGTAAATATCGCTCCTCAGCCAATTCATTATCTTCCTCTTCTCTTGGCAAAGGAGACGAGTTTATGATGGTGTCACTGTCCTCTTCCTCACTGGACAGTATATCCCTATATTTTTTATTGGTTGGTTTCCTTCGTCTTTCAATTTGTAAATTTTCCTGAGATGTACTGCATTCATCTTTGTCTGCCGAAATACTTTTACCAGGATCCACATCGAGTCTCTTTTTCTTTCTAATGCTATGTGATGGTCCTCCAAATCTCTGTTCTTTTAATAATTCTGAGAGTACACTTTCAGATTGTTCGACAACGTTATTGTCATCAGGTGGCAAGCGTTTAAAAACTTGATCCGGATTAAATGGAAATATGCCCGTGGCATCAAAAGACTTGATTAGATTTCGTTTAATTGCAGATGTTATATTTAGTGATGGCGTTGAAGAGTGTTGAGGCTGTTTCGGTTTAGCTTCGTTCATTCTTATTAGTGCCTTATTAAGAAGATTTGGAAAAGCATCCTTTGGAATGGTGGTCAGTCTCGTATTCTCGAATTTCCATTTAGTTAGTACAAAACGCCAGGCTTCCTTCATGGGCCGAAAGAAAGCAACATCTAGCGGCTGAAGTAGATGCGTTGAATTTGGCACCAAGCAGACGAAGGAGATGTTATTTTCTTCACATGTGCGTAAAACGTCATCATCCAAATGCGATGAAAAATTATCGCCAATCATAACTTTGCGTCCATTCAGTCTTTTTGCATGTGGCAAAAAACATGTCATAAACCAATCGCGAAATGTAACAGAATCGAACCAGCCGCTTGCAGTTCTGTTATACCTGGTACCGCGGGAGCAACATGGTTCATCACAACAAGGCGGTCCACGAGGTCCATTTTCTTTCCAAGTGTTGTATAGATGGGTGCTTTTATAAATGACATAAGGCGGTAAAAGTACTCCATCTGCAGACCCACACATCATGACACTTGTGGAACTTTTAGAAAAGTTAGTTATTTTTTCAGGGTACTTTATCCCTCTTCGATAAATGTATCGCTTTTTACCAGGGTCGTCACTTAAATTGGACTCATCATAATTAAAAATGTTGCTACTCGGCACGTCTTTTATAGTAGGCTCTAAATTTTGAAAGTATTCTTTTATAGTTTCCCTAGAAACCTGCGCTCGTGCCCGCTTTATGTTAGCTGCAACACGTTGGCTATAATTTTCTTTGTGGCGCTTTAGCACAGAGTATGCCCAATCGACGCCTGGTACATTATTTGGGAATTTTGCCACTGTACGGCCCATTCTGTCTAAAAAAGATTTGGCGAACATTCTTAAATCTAAAAGACTCAACGGAAAACCAAAATCTGCACATTTAGCTGCAGCCTGAAGTATTGCTTTCTCTTGTGCTTCAGAGAAAACAGGCTGAGCACCTGGTTTTTTAATATGTTTTCCATGATACCTGTTGTATAGTGTTCCATACGGAATATCAAACTGTTCTGCGGCTCCCCGAATAGATACACTTCCATTAGCAATTGCCTGCACCGCGTCTTCTAGTTTGGACTCCGCGTAGTTTTTATAATTTCTGCTTCCAAGTGGTTTTTTATATGTTCGAGGCATTGTTCTGAAATAGACAAAAACACAACCTAAACTATCAAAAACATTCAAAATATTGTACTAAAGTATAAAAATAACTATAAATGGGGTAACTTTGATCTACGGGGTGACATTGATCAAGTGATCAAAGTAAACCCGTACCTCTGATCAAAGACACCCCCGGTAACATTTGAATTTTTCAAATAATCTGCCAACCAACAACGAACCCGTCAAAACCAGTTTTGTATTTACAAAACTACAACTTTTTACGCAAATAAGACGAAACCATGAAGAAAACTATAGATTTTTGGAAGCATCAAAAGTTTTTCTTACCTTAAAAATGCCCAGTAACCGTTACACCAACAAACCCTTTTTATATTATAAAAAACACGAGCACACACGGAATATCTACAACGCCATATTAAAAAGAAACTATCAGTGCTGCCAACCAAAACATAAAATCCTTTTGGATGCGTTCCCAAACCGAATAAAAAATAGGTTTTCATAAGTCGAAAGTTGTTATCAAAGTAAACCCGTAGTATCAAAGTAACCCCATTTTACGGTAACCAATGTTTGGGAACCACAGTATTTTGCTCACCGAGCGAAACAACGCTATAAATATGAGCGACACGACAATAGCGATGAAATGGCGAGCTGTCAGTATGACACTTGTCAATTCTATGTGTGGCCACTGTGTGTGATTGAATTACCCGTGCAAAATGCATTTGTAACTTAACAAAGCAATTATGAACTAATAATTTAACCTTTTAGACGCCCATCTATATAATACGCGATGTCTCCTCCAGCGCCACGCAACAAATGTATAACGTATCTATAGTAAAACGTAGGGATGGGATAAATTTTCTATCGACAAATAATATTATAAGTTGAAATTAATGTTTATTCACCAATTTACGAAGCTAAATAAAAACTGATACCGTATTTTCATATTTTGTTTTATTTCATTAAAAAATCAATATGAAAACCTGGATATATTTCCCATAATAAAAGAAAAGAATTGTAAATTTATTAGACGTGTGTTCTAAAAGGTACATCCCTATTTGTCTCCAAATGTAATCCTTCTACTTCATATCAAGTGATTGGCGCTCGAGGCACGTCAAAATCCTTTCTGGCATAAGGATGTCTAGATGTCTATGGTATTTTTCATTTTTATATTCACTGTGGTCGAGTTACACGTGCATAACCTCAACTCAGTTTACAACAATAGAAGCTTGATACGTGGTTTTCGACGTTTTTTTTTAAATTAAAATGGAGGGTAAGTGACTGTTTTACGCAGATGTTACAGATCTTTTTTTAATGTTGTCGCAAAATACTAGCAATGAGTTTTCTTGTTTTTAGAAACTAATAGAAAAAGGAAGTACATTCCTGAAACAGAAATTGACGACGACCTATTTCGGAATTCTGATAGTTCACAAACTTTTTATGATGAATCTACTCAAAAAGAAACAAAATTCAAGGAAAGTGGTACATGCACAGAAGCAGTAGAAATGAAAAAGGATCCAGTACCCACTGTCACGGATGTCCATGGAATGTCACTCATTTTTTACGTGTTACACGTGCGCCAACGCAAGATGTAAACATTGCACTACACTAAAATGCACAAAGTCACTATGACCTTGAAACCCGTCCGCTTATGACGTCACAGATTTACTTCTATACAAGTACTTGGCGCTGTGCGCACTGAAAACTAGCCACTATGTAAGGATGGGTTTTTCAAACGGTGTTTCACTATCGACAATGATTAGAAAACCTATTTATTCTTGATTAAGGTGAATAAAACGTAGTTTATAGTGTACAATATTCATAAAATATTATTTATTCACGTCATTTTCTTGCAATAATAGTATTAATGATCGTTTCGACGAGATGAAATATAGCGAGGTCTTCATCGTGTCCCATCACTGGCTTACTTTATATCAAGTACTTGGCGTTGGGGGCATTAAAATATTTTCTGGTGTTTTTGTTTCTATTGAATATAAAACAAACAAGACCTTATTATGTGTAAAAAGGTAAAAAATATGGCTTATAACAGGGCAATTTTCCATAAAAATAAAACAAAAGGTCTTGTAAAAGTCGTAAATTTATTTTATACTATGATTACTTCTAATCAAGTAATGGCGCTGAGGGCACGAAAATCTCGAACTTGTATACAAGTGATTGGCGGTCAAAGGGTTAATATGTTCCTTAATTTAAAACTGACTGATGAGATGAATCACACGAGTTACTAAATAGTTAAGCTAGTTAGTCATTTACTTTATTTTCATTAACTAAATGAGAAAGTTCCTAAATTTACTGAAAAGGACAATCAATGGCAACACTTATCGTGACGTAGTCTTAGACCATCGTGGGAAGAGAATACCAGGCGAAGTATATTATTATACCATGCATTACAGTTAGTAATAGTATCTATTGGTGCTCGAATGACATTCGAGGGGGGGCGCCGTTGCTAAATATTTTGTGAATTTTAAATAAATAAAAAACAAGATGGCGGCGATGGCGACATAATTTTGGCTGTGCGCCAATATAACTTAGTAGTGCTATGATTGTAGTTCTGAGTGCCATTAAGCTGTCAAAGAAAAATGGCAGTTGTAAATGGTAGGAACCGTGCACTTAGCTTCTGACGTTTCATAAGTGCACTTGTAGGCTTACGTGTTTTTTTTTATTTAGTGCAGTGTGTGAAGTGTGGTAGGTTCAATACAATTTCATGTCAATGAATGACTATGAGCCTATCCAAATGGTACAGCTGGTAATTCAAATTCAAATCATTTATTGTGGATCTATTTATGTTAGAAAACTACAAAATAATCAGTGATCTTAACCTTTTACTTTATACAGGATGGCAAGGACAACGACGCATTGAAACCATGGATTCAGTACATGATTCTGAACCCCCTTTTTTGGGTGGAAAATTATTAAATATTCTTCCACTCTGGGTGGAGCGGGAGGGCGTGTCAGACTCTTACAGACTGGAACCCATCCGTGTTCCTTCAGTTGCCATGTTGCCGGGGGCCACGATTTCCCTTTCGGCATCAGGCATCGGCCAGACATCTCTTTGAGGCGCGCGTGGAACACAACGCGCCGTCGACCCGGGCCTGGTCCTTATCGGACGGCGAGCTATCCATTGCTCACCGTCCGCAAACCCGCGCCTACGGTGGCTGGGAATCAGCCTGCGACTCCCGACGCCCTGGGCGTCTCCTCCTGCGGCGGTTAGGGGCGTGAAGGTGCAAAATTTGCCTCTCCCTCTCGCGTTCCGCCCCCTTCTTTGCGAGCATTACCGCTTCACAGGTGACGGCCTCCCATTTCCTCTCGCTCCGTACCATGGCCTGAACGAGGGCTGTGCGTGAGAGATCATCGCCGCCAATCGCCTCCACGAGGACACGGCGATGCTCCGCCCAAGCCGGGCAGATCTCCGTGTCTTTCGGGCGATCCACACAATGGTGACACCCGGGCGTTTTCTCCCGCCTTATCCGGAACAGGAACCTCCCGAAACAGTTGTGTCCGGTGAGAACCTGCGTTAGGCGGAAGGTGAGGACGCCGTGGCGTCTCTCTAACCACTCCTCAAAGAGGGGACTTATCGCCGTAATTGTGTCGTGCCCAATTCTAAACGTCGATGTCCCTACCACCCTGTATATTGTGTCAAATTATTTTTACATATTAACATAGGTGTTATAGGTATTTATCTCTGTCATACAGTGTACTTATAAGCGACCACTTTTTATGTTATAAGATCGCAAATAAGTCTACCGGAAGGTAAGCGGTCAGGTGATCACCTAATTGAAATCTATAATAACCATGTTTTCTGTCGTCCCATGTATTGTACCCCTATTTACAAAATAAAATCATATTATCTATTAGACAATGCTTAATTGGCTGGAATAGTTCACAAAGAACCGGTAGAGACGCATCTAAAGTAGGCGGCACGTACGTGATGGTGGTGGCGACGTGCACGTTGCGGCGGCCGGGCGTGGGGAAGGCGCGCGCGTCGCCGTACGCCACGCGCCGCAGCAGCGTCTCCACGTCCTTACACAACAGCTAACAAGATGCACACGTACGTGATGGTCGTGGCGACGTGCACGTTGCGGCGGCCGGGCGTGGGGAAGGCGCGCGCGTCGCCGTACGCCACGCGCCGCAGCAGCGTCTCCACGTCCTTACACAACAGCTAACAAGATGCACACGTACGTGATGGTCGTGGCGACGTGCACGTTGCGGCGGCCGGGCGTGGGGAAGGCGCGCGCGTCGCCGTACGCCACGCGCCGCAGCAGCGTCTCCACGTCCTTACACAACAGCTAACAAGATGCACACGTACGTGATGGTCGTGGCGACGTGCACGTTGCGGCGGCCGGGCGTGGGGAAGGCGCGCGCGTCGCCGTACGCCACGCGCCGCAGCAGCGTCTCCACGTCCTTACACAACAGCTAACAAGATGCACACGTACGTGATGGTCGTGGCGACGTGCACGTTGCGGCGGCCGGGCGTGGGGAAGGCGCGCGCGTCGCCGTACGCCACGCGCCGCAGCAGCGTCTCCACGTCCTTACACAACAGCTAACAAGATGCACACGTACGTGATGGTCGTGGCGACGTGCACGTTGCGGCGGCCGGGCGTGGGGAAGGCGCGCGCGTCGCCGTACGCCACGCGCCGCAGCAGCGTCTCCACGTCCTTACACAACAGCTAACAAGATGCACACGTACGTGATGGTCGTGGCGACGTGCACGTTGCGGCGGCCGGGCGTGGGGAAGGCGCGCGCGTCGCCGTACGCCACGCGCCGCAGCAGCGTCTCCACGTCCTTACACAACAGCTAACAAGATGCACACGTACGTGATGGTCGTGGCGACGTGCACGTTGCGGCGGCCGGGCGTGGGGAAGGCGCGCGCGTCGCCGTACGCCACGCGCCGCAGCAGCGTCTCCACGTCCTTACACAACAGCTAACAAGATGCACACGTACGTGATGGTCGTGGCGACGTGCACGTTGCGGCGGCCGGGCGTGGGGAAGGCGCGCGCGTCGCCGTACGCCACGCGCCGCAGCAGCGTCTCCACGTCCTTACACAACAGCTAACAAGATGCACACGTACGTGATGGTCGTGGCGACGTGCACGTTGCGGCGGCCGGGCGTGGGGAAGGCGCGCGCGTCGCCGTACGCCACGCGCCGCAGCAGCGTCTCCACGTCCTTACACAACAGCTAACAAGATGCACACGTACGTGATGGTCGTGGCGACGTGCACGTTGCGGCGGCCGGGCGTGGGGAAGGCGCGCGCGTCGCCGTACGCCACGCGCCGCAGCAGCGTCTCCACGTCCTTACACAACAGCTAACAAGATGCACACGTACGTGATGGTCGTGGCGACGTGCACGTTGCGGCGGCCGGGCGTGGGGAAGGCGCGCGCGTCGCCGTACGCCACGCGCCGCAGCAGCGTCTCCACGTCCGCCACGCCGTCGCCCTCCACCGACACCGACTTCAGGTCTGCAACACACAACTCATTGTAATCCAGACATTCAGGACTAGGACACGTCGCAGTTTTCTTTTGCAGTGGGCGCTAGGCTTCCCTCGTATTCTTCTAACTCTTGTCCCATTTTATTTGGGGTCGGCGGAAAGTATTATTTCTCTTATTCCGAGGTGTCAACCCCTGCACTATAACCACAAAATAATACAGAAGAATTACTCCGCAAAATCATTTATATAAAAAGCGACTATTGATGCGACACAATAAAGTGCAATTAAGTCGCACAGCGCGAATTATCTACAATCAGTTCTATTCAACTAGAAATTACCTCTCTTTCTATAACCCTTATATCTTCTGACTTCGGTCCGCTTACTGAACCCGACAAGACGAATCCGCCACGTACTTGTAGCTGCCTACTTAATAGTCTGTGCTATAATCCACTATCTTAGCGTTCATATCATTTATATACTTAATGGAGAAAGAAAAAACAAAAAAGATACAAAAGCGGACTTAATACCTTAGGCATTCTCTATCAATAAACCAAAAGTGGTTTAGAAATGGCAGTTGCGTTGTTATTTGACCATGCTGCTACGTCTGAAAGAAACTAAAAGGTTGCTAAGACGTGCCACCACCTCCTGTTTCTAATAACACACTGTGGTCCCTATACTAATAAAAGTATTATCTCCCTTAACCATTTACTACAGCCCCATTTTCAGCAGTAGACACAGGCCCACAGCCACACACAGGCCACAGCTGGAATGACATAGGCCCCGTCAGTGACTATATAGTGACCTCTGCGCTATCACTGATGATCCCAAAGTGGCGAAGATTTTTTAACAATATTTCACTATCATGACATCGACACGAAGAAGAAGTGTTTAAATGAACTAGGAAGCTATAGTTACATAGATCCGGCGCCAGACTGAGGCCCTCCCGACAGTGCGCCAGGCACGCCAGCGCGCGCGCAGGCTGCACCGTGCCGCGCGCCACGCCCAGCCCCGCCAGCCAGCCGCGGAGGTGATGCTTCATGTCGTTCTCTGTACCTGGGGACATTCGACCTTATAGTTAAAGAGACACGGTGTTGTTTACGTTGTGTGGAGTTGATGATTAAAGACCAATTTTTATTTCATATCAATAGTGAAAGAAAGAATAGTAGATTGTCTAGGAAGCAAACAACAATTTTTAAGGCGAGAGTGTTTCTTTGAATCGAGAGCGGAGCGAAGGATCCTAGAGTAGAATTCCGAGCGCAGCAAGGGATTCAAACTACGTCACTCGAGCTTAAAATAGAACCCCCGAGGTGAACACTAATTTTTATTAAAATAAAAAAAACGAGAAAAAACGAGAGTGCCGACAGAAGTGAAAATTTGAACAATTTTACTGTGCAGGAAATAATGTACCGCGCGTTGATGCCTTTTTAAAGCTGGTTTTGGTAACAGTGTCGTGAAATCAATTGTATAGTCCCATCTCAAACATGCTCAACGCGCATAAAAAAGTTTTCACTTCAAAAAACGTCTGCGTCAGACCCCCGTCAGGAACGAAGTTCCTTCTCACGTATAATTTAAAAAAAAAAAAACAATTTTCGCAGCCAGCATCTTGAATTTACATATCGACTTTAGCAACTTCGAAAACTATGGAAACGATAACCATGATGAAAAATTCGAAAATTTTCGCAGCTGCTATTTTGGATTTACATTTTGACCTCACTAGAGATTAAAACCCTAGGGATTAAAAAGGTATTTTAGTCCCTCTTTACGAAGCTTTACGAAACTAGCTCTTTTTGAATAGATGTGATAAAAATACATTTATTTAGCACAGTAAAAGGAACAACATATTCTGCAAATACAAATTAAATAAAAGCTGTATTTCGTTGTAAAAAAATGAGCTAAAATGCGTGCTGCACCAAATAAATGATATTATTATTGCACCTTATAGATAAGGCAGTAAGGTACACTTTACCTTGCCAGCAGGCTCCAATTACTAATGTTGTGTTAACTCCATGTGCTGGGTGTAGAGGCCAGTCGTCAATAACCTCGGGCCCCTTGCCGTCCACTGCACGGTAAGGCTCGCCGTCCACGAATAGTTCGACGTTCGGAAAGCGAACGTTCACCGCGTAGTGATGCCATTCGTTGTCGCATACCTGGGGTTCAAATAAAGTGATAAGAGTTGTAGCTTCCTTTTGTAAATAAAGATACTCGTCTTTCTTATAAAAAAACGGTACATACTTCAGGCAGCTTCCACCTCCACTCGGCGGGTCTGAAGATGTTGAGGTCGCCCTCGCCGAAGTCGCGCCGCAGCAGCAGGATGAGCCGACAGTTGCGCACGAACAGCGCGTAGTGGTGCCGGTTCATTTCTGGGAAGAGTAGATGTTTAGTGCTTTCAGATAACAGAGAACGTTGATGGTCTTTGAACTTTTTTCTAGCAGTGATTCTCTTTATTTGGTATTTCGGAAAGATAAGTTCTGGAGGCAAAGTACAATCTACGTCTGCTTCGATTGTAGACTATTTAGAAGTTCCGCCGTGACATATTCACGAAAATCTAAACAAAGACATCCTTCCTTATTGCCTTAAACTCATCACTGAAGTCTGCTTAGTATAATGCGCATGAACTAATAAGGTATTTATTTTTTCATTCTCTCTTTTTATGAAATTGTAAAGACCTTTCAAGTTGATGCGCTTTTATCTTGATTTGACAGCACAGTAACTGCACAACGATTTGAGTAGGCTTTCAGTAAACGAGTATGACTTAGCAGCCTTATTGGTTTGCAGCAACCGGTGCTCCATTATGCAACTGGACAGGTTGCATGCTAGATATTATTCGTAAACCTGCATCCAAGTCATATGCTCGTAGTACTCACTGTGGTCGTCAGCGAGACACAGCACGTGTTCCTTGCGGTGCTTGTCTGCGTCCGGGGCAGGTGCGTGCCGCATCCAGGTGCTGATGCTGAAGCTGCCTACAAGATCATGTGGAAGGATGGACTCCGGTACTACTGCTGCTGTCGTTTCGCCGTCGAACTCGAACATCTGCTCGCCGTCGCGACCTGGAGACCATTTTGAGTAGTTGAGAGAAGATTCGTGATGTGAGTGGTGTTATTGTTGGAAGCTGTTGTTGTAAGAATGATCTCTAAATTGGCTTTTTGAGTAAGACGAATTCTACAACTGAACCTTTTAACAGTTATTTCTTATCAAAACGTTAACTACTTTGATTATTAAAACAGAAATTTTAATAATCATGTGTTTCTGCTGTTGTTTATTTGCTAAAAAATGTGTATGGATACGGTGTAAAAATCTTGATTATTTATACTAAAACTAACCTGAATCTGGTTTCAGTGACTTAGCCCATTCGTTTCCGACTCCTGGGCTTGGAAGCAGGTCGATCGTTTTCGGGTCCAATCCTGCAAATAGGAAACATATCTGATCAATGATACCTTTTATTTTTCCCTCCGAAGGATATAGTTAAAATTGTCATAGTTCAAATTGGTATGTCAAATAGATTAAGTATTATAGTTATTCTTACCGCAAATAGTCCTCTGCGAGTGCAGCGAGTAGGTATCCCTGTCGCAGCCGCTGCCGGCGCGCGAGGCCTGCAGCGTGACGGCGGCCTGTATGCGCGTGACGCCCGGGCAGCGCTCGTCCGACGAGCACGTGTCCAGGCGCGCCGCCGGGAACAGGGCCAGCGGGCCGGTGCCGGGCGCGTAGTCCACGCGCTCGGCGACGCCTGGGAGGACGAATAAGGTGGTGTAAGTAGTGGTACAGGGGCTTTAAATTAAGTGATAATTATGTTTGTTTAGTGATAAAACCAAGCGTAAGGCACGGTAGTTTTGTATAATTTAGAAGCATTTTTATTCCTGTAAATGTGAGACCATGGAGCCGTTTATTAAGTTATTAAGACGTATGTTGACTTAGTTGAGAATATGTCATGCTCACTTAAATGTCTCGCTGATGGTGGTTAGTGTGTTGGATCATTCGGTTCCCTACAAAATAATTGAGCTGGATGGTGCTGATCCACGCGTCATGTTCGTGAACGGGCGCCATCAGAAACTAGTCATCTCTTATCTGCCAGGGCTTATTTTTAACCTTTTCACCGCCACGGACTTCAATAGAAGTTCCAGATTTTTGTGCCACCAGCGCCACGACTTCATTAGAAGCTCTTCATTTTAACTATGTTATAATAATAAATTTACTGTATTTAACAGGTTTTTTTTTTCATTTTATTATTTAAAAGCACTGCCTAATACCTTGTTTTTTATTTTACTACACAAAAGAAGCCTTTAATTGTCTTAAAATTGGGAAAAACAAAAACTCCGAACATTTTTAATATCTCCAGAACGCCAAGGACTTTATATATAGTCGGCCAGTGATGTGACGCGAAAGTTAACACTGTTTGATTTCGTCCGTAGAAATATTTATAAATACTACTATCGAAAACAATTTAAGGTCAATAAAATATGAACTTAGTTAACTACTTTACAACAAAGGGAAAATTTACCAATTAAGACCTTCAGATGGGTGCCGATTCGGAATTAAATAATTCTTGATATTGTTCACCAATCTTTGTCGATAGATTATATTCCCATCTCTACAAAAAAGTTAGTTGTCACTGCCCCGAGCGCCACGGACTACTATAGAAGTCGTTCTGTGACGTCATAAGCGTACGAGTGTCAAGGTCATTTTTGCATAGTGCAACAATGTAAACGGGAAAGCGCGCACGCCTCCTTCTTTCCCGCTTTGCTTGTGATAAGAACAAAATTATTTTAATTGTATTCTATTGTATGACTAATTAAAAAGTGCTGTTAAAGAATTGAACTCTATGAGTTACAAAAATTTTTGCAACGTGTGGAATCGAACTCGAAGTGGAGGATATTGACACAGATGATGATGTACTTAACTCCATCTAGGTAATAATCATAGTCTTTCCATAGTTTAAGATAACAGTTCATTTTAGTCACCCAAACCCATAATCCACTATCTTTATTTCCATATCCTGCAATGGTCCTACCTACACCAACCGAAGTTTGTCCTTATGATAATCGTAAGTTGGTGACTCATTTAATTAATTAATTAAAAATGGCCTCTTGCATGCCTTCCAAAGGACCGGGACCCCAGGATTCCCAGAAATGTCAGGAGACGTAAAAATAATAATAACGGTTATTCATCAAAAAGTAAGAAAAAACACGGGATAGACAAAAATGAGAGAAAGGAAGACCATAGACATCCTTAATCAGAATTGAATGTAACGTGCTCTGAGCGCCAAGGACTTGAAATGAAGTCAATGGATGACGTCATGAACCTAATAGAGATGTACCACATTTCTTATAGTTCTAATTGAGTTATGCATTTTTTTCTTAAAGTCTTATTCTTTATACTGATTTTTCTGACTAAAGATACTGTGAAATAAAACAACATAACATAACATCACGCTTTGTTTCCCCGAAGGGTTGGGCAGAGGTGGCCCTGTAGCAGGCACACCCACATTTCGCCAGTTATGTTTAAACAAATATGGAAATATTGAGTCAGTTTTTATTTATATTCGTAAATTTATAAATAAAGCTTAACGTAGGCGTATAAATCTCATTTATCGATAGGACGATACCCTCATCACTACTTTTTACTGTACATTTAGTTATACATTTATAGCTTGGCGCTGGGCGAGGCATCGCGTCCTGTGTACGTTGGCGGTGAAAAGGTTAATTTTATATTTTCAATTGCTTTTGATTATTTTTTGTACATTGTTCTCACACATAGAAGCAACAAGAATGACGTACCCAGGATTTTGTAATATCTGTATTTAAAAGAGCGTCTTTCGAGTTTCTTGCCCGTTCTTCTCCATAGAGATCTACGTTTTGGAATGGGCAACTAGCTTCAACTTTCTGACTAACTGACCGACTCTTTGACAGTTCAAAAGTGCCTGTAAATGGTTTAATTGAAATAAATGCTATGAGTTTGAGTTGAGTTTGAGTTTGATTTTGAGACTGTTCCTGCAGGCACTGAGAGGAGATTTTCTGGTATACAATCAAATGATTTTTCCTCACTGCTTTGTTGGAAACTTGGCTTTTAAGAGGGTTTAAGCACCCTTGTACTACAAAATCAATGTCTTTTCGCCGGTCGATCAATCTGCTGAACACTGATCGATCAGGAGCCGGATATATTGACACATTGTATATATAAATCTATGTTCAATATTTGCATGAAGTTTTTAGATAAATGCCATGTTGTTGGTTTGCTGCACGCATTGCTGTATACTGTAAATGCAGCAAGTTTTATAAATAAATAAGTAAAAGCAGAAATAAATTGACGTCAAAAACAGCAATTATTTTATTCTATTTAGTATATCTTCTGTATCATATTCAATCAAAACCTAACAAAAGAAAATTATATTCCTTTTACTTAAATTATTTTCTTTTCAAAGTAAACTAGCTCTGTGTGCAACTGTAGGAACAAGTTTGTGTCCAAATACAAAGCAAGCATGGCGACTTGAAGTATAAGCAACTAATTAATATCGCCATTTCTGCGGCTTCGTCCGAATAGAGTTGTTATAATAATCCCGCACTAAGCCGGGAGTCCGTAGTTTGGGACCCGGGCCCGGGGCGCTCCATCAATTATTATTTAACGTTTACATGTTATAGTTTGTCGGATTGTTCTGTGTATTGAATAGTGTGGCCCAGTTTGGGGAACAATAGTGTTTCCTTGAATACCCTCAAATACCCTGACTAACAAACTAACTCGTTCGCTGCTACGTATGGACTCGTAGTTTTCTTCCATATAATTGGTGTTTTACTTGGGTTAAAATATATAAATAAAAATAACTGTGAAGTTATTTTTTTCATATAGGGAAGTAGGGTGCAACTACATAATATCTAATAGTTAATGAAACATCATACTCGATGTCAATAATTTTACACGAAAATAGCGAAGCTCACGAGTAGCGATACTGATCGTCTTGCCTTGGGCATTCAGCCATTCCAAAGTACTTACTCACTGACTACTTAACTAATATACTTAACTTGGCAAGACCTATTATTATTTCGTGCCAATACAGAAAATTCTATAAATTTACAAGGGCACTTATAAAACGTCAGAAGATAGGTGCACGGTTCCACTTGGTCGTTACCTATGGAGAAGAGCAGGAAACTCCACGTTTACTGTTTGAAAAATAAAAGAAAGATGAAGAACACAATATGTACGAACCTTTCCAGCCCGCCCTGCAGGGCTTGTTGACCTTGATGGTGACCATGACGGGCGTGGACTGCATCATGCCGCAGTCGTACGCCACCACCGACAGGATGTGGTTGTGCGACTTCTCGTAGTCCAGGGCTTCCGTGTTGCGGATAACACCTGGGGAGGAGAAAAATATGTTATTTATTAAGATAAAATAGTAGTCAGAGAAATAACTTGTTAAGCAAATTGACACCCTACGTCAATTTGCCGTCTTATAGCAATTTCGTACAACTGTCAAATAATGACAGTTGTGATGTGAATATACCTACAGACAATTGGAAGTCATTTGCTTAATAATTTTCCCGACTTTGTATAGGTTTAGTTGCGTGGTATAGTGACCTACAGTCAGTTGGTGAATAGTTGTACCTAACAAACCCACGTTGTCTTAGAGCCAGGTCCTAAAAATGAGCGGTCGATTTGTCTGACTAATGAGGCCGCAAGCAGCAGATTTATTGATGTTCAGACAGGTAATTCATTTACCTAATGAAGCATTATGCGGTACAGTCCGTAAGTTAAAGATTTTAACTTTAGAATAAAACAATGTATTTCTAGAGCAAAACTGTCAAATCGGAAGAGCCTTAAAAATCACTATAATATGACCAGAGACCATCACCACACCACCTCCAACAATCTGCTCAAACCCCAAGCTTTTAACTGTGGAGCAGACGAATAATACTCTTATGAACTACATAAATATTCAAACACTCACCTTCATTATCGATGGTGAAGGGCTGGCTCCTGTCGGTGAGTATCTCGTACTTGCACACGTCGCCGTAGCGCGGGGTGCAGTCTCTGTCCGTGGCCTCGACACGCACGATCTCATCGTACACGCGGCCCTCGTCCACGGTCTTCACGTACGCGGCCTGGCTGAACACCGGCGCGAACTCATTCACATCCGTCACTGTTATGTGAACTGGCACCCTGGGAGAAAAAAGGAAAATCTTTAAATATCAAAAAAATATACGAGAGAATATGGGTTTTTTAATTTTCAAGTTAACGACCTGAAGATCCTGCTTTATCTACAGGCAGTAAGCTAAGAAAATTATGGATTGAAGTTCCAAATGGATGTCTGGGCTAATACGGGTTTTTACAGTAAGTTTTCGAACTGCCTCGTTGGTCTAGTGGTCGCAAGCGCTACTGCTGAGCATGAGGTCCTGGGTTCGATTCCCGGGTCGGGCAAAGTGTTATTGGGTTTTTCTATCTGAAATTTCTCAGTAGCAGCCCGGAGTCTGGAATTGTGCCCGGTTGATGGGAATAGGCTCGCCCCCTATTACATGGGACTTAAAACATAACTGGCGAAATGTGGGTGTGCCTGCTACAGGGACACCTCTGCCCAACCCTTCGGGAAACAAGGTGTGATGTTATGTTATGTTATGTTGTCTAAGTGCTCTAATGTTTCCAACCTTTCAAAAAAACCTTGTTTACGTTCCGGTGTTCATACCTAGGTTAGTGTTTTTTGGGTCATTAATAATTGTTAACCCTTTCCCTGTTTCAGGAACCTCATAATTATAGTTCAGGGTGATTTTCTAAGTTTTGTGCGAGCTTTGCGTATTGTTTAAGATCCACTGTAAATGAAACTTACGTGTTTGAGTAAGAGCCGTCGCACCCTACGGCGGCGATATCAAACTTGTAGTTGCGTCGCTTCTCGCAGTTGAGCGGGTAGCGCACGCGCAGCCGAGCCTCGTTCTCGTCTATTACCATAATCTGGAACAATAACCAAGATTTAGATTGTGGGAAATGTCGCAGAATAGTTAGTTATACGTTTAGTTTATCAGCAGGATATGTGCCATTGCTGCGGATAGTTTCGATGCACACAAACACTGCTGCATGTGATGCGATGACACTAAGAGACATGACGATCGTCCATCTTTATTTTGTTTTAGAGCTACAACAGTTTCTGAAGAAAAAACAAAAAACAATCAACGTGCAGATATTCGCATACCTTCCGTGCTCAGCAAAAATCATTCACGCCCGAATATACACTAAACATTGTAGGATTTTATTTGGGCCAGCCAAATAAAATCCTACAATATAATAACAGGTCCATTATCAAAACACGAATCTATCCCATATTGCCATCCATCCGGTCTTTTGGGCCCGACCTATTAACTCCAGTCGAGCGAACAAAATAGAAAACTTATCCGAACGACCATAATTCCCATAAAATATTTGTAGGTCCTTTAATGAAAATGATTCCGGTCAGTAATGTACAATGGTATTGTTTGGTTGTCATGGTAACGGGTCCAAGGGTTTCTATGGCTTTGTGATTAATATGGCACATAAATTATATGTTTTCTTTGTTGGCAGAATGTCCCCGTACCTATCAAAAAATGGTTACAGTACTTAAAGGAATAATAAACTTGAGCTTGTTTATTTAAATAGAGCGTGCCCAAATAATCAAAAACTCAATTAAAAGATTTCAACAGACCCACACTCATAGCAAACCAGAAGCAATTCGTTCTTGATTTAAAAAATAGTTTTAGTTTACTAGAAACAAAAGATGAAGATAGTGCTAAAAAACGGTCAGTAGCTAAATAAAAACAAACAATTACAGAGATAGTAAATTAAGCTACCAAACAGAAAATAATTAAGAGAGACAGACTAGCCAAGTACACACCAGCATGTACACAGTTGTGTATGCTGGCGTGTGTTGTAACTACAGATACACTTGTAAAGCGTCATATCCGTTAAGATTTAAGAAACCGTAATAAACATCTCATCAAGATTGCTTTGGAACAAAATAAACCTTTAAAATCAGCCAAACAGGAAATTTCAAGCAAGGACGATCTACAATTGCCTGTTTAAGGGATTGTTTAGGTGCGAGCCAGAACGATAGAAGCAAAATCATAACATTTGTACCGAATATTGTAGAAATTTTTACAGTTATAAACCGACGCTCCAACCTAACACAACAATGTGTTCGTGCTCCGATCACATTCCACCATTTAGAGCGGTTACGCACTACGTCCGATTCGAATCCGAATTCAAGATCCGAGTTTAATCCAAATTGGTAATGTTCTAAATTCGGACGGACAGAGTTCGGATCTAGTGCGCAACCCCTCGTACAAATAGCACTATGGCTACTTCGGACCGAGATTTCTCGGATTCGGATTGGATGTAGTGCGAAACCGCTCTTACAGGTTGGGAAGTCCACAAGGCACCACGGAGCATGAAATACAGCAAGAATACTGAGATAACGGCTGATGGGACTATAAGCATGAAAGAAGAAATAAAGAAGATTATGAGGAAGATGGTAATGATGATATTGTTGTTCTTTGTAATTTGTTTTACATAGATGTTGATATCGATTAAGTTAGGATAGGCGTATTTATCGCATTAGGTTATCCTGTAATAGTAGATGTAAGAAGATAAATAATTATTCGGGATCTGTATCAAAGGATGGTAGAAATAAATAGGACAAACTAGAACTAAGGCAAAACTATTAATTATTCAATCAAAGTTCAAGTTTTTCCGTATTTATTTACTCACTGAAAACCGACCACTAAGTAGATTGGAAAGGAATAAAATCCGTTGGAATGGGGAAGTCCTAGTTAAATAAATAGATAGGATACCACATTGATTCTTTTAAATAAAAGTGGTTTAATCATGCGGACCTTGGAACGAGAATAACATATTTCCAGACATATTTTCACGTAGAATTTCCTGAACAGGCGATCTCTAACTACGTGCTACAGGAGCGAGATAAGTTCTAATCCGTTGTCTGCCATCGATTACCTGTCAGATTCTGTGCTGGCTAAACGTGGCTATACATGGCTATACGAGGCTATACATGGCTATCCGTAGCTTGTGGCCGGTCCAACTTGACAACTACCAGTAAATCACGGAAGTTCGAACAAGTTGCTAAGTTCGGCTTTAAAATAGATTTGGTAATGCACAGATTTATGTATTTTATTCTAAGCGAGTGTTTTAGAGGCGAAGTGATTGCTAAGGGTCTCCCTGGGGGCAATTTCCGTATTTTTATTAACGTTCGCATTCTAATGTCGGTCACAATTTGTTAAAAAAAACTCTCTAATTTACCTATATTTTTGACAAGTTTTTGATACTAATTGTCGCTGAGATGAGACTGCGATTTGAATTTGTATAATTTTTAAGTATGAGAATTAGCCTTCTAGGTTTTGAAAGGCAATGTTATAAAGGTTTTTTGGGAAATCTTAGGTTCTTAACGGCTATGTGGAAAATTACCTTTGAAAAAGAACGCCCTCAGGATTATGTCTGGACTTTGAAAGAGACTTTAAACTCTTGAGTTTGTTTCAGTATTTCTTCTTAGAGTAGTCAGATAGGAAGCACCGAGCTGATCTAGTTTGTTTTTCATCATTTAATTTTATAGGTTAGCATGTCCTTTTACCAAAAGACCAAAGAAATGTAACTCGGTGCCTTAAATCAGTGACTTTTATTCGAAAAAAGCTCGAGCTAAAGAGTGTCGTTGCCTGAACTAATATTTTAAATACTATTGTAGGTATACATACCCATAAAACCGCACAGCCTGCTCGAACACAGTCAGGTTGTAGTTCAACACAGTAAGGTAATATTACTGCCGTACACGACGACATTGACATATCACTGAGTGCGGATCTTACGCCGTGTTGACACTGCACAATGGGACACTGTTTGTAGGCTGTGCCACATTTGTGGGGGCTCATCGGTTGGGACATGAATCAAACTCGAATAAACTCTATCTCTCTCGACTCGTGGGTTTATTCGAGTTACATGATGTAATGAGATTTTAAGACGTTTTATAATTCATCATCTGCCTGGTCTTTTCCGAACTATGTTGGGGTCGGCTTCCAGTATAACCGGATGCTACTGCTTATCTGACCTCCACAATCCAATTACAGGGTAACACGATACCTCTTGGTAAGACTGATTGTTAGGGAATTATGTAACAAAGCTTCGCTTAGTGCTTTCAGTTCAGCAATTTAGTTACTGCCTGATTAAGATAGTAAGGTGCAGACGCTATCAGTTAAGGAAGATAAGGATGAATGAGGAGTTCAGTCTAGAAAGACCAGAAAGACCAGAATAAGTAATTATGTATGTGTTGGATTCGACTAGGACAAATGGCAGACTATTTATTATTTTATTGGGAGACCTTTGCCCTGCAGTTAATTGCCACACATTTTTAATGACACGAGAAAGTTTGTGTTTCTTCTGGAAACTTTAAGTTTCCAGAACAAACACAATGAAAGGCTACCTACTTCCTGGACAAGTATGTACACACAATATGTAGCTCACAATATGTAGTCATTACTAGCAAAATTACTAAAAAAACGCCAACACAACATACACTTTGTAAGCATTTTACAGCTCAGCCTTGGAGCTGCAATAACGAAATAAAGCCGACAATGTAAAGTTTCAGTTATTGGTTCTTCAAAGTTGCAACCTGCCTCGCTGCCCACCTCCGGCAATCGCAGCGTCGTGAAACTTTGCAGCCGGTGCTCTGTGGTGCAATCTAAGCTACAGAAAGTTGCTACTTTCTTTAGCTTATAAGTATATGTTTGGAATATGTGGAGAAGGCTTTTGAATATTTTTTGTCTTAGGTTGTCTAGCTGGGATATTCAATTTCAAGGGTATAGATAGGTATAGTTGAACATAAAGTTGCTTTGTAGCGGGTTCACACGGATCGCTTTCGACTTAGCAGTTGATCAATTACAATCGAACCGTGTGAACCCGGTATTACTATCCTAGCTTGAACGTCACTTGTAAGTCAAAATGTCAATTGTCATACAACGACAAGGTCTATTTGTGCTTTCAAGACCAATGTGACTGTTAAGGTACAAGTCCGTAGCCGACTGCAGGCAGCAGCAGCAGGCGACGTGTCGCGACACTAGTTTCTACAGTATTTCTATGTAATCGAGTTTCTATGAAATCGTCTGCTGCTGCTGCCTGCAGTCGGATACAGAATTGTACCTTTAGATAGTTCAGATAGTAAATCTTAGTGCAGTTTCAATGTACTGCGAGTGTTTGTAAAGCTTGGCTAGGCGTGTAACAGTTTCTACCGATGGTATTAAAAACTTGGTCATCATCATCATCATCTTACCCGTCATCTCGGTTGTCACCCTCCATATCATCTTTTAAAGTTGGTCCTTCGGTACAAAACTTAAGAAGACAACACAGGAAAACTATATCATCCGCTCACCAACTAGTCACAGAAATAGGAAATAATGTGACATAGCTTCGTGAAATGCTTTCAGTACAACAAACTTAGTTATTGTCCGATAAAGAATTCATGGGCACGCGTTGCCCGTTTCCTGAAGTACCAAGTTTTCTCAAAGTTTTAGATAGAGATAAACAAGCGAACAAAATGTCGAAATCTGAGCACTAAGGGATCTCACGCACTAGACGGCCACGGCCACGACCAGTGGTCGCAGCGACCAAGTTAAGTATAGAAACCGATACGAATCGCGCAGTTGGTCGCACCGGCCAACTAGCCGCAGACCATACAATATCACTTGTGTGTCTAGTGCGCGACATCCCTACAAAACTTAACAACAAGTACCCAAATACAACCGTTTCACAAAACATCCAATCCTTTATTTAGACTTGGCGGATGAAAAATGTGATTTTATAAATGTCGGAAATACGTTACTGAGTTGACTAATCGGGCCGCCAGCGCTGCCTAGCGGCGCTTGACAGAGTCTTGAGACAGAGCTTGGACCGGCCGGAGCGGGAGCTGAACACAGTTCATGGATGGCGGTCAAGCAGTGAAGTCGTTTAGAAACTGTCGCGCGTTCCGTATAGTTGTGTCGTGTACATACATACCTACAGTGTGTTATTGCTAATGTGATTAATTTGATAGTAAATTCATCAATTCATAGATCTGAACTGCAAACGGTTTTTCTATTGCGCAATAACCAACACTACCCACAGTACGCCCACAGTGGTTAAAATATCTCTGCCATAAATAAAATATAATGTATTTTTTTTGTTTTTTAATTAAATGGATAAACTGTACTAACATTAGGCTGCGTTTATTACTACTAATACCTATGAATATAATTTTTGAATCCAAAATAAATATATTTGATTTGATAAACATGTAACTAATTTTCTAGCAGAGAGGTTAAAAGAAGACTAAAAACATAATGTTGGGTGGGAATTGCAGTGTTTTGAGTGGCGGCTCTGACACCTGCCAATCGATTTTGAAACTAAATTTTAAAATCGTGTTTTTGTGTAATATTTTTATACAGCAAATTTTTTATTGGATTGTATTCCAGTGCAAAAGCATGAGAGACGTTTTTTAATGTCTGGTGTTAAAAGAGGACCTTTTTGTTAACGTCTAAAGTAACAGTCTGCTGTAAGGCAGTGTGTGAAATAAGGAAATAAAATCTAGACGCTTTCAAGAGAAATACAGTAAACATTTCACTTTCATAAAAACACAAACATTCAAAAACCACTCGAAATCCATCGAAAAAGTTGTTCGTATCAAAAAGTACATTTCGCCAAATCCTTGCCATTGCACCTCTAAAAAAACACGCTTTTAAACAGTTTGCGATTTCAAACTACCTGCACTGATGCAGTTTATCGCTTGCAATCCCAACTTTTCCATTTCTAGTTATCGTCTGCACAGAACAATAAAACTACGGCACACCATACAACGTGCGACGTTTATTACCACGGAGAGTTTATATCGCGTTGTGTGAGTTACATTGCTGCGCGGGTTCGTTGCAAATGGGGCTTGTTTACGAGCAGAACGCGCAATGTTTCTGTTGATTTAGTAGCGGGTAGAGGGCCGCTCGGCGCATAGTTCGGAGTTATCCTTCATTGGGATACATTAATGAGTTTACGACGTATCATCACAGTATAATAAAGTAACAGTGTTATGTCTCGGCAATGACCTTGAAATAATTACCCACGGCTGCTTCGTCGGTAAACCTTCCGCTTCCGTGCGTAACTGCCGCGCACTCGAGACTTGCGTAATGAATGATATTATTATACACTGAGATTTCGAAGCGCGTCGTTTCGGCCGTTTTCTATGCAGACATAATACTGTTACTTATTTATACTGTGGTATCGTGGTACAATGGTTAATGCGTGTGGTTTGTTTGTAGCTTGGTACCTCTGTCATGCTGTTATCCTGGATAGAGTAACTCGTCTACTTTGACTTAGAGGAACTACTAAAACTATTCTGCTAAGCTGAATCTCTTTATGAAGCGTTTTCTTCTACAATGCAGTTGACTACCTCATTCATTTATTAAGGGATATCTAACAAGTTTTTTACTATTCCATTAATGGGGTCGCGAAACTGATCTATTCTAACCGGCTAGCATACAAACCCACAATTTTGTCGTTTGGCAGAATTCCCAAATTCCGTCAGATAGGTAAGGTAGGTAGAAGTACTCCCATAAAGGCTCTTTCAAACAGGCGCGACACGCGACGCGACACAAAGACGACGCGACACAAAGACACCGCTCGTCGCACTACGAGTGGTGTCTTTGTGTCGCGTCGCGAGTCGCGCCTGTTTGAAAGACTCTTAAGACTAGATGGATTAAATTCAACAATAAAAATACAGTATTTCTACAAGGTAACCTATTCCTATGTTCTGTGTACCTACATATCTGGACGACACAGCTTGCAACTTACCGCTCACAATTATACAGGTTCCCTGGCGACCATTCCTAGTTCAGGCTAACAAGATTACAGCGATGAAAATATATGGCCGACCATGTCCAAACAACGTTTATTTGTTGTTGTGGATACAAGGAAGGTGCGACGGTTTTCTTTTGCAACAGTTTTAAAACTGATTCTTTTCCTGATACGTATCCCTGGTTTATGTAAACCTGGAAAACCTCTATTCAAGGAATCGGTAAGCTGCTGTGATTGAACGACTAATATCTAACAACCAACCATATAAGAATGTACGTCATACCTGGTCAAAATAGTTTTCTTAGAATTTCTCAGTGCATTTTAACAATTAGTCATTTTGATGAAGGGTGTTTAACAGAATATAACATCATTGCTTTCACAGTGTTGTAGCCTGACTTGAAGATAGTTATGTCTACGTCTGAACACGGTCTCCTAAGTTAACACATATATAACATAAGCAATAGATTTGACTACAGGATCTTTAAATTAAGACCAATAATTCAAGCTAAACCAACCTTTCTACACCAAAGTTTTACGAGGGGCCTGTTCAAGAGAACTAACGTCGAACGGAGCCTCCCCAAGGTGTTTGTTGTTGAGGAACAGAGCGGTCCTCTCGCGCGGATGGCCGGCGTCACCTCTCTCCTAGATCAGTCCGTCAGTGTACCTACTAGTTTGACTAACACTAACCTCGAAGGGAGCCTCCCCATGGTGTTTGTTGTTGAGGATGAGGAAGGAGCAGAGCGGTCCTCTCGCGCGGATGGCCGGTGTGACTTCCACCAGCGTCTCATTCTCCTTGATCAGCCCGTGGTAGCCCTCCTCCGGTTCTGCCAGCTCCAGATATGGAATGTCTGGAAAGTAGAAAAGGGATGCATTAAAAAAAGAAGGTATGTTTAGGCTGAAAATAGACGAGATCCAGTGGTCTGATTGATATAGTCTTCTGCTATCACCCCATAAATTTGTAATAACCACCAGCATGATTAATAATAATAGTTCTTTGTTCAACCTCACTTTACAATTTTAATAAAAGCCGTGACATGTAAAAACTTTGTAAGGCAAAACTCATTTCATTATAATCAAGAGGGCGCCGCCATTAAATATTCAGTAATAAAATTTAATAATTTGCTCGAAGGACCAGGGTCTCAAGCTCCGGAACAGGCCATAACCGTTAAAGAGGCTATTAGCCTCTCTGCCGGAGAAGGCTATCCGCAGATTTTAATGAAATAGCCTTTGCTTACAATCCGATGCAGTGTAAGGGTCCATTCTGGGGACACTGAAGGCCCATTTTTAGGACGATCTTGTGTAATGTCCGCTTGTGATAAGGATGGGGGTGATTCGAATCCATGGGGCGAATGAAAAGCGTTATGGGGATTCTTTTGTGTAGAATTTATTTTGATGATAAATGTAAGCTTGGGATTTTAAATTAGATTTGTTGCAAACATTTTATTTTCCGATAAAGATATCGGAAAATATAATGTGTATCGGTTTCATTTGAAATGTTATCTTCGAACTCAATCTTGCTTCAATACATTGCCTATTTTTTAGAAAAATCGGAAGAAAACCCCGATACCAAGGCTCGGAATCGGGTTAAATTTTCAAACTGTTATTATGTACTTGACGCATTCACGCACGATTCGGTTTCGCTCGTAGAAACCGGTTCTTTTTCACCGGTTTTGGAGGAATCTTTACATAAAGGTTTTTTCGGATTAAACGGTTTAGAGCAATATTAACCGGTTTTTGTTTAGTTTTTATTCACCGCGGCATCCTCACAAGTAGGCACAAGTTGCAACGCGTTTACAGACATGCCGCTCGTCGTACAAACCGGTTAATTTAGGTTAAAATAAAGTTCCTAAAAAGTTCACATTCTTAAGAAAAGTTCGGATTAAAACCCAAATAAACCTGTTTTCATCGGTATTTTTTAAACCGGTTCCGAGCCTTGCCCATTACGGTTTAATTTCACAGCCTTTCAATATCGTATGATATCCACTAAACAAATCCCAACAGATACAGTCTTTAACCGTCTGATCAGATTCGTACAGTACTATAGTACAGTACACATAAAAAATACGCTCGTAAAATGCTGACCCGGATTCCAACACTCTACGCTGCGTTTACGACTGGGTGCCCACGCACCAGCTTGCATTTAATCCCGCCCAGGATCGCACGGGATCGCCTAGGATCGGCCGGGTTTGTTTACAATCTCGTGTGACAAACATAGCCCGGACCTCTCAGTCTCTCGTTAAGGGCGCGTTAGATTCGTCCGCGGCATGCAATTTGTGCCACGCTGGCCGCATAAGCCAACGATCAAACGCGAAAGCCTCGACTTTTCCTGTTATTCTTGCGTTCTGTTTGAATAATGGAAATTTTTCTCGGTTTTACGGCCCGAAGGGTTGAAACGTTGGCAATTGTTTGTTGTTACAGAACTGTGACTCAAATTCGGGTTTCTGTGCAAATATGTGCTCGGTAAGCAAAAATGCGGGTCCAACGGTCGTGATTCTTTTGTGACTTTCGAAAGATCAGGTATGTAGGGCAACAGAAACGTAACAACCTGATTCTAGGAAACACTCAAATGTATGTATATAGAACAAGTGCCAACACGCTGAATTTTAGATACGAGTTGGATTTATGTCCTATCGCAAAATCTTTTGGCATAAAATCTGTTTACATCAACAAAATAAGCATCGGACACAGCAAGACAATGTATCCGAGTCACAGCGTGTGCCAAAAGAGGCTTGACCTGCTTGACCCAGCAACAATATTAAACTAAGTATTTCATGAAAAACTCAAGTAGCGTCTTTATAATCATGAAATATTATTTGTAAGGTTTTAAGGGCTACTTAATAAGAGTATTACAATTCACTAATGAGTATTAATGAGATCCTCCGGGAACAAAAATAGCTTCTTACATTACATAAGTAACGGTTCATTTTCTGATCGAACCGTGAATTTAATATTTTTGAGAATGTCTAATATAATCTGTTAGAATTTTCTCATCTTTAGTAATTTTATTTGTGTTAATCATTTTAATTTTGACAAGGTCATTTGCACTACTTTACAAAAACAAGTAACGCCCTGAAAGTGTTTAATCAGTTTCGTGAGGTGTTAAGAATTCCTGCAACGCACACAGTGTAGTGTTGCTGCAAAACATAAATAGGTACTAACCACACCACACACCACCCACGCCGCCTAGCTTACAACTGCGCAGGAAGATAGCAATTTTCATGTTTTAGGTTTTTCCTAGAATCGAGTTTAGCAAGGAACTGCTCTAACTAAAATAATACTCGTATTTATCCTCACACAACACTTAAATTACTCCTCAACACTTGCTGGAAAAACGCAAAGAGGAAAAGGTTTTATTTCACAATCTGTTCCTAGAATACAGAAACTCGTTCGAAATCGACAGTGGGTACTTAACATGTAAACTGCGCACTTTGAACACAAAAAGCTTAAAATTTTCTACTACATTAATTAAAAAGACGTCATTACGCGAAACGAGAGGTAATTTCGCTCGCAAAAAGGGTAGATTTTTATTTTTTTTATTTCGCTTTTGAGGGTAGTCCGTCATACTACGGGCCTTGTTTAGTATTCACAAGCGGTGTCGCTGCGGTCTCGGCTTCGTGTGAACGTGGCCTTACTTACACCCAGTAGCTGAATTATTACGATCAAGTTAAGGTATTTGTTTCACATTTTTGAGTGTAAATCATTGTAAATATTATGTTTTGGGATAATATTTTGTTTATTTGTTAATTTCGGATCAAAACTTTTGTCCAAATAAGCCAAATTTACGTAATTTTATTATCAAGGGCCTTGTTAATAAAGTGTAGGTGGATGATCCTAACTTTTGTTATTGTATTCGAAAATAATTATTTAGTCTAGTTTTTATAAATTAAGTTCTCTATTCATTGGAAACTGCTCTAGGCACTTTATCGTTACATTTTACAGCCGTCACCTGACCTCGGCTATGTCTTAAGAAAACCAGGTTAGGAACACAGTTACGCGTAACTATAAACCATTCCGACTTTTCACAACGAAATACTTAGTTGTACAAACTTCACTGCCAATGGAAATTCCGCTTTGTTTGCGAAATACCTACTGAATTATACATTTAACATTATTAACTGTTTTGTTGATTCCAGAATAAGAAAACAAAAAAAAATACATTTACATTTTATTTTTTTACATTTACGACAGCATACAAAACATGTGTACTAACGATAAGCAATACATAGGTATAACAATAACTTATATTCTGACATTATGCCTGTAAAAATACTGCTTACAATAGGGCTTGTCGTAAAAAGAAATAGTACGTGTAGTTTTCGCGTCAAATGGACTCACTAAATATTGAAGTGACTTATATTCTGGGAGGGTAGTCGACGCGTGGAAACGAACGACCTTTGTACCGATGACATGTAGCGTGCTGGTACCGACAAAAAGTTTAGATTTGTTGGTTCCACCCTGGGCGCCAATAGTGGACAGTGCGGGTTTTGTGAAAATGTTAACACTTTCTGTAGCTGCGTTGGCGTAGTTTAAAAACATTTGATTTTTATCGCTTCGAGTTTACGCGCTAGGTGGACGTGTTGAATACAGCTCAATTTGGAGTGACATAAATAAACAGTACCTAGTCGAAAAGGTACAGCGGTTAAGATATAAATAGCATCTATAGTGGTGACGAGTAGCGTGATGGTTCGGACATTACAAACATTAATTACTGTTTGTTGGTCCCATGTTGGGACGCCACTAGTAGATAGTAAAGTTCATGTACAATTTCTGCAGTTTTACTGTTGCGTATGTCGGTGCAATTTAAACAGCATTAGATCTTCAAGTACTAAATGGACTCGCTAAAAACTGGTCGCTTTTTGGGAGTAACATACATGCACGGATGGCAGGTGACGCGTGGAAACAAACGGCCTCTAAACGATGACGTGTAGTGTTGCGTATGGTGATAAACGTGTCGATATATTTGTCCCACTGTGGGCGCCAATTGGAGCTTGTGACACACTTTGTACTGCGTACAGTGCTCTGAAGGGTAATTCCCGTATTTTTATTCTAATCTCAGTCTCAATCTGTCAAAAATACTATCAATTTACTTACATTTACTACGCAGAGATGATATTAAGACTTTAATTTGAACTTTTTTTAAGTACGAGAATTGGTCTTCTGAATTTCTGATATAATAAGAAAAACATTCGTTTTATACATAAACCTTCAGTCCTCAATACAGAATGTCAGAAAAAGATCCTGAATGTGAATACAATTTTCAAAGTAAATACATAAAAAGGTTATTGAAAAGAAATCCAAATCACACAAACAATTTATCACAAACGTTGACTTCCAACAATATCCTAACAGACGAGTAAGCCGATCATTTATTTCAATTACTCATTCACGTGAAGGGAGCATAAAAAACCCTTTTTGGCGTAGCCTGCGATCGGAAACCCGACAACCATTAATCTTAGCGCCATGTGTCAGTCAGAAAATGTACATAATGTGACAATTACGGCATCTGGATTTGAATAACAATGTTGTAGAGCCTCGAGAAGTGTTACCCGTAAGAACTCCAAGGATCCGATCCCACGAGAATTGGTCATAAATGCAGATACGCCGCAAAGGGCGATAAAATCGGCGCTAAATTATTTAAAAGGCTGAAAAGTGGGTAGTATGGTGCTCGTATGGGTGCTCAGCGGTTTAGTCGGTTTGGAAAGTTGCGGTGAAGTGGTAAAGCCTTTTATTGTTACGCCTCGCTGTTAAATTTTATAGACTTTAAATTCTGATATTATTTTGCCAAAAATGGAAACATCAAACACATATACAGGATGACTTGTAATTTGACGTATTCCTTCCACAACGTGATAGTGTGACCTATTTGCAACAATTAAACACCCCATAAAGCACAGCCGAAACTTCATGGGATTAGAGAAAACCGAATTTTTATGTTTTTTGTAAATTTCCCAGAATTTATCACTAAATATAACTTTTCTCTAAACTATCAAATTAAATGGCCTTCATTGTTATCCAATTCCTTATTGGGTACTTAATACTTGAGCAAACCTTTTGATGTAACAAAAATTTCTAAAACATAAAACAGTTAAAGGGCAAAGTTTATTAACCATTTTCAAAAATCATCCGGGGTACATGAACTTTGACACCAGTTATCTCAAAATGTTACTATTTTAATTTCACTTCATAAGTTACCAACACAGAAGTTACAAGAATAATAAGAGCTTGTGTTTGCCACAGAGGTGCGCATGTTCAGGTGGAACTAGTTGATATTTTTTTTCATACAAATTTTGGGGGGTTTTACTCCACTGTTTGACATGGTACATCCAAAGTTAAACATGATATCGTTTTGTTTTATTATTAATTTTGTCTGTGCGGAAACAGAATAGTAAAATAATGAGCCGTTAAGTTAGGAGCCCACAAAGATTCCTTTTTCTTGCAAATTTAAATGCAACTTTGGGGGTAAATAAGCAATAAAAGAAGTATAAAATCTCCAAAACAAAGTCGGCACCGATAAAGCTCAATTGTCGAAGAGTTCAATAAACTTTATTTGTAATTGATTTATGCAGTGGTTTTTTCATAAAACTCTATTTTCAAAAGAACTTTTCGTAATTTTTTACGCGCTCGTTTTACTCAAATAGTTCGGAACGGTGTTTGTGTGCTTGCAAACTAGACGTTGTGCATGTAGACCAGCGTCTAACTGCTCATCACTGATGACTGATATATCTCTGTCGGACACGATGCCAGGTGAGGCAGCGTGCTTTTCGGCCATGCCCACTAGTGAGTTCGAGCCCGCGACTAGTTCAACCTTAAACAAAACTTTTGAATAACAAATAACAATCAGGTTTAGGTTTTAAATTATTTGAACAATTGTCAATTCTATAAGGATGAGGGGAAAAATTGACAATTTAAAAAAATTTGGGGCCCATAGTCGATAATGCGGAACTCTTTCCGCATCATCGACATTTTTTTTGTTTACATAGGAAGCTTTTTCAATGTTGTTTCAAATAAATTAGCAATGAAGGCACTTCAATTTCATATTTTCAACAATTCATAATATATGTCACATTCTGGGATTTTTTCTGAAACTAAGGCTAATGGATAAATAAAGGATTTTTTCAAAGCCTTAAAAGTCAAGGTATGTTAAACTATTAGAGTAGGCACATGCGCTGTACGTTTAAACAAAACATATTAATAGTTTTGTTTTAACTAAGCGATAAGTGAACCGTGACCAGCGAGTAGACCGTGAGTCATGTTAAAAACTCAAAAACCGCTCCGCCACTCGTAACCTGGTCATGACAATCTGAGTGCCTATCGTGTGCTGGATAGCTGGGAGGTTCGGAAGAAGTGGGATGGCATAAACCAGTTAACTAATTCGATTATCTCACAATTTTTAAATATTTCAACAATTTGCAAATTCGAGCTTTGCCAGCACCTGTTTCATCGGCAACTCTAAATTTTTATTTTAACTTTTGTACGTCGTTAGGTAGTTGATTAAATGAAGATGTCTTCTCCGTAATTTGTACGCTAATGCCAAAGTAAAATTTCGAGATAACTAGTGTCAAAGTTCATGTACGTAGATGATTTTTGAAAATGTCTTTAACCTTTAACTTTTACCTGTTTGATGTTTTAGAGAATTTGGTTACATCAAAAGGTTTGTTAAAGTATTTATTAGGTACCCCATGGAAATGCAATGAAGGCTATTCAATTTGAGAGTTTGGAGAAAAGTCATATTTAGTGAGGACTTCTGGGAAATTTTCAAAAAAAAAAAACTTAAATATTGTATTTTCTCGAATCCCATGAATTTTCACCTAGGCTTCATGGGGTGCTTAATTGTTGCAAATCGATCACACTATCACGTCCTGGAAGGAATACGTCAAATAACAAGACACCCTGTATAAGTAAGATTTTGTGGTTTCTTCTTTCTTTCTCGCAAGTAGGATAGCATCAATAATAAAAAAAATAACCTTGCTAAAGGTTAAATTATTTTATTATGAATGCTATTCCAATATACACCATAACCTTTCTTGCGTATATTACCATCATCATAACAAAGCCACAAAACGAAGGCCACCATTAAATTTTTTACTACCTAACCTCCAAAGATAAGGCAAATATGGTGAACCCTTCGACACAATGAGTTTACGACACTAACCGGTCATTGGCAAAACTGCGCTGAAGTTACCTACAAAAGTTGCGTATTTTATGGTGTCTCGACATTGCAGGACTCATCATTTTCACTTAAGTTTGTTACAGAAACCCTAAAGTTGTGAGCTGTGGGATTTGAGGGATTATAAACTATGATCCCTGCTGATCCCAGCCGTAGGGACAATTGATGAGCTTTTTTTGATGACAGTTTGTGGAAAAATTATAATTTATAAATATTTTATGAGTGGAAAGCAGGAGGGTCATGAATTTTGAATTAGTTCTTGGATGAGTTATTCGGTTCTATTACCTGACCGTTGTTCATCATGATCGGTTGTAAAAGATAAACTTAAAACAAAATTATAAATTCTGTATCGCTAAATCGAAAGTAAATAAGCAATATAACTATTTATCGATTCACCTTAGCAAAGGTCACAGATACGCAGATTGGGTATATCAAATATTTATTCATGAACCTAAACAGTTTTAAGCCCACGCTTCTATTCCGTTTAGTTTAAAGACCGTTAGATTGCCAAAGAGAAAGAAGTATATCAAACACCCACAAGTAACGGTATGAGACCTATGTATTTCTTAAAGCAAAACCAGTTCAGAGATAATATTCTATTAATATATCAAATCAGGGCTAGGACCGAGCTTGGGGCTCGATTCAGGACTTTATATTTCACTGTTGTGTACATAAAGTGTGGTTAGAAGTAAAAGATAACTTAGCATTAGAACTCAGTTATCATGTATGTCTGCTTGCAGCGAAATAGAGCTCAGTTTAACCACACAAAACCATTTACCCAAATGAAGTAACTTCGCACGTAAAGTCAGGCGCAAACGCTGTAACAGTTTAAATCAAAATAAATCCGACAACTTCTACACTACACCCGGAATGGTCGTGACATACATTATGCATGGATGTAAGCTGCGTGTTCTTCGCTCTACGGCATGTAGTATTGATTCCAGTCCTGAAGCAGGCATCAGTAAACCTCCACCTGTCTCACTCTAACCACTCAACTGTTGGAAAGAGTGACGAAGGCGGGATTGAGGCAAAGAGGTCGTGCGATGGTTCCATGAAACGGCAGAAAGAAAGGCTGGTTACGGCGGAATTACTGTGTAACAGCACTGTCATTGAGAGTTAAAGTATTTTGCGACACTTTGAAGTTAATCGAGAGAGTGGATAGCTACTTAAATTCGTTGGGTGAAATCTGAACGCTGAATCTACTTAGAATCTTCTTTAGGATTTTTGAAACTTTGATTTGACAATATTTCTGTGTTAAATAAGTCGATTGTAGGATATTTGGAAAGCTTTCTCCTAATATTTTTTTTCCAGTATGTTCAATTGTGTTCCAGTGTGTATCAATTGCTAGGGTTGGTGAAGATTCCTCCGAGATTCTGTCGAAGATTTATGGGAGATATTACTTACACTGATATTCAGCCTGTTTTAGAATAGATCTAATCTTTCCGAAACCAAAGAATAGGACAGAAGGCGCACTCCGCATTTTAGGTATGAAACTACAAGTACGCGGCGGGCTCGTCTTGTCGGGCCAATTCAGTGAGCGTAACGTACCTAGTCAGAAGATAAGAGTTCCGCGATAGAAAGAGAGGAAACTTCTAGGACCTTTTATTTTTGGATTGGAAATTATAACACAAATAACAAATAACTTCTCCCGCTCTGGGCGGAGCGGACGTCTCAGACTCTTCCTGACTAAAACCCACCCGTGTTCCTTCAGTTGCCATATTACCGGGGGCCACGATCTCCCTTTCGAACTTCTTCGCAATCCCGGCAGGCATCGGCCTTAGCGGACCCCGTCAATTCTGCTGATATCTCTTTGAGGCGCGCGTGGAACACAACGCGCCGTCGACCCGGGCCTGGTCCTTATCGGACGGTGAGCTACCCATTGCTCACCGTCCGCAAGCCCGCGCCTATGGTGGCCGGAAATCGGCCTGCGATTCCCGACGTCCAGGGCGTCTCCTCCTTCGGCGGTTAGGGGCGTGAGGGCGCGAAATTTGCCTCTCCCGCACGCGTTCCGCCTCCTCCTTCGCGAGCATTACTGCTTCGCAGAAGGAGGTGACGGCCTTTTCCTCTCGCTCCGTACCATGGCCTAAACTAGGGCCGGACGCGAGAGATCACCGCCGCCTATCGCCTCCACGAGGACACGGCGATGCTCCGCCCAAGCCGGGCAAACCTCCACCGTATGCTCCACCGTGTTCTCCGGGCGATCCACACAATGGTGACACCCGGCCGTTTCTTCCCGCCTTATCCTGAATAGGAACCTCCCGAAATAGCCGTGTCCGGTGAGGACAGGCGGAAGGTTAGGACGCCGTGGCGCCGCTCTAGCCACTCCTCATTGAAGGGACTTATCGCCGCAATTGTGGCGTGCTCAGCGCTGGGTTGCGACAATCGCACTCTCCATGACGCCATGAGATCCCGCCGGAACTCTGTCCGCTGTGCCGTGATTACTCGTGACAGCGGAGTTAAGCCCCGGCGTTTCGCCTCCTCGCGCCACTCCCAGATATGAGCGAAGACTTTTGCCTCCAGATCCCATTGCTGGAATCCGGCAAGGAGGCTCGCCGCCTCACAGGAGACCGTGCGGTATTTTCGGGATGGCCATGACCCTCTGGGACGCGTTCAACCGGTGGGCTGGCCGCAGCCTCAATGAACGCGCCCACACCAACTTCTAGGACCTAGATGAATATTACTGTAGGTAATTAGCACTATGCGACATGAATTGCACTTTATTGTGTCGCTGCAAGAGTCAGTTTTTATTTAAATGATTTTGCGGAGTGAATCATCTGTACAAATCTGTGCCGAAACGTATACTCGTTAGCTAAATACACAACTCAATAATATAGGGGTTATATCATTGAGTTGTGTGTTTGCTATTATCTTAATTAATTGAAGATGATTGAGATAACATTACACAATGAATTCTTGATGTTCTTGAGATAAGAGCTTGTCACTTAACGTAATACATTACAATATCAAATGTCTGATATATTTGTCCATGACAGGTGATATTTGTTTCACAGATACATAATTATTAGGTAATTGGTTTCTACATCCTCTTGGGTGAGTAATTTAGTAGTAGTATTAGCGCGTTCAAACAAACAAACAAAAAAATTGTATTATCCTACTAATAATATTATAAATGCGAAAGTTTGTCAGGATGGATGTTTGTTAGTCTTTCACGCAAAACCTAGATAGTTTATAACCTGGATTAACATATGGGGTACTTTTCTCTTATTTCGATATTCCCATGGGATCGAGATTTACGCGGGTGAAACCGCGGGGTGCAGTTAGTAATAAAATAAAAGAAACTGAAAATCTTAGGTGTTTCTAACTAGAGCTAAAGCACCATATTATCCTTCACAACTCGAAATAGCCAATTCAGGAAATACGATTACTAAAAAATACAATTCTAAGACGCTTAGAAGTAGCAGGAGAACACGTAACTACACAATGTGTAGTGGCAAGCAATTCTGAGCTAGATAGTGATTGGTCCTTAGCTCCCCGAGGTAACAGAGCAGCACAGCTCCCAGCACAGAACTCAATAACGTCGGACGTACTAAGGACCAATTAACTTCACCTTCAGTTCTCTTTGCAGTGAATTTTTAAAACGACTCAGCTCACACGGCATTTGAAATAGCATAGCCGGAGGCTGAATTGCTGTTCCCAAAGAATTTTCCACTCTTACCCCTTTGACGTAGAGTTCAGTTTCAATTGGAGTGTATTTCGAGATTTTTAGCGCAAGATTTCGAATTGTTGTGTTGGTTATAACACGCTCGTATAAGTCTTATAGTTTATTGTGTGGACTGTATGTGTACGATATCGTGAAACCGAGGGTTTGTTAAACATGAAGCACCTATAATAATAAATAAAGCTTCTTACCAGCAGGATTAGAAAATCGTGGAAGCAGAAAAAAGAAAAAACAAAGATAAATAGAAGTGAATTGGCTTGTATCAACCAAAATCATTTAGATATTAACTAAATATTTTTAGTTATTTGTTCCTAAACCATTTTCCGTGGAACTTAGGAATAAAACTAATTAAGATAGGCATAAATAGCCACTAGAAAACTTAAGAAAAACTCATTATAAGGCTGCTTGAGACGAGACACACTTCTACAACATGTATCTTCATAAAGCCGCAGATTAGCTTATATATACCACCACAAACTTATATTACTTTTTACTTAAAGGTTACCGTACTCGCTACAAGTAAAATTAAAACTACTAGCTTAATTCCTATAGACGACGTCGTAAACTCATTTGGTCCTAAGGAGCTAGGCATAGGAGATATAATTACAAACGATTAATTTAATGATGCTAGTAATTCTGTCGGACCTAACACTAAAATCTAGGGTCTTATAAAGTCCTTACTTAAACGTGTCTGGTGGGGCAATAGCAAAGATGAAATCTTGAGATTCGCCCTAGGTCAAAGGATGATTACGTTTCTGTTCGTTTTGGTACACAATGACACAAGTGACTTGACTGTCATGGATTTTTTTTTTAATGAGAATGAAAATGGCGTCTTAAACGTCATAATAGTTAATTATAATATTGTAATGGATTTTCAAATAATGTATTTATGCAGTAACACATGAAAAGTCACACCATTAGCTTTGTTAGAACTTCCCATTCTTCTCCATACGAAAAGTACCTTTTGGAAGGGGTGACTAGAATCAATTCTATTTCTTGTAAATTTTTACGTCTTTGTATTTTATAGTCAAAGTCAAATAATTGAAATACATTATTTGACTTTGACTTCTTGAATTGTTCACCTGCTGAAGGCAGAAGAGGGCATTTTAACAGCTGTTTATGTTATTTGTATTTTCCAAAAACAATTAAGTTTTTTGGCGTGTGTAACGCTTTGCTTTCTTTGAGCGAATGATTCCGAATGTGTTGTGTCAATCAACTCAGTATTGACAGTTCTCGTGCGGTGAAGGCACATCTAACGATTTAAAACTTTGGGCAATACTATATTATACAAGAGTAAGTAGTATATCAAGGGCTCCTGTGTTCAAGGCCCGTTTACCTACAAAAGCCGTCACGTCCCTGTGTAAAAAGGTTCCCGTAGAAGCCGTAAAGGTGTCGCTCTGACGGACAGTGTGATTTTATCGCCGTGATAATGCAGTGGAATAACGGGGGAGACGTGCTCCGCTTGACGAGGAGACGGGTTCAGACGTCACTAGTGGTTGCAAACCAGTAGATTACTGGTACTGCTAGTACTGGCTTGGTTTAGTAGGGTAGTGCAGTGTAAGGTCGGTTAGTGTATAGTTTACAGTTCTTTTCTACTTTAGTGTTGTGAGTGTGGAATTTGCTGCACTTCCTTTTCGGACTTTAGTATAGTTATCAAGAGTATTTTACATTTAGAAGTAATCCAGAACAGAAATGTTTAGTAGTACAGAAGAGGGGATTACTTCTTACTTAAGACTAGAGCCTTTCCTTAAGATTATCAGTTTAATACTTGGCTAACCGTGAACTTACGACGGTTTGTTAGGGAACGAAAATATTTATGACCCACTAAACCTATTTACAGCTTGCGAAGTTTATAAACCAACAAATATACATAGACATACAAAGTCAAAGTCAAAACATTTATTTCAAATAGGCCCATGTATGGCACTTTTGAACGACAAAATTTACAAAATAATAGAATTGATTCTAGTCGCCCCCTCCAAAAGGTAGTTTTCGTATGGAGAAGAATGGGCAAGAAACTCCACTCGAGTGTTTGCCAATACCTTGGCGATCACCCAAACGTTTACCAACGACAATACAACTAACAATACATACAGTAGATCCAATACTATTTGACCTCTCCTCAACAAATATTAGGGCACTGTCATCGTGTGAACACGGCGTTAAGGGAAGTCTCATTTGGCAAATGGCCGGAGTTGTGCCTACCCACATAACGCCTACATCTCGATGCCGAGACGCTTCGGATTACTTTCAGTAATAATTCATATTCCAAGTTTTGTTCAAATTCTGGAGACACTCGTAATGTGTTTGCGAGAAATATTCCTCCTATTACACGTGCGTATTTGTAAGAGTGTACTTTAAGGAGCGTGCTAGTGATTTTCCTTGTACAGTATAATGTAATTTCGGTTTTCTCGTAAACACGTTTAATAAAACCTGAGAATTTTGTGGTGAATAATGACGTAGGTTTGCAAAATAAAAAAGCTAGAAGTTTGTTTACTAAATAGAGTAAAGGTCAACACAAAATAACTAAACAGACAACAATGCCAGCACCAAGTACCACCTATCACCTCATATGATTTGGTTTCAGAAATGGTTGTTACCAGAAACAGACCTGTCAAAATTGCAAACAAAACACCTAACTTTTACTCTTAAATACTCTATTATGTGGAAACCCTAGAAATCTTAAAACTCTACTAATTGGGGAAATATGTATTACAAGTCAAGCTTTTGCTCAATAACGAAACATAAAAAGGTTTATTTTCATAGACAAGAGTTAACAAGATTTAAAATCTGTTAACTATAGAAAGAAGTAATAAAATAAATGAAGATAAAGCAGGACTTAGAAACAGAACATCAACAAAGTTAGTAAGCACAGCAGAGATAAAAAGACGAGGACTCAAATCGCTGCAAGGTACTACTATATTATATACAATAAAATGGATGATAGGATATTACAAATAATGTAGCTATACATAGAGCAACAGACCGGAAATCATATAATTGACAACCTTATCTTGCTATTGTTTAAGAAGATCCGCGATAATTAAGATCAAATCACACTACCATTTACCGAAGAACAGCACAATCAAGACACGTTCCTGATCAGTTACCTCACAGCTCAGGTATCAGTTGGAACAACTGTCCAACTTGCTATAACTGATACTATTGTACGATACAAACTGTAGTTCCGCAGTAACTTTATGTTGGAGATAACCTGTGGTAGGTCGTTAGGTCGGCACAACACGTGCATGGCCTTAGCAAATAGCTATAGACAGGCATTGCCGTGATGTAATCAGTGCGGCTTCCTTGAAGTAAAAATACACTTTGAGTCTTTATAATGTGCACATATCGAAATTAGGGAATCTATGTTTAATTGTGACTGCCTCGTTGGTCTAGTGGTCGCAAGCGCTACTGCTGAGTATGAGGTCCTGGGTTCGATTACGGGTCGGGCAAAGTGTTATTGGGTTTTCCATCTGGAACTTCTCAGTAACAGCCTGGAGTCTGGATTTGTGCCCGGTTGATGGCAATAGGCTCGCCCCCTATTACATGGGACTTAAACATAACTGGCGAAATGTGGGTGTAATATAGGTACACCTCTGCCTAACCCTCCGGGGATGACAGGCGTGATGTTATGTTATGTTATGTTTAATTTTATCGACGAAATTTTTCTTTAAAAGATCTGAAATTTTTCTTTAAAAGATCTGAGATTTTTCTAACAAAACGGTGTAAATTTTATACTAAATGATCTATCGCGATGAAACCAACTCCATAATGATTGGAAGTAATTAGATGTCCTCATAAAATGAAAATGTGGAAAAGAACTACCCTCAATTGAAAATAAACATGTTTTTTTTTAATCTGATTTTTTTTATTCAATTTTTACAATAATCGTAAAAGGAGATTGTTCTGCATCCATACATCGTTCGCCCCAGAACCAACAGCGAAGTAAACTTACTTTACGTGTTCTAAATTACAAGTATATGCCCATAAAGGCAAAGTTTAATGACGGACAACTTGTAGAAAGCATTTATTTAAAAACAAAGATTTTGAGGTTATATTTAGTAAAAAAACAATCCCTTCAATTAATGCTAGTAAATGCCTTTCACTAATGTTATTTCTATTGCCTATATGTGGCTAGTTAAAAGATTCAGTAAAACATTTAAGTACTGATTATGTACCTATCTTGTTCAGTGTAAAATAAAGTAAAAGTAGCATTTTACTTATTTGGTAAATCTTCTAGTTTTTATATTAAAATAGGTAGTTAGGTAATTAAGTATCTACTTATTTAAATAACTTACTAAAAAAATTAGGACAAAGTCGTTTGCATTGAGCTGACTTCCTATTTTTTCTAGATATAATTTATGTCATGTCATTCATGTCATATATACTTAGGTAGGAATTCATATTACCTTTATAGATCGCATAGCATTTCGTAAACATGGTGCCAGAGTGTAAGATTGAATTCAAATAAAAACAACACACAGTTTCTCGTTACTTAGATTTTATTATTGATCATCATCTTCTACATTAGTAATTAAAATATTATCTAAAAATTGTGCAGGGGGGCGACGTTATTTTGATGTCTTGCGAAACTCAAGTACCAAATAATGGTCATAATATGGGCGCAGCAACCTATGGTCCTGCGCCCAACGATGCAATTGCAGCAATACTGCACTATTGCTTGTCTATCTTCTTATTGATTGTCCTATTTGTGTCGAGTTTAATAAAATATAAACAAAATAAGTTTTATTACTTATATGACGGCTGTGAATTTTGACTCGTATTAGCCATATATTTTACAAATGGAACTACTTTATGTGAAGTACGGTCACACTGTGAAAATATGCATCTTCTATGTGTGTCTGATGCTCTTGAATAATTTGGCAAGGTTATTCTTTCAGCTTGTTGTGGAATCGGGACAACCTCTGGTTCAGGTAATATAGCATTGGCAGCTTCTGTACTCGCTCTCTGATAGCATCTATGGCAAAGTGAATCTGATGGTTCCACCTAAAAGAAAAATAATTTTACAGGTTATTGTTAAAATATAAAAAACGTATAAAATCTTGTCATTTCATATTTATCATTTTAATTTCATCCATGAACTCAAGGTGACAAGGTAGATTTTAAAATGTAGTTTAAGTTATGTATGTTTTTAATTTTGTTAATTCATGACGAAGTATGGCAGAGACCTTTGCCCAGCAGTGAGACAGGTTTAAAAAAAATACTTTTCATGTTTATGTACAAATAATTACAGTTACTAACTCTTTTACAATAATTAAATAGTCATTGTTGTAACCTATAAGTTTATAACTCACCTCTTGTGGTTGAAACCAATTCTGCACCACATCTAAAATATGATGAGTATTCTCTTCTCCTAAAGAGTATCTTCGAGTTTGTGCTAATGATACACCACATGTTAAACAAACATGTTGATGACCAATGGTTGTGGTTTCCTGTGACCCATGTGGGGTTATTATTTGACTGCTACCAACAATCAATGTGTGGCAAGCATCACAGATATAGTCATTTGCAGTCACCTGTAAAGCAGAATGCATATTAACTTAGGTCATATATGGCATTATTTTAGGTACCAGTTTAAAATAAAAGAAAAACTGACCACCTGTGTTGTAACTTGTTGTTGTATTGGCATAAGAATGGTAGCATCACTAAGAATATGTCTTCTCTGTCTTATCAAATTAATGCCACAATTAACACATCGCAACTGATTACTTCCTGTTTGAGTGGTTCTTGATGAAGATGGTGCAGAATAATGCCTGGCAGCACGAACTGCTCTTTGCCAGCAAGGATGGCAAATATGGTGAGATGCACGAACCTAAAATAAAAATTACCATTTATTTGACTATATTAACAGAAATAGGTTTGGCAGCTGTTATATATTTAAAATAGTGTACCACCAATAGTATAAGTCTTTCTTTGATTATATTTCTGATATTCATATGATGTTGAGTATCACTTCTCAGTGCAATCACTTGATGTGAGCGTGTTCGAGGTCCTAATGTTTTATTGCACAGTGCACAGTTTCTACCAATATTGCTAACAGATGTGGTTCTTATAATGTCTTCGGCTATGGCCCAGCATGTTGTGCATGCAAGATCATGAGCTTGAACCTGAGAAAATATTGACACCAAATTGATTTTTGTATAACACTGACCAAAAATATTGTTCAACATACTATGTTATTCCATTGAAAAAATACTAGCTGAAAAAAATTATTTAAGAAGTATAGCCGTTATCGGCAATGAGGACCCAAATTAGTTTCGAATGTGTGCTTGCCTTACATTACATTTATAGTATGTAATCATTACGTATGTTTAATTGGTACGTGAACAGTGTAGAACGTGGGTTTGCCAAAGAGTGGAATAGGTAAGTTTTTTACTTACCAAAAGAGGTGCAGTCAATTGTTGTATACAGTGAAGAATCTGGTCATCTTCCAACACCATGGAACCACCAGCAGAGCCACAATTAATGCAATATCCACTTTCCATTTCGTATGCAAATTCCGTTACCAATGCTAGGTGTCGTTTAAGCAGATCACAAAGTCCGTTTATCACAGCCAGGTAACACGTTATTAAAAGCAATCAGAGTCCGTAAAAAATAGCAAGTTCGTCGAATGTATTCCGAAAATAAAAGCAAATTGAAATCACTACACAATATAATCGCAAAGAAATGCGCGCGAGTGTGATTCTGTGTGATGTGAGTGAAATGCAATATCTTGACAGTTGAGTTGATTGACATGACATGACAAGGATTAGGGGTGCCCATACATTAAATCCGTATCGATATATTTTAAACTAAATCGATACCGTTCAGTACCCAGCGTGCTATTCTATTTGAAATATTACAATGCATCTCACTTAGGTCGTGTGTGCCGCATTCAGTTCGTATTCTTGATTCGTGAAAATACGATTAAAAAAGGCTTCATAATAAATGTATGGTTGTTTGTGCACTGCTTCGTTTTCGTATTTTTATGTTGGTGAGATTCTCACATCGAATCAGTTGTTACGGATCGAAGTAGCCGTCATGATTAATATATGGCGTTTTGTGCACTTACTCGTATTCGATTAGTATTCGTGTTTTTCACGAATACGAATGGAATATGAGTGAGCGCGAAATGCTGTATATATTATAAACGCGATCTCTGCCAACGAAATGTTTTTGGTGAATACTCGAATCTCGGATCGGTGCACGTGGACTCTCGTATCCGTGTTTTCTAAAACGGATCATGAAAAATTCCCCAAAATGAATCACGAATAAGAATCGACTAAGAGTGAGTGCACAGCGCCTATTCGCGAATTTCTGATCAGTTTTTATGCTGTTCGTAAAAAAAACTCGAATATATATCGAATACGACGTAGTGCACAAACGCCCTTATGTGTAGTAAATGGATTAGGTTATGAAAATTGTACAAATCCCGAAAAAGTTCCGAGGAGCCTGCAGGGTAATTATGGCTTGGCCAATGAAATTACCGAGCTCAGAACGAGATAACTGTTTAATTTTCAATATATACAAGAATAAAATCGAGAGTAACAGAAAATATTTTTTCTAAAAAATGACAGATGACATTTGACACTTAACATTCCGCCCACCATGGACAGTGTCCATAAAATAACACACTGAGTTACTTAACAACCAACCCACCCACCATGATAAAAGATAGCTACTACCAACAACAATAAAATAATAAATAAATCTAACTTAAACATTTCAATGTTAACAACACTCCATAACATTGCTGCCGGTAGAATTTGAATATATTGAGCAAAATAAAACTTCATAACTTAAATCTAGACGGCAACAGGTAAAATAATAAGCTTGGACACTGGTCTCTTGATAACAGAATCTCTACATTTTAAAGAAACAACGCGCGTTAGATTGTCCACACCAATATGCTTGTCAGTAATCATACCATACAACCATCTTGCCGGTGGCAGATCATCCTCCTTAACCAGCACTATATCTCCAACCTTAGGTTCCGGAGTTATTTGTGACCATTTATAACGGTGCTGGAGTTGTGTCAGATATTCATGTGACCATCTTCGCCAAAAATCTTGCATAAGCCGTTGAGTGAAATGCCATCTTTTGAGAGTACTCATGTTCGCATTTTCATAATTAGCATCCGGTACCAGCACTAAAGGCTCACCCACAAGAAAATGCCCCGGGGTAAGTGGGTACGGATCTTCTGCATTGGAACTAACTTGAGTTATCGGCCGTGAGTTAAGACATGCCTCTATTTGGCACAAGAGAGTCGTCATTTCTTCGAACGTGAGTGTACTGTTGCCGATTACTCTTTTTAGGTGATGTTTCGTGGACTTCACTCCAGCTTCCCAAAGACCACCAAAGTTTGGTGAGTGGGGTGGAATGAAGTGCCAGTTGGTGCCATTTGTCGCTAACCAGCTAGCTATGTCACTGGCTACTACTGACCCTTCTCGAGGTAATAAATTCCTAAGCTCCCTATTCGCTCCAACAAAGTTAGTGCCATTATCACTCCACAAATCTGCGCAATGCCCTCTGCGTGCAACAAAACGCTTAAATGCACTTAAAAATGCCTCTGAGGTCAGATCACTCACTACCTCGAGATGTATTGCACGAGTGGCCATGCATATGAATAAGCAAATGTAGCCCTTGATCGAGTGATAACCACGTCCCTTTGTGGTTCTGACTGCAATAGGTCCTGCGTAACCAACACCGCTCTGATAAAAAGGGCGACAAGCAGTGACACGAGCTGATGGTATTTGGCCCATCAACTGTTGATTCGTTTGAGCTGAATAACGCACACAAACAACACATTTACGAACATGCTGTCTAATGAGACTTTTCGCGTTCACAATCCAATACCGAGTTCTTATATAACTCAGCATTAACTGAGGACCTCCATGAATAGTACGTTCATGGGCATCCGCAACAATCAGATTTGCTAGATGTGATTTATGAGGAATCAGTATTGGATGCTTCATTTCTTCTACAACATTAGCCTTCTGCAATCGTCCACCAACTCTAAGGATGCCGTCGCCATCAAGAAATGGATTAAGCGAGGTAAGTCTACTTCTTTTTTTTACTTTACTAAATCCTTGTAAACTCTCTATTTCTTTCAGGAACCCGTCCCTTTGACACAAGCGGATACAGTTAAGTAATGAATCATTTATTTCCTTAGATGTTAGCCAACGTGTAGTTTGAGTTTTATGGTTTGCTCTTTTTGTCATATTAAGAAACCTTCTACAATATGAAAGCACTCTTATTAGTCTCTTTAAACTGGAAAACCTTAAAATTATATCAATGTCTTCAGTTGTTATGTAACATAAAACATTACTTTTCTTTTCCTCTAAATCTGTTTGCTTAAACCTTCCTCTACTGTAATGGACTGTATTTTCTTGTAGCCACTTAGGGCCGTTTTTCCATAATTCAATTTCAGAAATATTGCTTGGATTTATGCCCCGTGATGCGCAATCTGCTGGGTTCTCATCGGATTTGACATGCGACCACTGACTGTTGTCTATGATGGTCAATATTTCGGAGACTCTATTTGCCACAAACGTCTTCCACTTGCTGGGATGACTACTCAGCCAAGCAAGGACAACACTGGAATCAGTCCAAGCATGTATATTTTCCTTTGAGACATCCAATACTTCCGAGACTTCTTGGAGCAACTTTGCTAAAAGGACAGCTCCACAAAGCTCCAGACGAGGTATGGATACCTGTTTTACAGGAGCAATTCTCGATTTGGAAGCGACGAGATTCACATGAACCTTACCATTACAATCTACTGTCCTAACATAGACAACGGCTGCATAAGCTGCGTTAGACGCATCAGAAAACCCCTGTAGATCCATATGGACATCGTCTCTACTTGTCCCAACCCACCTCGGAAGTTGAAAACTAGTAAGGTGAACGAGATCCTTGCGATAGGAAATCCAATCTTTGAGTATGTCTGCTGGTATCTCATCATCCCATCCTACACCAGCAAGCCATATTCTCTGAATAAAAACCTTGGCAGTTGTTATAACGGGTACGATCCAACCGAGTGGATCAAATAATCTTGCGATATCCGAAATTGCTCTACGTTTAGTCACAGGTGTTTCAAGCGAAGGAAGTTGGACAGTGTACTGAAATTCGTCACTAGATCTGTTCCAGGTTAATCCTAAAATTTTCATAACAGAATCTAACTTCATCTCTAAGGTTTCTTTCGTATCATTTCTGTCTTTTTCAATTTTTTGCAATAAATCATTTTTATTACAAGACCACTTCTGAAGCTCAAATCCCCCGCGACTAAGAAGTTCGTTCATTTGATGATATACCTGAACACCTTCTTCAACGCTTTCGCAACCTGTCATGAGATCGTCTACATAGAACTCCTTTAAAACCCTGTCTGCTGCTAAAGGGTATTTATCACCTTCATCATGTGCAAGCTGTTGCAGAGCTCGTACAGCTAAGTATGGTGCTGAAGATGTACCAAATGTTACACGTAATAACCTCAGATGTTGAAGTTCTGAATTCACATCCTTACGCCACAAAAGTCGTTGAAAATCAACATCTTCTTCAGATACCTTTACTTGTCTGTACATTTTCACTATATCGGCAACAAGGCATATAGGGTGACAACGCCAACGCATGATGATGTGTCTCAGTTCGGGTTGTAGCCTTGGACCAATCATCATATCTTTATTTAATGATGAGCCATTATTAAGAGTACATGACGCGTCGAATACAACCCTCACCTTTGTTGTAGTTCTATCATTTTTTACAACTGCGTGGTGTGGCAAATAGATGGCAGTAGAATTCTCTTTCTCTAATTTTGGAACCACCTCCATATGGCCTAGCGTTAAGTATTCCTCAATAACATCAGAATATTTCGTTCGAAATTCAGGATTCTTGAGCAACCGTTTCTCCAATAAATAAAATCGTTTCCGAGCAATTTCAAATGAATTGCCATACTGACACTCTGGATTATTTGACTTAAAAGGCAATCTTACTACGTAGCGGCCTGATGAATCTCTTTGAACAGTTTCTATAAAGAAGTCCTCACAGTTCTGTTCTTCTTCTGATAAAATCTTTTTGTTTCCAGAAAAAGGTTCCTCAATCTCCCAGAACTTCTTTAACAGATCATCAGTCGATATGTGAGTGTGCATGTTTACGATTTTATTTTGTTGCAGACTACCTTGGTTTTTTGGTGAGTGTATATAACCAGAGAGGATCCATCCGAGTTTAGTATTTTGTGCCACGGGAAACCCAGGTAGACCCTTGATAACACCTTCCAATAAAATTTGGCAATACACTTCTGCTCCTAGCAAAATATCAATTTTGTTTGGAGTATCAAAAGCAGGATCGGCTAATTTTAGATCCAACATTTGAGGTGACGACACAGTAAAACCAATCTTCCTTTCAGGAAGAAGTGATGTAATTTTCTTAAGAACGTGAGCTTTTACAACAACTGTACAGTTGGGATCGTGGCGTGACTGAACTTGTACGGTTACAAACCATTTAGAGCGCAATGTTGCACTCTGGTCACTGCCAAGTCCTGAAATAAAGCTCTTGTTTGGAATCTTCTTCAGACCAAGCATCTGTACCGACGACTCGGTAATAAACGATGCTTGAGATCCTTGGTCTAAGAGAGATCTTAAAACAAAAGTACTTGTTCTCCCTTCTACCTTTACCAAGGCAGTGGCCAATAACACTTGGCTGTTTACATTTGAGAAACAAGATACTATGTTGTTTGGTGTCTCGCTCTGTGAAGTTGATGGCGGAGATTGATCCATTCCACCTTCCTCTTGATCACTTTTAGGGACTGATTTTGGGTGTAGAAGAGAGTGGTGTCTCTTTTTGCAAACACGACAATTGGTTGAATTACGACATGAAATTACCGAATGATTTGGACCAAGACAATTGAAGCACAACCTATTGGTTTGGATAAAGTTACGACGTGCTTCAACATCTTCTTTTGCAAACTTCTTGCAATGAATCAGTTTATGACTTTCAGAACAAAACTCACATGTTGAGTTTGAAGTGACATGCATAGCCTTAGTTGTGCGAGTACTATTAATTGACTTGTAAATGACTTTACTATCTAAAAACTCAAGAGACCTGAATCGCTGCTCTAAGAAATCTTTAAAATCACTTAATTTAGGAAGTTCACCATTGGCCTTACAGATTTGAACTTCCCATAGTTTCCTAGATTCGGTATCAAGTTTTAAACTAACAATGTAAATTACAATAATATCCCAAGAAGAAATGTCAATACTTAAATTTTTGAGGGCGTTTAAACATTCATTTGTTGTATCAAGTAATTCTTTAACGGCACTGGAAGATTCTGACTGTATGTTCTTTTGATTCATGAAACGTTTTAAAATACAATTAACAAGATGCAACTTATTATTGTAACGATGTTCCAACTGATCCCAACAGACGTTGTAATTAATGGCCGTGATAGGAATATGCCGCAAAAGTTGCTCAGCCTCACCTGTTAAATAGCCTTTGAGATAGTGTAGCCGTTGAACGTCGTCCAATGCTTTGTTGCTATGTATTAATGATATGAATAAATCGCGAAAACTTGTCCATTCGGTGTATTTGCCACTAAAATTAGGAATAGAAATCTTAGGTAACTTAACACTAAAGGATTGACCGACGTTTGACTCAATAACCTTAGAACTAGACAATACAACCGTATTAGAATCGATCTTAAACTTAAGCAAGCAATCCTTTAATTCCGTTTTATAATCTGTGTACAGTTCTTCAGTACTGCCGTATGCATCAGTTGTGTAATAACTAGACTTCAATAATTCCTTGTTACCAAATTCCGAAATGATGACTCTATGTGTATCACGATACAAAGTCCAATAATTTTCCAGTGTTTCAAGCCGAGTTTCCAAGTAGGATTGCGTTATTCTTTCCTTTGGAGATTTTTTGAAGTTAACTCTAGCTTTTTGTATCTTTAATTTGGTATCTTCTTGCATAGTAAAATACGTTTCCATTTTAATTTCCTTCTTAATTTATTAATGAATAGTTTAAACTATCTTTAGTTTCAATAATGAGTTAGAATTTCCAACTAAATTGTATGCCCAATTTGTCTAAGTATATTTCTTCTTGTATTGAAAGTTCTATATTGCTTGAATTTTTCTAAGTCAATACGTAAGGCGTACTCACAGTTTTTTCACTTCAATACTTCACTGAATTTGGATCCAACTAAATTCGTACTCGAACCGCAGTCCGATTCGCTTCGTATTAGAACAGCTTCATCATCAGATCAGCTTTGTAATGCATATGTCGCTGTGTGGCTCAACCAATATATCGTCCGACTCGTAAGGACCATGTACAAATCCCGAAAAAGTTCCGAGGAGCCTGCAGGGTAATTATGGCTTGGCCAATGAAATTACCGAGCTCAGAACGAGATAACTGTTTAATTTTCAATATATACAAGAATAAAATCGAGAGTAACAGAAAATATTTTTTCTAAAAAATGACAGATGACATTTGACACTTAACAAAAATCGGTTTTGTTGTTGAATTCTTTTCGCATCTCAGGTGTATGCTACCAAAAAAAAAACGTCGCACAAGGCACTACAGAAGCGAAATGCCCTACAGCGAAAAAGGTTGAAAAGGAAAGTACATACGGATGCGTGTGACATACGTGAGCAGGTGGTCAACTTAAGTAATCTCACCATCGATGTATGTGAAATGAAAGATTGGACATCACTAATTGTCATGTCAAATCTCAAATCTAAGTGTCAAAGATGGCAGCGTTTTTGATGTCGTTAATCGTTAAAGCTCTTTTAATTGTTCAATATAGAAGGCAGAATGTCCGTTACATACAGATATTCGCAATTAGTATAATAAAATATACTTATAATTATTATGTAGGTCAGATGTTTGTTGGTCCTGGGGCCATTTACGACGATGTCCTTTCTCAATAAAACGGCAAACACAACAAAAATACAAAATGTTTTTTGTTTTCCGTTGGTAAAATTAAGCATAGATTCCCTTTTCATATGTGCACAATATAAGACTCACACTATATAGATACTTTGGTAGTGGTAACATTAAAAGGGTGAACTTTGGTTAAAACCCATAAAATTATTATCAATAGGAGACGGGCTTTATTAAGAGAAAGGGTAGAGACCAATACGGAGAAGTAAAGAGATCCATAGAAAGTACCAAGTATCCAGTTATTTTCAAAGTAGGTAGATGATATAGTGAAGCTGAGAAAATGTAAAAGAAAACAGTGTAATGTAACAACAAAAACACATAACATAATATCATACCGGTTTTCCTCGAAGGGTTAGGCAGAGGTGTACCTTACCTATAGTTCACCCACATTTCGCCAGTTATGTTTAAGTTCCATATAATATGAGGAGAGCCTATTGCCATGAAGAAGAAAACTTCCTGACGGAAAAACCCAATAACACTGCCTGACCTGGGAATCGAACCTTCGACCTTATGCTCACCAACTAAGTTGTTAGGTTACTAAGTTATTAGGTAAGGTAGCGATGGCAACCAACGAGGTAGCCAACATAACTTCTAAAATAAGACAGCTTCTAACTAACAAAGAGTAGATATAGCCTCACCAATTTATTTTAAAAGAACCCGTAACATTAGATAAATCAATCAATATTCTGATCAAGTAAAGCCTTATCAATCCACGAGTGTTAGTGCCTCACAGTTGAACCAATCGATTCAGGTAGCAAGCCTGGATGCAACTGCCCAAGTTTCTATCTTGTTACTAGTTCACGTTGAAGTGATTCCGTTAGTAACCGCTAGCCACGGGGCTGTTTGAACCATATCTATAAGCTCCGAGTTCAATCTGAGATGAATAGTTAAATGAGTTTAGAAAGTTATTTGTTTTGGTTTAAGCTAGAATTGAAGAAAACGCGGCAAAGGTGATTTGTGAAGTCTTTCATTTCATTCAAATATTATTTCTTTGAAAGCGCTTATTTTTTGTAAAGGGAAATTTGCTTGGAATTTATGGTTATACTTTCAGCTGAGGCTGTGAGTGTATTCTCCAGTTGTATCCACGACTTCTCTACATTCATCTCCCCATTAATGTTAAAACGGTTTTACAACACTAATTATCGTTTATAATTTGTCTCCAAACATTACCTTTTTTGGACCATTATCAACATGCAATCAAAATTAATTTACATGAAATTCTAATCTTTTCAACTGTAAGTACTAGGGTTTCATATATCTAAAGAGCTTTATTTGACATCACTTAAAATCCTACATCTCCTTCAGATAACATAAAGGCGTAGATATTCAGAGCCAGCATTAACATCTCCATTAAAATTGAAGCACTGTGCGTGGGGAACTCTTTAGTTAATGACTTTTTACTAGGATCTATTTCAGCATTGTTCACTTCGCTCTTTAGGATTCAAAACAATGAAATTGGCATTTCTTTTAGTTTTAGTAAACATATTCTGCTGTTTATTATTTTGTACTACGGGGAAGAGGCGTAAGTTTTTTGTATGCATGCATTTCTGGTATCTATGCATTTTGAATGTGGTCTTCGCAGAAGTAGATACGGTGATCTTTTAACGGTATTCCTTTGTATATCGTCCTTTAGCACCTTTGAAATTATTGAGAAGATAAAAAATTCGACACCGTTTATATGTCTTGATCCAATATAACCAATTAGTTTATCTAGTCAAGTGGCAACTTTCATTAAAAGGTATTTGTATTTCAATATTATCCTTAAACAGTTGTTAATTGTGCCAATTAAGCTTTAACAATTTCATCTGTCGTGACTGTGTACACTGGCGAGCAGAATATTGAGACAATTTGCGAGAAGGTAATATCATTTAATAATAATTATTGAACGGATGTGTACACGACTAGCAACTGAGACTGACTCACGTCATATTTAAATTATGCACAATTATCCCGTCCATTTATTTATCTCGTTCTTACTAATTGAGAGAAACGAATGTTGTTTTTCTTATAATCTATGTGAAAAAGAACATTATTTTGATTATGTACTCACAATTAAAATTAATTACGAACCGTTTTATAAAACCAGGAAAGAGTTAATATAACATAAAAATTAACATAAAACACAGAGCGTGCAAAACAATTTATACACGCTCAAAATAAATGAATATTTCATAGAAAACCCATCTCAAATGCAAACTCCATAAAATTAACAGAATTCGCCCAAGGCTACATAAATAACCCAGGTTGGCACACAGTGAGAGCGTCGGCACGTTCTCGAGGTTCCGACTGCTCCGAGCACGTTAGCCGATCAAACATTAAAGATATCGGGTATCTGGCCACGTGAAATGTGTACACAGCGCCGACAACCTATTGCCGTTGATAAAGCCTGTGCTTGTCTGATCTTCGATCACTTGTTTGCGAATTTGGGGGTGTTACAGTTTCATGCGCCTCAAGTGTGTCTGAGGCTTGGTTCACTTGCCATTTTGAACTTTCGAGTTGTAGGAAAAAGTAAATTGCTTATAATGTTGTGAGCACATTGGATGCACTAGAAACTGATCTAGGAAACGGTCTGTATAAAGAACTCCCGGTATTTCCATTGTGATATCGTTTAGAAAGAGGATGCATTAGCCCGAGCCCTTTCGTTAGAAAAACTTCCTGCAGACTAAGCAGTATAGCTTTATTCGGTTGTTTTTGTCGTAATTTTCCCCTAATTGTAGGAAGCTAGGAACGGTTTCTTCTTAGATGAGATGCTCGGGTTCGAGAGAGGGTACCTAATTAAGGCGTTTCTTTAGAAAAGTCTCATTCTCGAAGCTGAATGCTACTTTTAGAGAAAACCTGCTATGTATGTGGAAAGGTTTGCTAATAAGCTGAAAGAGATTGCAAGAATTAATTACGTTTTATCCAAAACCTTACAGTTTCCGTACAACACCCATCGAAGAAAAACTTGTTAAAGTGAGAAATGACTCGATACTGAATCCGACTCTTTCCATTTTCAATAAGTATAAAGGTAATACCTACTCTATTCTAAGTTCGTGAACTTACGTAGGTACGGTTCGTTATTAAACGAACGTTAATTATTTTATTAACACACCTTAGATCTATTTATAAATTATATACAACTAACTCTTGTGAGTATACAACGACCACACGACATATAAAGCCATGTTTAATTAAATCTATATTCATTTCGTACCTATGACTGCCGGCCTGCGTACCCACAAACAAAGGCACGCGGGACCAGGCATTGTGTTCAGTTCAGTACCACGTTTGACAAATTAGTGTATAATTGGCGAGGCACTGATTACTCGCCTTACATTTTGTGTCACGGAATATGGAGGAAATGCATTAACAATAAGCTGGCACAGGGCGCTCAATCTTTTTTGGACATCTAAATCTAGAAGTTGCAACTGCCACACAAATCGTGAAAACGCTGCATGAGACAGAAAACCTCATTAAAAAAAAAAAAAACAAATTTTAACATTCATGATGCATGTAGTAAAAAGAAAAGCGCTTACTTCTGTGGGGAGAGCGATAGTATCTTTAAATAAATGTGCGGCAAGACACCCAAAAATAAAACAATACATTTGTCGCAGGTCGTTGCAATCGACTGTATCATGCATACTTTGAAAGTTTTACATTTTCTTTAATACCATAAGTATTGTACGAGATGGGTGACCTTTCACCGACGTCCTGTTCTGCCGAACATCGCTTGGATGACAGATTTGTTGGAGAACTAATTATGTTGAGTGAGTCTTCCATGTCGTTTGTTACTACTCCTTGTCACTTAGTTGATTGGACTTCAGACATACCTTACGCGCTGCCTACTATTGTCTGCCACTATCTAGCGGTCTGGCCGATCACAACCAGCCCTGTTGGCTTTGAACTGCGGCGTATTAATTGTGAGACTAACTGTCTACCGTTAAGTAATTATAATTTGTTTGAATTAGTCATATTATATGTATATAGGTATGATTGTAAAGCCATATGATAGTCTTTTGGTGTTTGGGGGAGGCCTATGTCAAGCAGTGGACGTCTTTCGGCTGAAATGATGAGTCTTTGGACTGTAATTTCGCTGCTAGAGTCTATGTTTTCAAGGAAATATGGTGATAATGTAATATGGGATAATTATGGTGATAATATGAGCTAATGGAGGAATCTATGGATCATGCGAGGTTCTAGAACTACTAGTATTACTCCGCGGTCACATAGCTGACAAATGAATCTCGAAAAAATATTTTCAAAGTAAATTACTACATATTTACTCCCCTAATTTCCTCTTAATTAAATTCAAACTTTCGCTACAAACGCTATCATATTTCCATTTAAAAACACCACAGAATGAGCCACTATTTTCCTTTGTACCGTGCTCGCAATTTGAGCACATTTGCATCCGCGCGGGTGACCACCGCCAGCTCAGATAAGCACTAATATTTAGCGAAATGGACACGGCACCACAGAGTCCCGAGATACAGAAGTCCTATTATGAGAATGAAGCAGTTTCCAATCACCAATTGGACGATATACGTTGAGTTTAAAAACAATTTTAGAATAGGATGCAAAATGCGCTTTCGAAGGGTAGGTAAATAAGATTAAATATTAAATTCGTTTCAACGGCTTGTTTGACCTGAGAGTCAAGCAATTAACGCAGACAGAATTCTTTGCATGTATCAATGCTATATGGCATCGAGTGGTGCTTCTGTACTAATCTACTCGATGGCTCTGCAGGACGAGCCAGGCTAAAATACATGAGAAATGACTAATGTATTGCGTGCACTGCAGGTCTGTAAGGTCTGTTTTTAGTGGAGTCCAGTTCTGTGTATAGGCTTAATGGACGTGCTTTGTACGAGGTCCAAATAGTGAACTGGGTTTTCATTTTCATAATTTATGTGGGAGGATTTCCAAAGGTTTATATTTCCATGTGTTAGCCATCGCTAGGTAGGTATCAATCTCACTGTGTGTACATTAATAAATAAACGAACTAGGGACCGCTTTCAGAATCAGCATCTATTTTTGCGTTTCTCTTATTAGGTACTATTTGTTTATCGGTTGTAACCCAATATATTTTTGTAATTTTTTTTTTTGTTTTAATCTGTGTTGAATATTTATCTGTTTAGATTTTAAAATAGTTTATAATTTAAATGTATGAGAGAAAAGTATGGACTAGAATTATGTCTGAAATAAATAAAATTAAATATTGGTTTAAAAAGGATTATGATTTTACGAAATGTGTTTTTCACAATCAGACGATGTTTTACACTTTGACCTTTTGGGTTATTTTATAGATTTATTCAAATATGCGAGCAATTGCTAATTGTTATTACATTACAATTGTCCTTCAGATTATGTTGTCAAGCGCCTCGTTGGCCTTACAACTATAGAAGTTTGCCAACTGTTCAGAATTTCGTCTAATAGACTTATGAAAGTTCGAAAAGTTCTTCGATAGAATATTATGTTAAAGAAGATCGATCGCTTTAACTCAGACGTCACAATCTCTTTTAAAGTCCAGACATAATTTTAGTCAGATCATGTCAAGACCATGTAGATTGGCTGAAATGGTCTTTTGAGGAAAGAACCCACACAGATTGAGTGGACCTGTCCAGTCAGTGCAAGTAAATTTGTCACCCTGTCTAAAAAAAAATACATTTATATTTTTAATTTTTATGGTGTACTTACATAATTTAATGAGTATTCTATCCATTTGAGTCTCTAAAAGAAGCAGTTTCCATGTAATTGTAAAGTTATGATATAGCCAAGCTTTTTACGTAGGTATTTGTATCTAAATTGACAAAAAAAAAAAAAAAAAAATTATACAGAAGGCAAATTACGAATTTGTGGTGAGAATACCTTAGGGCCAAATATTTTACTGATGTTCCAGGATTAGTTTTAAAGCTAAAATATAACACTATCAAACGATAGAACCAGTCTTAGTGAGGATGGTATCCCCGTGGGGGTCGTTACAATTAGTCACAAAAATGGATCACTTCGGTGGCCTGGGCTAAGACCTGGCGGACTAATAGTTAGAACTATAAGTTAATATTGTACTAAAATTAAACTAAAATAAGCGTAAAATATTTTGAAAATCAAAAGAAGCGTTGAGTTTAACTTCTTTAGGTAGGATTCATAAAAGCTTTTATAAAGGTCAATTTGTGATTTCAATAAGATGGCGAGCCTGGTAAGATCTTCATTTAAACTAATTGTACCTTAGAGGTCAAAAACTAAATCGTCTCATGATACCAATTTCGACGCAAAGGAGAAATAGGTTGTTCTTGAACCAAAAATAAACCTAGAACCAATTACACATGATCCCGATACGAACATGCATTTTTAATACCCTAAGCCTCGTACACAACACATTTCAGTAAAATCCTAACTGGCAACAAATTTAAAGTTAGCCCAACTTGGCCATTGGCGTCATAAAGTTATGACGCGAGTGCCTGCAACAGGAAAAACTTAGGAAACTCTGCCAAGTTACCAAGTTTTGGTGCACGCTAGTTAGAAACTTGGCATGCTCTGCGCTTGACATGTCGCCTCGGTACAAGATTCGCGACTCGACTACATTTTTGGGAAAATTATTTTACATACATTTTCTTAAAAATGTCTCGGAAACAAGGCGGTGGGTGGTTTACTTTTAGTTTAGAGGATTTTTAAATGGATTAAAAATGCTTGAGATAACTTCTTCGCAAGTTGCATGACGCAATAAGCTTTCTGTGAAATCATTAATAGAGGCTCGCAAGCATGATCCCCGCATATCCATATCATATGATCCTGCATCTCTTCATGGGGTGGCGCACCAAAAACATATCTACTTCCTCTTGAAAGAGCTCAGAGAGCAATTTTAAAGGTAGCAAACTTCCATCCCTTTTTCTTTCCCACAGATCTGCTATATAAATCCTGCAACGTGCTGACTGTTCGCCAACTTTTCATTATGCACTTAGTATTAAAACAGCACACCATGCTTACCTACACTGCTGACAATACAAACAAGAGACGGAATGATATAGTATGCACATCTAATGCAACCTCAAAACATGTCTTTGTAGAAAGATTTTTTACATTTTTAGGCCCATTTCTGTACAATAGATTAAATAAAAAACTTAGTATTTACAAATTTAATTACTTTAGCTGTAAAAAAATTATACTTGAATATTTACTAAACATAGATTATGCACAGACAGAAGATCTACTTGTTGTCTGCAAATAGAACCGCTGAAATGCTATTTTACATTTATTTATCTAATTTTAATTTAGTTTATGCTTTATACTCTTAGTTAATTTATTACATTAAGTATTTATGCACTTTGTAGCCTGAAACACAGGTTCAACCTAGTTCAGGCAATAAAGCAACTGTGCTCTATTTTAATTATTAAGTTACTTATTGTAAATGTGCACATTTTTATAAATAAAACATTTTATTATTATTATTATTATTATATATGACCTATTCCGGATCTGGGTTTTTACCTGCCTATGAGATTTTGTGGCTTAACGAAACCATGATGGACGCAAAGCAAACGAGATCATAAGGAGCACATTCACGATATATATATTTTTTACGTAAACAGTAACTCACTGCAATGTAACTCTCTCTGGTTTGCGCAAATATGACCATGTTTCCGAATTTCGCGTGAAGCTCAAGTGGTTACCAATTCGCCTTCGCCGGAATGTTCACATTCTTTCGCTTTTGTATAACGTGCTTTTTTCCCCTTCCACCCCTCTCTATCTCAAGAAACGTTTCCAGTTTCTTTGCGACTCCCACACGAAATTTTTAAGGTCATCAGACAACTTAAAGCTGAAAATGCCTATGCATTCCACAACTTTCCTCGACAAGTCCTTTACTGTCCAGGCCGCTCGGTTGTGGAATGCATTGCCAGTTCAAATTAAACGCGCGCAATCGTTACCTGTATTCAAGAGACTCGTGAAGGAACATTACTTGTCGTTGTGATCTTGTTCTCGTAACTGTAATTATCTTTAGTTTTCATTTATTTTTGTTGCTTATATATTTTGTAAGTATGTATGTATTTATGTATCTATTATTTAGGATATGTATATATCCGTGTATTTATTCTAGTTTAATTGTATACTTATTTGCACCGACGACAGCCCCATTTTATGTCCAGGCAAATCACTGTCCATTCCAAGGTTGCCTGGAAGAGATCGCGGAAAGCGATAAGGCTGCCCATTGTATATTTTGTAGTGTTTGATTATTTTTTTGTTATGTATTTTTGTGGTGTACAATAAAGTATATATAAATAAATATAAATAAATAAATAACTCTTATCTGCATTTTTATAAAGTATAACTTCGAATGATTGCTGAGAGTTATAGAAAACTCACGACATCAATCTCATCTCCTTTAAGGTGAAAGCGCCGACCCTGCCCGCGAAATTCAAATTTTCTTACGTTTTTTTGTATTTTTTAGGTCAGTCTCAGATCTCATGTTAATGATTGATTGATTTGCGGTCGTTAAAATAATAAATATATATTTACAGAATGTTAATAATTAAAATCGTAAATACAATTCTCAGTGATGGTGTATAATGTCATAAATTCACGGAATTGACATTCTTAGCAGCAAATAATTTGATATGTTATTTAGGTAACCGTGAGATGTGGAAGAAATGGAGGGAGGCCATCTTTTATGACCGCCAATCAATCAATCATTAACATGAGATCTGAGACTGACCTACAAAATGAAAAAAACATTAAAAAAATTGAATTTCGCGGGCATGGTCGAAGGTTCCACCTTAAGGCGATGTCGACTGCTTCAGCTGAGAGAACTTAACATGAATCGAGAATAAACTGCACAAAAACTATTAAAATAAAACCTTTTCACTTAATTAGTAACAATTCAAAAAATGACGTTCAATTGAACACAAATGTATGAAAACAAATTAATGTAATTTGGGCATTATTCATCTGTAATGCGAGACTATTAATTAATTTGATTAATTAAACTATTTGATCGACATCTGCTAATTGTTTGATTACAATAATTTTAACGTTTAAAGCCCAAGTATTTACAAAAACATTACTTAGTCGATTTTAAAATGGAGTACCTATTTCAGTACTGACAGTCTTTCAGACTTTAATAGACAGCGCGTCGATCAATAATGTCGAAAGTTAACATGGAAATTAACTCGATTAAAATACATTAAATCTGTATGCACCTTTGTCTGAGCTACATATATACTTTTTATTATGTAGGACAAAATAATGATTTTGGCCTAAATGTCTTCTTCTATTTAAAGGAGACCACCCTTATCATTTTCAATTACGGCTGCCATTGCCAACTGCTATACAGCACTCTGCTTGCTCCTTAGGGGAACTGGCGTGAAGAATTTCTTCCACGAACACAAGCGTGATATTATATAACAAAGAACTCGAGGGAATATAGGAGGAGAGCTTTAGGAAAGAAAGTAGAGGAGTTCACTGACCTAGAGTACATAAAAATTTGGGTAGGTACATAGCAATAAAAGACCACTTCACACTATCCAACATTTTATAGCTAAAACTAAAACGAAATAAAACACTTCTCTAAACTATGGTAGGGGTGATATCAATGAGGGAAAATCTGTACCAATATACTCCCGGACTTCTAAATCGAGCCAGTCCATATGTTTTTGTAATACAGGTATACTACCTTTTGAATTGATCGTGAATTAAAATTTGGAATTATCATGACGCCAAAATGTTGGCCAGTATGTTGACTTCGAAACTGCAATATAATTTCTTTGACATTTCATTATTTTGATTTTTAGGCATCTATCTATATAGTAGGTATATACTCGTAGATGCCCGATGGAAATACAGTGACTCGATTTAGGAGTCCGGGAGGTTATAATAAAGCTGAAGAGTTTGTTTAAACGCGGTAATCTCTGGAACAACCAGTCGGATTTAAAGAAATATTTTTGCATTTGATAGCACATTTTGAGAAGAATATAGTATAGGCTATTTAACATCACGCTACGACCCTTTTTTTTATTTGAGAAATTATCAATTAACTTCTCCCGCTCTGGGCGGAGCGAAAGGGCGTGTCAGACTCTTACTGACTAAAACCTACCCATGTTCCTTCCGTTGCCTGTATGTTGCAAGATTCTTAGGAACAGTGAAGAAATATAGAAATCCTACGTTACCTAGAAGGACTTAGGTAAAGTAGCCTACCCTACTAACCTAACCTAACCTACTTCTTTATTTATAGTTTTCAATACAAGAAAATATATCGATTTCGCCTTTTTAAATACATCACAATTCAACCTCAAAACCAACAAAGGGTTCCTGTCCCTACTCCATCTACCGATCAAAATGCTCTCAAAAGGTCTTAAGTATACTCCAAAACATATTCACCGAACGCCATTCTACCCTCGTATGTGCGTAAACCGATTAATTTTTAAAAGACCTTAGATATGAATTGTAAAACTGACGTCGGATCGCGTTTTATTAATATTCTAGTGACGGGAAACCTCAGTGGTGTTGCGGTTTCCAGTGGGGATGGATGTGGAGACCCAAGTGAAGAAAAAAAGCTAGAAAAGAATTAATTCATATTATCGGCTTGCGTTAGACCAAAATCTGACTCAATATCACCAATGATTTAGGCTTGCTTCAAGCGTCACTAAACGTTGTATAAAAGATGTGACAAGCTCAAAAAAATGGATACACTGACGCTATTTGTGACAGAACTTTAAGACTTTATTAGTACAAATAAAAAACTCCAGGATATTTTTCCACGAATAAATATTCATCCAATAACGTTACTTCACTTCTGTGGAAAATGTCACCAGTGCGGTTTTGACGTCACAAGTTAATTTCCCAAATTCCATGAATTTTCCACTAAATAGTGTAGGTAAGTTTTTTACGATTATTACCGGGCAACCGGGCTGCCAGCGTTGCCAGTGGGAGTGCGTTGTGGGTAGGATCGAGGTTCGGCCGACGACAGGCCAAATGTAGGGAGGTGGCGGTTAAGAGCAATTCCTTGTTCGCAAACCGCTTTGTTTACGAACTGTCACTTACAAAGGGTGGTCCTCCGAATGTCGTTTATTTATAAATCCTTTAGGAGCATTTATTAGGAATTGTATTCATTGGTCTCACCTACATAACTGTCAGGAAAGAGATTGTCGTAATTGACATGCTTGACTATTTATGCTAACATGTAATCATCAGAAAGGTAAAATTAATAACACATGCTGAGCGGTACTTTACCAAGTAATATCGCCGCATAAGAGCATGTTTTAACTCCAGCGTCCGCCCAGCTTTTGCACTCCGCAAGATGATTAAACTAATTACTTCGGCTCCCTGGATTAAAATCCCCAGGACGTAGTACCGCCGCACAAAATCGGTGTAAATATTTTCTCCTCAGGCTGCGCTAAAGGGCCCACATCAGAAATTATTTACAACACTATTACATGTACCATTAAGCAACCATTATGGCTCCAGCGTCGCCATTTTGATGCCGAATTACATTTTACTCGATTTAGTATAATAGCACACGCGGTTGCCTTCTCCACTTTGACTCGTAATGGTTGACTGAAGGTTCTCAGGGCAAAACGTACAATTACGTGAATTGCTTGTATTTAAATCAGTCCCATGTTGGGCGCCAAGATCGAAGTTTTCTATATTCCTTTTGATCTTTATAAGTATCGACTAACGAGCAACTCCCGACTCTAATTTAAGTGAAATTGGAACATTCATGACACAAGCTCTGGTAACGAAATAATATTTACCATCTGGGGTTTCGTGGTCTACTTTAGTATTCAAGTCACTAAGTAAAACATGTTGTCATGTAGCTTTTATTGTACCCTACAGCTTTCAACAAAAACTTGTATACCCCAGTAGCCCAGATTGCGGCAAAAGAAAATCTTACGCAACCTTGTTCGTATACTTTTCCTAGAATAAAAACTCTTATTCATAACAATTTTCATGAAAAGCTGCATGGAATACTAAGGGAGAGTGAGACTGAGAGCCCCGGCTCGTTAATTTGGAACAAACGTGGTACGACTGTTTCACATGGCAATTGAGATTCCGTAGAGGAGGGTAGAAAGGGAAAATTAAGCAAAAACTGTTATATGTCGCGAGGAATTGATTCGGAGTTGCAATGTGTTTTGAGAAGATTGAGTTCGGAAATAAGAGGGGAAAATTTATAGTTTTTATGGCCGGTGGAATATGTATAATGTGTACATTTGTTCTCGGCCTATTTATTATCCTTTCTGCCAGAAAATGGGTATTATTGTAGCAAATTTATTAATTAAATGGACGAGAACTCAAAAATGTTGGCAATAACACGTTTTTTTTTTTGTCCAATTAAGTACTAAATGTAGGTCTCGATAAGAGCATAGAGATAATTCGGAGTATGTTATTACAACTTTACCAGTAGCAGAAGTATTTAACTTCTTCTGCCAAACCAAACTTCTGTAAACTGAACTAACCAATGAAACACTAACTCACTAACATTATTCGCCAGAAAGCCACCCCGCCCATAATGACTACATCGCCGCTCTGACTACGAACTACTAACTATCAACTATACTGAACTTTCACATAATTAATATGCGGAGAGCTCGCGTTGATAGTAATGAGGTACTAAGTGACGTCACTAGACGTAAGTTTTGAATATGGAGCGGTGGTAACGTCATCATTTTCAACGGCTTAGATTTGATTTTAGTTCTGGCTCCCTGGTTACTTGGACGGAGTTTCTGGGTTTCAAATGTTGGCTTAAGTTTCTAGTTTCAATGGTTGCTACGTCACAAGAGGGCGTTATTTAATAATAGGGTAAATATTATAAATATTTCGATTCCTGCGGTCAAAGACCAACCGCTTGATTTGGGTTTAGTTTTTTGCCCGCGTACCTATGTTGTGTTTCAAAATATTCACAACTCAAAATTCCATTTCAAAATAATAAAGTTCTAATAAACATGAAGAGCTTACTGGTAGTAATAAGGCACTCCTATTTTATGACGTCACAATACACAAGTTTGGAGCCCCGACATACACTATTCCCTCAGTTTCACTTTGTTACTAGGTTGGTATCCCTCGCAGAGAACAATAGCATGAGATGTGTATTTCCAACACTTCGTAAATATGAACATGGGGATTATTGTATGTGTATTAGGTATGACTGCTCCAACTTTTGACTTGGTTGCTACACAATTGCTATCAGAGCGATGGAATGTGTACCTAATGAAGTTCAGTTTAGGTTTTTGAACCGTTAATCGGCAACCTCAGACGCCTGTTTCGGATACATGATAAACCACTTCAGGGCAGATTGGAAATAAAAATACTTTTTACAAAAATACAACCGACTTACAAACTACAAAGTGAAAAATAACTTTAATTTCGGAAGTCGGTGCCTTTGGATCAGTATTTTAGTTTTTTGCCACCGACTTCCGTAATTAAAGTCATTTTTCACTTTGTAGTTTGGAAGTCGGTTGTATTCTTTGTATTTTTTTTTTCACTTTTTAGTGGGGTGGTTTGAAATTTATATAAGTTACAATAGCCTAATGCCAACTGCTCATCACCTTTTTACAAAATATTCCTTTTCCCGATGCAGGGACTTTAATTGTTGAGGAGTTCTCCAGGTACTTCACCATCAGCTCCACTGCACCATATGAATATTAAAGAAATCGAATCGCAACCCGTGAAATACATACTATTGAGTAGTTCTGGTGGCCATATGTGTCCTTCATCATCAGTTCCACTTTACCTAATTGTGCTTTCCGAGAGCAAATGCACGAGTTACTATAAAGAATACCCAATTCGCTATAGGTGTACCTATAATATTTTAAGAGTTCCCTCGATTTCTCCAAGATCCCATCATCAGATCGTGACCAAATGACAATGGGAGCAACTAGAAAATATACCCTTTCACACAAAAAAGATTTTTTCAAATCGGTCCAACCGTCTTCGAGTAATCGTTCCGACGAACTGAGAACCTCCTCCTTTTTTGCAGTCGGTTAAAAAGGCAAAATACCAGGAAAGCTTTTATCCAGAAGAGGCGAAGGGTCGAATCGATTGATCTTTAGTTTTACCTGCTAAGTGAAAGTTCTGATTCCAGGAAATTAAATAGTACCCAAGTGACTCTAGCGAAAGCTGGTCCCTAATTTAAATAAAACTAAACAAGGCTCAAATTAGAATTTCCCCTTCCAGGTAAAACTGCCAAAAAAACCGACCTGCTTCAGTCCCTAATTACAGATAGTTGTCGAAAACGGTAGTCTGGCAGTACTCCCAACTTTTTGCGGGTAGTCGTTGAAAGTTGTTCTCATTAGTGTGTGCTGAGCTAATGTCCACGTGTGACGGACATGTTTCGTGAACAACCTTTTCGGGTGGAAGGACCAAAGTTTTTCGAAGGTCGAAACTATAAAGTTAAATATGTAAATGGGCTAAGGGATATCGGTTCTAATGATCTATTGTGTTCAAATACATACTAATGAAATTAGGTCACACGTGGCGGTATTTTAAACCTTCCAAGGTAGTCATAAAACACAACAGTGGTCAGGTTTTCCTTATTTTCCCACTCTTACCTTCGGTGTTTGGCCAATTTCATTGTGGTAATATTTCTTTAAGACAAAAGGTACCTTTTGCTTTTATCTAAACCTTGCTTTTGTGTACATTCCATATTTTAATTGGCACACTAGCAAATTATTACTATACTAAGACTAATGATACGATACAGTGAATTAGTTCGTTATCCCCCAGCTGTTTTCCATATCTAGCGGAAGCGGACATATTATGTCTAGCTATCCAGTGAGTGAGGGGATGGGTAAATACGCCATATTATCCACCTACAGTTCCGTTAGAAACGGGAGATGTTCCGTTTTCCCACGAGACCCATACCGTATGCTACCTTCATATTATTTTATTAAAATGTACTTCAGATATTACTGTCTGGAGTAGCAGGAAACCTTTGTGTACCTGGAACAAATAATAAAGGATTGTTAGTGTTATATTCCACAATAGCAATATTTTAAAGTTAAGGTTTTAGGAACAGTACGAGCTTATAACAAAGCAAGTCAGCCGTAAACGATGGCGAAAGATGAATGTTTCTAGTACCAAAGGCACTATTTTGTAACCATACAAAAATTTGATTGTTTCTCTAAAAGCTGGAAACCTCATACATAACCCACACCAACAATATTACTATTAGACAATAAACTACACCACTTCAGATATATCAAAGTTCAACCGAGCACAATTTCATTCAACAGTCAAGACCCTATCGCGCCAATATACCATATTTAATAATCATACGAGAGGGTAATACCGCCAGGTTATAATGAAACACACATCAAACGGGACCCGGCGATATTGCCACGTTTACTGTCAGACCCGCCTCAGGGGCAAAGACATCTTAAACACCTTTGATGTGAAATGCTTACGACTGCGCCTTAAGTTATTACTTTACTTGATATTCAGATTTAAATCTCGAAGTGGTGTCGATGGTATAAAAAGAAATATGTTTTTTTATGTTATGGAGTGAGATGAATGACAAGATTGAGTGATTAAATTTTAACAAAAATATTATATCTTTGAGTTTCGAGACGTGCAATAAAGACTAAACTTTTAAATCTTAAAAAAGAAGCTTTCTCCCATTTTGTAACGTTTCTCCATTTGAGTATCGTAAGGTACAATATTTCTATCGTCCCTAATCATTCTAGCTGATACTCAATACGATATTTGGTTAGACTATTAGGCTTCTCTTTCATTTAGGCGACTAATGGCTGATTGACTCAAAATCGGCCCTTAAACGCTTGCCACATGAGTGCTCCATTCTTTCTTACTCTGTGCCACAAATCAACCCGTTTTATCGTATCCTATTCCTAAGCGACGTGTGGGTAATATAGCAATAACGTGCAAAGGTCAGGTGTCAGACATTTTATATCGAGTCCCTAGTGGCGGCTCTCGCTTGGAAATATAGAGGTTATGCTTTATTCTTATGATTCAAGAACAGGTAGGCAGAACGAGACTAGGCGTAGATACACCCACATATTAGCTGTGACTATGAATATGACGGACATAGATGTAAACTGCTATTCATGCAGAAGACCATTTTGGCTTGGATTTCGTTGTTGAGATGAATTTATTTATCCGAAGAACAAACTTAACAGTGTAGCTGAAAAACATGTTCTCCCATACATTCCAACTGCAAATGTTAGTTTTTACGCACAATATTTAGAGATTTACGATGTTATTTTAAGACCATAGACTTATAGGTTTTCCTGTAATCTATAAGTAAAGAGAATAAGTAAAATGTATTTTTTTATTTTTATTTTAGTTCCAGTAATTTCAGAGATAAGAGGGGGGAATGGTCAATTTTCATCGAATTTCTTAAATATCTTTAAAAGTATTTATTTTAAAATGATATAAAAAATATTTTTAAGATCCTCGCAATAAGCCATTTCATTTGATATGTCACACGGTGCTGTTAGATTTTTTTTTTTTAATATTCTTGTTAGCTCCCCAAAAGTGACACCTATATTCAAAATTCATTTATTTACGTTCATGTTTGGGTCACAGAAATACATATGTGTACCAAATTTCAACTTAATCGATCCATTAGATTCGGAGCAAATTGGCTGTGACAGACGGACAGACAGGCAGACATACGAGTGATCCTATAAGGGTTCCGTTTTTCCTTTTGAGGTACGGAACCCTAAAAATGGAACAAAAAATGCAACAAACGCGTAATCGCCCGAAGATGGCCTAACCGGGTTAGGAGTGATCCGACGCATATCTAAAATAAACTTATAACACAGAAAATTTCAATAAAATATTATCGGTGAATAGATAATGTTTCAGCTAAATTAAACCTAACATTATATACCTCGCATTGTTCAACTCGAAAGTTTATTTCGAAGTCACGACGACGTTCATGATATAAAAGGGTTGAATTTGAGAAATAAAATGTATAACAAACAGTTGGTTTTAGGTGCATAACAAGTTTTATAAAACTGTTTGAACGAGTAATTTTAATGATTTGGAACAAAGTTTTTCTTCAACCAAAACTTTGCCACCATATTTTCGGACGGCCGCGGTACAACTCTAAAAGTTCACGGTGAAAACCCCGCGACACGTCGTTCCTCATGTCGTTCAACCATGCTGCACCCTGGAATTGCTCGTAAAGTTGGTTTGGTCTGAAGCTGCCTTTTGTCGTTACCTTTAGTCATTCAAAAAATCCTAAACATTCGTTTAGGTATACTAAATAGACTGGAATAAAAATGATTTTATCAGATTTATCTTCTTTTACCACCTCTTAAGTAACTTATTAGGTTCAGAAACCTCTCTATGTCTTTTTCAATAAGGACTATAACACTTCTTGAAAGTAATAAGCAAATTGCCTCTTATCAAGGCTATTTGTAAAGTTCGTAACACCAAGTTTCAGGCTTCGTGTGTATTTAATAAAGTCCAATCAAAAGCTGTCGGCTTATTTAACGTTAACTCTTAGGTTTGGCCAAGTCAATTACGGCAATGGCTGGAACTTGCCTAGTCCGTCACTTGCGCCGAACGTAAACCGGGATAATAATTTGTCATGGGACACTTTGACCCATTGTTTGTATAGTGAGTCAGGTAATTGGGTTTGTGGTCGTGGCCACCGCGGTAGGCGCAGTATTGACGGTACAACTTCGGCTAAGTTCGGTTAACTTCGGGAAAGTTCGACGACAATACGGGCGCATAGTCTTTGTCAACACACTCTTTGAAGTTTGGCAAATTGGGATTTTATTGGTGGGAATTAAAACCAGGAAACGGGGTGTGGTTGGGATTTGGGTCAGAGAATGTTGAAACAATTTCGTGTTTCAGCTCGGTACTATAAAACGTTCCAGATATTTGGGAGATTTTGAATCATCTTTCTAAATCGATAGCTAAAGTTTTGACCACAATCTTCTTCAATGTAGAGCGCAATCATTACTTCAGATAGCTCAAGTATTATCGTTGGAAACAAAATTATAATTGGCAATAAGCTAAACAAACTTCAAAATCTACCGTTGAAACCGAACAAAGTAACATCCAATTCCTCTCCCGACACAATACGAAACCAATCCTCAATATTATTCAGAATACCATAATCACAAACAATAAATACTGGGCACATCTAGTTTCGAATCGTGATAATGTTGCCAAACAAATAGCAGGTCGTTAAGTTGTCCTTGTAACCACGTTGTGGCGCCTGCGCTGGACTCAGCACTTATCGTGACTATATTTTACTTTCCATGTTACGGAAGGCGAATGAAAATAAAAGGATATCCCTGATTTGGGAGAGGGAAGAGGAGAGGAAAACGTGATGTCTTATCTTTGTAAATCTTAAAATATAACTACGGGAATGTTATCCTAGATTTCCAATGGGAGGGAAATCAATCACTGGTATTTCTGCGTAGTGCAAAGATTGAATTTTGTCACCGTATCACTTTACACTGCAGGGCAAATGTCTATGTACTAACCACCAACCAACTTTAATCAAATACCGTTATATCTTATTGCATTTTCTAATACTCTATATCTGATTGTAACAATTCAATTCAATTTCCCTGAACTCACAACCATGATTTCCAAAAACACGAACCACGAAATCCTTGCAAGTGACAGAGGATGAGACAATACATTGTTGTTACGGAAACGATAGTCAAACACAGCCAGACGCCGCAAAGTGGGCGACGAAACATGGCCGACAAATTACCGATAGCTAGTGTGACATGTGTCAAGTGAACAAGATGGCGGATGAGATTTATTTTATTTTGTGTTTGGGATGTCAGTTGTGAATTATTTTTATTATTTGTAACTAGCGACCCACCCCTGCTTCTCATGGGAGCTATCTACTGATATGGCATGTTGTCAAAACATCGACATTTCTAGAATATATATACTATTATCCCAATTTAATAGAATTGCTGCCAACCCATTTATTTTGCTAGGTTCGCTTGCAACTTTGTTTAGTCAAAAACGAAATTCTGTCGTAGCTTTTATACAGGTACAGAGTAATTTTCAGTAATTGTATGATATTTGCGAAACAACACGCAATCTGATAAAAGTATTCGAAAGTCTTAAGTCTGAAATAAAACCCGAAAAGTTAATACGGATTTACGTAAAGTGAAATACAGAAACCATTATATTTCGTTGTCCAATCGCCCGATCTTATTATTCGACAACATTGTTTATTGGATATTTTCAGGAAAATGTAGAACTATTGTTATACTTTCGTATTCGAGATCTTATTATGACAACAGTTTCCCCGAAGCTATCTTCATTTTATCGTGAAATCTTAGTTGCTAACACAGCAAACAATTCTTATAAAAGTCTTCCTAGACTTTTTAAGATATTTGTTAGAAATACGAATATTTTACGATATTCTTGAGCCAGTAGTTAGTGCTGCGGTATTTTATACATCTCCTTGATATTCAAAGGTAATACAATAAAAGACCGAGGTTGAATATTATTCTCCATCTAAAAACATTACTCGTAGCCATCATTATTTCTTTGTCATGTCTCTGCCAATTTAATTATCCTTTCAAATTACTTACAGCGGAAGAACGTTGAGCAAACACAATAAAATCATAAACACACGCCATTTACCCAAGTTATTAAACCTACGTTAAGTTTGAACAGGAACACCGTCTCTTCAAGAATAGACCATTTCACGTGAAATTATTGCTGCCGTAAAATTTCATAGCTACACACACATGCTACAAAATAAACTTATACAGGTGTATAATAAATAACACATCGCTGCTGTGCAGTAAAATTTTAACGTGTTGAAAACAATTAAATATTTTTTGTTGGTTCCCGCTTAGTTGGCGCCCACGTGGGACTCATTTCAATTATAACGGACGAGAGGAGAATAACATTTGGAACTGATGCTGTTAACTCTGTAACAGATTGTTTTATTAATGAAATAAAACTCAGTGTATTGTGTAAACTGTGTAATGACTTCAAATTAACAAAGTTTATTTCCATAGTTTGTTTAAGTACATTAGTTTCTTAACAAGTAGTGGTTTAATATGTTATAAATGTTCCCACTATGCCACCCCAGCGAAAGTAATTACAGACAAGAATCATATTTAAACATATTTGCGGAAACCCACTTCAACTACTAAATCAAACTTGAAGATATGTGCACACTCCTCGGTTTTAATTACTTTCCTCCATCCAAATACACGAAGAATTAATTCTAAATGCCCTCATATCTCGGTAAAGTTCCTACATGTTCGGACAAGTTGGAAGTTTGAAGAAGAGGGTTTAAGCCAAGATCCAGTTGCACCGAAGGGCAGCGAGGGATTGAACACGGAATTAATTGAAATAGCGAGATAAGAGTTTGTGGAGCCGTCTTCTGGCGTGAATGTCAGCATTAATCCGGCTGCTTACACGGATAATCCGGCGAGTTTGAGTGGACTGCTCCCTGTTAACCCATTCGTAGAACACGCGAGTTCACGCAACCTACCGAATCTGGTCGGCTTCCAGTTTTTGCGGGTAGGATTTAAAATGTTGACGCGTTCCGGTATTCGAGTGAGACAGTTACCTAAGAGGTTAATTTATTTATGTGGAGCGTGTTTTTGTGAGGCTTTAGCTGGGGCTTATGTGGGATAATAGGAGTCCGATTGTTTAATGAAATATTATGCGATTACGTCATTCTTTTGTTGAATTATGAGGAAAAGTACTGCTTATTTTTTCACGCATGAAAACAATTTGAGCACATATATCATAAACCTTTTATGCTAGCAAAAGATTTTGTAAGAGTCTTAGAAAAACTACAGTAACGTATAATTTGAAACATGAAACAAAATAGGTAAGTACGATTTTTGATCAGATTATGTTTTTAGTAAGCCATCTCCCAATTTGTCTTTTTGTTACACAAAATGAATAAGATCCACTTTTCTTAGAATTATTTATGTACAGAAATACTGATTTACTGTTCTGAAAGAAGGCGGCTTGATTGACAGGTCAATTCGTTTGGTTTTACTCAGGCAAGCTGAGCATTTATCAGAAATATGACAGAATAACTTTCGCGATCGTTTTCTATTGTGCTTGCAACAATTATCACACTATATTATATATATATATGTTATAAGTTTGTGAGTGTGTGTGTATGTTTGTCTCTTCTTCACGCTCAATCGGCTGGACATATTTAGATGAAATTTGGCACACAGATAGTTTATAACCTGGATTAACACATAGGAAACTTTTTATCACGATATTCCCACGGGATCGAGAATTATGCAGATGAAACCGCGGGGCGCAGCTAGTTTTATATATTTCTTGCCCGGAATAAGTAAGTGCTGGTTTTATATTTGTTATTATATGCGCTGAAATTGAGTAATTATTATTTTATTACAAAGGCCGTAAATATAATTTCATTATAATGTGTTCGGAGGCCAGTAAAAATAAAAGAGAAAGAATTATTTTAGTATATGTCGTGGATGAATGACACCACAGTACAATGGACAGCGCCATCTAACAATTTGATTTGTAAACGAATAATCATGTGATCGGAAACGCAAGCGAGCCCTACCGCTAGGACACGATCGTCGTTGGAGGGGATGCAGCGATGACTGGGGGAGAGACCGAGTGTTGCGACAGTCTACAGTCGCCAGTCGAACTTGGACAGTCTTGGTAAACTCTCAGTACCAACGCACGTGTTTGTTTCGTTCACTAGTTTATTAAAGTTATTTTAAATTCAAATTATCTTTTAGTTTGAGTACCCACTACAGTGCCCACACTAAACTATGTCGGATCGTGAAAAAGACCCGATATTTCGCATCTCGGCCACCCATGATGCGATATATATAATATTTTACTTTAAACGCGAATTCAAAACCGTATAAGCCATATTGTACTACAATACATATCTACCTAACCCTTTGGGAGTCCCAAGTGACAGCTATGAATGAATCATGAACATAAAAATATATTGGCGCCCAGCGTGGGACTACTTCATAACTGAATCTTAACAATCGGAATTCATCTTATCGAATTTTTATGACGGTCACCGCGTATCCACAAACAAAGCAATGTATGGGAAACAAAAGTTGCCAATATATCGTATTTTCCGTAGGGCCATTAAGTTGCGTCCGTAAAACGCGGCCAATGGGGTTTATTTTTCTTTATTCCAAACGTTTTGTCCTTCGTGACGGCTTTCATCCTTTATCTGGAAAAATGGATGGTAGAGCTGTTCAGGTTGGCGTTGCAAGTGCACATGTGAAATAATGTTGTGATAAGTCCCTTTTATACGAAGGGAATAAAACTAAACAATTTAACTGTTCCACCCACTTTCTTAAACGGGAAATCTTTAGGCTATGGACACTAAGTCAGCGCGCGCGGGGCAGCGGCGACGGCGGCGCGCTTCAATGCATAGATTTAGATGAAACTGGCCTCAAAGGCAGCGGCTTAGGGAGCGAGAACAGTTCCACTATGCATTTGAACGGGAAGACCTCGCGCCGCCGCCGCCGCCCCGCGCCCGCTGTGTTCGAGACCGAGGCCTAAATCCGTGGGCAGAATGCCTTTAAGTTACTATTACAAAAGACAAACTTTAGTGTTTACTTTATAACTCATGTATTCTGGAATTATTACAGGCAGTTCATAACCTTTTCTTCTAAAATAGTTATGAATACTTTTTATAATAACATAACACATCACGCCTGTAATCCTCGAAGGGTTAGGCAGAGGTGTTCCTATAGTACATCCACATTTCGCCATTTATGTTTAAGCCCCATGTAATAGGGGGTGAGCCTATTGCCATCAATTGGGCACAAATCCAAACTCCGGGCTGTAACTGAGAAATTCCTGATGAAAAAACCAATAACGAACCCAGAACCTCATGCTCAGCAGTAGTGCTTGCGACCACTACTCCACGAGATAGTCAGATTTTCAATAATATATTTTTTTAAATAATTAATTCAAAATGAATTAATAAAAAGTTTATTTAGGTAAAAAGATTAATTACTAAATATAAATTTGCTTAAATCTACGAAAAATTAAATTGTGTTATCTGCCTGAACTAGGTCATCCTGTTCTTTAGGCGAGGCAAGATATAATATTTCTAAATAATCACATTCGTTATAAAAATCTAGTCATCTAATAGGTATGTATAGTACAATAAAAATAAAAAGTATGTATAGTACAATGTAAATAGTACAATAAAAGCTACTTGCTAAAATATTAGTACCTATCCTTACTTAGCTAAACTTAATTAGTACAGTTTTTTTTTATTTAAGTACAACTAATAGTTTCTCTGTATCTTCATAGGACATACTTTGAAGAGCTTCCTTGAGAGTTCTTTTGCAATTATTATAATTTAGAGAATACATTTTGGCTTTCGCATTTAGTCTGTTATAAAGTAATGGTCCCAGGAACACAAAAAATTTGTTGCGAAAGCACGTTTTGTACTTTTTGTACGGAAAACTATGTCTTGATCATCATTATCTCCGTCGTGGTAAAACTACGTTTCGTCCTTGACGTGCAGACGGAAAATAAATCCCTAAAAAGCCTAACAAGTGAGTAATATTAACTCTTTATCTTGCATCAAGGGAATCTTCACTCAAGGTTACCTTACTACCCTTATCACTTACTTAACCGACCCTATATCCGGCGTAAGAGTTTTACACCAGTTCCTTTTTAAAAAGCAACATGAACCTCATCCAGCCACCGCGTGAAAGCCTTAAGGCTGTATCAACTCAACCCTATGGAAATATAGGATTTCTGTGTTCTTTCAATTTACAAACCTTCGGCCCTTTAAAAAAAATAAAAATATAACAGTGATATATTCCAGGCACAGACCTTTTGAAAGAAGGCCTAAGAGCTGCGTATTTTCTTTCAATTATAAAAATAAAAGACAGTTGAATCAAGCAAAAATAAATTGGAGTGTTTTGAGAATCGAAAGGCACTAAATAAAATGTTTCGATGTAATTGATTCGTTTGTACCAATTTTCTTAAGATATAAATTTAAACTGAAGCTATGAATAGATTCCATTAGCATACCTCTGTTAACACAGACCCAACGAGCGTGAAGCGTATGTACATAAATAACCCTATCTCGGAGCTAGCTCTAAACGGGTACCTAGTCAACATTTAACAAAGCCTAGGCCCGGAATCAGTGAACGATACAAATAAATCAGAAGTTGCCTCTCGTCTCCTATAATCCAGGATTTATCCAGCGGCTTATCAGCGCAGAGCACGCGCTGCGTCCGCCCCGCTCGGCTTCCGCGCGATAAATAACGAACTTCGCCCGAAATAAGCAACTTTAGCTTATTAAATTCGGATTTTAAATGCAGAACGTGGAACTAAAATAATTTAGGCTTGCTGATTTATGTGTTTTCGTTCGCATTTCTATCTTGATTCGTATATTTTGTAGACTTGTATCAGAATAGTCCCGCAAATTATACAAAAACGTAATATTTTATCCGAGCTAATATTATAAAGAGAACAAAATGGTTTGTGTATTTCTTTCACTGATAGACAGCTACACCATTGCCGAGGACAAAGGATATGTTTTATGGTAAAGTTGACTTCCAGGCGGACGGAAGTCGCGGGTAGAAGCGAGTTTATAAAAGTAAGTGTGATAATATCTTTTTTCGCGCTGTTAAGTTTTGGCAAGGTGTCAAACAGTATGTTTAGAACCGCTCAAGGCGGCGCGAAACGGTTGCGAACGACAGTGATTCGACTGTTGTAAGCGTTCGTGTGCTCACATACTTGTACTGAAACTATTCCATATTTTATGAATGAACAATCTGTTTCTTTGATAGATTTTGAATAGTATACTTAGAGCTGATAGTGACGAAAGTTTAGATAGATGAAAAAGAATATAGATATGAATTAACCACTTTAAATCACTTAAAGTATTGGTAAATGACATCCCAGAAATAAACCACAATGACTTTTTAACGCAGCACCAACATATTAATTCTAGCTAATAACTAAACTACGTGGAATATTGCTCTCCGGTCCATTGGTAATGAACCCAACACGAGGTCCTTTGACAATCGTTAGTGAACCTAGTTCAGTTTCCGAGTCACTGACCGCCGCCATACTCAAGTAACTAGTATTTTGGGTAATGACCTAATAACTACTATGCTAGTAGTTCATTAGGAAGATTCAGTTTCCGGAACAGCAGCGTCTATTCATAGCTTCAGTACTGCAAAATTCGTCATATCCTTAATTGTATGTTCGAGAACAATAGTGGGGATTATAGAGAAGCAAATCATTATGTCCAACATCCCAAAACTGGCATTGAAAATAACGATCATGAACAAATCACTACGCATACGTAGTCATAGTGGTTGGATGATTATCGTCATTTTATTGTTATAAGTACAGTAAGCGTTCAAAAGTGGATAGGCACGTTAAGAGTCGTTTTGCTGTGAACACGCGGTATAGTCCGTATATCTGTATGTGTAAATAACACGGCACAAACACCACAGAGAACGCTTTACACACTGTCGTCACGTACTCGCGAAACAAAAATATATCTCCGTCGCTTTTGTTAGACACGATAACACACACGCATCATGCGCGTGACATTGGCCAGTTTATGTTATTGCTAAAATTCAAATTAATCTTGTGTGTGCAGATAGCAGAAGGCTTTAAAGAGTTGGTCTGAGATTCGAGCTGGCTTAGGTTCTGATCTCGTAAAGAACAGCGCGGTTTTTTTCTTTTCGAAATTTATTATTTTTGTTTTAAAAAATAATATTTTTTTAATATTGCTGCCTTTTTCATTAATTTTGATATTGCAATAAAGGGTTTAGAATAAAAGATATGTGATAACAAAATTAAACAATATTTATTAGATATAGATCTCAAGAAACTTAGAAGCAATTTGTATTATTTTGACATATTTAAATTATGAAATGTTTTAAATTTTAAATGGATTTTTTCGCCATAAATATTAAGCTTTGATCATGGTCGAAGTAATTAAGCAATAAATAAGAATATTAGACTACTCAAAATGTAAAAAAAAACTACTTACAAAATAGGTGATTTTAAGGTTAAATATGGGCAGTTTGTTTACATTAATTATTTTAAATTTTATTTGGCTTTAATAAATATTGGTTGGTATTGAGGTTATAGCTTAAGTATTCATTTTCTTTACGAAAAGAAGATTGAAACTAAACCACAGATTTTAATTCTAAAATAATAATATTACTAAAATAATCTTAAACATTTTCGGTCAATTTGCAATTTTTTTAATTTTTTTACTTAAAAAAATCATTACCACAAATTCATGCAATAACGAATGTGTTGTTTATTAAGTTAGAACGGTAAATATTTTAAGGTTAAAATATAGCAGTGTCCCTCTTGAAGTCTTAATATTATCGTGCGAAACTTAAACGTTCTTGTTTATGCCTTTCTGTCAAAAATGGTTTCCTAGCTGGTCTTCAGTGATGCAAGCCTTCAGAGTGCACGGAGAACGGTTCATAATACCGTGTTTAATAATTCAGCAAAATATCTCGTTGATATGCAACCATTTATTTCATATTTATTCACCATTTGACGTCGCTGCTTCTCGATAACAAGCCTCTTCCTAATATCTCTTAACCTTCACAGTATTTCTCTAGAACAAAGAATAACATCGTATTTATTACACATACTAATTATTTATCATTCACTAATCGAATTAAACCTCATAATAAATTTAAAAACTTTAAAGGCATCTTCTGTCTCAACAATACCTCTGTTCGATCAACAATACCTTTGATTAAGATTTATGTTTAGTCAAATATGAAATATATAAATGATAACACTCACACTTAGTCTGGTTTCATACGATATTTGTGTAAATTACATTCACTTTTACGCAGCGCAATAATATTTGATCTCCGTTCAATATTTATATTTGACTGCATTTTGAAAATAATAACCACAACGCCGCTTTTACTTGTCACCAACAATAACCACGAACCAACAAAGTTCTATTAAATTAATACTCGTAACGAACGGCATCTGTCTACCCTACAGAAATCGAAATAATTTACTTAGTTTTCTGAGGTCTACCTGCTAAACTTTAATATTTATGTGAACAAGACGAATGAACCAAAAAAGAAATGATTATTGAACTAGTCTTTATTTAAAAAATAACAAAAACTACGAATAGTAATTATTAAAAAATGACGAGCTAACCGCACGTGAGATTCGAACCCTCTCGGCTCGCCATAATCGCATATACCAAAGCAGGTTATCCACTGCGCTAGCATGCTATATACAGTATTGCTCGAAATTATGAACTAGTATGAGTTGCAGACAAAGTAAGTATGTGTGTGTGTAACAACTTATAGAAGAAGGTCGTAAGTCAAACCGCAGCGTCAGTCTATTGGTTTGTGAGTTTGCCTATGGACTTTTGGTCGATACAGTAAACTTTTCAGAACCTTGCTAGAAAGAAGGAGAAGAATACAAGTAACAGAAAATACTAGAAGTGACATTTTTTATGTTTTACAAAACACAATTTGGACACACTGCCAAAAACCAACAAAAAGACGGAATCACAGACAGTCCAGTCCAGACCTAATTGCTCTACAATACATAACTGTCCAAGATACCAACCCTACACTGCCACTATAAGAACCTAAGGTTGAGGTAAAATCGATCCCGCTTAACCCTCAGCCCGACCTTTTGTTGGCGAGTCGTGAATCAAAAGTAACGACGCGTCTGAACTGATAATGCTAAGTAATGGCGGTAGGAGATGCATCATGGAACGTCGTACAGGGTTCAAATCAGGCTAACGAAACTTACCGACAAAGATAGACTGACTGCGTTTCCTATTTACCGACCGTTATTGGTATATTTACGAATAATATTTCTGGTTCAATATTTAAGCATAAGTCATGACCATACATACCTTACACTTACGCGAAATTCCAACGCGAACTTTGTGGCGCTCGTGGCTAAATGATAGCAGCCGCACCGGTCTGTCGAAGGTTAAGCTATGCTTGCCGGTTCGTGATCCTTGACGGTAGGTTCTTGGATGGGTGACCATCCATTACATATCGAGATCCCTTCCTGCCTCAGAAAGCACGTTACACCGCTGGTCTGGGCTGTCATTCGTAGATTTTTGGCAGTCATTACGGGTAGTCATAATCCTAAAAATCTGACAAGCAGACTTAGCAAAGGGTATCGTGTTATCCAGTAGCTGGGTTGTGGAGGTCAGATAGGCAGTCGCTCCATGTGAAATACTGGTATTCAGCTGCATCCGATTCGACTGGAAGCCGACCCCAACATATTCGGGAAAAGGCTAGGCAGATTTCGAAAGTGTTGTAGTATTTTCGTAAGCGTAACACCATGAATTTTTCATCAATAGGAGAAAATTGCTTTTGAATCTTGCGTAAATGTAAGGTATTAATATGCTTGTGACTGTACTCTACTCAACCAATATTTTCTTCAAGCCGTTAGTTACCATGCAAATGCAGCACTGGATTTCAACCTTGACAAAGAAAACATAAATCGTTACATCGTCAGAATTTCCCCAAGTATTTGCAAATTCTCCAAGGGATCGCTAAAACTCCGGATGCCACCCTTTTACTTATTTTATTATACATGTTCCTGCTAAATAAATGAAGCAATATTGACATTCATTGATTGGCCCATGAAAAATATTGTTTAAATATATAGGTAACAAGTTGTAAAACAAGGTTTTATTAATAGTATTCTATAACTACAGCAAATTCTTCATAAACCATGTAAAGGAAAAGTTTCCGGAAACATGTATAGAATAAGTGTTACGTCAACGAATTACACGTCGTACTCGTGTGACATCACGGTGACAAGTGACATATATACAGGGTGTCATATTTTATTGAGACAGTTTTGACGTGCTTTGTTCTGAGGATATTCTTTGTTGGGGGTATTCGGTATGGCCCCTTGGGATTTCACACACAAGAAGAAATGAATGCACAGTGCGGTAGCTCGATTTCATTTTTGAAGATTATTTGTTAAGCTTGACAGTAATTGGCTCTAGTCTATTGTAATCCTAAAGGTTTTAAGTCTCTGAAATTAAATTCAAAGTGGGATTATTTATTAAATCTAGCTTTAATTTCACTGCTTTTTATTTTCGAAGACTATATTAGACTTTTTAATTAGTTCTTTAAAAGACTTGCTTTCTATTCTAATTCATTGAAGATTTTCATCAAAATCTCAAGCAAAATCAGTTTGAATAATGGTAAATCAAGTTTGTTTTGAAATAATGTTTCAAACTGATGTTACAGTAAGACATACGCTCGCTCAAGACTTCATGAGGTCAATTTTACCTCCAATCCCAAGCCACATATTCCTTGTATTTCGTGTTAATAAAGTGAAATTCTCCGGATAAACCTACTAGTCTTAGCACTCGGTACATTCATATTTCACAATAGTGTTCCTCCTCGCTTTTACGCGGCCGTCAACGAACACCTTATTTATTTAGGGGACGCGTATAAGTTAAACTTTTGATCCTCGCGGATGAAGATGGAATACTAATCTTGGCCTTTGGGACTAGCAACATAACATTTATGTTTGAACAGAATTTGTGGGATAAACAGATGCAGTAGTAGTTTTTAACCGCGTTCAAAAGGAGGAGGTTATGCATTCGGCGGGTTTTATGTTACTATTGAACTGACATTCTTGTTGTTATGTAGGATGTTAGATTTACACACAGCTCCACTAAGTAGTTACCCCCCCCCCCCCCCAAAAGGCATGTGCGTTCAAATCCATGATAGGCCCAAGTTGGTTTTAGTATTTTGCAAAAACATTTAATTATAATTACTGTATTGTTTTAGTGAATAGGGTTAATATTTACAAAAAGTTATTCAACCTCTAAATAGGCCAGAGGTTTCAAGACCGGTTGCCATGCATGAGATAGCAGGTTCAAATACTAGGCACGAAATGTCTTTTTGTCATTCATTATATTTTTTATTTTATTTTAGTAATATTTATAAATACAAACAAACGATGAAATAGGAAGCGCTAGAAATAAACAATAGTTTTAATTGAACATATAAATCCAACGTTGTAGTTATAACTTGAGAGTATGGATTAATTTTATAAAGAAAACGTTAATGGATATCCTCAAATTATAACATCTACCGATTAGACAGAGACTAAAAGATAAAGTGACTCGGACTATAGTAAACATCGCAATTCACATGGGCTCGCTGGCTAGCTCGTCAAACTGCCAGTATGAGAACGTCATCAACGTTCGGTGATACGATGGTTCGAATCTAAGTCGAAACAAAGAACTCTTTTTAAAGTATTCTTAATATTATTATTCATAACGAATTCAATGTTGTAGCAGTGTAACATTTAAAAATTTGAGGTGCTAGCACATACTGACGCTGTGCAATGCTACAAGGACATTTGACGCTTGAATGACATTATAGGAGGTCGCTGTTGATAAACATACTTATGTGAAAATGTATTAAAACAAGTGCGTGTCGGACCACGTACAATGAAGGGTTCCGTAAGTGGGGACGAATTTATCCCAAACAAACTTAACATTGTAGTTGAAAAACATGTTCTCCCATTCATCGATATACGCCACGATCAATTCTCCAACTGCAAATGTAAGTTTGTAATTATCTGTGATAAAACAACAAATGAAGGATTTTCGGACATTTTCCTTTACTTGTGCTGTGAGACCTTGCTTCCTGCCAAATTTCATGATTCTAGGTCAATGGGGAGAACCTTAAAGATACTCCCCGTTTTGATATATTTGCGAGTATCAAAATATATCGCATAAACGACCGTATTTTATTATTGCGTTGACTTAGAAGCTCCAAGGGACCGTAGACCTACGTATTTGATATTAATTTCAACTTGACACCTTTACGCGTTCCTGAGAAAAAGCGTCTTGACAGAGGAACAACGAAGTGGAACCCTCAAAACAAGATGGCGGCTGTAGTTCCGATTTTGACCACGCACAAAAAATATATTTTTAAACTATACCGATGATTTTACGAAAGCAGACATCGTGGAATGGACGAGGAAGACCTAAAACTGGGCGGTGTGACACAACATCCTGTCAGCAATTTAATAAGTAGTCGTCATTGGGCTAAACTGGATTTGTAATGCAATGTAAATGAGTTGTAGTGCAAATTCAGAACGCCTCATCTACCAGAAAGGATGAATGGATTATTTAAATGCAATTGTCTAGCTAGAAACTAGTAACGCTACGGTTCATAACTTCTTGAGTTAATTTCCTAGAATATAAAATAATGTGCATAAAGTGCATCATCATTTTCTGAACCAGAAAGTTTTCTGAACTTTCTAGAAGGTTATATCATTGTAGAGACGTTAGTGTTTGAGCAATTACACCTATCTAATTAAAAATTATGCTAGGAAAAGGATTTTAAGAGAACAGTAGGTGCTTGGAAGCTTATTATTTTTTAAATAGGTACGCACACCAAAAAATCCTTAAAGTAGTTGATGGAAAAAGCAAATGCAGCGTTTTATCAGAAAACAATGAGTATTTTATGGAAGTTACGAAGAACACCGTAGTCTTTAAAATCAATAAAAAATCTAAATTTGTGAAGAGATTCTTCACTGAAACACGATGGACAAAACTATTTGATTAAATAGAAAACTTCGTGCGTATTATACTGGTATTTTTTTAAAGGTCCCGTTCAATTCTCACGAGTTTTTAATACACACTTCAATCGTAAAACACGATAAATGAACAGGCAACAAATATTTAAAAACTCGTTGGTTTCAAACTTGCAGCTGACGTTTTACAACGTTATTACTTCAAGATGGTGTCGTAAAGGTATCTAACGCTCCTCGATTTCCCGGAGGCGAGGGAAATCAAAGTGCGTTTTTATTAAAGTTTTAAACAAGTTTTTAATATCTTTTTCTTAAGAATAGCAACTGTGTTGGGTAAAATTATAAGTTTTTAGTGATTGGTTTTAAAGTTTTTTCAATATAAGGCTGAAGAAAAGTTGCGGTTCAAAATTTATAAAAAAAATCTTTTGTTTATAGTCATTTGTCCATTAAGTGTTGTGTATTATAGTCATTTGTGCCTACAAAGATTTTGGTTAGGGGCTAAAGTATAATGGTTTTATTAAAACAGTTCATAGCCAGACGTAAACCAACTGATATTTTTATGTCGCTTGTAAGTAACAAAAAAAATCTTTTCCCCTGCCAACCTATCATAAAAGACTTTCTCAACTAACATTTTTTAAAAAATACTAGTTTGTGGTATAGGTATTCTCTATGGGCGGAAGTCGGGTGGCGCGCGTCATCCGCCACTAATGGCAGGCCGTCATGGCCGCCGGCGCTTCCGGCGGAACGACCGCAACTATTTGGTACGTCTCTTAAATTGTACGAGTTTCTTTTGCGAAGACTGAAGGTCGTTGCTAAAAGAAATTACATTAAAACGTAAAAGTTTCACACCTTGCCTTCAAATGACGGCGGTAAACAGGGTGACTGATGGCAATTCACATTGAAAAAGCCAATACTTTTTGCTCACTGGTGAGGTTAGCTTTTTGATAACGTCTATGGTCAAATCAGTTTTATCATTGGTCTTTGCTATCATTATCAGTTGTTGTAGTCTTTATTGATACGTGTTTAACCATCTGTGTGGCCAAAAAATAAATCTCAAAACCAACAATACAACAAACCACAAAAGATAAAACCGTAATCTACCCTACAACCAACAGAACGATATCATATTTAAGTGGCCAAACATACAACACAAACACTACATCGCAATTCAATCTTCGTGCAGTACATGGAACTAATGGTGGCAAATATTAAGTGTCGGTCCGGCCATCCGTCTCCGTCGGCCTGTTTGTCCGAGCGCCGCCATCACTCACCGGCCAGGGGTGGGGGGAATGTGTTTGTCAGTCCGCTTTCGGCAGCCTAACGAGCTGGGCGTCTGTTGATTTTATGAAATGGTTGAGGTTCAAAGGGTTTATAGTAGGATAAATATGGTCTGCCTCTAGTTGATCAATATGATTTGCTTGCTACTACTCATTGATATATATGAAAGGTTAGTGCCATGCAGCTTTTGTTTTATATGAGGATTGATAGTTAACCGTTAACGCATTTGCATCTTAAACAATATGTAAAACTTAAGCTGACAGTATGCAACAGATGTAAAATTGAAGGGAAAATTACTTAATAGTGGCCCGCAGCGATAAGAGCGCTGTCATTATTTGAACATTACCATAATCTTTAGAGCCATTATGTTAATACTCTAAGCCGTGTGTTGATGTTGCCCGGAGCACTAACGCTTAAAGGTTAATGCAACGCCTATTTGGTTGAACCCTTGACTTCGAAGGGTTAAACTGGTAGCCGTGATGGTTAAGATAATGACGTATTGATTGAGCCAGATTTAGGGACTAGTTCCCTAAATCTGGCTGACGGCCTAAAAGGCGAATTAGATTAACTGAAGCACCTACATTATTTTCGCAGTTTTACTTATCTTCTTAGATTTACTTATGTATTCTACTATGAAAAGTTTCTTTATTTTCCGCCGATACTCTAATTTAAATTTACTAAATTACATAACCCAGTCACATAATGCCATACACAATGACTATCACCAAATAACTACGCAACTCCCATCTCTAACAAAAGACTAAATTAACGCAACTCCCATCTCTAACAAAAGACTAAATTCGGTTGCACGCTATCCATTGCCAGCTCAGTACGGAGAGCATTGTGCTTAATGAGCTAATTACAACGCGACGCGGTGATGGATCGCTGTCTCGCGAGTGTACGTAGATGAGTTGCTGCTGGATCACAGCTTTGGATTTAATGTTATGTTCGACGCTGCAGGGATTAGTGCACTGATGTTGTGGAAAATATTGGAGGAAAGGAAATGTGGTTAATTTTATCGTACTTTTCAAAGCAACTGCTATTCCTACATCTGCGAGACCGTGATGTAGGCAGTCAGGTTAAGATAATTCTTATTCCTTTAGCAACATATGAATAATACAAGCTTTCATAAGTATGTTGCAAAATATTCAAAAACTTTTAAAAGTGTGTGCAAAATAGCCAAAGCTCTTTATATTAGCAATAAAATAAAATCAGCTGATGATAAAATAAAAACTACCTGGCAAATAATAAATAATGAAACAGGTAGGAAAAAACAGCGAAATACTGAATTTAATTTAGAGACTGCACATGGCCCCATTAACTCAGATATAGAAATAGCTCAAGAATTTGAATCCTTTTTTGCTAATATTCCCCTTAAAACTACTCAAGCTTTAAATTCCTCACCCGCGCTTTCTGCTGCCTTACTTAGACAGAATGTGAAGGCTTGCCCTTTGGAGTTTAGGTTTCAGGCTTTCAGCATACAAACCCCCAGGCTGTTATAAAAGCTTTTAAAGATCTTAAAATTAAATCAACAGAAGATCTCTGGGGAATGTCTGTAAAAGTCTGTAGATCTATAATCGAAACCATTGCGCCCTATTTAGCTTACATATTTAACACCAGTATAGACCAAGGAGTCTTTCCGGATCTCATGAAACACAGTAAAGTAGTTCCATTGTTCAAATCTGGTGATAGTAAAGAACCCAACAATTATAGGCCTGTATCAATTCTACCAGTGCTCAGTAAGGTGTTTGAAAAGTTGATGCTCAATCAAATGTTACCTCACTTTAATAAAAATTCCATCTTTCATGAACAACAGTACGGTTTCACCAAAGGGCGTTGTACCACTGACGCCGGTGTCACTCTAATAAAGAACATTTTTAATGCCTGGGAAGAAGCACAAGATGCCATTGGAATCTTTTGCGACCTCTCGAAGGCGTTCGATTGTGTAGACCATGAGACACTTCTGCTGAAACTAGAGCACTATGGGATTAGGAATGCAGCTCTTGATTTACTTAGATCATACCTGAAAGATAGAAAGGTTAAAGTTCAGGTAAACGGTGTAAACTCATTAGGGTCTGAAATGGCAATGGGCGTTCCCCAAGGTTCGATATTGGGTCCATTCCTCTTTTTAGTTTACATTAATGATTTACCCCAATTATTTCAAAATCAACCGAAGATGGTGTTATTTGCAGATGACACATCATTAATCTTTAAAATAAACCGACGGTCACAAAATCTTGAAGACGTTAATAGCTCTATTCTACAAGTCCAAGATTGGTTTACGGTAAACAATTTGGTACTAAATAAAACAAAAACCAAATGCATTAGATTTAAATTACCTAATGTTAGAAGTAGCGAATGTGACATCATATTGAATGGGGAAAAACTGGAATTTATTAATCAAACGGTTTTCCTAGGAATCACGCTAGACGAGAAATTACAATGGGGACCTCATATAACATCTCTTGCGGGGCGGCTAAGCTCGGCCGCTTATGCTGTTAGAAAGATAAGACAGTTAACAGATGTAGAAACCGCGCGATTGGTCTATTTTAGCTACTTCCACAGCATTATGTCGTATGGCATTTTACTGTGGGGTCGGGCTGCTGACATTGAATCCATCTTTATTTTACAAAAGAGAGCTGTCAGAGCCATTTATAATCTACGTCGCCGCGAATCTCTCAGGAAACTATTTAAAAGGATTAATATTATGACGGTACCTTGCCAATTCATTTATGAAAATATTATGTATGTAAGGAAAAATCCACATCTTTTTAATTAAATAAGTGATAGACATAATTTTAATACTAGAAATAAAGATAAACTAGATCAACCATTTTTCAGATTATCTAAAGTACATACATCTTTTATGGGGTACTGTGTTAAATGTTACAACAAAATACCTTGTGACATATTGCAATTAAATGAAAGAAAATTTAAAACTCAGATTAAAAGTACACTTTGTAAACAAGCATATTACAAATTAGAGGATTATATCCAAGATAAGAGTGCTTGGAAACATGCTGGCCCTGCTCCATAGGACAATTTAGAATCAAGACAAAATCAAACAGGTTGCTAATTTAATCGTTAAATTTATAATTTTGTATTATATGACATTGATTTTACATTCTGTGATTGCTTCCTCACACACCGACTTATTAATTTTAAAAACATTAGGAAAATCGTCTACTTTTACTATGTTTGTAAATATGTGAGCACCATGTATCTATCATATAATTAAATTATCTGTCGTTGCTTCATTTTTAATTCTTTTTACCTATTGTGGTATAGTAATTTTATTCTAGGTGCATCGTCTTCACATATAATTATTTAACTAATGTACGTACTAATACAAACTATTGTAAAACATTTTAAAAGAGTAACGGTGGAGTTTCTTGCCCATTCTTCTCCATACGAAAACTACCTTTTGGAAGGGGCGACTAGAATCAATTATATTATTCTGTAAATTTTGACGTTCAAAAGTGCCATACATGGGCCTATTTGAAATAAATGTTTTGACTTTGACTTTGACTTTTACTTTTGTATAACGCAAAAGACGTAATCGATGACAAGAATTTCCGAGAAGTATTTCTATTGCCAGTTATAAGCGACTATTGTAAAACATTTTAAAAGAGTAACGGTGGTTTCTTGCCCATTCTTCTCCATACGAAAACTACCTTTTGGAAGGGGCGACTAGAATCAATTATATTATTTTGCAAATTTTGACGTTCAAAGTGCCATACATGGTGGGCCTATTTGAAATAAATGATTTGACTTTGACTTTGAAATCCAATCCAATCCTATTTTCTGACCAAATTCAATACATGCAAATACTGGCCAACTAACTTAGCAAGGCACCGGGATGCGATCAAAATAATTTAATCAGATTGAAGCATTGTGTCTGACACAGCTCATTAGCTGTTCACAAACCCGAAACAAGTTTATAACGAGCTCTAAAACATGCTCGTTTCAGCTTTTCAGGAACATTGCCAGCGATGCGTGTAAACAAAGACATTACCAAAGTAAATAATATACCCGTAGCAGAGATAATAAGATTGTAAGATTAAAATGAAGTCAAGAATGTTCTTATTACGCAACTTTCAAGTTTTAAAGAATTACTAATATAAATGAGAAAAGTTTAATTTTTTCATTTGTTGTATGATATCGTGATAATTTGCAAATTTTGTTTTTAGCGAACACTTTTAAATGAAAACTAACGTTAACCAGGAATAGTTCTGTAATTAAATTTAGAAAATAAGATGATGAAATACGGATAGCAACCGTGAATAATTGGGTGCGCTTATTACCTGAGCGAAGCAAGCGAAGTTGGAGAAAAAATAAGAATCGAATAAAAATTAATAAAATCCGTTCCCGGAATAAAACCTCAGCAAGTAATAAAATATATAATACCACTCATAAAATATAATTGTTATTAAGATCTAGATGAGATTACAGCCAAATATCAATTTTAGGAAGAGTCCCACGCTGGGCGCCAACAGGAAAGTTCGAGAAGCTTCGAGTTTAATTAAGTTTAATAGATTATATTACAACACTAAATTATAGGTTTAACGTTGTTATACGGCATTTCGCAGTATCGAATTATATCGGACGTGTTTAAGCTCGTAAATCAACTGCTTAGAGGGGATAATAATAAAGGAGCCATTTGTTGCTAGGTTCTTTAAAAAATATGCGAGTCTTTTAAAAGAACAGAACTTTACAGAAAATTTACAGAACTAAGCGATGGAAAGTTCAAAACCCAAATCAAACGTGTCCTTATCAAAAAAAGCATATTATAAGATTAGAGACTTCGTTGAAGACAAGGAAGTTTGGCAATAATTCCTTCTGCACATGTGGCTTCCCTGGTACCTCGGCATAACAATGTAAATGTCTACTAACTGCTCGCAAATTACGATGATTATTTTATTTTACTTTTTTTTACATACTTCCTTGACATAATCTTTTCATTATTTGACATTATATACCTACAATTTGCTATTATTATTTTTTATTATGTTTGTTACAGCTGTAGTGGGAATCATGCCATTTGGTTTAAATAGGTCCTTATTTTTATTATTTTGTAAATCTTTTATATAGATTCTTTTCTTTTAGATTTTGTGAATGTGAGAACGTTGTAGGCTGTAGACTGACTTGTGGACCTTTTTTTATTTTACTAAGTACTTAGTACTTGTTGATAGGCTTTTGACACTGTCTTCTCATACCTATTAACACTGTAATTTGAAAACATTGTAGAAACCATTTATTTTTAAAAAAGTAACCGTGGAGTTTCTTGCCGGCTCTTCTCCATAGGAAGCGACCAATTGGAACCGTGCACCTAGCTTCTGATGTTTCATAAGTGCCCTTGTAGGTTTACGTGATTTTTTTTTCTTTTTTAAACCCTAGACTTGGGTTTAAAAGTAATAACGTGGGCGATGGATATAATAAAGGTAATATTTGAATTTAATTCAATTTATTTTGCTATTGAAGAGTCGTTAATATGAATTGAATAGTTTATTAGATCCAAATCTACCCTCTATTCGAGTATTATTGTAGACCACACGTTGAGATTGCTAGAGACTGGTTACAATTTTACTCTGAACGTCGATATTGTCAAGTGTCAGAAGATGTGTTTATTTTAACTAACCACAAAACGAGTAATGGTTCTAGAATTTTCTTACGTTAAAAGCTGCTTCCAATCTTGCCTGTGTGATATTAAGCAAGTAAAAAGCGCCTAAAATTGCTATCATTTTTAAAAATAGTCCAATAAAAGTATTTCGCACAGTCGACATTTATCTAAATGTGTTTTTGATGTGTGCATGCTTTTCAACGAGCGTGCAGTGTAGGTACAGTTGCGATCTCGATTTTGTACACCACCTGTGTTTCATGCGGGTAGACTGTATTTTAATTTACTGAAAAGCTCTTTTACTAAAATTGAATTCAATGTTGAAGCAAACTATTGATGATAAAACTAAAATTGTAATTTCCATCACATGGTTTCTTCAAAAAGTTGTTGACTAATGGACTTTTTTTTTATTTGCTCGCGACGTCTAATATGAACGCACTGATTAATTATGTAAGTAACAGCAATAACAAAAATTACCTTTCGAAACACGCACATTTATATTTCAATCACCACTCTAATTTATTAGTACCTAGTCCTATTCTGCCACCGACAGAAATAATCAGGAGAAGCCAGTTTCCTTACAAGAAATATTCTCAAACGTCATTAAGACCCCGAAAGCCCATCGGAGGCTCCATTAGATGACCGGAGGTACCGGCTCAAGGCTTGTTAGAGGCTTCTAAAGCACTTCCGGCGAACAGATGACCTGGGCATATTAGATTTACTTCGTCTACTTCCTCTTAATGTACACTTTTCTTTGAAGTTTTCTTCCGAGTGTTTGTTTACCTGGAACAAATTAAGGTAAATTAAATATTGCGTACTGCAGTGTGCTGTAGGGTTAATTAAAAAGTATGTGTTTGTTTAGGAAGGTGTCCTGGCTTTGAAAGTTATTTGTTAATTCAGGAGTGTATGGCTTTGCACGCTTGAAAATAATATAAGTTCAGAAGAATTTTCTAAAATAACTTAGTAATGAAAATTGAATAAGCATTCTTGTGGTTGGCCCCATTTAGGATCAATTAAAAATGAAATTAAGTATGTATATCATCATCTGTAAGTAGTTCATGAATATAGATTTCGATTGAGTCAAAAGTAGTAGAGCATTTCCAAAATATACACGTGTGGCAACGTACAGAAGATCACGGCGAAGATCTAGATGAGACTCGCACCGACCAGGGAAGCATGGCACAAAAGAGAGGACGCCTATACTTAGCAGTGGAACAATGCTGCCAATGATGGTGATGACGACTTGTGTGACGTGACGAAACCCTAGGACGTGAGCTACTGAGAACAACTCTAAAAATAACACCGCTTCTAAATACAACTATGCTCGAATACATAGGTTCGAGTTCAAAGTTCAAACGACTCATAAGAAGTAATAAGAGAATGGATATGAGGTTTTAACTCTCTGAACATCCAAATAGTCTTCTCAATCAAATATCAGTGAAGTCTATAAGAAACAAACTGTTATTAGGACGCAGGTTTGTTGATAACGGAATTGCAGATGACCGTAAAGCAAAGAAGTTTTATCAGATATACTAAAGGTAGACACGTATCACTTGGCATCAATTTCAACCAATTCTCTTATGGGGGGTCATACGAAGATTTTGTCAAATAATACATTCTAAAACACAGGATGCGATCACTCAGCAACTATCAAACAGGATTCACCTTGATCCAATTTGGCAAACGATCTGTTTGTCAAATTGAACAGAATCAAATCACGAGAGCCATACCCAGCAAAATGAAATTTTACCAACACATACTAAAAGAAATGGTCAAGGCAAACATCGTGAGAAAACCAGCATGTCCTAGAAAAGAAAATTCAAAGACGTGACATCCACCACCCTACACTGGTTCCGCGTGGTTGATATCGGCCCACTCCCTCTCACATAGAGGAGGCTTGTGTCCCAAACAGTAGGAACATTACAGGCTGATTATGCACGTATTAAAAGGGACCTTTGCCGCAACTTCACTTACATCAATTCGCGTTACGCTACCGCTTTTCCCAAAGCCCAACGCCAAACTGTCGTTTAAAGCGAACATTACAGTAAAAAGCTTCATTTGCACTGAAGAAACAATCAAGACAAGCCATTAACTTAAAGCGCTGCCATCATTGACGGGATACAGCTAAGATCGCTTCCAGCGCTTTATCGCCACCCGTATCGCTTCAAAGCGCTTTATCGCTAGCCTGTAATGTGCTCTAAGTAATTTCATTTTTACGACACGTTACGTTGTCTCAGCGATGTTTTTTTTTTTTTGCTTTTAACTTGAGAAAGTCGATTATATAACGCGTGTTGATAGGAAGGTGAAAAGGGATATTAATGTAATCGATTATCGGGAAACAACGAAGTATACCGCTTTTCGGCGACATCTAGTTACAGTCCTAGAGACTATGCTCCTTTCGTAAATAAGTATTCTGGTTTTGCAACCGCGGTATTTTAAAATTGGATTTAAGTGTTGTGTGTAAATTGTAATAATAGTCGTAGTAGTTTAGTGTAGACTATTGGAAGGACAAACGATTTTATGCTTCAACCATGATGATGCAAGGTGCAGGTTACAATGAAATCTATCAAGCCGTCTGCTAATTATTCTATTTTAGGTTCTCATAAAAAAATCTCCTGTCGCTGGTGAATGATCAAGTTAAGAGGATAGGCAGTAGTGTCATTGCCCATCTACCTGTCAGAATGGCGTTATGTTTGTCTATGGACATTTACAGGCGAATTATATTGTCTAACAAATTTATTAATTACTAAGAGCTTGTTCAATGTGACTCTTTTGCCTCGCAATGTTAAGGAAAACTAGGCTCCGTTTATCTTAACTGCTTACTTACCAACTTGAAGTAGAGAAAGGTAGAACACACTAGACCTATCTACACAGGCGCTGTTTTCTTAGCAGAGTAGTTTCCCGAGTCGCCGATAGATGGCGGTGTTTAAGTTATGTTTAAGTTCGAAACTATTAGTAACAGAAACCGAAGTTAGTTCGTGAGACGGCATAAGTTATACAGTTTGTAATGTTAACGGACTATCTCCTTGGCCCAATCAAAGATTGAGAATAATGGCCAGCCAGAAAAAAAAAGGGATGTTTTGTAAGGAACTCGGCAAAAATACATGTTTGTATTTCCTAGCACGTGTAATTCCATCAAATCTTAGCTTAAGAAACAGCCTAATCATTATTTGTACGAACGTAACATTCCTTTTGCAGATATTATCCTGTAGCGAAGATAAGGGCTCCTCAATTCCGGGAATTGGGATACTCCCTCTCTAGGGATTAGGAGTGTGGCTCAGAGTATAAGCATCTAATATTACTTCGATGGCAGAGCTTAGCACTGCGCTGCAGTTATAGGGATCTGTTTTCTATTTACTAAACTGAACAGAACAATGGGCCACCTGATATTGGATAAAAGGTGGCTGCATTACTACCCATACATTCTGCAAAATGAATCAAAGACGTAGAAGGAATGATTCGTTATTATTTGCCATCATACCATGCCATTTAATGGCAATAAAACATTCAAAAATGTATTTATATATAAGACTTTATGCGACATAAAAGGAACAAAGGCGGATTTAATTATATTTGTTATTTCACATTGACCATTTGAAGTGAAAAGGCGTTTCTAAAACGTCTGATTTTAGGCGCAGATTTTCAAAATTGACGATTCTTACTACTGAAAACTCCATAGTTCAAGAAGATTGTGTTCTTCTAAACTAAACTATACTCAACCCTTATTTATATGCATTTCTGTTAACCCTTCAGCATTCTTGTTTTAAAATATAGCGCCATTACTTACTCCCAAATAAAGTAAGTTACAGCAGGTCGTCGGCGGCCTGTGCACACTATTTATATGGTAATCGTCCGGGACTCGAACCTGCGGCCATTCGCGTCCTTATTTAAGTTACGGATTGGCCAGTTAACCAAAATGGGTTTCCTGGTCTGATGTGAAACATTTCTTTTAAAGAATAGATGTGACTGCGTGCTAAGCAGCCATTTGTCTTCCTTACCTAAGAAAAACACATTTAAAAAAAACAGATTTTTGTTAAGGCCTACGACTTTTTAGGGTCACCCCCTTTACATGGGACTAACATAACTGGCTAAATGTGGGTGTACTATAGGTACACCTGTGCCTAACGCTCCGGGAAAAACAGGCGTGAAGTTATATTATGTGTAGATTTTTAATATTTCTTTCTGAGATCCAGGTATAGGATGTATCCCTGACTGCCTTTACTAACGAAACTTTCAAAACAAAAGTTTAAAGATGTAAAAGGGTTAAACAGTATATAAGTTAATATTCTTGGAACAGGTTCGACTAGTCTGGACTCGTTCACGTCAATAGTGAACCCACAACCTCTGTTTCAACCGTCCTACTAACATGCCTTTTTCCATAACTATAACCATACTAACATAAATCCCAGAACTACTGACACCCGGTTTCCGACTTGACAATTTGAAGTTGAGAACTTGTACAAATCTTAAGGTGATTTCTTAAACGTAGCCCGCGAAATTTCGCTACATTGAAGGAACTTATTTTCAACTTCAAATTAACGATTCAGAAACCGGGTATAAATAACTTAGGCAAGGATCACTTTAAGCTCCCTGCATTAGTTAAAGAAAGGATCAACTAATATATTTCAAGGAGCACCTAAAACCCCTAACGTTCTTAAAAGCATGGTCCGCATAAAACGTGTCACGAGTCCCATGGACCCACGTCACAGTGTGGTGGAGGGTGTGACGATCTCATTGACGCTATTTCAGGCATTCATACGGTCGCCCATTATTGCTCCGAGCAAGGGATCGTGTACCCCATGGGATGGGCCCTTCGATATAGCCCGTATTCACCAATGAATGATATAGAATCTTGGGCTTATGTGTAGCGAGAGTACCGATTGCATCTTTTATTCAGAATAAGTATGGATAGCAACGAAATGTATAAAATACTAGCTGCGCCCCGCGGTTTCACCCGCATAAGTCTCGATCCCGTAAAAATATCGGGATAAAAAGTATCCTATGTCCTTCTCCGGGTCAAGGTCTATCCATATCCCAAATTTCATCCAAATCCGTTCAGCCGTTTTAGTGTGATGTCGTGACCAAGGGAAATAGGGATTCATTTTTATATACATATATAGATTAAGAAGTTATACCATCATCAGCATACACATAGTGAATTAAATAAGTACGTATATATTACCTTTACGTTTTAAATTATATTATATTCGTTTTATTGATTCTATTATAACTCAAAAACTGCTCTAGCAAAGTTAATAATGTGGGACCACCGCCACCGCGCGGGCTTTCTCAACCAAATGAAAAAAGAATCACGTAAGCCGGCCCAGTAATCATAGAGATATCAATGTACATTACATGAATATGTAATGTTTTTCTTACATTAGTTCTCTAGTTTATCGTATAAGTTGGCAATCTATTTATCTCTCTATGTATTTACTGTACTAAACAAATCCAGGAGAAGCACATACAGATCTGACATAACTCAAATATTGAAACAACACTACGTTACATATGTATGAAAACTCTCAATTAAGCAAACCAGCCGATCCCTGCGTATTTCGGAAACCGATTATGATGATCGAGTTGGGCTGCACTATCCGATGCAGCGGATACTCGACGCACAACACTAGATAGGGCTGCTACTCGATCTTAATAAAATCATGACATCAGTGTGCAAGTTATAACAAAGTATTTGCAAGGCAGATTGAAACTTTACACAGCCAATGACGCCATTGTTTTGCATTTAATAGGAATATCTTAACGTTTGAACAATTTGTTCCAACGTGTATTAGATTATTCAAAGTGCATATATAATATCAATTATTAAAATAAGCAAAAGTATTGAAGACAGACGAAGTAAAATAAGAAAAGAAAACCTAAACAAAGCTAAATAAAAAGAGCAAACCCAGCGAACCATATTCATATCACAAAAACAATATTTCAATTTCTAAATCAGCATTTTTCGATAAAACCCTGCGACATTTTACTCCTTTCTTATATTAAAATACAAAATCGTATTCCTGCCAGCCCTGAAACAGTGCCTTCGCTCCATTGGTCCGTACGAAATCCGTCAATTTGCTCCGCGGACCGCCCAAAATTAATAAAATGTAATATCCAATGAGCGACCTGAATTCCATTTTTAAATAGTCCCGCGGGATTCGCTGAATAAGTTAGTGCTTGTCCCGGAATTTATTATTAATAATTAAATTAAGAAAGATCGAATGAATGAGGATATTAAAAATTTATTGGCGACCGATAAACTTACGAATTTTGGACCAAGCTGGCCCAGTCAGAGAGAAGATTATACTTTGTAGTGGGTGAAGTCGAGCAGTGGATGACGATGCCGATGATGAACTTATTAGCAAACGACATACCCAGAACCTCCTGCCTGGAATTTCTCAGCAGCCCGGAGTCTTGGTTTGTGCCCGCATGATGGCAATAGGCTCACCGTCTATTACGTGGGACTTAAATATAATTGGCGAAATGTGTGTGTACTATAATATAAGCACACATCTGCCTAACCCTTCGGGGAATACAGGCGTGATGTTATGTCATGTTGTAGCCAGAACCAGAAATCACAACACAAGCAATACAAATATCCACAAGTTATCCTAAACAAAATTGTTTCCTTCCAGATAAAGTTTTACGCTGAAGGGTAAGATTTCGCGTTATTTTGTTTGATATACATAAATCTATCCTTCGTGGAACTCGTAAAACTGTTACGAGGAATCCGTTTTGGCTCGTAAGTCATTTGAGGCTCATAACTGTCACTAGGCAGGTCACATGCCGTCTGGAGAACCTAACATTAGTCATTCCTGTCGTATGACTTTCAGATGCTGAATCTATGCTAACTTCTTAACATATTTATAGCTTTTCTTACGTGATATCTTAGAGCATGTTTTAAAGTGGCTTTTGTAATTAATGGCGATTACAAGATAAGCAAGCATAAGTTTTATTAACTGTTAAGTACCTGGTTTAGAAACTCTAGAAATGAGGAAGCCTATCAGTACCTTCCCTTAGACGTTTACTGTTGAGTAATGGAATAACTGTATTCATAAAAATTGGTCTATTAAAATTGCGCCACTAAAACTTCCTTTCATTCTGACTGAAAGACACCATTTTGGAAGAGGATTTAAAAACCCTCCGAACACAATTCTTTAGCAAGTTCCGGCGAACGCAACCACAGAGCCCACACACAAAGTTATCTCGCACTGGTCTACCGCAGTCGGCAGAACAGTACAGAGAACTTCACGACTGTGACAGCGCCTTTATGTCGTAGCAGTAAGATCGTTTTTCGCAGCTCAAGTGTTACGTGCGGTCAAACAACAGAACACGAGGCTGTTGTTGTTAGAACTCTTATGATAACACCCAACTATTAAGTTTTGAGGGTAGGATGACAGCGATGACGTAGTGGCGGTTTGTGTTGTAAAGTTTACAAGTTGTCATTATTGTGGTGGATTCGAGCACGGTTAGACGTGCTTGGATGAATATGACAGTGAATTTATGTTTTTATTACAAATACAGCAGTTGTCAGTGAAAAGAGTTGACTATACCTATAGTTTTTTCTAAAAGTATCTGATGAAAGTGTAAACAAACCCTATTCAGGTTAAATTCTTATGCCGTAACTTACTCAAGGGAATGAGTAACACATTCATCTGTATTTAGAAGATTTCAACTTCATATCTCACCACATTTTCCGACAATTAAGTATTGTTTGAGTAACATTATTAAATTGTAATCGATAAATCATCGACGTAAATTGTGGTTATAAAATTAACCTCAATTTGTCAAATAAAAAACATCGATAGGGTGATTTAAAATTAGAATTTTGCGTTTAAGAAGTATTAAAATTTTTAAATAGAAGCATTCAATTTGTAAGTGGAACGAATTGGCATCCACACTTACGTTTTCTGATCCATTTGTTTACATTTTCACCAGATAATTTTTGAACAGACCATTTTATGTTAAAGCTGAGTTTTCAAGTCATACATAAATAAGATCAGGGCGCGGCAGTCGTAGAACTCAAACCAAACTACCATAAATAAAATAAAGTAGAAGACTATCACTGTAGGTAGGCCCTTCAATTGCAAATGCAATGCAAAAAGTTGCATATTTTTTTAAAGCATATATCAACTTTACTTTGTTCTTCTAACGGAACTGACAGCTGTGCTGCTGGGGAGTTTGTTGAGTCACTTAAAAAAAAATCTGCTGTTCATACATTTTGACCGCGTAGGTATTGCACTTTTCTATGAAACAGCAGATTTTTTTTTTAATAACCTACTAATTATTTCAACGCAGAGGGGTTCAGAATCATGTACCGAGTCCATGGTAACAATTTTCGCGTCGATGTCCCCTGTCACCCTGAATAGCATTAGGGAGTGGTGAAGGGCGCACGTTTTGAGAGACTGTCTTATGTAATTTTGACGTTAAAAAGAGGCTGATTCTCAGCCTAGTATGAATAAATGATTTTTAATTTTATTTTATGTTAGCACTCTAATATTTTTCGAACTAAGTATTTGAAACCTGAACAAATTAACTACTTCCATACGTTTGAAAACGCTTTGATTAATGCGGCGCATTATTCGTCATTACGTCTGAGAAATCCTTACACACGCCACATTGATTAAACGTCCGTTCATTACAAGCCATCGAATTAGATGACCTCGTCCTCATACTGTAAGTAATTTACGTCCTATGTCCGGTGCCTAAAGCTGGACTAATTAGTTCTGGAACCTATATTAATCAGTGTTAGTCCCTGAGGACTGGGGCGTTATAGTGTGGGTAGTGTCCTTGTGGTGGATGTTGACTGTAATTATTAGTTGGAAGAGAGAAATCAGACAAGTTCATGTTAGATCACATTTTGGTCAGTGGGTCGTCTTAGGGGCGAATTTGTAGGAGTTGGAGTATACGCTTAGGGACACTATGAGCAGCAATAAAAAAAATTGGTAAGAAAACATCTTTGGAACATGGAAATTTGTTTTTTCTGTTATTGCAGTAGACTAGTTGACGGATTTTGAAAAAAAAAAAAAAAAATTAAATTATTAAATTTTAAATAAGTAATGTTTCTTTTAGTTTATTCGCTTACCTCAAAATGTGAATATTTCAGTGAAATATTAACATTGACAGACCAAATTTTTTATTTATAAAACGTAATTTAATTTTGGTTGTCAAAACGGGGCATTCTGTCACGGCAGCTCAAGTGACTTCAAGACTTCATTCTGTCAAATCTGCGAGATTTTTTAACAGTGTTCTTGGCACACAAACTTTATTTATTGCTTCTGTCGGAATACTTTATTCAGTATTTTGTTTTTTAATCCCAAAGACTGATTTGACAGGTTCCCAACTCCAAATTGAAAATACAAACAACAATCACTTGAAATGTCAAATTAGTGTCTGGGTTTAAAAAACAAATTTTAAATTTATTTAACAACTTTTTTAAATATTTAAAAAACTAGGTAATATTACAAAAAAAAAATTTTTTTGTTAATATCTACTTTGACAGCCATAGGAAGACGATTTCCATTTCCTAATTTTTAATGTGCCTACACAAAATATGACTAAATACTACTAATTTAGTGGATGAATAATGAACACTGCCACATTGTGCGAGAGGGACAGACTGCCAATCAGTGTTGTTCCTTTCATGACCATTCCTTTTGTACGTTATTTGTTATTGCAAAATAAACTTTACTTCTGACTTATAAAGTTTGTTTCTATTTACAATTTGACACTGTCGTCTGAAAGTCGTGACGAAGAATTAATTTAAAATCATTTACGAAATTAAGTTGATATTTTTAAACCACAACCATTATGTTTCATTATGGCTTCCATGCTATAATGCGCAAGCGAACCGCCTCTATACTAAGCAGAGTGCGGGGCAGCACTAACAGTATCCTTCAAGTAATTGCTAAAAGTATGACTCGGCAGTCATGAAGGCTTTCGTTCGGATTCTGGTCAGATAGCGTGGCAATCTATCCTGAATTCGAGCAGGAGGTTTCATGACTACACCTTTTATGTACCTAACCTTTCTGTAATTTATGTTTGTACTAACATAACTTGTAAGATAATTTATGTAACTAACAATTATGGACTCTGTCTGAATAAATAATATAAATATTAATTCTACAATGCAAAATTCATAAAGTATTTTACTTACTGTCAAACTAACCGGTCAATGCAAGAATCCATTGGACTTGATTGTCTTGAACCACTGTAGAATTTTTTAACTTTAAATCTAATTTAATTTTAAATCTTGGAAGAAAGGCTGGTAACGAAAGGAAGCTTTTAAGAACAAAGTTTTTTTTACATATTATACATAGCTAACTGCGCCCCGCGGTCATCCGCGTAAGTCTCGATCCCATGGGAGTATTGGGATAAAAACTATCCTATGTCCTAGTCCAGGTCAAGGTCTAGGTACCCGTGTGCCAAATTTCATCCAAATCCGTTAAGCCGTTTTAGCGTCAAAACAAACAAACAAATTCACTTTCGCATTTATAATATTAATTAGGATTATGTAGTGACTAGTTCCTATGTCCTCTGTAACTGCCTTATAAAAAGAACACAGCAGTGGCCCTTGGCGGGAGAAATACCTATAATAAAAAGGTAATATTTCCACATTGATTTTTCCAACCTACTTTCTAACTTTTAACTTTATGGCATAAGTCCGCCTCTGTACAATTTAGGTGCTTAAAGTATTCAATAAATAACTTTAGCTACTCTCCTAGTATTTACGAAACAGCGTCTAAACTTGATAAATCAAACAAAAACACGAAAGAAATCATCCCCAATCACATTCCCCGCCAACGTTCTGTCAGGTTGACAGTTGACACAGCACATAAGCTTGTGAAATTCCCCTCCTCATATATCAGTCACGTTCTCTGCTATACCCACGTTTTTCTTACAGCAGCGCCACGACATAATTTAAAGACAAAAGATCCACTCGTCACAGTCGGCTAAGAAACCCTCCCATATTTCTAAAATTCCTACAAAATATGGATGCAGCAATTCGTAAAATGCGGGAGGGTTGTGACACTTGTGGTCCACACCCTACAGTGCAAAAGCATTATCCAGAGCAGTGACTGTCGAAGATAAGGAAACCACCAGCAGATGCTGTTCCTACTAAGAGGCTTCTGTAGCAAATAATAACAATAATAAATCATCACTTTTGCGGATAAATTACTTTTTTATTATTATTTCTTGTTTTTTATTTTTTCCAAATTAGTTCACCTCAATTAATAATTGTTTGCCTTATTTGGGAAGAGGCTGGACCCCACGACACAGGGAATCCTAGAGTGGGGTCCAGGGAATTTGTAAAAATCTAGCACCTAAGGCCCGTAATCTGTTACTCGTTTTTTTTTTTATATTGTACCGTGTTTTTCTGAACTGAATAAAGCTTTTTACTTTTTCTTTGGCGATTAAAGTTTTGATTGCATCACATCGCGAATAGTAAATTGTCTCGTCTAATCTTTGGACATGAGTCTTATCCAGAACGATAAAATAGTTTTCAACTTGGACTACACCTTCTGTTATCAATTCTTTATTCTGGCACAAGAAAGTGCCAAATTCGGTCTGTCATACAAATTTGTTACGAAGTGCGTCTCCTACATGTAAATTACTCCCCTTCCGAACTTGTCATGACACAACGAACGAGGATGACTAAAGTTCCGATTGGCACGTTCGATGGGTAAGGTTACATCTCAACCGAAAATTATACCACTACAATAGAATTGGACAGGTTTTGGTAATTAAGGGGAAGCCTGTTTGAATAGATACGAATAGATATTATTTCTTGAGAATAAGTTGAGAAAGAAGCTGGCATTGCTAATTTAATGTAAGTAGGCATTATCACTTCCCATAGCGGCTGTAAGTGATCACAAAGAACGAAGAAAGGACTTGATATGGTCAGAGGTTACAGCTTACGATTTTATCTTTTACTCCAAGGGATATTTCGCATTTGTTTAGTTTTATAGCCCTTGTAACACTACAAAAACAATATGGCTGACTGAGCGCACTTACACAGATAAAAAAAACGTGTTCTGCTGCAAGTTTCCAAATTTAAAAAGTTCTCATTTCCCTAACCCTCCCTCGGCGCGTTCATTCACGTCGCTCTCGTCAACAAGACTCGTCGACACGTCTCGTCACCGAATTAATTTCCTTCCCTCTAATTGGTTCGCGGCGTGCAACTCCTACAAACTTTACACGCGTAACGCTTAGTAATTGAAACTGGAACATTTTAGGGTTAAGTTAGTTTCATCTAATGATTTATGTTGTTTACGCGGCCTTTCTTCGGCTTATTGTATTTGACTGGCCGTTAGTTACAGTTAAGGCCTATATAATAGGGACAAAATGGACAGAAAGCTATTTACAAGGCACAACGTCAAATTGGTCAAACTTTAAGAAGCTTACTTAGCTTTAAAACATAAAATTAAATGATTAAATTGCTTGAAATCTTTTTTCATTTCGTAAATAAATATTTGGGCACCTTGTACCTCTGCAGAACCCACATACATCTGCTACATTATATCAAAATCGGTTCGTTATGAAACCCTACAAAACAAATAAATAGAACAATTGTGCCAAAATCCTTACAAAGAACAAAATAGCTTTTCACGCTCTATTTTCAGTACTCTTAAATTTAGTCGACACGTGTCGTCTTCTACCGATCACATTTACTTGAGAGGCTATAATAATGGCCGATAGGCTATTTCCCACCATTTTTTGTTATCACCCGTGTGTTGTTCCCATCCTTTTGATTAAAAAGACAAGTGAGCTGTAGGCGTCAAGTCAACTTAAAGACTTCAAAAGGGTCTCTAAACAAAAAGGGAAATATATTTATTTTATTCGGAATACCAATAACAACAGGTAAATAATAAGAAATGAGTTAGTGAGGGGTTAACACAGTATTAAGGTTAATTTATTTAAGGTTTTCGACATTAAAAATAAAACTCTCCTAATAAATATTTCTTTCACAAGTACCAAACACCCACTGCCCAAAATCATACTTGAAGCAATACGTTTTTGTGTGGATCAAAGCAGGTAGCAATAATAATATAGTGAGTCCCGTTTGCCCGAAGTTCAAATGTCCGAATAACGTTAGCCCGAAATAACGATTGTCCGAAAAACGTTTGACCGAAAAATAGTCTTGCTTTACATGAGCTTCGAAACTTTTTGGGATAAAATAGTCTCAAAACATGGCATAGTTTTGTTTTTTTTTTTGGAGTGAATTTTATTTTCCTACCACTGTAAGAACAACGATTTAACACACTAACCAGAAAAATATTACACCATAATGCCCATCCCATAGACCGCACAAGCCTTAAACGCCATCAAATAATAAATATCGGCACACAAATACTAAGGAAGGTAACCATTTGATAAATGGGGTCTGTTTGATTTATGACTAGCTACCGTCTGCCCAGCCCTATCGCGCGGAACCTTGAAGGTATGGTGATTATATCTAACGATTACTAATGTACTTATTGAATCTATGCTTTGATTAAATAAAGATAAATTATGATGAGATGTGGTTAAACTTATTAAATATCCGAAAGGCGAATTATTTAGGTTTGTAGCTGAAAACCGAAAAATACTGCAGGAAATTATTACGGATAGGTGATTTACCGAACAATAATTGACCAAGCCTTGCAAGAAAATAGATCTATTTTTTGGTGTAGTGATAGATAGATTGTCATTCTGGCAAGCTTCAGATGTCAAATTACTCTTTAATGACAACAAAGTTATGGCGCCTTATGTCGTCATTAATAACACCGCAGCATAAACAATGCGGCAGGAATACTTATGTAAAACTTCAGGCGGTAAATATTCGGCCTTCGACTTGCGTCATAATTTAAAAGCCTTGTATATTCGGCGCCTGACCGGCCCTGAACCGACTGCGATGCAGAATGCGGTCGAATACATTAGAGACAGCGCGAGGTCGCAGGACGATCGGTTTTCATTTCTTTACATATTTAAGGGTACGTATTTCATTCTTGCTTTTAAATAAATTAAGGCGCTTGACATTTTGGTACGTTTTTAGACGTACAGAAAGCCCGAACAGACTTGTCTTCTTCTACACTAATATTTTAAAGGCAATCGATTTTTATTTTTGTTTGTAACGAATAAACTCACATGGGCAGAGCCGCTGGCGGAAACTAGTGTGTGATAAATAAAACAACAACAGTCTGTGTCAATTGTGAGCATTTCGAGACTATATAAAATACTAAACAATGGCGACTGAAAGGGTGGAGTAGAGGGAGGGGTCTAATTTAAGTTTTCGTATTGTCTTTTTACACACTGTGTCTACGTTTCTTATCCAAGTCGTCTGTCACAGGTTTGCTGGAAGACATTTCTGTTGAAATAACAACACCTTTATGCTCTTTAATCTTTATGTATTTTTTTTTTTCTATTAGTTGTTTTGTGTGTAACCTACATGAATAAATTATTATATAGTGATTAAATAATAACTGTAGTTTTAGAAATAATATTTTGCCAAATAATACCAAAGTTTAGTCGTCAAACGTTAGCTAGAGCCCTAAGTACGGTTGACTTACCCTACCAACTTTTTGCAATAAATGTTTCGTGTGATCTATAGTCATTACGATACTACCGCTATCCTTTTATTAAAATACCAGTAGGTCATTCACCGAATATTTTTATCTGCAAAAACTCGACCGTCAATACCAGTCTGGAAGCAAAATTATTTATAGCTTCGGGCATTTGATATGAAATCCCGAATGATGCCGGATGCGGGCACAGACAGGGTCGGACAACAAATCAATCGCGGATAACGTTGCGGATACGGATACGCTGCAATTAGAGCTGGTATCCGTCGCAGCATTATTTATGAATGGCTCAACCCTAGTTAGATGTCCTTTCCGATTTTATTTTCTGTTTTTGTGAGGAAAAATAAATACCAGTCTATTGTCCCACAGTAGGGCAAAGGCTCTCATACAGGGTAGTCAGGAATATTGATCACCACGCTTGCTCCAGACGGGTTTGCGATTTCAGAATTATATTAACTGTAAAGTACAAGTTTCCTCACGATGTTTTCCTTCGAAGATGTTAGTAATGTCAAAGATAAACTCAGAAAGTTTTTGTGAAAGTATTTGAAAAATGTAAAGTTGTGGGTGTTTATTAGCGTGGGAGTGGAAGAACTTGGGCGTGTCGTCTGCTATGTTTTACAAGTAACTTTCAATACATAAATAGGATTTAGATGAAAAACTTTTGCCTCGTGTCGTTTTCAGACGATGGCCTTGTTTCACTAAGTGATTAATCCTATACTATTAAACGAACAATATTTGTATTTGTTTGTATATATATTTGTACTCACGTTTTCGAAATCGGCTCTAACGATTTCGATGAAAGTTGCAATATAGGGGTTTACGGGGGCGAAAAATCGATCTAGCTCGGTCTCATATCTGGGAAAAATTGTTTTCTCCCTATTTTCACCCTTACAGAGCTCGGTCGCCTAATGTTTAGAACAAGATAATGAATAATGACAATAATAGTACAGGATAGTACCTACTCCGGTGTGGGCGCGTTCAGTAAGGCTGCGGCCAGCACGCCGGTTGAATGCGTCCCAGAGGGTCATGGCCATCCGGCTGGCCCGAGGATACCGCACGGTCTCCTGCGAGGCAGCGTGCCTCCTTGCCGGATTACCGCCATGGGATCTGGAGGCAAAGGTCCTCGCGCACCTGTGGGAGTTGCGCGAGGAGGCGAAACACCGGGGCTTAACTCCGCTGCCGCGAGAAATCACGGCACAGCGGACAGAGCTCCGGCGGGATCGCATGGCGTTATGGAGAATGCGATTGTCGCAACCCAGCGCTGGGCACGCCACAATTGCGGCGATAAGACCCCTCTTTGAGGAGTGGCTAGAGAGGCGCTACGGCGTCCTCTCCTTCCGCCTGACGCAGGTCCTCACCGGACACGGCTGTTTCGGGAGGTTCCTGCACAGGATAAGGCGGGAGGAAACGCCCGGGTGTCATCATTGTGTGGATCGCCCGGAGGACACGGTAGAGCATACGGTGGAGGTTTGCCCAGCTTGGGCGGAGCATCGCCGTGTCCTTGTGGAGGCGATCGGCGGCGGTGATCTCTCGCGTCCGGCCCTGGTTCAGGCCATGGTACGGAGCGAGAGGAAATGGGAGGCCGTAGCCTCCTTCTGCGAAGCGGTAATGCTCGCGAAGGAGGAGGCGGAACGCGTGAGGGAGAGGCAAATTTCGCGCCCTCACGCCCCTAACCGCCGCAGGAGGAGACGCCCAGGGCGTCGGGAGTCGCAAGCCGATTTCCGGCCACCGTAGGCGCGGGCTTGCGGACTGTGAGCAATGGGTAGCTCACCGTCCGATAAGGACCAGGCCCGGGTCGACGGCGCGTTGTGTTCCACGCGCGCCTCAAAGAGATGTCAGCAGAATTGACGGGGTCCGCTAGGGCCGATGCCTGCCGGGGTTGCGAAGAAAACCGAAAGGGAGATCGTGGCCCCCGGCAACAGGGCAACCGAAGGAACACGGGTGGGTTTTAGTCAGTAAGAGTCTGACACGCCCTCCCGCTCCGCCCAGAGCGGGAGAAGTTATTTGATGATTTCCCACCCAAAAAAAAAAAAAAAGGATAGTACCTACTGATTGCAAACTGCCATGATAGTAGGTACCTACTTACTAATTCCATGCTGCCATCTCATGGCAGTTTGCAATTAGTATGAACTATCCTATAGTATTAAATGAGCATTCTCTATTTTCACCAGAGCAGAGCTCGGTCGCCCAGGTACTAAATATATAAAGCAAATAACTTAACAACAGGAAAATGCCATTTAATTGATAAAATATTTATAATGATATTTATTCCTTCCACTTCAATATTTGGGAAACAATGAAACAAAGACGTAATTGCGTTTCTCTGTAAACAAATTATTTATTTAAAATATGTTCCCACAACATCGAATTACGTCATTTATTAATGATTTATTTACCTGTAAACAAAAGAAACAACATTTAAAGCCTTTATTTCAGGTCTTGTTATTTCTTTTAGAAAAGCTTATATTCGCTATCACTGTAGTCTTCCATTGAATGTGTGAAACGTCAGCCTCACTACTACTGTCAAGTGTCAGTTATTTCCACGTCTGCGGTAGGCGCGGTAGCATCAATTGATAATTCGGCAAATTCAAATTTAAGAAGAGCGACGACACATGTGTGATACATGAGTGTCGTGATTTTCTTTACATCTTTATTTTTTTAAATCGTTTCATCGCTGTCTCTAAATACAATGAATTAAACCTACGATATCCAGGCAACATTATATAAATAACTACAAACCACTTCAATTTCAAACTATTCAATTGTAAACGTTGCTTCAATTAAAATAATTGTTTGCGCCAACTAAATAGTGTTGAGGGCTTCATTACGTATTATTAATTAATTTGTCCGTGTATCGCTACCCCTCGACATATTTAAACATATAGTTATACATAGTTACAAACTGCATCTATTCACGGTGCAATTTCGCTGAGCAATAAGGCATGCGCCGCACAGTGCATCGCGCGAGAAAACGCGACGCGCGACAACAAAGACGCGTCTAAATGTGTCAAACGCGCGCCAATTAGCGTTCAGTGTGAAGACGTTATTGAATAACGTGCTTCGTCTTGTTTCATAGATAGATAATTGGTTTGAAACTTGTACGTATTCATGTTCTTACATTACCTGCTGAAGCCCAAGGATAATTAGAGCTTGAGATTAAAATACATTATTGTAATAGGAGTGTTTACATGTTGATTGGTTTTGGTTGAGGTGTTTCTGTTTTCATTATTTTCTTGCCTCTGTATGAGAATCGGCCTTCGCCCTATACGGTGGAACAATAATAAGCTGGTATTTTTTTTTTTTTTTGTTAGAATAAAGTAGGTACTACATCAGGTTTGTTTCGGCATTTACTTACTGAGGAGATTACAACTACATATTAGCATGCGCACGAATTAAGTAAGCGACAACGGAAGTATTTAAAAATAACTTTATTCCGACAGAGTTACAGCGAAACAGTAATTAATTAAATCTAACAAAATATTGATCTTATATACTAACTTAATTGCTAACGTAGTACATGCACAGCGTGATCAGATTGACGCATGTTCTAGATAATTATAAATGCTGATCGCGCAGTGGGGAAATTGGGAAATAATAATCTAGTAAATACTTATTGTCTGACAAAGCTAATATTGGTAGGTTGGGGTTCCTTAACTCCTCCCTCCCTAAGAGAGAATTTATCCGAAGGTGTCGCAGACGGTTTCGGAGAATTTCGACAAAAGTTTATGAACTGAAATTTATACATTATAAAGATAACTATTGCTATTACAATAACCACATACTCTAAGATGGTCCATATACTAATTTCTATTGTCACTGTTTGTGTCGTATCGTCTATTTCACTAAATTTTGCATTTTGTAACACTTCTTTCACATCACTGAAGTCCACATTTCTTAAATCCACTTTCTTTGATCTTCTCTGAATGTCCTGTTGTAGGTCTGGCATCTGGATCAATGGCAGCTGGAGACTGGAAACTGTAGTGTTTGTAGTGGCGGCAACGATGACTTCGCCTATTTGTGTCTCGCATTGTTGGCCAGGTGTCACGATGTAGGTCCCAAGAATAGTGTACTTCAGGATTTCTGTATTGCAATTCTCGGTGATGATGAGATTTTCCTCTGAGTAAACCAACCATTGGTTGTCGGTTATTTTCTGTATCTTAGTTTTTTCTATATCAATATGGTTCTGTATGCAGTTTTTGTAGTTGTTCTTCATCAGCATTATTTGTTCAATGCAGGTCTCGGTTGGAAACTGGGCTAAATTAGTTTCAGCGCAAAGAAATTTTCCATTTTCAATCTCAGTACATGGGCTTACCACGGGCATGTATTTCAATCTATTCACCATCAGGTAAGGATATTTGGGTATTATTGTAAAGGTATTTGGAGAATGGAATATAGGGATGGGTATAACCTTGTAATAATTATATGTTTCGTTATTTATTAGGGGAACTTCTAAAACAAAAACTAACTTGTTGTTATTTATATATGATTTAAGTATGATATTACGTTCTAATTTTATTAAATTATGTTTGCTTACTGGGTATATTGTTCTAGCATATTTAGCAATGACTTCTAACGTATTATATAATTCTGTACTATTTATAATGGATTGGTGCAATGTATTCAGTTTGCTAAAGGCTATTGCCGTTTCAATCTCTTGTATGTTTTCGTAACAGGTCCGAAAGTTATTTAAAATTTGATACATAGTATTTAATATTTGGAAAAGTTTGTTAAACCTGAACTCATGTTCAACTAATTTTTCCATTTCATTGGTATGTAAACCCAAGTTTTTAATATTTGAATTTATTATTTCAGAGTCATTTACTAATTTATCAAAAGCTTTTTGCATTGATGATACTTTACGTTCGACCACATGCTCTTTGTTCTGTATCATTTGGATTTCTCTATCATATTTAATTGCATCGTCTTCATCTAAATTTCCTGTGATAGCTTTTACAAGTGAGCCTAATGGATTAAACAGAGCTCTTTTATTTCTATAATGGAAAGGTAAGATTTGAAAGAATCTATCCTTAGTTAGTTTAATAAGATATTCTATTTGGCTTTCTATTCCTATAGTTTCGTTACTAAGACTATTTTCCTTAATTTTAATTTTCAAGTTAATAAAATCCCGAATATTATTATCTATTTGTAAGTGTAATGATTCTAAATCTACACTTTTGTATATTGTCCAATAACTATTCCTCTTCACTGCTACTCCCCGCTTTATCGCTGCTATCCCCGGATTCTGACCGAGGTTTTGGAGGTCCAGCGTGAGTGTTGGCACCACTAGTACCAGAAGTACCAGGCACGATCTGTGGAGGACGTTTTACATTTTTTAAGGCTACTCTAGTTTTCCTTTTCTTTACTTCTACTGGGACTATATTTCTTTCAACTTCACCTATTACTTTCGCTTTTTCATATCGAGGTTTTTCTTTAGCTTTTCTAGTCCTAGTGTCTTTCATGTAAATATTATCGTCTGGTTCGAGTACCGGTGTCGTTTCGCCACCTTTTTTATTAATTATTTTAATTTTATCTGATTCTAATTTTTCTGTTATGAATTCATAGAGTATTTTAAGGCGTTTTCTATGATCTAACAATAATTTCTGAGTTAAGTTCTTCTCTCTATCCACGTTAAATACATTATCGGAATAAGTGTGGCCAAATACTAGTTCAAAAGGCGTAAAATCTGTTGCTGAATGTATGGTGTTGTTATAAGCCATGATGGCATAAGTCATAACTGATGCTGCATCTAAATCGCTTTTATCGTATTTTGCTATACGATAAATCTCAATAATGGTAGAATGAAACCTTTCTACTATTGCCATTGAACTGGGATTATTTGGCGTCCCAATATGAAGTTCAATTTTGTAAAAGCTTAACATTTCTTTAATCAAAGTATTGTTGAATTCTGTACCGGAATCGCAACTAATTTTCCTAGGCAGACCATACATGCTGAAATATTTAATCAATGCCCTAACTATCTCTGGTGTACTCCTATTCGGTACCTCTATGGCTTGTGCTATCTTACTAAATGCATCCACTATAGTTAAATAATATTTCCCTTCAATATATAATAAATCCATAAAAGCTTCCTGAAAAGGGGCATCCTGGGTTTGTGTTAACTGAATGTGGGGTTTAATCGGCTTTCTATCATATTTCATGCGTTTACATGTTTCGCAAGCATTTATGATTGCCGTGACTGTCTCTTTCATGTTTGCCCACCAATAATGTCTTTTAAGTTTGGTTAAAGTTTCTTTAATACCTCTATGGCATGTTTTCCCGTCGTGGTATTTTAAAATAACTTCTTTTTGATCTTCTTCAGATCCTGTCAAATTTATAACTCTTTCTGTACACTCGGTTAACTTAACTGAATCCTTTTTAAATAACTTAATTACCATGTTTGAAAAAGTTTTTCTAAAAGATGTGTGTTCGAAGTATATAAAGTACTTATGTTTTGGATCAATATACTCTTTCAAAAAGTCTTTAACTAATATATCGTTATTTGTCGGTAAGTGAACTTCGAGAATTTTTTGTTTATTATTTGAAATATCTTTTACGTCTAATTTATTTTTAAACCATGAATGAATTAAAATCTGTTTTGGTTTAGTATCGACAGCTTCGTTTAAACTAGGAATGCCTTCGTGTTCTCTATTTGAAACTGAGTTGGCAGTGACCCCATCATCAGAATCCGAAAGTTCTATCGTTTCTATTGGAGTTTCGAGGTCTTGCAATTCGTTTTCTATAATTTTTTGTATACGTTCCTGCCTATCTCCTATATTTACGAATATTGAATCTAAATCGTCGTCAATTGCATTAATCTTAATCCTAGATAAAGCATCTGCATTCGTGTTTTGAGGGCCTTTCTTATATTTTATTTCGAAATCGTATTCTTCTAACCTTAACCGCCATCGCGTGAGTTTACTATTGGGCTCTTTCAATGAATACAGCCAAGCTAATGGTCTATGGTCTGTAAATATGGTAAACTTATTACCATACAAATACGGTCGAAAGTGCTTAACTGCCCATATTATGGCTAAAAGTTCCTTCTCGATAGTGCTATATTTTACTTCTGTGTCGCTCAAGGTTCTACTAGCATAGGCTACAGGCTTATCTGAGCCTATCGTTCCTTGTGACAATACAGCCCCGATCGCAAAATTGGATGCATCCGTGGTTAAAATAAAAGTTTTACTAAAGTCAGGAAATTGTAACAAAGGTGCATTTGTTAAAAGCTTTTTACATGTCTCAAAACATTCTTTATATTCCCCATTAATTACAATTTTGCGACCTTTCTTTAAACAAGCTGTTAATGGTCTAGTTATTTTGGCAAAATCTTTGATAAATTTCCTATAATAACCGATTAGTCCTAAAAAGCTTTTAATCTGTGTAACCGTTTCCGGTATAGGATACCTAAGAATAGCGTCTATTTTATCATTATTTGGTTTCAAACCTTCACTTGTAATAGTATGCCCTAGGTAGAGTACTTCCTTTCTAAGAAAATGAGACTTATCTAATTGAACTTTTAAATTTGTTTGACGGAAGCGGTCAAAAACTGCTCTAAGTTTTTCTACATGTTCAGGCAAGCTTTTAGAAAAAATAATGACGTCATCGAGATATATTAAGCAATGTAAGCCTTGAAGGCCTCGTAAGACGTTATCCATCGCTCGCTGAAAAGTTGCGGGTGCGGTCTTTAACCCAAACGGCATTCTGTTAAATTCATAATGACCTGAAGGTGTGCTAAACGCAGTTTTAGCTCTATCTTTCTCCTGAACCTCTAATTGATAGTACCCGCTAGCTAAGTCGAGAGTTGTAAAGTATGTACTATTACCTAGCATGTCAAATAAATCGTTAATGTTGGGCAAAGGGTATTTATCATCAATTGTGATTTCATTGAGCCGTCTATAGTCAACTACCATCCTCCATTTTTGTTGGCCTGACGCGTCTAATTTTTTCGGCACTAAATGTACGGGAGCACTCCAGGGGGAATGAGATTCCTGGATAATGTTATCCCTTAACATTTTCTCGACTTGACTACTGATCTCTTTTGTTTGAATAGGTGGCAATCTATGTGCCTTAATGTTTATTGGGTCTTCATTTTTTGTTCTTATTCTATGTTTAACCTGATTTGTGAAGGTTAACGGAATATTTTCACAATAAAATATATCTTTGTATTCTTTACAAAGTCCCTCAATAACCGTTCGTTCTTCTGAATTCATATGATCTAACTGTAATTTGTCTAAATTCTTTGTTAGCAAGCTGTCCACTTCTATATTATTATCTATGAAATTAACACTAACAGATGGGCCCTGTATGTATGGTTCCACTTGAAAAGGTCCCGTAACTACTAATTTTCTATTTTCATGGCTATAATTCTGAATAACAGTTGTTGCATAGCCTTCAATACACGTAACTAATGCGGCGGGCATTCGAATCCCTTCCGTAAATTGCTTAAAATCTAACACAGCTTCCCCGTTCAGTAAGTTGACTGGGAGTCTTACTCTAAGTTCACTACGAGATGGTAGATTATATATCTCTCATAGGCGGTGAATATATGATAGGAATATCAGTATTTTTTAAATGTAATATCTGATTTTCCATATTAATCTTTGCCTGTAATTGCTTCAGCAAATTGCTACCTATTAACCCATCATACCTATCGTCGACACTATAGACATAAAACTTATGGAACTCTTGACTTCCAAAGGTAATGGAATAATAGCCGTTTCACCATGAACACTCGATGCGTGAGTGCTAACAACTTCGAAGGGTTCATACTGTAAATAATTTTTAAAATATTTATTCGCTATATACGGGCTTATAAACGATCTAACACTCCCCGTATCTATCATAAAAACTGCCTTTAATTCTGGTATAACTATATGTGGTAAATTTAAGCGTTTATTACAATTTATTTTTATTCGTTCTCTAGGGTAGAGGCCGTTATGCAAAAATTTCCCGCCCCGGGTTCTTCAGGAGAAAATTCTTGGCACTCATTGTACGAATAACTTGAACTCTGTTCATTATTATTAGAATTATTTATGTAATTAACACGTCGCGAACTTGCAGTACGCATGGTGACATCAGTATTCGCACCCGACGTAGATGCTTACGCTGCAAAAGACGGCGTGCTCGGTGCATGTGCCGCGAACTGTTGGTTCGGTTGTGCAATCGGAACAAATGACCTACTTGACTGCGGTGACGCATTATTGTTGTTTGTACGATTAAAATTGTCTTGATTTCTTTGCATATTATTATGTTGTTTATAATGTCTGGGCTGATGCGAATTGTTCGGTGTAGATGTGCTGTTTGTAGCACTATTCGGTACATGTGTACTTGATATGCTATGTGAATCTTTCTTTTGATTATTAGATTCAATTGCATTTTGGTTATTAGGCAAATTGGGTCTGTTATTTCTGCTAAAATTACGTCTGTCGTTTGTTTTCGACTCATAGACTGCCTGGAAGTTTTGTTCTTCTAAAACTATTTTTAATGCATCCTCTAACGTTGTGACGTCGCGCAAACGAACTAATCTAACTAAAAATGGCGGTAAATTAAACAAGAAAGCATTCATTGCTCTGTTACTATAAATGATTTGCTTTGCCTTACGTAGAGATTCATCAATGATAGTTTCTGATATTTTAGCAAATAAAACACTTCTCATCCGCTGTATTCTATGGCAAAAATCTAAATAACTTTCACCCTTATTTATTCTACACGATTCTAACTCCATTGCTAAACAATCCTCTGTGCGTGGATCACCGAAGTGTTGGTTTAACAACTTCTTCAGCTCGTCCCACGTACCTATAGCTTCTCTTTCGCCTACCAAACTGGCTGCTTCGCCTGATAACCTACTTGTTACTACATGAAATAAATATTCATTTTGGGCTGCGGTTCCTAAGAACGTAGACAAAATGTATTCACATTTTTTTATAAATAAAGGCAACATTCTAGTGTCGCCGCTGAATATTGGTATGATGTTAACCAATTCCTGTGGGACACGGGTTACGTTTTCCATTGTGAAAAGTTATGAAAGAAACAAACGCGGAGAAAAAAAAAATCACACTAATGTGCTACTAAACTATCACTACTCTAAAATATTAGTACAATTAAAATCTATGCAAATATTATCACGGCGTTGTCCAATCCCTAATAATACACAAACACATAGACTATTACAAGGTTGGGATATAGATGGAAGAGCTGAGAGGAAGGTGAAAAAGATTTACTCACAATTCCGCAGCTAGCTCCATGCTCCCTGAATTACTGCTGTGGCTGGTCCTCTTCCGTAACTCGAAGTGGCTTCTTAATGAATTTATTTGTTCGGCGATCTCTGCTAAACCGTAGACACGGACGTCGGCTACTCCACGTAGAATTGTATACACGGCAAACTGACTACAGAGATCCTACCGGCTGCGCCAATTAAGTAAGCGACAACGGAAGTATTTAAAAATAACTTTATTCCGACAGAGTTACAGCGAAACAGTAATTAATTAAATCTAACAAAATATTGATCTTATATACTAACTTAATTGCTAACGTAGTACATGCACAGCGTGATCAGATTGACGCATGTTCTAGATAATTATAAATGCTGATCGCGCAGTGGGGAAATTGGGAAATAATAATCTAGTAAATACTTATTGTCTGACAAAGCTAATATTGGTAGGTTGGGGTTCCTTAACTGCCTGTAAGTGAATTACTTATACGGACGTTTTTGTAAATACTCTATCTAAGTATTAAGTCTAAGTTTTTAAATTGTTGGTGCGCCTTATAAATAAATAAATTAGGTACCTCTATTTTGTGTACAACCGGCATTACTATTGTCCTATCTAAGAATATCGCTCCATTAGGAGTGGGACACGATATTGTAGTAGTCACGCTCGCATTATATCGCGTTTTCCTCAGTGCATGCAAGTCCTAATTGCAGCTGCATATTCTTGCAACTCTTTGTGAAATTATCCCAGGATTTATTTTGAATAATCATTTTTATTTTGACTTACGTTTGTCTGTGAGTATTTCGAAGTGAAAATCGTGGGTTTGTGTAGGTGTAAGGTAAGTTTAAACTTTCGTTTATCATTATAACTTCTAATAATAACCATCATCTAGTTGGTGTATTAATTAAGAGAGTTGGTCAAGTAAAGAATTGGTTAGTCTGCATCGAGTCTTAAAGAAGCAGTTTTATAAAACTTTAAACGGCAAATGCTGAAGACAGGTCTTCAACTTAAAAAACTACTACCACCTTATCATCACTAAACACTTCCAAGAAACAGAAGAATAAGGAAATTATTGATTTATCTAGTCCTGGAATCGAGACTAATCTTGATAATCAGGTTTATCAACCAAACTTTTTAAAACGCCACAAGCAAAGACTGGAAATGCCCTTATTTATACTCAATAAAATCTCTGCCTTTTCACGCATCAACAAATTTCTACATACTCCCCTGTTTATTATGAGACAGAATCTGTCCACCGCAGTGTAAAACACAGAGTAATTAGCGTAATCATCTAATTAGTCTAAACGTGTTTGCTGGAAACAGATTCGCCACAATGGCGGCAGATATTGGAGGGAACAATGTAACGTGTAACATGTGTCATGTTCACGGTACAATGAAAATGTAATTATAATTTGTTCAAAGGGAAATGCGGAATGGAGTGTCAGGCTTGTGATGAGTTTGGTTTTGCATCAGGAAGAATGTTTATAAATAGTTCATTTTATTCCCTTCTTTTTGTTTACTGTGTACCAAAGGAAATTAATCTATCCTCTACATAAGTAAAAATGAAATGCTATTCGTTGGTAAGCGCATCACTTGAGAGCGGCTGTGGGACTGATATGGTTATTGTTTTGTTTTAAAATGTTCTTAATACTTAGAATTAGGTTTTATGCATGGTTTTATGGAAAGTTTCGGAATTGGTGCCCGCAACGGGTCAACTAGTTTGTTAATAATAACTTAAAGATTTAATATACACACAACACAATGTTTTTGGGGGGGGCTGGTTGCTTGTGTGACTGGTTTTCCTAGTGCTGAGTCCAGTCTCCAAGAATGGATTAATCAAATTTGTAATCTTTATATTTTGAAGGCACCTTTGTGGAAGAGAAATAAATGTTTATTATTTATTAATAGTTTACTGAGATCTATTTGTTTCTTATACAGTGAGAAACCAATTGATCTCAGTAAACTGCACTAAAAAACCAGTAAGTAATAAAAATAAAGGAAATCAAAGTAAAAGTTAACTTATTAGAACTTGGGAAAAAAACTGCACAAGTTCCTTCCCTTCAGAGCAGTTGTGTACCACTTTTATATTATTTTTTACTAAAGGAAAAAGCAACTGCGGCAATTTATTTTAAAGAGTAGGTACCCACTTCCTGAAACCACTTATAAGCATTTAAAAATTAAATTCGTTTCCGTCCCAGACATAAATTCAAGAACATTATGTATTCATATTGTCCGGAACCACACCTTTTATTTACCGTCCAGACACAGAATAGATAGGCACAGAAGGCTGGCTCCATACAACGAGCGAACACATACACGCGTCCGTACGGCGATCTCAATCGAATGCAGCGTTGCCAAATGCACCGCTTTTCCGCTTTTTACCCCGCTTTTTTGACAAAGGATCCGCGTTCCACTTTTAACCTACGCGGTTCCGCTTTTTCGAATCTGCTAGAACAACCCCTTTTTTTCTCACTCATGGTGGCGGTTAGCCGAAGTTCGCAAGGACGTAATAAAATCGCGGCGGGAAATTATAACGCACTAGATTTTCAACTCTCGGTGTTAAGCCAAGTGTTGAGAATCCAACGCGCTGGGACGCACTGTCGTCCCAGCGCGTTGTTAAAACACATTTAGATTTTCTACTCTCGGCGCTAAGCAGAGCATTGAAAATCCAGTGCACGAAAACAAATCGCTGCGATTTTAATACGTCCGTGCGTAGGTCGGCTTACTCGTCAAGGCCGACAAGGATAAAAAGCCGCGTCCAGTTTGATCGTCAGGCGACGATTTCCGCCTATCATGCCATCTCTTTTGCACGCGTTGCATTCGTAAATACTTATCCTGCTGTCAGATTCTGGCGCTGATAGTGAAGTCTGTGTCCGTATGTGTCACAGTGTGTGTAAAGAAAGTTTCTATCGTATTGCAACAAGACAAGCGCGCGAAGTTGTGGCAGTATGGCGAGATATTTATTTAAACATTCTAAAAGTTGATTGATTCATCGAACATAATATGTATGGTTTACAGGTAGGTACAGTGGGTCCTTTGAATCAACAAGCGTATGTATTGAGCGAAAAATCGAGGTAAATGTTAAAACAAGAAAATTCGCAATTTTTATTGAAAATCCGCGTTTTTTGAAGCAACACTACCGCATTTTCAATTTCCTCATCTGAAGGAATGCCAGTCGCGAGCGCGCTTGCACGCTGTACGTGAAGCGTGTCTATGTGTCCCGGTTTCCTGTTTTCGCTCGTTGTATGTAGCTGCCTTCTGTACATACTTATGCTGTGGTACGGACTCGCTGGGCAGTGTCAACAATAGATTACTGTCGCTCGGTGGAGTGGAATAACGAATGATATTCACCACCGATATTGATTGCGTTGACGAAACACGACTAAAATACTTCGCCCTCTAAATCTATTGGATTGAAAGCGACCTCCGATAAATAATTATAGGACAGTCCCGTAATATCTAAACAGTGATAGACAAACAAAAATTATAATTGTTGTTATTTAATCTAGGGTTGTACCCAAAATTGAGAATATTCGTTATTCGATTCAAGGAACCGCAAATATTCGGCCTTATTTAAATAGTTGGTGAATAGTCAGCAGAACGTGACTGCTTCAAAATAGGTTTTTCAGTGTTTACTCTGTTTCACGCGTCGCAGCAGTGGGAACGTTATTTAATAAGCTGATTATGCGTTATGGTGTTTACTCTAGAAATCAGTTTCATTTTGCAATTCATTGAAAAACTCGTCGTCCAAATTAGTTGGTTCAACATCGTTCGAGAAAAGCTTTCTCAAACGTACTTTGAACCTTTGGACAATACAAATAACAACAACAAAATAAATAAAAATTGCTTGGAAAATAAATACCGTTCAGAAGGCTCCGACAAATAAACATCCCCGCCCCCCCCACATTCAGAACCCCTGTCTTATATTGGCAATGGCTTTGTTTTCAACGTCGTACAATGGTGGCGGGATGAAAAGGATGGCTTTTTGCTGCCCATACAACGGGGTTAGATTGGATCGGAGTCTGAAATAAATGAGGTTGATGCCTGTAGGATTGCTAATGAAAATCAGTACGTCCTTTTGTAATAAGAGGTATTTACACGAAATCAATAGTATGGCAGCCATGGGCGTGGTTACCGCCACATCAGCCATATCAGTGACACGGGGCCTCCAAGTTACAGGGTTACGTGTGTGAGCTAAAATTCGTAAGATATTATCCAAAACCTCACACTGTTATTGATAACAGCCCCGTTATGAATGAATACCTATTGTAAATATGAAAATAAACGTTCCTGATTTCTGTATGGACTACAAAAGGCTCAAACTAAAGGCGCAGCCCAATTCTCAAGCTCTTGCCATTCATTTAGTAAAAAACACACAAAATTAAGCTTTCACAGTCAGGGTGCCACTTTATTTATTTTGAAAAAAAAAAAATGATACCGTTTTTTTGGAGTTTCGCCACAGTCGGGTAAAAAGGGCTCTCAACAATTTTTGAAACAGGAATAAAGCTTCCGAAAACGTAGCAATTGCGTGGTTGCTACGGGGTCGTAGCACAGTGCGAGCTACGCCGTACATCGCGTAGACGCATAGCATCTAGCTTCTGTTCGCTACGCAAGAAAGTTGTTCACCTTTTAAGTAAAAAAGCTTGTTGTTATTGTTCATTTGCCATCTTGGATTGTTCCGAAGCATTATAATATGGTTTCCTTTTAATTACAAGACTTTTTTTTTTACTTACAATAAATTCTTCTTGTATCCAACTAACGACGTTCCCAGTCTACAACCAAAAATTCAATTAAATACATTATAATTATCCAATTAGTCATTATTGCCAGTCGGCTGATGGAGTCAGCCCATCACTACTAGGTATTTGGATTGTTTGGAAAAAACAATTAAATAATTTTGATATTTGGATTAAGGTATGATGGTTTCAAAATACTCTTATGTACTAGTATCCATAGTGTTCATTTATTGACGCATAAAAAACTTAACACTGTTATTTCACTGTTATTTCACCCCATTTCAACTCATTGTACCAGCAATATAAAGGCACAGTCCACTTGCGAGCTGCCCAGTTATTGCACGGACCATATCTTCTGCTGCGCGCACAGAATATCAAATAGATTACGACCATCTAATACTCTTGAAGAGAGGATAATAGCGTTATGCACTTGGTTTGATGTAGTTCTGCTTACCCTAAGCCGGACAAAGCTTTATTTTATTAAATCTTTACTAGGTAATAGTCAGTCTCTCTCTCGTCTGTTTTGTTAGATTTTTAAACCCCGCGGCCCCGACGCAAAAAGAGGGGTGTTATAAGTTTGACCGCTATGTGTGTCTTTCTGTGCCTGTGGCACCGTGGCTCTTAAACGGGTGAACCGATTTGAATGCGGTTTTTTTTATTTAAATCAGTTTTTCTAGCGATGGTTCTAGCGATGGATGAACGCCCCTGCATCGACAAAAGCAATATTTTGTAAAAAGGTGATGAGCAGTTGAGTTAGTCTATTGTAATTTAGATAAATTACAAACTACCCACTAAAAAGTCGGTAGCAAATAACTAAAATACAAAACCAAAGATACCGACTTCCGAAATTTAAGTTATTTTTCGCTTTGTAGTGGTTTTTTTGGAAGTCACTTGTTTTTTTTATTATTTGTAAAAGAGTTTTCCCGAAAAAAGTTGACAGGTGAAGCTACCATACCAACGCAGGTCACATACAAGTTCTGCGATGGCTACAAACTATACTACGATATATTACGATATATTAATTTAAACAAAAGTAACATTGAGAGCTTACAAAATTATCGATACGATATGAAAAGGTCTCGGGTAGGTTCTGCCTTGCCTTTACATTGCAAGTGTTTCTGTTCAATATTATTTTGCCAGAATAATTAATTAAGATGTATGACTGTTCCATTGGCCGCTACCATGTTCCCACAGTGAGGGTACAGTCACGAGCACTAACATGTAACACGTTGTAACTTTAAAAAGTAATTTTCTTCTACTTAATTGATTGGAACTTAAACATAACTGGCGAAATGTGGGTAAACTGTAGGTACACCTCTGCCTTCGAGAAATATGGGTGTGATGTTGTGTTGTATTGATTGTAATTTTATGTTGTTACGAACATAGTATTCTGGAACCCATACCTACTACATATTAAGAAATAGACTTTATCTCACAGTTGCAATCATTAATCCGCGGGAAATTCGCTTTTGAAGTTTACTAAGTAGGTATACATATTCGTATAAAATCATGGTCAAATGACCATGATTTATAAGTAGTATATATTACTTAGTCAAAAAAAAACCTAGTGACCAATGCTTAATTTTATCGACAAAAAAATATTTTAAAAAAACTTTTTTTTTTAAGGTTCGTAATGAGGTTGTTATTGAGAAATTTTACGATTATTGTAAAAATTATTTGAAAATTGATGAAAAAAAGTTTAAATTTATTTTTAATTGAGGGTAGTTTTTTTTTTCACAATTTTCCTTTTATGAGGACGTCTAATTACTTCCAATAATTATGGAGTTTGTTTTATCGCGATAGATCATTTAGTTTAAAAGATACATCGTTTTGACTAAAACATATAAAAAAAAATATTTAGATTTTTTAAATATTTTTTCCGTCGATAAAATTAAGCATAAATTCATTTCGATATGTGCATATTATAAACATTCACACTGTATTATTTGGTAAAAGAAACACTACTTAAATCAAACTTAAACAGTGCCCAAATCAAACATACCTAAAGTTTTCTAACTCTGAAAGGTCTTTAAAACGGTTTTCGACGCACTTTCTAAGTGTTTGGCTAAGAGTCATCAAGACGCTATTATCGTCGAGAGAGAACTCTCAGAATATCGATTTAGTTTATACTTTACTGTGTAGTCGTGCCCTAAGAGCTAAGCTTTGTTGTATACTTTGCCTTAATGTGTTTAGAGTTATTAGTAAATTTATAGGTTGTAAACAAGCGAAAATATCCTTTGCGCTGGTATGAGCTAAGCTGTACAACGGATCTGTAAAATTTTACGTTAATAAAAAAAAACCGGCCAAGTGCGTGTCGGACTACGCAAAATAAAGGGTTCTGTAGTTGGGATGAATTCATCTGCAAATTTAAGTTTGTACGCACAATATTGAGAGATTTTGCATTTTATTTTAAGACCATAGACTTCTAATAGGTTTCCTGTAATCTATGAGTAAAGAGCCATACTATGTATTTTTTCAAAATTTTACGTCCAGTAGTTTCGGATATAAGGGGGAATGGTCAATTTTCATCGAATTTCTTAAATATCTTTTTTTTAAATTATATTTTAAAAAAATTAAGATCCTCGCAACTAGCCCTTTCATTATTTTGATATGACACACGTTACTGTTAGCAAAACTTTTTTACATTTTATTGTTTGCCCCCAAAAGTGACCCAAAGAAGAATGTTCATATTTGACCTGACTGTGTATAGAAATTAAATAAATCTTAAAATATAGCTTATTGAATTGTATATTAATTACGCTTATCACAATGTTAATAGAAACGCAGGAAAAGAAGATATTTTTACATTTATTTAGGCTAATTCTAAACGTATTGACATATTTTGAACGCATCCAAACCATCAATTCTTTAAAACGTTCCATTTTACAAATTGCTGGTTGACCATATTTAACTTTGTTCCTTAGTTTTATACTTATTTTACGTTTAATTCGATCAGTAACTATTTTTTTTATTAGTCATGGGATAAAGTAAATAGGTACTTAAAAAATAACACAATAATTGAATTAAATTAATCATTCAGTGTTTCATTGAGTGTGAGCAAGTGAAATGGATTTTTTTGACATTTGACAGTTCCGTGATTTGCATCGGCGCATCGCGTTTGCATCCGAGATAATTTATTTTTGTTTCCTAGGTTAAGTCATAGTGAATTAATATTATTTGCTCTAGGTACTTACCAAATAAGACAAGCAAGGTCATACTATGGAGAACATATAAGATTTCACGGATCATATCGAAAAGAAGTATGTAGGGATACACAAGACTTTTCTCAATATAATCTTAGAGGAAGTGGTGATAAAACACTAATAAGAGGAAAAATCAAGTCCAGGCACATTTCAAGAAAACAATATTATGTTTATATTTTAGTAGAAAATAATGTGCCTGGCAGAAACGGGATAGTTGAATATTGTTGCAATTGTTTGGTCGGTCGACGAAGTATCGGATGTTGCGCTCACGTGATGACGGTAGTGTGGTACCTTGGATGGGCTAGGTACGAAAACAATATATCTGCTCCAGCAGAATTTCTGGATGACGTAGTTATAAGAGATTTGGATGAAAATGATGAATATCAATAAACTATTCCACTGTAACATAGTGTTTTATTTATTTTCCCCGTTTCATTCAACAGATATGTAGGTTAGTAAATAAGTGATCATTTTTGAAATCATGAATTAAGTTAGGCATTTTAGAGGTAGGTATATATAGAAACTATCTGACTAGATAAGGTGTCGTTTTTATACTAAAAATATAGGTTAGTAAGTACTTATGACAAGGTACCTGCTACTATTTTATACTGCTGTGTTATTATCCATTAGAACGCCACTGGGAAGTTATATACTGTACTGTTATATTATACTGGGAAGATATATAAATTAATCTAGTTAGTAGATACCTAGGTATACTTAATTAAATTAAAAGCAATTATTAGTGTGATAACAATGTACTTATTTAACCACAAATTGTACATATTATGTGGTGTTAGCCAGTAGGTAGGTAACCAAATGTTAGTCTTAGAAAATAAATAATTTGTACTAGAGAATGCAGTTTTCAACTCAACACTCATTTTATAGTGACAATCATGGAGCCTTAGCATTGACTTAGGGACAGTTAGTTTCAATTAATTAACTGAGTAAAAAAGATGTTTTTTTTTAGACCATAGTTAGCTAAATATTCCTATTTTAGAGTAAACTACGAGCGTTATTAATTAGTTCATGCACGTTTGTTTCATTATTTCTGGTGACGGCAAATCCTAACCTAAAAAGAAACATTAATACCTATTTTTTGAAGTTCGTGGCGTTTATTTGCCGAAATGACTATTAGACATTACTTTCTGAACTTACAGGAAGTATTTCTACTATATCTTATAACTATACATATACTTTCATCATCAGGTTTTGAAATGTATGGAAGGTGGGCATTGTTCTTTCAACTATTCTTATATTAGATTCGGAGCAAATGGGCTGTGACAGAAGGACAGACAGACAGACACACGAGTAATCCTGTTTTTTCTTTTTGAGATACGGAACCCTAAAAAAACCTGTTACGTCTCCATATTTTGATGAACAATGTAAATTACCGCACAATATCAGCTTAACGAATGAAATATAGAAATAAACTCATCAAAAAATCTTCACAAAGCGAAATAAACAAGGTAATTTGAACACAAAAAAGCATTGCTCATCATTCACGGTTGAATATTTCATTGTAGTCACAATTCGCACGGTCCGCTGACCCAGATTGCCCACATTGCCTCGGTAATGGACAACGTCAGGGTATTATGGGCCGGTTGGGCGAAGCATCGCCGTGTCCTCGTGGAGGCGATCGGCGACGGTGATCTCTCGCGTCCGGCCCTGGTTTAGGACTTTAGGCCATGGTACGAAGCTAGAGAAAATGGGAGTTCGTCACCTCCTGCGAAGCAGTAATGCTCGCGAAGGAGGAGGCGGAACGCGTGAGGGAGAGGCAAATTTCGCGCCCTCACGCCCCTAACTGCCGCAGGGGACGCCCTGGGCGTCAGGAATCACAGGCAGATTTCCGGTCCACGTAGGTGCACGCTTGCGGACGGTGAGCAATGGGTAACTCGCCGTCTGATAAGGAACAGGCCCGGGTCGACGGCGTGTGTTCCACGCTCGCCTCAAAGAGATGTCAGCAGAATTGACGGGGTCCGCTAGGGCCGATGCCTGCCGGGGTTGCGAAGAAGTCCGAAAGGGAGATCGTGGCTCCCGGCAATATGGCAACTGAAGGAACACGAGTGGGTTTTAGTCAGTAAGACTTCTTTGATAATTTCAAAACAAAAAAAAAGGTATTATGGGCAACGTCGGGGGATATTAGTTACGTGTTTCTGTTAATTACATTAGTTTCCAATGCTTCAATAATTGATGATAGAATAACAAATGACTGTGCGAGAGCCAATTAGGTGCTGCCGGTGTTATTTCAATAAATGAGGGTACTGTATTGTTGATTTTATCACTTTGTAATTCATTCGATTAAACATATTTTTGTTACGGAACTATTTTAGTGAATAAACGATATTACTGCATGTTTCTGTCATAATAGCACATTTATTTATTAAAACGGGCAACGGACAATGTTTCGTGTAGGTAAATAGACTTATGTAGAGGTACCATTTCCTAATATCAAACACAAAGTTGATTCCTATTCTTCATAGTACACACAACATAAGATCAATTTGTTTTACGAGATCCGTTCCGTTTTCCTTTTCAAATGTTTGTAAAAGAAAATCAGTGCAACAAAACCTTCAATATTGACTATCTATCGTTTCCAGTATCACTAGGATATCTATTTGAAAACCTGTGCAAATATTACCGATCGCTCGGCTTGGGTATGAGTTGGGACTTATTTTCATTGCACTCCTTGCTCAGGGGTAGACTTTTGATGTTTATCTAGATAGAGTACATAATCGTGTCCTCGGAGAGGTACGAATAAGTAATCTAAAGTTCGGTTTTAGGTTGTGTTTTCAGTTTTCATATGGATTAAGATTTGTAAAACTCTTTAAAATTCTCTAAATTTTTCATTGAAATATCATACCGTTTTGATTCAATTTACAACTTTCCGCTTTTTGTTTTAGAGCTACCATCATTCAAAACTCAAAAAATATTTAATGGCTGTTACCGTTTCCCGGTGCATATTGAATCCACAAATCAAGATCAGACTTTAAAACGCAATACAAACCTATGAACACATAAATCCGAGGCTGTGGACGACACCACTATCCACACTAACGAAATTATTACCGACTGAATGAAAACGTGTAGTGTAGTGCGATCCACACATACGCAATGCAAGTACGTCATTGGTTGATTTATTACACGAATGCCAGCCGCGCAACCACACGGGGTGGTTATGGCAATCGTATATCTATGGTTGTTATTGCTACTATTTATTCGCGAAAATATTGAAAGGATCTTGAAAAAGAAAGTGCGTGAATCTATTACTCTTAATGGATGCGTAACATGTTACAAGGAAAATCCATCAGTAGAATAAATGAATAATGTTTTGAGCCAATTTACGAAATGATTTCGTATAACGTAAACGTAGATAATAGAATAGACAAACGTACATGTTGAAAGCATTTAAATATTTCTTTGTTGTTACTTTTTAGACTCTTTGGAGTCCTAAATCAACACAATCTTGAGTCTTGTAGGTCTCTCATACCGCAGCGCACGCCTATTATTTCATATTATGTGAACTTTAATGAAAATTGCGAGAAACGTGAGGCCATTTGACCACGAACGACTTCAGTCCTTATAAACTGTCTCCAAAACTTATGGTACGGCTTTCATGAGACGAAAATTTACATACCAAGAACATAATTATTTTAAGGTTTCGCTACTAAACTGAAAACGTGAACAATTTACTGATTTTATAAACTTTTAGGCCTTTATTAAATGGCTACTATTACGTGAAGGCCTTTTGGCTATTATGGCCAGGTGATTTAAATATGGCGCAAACAGCAACAAAATGGCGGGTGTATTAGTGAACAAGATGGCGCGAGTGCTGTCGTAAAATTAGGACGGCGGCCATTAGAGTTGATGAGATGAACATGTCTGGACTTTATAATAACTCATTATGGTAATTACGGGTGTATGTTTTAATTAAACATGACGTCTTTATTATTCTTCACTGGGTAAATTTGACGCTTTTGCATATTAACATTTTTTATGTTTTCATCGTGAGAATCATTCAAATTGAAAACATATGTTGCAGTACAACACTTTCCAATATCTTGCAAAAAAATACCACAGCATAAAAACAGACCACCAAAAATATCCAAAAATGTATTCCGACAGGATCACAGAATGTCCCTATAAACACAAACTTGTGACAAAAGAAAGGCGACGGTTTCGCTCCTGATAGCCGAGTGACGTCATTCTTATAGTAAACTGCGATCGGTATTGCACCGAGCATGGCCCTTATTGCCCGGGTCGCGGCTTATAGCGTCACTTTTGTATCGCTCGCTCCGTAAGTTCGGCCGTTCCGGCGAATTGGCGAAGCGACTGAATGGATGCCGCATGTATGACGTCGTATATGGCGAATGTATTGGAAATTGGTATATTGGTATTGGGGATCAGGGCGGAAGATGACTTCATAATCGAAGGGAGATCGGAAAAGTTGCGAATTATGTGTTGGCGTATACGATGGGAAGTGTTACATACTATGAAAGGTATGCGTTTTCACCCTTTTATATGGGAATTACCTAATGTGGTCTTTGAAAACTGTGGGGTAACGGTAATAAGTTTCTGAGGAATGGGATTGGTGTCATCATAATTGATTAGAGGTAGAACTAAAAAGCTTGCTGCCCATCGCGTTTTCTTGTTCAAGGTTCTGGAATTGATTCGTTTTGTACCTTTATGATCTCGGTGTGGATTGAATATATTCCACCTTAGTTCTACATGTGTATTTTGTGGTAGGTATTACAGCGGACAGATGGATCAATATAACGACGTACACCGCGTGGTTTTCACATTTTCCAATTAAATTCAAATGGTCACCGAATTTTATTTACAAATAAACTCGCTCGATGTTCGCATAAAATAAACACGATATTCATATGAAGTATGTGTAAACAGGGCAGTGTCAAAGGTACACAAGCTGACACCACACAGACAGGTACAAAAGGGCCACCGTGCTTACGTATTGTAATTGTTAATAAGATTATGGAAACTACATGCTCAGCGATCCAAAACTTGCTGCATTGTATTTTTCGTTTAGCTCAGGTTTGGAAAAGCGTATTTTTGTGACACGTTATTGTGATGATGAACGGATGAATGTCGAGATGGCCCAATGGTTAAAGCCTTGTCTCTCATAAACGAGGTTGTGAATTAAAACCCGGGCAAGTCCAAATGTGACTTTTAAATTGATATTATGTACTTTCTGAGTTTATCTTGGACATTACTGACATCGGTGACAAAAAACATAGTAAGGAAATCTGAACTTATAGTTAATATATATAATTCTGGAATCACCAACCCGTCTTGAGCAAGGGTGGTAGGATTAATGCTCGTGCCGTCTCTGTGTTAGAAGAGGCCTGTGCCCTACTGTGTGACAATAATAATAATAGGCTGCTGGTATTATTATTGTGATGGCAGCGAGATGAGATTACAATAGTCTTAGGCTGAAAGCTGAAGGCTTGTTGCACCAGTGACTTGCGATAACCTTACTTCCTTGCCTCATTGTATGCTGCACCGGTCGAAGTCATATCGTCGACGCCGGCTGTCGCTAAAAACCAGCGCTGGGGCTCTGTCTCGCATAGGGTCGCAGCATTATGTTGAGCGATGGCCGTTTTGCGTGGATGTGATGCATATTTTCCCCCAACTTGTTATTTTTTGTTCTTTGTTTGCGTCATGTTTACCGCAAATAAACCTCAAATTTTCTATCTTTTTTTTTCTTTCTTGCTGAGTTCGTTATTGTTACTTTTTGCGTCCAGCGTATAAGAGAAATTGAGCATCAGTATTGCATCATTATTGCCGCGTGGTTACCTATCCAGACCTTGTAATGATCAGTGTTACAAGAGGTTTTAAGAGTAGGACTTCTGCGTGTCTTTATATCTGTATCATGGTTACACAAGCCGTGAGCCAGGTGACCACACGCACGATAAGGGACCCAGCGCGAAATGTACTGTATTTAATTAAAAGAGAGAGTTCATTTACATCCATGCGGTTATTAATGGTTCTAGATTGCTTTTAAATGTAAAACAACTTACGTCTCTTTCTCTTGAGGTTTGCTGTGTAAGTGTGAAAAATATTTACCTGAAAAGGAAACAAAATAATTTAGTAACGAATTAAAATGTATCAAATTTTACCAATGAAACTGAATGCGAACAGCACATCTAGAACGCGATTAAGAGCAGTGTCAGTGTCAATATTCCACATTAATATGACACTGGCAGCTCTTTGCACGCGGTTTAAAGTCCTATAGGTACATAAACTATGTAGGTAGGTATTTTCGTTGTATTATCTACTGCAGATTAAATTGTCTTGATTAATTACTTAATTATTAGAATCGGTTTTGTTTTTAAGACGATTAATTATTAATGATGTCAAGCTTATATCTTTGCTGACATTAATCCATATTTTACAATTTTATGGCCTACATTATTTTTAATTAAGGTAATGACCTGGCTTGAAGCTTTACCTAAAATTCTTTTGACCTTAGAGGTCTCTTTTGTATTGTTTAAGACCAAAGTCAAACAAATGATAAAGCCGCAGTATATTAACAAGCTATCTAATTGCGTAACACAATGATTAAAGACTAATATGTTTCATATTTAACCCTCGACGCAAAAAGATGGATGTTATAAGTTTGACCGCTATGTGTGTCTGTCTGTAGCACCGTAGCTCTTAAACGGGTGAACCGATTTTAAAGCAGTTTTATTTTATTTTATTTGAAAGCATGTTTTCGAGCGATAGTTTTTAGACATGTTTTATCAAAATCGGTTCAGCCGTTTGAAGATTATCAGCTCTTTTCTAGTTGATGAATGGATGTAAGTATATCCCACAGGTCTGATCGATTTGAAATTTGGTATTCTGTTACTTCAATGATATTAGAAGAATATAGTAACCTTGAACTGATGTGTCTGGTGATGGAGTAGGAAAGAGAAATGAGGAACTGTTTGTGTCGGGGTTTTTTTAAATTTTAATGTTAAAATTGTACTTTACAGTTCAACAACGTTCATTGCGTTATTTACGTTGTTGCGCAGATTTTCTTTTCGAACTTATGAAGCAATGGATTAGGAAACCTGAACTACTAAACGACAGAACACCATGTTACGATACTTACATAGGTATTTCAATATTTTTTATTTACTTATGTAAACGTTCGTACAGACCAGCGCGATATCGCGGGCGCTACGAGGGTTGCGCCCGCGATATCTCTGCACGAGCCTTTAATCTAAAGTTTAATTTGTCAATATAAAAGTAACTCGGCGGTCAAGAGCAGCCCATTTGGCAATAAAAAAAATAGCTATAAAAAAGTGAAACTTATTAAAAAGTAAGAATAAGAAAGATTAAGTGAGAGTTATATCTCTCTCATGTAACGAAATGTGCCTAAACGTGACGCGTCTTCGAAATATCACTCTAAATTCTCGTCGCTTCTCGAATCGCCGCCTTAGAAGTTTCATATAAAAACAACAGGCTTCTTCTCCCATTAAAAATCCATGTCCTGCAACTGCTACCTGAGTTGTAGTTTTTATTGAAACTTGTAGACGATGTGGTCGTAGCTAGTTCGATAGCGGTCGGTGCGACCCACTAGTAGCGGTGGTGGGGGGCTGACCACTAGTCGTGGTCATACCCAATAAGCGCAGCAGACTAACGGGGCTGTGTAGGAACTAGTAGAGATAAGGTTTTAATGTTTAACAAAAAATAAATAGGACAAAGGAAATGGGATATATACTCGTCGGGTGACTTTCGTCCTGCGTCCTGCAATTAAAAACTTCTGGTTTTAAATGGTAATAAGGTCGCTAGGCGAAGGCAGTTGTGACCACTTTTAGCAAGCAAACTTGAAAATTGACGGACCATTTTTCGAGATATCACACGTGCGTCAAAGACCGTCTTTGAATTGCAACATTTCACGGGCAATGTTTGTGTACCTTTTGGCCATAGCAGCTTCCTCTTTAATTGGATTCTTTTCTCAACCAAGTAAAAATACTGATCAGAGAAATATGCACAACTTTTTATACTCAAACGCACATGACGTCATAGCTGCAACCGCCTGCCAATAAGTCATTTCTACGAAAAACAACCCCATACACAACCCCCTAGGTGCGGCTCGCGGTCTCTCCTACCACAGTAGCCACCTGTACCCCTCCCGCACCCCGCACTTAGCTAATGAAACCGCTACACCGGATTATCGGATAAGACCAGCGCTCTTATTTAGTGCACGTACCGATTAATTTCCACATACGGTAATGTATGGCCTACAGGATTTATTTACCTTGTGGTATACGAGGGAAAAAATTGTGGCTGTTTTGTTTATTTGTAGAAGAAATTGGGTTGATTAAGTTTGGCTTAAGGTCTTAGGTTCTATGGGCTTAAATAATTAATTCATAATAGGTTACCGGAGTGATAGAAAAACACTGAAATACTTATTACGTTTTTGCCGGTTGGTGAATATCATTTGAAAATTTATGATAATAAAGCACAATCTACGCAAGAATCAGTGTCTTATAACTGTGGTTGAAGTCCATAGGTACGTACCCATGTCATTTTGTGAGTATACTAAACTTAGAGAGCCCACAAAAGTTGTAAGGTTAATTTTGATAACTTTATTAACAACTTGAAAGTAATCAATTTGATACTACCTACGTCGAAGTAGGAAACCGATGACATGATATTCACACATTCTGTTAATTCTTGGAAATTTGGAACAAGGGAAAACGCAACTTTTTCATGACGTGTGTTTGGCATCTGATCCATCTGTCTACGAATTGTATTGTATTTACAGAAGTTCTAAAGTTACAACAGCAAAGAGCTATAATATTTCAATCAAATAAACAAATGAATAACTAAACAAAAGAAGCGTGGTCAAAACATGGAGGCTTTGTAAAAATGTGAAATGTTCCCTAATACCACCCTTTGTAGGATTGTAGGCGACCGCTCCGCGCCTCGGGCAACGCGCTGTTATGATTCTACGTCAAAAGATTTGAGGACCTCGTAAAAACTAATATTCAGCCAAAATGCCGGACGGTTTACTTTTTAATTCGACTTCTTTTTGGTTGAAGCACGGACATTTGTAATGGAATACAATATTGGGGGACTTATCAAAACGCGGTCGTATTTTTTACGGACCGAGAGAGAAATTTGCGAATTTCTGCTTTTACTTTTATTCCTCAAGCGAAATTTTTGGCGAAAAGTTTATTCATAACTTAGTAAATGCCGCGTAAACTTGCTATTGTGTTTTTAAGTTTCGTGTGCCATAACGTTTTATTTTATGCACATAAAATTATGCGCCATAAAATATTGCGTTCCGTCGTGCCAAATTCTTTGTGTACCATAATTAAATAAAGAATTTGGAACTAGGTTTATATCTGACGTAATAATGTTACCGCTATTAATTTTTTTATTATTATCTTCTTCTGAGAATTTAACAATAAAATTATATTTAAACTGCAGCTAACTAAAATAATAATAAAATTAAATATTTAAGTCAACCCTTGAACGCTGCGTATTATTATCCAATACCTTCTGCCGTTATTATTATTATCCTCAAAATGAACATTTCAATTAGAAATATGATTTAGCCACAAGGTCGCTAAACTCTTTTATTTTATGTACCTATATATTCAACCCACCTGAGCCTGAATAATAGATTGCAATTAATCCTTTTACCATCAGAATCAATTCGGCGCGTCTAATTCTGACAGGCATCTGAAGCGGCGACACAATACTGCTTTACTGTGCATCAATAATTCAACTCTTGCTCTGAAATACCTTTCAAATGGGACAGCGGGGGGTTCCGTCGGGGGGACGAATTTAGGTATTTAAAAGTGGTAGGGTTGGTGGGCTTTTAGTTAAAAGTCCGAGACAAAAAATTGAAGATGGTGGCACTGTTTAGTTCTGGAAGTTAAAAATATACACCTAGCTGTTTGAATAGAATATGTTACATTGGTTTTAATTAATTTATTCTGCCAGCGTTACTTTATTAGAGTTCCGCACCCAAACCCGCCAACGGGACACTATTACTAACGCTCCGCTGTCCGTCCGTCCGTACGGAGACACTTGAAATTTTCGAGTGTGTACTGATTTGGTCGCTATAACAAATAATAATAAAAATTAAATTAAAAATTAAAGTCTCCGTACATTAAACGTGTGTATTTCGGCGTGTTTTACTCGTGGTACAGGCCACGAGGCCCGTGGCCCGTGGCTCGTGCTGGACTCTTCGAGGGCGAGTCCGACTCGCACTTGGACGCTTTTATTTTAATTAATAGCCCAGACGATTCTACGATACTGAGAAATTCCAGATGCAAAATCCCTATAGTGCGGTATTGGGATTTTGCATCTGGAAATTCATCCCCAGATGTTCTTGTGACCACTAAACCAACGAGGCCGTAAAATATTTCCAGTAGTTACAAGAAATTACACTACCGGTCGGTATGATTCCCACGAACATCTGCAACTTATTATTCACCTCGAATTTCAGATAAGCTCAGTTATTACATAATATACTTTAACAAAAGTCCTCTATATTAAATTCCCTTTAGGTTGCTTTAATAAAACACTCCTAAATTGTTTTAATAATTGATTCCTCTCGGCTGAATTTCAATGGGTTTGAGACTAATTCAACTGAATCTTAAAATATCAATAGATTCTAAGTTATTTGAACTAATTTGAAGTTAAAGCGATGCCTACAATTAAATATAGAAAGTGTAATTAAGGTTACACTAGTCGGTTATTCTTCTATACAAACGTAGTATGGTGATTACTCGTCTGTTTTACGGCGTACGTTCAATACTAAAAATTATATCAATTTGACTTGTCATTATCTAGCCCTGTATGGAAGCAGAATTGGGGAAAAAAGTACAAAACGTCAAAACTTCCATATTTCAACACTAAAATTTAACTCATCTTTGGGCGTAAATAAATAACTTATGTGCATAGTATGAAAATGGCAAAATAGAAACCGTACAGGAATAGATAATTTACTGAAAAATTCAAATAATTTTATTTTGAGTAGACACATCCATTTTTCCATAATATCTATGCGCCCAAAGGGCTGTTCATAAAATTTTAAGCGCTCGTTTTCATTATAAATCATCGTCTATTTCACTAAATAAATAAATTAATTAATTAAAACTAGATAAATACATACAAAATAAATAAAACGAAATAACTTTTCTAAATAGCATGCATATTAGCTACGCAACCAACGGGTTCGACCCTTCGACTAGTGGAGCCTTAAGTAGTGAATATGGCGCTCGGTTAAGACTAGATACTGTAATGTTATTTTAAAACATCTTGTGATTGCACATGAACACCACGCCTATATTCCCAAAAGGTTAGGCAGAGGTGTACCAATAGTAGATACACCCACATTTCGCCAGTTATGTTTAAGTCCCATGTAATAGGGTGCGAGCCTATTGCCATCAACCGGGCATACATCCAAACTCCGGGCTGCTACTGAGAGATTCTTCTTTTTTTCTGGATTGTTTTGATTAATAAAAAGAGATGTCTTCAACGTTAACCTTAGCATGCACTATATAGTTATTACATGTTTTGTATGCTCCGAATAACAAGACAAAGGTTGGCTAGGCGCCATTTTTAATAAGCCAAATGCACTAGAGCACGTAAGTACTTATATTAATCATACGAAATTCTTTATATGTGCAATGAAATAAAACACTAAAACTTTACTGCATTTTATGAGAGTTAACTTTATTAAACATGTGAACGTTAAAACTGGCAAGTTTTATTCACAAAACTATACGCAGTTATCGTAAAAGATTTTAATTTAATCCGTATCGTGCCGTTGAATTTGAATTATTGAAATCTATTTAATTCTGATTAGAATGCGTTTGTTTACTGGAATTATAATAATTTTATTGTGATTATATCTCAAAAACTGTTCATGTTTATTTATGCATTATAGCTTTTTTTGTTTGTAAAATTGAAAAAAAAAGGCGGTTCAAATGAAACTCATATTTAACATTAAAACCAAATAAATCATTTCCAAAAAATGTAGGAAGTGTACACAGATCAACCTTCGAAGATGTCGGTTGATCAAATTAAGCTTCCATCTATCTTGCATGGAGTTGCAGATGAGTTGACTATCAAATAGTCGACTATCTATGCGTCATGCTTACCGCGAGAATCGAACCCACGATCTCGGAAACACGAAGCGAACAGTATAGCCGAACGACTGAGCGACGAGTTAAGTCATACGTCCAATTTTATCAACACTAGCGAAGTGGGTGACGTCATCGGCCCGCGCCGCCGACAGCGACGCATATGATTTTTTGTTTACGCTGCGCGGGAGTCATTGTGATACAGTCTCATGCACCTAGGTGTGCCTTGGTGAGCTCGGTTTTCTACCTGATTTCAGTTGGTAGCATTCGTTATTATTAGTTAGTAACGTAGTCATTATTTTTTAGATGTTATTATAGTACTACTAGTTATTTACGTTTTTCATAGTTTTAAATTGTAAGCGGCGTAACCAGCGGGTCTAAAACGATCACATTAGCAATTCCTCTAAAAGCAATTCATTTTCTGAATTCCCAGCAATTCCTCTATGCAGACACAAATATTTTAGCCGAATCATATTCAATTCAATTCATACCAGTATCAAATTTGGTGTAAATATTGCCGCATGAAAAAATTGAGACCGTAATTTAACTGGATAATTTTTCTTTACAGTTTTTATTAATTAAATGAGATTTTATTATTTATTTCTACAGTTTAAATGTTATTTCATTATATTGAAAAACTGTCAAACAGATGAATTGCATAATATGAATTGAACGCAGATAATATTATGAATTGACAGTTTATGTGATTCATAATATTATCATATTATGATTCTGACAAAGCGGCCGTTTTAGGCCCCCTGTAATGATAGTTGTAAGGGAGATTTTAATAACTAAATAAAGTTAAAACTTTTTTTTTATAAAACCTAATAAATAATATAAATAAATAAATAGGTACCTATATTCTATCCAAGTATAAATAAAAATGGAACTACAAGAACCACTGGAATAAAATGTCTGTTGTTTATCTTTTTTAACGGCCTTCGTCCTGATATACGAGAGTAGGTAGAACATTAACCATATTTCTCAGAAAATACTTAATAAAGGCATTTCAATTTAACTTTATTAAACTTTAATTAATGGATTTTGTACGAAAATATAACAAACAAACTTCACGTTTTCATTATAACAACAACAACAATGAGGAAATTTTAGCAAAATTGATTATTTGGCAGCTTTATTTTCACAAGTTATAAAATCAGCACAGGAAACATTCGACAAGTCTTACTACTAGGGAATTTTAAAATTGTCGAAGTTTTAAGAGTTTTGAGGCTGGAAAACTCGCGAAGTTTTTCAAATTGGAAAAAATCTCGGATACTGGCAACCCCATCCCGTCAGCGGCTTCGGCACAAGTTCGAGGGTCGCAGTTTGAAAGGTTCGCTGAAAGTAAGCCTCGTTCGAGTGCCCAAGAGTGTTTGCCTTGACTTGATCATTGAATTGGTTATACTCGTGGTTACTAACTTTCACGGACTTCTAAAGTTTTTCCTTTGGAGGAGACTACGAGGATTCTTTTGTGATTATTATTGAATAATTGAACGAAAAAAGATGTCGTGATAAGGTAAGTTGATTATTACTAACATTAACAACAAATACTGGTGCCAAGTTGCCAACGATTTAGGCATAATTTGAATATTAAAAAACATTGTTAAGATAATGAGTTGCCAACTGTAACGTAGATACAAATATTAATAAAATAACAACTAAATAATATCAGTAGAATTTTTATTGAAAAAATTTTGATTGTGGGCTTACCCACAATAACAATTTTTTCAATAAAAATTCTGCCCGCCCAGTACATATCCGGGATATTACAAAAATGTAATAATAAACATCAATGGAGGTCTGTGTATGGCATATTTTTGGGCAAACCCATGATAATGGCCGGTGATCCCTTCCGTATGAGGGTCGCGGTGGCACATCCACTACTGTTTTGAATATATTAAATTGCGAGTTATTTTCCGACAAGGGTATGAATTGAATCGTAGTTTTATTAACAGATAAACCTTTTCAGCCTAGCTTGAATGGGTATGTTAAAGTTAGAACAAGTAATTGAATAACATATACTGTATGGAAACAGTTTAATTGTAATCTGGATCTAAATCAGCGACAAGATATAACATAAATATTGTTTATCAACTGCAAAGCAACAATGAGTGTCGTTGGTTGAATTGGTACAGGCATAGGCAGTATGCTTATTTAAGTTCGCAACCGCAAGTATTTTTCTTTGAATTTCTGTAGTCATACGTAAAGTAGGCTCACGCACTAAATCTATAGAAAGATAGGTAAATCAATTGCTGCATGCGAACGGCTCGCCCGTTTTTGTTGTGTTCGTAATTGTTAGGAAAAGGCTAATATGATTATTTTTTTGGAATATCCACCGGGATAGTCGGAAATATCGATGGTATTTTTGTGTGAAATTCACCCGGGCACCGCCGGGCACGAACAGCTAGCAAGAAATAAATATATTAAAATCCATATTTTGACACATAATAATAATAAATCATGATCCTGAAACGAACCTATGATAATCAACACAACCAAAACGAAGCCTCACGCCCGCCATCAACAACAAAACTAGTACATTATCAAAATGCTCTCCTCAATGTACTGAAAATATCATGAAAACCAACTTCCCACGCGTGTTCGCACGCAGTAACATAACATGACACGCGACGCGATCGTTACGATATTTGTACAGCCGTACGTCACCGCGACGTGCTGCGACGTAACGACGTGAAATATTATTATTTTGCGTTACCTTATTATCGCTCGCCGGTGGAGGGTTAACGTCGGGTTTGTAGCTACAGCGTCAAACGTTGTGTGACGGAATTTCGTTATAGATAATGTTATTTTATTATTTGTTTATGCTACCGGTTTAGTCCCGAAGGGTGTAGGCACATGTATAAGTAGGTTAATATTGTATAAACTGTAACCCGACTACGGGAAAATATAAATTATCTAAATCTATCGTGCACCTAGCTTCTGACGTTTCATGAGTGCTCATGTAGGTTTATGTGAAATAAAAATATTTTGAATTTGAATTTTGTTTTTTTTTTTATTTGAATTTAAAAAGTAAGAAACAAGAATATATTTCAGACCGAAATCAAGACATATGTACAAAAACCGGCCAAGTGCGAGTCGGACTCGCGCACGAAGGGTTCCGTACCGTGTATCTATAAAAACGGTAAAAAAATCACGTTTGTTGTATGGGAGCCCCCTTAAATATTTATTTTATTCTGTTGTTTTAGTATTTGTTATTATAGCGGTAACAGAAATACATCATCTGTGAAAATTTCAACTGCCTAACTATCATAGTTCATGAGATACAGCCTGGTGACAGACGGACAGACAGACGGACGGACAGCGGAGTCTTAGAAATAGGGTCCCGTTTTACCCTTTGGGTACGGAACCCTAAAAATGGTCTAGGTAAAGCTGTGGTCGCATGCCTGTATACCATGTGGGTGCCAGGAACACCTACAAAATTATAACGGCATGCGACGACGGCTTAACCTTGACCATTTTTGTACCTATGTCTTGATTTCCACCATATTAAATTTAGGGAAAATTTATATAACCTATGTCACCCGGACCATTATTAATTACAAATCTAATGATACCTCATTTATCAAAATCAGTTCAGAACTTTAGGCGCTATGGTGGAACACACGTAAATACAAACATACATACATAAACTGCTAAAATCATAACCCTTCCTTTTGGCTTTGCCGTAGTCGGGTAAAAATAGGAGATAATTTCATTTGGTTCAGAATTTTTGAGCATCATGATCCTGATGTTTTATCGTTATTAATGTAATTAACTTAGCACATAAAAAAAGTCACACGTGTACGGGTAGGTACGCGGTATGAAGCAAATCATACCGCGGTACTTAGGTATTGAAGGAGGTGAAACGACAATAGTGCATCGGGATGTGCGGTTGAAAATGGCGATGCGTGTCCATCAATAATATGATAGTTATTTCGCAGTTTTAATTATTTTTTTTAAGTACACCAATAAGTTAAAATATTTTTACATATTTCTTTAGTTGATAATTTTCCTTTTTTATAGTTAAAAAAAATAATAATTGTCGTTCAAAATATAGAGCATCTTGAGACGAAAAAAGTTTTTACGTGGTCTTTCTTACGATTTTTTTAAGCTGCGAGATGATTTCTATAAAATATCACTGTATAAGTCTTTTTTTATACGCTTTAGTATACACTGTTTTTTTTTGGGCTTGTATTATGTAGCAATACGGCTAATTGTGCGACGAAAAAGTGGACGTTTTACGGTGTCTCCCTGCTTGGACAGCGCCTTAGCCAGATGTATCAACGAAAACGAAGCAAAAGGAGTTGGTATGTAAAGATGGTAGCAGGTGGCGGTCTGTAGATTCTGCTTACCACCAAACGAAAACGGCCTGATTTTATGTATGTATTGTAGTTCTTTCTTGTTAGTTTTTGAACCCCAAAAAGGAAATGATGATGTGGATATATTTAGTAACCTTTTCCGCTTAAATATATCCACATCATCATTTCATTATGGATTTCCGCAAGGTCACGCCTGAATCAATTAACTAACCCAAAAAGGAATGCATTTTTTTTTTTAACAAAAAATATCGTTCCTCTCAAGTTTAAAACAATACTCTGAAGCATCAATACAGCACGTCGGCCATCAATATTTTCTTTCGCCTGTATAAAAATAAATTCAGCTAACAGCTCCAATCAATTCTTACCCGAATACAACTGAATAAAACATTGCATTCTGGTATTTTTCTTCCCGGTTCTGTTTCAAAAACACATCGTGGAAACGTGCTGCTAAATTAAAAATATATCCTACATGTTTTAATAAAAATATTTGTGTGAATGTAACATAACATCGGGTGTGTAACATAACGAAATAATAACAAAAGTTCTAATGATCATTATGACTGTGATTATTGATATAATTTCATTTTACCTTATTTTATGTGGTACTATCCTTTGCCCGCGGCTTCGCCCGCGTGGATGTCGGAAAATATCCCACGGGTACGTACTACCGGGATTACATACCTAATAGCCGAGGAAAAGGTCAGTGACTCCTACCATTGAGACCGCGTTGTCGTAAACGTCTGTGATATCTTTTAAAGTATTCATTTTAAGACGCAGATATATGACAGTGACCTTGAGTGGTTAGCTTCCATGTTCTGTACTGAGCATCAAGGAGCGCTGTTCCAAATTAAACGCATTATTAATTTATTATACATAAAACAAAAGGCATTTAAATAAAATTCGTATACTAAAAGATCAATAATTAAATTAGATCAATAATTAAATTATCGTTAAAATGGTAAAGGGTTCAGAAAAATACGCTTGATAGATTTTGCGCGATTCTCAGTTTTTAATCCGCGTTAGACCTAACTTTACAAATTAATTTCACTATGTAATATAAACATAATATGCCTATATAAAAATATTTATAAAAGACTAATTTAACATATATTTTTCCAAATCATTAACACTACTCGTTTAGACGTCATCTTCAGTATAAAATCATTAAAAGTCGGCTATTGTCGCCTTAATGATATGATGCCAAGGCATATTTTAATCTAAATTAAATGCCCAATTGAAATAAAATATTTTATTGGATAAGGATACATATAATACCGCTCAAAATACCTTCGGAAATAACGATGAATTTTTTATCAAATTCTGAAAGACGTTGACGTTGTCTACATCTCATTTTTTATAATTTCCTGTCGCAGGTATGCTGGAAGAGATTTCTTTAGAAATAAGCATTGCCTTTGTACGTATTTTTCTGTTCCTTTCTTCTTGTCTGTTTATATGTGTGTGCATAAATGGTTAAATAAATAAAAAAATAAAATAAAAGTGGTTATTGTGGGTCATCCTTAAAAGATAGACATATGCCATCCCGGACTTTTTTGTAGAACTTTTTAAGATGAACAATAATATAGCACATACATTTTATGTAACTTTTACGATTTCCGCGGCGCACGCCAATAATGCTTCGAGTCGGCATAATTTTTTCCGACATCTTCAACAATAATCGTAAAATTTCAGCCAATTTACACAAAACCTCAATTAACGTAAACTAAAACCTTCCGCATGAATCACTCCGTCCATTGGTGAAAACCGTTTGAAAATCCGTTCGGTAGTTTATGAGTTTATCGCATTCAGATAGACAGATAAACCGACAGACAGGCGCGGCTTTAACACAACTGGTAAAAATAATTAAAAATGAAGCAATGACAGAAAAAATAATTATGTAATGAATACATGGTGTTCACATATTTACAAGCATTGTAAAAATACCTATACGATATTCCTAAAAAAATACAAGTAATACTAATAAGTCAGTGTGTGAGTTCAAGTAATCACAGAATGTGAAATCAATAGGATGAAAGTTATACCATGTGAACGTTATTTCAAGTAATATTATTATATCTGATATTATGCCATATATCTAATCCATAATCTGATATTAAGCCCCATGTACAGGGGGCGAGTCTATTGCCATCAACTGGGCACAAACCTAGTCTCCGGGCTGCTTCTGAGAAATTCTAAATGGATAACCCAATAACACTTTGCCCGACCCGGGAAAAGAACTCAAAACCTCATGCTCAGCAGTAGCGCTTGCGACCACTAGAACAAGAACGAACCAGTCCGACGAATATGTATGAAACATGAATGTAATATGTCATGCTCTTCGCAAGTTTGACACCTATGTCAGTACCTATACTTCGATGGATTAAAAAAGACGGCCATTTTATTTTCTACTTTTTCAATTGATTTACTCAGGAATAGAACATTAGTTCAAAACCAGCAGTTAGCCCACGTTCACACGGAGGACGTAAAAATATCGTGGCGGGATTTTATTCAAAAAGCCAGTCAGTGCACGTAAAAACATCGTCCTTGCGAACCTGGGCTTACTGAAAAACTTTCTCATTATATTTTTACATGGTTATACAAATTATCTGTATCTACTTTACAGATGGAGGGAAACTAATACCAATATCTGTGAATCGTTAGTCGATGTACATTCTAACACCTTTGCCCTCTTGGGGGATTAAGAGACACGTGTCGATTTCATCTGAGTATATGGCTTATTTATAAATGTAGCTTAAAGTTTATGATTAAATAAAACTCTGTCTAAGCTTATATTTTTTAACGTTTAAACGTCTCCATTTTAAGCAAAATTTATAAATAAGCTCTTAAAGGCGTGTCGCGCCTGTTTGAAAGACCCTTTACACGTAAAGTAACATAATTAGTAACTATCTGAATATAAGCAATTAAGACAACAACGCTTAATTATATATACCAACCTATTATTTGTACCTACTTTACAGATAAGTAATAGGTACTTATACAGCCATGAAGTCGTGGGACACCCGTACTCTAATTGCGTAACTTATTTTCGTAAACGATTAAGACTAATTTGTTTTGACAGTTCAACAACATTAATTGCGTTATTTACGCTGTTGAGCAGATATTTTTCCAACTTATGACGCAATGGATTAGTAATCTGTTTCAAATCCGAACAAATTGTGATTGATCGTGTATTACGCAATTAGGGTACTGGTTGGAACGAAGTTCCTTTCGCTGTAAATCGGAACGAAGTTCTTTAACGCGGCTTGTAAACTTTCAGAAATCGTCACGCTAAAAAGTGTAAATACTTGCGATTGTCTTCTTCTAATTCAAAGAGAAAGAAAGAGAAAGAGAGAACGCCGGCTGAAAAAATTGTACATCCCCGCCCGAGTACACTGCATGCCAGAGTTTTTTTTTGAAAATTTAACTTTGCTTTTGATCAATTAAAATACTTTTATTAATTACGTTAAGGCTCATACAGACCAGCGCGATATCGCGGGCGCGACAGGCAGCGCGACCCGTGTCGCGCCCGCGATATCGCGCTGGTCTGTACGAGCCTTTATTCTTCATGTTTCGTTTCAACGTCAATTTTTTTTGGGTTAAGCAGACTTTAATAATTATTCAAACTCAAACCATTTATTGCAATTGAACCATTAACAGGCACTGTTGAATAATTGTTCATTCAGAAAGATGACGCTAGTTAGTTACCCATTCCAATGCGTAGTAGGTTCCTATGGAGAAGAACGGGCAAGAAACTCTTTTAAAATACGTTTTAACTTAACTTTAAGCAACGGTTAGAAAATAAGCCCTATTGTCTCCGTGTATACTTAGGTAATATCAACACGTGTCTCTTTTAATCCCCGAAGAGGGCAAAGGTGTTCGAATGTACATCGACTGACAATTCACACGTAATGGTATTAGGTTGCTTCCCAGGTGGTTTGGGACGAACCTGTTATCGTCCTAGTTACATACTTGTTACCTAGTGTAAAGAAAACACTCTTTTCTTGCTAATACTTGTAATCCACACCACTGTACTATTTCACTATCAAACGACGACTAACTATGCATTACATTTTACAATTTAAAACTGTTTTTGCCCCATCCAAAAATAGCGATAATATCATAACCGTCATTTCTAAGTGTTGCCAAAGTAAAACAATACACTCAGTTGCCATAGTGAAAATACATTTAGAAGTTTCATAACGATTTAGCCGCGAATTTCAAAAATGTGCCCAAAAAAAGAAAGTGTGAAACGCAAAAGGCAACGTCCGCTACCTAGCTGACTATGTTTCTTTTTCGTAAGTTTAATACAGTAAATAAGGTAATTAGATGTTTTTATTGAACAAGTCAGCTACGTAGCGTAGACGTTGCGTTTTGCGTTTCACACTTTTTTTTTTGGGCACATTTTTGACATTCGCGGCTAAATCGTTAGGTATAGTATTAATGATTTGAACTTTGACAGTGTTGCCACAGTGGATATTATAAATCGATATTAAAATAATATTTTTAAAAAAAACTAAGAAATCACGACACTAGTACCTACTGGCAGTTGTCTTATGACCAAACTATGGTAAAGCCTCGGGCAGACTGGCGCGACGCGACTCTAACAAATCAATTTCTAAGAAAACTTCACTGTAGAACAATTATCGGTGTCACGTCGCGCCAGTCTGCACCAGGCTTAATGATTTCTGAAATCATATAGTTACTCTATACCTACAGTAACAGTGGTCACATGTTAGTAAAGGGTTCCGCAGACAGGCGAGGCGCGACGCGACTCTGGTGCATAATTTCTATGAAAACTTCACGTAACTTGTTGTACCGGTGTCGCAGCGCACCTGTCTCGGCCTTAACTTGTGTTGTTTGGTTGTTGTTATTTTGGCCAAACAATTACATCAACTAACGTGAGATTTGACAGGTAACTTATTTAACTAGAATTTATCAAAAATCAAAGATAAGTGAAGAAGATACACAGGAACTGTATTTGAACGACATATCTGTTCATTTACCTAAACTTCTCTGACCTGGTTGGTTCATGACTAGTTCTACTGCACTATGAAGTGTTTTAAAGCCAGCATAGTTCCTTAGCGAGAAAAAAATAGTGCTATACATCCTGTATAGCTCCATCTCCTTCTCAGTCTGACAATATGATGGCTCAGACACGTCACAGTGAGGCACCTAGCGTCAATGTGTCATTGCAATAGTAAAATCATACTAAGGGTCGCTAGGAGCGTGTGACTTAGCGAGCTGCGTAGCACTAAGGGAAGGACCTAACTGTGTGGCTTCGACCTCAAGCTTCAGTCCCCAGAACAGATCGTAAGAAAAGACTTGTTCAATATTTCAGTGCCTTCATAAGTTCAATAATAAAGTGTCCTTGTTGAAATAAGGAAGGGCCGCAGAGAACGAGGTCGAGGTCATTTAGCGATCGATATTAGGAAGAAATAAACGACCACTCATTTTGTTACTTTGAAACACATTTAGATAAATTGTATTTCATGGTCTGCTTACCAAGTTGTTAAGGAAAATGTGAAAATTACATAGATTGGAAGCAAAGAACTGTCCTGGTCGAATCTAGTTTAGTACGTATAGTTTCCCATGACTCCCGCCCTCTAGGTATTCTGTAACAGTTGCCTTTACCATGTACATTCTGTGGGACAGCTTTACAATTCTACGAAAATCTGAAGTCTAATTATCGTAATTAAAAACGTTAAAAATCTATTCGCAATCTCATCACAGCGACAAATCAAAGTCAACAACTTATCAAGAATGTAGAAAAAATTGAGGTATCCTTTACAAGATAACTGAAATTAGAATGCAAACGTTCTTAAACAACTATTACCTTTTTAGTTACACAGCGCCATATCAGCGGAGATTAAAAATGTTTCGAAACGCTGCGCATCGATAATGCAAGTGTTTTGTTATATGTATTGACAACGAGACCTGGATAGTTACGTCATAAAGAGGCACCCAGAGGAATACTAAGTAAAGTATGAAGACTTGCCACCTAGAGGTGAGGTAATTAAAAATAATGAAAAACTCAAGCGCACGCAAGTATTTAATTACCTACGTGAGCTACTACGGCGCCGCTGGAAGCCACTTACAGTAAGTAGGGTGTCTTATAATTACCTGCAAACAATGAAAAATGTATGAAAACACTCTTTTGGCTGCTTAAGAAAATAAACGTGGTGCTTTATGAAGACACCGGTAATTGTTTTACCGTGAAGTTTTCTAAGAGTCGCGTCGCGCCAGTCTGCAGGAGGCTTTAAACATTTTGGTGGTCATGCTGACAGAACTTTAATTATTATTATTACGTTGCTTTGAAATATCGGTAACATTAATTTTAACTGTCTATTGCAGACACGACACGTTTCATTAACTGCTAAATCAAGTAAGCAACCAATTAAGTATAAAATTAACAACCAATTTGCAATAGCAAAGGGCCACAGCACAGCAAACTGTCAGAGAATGTTTGGTTCATGTACAGCCGGACACAAAATGTAGTACAGGAATAGCATTCATACTTATTTAAATCATCTTTCGCCATAATATCTGAGGTATAAATCACGGCCAACGTCTGGGCCCGTAAAGCTATGAAATAAAATACGCCCATTCCACAGTTTATGACGTTTCAGTTCATGCCGAGACTGTCCGTAAGACAGGCCAATGTCATTGACATCACATTTTCTGGACTGTATATGTAGTCGAAGCATTCATTCGAAATTTTAAATTGTTAATGACAGCTGTCAAAATAATTACAGTTAAGAAACACTGCTTAACCGACTTTTAATGATTTTATACTGAAGATGACGTTTAAACGAGTAGTGTTAATGATTTGGAAAAAATATATGTTCAATCAGAGCAGTTTCTTAATATTTTAATATAGCCATATTTTGGATTATGTTTATATTACATAGTGAAATTAATTTTTAAAGTTATGTCTAACGCGGATAAAAAACTGAGAATCACGTTTATCGAATCCATTTAAAAGATAATTTAATTATTGATCTTTTAGTATACGAGTTTTATAATACCTTATTTTAAAATACTTTTTGTTTTATGTATAATAAATTAATAATACGTCTTATTTGGAACAGCGCTCCTTGATAGGCGAGTCCTATTACTGGCTGGAAATACGACGCGTTGCGTGAGCTCAGTACAGAACACGCAAGCTAACCACTGAAGGTCACTGTCATATATCTGCGTCTTAACTTTAAGGATATTTTGTATAATCAAATTACAAATTAATGTTTTCCTTTTCAATGACACGTTGTCTACTCTAGAAGACGATAACTCAAACTCAAAGCATTTATTTCAATTAAACCATTTACAGGAACTTTTGAAATGTCAAGGACTCGGTCAGTCAGAAATAGGGGACGAATTGGCTCTGACCCATATGAAGCTAGTTGCCCATTCCAAAGCGTAGGTACCTATACCTATGGATAAGAACAAGCAAGAAACTCAATAAACTCCACGGACACTCTTTTAAATTATATTGTTACAAAAACAATAGTAACATCATTAATGTTGAAATTATAATTATGTGAGAACGACGTAAAAAAAGACGTACGTGTTAAAAGCGTCCAAAGCAAACGAAAAATAAAAAACGATTTATCTGTATTAATTTACATACATAGGTAGGCCCATGTTCTTATAATATTGACCTGACAAATAAGAAAAAATTAAATCATTTCTTGAAACAATTACATACTTTATTTATAGCTTTTGCCCGTTCTTGTAGCATCGCCCACGTAAAGGCTCGTGCAGACCAGCGCGATATCGCGGGCGCTACAGGCAGCCCAGAGCCTTAATCAAATGTTTTCCCTGGAGTATGTACCTAGTAGTTTTGGTTCTCTTTAAATAACTGGCTTCATTTAATAGAATTAAATGTAGTGAATATTTATTCGTAGACTGTACAAAGGTAAGTACATTTATTTAGTTTTTAATTCTAAGACTTGATCAATACCATTTTCTTGCTCTCTCTGGGATACCTAATAACTAAATATCTATTTATTTCTGGAACAAAACATATTTAAAAAGGGCACATTCTATTTGACGGATTCCCGTCGACCGACCTCATTTCTATAGGCAGGAATTAATGATTTAGAAATTATTTCGGGCCAGAAATCAGTAAGACAGTCGAACCCTTAAGATTGAACCAACATACCCATTTTCTGAATTATAATAATAAGTTATTGTGTGCCACAAGGCCCGGCCTCGAATCTGCTCTAAATAATTGTACCGTTGCTTAATCAAATATTGAAATGTATGAAGCCCGGGGTTGTATTTATTGTTCGTTATATTGTGGCCTGTACTTATTAACGTGGCTGTAATTAATGTTTGAAAAGGCTTTTATAAAATTGGGTTCGTGATATTTTATTATTACATATTTCATCTGTTTGTTAATGTTTTGGTTCGGCAAACATACAGACCGCCCTCCAGATTTTAATAAGCCACCCGTGTTTTTGTACCGTGGTATTGGATGGGAGCAGGGTAAATGAAACCACTAATAAAAAATAATTAAAATGATCATATTAAAATCTCTATCATTAACAGCAAGAGTACCTACTTAAACCCTAACCCAGTGGTCGGTATACTGATTAGTCAATGGAGCCAAATATCAATACTATAACGACTAGCATTTCTTATGAGAGCCAATCTTTCCGTGTGTACAAACTGTCTCAATACACTCTTCTTAAACCTTAAAACTCCCATCCAGTTTTACTCTACAACGCTTCCTAAAATGAACTTGCTAAGAAGTAGGATGTCCTCATCACCATCATCATATCGGCTGATAATAATATGATGAAGGCATGGCATCTTACTCATTCACAAGTTAATGTTGGAAAACTTTGAAAGGTACAGTAAATGATAAACTTTCGATGTACTGTAAATTTTTGGTGAAAATACTTCGGAAATAAATCTTTGAATTTTGGATAAAACTTGATATCCTTCTTTTAATGAACTAATTGATTAGCATTTGAAAATACTGTTAGAGCTGCTGAAGATTTAAAAACTATCTTTGCATTGTATAAATTCAATCCCTTAGCATTTTATAATGGGGATAAAAACTGCCACTTGCTCACTTCAGATGGCGCTGATCTCCAGCGTCTAATAATTTGACAGCTAGCCATACATTTTTGTAAACAAGCGACTTCTTTTACGCATAATTAATTATTGAGCCCAGTTGCGTAGCTGTTTACTGCAAAACTACGGGACCTATGTATTTCCCAAAGATATTTAAGAAGAAAACTGTGGAAGAAAGCTCTCCGAAAAAAATTGGAATACGATATTTCGTCGAGACAATGTGCTATCCTTTAAGCCTTTTATGGGAGAAAGTGGTTTATAGGTGATGCTCCCAAGAGAACTAAGTCTGTTTTCATTACATACAGATACTTGTGATGTGATATCGTGCAAATTATAGTAAAGTATGTGTGTGTTTATATTATCATATTAGATCAGTGCTAGAAGTGCTATCTCTGAGGTTTTTCAGTCAAGAAGATCTTGCCCGAGTTAGTTTTCAACTCTGATCAGGTTATTTCTATCGTACGCCTCCAGTCTTTAACAAAAAACTAACTTAAAGTCAACAAACACAAAAATAACCTATAAAATAAAAAAACGTTCATAATTTATTGACTTTTCCACTAAAGCTGCTTTTTTACCAATGGTAGACGCTTCCCCTGTCCTTAGCTCGTCTTTTAATAGTGCTACACTCCATCACACATATTTATCTAGTTTTCGTATAATTTGAGATCGACACAACAGTAAACATAAACACAACAATGGCAGTTTAAAGACGTACAACTGTGCTGCCACTTGTTCTGAGCTTTCAGTTTTTAACCTCATTGCATAACACATGTGTAAGTACTATGTACCTACTATAAAGCTACCATTTACTAGGTACGTCCTTCATTGACTTGAATGTGCCCTTGCAGCTGAGAGTATGTCATGCTCACTCTAATGTCTCGCCGACGGTGGCGTGTGTGTTGGATCATTTAGCTCCCTTCAAAATGGTTGAGCTGAATGGTGTTAATTCATGCGTCTTGTTCGTGAACTGGTCATCTCTTAGCTGCCACGGCTTATTTTAATTTAATTTTTGAATTGTTTTATTTTGTATTACGAACGCTTTTAACGTTCTGCATTGTTCTCACATGTATAACTTCAACATGAATGATGTAACCAATATTTTGTAACCATATTGTGATTTAAAAGAGTGTCCGTGGAGTTTCTTGCCCGTTCTTCTCCATAGGTACCTACTACGCTTTGGAATGGGTAATTAGCTTCATTTTTCTGACTGACCGACTACTGTACAATTTAAAAGTGCCTATAATTGGTTCATTTGAAATAAATGGTTTGAGTTTGAATGACCGAACGGAACCCCGACCCCCGCGCGTATCTTCGCTCGCAGTCATCGACATTTGTACAGAGCTGCACTCTATAGACCAAACATGCGGCTCGCGAGTCGCGGTTTGCCAACCACTGCCCTAACCTAATCTTCAGCAGTTTCCAAAACAAACGGAATGATGATTTAAAAAAGATGCCATTCGTGCAAGTGCACGGGTAATATTTACCCAACAAATCTTCGTGCAACCAGTTTCCCCTGATTCAAACACCTTCTCCAAATGGGAGACCAACAACAACATACTTCACCATGTACCATTCCTTTCCGTCATTCACACACTTCCAATACAAACACTTCTCATTCACCATCTACAGGTTTGAGCCTTCATTAACTTCCAATCTCGCATTACCTCAGCTATACTCCTGCCTACCCTAGTTTGACAGATAGCATGTAGTTTACTCCGCGCCCTCTCAATGGGCCCTCAGATTGTGGGCACAAATGTGGGTAAACTATCAGAGGAACTGACTGTACTTTGTCAGGGTTTATCTGATTGTGGCAAAATGGCTGGACCTCGCTATTTATGCGATGACGAAAATAAGAGGTAATGAGATCATTTATTTGGTGTTATTAATGGCTGTTTAGGTTTATGAAAGATTTCAGTGTCTTGAAGAGAGAATATCATTAAAATGATTAAGAAACTTTGTGAAGTTTAGTCATGAAACGTGACAGAAAATAAGTAATTTACTAAGAAAAAAATATTTATTTATTACATTAAGGCGACGATAACCGACTTTTAATGATTTTATACTGAAGATGGCATCTTAACAAGTAGTGTTAATGATTTTGAAAAAATATATGTTAAATTAGAGCATTTTATTGATTGGCATATTTTGGATAATTTTTATATTACATAGTGAAATTAATTTGTAAAGTTAGGTCTAACGCGGATAAAAAACTGAGAATCTCGCAAAATCTATCAAGCTTCTTTTTCTGAAACCGTCACCATTTTAAAGATAATTTAACTAATGATCTTTTAGTATACAAGTTTTATTAAAATACCTTTTGTGTTATGTATAATAAATTAATAATGCGTTTAATTTGGGACAGCGCTCCTTGGTGGGCGAGTCGTACGACTGGCTGGACGTACGACGCATTGCGTGAGCTCAGTACAAAACACGCAAGCTAACCACTCAAGGTCACTGTCATATATCTGCATCTTAAAGTTGTCATATCGTCACTCAAGACGTTTCTACTCATGACTACATGGTTCTTGGGGCGCGTAGTCAAAATCGTAATGAACGACGGCATCTTGTTAATAAAAAAAAATTGCAAATTTTTTATCAACAGCGCGCTCTGTAGTTGTCATTCTGCTTAGTAAAAAAACTAGAAATATATTACAACCTTCAATTGGTTGAAGCTTAAAACACATAAAATGATGACACAAAATTGCTTAACAAAAACATAACGTCCAATAACAAAGGAACATTGCTTATTATTTTTATCAAGACATTTCACATTCCTCTAATAGTCAAATAATTCTGAACACATCACACACATACTTGGTTTGATGGTCACATAAAAGGTTCATTTACACTTGTACGGCCAGAATTGTTTATTTTAGTTATTTTCATAGTCTTATGTCATATGGGATTCTTCTCTGGGGAACCTGTGCGGACATTGATACTATCTTTGTTCTACAGAAAAGGGCTGTTCGAGCCATATACAACCTAGGTCCAAGAGATTCCCTTAGAGAAAAATTCAAAGAAATAAATATTCTGACTGTAGCCTCACAATATATTTTTGAAAACCTATTGTATGTACACAAAAATATATCAAATTTTAAGAAAATGTCCGATATTCATAGTTTAAATACCAGGAATAAACACAATCTTGCTGTGCATCGCACACGTCTCCACAAAGTAGGCAACTCGTTCATGGGTCAATGTATACGCTTTTACAACAAACTTCCCATTGACATTCGAAACTTACCCATTAATAGATTTAAAATCTGTATTAAAACTAAACTTTGTAAAAAAGGGTATTATAAAATTTCAGATTATTTAGAAGATAAAAAAGCATGGGATTGAACTGCTCGCTCTGCTAAGCCTTGTGATAAAACTTAACATTTTAATTATTTTGTAAAATCATGAAAATATACCAGTTTTATATACACATTGACATTGTTGAAAATTATATTCAAAATGACATGATTACTTTGTAAAGTATTATATTATTTTATTTAATTATTGTGAATGTGAGGACTATGTGGATATCATTATTATTTTCATTTTTCAGATAGTTTAATTATGGTCTGGCAGTTTGAGTAGTTTATGCGGCCTACCCAAATGTCCTTTCTTTGGTATTGTTCGTCGAGTTGAGCTCCTTAAGTTCTGAGTTGAGCTCCACGATTACTGACAAATGCTTGCACTGACTGGACAGGTTCACTCAAATCTGTGTGGTTCTTTCCTCAAAAGACCATTTCAGACACTAATCTACATGGTCCTCATATGGCCTGACCAAGATTATGTCTGGACTTTAAAAGAGACTGTGACCTCTGAGTTTGTTTCGGCCTTTCTTCTCAGAGTAGTCAGATAGGAAACGCCGAACTCAACTAGCTTATTTTTATTTTTTTTAATATGACGTGTAAAAGTGATTCTGATATCCTATTTACAGAATAAACAATTTCATTTCATTTCATTTCATTTCATTTCATTTCATTACGGACGTGCGTAGTTGAACGATTGCGTGCTATTAAGGACGGATAGCACTTAAGGCTTTATACAATTAAAAGGGCAAGAAACTGCGATTGGTATTCGTGTTTGTTTGTTCTTGAATAATTACTTTTTGGCCTTTCACCCGGTCGGTCAAACTGGCGCAGCAATTAAAAGCTTCAAGTAGGTATATTTCATTGAACTTTGACTTACCTACTGTCTTTGGTATCGGTAGGTATCTAAATGACTACTTAATGGCCATCTCAACTTTATTTAATTTAGAAGATTATGCTCTGAAAATTGAACCCATCAGGCGGGATCGAGGTCAAGAGCAGCCCCATCATCATCATCATTTTATTTGTGGTCGGTGCAACATGTCCCTTTCTTCCATACTTCTCTATCAGCCGTCATCTCGGTAGTCACCCCCTTTCTACCCATATCATCTTTCACATAGTCCATACATCGTTTCTTTGGTCTTCCCCTACTCTTGTAGCCGTCCCACGTTCATTTTTAATCCCATAAAACAATTTAAAAAAAAAACCTAGCTTGAGTTATTCAACAGACATTTAACTGTATACCAGTATAACTTAACTATTTTAGGTTCCGTAACCAACTTGGAAACGTGTTTAATTAAAACAAGCCACAGATATGTTAAACTAAACCTGTCGGTCTGTGAGCGCCTGCGGTTACTCCGTTCTACATTCGATGTAACGTCACTGCTTGCTATGATATTTCTGACAGGCGTTCGGTTTCATTCGACAGTAGAAATAGACTGTTTCATACATCGAGTTATTAAAAAGTGTTTTGTAAAAGTATAGGATTTACTAAAACATAAATTTTAGAGTTAAAACAAAAATTTATTTGAAATACTGAATAAACTCGACCACTTCGTGAAAAGACATATTCAAGTATCTTGTACGAAGTAGAAGTATGTATTATATAATGCATTGTGACATTGACCCAACAATGACAGACATAAAATGTAAGATAAGATGGTGTATCAACAAGCGGCCAATAAAAACAATGGCTCGTAAAAATATGGCCGCAATATATTGTGGCTGAAATTCAGCAAACGATAGAGAACTCAATGATCATAGCGACCGTCTGTCTTCACAACGTAGATAAAGTATATTAGGCAAACCTAAAACAGCACAAAGCTATATTGGGATACTTTTTAGGGTTCGTAGTCCGTCTATTACCAAGGCTTTGCTTTCCGCCTGTCTGTCACAGGGCTGTATCTTTTGAGCCGTAATAGGAAGACACTTGATCACAGAGTATGTACTGTCACGAGCACTAACATGTGTACAATTTTCAACTTTTTAGAGTTATTTTCTCCTACTGGATTGATTCTATGTTGTTAGGAATATAGTATTTTGGAACCCACAGTCCCACACTACATAGGGCTTATGTCAAATTACAATCGTTATTCCACGAGAATATCATTTTGAATTTTGCTACGTGTATGCATATTTTTGCTCGTGACTGTACTACTACGGCTGCAATTACTACAAATAATAAAAATAAAATAAAGTTAAACAATTAAATTGTGTCCGTGTTAAATATTGTACGGTGGTACGCAACCATTCGTGTGCGAGTCCGACTCGCACTTGGCCGCTTTTTAAATATTTGACATGATTTTATAGACACTATGGTTAAGTTTGCACTGCAAATTAATTTTTGAGTGCAAATGTTATTATAATAAACTTTAGAAGATGTCGAACAGTCAACATCAGAAGTGTTGTTCAAAAACTTTTAAAGGTCGTTTTAAATGAAAATTTGTTGAGTAATTTTAAAATAATATAAGTACCTTTGTCTTCTAAAGAATGATTATTAAAATTTAAAAATATCTCAAACTATTTCAATATTTCGTGAGTTGATAAAAATAGCGTTTACTTTCAGTTTTATTTAAAAAAAGCAACAATTTAAAAGAAAAATAATTACTCCTAAGAAAAAAAGTTCACGTTCAAGTATGTCATTATTTACTCGAAAAACCTGTGGAGTTGAGCTGCCATTGTTCGTGCAACACTGTAGATTAGAAAACTGTCTACAATAAAAATATTATCGTAATATTTCAGCTGAATTTCAGCGCTCTCAGTTGAAAATCAAACTCGATAATGATAGCGCAGTTGTCTTAAAAATGTTGGGTGAAACTGCTAGCGGAGCGATAACTGAGCGGATTTAGATATTATAGAAATTAATGCATAATTATGAGAAGTTGAGAACCAAGCAATTTGCAATATATGTATTTAATACTGATTGATAATGATCTAAACTGTTAATAAAATATTTAGTTTTCTTCAAGAAAAGAAGATTCAGTTTTTGAAGAAAATAGAAATAATTAAATCAGATGCCTTGTAGTGATTTCCACAGAGACTCATTAGTCGACTTGTTTTGTTCCTAGCTCCATAATTTCTCAAGGGACTGAGTCAACTGTACATTCTTCATAAATAAGTTGAAAACAACTAGCAAATACAATCAACGTAATGAAGCAAGAGAGAAACGGTGTTTAAAGGTGTATAAACAGAAAAGTTTTACAACACTACAAAGTCCTTTGACTGAGTTTCTCGTCTCGTTACAAACCGTTAGTATTTCTGAACTGAAATTACTATTACCTCATTACTAACTGACACAATTTTTTTTTATTATGCCCACTTTTCATTAGGTAGGTAGAAAATCAGTTAATGTACCTATAGGTGATTTCTCTTGGCACCATGGAAGTTTACATTTGTAAAACAGAACGCCTTTAAGTCCTGACAGGATATGCACAAGTGTCTAGTCCATGCACATTTCGCCAGTTCTGTTTCAAACCCGAAATATTATAATCGAAAGCGAGACTACCAGTAACCACAAAAATTCCGGAAGGTTTCTAATGGACAAGCCCTACAACACTTACCGACCCAGGAAGCCACGATCTGGCTTGGGATCGCTGACTAACGAGCCTTTCACTTACTATAACAGTTCTTTATAATACAATAATCCGAGTACTACTCGTTCTTTAAATATCTTTTACAGATAAATCTATTTTTCTCTCCCCCGCTAATCGCCCTCACTGTAACCCCAACCTAAATAAAACAACCGCTCAGATCGATGCCGCTAATGGCTGCGCTGCTTAGCAGACGTTCCAACACTGTTGGTATACACTCTTCAGCACCGAACACTCCGCAGAACAGTGTAATGATAGCAGTGTGCAGTGTAATGATACCAAAACAGATAAGTCATTTTGGAATGAACGTGGAAGGAAATATAGTGATGAAAATAAACTTAATATTTTAAGAGCATTAATTTTATTATTATGGTCGCAGTTTTCCTAACGAGCTTGTTTCGTATCTACTCCAGAAAGTTTCATTTTCTACATTATTAGAAACTCGAGAAATAACTAGAATAATAACGTTAACCAACTAAAAAAAGTCACCTAGGTACTGAATTTGCAAGACCGCAATTTGATATTCTTACGAATATTCTCGAGATTTCCGATAAAGAGAACGCCACATTCTGGATGGCAGAAGTAGCTTTCTAGATTAAATTAATTATAGAGCGACTTGCAGGAAAAACTTCTACCTTCTAAACAAAACTGTCAATTAATCCCTAAAGAAACACAAATTCGTAAAAGTACCATAAATAAATTAATAATATAGAAGTAAACTAAACAAAGTTGTTTGACAGCACGACAGAAGTTTGGCAATAATAATGAGTTCGTAAACTTAGCGATAATGGTGCTAATGTCCCCAATGACAGTTAATTAGAACCGCTTTGTAAAACGTTATGGCTCAAGTTTTGTTTTAGCTCAAGTATTTATGTATTAAAGGTGATCGTAGAAGTTGAGCGGTTTAGGGTGCATAAAAAGATCCAATATTTGAGATTCCTCATTGTGTTTCTGTAATGATCTCACAATAAAGAAACTCAAATGGAAGTGGGCAGGACATACTATCAGAAGCAAAATAGATAAATGGGCCAAAGACGTCATTAAATGGTACCCGAAAAGAGAAAGACCGGTGTGTAGGTCCGGATGACCTGAGATCGTCAGCAGGTGCGACATGGACAAGGAAAGCTCACGATCGAAAACTGTGGAACAGTCTAGGGGAGGCCTATGGTGGAAAGCAAAACAAACTTACCGATATCTAATATATGTACAAAATTTATTATAAAATAGTTTGTTAATAAAGGCTATTTGAAAACAGATCCTCCACGTGTAACTTAAATGTACGATGTATGAAGTTCATTATGATATAGAACAAATAGCAGTTAAATACATCTAATTATAATCATTTCATAACAGCAGCGCCAGAAAGATTTACGCTCAAATGATTAGCTTTTGTTGCTTCTCAGTCTCACTGTGTTTAGTTATTAAACAAAGCAGCATCTACCATTGATATCGAGTAGAGGCGAAAAACTATTTGAAATCGACATAAATCGAACATACAAATCAAACCAATTCTATTCGCCGGCAATAATTACTATCACTTTGTTTTCAGGACTAGACACCACACGAAAATACAGTAGGTTTATTCAGGTCGTAAATTAGTGAAGTATCTCAAATCATGACACTTTGAAAAATACGCCAGTCAGGTTTAACCATCCATATTTCGCTGAGCTCATCCCATCTGCTCAAAGCTGTAAAACACCCGCTTGACACGAAAACATCGAATAAAAACATGCACAGCACAGAATTACAGACAAAGGGACCAATTAAACATGTTCCTTATCAAAGGCCTGTAGTGATCCATGTATTTGGGGGTGTTAATTTCAGCCCCGGGATGAACTCTCCCCTCAAAACTGTGTAAATGGCGAGTACCCTTGGAAAGTGCTCTCAAAAATGTTCTTAGCATTTTTTCTTGCCGTTGAGCTATAATGAATCTTAAATTAAAAGATTAAAGTTGATTTTTGTGTGAAGTGTTTGATTTAAAAAGTTACAGTAAACTTGTATCATAATAGTGGAGTAGTCGCATATTTAGTAAACTACTAAACGGTCTTATATAATTTTATGCTAAATTCAGTGTAGGTAATTGGTTTAATCACTAAAACTTAACTAAACTCAAGAGACTGAAGTAGTACTCTATCTCACTCTATCTACTTTATGTAGTGTACTATAACCCTCAGTCGCAAGTAAAGCATAATAAAACAATTATTATGAAAAAGAGGCCTATTTCAGTACAAAAGACGTACGTGATTTTCAGCTTCCTCGATAAAAGATTTGAGATCCAACCAAGTATTAAGTTCTGTAAAAGTTTCTTAAACCAACAGGAATAAAACCTTCTTCAATTACTTTAAAAGAAAAGTTATGTTCCTACTGCATATTTAATGAAGCTGTCTTTTTCTAGACTTCAAACCATACTCCTAATTGCCAATCAAATCTGTTAAGCGTCACGGCAATGATCGAGCGATCGAGCATCAAACATGCATTTAATCATTTGCATCTATAATTGAAAATCATTATTAAAGCAGCATCCCCTGTTCCAAAACCTAGACATACAACACCCCTACCTACTATGTGGAGACATAGACGTCTACACATCATATACACAGGCATACAACCTGCGTATGTGTTTACAAGGTCTTTGTTATACCATACCAGATGCGGTGCCGATGCGTCTGATCGGTACCTCATCAGATATGGTACTGACGTGCCTGCCGCAAAAGGGCACGCTCACTGAGTCTGCGGGGGTAGGTGAGGGATGCAAGGGACGGGGAGGGACGCGGAGGGAGTCATCAGAGAAGCGGGACAGTTATTAATTTTGGACCATAATGGACGACGCGATTGATTTTTGATGTTGCAGTTTTGATTTTCAGACGGAATATTTTCCAGATAGCGGGATTAACGAAATTATTCTAAAACTTTACTAATAAACGTGACAATCGAAGTGTAAAGAGGTTAAGAATAACCAAATTACACCTGGACAATCTACCAACCCTTAATAGTTATAAATATTAAAACAATAACCACAAGAAACTGTCCCGTGCTAGACAAGAACATGCAACAACAAAATAATAGATGATGTCGTCCAAAACGTTCCACCTACTATTGGTTACTGACGCTCGGATCGCGCTCGGGTGGCGGAGAGATGTACTACCGGCTGGCGCCGAGGGGTGGGGGTGGCGACTCTTTCACTCCCATCCTCACATCTATCTCGCTCGCACAGCATACATTCACAGATCTACTGAAGTTATAGCAAAATAAAGCTAATTGGCTAGATATTCTATAACTTCAAAGCTGGAAAAGTGGCACTGTATATATGCAGTGTTCGATGAAAATGAGTATCTAATTTAGCGCTTTGAGAAGAAGTAAGCACCACACCTACTAGCATACCTGCTTCAGCCGCCAGCAGTGTCCTGTGATCCAATTTAAGAGTATAATTACAGGCACACATAAAGACATTTCAGTTTTAAAAGACATTTCTCTGAGATGAAAATGCCCCTATGCTTGTTTGCTACCCAATAACAAATCGTCACACAAGAATAGAAAACTATTATCGGTGACATTCCAGCCCACTGGACAATTTTCGGTAGCAGGAAATGTTTGCAAAGCAACACAGCGTATCTGGCGGGGACTGAATAACGTATCTCTGAAATGTCGTGTCAGTAATGTACATTATTCGAGGACACTACACACAAACGGTTAAAGAATTCTGGTTCTCATTAAGTTACTATGATCACTATTATAGCTAGAACTACTAGGTCTCTTCCATTGATTTCCACAATGGTCTTAGCTTGTCTACAAACGCTGCCCCTGGTTTCTTCAACCTATCAGAGCCTTCCAAAGCTCTATTTCAGTCAACTCGTTCACCTGAGTCACTAAAGTTTCAGAGCAACTGTACCGCATACTGTTTTAAAGGTGCCGTGCTTATAAAGGCACGTGAAAAGGGTACATCTAAAAGAACGAGATAACGCGCACGTAGTAATTAAGTTTGCTCTACCTCCGCACTCAACACGAGCTTAGAATGTTTGCCACATTAAATTAAAACCAGCAGAATTTCCAATCTACAACATGGTTCGTTTTAAAGGAAAAAAGAACAAAAAATATTTTGTAAATACTGTCAATATTCATACAGAAGTGATACGATATTTGGGATGCGGGATTCAGCTATCGGTTTTAAGCTTTGTAAATATTGAATGTTGCATCGAGCTAGAGCATATTATAGAGGCAACAACTATAGTTACAAGCCAGATACGAAAATAAAGTGCCTAACATGTAGCTAGACATTTTGGTTAAAAAATTGTGAAAAGCTAAGCAGTAGTTTACTTTGTACCTACTTTTGTAGATCATCGAAAATAAAGGGTCGGCTATAGGAAACCGTATTATGGGTTTCGATAAGTTAATAAATCAAATCAAATCATTTATTTGCTTGAATATGGGTTCATATACACAAACATACATACCTACATAGAAAACTCAAAGTAGTAGCCACGATAACACACTTCTCGCTAGCTGAAGAGTTTCACTAGTCAGTAAAAAAATTGCATTGATGATAAACGTTATAGAAGATTGTTAAAAAAAAAGGAATATCACTAAAAACGTTCAAAAAGCACTGCCGTATTTTGAAACTTAAATTAGTTTGGATACAAAAAGCCTAATGAAAGATAGACAAGAGCACTCTGAAAAGCCTAACTTGTCCTGTAAGTTTGTAAAGCAACATAGAACTGCTAAACGAGCGATAAATAAAGTGCACAATGAACTCATACATAAGAATGTAGTTTCTAATGCCATTGTTGTAAACAAGCAGACGATCCATCAGATGGTAAGTGGTCCTGTACCCTAATTGCGTAATACAAAACAATCAGTTTCGATTTTAAAACAGATTGCTAATGCGTTGCTTCATTAGTTGGAAAAAAATCTGCTCAGCAATGTAAATAACGCAATGAATGTTGTTGAACTGTCAAAATGAAACAAATAAGGCATAATTGTTTACGAAAATAAGTTACGCAGTTATGGTACAGGTCTTTGCCGCGTCATTGACATCTGTTGCATCACAAGAGGCGTCTCAGGTATGTTGCCAATTTCTATGTTCTTTATCTCTGATAAACCTGAAAGATTTAATGTGCCTGTATTTACCCTTAAATGCTGTTCAAACAGAAACATATCAACGCTTCTGGGCGATAGCAATAGGCTATGGTGGTTGCTATGCGAAAATGGCTCTCGATTTTGATACCGACTCCTTTCATCTCAAGTCCAGTGCGTGCCACTAAAGATGAGACTTGACATACCACGTGGTTTGACTTGCAGTAGACGATTTATAGGTTTCTTTAGCGGTATGAGGTCTGCGCCGCGCCGGGGCGTCCTCGGGGTGGCGGAAAGAGCGCGGGAGGTGCGGTCAAGTTTCATCTTTCGTGGCGTGTATTGTACCCGCATTCGTTCTTTAACGTTTTCAAAATCTACCAATACCTACCATTCAATCGGTGTCAATACCTAGCTTCAGTTGGAATGACAGCTCACTTTACTTAAGTTTTCACGGTAAGATTTTGACAAAATAGTTCGGCTGGTCTTAAAGTAGACCTTCTGGTCTTAGCTCAGTGATTGTACCTCATAGTGAACATCTACTACACACAACTGTGTACGAACACTACCCCTGCACTAGAAAACACAGGATGATTCATTTCCTCTTTTATCGCCACCTATAATTTTGTTTTGGATTTACGTTTTCTACTGCGACTGACGTAGTTACTATGAAAAAGTTATCCTACTAATGAAAAGTGTTTCCGACTATATTCGTTTTTGTTCGTTCTCCGCTAATATTTCTTGTGTTGTCCTATTTAACATAACACATTATCACGCTTTGTTTACCCGAAGGGTTGGGCAGAGTTGTAACTACAGCACACCCAAATTTCGCCAGTTATGATTAAGTCCTATGTAATAGGGGGCGAGCCTATTGCCATCAACAAGACGAAAATCCAGACTCCGGGCTGCTACTGAGAAATTCCAGAAAGAAAAACCCACTTTGCTCGATCTAGGAAAAACCCAGGACCTTATGCTCAGTAGTGGCGCTAGACCAACGAGGCGCGTTTACCTATTTATGAATAAATAGTAAAATACATTAAGAACCGATATACTTTTACTTTGTAAATGCACCCTACAATCAATCTAGCCTACATTGGTATTTGTTGCCGTTGGTATCAATCGAGTCTTAAAAAAATAAAAAAATATGGTGCGTCACCCACCTGTCCTTGAACTCGCCTGATAGAAAGCGACGGACAAGCTCTACGGTAAAACAGGCGTGCCCTGAAAATACGTTGTCTCTTTTGTGTTGAAGGTTGACGGGTTTAATGTACAACATAATCGGAACTAATGTCGCCATCTTGTTTCATCAATACAATTTCTGTATCAATTTCACAAGATTTTACAAGCCCCGCCCCCTGTCGATGTCATTCAGGCGCCCAGAGCACCTTGCAGCACTCTCCCACACCGACTGTTGCTAGAACTCCTGACATATGTCCATAACTAGTTAGGTACATTATGTTTTCTTAGTTCAAAATAATGGATATTTGACACTATCATTATAATTTATGATACCAGCAGTAGTTGCAACAACAGTTGCACGTTGTCGTGGTGCTACCTTCGCTTATCAGTAGTTTGCTACTGTAACATTAGTTATCTGCCATCGTAAATATCATCTGGTTCTATCACATATAAGGTATCTACTGATAAATTACTAACATAATTAGAGTTTAAATGTTATATTAAATGAAAGAATACGAGTTGACTGCACAATGCACGCCAAACTGATTGATGAGATGTTTTAATGTAATTTTGAGGAGATGATTCGCCCGTTTTGGGGGAATTTATTTCGTGCAAATCGACATTAAGACTTTTTTTCCAATAGTTGGCACAAACACTTGCTTTATTTCGGCTAACAACAGGAAAATCGAACATAAACTTTGACATAAAAAAATTTGAAACAAGCACTTTATATCACTGTCATACTAAAATAATCTTTATTTATTACAATTCAAAGTCCATTCCAGTCTGATCGACAATATTTGTGCCACTTATTATGTCCACGACTAATAAGATCTTTAACACCTAGTTTTTAACGATCATTTTCGATTGACCCACATAATATTTCTAGACGAATATTTTTGGTCGCATGGTAAATTTCTTGCGTGGAACCACGTGTTTTTACTTAATATAATATAAATATATTTATATAAACGTGTCAACGATCTTTGCTGCATCAACACACAACGTAGAAAAATAAATAGGTAGAGTTCTATACTGTAGAAAAAATAGGCATTTATTGTTAATGAATACTTCGAGGCAGGAAAATGAATACTAAGAATTTGAGAACTGTCTCTAAAGAGTTGTGTTAAGTTAAAACCTACTAAGTGTAAGAAAAGTAAGTCGCCATAACTTGAACATGGAACTAAGAAGAAATGTCTATAGAACTAAAGACAAAAAAGAGTTTCAATTTGCAAGACAACCCTAATTCTGATGTTTATGACAACAATGATTGCAGGAGGATTGCAAAAGGAGTATGTAAAGGTCGTAGCAGGTGGCGTTCTGTAGGTTCTGCCTACCTCCGTGGAGAGAAGACCTGAGTATAATGAAAGTTAGGTTTTATATGCTAGTACTTAGCCACGAGCACAAAACAGAGATGAATGACATGCAAAAGATTGTTAGCATGCTGTCCAAATTCTGGACTCCATAACAATATGCGGCTCGAAGGACCATTCTAAGACTATCTCCTTTGCAGTTTTTAGGTCATTTAAATAAAATGCTTAGTGCATTTAAAATGTATTCTTCGAACTTTTGTAAACTGATGTTAGACTTAACATGATTATAATATGATTTACCATCAACAACTTCTATTTCAGCTCCTGAGTCATGCAAGCCCTTAATGCTACACGCAACGTGAGATAGATCCAATGTAAACAAACAGCCAAGGTTACTACAGTTAATTGAATCAACCGCTGATGAATATATAGCGCAGCTTTTGTTTATAGGATGAACAGTAGTTTATATTACACAATCATATTCTTTTACGATTCTGTTGTAGCGACGACGAAGCCAAAGTCTAAAGTGGTGGTTTCGTTCGTATCTATTAAAGCACTTGGGATTTTTGTGGTTCCCCGCAAAAATTGCCATCCCTGTGTCACCCGTTTGGAAACCTATTTAAATTCGGGATCGTCTTAGTGTCCAAGCTGCTGACAACAATCCATTTGCCCAAAACGTGATGATAATTTTTCTACTTTGCAGTTTATGAGAAGGGTTGCTCTTATAGTGGTTGTTTTGTTACATGGTTATTTGGTGTTCAATGTTTGTGAGGATAAATGCATGTAGGTGTACACATGTAGATGTACCGATACTAATCCTACCTACCTAGTGTTATCAAAATTGTATTAAGTTCAAAATACATACCATGAAAGCTAATCCTAATTCCACTTAACATTGATCCAATGGAAACTACGTATGTACCTACTTAAACACTTCCACAATCCAACATCATAATTGCTTAACAAACTCACAAGTTGGACAGAAATAGTATCATACGTGCCAACATTTGCGTATATTTGCATCATAAGAGGCGTATAGAAATACTAGTTAGTATCGTCATTAGAGAGGGCATTGAAGTTAACCTATATGACTAGAAAACCACGTAGTTTCTGAAGTTGGGTGCCAACAAATAGCACAAAGGTATTGAATTAGATTATAGGAATATTTAAGATTGTAAAGGTCATGAGAGCGATGCCACACTTTCAATCAAAATCGGAGTGTTTTGAAGGTTATTGCTAATCCATTGCTTTATAGGTTTGAAAAATTGTTCTGCTCAACAACGTAAATAACGCAATGAACGTGGATTGACTGTCAAAATGAAACCAATTGCGATCAATTGTCATATTATATGTGTTACGCATTTACTCAGCTGTACCCTTATTGCGTAACTTATTTTCGTAAACAATTATGCTTAAATTGTTTCATTTTGACAGTTCAACAACATTCATTACGTTATTTACGTTGTTGAGCAAATTTTTTTTTCCAACTTATGAAGCAATGGATTAGCAATCTGTTTCAAATCGAAACAAATTGTGATTGCGTTGTATTGCGCAATAAGGGTACTGGTTTATATCCAGAATTGAAATTCGACGGAAAATAAATCTCGAAACACATGATAACAAGCAAGAAACAATAGTGAGGTAAGCAAAGTCAAGTCCTTCATTTAAATTACAAATAATCCATTTTGGAAAGTTATGAATTAAGAGAAGAAAATAGTAATTGCAAAATATAGTTTTCCTTTGAAGAAAAACAATAGAAAAGAATCTCTTTTAAAAGAAATCGTTTATCATAATTCTCGTTTACACAATTTTTTACAGATTTTCATTTAAAAAGAAGCGTTGCCGAGCAGGCTAGTCCAAGAATTTCATATAAAATTCCCGTACAATTTATCCAGTAAGTAAATCCCTTGGCCTTAGCGGACCAGGCAGTCTCGTTACCTATTCATTAGACAAGAATTCAATGATGGCGACCTGTCCCAGCTTAATTAATATCAGCAAAGAAATCCTCTGTATTCCCTATAGAATGGAGCCTGACGTTCAATTAATGCTAGCTTATTTAAGAATTGTTCTAAAGGTTTTTATGAATTTGTATGGAGGAAGGACAATAGGTAGTAGCTTTTGACGTCTGCTTATAGATGCTGTTCTGCGTTTATTGGCTGAATAAAGTTCACCATTAAAAATGGCTCACTAAAGTCTAATCGAATACAGCTGAATACCAGTATTTCATATGGAGCGACTGCCTATCTGACCTCTACAACCCAGGAACTGGGTTATACGATACCCCTTGGTAAGACTGGTTCTCAGACTTTCGGGCTTCTGACGACCCGTAGCGACTGACATGAATGACACCCGGGACCAACGGCTTAACGTGCTTTCCGAGGCACGGAGGAGTCTCGGTATGATGGTCAGCCATCCACGGACCAACCCTGGCAAGCGTAGCTTAACCTGACGAATCGACCCGTGCGGCTGTTATTACTTAGCCACGAGGACCTCACTAAATAACTACTGTCAAATATTTGAATATATTGGAGCTGTATAATTGTCTTTAACTTTCCCAAAAACGTGCGCTATTTATCAATTTGATCAAACTAGGTGTTCCCAAAAATTCAAAGACATGTGACAAGGCCCACTCCCTCTCACAGAGAGGAGGCCTATGTCCCAGCAGTGGGAATATTATAAGTTGATTATGCTATGTGATCCTTGTCAGAATTCACATAAGGTTGCAATATTAAAGAAATACACACAATTGTACACTGATATAACTTTTAAAGCATCATCTACGAGCACCAGGACATTCAAATATCTAACTCGACTTAAGAACGAAACTACCACAGCAGGCAGCCGCTTGACAACTACATCTAACAACTGGAAAAATATCAATCTCAAAACAGGTCAGATGCAACGTCACAGTTCACAGTAAAACTGCATAATTTGGGAAACCACATCGATTAGGGTTTTACAAGAGAAAACCTCGTTTGTGACAGAATTCCCTAAAGTTGAGAACATTACTATGCTCGTCAGGCGGCGGTCATTAAGACCTCGTTAATTAGTAATTAGATTTGGATATTATAGAGGTATATAAGATAGGTCTATTGTAGTTTTGGACATTGTGTAAACAGCTGTGATACAATAGTGACAATGAAGTGCATGGTAAGTTGTCACTCACTTTTTAACAATATGGTACATATACTCCACCATTTTAATGTCTCAGTATCTATTTCAAGTTTAACTTTCTAGTTAAAGTGTTTCATTTAACTACTGCATCGGTCTATTTGATATATGAAGTGATAAATTACAGACTTACTGCGTTTCAGTTTTAACTTTTCGTTTAGACTATTAACTTCATTGTAGCATCAGTTCTGTTCAGTTCAGCATCAGTTGTGTTGTATTCAATGTTTTGTATCCAATAAATGCAGTCACTGCTCTTTGCGTAACAAACTCGCAATTAATAGCTTTTATTTTTGCTTTGATTGCTATTTTAATCATGGAAATAACTGTCAATAAGCAAACCTAACATTAAAACAATTACTTGCAACTTCTTCAACAAATTCTCTAATTTTTCCACCAGATTATCGCAGCTTTGGCCATCGTGGCCGCGGTCCAGGCCAAGCCTTACGGTGGAATCGGGCTCGGTGCCGGGCTCGGCGGACTCGGCGGACTCGGCGGGCTCGGCGGGCTCGGCGGTGGGCTCGGTGGAGGGCTCGGTGGCGAGCTTGGAGGAGGTAATTAATATATTCTCTTTTAAATTAAAGTGATGAAGGGACGAATGTTTCTTAAAAGAATGAGATTTTCTACCACTGGCCAGTGGTCACACCACGTGGCGGTCACTGCAAAGCCTGGTAGCTGCCCTGATCATATTCGAGCAACCTTCTTTACCGTATTCAGAAAAGCCAACAACCCTAACTGCTAAAACTGCTGTATCTTTCGTTTTAATTCAGAAAAAATCGTGTCCCAGTAAACTTTAGAGAGATACAAAATAGTATGAGGTACTGGTGTAGTTGCCTGTTCTATAAATTAAGACGTTCTCCATTTCTTCTAGGTCTCGGAGGCCTCGGAGGACTTGGAGGCCTGGGAGGCATCGGTGGAGGATACGGTAGCGGCAGTGGTTACGGACACTCCGGCTACGCTGGTGGAAGCAACGGCTATGGAAACAGCGGCTATGGTGGAGGCGCCATCGACGTTGGCCACAATGTTGGTCACCAGGAGAGCGATTTCGATCAGGTGATTACTTGAAACTATTATTTTAATGATGCAGCTTAATAGTTAGATATATTAATGAGAAAATCAATCACGTTATGAAAACGTTGATCTCTTCTGACCTTTACCATATTTCACTTGTTACTTGTCAATTAATGTAGGTATCTCGTTTCCTTGTGTATTGCATCGCATAATATGGCAAGATTCTGTGTATTCGTCATCGTCCAGGCTTTAATTGACCGACTGCATGTATGAAATTTTCTCCAAGAATGTAGTGTCATCAACATAATTGGCTTTGTTCCACCCATTGCGGAGTATAGGCCTCCTTCCTTATGTGCCATGCTTCCCTGGTCTGTGAGAAATGCAATATGAATCATTTTTCTTTGTTCTCAGGAGACCCATCACCACCAGTCCTCTGGCCATGCAATCGGCGGCGCCTCACAGATCGGCCAGGGAGGCCACAGCCTCTACGGCCACAACAGCTATGGAGCCGGCAATGCGGGTTACGGGCAACAGTACAACCAAGGAGGCTACCTCGTCTAAATACTAGAACAACTACGTGTTCCGTTGACGATGTGGAACCCGAGTTTATATTAATAAATATTTATGCATATTACTTTTACATCTCTGATTAATGTCACCTTAATTCTGTTATACACTCTCAATCGAAAAGGCATTCCCATTTTGGCAGTTGAAGAATGTTATTTTCCATATTAACACAAGTTATATTTTTGAATGTTTGTCTCAGCAATGGATCATGGGTTGAAGTCCTATTTGCTGAATAGGGCAATGACCCATACACTATACTCAATGTATTTTTAAAGTACGTACCTACTCTTTTATTTTAAACAGCTTGACGATCGTCACTCCTTTGTAGAATTTAAAAATAAATACCTGAAACAAAACAAAAAAAAATTCATTCATTTATTAATTGACATTTGGCACACGTTGAAATGATATATCCTAATCGAGTTATTAAAAATCACTTTAATAAACATTATAATGCAATTTTGTGCGTTAACTAATTAAAAGTTCAAGCAAATTAGATAGGTAACTTTTACAAATATTTAAACATCATGAGTAATTTCATCAAAATTATCAAATGAGGTAGTAACACTAAAATTACTTTTTAATTGACGAAAAAAAAGGAGGAGTTCTCAATTCAACGCGTATTTTACATTTACTTGTTTTGGAACTCCATTCACCTAATAAATACCATAACAATGAAGTTTATTTATACCTTGAAACCTTACCGAGAAACAAAACAGAACTAACCAAACCGACATTCAGGCATTCGAAACCTTTTTTTTTTAACAATGTTGCACAGGCACCATTTCGACACATATTATATGATGTCACCTCTCCCTTATAAGGATCAACAGCGACCACACTGAATCACATTTGGGATTGGAAAACGAGCCATTGTCGACTGGCTTTTTTGAGGTCAATTCTTTTTTTTTGGCGCCACTTTTATGAATCTACGGCACGACCACTGTAACTTGACATTTTGGAGTCGCTCTACTTACTATGGCGAATTGTCAATAGTGCGTCAAATTCAGTACATTTTGGTTCCTGATTTAAAAAAAAAAAAACAAAACAAAGTTCAAAATCATTTATTTTTAAATAAGGTACAGAAGGTTAGTAAAATGTACAAAATTGTTCTCTTATTCTGCCTTTAACTTCGACGTGCAAATATAAAATAAAGTTACATTTTATTTAAAATTATTGATCATAATCATGCAGTTATTAAACAGATAATCCCATTAAACACAGATAATTCCATTCGCCAAGTGGCAGTTTATAATGCCCAGGGGGGCAAAAGGCAGCCAGCATTTTAATAGATGCGTAATTTCACTTGTTTTAAGTAACAATGGTTGTGGTTTCATATTGTGTAATGTAGTAGAGTTCCATATATGGAACATTGGAACTACTGAATTAGATAACCAACAAAAACAAAATAAGATTATTAACTTTTTTATTTATTATTATGGTAAAACCCCGTTTACTAGAAGCTAGTTTTGAAACAATTCAACAATCTAACAAAGCATTAAACTTAGAATTATGTAAGCAAATCGCGTAATATAAAAATGGCGGCATTCAAATAAAATGCGGGAACGATGAGACACGTAAATACAGCAGCTGACACCTTGTTACTAAATGAGTAGGTATTGGTAAAAGTTTTATAGAAGTTCTGAAACTAATACTATTGCTATTGGCAGGTAAATTTCAGAATTATTTAGAGGTACCGACGTACCGAGTGGTTTATTTATAAGTCTGTACGTGCTGAATCAAGAAACATTTTTTATTTTTTGAAATAAGTAAGTTGGTGTACTTATAAATAACACACTAAATACTTATAAATATTTTTTAAGAACAATGACAGACAATCAATTAACTTGGAAACCTCAAGCCGAAGAAGTGTGCAAAAAGCTGAGCACCATATGTCCTATGGAATTTGGCCAAAAAAATTGATACAAAAACTGCTTTAATAGCTTACCATGGTTTAATCGCCTCGGTCTTCAGGTTTGAAATAATTTTTTGGGGTAACTGTAGCCTAAAAGATAAGGTGTTTAAAGCACAGAAACGCTGTGTAAGATCGATGTGCGGTCTTAAACCCACAGATAGTTGCAAGCTTTTGTTTAATTCTCTAAAAATTCTTCCCTTTCCGTCATTATTTATTATGGAAATGGCAATATTTGTTAAAACAAATGTGAAGTTATTCACGAAGGTCTCGGACACCAGAAAAAACCCCGTGAGAAGCCAATATAAAAACCTTATAAACGTCGGTGGCTATAAAACTGCACTATTAAGAAAAAGTGACATTTGTATTTAATAAATTACCCGAATATTTAAAAAATAACACATTTCATCATTTCAAACGTAAGGCTTATCTATTGGAAAAATGTTATTACTCCATTAATGATTTTCTAAATGACCGATTATTATAAACCTTGAAATTATGTGAATTAAATAAATTGTATTTTTACATTTTAATAGTATTTTTTTTAAATTGAATAGTATTTTGACATTGAAATTGTATTTCGAAATTTGAATTGTATTTTGATATTTTATTATTTTCAATGTATTTTGACATTTTAACTGTATTTTAACATTTTGATCTTACTTTGACTATTATATATTTATTAATTGCACTTTGACTGAATTGATTTTAATTGTATTGAACTGTTAATTTTTATCTGATAATTGTGTTTAATGTTCTTATTTTTTATTATTATAGCATCGTATTCATTCATTGAAATTTTGCATGTCGAATCTTGGGCAGAATTTATGGCTCAACTTTAAATTTTCACGACCTCATTTGTATACCTGCATTCTAGCAAATAAAAAAATTGATTTGATTTGATTTGAACACTTGAACACATAAACACCTCAAATATTATGTACAGCTAGCATTTGGTTGGTATATCCAACTCACATAATTTCCACGGTTATACATTGATTTTTTATATTTGACCTTCGTTATTTGTGTAGAAACCAATCCTGCACCATAATTGTGTAATACACGATCGATCACAATCTGAATCATTTTGAGATTGCTAATCCATTGCTTCATAAATTCGAAAAAAATACTGCTCAACAACGTAAATAACGTTGAACTGTCAAAAAGACATTCATTAGTCTTAATCATTTACGAAAATATGTTACGCAATTAGATATCTGGGTTTATTTGGTCTTTATTACACAGCAGGCACATTTGGTGATCGATGCAACATTATACTTTTTAAATTTCAGTCCAAGTACTTAAACGATGACTTTCTGTATATCTTTTCACTGTTATACGTACTCTATAGCTGAAGATGTAGTAATAATAATTAATAGTACTCAATTCTTTTGTAATAACAGAAGTTTATACGAGAGACGCCATATACGACAAGACGTAAAATGCAATAATTGCTTCATACTTAAACCAGGCGTCGCTGAGGGTCAGCAGCCAAGTATGATGAAACACGATGGGTGCACGTGCGATGCAATTGGTGAATAGGCTGTAAAGAAACAGTTGAAAGGTAGTGTGACATATTATGTCCCATACATATGCATGTATCTTCGCAGCAGCTGTGCGTAACTGATTCTGCATGTGCCGCTATGTGGCTTGGGAATTTACGTAACTCTGGTAATTAATTAGGATTGATCAGGAGTTACGGGTTATTCTGGTAGACATAATTGATCATCTACGTCCTAAATTCGTCTTATAAAGTAAACCATGTTTAAGGTTGTATTACTAATAACGTGAATCATTGTTAAACCTGCGTTTACAACCAGTTCTGATACTTGTTTTGTTTTGGACAGGTTTTCTACAAGTTTTGTATACAACTAAGCTTTATAATTTGTTTTAGGTGTAAACGATAAACAAAGACAACGTGTACAATGCGTGTTATATCTTGGCGTAAGTGCGGGTTAACAGTTGACAAATAATAAAATCGGACCAAACTAGAACATCTATAATATCTAGAACCCCGGCCATCTTCGACGTATTTTAAACGGCACTCGTTACTTGAAAGATTCCTATCTCGGATTGCAGCGTATTTCGAATTCCAAACCATACTCCACTGGACTTTACTCCAAATAACTCAATTCCAAAATTCTTCAACATTCCTTCAACCAACCTTCAACATTCATCATATCTATGCAGCCTACAACTGTAACTATACTAGCTTACTATACTTGTACACTTTCATACAACACCGCATTGCTGTCGGCTAGTCGCTAGTTCTGACGTCAGGGACTAAATAGGACAGACAGACAATACTACGATTCTAGCTTAGCTTCTTTACGAATTGTAGAGGAACTATTCATGTTAACTCTTGCGTACTGTGCTGCCCTGGTACCGGATTGAAAATGCTTTGGGTTTATTGGGCTGAGTAGGTCAGGCTGACAATCTTTATGAAATATTGTTGTGGAACTAGCAGAAATGTTCGAACTCTTTCGTGCTATTGTGCCCCGGTATTTATTATTGACAATGCTTCGTGTTAACTGGCCTGAATACTTAGGCAAATCTATAGCTAGATTATTATAGTGGAAAGTGGATTTATTGTTGAGGAGCTAGAAAAATAACTCTTTCGTGTTTTCGGCACAGGCGGGTATTATTGACAATGTTTCACCATTTGAACTGAATAGGTCAGAAATATACCTACGAAAGTTAATTTACCTATTGCGTGCACGTGCATTATGAATGTAGGCACTCTGTATTTTGATGGTGGCTTGGTAATTTTAAAGTCATATCAAAAGCTACGTCACCAAGCGAAAAACGTGGTTCGTCTATCACCAAGCGAAGAAGTTGGTCCGCTTGTGCAAAATGTTTGCCAGGAAAAGACGGTCTATCCAGAATAATTCAAAGATGAAAAGGGACAATACAATTAACATTTCCCTAATTTATTCATTGAAACCAGGACAAACTTCACAAGCATTGTTCTATCCGCTAATCCTAACGACGCAAACACGGCAAATAATTTAACAACATTAATTAAAATAAGTAAAACTCCGAATCTGATCATTAATCAAGTTGACGCAGTTGTCCCAGGTGTCCAGACTTAGTTCCAACGAATTAACATAGATTCAATTATTAATTCCATTAATACCGAGGCTTTGGGTTAGGAACTGCTTAGTTACAATGAAAATGCAAAATTAAAGCTTTGCTTCAAATATCTTTAGGCTTAGATATAGGCGGTCTTTTGTTCACTAGAGAGAAACCTCATGATGGTTACATAGAAAAAGGTTACAACTGCTGAAACAATATACCAAGGATAATATTAAGAATTGTAAAAGAAAGTAATTACAGTAAAATATTAGTTTGACTTGGAAATCTAAGACAAACTGAAGCAAACAGCAAATGTAAAGCATAAGCAGTTAAAATTGGATAGAGTAGTGGAAATTAGCAACTATAAAGGATATTTCGCCTATATTGAGCACTAGAATTAATGTACACATGGCACAGCCAGAAGATAAGGGAATTCGAAGATTAGTAGAAATAAAGAAAGAAAAAGGTATACCAAATAACTCTGTCAGTCAGACCGTGACCTTTTCTCGTATAAACCACTAAACCGATAGTTATAAAATTTAACAGTTAGCCTGAAACCTGCAAAAGGACGAAGGCTACTTTGCTACTGCTGAAGATTGTAAGGCCATATTTGCATTGTATAAACTCAATCTCATTTGTATTATATAATTGCATAGCACAGGTGTGAGCACTATGTAAGGAGTTACCATTTACCGGGTAATATGTGTTGCATTAACTTGAATGTGCCATGGCGGCTGTGAGTATGTCATGCTCACTCAAATGTTTCGCTGATGATGGCGCGTGTGTTGAATCATTTAGTTCCCTTCAAAATGGTTGAGTTGAATGGTGCTAATCCATGCTTCATGTTCGTGAACGGGCGCCGTCAGTGGGGACTGGTCATCTCTTAGCTGCCATGGCTTAATTTTATTTTTTAATTTGAATTGTTCTTTGTTTTATCCTTCTAACGAGCAAGTCTTTCTACATTGTACTCACATGTATAATTTCAACATGAATGATGTAACCAATATTTTGTAACAATTTTTTATTTAAAAGAGTGTCCGTGGAGTTTCTTCTCCATAGGTACCTACTACGCTTTGGAATGGGCAACTAGCTTCATATTTCTGACTGACCGATTCCTTGACAATTCAAAAGTGCCTGTAAATGGTTAAAAAATTTATAGGCTATAATGAAAATAATACAACATGGGATCATCTGCAGCCGAACTAGGTGAAAACCGGACCAAAATATCGTTACCACTATCATTGGGCTTGCAGATTCGAGCGAATCGAGACCAATTAGCGGCGTGTAGATTCTATTTGCCATACGAAGCGTCGCTCGCGGCGCGGTGCTCGAAAACCTAGTATGTATTTGTATTTTAGGTAGGTGTTATTTTTGGGGCGCTGTTAATCTTTTTTTTTTAGGTGGGAAATTATCAAATAACTTCTCCCGCTCTGGACGGAGCGGGAGGGCGTGTCAGACTTTTACTAACTAAAACCCACGCGTGTTCCTTCAGTGGCCGTGTTGCCGGGGGCCACGATCTCCCTTTCGGACTTCTTCGCGGCCCCGGCAGGGCGCTGCGCGCTGTTAATCCTGGGAGTAAGTTCTGATTTTACCAATAAAGCCAAAAATATCATCTCACTCCAAATTAAATTCGTATTTCGTGGCTAAATAATAACTGCCGCACGGGTTGATCGAAGAGGTGGGTCCGTGGATGAGTGACCATTCATAACATATCGAGACCCCTCTGTGCCAGAAAGCACGTTAAGCCGTTGGCCCCGGCTGTCATACGTAGATCTTTGACAGTCGTTACGGGTAGTCGGACACCCGTTAGTCTTACCAAGGCGTATCCTGTTACCCAGTAACTGGGTTGTGAAAGTCAGACAGGCTGCGCTTCATGTAAAATACTGATATTCAGCTGCATCCGATAAGACAGGAAGCCGGCCCCAACACAGTTGAGAAAAGGCTAGGCAGATTGATATTAAGTTAAGCTTTCTGAATGACGTTACCCAAATGATTTTAGACCAATTTCGATATACTGTGGTGTTGTCATGTCAAGTCTTGATCTTTCTTACTCGCTATCTAGAAAAAAAGCTACGAATCACGTAATTAGTCAACAAAGCCAATGGGCTATTACCTAAGGAACCGAAGATATAGGTGACATGACTCACGGCGCGTTTAAAACGGATTGCCTTGAACCGAAGCTCGTAAACCCGGTTGCCTTCACCCATTTAATATTTATAATATTCGGGCCAGCAAGCGTAATTGCTTCTGTTCGGTAATTATATAGACAGTATATTAAAGTAATGAGTTTTTGTTTGACTTCATGATTAAATTAGACATGGGAGATCCTATGTTCAGTGGGGTTATTGCCTCACATACAAACAATGCCAATGCTTTTCATTTTGACAATTTTGCAACATTCATTGCGTTACTTACGTTGTCGAGCAGACGAATTTTTCAAACATATCAAGTAGTGGATTAGCAATTTCTTTCAAAATCCGTTGGATTATGATTGAAATATGTGTTACGGAATTGGGGTGCAGGAGTGGACTTAGGTTAAGTTACTTAAAAAGATTTGATGAACATCAAAACAATATAGACCTAAATAACTATTGAACCATACTTAGTATAACTATACTTACTGTTGATTTTTGATTGAATTGTGGTTGCTAAGTTCTTTCTCATTAAGCATTTATGCCAAAGAAACGTCAATTGACGATTATGTTTTAGGAGATTGGAAGTTAGTCAATTATAAAATTAATAACATCATGTTTACAAAATAATGTAAACAGAGTTCACTGAATTGGGTTAAAATGACAAATTCCTTTTAGCGGAGCTTCTAATTGACATCTAAAGAAATATACACTTCGTTATAATCTTCAAACTTGTTAAAACCATAACAAAATGTATTTCTTTGAAATAACCTTTCAAGTCTAAAATTTAAATGTAAAAGAAATATAATTTCTTCGCCTAATGTGTTCCAAGAATCATTTACATTAGCTTTATTTCGTAGTTGATCAAAGGTGACATTAGATTGACAATTACAAGTAACATTAATATGTGCAGGAATTTTATATTGGACTGCCTCGTTGGTCTAGTGGTTACAAGCGCTACTGAGCTTGAAGTTCTGGATTCTATTACCGGGTCGGGCAAAATGTTATTGGATTTTTCCATCTAGAGTTTCTCAATAGCAGCGCGGAGTTTGGATTCGTGCCCAGTTGATGGCAATAGGCTCACCTCCTATTACATGGGACTTAAGCATAACTGGCGAAATGTGGGTGTACTATAAGCTATAAGTGCACCTCTGCCTAACCCTTCGGGGACTTCGGGGATTACAAACACGACGTTATGTTATGATCTTGAATTGGCGAAGTTTTAAGATCCCTACACAAAAACCACTAGCACTTTCATTTCATTCTTAGAAACACAAGAGAAAGGCAATGTTAAGCTAAAGTCGTAGGTGTACATGTGATTTCTACGCTCTGCAGTGGCAATATAAGAGCTGTGGCAACATTGCACAAGCGTTTACATGACTAAGCTTACGGTAAGCAGCTTAGCCCACGCGGTGTCAGGATTGGTGAAACTGTATGGCTAACTGTTTTTATGGAGACGGACGATAAGTTGGAAGTTATTGTGGGATTTTAATCAATTAGGAATACATTTATTTTGAAGAATGAAGGAACAGGACGGAAGGTCCCACCATTGAAAAGGGAGGCTCCTCCGACCAAGCGGGTGTTGTCTCTGGTGGGCTACTGCCTGGGGGTTGCATGTTTCGAAGCTGCTGTAATCTATGATATTATTATGCAGCAGATTTCGCCGTAAACTTTGCTTGCACGATATATTTAGGATAGGATTTGTGCAATCAGATGTCTTGCGTAATTCGTATGTAGCGGTACAGTTGTCGCCACACATTATGTATGCAAGAAAGAAAGAAAAAACGTTTATTTGCGGTAAACATGACGCAAAAAATTGTTTAAAATACAACAATTAGAAAAGGTTGGGGGAAGCATGCGTCACATCCACGCAAATCAGCTATCGCTCAGCATTACGACTTCATTACTTTTTATGATTTCATTTGTATGAGCTACTTATTTACTGATACTAAGAACTCATTGGTATAATCAAAGTGAGATCATCAGGCGCGCTAGGGAGGTCAAGTTAAAGGTAACCTGTCCATTTGGAAGGAGAGAGTGGAGAAATGCAAACAAACAAGTTCCGCGAGGTAAACACTTCATGTTTTAGTGGAATTCTATTGGTTAACGTTTACATTTCTCTGCTCTAGTTTAAAGTCCTCACATCAAAAGATATTTAATATGATGCGCCTCGCTTGATGACTTTAATTAAAAACTCTCACATGCACAATATCAGGCGCCAACAAGTAAGTCACACAAATATCATCATTCCACCAAAGTAAAGGTAAAATCCTACCTAAATCAATTTATATATCTGGCTAAATTAAATGAATCATTCAACCACCGCATTCAATGACTAAACCTTTAAATTGTATTTTAAGAACGCATAATCCAGTCCTCGAATAGTAAATCAACCACGTTCCTCCCTATGAACCAGTAATTAGTGGCATACTGTCCATTCCATCGGCTCATCGTGAATGCTTAATACCAGCACATGAAGGCCCATTGTCTTAAGATGGCACGCTACGGTAGATGCCCTAATGATCTGGCTGGCTACCAAAATGGCTGGCTCATATAATTATAGCCTCCTGATTCACTTGGATAGCACCCGTATTGGTGCGTTATTAACTGGAAGATATTCTTCAGTGTCTGATGGATCCATTTGGTGTGAAAAAGTTTTGAGTACTTTAAACAAAATTACTTTACCGGTTGATTCTGCGAGATTCTGCATTGCTATATTAAGCGATGGGAAGACCTTACGAGTTTTTAATATTTGGAATGAACTTTTACTACGTACTAAGGATTTTTTGACCAATGCTTGTTCATTGCAGGCTTGCAGATATTTTCCCAACTTGTTCATAAGCCAGGTCCAACTTCTATCATAGCAGTTATAATTTCCATTATATCTTTCTTTTTCTGTTTTAGTTTTAGTCGTGGGCGCCATAATAAACAATATTTCTTTCATTTTCTTGAAGAATATCGTCTAATCCAAATATAGTTTAGTTAACAATGATAGAAACTTGAGTGCGGACACTCGACCTACTGACTCAGCCTCGGGCACGTCGATAGCTGTCCATTGTCTTGCTTGTTTTATAAACCTACAACATATGTTAGTGAAAATGTTATTAAATAAGGATAGGGGATATGAGAATGACATAGTTTTAATAACATTATAATGTAATTCCATCACTCCAAGTACGTGAATTAAATAAACAGGGTCAGCAGACGAAAACAATAAGGGAAGGAACAATAAGAAAAAGACAAGGAGATGATCAAAGAAGAAGACACGGAAAGGATGGCCACTTTTGTTAGCGTAGCACGTTTCACGTAAGGCTTGATTATTATAATAGCTCACATCTATGCTTTAATAGATTTGTGAGGTTGTATTTATAGACTAATATAGAGACGTTTTTGAAGCAGTGGATTACATATTGTCTAAACATTCATTGTGATCATTTTAAACTGATGTTTTCTAGCTAGCCTCTTCATTTACCTCTTTTAGAAGCATCATTGATATACCAACCTGTACTAGGCCCGCGTGTTGGGTTACAATCCATTACCTCTCACTGAGAGGAGGCCTGTCTCCCGGCAGTAGGAACATTATAGCTGATTATGCTACTGATCTACCAAGTATCTACCTGACCTTCACCACTGTGTCTGCGACTGATCTATGCGACAAAGTACTCGACCTAGTCACTCAGACTTGTCAAAACAAATCCATAGTCCCTTTGTCTCTTGTAGCTTGTTTTAGAACTCAATTAAATTGTTACTCGAGTTCTTTCATTGGTTTCATAACAACTCGATTCGTCGAGTGACTATATTTGTCGTGGATTTTAAGCTCTTATTTATCCCAAAGTTCCACTATTATAGCCGTCTTCGTGTCCTTTGAATATCCACAACATATTCTAGAAATTCTTGTGATATTAACTTCATTAAGTAATCGTCATCATCATTGATCTCTTGCCCATTATCATCCTTATCCAATTTACTCGGGTTTTTATTAAGTCATGTATCATTTAATTACTTTAACGCATATCCTGACTTGTCCTCACACCAAGCTTGCTGTTTCGCTAAGCTTTTCAACATGACTTGAGCTTTCTTGGAGCCGACAAGACAAAACTATATCCTTTTCTTTTTCAAATCCAATCTAATCACTATCGGTTACACTTGATCTTCTACCGTAAGTAAATACTCGTAACAGACGCAAATGTATCATCTAACCTTGATGTCACACGCTAAAAACATTATTAAGTCATGTTTGTGAACTCTGGTTAACATGATGTCATGCTTACGCAACTATTCTGCTCTGTGGCTTATTGAATTGTTACTGGGAGTGTCTGTAATTTGTCTTGTGAAGAAAGGCTTATTTGTGGTCAATTTAGGGGTGACTGGCCCAATGCTGTGCTTAGATCTTTCCCAAATTACATCGAACCTTAAAGGTTTAGTACAACTGAATCCTAAATTGGTATTGAGGAAAGCGACTTCACTACGCAAATAAAAAATATGGCTTTTGACATTGAGATAAATTGTAAAAAATATTTTCAAATTAAATAATATTCAAGCTAATTTCGAGATAAGAGCATGGAATTCTATTTAAAGTTTTTGTTTACCTACCCTATTTTGTAAACTCTATTCCTTCCATGTAACTGGTTAACTTGAGCACATTTTCACCAACACCTCACAACTGAGGGCTTATTTTTTACCAATGAAACTGAACGCGATTAACACATCTAAACCACAATCAGCAGCCGTCAGTGTCATCATTGTCGTGGAAAATTGACAGCTCTTGAACGCAGTTTTGATGTGCTAATGGCGTTAAGTTTCATTGGTGAAATTCTCCCTGACTCCTACACATTCACTAAATCCAACATTTCAATGCAGTTTCTCTGTAGACTGCAATTATAAACTGCTAGTGACCTAACGACCGTTACTGCATCTGAAGACCAAGTTATTAGCCGAATATTTGGCTCAGCAGTTTGGGTCGAATTGATTGGCAATCATTGGATACTGGTGAAGCGTGTTTTGATGTGGAATAATTTGTAATTAGTCGAATAGAATAGGCACTGGAGAAAACATTATTTTAAATTATCTTTTGCCCGTGGCTTCGCCCGCGTGGAGGTCTCTTTTTGAGCAAGAGGAGTGAAAAAGAATTTTTCAAATCCGACTGGTAGTTCCGGAGATTACCTCTACATACAAAAAACATAAAAACAAACAAATTTTACCTCTTTATAATATTATTATTAGTATAGATGGCTATTGTGTGCTTAATACTACAAAATAAATGATTTTTCTTACTAACTTTATTTTTTAGACGTTTGGGCCATGTCTCATAGTAAATTAAACATAGGAATCAATCTTTTGATTCAACACGGGACGTACCTTTACAGTCAATATGTTACATTAGCCTCATCAGAGAGCACGCTCGTACTTATTTATAGTAGTTGGAAATAAAAATAGTTACCGTAGCCGAAATCGGCAAGGGATGTATTATATAATTTTATTTTTATTTTTTAAAGAATAATAGCTATACTTAGGTTTTCAATGAAAAATTGTTCTCTCTGAATTCGTACAAACTTCAATTTATCCTTACATTTATTTGATCCCACAACATACTCGCATACATTCTGTTTCATGTTGATTAAATCAAACACGTCATAGTTTATACACAAATATACTGAAAATATTAGTTGGTTTATTAAATAGGAATATGTGCAGAACACGTTGCAATCTTTGAAGTCCAGTTTAAACGTGTTGTAAGTATCTCAATAGTGTTTCTGATTTGTAAATTAAACTTTAATCACATCGTGACGAGGACGGGCTCGTGGCTAAAAAAATAACAGTCGCAGGGGGTCGATCCAAGGTTAAGCTACGCTTGCTGCGGTCGGGTCGTGAATGGGTGAACATCCATTCCATATCCAGACCTTTCCGTGTATCGAAAAGCACGTTAAGCCGGCTTTCATTCGCAGATCTTTGACAGTCGTTACTGACTAGCCTCAGAAGCTCTAAAAATCAAACAACCAGTCTCTTCAAGGGGTTTCGTGTAACCCAGTAACTGGGTTGTGGAGCTCAGATAGGCAGTAGCTCCATGTAAAATACTGGTATTACTCCATGTAAAAGCCGACCACAACATAGTTGGGCAAAGGGTAGGCAGATTGAATCACTTCGATCACGTTGGGCTACAACAAAATGGCGAATACAATGCGTTTATCGTGCCAAGCCTTAGCTTAGATTGACTTTAGTTACGTCAGTGGTGACACCATCGTTTAACCAAACCGACGATTTAGTTTAGCAGACCGTTTACAAAGTAATTGGATTACTACAAAATTTTAATAATTCACGTCTATATTGTTTGATCAAAATAGTCTTTTCCTATCTTAAAATAACAAGATTTGTGTAAGTAATTTCAACGCCTTCACATTGACCTTTAGAAAAAGGTTCTATACCACACTCGGTTAAAATAACATCGACCCACAGGTAATCTGGAGATTTCTGAAAACGGTCAGAAAGGGTTAAAAGTTCTGACACAATTAATATAAAAGACTTAATAAATTGTATAACGAAACAAGGGAATACTACATAAAGTAGGTACACACAGCAGGTACAGAATCTATTCCATCGTTTCGAAATATTAACTTAACTAGAAATTCCTCAAGTATCTAGGTAAAGCCATTCGCAAACCACATTCCTTCATTATTGTAGGTGGCATTATCATCAACTAACAATCTGTCTAAAGAAAACCGAATGATTTTATTACAATAGCCTACTTATGCAATTTCTGGGCAAATCTTGATGAGCTTACATTTCTTCAACTCCTTACAAAAATCGGTGCATTTCATCACTAATTTTATTATAGACCATCTCCGTCTCCGTTCCATGTAAAAAGACGCAATGTTCCCGCGCGGTCCCGTCCCTAAGAACTCGGAAAGGACGGTGTTCTCTCCGTGTTATCTCTTTAAACGAAATCTAAATCACGGGCAAAGGGCCCCGGGGAAATTAAAACGAATCAACTATTTATTATGCACACTAATGATATTGTTGAAGATACTTTAAGAAAGAAAAATGTTGAAAATGTTAGCTGGGTTTATGTAAGATGAGATCTAGATTTGAGCCTTAAAAAAGTACAAATTAAGGTTTAATTTTCCAAATCTGTGAAACCTTGGTTGTATCTACAAGCCGGATCAAGTCTATGTTAATCTGCCAATCAAATCACTATAACTAAATAAGCTTCGATAGCAGAAAAAAAAAATACTTACAGGAATTTGATGAGACTTTTCGTTAAGATTGGGACAGATTACCTATCTAGAAAACTAAATTTTGTATATTAGGTCTTATCAGTGCCCTAACTCAACACAAAAAAGCTAAGCGCGTAGCTACTTTAATTAAGATGTCTGGACAATCATGGAAGAGGTCTTCCGCAACAACGGACAGATTAGTTGAAGATCAGCAACTCCGCATCCCTTTCGCTGAACACAAACACGAAACCAAGTTTAATAGAAAACTTAGATTCTACAAGAGGTACAGAAGTCTGAAATATAATACGGTTCTCATACAATTTAATGTATTGGCAAAGACGTCGGAGCAACATGTTGTAATATATCTTGTTACTATTGATAAATTCTAGAATTTTCCCAAAGAACCTATCCATGATAGCTAATCGAATACAACATGAATGTAATCCAACTTTTGGAGGCTAAATAAATGCTAATAGTGTTGACTATCGTCTCCTTTGAGTGTAAATATATGCGAAAAACGCAACTTTACATGAGGAAGGAACTGTGCCCTGTAAAATTTTATTACCACAGCTTCTTCAAATACGTGTCTTTTAGGATGCAATTTGGATACATTTTCAGATGCATAAGATACATATATACTTTTATTATCCAAAAAGCGTACAATGCTACTTGCGAGCTTTTCTTAATAAAACATGGTAAGTTGATCAATGAAACAAAGAATAAAAATCGATATACTTTTTTAATCCGTTTTATTTCGTTGCTTACTTAACTACAACTTATAATATTTAATTATGTATAAGTAACACTAGATGTGTATGTGCAGTAATCATCAAAAAAGTCCTAAACGTAATTTTTTTTTTTTTATCCAAGTGTTGGTAAATTGAAAACCTCGTATGTTTGTTTGCGAGTTTTTCAAACTCGTCATAGATGGCGTTACAGGTTACTAAACTTTTGTTGTGTGAAACAAAGCGAGCGTTGCGAGGCTTTCTTTCCAAAAATATAATAAAATAAAAATTGCATCCCCGAGCTTTTCACTATAAGGCGACGATATTTATTTATATTTTATTTATAGGAAGAGTCGACTTACTTTCTGGATACCTCATTTGTCGAGGTCAGGTTAACATTCTCTAAATTCCAGACATGTACCTATTCATGCATTACTCCATGCGGCACAGGTAAACAAACTAGTAGATTACGATGAATCGACGAAGCTGCAGTAACAGAATTTAGCACCTAGTCAATAGAACAGGCAGCAAAATCAAATACCTTTTCCCCGAGATTTAGAAGAAAACAAAAAACAGTAGCAATTTAAAACAAATCCAACTCATTAAGGGTTTCAAAAGGTTTCGTGTGAAGACCAAAAAAAGCCACTTAAGTCACATTCCGATAATATATCGCAGGCAATTGGCTATATCTATTGCCTCCAGGCCACTTTAAAAGCCTCCGAATAGATTCGCGTATATTTTTACACCTGGCAACCTTTTTAACTGCTTAAAGCATTAAGAGAAATGGGTTGCCAATAGCTCTTCTCTCGTGCATAGGGTTGCCAGGTGAGGCCTTTGCCGGACATGTCCGGCTTTTTACAATCGTGTCCGGCCAAATATATACAAGTCCCGTCTGTCCGGCTTTTGCTCAAACCCGCCCCGAGTGAGACAACAAAACTGAAACTCTCTTTTGTAAACTGGAAAGTTACACCAACCTATAATTTATTTACAAACGATAAGGCCGATTATAAATTTTAATTTTTTTTAGTTCCTTTAAAAGTACTTAAAGAAGTTACAAATTACTTAAGTAAGAATAAAATGTGATTCATAATAACATATAGGCAATTATTAAGAGGAGAGGTTTCAAATGAATAACAATAGTAATATTTACACAAATAAAATAATTATTTTATTTTTTTAAACCATTTATTGTCAGGCTTTCAGGGCAAAATGTCCGGCTAAATATGAATCTGAGTCCGGCTTTTCTATTTCTGAGCCTGGCAACCCTGCTCTTACAACCTAAATTAGCGAATTGATTTTGACATATTACTTTTCCAAGTCTTAAAAGATTTCAAGATGGCCGACTACTAAACCTAGTGTATAATATATAAAGTTTCTTTATAGCTTAAGTCCGCACGTTATTAGTAAGCCTGAATTACTTCCCTCCCAAGAGGTGGGGTAAGTTTTAGGGTCAAAAGGAAAAAACGGAACCCTTATAGGATCATTCGTGTGTCTGTCTGTTCGTCCGTCTGTCACAGCCAATTTGCTTCGAATCTAATGAACCGATTAAGTTGAAATTTGATACACATATGTATTTCTGTGACCCAAAAACGAACGTAAATAAATGAATTTTAAAAATTAGGGTCACTTTTGGGGGAAAACAAGAAATTTAAAAAATATTTTGCTTACAGTACTGTGTGACAATTCAAATAAAGGGGCTTGTTGCGAGGATCTTAAACATATTTTTTATATAATTTTAAAATAAGTACTTAAAAAGATATTTAAGAAATTCGATGAAAATTTACCATTCCCCCTTATCTGCGAAACTACTGGACCTAAAATAATGAACAAAATACATATTATGGCTCTTTACTCATAGATTACAGGAAAATCTATAAGAAGTCTATGGTCTTAAATTGACATAGCAAATCTCTCAATATTGTGCGTACAAACTTACATTTGCAGTTGGAATGCATGGGAGAACATGTTTTAAACTATTATATTAAGTTTGTTCTTCGGATAAATAAATTCATCTCAACTACAGAACCCTACATTGTGCGTAGTCCGACACGCACTTGGCGGTTTTTTTTTTAACTAAGAAAGATAATAACTTCGCAAAGTTGCAATCAGTTACCAGCATTTACTTCAAAAACTTTATTCTTCTGCATGCACTGCATGCTTTAAAATCAAAGAAAGTGAATACAGTTGGATAACCTCACTAATACGATACTTTCTGTTTACGAAAAAAAAAGTTGTATCGATGAAAATTGCCCAGTTTTATTTACGCTAGTGATGTACTGAAACTCAATATCGATAATGCGATTAGGGGAGTCGCTCACAGCGCGTTATGTCTGGGCTATTGCCTCGAAGGGTTATTATCGCCATCCAACGCAATAAGCATTTTCATTTTAAGCGTTTGCACGTTGTTGTGATCCGGAATAGGATTTTATTGGACGCAAAAATTGGTTGTAGGCGGGATTTAGTTTCGGAAAAGGTAATGGGAAAATGTTTCGTAGTGGCGGGCGTCGTGATCGATAGGTATTTGATTTGCCGTAAGATCAGACAGTAGTTTAATAGACAAACTGACATATTTCTTTGTGCTCAATCTCAATCGCACTCACATCTCTAAGATATAAGCCCTGCATAGTTTGGGATCAACGTTCGATACAAAACATTGTGATGGACAATCTTAATCGTGTTAAGGCGACGATAACCGACTTTTAATCATTTTATACTGAAGATCAAACGACGAAACTAAACGAGTAGCGTTAATTATATGGAAAAAAATATATGTTAAATAAGAGCACTTTCTTAATAACTTAATATGTTAATATTATAGATTATGTTTATATTACATAGAATAATTAATTTGTAAAGTTATGTCTAACGCGGATAATAAACTGAGAATCACGCAAAATCTATCAAGCGTATTCTTTGTTTTTATAAAATTAGCATCGCATCCAGTGAAAATAATTTCTATATTCTGGGCACAAAAGTGGGCTTGTACTACACTTGAAGCCAAGCTTAGAGGTCTAAAAACAGACGCTCTAATCAAAGCTTGAGGGTGTAACTTGACTTTGACACGGCCGTCTGTGAAGTTCAGTGAACACATCGTTAAGCTAGTCTTTCTTCTCCTCAAGGCAGTTGTATTTTTATCACATATTAATAGCTAAGTCGTTATTATTATGTATACGAACATTTGTTTTGCAGCAAGAAGGATTTACGGTCGTCTTCACCAAAAAAATCAATCAATCTTTTACCAACTATGTTGGGGTCGGCTTCCAATCTAATCGGATACAGCCGAACACCAGTATTTTACATGGAGGGACTACCTATCTGACCTCCACAATACGTAAACACGACCACGGTCACGGTCCTCTTCACCATTAACACTAATTATTTTAAATGCGCAAGTATTTCTGTCTGTCATCTTCTCACGCCCAAACCACTAAACCGATCGTTACGAAATTTGACAGACAGGGACAGGTAGTCTGGGACCTGGAGAAGGAGATAGGCTACTTTTCATTCTGGATATTTATATTGAAAAATAATGAAATACCAAATACACTCACAATGTTAAATCTCGTTAGTCTACGACAATAGCCTCTATGACATCATGTACAATAGCAGTAGCTGCAAGCAGGTGTCTGTGCTAAATGTTAGAAATATCAGTTGGCTGCCAAATATCACGACATTAGGTAATCTGTGGCATTGCACAGGAGCCGGGTGGCGGGTTATTAGGTGTACCGATGGGGTCATCAATGATATTTTATATTGAGTGATAAGATGATTACTAAACTTATTCAAATTCAAATGATGATATTTCACATAAACCTGGGCAAAGCATCGGCACTTATGAAACGTCAGAAGCTAGGTCTTCTTCTTCGTTTTGCTCTTGACAGAGCGGTCGTGGTCACAATGAACTGTGTCCAATCGCAGGTGTAGTCGTTGTCTGCCTCACGATCTCCCTCCATTAAATGTTTCCTATGGAGAAGAGCTGGCCAGAAATTCCACGGTTTCTCTTTTAAAAATAATTGGCTTTCCAATGTTAATGGGTATCTATGGCACATGAATAAAAAATCATGTGCCTATAGGGTAGCCCTGTCAACAAGTACCACGTACCTACAACGAAATAGAAAATAGCCAATATGATATCGAAATATTTATGAGTACATTGCCTTCGTTTTTTGGACCGCTAAGTGGTTAGATGAAAGTGTGGGTGGTGTTATTTTCTATCAAAAGAAAGGTAAAAGATGTCTAAATTGGGACTGTGTCATATAAGGAATTATATAAGGCTCGCTCACATGATGTGGGAAGATACACCCTTATTACCAGACTTGAATTATTTCTATTTCTGGGAGACTTGTCATTTAGGCAGGTAAGTACCGTAGAAAGAGCATTTAACTTTATCTTCCTAACTAATAAGCGTTCAGGAAAAATGAGTATTTTTCTATAAAATACTAAAAGATAAAGAAAAGACAGTTCGCGACGAAAAATGAAGACAACGTCTAAAGAAAAAAATCCAGCAAATTAGTTTAAAATATCGCATTTTCCAGTTTTTCATTCTCAACTAAGTTTTTCTGTTACGTATATTTTATTCAAAAGCTTGAGAAGTAGTGTTCTGAATAGTAATTCATAATTTAGCACCTGTGGATGACAGTTACGTTCACAGATAAAAAATATAATATCTTTTCTATTCATAGAGCAATCCTTTTTCCAGAATATTGCAGACAAAAAAAGGCTTTAAAACTTAGTACCTTTGTTCTCGATGAAGCTTTGGGAAAACCAATAAAATGGTGGTCTAACGTTTACGAGGGAAACATTTGAAATATAATTTCGTGTCAGCTAGATAGAAATTATAATTTCGTGCCCAGTTGGGTTAGAGTATTTTTATAGTTAGGTATAGACTACCAATGTACTCAGTTTTAATTCACCCCACATTAGTAAGTACCTAGGATTAATTAAGTATAGGTACTCAAAAGTATTTTATTCATTTTTAACTAAGCCTCCGCTGTCCGTCCGTCCGTCAGCGGGCTGTATCTTATGAACCGTAATAAGTAGACAGTTGACATCACAGATTGTGTATTTCTATTGCCGCTATAACAACAAATAATTCAAATTAAGGGGTTCACATACAAGAAACTTGATTTTTTCGGGGTTTTTGCTCGATCTTAATGCAGTACGGAACCCTTCGTGTGCGAGTCCGACTCACACTTGGCTGGAAGACGACCCACTGACCCCGGTTTTTCTTATTAATTTAATGACATCTTAATTTTTTTTTAAAGTTACTTTGCGAGCCAAAAATGATGAAACCGATTCAATATTTCAGTGCAATCGTGTAAACGTGGAAAAAAAACGGATACTAATGTGAGTTTTATTGTTGTTATTCAAGAAATATGACCGTCTTGCGAAAACTGTTGGCGTAGTGTATTTTATGCTGATATTTGTCATTCGATTTTATGTTAGAAATACGATATTGTGTAGAAAGTTTATCGGAGACTGCCTCGTTAAGGCTCTTTCAAACAGGCGCGACAAGCGACGCGACACAAAGACACCGCTCGTCGCGCGACGCGGTGTCTTTGTGTCGCATCGCGTGTCGCGCCTGTTTGAAAGAGCCTTAAGTCAGTGGTCGCAAGCGACACCATTTTTTTTGGCGGGAAATCATCAAATAACTTCTCCCGCTCTGGGCGAAGCGGAAGGGCGTGTTAGACTCTGACTAAAACCCACCCGTGATCCTTCAGTTGCCTGTATGTTGCCAGGGGCCACGGTATCCCTTTCGGACTTTCCCGCGACCTCGGCAGGCATCGGCCCTAGCCTCTCTTTGAGATGCGCGTGGAATAACGCGCCGTCGACCCGGGCCTGGTCCTTATCGGACGGCGAGCTACTCATTTCTCACCGTCCGCAAGCCCGCGCCTGCGGTGGCCGGGAATCGGCCTACGACTCCCGACGCCCAGGGCGTCTCTTGCGGCGGTGGTAGGGGTGTGAGGGCTTGAAATTTGCCTCTCCCTCACGCGTTCCGCCTCCTCCTTCGCGAGCATTACTGCTGCGCAGAAGGAGGTCCCGACCTTCCAAGCCCTCTCGCTCCGTACATGGCCTGGACCAGGGTCGGTCGCGAGAATCACCGCCATCGATCGCCTCCACGAGGACACGGCGATGCTCCGCCCAAGCCTCCACCGGATGCTTTACTGTGTCCTCCGTCGCAAGCGCTACCTGGGTTCGATTCTCAGGTTGGGCACAGTATTATTGGGTTTTTCTATCAGGAATTTCTCAGTAGCAGCCTGAAGTATTGTGCCCGGTTGAAAGAAATTATGGCAATCGGCTCGCCCCTATTACATGGTACCTACTTAAATATAACTGGCAAAATGTGGGTATACCACACATATTTCATGGTGTTTCCCGATCAACATAACATGTGGATCGGGAAACACCATGAAATATGTTTATTGCTAGTTGCTCTTCAATAACATTGATAAGGGTATTAAAGTATTGTAGGTACCAAGAATATGTAGGTCAAATAAAAGTGGTTTCTTGTGAAGTAGCTCGGACAATGTAAAAGTACGAAGAATACGTGGCACAAATAGAAAATTCCTTTGAAAAGACTGCGTCAGCTGAGGAAGTGAGTATAAATACTTTCAGCTTTCTGTTACGTATTGTAGTATTTAAGTTCGTAGAATCTGAACAGCTGGGGAATAAATACACAATAACACTTCTTCATCATACCTGCCTAGACTAAAACATGCTTGCATTCTTTAAAAACAAACAAAAAACATTTGAATTGGCCATTTTAGAAGCAGGACATTCTGAACTTAGAAACGATGGTATCTACGTACGTATTTTCCATCAGATGAGTAGTCAACCAGTTTCCATACTCACCCCTACCATACTATTACATAAACTAGGTACATAATAACCAATTTTCCCCATGCGGGACAAGTACGAACAGTAGTACATCACATTATGCACCACGATGCTTACATTACAAATTCCTTTTACTTCTTCTAAATTCATGCATAGTTTTATAATATGTATGTTCGTGCGCACTTTTAAATTCAAAGAGTAATAACATAAATTCTTCCAAGTCTAGCTTTTCCACGAAATCTAACCAGTATGTTGACATTGATATGAGATCAATTTTCCAGTCGATCCTTACAAAAGCATTCTTACAAGCAATATTTTCTATCGCCCCATTTAAACTTGTATTTAAACGTGCAATATAAGAAATATGCAACCCACATGACATTTTAAGCGGGAGGGGTATAACTCGGCTTCGCCTGGATGCACCAGCTTTTCCAATCGTTATTGCACTGTGAGAGGCCTCTCATATTTTGCAGGATTGCACGGATCGAGGGGCTTTGTACCAATATCGGAACACTTGAAATCGCCGAGTGGGATTTATAGATTTGTATTTGAAAACGTTTTTATTTATTTATTACATACATATATTATATCAGAAAGTTGGGAGTTTGTTTAGAAGTTTAGATGAAGGACTGTATGATTTTATATTAATTTTGGAGCTTTTAAAATAGAAGTCTTTCCCCAGCTCTACTTTTGTGTCGGTTCTGTAGTTGCTATTCTATCATAAGCACAAAATGAATTCATTTCACTAATAAACTGCGAATAATTTTTCTTTGGAGACGGGTTTAGAAATAATTTCATTCGTTTGTAAGGCCTCGGTCTCGAAGTCAGCGGTCTGCGGGGCGGGGCGGCTGCGGCACGACAATGCATAGTTTTATATGGAACTGCTCGCTCCCCGCGCCGCTGCTTTCGAGGCCAGTTACATATAAATCTGTGCATTTGAACGCGCCGCTGCCTCTTTCCGACGCTGATGATCCCATTACACTCCTTCAGGAGAAGAATAGGGCCACCAGCACTATACACAAAAACAGACGCCTCCCGTCATTCCGACCTCGCCGCCGAGGTCCTTTGCGATCGCGACCGTGTCCCTGAGTAAATGATACTTCTCCCCGACCCTTGCTCGAAAACGAGGTGCCAGCAAGTTGTTGCCGCTGCGCACGTAGCTTTCTACTCCGCATAATAATCATGATTTAAACCAATTTTGATCCAGCCTGTCCCTTCTTGCTGTCCTCCCCTCAGCGCCGCCCTAAGCCGAGGTTTGTACCCCACAGGGGGTGCCCTTAGCGAGCGTTCGCCTAGCTTTAATTTAGTATAGTTTTTTGCTCCTGGCTGGAGGCTCTAAGTGTAGCAGCTTAAGGCACCCACAGGAAAGTCCGGTTAAGCAGCCAAGACCTTAGTGGTCAAAACTGCGAGTTGCCATGTTAAAAAAAAAAGCGCCGCTGCCGCCGCCGCCCCGCTGCCCGCTGACGTCGAGTCCGCGGCCTAAGTGCGCAAACCATGGAAATAGCTTTCAAACATCATTACCTAGATACAACATAATACGTTCAAATTATAACACTCTGTACCTACTCATGTGGTTTACTCTTGAAGATAATTATAATTGAGGTAGGTACGGTACTCGCCGCACTCACAGATAATATAATCATTGCTACATCAGACCTATATTAGGTCATCTACTGTGAATAAAACCTGACCCAAAGGGCTTACGAAACTGGGCTACAAAAAACCTGCTCGATCGAAAACTATCGATAAAGAAAATCGATTATATCCGCCCATAAGCGGTAGTAATCCGGAAAATTCCGGTTCAGAGCGGCTCGCGCCTGAATAAGCCGAAGCCGGCCGGAGAAAGCCATGAATATGCATCGCTTTTGTGATTTAATGCCCACGCTTAGTTCAATTTCGATAATACGAAATTCTGAAGGAGAAACATTAACTTTAGCCTGTCGGTAAACAGGGAAGCTAAAGTGCTAGCAAGTAAAACAAATGGAGTTTGCAGCCAATCATTTGAAAAATAGTGTAACCTCCGCTTACATCAATTTCTCAGTTCTAGTTCAGCGAATGAAGCGACTGGCACAATATGTACTCCGTTTTTGCGGAAATTGTTGCCAATGACAACAATTAATCCTATTCCTAAACAATGTTGCCAACGCAAAAAGAATGTGCGTAATAACGCCGGTGTCACTAAAGGTTGAGAATCTATTCAAAGGTTCGAAGACAAAAAGCTCAATGTATGTAAAAAAAAAGCAAATTAAAAAACCTTTGGGAGCCTTTCAATCCGCGTTTTCATTAAAGCAGGAATTTGTAATTAATCCATCTTAAAAAGGGTATTTTCCTGTTTAAACCGGTTCGATCTGGTTTGCGGCGGTTTGAGCAAGCAGAACAAATGCTATTTGTACGAATAGATAGATTTAGATTTCACAAAATCTTAAAGTAAATCTGTGTTTCGCTAAATTTGTCATTTGCAGATGTTAAAGTTTGAAGACCAGGTGTAAAACATCTGTTCATTAATGCATTTATTTAATTAAAATCTTCGCCTAAAGCTCATTAATGAGGTCGTTGTCAACTTAATTAGTTATGCAAACGATAATCGAATTTTAAATATCGAATTACCGATATCATAAGGCTTGGCAGAGGTGACATCATCATAAGTCCAGTTTAATTTAACAGCGGAGCATCTCTTAGACATTAGAATTAGAATCATCATAAATGTTGCCATTATTACTACGCTTGGTAGAAAGATAGTAGATGACAGTCTTAGTTGATTTTCACAAAACTTACAAGAGAGGTCTAATACTTATTTCGTGCGAAGAAACTAAGAGCAAGGCACAATATTAGACTAGTCGAAACACCCACCAGTAATATACGAACCAGACTTAACAGAGGACCACACAAGTATGGTAGTACATAGTTGTGAGGTCCTCTGTTTAGTCTAGTCCAACTACGGCTTTATGGACTCGCATTTAGGTCAGACATGTTTAAGAACTCGATATCCCTTTCAGAATACTAATAAAGGTGTGGCAAGTCTAAACACGAATCTATGAATCAGACGCTTACAATGCACAGGTCAAATGCAGGCAACCCGAAAACCAGCGGCGAAATCAAACAAGTACATAAACATAAATAACTGACATTGAATAATAAAACTGCAGAAGGACCGATGCAACGGTCACACTGTCGCGACACAAGCAATTCGTCACATCGCGAATCATTCAGACGAACTCGAAAGCGAACCTGGGAAGATTTTTAACAATGTGGCCAATATCGAACACGAAGTTTTAATCGCGACAACGTGAAACAAATCTATGCGCAACAATGTGGCCGTAGCATAAAGAACTTTGCGTAAAAATAAGCGTAGACCAAAGAGTATTAGATGAATGGAGTGTTTAAAAACGTATTTTTCCATCGAGGTTCAGGCGAGTCATATCATATGTGAAGCGTGGCGGGAAATTAAACGTCTGTCATTGGAGGATTGCCGGCGTCTCGTCAAACGGCACGTTTCCGATTGGCTAGGGGCAGTTATATGAGCAGTTTGCCGTATATGTAGTTACATAAATGTACTGTATTTGCTTATTTTAGTTATCAAAAAACGAATGGATTGCTTTAGCAGTCGTTTGAAATTGTTCCGATTCCTGTGTTTCCAAAATTTATTCACAGTCACAGGAGTTTCAATTAGCGAATTTTGTAAAAATATTATCTTTCTGTCATCTAGACTTATTCATAGTCAAGCTAATTTAGCATGCGCAAACGCCGCCTGTATGATATCCTGTGTTAGTCATTCCGCGTGCTGAGAATACACTGGATCTACCTGATATGCATCTACTTACTGACGTCAGTACCTATTCTTATTTCCTTTTAATAGCTTTAGTTTTATAAAACCGGATAGTTGCAAGTATGGAGATTGTTTTGAATTGTTTGTGTTCTCGTTGAGTCTCTAAGGACGATAAATAATGGAAATTACACATTAATTTGCGGAAATGTATGACAAGAAGATTGAGCCTCTAAGAGCTTAGATAGATTTAATTGCTAGTTGCTTTGTTCATGCTGCTATAGTAAAATGTTCAAAAGTTGATTGTTTTAGTAGAAATTAAACTATTTTATTTTTCAATCTGGCTTGAGAAAAAAAACGTCAGAAAAAAAATCTTATTTCAAATCACAATCAGTACAGTCATTACTGGATTCTGCTCTTTTTAATTTGTATTAAACAGAAACTTTCCTCCAGGCCAGGCCTCCTCTCACCGAGAGGACTGCACTGCCCTAGCAGTGGGAACATTATATGCTGATTATGCTTATGCTTACTCCAGTCGTCTCACATCACCCGGCGGCGCTCCGCCTTTAGCATCTATTTGCAAACAACTGCCTCCACAGAGATTTGAATAGAGGGATATTTTTAGAAAACTGAACGAATACGGAATGGATAAATATTTTTAAAAATTGATGTTTGCGTAGCGTGAAACGGAAAGGTATGTCGAGCCATCATGCCGATTGGATTCGTTACATATGAGACTGAAAATTGGAATATTCTTTTCTTAGTAATACCTAAATGTAAACATTTTAAACTGTTAAGTACTAGACTAGGAATAAAATGTTAGACCTTAAGGAAAATAAATATTATTGTAGTTGATACCCACTCTTTTCAAATATACAGCTAGTAAGTACTTATTGCTGCAAAACAGATAAGTACTTTAAGACACTCCAAAGACAATTTCCACGCAAACTCCGCCCCCATGCACCGCGCCACTCTACTATGTGCTAAACGCTATCACTTCAATAATTAAGTTGAATATCGCGTGCTCTCTATGGTCGTGTTCGAACACGGAACTAAATGTCGTAAGTCTCAATTCTTCTTTCGTTTGTAACTAAAGTAAAACTTGATCTAGAGAAGAAAAAAAAAAATCTGGATAATAAACTATATTTTCTTACTGTCAATAATTAATTTAGACATAAAAGCCAAGTAATCTTGTAATCGTTTCAAATAATCTTTAAATAAGACATGATTTTCGAATGAAAAATGAATCGAGCAAAAATGTTCCAATTACGTAACTGTCTTATATATGGAAAGAAAAATATCCAATAAATCATATACTAAAGTTTCATTTCGATCGTATGCGTGACTTTTCAGAATATTAATGCAAATTAACATACAATTTAGGGAGCCGCCTCTTAATACAATCACAATTATTGATGGCAAAGTATTGTGCTTGCATTATGATATTGTTGGCTCACAGAAAGATACACCATCTAACATCCTGCCATCCCTGTTTAAAACACCCACAAAAACAAGAACGGTCCATTAAACCCAAAAGCACGGTTTACTCACACAATATTTAATAAATTAATCACTATTAGTGGCCCAATTACTCCACGTGGTCCGTCCCCCGGTCCTTGTCTCCTAAGCTCAGTGCAATACAGATTGATTGTCAATTACGCGAGAGCGTCGGGGCCCGGACCGAAGGGCTGTTAAAATGACGAACACTTATCGACATTCGATACTCTGCCATGTTTTTAATTAATGGAAACTTAATAACTGTTTACAGTTGAGTAGACAATTTGTGAGTGGATCAGTTTACGTAATTATTGTGTGTTTAATGTTTTGGGGTTGATGTGTGATGTCGTTATTATATTTAATTTACTAGTTGCAGCCCGCGTGGACCCTAATTATTTTTCTAAAATAATAGTAGCCTTAGTTACTCCTTATAAGATAAGCTAATTGCAAGTGAAAGTCCCATCAAAATCGGTCCAGCTGTTTCAGAGATAAGTCGGAACAAACAGACAGACAGAGACAAGTTTCTAATTATTATTTTTTACTTGTTTCGTGTCCACTGTGTTACAAAAACCTTGGCCGTTCCGAACAGGGCACATAGGTATTGCAATAAAATTACCAAAAGGTAATAAAAACTAATTATTATTGAAAACAAAAAAGTTATTGCTAATTAAAATTCAGGTTTTTAGCATCAAAATTATCCCAATTCCATTAAAAATTGGTAAATATTCAACAGGTTCTGACTTTCAATAAGTTATGACTTGTAGACACCCACCGACGGCCGCCCACGCCCCATGTAAATAACCCGGTGAAATTTCCCACTGAAAAAAAAATGCGGCAATTTTTTTTCTTTCTTTTTTTCTAGAAAATTGCCACATAGGCTCTCAGTTTGATGCTTAGCAACATCCTCACGGATCGAACAGGGTTTTTGTTACACGCTGTATACTTTTATATACATTTAGTCAAAAAAACTGTTATTTTGACATTACAAACAGACACTTCAATTTTATTTATTTGTATTGATGTAGCGATTTATTTACTTTAGGCAATCATATTTTATCAAGTTTAACTGTTTTAAAATTCCACTGCAGTGAGAGGGTCCTCCACTTCTCGCAGTGTTTTTTTATTAGGAGCCTCGCTGCTACTATTTAGCTGACATTACTAATACACAATACCGTGAGCCTCTTATTTTATGATTACCATTAATAAATACGCATTCCAAAAAAATCTCAAAAAAAAAAATAGTTCAGGACGCTCTTGAACCCTAATTTCAGTCGTTACTTCTGTGTCAAAAGTTTTAGTACAGCAAAATTCGTAACACTTCGCAACGAAGTCCGCTCAACTGTCCAAAATTGGCATTCTACGTATCTAAATAATGCAGTTACAGAAAAGTTCCGCGACGACGCCATTATCGAGTTAGAAAATACAATTTCATCGCGATTCTAAACCCGAAGTAATTTAATTACGACTAATAAGCGAGTTGAGGCCCGAAATATATGCGTACAGAAGGACCACTTTACAAAATGTATCGCTCAAACACACAATGTACGATTAAATTAATGTTGCATGTTTCAGTGCACAAATAATTAAATAACAGTATCCTATAGACTATGGCCTATGGCCAATGGCAATATTCACTTGGGCATATTATTTATTTTATTAGTGACCTAATAGAAGACAAAGGTAATCAGTTATGGACTTTTACAAGCTGGAAGAGAATGACTAAAGAGCACGGAGCGGTGTGAGTCGAGAACACAAGCCGGTCTATTCTGTAAAAATATCACCGCGAAAAATTTGGCGAAGTGAGCTTAATGGCTCGTGCAGACCAGCGCATATCGAGCTGGTCTGCACGAGCCATTAAGCAGGCGCTACAGGCAGCGCGACCCTTGTAGCGCCCGCGATGGGCGCTGGTCTGCACGAGCCTTAAATTGAGTTGTCATTCCACCTAATGCTAGGGATTGACACTATTGACAGGTCACCTACCAAACCTACCTAAGTTTTCAGGATGAGTTTTTTTAGCAATGAGCCTTCTGTATTTACTTATTCTGTGGTCTAGTGAATAACAACGAGCACAATAACAAAGTTTGTCTGCAAGTTTGGGCAAAGACAACATTGTAATGCCTTATAATATGCGATGAATGTGCTGATACCCTTTGTTGGAGGGACAATGTTTGAAGTTGAAGAATGGTTTAATGACTGCGGGCGAAGATTAAAGTTTCAAATCTTTCTGTATGTCATCCATAGAATCTTTTGTTGAAGATACGTTTATTGAAGTATATGTAAAATCATCTATGTATATTCCTTTATTTTTAACATAATTTGATACGTAAGAATACAAATAAACAATTATCAAGTGTTTATTTGTTGGAAACATTGCAAAACAAGACCTCAGGTTTATTTTTTCCACCTATAATAATGAAGAAAACAATTATATAATAATGCTATAATAATCACAGATGCTAAGTTTCTAATTCCACATATTAGTTTCATAATACATATTTCCACGGCAACGTTTTACACGCATTTCACAACACAAATATTTCAACAAAAATAATAATTAAATAACCCAATTTCAACCTATGATATCATGTCATCTAATTCCCTTGACTGGGCAAAGTGCCAACTAGTCCTTCCGGTACCAAAAAGTACCACCTGCGTAACATCTGTCACTATATGACACTGTTTAGTGTCAGGCACTGCCTGTAAACGTTATGTCAGTCTCAGGTAGTTAAATTAACGGCAGGGGAGATTTCCAGGGGAGATTTTTTTTGGTTAGTGTCAAAATGTTTGTCAACAAAGAGGTTAAATGGATCCCACGTGGTGATTTGTAAGGGAATAGTGTGTGGTTAGAATTTATGTTGTCAAGTGGTCAATTTATGGGATATTAGGTTATAATGGATAGCTCTGTTAGTATCCTTTTTTTTGTAGTTTCTGGAATTAAGTTCTTTGAAAATAAGATTGTTATTTGATTTGAAACTTAGCTTCTATTACATGGTTATAATTTATATGATCAGAAAAAATAGTAGGCACCTCTTTTATTATAAGTTGGTAGACTGTAAGTTGTAAGAAAGAATCAAAGTATTATTTATTACATTGGATTCAAATAATTTTCAATATTTGATGAAACCATTTCTTAGAATAAGTATAATATTAATAACAAAATTGCTTTTTCCTCCAAAGACATTTTTCTTTTGACACACGCATTTCATAAAATTTGTGATTTACTACTGGGAGTTTACTAAAATTAGAATTAATAAGTCTCATCCATATCGAGATGACGAAAAGAAAAATATGTAAGAAAAAGACACGCTACGCCGACCACAAATAAATTGGGAGGAGAATGATGATGAAGACGACCCAAACATACATAAATTTCCTGTACTTTAATGCGAAAGTAACTGCCTGCCCGCCTGTTACGTTTTCACGTTTTTGACGAAATTTGGAACACAGGTAAACCACGTCCTGCGTTATGATATAACGTTTGGTTTGGATGTGGGATCTTATCCCGGTAGTACATTCCCGTGGGATAATTGCCGACCTCCACGCGGGCAAAGGGTAGTTTTAAATTTTTCTTATACGAAAATTTTCCACGCCTATGTTAATGCTCTCATAAACATAAAATAATACACAGTAGATACAAATCCACTCATCACCATATGAGATCCATCTCGTGTTGATGAGGCGCCTGCGGATTATTGACGGTATTTGGCAGCAGGCTCTCATTACATTATATATTATCAGTAAAGCTGTCGATGATAATATGAAGATAGAATATATTCCTGGTTTCCGATGTAGTAACAGAAAGCGCGACAGGCAAATCTTGCAAGTCAGGTCAAAGTCTACTCCAGTTTAATTTGTCATTCAACTCAGGTTTCACATATTAAAATTTAAAACAGTTATGACTAGAGCAGTAACATGTGTGAAACTTCATCTAATTCTAAGAACAGTACACCGGCTTTATAATTCACCTGTCATGATGTTTCCTGCGACCAGTCTACCCTGGCACTTCATAGTGGCGCCACTAGTAACAGCAAAAGACATACAAACTGTCAAATTCGGTACATTTACAACTTAGTTCCTTATTTTGCCACGTATCATGATAAGCTGGGAAAGTCGTTTGAACAGTATTTCACACGTCTGACACTTAATTACGAGTCTCTGCTTACAACTTACGGAATTATAAACAAGACTGTTCCGTGGTTTTATCTTCGAGGTAAGAAGCTTTCTTGGACAACCGAGACGTTTAAAAGGCTTAACTGACTGATAAAATAGAAAGAATTAAATGTTTATTTGCATAGAATGTAGGTATACCGCCTGTACAGGTGAGTTGTTACAAAAATCCACGTATATTCTACCATTTGGAATACAACATTTTGTACTTATAACTAATACATTTCTAATTGGTGACTCTTATTCTTTATATGAAAAATAAAATAACATGTCTAACATTAAAAAACGAATTATTAACTAGAGTTGCAGGTGGTGCTTCTCGTCTAACAAAAACACTTAGCAACAGCTACTATATAAATAGCCCAGACCTTCAGAGCCATGGTTTTTGTTCCAGTTCCAGTATTACCCCCTAAATAATGCGAGCCATTAGTTATAACAACGTAGACGTGAGCAAATGAAATCTACAACTGTGGCCAAACTTCCGACACTCATAAATACACAGAAAGTAGTTGGAAAACTCGATTTGCACACGCAGAATGGCACAAAGCGACGTTCAGAATGTCAAGCACGCTACGGCACTGTGCTTCGTTAAGTGTTAAGTCAACAAAAAATAGGGGTGAAGTTGGGAAAATTGTCGAACAGAAAATGCTCGCTTTTTTGAGCAAATAACGAGGTTTTCTTGATCTACATATTTCTGACTTTACTTAGGCTTTTCCAGATTTTCAACATAAGTATTTACTTAGGAATCTTAGTGAGTTGAAGCAAAATTCCAGAAAGGTTCTCCTGTACCATCAGGGTAACGCATATCTAAGCAATTTGAAAACAAAATCCTGTGCACACGACGACCCTGTCTTTCGTTGGTAAGCGATACTATAGCGGCCGAGCGTTGCAAGCAAGAATAGTCTTTACAGTGTACAGATATGCGTTTCTTCGATAGTACCCAGGTATATATATTTTTTTCTGAAAATGTTCCTGCTTTTGTAACGTTAAGAGACTAATGAAACCTTACATGGTAACAAAGATACGACTAGGTAGTTTATAAACACGGCACAATGTTTCGAGAGACATTCACGTTATCAACTTGATTCTCCTTCTAATTACCTTTTTTTCCAGACTTATTTTGAGAGAGAGCAATTCCACGAGTTTAATGCTGAAACTTTTCAAAGGAATTTTTATCTCGAAACTTCCTAACTGAACAAACTTTTAAGGATTTTTGTATAACAAAAGCGTCTAAAAAGAAGAAGAGGAACGACCTCACTGGTATTCTTATTGTAAAAATTAGCTCAGAGAAAACAAAGTGTGACAATAGACAAAAAAAGTAAGGCACTCCAAAGTTTAGACAAGTAATGTTTTATTTAGATGTTCCTCCAAAACAAAAATAATATATCGTCTGTTTACTTGCATATCTTTAACCATAAGAAAACCTGAATAAATAACAGCAATTAAACATTTTGAACAAATAGTGATCTCATAAAAAATAACCCTTTTAGACCGATAGACGTTTATAAATTGTCAAATTTTCTCGAATTGGTCTCGCGGGCGATGTTCAGAGCAATTTTCGTGATCAACTGAGTGGATGATTGTTTAAATTGCTCGTCTTGTCTTGATGCGTAACAACATTGCTTTAGGCAATTTATGTAGCATTTTATGGTTTTTCTTTTACAACTGAGTACGTTAAATATGAGATACCATTACTTTTTGAGAGCTTTTAGAACAGAATTGAAATTCTAGGTATTAAATTAATAAATTACAGTTGAACGGTTTATAGTGACAATCTGAATATTTTATTACACTTTTATAACACACTGTCGATATTAATGACCGGTACGTTTTGCCCCAGTTCACCCAAAATAAAATACATTGTGCAAGAAATAAATGAGATTTAAATTATTATAGTGACTATTGTTAATTCATTTCAGCTTTTTGTCTTGACAGGACAGATTATTTAGTTAACGTAGATGATGAATTATTGATCCATAGTTTTGTTTTAATAATAATAATAATAACCCCACCGCCGTATCTCTACGTTGACGTCGTGGAGGGGCTTGCGCGCTCCGAACTGTAGGTCTGTGCCGGTAGAGTTTACTTTGCCGGCACAGGGCTAGGATAAGGAGCCAGACCAAGAGAGATACAAAAACCCGCAGGGCAGCATGTGGCGAGCTGTTGGGCAGTAGCGAAACCACGGACCTTATCTCCCGGGAGAAGTCTTGTTCCTCACCTCTGGCTTGCCTTTATTGGCTGGCTGGAGTGAACACTGACGAGGAACAGAGCTCCCACCTCATTCTTGCCTTTATTGGCTGGCTTGAGTGGAGACTCGCAAGAGCAAACGTGCTCGGAGGAAGGAAGTATTCCAGTAAGATGCTGGTAGGGATCTTGACCGTACTTCCGGGATTGTCCTGATAGCCGTGGAATACCTCTCCACTCCTCAAGCACCACAGGAAGTGTTGCCCCCTTGTCGCTACGACACTATGTGCTAGCGACCGTTTTCGGGGGCCCATTATTGAGTGTGCAAGTCACCCCCTGCCATTTTATCCGTGTATTACATAACATTGATCAGGCAGGGGACATAGTACTTCCATAGTTCCAGGTAACTAATCCATAGCCACCCAAATCCATAGCCCATTATATTTTGCTTCCATGTTCTGCAATAGTCCTACACCAACCGGGGGTTGTCCTTGGGTGCACTTGTATAGTGCATACAGGGATAATCGTCGATTGGTGGCTCAACACTTAAAAACATCTAACAGGCCTCTGCGCGTTGGCTTCGGCTCCTCGTACGCCTTCCAAAGGTCCGGGACGAGAAATGTCAAAGAATAATAATAATTTATTTATTTCTCAGTTTATGGTACATTAAGATCTTAAATTGAACATTGTTTCACATAAACTACGAATGTAGATGGCTGTAAGAGTAGCGGAAGACCAAAGAAACGATGGATGGACTGTGTGAAAGATGATATGGCTGGAAGGGGGCTGACTACCGAGATGACGACTGATAAGAGAAGTATGGAGGAAAAAAGTTACCTTATAAATTAATAAAAAAGACATGTTCCACCGACCATAAATAAATTGGGATAAATACAAGAGAATCAAGGGTCTTTCAAAGACACCGCTCGTTGCGCGACGAGCGGTGTCTTTCTGTCGCGTCGCGTGTCGCGCCTGTTTGAAAGACCCTTCATAATAATGATGTTGACTATAGTTATATTTTTAGTCATTTTAGTTTATTGTGAGAAAGAATTGACTGACCAATAATTCTTCCTCAGGCCGCGCGCACTTTGGATGCGTTTTCGTACGAATATCACTCGTGCGTACACGTACGATCATGGTCGTACGAATTGAGTGCGCACACTGGATACGTTTTTCTCCGTCAAATAGAACAAATCCCAACAAGTTCGGATAGTTTTCGCACGTCGGAACTCGTATGCGTACGCACCAAGTCTGCGCGCTCGGTTTGTATTTGGAAGGGCTGGATCGTTCGTGCGTGTTCGTACGAAAACGTATCCAAAGTGCGCGCGGCTTGAGTTTCCTGACAGCTTATTTAGATAGGTAATAGAGATGAGGATGACGAACTACACATACCCACATAATTTTATCCTGCAAAATGCAATTTCTTTACATTCACCAATTTCCTTGCCCACCTAGCTGGCAAGACTGGGTTGTAAAACAAATAGTTCCCGGTCCAGCAGATTATGCAAAACGGTTTATTTAAATTTTATACGCGGCCGCCATTATGATAATGTTTGAGCAGTTCCCTCCAAAACCGAAGGATTCATTTTGTACGATATTTTGTCGACATTAGTAGCGATGACGTCACGGGTTCAGGTTGTTTGCTTACCTGTAACAAGAAAAATAAAATATTAAAATCATTGGACATCGTTTTCTGTTTTGCCTTTGCAAGCAAGATCATGACAGGGGTCGCAATATATTCTATTTTATATTTATCGTTTCCTTGTATGAATTTGTGGTGGTTTTTTTTCCTCGTTATTCTAGGCTAAAATTGGGTCAGCAATAGTTAAACCTTTTGTAACGGGGGAATGTCCTAATACCGTATTCACCTTAGACTAAACTGAAACGACTGCTAAACCTTTGATAGGTTTATGAGTTATCCACTTATTAGTTAAAGTGAATATTGCCAACACGCTTGGCAAAAAGAATTTTATCACGTTCGGTTCCATTATTAGCTGCACCCTTTTAGTAGACTGAAAGACGGCCCCAACAGTTCTGTAAATACTGGACTGATGATGCACCACAAAGAATGATCAAAAACCTAACTTTGTTCCAAACAATTAATTTTACTCTGCCCATCTTTTCAGGTAGAACAGTCTTAAAGTAATACAAAGCCACTCTGTACTTAATAGGCAACAAACGCGTATAAAATCGCGTTCTGTTAATGCAATATGCATATCACCTAAATGGGTTTATGCATATTAATGCATATAGCAGCGCCATTAGCCATGTCGTTAGACATATTTATAGACAAGCTTCTTAGACTGTGGTTTGTTATATTTATGACGTATTAAAATAAGCCATGCCAGCTAAGAGATGACCAGTCCCAACTTACGAAGCCCGTTCACGAACATGACGCATGGATCAGATCTCTTGTCTCAATCCTGTGCGCTCCTGTGCCATCTCATCAGGCTCATCCAGGTTCTGCCCGCGATGGCAACAATCTCGTCCGCCCATCTGGTCGTTCTATTGTTTTATGCTAAGTGACAATGTTTTGTCATTTAGTAAATTACAAATGGTTCTGTAGGTAATCGAAATAACTTAATTTTCACAAAGTTTTAGCTTATTCCAGTTCACTTATTTCCATTTTCTGCCTAAATCGTAATCTTTTGAAATGCCTTACAAGTTCTTTAGTAATGTTCTAGTGGTTTAGCTTACAAACGATGATTTGGTTCTTCAAGGTGTGAAAAGAATCTAGTTTCGATTGGAAGATAATCCCGTAAGTATTAAGTTCACCAATTTAACCAATAACGGTTAATAAAACTAGAAATCAGCAGACATTCGTTTCTACCTTAAAAGAAAGCCCATAAAACTCCGCATAACTAGTAACCAGGGAAAACGTTTTACGTAACGGTAGCAATCTAACCTACTCATTACATTACCCTGTGGCAGTCGCTGGGTGTTACCTAGGTACTGCGTTTCAATCCGATACTTTGTTGTTTTACTGACATAATACCTAGCTTCTGTATTTATACTGGCTATGTACAACGCTACAAGATTCTTTTGGCGAGAGTGGCCAGAATCGGAACTAACGCTGCCACCTTGTTTTGTCAATTCAATTTTTATGACTATTTCACAAATGTTTACCAACAACTAGTAATGTCAATTAATGCGATTTCTCGGATTCAATTAATGACTTTTCAGATTCATGTGCGTGATTATTGCTTGCTTCTAAAACGATGAAGGAGAACATCGCGAGGCAACCGGCCGGCCTGCGAGATATTTGTCGACGGCATGTGAAGCCAAGTCAGAGGCCCATGGGCGGCATAAATACTCTGACACCAGATTAGTAACCAACCACACGAAAAAGAAAGAAAAACCACTTTATTAATTATGGCATTCTACTTTTAGAAACGTTCTGCTTAGGAGAGTGTTTCTCCGTCACTCATACCTGTGTGGCAGTATTTTTCTGAAGATCGATGTCAAATTTACACCCGGGCAAGACATTATAGCTGTACGAGCATCTATTGACGCGTGGCGAAAAACAGAACTAAGGTCGCCATCTTGTTTTGTCAACACAATGTCTGTGCCAATTTCACAAAAGTATACCAACAGCGCCTCCCTGTCAACGTCATACGAGTGTCAAGACCTTTGCAGCAATTTATGTGCTGGGTATACTTTGTTGTTTTACTGTCACAATACTTAACTACGAGAAAATGGCGTAAGCTGGGCACAGTGGGTCGTGTGGACGGTCGATTGAACCTCGATGTCGCGCCTTAAAAGGGATTATTGTCAATTTGCTACAGGCTAACGACTGCGTAGTGTAGGTTTTTATTGGAAGAACTGTTGCTTAGTGTATGGAAGCCTACTGGGCTCGACCATCCAGGACTAAGGAGTTCAACCCTTGGTTTCTGAGAGACGAGAAAAATTATAAACAGGATTGTTAACATTAACGAGCACACCAGCTGTCTAATTTAACAAAGGACTGAAATAAAGGAAGATTATCTATTGATCAATTGTAGTTTTCTCAATAACTTTTTGTTTGTGCACTTGCACTGTTACCTAACGCCTATTGTGCTAGATTACGATCTGCAGTCAAGACAGCAGCGCTCTGCAGGGCTATATGTAGTATGTACTTAGTTATAAGTTTAGGTACAGATATACATAAAGCGAGGTGTGTAAGTGGGGCGCCTCAAACTAGGCTATCACGACATCTGATACCAAAGGAATGTCACTTGCCGACAGGGTTGCTACTTCGCAGGATAGAATATATTACTTTTATTTTCTTTGTTTTTCACCGGAAATTGCTAATTTGACCAGACTTTTGTTAGAATTTTCCAGTACCAATTTTCCTAATTTTGTCGTCTTTATCATTAAAGATAGTTAATCACTATGCATGTAATTATTATAGGTTTATTATTTTAATTGTAGGTATTTTATTTTTCTGAAAATGCTTAAGTACATTATAGGTAAGGATAAAATTGTATTCAAGCGAACTTTAAAATGCCTATTTATTTAAAAACAAAAATAGGGAAAGTACTTACATAGTGAAATAGGTAATTACTATTTTACTTTTCTTTGCTTATCAAGATACAATTTTTTGGACCTGGCAACCCTACCGGCTGCATGCGCTGCACTAAGTATACGCAGGTAGGTACACAATAACGTATGCGTCGCATTCCATAAACGCCTCGATTCTACGTGAAGAGGAATAACTTATTCTGACTATTGCGTGTTTACTTGTGTAGGGAAGAAATAAAACTATTTTAATACTTTGTAGGTAGAAGCGATAGTGACAGCCTTGTATAATGAAATAATAGACGTTACTTCAAGTAGCTCGCTATAATCTTTGGCATATCTCTGCTTGAAACCGAAGATTTAAGGCTCTTTCAAACAGGCGCGACACGCGACGCGACACAAAGACACCGCTCGTCGCGCGACGAGCGGTGTCTTTGTGTCGCGTCGCGTGTCGCCCCTGTTTGAAAGACCCTTTATATAACTAATTTATTAAACATAATTGGCGAAATGTGGGTGTACACTGTGCTTTATGTACACCTCTGTCTAAACTTCCGGGAGTACAGGGGGCTTAAAACGGCCGCTTTGGCAGAATCATAATATGTTAATATCATGAATCACACAAACTGTCACAAACTGACAATTCATAATATTATCTGCGTTCAATTCATATTACGCAATTTATCTGTTTGATAGTTTTTTATTTCATTGAAATAACATTTTAACTGTAGTAGAAAAAAAATAAAAATCTCATTTGATTAATAAAAACTGTAAAGAAAAAATTTCCGGTAAAATTACGGTCTTTATTTTTTCATGCGGCAATTTTCACACCAAATATGATTCTGATATAAATTGAATGATTCGGCTAAAATATGTCAACATAGAGGAATTGCTGGGAATTCAGAAAAGTAATTGCTTTTAGAGGAATTGCGTAATGTTGCGTTTTTGACCCGCAGGTGAGATGTTATGTTGTGCACACCATTGGCCAGGTGGAGGACCTACAGAAGATCGCGGGGAAGATCTGGATGTGACTCGCACGGACCAGGGAAGCATGGCACGTAAGAGAGGAGGACTATATTTACTCAGCAGTGGGTGCAACAAGGCTGACGATGATGATGATGATGTAATTTCTTAGCTTCAAGACTCAGCACATTGTTGAGTTTATAACTTAAATTTAGCTTTGCTAACACCATTTTGTGAATCAGGGGGAACCGACTTAAACACTTATATTAACATAATTAGGAAAAACGAAAATAGCCTAGTGCAGTGGTCGGCAAACTCATGAGTCAATAGAGCCAAGTATCAATACTATAACGACTAAGATTTCTTATGAGAGCCAATCCTTTCTGTCTGTACAAACTGTCCCAATACACGTTTTTAAATCATAAAACTCCCATCCTCTTTCAGTCCACAATGCTTCCTAAAATTAAATTGGTCAGAAGTAGGATCATCATCATCATATTGGCTGATAATAATATGATGAAGGCATCGTACTCATTAACAAGTTTACCTTGGAAAACTTAAAAAATACAGTAAATGATTAATTTTCGATATTCTTTTAATTTTTGGTGAAAATACATACTGTGTACTTCGGAAGTAAATCTATGAAATATAGTTCGAGTTTTAAATAAAACTTGATATCTTGCTTAATGACCGAAACCCCGACTCCTGCGCGTATATCTACGCTCGCATTCATCGACATTTGTACAGACAGAGCCGCACTCTATAGGCCAAAGAGCCGCATGCGGCTCGCGACCCGCGGTTTGCAGACCACTGGCCTAGGGTAATTTAGGTACTATCACATGTGGTGCCGTGATCAGGATTGTCCGTTGCGCAGGGTTTATTCCATTGTTTCTTTGTACTAATAAACTTAGATACCTTGATAAAGCCAATGTATTAAACACGGCAGTGCATTAGCACCACAGGCAACAAGAATTCCTGATAGTTTGTTCAAACAACAACAGACAGTACTGTTTCCATTGACGTAGCTAGTCTGTGCCTCTCAGTTATGCGTTGTATTAGAAGTGAGAACCGTAGTTAATCGAGTCGAGGTTTACGACCGGCAAGGGAAAAGATTTAGTCAGATGCAATGCATATAAACTAACAAGACAATTCGTGCGGGATCTGCACACGATGGCTGATGGTGATGATGGACGTTCATTGTCCATTTGTCAGTATTAGTTCAGCAGAAAGTAGCTATCGATGTAGCAGTAGGTAAGCTTGACGTCCAAATTGGATTTCCGGATGAGGAAGTTGCTTTTTCTGTAAGATTCAGTTGCAGTCGTTGAAAGTTGCCGTCTGGTAATTGGTGTTATTAGGCTCGTTTAAGATAGAAATCTCATACCTACTACATCCCATATTCATGATATTACGAAGAATTGTAAACCCATGATAAAGTTATTAGTGTGCAGGACCTTGCAATCAACGTTTTCACCTGTAAAGACATACGTGAGAAAGTGATTGATGATCAGTGACAGTATTCTATTTTTATTCCTTGTGTATACAAAGATAAGCGATAAACGCGCTGAAAAATGTAACAGTGATCTAATTGTAAGGTCAATCACCTGACGTTTTATATGATTAGGGATTGCATAACTTTGTGACCTTCAATATTTTTATTGCTAAAGCATTTTACAGTTCAAGCTGTGCACTAATTAATTACATAGATAGAGCTATAACTGACTGACAGCCAGCCTATAATGTCCCAACTCTTTAGAAAGGACTCTTTTCATACAAAGAAACAAGCATTGATTTTCTCATACGAAGAAGCGAGCATTAAGTCTCGTGCAATAATGTTTCAATCAAAATTGTTGTAAGGCTTCTGCAAACACCGGTAGAAATTGTTCTACCGGTGTCGCGGCGCGCCTGTCTGCTGGGAGCCTTTAGTTATCTTGCTAGCAAAAAGTATGAAGGGTGGTCAATTAGGTATGTACTCGAATAAACGAAAATATGCAAACACGATATCTGTGCTAGGACATTCATTAACATGACATAGATGACGTTGTTGCCAGCCTAAAAAAAACTGTTCTGGCACATGTGCCCAAAACTGGTCAGAAGTAGGATCATCATTGAAAGTTTGTATATTTGGATGTTTGTTACTCAATCAGACAAACACGGCTGAACGGATTTGGATGAAATTTTGCACACAGATAGGTTATAAACCTGGATTATCACAAAGGAAATTTTTTATCTCGGTAGGACGTTCCTGTGGGATAATTTCCGACATCCACGCAGGCGAAGCCGCTGGCTATTATTTAATACAAAAGCATCAAATGATAATCAGATGGCATCGTGCAACAATCCATTAATTTCGTAAAATCATTATGGCCGACACGCCAAGCGCAAAATGGCGGGAAATGCTTTTCACTAATGAGTTGCTATCCACGTTAATGTGTAATTTCTGGTGTCGGATGCAGCAATATTGCTAAGTTAATCTGGGACAGAAACAAATAATATTTCTCTATGGATATATTAATATAGTGAAACATTCACAGTGTTAATGGTTTGTTTGGAAATACTCAGAACTACCAGCGTTTGATTTTCTCTTTTACTAAGGCAAGAACATGGCTAACGCACCTTAAGTTAAGGTGAAACAGTCACGCAGAGACTTTATGAAGACTGGTTATCAAGAAAAGTACTTCGTCATCTCGCATTTTTCAATATTTCAGATGATTTCAGTTTTGACTTGAAAGTTTTATTGTTCTGAAAAGAACTTAATAATTCTAGAATTCATTAAAATGAGATCCCTCTTCGAAACAGTCATTGACAAGTCATTGTACTTAACTATGTATGTTTAGGTGTACTTAAACTCTGTAATTATTGGAACGTTTCTAGAAGTGGTTACCTACGGCTCTCGTTATTCGTTATCTTAACTGCATTAGTTATTGCTAGTTCTGTAATTGACTGGTTGACGTTGAGTTATGCTGTAACGGAGATATTGGTCGTGGGTGACTGATTCATTAGAGCTTACCGATAATTTTGTAAGGCATGTCCACCTAGCAAAAAAATAATAAATGAAGCAAGACCTACTCTTGGTTAGCTTTAATCCTAATGTTATGATGGACGACAAAATACACGGTGCAATTTGGCTAATACTGGCTTATATTAACGGAGATCAGTCGAGGAATCCCTAACTCAAAATGAAAAAAAAAAATAAGGTAAAGAAAAACGCACTTCCTTGCTCATTAATCGGGACACGTTTGAACCAACCGGTATAAATTAAAAACTTTCATAAAACAACTCGTTTTTGCAATGGCGCCCATTAGCGTTCCGTGATTTACGTGAACATATAAATTTTTAGAGGTTTCATGAATGACCATTAAATCATCCAATATACGTGTTTCCAAAAACATTTTGTAAATCTGAACATTTATGGGAAAAATAAATTAATCAACAATGGTTCCTAGTATAGGCAGGCAGGCAATGATATTCTCGATGGAAAATGTATTAATACAAATCTAGCGATTGAAGGCGACTGACTATAAGCCCAATCTCTAGCACTATTTAAAATTAAAACAAGCCATTTTCACAAATGATGCAAAATATTTTTCGCCAGTGTAAAAGTAGCTGTTTGTAAGCAAAGTTTTTTTCACTGGGAGTGAGCCCAAATAGGCACATTATTTAATGCTGACACATTTATTCCACAAAAAGCCAGTATACATTTAAAACGATGACGGTACTTCATTCGTTAGTCCGAGTTTCGGAAATGCTGAAATCAACGGAAAATGTCCATTCTTATCTGTCCGCCATATTATTTTCTTCGATATATATGTAATCATCTACTTAGATTATTAAAATTGATTCATGAATACTATACTAGGAAATATCCTGAATAAGTCAGAGATCCATTATCTTTCCTGTGATATTTTTACGAAAAATGTGACACGGAAGTACAAAACTCCATGTTAATAATTTTGACAGCGGCCGTTGTTATTTTTTCGTGTGACAACACTGTTAACAAAAGTGTCATGGCGTCGCTCTGTTATTTAAATTAATTATGGATTGCATTTTTTTGGTGTTGTATCATTTGGTGGAATATAAATTGAGGTTTTAACAAACGAAATTACTAATTAAAGCGCTATGTTTTTTTGTTCCTTTCGTATTTTATTCGACAAATGTTATGTTGTTTACATCTGATCTCCCCTTTTCGGCAATCTAAGCCAAAGCTGGTATTTCGTTAAAGATGTCCCGAAGCATTCCCTCGTCCTTTGAACTGTAGGAGACGATCACACACAATGAAGAAACTCATTTAAATTCTCAGTATCTACTTGCATACGTGTGCAATGTAATTGGAAACGGGAAAATATATTGAGTTCCTCGTAAGTCGTATTATGAAGCTGGAGATATTGGACATTTTGGAGATACATTTTCTAATATTAAAAAGGAGTTACAATAAATATTCCTGTTTTAAGTAACAGTAACTGCCGATATATTCTAATTCACAAATGCGGCGGCAATACCACGGTATCCGGCTAAGCCTACTATTATTTCTCTCTAATACCGGCTACCTACGTTAAACTACAGCTTAGATCCGTTTTCCCATAAATAGATATAACAAAGCCATGCAAATCGGTGGGTGGTCTACTTCGCTATTAGTTAAGCCTCAAAAACCTGCATTATTGTCTGTTGGTCACGCACCTAGGGTTCCGCAGCCAAGAAACAATTATTTAGTAATAGTATTAGTTATTGGTAATAGAAAAGAAAAAAAACTTGCAGTATTTGAAATACTGCATGTTTTTTATTTTGAATTCATAGTTAGTGTAGAATCCTGTTGATCCCATATTTAAGCTGATTATATCACTACACTGGCTCATCACCACACCCAGCATCTTGTGCAGGCACGCTTCACTTATAACTATTTCCCGCCATTCGTGGTGAACTGACAGTTGGCATTAGTGACAGCTGACAGCGACCTAACTGCTGACGTGCATGAAATTAGGAGTGAGGCGTATTTATCGTAACCGGTGGAAATAACAAATATTTAAAAATAACAATTGTTCCTAATAATGTAACATATCTGTTACTTAAAATAACAGACCCTCAAAGACTTACCCCAGCTGTTACTGTTAATTCATTATAACAATCTGAAACAGACTGTTACTACGACTGTTACTTATATACACACTCACACAACGGCAGAAACAGCAAGGTTAACAATTTCTCTCTCTTCCTCATTAAGGAATGAACCTTGCTAAAAAGAGAAACACCTATTATTTACTTTGAAATATGTTTACTTCTCACTCTTACTAAAGCGGTTAAACTATGCTGAAAAGAGAAGCGCTTAGTATTTATGATCTATAAAAATACAGTTGGTCTTACAAAAACAAACACTTACGAAAAAGTGACTCCTAAATTAGGTCGTGTTACCTGTTACTGACAAGTTACCATTGTAAAACAAACATAAAACGAATAGAAATAAAGAAATATTTAAATACGTATTAATCGTCCATACAAAAATAACAGGCTGTTATTTAATAAAAGATATTTGGATCTGTTATTTTTGTGTAACAGTAACAGTGATAACAGATATCGTGTTTAACCTGTTACAACCCATCTCTACATGAAATAGTGTTTACATATATATTAAATAGATACACTACAGTTAGGATAGAGATAAAGAAGAGAGAGTTGCGGAGCATCACACTTGAATTTGTTATTTTTCATAAGCCTACGGAACCCCAAAAACTAGCTTTGTTAACCTGATACTGTATCGATCAAGTCGATCAGTCAACGAACTTTCGACCAAACGCGCCAGACCGAAAAGAATTAGCACTGAGCCTTGACTTTGAACGCAATTAGCAGACATTGAGTACAAAACAATACACAATGGTGTTAGTTGACAGCTTTGTAAACAAAGACAATTCTCTAAAGTGCTTTGTAGTAATAATTTTAATACATTTGTGGAACTTCAGTATTATTGCTCCCACTCTGGCATCGCCGATGGCGTGTGCTGATAGATAAATAACCTTTTTTTTTTACAGATACCATCTTCAATTGTAAACAAATTAAACTTGATTTGCTATCAGCGATAAACGTTCACGTGACCTAAAATTGTCAGGACTTAGGTAAGTACCTATAGGTATTTTTCATTCATGATATTGTTTCAAAATGACCGGAGATAATAATCCGTCAGACTACGCGTAGGAAGTGTGGTATAAAAGCCATTTAATCCATTCCTATTATATGTAAGTATCGTCACTCAGTTATGAATAAGGCATTATCTAGCTTATTTCAATGTGTCAGCATCGTGTTACGTATAACAATTAAATCTATTTTCTCAAGCAGCCTCAGTATATCAAAATACCGTTGCTGATGATGGCGCTACACTATGATTCAATGTCTAAAATCAGAACAATAGTAGCTTTAATTCCTATTGTTAGATGATTGTTAGTAACGACCAGACTGATCGTGGAGCTGTCAAAACTAATCACGGAACAATATCAGTTTGACATCTGACAAATTACGAAACGTCAGGCGATCGATTACTTAAAACTGTAGCTGAAGATGTACGTGCACCTGTGTTGAGGCATTTCTTTCGTCTGGTGATCTTTTAGGGAGGTAAGGGAGGTACAATATCTTCCTATTGGTTATCTTGACGGGGCGGGACGTCTCAGCACAGGGGCATTTGTGTATAGAATGTATATAATGAGTGTAGTCCTTTGTAATTGTATTTGAGTACTAACAATAGTTTCTAAGTTACTAACCTTTGGATCTAGATGTCCCAAAATAAATAATTTTGAATTTGTATTTAATTATTATTGTGGGATGGCAACATTGGTGAATCGTGTTTTTTTTTCTGCGGAAGTAGTGGGCAGAAAACGTTCACGAAAAAGTAGGATTTTATATGAAAACACTTAGTTCTGACTGAAAAAAAAAAAAAAAAAAACTTATTGCTAAAAATATGCAGATGTGAAAAAGATTTCAGGTGTTATTTAAAGCCAGTTTGCCCCTACTTTTTAGCTCATGGTCAATTAAACAGTCTGTTAGATCCAAGTCTAAACATTACTCATAAATATTAAGTTAGCAACTTTTTAAAGTTAACAATGAAGTGAAACAAGCAAACAATATTAGTTCGGAGGTCACAGTTGGTAAAACATTGCGCTTCTGCTAAAATCAAATAAAGATGGCGAGGTTATGTCTCGTTCTACACTTGAACAAATAGTTCAATTTAATTTTACTTGTATCATCGTGGCTCCGCTGTTATCTTATATCCGACTTATTACAAACATGGTTAAACTAAGGTCCGTATTATTTAAGCATAAATCTCGATTTAACGGTATGATGTGAGCAGAAATTATTATGAAAACTAAAAGAAAAGATGGGTGAATGTGTGAAAGATGATATGGCTAGAAAGGGGGTGACTACCGAGATGACGAGGTAATATAGAGAAGTAAGGAATCAAAAGACATATCGAGCCGACCACAAATAAATTGGGGTATAGGCAAGAGAATGATAATGATAAATTGATGACCTATGACTACGGTTTATAGAACTTATTTAAAGAAACCATGTGGCTGTAGTTGTATGTAACCTACACACGCACACTACTTGCGAACTCAAGTCCTTAAAGGCTCCTACAAACACGCGCGACACACGACGCGACACAAAGGTATGTCGCGTCGCGCGACGAGCGGTGTCTTTGTGTCTCGTCGCGTGTCGCGCCTGTTTGAAAGAGCCTTAAGACATGCGTTGCCATCTGTGAGTTCACCAGCCCGTCCCATCTTTGATGTCCTCCCTCCGGTGACGCCCTAAGCCGAGGCTCGTACCCCACAGGGGGTGCCCTTAGCGAGCGTTCACCTAGCTTTTTAGCTTAGTTTGTATGCCCCTGGCTGGAGGCTTTGAGTGTAGCAGCTTAAGGCAACCACAGGATTGACCGGTTAAATAGTCATGACCTCAGGGGTAGCTATGAGATACAGAAAAAAAAAACTGTTCAGACAGTCAGAGACAGTTCGAATACACACACAGTCAGTCATTAGCTGCTGTTCGCGTCATTATATCATTATATAATCATAATCTTAGTCATTGTTTGTGAACCGTGTTTAGTTATAGTAACTTCATCATTAAATTCATTGCGTTATACTTAATAAACATTTAATTTCAACTACTATAGAACCTATAACACACCCCAACAAAAGTTCTATACGGCCTTTCCCTTTTAGTTCCTATTACTTTTAATCGACTCTTCTGTTAACATCTTTTTAAGAATCTCTCAACTAAGAGCACATTATTAGATAGTCGAGATAAAATGCAGTAATATTCCGAATACCAAGGCGATTCTCGCCCGATAGTGGTCATGCGGTATTTAATCCAATATTCAAGGAATTGTTGAACATTTTACAATCTTTTAAATTGTACTTTGCTGTTCGTTGCAGTGTGAGGTTTAGTAAAATGCAGGGAATTTTGTGAACTTTTAACATGAAAATTGTTAAAACATAAGATATTCTTTTATCTACTGAAATACGCGTAGAAAAGAGACAAGGGTAAGGGATTTTCATTTCCATATCACAAGGCACATAATAAATTGTCTCAAATTACACAAATATGCTATATTTTACATTGCCCATTTGTCGTGAAAGGTAACGGCGAACACAAAAGTACCATTATAAATAATATCCAGCAAAACAAAGGTCGGGGCCGCCATGTTTTTGACACTTTGTTGGAATCAAATTAGTTTCGCGGGAAAATTTAGTAACCTTATACAAAGTCCTGTCGTTTTTTACCTTTGTTACCGTCAAGGGAATCAGGAGCAGGGTATACTGTGGCTGAAGGGCCTACACAATAGTTGGGTATCGTGTTTCTATGGGACATGCAAATATAATTGAGTTTATTTTAACAGTGAAGCCATGAAATAGACTCTGGCAGTATCGACATAGACACCTTTTACACGGCGGAAAATTATGATGACAGATAATAATTTATCTCAGAGTAGACATTTTATCAATTGAAGACGATCTAAATTCAGATCTTGTCTATGACGACACCCTGCTAGGTGCTTAGGACGACGCGACGATCAACTTAATTGCTCCTCAATTCAATTAGGTACCTCGAAAAACTTGAAAATTATTTTAATTGAATCCAGAAACCGAAAACGTCTGGCTAACTCCACAATAAACAGCTAACTCGATAAAGTCAAGTATTGTAACAAACTTATGTTCGGCCGAAACTGGCTAACTGAATAAATGGTAGGTACCTGCGACCCCAGCTAGAGGAGGAATACTTTTTATTCCGGAAACATTTACTACATTTATTCAGGAACCCGTGAATAGTGGACTTAGAATAAACAAGGTTCAGGGTTGGTAGTCCAGTGCGCAAAGATTTGCGGGAAAGAAAACAATCGATTATAAAACGAAATGTTTGCAAGAAAAAAACATGGCGGAGACAATTATATGTCTGTTTAGAAAGTGGTTATCCTGGTGTTGGCTGACATGACAACTTCAGTGTTAAGAAAATAGATTACTTTCTTTCAACATTTTATTCAGTCTACATCCCCAAAAACAAGAACAAAAACAGCCACTACTACACGGTCTCGCGATCATTTATCATTGGACCCGACTCCGGGCTGCAGACACGACTACTGTCAACCCTGTGGGTCTATGCCTGGGTCCCGAGGCACGCCGTATTAACATTTCCGTTAGCCAAACAAAACCCATTTTACTTCGGAACACCTGTAAAAACTCGCAACTCGATTTCGTTATCAGCGCTCCAGGGATGGGAATTGCCTTAACAATTTTCTCCCTAAAATTAAGGGCGTCCGCGCGTTAGTCGCAGATGCTTCTCGACTGGCTAAATTCGGAAATTTCCCGCAGTAATGCGCTTCGTACCTGTATAATCTCACAGTTTCACAATTTTCTTGGACACGAAGATTGGATGTTTTAGAAATTCCACTGATTGGACTTGTACTTTGCTTTCTAGAAACGACTGATCCTTAAAGTAACATCAGCATTCTTATAACGTAGATTTTCATAGAGTCGAAAAGTAAAATATACACGTAATTAATTATCGAGACGATTTTATTGCTGATATTAATTTTCGTTCGAAACATTAATCAAGGCATTATTAAAAGAAAATTCTCTCCTATGGGAAATTATCCCAAATTAGGACGTAATCAAATTAATTAGCTACGTATTAAACGGTTTCTTAGATGATTTCGTTGTGCAAATAAAGTCGCATCTTTAGCCCTCCCGCTTACTTTGACGAAAAGATACTCCACTCGAATTAGTCTCCCATTTCCTAGTTAACATGTTTAACTCCTAAAAAGTGTGGTTATATTCTCTGGCTAAACCAGTTGGCACTTGATGTTAGTAACCACTGAGCTCTCTCTCACCGCCATCTTGCTTTTACGCAGTTAATTGAACAAAAGTATGATATTAAGCTCTATTATGTGCAATGAATTTGTGTGTGTCAAGGTTTTGATAAAATTAACCCTCATTTTCGATGATAAATCATCGGTAAGGAGTTTCAAGAATTGTATACATTACTTCAATTATAACAATGTTGGGGTGGCAACCGGATGGTGTTGATACACACAAAATCCTTGCACATAATAGAACTTAAATTTAAAAAGCAATGTAAAAAAAATATATTAGGCCCCATCCCCTATATCTCCGCCCCCGTCCATTTGGGGTCCATTCGGACGGACGGTACGGGGAGTTCGGTATCACTTCAAGACCCAGATTACCACTCGCCATCCGCTTGCCTCTCCGATAAAATTTTACGTGCCATTGCTTTAACTATGATGCTTCTAAAGATGTTCCAATTAAAATTGAACGTAATATCTTACAATGTTCTCCTACCATAAACTTTATAATAATGACTGTTATTAGAGCCAGACGCAGACATTTTATTACCTCACTACTAAATAAAATGACTGTACATTTCAACGCTATAGTAATTAGAAACAGGGTTTATTTGAGGTCTCAAGGGTCAGTAATCAGAGTCGGAGTCAGCCAAACGTACCCTTATTTAGACCAAGCCTCTGAAGTACTAACTAACAAAACTGTTTGTACCTATTATTTCGCAGAACATTGGTATTTCTTCTAAGAAAATTACAGAGCTGCAAAATGTCTCTGTAAATCGTATTCAATGAATATTTGATGTTATTTATTATATAATTGGGTCTTACGGCACTCATTCTGTTTGCCTTTTATGACCTTCGTTGTGACACTTTAAAATGGCTATGTTGGAGTAGTGAGCACACCTTTTCCTTGAAAAAAACTTACAAATTTGAATGAAAATGAGCTACATTCCTCCGCCTTTTTTTTACCGTACAGTTGTTAACCTATCGATACAACGAATGACTAAGCATTGCACAAACTAACACTGATTGTACACAGTAAAATTGAGTCTAAAGATCAAAAGGCGCAAATAGAAACTCGTTGCTATGGCAACCGACCTATGGGCACCGCAGAAACCCGTTTTCCCATACGTACTATTCATAACTTATAGGGAAACAGCTATTTATTATTCGCTGCCGTAACATAACATTATATAAATTCTATCATATCTTAGAATTCAAATCGAATGTAGGCCCTCAAAATAGATTGCTAGGAAGCCTGCCAGTGGTGGAGGTTTTAGTTACGATCACCACGGTGTTGTGGTGGTGGTGTTGGTAGGATGCTGAACAATGATGATACTGCTAGGTATCTAAATTCTGTCCCTGGAGTTAATTTGTCATCACAGGTTAAATTTTAAGGCGAAATATAGGACAGTAGTAATAAACAAGAGAGCAAACAGCAATGTGACCTACCCGCAAAACAGTGTTAATATTTATGAATGCATACCGCAGTAAATCAGCGATAGCTACCTATCTGGATCGTCGTTGGTCCAATAACAGGTAATTTATTTAGGTACAATAACGTCTAGTGTATTTTAGACATGAGCTTGTTTCATTATAGTATCTAACATGTTATTGTGTTATACTGGAACTTGTATTGCCTAATGTCTAGGTTTAGATTTTTAATAAGATCAGGGTAATATGTAAGTATAGGTTAACAAGAAATATCTCCATTTTGAAGGAGGTCACCGACCAGTAAGACTAATTAGGTCCAAGCTTTCGCTTTGATCTCTACGTACGAATCTTAGATCATGTTTATTTAGGAAAAACAATGAAGCGAAACTATTTTTATGTATGGAGATTTTGACGCAAACACTGTCGGAAGAATCTAAACAGTTATATTTTCTGAATATGTACTTTGCTTGCCAGTAGTATTAATTAGAAGCCGACCGCTTAACTGAGTCCACTCCTGAGGTAGCTGTGTGGTGCGGGAGAGTGTGGTATTGTGATGCGAGAGCTCAGTGATTCCTCAACTTGTGACAACTGTCACTCCTCCCGTACTGCGCTCGGACTCAGTTAAGCGGTCGGCCTATAACTAATACTACTGGCAGGTAATTTCATCCTAAGATGACCACTTAAAAAACCAATAATTACCGAAAAATCGATAACCATAACTTATAAAGATGAAGTCTAATGAAAAGACTAATCATCTAATTTCCCTATCACTGGCAGACGAGCGTGAAATTACCTCTCAACATCGCGTCGTCATAACTTACAAACACGTATAATAACATTTCAGACACTTGTTTATTTTTATTACATAAATATTCATGATACAGACTCAAAGCCCCTTCATATTAAAGCTATTTATAACTACGAAATCCCGCGACGCTGGTGTTTTCTTCCTTGTTCCCCCATGATGATACACCATAAGCAGCTGTAACTTTACGGAAATTGTTTTCACGTTTGCAATTTTCCGAATTCGGCTTCGATTTGTGATTATTCGTGTTAAACCGTTTCGGATGCGGTTCTTAAGAGGATTTGCATGAAGTTTTGGTTCTGGAAAGTACCTACTCTACGAATATAAAGCCGTGCATTTCCCAGTATATCGAAATAGTACCTAATTACTTCCGAGTACGAATATGAATTTAAAGTACTTTCTGTTATATATGACAACGAGGAAGTGGATAAATGGGCTATTATAAAATATACAAAAACAAGGAAAATAATAAAAGTCAGCTTATTAATAAATAAAAATATGGGTATGAGAAGGAAATAAGGAAGGAAGCTTCAGTATGTAGCAGTGGGTTAAGTTAACTGTATGAATTGGGATGACTTACACTAGGGAAAACAACAAAGTGTAACTTTTCAACATCTAACTAGATCGTGAGTCAGCATTTAAGTACTTTACCGAATAATAAATTACGGTCAATCTCACAATATGTCATCGAAGCGACCGAAATGCCTAACTAAAATAAATGTCGTGAAATAAGACGCCACTAAAAAACCGACATAAAGCGAGGAGGGAAACGAGTAATTTATCTGCAAACTTGGCGGCCATTTTGAAGCCGACCTCATCGGCCATATTGCCTCCTTGATCAAATATTAAAAAGTATGAATATGGACGAATGAGTTTTAAATATTGGGGTGCAGTACTTTTATTAAAATGATTTTTCGATGAAAATATTGGATATTTACATCTGAACATAATCTGCAGTACTTTTATTAAAATGATTTTTCGATGAAAATATTGGATATTTACATCTGAACATAATCGAGTGACTCAATATCGCTCGTTATTCCGGTGTCAAATGCAAATTATTACTTTAATCAAAATGACGACATGTTAACGCAATTTAGCCAGCGAAAACTAAATTAAAATATACCTTGGTTTTGTCTTATCCTCCATCACCTAGCCTCAGAAGAACACGACTAAACAGTCAAGATACAACATAAGTGCCCTCGAGGTTTTCGCTTTAGAGTTTTTAAACTTTTAATATTTTTATCTGTACATCAAAAGCAATTTCTTTCCACTCAATTAAGTTGGCGTAGCATTTTTTTATCCATTTCTATCACTTAGTAACCATGATTAGGAGCCATGATGCTTTGTTTTTCCCACCTCGGTGACACCGCGCCATTGTCGACGCCCATTTAAAAGCATTGGACAGGAAGTGTTTTTTGACAATAATTACCTTGTAGAGTGTCTACTTGTAAATTAAGCTTTTCATTTAAAGCCTGTTTAATTAGCATGAAATTGTTAATGGTTTCAGTTGGAACGATGTTTTTCAGCGGAAAAGATAATTGTACACGAGTCTGAACAATTTTATTCCCTTCATCCCGAGTGGAATAACAAAAACAGACTGTAAAAAGCATATCGCATATTGCGAACTAGATATGAAAAGAGCTACAGTGTCTCAACTCAAAAGCAACCGGCATCTATTCCTGTTGATTTTATACATTGTGAGAGAGACTAGGCAAAGTTATTTGATAACTTCATTTAATTCGTAAGCAGTTTTTCCTTAGTCTCACTTTTCTTTAAAATATGATTTAGCTAAAATTATACCTAATTTTAGCTTCACAAATATTGTAACTTTTTACGGCTTATTCCACTATTCCCCCTGAGAGAAACCCCCTCAGGGGGGAAAACGAGACCCTAATGTAAAAAAAATCCAGAAAGTCCCCTTTTCATTTGGGATTATTCCACTTTTCCCCCTTATTTTAAATTTTGACTTCTACGCTCTTTAAGTAAAAAAATAACCACGTAAAAGAATTTTACATTTTTTTTTATAAATAAAATTAAGCATCCGGCATGCCACTAGAAGTAGAAGCCATACGTAATTATAAAAATAAATTGTCAAGATTTCGAATGTTATAATGGCTGAGAGCGGCTCATACTTTGCCTACATTAGTTGCAAACAATAAGATACCTAATTAAAAATCTTTTATGTTCCTACAAGGAACAGGTTGAGGTTTTGTGAGTGCACGTGTTTTATGACCTTGCTTACGTAAAGTTGCTGTTTTGTTTCCAGGAAAAGGCCCACGAGAAATAGTACATTAGGTACCCACTGCCCGGGTGTCACCATTGGGTGGATCGCCCGAGGACACGGTGGAGCATACGGTGGATGTCTGCCCGGCTTGAGCGGAGCATCGCCGTGTCGCCAGGCGATCGACGGCGGTGATCTCTCGCTTCCAGCTCTGGTCCAGGCCATGGTATGGAGCGAGAGGGCATGCGAGGCCGGAGGAGACGCCCAGGGCGTCGGGAGTCGCAAGCAGATTTCCGGCCACCGTAGACGCGGGCTTGCGGACGGTAAGCCATGGGTACCTCACCGTCCGATAAGGACCAGGCTCGCGTCGACGGCGCGTTGTATTTCACGCGCCCCTCTAAGAGATGTCAGCAGAATTGACGGGGTCCGCTAGGGCCGATGCCTGCCGGGGTTGCGAAGAACACCGACCGAGTTTTAGTCAGTAAGAGTCTGACACGCCCTCCCGCTCCGCCCAGAGCGGGAGAAGTTATTTGATGATTTCCCACCAAAAAAAAAAAGGGGGGGGATTTCAGGAATAAGCCATTTTTACATTTCATTGATAACAACAACTTTTCTAGAAGACGCCCCGACTGTACAGACCTTCATAACGAACGGTCCAAATCATTTTGATATAACAATTGTAACGTTACCAAAGTTTCTGAACCTTGAAGTAGCACTCGATCCCAATCAACGTCTCTCAAGTTTACGATAAAATCCATCGTTTGGAGTTGTCACATCGAATAAGCTTCTAAGGAAAGTCAAGTGTATTAAAGTGCTGAGCGAGAATCTTCACAACCGTTATGAATTGGATTCGTTATGAATATTTTCTTTGGCACTGATGAGATCCACTTTGCGCTTGTTAGGGGTCGTGTGTTAAGTTTAAAACTTGGGAGTTCAGGAGATTGAGCTGTGTGGATTGAATATATCGGGCACGAATGTGTTTTGAAGATAATAAAAGTTTATTTCCTGTAGGTGAGATAATTATATCGTCCATACAAAGTTTAAAATTTAAAGTTCTTTCACCAGGCTTCCTTCTTCGTTTCGCAGCTTAACATTATTAACTTTAATCTATGTTTTATCTCGTGTCCAAACCAGCAAAGCTTCAAATTCAAATTTACTTACTTAACATTAATTTCGTAGGTATTATTACACCAACTCCTAGGTGCATTGACAACCTGTTGGGTATAAGTGTCGCAAGCCGCGGCCTGACAGCAAGTACTCCGGTCTGGTCTAAGTCACTAGTTGCACTGACTTACTTAGGTTATCTAAAACAGGGTTATGCAGTAATATTTGTTTAGCCTAACTCTATTTTCCCCCATCTTCTTGTTGTCTTGGGTTTATTGCCGGCATTACGTAAGGCATGCAGAGACAGATTGTTTGGCGACATTGCATTTATGACTTGGCTTACAAGATAAGCGGTGTTTCAAGCGATGCCTCAGGGAATTAAGTGTGATTAACATGTTTGTTTGTAGTCTATTTTAACGTTTAACTTCATTTAAGAGTTAGCTTTATGGAATGCTTGCCGTGCATTTTTGATAAGTGAAATTAAATTTGCACGAACTGCGGAGAAAACAAACGAGAAAAAACTGCTTTTGTGCAAACAACGTTACTTGTTCTATCGACTAAGGGTAATATTGAAATTAGGAATTCTATAGTAGGCCTGTGTCCAAACATTTTATTTTTCCGGAAGGTAGATTAATAAAAAAATATTGGACACGTATTTTTTTCTTTTTTGACGTAATCAAAAGATTACGGCAATACATTGATTTAAAATGGGGCATGACGTCACGCCTTGCTATATTTTATACTGATTTGTGACGTAGCGAGCCTCCACTCCCCAACATTAATGCGTGTTTTATAAGTTATTTTTTATGAATATGATAAAACAAAAAATAGGTGTCTAATATTTTTTTATTATCTGAAAGACGGACTAAATAGTTTTTTTTTTAGGCAACTATCGTATTGACCAAAGGATTCGTATAGCTATTTATACAAAGAACAAGAGAAAAACAAATCAGTCAGACCCACCGTCCGCGGCATTTGTATTGTGGGGTCATCTGGGTCGGTCTCACCGACCCAAATGACCCCACTACCATCCACCAGGAGTCTAGTAGGGAAACCAGTACAGTGCACAAATAGAGACCCGATATTCCGACCTCGCCGACGCCAAAAAGAAGTGCTAGCAGTTGTTGCAACTGAGCACGTAGCTTTAAATTCCCTGGTTAATAATCATGATCAAAACTTTGATCCAGCCCGTCTGATTTTTGATGTCCTCCTCCCAGCGACGCCCTAAGCCGAGGTTCGTACCCCACAGGCGGTGCCCTTAGCGAGGGCTCGCATAGTTTTTTGCCCCTGGCTGGAGGCTTTTAGTGTAGTAGCTTAAGGCAGCCACAGGAAAACCCAGTTAAATAGTTATGACCTCAGATATGAGATCGCCTGTAGAGAGAGAAAAATAAAACATATGGCTAAATATTATTCAATTCGTTCGTTTACTCGTTCATTCATTTATTCTGTTCTGCATTGAATTTAAAATAGCCATGTAATTCCATTTCAACGGTCTCAAAGGGAACACGGGTTTGAACAAAAATTCGTCCAGGCTCTATTTTTCAGAGAAAAAGTTAACTTCTTCAATTAGTTATAATTGTTGAGTGACTTCAAAATTGTAAGGAACTACGTTACGGAGGATTTTTCCAAATTTTAATAGAATGTCTAGTTTTAGCTCACCAAAAAGTACTTACAAACCATGATAATGCAGAACTTAGTAGTCTCACGTCTCAAACTCCCTACTTAATAAACACGAGCCGTATTGTTCTAAATTGTCATGAACTTAGCGAGATAAATGGCAGGTTTAAAAATATTTTATTCAGAACCTTTTCAAGCTTAATTTTTTGTCAAACTAACTGGAAGCCTCTGTTCTATTTACCCTTCAGGGTTTATATTTATAAGAATAAGGTATTTAGACAAGATAACTTAATTGCGCCCTATTTATGTCAAAGCAGACGGATAAAATTAACATATTTCGTGCTAATTTCACGCCAGTCGGGTCAGGGAACTGATTATACAGTTCGCCCACGTTTCTCCTATTTTTTTTACGTTTGCACTCATCTCGCTATAAATTATACGTTCCATACCTGAAGAGCTTATTAGGCTGAATTTATAAGGGCCCGGATCAAAGGTAGAATCGTTTTGGAACTCCATTGATGCTGGCGACTGAATCTAATGACCTGTTTGGGCATAAATTTGGTGATATACACACTACCCGACGACAAATTTATTCCAACTCCGATTGGATTGTGTCGCAAAATGTCAAGTCAGGGTTGAAATACTTTTTGGTGATTTGTCAGGCAACTCGTAAAAATACTGAAGAGTCATTAAGGTGGTGAGGGTGATAGGTTAGCAAGTCATCTTTATTACCGGTATTACAGGTTAACACGTGACTTGCTTGCTGCTAGTAGCAACAGTAATGTAATATTGCTTTTTGTCCCCAAGAAGCATTCAAAGCCACGTTTCGAGACAATACATTCTCAAAACAATACGGTCCTGGAGATTACAAAGATTAATTTTAGCCATAGGACGGTTTTTATGTCTAAAATTAAGAATTTACCGCCCATTACAGAAAAAATCATTTGTCTTCATTTCGTTCTGTGCGCAGAAAAAATTCAGGTCTTTTCATTTATGATTAATGTTTCTATAATTACAAGGTAGAAGAAGAGACTCAGCAGATTGTGGGCGTATCAAATGTATATTGTTTATAAAAGAAAGATTGATTATGTCTCTTCAGAGCGCTTCTAAACTGCCTGGAGGAACTGGAGATCATTTCAAGACTTCTATATCTTCAATCTTACTGCCGAGGTCTTAGTGGTAAGTACGGAATTTCTAAGGTAACTGCAAAGTAAAAGAAAAATAACTATAGTGTTTACTAATATTTCAAACACAGCAAAAATGGAACGTATAGAAAAAAAATTAAATTCGCTTTTGCATCATAGTTCATCTCCAATATTATCCATTAATTTAAAGCAAAGCATTAAATTATGAACCATATCTTCAATGTCAGCTGTAACTGTATAGGTTCCATAAAACCATAAACGTCTAAGCATAAAAATAAAATCAGTCCAACAAAATCTATAAATAAATCACTACTCTACTTTATTAGCCAGACCTTGTTCAAAACTAAAACTACACAAACTTTTGTAAAGCGAAATCAGACTACTCCAGCAATTTTTGCATTAACAACGCCCACATCTTTCTGTACAATTCTGGAGGCGCAGTTGTTTTCAAAAGCTATTAAAGCACCAATTAAACTAATGAAATACATGGAACCATTTCGTCTAGAACAGTTTAAAGCTAAACAGAGTCTGAATACGTAACGATGTCGTGGAAACTTGGAGACACGACTAAAAGGTGAGGTCTTCGTCAATTACGAATTCAAAATAATGTCGCTCCTTGCGTCTAATTCGTTGAGGATTCGTTTGTTGGAATGATGAATAAAAATGTGTGTATTTATGTTTTGCTTAATTTGATAATAACGACATTGTATTTGTATTGAAAAAGATATAAATTAGTATTTAATGTAAAGGGGAAAATCACAAAAACTACAAACCCAGTAAAAGAAGCCCAAACTACATTAACTATCCAAATTAATTGACGTTTATCTCCCCTTCCAATCACACAAGCCTTTAAAACCCCGTTTACAAAACACAAGAGCAAGCAATGACCAGCGTTTCGGCACGGAGCCTCAATTCCAATCGTGATCAAGCAGGAATTTATTCAGTGAACTCGAAACACTTCGTTTTGTACTAAAATTACCAACACAATACGTTCATTGGGATAGTGAAGTCGCCGTGGCATTTGAAGCCACATTCTTTCCACTGATAATGAAAGTAAATATTGAACACTGGAAGGAAGAGGCGCTTTAAGTTATAGCTTAAAAACGCTGTGTTATTGTAGACTTAGCAATTAGTTTAAAATAATATGTTTTATGTTTCGTCCATAAACGTTTACTTTTGTGAAATAAACATCAAGAACTGGTTCCTTTTTATTTGGACAACACCTAATACAAAAGGATTTTAGTGATACTAAACTTATATGAATGCCATGAATTATTCAACTTCATAAAAAATTGAGTCTTAAATAACACCCACTTTGCAATTTTTGTTGCGAACAAACATAATATTTACGGAGAGTTTTCCCTTTAAAACTCCAGTCATTATATTAAATGCAAAAGCGCTCGTTATTGCAATCAAAATTCACGGTGCTTTTGTAACGAGAATCAAGTGACCCACAAGCGTAGCAAGTGTTAATTCTTGAAACTATGCAGCAAGCAGCTATTGAACCAAGCATTTCTTTGATCAATGCTACACTGTTTGCTCAAAAAACCGGCCAAGCTCGTGTCATCTACGCACAATGAAGGGTTCCGTAGTTAGGAAGAATTTATCTCAACTTAACATTGTAGTTAAAATACATGTTCTCCAATTGCAAATGTAAGTTTGTACGCACAATATTCAGCGATTTACCATGTTATTTTAAAACAATAAACTTCTTATAGGTTTTCCTGTAATCTATGAGTAAAGAACCATTCTTCGTTTATTTTTCAAAAATGTTGGCCTAGTAGTTTCGGAGATAAGGGGGAATGGACATTTTTCATCGATTTTCTTGAATATCTTTAAAAGTATTTATTTTAAATTATATAATAAATATATTTGCGATGCTCGCAAGAAGTCCTTTCATTTGATGTCACACGGTACTGTTATTCAAAATTCATTTATTTACGTTACACGTCCGTGTTTGGGTCACATAAATACATATGTGTGCCAAATTTCAGCTTATTCGATCCATTAGATTCGGAGAAAATTGACTGTGACAGACGGACAGACTGACACACGAGTGATCCTATAAGGGTTCCGTTTTTTCCTTTTATGGTACGGAACACTAAAAAGTAACATCAACTCTATTACTTACAAATATTTTCAACTCAACCGTAAAAATATATATGTTAGCAAAAAAATATACAAACGTAACAACTCAAATGAGATTCAGCATGCCTGATAAAATATATCAACACAAAAGATGGGGAGAAAAAACTTCAACAAACAAAAAAAACTGGTTCGGAGACTCGTTAATTCTAGGTCTCTTTTGACACACGAATATTATTTATGTGAATTTAAGTCGTATGCCAGTGGCAATAACGTTTAAAGTCCTGATGCAGACAAAAGTAAAGAATTCAGCTTCAAAGGCGTCTCTTAGAAAACTTTTGCGAACTGTTCCTTTTTTTAGTTACAGAGATATTGGATTCAGAAAACTTTATTAGGTCTAAATAGAAAAACTAAGAATAACAGAGCTTCAGCAATACAATTAAGTTTAATTCTCATTAAGATCTTAAGGCTGGGAATTACACCTGTTAAAATAAGCTTACAGTAAGTACTTTGTTGGTGTGAAACTCAGCAAGTGTTTTAATCTGCCAAATTACAGACCTAACTACTGGTGGCCCAACAATCCAGAAACAAGTTATCGCCAACAATAACGCGGCTCCCTTCAAATTTGCTTACCACCACAAAAACAACTCTGGGGTTTAAAACAACAGCTTAATTACTCCACCAACAAAAAGAATGCATTTTAAAGTAACCTAAACAAATAAGTATGCAGGCGACGGGAACATTTAAACTCCATGGCCACGCCAATCTGCCACAGGACGAAGGCAATCAAAGTTACCAAATGAAAAAGTTGCGCTCAACCGATCCTTTGCACGGTTTGTTTGTTTTCTTATTCTATCTCGTTTACGTTTTCTCTTTATTATTTTTTATAGGATTCTATCTTCAATTTCCACAAGGCTCAACTATCGGCCATTTCCGGAGGGTGAATTTATCACCGAATATGTAACAGGAGCCGGGTGTATACGGAAACCAAACTGTTTCATGTGACAAACAGGATTTATTACATCGACTCCCACTGCATATACAAGTGGCTTTCGCTCCGCATTTGTCAAAAAATCATTACATTTGGCTTCTATAGAAGACGAATGGTGGGCATGTACAGAGAAAGAAAAATGTACAGTTATTGACTTCTCTCTACCAAAAGCTTTCAGCAAAAAGTGCGATTCCAACAAGAAATATAACGGATTTTGGCAATCACCAGTGGTTCCCTTTGATTTATAACCAGTCTTAGGTTTTTGTAGAGGTTGTGCTCAAAACTTATTTCAGATATCTCAGTTACAGCGACCCCAAATCATAAGTTATGTTATTATTACTGTTATATTTGCCTTCATCTGAGAGAAATTCTGAGCTTATTAGCGTCACATTTATTGTAATATTGTCAACCTCTTCTATTTATTATTCCACAACCACAAACAAAATTATTCCAAACTTAGAGAAGTTCATAAAACTCATGATTTGAACGAGCAGGCGTGGTCATAATTGGCCGCCCACTAGTTATTCCATAACAGGAAGTATTGGGCTTTTTACACCCATTATAAAATTGAAACAAAACTGTGTTGCTGACGTGAATGAGATTGTTACGAAAGCAGTCACCGGAACCCACGCAAGCAACAATAAGCTAACTAGAATGCTTCAACACTTAACAGATTAAATCGTAGAATCTTGGCATCAAAACAAATTCCTTATCAGCAAAGTCCTGAAATTGAAGCGGAAAAGCTCACCCCATTCCATCCACCGTTATCTATAGAGAGGCGGATATCAAGAGACACTCTCCGTCTTGTTTACAGGGATTCTTCTGAACTTAACCCAAAAGTATGTAGTTAGTTTCTTTTCTTTAAATAATTCTTGATAGTATTGGTTAAGTGGGTTGGGTGGACAATAAGGCTAAATCGTCGGTAACTGGGTCACGAGCGACCCACGCTTCTTTAATCTCTTCATTAATCAATAGTCGATCCGTAAGATTGTCTGTGGCAAGTCAATTCTTTTTGACCGGATTGTAATTATAACCCTGCAGACCCTGCGGTCAATTACCGACTTTTCCTATTAGCATTTTTTTACAGTTCGAAAAAGGTGAGTAATTTTTCCGCTATTCAAATCGTTTGGTTAGGTTCTTTGCCATAAAAAGTTTGATGAAAAGAATTATCTTTTTGGTTCGTTTCTTGACCGTGACGTGGTATTTTAAGGAATTAATTCTGAAAGTTGCAAAGGCTAGGTCGAAAATTGAAATATTCATTGACTTCTGCGATTATTTTATAAGAGAAAAGAAATGGAACATTTTCTAATCTACTTTTCCATTTGATTATCGTTTAGAGAGTTTATTAGCGGAACTTTTCTTCCATGGACATTGTGAATAAGTTCTGAATAGCTCGTAATTAGTTCACGAACATAATCCAAAGCAATCACATCCTCGACATAGTTTCAAAGCACTTCATGCTTGTAATATGTACATTTGACAATTACCAGTGTAGTTCCAAACAGCTTCAAATGTTTTAGTTTGCTTTGAGCACTAATATAGTGCATACAGGCCACTTGCACCAACTTTATCAAGTATTTATAATTGTACTGCCACAGCAGTTCCGATTCGTTGTTCAGTTTAATTTTGCAATTGTTTCAGAGGAATCAAAGGCAACTTTATGCTTTGAGGACATAATAGTTGCAGTACCACATGTTGTGAAATATGTTTTTACATAGCAAGTTTCATGCAACGGTTAAATCAAGTCAACGCTGAAGGATCGAGACATGAAGCAAGCTTTTTGAAAAGGCATACATAAAAGTTGAGCCATAGTCATCATTGTATTTGAGCTTTAGAAGGAATAACACCTTAATTGTCAATGTCGAACAAAGGATTTATGAGATAATCGTAAAACTATTCTATTTATAGTCATTAGTTTTGATGTATTCTTTTAAAAACCAAGAACCCGGATTGAGGTTTAAATCGATTTGACATTTTGCTCATTGATATTAAAAAGGTGGTTAAGAAAAAATACAAAAACGCAAGTCCTTCGCATAAAATCATTCTCCACGATCCTTAAAAATGGATAAAAGCTTAAGTAAACTTAACTAAACCTTCTTTCATTATAAGTAAGATTATCTTCGAACATTTAGGAATAAGCAAGTATCAGATAGAATCCTATCTGTTTACCCGTTTAAACAAAGATCCACAGTTTCTAGTGACTCTAAAGGTAACTCTTAGCTGTTAATTACTGGCCCTGATAGCTGTAATGAAAGGTTTGTCCTACTTTAAGTAGCAATAAGATTTTACAGGAAACCGTTGTTTTCAAACAGAAAACGAGCTAACATTGTGAAGACTCCCTTTCGTTATTTACCTGTGAAACAACTATTATTATAAGTAATTTAGCAAAATATTCACAACGGCGGGAGCCTTTATTTCCAAAGTGCTTCTTTGGAAATAATGAAGTTTTGAGGAAAGAAAATTCATCGTTCTTTCTTAATCAAACTAATTATGACAAATGTCTGAGCGCTCATAAATCAAATTTAGGTCCTCATCTTTTTAAACAACTTTTAAAATAGAATAGTATCATTACACAGGAGAATTCGAACCAAAGCCGACCGATCCGCCTACACAAATGGTTCGCCGTACTGTGACCACCTGCTATCCTGTCATATGAAAAAATACACGGTACAGGGGTAATGTAATTCAATACATTGCGAGCAGATGCGAAACCATAAAAAAAATACGCCACCTGCTCGTTTGACACTCGACAAGACGTAAAATCTGGGGCAGGCAAAGGTGCTGAAAGATCGCTCGCGTAACGTCAAAAGCTACAAGTTTTGATGTTACGCGAGCGATCTTTCAGCAACAGCAAAATTTATCCTTAATATTTTTTTTTTGTTTTCTTTAAAACGACACCGTAGATCATTTTTTTTATAAATTTTTGAAGCGCACTGAACGATTCTAAATTGATAGATAGACAACAAGAGAGATCATCAAACCTGTGCTTTGAAAATATGGCAGGCTCAACTTTTCCTTTGTGACTACGAATAAAAGTTTTATATTTGGAAATCATTAAGAGTTACCGACGACCGTCCAAACAATGATAATAATATACACAAAGAAGCACCGTTCAAATATTCAAATATATTTCTCAGAATTCCGAATTTGCAAACGTGCAAAACCAACACTGGGCGTCGTGACCTAACGTGGTTGGTTGGAAAAACATACTCGACATATTCGACTAAATAGCAAAGTTTATTGGGTAGTGATAGAACTCTATGTATTCAGCCAAATTCAACCAGCATATCACTGTGTGCCAAATATCAAAGCAAAAACGGGTGCGCTATGAATCCGAAAAATCAAGCTTTTTTTTCACACAACCGCATATATGAAAATCGAAAGTACGGTTTGGCTCTTTTTTTCAATCCGTGTTTTTGCGAAGCATATGTGTGAAATTCATTTCAATTTGACACAATATGCAGCTCATCGGGACGCGTGAATAAATGGTGACATTTCAGCATTATCATTGATGGGAACAGCGCGTTGACGTTATTCTATTTTGAAAAAAAAAAAAATTACTATCGCTAGATCTATTTGTCGATTATCGGATGCGTCAGACTGATTAACTACCTGCTTTTTGTATCTGGCAGCTCCAAATTATGTTAATAGATTCACGGCAGTCTTTTCACGTTATCAATATTGAATCAATATTGACATAGATTTATTTATCAGATTTGAGAGACAGAGATTCAAGTTCATGTGATCGCTTTGTTAATAAACAGTTTTATTATATTCATACAAATTTTATAAATAGGAAAAGAACTCTCGTTTGTCTGTGTGTCAATCTGTCCGTCTGTTACCTTTTAACGTCTTCAGATTTCTATGAAATTTGGCACTCAGGTAGAACATGGCCTGGGTTAGGACATTGGATACCTACTTTTCTGTCTCAATAGTACGTTCCCGTGTGACAATTTCCGAACTACACGCACTCGAAGCCGCGGGCAAAAGCTAGTAGGATATAATGTGCTTCCTAATTTATGCCACATCATTTATTTTAGTACTTGAGGTGCGAATTCAATTTAAAATACATCTTTGTAAGTACGATCTCCAAATGGATTTGGAGAAACTGTTATCAGCGACCCTTTGGAAAGCGAAAGGCTTTTTACACATTCAATGTAAAAGACTCTTTTAAATAAATGCCAGGTTATCAAACAACTCCAAAACGGTTTTGTATCGTTCACGTCTCAAACCTCAGGGGATATCGACTGAGCCAGTTCGAAGTTACCTGTGAATTACCGAAACGCTGCATTTAATACAACCGATATTAATGTCTAGCCCTCAAAGGAACACTGGAAGCAGTCGTCTCGAAACTGGTTGTAACAAGTTATCTACACCTCTCTAATTAATTAATATGATGAGCTTTCCTAAACATTCTCAAAGCCATTAATTTATTAATTGAGTTTACTGCAGTCATTCGACCTGAAGGCTTTTAAGGTTTCATGCAATAATGCTTATAATATGATAATCTCGACAGAGCGGATTCGCCTATTCGCAGACAAGCTTGACAACTTTTTAGCATTCATCGACGAGCATTGGTGAAAAACCTTTCCAGACAACGATAAAATTATCCTTTGAACACACCCAAAATTGGTCCTATACCTACTCTAAAACTGAGACAATAAATTCAACACATAATCTTAACTACAATCTAATCCTTTTACTTAGTGAAATTGGTGTAGCAATTAGCATAAATTTAACTCCAGCAGTGGCCCTTTCATCCCAGACTAAATTCAGCAATGAAGTAAGTTTATAGAGGCAACAATGGAATTGTCGACAATGTAGAAACGTAATACGAGTGTGTATGTATCGCCTGAACCATTGTTTGACAGAATGTTATGTAACTTGAATATTAAATAGCCGTTTTCATTTAAATATTTGTACATGTTCAGTAATTTGAACTTTGGCATTGTTTTTCGCGACCAAAATGTGTCTCCTGTAAAAAGTATGTAACCTTATAATGTGAACAATCCTTGAATCATCTGTATTCTTAGCGTCGTGTTCAACGATTCCCATAATACAACTTATTTTATTTCCTTTAAGGAAAAAACATTTTTACGAATAGAAAATTCAGTTGTGACTTTCAAAGAGTTCATTTATTTGATTCCCTTTAAGATTTTTATCTTCCGCGGACTTCGTTTATTCGGGCAGATACAATCTTTTCGTCATAAATTCTCTTAACTTACGGTACTTTGTCCACAATTGAGCAACCGTGTTGAGGACGTCAGGGCTCCGTGAAATTGATTTTGAGACCGTCTGAGATTGCGAAGCGGTGCAGCGGAGTCACGAAGATAGCGGGACACTTCAATGTGGAGGACGTGCAATCGTGATTATTAAAAAATGCAAGAAAATCTCGAATTGTGTCTTTTGTTGGGGACGGAAAACAGCCAGGAAATGCTATTTCTTGAGAATCAAAACAAATGACCGCTTCATTCCTTTCATATTGGAAGAATAAACATCAGTGTTACCATGAAAGACAAAGAATCATCAAAAATGTGTATAGAAGTTTACTTGACCATAACCCGAGGCTGTATCAGTATCACCACCTCATTACAGTGTACCTAGCGTTTACAGCTTATTAGTATCGTAGACTCCCGGACGATCTCCGACTAAGTAAGGATTAGTATTCAGGATCCCCAGTCAGTTACGTGCTAATAGCCAAACCACGGATCATTGTCCTTTATTCGATTTAAAATTAGCTCCTTGATTTCCCTTTTTTAGCGTTTCGTAGTCTAATCTAATTACTTGAATTGTGTCTTCGGTTTCGACCGATATCTTTGTTTTCTCCTGCCTCTTGGATAGTCCTTGAAGTTTTTAGGTCATTTGTATCAATCGAGAAGTACGTTTAATGATTTTATTGATGATACACACCAAAAAGTGGGCATAGATGGAGCTGGTACGGGATCCAGGAAAGAGGGCTGTGAATCCTTATTATGCGTATAGTCTAAGTAGACGATTCTTTGGTAATTTTTCATTTCAAACATGAATAACAAGTTAGAGATGCATGTTTCATCTTTAATCACTATCAATGAAGCTACATTATAATGCCGGCTGACATAGTCAAATGATTTCGCATTAGTCACCGACGTGTAGACATTCAAAATTATGCAAATATCAAATTAATGCGCGTTTAATGCTGCCATTTGTAATTTTCGACCACCTATTCAGCTAGCGAGGAAGTCTAGAATCTAAATGTTGCTTAAATAATGGGATGTTGGTTTCTATGTATGATATAATTATTTGCGGTTGGAATATTGAGTTGTCAATCAATGAAACATTGACTGTGTGTCTCCTTTGTTATAAAATATTGATGTAAATTGAATATATTTCTTATGCAGCGGTTTTGAGTTTCCTGTTGATGTTGTGGCTTTATATGGTATAGTTGAGGATTATCTGTATTTGTAAGGTGTGGAAGATAATGATACTATGTATGTATGTTGCAATTTTAGCATGAATAGATGGGATGTTAATTAAGATTTTGGTGTCTTTAAATGAGACTTGATGTTTATTCTGCCCACGTGCTATACTGATGATAAATTCCTACTGTAGCACTTAATTTCGCACTTGTTTAACGGGTGATTATTGCAGTCAAGATGGAAATGATTTTTTTAGGTAGATTGCTTCGTATTTACTTCAATTTTATCTGCTCAGAATAAGCAACTGTTTCATATGCGCAAGTCCATTTCGGAATACCTTAGGTACCTATTTCTAGATAAAACCAACATTTTTATCATATTTCTTATTACGAAAAGAAACAGATGGTGACTGTCAATTAAACGAAAACTATAAATATCTAAAAATTAAAAGAAAACTATAAATATCTAAAAACTTCCAAGTGTACAGTCACATACCTACTCAAGATTTACTTTTTTGAATCAGCGAATTTTACGTCAATTCTATTCTAACTTCACATGGCAACAAGATTTTTTATACCCATTCTTTTGACGTTTTTGCTATTGAACGGACAAGAACAGATTTTTTTTCTCGTAAACAAGGAAATAATTTTATTATGGTCTATTTGTTGTATTTTTTACTTGTAGGGAAGGTAGAATTATAACATCATAATTGGTCCTTTTGTTTTTTTTTTGGTCAAAAAAAGTGGTCGTATGTTTAGCAGTCACTATTAAGTTATATGTATTTCAAAACTAGAATGTGAAAGGCAGAGTTGATTGATCAGTCGTCCCTTTCAAGGACTGTGGCTGATATTCAATACTTATTAAGTTATGTATGGAGGTACACCCACTATTCTGTATAATAATAATAAAGGTAGTAAATACAGCCTTTAACTTTGACCATAAATCAAATGAGTCTCTCACAGGCCAGGGGGACATAGTTACCTCATAAATTATATGCAAAATGTATTATTCATGGCCTCAATATTAATAAAACCATCAAGAAACCGGCCTCTTAGATAGTGATAATGTGTTAGTGTTTTTAATGATAATTTTTGAATAATTTTTCATGTTTTTACTACTTGTTTATAACATATATTTTTTTTATTTGTTCTTAATTATTTATTTTATAGTCCTTATTTTATAGTCCTTATTTCATCACCATTTCACAGTGCTTATCATGAAATCTTGCAGTCCATCATATACATACCATTATCCTTACATATTATAAAACAAAGTCCCCCGCCTCGTCTGTCTGTCTGTCTGAACGCAATAAACTCAAAAACTACCGAATGGATTTTCAAACGGTTTTCACCAATGGTTTGATAAAAATTCCATTGTTATGTCCGAAGCTATATTGACCGGTATCATGTTAAATCTTATCCAATAACATATGTTATTTAAATTGGGCATTTAATGTAGATTGAAATATGGCTTGACATCATGTCATTTAAATGAATGGTTTAAAAGATATCACAGATTCAAAATTAGGTGTAACAAAATAATTATGGTTGGAGAGTAGCTGTAGGAGTCAATAACCTTTTCCTGGACTATTAGGTATGTAATCCCGGTACTGCCCGGTAGTACGTTCCCAAAGGATATTTTCCGACATCCACGCGGGCGAAACCGCGTGCAAAAGCTAGTATCTGATAAAAGTATTGTTTGGTATCTGGTTTCCATGGTAACTGAGCTACTTTGTAACATTCATATTAGCCTTGGGCTGGCAGAAGTTCTCTAGCAAGACCAACTACTGAAGTATCTTTGAGGTCACAGTATGTTTTATGATATATTATAAGATTGCTAAATTTCAAGATATTTATGGAAGGAATAGATTATATTCTAGGGTAGTTGTTTAGCCTAAAACCTTGTGGAACAGGATTAATTTAATTCATCATAAATTCGTTATTCAGCCTCTATTACATGGGACTTATAACATAACTGGCGAAATTTGGGTGTACCTCTGCCAAACCCTTTGCGGATTACAGGTGTGTTGTTTATATGTACATTGGTTATTTAATAAAGATATTACTTTATCTGCTGGTTGCAGAAACTACTGGTTCTAGCGCCTTTAGGCGGTGAACAATTAGTATAGTTACTATTTGGTAGATAAAACTGTTCTCTAATACATCTTATCAGTCAGTTTGCTCAAGCTTTATAACCCCATAAAAGGAAATTCCTATCTACATTATAAAACCTATTTTTGGTACAGAAATGCAGTTCCTAATTGAAAGCTTTTTAAACGTTTCATGTTAATTCAATATTATTATGTGTTAACTGCGTTTACAAACAATGTCCGTTGCATCAATGAATCATGATTCTGTTTCAGTTCTTACAGACATCTTTTAATAATGATGGTTGCTATGAGAAATTGTATTTGGAACTTACAGATGTGACAAGCAGTTTATTCTAGTTTTATGTTATTGAAACTCTATTTTGATGGTACGGGTAAGGTAAATACAATGATAATGCAATGAATAAAGGCTTGTTTTAAAATGATACAGGTAAGTTTCATACACCTGATTAAGCATAGGCAGGAATTTGATATGAGGTTTTATAAGTAATACATGTTATGTTTATATTAGAAGTAAGATAATTGATTTTCTATGCTATCTAGGTTTCATCAACAGCCTTTAAAAGGGTTTTCTAAAAGTTCAGCTGTATAATATGAATGAGTGAGTGAGAATACTTGTTTTTAGATCAATACCTCCTGAGAGCTTTTAAAGAGAGATAAATCTAATAGAATGACAAAATTTTATTCATCATGATAAATTTCACACATGAGCCCAGGATCCAGTAATAGATGCAGCTTCATGATAAAAACAGTGAGTAACATTCATAAAGAGAATGAATCAACTGCAAAAACGAAGCCAGCGCTCGCCCACGGCGCGAGAGGTGCTGCGGAGCCGCGCCGAGCCTGCCCGTGTGTGTGTATGCATTGTGCATGGCAAGAAGTCGTCAAGCCGGTCCCACTATCTAACACCCACTCGACACTCAAGCCACACGGTACCGCATACACCTCCAACCAATCGTATCGACGCTTTACACACGAGTTTCAACCATTTTCAATATGAAAATAAATTCATAACACGAGAAAAAAGAACAAAACTACAACTCGTATTTAGATCACACCGCTATGTTATTTCTGAATGAAAAATTACTCAGGCTAAAAACAAAAATAAATTCGTCCCAAATTACTATAATACACACGCCGGTAAAATTGGGTAAATGATAACAAAATAAATAATGCACACGTAAAAATTACGTACCTTCATTGTCGTTGTTTGCCTCAGCGCTGAACACCGAAGTCGCCAAAACTCCGACGCACAAAACGCTCAGAAACCTCACAATCATTTTAACTGATTATTATCTTACACTGAGTTCACAGTTTATCGAAAATAACAATTTATACACTCGACATAATCAAACCGATGACACTCGCGCTGCTGAGCAGCGATCAGCCTTTCGCAAATGGCGGCGGATGACGGATGTGTTCATCGATTGCACTCGAGCCTGCGCGTTTACAAAGCCTCCTTTGAACAATTATAATTTACTTGCAACACTGACCACGTGGGAGAACTTTCTATAAAAATTTAAAGTGGATAGAATAAAAAATGGAAAACTTAGAACAACTCTATTTTTTTTAACTCGTTTGATACTGGAAACAGTTAAATTCTGTCCACTGAATTAATTAGTGTTTAAATCTTGGAGAATGAATATTAAGTAATGGCAACTTCGAGAACCTCTAAATGTCTTACAGATTTCTATCTCTTTCGTGAGTATCCTCATAGAATGTTAGCTGGAAAGAGACAAGACGTAGTTTTTGGTGTTTCTTAGGTTTCTACATTTTTCCCGATTGTAGAAAAATAGATAGTTAAAGTGAGCAACATTCATTTCTGATTCATTGTACTGGAGCGTTTACAGAGTTAAATAGTGCTTCAAACTTTCTTCAAATATTCTCTAGACTAGCTCTTGTATCTTGGTATTTTATGAGGCAGTACTTATTTATGCAAGTATAATAATAAAGATAACAGTATTTGAACAATCTTTCCTATTGTAAAAAGTCTCGTATTTGCATTTATTATGTAGTCTAGGTACATAAAGTTGTTCCATATGTACAGTCACGAGTGATGATGTATACTTTTCCCAAAATAAACAAAACACAATCAGTGAATACAAGACACTCGAAATTAAGATACATGGAAATTCCAGTAATATGCATTAACAATGCATTTACATAAAGGTTCGCGCGTCCACTAGGCTCACCGATTCGAGACTAACTGAATCGCAGAAATTTCAAATTCGCCTCCTATACATTTACTATCAAAATGCGAATCGAATCGCCCGCGCGCATTGCTATACAAGCGAATTTCTTCGTCGAAGTGTTTTGACTCGACTCGACGCGGAGAATCAAATGCACATCGACGAGTTTTTTGTATTTTATTTATGGTGTATATCTATGACGAAGAGGGTAGGTGTCTCTTTCGTAATGTTACGTGCTACGGCTACATTGTCGCGATAAAGCGAAGTACATTTCGCACTCTCTCTTTCTCACACCGCGCGACACCTCGCTGAGCAACAGAGAGCTCGCAAAGTATAGTTCGCGTTCTCGTGACAATGTAGCGGTAGCATTATTATCAGGCATATTTTACTACTGTGGGCGTACTGTGGGTTATTTTGCAATAGAAAAACCATTCACAGTTCAGTACCTTAGTTGCATAACTTATTTTGTTTCATATTTGACAGTTCAACAACATCATTCATTGCGTTATTTATGTAGTTAAGCAGATATTTTTTTCCAATGGGGTTGAAAATTGCCTCTTGCTCACTTCCAATGGCACTGATCTCCAGTGTGTAATAATTTGACAGCTAGCCATATATTTTATGTAAACAAACGACTTCTTTTACGAATAATTAATTATTGAGCCCAGTTGCGCAGCTGTTTACTGCAAAAATACGGGGACCCATGTATTTACCAAAGATGTTTAAGAAGAAAACTGTGGGAGAAAGCTCTCCGAAAAAAATTGGAATGATCTGATTATGTCGTCGAGACGATGTGCTATCCTTTAAGCTTTTTATGGGAGAAACTGGTTTATAGGTGATGCTCCCAAGAGAACTAAGTCTGTTTCATTACATACAGACACTTGCGATATGAATTATAGTAAAGTATATGTGTGTTTATATTATCATATTAGATCATTGCTAGAAGTGCTATCTCTGAGGGTTTTCAGTCAGGAAGATCATGCCCGAGTTGGTTTTCAACTCTGATCAGGTTATTTCTATGATACGCTTCCAGTCTTTAACAAAAAATGAACAGAAAGTTAACAAAAACAAAATAACCTATAAATAATAAAACGTTCATAATTTATTGACTTTTCCACTAAAGCTGCTTTTTTACCGGTGGTAGATGCTTCCCCTGTCCTTAGCTTATCTTTTAATAGTGCTACACTCCAAGTCTCATACATATTTATCTTGTTTTCGTACAATTTGTGAACGACACAAAAGTAAACATAAACACAACAATGGCGGTTTAAAGACGTACAACTGTGCTGCCAACTGTTATGAGCTTCAGTTTTTAACCTCGCAACTCGACTCGACTCGCTTCGATTCGACGCGTTTCGGCTGTATTCTGTGAATGTGAAAAATATGATAAAAAAAAATTTCAAGTTGGCCGTCGTACATAGGCCATACCCGCAAGACTATTACATAATTTTAAAGTAAAGTTGGTGTACTTTCTTTTGCAAATGTGTTGATATGAATTCGAAAACTTTTCAACGGGGTTGGGTTTAGAAACGTGCCGATGCCGCCTCGCTAGAATGACGGAGGCTCAAGTGACCGAGCAAAGCCTGCAAACGAGCCCCATCTCCTTCGTGTTAGGTTCCTTTAAACCCTGTAGACAGAAATAGGAGCCCCGCTAAGCGGGGCACCGTCGATTTTGCCTTACTTCCAGAAGTTTATATTTATAGTAAATATAAACTTTTGGAAGTAAGGCGAAGTCGACGGCATTATTATTTTAAATTTGACCTTGACCTTTGAGTCGTTACACATTGACCCTGAAAATGTGTCTCCTGTAAACTGGTGGGATGACTTGCTCTCTTTCTCTCTCCTCCCTTCCACCTCCCTCTACATTTTATTTATCAACCTTTTTATGAGATTTATGTCATATTAAAGAATCGTAAAAAAAAAACTTATGTATCTCCAGCGGGGCCAGAGTGGGGTGGTCTACTAACCCTCCCCCTCTCTCCTCTCCTCCTTCCCCCTATCAAGGCGGAATGTTTCTAAACTTTAACCTCATCAGTTTTTTTTTTAGGTAGGGCATCTCGTAGTTGACCTCTGACATCATGACTACTTAACCGGGCTTTCCTGTGGGTGCCTTAAACTACTACACTTAAAACCTCCAGCCAGGGGTTATTCAACTATGCTAATTAAAACTAGGTGAACGCTCGCTAAGGGCACCCCCTATGGGGTACGAACTTTGGCTTAGAGCGACAACCGGAGGGAGGACATCAAGGTTGGGACGGGCTGGATCAAAGTTTTGATCCTGATTATTAGTCGGGGAATTTAAAGCTACGTGCTCAGCTGCAACAACTGCTGGCTCCTCGTTATCGAGCAAGGGTCGGGGGGAGTATCATTTACTCGGGGACGCGGTTGCGATCGCAAAAGACCTCGGAGGTTGGATGAGGCGTCTGTTTTTGTACACTGTGCTGATTTCCTTACTGTTAAAATGATGATGTGGATATATTTAGTTTTTGTGGATATATTCAATTTCTAAAGAGTCTTGAGAAGACCCTGGATTTCTTCCAGGGTCTTCTCAAGACTCTTTAGAAATAGCTAAGCGGAAAAGGTTACTAAATATATCCACATCATCATTTTATTATGGATTTCTGCAAGGTCACGCCTGAATCAATTAACTATCTTCCCTACTGTTGTCCTGGGGGAGGGTACTTGGGTCGTCAGGGTCGGTAAGGATTCGCTTAGGGCGGCGAGTTCGATTGATACTGGCGGCCTCAACAACCAGAGGGTTGCAATGTTTGGCGGCAGTATCAAAGTAACGTAACCTCATCAGTGAGGAGACTGATGAGGTTACGTTACTTCGATACTGCGTGAGTCTATGCATCGTTTCTTCCGTCTTCCGCTACTCTTGTAGCCATCTAAATTCATATTCAAAATTTAAAAAATTGATCATTGATATAGTGTTTTAGTGCATGTTACCTTATCGTGCTAAAACGTTCCTACTGTCTGAGCCACTGGCCGCCTTCTCTCTATGGTGATCGGAGGGAGTGGGCCGTAATCCACCAAATATCTTTACGGCGAAGGAAAAAATTTTTTTGAGAAAACCAGTGCTTTAATTGCGAAATACACGATCAATCACAATTTGTTTCGATTTGAAACAGATTGCTAATCCATTACTTCATAAGTTGGCAAAAAAAAAAAAAACAGAAGTGAAAACTTGAAAAAAAAAAATCGGCACCGCGGTAATCAACGCGTTGATGTCTTTTTAATGGGTAAAAGCGGATGTCATCACGGTGTCGTGAAATCAATGGTTTAGTCCCATCTCAAAAATGCCTAACGCGCCTAAAGAAGATTTCACTTTAACAAAATCTGCTCAACAACAAATAACGCTATGAATGTTGTTGAACTGTCTAAAGGAAACAAATTTTTCAAAATTGTTTCCGAAAATAAGTTACGCTAGATGAAATAAAAATCCGAAGGTATTTGTGTCATCCACAAACTCTCACTGGTCATTCAAGAAAATTTGAAATGAAGAATGACTTTGTGGAAGAGATGCAAAATTTCTTCGTACACACATAAAATATTTTAAAAGCAGGAATTGAAAATTTGAAATCTAAATAATCCAAAGAACATATTCAAGGACGGATCGATTAGACTTCGTAAATGCACCAGTTAAAAAAATAAAAATATTGTTGAGTGGGCAATGATTTTTATTTTTCTCTTGGCAACACCGCAGTTTCGAAAGTTCAATTTCGCATGGCGGACGTGCAAGTGAACTCTGTTATTTGTTGGTGATAATTTCATTTATTATCTCGTTGTGATTCCCTATGGAAATACAAATTCTGATGCTTCTATTTCTTTGTGGACGTGCTTTATTCATTCCTTAACATTAGATGATGCTAAAGTTTTATTTATAGTTGCATTTGTGTGAACTGCATAGTGTTTCTCAAAAATGGGAAAATGTGACGAAGCTAACGTCGAAGTTAGCATGGGGGACTCGGCGTCCCCTACTATGAAACCTGATAATTTCTCGTTCACCCCGCCTCCAGAGGCACCAGTGTTCGAACCCACGCCAGAGGAATTCCTGGACCCCCTGGCATACATCAGCAAAATACGACCAATCGCTGAGAAATCAGGGATTTGCAAGATAAAACCTCCAGCGGTGAGTAAATTTCTTTGTTTCGACAAGCAGTGTGTCACTAAATAGGCCTTACAAAGTGCGTTTCTATCGATAAAATACGAATATTGAGCAGTTTTCTAACCATAAAAACCACTCGCGAATTACGTGTGATGCAACCATATTACCTCGACTTATTATGCTGCTCGTTATCTAAATTTAATTTTTACATTCTAATCCCGTGTAATACGTGTCAAGTATCGTCTGAATACGGTTTCAGGCATCATGTTTTGTTTATTTAGGCCTAAATGCAGTTGCATGTATTGTGGAGGCTGGTTGCCATTTTGTGTCATGCCCTCCTGCCTACGATAGTTTAGATAAAAAAGAACTATTGCGAGTTTTTTGTCGTGACTAACTGTAATCTCCACAGTGGTTGTTAAATGCACACTAAAATTTGACAATGAAGTCTTCTGTAGAAGGATTATTAGTATTTAAAATGGTTGCAAACACACCAAGAGAATGAATTTGCACTTTGCTATAGATAACCAACTAAATTATTGGTATGCAAGACCTACTTTCTGTATATTTGTCCATGAAATTGTATGAAACACTCACATGGACAAGACTGCTTTGTCATCCATTTGTGTAAAACAAAAAATAAGAATTAAACAAAATGATGGTTGTATTTGAAGAAAAAATGGCAGATAATTACTGCACTTGAGTTGGTCTAACATTTACGGTTGCATAACATTTATGATAAATCAATTAATAAGAATTTATCTCCAATATTTTGTGGATACATGTAGATTATCTTGCATGCTTCTCAAATGTGCTTAATCATAAAACAACCACATTGGTACATCATGTTCTTAATTATTTCAAAATTAATTTAAATTGGTTTATGATATCCATTCTACCTAACTGTATATAATATAACAGCACTTTAAAAAAATCACAAGATTTAATCTAGAAAAGTAAGAAAGATAATATCACAAACACTACAAGAGTATAAAAATAGGTTTACTATTAGTTTAACCACTCCCTTTGAGCATTCACCCCCTGGACAGTGGACCATCTCCAACCAAATGTTCTGATGTAACTATTGTTCAACCTCAAAAATCTATTATTGAATTTTCAATCAATACCTTTTCTTCAACAAATGTAATCTGATTAAATTTAACTGTAAAAGAAAATTACAATCATAATAACTTCACATAATTACACAATTTCCATGTATTTCAAGTGCCAAATAATTACAGAGTTTTTGACTATGAGTGCCAAAATCTAATACATAATCTTAAATCAGTAAGCCAGTAGATCAATTTTTATACTGGCAAGAAATAATCTGTAGCAATTAGGTTGTGGTTTTTCCTCATTATAATTTACCCTATAAGGTAATTGTGTTGGGTTAGTAAAATTATGTCACTAGGTTTTTCACTGGAAGTGGTAATACTAAATATTGTAATGTGGATGGTTTCTATAGCAACTGCCAGTAACTGGGTTGTGGAGGTCAGATAAGTCGCTCCATGTGAAATACTGGTATTCAGCTACAGCTGCTGACCCCCACATAGTTGGGAAAATGGGCATATGATGATGATGATGGTTTCTATGGCAGTACTACTTTAAATGTGGTCCTAGTATGATCATTATCAAAGACTGATAACTTGGTAAAATATTACAGTTAATTCAAATAAAAACCATAGTTTAACATAAAGCATAATTTTAATTTCTAATAATTACAAATGAAGAATAGTATTAACGGAGGATTGTATTTAAAGTTGATTAAATGTGGATTGTGCAAAAGATGTAAATATCATCATGGCATTATCTTCCTGCTTACCCCATTAGAAATAAGAATGTAGGGATTAGAAACTCTGAACTTATGAAACTGAACTTATATCAAGCAATTGAAATACTTGATTTTAAAGTATAACATATTTTATATTATATTTTTTAAAGCCCATTATAGAGGATCTACGTATACAATCAATATGTTAAATATAACAGTATACAATGTGTTATTCACCATATTTTTTTTATATTTATCCAAACACATGAACACAGGATTGTATCATTTGAGTGGACACATTTGGTTTTATACATGTGGAAGCTTGCAATTAGCAATTTTTCCTACCTATGATTATTTTTTTAATTGTGTTATAAGTCTTCAAGCTTTGTGTAAAATATAAAATATGACAAAAACGACATAGTTGGACATTCCCTATTTTGTGATATAAATATTGAGTACTAGCTGCGCCCCGCGGTTTCACCCGCATAAGTCTCGATCCCGTAAAAATATCGGGATAAAAAGTATCTTATGTCCTTCTCCGGGTCAAGGTCTATCCATATCCCAAATTTCATCCAAATCCGTTCAGCCGTTTTAGCGTGATGTCGTGACCAAGGGAAATAGGGAATCATTTTTATATATATAGATAAACTAAAATAATTATATTTCATAATCAATCGGTCAGGGTAAAATAGTAGGTCATTCATGTCAATTTATGTGTTAATTAGGCTATTAACTCATTTTTGCTTCATGACACATTTATGCAACAGGTTTTTGACATCAGTATTTATTATTATATTAGTTATGCTAAAAGGTATTTTTACTGTTACTTATAGTATACAGTACTTTAGTAATAGTGATGATAATTTGTTTAAAGATATTGTAGTTGTGTTAATAAATTACTGAAACAAAAAACTTATTTTTATAAATTGTGATTTTCTATGTATAAGTAGGTACATGGTAATATACTTTGTTGGAGGTCCCCAATACCAGTAAATAAATGAACAAGTGTGCATATTATAATCAGTATTGGATAAATAGATTTTCTTATTGTTAGTCTGTATCATCCCACTGCTGGGCAAAGGCCCCTCCCATGACTACCAGTGCTTTTACAATCTTGTATTTAAATTTAAAAACCTTCAAAGTTGCGTACTGACAGTATAGTTTTAATATTTTCTATTCTATGGTTTTACAGGAACTTGTAGAACATTAGCCTTGAGTTACACTGTCTCTCGAGCTACTCTCTCTTATTACTAGCTCAAATCTCATTGACAGGATCTAGAGTATACAGAAAATAAGTGTGTAATTTATAATAGACTAGAATTTAATTAATAAACACCTTTTCCTTATACTCTATCCCTCAGTGTTGATCCGTCTTGTTCCGGCTTGGCACCAAATATAATTATGTTGGTACTGGCCCAATCTTGAGGGTTTCTGAAACAAAATAGTACATAGTATGTATGTATTTATTCTTACCAAAACACACAACCAATTTTTTTACTTTTTCATACATGTGATTGTATGGTTATTTTTAATTGTGCATAAAGTTTTAATAAATAAAGTCGTAATAAAAAAAGACTGTTTTAGAACTCCTTAGTGTTTCAATGTCAGTGACCTATGCAATAGCAGTAAAAAATATATGAAGGTTAGTTGATTGATAAGTACTCGCTGTAACCTACTGCCCGAATTTTTTGTATGACTGTTTAAAATTAGTACAGGAAAATGGGCAGGATTGCAGGCTTATAAAATTGTTGTTGTAAAAGCGTTACATATATTTAAAAAAAAAAATTAAGACATTTTAATTAAAATCCTAGTATTCATTTGTTTCCGGTTAGACTGGAAGCCAACCTCAACATAGTTGGAAAGACTAGGCAGGCTTATTGATTGAATAGATTAATGTTACAGATTCAATACAACTCACATTGTAGTTATTTCTTTTTTAAATGCAAAAATGAATTAGGTATTGAAGTGTACATTTTTGGATTAAGTCTTTGTCATTTGGAAATGACAATCCTTCGTAAAAATAAATCTGAAAAATAATGTGGGCCATGAAATATTATTTCCAGACATTTTCATTTTATTTCAATTATTACATTTTTAATTATTTTTGTACTCACAGTGTATATTAAGAGATACTGACTAAAAATAAAATTACAACAAAAATACTACTCACAATATTTACATGATTTTTAAAACTAAGATTTAATAATAATAATATGTACAAGTATATAAAAAGGGGGGGGGGGAAATAATGATATTTCAAAAAATTCGTCCGCATAGCTATCAATAGGAAAAGTGCCCAAAAGGCTGGCAGCATTGCCACATTGCCACAAACAAAATATTTATGTATGGCAATGCTGATTCTTTGGCCAATATTTTGTTTTTAAAATTATACAATTTATCTATGTGTTGTTACTTGGTCTCTAAAGTGTCACATAACTCAAAAAGCTGTAGTGCTATAGCTCCACAGCTTGAAACATAATCCTCGCAAGATCTAGTTTAGGGTCTATACATTGGCAGTATGACTTACAGTTACAAGACCAAACTAGTACTTTGAAACTGCTTTGCATGAAAGCAGGAAACTTGTTGTTAGTAATTCTTTTACTCCAGAATTATATGGCCATGACTAGAGTTGTCATGCTATAACATAAGATCTTTTTTTTTTAACAGTTGTGAATAAATTTTTATATTTTTTTAATAATTTCAAAACAGACATTTTCATGAAGATTATTTAAGAGTGTTAGAGAACAAAGCATTTCAGTATGGTGGGTGATATTAAAATAAATCTGTGTAAACTTATCTAATGTACTTCAAACACTATTTCCGTAGTTTAAGTATTTGTATTTAAGAGATTAAGATAGCTGCCTTGATTTCAAGATTCCTACAAGTATAATAAGAGATACTTGTTACAGCAGTAATAATGCAATTACCTTTTAAATCTTGTAGAGTCTGGCCACGCTAAGTCTGCATAAATAAAAAACGGTGGAATTTGAAAATCTATAGACGGCAACACCATTGTTCCTACGAAAATAGAATTTGATACTTTACTTTGTCTTTTTGTTTTTGATAGGTTATTTTGTTTGTATTCTGATTTATTCCTGAATACTCACTTTACCACGGTGCAGTGTGGATTTGATACAGTTTTGTCATCGTATGGGGGTAGAGCATAGGTATTACATAGTCCATTACACATAATCTATTTAAAAAAAATATGATGTCTCTAAATAGCACAGTTTTTCAGAAATCATCAACAAAAATTACATTAGTTTCCCCACTGGGGAAGAGATGACGAATATAGGCCTCGCCAATGAAAATTTAAAATAATACGGAACCCTCGGTGCGCGAGTCCGACTCGCTCTTGACCGTTTTTTTTTTTTCTTTGAATAAGCATCACGTTAAACATTTTATTTCGTTACAGCACTGGCAGCCCCCATTCGCAGTGGACGTAGACCGGTTACGTTTCACACCAAGGATACAAAGACTCAATGAATTGGAGGTAAGAATATTGATTTAAGAATGATTTTATTTTGCAATTAACCAACTTATTATTAATTAATTAATAATAATCAAAGAAATCTTTAATAATCTATCAATTTCTTGTCTTAATCTAAACTAATATTATAAAGAGAAAATATTTGATTTCTTGTATGTTTGTTTGTAATGAATAAACTCAAAATCTACTGGACTGATTTTAAAAATTGTTTCACCTGTATCAGTAGAATGCGTAGAGTATTATTACTGAGTAACATAGGCTGTTATAATTTATAAAGATATCACGGGGGCGAAGCCGGTGGTGGAAGCTAGTATAACATAAAACAACTAAAGGACTACTACAACAGTTATACGCAAATCTCACAATACATCAAACATACTAAACAATTGTCCATACAAAAGAAAGAAAAAAAGTGGTGGCCCTCCGGGAGTGCCGACAGAAGTGAAAACTTGAACAAGATCGTCTTGGTGGTAGAAAAATACTTTTATAGAAAATTGGTCCGTAATCTTATTCAAATAAAGAGTACAATCGCATTTACAAAAAAAAAAAACTTCCGACGCCTTTAAAGTAAAAATACTTTCATAGAATATTGATCCGTAACGGAATATAAATAAAGAGCACAATCGCGTGCAAATGCAAATCGCGCAAAAATGAGGCGTCGTCATGGTGTCGCGAAATCAAAGGTTTACTCCCATCTCAAAAATGCCCAACGCGCCTAAAGAAGTTTTCACTTCAAAAGTAGGTACTAATCGGTCGGTCGGTTAAACTAATCTATACTAAAATTATAAAGAGCCAGAATTACTCAGTTTGTATGTAGGGGGTAATCTTCGGAACTACTGATCCGATTCCGAAAATTCTTTCACTAATGGGAAGCTACGGTACTGCCCAGTGTTAATTTTATGTCAAAACAAGAAATATCACGCAGACGAAGTCGCGGGTAGAAGCTGGTTTAACATAAGAAACCAACAAAGGACAATTATTTTAAAGTAGGTAGGTATACAACAACAGTCATGTTAAATATGCTCATCCCACAATCTTCCAGACATACTAAACAAGACTCAATAAATAGTGAGGTAAAGTGGTAAAGTATGAATTTTGGAGGTCTTGCGTGATACCTGTATGTGTTTGTGATTTGCAAGTTGCTGCTACCCAAGTAGAATTGTTCAAATAAATATACCAACACCCTCGTGAGGGCACAGAGAAATATAGGTTCGTGAGTTTGTCCACTTTGCATTGTATCAAGTTTAATAAATTTTCCATATAAATAAAAATGAAATGCTATTCGTTGGTAAGCGCAGTATTTATTTTTAAGTGAAAATTTCTGTAGGCGCGTTGGGCATTTTTGAAATGGGACTAAACAATTGATTTCGTGACACCGTGATGACACCAGCTTTTGACTAAAAGACATCATCGCGTTGATTACCGCGGTGCGTGGAGTAAAAGACATCAAGGCGTTGATTACCGCGGTGCCGATGTTTTTTTTTTTGTTTTGTAAAGATCCGTAACAGTTTTCTAGGGAAAAAAAATGTATTGAAAAAGTTGCCCAGATAATTGGAGAATTCGGGAAAAACTGAAAGTGCTTTTTTCTATGGGGTTTTGTCCTTAATGGAACAGGATAACGTCAGGTCAGCTAGTTTTTAATAAAATGTAATCTTATTAATTGACACATTTAGCGTAGGAGCTATTTTTATCAGAGGTTTATTTTGAATTTGATTAATATTTTTTAGTCCTTCCGACTTTTTATCATACAATGCAAGTTAGCGCTTGAAATTCCACATTCATTGTTTTATCACGATCGTTCAAATCAGATAGGTATTTGCTGAATAATTGGTTTGGTTAGCTCGTGTGTGGATAGCGAGCGAGTTTAAACTTGTATAAACAGTTTGATTAGTGAACTATCATAATGACTGCCTAATCAGGGATTAGTTAAACTGCAGCTACTAATGCTGATCGATGTTTAACTAGACTTCCCTACTACAAAGGTGTATAGGTCAAATTGGCCTAGCCTTTTCCCAAGTATATTGGGATCAGCTTCCGATCTTACCGGATGCAGCTGTATACTATTATATTACATGGCGTTAGATCTGACGTCCACGACCCAACTCTTGTACCTTCTGACTACGTTACGCCCACTGAATTGGCCCGATAAGTCGAGCCTGTTGCGTACTTGTAGCTTCATTCCTGAAATACAGTGCGCCTGGCCTGACCAGAGTTCTATTTCCCTGGTAATTGAACATTTATTTAAATTCATTATCAAAATTATTGCATATTTATTTAGTTACTACGTAACTATATCCTATACTCATAGCATTATGTAAAATGACGTATTTGCAGGCTTCAGTTAGCTCATTTGTAATAATCATGTAACTGCCCTTGGAGTGTGCTAGCACTGTTTGAGTTAGTGTCCATATTAATTGTTACTTTTAAAGGCCATTATCATTCATTGCTGTGGAATTAGTCAGTTTACATGTAAGTTCAGTCATCCTCCATCCACAGCCCCACTTACCCACTGCTGGGCATAGGCCTCTCTTTTCTTGTGCAAATCCAAACTCCCGTGCCAACACATCCAGGTTCTACCCGCAACGGTAACAACGCCGTCCGCCAATATATAGACGGAAAAAATATTTAAAAAAATCTAAATATTTTTTATGAAAATTTAATTTTTTTTGTAACAAAACGGTGTAACTTTTAAAATAAATGATCTATCGCGATGAAACAAACTCCATAATGATTGGAAGTATTTAGGGGTCCTCATGAAATGAAAATTTAGGAAAAAAATCTACCTTCAATTGAAAATCAACATTGTTTTTTTAGCAAAAATCTGTTCTTTTTTCATAATATTTTACAATAATCGTATTTTTTTTTTCATTATGACGCCAAACCGAACAAAAAAAAGGTAAAAAAAAGAAATCCGTCGATAAAATTAAGCATAGATTCTCCTCATTTCGCTATGTGCACATTTTAAAGACTCACACTATACGCTACAGGTTCGAGGCGTATCATACGCCTAGTTTCTCATTTTCTTTGGTATTGCCGACTGTGGCAATGAGTAAACAATAGTTATTGCTGTATAGAAATGATGTAAAAAGCCTTGTTGGTCTAGTCGTCGGAAGCGTTACTGCTGAGCGTGAGGTCATCGGTTCGATTTCCAGATCGGGCAGAGTTATTGTGGATTTCCAAAAGGAATACTAGTAGTCACTAGTAGCCCGGAGTCTGGTCTTGTACCCGGTTGATGGCAATAGGCGTCCTCCTATTAAATGGGACTTAAACATAACTGGCGAAGTGGGTGTGTGTGTATCATAAGTATTTACACCGCTGCCTAACCCTCTGGGGATTACATGCGTGGCGTTATATTTATGTAAAAAGTATGATTACTCGTTACAGAGGCGAATAATTGTAATGGAGCACTATAAATATTTCTGTCACAAATAAAATTTGGTTGACTGATTGATAAATGTTTGGCAAATTTATTTTGTATGGTTTTTGAGCCCATGGCTTATTAATTTAATCGCGGGTGAATTTGTTGGGTTTCAAGGTTAAATATACCATATATTATACAGTATTTATAATATCAAAACCTAGACCGCCTATTTTACATGTGGCCAGATATCGATCTAGTGGCCTATTGTTAGCTAGACTCGGCACACTAATTCCCACAAGCCTATTACTGTAACAATTCCTAGTATTTAAAATGTTTAAGAGGATTCTATTTGCGAGGTATTGTCGTTACATTGCCCAAGTGGGAGACCATTGTCACCATGGTTACAGCTTCGTGCCTTCAATAGGACGACGTTTTGGTGTCGTACTCATACCAGACTGGATATTTAGATTCCCACATGCTTAACCAGGTTCCTGAGGTTTCCGCAGTAACTAGATTTTGAAGTACATTATCTTAGCCGAAATTCGGCTTTCTCTAGCAACGCCAACGGTCATGCGCTTCCTGCATCTAACGGATTTTCGGGCCCTCCTTACGGTCGTCAGTCTACCGAGATGTAACTCTGATAGTAATGGCTATGATACCATGTAAAATGACCCCGAGAATATAAAACTCGAAATGGTAGGAAAACTAGCATGATTAAAAAAAAATGTATTTTTTTCCTGTGCCAGGCGATTACCCGAGTGAAGCTGAACTTCCTCGACCAGATCATCAAGTTCTGGGAGCTGCAGGGCTCCGTGCTCAAGATCCCCACGGTGGAACGGAAGCCGCTGGACCTTTATGCTCTACACAAGATTGTCAAGGAAGCAGGTATGTGCCCCATGTCTTCATTTTCTTAGGGGTTAGTTGAGTACATCTGGCGTATACTGGGAACCAAAAAAAAAAGATGAATATTATTGTTACGTCGTACGTACGAGATCTTTCGAGAAAGCACGGATTACAGTGTGTTTGCGCTAAAAACTTCGAGAAGCATTCCATTATTATTAGTTTGAAGTTAAGTAGGTAACTACTTATAAACAATATTAGAACTCGTCATTGTAATTTCGACCGTACGCCGAGGGCATAAAGTACCTATTTCTTTATTCGGTACAAGTAGGTTATTATTTTTTATACCTACTACTTTTGTATTTTCTGGTAATGTTTATTTGTTGATGTTTTTCTGGAACCGTTCTACACATAGCTGGAATGTTCTTGAATATTGGCGGTATAAAAGCAGAGAGCCGACACACGATGAGTCAGTCTGATTTAGGCGATACAACGAAGCGAATCGAAGTGAACTAGAAGTGCGATATCTAAGCGAATAGTGATCAGTAGTGTATTTGTGATTAAGTTTTAAGTGTTTTTGTGTTTAATAAAGTTATTTATTTTGGTAGTAATAATTTATCCCATACCCAGCTCGTAACAATTTGGTGTCAGAAGTGAGGGATAAATTATGCCAATTTTACCGAAGGACGACACGGACGGTATCCGTACCAGGAGTCAGCGACAGCAGGACATGGACCAAAGGCGGTTTGGACATTCTCCAACACAGACACCGGGTGGTGTCCAGCCTACGTCAGTGCCAGTCGCTGGCCCATCCGCAGTTTCTACAGCATCAATGGCGCCAGACTTGTCAGCTTTAATGGCGCTGCTACAGGAGCAGTCTCGCCGTCAAGATGAGCAGTCTCGCCGTCAAGAGGAGCAGGCTCGCCGTCAAGAGGAGCAGGCTCGCCGATTGGAAGAGCAGTTGCAGCGAGACAAAGAGGAGCAGGCTCGCCGTCAAGAGGAGCAGGCTCGCCGTCAAGAGGAGCAGGCTCGCCGGTTGGAAGAGCAGTTGCAGCGAGACAAGGAGGAGCAGGTCCGCCGCCAAGACGAGCAGATGCTCCTCATAAAGGATCTTCATGCAACTTTTGGCAAAGAGCTAAAGGTGATGAAGGATCAGGTACAGCAGCACGAGAATCGCCTCTCAGAAGCCGAAGTTCAGATCGCTGGGGTGAAGAAGGCTTTGGGGGAACTGAAGACTGGAGACGTGACTGCAGCTTCAGTAGTTGCTGCACCTTCAGCGCGGGGCTTTAAGGTGCCTCCATTCGATGGCACATCTTCGTGGTCGGCTTATAAAATTCAATTTGAGGCCGTTATGAAGGCGAATGGATGGTCAAAACCGCAAGCCATGACCGCGCTCACCTTGGGCCTCCGAGACCAGGCCCTAAACATTCTTGAGGCGCTCGGCAAGAATGTAACCTACGAGCAGCTGCTGGAGGCGTTAGAGTCCAGATACGGCGACGCGCACCTGGAGCACGTATTTCGTGCTAAGTTGAAGGATCGTGTTCAACGTAGTGCCGAGAACCTACAGCAGTGGGCCCTCGAAGTTGAAAAGCTGGTTCGGAAAGCATACCAGTCTGCCCCTGCACTTATCGATGGGAATCTGGTACAAGCGTTCGTTGATGGAATACGCGACCTAGAAGTTAGAGCCGCTGTGAGACTTGGGCATCATGAGACGCTGAAAGACGCCTTGGCCCATGCCTTAGAAGTAGAGGCAGTGAGGCAGGACCACCGAACGCACCGCGTCAGGGAGGTTGTAGCATCACCTGTACGCGACCGGCCGCAAGGGTACAGTCCTAGGTGCTACACTTGCGGAGAAAGGGGTCATCTTCGGTCAAGCTGTCCTAAGCGCAGCACCCCGAGAGAAGACCAGCAGGGAAGGGTGGCTGAAGTGACTGCCCAGCCACAGCAGGGAAACGAGTAAATGCCAGGACTGGGGGGCGGGTGCTGGCTGGTATTGAAAGAGCCCCGAGAATCTTGATCTCGCAAGCACATGATGGGAACAGCCTGACCATCAAAGGCGAAGTCAACGGAACACCATGCAAACTGACGTTGGATACTGGAGCTTCTCACACGGTCGTCAATTCTCACCTAGCAAGTCGTTTTCTTGGGGACTACGTCGATAACCACGACCGTATACGATTACTAACAGCTACCGGTCAGCACATAATCGTCCGAGGCAAGAAGGAGGTGGAGTTAAAATTGGGTGACAGAACTTACCAGCACAATGTCATCGTGGCCGGATATAGTGGACGATTGCATCTTGGGCTTGGACTTCATGCGGAAACATCGTTGCGAGATCGACGTTGATCAAGGAGTATTGAAATGTGGTTCAGATGAAGTCTTCATGGAAGGTGCACCATCAGGAAAAGTGTACTGCTTGAAAGAGATTGTTCTTCCTCGCAGATCAGAAACAATTGTGCCAATTAGTTTACCACAGAATTCTAGACACAAAGATCGAAGTGTTCTGATAGAAAGGGTGAACAATGACTTCCCATGGAAGATGGCACGTACTCTGGTCAAGGCCACCAACGTCTCAGCAGTACGCATACTGAATCCAAGTGACAAGGAGCATGTGATCAAGAAGGGTACCTTGATCGGTACTTGCGAGGAAGTAGCTTGGATGCGTCAATTGCAGGATCCGCCTACCGGAAATAAAATTGGTAGTGCAAAATTTGACGTGTCAACGCTTTTGGAAAACTGCGATTTAACTAAAGGAGAAATGGACAAGGCTAAGAAGATGTTACTTCAGTACGCCGACACTTTCTCTTCAAACGATGCTGACATAGGGAAAACTGGACTTGTTCAGCATAAGATTAATACAGGCAACGAGTTACCAATCCGTCAGCGACCAAGAAGACTGCCAGTTGCACGAGAAAAAGAGGTGGAAACCATGATTAAGGGAATGGTGAGGGACGGTGTTATAGAACCTTCATCGAGTCCATGGTGTTCTCCTGTGGTCCTGGTAAAGAAAAAAGACGGCAGTATGCGCTTCTGTGTGGATTATCGACGACTGAACGACGTCACGAAGAAGGACAGCTACCCGCTGCCTAGGATCGATGACACACTGGATACGCTGACTGGTATGAAGTGGTTTACCACACTTGACTTGAAAAGTGGCTACTGGCAAGTTGAAATAGATCCCAAGGATAAGGAGAAAACTGCATTTTCAACAGGAAAAGGGTTGTGGCAGTTTAAAGTTATGCCATTCGGTTTGTGCAATGCTCCTGCGACGTTTGAAAGGTTGATGGAGCAAGTACTCGCCGGATTGATTGGAGACGCATGTCTTGTATATCTGGACGACATTATCATCGTGGGCCGTACATTTGAAGATCACCTTAAAAACCTCAACCGAGTGCTGTCGAAAATCCAAACAGCAAATCTCAAGTTAAGTCCGAAAAAGTGCTCGTTTTTCAGACAACAAGTAAACTTTTTAGGACACATAGTTTCGGGGGAAGGTGTTCGAACAGACCCAGAAAAAGTAATCGCCGTCAAGAATTGGCCAGTTCCGAAAGACAAGACACAGGTCAGAGCATTTCTGGGTTTGTGCTCCTACTATCGAAGGTTTGTCAAGAATTTTGCCGACATTGCGAAACCTCTGCACAAACTCACTGAGGAAAAGCGGCAATTCTGTTGGGACGAGAACTGCGACGTCGCATTTCAGGAATTAAAGAAACGTCTGTGCAATACACCTATTTTGGGATATCCTGACACTGAAAATGACTTCATAGTTGACACCGATGCAAGTAATACTGGAATTGGGGGCGTGCTGTCTCAACGGAAAGGCGACCAAGAGGTTGTGATAGCATACTTCAGCAAGTCTTTATCCAAACCGGAAAGAAATTACTGCGTCACAAGACGGGAGCTACTCGCCGTAGTAAAGACATTGCAGCACTTCAATAAATATTTGCTGGGACGTAAATTCCAATTACGAACTGACCATGCTGCATTGAAGTGGCTATTACAGTTTAAGAATCCAGAGGGGCAAGTGGCGAGATGGATTGAACTACTACAAGAGTTTGACTTCATAACCGAACATCGCAGTGGGAGAACTCACGGTAACGCAGACGCCTTGTCAAGAAGACCTTGTCCTGAAGACTGTAAGCACTGTGCCAGGCAAGAGACTAAGGAAGTAGTGCCCGTGAGGATGCTTAGAACAGATCTCAGCGATGAATGGAAGGAAACCCTACAGCAGGCTCAGCAAAATGACTCGGACATCAAACCGATCTTCGAGTGGGTCAAAGCTGGTGCTCCTAAACCTAAGTGGAGTGATGTGGCTGCGATGAGTTCCATCACGAAGAGTTATTGGGCGCAATGGAACAGCTTGGTGATCCAGGATGGAGTCTTGTGCCGTAAATGGGAAAACGCTCGAGGGGACAGCTGTCATCTACAAATGGTTGTCCCTAAAGCTAAGGTACCGGATGTTCTACGGCTCTACCATGATGGATGTTCAGGAGGACATATGGGAGTAAAAAGGACTCTACTAAAAATTCGAGAACGCTTTTACTGGATCCACTGTCGAGATGATGTGGAGGACTGGTGTCGCAAATGTACCAGTTGTGCGGCCGTGAAAGGACCCCACACACGCAGCCGAGGTGCATTAAAAGTGTACAACGTTGGAGCCCCTTGGGAACGGATAGCACTAGACGTTGCGGGACCATTTCCAGAAAGTGAGAGCGGAAACAAGTACTTCCTGGTGGTCATGGATTACTTCACAAAGTGGCCAGAAGTCTTCGCCATTCCTAACCAAGAAGCTACAACTGTCGCAGATAAATTAGTTCAGGAAGTTTTCTGTCGTTTTGGAGTACCCTTAGAAATACACAGCGATCAAGGAAGGAATTTTGAATCGCAAGTATTTCAGGAAACTTGTCGATTGATGGGTACCTACAAAACCAGAACCACCTCTTACCACCCACAATCTGATGGAATGGTGGAACGATTCAACCAAACGTTAGAGAGGTATCTGGCAAAAGTCGTGGAAAGTAGGCAGAGGGATTGGGACAAGCACATACAGCCGTTTCTGCTGTCCTACCGCAGCGCAGTCCACGAAAGTACGACTGTGACGCCAGCCTTCGCGAACTTTGGAAGGGAATTACGGTTGCCTGCAGATTTAATCACTGGAACTCCCCCTGATGCTCCACGTAGTGTAACAGATTACGCAAATGATTTGCGTAACAAGTTGAATGATGTTTATGAGCATATCCGACAATCCGGCCAACAGATGTCTGAGAAGATGAAGACCCGTTATGACCGCAAGGCAAACAGTAGGGGTTTCGACGAGGGTTCACTGGTGTGGTTACATAACCCAGTGCGGAGCAAGGGGAAGTCTCCGAAATTGCAAGCAAATTGGGATGGACCATACCGAGTCGTGACTAGGATCAACGATGTCACCTACCGAATACAGAAGGGTCTACGAGGTGCGCCTAAGATTGTTCATGTAGACCGATTGGCCCGATACTACGGGGCTAATGATGCTCGGGACGAGCATGTCTAAGGAGGGGGCAGTGTTACGTCGTACGTACGAGATCTTTCGAGAAAGCACGGATTACAGTGTGTTTGCGCTAAAAACTTCGAGAAGCATTCCATTATTATTAGTTTGAAGTTAAGTAGGTAACTACTTATAAACAATATTAGAACTCGTCATTGTAATTTCGACCGTACGCCGAGGGCATAAAGTACCTATTTCTTTATTCGGTACAAGTAGGTTATTATTTTTTATACCTACTACTTTTGTATTTTCTGGTAATGTTTATTTGTTGATGTTTTTCTGGAACCGTTCTACACATAGCTGGAATGTTCTTGAATATTGGCGGTATAAAAGCAGAGAGCCGACACACGATGAGTCAGTCTGATTTAGGCGATACAACGAAGCGAATCGAAGTGAACTAGAAGTGCGATATCTAAGCGAATAGTGATCAGTAGTGTATTTGTGATTAAGTTTTAAGTGTTTTTGTGTTTAATAAAGTTATTTATTTTGGTAGTAATAATTTATCCCATACCCAGCTCGTAACATTATGTAGAAAATGTCAGTAAAATGTAAGGAATGTCAGTGAATGCTCAGGAACCTTGCCTCAGAAAGCGCGTTAAGCCGTTGGGTCCGGCTGTCATTCGTAGATCTTCGACAGTCGTTACGGGTAGTCACAAGTCCGAAAGTCTGACAACAAGTCTTACCAAGGGGTATCGTCTTACGCAGTAACTGGGTTATGGAGGTCGGGTAAGTAGTCGCTTAGGTTTAGTAGATTCGTTTACAATTTTTAACTTGTATGCCTATACTGGTAAAATATGGCTGAAGAAGGTCAAAGTCAAGGTCAAGGTCAAATAATTTATTTCAATTAGGCACAAAAGACAATGAACGTCAAAATGTACAAGAACCTATTCCCTATATCACCATGTATTGTACCCATATTTGCAAAATAAAATATCTTTATCTCCATGTAAAATACTGATATTCAGCTGCATCAAGATTGGATACTGGAGAGGACTGGTGCTGACCGGTACATAGTTGGGAAAAGGCTAGGTGAATGCTCAACGGGAAAGAATCTAAATAAAAATGCAGGTTATCCGACTTAAACCGCGTCTAATTGATCACTAATTAAATTATGTATAAAAATGCATCATCAAAGTATATATAAACAAATAATAAATAATCTGTGCTGCACCGGGCATCAAAGCACGCCGAAATATAGGTTGCGATCAAAATGCAAATGCTAGCCTCGCTATCACCCATCATCATCACCAGCCTACAGCACTCCACTGCTGGACATGGGCTTCTCCAATCGTTTGCCATTCGTATCGATTCTCGGCAAGTCTCATGCCAGCTGTTATCAGCTACCCTGCGAAGATCGTCGCTCCACTGAGCCTGTGGGCGTCCTACCTTACGTTTGCCAATTCGCGGTCTCCACTCAAGAACATGTGTACCCAACGGTCATCAGTTCTACGGGTAATATGGTCGGCCCATTGCCACTTCAACTTCTGTGACCTATGCTGACTGAATTTATCATGGCGTGAGCATTTCTCATAACTTGTGTCAAAACGATGGTAAACAAAGCATATTACCCTGATATAAGTTGTGGAACATTGCATTAATTAATATGCAAAACGTGTATTTGAGTCACTTGCAGAAAAGTAGAAATTGCACACACAGAAAGGAAAATGAAAGGAATGCTTCTTTGTCAAAAAGTAAGCTTGCAGGGACATAACATGTTTCTTGACATGTGAACTTGAAACTCATCCCTTATTCCAATGGGAATAAGGAGTAAGGCTGGTTCTGTAGTTTCTGCCTACCCCACCTTACATAGTCCTTTTTCTGTTCATACATCTGTAGGGAAATTTCCGTAATTAAAAACCTTCGAAATCTTTTCGTAATCCCATCTTAGTGACAAAATCAAAAATCATTTTGAAGGATATTGCGAATCTATTGCTTCATTGTTCGAAACATTTGTTTGCCTAACAACGTAAATAACGCAATGAATGTTGTTGAACTGTCAAAATCAAACAGATTGTGATTGATACTGTGTTACGCAATTAGGGTGCTGGTGATACACGCACGCCAGTTGCGTTGTTTGCGGTTGCTTGACATAACGAGCCAAAGAATAAACCTAAGAACATGCTTTTGCAGCTCAACTTTTGGTTTTGTCTCATTTATTTACTGCTTATATAAAACACAACAAACAAATGGTTAATTTAATTGTTCCGCGTGTAAATTAGCTTTTGAACTAAACATGATAATTTAGCATTATTGATGTAAACTGGTTTCCATATAATTTTCTTTGTTCATTGTCTTCGTTCAATTTAACAAATCTTATTAACAGTAATTTGCTTACGCTGAAGTCTTAAAAGTTTAGTCAATGTTTGTAGGATGATTCACGTAGATAATTTGTTAATTAATTAAATTGATCAAACCCATCCCATGTGACTCAATAGGAACACATTTTTTTTTTTTGATTGTGGGAAATCCTCAAATAACTTCTCCCGCTCTGGGCGGAGCGGGAGGGCGTGTCAGACTTACTGACTAAAACCCACCCGTGTTCCTTCGGTTGCCCTGTCGCCGGGGGCCACGATCTCCCTTTCGGTTTTCTTCGCAATCCCGATAGGAACACTTTACTTTAAAAATTTTCTAATTCGTTTTTGCTGTATCATCAATATGGTACATATTGGCTTTTGTGGTATATTTTACCAGCAGTGGACTGCGCTAGGCTAAAATGACGAGAGTTTATCATGATGAACAGTTTTGTGATATTAGTGCCTGGACGATGAAGCATCGCAACCAGGGACCGAAACCAGTATGATCAATACGGGTATTTTTCGGTTAAAAAATATACATTTTATTCAGGTATTTTTAAAGGTTACCTTAAATTGAATTCAATCTTTATTAATACCGGTTACCGAAATTAAAGTGATTTCTATCTTACACGTGCCGTCGGCATTAGTCAAAGGGCGCGCATCGCCTGTGCGTGTAACCGGTATTAAGGCGCCTCTACCAAAACGTCGCGCTAGCCGTTTTTTTGCAGTTTTTAGGAGCTATCTACTTGTTCTTTAAAAATAAATATCAACTAATAAAAATATTTTTTTCTACATAATCTTGATTCCAAAATTGTTCCACAATTGTTATTTAATTGATCTCCTTCCAACGAAACCATAAAAATGAGAAATAATGATTGAAAACAAGCATCTCCTCGTAAAGTAAAGATTATATAATTTTGCTACTAACACTAATGGATAGACAATTTAATAATGAACATTTATACTATATTTTTTCAAAAGACCAAAAGGATGGCACCAAAATCTGCCCAAACGAAGAACTGAGGTACTCTTAGTGGTATAAAATACACACTGAATAATATTGCATTTATATTTTTTTCTTCTGGCTACCTGGGGACGAGAATAGAATAACTTTTTAATAAAAAGCACGCCATTTTGGCACTCTGTCATCGGCACAAGCACTACTTATAAGAAAAACTGTCAAGTTGTTTTTTTTTTTAAGTACATCTCTCCTGTCGTCTTGTCACCGCTTTGGTGGGGTCGGAGCCTAAGAAAGGATGTTTAACAAACTCGATAAATAAATGAGTCCCTTATCGTCAACATCCAAGGGCTTCAACGTGATGGGACTCTGATCTCCGCCATATCCCAGGTCGACATAAATTAAGCCAGATCAAACCAGGTGTCAGTCAGGTTGTCAGTGAATTGAAGTCGCAGTTAAATAACGCCTTTTAATTGTATTTGTTTTATCTTCATTTCTTCAAATAAATAAAACATCAAGCCAAAAAACATCAAATAATTACATAAAATACCCTTTCAGCAACCCACTTCATGGAATTCAATTAATGATATTAACATTTCAATAGAATCCCTGAATCCCCTGTGTAGAATAAACCAATCTTCCTCAATAAATCTTCAATTCGCTGCTTTCATTTCTAAATAATTGTTTCATTATTTCTGCGTCAGACACAGTTGCAGCAAAGGGGCCATAAATATCTAATATATTTCCATCTGTGGTCAGTATCAAAAATGGTTTAAATAAATTGCGATATTTATGTAAACTGTGAGATTTCTTTAAAAATAAATAATTTGATGATTTCTGTAAATATACATATGTCCCACCACAGATTACAATAGCTTTTCGCCTGCCACCTTCACCAACAAACAGCCCACTATATCTAAAAAAAAAAGAAAAGAAAAACATTAATTTGAACACAGTTCGTGAAACACAAATAAAGGCTCTTTCAAACAGGCGCGACACGCGACGCGACACAGACATCGCTCGTCGCGCGACGAGCGGTGTCTTTGTGTCGCGTCGCGTGTCGCGCCTGTTTGAAAGACCCTTAATAAAGATAAAATAAATAATAATCTCGCCTAGGCAAATGTGCAACACCCAAATATAATGGCACAAATTGTTCATTTAGTATCTCTCTGGTCTTTTTAACTGCCTAGAGACATGTGACTCGGACATTCCAAATAATTCAGTCATCCTCGAATTTGGCTCCCCTGTTCGCAGTTTCACAAGAAGCATGCCTAAAGCACTTTTATATTTTTTTATACGTTCACGCACAAGGGGTGTTTGTTCTATGATTGTTGTAAACTTTTGTTTATTGAGAGCTGACCTAATGACATAATTCATCTCGACATTAATTCAACGTTTTCAAAATCTAACAATTGAGTTTCTTCCTTTTTTAAGGTTACGCTAGTTGATCGTTCTTCCATACAAACGTAGTATGGTGATTACTCGTCTGTTTGACGGTGTACGTTCAAAACTATAAATTATATCAATTTGTCTTGTCATTATCTAGCCCTGTATGGAAGCAGAATTGGAAAAAAAATTGGTTTGGAAGTTATGAGCGTCGAAACTTCCATATTTCAACACTAATTTTAACTCATCTTTGGGCGAAATAAATAAATAACTTATGTAGTATGAAAATGATAAAATAGAACCGTACAGGGAAACATAACACAGATCATTTTTTAATTTTTTTTTTAATGATATTTCTAAACTGTTTCTTAGTAATTTGAGTTCGCTGATTTTTATATCTATCCTTAGTTTTTTCGCTAGTAGCTCTAGTTTTTGTGATACAGGTACTTCTTAAAATTTCGTTTCGCGGCTTACTAATATTTTTTTTAGTGCAACAAATTATTAAATTCCTTAAATAAATCTATATGTCAACATTAAGAAGAACTTGCTCAAACGATCCAAATAGTTTTTGTGCTGTTTGTGGTGAATATGTTTCGAGAATGTCGTTTAAGTGCGTCTGACTTTATAAAAAGCCTTCTTTGGGACGCCATTACAAGTGTTTAGTAAGCTATGGATTCCAACTTTGTGTGGTAGTTGCGTAACATGACGTGCGTGGCGGCGTGTTGCGTTTATGGTCTAGTAAAAAAATACCTACTTTGAAGTTCAAAATTCTTATGATTTGGCGTGAACCGAGTAATCATTACGATGACTGTTATTTTTGTGTTGTGAATATTACCGGAATAAACCGCAAAATTCGTTCCAAATGGACTAACCCGAATTTAAAATCAGCTATTAGACCAATTCTAAATACCAGCGAAGAACCCGTGGCTGATACGCAACCTAGTACTTCTAATGTAACACTACAAGTTCTTTCAGAAGCCAGTGATGATGAGGACAGTGACTTTTCTTTCCTGAGTACGTCCGAACCTAAACCATTTAACCAAAATGATCTAGATGAGTTGATTAGAGATCTTGGCCTATCAAAAGTAGGATCAGAACTTCTAGCTTCACGGCTTAAAGAAAGAAAACTGATAACCCCCAGAGACTAATGTATCAGTTTACCGTGCAAGAGAAAATCATTTTATCCCTTTCTTTTCTGAAGAAAATGATTTTGTTTTTTGCAAAAATATTCCCGGTTTGATGGCTGAAATGGGATTAAGAAACTATGATCCAAGAGATTGGCGTTTATTTATTGATTCATCGGAACGTAGTCTTAAATGAGTGCTCTTACATAACGGCAATAAAATGGGTTGCTTACCCATTTCATATTCAACAAAAGTTAAAGAGGAATATTCCACAATAGCCTTGGTTATGGAGAAAATAAAATATATAGAACATAACTGGCTGATATTCGTTGATCTTAAAATGGTCAATTTTCTTTTGGGTCAGCAAGGAGGATATACCAAATATCCCTATTTTATGTGCTTGTGGGATAGCCGAGCCAAAACAGAACACTGGACTAAAAAAGTTTGGCCTTTGAGAGTAGATTTAGTGCCGGGTAGTATGAATGTGATAAATATACCTCTAGTAGCCAAAGACCGCATTATATTACCCCCTCTCCATATAAAATTTGGTCTGATAAATCAATTTGTATAAGACCTCAACAAGGATGGGGAATGTTTTAAATAATCTGTAAAATATTCCCGAAATTGAGTACAGAAAAAATAAAAGCTGTTGTTTTTGACGGTCCTTTTGAATTAGGGAACAAATAATAAAGGATCAAAATTTTACTGTCTGTATGACAGATAAAGAGAAATCTGCATGTATTGAGTTTGTTTGGGTTGTGCAAAATTTCTTAGAAAATAAAAAGTCTCCAGACTACATTTAACACATTGAACAGTTCATGTTGCACTTTCAAAGACTAGAATGTAACATGAGCATCAAGATGCACTTCCTCTTCAGCCATTTAGACCGCTTCCCAGAAAATTTAGGCGATTTAAGCGAAGGACAAGGAGAACGCTTTCATCAGGACATTCGCACGATGGAAGAGCGATACCAGGGTCGTTGGAATACAAATATGACTGCTGATTACTGCTGTGGAGCATTCAAAACAAGGCTGAAGTTTCGATTCATGCAAGAAAATCTTATAAAAGAAAGTTTTTTCATGTTAGGTTAGAGAATTTTTTTTTTCATTTTATAATTCGAGTATTTTTCGCAAAAAATGTAATATGTTAATATTTCAAAAACTAGAGCTGCTACAGAAAAACTGACAACAGATTTGGAATCAGCGTGGCAGAATCATAGAAAATCTGGTATGAAACTCCATAAAACAAAATTACTGCTTACCAGTGTAATTTATTTAAAAGTTCAAATAATTTTATTTCTAACCGACTTCCAAAAAGGAGGTCCACCGATTTCTCCGTCAGTTGTCGACCGACTTTGAAATATATATTTTTTTGTTTGTAAGGGTATGCTCTCGATGTGGTCACATATAAATTTTATTAACTGTGCTTGGATAGTTTTTGAGTTAGCTTCAATAATACGTATTTTTTCCTACTTCGTATTTGGATGATATGATAATTTCTTGTCACTGATAATTACATAGCAGGTCATGGTATTCGAATTTGTGTGGGGTAGGTACCACAACTAAAAAGTGAAAAATAAAATGTAGAAAAAAAAATCGACAGACTTAAAAAAAAAAACACTACAAAGTGAAAAATAACTTTAATTTCTGAAGTCGGTGGCAAAAAATGAAAATTCAAAGCCAAAGGTCTTTTCATGAAATTTTACACGCTCGTTTTTGTTATAAATGATCATCTATTTCACTAAATCAATACATGAACATATAAACAAATAAATAATACTAAATAAATAAATACTAAACAAATAAAACTAAATAAATACTAAACAAATAAAACTAAGTAAATAATTACCAAACAAATAAAACTAAATAAATAAATACTAAAAAAATAAAACTAAATACATAAATAACTATACTAAATAGCATGCATATTAGCCACGCGCACCAACGAATTCGAGCCGTCGACTAGTGCAACCTTAAAGCTAGATTGATTACATCTTCTATTTCATTAACAGAAAAGTTATGTCCATAAAGTTGTTCCTCTAAAATTCCCCAATTATAAATGCCCAAATGCTCTCTGCAGATTCTGGCATTTTTTGGCAAGTACAGCTTATACATTTTAAGTAATTTTAAAAACTGGGGAATGGTTAATCTTTCATTGTTATTACATCCTTCTACAAAAAGAGTATTTGAAGAATTACCCGCTCTTCTATAATTAGGCAATCTAGTCCATTCATTTTGTGATGAAGTAGATGGCGCAGTTCCACTTCTGGTATTTCTGCGAGTTGCCATCCAGCATGCATAACGTACTATCTACTGTTTGGTTCAATATAAAAAAGAGACTAAAAATTTAAAACATTTCAAGACACACTATGTCATGAAGTATAAGACGAAATATTTTTGCAAGTAATAATTCGAGATGCAATGTCATCTCTTTCAGGTCCTAGAGGCAAAGAATGAGTATGATGTCCAAAAATGGATCGTTGACACCATTCACAACTTGATGTTTCATTTGATGTAGACGGTTGGCTTTCAATCACATCAATATGTTGGCTATCAGTATCTTGTGCGGCTGGTGATGTGGCTTGTTCGTCTTGTCTTCGTACATTCCTACGAGCTACCAGCCAACAGGCATAGCAGATTATTTCCAGGTTGAATCTAAAATGAAAACAATAGATATCAAAATCTTGATTAGTCATTAATTAATTTCAGTATTTATCTTTTGTTTTATAAAATAACTATGTATTTGAATTTGTTTAGAAGATGAAGGAATTGATAATATCAAACTAATCTTACTTGTCTAGAAAGTATGAGATGAGCTATATAACCTCTTTCAGGACCTTCTGTTAGGGAGTGAGCATGACAACCACTAACTGATTCTAAGCACCATACACAACGGCTTGCAGTCAAAAGCACTGTTCCCTGTGTTTAGTATTGTCGAAACAATTACTGCATAACACTCCATCATGATCAACCTAAAAATGTATTGAAATGGAATTAATTGTTTTTATGTGATTTAAAATGTATTTTATGACGACCCACTGACCGAAACAAGTTACCTCATGGTTTAATATTTCTTCCAAGACTACAGTTCAAGACCGACATGGGAGATATTGTAAGACTGCATGTTATCATCCAGTACTCCATTACAAGAAACGCACCCCATGTTAGAGCCAGTCAGTTATGAGCGTGAGATAACAAACAAAAGTCCAGAAAGAATAGCCAAGTTTTCGGGATCACAGCATCGATAGAACCAAATCGTGAGATGACAAACTGAATACCAGAAAGCCAAGTATTATACAAAATACACAACACAAACGAACAACAGACTGATGATAGGATCCTGCAGAAATCAAGGAAACTCTTCAAATATTGTAGGCACACTTATAGCGATTTGGGTATTTTTTTATAGTAACTCGTGCATTTGCTCTCGGAAAGCACCATTTGGTAAAGTGGAACTGATGATGAAGGACACAGATGGCCACCGGAATTACTCAATAATATGTATTTTACGGGTTGCGATTCGATTACTTTATGGTTGGTATCCAATTGATGCTCGTCACAATTCATAAGGTGCAGTGGAGCTGATGGTGAAGTACCTGGAGAACTCCTCAACAATTAAAGTCTCTACATCGGGAATAGCAATATTTTGTAAAAGTTGATGAGCAGTTGACATTAGGCTATTGTAACTTAGATAAATAACAAACCAACCCACTAAAAAACAAAAATAATTAAATAAGCAGTACCTTTTGTGCTCTTCTGTCCTTATGTATTTTTCTCTATTAAGTGTTTTGTGTGTGGTTACATAAATAGATATATAAAGTCGTTCTACTGTACGTTTGCCGATTCGCATTCGACCGGTCTTGCGATGTCTGTTATATCCAGCTAAAACATAAGGCAGCTGTAAATGTATTGAACATAATCATGGATGCTTCCACAGGAGGCTTCGAAGTATGCTCATCAGAGCGGAAATGGTCGAAGGTGGCTCGTCGCATGGGCTTCCCGCAAGGCAAGGGCATCGGCTCCATCCTCAAGAACCACTACGAGAAGATCTTGTACCGGTACGACATCTTCAAGAACAATGGAACCGATAATAAGGATACGGTGAGTTTGTTTAATTATTTTTATTAGTAGAAAGGATTCCCCTTAGGTAAAGTGATTGACTGTAACTTGAGTAGGGCTGTTGCTTCTTCATTGGGAATAAATAGGCTTCAGCAAGGCTACTACCAAATTATAGTTAAAATATTTCTTGCTCTGGCCAGGGCGAACAGAACTTTAAGGGAAAGCTTAAAAACTGTTTGTAATTTTATTTCTGAACCTATAAGTTACTAGCCAGCCTATATTCACGAAAAAGATCCGAACTGTAACTTAATAAAAAAAATCTTGACTTTTAATTCTTGTTTAAATTGGTAAACATGCAAGCAACGTGTGTTGGTGTAACTTGAAACTTATTACTAACAAAATTGCATACTTGCAGTTTGTGATGATTTTTCCAGCAACACAAAATTATGTTGCAAAAATCATGTTGCTCAATTTTTTTTTTAATCTTGAATACGGTACGCTTTAATAATAATAATCCTTTATTTATCAGATAATAACAAAGTATATGATTCAATAATTACAAAAATACTTATAATTCTAGATGTTAGTCAAAAAAATTAACTTATATAAATAAGCTCTTATATTCTATTACTGATCAAGTGGTTCTTTAAATAAGATATCTCACTATGTGGCTTTCATCATGCCTATCAGCAATAACTTTCAAAAGGCTGTTGCTACTGCCCCGCAATCTTCATGTCTTGGATTAGCTATAACTTAAGTTCCCAAAGTCACACAAAATCTTCATTCCACCAGGATATCAAAGTAAAAGGAGAGCAAACGCCTGAAAAAGCAAGCGGCACACGCAGCCGTTCAACAAGCAAATGCACGGCGGCCGCGACACCGCCGCCGGCGCGCCGGTTCAAGCCGGACCCGGACGGGCCCTCGCTGGCCGACACCGCGCCGGCCGACCGGACGCTCAGTCAGCTGCAGGAGGAGGCTATGAAGACGCCTGTTAAGGAAGAGAGTCCCGAGACTAGGAGGAGTGAGTATACAGCGTCATTTATTTGACTTGACGACTTTTAGGATCTGTTTTCTTGTTAATCTCAATAACATATGTGCAAATGCCTGACGAATATAGGACATCATGACTTCTATGTGAACAGCTATAATAATAAATACCACTCTGCTCGACAAGATTTTGACATATGACTTGATATGACATATCAGCTGACTCGACGGGATGTTACGAATTCAGAAATTTACATCAACTTTTAGCCTTCGAATTTATTAAGAAAATATGTGCAGCTACTTTATACAATAAGTTTGTGGCAAATGTCATTAATTACATATTGAGGTCGGTCAAACCGCGTCAGTCTACTGCGAAATGTGTGTTAAATAGGTATTACTACACTTACCTATAAGGTAGGCAACTAAGATTCGCTGAAAATAATACGTGCATAAACAACCTTCTCTCTTGCTCAAAAGATGCAAAGTGCAAAATAAAGTGCTGACCGTTCACCCAAGTTTCTTATTTCGATTCAAAAGTTGCATTCAGCCTAATTGATACTCGTAATACAATCGGGCATATAACAATAGAAACTGAATAAAAACCATTATATATATTTTTCATGAATTTGAATTACATACAAGTAGAACGAAGTAAGGGCTAATTATTTAGATATTTTTAACCGACCTGTAAAAGGAGGAAGCTCGTAATTCATCTGTTACATGTACATCTCTGCCAAATGTAAACCGAATTGTTTCTTTTACGCTAACGTAGTCCATATAATTTTGTGTCTATCACTCGATTTCCAAAATAAATTTAAAATGCATTTTTAGGGTCCAGTAGCCAAATGGCAAAACGGCCATTATAATTTCGTCATCGCCGTCGTGTATCTTTCTGTCGGTCCGGATGCCACACAGCCATTTTACTCTGAGACTATTTGCACTATATCGATGTAAATTAGAAAGAATGTGTATTCTGTTTACAGCTAAGCAATGGTGTAGCAAACTAATGAAAAAAAAGGTGCTTGCTGAATAAACAAACAACTCAGTGCAGAATTACTTGATTTTTGGAACACAAACAGTTGGTGATCTATTTTAGATCTTTGCAGATCAATGAAGATTGTTCTGCCATAGCCATTTCAAAGATCATGGGGAGTTTTATTAGCTGAGAATCCTGTAATCAAAATATTATTTGGTCTGATCCTCATGATATTTTTGCTAGCACTTCTTCAAACAGAGTCTTACTAGATCCTTTGTCCGCAGGTCCTCGCGAGAACAAGTGGATGTCGGCGGCTGGGTCCTGCGGGGCTAGGTCCAGGGTGACGCGCGCCACGCGCCTGCGCGAGCACCGCATGTCCAACATGACGGTGTCCGTGACGCCCGCGCCGCCCTCCAGTCTTGCGGTGCACCTGGACGACCCGGTAACATATAGACTTACAGAAAGCATTTACAGGTTCCTTGCGATAACAAGGCGGAAAGTGGAGTTTTCACAAAAACGAGGCCCTTCCCGCGTCACGCTATGCTCAGATGACCCGGTAATCTTGTAGAAATAGGCGTTACATGTCACAGCTGCGGCGCCCGGTTCCGCACGGTGCCATCTTGGATTTGGAAGTAAACTACATTTTCAGTATCAGCACCCCCAAAAACATTAAATGGACACCTATATCCAACTGTTAGCTTTTTCTATGGCTGCCATGTTAAATCCGAAACCAATATCGTCATCAGCGGTTTAATAACTTTATAAAAATACTTAAAAAACTTGACTTCCCACTGTCTGAAATAAACAATCAAGGATATTCGAAAAAAGAAAGTGAATCAATCTGATTGATGTCTCCTCGTGTTCAGTTCCCATTCTTCGTTCCTATAGGCATGTAACATGCTGACCATTATGTAATGTAGGCTCCGCATATAACAGGAAAAACCCTTTAATAGCAGTTGCAGTAAAATAGGTGAGTCTTTATTAAAAATAAAAACCAAACAAAATTAATTTTTATTATGATATAATTTATTAGTTTGTGTTTTGACACTATCTTGATGTTTAGGTTGCATGCTTAATTCTAAATGTTCTATAAAGACAGGTGGCACTCTATCCATCCACTTCCTATATTCCATTTTTTCCAAAATCCTGGGTAAGAGTTGTCCGGTGAGGAGATCAAATGTTTTTGTAAATAATCACATATTCAGTATGTATTTTGTAAATACACAAACAGTTATTAAATATCTTGTACATACATAACACCATATTACGAAAATAAAACTGTACGTTTCTTCTTTAGCTGTCTTTCAAAGAACTTGCTATATACTACTCAAAACGTGGGATACATTGGGCAATTTTGAGTTGTAGTAACTGTCCGATTTATAATTCTAAAGCAAAATGATGTAAAAACTTATTATCCTTTGTTTTTAAATAACAATCGGTACATTCGAAACCCAAAATTGCCATACTTTGAATTTATTGGTATATTTACCGAAGTATTGTTGTTGGGACTGTTTGGAGTACATGAACCCATTCATGTACTCAACGGTTGGGTTTTAAATACACGTCCTTTTGCGCGCTTTACCGTTAGCCAATAATGGAACAAACGGAAAAATATATAAGAAAACAAATTTCTCTTTGCTCCAGCTGGCGAAGTATATGTGCCACGTATGCGGGCGCGGTGACGTAGAGGAGCAAATGTTGCTCTGTGACGGCTGCGACGACTCTTACCACACCTTCTGCTTGCTGCCGCCGCTCGCAGACGTGCCCAAGGGAGACTGGCGCTGCCCCGTGTGTGCGGCTGAGGAGGTGGGTACTACTGCGCAAAAGTTTGACGGTTGCGCAGTTTTTAGCATTCTTTGCGCGGTTTTGCGCACGCTGAGACTAAAACTATGAAAGTAGAACAGAAAACAGTCTGTGTTAGTCGTGTATAAGTAAACTTGATGTTGGATGGTCTATTGTTTGAATTTTACTTTAAAAAATGATAAATTTTCATTCCCACATATCTTATCATTTACAAATGTTTAAAAAATGTCGCAATGAAAGTTTACATTTTTATTCCGATCGACAATTACTTTTGAACTCAGAAATAAGTCTTATTGCACCCTAACACCCTAAACTCCACTTGCACAAGGAAACAAAACATGTTAAGCGCTAAATAAAACGCAAAAAAAAACTGTCTCTGTCAGCTTCACATTATTGACAAAAATGGAATGATGTTTGAAATTCATTTAGTGCTAAGTGTGAGTAATTAGTGATTGATGTTGCAAATGGGCTTAGATATAACTACTGCTTCCATTCAAAGATAGAAATGTCTATTTGAAATAATAACCGTTTGACTTCTCATTGCCGCCAGGTATCAAAACCGACAGAAGCGTTCGGGTTTGAACAAGCGACGCGAGAGTATACACTACAACAGTTCGGAGAGATGGCCGACCAGTTCAAATCAGATTACTTCAATATGCCTGTACATGTGAGTTTTTTATTATAGTGGTTTAGATTTGTATACAAGGAATATAGGGAATTTTCTACTATTTGTGAAAAGGAAAAACAGGATTGGATTTGAAAAAGATTATAAAAGATTTATCGAGATTAAGAACTAGATTGAAGAGTTTTTTTCTCTTTAGCTTTATATCCTACCTTATTATAATAATTACACACATTTTAATAATAATGTTGACCTATTATCATGTTCTAGATGGTGCCAACATCAACGGTAGAGAAAGAGTTCTGGCGCGTCGTGTCGTCACTAGACGAGGATGTTACCGTGGAATATGGCGCTGATCTGCATTCTATGGACCATGGTTCTGGTGAGTAAAGTTTTTAAATGGCTATTCATTGAAAATCGCTTGGATTCAGAAAAACTGATGCCCATGTTCATGAGCAAAGAAATTAAGAGTGTGTATTAAGCAAATAATCGCATAAATATAGAATACCAGCTATTTGTATGATCTCAATGCTAAAAGCGGAAAAAAAAGTTACTGATACAGTTTCACTCTCGCCAAATATAAACTTCAAATTGGTAAAAAAGAATGCCCTCTTACAGATGTTTTGCTTGTTTAGTCTTTTGTTTTCTCTTTTAGTTAAGTTCTGACTAACCTGTTACATTTGCTCAGGTTTCCCCACAAAGACACACGCGCACCTGTACCCGGGCGAGCAGCAGTACGCCGACTCGTCGTGGAACCTCAACAACCTGCCCGTGCTCGAGGGCTCCGTGCTCGGACACATCAACGCGGATATCTCCGGGATGAAGGTACAGGGCTTCGCATATTTATGTATAATATAAAAAATACTTAGCAGTTACCTAGACCTTAACGTAGCGGAATTTCGCGAAAACAAGCTGATGTCGTGCCCAGAGGTCGAAAACTCCCAGTATTTTCTCCAATATATTATTTATGTAACACTAGCTTTTGTCCGCAGCTTCGCTCGCGTGGATGTCGGAAAATATCCCACGTACTACCGGTTTACGAGTAATTTTAAATCTGTGATATCTTTTAAAGTATTCATTTAGATGATATGATGTCAAAAATTGTATGCCCAATTTAGATAACATATAACTATTGGATAACGATTTATATAACACCCGTCAAAATAGCTTCGGAAATAACAACTTTTGTTTAAATCAAATTCAGAAATATAAAAGTGGTTCTTGTGGGTCATCCTTAGAAGATAAACATATGCTATCGGAAACTTTTTTTGTTGAACTTTTTAAGATGTACAATCCTGTAGAACATTAATTTTATGTATCTCTTACGGTTTAAGCGGCGCACGCCAGTAAAGCTCTCAGTCGGTATGATTTTTTTTGACATTTTCAACTATAATCGTCATACTTCAGTAAAGTTACACAAAACCTTAATAAATTATACACCTAAACCTTCCTCATGAATCACTCCGTCCATTGGTGAAAACCGTTTGAAAATCCGTTCGGTAATTTTTGAGTTTATCGCGAACAGATAGACAGACGCGGCGGAAAACTTTGATTAATAATATGTATAAGGATGACCTCAGCAGAGTGCCACCGGGCGGCGTTATACTGTGGCCATCTTTTCCACTTCTCGAGAATCTTTGATTTCCTGTAGTACTTAACACTTTGTGTCCTCGACCACTTCTAGCTAGACTTAGTCTTAGACGAATAGATCTAGAACCGTTTCAAATTGTTTATATCCGACAAGTATTATGGCTGCATTAAACTTGCTATATTGTCCGCAGATCCCCTGGTTATACGTGGGAATGTGCTTCGCGACATTCTGTTGGCACAATGAGGATCACTGGAGCTATTCCATCAACTACCTTCATTGGGGAGAGCCCAAAACTTGGTAAGTTAACTAATAATGATTTCAAGTAATTAAAGTTAGCTGGTTGTCTTTTAAAATGTACCTGGCGCTCGTCTAAGCTGAAATGACGCGCTCCATTACTTAAGACGCGCCTAAATGCCAGTGACCTTGAGTGGTTAGCTTGCGTGTTCTGTGCTGAGCTCACGCAACGCGTCGTACGTCCAGCCAGTAATAGGACTCGCCCATCAAGGAGCGCTGTCCAAATTAAACGCATTATTAATCTATTATACATAAAACAAAAGGTATTTTAATAAAACACGTATATTAAAAGATAAATAATTAAATTATCTTTAAAATGGTGAAGGTTTCAGAAAAATACGCTTATATTCACATTTGAGATTTCAAAAGTTTGGAAATTATAAACTGCTGATTGAACCTATTGGCCATGTCCAAAAATATAAAGGTTTCATTTTCACATCTCGCATCACAACTTCTCTCGTAATTTTTGATGTTCTGCTAAGTTCTGATAAGCTGCTGAATCTTAATATGATTTGATTGAATGCGTATTTTAAATTGATGAATAAATAAAGGTAAGGGTTTCTCATTTTTTGTAACCTAGATATTGGATGTTATGGTATTATTTTTCAAGTTTACATATTCCCTATAACTAAACCATGTAATTTCCCCAAGGTATGGAGTACCAAGCTCTAAAGCAGAGCAATTCGAGGCCGCCATGAAGGCGGAAGCACCTGAACTGTTCCAGTTACAGCCGGATCTTCTGCATCAGCTGGTCACGATCATGAACCCTAATGTTCTCATGAAGGCGGGAGTGCCTGTGTACAGGTGAATTACAAAAATATAAATAAAAGTTTCTTCATAGTGAATCAACAACAATCTAAATTACGCCAACCTAGAACTTAGCAAAGAGTGCTTTATTGTCAGTATATTAAATGTTCCTCCGGCGTGCAGGTATTAGTATAATATAATAAATAAAAGCCATACAGAACCATTAAATAAGTGCAATTTAAATCAACGACTTAATAAGTACACATCTTCTGCCTCGAGCAGCTGCTTCAATTTCTTCCGAGTTTGATTATGAATATTTTTCAGCAGGACGATAGTCCCGCGGAAGATCCGTAGCATATAAGCAAGCAGTCCGGGGTTATCTATATATATTAAGTTACTAAATGTGTATCCTTTTGTATTTCTTGTTTAGGATGGACCAACACGCTGGCGAATTCGTGATCACGTTCCCGCGCGCGTACCATGCAGGCTTCAACCAAGGGTACAACTTTGCTGAGGCGGTCAACTTCACACCTGCTGACTGGGTAACACAACCATTTTATTATTATTTTTAACAAGACAGGGTTAAAGCTCGTTTGAAGGGGTCCACTAGGGCTGATGCCTGCCGGGGTTGCGAAGAAAACCGAAAGGGAGATCGTGGCCCCCGGCAACAGGGCAACCGAAGGAACACGGGTGGGTTTTAGTCAGTAAGAGTCTGACACGCCCTCCCGCTCCGCCCAGAGCTGGAGAAGTTATTTGATGATTTCCCACCCTCAAAAAAAAAAAAAAAAAGGGTTAAAGCTCGTGCAAACTAGCGCGACCCTCGTAGCGCCCGCGATATCGCGCTGGTCTGCACGAGCCTTTATACGGGGACCACCCCGTACAACTAATTCGGTCAACATTTGTAACCATAAAAGTGTTGACCGAATTATTTGTATTAAATTGAGGTCCTAACGCACATTTATTAAGGTAAATTAATATTTTTTGTGTGCAGTCGATAGTGCTTAGCAATATTCATTCTTATTGTGTACATACAATGTTAATTCGACAAGCAATGTTAAAGAGTTTACTAAAGATGTCAAATACTTACGCATCTCTTTTGTCCACTCTACTTACATCTAGATCCAGTTTAAATCTCCCATTCCCCTTCCAGTTAAAAATGGGTCGCGAATGCATCGCCCACTATTCGACTCTGCGCCGGAACTGCGTGTTCTCACACGACGAGCTGGTCTGCAAGATGGCGCTAGAAGCTGATGGGCTGAGCCTCACCGTGGCACTAGCAGCCTACAGGGACATGAGGACCATGCTGCATGATGAGAGGAAGCTCAGAAAGGGGCTGCTAGATTGGGTAAGTGGAATATCACGAACCTTCTGATGGACGTGTGTTGAATGATACTCTCAACTCGCAATAATGCAGACAAACTGACACGTCCAGACTATTAGCACCTTTAGAAGACTCTTCTTCTTCAATCGGTCCCTCATTACTGAGGATCATGGTCGCTGGACTCCTTTAAACGAACCGTCTGCTTCCATCGACTCCAGTCCAGTTGCCATTAGAAGACACAACCCCATTAAAAGGGAAATAAAAAAAATATTGACATCAGAAGAATTGCACTTGAAATAAGAAGTTAGCCACTTGTGAGTGGTTATTTTATAATTTATCAACATTTTGTGTTGTAACATCTGCAAACCATTTAACTTTACCTTATTGTTACCACCAGGGCGTAACCGAAGCAGAACGTGAAGCCTTCGAACTACTACCAGACGATGAACGACAATGTCAACTGTGTAAAACAACGTGCTTCCTATCGTGCGTGACGTGTGTGTGCACGCCGCACGTCGCGTGTCTGCGGCACTACACGCAGCTGTGCGACTGTCCCGCACAGAAGCACAAGCTCAGGTAACACTCTGGTAACACTCTTGCAACCAGTGAGCGGAACAGGTAGATTGATTTGGGGTCAATGAACTGGCACGTATATATAGTATGGGTATGCCTCCAGGATTCCGGGATTTTGAAATTATGAAAAATTTTTTTAGGAATTTCAAATGTTGTAATGTGTAGAATAAAGAATACATCAATATGAATAAGAAATGTTTAACCCTTTTGCATTGAATGGGAAAAAATATTAAGAAGTATAAAAAATATATTTTTATTTATTTATTCAAGAATAGTAACAATTACAAGCAGCAGATAACATACTTAAAAAATAACTACTTAATTAGTCATATTATGTAAGTTTCGAATGGACGCACAACAAGAAAAAAACAATTTTAAATGTTTATCCATTCTATAAATTTCTAATGTAGTAGTTTAAAAATCCTTACTTTTACAGTATTTGATTCAATCCCGTAAGTACCAAAATGAAATCCCGGAAAACAGGCTTATCAATGTTATGATTTCGATGACTATTCATGATGCGAGTACGTAAAATCAATCTACCTACTCCAATCACTGCTGATACCACTACGTGCACCTTATCGTGCGTGACGTGTGGGTGCACGCCGACATAATAGGAAAGTAAAGCAAATGTAAAGAAATATGATATTCAGTACACAAACTCGCTTATTATAAATCAAAGATGTGCAAGGTCGCTAGATTTTGTATTAATACCTGCAACAAAAGTAAAAATTTTGTTGCAAACTTGATCAAAATTATTTACTTCTATAAATAGTGTTTGAAAATGTATTTTAAAAAAATAGTGGGGAAAGGAAATGACGCTCAAAATTATCTCGGCAGAAAACTTGCGGACCCAAATGCCCACGGGCACTAAAATACTGTTACTAATCATCCCTTTCTTCACCTCAGATACCGCTACACCCTCGACGAGCTGCCAGCCATGCTGGAGAAGCTAAAGAAGAAGTCCGAGCAGTTCCGAGAATGGGCGGAAGCAGTACAGAACGCGCTCGACCCAGACACGCCCAAGACCTGCGACCTGGACGGGCTCAGGGCGCATCTGAAGAGGGCACATGATCTCAAGGTAAATATATCTCATCATCATTCTCCTGTCCTTATAGCAATTTATTTAGTGCCGGCGAACATGTCTGATCATCAGATAACATTGTATTCCTTGCCTAGTTCCTTTATTCAAACTAATCTCTACCCTTTCACCGACAGATGCACAAAACCGAGCTCGTCCGAGCTTTAGAAACCGCAATAGAAGACGCAGAGAAATGTGCGTCAGTGATCCAACAGCTGGACCTGAACAAGATGCGCACGCGCACGCGGCACCACGACCCTAAGTACCGCCTCACTATACACGAGCTGACGCTGTTCGCTGCTGAGATTGACGGGCTGGCGTGCGTGTTACCTGAAGGTAAGAGATAATAACAATAACAATACTATTTCAGACATACCAGATCACAAGTTGTTAGTGAATTAGTAACAGATTGTGCTTCTGGTCACATAAATCCTGCATAGCGCAAGGAAAGTTATTCGCGCGAATAGTATATACCAAAAATAGTAGCAACCGTGGGGCAGTAGCCCACTAGGTACATCTTTGCCTAATTCTTCGGAGAATACGGGCGTGATGAGGGTGCGTATAGCATACTCATAGGTAAATTAGTTTGTAACGTAACCTTGGTAACAGCAAGTGACAGTGATTCAACAAGCAATATTGGTGACGAATTAAGTGTAGGTATTACGTATTTGTTTTGGTGGAAGTTAAGGATTTTTAGTGCATAAATGCAGTGGAACGGCGTGCAATTGGCGTAGTGAGACGGCACGGTTGGCGTAGTGGTTAAGCGATTGACTGCTGCGCTGCGTGTTGCAGGTTCGATTCCCGCACGGAACAAATATTTTTATGACCTACAAGTAGTTGTTCCGGATCTGGCTGTTTGTGTATGTGAGTTTAAATGTTTGTAAACGCACCCACAATACAGGAGAAATTCCTAGTGCGGGGCAAGGTTTTTAAATAAATGACATGATGAGTGTGAAGAGGCAGCTGCATTGATGTGTCAAAAATAAAAAATAAACTTGCGCCTGCATACTGCACACGGTACAAGTGATAGAAGTGAAACTTCTTAAAAAATCTATGCATATTCAAAATTCAAAAGTCATTTATTCAAACTAGGCTAAGAATCAGCACTTAATGTCAAAATTACATAAGACGGGGACTGTCTTATGTAATTTTGACATTAAGTGCTGCAAAACGCCCACCCTTCACCACTTCCTACAGAAGCCTTAAACTGGGAAGAAGAAGTGGCGCAACAAACTCCCTAGCAGCACAGGTGTCTGTTCAAGTTAGAAGTGATTCTATACAATAGCATGCAAAAAAAAAAAAACATTATGCAGCACAAAAAATAATTTAAATGATAAATTATTGGCCATACAACAAATTATTGGCAAAACAAAATCGCTTTTCGTGTTTGTCTGTATGTCCATGTTATTCTTCTAAAATACGCAACGGATTTTTAAATAAATAAATTTAAAAAAATAATGAGGTTTTCAACATAATTTAGAGAATGTATTCCAGAAGGTTTATGTGCATATTAATATTAAGTTTACAGATAATTGAGAAATCTCGATGTTTTGTCAAGTCGTGAAAACCTTGCGAAGCAGGGGAGGGTCGCTCGTAAAGTACAGATTTAGTATGAGACACAGAGAGTTATATGTTTCTTCTCTCTCATGTAACGAAATGTGCCTAAACGTGACGTGTCCTTGAAATTTCTTTCTCAATTCTCGTCCGATTGGCGAATCGCCGCCTAAGATTGATTCACTTCAAAAATTAAAAATCAATATTTTTTCCATCAGGTTCCGCAGTAAAAGAGGTATTACGACAAACGTCGGAGTTTGAGAACCGCGCGACTGACCTGCTGAACAAAGATCTAGAGAAGACGGATCAGGCTTACGTCAGGGAATTAGAAGAGGTATGTTAATTTTCGTTTAAAATGGCTGATAAGGAATCGTCTACATCCAACCCTTCTGATATTAATCATGAAAGGGGAATCATCTTCGCTTTAGTAAACTTTGCACTTGGCAAATATTGATAGCTGTGAAAAATGGCGTATGATATTAAAATTTTGTTTCACGCAGTCATAGAAACTAAGTTATAATTAACTCTTTTTAGGGTTCCGTACCTCAAAAGGAAAAATGGAACCCTTATAGTATCACTCGTGTGTCTGTCTGTCTGTCTATCACAGCCAATTTGCTCTGAATCTAATGGAAATGGTCCATTAAATTCGGTGTTTGGGTCACAGAAATACATATGTATTTCAAACACGGACGTGTAACGTAAATAAATGAATTTTGAATATCCCCCATATTCAAAATTCATTTATTTACGATACACGTTTACTTTTAGGGGGCAAATAAGAAAATAAAAGTTTTGCAAACTATGCCGTGTGACATATCAAATGGAAGGGCTTGTTGCGAGCATCTTTAATATATTTTATTTATAATTTTAAAATCAATACAAAGATATCTAAGAAAATAGATGAAAATTAACCCTTTTCCCCCTCATCTGTCAAGCTACTGAGAATGGTTATTTACTCATAGATTACAGGAAAACCTATAAGAAGTCTATGGTCTTAAAATAACATGGTAAATCTCTCAATATTGTGCGTACAAACTTACATTTGCAGTTGCAATGAGAACATGTTTTTCAACTACAATGTTAATTTTGTATTAGACATAAATTCATCCCAACTACGGAACCCTTCATTGTGCGTGGTCCGACACGCACTTGGCCGGTTTTTTTATGAATTTAGGATTACATTCGTACAACGACACTAGAAGACTCGAAGCCCCGAGTTATTTTATAGTAATGCGATATTGTTTCAAATGACTCAGATGGTCATGTTGTGGTTACAATATTAAAAAAAACAGAAAGGAAGTCAGGTTTTAGCTTGTTTCTTACTTCTAAACAACCAAATACACAAATAACAAGTCACTGTTCCAGACATCAGAACTCGGTTCCCGCCTCTGCATAGTCCTCCCACAACTGCCTCCCCTACAAGCGCGCCTCCAGCAAGTGAAGTTCATCGAGGAGGTGCGCGGCTACCGCGAGGACTACTCCACGCTGACGCGCGACGTCATCGAGCGCCTGCTGGGCGACGCGCAGAGCGTCGTGCCGCACCACAAGGTGGAGACGGAGAGGTCGCTCTTGTTCAAACTCAAAGGTATGTAACGTAGATAGATATTGTTTTTGCCATTTTATCTGCCTACGGTAGCACCATAAGAGGACTGTGAATATAATGATAAATTATATTTATTTCTGTACATTTGTTTTAAAAAAACACACACAACAAATCGCCACCTTTATTGTTTTGCTTCTTTTTTATGAAATATATAAATAAAGGATAGTATGTACGCAAGATATTCTGTTACCTCATCAGTTGGTTATGTATCAGAAAAATACTATTAAAGCAATGGGACTGTAGTTGGGGATAAAATTATATGTATATTCATTTATAACTATTGACACATAAAATACAATATGACTGTTTTGCATTCCAACAAAACAGGTATTTTGTGTTGAATAACACACAGTGTTGAGGTTGAAGAAAGCTGATGTAAATTCGCCTTATATTGGTTATTTATGGTTAAAAACTTACCAAATTGTCCATGGTTCTATACCTGTGTCTCTCATTCACCAGCGTGCGTCCTCTTCTAATCGAGAAGGATGCCTGTCACGGAGCTGTCAATGTCATAGAGTTTTCAGCTCACCAGCAAGAGACTTGCTGCAACACTGTGTTTTATTCAACACATAATACCTGTTTTGTTGGAATGCAAAACAGTCATATTATGTGTTTTCCTAAAACACAGTGTTGAGGTTGAAGACCTGTTTGGTACCTGCTGGTGATAAACATAAACGCTATGATGAATGAATTATAATACTGTTCTGAAATATAAATCAGTTTTATTAAAACTCAATGTGACAGAAACAGAAATTATAACATTCCTTAAGGGCACACCGAGTTTCTAGCGCTAATCGATTCTAGGTATTCTATGCGCTCCGTGTATGTGTGCGTAAGGCACACCGGCAAGAGAGCGAACGGCTAGACAGATAGAGCACTGCGCCGATCGCGCGCCGCGCGGTGCTACCAATATTTACAAAATAAAACAAAAAAAAAACGATTTCAAATACTTTTATTGGAAATATTCACGATACCTTATTTCAGATTTTACACAATTTTTTTAAATTTATAATTTGCCGTCGTTAGGTACAGTAGGTATCTATGATCAATGAAAAATGAATATTAGGTATTAGTCGAATAAATATTCAATTTGTTACTTTTTAAATAATATTCTAGGTACAATAGAAACTTAAAAGTGATTTCAATAACGTAAAATAACATAACGGCTAAATATGTAGGGTAAAAATCCCAGTAGTCGACCCTTTATTTTCAATTTCAAATTATTTATTATTTATTTATTTATACTTTTCACAGATAAAGTAGATTCAGTAAAATACTTTTATTAGTACGTAGTACGTTTTTGCAGGCAGATTCTATTGAATTTCTGATAATGAAGTTACATGGTAAGTACTTTGTTCGTTATGCCACAAAAAAGATGATGCATTCCCTATGAAAACTAATGTGAGAGCGCCGACTTCTGGATAACATGCGAAGAAAGAAGCCAGCAAAATTGTTATTTACGATACCATCGGTTAGTATATCGTTATTTTAAACCTTTTAGTGAATCTCTGCTGTTACATTTGAAGTCGGTTACAATTTTTTTTTTAAAGTTTATTTTACACGTGTATCAACTTTTTTTTCCACTTTGCTTCTGGCATAACAGTTGCCGAAGGCTTAGCTTTTTTTTTCGTTTTACTGACTTTTTTTTTTGTCTATTGCGTCTATAATATATTGTGGCTCATGAATTTCCATTTTTCTATCCAGCCTTGAATCAATTATTTCTGGTAGAAGACAATCAAAGTAAAATGTTTTTTAAGTTTGTTTCCATACTGTTCTTCCAGAGTTCGTTATCTCTTTTTTATTGCTTCGATTTTCATATCTTTTTCTGTCCACAAAACAAATAAACATAATTTTTTCCTACTAATGTGGAGCTGACTCTGCACCTGGTAGAACCAATCGTGTTGTTTATGTATTGTTAAGTTCCCATTCTTCTGCAGTTTCCAGGAACTATTTTCTTTTTGTGTTATGCCTTCCCTGACTGTTGTCCTTAGCCGAATACGGACACTTAACTTCAATAATTTTATCACCTATTACTCCGTCTGGACTTGCCGTCAAAAACGGCAGTTCAGGGTCGATGAATACTGTTTCGGGAGGGAAATGTAAATGGGAGGCCGTCACCTCCTTCTGCGAAGCGGTAATGCTCGCGAAGGAGGAGGCGGAACGCGTGAGGGAGAGGCAAATTTCGCGCCCTCACGCCCCTAACCACCGCAGGAGACGCCCAGGGCGTCGGGAGCCGCAAGCCGATTTCCGGCCACCGTAGGCGCGGGCTTGCGGACTGTGAGCAATGGGTAGCTCACCGTCCGATAAGCACCAGGCCCGGGTCGACGGCGCGTTGTGTTCCACGCGCGCCTCAAAGAGATGTCAGCAGAATTGACGGGGTCCGCTAGGGCCGATGCCTGCCGGGGTTGCGAAGAAAACCGAAAGGGAGATCGTGGCCCCCGGCAACAGGGCAACCGAAGGAACACGGGTGGGTTTTAGTCAGTAAGAATCTGACACGCCCTCCCGCTCCGCCCAGAGCGGGAGAAGTTATTTGATGATTTCCCAACCAAAAAAAAAAAGGTCGATGAATAGGCCACATTTCTGTATACTGTTGAAGTTTACTTCTTCGTCAAGTTCAGCCAATTGTTCTAATGCAGTATGTTCATGTTCCATGCCATAACGAACTGATTTTACGTGGCTTAAATTACCAGTCACATTTAAAAGAGTTTTTACTAGTGGTGCACATTTTGTAAGGCCTCTTTTGCATACCTTTCCGAAGGCAGTAAGACGTAATTTTCTCTTTTGGTGCCATTCTATCGAATCTGCTTGCAAAACAGTTCTCTTTTCAAGAGACGGACGATCCTCATCAGAAAGATGAATTTTCTTAAAACAAAACAAGATGACTTTTTGCTAAATCAGAACATATATGTTCTGATTTAGCAAAAAGTCATCTTGTTTTAGATCTGGCTTTTGACAAGAGTCGCCATAATAGTTATCATTGATATTGTTTGTACACTTTTTTGTTGCAAAAGATTTTGATAATAATAATGAAGTAGGTACCGATATTGATTATTATTGTTGCTTGTGCCCTCATATTTTTTTTTCTATAAGATATGCGTAGGTACATACGGCTACATATCAAGCTATAAATTTCCAATATAAGCTGACCTCTCATTGTACGGAAATCCTTGCAATGTGAGATCAGATTATACTGGAAAAGTATAGCTTAATATGTAGCCGTATGTACCTACGCATATTTTATAGAAAAAAAATATGAGGGCACAAGCAACAATAATAAATTAATAATGAATATCGGACTTACTTCATGGCAATATTTTCTCTGTGTGAGTAAGTCATGTCACTGTCTATTTCTCCGTTCACTGGAAGACAAGAATTTTGTTCCGGTGTAATTGGCATCCTGTTATAAAACAGAACGTTTGATTTAATTATAATTACTTTTATAAAATTATCAACAAAACTGTTTTTGAGGAAAATAAGATTTATTTCATAAAAATAATTAGTTTCTGAACTTACAATTCCAGAGTTTGATAACTTTTGGAATCAGTGTCATCCATGAAATTTACCCTGGAAATTGAAAGTTATAAAGATAACGTGGTACTCAATTTATAAATACTTAATTTATTATAATGTTTTCTTAGACACATCCTATTAGTTTTACGCTTACCTCACCAGTTCATCAGATGACTTTTTGTTTTGTAGTGAGGTGCCAACAACTGGTACATTTACCCTATAAACAGAAAAAAAATAAAGAATTTTGCAGTGTACCTATTTGTTAAAATATCGTACATAGGTAGATAAGTGACAACTAGGTACTTTTAATAACTAGGCCAAAGCCACAGTATTCTCTTTATCCTGAAAATTTTCTATCTGTAGGTAGTTGTCTTTCTCTCTCGTCATCAGATGATATAAATTTATTTTGCAGTGAAATGTTAACAACTGGTACATTTACCCTATAAATAGCAAAAAATAATACAGAATGATTCAAATCATAGTAGATTTAATTTAGTGAATTTTTAACTGTAAATTAAATTGTTTTTAAAATACCCCATAAAAAAATAACACCACCTAGTTAGGTAATTAGTAAATAAGTAGGTAAGTAGGTAAGTATACGAGTTTTACTTAGTTCATTTATTCATGCAAGCGTTTAGCATTGGTTTTTCGTCAACCCCTTCTCTGTCTTGATTTCTTTACTTTATTCCCCATTTCAAATATGATACAATGAATTTTCACACAAATTTCTTCGTTACGTTATTAAATCCGTGCGTAAGCGCAAACGACACAAGCTCCCCGTCCGATGGCCGACGCAGGACTACAGCGGACAGGAGGGCGGCGCGGCGGCTCTGGATAAGATGGGCGAAACTTGCGCGAATTTAGGTATTTCCTTCTTATTGGTAAAAAAATCACACATTTTGAAAATGTAAAGTGTATACGTTCTATAAAACATATAGTTTTGTTATTATTCAAAAACTGATGACATTCCGCGAAGTATTCACGCCGTACTAAGCGTTTGTTGTGTTTTTTAGAGATAACTTTGTGAATTTATTCTATCTAGCCAACTTTATCAAATCGTGTTTTCATCGTGTATACTGCCTAGTATATATGCCCAATAATACCAATTTAATTCCTTAGATTTTAATTTAATTGTTTACTACTTCAAACAACCGTTATAAAAACGCGTTTTTGAGTATAAACAGCTCGGTGCCCCGTTAATAGTTGTAAATTTCTTTAAAAATCAACAACAAACAAGCAAGTTTCAAGAAAAGAATTCAAAATTAAATTGACTTATTTTCACATATTTCTATAAGCTTATTAATGTGTTTGATAGGGCAGACATGATGGTCTGGGTGTTTCCGCAACAACCAACCTGACTGGCTGTATGTCTTTGAATCTGTCTTTGAACCAAACTTTGGCCAAAGACTAATCTCATCTTCCGTAGAAATAAGATTTTCAGGGCTATTTTCTAATAATGTGAGATCATGGATCCTACGACCCGAGGCTAGCAAGACTATTAAAGCTGTTCGCCGAGCTATTTCAAATAAAGAACCTGAATTTGCTGAAGTCTTTAGCCATTCAAATAATATTTCAGTGTCCCAAATTGGTAGTTTTTGTATTGCTGGCTTAGCAAGTGAAATGGCTTTTAGAACTTGATGAATTAAAAAATGTTTTTAGATATCAGTAGTAGTACTGGTGATGCACATTAAGTTGAGACAGCAGATTTATGCAGGAGAATAGTTCTATAAGCTAATTTGTCTTCTAAAAATAATTTTGCCAAAAATCTAGCAAGTTGCTGACCTTCGTGTGCTTTTGGGTTAATCTTATTAGTGTCACACCAAGATAACCATCTTTTAATTGGGGCATTATATTGTTACGAGCTGGGTATGGGATAAATTAATTATTACCAATCAGACAATTAAATAACTTTATTAATCACAAAAACACTTAAAACTTAATCACAAATACACTACTGATCACTATTCGCTTAGATATCGCACTTCTAGTTCACTTCGATTCGCTTCGTTGTATCGCCTAAATCAGACTGACTCATCGTGTGTCGGCTCTCTGCTTTTATACCGCCAATATTCAAGAACATTCCAGCTATGTGTAGAACGGTTCCAGAAAAACATCAACAAATAAACATTACCAGGAAATACAAAAGTAGTAGGTATAAAAAATAATAACCTACTTGTACCGAATAAAGAAATAGGTACTTTATGCCCTCGGCGTACGGTCGAAATTACAATGACGAGTTCTAATATTGTTTATAAGTAGTTACCTACTTAACTTCAAACTAATAATAATGGAATGCTTCTCGAAGTTTTTAGCGCAAACACACTGTAATCCGTGCTTTCTCGAAAGATCTCGTACGTACGACGTAACAATATGTTGTTAAAGTAGATGTCCGCCAGCTACTTTTTAACAAGTTTTGTTCCTCTACGGTTCAGTGAGCGACTTGATTGGCCCACCCCCAATTTTCCAGGCAAGGAGAGTCAACTTGTGCAGGGCAGTTGCATGTAGTTCGATCTATTAAGACCTTCCGCAGATTCTTTATCGGAAGTGGCTCTGCTATGGCTCTCGTTCGCAGGTCGGGTAGCCAGAAACATTTGGTCCACTCTGGTGCTATTAGGATGTATGTCCTTTTTGCACTGTTCAAATGAGTTAGTACTCTTAGTATTAAGCTGGGTGGGGGAAATGCCCAGCCCGGCTGATAGTCCCATGGTCAGCTGAAAGCGTCGCAGAAAACTGCGTAGCAGTCTCTGGAATCCAATGTTACGTACTTTGGTACGATAGCCGTTTCTCTTGACGCAAATAGATCTACGTCTGGGACGCCCCACACTTTGAATATAGCCTCCGTGGCTTGGGGCAGAAGATGCCACTATGGCAGTTTGCGACCCCTTGATAGGCAATCCGCGATTCCGTTTAGACTCCCCGGGAGGTAAGTGGTTGAGAGTCTTAAATGTAACTGCTCTGCAAGTTTTAGAAGCCTAGTTGTCAGCCTTAGTAGTGCGAGGGAATGTGTCCCCCTCGTATCTGAGGTATGCAACAAGAGTCCTGTTGTCGGACTGAATAAGTATGTGTGCACCTTGTAGGGTCATCCGCTGACTGTTTATGGATGCAAATACAGGATACATTTCTTTTATGTTTGAATGCCAATTTTTGGAATGGAGTCTACTTTCCTGATAGTTGTTTAATTGAGCTCCCCACCCTGAGTCTGCTGCATCCGTGGTGGAGAAGTGAGTCACACTTTTCTTGACTATTGGTGTCGAGCTGTAATCTATGGCTCTTAACCACCATTTTAGGTCTTGCTGAACAGGCAGAAGAAGATTTCTTCTTTCTTGTAGTCTGTTCTGATTGAATCTTTTTAGGAACAGTTGCATTCTGCGACAATGTTGCCGATCCCCTGATAGTGCATAATTTGCGAAGTTCAGCACACTTAATAAACTCTGAGCTTCTCGCAGAGAACTGTTTCCATTGCTCAACATTTTGGAAATGATTTGTTTCATCTTTGAGTGTTCCATACTTGGCCAAGATATTCTACTTCCTGAGAGGGCTCCAGTGCAGACTTGTGATAATTTATGTGCCATCCCAAGGTATCCAATGTTCTCAGTGTTTCCGCAACCTGAGACATTAGTATTGTACGATCCTGATTGACCAGGAAAAAATCGTCCAAATACACAATTATTCGGAAACCTTGTGCTCGTAGGATTTCTGTAATCCAATTTGTTACTGAGGCAAACATTCTTTGTGCCGATGACAGGCCAAATGGTAAGGCTGTTAATTGCAGCACTTCGTTGTTGTAAATCACACGGAGGAACCTCCTGTGTGTTTCTGCAATTGGTAAGTGAAAGTAGGCCTTGGTGAATGTCTATTTTCACTAACCAGTCGGTTTTCCGCAAGAAATTTGCTACATCTGTTTGTGAAATTAACTGGAAATGTTTCACTACCACATATGAGTTGCGACTTCTGAGGTCGAAGTTGGGACGTAGCCCTCCGTCTGATTTTTTTTATTAAGAACATTCGACATAGAAAGCCCGGATTGAGGATTGGTGGTATCTCTAATATTTTCTTTGGTTTTAGGTGAAAGATCATGTCTGTCATGCCTTTTGTTGTCCGGGTTGCAAACTTTTTGAACACATGGTTGTCTAGATACCGAAGGGGAGGTTTCTTTATGAAGGGAATGCGGCCACCTGTTATTAATTTCAAAATATAATTGTTTGCTCCCTATTGTTGCCATAAATGGGCATGGTACTTCAGACAACCCCCTCTGAAGGCTTTCGTTTGATAGCCATATGTGTTTATTATTGGTGTTGGGGGTGTGTTATTTGTTGTGTAATTTTTACGAAAGTGCTGATTCTATTAACATTTTTGATTATGTTTCTTTTCTATCTTGTAATCTTTGTTGTGAGTTTTATAAGGTCCGTGATGTCTTTTGTTTTGAATATGAGATGTGTTCAAAGCTCTTTTCTCCCTAATGTAACCAGGAGTGTTAAGCCAAACCTGAGATCCACCTAAAGAAGCTATGATAGGATGCAAAGCCTCTCGGCTAAACAGATATTCTTGACTTGGTGGAACGTTACGTAAACGCTTTTAAATTTGGATTTGCAATCTCTTTTAAAATACGATCCCGTGTCACTTCAATGCACTCTGCCCTTTTACCACACACAATTTGTATTGCAGTCTCTGAGTTTTTAAATGACGGACCTGGACCAAAAGTACCAGAAATCTTTTCGAACAAATTATTAGGGTTTGCTGATACCCAGTCAAGCAAATCTTGTAACCCTGACTTCAATAGTTGTCTTTGTTCCAAAATATTGTTAGACAAGCCTGCTAATAACTGTTCAGTTGGAGCTAAATAGTCCTTGTTCTTGTTAAAATGGCACAACTCTTCATTAAGTTTAAGACCTACAAAACCAGGACTGGCAATGCAAGATTGTAAAGCTTTATTGTAACGAATACCTTTCCGAGAAGAAGTATCAAATTTCTGAAGGTTAGCCAATTCTTGTTCTTGATCAGCGTGTGGAATAATTGTTTTTTCATCAAACTCTGTACCAAGTTCACCTAAAGAGAGTTTACAAAATGAAGTTGTCGGATTTTTCAAAAAAGTTGATGTGGATGGAGTCGAATCAGTCTGTCGTTGTTGGAATTGCCTTGATTGAATAGGATTAGTCGGTAGAAGGGGTAAGTTAGTTAAGTAACTAGAAATAAACCCCACTTGTTGAATAAGTGTCTCTACACGCGGATCCGAACATGTCTGATCTTGTTTGTACTTACGTGAAACTTTTCGACTTTTGTTGGGCGGAGGTGAAGCTATCCTCATCCTCCGAGTCATCAGGTCTCTCTTTATTCGATTGCTGACCTCCATCCGAAGCGTCAACCTTCGAACTTTGTTCACCTTCAACACTTGCCCGCACAATTTCGTCCGGATCTTCCGGGAACGGGTTCATCATAAAATACTAATTCACAATGAAAAAACACGACACGTACGCTAAATAAACACTGTGTGCTAATTTAATACAATAAATTATTGTATTTCAACACTTTCTTTAACTTTGGAAAAAATTTCGATGTTTTACCGGCAAAATTTACAAACGCTATGACATTGAAAATTAATCCTTCTTGATAAGAAGAGGACGCACGCTGGTGAATGAGAGAGACAGGTATAGACCCATGGACAATTTGGTAAGTTTTAACCATAAATAACCAATATAAGGCGAATTTACATCAGCTTTCTTCAACCTCAACACTGTGTTTTAGGAAAGCACATAATATGGTGTTTTGGTAGTGCAGGCATTTATTTTTGTCCATACTGTGGTTTGGTTTTACTTATTTTGGCATCAGTTTTCTAACTAGTTAGCCGGGGTTTTACATATCACAGTTTTGTACCCAGTAGTGCAATTATGTTTTTTTTTTTTTTGTAGTATTTATTAAAATTTAATTTTGTATGGTTCTTTTCAGCTCAAGTAGAAGAATGGGAAACCCGTGCTCGGGTGGTTCTCATCGACACTTCCAAAAACTCTCAAACGGAGCTGGAACCCCAGTACACCACGCTGTCAGAACTGGACATATTGTTATCTGATGGAGAAGAGATTGAGGCGGCGTTACCGTCCTACCACGCATTACAGACTGCTGTGTCTCATGCTAGGGATTGGCTCAACAAGGTAATATTTAGTTGTATATCTTGGGAACTATTGGTTCTACGTGAATTGGTGTGGAAGTGGAAGACCATTTCGTGCAGAATTAGATAAGGAATAAAGTTGTAGAAACATAAGTTTTTATAAAAAGTTGTTGCAGGTGTCCATAGACGTTGGCTAGCAATTTCTATATGTCGATCTGTCGTCAGTTTGTTTTCTGACCCGAAAATTTCTGAAATAGTCATCTATGATTACTGACGTCAATTATTCTGTTTCCCAGGTAGAAGAGATGCAATCGAAGGAGCTGTACCCGTACATGCACAGCGTGGAGCACGTGGTGCGGCGCGGCGCGCACATCCCGCTGGCGCTGTACGAGAAGGACTCGCTGCTGCAGGCGCTGCAGTCGGCGCGCAGCTGGAAGCGCGGCGCCGCCGATATGTTCCTCAAGAAGGTATATGTTCCTCATAGCGCCACATCCCGCTGGCGCTGTACGAGAAGGACTCGCTGCTGCAGGCGCTGCAGTCGGCGCGCAGCTGGAAGCGCGGCGCCGCCGATATGTTCCTCAAGAAGGTATATGTTCCTCATAGCGCCACATCCCGCTGGCGCTGTACGAGAAGGACTCGCTGCTGCAGGCGCTGCAGTCGGCGCGCAGCTGGAAGCGCGGCGCCGCCGATATGTTCCTCAAGAAGGTATATGTTCCTCATAGCGCCACATCCCGCTGGCGCTGTACGAGAAGGACTCGCTGCTGCAGGCGCTGCAGTCGGCGCGCAGCTGGAAGCGCGGCGCCGCCGATATGTTCCTCAAGAAGGTATATGTTCCTCATAGCGCCACATCCCGCTGGCGCTGTACGAGAAGGACTCGCTGCTGCAGGCGCTGCAGTCGGCGCGCAGCTGGAAGCGCGGCGCCGCCGATATGTTCCTCAAGAAGGTATATGTTCCTCATAGCGCCACATCCCGCTGGCGCTGTACGAGAAGGACTCGCTGCTGCAGGCGCTGCAGTCGGCGCGCAGCTGGAAGCGCGGCGCCGCCGATATGTTCCTCAAGAAGGTATATGTTCCTCATAGCGCCACATCCCGCTGGCGCTGTACGAGAAGGACTCGCTGCTGCAGGCGCTGCAGTCGGCGCGCAGCTGGAAGCGCGGCGCCGCCGATATGTTCCTCAAGAAGGTATATGTTCCTCATAGCGCCACATCCCGCTGGCGCTGTACGAGAAGGACTCGCTGCTGCAGGCGCTGCAGTCGGCGCGCAGCTGGAAGCGCGGCGCCGCCGATATGTTCCTCAAGAAGGTATATGTTCCTCATAGCGCCACATCCCGCTGGCGCTGTACGAGAAGGACTCGCTGCTGCAGGCGCTGCAGTCGGCGCGCAGCTGGAAGCGCGGCGCCGCCGATATGTTCCTCAAGAAGGTATATGTTCCTCATAGCGCCACATCCCGCTGGCGCTGTACGAGAAGGACTCGCTGCTGCAGGCGCTGCAGTCGGCGCGCAGCTGGAAGCGCGGCGCCGCCGATATGTTCCTCAAGAAGGTATATGTTCCTCATAGCGCCACATCCCGCTGGCGCTGTACGAGAAGGACTCGCTGCTGCAGGCGCTGCAGTCGGCGCGCAGCTGGAAGCGCGGCGCCGCCGATATGTTCCTCAAGAAGGTATATGTTCCTCATAGCGCCACATCCCGCTGGCGCTGTACGAGAAGGACTCGCTGCTGCAGGCGCTGCAGTCGGCGCGCAGCTGGAAGCGCGGCGCCGCCGATATGTTCCTCAAGAAGGTATATGTTCCTCATAGCGCCACATCCCGCTGGCGCTGTACGAGAAGGACTCGCTGCTGCAGGCGCTGCAGTCGGCGCGCAGCTGGAAGCGCGGCGCCGCCGATATGTTCCTCAAGAAGGTATATGTTCCTCATAGCGCCACATCCCGCTGGCGCTGTACGAGAAGGACTCGCTGCTGCAGGCGCTGCAGTCGGCGCGCAGCTGGAAGCGCGGCGCCGCCGATATGTTCCTCAAGAAGGTATATGTTCCTCATAGCGCCACATCCCGCTGGCGCTGTACGAGAAGGACTCGCTGCTGCAGGCGCTGCAGTCGGCGCGCAGCTGGAAGCGCGGCGCCGCCGATATGTTCCTCAAGAAGGTATATGTTCCTCATAGCGCCACATCCCGCTGGCGCTGTACGAGAAGGACTCGCTGCTGCAGGCGCTGCAGTCGGCGCGCAGCTGGAAGCGCGGCGCCGCCGATATGTTCCTCAAGAAGGTATATGTTCCTCATAGCGCCACATCCCGCTGGCGCTGTACGAGAAGGACTCGCTGCTGCAGGCGCTGCAGTCGGCGCGCAGCTGGAAGCGCGGCGCCGCCGATATGTTCCTCAAGAAGGTATATGTTCCTCATAGCGCCACATCCCGCTGGCGCTGTACGAGAAGGACTCGCTGCTGCAGGCGCTGCAGTCGGCGCGCAGCTGGAAGCGCGGCGCCGCCGATATGTTCCTCAAGAAGGTATATGTTCCTCATAGCGCCACATCCCGCTGGCGCTGTACGAGAAGGACTCGCTGCTGCAGGCGCTGCAGTCGGCGCGCAGCTGGAAGCGCGGCGCCGCCGATATGTTCCTCAAGAAGGTATATGTTCCTCATAGCGCCACATCCCGCTGGCGCTGTACGAGAAGGACTCGCTGCTGCAGGCGCTGCAGTCGGCGCGCAGCTGGAAGCGCGGCGCCGCCGATATGTTCCTCAAGAAGGTATATGTTCCTCATAGCGCCACATCCCGCTGGCGCTGTACGAGAAGGACTCGCTGCTGCAGGCGCTGCAGTCGGCGCGCAGCTGGAAGCGCGGCGCCGCCGATATGTTCCTCAAGAAGGTATATGTTCCTCATAGCGCCACATCCCGCTGGCGCTGTACGAGAAGGACTCGCTGCTGCAGGCGCTGCAGTCGGCGCGCAGCTGGAAGCGCGGCGCCGCCGATATGTTCCTCAAGAAGGTATATGTTCCTCATAGCGCCACATCCCGCTGGCGCTGTACGAGAAGGACTCGCTGCTGCAGGCGCTGCAGTCGGCGCGCAGCTGGAAGCGCGGCGCCGCCGATATGTTCCTCAAGAAGGTATATGTTCCTCATAGCGCCACATCCCGCTGGCGCTGTACGAGAAGGACTCGCTGCTGCAGGCGCTGCAGTCGGCGCGCAGCTGGAAGCGCGGCGCCGCCGATATGTTCCTCAAGAAGGTATATGTTCCTCATAGCGCCACATCCCGCTGGCGCTGTACGAAAAGGACTCGCTGCTGCAGGCGCTGCAGTCGGCGCGCAGCTGGAAGCGCGGCGCCGCCGATATGTTCCTCAAGAAGGTATATGTTCCTCATAGCGCCACATCCCGCTGGCGCTGTACGAGAAGGACTCGCTGCTGCAGGCGCTGCAGTCGGCGCGCAGCTGGAAGCGCGGCGCCGCCGATATGTTCCTCAAGAAGGTATATGTTCCTCATAGCGCCACATCCCGCTGGCGCTGTACGAGAAGGACTCGCTGCTGCAGGCGCTGCAGTCGGCGCGCAGCTGGAAGCGCGGCGCCGCCGATATGTTCCTCAAGAAGGTATATGTTCCTCATAGCGCCACATCCCGCTGGCGCTGTACGAGAAGGACTCGCTGCTGCAGGCGCTGCAGTCGGCGCGCAGCTGGAAGCGCGGCGCCGCCGATATGTTCCTCAAGAAGGTATATGTTCCTCATAGCGCCACATCCCGCTGGCGCTGTACGAGAAGGACTCGCTGCTGCAGGCGCTGCAGTCGGCGCGCAGCTGGAAGCGCGGCGCCGCCGATATGTTCCTCAAGAAGGTATATGTTCCTCATAGCGCCACATCCCGCTGGCGCTGTACGAGAAGGACTCGCTGCTGCAGGCGCTGCAGTCGGCGCGCAGCTGGAAGCGCGGCGCCGCCGATATGTTCCTCAAGAAGGTATATGTTCCTCATAGCGCCACATCCCGCTGGCGCTGTACGAGAAGGACTCGCTGCTGCAGGCGCTGCAGTCGGCGCGCAGCTGGAAGCGCGGCGCCGCCGATATGTTCCTCAAGAAGGTATATGTTCCTCATAGCGCCACATCCCGCTGGCGCTGTACGAGAAGGACTCGCTGCTGCAGGCGCTGCAGTCGGCGCGCAGCTGGAAGCGCGGCGCCGCCGATATGTTCCTCAAGAAGGTATATGTTCCTCATAGCGCCACATCCCGCTGGCGCTGTACGAGAAGGACTCGCTGCTGCAGGCGCTGCAGTCGGCGCGCAGCTGGAAGCGCGGCGCCGCCGATATGTTCCTCAAGAAGGTATATGTTCCTCATAGCGCCACATCCCGCTGGCGCTGTACGAGAAGGACTCGCTGCTGCAGGCGCTGCAGTCGGCGCGCAGCTGGAAGCGCGGCGCCGCCGATATGTTCCTCAAGAAGGTATATGTTCCTCATAGCGCCACATCCCGCTGGCGCTGTACGAGAAGGACTCGCTGCTGCAGGCGCTGCAGTCGGCGCGCAGCTGGAAGCGCGGCGCCGCCGATATGTTCCTCAAGAAGGTATATGTTCCTCATAGCGCCACATCCCGCTGGCGCTGTACGAGAAGGACTCGCTGCTGCAGGCGCTGCAGTCGGCGCGCAGCTGGAAGCGCGGCGCCGCCGATATGTTCCTCAAGAAGGTATATGTTCCTCATAGCGCCACATCCCGCTGGCGCTGTACGAGAAGGACTCGCTGCTGCAGGCGCTGCAGTCGGCGCGCAGCTGGAAGCGCGGCGCCGCCGATATGTTCCTCAAGAAGGTATATGTTCCTCATAGCGCCACATCCCGCTGGCGCTGTACGAGAAGGACTCGCTGCTGCAGGCGCTGCAGTCGGCGCGCAGCTGGAAGCGCGGCGCCGCCGATATGTTCCTCAAGAAGGTATATGTTCCTCATAGCGCCACATCCCGCTGGCGCTGTACGAGAAGGACTCGCTGCTGCAGGCGCTGCAGTCGGCGCGCAGCTGGAAGCGCGGCGCCGCCGATATGTTCCTCAAGAAGGTATATGTTCCTCATAGCGCCACATCCCGCTGGCGCTGTACGAGAAGGACTCGCTGCTGCAGGCGCTGCAGTCGGCGCGCAGCTGGAAGCGCGGCGCCGCCGATATGTTCCTCAAGAAGGTATATGTTCCTCATAGCGCCACATCCCGCTGGCGCTGTACGAGAAGGACTCGCTGCTGCAGGCGCTGCAGTCGGCGCGCAGCTGGAAGCGCGGCGCCGCCGATATGTTCCTCAAGAAGGTATATGTTCCTCATAGCGCCACATCCCGCTGGCGCTGTACGAGAAGGACTCGCTGCTGCAGGCGCTGCAGTCGGCGCGCAGCTGGAAGCGCGGCGCCGCCGATATGTTCCTCAAGAAGGTATATGTTCCTCATAGCGCCACATCCCGCTGGCGCTGTACGAGAAGGACTCGCTGCTGCAGGCGCTGCAGTCGGCGCGCAGCTGGAAGCGCGGCGCCGCCGATATGTTTCTCAAGAAGGTATATGTTCCTCATAGCGCCACATCCCGCTGGCGCTGTACGAGAAGGACCACATCACACTTGTAGTCTTCTAAGGGTTAGGTAGAGGTGCACTAAGAGTACACCATAAATCGCATAAATGCAGACTCCGGCTGCTACTGAGAAATGGCTGATGGAAAACCCAACAACACTTTTTTTATGTGTCATGTTATATGATATGTTGTTATTTTTCTCAATCACAATATCTAATATGGGAGTCACTTTTGCTTACCAGTAACTTGGTTGCGATTCTAGACATCCTGGTCTGTATTTATAAGGATAAAATACTTAAACTAACATTTCCCCCAGAACTGGCCCTACTCCTTACTGGAAGCGCTGTCCCCGCGGGTGGAGGCGGGCGAGGCGGCGGGGCGGCGGCGCGCGCGGGGGGGCGGCGAGGGCGCGGGCGCGGGCCTGTTCCTGCGCAACTTCAGCGAGGACTCCACGCCCACCGACATCGTGGCCGCCTTCAAACATGCCGAGCAGAGGGAGCTGCTTGCTATTAAAGAATTGAGGTGAGCGTAAAGCCGCGTATTCATTGGATACAAATTACGCTAGATTGTTGCTGGAACAAGGTTTGTGTTGCGGAAAAGATGTTTCTTGCAACATAGAATGTTACAATGTTGCGAGTAACAAACTAATATTCGGTCTTCTTCTTGTGTGGTTAGTTACGTATCAGAGATTTAATGCCGCCCACGGGCTTCTAACTTGGCTTCACATGCCGTCAAGAAATATCTCTTATGCATACAGGTTTCTTCACGATATTTTCCTTCACCGTTTTTGAAGCAAGTGATAATTATACAATACGCACATGAATCCGAAAAGTCAGAGGTGCGTGCCTTGGGTCCGAACTCGAGAGCTATGAACGGTCACACCACAAAGCTATCACTGTTGAATATTCGGTTTTCATGGTAAACAAATGTAGCCGATGGTAAGTACTTACATCCTAATAATTTTAACCTAATGTTAATTGTTTTATCACAGAGCTCGCAACATGCGGAAAGAAGTCCGCGCGCCGGTATCAGCCGGCGTGACGTTCTGCACGTGTCAGAAACGACAGTATGGCGTCATGACGCAGTGCGAGCTGTGCAAGGACTGGTTCCATGGTGAGTCAAGTAACTCGTTCGTTCTTATCATCAAGTCTAATGCCGGGTACAGGTTAGTGCAACGTAACATGAAATGTAACGCACGTTGAAACAAATTCGCCCAATTGTTGTCTTCAGGAGTCTATTTGACGTGTGACGGCTCGCGGGCAGTGAGCGACCGGCAAGCCGTCCACTATTCTATATAACCATCGTAAAATAGACTTTAAAGCATTTGATTTAAAATCCTAACTTGAATCACAAGTTATTTGCCGTGTCGGAGCGGTGCTGTTATAAATAGCGATGTTCTTTACATTTCATGTTCCATTACATAAATTAGGATGGCAAGTTTTTGTAATATTTCATGTAACGTTTCACGAATCTGTACTCGGCATAACAAGGCACTAGGCACATAATATTGTGGTACAGTGGAGACTAGAGCCCGTCTTAATAATAAACTATTTCAACGTGGCGCCAGAAAGTGAAATATCAAAAAGAAACGGTCATAATGTTGTCTCCATATCATACATATCTCAACACAACGTAAAATGCTTTAAATAAAATTAAGTTCCCTGGAAATAGACATAAAAAGAGTTCTGTACTGAAATTGTTTGACGCATTGGCTTCAAACAATCGTCGGGTGTGATTTTTTTAGATTCTTCTCAACAATTAACAACATTTGAGAAAGTTCCATAAGTTTACTTTTATGTTTCAAATATCTAACCATCACATTATTTACAGCAAACTGCATAGCAGCATCCAAAGAAGATCGCGAGGAGTCACCGGAGCGCGTCGAAGTTCCCTTCCCTAACACTGAACCCAAGTTCCTATGTCCCGACTGTATGAGGACCAAGAGGCCTCGCCTGGATCGCATACTGGCGTTATTGGTAAGTGTTCACAAGTTACATAATAATATAAAACCGCATTTTTCGGCAAAAGTGTGCCAGGTATGGCCCCGAAAATATAAGTATAATAGTAGTATACCAGAAGCTATTAGAAATACAGAGAGTCTGGGATCCTTTAAGAGGAATTTGTTTAAATTCCTTTTTTATAGATGTTACTACTCCATCACTGAGTTTACTACTGATAAACAGGTATGACGATTCCGACTTGCTAATTACACAATTATGATTTTATTTATTGACTAAGTATGAATGCGTTTATTTGTCTAAAATTGTATAACCTGTTTAAATAACTGACATATTATTATAAATTGATATGATTATTTCTTTTGATTATTTGTGTTAATTTTTTACCTTATAAATATTGGCAAAACATAGTGCGTATATTTTAGACTATATATTATCTGTAACCATACCTATGTTTAACAAAGACATTATTGATTGATTGATATTATTTCTTTTTCCTTTTCCCAGGCCTCTTTTCTGTGAGAGGAAGCGGGCTGTAGTTCACGCGGCCACAGTTTGGTTTGGTGGATGTAGCATGTCTTCATTTTTTTGGAATATGGTCAGGAAAGCTGTATGGCTTAATACAGCTTTCCGCACCATGTTTTGACGAAAGAAAATTTAAGAAAAAGAAGTGCGTGTCCGTCTGAGTTCGCACCCACTTGTAGGTGGAGGGCGATAGTATTTAACAGATAATAGTCAGTCAGACGTCGTTGCGAAAGGGTTAACTGCTGCGTTGAATATTTTCGTAGATAGATTTTACAAATATCTCTCTAGTCGGGCCATAAGTTCGGTCACATAGGTAAAATTTCGAATTAAGAATGCTAGCCGAGGAAAATATTATGGGCATTCGAAATTTAAATATTTAAAGAAAATTAAAACAAAGGGTTTCTGGAATTTTGTTCATTTTCTAAAATGGAGTGGATGCGCAAAGAAGACGAGAGTCGCAATAATTGTACTGCATCGTTGCGGTCACGCGCCAATTGAGATTTTCAAACTGCTGAAAAATTTGAAAATTCCACTGAGATTTATTTATCGTAATATCAAACGATTCAGGGAAGATTCAAGATTAGAAGATAAAAAAAGGAGCGGTCGACCTCGTACTGTTCGGACTCCAGCGGTCATCAAAGCAGTGAATGCGCGAATCCAACGAAATGCTGTCCGCAAGCAAAAAATTTAGGCTCTGTAGATGGAACTAAGCAGAACTATTGTTAAAAGGGTGTTAAATGAAGACCTAGGACTGCGTGTTTATAGAAAAAAAAAAAACAGCACATCTTCTTAACGCAGGGCTGAAGAAAATGAGACTCGAAAGAATCCGGGTTTTGTTAAGGCGGTACGCGGGAAAAAAAATACCGCGAAATACTTTTTTCGGACGATTTTTTTTTAAAATGTTGACTATAGTTTCAACAAACGAAATGATAAAGTATATGCACACTCTAGTAAAGAAGCGAGCAGACGTGTGCCACGTGTTCAGCGTGGTCATCACTCTGCGGCATTCATGGTTTAGCTTGGGGTGTCCTATTTGGGTCTAACGGAGGTGTTTTTTTGTGAAAAAGGACTGAAAACCAGTGCCCTCGTATATCAAAACACAGTCCTAACAAACATTGGTTCCCCAATGTTTGTTACCCAAACAATGTTCGAAAACAGGCACTGGGTATTCCAGCAGGATTCTGCGCCGGCTCATAAGGCGAAACGTACCCAAAACTGGCTCACGACCCGTGGAATCGACTTATCAGGCATGAGGATTGGAAAACGTCAGCCATGATGAAAAATTTGGACATTTTCGCAGCCGCCATCTTGGATTAACATTTTGATCTCATTGTCGGCTTTAGCACCCTGGAAAACTATGAAAATGATACCCATGACGAAAAATGAGAAAATTTTCGCAGCCGCCATCTTGGATTTTTATTTTGACCAAATTCACACTTCTCTATCGAATTAGAAGAAGACAGTTGCAAGTATGAACGCTTTTTCCCGTGACGATTTTTGCCAGTTTACTCCTACCGCAAGCCGCGTTAAAGAACTTCGTTCCAAAAACCATTTTTTTAAACAAAAACAAAAAAAAAAACTGATTTGTCTTAAGAAATTATCGACATGTCAATGTTGGTTTCATACACGACCCTAACCCTACGGTAGTCTCGCTATGATTTTTGCTAGAAGACATAATCGCATGTCAAGTGCATGTCAATTTTGCTGATTTGACGTACATTTTTGTAATGCAAGAAAAAATATTTTGAACCTTATGAACATAAAAACGAGGTGAGGCGAGACGTGGTGACGTCACAAAAGCAATGCGAGAAAAATACTCGATTCATAAGGCATGAATCGAGTATTTTTCTCGCATTGTTTTGCATTTTATGTTGAATCATGGTTGAATTGAATGAAAAGTCAAAATGTTTTATGAGGTTAGGATTTTGAATTTCAATGAAAACATGATTAAATCTTTATATAAAATTCTCATGTCACAGTGTTAGTTACCATTCTCCTCCGAAACGGCTTGATCGATTTTTATGAAATTTTATATGTATATTCGGTAGGTCTGAGAATCGGTCGTAATCTATTTTTCATACCCCTAAGGGTGGTCCACCCGAAACATTTATATGGCAAAACAACGTTTGCCGGGTCAGCTAGTATTTAAAAAAAAATACTAACATATTAAGTCTTAATTTAAGTTTACTGACTAGGCATTTTCACGGAGCACTGAATGAGAACCGCGCGTCTCGAAAACGATTAACGATGTGCGTTAGAATCGATTTGAAAGTAGTTTTTATGACTGTGCTAGAAAATTTGTTCTTGGACTTTTACAGAGGGAGAAGTGTTAGTGAGGCTTCTCCAGTGTTATGTACTCTAAGCGTCTTATCGTCTTTTCCGTCATTAGAAGTTTTTCCGTCATTCTACCTTTTTAAATATGTCTCACGTCATCCCAAACATACGTCACCTGTCTCAATTCCACCTTAGCATTCACCTCTTTCCATAGTCATGCATTCATTAATGTTGCATTCCTACATATATTTTTCGTCGTGGGCGAGATATGTGGGCTTTGTACACACGGCTACACTTCAAGCTATACATTTCGCGTATAAGCTGATCTCGCATTGTATAGTATTTCCGTACAATGCGAGGTCAGCGTAAACTGGAAATGTATAGCTTGATGTGTAGCCGTGTGTACTATGTTTAAACAACACGATCTATTCTATCTTTAGCTATCTTTGCCCAGTTTTTGCTAAAACCCTGACCAACTTAAACTTTACCCCATTTCCTCTCTCAGGTATGGCTCCAAAAGCTGCCCGTCCGCCTAGCCGAGGGCGAAGCCCTACAGTGTGTCACAGAACGAGCCATGGCCTGGCAGGACGCGGCCCGAGCCTTACTCGCTAGTCCAATGCTCGCGTCACTGCCACTGCACGAACATGACACGTTACAAGCTAGCAGGGAGAAGGCTGATAAACTTAACGCTGAGTTGAAGAAGGCTACGGGGAGGGCGCATGATTCACATTCTGCGCAGAATGCTAGGTAAGTGTCTTCATATAAGTCATATTATGCAGTGCTCGGGCGCAAATGTGAAATATAGAGCTTAAGGCTGAACTAGTCGCGAACTCGTACTCTGGTGGGCGTGGCCAAAAAGCACGCTGTCACCTGGCATCGTGTCCGACAGAGATAGTATCAGTGATGAGCAGTTAGGCGCTAGTCTACATGCACAACGTCTAGTTCGCACGCACACAAAAACCATGCCGAATTATTTTAGTGAAACGAGCGCGTAAAAAATTGCGAAAGGTCTTTTGGAAAACAGAGTTTTATGAAAAAAACACAGAATAAATCAACTATGAATTAAATTGAACTCTTCAATAATTGAGCTTTGTCGGTGCTGACTTTGTTTTGGAGATTTTACACTTCTTTAATTACTTATTTACGCCCAAAGTTTTAAAATTAGCGAGAAAAATGAATCTTTGTTGGCTCATAACTTTTTAATGGCTTTTTATTTGACTATTCTGTTTCCGCACAGAAAAAAATAATAATGAGACAAAACGATATCATGTTTAACTATTGATGTACAATATCAAACAGTGGAGTAAAACCCCCGTTTATAATAAATATCAACTAGTGCTACTTTAAGGAAGAGACTGAAATGAGTGGTAGACAACACAAACACTGTCTAAAACGCGATGTGCGAACTGTATGTAAGTGATATAAATTATAATTGCCCATATTTCAGTTGTACAAGACTGTCACGTGTTACTGTTTTCACTGCAAGTAACACTTGCGTAAAAATACGGCTATCAATGTGTTATGTATTGATTAGTCAACGTGATATTTTACCGTTCTTTGTAGCGATGCTGCCGTCATTTTTCTCAGCAATATCTAAGCATCATAATTGGCTTGATTTCCTATGCCTGTTTTTGAAGTGAAAACTTCTATAGGCGTGTTGGGCATTTTTGCGATGGGAAAAACAATTGAACTCGCGACACCGTTACCAACTTTTCATTTTTACAAACGCGATTGTGCTCTTTATTTATATTACGTTACGGATCAATGTTCTATGCAAGTATTTCTTTTAGTTTTCACTTCTGTTGGCACTCCCGGAGTGTCACTGTCCTTTTTTCTTCACTGTTAATTACTGAATATTCGTTGATGTTGTTCGCAGGTCATCGGCGAGCGTAGAGCACGCATACAGCGCGACGCCGCGTTCGCCGAGCACGCGGGTCGCGCCCGGGCTATTACAGAAACTAGAAGACTTGATGCTGGAGGGAGATTTATTAGAGGTAACGTAAGAATTACAAAATGTTAGGTATAATTAGAGTTGGATTGTTGTGTTTTTTTCATTTTTAAACAAGTATTTCGTTCATTTGATGGTTGATGATCATTTCTGGTTATGACCATCTACGAAGTATAATATGAGTGTCACATCTGTATTATTGTCTTAGGACGAGTTGATGATGTTGCTTGACATGTTTAATTTTTTTTAAGTTTTTTATTGTCGAATATGAGGCTTTTGGCTCTAAATAGCCAAAAGCCTCATATTCGATATTATTTTGTGTTTATTTGACTCTTATTTGTGTCGAATAAACAAATTCTCACTTTTTAAATGTTGTGCAATATTGGCGCAGAAAATAGTTATTTTTGAGGCGTTTTTCAATATTGCGCGTTGTAGTGCGACGTTACAAAATATGTTAAACGTCACGAGAACGTTACGAGTTTTTTTATATCAATGGTCGGCAAGGGACACTACCCGGTCCACTTTGAGACGGAAACGTTTGTCGGTAGTAGACCAATTTAGTGAGTCCCGCAGGTGCGGCTAGAGGAGCAAGTGCAAGTGTGGAGCGCCGTGGTGGCGTGCCGCGGCGCGGAGGGCCGGCGCGCCGCGCGCCACGACGCCGGGCGCCGCAAGCGCCACTCGCGCGCGCCGCGCCACCTGCAGGTCAAGCGCACGCGCACACGACATCATCACGGTGAGCACCTCGTTACCTCGTTATCATCCACGCCATTCTCGCATCCACCGGGTTCCGGGACTTATACTAATCTAACTATTGCGGACTACAAACTCTTATCATGACTTTCTTAATTGCCCATAAACACATTCCTACTTTATCTTTATTTTTCAAGAAATCCCAAAAAGTAATATTATTCATTTCATGTTATATCCAATAAACTCATGAAACACAAAATTTTTACGATATTTTTTATTACAGTTGCACCAGTCGCCAAACCTACGCTCAAACGAGGCACAGCAACCACCACAAATTATTTAAATAGGAAACAAGTAAGATTTAATTCATATACTTTTTAATTTGATTCAAATTTTGAAGTTAAAACTATTAGAGTGTAATGAGAATCTTCGCGAGTTTCGATATTTCATTACGTATACTTAGAATAAACGTATTTATTTATTTATATATACTTTATTGTTCACCACAAAAATACATAACAAAATAAATCAAACACTACAAAATATACAATGGCAACCTTATCAACCCTGGAATGGGGCCCAGTCAAACTACAATCTACTCCTAGTACTTAATAAAATGCGGATTGTAGTAATGCGACGGTTGTGTCGGCAGGGCATGTCGTCGGGCTCGGGCCTGATGATGCGCAAGCACTACCTGGCGCGCCAGGAGCGCCGCAAGCGCGGCCTGGCGCCCGCCGCGCGCGGCAAGCACCCGCGGCAGGCCAGGATGGGTGAGTTATTTGTATCCGTACTTAAAAGTTCAGCTTTCTAGAGCGTTGTGTCTGTCACTTATACCTGTACGGTATTTTTATCTCACGAAGCGATGCGCGCTTTACTTGTGGTTACCAAGTGTACAAACACGCTGTAAATGTGTGTGTAAGCGCAGGATCTCTCGATACTGTCCGCTATTGTACACTTAGTAACCATAAGTACAGCGCTTGTCGCTTCGTGAGATAAAAATATTATAACTTATGTGACTGTCTATTTCTAAACCGCGATGTGCCATCTTATGCCTGAATACCGTACGAATTTTTTATATTCTGAGGTTTTTGTTGAGTAGTTACTTTAAAAAAATATCCATTACTTTTGCATTGAATTATTGTGTTACAGCTATAATTTATGAGGTCCTGGGTTCGAATCCCGGGTCGGGCAAGGTGTTATTGGGTTTTTCCATCTGGAATTTCTCAGTAGCAGCCCGGAGTCTGGATTTGTGCCCGGTTGATGGCAATAGGCTCGCCCCTTATTACATGGGACTTAAACATAACTGGCGAAATGTGGGTGTACTATAGGTACACCTCTGCTTAACCCTTCGGGAATTACAGGCGTGATGTTATGTTTGCTATAATTTATCTGTAAATATTTTTATACAACTCTTACACAGTTAACTGAAATCGCATCATTAGTCAGTCAGCTTCGGTTACTACCTCGCTGACTGATTAATAGGTACGACGATTTCTAAACTAGTAATAAAAAACAAAAGATTTGATTTTTTGTATGTTTCTTTACAATGAATAAAGTCAATAATTACTGGGCCGATTTAAAAACTTTTTTCACCAGTAGAATGCTATATTATCACTGAGTAACAGGCTATAATTTATAAAGGTATCACGCGGGCGAAGCCGTTGGCGAAAGCTAGTATAACATAAACGAAAAAACGAGAGTGGTCTCACCGGATCTGTTTTGCCTGGACAGGTCAGCGCGCGGGCGCGGGCGCGGGCGCGGGCGCGGGCGCGCGGCGCCGCAGCAGCTCGTCGTCGGCGTCGTCCGCTGAGGACGAAGAGGACTGCGCCGCACACAACTGTCTTAGACCCACTGGTATGGATTCTACTTTCAACTATTTATATGCCAGCACACTCGTCTTCTTAAAAAAAAACCTCTTTTTTAATACCATGTATTCAAATGACGCTTCCAAATGAACAAAGTCATGAAACAAGGCAGGTGGCATGACTTCTGATGTCTGATATTTCTGGATACGTCATATACCTCGGGCAGGTTTGAAAAAAAAAACAGTTATTTTTTTTAATTTTATAAAAAAAAAACAGTTCGAAATGTTTTAAATAAGAGTTTTTTTTATTTCATTAAGCGATTTATCTATTATCAACACAAATTGATTAGACGTAATATAATTCATTTCTACACAATTTTAAAATTTACCTGAGGAGACATTTACAAAAAAACGATTAGAACAAAATAATAATCACAACCAGTTATAGTAGTACTAACTAATAAACTATCTAATCTGTGAACATACTTTTTTTTGTAATCAATCTAAGTAGGTATGTAACACAGATACTAAACCACCCAGTACACTCTGTACGTTCAGAATTGCGAATTCCGATTTTCACCTTAGCTAAAAGTATATTTAAACATGGGGAAGTCCCCAAAATTATTGCGGGGAATTACCTCTTTTCGACAAGACGAAGTATAGATAGATACATAGGTAGGATCGACTATATTCAAATAAGGGGAATCAAAATCTTCGCGGGAAATTACTTCATTTCGAATAAAAACTATCTAACCTTTTTAATTTATTTTCAAGTCCTAAAAATTTATAACTTTTTATTTATTTCCATTTTTTCGCGATTAAAAACCTTGTTTTTTTTTTCTTAATGTTTAAAACATTATTATAAACTTGTTTTATACTGTGATTTTAAACACTTAATAAAAAACATTGTTTTATTTCGAACTGTTTTAAACACTGTTTAAAATATGTGTTTTAAAACTACTTGTTTGTTTTATGCCAACCCTGATCTCGGGACATTTTCTCCCCTAGTGAATAAGGCACCGGGTAGTGAAAGTTTTAACTTACAAATGCTAAAAATTAGTATTTACAATGACATGACCTTTCCTCGCTGATACGAAAAACAGTCATCGATTCAACCTTTTCTAATTTAGTATTTCAGACAGCCATAATAACTTATAATAATGAACTCTTAACTATTCAACAGGTAAAGTAGATTGGGTCCAATGTGACGGCGGCTGCGACCAATGGTTCCACATGCACTGCGTCGGTCTAGCGCGAGGCGCTCTACAGGAAGATGACGACTACGTCTGCGGGACGTGTGCGCAGCGACCACGAGACTAAACACACCGCAAGAGCCATGCACACCCGTTAATGGGTTCTATGCATTCATTAACAGGATCTATGCACTCATTAACCGGTACCATGCATCAAAATACGGGTGCTGTACAATCATTAACGGAATCTATGCACCCATTAACGGGTACTATGCACTCGTTAATGGGTCTATGCACCCACCAACTAGGGGCCTTGCACCAGCCTTTGAACAAGTGATACGGTTTGGACTGTTTTGTTATGTAGTTGACGTCAGTGATTATTTAAATGTGTTTTTTCAAGTTGTAACTGGTTGAATTTTAACGTGGAATATAAAATAATGGATTATAGTAAAACTGTTGAAATTGACTCAGTTGTTGTACTTAACTAAAAAGTTGGGAAAACGTTAGTATTTTAAAATACAGTCAAGAATTTTTTATTGGAATTTGATTACTGAACAATTAATTAAATTAATGAAAGAAAGCGTTATGAAAGAAAAAAAAATAGTTAAAATAATGGATAAACCAAAGTTTAAAAAAGGTTTTTACTGTATCTTAAAATCTTAGCTGTTTCATAACTTTTTGAAAACGCAAATACATAATATATGAATATGTCCATAACAAAGATGAATAAATAAAATATTGACGTTCAGAATATTACTGACAAAATTAATATAAAACTGAAAATATAGAACATTGTTGGTTGGTACATTTAGGGCAGAAGAGGGAGTTTCGAGAGAATCTGATACTTATCATGCTGAAAATAAAGCCTACAGCACTAATAATGACTACAGCACTAATAGACACACAAATGTTTAGTAAAAATAATAAGATTTATTACTAAATGCGTATTTAATATTAAAAGCCCTGTGTCCATCTAGGAAGTGTAATTAAACTGCCGTAACTGACTTGTACCGTGGATACGCCCAAGGCAAGTAGACTTGCTGTGTTTACACAGTGCAAGTATATTTACTCCGGTTGCGTTGGGCAAGTTGACAACTACACAGCAGTCGATTCGGCTTCAGATCTACTGTTGTCCTAGAATGATCTCATAGCTCAGTACACAAGATACTAGCTCAAAGAAAGGTTATCTACGTAAAATAATGGACGATGCGCCTAAAAACACAGTGCTATGAAAATATCTAATTGCATAATAAAATATGTAGAACCAAAAAAGTTTAGTATCTAGCCTGTAATTTCTCACAGCTGGGAAAATGAAAAAAAAAAAAAAAAAACTAGTGACCAAATAATGCGTATATAAAAGTACAGTATCATCTTCACTCGACTCTCCCCCAGTTTACATAAGGGTAGAGAGACAAACGTAGGAACAACTTGACATAGCACTTGATTTACAAGACGCAATCAAATTTGAAGCTTATTGCAAAACTACACGGTTGATTTCAGAACGGAAACGTTCTCATGAATTTGCTAAACGCAAAGCATTTATAACGAAGTACTGCAGGCCAATTATTTTGCGATGTTAGAGTGAGAAACTTATGCGACAGAAAGAGAGGGAACGGTCATAGCCGCCATCGCAAAATATTGAATCTGTAATTTAATTAATCATATTTTTGGTATTATCTCAATGTGGTACAATGGATTTTAAATCAAATCAAGGCTCAGATATGCTATGACACAAAAATCTCGTAACAACGTTACAATTTTATCTTTGCGGCCCCAAATGGCGCTCTTTGCAAATGACATTTGACTGATAAGTGTCAAATTCAGTACATTTACAATTAGTACCGTATTTAGCCACCTGCACGTTTATTGTGTCATATCAAATAGGGGGCAGTAGTTGAATCATTCAATGTTTTAATAGAATATAATTCAATTATAACTGTTGTTCAATGTTTTCGCCATATTTGTGGGATTAGTAGTCTCGGTACACAGACGTTAGCGATCGATGTTTGTAGTGATACCCCCTCCCTGAAGTTATAGGGGAACAGTTACTGTAGCGGTGGGACGAGGAATATGTATTGAAGTGTCTTAAAATGGTGCCCTAGGTTTAGTGGACTGTTTTCTTGGTGAAGTTCACCGGAGTCTTGTTTAAAAACTACAGGCTTTCGGGGATATGTGACAGTCAATTAGGTTGTTAAGCCTGTCTGTCACAAGAAACCATGATTTAAGAGATTGGAAAGTTATAAGACTTTCTATCAGACAGGTCATTCCTCAGGAGTTCATCGGACTCTTAAAAACCGGCCAAGTGCGTGTCGGACCACGCACAATGAAGGGTTCCATAGTTAGGATGAATTTATCCCAAAAACAAATTTAACTTTGTAGTTGAAAACATGTTCTCCCATACATCGATATACGTCTCGGTCAATTATCCAGTTAAAAAAAATAATTGTATGTGATAAAGATACAAATGAAAGATTTTCGAACTTTTTCCATTTCATTCTCTTTTTTCATTTGATTCTATGCCAACGGGAAGTACCTGTAGGTTTGGATTTATTTGCGAGTATCAAAATATGTCGGCTGTATTTTTTTTATTGCGTTGACTTAGAAGCAAGATTTTTTTAGAGCTCCAAAGGACCGTAAACCTACGTATTTGATATTACTTTCAACTTGATACCCCCACGCGTTTCTGAGAAAAAGGGTCTTGACGGGCTGACAGACAGACAACGAAGTGATCTATAAGGGTTCCGTTTTCCATTTGAGGTATGGAAACCCTAAAAAACTACACACAGACTTTCAGGGACATGTGACAGTCAATTAGGGTGTTACGTTTTTCTGTTACAAGAAACCATGCCATAAAGGAACGGAAAGTTTGGAACTTTCTACTAGAGTAGTTAGTTTATTCATCAATCAGTTGGGTACTTCTACTTATTTGAGCTACTGATGATTTTGTCAAGAACGTAGATCGAAACGCAATATGTTCTTCGTAAATAGTTACATTTAGCTGCAGCTAGTTGGAATGGTATCCTCCCCGGACAGGCTAAGATGGCGATGTCAAATAAGAGAAATTGAGATAAACCATAAAAGACTTAGTGACAAAAATTAAAATCTGAAAACAGTCAATCCATGTCTGAAAGCGATATTCCACATAATTACGTGGAAAATTCAGTTATGTCCAGGTTTATCCATACCAATTATGGTAGTGGTAACACCAAATAGATTTTATCGAGATGTAAGCCACCCCTACAGTAATTATTCCAATCTTAAATTAAATATCGATGTTAAACCAATGTTGTTGTTAAAGATATTAGCAAATTATACATGTCTCTCTCTCTCTCTCTTCACAAAGTTGGTATCTTCCGAACGCGACGCGAGTGGGATAGATAGAGTTAATTATTTTTATTACAACGTGACAAATAATTAAGGAATCGGGACTGGGAAACTTGTAAAATTATGTATGATATATAAAATATTGTATTATAAAGGACTAGCTGTTTATGAATGGGGGTAATCGCTAAACCGTGTAGTCGGTTGTAAAGATTTAAATAATTAGTGAGTTTTGTAAGTTTGTCTAGTCCTCAACGATTTGTTTGGTATAAATTCTTTTGGAGTGTTATTATATGAATAGTTCAAAAATCATCTTTCTATATGATGCGCATGAGTTGAAATGAGTGCCAAAATACTTCTTAACTTAGCATGGCATACAAAAACATGAAGAACTCGGGAAAGGCGCATGAAAATAATGGTGCTCTCAGTTTTTATACCAAATGAATATTTTTATTTCACAGTAAAAAATATATTTATCAAACATTTTCCAGTCCTGTCAATGTTAATATTGAATGTAGCCAAATATTATGTTGAGGTTTTATTTACTAATTTTGTATTTTATTCACTAATTTTGTATTTTATTTACTTTGCTATGCCGTTGAAAATTAGTAAATCTTATTTCTTTTTATTATTTTATTTAATAATCTAGTATTAATTGTGTCCTTAGCCTAATTTTAACATTTTGATTTTTATAGTTTTTTTTTAAACAAAATCTTTCTTGATATTTTATTTTAGTTTGGCAACATTCATGTTAATATTACAAGAATGCTACAAGATGACAAGATTAGACGAGAAAATTTTGTAAATATTTTTTAAAAAAACGTTAACGAAAAAATTTAAAAGTTTTTAATGTAATGGAAATTTTTGCAAGAAACTGATAGTGTAAGTAGTAGGTGTGTGTGAACTGTGTGTCTGTGTGTGAAATATAAGGCACTGTCGTCGACGTATCGTAAATCACTAACTTAATAAAGCTCGAAGCAAAAACTGGTGCGCAGTGCCGAAAATGTCGACATTTTCTACCATATTTGTGTAGACACAATTTACAAAATACAAATTAAAGAATTTCAAGTATTACCGAGCTAAATAGTTAAATTCACTTTTCTATAACATTTTACACTGTTACACTAAAACATTATTAAGTTTATGTAAAATAATCGTGGTTACTCTGTAATTATATTACTCTGTGTATTTCGATTAACCTTTACGTGACTTATCGACATAAAAAGTAAAGTAAATAATAACTAAATTATTCTTCACTTAGTTCAGCAAGTTTTGCAATGTACCGTTTTAATAAAGACAACACACACTACACAGAACTAGGAAAGGTACTTACGGAGAGATTTATTATCAGAAAAAAATAGCGGCATATCTTTTATGTTCATAGGGAAGTGAGAAACAATACCATTATTTTCACCTCGTTAGCTTGAGTTCCAAGACCAACTAGTAAACTATGTGTAATTGCTTCTTATTGGTCGAAAGCGTTTATCATATTGTAAATAATGTTTAAATGTAGTTCGATGTATGTATATTGAGGCGTTGTCGCCATACTTGTTAGTGTAATGTTATAAGAGCTTGCGACTTGTCGCCTAACCGTTTGTAAGAAAATATTAAAGACAACTCACATCTCACAGCTCTAGTATCACGTCACCGTACGATAAGTGGCTGTAAAGTGTGAGTTATCTTTAAAAGACATATTTTTGCAGATATTAAAAATGTCTTCGGAGAAATTTGAGGTATTTTAAGTATTTTTGACTGAGTTGGTATCTGTTCTAATATGTTTCCATGGAGAATATTTATGCCCTGGCCTTTCTTCTGTGAATCAATGTTTATATAATAGTTTATTATAAGGCGATTAAATAAAGCTAATACCTTACCAGATACTCTTTTTCTATTCCATTTATTTCGGGACTTTATGAACCAGTTTGAATCACGATTAGTTTCCTTCGAAAGTTTAAATAAATTATTAAAACATAGTTTGGTATAAAAAATAGCTTTTTGAAAGCAGCATTTTAACTAAATGTGGTACTCGTGATACGATTCCTTGTATTAAACTAAATTATAATTAGGTCTATGTTATTCTATTTTACATAAATTAGTGTCTTAAATAAATATTTGATGGATTATACATAATTGCACAAACATATAACTTATACATTTATTTGGTTACAAAAAATATAATTACCAATAAATTAAAAAAAAAGTCTTTTAAAAATTTCTTATAAAATAATTAAAACAAGCCCTCTTGCCTTTGGAAGTGCCATCAAACAATACAAAATTGTGACAAGTCAGGTCCTAATTTAATCATTTCTTTAAATTAAATAAACGCGATCATTAAAGAGTCCTCTGGCTTCTAAAAGTCCGTTCAACACAATCTGGTTACCAAATATCATTGCAACTTGTGTTGGCGGTTTCCTTTACGGCCAAACAATCAGTTAAATTCAGTTTTGACAGATTTCTGATGGGAGTAGAAAATTGGGGTTGGTCATCTGCTGAAGTTTTGTCTCCCTTCGACCTAAATCTCACAAAATACTTTCTGGTAAGGTATTCATAACATTGATTTATGTAACAAAGACCCGCTATAATTATACTGAAAACAAATTATTTACTATGCTTTATGTAGGTATCGGTACATAAACACAACTCCGCATGCAGGCTTTACTTATTCAAATATTATATTAATTTAAAATTAATTGAGATCTAATTTTATTTATTGATGTATAGAAAACAAATACTTAATATAATTTATACTCATTGATTCATCTTCATTTCATTATGTTAAGATGTAATATAAAATTAAACTCATATTTCGATATCTTTAACACTAATTTTATTCTCAAATAAATAATTTGACGATGTCTGTAAATTTTATCTATAATTTAACAAATGTAGTATTTTTTAATTAATAAAATGCAGAGTTGTGTCATGTCACCATGCTGCTATATCAGTATGACAAATTGTAAGCCAATAAGAACTCTATTGCTTAGTAGACAAGATTTATATATTATGTTACAAGGCGGCTTTCGCCGCCAGCCATTTAGCGCTAAGTCTCAACCGTTACAAATAACTGTTTGGATTGTTGCTAGTTTGAACTGACGAGGTGCGATTGGTTTGACTATAATAACTAGCAGGACGCACTTCACTTTCATAAGTCACAAATTGATTTAATTAACACTAGACATGGTTAAATTTAATATAAGTATTGTAACTTTTTATTATTTCATCAATACATGATAATTAACTGCGGTGCCTTGCTGCTTTAAAACAACACGAGTAACTCATGCAAAGAAGACATTGTTCAGAATCGAGCGGCAAGATCTATTTTCGCATCCCCGGCTATTGATAACAATAGAACGATTCGGCAAAACTATCCATTAGGACCTTAACATACAAAAGTTAGTCAAACCAACTGCACCAATAAAATGGCTGTAATACAAAGTTGACCGCATTGTTGATCTCTGCCAGCCTTCGTTCGATCTGACGTTATGTTAAAATGTATTTATGTATGCCCGATATTTGCGCAGGCGACGATTTGGTGAATAGTGGGGGTTAGGCCGATAGTTACGTTTATTTGACAATTTAATGATTGTGTGATGTAAATTATTTATTTATTCGACGAATTGATATTATGATTCTGAATGAACTAGAAAGTGTTTAAAAATATTCATTTTCAAATTAAATAATATATAAACTTTGTTGATTTAATATGGCACTTCCAAGTTTCATGGTACCTGCTATACCTTTGAAGCACACTACAGAAAGTGCTATATCACAATTACCAGTACCGGGTGCCAAGTTCTCATCCAAGAAATAACCAACAATTAAATTACCACTTTATAGTTCAATAAATAATTTAAAACTCCTATTCGACCAAACCATCGACTCGTGCGCAACCATAATTGTACAGATATATTTAGTTAAGAGGAAGTCTACGTTTGTCCAACAATACTGGAAGCTCATACTATACCTGATAGTATTCTAGTGTAAAATTAAATTGTTTAAATGTAAATGAATGGATGCCAGCCCGTATCGTTGGACAGATCGACATATTGTGTACCAAATAAATATAGAAAATTATAGAAAAAATGTCAAGGGGTTTTATTTGATTTGTCCACTAGACATTTATTTTAGCACAGGTACAGCTACATGTTGGAATAATCGACTTTCGTTACTGAACGTACCTGCGCTTAATAGCCCAGGGAAATTAGGTTTGAACCCTGCACTAAATCCTAACAGCGATTTTTTTCTTGCATCGTATTTTTGAACTTAGCTCTTCAGAAAATATTTAAAAAAAAACCTGGACCGCATCAAGCTAAAAAGACATAAACGCAATCATGTTAATTTGATAAACTAATATATTATTTCAGAATTAAACATTTTCGTTCACGGAAATTTAAATAAAAATAACATTATGAAATTTTTTAACAACGGTTTTTTTTGCATTAAATTAACTATTAAAATATTTAATTAAGTAATTTCATGCAAAAAAAGATCTGCCGGTAACATTTTTGCGTGAAGAACAATAAAAAAAAAAAATGTTATTTTATTTCTATAGAAATTTCCGTCGACGAAAATGTTAAATCTTTTGACCTACTTGTAGATAGCTAATCTCTTCGACAAACACTCCATACAAATATCTGTTAATATTTTTTTTTCTACCACGTAAAATTGACATGAGATATTTCTTAAAAAAAAAAAAAAAAACGTACGCGTAGGGCTGAAATTTTGGCGGTATAGATGATTTTAACATAATCCCTTGTCCAAAAGTTAATTTAAAAAATCGCTGTTTTAACAAAGTTAGCCTAAAATTCGGCGTAAATTCCCCGGACAATTTGAATGTGACATTATTTTACACGTTTGTAGTTGGCGATGCTGCCCATAGGTTGAAGACCAGATCCAAATTTTTGCTGCAAACCACATACTGGTGTTAATTTTAATAAATTAAAGTAGGTACTAATAGATCAATCATTGTTATCATTTAATTAGCATATCAATCCGCTAATTCGTGGATGATAACACTGCAGTAATCATTGTTGTACCCTACGTGGTAACGACAGTAGTCAGTACGGCAGTGACGTCACTGAAGCAAGTGCAGCCATTTCACGAATACGGAGTGCTAACCTAGATTGCTTTGATAAAGTTGTTAAAAATATCACTACGGTTGTTTTAAGCCTGGTGAGACACCCCACAGACATCCCGCTAAGAAGTGTGGGCGGTTATTAAACCGGACCCGATCTGTTTTAGTTATTATGCAGGTTCTAACATATATGTTAACGCTGTGGACCTCATTGAAGCCTGATTAAATAAACTTTATTATTATTAGATACTCCTATGTAGCCCACCTTGCAAACTTGAACTTTGCAGACCGCATAAAAAACACCGAGGTGTTTGATAGAAACGAAGGCGGCCATATCATGGTGAGCAGTGGTGGCCTAGCCCAGTGGTAAAGAGATCCGATTTACGTGTCCTACTGTCCTAAATCGTGGGTTCGAACCCAGACAGGCACTTTATTTTGTGTAATTTTTTTCATGAGCAGGGGGCGCTCAAAACGGTGAAGGAAAACATCATGAAGAACCCATTCCGGACCCAAGGCACCCTTGCCGGACACCCTTGGGGATGCCACGGTAACTTGAATTTGGACCCGGTATATGGTAGAACCAAAAATATAAAAATACATGTGACATCCACCAACCCCGCATTGGGCCCGCTTGCTCGATTACGACCCACTTCCTCTCACGGGCAGTAGGCCCATGTGACACAGCAGTGGGAAAATTACAGAAGCAGAAGTTGCATAAAAACGTAACCTAAGTATTACAAAACCCAGCAATATCTGCGATAGTTACAGATACCCTACACAGAAGGAAAAGAACAATAGGTATCTAGAACGTATTAACGACGATACGATCTATTTCAGTCCGCAAAACAAGTAAAGTACACACTTATAGGTGTCAATCGAATGCAAATCGCTTATCTAATTCTTACTATGTTATCAGTGATTAGATTACGGCTCTCCTTTGTCTCGTTGACTTTGATCATTTGCTAAAAAAATAGGTAAATAAATCATCGTGTCTAAATATTGAAAATATAAAGCTATTGGCACCTACGGATATAGATAGGAAACTAATTCTGAAAAAGAGGCAATGGCTCAACGGTTATAGTGTTGGACTGGCGAGCGAGAGGTCGTGACTTCGAACTCGAACCCCATTTGTTGCTTTATCGAAGTGAAACTACACAACAAGTATAATAGTTAGGTCAGAGCCTCAGAGGGTTATCAAGAATACCAGAAGGTTAAAAACATCCATTAAGTAGGTTATATTACATAGAAATCTAAAGATTTAATTTAATAAGCTAAAACAAAAAAAACATCCAGCACAGCAGCCTTCTGCACAATATTAGTCAGATAATTTAATTAACACGTTCAGTGTTAGCCCTCTTGGAGGGTTCACGTAGTCGCATATGGGATGCCGGGAGCTTTCGCGGAGTGCTCATTTAAAAAATTGGTTTTTCTTAGCGAATAAATCATTATAAACCGTGAAAATAAAATCTGATGTATATTTTAACAAGATTTATTAGTATATGCGTTGGTTTTAAAATCAAAGCATTATATTATATATATTTTATTTTTGTTTTCGGTTACAAATAAACACGAAAAAAAAAAACGTTGGAAACTACCTGTAGTGACTAGACCCCTGAAAACACTATTCTACTTAATTTTACAGTGTTTTATAACACGGTTTTAAGGTGGAACTAGTTGATAATTTTTCCATACAAATTTCAGGGGGGTTTTATTAACTCCACTGTTTGACATTGTACATCAATAGTTGAACATGGCATCGTTTTGTGTCATTATTAATTTTGTCTGTGCGGGAACAGAATAGTAAATTATAATGCCATTAAAAAGTCTTGAGTCAACAAAGATTCGTTATTCTCGCAAGTTTTAAAATTTTGGGCGTAAATAAGTAATAAAAGAAGTGTAAAATCTCTAAAATATAGTCAGCACCGACAAAGCTCAATTATCGAAGAGTTCAATAAATTTTATTTGTAATTGATTTATGCTGTGTTTTTTTTCATAATACTCGATTTCCCAAAGGACTTTTCGCAATTTTTTAGGCGCTTGTTTTACTAAAATAATTAGGAATGATGTTTGTATGCGTGCGAACTAGACGTTTTGCATGTAGACTAGCGTCTGACTGCTCGTCACTGATACTATCTCTGTCGAATACGAAGTCAGGTGACACAACCTGCTTTTTTGCTGAGCCCACCTGTGAGTTCGAGCTCGCGACTGGTTCAACCTTAAGTGAATGTTTTATCAGAAGTGGTTCTGTCTTCACAGTCCTCAGTTAATTTGATGCTTATATTCTTGTTGTTTTCCCACTTAAGCCTAAGTTCTGAATACATGCGAGTAATATCCGCATTGTGGACACTCGTGGGTGCGGTAGGTACCAGCTGAAGAATCAAAAATTTTCTAATACCTGCATAACAACTCAGACATCGAATTTTCTTAATCTAAAGTTGCACCAATGTAGGTATGGACCACTAATTATCTACATTTTACATAGAGCAGAGGTGTTTAACCTCATAAGCTGGGTCTGCCCGTGTGCCCCCGGGGTAACTTAACAAAGTTATCTCATTTATTGCGTCGCTGTTCTAAAGTTGCCTAGAATGACGTTAGATAACAGCGGAATTAAGAGATTCGTGGGTGACTGAGGGATGGTTAGCAAAGAGCCCGAATCACCTATTGAATTCAAATAATCGCTTTGGTATTTTACAACTGGTTTCAGAATTGAGAATTTGAAGTTGAGAATTTACAAAATTCTACTTTAGCATTCCAGGTGATTCCTTCAATGCAGCCCGCGAAAGTCATAATTTCTTTAGTTTTTATGCAAATTGAAACGATAATGCTAGTGTTACTTAATAAAAAGGCTCCTACAAACAGGCGCGACACGCGACGCGACACAAAAGGCTTCTGCCTCGAATCTTGCGGGCAGCGGGGCGGCGGCGGCAGCGGCGCGTTCAAATGCATAGATTTATATGTAACTGCCCTCGAAAGCACCGCCGCGGGGAGCGAGCGGTTCCATATAAAACTATGCGATGCCGCGCCGCCCCGCTGCTCGCTGAGTTCGAGTCCGCGGCCTTAAGCACGTATCATTGCGCGAGCGTCCTGGGATTTACTTCAGATGTTGATCGATTGATGTAGGTATAGCAGGTACGTGATAATATAGGAGAAAATTATTAAGGAAATTAATAGTTTTTCCTATCTCATGATCAACTGATTACCTAAACACTATTGATTGCTGGCATGATGTCTTTGGCGATAAAGTAATAAAGAGGACTAAAATAATGATTGGTCTACAGCACCTGTACACACCAAGGGTCTATCATATTAAAAGTCAAACAATCTCATTAATCTTATATTAATATAAACACAATGACACATGGGACACCACACAACAGCGTGCTCTTACATAAAACTTATCATTACAATATAAAAATTACTATTGCAGATAACTTATCTACATAATATCACTCCAAATCTTCGCGAAAGCGTAAAACAATTGACGATTATCTTGATAGTCCATAACTTAATGTAACAAAGGAGTGCTGAGTCTTCGCGCTGACATTTTCCTCTTATAAGTAAGGACAGGACAAGATTGGAATATCATCCGCTCTTCCATCTCCTGAGGAGCCAATGGCCTACCTCTGAACTCATCCTCGATTTGCTGTAAGGTCTTTCCTTTCGTCTCCGGCAGTAGAACTGAGATCATTAGTAAACAGTATGTGAGAAGACTCGCGTAGATACAGTACGTACCGTATATACCCACGCTTTCAACTAATCCTAAGAAAGTTTTTAGAACTAAGAAGAAGGAAACTGACATCGTTGCTAAACTGATGCTTCCTCCGATGCTTCTGTATTCTAAAGGAAACACCTCTCCACCAATCACGTTTGGTAATGGTAGCATGCCTGTAGCTACGGTGAAGAACTGCACATTGATCAGCAGAGCTGGGATCCACACGGCGTCGTAGGTGAGCAAGCCTTCCTTCTTCAGATAGGTGTAGGATGCTATAGATAACTGACTGATGACGCACAGGCCACCAGTTAGGAACATCATGGTTCGTCTCTTTATCTTGTTAATGAGAAAAACAGCTATAGTGTTAGAGATAAACCTCTGTGTGTCTAAGAAGATCATCCAGAAGTGTGGGTTTACGTTAGGACCCATGATCAACGTTATGATGGTGGTGGAGTACGCCGCCATGGTGGTACCCCCAGCGAACTGTACCATGACATAAGCGTGGATCATAATAATTATTGGTTTGTAGAATTCCGGTTTGTGCATTGTTACCATTGCATTCTTCACGCGGTTGGGTTTCTTTCCAAGCTTCTGTTCATGTTTTACCTTTTCAAAGAGCATTCGTGCGTGTATCATTTCTTCTAGTTCATTGTTTTCTTCCTCTCCTCGCAGCCAATGGAAGACTTCTCGGCACTCATCGTACTTTCCTCTAGCGACGAGCCAGCTCGGTGATTCAGGAGAGTATAGTGTCATGACAAGACTGAAGAATGAGAAGAACACGCAGATTAATGCCGTCTTCTGCCAACTGAGGAGGGATCCCAGCACGTGGACGAAGAGTATACCGAAAGCCTGTGTTAAGGAGACGGTCGTGAGGAAGGCTCCTCTATTCTTTGGACTGGCGTACTCCCCGATCAGGATGGAACGTAGAGGAGAGAGCATGCCGATAGATAGACCTTGGAGTATTCTCCCGATAAGTAGGGGCTGGAAAAAAAACATGATTTTAAAGGTTTCGATTTTGAAATCCTTACACTAAGATTCAGATAGTCCCTCAAAATAATCAAATAAATCTGAATGGTCACAGTGGTGGTATCTGTGCTTACCTCATAGCTAGCAGCCATCATAGTGATGAACCAACCGATGAGGACAGGCATGGTGACGGCCAGATGAGCAATCCTTCTGCCAAACCGTTCCATGATAGGCGGCGTGATGAAGCTGCCCAGTAACTGGGTCACGCCTAATACTGATGCTGTTAAAGAAACGACGATTATATTAGGTTTTAACTGGAAATACTTTCAGACATTTGATAGGGGAAGTATCATTTGGGATGCGACGTACAAGTCGCAATGTAAAGTGACCTTCACATTCAAAAGCTTTACTTAAAGCGTCATCGATGGGGATTGTTACACTGGAAGCCGAATTCATACAACTAATTGAGCAAAAGCACGCGGGAGATGATGATGATTATGCTAATTTTATTGTAATATTACAGAAAAATACGTTGCTGGGAAGTTTGTTCTGCGGCGCCACTTCTTATCCAAGCTTGATTGGGTTAGTTTCTGTTGACCGTCTTTTGAAACTTTGACGGCAAACAGTTCTAATTTGAGTCCGCTAGCTTGTGTCAATATTTCAGGGCAAATTCACTATGGTTAGCTGTTAGTTGAAGTCTTACCTAGCCATGACGCCGCAGTATTGCTCATTGGTATCTCGGAGTTTGGCACTAGCAGTTGTGGCAGCAAGATGGCGGGGTAGCCGATCACGCAGCCGTGCCCGATGATGTTGCTGCCCACTGCTGCCGTCACGAAACACTGGGAAGCGATCTTTGTTAGTGTTTGCTATGGGTAGAGGGGAACTAAAGCTATTTTGATCATACATTGGCGTTAAAAAGGTTAGGTTTAAAATGGTCTTGCTCTTTTTTGTAGGCGCAGCCGTGAGGCACACGTTCCTACAAATTTCTTCCAATTGATGTTTCTCCAAATTCCAAAACCTACAATTTTAATTTTGTAGATGTTATGTGACTTTTAGTCTGTACTAAATAAATATAAAAAAGAAGAGGAGGTAGGCCAAAAAGAAGGTGGGCAGATGACATAATAGAAGCAGCAGGGAAAGACTGCAGACTACTGGCAAAGACAGAGACACGTGGTAGAAGATCGAGGAGGCCTTCAATCGAGGAAGGGTTCATATCGTACAAAACAAAAAATTTGTACAAATATTTAGAAAATAAATAAAACTACTAATTTTTAACTACTAACAACATTCGCAATGTAATTTAAGGATATGGAAAAAAAGGCTTTTTATTTAACGAAGAGACTTCTGAATAAATATTTTTTTGTTGCTGCTATTTAAATATTTTTTTGTTTGTTTCGTTTTTCTTATTGTTTTTTTCTTTCTACTTATCTTTTGTAATAATAATTTTTAAATTAATATTAAGAGCCATTATTTTGTTTTAATATTAATATTAAGCTGCCATTTATTTCTGAGGATTTAAAACAAATTTATTTATCGGATGACTTAAATTCACTTGTACAAATATATTAAACAATCTTTAACTCACTTGTCTCCAAAACGGTGAAATTCTTTCCTTCCCCATCTTCAAAGATCACTTTCAACACAGTCTCATTTAAATTAAAACATTAAACTAAAAACACTTCAGTTAACTTAAAGAATACCTCTAATTTAACTTTAAAAATAGTATCACAATAAAAATATATCAGCACATTATTATGAGGATTTGCTTAAAAAACATTAATTAAAACGAAAGCCCCGTTTTATCCGATTACGAGTTCCATGTTTATTACAATGACAATAAAATATGAAATAAAGTATGTTTATCATTTTAACTGCACTCAAAGGATTATAGGTATGGAAATATCGGTATCTAAGGGCAGATCTACACTGGCACAAGATCAACTGTCCACTGATAAACGGTTCATTTTGTACGAATTTTTTTTTAAGATTATGTTCTTATGATGGATGGATAGCGGGTCACCGAAATGAGATATTAATACTAATTATGATAATGAGTCTAACGTCATTAATTGCTTGTTGCTGGTCTTTCGATACCGTGGTCGAAACATTGTACTTAATTGTGATACTTGCACGCGTGCCCAGAGTTTGATTCGTTAGTCATAGTAATAGTCTTAATTAAGTTTAGATTTAGGTACCGTTATAGTATTGAAGGCCAAAGAAAAGATTGGTGGATTGTATGAGGGATGATATTAAAGAAAATGGAGTGAATGATAGAGTAAAGGCTTTAAAAGGGGAGAATGGTAGAAACAAACGTGCTGCGCCAGCCCCACGTAACATGGAAGAAGCGCAGGAAGATGATTATGAGTATTTATTTGATAGGCATCTACTTGGTGTTGATTTGAACCGGTTTGAGCGCAAATTGACGTCTCTTTTATGATGGAATAAAAGACATAGTTACAGCGTTTATCTCGTCGTTTATTTTGTAATATTATTTATTTGTGTGGTGTATCTTTATGTGGTTTTCAAAATTATGCCTGTAAAAATCTTAATGGCATACTGTCACAGTAATTTAACAGGCATTTAAATTGTAACTATTTTTATGTGCTGTGAGTGTGCTGAGTTAAATTGTCAATCTTTTACATCGCTCCTTATGTATGTATACCATACGCTTTAAAAGTTCAAACTTGAACACAAAGCATCCATACGCTTTAAAAGTTCAAACTTGAACACAAAGCATTTATTTCAAATAATAAAATAATTATAATAAATAGGCACTTTTGAATTTTCAAGGAGTCGGTCAGTCAGAAATATGAAGCTAGTTGCCCATTCCAAAGAAGAATTCCTATGGAGAAGAACGGGTAAAAAACTCCATGGACACTCTTTTCAATTATATGTTACAAAAATATTAGTAACATCATTAATAAGTGTAGTGGAAAGATGAATGCATTGCAACCAAAAATAACCTGTTGGACTGTAAGCTATATAAAAGAGGAAGCCATTTCCCATGTGAAAATATATGTAGTAGAGGCAAAATAATTGTACACACATATTTACTGAACATTGCTCCAATTTCGTTCAAATCATCTGCAAAAACAAACTCAATTTTTTCTCTTTGTTTTCTAATATTTCTTTGGACCACAAACCTGTAGTTGTCCCCCCAGCTTTATATCAGCACGCGATATCTTTTACAATAGCGGCAGTGGAACTACGCGATACTATTGACGTTTATCTGTTAGATATCGCGACAATGATGCGTTGTGGTCCACGCGCCGCTCGGGTGCTGGGGGCTGATGACGTCTGTAAATCATGATAGTGCCAAATTTTCGAGGACTGTTTGAGTTCAAGCTTAGTGTAAGTTGGGCTGTCAGTGACGATCGGCGGAAAACATCGGTTTGGGGTTTGAGTTTTGATATTTTTATGTGGCGTGGACAAATACTGACTTCATTTCTTGACATTCGCCATAAAGTACACCTTTTTTTTGGGTGGGAATTTATCAAATAACTTCTCCCGTTCTGGGTGGAGCGGGAGGTCGTGTTAGACTCTTACTGACTAAAACCCACCTGTGTTCCTTCAGTTGCCAAGTTGCCATGTTGCCGGGGGCCACGGTTTCCCTTTCGGACTTCCCCGCAACCCCGGCAGGATCAAGTTGATGCCTTGCCTTCTTTTGTTTGTTACTCTCAGATATCAACTCATCTGCCCAGCCTTTTCCCAACTATTTTGGGGACAGCTTCCAGTCTAACCGGATGCAGCTGCATACCAGTATTACATGGAGCGACGGAACACCCTTCAGTTGCCTGAATGTTCACAGGGGCCACGGTATCCCTTTCGGACTTTTCCGCAAACCCGGCAGGCATCGTTCATAGCGGACCCCGTCAGTTGTGCTGACATCTCTTTAAGGTGCGAAGGAACACAAAGCGCCGTCGATCCGGGCTTGGCCATAATCGGACGGCGAGCTGCCCATTGCTCACCGTCCGCAAGCCCGCGCCTGCAGTGGCCGGGAATCGGCCTGGGATTCCCGACTTCCAGGGCGTTTCCTGCGGCGCCTAGGGGCGTGAGGGCGCGAAATTTGCTTTTCCTTTATGCGTTCCGCTTCCTCCTTCGCGAGCATTAATGCTTCGCAGAAGGAGGTGACTGCCAAGCCGGGCAGACCTTCACCGTATGCTCCACCGTGTCCTCCAGGCGATCGACATAATGGTGACACGCGGGCGTTTCCTCCCGCCTTTTCTGGAACAGGAATCTCCCGAAACAACCGTGTCGGGACCTGTGTCAGGCGGAAGGTGAGGACGCCGTCGTGCCTCTCTAGCCACTCCTCAAAGAGCCATAAAGTAGACCTGGTATGGGGTGTCACGTTAATTTTAGCAGTAGGTACCGCCTTTAATCTGAAACCAAAAATACTGAAACAACCAGTTTCTATCCGATTGCAATTTGCAGCTTAATTTGTGCTGCCTGCCAACAAAATCAACTGGCCTGAGGAAATCATTAAAGCTTATTCTCCTTCCAATTAATCACATCCTGTACACGTACAGTAATCCTACAGTATCTTCCCCGTTCTCCTCCGGGTTCCCTCTATCTGGCAGAATTTTGATGCACCGAAATTTATTTGGCATAACACACTTGGCATAAACGAATATATATATGGCATAAAAATCATTTAATATAATTATTGTTTGGCCGAATGTTTATATGTCCGAATTTACAAAGGCATACTTTTAAGATGGCAGAATTTTATTTGGCATAATTACTTTTGGCAAAGCTTAATTTAGCATAATTTGGTTTCACAAGTTTAATATAATTTAGAAACGTCATCATTTGGGTAGGTTAGGTTAGAACAGTGACCATTAACGCGCGAAGGCGAGCGAGCGAAGCGAGCGTGCCGCGGCAGCGGCCGCTGAGCGCCACATCTCCTTATGCCAAAAGACTATTCTGACAGTGAATTTTCTGCAATATGATGGTTCTACTTTTAATTATTATGGATATGAAATTTATGCCTAAAGATGATTCTGACTTACAAAATTATGCGTTTTTAATGTATTATAAATGAGTGTATGCCAAACGATTTTCTGTTATGCAAAATAATATTATGATATAAAAAGTTCTGCTATAAAGGGTAGACCCTTCTCCTCCATCATAGAAATTTGAACACTTTGGGTCGGACAATTAGCTTCAACTTTATTAACAAACTAATCGATATCCACACCTTTACATTTTAAAAGCACCATGTGGCAAAATTAAAATACCGAATTGATAAGTTTCAGTTTCATACTATGTTGTAAATTATGTATGTACAGTTGGAGTTTAGTGTTAGTTATCTAGAATTGTAAAAGTGTAATTTATTTGCACTTTTATGACGGAGGATTGTTATAATCTTTGTTGCGATCCATTAAGTATCTCTATGAAAGTAGTTCATGGGTAAAGTATTAAATAACCTAGAGCATAATTTAGGCATTTAATTGTTACATTTTAGCGTTACGTTAAGTTTTGTGATAAATACCTGGCAATTGCATGCAGCTGAGATGTGAATGTTAAGAGGGATGTGTGGTGTTACGCGAATGGGTGGAATAAGAAAAGGTACATAAGAAGAACCGAAGTGGCACTGCAGACTGAAAAGTGGTGTGGAAATTGGTTGTCGGTATGGGCATGTGATGCGGAGAAATTAGGGAAATGTCGTAAGGAAAGTTTTGAGTATGAATGTAGATGGTTATAAGAGTAGAGGAAGACCAAAGAAACGATGGATGGACTGCGTGAAAGATGATATGGTGAGAAAGGGAGTGACTACCGAGATGACGACTAATAGTAGTAGAAACGTGTTTATGGAAGGAAAATACATGTTGCGTTGACCCCAAATTAATTGGGATAAGGGCAGAGAAGAGACGTTTGCCCAGCAGGTGCAAAGATTCGATACCCACCTATTATTTTATTATCATGATTGACAAAGACAAACAAAATGTTGTTTTTCTGAATGCTATGGATTATGTAGGACAATCACTTCTCTTATCAGCCGCCTAAATATATTTTATCTATAGCTTAATAGATCGTTGTAAACAATAGGATGACTGATAGTGTTTCTATGGACAACTTAGTCAAATGATATCAGTTCTCAGCAATCGTAGGTAAGTCGCGCCATTCACCAAACAATATTTTGTAACAATTCACCTGCATTTTGTTGAATACCCGGTAGGTAAGCTGGTGTCCTAAAAAAAGATTCTCAGTTATTTTTTACGCCGAATCCCCACTTTTAACTACATTTCCGAAGGAGCAGAAAGTTATTTCAGGAAATAAAAATGCTATAAATGTATTATTACAGGAATGAACACTTTTATTTTGTAACATATTAATTGGACTAGTTATTTCAATTTAAAACAATAATTAATCTATAGTCTCGAATTTATCACCCACTATGATTACCTAGGTCTGCCACTTTTCCATTCTCCCCATTAGCCTTCAGCGACTGCCACTCTTTCTCAACTCCCACCACTCCTCTATACTCATCCTCAATCTCTTGCAAAGTCCTGCCTCTGGTTTCTGGCATCAGAAACCATATCACAACTAGGCAGTAAGTCAGTAACCCAGCATATACCAAGTAGGTTCCAGTTATACCCACACTATCTACCAGACTAGGAAAAGTTTTGAGAACCAGGAATAAAGTTCCAGCTACTGATGCTAAGCTAATACTACCAGCTATACTTCTGTATGCTAGAGGAAAGACTTCCCCAGCTATCACGCTCGGTAGAGGCACCATACCCACAGAAACTGAGAAGAAATGCACATTTAGTAATATACCTGGAATCCAAATAGCTTCATAGCTCAATATACCATGGTCTTTCGAGTATACATAAGCAACTATGGCCAAATGACTAGCGACACAAAGTCCTCCTGATGCAAACATCATGGTTCTTCTTTTAAACCTGTTTATAATATAAATTGCTAAAGTATTTACTAAGATTCTTTGGCTGTCAAGACCTAACATCCAGGCATCAGCATTGACATCAGGGTTCATGACTAATTTGATGATAGTTGTGGCGTAAGCTGCGGTGCTGGCTCCTCCTGACAACTGACCCATGGCATACGCGTGAACCATCAGAATAATTGGTTTATAAAACTCCTTTTTTTGCACAGTCGACATTAAATCTAACTTCTTTTGGGTTCTCATAGACTTTTCAAAGTTAATTCTTGCTTCAATTATGGTTTCTAATTCTTTTTCCTCCTCATCACCTCTTAACCAGTGGAATACTTCTCTGCATTCGTTATACCTTCCTTTGGAGACCAGCCAGCTTGGAGATTCTGGCGTGAACAGTGTCATAACGAGGCTGATGAAGGGAAGAAAGAGGCAGACTTGGACTGTTCTTCGCCAGTTTAGGAGGGAGCCTACGAGGTGGACGAAGAAGATGCCAAAGCCCTGGGTAAGGGATATCGTGGTAAGGAAGGCGCCTCTGTTCTTTGGGCTAGTGTACTCGCCGATGAGGATGGAGCGAAGAGGCAGCATCATGCCAAATGATAGGCCACCTATGATTCTTCCGAGGAGGATAATCTGAAACATTTCATGTTATATTTTAACGATTTGCAATGTAGTTAATATTTTGTGTTAAAAGTAGTCGAGGTGTCTATCGTAAGTGGTAAAAGGCGACTACGGAATAGCATCAAGAAGACGAGCAGCAGTGTCTTCCTGTCCAAAAACAGAAAACTATGCTCTGAAGCCGTTCTCATCAATCCATCAGGACTGCTGATTAGCGCATTGCAAAATTCAATTGGAAGATCTTTTACGATGTTAGTAGCTATAAGTTTTTTGAAGTCAATTGATAAAAGGAGTTCTTTACCTCGACGCTATTAGCCAGGAGTGTAGTTAACCAGCCCACGAGGGCTGCTACGCTGACTGTGTAGTGGGCTATCTTGCGTCCATAGTGGCCCATTATCGGAGTAGCGACAAAGCTGCCGATCAGTAGAGTTATGCCGACCACTGATGCTGAAACATTGAATTTATACATCTGTGAGGATTTAGCGAGTACTTCAATAGATTAGTACTTACCTTTTGAAAGAGAGAGGGAGATAAGGGTAGTGAGGGAGGGGTTAGAGATAGGTTATTATATTTATTATGTATTCTATCTATTGAAAAGACGAACCAGTGGCTGGATAATTGCATTGACCTCTTTGCTTCTGTTACACCACGTTTTCGATAAAAAAATTGATCATCCATGTGTGGTGATAATGGCATAAATTGTCTTAATACTTATTGCAGTTATCGACAGATAACGCCAACTACGACAGACGTAGAAGCTTATGCTGCGAATATTATTTACGTATATTGATTAGTATGTCGGTCTTTGCTGATTTATAACCAAGGTAATCATGGTCAAGAAGTATGACGCAAGCAGACAGCTTAAAAGTAACGGATGTAAAGTAATACCAACAACATAGGGTGCATTATAGGTTGACTTACTTAAATGTATACGTGGGGCGCATCATACAGTCACAGTCCCGCTTCCACCTAGCTATTTTGGCTAATTCATATCTACTAATATGAGAGAAGACGAAAACTTACCAATCCAAGAGTCAGCTTCCTTACTGGTGTGTATACCGGAATCAGGCTGATGCAGCTGAGGCAGCAGGACTGCAGAGAAGCCCACCACGGCGCCATGGCCGATGAGGTTGATGCCCACCGCTGATGTTACGAAGCACTGCAAGAAGTTGCTAAATCAAAATAATTATCACCATCATCTTATGCTTCATTTATCCGTTCCCACAGACATATTGACGGTTTTGTGGGGTATAGTTTTAAGTTAATATCTATTGTAAACTCTTTTTAAATAAATTATAAATAGTAACTAATAAAGAAAACAGCGACCGGTGACGGAATACATTGTGTTTCAAAAGTAAAAGACCGGGCGGTGCAAAATTACAATTCCAAATTACAAATATTTTTTTTAAACCAATTTTTTCTAACGTCTCCAAATAAAATCAAAATTCATTTATTCAAACTAGGCTGAGAATCAGCACTTTTCAAACTTCAAACGGCTGCCGCAGACAGCATTATGTCACTATCGGTTATAGTGACGTCCTTGCGACATACTAATAGGATCATTTTAGGTAATTATATTGCAAAGTTCACTACAATAAATGAATTGCGAGCAACTTGGAAGTAGCTGTTATTTTAGTGAAATGGGTTAGTTTTTATTTTATTTTATTTGTTTTATTCGCTTTTTGTAACGAAGTTCTTTAAAACACGGCTTGTGAAATTGCAGAAATCATTACGCTGAAATGTGTTAATACTTGCTACTGTCTTCTTCTAATTCAAAGAGAAAGGAAGAGAGAGAACGCCACTAGAAAAAAAAAACAAAAGAAAAGAATTAAGTGATAACAGTGTTGTGGGATAAAATTGTACATATTGGCCCGAGTTCACTGCATGGCCGGAGAGAGAGAGAAAGTGTAAGTTTGGTCGAAATGTAAATCCGAGATGGTGGCTGCTAAAATTTTCAAATTTTTCGTCATGGGTGTCGTTTCGACCAAACTTCCAAGAGCGAGCGCTACTTCCAAGTTGCTCGTAATTCAGTCACTATAGTGACTTTTGCAATATATCACATAAGTAGTAAAACAAATACAAATCAAAAGTCAGCAAACTAACCTCAACGTAACTAAAATAACAAGTGACAATGCAATGCTTACGGCGCTTTAAACGGTCGCGTTATTATGCCGTGCTGTTTACGGTAGTCTAGATGGCGCCACTATTATGCCGCAAGCGGACGGCACTATAACCGATAGTGATACAATGCCGCTTGCGTCACTCTGCACTGACTATTAAATAATCCCAAGTGCCTGAAAATAATTTCCCGCAACTAAGATGAATACATCAATGCTGTTATCTTTACTACGAAATGATTAAATGAGCCGAAAGCAGAATTTTTCTGACATGGTAATCAAACCTGAAACGGACTGAAACCTCATTCGTGCATTATCCCGGTTGTCATGCTTTTTGCATATAATTATCGATAAACAATCAAACAAAATGATAAGCAAACAACACTGCCAAAACGTGTGATCTGATAACACTCTTTTGTCTAAATTACTTGCTGATAGTACTATTTAGCCACACGTTGAGAGTATAAAAGCCAACCCCAAAATTTACGAAAAAAGCATGATAATTACGGTTAGTAATAAAACATAGTTACCTGTTTTAAAAATGGCGAAAATCTACTCTTCCCTCTTTCCATTTTCACACGAAACAACGTTCAATGCACTCTCAACTGTCTCATACTATCTAGACACAAAATATTTGTAATTATCTGATCTACATTTCGTATCAGACATGATAAAAGTAAGACCAACACATACACGCTGAACTGAATACAGTGACAGCACAGAAAGTGAAACTTGTTTCATAATAAAGAAAATGTCAACACTGAGCCACGATGCACGATTGTTTTACACTGATTCTTGAGAAACGAGTTGGTGACTTGATCACAGTTTGACTTTTATTAGGGGACTTTCGTGAGACAGCTGGCGAAATATGGGTGAACTTTAGGTACACCTCTGCCTAACCCTTCGGGGATTACAGGCGTGATGTTATGTTATGTTTCGTGAAATATGATCACCATACTTGAGAAACGGATTGGTGATCGTAGCTACGTTGTCGGTAGCAGACCACCATGCGTAATACAATCACTACACATGTCAAACGAATAGCTACCAGTCTTACCAAGTCAGCTGCATCCGGTTAGACTGGAAGTCGACCGTAACATACTTGGGAGACGGCTAGGCAGATTGATTTTGACATGGTAAAAGAATACATCCATCTCCTTAAACATTGTTATTAGCAAACCACCACGTAAAATATCACCTATGATCGATCGTATATGATCACCTATGATCGATCTTGGCAGACGATTTGGTGATCACAGCAACATTGTTGCGGCAAATGATTAATCAAACGTTTCATTGTAGGAAGGCATAAAGTCATTTTAATTGACACGTTTGTATGCACAGTTGCACTGAATGTTCACTGATATTTGATCACTGTCACATACTACTACCAGCACTCGGCAAAATTCGTTAAACTAAACACTTCCAAACGAATGCAACTTGTAGTGTTTAAACGAACTCAGACGCATTGACTCAAGGGCATATATTTTTAAAACACATGCGTGGAGCGAAAACTACCGAATGATAGTTTCATTCATTTAGATTCATCGATGAAATTTTAAGTTTGTGTTTGTCGTACAGAGCACTAAATATAAAAACTATTGAACTGCAATTGAATGCAAGCGGCAGCCACAGTGAAGCGTGCTGTTTTTAGATCGTATGGTGACTGAACGACTGAGCAATTATTTGGATGACCTTTCCTCGTGTGAATAAGGACAATCAAGTGGGGTTCCGTACGGAATAATTTAATGACGGAGATTCTAAAATTAACTTAATCTAAGGGAAATTAAGTTAATTTTGGAGAGAGCAAGATGAACTATACCTAAATGTTGTTATTATGGTATATTATGTTATTCTTACTTCTGAAAAATAAATAACGAATTTTCTGAAAATTCAATGGTGAAAAAATTGAGATTGTAGCCTGAATTCTATGTTACGCTCTATTTTGTACATCATGCCCAAGAACGATAAAGGAACCTTCGACAAACCAGCCTAACATGCACTTAACCGGTTTCTTTCTATTACACAAAAAATATCTTCGACTAGTTTGCAAGTATTTCTTGTAGTTTTCTGTATAATTACTTAAGTAATTATGGATATGCAACATATAACATATAAATAAGCCTATTATTGCTGACAAGAGCGTGAAGGTATACCTACCTTCACGCTCTTGTTAATAAACGTGAGTGAACTGTCAACCATTATTCGTATTAGCCATACATTTTTCGAGGTTTATCTTTGGCATAACGTTACTCCACGTTTATTAAAAAGGAGGTTAGGGTTTTCCCACACACATCCAATTGGTCGATAAAAATTATGATTAGCCCAACGTCCATCTTTTATAACCATTCGACCGATGCTCAATCGACCCACGTAGATCTATGTTGACCTTTACTTGCAAGACCTCTGTTACACAAGTATGGTTTGTATGACATTGACACAGAAAGTAGACGTTATAATGCATAATACCGAGGAAAAACCGGTCAAATGCATAATCTTGACAAATAATAAAAGGCGATATTTTATTATTTAATCGAAACTGGATACTGACTTCACTCATTGTCACTGAGAAAATACCTTGGGACAGATCATATTATACCACAAAAGGCTTTAAATACCTACCTAAATACATAATAATCCTCTTCACGGTATCGGGCGACGGCGACCCAGACTAATTTTCTTTTATTTCGTGAGCTCTCTGATGACTAGCAAAACTAAATTTGGTCTTGAAAACCCAGTCACACCGTGTCGTAATTATTATAAATACCTTTATGGATTGTTGCAAGTAACAGCTCTCTCAGGATACGGAACTCTAAAAGTAGAAAGAGACTCGCTTTTCCGAGAATTCATATTGTCAATACTTATTTTGTTTATTTTTCATATACTTACAGAACTTACATAAAAAAACAATATTATACTAAAGTGTACATTTAGTAAAACAATATCACATTTATTATCAAAATAAATTATAATACTAAGTATTAAAGTAACTAAGATAATTTTTATTATAATTACAATTCGTTCCTTACTTAATTTGTAATCTCCATAATAATTCCTATGGCCTATTCGATTATGTTATCTATCAATGTATTATTAATAAGCAATAATGCTGTATAATATAGGTAAATAAATGCTTTTTCTTTTGTAAGAGTAGAATTTACAATATTTACTTTCTTATTGGCCTGTAACATACTGGTATTCAGCTGCAACCGGTTAGACTGGAAGCCGACCCCAATACAGTTCGGAAAAGGCTGCTTGAATGATTATTATGAATATTTGTTTGAATGACCTGTAAAGTCTGCTAGAAGCTGAAGGAATGCAACGCCATTTGGAAGTATTTAAAGTTTCTTTTAGGAAGCGGATATTTCATTTTAGACTGAAACGTTGATTTTAGACTAAAATAGAGACAAAATAACAACAATTTGGTTATATACTATCTGCACTATTAACCTAAAAATCAGAGAGAGTCCATAAAACACCTAAATTCTACTTCCAGATCTATCAGCTGTCAACTTTAGATTTCTCAACATCCACTTTATCCTTCAAACTCTGCCTCACTTCCACTTCTTCAGGAACCAACGTCTTCCCTCTGAAATGCTCCTCAATCTGCTGCAAAGTCCTGCCTTTAGTTTCCGGGAGCAACCACCAGACCACACACAGGTTATATGACATAGCTGCAGCATAAACTGCATAAGAACCATGCAGACCTATGCTGTTAAGCATTACTGGGAAAGTTTTCGTGACCAAGAAATACCCAGAGGCAATGGAAACAATGCTGATACTGCCTCCAACACTCCGATACTCCAAAGGAAAGATCTCACCGGCAATGACGTAAGGGAGACATACCATTCCAACAGCGACAGTAAAGAATTGAATGTTTATCAGTAAAATTGGCAGCCACACTGCTGTGTAAGTTAGCCATCCCTGAAGTTTAGCGTATACATAGCAAGCAATGGCTATGTTACTAAGAATACAAAGCCCTCCTGTAGACATGAACATCGTTCTCCGCTTCACTTTGTGTACTACGTATACCGCCATAATGTTTGATATATTCCTCTGAGCGTCCAAAGCTATCATCCACACATGAGCATCTACTTCTGGACCAGCCAGGTGAGTGATGACTGTCGTAGAGTAGCAAGACATAAGAGCACCACCAGAAAATTCTCCCATCAAATAGCTGTGTATCATTATCACTATCGGCTTGTAAAACTCTTTCTTTTTGAAGAGAACCATTAGATCTTTACAGTTGGAAATTGTGGCTCTATTCGATTCGCATCTAGCTCTGATCATTTCTTCTAATTCCTCTTCTTCTCCATCGCCTCTGAGCCATCGAAAGGTTTTTCTGCAGTCATCATATCTTCCTCTTGCGGCCAGCCAGCTCGGAGATTCAGGGGTGAAGAATGTCATGAGGAGACTGGCTAGAGGAAACGCGATGAGGATGAGGATAGTCTTCTGCCAAGAGACCAGGGATCCTATGAGGTGGACGAGCAGGATCCCGAAGGCCTGGGCTACGGAGACCATGGTGAGAAAGGCTCCCCTGTTCTTCGGGCTCGTGTACTCTCCGAGGAGGACTGAGCGAAGAGGCAGCATCAGGCCGAAAGACATGCCGTGGATTACTCTTCCTACGATCATTACCTGGAACAGAAGATACGTTTTGATTGGTAATTTTCCCTTGTTAGTCTCAAAAATAATTAAAGTAGTATCGATTTTAATTCTGTATTTTTTATTATTTTATCCAGACACCACATTACATATTTTATTCCATTCAATAAAAAATTGTTGAAGGATTTCGCCATCGCCATTATAAATTGAACGAGAATGAAATTATTAAGTACGCAACAAACGAAATATTGTACAATTCATAATTTAAATTAAGTTTATTTGTATTACCTAACAAGTCACCATGCCAAATGAAGCGTTTAAATGCATAAATTTTATAATTTTATAAATTATGTTCCATAATCGAATGCACGAAATTATAATTGTATGTTAAAAAAGCACTGCACTCTACAAGTTTGCATAAAATAAAGGCGCTTTTTTTATTTTTATCAAATAGCAATACTCAAGTTATAGGAGCTTTTCCATTTTCCTTAGCTCTAGGTATCTACTGTTCTTAAATAATTATCCTAGGCAGATATCGTTTTTCATAATTATGCTAAAATTAGGGTTAAGATCGGGTTCCCGTATCATACTCACTTCAAAACTCTTAGCGAGCAGTATGACGGTCCATCCGACGAGGATGTTGGCGATGACCACGAAGTGCGCCACCTTCCGGCCCAGGCGGCCCATGATAGGTGGTGCTATGAAACTGCCCAGGAGCAGGGTGATGGCTGTCACTGATGCTGAAATAATAAAAAAAAAGTGTTAAGACTAGAATTCTATTTTGATATTCGTTCAGTCGTCACGCAGTGGGTACTAGAAGACAGGCGTGGTCGCCGAGGGAGGCCTAGGAAACGCTAGCGTGACGACTTAGATGCTAGGTGGGAGATTGGCCGGAGAAGGCAACGTACAGGGAGCCATGGAAAGCTATGGGGAAGACTTTTGCCCAGAACAGGGAAAAGAATAGTTGAAAAAAAAAAAGAACTCAGATCATACAAAATAAGCCAAAGATCAATGATGATGATAAAATGTATGGGTGTTTTTTTACATAATATACAAATCTTAGTATCTATTGGTTGACATACTCAAACCTCGAGATAGAAAAAAGAGATTTCGCTCTGGAAATCCAAGCGCCTTCAAAAGCTGGTAAGAACGTTTAGATTTCGTATGTCTTGAGAATATTCATACGAAAATACATCAGCATAAGAAAGCAGGCGTATCATACACCTGATTTTAATACTACATTGATTCTAAAACTGACAGTACTGAGGTAACGTTAAAATTCTAACAATTAGGTGTGAAATACTAGCCACAGACTTTGTTTGGAGTTCCCAGTCCCACACATTATTCTGTGATTTATCTTTCACTAGATCGTTAAGTGCTGTCTGTCTGTCAAGGGATATCGAGATTTAGTCTATTGTTTTTCAGAAACATAAATTAAATGAGATTGACCTTTAAGGCTCCTACAAACAGGCGCGAAAAGCGACGCAACACAAAGGTACGTCGCGTCGCGCGACGAGCGGTGTCTTTGTGTCGCGTCGCATGTCGCGCCTGTTTGGAAGAGCCTTTAAGCGTGTGCATTTTTTTCCTGGATTAGTATTTGACGTCATAATACATTATAAATAAAACGATACTAAATTAGATTTACACGTATGATTAGCAAAGTATGCATTATTAAAATATTTCTTGCCTTTACTACGTTATTTTTGTTTTTAATATATCACAGCGACTACTATTTTTGCAGTTAATACATTGCTTCTTAACTACCTAAGTATGTCGCTAAGTGACTGGACAAGCAATGTAAAGATTACAAAACGATACTTTATTAAGCGTGGCATTGCGTGGTACAGCTGCTATATCTTGCGACGAGTTAGTGATGTACTTGTGCAGATCCTATGTTATTTTTTTATCGACAACAATGTCGATTGTCGTATGAATTTATATTACTATTAAAGTTTATTCTTCAATTTGTTAACCGTTATAGCCCGGTTGGAAGATCGATTTGAAAAGGTTTTTATACTTATTTAGATATTCTCATAAAGTTGAAATTTTTTGATTTACTTAATATTTTTTTAGCTACGTGTTTTTTATTTATATAATCTTAATAAAAATGTATGTCGTTTTTAATTTATTATTTTTTCAGTAACTCCCAAAATTTTTAATAAATGGGAGAAACGATAAATTTCCGATTTAGTCAATCATTAGCGTATATGTTAAATAAATGGCTTTTGCACAGCACAATGTTTTCGTGTGAGTGAGTTGTACGGTACGTGGTAAATGCACGCTGTGCTTGATGGGATAAGGCTTATAAATGACGGCACGGTTGGCGTAGTGCTTAAGTGATTGACTGCTGAGCTGCGTGTCGCGGGTTCGATCCCCGCACGGAACAAATATTTGTATGACCTACAAGTAGTTGTAAGTTTAAATGTTTTTAAACGAACTCACAAAACAGGAGAAATTCCTAGTGTGGGGCAAGGTTTAAAAAAAATATATTGTGTAGTACGTTCCGATTTATGAATTGCAAGAGTGAGTGCGACCTCGTGTCTATTGGATCTACTGTGTAGTTGTGGCGACTAGTGGCGTGGTAGTGGGGACAAATTGGAGACATTGGGTTTCGATACATTTTGAACTACCGGGCATATCTCCTTCTTTCTTATATCTATGGTTGCAGTTAACAATTTTTCGACGATTTTGTACCAATAATTTTCCGCAGGAGTCCTCCGAGCACCAGATTCCATGGACATCTTAAGTTTTTTACGTGCCGGATAAATAAATACTTCAATTCGCCGCAGCTTTTTGTAAACGGCGTTTGAATTGTCCATCAAATGTTGTGGCATATTATAAAGTAACCTGCCTTCGTTTTCATGTCGGAAAATTATCTGACATGGATGAGTCAACAACAAACAGCTTGTTATAAAAACGATTGCTTACCTATCCACGACCCCTGCTCCTCAGTGAGGATGATGTGTGAGTCTGGTTCCTTCAGCTGAGGCAGCAGGATCGCAGGGAAGCCCACCACGGAGCCGTGGCCGATTGTAGTGAAGGATACCGTCGCTGACACGAAACACTGGAAATTGCAAAATGAGAAGAATTAAATGCAAGTTTCGTTGAGCAAGGTTGGTTGTACAAGATGGAGTCGAAAATGCGATAGTAAATTATAATTCGTATACCTAATAATGACGTTCCTAGCCTGCACACAAAAAATATAACCAAATATACCCAATAGCTTAGTAATTAAAGCTAGTCAAAGATTTGCAAAACCATAGTCGGCGCATCATTACTATTTAGTTTGTTTGAAAAAATAAATATATTTCGTTGTTAGGAATTATTTGATAGGTTTATTATTTGGTAGAGGTATGAGGAACAGTGTAAAGTTCACAAACCCTCTATAAAAAAGGGAGATTCCTCTGACCAGGCAACTGTCCGACGATTGATGTCGGGAAGTTATATGCTGATCGTGCGGTAAACCTTGCTTGTGCGATTCAGGATTTCACGTGACGTCAGAGTGATACGTAGTTCGCATGTCGCGATGTAGATGCCGCCACAAGTTAGAAAGAAATATAGAAATATTTTACTTTAAAAATGGCATTGAACTGCTTTCGTCTGTTGAAGTACAATAAAAAACTACTCACAAATGGGATACATCTTGTTTCCGTCATGATTGTCTGTACAATGGTAATCAATTATAGCATTCCATATCTACAGTCAAAACAGGATTTTATATCCAAACATTGTGTTAAATTATCTCTGTAATGTGTAACTACACATGAATGTATGAAACTGAATAAACAAAACTTAATATACGGGTGTTTGACTGGACTTTAGGTCCAAAATACTCCTATGCATTAATACTGTATTTTTTGTTTTTTTTTTTTTTTGGTGGGAAATTATCAAATACCTTCTCCCGCTCTGGGCGGAGCGGGAGGGCGTGTCAGAATCTTACTGACTAAAACCCACCTGTGTTCCTTCAGTTGCCAAGTTACTATGTCGCTGGGGACCAAGGTTTCCCTTTCGGACTTCCCCGCAACCCCGGCAGGATCAAGTTGATGCCTTGCCTTCTTTTGTTTGTTACTCCCACATACCAACTCATACAAAATACAAATACAAAATACAAATAGAAAATGCACATCACACCCACACACATACACACATTACTCATCTCATCTGCCCAGCCTTTTCCCAACTATTTTGTGGACAGCTTCCAGTCTGAACGGATGCAGCTGCATACCAGTATTACATGGAGCGACTGCTTATCTGACCTCCACAACCCAGTTACTGGTAACTACCAAATTAAATAATAAGTGGGTTGATAAGACTGGTTGACGGACGTTCGGGCTGCTGACTTCCCGTAACGTCTGTAAAAGTTAGACAGCCGCGACTAACGGCTTAACGTGCTTTTTGAGCCAGCATAGCTTCTATCCTCGATAGACCCGTGGGTCTGATATTAATTAGCTTCGAACACCTCTATCTGTTCCGTCAATTACCTACTCTATAAATTTATACTTATAAATTTATACGAAAGTGAGTTAGTTTGTTTGTTACGCTTTCACGCTAAAACGGTAGAATGGATTTGGATGAAATTTGGCATATGGGTAGACTATGACCTGGGTTAGGACAGAGGATAATTTTATCCTGATGTTCCTACGGGATCGAGACTTATGCGGGTCAAAACACGGGGCGCACCTATTATGAAATAAAAACAAAAAACCGCTATCGTTTTGGCCCATTGATATTATCATTATACAAAAACAGGTATCTACTTAATTGACTTTTAGGTTATGTTATGCGGTTTTTGTTAAAACTAGTTTAAACACTTCCGCGTATCTTATGGCACTGTTTTTAAGTCTTTGTTTTGTTCGTCATAAAAGGTTATTTAATTAGCTTTTTGGGCAAAAGTTATGAAAAGACGAAGATCACAATCATACGTAAAAATGTGGTGCTGGAACATCTGACATTATGATCGGGCCTAAATTCCCAGCAATTCCTCTATGGTGACATATATTTTAGTTGAATAATATTCAAATCAATTCATATCAGAATCATATTTTATATAAATATTGCCGCATGAAAAAAATAAAGACCATAATTTTACTGGATACATTTTCTTTACAGTTTCTATTAATCAAATGCGATTTTTGTTTTTTATTACTACAGTTTAAATGTTATTTCATTAAAATACAAAACTGTCAAACAGATGAATTGCGTAATATGAACTGAACCCAGATAATGTATGCTGTGGATAACGGTGTGAGTTTCACATTTATATAATATCATTGTTTATATCATTTGCGCAGATATAATGTGTTACTGTTTGTTTGTCCCAAATAAATAAATAAAAAATAATAATAATAATATTAAGGCTCCTACAAACAGGCGCGACACGCGACGCGACACAAAGGTACGTCGCGTCGCGCGACGAGCGGTGTCTTTGTGTCGCGTCGCGTGTCGCGCCTGTTTGAAAGAGCCTTTATGAATTGTCAGTTTGTGTGATTCATTAATAGTTTCATATTATGATTCTGCCAAAGCGGCCGTTTTTCTGAAGTATCTGATGAAAATATAAATTGGTGATGGAGAAGTTGGTGCGTGTCAAACTTTTTTTGAGTGTCATACATCGATCACTAATAGAGGAATTTACTGCTTGATTTTGAATGGCTTAAGCCCGATGGCTAATTCCCCGAAGTCATCAGATCGAACGTCCGAACGTCCGTCGAAATCAAGTAGTAAATTCCTAATAGAGAATTTGTTAGTGATCGATGGTGCTATATTAATTAGTATGTGCCTGCGGTAGAGATAAACATGGACGGAATGCGGTGACTATTTTGGGATAAAAAGTAGATTTTCGGTTGTGTCATAGTCTAGAGTCATAAGCCATCTATTAAGTCCTTTTTAACACAGGTGTGAGTGGGAAGATGTTGCGAACTTTATTTATTTTATTATAGAGATTTTATTATGAATCGCTTGGAGAAACAGGTTGTAAATCTACCAAGAGATCGGTCGACGGGGTCGTAGCGCCTTTTGCCGAGCATAGGCGTGAGACTGTAAGAAAGAAGTGCGTGTTGTTACAGGGTGGTCTGTAGAATAGAATAGTTAGAACCCCACTTTCCCGGTACAGGTCGTTTGTGTGTAGCGGAATAGTCGAAAAGAAGACTATTATGTCCTGTGTGACCTGAAGCCCTGACAGTCGGAGAGTTTATAAAAATAACTTTATTTAACTGACAGAGTGACAGTAAAGATAATAATAATCTAATCCTAAAGATACAAGGTACTTATAGCTAAATTATGCTAAGACGACAATTGTTGCGTGACGACAATGTCCTTCATTATAATTACTTACTCACTAGATTTGGAAGAAGCTGTACTGCTGACAAAGATAATTGTAGTAGGGGTTACCACACTTAACTAACGCTTGTCTTTTTTAGTCCAGACAATTTAAAAACCTAATGAATTTAGACTACTCATATCATATCATAATTGAAACAGGCATTGTAGATATTTATATTTTCGCGCATTGTATGTAAATAAAAAAACAATAATGTTAGGAAAATAAAATTCAATTCATAATGACATATTTTTAAAATATAGATTTTCTGCCTGACCGTAGATACAAATCACCGTAATTGGGAGTGAAATATCTGGTATTATTATTCGGGCTGAGTTGACTCGGGTCAAACTGACCCGAAATAGGACACAATTGATAATGCTGTAAGGTACTGACTGACAATATGATTGACATAAAAAACTGGCTTGAAAGAACTGGCTAGAAAATACAATGTAGTATTTTTATTATACTGACCCATAAAACTCATTATGTAACAAAAACCTACCCACAAAAAAACATAAATACCTACATTCATCTTTTGGTTTTCCCGAAACTCCGTGATAATCATAAATGCTCGGAAAACCGGTATTAAATGAATATAATTGCAAATTGCTTACCTCTCGTTGTCCATTTGGATTTATTTTATTTGAGATAGATTTATTACTTCTATAATACAGGTTGTAGTTTAAATCTTTGAACCCCCTTCCAGGAGTGAAAGTTCAAAATGAAAGATAAAACGTGGATTTCAAATCCATAACCACCAATGATTTAAATCGACATAGCACAGAAAAATAAACCGTACCCAGTGGTTAACGCCTCGCCTCTCATCCTCAAGGTTGTGGGTATAAATCCGGATAAATACTTGTATACAATATGTACCGGAATTTAAGCACTATGTTATAATCGTAATATCTCCTACACAAAGTTTTTACTATTATGGATAAAACATTGTTTATTGATTAAATTAGTTATACTGATTGTGGAAGAAAATTGTGGTCACGTTACAACTCTACGCACGCACACAGTCGCACACGTATAAGAGTCTAGCGTAGGTGCTTCGTCTATTATGGTTTGTTTTGACTGTACAGCGAAAGTGTGACGGTAATTTACGTAATTTTAATAATTTTTTATTTTAAAATACCTATATTAAAAATGACAGATATTGATCCAGTAAACGATTCTGAACAAACTACTTTGATAATGTGCATTAATTCAGTTACACATTGCATATTATTAGTTTATCTCGGACATTATTGACATCGCGAGGAAAATCACCAACCCGCCTTGAGCAAGCGTGGTGAACAGTGCTCGTGCCTTCTCTCTATGGAAAGAGGGCTTTGCCCTGCACTGGAATAGTAATTATTATTATATCACAGACAAATCATATTGTCAACGAAACCGAAACATCGACCTAATTATTTTTATTCCTGTTAGTTTGAATTACTTTGCGTACAATTATGTATGTAAATGACGTATATAATCACTAGACCAGTGACAGAGCAATGCAGGTCAAATCACAATTCCTAAGGCTTCACGCAATCATTGTGGTATGAATGCTGTCATCAAACGTTTTGAAAGTCTATTATGTTTATCTAATTAATTTCCCAGTAATCAAAGCGTAACGGTTGATTTTTATTGATGTAAATTATGTAATAAATTATAGGCTTTTTTGCATCCTTTAATAAGTCATTCGAATGAAAATGTTTAAAACAGGTTTTTATGATAGTGCTTCGAATATATATATTTTATTGATAAATATTCTTTTTTCAAATCAATAGGAATAAAATTAAAACTATTTTTCCGGCTAAATTCATCAACAAATTCTTGATTGGTTCTGTTGTTATTTTATAACAACCAAAGCTGTATGAATACATTATTTAAAAAATCTAAACTGACGAGAAATAGTGGAAATTAATTTATTATTTAGTTTTGAAAATTAATTATCTATTAGTTTATGAAATATTTAAATATTTTTTATTTTTACGTTGACATATTATTTAGTTCATGAAATTATTTATTTTTACCTTCGTTGTTATTTTACAAGACACGTTATTTAAAAAAATATTGGTATTAGTTTGTTCATTTTTTTTCTAAATAATATAAAGTATTTTAAATGTAGGTCAGCTTGTTATTCGTAAATTATTCAAACATAATTTTAACGCATTGTTTAGTCGCACAAAATGACGAAACACACGTTTCTTACGTAAAAATGAAATGTCACCAAACTTACTTGTTTTAAAAACGGTGAAATCCTTTGTTTTGACATAACCCATAAAATTCACGTCAACTTAACTTTGCGACTCAACACTGACATAAATGATATAATAATTTTATTTTTGACATAAATGAAATAATAAAATATATTATATTTAAAAAAAAACTCGGTAAAATCTACATGTCACGCGAATGTCGATAGAACTACTGAATAGAAATAAACACCAGTTTTGTTCTAAGAAAGATATACGTAATTATAGTAGGTTTCATTGCTTTTTAATATTCAACTCTATCATAAAGCAATAAGGTTAGTTTTGATGTGCGAAACTACTATGGAGATATGTTCGGAATATTAATTCGACCGGTTTTGTAAAAACAACACGTGAGACATACTGCTTTTTGTGCCCGGATATGCTTATAAAAAATCGCCGAATCTTTGATTAGCTTAAGTTATTCCAAAAAAAACCGGCCAAGTCTTACATAATACATACACATACATAAACTAATGCTATTTCCTCATTGGGCCAGGTAGAAACTACAGAACGCCACTTGCTACGATCCTTACTTACTCCTGAACGCGGCGCCGATTGCGAGCACTACGCACCTGACCTTTCTGAAGAACATCACCAATAAGGTGACTAGGTATATGTTCTCGAAGGACATTCCCTCCCAGGCGGCGTTTACATTCACATCTACTCTATATTTTTTTATCTTCTTCTTCTCGTGTGGTTAGAGACTAACCTGGTGTCAGAATTAAAGCCACCCATGGACTTGGCGTCACATGCCTTCGAGAAATATATCTCTCAGGGATGCCGGTTTCCTCACGATCCTTCACCGTTTTTGAAGGAAGTGATAATTATACAATACGCACATGAATCCGAAAAGTCAGAGGTGCGTGCTTTGGGTTTGAATTCGAAACCTATGCTATACTTGGCAGTCCGACGGCGACGGTCACACCACTAGGCTATCCTGCTGGATTTTTTTCTCTTGTATTCTGTAAAGGTTACTTTTACCTATCTAATAAAAATAAACATTATGTAATCTTAACTAAGTACTTACATTATTTTTTTTTCGCGAAAAAAAATAATGTAAGTACTTAGTAGTATTTTCATAACAACCCTCAGAATAAAAATTCTACATTTTATTACGTATGTTCATCGTTTAACCATGATCCAACACATTCTAAATATTATTTCCAATCCGGTTAAATACTTAGTACATAAGTACCATACGTATTTTGCCTGATCCGTGGGTATCGTGGTAAGCGCGACTGTTGAGTGTGGGGTCCTGGGTTCGATTCCCACGTCGGGCAGTGTTGTTGGGTTTTCCCATTAAGGCGACGATAACCGACTTTTAATGATTTTATACTGAAGATGACGACTAAACGAGTAGTGTTAATAATGATTTGGAAAAAATATATGTTAAATTAGAGCATTTTCTTAATACTTTAATATAGCCATATTTTGGATTATGTTTATGTGAAATTAATTTTTAAAGTTATGTCTAACGCGGATAAAAAACTGAGAATCACGCAAAATCTGTCAAGCGTATTTTTTTGAAACCTTCACCATTTTATAGATAATTTAATTATTGATCTTTTAAAATACGTGTTTTATTAAAATACTTTTTGTTTTATGTATAATAAATTAATAATACGTCTCATTTGGGACAGCGCTCCTTGATGGGCGAGTCCGACGGCGATAACTGGCTGGACGTACGACGCGTTGCGTGAGCTCAGTACAGAACGCGCAAGCTAACCGCTCACGGTCACTGTCATATATCTGCGTCTTAAGATTTTTTTTGTAACAGCCCGAAGTTTGGAAGTTTGGTTTGGCGGTGTGATACCCTCGTGCCTCGGAAAGTACGTTTAGCCGTTGGTCCTGCGCCTGATCTCTCTCCGATCGTGTCGGATTGCCGTCCCATCGGACTATGAGAGTGAAGGAAGAGAGAGTGCACCTGTGTCTGTGCACACACATGTGCACTATAATATATCCCACGCTGAAGGCTGGTCCCCGCTGAGATTGGTCGCAATTGCCGAAATTTGGTCTGGAAGACTATTAGGTATCAGAAAATCAGAAAATATAGGCAGCTTCACTGAAGTGATAGTACTTGTATACCTAACGCCGTTTTACCATCTTACCCAAGGACCCTAAAAATAAATATTAGATATTTTACAACATTCATTTTGACTTTATAAAGAGCTTGTGATCCACCTGACAACCGCGGTGATTGTGGCAGGGTTCACAAAAAACCGGCCAAGTGAGAGTCTGACTCGCACACGAAGAGTTCCGTACCGTATTAAGATGGAGCAAAAAACGTCGAAATAAACACGTTTCTAGTATGTCCCCATAGCCCCCCTTGGCCCCCATTATCATTATTCAATTTCGATTTTTTGTTATTATAGCGGTAATAGCAATACAAAATCAGTGAAAGTTTTACTGTCTACCTATTACGGTTCATGAGATACAGACAGTTCGCTGACCGACAGACGGACAGTGGATGCTTAGTAATAGGGTTCTGTTTGACACCCTTCGGGTACGGAACCCTAAAAAGGATAGTCAAGTGCATGTCTTTCAAGACGACCTTACTATTTTAAATGGGAAAAAAACCAATCTGTGGCGAGGAAAAATACGATTATTACGAATCGATCACCGTTTTTGTCAGTCTGTTCGCGTAAGGAATCAGTTTTTTTTCTTTCCATCTTTTTATAATTATTTTGTTGTATTATTTTTTGTATTAGTATCTTTTGAATTTATTTGTAGCAATACCTACAACATTATGCGATTGGTGCTGACATTATCGAAAAAAACGCTGTTGGAAAAAATTGAATTTAAAAAAAACATTTTCTTGTAGAATAGAACGCGTACAAACATGGAGGGGGCTTAAAATGGCCGCTTTGGTAGAATCATAATAGATATGATAATATTATTAATCACACAAACTGTCGCAAACTGTCAATTCATAATATTATCTGCGTTCAATTCATATTACGCAATTCATCTGTTTAACAGTTTTGTATTTTAATGAAAACAAAATTTAAACTGTAGAAATAAAAAATTAAAAAAAAAACTAAATCACATTTGATTAATAAAAACTGTAAAGAAAAATTTACACCAAATATGATTGTGATATGTATTTAATTGAATACGATTCACCAAAAATATGTGTCACCATAGAGGAATTGCTGGAATTGCTTGCTTTCAGAAAATGAATTGCTTTTAGAGGAATTGCTTAATGTGGCCGTTTTAGACCCACTGACATGGTTTGCATGTCAGTGGGCCTAAAACGGCAATCTAAAGCAAGCTAAATATAATAATAAATGCTTTAATGCTAAATACGTAAAATATGCGACAGTGTTGAACAACACAAGCAACAAAAACTGGCTGATGAGTGGACTCCGACATTTACATGAATAATTTATTTAGTCTGTGATTTGGATTTTAATATGGCGTTTAATGGTTTGACAGTAGATATTTCCTAAGTTGGTTTTCGTAATATTACGTCCAGTCGGCTACTGGTTTGGCCCTACCTTTATAAGAAGGTTGGCAGGTAAGTACAGTCAGCCTCAAAAATATATAAACATAGACAAGAATTCATTTCAGTAGGTATCTACAATTTGTGTAACATTATATATATTTTACTAACATGTAGCTAGTTAACTTTCGGGAGCTCTGCCAGAGGTTATTTTTTAAAGCAAGCGAGGAGTCTTGCTTAGACTATTGTTTATTGAAGACTGAAGTTTAAAAATAAAATACAATATTCCTAATCATAACAGTGCACTTATCGCTATGGTGAACTTTTACTTATAGCCTATAGACTAAACAAACTTATTAATATAAATCAATGTCAATTACTTATTATTTATCGCTGTGGCGGCGGGGCGACACTTGAGTTTAAGAGCGTCCGTCCGCAGCGCAGCTAATATAAATAAAAATCGAAATACCTAATTACTAAGGAATGTATTAAGGACCCAATGCTATGCTTATGCTTTGTGCTACACTTTGTATTCTACACACACATTAACATACTAGTGACCTGTAACACGGGGTTTTACTAAAACTACATCAGGCACCAGCTCTCACAATGTGAATTCATATAGTCCAAAACTGTTAAGTGCTACAAAACCATTGTGAGATAAAATAAATAAATAAAAATAATTGACACAAACTAGATTGATTGATTATTAAGTAATACAAATTGTAGACAATGAAATGAATTCTTGTCAATGTATTACATCTTTTTGAGGCTGACTGTACGTAGACATAGAAATGCAAGGACATTTAAATACCAGTGGTAAAAAGGGAAAGTTATCGTAAAGGTAGCCGGTTCAAAAATGTTTGTCTAAAGTGTAAATTAAATATATATATAAAGTGTAAAGTAAAAATGTAAATTAATTACTTACTAGTAATTAATTTACATGCTAGCAAGGGAAAAAGAAAAGAAATTACTGAATTAATTCCGACTGTATAGTTAGGTAGTCCTTTAATTTAGTACCTACCGAAGTAGTTGTATATTAATTGTAATGTAAGCAATTTAATGTTCATTTAAGGATCGTGCAAACTGGCGCGATATCGCGGGCGCTACAGGCAGCGCGACCCTTGTAGCGCCCGCGATATCGCGCTGGTCTGGACAAGCCTTAATACTAAAGTTTATATTCCGATCCGAATTAATTTTAGAAAAATAAATGAGGGGCTTGTGGTTAAGTATCAACAGCCGCACAAGTCGATCGATCAGGTTAAGCTAGACTTGCCGCGGTTGGTCCATGGATGGGTGACCATCTTTACATACTTAAGACCCCTCCGTGCCTCGGAAAGCACGCTAAGCCGTTGGTCGCGGCTAACATTCGTGGATCTTTGACAGTCATTCCAAGGGGTATCGTATTTCAAGGGGTTGTTGCTAGGGTTACCATTTCGAAATTTGAAAAGTCCTGAAAAAAACCCTGATATTTGCAAAAAACGTCCGAATATTTAACTTTATATCTTATTTTTTTTCAGTAATCATTTATCTTTTTTGAAGAAATTCCCCTTAAATCGGAAAGTCCGGACAAATGAGAAGGTCGGACATAATCCGGAAAGGGGTTCAAAAGGTCGGACATGTCCGGAAAAATACCCTAGTTGTGAAGGTCACATAGGCAGTCGCTCTATGTAAAATACTGGTATTCAGCTGCATACGATTAGACTGGAAACTGGCCCCAACATAGTTGGGAAAAGGCTAGGCAGATGAAAAGAACATGAAAAAACACGCAAATAATATTACTTCACAGTTCAGTCCAGTCACAGTGGTTACGAGAGAACGTGTGTGTGCGTCTAAAACCAAAGTAAAACTGAGGTATAGCCTTTAGGTAACGAAAGTTTGCTGAGACAAAATGTTCTAAAGTATTGTAAAATCGATGTACATACCATGAAAAAAAAGAATTGAAAAAATCACTGAATACATAACCTCCTCCTTTTTTGAAGACGGTTAGAAAGCACATTGCTGTCGCCGACTTCAGAAAGACACACAAGGAATATTTAATTTTACTTAAAAAATATGGTATTCATGTATTTGCCTACTTGGTAAGTACTCAATGTACTCACCTACTTGGTGCCAGATATTAGGTAATCTAATGCTAAGCAGGTTAGTGACCGCGAGTCGTATGCGCACGGTAGGTACGATAAACTGACCTGACTAATAATACAACAGGGGTATTTTGTATTTCCGTGAATATTTAGGTGAAGTTTCTGCTAGCTGTCAGTTCACCACGGTGGTATTCTGTAAAAATCTCACCTTAAAAACTTAGGTGAAGTGAGCTGTCAGTTCACCTCGGTGGTATTCTGTAAAAATCTCACCTTACAGACTTAGGTGAAGTAAGCTGTCAGTTCACCTCGGTGGTATTCTGTGAAAATTTCACTTTAAAAACTTAGGTAGCTTGAAGGAAACTGTCAATAGTGTCAATCCCTAGCATCAAGTGGAATGATAGCTCACTTTAAGCTGACATCTCATATGTTTTCACAGAGAGATTGACAATATTGACAGCTCACTTCACCTAAGTTTTCACGGTGAGATTTTTACAGAATACATCAGATTTCAACCTTTCACTAATACTTAAATGGTAGATCCATTTAAGTATTAGTGAAAGGTGAAACTTGACAACATACACAACTAGCCAAAAGAATATTATCCTAATTTATGATTATGAATGCGAAAGTGAGTTTGTTTGTTTTTCTTTTACGCAGCAACAGAGTAACGGATTGATGTGATTTTTTGTATCGAGATAGTTTACCGTAGAAGTAGGGAAAATCTAGCAAAAATCCCCCACAAGGGAGCAAAGCTGCGGGTTAAACCTAGTAAAGAATATTTTTTTCACTTATATAGAATACTTGTTAGATACTTGTTGACACTGTAATTACAGTCACAAGTACGAAAAAAATAACTTACACTAACTTGCAAAAGTCAAAAACAATTTTCTCATAAAATAACAATTGCAACTTTCAGAAAAGACTTATTTCATCAAAGTTTAACAATAACAAAAAAATAACACTTAGCACTTATTAACCCTTTATGAATCTTGCTTAAGTATAAGGTATGTATGCTTGTGACTGTATCTCAATTTAATTTGTAATTAATATGTAACATGATAATAAATAAATTAATTGGTTTGCATCACTGATCTTGCAGCCGTATGGTCTTTGACCTTGAGGTAGTGGGTTTGATGTCGATTGAGATAAGATCGCCAATTGTAGCGGGACATGTTTCTTTAATTACGTTTTTATTAATTGCTTGTCAACATTGGTTTAGTAGCTAGAAGTAAGATTGGAGAGCCTTGAGTCCTTGGTTTCAATTCCGGATCGGAAATATAAAAACTGTAATTTTTTCGAATTATTCGGGGCTGTGTGGCTCGAATTAGGACTTGAGTTCGGAAAACAATCTAAATAACGTTATGTGTCAAAAATATTCGTTTTTTACTGATCAGCCCTGTTCTGTATGTATTTATACGTAAGCTGAACCATAATCATGTTGCAAATTTTGGACTTTGTGTTGAAACCGGTGACAATAAAATCAATTCGTTCTGAATCCAGATTTGTACCAATAAAATTCTAAGATGGTAAGTGAGCGGATTGGATTTTGCCTGGTAAATGGCAAGAAACTTGTGTTGCTACGGGCATTTATATTATCTACTGTAAGCGATACATGTGTGTTCAATGTATATATACAATGTATATGTAAAATGATTACACAGTCAGCGATAAAAGTCATTACTTAACACAGTTTTTTAAATCTTAGTTATTGAACTACCTAAATATCAATATAAATCGGAACAGAATTAAAATTAAAATATTATATTATCTTTAAGCTAAAATACATTGTATCGAATAATTTTGTGCTCATTTAGATGATGTATAAAAGTGTCTTCGTTATACTTTTGTTGCCGACCGTGCCTATGTCCTATTATTGCAAGTACCTGGGCGAGCGAGCTCTGCTCTGGTGAAAATAAAGAATGCTCATTTAATAGTATAGGATAGTAGATACAAATTCCATGCTGCCATGATACTAGCTACCTACTAATTCCATACTACCATGTCATTATCCTAAACTAGTCATCTTGTTCTGAAGTTTGAGGGACCGAGCTCTGGTCGAGTGAAAATACGGAGAAAACGAATTTCCCAGATATGAGACCTAGCTAGATCGAATTTTAGCCACCGTAAACCCCCTATATTGCAACTTTCATCGAAATCGTTAGAGCCGTTTTCGAGAACGTGATTACAAATATAATTTCTGTGTGTGTTTCATTGGGCCATGGCTAGTTGAATATAAATGTTATTGTTATAGCCTGCATCATGCCACTGCTGAGCAAAGGCATCTCCTCATGACTTCCAGCTCTTTCGATCCAGGGCTAATTTGGATCGCCGCTCGTCCCTCTATCTCCTTCTTATATAAATGTATCGACATGTAATAAAAATCACGTAAGTATATTGACGCAATTGAACGTTGCACCTAATCAATCTAAAGTAGATACAATTATTTACTCGCGTTTAATGATTTTGTATTGTCGTCCTGATGGATCTTCGTTGACTGAATGATTTTATTTACTTATGTGTAAGTAAGTATTCGTTTCGTATTTATTCCTAGACAAGGTCGTTGTGATTCGAAGAATTAACTACACGTTGGGTTCAAACAGTTTGGGTACTTGAACTTGCCTAAACGGAAAATTCATTTTCGGTAATTTCGGTCATTTTGTCTATTTTTCCGTCGACAAAACCCGTTTCTATGGTGGTCATGCTACGCGTGCAGGCAAGTTCAAGTACCCAAACTGTTGAGAGTTTTTTCTTGATGGCATGTGAAGCCAAGTCAGAGGCCCATGGGCGGATTTAAAACTCTGAAACCAGGTTAATCACTAACCACACCAAAAGAAGAAGAATGAATGTAGATAAAATTGTTAGCTGCAGCTCTGCAAAGGCTTCGTGAGAAAACCTGAACATAAAGCTGTAAAATCACCGATGGTCATGACATTGATTATATGCTATTCCACTGTGACTTCCTTTTCATTTACCTACGTACTTTTTTTCTGTTATTGGGTCTAATATCTCTAATATCAGGAACTTCTCAGTAGCAGTCCGGAGTCTGGATTTATGCCCGGTTGAAGGCAAATAGACTCGCCCCCTAATACATGGGATTTAAACATAACTGGCGAAATGTGAGTGTACTATAGGTACACCTCTGTCTAACACTTCGGGGATAACAGGCGTAATGTTATGGCAAAAGATCTATGTGTTGTGAAGGGAAACCGGAGTTAATGCTAACATTCACCCTAATCTTCAGTTAGAATGTGAGACTCCATTTTAGATTGCATGACATCTCTGGCTGGGTTCTAGTATATATACTTTCGTAGGTATACGTTATTTAAAAACTAATTAAGCATAGCTCCAATACTAGGTTTTTAGGGATCCGTACCTCAAAAGGAAAAAAACCTAACCCTTATAGGACTTCGTTGTCCGTCCGTCAATCTATCAAGACCCATTTTCTCAGGAGCGCGTGGAAATATCAAGTTGAAATGAATAACAAATACGTAGATCTACGTTCCCTTGGAGCTCTAAAAGAAATAAAGTTTCTTTGTCAATCCAATAAAAAATACGGCTATTTATATATGGAATTTATATATTTTTTTAAATATGTCATATTTTGATACTCGCAAATAAATTCCCGTTGACCTAGAATCATGAAATTTGGCAGGAAGCACAGCACAAGTAAAGGAGAAAGTCCGAAAATTGATAATTTGTAGTTTTATCACAATTTTTTTTTTTTTGCTATTACTAACTTACATTTGCAGTTGGAGAATCGACCGTGACGATGTATGGCATAAATGATAAATGATTTTATTTCTGTAAATAGGTTTGTACAAACACTTTTACACGTCAATCATATTTTAAAAACTAGATGAGGTCGGCGTTTCCTATCTGACTACTCTGAGAAGAAAGGCCGAAACAAACTCAGAGGTCACAGTCTCTTTTAAAGCATACACAGATTGAGAGGGCCTGTCCAGTCAGTGCACGCATTTGTCAGTTATCGTGCAGCTCAACTCAGAATTAAGGAGCTCAACGATTCGACGAACAATACCAAAGAAAGGACATTTGGGTAGGCCGGAGAAAAAAATTAAAAACAAAAAGAAAAAAGGAATGACCCACATAGTCTTCACATTCACAATAATTTAAATAATATATAAAAGTATATAAAATTCATTAATGTTAATGTGTATATAAAAACCAGGAAATAATCTTGGTCAGAGCATTTCATTTGAGGACCATGTAGATTTGTGTCTGAAATGGTCTTTTGAGGAAAGAACCATACAGACGTGAGTGGACCTGTCCATTCCATGCACGAATTTGTCAGTAATCGTGTAGCTCAACTCAGAACTTAAAAGGAGCTCAATGATTCGACGAACAATACCAAAGAAAGGACATTTGGGTAGGTCGCATAAACATAGAACATGTTTCTCAACTAGGTACTAAATTAAGTTTGTTCTTGGGATAAATTCATCCCAATTACGGAACCCTTCATTGTGCGTGGTCCGAAACGCTCTTAGTCGGTTTTTTTTAACAAGCCGGTCCTTTCCTTGATTTCTTTGTAGATCTTGCAATCTGACACTACACGCCGCTACTTTGTGATAATCAGTGATAATGTACGAAGCATCTGTGTCGCGTTTTGTTTTTGTTATCAGCATCTGATAATCTCATGAATGCATGTAATGTCAGATTAGTTTGAAAGGTCGGTAGCTGAGTAGCATCTGCCTCTGAAGTGATAGATAATCTAGGTAGGTTACCTACTTTACTGCATAATCAGCCTATAACGATCCCACTGCTGGGACACAGGCCTCCTCTCTTCGAGAGGGAGAAGGCTGTGATCTACCACGCGGGCCCAGTGCGGGTTGGTAGATATCCCATGTTTTCGAATTTTTGGTTCTAGGACATGCCGGTTTCCTCACTATGTTTTCCTTCACCGTTTTGAGAGACGTGGTGATGAAATAAATTACCTACACAAAGTAAATAGCGCCTGTCCGGGTTAGAACTTACGACCTCCAACTCGTAAGTCGTAAGCCGTATGCCACTGGGCCACCACTGCTCGTAGTTTACTGCTGTTTAGACAAATCTCTTGATAGTTACCAGTTATCTATGTAAGGACGATAGTAATAACTTTGTATCTGATGGGTGACCTGTTTAGGTGCCTCGGAAAGCACGTTGAGCGGTTGGTTACGACTGTTATGTATAGATTTTTTGACGACGTTACGGTCGAACAACCACTCTTACCAAGGGGGACCCTGTTACCCAATAACTGGGTGGCGGAGGTCAGATAGGCAATCCCTCCATGAAAAATACTGATATTGAGCTGCATCCGATTAGACTGGAAGCCGAGCCCAACATAGTCGGGAAAAGGCTACGCAGATGATAATGGGATTAAATGGCAACTGGAATATCAACTGTTAAACATTAAAGACCTTCTTCTCCTATCGTATTAGTGAGCAGATCGCAGACAGATTATATTATCAGTGAACCAGAGAAGGTGGAAAGAAAATTATTAGGTGCTGGAAAGAAGACTTTTCTGAAATTTGTCCTAATTAGTACTCACACGCCGCTACCCTAAAATTGGTAGCAATGGCTTATGTCATACTTTTTTGGGAATAGTGCTACAAGTATTTTTTGGCGCCTGAATGACATCGTTCTTGGTAAACAGTGTGTCACATTAATAGTATTTAAAAAAAAATGTCACATTAATAGTATTTAAAAAAAAAACAAAATGGCGGCGGTTAGTTCCCGTTTTGGCCACGAACCCTCAAATCCTTGTACCGATGTTTATGAACATAGGTATAACACAAACATCGATTTTGAGAAGTCAACAAAAAAAACCGGCCAAGTGCGTGTCGGACTACGCACAATGGACGGTTCCGTACTTGGGATGAATTTATCCCAAATACAAACTTAACATTGTAGTTGAAATACACGTTCTCCTATACATTCCAACTGCAAATATAAGACAGACAGATATTGACAGATTTACCATGTTATTTTAACCCATAGACTTCTTATAGGTTTTCCTGTAATGTATGAGTAAAGAGCTATATTATTTATTTATTTTATTTTATTTTATTTAACCATTTATGCACACACATATAAACAGACAAGAAGAAAGGAACAGAAAAATACGTACAAAGGCAATGCTTATTTCTAAAGAAATCTCTTCCAGCATACCTGCGACAGGAAATTATAAAAAATGAGATGTAGACAACGTGTGTAACCGTAGAAGATAAAACAAAAACATAAATCAAAGAAGAAAAAAAAAATACAATTTACTATTTATACAAACTACTTACAATACAAGAATATACTTACATACATACTTCTAAAATAAATATCACTACAATAAATATAATTATAATGTGATTTAAGATAACTATGCAACTATGACGAAGTGTAAAGATAGTGTTCTTTCACTCTTCGTTTAAATGCTTCAACAGTACGACAGTCCCTAATGTCAGGCGGAAGTGAATTCCACAACCGAACCGCGTGCACAGTGAAGGAGTAGGAATAGAAGTCGGTTGAGTGGGGGGGGATTTAAGGAGGTTTTTAAGATGCGACCTGCAAGGTGCATCAAAAGGACGGGCGTAGGAAAAGCGTTCCCGCAGATAGGAAGGGGTTTTAGGGTTGTGAAGGATGTTGAATAGCAGACACAATATCCGAGAGTTCCTGCGAAGTCGAATAGGGAGCCACTTGAGTATCTTGCGAAAATTAGAAACGTGATCATACTTTTTAAGGTTAAAAACAAAACGAATACAGATATTTTGCAAACGGTCAAGTTTATTTAAAAGCTCCTCGGTGGCATCCAAATAACAGGCATCAGCGTAGTCTATGATGGGCTGTATGAGAGTTTGAGCAAGGGAGATTTTGGTCTTCAAGGGCAAGAAGCTCTGGAGGCACTTCAACGAATGGAACGTGTAGTGCACTTTGCTACTGACTTGAGCAACATGGGCAGTCCACGATAAGTGAGAGTCCATGATCACCCCCAGGTTTTTAACCGTATTTGCGTATTCAATCTGAACACCATTCAGACAGAGTGGAGACAGCGACGCAACATCGAGCCTAGTCCGCATATACCTGCCGCCGATAATTATGGCCTGGGATTTCTTAGGGTTGATTTGCAGTCCAAAGGAGCGCGACCACTCGCTAATAGATTCCAGGTTTCTGTTCATGGCAGACACGGCGGCTTCCGCATCTTGCCTTAAGAAATTATTATAAAGCTGCAGATCGTCGGCATAGAGATGGAAGTGGGAAGAGATGACTCTGGTGACAGAGTTAATGAAAATAGAAAATAGAAGAGGAGAGAGAACGCCACCTTGAGGTACACCCGCGGTAAGAGAGCACCAGTCAGAAGAAGAATCTTCGAGACGAACCCGCTGCGAGCGGCCTTTAAGATAGGAGTCGAACTAACCAATAGTAGAAAAAGAGAAATTGAAAGATTTAAGGATCCCTAGAAGGATATCAAAATCGACAGAGTTAAAGGCACTGCTAAAGTCTAGAAGTACAAGTAAGGTGAGAGATTTGTGGTCCATAGCCCAGCGGATGTCATCAGTAACCTTTAGAAGAGCCGTTACTGTGCTATCGCCAGGTCGAAAACCTGATTGGAAAGGACTAAGAAGGTCATTAGAAGATAGAAAAGCAGATAGTTGCTGATGAACAATGTGCTCAAGAACTTTAGAGAGATATGGGAGGATAGAAATGGGTCGATAATCGGTCGGTGAGACCGGGTTAGGAATTTTGGGTAAGGGAATGATATGGGCTTGTTTCCAGGCCTCAGGAACAGTACAAGAGAATAATGAGAAATTAAAAATGTGAGTCAAGATGGGAAGTATTGTGGCGAGAATAAGGGAAATCATTCTTAAGCAAAGATTGTCATTACCAACTGCAGAGGAGGAGATAGCGCAAATAGATTTTTTGACCTCACTTTCACTTACGGGACTTAGTTCGAACAAAGGACACTGCGGCACAGATAAACATGAAAGTTCATTTAAAGTAGCTGATTTGACGTGCGGATCCAACGTAATAGGGGGATGTGAGAAATGTTTGTTAAGAGCACACACGTCAGCGTCATTACTGGAAGCAACTGGACACTTACCTATACCGACAGTTTTAAGAAATTTCCAGACTTCTGCAGAGTTGCAGTTGTCGAGAGAATTATGGAAGTAGCGTCTCTTTGCATCTCTACACATACGACTGCAGCGATTACGCAGTACCTTAAACGCCTTCAAGTTGCGCTCGGAAGGACAGCGTTTTAACCTCCTTTTGGCTCTGTCCCTACTTGCCATCGCATCCTTAATAGCAGGAGTCAGCCAGGGAGCCGGAACGTATTTAATTTTGACCCGACGGACAGGGGCATGACGATCGTATAAGCTAAGTATTGTGTTATTGAAAATGCGAACCATATCGTTGATGCAAGGGCTCTCCAAGACGGCCGTCCAGTCGATACTATCAGCATCACGTTGCAATGCCTCCAGATCAATGCCCCTGTAGTTCCTAAGGAAAATATATTGCGACTAACGCTTGGGAGGGCGAATCCTGTAGGACATAAAGATGAAATCATGGTAAGAAAAACAGGCAGTGAGTTGTCCGTGGACTGATACATTATTAGTATTAGAGACAATCATCAAGTCCAAAAGAGATGGGGTACAGTTAGGGAAATGATGAGTAGCCGAAAGAGGTAGAATACTAAGGTTAAAAGAAGATAAGAGAGATTGAAGTTTGTGAGTACGACTGTAATTTTTAAGAAGACAAGTATTAAAATCGCCCATTAAGACTACGTGATCATTAGAGGGACAGAAATCATTTAAGAGCGAATCGAAAGAGTCAAAGTAATCGATACTGAGGTTAGGACTGTACATAATTCCAAGAAACATTTTAACGTGATGCAAGGAAATTTCTAGAAAAAGATGTTCCGCTGACCCCGAGTAGGAAGATTTATTATGTATTTTTTCAAAATTTTTGGTCCAGTAGTTTTGGAGATAAGGCGTAAATTTTCATCGAATTTTTTAAATATCTTTAAATGTATTTATTTTTAAATTACATAAAGAAAAAAAAAATAAGATTATCGCAACAAGCCCTTTCATTTGATATGTCACACGGTACTGTAGCAATATTTTTTATTTTTATTTACTTGTTTGCCCCCCAAAAGTAACCCCTATATTCAAAATTCATTTATTTACATTACACGTTCGTATTTGGGTCAACTTAATCGGTCCATTAGATTCGGAGCAAATTGGCTGTGACAGACGGACAGACAGACAGACAGACATATAGACAGACACACGAGTGATCATATAAGTGTTCCATTTTTTACTTTTGAGGTACGGAACCCTAAAAAAGAGCCAGACGCACGCCGAACCCGCAAAACTTCCCGTTTTACCGTTCCCACAATGGACCCAAAAATGTTGGCACAGTTCATTAACATCATAACATATATAGATCACCATCAGTCCTTCAACTTGGGGGATCGGCAGAACGAGCGGGTATGCCACCGTCATAGATCATTGACAACTTATGGGCATTTCATCAAAATGCGTCACTATAGGTTATATCTTAAGAAGCTTACATACAAGGTTATTTGGCTTAATAGGCGAATAAATTGATTCCGAAGTATTATACGTCCAATTTGTCTTCGAGGTAGGTTGGTGATTCATCGGCTAACCTCCACATGTACCTAGCTGAGCGCAGGCGGTGCGATGGTACTATTTTCCATCAGGTGGACTATCGGTTTTCCAATTTTGATAATGTTAGGCATAACCTAAGAATAATAAAATGTCGCTAATTATAAAAACAACCACAAATGGTGTTATTTGCTGACGACACTTCCTTAATATTTTAAGATAAATAGACGTACACCAAATCTTGACGACGTAAATAACGCCCTACTGCAGGTACAAAATTGGTTCACTGCTAATAATTTAGTGATAAAAGGGAAAAACTACATGCAGAAGATTAGTTTTTGATTTTAATTTAATGTTAAAAGTAGTGATTGTTATATTATGTAGTATTATTGAATAAGGAGAAACTAGAATTAGTAGATAAAACTGTTTTCCTGTGGTTCACGCTCGACTCAGGCTGTAACGGCGTTCTTATTTAACAGGTCTTGCAGGATGGCTAAGTTCAGCTGCATAAATGCTGTGAGAAAAATCCGTCGATACCGCGAGGCTAGTCTATTTCAGCCACTTTCATGGTAATGTCTTACGGTATTTTAGTATGGGGACGGGCTGCAGATATCGAGGCTTTTTTATTCTGCAGAAAAGAGCCATCAGATACATATATGGCCTCCACAGGCGCGATTCTCTAAGGGAACTGCAAACATCTAACGACACCTTGTCAATATATCTATACAAAATATCATGTAGGTAACGAAAACATCATGTAGGTAACGAAAAATCTAAATCTTTTCAGTAAAAGAGGTGAAAGATACAATTAGGACTTGAAATAGGGACCAATTAGTTCTACCGGGTTTCAGGATGGCTATAGTGGACTCATCCTTCATGAGGTACTGTTTAAAATGTTACAATAAAATACCCCCCGACATACCTACTCCACGGAATGAAACTAAATTTAAATCTTGTATAAAACGCACACTATGCTATCAAGCATATTAAAAGTTACGGAATTACATCGCTGACAAAAAGCTGGTCCAGCTCTACAAGCGTGCATAAACTAATTGATTAGCTTCGAAAATATTGTTGGAGCTGCTGAAAATTGTGAAAACTATTCTTACATTGTATAAATTCAATCAGTATTGTATAATTGCATAGCACATGTGTGAACACTCACACACGTCTTTCATTGACTTGAATGTGCCCTGGCGGCTGAGAGTATGTTATGCTCACTCAAATGTCTCGCTGGTGGTGGATCATTAAATTCCCTTCAAAATGGTTAAGTTGAATGGTGCTGATCCATGCGTCATGTTCGTGAACGGGCGCTGTCAGTAGGGACTGGTCATCTCTTAGCTGCCACGGCATATTTTATTTAAATTGTTTCTTGTTTTTATCTTTTTACTACGGACGCTTATAACCTGCACGTCTTTCTACATCAATATTTTGTTACAATATTTTGATTTAAAAGAGTGTCCGTGGAGTTTCTTGCCCGTTCTTCTCCATAGGAACCTACTACGCTTTGGAATGAGCAACAAGCTTCATCTTTCTGACTGACCGACCCTTTGATAGTTCAAAAGTGCCTGTAATTGGTTTATTGCAAATAAATGCTTTGAGTTTGAGTTACTTATTTGATCAACACAGCTGCTGACTCGGTGGATTTTACCTACAATTACAAAGTAGGTATATTGTTGTACAGCTCGCTCCGTATTTAATTGTATGAGGTTTCTCATTTTGGTTTGTGTGAGTGGGCGGTGGGTTTTATTCAATTGTTTGTAAAATTGATACTTGGATATTACCTTTAATTGCCTATAGTGCAAATCGGCCATCTAATTTCATTCATAATATCTTATAGGCAAATGCTATTATACTATATCGGAATTTTTAAATGACCGCAATTAATTAAATAGATTCCTATAATTACGACATTTTCACAATTTGGTCCTCAAATCTGTAAAATACAATATTTTATTTATTACTTTTTTAATTAGTAAGTAAGTTATTAATCTTATAGTTTGTTGTGTAGACTCAATTTTTTAAAAGGTTTATTTAAAAACCAAAAATATGTTGTTTTGTACGCCATAAATTGCAAAACATACAGATCTACCTCTTATTTTAAGACCTCGCACATATTATTTGATGTATACTCATGTTTTATAACAAATGTATTCTATTCTATTCTTTAAATTATCTATAGTACGTAGTAGAATTAGGTAGATCTGTAGTGTACTAGTGTTATTATGTATTAAGTCATCTACTTACGAGTAATACAGGAGTTTTTTTACTTAGTTCCTAAGTACCTAATATTGAAATAAAAGATGAAACTGATAAGTAAAAACATTGAAGAGCAGTGTCTCTACTGCGTTTATTATTCAGCTCGTCCATGTAGTACCATTCCACAGCTGAGTAAAATTCTTAAATATTTTTTTTTTTGCGTCATTATAGAGTAATTATGCAACCTAAACTTACAATTGAATAATTTTGTATTGTTAGGGGGATTAGTGAATAAATGCAGTGCTCGTTCGTGGTGCTAAGTTAATATTGAAAGCATACTAAGTTTAAACAATTGTTAGTTTGAAAAACTAAGACGTTCGATGTGTAAGTTCCTTTATATCAAAGCTACCTCGGTTACGACATAACGATATAGGTACATATTGATACTTACAGTAGTTCCTGTAATAAAAATTAAACCAAAACTGTGGAGTAGACTCTATCTTACATAATTTAAAGTTCACTTTTTTTTTGCGAATGCGAGGTATTTGGGGTAGTTTGTTAAAATTCTATCGGTTTATGGAAATATCAATCCCTACATTAGAAAATCAAAGATTGAAAGTAAGATCAGATCAGTCGGTATAACCCGATTTTTATAACTGTGCGCCTGTCAACGTCAAAATATTACAGTGAATGTGGTATAATTAAATATTAACCAATTACAACTTAACGAATAATAAGACAGAACTGTGGAGACGACACGAGTTGTGTAGACCATTTTAAAAGACGTCGGGGCACTGAGGTTTTAACCGGGCGGGTGAATTCAATACTAACAACCTACGATTTTGACAGCTCCGGCCGCACAAATAGAATTACACCTGCAAAATTATCAGGATAAAAAGTCTTGATACTTTGAACTAATACTTAGTATCTTCTGCCATCTATCGACAATAAAGCTAACTTAACTTTGAGCTGACCATACAACCGCCGCCTGATAAATAATGAAGAGCAACTAAATGCTAGAAAAACATTTTAAATAGGTAGGTAACATTTGCATGAGGTTCTAAGATAGCGAACAATATTAATTTCAATAAGCAGCAATACTTTCAATCTTTATATTATATTATATCATCTTGGCAGACAAAAGTGTAATATTTTTTTTATACTAGCCTTTAACAATCCACTGGTATAGACATTTACCCATATTCTAAGTAGTTTCCTACAGTCAGAGCTTCAATCTTCTAATAACAGAGGAAAACATTAGGTAGGTACCACACAAATTCTCAAAATTCAAACCTACACAAAAATAAATCTAGCCCCAATACGACTCCACCGTCTCCGTATCCCTCTAAGCTTAGGAGTGGTCTTCCACGCATCAGTAGCGCTCATTCTGCAACGAAAACAGCGGGCGGCCGAGCGTCCTCGTCAGACACAATATGTCCTTAGCAGAAGGAGCTTCAGACACCGAGCATAACAAGCAGGAGGAAGAACCCAAGAGCTCACAGCACACCCCCACTGGGACCAAGAAGAACAACAACGATAAAGGAAGACAGGTTAGTTCTATTTTTTGTGTTAAAATACCAATTTGCTAAGGTTTTTTCTGCAAAGGGTTTCTTGTAAGAAATAGTTCAAAATATCGGTTTTTTTTTTTGGATAAGACTCTTAACAGTTTGGGTGGTCCCTGTAAAATAGTGTTCTCTTTGATTATTTTTTTGCGACAAATTGTGTAGTGCGTAAGTAATTGTGTCTTAAAAAGTTTTGCTTAAAAGCTTTCGTGCTTTTGTAATAGTTTGTAAGTAGTGTCTTTTGGAGGTAACTTCTTAATTTTTTTGTAACGTTCTTGCTTTTCTAAGCTGTAAAATAAACATCTGTCATTTTGTTCATGGAAAGTCTTGAAAATTGCAATCTGTTTGAAAAAGCTTTTGATTCTTACTCGATTAAAAAGGGTAGTGGTACCTATTGAATACTACTTTTATTTTTTTGTGATCACTGACACTAAAACCACTTGAATACTATAAACTCAATTTTGTATTAAATATTAGCATCACTTTGAATTAAGAAAGCAATGATACACGAATTAAAGACTTTCTTTTTGAACGTATCAAACTCCAAACAAAAAAAAAAAAACATTATCAGTTCGATTTGCACTAATCTCAGACAGTCTTCAAATAATGTATCCGATAATATAATTATGTTCTTGTCCATTTATCTGAGAGTCTCTTCTATACAAATGTATTATAATATAATAATATATACAAATGCACGACCAAACAATAAATCACACGTGCTCTAAAGTTCAGAGGCTCCATTTAATTGTGAGAAATGGAGCCTCTGCGATATTGGGTATTAGAAAAATGTAAGTAATCGATTAATGTCATGTTTGAAATGGCCAAATTATTTAGCTCATTTAAACCGATAATACAAAAAAGCTACAGTGCTTTTGTAACTGGTAGATACTACGTGAAAGATAATCTCTACTAGAAATCTCAGTAAACATAGTAAAATAATCAAATTAGCTTTTAACGTTAACCAAAGATTTCATCATTTTAAGAATGTTTTCCTTTTAACTTTAAAAGCTCTGGAAAACTCATTTAATTAATTTGATAATAATCATAATTTTCATCTTATAAAGTTTTCACAATATCAAGATATCCTTGACTTCCATATATTTCTAATTAACACCGACTAGTTCTTCTGTTGGACACAACAAATAATTTTTCACTAAAATCGTCTTACAATTGGTCCAATTTGACCCAAAGCCACACTATGTGAATTAACCAATTAATGAATATCACCAATTTATACCATATTAGGTGGTATAGATCCGTGGGACAGCATAAGGCAATTGATGGCAATTTTGCCCGTTTCAACCAACTCGCCCACTTTTAAATGGCGTAATTATACAATGCCTGTTTTGTTATACGATCTCTGGTAATTGGGCTGACTCCTACGCATTGTATTGCGTCTTAACGATGGCACTAATTTCAATTTATGATTGCAAGTTTGTTGTTTTTAATTAGGAGCTTTTATTTATATCATCAATTTCAATATTAGCTATAATGGTAGACACCATTATAGCTGATTTGATTTTTAATGAAGGACTAAGAAAGATTAAGAAGAAAACTTTTCCATGTATATCCAAGATTTCTACCACTACTCACATTGTTATATCAGAAGTACATATCCAAGTGGATGTTACTGATCCATTTAATGAAATACCCAGTATTTTTTTACAATAGTTCTATTCATTATTTTTATGTAAACCATTACCCTAATTGCGTAATACAACACATTGCTTCATAAGTTGGAAAAAAATCTGCTCGACAACGTAAATAAAGCAATGAATGTTGTTGAACTGTCAAAATGAAACAAATTAGGCAAAATTTTTCACGAAAATAAGTTACGCAATTAGGGTGCAGGGCAAGTATTAGGAGACTTAACTCTATCAAATGGAAATTCTAACAAAGTAAAAATATTTGTATAACCCACTTTCTCTAATCACAGATTTTCCAATACAAACTTATAATGCAACGAGGACATTTTCATGACAATTCCTCTAAACATGTCTTATAAAATTAGGTCCTTCTCGGCTCCAGTAACACACTAGGTACCACAAATATCCGACTCATAAATCCTCCTGAAACTTTTGACAGCCGGAAACAAAAAGAACAATGCTACAATTAAGCTCGCAACATTTCTTGCGTGTGCGCACCCTATGCCCAGTCAAGCAGATCGCAATTATAGATCATTACTGTCGCAACACTATTCATGGGATCTATTGTATTCTTATTAGGATTATTTTTCTTGATAGTTCATAAATCGATTGAGTTAACGATTTAAAATTGATGGGCGGATTGTAAATTTGTAATAAGTATGTTGGTGGTAATCGTTATTAGTTTGGCTATGTACCATCGGGGTAACGCATATTTAAGCATTTTGAAAACAATATCCCGTGCACACGATCCCTTTTATTTTAATACATTTGGTAAATAAAACGAATTCCTTGCCAGATGTCAGACTCTTACATGTGGAAGGAACAGATCCATACTCTGATGAAGGGCGGAGAGAGTGAGTCCGATATCTCGGACTCCGAACACTTCCTGACCAAAGGCGCCTTCCTCCTCACTCCCTCCCATGGCCTCAGCATGGAAAAAGCTTCGGCCGTCTGCGAGAAGATGGAGTTCAAAGGCTGCTTCTCACTCACCAAGACAGCCACTGGCATCCTTTTCAAATTCTCCAGCGTTGATGACTACCAAATGGTCTTCAAAAAAGGTTTCCATAAAGTAACTGGATCCAGATTTTATAGGAAGGTAATTGGTTTTTGTTTCTAAAATGTTTGCTTATGACAATGCTTTCTTTTGTTATGCTTTCAATGCTTCTTTTCCTGTTTCTTTTGATTGTTTACTCTCTCTGTCTCTTATTTTACGTACCTAGTTGATTCTCTTCGCCCTTCTTTCATATCTTAATGTGGAATTTAATATTATTTTCAAAATAAAATCTTAATGCCTTTTCATAATTTAGGTTCTCTTTTCTGACAAATTAAACTACGACTTTCCATAAGTCTTCGTAACATTTAATCTAACAAGCATATCACTTACAGATTTTATAGATCATCTTGATCGTTCCTAACGTAACTTCGTATAATTTACCTATGACTAATTCAACAACCTGTGTTTCCAGATCGCCATTCCCTGCAGACCTCAGAAGACGTTCACCATCTATGTGTACGACATTCCCGATGAGGTCCCCGAGGAGGACGTCCGCCATGCCCTCTACAAGTTCACCTCCGTCGTCGAGGTGGTGCGCCTGCACCTCTCCGGGTCCCCCAAGGATGGAAACACTGGTTGGTATAGCATAGGTATCAGTATCGCACCTTTCTTTATCTGCTTTGATAGCAAGACGCGCTTCGACGTTTTTTGGTTCTACCAGGCGCTTTGAGAATCGGAACAGAGATATATCACTGGCCATCGTTTTGAATGGTATTGGAGCTGTTTCATGTCTTGCCATTGTAAACTCTTTAAAATCATTTTACATTATTACATAGTAACATCGGGGTTATAATTGTACACCTTAGAGTGGTTAAATATTACAAAAGTATTGAAACATTAACCATTAGGATGCACCTTTCAAAATTTACTAACACCTGCTAGTCTCTGTGACTTCATACTCTTTGCTTCATAACCCTACACCATAGTCCCCAGCTATAACTCGATTCATCTTTCAGGAACCTCCACTCCTAAACCCATGGAGAAGTCATCATCTCGTGCCCTCACGACTATTGATGGCGAGCTGGTCAGCAGCATGATCCCCAAGGAAGCCAACAGCGTGATCCGTGTCACGTTGGCCAGCATTGAGGAGGCTAACATCCTTCTGCAGAATGGCCTGGACTTCTACGGAGCCACGTTCTTTCCTACTGAGCTCGCGACGCCGGCTCAAGCTGCCAAGCTCATCAAACCTAGCAGGTATTTAGTTTTCTTTTATAATGATTGGGTAGGATTTTTTTTTGTTTCCATGCATTTTATACAAACCAAAGGTCTGCAAGTGCATGAGATAGTTTCTGCAGCACCATGGTTGGTTGATATTTGTAGTACAAAATATGGTGTAGAGTCTCATCATTCTTCTACTCTTATCCCTTTTTGTTTATGAGATCGGTGCTAAGATCTTGAGGTAAAAAATAGCATAACTACAGATCAATATTGACGCAAGCATCTTTATAATTTTAATCTGTCGGTATCCTTCACAATATGCATTTTTCTTTTTTAGCACAAGCACATTTTTAACAGAATGTTAAAGTTTGGTTGTCCCCAGGGTCACAGGCGGCACTGTCTCAGCCAGGGTCCGTGATCTACTGCCGGTGTTCGATCAGCAAGGCTTCACTAAGTTCGCGCCACCAGCCTCGCGCCTGGTCAAGCCAAGATCCAAGTAGACAACCAAAATCCCGCCTGTCATTGCATGAGATCTTTCAAATCACAGCGAGATATGATTGCGCTTTTGCCAGAGTTCGCTTGCCGAGGCAGAGATTTAGCGATCTCTGACTGAGTAACCGCTTGCAACAGAACTCTAGCCATAACTCGCTTTTTTTGTAGTAATTAAAAATGTGTCTGATAAAACAGAACATGCAATGACAGGACTTAATGGAAGAACGCTTTGGACAAGGAAATCGAAACGAGAATAAATAACAACAATAAAATTTCATATTGTAGGATGATTGTATTAACATCAACTAATAATGTACATATAAACAAAAGTTTGAAAATACAATAAAATGTATGATTTTAATAGAATCCATGTACTTAAGTACTTACTTTTACGAGAGAATGAGTACCAAAATGCATTTAATATTATATTTAACTTAACTAAATAATGTGCCATTTCATAGAACTATTTTTAAAATCTCTTGTTACCAATTTGTAATAATAAATGTTATTTTCTACAGTTTGTTGTTTATTTGGAATATGTCCAAACTCTTTGGCCTTTAAACCATTAATGTCTTTTACATCAGTGTTATCCAATATATTTTTTTTTTCAAATGATAAATTACGTTTTTTGTAAACGAGAGCAAACATTGTGGCTTTTTCGGCATATATTGCTTCATAATCTTACAATACGTCTTTTCACATATTAAATTTGAATACAAAATCGTTGAATACAAAATCCAGAAAACTAGATCTATAAAAGTATTTTCGAACATATTTTCCTTAACATGGAATGTTATAAAATCTCTTAAAATATCCCAATCATCCATAAGTGCAAGTAGACAGAAATAATATAATTTGGAATATTCTTTTAAATATTTTACAGTTATTTAAAATCACTCTTTGTCTTTTGAAAATATCAAGTTACATAAATATTTCATTAAATTATCTTACGCTTCTACAATCATAGTCCTGTAGATACAATAGCACCGATCTTATGTATCGATCATAATTAAATTGACTACCTAAATATCACAGTAAGTATGGCTTGGTCTGGTCATCCACACAAATAAATACCGATATAACTATTATACTTTAGGTCCAATACTCTGCTTCCCATTTCTAAACCTCTCCTCTATTTCTTGTAAGCTCTTTCCTTTAGTTTCTGGCAGTATGAAGTACATAACAACGGTACCAATAAGTGCTACAATTCCATAACTGAGGAAAGTTATCACTTCTCCAAAATTGCTCATCATTCCTGGAGCTGTTTTGACCACAATGAAGAAAGCAACAAATGTTGTTGCAGAACTGATACCAGAGCCCAAGCCTCGCACTTTCGTTGGGAACACCTCCCCACACATGATCCATGGTAAAGGAACCAGGCCTATAGATATAGCACAGATGTAGAACATTAAAAACATTAAAGGCAGCCATGACATGTTCTCAGGCTTCCAATAAAGGAACATTGAGAGTCCGACCATGGAAATCGAAGTCCAAATACCACTTATGAAACATAAAGGCCGCCTTCCATATTGTTTGCATATTACACAAGCGACAACACTCATGAGGACTCTTAATGAATCTATAATTAGCATGACAAGGTAATGATCGAGACCCTTCCCGACGGCTTTCTCAACGATTTCAATTGAATAAAATGCGACTGCGTTCACTCCAGAGAATTGACACGTGCAGAAGAACATAATCATGATCCCCAGAGGCTTTATCAACTCAGGACTTTTTAAGCTTATCAGCTTTTCTCTCCATGACATTTTTGGTGCACTATCATATGCCTTCTTACTGTCAACGATTCCTTTCAATTCTAATTTTGCTTCTTCACCGTATCCTCTCAACCAGTAGAAAGCTTTTACTCCATCTTCTATCCTTCCTTGTGATATCAGCCAGACGGGACTTTCAGGTACAAAAGATAATAAGCCGACAGTTAATACTGGGAAGACAGAACAGATGATTGCAGTCCATTGCCAAGTTAAAAACGTTCCTATGACATGAGCGACTAGTATTCCTAGAGCTATGGCTAAAGATACTGCTGCGAGGAAGAATCCTCTGTATTTTGGTTCAGTAGTTTCTCCGATGTAAACAGGAATGAGGGGGCCGGAGAGACCAGCGCAGAGGCCGGTGAAAAACCTCCCAATGAGCATGAGACCAAGGTTGGAGGAGGAGGCGATGAGGATCCAGCCGAGGAGGAGAGGGACGCAGGTGATGTAGTGGGACGTCTTCCTTCCAAACTTCTCCATCATCCAACCGGACACAAGACACCCTGGAGCCATTGGTAGTGCCGCCATTGCCGCTGTAATGAGAAAAAGAGATGATGTCAATAATGTAAAAAATAAAGTTTACCAGTCCTTTAAGTATAGGTACCTGTCTGTACGAATCTATATTTTGAAAACATATTTATTTAAGAACATACGAACAAAAATACAATAAATGTTGTCATTTAATTCTCATGTTAACAATTTCAAACTTTGTTGTAGAACAAACATGATAAAATAATGGACCCCAATAGATAATAATATCATTTTTAAAATATATTTTTCTAGATTACTTTTACCTAAGTAGTACAAAAAATACAAACAATTCAATTAATGTTAATGTAACATAGGAGCCTAATGCGAAATGTTACCAATGAGTTATAATCTTCTGTTTCATTCAATTTATAAAAGTAATACAGTAAATCAACGCAAACGTTTATGCAATTTAAGCGCAACTCTACTTCACAAAAGTGAATTTAGCAGTTCAACTAGCAATTGGTTGCTACATATTTATGAAATCCCATTCGAAAAGTATATTGAAATGTTTATTGAACACACCCAAGATTATTTTGGGAGCTTATAATACAATCAATGTTCTTAGTCAATTTTGTATCGAACAAAGTTTCGCTCCATTTTAACCATTACAATTTCAATTTGCTCTGGATTGATAGCAATTTAAATTATATTGTGTTATCTCACACTTAATTACATGTTTAGTATAGGATCATTTCTTGTGTGTCCTGATACCAGCTCGGTAAGGAAACTTACGGCAGCTACGGATGCTGTAGCTATTGGCACTCCTAATGCTATTTAGTTGATGAAAATAGGCTCATATATCTCAATAGGCCATTACATGCTACTTTAAAGCATAGTTGATGAAATTTGGGTGCGATACAGGTACCATGTTTAAGGTATAAAAACCGTGTTTATGGGGAATATAGGTGTATTATGCTATTAAATGTGTTAAACAAAATATGACTATTACCTATCCATGACGAAGTGTCTTCGTCCGAGGGTATGGGTCCAGGGTTCATCTTCAGCTGAGGCAGTAGGATGGCGGAATAACCTGACGTCAGACCAGACACAAAGGTCAGCAAGATCGGCGCTGATGATGCTAACGTCTGAAATGTACATACGTTAGTAAGTTTGCATTCTTGCATTCGAGGAAGGAGGGATGTATGGATTTTGGCACTGGTTTTGACTTCATCACTGCCATAACAATGGTTTGTAAAATTCAAAATTCAAAAAAATTCAAAAGTCATTTATTCAAACTATGCTGAGAATCAGCACTTTTCGAACGTCAAAATTACATAAGACAGTCTTCTAAAAAGGCCCACCCTTCACCTGTCAAAGAAGCAGACTTTATGTATGTCAAATATGTCTCTTTTTTTCTAGATAGCCTAGATTTTATTTCTGTAAGTAAGTTTGTAGGTTTTTAATCAACCTTATGAGAAATCATAATATGCTCCACCATAATAATAATATTACCAAGGTGCCGTTATTGCTAATAACACTTTAATATTAGTTCCCTGAATAGGTATATCATTAATACCATAAAGTATTTAAGTGTTTTGAACCATAATATATGCCATGCTTGGCGAAGTGATCGCAGTGAAAGGATACTACGCACCAGTAGTTTAGTAAAGTGGTGGTTGGACCCCCTGTTATCTCCTAATAACCCTTAAAAACACTATAGGGGGCAGTGGATGATACATTTATGTTAAGATGTAAAAACACAAAACTACAAAAATAAAAATATTCACATAATAATTACCTGTTTCCATAATGGTGAAAAGCGAGCAACAGTTTTAGTGTCAGTCAGTAAAGTTGTATCTTTCTTCTCCGAACCCAAAGTCAGTCCTAAAGAGGAATTAGTCATTTGAATGTTCTGAAGATAATGAGAAGATCTTCTTGAAGTTCTCTTCTCTTCTTTTTTCTGTTCTGCATCTTTCGTTTCTGTGTAAACTTCTTTATTAACATTTTTAAGATGTTCGCTAATTAATTCTCGTTTGGTTAGTTTATTTTCATCGTTGGTATCTTTATTTGGTGTGACTTCACAAGTTTGATTGTTGTTAAGATTATTTTCAACAAATCCATCAGTTTCTTTATCTAACTTATTATTTTGTTCAGTTTGGAGTTTTATATATTTGTTATTGTCATCAGTTTCCTGAGAGTTATTTTCAGCAATGCTCTTGTTAATTACTGGTATTTTCTCAGCGTTATTTTCGTCTGATGTTTCATTGTTTGCTGCGTTGCTCAGTAAATCTTGTTCATCAGCAAATGTTTCGTTATTTTCTAATGTGTTTACTGGTATATCGTCTTTTTCATTTGTTCCTACCGCCATGCTCGTTCTGTAATTAAAGAGATTCTGTGATTAATTAAAGTCATCAATAAATACAATTTCTTGTTTAAATGCAGTATCACGATGTGTTTATCTGTCATCGTCAATATAAATCTTTGTTTAAGGATTTCTTATCGGAGACACTTCACGTGTTGTGGTATCGCGGTTATGAAGCAATACTTGTTGTTCCTATCAGTTTATAAAATATACATTTAAACTTTTACAGTAATTGATTTATTTTTAAGTAAATGGTATGCGATTTTTTTCTATTTGTATATTTTATACATAAACATGTTGGGAAGGGACACAAAATGTAATGCATTGAATGTTATATTTGTAGGCCATACCAATATTTGATCTGTTGGGGAGTTAAACTCACGTCCCATATATCGGAAGCCAATGTGCGCTTTTATAATTTCTAACGTAACGATATTATCGTGGACGTCCACGTCCATGACCATAAAAGTAAGAAAATACGTGCACGTTATAACGTTATCGTGGACGGAAATTTAAAAGCGTCTTCATATATTTCCATACATTTTACACTTCCCTGTGTTATCGTGATGCCGTGACGTGGACATGGACGTCCACGATAATATCGTCACGTTATAAAAGTGCACATTGAATCAGTCACTTTACCTATATTAGCCATAGGCTATTTTATAAGTTAAGTAGTACCTATAGGTACCTAATCAAATGTTGGAATTTCTTCTAATGACGATGATTAATTTCTGATCTCCATTATAACGATATATTAGATACATTAACGTATCAATTCCACCATCATGAAAGAAACATCGGAAACTTTTAAAGGTGTAAACAAAAAGACGCGAGATAATTGTGTTTAAGTGATAATTACTGCAGAAGACAATGGATGGCGTGTCTTATGTAGTAAATGTAAATCGCATGTATTGTTAGAACTCATTCGTTTAGTATTTATGCGTTTACATGGATATAGTCTATAAAATGATAGGTCTACATTGTCACCTATCATTTTAAACTAACTAGTAATTTGAATGAGGATAATAGCATAATTTCGATTGCAAAAATGATGTCTACACTATGAAGTACATTGAATTAATGCGAAGACTAAAAAGGGTACCTATAACCTGAGTTAGTTAAGTGCAGTGAGTGAACCTTACCTGCAGTGCAAGAGGAGCTATTATAAAGACCCCGTGAATCAAGTTTCTTCCCCTGAACATAAAGTGAATATGAAAGACGTTATAATATGAATAAAGTATCACCAACTGTGACACGTAGGTACAAAAGGAAAACAAAAAACTATGGGTTTGGTTGGTAAGAATAACGATCCGTTTGTTTGGATAAAGAAACTGGGAAAAGTAATCGTTTATTACGACTGATGCCATTGCTAAAGACACAGTGATAAGTTTCATTTATTTCCTGTAACATTATACACGGCTTTCTATCAAAAACTAATATCGTTACGCATAAACTGCTTTATAGAATTTGATGCTTCTTCGACTGTCATAAATATAGTAAGTTATCGTTACCGACAGTTTAATGTGTTGAGAAACAAATCCACGAACGATGTTACTAAGCCAAAAGTCTTTGCTTTCAATTCTTATGATGAAACACCTTCCAAATGGCGAAATTGGCGTGTGCTAGCTGACACTTCGCAAATCATTTAATTTAATGTTTTCCGTTTCGTAATGTTTATTACTTTGCATATTACTGTATATAGAAGTTCAAGTCATTAATTTATCAGACAGCTGTGCTGCTGGGGAGTTTGTTGCGCCACTTCTTCTTCCCAGCTAAGGAACTAGGAAATGGTGACGGGCAAGCGTTTTGGGGACTGTATCATGTAATTTTGACATTCAAAAAGTACTGTTTCTCAGCCTAATTTGAATAAATGATTTTTGGTTTGAATTGAAACATTTCTATTTCAAATCTAGTTAAAACTTTAACCCGTAAAAGTATAATAATCAGACAAAGACACACCCGTCGAGAAATCGTGCTACTATTTCTGATACCATAATTTAATGAACGATGTAGTAACTACTGTGATTGTGATAAGAGTAGCAGGTCAATCATCAAGGGTCATGTGACGTTTTATTGGATAATATTATCAGAGCCCGTGACTGTTATCTGAGAGCTAATCAGTTGAGATGTTTTCCTTATTGTTTTTATTAGTGTATCTTGTTATCTTGTTTTGATACTAGTTGTATGAGAAAACTCATGTTTTTGCGAAAAGATTTCAAAATATGAGAATGAGACAGTCAGGTGGGTTCGCCGATTGGTCAGTGTGGATGTGGACCGAAAGACCATAACGACTCCGGACAAAACTTATACAATATGTTAGGTTAAACGAGGGACGTATAGGGGAGTGTCTTGAAAATGAACTTTTACCATCTGTGAAATATGATAAATAAATCAGATATTCTCTACATTTTGTCGAGTTCACATAACTCGACATAAACAAAACAAACAGATACCTATTACCTGTAACTTAACACCTTGTTAGTCTTTAATGTGGTGTGGTGAGGCCCATCTTATACTCAGACTTGTATTATACTCTTCGAGGTTCTATCAGTGAATGTATTTTTTCTAAGTACAGTTTACCAACTGATGCATTGAGTTTATTTTTACTTTTTCTTCTTACTAGCTTAGACTCTAGAATAGAGAGCTGGTGAAGATGTTAGATGTGGTAGGTACTCTTTGGTATTTTGTATGATTTTTTTCAACAATCTCTTTTAGTTTATAGGTAGCCAGAATTACGTTGAAAGGTTAGGTAGGTACCGTATTTCTGTCTATAACTTGAGGTTTTGTGATCAATTTGAGGATTATTTGTGAGGATTTCCTTTTGTTACTATCTTTGTAAATATGTTATTGGTGTGCCTTGCCTTGCCTTGTGCCTTTAATAAATAAACTTAAATTATTTAAATATTATTATAACAAACTGCGATCATGCCTGTATCATAATACAATCCTATGTGATCGTTAATTTATTGTAGTTTAATCATATATAGGACTTAATCTGCATGGTATCTAATTAACAGAATATTACATTTTTATGACCGTGGGAATAGAGTCGGAAATTAGGTGAGAGATGAACAGAATAAATAAAGTTACGAGTTACATCTGGTTACCTGAATACTTATAGGTAGTTTATTGTGAGATTTATTTAAATTAATTTCTTTGCAATTTATAGCAGGGCAACAAACTGTGTTTTAGTAACTTTTATATGGGTTTGTAACTATGCATCTTAAACCTACTTAAAAAAGAAGACCACGGCTGTTTTTTGTCTAACTATATTAATTAATTGTTAATTATGAAGTATCTCAAATGTCCTTTTAGATAACTAATAGTTATTTATTTTCAGATATTTCATTATATAAATGGTTTATCTAGCCTTCACTACTCACTGCAATTGAACAAATACAAATAAATACTAAAACTCTTAAACTGTAATCAATGTTAATGAGCGATTAACTTGGTACCTCCATATAATTAACGATAGACAGTTTATTCCTGACAGCGAAATGGTTAACCTGACAGCGAAATGGTTAACCTTGAAACGTACCTATTAAATCTGTCATATTGTCATTAATAGTTGAACTTGTAGTCAATATCGAAGACATATACTGGCTACCAATAAGCAAATGTCATTAACATTAATTGAAATCTCTGAGTGCGGGTCATATCTAACTGTCATTGAAAGGTTATAATGAAAATGGATCACTCTATCATGCATCTGCTAATTAAATATTATTATTTGACCCAGTTACATACATTTTACCCGTAGACTTTCAGATATAAATGACTGTTTCACACAGAATTGTTTAGTCGATCATTCCTGAAAACGATCTCATTGGTCTAGTGGTCGCAAACGCTACTGGTGAGCATGAGGTCCTGAGTTCGATTCCCAAGTCGGCCAAAGGGTTATTGAGTTTTTCAGGAATTTCTCAGTAGCAGCCCGGAGTCTGGATTTGTGCCCGATTGATGGCAATAGGTTCACCCCCTATTACATGGGACTTAAATATAACTGGCGAAATGGGTGTGAACTATAATGCTATAATGCTGCCTAACCGTTCGAGGATTATAGTCATGATGTTTTATGTTTGCTATCCTGAAAAGTGAACAACTTTTTCTACACAGGAATACAATTTTTCAATGTATGTCTTTAAATTGGGATCATTTAATCTTTGGACTTACACAATTACTGACAACTTGATTATTGTCAATTGTAAGTCATGGTCACCAATCAATTAAAATATCATTAATTTGTCTAAACTCAAAATAATTTGTCGGGTCAATTGGAGCAGTGTCTGACGCTCTGACCCAAGATTACATAAGAGATATTTTGTAACAGCATAACAATATATAAAGAAATATATATATAAAGTTATATTGCAAAAAATCTCCCGTGTTCATTTGTCACCATAAAATGGCTTAGCTTTTTCCTATTTCGGTTTAAAGAAATTTATTCTCATAAGAACTTACAGTCCGCTTATAATGAGATACAAAGTAATACGTATGATAATACAATACAATTTCCTCCAGAGTATTAGAAGTTATAATGTACATACATGTTTCTTAAGCTTATTTTTAAAAGTATTCACGTTATCGCACTCTTTAATATCGTCCGGCAATCCATTGAACAGCTGTGCTCCTTCAAATAATATAGTCTTTCTACCGTAATTAGTGCGTGCGCTGATGACTTCAAGATGGTTTTTATATCTATTTCTCAGGTTATATGACATTGTTTTTTTCTTTAGTTGTGTGTTAGTTTGTATTGAGTTTGCAGTTATGTTTTTAATAAGAGTGCAAGTGTAGTAAATGTATAGCTGTCTAATAATTTCTAATTTTGTAGTGATAACTAGATTTTTGAAGATAGCTTATAAAATCCCAACCCTACAAGCAGAGGCGTACATCACGGGCTGCCACTTGAAAGTGCCAGAAGCGTAATTTCCCGCGCTTTCGAATTTCTGGACGATTGAGATATTAATGTTGGAGTATAGTTAGTGAAATTATTAAAGTAATCGGTAAATAATACATTTTAATGATTTAGTCTAAGAGTAGTAAGTTTACATTATCACCCAAACCGACTAATTAATATATGATCTTACACGGATCAACTGACAACTGACTTCCGCAAACTGATTACTGGTCAACACCAACAGTCAGATAATACTAGAAGAGTACTTCTAATAATATTTAGCTATCCTAATTTTCAAACTTTACTTCCAAAAAATTTGTCATGTATCCCGTTTATTTAGATCAGTAGCGTAATCAGTGCACATTAAAAAAATTCTAGACACGCGGTTAAATGATCTTATTTGAGAAAAGAAAGCATATATTTACCTACTTTAATAGATTTATGTGGGTACTAATATTCTTTGTGCGAGTAACAATCATTGTGCTTTCAGTCGACGTAGTATGTATGTTAATATATTCGGTACCAATGTCGTCTTGGTACCGGTTTTGCTAGCGTAATCCTGAAATTAAGTTAAATAGATCGATCGATGGTTAAAAACAGTCTTGAGCTTTTTGAATTTCTGTAGAGTAATAAATTGCAGTTACTTAAGAAACTATGTGGGTTAGGAAAGATGAAGAATTACAGGATAAAGACGAAGATATCAACGTGTTCGTGTGTTTAACATCACGACTTTACACGCCGAAGGGTTAAGCAGAGGTGCACTTATAGTAACACCCATATATCGCGATATAGACGGTGACAGAGAGGTGTAAGTTATTAAACGAAACGCGTTTACCAAATCTTCTATTTAAATGGATGAATGTTATGTCAGTAATAAAATTCTCAGCTGAACAATGAATCATAAAGTGGGCGTTTTCTGCTAAGTCCTAAAACAATTAATTGTTATCTTGTTTCGCGGAAGTGAATGTGGACCAGCTGTTTGTCTCCCGGTCGATAGTTTTGAATGCGAAGAGATATCAGAAAGTAGCGTAAATGCTGATCATAATCATCTGTGGTCACCAAACTGTTTGAAATGCGTTCTAATTACCACAATGTTACTTTAGAATGCTCGAAAGTTTTGAGAATGAATGTGGATGGGTCTAAGAGTAGGGGAAGAACAAAGGAACGATGGTTGGACTGTGTGAAAGATGATATGGCTAGAAAAGAGGTGACTACCAAGATGACTACTAATAAAGAAGTATGGAAGAAAAATAGAAATAAATAAACGGCAGGAGAATGATGATGAATACTCATTGGTCAAAACTGCGTCGTTGATCTACTACCTATAAGGATCTTATTAGTACTCCAAAAGGATCCATATTACTCGCTACCAGCCGACTGCTTGGGGTATTCCTCGAAGCGCACCAACTTTGAAACGCACCAAATGAAGCGCACCAAAAGTATTCCTCGAAACGCACCAACGATGAAATATAGAGAGCATGAAGGATAATATTGATAGTCGTTTTAAAATTCAGTTGTCCTAATTGTTTATTTATTAACACTACCAGGAAAGCAGAAATGAACAGGAAGTAGTTGCTTAGACGATACTACTTAGTTTACTCTATGTTTGTGTGTTTCGAAGAATACTTTTGGTGCGCTTCCTTTAGTGCGTTTCAAAGTTGGTGCGCTTCGAGGAATACAACGGTAGCTTACCTACGAGTATAGTTAGATTGTGGAAAATGGCGTTCTGTAGTTTCTGCCAACCACCCGTGGCCAAAAGGCATGAGTTTACGCATGTTTTCTAACTAAATGAGGGTCGGCATCCAGTCTAACCAGGCGTAGTTAAATAAAATTTGTATTTTATAGTACGGACTGGTCGAGACTGTTGCAACCGCTAGCGCTATTACTGGAATACCAGTTTCAAAAACAAGCTTACTATATATATACTAATCATAAAACTATTTTGGTTTCTCTCACACGAGGATATGGAACTGTTATTTTGTTAATTTATCGAACTTGTTTATTTTTTCATCGTTACGTAAATTCCTTTTAAAGTTATGTTAAATCGCTGTGTTGTTGTTAGCCAAGTGTTGAGTGAAAGTAGTGAAATAACTCTCTTTGGCAACATTAGTTAATGAACCATCAATAGTAACAGTCCATTTATTAGTGAGAATATTGTTACAGAGATGTTACATGGTTTTTATAGTGATTATATTCTGCCGTTTTCGGCGTACAAATACCTACATTGTCAGGGTTTTGGTTAGTTTATTAGATTACACAGTGATTGTTATCGAATTAAATAATTCGTATAACATTGAAATTGCAAATTAGTTGACACTCATTATCATCGTCATCTATTAAATATCATTATTTATCATCACTGGCGACCCAGGCGACCCGGTTTTTAAGACTTGGCAAAAAATCGACATTTCTTCATTATATATAAGTTTAATAAAAGTGCATTATACACATAATCCTTCCAGAATAAAAACTCTAAATGATGGTGAACACAGCATCCATATCCGTTGTGTACTTTAGAAGAACAACGAAACGAAAATATAGTCACTCTTCGTGTCTGTGTGTGACGGCACACACAGACACGAAGAGTGACTATATTTTGAAATACGTATTACAAAATATAGCCGCTTTTAAAATCATAAGGGTTAGCTTAACTATCAATATTTTATCACTTTCTCTCCATTATAACTTAGTTATTTCCCTTGGCTAAAGTACAGGACAGCCTTAATTACTTTTTTGTTTACTAAGGAACAATTAACTTTAACGGAAACATGAGTTTGGATGTTAGTAGTTAAGAGGAGGCTCCCTAAATTGTATGTTAATTTGCATTACTATTCTGAAAAACGTCACGCATACAACCAAAATGGAACTTTAGTATAATTATGATTTATTGGATCGGTTTCTTTCCAAACATAAGACAGTTACGTACAGGTCGTGCCATTAAAGATGAGACTTGACCGCGCCTCCCGCCGCTTTTTCCCCCGCCCCGATGACGCCCCAGCGGGGACCCCATACCGCTAAAGAGACCCTTAAATCGTCTACTGCGCAAGTCAAACCACGTGGTGCATCAAATCTCATCTTTAATGGCACGACCTGTAATTGGAACATTTTCGCTCGATCCATTTTTTATTCGAAAATCATATATTTTGAAAGAATATTTCAAAACAAAAACAAGGTTAGTCGGCTTTTATGTCTAAAATAATTATTGACAGTAAGGAAATATAGTTTGTAATACAAAAATAAGATTTTTTTTCAATTATAAACGAAATAAGAATTGATAGTTACGACATTTAGTTCCGTGCTTGAACACGACCAAAGAGCGCACGCGATATTCAACTTTATTACTGATGTGTTACCGTTTAGCACATAGTGGAGTGGTGGGGTGCATTGAGGTGGAGTTTGCGTGGAAATTGTCTTTGGAGTGCCTCGTCTTAATTAGACTAATCCCGTAAAGTAGATCTTTTCTATAGATACCACACATAACATAACATCACGCCTGTATTTCCCGAAGGATTAGCCATAGGTGTACCAATAGTACACCCACAAGTTATGTAATAGGGGGCGAGTCTATTGCCATCAACTGGGCACAAATCCAGACTCCGGAGGCTGCTACTGCGAAATTCCATATAGAAAAACCCAATAAAACTGTCCGACCCGGGAATCGAACCCAGGACTTAATGCTCAGCGGTAGTTCTTGCGACCACTAGACCAACGAGGTAAAACTTAAGTCTACAATCACGATAATGCTATTAATAGACGGCCTAAAAGTTAATTATAGATTTTTGATAATTCTCACACACTTTGAATTGGAGGAAAAACATGACAAAAAGTGGTCACACGTGAATGATGTGACAAACAAACTAATTTTAGACGTCAACAACATATTATTAGTTACGATAGCTGAGGTTAAACTTTTTTTGTAACTAGCTTCCAAGATTTAGCAACTGACAGATTGTGTTTTTTTATTGGTGCAAACTGACACTGTTTTTTTTTTCAAGTTGAGAACGAGGCTTTTGGCTATTTTGTATGTATTTTATGCTTTTATAAGTAATCGAAGATTTTATGTCTATTTTATATTATGTGCGTCTTATTTGTGCAGGATACGTAATTTTCTTTTTTCTTTGCTTAGATGTTCATTTGAAATAAATACCTAAGATTTTTTTATGATGTCGAATGGCATACAGGGTCTGCGGATGGTAGATGGTCACTGACATTGCCTTGGGATATCTGCAATAGGTTCCACAGGAGCATTGCCATCCTAAAGACAAACCTTAGATATCTCATGTGCTGTTCAATTTTGTGCTTTATGTATGATCCTTTGTTGGTCAAAATAAATGTTTTTATTACTATTTATTATTATTATGGAAAAGCTCTTTACGAAAACTTATAACAGGCACTGAAACTTATCCAGCTATCTCGTTGTCTGGATATCCTTCAGAATCGATAAAAGAATACAGAAAGAAATGGCTATAGGTTCTTTAATTTTTATAGTTAAATCAAATTATGTTTTACATGAGGATCAGAAAAAAATCATTTAGATATATCCCTTATCTATTGGCAGAGCGAATAGAGCGTAGTAACAATGATATTGTATTCATCAGTGAAATATTGGCAGATATCGTTACACAATATGATCTTGACTTTGATCACACTAAAGATTGTATTTGATTGTTATGTTAAAAAAAATATATATATTATGGTTTTTATTTATACATGACAAATCTGACACATATGTAGAAAGATAAAGTACTCTTTATTATGTATGTACACCATATAAACCCATCGGACTATGAGAGTGAGGGTAGAGAGAGTGTACCTGTGTCTGCGCACACGCGCCTGCACTATAATATCTCCCGCGCTGAAGGCAAGTGTCCGTTGAGATTGGCTGCCATGGCCGAAATACGGTCTGGACGACTATACACCATATAAGTACCTACATTTAATTTGAAATACACACAATTGACACACTGTTTAATGGGCGGTCTAAAGAGTCCCCGAAACAATTAATAGCAATTTTAGTAATATTGTCAATCGCTTCAATTGCATTTTGTAGACGATCAATGTGTATCAATCACGTAAAAATTGACAATTGCAATTGATCGTTTCGGGGCCTCTTCATCGCTAAAAGCAATCTTTTACTACAACCACCTGCAGTATCGTATATACACAGAGACGATCACTACTCTCTGTTGTACCGTTTACATAATCTAATAAATACGTACATACATACGTGACAGATGAACCACAGAATGCTCCGCCGTCATCTAATCTCTAACTATTGTCATCGGATACTAAAACCTTTTCGAAATCCATATTGTTACGACAGTCAGGTAATTTTAAATATTCAGTTAGTAAGGAATCCTTATTAATTGACTGATTTGATTTGATAGATTCATTGCTTAACTTAAGCTCATTTCGTTGTACATAGAGTAGCTGGTCATGTGATCATGTGAGCCGGTTATTAACACATGACGGTAAAAAAATATTTTATTTTATTTTACTACTGTCTATGTAATAAACAAATCACTGTACCTGACTTGATTTCCGTACGTCTTTTCTTTTTTTTTTATCGGGTGACCACTTAAAATCAGCCTGTGCTGTGGGTACCCCATAGCACTGCATCATGCTGAGTGGAAGCCTTCTTGTCACAGTCATGTCGTGCAGCTGCCGACTAATTTCTGTTTTATGCTCGTGATTTATTATGTACTTTTTGTTGTTTTCGTTTACTCTTGTCTTTTATGTATGCACGTGTCTCTGTGACAAATAAACCTATTTTTCTTTTTTTTGTTTCTAATAATCATATTCAAATGTCTATTCATTCATTCGTCGTATAATCAGTGACGCGTTGGTATGTTATTTAAAACCTTTGTGAAAAATCGTATAACTATCTCCAAGTCTTTAAAGACTAAAAACTTACTGGTAACCTTTTTAAAGATACCTACCTAATCTAAAGCCGATATCAGACGCTTCACTCAAGTGAATGTTCATTTTTGTTTAATTCCACGTTCACATGATACCGACAACATTATATAGGAACTAGCTTCCGCCAGCGGCTTCGCCCGCGTGATATCTTTATAAATTATAGCCTATGTTACTCAGTGATAATATAGCATTCTACTGGAGAAAGAATTTTTTAAATCGGTCCAGTAGTTCTTGAGTTTAATTATTACAAACAAATATATAAATCTATTCTCTTTTTAATATTAGTATAGATGAACGTTCATTCTGTCCTTTCGATAATTTTTTGGATTCGGTAAGCAAGTGAAAGATGCAGAGTGCCTAAGTCCACGAAACATTGTTGAATCGATTCACTAATGTATCCATTTTTCACTTTTGATTAATTTTGTGTTCACGTTTCACTTCGAGTGAAAGATGCCGAAAGAAAGGCAAAAATGAACAAAAAGTGAAGCGTCTCATATCAGCTTAAGATATTACTTACTAATTGATTCGCCAAATTGTTACTTATTTTTACTATAAAATGCATTGACAACGAGTAAACGTGATCAACATAATTTCCACACATCGTAGTCAAAATATTTATATAATTTGTTTGAGTGTGTGGCCTTGAGGAGCTGGATAACTGCCAAATTTACGCGATCTGATAAATACTTCGATAGCTACTACCGTGGAATCAGCTGTTTATAACAAATTCCTAATCTATCAGTCATGAAAACATACCGAATAGACGAAAAGGTCACTTTAGTTGATAGTGAATTAAACATTAAACCTTAATGAACCCTACACACTGTTTAATAACATCAGTCAATTAAATACTTTAAAAGTCATCTTTAATCTACTTAATTTAGGTAGATACTTGTTAGTTCTTTTGGGAGCTAATTTAATAGAAGAAAATCTCATTCTTAGATACTTTTTAACTTTAATGAAGCATTAACAAATCTGGACAGCCTGTATACTCAGTCAACGTTAGTTAATGACTCACTATCTTTCATAGCGTGTTTCCGTGTGAAACAAAATTTGCCATCTTAATGATCAATTTAGATATTGTTATAGTAGACTCTCGTTTCTGGCGAGTTCCATTGTCACTGTTGCCAATTTCCGCCTTCCGTCAAAACTTACGTCCAATTTGGCAAATAAAAACTATTATCTTATTAGAATGATTCACCAATATCTCTTATTAATGACTACCTTCTGCCCGCGACTTCGTGCGAGAGCCTATAACATTCCTAAAGAATTGGGCATACATAAACTCACGCCTTTCTCCCAAGGGGGTAAACAGAAACTACAGAACGCCATCTGTTGCGATCCTAACATTCTCCTTTTGCTTCGTTTACGTACGCACCTGATCTTTCTGAAGAACCTTACCAATAAGGTCAGTGACATGTGTGTGTTTTAGGCCATAATTATACTAATTAATCGATAAGTTCTACTGGACTATCTCAAGACATGTAGGATAATTATTCAGTTCCGCAATTTCAAACTACAGACAAATAATAAGACGCAAAGCTCGACCCACCTCGCGCGAGCTTTCAACCTCGCCCAATGTCGGGGTCAAATAAAAATAACCGACAAGTAGTAAACGACTAGTAATGTGAATTTTGTAACAAGACTACATGTTTGCGTAAAAATAATGCCACTTTAAAATAGTTTTGTAGCTATCATTTGAACGATCCTGGATATGGCTGGGAAATGATGGATATTTAGTGATTGAGCTTCTCTTTTTAATCGTAATTTCTTTTTATTTCTCTGCCTATCCACTAAAATCTAGACACTGTTGAACATATGACTCTATTAAGTGAAACCTATTCATAATATTTTTAATAAATAAAATGTTTCAGTATGATTTCCACTTAAATTTTCTCAATAGTTCCGGTCTTTCGACTATAGAAAAATCAGTTCAATACATTACCCAACTATTATTCAATTACATAAAATAAATTATGTCAAAGTTCACAACAAGAACTTCATCGATAATTAATTCTTTGCATGTTTGAAAGAATATTAATCAAGGAATTAACGCTGACTTGTCATCACAACAACCGTGCGTGTGCGCATGCACACGCAACGTTTTATTGTACATAATATTACGTCAAATTAATAAATTATAGTCACGCGTACCTACGTTATTATGGAACGTATACAAATAAGGAAGATTGTCAAATCATTCAATTGAATTCATAGCAGATAAATAGATATTATAAAATAAATGCGTGCGCCTAATCTAATGATTTCAAGAATTTATTTATATGGTCAAGTACCAGCTAGAACGAACTCGAACTCGTGATAAATCATCAGTCTCAAAACATGATTTGAATTGAGATTATTAGGTATGTAATCTGTCAGTCTGAGATAGTCCCTTGGGTTGAGTCAGATTAGTCAAGGCTTCCGCAGACAGGCGCGATGTGACAGCGCGATGCGACTCTATTACTCTAACCAAATAAAAAACCAAGACTTCACTGTATTGTTCGCAGCGCTGTCTTGGGTTTTATTTGGTAGAACAATTTCTGAAATTAATGAAAACTTTATGGAAATTGTTCTACCAGAACCACATCGCATCGTTAAGTCGCGCTTGTCTACGGAAGCCTTGACTTATCTGACTTAACCCAAGTGACTAATCTACATGGCCTAACCAAGATTATGTCTGGACTTTAAAAGAGACCTCTGAGTTTGTTTCGGCCTTTCTTCTCAGAGTAGTCAGATAGGAAACGCCAAACTCATCAGTTTATTTTTAATATGACATATAAAAGTGATTCCGATATCCTTTAAAAACGCCGATTCATAAGGTATTATTATTTATTTATATTAATATGGGCGATTCTCTGCAACTACAAAAAATAACTTTGTAATTTTCAACAGTACCAATAAGAAATACAAATTTATCTATTTACAGAATAAACAAGTTAATTTAATTTCGTTAAAAAACGAGATGAATGACAACACAACATGACGTAACAGCAAACAGTTCGTTTAGTTTAGTTAGTTGTGATTCATAGCAAAGTCTAACTGCGGTTTCATGACAGTGGAAACTTGTTAATTAAATCTTTGATCAAATCTCAACAAATTAACTGTTTAAGCTTTGAGAAATCGGGTTCATGTCAAGAAATTCTTCAAACTAATCTGTTTCCGAAGGGCTGAGCAAAGATGTATTAGAACACCTTCATTTCATCTATTAAGTCAAGTCCCATGTTAGGGGCAACCCTATGGCTATTAGCTGGAGTTAATCCGGGCCCCGGGTTTTTACTGAGAAATTTCTTGTTATTAGCAAATCCTAATAACATAACCCGATCTGGGAAATCGAACCCAAGAGCTCACGTTCCAAAAAACTGAAGTAACTGTAAACAAATGATAATGCAACCTTTTTCTATAATTTCACTTGATATATAACTAGATCTTATCTTCTTTTAAACAAATTTTATTATATGTCTGACACAAACTACGATTGTGCTACAATTAACATTATCACTCTTTCAATTGTAATTAGGTCAAACTAAATACGCAATAAACATAATTAATTACTATGTATATATTTTTTTGCACTAAGCACAGGGTCGAGGTCGACAGGCAGGAAATACATTATGTCGATGTGTACATCTACTTGGGCCAGTTAGTTTCTTTCGAAAACAGGCAAGAAAAGGAAATTAATCGCCGCATCGAAAATGCCTGGAAAAGCTACTGGTCCATGAAGACGCTAATGAAGGGCGATCTACCGATCTCCCTGAAGCGAAAACTCATCGATATGTGTATTCAGGTCGCTCACCGAGTCGCAAAAGTTCCGCCTTGGGGTTTGCCAAAGAGCAATGGATCGCAGCATTTTTGGTGTAAAATGAACTGATGGAATACACAACACCACGCTACGCTCCAAAACGGGGATCTTAGACGTAGCAAAAAGGCTGCCAAGCTAAAATGGGATTGGGCGGGTCATGTCAGCCGCATGCATCGTGACCGCTGGGCACCAGTTTCCACACGGTGGGTGCCTGAGGATGGATGGGGCACCGAGGCCGGCCCAGGAATAGGTGGCGAGATGACCTAGACACATACCGCAAGGGTTGGATGGAGGTGGCCCTGGAAAAAGGATACATGGAAGGATTTGGGGGAGGCCTTTGCTCAGCAGTGGGACAGTGTAGGCTAACATAAAAAAGAAAATATATATATTTTAGTCGCAGCTAGTGACAAAGATACTTATAAATACAAAATTCTTTATAAATACTTCATGTATCTTCTATTTTTTTGTGTACATTTTCCGAGGAATGTAGCGAAAAATTAAAGTATTTGAAATGGGTTAAGAAAAAGTTCATTGACATTTGACTGTTACACGAAAGATATTAGACTTAATAAATTATGTAATTCGTTTTATTTGAGTATGCGACTAAGTCATACTGTCACTATATTTCTTTTTTTGTGTTTTAAATTGGTACCTTGTTTTTTTTACATTCATGAAATTTGTTATCATATAATTGTTCTTTTGTGTGGTCTGAATAAATGGTTTATCTGTCTATTCAATAGATTTGCTCAAGTTTTCAAATAATTTGAATTTCTTTTTTAATGTAACAATTGGTATGTGGGTTGCAGTAATTTATAGTCGATTAGTTTTCCTATCATTTTCATCTATACATATAATTAAATCGTAGTGGAGTCAAAACTGTACATTGAATGTTAAAAAAAGTAATTGTTACGAGGTCTGGGAACGATTCTTAAGCCCAAAAATATAGTCTCTAGAACTTTTGTCTGTTTATCTGAATGTATGTACCAGTATCACGAAATACAACCGGACTGATTTTGTTCAAATTTTGCATTATATTCTCTATAAGTCTGGTCACTCTGTAGGGTATAAATTATCACGGTATACATTATTTTCGTATTCTTCTATAGTGTACCGCAAATTGTAAAAAGCGGGTTATACGGCCTTTGCCTGAACACCACAGACCCATAAAAATGGAATTAGATTAGTTAGAAAAGTTTTTCTCAGCCTAGCTTTTTAACCGAACTATGTAGGGGCAGAGAAGGATGGCCCAATGGTAACGGCTGCGACTTACGAGTTGTAGGTCGTGAATTCAGACCCAGGCAGGCTTTAATTTGTGTATTTAGTATTTTAGTTTCATCAGCACTGCTCTCAAAACGGTGAAGAAACCGTCATGTGTTAGAACCAAAGAAAATCGAAGACATGTGACATCTACCAACCCGCACTGTGACCGCGTGGAGGATTACGGATTATTGTTCTCACAGAGAGGAGGCCTGTTTCCCAGTAGTGTGCGAACATTATGAGCTGATTATAAGTATGTATTTTAAGGAGAACAACCAGATGTTACTGGATATAATATGTTACACGGCGTGTCATTCAATCCCTACTACCTGCATCAAGTCTTGTTTTGGTTTACTTTGTGTTCTAGCTAGTGAGACAGTTATACGAAGCCACTGTCATCTGACCTCGGCACACCAATCACTGGGCGATATCGATATCTTTCGGGCACTCAACTCGACGAACATCACTCATAAAATATGCAATGTATAAATTATACATATTATAATAATGATTATAATAATGTATAAATTATACATATAATAATAATATACATTTATCCGCAGTTAGCAACATCACTAGCAATAATCAGTGATGAGATTTTATGATATTTGCATTTTATGAAATGTGGTTATAATTAATAAAAGTAAATAAAACACGCATTATTAATCAGGTATTTGCTGTCAAGAAGAAAACAAAATCAATTAACGTTATGAAAATTCGCACTGCCCTAGATGAAAGAAAATTCTGCACGATGAGTAACGTAGGGAGTTTGATTCCCGTACTTATGTAACCTACAGATAGTTTGTCTAACTTTGGGTGTTTGTGTCTGCAAAAGAACCCACTCAATATTTTTGATCTAGGACCTACGAAATATACATTACTGTACAAACTATCGTACCAATAATTATTTTAATGCTTGTAATAACGGATTAGGGGGCAGGAGTTATACAAAACTAGCTTGTTTACTATTAGCATGCAAGGGTTATTTATAAGGTTTAGCTAGCTCTCTCTAAAATTTTAGCTTGAGGTTACTAATATAATACTGACATAGTAAGAATCGACTGCATAAAATGTTTTGTTTATTAATTATTAACAGACAGTAAAAAATTGATATAAATTAATGGAGAGTAATAGGCTATCTGCAAGTGTAATTAAAATTAAAATATGAGTAATAGATAACATAAATATTTTAATAATAAACTGTGTTCTATTAAAATATTATTAATTCACAAAAAAAGGACTAAATTAATCTTTTTTTTTTTTAATGGGGGGTGTCCCCCATTAAAAAAAAAAAAGATTAATTAAATTATAACCTACCAGTTAATATCAACACTGCACTCAACCAGCATAAAATTTATATATATTTTTAATTAATTCACTTTACTCATACACGAATACTTTTAAACTACGACTGCGTATCTGCGAACAACTTGCGGGCAATTGCGCGATGACTTGAGCGCATACAGTTCAGAGTATAACTGACGCTAGGAACTAGCGTACAGCATAGTTAGGCCCTTGCGGTGCACGCGGCAAACGGGCTAGGAATAGAGATGGGACACGATGACACGAGTTATGTCGATGTTTTAATTATGGCAGCTACTCGTGCCAGGATGAGTGACATGAACTCTTTCTGTGGTGAAGAGATTTGGAAGTTAGAGGAAAAGAAATTCGTTTCTCGAGTATGAGGTCGCGGGTTCGAAACTTCGAATTTGGCAAATAACAACGATTTGTTTTTTATTCGGATATTAGGAATATTCTTTGTCACATAGGTAGGTAAAATTTCAACGGGGAGGTTCAGAATCATATACTGAATCCATGGTAACAGTTTGTGTGCCAATGTTCCTGCCAACCTGTATGATACCAGATAGGAAATTGAAAATTCTGGCTGGTGTAGTTTGGTTGGTTGCGACACTACGTGCACTACGTGCACTACGGGCACTAGGGTGTGTCAGTGGTAATTAAAACTAAGTATAGTCACTCGGGTCTTTAAATGTTAGCTGGTAGCTCCACAAGTTTGTAAGAATTACTATCGAGGTTTAAGTTATTGTTGTTGCGTAAATTACGCGGCCAGCTGCATCTGGTAAATCTAGAAACTTATTTGCATAATCTGTAAGATAGCCTCCACGAGTGGCAATATTCAAATCTTAGTTTTGCACACTCTGGGCTGCAGCCCTTCTTCTATCTTGCTGATTGGCCAATAATTTTACAACGACATGAATTAGCCAATACGAGACAAGAAGAAGAAAGACATTTGAAACCGGTATACTTCGTAAAGAAAATACTATGATTATTTTGATTACACCCAAGAACTTAACACTTACAATGGGTACCGTATTCATCGATTAATCCGGGAAGTTAAGTAATTTAGTCACGTCCAGTCGTGGTTGAATGAACGCTGTTGACACGAGAAAACCTCTCCGTAACTTGGTAAGTTGGTACATACTAAATTAATCAAGGACATTGCTACTAAAAGCCTTATAGTCTAACAATAGATAGGTACAAAAAGTACAATAGATACCTACTTTTCCACAATCATAACAGCAACTAAGTGGGTGATTAAAAAACGCAAAAAATGGTTTCAGAAATGAGTAATTTATCCACAATAAATCAACAGTTCTTTTTAATTTTGATTATCTCGGAACCTATGCAAGTATTCTAGAATTTATTAATAAATGATAAATTATTTTATTTTTGCAAGTATTGTACAAACACTTTTACACGTCAATCATATTTTAAAAACTAAATGAAGTCGGCGTTTCCTATCTGACTACTCTGAGAAGAAAGGCCGAAAAAAACTCGGAGGTCACAGTCTCTTTTAAAGTCTAGACATAATCTTGCTCAGACCATGTGAAGACCATGTAGATTGGTGTCTGATGTGGTCTTCTGAGGAGAGCATCACACAGATTGAGAGGGTTTGTCCAGTCAATGCACGCATTTGTCAGTTATCGTGCAGCTCAACTCAGAATTTAAGGAGCTCAACGATTCGACGTAGGTACAAAACAAAAACAAATTATATGGAAAGTAAATATTCATGTCATTGTATATATAAAATTCATTAATGACAATGTGTATATAAAAACCCGGAGATAATCTTAGTCAGAGCATTTCGTTTGAGGACCATGTAGATTTGTGTCTGAAATGGTCTTTTGAGGAAAGAACCATACAGATTTGAATGGACCTGTCCAGTCAGTGCACGCATTTGTCAGTAATCGTGTAGCTCAACTCAGAACTTGAAATGAGCTCAAACCCTAATCCTTTACTACAGGTAGACAGATATCTAGATGTTTTTTAAAATATGTGATTTTGCTTTCATAATTTCTAGAATATTTTTGGGTGATGTCCAGACATATGACTAGAAACTGTGGGCGTAAATATTGTAATCCAGACCCATTGTTAAGGTTTACTCTATTCAACGTTCATGTCACTAACTACAGACGAACACCCAATTTAAAACTATAATAAGTTGACATTGTATATCAGATGGATAATTAAAAGAAAAGTATTTTGAACTTTGCCAACTGCTAAGGCCGGCCACATACATACGGAATTCCGTTTCGAAATGTCGTGTCGGAATTTCGATGGCAGCAAATCCATACAAAATCAAGGATCATACACGTACATTAATACTCCGTTCAAAATTTTCTCCGAATCGAAATTCCGTCTGTATGTAATGGTTTGTATGGATTTGCTGCCTTCGAAATTCCTAATCAATATTGATTCTTTGATCTTTTAACGGATGGCCAAAATTGGAATTAAAACCGTCATCTTTTTTTCAATAAATTTCACAAAACAATTTCACAATTAAGAGGAGGCTCCCTAATTTGTATGCTAATTTGCATTAATATTTAAAAAAAAAAACTCATGCATACAATCAAAATGGAACTTTAGTATATGATTTATAGGATACTTTTCTTCCCATATATAAGACAGTAACGTAATTGGAACATTTCGGCTCGATTAATTTTTTATTCGAAAATTATGACTTTTAAAAGATTATTTTGAAACAAAAACAAGATTACTCGGCTTTTATGTCTCAAATAATTATTGACAGAAAGAAAATATAGTTTATTATCCAGATATAAGATTTTTTCTTAAGATTAATAATCATTATTTAGTGTGTTAAGTGTCAAATGTCATCTGTCATCTTTTAGAAAAAATATTTTCTGTTACTCTCGATTTTATTCTTGTATATATTGAAAATTAAACAGTTATCTCGTTCTGAGCTCGGTAATTTCATTGGCCAAGCCATAATTACCCTGCAGGCTCCTCGGAACTTTTTCGGGATTTGTACATGGTCCTTCGAGCCGGATGATATATTGGTTGAGCCACACAGCGACATATGCATTACAAAGCTGATCTGATGATGAAGCTGTTCTAATACGAAGCGAATCGGACTGCGGTTCGAGTACGAATTTAGTTGGATCCAAATTCAGTGAAGTATTGAAGTGAAAAAACTGTGAGTACGCCTTACGTATTGACTTAGGAAAATTCAAGCAATATAGAACTTTCAATACAAGAAGAAATATACTTAGACAAATTGGGCATACAATTTAGTTGTAAATTCTAACTCATTATTGAAACTAAAGATAGTTTAAACTATTCATTAATAAATTAAGAAGGAAATTAAAATGGAAACGTATTTTACTATGCAAGAAGATACCAAATTAAAGATACAAAAAGCTAGAGTTAACTTCAAAAAATCTCCAAAGGAAAGAATAACGCAATCCTACTTGGAAACTCGGCTTGAAACACTGGAAAATTATTGGACTTTGTATCGTGATACACATAGAGTCATCATTTCGGAATTTGGTAACAAGGAATTATTGAAGTCTAGTTATTACACAACTGATGCATACGGCAGTACTGAAGAACTGTACACAGATTATAAAACGGAATTAAAGGATTGCTTGCTTAAGTTTAAGATCGATTCTAATACGGTTGTATTGTCTAGTTCTAAGGTTATTGAGTCAAACGTCGGTCAATCCTTTAGTGTTAAGTTACCTAAGATTTCTATTCCTAATTTTAGTGGCAAATACACCGAATGGACAAGTTTTCGCGATTTATTCATATCATTAATACATAGCAACAAAGCATTGGACGACGTTCAACGGCTACACTATCTCAAAGGCTATTTAACAGGTGAGGCTGAGCAACTTTTGCGGCATATTCCTATCACGGCCATTAATTACAACGTCTGTTGGGATCAGTTGGAACATCGTTACAATAATAAGTTGCATCTTGTTAATTGTATTTTAAAACGTTTCATGAATCAAAAGAACATACAGTCAGAATCTTCCAGTGCCGTTAAAGAATTACTTGATACAACAAATGAATGTTTAAACGCCCTCAAAAATTTAAGTATTGACATTTCTTCTTGGGATATTATTGTAATTTACATTGTTAGTTTAAAACTTGATACCGAATCTAGGAAACTATGGGAAGTTCAAATCTGTAAGGCCAATGGTGAACTTCCTAAATTAAGTGATTTTAAAGATTTCTTAGAGCAGCGATTCAGGTCTCTTGAGTTTTTAGATAGTAAAGTCATTAACAAGTCAATTAATAGTACTCGCACAACTAAGGCTATGCATGTCACTTCAAACTCAACATGTGAGTTTTGTTCTGAAAGTCATAAACTGATTCATTGCAAGAAGTTTGCAAAAGAAGATGTTGAAGCACGTCGTAACTTTATCCAAACCAATAGGTTGTGCTTCAATTGTCTTGGTCCAAATCATTCGGTAATTTCATGTCGTAATTCAACCAATTGTCGTGTTTGCAAAAAGAGACACCACTCTCTTCTACACCCAAAATCAGTCCCTAAAAGTGATCAAGAGGAAGGTGGAATGGATCAATCTCCGCCATCAACTTCACAGAGCGAGACACCAAACAACATAGTATCTTGTTTCTCAAATGTAAACAGCCAAGTGTTATTGGCCACTGCCTTGGTAAAGGTAGAAGGGAGAACAAGTACTTTTGTTTTAAGATCTCTCTTAGACCAAGGATCTCAAGCATCGTTTATTACCGAGTCGTCGGTACAGATGCTTGGTCTGAAGAAGATTCCAAACAAGAGCTTTATTTCAGGACTTGGCAGTGACCAGAGTGCAACATTGCGCTCTAAATGGTTTGTAACCGTACAAGTTCAGTCACGCCACGATCCCAACTGTACAGTTGTTGTAAAAGCTCACGTTCTTAAGAAAATTACATCACTTCTTCCTGAAAGGAAGATTGGTTTTACTGTGTCGTCACCTCAAATGTTGGATCTAAAATTAGCCGATCCTGCTTTTGATACTCCAAACAAAATTGATATTTTGCTAGGAGCAGAAGTGTATTGCCAAATTTTATTGGAAGGTGTTATCAAGGGTCTACCTGGGTTTCCCGTGGCACAAAATACTAAACTCGGATGGATCCTCTCTGGTTATATACACTCACCAAAAAACCAAGGTAGTCTGCAACAAAATAAAATCGTAAACATGCACACTCACATATCGACTGATGATCTGTTAAAGAAGTTCTGGGAGATTGAGGAACCTTTTTCTGGAAACAAAAAGATTTTATCAGAAGAAGAACAGAACTGTGAGGACTTCTTCATAGAAACTGTTCAAAGAGATTCATCAGGCCGCTACGTAGTAAGATTGCCTTTTAAGTCAAATAATCCAGAGTGTCAGTATGGCAATTCATTTGAAATTGCTCGGAAACGATTTTATTTATTGGAGAAACGGTTGCTCAAGAATCCTGAATTTCGAACGAAATATTCTGATGTTATTGAGGAATACTTAACGCTAGGCCATATGGAGGTGGTTCCAAAATTAGAGAAAGAGAATTCTACTGCCATCTATTTGCCACACCACGCAGTTGTAAAAAATGATAGAACTACAACAAAGGTGAGGGTTGTATTCGACGCGTCATGTACTCTTAATAATGGCTCATCATTAAATAAAGATATGATGATTGGTCCAAGGCTACAACCCGAACTGAGACACATCATCATGCGTTGGCGTTGTCACCCTATATGCCTTGTTGCCGATATAGTGAAAATGTACAGACAAGTAAAGGTATCTGAAGAAGATGTTGATTTTCAACGACTTTTGTGGCGTAAGGATGTGAATTCAGAACTTCAACATCTGAGGTTATTACGTGTAACATTTGGTACATCTTCAGCACCATACTTAGCTGTACGAGCTCTGCAACAGCTTGCACATGATGAAGGTGATAAATACCCTTTAGCAGCAGACAGGGTTTTAAAGGAGTTCTATGTAGACGATCTCATGACAGGTTGCGAAAGCGTTGAAGAAGGTGTTCAGGTATATCATCAAATGAACGAACTTCTTAGTCGCGGGGGATTTGAGCTTCAGAAGTGGTCTTGTAATAAAAATGATTTATTGCAAAAAATTGAAAAAGACAGAAATGATACGAAAGAAACCTTAGAGATGAAGTTAGATTCTGTTATGAAAATTTTAGGATTAACCTGGAACAGATCTAGTGACGAATTTCAGTACACTGTCCAACTTCCTTCGCTTGAAACACCTGTGACTAAACGTAGAGCAATTTCGGATATCGCAAGATTATTTGATCCACTCGGTTGGATCGTACCCGTTATAACAACTGCCAAGGTTTTTATTCAGAGAATATGGCTTGCTGGTGTAGGATGGGATGATGAGATACCAGCAGACATACTCAAAGATTGGATTTCCTATCGCAAGGATCTCGTTCACCTTACTAGTTTTCAACTTCCGAGGTGGGTTGGGACAAGTAGAGACGATGTCCATATGGATCTACAGGGGTTTTCTGATGCGTCTAACGCAGCTTATGCAGCCGTTGTCTATGTTAGGACAGTAGATTGTAATGGTAAGGTTCATGTGAATCTCGTCGCTTCCAAATCGAGAATTGCTCCTGTAAAACAGGTATCCATACCTCGTCTGGAGCTTTGTGGAGCTGTCCTTTTAGCAAAGTTGCTCCAAGAAGTCTCGGAAGTATTGGATGTCTCAAAGGAAAATATACATGCTTGGACTGATTCCAGTGTTGTCCTTGCTTGGCTGAGTAGTCATCCCAGCAAGTGGAAGACGTTTGTGGCAAATAGAGTCTCCGAAATATTGACCATCATAGACAACAGTCAGTGGTCGCATGTCAAATCCGATGAGAACCCAGCAGATTGCGCATCACGGGGCATAAATCCAAGCAATATTTCTGAAATTGAATTATGGAAAAACGGCCCTAAGTGGCTACAAGAAAATACAGTCCATTACAGTAGAGGAAGGTTTAAGCAAACAGATTTAGAGGAAAAGAAAAGTAATGTTTTATGTTACATAACAACTGAAGACATTGATATAATTTTATTGTTTTCCAGTTTAAAGAGACTAATAAGAGTGCTTTCATATTGTAGAAGGTTTCTTAATATGACAAAAAGAGCAAACCATAAAACTCAAACTACACGTTGGCTAACATCTAAGGAAATAAATGATTCATTACTTAACTGTATCCGCTTGTGTCAAAGGGACGGGTTCCTGAAAGAAATAGAGAGTTTACAAGGATTTAGTAAAGTAAAAAAAAAGAAGTAGACTTACCTCGCTTAATCCATTTCTTGATGGCGACGGCATCCTTAGAGTTGGTGGACGATTGCAGAAGGCTAATGTTGTAGAAGAAATGAAGCATCCAATACTGATTCCTCATAAATCACATCTAGCAAATCTGATTGTTGCGGATGCCCATGAACGTACTATTCATGGAGGTCCTCAGTTAATGCTGAGTTATATAAGAACTCGGTATTGGATTGTGAACGCGAAAAGTCTCATTAGACAGCATGTTCGTAAATGTGTTGTTTGTGTGCGTTATTCAGCTCAAACGAATCAACAGTTGATGGGCCAAATACCATCAGCTCGTGTCACTGCTTGTCGCCCTTTTTATCAGAGCGGTGTTGATTACGCAGGACCTATTGCAGTCAGAACCACAAAGGGACGTGGTTATCACTCGATCAAGGGCTACATTTGCTTATTCATATGCATGGCCACTCGTGCAATACATCTCGAGGTAGTGAGTGATCTGACCTCAGAGGCATTTTTAAGTGCATTTAAGCGTTTTGTTGCACGCAGAGGGCATTGCGCAGATTTGTGGAGTGATAATGGCACTAACTTTGTTGGAGCGAATAGGGAGCTTAGGAATTTATTACCTCGAGAAGGGTCAGTAGTAGCCAGTGACATAGCTAGCTGGTTAGCGACAAATGGCACCAACTGGCACTTCATTCCACCCCACTCACCAAACTTTGGTGGTCTTTGGGAAGCTGGAGTGAAGTCCACGAAACATCACCTAAAAAGAGTAATCGGCAACAGTACACTCACGTTCGAAGAAATGACGACTCTCTTGTGCCAAATAGAGGCATGTCTTAACTCACGGCCGATAACTCAAGTTAGTTCCAATGCAGAAGATCCGTACCCACTTACCCCGGGGCATTTTCTTGTGGGTGAGCCTTTAGTGCTGGTACCGGATGCTAATTATGAAAATGCGAACATGAGTACTCTCAAAAGATGGCATTTCACTCAACGGCTTATGCAAGATTTTTGGCGAAGATGGTCACATGAATATCTGACACAACTCCAGCACCGTTATAAATGGTCACAAATAACTCCGGAACCTAAGGTTGGAGATATAGTGCTGGTTAAGGAGGATGATCTGCCACCGGCAAGATGGTTGTATGGTATGATTACTGACAAGCATATTGGTGTGGACAATCTAACGCGCGTTGTTTCTTTAAAATGTAGAGATTCTGTTATCAAGAGACCAGTGTCCAAGCTTATTATTTTACCTGTTGCCGTCTAGATTTAAGTTATGAAGTTTTATTTTGCTCAATATATTCAAATTCTACCGGCAGCAATGTTATGGAGTGTTGTTAACATTGAAATGTTTAAGTTAGATTTATTTATTATTTTATTGTTGTTGGTAGTAGCTATCTTTTATCATGGTGGGTGGGTTGGTTGTTAAGTAACTCAGTGTGTTATTTTATGGACACTGTCCATGGTGGACGGAATGTTAAGTGTCAAATGTCATCTGTCATCTTTTAGAAAAAATATTTTCTGTTACTCTCGATTTTATTCTTGTATATATTGAAAATTAAACAGTTATCTCGTTCTGAGCTCGGTAATTTCATTGGCCAAGCCATAATTACCCTGCAGGCTCCTCGGAACTTTTTCGGGATTTGTACATAGTGATAAACGAAATAATAATTGAGACTTACGACATTTAGTTCAGTGGTGGAACACTACCAAAGAACGCACGCGATATTGAACTTTATTACTGATGTGTTAGCGTTTAGCACATAGTAGAGTGGTGGGGTGCATGGGGGCGGAGTTTGCGTGGAAATTGTTTTTGGAGTGCCTGGTCTTAATGTTTACCAACAGCGCCCCCTGTTGACGTCATTCGAGCGCCAAAAGATCCGTGTAGCACTCTAAATGTGTTTCAAACTAAAACCTGGCAGTCTACTTATATTATCGATATCGATATTACTATCGATAAAAAAATGACAATATTGAGTTCAAAGTCCGAGCCTGTCCGATATAAGCTGTGCTTTAAATTACGCGCCAGTTGCCTTTATAACAAACTTAATACATATTTATAGAGAACAGTGGGCCTAAAACGGCCACATTAAGCAATTCATTTTCTGAATTTCCAGGAGATCATAAGCTACTGGTGGTCGCAGGAGTTGGAGACCCTGCGCAGGGCGTGCGTTACTGCGCGACGCCGGTACGCCAGGCACCGCAGGCTCCGTATCCGCCCTCCGGATACGGAAGCCATTCAGGCGGAGCTGTACGAGGGGTACAGAGCGGCGAAGACCGCCCTCCAAGCGGAGATCCTGCGGGCCAGGGCAGTGGCCCGCGAGGAGTTGCTGGAGACTCTAAACAGGGACCCGTGGGGACGCCCATATAAGATGGTGCGGGAGAAACTCCGCCCATGGGCTCCCCCGCTGACGCAGAGTCTCCGGCCCCAGCTTGTGGGGGACGTGGTGAGCGCTCTATTCCCGCCAAGAGGGGAACATACTCCCCCGCCCATGGCTCCGCCTACTGCGGTGCCCGATGCGGACCACACCGCCGACGACGACGACGATGCTCCGGAGGTGACCGAGGTGGAAATGAGAGTGGCGGTACGCAAGATGAATGCGAAAAATACCGCCCCAAGACCCGACGGTATACCTGGAAAAGCCTGGGTCCTGGCCTTGGGGGCTCTCGGGCCTCGACTAAGGGGGCTCCTAAGCGCATGCATGGAGAGGGGCCAGTTCTCACTTCGTTGGAAGACGGGGAAACTGGTCCTCATCAGGAAGCCGGGGCGCCCAGCGGACTCTCCGTCCGCTTATCGGCCCATCGTGCTGCTCGACGAGGTGGGCAAGCTCTTTGAAAGAGTCATTGCAGACCGCCTCGTCGAGCGGCTGGTGCGGGTGGGGCCGGATCTGGCGGAGAGCCAGTTTGGCTTCCGCAAGGGGCGCTCTACGGTGGACGCCATCATGCGCGTGCGGGCCCTCACGACGGGGGATGCTGTGGCCCGGGGTGGGGTCGTCTTGGCGGTGTCTCTAGACATCGCCAATGCCTTCAACACCCTGCCCTGGGTTGCATCAGGGAGGCACTCCGGTATCACCGGATGCCGACCTACCTCTGTCGTGTGGTCGAGGCCTATTTGACGGACAGGGCCGTCATCTACCCCGGTCACCAAGGAGAGTGGAACCGGCGAGAGATGTCGTGCGGTGTCCCACAGGGATCGGTCCTGGGGCCGCATCTGTGGGACATCGGATACGACTGGGTGCTGCGCGCCGACCTCCCTAGCGGCGTCAGTGTCGTTTGTTACGCTGACGACACGCTGGTCCTGGCGCAGGGGAGGTCGTACCAGGCGGCGGCCGACTTAGCGACACGCGGGGTTGCGACAATCGTCGACAGAATCCGGCAGTTGGGACTCGAGGTGGCTCTGCACAAGTCCGAGGCCATGGGTTTTCATGGACCTCGGAATGCGCCACCATCGGGTTCCCAGGTAATGGCAGGAGGGGTTCACATCGGCGTCGAGTCGACGATGAAGTATCTGGGACTCGTCCTCGACAGCCGGTGGAATTTCGTCGAGCATTTCCGACGTTTGGCTCCCAGACTGGAGCGGGCCGGGGCTGCGTTGAAGCGGCTCCTGCCCAATCTAGGGCAGGAGCCGCTTCAAACGCCTCCTGCCGGAGGCTCTACGCGGGGGTCGTGCGGTCCATGGCCCTTTACGGGGCACCGGTGTGGGCGCGTTCCCTAAGGCTGCAGCCAGCCCGCCGGTTGAACGCGTCCCAGAGGGTCATTGCCATCCGGCTGGCCCGAGGATACCGCACGGTCTCCTGCGAGGCGGCGAGCCTCCTTGCCGGATTACCGCCATGGGATCTGGAGGCAAAGGTCCTCGCGCACATTTGGGAGTGGCGCGAGGAGGCGAAACGCCAGGGCTTAACTCCGCTGCCGCGAGAAATCGCGGCACAGCGGACAGAGCTCCGGCGGGATCTCATGGCGTCATGGAGAGTGCGATTGTCGCAACCCAGCGCTGGGCACGCCACAATTGCGGCAAGTCCCCTCTTTGAGGAGTGGCTAGAGAGGCGCCACGGCGTCCTCACCTTCCGCCTGACGCAGGTCCTCACCGGACACGGCTGTTTCGGGAGGTTCCTGCACAGGATAAGGCGGGAGGAAACGCCCGGGTGTCACCATTGTGTGGATCGCCCGGAGGACACGGTGGAGCATACGGTGGAGGTCTGCCCAGCTTGGACGGAGCATCGCCGTGTCCTCGTGGAGGCGATTGGCGGCGGTGATCTCTCGCGTCCGGCCCTGGTTCGGGCCATGGTACGGAGCGAGAGGAAATGGGAGGCCGTCACCTCCTTCTGCGAAGCTGTAATGCTCGCGAAGGAGGAGGCGGAACGCATGAGGGAGAGGCAAATTTCGCGCCCTCACGCCCCTAACCCTAACCGCCGCAGGAGGAGACGCCCAGGGCGTCGGGAATCGCGAGGCGATTTCCGGCCACCGTAGGCGCGGGCTTGCGGACGGTGAGCAATGGGTGGCTCACCGTCCGATAAGGACCAGGCCCGGGTCGACGGCGCGTTGTGTTCCACGCGCGCCTCAAAGAGATGTCAGCAGATTTGAAGGGGTCCACTAGGGCCGATGTCTGCCGGGGTTGCGAAGAAAACCGAAAGGGAGATCGTGGCCCCCGGCAACAGGGCAACCGAAGGAACACGGGTGGGTTTTAGTCAGTAAGAGTCTGACACGCCCTCCCGCTCCGCCCAGAGCGGGAGAAGTTATTTGATGATTTCCCACCCTCAAAAAAAAAAAAAAGGAGATCATAAGCAATTCCTCTATGGTGACACATATTAGCTGAATCATATTCAATTTCATTCATAGCAGAATCATAAATTGGTGTAAATATTGCCGCATGTAAAAAATGAAGACTACTTTAAGTAATTTTACCGGTTAATTTTTTTTTACAGCTTTTATTAGTCAAATTAAATTTTTGTTTTTTTAATTCTGTAGTTTAAATGTTATTTCATTATAATACAACACTGTCAAACAGATGAATTGCGTAATAAAAACGCAGATAATATTATTATGAATTGTCAGTTTGTGACTTTTATTATGATTCATAATATTATAGTATTATGATTCTGTCAAAGCGGCCGTTTTAGGTCCCCATAAATACTTCTATTTATGGGTTAAACTAGTCTTGTTTTGGGCCGTGAGACTTTTGGAAACCATGTTTTATCTATTTGTATCTTTCGTACGTGGTGGTTTGACAAAGAATTTAAAAACAATCTTTTATCGTGAGAATTTAAAATCCATCTTGACGCTGGCTAAATGGTCAACTTCGGCTCCGTAACTACACAAGAAATAGTCCATCTTTTTAGGGCGAATTTCACTAAAGAAACTGAACGCGATCAGCACGTCTAAACCGCTTTCAAGAGGTGTCAGTGTCAATATTCCATAACACACTGTCAGCTCCTGAACGCCCTTAGTCGTCGTAAACAGTGACTGGGCTGATAACAAAGAGGATGGGTTGCAGTCTTCATTTCTGCAAATAACACTCTGCAATCACCAATTTGTCTGCAAAGGTGGTTAATATCCCCTTTGATAATTTCCGTGGGGTCTGGGACGTTCATGTTTAGCAGCTAATATTTCGAGGACTGATCGAGAGATTGAGAGTTCTGTCCTCGAAATGGCCGAAGCACGAAGCAGCGAAGACGCTGGAACTCTTAATCTTCTCTTTAAAATAATGCAATCTCTGCCATCACACCGGGAAGGAGGTTGGTGATCGCAGAATGCAGTGATTAACTCTTTATGATTAAAATCACGTATTCGCCTTTTCATCCACCTGACTGCGGCGGAGCCCGTATGGAGGTAACTGCTTTTCTTCTGTTTTAAACCACTCGATAGGTATTCTCACTACTACCCAGAACTACTAATTTCCTTTCGTACAGGTTCAATAATTCGTAACTATTTAAACTAACTAATAGTTCTTGTCTTGACACAAATGGCCTGGCAACAGACCGGTATCTAGTTTGCTATTGCATTATATACATACATACATACCTAACTCGACCACTTCACAAATGAGGTGGTCCCAATTATGTCAACGAAAACATTGGCTAATTACATACCTATCAATTATTTAAACATTTGCTGATAATGCTGCTAATCAACTTTGAACTGAATTGGGAATTTATTTACTTACCTATGTATTATTTGTTAATAACATCATTTAATGCCTGGATTCACAAAATATCTACTGAATAAAAATCTTCATTCGCAACCGTTTCTAAATACGTGTACATTACTTACACCCAGAGTTTAGCGAATTAACTCTCCCACATCGGTGGGTTAAAAATTATTTCGAAGTTTACTCCATGGTTTCTCTGTAACTCCGAGTTATTTAGGATAATCCATGAACGTGCAAGTGCTTCCTTAAGGCCCACTTATGTTGTTACGTTTCTATGGAAGTTCGTTATTTTTACTGATGAGAAATCCTATCACACGGCTTGTTTATTAAAAATTTCTAAGATCATGGCTGTTGGCATTATCCAAAAAAACTCCAGGCGAGCCTATTTCTATTATCCGGGCATAAATCCAGACCCCGGGTTGTAAGGGAGAATTTCCTAATGAAAAAAAACAAATATAACGGTTTTTTCGATCCAGGCATCGAAACCAGGTTCTCACGTTGAGCAATCACACTGGACCAACGAGATAGTCAAGTATATTTTTCGTTACATAATAATAATTAATTATCAACATTATAAAACTACTGTATTTTACTGGAAAATATTTGTGTTATGTGTAGAGTCTTTGTCTTAAATTAAGTACATAATTGTTCTTAAAAATATACATGTTTTGATGACAGTTAAGATTTAAAAAAACACATGTCATGACATTTAAATAATATTTTATCTTGTCACTGCATAGCTTTTGGGAAAATCCGAAGTCATCGGCGTAGGTTAATAAGAAATGTTGATCATTACTTTTCCACTGAGATGTATGTACATAATCTTATCAGATTGTAACCTGTCTCTTTAGTGTAGTAGTCGCTAGCACGACTGCAGAGTGTAGGGTCCTGATTTCCATGCTAGGGTCGGGAGAACCCACAGTTCCCGAGATGGTTTAAGACAAAGACAATGATATTTATCGTCAGATATGGTAGCTACAGAGTTGGTTAGTAGGTATAGGTTCATTTAGGAATGTTAAAGGGGGTTTTAAAGTGCACTTTTAACTATGCGCAAAAAATATCCTAATGGTGAAAACCAATAACCCTGTGTCCGACCCCACTCAGTTAAAATCCAGGTTCATACCAGTAGTCAGCCTTGTAAACACTAAAGTAATGAACCAGTCTCCTTGGTGTCGACTTTAACAAATACAAAATCGAATAATTCTACATTGACTACTATTTTTGTAGAAAGCATCTTCCATTCAAAGGCAGCCCCCATTCTGCATTCTGCCTTTATAACCAACTAATAAGCTTTTCGCCGGGATTCAGCTCAGCCTAGTAACTGTGACGTCATAATACGGTTTATCTTTTTTTTAACGATACTTACGTACTGTCGGGTTATCTGAGTCACACAATCAGCTGTTACTATTGTTTAGTTAATTTTTATCTTAAATGCGTTGCTAAAATTAAGTCTGTTCATTTTAAAAAAAAATTGCGCTTCAGTTAATATATAAATAGAATTGAACACATAATATCACGTGACTATTAAATAACCTGACATGGTTCTAAGTTTAAATACCGAGCAGTAGATAATTTATATTTTTTAATAACGGGTGTAAGTCAGGTATCACAGCTATCCGGGAGACCCACACGGGCCGTCCGCACATGGGAGACCCGTATGGGTAGCGCCTGCTAGTACTCTGAAACGAGAGAGTTAGATATGGTTGCTAACCTATCGTACCAATCCCCTTCAACCAAATACGCAGGTGGCTACAGGAATTCACCCTCACACAAGCGGAGTACTGGTGGACCTCGACACCGGGCTGCAGGCAGTCCAAGGTAGCAATGCCATCCCTGGATAGCAGGTTAACCAGGAGTCTTTTACGCCTGGACAGGAACGGCCTGCGCCTGGTGACGGGGACCATCACAGGACACTGCTCGCTAAACAAACACTTCCACACGATAAGCATAACGGACAGTCCTCTGTGCAGGGCGTGCATGGAGGCTGAGGAAACCGTTGCGCACGTGCTCTTTGAATGCACAGGCGTCACCCAGATTAGAACAGAAACCCTCGGGTCACCCAGATCTTTCACAGATGTTCTGAACAGACCAGGAGTTTTGATTAACTTCTGGAGGGAGGTGGGCTGGTTGGAATAACCCCCCAAGCGGCCGCCATGGCCCACGTACAATGGTCCACCTGACGGACTAAGTGCGGAAACCAAACCCCATAACATAGAACATAGAACAACATATGGTTGCGTTGTACCTGTTCTACCCGGAGCGGGTCGCGTACGGAGCAATCCGCGTCGCTGCGAAACAATGTTCTACCACCGTTAAACCAATGTTCTCACTGTGAAACCAGCCTAAAAATACCCATAACTTAGCCGAGAGTCACTTGTTCTTTCCGTTATTATGTTCTTATTTTTTCCCATACTTGGAAACATTTTTGAGGTTAAAAACCGGCCAAGTGCGTGTTGGACTACGCACAATGAAGGGTTCCGTTGTTGGGATGAATTTTAATAATAATAATAATAATATATTTATTTTGTACGAAAATATGCAGCGAGAGTACAGAGCAGTGTCTTAAGGGTAAGTTGTACAACAGTGACAAAAGTTCTAGGTCGAACGTCTGACTTCTAAACTAGGCAATAAGCCTGTGTCTTAGAAGCCAATGTTCCCCGAAATAACAATAACATACAACTATTTATATGATACACGTGCAAGTACTTCTGTGATATTAATAAAAATAGAAAACAATCGTAAGCGTATACAGCATTTAGGTATTTAGATGTCAATTTTTAGAAGATTTTCAGTTTCGTCGTATGATAACTTTTGCAACCACTTGGTGAGAATATTCTTAACCTCGTATTTTGTGCGAATATAGATAGACAAAGTTTTGTTTATTTTATTATAAAGTCGAGAGCTTGTAGCGAGAAACTGTCGACTAGCGAGTGCGGTACGACATTTGACAGTGTCACTGACAGGGAATTGCTTACGTCTTAAGAGAACACTTGGCGTAATAGGTAGCATGGAGTGTCTACGCAGAACGGCACGAAGAATATAGAGCTGCCTAACTGTCAAAACTTGTGCCTCGGAATACAGTTGGGCTGAAGAGAAGTCTTTACGTTTAAAATACATCAGCTTTAGGATAGTTCGTTGAGAACGTTCTACGGTAAGTAAAGGTGTTGTGTAGGTTCCACCCCAGGCTGAGATACAGTACGAGATAAGGGACTGACAAAGACTCTGATATACTAAAAGCATTAATTCTCGATCAGCAGAATGCCTAAGTTCCTTGAAGATATAAATCAGCTTCCTGATCCGGGTACATAAGGCTTCAATATGGGGTTTCCAGCTTAGTCTATAGTCTATGAAAACTCCCAGATATTTTATATCATGAACCTGAGATAGGGCTGGACAGTTGCAGCCACTACTACTGTCTGCGCAAGTATGAGCTATAACTATTCCCGACTCTGGGGGAGGACTAGTAGTGTTAGGTAATGAAAAGCGAATAATTTTTGTTTTTGCGATATTAAGTGTCAAGAGATTTTCTGAAAGCCATTCCATTACCGAGCGAAGCGCACATTCAGCTCTTTGTTTTGCCTTAATCCAATCGACGTCGTGAACTATCAATGCCGTGTCGTCAGCATAAGTAAATATATCGCAGTTAGGAACCTGAGCTTGACACAGATCGTTCATGTATAGAAGGAAGAGCGTGGGCCCAAGTATGCTTCCCTGTGGGACACCGAAATTGATAGTTTTATGATCACTTGTTAAAGATTCGATTTTTACACACTGCGTACGATTGGATAAATAGTCCCTAAAGATATTCAAGGTCGATCCACGCACTCCTATTTTCTCTAGCTTCGTGACAAGAGCGGGAACAGATACCGTATCGAATGCTTTGGATAGGTCAAGGAAAATGCCGTAGCATTTCATTTTCCCATCCAATTTATCAACCAGAGTTTTTGTAACGTCAACTACTGCATCCTCAGTTGATATACCAGCTCTGAATCCATATTGGTTACACGCAATAAGTTTGTGCTTATTCAGGAAATTTATTAAAGAATTGCTGAGGATTCTTTCAAATATCTTTGATAGCGAACTCAATACGGAAATAGGCCGATAGTTTGTAGTACTAGTCCTATCACCACTCTTAAAAATGGGATGCACAACAGCTTTCTTAAAAGCGTCAGGGAAAACGCCGGAGTCAATAGCTCGGTTACAGATATGTGCTATTGGCACAGCCAAGGTAAGACTCGACTGTTTGAGCACCTTAGCTGGGATATTGTCGTAACCTGTAGCACAGTCGCTACGTAAGGAGTCGATTAGGCTTTTCACGTGAACTACATCAACTGGCAGTATAACAAGTGAGTTACAACTAGTCGTACGTTCAGTTACCACTTTGTCACGTCCTGTAAGTGGTGTTATGTTTGAGGCAAGAGTTTGTCCTATGTTAACGAAGAAGTTGTTGACATCATTTATTGAGGTTTTTGGATCGCTGGATATTTGAAGTAATTCTCGGGGTGACTGCGGTTGGGAACACGTATTCGTAATTTGTTTAATAGCTTTCCATGTGGCCTTCGGATTATTCTTAGCTTTAGACAGCTCATTTTTATCATGGGTTCGCTTCATTTTTTTCAGTAACGAATTTAGGAAATTACGATACCGCGTATAGGTGACTTTAAGGACATTATTACTTGGATCCCTAGTTACTTTTTTATGCATCATGTCTCTATTTCGTATACAACGGACCAAGCCCTGGGTCATCCACGGTTTGAGAACACGAACCCTTCTATGGATTTGTATACGTTGTGTATGTTTAATAATAATCTCTTGCATTAAGATAATTAATAAATCAGCGGCCAGACTTGGATCCGGCTCTTCCAAGACTGATTTAAAGTCGGTACTATCTACTTCGTTTTTTATTGCAGCATAATTATAACGATAAAATGTGTTGGAACTACTGTTTGTCATAATGCCTTTGGTCTTTAGACACAAAATAACGGGAATGTGATCAGTAATATAGGATTCCAGTAATATGACGCGTGCTATTCCCCTAGTTTTTAATAGAACGTGATCTAAACAGTTTCCTGACCTAGTAGGTCGTAAGTGAGCAGGGAGTAGTCCCAGTGAGGCGGTCATGGTAAGATAATCGTTTGCGTGCTGGTCATTGTTGTTCGATTTTATATCTATATTCAGGTCTCCAATGAGAACCATGTTATTATAACGTTTCAGGGTATTTATTAGGCTGTTAAGACTATTATAGAATTGATCCAGGTTATGATATGAGGGAGAGCGGTATATACATATAATAGCTGTGTTTTCTACGGTACAAACAAGGCAGTTTGCATCAAGAAGCGGGGGTTCGTATGTTGTACTTGTTATGGATGCTTTAGAATATACTACGACTCCATCATTTTGTGACCGATTGTTGACAGTGGCATGACAATTGTATCCCTCGATCACTGGCAAGGGTCCGGATACTTTGAGCCAGCACTCAGTTAATATGACAAAATCAAATATAGTTTTCGTAGTTGCCAACATCGCTATAAACTGGTCAAAATTTTTTTTTATACTTCTTATGTTTACATGAATTATTTTAAGATTTTCGTTTGGTTGAACAATCAAATCACTGCAGAGATTAGGAGAACATACATGGACGCTGGCTAAAGAGAATTCATCAATGTCCCTAGATACATCGTTAATTACAGCCATTTCTAATTAGGAGCACCATAAGCAGGGGTGGAAACATGTCATGACTTTGTAACTTTAGGTCTATCTCGAGATTTTTTATGCCTAAGGCCATTTTTTTAAAATAGCAACGTAAACTGAGTAGGGATCTTGTAAACAGTATGCAGTCACGAAAATAAGTTATTATTGTGTTGCAATAGTTGATCATATTACCTTCGAAAATGAATGATGTATAAAATAATCTTTGTAAATATGCTGTATGACATAAAAATAATAAATAAACATGCAATATAATAAGAAAAAATAGTAGCTTTAGCAAAAGGGCAGTTAACAAGTTTGGAATTAACAAAAATTGAGCAAAAAAAGGAAACAAAAATTTACAAGGAGAGTTAAACGAACAGTATACTGGATATTTCTCGTTAAGAGAAGTATACGGAGGAGTAATTACAATATAAAGTCATTGTTTTTTAATCAAAGCAACCAGACACTTCGGCGATTTAATTTGTATGGGTTTCTCGTTAGGGTCTTTAGGATCTTTCCGTAGGAGAATTCTTCCATAAGAGTTCCAGCAGGAGAAATTATTAGCTTTCGCATATGCGCGGGCATCGTAGAACAACTTCTTCTTTGATGGTGGCAGGTGCTCATCAACATAAATTGGTTTCTTTTCCCCAGGTGCGCCAATTGAATGGGAGTTCAGCTTGTCAGCTACTGGACGTTCTTTATTATAGCTCCGCACGTTTAAAAGAAATTCATTCCTTTTCGGAACTGATATAAATTCTACCACCGTGGGTCTAGGGCTTCCAGACGTTCCCGGTAGACGATAGAGATCACGTAGATTTGATGCCTGAATCTCAACGTTTACCACTTTTCCCACAGCTGACACCATGGCTAAGAGATCCTCTGAGCTTTCTTTGGCTTTTTGCGGAAGGTTCCTGAATTCAAGGGTTGCAGGTCGAGATTGGAGTTGCACGTCCTGGATATATTGTTCCAACTGGTAGATGCGATCATCACTTTCTTTCTTATGGTTTTCCATGCCGGCTACTCTGTTTTTGATATCTTCATAGCACGAATTCACAGACTCCATCCCGAGGTCTAGTTGAAGGTGGGATTCCCGAATTTCCGAAATTTGAGTTTTCAGATCACTCAGATCTTTAGTCAGTCTAGATAATACAGCATCATGCTCAGATTTCCAGTTTGCGAGACGGTCATCATTTTCTGTCTTCCAAGAGGTGAGCATGTGCATGATTTCTCTTTTAAAATCATTGAATGTCTGCGTGAATTGGTTTGGCTCACAATTAGGAGAATCATCGATACGCTGGCGTTTGTTTCTCACAGTAATGTTACCCACTTGTTTTCCTTCTGATTCTACAGAAGAAGTTAGATCCGATTCGGACAATGATTGTCCAGCTCGAAGTGCTTTTGTTGAAGGCGGTGTTCGTTGAATATTCATTTTAGAAACCAAACAATACTATAGATGAACTGTTGATGGTTTACCGAAGTCAATTAATACTATTAACTTATTTATTTGAATTATAAGTTACTCGGGTCGCTCAATTAAACCACAAAAAGGGCTAAAATAATTTGTTGGATAGTGTGGATTAGAACCTGCGACGTTAAGCTTCTCAGTCCGGCGTTCAGACCGCACGACTGTATCGACTTGCTCAAACGTGCCAAAAATTTCGTTCGTTATGGTCCGTAAGTGACACAACTTTGTGGAGGGGTGACCTTTGTAGTCACTCAATGTCACGGTACTAACGAACAATCACTGGCACCCACGTTGTATTAATTAAGTTATTTAGTTATTCTGCTTGCAAAAGTCACCCAGCACTAGCAGATTTTTACACACTATGACAGATAAGAGTAATACACATACTTGAACGATATTTACAGTACTTTTGTGAACTTTAATCTATTTATAATAATTTGTAAACACAGCGATGGCGCAAATACGTCTGACTCGCACGGACGGAATTTATCCCAAATACAAACTTAACATATAACAAATACACGTTCTCCCATACATTCCAACAGCAAATGTACGCACAATATTGAGAGATTTACCATGTTATTATAAGACCATAGACTTTTTATAGGTTTTCCTGAAATCTATGAATGAAGAACCGTTCTATGTACTTAATTTTTTCAAAATTTTAGGCTTAGTAAGTAGTTTCGGAGATAAGGACCTATGGTCAAATTTCATCTATTTTTTTAAATATCTTTAAATGTATTTACTTTAAAACCATTAAAAAAAATGTATATCCTCGCAAAAACCCTTTTCGTTTGATTTGTCACACGATACAGTTTGAAATACTTTATTTTTTATTTTTTCTTATTTGCCCTCCAAAAGTGACCCCCATATTCAAAATCCATTTATTTACGTTACACGTCCCTGTTAGGGTCACAAAAATACATATGTGTACCAAATTTCAACTTATCTATCTATCTATCAACTTACCGTTCCATTAGATTCGGAACAAATTGGCTGTGACAGACGGACAGACAGACAGTCAGACAGACAGACACACGAGTGATCCGATAAGGGTTCCATTTTTTCCTTTTGAGGTACGGAACCCTAAAAATAGTGAACTTTCACAGTTAAAAAAAAGTCAGTTTCACAAAGATACTTAGTTTGATGTTCAGAATGCGTAATTGACGGCTTCGTTATGGGTCTTTTTGTTCCTGTATCACACGAGTATCTGCAGATAGAGTGGCTGACCTCATTTTGTTAGCGAAAGGTCTGTCCCAGGTAATAGAGGGCGAGCCTGTTGCCATGAACATCTTCAAACTCTTTCTCTTTTCCTTCTGTATGTAAGGATCGTAGCAGATAGAGTGGTAGAGTTCTGTAGTTTTTGTCAACCTTCATGGAAAAAGGCGTAGGTAATTTATATTAAATATATTTAGCGTAACAACACATAGAGCAAGCAAGCTTTAGGAAAGGGTTTTGTACAATGGACCATATCCAAACCCTAGAACTGATTATAGAAAAGTATCAGGAGCAACAGAGGCCCCTGTATACCCCTGTGTGCCCCTTCATTGACCACCAAAAATCATTTGATACGGTATCACACACAAGTATATGGGAAAGCCTAAAAGAACAAGGAGTAGAAGAAAAATACATAGAAGTCATCAAAAGTATATATCATTATAATATGGGTAGAGTCGAACTAGAAACCCTTGGTGCAAATTTTCCCTTAGAAAGGGGAGGAAGACAAGACGACCATCACGACGACCGCTATCTCCAAATATATTTATAGCAATCATTAGCAAGCTAGGTCGGAGCAAATCTTGACTAAACAAACAAGTCGCGTACCTAAGCCATCTGAGATTTGCAGACTACCTGGTGCTCCTATCGGAGACAAGCTCCCAACTGCAGCTCATGGTCGAAGTCTTAAGTGTAGCTAGAGTAAAAGTGGCTTTGGAATTGAATCTCAATAAGACGATGACAATGACAAATAGCTTAAAAATACCAATAAGGCTTTTAATAACAAACTACTGGAGTATGCTGAAAACTACATATAACTAAGGAAGAAAATTTGTTTTGATAGAAATACAACGAATTAGAAATAGTGAGAAGGGTACAAAATACATGAAATAAATACTGCCATCTGAAATAAATTTTTAAATGATTTTGCGGAGTGAACCATCTGTATAAATTTGTACTGTGAGACACTAAAAGTTGCTAGAAACATGTTGGTGATGCTGAATGATGATGATGAGCATCCAAAGCTGTGCTTGTGGGCATAATACCAATATGAGTTTGGCTATTTGCTATCGCCAATCGTGAAAGCTGTACAGTTACAATTTGACATATTTTGAAGGACATTGTTAATTAAAGACAACGAAAATCACGCAAATGAATGTTGTTGAATTGTCAAAATGCCGTTGCATTGCTGTTGTAATGTGTTATGGTATCACCCCGCTGAGTAATCTTCCTTGGACTATTTTAAGACGAGCCAAGGTGCGCACAACATGTGCGCAAAGGTGGGCAGGGATCATATTTTACTCTCTGCAGGGGACCAAATGGTTATCAGTCTACTGATTATTTAGAAATCACGTGTTATGAGTAATTTAATGACGTCTTTTCTTGTTCATTTCCGAGATTAATTTGTTTTCACATATTATTTGATAAGGTTGACAATATCATTAAAAAAGTTATCTACGAGTGTAAATAATGACTGGTGTCGTGTTCAAATAGGTAGGAACTATTATAAGTATGTTGACGCTAAATTCTAACGGGTGAACTGCGAAAAAACCGTTGTACTTTCGAGTAACGAGCCTACAGGAAAATTAACAGCGGAGAAAAGGCCTAGTTTTCGGGTAAGATCTAAGCCCGCACCCTAAACCCACAACTTTACCTAAACTCGCCTGTGTTACTACTTATGTAATAGGGGGTGTGTCTATTCCCATTCAAATTGGGACTCTGGACTGCCACTGAGAATAAATGCTTGTAGTAAAATATCAATCCATCTAGGAATCCACCATACCTTAAGAGGCCGTGCACGAAATAGACTAATTTTGATCAATTTTGTTCATTAGTTGTGAGAAAGAGAATTTAAATAAAACTGTTTGTGTTTTGAAAAGTCGAGTTCTTTGTTTTGTATGTACCTGAAAGGAATTTTTCAAATAAGTCAAGTGTTGATGGAAAATCACTAATATTCGCAACAAGTTTTGTTTTGTTGTGTGTTTTGGTTTTGTTTTTGTCTGCCTCGTTGGTCTAGTGGTCGCAAGCGCTACTGCTGAGCATGAGGTCCTGGGTTCGATTCCCAGGTCCGGCAAAGTGATATTGGGTTTTTCTATCTGAAATTTCCCAGTAGCAGCCTGGAGTCTGGATTTGTGCCCGGTTGATGGCAATAGGCTCGCCCCCTATTACATGGGACTTAAAACATAACTGGCGAAATGTGGGTGAACCTGCTACAGGGATACCTCTGCCTAACCCTTCGGGGAAACAAGGCGTGATGTTATGTATGTTATTTAAGTTTTCCAAAAAATGACGCGAGGTTGACGTTCGATCACTTTTTTGCAAACAAAAAACTACTTTTGATTTTGAACATTTATAAATATTATCAACTTGGTCTACTTGTATGTGGCTGAACAACTTTTATCAACTTCGATATAATATATAGCAGAAAATTAATGTTGAAAAACCGTTTTTTTTATCCCCTTAGTAATGTATTTTTTCCTATTATTTAGCAAACCATAACAAGAAATTTAATAATAACACATTAGTTTTCAGCTATTCTTGAAATAAAATCAAAATTTTAATTTTATGATTATAAAATATCTTCACGTAAATCAAAGGCGAAATAAACCATATTTTCAAGAGCGGAAAAGTGATGCAACTATTAACAGGGCACTGTGATTGACACTAATGGTTTAGTACCACAAAAACTGTACTTTAATACACAGACTGAAATCTTACAATTAGATAAGTTATTGACGACAAAGGTCTTTTTTTCGTACACGGAGCCTTAAAAGGAGATCTTACAGCATTCTTAGTCAGTCAAATGGGTTTTTCTATCGGTACTTTCAATGCTACAAGCGCCATAAATAAATCAGGCTAATATTATATGAATTTAACATTGTACGAACAGTAATAGCTAACTAAATAAACAAAACGATTTCATTTTACCTGCAAGTGCAACTGATTATATCTCTAATTTGATGTTAACTTTCCCTGTTATTACTTTACTAGATAATATTGTTACGGACGGAACAGGTGGGTGTGTAATATATGGCATAATAACAGATAGTTTTAATATCACTTGAAATAACTTTCACATGATATAATTTTCATGAGGTATAAAAACAAATAACTTGATTTCATGTGATTAGATCATCATATTTCATATAACTTTCTTTTGCTCTAATAAAATTTAGTATAGCGTTCATTTCTTATAATTTTCAATTTGTATAATGCTCTTTTTTATAATTTTCATATTACTCATTTTCAGCCAAAATTATGTAATTAATAAGTAAATATCAGGCTATATACTGTTATAACCTCATCTAATCCAAATGATTCACCAACAATAGAAGGGATCTGGCGCTCGGCGGCCGCATCCGCGGCACGCTCGCTTCGCTCGCTCGCCTTCGCGCGTTTAAATGGTCACTATTCTAACCTAACCTGAACCAAATGACGACATTTCTAAATCACATTAAACGTTACTTATAGATTTCGTATATTATAGTAACTAATATTATACTAATCTAATTTTAATTCTGATGTGCATTATAGAAAATGTTCATTGTACCATATAAAATTAGGTAAAATTAAATTATATCAATAATTCATTATTTCATTTCATCGTTATATTAAAAAAAGTATATTAAACGAAATTAGGTCATATGATCGTTAGAACTTTTTTTATTATTTCAAACGTTACACACCCGAAACAGTTACAGACATGTAAATTATTATTTCTTCATTATTATGTAGAAGAGAAAGAGGTCAATTGTCGAATCCGACTCGGCTGGGTAGCGTTCGGGAAGCTACGTAATATCTTCTCGTCCCACCTACCACAGTGTCTCAAGACGAAAGTCTTTGACCAGTGCCTGTTGCCAGTGATGACCTATGGTATTGCAATGTGGTCGCTCACAATAGGCCTTATCAGAAGGCTAAAAGTCACCCAGGCAGTAGAGAGGGCTATGCTTGGAGTTTCCCTACGTGATCGAATCAGAAATAAAGAGATCCGCAGGAGAACCAAGGTAACCGACATAGCCCGAAGAATTGGCAAACTTAAGTGGCAATGTGCAGGGCACATTGCTCGCAAAACGGATGGCCGATGGGGCCGGAAGGTTCTGGAGTGGCGACCGCGTACCGGAAGACGTAGCGTTGGAAGGCCTCCCACAAGATGGACCGATGACTCTGTGAAGGCAGTAGGAATCCGCTGGATGCGGAAAGCACAGAATCGGTCGAAGTGGCGGTGTTTAGGGGAGGCCCATGTCCAGCAGTGGACGTCTTTCGGCTGAAATAATGATTGATGATGATGAGGAACAGGAAACCAAAACAAACGTATCAGTTTGTTATCAACAACATGTTACTGTCAACAAGAGAAATGGATGCAACAGATAGATAACACAGGAAGCTGTGGGTTTCCAGCAAATACTGAACAAATAATATTGTTGAAATAGAGTTCTATTGTTCAAGGTTTTATAATACACTCTTTTGCAAAAAAAACGGGCACCTAAGGAAATTTACGTTCTAAGGTCGATTTGAGTTAATTAAATGAAATTTATTTCTTTGACGTAGTCTATGTATACTTATAATCGTGTAAATTAATGCGCGTGAAGTGAATTGGGGCAATTAAAAGAAAAAAAACGATGGATTCTTTAAAACCGATGTACATGCCCAAACAATAAGAAGTGGTCGGCAATAAAGACAAGATTTTTTTTACATTTTTTAATTAAATAATGTTACAATTGAAAAACCTAATAACGAGTGTGACCTCCTCTTGCCAAAATCACAGCTTGAATCCTTCTGGGCATGCTTTCCACGATGTTTTTAATAACGTTTTGAGGAATACGTTCCTACTCTTCTGCAATGACTCTTTTTAGCTCCCTGATGTTTTGTGGAGCAGGTTGCACTGATCTTACCCGTTTCTTTAGAACATCCCAGACATGCTCAATTGGATTGAGGTCAGGACTTCGAGCTGGCCAATCTAAACGACGGATCCCAACTTCTTGCATGTACGCTTCCACGTCGCCAGAACGGTGCGGGCGAGCATTGTCGTCCATAAAAATGGAATCTTCCCCAAGTGCAGTCAATGTGGGTTGTGCATATGGAATTAGGACTTCCATTATGTATCGGTGTGCATTTAATGTTCCATTTTCTATGAAAACTAACTCCGTACGCTCCGTCGAATTAATTGCTGCCCAAAACATAACGGAGCCTCCGCCATAAGGAGTGATTTTTTCGAAACACACTTCCGCATAGCGTTCCCGTGGTCTTCGCAGCACTCGCCGGCGTCGGTCCTCTCCACACAAAGAGATTCTAGCTTCATCAGAAAACAATACTTTATTCCAGTCCTCCAGAGTCCATGAAGTACAGATCCGAGCAAACTGAAGTCGAGCAACACGGTGCTCACGGAGTAATTTAGGGCCCCGAGCTGGGCGGTAACTCCTGATATTGGCAGCCAAAAGCCTCCTCCTGACCGTCCACAAGCTAACTTCTACTCCTCTTACTTCTTCAAGGCTCTTCTTCAGGTCCACACTTGACGCCTTACGATTTCGCAACGCCTGACTCACCAAAAAGCGGTCATCTCTTGGTTCTGTGCATCGTTTTCTTCCCGAACCGGGTCTTCTTTTGACCGAACCGGTCTCTTGATACCGTTGCCAAGTCCTCTGGACAGTTGAATGACTCACATTTAGCCGCTGAGACACGTAAGTTTGCGAACAACCTTCTTCAAGTAGGGTTAAGTGCGGAAACCAAACCCCATAACATAGAACATAGTAGGGCTATAATTTTACCGGCCCTTATCGCTTTATCACTCATATCAAAAAGTGGTATTTAATGTAAAAAGAAAGATTAAATTGTTTAATTTGCAGAAAATATCCAAAAAGTTTTAAAATATCGTAATCAGTTAAAAATCGTTTCAGCAATTCGCGCCATTAGTAAAGCAATTGTAGAATAATCCATAATAATCATTATTTTTCATTTATTAATTTCAAATTTTAAATTTGGAACGTAAATAATCATGCCAGGATGCTTCAAATAACATGCCAATACATCGTCAAATTAATAAAACCTATTTCTTGTTCTTCTTCATTGAAGTAGAGAAAAAAATCTAAAGTGCCCGTTTTTTTTGCAAAAGAGTTTAGAAAAGTTCATGATGTAAATAGTCATGAAAGTCACCGCCTGTTACGCTTGAGTAGAAGGGGAGGTTGGAACTTTAAATTGAGTTTGTAATTCTACTAAAAAAAAAATCAGTGTCGGACTACGCACAATGAAGGGTTCCGTAGTTGAGATGAATTTATTTATTCCAAGAACAAACTTAACATTGTAGTTGAAAAACATGTTCTCCGATACATTCCAACTGCAAATGTAAGTTTGTAGTGGGATTGTATCGGACAATATTGAGAGATTTACTATATTATTTTAAGACCATAGACTTCTTATAGTATCTATGTAATCTATGAGTAAAGAGTCATACTATTTATATTTTTTCAAAATTTTAGGCCCATAGGTTAGGAGATAAGGGGGGGAATGGTCAATTTCCATCAAATTTATTAAATATTTTTAAAAGTGTTTATTTTAAAATTATATAAAAAAGTATGTTTAAATCCTCGCAACAAGCCCTTTCATTTGGAATGTCACACGGTACTGTTAACAAACAGTTTTTTTTTTAAATTTTCTTGTTTGCTCCCCAAAAGTAACCCCTTTATTTAAAATTCATTTATTTACGTTACACGTTCGTGTTTAGGTTACAGAAATACACATGTGTACCAAATTTAAACTTAATCGGTCCCTTAGATTCGGAGCAAATTGTCTGTGACAGACGCACAGACAGACACACGAGTGATCCTATAAGGGTTCCGGTTTTTCCTTATGAGGTACGGAACTCTAAAAACAGTATCTATACAAAAATATGTTTAGGTACAGCGTGTATCAGAAATGTGTTGTAATATTTTAAGGGTACAGAACAGCAAACTGGACAACTTTCTTTATGGGACCAGCATAGTATTTGCGAAAAAATTATTAGTTTTTCGATACAAAATTTCTATTGAATGACACACTTTTTGTATTCTATAAATATAATTTTAATAGTAGAAATAAAGATAAACTAGATCAACCATTTTTCAGATTATGTAAAGTACATACATCTTTAATGGGGTACTGTGTTAAATGTTACAACAAAATACCTTGCAACATGTCACAAGGTATTTTGTTGTAACATTTATGTAATATTTTTCTTATCCAAAATAAGAGTGCTTGGAAACATGCTGGTCCTGCTCCATTGGACAATTTAGAATCAAGGCAAAATCAAAAAGGTTGCTAATTTAATTGTAAAATTTATAATTTTGTGTTATATGACATGGATTTTACATTCTGTGATTACTTCCTCACACACTGACATATTAATTTAAAAAAAAATAGGAAAATCGACTTTTACAATGTTTGTAAATATGTGATAAATTATCTGTCGTTGCTTCATTTTTAATTCTTTTTACCTATTGTGGTATAGTAATTTTATTCTAGGTGCATCGTCTTCACATATAATTATTTAACTAATGTACGTACTTATACAAACTATTGTAAAACATTTTAAAAGAGTAACGGTGGAGTTTCTTGCCCATTCTTCTCCATACGAAAACTACCTTTTGGAAGAGGCGACTAGAATCAATTATATTATTTTGTAAATTTTGATGTTCAAAAGTGCCATACATGGGCCTATTTGAAATAAATGATTTGACTTTGACTTTGGAAAATAAATTAAAATTCAATGAAAAGTGATTCGTTTTGAAGTTATTTTAATACAACGACCTGTTTAGTGAGCATTCATAATAAATGAACATATTGAACGATAACCTCGTGAAAGATGACAACGAGAAACAAATAAAATATCTTGACTTAGCACACGAGATTGTCGACATATGGAGTGTGAGCTCGGCTATCATTGTGCCGATTGTCGTAACGGCCAATGGCTTGATGGCCGAAAACTTCGACCAACATCTCTTGAGGCTCTTGTTAGGCGGTTGGATCAAGGGCCTGATTCAGAAGGCAGTACTCCTCAATACGGCTCGCATTGTGAGGAGGTTCCTGTCTCTGCAGCCCTAACCACCGGTAGCTTGGACCCTGCTCCCGACACCGGCGGACCTCTATTTTTTTTATATATATTTTTTTTATTCTGTTTATCTTAAGAAATATTTTAAAATGTAAATTAATAAGAAATTAGATGAATAAACGAAATAATAATGAACTACTCCCAAAGGTACGAAAAATTGTAAAAAAAAAACAATGCTTAAAGCAATAAGGAAATCTGTCAATTCCGGGTATCAGTGTAAGGTACATACAAATCTAATTATTTCTATTTGTATCCAACAAATAGAAATAATTAGATTTGTATGTAACAATAGAACGTTTTTTTGACATGTTTTGATTTAAGTCCTGTGCTCGACACTTCTAAATAGAACTAAGCTATTAATATAACCTACTAGCTGACTCAATAGACGTCGTCATGTCCTTTCAATAATTCATACAACATCCCATTTGATAAAGAACGTTCAGTTTTCCCGAATTGGAAAATTTTCAAGTAAACTTTTCCACATTTCCTTTCCATAAATTACGAAAAATAGCCAAATCCTCAAGTGAAGCGCTTACCAACGAACAACATTTAATTTTTATTAGATATATAGACTATATTACAACCAGTTTTGTCTGGCTCATTGGTGTAGTGGTCGCAAGCACGGCCGCTAAAGGTGAGGCCTTAGGTTCGACTCCCAAAACGCGAGACGAACGGGGCAGTCGAGAATGAAAATAAGTGCTTGAATACGACTCATGAAAAAAAGCAGGAAAAGGAAGTAATGCAAGTAAAACCACAAACAATTTGCATACTTTTGTTAAACTATTGGTGCGTGCTGCGTAGTACGTGACCGATTCTAGTGAGTGAATGAACGTGATTGACCGATAGCGTGACTAATGAACTGAAGATAAATAGGTGTTTAGGAACTATTGATAGTAAGATGTTTTGCTTTTTATCGTATAGAGGCAGGCGGATTACAACAGCTCTTTCACAGTTAGTTTTCCTCTGATTTTCCATCTGTCGAAATCACAGTAAACTTTATTCACTTTGCAATAAGGTTGCTGTTGGATAACAAAGGACGGTACCTTGATGTGCTATTCGTTTCGAGACTGAGCAGGAGGACAGGAATGTATGTTGTTTAATTTGTTGTTGCATGAACGGAAGTTGTGTGGAAATCGGTTGTCATGTTATGAGAATGTGAGACAGAGGACTGAGGAAAATGTCGTGAGGATCGTATTGAGTATGAATATGAATCTCTCAGGAAACTATTTAAAAGGATTAATATTATGACGGTACCTTGCCAATTAATTTATGAAAATATTATGTACGTAAGGAAAAATCCACATCTGTTTAATAACATAAGTGATAGACATAATTTTAATACTAGAAATAAAGATGAACTAGATCAACCTTTTTTCAGATTATCTAAAGTACATACATCTTTTATGGGGTACTGTGTTAAATGTTACAACAAAATACCTTGCAATTAAATGAAAGAAAATTTAAAACTCATATTAAAAGTACACTTTGTAAACAAGCATATTACAAATTAGAGGATTATATCCATAAGAGTGCTTGGAAACATGCTGGTCCTGCTCCATAGGACAATTTAGAATCAAGACAAAATCAAACAGTTTGCTAATTTAATTGTAAAATTTATGATTTTGTGTTATATGACATTGATTTTAAATTCTGTGATTACTTCCTCACTGAATTATTCATTTTAAAAACATTAGGAAAATCGTCTACTTTTACAATGTTTGTAAATATGTGTGCACCATGTATCTATCACATAATTAAATTATCTGTCGTTGCTTTATTTTTAATTCTTTTTACCTATTGTGGTATTGTAATTTTATTCTAGGTGCATCGTCTTCACATATAATTATTTAACTAATGTACGTACTTATAACTATTTGACATTTTAAAAGAGTAACGGTGGAGTTTCTTGCCCATTCTTCTCCATACGAAAACTACCGTTTGGAAGGGACGACTAGAATCAATTATATTATTCTGTAAATTTTGACGTTCAAAAGTGCCATACATGGGCCTGTCTTTATGAGTAGGGGAAAACTAAAGAAACGATTTGTGGCTGTGTGAAAGATGATATGGCTAGAAAGGGTGGGGTAGGTGGTGACTACCGAGATGACGACTGATAGAGAATTATGGAGGAAAGGGACATGTTGCGACGACCACTAATAAATTGGAAAAAGTTCAAGATGATGTAGAATGAACGAAAGTATATTGAATGAAGTGATTCAAAATACGAACTGGACTAGGTAAGTCTTCTTCTTTCGTGTGGTTAGTGACTAATCTGGTGTCAGAGTTATAAAACCGCCCATGGGTCTCTGACTTGGCTTTACATGCCGTCGAAAAATATCTCTTAGCCATGCCGATTTCCTCACGATGTTTTTCTTCACCGTTTTTTAAGCAAGTGATAATTATACACTACGCTCATGAATCCGAAAAGTCAGAGGTGCGTGCCTTGGGTTTGAACTCGAGACCTATGACTTGGCAGTCTGACGGTCATTCCACTAGGCCATCACTGTTCGCACTAGGTAAGTAGGTATACTATTATGATGCTGAGCTGCCCATAATTTATTTGTTAGACAGTTATCTTATCCCCACTAATACCACGTGTCGCATAATCTTTATTAAACGATGTGACTCGTTTAGTTATTGACAGCGATGTTTAGCAATTACTATTATTGATTTTCAATAATAAAAATAATTGATTTATTTTTCTCAGAGTGCGTCAAGGCAAAAAAGATCTATGAAGTAAACAGTTTTTTCTACGATTGTTTTAAAAGCTTTAGTTGTAACTATTATCATTAATAAATATGTATTAGGTATTTTGTATATGCTTCTTTGACTAAGTGATTGCTTTTTTGAACTATGCAGCATCGATAATGCGACCATAGTTGAGGTTGTTTATTATTTTGATTACGATTTTCTTTGGTGGTTTAGGGAAACTTTGTACAGTCTTGGAAATGGATTGAAACTAGTTATAAATGATACCATTTCGAAGACAGTACGAAGTTTCCCTAAAGTGGTGCCTCGCGTTCAAAATGTCCAGCGAAGAAGCGATCGAAATGATCAGTGTTAGATCGCGCATTCCACAATTCTGGCGTGATAAACCCCGTCTTTGGTTTGCGCAGTTTGAAGTCATGATTGCCAACCAGAACCAGCTCGGAGACGAAGGAAAATACCGTTATAAGTGTGTATTACTAGCGCTTTGCCAGCGACTTCGCCTGTTCTAGATTCCCTATCTCCTGGGAATTTCGTAAAATCCTTATTCCTTATCTACATCATAAAGGGAACCTCTATGCAAAATTTCAGCTTTCTAATTCTAAGGTTTTGGTCTGGGCGATGACTGCCTCTTTAAAAAAAAAATCTGCTGTTCTATACATTTTGACCGCGTAGGTATTGCACATTTCTATGAAACAGCAGGTTTTTTTTTTAAATAACTGACGAAAGTTTCAACGCAGGGTTGTCCAGAATCATGTAATGAATCCATGGTAACAGTTTTTGCGTCGATATCCCTGCCACCTTGTATAATAAGTTCCTTGGTTATACGTGACACACACTACGTGATGAAGCAATCCGCTGGATACGAGAAGCACAGCCTATGTCCAGCAGTGGACGTCTTTCGACTGAAATGATTATGGTGGTGACGTGACACTGACTTTACCTAGTATCTTGCTCAATAGCTGAAGATAAAACAAGGCAAAGTCGACCTTATAAACTTAGCCCTTTCTAACTTGGCAATATTTAGTTTTCCTGTAAAGATAACTTGCCGAATCATTGACCTGTAAGTGCTTTTTTTTGGTTGTTCAAAAATTAAAATTGCAATAATTTTATTAGTTTTTGTCGTCGTGTGTCCATCTTATTATATAATACGTTGAATCATTGTATCTCGCTAGTTGCTATAGACTTCCGTATTCTAAAAAAATCTTTTATTATAGACAGGTAGTAAGCTAAAAAATTGTTAATATCGGAGTTAATAACGAAACATTATACTCTTGCGGATTACAGCTACGTGGACTTCTACTAAGTAGACCGTACTAAAACACATAGTTATTTTTACCCGAATACGGCGAAGCAAAAAGGAGGGTTATGAATTTGATCGTTATGTATGTATGTTCATCTGTTTCCTCATAGCTTCTAAACTACTCATCATAATATGAAAAATGAGGTATCGTTGGAAGCGTCTTGATTGTCCGTTGGTTAAGTGACGGAACATTAAATTGAATATGGCGCCCTCAAGAGGCAAAAAGTCATGAACTAAAGAAAGGAACAAATGAAAGGGCTTAATTAGCACATTTCAAATATATATATAAATAAAATCCTGAGGCGCATGTAATCTGTTCAATTGCTGCCCGTGTGACGTCTGACTCCGGATTTTTAATATGTCTGTCTGTGAAGTCTTGTTTTTACCTTTTTAAATGACTTTTTTGTCATAGTAGGGTTTTAGTTATTATAACTTTTATTTTTATTCAGATTAAGTAACGTTAGTGATCCGGACTCTTTCCTATTCTGCACTTCATAGGATCCAAAAAGGAGAGGCCACTTTAAAGTTTGAGCTACCTTGACTCGATTTACAAATGAGAAGAAAGTGGAACACACAGTGCAATTGTATTTAAAACAAAGATTGATTAATATAATTAGAATAACTTGTGTAGGTGGTACTACGTGGCTATATAATTACAAAACTAGATGACTTGAATATAATTTGAAAGACAGAATCTTGAGTTCGCCTTTAATGAGTCGTCTACCTGCCACAAAATGTCTGGGAATCGACTCCGACCTGTTTTGAAATTCTGTAGAAAAATATTTTTTTTCTTCAAAGATCATGGACCTCTTGTTATTTTAGTTTCCTCTAATAGTCAAACTCAAACTCAAAGCATTTATTTCAATTAAACCATTTACAGGCACTTTTGAATTGTCAAAGAGTCGGTCAGTTAGTCAGAAAGTTGAAGCTAATTGCCCATTCCAAAACGTAGATCTCTATGGAGAAGAACGGGCAAGAAACTCCAAGGACACTCTTTTAAATATAGATATTACAAAATCCTGGGTACATCATTCTTGTTGCTTCTATATGTGAGAACAATGTACAAAAAATAATCAAAAGCAATTGAAAATATAAGATTAAAAATAAGCCCTGGCAGATAAGAGATGACCAGTTTCAACTGACGGCGCCCGTTCACGAACATGACGCGTGGATCAGCACCATCCAGCTCAACCATTTTGTAGGGAACCGAATGATCCAACACACTCGCCACCATCAGCGAGACATTTAAGTGAGCATGACATATTCTCAACTGCCATGCTATTTCAAGTCAACATACATCTTAATAAGTTAATAAACGGCTCCATGGTCTCACATTTACAAAAATAAAAATGCTTCTAAATTATACAAAACTATAGTTTGCAATGTATCTAAAAAAATAAAAGAATTTAACCACCAAAAAGAAAGAAAATCATTACTTAATTGGAGCATTCAACAATTAAGTTGGTAAAACAAAAATGAACATTAAGTTCCTAATGTCAAAATATTTTTTTTTTTTTAAAACGGGAAGCAACTCTTCCAAATATTAAAATTTTAACTAGTGAGCCCAAGCGGCTGTGGAGCAGGACCAGCATTAAGCCAAGCATTTTTATAACTTATAATATGCTTGTCTACATAGTGTGCGTTTAATGTATGTTTTAAATTTCTTCTCATTTAGTTGAAGAATATCGAGTGGTATTTTATTATAACATTTTACACAGTACCCCATAAAAGAAGTGTGTACTTTAGACAATCTAAAACGTGGTTGATCTAATTTGTTCCTATTTCTAGTGTTAAAATTATGCCTGTCACTTATCTTACTAAAAAGATGAAGATTTTTTCGAACATACATAATGTTCTCATATATATACTGACAAGGTACCGTCATGATGTTAATTTTCTTAAACAGTTCCCTTAGAGACTCGCGTCTGCGGAGGTTGTAGATGGCTCTGACGGCCCTCTTTTGCAGAATAAAGATAGAATCAATATCTGCAGCCCGTCCCCACAGCAAAATACCGTAAGACATGATGCTATGAAAGTAACTAAAATAGACCAGTCTCGCGGAATCTACGTCTGTTAGTTGGCGGATTTTCCAAACAGCGTAAGCGGCTGAACTTAGCCGCCCTGCAAGTGATGTTAAGTGAGGACCCCACTGTAGTTTCGAGTCAAGCGTTATCCCCAGGAAAACAGTCTTTTCGACGAATTCTAGTGTCTCCTTATTCAATACAACGTGACATTCACTACTTCTAACATTCGGTAACGCGAATTCAACATTCGGTAGTGCTTAGATATTTGCAGATTAAACAGAGCAATTAAGTTTTTTTTTCATGAAAGAGATTAAGAAATAATTTATTTACGTTAAATTATTATATAGCTACTGAACCAATTTTATCGTTTTGTTTATAATTTTAGAGTAAAGAAACCGGTATCTAAAAACAAGAATATTTTATTCAATTTTGGGCGCTTCCTTAAACCGGTATATTTACCTATTATATTTATTAATTATTTATGACTAACTAAATAACAGTATTTTTATTACATTTTCCGGCCCTTTTGGTACCGGTCCTATGACGTCGGTAAACATAACTGGTTGAGAGCATTCCTTAAAAACGTGTTGCGAGTGACAGTGATAATATTTATCATGATAATATATATTATCACGTGTATTCACAAGGTTAACGTATTTATTTATAAATATGCAAGAATTAAACGTTTATAGTATTGTAGGTATTGCGCGGACTTTTAGATATTGATTGAAGGTAATTAACAGTCTCGTTGGTCTAGTTATCGCAAGTGCTATTGCGGAGCATGAGGTCCTGGATTCGATACCCTGGTCGGGCAAAGTGTTATTGGATTTTCCATCTAGAATTTCTCAGTAGCAGCCCGGAGTCTGTATTTGTGCCCGGTTGCTGGCATTAGGCTCGCCCCCTATTACATGGAACTTAAACATAACTAGCCAAATGTTTTGTTTTAAAGATGTTGATTGTAATTGGTATGTGTTGTTGGTAGTTTTAATTATGTATGTTAATTTGCAGATAAATTAAGTAGGGATACAAAAACAAAAGTTTGGATAACTGTTTAGTCTGTCATCTATTTTAATATTTTTTACAAAAAAAAAACCGCAATACTGCATAAGATGTGATTAGGTATGTGCCTTATTACCTTAAGCTTTAAGTAGGTACCTAAATATTGTTAATTGTTTCTTAGAAAACGCTATGCTATAGGTACGTATCTAACTATTAATATAAAGGGTCTTTCAAACAGGCACGACACGCGACGCGACACAAAGGCACCGCTCGTCGCGCGACGAGCGGTGCCTTTGTGTCGCGTCGCGTGTCGCGCCTGTTTGAAAGAGCCTTAAGACGTTTATTTTCTCTTATTCATTATTGTTTAGGGTTTGCCCGAATAGTAAATGTTACGAAAATAACTTGTAAGTCAAATCATATTAGGTAATTACACAATGGACGAAATAATAAAAGGTAATTGGGCAGTCAATTTGTTTTTTTTGCTCAATTTCTGTAATATCTTGAGTCCAAAGGCTAAAACAAAACGTAAATCCACATATTTAGCTCTAAATCTGTGGGTAAACAAAGTTCACAAAATTACGCGATGTGAAAAGACTTCTGTCAATGATTCTTTCTCAACATGAAATGTGTGTGAATAACAAACTGCGAGGTAATTGCGTAATATTTTGACAGTTCAACAACATTCATTGTGATCTTATACCCCTTTGTGTAGAAACGTTGCATAAGTTCATACATTAATGATATTTAAACGTCTCTTAAGTTAAGGAGCATGCGCGTCAAAAAATGCAATTTTCAGGACCATAAAAAATATTTATTTGCAGAATTATCAATCTAAATACATATTATCAATTAAGAAAATTTCTCGGTCTACCACTGCGGATGCTCCTTAAAGATAAACGTCAATTATCGTATGAACTTATGAAGCAACGTTTATAAATAAAAGAGCATAAGATACATTGCACCAGCCCGTCCCATCTTTGATGTCCTCCCTCCGGTGACGCGCTAAGCCGAGGCTCGTACCCCACAGGGGGTGCCCTTGGCGAGCGTTCACCTAGCTTTTTAGCTTAGTTTGTATGCCCCTGGCTGGAGGCTTTGAGTGTAGCAGCTTAAGGCAACCACAGGATTGACCGGTTAAATAGTCATGACCTCAGAGGTCAGCTATGAGATGCCCTTCAAAAAGAAAAAAGATAGGTTGCAACTTGCGGACATAGGAAAAAAACAAACTATATTTAGTGTGTCCCTGGATAAAGTACACAAACGAAAATGGGTGAAACTAGACCATTATTTATTTTATTTTTATTATTCAACGACAAAAATATTGAAAAAAAAAAATAAAGAAACGTTTTCTTTACTTGATTACAGTTTTTAAAGGGTTTATTTGTATTTGCCATGCAACATCAATTATCAGCCATCATTATTGTTTTATTTTAACGAAATTGACTTGTTTAATAAAAACTTATTAAGTTTTCAAAACAGGGGAATTTAATAGGCAGTAAAAAAGTAGAAAAAAAAACGATTATAATTATTTAAAATTTTACACCTATTTTTTTGTCGATGAATAATGGTCTAGTTTCACCCATTTTCGTTTGTGCACATTATCCAAGGACACACTGTATGCAATCAATCGAGTAAGCTAGTAGGCCAAAAGCAACGCTAAGTACTTAATGTCATTTAAAATAAGCAGGCTTATGAGTAGAAGTGGTGATGGTGGTGTAACTTATTATATAATCACGCCAGTATTCCCCGAAAGGTAAGGCAGAGGTGTACCTATAGTACACCCACATTTCACCAATTATGTGTAATTTCCAAGTATACGTGGCGAGCCTCTTGCTATCAACCGGGTACAAATCCAGACTCTGGCCAGCTACTGAGAAATTCCAGATAGAAAATCCCAATATCACTTTGTCCGACCTGGGAATCGAAGGACCTCGTGCTCAGCAGTAGCTTAGTGTTGTTTGCATTTAGTTGGTAAGCCCTTTATAAATAAACTAGTTTCTGCTAAGTCGTAAGACACTACAATATACTACAATAACAGTGCCATTTTTATAAAACTTCCCTGTAACTACTTTTGTAGTTTTGTTCTCAGCAGCCAAAATATACAGAGAGTCAGGAATGGTGACTCGGGAGCAAACAACGTACAGTTGTCCGTGTGAAAAGCAGCTTATCCTGTGGTCAACACTCGCAGCCTTCAGCCTTCAGTGCCGAATTTTGTAGAATTGTAGACTTGTGAACTTTTGTGGCATAGGGCGGCCACCCGAGTATACTGTATACTGATCATACCTCGATACATTTGATTGCCAAATGTTTCTTATCTGTAACCGAAAGGTCTCCATAAGTATTACGATAGCTAAATCCTTGCGAAATGCAATTGATTGATATCTTATCTCCAGTATTACGAATACAGTATGTCAACATATTTCAATGCCGACTGAGTTAGATTCCTCATGTTATGTCATGTAAAGTTAAGTTTAAGAAGTAAATCTTAATCTAATCTTTTTGCGAGACCTTGGGGAACAGTTTCCGTAAAGATTACCGTATATATTTTGCGAGATTATGTCATGAAGATGCAGCTTCCCGAATCCTAATACTGAAAGCAATCAATGTGCCTGGCCTAGCCTGTTCCCAACTATGTTAGGGTCGGCTTCCAGTCTAACCAGATGCAGCTGAATACCAGTATTTTACATGGAGCGAGTGCCTATCTGACCTCCACAGCCCACTACCTAAGTAATACGATACCCCTTGGTAATAAGACTGGTTGTCATAATTTTGGGCTTCTGACGACCCTGTCAAAGATCCACGAATGACAGCCAAGAGCAACGGCTTAACGTGCTTTCTGAGGCACGGAGGAATCCTGAACCTGATGGATCGACCCGTGCGGCTGTTACTTAGCCACGAGCTCCTCACTGAAAGTGTTATTCTGTAATCATTAATCGAATTATTCATAAAGAGTTTACGTTGCGAGTTTGCGTTGCGTTGGTTACGTTGGGTTTTGAGTTTGTTGAACCTCTTGTACTTAAAACTATGTTCCACACGTTTGGGATCATCCTAACTAATGTTATAAATGCAAAAGTGAGTTTGTTTGTTTGTTTATTTGTTTGCTTTCACGCTAAAACGGCTGAATAGATTTGGATAAAATTTGGCACATAGGTAGATCATAACCTGGATTAGGACATATGATACTTTTTATCCCAATATTCCCACGAAATAGAGACTAAAGGCTCGTGCAGATCAGCGCGATATAGCGGGCGCTACAAGGTTCGCGCTGCCTGTAGCTCCCGCGATATCGCGCCAGTTTGCACGAGTCTTTATGTGGGTGAAACCGCGGGGCGCAGGTAGTAAAAAAATAAAGTTAAGTTTATTTATTGTCTCGTTGTTGTAGTCGTCGCAAGCGCAACTACTCTAGTACTCAAATCAAACGTGGGATCTACGGGTCAGGCAGGGTCTTAGATATTTTCCGTAATGAAATTTTTAGTGTCAGCTGGTGCATGGATTTGGTCACGATTACTGGCAATAGTCTCGCTCCCTATTTCAAGGGACTTTAGCAGAGCTGATAAAATGTGGTTGTACATACGTCCAATATACGTGTTCTGCTAAGCCTACCTCCTTTGGGAATACTGGCGAATAATAAGATTGAATAAAGTTAGGCTAACTGAGTAGAATGGGAATAAATACCTACTCACCTAAAAAAAAATACTGTCATGAATTTATGCAAGCTTAGTAGGTACTTTTTGTTAGGATTTATATACTTGTATATTATTATTCGTTTATTCATTTGAAATCTTAAGATTTACATTTTTAAATATTTCTTAAAATAAAAGTATTAAAAAAAAAAATATAAAAAATAGAGTTCCGCCGGTGTCGGGAGCCGGGTCCAAGCTACCGGTGGTTAGGGCTGCAGAGACAGGAACCTCCTCACAATGCGAGCCGTATCGAGGAGTACTGCCTTCTGAATCAGGCGCTTGATCCAACCGCCTAACGAGAGCCTCGAGAGATGTTGATCGAGGCTTTTGGCCATCAGGCCATTAGCCGGTACGACAATCGGCACAATGATGGCTGAGCTCACATTCCACATGTCAACAACCTCGTGTGCTGAGTCGTGATATTTTATTTGTTTCTCTTTCTCAGCTTTAACGAGGTTCTCGTCATGTGGAATGGTAACATCGACTATCATTGCGCGGCGCGCTAATTGATCTATCAATACTATATCAGGCTTATTTGCTATAATAGTCCCGTCAGTAATGATAGACCGATCCCAGTACAACGTCTGTTAGTTAATAAAATTATGTAAATACGTGTGCGGAAATCAAGTTAGGTACAGTGATAGATGAACTATATATAAAGACCTAGATAAGACTCTTACAAACCAGGAAAGCATGACACAAATGGGAGTAGGCCTTCACCCAGTACTGAATGGAACAATGCTATCAGTGATACCGATGACTGCAAGAAGGAAACCTAAATAACACAAGTTCACGAAAAAAAAACACAAACGCAATGTGCGCATATTATTTCAATTCCTGGTATCAATTGGAACGTAAACAATATTATGACAATAAACAATTTATTCTTGACAAATAACGCAATTGATCTGAGACGTAAGTGACGTATGATCCAAGATGGCGGCTGGCGCGTGCGCGCTATCAGCTCAAGGCAATCGGTATTTGTCTCAATTCTTTAACTGTTCGGTATGGATAGTATTATCTCTGGGATTGCGTTATGATTCCTGTATCATTCATAACATGTAATACAGTTAAATATTTTTGTGCTATGTTCTATTCAAGATTAAATAAACTGATAAATCATTGTCTCCAATCAGAATTTTTGAAGTAACTACTTACAAAATGGGTTCCCCTTCAGTTCAGTAGCCAATTAATATTTTCTAACAGAATTTTGGAATCTTCTAGTAGCTAATTTAAATCTTCGTTTCCTATGCCGACTAAGTTTCTTTGACTATTATCTAACAATCATAAGGGTCAGGGTTTCATTTAAAAACGTGATTTCAATTAATTTAAGATTATATGTACATTTGAAATAAACTAAAAAAAATAATCACATAAAATAATTGATTAATTAAAAAAAAAATGATAAAATTGTATTAAAATCATAAATAACATCATTAATTTTTTTCATCATTTCATAACATCTATTGAAATACGGAATTAATTATCTGAAATTCAGGACAGTTCAGCTAGCATCCTTTACTTGAGACGAACTTAATCCGGCGCAGCAAATATCGCCTGACTTGATAAGCAAGTCAGGCGATATTTGTTTCAAATCCACTGTCTCATTTATATGTCAAAACAGTTTTTATATCTATTTACTTGTGTCATTCGTTATTTAGTGTCATTTTAATATTTTTTTCGTTGAACTTATATATTACCGTGCTTATAGGTTAGGGCTGAGTTAACCGAAAAGTCATAATGTGTGGATAAAAACCTTTTTTATATGTCAATCCAATCGGCTTATGATACGACAAGTAGATTTCCTGATTTCTACTTTTGATAATGACAAGTATTAGCGGTAGATAATTTGTTATGGTCGTACCTACATTAATGGCCCAGTCGTTAAGGCCTCGCATCTGCTCTCCCTCTTATGCACGAGTTTGTGGGTTCAAATCCGAGCAAGTACCACCGTGATTTTTTCATTTCATATGTACTTTCTAAGTATATCTTGGACATTACGGATATCGGTGTAAGTCTAAAATCGCCAACCCGTCTTGAGCAAGCGTGGTGGTCAATACTCGTGCCTTAACTCTGTATGAGACGAGTCCTTTGCCCGACTGTGGGACAACAAGAGGCTGGTGATAATAATGCGCAAGGACAATAATTATTTTACACTCTAGTCTTATTCTTCTGTCAATATTTTAACACTGAACAAAATAAGTCCAAATGCATTTTTACCACGGTTTTACTTTAAAAAGTGTCTTTAAATCTTATCTTAATAACCGGTGCAAATAATAACTTCGATAATTTTATTATGTTATAGACGTCGGGAATTCACGCAGTACAATAAGTAATATAAGAAAATAACAGAAATCGTGGGAAATGCCTTTTTACCCGACTACGGCGAAGCAAAAAGGAGGGTTGTGATTTTGATCTGTATCTATGTATGTTCATCTGTTACCTCATAACTTCTAAATTGCTGATCATAACTTGACAAAAATTTGTCTTGATCGTCCGCTGGTTATAGGCTATTTGATGTCACATTAAATGTAATATGGCGCCCTCTAGAGGACATAAAGTCATGAACTAAAAATAATTAATTGTGCCATGTTGGGTATCAAATGAAAGGGCTTGGCGAGCACATTACAAATATCGATATGTATCATATTGTCTAAGTACATAAATATGTTTAAATTGTTAAAAACAAACAAAAGTGAGACTGTGCTACGTACGGCGCGGCTATGAAATTAATACCTATTATACAATAAAACCCAAACAAAAAAATTAAATCTGCTCTGCCACGAAATTTTAACCACAAAATAATAAAAATAAAAAATAAGTTCAAAAACTAAAAACCCGACTACTGAAAAATCACGCTCTAAAAAGTATGAAACAAGAAAATAATTTATACTTTTTAGAGCGTGATTTTTCAGTAGTCGGGTTTTTTCGTTTCTAAGTACATCGTACATCTAAGTTTCCTATATTGTTATGGCCCTGTAGGTGGCCACATTAATTTATTGCACTGTCTAGTGGTGTGACCGTCGGACTGCCAAGTCATAGGTGTCGATTTCGAACCCAAAGCACGCACCTCTGACTTTTCGGATTCATGTGCGTATTGTATAATTATCACTTGCTTCAAAAACGGTGAAGGAAAACATTGTGAGGAAACGCATGCCTTGGAGATACTTCTCGTCAGCATGTGAGGCTAAGTCAGAGGCCCATGGGCGGCTTTATAACTCTGACACCAGGTTAGTGACTAACCACACGAAAAGAAGAACAAGAAGCCGTCAAAGGTGTTGTTCAGATTGTCAAGAGTGCACGTAAACGAACAAAATTAGGACACTCTAGCGATGGGGGTGACTTCAGACATGACGGTTAATAGAGATGTATGATGAACAAGAAGACAAGCTGCGCCGACCCCAAATTAATTGGGATCGGGACAGGAGGAGAATGGATTATAATTAATTGGGATGGGGACAGGAGGAGAATGGATGATAAATGAAAGAATTGTTTTGAAAAGTCGTGGGTGTTGTTGGCGATTCTTAAAAGTTTCGATACATAATAATTTGTGGTAGAATGTACCGTAAGATGTCTCTCAAAATATTGAATACGCGTTCTTAGTTCTGAAAATGGTGGTTCAATACTTAATTATTAGAAAGGAGATTTAGGTATATTACGGTTTTGCCGGGGTTGCGAAGAAGTCCGAAAGGGAGATCGTCGCCCCCGGCAATATGGCAACTAAAGAACACGGGTGGGTTTTAGTCAGTAAGAGTCTGACACCGCTCTCGCTCCACCCAGAGCGGGAGAAGTTATTTGATAATTTCCCACCCAAAAAAAAGGTATATTACGGTTTAAAAAACAACTTTTTCTTGATGAACTTTGAATAGTTGATTATTAGTTTGCTCGAGCTTTTAAACGTTAAAGTCCAAAAATAATAATTACTATTTATTAGGTTAAAAAGTCTAGTCAAGCCACTAACCTTTTATTAACCACCAAAACAAGTACATAATTGAAGTTATTTTGGTAGTTAGAAGGTTTGGTGTATATTTTCTATGTTACAGGGTTTGATTTCCGCACTTAGTCCTTCGGGTGGACCATTGTATATGTGGTGTGGTGTGTAAAGAAAGAAAAATGGGTCACAGAAACATGCATACAAAAAGATAATTTATTAGAATAATACAAAATTAAATCAGGAGCAAAGAACAGAAATACACAAAAAAAAGCTAAAGCTTTTCTCGATTCTTCGAATTAACTTTTTGCGTTATGGTTCTGGGTAGTAACCACTCGATCACTTTCATGGTATGAGTGGTTATCAATTTGATGACCATTGAGCACCAGTATCTACTACTTGTATTTACTTTCACTAATACTTGGAGCTGTTAGATGGATTGACTTGTTTAATTACTTAAGTGTTTCTTTTTAAATTGAAGTTGTTGTTGCTAAAATTAAGCATTTTTTATCGGTAATTACATCTGGTTCAAATATGGATCAATCGATTTTAGATTCTACGAAAAAAAAAAAGTTAAAGCGGAGCTTATGAAACCTATTTGGTTAAGTTTTTTTCCTGTTATGTTTTGAGCTTGTAAATACTTAGAATTTTATACTTATATTGTTTCACCTATTTTAATTTTCCTCATAATAGGAATATACGTAAAAGGTCACGTAAACATCACTTGTTGGAAGCGACATACCTACCTCTAAAGATAGGTACGATCCAAGGAGAACACTACACGGCTGGTCAGGGCTGGTCAAATTACAATTAGAAAATGAAGCGCGTGGGTACCTAAGCTATAATCAGCTTATAATGTTTCCGCAAGGATGGGCCTTTGCTCAGCAGTGGGACACAAATGTACGCTAACAATACAAGAAAAATGTTGTCACTGCTGGCATCCTCTCTGCGATACAGAGTGGGCTGTAATCCAGGACGCGAGTCCAGTGCGGGTTGGTGGATGTCACAATGGTTTCGATTTTTTGTTTCATTGCCATTGGCCGGTTGTCTGGAACATGCCTTGCCAATGCTATAGTTTTCCACAATGTTTTTCAATATCTTTTGAAGGGTTATACTTTGTAAAAACGTAAGTATCATTTCGACTAATCAAATCTACCATAAAATCGATCGTGGATCATACGCTGGCTTGGGCGGATCACTGCCGTGTCTTCGTGGAGGCGAACGGCGGCGATGATCTCTCGCATCCGGCCCTGGTCCAGGCTATGGTACGGAGATGGCATGGGAAACCGTCACCTCCTTCTGTGAAGTAGTAATGTTCACGAAGGAGAAGGCGGAACGCGTCAGGAAGAGAAAAATTTCACGCCCTCACGCCGCCTCGCCGCTAGCCGCCGCGGGAGACGCCCGGGGCGTCGGGAATTAAAGGCCGATTCCCGGCCACCGTAAGTGCGGGCTTGCGGACGGTGAGCAATGGGTGCTCGCACTGTTAGAACATCAAAAGGCCAGAAATAAATACTTATAATAAACATTGACTAAATACATAAGTAGTTCAGGCTCTAGCATATTCACTTATGTCCCAATTTATGTGATCCAAAAATAGCACTGAAAACACTAATTCAACACTTTTAGGCAAAAACTTGTTAAGCTTTTGAGCCCTGCTCACATAACATAACATAACATCACGCCTTGTTTCCCAGAAGGGTTGGGCAGAGGTGTCCCTGTAGCAGATTCACCCACATTTTGCCAGTTATGTTCCCTTAGTTATGAGCACTGCTCACATGCACAAAAAAAATCACTTTTAAAAGCAACCACAACGATTTTTATTTAACATTTATTCTCAAATACGCAACAAGTTGCTATTACATCAAAATCTATAATATTTGATACGTTCCGCAGTTTTAGTATTGGAGGGAAAAGTTGATTTAGTGATGTGCACTACTATCGATAAAAAAATATAGATGACTTCCACCGCGTATGATTTTGGAAGGATTTTGGAGCCACTAAAGGACATTATGCGGGCAAAGGAATTTTCTATAACCTATACTGAAAACCACATGGCTGTTTACATTTTCAAATCATTTGTAATTTTCTACATTATTATAATTGAACATACTAAGTAATTGTCCACGTGATAATGTGTAAATGCACTGTTAATTAGGAATAATTTATAATTGTCATGAGCTAACTGATAATGTATCGTTATGGAATAATAGGCAATTTAACGTTTGTAGTAAAAAACTACTTGCATAAACGTAAACATCTCTGCACTAACATTTTAAATGAATAATTATGAAACATGGCGTATCTAACTCAAAGACAAATCTGAAATATTTCAGATGTCCGTTCATTATTACACCATCATCCGAATTCCAAACTCTTTAAACTGGCGATAAGAGCGGTACTGAGGAAGTTAAAAATCAAATAAAATTAAAAAAAACACAATGAAAACATTAAAAAAATACAATGGTATGTCTGTCATGATTTATGTACTTAAAACATAAAAACTGTTATTCTTTTTTGTAAATAAAAGCAAAAGAATCTTCAATTACTTGGTTTTATTGTTTCGTTTGGTATAAATTCACACGAGTTTTATATTCAAGTAAAACTCTGACGACTTAACAATAATAGAATAATTATTATAAATTAATAATTATGCTAGATTTTGTTTGTTTTAATTTATTTGTTATTGATTTTAAATCAAAGCTCTTCTTCATGAACATTCAAATAAGAAACAGAAACTTCACAAAGAATTCAAGAAACTTTTTCTTCGTCTGATTTAATATACTGTAAATAATACAGGTACTTCATGTAATTTTGGTGTACAGAAAAAAAAATTGTGAATGAAATATATCGATATGAAGCACATCACATCATCAGTTCTCTCCATCCAAGCGCAACTCTTGAAAAAATTCAAAATATTTTATTTCACATAAACCTACAAGGGTACTTATGAAACGTCAGAAGCTAGGTGCACGGTTCCAATTGGTCGCTTCCTATGGAGAAAAGTCGGCAAGAAACTCCACGGTTACTCTTTTAAAAATAAATGGTTTCTACAATGTTTTCAAATTACAGTGTTAATAGGTATGAGAGGACACTTGCGTATCGACTTTCTCCGAGTTCAGATGTTTGAAATTATTTTTAATAATAGACAGGCCTGTGAAGCGGGAAATATAAATAATGTTGGAATAAAATAATGCGTGAGTCTTCTACACATAGGTACTTTAATTTCAAATTTCATTATGTATTTTTTTTTTTTAATCTAAGTAAAATAATCAATTTAATCAATCATTTCTAAAATTTAGAATTAAGATTGTTGTTTTTTATTTTTAGTTTATGTAGGAAGGCTGCAGATCCACATAACTATACTCTTGTTTTAAAAACTTAGTTGTATAATTGAGTAGATATAAATATTTTTTAACTTTTGCATTCCGTAAGGTAGAGTATGTTAGAATTGCTTTTACAATGTTTACATCTTATTTTGTACCCAGATTCATTGCAAAATAAATGATTTCTGATTCACGTGCAGTTCCCTGTGAGCGTATGCTTTGCGATGATTATCAACAAGTCACAGGGGCCGACACTGAAGGTTGAAGGCTGCGGGTGTCGACCTCAGGACAAGCTGTTTCTCACACGGACAACTGTACGTCGCTTGCTCCTGAGTCACCATTCCTGACTCTCTGTATATTTTGGCTACTGAGAACAAAACTACAAACGTAGTTACAGGGAAGTTTTATAAAAATGTGGCTGTTATTGTAGTATATTGTGGTGTCTTGACGACTTTCACGTGAAAGAAGTTGCGGGCAGAAGCTAGTAAATAATACATCTCTATGTTTTATCAAGTCATAAAACCCGTGCGAAGCAGGGGCGGGTCGCTAGTATACCTAACATTATTTACATACATAACATCACCTGCCTAACACACACCTCTGCCCAACCCTTCGGGGAGTATTCCCCAAAGGGTTGGGCAGATGTATGTGATGTGTGTGTGTACCTGTACCACACCCACATTTCGATTATGTTCAAGTCCTATGAATAGGGAGCGAGCCTATTGCCATCAACCGGGCACATATCTAGACTCCGGCATTTGCAAATGGAAAAACCCAATAACCCATAAATTTGCCCGACCCGGAAATCGAACCCAGGACCTCATGCTCAGCAGTAGCGCTTGACCATTAGATAACTAGACCAATGCAGTAGGCGAGGCTAACATTATTTAATTTTTATTTAAAAAAAACATCTAATCAAATCAAATGCCAGGGCGGAAACGCGCTGAACAAAGTCATTGCAGGAGCGGACATTACGTATTGTACAATACTTGGGGCAACCCCATTCTATATCCAGCAGTGGATATCTTTCGGTTGAAATCATAGCAGTTTCTTCAGACTGTAAAGAAATGGCTTATTGGTGATTCAGTTCCTGTTCATTTATTAGTAGGCGAACTTCAGAACTTCAGAAATTGATACGCCAAAAAATAAATTAACTTCGTGCAAATAGCTACAAGTTTTTTTTTTATTATTTAAAAGTGTCGATTCGCCCGTTTCAGGCGAGTAAATTCGGGCGAATCGCCAATAAGCCGAAGAAATTCAATGTGCCTAGCCTTTTCCCAACTATGTTGGGGTTAGCTTCCAGTTTAACCGGATGCAGCTGGATATCAGTATAGCGACTGCTTATCTGACCTCCACAACCCAGTAACTAGGTAATACGATAATACCCCTTGGTAAATACCCCTTGGTAGGACTGGTTGTCAGACTTTCGGGCTTCTGAATACCTGTAACGACTGTCAGAGATCCACGAATGACAGCCGGGACCAACAGCTTAGCGTGCTTTCCGAGGCACGGAGGAGTCGCGGTATGTAGAAATTGTCACCCATCCACGTACCAACCCCGGCCAGGGTTGCTTAACCTGATGGATCGACCCGTGCGGCTGTTAGTACTTAGCCACGAGCTCCTCTTCAATCCTCTTCAATTCAATAAGCCAAAGAAATTGGTTACCAAAGTATTGATTGTTATATAACTATTAATCCTTTATGTAGTGCCTACGTAAACGTGTTTCCTGTTGAATAAATATTGTAGCAATTATTATTCAATAACATGATTTCTTTGGGGAATTCCAGTCGACGAAAATAATAAGGTTAATATATTTCTTCGAATGGTTTTGCCAGACGTGACATATTACGTTTTACCATTCACAATTTTAAAAACTCATTCAAATTCATTTGGTGACTCACAAATTATCATAGATGGAAGGAAGCTATAAAAGATGGACGACTGTTTTAATTCTAAGAATATATATAATTCAACAAACAGAAACAGTACTATATACGTAACACACGATCAATCTATCTTTGTTTTTCGTGTGGTTAGTGACTAACCAGGGGGTCTAAAACGGCCGCTTTGGCAGAATCATAATATGATAATATTATGACTCACACAAAATGTCAATTCATAATATTATCTGCGTTCAATTCATATTACGCAATTCATCTGTTTCACAGTTTTGTATTATAATGAAAACAACATTTAAACTGTAGAAATAAAAATAAAATCTCATTTGATTAATAAAAACTGTAAAGAAAAATTATTCGGTAAAATTACGGTCTTAATTTTTTCATGCGGCAATATTTACAGCAAATGTGATTCTGATATGTAATATGTGTCACCATAAAGGAAATTGTCGGGAATTCAGAAAACGAATTGCTTTTATTTGAATCGCAAAACGAACCAGATAAACTTTGTTTTTTCAATTAACCGTCTCAAGTTTCACAACATAGCGAGTAACAGCCATTGACCTAATTCCATTCTACCATGTGTGCTCCATATTCTAGACCACGCCACTCAATTAAAGAATTGTATTACTAATGTAAGTGTGGCGTGATCTTGATCTGATTATATTATATTTGCAAGTGCGTCGTAGCTCGTAGCCTTTCAGTTGTAAAAAAAAAGTTTATTTCAATTACAAAGGGCATTTAGATACGAAAGAAGAGAAGTTTTAGAAGTTTTAGCAGGAATTGCTTGTGTTGGGAGAAAGCTCTGTAAGAAGGAAATTCGACCTTAGAACAACTACCAACGTTTCTAATTCCGCTGCTAAGCAGCGTCGATTGGTTTTGTATGGGGTCATATAAAATTTGTTAGCGAAACTCTGCCGAAGTGATGGGTTTCAAAATATCAAAAAAATAAATTAAAACTATTTTGTGAGCCTACGACCGCGTAGTATTGTTACTTGAAGTATGAGTTGAGAAAATATTTTTTCTTATGTTTTATCGTGTTAAGATATCGACCCATTATGTCTGTGAAGTTAACACAAAAAGAAAAAAAAAGAAAAAAACTGATATTTCAAGAGACATATCGATACCCATTATACGCCCGTGGAGTTTCGCTGACTAATTTAATTTGTTTCTGTATATGAAACGGATAGAATATTAATTGATCCTGTATATTAATATAATAGAATATTATTTATTTGATCCTGTATATGAATAAAATAGAATATTATTTATTGTTGCTGCAGGTAGGTATTAAAAAAAAGTTGTTAAAAATTAAAAAGTGTGTCTCTACTTATTTCAAAATAACTCTTAGGTGTAAGTACATAATAAGAAAATTAATCAAAAGAATAGGTACTTATTCCAACATGGATAAACAAAAAACTAAACTCGTGGGTACAAGAATAGGGCTGTGACAATTTTTTTTTTGTTCGGAAGGTAGATTAATATTTTTTTATTAGACACATATTTTTCTTTTTTGACGCTTATCGCTGTAATATTAATAAAAAGATTACGGCGATACATTGAGTTAAAATATGGCATGACGTCAGGCCTTGCTAGATTTTATACTGAGTTGTGACGTAGCAATCCCTCACTCCCCAACTTTAAAGCGTGTTTCCTAAGTTATTTTTGATTAATATGATAAAGCAAAAAATACGTGTCTAATATTTTATTATTATATGAAAGGCGGACTAAATAGAATTTCTTTTTTTTTTACCTAGGCAACTACCGTATTAAGTTCATCACACAGATTGAAGATAATTTATATTGTAACGCTTAAAAATCCTTTAAGGTAAAATATATATTATCTTCGAAGATAATATACATATATTTTATATAATCTTCAAAGTGTGTGACGACCTTTATTCTAAGTAAATAAGATAGGAATAACGACATATAGCTTTCGTAAAAAAGAAAACATTGGGCTGAAAATACCTTCAAAATAATCAATAGCAACAACGCTCTGATAGATGTATTTGAGATACACCTAGCGCTGAATACAAATGCCCGGGTATTAGGTATTTCTTATTTTTTCGACCGTTCCATTACTTCAACTGAGCTGTCATATTATGATGTCATCACAACAGACCAATCCGATGCCGAATTTAACACCATTGGTCAGGGCTTAGTCATAGACGAGTCCAACTTGGAGTGCAAATATGGTGCTTGTTCTGCAAATAGCTAAGTGCCCCGATAGGTAAGTTGCACGTTAAACTAAGTTATGAAAGTTATTATATTTATAATGCCGCGGTTTTATGCATTATGTACTTATAATGCTATGCTTTTATGCATTTTGCAACTTTGCTAAATGTACACATTAAAGAAATATGGTCTGCCTAATTCTATATCGTCATCTCTGTAGTCAACCCCTTTCTAGTCATATTATAATCTTTTTCACAATCCGTCCATTGCTTCATCGGTCTTCCCCTAGTCTAATAGTCATCCACATTCATACTCAAAACTTTCCTCACGAATTTTTCCTCATTCTTCCGCATAACATACCCATACCATGACAACCGATTTCCACACAACTTTTTAGTCGCCGGCGCCACTTTTAGACTTGCCCTTGAATATATATTGCAGTGTTCCCCTGCAAAATAAACCTTTCCACCCGAAAATAGGTCGTCTAATTTTCTTTTTTCGCGTAATATTTTTTGATACCGATTGAAATTTTTTGATGGAAGAAAAAGATTGAGAGTTTTTTTGTTCTTTAACCCTCAGTCGTCAGCTACCAGAGATCTGGAATCGATTAAAAAATTTTCTTGTTGACATTTTATTCAGTGGCAATAAGTAATTTTTTATCGTGAACAGCTACGTGTGGAAGCCCTTACTGGGGGATTGTGGCAAGTGTGCCCTTGTTGCTACATTGTGCCCATTTCCGGGACCAAATGGGGATATTATCCCCGATCCAAAATTCCTTTTGGTATGTATTTAGAAAAGGCCGATTATAGCCGCACCCCTGGGCCAGAGCCAGTCAGCCGGTTCTATTCGTCGCGGGGCCCTTGGCCTCCGCGTTCTGCCAGCGCTCCAGGCAGAGCTACGTAGCCGTGCGTAGCCGGGCGTCGGGATGGCGAATGGACGGCAGCCGTGCTCTGCAAAGAGCCACCATCGAGCGGACCAACAGTTTACCAGCCCTTTTTTTAAATAGTGTAGATTGTAAATTCTTAAATTTAGTCGACGCTACTCAACCCTTTTTTTACCAAATTTGTGAATTAGGTTCATCGCGACCGATCTCACAGGTGCTAATCTATTATAACGATACAGAATCAACAATAGCTATTGGTCGGAAATCCGCGACATATCGCCAGTCATTTGGGCCTAAGCCTCATTAGGATTTGCCTTTTCTTTCACCTTCTAACAATATTTTTTTAAACCAAGTTGACGGCTATTAGCTTTTTTTATAAATGTGTATTCCATAATATTTTGTTTGAACTTTACTTTAAATTTCATTTAACATCCTTCCGTCGATTTTCAGGTACGTTCCCCAGTCGACGTAAGACAAGTGGCAAGAAAAGATATTTTGCTACAATAATCAATTCATTTTATCTATTCGCGTAAAATAACAAATCCCAATCTCTCTTAGCATTTTCATCTCAGCTACATGCTCATTCATCATTGAGCAATCATCATTCATTGATTCATCTCTTTTGTGACCATAAATTATCTATACATATAATAAAACAGTAAAAAAACTGTGTCTGTACATTGAATATATTAAAAAAAAAAAAATATTACTGTTTGTCTGTTTGTTAAATCTGTCTGTTTGTCTGTGTGTCTGTTTGTCTGTTTGTTTGTACACGCTAATCTTCGGAACTACTAGACGGATTTGAATGATTTTCTTTTTGTTGTATACGTATTAAGTCTGGGCAACATATAGGCTATAATTTATCTTGGAAACTTGAACACCTGATGCAGAACCACAACAGACCAGCTAAACTATAAGAGATACAAAAATGGTACCATAGCAAAAATTGTTTCACGTGATGAGCATTTTCTGCTAAGAGAATAAATTTGAAGATCTGAAACAGTTGATGTGGAACTCCAAGAGCCCTATACACTATAACAAATATAGGAATGACGTCTTAGCAAGAGTTGTTCAACCTGATGAGCACTCTTTGTTGTCATTTAAAATTTGAAGATCTGGAACAGCTGATGTGGAACTCCAACAGCCCAGCTACACTATAACATATATAGGAATGACGTCTTAGCAAGAATTGTTCAGCCTGATGAGCACTTTCTGTTGTCGTATAAAATTTGAAGATCTGGAACAGCTGATGTGGAACTCCAAGAGCCCAACTACACTATAATATATATAGGAATGACGTCTTAGCAAGAGTTGTTCAGCTTGATGAGCACTCTCTGTTGACGTATAAAGATTGTAGATCTGGAACCCCTGATGTGGAAATCAAAGCTATCACTAATTTCACTGTATAATTATAAAATAATATAAGCTGGGAGTACCTCCACGCGGTGAAGGCGGTAACAGTTTAGGACTGATTTTCGATGAAAATTCTATGAATCATTGAAAATTTGACTCTACTGGCTAAAACTCCCATTTATTATTTTATTTTATCGAGTAAATATGCTTTCGGGCTTATTTTATTTGAGTGTTTAATTTCCTTTTCCATTTATCTTCGTGACACGGTAGCCTACCCGGTAACGCAGGGGAGCAGTCACTTAGATTTTAATTGATCAGGTATCTTCAGAATAAAACTATAACCATGACTAGAAAGAGGTCAAATCTTTCCCAACGTTCCAAAGAAGCTAAAAGATTGAGGATCATAAGATCCCAAGAATCTACCGAAGAGCGTCAGGATAGACTTGATGCTGTTCGAGAACATCAGGCTGCAACTCGCTCCGTAGAAACCTCTTCAGATCGCGAAGCTCGCTTGCGTTCTCAGCGTATTTATGCATCTACATCCAGGTCTCTAGAGACCAGTGAAGAATATGATGCGCGACTGTCCGCTGATCGTGAACGTCATGTCGTGTGTCTCGCGAGTCGGAGACGTTTACGGATAGAGAATTGCGCTTGAGTTCTCAGCGTATCTACGCATCTGCTGCTAGGTCTCTAGAGACAAGTACGGAACATGATGCGCGGCTGTCCGCTGATCGTAAACGTCACGCTTTGTCTCGCGAGTCGGAGACGTGTACCGATACAGAATCACGCTTGAGTTCTCAGCGAATTCGCACATCTACTAACAGGTCTTTTGAAACGAGTGATGAACGTGATGCGCGACTAACTGCTGATCGAGATTATCATACATTGTCCCGAACACGCACACAACAAAATATTCATAATCAGTTAGAAAGTGAGAGAGAAAGAATTGCTGGAGTACGGCATGAAGAGACAGAAGAAGAGCGCAACGAACGTTTGAATTCTGATCGCCTTCGACATTCTCTGAACAGAATGTCAATATCATCTGAAGAATCGGATGTGTCTCAAGATATCGCCGTAGGGCATGGCGACCTTCCTTGGGTTGATAAAGAACGGAGTGCATTTACGTATACTCCTATGATTGACTACGCCACATATTCCGCCATCGGAGGTATGGTTCGAAATCGTACATTTTGTGATGCTGTTAAATGGCAAAAAGAAACAAACGGTATGTGTTTTGGAATAAAATACGATTTTATGTTACAACGCTTATATTATGGAGCACATTTGGATTGACATAAAGAATGACAACAACAATATTTTTTTTTAAATTCAAAATAAGTACCTACACTATTTGCGCTGTAGCATGGTGCGGGTGACAGTTGCCCGTATGACGTTGACATTTGTCAGTACCACGTAGGGATGTGAGGTTATGCAATTCATTTTTATCGCTAACGATACTCGCAGCGTGAATCTAGTTCTCTTTAATATTGTTATGAAAATTAGTGTATTATTCAGTTGTGCAGTGTAACTACGTGTGTGCTACGTGTATAAACTTGTCAATATAAATGTTTTATGGCTACATAATTATCTTTGTACTTATATAAAATAATCAAAATCGGGTTTATGTTTTTTTTTTCGTGACAACATTTTTGCTCTATGGTGCATCGGCGCGGCGGCCATGTTGTTTACCCGTGCGATGCTGTGAGTGCGAGTACGAGTGCAAGCGCGTTATATTGTGACTTAATGTGACACGTATTACGATTTCATTGTTTGTTTTCATTTTTGTTAAATTGTTATTTGTTATAAGTTTGTTGAGTTTGTTGTTATTACCATGCCTAAGCATACAAAAAAAACTGTTTTGGGTAGTCAGGCCAGGGAGCTTGTTGTTCGCCTCCGAGACTACTTTGAAAGAGAACAACAAAATAATGGACCGTTGTTACCATTGAATCATATTGTAGAACGAGTAGCCGAAGCTCTTGATATTGGCCGCAATACTGTTTCGCGTATAACACGTGAGAAAATTGGCCAAGATGGGATGTTTGAAAATAAATTATCGACACCCAACAAAAAGCGGACCAAGGTGAAGCCAATCACAGATTTGGATGATTTTGCTAAGGTTGCTATTAGAAATCATATTTATGATTATTATAGAAGAATGGAGCTACCCACATTGCTCAAGCTTCTAAAATCATTAAAAGAAGCTGACTTGTTCAAAGGAGGTATTACTTCGCTACGGCAAGTTATAAAAGATATTGGCTTTGTTTACAAAAAAGTTAACAAAAGAAAGATTATTATGGATAGGACTGACATTGCCCTAGCAAGATGTAGATTTTTAAGGAAGGCCAAAAACATAAGTGATTGGAGCAAAGTTGTCTTTTTGGATGAAACGTGGCTAAACGCCAACCACACAGTGGGTAAAAGTTGGACCGACGATACGGCACAATCGTGTACCAAAGTGCCGGAAGGCAAAGGCGAACGCCTTATTATTTGTCACGCAGGTACAGCAAGTGGATTCGTCCCTGATTGTTTGCTGGCTTTTAAGTCAAAAAAAACTACGGAGTATCATGAGGAGATGAATTACGAAAAATTTAAAGATTGGTTTCATAGGTCTATTAAACAATTTAAAAGAGCCTATGACCATAATAATGGACAACGCACCCTACCATTCGGTGCAAGTTAATAAACCCCCAAACCAATCCAACCGCAAAAGCGAGTTGGTGAAGTGGCTGAGTGAAAACGGAGTTACAGCAGATATAAAAATGTTAAAGACGGAGCTTATTGCCTTAGTCCGACGCCATAAGCCACCAACTCCTACCTATGCTCTGGACGAGATGGCAAAAGAAAAAGGCCACCAGGTCCTTCGACTACCACCCTACCATTGCCAGTATAACGCTATTGAGCTGATTTGGGCCCAAATAAAAGGTATGCTTTTAATTTCAATTCCCATTTTGAAGCTTTATAAAAAAATCAGCTTTCCGATCGTAGCATGTACCTAGTTTAAAAACATTACCAGATACTAGATTAGGCTGATTGATGATTATTTGAATACTTTTTTTTATAAGTTCGTTTATTTTTAGGTTACGCCGCAAGAAATAATACTTCGCCGCCATTTACGGCAAATAAGATGTTGGCCCTATTACAAGAGGCCATCAACAATGTTCAACCTGAAGACTGGTCGAAGGTCGTGAATAAAACAAAAAGGGACATTATGTCTGATTGGGATCGTGACATACATATTGACAACATAATTGAGTCATCGTTAATAATATCCGTCACAGATTCAGATGATGAATTGAGTGACAATTCAGATGTTCCTGACTCTGATATGAGTTTAGACGAATAACATGTATTTTTTTTTAGCAACCTTTTAAGCAACCTTACCCTATAAATGTTCTGTTGTATAATTAGACCTTTTAAAAATAAAAATTGACCTACGCACAATATACGTTTTTTATTATAAAAAATATCGACTATCCATCGTAGCAGTACATCCCATCACTAAATACGTCTATGGCGTTACGTTATACGCATAACACTTTGCTTAATTTTTCATTCAATTTGATTTTATTTCTTGATTAGAACATTCTGGTTGGGTTTAATTTAATTTACTACAGTTATTAATTATTTAATATATTACGAATGTGGTACAACTGAAATATTAAGTCATAAATTGTAAATCGCGGCAACTTTCAAGAGTGAAACGAAATGTTACTGAAACTGTCACCCGCACCATGCTACAGCGCAAATAGTGTAGGAACCTGAAATTACTTTAACAAGTGGCCAGGGTGTTTCTATTAAAAAAAAGGTAAACCAAATAGTTTCAACACCTCCCCGTAATGGAAACATCCTGTACATACAGATATACAAAAAATATATACACCCTAATAAATTAATAACAAACACTATAAACAATAATCACGAACACTTAACAAAACAATGAATACAAAAAACAAAAGCAAGCTAGCTTATGGCCTCGGTTATACCTAAACCTTTAAGACACATGAAATGTCGAAGTTTTGTTAAAGGTTTAGTAAGGACATCGGCTGGCATATTACGTGTGTTAATGTAATTTAAGACAAGGTTTTGTTGATTAAGTGAATCGCGAATAAAATGGTGCCTTATATCGATGTGTTTGGTGCGTGCGTGAAAGGTGTCGTTATGAGATAATTTTAATGAACTTTGATTATCTGTATAAATTTTGATTGGGCGATCCAAAGAAAATATTTCTTTAAAAAACGCCTTGAGGTATATGGCTTCTTTGCACGCTTCACTAAGAGCCATATACTCAGCTTCTGTAGTTGAGAGTGCGACTGTTTTTTGTTTGCGTGACTCCCAACTAATTGGTGCTCCACTCATAATGAAAAAGAAACCTGTGAATGAACGACGATCGATGATATTACTTCCATGGTCTGCATCTACATAACCGATGGGATAGTCTGGCATGACTTTATGATAGTGAAGTTTCAGGTCCTTGGTACCCTTAAGATACCTCAGTACCCGCTTGGCAGCTCTCCAGTGCACCTCCCCGTAATGTGTGTTGAATTGACTTAAAAATGACACTGCATGTGAGATGTCGGGTCTAGTGCCAATGGAAACATACATTAGTGATCCAATGAGCTGCTGGTAAGGTAAATCTGGCTGATCGTCATTAATGTCTCTGTAAGTGAGTTTTTGACCAGGTTCCATGGGTGTGGAAACTGATATGGCATCACTCATTCCAAATTTAGAAATAAGCTTATCTATGTATTTGGTTTGGTCAAGAGTAATGCCGTTTTTGGTATACAAAACTCTCATACCAAGACAGTCTTTTAAGGAACCTAAGTCTTTGACACAGAATTCTTTGCTAATAGCGCTTTTAAACTTTTGTTTCATTTCCTTATCATTAGAAAATATGAAAAAATCGTCCACAAATATGGCGACGATAAGAAGCTTATTTTGGTTTTTATGATAATATACACAATTATCATTTTGTGATTTCATTAAACCAAACTTTGCCATTGCTTCGCAAACTTTTTTATGCCACTGTCTAGGGGATTGTTTTAATCCATACAAAGCTCTCTTTAAAAGACATACTTTGTTTTTGCTGTCCTCTTTTATAAATCCTTCTGGCTGAGTCATATAAATTTCTTCGTCTAAGGTCCCATAAAGGAAGGCAGTTTCAACATCTAAGTGATCGACTTCTAAGTTATGCTGAACAGCGTAAGCTATTAGCAATCTGACAGTTGATAGTCTAGTTACAGGTGAGAAAGTTTCATGATAGTCCACCCCGTAAATCTGGGTGAACCCTTTGGCTACCAATCTGGCTTTATATTTTATTATATTTCCCGATGTATCCCTTTTTATTTTATATACCCATTTACATTTCACAATTTTACGGTCACTTGGTCTGTCCACCAAAATCCAGGTACCGTGCTTAATTAGTGAATCGTATTCGACTTCCATTGACTTAAGCCAGTTGTCTTTATGAACATCTTCCATGGCTTCTTTAAACGTTTCAGGTTCAAAGTTCGTAGAAGTCAAGTTTGCTAGGGTGTCATTGTCGGGATATCTTATTGGTGGACGTCGGTCTCTAAGGGAATATCTCCTTTCGCTTTCAACATTAACATGGGGATGTTTCACAATAGTCTCACTTTCGGAGTCAAAAAACACTTCAGGTGTTTCTATTTCTGAGATTTCTTGTATTTCCGTATTTGGAACTTCAGTTGTTTCAGTTTGTGAAACTTTAGGTATTTCCATGTCTAAACCTGTTTCAGTATCTTGTACTTGAATTATGTCACTTGTCTGTGACTGAGACACATCTTGAGTGTCGCTAGTAGAAGGCTTATCCTCAATGAAGACAACATCTCTCGCGGTCAAAACCACTCGAGGATTTTGGGGATCAATTAAACGAAAGCCTTTACTTTGACTGGAATACCCAACAAATATGTACTTTCGAGTTTTTGACTCTAGTTTTGTACGTTTTTCTACGGGTATAAGTGCATGTGCTTCACAGCCAAAGACACGTAAATGTGAAAGATTAATTTTCTTTCCAGTCCAAATCTCTTCTGGAATTTTATTATTTAACGCTTGAGTAGGTGAATGATTTTTGAGATAAATTGCAGTATTTACTGCTTCTGCCCAGTATGCTTTTGATAAGTTAGCATCTTGAAGCATGGACCTAGCTTTTTCAATAATAGTTCTATTGACTCGCTCAGAAATACCGTTTTGTTGTGGATTATAGGGAACAGAAGTTTGATGCAAAATTCCGTTCTCTTTCAAAAAGGTAGTCATATTGCGATTAATATATTCAGAGCCGCAATCGGACCTAAACTTTTTTATTTTGTGACCTGTTTGATTTTCTACCATACTTTTGAATTCTACAAACTTAGAGAACACTTCACTTTTGTGTTTTAGAAAATATCCAAAAGTTTTGCGAGAAAAATCGTCAGTGAATGTGAGTACATAGAGAGCTTTGCCCCAAGATTGAGTACTCATGGGTCCACAAACATCAGAATGCACTATTTCTAGAACATTTTTTGACCTGCTTGAAGAATTATTGAACGGTTTCTTTGCTAGTTTGCCTTGTAGACAAGGCACACAGATTTTGTTCAGTGTGTCATTATAGTTAATGCCCACAAACTTATTTTTTAAAATACTCATGGCTTTAGTATTAAGGTGACCAAGGCGTCTATGCCATAATAATGCAGACTCTGTGGAAGTAGTTAAAAGAGCTTGCGAATCAGGAACATTAAGTTTATACATGCCATTGAAGTTTGAGGCGGTTGCAATAATAGAACCTGAGACTTTACATCCTTCTTTTTGAAGAATAGTGGCACCTTTTACGGAAAATAAAACAATAAAGCCTTTTTTAACTAAGTTACTAACTGATAATAAGTTTGCAGCTAGTTGGGGAACATAAAGAACATCTTTAATTGTATTAATATTATTAATGACGACTGTACCTTCACCTTCACATAGAATTTGGTCATTGTTGGCCACAGTGACAGGCTTAATTACAGGGGTTATTTCACGAAAGTATTCCTTTCTGTTACACATATGAGAAGTAGCACCGGAGTCTATGTACCAAGAATCTGAGGAAGAGGAATGAGACACATTAAAACAAGATGAAAGTGTAATGTGTGAAGTGTAATTAGTAGTATTAATACTAGGAGTTTCTTGCTTCTTCTTTAAGATTTTACATTCATTTTTATAGTGTCCAAATCTCTTGCAGTATGTACATTTCTTCGAATGAAAAGACTTTTTCTTAGTCACGGTGCATTGTAATGCTGCATCAGGTACAGTAAGACTTGTAGTCGGTGATGGTCGGCTATCTTCCTTAAGAAGTGCTGAGACTACAGCTTCAGATGTTATCTTCGTGTTAGAGTGCTCCAGGGTCATAACAAGTGGTTTGTAGCTTTCAGGAAGATTTGCTAGTAGAATGATGGCTAAAAACTCATCTTCTATGGCAGCGTTCATGCCGCGCAGTTCCTGCTGAGTAGTCAACATTAAGTTCACGTACTTTTCCATATTTCCTTCATATTTCACAGCTAGTAGCTTTTTCATTAGAGATAGTCTTCTGACAAGACCACAATCTGCATAGGCCTTTTTTAAATTGTTCCAAGTATCGCATGCCGTCTGTACATTTTGAATCACAGGATAAACATTTTCGTGGCATGCTAAACATATTTTAGACCTCGCTCTGGCATCTTTTCTAGCATTTGCTGCTGTTGTAAGATCTGCCGGTTTTGACACTATGTCCCAAAGATCCTGATCTACTAGGTAGCATTCCATTGCGAACGACCAGGTGTGAAAATTTTCTTTTCCACGTAGTTTTGAGAATGTCATTGTGGATTGTATTGGGCTTACCAGGGAAGAATCGCCACTTGCCATTTTTGAATAGGAATATATGTAGAGCGTCCACTTTTTTTAAAATCGATTAATTGCCCATAACCTTTTGGAATAAAATACGATTTTATGTTACAACGCTTATATTATGGAGCACATTTGGATTGACATAAAGAATGACAACAACAATATTTTTTTTTTAAATTCAAAATAAGTACCTAGGAACCTGAAATTACTTTAACAAGTGGCCAGGGTGTTTCTATTAAAAAAAAGGTAAACCAAATAGTTTCAACAATGTGTTGCTCAGTTGGGAAAGTACATATTGAAATATTACAAAATACTCCAGAAATATTAAGATCACTGCTAATCGGTGACCATCCACAGTCAAAACATTTCTTGGACAACATCCGTTCATACAATACAATGACGTCTTTTGGTGCGAAACAGATTTCAGAAGGCCCATTTATGCCAACATTTAAAGTGCAAGGCCAAGTGTACCATCTTATTGGTTCATTATTGCCTGAAAATTCAGAATTTCGATTTTGACGACTCCGTTGTCGCTGGCATAAGTAACAGGATCCGCGTACGAGGTCGCGGGCAGAAACTAGTAATAAATAATTCCCTAATCACAGGATTGTTCTAAAATTAATCTTATATAAATCACACTAGGACACCCCACGTGATCAATCATATGACTTATATAGACATAGTGCGGATCGAAGGTTAAGTTTAGCCACTTTTATTTACATAATGGATAAGTCACGAACTGCTGTACCTGTGAGGCATAGATGTATGAAATTTTACAGTAATGTAGGAGACGCTGAGTTAGTGACTAAACTGGGTTAGCTATGTAATGTAAGGTGATTTGTGAATATGAAGTGATGAATTAAGTGATATAGACTATACTGTAGAGTAATTATCATAGATATTTAGTTTTCTAAACATAAAATCTGTGTCTGTAAAAGATTTTCTTTTTTAACATATGCTGAAACCAATGCTGTTCAATAATCTAACCGTATACTGATGTAGGTACATTTTTTAACCTACTTGTGATTGTGTTGTATTACGCAATTAGGGTTAATTGCGTAATACAACACAATCACAATCTGTTTCGATTTGAAACAGATTGCTAATCCATTGCTTCATAAGTTGGAAAAAAATCTGCTCAACAACGTAAATAAGGCAATGAATGTTGTTGAACTGTCAAAATGAAACAAATTAGGCAAAATTGTTTACGAAAATAAGTTACGCAATTAGGGTACCGGTTAGGCAGCCAAATGATTATAAAAAAATTTCTGAATGAGACCCGATTTTGACCTTTAACCTTTGCTCAGTTAAAACCGAGCCTTTTTTGTCATAAAACGTGTTCTGATAACGCGGACTGATAGGAGACAATTTATTTTATCAGTGAACACGAGACTAAGGTTTATGTGAATTAGATTATTATTATTGGTTATAAATTAGTGGACTTAAATGTTATATATTAATAATAAATAGTTGATGATAACTGTTCAAATAATAATGACAACTTCTTAGTTTTAAAAGTCACTCTTACTATTTCAAATATTATAATGCTGAAATGTTTTTTTTTATTTTTATAAACTGTAGAATTAGAATTAGAATTGATTAAATATGAGAAAAACCTCATAATAACTACGGAAAATCAATAATTACAAATGTATGATTAATTATTTTAGCATCTAAAAACAGTTTTATTCGTGTTTCAAAAATTTCGTTAAGTATTTTACACGTAGGATAAGGGAAATACCCAATGATAAGTTTTCGTTGTAAAATCATACAATGACAGAACTCTCTTGTTAATCCGCCGATCGTCAATTCGACAACCACTATAATTTAATACGCCGTTTTTGCGTGTCGAGACTGGTCTACTCTGTAATCCGCCGTCATTCTAAATCTTCAGGCCGAAAATTCGCCGTCTACCGTCTCTTTCATGCATATGACCGTTAGTTACATAATTCTATCCTTTGTTGCATGGTCGTAAGCAGCAACTCTTTCGTCTGTAATTTTTTTGTTTTCAGTAATCCGCCGATGGTTTGGATTTCGTGGTGGCGGATTAGTGACACTGTACTGCACTTAAATATGTATATTGATAAGCGCAGTTTAGTGTTTGTACTTAAATTTATGACTAGGTAAAATTTATTGTTTTTAAATAAAAATTTATGTTTTTATTCTTATGTTAGCGTTGTATTCAACGGGTGTGAATTTCGAGACAATATTTTGATAACAATAAATTGATAAACATTAAAATAAATAAATAGCTGCAGGTACCTAGTGAAAAGTGTAGGAAAATAATTCAATGATGTCCTCAAAAAAGAAGAGCCGGTTTTCCCCGTTTTTGAAACAAGTGAGTATTTTCAGTTGAAATTTTATTTTACATTATCATGACAGGAAATTGCCGGAGGTGAATGAACCTGCCATTGGCAAATGCGACTTACATATAAGATGAAACTTTTATCGAAACATAACTGGCATATTGTGGGCTTTATAAACGTGGTACTCAGAGGATTTGTGTCCGATTGATGACAATAGGCTCGTCGTTATGTTATGTTATAAACACATTACACCGCAAACGCGGGCTTGCGGACGGTGAGCAATGGATAGCTCGCCGTCCGATAAGGACCAGGCACGGGTCGACGGCGCGTTTTGTTCCACGCGCGTCTCAAAGGCATGTCAGCACAACTGAAGGGGTCCGCTAGGTCCAATGCCTGCCGGGGTTGCGGGAAAGTCCGAAAGGGTTACCGTGGCCCCTGGCAACATACAGGCAACGGAAGGAACACTGGTGGGTTTTAGTCAGCAATAGTGTGACACGCCTTCCCGCTCCGACCAGAGCGGGAGAAGTCAGTTATTTGATAATTTACCACGAAAAAAAAAACAAAAGTACTACTTCCCCACTTGTCTTAACTATTAAATAATTGTGTAAATTAATTTTAAAGTATTTTTCTGATCACATGATTTTAGTAGAATAATTTATGAATGTAACTTAAATTGAATTGTAATTATTACTTTTAATCAAAAGAAAGATTGTTTGATATGAAATAAAAATATAAACAAAAACACTTATTTTTATTTAAAGGTATTAAAAAAACATATTATGTGGAACCATTTATATTTATGACCTATTATGTAGGTACCATATTTTATGCAAAATAAAGATAATTATTTTCTATTTCTTCCAGTGTTTCGTGACGGCAGCAGTGGGCAGCAACATCATCGGGCACGGCTGCGTGATAGGCTACCCCGCCATCTTGCTGCCACAGCTGCATCTGGTCGACTCCGAGTTTAAGCTAGACGCCGTATCTGCGTCATGGATTGGTCAGTATACGGAATCATACAGAATTATATATTGAATTTGAGAAAGGTTTAAGATTTTTAACACCTCATTATGCGTAGCATTTCAGGAATCACTAGTTTAGACAAGTTCCTTGAGAATCAGTCCAGGCAAATGTGTACAATGAAAGTTTTGGAACGAAGTTCAGTATCGCACGTTATATTTTGCACACAACAAAATGTTACACTTTTTCGGCCTAGCTCTCATTCGCCAAGTGTGCAAAAGCGATTATGTTATTATGATGTATGTTGACTTGAAAGAGCATGACAGTTGAGAGTGTGTCATGCTCATTTAAATATCTCGCTGATGCTGGCGCGTGTTGATTCATTCGGTTCCCTACGGATTGGTTTAGCAGTATGGTGCTGATCCACACGTTATGTTTATGAACGGGCGCAGTCAGTTGAGACTGTTCATCTCTTATCTGCCAGGGCTTATTTTTTAATCTTATATTTTGAATTGCTTTGATTTTTACACTGTTCTCACATAATAGAAGCAACAAGAATAATGCACCCAGGATTTTGTAATACATATACAGGGTGACTTGTAATTTGACATATTCCTTACAGGACGTGATAGTGTGACCCATTTGCAACAATTAAGCACCCCACAAAGCCTAGGCGAAAATACATGGGATTCGAGAAAATAAAAATTTTACGTGTTTTTGAAAATTTCCCAGAATTCGTCACTAAATGTCACTTTTCTCCAAATTCTCAAATTGAATGGCCTTCACGCTATTTCAGTGGATACATAATACTTTAAGAAACCTTTCGATGTAACCAAATTTTCAAAAACATTTTACGGACTTGAACTTTGACACTGGTTTTCTCAAAATTTTACTAAAGCATTAAGCGTATAAATTACGGGGAAGACATCTTCATTTAATCAGAAAACCAAAAAGAGAGAGGTAAAGAGGTACAAATGTTCAAAAAATATTTCGAGATGCCGATGAAACAATCGATAATGGTGGCAAAGGTCAAATTTGCAAATTGTTGAAATATTAAAAAAAAATGTGATAATCGAATTAATTACAGTACCATTCCTCTTTCGTTTATGCCATTCCTCTACTTCGAAACCTCCCAGCAATTCATTGCACGTTAAACACCCAGGTCATCATGACCAGGACACAAGTCACAAAGCGGCTTTTGAGTTTTTAACATGACTCACGGTCTATTCGCTAGTCACGGTTCATTTGTTCCTTAGTTCGCGTATGTTTAAACGTAATCCGCATGTACGTGTAGTTCATTGAGATAATTACAAATTACTTTTTAACTCCACTCTACCAACTTGTATGTTGTACTGCAGTTGTTTGTGCCATTCTCATCGAGTAAACGATTGCGTTAGAGTAGAGTGGTTTGTTGACTTATCTATTGAGTGTAGCCCGCCCAAAAACCATGTTTATCTGAAAAATTTCTTGGTCATTTTCCTTATTTTAATTGTAAAGAGGTTCAACATATAAGCTATAAAGGATATAGAGAAGATAATGCCCCTTTAAGTACTTTCCTCCAATAGCCATTTGTAATGCACCTCATCATGAGCTCTTTTTAAACTGAACAGAAGTTACTCTGGCACTTAACTCCAAATCTTTGTCCGTTTGGAGTTATACTGTAAAATACTGATATTTGTCTGCATCTTAGATTGTAATATGACCCTGACATAGTTGGGAAAAGGCTAGGCAGATGATGAATGAATACATTACATACATAGCATTACGCCTTAATTTGGATAATTAATAGCAAACGTCGTAAAAGATCTTGGTTAAGATGATCGATCACTACGAAATGTAGAAAAGTTTTGCGATTTGTGACTTTTTTAGTACTCTAACCTCAGTTGGTCCGATTTATTTCAAACTAAAAAGAGTATGTTTGTGCGCTGTATGTTTAAATACACGCAAACTAAGCGACAAGTGAACCGTGACCGTAAGTCATGATAAAAACTCAAAAGCCGTTTTGCAACTTGTGACCTGGTCATGACGACCTGGGTGCTTAACGTGCAATGGACTGTTGGTAGGTTAAAAAGTAGTGGGATGACATAAACCAGTTATTTAATTCGATTATCACACATTTGTTTAATATTTCAACAATTTGCAAATTCGACCTTTGCTAGCATTATCGACTGTTTCATCGGCACCTGTAAATATTTTTGAAAGTTTTTATCTCGTTAGATAGCTGATTAAATGAATCTGTCTTTCTCGTGATGTGTACGCTTAGTGCTTTGGAAAAATTCTGAGATAACTGGTGCTAAAGTTCATGTAAGACGATAATTTTAGAAAATGGTTAATAATCTGGTTCCTGTAACTTTAGAGTGTTTTAGAAAATTTGGTTTCATCGAAATGTTTGTTAAAGTATTAGGTATCCAATGGAATCATCATCTGCCATGGCGTATTTTTTTTTAAAAATTGTTCTTTGTTTTATCCTTCTAATGTGCACGTCTTTCTAAATTGTTCTCACATATATAATTTCAACATGAATGATGTAACCAATCCACAAGGGGGTGTCCTCTCACCGCTGCTTTGGAACCTGGTAGTAGACAGCCTCATCCAAACACTCAATGACAAAGGTTATTTCACCGTAGGCTACGCCGATGACATAACCATTATAATAAACGGGACCCACGAAAACACGCTATGCAATCTCATGCGTCAAGCCCTGAAAATAGTAGAGGAATGGTGCAACAAGCACCAACTCTCAGTGAACCCTACAAAAACCGAACTGATTCTCTTCACAAAAAAGAGGAAACTGATGACGCTACAGTTACCACGATTCTTTGGAACAACCCTTAGCCTCTCAACTGAAACCAAATACCTGGGCATCTTTTTGGACAAACAATTGAACTGGGCAAAACACTCAAACTATATCACTACGAAAGCCAGCATATCCCTGTGGCAGTGTAAACGACTGCTCGGCAGGAATTGGGGGATTAGCCCCTTGGGGCTAATCCCCCAATTGACTGAGTTGTAGTATATAACCAATAGCCAATGGGTAACCTTGGTTACCCATTGGCTATTGGTTATATACTACAGTCATTCGACCGCTTATCACATACGGCTCACTGGTCTGGTGGCCCAGGACAGACCTGAGCACAGCCCAAAAAGATCTCGAAAAACTGCAGCGATTCGCTTGTGTCGCAATTACTAGCAGTATGAGAACTACACCCACTGCCGCCCTACAGGCAATGCTCGGACTGCCGCCTCTGCACCTCATTGTGCGGGAGGAGGCGGCCCTGGCCGCCTTTAGACTACATTTATCAGGAACTCTAAGCAAAGACTCCAGAATTAAGCACACACGCATAAAGGAAGATGCAATCAAGCGTCGGCCAATGATGGCATCACCCTGCGACAAGGCACCGAAATCACACCACATTCAAAGGCACTACAACATAATACTTACAGAAGAACAGTGCGACTACTCATGCCCGAAAGAGCTGAGGGTTTACACTGATGGATCGAAGACCGACTCTGGTACCGGAGTCGGAGTCTTCTCGCACGATCTCAACATAAAGATATCCAGACCACTAGGAATGTTCAACACAGTCTATCAGGCGGAATGTGTGGGCATCATACAAGCGGTCCACGCCATAGAGGCCAGGAGAGTTACAGACACTCACATACGCATACTCTCCGACAGCGCCTCAGTTCTCCAATCGCTGAAGAAAAAATATATTACCTCGAAGTTGTTACTAGAATGTCACAATGCACTAGAACAGATAACGGTGTCTAGTCGCAACACGGTGACACTGCAATGGATAAAAGGACACAGCGGATCGCTAGGTAACGACGCAGCTGACGAACTTGTTAGAAGAGGATCTAGCACGGCAGTCTGTGGACCCGAACCTATCGTACCAATCCCCTTCAACCAAATACGCAGGTGGCTACAGGAATTCACCCTCACACAAGCGGAGTACTGGTGGACCTCGACACCGGGCTGCAGGCAGTCCAAGGTAGCTATGCCATCCCTGGATAGCAGGTTAACCAGGAGTCTTTTACGCCTGGACAGGAATGGACTGCGCCTGGTGACGGGGACCATCACAGGACACTGCTCGCTAAACAAACACTTCCACACGATAGGCATAACGGACAGTCCTCTGTGCAGGGCGTGCATGGAGGCTGAGGAAACCGTTGCGCACGTGCTCTTTGAATGCACAGGCGTCACCCAGATTAGAACAGAAACCCTCGGGTCACCCAGATCTTTCACAGATGTTCTGAACAGACCAGGAGTTTTGATTAACTTCTGGAGGGAGGTGGGCTGGTTGGAATAACCCCCCAAGCGGCCGCCATGGCCCACGTACAATGGTCCACCTGACGGACTAAGTGCGGAAACCAAACCCCATAACATAGAACATAGAACATAGATGTAACCAATATTTTATAACATTTTTTTATTTAAAAGAGTGTCCGTGGAGTTTCTTGCCCGTTCTCCTCCATAGGTACCTACCTACTACGCTTTGGAATGGGCAACTAGCTTCATATTTCTGACTGACCGATTCCTTGACAATTCAAAAGTGCCTGTAAATGGTTTAATTGAAATAAATGCTTTGAGTTTGAGTTTTTGATTCTAAAGTGCCTGTAAATCCTTTGATTTTGATCGGTCGTTCCAACCGGACGTCACACGATACATCTCGTTTTTTTTCCGTCAATTATTGTAGAGCATGCAATTAAGTTAAAAGTTTGCGAAACATTATATTTTTGTCACCAAGCAGCTTTGCTGTTCTTGAATGCTTCGTTATTTATGTCCTAACATAACATATGGTTACAGTCTCCTAAGACTGTAACCAACTATTTGACAACGTATCGCAAAGAAAAAATTGTGTGAAATCCCTTGAGATCGATGTGTCCTATGAAATTAAATGTTTTAATTCTCATTAGTTTCTAAAATTCGTTATGCTGAAAACCAAAGATTGGATTTACCTTTAACTTTAACAGTTGAAAGACATGTTGCTGTCCACAACTTTAAGAAAGTTTTAACGCTCTCATCTACTTTCTTTTACAGCATCAATCCTGGGTATCACGCAGCTGGTCGGGAGCTTCATTTCGCCTCCTATCATGGAGAAATACGGCAGAAAGATAGCACACTTCACCGCCACCGTGCCCAACCTGGTGGGGTGGTTCATTATCACCGTGGCTACGAACTTTGAGGTAAGAATCTTGAAGAATATGAGTGAATTCACGTCACATTATTGTGCAGGCGATAAGAAATTAAAAGAAATAGTTTTAAATGAAGCTGATGCAATTGTCGAATTATTGTTTAAGTCATGCAGAACCACCATGTAAAGATATATAATGATTATTCTAGCTGACCTCATCAGGTTTTTAATATTATATTGTCGTGTAAAAGTGTTTGTTTAAAAGTTTAACAAAATATCATGAATTACAGAGTGTTGAATCTGTGCTTCAACCATCTCAAATAGGTTACAGATCAGGGTGGGTGCTTATTGTTGTTTTAGTTTTTTTACATTTCTTATATTCTTTTAATTTCCAGATCCTTTTCGCTGGTCGAGTACTACAAGGTCTTTCAATTGGCATGCTGTCGCCCCTACGATCAGTCCTCATCGGTGAATACGCAAGTCCAAAGAATCGCGGAGCTTTCCTCACCACCGTCTCCTTGTCACAATCCTTCGGTGTTTTCTTCGCTCACCTCATTGGATCCCTCCTGAGTTGGCAGCAAGCGGCTCTGGTCTGCGCATTCTTTCCTTTCATAAGCCTCGTCATGACCATATACTCTCCAGAATCACCGAGTTGGCTTGTCACAAAAGGAAGACATGAGGACTGTCGGAGGGTGTTCCGCTGGCTCAGGGGAGATGATGAAGAGGACGAATTGGAAGAAATGATAGAAAGTAGATTACTCTTTGAGAAGGCGATGATCTCAGCAAGTTTCGGCAAAAGAAATAATCGCATCCGAAATATGGTAACAACGATGAACAAGAAAGAATTTTATAAACCAATTATACTGATGATGCATGCTCATGTATTAGTAAACTTTGCTGGTGGTACTACCATGTCTGCATACTCAACTTTGATCATAGGAGTAGTGATGGGACCACAAGTAAATGCACATTTCTGGATGATCGTTTTGGGCGCCCAAAGATTTATTTCAAATGCTCTAGCAGTCTATGCTATCAACAAATTTAAAAGACGAACAATGATGTTTGCGACTGGAGGCCTTGCAATCGTTATCCAGTTCGCTTTAGCTGCATATGTATACTTTAAGCAACAAGGAACCTTACCATACGAAGCTTTATGGATACCTATATTACTGATCAATTTAAAAATATTTGCTGTAGCCACAGGCATGTTACCTTTACCAAATGTTATTGGTGGAGAGGTCTTTCCTTTGGAATATCGAAGTATTGGAGGAACAATCAGTCTAGTATCTTTCTCAGCAACATTCTTCATAGTCCTCAAAACTTTTACAGGGCTAGTTGATAGTGTAGGCATGCATGGAACCTATTTGGTATATGGAAGCATAATCACTTACTGTATGGTGGTCATCTGGTTCCTTCTACCAGAGACTAAAGACAGGACTCTGCAGCAGATAGAAGATGACTTCAGAGGTAGACCGTTAGCTCCTGAGGAGATTGAAGTCAGGAAGTCTTTGCAGGCAGATCCTATTGTTGCATATAAGAGGAGAATGTCAGAGAGAAGATGTAGCAATACTATTCCATTTTAGGATTATGGTTTTAGTTTTACAAATGGTGAAAAATAGATAATAAATTGTGATAATGATAAGTATTATTTGTAAATAAATAGATGAAATAGAATAATAAATGCGAAATAATAAAAGTAAGATATTGGTTTTGATTTGGATATCTTTCTCCGTTTTACCCACTCGCTAATAAGACGGTACCTAATTAAATTGTTGTTTTACAATTAGACACATTCTTTAGGTAGCCTTTAGAAATATCATCGGTTTTTGATACCCATTGGCCATATAAACATATTCTTAGTGTTCTTTAAAATCAAGGCTGGAGAAAGTAAATTATTGATTTTGTCCATAGATATGACGCTAGTTTTATTTTATTTCGGTAATAATGTTTCTATGGTTTTGTCAGATCAAATAAAACTTCATAAAATAAATCAGTGGTTACATAATTTTAATGAATCAAGCCGAATCAATCAAAGTCGGGGTAGTTGATCCTGGGTCTCTTGCTGGGGATCCGGGAGCTGTTCCTGAAGGCCATGGCGCTGAACCAGCACATCATCAGCACCACCATGGTGAGGACTCTGGAGACACTGCGGCTGACTTGGTTCATTGTGGTTTTGTTGGGAGATGCTGTTGAGGAAAGGCAAAGTTTAGAATTGGAATCTTCGAGGAGTAAAAAGGAAAGGGTTTATAAGGCGTGAGGCACCTACTAATTTATATCTGTCTAAGACTAAATACAAACATGTAAATTAGAGAGGTGTTGTTAATAAACATCAAACATTATCACAAAGATATTAACTATCACGTCGGAGATGCCACAAAGGGGTCGTGACTGTTCCATGGTCCGCTATTGCCAGCTTTGAACAATAATTTACTTCAATCACAATAATATTAAAGTTGATCACGACCCAAGAATAGTACTACGTCACAACTACCATAACGACGTAAAAAACAAGAGTCGCTGAGAGAATATATTAACGTAAATATATTTTAAGACTTTCGACTCCACCCATTTTCATAGAGCTCATATGCCATGCCGTTATACATTTTGCAAGTGGACCCTCTGGGAGGGTTCCTGGCATTAAGTTTGCGCCAAAATTCCGACGCAGGGGTGTCCAACCCTTTGTGATTTTTTTTTTGTAAATTATTAGTTATAATTTTTTATTTAATTATATCGAGGTATTTTTTAAATTTAATACAACGTAATTATTTTATAACAGCTTAATAATGTTTAGTGTTTATACGTGTATGTATTATTTACTACGTGTGTGTTATTTTGCATTTCAAGCCTTTTGTTCTTTAATTATTTTTTTAACTTAATTGTACCATGTTGATTTTATTATTAATTGCTACTCTCATCTATTAATATTTTTTATTGTATTTAAATCTTTACACACATTATAAAACTGATTTACATCCGTAAGACGTACTCGTAACATAAGGTTCAGTTGAAAACCAGCGTCAGGCACTAGTTGTCTGGCATTTATGCTGAACTGGACCTATTTGTCGCAGCCGTGAGGCACACAATACTGTTTTAAGCTTTCTATATTTTTTGTTTTTTATTTGTGTGCCTTAACCTGGGTCAAATAAATTTATTTTCTTTCTTTCTTTCTTTCTATGTAGATTAAAAAAAAAAACACGCCGGTCGTGGCACCCCTCCAAATGGATTAGGTTAGGTTAGAACTGTGAACAACCACGAGCGAGCCGAGCGAGCGAAGCCGGCGGTGCGAAGCCGGCGGCGGTGATCATATTTGAACTCCATCGACAATTTTTGAGTGGTCATCCTACTTTGTTTCATATTTTGTTGTATGCCGTCGCTATGATGCACAACAAAAACAAAGCGACCTCAACGCCTCTACCGATGGATATTTAACTATTTTACGATTACTGTTTGGCCACATCATGAAGTAGAAGAAGAGAAAGACGAAAGATGACATATTAAATATCGGTTCTGACCGACTAAAACCTAAAGGCGTTCAACAGATCAATTTCACCTTGTGTACCAGAACCGGGTTTAATTTAATCAGTTGACAACCACTTGTTGGTTTGATCCCCTCAAGTCAACGCCCCAACCACCAATGACACGTACGCCGCCACAAAAATGTATCTTACATTTAACAAATATTTTATTAATTAAACAGAAAAGTAAACTTTAAACTTACTTTAAAACACGAGGTATTTGTAACTACAGTGTGACACCACAACTGTGCGTCAAGGGATCGCATCGCCTTATAAATAATTTGAAGTCATAAACTTCGTTTTATTTTAATTACATCCGCCATCTTACATCACAAATTGCAGGAATGTTGTACTTACCTACATTGTTTATATTTAATTTAAATAAACTTATTGTTGTTTGTATGATTCGATAATGCTTGCATAACTTCCTGATTGCAAATTATACTCGTTATTGCCTCGTCCTCAATGATGATAGAAAATAAGTGTAGTCTCGACTTTATAGTCTGCTGCATCACATAATTTGGAAGAATAAGTAAAAACAGAACACATCCATATGCGGGTGTGTGCTGACATCTGTAACAATCTTCATTAAGTTCATAGCGATTTATTGGTTTTACAACACAGGGCCCATGCTCATATAAGTATATAGCATGGAATGCTCGGGTCGGGTGGGACTCATCTTCGGACGAGGCAAAACTTCGTATAATTACCGTCGAACTTCACTTACAGAAAAAAAGAAAATTACTATTCAAGTTGAACTATTTTCGTTAGTACAAAATAGACATAAACAAATGTGTGGAAATAAACTTTCTTTATTTTATTTTAGGAACAAATGCATACTTTCGCCTGGGGGTATGGAGGGTTATGTTGGCCTTTTATTGAATGAAATCCCACAATCACTGTCTTCTATTCATGAATGGGGCGGGGTGTGATTTACGATTCTGTCTAGTATGTACCTCCTTACACACCACTGTATATGTAGTCAGTAACATAATAATGTTACTGACTTTATCCTTTCGTGCACCTGATAGATCAGGTATTCCAAAAGCAGCAAGTTTACTCTTTGCCACATAGCATGTTCTGGCTACAAAGCATGTTCGGTGAAATCTTTGCGCAGCCGCACAGTATCATTACACTGGATCTACCTACCTTTACGTTAAGTTAATTTCAATTTGCATAGAAAATAAACGATGACATAAATACAAATACATAAACTCACGCAAAACGGCACCTGCTAAATCCTACTTCCTACTGAACGGTGGCAGTGATAGCCTAGTGGTGTTACCGTCAGACTGCCAAGTCGTTGGTCTCGAGTTCGAACCCAAAGCACGCACCTTTGACTTTTCGAATTCATGTGCGTATTGTATAATTATCACTTGCTTCAAAAACGGTGCAGGAAAACATCGTGAGGAAATGCCGTTTGAGAGATATTTTTCGACGGCATGTGAAGCCAAGTCAGAGGTCTATGCGGCTTTAAAACTCTGACATCAGGTTAGTCACTAACCATACGAAAAGAAGAGAAGATGTAAATGCGAAAGTTTGTGCGGGTTGCAGGATGGATAGATGGATGGATGTTTGTTAGACTTTCACGCAAAAACTTCTGAAATTTGGCACACAGTTTATAACTGTATAAAAGTATCCAATGAGTTCCACTCATTGGATAATTTTTATCCCGATATTCCCACGGCACAGATAATATACTAGTACCCAGGGGATCGAGACTTATGCGGGTTAAACCGTGGGGCGCAACTAGTTAACGAATAAACGATTAAATATTTGTACTTATTTACAGATTACGAGTGTAATTTTGTTACGTTGTAAATTTTAGTTACTTTTCAAATGTAGTCAATATTTTCACAATAATTTAACTTTGTTTACAGCCAATTGTATTAATTTGCAGTTGCAATGTATTCAGGTTATCAGTTCTAAAAAGCTGTTAATGGTGGTAACCGGTATTCAGGGGTAATAATATTGCGCATGCCCATTATTACCTATCTTTATAGCTTCTCAAATGTCTTAAAACGGCATTTCGCTGAATCCGAGTCTTCCTTCACTCTACACTTAGATATTTACAAAGGACGATAGATGGTTTTTCTCGGTTAGCAACACAAGTCAGTATGCATTTTAATAAAATTAAGAGCAAAAAAAAAATTGAGCAACATTAAAAAAATGTGTCTAATAATTTTGGGTCTATTTAGATCACATGTCATTCAAAAGTGTTAAACTACTTCTGCTGCTTATTTCTTTTTTTTTGGGTGGGAAATTATCATATAACTTCTCCCGCTCTGGGCGAAGCGGAAGACCGTGTCAGACTCGTACTGACTAAAACCCACCCATGTTTGTTCACTTGCCTGTATGTTGGCAGGGGCCATGGTATCCCTTTAGACTTTCCCGCGACTTCGGCAGGCGTCGGCCTTAACGGACCCCGTCAGTTGTGCTGACATCTCTTTGAGGCGCGCGTGGAACGCAACGCGCCGTCGCGTCGACCCGGGTATCGAACGGCGAGCTACCCATTGCTCACTGTTACTTCTGTTGCTTAACGTACCAACGACATAGTAAAGAACGGGGTTTCACAAACCCTAGGGTCATGGTGTGGTTATAGATAGACGATAGGAGACCGAAAAGATATAGATAGATATCTTTTTTATTCCGGGTGTCAGAGGGTTTAGACTCATGACGTGCTGAATTCATGATACCCTGCCGGGGCGTCCGAAGAAAACCGAAAGGGAGATCGTGGCCCCCGGTAACAGGGCAAGCGAAGGAACACGGGTGGGTTTTAGTCAATAAGAGTCTGACACGCCCTGAGCGGGAGAAGTTATTTGATAATTTCCCACCCAAAACAAAAAAAATAAAGGGGACTAGACTCATGACGTGCTGAATTCATGATGAAAGCTTGTACCGTATGATATCTATACTAATATATTATTATAATAAAGCTGAAGAGTTCGTCTTTTTGTTTGAATGCGCTGATCTCTGGAACTAGCAGTCAGATTTGAAAAATTCTTTATGCAATTTGATAGTCCAATTCTTGAGGAAGGTTAAAGACTATTTAACATCACGCTACGACCCTTAGGAGCCGAGCAAAAAGGAAAAAAGTCAGACAGAACGCTGAGCGAAAACGAAGTAATAGCGCGGGCGGGAAATGTAGCTATTATTTAATATATTGTGGTCTTTTACGACTTCCACGCGAACGAAGTCGCTGGCGGAAGCTAGTTATTACTGTAATGGGTATTTTTATTTGTTTCCAGTTAACCATGGGTCTTTTTATGAGCAACGCTATACATATAATTACTGTTCATCAGGTGCGCCTTTATTTGTTTTGAGGGTCTATGCACCTATGCTATAAAGTAATTATAATCGTAAAACCTGACTGCAGCTGATGAGTAAGATACCGGAGCGTGGGGATTGGCACAAGCAGAGGGAAGCCTATGCCCAGCACTGCCCAGCAGAGGGGGAAGGCGGGCTGAGGCAGAGGAGTAATTATAGTACACCCACATTTCGCCAGTTTGTATTAGGGGGCGAGCCTATTGCCCAAATCCAGACTCCGGGCTGCTACTGAGAAATTCACATTTGTAACAAAAAATTGTCAAAACTATCTCGCGGATTTTTTTTCAGTGCGCCGCGCTGTGGATCGAAAAAGGCTCTTGAAGACGACTGAGCTTAAATTTGAAAGTGTCTGTTTTTTTGCTAGGATATAATCTGGTAGGCAAATTGGCAATTAGTATTTTTTTTTTTGCAAAAAAATGTATGGAGATTTCCGGAACCGAGAGAATAACCATAATATCCTTGCATACGGTTATAGTAACTATTTATACTTAGCTTCTTCATGTTGCGGCCTACATAACTCATCGAGACATAAATATTGGTACACCAATATACGTATTCTAATGGCTAATTTAGCACAAATTATTGATGAAATCGACATAAATCGGCCTTTACAACTAGCCTAAAATTATATTCTATAGATGACTCTAGAGTCATCTATAGAATGTACTGACTTCCTGTATCGCCTAGGTCCAGCGTAGGCTGGACCTAGGCGATACAGGAAGTCAGTACTCGGTTGTAGTCCAAAATATACGCAGTATCAAAAATAATTTTAATGATTTCACTGTTCTCCTGAGCCGGCTGCTTTTTACGCCTGATATAATTATTTTTACGGAGTGTTGGCTTGCCGACGGGCACGCCTTCTTCGAAATTAATTACTACAATTGTCACTGTTCCAAAACTAACCTTAATCAAAACGATGGAATAGTTGTTTATACAAAGTCATTTTTCCAGGTTTCTGTCGTAGAATCATCCTGCAAAAACTCGAACTGTCAGGTTGTCAATGTCAGTGATGAACTATCACTAATACCCATATACAGTATGTCGATTCTGTAAAATTCAAACAACAACTCGCATCTCACTTCGCTGTTCACTCTCACTTCGCTTAAGGTTCAAAATGACCTTGATTTTGCATTCTGTAAGCATCACCTAGTCACTTGCGAAGTGAAGTGAGTTCCGAAGTGACCAATATTGTACTAGTGATTGCCACACTCAACAAAATGTTAGTCAAGATTTATCGATTCCAGTTTTTTGACACAATTGTTGAGTTTTTGGCACAGAACTTTAGCTAATATATTGTTTAAATTAAAATTTATTATTTTAAAAAGAATTTGAGGCAGCTAATAAGTAAAAAAAGAGAAAACTCTAAATTCGTGCCATGAATTTATAATCTATGCACCCTTACGAAAAAAAAAAAAATGTCAGATGTCAGATTACAGATACACAATATTTTGAGTGCCTTGCTTTGTTTTGTTTGTGTTTGGTTTGATCGTTCAGTGCCGATAATAATTGTGTAATAATCATGAAGTAAGTTTATATTTGTGGTTGTGAGGTTTAAAATGATATAATTAAATAGTATTTATTTTGTTTTCTAATCCAACAATAATATTCCAGTCCAAATGAGACACGTTCCTCTCACCCATCGTCGGCTCAGGTTGAAACTCTGGTAGAGTTCATGGAAAGAAACCCTGGCATGGCGAAGGGTTTCTTGCGAACTCAAAATGCCAGAGAGCGAAGTCGACGCCAGTGGGAGGAACTAGCCGTGCGCCTAAATAGTTTAGGCGGCGCAATAAAAACTTTCAAACAGTGGACCAAGGTTAGCATCGCTTTTTTTTACTACATGTTAGTTAGACCACTTAACATTCCTCAAAGCAAACCACTTAAAATGTGCGACGATTCTTGGTTTAAAGTGTGTTCCGTGGTTTCATAATTTTAATTTAATCAATGACTATTAATAATAAAGTTGTTTTTTTTTATAGTTTGAAAAATACATGTGTATTTTAACAGCAATTTTTTTATAATTTCTGTAATTATATGTCTGGTTGTAGTATTGGTCTGACAAAAAAAGCGCCATTAAAAAAAAAGTAGCAGCGCGCTCTGTTGCTAGGCATAGGACTGGTGGTGGGGTGGAGGATGAAGTGGAGCTATCAGAGCTTGAAGAAAGAGTTGTTGCTTTGTGTGGTGGTGAAAGCTTTTCCACAGGAGATACACATTTAGGCATACAGCCATTTCTGGTAAGAAATTAGAAATGCAATAGGTGCTAGCTTTTTTGCATCAATCATGTCTGGCAGGTTGTGGCCAAGAATTGTGCAATCTGTCTGTTAAAAATACATATAATGTAAAGTGTATTTTTATTTGAATTATTATTTGGCAAATTTATTAATATTATTATTACCTGTTTCAGGAAAATGATACTCCATCTCCTTCACATGAAGCACAGCAAATACAAGTTGCTGATACTGACAATGTATGATATTTAAACTTAATTCAGAATTGTATGTGATTAATTAATGATATACTCATATCTAGCATTTATCTGATTATATTTACTTATTATAGATTCATGTACCACAACAACAGAGTCAGGCACCTACAGAGGAACCACCAGCTATTGTGATTTATGTAAGTTATATTATACTACTACCTACTAGGTGCATACCCATAAATCTGATGTGTCTAGATTCTATTCTATTAGATCTAATTGTAGTACCAATCTATATCAAAATTCATTACTAATATAATTCAAATACTAATTTGTCTAGGTACTATTTTCAGTCAAAATATTTTTGTCTAATTTTATTCCACAAGGAAGATTTGGAGTAACATTTTCTCCAATTTACTTTTCAGGGTTCCGAACTGATTGAGGATAGCCAAGACCATACTCATAATTACAGACGACCTGCTCCTGCAATTTCGAGAAGACTGTTTGCTTCCTCATCCAGCTCAATTGTTGCATCCAGCAATTTGCAGGTATGTGTCTGGGTAGAGACAAATTTGAGCTGTCACAGTAAGTGTATACTGTGACAACTCAAATCATATCTTGAGAATAGATCCGCTACACTGACCCGTGCTATAGTTTTGGGAAGTAGCAACTTACCTACTTGAGTTTCTTATTTTTGTTGATTATTATTTAATAACATCTACTTACATAAGATATTTTTAAATTTTAAGAGCTTTAGTATTATTTACTGGGGCACTTTAGCAACTTTTCTTGGAATTGTCAATATTTAATTATAATATAGGTTTAATTTAATTGTATTATAAGATAGGATTGTTTCTGTTGTTTCAGAATATCCAGTTGGAACATACTCCCCCTCCAAATCCTCATATATATCATCCTAGCCTGTCCCCTCCACCGATAACACTTTCACACACACCCACACCTTCTCCTTCACGCCGCGGTTCCACCCAAGTAGCCTCCCCAGTGATTCGTCATCGAACTGCTGCTTCGTCATGTAAGTGACCAATAATGTTAAACAACTTTCACTACTATTAGGTCCTCATCTATGAAATTAGCGTTTTGTAAGGAGAATTTTTCAGAAGATGCATTTTTCAAAGTCAAAGTCAAAAAAATTATTTCAATTAGGCACATAAAAGGCACTTTTGAACGTCTAAATTCATACTAACATCCTAATATGCCACTTAGATTAAGTGACAAAAATAAGTTTTGGCTAAGTTAAAACATATAGTGGTCATTTTTGCTAACAAAATGAGTAGTCTTTTTAAGGATTTTTTTATGTTAAGAAAACTATAAGTAAGTAATAAGGTTTTTTTTACTATTGGTATTATATCGAATAATGAACATCATAGACAACTGTCTATGATGGTCATTATTCGATATAATATCAAGCATTTGATGAATATTTTAATCATAGAAGTGACGAGGTTCTCTATTTGTAAGAAAAAGTAACGCCAATTTCATAGGTGGGAACCCAATATTATGTGGCTTTGCTCATGCTCAATGATGAACTCAGTTCATAAACATATATTAACTGAGTTGATTTGTACTTTTATTTTATACCTATTCGATTTAGGAAAAAACTTGAGATTATAGAACCTTCATGTAAGTATGTAAAATTTATCTTTTTAGCTTCACGTCACGCAACGCCAATTGGTTCCCCTTCTCGCCGCCCCAGGACAAATATGGCTCGTGCTAGTCGAGGTGCTGGTTCTGTGTGTAAGTATAAAATAAAAATAACTATCAAAACTTAATTTTTCCAACGAATGACAACGAAAAGCTGCTATTTAAGATTTTTTATTTACGCATCATAGTAATCGGTGTGTTTTTTTCAGCATCACGTCACACGTCTTTAGTTGCTGCTCTTCCACCATCTCAACGGCGAACGGAATTCTCCACCACTACCGAGAGATTCTTGAGGGTGGAAGAACAGCAGCTGGAGATACAGCGACAAAATGCACAAATCCTGCAGTCCTTTCTGGAGAGGAGTGCAGAGAGAGATCGGATCTTTGCTGATGCTGTGGCTGCAGTGGGGAAAGGGCTGCAAGCATTGGCAAATAGAGATAGGGTGTAGTAATATAAGTAAATATAATAAATAAAACACTTTTAAACTGATACTAGAGCGGTTTTATTGAAAGTCCATTGGTCAGTTGGTTTTATTGATTAGTTTGGATTTGGTTTGATTTTATACATTTCCCGATGTGCTAAAAATATAAATCTATTGAATCTACCACCATTTCACAAATTGGGAGGCCTCTCCAAGAAAGAAATGGCGAAAGAAAACTTAGAAAGGGTTGTTGACCTCCATCTTTTTTTTATATTTATCTATTTACAAAAACAACTAACTATCATTAGATCCTGCAGTGTGTGTTTTAGGGTGGGGTTTTAACCCTACAAGGCTCAATTTTTTTTCTGTGGCTGAAAGAAATATATGTGATGATTAATGATCGGAAATAGGTGAGCTAAAGTACCTAAAGTTCGAAAAAGAACAGAGACAAAGTGGAGACGCCTTACGACAAAATATTTTTTGGGACTAATATCCCAGGTTTCGGTACATTACTTAAGTACAACCAAAATCAATAAAGTAAAACAACTATAGAATTAATTTCCTGTTTCTGTATGAAAAAGAGTGCACGATTTTTATTGTTTAACCGGTTGAATGCCGTAATTACAGAAACAATTAAAAAGCCATTGTGTCTCGCGTGGATCCACTTTCCGGCCATACGAAGGGTTAAAAAAATAAAGGTAATCTCCTTATCTTCGTTTGAACGATGTAATTAAGCGCGGAAACTAATGTAATTTTATAACTATACAAGGTAGCAGGGACATCGACGCGAAAACTGAAGCCATGGATTCAGTACATGGTTCTGAACCCCACTGCTTTGAAATTTTTCGTCGGTTATTTAAAAAAAAAACAGCTGTTTCATAGAAAAGTGCAATACCTACGCGGTGAAAATGTATGGAACAGCTTTTTTTAAATAAGCGACGAGAAATTTCAACGCAGGGGGGTTCAGAATCATGTACTGAATCCATGGTTTCAGTTTTTGCGTTAATGTCCCTGCCACCCTGAATAACTAACAAGGTAAAAAAAATACAAATTTTTCATGTGAATGACAAGTGATGTCCCGAAACCCCGATATTATTCCAGAAAAAAATATTTTAGTCGTAATGAAGTCTCCACTTGTTTTGTCTCTGTTATTTGAACTTTAGGTATATTAGCTCACCTATTTCCGATCACTGGTGATGATGTTAGTGATTAGTACTTAGGGAAAAATAAAAAATAAACAAAACCAAATATTTTACTAGAAAATCGTTCCATCATTCAGGTCCTTAAGTGGTACACTGTGCCTTAACTATACTTTTTTGGCATTGAATAGAACATTTGAATAATTTTGAAGTGTAACTTAACTAAATTAAAATAAATAATACAAAATAATTAAAAGAAAATAAAGTTTTTTTTTTTTAAATAAGAATGCCTACTGGTGAAAGTTTAAAAAAAAATTATCTTTATTTGAAGCAAGACTTCAACTCCATATATTTAACACTGTGACTTAAAAAATATTATTTTAACGCTATTCTTAGAGGATTTTTTCTATTTTCACTCGTAAAATAGATGCTTTTCATTTGACACTTTGAATCGAGTTCGAGTGCGAAGTGAGCGTCGAAGTGACGGGGGAATTACCTTACAGAATGCCACTACTTACGTCATCTCATACTTTATCTGTCAAAGTCTCACGGTCAATTTAGTTCAACTCGCTGACACGCTCGCAAGGGTAGCGCTAGTGTATCACCCGAGTTTTTAGAATGCCAATCAAGAAACTCACAGCGGATTCAGATTCGAAGTTTAGAATGAGGTCTTACAGAATCACACTGCAGGTCACCATAATTTTATAATATAAATAACTTCTGTGAATCCTTAATAGAACGAATGGAAACGTGTACGGCAAACACCTGTGCTATTGTAGGAAATTTGAACATTGATATAAAATCGGGTTGAACTGACAGACGCGCCTCCGACTACTTAGACTTAACTGGCCTGGGTATTTTCCAGGACATATTTTCCCTACTTTGGATCATGTTATGCTCAAAACTCAGAAGCCTGACGGTATTGTCTGTGATACTGGCATAACACATCACGTTTTAAAAAAGATATTGAAAACGAAAATTGGGAATGACTGCTTAATTGTACAAATGTTACTAATGTATTCTAAACATTTGTCGAAACTCTTTCTTGTAAAATTAATCAGCACACCACAATTCGTGTATGCCATAGCTCAGATGTCATTAGAAAGCCATGGATTACTAAAAACCTTATGAAGTGCATAAGACACCAATGCAATCGCGATAATCCTGTTATTCAACAAGAGTATAGAAAATATCGAAACTATTGCAACAATATGTTATAAAATCTGAAACAAGATCATGACCGCAAACTGGTAATGGAAACTAAAGGTGAAAAAATGATGGTATGAAATTAAGAAACTTTGCAATGTTAAAAATAAAAAATAAACCGTCAAGTCTGAGCTCGTAACGGATAGTGACAACCCAGTCCCCACACTAAATAAAGTCAACGACTATTTCTCAACAGTAGGCAAAAACCTTGTATCTATAACTCTTAGACAACTTGACATGACTGAAACTGAACTGGCCTGTACCAATGAACAATATAGATTGCAATTATTTGATATTTAAAAGAATATTTGAAAGATATTTCAAGCAAAAAACCGACACTTTAAAATTTAAGCTCTTATGTCTTCGATCCACTGTGCGCCGCTTCATTGCCTTTGAAGGATTCGAAGTACTGGTTCTAAGAGACATAAACGAATGGAAACCGGCTAAATTAGCACACTTGCTCAAAATGTGCAGTGGGGAATAAAGCCACTTAGCCAGCACGAATTTTCGGAAGATATTAAAATATATACTTACTAATTAAAATATTGTTACTGCCGCGTTTGGTTCCTTATCATGGCGTTGAACTCTCTCACCCAAGGGTACACGGTCAGCAGTCTCTCCAGAATACTAAGATTGGCAGAGTAATCAGCATTATCAACTATTGTAGACATTATAATTACAATCACTACTGCTATTATTATTGCCTTCAGGGTCATTTTACAAATAAAAAGTTAATTTAATTGCTTATTAATTAACGTTTACTTCAATTGTCTCTTTAACTAAAACAAATATCAGAATATTTAGAAGTAGTGTTTGAAAATGTTAAGTCAACATTTTTTAGGTTAATTTATAGAGTCTAGTCGGTAATGGATTATCTTTTAAAAACATTTAACTTATTCTAACTAAAGGAGGCTAATGAAATATAAAATAAAACTATCCTTATAGGGGACAACTACAATGATAACAAAACACAGCTCTTCGGTCAAGAACTAGGTCGAAAACTAACTCGTTTGATTTTTCCTGTTATTATATATCTTTCTTTCAATGATTTTGTGCAAGGCGATTTATAAATGCTTTAATTGCACTTCATCAGGGAACAAAATCATCATGAAAAAGTGCAGTCAACCATACATCAGATATAACACTAGCATTTTGAAAATCACCCTTATTGTTACGACATAAAGACGCTGCCAATGTCAAATTGTTACCATTGATATTTGGCTCTAATTTATTTGTCTGAATGCGTCACTACATGTAAATCCATAATTAGAATGAAAGGGGTATTTCTCAATTAAAATAAATTAAACTGTCAGATTAAGTGTTTTTCTAATAATTTATACTATATACTTTATATCACAAAAAAATAAAAAATAATAACGTACCAAATATTGAACCTTACGAATTCTCCATTTAGTGAAATCAAAATCATTGTGTAGAATTAGGTTATTAATGTTGAAATAAAACTTTAAGTACAATATTATTCAAACAATAATTTATTACGTTATTCACTTATCTATAATATCAAGTTTTATATAAATTAGTTATAACTACCTTGTCAAATGCTATTTACAAGACAATCCTCATATTACCCTTGTTCACACTTATAGCTTTTTATTTTCAAAAGTGCTATTCTTATCTAAAAAAATACTGTTCTTGTTATCTACTAAAATTACAAAGAATTTCATCCAAGTATCACATATAAGTTATCACTTTACATTTATTTATACTACAGGACTACTACATCTTCTGTCCCTACTATGTAACTTCCATGACGTCAAAGATTGTGTGGATTTTAACTCCTCAGGAGATAACGGTCTACCTCTGAATTCATCTTCAATATCTTGAAGAGTTCTATCCTTCGTTTCAGGCAGGAAGAAGTATGCTATCACAAGACAGTAGCCGACTATAGCAGCATAGATGCAGTAGGCTCCATGGATACCTATAGTACCAAAGAACAATGGAACTGTTTTAACGGTAATAAACAGATTGGAAGAAAGGAATAGGACACTAATACCTCCAGCTAAGCTTCTGTATTCTAGAGGGAAGACTTCACCAGCGATGATGAAAGGCAACGGGACGGTACCAGTTGCGATTGTAAACATGTGAATATGGACCAACGCCACACCAACAGCTGGGTGGTCAAGGAAAGGAGGCAGCATGCCTTGGCCTTTACAGTAAGTGTAAGCTGCTATGAGCAAGAAAGCAATAATATTGACGATGACAGTAGCGAACAGCATCGTCCTTCTATTAATCTTCTTTATAACTACTACTGCCATGGCATTCGAAAATATTCTTTGGGCATCAAGAGTAATAACTAAGAGAGCTATGTTAACATCAGTACCAATGACGTGATGGAAAATATCAATCGTGTATGCAGCTAGAATGTTAGCTCCTGCCCATTGACCTAAAGTGTAAATATGCATCATGATAAAAATAGGTTTGTAGAACTCCTTCTTCTTTACAGTAGCACTAAAGTACACAATACTACTTTTGATTTTCTTGCCAAAAGACTGAGAGATATTCGCATCCGCTTTAGATTCTCTGACTATAATACTGGATTCAATCATTTTGTGCAATTCCTCTTCTTCATTCTCATTTCTTAGCCAACGGAAAACTCTCTTAGAGTCTTCATACCGGCCATGATCTGCGAGCCAACTTGGGGACTCGGGAGAGTAAATAATAATGACTAAATCAACAAAGGCAATGCACGCACATACTAAAGCAGTCGTTTGCCAATGTAGGTAAGACCCCATAGTATGAACTGTTAACACTCCCGTAGCTATGCATAACGAAATCATGGTCAAAAATGCTCCTCTATTATGAGGGCTGGTATACTCTCCAATGAGAACAGGTCCTAGAGAAGCACTCATGCCCATAGATAGCCCTTGAAGGAATCTAGCAACGAGTAGAACAGGGACACTCTTAGCCAGGATGATCAAAAACCAGCCAGTGATGAGGGGCATAAGGCTGATGAGGTTCGCGGTTCTTCTGCCGTAGTTCGCCATGACCGGAGGGACGATGAAGTTGCCAGCTACGAGAGCGAAGCCGATGATTGAAGCTGGAAAGAGATAGAACCTTAATATACATAGGATGGAAAACAATAAACAATGAGTATTTTTGTTTGCCTATTGGGACTGTATTGCCAGGTTATTGATTTAAAACTGCGCAATGGCAACTGTTTACAATAAATAGACGTCTATATTCAAGGGAAATAATTATTTGCTTGTCGTAACTAACATTTACTTATGATTACATTCTTTGTCATGACTCATGATCTCAGTATTAAAAGCCTCTGCGGATGATGACTTTGTACTGACAATTAAGCACTTCCGATACACTTTGCGGAATTTTGCTGACTATCTAAGCTTATTGGCTCATCTTTTGAACACAACTCGTGTCGCCACAAGAGAAAATGAGATCAGCAGTGCCATACAGTGTCTAATTTTTTTTTTTTACGAAACTTTGCAGACGTGATGGGTACCGAAAAAGTCAAGTACCAACAGCTGACTACGGGGTCAACAGTCGCATTTCTGCTTTTATTATCATTAGATATCGATTCACTAGCTTATTTAATTTGATCCTGTATTCCTTGCAACACATTCGCCTTTCTATTTAATCAAATAGTTCTAATTAGCTAATAACTTACCAATCCAAGAACCAGAAGAGTCATCAATGGGGATGATGGAGTCAGGTTTTCTGAGCTGGGGCAGCAGGATGGCGTTGAAGCCCATGATGAGGCCGTGAGCCGCCATGTTGAGACACACGCCGATCGTTACGAAACACTGGAACATGACAACAATAATATGATATGTTAGATTTACTTATATATGGTATATAGACATTAGCATGTCATTCAAGACAATTTTGTAGGACAGGGGAAACCAGGGATTACTTCTAATATTATAATAGTCCTCCAGACCGAACTACAGTCATGGCGACCAATCTCAGCGGAGACTAGCATTCGGCGCGGGAGTGCACAAGTGTGTACGCAGTCTCAGGTGTACTCGCTCTTCCCACACTCTCATAGTTCAATGGAACGGTAACCCGAGACGACTGGAGAGAGATTAGGCACAGAGAGACAGGGACTATTCCTAGAGAGAAAACGGAAAAGGCAGCAGCCGCTTCCTAGGATCACTAATTAGACTTATAGTCTACACCCAAAAACGCTATACCCATTTCAAGCTATCCTAAATAATTTCATCCCAAAAGGGCATCCGAAAATGTCTGGGATATCTAAAAGCCCAGTACGTTGTAATACACATTAGAGATTTCTAATCTGTCTACAAAATGAAGTCGATTATTTGATTGCGCATTGAGCAAAACCATTTAAGCCTGAAATTAGAAGTGCAACTGAAATAAACATGTGAGTAAAACCGCAAACAAATCGGGCTGATCATAAACATGCCGTAAGTAAACGTTTATGCTTACGTCCTGAAGTGATTTGCTGACTTGTGGATACTGCTGTGATGTTTTCGTGTTAAGCGCCTAACTAATTCGTTACAGCACATTTGGCGTAAACGCAACGTTTTGCATTAGTGTGGGCAGTAGGGTTTTTTTCTAGGTTTGGTAGGTTCTTTGTTTCTTATGCTTGTTTACCGCAACACATAACCCATCACGCTTGTTTCCCCGAAGGGTTAGACAGAGGTGTACTTATAGTTCACCCACATTTCTCCAGTTATGTTTAAGTCCCATATAAGGCGAGCCTATTGTCATCAACCGCACACAAATCCAGGCTCCGGGCTGTTACTGAGAAATTCCTGATGAAAAAATTGTCAATAATACTTTACTCGACCTGGGAATCGAGCCGAGGACCTTATGCTCAGTAGTAGCGCTTGCCAGCACTAGACTAGCAGGACACTATTTCTAGTACCAGTGAAAGAAATATTAGTGCTTCCCTGGTGCAAAGTGGTTACTGGTGCTTTTGAACTGCAATCGAGTACAATGATGCATAGTTAACCCAGGAAACCAAGTTATTTGGTCCTGTTATTTTACCGGCAGCTGCTGGGTAGGTATGTTATTTTCAATTGGTCCGCATACCCACTTCAAGGCTCGTGCAGACTGGCGCAGCTTGTCGGGCGTCGCGACACCGGTATTATTCTACCGTGAATTTTTCTTAGAAATTATTTTGTTATAAATTGAAAGTTGATTTTTTAATCATTTTATGTTGATTAATTGTTTGATATAGACTCGCGTCACGCTGTTGCGTCGCGCCAGTCTGCACGAGGCTTCATTAATGAATTAATAAATAATCAATCAATTTATTAATAAACTTAATAGGTACTGTATTTCGTCTGGTGAACACAATAAAAAGTATTCGACTCTATTCTATTCTAATATTTCATGCAAAACTAAGAAATAAACATCGGAAAAAAGTCTGAATAAAATAATATATTAGGTAATAATGTGTATCGCAGTGCGTAAGATGTCCTTGATTTTATATCTCTGATCAGATGTTCAAATCTTGTTTACATCACATTTGATAATGATGAGATACAACAGATAAGGTTATCAAATCTACTATCCATTGTTGAGGGCGCTATATTATTTTCGCGATAACAAATGCTTATCCAAAGCCGAACAACTTAACTTTTGAGGGCTGATTACTATTTCTTAAGAGTATCCTTGCTTCGAATGGTTTCCAATTGAGTTAGGTAAGAAATAAAAAATATATTGGTTGTGGTAAAGGTGGAGGTCAGATAGGCAGTCACTCTGTGTAAAATACTGATGTTGAGCTGTATCCGGTTAAAAGACTGGAAGCCGACTCCTTTAAAAATCACAACGTGAAGTGAGCGTAAAGCGATCTGTCAAAAGTGACAATCCCTAGCATCAGGTGAAATGACAGATGACAGCTCACTTAAGTTTTAAGGGCCTATAAATACTTACTACCTCAAATTGCTTAGCATGATCCTCCGTTATATCGAAAATACTGCAGCATTAATTTTGAAATAAATATGTTAAAGTTTACGATTTATGTTAAGTACTTGTTTGACGAATACACGATTCCATAAAATTTTCTCTATAGATTACTTCAAATTAGATCATGAAACTGTGCATATAATTACCGTTATTTTCGCGCAAAAAGAAATAATCTAAACTATTGGCATCTTGAAGCCGCGAGCTCCCTCCTCACTCAGTCTCGCTCGCACTCAGACCTGCAGTGGTGCGAGCGAGATAAAATGTGAATTTGAGCTGAGGTAGTATGGGCTCCTAACGGTGTATTTTTTGCAGAATAAGCCGGCTGATGTTAGAAATTGACAGCTCACTTCAATTTCACTTCAGCTAAGTTTTAAGTGAAGTTTTTACAGAATGGCACTACTGTTGTCCGATATTTCCGATATATTCTGCATAGAGATAAATAATGTTTACAAGGTCGGGTCTTCGTCTTTATTGTCATTTATCAGGAGCAATTATTTAACATTTTATTGCGTTTAATGCCATCAGCAAATGATAACGATTACAGTTTAGGAACTACCGAAGAAAACGTGTATGACAGAAAAACTTTAGATAATTATGCACATATTAAAGTATCTATATCGTGGCTAAATAACAGCCGCACGGGTCGATCGAAGGCAAAGCTACGATTGCCGCGGTCGGTCCGTGGATCGAGACCCCTCCGTGCCTCGGATTGGTCTGTGCTGTTACAGGTAGTCAGAAGCCCGAAAGTCTAATAACCAGTCTAACCAAGGGGTATCGCATTGCCCAGTAACTGGGTGGTAGTGTACAGGTCAGAGCAGTTTGTACAGAACAGTATCTGTTCTGTTTATTATTTATTGAAGCTGTGTTGTCTTTGCACTTGAATATCGCTGTGAGTTGCTCCATGTTAAATACTGGTATTCAGCTGCATCCGGTTAGACTGGAACCGACCCTAACATAGTTGGAAAAAGGCTAGGCAGATTGATTAATCATAATTCCTGTATATGTTTTTAGCGAGGATAATAACTCCCTGTTCTCACAAAGGTCCATAACGATATTATAAAAGGTGACTGGATATAAATATCAAGAAGATGGACCAACAACATCCATTGCCATATTTAAACATCTATCTACAGCGATATTCAAGTGCAAAGACAACACAGCTTCAATAAATAATATTCTAATTGATATGCACAGAGGTAGGTATAACTAATAATCTTACAATGGTTCTCATAATGATGCGAGTCCAGCAATTTTCTCTTACAAATTGCCGTGAAATGGAAATCAGATAACGTTTAATTATTGAGTAGGTACTTATTGACCGCAATGCATGAATAAAACGGAGACACAAATTAAACTAAACAGCAAAATGTATTATTTTAGAAAAGTATTTTCTTTTTTATACAAGCTAAAAAAATACAAGTTTACAATTGCTAGTTTCAGAGAGGCAAGTTGAGGTTAAAATAAATTTTAAATAAAATAAAATATGTTTCTTCACTTAGACAACAACGATCCATGTGTTAGTAGGTTAGGTAGGTACAAAAAGAACACTTAAAAGCTATGTAAGTGAGTTACAAGTATAACTAAGTACTAACGGGCTTACTACACGGCACCCAACCGCGTCCCAACAGAGGTGAGCTTGGTGGTTTACAACCGTGGAGTTGGTGGCTTACGACCAAATTTCAAATAGCTCTGCCTGTCGCCAATCAAGGTCACCTCTGTGAGCTTCTGTCGGGGACGCGGTTTGCAGCCGTGTAACAAGTCCTTTAGACTAGCTCATAGAAAAGACAATATTTACATACATTCACCAGATGTAATGAATCAATCCTGCCTAACCAACACCCGCATGAAGTGATGCATTATCGGCGAGTTAAATTTGTCCACTAACATCCTCAGAATACTGTTAGGACTTGAACGCGTTCTCTCTAAAAGTGTCGCCGTTTTTCTTCTCACCTTGCGTGGAAATCGTGAACACGCGTCTGTGCGAACATGCCAGAGGTAAAAGCGCGGTAGTCCCAAAAGCATTCTTAAGCTGTTATTGTACCTATTTGACTCTCAGGGCGCCCATTGATCTCAGCGTGTGGCTGCTCTTGTAGAAGGTCTGTGTTATAATATTAACCTCCTTACTACAAAAAGCAAACCTGCGAACCAGCATATTGCTTCTCATAGCAAGAGCCCGCCGTAAAGTTCAGATACTGATGATAACTACAAGAAAGAGGCTTGGCTGAAAATGTACTTAATAAAAATCTTAAACTCATTGACAGGCAACGAACAGTCTTAAGAGGGTTTATTCTAAAAGTTTTCAACGTCTTAAATAGCTGTCAAATATTTACCTGTTTTTATTAATTTGGCAATATTACTGTATGGAATGAAGAAATGTGGCTAACTTGGGAATTAAAATATTGCTTATGAAATGCAATAATGATTATCGTAACACCGAATCTTTAGTTTTTAGACGTAATAAATGTATTTGTAAACTTTCCAAATGCCTTTTTTACACCTAAAACGGTTACAACATCAAATTCAGTGTTGTAATTGCAATTCATTATTAATATTCTAGTAAGCTAGTTAGCCACATTTCTTATTTCCATACAATATTTCCAAATTAATCAAAACAGCGAAATATTTGACATCTATTTGCGACGTTGCCCCCTTTCAGAAAAAACGTTCTCAACCGTTCTAGAAGCATGAAATTTTGCACAAGAGTTCTTTATTTAAAGAAGGTGAGCACTAAGGAAGAAAGAGAAATCCTATCGAGCGCACGGCTTGTGAATAAGGCGAGGCAAATCGTAGGTATTTGATAACATCAAGAGATAGAGAGGCTTGACTATAAATAATTCAGAAATAGCTAAACCTATCCTCAGACAGCCATTGAAATTGCCCTCCACTGGGACAACTCAAGTTAAACACTTTATATCAAGTTTATAATATCTAGTAATGCTTCTATATTAATATGCCAAGATAAACCACTTCATTAAGGCCTAACGTACAATATAACCTAGCTGACCTAAACAAAATGTAGGCATTAGTCTTTACAATTAAATAATATTTTAAGTGTCTGTTTGTAATGGCAAAATAACAGCTTTTTACTAAATATATACGAACGCAAACGCATGCAAATGTACTTATAACAAAAGAAGAAAAGTGGCACTCCGGAAGTGCCGACAGAAGTGAAAACAAGATCGCCTTGGTGGAAGAAAAATACTTGCATAGAACATTGATCCGTAAATTAATATAAATAAAGAACACAATCGCGTTTACAAAATTGAGGTTTCGTCATGGTGTCGCGAAATCAATGGTTTAGTCCCATCTCAAAAATGCGCAACGCGCCTAAAGAAGTTTTCACTTTAAAAAAACATTTTTTTTTATTTTTGTCTATCTGTCCGTTTGTTCCAGCTAATCTCCGAAACGCCTGGACCAATGGGGCCACAAGGGGGAAGGCTCGTGCAAACTATTATTATAATGTAGTAATAGTAATGTTTATTGCTTTTTCCCACTTAATAAATAGTAAACCAGTTATGGAATGAACGATTATGGAGAATCTCATTGTATTCTAGATTCTAAATTAAAAGTAGAGAAAGTATATGACTGAATTGTAACGATAAATCAAATTGAAAAGGTAACACATAGAGAGGTAGAGAAAAATTGTCCAGAAATAGCATAATCATAATCACCCTATAATATTCCCACTGCTGGGACATAGGCCTCCTCTCTGCGATAAGGAGTGGGCCGTAATCCACCACGCGAGCCTAGTGCGGGTTGTTGGTCTTAAGTCTTCGAATTTTGGGTTCTAGGACATACCACAAATACAGTAGGCATTAATACCTAAATCAGAACATGTCTCTACTTTCAAGTGAACTTTCCATAAAACCTACATCTACATAATTATTTCTAGATGTAGCTAGTTTGTTTGCTAAAACAGTTTGATTTATAAGATGTGTTGTTAGTAACTTTTTCTCTCAAAACTGACTAGAGGCGGATAAGGTAGGCCCACTATCACTTTTACAAGGATTTCTAATCTTATCACGATTATACGCGAGATAAATGAATTGCGTAAAAGTATACCAGTCGTACCTATTTATTATAATCTTAAAGGGTCTTTCAAACAGGCCCGACACGCGACGCGACACAAAGACACCGCTCGTCGCGCGACGAGCGGTGTCTTTGTTTCGCGCCTGTTTGAAAGAGCCTTTACAAAGGTGAATGGGTTTATATGTCATAATTATTATATAATAATAATTACTCTCAAATAATGATTACCTATCTAATTATTATTAGTATATAATAATATAAACTGCCACTGCTGAGCATGAGGTCCTGAGTTCAATTCCCGGGTCGGGAAAAGTGTTATTGGGTTTTTCCATCTGGAATGTGACATTAGCAGCCCGGAGTCTGGATTTGTGCCCGGTTGATGGCAATAGGCTCGCCCCCTATTACATGGAACTTAAACATAGCTGTTTAAAGGTGGGTGTACCAACTTTAGGTACACCTCTGCCTAAACCTTCGAGGAATACAGGAATGTTAATTTGCTAGATTTTTTAACAATACGGTACCTGAAATAATTGAATTTTATTTAATATCCTTCCATGCAATAAAAACCTAAACTGCTCCATTTACAAATAATATCTCGTTAGAACTCTTTGAGATGTTCTCCTGAAGTCTAGCCACGCTAAGTCTACAATGGAATAAATGGGCAACCCCAAAAAGTTTTATATATGGTATACTTTTACATCAGTCAGTTACGTCAGTTTCAGAGTTGTAATGATTTTGATATTTTTGCAGAATATATTATGTGTAATAGACTATATCGCACCTATGCTCTACCTCCATACGATGAGCTACTATTCTTTACCAGGAATAAATCAGAATATAAACAAAATAAGCTATCAAAAACAAAAAGACAAAGTATCCAATTATTTCGTAGGACAGGTGTTGCCGTCAGACCCACCGGCAACGGGCGTGCAGGGCGTGCACTGGATAAGGGCGGCACTTTCAAGGGGGCGGCAAACAAAAGAATCTTCTACTTTTATCATTTGTTGCTGTCAAACATCTTATCAGACAGCTTGCTTGTATTGTTCCTACCTGGCGAATAGAATAGAATTTTATTTTGCAAATAGTTCTTAAGATTACATTTAGCTCAGCCACATTTTACCAATCGGCATGCAAACATTTAAAATTATTTATATCACTATTATTACAATTATCAATTTATAAATTACCATTATAAAATTCTTAAATCATCAACTTAATTAAAAATATATGTTGTATGTGTATTAAAAGAAAAATATAAATTAGTATCATAAGATTAAATATCATGTCATTACTATTACAAATATAATACCATTGTCATTATATTTACAATTCCAAAATCAAAATTTCAGAAATCAAAATGTCAAAGATCAAAATGTCAAAAATCAAAAATGTCATAAATATTTATTTTTTTTATATCAAGATTTCACTAATTAACAGATATTTTTCTCCGATAGGAACTCAGTTACACTGTAGTACGTTTTGTCTACCAAAAATTTGAATACCGAAGTTGTATTGAATGTTGAATGTTTAATGTCAGAGTGATAACTGTATATAGGTCACCACAATTTCCAATTAATGTTGCAATAGAATGCATAAATACAACAATATACGGCAGCAAACTCAATAGGTATACTTCATGTTCTCGTCGGATTTTTGTGGGAGACTTCAATATCGATTTTAGAATGAATCCCCAAAATAGAATTTCCACATATTTTTCATCCATAATATGTTTCCGAAACACTAGCACTACACGAAGTAGTACAACTATAGATAACATTTTTTCGAACTTCAATGTTCAATATGGTACTATTCATACCTTTTTCAGTCACCATCTACAGATCTGGTTCATATTTAATACTTAATTAGTATTTTTGTACCAGATTTCTAAATAGTGAAACCGGCGGCGGCGGCAGCGCGGCGGCGGCGGCGGCGGCGGCGGTTGTTACGGTTTTGTGCGAGTTATATTATAAAATAAATGATATGTGTTAATATAAAATAAATGATTACTGAAACGATAAAGAGACCTTTGTCTTTAATTTATGCTCCTCCAGCTTTCCATATTGTAATGTTATGGATTTCATTTTGCAATAAAAATACCATAAAGGCTCTTTCAAACAGGCCCCCGCCTCTGTTTGTAGGAGCCTTAACTATGACTCGATTGTCCTGATGGGTGGACTTTTAATTATATACCTATGGGTTTGTACGGAACCCTCGGTGCGCGAGTCCGACTCGCACTTGGCCGGGTTTTTTTACTTATGCAGACTTTAGCGTGGCCGGACTCGCGTATCAAATTCTGAGAGCAACGTATTTGTACCTACAGCAGTTTATGAACAAGATGTACACATAAAATGATATAACTAGACCGAGTCTTTAGTACATATATCTGTGGAACTTCGTAGTTGGTACCAAAATTATTGGTCTGAACTTTAGTACCTATCTATCCAAAAATAGACGCAACGAAGAGTAAAACGAGGCGCAGGTGCAAGTATCGAGGAAAACTATTGCAAGGAAATATACTTACACGCTTAGCCTTGTGTGCAATAACATTGTATTTGTTTACTTTAAAAAATCCCAAACTATTTGGTTTTAAGAACTTTTACTGCACTAGCACTAGCACTGTACTATACACATCTGCTTGCCGCCCTTGGAAAAAATTCAATCAATCTGCCTAGCCTTTTCCTAACTATGTTGGGGTCAACTTCCAGTCTAACCGGATGCAGCTGAATACCAGTATTTTACATGGAGCGACTGCCTATCTGACCCCCACCACCCAGTAACTGGGTAATACGATTCCCTTTGTCAGACTTTCGGGCTTCTGACGACCCGCCCGTAACGACTAGGAGAAAGATTGTGTTTAATTTTCAGCGCGAAATATATTTTGAGTTAACGACTTGAATGAAGACTTTTAGGAAATCTTGGACATGCACAATATTTTGGCGAGAAGTGTCATTTAAGAGAACAATTGCAAAAAATTAAAACTTTGACCTACCTATACACTTTAACTTGTAGGTACAGGTTTATTTTAACCTTGAAAAACTTTTTGTTCAGTAAGTTTGAAAAGATTCACTTTTTTGTTTCACAACCTTGAGTTTTTTATCTCTTATACTTATGTTACTTATTAGTATGACCTTATAGTAGGTACCCAACTACTTAAAAAAAAGAAAAAAGAAAAAAAATGTTTACTCTGTTGACTGCCTTGTTTCATCTTATAAGTAGGTGAGAATTAGCTTCCATTAGTTATTCGTTAGAATTATTATAAGAAGCGCTTAAATATTTAAAAAAAATTATAGAGTGACAATGATGACTACTGAAAGCGTTATCCATTCATGAAATTAACTCTTGCAAGACCATACAGATAATAAAGTATAGTGTAAAAGGAAGCAGAGGGGAAAAAAAACATAAGACTTACCCCCGAATGCTGAAACGTCACTCAAAATTTAAGTAGCACTTAAATTTAACAGTTACTCAAAAGTGACGTTTGGCCATACAAAATTTAAAGTTTAGGTTTAACTGCTCAAATTTTAAGCAGCCCTTAAATGTTGAGTGACGATTCAGTATTCGGGGGTTAAAAACGCAATCCGCGAAGGTACCATTTACATTTGATTATTAAACCTCTCACAGCAAGTGCCGCCTCTTAGCCTGTGCTAAGAGGCTAGCAAGAGGCAAGCATTAACTGCTTGATCATCATTTATGCTAAACGGGATCTTGATCTCAAAGTACTGTTTTGAGAACGACACAATCATGACATACCTCCTAGTCGGCTTGATACATGGTGTTATTATTTTCGCTTAAAACTAGATACCTCTGAAATATTATTAATAATTTAAAAAACACAAACTCACCTGCTTTTTGAACGGTGTAATCCATCCCGACGTTTTCTTCGCCATTTTTGTATTAATTTTAAAACTCACTTTAGTTCACTTGCGCACGTTTAGTTCCGAAGGCGACGTCACCATGTCTGTGTCCACTCGTAATCATTATCAATACGATACCAACGATAATACATACGTAACTTACTGTTAGATTTTTATTATGAATTGCAGTTTTATTTTTACCTAGTTTCGCAGGTGGTACGACGGAGCTATAAAGTGTACTGTGTCACAGATTAGCTAAAGTCAGTAGATATACCAACTGAGTTAGCACATAATTAAATATTGAGTAATGAAAAAACAAAGTTGCCATAAATATGTGTAGGTATAGGTATCCACAAGTAAACAGTCTTGGGACAAATAACAGTGTGTTAAAATACAAATTAAGTAAGTAAACTGTGGGACGCCCCCAGCTAGATGGACCGATGGCTTAAAAGGTGTCTGGGAATTTCTCAGCCACCGTTTAAAGTAATCGATCCATCTACTGGGATAGACTGAATGCGGAAGGCGAAAGACACGGTGGGGTGTGGAGCAGCCTGGGATAGGCCTATGTCCAGCAGTGGGTAACTGCGATAGGCTAAGTTGATTGATTGAAAATAACCTGTAAAGTGGACTGACTCTTTTTTAATTCACTGTTTAAGGTGATCTAAATTATTTACTCTGTGAAGCTAATTTTTAGAACGCTCTTCTTAAAGTAAACTAAGTCTACTAAGCACTGCGACTCAAATTGCATTTGGTACACTGAATTTAGCTATTAAGAAAGTCTGTGGTAATATTTAAAACAACTTTATTAGTTTTTCTAGTGGGGTAGGTACCTACAATAAAAATCAAGCAGAGATCGTTCATAAACGTTAGAGTTAAATGGGTAGGTCCACATCGATGATTAAGTAGATTGGACATAATAATATAAATCACTTGGGAAATGTGCGTGCGGTGTTGTATTCTATTGACGCTACTTCGAAGTATTATTTTACAATGCACTAAATTAACCTTCGAGTTATTTTTAGAATTTACTCATCAAAATCGCACTATGTGGAGTTATGGACAGATGAAACTCCATGCTTACCGACGACTCTTGTAAAAAATGTTATAGATATCAACAGCATGCCCATGTACGGTCAACCGGACATCAGTAACTATTTTAAATTGATAAGAGCCTTTATCTTGTAACAGTAAGGGTAATTTTCGCAATGGAAGTGTTAACACTGATGTTCGGTCGACTGTACAATATTGTCGATAATATTAAAGTCATTGACGGTTATCTACATTTATGAAACTTTGTTTCTCAGCATTATAAAAGACTTACAAACAGTGACAAGTGATAATTAAAATCAATTAAAAACAATTAATAATTTGTTCTCACACTAATCACTGCTAACGTAAAAGCATGAGGAATAACTACAAATAGTGCAGGAACTATGTAACATCACGTGCAATGAGCAAAGAACTAAATATTACGTCTAAATAGAGTGCTACAATTTAGATAAGTTCGTCATCTATTCGAGACACGTGTTTTTTTTTAAATTATTCATGCGTACTGACACCTTGCATCGTGAAAAATCATCGTTATGTATGACGAGATGAAGCTTAACATCATATAACCGCATTTTTCGTAAGATTAAATAACGGTTATCATCCTTTCCTTATTTCAATATAAACGTTTAATAAACTCCGTTATTTCACGATAAATACAAAGCAGTGTAATCTATTTACCATTTGCATTAAAAAAATTACTCTAAGTGTAGTAATTACACCAATATGACACAATAACTGTCGTTATTTTGTCTAATGCTAAAAGAAATGGAGTATAGTCTTCCTCGTACTCGATACGATTCCCTGACTAATACCTAATCATGATCAAAACTTTGATCCAGCCCGTCCCATCCTTGATGTCCCTCCGGTTAACGCCCTAAACCGAGTTTCGTACCCCACAGGGGGTGCCCTTAGCAAACGTTCACCATTCTTCTTCTTTTCGTGTGGTTAGTGACCTGCTGTCAGAGTTTTAAAGCCCATGGGCCTCTGACTTGGCTTCACATACCGTCGAGAAATATCTCTCAGGCATACCGGTTTCCTCACGATGTTTTCCTTCACTGTTTTTGAAACAAGTGATAATTATACAATACGCACATGAATTCGAAAAGTCTAAGGTATGTGCCTTGGGATCGAACTTGAGAACTATGACTTGGCAGTCTGCCGATCACACCACTAGGCTATCACACCCAGCAGAGCAGTGGTGATGAAATAATTTACACAAAGTACAGTGTCGCTCTTGGCATTGTCCTAAAGATAAATTGGTCCATATTGGCTCAGGATTGATTGAGTGGAATAAGGAAAGGGAAGCTTAACATGCTGATTATTTATATGACTTTATTTTAAAGTTATGTTTGGGTTCGAAACTAAGACCATCAGTTCGAAAGTTGCGGCCGTTCCTACAAAGCCAACACTGCTCGCTGGGTAATTTTTACACATAGAGTTCCTCCTATTCGGAATGGTCAATTCTCGACTCTTTATTGACTTTACAATATAAATTAAGCACCTATCTTTGATCAAAACAGAGTATATCAATCAAAACGAATCAAATACTGGTAAGTGGGCAGACGATAGGACGTGAATTTCCCGTCCGTCTTTTTCAGGTATCAAATACGAACCTGATATGTTAAACGCCCTTACTGTATAAAGTAAATAAGTACTTACATAGGTTCTAAATCAATGAATGAATAATTATTTATCTTTGTCATTTAAAAGTAACACGGCGATAGTGTCAGTGTACTTTATCATGTAAGTTCACGATGTTTATTTACGGCAGGTATCAGAAAACTGTGCTCAAATTTAAAGGTGTGGTTTAGATCATCAAACTGAATCCATGGGACATGGGACCAACATTCTAATTGCGAAAGAATAAAGACAGAAGTGAAAATTTAAAACCAAGAAATTTTAAGTTTTTACTTCTGTCAGCCCATGACTGTGTATTTTTTTAAATAAAAGTATCTGGATTGTTTTGTTACCTAAGTTATAGGCTATCTTTTGACGGCTATCTTGCGTGCAAAAAGTTGGTCCACCCTGTCCTCTCTATTTCAAAGGCGATATCTCAAAAATGTTAGTGAATATTTAATTATTTTAAATTGTGTGAAGGTATGTACCATAAAAATTATTTACATATGAGCTGTTACTTTGATAAACGCAATATTCCTGAAAAGATCGACTCGATTCCTCATCTTGTCATCTATTACTCACTGTGGCTCGGAAAAACTGCTTGACTTTTACTGTCAGTAAAGTCGACAAAAGCTTAATATTGTTGATTCATTTCAGTTTATTCATCATTTAATATGAGTTTTAACCGACTTCAATAAAAGGAAGGTTCTTTAGTCGACCCCTGTGTTTCTAAGTTCGATTTTTTCTCAAAAACTAATGAATCAGTTTTGAATATTCTTTCACTAATGCAATCTACATACTTTAAGGAAGGTTTAAGTATACAATATATTAGGTTATTGTCAATAAAACTTGTTATCTTGTTTCAAATCGAAGAGCACGCGGTGGCTCAATTTCTTACACGTAAGGTAGTTAACACTTTAACAGTAGCACATTGCCGAATCATTCGGATTACCTAAGAGATTAAAAATTACGAATAATACCTAATACATTCTTATCTAAAGGTTAATTGCTTAGGGAAGTAATTAGAAGTACTCAAAAATTGCATGCCAAATTAAAAACACAGGCTATGAATTTAATTAATTTCTTATCGAGTTTGGCGGGGGTAGGTAGGTACCTACCTACAAACTAAATGAAAATGGATACCTCATCCAAGTGCTAGGTACCTACAATAATTTGGTAAAGCCCCGAGGACTTGATGAGAAGATATTAAAAATATCTTCAAAGTTAATTTCAGTTTACAAGAATTAAATAAGGGTGTTTTATTCTCATCTTACTACGAAGAACACTTTGGTATCTATAATCACAATACAAATATTAACTTACTTCCTACATATTACCACAGACTAATAAACAATCACACGTAAATGTCACACAACTTCCTGAATTTGACATTGAGATCACTGACATTGACCAAAGTTTACGCGCGTATTACTCCGAAACCACTGCACATATTTTGATGAAAATAATGCCAATTTATAGAAGATTTTTTTCACAATTATTCAGTATACAAACTATCACGCTAGCATTGTTAGGAGCTGAACAGTGAGTGAAAATATCAGAGCAGTATATTTCTCACGTATTAATAGAAGAGTTGGTGGCAAAATGCCATCTTACTGTTTTGAAACGGAATGAAGATAGTTTCAGTGCAGTTCGGCTGTTTACAAAGTATGTTACAATCCTATAAGTACGCTCCGTAAACACACGTCTGTGTATCATTACAAATCTATAAATTGCTGAGTTATTTCTCGTGAGGTTTACCTCAATCTGCAGTTGCTAATTTACGATTGCTTAGCTAAAGTATAATACCTATATTTAAGTACCTATCTACTTAGGTTCCTTTTCTACGTAAACATTTACAATTTGCGTCAGCACATTGCTTAAAAAACAAAATTTAAGCAGTAAAGAAGTGTTTATTCTAATCACTATAAATTACTGCTAATTTTAGAATTTAAATTAAAAATAAAACATAGTTACAATTTTAAAATCACTTTTAAGTTATGTAGATTTTAATAAAGATATGATCAAGAAAATCTTTAACTAAGTTTGACGTTTGCTGGCAAAAACAACTAAAATACAATACTTACTACCTACCCTTCAGTTTTACCCATTGAAACGGTAGCCACTCCCTTATGACAAGAAAATCAATACTGTACGCCATTACAAGGTGGGTTTACGCACGATATTTTAGTCCCAGACAAAGACTATATCGCCCTATTCCCCTATATTGTTATATTATATTGTTGTGGTCAGAACAAGACTTAGGTCTAAGGCTATTTCACAATCACAATCTTAAGGCACAACATTTTCTGGCGTCAGCATAAAAGGAACAAAAAATACTGAGGGCAACTCGACACTCGCACCCATTCGCGCCGACTTTCATTCGGTACTAGCGAGTGGCAATACTAAGGAAATACCTACATGAATGTAACTCCTACTCGCTTTCTTCCGGCAAGACTAGCGGAGACCGGTAGGTCTGATGATAGGAAGAGTAGGCAGTTTTAGCTGCACAAAGGTTTAAAATTATTGTCTCACAATTTTGCCGCCTGACAAAATATGCTGAGCATTCTGTAGCGAAAATGTGAAAAGTCACTAAGTAGTACATACACAGTGATTCAAACATTTATGAATTACTGATATATTTTTTTATTATTTATTAAAACTTTATCCGACTTTAACTTTCCGAGGCACGGAGGAGACTCGGTACGTAAAGATGGTCACCCATCCACGGACCAACCCCGGCAAACTTAGCTTAACCTGATGGATCGACCCGTGCGGCTGTTATTACTTAGCCACGAGCACCTCTCCTTTATTAAAACTTTATTAATAAGTAAAAAAAATACTGTTGGTATATACAAAGGCGGCAGAAACTAAACATGGCAGGTGCAACATAAGGGATAAAAAAAGGATAAACACTAATACAAAGATACTTACATACATATAAACAGAATAAACTTTGTCCTGAGAAATAACCCAATAATTATGTAGGTAGAAAATACTCATTCGATACCCATTTAATTACCTGACTATGACGAAGCAAAAAGGAGGGTTATGATTTTGACCGGTATGTATGTATGTATGTTCATCTGTTACCTCATAACTTCTAAACTCCCCATCATAATTTGAAAAATGAGGTATCATTGGAAGCGTCTTGATTGTCCGTTGGTTATGGGCTATGTGACGTCACATTGAATGGCGTCCTCTAGAGGACATAAAGTCATGAAATAAAAAAAAATGAATAAGTAAATTGTGCCAATTTGGGTATTAAGTGAAAGGGCTTGACGATCACATTACAAATATATATATCATATTATCTAAGTAAATAAATATGTTTCAATTGTTATTAAAAACAACCAAAAGTTATACATATGGCGCGGCTGTAAAATTAATACCTATTATACAATAAAGGACAAACAAAAAAAAAAAAATATTAATGCTGCTCTGCAAATACAATATCACGAAATTATAACCCCAAAATAATTTAAATAAAAAGTAAGTTCAAACACTCGCACGGTTTAACCTTGACCATTTTTGTACCTATGTCTTGATTTCTGTTTGAACTATTTTCTTGTTTCACACTTTTTAGAGCGTGATTTTTCAATAATCGGGTTTTAGTTTTTTTACAGATCAGACAATATTTTTTACTGAAATGGCAATTTTTTTTTTTGTATAATTATGCAGTTTTTTTACGTCTGACAGCAACCTTAGCAGCGTACCAACAGCAACCTTATCGCAATGAGAATAAAAATCTCTTTGATTTTCACAGTGATGCAAAATTGGGAATCAAACGAGCTTACCTGTTAAGCGAAGTCTTGATTCTAATTTTACGAACGGCGATCTGAAATATAATTCGTTAAACAAAGTAGTAATTCTTATGCACAGCGTAGATATCGCGTTCGTTTAGATATAAAATATTATAAATTAATAGAATTATCGTCCTTGGTGGCAACACACGCAGGAATGTCACTAATTTTAGAGATCCTTATGATGGAGAACAAGCTCTGTTTTCTGTACAGAGTACTTCCGCATACTTACATTCACTAGGTTTTCCTGTAAAAATAAGTGAATTAAGTAGACTAATTATTGCAGATTTGGGGATATTAGGTAGTGGCGGGTGGGTAATTATATTTCAGATCGCCGTTCGTAAAATTAGAATCAAGACTTCGCTTAACAGGTAAGCTCGTTTGATTCCCAATTTTACTTCACGGCGATCTGAAATATAATTCGTTAAACAAAGTAGATGTTCAGAGTTGTCTGCAATAATTTAGTTAGTTAATAAGTTACGGCATATTCTGATTTATTAGGTACTTTTATCTTTCTGAATACAATATTTTAATTTTATGTAATTTAAGAAGGCTGCTTTGTTTTATGTGAATGTCATGTACATCTGTAATTGGTATGTATATAAGTCCATAACTGTTAACATTTAATATTTAATGTACAATATATATGCTTTTGGCGTATCCATTTTAAATAAATTCTTAATAACGTTGCTTAATTAATAGTGTTTAACTATTTTTCATCAGTAATGAGGTATAATCATCAACACAATGTTGGTTGGCACTGTGTCTATTTCAGTTGATGCCAGCACTAAGTTGAGCTACTGTATGTTTTGTGCTGTGGGAGGTGAATTATTAGTATCACTCTCACTTCCTACCACATTTAACCCAGCTTGTGTTTATACAAATTTTATAAAGTTGTTCTGAATTAATATACCAGGAGGATATTATGATATGAATACTTTAAAAGTGTAAAACTGGGTGAACCTGCTACAGGGACACCTTGCCCAACCATTCGGGGAAACAAGGCGTAATGTTATGATGTTACTTTAAAAGTTTCCATGATTGAGAATAGCATTCTCAGATCTGTCTGTAAATAGTTAATTATTTGGGATACTGTTGTGCTTAATGAGTGAGTATTGAGTTGCACATTACATCTTGCTGTCAAGGTAAGTGTCGAGCTCAGTGAGTCTAGAAGATGAATTGTAAAGATTATCATTAGGGTATTTTAAAGAATGTCAGTTATCTAGTGATCTGAATAAGAGGCACCATGGCTGTGAAGTCCTTAGTAGTTAAACTTTCATAGGGTGTAACAGGATCTTTTAGCCCCTGAATGTTGTAAGCAGGGAGGTATTTTTGGTAAGCATTTGTGGAATTGTATTGTACCTAAATTGTACTGACAGGAACTTATTTTTTTTTTTTTTTTTGAAAATGTAGTAGGATTTTTTGGTCAAATTCTTGTGATCAGTTGATGTTATTTCCGTTTAGGTAAGTATATACTTTATGATATGGTTTCATTTCATTTTTGGATGGACTAGTTTTCCATAACTTTAGTTATTAAAGGTATTTTGGAAACTGAATTTCAAATATGGAATAGGCTTTTAACTTGTAAGCATCAATTAATAAGGGCAGTATATTATGCCCTGGATAGGAGAGAGGTTTGAACAAATTTGAGGTGAAAGGGTCTATTTCAGATGCTTAGGGTTTTTCCTCAACGATACTAATTTCCATATGAGTTTCACATATTCTGCTAGCAGTAATTACTTGACGAGTTTAGAGCTACTCGAAACTAGATTCATTTTAGAAGTATAAAGATATGAACTCTTTTCCTTGACCTCATAATATGTCCAAAATTGGGATTGTGTAATGAGTTGCATTTTTAAGTGAGGGAGTTGTATAATTGAACTTGTTATGATGTGCACTTGGTGAGCAGATGGAGAGTTTTAGAGTAAAGCAATTTATAGATAATTCATTCATAGTACCTACATTTATTGTATTATACCTTATCTTGTAAATGTTCTACTCACAATCCATCAATACCTACGTTGTCCTCACAATGTTCTCCCCCCCTCCTTTTTTTTTTGTTTCCTTGATAATTTCACTTTAGTGCTGCAATTATCATTTAAATCTACTGTTAAATAATGTTAAATAACTAGTAGTTGGCAATCAAATGATTAATTAGGTATTTTGATTTTATAAGCTTTGAATAAGATCACCCATTTCTGCCCAGCTCTTCGGGAAGTCCGGGCGTAATGTTAAATAATGCGACTAAGTTTACTAGAACTTTTTTTTTTTTTTTGTACTTGTGTTTCAAGGTTTGTTTAAAGTGAAAAAAAATAAAACTTAATAATCAAGACTAAAAAATAGCATTATTAGTTTTCAAGCCCAAACATTTAAACACACTTATAGTGGTATTTATTGGTATGTCTTATCGCAGTCTCGATATTTTACCAAATAAACAGTCAAGTTAGATTGTAAGAAAACCTTGTTTTCTGTAAGTGGCACTCACTACTGGTAATTTAGTAGGTAAAACAGAGATAAGAGACTATTCAAGTACCTATGAAAAGTATTAGTAAATGTGTATGTAATTAACCCTTTATTGGTTATTTGGTAGGTAATGTTATCTTCCAGATAGTCCTAAGTGATACCCCTGTACCTATAGGATGAAATCATAATATGATTTCATAAAGGTAATATGGTATATTATACCTATCTATTTCGATATGCTAAGCTATAATTGATTAGTGTACAAGTTGTCAGTTTGTAACATACTTGTAGTTATTTCTGGGATTTTTATTTTTATTTTCCTTCAGTATAATATTAGACAGTCTTGATGAATTTTTTTTTTTTTTGTTCATAATGAAACTGAATTTTCTATTTTGTTTGGGACTGACTGAAATGTATTTTTCAGATAAATTCTTTGTAGATCTATCTATTGTATTGTTTGTAAATGCATCTCAATATTTGATAAGTTCTTTGATGGTATTGAGAGGATCATCATCTACCCGGCCTTCTCCCAACTATGTTGGGGTCAGCTTCCAGAGAATGGCTTTGAGAGGTTAAGATATTGAATTTGGTAGGTATCAAATATTTTCTTATCTATGTCCATAGCCAATAGCAGAATCAGAGGAATATAACTGCTTTGCCAGCATTTATTCCAGTATTGGTCTTCTTGAATTGTTATTTCGGAATATAAGCCGGGTTGTTGTTGAGGTCCACCATATATATTGATTTTTATTTTCAGTGACAAAAATAGTTCATTTATTTTTCAGACATAGTCCATTCCAACCGATTAGATTAAACCAAAACATCATAAGATATTGTGGTGGTGGTTTTCAATGGTGTGATTCCTGTTATTAACCCGGTAGAAGGATGTTTTATTTTGTTATTTACAAAAGTAAGTAAATCAACTAATGTTGTGCTTGTTTTACATTTTCACCATAGAACTGGTAAGTTTCACTATTATCATGAGAATGTCTTGTGGTTTTAATATTTATTGAATAGTTGTTATTGTTTTTGTCTGTAGCTAAAACATTGTGTACTCAAGTTTGTGATTGTTTCGGTTTGTTTATCAAATAGGATGAATTAAAGTTAATGTCAATTAGAGATTATATAACTTTTGTTCTGGTTTTAGTTTGGTGGCAGTGGGCATTGCCAGCTGGTTTTGCTGCATCAGCCAAGTTAATCAACAATTTGTGTTTGTCTTATGTTCTTCATAAGCATAGGGTCAGTCACTGCTTTCCCTATGATAGGGGTAATAACCAGTACGGCTTGTTTCTGGAATATCTCAATCCCTTGTTTCCTCAGTTTAGAGGAATCTAAATGGGGTGAATAAGTATGGGAGCATGGAATAATACTTTGTATTATTCCAATTATGGTTTAGTCCATTGCACTTGTATCTGAAATCAAGAGTTTCCAGAGGTAGCATTTGTCGTCAGCTATTGTATCACAGAATCAAGTTTACAAAGTATCTTGTGTATTTGTAGGATAATTAAGCCACCTAGAGCTAGATAAGTCATTGAGTATCTCGTACACAGTGATATCTTTTAATTAGCTATATTTTGTTTGTTAAAAATGGCAATCCTCGATATGAAAGCTAGATCACATAGTATTGAGATAACATGCTATAAGCATCTCGCGCTAAGCATGTGCACACCATGTCAGATATGTGCCAGTTAGCAACATAGAATCAATGTTGTTGAGAGTACCTTGTACTCGTTGATAACAATCTAGTTAGCGAGGCAGAATTCCACACTCACTATAGGAAGTATAATGCTTTTGCAAGTTTATAACACACAGACAGTGTGCAGGGTTAAGTAAGGCTGTCTCGCAACCTTCATGTTTGTAAATTAAAAGTATATAGAACCACTTTTGACAATTCCTTAGCCAAGATCATAGAAATGTGACTTACCCCTGGTGACGAGTACATACCAGCGTTAGCTATGTAGAATAACATCGCTAAGTGCATCACGTGCTACATTGGTAGTTTCATATTCAGCTGGTAACGTAGAATTAGCGTTACTGAGAGCATCTCGTGCTTACTGAAGGGGTAATGCTGACAAGCGCGTACCAGCTAGCTATGTACAGTTACATCGCTAAGAGCATCACGTGCCTCTCTGGTAGCTTCTCATCCAGCCAGTAACGTGGAGATAACGTTAAACGTTAACGATAGAGATAGGTAATGCTTTAACAAGTTGTGTTGTGTTAATGTCCACCATAGTGCTTGTAAAACACTGTCAGTATCACGTACAAAGTGGTCAGTTAAAGCCAGGCATTCTCGCACATTAGGATTGTGGGAGGCCTCCGGATCTAAGTACATCTAATATGGGTCAGGAACTCAAGACTAAAGCTGCTTCTAGTTAGTTCTGATGTAGGTAATTTATCAGCTTTCCTGTTAATATCGTTGATGGACGCCTTGTCCGTCTCAGGTTTTCACTAACGATGCACTTATTGCACTTTCTATCACTTAACATAATTAAAATTTGTTATTCTAGTAAAAAGTTCCGTAAACTTATTTTAAATGAATAATTTTAAGAGAGCAAATTTTTTCGTGCGATGAAAAAACGCGCGCGAAAGAAAAGTGACATACCTGCGTGTGTTGCCACCAAGGACGATAATTCTATTAATTTATAATATTTTTATCTAAACGAACGCGATGTCTACGCTGCAGCGTAGACATCGGTTAAACAAAGTAGTAATTCTTATGCACAGCGCGCTGTGCATAAGAATTACTACTTTGTTTAACGAATTATATTTCAGATCGCCGTGAAGTAAAATCAGAGGTAAAATTACTGTAAAAGTACTGTACATGGCTTCATCCGGGTAGCTCTACATTGTTCTAAGCCCCCGCTCCAAAGCAAACTACCTAGCTTATGTTAGGGTTGGCTTCCCGTCTAACCGGATGCTGCTAAATACTAACACTTTAATCTGACATCCACAACCCATAGTTACCGGGTAACACAATACCCCTTGGTAGGCTGGTTGTCAGACTTTTGAGCTTCTGACTACCCTTCACATACATAATTTATTAACAGTGCACATAAAGTTAGTATCGACTTTCAGGAGAAAATTAGAATTCCCCTAAAATATTGGTACAGTAGTCGGTGGTAGGTACTATAATATCCTGAGTCCACTATAATACTTAATGGTTGAAAAAAAAAGTGGTGGCACTCCGGGAGTGCCAACAGAAGTAAAAACTTGAACAAGATCGCCTTGTTGGAAGAAAAATACTTGTATAGAACATTGGTCCTTAACATTATCTAAATAAGGACACAATCGCTTTTACAAAAAAAAAACCTCCGAAACCTTTAAAGTAATAATACTTACATAGAACATTGATCCGTAACTTAATATGTATAAATAAAGAGCACAATCGCGTTTACAAAATCTTTAAAGTAAAAATACTTGCATAGAACATTGATCCGTAACGTAATATAAATAAAGAGTACAATCGCGTTTACAAAAATGAGGTGTCGTCATGGTGTTGCGAAATCAATGGTTTAATCCCATCTCAAAAATGCCCAACGCGCCTTAAAAAGTTTTCATTTAAAAAATCATCAAAGATAATGTTACTATATTTATAAAATAAAAACATGAAAGGACATGTTGCGCCAATCCCAAAATAATGAATAAGGCCGGGCGCACTTTGGATGCGTTTTCGTACGATTTTCACTCGTGCGTACACGTACGATCATGGTCGTACGAATTGAGTGCGCACACTGGATGTTTTTCTCCGCCAAATAGAACAAATCCCAACAAGTTCGGATTGTTTTCGGACGCCGGAACTATACATACGTATGCGTACGACTAAGTCGCACCCAGTCTGCGCGCTCCCTTTGTACTTGGAAGGTCGGGATCGTTCGTGCGTGTTCGTACGTGTACGCACGAGTGAAATTCGTACAAAGACGCATCCAAAGTGTGCGCGGTCGTAGGATAAGGGCAGGCCAATGATGATGATCATGGCCGATATAATAAAAACACTTAAATACCTAGATTACGATTTGGTATCTACCAAATCGTAATTTACTACGCGATAAGTACAAACAGGCTTATTGTTGGTTCAATAGAAATTAAAAGTAGAACAATTAATTGAAGCGATTAAAGGCTCTTCCAAACAGGCGCGACACGCGACGCGACACAAAGACACCGCCCGTCGCGCGACGGGCGGTGTCTTTGTGTCGCGTCGCGTGTCGCGCCTGTTTGAAAGAGCCTTTACTGCTCTAATCGGCTATAAAGAATCAAGTTATCACCTATTCAAAAGAAGACTTGCCTGTAAACGCGGCTGCGCCTGATAATTATTATATACTTAGACATACCGTCTCAATCAATCAACATAGCCAATCGCAGTCCACTGCTGAACATAGGCCTCTCCCAGGCCACACCAAAACACCTTGTCCTCCGCCTTCCGCATCCAGTCTGTCCCAGCTACTTTCTTAAGGACGTCGGTCTATCTAGCTGGGGCGCGTCTCTACTCCAGAACTCGTCTGCTCCACAGTGTCTAGGTCAGTTGAGTTGGCCCTTAAAAAAAATGAGCGAGCCTTACAGTAAAAGTAACATCTCACCTTGGTAATAAGCAACATTAAGATAATAAACAACATTAAAGGGGCGGGGCCTCGTCAAGGTCGTTTCTGACAGCGAACTCTAGCGCCGCACGCGCTCATTGATCAAATCAAATAGCGCGCGCTTCCCCGGCTTCCTGTGACACACTTCCGTCCCTTTTCACGAAATCACTCCCACAGATTTGATTGCGAAGGGAAAGATGATAAGTATCAAGAAATTTAGTGTAAGAATTATTATGCAACGAGGAAGTAAGTTTAACCCGCGTCTGTATATAATTTCGTGATCCGTAATAGCAACCTGATAGAGAGAATCTTAAACCACAGGGGCCTTCGATAAGGCACTGACTCACTGACATTTAATATTGTTTCGTTGTGAAAGTGTACGTCTAGACTGCCTCATTGGTAGCGGTCGCTAGCGAAACTGCTGAGCATGCCCGGGCATGGTCGGGCAAAGTATTATTGGGTTTTCCATCAGGTACATCTCAGTAGCAGCCCGAAATCTGGATTTGTGTCCGGTTGATGGCGATAGGAAGTTCACTCCTCCTCTATAGAAAAGGGATGATCCTTCGACCAGGTGTTGTGTCTGGAGGGCAACTGGGCAACTGTCCGACGATTGATGTCGGAAAGTTATGGGTTGCCAGGCGATAGGATTCCTTTAGAGCCCTGCACCGGATCTCAAAAGAAATTTTAAAAAGTTACGTTGAATTTAGACTCACGGTAAAATAATAGGTATCTATTACCCTAGAATCCTAGATTACTAAGCTATCGTAAAAATTACGACAGCAAAATAACGATTCCTAGAAAAAACAAAGTTCGAGTCTTTCCCGCGTCACCTTCCTAATTAGTTCAAGTTCAGTCAGTGTGCCACGCGTTGTCATTGTGGTCGGGTTTCATTTGTGTAGTGAGTTATAGCAAGGAATTTGTGCCTTCTGCCCGTTCAAGTAAAAGGAAACTTTTGCATATAAGTAATGCAAAAAAAAAAACCATAGAGCGCACAACATGAATATGTGTACGAACTATGTGTAGTAAAAAAAAAAACTATTTTCATTATTATGTGACCTCTTACTCCCAAAGAATGTAACTTCTAAAACAATTAAAATGTATGATTCTTCAATTCATCCTGTTTTATTTCCATGTCATATTTTTTACGAATTTTTAATAACAACGTCACCTACTGGGTAGTTTAGTAATACCTTTTAGTTATATCAGATGCCAGTGAATGTCTGAACAACAACAGAACTGCATAAAATGAAAGCAACTGCAATCACTAATCCGTCTGCCAAGCGCGATTGTGAAGACACTGATAGGTCATTAAACCAGTATTCACCTGTCAATAGTTCCAGACAGAAATAAAAAAACAGAACCATACTTACTTTTAATTTATAAATACGAAAAGAAATGTCTGTCTATCTGTTACATTTTCACGCCTAACCACTGAACCGATCCTTATGCAATTTTACAGACAGGGACCAGTACCCTAATTGCGTAATACACGATCAATCACAATTTGTTTGAATTTGAAACAGATTGCTAATCCATTGCTTCATAAGTTGAAACAAAAATCTTTTCAACAACGTAAATAACGCAATTAATGTTGTTGAACTGTCAAGATGAAACAAAATTGTCATAATCGTTTACGAAAATAAGTTACGCAATTAGGGTACTGGATCACCTGGAGAAGGACATTGACTACTTTTCATCAATCAATCAATAATTTATTTAGTTAAATATAGGTATGGTTACAGATGGTATATTGTCAATAATATGCGCACAAAATTTTGCCAATATTTACGGCGTACAAAATTAAAACAAATAGGCAATTACAATTAAGGTGGCATTAAAAAAAATATCTATTTAAAATAATAAGTCAATAATGTAAACAGGTCATACAATCATCATCCTGGATATTTGTACTGAAAATGTATGAAACACAAAAATAATGGTTACAGCTTCGCACAGGCGTTATTTTATCGCGGCTATTTTTTTTCGCGCCCTTAATTTTCAACGCTCTGGTAACGCCGAGAGTTGAAAATCGAACAGTTTGTTTTCTTGACGCGTCGGGATGCGCTCCGTTGGATTCTTGGCTCAATACCAAGAGTTGAAAATCCAGTGCACGAAAAAAAAAATCACCGCGATAAAATAATGCCCGTGCAAACCTGGGCTAACAGTTGGCGAAGATAATATGGCTGAAAACATTAAAAAAAATAACATTCTGTCGAATTGATAACTTCGTCCTTTTTGAAATCGGTTTTAAAAATACAGGCAGACGTGGGCTATAGTGAGTATATAATAAACGCAACATGTAAGTACTTACATAATAAAATTCATGACTCTGTGAAGATTTCGAATGATTTCGAACATGCTTTGTCGAGTGTGTGTGTCACACGAGTGTTTTAATACCTAGTTAGGTGCAGTTTCATACACTACTTTATCTACTCTCATTCATTGGGATTAAACCTATATATTGGGATTAATCTATCTATACCTACCTAAATAAAAGATCAAATTTAAAAGAGTAAGATTTTTTTTGCCACAGAAAAGTAAAGATTGGAATCAAAACTTTTTTGTAAGTAATGCAATAAAAATGGCGCGCCCCGGATACGTGTTCCATTAGAAAAAAATCATGAACTTCTTGGATTTCATTATTGTTTGTTTAATTTATAAAAGATTTTATTAAGTCTCATTATATATAACGTAAGATTCGAATTTTATTATAAACTTCAAAACGAGTTCTTATTGACATACTATAAAACTTAATACCTAGAATCTTAATATAACACTTTTTCTCTAAAAATAATGTTACAATAGTAGATTGTGTGCCTAAGGAGCAAACAACTATTTTTAAGCCGAGAGTGTTTCTTTGAATCCAGGGCGGAGTGAAGGATTCAAAGCACGTCACTCCAGCTTAAAATTGTGTTGCTCCCGAAGAGAATACTCTACTTTTTATCACCCTCTATGAGAAAAAACGTGTTTGATCCGACCCCCGTCAGGAACGAAGTTCTTTCTCACGTACAATTTAGAACAAAAACAATATTTTCACAGCCGCCATCTTGGATTTATATTTTGACCTCACTTATCGAATTAGCACCTTCGAAAACTAGAAAAACGATACCCATTATGAACAATATTAAAATTTTCGCAGCTGCCACGAGAACGTGTTAATTTGGTCAAAATGAAAATCTGAGATCTCTCTTGCCAACCTGTTACTTGTTCATACAATGTTCGTAATGGATCTCTTTGGTGATTGGAACTTTTACTAACAATATCCACATTACAAATACAAATCACTTTTAGTCCCTAGGGATTACAAAGCTATTTTATTCCCTGTTTACGAAGAATAAACTAGCTCTTTTTGAAAAGATGTAATAAAAAAATAAAAAAAATTACCAATACGATTTGATAAGTTGGTACTTAAAGTCTGCCATCCCTGGTCCGCCCTCCAAGATTTGAATTGTGAATCTCTGGTCTTAGTTAAAGTGGGGGTAGGTACTATATAGTACCATGTGTAGGTGTGAGAAAGTTCTAATCTACCATATTTTGTCGAGCAGTTTCGTTCGTAGGATCGTCTGTGTATAGAAAGTGTCTACGGTGTAGTGTGTAAATAAAGTTCAAGGAATTTTGAGTGAAAAGGTGGTACCGAAGTGTTTATGGATTGGATTGCGGTGATTTCAGGTTTCAGGCATGTATTGTGTTTTGAATCTAGCTTTTGCCCGCAGCTTCGACCGCATGGAGATCGGAAATTATCCCACGATAACGTACTACTGAGATAAAAAGCATATCTTATGTCCTAACCCAAGCCATGGTTTACCCATGTGCCAAATTTTATACAAATCCGTTCAGCTGTTTTAGCGTGAAACCGTAAAAACAAACTCACTTTCGCATTTATAAAATATTGTTAGGATAGTTAGCACCTTGTATGAGTACCTACCTACTTAATGATTAGGTTTATTCAAGTAATTAATTTTATTTTGTGTGAAATTGTAAAAGGATCTAAACTTAAATTACCGAGGGATTTAAAGGCTATATGTAGGGTGCAACAAATTAGGAGAAAATACTTAAATTATTAATTGTTACTGTGATAAACGAGCTGATTATAAAAAAAAACAATAGAAAGTGAATATGCTTGTAATTCAAAACTTAATCATTGAAATAAACATTGCATAGGATTCAAGTAACAAATTCCTATTTTTTACCGTCTTTCAAAAAAGAGGAGGTTCTATGTTCGTCTATATGTTTTTATATGTCCATCGAGATTTTAGTCAATTTTGGACTGATTTTGAAAAATCTTTTTTCGTTGGTAGAAAAAGCTTTCGCGGTGATAAAAATACATAAATTTTATTCATCTTAGCTTGGTTAGCTTTTGAGTTAACTTCAATAATACGTATTTTTTACACTTAGCCTATGTGGCTGATGTTATAATAAGTTCCTGTCACTGTAATTTACATAGCAGGTATTCGAATTTGTGTGTGTGAGGTAGGTACCACAACTAAAAAGTGAAAAATAAACAAACCTATACAAAAAAAAAAAAAATATTCAACCGACTTCAAATAAAAAAAACACCACAAAGTGAAAAATTTCTTTAATTTCGGAAGTCAGTGGCAAAAAACGAAAATTAAAAATCAACGACACCGACTTCCGAGATTAAAGTAATTTTTTACTTTGTGGTGTTGTTTTTCTATGTCAGTTGTTTTCTTTTTAAATTTTTATGCATACCTGCTTAATTTTACAATTCATTATTAATTAATGTTCCGTTTTTTGGTAGAACGGAACTCAAACTCAAAACGCGTCGCCTTTGACGTAAAAAAATAAATTATGAATAAAACCTAATCTTTGCGAAGTGCCTGAAATCTCATTAAGTAAGTAAGTGTGATTTCTGCTTGAATAAGGCACAAAATATTTGATAATTTGTATGATTTGGGGTAAAAAAAATTATTTAAATAAAGCAGTATCATGGTAAATGACGTCACATCATGACCTCGACAGAAACTGACGTTTGAACTGTAGTAGAAAATTGTTGGAGTTTCATAAATGTTTGAGTAACAAGCAATAGTTTAATTTAACTTTTAATACTTTTCATGGATTAACATTACCGTACGATAATGATTTAGTGAAAAAAAAAATACGTGTATTCTCTAATACTGTTGAAAAAATATGAATGTCAGCTTTAAGCCGACGTTCGCACGGACGTAATAAAATTGCGGCGATTTTAATTCGTGCACTTGATTTTCAACTCTCTGCTCAGCGCTGAAAGTTGAAAATCCAACAAACCAATATGTTTTTTCAACGCGCTGGGATGAGAGTGCGTCTCAGCGCGTTGGATTCTCAACGCTCGGCTTAACACCGAGAGTTGAAAATCCAGTGCGCGATAAAATCCCGCCGCGATTTATATTCATTTATTATGTAACAAATCGCATATTTCATTTATTGTAACATTTGACAAATAAGGGTTATGACCCTTTCGTTATTTCAATTTAAACATAAAATAAACTACGTTAATTCACGATAAATACAAAGCAATGTAATCTATTAACAAAATAATAATAATCTATTAATGTACATTTACATTTAAAAAACAGCCCGGAGTCTGGATTTGTGCCCGGTTGATGGCAATAGGCTCGCCAACTATTACATGTGACTAAAACATAACTGGCGAAATGTGGGTGTACTATAGGTACACCTCTGCCTAACCTTTCGGGGATTACAGGCGTGATGTTATGTGTTATGTTACATTTAAAAAATAAATCTAAAGGCTTTTTTTTTTTTTTTCTGTTGGGCATCTCGTAGCTGACCTCTGAGGTCATGACTACTTAACCGGTCAATCCTGTGGTTGCCTTAAGCTGCTACACTCAAAGCCTCCAGCCAGGGGCATACAAAACTAAGCTAAAAAGCTAGGTGAACGCTTGCTACGGGCACCCCCTGTGGGGTACGAGCCTCGGCTTAGGGCGTCACCGGAGGGAGGACATCAAAGATGGGACAGGCTGGATCAAGGTTTTGATCATTATTATTAATCGGGGAATTTAAAGCTACGTGCACAGCCGAAACCACTGCTGGCACCTCGTTATCGAGCAAGGGTCGGGGAGGAGTATCATTTACTCGGGCCACGGACGCGATCGCAAAGGACCTCGACGGCGAGGTCGGAATGACGGGAGGCGTCTGTATTTGTGTAGAGTACTAGTGGCCCTATTGCTCTCCTGGAGGAGGGTTATGGGGTCATCTGGGTCGGTGAGAATGTGCCTAGGACGGCGAGTACGGCTAATCCTACTTGGGACATAACTGGCGGCCTCGACAACCAGAGGGTTGCGATGTTTGACCGCGGAATCGAAGTAACGCTTTGCAAGGCGTTTTAGAAATCGGTGGATCGTGGGAATTCTAAGGTCGAGATGGAGACTCTCGTTCCTAACATACCAGGGGGAGCCTGTGGCCCTACGGAGGAATCGGTTTTGGAGCGTTTGCAACCTATGGATATGGTGGGGTTTTGCATGAGCAAAGACGGCACCCGCATAAGTCATGATGGGACGAATACACGCTGTGTAGATTCGCAATTTGCACTTAAGTGACATCTTGCTGCGTGCGTTTAGGACGGAATGGAGCCTACCGAGAGCGAAAGCGGCTCGCGAACGAACCTTCTTTATGTGCTCAGCGAAAGTGAGATGGTGGTCGAGGAAAACACCTAGGTATTTGGCTCGCTTCTCCCAAGGGATCTGCTTACCGAACATAGTGAGAGGTCGGGGGAGGGGGTCTCTAAGCCTTGTGCGCGGTTTCGAGAAGAGAACCGCTTGGCTTTTTTCGGGATTGACTTCTATGCGCCACTTTCGAAACCAGGCAGCGAGTCGATTGACTGCGCCTTGGAGAGTGTGGGCGATATTGTCGGGGTATCTAGACCTAAAGTAAATGGCCGTATCGTCTGCGAACAGAGCGAAATGCGCCCTTCTACCTGGGTTTGGAATATCGCTAGTGAATAGCGTGAACATGAGGGGAGCTAGCACGGAGCCCTGAGGGACTCCTGCACGAATGGGGCGGGGAGAGGAAAGTGCTCCTTCAATGCGATAGCGGAATACGCGGTTCGATAGATAGTCCCGTAAGATGAGTACGAGACGATCCGGCACACCGAGTTGGTACAGCTTGTATAATAAGCCGTTGTGCCAGACTTTATCGAATGCTTTCGCAATGTCGAAGAATACTGCACCCGTCAGAGAGCCGCGTTGGAAACCATCGCTTATGAACTCAATGATGCGGTGGGCCTGATGCACGCTAGAGTGCTCAGTTCGAAAGCCGAACTGTTCGTTGGGGATGAGACCCTTGGTCTCGGCGAAGTCTCTGAGACGCTTGTAAATAAGCCTCTCATAGATTTTTCCGAGAACCTTGAGCAAACTGATGGGACGGTAGCTAGAGGGCTCGGTACTGGGTTTACCGGGCTTTCTGATACCTATGACGGTGGCTTCTTTCCACGACTGGGGAAAGAAGTTGTTGCTTAAGGCACCATTGAAGATGGTAGTCAAAAGCATTATCAGGTGGGCAGGGAATAATTGGATCACCCTATTGGTGAGTCCATCTGAACCGGGAGCTTTACGAGCTTTAAGACCTTTGATAGTGTCATGCACTTCGTCTGGAGCGACGGGAGGCAGTGGACAATCAGGGTCGTCGACAGGAGGGAGAGAGGCTCTACGTTCGACTTCAGCGTCGACCTTTAGGAGGTGAGCTTGGTCTACTGGCAGGGAGCTGGGTGAGCATTGGGCCTCGAGGGTGTCGGCCAGGCATTCTGCCTTTTCAACGTCCTCGAAGGCTATGGTCTTATCGGGACGGGTCAGGGGGGGCATGGAGGAAGTTTGAGGGGATTTGAGTTTCCTCTGAAGTTCCCAAAATGCCTGGTTGGGCTCTAGTTCGCCGAGCATCTTGTCCCAGCCCGCGTCACGCAGCTCCTGTATGCGTGTCTTTACAGATCTCTGTAAATAGCGCATATGGGCTTTGTTTGCGGGGCAGGGGAAGCTGCTGTAGGCACGGACGGCCGCGTTCTTCTCAGTCAGTAATGCACGCACATCGTCCGGCAAGCTCCAGTGACGGTCGTCCGTCGCTGGAACCTCCCTTGAACATTCGTTCAGGACGGTTTGTACGTGATTAGTGAGTGAGTCGATCGCGGACGTCGTGTCTGCGATAGAGTTGAATAGGTCGGGAATAGAGTCTAACTGAGGGGACGTGTTGGATTTCAGCTGGGTGCTTACTTTCTTCCAGTCCGTGATCCTCTTAGTGATAGGGGGAGCGTTGGGGTCGCGGAGACCTATGCGGGGGTCTAATCTCATGACTACCGGACGGTGATCAGAGTCGAGCTCATTTACAGTTTCTATTGAGTCTAGTCTTAGGTTGACGTTCTTAAGGAGCGCCACATCTAAGATATCAGGGGCGTGATTTACGTTAACCGGAAAGTGAGTGGGAGTCATCGGAGCGATGACGTCAAAGGTCAAGGAGTGGGAGAGGTCGAACAAGTGTCGGCCTCTTGTGGTGGTTACCGAACTATTCCAGGAGGGATGTTTGGGATTGAAATCGCCCGCTAAAATGAGCGAGTTACTCATAGTGAGTAGAATCGAGGGGTCGTCAGAGAGGAGTTGGAAATTCTCCGAAGTATTAGCGGGGGGGAGATAGACCGACACGAGAGTGATCGGCTCGTGGCCTGACATGCCTAGGCGGCAGGCCGAAACTTCTAATCGTGAGCCCCTCTCACGATTAGAAGTTTCGGCCTGGAGGAGGGTCAATTGGGATGCAGTGAAGCTGCTTTTTGTAGTAAATTAGGGTACCTCCTCTATGGCATCGTGACCTATCGTTACGAACTATCCGGTAGTTAGCTATTGATGGGTTACGATTGCAAGGTTTTAGAAAAGTCTCTTGGACTAAGAGAACATCTATTTGATGATCGCGGAGGAACGCCGCTATCTCTTCGCGTTGATTTTTAATGCCGTTTGCATTGAAGTAGCCTATTATTAGGGATCGCGGTTTGAACCTAGCTAAGACCGTATTATCCATAGGTTTAGTAGCGAGGGAGGTTAGGGCTTGCGTAATATCGGGATACGCATTGTAGATGGCCTGGATCTGGAGGAGATTACCATGAGCCGCAAGGATTTCGTTGGCCATTGTCTTTGCGCGAGGGGAGACGAAGGCCAAGAAGGTTGACGTGATGACGTTGAACGAGTCAACGGAGGCGTTGGGGCTAACCACAGGAGTGGTTTGAGGGGGGCGCGTAGCTTTAGGAGCGGGCGTGGGTTTCGCGGGGGGCGCGGCGGGCGCCGGGGGCGCAGAGGGCGCAGGGGGTTCAGAGGGCGCAGGGGGCGCGGGTGGCGCGGCGGCGCGATTACGGGGATCCATAAGGCGGGGGAGGGGAGCGGGGGGAGGGGGAGGGAAATTAGAAAATTGAGAGGGCACCATGGCAGGAAAAGCTCCACGGACTAGGCCTCTGAGGGCTTAGACGTTGGGGCAAATGGGAAGAGGGAATCCTATAAGAGGAGGGAGCTTCCCTTTGCTGGCGGGCGTCGAAACGTTTAGCCAGTTTGGGAGAAGAGGCCTTAGGGGCTTTGGGGCAACCGCGGTAGTTGGCCGAGTGGCCTTGTTTGCCGCATAGGACGCAGCTGGAAAGGTCGGTACAAAGGGAACGATCCTTTGGACGGGGGCAATCGGAAGTGCCGTGCTCACCTAGGCACTTGACGCATCTAGGTGTAGCATGGCAGTTCCTCTGCGAGTGACCATATAACTGGCAGCGGTGGCATTGGCCGACAATGCCACTCTTGTGGGGTTTTTCAATTTCGAACCCTGTGAGCTTGCACAGGGAACGAATTTGCAAGATCGGGTGGTGGCCCTCTAAGGGCGGGCAGATGACAAGGACCATGTCGTATGACTCTCCGCCTCTAGAGCGGTGCATGCGATGGACCTCATCTACGGGGACTTTCTGTGAGTGAAGGTCATCAAGAATATCGGATGCTGGGATTTCGCGTGGGATGCGTTTTATTACTACGCGGATCTGCTTTTCCTCTGGGAGTGAGTAGGTGTGGTATGACACACCTCTCATTCTCAGAAGTCGGGTTAGTTCCCTATAGTCGCGCGACGTAGGGACGGAGACTTTGATACCCTGCTGGGTATTTCGGGCGCTAGAAAAATTTATCTTGTGGTCGACACACCATTTCGATATGTCGGTCCACTTCGCCTTGTCCTGAATGAACAAGGGTGGCGGGAGAGGGATCTTTTTGGCGTTAGGCGCGGGGGTATCCTTCGCGGAGCATGACGCAATCAGACGAACGGTGGAGGGGGAAGCTACTGTAGCGCGGCTAGCGGATGACGTAATCGGGAGAGAGGTGGTGGGGGAAGCTACTATAGCGCAAGTCGCGGGGGTAGCGGGAGAGATTTTTGTGGACGGTACCAGTGGTGCGGGCGACGAGGGAGCAAAGTCTAAGTCCTCAAGCGCAACGACCTTGCTGGCCTGGGACGAGCTTTGCTTCTTGTTCTTCCTCTTCTTGCCCTTTCCTTGGACGGTTGTGAAACCATCGTCGGATTGGGAGGAGGATGAGGAAGAAGAAGAAGCGGCGGACTCTGCTTCGTCGTCGTCCGAACCATAAGGGTACGGGGTAGTGGGCCGCTTTGAGGAAGCGGCGCTGATGGGAGCGTCAGTGTCCATTGACTCTGACGGACTAAGGGGTCTGGATGGCTCTGTAGCCGGGGGGGTTTCTAGGGCATCGCTAAAGTTAGCGATGCTATTGTCAGAGGGACATGACTCAGGCTCAGCTTGGAGCTTGGCGAACCGAGCCCCATACTAGGGCGGGCTCTTCTTCGAGAACACCCTGGAAGAACTTGATAAAGAGCGCTAGGCACTTTACTGGGTCCTTCATACTGACGGGGGAGAGAGACTCTACGCGGGAATATTCCTAACTTCCTAATTATCCTAACTCCCCGGTGGGTATGCCGGGGATGTGTAATCCCTCCCTGTCGGGTGTAGACAGGGAGGATGTGTGCCTATGGGTGAGCCCTAAGCTTGCTTTGGCCCGTTGCCTATCTTATTGTGCAACGGGGTCCTATCCAGTCTAGTGTGAAGGGTATCGATATACCCGACCACGCTAGGTGAGTCGCTGTGGAGGCAAAACTGTCACCAGTGCCGACTAGGAGACCCCCCAAGGCCGAACACTGGGACCCGGCCAATTGACTGCCTAACCCTGAAGGGGATCGGCGGGTGTGATTGGGTCAACACCCCCTCGGTTTCGTTGGCACCGTAAGGTATCCAACGAGGACCACGAAACTGTGGTTTTGCCCGGAAGGGGCCAAAATTGCCTCGACGAACGTTTTTAACAACAATCCCAAAGAAAGTTGATATTAATTGTGTCTTGAAAAAGACCCCAACTAATAGAAGTGTTGGTAGTCGGGTGACTACGGAGACGACTCGGGAACCACCAAGGAACGCTTGAGCCGGAATATCGGGAACTCTTGTAGACAGCAGCGCAGCGCAACACGACCGTCCGCCACCGGTGCCGGGCGCAGAGTGTCGTTGTCTAAAGGCACGTGCAAACTGGCGCTATATCGCGGGCGCTACAGGCAGCGCAACCCTTGTAGCGCCCGCGATATCGCGCTGGTCTACACGAGCTTTAAAGTGTAATTAATAATTTCAACAATAGGATACAATAACTGTCGTTATTTAGCCATTATTTGTCTAATGCTTTAATTTTAAATTAATAAATGGAGTATAGTAACATTTAAAACAAAATCGTAATTTATCCTTCTTGCTAAATATCCATTGCAGTTACGCGTACACCTGCGCGTGCGAAGCTTCACAATATTGTAGCGTAGCGTTTTGTATCGATGTCGTCATGTAAAACACTTTCGCAAAATTTCACACTGCGCAAAAGTAAAGCTTAAACAAGCCGTTTGTTTACATAATCAATCTGTTTCTGTATCATATCTATTTCTAAATGGTTTTGCATATTTATAAATGCAAAACCGATGCATTTTATAGATGCAACTGTTTTGCATAATATTGGTAAACATCAGCCATTGTTACGTACATACTTATGACGTTTTAACCCACAAAGTGTATAAAATGTACCGGTTTTGACTGACTAAGGGAACACCAACCAACCAACCTTTGGAAACCAGAAAACCGGAGCAAGCGTGGTGATTAATGCTTATGCCTTCTCTGTATGAGAATAGATTTTTGCCCTGCCGTGAGACAATAATAGGCTACTATTGATGCCGATTCTCTTGTACACCGAACTAAACTATCATTAGAATTCCTTACTATGAGAATTCCGGCTATGAGAATCTTAAAACTATTCTGCAAAATAAATTGGCGAAATTATAGTTTTGACACAAGTAAATCGAATTTGACAATTGGTACTTGTTAGCCATATTCCATTCATTTTTTTTAATTAAATGAAATGAAATGAATCGGGTTTTTATTATGGTCGGGTTTTTTAACAGGTTTTAAAACAATTCGCTAAAGCTAGCATGCAAAATTACATAAATTAAATAAATGAAATAATAAGCTAATAAAATTGTTATGTTATTAAGAATAAAAATGTTAATCATTTTTCAAATTATAATAGTAAAATGTCAGTGTAAATCTTTAAAGTTTAGGTATTCAGAGAATAGAAAGATTTTTATATGAGCCATTTGAAAAACGCTAATTTAAAACGATTGATTGGCAGTTCCCTATATGATTTTGGCAATTTATGATATTATATCCTTATAGCCATTGGAAAGCATCTTCTGTGATATAAGTGGATCTTTTTATTGGAGGAATAATTAGCCTATCAGGAGCCTACTGGGAACAGTTAATGTTTTTTCATACCACCTGCTCGACAATGTCAAATTATATGTCATGCAAACCCAACCTAAAGTAAGTCATTTAAGACCTAAGGGCTAGCAGGGCATTGATATAGTACTGAATTTCATTATGACTCCCTGGTCATTAATGTTATTTGAATTTGGAACATTAACTAGAAATCGCATACGAACATTTACGATAGGTATTAGGTACATACTAATTCCATGCCTTTACCATTAAGATCTGCACTAAAAATAAATTGTTCGAAAATCGAACTGGCCACCATGAGTACCTAGAATATAGATAAAAGAAAAATAGAATACAAATTAAAAAGAGGCGCGAATACTGAAAATTGCTTTGCTTTGTTATACAACAAATTAGTTAACTACAAATTCTCATAAAAATGTCGAGTGACGATAGTGATTTGACTCCGGAGTACATTAAATCCAAAGCCATTAGCATTGCCAACAATCTCCTCCCAGAAAAGTCCAAGGAATCGTACATGAAAGCCTACGACGATTTTTACAAATGGAAAATTACAAAGGGCGTCAAGTCTGTATCTGAATCAGTGCTTTTAGTCTACTTCCAGCATTTATCATGTACAAAGAACTCAAGTAGCCTATGGTGCACCTATTCGATGCTCAGGTCAACAATAAGCATCAAAAATAATATACAAATTAATACATACAACAAATTACTGGCATTTTTAAAAATGGAAATCAGAAGGACATCGTCCTAAGAAATCAAAAGTTCAACAGCTCAACAGCTCAAAATGTGGAATCGTTTCTAAATGAAGCCTCTGACCACAGCTTTCTTGCCACAAAAGTAAGTACCTACCTATCGATTCAATTTTTAGTAAGTAACATAGCTACAAACTTACTATAGATAAGTATAGGTACTAGCTACCCGCTCATGAATCGATCGCTTCTATGCGGTCTACTTTCGACTCTAAGTTCAATAATAATTAAAGTCAAAGTCAAATCATTTATATCAAATAAGCAAAGTAAGCATTAAAATCGAAGATATCGAAAAACATTCCGATTTGTTGCTGGTAAATTTGCCAGATACAAAATCACAGAAGGAACGGTCATTCGTAGTCCGTGGAGAATACGTAAGAATTATCAAAAAGTTCTTCGCCCCTCTAATAGATAAAACACTAACAGATTTTTCGTAGCATTAAATAATAATGGCAAGTGCACCAGGCAAGTCATTGGAAAACATAAGATCAGCAGCATGCTGAAAGAAATTGCGAAATACCTGAAATAGACAAATGCCGAGCTCTACACGGGTCATTGTTTTAGGAGAACATCGCCTACTCTATTGGCGGATTCAGGAGTAGACATGACCCAGATTAAAAGACACTGGAAATCTGATGTAGTAGCAACTACATCAGATTTCCAGCCACCGACATTGAAAATTCTATACAAAATAAGGATAAAATAAGCTGCCGCATTGGTGACAACATCAAACTAAAAACACCTTTGTCACCACAACCTTCCACATCAAAACACTATTCATCTAGCCCGCTGCCTCAAGCACCACCTTCACCAACTTTCACGATCCAAAATGGAGTTTCAGAAACTTTACTTAACAGTAATACTCATATAAACTCTATCTCAATTTCAACAAATGTACCGAATAAAAACATAACTTTGTCTTTCCACAACTGGTCTAATGTTACAAACATTATCTTTAACATTTAATTGTTTTAAATAGGTCTACTAACTGTAATTGTAATTTAAAAAAATACTTTCATTCTAGTACTATCGCTTTTTGTTGTCTCGTAGATGGTGTGAAAAGTAGAGTATTATCCTCGGGGATAAAGGTGCCTTCGTCTTGGGCGACCTTGAATCCCACGCTGCATTCAAGATTCCTGTCTTAACTCCCGAGCAAAGCGAGGAAGTTAACTCTAAACTCCCTCGCTCCGCTTGGTAATTAACGCTAAAATCCTTCGTTTTGCTCGGGATTCAATATGGCGTCCACTACATAAGACACTAATTTATCCCCTTAGTGCATAATCTACTATTAAATCATTAAAAATTGGTTTATAAGAAGTCAGTGGTGGCACATCGCAAAGAGCATGGATACATTGTTTGTGGGCTATAAATACCCTATTTATAAGAACAGAATTCCCCCATAGCACAATGCCGTATCTAATTTTAGAAGCTACGTAACCATGATACGCTAAGAGGGCTGTTTTGAGGTTAGCTGTTTTACAAAGTCCCCACAAGGCAAAAGCGAAACGAATAATCTTTTTTTAACCTTTAAGTAGTGAGGTTTCTATGTGCCACTGTCCACTGTTATACCAAGAAAAATGGCTTCGTGTGTTAAAGCCGGAGGCGCGCCAGGTGGCAGCCTCGTCGTGTTTTAACCGACTTCAAAAAAAAGGAGGAGGTTCTCAATTCGACTGTTTTTTTTTTTAAATTTTGTTACCTCAGAACTTTCGACTGGGTGAACCGATTTTGATGATTCTTTTCTTATTTGAAAGCTGGTGCTTTCCGTGTGGTCATATTTCAATTTGTTCCAGTTCTGACAGTGGCATCCATGAAAAAACCATATAAGTCTTAAATTTGCATTAAGTATGTGCGCGACAAATGGACGAATAACTCAATATCACGCCAACCGATTTCGATGATTCTTTTTTTGTAATAACTCGTACAGTTGCTCTTAGAAAGCACCATTTGGTGAAGCGAAACCGATGATGAAGACCACAAATGGCCGTCAAATACTTATTACGGAGTAATTCCGGTGGGAATTACTCAATAATAAGTATTTCACGGGTTGCGATTCGATTACTTTATTATGGTTGCAATGCAATTTATGCTCATCACAATGCATATGGAGAAGCTGATGGTATAAGTACCAGAAGAACTCCTCAACGATTAACGTCCCTAAATGGCAATATTTTGTAAAAGGTGATGAGCAGTTGAGATTAGGCTATTGTTACTTAGATAAATTACAAACTACCCACTAAAAAGCGAGAAATAAAAACTTTTTTTACAAAAAAAAAAAACAACCGACTTCCAACAAAACACTGCAAAGTGAATTTTAATTTCGGAAGTCGATGGCAAATAACTAAAATACAAAAACAAAGACACCGACTTCCGAAATTTAAGTTATTTTTCACTCTGTAGTGTTTTTTTGGAAGTCGGTTGTTTTTTTTTGTAGTTTAATGAATTTTTCAAATTTTTTTTGTATGAAAAATATGAAAAAAATATTACCTCTACATGTTGAGTTTCAGGAGTTTATAAGCCTTATAAAGGGGGTCGAAAATTTCATTATTTTTGCGATAAGACATCATTTTCGAGATATAAGCAAAAGAAAAAAAGATACAGTACTGTTTTTGCACCTGAAGTCGATGTGTTGGTGTGTATTTAAAGTTCATAACAACCAATTTTATTCCACACGTTTTTATCACGATTAGAAATAGTCAGATTTAGTTAGACAATCAAAATTTACGTGATAAACTTCAAATTCAGAATAGCAGGCTGTCAAACTAGTTAAGTTGTGAGATTTTTGTTTATTTCAGAAAAGGAAATCGTCGTTTGACTAAATGTTGGAATAAACTAAATATTGGTGATTTGTGGTCTAGTTTAGAGGCACCTGTAACAAGAGAATCGGCACCAGTAATATTTTTTATACCAACACCATTTTACCATCTGGCGAAATGTGGGTGTATTATAGGTACACCTCTGCCTAACCCTTCGGGGAATACAGGCGTGATGTTATGTTTTACCATTTTAAAAGTTACTTTATTAAAACAGTCGAAGCGATGATTACTTACAGTCTACAGTGCTATTTTGAAATCTACATCGGGCCGAGAGAACTTAGTAGTTGGTCAGCTTTAGTTTCCAAGTACCAACCATATCAATCGCCATTTGCATAAAAACTTGTTCGAAAAACGATAAAAATAAACCAGTTAATTTATATTAAATACCATTATCCTCATTAAATATAGTTCAAGTTTGTCCCAGTGCAGGGCAAAGGCCGCTTCTCATACAGAGAAGGCACGAGCATTGATCACCACGCTTGCTCAAGGCCGGTTGGCAATTTCAGACTTATAATATCCTTACATCCTTACATATTATAAAACAAAGTCCCCGCCGCGTCTGTCTGTCTGTCTGTCTGAACGCGATAAGCTCAAAAACTACCGAACGAATTTTCTTGCGGTTTTCACCAATAGACGGAGTGATTCATGAGGAACGTTTTAGGGTACCTATAGTTCTTTAAGGTTTTGTGTAAATTGGCTGAACTATGACGATAATTGTTGAAGAAGTCGGAAAAGATCATGCCGACTGGGAGCTTTACTGGCATGCGCTGCGTAAACCGTTAGATATACATAAAATTTATGTTCTACAATTTTGTACATTTTAAAAAGTTCAACAAAAAAGTCCGCGACGGTATATGTCTATCTGGATGACCCATAGTAACCATTACTGTCTTTCAGAATTTGATAAAAAAGGTATTGTTATTTCTGAAGCTATTTTGACCGGTATCATATCAATACTAATCCAGTAAAATATGTTATTTAAATTGAACATTTCATTTAGATTAAAATATGCCATAATATCATTTAATTTAAATGAATAGTTTAAAAGATATCACAGATTCAAAATTAGGCGTAACAGAATAAGTAATTATGGTTGACGGCACAGCGGTAGGAGTCAGTGACCTTTTCCTCAGCTATTAGGTATTTAATCCCAGTAGTTCGTTCCCGTGGGATATGTTTGACATCCATGCGGATGAAACCGCGAGCAAAAGCTAGTTAACTATAAGTCCAGGTTCCCACACCGATATCAGTGATGTCCAGGATAAACTTAGAAAGTACCGCTACATAAGAATTGCAAATGTCACACTAGTATTTGCACAGATTTGAAATCGCAACCGAGCATGAGAGGCAAGACTAGTAACTTTATTTGCAAAAGGAAGGACCGATTGTGTTACTCAGTGCTCCATATGACATTTGTGTAAACATTTACGACTAAGTATTGTATTTATTTTATTTTTGATTTGTTATTTTACTGTATGCTGCACCGGTTGACGTCATCACGTCAGCGCCGGTTGTCGCTGGAAATCAGCGCTGGGGCTCTGTCTCGCATGGTGCGACCCTATGCGAAACAGAGTCCCAGCGGTGATTTTCAACGGCATTTATGCTGAGCGATGGCCATTTTGCGTGGACATGACGCATATTTTCCCCCAATTTGTTATTTACGTGTTTTTTACTATCTTTCTTTGCGTCATGTTTACCGCAAATAAACGTATTTTCTTTCTTTCTTCTTATATACTGATATTCAACTGTATCCAGTTAGTGTCTCGGTCTCGGAACGAAAAGCACGTTAAGCCGTTGCTTGCGACTGTCTTTTATAGATATTCTAATCTGACAACCAGTTTTATCAAGGGGTATCGTGTTACCTAGTAACTGGGTTGTGGAGGTCAGATAGGCAGTCGCTTCATGTAAAATACTGGTATTCAGCTACATCCGGTTAGACTGGAAGCCGACCACAACTCAGTTAGGAAAACGCTAGGCAGATGATGTAGTATACTCGCCTCGTAATTGCTTTATCATCCTAAGATGGTTAATTTATTCAGACGTGACCTTGCGGAAATCCATTATAAAATACATTAGACTTGGATATGTTTAGTAACTTTTCCGCTTAGCTATTTCCAAAGAGCCATAAAAAAAAAATTACAACTTCTAATAATAAATTTTATGGCTCTTTAGAAATAGCTAAGCGGAAAAGTTACTAAATATATCCACGTCTATTGTATTTTTTTATCATCCTAAGGTTAAATCTCACCTGTACGTCATAACACAACAAGGTCTAGTTGTTTATGTGACAGTTAGATAGTTTCAATCTTAGTGTTGTTTCAATTGTCTTGGAATTGTTATCGAAAGTGGTTTAGCAATTATAAAATCGACTATACTACCTACATAGATAGATATTACCCTACTACTCTAGGCTTATTTACATAGAGTTTGAAGTCTATTGACTAAAGACACCCGCAGAAAGACGCAGCGGGACACCGGTAGAACAATTTACGTGAAGTTTTCATAGACATTGTTCTACCAGAGTCGCGTTGCGCCATCGTGTCACGCCTGTGGAGCCTTAACTTGAGTTGGTCTTGTGCTCGTATTGATCTTGTGACTGCTGCGCGTTGAGTCCATGGGTTCGATGCCCTGGTCGGGCAGTGTTATTGGGTTTATCCACTAGAAATTTCTCAATAGCAGCCCGGATTCGAATTTCTGCTCATTAAACAGAATCAGCGAAATGTTGTTGAGAAAATCACCTCTGCCTAACCCTTCGGGGAATTAAGGCATGATGTAATCGAAAGTGATCGACGCGCGAGTACGTGATTACGCGATCTTTATCCTGAGTAAGTAGGTATATGTCATCCATTCTTAATACTAGCAGTGCCCCGCGGTTTCCCCCGCATAAGTCTCAATCCCGTGGGAATATCGAGATAAAAGGTATCCTATGTGTTAATCCAGGTTATAAACTATCTATGTGCCAAATTTCATCCAAATCCGTTCAGTAGTTTTTGCGTGAAAGAGTAACAAACATCCACCCGTCCCACAAACTTTCGAATTTATAATAATAATAGTAGGATATGATAGGATAGGAAGTAGGATAGGATGGAGTAGGATTATAAAGAGGTCGTCAGTTTGTATGTAGGGGTTAATCTTCGGAATTACTGATTCGATTCCGAAAATTCTTTCACTAACGGGAAGCTGCATTCTCCCTGACCTGAGTGTCATCTGATCGACAGTCCCGTGCTGCTGTTTTTTCTACATTGCATATCTGATATGAGTACACTGTTGAGACTATAAATGTTTACGTTTAAAATAAGAACTGATGTACAACCATATGCAATAAATATATCTTAATCTTTTTATTTATCTTTTGTTACTTAGCTCGGAGCCCCTCAGTGTTTCAGCCTACGCCAGAGAATTACATTTAATTTTTTAACAAAACTAACGGCCTTATTTTTTGCTGGAAATTATAAATATAGGTACTTTAGAAAATATATCAACTAATTAGAAGTAGGTACCTATATAAATTATTAAGTACGTCAGTCGTTGAAAAATACTTAAAAATATGCTAAACTTCACAAAAGGCTCTTGTTAATAGTCTACGTCAACAAATTAATGTCGATTTACAAGATTAAAATGATGAATGGTCGACATAATTATGCGAAAGAGTATATTCAAATTAAAATCATTATTGTTCTTTTGTTTAGATTAGTTCCGTCTGATTCATGAAGTACACTGTACAATAAAAGTGCCTCTGATTTTACAAATTGTAAAATATACCTACATTATTCCCAATGACCTGGGACACAGGCCTCCTATTTGTGAGAAGTAGTGGGCCACAATCCTCCACGCGGGCCCAGTGCGGGTTGGTGGATGTCACATATCGAATGTTTGGTTCTAATTTTCGGATCTACAGATCCAATACCGAAAATGCTTTCACTAATGCAAAGCTACAGTATTGCCGAGTTTTATACGATAATATTTATTATTAAAAAAAAAAATACGCGGACGAAGTCGCGCGACAAAAGCTAGTTTGACTTATTTTTAGTACTTAGAATTTGTACAAAAAGCCTCTCTGTTATATAATCCAATCACGAAATACGTAATAAGAATGTATTTTCTTGATTATTTTGCTAAAGTTCCTATTTTTTTTTAAGTTTTGATTCCAATTGTTATACAATCTAATTGTTTATAAAATTGATTGACGAAACTGTCATACGCATTGCGACTCTAAAATTCCTTGATTATATAAAGAAAAAGGAAAAGAAATAGAATAGCTTTTTTATTTTGTTTTATTTTTTTTCTAGAAAATAAAAATAAAATGAGAATATGCGCCAAAGGAACGTTGGTTCAATTTAATATTTTACTACAAAAACAGGTTCACACGGTTGTGTTTGCGGTGGTGGACAGTAGTAATAATATAACCTCTTGTTACATGGCAGCGGTGTCAATGCGTGGCCGGTGGTGGCTATGAGTGGCGACTTGTGACCAGCATGACGTGACGGGATTTTAGAACAATGTCGTCGCCATTGATACGACAGGTAAATATTTTTTATTTTTGTTTTTTTGTTATGTAAATAAAAAAAAATCTTTTAAAAAAACCACATTTTAACAAAAAGAAGACCAAAAAAAATATTACAAAATAATGTAAGAAAAATTTCGTCCCCATTGTTACGACAGGTACCTAAATGTACTTTTTTTGTATATTATTTAGTTACTTTAAATCTAATATTAAAACATTTTTATGTTAATTGAATCTTATTATTATTATTTATTTATTGCAAAATTAAGTAAATGAAATTGTTTCTTAACTGATTTGGTTTTGTAGCTATAGCTAGCTTAACCCTAAGTATTATATATGTTGTAGTTGTTTATTATCCCTTAATGAATAAAATAAAAAATAAAACTACTAATGTTTTTCAAAAAAAAATTAAAAACAAACCAGCTTTTAACAAAAAAATCATAATAGTTTTTTTTGTATATTATTTAATAATGTACAAAAAAAAACTATTATGATTTGATCATTTATTAGGTAAGTAAGTAAGTACGTTTTTCTGGCAAATGCCAAGCAGTGGGTTCTAGTTCCCAGATTATAGATAAACAATAAAAAAATACTTATTATAAGTAGGTACCTATATTTTTTTTAAACAAAAAATATACTTGAAGTAGGAAAGTGTTTTTGAGTTCAACCATAAAATAAGGGACGTCTTCATATGAATAAAATGAGCCGTTATTTATTTTAAAAATAACTACCTATTAGTCATTTTATGTGTTTTTGGGTTCCGTACAAAACAAGGAAAAAACGGAACCCTAGGATCACTTCGTTGTCCGTTCATCCGGCCGTCCGTCTGACTATCTGTCTGTTAGTCTGTCAAGACCCTTTTTCTCAGGTACGCGTGGAGGTATTAAGTTAAAATTAAAGAAGCAAGGTCTGACAGCACAAGTAAAGGAAAAAATCCGAAATTCGTTAATTTGCAGTTGGAGAATCGACCGTGACGTTTACACGAAGTATGGGAGAACATGATTTTCAACTACAATTAACAAATATTAAGTTTGATAAATTCATCCCAACTACGGAACCCTTCATTGTGCGTGGTCCGACATGCAATTGGCCGGTTTTTTATTACTTAGGTGCCAACTTAAAACAATAAAATAATTAACTCTTTGTCATTGAATTATTTATAAAGACAGTCTTTAAATTATGCGCAATGGTGCAAGGGAGAATTATACCCAGTGGATATAATAAGGTAAGGTAAATTATGATGAAGCAGCATAGTTATAACATCATAAGGAACCTACTACGCTTTGGAATGGACAAACAACTAGCTTCATCTTTCTGACTGTCGGACACCTTGACAACTCAGAAGTGCCTGCCAGTTTGATTGCATAGCATAATAAAAAACTTAACCGTTGTCTACAGGAAAACAGTCTTGGGAGACTCCTTCTTAACAATGAAGATTTTATTTTGTTTTTTTATTTTTTTTTTTGTCTTTGATTTTGACAGTCGTTACGGGACAAAGTCAAAAGTCAAATCATTTATTTCAAATAGGCCCATGTATGGCACTTTTGAACGTCAAAATTTACAAAATAATATAATTGGGAATCAAACGAGCTTACCTGTTAAGCGAAGTCTTGATTCTAATTTTACGAACGGCGATCTGAAATATAATTCGTTAAACAAAGTAGTAATTCTTATGCACAGCGTAGACATCGCGTTCGTTTAGATATAAAGTATTATAAATTTATATTTTTTTAATAGAATTATCGTCCTTGGTGGCAACACACGCAGGAATGTCACTAATTTTAGAGATCCTTATGATGGAGAACAAGCTCTGTTTTCTGTACAGAGTAGTTCCGCATACTTACATTCACTAGGTTTTCCTGGAAAAATAAGTGTATTAAGTAGACTAATTATTGCAGGTTTGGGGCTATTAGCTAGTGGCGGGTGGGTAATTATATTTCAGATCGCCGTTCGTAAAATTAGAATCAAGACTTCGCTTAACAGGTAAGCTCGTTTGATTCCCAATTTTACTTCACGGCGATCTGAAATATAATTCGTTAAACAAAGTAGATGTTCAGAGTTGTCTGCAATAATTTAGTTAGTTAATAAGTTACGGCATATTCTGATTTATTAGGTACTTTTATCATTCTTTCTGAATACGATATTTTAATTTTATGTAAATGTCATGTACATCTGTAATTGGTATGTATATAAGTCCATAACTGTTAACATTTAATATTTAATGTACAATATATATGCTTTTGGCGTATCCATTTTAAATAAATTCTTAATAACGTTGCTTAATTAATAGTGTTTAACTATTTTTCATCAGTAATGAGGTATAATCATCAACACAATGTTGGTTGGCACTGTGTCTATTTCAATTGATGCCAGCACTAAGTTGAGCTACTGTATGTTTTGTGCTGTGGGAGGTGAATTATTAGTATCACTCTCACTTCCTACCACATTTAACCCAGCTTGTGTTTATACAAATTTTGTAAAGTTGTTCTGAATTAATATACCAGGAGGATATTATGATATGAATACTTTAAAAGTGTAAAACTGGGTGAACCTGCTACAGGGACACCTTGCCCAACCATTCGGGGAAACAAGGCGTAATGTTATGATGTTACTTTAAAAGTTTCCATGATTGAGAATAGCATTCTCAGATCTGTCTGTAAATAGTTAAATTATTTGGGATACTGTTGTGCTTAATGAGTGAGTATTGAGTTGCACATTACATCTTGCTGTCAAGGTAAGTGTCGAGCTCAGTGAGTCTAGAAGATGAATTGTAAAGATTATCATTAGGGTATTTTAAAGAATATCAGTTATCTAGTGATCTGAATAAGAGGCACCATGGCTGTGAAGTCCTTAGTAGTTAAACTTTCATAGGGTGTAACATGATCTTTTAGCCCCTGAATGTTGTAAGCAGGGAGGTATTTTTGGTAAGCATTTGTGGAATTGTATTGTACCTAAATTATACTGGCAGACAAACTTAGTGTTTTTTTTTTTTTTTTTTGAAAAATTTTGTAGGATTTTTTGGTCAAATTCTTGTGATCAGTTGATGTTATTTCCGTTTAGGTAAGTATAAACTTTATGATATGGTTTCATTTCATTTTAGGATGGACTAGTTTTCCATAACTTTAGTTATTAAAGGTATTTTGGAAACTGAATTTCAAATATGGAATAGGCTTTTAACTTGTAAGCACCAATTAATAAGGGCAGTATATTATGCCCTGGATAGGAGAGAGGTTTGAACAAATTTGAGGTGAAAGGGTCTATTTCAGATGCTTAGGGTTTTTCCTCAACGATACTAATTTCCATATGAGTTTCACATATTCTGCTAGCAGTAATTACTTGACGAGTTTAGAGCTAATCGAAACTAGATTCATTTTAGAAGTATAAAGATTTGAACTCTTTTCCTTGACCTCATAATATGTCCAAAATTGGGATTGTGTAATGAGTTGCATTTTTAAGTGAGGGAGTTGTATAATTGAACTTGTTATGATGTGCACTTGGTGAGCAGATAGAGAGTTTTAGAGTAAAGCAATTTGTAGATAATTCATTAATAGTACCTACATTTATTGTATTATACCTTATCTTGTTCATGTTCTACTCACAATCCATCAATACCTACTTTGTCCTCACAATGTTCTCCCCCCTCCTTTTTTTTTTGTTTCCTTGATAATTTCACTTTAGCTGCAATTATCATTTAAATCTACTGTTAAATATGTAGACTAGTAGTTGGCAATCAAATGATTAATTAGGTATTTTGATTTTAGAAGCTTTGAATAAGATCACCCATTTCTGCCCAGCCCTTCGGGAAGTCCGGGCGTAATGTTAAATAATGCGACTAAGTTTACTAGCACTTTTTTTTTTTTTTTTTTAGTAATGGTGTTTCAAGGTTTGTTTAAAGTGAAAAAAATAAAACTTAATAATCAAGCCTAAAAAATAGCATTATTAGTTTTCAAGCCCAAACATTTAAACACACTTATAGTGGTATTTATTGGTATGTCTTATCGCAGTCTCGATATTTTACCAAATAAACAGTCAAGTTAGATTGTAAGAAAACCTTGTTTTCTGTAAGTGGCACTCACTACTGGTAATTTAGTAGGTAAAACAGAGATAAGAGACTATTCAAGTATGAAAAGTATTAGTAAATGTGTATGTAATTAACCCTTTATTGGTTATTTGGTAGGTAATGTTATCTTCCAGATAGTCCTAAGTGATACTCCTGTACCTATAGGATGAAATCATAATATGATTTCATAAAGGTAATATGGTATATGATACCTATCTATTTTGATATGCTAAGCTATAATTGATTAGTGTACAAGTTGTCAGTTTGTAACATACTTGTAGTTATTACTGGGATTTTTATTTTTATTTTCCTTCAGTATGATATGGTGGGATTCTTATTGGTCTAGATGGGTTAGACAGTCTTGATGATTTTTTTTTTTTTTTTGTTCATAATGAAACTGAATTTTCTATTTTGTTTGGGACTGACTGAAATGTGTTTTTCATATAAATTCTTTGTAGATCTATCTATTGTATTGTTTGTAAATGCATCTCAATATTTAATAAGTTCTTTGATGGTATTGAGAGGATCATCATCTACCCGGCCTTCTCCCAACTATGTTGGGGTCAGCTTCCAGAGAATGGCTTTGAGAGGTTACTCGTAAGATATTGAATTTGGTAGGTATCAAATATTTTTTTATCTATGTCCATAGCCAATAGCAGAATCAGAGGAATATAACTGCTTTGCCAGCATTTATTCCAGTATTGGTCTTCTTGAATTGTTATTTTGGAATATAAGCCGGGTTGTTGTTGAGGTCCACCATATATATTGATTTTTATTTTCAGTGACAAAAATAGTTCATTAATTTTTCAGACATAGTCCATTCCAACCGATTAGATTAAACCAAAACATCATAAGATATTGTGGTGGTGGTTTTCAATGGTGTGATTCCTGTTATTAACCCGGTAGAAGGATGTTTTATTTTGTTATTTACAAAAGTAAGTAAATCAACTAATGTTGTGCTTGTTTTACATTTTCGCCATAGAACTGGTAAGTTTCACTATTACCATGAGAATGTCTTGTGGTTTTAATATTTATTGAATAGTTGTTATTGTTTTTGTTTGTAGCTAAAACATTGTGTACTCAAGTTTGTGATTGTTTCGGTTTGTTTATCAAATAGGATGAATTAAAGTTAATGTCAATTAGAGATTATATAACTTTTGTTCTGGTTTTAGTTTGGTGGCAGTGGGCATTGCCAGCTGGTTTTGCTGCATCAGCCAAGTTAATCAACAATTTGTGTTTGTCTTATGTTCTTCATAAGCATAGGGTCAGTCACTGCTTTCCCTATGATAGGGGTAATAGCCAGTACGGCTTGTTTCTGGAATATCTCAATCCCTTGTTTCCTCAGTTTAGAGGAATCTAAATGGGGTGAATAAGTATGGGAGCATGGAATAATACTTTGTATTATTCCAATTATGGTTTAGTCCATTGCACTTGTATCTGAAATCAAGAGTTTCCAGAGGTAGCATTTGTCGTCAGCCATTGTATCACAGAATCATGTTTACAAAGTATCTTGTGTATTTAAATGTATGCCTGTAAAAATTGCACAATTTTGCATTATTGTTTTAGTTTACAAAATAAATATCATTTATCAGTTTTTGGCAGGATAATTAAGCCACCTACAGCTAGATATGTCACTGAGTATCTCGTACACAGCGATATCTTTTAATTAGCTATATTTTGTTTGTTAAAAATGGCAATCCTCGATATGAAAGCTAGATCACGTAGTATTGAGATAACATGCTATAAGCATCTCGTGCTAAGCATGTGCACACCATGTCAGATATGTGCCAGTTAGCAACATAGAATCAATGTTGTTGAGAGTACCTTGTACTCGTTGATAACAATCTAGTTAGCGGAAGTATAATGCTTTTGCAAGTTTATAACACACAGACAGTGTGCAGGGTTAAGTAAGGCTGTCTCGCAACCTTCATGCTTGTAAATTAAAAGTATATAGAACCACTTTTGACAATTCCTTAGCCAAGATCATAGAAATGTGACTTACCCCTGGTGACGAGTACATACCAGCGTTAGCTATGTAGAATAACATCGCTAAGTGCATCACGTGCTACATTGGTAGTTTCGTATTCAGCTGGTAACGTAGAATTAGTGTTACTGAGAGCATCTCGTGCTTACTGGAGGGGTAATGCTGACAAGCGCGTACCAGCTAGCTATGTACAGTTACATCGCTAAGGGCATCACGTGCCTCTCTGGTAGCTTCTCATCCAGCTAGTAACGTGGAGATAACGTTACTAAAGACATCTCGTGTCCACTGGAGAGATAGGTAATGCTTTAACAAGTTGTGTTGTGTTAATGTCCACCATAGTGCTTGTAAAACACTGTCAGTATCACGTACAAAGTGGTCAGTTAAAGCCAGGCATTCTCGCACATTAGGATTGTGGGAGGCCTCCGGATCTAAGTACATCTAATGTGGGTCAGGAACTCAAGACTAAAGCTGCTTCTAGTTAGTTCTGATGTAGGTAATTTATCAGCTTTCCTGTTAATATGGTTGATGGACGCCTTGTCCGTCTCAGGTTTTCACTAACGATGCACTTATTGCACTTTCTATCACTTAACATAATTAACATTTGTTATTCTAGTAACAAGTTCCGTAAACTTATTTTAAATGAATAATTTTAAGAGAGCAAATTTTTTCGTGCGATGAAAAAACGCGCGCGATAGAAAAGTGACATTCCTGCGTGTGTTGCCACCAAGGACGATAATTCTATTAAAAAAATATAAATTTATAATATTTTATATCTAAACGAACGCGATGTCTACGCTGTGCATAAGAATTACTACTTTGTTTAACGAATTATATTTCAGATCGCCGTGAAGTAAAATTGATTCTAGTCGCCCCTTCCAAAAGGTAGTTTTCGTATGGAGAAGAATGGGCAAGAAAGGACGTCAGAAGCCCGAAAGTCTGACAACCAGTCTTACCAAGGGGTATTACCTAGTTACTGGGTTTTGAAGGTCAGATAGGCAGTCGCTCCATGTAAAATACTAGTATTCAGCTGCATCCGGTTAGACTGGAAGCCGACCACAACATAGTTGGGAAAAGGCTCGGCAGATTGATGAAATGAAATGAAATTTTATTTGCTAGAATTGTAAGTACATTACAGATGGTCGGGTTTTTTAACAGGTTCTTAAACAATTCACTAAAACTAGCATGCAAAATAATGTAAATTAATTAAAATAAATATGTTAATAAAATCGGAACAACAGATGAAAGATTTTGAAAAAAATCGTCAGGATAAGGATCAAAAAACTCCATTTGTCCTCCTGAGGTTTGAGTACTCACAAAAAAAGTCAGAAATCGCAAGAAACTTTTCCCATACATTTCCATTATGATGGATATACTGATATTATACTATTGTATAATAGTTCGAGGAACGTACACAGAAAAACATACATACATAGCCAGCTAAAATCATAACCCTTCCTTTTGGCTTTGCTGTAGTCGGGTAAAAATGGTAAAATAGGCCTTTTCTGTCATTATGGTTTTAATAAATATAAATATGTAGTTAGTTAAATCTAATACCTTTAAACGAGCAATTCTGTAATTGTAGCCACACTATTGAATTAGGACAATCCTGTAATGATAGTGATGATGAGTTGATAAATAAATAAATAAATAAATTCTTGTATACGTATATTTATACAAATAATGTGAATCTCGGAAACGGCTTCAACGATTTTCATGACATTTTGTATGAAGGGGGTTTCGTGGGCGATAAATCGATCTAGCTAGGTTTCATTTCTAGAAAACGTCGTTCAAAAAAAAAATAAACCGAGTAAAGCACGGTCATTCAGATATCCTTACATATTATAAAACAAAGTCCCCCGCCGCGTCTGTCTGTCTGAACGCGATAAACTCAAAAACTATAAAACTGATTTTAAAACCGTTTTCATTAATGGACGGATTAATTCATGCGGAAGGTTTTAATGTATAATTCATTAAGTTTTTGTGTAAATTGGCTGAAATTTAACGATTATTGTTGAAGATGTCGGAAAAAATCATGCGGACTAGGAGCTTTATTGGCGTGCGCCGCAGAAATCGTAAAAATTACATAAAATTTATGTTCTACAGTAAAAAAAAGTCCGCGATGACATATGTCTATCTTCTAAGGATGACCCACAATAACCATTTTTATCTTTCAGAATTTGATAAAAAAATTATTGTTATTTTCGAAGCTATTTTGACCGGTATTATATTAATCCTTATCCAATTAACTTTTTTAACTTAAATTGAGCATTTAATTTAGATTAAAATATGCCTTGACATCATGAATGGTTTAAAAGATATCACAGGTTCAAAATTACGTGCAACGTGTAATTTCGGTTGACGGCAACGCGGGCTCAGCGGTAGGAGTTAATGACCTTTTCCTCGGCTATTAGTATGTAATCCCGGTATCGGTAGTACGTTCCCGTGGGATATTTTCCGATATCCACGCGGGCGAAGCCGTGGGTAAAAGCTAGTTGACTATTAAAAAGAGAACTCTTGCGTTTGTAATCTACTGTTACATTATTTTAGTGATAGCCGTTCATCAGGAATAATCAGAGTTGTTGTGCCATTAGGTAGCAGTAGATACCTGAACGAAAATAGATAAACATATCGTCCAGGTATACTAACGTTGTGTGTGTACATTACACTCCCGACGCTGTGAAAATAGAGCAAACGAATTTTCCAGAAATGAGACTTACCTAGCTCGATTTTTCGCGCCGTAAACCCCTATATTGCAACTTTCATCAAAATCGTTAGAGCCGTTTTCGAGAACGTGATTACAAATATACATATAAATTGCTCATTTGATAGTATATGAGATTCAGGAACGCAGGCGTTCATTAATTGTAATGTCTTACGACTTCCACGCGAACGAAGTCGCTGGCAGAAGCTAATAAAAAAAATAAAAATGATTTTAATTATAAATGACTCCCAGTTTTCCGTAATAAGGAGACAGGAAGATGTTGTTGGATTTGGTCGTTTTGGGTCACAATTTTAAGAGAAGATACTTATTCAGTTAAGGTAAATCATTTGCACTATGTAACCTTTACGTCATTATATCTTAGGGGACCGGACTGCTTCTCTTTAACACAGGTTTTCATAACCTAGCTAGGAGAGCAATGCCACACGTTGTAGATTTAGTACTTATTTTGTAAAACTGTATTTTTTTTTTACCGTGTACTACAATTCTTTGTTTTTGAGTAAATACATATTTATTATTATTTAGCTAAGTTCACATGACCACGCAGTACCGCGCGGAATTACCGACCGCGCTAATGTAGACGATAAACACTATTTAGTTTGATCTTGTACCGTGCGGTCATATGAACTTAGCCTTATTATTATACGTATAAGATTTATCCTAACTCATTTTATAAATATGAAAATGAAATTTGACACACAGGTGTACCATGACCTAGATTTGATAGGATAATTATTTTTATCCCCGTAGTACGATGTCCTCCGATTTTTATAGTTAACATTTTACTTAAACGTGTCCATTTGCTTTTACAAGAGTAATCGGCCCTAAAAATTAAATATGGCGAAGTAGGTATGTCCTATAGTAGTCTTAACTTTGACTAAATTGTATTATAAAAGGTTTCCCTCAAATATGGCGAGGGGGGGTAATGGCTGATCTTTGCGTTATGCTCGTGAACGGGTGCTGCTTGTGGTGACTGGTCGTCTTGCAGATCATGGTTTTGTTATTGTTGTTACTAGTAATTAACTGTTTATTTATTTCACCTCGATGGTATTGTTATTTATTTGTTTGAATTTGGAATCTGTTCTTTTCAAACCGGTCCTTAATGAACTACCTTAATTTCCAGTCATGGACGATGTCAGCGGTGCTGATCAACATGTTCGGTCAGGGTCTGGTGCTGAGCTTCCCATCCAGTCTGCTGCCAGCCCTCAACCAGCCTGACTCGCCCATCAAAGCTGACCTGCACACGGCATCATGGCTAGGTAAGATACAGAACTGCTTTTGAAAGATGATTTTGCATCATGGCGGGACCATTTTTTTTTGTTCTAAACCGTTGTTGCATTTCAATGGTAACATTTTGACCTTGAGCTGGCCTTGCGTAATATAGGGATATACATAATATATATATTTCAATAGAATACGAAGCCAGTTTGGGCCACTGACTTGCGGCCTACTGTCAATACGTCTTTAAACAGTTTAATATGCGCCCGATTTCAGTTAGGTCGATTTATATTCTCGGTTTCTTACAGCAAACATCTTGTTTAGTAAACTCATTAAGCAATAACTAGAGATGCCGCGAATAATTGTTATAGCGAATAGTCGAATACCGATTAATCGCCATTCCCTATGAAAAATAGTCGAATACTCGCCATTATAACTCGACTTAAAAAGGAATATAAAAAAATAATTGATACTCAAATATAGACAACTATTTTCGTCGAATGTCAAATAATAGGCACTATTATTCGGTATTCGACAAATAACAAAATAAATATTAATGACGAATAAAAAAAAAACAAAAAAAAAACCACTGGTGGTTCCACATAGTAAAAGATGTTCATAATTATGAGTTCGATAACCCCTTTTCGGGGTTTCAGACAATTCACTTACACCTTTAATATCTTTTAAACGCTCTGTCGTCTTATTTACCGAGTCAACTCAAAACCAGCTTTACACATAAATTAGAATTACCTAGACATAAACGTAAAATACACAGCTGATTAAATAAAGTCACCAGTCAAAATAAACAAATAACCAGTACAATGAACGGTGAAAAAATAAATTTCTGTAATCGGTGATCACCATATTTGGGGGACGGATTGAAGATCGGAGTTTAGCTTAACCATAATCAGCCACCTACAATGCTCACACTGTTGTGACACAAATCTTCTCTCTGCGAGAAAGATTGGGCTGAACTCACTGATCTTAATCTACCAAGGAGGCCCAGAGCGGGTCGGTGGATGCCAAATGTTCCAATATAGGTCATGGTTCATCCCTTAGGAAAAAATCTAAGAAATGAATATTCTGGCTCACAATATATTTTTGAAAACAATAGGTTTTCAAAAATATATCAAATTTAAAGAAAATAGTTTAGTTTACTTATATTATTATAGTTTGAATACCAGGAATAAACACAACCTTGTTGTACATCACACACATCTCCACAAAGTAGGCAATTCGTTCATCGGTCAATGTATACGCTTTTTCAATAAAAGTTCCCATTGACATTCGAAACATAGCAATAAATTTAAAATCTGTATTAAAACCAGACTGTAAAAAAGGGTACTATAAAATTTTAGATTATTTAGTATTGGGATTGAGCTGGTCGCTCTGCTAAGCCTTGTGATAAAACCATAAAATTTGAAATTTTCTCAAAATATACCAGTTTTATATACACATTCACATTGTTGAATGTTATATTCAAAATGACATGTTTACTTTTTAAAGTATTATATTATTTTAATTATTGTGAATGTGAGGACTATGTTTGATGATGGTCTGGCAGTTAGAGTAGTTTATACGGCCTACCCAAATGTCCTTTCTTTGGTATTGTTCGTCGAGTAGAGCTCCTTAAGTTCTTTCTGAGTTGAGCTCCACGATTATTGACAAATGCTTGCACTGACTGGACAGGTCCACTCAAATCTGTGTGGTTCTTTCCTCAAAAGACCATTTCAGACACTAATCTACATGGTCCTCATATGGCCTGACCAAGATTATGTCTGGACTTTAAAAGAAACTGTGACCTCTGAGTTTGTATCGGCCTTTCTTCTCAGAGTAGTCAGATAGGAAACGCCGAACTCAACTAGCTTATTTTAATTTTTTTTTTTTAATATGACGTTTAAAAGTGATTCCGATATGCTATTTGCAGAATAAACAATTTTATTGCATTTCTTTCCGGTTTCTTTACGATGTTTTTCTTCACCGTTTTGAGAGCAGTGGTAAAGAAATTTCCCAAAATGCTTGCCTGCCTAGAACAACCTACTACAGATAATAACTCAAACCGAAACTGCAGGGCTACCACTACTCGGCGGCGGTGATCTCTCGCGACCGGCCCTGGTTCAGGCCAGGTACGGAGCGAGAGGGCATGGCAGGCCATAAGGAGGAGGCGGAACGCGTGAGGGAGAGGCATATTTCGCGCCCTCACGCCCCTAACCGCCGCAGGAGACGCCCTGGGCGTCGCGAATCGCAGGCCGATTATCGGCCACCGTAGGCGCGGGCTTGTGGACGGTGAGCAACGATTAGCTCGCAGACCGATAAGGACCCCGGGCCGACAGCGCGTTGTGTCCCACGCGCGCCTCAAAGAAATGTCAGCAGAACTGACGCGGTCCGCTAGGGCTGATTCTTGCTGGGGTCGCGGGAAAGTTCGAAAGGGACACCGTGGCCTCTGGCAACATACAAGCAACTCAAGGAACACGGGTGGGTTTTAGTCAGTAGGAGTCTGACACGCCCTCCCACTCCGCCCAGAGCGGGAGAAGTTACTTGATAATTACCCACCAAAAAAATAAGCCACCACTACTCACTAATCACAATTTAGCAACAAGGGATTCTGTAGTGTCTATAATTTTATTACAGAGCAATGTTGACCCAGTGGTATGACTTCTAGGTCACTGGTTTGAACCCAGGCAGGCGCTTTGCGTAAATAATTTCATCACCACTGCTCTCAAAACGGTAAACGAAAACATTGGAAAGAAAACGGCATGTTCTAGAACCAAAAAATTCGAAGACATGTGAAATCTACCAACCCGCACTGGGCCCGTGTGATGGATTACGGCCCACTCCCTCTAACCAAGAGGAGGCCTGTGTCCCAGCAGTGGGAACATTGCTGGGGCAGAGGCCTCCTCTCTTCGAGAGAGAGTGGGCTGTAATTTACCACGCGGGCCCAGTGCGAGTTGTTAGATGTCACATGTCTTCTAATTTTTGCTTCTAGGACATGCCCATTTCCTCACGATGTTTTCCTTCAATGTTTAGAGAGCAGCAGTGATGAAATTATTTACACAAAGTATAGCGCCTGCCTAGGTTCGAACCGATGACCTACAACTTGTAAGTCGCGACCGTTACTCCTGGGCCACCACTACTCTCAACAAAATTATAACCAGTGACTAATTATGCAATCAAAATTCAAAATATTTTATTTCCTATAAACCTACGTTTATCAGTGCTCATCACTTATGAAACGTCAGAAGCTAGTGCACGGTTCCTATGGAGAAGAGCCGGCAAGAAACTACACGGTTACTCTTTTAAATCTATTTTTTTTAGCTTTTACAATATTTTCAAATTTCAGTGTTATGGGAGGCCTGTCAACAAGTACCAGCTGTAAATCTACAAGAACTACATCGTTTTCACATTCACAAAATAGAAAAGAACGAAGTTCATACTTTTTATTTAGTTTATTTAATTATTTAGAAGTACAAAAATGATGTATTAGGCGTGTTGAAACTATTTGTATCCCCCGACACTTGTCCTTAATAGTTCATTAGAAAACCAGTGTCAGACATCTGTCTGTCATTAATGCTGAAATGAACCTTTTTGGCGCAGCCGTGAGGCACACACTATTATTATTAAAATATTATTTTCCCTATTTATTTTGTGTTTCACGAACTGTGTCCAAATAAACATTATTCTTTCTTTCTTTTATTGACTTTTTAGGATTCCGTACCCGAAAGGTACCAAACAGAACCCTATTCTAATCCTAATCCTCCTCCTAATCCTCCGCTATCCGTTTGTCTGCCAGCCAGCTGTATCTCATGAACCTTATAGGTAGAAAGTTTAAATTTTCAAGAAATAATTTTTCCACAGTTACTTATTTTAATGTAGGACAGAATGCGTATATTTTACGATGGCTCCGTGATGGTTTTTTTACACCCTGTATAAAAGACTAATAAATGGTGAAATAATAACGAAGTAATTAACTTGAAAGTAAACCGAAATCGTTGTTTTTCTTCCAGGATCCATCGTCGGCGTTGCAGGAATACCAGGGTTTCTCATATCCTCACTCTTGATGGATCTCTTTGGGAGAAAGATTACCCACGGCCTGGTAATCTTGCCAGCAGTAGTCGGCTGGCTGATGATCTACTTCTCAAATGACATCACGACCCTAATGACTGGGCGTTTCCTGGGTGGACTGTCTTCTGCTGCCACAGTTTCTTTAGGAGCAATTGTGATAGGAGAATATACCAGCCCAAAATACAGAGGCGTGTTCCTATATCTAAAGAATGCATCTGTATGCATGGGAGCTATGTTTATCCATATTATAAGCCGATTTCTCCACTGGAGAACGATAGCATTAGTTGCTTTAATTCCTCTCCTTCTCGCCCTTATCATCGTCTACACATGGCCGGAGAGCCCCGCATGGTTGCTTTCGAAAAAACAGTACGACAAAAGCGAAAAAGCCTTCTACTGGCTCAGAGGAAAGAGCGAAGCCTCCCGCAGAGAAATAATAGAGACCATCAAAGCTCAGAAAGAACGAATGGCAAAGCCAAAAGTAAAATTAACTTACTCGGAAAAAATATTGGACTTTTTCAAGAAATTCACTCAAAAGGACTTTGTGAAACCAGTCTTTATAATGGTGTTGGCAACTATAGTGTTAGAAATGAGTGGAAGGCACATTTTTCCAGCGTACCTTCTTCATATTATGACTGAGATGACGGGAGAAACGTCACAGTCATTCTACTACACTCTTGGTTCAGATATCATCATCACTGCCAGTGCTCTATTTGCCTCGGCTTTAGTTAAGATGATGAACAGAAGAACTCTTCTTTTCTCCACTGGTTTTGCAGCCTTTGGAGTACTTATGTCAGTCTGTACATATCTTTTCTTGGAAGCTAAAGGAATTATACCTGGAGAGCGGCATTGGATACCAATGTCCATGTTAGTTTTATACTTCATTCTTGCCAACTTGGGTTGTGCACCAATACCTCTAGCTTTAGTTGGGGAAGTGTTTCCTTTATCTCATAGAGGAGCAGGCTTAGCCTTATCAGGGGTATGGATATCAATATGTTTAATGGGAGGACTCAAATCGACCCCACATTTGATCGATAGCATAAAAGTGTATGGTTTCTTTGCTGTCTACGGAATTATAATGGGGGTATCTCTGTTTATCTTGTATTTTATAATGCCAGAAACCAAAGACAGGACTCTGCAGGAGATTGAGAATTATTTCAATTATGGAAGGTTTGCCAATGTTGATGATTATGATGAGGAAGCTAATGTTAAAATGATAAATAAGTAAGACTGGAGAGAAACCTTATAAGTAAGTACTCGTTGATCGTGACTTTGTTCGTGGTTAAAAGCCGTATTTGTTAATGTCAAAATCTCTTTTGCTAGAGGGTGCAGTCAACGTTACCTATATGTTATTGTTTATTCTTTAAATAGGATATCGGAATCACTCATTCTGCTTGCCAAATAAGTTTGAATACTTTTAGGCCTCCAGACACTATCAGTAATAATCACATTACATTCAAGTAATGTCATTACTACTGACAGTGTGGTGATTGGAATGATGATGTGATCATTCATAGTTTTACGTCAATATTGGAAGAAATGACAGTAATATTAATGTAATATTAATGTCATTATTACTGATAGTGTGTGGAGGAGTACTTACTTTCGAAAAAAAATTGATATGACATGAAGTAAGTGTTGTTTAGCTGTTATATTATTATGAGTTATAAGTTGATTAATAAATTAAGTTTTTCTGTGTACTTATTTCTTCATTTAAGTATTTTTCCCATGATACCTCGGGTTGTGGAAAGCTTTATCATTCTATAACTAGATAACTTTCGGTGTAATATTCTGATTCATTACTCATTAACTCCCGGCAGAAAAGAGTTTTATAAGTTTAACGTGTGTATCTGTGTATCTGTTTGTGGCATTGTAGCTCCCAAACGGATGGATTGATTTAGATTTTCTTTTATTTCGTTTAAAAGGTGACTTGATCGAGAGTGTTTTAGCTATGATTCAAGAAAATCTATTCAGCCGTTTGAAGATTATCAACTCTTTTCTAGTTGATGAATGGATGTGAGCATCTTCCACAGGTCTGATCAAATCGAAATTTGGTATTCTGTTACTTCAATTATATTAGAATAACATAGTAACCTTGAACTGATGCTGCAGCACTACCTGGAAATTGCAGTATACCCAAATGCCTCACCATCTTACAGTAGAGGTACTTATCGTGTTTGGGCTCATTGGAATAAACTCAATGAATAGTTTATAGATAGATGGTAATCAGTGTCTGATGATGGAGCAGCCAAAAGAAACTAGGGTAAATTAGTAATAGACTAACTAATACAACTTGTTTATTACTTTTTAGTTCGTTTTCAGGGTTCCGCACCCAAAGGGTAAAACGGCACCCTATTACTAAGACTCCGCTGTCCATCGTCTGTCACCAGGCTGTATCTCATGAACCGTGGTAGTTAGACAGTTGAAATTTTCACAGATGATGTATTTCTGCTGCCGCTATAATAACAAATAAAATTAAAAAACAGAATAAAATAAATATTTAAGGGGCTCCCCTACAAAAAACGTGATTTTTTTGTCGTTTTTATAGATAATGGTACGAAACCCTTCATGCGCGAGTCCGACTTGCACTTGGCCGGTTTTTGTTCATAAATTTAACCACAGTTTTCAATAACATACATCGTTAACTACTTACTCTACAAGACATGGCATGAAGTCTTCGCACTTTATTTTATTGATGAAGCAAACCGTCTTTGACAACAGTTTTTGGTCACATTAAATGTCTAATCTTATTTCAAATGGAATATAGGACCGACACCTTGTAAGTATAATTACCAAAATACCTATGTGTGAAGCTGTACTCCGGATGGATTTGTTATACGTACGTTTGAGGTTATACAGGGTCAAATAAGATTAGCTAGCAAAACTACACAAACGTGATGGGTATTGATATCTAAACACAGAGATTCCACAGACAATATTAAACAATATTTATTTTTTCAAGACTTAAACCAAACCGCAAACCTAGTTTGTTGCATGTCCCTCATTCCAAGTACGCGTACAGGCAGAATTCATTTCTAATCCGTGCAAGCAGATGTCGATAAACTGTCTAGTGAACATGATTAATTTGTATATATTCAATACCAGTGTTTCTCGGCTTAAGCATTTGTTGGCGAAAAGCTATTTTCTTAACGGTTTTTTTTTTCGTTTTTAAATTTAGTGTTTACCAGTGGAGACTTGTAAATGGCCTTCAATTTTATATAGTTTAAGAATACTGTGTAAGTTAGCTGTAAGTTTCCCGAATAGAATAAATAAATAAATAAAAAAACAAATGTTTTGACCTTGTAGAACCTTGTAGACCTTGTATATTCTGCGCAGTTTCGCTAGCTAATTTAGCTTGACTTTGTAGAAAATAAATGAAGATAGACTCTGATAACCCACTGACCTCATTTGTTTGAAAACAACCGCGTGCTGATAAAAGTCCACTGTTTTTCTGGACCATCAAGATTATTTCTACCGATGATAGCTCAGTGTACTCTTTTTGCTATGCGAGTTAGCTGTAATCGGTGTAATTCCGGCCAAATCCTTAATTTTCTAAAAAATATTTATTAACTGATGTCCAGTTGTTCAGTGCTGATCGGGACTTATCCTTTCTTATTCATAATCCCACCGGGGATATGGCCAAAATCACCCTTAGACAGTAGGGATGTAACGGCGGCCATGTTATTGAGGTGGAGGCGGAAAAATAAAACCAAACTAAAAAAAAATCGGTAATCAAAATTTTAAAGCGTCAAATGGCATTTCACAGAAAACAGTTTGTGGCTTCGACAGCTTCTAGACGATGTCCTATCATCATGAGCTTACAGTAGTTCCAATGTTGGACATAAGCCTCTCCAATTGCACGGCATTCAGCCAGGTTCTCGGCAACTCTCATTCAGCTGCTACCAGCCTGTGAAGATCGTCGCGCCACCTAGCCCGAAACCGTCCTACCTTACATTTGCCAATTCGCTGTCTTCTCTGGAGAACACGCCTATCCCAACGGTCATCGATTCTACGGGTAATATGGCCGGCTCATTGCCACTTCAGCTTACTTATTCTGTGAGCTGTGTCGACAACTTTGGGTCCTTGCCGGAGTGCCTCGTCCTGGATTCTATCCCTGAGGGAGATTCCAAGCAAAGCTCGATTTCCAATTTCCTAGTTGTTCATTAATTAAACCGGCTTCACTAAAATTTCCTCACTTGGGACTGAACTTGGCGGTGGCTGCGACATGACAGCAAAATTATGTTTAGATTAAGTTAGAGAGCCGATTTCCTTAATTAGACCTTTACAACTCCGTTATAAGCTTGCTGCGGCGCATGCGGATGCGGAGCTACGATTTCTCTCTGAAGTTCCGCATTTGCGGGAGTGGGGCCGAAATTCCGTTAAAAGTCAACCCTAGTGGACAGGTTGTTGATCGCAGAATTCTGTTATTTGCAGTTGGTATAAGGGATCAAAAAGAAGAAAAGGCAGATGAGAAACAAACAAACTGATGGTAATTTATTTATTTCATTAATCATTTTAATTCAGGCACATTAATTATTTGTTATTATTATTTAAACTGCGTTTGTATAATTAATTAAGACACAAAAAAGGTAATGCCCTGCAACAAATTCACAGAAAATATCTTAGGCACGGCCGACGAAGTCTTGAGCAAACTTGGTGATCAATGCTCCTGCCTTCTTTGTATGAGAAGTGGTCTTTGCCGTGCTGTGCGTGCGGCTGGTATTATTATAGTTCAAATTGCCCTGTTTATTCTGATGATCTACGCATTAATTAGTCTTATCATTGGCAGCACGCATAGCAAAAATGATAACATGCACGTGTTTCATAGTTGTTAGCCTAGATAAAAAGTAACCGCGTAACCAAGGCCACTGGTGGACTTCCCTAAAGCTATTTTAACAGAAGTCCAAATGACTTGACTTGCTTTCACCACGTAGGAAAAACTGGTGACTACCTACTGAGAAAAATTTGAGGATGGCTTCTTACAAAAGCTTCTCATGAAAATATAAGCAAATGAATCGGAACATGCATCTGCAGATGCTAATTTGTAGTGCCACTTACAACCCGAAATTCTAATATTAAATCACCTTATAATGTTTTTCATTTGAACATGTTTAATATATAATAATAACTGTTGAATATATTACTAATTTCCTTTATTGAGTGATTGCGCATCGATGAATTTCATCTGAACAGGGTTTGTTTAGACTTCTATCATATTAGAACAGGCTATAAATAATGGAACAGACGGATTGGGTTTAAAAGAGGCTGCGAGAGTGAGGATTCATAGATAGATAAGACTCATGGCCAAGCTTACTGACAGCATGGCTTAAATTATCTGTCAACTATAGCATGGGCCCTCAATCCAGATGCACATCATGCCACGCCGCATATGCGTGTGAATTGAGCCATAGGTAATCTAGTTAGCTAAAGCAGTGTTGTATCATCGATTCGAAAAAAAAGAAAAGCGTACTGTTCTCGTAATATCTCGCCGCTTTTCTTGGGGGGACGTCTCCTGAGGGCTTCTACCAGAGAAACTATAAATAAATAAATAATAAAATAATCTTTAATTCGGATAAGCAACATCCATATATGGGTTAGTAAACAAAAAGAGATAACTTATATCTATGTAAGTAAACTTATTATCTATTTTGAAACAAGGCTGTTGTTCGATATGCATCTTCGAACAACATCACCTAATAAAGGAGAATCGTAGCTCCACGCTATGGTCTTCAGGATGGAGTTGGAGTTTCTCGCACTCTGCAGAGCAAAGAGGCAGAAAAAGAGAAATTTAACTAACCGTTATATTTCCTGCTAATCAGCAGTTCCTAAATCATTCTGTTTTTTCTATCTTTAATCATAGGTACCATAAAACTATATCGGAACGTGTCGACAACGAAATAAAGAGAACCGTGATATTTAGGGCTTTAATATTATCAGTATAATTTATACTACTTAATATAACTAGAACAACAAGTAATGCTCGGCAGGTCAAAAACCTCTTGCCTTACAAAGAGGACATGAAGATTGTTCGCTGTCGTCATTTCGATGACTAAAGATTATATACAATTTGTTGTCTGCAGATGCTGTAGGGTTGCAGTGAGTAGTTGAGCAGGCACTTGGGAGTGCGGCTAACTCAGTCTTGCACCCTCTATTCTAGATGATTATTTTTTTTAAGTTATAACTTACTAGTTTCTGCCCATGACTTCGTTCGCATGGAAGTCGTACTAAAATAACAGCCGCTATTTTATTAAACTTCTTGTTTATAGTTTCGGTCTCAGTAGCCAAAATATAAAGAGAGTCAGGACTGGTGACACGGGAGTAATCGACGTACAGTTGTCTGTGTGAAAAGCAGTTCGTCCTGAGGTCAACACCCGCATCCTTCAGTAGAAATTCCCCATTGCTTGCGAAGTTTTTCATTTTTGAATTGAATTTCATTAGTGAATTAATTATATACTACTACATAATAGCATGACACTGATACACTTGCATTCTTACAGATTATTCCTAGCAAACAGCATCACCTAAATAATATAAGAGTAATTGTAAACATACAGGATTCCTCATCCTAACCATTATTATGTTCATTATAACCATATATGACAGAACAGGCCTAAACTTAATGTTTTCCGTGTACGTTCGTTTTACGAATTATCACTTAATAGTATTACAAAATAGAAAAATAAATAAAATAAATGTTAAATCTGTAACTATCTGCTATATTCGTTACATATTCAGCTCAGTCCAGCGATTTTTTTTTGCGATTTCTGACGTTTATACTGCTCAAACCTCAGTTGGTTCCATGGAGTTTTTTGATCCCTGTTAGAAACAGGATCGTTTGGCATCAAGACCAGTTATCGTGAAAATTTATCACTTTTCTTGTTGAGATTTTTTTCAAAATGTACAATTTTGAAAAAAATCTGTGCAACAAACATTGTGCAGATCAAAATGTTTCAAAAAGTTAAGGACAGTCTCCTAAGACCGTTTTCTTGTAACGGCACCAGTTAACGTATCTGCCATTATTTCCCCATCTCAAAAATCGACCGTATATGTCATGATTGACTGCTTAGCTCTCTTAGTTAGTCTTACCTTTTGGCTCGTCTTTTTGCAATTTGCGGTAAATTATAGAAGAATATGAACATAAAGCAATATTGCTCATCACCTATAGCATATAGCGTGATAATTTATAGCCTATAGACTGACCAGACTTATAAGGAATATTTGTGCAAAATTTGAACAAAATCTATTCGGTAATATTTGCGTGATGCTGGAACATACTTCAGACAAACAGATTTACACACTACTTATTCGACAGACTACTTATTCGTGCAAACAGACAAAAATTCTAGGGTCTGTCTAATGAAAGCTGAGAGTGAAATAGAGCGACAAATTTATAAAAAATACGTCGGCTATCCCCGGATCAACTATGGAAAAACGTATTTGATACTTGAATATTATTTTTGTTATTATAGATTAATAGGAAAAAATTAAGCAAAAATCGTGTAGATAAGCTTTTATGATCATAAGGTTGTAAGTTAAATCATCATCATCATCATTTCAGCCGAAAGACGTCCACTGCCGGACGTAGGCCTCCCCCAAGCACCGCCATCGCCACTTCAACTTCGACCGATTGTGCTTCCCGCATACAACGGTTTCCTGCGGCCTTCACAAGGTCATTTGTCCACCTTGTGGACATTCTGGGTATAAGGTACGCCATCCTGGTCGACACACTCTCGATCTTCACCACGTTACTCACAAGGGACTTATAGACGATAAACCCGACAACACCTTGGGACTGCTGGTCGTCCTCCGGGAAATAGAGCAAGTTCCTAGATTTCAGGATTATCGAGTCCTCCCCCTCTTCAGACTTCAGATAACCCCACTATACCCCATCGTAACCTTCTCAATTCTTCTTCGAGTTCGATGATCTTCTAATCGGTCCGGAGTGTTGCCAGGTCCAGTTTCCGGTAATTGTGGTACACGGATCTCTTCCGGGAATTCTTTGCGGGGTGCAAGGAATCCCCGGGTTGCCTCACCGTGACCTTGACCGCTACCGTAGTCAAGGGTAGGTGGGTTGTCGGGCACTAGGGGCCGTTTCTTTTTGGCGTTTGTCATTTTTGGGTATGATTTTGGCATACCCCTGCCATAATCATAATAAGTTAATGTCATAATAAGTTGGCTGAATTATCCCAGCGCTGATTTGCTGGATTCTTTTTCTCCTCTACCTATCGTTATTTCTTTGGACTAAGTTTATTTTGTTTATATGTATGTATGTATCTATGTATTAGTATTTATTCTTTTTCGAGTTATCTATCAATTATATTGCACCTGCCATGTTTCTGTCTCTGCATCACCCTAAGGTTGACTGGTAGAAAATGCCTCAGGCATTAAGTCTGCCTTGGTACAGTATTTTTTTTACTTGTGCATGAAGTTTTAATAAATAAATAAATAATCGCCACGCTTAGCAGGCGGGTTGGCGATCGCAGTATGGTGTTATAAATGTATAAAGAACCTTGCTGCCCATTCGCAAGTAAGTCCCTTAGTGGCCTTTAACGACACCCAGGGGAAGAAATTTTTGTTTAAGTTTATTGTCCAAATGAAACACGAAGGACATGTTTGTTGTTATGTTTTATAAAACTCAGAGGATGGTCTGATACCTAAACTTAAATCACAAATTCAGAAAATAATAATAATTGAAAACTTTATTGAACCTTAATTAAATTACAAAAATGGCAATTAACACAAACATAAAAATAAAGGTTTTGTAACAAAAAACACAAAATAAGGACATTTTACTAAAAATTAATAACGTGTGTTTCCACCTCTGGCTCTGATCATCGCCTGCATGCGATCAAGCATGCTCTAGATAATGTTCTTGTTTACTTGAGGAATTTCGTCCCCCATCCGGCTGGCCCGAGGATACCGCACGGTCTCCTGCGAGGCAGCGTGCCTCCTTGCCGGATTACCGCCATGGGATCTGGAGGCAAAGGTCCTCGCGCACCTGTGGGAGTTGCGCGAGGAAGCGAAACGCCGGGGCTTAACTCCGCTGCCGCGAGAAATCACGGCACAGCGGACAGAGCTCCGGCGGGATCTCATGGCGTTATGGAGAATGCGATTGTCGCAACCCAGTGCTGGGCACGCCACAATTGCGGCGATAAGACCCCTCTTTGAGGAGTGGCTAGAGAGGCGCTACGGCGTCCTCACCTTCCGCCTGACGCAGGTCCTCACCGGACACGGCTGTTTCGGGAGGTTCCTGCACAGGATAAGGCGGGAGGAAACGCCCGGGTGTCATCATTGTGTGGATCGCCCGGAGGACACGGTAGAGCATACGGTGGAGGTCTGCCCAGCTTGGGCGGAGCATCGCCGTGTCCTCGTGGAGGCGATCGGCGGCGGTGATCTCTCGCGTCCGGCCCTGGTTCAGGCCATGGTACGGAGCGAGAGGAAATGGGAGGCCGTCACCTCCTTCTGCGAAGCGATAATGCTCGCGAAGGAGGAAGCGGAACGCGTGAGGGAGAGGCAAATTTCGCGCCCTCACGCCCCTAACCGCCGCAGGAGGAGACGCCCAGGGCGTCGGGAGTCGCAAGCCGATTTCCGGCCACCGTAGGCGCGGGCTTGCGGACTGTGAGCAATGGGTAGCTCACCGTCCGATAAGGACCAGGCCCGGGTCGACGGCGCGTTGTGTTCCACGCGCGCCTCAAAGAGATGTCAGCAGAATTGACGGGGTCCGCTAGGGCCGATGCCTGCCGGGGTTGCGAAGAAAACCGAAAGGGAGATCGTGGCCCCCGGCAACAGGGCAACCGAAGGAACACGGGTGGGTTTTAGTCAGTAAGAGTCTGACACGCCCTCCCGCTCCGCCCAGAGCGGGAGAAGTTATTTGATGATTTCCCACCCAAAAAAAAAAAAAAAAAGGCAACCACCAGAGCGGTTTTCAAATCATGGAGGATCTAAGGAGGGTTGAAACTTTACCGGATTCGCATTTTAAGCATGCCCCATGTTCTATGGGATTCATGTCTGGGCTTTTTGCTGGCCACTCCAATTTGGCAATTTAGTTTCTATAGCAGAAAACCTAGGATTACATAAATATACTGGACTGGATTACATAAATAATAACACAGATTTGTATACTGATGTCACGCGATTTCCCATCGCTATATTCAATTCTGATTCCACATTTCAATCTGTTATTTTGATGGACCAGGACTAATAAATATAACTTCTGTTTACTTAGTATCAAAACTAATTCAATAGTTTACCAGTCATTTTCGAAATTATTGTAAACAATTGTACTTTTTCGTTAAATGCATCGCGTTCGCTTTTCACTCGGTTGTAATTTTTTATCATAGTGTGTACAACTTTCTCGCGCTGCTTCTTAAAGTTTTAGGCAATGTTTTATTTGAAATACGACAAAATATACACAAATTTGTTTTGAAATACATTATTTAACTTTGACTTTGATGTAATACTATTATTATAAAATCGTAGCGAAGTCAAAACTATACATTGAATAATTTAAAAATAAGTCATTGCTGCATAAAAGTCTCGAAATTTTTTAAGAGGTTACAAAAACAACGACTGACAATGAGTGACACTTGCAGCAGTGTTGTCAATTCATGAAAACGTGAAAAAATCACTCTCAGCTTTCATTAGACTCTAACAACTATATTTTCGGCATTAGATTACCTTTTTTGCAGCAATGACTTTTTAAAATTATTCAATGTATAGTTTTGACTTCGCTACGATTTTATAATAATAATAGCGGACGTCACGCGGTTTCCCCCGCGTTGTCCCCGTTCCCGTGGGAGTACGGGTATAAAATATAGCCTATGTTACTCGCTGATAATGTAGCTATCCATTGCCAAAAGATTTTTTTTTCAAACCGTTCCAGTAGTTTTTAAGTTTATTCGTTACATACAAAAATACAATCTTTCCTCTTTATAGTATTAGTATAGATTAAGTAATACATCAAAGTCAAAGTTAAATAATTTATTTCAATTAGGCACATAAAAGGCACTTTAGAAAATTTTCAATATTTACAAAAAAAATAAAAATTGTTTTTTTTTGTTTTTGTTTTAGTTGCCCCTTCCAAAAGGTAGTTGTAGTATGGAGAAGAATAGGCAGGAAAATCCACAAAACAGGGTGGCAGGGACATCGACGCGGAAATTGGATTCAGTATATGATTCTGAACACAAAAAAAAAACTGCTGTTTCATAGAAAAGTGCAATACCTACGCGGTCAAAATGTATGGGACAGCAGATTTTTTTTAAAATAACCTACGCGTAATTTCAAAGCAGGGGTGTTCAGAATCATGTGCTAAATCCATGGTAACAGTTTTCACGTCGATGTCCCTGCCACCCTGTATATAATATATACCTATAGATAGTATATTTTATTATGATAATAACGAGTTGTTTCTGTCGACTTCGTTCTCATTCTCATACAAACATCGACCCTACTTTAGACACTTAACTTATTACTTAGGGGTGGAGTTTTGAAAAACCATTTTAGTGCTGATACTGAGAAAAAGATTCACAGCATGGCAAGAGAATTCACAAGTGGCCTGACCTTATTTAATTTTTTAAAAATAATGTAATTTATATGTATATTTAATTAAAAAGGAGAATAATTATAAAACATTTATTGCTGGTCACAGTGTGGACAGTGTGTGAAGTGGACAGTAAAGATTTTGTATGGAAAAAAAGCCAAAAATTCAAAACGATTCCCTCATAATTATAAAGATACCTGGCTTCAAGAAAAATCAGCCCCAAATGTTTATGAAGAGATTTTTAAATACCATGGCCTGGTCATCTATTGTTTCTTATAGAATTTTACTATTAAAACTAGTGTCACAATTTTCAGCAGAAACCGAACAAAATAGAATATTCGGCTCCTCTTCTAGTTTCGGCCGAAACCGAAACCCAAACTATTGAACTTTAGAGTAAAAGTTAGTTAAATTGACATTATTTTCTGAGACATATCGTTTTCGTAGGTTTGTAACAAATAATTTGAATTATCAGACTTCTAATATGCAAAAAAAAAAAAAATACGAGTGTACGACGAGTTTTTATTAAAAAAATTGCAACAAACAAACTGATCGTAACAAATATTATCACTAGTTAGGAACAAAAGACAATAAAGTTATTTGTGTCTATAATCAGCACAATAAAGATCACTGTATCTGATTATCAACAATTACCTGCCGTTAGTAGTTGTTACTGATAGTTGCTGGAGACAAGAGCGGGTCAACATGGTATCTCCTTTCTTTAGACAGGTAGAGAAAATAATAATAAATTATGGTCTATGGTTATTTTCGGTGGATTTGTGATAAAATCGTGAAGAAAATTCGTGATTTTGTGATCAGTGTTAAATTTATTTTTGGTGAACAGTTTCTTTAAAAGCTACGGTTTCCTAGAAGAGCGTTGACCGTAACATACGGCCGTAACGTAACTTTGAATGACGTCACTGAGATGTTTTCTATAGAAAACAAGTGAAGGTCATACGTTACGGCGCGACGTTACGATCACCGCTCTTCTAAAAAACCGTAGTATTAGAACGGTTTTTTTAATAATAAGTTTTAATATAAGCTGAGCAGAGATATTAAAGAAAAGAAAGAAAGAAAAATATTTTTAAGACACGCACAGGAATAAAAAAGAAGCATTTAAAACTATAAAGAAAAAACATTACAAACGAAAAATAAATAAAAAACCAAAAACCCAACTGCAAAAACATATAATTGAAAAGAGGAGAACAAGTACTGAACTTTGTTTTTTGTAAGTTATTGCAGGCAACAAAAGTTACACCATACTTCAGGTTATTGGTTTGTCTCCGCCTGCAATTCTTTACAAAAAACAAAGTTCAGGTCTTGTTTTTCTCTTTTCAATTATTTGTTTTCACAGTCGAGTATTAAAAAAAATGTTGTTTTTTAAGCTTTTTAGTTTAATTTCGAATTGACTCATTACCTACTAGCTTTTATTTGATATCAATATTGTAGTAATTTATTTTAGAAAATGCCTTCCCCTCATTTTTTTGTATTTGTAGATGCAATATATCAATATTATAATAGCCTATGTCACTCCCACAATTAAGACGAATCTAATGACGTCTCATATGTTAAAATCCATTAAGCCGTTTAAGCTACAGAGTGTGCAAAGAAATAGGCACATAAATACATACCTACATACTCTCAAAAACATTATCCTCCTTCAGGGGCAGTCGGGTAAGTCTGACATCTATAAATCCCAATAGGAGAATAAAAAAATAAAAACAATAAATCATTTAAAAAAAAAAAAACAAAACCAACAACTACTACTGTACTGTATTATACCTACTGTAAATGCCTTAATCTATATCTATTATTATAAAGCAAAAGTACAAATCTTTCCTGATTTGTATTTTTGCATGTAACGGATAAACTTAGAAACTACTGGACCAGTTTGAAAAACTCTTTCAGCAATGGATAGCTACATTATCAGCGAGTAACATAGGTTATATTTTATCCCCGTACTCCCAGGGGAACGGGAACTGCGCGGGTGAAGCCGCGTGGCGTCCGCTAGTTTTTTATAATCTTAAAGTAGTTAGTTTTTTATATTTTATAATCTTAAGCGTGTCGCGCCTGTTTGAAAGAGCCTTTATTCTTATTTGTGATAATAAGGAATAATCCCAAATTTTTATTTTTGTCCAAAAAAATAATATTTTTTATTTTATTTATTTTTTGATAATTAATTAACTGTATTGTATTTTAATAATCAATTATCTTTTATTTTATATATCTGAGTATTGCTAATCTAGTGGCACTTTTTACTTTATCTTAATTTTGTTAACATGCGGATAATATAGTGGACTGCAATATTGTTAAAGGGTCTTTCAAAGATAAATTTGAAAGACCCGACACGCGATGTCTTTGTGTCGCGTCGCGTGTCGCGCCTGTTTGAAAGAGCCTTGATACTACTTATGAGCCTATACGTATTATTTTTATTTGTAAAGATTTTATATTGTAGCTGTTTAGTGTCCCATAATAAATAAAAATAAAATAAATAAAACAAACAAAAATAAATAAAACCTTTTTTATATACAATAAATAAATATAATATTTTAGGTGCTTATTTATAAAATACTAGCACAGTTCCATCCCATATTTTACCCCTTTTGAAGTAGAATTTAAGATAATCACACGTTTCATCAGTATTTTAACCGAAATCCCAAATTAACTTATTGATTAATTGAAATGATTTTACTTAAAAAAATGAGTTTATTTTTATACAAACGTCCGTGCCCTATTTTTTCTGTTTTGAGGTAGTTTTTTAAAATCCTTTCTATGGCTCAAGATACCACTCTCAAAATGCTACCCAATAACTTACCCACTTCACAATAAAGAAGCCGTGTGGCAAATGGGAAATTCTATCGGCAAAAATGATGAACTTCCATATAAACTTTCATTCTCGCACTAATTAACCCCTTTAGGAGATGAATTTTCAAAAACCCTTCATTGTGCTTAACTTCGCATAGGCATTCAGCATTACGCTGAGCGATGGTCGTTTTGCGTGGATGTGTGTTGTGACGCATATATTCTCCCAACTTATTTTTTTTTGTGTTCTTTCTTTGCGTCATGTTTACCACAAATAAACGTATTTTCTTTTTTTTTTTCTTTATAAGATTGTATGCCTCTAGACCCTGCGGTTTAGGCTATGCGTCGTCTGTCAGTGAATTTATGATTTTTTGCAGATTTGCCATGAGGTAATTAAACTGCGGGTTAGGGCTAGTTACAAATTAAGTTAATGTAACTAAAGATACTTCTTGCATCATGGTCTGGATTAAATAAGACCTTGGCCAAAGACCAGGAAAATTGAGGAAAATGTTGGCAATATTACCTAAGTAGGAATTTTAATGAAATAATTAATCTATATTTACGACCTGATGCCACACGATTTTTACAAAGTACTAGCGAACGACGAAGACAAAAATAGCAAATTATCAGAACAACCGCAACTGGCAACTAATAATTAGTACTCGTAGTAGAAACAGATAGGTCTGTTGTTATTGGCAGACCACAGGGACGACGCTCCTCATCCTCTTAATGTAATAGGTGGCAACCAAGAAACCAAGAAATATGTACGTAGTAATAATATAAAATATTATTGCTATAAAAGGAAAACCTAAGAAAATGAGGAGTCAGTACCGAAGAATTTATCAATCAAACTGGAAATGATTATTTTATATATGTGTACATCCACCCTTAACAAACGTCACGTAGGCCGCAATACTGTTAAGGGTGTGACAATTCATGAAAATATTAGATAAGTCACAGGAAGTTGCTAAGACCTAGTGCTGAGTCAATGTGCAAAGGTAACCTTGAACAGTATGTAAATGACTGTAAAACAGTAATTATTTCTTTGAATGTAAATCATATTGTTTATCCTTGACTTTGTCATCAGACATCAAGAATGATTACAGAAAAATTGTTTTATCTGGATAATAAAACCATTTAATTGCGATCATATTACCTATTTGTATTATGACTATAGTTAGATTACAACTGACAGCTGCGTAGATAAAATTAAAGAAAAGAAAGAAAGAAAATAAATTTATTTGACCCAGGTTAAGGCACACAAATAAAAAATAAAAAACACAGAAAGCTTAAAACAGTATTGTGTGCCTCACGGCTGCGACAAACAGGCCCAGTTCAGCATAAATGCCAGACAACTAGTGCCTGACGCTGGTTTTCAACTGAACCTTATGTTACGAGTACGTCTTACGGATGTAAATCAGTTTTATAGTGTGTGTAAAGATTTAAATAAAATAAAAAAATATTAATAGATGAGAGTAGCAATTAATAATAAAATCAACATGGTACAATTAAGGTATTAATTATTGGTATTAATTAATTAATTAATATATGTAGCTTAAATAATAGTAAAGCATGTTTATTTTTATTGGAATTTTCTGGGTTGCGACCAGAAAATCTTCAAAATCTGTTCTAATGGGCTCAAGCGCTGAGCCTGATGTGGTCCTGGGTTCAATAATTTTTAGATCGGGCAAGTGTTATTGAATTTTTACATCAGGAATTCCTCAGTCTATGCCGTCAGCCCGGTTGATGGCAACAGGCTCGCCCCCTATTACATGGGTTGACAGACGACCTGTATGACAACCATAGAAACGGGCTTTCTACCGGTTTGTGGACGGAAGAATAGACAAAATGACAGATTGTGATTGTTTATCTGTCGTTTTGTCTATTCTTCCCGTTTCTATTTTGGTCATGCTAAGCGTGCTCTGGGTGTACCTGCTATAGGAACACTTCTGCTGCAGTCAAACCCTTCAAGCATTTTCTTTCTACACCCACGTACAATTGTGTCGCTATAATCGAAGCCTAAGCCCAAAAAATCGCGCGTGCGCCGATTTTGTAACGATTTTTTATCGCACAGAAGGCAAAAGAAAGCGTCAAAAAAAAAAACCAATACTGTTGGCCTTTCAACACATGATAAAACATCGAGGGCTTTTGGGTGGAAACACAAACTCTTCCCATTGGGTTTTTGCAGTTACATCATCTAATCAACAGGCAGTAATAAAACAATTCATGTCTAAATCCGGTCATAAACTAGGTGCATTTCTTATGTTTTACTAAGATAACACAAATTCTAAGTACAATACAATATAACCTCATTTTGTTGTGTTTCCCGTGTAGAGGAAGCAGCTGGTATTATTAGTACCTATTATCATCATCATAAGCCCACAGCAGTCCACTGCTGGACATAAGCCTCTCCTTTTGCACGCCATGCAATTCGATTTTCGGCAACTCATCCACCTGCTACCAGCTACCCTGCAAAGATCGTCACTCCACCTAATTAAAGATTAATTAGCACCTGATAAAAGATAAATTAATTAGCTTCAACGGTTAAAATCATTCAAGTATATTTGAACCAATTTTATTCCCAGTTTATATTTGAACCATTTTTATTAGATTTCTGAACCTTATTAAGTTTCTAATCAGTAGGTAGGCATCACCCTAAATTGTGTTTTAATTAGTTGACCAAAATAAAAACAAAGGATTAAGTACCTATATGAGATGATACATCAAAAAACGACAATACGAGGGCCATCGTTGCGAAGGGCTGCCCACAAGGGGGCGTCCTCTCGCCGCCGCTATGGAACCTGGTAGTAGACAGCCTCATCAAAACACTCAATGTCAAAGGTTATTTCACCGTAGGCTACGCCGATGACATAATCATAATAATAAACGGGACCCACGAAAACATCCTATGCAATCTTATGCGTCAAGCCCTGAAAATAGTAGTATTAACTCTCAGTGAACCCTACAAAAATTGAACTGATTCTCTTCACAAAAAAGAGGAAATTGACCACACTACAACTACCGCGATTCTTTGGAACAACCCTAAGCCTTTCAACTGAAACCAAATACCTGGGCATCTTATCAACAAACAATGAACAAACAATTGAACGGGGCGAAACACACGAACAATATCACTACAAAAGCCAGCATATCCCTGTGGCAGTGTTAGCGACTGCTTGGCAGGTATTGGATTAGCCCCAAGGTCACCCACTGGTTGTACACCACAGTCATCCGACCGCTTATCCCATACGACTCACTGGTCTGGTGGTGCAGGACAGACCTGAGTATAGCCCAAAGGAAAATCTCGAAAAACTGCAGCGGTTCGCTTATGTTGCAATCACTAGCAGCATGAGAACCACACCCTCTGCCGCCCTACAGGCAATGCTTGGACTATCGTCTCTGCACCTCATTGTGCGAGAGGAGACGGCCCAGGCCGCCTTTAGGCTACATTTATCAGGAACCCTAAGCAAAGACTCCAGAGTTAAGCACACACGCATAAAGGAAGATACAATCAAACGACGGCCAATGCCTTTTTTTATAGAAGCTTCTTCTCTTTCCAGGCATGGACCTTATCAGCAGTATGGACCAACATGATCGGGCAGGGTATGATGCTGAGCTACACCACCAGCCTCCTGCCAGGGCTTCAGGCACCCGACTCTCTTATAAAAACTGATCTGCACACCTCATCTTGGCTAGGTAATTTATTCTTCTTTCTTTAATTGAGACCTAGACTACCGAAGGTCAAAGTCATTAACATTATTTTGTATAATTATTCTGATATTTGTGTCAACCAATTCTTTTTTCTTTTAATATTTTTTTTTTTGAATAACCTAAGTCAAAACTGTTTTGTTTTTTTTTTTATAATTCGTATTCATTTTAATTTTATATAATTTTAGAAGACATTGCTTTAATTAAGTATGTGAATGTCGTGTAGGTACACCTGTGACTCATCTAAAGATCTAAACCGAACTTTTAACTTTTATTAATTAATGCGAAATGTATATTATTATACTGTTGGCTATTATTTAAAATAAAGACAAATTTAAAAACAACAATAGAACATGACAGCAATTACAACATACCACATACAATTACACAACAAGAACTTTTAACACAATAAGTGTTACTTAAGACCTACTGTATTACCAACCAAAAATCACATTAATGATGTTGTTTTTTTTTATTATTATATCGTCTCATAAATCTTGTGATAATATTGGCTAAGAAAACTTTTCTTTTTCAGCATCATCCTGTGGCCTCTCCGGAATCCCCGGTTTCTTTTTATCATCATTCCTCATGGACTTCTACGGTCGAAAATTGGCTCATGGCATTGTCATTCTACCAGGGATCATCGGCTGGGTCTGCATATACCTTGCTGGTGGCATTCCAGTTCTGATGATTGGAAGGATCTTGGGTGGCTTCACTGCTGGAGCGACGGTTTCTTTAGGAGCTATTGTAATAGGGGAGTACTCCGACCCAAAATATAGAGGAGTTTTCCTAAATTTGAAGACAGCATCAGTATGTTTAGGAAGCATGTCCATCCATATTATAGGGCACTTCTATCACTGGAGGACAGTAGCCTTGATCTGTCTAATACCACATTTCCTAGCCCTGATCGTTGTTTACACATGGCCTGAAAGTCCAGCATGGTTAGCATCTAGAGGAGAGTACGGGAAAAGCGAGGATTCCTTCTATTGGTTAAGAGGAAACTCAGAAGCATCTTACAATGAACTAGAAGAGTTAATCAGAGCTCAGATGGAGCGGAGATCAAAACCAGTACAAAAGAGTTCGTGTAGTGATAAATCTATAGATTTCTTTAAACGGTTTACGCAAAGAGACTTTTTAAAACCTCTCTTCATTATTCTCATGAGCAGCATTTTGTTAGAAACTAGTGGAAGACACATCTTCCCTGCATATGCTTTACAAATCATTGGTGAAGTGACTGGTAATAGGTCTCAATCTTTTTACTATACTTTGGCCATTGACTTGATCATCACTTCCAGTGCAGTCTCCTCATCAATACTCGTCAAAGTCATGAAGAGAAGGACTTTACTCTTCTCCACTGGGTTTTGTGCTTGTGCAGTCCTCATGGTTGCTTGCACTTACCTCTTTTTGGCTGCCAAAGGAATAATTCCTAATGACAAAAATTGGATACCTATAGGAATTTTCGTGATATACTTCATCCTTGCCAATTTGGGTTGTACTCCCATACCTCTGGCGTTATTAGGAGAAGTGTTCCCCTTACGTCATCGGGGGATTGGATCTGCTGTAGCCGGGACCTTCATATCTCTTGGAGTAATGGTAGGACTTCAGATTACTCCATACTTACTGATCAATTTGAAAGTATACGGTACTTTTGCTGTTTTTGGCACTGCTATGGGACTAACTCTGTTGGCTTTATACTTCATGTTACCTGAGACTAAGGATAGGACTCTTCAGGAGATTGAAGACTACTTCAATCATGGGAAGTTCAAAGATGATAAGGTTGATTTAGATGAAGAAGTTAAAGTTAAGATGGTAAACTGAACTATGATTGAAGGAGTGGTGTTTGTAAATAGTGATGTATAGAACTAGAATAAATACTGCAAATAATTCCAATTAAACTCATAGGTGTTTAGATGATATTAAAAGTAGTAGTGGCCATGTTTTTCAAGGCGCTTTCTCGATGACCATTGGTTGATCTCTAAATATGTAGTTATTCTTATACTTTCGACTGTCTTTTCGAGCCATTGTCCTGCGGATATATTGTGATCGACGTAATTATAAAATTAGATTATACTGTAGTTTTTAAGTATATTTGTCGAACAAATAAATGTAAATATTCTTTGTATTGGTAAAGACCAATACAAAGAATATTTACATTTATTATTATTCACCATCATCATCATCAAGTTGTTGGTAAAATTGAAACTAAATATTGAAATTACATAACATCTGTAAATAGAGCTTATAAAATAAAGTCGCTTTTCATGTTTTTACGTGGAATTTGATGCAATTTTCACCATAATTTAGACAATTTATTCCGGAAGGTTTATGTTTATTGTACATTCATAATTAAACTTATAATAAAAGAAATCTCGATGTTTAATCAAATCGTACAAAACCGGGCGAAGCAGGGGCGGATCGCTAGTAAAAAAATAAATAAACGTTGATTTATGATAATAACAATTATCATATTTATTTATATATTATTTTATTGTACACCAAAAAAATACATAATAAAAAATCAATCAAACACTACAAAATATACAATGTATCGCTTTCCGCGATCTCTTCCAGGCAACCTTGGAATGGACAGTGATTTGCTTGGACATAAAATGGGGCTGTCGTTGGTGCAAATAATAAGTATACAATATACTAGAATAGATACACAGATATATACATATCCTAATACATAAATACTAACTAAATAAAGCAACAAAAATAAATTAAAACTATAGATAATTACAGTTACGAGAACAAGATCACATTGACAAGTAATGTTTCTTTACGGGTTTCTCATCACAAATAGGTAGATACAGTTTACATAATTTAATGACTAACATATAGGAGAAAAGGTTCCAGTCATGAAGTAATTGATTGGGGTATGTCACAGTGTGATAACTTGATAAGCGATAACAAATAAGAAATCTGACTAATAAAACCACGATTTTGATATTAGATCACAATTTGACATTAGAATTTATTTTATTGCTTTATGTTGGGGTATTTATTGAGTTAAGTTTCTATAATATTATACTGATAAACAGGTGTTTTTATCGTTGTAGTTGTCTAGGAAAAAGAAGATCTGATAAACGACGCGACGGTGCACCTTTTGGAAAGTGGTAACCGCCGTCTAGACACATATCCCAGGCTTTGCCAACGTTGCTTGTAATATTTATTTATTTGAAGTTTATGTACAGTACTGGTACATAGGCAGACTTAATTCCACAAGGCATTTTCGATCATCCAACCTTTGGGTTAAAAGGACAACATTGTGAAAGGTGCTTCTCCAACTGACACTGTTTCTTAGTGGCAAAAAATGTTCGAAGAAGGTAGGTAGGTACTTTACCGGAGAAGGCACATAAAGCTCTACCTACCTGCCACCACGTAGGTACCACTGCCTTGTTAAGATACCGATATATGCCAGTGACCTTGAGTAGTTAGCTTGCGTGTTTTGTGCTGAGCTCACGCAACGCGTCGTACGTCCAGCCAATCATAGGACTCGCCCATCAATGAGCGGTGTTCCAAATTAGACGCATTTAATTTATTATACTTAACACAAAAGGTATTCTAATAAAACACGTTTACCAAAAGATACATGATTAAATTATCTTTAAAATGGTGAAGGTTTCAGAAAAATACACTTGAAAGTTTTTGCGTGATTCTCAGTTTTTTATCCGCGTTAGACATAACATTACAAATTAATTACACTATGTAATTTATAGATTTAGTTATTCAAAAATGTTGTAATTTAACACATATTTTTTCCAAATGATTAATATTACTCGTTTAGACGTGATCTTCAGTATAAGATCATTAAAAGTCGTTTAGTATCGCCTTAATCAACTGGGTTGTGGAGGTCAGATAGGCAGTCGCTGGGTAATAAGATACCTTAATACTTGGTAAGGTGGCCTGACTGTCAACCTGCTAAAATTCCCTATAAAAAAAGCTACATGAATGCAATAAATGATGATTATGATTAAATATATATATTTATTTTTTTTAATTCCCCTACAGCGATGACCTGTCTCTTTTCACGTATGGTGATAATCTGATAACTGAAATATCTCTATTAACCGTAGTTATGCGGGCTATACTCGGAGTTTCTTTGAAGGATAACATCAGAAATGAATTTAAGTATCTGGAAAAGAACTGGAGTTGCTGGCATAGCTTGCAGAGTGAGTAAGCTGAAGTGGTAGTAGGCTGGCCATGTTTTCCGAAGGAGCAGACGAATCTTGGAATGGAGACCGTGTATCGGCAAGCGTATTTTTAGTGTTGGATATGTCCCAAATAAGATTGATCGACGACATTAAAAAGGTCAGACTCGATGCGGGAGGTGAAAGACAGGGAGCTGTGGCGCAGTCTGGGAGAGGCGTATGTCCAGCAGTGGACTGCGATAGGCTGAGTTGTTTGAACTGTAGGTATATATGTATCTAGAGGTAAGATAATATCTAGAGGTATATATATGTATCTAGAGGTAAGATATATGTATAGTGCGAGTCCTTTTATAGTCTTGGATTATGGGAGGACAAATATTATGACTGCACTAAGACTTGTTTTCGAACAACACCGATTACTTACCAATTTTATTGCCTGTTTATTACAATAACACAATGGCATAATCTGTGTCTACGTGTTGTTTTCATTTTGTAAGGAGGGAATGAGACTTGTATGTCGATTTCGAAGGACTTTATCTACGTGATAAAATATACAGGATATTGACACTTCGATAAAAATATGGCGAACCCTATTAAAGCTGTGGAAGCTTTAGTGTGAATAAGGAATCTTATTAGAACAGAATATATTTTTTAGAATCAGTTAAAATAATATATCTTTACTTTATTTATAGGTACAATGACAGTTTTTTGCACGGTTATCAACACAGAGTATACGTAACTGTTATCAATATGTTCGGTAACCGCTCTCTATGGTAGGCATAGATGATATTAGTAAGAAGGCTTTTTGCCATCTATTTAATGATTTTTATAAAAATATTTAAAAATTCTATTAAAACATTTTTCATTTTCAATTAAGGAGACAGAGTACGAAAATAAATTAAAAATCAATCTCCAAAAATATCTTATATAAAATCGTATTACACTATAAAGGACCACGACAGGACCAGGACTTACTTACCTAAGTTATGTTAATTATGTTATGGTGTTTCATAATTATTATTGTTATTGCTATTTGTTTTAATTTAATGTTTTATATTATTTTAATTTATGAATGTAAATGATGACCAATTAATAATTGTTCTTACCCTATCCTATATTATATGATGACAGTAACTTATTTCTATTATATTTAAATAACAAAGGATGGATATCTAATAAATATTTTAAAATTTGTATTAATTGTTTAAGCACAGTGGTTTTAATATTGTGACACTGTAGCACATTAAACTTTATATTGCTGTGCCCTAGCAGGGTTCATGTATGAAACTTCAAAATACTTGTAACAACTTGTAAACTACATGAATGCAATAAATGATGATTATGATTATGATTAAATATTTTTATAAACATTATGTAAAAATAAAAATAAAATAGTGTCCCATCGGCATCAGTAACAGGGTCCAAACTGCCGGTGGTCAGGGCTCTAGAGAGAGGAGCCTCCTAACTATGCATACCGTGTCTAGGAGTAATGCTTTCTGAATCAAACCCTTGACCCAGCCGTGCAATAACAGCCTCCTGAGGTGTTGGTCGAGGCTCTCCGCTATTAGGCCATTAACCGTAACGATTATCGGTACAATGATTGCAGAGCTCACGTCCCACATGTCAACAATCTCGTATGCTAAGTCAAGATACTTGATTTTTTTATCTTTCTCAGCTTTCACGAGATTCTCGTCATGAGGGACAGCGACATCAACCATCATTGCACGGCGATCTTCTCGATCTATCACCACAATATCAGGCTTATTGGCTACAATAGTCGTGTCAGTGATGATAGATCGATTTTAGTACAATGTGGCGTGACCATTCTCGAGAATTGAGTCGGGCAAATACCTGTAGTATGGTACTTCGGACTCCACAAGGTTGTACTGCAAGGCAAGTTGCTGGTGGATAATCCTAGCCACTAGATTGTATCTGTGCAAGTACTCGCCGTTAGTAAGACAGAACAATCGGAAACAATATGTCGGATTGAATCACCGGGACAGTTATGCCGACAGTGGGAACCATAATAATATATGCCATCATATTATTATGGTTCCCACTGTTAGATATATATATAAAGACAACACTATTTTGGTGGAGCAGTTAGTCGATAGTTCAAGTGGAGACTAGAGGTTTTGAATCTGAATGTAAAACTTAATATCATATTAATAGGTAATATCTGGATGACCAGATCGATTTATCGCCCCCGAAACCCCTAACTAAATTTCATGAAAATCTTTGGAGCCGTTTCCGAGTTTCAGATTATATATATGTATATAAGAATTGCTCATTTAAAGGTATTAGATTACTAGACTCTGTGTTACTATTACCACCAGAGCTGGCAGACGGATTAAAGGGACATTCATAGATTTAAAGTTTTTATCCATTGTTTAAAGAGAAGGAAGTGAATGATAGCGTGACGATTGACAGGGGAGAGTGGAAAAAGAAAACGTGTGGCGCCAACCCCACGTAACTTGGGATCAAGATGATGATGACTTTGTTTTTCTCCGTAGGTGTGTAGCGAACCAAACTAATTCTATGGTTCTCACTTAGATATAAATAGGACAACACTATTTTGGTAGAGCAAAGTAAATTACATACTCTGTGGAGCAGAGTTAGTCGATGGTTCAGTGAAGACTAGAGGATTTTGAATCTGAATGTAAAAGTTATAATCATATTGTTAGGTATTATTTTACTAGATTCTGTGTAACTAACAAGATTATTATCCTGTGTTTGTGTATACTTTCGCAGTCCGTTGGATACCGTGCTGTGACACAAATACACATCTATTACAACTGGATCGAGTTTCATTCAAATAGCCAGCTGCCAGGGCTTATTTTTAATCTTATATTTTAATTGTTTTAAATTATGTTTCACACTGTTCTCACATAATAGAAGCAACAAAAATAGTGTACCCCAGATTTTGTAAATCTTGATATAAAAAAGTGTCTTTGGAGTTTCTTGTCCGTTCTTCTCCATAGAGATATCTACGTTATGGAATGGGCAACTAGCATCAACTTTCTGACTAACCGACCGACTCTTTCACAATTCAAAAGTGCCTGTAAATGGTTTAATTGAAATAAATGCTTTGAATTTGAGTTGAATAAACCTAACTTATCTACTTTTCCGCATTTAAACTTCGACTTTCCCGAGTCTCGTTGTGAGGATGAAAACGGTGCCAGCAGTTTGAGGTTGCTTCAGAAATATATAGAATGGCAGGTAAAAGAAGGGACACAGCGATTCGATAGCATAGCATAGCATAATCAGCGTATAATGTTCCCACTGCTTGGACACAGGCCTCCTTTCTTCGAGAGGGAGTAGGCTGTAATCTACCACATGGGACCAGTGCGGGTTGGTATATGTCACTAATGTCTTCGTATTTTGGTCCTAGGACATGCTGATTTCCTCACAATGTTTTCCTTCACTGTTTTGAGAGCAGTGGTGATCAAAATATTTACACAAAGTAAAGCGCCTGCCTAGGTTTGAACTCACGCGACCTACTCGTACTAACTCGTAAGTCGGGCCCGTTACCACTGGGCCAACACTGCTCTGATTCCGTGCTTTGATAATTGGACAAGACTTAAGAATGTTTCAAGGGCGCGTCACGTTTAGTGCTCGCCTAGTTGTATATAAGTAAGGTCACCACTCCACTGCCGCGCCGCCACCACGGAATGAAGAGTGATATGCAAAATCTAGCGGCGGCGACGCGGCGGCGGCGGTACGGTGATGGCGGCGTCGTGTCGCTGAGCAAGTTAGACACATTTCATTACATGGTAGGGTAGGTAGGGTAGGTAGGTAGGGTAGGTAGGGTTCGAATCTCTCAGGAAACTATTTATAAGGATTAACATTATGACGGTACCTTGCCAATTCATTTATGAAAATTTTATGTAAGTAAGGAAAAATCCACATCTTTTTAAACTAGATAAACCGTTTTTCAGATTATCTAAAGTACATACATTTTTTATGGGATACTGTGTTAAATAACATACATAACATCACGCCTTGTTTCCCCGAAGGGTTGGGCAGAGGTGTCCCTGTAGCAGGGACACCCACATTTCGCCAGTTATGTTTAAGTCCCATGTAATAGGGGGCGAGCCTATTGCCATCAACCGGGCACAAATCCAGACTCCGAGCTGCTACTGAGAAATTTCAGATAGAAAACCCAATGACATTTTGCTCGACCCGGGAATCGAACCCAGGACCTCATACTTAGCAGTAGCTGTGTTAAATGTTACAACAAAATACCTTATGAAATATTGCAATTAAATGAAAGAAAATTTAAAACTCATATTAAAAGTACACTTCGTAAACAAGCATATTACAAATTAGAGGATTATATCCAAGATGCTTGGAAACATGCTGGTCCTGCTCCAGACAATTTAGAATCAAGACAAAATCAAACAGGTTGCTAATTTAATTGTAAATTTACAATTTTGTGTTATATGACATTGATTTTATATTCTGTGATTACTTCCTCACACACTGTCTTATTAATTAAAAAAAATTTAGGAAAATCGTCTACTTTTACAATGTTTGTAAATATGTGAGCACCATGTATCTATCACATAATTAATTTATCTGTCGTTGCTTCATGTTTCATTCTTTTTACCTATTGTGGTATAGTAATTTTAGTCTAGGTACATCGACTAATGTACGTACTTATACAAACTATTGTAAAACATTTTAAAAGAGTAACGGTGGAGTTTCTTGCCCATTCTTCTCCATACGAAAACCAGCTTTTGGAAGGGGCGACTAGAATCAATTTGAAATAAATGATTTGACTTTGACTTTGGTAGGGTAGGTAGGCTAGGGTAGGGTAGGTAGGGTAGGGTAGGGTAGGTAGGGTAGGTAGGGTAGGTAGGTATATGTGCCGTAGATAAAAAAAAGAAAATGTTTATTTATCTCCACAAATTGTGGGAGATCTGAAGTCTAAACTAAGCCTAGGCCTGTATTTTAGAATTCCAGGTCCCCCATTGTAACACATAATCAAGAATTGTCAACGTTAACAACAATTGCGAATGTTTGGTGATGTGTCTGAGTGTATGTTTGTTAGAGTTTGTGCGTGTGTGTGTGTGGGCGTGTGTGTATGTACTTAGTGCTACCCGTGCGAAGCCGGGGCAGGCAGCTAGTTATTATAAAGAAGGAGAAGAATGTTTTCTATGGTTTAGCTTCTATTAGGTAAATACTTCATAGTTCCAAAACCACTATTGGGAGATACTTAGTGACAACATTGATAATAATATCAGATTTTTACTAGGCGTTAAGTACATAACATTGATGTAAATTAGAGCTGTACTTCTATTAATATAATATTTTTTATTTTATTTAGGTACCTACTACAAAATCAGGCAAATATTTAGCTAGGTAGCTAGCTGTCTTTATAATCAGTATTTTGGTACAAGAACCATGTACCAGATGAAGCGTTAAAAAGTTGAAGTTTTCTTTTAAGGCAGTTAAATTCCACTACTACTAAAAGGACGGGCTTTTTAGCCACAAGCTCGCCAACCCATTCGAAACCAAATCGCAACAATGAAACTCGCGCCGACCAATTAGAAGCAAGCTTTGGAAAGTATATTGACAGCTCATTCTAAAATAGAACTCGTTGAACCAAGATCGAACCAATGAGAAGCCAAAATTCAGTACTTACAACGTTTTGCATCTATATCAATATCATTTCAGAGGTTAGGAGAACCTTTATCAACCAGGAGCGTTTCAAATATGTGTCGGAATTCATGGACAGAAGTCGTGTGATAATGTTTTTAAAAATAGTGTGAAAATGGGGAGCTCGAAGACATGGATTACGCCATTTATGAAGCAGGTTCGTGTGTTGTTTTTTATCTGTTGGTAATACTGTATGCGCCATGTTGGTCTGTGTTCGGATTGGCCGGTTAAGTTCTATTTTTCGTTGAAGCTTTTGTAAATAAATATGTCACGGCATTCAATCTGGCATTGATTTATAGATTTATTTAAGAACGCAACCAGGAAATGGCTCTATTAAATAATATTGGAATAGAATAGGAAAGCTGAATTTTCGTGAAAAGCCGTTTTACTAAACTTTTAATTGTTAGCCATTCGTTTCAGCATGAAAACTTAAAAATATTTAAGAGACTGTGGCGGCATTTATATCGCCACATACGAACTGCATATCAAAGACGTCACACAAAAATCTTGCATCGCGCAATTAGAGTTAACCGCGCGAACACCATATACGCAACAACTTCCCCGACATCAATCGTTGGGCAGTTGCCCGCCAGACACGACACCCGTCTGGTCGGAGAATCCTCCCTTATCTATAGAGGATGGGTGAACTCCTCGTACCTCATAGTCTAAAAGACTTTCATATTGAACATAATTATTAGGTAGGGAATTCTAATTAAATAGGTACCTAGGTATAGGTATACATAGGTAGGTATCTACCTAATATTTTATTATTATATATATATTTATGTCGGAAATATGTCATGATTTGGCTAATCGGAGCGCCAGCGCCGCGTTTCTCAAAAAGATCTTCAAGTATCTGTAAACACTCTTCATATGGAACGTTTGTGAATAAACTTTCAACATCCAAAGATAATAATTTTGCACTAGTTGGCAAATTAATATGCTTAACCTTCTCTATTAACTGTAAACTATTTTTAAGACTAAACTTTGGTTTATAATTTGATCTCGACTTCAATAAATAGTTAAAATGTTTTGACAAATTATATTCTGGTGCACCGATGTAAGAAACCACTGGCCGTATTGGGATGTTATCTTTATGAATTTTTAGCAAGCCATATAGCATAGGAGACTCATAGGTACAATATATTTTAATGGTTTTTAATCGACGTGAGATGTGTGTTTTTAGTTATATTTTTTAGTTGTGAAGTGAAAAATTTAGTGGGGTCCGAACTTAGTTGTTGAAAATCGCTACCCTGTACTACGTCATTTACCTTTTGGTCGTAACCGTTTCTCTCTAAGATAACTAAAGTATTTCCTTTATCGGCCTTAGAGGTTAGAAATTGTCAAAAATAATACAGGAAACGTTACACTGTTGAATGAATTAAATACGAATATGCCAAGGTCACCTTTACTGCGATTGTACGCCCCTTATCTCGCTGATAACGGCCCGAGCCCAGGTAAGTCGAGCAGTATATAAGTGGGTTTGACGGGTGATAAGGCTCAGTTATAAGTCAGATCCGCCGTCCGAGGCATGTTCTTTCCGACCCAGATGACCCTATTACACTCCTCCAGGAGAAGAATAGGGCCACCAGTACAGTGCACAAACACAGACGCCTCCCGTCATTCCGACCTCGCCGCCGGTCCTTTGCGATCGCGACCGCGTCCCCGACTAATGATACTCCTCCCCGACCCTTGCTCGAAAACGAGGTGCCAGCAGTTGTTGCAGCTGAGCCATTAGCTTTAAATACCCCGCCTAATAATCATGATGTTAACCACATTTTGATCCAGCCTGTCCCTTCTTGCTGTCCTCCCCCCAGCGACGCCCTAAGCCGAGGTTGGTACCCCACAGGTAGTGCCCTTAGCGAGCGTTCGCCTAGCTTTAATTTAGAATAGTTTACTTGCTCCTGGCTGGAGGCTCAAAGTGTAGCAGTTTAAGGCACCCACAGGAAAGTCCGGTTAAGCAGCCAAGACCTTAATGGTCAAAACTGCTAGTTGCCAATTAAAAAAAAATTAAAAAAATAATGATAAGGCTCAGTCTACGTTCAGCGGTCGGTGTGGCAACACGCCGTGTTCGAGTTCGCGACAAGTCAATCGTCATCCTTAGGATGCCTCGTTGAGAGGTGAAACACGTGTCAGTTTCTTTCAGGGTTTTTTATGGCTCTTTAGAAATAGCTAAGTGGAAAAGTTACTAAATATATCCACGTCTATTGCATTTTATAATGGATTTCCGCAAGATCACGCCTGAATCAATTAACAATATTCATTTTGATATGGACATCTCCATAAAGACCGGAACCTGTGACTGGGTTTTTTCAGACGTCCACAATTTGAAAATCATGAAGTTCAATGACGTTATAAACTTGACATCTCATGCTCGGACCTATTCGGACCTACTCAATTAGTTGGATTTTAATTCAGCACAAGATGGAGACCATATCCACCATCAAACCCGTTAGAGTATGCAAAAACTACTAACTACTATAAGAATACCACGTACAATCAGCAACACAGTGTCAATTCACGAATTATAACAACTCAATGCCAGCTCCGAGTAATCAGTTTTTCTGAACATTCCAGTGCTTCGTGACGTCAGGCGTGTCCCTGAACAAGGCTGGGTCTGGCCTGGTGGTGGGATTCACCACGGCCTTGCTGGAGCAGCTCAAAAGCCCAGGGTCTATCATACCCATTGATGAGACATCTGGATCTTGGATAGGTTGGTTACCATTACTACATAATTATGTACATTTAGTATAATATAGATGCTTGTTACTATCCCACTGTAGACCAGAATAGAAGCCTCTCAGAAACAGAGAAGGAACAGGGATTGACCAATAGCCTGATGGCGATTTAAGTCAATCTTCTTCTACGGTGTATCGATGATTACGTGAAACGTTATACTGTTGAACGAGTGAAATACGAGTATGCCAAGGTCACCTTTACTGCAATTTTTCGCCCCTTATCGCGCTGATAACGGTCCGAGCTGAGGTGAACTGAGCAGTACATAAGTGGGTTTGACGGGCGATAAGGCTTACTCTGCGTTCAGCGCTCGGTGTGGCAACACGCCGTGTATGGGGTTGCGACAAGTCAATCGTGATCCTGCAGATGCCTCGTTGAGAGGTGAAACACGTGTCAATTTCTTTAAGGGTTTTTTATGGCTCGTTAGAAATAGCTAAGCGGAACACGTTACTAAATACATCCACGTCTGTACAAGTGACAGTAAACGACACTACGAGGGTCATTGTTGCGAAGGGCTGCCCACAAGGGGGCGTCCTCTCGCCGCTGCTATGGAACCTGGTAGTAGACAGCCTCATCCAAACACTCACTTACAAAGGTTATTTCACCGTAGGCTACGCCGATGACATGACCATTATAATAAACGGGACCCACGAAAAAATCCTATGCAATCTTATGCGTCAAGCCCTGAAAATAGTAGTAGTAACTCTCAGTGAACCCTACAAAAATTGAACTGATTCTCTTCACAAAAAAGAGGAAACTGATTACGCTACAGTTACCACGATTCTTTGGAACAACCCTTAGCCTCTCAACTGAAACCAAATACCTGGGCATCTTTTCGACAAACAATTGAACTGGGCAAAACACACGAACTATATCACTACAAAAGCCAGCATATCCCTGTGGCAGTGTAAACGACTGCTTGGCAGGAATTAAGGGATTAGCCCCAAGGTCACCCATTGGTTATATACTACAGTAATTCGACCGCTTATCACATACGGCTCACTGGTCTGGTGGCCCAGGACAGACCAGAGTACAGCCCAAAAAGATCTCGAAAAACTGCAGCGATTCGCTTGTGTCGCAATTACTAGCAGTATGAGAACTACACCCACTGCCGCCTTACAGGCAATGCTTGGACTGCCGCCTCTGCAGCTCATTGTGCGGGAGGAGGCGGCCCTGGCCGCCTTTAGACTACATTTATCAGGAACTCTAAGCAAAGATTCCAGAATTAAGCACACACGCATAAAGGAAGATGCAATCAAGCGTCGGCCAATGGTGGCATCACCCTGCGACCGAAATCACACCACTTTCAAAGGCACTACAACATAATACTTACAGAAGAACAGTGCGACTACTCAAGCCCGAAAGAGCTGAGGGTTTACACCGATGGATCGAAGACCGACTCTGGTACCGGAGTCGGAGTCTTCTCGCACGATCTCAACATAAAGATATCCAGACCACTAGGAATGTTCAACACCGTCTACCAGGCGGAGTGTGTGGGCATCATACAAGCGGTCCACGCCATAGAGGCCAGGAGAGTTACGGACACTCACATACGCATACTCTCCGACAGCGCCTCAATTCTCCAATCGCTGAAGAAAAAATATACTACCTCAAAGTTGATACTAGAATGTCACAATGCACTAGAACAGGTAACGGCGTCTAGTCGCAACACGGTGACACTGCAATGCATAAAAGGACACAGTGGATCGCTAGGTAACGACGCAGCTGACGAACTTGCTAGAAGAGGATCTAGCACGGCAGTCTGTGGACCCGAACCTATCGTACCAATCCCTTTCAACCAAATACGCAGGTGGCTACAAGAGTTCACCCTCACACAAGCGGAGTACTGGTGGACCTCGACACCGGGCTGCAGGCAGTCCAAGGTAGCTATGCCATCCCTGGATAGCAGGTTAACCAGGAGTAAAAGACTCCTAGTTAACCAGCCACGCCTGGACAGGAATGACCTGCGCTTGGTGGCGGGGACCATCACAGGACACTGCTCGCTAAACAAACACTTTCACACGATAGGCATAACGGACAGTCCTCTGTGCAGGTCGTAAAAGATGATATTATGGGTAGAAAGGGTGTGACTACTGTGATGAAAGCTACGGATAAGGCATCCAAGAGTCAAGGAAGGGAAATTTGGCAGACTAGGACTACCTACAAACTCAGAAAAAGGCAGGAGGATGACACCCATCGTTAACTATTTACTTTTAACATTATATTTTCTTCGCGGGGTATAAAAATATTATACATGCCTGAAGATACTCTTTAGGCACCCAAGAGTTTAAGAATTAGAATTCCAACTTCTCTAAACATCTTTATTTTTTTTGTACAAATCCTACCATGATTCTTTGAGCAGGACAATATCTGTTGGTCAAAGTTAAAATCAAAGATTTATTTACAGACACACTTAACAGACTTCATCAGATTGCAGTTAAAACCAGTGCGTTAGTATACGGTTTCAATATCTTTATGATATCCTTGACCTCTTATATTTAATGTGATCTGATAATTAAGGTATATTATTTATTTATTATGAGCAGTGGTGGCCCAGTGGGGTAACAGCCACGACTTACAAGTTGTGGATTCGAACCAAGACAAGCGCGCTACGCGCTTTACTTTATGTAAATTATTTAATCACCATTGTTCTCAAAACGATAAAGGAAAACATCGTGAGAAAACCGGCATGTCCTAGACCTAGAAATTCAAATGTGACATCTACCAACATGACTGGGCTGCGTAGCGGATTACGGCCCACATCCTCTCCCCGAGAGGAGGCCTATGTTCCATAGCAGAACTTAGGTTGATAATGCTATTTATTTATTTAATAATAATCTTCTATTTTGTTTCCAGCGGCAATCCCTGGGATGTCCCTGGTCTTCGGCAACTGCATAGCACCACCAACAATGTCCAGATATGGCAGGAGGAATGCCAACCTAGTGTCCATCGTGCCACTGATCTTCGGCTGGGCTGCCGTCTACTTTGCCAACAGCACTATCATTCTCCTGCTGGCTAGATTCCTACAAGGATTATGTATGGGCATGTGTACTTCACTAGGGTCCGTTTTAATAGGAGAATATACAAGCCCGAAGAACAGAGGAGCATTTTTAATGACGATATCAATCTCCATAGCTTTTGCAGTGATGACGGTCCATGTCTTAGGATCTTATCTCACATGGCAAACCACTGCTTTAATCTGCGGTTGTATATCATTGGTTGATCTATTCATAGTCATATATTCACCGGAATCCCCCAGCTGGTTGGCGGGAAAAGGAAGGTATGACGCTTGCAAACAATCTTTTAGATGGTTAAGAGGAGATAAGGAAGAAGAAGAACTAAGAAAAATGATTGAAGCGAGCATAATACTGAGGGAAGCAAAAACAGAAATGAGGCAAAATAAATCTTGGATAAAGAAATTCAGAAACAAAATAGAGAACTTCAAGATAATAGTGAAGAAAAAGGAGTTTTTTAAACCAATCATTATAATGATACACATATACTTTTTGGCCCAATGGAGTGGGATAATCATGCTCGTAGTATATCCTATAGATTTATTCCACAAAACTGTCGGAAAAGACTGCAACATACCATTATTAATACTGTCTTTAGATGTACATAGAATAGTAGCTAATACAACGGCTTTATTTGTGATACGGAAAGTCAAAAGACGAACTATATTAGGTGTAACAGTGTGTATAAACATTTTTGCTTTATTAGCAACTGCTTCTTATTCCTACGCGAAGCAAACTGGGTTAATTTCTCCAGATGAATTTACTTTAGGTATTTCTATAGTACATGTTCATATGTTTGCAGTAGCCACTGGTTCTTTACCGTTAAGTTTTATCATAGCTGGTGAGATATTTCCCTTGGAATATCGTAGCTTAGCCAGCGGTATTAGTGTATTTTTTCATTCAACGAATTTGTTTTTTACTATTAAAACTGTACCTTTTTCATTGAGAACCATAAATTTGTATGGGTTATATATATTTTATGCGTCTATGATGATATATAGTCTCGTTGTGGTGTGGTATTTATTGCCTGAGACAAAGGATAGGACACTGCAGGATATTGAAGATGAGTTTAGCGGTAGGCCGATGTCTCCGGAGTTAAAGTCGGTGCAGTCTTTGAGAACGTTTACCCCTGTCAGGAGACCTAGTCATCCAGTTGTTCTATGAACCAAACATAACGTCTGTATACCCCGCAGGGGTAGGCAGAGGTTAGTTAATTTTCACTTCCGCGATAGTATAGACATAAATCGGACAGAAAATTCAAAATCTGAATCCGGGCTTATACTAAGAATTTCCTAATGGACACGTTACTCCAATGACATTTTGCAAACTCGGAGATTCAACCCAGAACTTCACGTTCAGCTTTCGCTATCGCCATATAGATGTCCCAAGTCGAGTAAGTATTGAAGTTTGTATGGGAGAGCTGATATGTTTTTCGCTAAACTGAACAACTTTCTTCATTGGACTAACATCGTAATGTTGGTCCCATGGAGATAGTTATTCATTTGTTTGGACCATATATTGCTGATACACGCTGTATACTGTGTAAAGAGATTGTAAATATAATTTATTATTACGTTAATTAGTTATAATTTGCCTAAGATTTAATTGATATTGTAAAGTTGACATTATGACAGGAGAAATACAGGACAAACTGAAATCTAAGTAATTGCTTTTTTATTTACCAAGCTAAACCAGATTTTGTCATCATAATCAAGTCTTAGGACCCTGGGGTCTCAGAGGTTATCGACTATTTCTGGACATCGCCAAGTGGTTGGTTGAACTTCAGGTAAACAGAGGGTTGGCCGATTTTTAGGTAAAAAATAAACATCGCCATTTAACGTGGCAACGCTGCCAGCCTTTTGGTCAATTTTCCACTGACAGAAATGCGGAAGAATTTTTTGACGCACAGTGAACTATCTGTTTTTTTTACTTTATATAAGTACTTGTACATAATATTATTTTAGTATTAGATTATATATTGTATTTAAAATTTGTCAAGTGTACCACAAGATTATACCATCTTTAGCCTTGGATATATAAATATCCCGTCAAATCTCTTATCAACTTCTAATCTGATGATTGAACCAATCACATCAGTTAACAAGGCAATTAGATTTTCAAACAAATTAAGTTAATCGAGCCTCAAATAATTCCCATTTTGATTTCTGTGAGCAGTCTGAAGTGGCAGTAGGCTGGCTATGTTCGTCAAACGACCGATGGCCGTCGGAGAAGACGAATGACCGCGTATTGGCAAGCGTAGTATGAGACGCCTCCCAGGTAGATAGACCGACGATCTCTGAAAGGTGGCTGGGACAGACTAGATGCGGAAGGAGGAAGACAGGGTGTTGTGGCACAGCCTGAGAGAGGTCTTTTTCCAGTGGACTGTGCTAGGCCGAATTGTTGCACCTTAGGTTTATTGTATCTAGAGGTAAGATACAATGTAGGTATAGTGGGAGTCATTTAAAGTCTTGGATTATGGAAAGACAAATAAAATACATAGACCTAGATATATTTAGTAATCTATTCCGCTTAACTATTCCTAAAGAGTCATAAAAAACCCTGGAAGAAATCGACACGTATTTCACCTCACAACGGCATCCTCAGGATGACGATTGATTTGTCGCGAACCCGAAACTGAACTACTACCATAAGTGGACATGCCCTACAGATGCGTTGCTTTATTGTGGCACCGGATTCACATTCCTTATCTATTATGAATACTTGCGACTACAGTAATTATTTATTTTGCGGGTTGATCAAAAACTTTTAAGTTTCGTGACTTGTGTAATGTTATTTGCGTACAAAACGGAATATTATTGCGTAAGAGATTAGTTAAAATGGAAAAAAAATACAATAGCTGCTTAGTTTGTGTGTCAAAGTTCTTACTTTACAATATCTTAAGTTTTAATAATGTTCTCAAGTAAGTGAAATCTGTTTAATTTATTATTGAAAAATAATTATAAATACGAAAGTTTTGTAAGGAAGGATGGATGTTTGTTAGGTACTCTTTCACGAAAAACCTACTGCTTTAACCATAAAGCGGCAAATTAGGACTTGCCATAAATAGGCAGAAAACCAAGCTTATGGTGTTCGGTTCGTGCGGGAAAGCTATCGGGCGCTTATAACATCCAAGTCATCGATACTATGGACAGTTTCGTCTATTTGAGCTTTAATATTAATAATAAAGGCAGCTGCATCCTAGAAATAAAACGGCGGATAGCCGGGTAAAGATGCTACGACAATTCTCCAGAACATCTGGAAAAACCGTGGTATACCAAAACCCGATTGATCAGAGCACTCGTTTTCCCGATTTTCCTCTATGGAGTTGAGACATGGACAATCCGAGCAAGAGAAAGACAGAAGATAGACGCTTTCAAAATGTACTGCTGAAAGCGGATGCTCCCACTTTCATGGACAGTCAAACGCACAAATGTGTCTATCCTTTCCCAACTCGACATCAAGACCCGATTGTCTAGAGCCTACAGCGTATTTTGACTTATTTCGGCCACATAATGCGAAGCGGAGATAGCAGCCTTGAAAAGCTGGCCATTGGAGGCAATACCGAAGAGCGCGAGGCCGGTTGCCAACACGATGGTCCGATCAAGTAAAAGAAGCTACGCCCTCAAGCAAATTTTCACGCTTATATCTATTAAGCAAAACATGTTCGTTCACATTATTAACATTACCATCTTTTAAACCATGTTTTTAGCAAATAAATGATTTTGATTTGATTTGATTTGAAGCAAATTTCAGCAGGTGGTGATGGCAAGTTTGGACCGGAGTCGATGGAGGCAGATTGTCCGTTTAAAGGGGTCCTCGATCCTCAATAATGAGGGACCAATTGAAGAAGAAGAGATGTTAGTAAATCACAAAAAAAAATTAAAATAAAACAAATAAAAGTGCCAACACAGTAACCAGGCACATATCTGCACCGCTGATATTTTTTCCGATCGCATCAAACAGATTTTGTCATGTCCACATAGATATCATAGAACCATTGCCGCCTTCAGACAATTTCACATATTTTCTGACTGCGGTTGACAGATTTACGCGTTGGCCCGAACCGTGGCCCATGATATCTATCACGGCGGAAGAAGTGGCAGACACGCTGGTGACTGGTAGGACATTCCGTTTCGGCGTGGCAAGTACCGTGACGACTGACCAGGGTCATCAGTTTAAATCTGCCTTGTTTCGGCGCCTTATGAACGTGTGTACAAAAAGGCAGCAAATGGCTTGGTAGATCGCATCCACCGTCAACTAAAAGCTTCTTTAATGTGCTTGCCGTCTCCAAACGTGGAGCAAGGCACTTCCACTGGTACTCCTTGGCATGAGGACCGCTATCAAAAAGGACCTGAATACTTCGTCCGCTGAGCTGGTCTATGGAGAACCTCTACGACTTCCTGGAGAACTAATCATGCCAGCGGAAGAACGTAGAAGCCCAAACGACATCACAGATTTCGTTACGGAGTTGAGGACAAGGATGGAAATTTTACGTCTAATTCCAGCCTCACGACACGCTCGACCACCAACCTTCGTATTCAAAGATTTGGCAACGTCGACCCCTGGTTTTCTCCGCAATGACACTGTTCGACGGCCTCTGCAACCTCCTTATACCGACCCATACTGCATTCTAAGGAGAAGGGACAAAATCTTTACCTTGTAGAAGAATAAAAGAGAGGCTAAGGTCAGCATAGACCGTATTAAGCCAACATACCTTTTTTTTGGGTGGGAAATTATCAAATAACTTCTCCCGCTCTGGGTGGAGCGAGAGGGTGTGTCAGACTCTTACTGACTAAAACCCACCAGTGTTTCTTAAGGTGCCCTGTTGCCGGGGGTCACAATCTCCCTTTCTGTTTTCTTCGCAACTCCGGCAGCCAGCATACCTGGACTCTGAACTGGTTAGTTCAGTTCCCGTTCCACTTTCTCCTTCTACACTCCCAACTCCCCCAACGACAACTATTCCATCTCCTTCAGGCACTTTCAGCACCAGAGCTGGCATTTTGAATCTGAATGTAAAACTTATTAACTAACTATTATTACAATACTAGAATTTACAAGATTATTATCCTGTATTTTTGTATACGTTTATTCTTCCGCTGTCGCGTGGTTACTGTGCTGTGATACAAATACAAATCTATTACAACTGGATCGAGTTTCATTGAAATAGCTGCCAGGGCTTATTTTGAATTGCTTTGAATTATTTTTTTACATTGTTCTCACATAAAGATGTTAAGGCATAAAGCCTTCTTACTGATATAATTATCATCTATGCCTATGATCTATGAATAATTAAAGTTATTCGTAACCTATGACAGAGACCGGTTACCAAAATTGTTATCTGTGATATCAAAACAGTCATTGTAACTAAAGATAAATTATATTTATCTGATTGTAATTTATTACACTAAAGTTTCCACAGCTTTATTATGGTGGCAGAGGGTGAGATTATTAAATAAGGACAGAAGTTTTATTCTGGGAAAGACTTTTTTCATTCTTTTGTTCCTAGAAATTTTCTTACCAGCTATCAACTACGGATAGGGCGATTGCTGTAGCATCAAGGGTGCAGATAGGACACCTAGATTCAAAGAACTTCAAGTCATGGAGATACAGAATAATGGTTGTAGCGAAAGACATTCCTGGAGCTTTAGAAATTATCGAAGGAAGGCGATGTAGACCACAAGCACCCGCTGAAAAAGCAGCAGAAGCTGAGCCTGCTAAATATAAAAACGATTTGCGAGAATTCTTGAATATGACAGTGCAGCCTTAATAATTACGACAAATATGACAGATGAAGCTCTGAATCACGTCATGCGTCTTACAAATTCACGAGAAGTGTGGGAAGAACTAAATTTATTATATGGAAAAAGTAGTGAATATAAAAGTTATGATCTATATCTTCGATTTTTTAGTTACAAGAAAGAACCAGAATGTGGTATGACGAATCATATTTCTGCATTGAAGAATCTATCTATATATCTGGCATGAATTAAATAGCCAGTTAGATTAAAAATTACCAAACATTTTGGACACTTTACCAGCAGAATTCTTCGCTTTTAACTCAAGTTGGCTAAATACTTATGACTAAGAAAAGAAGAAGAAAATCTAATATAAATCTAAAAAAAAATCTAAAAAAACCTTACTGAATAGAAACGAAAAAAATTACAGCACCAATGAAGCACTTTTCCTGAAAACTACAAAAGACAAAAAGAAGAAAGAAAAACTTGCAAAAATATAAAACCGACTGCAAATAAAAAAAATACTGAAAAGTGAAAACTAACTTTAATTTCGGAAGTCGGTGGCTAAAAACTAAAATTTAAGACCTAAGACACCGCTCATGGGCCTTAAATTTTCGTTTAGTAAATAAAATAAAAAATAACTTAAGTTTCGGAAGTCGGTACTTCCGAAACTAAAGTAATATTTTAACTTTATCGTTTTTTTTTTTTTTGTAAAAGTTTTTATTTTTTATTTTTTATTGCGGTACCTACCTATCAAATTTTTATTTTTATGTATGTTCATCAATATTTTCGTCAATCGTGGACTGGTTTTTCATTTGATAGAGGAAGCTTGCGCGGTGGCCATATAAATTTTATTAGCTTGGGTAGTTTTTGAGTTAGCTTCAATAATACGTATTTTTCCCACTTATTCTATGTAGATATTAATGATATTGATACTATGTTATAATAAGTTCCGGTTGCACTACTATTTCCATAGCAGGTCATGGTATTAGAATTTATGTGGGGTAGGTACCACAACTAAAAAGTGAAAAATCAGTTAGAAAAAAACGACTTCCAAGGAAAACACTACAAAATGAAAAATAACTTTAATTTCGGAAGTCGGTGGCAAAAACGGATTACTAAAAGAACGGGCCTTATAGCCACAAGCTCACCAACCCATCCGAAACCCAACCCCAACAATGAAACTTAACCCCACCCATCAATTGAAACACGCGCCAAACAATAATTAGGAGCAAGCTTTAAAAAATTAGAAGCTAATATTCAGTAGGTAGGTACTTACAACATTTTGCATCTGTATCAATATCATTTCAGAAGAAAGGTGAACCTTTATCAACCAGGAGCCTTTCAATTATGTGTCGGAATTCGTGGACAGAAGTTGTGTGATATTGGTGTTAAAATGAAAATGGGGAGCTCAAAGATATGGATAACGCCGTTTATGAAGCAGGTTTGTGTTTTGTTTCATTATCTGGTGGACCTTGTCCCTAAAACTCCCTAAACTCTAGGGTGGCACCTAGAGTGGCTGTTTTAGGGTCAAAGCCAGGAATTCATTTCGGGGGGGTTAGGGTTGACAACTTTTTTTAGAAGAAATAAAGTATTTCTGATTTCAGAGAGGGTAAATAAAGAGTATAATTTTTTTTTTAAGTATTTTAGGGGGCCCGGCAAACTAAATAGGGGGTCCCCCCGCCCAGGTATGCAGAAAACTTAAAGAACAAGAAGAATAGAATATATCACAATAGTACAGCTGCAGCCATCCGCATAAATACCACCAGGCTATCCTTTCCAATAGTTAATTGATTCAGGCGTGACCTTGCGGAAATCCATAATGAAATGATGATGTGGATATATTTAGTAACCTTTTCCGCTTAGCTATTTCTAAAGAGTCTTGAAAAGACCCTGGAAGAAATCGACACGTGTTTCACCTCTCAACGAGGCATCCTCAGGATGACGATTAGCTTGTCGTGAACTCGTACACGGCGTGTTGCCACACCAAGCACCGAGCGCAGAGCGCAGAGTCTGCGCTCGGTGAGTCTTTTCAAGACTCTTTAGAAATAGCTAAGCGGAAAAGGTTACTAATATATCCACATCATCATTTTTTTATCCTTTCCAATTCAACACATTTATCACACAACACAACAAATTTATGGAGTACTTTGTTAAATGTTACAACAAAATACCTTGTGACATATTGCAATTAAATGAAAGAAAATTTAAAACTCATATTAAAAGTACACTTTGTAAACAAGCATATTACAAATTAGAGGATTATAAAAAGAAACATGCTGGTCCTGCTCCATAGGACAATTTAGAATCAAGACAAAATCAAACAGGTTGCTAATTTAAATGTAAAGTTTATAATTTTGTGTTATATGACATTGATTTTACATTCTGTGATTACTTCCTCACACACTGACTTATTAATTTTAAAAAAATAGGAAAATCGTCTACTTTTACAATGTTTGTAAATATGTGAGCACCATATATCTATCACATAATTAAATTATCTGTCGTTGCTTCATTTTTAATTCTTTTTACCTATTGTGGTATAGTAATTTTATTCTAGGTGCATCGCCTTCACATATAATTATTTAACTAATGTACGTACTTATACAAACTATTCTAAAACATTTGAAAAGAGTAACGGTGGAGTTACTTGCCCATTCATCTCCATACGAAAACTACCTTTTGGAAGGGGCGACTAGAATCAATTATATTATTTTGTAAATGACGTTCAATAGTGCCATACATAAATGATTTGACTTGACTTTGACTTTGAACACGGAGTCAAGCAAGGCGACCCGCTGTCTCCCAAACCGCTGTTTTCCAAAAATTTAATCCTCACTGGTGGGACAAGGGTATTGTCGTCGGAGAAAGGAGATTGACCAATCTAAGTTTCGCCAACCACATTGTCCTCTTTCCTTCCTCAGCCACGCCAGTCTTCTAAGATGAACATGTTGAAAACATAGCTGATGAACAGCCCCGAACGCAACGTAGAAATTGAGGGTTGAGTAATGCCTATGAGTATATTTACCTCGGCCAAATAGTATCTTTCCAGGCGAGACAGGACGAAGAAGTCGCTCGACGCACAGAAAACGCCTGGAAGAACAGCTATTGGTCGATGAAACTCCTCATGAAAGGACCACTCCTGCTTTCACTAAAACGAAAGCTCATAGACATGTGCATTCTTCCCACCCTCACCTATGGAGCGCAAACATAGTTTCTAACAAAGCGTCAAAAGTCTGCACTTGGAGTCTGTCATCAGGCTATGGAATGAAGCATACTAGGTGTCAAACTAACAGACCGCATAAGAAACTATACTTTGTTCCAAATAAAAATAGCGGGTTCTGGCCGCACAGTTGCTGGACTAAAATGGAACTGGGCTGGCCACATCTGTCGCATGTCGGAGCAACAATACGCAAAAATCACCACTCAGTGGATCCCAAATAGCAGGAAACGACTACGCGGCAGGCCCAGAATGAGATGGCGGGATGAGCTGGACTCCTTAAAGAATTGGCTCGCAATCGCATTAGGCCGGGAAAAGTGGAAAGAGGGAAGGGTGGCCTTTCCCCTGCAGTGGAACAACACAAGCTTATAATATAATAAAAACAAAATTAGATATCAAGTAATCAAAATGAAGCGAGAGGGCATGGGAGGCCGTCCCTCCTTCTGCGAAGCAATAATGCCCGCACAAGAGGAGGCGGAACGCGTGAGGGAGAGGCAAATTTTGGGCGCTCACGCCCCTAACCGCCGCAGGAGACGCCCTGTACGTCGGGTATGGTAGGCCGATTCTCGGCCACCGTAGGCGCGGCCTTGCGGATGGTGAACAATGGGTAGCTCACCGTCCGATTAGGAATAGGCCTCGGTCTCGGTCGGCGTGTTGTGTTCCACGCGCGCCTCAAAGAGATGTCAGCAGAACTGACGGAGTCCACTAGGGCTGCCTGCCGGGTCGCGGGAAAGTCCAAAAGGGATACCGTGGCCCCTGGCAACATACAGGCAACTGAAAGAACACGGGTGGGTTTTACTCAGTAAGATTCTGACACGCCCTCCCGCTCCGCCCAGAGCGGGAGAAGAATTTGATAATTTCCCACCCAAAAAAAAATTATTATAAAGGTGGTGATGGCGGAGCTGACTGCCCAAGGTGCGCCGGCGCCAGCATGGTAGTACTAAGTATCACCACTCGTGAAGGGAATTTTTTGAATGCACCATACTTCACTTTGTTTTTAATTTTTTTCTGAATATTCCAGTGCTTTGTGACGTCAGGCGTGTCCCTGAACATGGCTGGGTCTGGCCTAGTGGTGGGATTCAGCACGGCCTTGCTGGAGCAGCTCAGAGGCCCAGGGTCTATCATACCCATTGATGACACATCTGGATCTTGGATAGGTTGGAAACCATTATTACATATTATATCAAAATAAAACACCTCGTTCGCTACACACGTATAAGGATTGGATAATTTAAAAAAAAATAGGAATGGATAAAAAGATTAAAAATAATTCGAAATACACGATTGGTAATTGCCGATTTGTTGAGTTGAAGGCGGTGGTAAAGAAATCACGAGATAAACTTAAGGGTCATCAGGTAGGGAATAAGTTATCGCGCATTTGGTTTACGAAAATACGAAACCTGGACCTGATTGCAATCAACTACGCTTCGAGACCGCTAATAACGTACAAAACGTGAATATTGACTCGAAATAGACCTGCTTCAACAAGCAGCTTCAGTAAGTTAACGCTACGGTACACTACAATAAGCTAAGCACATTAACATAAAAAACCGGCCAAGTGTGTGTCGAACCACACACATTGAAGGGTTCCATAGTTGGTATAAATTTACGCCTGCCGGTGAGTGAGACTACCTTAAGATTATATCTTTTTGGGACTGACTGTAATCTGTACGTACAGTACAGTCCCATATTTTTCCTCTCAACTGAAGTCTCCCTTATTTTTCCTCTCCACTGCAATCTGGGCACCTTCGCCTATGTTATAAGTTATAATATTGGCGAAGGTGCACAGATTTCAGTGGAGATTTCAGGTGATTTCTGGTGCAGTAACCTATGACTGTTTAACGCCAGTTAAAAGAGCCGGTTTTTGTCCCAGACTTTGGACCGTGCACCGGAATCCACGTATGCTTGACTAGTTTTCTCCAAAACATCATGTTTGCTTAACTGGGTGCTGTAGTATACAGCACGCAGGTTGCATGCTGAATACTACAGACCACCGGCTGCTTTCAATCCTCGCAGCATCAGTGACTCAGATTATGCTATTTGTTAATTAATAATCATCTTTTTTTTTTCCAGCGGCAATCCCCGGCATGTCTTTGGTCGTCGGCAACTGCATAACACCACTAACAATGTCCAGATATGGCAGGAGGATTGCCAACCTTGCGTCCATCGTACCACTGATCTTCGGCTGGGCTACCATCTACTTTGCCAACAGCACTATCATTCTCCTGCTGGCCAGATTCCTTCAGGGACTATCTATGGGCATGTGTACTTCACTAAGCTCCGTTTTAATAGGAGAATATACCAGTCCGAAGAACAGAGGCGCATTTTTAATGACGATATCAATCTCTATTGCTTCTGCAGTGATGACGGTCCATTCCTTAGGATCCTACCTCACATGGCAGACCACTGCCTTAATCTGTGGTTGTGTATCATTCGTTGATTTGTTCATAGTCATGTATTCACCGGAATCCCCCAGCTGGTTGGCGGACAAAGGAAGGTATGACGCTTGCAAACAATCTTTTAGATGGTTAAGAGGAGATACAGAAGAAGAAGAACTAAGAAAAATGATTGAAGCAAGCATAACACTGAGGGAAGCAAAAGCAGAAACGAGGCAAAATAAATCTTGGATAACGAAACTCAGAAATAGAATAGAGAACGTCAAGATAACAGTGAAGAAAAAGGAGTTTTTTAAACCAATCATTATAATGATACACATATACGTTATGGCCCAATGGAGTGGGATAAACATGTTCGTAGTATACCCTATAGATTTATTCCACAAAATTGTCGGAAAAGACTGCAACATGCCATTATTAATACTGTCTTTAGATGTACATAGAATAGTAGCTAATACAACGGCTTTATTTGTGATACGTAATGTGAAAAGACGAACTGTATTAGGTGTAACAGTGTGCATAAACATTTTTGCTTTATTAGCAAATGCTTCATATTTCTACGCGAAGGAAACTGGGTTTATTTCTCCAGATGAATTTACTTTAGGTATCTCTATAGTACACATTCATATGTTTGCAGTAGCTACTGGTTGTTTACCGTTATGTTTTATAATAGCTGGGGAGATATTTCCTTTGGAATATCGTACCTTAGCCAGCGGTATTAGTGTATTATTTTATTCAACGTATTTGTTTTGTTCTATTAAAACTGTGCCATTTCTGTTGAGTACGATAGATTTGTATGGATTGTATATATTGTATGCGTCTATGATGGTGTATAGTCTCGTTGTGGTGTGGTATTTATTACCCGAGACAAAGGATAGGACACTGCAGGATATTGAAGATGAGTTTAGGGGTAGGCCGATGTCTCCTGAGGAGTTAAAGTCGGTGCAGTCTTTGAGAACGTTTACCGCTGTCAGGAGACCTAGTCATCCAGTTGTTCTATGAACCAAAAATCACGTCTGTATACCCCGCATGGGTAGGCAGAGGTGTAGTTAATTTTAACGACCGTAATAGTGATATTGAAAGTTCCAAGTTGTACCTAAGGGGCAAGCATATAAACATAAATCAGACAGAAAATCCAAAATCCGAACGTTACTCCAGTGACATTTTGCAAACTCGGGGATTGAGCCCAGAACTCCACGTTTAGCTTTCGCTATCTCTATATAGCTGTCCCATACAATTGAGTCGAGTAAGTATTGAAATTTTGTATGGGATAGCTGATTATTTTTTTCGCTGTGAACTGACAACTTTCTCCGTGGGACTTTAGAGGTATGAAGAACAAAGTGTAAAGTTTACTCATCCTCTATGATGAGGATATATAGACAAGGGAGGATTCTCCGACCAGACGGCAGTCTTCTCTGGCGGGGAACTGCCCCAGGATTGATGTCGGGGAAGTTAAATACATGCTGTTCGCGCGGTAAACTATATTTGCGCGATGCATGATTTTGTGTGACGACAGGGTTTTGTGTGACGTCAGGATTTTATGCCACGTCAGGATTTTGTGTGACGTCAGGTCTTTGATGCGTAGTTCGCACATGGCAATATAGATGCCGCCACAGGACCAACATCGTAATGTTGGTCCCCTAGAGATAGTTATTCATTTGTTTGGACCACACATTGCTGATACACGCTGAATACGAGAAAGAAAGAAAGAAAGAAAAAACGTTTATTTGCGGTAAACATGACGCAAAAAAAAAAGTTTTAAATACATAAAAAAGTTAAAAAAGTTGGGGAAGCATGCGTCACATCCACGCAAATCGGCTATCGCTCAGCATTATGCTACGACCCTATGCAAGACAGAGCCCCAGCGCTGGTTTTCAGCGACAGCCGGCGCCGACGTAATGACGTCGACCAGTGCAGCAAACAAATGTTTAGACGGTGTACCAGTACAGCGTACTTAAAGAAAAATAATTTATTAAAATTAAAATGTGATTCAATATATTAAATAGATGTAAAAAACAAAAAGAAATAGACATACCAATACTGTGTGAAGAGATTGTAAACATAATTCATTATTACCTTAATTAGTTAGAATTAGCCTAAGATTTAATTGATTTTACAAAGTTGACATTATGACAGGAGAAATACAGGACAAGATGAAATCTAAATAAATGCTTTTTTATTTATAAAGATTTCCCAGATTTCCCAAACCTTAATCAAGCCTTAGGACCCTGGCGTCTCCGAGAGCTCATCGATTATTTGCGACATCGCCAGGCGGTTGGTCGGCTCTTCAGGTGAACAGAGAAAGAGAGAAGTGAACTCTAATTTAAATGATAGACAACAGCAAGTTCAAATGAATGCTGTCAATTCACTCGGTTTTAAAGTAAAAGTGGGTGTTCTACAAAGCTCGATTTTGGGTCCTTTCTTCCTTTTTGTATATATTAATGATTTACTCCATTTATTAAAAAAATAACAACACAATTGAATGGTGTTATTTACTGACGATACTGCCCTAATTTTTAAGACTTGCATCAAATTTTGACGACGTAAAAACTACAGGTCCAAAATTGGTTTACTGCTAATAATTTAGTATTAAATGGGAAAAAAAAATAAATGCATAAGATTTTCTTTACCGAATGTTAAAAGTAGTGATTGTATATATTATGGAATAAGGAGAAACTAGAATCGTAGATAAATCTGTTCTCCTGGGGATCACGCTCGACTCAAGACTGCAATGAGGATGAGGCTGCATTTAACATCTCTTGCAGGACGACTAAGATTAGCAGCATATGCTGACAAACAAATCCGTCAATTTACTGATGCAGATACCGCGAGGCTAGTCTATTTCAGTTACTTTCATAGTATCATGTCTTATGGTATTTTACTATGAGGACGGGCTGCAGATATCGACTTTATTTTTATTCTACAGAAAAGAGCCATCAGAGCATTGTATGGCCTCCGCAGGCGCGATTCTCCAAGGGAACTGTTTAGAAATATTAACATTAAGACGGTACCTTGTCAAAAATATCTATGAAAACATCATGTAAGTGAGGAAAAATCTTAAAATTTTCAGTAAAAGAGGTGAAGGACACAGTTATAGTACTAGAAATAGGGACCAATTAGTTCAACCTTGTTTCAGACTGGCTAAAGTAGACTCATCCTTCATGGGGTACTGTTTTAAATGTTACAGTAAAATATCTTCCCCACATACCTTTTTTATTTTTTTTGTTCCGGGGTGTAAAATCCTCATGGATGTCCTTCGCCCTGAGGCGGGCGAAGGGGTCTGTCAGACTCCTACTGACTAAAAACCACCCCGGTGTTCCCTTCCCACACTTGGACCGGGGATCATGGGATCTAGTGCGCCTTCCATGATCCCCGACTGGTTTTTGCGGACCACTTCATGCCCGCGGGTGGAGTGAGGTGTTACACTCCCCCCGCGACGTCAAATAGGGGCGCACGTGGACACTACGCGCCGCCACCTCGGGTCCTGCTGGATGGGGGGTGGCGGACGTCCCCGAGTCCGCCATCCCTCCGGATCCGTTTACGGGGGCTGGAAGAGGGCGTTGTCTGCCCTCCGTCGACGCCCATTCCAACTGCTACGGATCAGGAGAGTGGTCTCAATCTCCCTCTCCCTTTCCGCAGCCTCCTTCAGTGAAACTACGGTTTCACAGAAGGAGATCACTGCATCCCACGACTCGGCACTCCCGACCATCGAACGAGCAACAGCCGGCAGCGCCAGGTCGGCTCCGACTTCAGATACGAGAGCACGGCGCGGCTCCTCCCATGCGGCACACTCTGCCAATGTATGCTGCGCCGTGTCCTCCCCCACATACCTACTCCAACTAAATGAAACGAAATTCAAATTTATAAAACGCACACTATGCTGCCAAGCATATTATAAGTTAGGGGAATATATTGCAGACAAAAATGCCTGGCTCAGCGCTGGTCCAGCTCCACAAGGGCGCATATACTAGTTGATTAGCATTCTAAAACATTGTTGGAGCTGCTGAAGATTGCAAAAACTATCTTTGCATTGTATAAATTAAATCTCTTAGTATTGTATAATTGCATAGCAGATGTGAGAGTATGTCATGATCACTCAAATGTCTCGCTGGTGGTGGCGTGTATGGATCATTATGTTCCCTTCAAAATGGTTGAACTAAATGGTGCTAATACATGCGTCATGTTTGTGAACGGGCGCCGTCAGTAGGCACTGGTTATCTCTTAGCTGCCACAGCTTATTTTAATTAATTTTAATTTTTGAATTGTTTTTATCTTTTTGCACGTCTTTCTGCATTATTCTCACATGAATAATTTCAACATTAATGATGTGACCAATATTTTGTAACAATATAATGATTTAAAAGAGTATTCGTGGAGTTTCTTGCCCGTTCTTCTCCATCGGAACCTACTACGCTTTGGAATGGGCAACTAAACTCCCCAGCTATATGGACCAACGATCTCTGAAAGGTGGTTGGGACAGACTGGATGCGGAAGGAGGAAGACAGGGTGTTGTGGCACAGCCTGAGAGAGACCAGCAGTGGACTGCGATAAGCTGAGTTGATTGGACCGTAAATGATAAATGATATTATTTCTGTAAGTAGGTTTGTACAAACACTTTTACACGTCAATCATATTTTGAAAACTAGATGAGGTCGGCGTTTTCTATCTGACTAATCTGAGAGGAAAGGGCGAAACAAACTCAGGGGTCACAGTCTCAAAGAGATGTCAGCAGAATTGAAGGGGTCCACTAGGGCCGATGCCTGCCGGGGTTGCGAAGAAAACCGAAAGGGAGATCGTGGCCCCCGGTGACAGGGCATCCGAACGAACACAGTGGGATTTAGTCAGTAAGAGTCTGACACGCCCTCCCGCTCCACCCAGAGCGGGAGAAGTTATTTGATGATTTCCCACCCACAAAAAAAAAGGGGGTCACAGTCTCTTTTAAAGTCCAGACATAATCTTGGTCAGATCATGTGAAGACCATGTAGATTGGTGTCTGAAGTGGTCTTTTGAGGAAAGCACCACACAGATTGAGAGGGCCTGTCCAGTCAGTGCACGCATTTGTCAGTTATCGTGCAGCTCAACTCAGAATTTAAGGAGCTCAACGATTCGACGTACAATACCAAAAAAAAGGACATTTAGGTAGGCCACATAAATTACTTAAACTGTCAGACCATAATTAGAACTGAGAAAAAAATTAAAACAAAAAAGGAATGACCCACATAGTGTTCACATTCAGAATAATTAAAATAATATAATTCTTTAAAAGTAAATGTTCATGTCATTGTATACAGGGCGTCCCACGGATATGCCACATGGAGGGAAAGTATCTTGAATATTGTAGATGGAACATTTTACTGAAAGAAGACATTATTTGAATTTAAAAAATAATTTAAACTGCATTCATAGATATTTAAATAATTACATGGTTGAACTGGGAATCGAATCCGCTACACGAGAAAAATAATCACCTGTAGCTTTATCATACCGATCGAAAGGCTTTATCATTAGGATTATTTTTTGCAAAATAAAATAGTGTCAAAAATAAAAGAAAAACCATGAATTTTAACATTTTTATACAAAAATAATCAATTTATCAAATGCTCGAAATGAATCCCTTCCTGTTGAATACAAAGGTGCACTCTTTTGATTATTTTGCTCCCTGTCGATTTTTTGAATTTGTTGTGGTGGATTTAGAATAATACTTCTAAGTTCTGCTTGTAGCTCGTGGACAGATTCATACTGGTTCTTGTAAACTATTTTTTTTACATAACCCCATAAAAAAATCTAACGGGGTTATCCCCGGGGATGGCCGCCGAGATCCCCAGTATCTCGGCGGCCATCTTATTTGTCCTTTTGTCCCGACCCAGGGATGAAATTGCTCCATCTTACTGAAAAGTAAGGTTTTGTCGTTCTGCAACCGGAAGATTATTTATCTCATTTCTCAAAATCTCAAGTATTTCTAAATACCTTTCCGTATTCAAATGCCCTTCGTAAAAATGTACTAAGAGGACCCCGTTTTTTACGATCCCACACCAACAGTTGAAAGAAAAATGCACTTGATTATTAGTCTCGCGGATACGTAAGGGATTCTCCCTGGACCAAATGCGATTATTGTGTCGGTTGTACATACAATTATTGCTGAAGTTTGTTTCGTCTGACCAGATAATATTATTTAGAAAATACTGATCCTCTAGGATGAGCCTCTCGATTTCGTGGCAGAAAATAAGTCGTCTTTCAGCATCACCGGGCAGTAATTTTTGTACTAATCGCCCTTCAATGTAACTTTGAATTTGTATTTTTTTAGTACACGGTGTATTTTGCTTTTCAAAATTCCGATTACTTCTTCACCTTCCCTCACTGAACTTTTAGGATTTGCCTCAAAGTATATCAAAATGTCGAGTTCATCGTTAGTGTTTATCATTTGGTGCCGCGGTTGTGGTAAGGGATGATCGAATCGTCCCAAATTTTGCAGATTATTCACCAACGGTTTCATAATAAATCGAAATGGTATATTTCTATCAGGATATTTTTCGCGGTGCCATTGTAAGTATAATGTTATGTTTTATTGGTTCAAAAAGTATGCTTCCATTAAATCAGAATTATTTTGATACACCATGGTTATGTAAAAAAATCACAATACAATGCAAAAATCCTACAATGAAAATCACATAAACAAAAGAATAAAAGTTTGAAAATGGAACACATTTTTGAATTATTTCTTTATAATCAGCCAGCCGCATTGCAATGGACAAAATAATTTACGCGTCTTTCGGCTCAGGATACGGCTCGTTTTGTTGCATACAACCAGGTACCTACTAATTACGTATCTCTTTATCATTTTATCATGCACTTAAATTATAATAGGGAAATGATGCATAGTTCTCAAGTGGGTACATTTATTAGTAATAGGTACTTATGATAATGTCAGATGTATGTCCTTACGGCAATGTCAGCTTTTCATTTTTCTGAACAAAATTTCACATCAAATGTTAAAATTCATGGTCTTCGGATTCGATTCCCGGTTCAACCATGTAATTATTTAAATATCTATGAATGCAGTTTAAATTGTTTTTTAAATTCAAATAATATCTTCTTTCAGTAAAATGTTCCATCTACAATATTCAAGGTACTTTCCCTCCATGTGGCATATCCGTGGGACGCCCTGTATATAAAATTCATTAATGACAATGTGTATATAAAAACCCGAAAATAATCTTGGTCAGAGCATTTCATTTGAAGGCCATGTAGATTTGTGTCTAAAAAGGTCTTTTGAGGAAAGAACCATACAGATTTGACCTGTCCAGTCAGTGCACGCATTTGTCAGTAATCGTGTAGCTCAATTCAGAACTTAAAGGAGCTCAATGATTCGATGAACAATACCAAAGAAAAGAGATTTGGGTAGGCCGCATAAAGTACTCACAACTGCCAGATTATCATTAAAAGTAACTGAGAAAAATAAATAAATATATATATGTATATATGAACTACATAGTCCTCACATTCACAATAATAAAAATAATATTATACTTCACAAAGTAAACAAAGTTCCTAAAGTAAAAAATAAATAAATTGGAACAGCTCAATCCCAAGCCTTTTTGTCCTCAATATCATCTTTAACGGTATAAAAAGCTTTCTGGCACAACTTGCGTTTAATGAATGATTTGAATTTATTAAGGCTTAGATCTTGTACGCGGCTCGGAAGTTTATTATAAAAGCATATACATTGAGATCTGAACGAGCCACCTATTTTCATGAACCTTGTTGTAGGTACAGTATCGACCAAAAGTCCATAGGCAAACTCACAAACCAATAGACTGACGCTGCGGTTTGACTTACGACCTTCTTCTATAAGTTGTTACACACACACATACTTACTTTGTCTGCAACTCATACTAGTTCATAATTTCGAGCAATACTGTATATAGCATGCTAGCTCAGTGGATAACCCGCTTTGGTATGTGCGATTATAGCGAGCCGAGAGGGTTCGAATCTCACGTGCGGTTAGCTCGTCATTTTTTAATAATTACTATTCGTAGTTTTTGTTATTTTTTAAATAAAGACTAGTTCAATAATCATTTATTTTTTGGTTCATTCGTCTTGTTCACATAAATATTAAAGTTTAGCAGGTAGACCTCAGAAAATTAAGTAAATTATTTCGATTTCTGTAGGGTAGACAGATGCAGTTCGTTACGAGTATTCATTTAATGGAACTTTGTTGGTTCGTGATTATTGTTGGTGACAAGTAAAAGCGGTGTTGTGGTTATTATTTTCAAAATGCAGTCAAATATAAATATTGAACGGAGATCAAATATTATTGCGCTGCGTAAAAGTGAATGTAATTTACACAAATATCGTATGAAACCAGACTAAGTGTGAGTGTTATCATTTATATATTTCATATTTGACTAAACATATATCTTAATCAAAGGTATTGTTGATCGAACAGAGGTATTGTTGAGACAGAAGATGCCTTTAAAGTTTTTATATTTATTATGAGGTTTAATTCGATTAGTGAATGATAAATAATTAGTATGTGTAATAAATACGATGTTATTCTTTGTTCTAGAGAAATACTGTGAAGGTTAAGAGATATTTGGAAGAGGCTTGTTATCGAGAAGCAGCGACGTCAAATGGTGAATAAATATGAAATAAATGGTTGCATATCAACGAGATATTTTGCTGAATTATTAAACACGGTATTATGAACCGTTCTCCGTGCACTCTGAAGGCTTGCATCACTGAAGACCAGCTAGGAAACCATTTTTGACAGAAAGGCATAAACAAGAACGTTTCACGATAATATTAAGACTTCAAGAGGGACACTGCTATATTTTAACCTTAAAATATTTACCGTTCTAACTTAATAAACAACACATTCGTTATTGCATGAATTTGTGGTAACGATTTTTTTAAGTATGTAAGAAATACGACAAAAACCATATTGAAATATGGTGTTTGTCGTATTTCTTGCAATTTGACCGAAAATGTTTAAGATTATTTTAGTAATATTATTATTTTAGAATTAAAATCTGTGGTTTAGTTTCAATCTTCTTTTCGTAAAGAAAATGAATACTTAAGCTATAACCTCAATACCAACCAATATTTATTAAAGCCAAATAAAATGTAAAATAATTAATGTAAACAAACTGCCCATATTTAACCTTAAAATCACCTATTTTGTAAGTAGTTTTTTTTTTTACATTTTGAGTAGTCTAATATTCTTATTTATTGCTTAATTACTTCGACCATGATCAAAGCTTAATATTTATGGCGAAAAAATCCATTTAAAATTCAAAACATTTCATAATTTAAATATGTCAAAATAATACAAATTGCTTCTAAGTTTCTTGAGATCTATATCTAATAAATATTGTTTAATTTTGTTATCACATATCTTTTATTCTAAACCCTTTATTGCAATATCAAAATTAATAAAAAGGCAGCAATATTAAAAAAATATTATTTTTGAAAACAAAAATAATAAATTTCGAAAAGAAAAAAACCGCGCTGTTCTTTACGAGATCAGAACCTAAGCCAGCTCGAATCTCAGTCCAACTCTTTAAAGCCTTCTGCTATCTGCACACATAAGATTAATTTGAATTTTAGCAATGACATAAACTGGCCAATGTCACGCGCATGATGCGTGTGTGTTATCGTGTCTAACAAAAGCGACGGAGATATATTTTTGTTTCGCGAGTACGTGACGACAGTGTGTAAAGCGTTCTCTGTGGTGTTTGTGCCGTGTTATTTACACATACAGATATACGGACTATATCGCGTGTTCACAGCAAAACGACTCTTAACGTGCCTATCCACTTTTGAGCGCTTACTGTACAACAAGGCGATTTATTTTAGTATATTTAAGGAGTAATTTTCATATAATAATAATTGCTGTACATTAATTTATTCCGAATTGATTCTGAGGGCAGGATCCGACCATGTCTTTTGTGGTTGTTGCTAGTATTGATGTTATGGATATCACTGTATTTTTTAAACAATTTGATGTTTTTATGGGCATATAAAAGATTATCAAAAATATACTGAGAAGGCACAGTCATTACATCAATCTCCTTAAATTTATCTCTGAGAGAGTGTCTCGGACTTAATTTATAAATTGATCGAACAGCTCTTTTCTGCAAAACAAAGATAACCTAAATGTCGGTGGCATTTCCCCACAACAGAATACCAATTACCATACGGCATTACACTATGAAAATTGCTAAAGTACACTAAACGGGCTGTCTCTATGTCAGTTAAATTACGAATTTTTCTAATAGCATATGCTGCGGAGCTTAGCTTGTTTGACAATTTATTTATATGTGGGCCCCACTGAAGCTTAGCATCCAAAGTTAAGCCCGAGAATACTGTGCTATCTTCAGGATTCAATTCTTCGCCCTTTATCAACACATTTGTTTTCACCTGCCTAACATGAGGTAGAGTAAACTTAATGAATTTGTTTTTTTTTTTCATTAAGAAGTAAATTGTTAACATTGGATAAGTGAACTACTTTTGAGATCGCGGTATGTACAGGTCGTGCCATTAAAGATGAGACTTGACGCACCACGTGGTTTGACTTGCGCAGTAGACGATTTATGGGTCTCTTTAGCGGTATGAGATCCCCGCTGGGGCGTCATCGGGGCGGGGGAAAGAGCGGCGGGAGGCGCGGTCAAGTCTCATCTTTAATGGCACGACCTGTACATCGTCAATAACCAGCTGCTGACGTTTAAGTTTAAACAAAAGTGAAGTGTCATCCGCAAACAACAATATATCATGGTTAGTCTTTACGAGGTAAGGTAAGTCATTCATGTAAAAAAGAAACAAGAAAGGACCGAGAATTGAGTCCTGTGAGACTCCCATTGTTACTATAGATCCGGGAGATCTTTTTCCATTAACGTGAACGCTCTGAATCCTATTACTCAAGTATGAAGTAAGAAGATCCAAAGCGCTGTTCCGGATCCCATAGTGGCCGAGTTTCATGATTAACGCATTTGTCTTCTCATGCATTATAAATATGATCTAAAAGTTCAATACCGGCGGCATCAGGCTTGTAAAACCGAACTGTTAGCTATGTAATAATTTATGTCTCTTAAAAAATCTTTGCAATTGCTCTAAAATTTATTTCTCAAAAATTTTACTAAAGGTAGGTAGTACAGATATTCTATTTCACGAAGTCCGTTCGGCTTTGATTGTAGTAGTGACGTATCCCGACAAGCGCGCTTGTGTGTGTAAAAGTAGGTAACGTTAGCAAAAAAATCTGATATATATTCAAGTCGAGATTTAATAATCTAAATAAAATTTTAGTTTTAAAAGTATATACATTTTGTAAATAAATTAGATTAGGTTGCAATAAATACAAAAATATTAAGAATATGTAGGCATTTAATTAAGCATTGGTGTTACAGAATGGAAACGAAACAAGTAGGACTATTCAGTATTTTCAATCACTATCAGATAAATTTTCGATTTCCGATTCCGTTTTGCTGTCGTCAGAATCATCTTGTACATTGATTATAAATTCAAAATCGAGATCAAAATATTTCAAGTAGTCTTTTTCAATTTTTTCAACATGAGCACAAGTTTTTTGCCACGTTTCACTGCTAACTTGGCCCAAACTTTCATTGATCAGTCTTTCCGTATTCGTCATGTTTTGCTCGATATTTTTAAATGCGACATAAGTTTTAACGATCCCCCAAATATTTTCAATCGCATTTAATTCTGGGTGATAAGGGGGAAGGCGTAAGACATCAAAACCCTTGCTTTTTATAAAATCGTCAATCTTGTAGATTACGTGTTGGGCTTTGTACTTCTTTATTGTATCGTACAATTCCAATTTAAGAAGAGATTCATCAAATGCTATACCCTTATCCCTGAGCCATTGCTGCATATCGGCTTTCTTTGTAGATTGCGTCGGTAGTCGTTCAGCCCGTGTGTTGTGATAAGATGCATTGTCTAAGACAATGACAGAGCGCGGAAGTAAATTGGGTAGCAACTTTTCATTTAGCCATTTTACATAGTTATCATAGCTCATATTTGAATGATAATCACCAGCTGTTGAGTTGGCCTTATACACCAAGGAAGCATTTTCAATAAAACCATCCTTGGTTCCCGCGTGCACTAAAATAAAGCGAGTGCCTGTGCTAATTTTTTTTTAAAACGGAGTTCTTTCCTTTTTTTTTGCCCAGGTGTTGTTTCGCACGTGTGTCGAAAGGACGTAGCTCTCATCGGTGTAGACAATGGGCCGACTTTGAGAGCGGTACTCTGTTATTTTTTTTAAATATTTTAAACGCCACATTTGTATATCATGACGCTCCGTCAAGACTTTACGGTTGTTCTCTGTTTTGCGCCACTTGTAACCTAATTTCAACAATAACTTGCGAACAGTTTCTAAACAACCTTCGAATCCGATTTTTTCATTCAATGCTGTTCTTAACTTAGTTCTTAATGTTGGAATTGCTTTATGGACAATATGGAAATCTTGTACAGTACTGCAAACCACATCGGCTGTAAAATTATCTATATCCACTTTATTATCTCGCTTTCTCCTTTTCTTCATAGGTGAAGTGAATTTTGATGAAGTGGATGGCAATTCCTTCTCTTCTTTTAATATTCTTTTAACTATTTTTTGGCTCACACCCGTAGCTTCAGCTGTACGGCGTGTAATGTCTCGTAAATGAGACAAATCACAGTTGAGTTCCATTAATGATTTTGTTAATTCATATTCTTCTCGCAGAAAATGATAAACACTAGCTATCATGTTTAGACCCTAAAACAAAATGTAATCAAAATAATTAAGTAATATAACCATTTTATAACACAAAAAAACATTCATTTTATAAATACTTCTATTGCTATATTAAGTATCTTTGTATAACATTTTAATTGAAAACGTATAAATAAATATTACCTCACTATGGACAACTCTTCTTCGTTTTGTTGCCATGCTGACCTTACTCCGAGAAACAATTTGGCGCGAACTAAAAACCATTACTGATCCGGACCGTGTCCCGATCGACACTGAGCGCTCTCGAGGTTACGCACACAAAAACAATGTGCATGTGCACGCTTGACAACATTCATAGCCAAACGGACTTCGTGACATAGAACATCTGTATTGCAATAGGTCTATAATTTGTGGGGTCTGATGTACTACCTGATTTAAACAAAGGTATTATTTTACTATTTTTCATAAGATCGGGAAACTCCCCACAGTTAAAGTCAAAGTCAAATCATTTTTTTCAAATAGGCCCATGTATGGCACTTTTGAACGTCAAAATTTACAAAATAATACAATTGATTCTAGTCGCCCCTTCCAAAAGGTAGTTTTCGTATGGAGAAGAATCGGCAAGAAACTCCACCGTTACTCTTTTAACATCTTTTACAATAGTTTCTTTAAGTACGTACATTATTATATGTGAAGACGATGCACCTCGAATAAAATTACTATACCACAATAGGTAAAAAGAATTAAAAATGAAGCAACGACAGATAATTTAATGATGTGATATAAATACATGGTGCTCACATATTTACAAACATTGTAAAAGTAGACGATTTTCCTAATTTTTTTTTAAATTAATAAGTCAGTGTGTGAGGAAGTAATCACAGAATGTAAAATCAATGTCATATAACACAAAATTATAAATTTTACGATTAAATTAGCAACCTGTTTGATTTTGTCTTGATTCTAAATTGTCCTATGGAGCAGGACCAGCATGTTTCCAAGCACTCTTATCTTGGATATAATCCTCTAATTTGTAATATGCTTGTTTACAAAGTGTACTTTTAATATGAGTTTTAATTATTTTTTTCATTTAATTGCAATATGTCACAAGGTATTTTGTTGTAATATTTAACAACCCCATAAAAGATGTAGATATGTACTTTAGATAATCTGAAAAATGGTTGATCTAGTTTATCTTTATTTCCAGTACCTATTAAAAATGTCTATCACTTATTTTATTAAAAAGATGTGGATTTTTCCTTACGTACATAATATTTTCATAAATGAATTGGCAAGGTACCGTCATAATTAATCCTTTTAAATAAATAGTTTCCTGAGAGATTTGCGGCGACGTAGATTATAAATGGCTCTGACAGCTCTCTTTTGTAAAATAAAGATGGATTCAATGTCAGCAGCCCGACCCCACAGTAAAATGCCATACGACATAATGCTGTGGAAGTAGCTAAAATAGACCAATCGCGCGGTTTCTACATCTTTTAACTGTCTTATCTTTCTAACAGCATAAGCGGCCGAGCTTAACGCCCCGCAAGAGGAGGTCCCCATTGTAATTTCTCGTCTAGCGTAATTCCTAGGAAAACCGTTTGATTAATAAATTCCAGTTTTTCCCCATTCAATATGATGTCACATTCGCTACTTCTAACATTAGGTAATTTAAATCGAATGCATTTGGTTTTTGTTTTATTTAGTACCAAATTGTTTACCGTAAACCAATCTTGGACTTGCAGAATAGAGCTATTCACGTCTTCAAGATTTTGTGACCGTCGTCGGTTTATTTTAAATATTAATGATGTGTCATCTGCAAATAACAGGCGATATAATTATTAAAGATAAGAGCTAAGTAAGTGCTACAATGTCAATAGTAGACTTGGCAACTTCTACAGAATTACCCCACAGATCTGCAGTCTTTTTTACATTTAAAGTGTGAAAAGTTTTTTCGCAAACATTTACATTTTCCTTTAGCAAAGGCTCAGCAACAGAAGGTGATGAGTTTTGGGATTTAGTAGTTGAAACGGGAATATCTGAAAATAAATTGTATAATCTTTGTCCCCGTGCTGTTATAATATGTAAGGAGTGAATGAGATTACTTGTACCTATGTCGAAGGACTTCCGTGAAGTATGCCAACATTGCCCCCAAGGGGAACTTTTCCCGAAAAACCATTTTTAAGCATATATTTGATGTTCAATTATCTTAATTATCTTACCTAAGTCAATCAATGCTGCCATAATGGCAGCATTGATTGACTTAGGTAGAAAATAGGTTATAATGTATGGCAATACTGACTATCGTGTTTGTTGCTAACTTCGCTTAGTATCTTGTTGCAACTCGTTGAATGAGGTGTGTGTTTTTGTGGGAAAATTTGAGTGCAATGTCAGGGTAACATTTCTTTAATTAAAAAAAAAAAACTTTTCATAGTGTCGTTTGCATTCCTAAAGGAATGACACCGCTCGTCGCGCGACGAGCGGTGCCTTTGTGTCGCGTCGCGCGTCGCGCATGTTTGAAAGAGCCTTAAAGCAAATGCCATCTTTACCAAAATTTTTGTACTGGTTTTTATGTCATCTGCATAAAGGCCATATTTGCGTCAAAAAATCAATGTGGGCAAAGTTCGCTAAAAGTCCACATAACTTTGTCCGCCAATAAAATCGAATAAATATTGAATTGAATGTTGAAAATATTAAATTTAACGATACCAACACATGCACGTGATCTTACAGTTGTAGCTGATGAAGGAAAACACTTACGTCTCCATAGAAAAATCGTATTAAAATTGTATTTATTCGAAAAAAGTGGGCAAAGTTGACATGTTTCACGGTTTATCTACAAATAGGAACGCTGACCGACCCTACAGGATATTGAGACTTCGATAAAAGTATGAAATAATAAAGGTAGAATAACTAACTGCTTTACACGTATTCATACTTCAACTTCCCTCGAGTCTCATTGTGAGGGATGCAAAAGACACTAAACTCTAAGCAGTTTGAGGTTGGTTCAGCAATATCGGGTGGCAGGGACATCGACGCACAATCTTTTACCATGGATTCAGTAGGTACATGCTTTAGGACGTCGCTGCGTTAAAATTTTTCGTCGGTAATTTTTAATAAAAAAATGCTGTTTAAAATAGATCCATGGTAACAGGTTGCGTTTCGATGTCCTTGCGACCCTTTGTAAAGTATGGCAGGTAAAAGAAGGAACACAGTTTTATTTTTTTCATATTTAGAGTTGAACTCATAGAAAAAGTTCATAATGTTCATGAGTATTTACCTACTACACTCCCTTAAAAGTTGTACCTTCTTTTACCTATCATAGGAATTACCTTTATAGCTAGGTATGCCAAATTCATAGACGGAGAAAAGACTAGTTTAAGAAGAGACGCTGAAAGAAATCGTGGTATATAAATCTCCACAGGAAACTATGTTAAATGGTTTTGCTAATATTTTATACAAGTAGCAGAATATTAAGTTCTAAGGTTTAGTACCTACTCAATACTTCATAGTTCCAAAACCACGATTGGGACATAGTCACAACATTGATATCAGATTTTTGCTAGGCGTTATTACAAAATATTTATCTTTACACTTCAATTAGAGCTATATTTCTATTCATTTCATATTATTTATTTTATTTAGATTCTACAAAATCGGGCAAATATTTTACGACCGTCTTTATAATCAGTATTTTGGTACAACTACAATTTACCAGTTGTCTGAAGCTTTAACAAAAAGCTTTAGAAAGTTGAAGTTTTCAACTCCGCTTTTAAAAGAACGGGCTTTGTAGCAACAAGCTCGCTAACCCATCCGAAACCCAACCGCAAAAAAATTACTTAACCCCACCCATCAATTGAAACACGCGCCGACCAATTAGAAGCAAGCTTTGGAAACTATATTGACAGCTCATTCTAAAATAGAACTCGTTGAACCAAGGTCGAACCAATGAGAAGCCAATATTCAGTACTTACAACGTTTTGCATCTGTATCAATATCATTTCAGAGGTTAGGAGAACCTTTATCAACCAGGAGCGTTTCAAATATGTGTCGGAATTCATGGACAGAAGTCGTGTGATAATGTTGTTAAAAATAGTGTGAAAATGGGGAGCTCAAAGACATGGATTACGCCGTTTATGAAGCAGGTTCGTGTGTTGTTTTTTATCTGTTGGTAATCTTGCATGCGCCATGATGGTCTGTGTTCGGATTGGCGGGTTAAATTCTATTTTTGGTTGAAGCTTTTGTAAATAAATAATGCACGTTGCAGGTCGCCATGTGATTGCATTCATACTTGCATCGATTTATAGATTTATCTAAGAATGCAAACAGGAAATGACACTCATTTAATCATCGTAGAATGGAATGGAATAAAAAAGCTTAATCTTCGTGAAAATAACCGTTTTATAGATCTTCAAATAATATTTAGCCACTATAGTTTCAGCATAGGAACTTAAAAATATTGAAAAGACTCGCATAGAGCATAATTATTAGGTAGGTAATTCTAGTAAAATAGGTACCTAGGTATAGGTATACATAGGTATCTATCTAATATTTATTGTAATGCAATTGCCCGTGTTCACCTTCAATAAGTGACACTTAAATGAATCCCTAAATAAAAGTGCATTGTTGGGTTTTCAACTCTCAGCGCTGAGCCTAACGTTGAAAATCTCAGTGAACATTTAAGTGTCACTTAGTGAAAGTGAAAACGGGCATTAGTGCATTCATTCTCATGTAGGTCCTACTACCTTAATCATGACCAAATCTAACTTTAGTTAATACCTTCTACAAAGTGCATGTAGGAAGTCTGGTACCTACCTAAGTAGATTGGTACTCGAATGGGTTAATAATAGCCTTATCATAAACTATTTGAGTGCACTTATTGACACTGAAAACTTCCATTGCTAATAAATTAATTCACAAAATACAGGGTGGCATATCGACGCGAAAACTGTTATGGATTCAGTACAAGGTTCTGAACCTTTTCGTTCGTTTTTAATTTTTAGTCAGTTACCTATTTAAAAAAAAAACAGCTGTTTCATAGAAAAGTGCAATACCTACGTGGTCAAAATGTATGGAACAATATTTTTTTTTTAAATAACCGACGAAAAATTACAACGCAGTGGGGTTCAGAATCACGTACTGAATCCATGGTAACAGTTTCCGCGTCGATGTCCCTGCCACCCTGTATAGGTACTCGTATTTATTTGACAGAACATGAGCAATCTTTTTCTTCCTTCGTTCCTATTAATTTATTAGGATTGACATTTTTAACCGTCTTCAAAAAAAAGAGGAAGTTTCTCAATTCGACCGTACCTATATATATATCTATATTTATGTGTATTCGCGGATAAATTCGTCGTTTATGAACCGATTTTGATGATTCTTTTTTACCTACGTCTTTTTCTCCGTTATCTCTATTTGCCGTCATCTCAATGCTAAGGATGCATCTTAGCCATAACGTCTCCCACATAATTTCCAATCAAATTTCTATTTCCATAATCACCACGGTTTGTTTTATTTTAATTGATAATCTCGAAGTTCAATGACGTTAACTGGCAGAGACGCTGCCGTTTCAGGCTCGGACCTATTCAATTAGTTGGGTTTTAATTTTAACTCAGCACAAGATGGAGACCATATTCTCCATTATTTCCGTTAGAGTATGGTGAGAGTACTATAGGAATACTACGTACAGTCAGCAACAGTGTCAATTTACAAATTATAACAGCACAATGACAGCTCCAAGTAATCATACAAATGGAAATGAATAGCAAGCAACACAATCAAATGAAACCGTTACGTAGCCCCAATAAGTCCGTGCTAGGTATACTGATCACTGGTCAGTTAAATCATCGTGCCATTTTTGTTTCAGAGAGAAAGAGATAGAGCTATAAGTAGGTACAGGCAGCGGGATAAATGTATATATAAAAAACGGTATATATTATAAAAAACCGTAAATTGTGTATGTTGTGTTAGCCTGTAAGTAATTTTTGCACTTATAACCGTACTATTAAGGAATTTATTTTATATGTTTTGTGTATACAATTGTTGGTCAACCTCAATAAATAAATGACATCATCCTTTTTTCGTTACGGTACAATGGTGGTTTACCGTAGAGCAGTCAGCTCAATTAAGCTTTATAGGACCCTTCAAATACAGCTGAGGGGAATTAAGACCAGGCACTCTAAAGATAATTTCCACGCAAGCTTCGCCCCCATGCACCCCACCACTCCACTATGTGCTAAACGCTAACACATCAGTAATTAAGTTAAATTTCGCGTGCGTTCTTTGATTGTGTTCGAGCACAGAACTAAACGGCGTAAGTCTCAATTTTTATTTCGTTTATAACTAAAGTAATAATTGATCTAGAGAAAAAATATCTTGTGCCTGGATAATAAACTATATTTTCTTGTTGTGAATACTTATTTTAGACAGAAAAGCTTAGTTACACCCTCCTCTTATCACCTGAGTACTAAATCCCTATTTAGTGTTCAAGTGTTAGTTCCTTTGAGTTCCTTTCATCTGAAACATAACTGGTGAAATGTGGGTGTTAACATACACCTCTGCTAACCCTCAGGCGAATATAGCATGAAGGCTCTTTCAAACAGGCGCGACACGCGACGCGACACAAAGACACCGCTCGTCGCGCGACGAGCGGTGTCTTTGTGTCGCGTCGCGTGTTGCCCCTGTTTGTAGGAGCCTTGATGGTATGTTCTTTCATAGTTATCTTGTGTTGGCACGAGATATTTATGAGTAGTAAGAACATTAGATATCAAGTAACTAATCAAGGTGGCGGCGGAGCTGACTGCCCTGGGTGCGCCGGCATGACAGGACAAAGTATCACATGAAGGTTAATTTTTTGGGTTCCATACCACAAAAGGAAAAAACGGAACCCTTATAGGATCACTTCGTTGTCCGTCTGTCTGCCTGTCAGTCTGTTAAGACCCTTTTACTCAGGAACGCGTGAAGGTATCAAGTTGAAATTTAGTACCAAATACGTAACTCTAAAAAAATCAAGCTTATAAGACAACGCAATAAAAAATACCGCCATTTATACGAAAATATTGATACTCGCAAATAAATCAAATCATATAGGATACTTCCCGGTGAACCAGAATCATGAAATTTGACTTGTGCAAGGACTTGTGCTGTGACACAAGTACAAGAAAAAGTCCGAAAATCGTTAATTTTTACGATTGCAAACTTACATTTGCAGTTGGAGAATTGACCGTGACGTATAACGATGTATGGAAGAACATGTTTTTCATCTACAATGTTTATAAGTCTGTTTTTGGAATAAACTCATCCCAACTACGGAACTCTTCGTTGTGCGTGGTCCGACACGCAATTGGGCGGTTTTTAATTTTAATGCACCATACATCTTTGCTTCTAATTACGATTTTTTTTTTCTGAACATTTCAGTGCTTCGTGACGTCAGGCGTGTCCCTGAATATGGCTGGGTCTGGTCTGGTGGTAGGATTCACCACGACCTTGCTGCAGCAGCTCAGAAGCCCAGGGTCTATCATACCCATTGATGACACATCTGGATCTTGGATAGGTTGGTAACCATTATACATTGGGTATACAATATATCTGCCTATTACTATCTCACTGTAGACCAGAACAGAAACCTCTCCGAAACAGAAGGAACAAGAATTGCCCAATTACCTGATGGCAATTTTAGTCAATTTTCTTCTGCGTCGTATCGATGATTTCATTTTACAAGTTTTAAATTAGCTTCGACCAGACTTCGGCTACTTCGACAGCGTTATCGTTGGCCTCGCAAAGGTCTTCGATAGTGCAGGTGTGTTTCTCACGATGTTTCCAATGTCTATGAACCAATCGTTAAAGCGAGTCTCTAAGAAAAAGCGTCAGGGCAGGGCATCCTGTTTCATGTCGCAGATGGCACTAGGTATATATCTCCTGTAAATCTACTGCAAGGTCCCATTGACATTTGGTCACGATCTGATGATGGGATCTTGGAGAAATCGAGGGAACTCTTCAAATATTATAGGCACATCTATAGCGATTTGGATATTTTTTATAGTAACTCGTACATTTGCTTTCGAAAAGCACCATTTGATAAAGTGAAGCTGATGAATTACAAAGCAACCCACTAAAAAGTGAAAATATATATTTCTTCACCAAAAATACAACCGACTTCCAAACACGAAGTCGGTGGCAAAAAATTTAAATACTGATCCAAAGACACCGACTTAGAATAGAATAGAATAGAATAGAAATTTATTTTGCAAATATGGAATATATGGAATTTTTTTTTTTTTACTTCCGAAATTAAAGTTTATTTTCACTTTATAGTTTGGAAGTCGGTTGTATTTTTGGTGAAAATATTCTTTTATAATCACTTGAAGCCTGCCTTGTCGTTGTCCCATTGCTAAGTAGTTAAGGGAATTTATCCCGGTCTATTCTGGCTGATAACTTGGCTGATCTTTTAAGTTTAGCGAACATACACGTGTCATTCGCTCCGCCTGTGTATGTGCAAATATGTAAACATTTATTGCTAAACACGGAAATCTTAATAACCATGACAAATAAGTAATTTGCAATAGTCATTAAGAGGTCCGTGTGAAATTACAATGAATAACATAATGGCATAAAGCTGATTGGACAGCAGATGGTTCATTTACCATCTCAGTTTTTATAACTAGACAAGAGAACAATAGGTCGGAGCATGTTTTCCATAGTCCAACGCTGTGGTAGAAAATAACTACTACGTGGACGCAGACAGAGGTCTACCGCGAGATAGACCACATAAAACTGGCGGGAAAACCAACCAGCAATAATTCAAATTTAGCCCTTGCTCGAAGTAACTGGAAGTCAGGGGTAGCCATGGTACGGAGCGAGAGGGCATGGGAAGCCGTCACCTCCTTTTGCGAAGCAGTAATGCTCGCAAAGGAGGAGGCGGGATCCCAGGTCGATTCCCATGCCGCCGTAGGCGCGGGCTTATGGATGATGACCAATGGGTAGCTCGCCGTCTGATAAAGACCAGGCCCGACTCGACGGCCATCCTCAATGAGATGTCAGCACAATTGACGGGGTCCGCTAGGGCCGATGCCTGTCAGGGTCGCGGGAAAGTCCGTAAGGGATACCGTAGCCCCTGGCAACACAAAGGCAACACGGGTGGGTTTTAGTCAGTATGAGTCTGTCACGCAATTATCAAATAACTTCTAATTGGAGCGGGAGGCTCCAATTAGAAGTTATTTGATAATTATTACGATAGATAAATATTACGAAGAGTTTTGCCTTGGGAATCACACACACCCGAAATAAAATCCAATTAAATCGATATTGATTTGACAAAAAAACTGCAATTTTTCACAATTCCGATACTGGAATTAGTACCTATTTACAATTCTTAGCCGGTTCCAGCCGACAATAAAGTTTATGACCAACAAAGAAATTGCATTCTTAAAATCAGCTGATGGATTTTTCACCCCTAAGTACTTATATATCAATTAATTGTTTATAAATGAGGCGTACATTGGTAACTTAATTACTTTATCAGATTGCAGTTAAAACCAGCTAGTTTAGTTTACGTTTTCAATATCTTTACGATCTCCTTGACCTCTTATCTATGTCATTGAGTTTCTTATGCCATAAGTCAAAATTAATGATTATTCAAATATCTCTTGCATTCATTTAGAGTAATTCTATGATCAAAATTTCATCAATATTGTTATTGACCTATCCATTACTGAACTCATAGTTTAGCCGTAAGATATACTACAGGCTCTGTTAAGCTAGCTAGTTGTACCCCGACATGCCCCACAGGCGAATATAACTGCATAATATAGAGCTCCATAAGTTCAAACTTCTATAAACTATTCTCAAAATCAGCACGCTTCGTGATCACAGCACGTTCACATTATAACATTTAAAAGGATGAAAGAATAATCTTCCATTTTGTTTACAGCGGCAATCCCCGGCATCTCCCTGGTCTTCGGCAACTTCATAGCACCACCAACAATGTCCAGATATGGCAGGAGGATTGCCAACCTTGCGTCCATCGTGCCACTGATCTTCGGCTGGGCTGCCATCTACTTTGCTAACAGCATCATCATCCTCCTGCTCGCAAGATTCCTTCAAGGACTGTGTATGGGCATGTGTACTTCACTAGGTTCCCTTTTAATAGGAGAATATACCAGCCCGAAGAACAGAGGAGCATTTTTAATGACGATATCAGTCTCCATAGCTTCTGCAGTGATGACGGTCCATTGCTTAGGATCTTACCTCACATGGCAAACCACCGCCTTAATCTGCGGTTGTGTATCATTTGTTGATCTGTTCATAGTCATATATTCACCGGAATCCCCCAGCTGGTTGGCGGAAAAAGGAAGGTATGACGCTTGCAAACAATCTTTTAGATGGTTACGAGGAGATACTGAAGATGAAGAGCTAAGGAAAATCATTGAGGCGAGTATTATGCTGAAGGAAGCAAAAGCAGAAATGAGGCAAACAAAATCATCGATAAAGAAGTTCAGAAACAAAATAGAAGACTTCAAGATAACAGTGAAGAAAAAGGAGTTTCTGAAACCAATCATCATAATGATACACATATACATTTTGGGCCAATGGAGTGGGATAAACATGCTTGTAGCATACCCTATAGATTTATTCCACAAAATTGTTGGAAAAGACTGCAACATACCACTATTAGTACTTACTTTAGATGTACATAGAATAGTAGCTAATACAACGGCTTTATATGTGATACAGAAAGTGAAAAGACGAACTATATTAGGTGTAACAGTGTGTATAAACATTTTTGCTTTATTAGCAAATGCTTCGTATTCCTACGCGAAGGAAACTGGGTTTATTTCTCCAGATGAATTTACGATAGGTATATCTATAGTACATATTCATATGTTTGCAGTAGCTACTGGTTCATTACCATTATGTTTTATAATAGCTGGGGAGATATTTCCTTTGGAATATCGTAGCTTAGCTGGTGGTATTAGTGTATTATTTTATTCAACGAATTTGTTTGTTACTATTAAAACTGTGCCATTTCTGTTGAGTACGATAGATTTGTATGGATTGTATATATTGTATGCGTCTATGATGGTGTATAGTTTCGTTGTGGTGTGGTATTTATTGCCTGAGACAAAGGATAGGACACTGCAGGATATTGAAGATGAGTTTAGAGGTAGACCGTTGTCTCCTGAGGAGTTAAAGTCGGTGCAGTCTTTGGCATCTTTGAGAGCATTTACCACTGACAGGAGATGTAGTAATCCAGTTGTTCTATGAACTAAACATCACATCTGTATTCCCTGCAGGGGTAGGCAGATATATAGTTAATTTTAACGTCCGCGACAGTGATATTAAAAGTCCAAAGTTGTACTAGGAGGCAAGCATATAGACATAAATCGGGCTGCTACTAAAAATTTCATAATGGAGTAGGTAATGTTACTCCAATGAGTTGCACACTCGGGAATCGAACCCAGAAACCCGCTAAGTCAGTCAGTTTTTGCTTGAACAAAAAGGCAGGAAAACTATGTCTATGATAGATAACAAACTTAAGTAGGTATGTGCCTTATCTTTAAGGTCAGCATAGACCATTGAAGTGCCAACATTACAAAATCACGCGGCACTTCAAATTTCTCTATCGGTAAACGAATGTCAACCGTATCTAAAAGGCACGTAGTTTGAATTTCAATTGTAATTGCATTAGTCGGTTCGCCGCTACGGTTAAAGTATGCATTGTTATAACATTGACCATGACTAATAACATTAGTTACTGCGATAGTCTGCTTTACGGACACAATATGGGTCATATTGGACATATTTAAACAGTAATTTATGGATTTACAAGTCGTGTATCCGATTGGACTTCCCATCGGCAATTAATGGCGAGCTTTCATGCAAAATATCATCACCAATTTAACTTCTTTAGGGGACGAATTTTCAAAAACCTTAGTGCTCACATTCGATAATACACCCAGCGGTGTAAGTGTTGTCTGTCAGTGAATGAATTTTAGATTTTTATTAAGTACATAATACCTATGTAAAATGTCTGGATCAGCAAGTAATCATCGAAGCTACGATAATATTTTTATTTTTTATGAGGAAGATGGCGCAGTCAAATGCACGTTCATGGTGAATCGTAACAACGTTTTCGTATTCGTTTATTTCGTACCAACAAAGGCAATTTTCGCAATTCAAATGTTACTACTGACGCGCCGTTGACCATAACAATAGTGTGACTACAGTTAGACCGGGACCGCTGATCCGCGCCTTAGGAATGCGCGAAAAGGCCGGCAGCGTTGACGAATGAGCGACCTGCACTAGCCCCCCGTCTCGCTGCGCACATAGGTACCTAAGGCGCGGAACAGCGGTCCCAGTCAAATTACAGTTATGAAACAACTTTTGTAAGAGACAGAATACCTGCACCTCAATTGTGTGAAACACTTTCAATCACAATTTTAAGGAAATTGTAATCCATTGCCTCGTATGTTGGAATAACTGTCTGTTCGATAACGTAAATCACGCAATGAATGTTGTTGGATTTTCAAGTGTTACGCAAGTATTCGGCTGTGCAATTGGTAGAGTAGGCCACTATCAAAAGAGGTTGAACATGTAAGAAAAAATCCCTCATCATCTGTTTAGCTTTTTCCCAACTATGTTGGGGTCAGCTTCCAGTCTAACCAGATACAGCTCAGTACCAGTATTTTACATGGAGCGACTGCCTATCTGATCTCCACAGCCCAGTTACTGGGTAACGATACCCCTTGGTGAGACTGGTTGTCAGAATTTTGGGTTTCTGACGACCCGGTACGACTGTCAAAGAACTAACGCTGACAGCCGGGACCAAAGGCTTAATGTGCTTTCCGAAGCACGTAGGGGTCTCGGTATGTAAAGATGGTCACCCATCTACGGACTGACCGCGACAAGCGTAGCTTAATCGGATCGATCGACCCGTGTGGCTGTTATTAATTAGTCACAGTCCCCTCAAAACCTCCCTACAACCGCTTAATAAATATGTACTTAAATGGATATTGGAATGAATTGTTAGAATGATATCGCATTAAAGGGTATCAAACAGAAACCAATTCTAGTACTTAATATAATTTCTTCCATGTATTTACATTACACATGGTAACTAGTTTAAAATGTATTAAAGCGCCATATTACTTACAACAGTGAAATGTGATTATACCTTCGGATTATACAGCATATATCAGAAGTGTGGTCATATTATTTAAGAGAGTGGTCCCGACCATAAAACTGAACAACTTTAAATATGACCACATATTTTTGATACATCTTGTATACTGTGTAAAGAGATTGTAAATATAATTTATTATTAGGTACGTTAATTCATTATAATTAGATCTAAGATTTAATTGTTATTGTAAAGTTGACATTATAACAGCAGAAATACAAGACAAACTGAAATCTAAGTAATTGCTTTTTTATTCATAAGGGAATTTCTCAAACGTTAATCCTTAAGGGGGATGCGCTAAGGTAGTCAGCGAAATTCAAATTTTCTTACGTTTTTTGCAATTTGCAGGTCAGTATCATGTTGTATGTTGATCTAAATATGATTCGCGACCGTCACAAAAATGGCTTTACTCAATTATAATCATTAAAATCAGCAATACAAACTCCATAAGTTAGCATAAGTGTCAAATGTCATGATTTCATGAAATCACACTGACTTGTAAAATGCAAAAAACTAAAGAAAATTTGAATTTTGCGGGCTACCCTGACGCTTTCGCCTTAACTAGGTACCTGACGTCGATTCTGGAGAACGACCGACCAAAAACACGTCAGGTGGCTAAGGGTTCAAGCTTTAGAACTATATACGTAGTGTGACTGCTAATTAGTGACCCATACTTAAACACGTGACTTTACTCATCACTTTTACTATGGAATCAAATCTAAAAACGCGAAAAAAATTATCTATTGTTCCCTGAATTTATGTTCACATAACTCGAAAATGTAGGGAAAGTTGTAATTTCAGGTTTTGTACCGTAGTAAAAGTTGTTCATAGTGATAAGTAAAGTCCCGTGTTGAAGTATCGTTCACTAATGACCAGTTACCCTATATAAAGAATAGAATATTTTAGAATAGAATATTTATTTATTTTGCACAGAATGTAGGTTTTAACAATAAGATGGATTAATGGTTTACAGCACGGAATAGTGAAATAAGGTTGGAATGGTAATGTGGGCGTGGCAAGCGCGCCACAATTATGATTCGATAATCATAACTCGACCGATTCATTCATTCACCGCGTTTCGTGCGCTTCGGACTACTGCGGAGAACAGAGCTCTGCTTTAAAATGCCGTGTTGTGCAATTATAACTTGTAAAACAAAAAGTCAGACCGCAAGTATAGAGCGAGGGGGTATATCTTTCCATCGGTAAGTCGAAAATAACATTTAATTATAATTTTATTAGTAAAAAACATAAAAATATTCTGATCACTATGAAATTCCAAACATTAACGACATTATTGCAACAAGTAAAAAAAAAAAATACATTGCACGATGTGTACTCGCGTAATCAACGCAATTACTAAGTCCGCTTACAATCAATGTACTGCATGCGTCGTGTCCTCTTCACTTCAACCATTGACGTTTCGTCGTTTGCCCTGATTGGCCGTGATGCACGGTCGATAGTGAGGTGACCACGTGGTTAAATAAAATCATCGATAGAATTCTCAAATATAATTCTTTAATGTGTTATTTACATGATTTTTAAAACTAAGACAATAATAATAATATGTACAAGTATATAAAAAGGGGGGGGGGGGAATAATCATAGGGCATCAAAAAATTCGTCCGCATCGCTATCAATAGGAAAAGTGCCCAAAAGGCTGGCAGCATTGCCACGTTGTATGGCAATGCTGATTCTTTGGCCAAAGAATAGGCCAGCCCTCTGGTCACGTGAAGAGTCGACCAGTCGCTTGGCAATGTCTTGAAAAACGATGTGGGCACTCGGACCCCATGGCCCTAGTGTTTCAACCCCAAACGGCTCAAACATATAAGTCCCAATAAGATTGGAATATTTGCGCCGTTTGAGGTTTTCCGCACCTGCAGCAGCAGCCCCAGCACAGCCCGCCGTGCTAGGAAGATGGGATGGCGCAAGGGTGTCGACACACGTTGCATCCCACACCAAAGGCCTACCTACCTTCCAAGGCATCATGGTCATTCCGTCTGGTCTCTTACCATCGTCGCGTGCCAAGCCATTGGGCTCTAAAACAGCTGGCACTCCGGCGGTGACAAGAGCACGACGGATGATGTCATTGATGCTGGCGTGCCGTGCTATCCGACCTGCGCTCTTATTGCAGGATAGGCCATGGTGTCCGAGACAGTCGACACCTTCACCGCATTGGCAGAGATGCGGAGCCACACAAGGAGCGCCCAGACGCAGACAGGTAGCGAGCCGGAAGGTGGTATCACCCAGCATAGTGCCTATGTTGGGTGACGGTAGCGCCTGAAGCCAGAGGCCCGACTCCCACTCACCCACAGCCAGCAGGCGGGCACGCTCAGCAGTATTGGTGGACGTATTAATAAGATTGTTCCGTACCAACCTGCAGAGCGGCTCATCCCACTGCCTCTGGGAAGATGGGTTCACTGGCCGATCTGTATTCGGGCAAGTCGATTTCCAGGCGTTCTCCGCATCGGTCAAGCACGGCACTTCAGAGTTAACCAGGCAGGGGGCTAAAATTTTCCCGGTCAACTTTTCAGTGCTGTGGACAGAGGACAGGAACGCGGGTAAGCTAATACTGGTAATTTTGCGGACACCGAGGCCACCAAAACGGCCCATCCGTTTTGGTGGCCTCGGTGGCTTGCAGCCACGCGCGGTCATCCAGGGCCACATTCAAAATGGATGATAATGTGCTGCGAATGATTTGGTCAATTTTGTTCAAGAGGTGTGACTGCATCCATAAGGGGGAAGAGCGTAGAAAATATATAAAATTTGGACCAAAACAACAGTATCTAATCAGGGTGAATGCCGAATGTAAATTAATTTTGGAGAGTCTGTCCGAAACGTCATTGAAGTTTTTGATTTTTTCGTTGATGAAAGGAGAAAAACTGTCTTCTAAAATTGGGGAACCTAGGAGCTGAAGTGAACTTTTTTCTAAAATTTTGATTTGTGGGGCTATTTCATTAAATTTTTCAAGGGTCAATTGTCTGTCAGTAATGTCAGAAAGGAAAATTTCACATTTTGATGGGTTAAGGTCCAAGCCAATGGATTTAAATTGTTGTTTGAGGAGTTGTAGGTCTCTCAAAACGGTGTCTACATCACCTCCTAGCGTTCCATCATCCAAATACCACACGTTAAATTTTGAATTTAGTTTTTGGATAATTGGATGGATAGCCAAGCTGAAAATGACTGGCCCGAGAGGGTCACCTTGTTGGCATCCTACTGCAGATTCCAAAACATTGTCCTTGTATAGTAATTTAGAGGGATACCTGTAACACTGCCACATAAAACCATAAATTTCGGGTAGTTCCTTTTTGACTTCAGCCAACAAAGTGTCCCTGTTGACAGAGTTTAAGGCATTCTTAACATCAACCTTGAGGATAACCTCACATTTTTTGGAGTTCAAAAAGGTGGAAAGGGCATGCACGGCAGCTTCACAGCCCCCTCTTGAGCCGAAACCAAGCTGCAGGGGCTGAAACTTAGCTGTAAGGGATTCGCTGTATAGCTTACAGCATATTTTGGCTGCCGTACGCCTGTAGGTGCACCCAACGGCGATGGGACGAATGCCGCCGTCCTTCTTGCGCAGGGCACATAGATTTGCCCCATATAAGACATCGACGACGGCCTCGTTCACACCGCCGGTAAGCATGAGGTTAATTTGGGCCGCAAGTTCCTTCAGAAGCGACTCACCAGCGTCCCTGGCGCCTGAACTCACTAGGTCCTTTAGGTGTTGTGGGGTCAGGCCGTCGAGGCCGCCGGCGGAACCGCTCCGGAAGGAGCTCACGGCTGCAATCAGCTGGAAGCATATTCTCAAATAATATAAATTTACGTTGGACAAAGATTCTTTTTGAATTATTTTATATTTAATTAATGATAGTATATTTTTAGTTAGATGTATAATGAGTCAATTAAATATTACAATAATTATTGAACGAATGATACAATATAGTAAATACTTGTAGATGACAGATTTACAGGGAGAAATTGAATTCATTGGCAACATTATACGAGATCATTGTACTCATCTACAAGTATTTACTATATTGTATTTAGTATTAAAATATAAGTAAAATCCAATTTTACTTACGCAATAAATTATAAATTTTAGGTTTCCTAAAGAATCTAACGCCAGGGAACAATGGATTGACGTGACAGGTAGAGGAAACTGGATGCCGACAAAGACGAGTACTATTTGCTCTATACATTTCAGTAAGGATGATTTTATCATTAAAAAATCAGGTTATAGGTACCTAAAACCAGGGGCGATGCCAAGAGAACAAATTGTGCAGATTTCTTCTTTGGTAGGTTTTGTTAAAATGTATTACTAACTTGTTGGAATTAAGTTCCGATATTTCATATTCTACTCCTTTTTATTAACTCCTAAATTATGAACAAATCTGATCCCTGCATTCAAAATGTAAGGATCATCAGGTTTTATTTTATTTGATTGTTCATTTTCATGAAAAATATTTCGAGTATGTATGGTATCATATGATAATTACAGTAGATTAATTATCACACTCGGGTAAATCATTAGCAAGCATTCAGCTCTAATATTTCAATTTTGAATTATTATTAAGTGTACCGTGCATGACATGTTAAGACTTTTGCATTATTTTTCAGACAACTAATTCTTGCAATGCTGTACTTAATAAGCCCAGTTATGATGCTATTTCCACCAGTGTGCAAAATTGCGAAGGCGCTCAGGTAACCTTATATATATATATAAATTTATACCTATTATATATATTATATATATAATATATATAATAGGTATAAATTTACTTACTTCAGTGTTTTTTCTTTTTAAAGATTTATCTTTTTTTGGTGTCAACAAAATTGAAGATGAAGCCTGTGCTTGTAAATCCTAAAATTATAAATAGCATAAAATATTTTGAAATGCGGACTTTACAAGAGCGATTATAATTCAAGATATAAGTATAAGGTTACCTGAGCGCCTTCGCAATTTTGCACACTGGTGGAAATAGCATCATAACTGGGCTTATTAAGTACAGCATTGCAAGAATTAGTTGTCTGAAAAATAATGCAAAAGTCTTAACATGTCATGCACGGCACACTTAATAATAATTCAAAATTGAAATATTAGAGCTGAATGCTTGCTAATGATTTACCCGAGTGTGATAATTAATCTACTGTAATTATCATATGATACCATACATACTCGAAATATTTTTCATGAAAATGAACAATCAAATAAAATAAAACCTGATAATCCTTACATTTTGAATGCAGGGATCAGATTTGTTCATAATTTAGGAGTTAATAAATAGGAGTAGAATATGAAATATCGGAACTTAATTCCAACAAGTTAGTAATACATTTTAACAAAACCTACCAAAGAAGAAATCTGCACAATTTGTTCTCTTGGCATCGCCCCTGGTTTTAGGTACCTATAACCTGATTTTTTAATGATAAAATTATCTTTACTGAAATGTATAGAGCAAATAGTACTCGTCTTTGTCGGCATCCAGTTTCCTCTACCTGTCACGTCAATCCATTGTTCCCTGGCGTTAGATTCTTTAGGAAACCTAAAATTTATAATTTATTGCGTAAGTAAAATTGGATTTTACTTATATTTTAATACTAAAAACAATATAGTAAATACTTGTAGATGAGTACAATGATCTCGTATAATGTTGCCAATGAATTCAATTTATCCCTGTAAATCTGTCATCTACAAGTATTTACTATATTGTATCATTCGTTCAATAATTATTGTAATATTTAATTGACTCATTATACATCTAACTAAAAATATACTATCATTAATTAAATATAAAATAATTCAAAAAGAATCTTTGTCCAACGTAAATTTATATTATTTGAGAATTCTATCGATGATTTTATTTAACCACATGGTCACCTCACTATCGACCGTGCATCACGGCCAATCAGGGCAAACGACGAAACGTCAATGGTTGAAGTGAAGAGGACACGACGCATGCAGTACATTGTAAGCGGACTTAGTAATTGCGTTGATTACGCGAGTACACATCGTGCAATGTATTTTTTTTTTTTACTTGTTGCAATAATATCGTTAATGTTTGGAATTTCATAGTGATCAGAATATTTTTATGTTTTTTACTAATAAAATTATAATTAAATGTTATTTTCGACTTACCGATGGAAAGATATACCCCCTCGCTCTATACTTGCGGTCTGACTTTTTGTTTTACAAGTTATAATTGCACAATACGGCATTTTAAAGCAGAGCTCTGTTCTCCGCAGTAGTCCGAAGCGCACGAAACGCGGTGAATGAATGAATCGGTCGAGTTATGATTATCGAATCATAATTGTGGCGCGCTTGCCACGCCCACATTACCATTCCAACCTTATTTCACTATTCCGTGCTGTAAACCATTCATCCATCTTATTGTTAAAACGACAACTAATTCTTGCAATGCTGTACTTAATAAGCCCAGTTATGATGCTATTTCCACCAGTGTGCAAAATTGCGAAGGCGCTCAGGTAACCTTATACTTATATCTTGAATTATAATCGCTCTTGTAAAGTCCGCATTTCAAAATATTTTATGCTATTTATAATTTTAGGATTTACAAGCACAGGCTTCATCTTCAATTTTGTTGACACCAAAAAAAGATAAATCTTTAAAAAGAAAAAACACTGAAGTAAGTAAATTTATACCTATTATATATATATATATATATATATATTGGTCAAGAATCGTTACATCGATGTTTTTTTTAAAGATTAATGGTTTCACTAATATTTCACAAGTTTTCACTTGACAAACAACGATTCGTATACTATTTATTTCACAAACAACTTATTCCGCAAATGTTTCATTCATTTATTTATTTGTAGGAAAACTTAATGTCATCTTCAAATGCAAGCACTCCTAGGAAAAGAAAGCTACAAAAGATAATTATCAACAAAGAATGTCTAATAAAGAAACAGAGATTGAAGATAAGAAAAATACAAGCACAAAACCGAAGACTGAAAAAAAAAATTAATAAAATGCAAGATGTTTTAAATGATCTTCAAGAAAAATTTTCATTGCAAGACGAAGATATATCTGTTTTAAAAAATATAAATGTTAAGGTATGTTTTGTATTGTAGGTGGCCTTATAAAAATAGCAGAGATAATAAAGATTTATTATTATAATTTAATTTACAGGTACAAGAACTGACAAATCGTATGATCGCAAAAAATACTGGTGGCGGGCCATCTAAGCAAAAATATAGTCCGGCTCTGCGTAGTTTTGCGCTAACACTTGACTATTATTCGCCAAAGGCTTATGAGTACGTACGCAAAACTTTTGATACTTGCCTCCCGGATCGCCGTACGCTCCGAAAATGGTACCAAAATATGGGAGGTGATCCTGGTTTTACTGCAGAATCCATAGAGGCGTTAAAAATAAAAGTGAAAAGCACCAAATATCCCATTATTGCAGCCCTTTCGTTGGATGAAATGGCTATACGCCGTCGTATAGAATGGGATGGAAAAAAAATACTTGGACATGTTGATATTGGCAGTGGCATCGAAGGAGACCACGTAGGAAAAGCCAAAGAGGCTCTGGTATTTCTAGTGACAGGCATAAATTGTAATTTTAAGGTTCCAGTTGGATATTTCTTAGTTGACGGAATTAACGGAAGACAACGCGCAGACTTAATTATACAATGCTTGGAACTTATAGCAGAAACAGGCATAAAAATAATTTCACTAACTTTTGATGGATGCGCTGCAAATAAGGCAATGGTAGAATGCTTAAACTGTTCAATCAAAGATAAAAACATTTCTTTTCCACACCCGTCAACGAATAATCCAGTAGTTGTAGTGCTAGACCCATCACACATGATAAAATTAATCCGTAATGCTTTTCAATGCTATAACACATTTTTAGATAAAGATGGTAATACCACAGAATGTCGATTTTTGGAGCAATTAAATAACCTTCAAATGAAGGAGAGCTATCATTTAGCGAACAAGCTTCGTTACAATCATGTTCATTTTCAAAATAATAAGATGAAAGTTAAGCTTGCAACGCAATTGTTCAGCCTAAGTGTAGCAGACGCTATAGACTTTTGTCGTGACCAATTAAATCTGCCTTCATTCAAAAATAGTGAAAGCACAACTTTTTTTTTGAGGATTATCAATAACATGTTTGACATTTTTAATTCCCGAAACACATATGAATATAACTTCAAAAAAGCTCTAACAGAAGCCAACGCTGCAATGCTCCTTAATTATCTAGACATGGCGACGACGTACCTATCCGAGTTGAGAACAGAAGAAGGAACTCTTTTGACAAAAAGTTTACGTAAGACTGGTTTCAATGGTTTTATTGGATGTGCTGAAGCTGTTAAACATTTTTATGAAACGTTGATACGTCCTGGAGTTCTGATTTTTATGCCATTTTACAAAGTAAGCCAGGATCACCTTGAAATGCTTTTTGGTAATATTAGGTCTCATGGTGGAGGCAACAATAACCCCACGGCCCGCCAGTTTAAAGCTGCGTACAAAAAACTTTTAGTTCATATAGAGTTAAAGGCTCTCGATAGTGGAAATTGTACTGCGCTTGAACACATTTCAATTCTTGATTGTGCATCATCTCCCGTAGCACGGATTAATAGATCCATACGAAGGATTGCGATTGAAGGTGACGATGATGATGATAATAATAATAACGAAGAGGATATTAACGCATTTTTCAATACCATCTCAGATTTTAGCAATCAAACCATTACCTATATTTCAGGATACATAGCGCATATTTTAATTAAGAAAATAGATTGCGATATATGCATTGGAGCGCTATTGTCCAATAGCATAAATGAAGACCATAAATTTATAGTTGCTAAAGATATGGGTCGTCTGTTATACCCGTCAAAGGATTTGATACAGATTTGTAAAATATGTGAATCTGTTATCAAAATTTATACGGAAAGCCTTCATAATATAAATAAAAACATGTTGGTGGCAAAAATTATGCGTCACTTTGAAGGAAGTGAAATATTTAAAAACATAATTTATCATCAAATTGACCAACACCTTACAGCAAACCACATCACAGACCTCACGAAAGCAATTATTGAAAAATATATTAACGTAAGGTTACACTTTGTTTTGAAAAATTCGTTAACAATTGATAGCAAGCGCCAATTGCTTAATAAATACGTTTTATTCCAAGGACAGTGATTATTTGTAATTAATAAAAGTAAAATAAATATTTCTTAATATTTATTTCATGTTTAATTTTTCCCCATACATTCATCAGATAATTTATCGATAAAGAATATCGGCTTTATCAAGCACTAGCGTGTATGAAAATTTTTATTGCTTTTTTGCGTGTGTGTGTCTATGCCTACGGGGGCTTAGTACTAGTGTGCGAACGAATATCTGCCCTGAGATTTATGTGTGTCTGATTTGGTTGTGTGCGAAATATTTGTAAACATAGGAGTGCGTATGTGTAGAAATTAAAATAGTGGGAGACAAGCGGTGACACTGGTCCTGATACAAAATTGGAGCTAGGGCCTTTCCAAACTTATTTCACTATTCCGTGGTTTACAGAATCCTTGTACATTCTGCCATATTGGCATGCAAACATTAATTGGGTAAATAAATACTTTGAACATAATATTTGCTACAATATATAAAATTGAATTAAATTTAACTAACTATAACACTATCTTATATAAAAAAAACAACTAAATTTACATAACAATGAATCATATCATACCTATTTAAAAGGTTATACCTCAAATCGTCGGTAGAGACCATTTTTTTTTGTTAGTGTTCCAAATTCAAGACGACCCATACGATCTTTGACTGTTATTATCATATATTTTTTTAGGTGCACTATTTTTATGTACGCAGTACGATAAAAAAGGTTGTAAAAGAATCGATTTCATAACTTACGTGATAGTTAGTCAATACATAGAACTGTATTATAAGTAACGAGGACAATAAGTTACAATTTGGTTTTTTTTAATAGTTATTTTTAGGGTTCCGTACCCCAAAAGGAAAAAACGGAACTCTTATAGGATCACTTCGTTGTCCGTCCGTTAGTCTGTCAAGACCCTTTTGTAGTAAAAACTTCTTTAGGCGCGTTGGGCATTTTTGAGATGGGACTAAACCATTGATTTCGCGACACCGTGATGACACCACCTTTTGACCATTAAAAAGACATCAACGATTTGATTGCCGTGGTGCATGGAATAAAAGACATCAACGCGTTGATTACCTGATGTGGATACAGCCAGAATTGTTTATTTTAGTTATTTTCATAGTCTTATGTCATATGGGATTCTTCTCTGGGAAGCCTGTGCGGACATTGATACTATCTTTGTTCTACAGAAAGGGCTGTTCGAGCCATTTACAACCTAGGTCCAAGAGATTCCCTTAGAGAAAAAATCAAAGAAATAAATATTCTGACTGTAGCCTCACAATATATTTTTGAAAACCTATATTGTATGTACACAAAAATATATCAAATTTTAAGAAAATGTCCGATATTCATAGTTTAAATACCAGGAATAAACACAACCTTGCTGTACATCGCACACGTCTCCACAAAGTAGGCAACTCGTGCATGGGTCAATGTATACGCTTTACAACAAACTTCCCATTGACATTCGAAACTTACCCATTAATAGATTTCAAATCTGTATTGAAACCGAACTTTGTAAAAAAGGGTATTATAAAATTTCAGATTATTTAGAAGATAAAAAAGCATGGGATTGAGCTGCTCGCTCTGCTAAGCCTTGTGATAAAAACTTAACATTTTAATTATTTTGTAAAATCATCAAAATATACCAGTTTTATATACACATTGACATTGTTGAAAATTATATTCAAAATGACATGATTACTTTGTAAAGTATAATATTATTTTAATTAATTATTGTGAATGTGAGGACTATGTGGATATCATTATTATTTTCATTTTTCAGTTAGTTTTAATTATGGTCTGGCAGTTTGAGTGCGGCCTACTCAAATGTCCTTTCTTTGGTATTGTTCGTCGAGTTGAACTCCTTAAGTTCTGAGTTGAGCTCCACGATTACTGACAAATGCTTGCACTGACTGGACAGGTCCACTCAAATCTGTGTGGTTCTTTCCTCAAAAAAGACGATACAGCGATCATCATCTGTAAGGGAAATTCAGCTACGATGCTGCTAAACCTCCAAAGGGCTGTCAACAACCTTGGCGCCTGGTTTAGAAAATGGCGAATAGAAGTAAATCCCGACAAAAGTCAAGCGGTTAGCTTTTCTAAACCGAGAACTAGACCCCCCCCTTTCCCCCGACCTATCACCATGTTCGGCAAACCTATCCCTTGGGCTAGGCGCGCCAAATACCTAGGTGTTATCCTAGATCATCATCTCTCTTTTTCTGAGCACATAAAGACGGTTCGTTCGCGAGCCGCTTTCGCTCTAGGTAGACTCCATTTCGTTCTAAATGCACGCAGCAAATTGTCACTTAAGTGCAAACTGCGCATCTATACATCATGTATCCGACCCATTATGACCTATGCGGGTGCAGTATTCGCCCACGCCAAGTCCCATTCCATCCATAGGTTGCAAGCTTTGCAGAACCGTTTCCTCCGTAAAGCCACGGGAGCTCCCTTCTATGTCAGAAACGAGATCCTCCATCTCGACTGTAAAATCCCTACGATTCACCAGTTCCTAAAACGCATGTCCAAGCGTTACTTTGACTCCGCTGCTAAACATCGTAACCCCTTGGTTGTCGAAGCAGCCAATTATGTCCCTTCTAGAATTAGTCAGATCCGCCGTCCGCGGCATGTACTTTCCGACCCTGATGATCCCATCACACTCCTCCAAGAGCAGAATAGGGCCACCAGTACAACATACAAAAACAGACGCCTCCCGTCATTCCGACCTCGCCGCCGAGGTCCTTTGCGATCGCGACCGTGTCCCTGATTAATTGATACTCCTCCCCGACCCTTGCTCGAAAACGAGGTGCCAGCAAGTTGTTGCCGCTGAGCACGTAGCTTTAAAACTACCCCGCTTAATAATCATGATATAAACCAATTTTGATCCAGCCTGTCCCTTCTTGCTGTCCTCCCCTCAGCGACGCCCTAAGCCGAGGTTCGTACCCCACAGGGGGTGCCCTTAGCGAGCGTTCGCCTAGTTTTAACTTAGTTTAGTATTTTGCCCCTGGCTGGAGGCTTTGAGTGTAGCAGCTTAAGGCACCCACAGGAAAGTCCGGTTAAGCAGCCAAGACCTTAGTGGTCAAAACTGCGAGATGCCCGTTAAAAAAAAAAAAAAAAAAAAAAAAAAAAAAAAATCCTCAAAAAACCATTTCAGACACTAATCTACATGGTCCTCATATGGCCTGACCAAGATTATGTCTGGACTTTAAAAGAGACTGTGACCTCTGAGTTTGTTTCGGCCTTTCTTCTCAGAATAGTCAGATAGGAAACGCCGAACTCAACTAGCTTTTTTTTTCTTTTTTAATATGACGTGTAAAAGTGATTCCGATATCCTATTTACAGAATAAACAATTTCATTTCATTTCATTTCATTACCAAGCGGCCAAGGTGCCAATTTTTTTTTCAAGGTTTCACTTCTGTCGGCACTCCCGGAATGCCACTGTTTCTGAGGAACGTGTTGAGGAATAAAGTTGAAATGAATATCAAATACGTAGATCTATGGTCCCTTAGAGCTCTAAAAAAATCAAGCGTCTAAGTCAACGCAATAAAAAATACGGCTATTTGTGCGAAATATTTATTTTGATACTCGCAAATAAATCAAAACCTACAGGTACTTCCCGTTGACCTAGAATCGTGAAATTTGGCAGGAAGCAAGGTCTTACAGCACATGCAAAGGAAAAAGTCCGAAAATAGTTGTTGTTTATAACACCAATTTTTTTTTTCGGTTTTAAACTTACTTTTGCAGTTGGAGAATTGCCCGTGACGTATATCGATGTATGAGAGAAAATGTTTTTTTTTTTTTTCAACTATTATATTAACACTTTGAAGGACAGTACACGAGACACAATAGAAGTTTTATTGTTATGACGCCTATGGGCGTATAGTGTCCTTCAAAGTGTTAATTTGTTTTTGGGATAAAGTCATCCCAACTACGGAACCTTTCATTGTGCGTATTCCGACACGCACTTGGCCGGTTTTTTTTCGTTGTTTCACAATTATTGTATTCTAAGTAAGGACCTAACATTTTTCTTCGTAGTAATTTATTTTTTCATGCAAATAATAATAAATCTGTAAAAAATATTCTCATAATGTGACGTGTAATAAATATTTTTTACGAATGATTATGATACATACCTACTGTTTTATTGATTTGAAGGATAAAAAGCTTTTTTCTTGCTAAACGTAAATAATATCCGTGCAGCAACATTGTAAGTCAACATACAATGCAGTAGTATTACATTTTTTGTTCATAAATTCGAAATCTGTCCTGAATAATGTTACACTGTTGTTGTATTTGGTTAACTAGCTATTCATAATATTTTTTATTAATTGTAAACCAAGAAAAAACCTTTTTTGGCATTTTACAATACTTTGACATTTGCATATTTTAAACATGAATGAGAGCAGAGTTACAATGATTGTACAGAATAAATCTTTTTGTTTACATAGCAATATCATTGTAACGCAATTCTTGAAAAAAAAACCGGCTAAGTACGAGTCGCACTCGCATACGAAGGGTTCCATACCACTGTAAAATGTTTAATAAATAAATGAAAATACTAAACAAAGAATATTATTATTTTTCATCTTAAATTTACAAAATTTCAAAGATTTCATTATTTCATAATGATACTATATTTTACAAAATATTTTTTTGCAGTTGCTGAAATTCACCCATATTTAAATAAAATACCGAATGAATCGGCGTTTTTAGTACTTACCTACATGATATATAGAAGTATCAAATTACTAACTTGTTTAGTTGTTGAGATAGAGCTACAGTAGTTAAAATAATATTTGTTCTCTTCTCGATCAGCTCTAGACAATGACACCCCGGGGTTAGATTTTTTTTTGAAATTGAAAATTTATTGTATGGAGACCCCCCTTGAATTTTTAACTTTATACATTTTTTTATTATTTGTTGTTATAGCGGCAATAGAAATACATAATCTGTGAAATTTCCAACTGTCTACCTATTACGGTTCATGAGATACAGCTCGCTGACAGACAGACGGACGGACGGACAGCGGAGGCTTAGTAATAGGGTACCTAAGAGTTACTATGTTATTGCATGGAGGTGTCGATATCAAATTTTATATTTCCAGTAACCTATATGGGACAGATGCCTTAGGCTGCGTTTTCACCAGAGATTGCGAGATAGCTGAGGGTTGCGAGGATGCGTAACGAAGCTGTGAAACGATGTGAGTGTTTGCACCAGAGATGTGCTAGGCCGCTAAGATGTGCGAGGATGCGTAGCGACCCTGTGAAATGGTGCGCAGATGAGCGCTGCGAGGATGTGTAGCGGGCTCTTTTCAGATACGATTTTTCGCTCGCATTCATCCCTAATACACATTTCTCGCGTGTAACTAACACTGGCATGGCCACCATCAGGGATTTTAATTTTTATACCACAAAATAATTGTCGCTAATTAGTCGAAATTTGGCGCCAAATATAAGAATTAGTCGGTCACTGATTCAAAAGTTATAAGGGTTTATAGGTGGTCGATCTAGGGAGCGCCTACTCCAGCTTGGCCCATTTGAATCTGAAAAGCTAGGGCATCTAGGGAAGATCTGTCTTCTCCCAAATGTAGTCGCTAATTAGACGCAATTTTTCGCCATTAATAGTTGATCACGCTGCCGGCGACAACTCTTCTCACTAGTTTGTCGCGACGACAAGAGCTATCAAAGAAACTACTCACTCAGCGACGCTCGCTTGGCGGATAGGACACTCGCTGAGATTCTCACTTGGTTCATCAAAAGACTGGGCATTGATTCTACTCTTAGCACTTGCGCACTCGCTCATAGTCCAGCGACAAAACTATCCGCGAGCTGACCTCTCATTGTACGGAAAGCTACAAATACATTGCAAGCTCAGCATATACTGGATATAGCTTGATATTATGTATGGTGAACCAAGATGACCTAAGGAGCATAATATTTAACATAATGATCCTTTATTATTTTTACCTAAAATAAGAGGTCAGCTAAGACACCTGTCTCGCCGTGTAGCGAAAAGCAAATAGAGCTGGTAACTAGAAATAAGTTCCCGAGCAATAAGTAGCGAGTTTGTAGTTCGGATAGTTTTGTCGCTGGACTATGAGCGAGTGCGCAAGTGCTAAGAGTAGAATCAATGCCCAGTCTTTTGATGAACCAAGTGAGAATCTCAGCGAGTGTCCTATCCGCCAAGCGAGCGTCGCTGAGTGAGTAGTTTCTTTGATAGCTCTTGTCGTCGCGACAAACTAGTGAGAAGAGTTGTCGTCGGCAGCGTGATCAACTATTAATGGCGAAAAATTGCGTCTAATTAGCGACTACATTTGGGAGAAGACAGATCTTCCCTAGATGCCCTAGCTTTTCAGATTCAAATGGGCCAAGCTGGAGTAGGCGCTCCCTAGATCGACCACCTATAAACCCTTATAACTTTTGAATCAGTGACCGACTAATTCTGATATTTGGCGCCAAATTTCGACTAATTAGCGACAATTATTTTGTGGTATAAAAATTAAAATCCCTGATGGTGGCCATGCCAGTGTTAGTTACACGCGAGAAATGTGTATTAGGGATGAATGCGAGCGAAAAATCGTATCTGAAAAGAGCCCGCTACACATCCTCGCAGCGCTCATCTGCGCACCATTTCACAGGGTCGCTACGCATCCTCGCACATCTTAGCGGCCTAGCACATCTCTGGTGCAAACACTCACATCGTTTCACAGCTTCGTTACGCATCCTCGCAACCCTCAGCTATCTCGCAATCTCTGGTGAAAACGCAGCCTAAGGCATCTGTCCCATATAGGTTACTGGAAATATAAAATTTGATATCGACACCTCCATGCAATAACATAGTAACTCTTAGGTACCCTATTACTAAGCCTCCGCTGTCCGTCCGTCCGTCTGTCTGTCAGCGAGCTGTATCTCATGAACCGTAATAGGTAGACAGTTGGAAATTTCACAGATTATGTATTTCTATTGCCGCTATAACAACAAATAATAAAAAAATGTATAAAGTTAAAAATTCAAGGGGGGTCTCCATACAATAAATTTTCAATTTCAAAAAAAAATCTAACCCCGGGGTGTCATTGTCTAGAGCTGATCGAGAAGAGAACAAATATTATTTTAACTACTGTAGCTCTATCTCAACAACTAAACAAGTTAGTAATTTGATACTTCTATATATCATGTAGGTAAGTACTAAAAACGCCGATTCATTCGGTATTTTATTTAAATATGGGTGAATTTCAGCAACTGCAAAAAAATATTTTGTAAAATATAGTATCATTATGAAATAATGAAATCTTTGAAATTTTGTAAATTTAAGATGAAAAATAATAATATTCTTTGTTTAGTATTTTCATTTATTTATTAAACATTTTACAGTGGTATGGAACCCTTCGTATGCGAGTGCGACTCGTACTTAGCCGGTTTTTTTTCAAGAATTGCGTTACAATGATATTGCTATGTAAACAAAAAGATTTATTCTGTACAATCATTGTAACTCTGCTCTCATTCATGTTTAAAATATGCAAATGTCAAAGTATTGTAAAATGCCAAAAAAGGTTTTTTCTTGGTTTACAATTAATAAAAAATATTATGAATAGCTAGTTAACCAAATACAACAACAGTGTAACATTATTCAGGACAGATTTCGAATTTATGAACAAAAAATGTAATACTACTGCATTGTATGTTGACTTACAATGTTGCTGCACGGATATTATTTACGTTTAGCAAGAAAAAAGCTTTTTATCCTTCAAATCAATAAAACAGTAGGTATGTATCATAATCATTCGTAAAAAATATTTATTACACGTCACATTATGAGAATATTTTTTACAGATTTATTATTATTTGCATGAAAAAATAAATTACTACGAAGAAAAATGTTAGGTCCTTACTTAGAATACAATAATTGTGAAACAACGAAAAAAAACCGGCCAAGTGCGTGTCGGAATACGCACAATGAAAGGTTCCGTAGTTGGGATGACTTTATCCCAAAAACAAATTAACACTTTGAAGGACACTATACGCCCATAGGCGTCATAACAATAAAACTTCTATTGTGTCTCGTGTACTGTCCTTCAAAGTGTTAATATAATAGTTGAAAAAAAAAAAAAACATTTTCTCTCATACATCGATATACGTCACGGGCAATTCTCCAACTGCAAAAGTAAGTTTAAAACCGAAAAAAAAAATTGGTGTTATAAACAACAACTATTTTCGGACTTTTTCCTTTGCATGTGCTGTAAGACCTTGCTTCCTGCCAAATTTCACGATTCTAGGTCAACGGGAAGTACCTGTAGGTTTTGATTTATTTGCGAGTATCAAAATAAATATTTCGCACAAATAGCCGTATTTTTTATTGCGTTGACTTAGACGCTTGATTTTTTTAGAGCTCTAAGGGACCATAGATCTACGTATTTGATATTCATTTCAACTTTATTCCTCAACACGTTCCTCAGAAACAGTGGCATTCCGGGAGTGCCGACAGAAGTGAAACCTTGAAAAAAAAATTGGCACCTTGGCCGCTTGGTAATGAAATGAAATGAAATGAAATTGTTTATTCTGTAAATAGGATATCGGAATCACTTTTACACGTCATATTAAAAAAGAAAAAAAAAAGCTAGTTGAGTTCGGCGTTTCCTATCTGACTACTCTGAGAAGAAAGGCCGAAACAAACTCAGAGGTCACAGTCTCTTTAAAGTCCAGACATAATCTTGGTCAGGCCATATGAGGACCATGTAGATTAGTGTCTGAAATGGTTTTTTGAGGAAAGAACCACACAGATTTGAGTGGACCTGTCCAGTCAGTGCAAGCATTTATCAGTAATCGTGGAGCTCAACTCAGAACTTAAGGAGTTCAACTCGACGAACAATACCAAAGAAAGGACATTTGAGTAGGCCGCACTCAAACTGCCAGACCATAATTAAAACTAACTGAAAAATGAAAATAATAATGATATCCACATAGTCCTCACATTCACAATAATTAATTAAAATAATATTATACTTTACAAAGTAATCATGTCATTTTGAATATAATTTTCAACAATGTCAATGTGTATATAAAACTGGTATATTTTGATGATTTTACAAAATAATTAAAATGTTAAGTTTTTATCACAAGGCTTAGCAGAGCGAGCAGCTCAATCCCATGCTTTTTTATCTTCTAAATAATCTGAAATTTTATAATACCCTTTTTTACAAAGTTCGGTTTTAATACAGATTTGAAATCTATTAATGGGTAAGTTTCGAATGTCAATGGGAAGTTTGTTGTAAAGCGTATACATTGACCCATGAACGAGTTGCCTACTTTGTGGAGACGTGTGCGATGTACAGCAAGGTTGTGTTTATTCCTGGTATTTAAACTATGAATATCGGACATTTTCTTAAAATTTGATATATTTTTGTGTACATACAATATAGGTTTTCAAAAATATATTGTGAGGCTACAGTCAGAATATTTATTTCTTTGAATTTTTCTCTAAGGGAATCTCTTGGACCTAGGTTGTAAATGGCTCGAACAGCCCTTTCTGTAGAACAAAGATAGTATCAATGTCCGCACAGGCTCCCCAGAGAAGAATCCCATATGACATAAGACTATGAAAATAACTAAAATAAACAATTCTGGCTGTATCCACATCAGGTAATCAACGCGTTGATGTCTTTTATTCCATGCACCACGGCAATCAAATCGTTGATGTATTTTTAATGGTCAAAAGGTGGTGTCATCAAGGTGTCGCGAAATCAATGGTTTAGTCCCATCTCAAAAATGCCCAACGCGCCTAAAGAAGTTTTTACTACAAAAGGGTCTTGACAGACTAACGGACGGACAACGAAGTGATCCTATAAGAGTTCCGTTTTTTCCTTTTGGGGTACGGAACCCTAAAAATAACTATTAAAAAAAACCAAATTGTAACTTATTGTCCTCGTTACTTATAAGCCAGTTCTATGTATTGACTGACTATCACGTAAGTTATGAAATCGATTCTTTTACAACCTTTTTTATCGTACTGCGTACATAAAAATAGTGCACCTAAAAAAATATATGATAATGACAGTCAAAGATCGTAACAAAAAAAAATGGTCTCTACCGACGATTTGAGGTATAACCTTTTAAATAGGTATGATATGATTCATTGTTATGTAAATTTAGTTGTTTTTTTTTTATATAAGATAGTGTTATAGTTAGTTAAATTTAATTCAATTTTATATATTGTAGCAAATATTATGTTCAAAGTATTTATTTACCCAATTAATGTTTGCATGCCAATATGGCAGAATGTACAAGGATTCTGTAAACCATTCATCCATCTTATTGTTAAAACCTACATTCTGTGCAAAATAAATAAATATTCTATTCTAAAATATTCTATTCTTTATATAGGGTAACTGGTCATTAGTGAACGATACTTCAACACGTGACTTTACTTATCATTATGAACAACTTTTACTACGGTACAAAACCTGAAATCGCAGCTTTCCCTCCATTTCGACGAGTTATGTGAACATAAATTCAGGGAACAACAGATAATTTTTTTCGCGTTTTTAGATTTGGTTCCATAGTAAAAGTGATGAGTAAAGTCACGTGTTTAAGTATGGGTCACTAATTAGCAGTCACACTACGTATATAGTTCTAAAGCTTGAACCCTTAGCCACCTGACGTGTTTTTGGTCGGTCGTTCTCCAGAATCGACGTCAGGTACCTAGTTAAGGCGAAAGCGTCAGGGTAGCCCGCAAAATTCAAATTTTCTTTAGTTTTTTGCATTTTACAAGTCAGAGTGATTTCATGAAATCATGACATTTGACACTTATGCTAACTTATGGAGTTGTATTGCTGATTGTAATGATTATAATTGAGTAAAGCCATATTTGTTACGGCCTCGAATCATACTTAGATCAACATACAGCATGATACTGACCTGCAAATTGCAAAAAAAAAGTAAGAAAATTTGAATTTCGCGGGCTACCTTAGCGCATGCCCCTTAAGGATTAACGTTTGAGAAATCTGGGTTAGCCTTATGAATAAAAAAGCAATTATTTCGATTTCAGTTTGTCCTGTATTTCTGCTGTTATAATGTCAACTTTACAATATCAATTAAATCTTAGATCTAATTATAACGAATTGACGTACCTAATAATAAATTATATTTACAATCTCTTTACACAGTTTACAAGATGTATCGGAAATATGTGGTCATGTTTAAAGTTGTTCAGTTTTATGGTCAGGACCACTTAAATATTATGACTACACTTCTGATATATGCTGTATAATCCGAAGGTATAATCACATTTCACTGTTGTAAGTAATATGGCGCTTTAATACATTTTAAACTAGTTACCATGTGTAATGTAAATACATGGAAGAAATTATATTAAGTACAAGAATTGGTTTCTGTTTGATACCCTTTAATGCGATATCATTCTAACAATTCATTCGAATATCCATTTAAGTACATATTTATTAAGCGGTTGTAGGGAGATTTTGAGGGGACCGTGACTAATTAATAACAGCCACACGGGTCGATCGATCCGATTAAGCTACGCTTGTCGCGGTCAGTTCGTAGATGGGTGACCATCTTTACATACCGAGACCCCTACGTGCCTCGGAAAGCACATTAAGCCTTTGGTCCCGGCTGTCAGCGTTAGTTCTTTGACAGTCGTACCGGGTCGTCAGAAACCCAAAATTCTGACAACCAGTCTCACCAAGGGGTATCGTTACCCAGTAACTGGGCTGTGGAGATCAGATAGGCAGTCGCTCCATGTAAAATACTGGTACTGAGCTGTATCTGGTTAGACTGGAAGCTGACCCCAACATAGTTGGGAAAAAGCTAAACAGATGATGAGGGATTTTTTCTTACATGTTCAACCTCTTTTGATAGTGGCCTACTCTACCATTGCACAGCCGAATACTTGCGTAACACTTGAAAATCCAACAACATTCATTGCGTGATTTACGTTATCGAACAGACAGTTATTCCAACATACGAGGCAATGGATTACAATTTCCTTAAAATTGTGATTGAAAGTGTTTCACACAATAGAGGTGCAGGTATTCTGTCTCTTACAAAAGTTGTTTCATAACTGTAATTTGACTGGGACCGCTGTTCCGCGCCTTAGGTACCTATGTGCGCGGCGACTCGGCGAGACGGGGGGCTAGTGCAGGTCGCTCATTCGTCAACGTTGCCGGCCTTTTCGCGCATTCCTAAGGCGCGGATCAGCGGTCCCGGTCTAACTGTAGTCACACTATTGTTATGGTCAACGGCGCGTCAGTAGTAACATTTGAATTACACGGCGAGACAGGTGTCTTAGCTGACCTCTCATTGTACGGAAAGCTACAAATACATTGCAAGCTCAGCATATACTGGATATAGCTTGATATTATGTATGGTGAACCAAGATGACCTAAGGAGCATAATATTTAACATAATGATCCTTTATTATTTTTACCTAAAATTATTTCAAAGTAATTTTACTCTAACAGGATTGATAAAAAAACAAGAATTAAAAATAAAGTCAATGATTTATTGTCATATCACATTTTGCTATAAAATACTGTTATTAAAATTACCTACACTTAATTATAATAAACATTATTTATAATATACACAAATATTATTGTTTTATATAAAAATAATTTGGTGCTTGCTTTGTGTGTGCACTTATAGTAAATATAATAATTATGTGATTTATAGCTGTCTAGTTTTAGAAAATAATGATAATAAAGAAAAAAAAACATTGTACACAGAAATTAAGAGAATACTTCATTTTTATCGACTACATTTATGCCAATTTGATCGATACTTCAAAGATAACTCCATTCTATGCACAATATTACTGCTAAATACATTTCAAAATAAACTCTCGAGAATAGTAGATAAAAGAAAGTCTGCAAAAATCACAGGATTATAACAATATATTTAAGAAATGTGTTAATTGTCATACATAATTTATTCTCAAAATCTTAAAATAATCATAATCATGTCAACTAAAAATAATGGTAAATACTCGTAACTAAACTAAATAAAAGTCGTTTCAGGAATAATAAATCTCTAAAATTAGTAATTCAACCCAAAAATGCCGCATTTATATTAATATTTTTTAGTAATGGTTAATGGACATTTGTGGGTTAAATAGAAATAAAATCTTAAAGAAGTAAATGAGGATTTTTTAAATTTTAATTCATGTGTTTTCTACCGCATATGGACCTTTATGCCCCCCGCCCTATATGGGGTCCTATAGACAACACACTACGTGACCAAAAAATATTTAGCTAATATCAACCTTATATTTAAGACTATAAGGCCTCATTGTCATAAATTAAGTTGTCTAGTTTTCTATTAGGTAACGTTTAATTTGCACCAGATAGAAATAATATTATTTAACCGATTAGTGTTCTAAATAAGATGAAAAAAGATAAGATCCAGGTTTGGTATTATGGATGCAAAGATTTAAATCGTTAGATTTGCCCTCATCGTACTATGTCGCGCCAAAAGTGTTCATACTGAGAAGAGTGAGCTATGCCGCATATGGCATTTCCATGACAGTATGCGACATTGTGTGTGTCAGAGATATCAAAACGAAACAGAAACGCAACCACCTTTTGATGCGATAGGGCAAATCTAACAATGGGAATCATTACATGGACGACATTCATTTTAACCATAGAATATTTGTAATAACTACCAAAAGTTTTAATAGTGATGGAAATTGGCTCTTAGAACCTTTTCCACGGGGATTAATGCAAGTCTAAAAATGAACAGTGATATATCCTTAAAAAAGATATAGGTAACAATTTTACACAAGTGTACAGTAAAAACATAAATTAGGTAGGTATTTAATCTCGATGATTTTTAAAATAGGTGGCGACCCTATGGCTAATTTAAAAAGCAAATCAATTTCAAACATAAGTTTTTCTTCATAAGAAACGTTCCAAGTAATTGAGTAAAAAGTCAGTAAATATTTTTGTTATGCTACAGTGTCCCGTTATCGCGAACTTTAATTCGTGCGGTCTCCTGTTGTTCAGCAAGATGTCGAGTGGTATGCGAGAGAGAACGTGTGAAGTTTAGTTCGCGATAACGCGACAATGTAGCCCCAGCATTAGAACTAAGATAGAAAAAAACTGAAAAAATACAGCAAAAAGAGCACCGTTTTATGGAGGTTAGTTATATCAAAATAACGGTTTTTTTTTTAACGGTATTTTTATTTATTTATCTAGTAGTCGGTTCTTTAAGTTGTAGCAGAATGACGAATTTACCGTAAACGTAGTTTATTGAAACTTGACTCGCCAATGGATTGCATTTAAAGGAAGTCGGTAAAACGAACTTTTGAATTGTAGAACCGGAAAAGTATCTGTATTGTAGTTTTATCGACATTTTTTTCTACAGACGAAGAATATTTTCGGCGATGCATTATTCCCGGGATCAATTCTTCGCCATACCACTACTTGTGTATATCTCACTTCAACACCGAATGTGCCTGAGACATTACCTATTCAATAGGTACGCACAAATGTACGTCAAATGATCGCACGTGCAGGTTGCGAAATATAAACGTTCAAATGAGATTTTATGCAATTTAAACTGTTAAAATCATAATTATTCTGTTGAAAAAAGAGATGTTGCTAATATTTTATCTCTGTCTCTCTCTCTATCTTGAATATACAATCTTAGATAACTTGCACGTATTGCCCTTGAATTAACTATCTACTTTGCAAGGTTGCAATAAAAGGGTCCTAAATAAATTTTGGTTGTAAGGAATTTAAACTTTCTCATAAATAATTATGTCATTGAGTTTGTGATCCTTGATCATTTTCTGGGGTTCTGATTTCAAATTTAGAGTGTTACAAGGATTTTTGGCGCCTTAATGACACTGACAGGAGGCGGAAAAAAAGATGGCAGCGTTAGTTCAGATTCTGGCCACGTGCCAAAATAACTTTGTAGGTTTATAGTTGTTTGCACCCTTGTAAAATTGCCTATTAAATTGAGTATGTATATAAATTGGTCCACTCGTAGAATCTAGATCATATAATTTAGGCTAGAGATCTAATGATCTAATAAATACGTCACAGGTACTCCCTTGTTATAGCGCGGTCGAGGTTACGGATTTCAGCCCCCTCACTAGGATTGTAGGGGGGAGGTCCTTTGTAAATTCGTCTAGCACCTGAAAGTAATAAAAACAATATTATATTGAGATGACATTTTTATCTGGGTCGTGATAGAGCAGAGACCCTTTTCACACGTTCCAGCTCAGCGTCAGATAGTCCGTGCTGGGAACCCGGTGGGGGAATGAAAGCCGGGTTAAATTGTGCCGGCACCTACGTGTGAAAGCTTTCATGCTTACAGTCTGTGCCAGATTCTATGAGCTCTCGGAAGTTGTACACGAGTGGCCTAAAAAGTAGGTATATTGATAGTTATTACATTACATAACATTAAAAATATTTCTATAGTACCTTATGCCTACCTACAGCATTGATTTGTTAGTTACAAAAATAATTAGCTATTGTTATATACTTGTAGGCAGCTCGCGTACAACTTAGAGCTCGTGTAGTTTGGCGCGTACTGTACCCATAATTATAATTGCCACCGACCGGTTTACCGCCCAAGGGCTTATGGATGGCAAGTATAGTTATGAATTGTATTCTACGTTGATACCCAGGGATTTAAGAAACCATCCCTGCATAGTCGGCCAATAATCCACCACGCGGGTCCAGTGTGGGTTGGTAGATGTCAAATGACTTTGTTTTTTTTTGGTCCTAGGACATGCCGGTTTCCTCCCGATGTTTTCCTTCACTGTTTTGAGAGCAGTGGTGGATGAAATAATTAATAAAGTAAAGCGCCTGTGTGGGTTCAAACCTACGACTTACGTCTACTAAGTCGCGGCTGTTACCACTGGGCCACTGCTCTCAGAAATCATCCCTATAACCTATTAATATATTTTTTTAGTGTTCATATTTTCAAAGGGAACTTTGACGAGCTTGACACTGCAGGATTCGAACACGCCGCAATACATGGGAAATTACTCTTTAAAGGCCTCATTTATTTTAAATATATTTTTTGGATAATCCTTAAAAATACCCATAAAGCAAGTTAAGGTAATAATTCCTCTTATACTTAAATATCGTTAACATATTATGTACCTTCAAGTAATGTTCACACACGGAGTCGTCAACCGCCGTGTTGGTCAGTTTGGGCGGCGCCGGCAGCTGCACGAATGTCACAGCGGTGGCCTCGGAACTGCGCCGCTTTATTATACTGTTCACACTGCAAGGGAGATGGAATATCGAAATATCATGCATTATTGGGTTATAGTAGTACCTGTAGCAGAGAAAGGGCGGCAGAAGTACGTCTGACAACTGGTCTGACTTTAAAATGTCGGTGACAGACCGAAGTCTAACATTGTGCGCAGTTAATCCGTGGCTAAGTAATAACAGCTGAACGGGTCGATCCACTAGGTTAAGCTATACTTGTCGGGGTTGGTTGGTGGTTGGATGAACTTCTTTACATACCGAGACTCCTCCGTCCCTCGGTAAGCACGTTAAACCGTTGGTGCCGGCTGTCATTCGTGGATCTTTGACAGTCGTTACGAGTCGTCAGAAGCCCGAAAGTCTGACACCAGCCTTACCAAGGGATATCGTATTACCCAGTTACTGGGTTGTGGAGGTCAGATAGGCAGACGCTCTATATAAAATACTGGTATTCAACTGCATCCGGTTAGACTGGAAGCCGATCTCAACATAGTTTGGAACAGACTCGGCAGATGATGACTGTACACTACCTGCTGTTGATGACCCCAACAAAACTCATCAAATTAATTTACTTTTTGTTTGATAATGTTTAGATACACCCATTACGTCTGCATAGTTTCGCTACATAATTTAATTTGAATCTGTATAACTGGAGAAACGCAGGTGTAGTATTCACCTCTATCTATTGCTTAGAATTATAATTGAACATCGCATTGTTATGAGAACCATGTGCAGTATAACCATTTTCTTAATGTCCCTCGGCAAACTTCGTATTTCGTCAGTCATCGGATTTCTATCAGTTGCTCTTTGCACTTGGTGCAGACCGGACGCTCGACTTTATTTTTTTTTGGGTGGGAAATCATCAAATTACTTCTCCCGCTCTGGGCGGAGCGGGAGGGCGTGTCAGACTCTTACTGACTAAAACCCACCCGTGTTCCTTCGGTTGCCCTGTTGCCGGGGGCCATGATCTCCCTTTCGGTTTTCTTCGCACCCCCGGCAGGCATCGGCCCTAGCAGACCCCGTCGATTTTGCTGACATCTCTTTGGGGCGCGCGTGGAACACAACGCGCCGTCTACCCGGGCCAGGTCCTTATCGGACGGTGAGCTACCCATTGCTTACCGTCCGCAAGCCCGCGCCTACGGTGGCCGGAAATAGCCTCGCGATTCCCGACGCCCTGGGCGTCTCCTCCTGCGGCGGACGCTCGACTTGGAAGTACATAGAGATGCTAATACTCTTTTAACTGAATTTAAGTTATATTAAAAATGGGAGGAAAGCTGCTAAAGTCGCAGGCACGAACGTAGTTTTACAGCTCTATATAGTTCACACGGAAATCAAAATTAAAACAACAATAAAATACTTAGTTCTGAATTTAAATTATTATACACAATAAATCTAATAATTGATGGACATGGAAATTAGCATTCGTTTGTATTCGGAAATGCGAATATTCCCGAAGGACATTACGAAAATAGTCAGACTGTAGCTATTTTGAAGTTTTCAGGGAAATATAGACGTCCTGTAACGTTACGGATGAGAAATAATAATTTTACAATAGAAAGTAAATGATATAGAACTTACATTTGTAAATAGCCGATAGGCACTCGTTGATACATGTTGTTTTCATCGTCGTTTGAAAATCTGCTATATTCCTCTAATTTTGGCCACTCTGTTACCTGTAATAGACATAAATATTTATTTTTGTTTATTAAAAATAGTAATTAGTAGATCAATTGGTGGTATCCAAATGATCTTGTAATGTGATCAAATCCTACGTCAATCGTGCCTCGTTATTATCTTAACTAATATTGTAAAGAGAAAAGATTTTTTTTTTTTGTAACTTTGTTGGTAATGGATAAACTCAAAAAATGCTGAACAGATTTTAAAAATTCTTTCACATGTACTGGATAGCAGGGACATCGATGCGAAAATTGTTACTATGGATTCAGTACAATCTGCTGTTCCATACATTTTGACCGCGTAGGTATTGCACTTTTCTATGAAACAGCAGATTTTTTTAAAATAACCGACTAAAAATTTCAACGCAGGTTCAGAATCCTGCCGGGGGTGCGAAGAAAGAGAGATCGTGGCCCTGCCGGGGGCCACGATCTCTCTCCTCCACAGGGCAACCGAAGGAACGCGGGTGGGTTTTAGTCAGTAAGAGTCTGACACGCCCTCCCGCTCCACCCAGAGCGGGAGAAGTTATTTGATAATTTCCCACCCAAAAAAAAAAATTGAACCACCCTGTTCAGAATCATGTACTGAATCCATGGTAACAGTTTTCGCGTTGATGTCCCTGTCACCCTGTAAAATATAGCTACATTATCAGCGAGTAACATGGGCTGTATTTTATCGACTTCCACGCGAACGAAGTCGCGAGCAGAAGCTAGTTATTTAGTATTTTTTTGTAAAACTTTCACTACAGCTAGGTAATTATCGATTGATCATAGGAAAATATGATAGAATATTTCTTTATTTGCATGGGATATAATATATATTTACAATAAAAAGGAGTGGAGTTTACTACCGGCTCTTCTCCATAGGAAACAACCAATTGGAACCACGCACCTAGCTTCTGACGTCTCATTTGTGCCCTTGTAGGTTTATGTGAAATAAAATATTTTAATTCTGTTTGTTTTTTTATTTTTTTATGGAGACTTCATAATATAGAATCTGCCATTTTGGTATACAAACATTAATTAACTAAAGTTGTGTATGAATAGATTTCGCACCGGGCAATACGACGTATACATATACACTGTGCTAGATCTATTCACGTCTATCGACGTGTCGAACAAACCACAATCATCGATCTATCGCTGTTCATCAAGGCATCTATTTGACGTGGATTGTGTTAGTATAATAGTAATTACAGCCTAATAAAACTTGGGCTTATGTTTTTTTTGAAGTGAATACTTCTTTAGGCGCGTTGGGCATTTTTGAGATGGGACTAAACCTTTGATTTCGCGACACTGTGATGACACCTTATTTTTCTAAACGCGATTGTGCTCTTTATTTATATTAAGTTACGGATCAATGTTCTATGAAAGTATTTTTACTTGAAAGGTTTCGGAAGTATTTTTTTTTAACGCGATTGTGCTCTTTATTTAGATAAGCCTACGGACCAATGTTCTATACAAGTATTTTTCTTCCACCAAGGCGATCTTGTTCAAGTTTTCACTTATGTCGGCACTCCCGGAGTGCAAAGTTTTTTTATTTTTAGTTACTTTTTTCTCTAAATGCTTTTAACGTCCTTTTAATTTCAACATTGATGATGTAACTAATATTTTGTAACCATATTCTTAATTTAAGAGTGTCCGTGGAGTTTCTTGCTCGTTATTCTCCATAGGTACCTACTACGCTTTGGAATGGGCAACTAGCTTCATCTTTCTGACTGACCGACCCCTTGACAATTCAAAAGTACCTGTAAATGATTTAAGAGCGTTTATCCGAAGAGTTGGCAACGTCGCAAATATCTATATATATAAAAATGAATCCCTATTTCCCTTGGTCACGACATCACACTAAAACGGCTGAACGGATTTGGATGAAATTTGGGATATGGATAGAACTTGACCCGGAGAAGGACATAGGATACTTTTTATCCCGATATTTTTACGGGATCGAGACTTATGCGGGTGAAACCGCGGGGCGCAGCTAGTCTGTCAAATATTTTCTTATTTTGATTATTTGGCAATATAATTATGAATTGCAATTATAACACTGAATTTGATGTTGTAACCGTTCTAAAACTAAATATTCGGTGTTACGATATTAATCATTGCATTTCGTAATCAATATTCTAGTTCTCTAGTTAGCCACATTTCATATTTCCATACAGTAATATTGCCAAATTAATCAAAACAGCGAAATATTTGGCATCTACTTGCGACGTTGCCCACTTTCAGAATAAACACTCTTAATTAAAATAAATGCGTTGAGTTTGAGTTTGAATAAAAATAAATATTTACTTACAATATGCGTAGTAGCGTTAATCCTCAGCAACTTGAGCAGTTTGTCGAGTCTCTCCTCGAGCGGTCGGCCGGCGCCGAGCGACTCCAACGCAGAATGTTCTCCCACCGTCACTGTACGACCCGCTTCTGGAACGAGACGAAATACATTATGTATTGCAATATTCCCATACATATAAAGATACAGGTCGAGCTAAAAGTAAAGTTAACTCATACTGCTGAAAAAAAAAATCAAAAATCGGTCAAGTGCGATGTTATGTTAAGCTTGATCTCTGTGTTATACCAGTGTTGCCACACTTACCATGTATAGTAGTAGGATGTTGCGCAGGCACGTGGACTGCATGCAGGCGCAGGCGCAGGTGTTGCCAGCCTCTAGCGGACCGCACTACGGCGGCCAACTGTAGCGCGAACAGGCCGCGGACTGTGAAAGGCTCCTCGCAGTTCGGGGACAGGACCTCGACTAGCCATACGTCTATGTATTGGAGAGACGGGGATTTTCTGCAAAGAAAGATGGGTAATGTTAAGTCAGTCATTTATTTAGGTACTCATTTTTCTTTAATGGCCAACCAAGAAATGTTTACATCGTTAGAATTCTAAAATAATATTTTACAAAACTTTAAGGTTAGTGTTAAAATTTCTTATGCGATGCTAACCCCGAACGCATGCATTAATTTAATAATTGTGCCATTATGTTAGGTAAAGGCATATTGGCACTGAGTCAAATCAAGCTTACTTGTGTTTAGCTGTTGATGCTCAAAAGATAATTTTCAGCCAACCAGAGGCTTATAATTTATAATTACAGTTTTTTTTCTTCCTGACTCAAAATACATCTTCTGGTTTAGATATAGAGCCATCAAACGGCTGATTGAAGAATAATAATTAAAACTTTCAATACTCGCACTAGTTTAGAGCAACATTTTGTCTTTATTCCATTGACCAGTACCCTAATTACTTAATATACGATCAATCACAATCTGTTTCGATTTGAAACAGATTGCTAATCCATTGCTTCATAATTTGGAAATAAAATCTGCTCAACAACGTAAATAACGCAATGAATGTTGTTGAACTGTCAAAATGAAACAAATTAGTCATAATAATTTAAGAAAATAAGTTACGCAATTAGGGTACAGATTAAAATGGAAGATGAGCCAAGTTACTTTTTAAAGCCGTCTAAGCACAAAACTTACCGCTCCACCTTGGCCATGTCCAGCAGGTGGAAGTGCCGGCACAGGCCCACGTTCTTGTTGACGCACAGCACGTCCGACACGACGCGCACGTACTCGCTGCTCGACAGTCGCGGTGTCGTCGCCGCGCGGAGAGGGAATATAGTCTCGCCTGTTTCTAAGTCGAAGAGGTCGGTTTTGTACGGGGATATGGGGCTGTGGACAGACATTTTTTATTTTGGTAGTTATATTCGACGAAAAAAAAATGGTTTACTACACTAAGATTGAAATTCATTGGCATAATCTACCCTGCGGGCTCAGTGCGGGTTGATATGTTTATGTTTGTCATTTTACATGGAAAAATAAATTTGAAAAAATAATAACCACATTAGAAATGTAAGGATCGTAGCAGGTGGCGTTCTGCAGTTTCTGCCTACCCCCAAAGGAAGAAGGCGTGAGTTTATGTATGTAATTAGAAATGTTTCGGGGGAAATTTTTTTTTTTCGTACTTGACACAGCGTTAATTAAATCATCCTTCGGGTCTAAAAACACATATGCTGACTGCAGTGCTGACGTAATGATCAGGTCGCGTCAACGCGACGTTCAACAACGCCAGATAGGTGGATGGGAAAAAAATATTAGGTGTTCTTTTTTTTATTCTAAAATGTTCACAAAAAATATTAAATTTGCGACAAGAACGCGTGTACAGAGTGTTACTTTTTATTGTTTTTTTTTTTTTTTGCTTGTTTGCACGATATACTATTACGGGTTAACGGGAATGCTCTTCGTTAGTGAACATACTGTTTATGCAAACTGTAGGTTTTAACAATAATAATAAAATTAATGGTACTAATAAAAAAGTTAAAAAACATTTTATTAATATGTTAACATAAAATTTTACAAATAAATTATTTATATTTCTTTATTTTCTAATCAGTACTTGTTTCAATCTAGTACTTACTCTCTAAAGAAGTCAATTGGCGATGCTGTATCCCTGAAGCCCAACAGGACGGTATCTGGTTTCATGGCGCCCAGCCCGGCCAGGCGAGCCAGTTGAGCCGCTCCAGAGCGGACCGAGGACGACAGGCTCAGCTCTACGAATGCTTTTACCTGGATATAAGATGTAACACAAACCCTTTATTAATAAATGCGGAATAATATTAAAACCAGCATAAACTTCAGAGTAACCATTCATTTTTCGAGGCATAACTATACTCCGCGATTACCAAAGGGGAAAAGTCGTGGAAAAATTCTGGAAAACCCAAAAAAAAAAAAAAAACAATGGCTACAGTAGCCAACGAGAGATTGATCTCACATTGACAGAAGTGACAAAAAAAAAAAAAAAAACAAAAATCTTCCAAAGTTTAGCTTTTACATGACTTCATTCATGCACCCACAGCATTTCATGTAAACAGTATTATGTGCCCTGTTGACAAAAGAAACCCAAGGGTTAAAGTCTTATAAAGTCCAGGCAGCAGCCAGCATCCAGACTGGCCTTTTAAGAAAAGTACCAGAAACAGTTTGAGTAAATCTGTCCCAACAGACAGAACATGTCGCTGTTATGTTTTACCTTGAGATGATCGATTAATTTGAGCCAGTACTTGTGCTCAGTTGCCAAAGGATCTCCGGAGCCGTCCAGTTCACCCACTCGCACGTGACCCACCACGAAGAGACCACCCTGTGAAGTAATAGATATTTTATAAAGTGCACAGAAAAATAATATGACAGCGTTCCTTGAAAATTGTATATGAATAAAGGGTCTAGGAAATGAAATGAAATGGTTTATTCTACAAATAGCATATCGAAATCACTATTTACACGTCATATTAAAAAAATAAGTTAGATGAGTTCCGGGTTTCTTATCTGACTACTCTGAGAAGAAAGGCCGAAACAAAAATAGAGGTTGCAGTCTCTTTTAAAGTCCAGACATAATTTTGGTCAGGCCATATGAGGACCATGTAGATTAGTGTCTGAAATGGTCTTATGAGGAAAGAACCACACAGATTTGAGTGGACCTGTCCAGTCAGTGCAAGCATGTGTCAGTAATCATGGAGTTCAACTCAGGATTTAAGGAGTTCAACTCGACGAACAATACCAAAGAAAGGACATTTGGGTAGGCCGCATAAACTACTCAAACTGCCAGACCATCATTAAAACTGAGAAAAATAATAATAAATGAAAGCAAAAAAACAAATAGACACATAGTCCTCACATTCAAATTAATTAAAATAACATTATCTTTACAAAGCAGCAATAAAATAAATAAATAAAATAATCTTTATTTCGGACTAGCGGTACATCCATAGGGGTTAGTAAGAAGATATCTTAAAAAACTATGTTAGTATTTTATATAGTTACAAGCCTATTGTTGGAGATACACCTTCGCACAATATCACACAATATAGGTGAATCGTACCTCCCTGCAATGGTTTTCAGGATGGAGTTGGAACTGGCTCGCACTCTGCAGAGCAGCGAGGCAGACTTCTGTCTGATGATCGCATGGAAGTTTATCGGCATCAAAAATGTTCATTGATAAGTTTGACAACGTTGCATAACAGACTGGCAGAACGTACAAATAACAATCTCAGTGTTTCAGTTGAATCTGTCAACAAACCTCTAATTTGCAAACATTTTTGACAAGTTTTTGACATTGATTGTCAATGAAATGAGATTGCGACTCGAATTTGAACGTGTTTTCAACACCTACGAGAATTGATCTTCAGCCCTTGACGTAACCAGATGTAGCGCAGCATGACGGGCGACATGTTAAAAAGAAAAAAAAAAGCTTGTCATAATAACTGTTATTTTATTACCTCCTTCTGATTGTTAAGAAAGTCGATGAGCGGCGCGGACTGTCGCGGCGAGGTGATCAGTAACAGCATTTGTGGTCGCCAGACCTTCACGAGTAGCTGGTATTTAGTTATAACTAGTTATTACCTTCTTTTGATCGTTAACAAAGTCGACGAGAGCTGAACTAGTCATGTTTACCCAAAAACGAGCATTAGGTCCTTTCCGCCTACCCAAACTGTTCGATACTGAACTTCAGTTGGCCAACGAAGTCAAGTACCTCGGGGTCATTCTAGACAGTAAGTTAAACTGGAGTAGTCATGTAGACAACAAGCTAAACAGGGCCTGCATTACCTTCTGGCAGTGCAGGAGAATGATAGGTAAGAAGTGGGGCCTATCCCCCAAAATCATACTGTGGCTGTACACAGCAGTGATCCGCCCTATGATCGCGTACGGGGCCGTGGTTTGGTGGCCCCGCACTCAGCTGGTTACAGCTTGCAACAAACTACAACGCATGCAAAGACTAGCCTGCGTGGCAACCACGGGCTGCATGAGGACTACTCCGACTGCAGCAATCGAAGCCATGCTGGGACTGCCCCCACTCCACCTGTTCATACAGCAGGAAGCGACAATGGCGGCGGTGCGTCTTAATGCAATTGATCTCTGGGGTAAGAGAGTCACACAACACACCGCGCTGCTTGAGGGACTCAACAATGAGTTCCCTATTACGAAAGCGGTAAATGACCGGGTGCCCAAACAATTTATCTTCGATAAAAAATACAGAATCCAACTCCACGAGGACTGCAGATGCGAGGGTTTGCGCCCCGCAGAGCTGCGAATCTTCACCGACGGATCCAAAACAGGTAGTGGCACAGGTGCTGGAATCTTCTCGGAGGACTTCAACATACACATAGCCACACCATTGGGTGTCCATAACACAGTGTTCCAGGCCGAATGCATGGGTATATCTCTTGCCGCTTCAGCCATCATGGCCAGGGAAGTTAAGGACCACTCGATAAGAATACTCTCAGACAGTATGGCTGTTCTGCAAGCGCTAAACAGTCACACTGTTGATTCTGGGCTGATATACGAGTGCCACCAACGCCTCAACCAGGTGGGTGACCTCAATAATATAACCATTCAATGGATCAAGGGACACAGCGGTTCGCGGGGCAATGACGCAGCCGACGAACTTGCCAGAAGGGGGTCGAGCATGGCACCAGTGGGGCCTGAACCCATCACGCCACTCCCCTTCGGGTACCTACGCTCTCTGGTAAGGAAACGAACCAGGGAACAACATCACAAAATATGGGTGGACCACGGTGAGTGCAGGCAGGCTAAGGAGGCTCTCCCTACAATCGACGGCCGCCTCACGAAACAGGTTCTCCGATTAACAAAACAGCAGCTGCGCACAGTTACAGCTGCCCTAACTGGCCATGGGTCATTTAATAAACACCTCTTTGTCATAGGAGTCACAGACAGTCCGCTGTGCAGAGCTTGCATGGAGGACGACGAGACAGCAGCCCATGTGCTGTTAAACTGCCCGGTGGTCGCCACATACAGGGCCAAGTACTTCGGTAACCCAGGTACCCTACGTGAGATTGTCAGTGACACCAAGGCGTTGCTGGCCTTCTTTGAGGAGCTGGGGTGGATCGAATAACAGATTTTCCCACCCGTACGCAAAATACGCGCTTTGACGTGGAGTTGCGGATACCAGCCCGTATTACCTATTACCTATTATTACCTATTAAGTCGACGAGCGGCGCGGACTGTCACGGCGAGGCGATCAGTAACAAAATCTGTGGTCGCCAGGGTTACACGAGTAGCTGGTATTTAGTTATAACTAGTTATTACCTTCTTCTGATCGTTAACAAAGTCGATGAGCGGCGCGGACTGTCGCGGCGAGGCGATAAGTAACAACATCTGTGGTCGCCAGAACTTCACGTGTTCGCGGCGAGGGTCCAGCAGTAGCAGGTATTTGCGAACCTGTGAATGTTCAGGTACTTAATTATTAGTTAAGAATAAGGTTCATATTTATGCAAAAGTTATGTGAACAAAGTGAATTTTTTCTTCAAAATTTGGCTAAGTACTTATTTTTACGTCTAAGTTAGTGCGCTTTTATTTTCTTGTTGCCTCTTTTTGTGAGGTATGCGTATAGCGTTACGGTGGGAGCGTCAATACTTTTTGAACGCCAGTCATTTGGCAGTAGCTTATAACATTGAGTTATAAACTACAGCAAAAGTTCGCTTTTGTTGCGTTCTCTTTGTCACTCATACTTGGAAACAGTCTCAAAAGCTCGAAGTGTCATAGTTACGCCCGTTCACTAAATGAGCTAGACGCAAGATTAATATTTAATTATGATCTAAAATAAAACATATACACAATACATGGCACATAAATAAAGGTCAACATCAGGTATTAAGTAGGTGTACTCCACAGAACATATGAAGGAGGTTAGAAAGGAAATAGTTTCGGATTTGCATCAGAACGCGTGTCGCCGTTTGTCTCCCACTCTTTAACTTCACTACAAGCAAGAGACCAATGCCTACGCGGATTACGCACACAAATAAACAACACGCACTTAGATCGTGAGTTTGCTATTGGTTTTCACACTAACGCAATCTCTGCGTTTGACGTACACTCATACACGCGTAAAAGCTCATGTATGGTACGGCGACTAAACTGTCGATTATTGATATCGATAAAATTAATGTAATCTTGCTTCTTTCTTTACAAGTATTGTGGACTATGTGGACTTCTGTAATGCATGTTGTAAACATGTATTCATGCGAATATAGAAACAAATAAAAATACAAAACTGATTTTCAAAACCAATTTAATTATTAACATGGACTGATGACTTTTTGTGGTATAATCATCAAATGAGTCCTCCCAATGGACTGATGACTTTCTCTAATAAACAAATAATAAAAGCAAAAATGACGGGGCCCCCCTCTAGAGGGCCAAAGCCTGCATGTCGGGGTCGCGGGACTTATGATTTACCGTGACCCCGGTACGTAAAGGGCTATTGAATGACACTGTGGATTTTAGTCAGTACGAGTCTGACAGTCCCTCCCGCTCTGCCCTGGGTGGGAGGACTCATTTGACGATTTTACCACGTTAAAAAAAAAGTAATCAAAGAACTATAAAAAAACGTAAGGAAAAAGGCATAATTTTCAATTTCCTTCGTTTTCAACCAGAAGTTTTATAAAAATTAATATAAAAGATGATTTTGATGTCGACATTTTTAGACAAAAAACTGATTAATTGACGAGAGTAAAATAAAATTTTCTATAACATAAAATCAGTTTACTTACTGAACAACACATAACGATATATTTTTGCGGATAAGCGCCTGATTTTAAGTTTCTTTTACCTGACTTTGTTGTTATGTAATTATCATCATCGAAATGTTGCGAACAAATTGTGCTACAGGCTATTTAGTAGGGATCCAATCAATTCTACCAGTTGTCTCAATCCACAGTTTTCTTATACCTGGATATGTTGGAAACCTAAAACATATTACATCATAATATGTCAGTTTCAATTGAAAAATTACATAAAAGTTAAATACAAAAAAAAAAAAATACAAAAACCTCATAATATTGGTCGTAATAAATAATATTATTTTAGTTATAAAATGTACTATTGATAATAATCAATTGTATCATAGTAATTATCGACATTGTTTACAAATTGGCACAGCACTATCGATATGCCTAGATTTCGTGGAATTGAACCTTTGGTTCGGTACTCGGGACTCTCGCAGTGAACGTAATTAACATTGCGCGATCGCTCACGTAGTGCAAAATGGTACCCATCTATTGCAAGCAATGTATTACTATTCGTCTGCTTGCGATTATATCGTTTTTGTCTACAAACTTCTTAATGCTAATGTTAAAATTACAAATATCACAAGTATTTTAATGTTTTTGGACTTACCGGTGGAAAGAAATCCCTTCTCGTGCTACACTACAAACCTGACTTCTTTTCCGACACGTTATAATAGCGCAAGACGGCATAATTTAATATTTTTTGCGGAGCTTACGTACGCTGTCAAAACAAGAGCGCGATTGCTGGCCGGTAAAGTAAATTTCGGTTGATATTGAGCATTTGCTCATAACCGCGGCGCGCGTGCCCCGCCCACAAGGCCCTTCTAACCTCTTTTATATGTTCTGTGGTGTACTCCTTCATTTATAGGAGACCATAGCATGCACAATATAGTTATTAAATCGTGGACAAAATACGAAGACGAAAACGCACAAGTTTGAATATTTTGACGATCAATAACGGTTTTTTTTTTCGTTTCAACGGTAAGCTGTTGATATTTTCTCGTCACCTGATGGAATATGAGCGCCTGGCTGAGCGAGCCCCACTTGGGGTCGGCGGCGGCGGGCGACAGCACGTGCAGCGCCACCACGAGCGCGCCGCACGCCGCCGCCGCGCCCAGCGAGTACAGCGCGCGCAGCCCGAACATCAGCGCCGCGCAGCCCAGCAGGCCCAGCAGCGACGTCAGCCACGAGAACTGCTTGAACGACGGCCTGCGTCACACTTACACATTATATCATTACAAAGGGGTGGGCGCTTGAACAGAGGTGTCGGGCACGACCCTATCCCGCCAACAAGTTTCAAGTCACATTTAATATGAGGCGAGCCCATCCAAACACCCTAAGGATAGTACAATTATTTAAATGTTATGGAAAATAAACAAGTTTTTATCGGGAACCGATCACATTTCCGATTTTTTTTTCTTCGAATTTCATTTTACCGAAAACTATTGACCGACGTCTTTTTGCTATATGCATTATTTGACATATTTTTAGATCATCGAAGTATCATGTGTCATAGGTATTATTTAACTAACTATATTTCGCCGATTTACAAAATAGCTTTTTCCTATTGGCCGAAGCCTCTTTTGAACTTTTTTCATTTGCTAAATGATTTATTTGCTATATTTTCACCACACCGAAACAAAATTTTACGGAATATTATTTGGTCACAAATATATAGCCGGTTACTTGGTACGACTTGAACTGAATCACTGCAAAACCTACTTCACGCATTCTTGTCTGCGCGGAGGGGTGGGGCCGCCCAAACCCCGCAGCGCCGGTGCCGTGACAGAAACAAAGCTTGCTACATGTTGCATACTTGTTTGCACGCTGCATACCTGCTTGCATACTGCATGCCTGCTTGCATGCTTGAAGCAAGTATTCTTGTTAGCATGGTTCTTACTGGGATCACTTTAAACCACTTTTGTTCATAATCACCTGTTTTATTAAGTGCCATTACATTTGACATGCCATTACATTATGTTCGGAAACAGAATACTTCGAACAAGTGTTATTTCGGCTAAATGTAACTTCGGTAAGAAGTTTTTCGACCAAATGAAACGTCGGAGTAATGAAAAAAATCGAATTGATAATAGATCAAAAGATACAGAGGCAGACGTGACTTCAATGAAGTATAAACAAAACGAAACAATAAGAGTTGAAAAATTTTAGGTGAAATAAAATTCGGTCAAATATTTTTCGAACTTATGATACGTAACCGTTTTTATCACATCTATTCAAAAAGAGTTAGTTTATTCTTCGTTGTGGCGGCTTAGTAATAGCGATATGCTGAGTTGCATTCTTGACGAAATATGAGGGAGCGGGCGATCGGCTCGCCAGTCGCCTACATACCACCGCCCTGCCTCGTCGCGGACCTAGTACGTAGTTAGTTATAACGAAGTATTGTGGAACCCGAATTAAAGACATTTATTTCCTTGGAGTCCGATTCTTTATTTGTCACACCAATACACAGAACACGCACAACACTGGTGACCTTTCGACGATTTCAAGATACCGCGTGACAACGGCGACTCAATAAGCTTACGAGGCAGAGGCATAAAGACCGCGTGGTGCAAAGTGAAACGCAACGTGCTTAGGTAAAGCAACGCGTGTGTATCGTTTTCCAAAATGAACCCGTAAGTGGTAATCGGCCCCCCGGGGGCAGCTACAAATGCAGACGTATCAATGGTTACAGTGCAAAGGAGAGTTCCGGAATTTTGGAGAGAAATACCAAGATCATGGTTCATCCAATTCGAGGCAATGATGGCCCCACAGAAACAAGGCGACACCCAAAAGTATGACATGGTGCTCGCAAAATTACCTACAGATGTTTTACGCCAAGTAACCGACATCATTGAAGCTCCGCCGGAAACAGGCAAATATGAAACGATTAAAAAGCGTTTATTGTCAGTATATGAAGAGAGTGCAGATAAACAATTTCACAAATTAATGTATGAAATGGAACTGGGAACACAAAAACCGTCGCAATTACTTAGAGAAATGACAGCTTTAGCAAAGAAATGTAATCTAACAGAGGAACCATTAAAGAGGCTGTGGCTAGACAAGCTAACACCTAACGTACGCGCACTGCTGGCAATGAGCGAGGACACCAAGTTGGAGGATGTGGCTAGGAAGGCGGATAAAATATTAGAAACCTTGGGAAACGGCGAGGTCGCATCTATAACACCAAGCACGTCAACGAATGACGGTATAGCCAAACACTTGAAGGAATTAACAATGGAAATGAAAGAATTACGCGGGGAGATAAATGAAATCAGAAAGCGGAAGGAAAACACGGCAGGCAGCTCAACAGGCGGACGATGGCAACAACGCTTTAGACCCAAAACTCGACGCACACCAGAATCTCCCGACTGGCTATGCAGACATCATTACCGCTATAGGAATGACGCGCGGGCGTGTGAATCACCGTGTAGCTGGACCAGGAAGCAGCAGAAGCAGGAAAACTAGACGCGGTGCAGTCAGCAACGGTGGACGATTGAGCCGCGGGAAACCACCGACTTTGTGTGAAAGACTTTAAAACGGGTATTGTGTATTTAGTGGACACGGGCGCAAATGTATCAGTGATACCAGTAAGTAAAGTAAAAACAAAACAAAAACGAGAGTGTACGTATAAACTTTACGCAGCAAATAATTCAGAAATAAAAACCTATGGTGTAGACACTCTGCGCCCGGCACCGGTGGCGGACGGCGCTGCGCTGCTGTGTACAAGAGTTCCCGATATTCCGGCTCAAGCGTTCCTTGGTGGTTCCCGAGTCGTCTCCGTAGTCACCCGACTACCATCACTTCTATTAATTGGGGTCTTTTTCAAGACACAATTAATATCAACTTTCTTTAAGATTGTTGTTTAAAACGTTCGTCGAGGCAATTTTGGCCCCTTCCGGGCAAAACCAAACTTTCGTGGTCCTCGGTGGATACCTTACGGTGCCAACGAAACCGAGGGGGTGTTGACCCAATCACACTCGCCGATCCCCTTCAGGGTTAGGCAGTCAATTGGCCGGGTCCCAGTGTTCGGCCTTGGGGGGTCTCCTAGTCGGCACTGGTGACAGTTTTGCCTCCACAGCGACTCACCTAGCGTGGTCGGGTATATCGATACCCTTCACACTAGACTGGATAGGACCCCGTTGCACAATAAGATAGGCAACGGGCCAACGCAAGCTTAGGGCTCACCCATAGGCACACATCCTCCCTGTCTACACCCGACAGGGAGGGATTACACATCCCCGGCATACCCACCGGGGAGTTAGGATTATTAGGAAGTTAGGAATATTCCCGCGTAAAGTCTCTCTCCCCCGTCATTATGAAGGACCCGGTAAAGTGCCTAGCGCTCTTTATCAAGTTCTTCCAGGGTGTTCTCGAAGAAGAGCCCGCCCTGAAGACGAAGTATGGAGCTCGGTTCGCCAGGCTCCAAGCTGAGTCTGAATCTCAGTCCTGTCCCTCTGACAATAGCATCGCTAACTTTAGCGATGCCCTAGAAACCCCCCCGGCTACAGAGCCATCCCGACCCCTCAGTCCGTCAGAGTCAATGGACACTGACGCTCCCATCAGCGCCGCTTCCTCAAAGCGGCCCACTACCCCGTACCCCTATGGTTCGGACGACGACGAAGCAGAGTCCGCCGCTTCTTCTTCTTCCTCATCCTCCTCCCAATCTGACGATGGTTTCACAACCGTCCAAGGAAAGGGCAAGAAGAGGAAGAACAAGAAGCAAAGCTCGTCCCAGGCCAGCAAGGTCGTTGCGCTTGAGGACTTACTTAGACTTTGCTCCCTCGTCGCCCGCACCACTGGTACCGTCCTCAAAAATCTCTCCCGCTACCCCCGCGACTTGCGCTATAGTAGCTTCCCCCACCACCTCTCTTCCGATTACGTCATCCGCTAGCTGCGCTACAGTAGCTTCCCCCTCCACCGTTCGTCCGATTGCGTCATCCTCCGCGAAGGACACCCCCGCGCCTAACGCCAAAAAGATCCCTCTCCCGCCACCTTTGTTCATTCAGGACAAGGCGAAGTGGACCGACATATCGAAATGGTGTGTCGACCACAAAATAAACTTTTCTAGCGCCCGAAATACCCAACAGGGTATCAAAGTCTCCGTCCCTACGTCACGCGACTATAGGGAACTAACCCGACTTCTGAGAATGAGAGGTGTGTAATACCACACCTACTCACTCCCAGAGGAAAAGCAGATCCGCGTAGTAATAAAACGTATCCCACGCGAAATCCCAGCATCCGATATTCTTGATGACCTTCAGTCACAGAAAGTCCCCGTAGATGAGGTCCATCGCATGCACCGCTCTAGAGGCGGAGAGTCATACGACATGGTCCTTGTCATCTGCCCGCCCGTAGAGGGCCACCACCCGATCTTCCAAATTCGTTCCCTGTGCAAGCTCACAGGGTTCGAAATCGAACAACCGCACAAAAGTGGCATTGTCGGTCAATGCCACCGCTGCCAGTTGTATGGTCACTCGCAGAGGAACTGCCATGCCACACCTAGATGCGTCAAGTGCCTAGGTGAGCACGGCACTTCCGATGAGAGAGAAGGGAAGCTCCCTCCTCTTATAGGATTCCCTCATCCCATTTGCCCCAACGTCTAAGCCCTCAGAGGCCTAGTCCGTGGAGTTACCTCCACCACCAGCAGTCTTTCCCTGCCATGGTGCCCTCTCAATTTTCTAATTTCCCTCCGCCTCCCCCCGCACCCCTCCCCCGCCTTATGGATCCCCGTATTCGCGCCGCCGCGCCACCCGCGCCCCCTGCGCCCTCTGCGCCCCCGGCGCCCGCCGCGCCCCCCGCGAAACCCACGCCCGCTCCTAAAGCTACGCGCCCCTCTCAAACCACTCCCGTGGCTAGCCCCAATGCGTCCGTTGACTCGTTCAACGTTATCACGTCAACCTTCTTGGCCTTCGTCTCCCCTCGCGCAAAGACAATGGCCAACGAAATCCTTGCGGCCCATGGCAATCTCCTCCAGATCCAGGCCATCTACAATGCGTATCCGGACATTACGCAAGCCCTAACCTCCCTCGCTACTAAACCCCATTATGGATAATACGGTCTTAGCTAGGTTCAAACCGCGATCCCTAAAAATAGGTTATTTCAATGCAAACGGCATTAAAAATCAACGCGAAGAGATTGCGGCTTTCCTCCGCGATCATCAAATAGACGTTCTCTTAGTCCAAGAGACTTTTCTAAAACCTTGCAATCGTAACCCATCAATAGCTAACTACCGGATAGTTCGCAACGATAGGTCACGTTGCCATAGAGGAGGTACCCTGATCTACTATAAAAAGCAGCTTCACTGCATCCCAATTGACCCTCCTCCCCTCTCACGATTAGAAGTTTCGGCCTGCCGCCTAGGCATGTCAGGCCACGAGCCGATCACTCTCGTGTCGGTCTATCTCCCCCCCGTTACTACTTCGGAGAATTTCCAACTCCTCTCTGACGACCTCTCGATCCTACTACACAAACATCCCTCCTGGAATAGTTCGGTAACTACTACAAGAGGCCGACACTTATTCGACCTCTCCCACTCCCTGACCTTTGACGTCATCGCTCCAATGACTCCCACCCATTTTCCGGTAAATGTAAATCATGCCCCTGATATCTTAGATGTGGCGCTCCTTAAGAACGTCAACCTAAGACTAGACTCCATAGAAACTATTAACGAGCTCGACTCTGATCACCGTCCGGTAGTCATGAGATTAGACCCCCGCATAGGTCTCCGCGACCCAAACTCTCCCCCTATCAGGATCACGGACTGGAAGAAAGTAAGCACTCAGCTGAAATCCAACAAGTCCCCTCAGTTAGACTCTATTCCCGACCTGTTCAACTCTATCGCAGACACGACGTCCGCGATCGACTCACTCACTAATCACGTACAAACCGTCCTGAACGAATGTTCAAGGGAGGTTCCAGCGACGGACGACCGTCACTGGAGCTTGCCGGACGATGTGCGTGCATTACTGACTGAGAAGAACGCGGCCGTCCGTGCCTACAGCAGCTTCCCCTGCCCCGCAAACAAAGCCCATATGCGCTATTTACAGAGATCTGTAAAGACACGCATACAGGAGCTGCGTGACGCGGGCTGGGACAAGATGCTCGGCGAACTAGAGCCCAACCATCAGGCATTTTGGGAACTTCAGAGGAAACTCAAATCCCCTCAAACTTCCTCCATGCCCCCCCTGACCCGTCCCGATAAGACCATAGCCTTCGAGGACGTTGAAAAGGCAGAATGCCTGGCCGACACCCTCGAGGCCCAATGCTCACCCAGCTCCCTGCCAGTAGACTAAGCTCACCTCCTAAAGGTCGACGCTGAAGTCGAACGTAGAGCCTCTCTCCCTCCCGTCGACGACCCTGATTGTCCACTGCCTCCCGTCGCTCCAGACGAAGTGCATGACATTATCAAAGGTCTTAAAGCTCGTAAAGCTCCCGGTTCAGATGGACTCACCAATAGGGTGATCCAATTATTCCCTGCCCACCTGATAATGCTTTTGACTACCATCTTCAATGGTGCCTTAAGCAACAACTTCTTTCCCCAGTCGTGGAAAGAAGCCACCGTCATAGGTATCAGAAAGCCCGGTAAACCCAGTACCGAGCCCTCTAGCTACCGTCCCATCAGTTTGCTCAAGGTTCTCGGAAAAATCTATGAGAGGCTTATTTACAAGCGTCTCAGAGACTTCGCCGAGACCAAGGGCCTCATCCCCAACGAACAGTTCGGCTTTCGAACTGAGCACTCTAGCGTGCATCAGGCCCACCGCATCATTGAGTTCATAAGCGATGGTTTCCAACGCGGCTCTCTGACGGGTGCAGTATTCTTCGACATTGCGAAAGCATTCGATAAAGTCTGGCACAACGGCTTATTATACAAGCTGTACCAACTCGGTGTGCCGGATCGTCTCGTACTCATCTTACGGGACTATCTATCGAACCGCGTATTCCGCTATCGCATTGAAGGAGCACTCTCCTCTCCCCGCCCCATTCGTGCAGGAGTCCCTCAGGGCTTCGTGCTAGCTCCCCTCATGTTCACGCTATTCACTAGCGATATTCCAAACCCAGGTAGAAGGGCGCATTTCGCTCTGTTCGCAGACGATACGGCCATCTACTTTAGGTCTAGATACCCCGACAATATCGCCCACACTCTCCAAGGCGCAGTCAATCGACTCGCTGCCTGGTTTCGAAAGTGGCGCATAGAAGTCAATCCCGAAAAATGCCAAGCGGTTCTCTTCTCGAAACCGCGCACAAGGCTTAGAGACCCCCTTCCCCGACCTCTCACTATGTTCGGTAAGCAGATCCCTTGGGAGAAGCGAGCCAAATACCTAGGTGTTTTCCTCGACCACCATCTCACTTTCGCTGAGCACATAACGAAGGTTCGTTCGCGAGCCGCTTTCGCTCTCGGTAGGCTCCATTCCGTCCTAAACGCACGCAGCAAGATGTCACTTAAGTGCAAATTGCGAATCTACACAGCGTGTATTCGTCCCATCATGACTTATGCGGGTGCCGTCTTTGCTCATGCAAAACCCCACCATATCCACAGGTTGCAAACGCTCCAAAACCGATTCCTCCGTAGGGCCACAGGCTCCCCCTGGTATGTTAGGAACGAGAGTCTCCATCTCGACCTTAGAATTCCCACGATCCACCAATTTCTAAAACGCCTTGCAAAGCGTTATTTCGATTCCGCGGTCAAACATCGCAACCCTCTGGTTGTCGAGGCCGCTAGTTATGTCCCAAGTAGGATTAGCCGTACCCGCCGACCTAGGCACATTCTCACCGACCCTGATGACCCCATAACCCTCCTTCAGGAGAGCAATAGGGCTACTAGTACTATACACAGACACAGACGCCTCCCGTCATTCCGACCTCGCCGTCGAGGTCCTTTGCGATCGCGTCCGCGCCCCCGAGTAAATGATACTCCTCCCCGACCCTTGCTCGATAACGAGGTGCCAGCAGTGGTTTCAGCTGAGCACGTAGCTTTAAATTCCCCGATTAATAATAATGATCAAAACTTTGATCCAGCCCGTCCCATCTTTGATGTCCTCCCTCCGGTGACGCCCTAAGCCGAGGCTCGTACCCCACAGGGGGTGCCCTTAGTGAGCGTTCACCTAGCTTTTTAGCTTAGTTTTGTATGCTCCTGGCTGGAGGCTTTGAGTGTAGCAGCTTAAGGCAACCACAGGATTGACCGGTTAAGTAGTCATGACCTCAGAGGTCAGCTACGAGATGCCCAAAAGAAAAAAAAAAGAAAAAAAAAAAAAAAAAATATGGTGTAGTGACCATAGAATTAAACTTAGGATTACGTAGAAGTTACAAATGGTCATTTATAGTTTGCGATGCGAAGCAGCAGAATCATAGGGGCAGATTTTTTAAGGGCACACCAATTAGTGGTAGACTTATATAAAAAAAGGTTGACTGACGGTCTCACTCACATAAGTAGAGAAGCAGCTATAGTGATGTAACCATGTAGTTTCACTAAGTTAAAAATAGAATAGAGTAATTTTTTTTTTTTTTTTGTGTAAATTTTTTAAGAGAAAGGGGGGGTGTGATGTGGCGGCTTAGTAATAGCGATATGCTGAGTTGCATTCTTGACGAAATATGAGGGAGCGGGCGATCGGCTCGCCAGTCGCCTACATACCACCGCCCTGCCTCGTCGCGGACCTAGTACGTAGTTAGTTATAACGAAGTATTGTGAAACCCGAATTAAAGACATTTATTTCCTTGGAGTCCGATTCTTTATTTGTCACACCAATACACAGAACACGCACAACAGACTAAACTAGCTTTTTAATCAGGGACTAAAAGTGATTTAAATTTGGAATGTAGATATTGTTATTAAAATGTCCAATTACCAAAGAGATCAATCACGAACATTGTATGAACAAATAACAGACTGGCAAGAGAGAAAGTGTGAATTTGGTCAAAATGAAAATCCAAGATGGCGACTGCGAAAAGTTTCAAATTTTTCGAGGGTGCTAAAGCCCATAGTAAGGTAAAAAGTAAGTCCAAGATGATGGTTCTGAAAATTTTCTAATTTTTCGTTATGGGTGTCGTTTTCATAGTTTTTTTCGGGGGAAGCCGATAATGAGAGCAAAATGTAAATCCAAGATGGCGGCTGCGAACATTTTGTTTTTGTTTTAAATCATACGTGAGAAGGATCTTCGTTCCTGACGGGGGTTGGACCACACACGTTTTCTTTTATCATAGAGGGTGATAAAAAGTAGAGTGATCACCTCGCGAACAAAGAACTATTTTAAGCTCGAGTGACGTCCTTCGAATCCCTCGCTCCGCTCTGGATTCAAAGAACACTCTCGCTTTAAAAATAGTTCTCTGCTCCCTAGGCAAATAATCTACTATTAATTACTTCAGTAACGGCAAATTACTGCCTGCCAAAACTTGTAAAGCCGTACGTACCCTAGTAAAGTGTATTAAACTCACCTAAAATTAGGCGCCGAAGCCAGATCCAGCCCCAGACAAGCCAGATTAATGGCGAAGTAGCTGGTCATGAAGAGAACGGAGTTGACCTGCGCAATGGCGTTGAGCGAGTCAGCCATGATGCCTACCTGCACCAGCAGCCAGGATGTGAGCACTGCTACCACTGGGTTACCGGAGCGGGATACCATCGGTCGGAGGAGGAAACCTGGGGGAGAAATTGATATAAAAGTGTTGATACGAATCATTTTTTGTCATTACATTGATATGTTTATGACTTGGGCTTGGCTATGAAGTGGCTTGTGGCTAAGTAATAACAACCGCATTGGTTGATTGATCAGGTTAAGCTACCCTTGCCGCGGTTGATCCATGGATGGGTGACCATCTTTACAAACCAAAATCCCTCTGTGCCTCGGAAAGCAGTTAAGCCGTTGGTCTCGGCTTTCATTCGTAGATCTTGGACAGTTGTTACGGGTCGTCAAAAGCCCGAAAGTCTGTCAACCAATCTTAACAAGGGGTATTGTGTTACCCAGTAACTGACTTGTAGAGGTGGCGGCACTCACAGCGTGTTTGTACACTTAGTTACCACAAGTAAAGCGCGCGTGGCTTACTAAGTATAAAGGATTATGATGATTATAGTAAAAAAAAAAAAAAAAAAAATGTACACCAATTTGAAGTAACTCACCATATATGTTATCTTTCGCTAAAGCTTCCAGTACTCTTGAAGCACCGATTAAATTGGATAGACCAGCGGAGAACGTAGCCATTAGCATACCTGTAAATAAAACACAAGTTAAATAAAAAATCTCGTCTCTTTTCTCTTAAAGTATTTAACCGGCCAATCTTTCATTCGAATTTTTCAGACTCGTTTCGAGTTCGAACGGTGTTTTATAATCATAAGTTCAACAGACAAGGCGTGGCGATGTTGCCACGTCATGCACTTATGACCAAGAACTCCGTTTGAGCTCGAAATTCTTCGGACAAACCTGAAATAAATACAGAAATTAAAACCTAATTAACACATTGTCAGACATGTGACATCAAAAATTCAAAGACATGTGACATCTCCTAACCCACACTGGGCTTGTGTGGTGGATTACGGCCCACGCCTGTCCCAGCAGTGGGAACGTTATAGGCTGATTACGCTTAAGTACTACTTTAATCATTGTTTTTGTCCTAGTTCGTGGCACGAGAAAAGCTACTGAGGGTGAAATCACACTTTTTTTTTACTACAACGGGGAGCTCTCGGCCTGCATCTCACCTGATGGTAAGCGATGATCAGGCCGAAGGTGGCAGCGAGCTTCACCCGAAATCCTCAACACAAGGAACTGGCTATCTTACCTCTAACTGCCAAAACACAACAATGCTACACTATTCAATCACTTGCACGCACGGCTCAGCATTCGCACTGACAGTCCTTATGCGTGCCAATGGACGTCTCGCTCTAGTGAATGGCATCTCTAAATGGCAGAAGGAGATACAGATACAGAAAAATGCTGATCTATGTACGTGTGATTTTACTCTAAACCCTGAACTCCACTCACCGACAGCTATAAAAGGAGGCCATATGTTAATAGGTAGTAGATACACGTAGTTGTTGACGAGCAGGTCGCGCGAGCACGTCGCGGCCGTGAGCACGCTCAGCGCGATGTACGAAATGAACGTGAACAGTAGCGCCGCCAGCGTGCCGAACGGGATGCTGCGGGATGGGTTCTTTAGTTCACCTGGGGGAAAAAGACAAAAGCTTTTTTACAGATAAAATTAAATCACACTTCACCACTAACTACCTTTTGGAAGGGGCGACTAGAATTCGCCCTTTCCAAATTTTGATGTTCAAAAGTGCCTGACTTCAAATAACGGTGTCTACATCTCTTTTTATCCAAATTTCGGTAATAAGTACTACCCGAAACCGAACTAGTTAGATTAGTTTAAATATTTTGACTAGCAAAAAAAGGTTAGGTTAGAATTGTGACCCAGGCAGTAAAATATATATAAATAAGTAATAATATTGTAATTGTAATTATTTATATAACTTTAAGCACTTACCACTCATATTGGCTCCCGCCATGACCCCAGTCACCCCGGTAAATAAGACCCCGAAAACGCTTGCAAAATCCACCATCTGGCCGTCCGCAGTGGTGTAGTCGCGGCCGTACGCGGGATACAGGTTGTCATGCAGCGTGCTCGAGTTTAGACCAGTGTAGGGGAACTTTGTTATGTTCACGATGTGATTCGTGTCCGGTTTTTCTATCTACAAAAGATAGGGAAAAAGATAGGTAAGTACATTATAAAACCTAATGCGTGGTGATCAATACTCGCTTTCATAGATTTCGAAAGCCTCATAACTGGCTTACCACTTTTGACAACAATTCTATAATAAATTTAAACTTCACTAGAGTTCGCGGCTGCAATCGGAATTAATAAGTATGCCACCGTCTTGTCGTTTATGTGAGGAATTATTTGATTAATTTATATTAATGTAAGACTAATCATATTAAGATTGATCATTAGTATAGATTTAATATTATATTTTAAATATTATAGCAGTATAGAATTAAGCACGCCCCCACTCCCCAGTCGCGGGCAGACTTATTTTGCGCGCACTCTAATATTAACACTATCTGTCACAATAGTTTTGAAAGCAAAAATGGATCTTGCCTTTTCGTGACATGCAAGTGACATTTAACCTTAGGGTGATAAACGAATTACGAGGTTGGCCGACACTAATATTGATTGATCTTGAAACCATTAAAACAGACCAAGTCTCTCGGACCTAAAGGGTTCCATACTACGGAAACCATTATACTTTACCAAATTTGTATTATTTACGTTTTACTTTTTTTTTATGAACGTATCTATGATGTATTTTAACTGGCTACCAATTGTGCTAAAAAATACAGCCCTGTGATAGACACACAGACAAACAGATAAAGTAAGCTTAATTATAAGGTCGACCTTTTAAATACTTACGGAATCTTAAAACTATCTCATACTCATGTCGTTTATTTGCATTACACAATGGTTATGAGAACTCAGGATAAAATGGCTTAAAGCTACGCACAATTATGGATGCTCTAAGGGCATCGCCAAATGCATTAAAACGATGTATTATTCAGTAACTCAGTTTTTGGGAAAACTGATCAGAAAAATTACCAGGTTTTGGGAACACAAACTCAATGACATAATTATGTTAAAGTCGAGTTTTTTAGGGACAGTTTATTACAAACTATCAATCAATAACCAACTTTACACTATATTACGCTAAAGTAGATAATTGATTAAGTGGCAATACATGTAAATTATCTAAGATTGGTTATTCAATAAGTAGTCATTAACCTAACCATCCTAACTAATAATAATATAAATACGAAAGTGAGTTGGTTTATGTGTTTGTCTGTTACACTTTCAAGGTAAAAAGGCTGAACAGATTTGCATACAATTTGGCACATGGGTAGACCATGACCTGGGTTAGGACATAGAATGCTTTTTATCCCGATATTCCCACGGGATCGAGACTTATGTGGGTGAAACCGCGGGGCGCATCTAGTTCAAGTATAAAGACTTACCAAATTAGGAGCTGTCACAAAGAAGCTTAGGAAAGCGCTTCCCAAACAGATAAGCATCGTCATCCAGATGGCCAGACTGGTTCTGGCGAAGAGTGACGCTCCGGCCAAGGACACGCCCAGTCCGATGGCGTTCAACCCTGACCGGTACAGGAAGCGGTACCACCAGCCGTCTGGGATACCCAGGTTTGAACCCACCAGGTAACCTACAAGAATGGGAACGGTAGAAAATGTCTTATCGGTAAAAGAAATTTCAACAATACAATAATTGAAAAACGATATTTATTTTGTAAGGAGGTTATAAATGACACATATTTTTTTTAATGCTAGATGAGTTCGTATTCGATATTAAAAATAATGACGACATAATTGTATTCTTTGAAGAATTAAGCAGAGGTAAACAGTACAGACCCATTTCGCCAGTTATGTTTAAGTCTCATGCAATAGGACACCCATTATACAGCCTATTGCGATCCATCGGGCAAAACTTAACTCACTCAAGTACATTTTCCCACATCTTTTGTAAAAATATCGGTACTTACGTTATTTAGTTTGTAGACATCGTACAAAATCATTTAACAAGTGTCATGCAAACTTTCCCTGCGTGAATAGAATACAGTAAAATGAAACTCACCATTTTGTCCAAAATTCTCGACTAATGCTTCTGTACAGGCAGATATGCAGAGAGCGCTGGACACCACGTTGGCAAAGAAGAACAATGTGCCCACAGCACCCCCGAACTCCGGACCTAGCGTTCTGCTTATCATAACTGAGAGAAAGTTAAGGATTCATGACTAACCACAAACAAAAAATAAACTAAGATATGATAAGAAAAGAAATACGTTTATTATACACAGATATCCTAATAATTATAGGCAAAGCAGACAACAAACTTATTGAGAATCATTTTGTGTTATTCTCTGGTGTCCATTTTGATGAACAAAAAAAGTGCACTGCGGATTGTCTGTTGACTAGGTAAATCTTCCTGTGGGTGCATTCAGACCGCGGTCGATATTTCACATGACTATGGAGGGGGTCCCAGGATTTCCTGTCTCTCTTACATTTTGCTGGAAAATTACGTACCTATACCTAAGCTTCATGAATCGTTTATGAGAGATTGGCCGGAGAAGACAAAATATTGGGAATAGTATAAAGGTATGGGAACGACGTCGTTCGACAGTGGTCTGGTTGCATCCTAATAATGTGTCGTTAGAACAAGTTAATGTATTTTATAAAATTCATATAGAAGGAAATGACGTAATGTTTATGAGGAAATGTTATTATGTGGCGACATCTACATCGCCACATGCGAACTACGCATCAAAGACCTGACGTAACACAAAATCCTCCATCGCGCAATTAGAGTTTACCGCGCGACCGACATATATATAACTTTCCGACAGAGGATGAGTGAACTTTACACCCTATTCCTCATGCTTCTAAAATTATACCGCGACTGCGGCGAAGTCAAAAAAGGAGGGTTATTTTATCTTTCACCCTTCACTTCACTATCGTTTCCTTTTATAACCTCAGTTTATGTATTTCTAACCTAGAAAGCTCCATCGACAAAGAAAGTACGTTTTATAAAGGATACAATACACGCCTCCGCCTTCGACAGCTCCATTTGTAGATATAGCACAGATGGAAGTGACAGTGAATATCACGATTAGGTACGCTATACCAAACTGGCCTAGGGTGACGAGCAGACCTGCATTGCCGACTAGGTAACCTGAAATATAAATAAACAACGTTCACAATTTATGCGTTGTCGGAAAAATAACTGTAACGCCTACACATAAAGTTTCGTTTCTAACAGAACCAAAATTTTTGAAGATTTTTTTGGAGTTTTAATTTTGAATCCAACTCAATATGAACTAACGTAAAGTTGATATTTGTTTGAGTGCGTCACGTGAATGGAAACAAGGTTTTTAATACTTTACTTCTTTATGCAGAGTGAATTAATGACCATAGATTTTAGGTTGATGAGAGTGGGAAGAATATCGGCCGACATCTTTAAGTACATAATATTATAAAACAAAGTCCCCCGCGTCTGTCTATCTGTCTGTCTGAACGCAATAAACTCAAAAAATACTAAATGGATTTTCAAACGGTTTTCACCAATGGACGGAGTGATTCATGAGGAAGGTTGTTGTGTATAATTCATCAAGGTTTTGTGTAAATTAGCTGAAATTTGGCGATTATTGTTGAAGATGTCGGAAAAATCATGCCGGTTGGGAGCGTTATTGGCGTGCGCCGCGAAAATCGTAAAAGTTACATAAAAATTATGTTTTACAGGATTCTTCATCTTAAAAAGTTCAACAAAAAAAGTCCGTGATGGCATATGTCTATCTTCTAAGGATGACCCACGGTTGCCATTATAATCTTTCAGAATTTGATAAATATTACATTGTTATTTCCGAAGCTATTTTGACCGGTATTATATTAATCTCTATCCAATAACATAATATGTTATATAAATAGAGCATTAAATTTAAATTAAAATATGCCTTAACATTATATTATTTAAATTAATAGTTTAAAAGATATCACAGATTCAAAATTACGCGTGACCAAATAATTATAGTTGACCGTAACGCAGGCGCAGCGGTAGGAGTCAGTGACCTTTGCATCGGATAGTAGGTATGTAATCTCGGTAGACGTTCCCGTGGGATATTTTCCGACATACGCGCGGGCGAAGCCGCGGGCAAAAGCTAAAATGAGATAAGTATGCTATAGAGACCAAGCTATGTATGCAGTAATTCTTTTGCTGTCGGCCAGTTATCTATTCATGTGTCATGGAATTAGCTTCTAAGCTAATAAATTGAAAAAAAGGAAACTTAACTATAGTTACTTTGGCATAAGGCTGAAATTGGTATAACACAATATAATCACATTGGGTGACTTAGTTTTTCTTTTTTATACCATGTTATACACTCGAATCTAAAAATTTGACAACAGCCTTTTAGACTCACTAAGCGACAGGTGTCTAAACTTTAGACCTGAGTATGGATTAAACCAATTATCTAAAAGAAAACGTATATATTTGCATTTAACACAGTTATTATCTGACCAGATTGACCTTGTGCATATTGAATCATGAACTAGATAAGGTTTGAGTTCAAAACAAAACGCCAATTTGTTATTATTATAGATGTTCAGTTTACAATGCATTATTATGACCGACTTCGTATTTGTGCAGAAACTTTCGAATACTGAAACGGCCCTTAGAGTTTATGAGTACTTATTGATGCACGTCGGACCCCCGGGGGCCACGCTTCAAAAAATATAATTAATTGGGTTTCATTAGTCATGACTTGATAGGTTAAATTGAAAGACAGTAGGCAATGAGACTTAACAGTGACTTAATATTGAGTAGCGATGGAGAACTCCGCGGTTTGTCCCATTTTAAAAACTGTTCTAAATATGATTACAAATCTTTTTTTGATCCCCTCTATATCTTGTTCAATTTATAAGCTAATTATGCTAAAAACTTCAAATGCTTCTTACCCATCCGAATGAAGACCAGCGCACTGAACATAGACAGCACGACAGGACAGAAGACTCCGGCGAAGGTGCCCACCTTCTTGATGCCAGGTCTCTCTGTCCTGAACTCTCCAAACTCCACATATCCTGGAAAAAGAGCAGATAAATAGTGTCAATATGTGAAAGAAAATCTTCGCCGGAAACTCCAGAACTTTTGAGATACTAAAAAATATGGCGTGTATAAGTGATTTTGATATCTCAGTTACATATTCTATTCACATTAAAATAAAATGCTGTTTGTTGTAGCGCATCACTTGGGAACGACTGGATCGATTCGGTTAATTTTCTGTTTGTGGATGTGAATGTTGAGAAAAGATTTAGTTATAGTCCGAATAAGGTTTTCAGAGAAAGAAAAATTGGAATAGTTGTCCGGAAAATTGTAAAATTCGGAAAAAAAAACTGAAAATGGTTTTTCCATCGGATTTTTTAAAAAATGAACATAATAATATCATCATTTCATTTGGCAACAGTTCTGGTTTCATTGGTATGGCTCCCATTGACACATCTTGATTTAAAGAGTTTTCATGGAGTTTCTTGCCCTTTCTTCTCCATAGGAACCTACGACTTGGAAAGAGCAAATTGCTTCGACTGATTGACTGACAATTAAACAGTGCCTGTAAATGGTATGACTGTTTAAAATAAATGGTTTTTGAGATTGAAGATTTGCATTTCTGGATGTTTTAAAAATGTTCAGTAGTCAAAGACTACTAGGGGATTTTCATAGCAGTGATCGGACTACCAAGTCATAGGTCTCGAGTTTGAACCCAAGGCACACACCTCTGACATTTCGGATTCATGTGAGTATTGTATAATTATCACTTGCTTCAAAAACGGTGAAGGTGCCTGAAAGATATTTCTCGACGGCCATGTGAAGCCAAGTCAGAGGCTCATGAGGGGCTTTAAAACTCTGACACCAGGTTAGTCACTAATCACACAAAAAGCAAGAAAGAAGACTAGGGGATGACATCACATCTAAATGTCGCGTAGTAACTCTAATCACTGCCGTCAATCGTGGAGCTGGTTTATTTTCACATACCTACTTGCGTGCCGTATTATTTAAAATCTGACAATGCGATATTATAAACAATTCATGCATGTTATTATAAACATGCAATCGGTTTTTAAACAGGCACTTCATTTAATGTCGCTGTTATAAGTAGTTCTACCATTAATATATCATAAAGAAAGAGCGAATTTTGTGAGTTTGTGTATATAGGAGGGTAATTTCTGGAAGCACAGCTCCAGTTTGAAAAATTCGTTCAACATTTGAAAGGTAGATGGACATTAACTAAATTTTGGACGATTTTGAGTTCGGAATCAGCGAATCGAGAATAATAACTCTCGAAGTAACCTTTTATGTACCCTTGAGGAACTCGGCTTTTCAGTAAGCAAGAATGCAATAACTAAAACGTCATAAAAAAATCGAGTTATTGTATTCTTCGTTAGTAATAATATTAATGAACTTCTTTCTTGAATTCATGCAAGCTTAGCTGCATATTTCCGTTTTGTGCTCGTGATTATATTTAAACCTATTGTTTTATTTTATTGTTCTCTTCTTTTATGCACGTATTTCTGTACCAAATAAACTGTTTTTTCTTTCTTTCTTAGTTAAGTACTTTTTATTTTTATTTAGGTTCCTGCTCAGAACTTGTGCACGAAAATTGCACCCGTGCGAAGCCGCGGTTGGTGGCTGGTAAAATATAAAACACAAATTCACAATATTATTATCACCTCTGGGGCACTTTTCTCCCATATCCGACGAGTGCACTTACTCACTGTTTCAGTATTACTGATAGCCGGTGACCAGTCGACCACATTGCTACATTATCGGTGAGTTTGCGACCTTCATTGAACAATGGGCTAGGTGTCACAGTGATTTGAAAATCAACGGCTCGGAACTTCGCTAGATTACTTATAATAAAATTCTCACTAACAATAATATTACGCCTGTATTAGGAAGCAGGACTCGGATAACGGTATATTTTTCGAAACGGTTTTGTTTCGGTTAAGTTCAAACGGAACGTTATAAAAAAAATTTTTGAAGAAAAACAAAATTTAAATAATTCTTGGTTAATAAATATTCTATTCTATTCTAAAACGTTATAAACCGTTTTTTTTTTCATCTATTTTTGGGTTGATCGATAGGAAACTCGCAACACAACCCTAATCAATACGTAAGCGGCAAGCGCATTGGAATCAATGATGTAATGAAAAGAAGATAAGGTACAATTTAACTAAACAAGTTCATGCTTGTCGGCGCACGCCCCGTGTGCGGCTTGTCGTGCGGAATAAACCGATTTTTGAAAACGTTCTCATTTGGTTTTCGCTCCGAACAAAGCGTTATACAAAGAAGAACAAGAACTGTAAGAAACGTTTTAAAAACGTTATTTTAAATAACGTTACCGAGCCCTGCCCTGAAGGGTTAGGTAGAAGTGTTTAGTACAAGATACAGACTACCTCGTTGGTGCTATTAGGAGCCATTGCAGGTCTAAGTTCCTTAATTTTGTCACTGACATACTCACTCACTCACCCATCGTCAAAATTCTAAGGTACTTCTAGCACGCACAAACTTTGAACACAATTAGTGTTTGGCCTATAAAGCAAGGAGATTGCCCATATACAGAACTCTTGAGAAATGTCTCGTGTCTCAAAAAGTTGAACAGTTTGAAATATCTAAAATAAAAATACATTTTTTAAATAAGTCTTCATTATTATTTATGATGGAATAGTTTTTTTAACAATAATTAGTACTTTTAAGTTTCCGACTATGAAGTACGCCATTTTTTACTATCGCCTGTCAATACTAGGGATGTCCATTTCTTCTACTGCGTGTAATGTGCAGGTAGGCACGTACATAAAATATAATGATATCGATTCTGTATTGATTGTTCAATTTATTATTGTGTATCAAGTTAAATAACTGTTTATTTCATAAAAAAATGTGTATACAATATTCTTAAAATATCGATAGATAGCTCACAAGGTAAAATAAATAAATCAGTTTCTATAACCCCACAAAACTAGATGTTAGGTAGACGGTACATTTATCTATATTATTTTCATTGAATATGTGACGAGACGAGAAATAGTGTGCTGTGAGGTATATTTGGTTGGTATGGTTAAAAGCTTTATTTTTATTTATTTTTTATATTGAAATCGGAATAGTTTCAAACGTCTATTATTACTATTACGTTGATTAAAAACAACAAAGACATTAATCTGTAATAACCTCTAAAACGCGTTATGATTTTATTTATTTTATGTAGCCAACCGACATTTTTGCTTTTGTTTCTATAATAAATCGATAAAAAATTAAATGTATTAGAATGTTACAACAGCACGGGTAAAACCTTATAGAGACAGAACCTACTAGAGACAGAACTTTTTGTGTTGTGATATATTTAATATGGCGAGTGCGACTGTGGAGCGATGTCTCAATTACTCTTTGAGATGAACGCCCCATACATAATCATTATTTCATTTATTGTACCTAGTGTAGCTGCTTTCCATCCCTTCCTATTTACATAGACCATTTCATGAATCCATCCAGAATGATATAACACTGAGCGATTGACTATCAAGTTATGATTGCTTCCATGCTTTGCATTTTAATGAAACGCGGGACTATGATTATGAAGTATGATGTAACCACCTCACCAAATCTTTGATTTCGATTTTGAGCATTTACTCAAAATAGAAATCAAAGATTTGGTGAGGTGGTCACAGGTGGTCACCAGTAACTAGCCACCTGACATAGCTATAGACCGTTATAGATTTTACACGAATATACTTCAAAGACACAAAACGTAAACCCATTCAGACCCTTTCAAATTAGTTTTTTAAATTGATTTTGTGGTCGAACATAACCGGTAGGTCCCATTTGTTCTATGGAACATGACGTAATAGAACAAATTGAGAAAATATTGTCCCTATTTGTACTATAGAACTACATACTAGCTTTTGCTCCTGTTTTTATTTGTCTGTGAATGCACAGAACTAAATGGGAATCGCTTTTCCCAAATTCTTCCATGATGAGATATATAAGACGTGAATGACATTAATCACTGACGTTAATACCAGGAGTTCACTATCAAAAAATTGAAACTACTCGCCACATAATATTTTTATTTTGAAAAATAAAAGCAAAACAGCAGTTTAACAATACGTGTTTCTGTAACTACAAACTAAAAACAATTCTTCTTACATATCAACTTCCAGAAGTTTATATACTTAGTTTGTTCTATGGAACAATTTGAGACAAAAAGTACAAATTGTTCTATAGTACAAATAGGGACAATATTTTCTCAATTTGTTCTATTACGTCATGTTCCATAGAACAAATGGGACCTACCGAACATAACCTCTAAATAGTAATGACATTTTTGTAAATATCTCGGAAATGCCATTGTAGTTTGTGTTGAATTTTTTGAGGAAGTATTTAGACATGTCATTGAGAATTTTAAATATGATTTGATGAAGACACAACAATGTTGAATTCAGTACATTTGTCCATAGTGCCGTGGGCAATCTCCATTAAAATATACGGCAATTTCAGTTCCGTTTTCTAGATATATGAACTGCATAAGTAACTTTGCCATTGTTAAGGTTTTCGAACATATATTTCACGCTTTCATTTACAAACGCGTAAATATATGCTTATCTGATGCCCAACACGGTTTTCGGCCGGGTCGCTCCGTGAACTCGAATTTACTTATTCACGTAGACTACATATCCCGTTGCTTGGACATCGGTGGGCAGGTTGACGTTCTATATTTGGATTTCCGGAAGGCATTCGACAGAGTTGACAATGATTTGCTTTTGACAAAGCTGGGGGCCATCGGCTTCTCGTCCGGTCTTCTTGAATTCTTTTCCGATTATCTGCGCGATCGCAAGCAATTTGTAAGACATGGCTGCTTCGAGTCCAAGCCTTACAATACACGCTCGGGCGTAAGTCAGGGATCCGTGTTAGGGCCGCCTCTTTTCCTGATCATGATCAATGACCTCATAAATAATATTAAGTTTGCCAAGTGCCTGCTATATGCCGATGACCTTAAGCTAGTCGCACAAATCCGAATGGACGAGGATTGCAAGCTCCTTCAGAGGGATATTGACGCCATCTATGAGTGGAGCATTGTGAACAAGCTATTTTTTAATAGAAACAAGTGCTATGTCATGACATACGGTAGGGGGTTGCGGCCAATCCATTATGACTATAATTTGGGAGGTGAAGTAATTACTCGTGTCACCAACATAAAGGACTTGGGAGTGACTTTCGACCGCTGTCTGACTTTTAGAGATCACGTTTCTGCCCTTGCGAGGGAATCTTTTAGGCGCATAGGATTTGTTTTGAGAAATGCTCGTGACTTTCGCAATTCAAATGTTATTAAGCTATTGTACACTGCTCTGGTTCGAAGGAAACTCGAGTCCAGTTCCTGTGTTTGGCACCCCTATACCGCGACCCAAACATTGATGCTAGAAAAGGTTCAGAAAACATTCCTAAGATGCCTCTTCCAAAGGTTATACCATTTCTTTCCGTACATGTACCCTACCAACTATCTTTTAGGGACGTTAGGCTTTAACTCGTTGGAGGTGAGAAGAGGTCTTGATCAGCTCACGGTAGCCTGTAAGACCTTACGGGGACGTATCGACTGTCCAGAGCTCCATGGCCTTTTCTGCCGATTATTTGTGCCCGACAAATATATTGGACACCGTCAGAGCCGCCGACACAATCTGTTTGCGCAACTGTCATGCAAGACTGTAGCCAGAGCCGAATCCCCAATTTGTCGTACCCTAAAGATCCTAAATGCCCTTCTGACTGCCAACCCTGAATGTGATGTGTTTGCGGATGAATGGAGTAAAATTATGCGTATATGTCTGGTGTTCTGTGAGAGAAAGTATGCTAGGGAGTCCACTGTTCCTTGTTAGTTTTAAATTAAATTAATGTCAAGTTTGTTATTGTTTCTATGTTAATTAATGTAATTGGTGTTGTACCGTTTTAATTAACTATAAATAAATAAATAAATAACTTTGTAATCGCATATTATTTAAGCAGATGTCAAATTAAACTGAATTGAAATTGAATTAAGGAGCAAAAATAATTAGGTATACCTTTGGGATGATACCTACGAGGCCGCAGATAGACACACAAATCCACACGTTTTATTAAACTGTTTTAACTGTTTTATGTAGGTTCAGTATCAGTTTCAGGGTATACAAAAATAGAAAAATATGTGAGATCTAATGTAAAACCAAGTCTGTTAATTTATTCAGTACCTATCTATTTGTCATTTTTGTTTCTTTAATAAATATAATGACTTGGCAATCGAACGCAGCAATAGAATCTACATTCTACTTATGACGAAATCTACCTAATATTAGCACGGGGCTTTATTTAATTAGGACTATTTAAAATAGTAGATTATTCTTATGTGATTATGTTGCGATGGTCAAGACATTCTATTTAGTAAAGAAATAAAGATGACAAATAGATAGGTACTGAATAAATTAACAGACAAGGTTTTACATTAGATCTTGGTTTGTTTTACATAGACTTTCCCAGTCGGACATAACTGTAAAAGTACTTATTAATCACGATTTTCACACAAAGGAAATAACATCGATTTGTATCTTTCCATCAAAACAGAACTCTCAATAGACCAAGGACATTTAATTAAGCCGTGCGATTCCACGTTTTGCAAGAACACTTACAACGTTTTCTTGCCAGGTCAAGGTTAATTTGGATAACTGATGCAGACAATACTAGTTATAATTATCAATATTGAATGCAACTTTAAAGGAAATGTAAATAAACTGTTTTGTTTGCCAATTCACCAGTGTTGGCTAGATCTTTTTGTGGCAGTCTAATAAAGGCTGAACCTGGCAGACTTGTCGACATCTGCACCATTGCCATAAAGAAAAATAGAAAGGCTGAACCTAGTTTTAGATATATATGTATGCACCTGATTGCACTCTCGTATTCTGGCGTCAATTCCCGATTCAAGATTTTTTCACTAGAAATTTTTCAGGATTATATATGGCCATAGACTCACCTATGAAACCGCAACATATATGTACAGTACATATATGTGTATATGTACAGTGTACCCTAATTGCGTAATACACGATCAATCACAATTTGTTTCAATTTGAAACAGATTGCTAATCCATGGCTTCATAAGTTGGAAAAAAAATCTGCTCAACAACGTAAATAACGCAATGAATTTTGTTGAACTGTCAAAATAAAACAAATTAGTCATAATCGTTTACGAAAATAAGTTACGCAATTAGGGTACTGGACCTAATTATTGCAGAATTACACTAAGTATTTTTACATGACATTATACTGTCCTGCATTTCCGCAGAGTAACGTCTGATTCCATAACTTATCAAATAAATGACTTTGGCTTTCATGTTCTGCCTTACCTTCACCAACCGGTCTGCTAACTGGCCCCCCTCTTCCGATCCTCATCCTCAACTTGTGCATGAAGCCGGAGTCTGGACGTCCTGGGCTGTTCACACTGGGAGACAGCGGGTCCAAAGTTTCAGCCATGGTCGGCTTCGTCACTGTAACAAACGATTTGTCGTGAAGATAGACTACTACCGTACTACGTCACAATCTGAAACTATAATGTAGCTTTTGCCCTCGGCTTCACCCGCGTGGATTTCGGAAGTTATCCCACTGAAACGTAGTTACTACCGCGATAAAAATATAATAATATCCTAACCAAGGTCATGGTCTGGCTATGTGGCAAATTTCATCGAATTCTGTTCAGACGTTAAGACGTAGAAAGATTACAGACAGTCAGTTACTTTCGCAATAATAATATTAGTCAAATTAAAATTCTAAATATTTTATTTCACATAAGGGCACTTATGAAACGTCAGTAATATGGATGTAATATCGCGTCTTTGATTCCCGAAAGGAGAAGGCAGGGGTATAGCACCCTGCCACCCAGCCACCTTTACCCAGTTAAGTCAAATCTAAGTCCCAAGTAATAAGGGGTGAGTCTAGGTACAAACCAGCCCGTCCCATCCTTGATGTCCTCCCTCCGGTTGACGCCCTAAGCCGAGGTTCGTACCCCACAGGGGGTGCCCTTAGCGAGCGTTCACCTAGTTTTAATTAGCATAGTTGGATAACCCCTGGCTGGAGGTTTTAAGTGTAGTAGCTTAAGGCATGATCTCAGAGGTCAACTATGCGATGCCCTACAGAAAAAAAAAGGTAGAAAACCAGACTCTGGTCTACTTCCTTTTTTACTTTTCCAAAGGCAAAAAGTGACTGTGGAATCAGCAGACATCAGAGAAATCCTGGATTATAGAAAAGTATGAATAATAATTATGTAAGGTATATAATTATACAGACTGACTAAGGTTTTAATAGAAAGAAAGAAATTATGTTTATGTCCGTTAAATGTGATGCAAAGAAAAAACAAAAACACAAAAATGAACAAATTGGCGTCATATCCTCGCGAAACGATGAGACAGAGAACATATCATAATACTTATTGAAACATTATTCACATAAGTAATTATCTAGGCAATTATACCTATATTAGCTACATTGTCTTATTTAATATTAAATTAGGTTTTTCAAGTTACTGGCTTTTAAGTATAAATAAATCATCCAATAACAAATTAGAGGTGTAAGAGCTGTGTTCAGTAACAGCAACATGTATTTATTAATTTATAAAGGTACCCCAACAACTTCTGTATTATATATATCTTAAGTGGGTACTATAGGTAACAATAGCCTCGGACTTATACAGTCACCAATTACAGGATAACCAGGATATACAGTATGTTAATTAACGAAAGGCGTTCCCGTTTACCCGCAACAGTATAGCATCCATACATAATATTATTATTCAAAAACAAAATGTTTTTATTATTTTTATAATAAAATATTCACAAAAAATATTAAATTGATACGTAAAAGAAACACTCTGTACACGCGCATTTGTATTTCAATGTGGAAGTATGGCTTTTTTTTTTTTTTTTGAAACGGGCATCTCGCAGTTTGACCACTAAGGTCTTGGCTGCTTAACCGGACTTTCCTGTGGGTGCCTTAAGCTGCTACACTCAAAGCCTCCAGCCAGGGGCAAAATACTAAACTAAGTTAAAACTAGGCGAACGCTCGCTAAGGGCACCCCCTGTGGGGTACGAACCTCGGCTTAGGGCGTCGCTGAGGGGAGGACAGCAAGAAGGGACAGGCTGGATCAAAATTGGTTTAAATCATGATTATTATACGGGGTAGTTTAAAGCTACGTGCTCAGCGGCAACAACTTGCTGGCACCTCGTTTTCGAGCAAGGGTCGGGGAGGAGTATTATCTACTGAGGGACACGGTCGCGGTCGCAAAGGACCTCGGCGGCGAGGTCGGAATGACGGGAGGCGTCTGTTTTTGTGTATTGTGCTGGTGGCCCTATTCTGCTCTTGGAGGAGTGTGATGGGATCATCAGGGTCGGAAAGTACATGCCGCGGACGGCGGATCTGACTAATTCTAGAAGGGACATAATTGGCTGCTTCGACAACCAAGGGGTTACGATGTCTAGGAGCGGAGTCAAAGTAACGATTGGACATGCGTTTTAGGAACTGGTGAATCGTAGGGATTCTACAGTCGAGATGGAGGATCTCGTTTCTGACATAGAAGGGAGCTCCCGTGGCTTTACGGAGGAAACGGTTCTGTAAGGCTTGCAACCTATGGATGGAATGGGACTTGGCGTGGGCGAATACTGCACCCGCATAGGTCATAATGGGTCGGATACACGATGTATAGATGCGCAGTTTGCACTTGAGTGACAATTTGCTGCGTGCATTTAGAACGAAATGGAGTCTACCTAGAGCGAAAGCGGCTCGCGAACGAACCGTCTTTATGTGCTCAGAAAAGGAGAGATGATGATCTAGGATAACACCTAGGTATTTGGCGCGCCTAGCCCAAGGGATTGGTTTGCCGAACATAGTGATAGGTCGGGGGAACGGGGGGGGTCTAGTTCTCGGTTTAGAAAAGCTAACCGCTTGACTTTTGTCGGGATTTACTTCTATTCGCCATTTTCTAAACCAGGCGCCAAGGTTGTTGACAGCCCTTTGGAGGTTTAGCAGCATCGTAGCTGAATTTCCCTTACAGATGATCGCTGTATCGTCTGCGAACAGAGCCAACTGCGTCGATCTGTGTTTGGGGATGTCGCTGGTGAATAGCGTGAAGATGAGGGGGGCTAATACTGAGCCCTGAGGGACTCCAGCCCTTATGGGGCGGGGGGAGAAAAGGGCTCCTTCGATGCGGAAGCGAAAGGTGCGATTTGACAAATAGTCTCGTAAGATGAGCACGAGACGATCCGGCACACCGAGTTTGTAGAGCTTATAAATTAAGCCGTTGTGCCAGACTTTGTCAAACGCCTTTGCTATGTCTGGAAGTATGGCAATGTCGCAACAAACTTATGAATGACGACTCGCGTGTGCGGCGATCTATTGATGCGACTAGCCCCGCCCCCGCCCCCCAATATCCACCTTATTTTATTCGGAACTAAAAATAGCGACGTTGCCGGTTTGGGCAGCGCGAATACGCTAGGTACTTTACCGCGCTACTATTTTGATTTTAAACAGGACGTTTCAAATTTATTTTCATTTATTAATTTTTTTCATTCGGTTTTTTTTATTCTTATTTTTCTATGCTGATATTTTTATTTCAATGTATTAATGATATAGAATAACGCGTTTAAGGGAACGCCCTCTGTTATTTAACATACTGTATGTACAATACGCGCCACGAAAGATGAGACTTGACCGCGCCTCCCGCCGCTCTTTCCGCCGCGCCCTGGTGCAGACTTCATACCGCTAAAGAGACCCATAAATCGTCTACTGCGCAAGTCAAATCACGTGGTGTGTCAAGTCTCATCTTTAGTGGCACGCACTGTAATGCTTAGTGGCTTTACTACACTTGTAGGCGGTTTGTCGAGATAATATCACTCACTCCGGGAATTTTCTGAAAGATACACAACAAACATTTATGATGTTTGTTTTGTAAGAGGAATATCAACAAAAAAAATACCTCGACTACTTAAAACAAAAAAAAATATAGGATCACATTTAACTGCTATCTTACTTGATAAAAAAGCAAAATATTTGAAAGTTTTAATCATTTTATGTGAATTGTTTCAGTAACTTTCAGCGTATTATCGAATTATTAGCTTTTGCCCGCAGTTTTGTTAGCAAGGAAGATGGTTAAACAAACTCAGAAAACTCCACAGGTACTGGGTGTGTCAAAGTTTGATAAGTTGTAGTGCCCCAAGAATTTCCAAAATTTCATCAGACTCGGATGAATATTATGGTAACGCACTTGGGACAAGCAAAGAAATAATTCATTTTTATTTATATTATGTCACCGTAAGATTGTGAGAACCGTTAGTTTAAAATCTATCGGTATTATTTCCGATAGATTATAAACTGTAGAAAAATTGTGAAAAATATTTATTTTATTTATTTATTTATTTTATTAAGGTCAACCAACAATTGTTTACGCCAGTATATTAGCTGTGTATTACGTATAATAGGATACAATTGCGGGTGCAACAATTAATTATAGGTTAACACCGCTAGCACAAAAAACAGTGGTAAAACCACTGAAATCGGTTAGTAAAAAAGGCGATGGACTTTAATGAAAGCGATCAACTTGGAAGAAGCGCTCGCCGGCCACTGCCGCAGCGTGAAATGCAACAAACATAGCACTTAAAATTATTTATTAAAAATTTACGCCGCACCCCAACCAAATGGCCAGGTTAGAACTGTGACCAACCGCGCGCGAGCCGAGCGAGCGAAACGAGCAGTCCCGCGGCGCGGTTGCGGCCGGTGAGCGCAACTTCCAAGTTGCTCGTATCAAGGCTCGGATAGCGGTTAAATTTTCAAACCGTTATTATGTACTTGACGTAAAAACATTTACATTCGGTTTCGCTCAAAGAAATCGGTTTTATTTAACCGGTTTTGGAGCAGTATTTACGTAAAGGTTTTTTCGGATTAAACGGTTTAGAGCAATATTAACCGGTTTTTTGTTTAGTTTTTATTCAGCGCGGTATCCTCACAAGTAGTCACAAGTTGCAACGCATTTACCGACATGCCGCTCGTCGTATAAACCGGTTAATTTTGGTTAAAATAAAGTTCTTAAAACGTTCACGTTCTTAAGAAAAGTTCGGAGTAAAACCCAAATAAACCGGTTTTCACTGGTATTTTTTAAACCGGTTCCGAGCCTTGGCTCGTTTCTAGGCGGCTTTTTAGTATTAGTGCAAGGTGTGTTACATTGCAAGCAAGTTGATACCAGTTCACAATTTGTCGGTTTCCCATAGATATATTATAAAATTTATAAACAATAAAAAAAATAATGAATTCAATTGCAAATGGTTTGTTGTAGTTCACAATTTTTCGACAGTTTGTAACCTAACGGAAATAATACCGTTAGATTATAATTATACGGTGACATATCTTGTTCTAACACAATTTGTACCTAAAACTGCAGGCTTAGACATTAAGCTTAAGTGTAATCACATTTGTTTGTATTGAAGCCATTAAAGACTTATTGAATTAGGCAACGAGACAACTCTACAAAGTTACAAACAAATAAATTATTTTAATTATGCTGTAGGAATTCAATCTTCAACAATTTTATGTTTTAAATCAATGAGTAATATGTTTACTGAATAATCCTGACTCTTTGTTTACGTTTTTTTTGTCATGATCAAGATTGATTAGTATTCATATAGCCTTTCAAAATATCAAAATGAACTTTCTCTAAAACAAAGTAGTGTTGGTGGTCTGGAGTTTAAGAGAATAAAAAGAGATAGCGTTCCAACTGTTCTGGACAGATTTGGATAGATCTAATTGGAATGAGATACTAAACATCAAAGTTATCCCCGCTCCATACTCCCTAAATAAAAGTGCTCTGTTGGACTTTCAGCTCATGGCGCTGAGCCTAGCGTTGAGAATCCAAAACTGCACTTTTATTTAGGGATTCATTAGTGTCACTTAGTTGTTGGTCAAAACGGGCAAAAGTGTAAGTTTATCTTAGATATCATTGACATAGGTGAAGGAAAACATTGTCAGGAAACCTGGACTTATAGGTTTAATATACCTACTTAAGTCTTATCTGAAATCACCAACCGACCTTTAGATACCACTTACGTCTAGACTCAAGACTTTCAAGGTTGTAGTGACACATGGAAATCTATTGTTTACCAGAAACATACAAGGAAATTTAGCCAATTATTTGAATTATAACAGCCTTGGTAAACAAAGTTTTGTGCATAGCCAAAAAATTTGAATAAGTACTTACTTAAACTATGTACAGTTAATAAATATTTCCGTACATTATTCTCAATATCTATATTTATTCAGAGATGAAAATTGACTTTTCTATACTTAAGCAAAATTAAATGCTTAGATATAAAAAAAAAATTTCCACAGCCATACCACTAAAACACTTAATGTCATTCTTAACAATAGTAGCATAGATTAATAGGTATATTAAATAGGATCTGTGCGTTAAATATCTTCTCTGACCTAATTATTATGCACAGTGACATCATCATACTTAAATGAATTTTTGCGACTTTAAAACTATTTTTTGCAGTCTCATGAACTTCAAACATACTACAAGTTTTTTACAGTACATCACCAAGTTTATACATTCTAAGATACATTAGTAATCTGTGATTCTAAGCAGATGGGAATAGTGGGAATTAAGTTAGAATAACCGATTGATTCGAAACAATCTATTGTTCGAATGAATCATAAACAAAAAAATACTTACCGCTTATAAATCAGTCAAATGATGATGACTACTTTTCTAATTCGATCTTATAACTGGTGGTATTCATAACATCGTTACGTGGCTGCGTTATTTGTTATTAAAAAACACAGAAATTGTTAAAATATGCGGAAATGTTTTCACCACCTAAACAACACAAATCCAATCCAACTAGCTGAGCTGTCACTGTCAATCAGTGACTTGTCAATGTCTCAATGTCAACTTGTCAATGTCAAGAGACAACACTGTCAATTCTGTCAGACCATAGACATTTAATAAGTATGGACTGGAAATACCTACAAAAAAAAGGTGCATACCTACAACTCAAAATGTCGCATAAAATGGCTGCCAATGCTAGGGTTGTGTCATTCAGGGAACATGGTGTTACTATTTCGAGTATCGATACTAGTACGTAATAGTATAACGAATCTTACTAGATATCACGATTGAATCATATTTAAAAAAATATTAGCTAATAGTCCGTTGTAACAGAAAAAAACGAGTATTGACAATTTATCACTTCTCAAACAATTTTCCGCATAATTATAATTTCATTTATAGAATTATTACTTAGCAAATAAAGTTTTCACAAATATTTGTAACGCAAACCTAATGTTTGGCAAGTGAACGTTTAAACAAAGCCAAATATTTAGTATCGAGTGAGCATGCAAGTCTTATGCCTGTTTTCACCTTCACTAAGTGACACTTAAATGAATCCCTAATAAAAGTTCACTGTTGGATTTTCAACGGTAGACTCAGCGCTGAGAGTTGAAAAACAGTGCAGTTTTATTTAGGTATTCATTTAAGTGTCACTTAGCTGTCGGTGAAAACGGGCATTAGTGAATTAAATTTTTAACAATTTTATCATAAATGAACATTCGGAATAATACACATCCTTACATATTATAAAACAAAGTACACCGCCGCGTCTGTCTGTTTTTCTGTCTGTCTGAACGCGAAAAATTCAAAAACTACTAAACGGATTTTCAATCAATTTTCACTAATGGACGGAGTGATTCATGCGGAAGGTTTTAGTGTATAATTCATTAAAGTTTTGTGTAAATTGGCTGAAATTTGACGATTATTGTTGAAGATGTCGGATAAAATCATGCGGACTGGGATCTTTATTAGCGTGAGCCGCAGAAATCATAAAAGTTACATAAAATGTATGTACTACAGTATTGTTAATCTTAAAAACTTCAACAGAAAAAATCGTATACACTACATAAAACTCTGCGGAACGGTCTCTCGGTGCTATGAACCAAAGAGTACAGTTTGCTGTAAACCACGGGCCGGACCTAGCAATATCATTTCAGCGCAGCGAAGGAACTGTATCAGAAACTATTACGGAAACGGTACAACACTATTCCACCATGACATATCATTGTAAACAAACGAATGAAATTATGAAATAATAAAAAGGTCTGTTGGACGGAAATTAAGCCATATATTAAAATTTAAGCCGTATTTAATGATCACCTAGCAATTTTTTCATCGAAAGTTTATCACTTTATGTACTATTGCATGAAAACCGGCTACTAACCTATGCAAAGATAATTGAGGTTGATTTTCCTTCTTTCTTGCACCACACTTCACAATACAACACACAGGCATGTTGAATTGGTGTTTTCCAACGTATATATGTAGTTTTAAAGGAAAACTCCACGTAATTTTCTCACAAATCTCAATAAAACAAAAAGTAAACAACCACTTGACAGCAGAACTACCATGAACTTGTCGCATATTATGGCGGATATGGCACTTACCTACAACTGTTACTACGTCTCAACAAAATGTTGCCATTATGAGGAACAACTGAAATATTGTTGTCTCTTTTATCAAATACGATTACCACATTAGAAAGAGTGAAATAACACGATATTTCACATTCTAGTTCGTTTTTCACCCATATTTGTATAAGCAAACTTATGTATAGAATATCACGGCGCCTCCGTGTTTTTACTATCTCAATGTGTCAGACTGACAGACTGTTCAACGGGTGCGTTCAATTATTACACTCGCCGGAAACTTCTAAAATCGACGTAATTTTGTTTCTTGGGATATTTTTTCCAATTATAGCGACCATAGTTACGTATTCTATGAATTTCTACTAGGAAACTGAAATTGGAATAGAATTACATTCTTAACTAGCTGAGCCCCGCGGTATCACCCGCATAAATCTCAATCTCGTAAGAATACCGAGAAAAAAGTATTTTATTTCCTAACACAGGTCATGGATTATCCATGTGCCAAATTTCATCAGAATCCATTCAGCCGTTTTAGCGTGAAAGCGTAACAAATAAACAAACAAACACAAAAATCAAATCTTTTCTCTTTTTAGATTAGTTTAGATTAAAGACAAAATTATAAAGAATGTAGACAAGTTTTAAAATGAACCGATATAGCCGCACCGTGTACAAATTTACACGGCAAATAAAATGTTTCATTATATACAACGGCAATGTAGGAGATACAAACAAAATCCCCCCCTTTATGGTCGGATTTCCAAAAATCCGTTCTTAGTGGACGTCTACTAACTATAAACTACCTCCCTGCCAAAGGAGAATGCTCATGGATGTATGGGATTCCGTAACAAGCTGCATCAAAATCAAATATTGTTTATTTTTACACTACACTTATCATATTAACTCCTACAAAAGTTCATTTTGTAAGTAAAACCCGGGTTTCGGAGTTATTTTCAAAAACGAAAATAACCTAAAAACTACGTAGGTAAGTAATATTTTTCGATGATACCAATGACGTTTTGAAGTGAAAACTTCTTTAGGCACGTTAAGCACTTTTGGGAAAAGCACTGAATTCGCGTGACCGTCACGCTCAGATACATATATACAGATGTGTGTGTTTTCACTACTTCACTTCTGACGTGCAGTTTTTTTTTTTTTTAACATGGCAACTCGTAGTTTTGACCACTAAGATCATGGCTGTTTAACTGGACTTTCCTGTGGGTGCCTTAAGCTGCTACACTTTGAGCCTCCAGCCAGGAGAGACGTGCAGTCCTACGACTGTTTTTTTTATAGACAAGTCATCCGCTAATAATAGTAAGAATTACGAGGTATAGTACAGAATACATAATAGTGCTATAGCGACGTACAGCCGCGACATGGGGGTGCCTGACTGAAACTTGGGGACCCTTTACCCGACATTTATATTGCTAATACCTAATACTGTGAGCGGGTAACCTATCTAAGGATAGTACGTAAGTAATCATGGGACGTTACCGTGGTCTCACTACCACAACAATACCAATAAAACATTATCATATGTGTGACCGGTCAAGATAGAATAAAGTGCTTGTACTCAACAAGCACTTCATTCAGTCTTGACCGGTCTAGAGAGCGTCTTAAACAATACCTTTAGTAATCTTAAAATACTATTAATGACATGTCTGTCATGAACAGTATTTTGCGCTATTGCTCATGCTCATGTTGTCGTCGTGAATCGACTAGATAAGTGATAGAACAAACAATAATAAAACAAACAAGTCCATTTGGGTTTTAATAGCAATTCATAGTCAAAGATATTTATTTAATCATTCATTATATTCCTGATTTTTTTTTATCTAAAACCGTTGCCGGCGCAGTTACATCATTATACTGTGTCCAGCTCAAATACCACAATACCGTCATTACATGAGCACAGCAGCCCACTGTTCGCTTACCGAAGAGGCAGCTGCAGCAATAACCTACTATGGTTTCTAATGTGTTGGTCACAGCATCATCTCTGCTAATCAATAAATACGACTGATAAGTTGACGTGACGTTATTATTAAGCCCTAAAATCAAAGGTACGTCATCATCGATAGTATTATTCACCTCAACTGAATAAATACCAGTCCATCGGATGTGGGGTGGCTCAGGAATATTGAGATCCCCACTTGGTCGAGCATAATAGCGTCTGACAGACCAGGGCGATTGGAATCGTACTGATCACGACGTACTTGTCTTGTAGCTGACCTCCAGCAAGCAGCATATACTCTTTCCAATCTTGAGATCTAAATAGTAACATGTAGGTAATAAATACACTCTTTTGCAAAAAAAAAACGGGCAACTAAGGAAATTTACGTTCTAAGGTCGATTTGAGTTAATTAAATGAAATTTATTTCTTTGACGTAGTCTATGTATACTTATAATCGTGTAAATGAATGCGCGTGAAGTGAATTGGGGTAATTAAAAGAAAAAAAACGATGGATTCTTTAAAACCGATGTACATGCATGCCCAAACAATAAGAAGTGGTCGGCAATAAAGACAAGATTTTTTTTTACTTTTTTTAATGGAATAAAGTTACAAATGTAAAAACCTAATAACGAGTGTGACCTCCTCTTGCCAAAATCACAGCTTGAATCCTTCTGGGCATGCTTTCCACGATGTTTTTAATAACGTTTTGAGGAATACGTTCCCACTCTTCTGCAATTACTCTTTTTAGCTCGGTGTTTTGTGGAGCAGGTTACACTGATCTTACCCGTCTCTTTAGAACATCCCAGACATACTCAATTGGATTGAGGTCAGGACTTCGAGCTGGCCAATCTAAACGACGGATCCCAACTTTTTGCATGTACGCTTCAACGTCGCCAGAACGGTGCGGGCGAGCATTGTTGTCCATAAAAATGGAATCTTCCCCAAGTGCAGTCAATGTGGATTGTGCATATGGAATTAGGACTTCCATTATGTACCGGTGTGCATTTAATGTTCCGTTTTCTATGAAAACTAACTCCGTACGCTCCGTCGAATTAATTGCTACCCAAAACATAACGGAGCCTCCGCCATAAGGAGTGATTTCTTCGAAACACACTTCCGCATAGCGTTCCCGTGGTCTTCGCAGCACTCGCCGGCGTCGGTCCTCTCCACACAACGAGATTCTAGCTTCATCAGAAAACAATACTTTATTCCAGTCCTCCAGAGTCCATGAAGCACAGTTCCGAGCAAACTGAAGTCGAGCAACACGGTGCTCACGGAGTTATTTAGGGCCCCGAGCTGGGCGGTAACTCCTGATATTGGCAGCCAAAAGCCTCCTCCTAACCGTCCACAAGCTAACTTCTACTCCTCTTACTTCTTAAAGACTCTTCTTCAGGTCCACACTTGACGCCTTACGATTCCGCAACGCCTGACTCACCAAAAAGCGGTTATCTCTTGGTTCTGTGCATCGTTTTCTTCCCGAACCGGGTCTTCTTTTGACCGAACCGGTCTCTTGATACCGTTGCCAAGTCCTCTGGTGTTAAACTTTTATTGTATTCTTAAAGCTTATAATTATGTTTAGTTGCCGTAGATGCAGAAAAAAAAACGTTTTAATAAAACTTTGTTTTATTATGTAGAAAGCATATTTTTTATAATGAGTGACAAGACAAATATATAACTAACATTGCTAAGCAACAAACCATCGATATTATATAAAGGTTGTATATCTTCACATCCACGATACTTTTAGAGCTTAGACAAATCTTGAAGTCCAATTCTACAGCTTAGCATGTTCAGTCTTGGTCCAAACAATGGCTTCGTAAACATGTCCGCCAATTGCAATTCTGTAGAGACTTGTTTGACAGCGAAGTTGTTGGCTGAGCTTACTTTCAATGAAAATAGAACATCATTGTAACACAGTGGTTTAATAAAGTTATTTACATTTTATTAAATATAAAAATATCTTTATCTGAAAAAACACAAGTATGACAGAACATAACATAACAGTTGCTAGGCAACAACTAAAAAAGACTACTCCTAGAACATAATGGATTATAACCTTCATGGTACAACACCCCCACTTAATCCACTATGCTGTGTGCAGAACACATGTTTCTGCTTACCAACTCCCTTCGTCATCATATCAGCAGGCATAAGGGCAGTCTCACAATATTCAACACAAATTACCTTTTGCTCTGCTAACTCCCTAACAAAATGATATCTTATATTTATATGTTTGGAACGTTTTCCAATAGCAGGAGTATAAACTAGCTTACTGGCACTTTGACTATCACTAAAAATAGTAACAGTAATGTTATGCCGGCCAGTCAGTTCTGAATATAAACCGTTTACTGATATCACTTCCTTAGCAACTTCACAGATTGCGATGTACTCAGCTTCAGCAGTACTTAACGCAACACAACGCTGTTTTATAGACTGCCAAGATACTGCAGCACCACCGAAAACTAGGTATAACGAGAAAAAGATTTCCCATCAGGCCCATTTCCCCAATCTGCATCTGCATAGGCACCCAAAGGTTTATTACATTTTTTGTAACACAGTGACAGTTTTTTTTTTTGAACGGGCATCTCGCAGTTTTGACCACTAAGGTCTTGGCTGCTTAACCGGACTTTCCTGTGGGTGCCTTAAGCTGCTACACTCAAAGCCTCCAGCCAGGGGCAAAAAACTAAACTAAATTAAAACTAGGCGAACGCTCGCTAAGGGCACCCCCTGTGGGGTACGAACCTCGGCTTAGGGCGTCGCTGAGGGGAGGACAGTAAGAAGGGACAGGTTGGATCAAAATTGGTTTAAATCATGATTATTATGCGGGGAAGTTTAAAGCTACGTGCTCAGCGGCAACAACTTGCTGGCACCTCGTTTTCGAGCAAGGGTCGGGACAGTGACAGTTCCGCTGTCCCCTTTATATACCTAAGCACTCGTTTCAGTGCCGCCATGTGAGTGGAATCATTGCAGTTATTAAATTGACTTAACATCGTAACTGCGTACAATATATCAGGTCTTGTACAACATGCCAAGTACATTAATGACCCGATAATTTCCTGATACCGCGTGTTTTCATTCTTTTCACCAGATTTCAGGCGAAGATTCACCTCAACAAGTGTACTAACTGGCTTGCAGTCCAACATTCCATATTTCTCCAAGATTTTTAAAATGTATTTCTTTTGAGACATGTGGATTTCACTTACACTCTTCCTCTCAATCCGGACTCCAAGACATTCTCTTGCCTCACCCAAATCCTTTATTTTGAAAGATCTTCCAATCTGATGTATCACCGTCCTGGCTTCACCAGCTTTATTTGCGAATATATAAAAATCATCCACGTACAGCGCTATGACAGTGAAAATTTATTTCGTATTTTTTGTGTAGATACACTGGTCATATTTGGACTGAGAAAATCTCATCTTTATTATATGCTCATGAATCTTTTGGTTCCAACACCTGGCAGCTTGTTTAAGGCCATATATGGCTTTCTTCAATTTGCAAACCTTGCCTTCACTCCCCTCTTGAACAAAAAATTGCGGCTGTTCCATATAAATCTCTTCATGCAGATCTCCGTTGAGAAAAGCGGTGGTAACATCAATATGATGAACGCTCAGGTTCTTCTCAACTGCCAGTGCTAGTAGAAGACGAATCGATGACATCTTGACTACCGTTGCAAATGTTTCAAAATAGTCTTCACCAGGTTTTTGTGAATAACCCTTAGCAACCAGCCTGGCCTTATAGCGCTGGGTGCTCTCATCAGCTCCAATCTTCAACTTGAAAACCCATTTCGTTTTGATAACATTAGCGTCTAATGGTCGATCAACCAATTCCCAGGTTCCATTCACCTTCAAGGAATTGAATTCATCCTTCATCGCTTCTACCCAAAACTTCTTGTCAGAACGCTCCATGGCATCTTTAACTGAAATAGGATCAGGATCATCTGACACACGGAAATTGTATACCATGTCTTTCTCCCGCTTCGGAACCCTATTTCGAGCAGGGTAACGTCTCAAACTTTGCAAATCTTCTGCCACAGGACGCTGTAAGTCGACAGAAGCTGAACTTTGCAAATCCTCTGTCGTAGAATTCTACATCGACAGAGTCGTAAAAATTCTCACCAGAATGGTTGAGTAGTGGAACGACTAACTTCCGGAATGTCATTCTGTAAATCTATGACTACAGCATCCTTCTTACAAACAGGAACAGCGGCTTTTTGTTTCTCTTTAGTATTCACGGAAACATTTTCCATAAATGTAGCATCTCGAGCGATGATAATTCTCGTTGGATCATCCTCCAAATTGATAAATCGGTACGCCTTCGAATTGGTCGAATACCCAGTTATTATCATTTGAACCGTTTTCGGATCAAACTTCTTGCGACTATGATCCTTTACCAGAACCTGAGCTCTACATCCGAATATTTTCAGATTCGATAGATCGACTCTCTCTCCTGTAAAAACCTCCTCTGGAACTTTATCCTTAAGGGCCATTGTTGGAGATCGGTACTTCAGGTACACGGCACAACCAACAGCTTCTCCCTAGAATCTCTTGTCCAAACCAGCCTCATGCACCATACATCTAGCCTTCTCAGTTATTGTGCGTATTGTTCGTTCCGCCACTCCATTCTGTTGAGGAGTGTAAGATACTGATCTCTGGTGTTGGATTCCATGTTTCTTCAGGAAAACTTGAAATTCTCTGTTGGTATACTCGGTGCCATTATCGCTACGAAATTCCTTTGTCTTCTTTCCCGTCTGATTTTCAACTAGTGCTTTGAATTCCATGAATTTAGCGAAAACTTCGGTCTTGGATTTTAACAAATAGCCAAAAGTTTTTCGGCTAAAATCATCCACAAAAATCAGGTAGTACCTATTACCTCCCCAAGATTCTACCTCCGTAGGGCCCGCTAAATCCGAATGCACGAGTTCAAGAAAGTCTTTTGCTCTCTTGCTTTTACCTTTTAGAAATATTTTCACGCACTCCTTTCCTTTACAGCACCCTTCACATGGTTCCGTGCTCACCTCTTTAAAAGTCAGACCATCTGCCAAACTTTTCAGCTTCACCTTCAGAGCTCCACTCAGGTGACCTAGTCTTCTGTGCCACAAATCAAAAGAGGCGCGAGAAGAATCTTCTGGAGGACACGTCAGAACCATCGCTGCTTCTTTATCTAAAACATATAACCCCTGTTTCAGTGGTGCTGTAAATACTGGCTTTCCAATTACTTTTACTTTGTAATCCTTTTGGTAAACCTTACAAGAAGTCTCATCGAAAACAACAGTGCAACCCTTAGTACACATTTTACTTACCGATAGCAAGTTTGTCGTCAAACCTGGAAGCATAAGTACATCCTCAAACCTCACAGAGCGCCCCATGACATACACATCCCCTTGTTCACAAGACACAATTTTATCATTGTTCGCGGTCGCAACTAATGTACCGTTTGTTTTCAAGAATGTGCACGTCAGACGTCATGTGTGATGTAGCTCCGGAATCTACGACCCAATGGCCCTCACCAACTGTTATAGATAAAGCGGCCATTAGACCAGAGGTCTCCTTACTGCCATTCTTCTTATTTTAAAGATGTATCTTTGTTGTCTTCAGACTTGTTTCCCGTCTTACGACGTTGGCACTGCCACTTATAATGCCCTTTCTTTTTACACAAATGGCAAATAACACCCTTCTTGTACTTTGACATCATTGCCGTTGTAGTGTCATCTTCAGTTGTGTTCGATGTGCTGCTTTTCCTCAAGCTTTCTTTGAGCAACGCTGCCTGCACAGACTCTGTCGTAATCTTCATACCTGAATGCTCCAATGTCATCACCAGAGGATTGTACTCATCGGTTAAACCGGCCAACATAATAATCCCAACAAATTCATCATCTAGACCTGCCTTAATGCTAAGTAATGACTGGCTGGTTGACTGGATGTCATTGAGATATTCCTCCATTGATGAAAACTTTGTCAATTTGACGTTGAATAACTTCCGCAACAGATATAGCCTTCGCAGTAATCCTCCATCAGCATATGATTTTTGCAACGCTTGCTGTCTTGCTGTCAATCTCTAGCTGTCTTGAGATTCATGATCATAGGATAAATATTTTCCATACACATAAGGCAGATCTTACTCCGAGCTTTGGCATCCTTCCTTTTAGCCTCCGCCGAATCTGCCACGAACTTCTCGCTCACACACTCCCACAGATCGAGGTCTATCAGAAACATTTCCATTGCAAAAGCCCACGTACCATAATTAGCTTGGCCTGCCAATCTCTCAATATTTTTTGTAACAGCTTGTTCCATATTTGAAATTGAAATCAGATACTGCTTTCCGCTCAGATATCACACCAGATCACCCCTGGGCCCATAACCTGTTGGCTGAGCTTGCTTTCAATGAAAATAGAACATCATTGTAACACAGTGGTTTAATAAAGTTATTTACATTTTATTAAATATAAAAATATCTTTATCTGGAAAAACACAAGTATGACAGAACATAACATAACAGTTGCTAGGCAACAACTAAAAAAGACTACTCCTAGAACATAATGGATTATAACCTTCATGGTACAACAGAAGTCTCCATTCTGAATACATTCTCGAATGAAGAAATGTTTTATCTTGATATGTTTTGTTCTCTTATGGAACTCATAGGGTGGGTTCTCAATCAACCTTATAGCAGACTCATTGTCAACGTAAATTGTCGGTTTTTCGTTCAGGTCTATTAAGTCCGTTAATTCCTCCAGGAGTTCTTTTAACCATAAGGCTTCTCTCGCAGTTTCTGTCATGGCTACGAGTTCGGCTTCCGTTGAAGAGATTGCTACTTGTTGAATCGAACCAAATCGATTATGTAGCACATCCCTAATGTAAGTGTGTGTGAGCACCCTATGGTTGCCATGGTGTGTTGATTCCTAATTCAAAAAAAAAAAAAAGGCAAATGTTGATTTAATATTCTAATATAAAATATTAAGCTGAAGAGTATTTGGTATTTTCTCATATTCCCTGCTTGCCGCTCCCAACTCCAACAAGTGGTAGCAGAGCGTGGTTACAAGGAAAAATGAGCGCCACTGCCTCATACCGTATTGAAGCTCTCTCCAAAGAAAATTATGATACGTGGAGCGTGCAGGCTGAAGCAGTTCTAATTAAAAATGGACTGCGGGGATACGCCAGTGGAACAATCACCGAGCCAAAAGAGGAAACAGTAAAAAGTAAGTTCCATGAAAATTATTTGCTTGCTCGATCAGAATTATTACTGATCATCTCACCGTCAGAACTTAAACAAGTGCGGGGATGCAAGACATCCAACGAGCTATGGCTTAGGCTAAAAGGAATTTACCAAAGCAAAGGTCCTGCTCGGAAAGCAACTTTGCTAAAACAGCTGATATTAAAAAAGGCTGATAAAGATGATGTACGTGAACATTTAAATAATTTTATTGACATCGTGGACAAGCTAACGGATATGGGCGTTAGCTTGCATCCCGATCTACTAAGCATAATGATGCTTTACAGCCTTCCTTCCAGCTGCTTACGAGAATTTCCGTATAGCAGTGGAAACTCGTGACACCTTACCGCCTCCCGAAGAACTGAAAATAAAAATCGTTGAAGAGAGCGAGGCACGAAAAAATATTGACTGTAGTAAAGAAAATGAAGAAGCCTTTTTCACGAAGAAAGGAAAATATTGCCAAAAGTGTAAAAAGAAAGGCCATACCACTCAGGCGTGCTGGAGTCAAAAGAATAATTCTCCCAAGAAAAAATATGAGAAAACACCTGAGAAAAATTTCAATGTATGCCTAAACACAGAAAAAGAGGTTACTAATAAAAACACGTGGTGTCTTGATAGCAGTTGTACATCGCACTTTTGTGGTAAAAGCCTCTTATTTAACAGCATGGAGTCAGCGTCAGGAAATTTGAAGCTGGCCTCAAATAAATATTACGCAACGATTGAAGGAAAAGGAAAAGTGACTGTTCAAAGAAAAAGAAAAATTTAATTTGAATGACACATTGTTTATTCCTGATTTGACAGCCAACCTATTGTCAGTAAGTAAAATAACTGAAAAAGGAAATAAAGTCATTTTTGAAAAAGAAAAGGCATATATAATGGAAAATGATGGAACAATAATACTGACAGCAAAGAAGAATAACGATTTATACTACCTCGAATTTGATGAATCAAATGAGACCGCAAAATATACACGCACAACTGGAAATGATAGCAAAATCATGCAGTGGCATCGAAAACTAGGCCATATCAATGAAAGAGATTTGGTTAGGATGGCAAAAGAACAATTGATGTATGGACTTGATGTAGGTGAAGGAAAACTTGATAATTGTGAAACTTGTATAAAAGGAAAACTGTCAAGATTGCCATTCCCGCGTCATGAGGAAATATACACTACTGAACCATTGCAAATAATCCATAGTGATGTGTGCGGTCCATTGGAATATGAGTCTTTAGGGATTTGGTCGTCACCGTGTGACCGTGACAATCCCTATTTATGTGCGCACTGCGTTAACCGGCTATGAAGTCTCTGGGTTCACTTAAATAAACGAGTGTTTACTACTGATTGAGTTTTATTCCAATTAATCCCAAGGAGAACTTTCCGACCGGGCTAGTGCGCAGTAACTGCCCGCCGTTCATACGTCTCGCTCACAAATGCATTTTGCTTACCTTGCGTTCTGTCTATCGTGCACGCTTACATGTGTCCCTACAAGTCTATAGCTGGATCAAAGTATTACGTAACGTTCATTGATGATTATACCAGGTACTGTTGCATATATTTTATCGCACAGAAAAGCGAAGTATTTGAAAAATTTAAGGAATTTAAAAGTAAGGTGGAAAATTTTACTGACTTAAAGATAAAGAATTTGCAATCAGATAACGGAAGGGAATACGTAAATAAAATATTTGACGATTATTTGAAACTGCATGGAATTCAAAGAAGTTTAAGTACACCTTATACTCCGCAACAAAACGGAATCAACGAGCGCAAAAACAGGTCCCTGATGGATAAAGCCAGATGCTTAATGATAGAAGCAAATACACCAAAGCAATTATGGGCAGAAGCAGTATATACTGCCAACTATTTAATAAATAGAAGTCCATCCAAAGCACTGAAAGGAGAAACACCATTCAAGAAATGGGTTGGACGAACTCCATCAGGAAATCACCTTCATATTTTCGGAAGCAAAGCTTTTGTACTTCAGAAAAGAAGAAAGGGAAAGCTATTGGCTAAAGCTACACCCGGTGTATTTATGGGTTATGCTAAAAACGCAAAAGGATTCCGAATTTACGTTCCTGAAAAGAATTCTGTAATAATCAGCAGAGATGTTAAAATCATAAACAAAATGTTTTATGAAACAGAAGAAAACTACGACAATTTTGTTGAAGAATCGGGACAAATACCTGAGAAAGAAAAACATACTAAACAAATAAAACAAAAGAAAAATCTGAGCACTGAAGTAAACATAGAAATAAACAACAATAAAGAAAAAGTCTCAGATAAATCGGAGACATCTAAAGAAAACACAAGTACAGAGTCTACACCAAATATCATACCAGACACCGATATTAATGAAGCATCGTCAGATGAAGAACAAGAAGCTTATGTTGACGCACCTGAAACAATGACTAGAGAAAGGCCGAAAAGAGATATAAAACAGCCTACTTGGATGAAGGATTATGATATAGGAGTTTCAGAAGAATGTCAGTTGTCATCAGAAATAGCTTACTCGTTTGAAGATAATGATCAAACTGAAGACTGGAGTGATGCTATCCGATCTGAAATTAGATCACACATTAAAATGGTACTTGGAAAATCGTAAAGAAAGAGAAAGGTATGAAAATCATAGACTACAAGATGATCTTAAAAAGAAAAGCGAGCCCAGAAAACAAAATAACAAACAAAGCACGACTAGTGGCTAAAGGTTTCACGCAGCGTCCGGGCGTTGATTATAACGAAACTTACGCACCCGTTGCAAAACTAAGTTCTATAAGAAGTATATTTAGTATTGCTGTTGAAGAAGGCCTGCATTTGAACCAAATGGATGTAGTCACAGCATACTTAAATGGAAATATTGAAGAAAAAATTTATATGAAATTGCCTAATTACATAGAGAGATATGTAAGACAGATACTAGTTGCTGAGTTTGAGTCTGATGATCTAACCGTCTACAATAAAGCAAAAGAGGTTTTAACAGATCTAAAAAGCATAGAAGGAGAAAAAGTCTTTTTATTATTAAAGGCTCTTTATGGACTTAAACAGGCAGGGAGACAATGGTATATCAAACTGGACACAGAATTAAAAAATATTGGCTTTCAGGCAGCAAAAGCAGAGCCCTGTGTATACACGTACACAGAAGGAGGAGTGCGTGCCATTATTGGAATATATGTTGATGATATATTACTTGCCTGCTCATGTCAAAAGAAGTTGAAAGAAATAAAAGAAATGCTAAATCAAAAGTTTGAAATGAAAGATCTGGGAAAACCAAAATGCATACTGGGCATAGAAGTATCATACAAAAACAAGGAAATTATTATCAAGCAAACAAAGAAAATAGACGAAGCTTTGAGAACATTTAAAATGGAGGAATGCAAGTCTACTACTACACCAATAGAACCAGGCATTGCACTATAGTCAAACAAGAAGGAAATAGTAGACCTGCCTTACAAAACTTTGATTGGCACATTAATGTTTTTAGCTGTAGCTACAAGGCCAGATATTGCATTTGCTGTAAGCTACTTATCGCAATTTAATGACTCTTTTGATGAAACACATTTCAAAAGTGCAAAACGTGCTCTAAGGTATCTCAAAGGTACAAAAGATATCGGTTTAAATTTCAAGAAGACCGGAAATAAACTATATGGCATGGCTGATGCTGATTGGGGTTCATGTAAGATAGACAGAAAGTCCTTTTCCGGATATTGTTTTAAATTTGCTGGAGCTCCTATCAGTTGGGGGTGTAGAAAAAAAAGAAGCATGCGCTATCCACAGCAGAAGCCGAATATGTCGCTCTTACAGAAGCTGTTAAAGAAGCAGCGTATCTACGAGCATTGTTCAATGAAATAAATATAAAACAAGAAAAGATACTAATATTGAATGATAATCAAGCAGCAATAAAGCTGTGTCAAAATCCAATAGTATCTTCGAAGTCGAAGCATATAGACCTTAAAATGCATTATATCAGAGACTGCATCAAAGAAGGAGTCGTGGAAGTCCAATATCAACCTACAGAAGATATGGAGGCGGATCTATTGACGAAAGGATTAGCAGGTCCAAGACTTGCACGTTTAAGAACCAGTATGGGTATACATTAGGTGTGAGAAGGAGTGTTGAATCGAACCAAATCGATTATGTAGCACATCCCTAATGTAAGTGTGTGTGAGCACCCTATGGTTGCCATGGTGTGTTGATTCCTAATTCAAAAAAAAAGGCAAATGTTGATTTAATATTCTAATATAAAATATTAAGATGAAGAGTATTTGGTATTTTCTCATATTCCCTGCTTGCCGCTCCCAACTCCAACACTACTCTTGGTTGTTTTTGGCTTTTCCACATGATGGGACCAGAGAATAGGAAAATCATCCCTGACGTCGAATGGCCAGTTGTTGTGTCACCACCAAAATCAGCATCACTGAAACATATCAGCCTCTTATCCCGGCTTTTCGCGAAGACAAGTCCTTTATCTATAGTACCCTTAAGGTATCTAAAAATTCGCTTAACTCTCATCACATCAAACCTAGTAGGAGTTTCTAGATGCCTTGACGCAACACTCACAGCGTAGCTTATATCTGGCCTTGTAGCGACCATGAGGTATGCTAGGGCACCTACAGCTTGACGATAGGGAAATGACGAATTTGATTCATCATTTGATTCAACATCTTGTTCTTCATCTATGCCAATTTTTACTGCCGGCGTTGCAGCGTCTTTACAATTAGTCATTCCAAACTTTTCAAGTATCTTCTTAGAATAAGACCTTTGGTTTAAAGTAATACAACCATCTTTGGTTTTATTAATTTCAAGTCCAAGGAAATAAGACGCCGGTTTTGTGGTTATTTTAAACCTATTTTTCAGTTCTTCAATAAATATCCTTCCAGCATTTTCACTAGTTGAAGCCACCAAACCGTCATCTACGTAAAGTGCAATTAAGACTTGTTCACGTAAGTAAAGGCAAGGATCTTTAGTGCTTTGCTTGAATCCTGAATTTATAAGAAACTCTGATATGCAGAAATTCCAGCATAGAGGAGCTTGTTTCAGCCCGTAGAGGCTGCGTTTGAGTTTACACACTTTCTTAGTGCCATCATTGAATCCCTCTGGCTGCTTCATAAAGATTTCCTCTTTTACAGCTCCGTTTAGAAACGCAGTCGATACATCGAACTGTTGAAGTACCAAGTTTTCTCGAGCAGCTATTCCTAAGACAGCTCTTATAGTACTGAGGCGGGCTACCGGACTGAAAGTCTTCTGATAATCAACGCCAGGTTTTTGTGAAAAACCTTTTACTACTAGTCTGGCCTTATATCGCTCAATTGTACCATCTGGATTGTTCTTTATTTTGTAAACCCATTTACATGGCAATGGTTTACGATTTTTCGGAAAGTCGACTAATTCCCAAGTTTTTATTTCTTTCAATGATTCCATTACATTTTCCATAGCCTCTAACCATTTGACCTTATCCTTGCTATTCATAGCATCATTAAACGTTTGAGGTTCTGTTTCATTATTCATATCCATGGCTGCCATAACATAATTCTCAAATATTTTAGGTCTGTCAATCTGTGATCTATCACGAAGATTGTATGACCTCCGTTCTTCTGGGACAAGAACAGATGCATCGACATTTATGTCGTTTTCATTTGGTTGATCAGCATTTTCACTGCCGTCATCAATCCCGAGAGAGTCATAAAACAACTCTTTATTTTCATTTTGTATAGGTACCTGGTTAGAGCTTGCAATAACATTATCTTGTACTGCTTGCTGTCTACTAGCATTTTCTTTTGTAGTACCTTTTAAATATATTTCTGTTTCATCCAGTTCACTGTCAGTCTCTTTTGATCGCTTGTGATCATTTAATTCTTGAAAAGGAACAGAAATCACATTTTTACCATCTTCGTAGAACATTTTCTTTAAAATTCGAACATCCTTGGAAACAAGAATGCTTTTCTTCGATGGGACGTATATTCTAAACGCTTTTGAAACTTCCGAGTAACCAGCGAACATACCCGGAATTGCCTTTGAAGCAAATTTGTGTTCATGTTTTCCTTTCTTTAGGATGAACGTTTTAGCACCGAATACATATAGATGATTAACGCAGGGTTTTCTACCTACCCGTCTTTCGAATGAAGCGTTAACCAGAGTATTGAAAACCAAACACGGTTTTCAATACTCTGGTTAACGCTTCGGTTTGACAAGTAATTTGCAGTATAAACCGTTTCTGCCCATAAACACATAGGCACTTTTGATTGCAACATCATGCATCTTGCTTTTTCTATAAGGGTTCTATTTTTCCTTTCAGCGATTCCATTTTGATGTGGAGTGTACGGTGCTGTCAATCTTCTTGCTACACCATTTTGCTTCAGAAATGTATTAAACTTCAAATTTCTGTATTCCGTACCTTTATCGGTCTGTAGGCATTTAATTTTGTTTCCTGTGAAGTTCTCTGCTTCTACCTTGTAGTCTATGAATTTTTGTAAAACTTCGTCTTTATTTTTAATAAAGTATACTCGGCAGTATCTACTGTAGTCATCAATGAAACTTACGAAATACCTGTTGCCATTCAGTGAAGGTTGTTTCAGTGGTCCACAGACGTCACTGTGTACGATCTCAAGACGCTGACTCGTACGTGAATTATTTTTGTCACTCTTCTTGCTAGGCACTCTGCTCAATTTCCCTTCTATGCATATTTCGCATTCACCTAAAGAACTATTACGGTTGAAATCTAATCCAATCAGGCTTTCATTCTTTAACGCGAGCTTCAAGTCCCTTTCGCTCATGTGTCCCATTTTACAGTGCCATTGTTTAATAGCATCTGACTCCACTTCTTTTGCTACGTCATTACTACATTCTGTAGCATTGGCTCTATGTCTGTCAACATTATTATTTTTCGTTTGGAGATAATATAGACCATCGTCTTCTCTCACTGCTTGCATTTGTACTCCTCGCTTGTGATCATTAATTATTGCCTTCTTCTTAGTAAATAGAACAGTGAGTCCTTTATCTGTCATTTTCCCAACAGATAGAAGATTAGCACACAAACTTGGTACATAAAGTGCATCAGTTATTCCAATTTTCCCTTCTTCAATTTCTATTTCTGCAGGCCCTAACCCTTTTGCAGCTTGGCAAAAAAGAGTCTGAACAAAATGAGGGCGCCACTATGGCACTCAGGTGACTTCGAACGGCAAATGAGCAAAAGAATTTAAACAAATTGTTATAAACGCTGCTTGTGGGTGACTCAAAATCTACTAGCACTTGTCGGCAAAGGTGTACCACCACCATAGGTCTGCTTACTTAAGTAAAATATTTAGTTCCAAATGTCACCACGTCTGACTCTTTTATGTCGACCTGTATCTCTGCAGTTTTTTCCTTTGAAGCGAGTTTAAGGGTTTTTGAAATTTACTTCATTTCAATAAAAGGCTTATCCGAAAATGTCATATGTGACGTACATCCACTGTCAAGTATCCAGCATTTTTGGGCTTTATCATTTATGAAGTAGCTACTGAAGAGGTTTGTTTCTTTATCGTCCATTTTGGTATAGCTGTTCTTAGACTTCCTATAATTATTTTTCTTGTCTGTATTCTTATTTTTACACCAGCATTTGGACGAGTCATGGCCTTTCTTTTTACAAATCTTGAAAAAAGTGTAGAAATTTTCTTCAGCATCATTCTTTACTACTACTACATTCTTTACTTCTGTACTAGGGATGTCACGACGACGTGCATCACTCTTCTATAATTTTAATTTTTAGCTTTTCAGGGTCTGGAAGCGAGTCTTGTGATTCACTTGCAGTCCTGAAATTTTCGTATTCCGACGAAAGGCTATAGAGCATCATGATTGATAACAGATCACTGTTGATATCAATATCCATATCTTTTAATTTATCTACAGTATCCATGAATTTCTTTAAATGCTCGCGTGTATCTGAACCTTCTTCTAGTTTAGCTAATATTAGTTGTTTTAGTAGAGTAGCCTTTCTGGCTGGACCCTTACTAGCATAGATGGATTCAAGAGTTGTCCACACATCTCTGGCAAATTTACAGTTTTTAATCTGTTTTAGTTCTGAAGGCGCTATCAACAACATTAGCTCTGACTTTGCCATTTCGTCATCGTCAAGATCCTTTTTTGACGCATCTACCTTTGGGTATTCATTTACACATGCCCATAGTTTATTTTTTATTAAATATGCTTTTGCATGTATACACCATGTATCATCAGGTTGAATTTTTACAATAGACATTTTGGATTTTTACCTTTTCGTTTTTCTTCTAATCTTACATTTTTCGCTCTGCTACCATGTTAAACTTTTATTGTATTCTTAAAGCTTATAATTGTTTAGTTGAATGTATTCAGAATGGAGACTTAGCTGTCAAACAAGTCTCTACAGAATTGCAATTGGCGGACATGTTTACGAAGCCATTGTTTGGACCAAGACTGAACATGTTAAGCTGTAGAATTTGACTTTAAGATTTGTCCAAGCTCTAAAAGTATCGTGGATGTGAAGATATACAACCTTTATATATTATCGTTGGTTTGTTGCTTAGCAATGCTTGTTATATATTTGTCTTGTCACTCATTATAAAAAAAAAAAAATATGCTTTCTACATAATAAAACAAAGTTTTATTAAAACGTTTCTTTTTCTGCATCTACGGCAACTAAACAATTATGAGCTTTAAGAATTATACAATAAAAGTTTAACATCTGGACAGTTGAACGACTCACATTTAGCCACTGAGACACGTAAGTTTGCGAACAACCTTCTTCAAGAAGGGCTATAATTTTACCGGCCCTTATCGCTTTATCACTTATATCAAAAAGTGATATTTAATGTAAAAAGAAAGATTAAATTGTTTAATTTGCAGAAAATATCCAAAATATCGTCAAATTTAAAATATCGTAATCAGTTCTATATCGTTTCAGCAATTCGCGCCATTAGTAAAGCAATTTTAGAATAATCCACAATAATAATTATTTTTCTTTTATTAATTTCAAATTTTAAATTTGGAACGTAAAGAATCATGCCAGGATGCTTCAAATAACATGCCAATACATCGTCAAATTAATAAAACCTATTTCTTGTTCTTCTTCATTGAAGTAGAGAAAAAAATCTTAAGTGCCCGTTTTTTTTTGCAAAAGAGTTTATATAAACCTACATTAATCAAAAAACGCACAGCTCAAACCACAGAACGGATTGGGCTGAAATTTGCCACACAGGTAGATAACATGACGTAGACATCCACTAAGAAAGGGTTTTTGAGAAATTCTGCTTTTAAGTGGTGAAAAGGGGGGATTTTTTTTTGTATAAAAAATCCTATTCGTCGAGTTAATAAACTTGAAACTTGGCACGAATACTTATCTAAGTAAATTATAAAGTTTCCCATTATTGTTTTTCTAAACTACCGTCTAAGGTAGAATTGGGGGGTGTCGAAGTTTTTATGGAAGAATTTTAACGCGCGGTCTGATTAACTCGAAACTCAGTATTTATACTTAATACTGAAACTGAATAAAACATATTGTATATCAAGGTTTTTTGAAAATTCATATTCGGGCAGGGTATTCATATTAGGCACTTAAAAGACACTTTCGAATTTACAAAAAAAAATAACTTACTTTAGTCGCCCCGTCCAATAGGTAGTTATACTATAGAGAAGAATGGGCAAGAAACTCCACCGTTCTTCTTCTAAAATGTTTGAAAATATTTTATTTATCTTCTAAATACAGAGTGGCAGGGATATCGACGCGAAAACTCTTACTATGGATTCATTACATGATTCTCTTAACCCAGTCGACAATTAAAAAAAAAAAACAGCTGTTTCATAGACGCGGTCAAAATGTATGGAACAGCAGATTTTTTAAAAATAACCGACGAAATATTTCAACGTAGGCGGGTTCAAAATCATGTACTTAATCCATGGTTTAAGAGTTTTCGCGTCGATGTCCCTGCCACCCTGAATAAAAAGGGGGTATACAGGGTTATTGGGTATTCGAATCACTCGAAAATGGTTGACATAGGGGTCATCCGGGGTAATATGTTTGCAAATGACCTCTCCTACATCCCCTTAACGGATTGCCGGCGTATAACCAATAACCCTGTATAAAAGCGAAACGTCACTCACTCATCACGTAATATCGAAAACCGTTTGACGTGTAAAGATGTTTGGCAGGAAGGTGTGGTTTATAGTTAGTAGACGTCCACTAAGAACGGATTTTTGGAAATTCGACCTTTAAAGAGGGTGAAAAGGGGAGATTTTGTTTGTATGAAAAATCTTATTCCTTGAGTTAATAAACTTGTAACTTGGCACAAATACTTATCTATGTAAATTATAAAGTTTGCTATTTTTAGTTTTTCTAAACTACTCCCTAAAGGAGGATTGGCGGGTCTCAAAATTTATAGGCAAGTAGTGTAAGTAGTAATAGTTAATAGTCCTTCAGACTGAATTTCAGTCATGGCGGTCAATATCGGCGGAGACTACACAAGGACGCAGGAAAAAATACGAGGCGCGGTGTCACGCCACAACTTCCTAACCGAGAGCTGCTACTAAGAAATCCCTAATAGAAAAAAAAACACAATTTAACATTGCTCGATCTGGGAATCGAACCCAGGACCCATGTTCAGCAGTTGAGCTTGCGATCACGAGACTAACGGGGGCAGAGGGTCGTCAATAATTTGGCTAAACCCACACAGACATACGTAAAAATCTTTTGAGACATTTAAAATATCATATTATCCTCATTGACGTCACAGCACAGGACGTCACAGCTAAAACTAAACGTCAAAACTAGTTTTGACTTTTTGCTACGAAAATCTGTGAAAACCAGCCAAACTCCAAGGTAGTTTTTTGGGGTTCCGTACCCAAAGGCTGCCAACAGGACCCTGTTACTAAGGATCCGCTGTCAGTCCGTCTGTCACGGGGCTGTATTTTCTGAACCGTAATAACAATAAACACAAAAAATAAAATAAAGTTGAAAATTAAAGGGGGTGATACAAGAAACTTCTTTTTTTGGCGTATTTTTCTCGATCTTAATAATAGCAATGCATACAAACGTCTAACTAATAAGTATAACTATATAAAATATATACGGCGATATGGAACCCTCCGTGTGCGAGTCCGTCTCGCACTTGATCGCTTTTTTTACCAAACTTTATAAAAAAGAGGTTATAAAGAAGAACTGAGAAGACGTCAATTATTGCAATAAATCGCGATAGATAAACGAGCCTGTGACATGTTATATAATGTTATGTAATATTATGTTCCGATGATGTAAATAAACTAATGATATTCAAAAGTAGTCTACTTACACATATAGTTAAGTTAGTTTTATTCAATTTGTGTGCTTTTGCGGGCGTTTGTAACTTAATGTCATAATAATTATGCGCGTGAAAATGGCGGGAGATAAATATTTAATATTATTATTTACTTTTAGTTTTTTATGTTGCGTGTCCTGTGAGCTTAATCTAAATGAAGGTGAGTTTTCAGAGAATACTTTAGCCTTTATTACGGTTTTAGGGGAATGTTGCAACTGCTCGAGCTGGAAGGTGTTCATTGTAGGTATGTTTTGTAGTGCTCATTATTTTTTTTGCTCTTTATTTTCTGGTGTACAATAAATTACCTATATAAAAATAAATAAATAAAATCAAATTATTTAGAGTAGGTAAACCAATTAAGGACCTTATCATAGCGCGTCGTCATGCTCCTGTGCATGTCTGATTACTTTAAAAATCAATGTTGTGTCATCAACACATAACACCATTAATTTGTGGTTGGTTTTTCAGTAAATGAGGTAAATCATTTATTTATACTAAAAGAGGAACGGACTCAATATTGAGGCCAAATCGTAACATAATACCTACTTACACGTAAAGTTGAGTTAGTTTTATTCAAACTGAGTGATTTGACGAGCGTTATAATGCGCTTGAAAATGGCGGGAGATAAATATTTAATATTATTGTTTACTTTTAGTTTTTTGTGTTTCGTGTCCTGTGAGCTTAATCTAAGTGAAGGTAAGCGAGTTTTCAGAGAATACTTTAGCCTTTACTACTGTTTTAGGGGAATATTGCAACTGCGCTAACAATAATCATTACAATATCTATCGATAAAATAAAAGCCTTTTGATTGCCACGTTAGTTTAATGGTAGCAAGAGAAATTGCTGAACTTAGGGTTCTCCATAGGAGGCGAATTGTACCTAGCTCCTGACTTTTTATAAGTGCCCTTGTAGGTTTATGTGAAATAAAATATTTTGAATTTTGAATTTTTGAAGTTCAATTCCCAGGTTGGGAAACATTCTGAGTCTTAGCAATCCCAGACTCTGGATTATATCTCAGTTGATGTCAACAGGTTCACTTTCTACATAATTGACATGAGACTTGAAGATAGCAGCGTCCCAGTTCGAAAAATCCCTAAGTCCACTTTTTCGCTTTTTAACTGTGAGCAAAACCAGTACGAAAATAAATCCTGACTATAATTAACCATTTGTTTTATTTCAGGCTCTCCGTGTGTCACACAAGGCCTACGAGGTACTTGTGTGAACATATTCAAATGTAATTCGGCTGCACTGACGTATTTATATGTAAGTATTTTTTATTTAAGATTTTATATATCGTGAAAGTCGAAAGAATTATAAATTCAATTAAACCATTAGCTGGCACATTTGAACAATAATTTTAGAATTGTCAAAAGTTAATCCAAATATAGCATTGAATGGAATTTCTTTTCCAGACTAATGCAGGCTTCGATCCAGTAAAATATGGGATTGCAGACTTACCAGATATCTGTTCCTATAAAGACAATGAGCCCGTTGTTTGCTGCACTGATTGCGACATAGGTGAAGAGATGTAAGCAAATATTATCCCTTAACCAATCCTTATTTGAATAATATCGGAGAATGTTTTAACCTTAATATCCCCCGGACCAAGTTTCAGTCACGGCAGCCAATCTCAAAGACGACTAGTTACGTACGCAGGAGATATTATAGTTCACAAGCATGTCCTGACACCGGTACACCCTCTGTTCCAAAAAAAAAAAAAACTTTATGCACAAGTAAAAAATATTGTACAAAGGCGGACTTAATGTCTAAGGCATTTTCTACCAGTCAACCTTAATCCGATGGGACTTCAATCTGACAGGACCTGGGAGAGATCAGGCTCAGGACCAACATGCTTTTCGAGGCCCGGGGGTATCGCAACTCTGGGCTAACAAAACCCAATAACATTTAGCCCGACCTGGGAATCGAAATCAGGACCTCAATAGTTGTGGTTACGACTACGAGTCTCACGGGCAGTCCACTACCACCAACACATAAAACCACACCATAACGCCCACCACACTTTATAAGCTTTTTGCTGTTTATTATTCTTAGTCGTTTTGATGATTACATTTGTATTTTTTTAATAAGCTTCGACCAGAATTCGGCCACTTCGACAGCGTAAGGCTAAGCGTATGCTGAGACGCAGGTGGTGCAGGTCCACGCAGCGCAGGGCGTCATGCGTCAGTGGTTCAACGCCCTTTGGTGAAACAGTATTGTTCATGACAGATGGATTTTTCGAAAGTGACATAACATTAACTTTTTAAACACCTTACGGAGAACTGGCAGAATTGATACAGGCCTATAATTGTTGGGTTCTTTACTATCACCGGATTTTAACAATGGAACTATTTTACTGTGTTTCATGAGATCCGGAAAGACTCCTTGGTCTATACTGGTGTTAAATATGAAAGCAAAATAGGGCGCAATGGTTTCGATTATAGATCTACAGACTTTTACAGACATTCCCCAAAGATCTTCTGTTGATTTAATTTTAAGATCTTTAAAAGCTTTTATAACAGCCTGGGGGTTTGTATGCTGAAACTTAAACTCCAAAGGGCAAGCCTTCACATTCTGTCTAAGTAAGGCAACAGAAAGCGCGGATGAGAAATTTAAAGCCACAACCCAGTAACTGAGTAATACGATACCCCTTGGTAAGACTGGTTGTCACGCTTTCGGGCTTCTGACGACCCGTAACGACTGTCAAAGATCCACGAATGACAGTTATAATATTTTTATAATAATATTAATTCAATTCTATATTTATTAAATCTATCGGGACTATTTATAAAAATTACATCTTATCTGTATACTTACCTACATTTTAAGCAAATAAATGGTTTCTATTTCTATCGGGGACAGCGGAAAAATCCAGTACCTGATACTGAGTTTTTCCACTTTTACCTTTGTAAACCCACATGGCTAGACTAAACCGGCTGTTACAGCAGACATAGAATATTGTCTTTTAAAAATTCTAGTGACTACGGCAAGAATCTTGTAACAAGGAGCCCTACAGCTACTTCTGCAAGAAAGTTTATCTCTGTGTCGTCATTTCAGGTACCGTGGATATTATGTAAGACCAGGCGGTGGCCTTAGTCCAAATGAGGGGGGATCCATTGCTTTGAGCAGTAAGTACATATTCTTCAATTAACAAGGTCATAATAGTGATGATCGATCTCTTAGGGGCCATCCAAAAATTATGTCATGCGGGCACGAACATCTTAAAAACTTCTTAAAAAAGAAGAGATATCTACACGCGTAGCATGACCACCGTAGAAACGAGTTCTGTCGACAGAAGAATAGACAAATATGACGTTCCTTGTAGACAAGACGGCAGTAAAGTAGAAAGACTCATCTGCACTTTTTACGGAATTCACTCTTTTCATAATTCGACTCAGAATTGTTTGTTTTGTCATAGGATTTTTGTTTCTTTGTTTGATTCTCAATTTTTATTGATATTAAGTCACGTCAACAACAAAAAAAATCTCAAAGCGTCGAAGTATCGTATTTTGGAAGAAAAAAATATTACAGTAATATTGGATTTAACCATTTCCTTTGTAATGGCGCCGATTCTCTTGTACTCGAACTAAACTAACTAAACTATCACTAAAACTCCTTACTTTTGGCTATGAGAATCTTAAAACTATTCTGCATCAAAAAATCTCTAAATTTAAATGTAATTTTGACACAACTAAAATCATATTTGACAATCGCGAGTCCACTTGGTACTTGTTCGTCCTACCCCGTGATTTTTTTTAGAGCCGGAGGCGTGCAGCCTCGACGTATTTTATATGGAATTTTTCACTTTTTTATGGAAAATAAGAAAAATTATTACCTACATGTTCAGTCTTAGGGGTTTTAGTAGTGTAGTAGAGGATTTTATAAAGGGGGTCGAAATTTTCATTATTTTTGCGATTGGACACACCATTTTCGAGATATAAGTAAAAGAAAAAAAGATACAGTACTATTTTTGCACATGAATTTGAGGTGTTGGTGTGAATTTCAGTTATGATAATTATTAATTATCACTGTTTTGCGTTCAAAACGCTCTCCTGTAAAATCATGATTTTGTAGATAACCGTATATACTTTGTGGCCGTCGAGTAAAAAGTTTTCTACCGTCTTTAGCATGGCGATTATAAAATCAAATTGTCTTCACTACCTTAGTGATTTTGACAGTTTGGGATAGAAAACTTTCTTCTGAAATAGTCTACATGTAAAAAGGACCTAGACAAAGATCGTTAGAAACGAAAGACAAAATGACAGATTGTAGAATGATTTCTACGGTGCGATGTCAAAAATGGAGAGACGAAATGTCACTGTGTATATAGAAAGAGCTGTGTCTATTCTTCGTAGAAATAGAAAGCGTCATGCTACGCGTGCTAGTGTGAGAGACAGAGATACTAGTTCCTTATATCTTTCTTCTGCCTCATGTAATGAAATATTCCTAAACGTAACGCATCCTTGAATATGATATCGCTGTTTTGTTTTTTTTTTTGCGCAATTCTTATGTTTTTGGGTGTGCTGTATCGGAAAATGACTGTCATTTTGTCATAGAACGTCACGTTTCAGACAATAAAAGATAAAATACGAAAAAAAAAATATCGTCCGACAGAATTCACACAGATCTATAAAACAATGACGAGTTAACACGTAATTGTACCGCGCCACTTTCTACACTATCGAAGCGCGCACGTTCAGGTTACAACATAATTATGTTTGTTAATTCAGCTTACACAGGACGTTCTTTATTTAGAAATTAATGATAGTTAGGGCCTGAATACATTTAAAAATAGTACCTAATGAAAATAAAATTGCACCTATTCATTTACTACTTCAAGTTAGCCCAAAAAAACCCTTTTTATAATATAATTTTACGTTTTGCAAAATAACCTGACGTTCTGGAATTTATTGAGTATTTTTAGTTTTCGGAACACCTAATTACATGAAAATCAGTTCAAAACATCTAGACAGCATTGTTGTTGCAGACCCGATAATTTGACATAATTTTACTAATTTGACATAGATGGACTAATTTGACATAACAGATCTTGACATCGAGATTATCTAAATTCTTTATCTAATAATAATTGTGATTGTTGTTAATGTTTTGGAATATTTTGACATTAAGCTTTTCGACATTACTCATTTCGACATTTATATTCTCCATTATTAATTCAAACCGAATTTTTTGCATGTCGTAAGGTAAAATGTATCGGGACACTTAATAAATATTCCAACTTATATGTATACCTACATTATCAGCAAATAAATTATTTCTTTCTTTCTTTGTTTCTTTCTTTCCTGTGTTATCGAATCGCCGGCTAAGAAGTATCATTAAAAAGAAATCAACTTACTTTCCTGGGGAACTTTAAAAACAACTCTGGCATAATTTTGTTAGACAAATCAATTTTTAAACTTACTAAGTAGATTTACTCACAATTCTAAACTCCTTATAGACTAAATCGTGATTATTATACTTCTTTAATAAACTTCTTATTCCACAATCCATGCAAAATAAAAATCCATTTAATCGGATTAAATGGATTGTTATTTTGCATGGAGTGTAATAAAAATAAAATAGTGCATAAATATTTATTATGCTTATAGAATGTTACGAACATTACGGACGCCTACCGTACCCCTGCCGTGGTATAGGCGGTATCACTGTCAAGAAGACTTGGAACGAAGACTTGAAATGCCATCAATCCAGTTACGGATATGTGGCGGCCGTAGGTGGGCGGGAAGCACAAAGATGGGAATTTCCTCATGTGGTACGTCAATATCAAATGCCTAGGTTTATTCACTAAGTAAAATATATTGCAGGTCAACCATTATTTGTCAAATCTCCATGTTCACTAACGTAGTTATTAAGGTTAATGTTTACTAACAAATTATGAATATTTGTTCTGAAATAAAATTATTACTTTTATATTATATAATTATCACCAATATTAGTCCGCGTCATGGGGTCTCAACTCGAAAAAATTTGTTAAATAGTTAATCTTGAAAAAAAAATCATAGAATATTAAATAAAAAAATTATAGAAATAGAAAAATCATAGAATCATAGATGGGTAACAATCATGAAAATAACAATCACTAAAAAACGATAAACGGCAGATTTTGGCCGAAGTAAGTAAATCAGTAAAAATCAAAACCTCCTTGTTTAATGTTGATTTATCTATTTAAACTCATAAATCACGTATTTTCAACAAAAAAGATAAATGAAATCTTTCGCTTCAATTCCAACCTATAGAATGATAAAATTTATCATTTTGTTTAGAGCTCTTTGCAATAGATGGCGTTTTACTCAATTTTTCATCACCTAAACTGTAACCACAATCGTTATTATTTTACGTTTAGTTGGAAAATCAAACAATTTTTTTTTTAAGTCTAGTACTTGTCTACTTTGCATAGAATTATAAGAATTGAAAGAAATCTATTAGGGTAACATGTTTTTGATAAGTATCTATCTACATATATTTTTTTAAATTTTACTGTTATATAAAACTTTTTATCTAAAAGGATTGCACGAAACGTTTTAAAAGTAGATAGCTATTCTGTCTGCCAATACCCATTCTGTTTCCGTCATGTCTGAGTCCTAGTTTTTGACTGTTAATGTTTGGTCAGTTTCATTTCTCTGCTTCGAATAAGTTTTTGTTTTCTTCTAACCAACCTTTTTTTGTTGTGTGTGGGAAATTATCAAATAACTTCTCCCGCTCTGGGTGGAGCGAGAGGGTGTGTCAGACTCTTACTGACTAAAACCCACCCGTGTTCCTTCAGGTACCCTGTTGCCGGGGGCAACGATCTCCCTTTCGGTTTTCTTCGCAACCCCGGCAGGCATCGGCCCTAGCGGACCCCGTCAATTCTGCTGACATCTCTTTGACGCGCGCGTGGAACACAACGCGCCGTCGACCCGAGCCTGGTCCTTATCGGACGTTTCCTTTTTTAAAATCATGCACACTTGTTTTTCCAATGCACTTTGGACATTGGCAAAATAGTGAACATCGACTTTGTTTACCATAATAAAAATAGAATAGAAGTAAGGTTTTTTAATTCCGGTCAGTTATTTCGTTAGTTTTAGTTTTGGCTACAGGTTCAGATAAGTTTGTGGCGGCGCGGCGTCATAACGACCGACCGCGGAAGATGGAATAACTCCCCACGCGCGCGTGTAAGAAGCCACGCCCATTTACTACTATTTATTTTATAGGTAGGGCCTCAAGGCGACGATAACCGACTTTTAATGATTTTATACTGAAGATCACGTCTAAACGAGTAGTGTTAATGATTTGGAAAAAATATATGTTAAATTAAAGCAATTTTTTTAATAACTTAATATATGTATATTTTAGGTAATGTTTAATTACACAGTGAAATTAATTTGTAAAGTTATGTGTAACGCGGATAAAAAACTGAGAATCACGCAAAATATATCAAGCGTATTTTGGTATTTTGGTGTAGGTATAATAAATTAATAATGCGTCTAATTTGGGACAGCGCGCCTTGATGGGCGAGTCCTATTACTGGCTGGACGTACGACGCGTTGCATGAGCTCAATACAGAACACGCAAGCTAACCACTCAAGGTTACTGGCATATATCTACGTCTTAAGACGTGAAGAGATTGGGCATGCTACAATTGCGGCGATAAGTCCCCTCTTTGAGGAGTGACTAGAGAGGTGCCACAGCTTCCTCACCTTCCACCTGACACAGGTCCTTACCGAACACGTTTGTTTCGGAGGGTTCCTGTTCCGGATAAGGCGGATAGAAACGCCCGGGTGACACTATTGTGTGGATCGCCCGGAGAACACGATGGAGCATACGGTGGAGGTCTGCCTGGTTTGGGCAGAGCACCGACATGTCCTCATGGAGGCGACCGGCAGCGGTGATCTCTCACGTCCGGCCCAGGTCCAGGCCTTGGTACGGAACGAGAGGGCATGGGAAGCCGTCACCTCCTTCTGCGAAGCATTAATGTTCGCGAAGGAGGAGGCGGAACGCGTGAGGGAAAGGCAAAGTTTGCGCCCTCACGCCCCTAGCCACCGCAGGAGACGCCTTGGGCGTCGGAAATCCCAGGCCAATTCCGGACCACCGTAGGCGTGGGCTTTCGGACGGTGAGCAATGGACGGGGTCCACTAGGGCCGATGCCTGCCGCGGTCGCTGGTAAGTCGGAATGGGATACCCCCTGGCAACATACAGGCAACTGAAGGAACACGGGTGGGTTTCAGTCGGTAGTAGAGCCCTCCCGCTCCGCTCAGAGCAGGAGAGAATTTGATAATTTCCCACCCAAAAAAAAAAAGATGTGAAGAGACTGATTTACAAACTCAGAAAAGTAGAATAGAAGTTGAGCTGACAAACTACATTTCAATGATAGTATGTTCATTATAGACTGCCCTATGTTTCAGGCTTTAATCGGTTATGGAGTTAACGTGGAGTCTGCGCAGTGGCTGTGTGGAGGCTCTGTGATCAGCGAGAGATTCATACTCACTGCAGGACACTGCACGTCAACTCTTGCGCTGTAAGTCCTCCCCATTTTTTAATAATTTATTTAACAAAGTACAAAGACCAGCATCATTGTGTGATTGATAGAGAATCTACGGTGGATATTTTAACCTTATCCATTATGTTGCAATATAGATTTAAGTTGCATTAACACAGTTACTCCACGTAAATGAGCTACGAGTGGAGTGATAACAACACATCAACAGAAAATTTCATAAATATTTTTTTTAATTTGAAGTGGTAACATATCATTTGCTGCTCTTGGGCTGTTGAAACGAACCGATCCGAAGAAATACTGGAAGATATATAACATCAAGAGGATCATAATTCATCCTGATTATAAGCCTCCCTCCAAATATCATGATATTGCGCTCTTGGAGACGGAAACTGAGTAAGTAAACATGCATTAGTAACAAGGGCAGGTGAGTCTGTGTGTTCCGGACAGGTACGTGTGGGGCCGCGTGCTCGGACGAATCTTCTCAGCGAGACACCGCTGACGAGCATGTTTGAAAATGAATGCAAACTACTTCTTAAGAAAAGCAAAGAAAGACAAGACTTTGCATTTATTTCAATTAGGCTTGTCAATGAATAGGTAACGTTCATGAGAAAGTTCGTTGTTCGTTCCAAAACTAGGTCTTCTTGGAGAAGAAGGATGAAAAACATATTTAAAAATGTAATCTTTAAGTGAAATCTTAATAACATCAACTTTATAGATCTGAGAATCGTCTAAAACAACTCGTTATTTTAAAATTGCAATATAAAGTCGTGACAAACATTACTTATGATTTTCACTTATATATTTATGTTAACTTAAACGTTTTGCGAATTCAAAAACCACCAATCATGGTCTATTTATCGGAATTCTACTTTTCCTCTAGAATCGTTGTTTGAAAAGTGGTATTTTAAGTCACATTACAAACCATTTACATAAAAAAGTATTTTATAGTACATTATGATACGAGTGTGTAATGATCAATGCACACACGTTTCATACGACGTTTTTCAACAAACTTGCGGGAAAAAACAGAATTGTTGTAAGAACATATGCTACAATATCGTAACTATAGTGATGATTCATTTAGATTTATAAAGTTCAACTGACCTTTGTTACCAGGTACGGAGCATCTTTTAAAAACTTTTGTACGTAGGTTGGTAACAATACTTTAAATTTTGTATTTTTTATAGTAACAAACGAAAATGATAACAAATATTTATGCACAGAGTACTTTTGTATTTATGGAAAATGGCAAGCTGGTTTTGTTTTTTACAGCTAGTGATGCGCGCGCAGGTGTAAGTAAATAAAGGCACTGGCAAAACCGCTGAACAACCTATATAAAAAAATTAATATTTTGAATACGCAAATTATGATTAATATGTAGTGAAAAATATATAATTTGATGAAATATTATGTTAATTTATCATATTTTTACACAGTAGGCATAAAAAGGCATGAAGTCTCTTTGATGAGATTAAAAAAAGCGCAAATCTCTGCTCGGGTGAAAATAGAGAACGCTCATTAACTTCAAAAAAAAGAAGAGGTTCTCAGTTCATCGGAATATTTTCTTATTTTTTTATTTATGTTCCCCGATTACTCGAAGACGGCTGAACCGATTTGAAAAATTATGTTTTTGTTTGAAAGGGTATACTTCCAAGTTTGTCCCATTGTTATTTGGTGACGATTTGATGATGGGATCTTGGAGAAATCGAGGGAACTCTTCAAATATTATAGGCACACCTATAGCGAATTGCATATATTTTTATGTACTTTTTAGTAATTTTTGGTATTTTTTTTTAATAGTATAGGATAATTCATACTGGTTCCATGTATTCAAAGTCAATTTCTATTAAATACAAATTTCATGCTGCCATGATAGTACTTACTAATTCCATACTGCCATGTCGCGTTTCAAAATTTGTCAAACAACAATGGCCGCTGGAAATCGTCTATGGTTTAGTTTTAGTGATGCGATGCGAAGGATTTAAGATTACTTAAAGCGGATATGATGGGAGTTTGAATTCCCATCAACAGTCTTCTGACATTCGATATTGAATGACGACGTTGGGCAACACGGTTCGAATTCACGCCAACCCGTGCTACTTTTGAAGGTATTCGTTATGAGTCGTAACAAATTAAGTGTTAAAGCAATATAATATTCTAAAACTTGAGAGGTCTCCAGTTACCTATAGACCTACGACATTATTTAATAAGGAAAAAAGACCGCAAAAGACCGACTTTAAACGCGGGCTAGCTCCAACAGCATCTTAAAAATCCTAGCCGAAAAACACGATTGTTGTCAGTATAATAAATATAAATAGATTCAATTGGTTTATTTGTCAATAAAGGAGTGTTAAATAGTCGATAGTTATTATGTCAATCACTGGCATTTCAATGGCAAGATAAATTAAGACTAGATAAAAAAGGATGTCGGTCGCCTATGGTCGGTCGTTTGACGTTTGTAAAAATTCAAAATCCATCCCAGTTTTCGCAGTTAAATATAATAGTTTAAATAAAAGTTAAGAAACACGCATAGGATTTAAAAGTGGGTGTGATTTTACGTGTATCCTATTCAGTGTGTATTTAATCAGTGACATGTAGTAGATATCGCGTTCAATTCCCAAGCAAGTTCAATGAAATTACTTTTGGCGAGTCGCGACAAAATCCAGATTAGTTATCTGTGTGCGCACATTACCGCACTAGTGCGATAATATTAAGTAAAAAGAACACGTGTTTAATACACTGCATTTTGAACCTAAAAGCGATTCAATAAACGCCACTTTACACTGCATTTTGAACCTAAAAGCGATTCAATAAACGCCACTTTACACTGCATTTTGAACCTAAAAGCGATTCAATAAACGCCAAGCTTTACAAGAAAGTGCGGTCAAAAAAAAATTACCGACTTCGAAAGAAATGAACTCAAAATTTTGAAATAATATTTTTATGTTTACGCGGAATTAACCAACAAAACGAAATCAAAAGTAGGTACGAAAAAAAAAGGGGTTTACAATTTTTTTGAGGTCGGTGCCAGCAAAGCCATCGAATATAAAACTTAATGAAAATAGAAACGATATATCCGATACAAAACGGAGATAGATATTTTTTGTTTTACATTTTTCTAAATAATAGTCGTATCACATTATTATACTAGCTTTTACCCGCGGCTTAGCTCGCGTTGAAGTCGGAAATTATCCCATGGAAACGTTATAAATCCAGGTTATAAACTATCTGCCTTCCTTATCCAAATCCTATTAGTAGCATAACATAATGATTGAATACTATCTTGAATTCATGCAAGCCTAGTCCTTTTTGGGCAAGTTTCAAATTTATTAACTCAAGGAATAAGATTTATCAAAAACGAAATTCCCCCTTTTTGCCCCCTTAAAGGTGGAATTTTCAAAAACCCCTTCTTAGTACTGCTCTAAATTATGGATGCTTAAAGGAAGCTGTGTGCAAAATTTCACTTTCCTAGTCCTAATAGTTTCGACTCTGTCTTGATATGTTAGTCAGTCAGTTCCTCCTTTTATATATATAGAAGATAGACAAGTGCTTTTATTAAATGCTGGCACCGACCTCAAAAAAAAATCTAGGCCCCTAATTTGTTTCGTACCTACTTTTAATTTCGTGTATACATAAAAATATTATTTCATAAAAAAAAAATTGACAGCCTGGAATTTATATGTATTTTATTTTATTTACACGAACGTATTTACATGATTTAAAAACTAACAGACTTAAAATAATAATATGTACAATTATACAGACTGGCAGGAACATCGACGCGAAAACTGTTACCATAGATTCAATACATGATTCTGAAAAAAAAAAAATATCAGCTGTTCCATACATTTTTTTTTTTTTCAGAATCATGTACTGAATCCATGGTAAGTTTTCGCGTCGATGTCCCTGCCACCTGTATAAAAAGGGGGAAAGGGGAAATAATCATAGGACATCAAAAAAATTGTCCGCATCGCTGTCCACAGGAAAAGTGCCCAAAAGGCTGGCTGATTTTTTAGTTAATTTCTTTCGAAGTCGATCTAATAATTTTTTATAACTTTTTTATTTCTTAATTTTTAGAGTTTTGTAAAAACTGGAGTATTTGTTCGTAATAAGTAGTTAATAGTTTTTTTGTAAATATTAATTCATTTCATTGTAAGCATTTATAGATATTTTAAGTAAAAAAAAACTAGTATAGTGTTTTAGGGTTCCATAGTAAACAAGGAATCCTTATAGTTTCGCCATGTCCGTCTGTCTGTATGTCCGTCCGTCTGTCCGTCCGTTCGTCTGTTCGCCCGTTCGTCCGTCTGTCCGCGGATTAGCCCAGAGACTCTTACTACTCGTACTAGAAAGCTGTAATTTGGCATGGGTATACATATTAATCACGCCGACAAAGGGGTAATTTTTTTTGTGTATTACCTCTACATGTAAAGCAGGGATGTTTTTTTTATCATCTGTCTGATAGTGTGAGGTGTCGTTGGAAAGGTCGTTTAAAATATTGCGAGTTTGATTCATTCATTTGATTCATTTTTTGATTCAGTAATCCGTTTGCGAAATATTAAGCTTTAAAGTGCCAATTTTTGTTAGAATCAACTGCCCCCCTGCCAGCTAAATGGTTGGTTCTGGATATGTGTAAAAAACACGGCACTAGTATATATAACGAAATTAAAAGGAAAACTTACAGCTATCTAGGCTTTACGAGTTGACGAGTAATAAGCGACTAACTTACATTTGCGGTTGTCTCAACTAAAAGGTTAAGTTTGCCAGAAATTCATCCCAACTACGGAACCCTTCATTGTGCATGGTCCGACACGCACATGCATGGTTTTTTTTAAATATGCTTGCCCAATGTAAAGAACGGGTTAATATGTTTAAGGCTGTAGACGAGTCAAGAGAAGCAGCTACTTACGGCAAAACGCTATCAGAAAACGTAATTTCAACCGACCCAAACAAATGTGGTGAACTTTTAACTTAACTTCAAGTGGCGGTGGGATTAAAAGTTATGCTGAGAAGAAATTTTCAGTGTCTGACGGGTTGGTCAATGGCAGCATGGGTGTTGTGAAAGAATTCCGATGGGCTGCACCAAGGCGTGGTCAACTAACAACAACAAAAAAAGAAGGAGAGTTGCCTGATGAAGTGCGAAATCAAAAGGTGCAGATGGTTATATGCCACTCTCCAATCACGGTAACCTTTCAAGCTAAACGTAGTTACGGTGACGTGGAACGACGCATGTTACTGCGGATACTTAGTTGGGATGTTGAAACTGCAGTCGTAAATTTAGGCAGTCGTTAGTTGAGTAGGGTTAAAACGCTTTATAGCCTTGCTACATATATCCCAACAAACTTTTGAAACAACCTCACGATATACGAGCATACCAAGAAAAACGTGTACGTAGCAATTTAGTTTCAACTCCATCTAGTTTGTCATTGACTAACAATCTTATTAATTTTCAATTCTCGTCATGGATTCGTACCTTAAGGTCAGTTTGGTTTCGGTCGTTTTGGCTTTTTTAGGGTCCCGTACCTCAAAAGGAAAAAACTGAACCGTTATAGGATCACTTTGTTACCGTCCCTCAGACTGTCAAGACCCATTTTCTCAGGAACGCGTTGAGGTATCAAGTTGAAATTAATACTAATTAAGTAGATCTATGGTCTATGGTTTTCTTGTAATCTATGACGAACCATTCTCCATATTACTAAATTTTTCAAAATTTTAGGCTTAGTAGTGCAACCGCTTGGAAAGAGTGGTGATTGTTGCATTATTTTTAGAAGTATATTTAACTTATTAAAAAAAAGAACACAATTAAGCACTTTAAATCAGTTACAACAAAAACTTATGCACTAAACCACACCTACTAACACCTTTTATTTGTATTTTTTGTGTACTACTAACAACCCTTACTAACGCTAGATTTGTAGAAAATATGGAATGTGTTGTACATCTGAAATAAAGATATTAAATTAAATTAATTAAAATATACTAAAAACAAGATAATAACTATTAAGACGACACCAAGCGCAACATGAATTCATTATTTTATGGAATTATAAATTATAATCGTCAAAAAAAATATAGTTGCGATGCGTTTCAAAATAATCCACAGTTCCGTTATGTAGCTACCCCCCAAAAGATATGTGCATTCGAATCCATGATAGACCCAAGTTGATTTTAGTATTTTGCAAAAACATTTTATTATAGGAATAGGGTTAACATTTACTATAAGTTAATCAACGTCCAAATAGACCGGAGGTTTCAAGACCGCTTGCCGTGCATAAGGTTTAAACCCTAGACCCGAGATGTGCTTTTTCTATTTTATTTTAATCAATCAATCAAAAGTTTATTGTGGATCATAGGTATGTATAGTACAGTTCTTAAATATTTGAACATTTTGATCAGCTATGTCCCGCCCGTAGGGCATACAGTACCGTAGGGCATTTAGTAATATTTATAAACAATTTAAAAATACTTTAATAATCATTTAACAAAATAAATATTGTTAAATGATTATTAAAGTATTTAACAAAACTTGTGCTATTATTTAACAAAACTTTGATTTTATTTTACTACAAAGATTTATGTTTTACAATTTGATTTGATAATTTACAGTTATCATAATATACTCGTACATATTTTGCCAACTGACACAAACGGGACCCTAGACAAGTGACATCCTATTAACGCAAACGATAAAATAGGAAGCGCTAGAAATAACCAATAGTTTTAAGTGAACGTACAATACCTATACATCAAACGTTGTAGTTATAAGTTGAGGATATGGATTAATTTTATAAAGAAACCGTTAATGTATTCAAATTATAACATCTACCGATTAGATAAAGACCTAAAGATAAAGTGACTCGGACGATAGTAGATAACAATTTCATTGCAATTCACATGGGCTCGCTGGCTCGTTCGTCGAACTGCCGGTATAAGTATGACGACGCTCGGTGATGCGATGGTTTGAAATCAAGTCGAAACAATGAACACATTTTGAAGTATTTTTTAGATTATTCGTAACGAATTCAATTTAGTAGTGTAATATTTTAAAACTTGAGGGGCTAGCACATCCTGACGCTGTGTGTACAAGAGTAGGTAGCTATTTATTGATGTCTTATAGAGGGAGTTTTGTGCGCATTCTTTGGCTGTATCTACGAGTTAGTTGTCGTTTTCTTGTTACCCGTTGGTGCTTGGCTCCCGGGGCGGACCGCCCCCTCCGCCCCCCCTTTACGTCGCTACTGATTAGCCTTTGAGATGTCGCGACGCCCGCCCCCGCAAGGCGCGGGAGGATCGCGACTGTTCTTGCGTATTCGACGTTACTGCGTACTCTGAATTAACCTATTTGGTCTAATTCAATAGTTATTTGACATTTCAGTTAGTTAATAAGCAAATCAGTACAAATTTTAGTTACTATCTGTTATACTGGACATCCTATAAATAATAATCAAATCTATAGTGACCTATATAGTTATGTTTTCCCACAGTAAGCATTTTAAAGTACACGAACAAAGGAATCATAATTAAACTTAATTCAAAAGTTACTTTGTCTTCTAATTACATAATGAGGTTGTTATGCTCATTAACAGTTATAATTTCCCTTACAAGCTTATTGCAGCTAATATTCCTAAGATTGCTGTGCTTCTTAACATAACGGCTGCCCCATTTCAAAACCTAATAAAGACTTAAACGTAATTTTACAGGAGAGCGCAAACACATAAATAGGGTCAACCTTTGAAAAGTCCAGGGTTTGAGATGGTTAAAGTAACTTATTAGGTTTTAAAGTGGTCACGGGGTAGTCAATGGGGCACTTACTAGGTTTCGATGTGTAAATATATCTGCTTACAAGCAAGGCTCGGATACCGGTTAAATTTTCAAACCGTTATTATGTACCTACTTGTAGTAAAACCCTTTACATTGGTTTCCCTCGTAGTAACCGGTTTTTTTTAACCAGTTTTGGAGGAGTCTTTACATGACGGTTTTTTTCGGATTAAACGGTTTGGAGCAATATTAACCGGTTTTTTGTTTAGTTTTTATTCAGCGCGGCATCCTCACAAGTAGTCACAAGCTGCAACGCATTTGCCGACATGCCGCTCGTCGTATAAACCGGTTAATTTAGGTTCAAATAAAGTTTTTAAAACGTTCACGTTCTAAAGAAAAGTTCTGAGAAAAACCCAAATAAATCAAACCGGTTCCGAGCCTTGCTTACAAGTGAGTTTTCAAAGCTGGTGTTTTTGTATTTGGTGGGGACTTATTAGATTAGCAAGATTATGCAATAAAACGATTTTTGTGAAAAGTGTCCCTTACTAGGTTGTGAAATGGGTAGCCGATAAGCTAAATAGTAAATTACCATAATTTCAGGATCAATTTTGGCAGAGACCTTTTACCTGCTTGTTTGGAATTACAAGCCGATGATAGTTGGACGGGCTTTACCGCTGAGGCGGCCGGCTGGGGCCGCCTAGGTCACAGACAAGCTCTGGCCGACACATTGCAAGTTGTAAGTTCAGACCAAACGATATATCTCTAAAGTAACCGTCATGAGAAGCTATAAATTTTGTAAACAAGTGTTCAGGAGTTCACAACATTTGGACCAACAAAAAAAATGAATTTGTTTAAGATTTAATAAATTATTAAGTAACAAATATTAATTAACATATATTATTTAAGAATAATTATTCGTCAGATTCAGATGTTTCCATTTCTGTGTCAGAATCAGTGACATGTATCACGAAGCTGTCTACAGTTTTATCAATCATCTCATCGATTTTGGAATAAAAATTATCGTCTTCCTTGATAACATGCTCCACACAACGCTTCCAATTTTCCGAAGTAATCTGCTGCAGTCCCTCTTGTAATCATTGTTTTACCTCGTCAAATTTAAAATTTGTATTTTGTTTACAATCCCTGCGACGGACGCGTTCCGGTACCAAGAAACACAAACGATAGCGCTTTGCGTCGTTAAAATATGATCCGACTAAATTAAATAGGTTGTTACTTTCATATAACCCGTCTATATTTCATGTCGATTGAATATGGTCAATTTATTATTATCTCGCAGTATAAAATGTTTACTTAGTAAAAGATGTTTGTTTACATAATTTATAGCTTCTCGTGACGGGTACTTTAGTATAACATTAAACTTATAAATTAGACGTTGTAAGAAACTGCAGTACTTAAGTTTAAATTTGAAGAATATTACTTTATCTTTCAATTGATACTTAGAGTTTGGAATTTCCTATCATTTAGTAGGTGGTCAGTGGATTTAAAAAAAAGTAATTTGACACCCTTCGTCAATTTGCCGCGCTATAAACATAATGACAGTTTTGGTGTTGAAATTAAGGGCTCAGTTTGTAGTCCATTTGCATATTAATCGATTTTCCTAACTTTACATCGAAAAATGATTGTTGGTTTTAGTTTAGAAATCTACTGTAAATCTCAATTAATCTTTTCAGGTTTATCTAAAAAAATTCAGTCAAACAGAATGCTCGACAATATATCCACGACACAGACTTTTGAAAAATGGATACGACAATGAGACACAGATGTGCTACGGCAGTCATGATGAAGTTATCGACACCTGTGAGGTAAATAGCATTTGCACAGGAGTTTCCCCACAGCATAGGTTTTCATCCTTACGTATACTAATGAACTTTGATAGAAATCTTCATTGAATGCAATGCAATCTACACACTGATAGAGTCAGGGTGACAGTACTCAGCCAATGTCACTCGTATCCGACCTTTTCGGTGATTCCAGTAGCTTCGTTTAAAACCAGGCGGCGCCACTTGCTCTTCCGTCACAGCCATTCTAACTTACGACCGTCCTCGGGCGTTCTTTCGCTAAAGCTGTTCTGAGATAGAAAAAGTCTCAATCACCCGATTATCCGCTCGTCCATTCTGACGATCGAGATGTAGGTACCCATGAGTCACAGTACCCATAACCCAGTAGTCTCAGTCATCACCGATAGACAACACCGTTTCATCAGTCACAGAAAGCATGCGTCCCTCCGACTATCTCATCTCATGGACCGAACAACATGTTTCTCTCAACACAATTACCTGGACTAGATAAATGCGTCCCTTCGACTATCCTATTAGCAGCGGCATGCACCGGACATTACCATCCCTTCGATCAGTTGCACCAAATCACATCATCAACTCAGGTTTATGATGTGATTTGACCTGTGACTGACCAGTACGTCCCGTCGACCAATTTATTACGTCACTTCTTATTGACCAGTTGTGACCAACGTCGCATAGTACGAAACAGTTTTATGTAGACATGGACAATCTTGCTTCCCGTTTATGCGTCACGCTTGCTTCATATTTTTTACTGTCGGGATCAGATCGCCTCGAGTCTGTACGTAACGCATCTCTGATACATCGATGGCAAATCTTCAACACCTATTATTATTCTCTACACCTGCATATGTATGTGTGTGTAGTTAATGATACTGGTCTACAATTATTTAAAGGCTCTATAGTTTAAAATTGTCTTTCCTCAGGGTGATAGCGGTGGACCATTACAAATTAATGACATCAAATGCCTGTACACCGTAGTTGCTGTGACGTCATACGGCAAGGGCTGCGGCAAACTCGGCTCGGCCGGCATGTACACCAGGGTGCCGCACTACGTGCCCTGGATCGAGAGCGTCGTGTGGCCTGAAGAAACTGAAGCAAGAAGGAAAAAAGACGAAAGTTATTATTAAGTTATTTAAATTAAAAGAAATTCTGCATTATGTACACCCACTATTCTTAAGGTGCTGAAAGACTTGAACATTCACTTGTAACAGAACATCGAGCATTCGCCGTATTTAATAAATACTTACTTACTTACTTAAATTGGTCGAACTGAACATTTTCACGATCATTCTATAACGCTCTAGTCAATACTTGTCAACAAAATATTCTTCACGAAGATAAAAACAGAACAATGACTGAATGACTTGGCTCGGCAAAAAACTTGAAGAAAATTTACTGTCCTTTCGCTAGAATGCTCGCAAATGCTGGCTAAAACGCTCCCGTTTATTTTTAGCCGACTTCCAAAAGGTTTTTTTTTTTTTGTATGTTACGCGATTACTCCGCCAATTATGATTTTGATGATTCTTTTTTTGTTTGGTAGGTCATACTTCAGAGGTGGTCCCTTAAAATTCTTGTTAACTTGAGTAGTCTTTGAATTAGTTTCAGTAATATCTACGTATTTTTTCTTAGTATGTGGATGATATGATAAGTTCCTGACACTGTTATTTACATAGTAGGTGGTATTCTAATTTGCGTAGGGTAGGTACCACAAATAAAAAGTGAGCGATAAAAACAAAAAAAAAACATCCTACGTTAAAAAACGTTTTTAAATTGAATGACGTGTGTTGTATGTGTCCATGCATATTGTTTCAGATGAGCCATGTATAACTAAAGGATTGAACGGCATATGTGTCGGAATATTTCGGTGCACGTCAGCGTCTTTGACCTACCTTTACGTAAGTTCCTTGAACCTTCACAGTAGGTATTTTTCGTAAAGTGAATGACGAAAGAAAACTAGCTGTAGGACTTTGTTTCTCTGTTCCCTGTTTGATCCTCCCATGGTTTTGAGTTTTGGGAATATCTTTCCGAAAGAGCATACAAACGTGCATTTCGTAAATACTGTCTATCAATTACTTAAATATTATGTCCAGGTACGTATTACTTTAAAAGTTATAAGAAACGATGAGTTTAAGTATAAACTTTATATAATTAAGACCAATTATTATAAATCCGGTTTGTGTTTTGATATCAAAGTATTGTTCTTTTGCAGGCTAATGCAGGTTATGATGTGAAGAAACACGACCTCCCGGAGCTACCAGACATCTGTTCCTATAAAAACAATGAGCCCGTAGTCTGCTGTACTGATTGTGACATCAGCCAGGAAGAAACGTAAGTATCCACCTCTTACATTGGTGATCCTCGTGAAGAAGACTTAGGTTACGAGGTCTTTGTGAAAAGACTGTTTGAATCATTATACATATATATAGAGGTATGCGGAACAGGGTCTGGCAGGCAACTGCCCAACGATTAATGTCGGGAAGTTATATACCTATATGTTGATAGCGCGGTAAACGCTGTTTGCGAGATGCAGGATTTTGTGTGACGTCAGGTCTTTGATCCGTAGTTCCCATGTGGCGATGTAGATGGCGTTGCATATCCTGATCGAGTTTCGATCCGCGGTTTAGTTCTGGATTTGGTCCCCGAACCGAAGACATTCTCAAGTATTGTGGTTAATTTTATGGTTAGTTCCCACAAATATCTTTTTAATCCCACATGGCTAGACTAAATCGGCTGATAATTATGTAGTCAACCACTGCCTAAGAGTATAGAATATGGAAGGCTTCTAAAAGGTCCAGTGACGACGGGAAGAACCTTTTAACAAGGATACCTAAAGCTACTTCTACAAGAAAGTTCATCTCTGTGTCGTCATTTCAGGTTCCGTGATCACGCCATAGGACCCTTAGGGGACATCACCAAAAATGATGGATCAGTTGCTTCGCGCAGTAAGTAACTATCCTTTAATTAACAAGGACATAATCTAGATCGATGTCTTACGGGCATCATCACCATCCCAATCAAAAGACGTACACTGGTGGATAGAACTTCCTATGTTGCGCCACTTCTTCCCAGCTAAAATACTAGACTAGGACGTGGTGAACGGCGATCGTTTTCTTATGTAATTTTGACGTTCAAAAAGTGCTGACCCTCAGCCTTATTTGAATAAACGACTTTTGACTTGAAACATCGAATAAAACAAAAAGTAGAGTTCACGGGAAGCCGCTGGATTTAAGCGAGACCTGTCGTTGTTGTTGATGCTTTATTACGAGCATATTTCACTTTAACTAAACTCAGTGGCAATAAATGTGTAGTAAAATTGTGCATAAATAAATTATGCTTACAGAATGTTTCGAATACTTCGGACGCCTCCCTTACCCCTGCCGTGGTGGAAGCAATATCTTAGTCCAGAAGTTTTGGGAGGAAGACTTGAAATGCCATCAACACACTTCATCAGTAGACCTGGACGTAGGGGGGCAAGATGAACAAAGAAAGGAATTTCCTCATGTGGTAAGTCTAAATCTCCACGTCTGTAATATAATATAATAATGCAGTATGTTAACTAACAGAGGATGTTCCCGTTAATCGGCAATAGTATAGTGTCCATACACGCAAAAAAAAATAACATAGGAAAACGTTTTTTTATTTTTTATTTATAAAATATTCAAAAAAAAAAAAAAAATTGATATGTAAATGAAACAATCTGAAATTATTTTTGCATTTGACAGCCCATTATTGAGGAAGGTTATAGGCTATGTAACATCACGCTATGACCTTTAGGAGCCGAGAAAAAAAAATCTGAAAGAACAAAAAAAAAGTCTAAGCGAAAACAAAGTAAAAGGGCGGTGATGAGATGCCACGCGGTGGGTCGGTGGCTGTGTTTATTAATATTTTCGACACAAGTGGGTCGATTTTGGAAATTATTTGGTTATTGGTAGAGGAATCTTGCGCCGTGGTCCCTTAAATTTTTGTTTGGGTAGTTTTTGAGTAAGCTTTAATAATACGTATTTTCTCACTTAGCCTATGTGGATGATGTTATAATAACTTCCTGCCACTTTTATTTACATAGCAGGTAGAGTATTTGAAAATGTGTGGGCCACCACAACTAAAAAGGGATTTTTTTCTTTTTACAAAAATAATAAAAGTACTAGAGAAACAGAGAACGAGTAGTAGATGATCAGTATCTTTTTGGTTTTTGTAGGTATTTTGGTTTTTTGCCACCGGCTGCCGAAAGTAAAGTTAGTTTTCACTTTGCAGTGTTTTTTTTTTTTGAAATCGGTTTTTAGTGTTCCGTACCCGAAGGGTGCCAAATTTAAAAGTTCTGTATACCATATTCTGTATTTACTCAACAAATATTAAAACGCCGATTAATGATGTATGTTATTTAAATATATTATGGCGTACAGCCCGCTGACAGATACGGACGGATACTCGGTCAGCGAAGGCTTAATAATATGGTTTCGCTTGGCACCTTTCGGATATGGAACCCTTAAAACGATTAATTGCTAATCATTTTCTCTCAGGCTTCTGAGCAGCAGTCAGAACAGTTGGGCGACCACTGCAGGGTCGGTCAGCTAAATTATCCATGCCGTGGTACCTCTGTGACGTGGCCACGACACTTGATTGGCATACAGCAACTCTGCTTGCTATTTCTCTCGTGGAATATCCGTCTTCTCTCAAAGTTACAATTCTTGCTCGTAAAACTTCTGATAATCCTCTTGGCATTTTATCAACAACAACTTTCCTCAAGTCAGATTTCTAAATGAGCGAAATAAAAATAAATTCAATCCAAGCCTAGGATTGAATTTCTTTTTTTATTTTATATTCTAATTCGATATTTATAAGTAAAGAATCTAAAAATAAGAAGAAATTATAATATAGTGGACGTAATAAAAAAGATTTCGATTTTTCAAACTGATCGCAAACTTTTTATGATGTGTGTGTATTTCAAAGATGGTATGTTCATGATAGACTGTCCTATGTTTCAGGCTTCAATCGGTTACGGAGACAATGTGGAGTCTGTGCAGTGGCTGTGTGGAGGCTCTGTGATCAGCGAGAGATTCATACTCACTGCAGGACACTGCACGTTAACTCGTGCGCTGTAAGTCTACCTCATTTCTAAAGAATTGATTTAAGGCGACGATAACCGACTTTTAATGATTCTATACTGAAGATCACATCTAAACTAGTAGTGTTAATGATTTGGTAAAAACAATTGGAGCATTTTCTTAATAACATAATATAGGAATATTAATATAATTGTAAATTTATGTCACAATGAAATTAATTCGTAAATTTATGTCTAACGCGGATAAAAACTGAGAATGAAGCAAAATCAATAAAGCGTATTTTTCTGAAACTTTCGCTATTCTAAAGATAATTTAATTATTGATCTTTAATTTAGTATACATGTTTTATTAAAATATCTTTTTTTTTTTATTTATAATAAATTAATAATGCGTCTAATTTGGGACAGCGTTCCTTGATGGGTGAGTCCTGGCTTACTGGCTGGAGGTACGACGCGTTGCGTGAGCTCAGTACAGAACACGCAAGCTAACCAAATCAAGGTCACTGGCATATATCTGCGTCCTTATGAAGCACACAAACCAGCATCATTGTGTGATTGGTAGAACATCGACGGTACCTGGGGGCCTGCCACCAGTTCATAAAGCAGTAATATTTTAAGATTACTTCAGTGTGGGAAAGAGATGAAGCTCTACAGGACGTATAGCTCCATCTCTTTCTCCCAATGAAGTAATATTAAAATAATACTGTTTTATGAGCTGGTGGTATAGGCCCACTTCTGTTTTCCATGTTATGTTACAATTTAGAAAGCAAAAGCAGTGGAGTAAATGATCTAAATCATAAATAGTCCTTTAATATGTTTCTAATAAAGTTATTTGTATTTAAATGTCCATTAATGTTTTTTTTAAGAAATGTAGTTTCTGTGCAAAATATTGAGAGTGGAGTGTTAAAACTATACTGCTATTAAATAAGATGTATGACAGAATTTTTGATTACTTAATATATATTATTATTTATTTTATTTTAAGTGGTAACATATCATTTGCTGCTCTTGGGCTGTTGAAACGAACCGATCGAAAGGAATACTGGAAGATATATAACATCAAGAGGATCATAGTTCATCCTGAGTACAAGCCTACCTCCAAATATCACGATATTGCACTCTTGGAGACAGAAACTGAGTAAGTAAACATACATTAGCAGTAAGGTAATACCAAGGGTAAGTGAGCCTCTATGTTTGGGGCAGGTACTTGTGGCGCGATTTTTAGTTGAGCCGCGCGCTCGCACCAGCCTAAAGGGAGGCGCCGCCGCCGCGCCGTCCGATATCGCGTGTACTCCGCACGCTCAAACTCATAGCAAGTGAAACGGATGGTCTCTGATTGAATTCACAAGTAGTTAATTATTTATAATTCGTTTTAGTACCTATTGATAAAGTCACTGTGTTATAAAAGTCCTGAAATGGTAGATGTAAATATAAAAATAAATGAACACGGTATTTGATCAAATATGACAATTTTTGTACTAAAACTGTTGTACTAAAATATTCCTAATTTAGACATAACAACAAAGCATTTGGTTCAGTTAATGATTATAATTATTCTCCTGGCTACTATTCCAATCTATTTGAGGTCAGCCCTCCTAGTACTTCTGCGGCACACCGTACGGTTTTGGGTTGTCTTGTTTGTTGTGTTGCTCGTCATCATATCGTTTTTAACCGACTTCCAAAAGGAGGAGATTCTCAATTCGGCTGTATGTTTTTTTTTTGTATGTTTGTTACGCGATTACTCCGCTAATTATGAATTGATTTTGATGATTCCTTATTTATTTGGTAGGTTATACTTCAGAGGTGGACCCATATAAATTTTATTAACTTTGCTTGGGTAGTTTTTGAGTTACCTTCAAAAATACGTATTTTTTCTCACTTGGTATGTGGATGATATGATAAGTTCCTGTCACTGTTATTTACATAACAGGTAGTGGTTGGTATTCGAATTTGTGTGGGGTAGGTATCAGAACTAAAACGTGAAAAATAAAATTTTTTTACAATTCAAAACCAAAGACACCGACTTCCGAAATTAAAGTTATCACGTTGTAGTATTTTTTTGGAAGTCAGTTGTTTTTTTTTTTTTGTAAAAAGTTTTTATTTTAGTAAGTTTTACCCATAAAACTCTTAAATCCACTCCGTTAGATGTTTCCATTATTGTCCACTTTATTTGCATAAAATCCAACTGTTTGTCATTAAAATGAGTTTATTAGGCGCTATTATAAACAGAAAACTGTCAATAGTGACAGTAGAATGACATAGCATTACAAATGAAGTAGTAGATATGTAGGTCATTAAACTTGGCACATGAGAGTGCTCACCTAGTTAGTAGAGGTCATTAAGGGTCGTGCAAACTGGCGCGATATCGCGCACGCTACAGGCAGCGCGACCCTTGTAGCGCCCGCAATATCGCGCTGGTCTGCACAAGCTTTTATGAGAAATTCATTACGTTAAATGTTAAATTTTTTGTTGGTTCCCTGCGCTCAGTAGTACAAAAATTTCAGTTTTGTTCCACTAATCTAAATTACAGAGAAAACAGATTTTATCTGACATAACCGTCGTTTTCACAAATGTGTCGTAAAACAGTATTTTAAGACTTGATGAAGACTGTATCTACTTTTCAAGATATACTGTCGTCACGCATTTGTTTAAAACAAGCTAACTTGTGTCAATTTTATCAAAATAATTACACGATGCAAGTTTATTGCCCGTGACATGCAATAAAATGGAAGCAACAAATGACTTGCATTTGCCATTTTTATTGTTGCTTCAACTTTATTTTTGTTTGTAGCCAAGTCATTGGTGGTCGTCCACGAGACGCCTCTTTCCGTCTTCTATATTCATGACTCTTTTAGTCATATGGTCATAATCTCGCCTCATCACATGTCCGTACCTGCGCTAGCGGTTTTCACTAATTTTCTCGTGTATCATTGCGACTTTAAAAGTACCACTGATATATTCGTTTCTTATTCTATCTATTTTCGAAACTCCGTCAACCCAGCGTAGTATCTTCACTTCTGTGGTGTGAATTTTCTGTTTATCTGTCTTCCTCATCGGCCAGCACTCAGATCTATATAGTAGGTCTGCTCTTACTGCACTTTTGTATATATTGCCCTTGACTTTAATCGGCATACGAGAGTCACATAGGATGCTGACAGCGATTTCCATTTCAGCCAGGCTGCCTGAATTCTATTTTGTTTGTCTCTCTGGTTCCGAGATAGTTGAATCCTTCAACTCTGTTAAGAGGTCTGTTTTCGATGGATGGATGTATATGATGTGTGTATATTGATGGATATATTCGGTTTTCTGTCTACTGACCCTTAACCCTTTCTTCTCCAAGGTCTCCTGCCATGCCACCAGGTCTGATTGCACTTCTGCCAACGATTCGGTTACAAGAACTACATCATCGACATATAGTAGTGACCAAGGTGCTGGTTTTTCTATGTTTGAAGTGATATAGTCCATTACCAGGTTGAATAGTAGAGGGCTCAGGGTCGAGCCCTGATGAACACCTACTCTGACCTTAAATGCATTACTTGTTCCTGCTGGGCTGACCACTCTTGTAGGTACATTGTGGCACAGATCTTTAAGGAGTTCGATAAACTGCTCCGGCACTAGTTGTGCTCTCAGTGTTTGCCAGATAAGCTTTCATGGTACTCGGTCGAAAGCCTTTTCGAGGTCGATGAAAACCATGTGGAGGACTTGTTTGCGAGATTTGTACTTTTCCATAAGAATTTTCACCGAATGAATTGCATCTGTAGTGCACACACCGCTGGTAAATCCGTACAGCTTCGGTGTTATATTTGTTATTTTTGTTAGCTTTTCTACGAGGCCTTTTCATTCATTTAAGTATTTCAATATTGTCAACCAGATAGAGTTGACCAGTCGCATTTCCAGAATGATAAAAATAAAAGATTATCTGACTACATATTTCTATTTTATAACATTGTTGTAATGGCTTGCAAAGAGTGATGATTGTTGCATTATTTTTAAACAATGTATTAACAAAAAAAGATAAGATTATGTTGAAGGGTTGAGATATTACTCGATAAACATCATGCATGGTGGCAATCCCTGAATAATAAGTTAAATAGTAAGTTACGATGATTTCAGAATTAACTTTGGCAGAGACCTTTTACCTGCGTGTTTAGATATTGGCACCTGGAATTCGTATACGGCTCAGGCGTCCGGCTGGGGCCGTCTAGACCAACAAGCTCTGGCCGAAACATTGCAAGTTGTAAGTATAACGTTAAACTCCTAAGTTAGACGTAAGAAACTGCAAAAAGCCTAAGTTTGAAGAATATAATTTTATTATAACAACTAAACAAACAACAAACAAACAAACAAAACAACAAACTAATTATAACTTTAATTTTTTTTATTTAATTTTAATTTTATCTTTCATCTGGTAACTAGTGATTAAAATGTCCTATTAGAAGGGAAATTCATTATTAAGTAAATTTACATCCTACGTCAATTTGCCGTATTATAACCATTTCAAACTGTCAATGAAAGGTAAGTATCCGGACACTTAGTTGGTAGTCTATTTGATTCATAATGTTGGTTTTGTTTTAGAAACCTACAGTAAAACTCAATTTATCTCTTCAGGTTTACCTAGATGAATACAATGAAACAGAATGCTTGACAAAATATCCACCACACAGACTTTTGAAAAATGGATACGACCATGAGACACAGATGTGCTACGGCAGTCATGATGAAATTATTGACACCTGTAAGGTAAAAATAACATTTGCACAGAAATTTCACCACAACCTACCTGTAGTTTATCATCCTTGTTTAATATATTGTGTAATTTCACACTGACGAGCAACTTTGATGGAAATCTGCCTGATAGCCCTAGAAAAACTTACCTAAACTGACTTTATTGGTGATGTTCTTCTGAAAGGTCAGGTGCTTAGTACTTGCAAGTGGCGTGCGTGTATGACCAGATGTATGAGCATTAACGAAGCAGAAGGAGTATATAAGGATCGTACCAGGTGTCGTTCTGTAGTTTGTGCAAAACGGTGTTAGTTTATGTATGTGTTGTTAATGATACAGGTCTACTTTTAAAGGCAATTGTTTCAAGTTGTCTTTCCTCAGGGTGATAGCGGTGGACCACTACAAATAAATGAGTTCAAAAAATGCCAGTACACCATAATTGGAGTGACGTCATACGGCAAGGACTGCGGCATCCTCGGCTCAGCCGGCATGTACACCAGGGTGTCGCACTACGTGCCCTGGATCGAGAGCGTCGTGTGGCCTGAAGAAATTGAAGCAAGAAGGTAAAACAGACCAACCGTGGAGAGATAAATGGTTAAGTTCAGGAAAATAGATAAAATACTACTTACTGAACTCCAGAGTTTGTTGAATAAATCATGAGAACTTATTTGCGTTTTATTTCTTTATATTACAAACATAAACATAGCATCACGCCTGGTAGTTAAAGCAATATGGCACGTAAAATTTTATCAGAGAGGCAACCTAATGGCGAATAGTAATCTGGGTATTGAAGTGATACCGAACGCCCCCCCGTTCCGTCCAAATGGACCCCAAATGGACTGGGGTGGAGATATGGGGAATGAGGGCAAAACATTTTTTTTGACATGGCATTTGAAATTTAAGCTAGACATGAAATTTTTTATAGACTTCTTGTACATATTTGCCCCCATCCCCCATATCTCCACCCCCGTCCATTTGGGATCCATTCGGACGGTACGGGGGGTTCGGTATCACTTCAAGACCCAGATTACTAATCGCCATCTGGTTGCCTCTCCGATAAAATTTACGTGCCATTGCCTTGAATATGTAATCCCCGAAGAGTAGGCAGAGGTATACTCATAGTACACCCACATTTCGCCAGTTATGTTTAAGTCCCATGTAATAGGGAGCCAGCCTATTGCCATCAACCGGGCACAAATCCAGACTCCGGGCTGCTACTAAGAAATTCTAGATGGAAAACCCAATAATACTTTGCCCGACCCGGGAATCAAACCCAGGACTTCACTTAGCAGTAGCGCTTGCGACCACTAGACCAACGAGGCAGTAATAAATTATATTATATTATGATTCATATATCTAACAGCTATTAAATAAATACACATAGATTTATTAATTGGAAGTTAAGAAAAAGTTAGTTAGATTGACAACATTTTCTGAGACCCGTCATTTTTCTTATATTTGTTACAAAGAATTTGATTAAGGGCTGAGATTGCAATGATCACATTTCTTTTATCTAAAGAAAAACTTTAACAGACTTTCTGTTAAAAACTGTCGTATTTCAAAATGAGGATAAATAAAAAATTTGCCCTAACTTAAAAGGGTTGTTCCCGTTCGTCCACACCCCGTCGTCCACACTGCGGACGACTGGAAATGTTGCGTTCTGTTCGTCTACACTGTGGACGAACAGAACGCATTATTCCCAGTCGTCTACACCCCGTTATCTCACGTCTAGTCTAAGAGTTAATAAAGAAAATATGATGATACTATTTCCTTATATAATAAACCTACTTTTAAAATATTATGTACTTAGCTTTATTACTTTAGTAAGGCAAATGCTTTAAAAGTTTTAATACGCAAAAAAGCTTTAGATTTACTAGGTATGTACCTAGTAAATCTAAAGCTTTTTTGCGTATTTTATACTAAATGTATGGCATAAGAATGTTTCACATTTTAATTTTACACATTGGGTATTGTATCAATATCAGTTTAAATGCAATTAATATGTAAAAAGTTTTAAAAATAAAAAATAAATTAATTTGTAAATTATGTTGACCTGTGATAAAAACTAGAATTGTTGCTAATTATTTTAACATTTGATGATTTTAAATAAAAAAAAAACTTAATAGTTATGTTGTTTTTAAATTAATTAAACCGTTAAATCATTTATTTAATTTAAAATTTCTTTACACTGACTCTTAAACTAGACATGAAACGAGGTGCGGACAACTGGGAATGTTGCGTTCTGTTCGTCTACACTGTCAACGAACAGAACGCATCTTTCCGCAGTGTGGACGACGGGGTGTGGACGAACGGGAACAACCCACTCAACGCATCACAAAACGCAGATGTATGCCAGTGGCCTTGAGTGGTTAGCTGGCGTGTTCTGTGCTGAGCTCACGCAACGCGTCGTACGTCCAACCAGTAATAGAACTTACCCATCATGGAGCGCTGTCCCAAATTACACGCATTATTAATTTATTATACGTAAAAAAAGGTATTCTAATAAAATACGTATACTAAAAGATACATGATTCAATTATCTTTAAAATGGTGAAGATTTTCAGAAAAATATGCATGATAGTTTTTGCGTGATTCTGTTTTTATCCGCGTAACATTGCAAATTAATTATAATGTGTTATATACTTATATGTTGTATGTATTATTTCCGTTGATAAATCGCTTCCTTCTAAGCAGCATGTGAAAACCTTAAATTCCACATACTGGCTCATGAATTATTCGTGGGTTATTTAAAAAGATCAGTTGTTCCATACATTTTGACCGCGTAGGTATTGCACTTTTCTATGAAACAGCAGAGCTTTTTAAAAATTACCGACGAATAATTTCAACGCGGGGTGTTCAGAATCATGTACAGAATCCATGGTAGCAGTTTTCGCGTCGATGTCCCTGCCACCTAGTATTATAACGCCAGACGTAGGTTTGCTGTACCAAAGCCACTCATTAAACTTTAACCTGGCGGGCAAATAAGTCTCGCTGATGTGCTTATTCCAACTCATTACCAATTACGCGCACAATAATTGCAGCCTCACTTAGAGCAGATACCAAACCCTGATACAGGCAATCAATGACATTTCTGTGATCCGGTTCACTACACATGCGATCATAACAACTAGACAATACTAATGGGAAATCAATATTACACAATCGACTGTGACATTCCTGATCACAAATGTAAATTTCGTCTGAGCTTTTTCTCCCCACAAAATTTTGCATCACATTTGATCAACCATGGGTACTTAGTTATCCGACCACATGACTTCATGAATAACACTAACACTGTGAATAGTTTTATGGGCGATTCTGTAGAGAGACATCTAGTCATTGCCTTGCCCCGTTATATTCACTCACATAGGTAGTAGATATAGGTACGTGTTCGAAATAAAACTAGCCTATCTACATCAACATATGAAAAAGGTTCTCGTTACAATAATAGCTCATTAATTCAGTAAAAAATAGCTCATGGGTATGCAAATTAAAGTCACCTAGACATGCAGAAACAGCTTCCACATCACTACTGTTGATGTAAATAATCACGCTTCTTCTTCTTTTCGTGTGGTTGGTGACTAACCTGGTATCAGAGTTTTTAAAGCCGCCCATGGGCCTCTGACTTGGCGTTACATGCCGTCGAAAAATATCTGTCAAGCATGCCGGTTTCCTAACGATGTTTTCCTTCACCGTTTTTGAAGCAAGTGATAATAATTATACAATACGCACATGAATCCGAAAAGCGCGCTTACCAGGCCTAAGCAATGTCAGGATTCCGGAAGGTTACTCACTGTATCCGTGGGTACACACTCAACACAAGGAAACGCCTTTCTAGCGTATTAATATGCCACGCACACATTCGCGGGCAGTCGCGGGTTATCACTCGGTATAAGCGACGACACATCATCGAAAATACTCTTTTGCTAAAAAGGAGCCACCCCTCGCCCCATCGCCCTCGCAGCATAGACAAAGTGTCAACGGCCGAGGTCCCTGTACCACTGAAGTCAAGTGAAGATTATAGTCAAGGATCTCTGAGTTAAACCACAGACAGACAGATCGACTGAAGGATTTGGCAAAACTGTAAGGGTTCCTTATTTTACTACGAAACAACTAAATTAGTGTTGATTTAGGTACTGTGCTACAGAAAGGTTACCGCCTAGCTGGAAGAAGATTGGACGGAGCAATCTAAAGGGGGGCGCAGGGTGTGATACGGGAGGTGTATAATAAATCTGCCGTTTGGAAGCAACTGGCCAGGGCTGCCACGTAGTGTTTTGTTGTGGTGTAGGCTAGGTGTAGCTATGTTTTCCAAAGTTTTCGTGGGCGCTGATGCCAAAAAGCAAGCTGCAAACTGAATTATAATAATCTAACAGAATAACCTATGGGTAATTAACTCGCCATACCAAGATGTATATGCAATGTATATGTATTTATTTTAATCGCTGTTGGATTTTTTTATAAATAAAAGAAAAAATAGACAGGTTTTAATAATAATTAAAATAATGTTCCTGTCTCTGTAGCCCTAACAACCGGTGGCTTGGACCCTGCTGGCGGACCACATTTTTTTTATTTTAAAATGTTTTTTAAAAATATTTTTAAATGTATTTAATAAGTATTAAAATAAAAACAAACGAGATAATAAAATAAAAATAAAACTTTTTAATTCAGTTTAGCTCCATAGAATGTTAGTACAGTAAAACTTATAAAACTAGTTTAGTAGTTAAAATAACATTATAATTACTTATTTCCTAATGTGGGTATTAACACAGTGCTGGAAGTACTGCGTATGTCGCCTATCCGCAATAATAGTCAACTCAGGATGCTGTTGGTGTTGGCGCGCAACCTGTCGCATCGCTTGCATAGCACGGCGTGGAAGCCGTCAACGTGTGCGTCCGCAAACATACCCGACGCACTGCACCAGCACGGCAGCCCCAACAAGCAACGCCCTGAACGCTTAGTGATATTAGACGCGAAGACGCAAAATGATCTTTGCGTATACTGAGTCCACAAGCAGCATGAGTATAGTGACGAACAATGCGCTCTGAACAGTGTTATTTTAACTTAAGCATTACAAGATCCTCCTGATAACATTTTAACATTAACCTTGGTGTACAGTAATAGTAAGGTGGGCCGCATGTTAGTGGTAACGAAACTAGTATAAGCTGGCCTCTCAAGCTCAAAGTACTTCCACTGATATGCGGTCTACTGTACTTCTCTTTTTTTAACTTTACTATTTATCTAACCAGACAGATTGTCTCTTTTCTTTCTTGCTTCAGTTTCTTCAGGCCACACGACGCTCTCGATCCAGGGCACGTAGTGCGACACCCTGGTGTACATGCCAGCTGAGCCGAGGATGCCGCAGTCCTTGCCGTATGACGTCACTCCCACGACGTGGTACAGGCATTTAGAATACCTAATTTGGAGAGGGCCACCGCTATCACCCTGTGGGAGAACAAAAGTATTTATCATTAATCGTTCCATTTTTCTTTCAAGCTTGTCTGTTCTGCTCGATTTCGGTCGGGTATTTGTTAAAATTTTGGGATAATTATCTACGGTTGTAGCAAATATTTGTAGCAAATCCTGTTCTGAACACATATGTACGTACATAATATATTTCTTTAGGAGCTTTTCTATGACTTTCTTACCTCGCAAGTGTCCACTACTTCATAATAGGATCCGTAACACATCTGCTTGTCATGGTCGTAGCCACGGCTGAGGTGTCTATGTGGTCTGTATATCAATGAGCAATCTGTTTCATTAAACTCTTGCAAATTCACCTGGAAAATAAAGTTTGGAAAAGAAAGAAAGATGTTTAATTTAAGGCACACAGACAGAAAATATAAAAAGTTAAAAAAAGAAAAATGTAAAACAAGATTTAAATGTAAAATTGTGCGCAACCAAAGCAACAGAAAATATAAAAGGTATGATTTGACTTTATTTTAAATAGCAGCAGTAATGCATTTATTAAAATATAGATAATAGGTAGATATGTATTTTTTTTAAATACTGCACTTACTACTTGCAGTACATCTGCTAATGCTTGCCTGTGTCCTAGACGACCCCAGCCGGATGCATCAGCGGACTCCTTCCATACTGTCCCTACATCCAGGCACGCTGGCAGTAAGTCTTTGCCAAAAGCTATTCTGAAATCATCATCAAAGAAAAAAACCGTGATTGGTTCCACCTAATTCCACAGTATTGAAACTTATATGGGAATGGTAAAAACTAAAAAGGACCAAGTAGGTTGCCATGTGGAACACCGTTTAAAACTTAAAACGTTACACACTTACTCGGTTTCTGTCTCCAAGAGTGCTATGTCGTGATACTTGGAAGGTGCCTTGTATTCGGGGTGAATGATGATGTTCTTGATTTTGTATATCTTCCACGATTCCTTGGGATCAGATCTTTTCAGAAGCCCCAGTGCGGCATATGATATGGTTCCCCTAAAAAATATTGTATTTTATAAAAGCTCTAGCTGTAATGGAACTTAATACACGACGCCTGAAAACTTACAGCACTCGAGTAGAAGTGCAATGTGCTGCAGTGAGTATAAATCTCTCGCTGATCACAGAGCCTCCACACAGCCACTGCGCAGACTCCACGTCATCTCCATAACCGATTAAAGCCTGGAAAGAGTTGACTTTTTAATTATTACTGAGAAATAATTTAAATGGTCGGATTTGCCCTAAGTCCTTCACCGTACTTATATCACGCGAAAAGAGTCAATATTGAAAAGAGTGAGCTCACATATCCCATATATGGCGTTTCCATGGTGACAGGGAAATTGTGTGTGTCAGAGGTATCAAAACGAAACGAATAACGAAACGATTTATTGCTCGGCAACACGTATGGATCAATATGTAACAAAGAAATTAGAAAGAAAGAAAAGAAAGAAAAATATTTTATTTGGGACACGCACAGGAAATACAAAACATAATAAAAAAGGATAGACATAAGAAAAAAGGAACAAACATTAACAAAAATAAAAAGGAGCATTAGATTTTAAAAAATACGACCTGTGCGAGGCCAAAAAGGCCCCTATCTCAGCATGATGCTGCGATATTTAAAAATAAATAAATACCGCAGCGCTGGTATTCTGATAGGGCCCGCTGTGATGCCACGGACATATCTACGGACCTATAAATCCCACTAGGGGATTATAAAATAAATAAAACAATAAGAATAATAATATAAAACAATAAAAAAGAAAAACAAAACTATTGTTCAATAAATTAAAATAATCGACGCAAATAAATAATTAGTGGAGCAATCTGCAACAATTTCAATAAAATGCGGTAATTGTTTTGGCAATATTGTTTCTAATTGTTATATATATTCCATATTGCTCAATGTCGCCGACGCAAATTGCTGAATACCCAGTGGATATGGTTTAAGTCAATTTACTAGCTCGCTTGCCCCTTTTTTATTCTGCGGTTTAACTACGTCTCGCTTCCGCGGGGAAAGCGGGCAGGCGGGCGGATGTGGTTCGTTAGTTTTATCGATGCAGAAATTGGTTCTTTCATATTGGTCGTCTTTTCTCGTAAGTAATGGGCCGACTTTATTGAAAAGTAATTCAAAATTACTTGGGGCATTCGTAAAGTTTTCGAATAAAATATCATTTAAGTATTTTCATAGAATTTTGTTGGTCAGGGGCGCAATTTGTTTTCAGTATAATTAACTTTCGAAAATGTTCTTTCTTAGAATCCCAACTTTTAGCTGGATCTTGAAATATCAAGTCTACCAGTTCCCGACGAGTAAAATTTAGTACGCGACCAACAATAAGAAAAAAATATATCGTCAAGATTAGCAAACTTTTGCATGTTTTGTTTTTCATATTATAATAAAAGAAGGTTTGAGGTATATGTACCTAAGTTACTGATCACTATAAATACCTTCCTAATATTTATATCTACTTTAAAAAGGACAAAATAAAAATAAAATTTAAAACCCCCGACAAAAAAATAAACTATAAAAACTAACAAATAATATTTTAAACCTATTATAATTATTGTCACATATTTTATGTAAGTTCAAATATTTTTATTTTCCAAGCTTCGTTGCGTCGCGTCGGGGGATCGCTAAGTAAGAAAAACAGGTGTAGTCGCAGACTGCAACAAAAGAATTTTCTCCGAAAAATTCGCAAAATCGACACAACCGTCAACGTCGTCTCACGTGTCTGCCCGTTCGGGTCGCCGCACTTGGTGACGCCACCTCGCGCCGCATACCACACATCGAGTTCGCCACGCGCGGCATTATGTAGAGCATAGACTATGCATGAAACTTAAGATAGCTCGTACCTAATGTAATTTCGTAATAATTAATTAGCTGTTGTTGGAAAAATACTTTATAAACAAAAGAAAAGAAAAAAAGGTTCAGTAGGTACTGTTTTTTGACCTGAAGTCGAGATGTTGGTGTGAACTGAGGCCATGAAAGCCACAGTGGCCTAACTGTCATTTTTACAATACTGATTTTAATTGAAAAAACTGCTCTAAACGGTAAGTGGCCTACAAATAAGTTCAACATTTTTTTCATAGATGGCATTAGAATTACCATCTTAGCCTCTCAGCTTTAGTGAAAAAGGTGGTGTAACAAATCATATTCGTATACACAGTGGTGAAAAACCTTACAAGTGTGATATATGTGAGTGTAGCTTTAGAGTAAAGAATAGGTTATTAACACATATTCGATTACAAACTGGTGAAAAACCTTATAAATGTGATGTATGTCAGCGCAGTTTTAAATCAAAAGTGCCTTTTAACAAACCATATTCACTTGTGCAACACACTGGTGCAAAACCATACAAGTGAGAAACGTGTCCAGCGTTGTTTTAGTAGAAAGAGTAATTTAACAAACTATATTCGTATACACACTGATGAAAAACCTTATAAGTGTGATTTACGTCAGCGTAGTTTTAATCAAAAGGGTCTAAGGTAGATCTAAGAAATCATTTTCGAGGCGTAAGATCTTGCAAATGTGATAAACATGAATAACTTTTTAGCGTAACTTTAAAAACTACTGACTATTTTTAAAAGATTTTAGCGGCACATTGTTAATCGCAATTTTTAATTCTGAAATTTAACATTGATTTTTATTTTATTTTTATGACAGAACATTGGTTTAAAAGCCACCAAGTTCTTGTTCAATTTTAATCATCATCAGGTTGACAGTTCGTTTAGCTGAGTAAACTATGGCTCATTAATTTTGGTGAGTAACCAGCTTAAACTTAAGGACCGTAAGGATATTGTGAGCCTATCTGTTGAGCGGACAGTTGAAATAGCCTGTTTAGAATAGGAGCAAGTAACTCTGGCTTCGTGTACAGAATTAGCTTCATATCTAGGTTAGTAAGCTAGTGAGAAAGCTAGTGAGAAAGCTAGTGAGAAAGCTAGTTTTCTTATAAGTTTCGTTGGGAACAGTAGCGAACTGCTATAACTTTTCCTGTCGTAAAACATTTTTTTTTTTTTTAATTTTTGCATATTCAATTCACCACTATTATTATATTAAGTAAAAGCTTCATTTAAAAATCTGTAGTATTTTGAAAAATTAGATACCTTGAGCAACAGATTCCATGTTTCAGAACTACAATAACTTTTGTGATAATTATAAGGTAACAAAGAACTGAAATTTTTACCGTACGTATTCTAGTCAACCGATTGTAGAATGTTGGAACTGTTGTTAATCTTAAATTTTTTCATAAACTTACCTTCACATTTGCGCATTTTGATGAAGCAACTATTCAAGTAATATTAGCCATATCACCTATCTTTAAGTTTTCAAATTAGTTTTTGGCCGACCCCGGCCGCACTGTGCGTCGGGGCCGTCGGCGAAGCCAATTCGAAAGGAACACACGGCCGAAAACTCAAACTCAAAGCATTTATTTTAATTAAACCATTTACAGGCACTTTTGAATTGTCAAAGAATCGGTCAGTCAGAAATATAAAGCTAGTTGCCCATTCCAAAACGTAGTAGGTACCGATGGAGAAGAACGGGAAAGAAACTCCACGACAACTCTTTAAAAAAAAATGTGACAAAATATTGGTTATAGCATTCATGTTGGAATTATACATGTGAGAACAATAGTCACAATAAGAAAAACCAATAGAGTAGAGTCATCTCAACATCTCTCTCCCTTAAATTTTTATATATGTATATACTAGACTAGACTGCCTCGTTGGTCTAGTGGTCGCAAGCGCTACTGCTGAGCATGAGGTCCTGGGTTCGATTCCCAGGTCGGGCAAAGTGTTATTGGGTTTTTCTATCTTACGGAGTCTGGATGTGTGTCCGGTGGATGGCAATAGGCTCGCCCCCTATTACATAACATAAAAAAAAAACATAACATCACGCCTTGTTTCCCCGAAGGGTTGGGCAGAGGTGTCCCTGTAGCAGGTTCACCCACATTTCGCCAGTTATGTTTATTAAGTCCCATGTAATAGGGGGCGAGCCTATTGCCATCAACCGGGCACAAATCCAGACTCCGAGCTGCTACTGAGAAATTTCAGATAGAAAAACCCAATAACATTTTGCTCGACCCGGGAATCGAACCCAGGACCTCATACTTAGCAGTAGCGCTTGCGACCACTAGACCAACGAGGCAGTCAAGTGCCCCCTATTACATGGGACTTAAAACATATACTGGCGAAATGTGGGTGAACCTGGTACAGGGACACCTCTGCCCAACCCTTCGGGGAAACAAGGCGTGATGTTATGTTATGTATATATATAATAAATATATGTATATTACATTAAATATGTATGTGTATTATAAGTTATAACCTATTTATGTACTGTTGTTCCTACCTATATTTTTCTAATGATATATTTTTAATAATTTTTTCTTTGTTCCTCTTAAACAGAGTGCACCTGCCATCCAATCTCTTCACCACCCTTGGTTGACTGGTAGAGAATGTATAAGGCATTAAGTCCGTCTTGTCCCGTTTTAAGTGTGAAAAGTTTAAATAAATAAATAAATAACAATGTAGAAAGACGTGCACGTTAGAAGCGTCCGTAAAAAAAGAGAAAATAAAGAACAATTCAAAAATTAAAATAAATTGAAAATAAGCCATGGCAACTAAGAGATGACCAGTCCCAACTGACGGCGCCCGTTGACTAACATGTATTAGCACCATTCAGCTCAACCATTTTGAAGGGAGCTAAATGATCACCACACACGCGCCACCATCAGCGAAACATCTAAGTGAGCATGACATACTCACGGCCATTAGCACATTCAACTCAATGCAAGGCATATTACCCGGTAAATGGTAACTCTTTAGTACATAGTGCTCATACCTGTGCTATATAAATGTAATTATAATACCAAAGAGATTTGAGTTTATACAATGCAAAGATGGTCTTACAATCTTCAGCAGCTCCAACAGTATTTGCAAACGTTAAACAATTAGTTGTGATTGTGGAGCAGGACCAGCATTGAGCCAAGCATTTTTATCAGCGACTAGCTGCGCCCCGCGGTTTCACCCGCATAAGTCTCGATCCCGTAAAAATATCGGGATAAAAAGTATCCTGTGTCCTTCTCCGGGTCAAGGTCTATCCATATCCCAAATTTCATCCAAATCCGTTCAGCCGTTTTAGCGTGATGTCGTGACCAAGGGACATAGGGATTCATTTTTATATATATAGATGTAATCCCCCAACTTATTATATGCCTGCATGTATAGTGTGTGTTTTATACAAGATTTGAATTTCGTCTCATTCAGTTGAAGTATGTGGGGAGGAATTTTATTATGACATTTTAAACAGTACCCCATGAAAGATGAGTCTACTTTAGCCAGTCTGAAACCTGGTTGCACTAATAGGTCCCTATTTCTTATAATGATATCTATCACCTCTTTTACTGAAAAGATGTAGTTTTTTTTTTCAGTAAATATGTATTGACAAGGTACCGTCATGATGTTGACGCCTGCGGAGATAATATATGGCTCTGATCGCTCTTTTCTGCAGTATAAAAATAGACTCGATGTCTGCAGCCCGTCCCCACAGTAAAATACCGTAAGACATAATACTATGAAAGTAACTAAAATAGACCAGTCTTGCGATATTCACATCAGTAAATTGACGGATTTTTCTGAAAGCATATGCTGCTAAACTTAGCCGTCCTGCAAGAGATGTTATATGAGAGCCCCATTGTAGCCTTGAGTCAAGCGTGATCCCCAGGAAAACAGTTTTATTGACGAATTCTAGTTTTTCTTGATTCAATACTATCTCACAATCACTGTTTTTGACATTTGATAAATAAAATTTTATGCACTTCGTTTTTTTTTCCATTTAATATTGAATTATTAGCAGTGAATCAATTTTGGATCTGCAGTAGGGCGTCGTCAAAATTTGTAGCACGTCTATCTACCTTAAAAATTAAGAAAGTATCGTCAGCAAATAACACCATTTGTGGTTGATTTTTTAATAACTAGAGTTGATCATAATATACTCTAAAAAAAGGAATGGACTCAATATCGAGCCTTGTGGCACACCTATTTTTACTTTTAAACCTAGTGAATTGATACCGTTCATTTGAACTTGCTGCTGTCTATCATTTAAATAAGATTTTACTAAATTGAGCGCAAGTTTTCCAAGTGCATAATGCTCAAGTTTCAGGAGGAAGGTTTCGTGATCGATGCAATCAAATGCCTTGGAGAGGTCAAGATTCCTATGGCATCTTGGGCCTCTTCCTACGCGTTAAAAATGTGTCTTAATAAGGTTACACCGGTGTCGGTCGTACAACGTCCTTAGGTGAAACCATACTGTTGATCCTGAAGGATTTTATTTGTGTTAAAATGATTAAGCATTACCTTTTCAAACACTTTGCTGAATACCGGCAACATGGATACGGGTCTATAATTATTGGTGTCTTTAGTGTCTCCGGATTTGAAAAGTGGAATTACCTTACTATTTCATTAAATCCGGGAAGACTCCTTGATCTACACACAAATTAAATATTAAGGCTAAGTAAGGCGCTATGGTCCTAATTATATGGAGGTACAGGCTTTATTAGAAATTCCCCAAAGTCTTCGATCAATTTGATCTTGATTTGTTTAAAAGCTTTTATTACTGTTATGGGGTTTATATGCTTAAAGTTAAATTCAATTGGGCATGCCAAAACTTTGGCCCTTACTAAATCAAAAGAGAGCGAGGGTGAGGAATTTAAGGTTTCAGTAGTTTTAAGTGGAATACTGGTAAAGAAATTAACAAATTCTTGAGCAACTTCTTTGTTATCGCAAATAAGACCACCACATAACGTATTCAGTGTGTAATCAGAATTATGCTTTTTGTTTCTGTTCGTTTAATTATTGATAATTTTCCAAACCGTCTGTATGTTATTGTCTGCTGATTTAACCTTGTTGCTAATGTATAAGGCTTTAGCTGCCTTACAAGCGCTCTTAAAAGTTTTAGAGTAAGTAGCAACATACTTGTTAAGTTTCCGTGTTAATATAAGGCTTAAGGTCATACAGCTTGAAAAGTCTATCCCTACTTTTCCTGAGTCCAGTAGTTGCCCAGTCACTAAATAAAAACTTAGGGCTGATGGTTTTAGTGTTCTTCTTAAAACGATTATTGAACTCGGTTTGGACTAACGAAAATAATTACACACATAACATAACATCACGCCTCTAATCCCCGAAGGGTTAGGCAGAGGTGTACCTATAGTACACCCACATTTCGCCAGTTATGTTTAAGTCCCATGTAATATTTTGTAAAAATAATTATTTATACAAAATATTAACATTGTTCATTATAAGGACCTGATTAATTAACTTACAAACTAATGTGCTATTATATTTATTTAAATTAACAGCTGTTATTTGTCTGATTTGTATCTGCACTTTTTGTAATGGTATGTTGGACTCACGTTACGGATTGACCACTGTGATCAGAAGGGAGATAATTAACGATGGCTTTATCTATGTAGTCGCAGCAAAAACACATTATCAATACATGTAGCAGTAGACGTAGTTGTTCGGGTTGGTTCTACAAACACATGTGACAAATTGAATGATTTGAACAAATTTAAAATTTACTGGTATTTGAATTATTTTCTAAAGTTACAAGTTTTGCCAAAACATCTACGCACATACTTATTGAGCTGTAACTTCAAATGACTTGAATTCCGGATCAGGTGGATTAAGGAAGGAGAGGTTATCTGCCGGGGCGGGGTGTTTGCTCGCCAGAGCTGTAAGTGTCTCTGGAGAGTACGGCGCAACATCCTGGCAGCTTTTTTTTTAGGTAAGGCGTCTTGTAGTTGACCTCTGAGATCATGACTACTTAATCGGGCTTTCCTGTGGGTGCCTTAAGCTACTACACTTAAAAGCTCCAGCCAGAGGTTATTCAACTTGGGCACGCCACAATTGCGGCGATAAGACCCCTCTTTGAGGAGTGACTAGAGAGGCGCCATGGCGTCCTCACCTTCCGTCTGACGCAGGTCCTCACCGGACACGGCTGTTTCGTGAGGAAACGCCCGGGTGTCACCATTGTGTAGATCTCCCGGAGGACACGGTGGAGCATACGGTGGAAGTCTACCCAGCTTGGGCGGAGCATCGCCGTGTCCTCGTGGAGGCGATCGGCGGCGGTGATCTCTCGCGTCCGGCCCTGGTTCAGGCCATGGTATGGAGCGAGAGGAACTGGGAGGCCGTCACCTCCTTCTGCGAAGCGGTAATGCTCGCAAAGGAGGAGGCGGAACTAGTGAGGGAGCGGCAAATTTTGCGCCCTCACGCCCCTAACCGCCGCAGGAGGAGACGCCCAGGGCGTCGGGAATCGCAAGCCGATCTCCGGCCACCGTAGGCGCGGGCTTGCGGACGGTGAGCAATGGGTGGCTCACCGTCCGATAAGGACCAGGCCCGGGTCGACGGCGCGTTGTGTTCCACGCGCGCCTCGAAGAGATGTCAGCAGAATTGACGGGGTCCGCTAGGGCCGATGCCTGTCGGGGTTGCGAAGAAAACCGAAAGGGAGATCGTGGCCCCCGGAAACAGGGCAACCAAAGGAACACGGGTGGGTTTTAGTGCTCCGCCCAGAGCGGGAGAAGTTATTTGATTATTTACCACCGAAAAAAAAGGGGTTATTCAACTATGCTAATTAAAACTAGATGAACGCTCGCTAAGGGCACCCCCTGTGGGGTACAATCCTCGGCTTAGGGCGTCAACCGGAGGGAGGACATCAAGGATGGGACGGTCTACATCAAAGTTTTGATCATGATTCGTCGGGTTGTTTATAGGTACGTGCTCAGCTGCAACAACTGCTGGCACTTCGTTATCGAGCGAGAGTCAGGGGGAATATCATTTACTCGGGGACGCGGTCACGATCGCAAAGGACCTCGGCGGCGAGGTCGAAATGACGGGAGGCGTCTGTTTTTGTACACTGTGTTGGTTTCCCTACTGCTCTCCTGGAGGAGGGTAATGGGGTCGTCTGGGTCGGTAAAGATTCGCTTAGGGCGGCGGGTTCGATTGATACTAGAGTTTGTGTTTCTTACCCAAATGTACCTTCAAGCCTTATTCACCCTTAAAAAAAAACGGCCAAGCGCGAGTCGGACTCGCGCACGAAAGGTTCCGTGAAAAAAAAAACCAAAGGATTCTGAAAACGAAACACAAATCAATCATAAAACATACCACATGCGGGAACTCCCATTTCTCTGCGTTCCGTCCACCTACAGCGTAACCATCGAATCCGTCGTGTGTTAACGAATGGTTATGACATTTCCTGTCTTCAAGCCAAATTTTATCGATCACGAAATTTCCAGGGAATCGACACGAGAATGGTAGACTTTGAAAGTAATCAAAGCATTCTGAAAAACAACACCGATGATTTACCTGATCTTTGAAATTATGTACCCTACCTACTTCATTTCCACCACTACACATAGTATTATATTATCTGTGACTACACCAAGATAAAACTTACTCTGTCTAGCGACTGGGCCCTCTTTATTCACTAGGTATCCATAAGGTCCTACAGCTGTGTTGCGGTAACTGAGAAAAAACATGTTACTATATTTATGAATCATTTTTAATCACACAAATAGGTTTTTTATCGATAACCAAGCTTAATACTTCAGCGTTCAATAAAAAGTATGTTACAGGTAACTTTTATGAAACTTTTTTAATTTTCGACATAGTCACTTTTTAGTGTAATACTACACTTAACACAAACAAGACAATTTTTGCGGGTTTGCCTCGCCGTTTCTCGCGGATTTCGTTCATGTAAGATGCTATGCACACTACCTATTGAAATTTTTGTTTCTTCAGCAATAAAACAAACGTACCGTGACACGACGATCTGCTAAAACAATTTTTTCAACTTTTGTAACCATTTCTTCGGTCACTAGTGTTATAGGCCGTCCCAAGCGAGGGTGATCTTTAGTGGATTATCTTCCACGTTTGAATTCGGTGCTCCAACGTGCAACTGTGGAATACGGCGGAGCATTTGCTCCTAATGTATCCCATAAATCTGAGTGACTTGTTCCGTTGTAAATTTTTTCAAGCACAGATAATTAATAACCGCGCGTACTTATTTTTTTTTCCATTTTAGTCAAGAGTCTGCTACCTACCGCAAACAAATGACTTCTATTATTAAAAAACAAAAGATTTTTTATTTTTATATTTTTTGGTATATTCCAGCTTTACCAGCCAGTATTTACTTTTAATACTTCCAAAGAGTTTGAACCTCATTCTCATTATTTATTGAACGCCCCTAGTATATTGTCTTCAGGGTCAAATTACTAATCAAAATCACTTCGTGTGCTAAGACGGATATTATTTAAATAAGTATTGGCTAAGGCATAATATTTGCTTACTTCTCTTCACCTATGTCGCAATCAGTGCAGCAAACAACAGGCTCATTGTCTTTATAGGAACAGATATCTGGTAAGTCTGGAATCTTGTACTCTACTGGATCGAATCCTGCATTCGCCTGGGAAAAAATTTTACTACAGTTTAGTTTTTTTTTTATGTTTAATTATTGTTCAAATGTGCCATATAATGGTTTAATTGTTTTTTAGTTCATTTGATTTTCACGATACATACAATCTTGAATAAAAAATACTTACGTATAAATACGTCAGTGCAGCCGAATTACATTTGAATATGTTCACACAAGTACCTTGCAAGCCCTTTGTGACACACGGAGAGTCTGAAATAAAACAAAGTCGATTGTGACAGAATGTCTAACTTGTTATCAAACGTTTATAAATTATCATTAGTCTCTCTACTAATGATAATTTCTTCTCTGGTATGAAAATGGCTTTGCCGTGCAATTAAACGACGAATATGTTATAAACTACGGTAGAAAGACTGTCATATTATGAGGGGGCAGCCCCCCGACCCAAGGGTCCGGGGGGTGCCCCCTCGTGCCGCCTCGACAACGAGGTGCCAGCAGTTGTTGCAGCTGAGCACGTAGCTTTAAATTCCCCGACTAATAATCATGATCAAAACTTTGATACAGCCCGTCCTTTCCCAGCCAAGGTTCGTACCCCACAGGGGCTGCCTTTAGCGAGCGTTCACTTAGTTTTAATAGCATAGTTGAATAACCCCTGGCTGGAGGTTTTAAGTGTGGTAGCTTAAAGCACCCACAGGAAAGCCCGATTAAGTAGTCATGATCTCAGAGGTCAACTACGAGATGCCCTCGCTAAAAAAAAAATATGCGGGGGCTGAACTCTATACGTATATCTCTATATCTAAAGTAATTAAGGAATAGAAATCACATCCAAGTTTAAAAAGGCTATTAAAGCACCACCTGAATAAGTATGATATGAATTGTAAGTTTTTACCGTTTTTATAACTTAAGAGTGCTATTACACTTTTTACGCAAATTCATGATTTTTGACGTCGTAATTTTCAGCAACAATAATATATTTTAATTATTTGATTATGAATAACGATAGTGCTATTCTCTTTCTTGTGAGTTGGAGTTACACATTTTAATTTTTCTTTTCTTGTAATTTACTATAAATATTTTACGAACTCAGTTTACAAGAAAATCCGTTGGCGATGGAACTTTGACGCTTAAATTCACTTTGTTCCATTCAATTCAAATAAAAGATAAAATTACTAAAAGATGAGTTGAATGTTTTACTTGTTTATTGGAGTTCTAGAATTTCTTTAAATATCTTGAGTTTTCACAGAAAAAATCATAAAGAAAAGCAATAAATGTCTTGATTCAGCGTCCATTATATTCCAAATAAACAAAATTTTATCAAATAAACTAATAAGGTATAAAACTTCTATCTACAATGAATACGTTTCATTAGTTTTCGTTTCTCAATATAATAAGAAAAAATTACCATAAATAAAATTAAAGTACTATATATTCCGCGTCAATTCAGCAAATCACTTGAAAATAATGTGTAACTCCAACTTATAAGAAAGAGAATGGCACTATCGTTATTGTAATAAAAAATTAAAATATCATAATGTTAATGAAAATTACAACGTCAAAAATTACGAATTTCCGTAAAAAAATGTAATAGGACTCTTAAGGCGACGATAACCGACTTTTAATGATTTTTAACCGACTTAAAAAAAGGAGGAGGTTCTTAGTGCGCCGCATTTTTTTTAAAATGTTTTTTCCCCGGTTATTCGAAGACGCCTGAACCGATTTAAAAAAATCATTTTTTTTGTTTGAAAGGGTCCCATTGTCATTTGGTCACGATTTAATGATGAAATCTTGGAGAAATCGAGGGAACTCTTCAAATATTATAGGCATACCTATAGTGATTTGGGTATTTTTTATAGTAACTCGTGCATTTGTTCTCCAAAAGCACCATTTGGTAAAGTGGAACTGATGAATTACAAACCAACACACTAAAAAGTAAACTAAACTAAAATATATGACCTACAGAAAAGTATTTTGGTCGTCATGGACAAAAACTTCCAACATGTGCTATTTTTATGGATATCAGTAAAGCCTTTGACCGAGTTAACCATACAATACTACTGCAAAAATTAAGCATGTATGGCTTAAGAAGTACAGCGCTAGCTCTCATCTTTTTATACCTGCATAATAGAAAACAAATAGTAAAAATAACACAAATATGTCTGAAAACACGAAATGAGATTAAACGTAAGTCAAATCCGAAAACTATCAAATTTGGAGTTCTACAAGGTAGTGTCCAAGGCCCTTTACTGTTCTTGATACATGTATATTAATAATTTTCCTAAACATATCAACCAACAAATGATACTCTTTGCAGATGATAGCACAGTTATAATAAAAAGCGACAAAGAAATTTATTACAAGCACGTGTCAACCAAATATTAAATACGATAATACAATGGTTAACCCAAAATAATCTTAAAATAAATATGGATAAAATGAAAATTATATACTTTCACCAGAGAACTCAACTGACAAATATAAACGTTAGTTACCACGGCGAAATAGTACATTGCGTGACAGAAACAAAGTTTCTAGGATTTAACATTGACAATAAACTGATATGGAAAACACATTTAGAATATGTCTGCAAAAGAATTAATAAATCATCATTTACTCTGTACAAACTCTCAAAAATGTTTAATGAAGAAGCCGTATTAGCTGCTTATCACGGACTTGTTGCACCTGTCCTAAGATATGGTATTATATCTTGGGGCAACTCAGTCGATAAGGAACCTGTATTTAAATCTCAAAAGAAATACATTAGAGCAATGTGTAATGTAGACAACACTACCTGTTGTCAACCCTACTTAAATAGCTTAAAATATCAGACACTGCCTTTGTTATATAAATATATGAACTAAATGTTTTTGTGAAATTAAATCCTAATTATTATAAGACTGCTTCTAAAAGTTACTATAGACAATTACGTGACAAAAAAAGATTGAAAGATACTAATAATTTATAACCTTATGGGAAAACAGCACTAATTAATAAAAGTATTCTCTGTATGGCATCATTGATTCAACTTGGTTTTACTTTAAATCTCGTCACAGTTGGCTGTTTTATTGACATCAATAACGTCTATAATAATATCGACATCACTAGTTTATTGTACATTCTCGATAAACTTTCAGTAGGTCGTAAGTTGTGTTCATATTTGTGGAGATTCTTGAATGAGAGAATACTTAAAATTTCAATTAATAATAAAGAATATAGGCAGTCTACGGGACGAGGGTTGGCACAAGGAGACCCAATTTCCCCTATTTTATTTAACGTTGTGAGTCACAATATTTGCAAGGCTATTACGAACGTTGATATATCTCAGTACGCTGATGATTTTGTTTTATTTAAATCAGGTACTAATGTTAATACTGTAGTCTCAGAGCTGCAGGCTGCTTTAAATAAATTTAATTCCATAGTTATTAATCTAGGCTTAGAAATATCTCCTGCTAAGACCAAGGTCTGTATTTTTAAGAGAGGTATGTACAGACAACCTGTTAACTTGTCATGCGAGAAAGCGATCCCAAAACTGGGGTCGCCAAAATACGACGCCAAGCCCCCATGGTGGAGTCCTTCTCTAGACCATCTCAAAAAAGACGCCTTGACGAAGAAGAGAAGGATCCGGAATGCAGCCGCAAGTCGGAGACACTTCACCATCCAGGAATACGTGCAGGCCAAAAACAAATACACCACAGCAGCAACGGAAGCAGCCACAGCAAACTGGAAAGAGTTTTGCTCGAAGCAGGACCGTGAGAGTATGTGGGACGGCATCTACAGGGTACTAAGGGAGACAGCCAGAAGACAGGATGACGCCCTCCTGAGAAATACCGAAGGCGAGACGCTCAGCCCCGAGCAGTCAGCGGATCTTCTGGCAAAAACCTTTTACCCCGACGACTCAACGGATGCCGAACAGCCCCACCACAGGAGCCTAAGGAAGTTGGCGGAGGAGAAAAACCCCCGGGGACTGTCTGCCGACGATCCTCCCTTCACGGCCGCGGAGCTGGAAATGGTTCTCCAGAACCAGAACCCGAAAAAAGCCCCCGGTCCCGACGGATTAACAGCAGACATCTGCACTGCGGCAATAAACTGCGATCGGGAAGTGTTCTTAGAGATAGCTAATAGATGCCTGTCGCTGTCACACTTCCCGAAGCAGTGGAAAGTCGCCCATGTGTGTATCCTCCGAAAGCCAGGAAAGGACGACTACACCAGCCCAAAGTCATACAGGCCAATAGGTCTGCTCTCGGTCCTAGGAAAAATCGTCGAGAAACTCCTAGTTGGCAGAATGCAATGGCACTTCCTCCCAACACTCAACCCAAACCAGTTTGGATTCATGCCACAGCGCGGAACCGAGGACGCCCTCTATGCCCTAATGGGGCACCTACGAGCCGAAATCAAAGCCAAAAAAATCGTGCTTTTGATATCATTGGACATAGAGGGGGCCTTCGATAACGCGTGGTGGCCAGCACTCAAGCGACAGATGGTAGTCAAAAACTGTCCTAAAAACATCTACGCTCTCGTCACCTCATACCTGGAAGACCGGAACATAAGGGTCAACTACGCCAGAGCGACTAGTGAGAAAGGTACCACAAAGGGATGCGTCCAAGGCTCAATTGCCGGTCCGACGTTTTGGAACCTGATCCTAGATTCGCTTCTACACAAGATGGCTAGCAAGGGAGTATACTGTCAAGCCTTCGCAGATGACGTTGTCCTGGTTCTCTCGGACCACACGGCTGGTCCCCTGCAGCAATCAGCCAACAACGCGCTAGACACAGTATCGGAATGGGGCGTTCAAAATAAGCTACGTTTCGCCGCGCACAAGACCTATGCGATGGTGTTAACGAGAAAGCTAAAGTACGACGTTCCGGTACTCTACATGTCGGGCACGCGGCTGAACCTGGTCGAGGAGGTAAAGCTGCTGGGTCTCACAATAGACTCCAAACTCACCTTCAACGCGCACGTGTCGGCGATCTGTAAAAAGTCCGCAGACATCTATAAGCAGTTGGCATGTGCGGCAAAGGTGACTTAGGGTCTCAACACAGAGATAATTAGGACAATATACGTGTCTGTGATAGAGCCCATCGTGATGTATGCAGCGAGCGCGTGGGCCCCCGCAGCTGAGAAACTGATGACAAGGAATCAGTTTGACTCACTGCAGAGAGGCTTCGCGCAGAAGATCTGCAAAGCATACCGCACGGTGTCTCTAACATCGGCACTTATTCTGTCAGGTCAACTCCCACTAGATCTCCGGGTAATCGAGGCAGCAACCCTGTTCAAGATCAGAAAGGGCCATTCCCAAGAGTTCATACCACCGGGCCGCGAGCTGGAGTGCAACGTGCCCCACTCCCAAAATCCCCACCCATCGCTACTCACGACAACAGAGTACGCACGCCTAGAGGACTTGACTCCCGAAACCCTGGAAACCCATCAAGTAATCGGTCCCCAAATATACACCGACGGCAGCAAGATAGAGGGGAAAGTTGGTGCTGCCCTAACTTGGTGGGAAAACGGAAAGGAGTCAACGTTCAGCACCTTTGGCCTTGAACCCCACAACTCAGTCTTCCAATCGGAAATGTACGCTCTCTTCAGAGCTGCCGGGATGGCAAGAGAATCCAGGGCGGCCTCCGTAAGCATCTTAAGTGACTCAAGATCGTCGCTTGACCTGCTGCGGAGACCGTCCGTCACTCACCACCTGGCACTTCAAATCAAGAGAAGCGTCCGCGAGACCAGAGAAGAGGGCAGAGAAGTGAGGTTTTTTTGGCTCAAGGCCCATGTGGGAACTGCAGGGAATGAGAGAGCGGACGAGCTGGCCAAGGAGGCAGCCCTTAACAACGCGACAGCCGACTACAACAAGGTGCCCGTATCGTTCGTGAGGAGGAAGATACGGGAAGAGACTATAAAGAAGTGGCAAGCGCGATACGAATCCTCGAGTACAGGAGCGGTCACAAAAGTTTTCTTCCCAGACGTCCTAGCGGCAAAAAGAACACTTAGAGACGCAGTTCTCACACCGGTCCACATACAAGTCCTAACAGGACACGGAGGATTCTCAGCGTATCTCCACCGCTTCCATCTCAAAGATAGTCCCTCGTGCGTCTGTGACCCCAGTTGCGAAGAGACAGTTTGGCACCTGCTCTTCGAATGCCCACGATTCAGTCACGACAGAATAGAGCTGGAAGTAAAGATCGGAACCCAGCTAAGCCAGTCCATACTCCACACCATCATGGGGAGACCGGCTTCCAGAAAACTATTCTTGGCATTCGCGAGCAAAGTCGCCATAGTCGCAGCAGCGGCCAACAAAACGGACGCACCCTTGCGTAGTCGGAACCGACAACCATCAACGACCACAGCAACAACCACACCAAACTCCGCAGCAACAACAACAACAACAACCACTCAAACCACAACACGTACACCACTCACCACAACACAAACCACACAACGACCAACACCCGTGGTAGCAGCAGCAGCAGCAGCAGCGACAGCACAAGCCAGCCTACAACCAGCACTCAGCTCCATGTCCATCTCGGAGCTCCTGGCATGCGGGAGAGACGGAACGCCTGGCGTCAGACTGCGAGGCGTCGCCCTCTTCATGAACAGAGAAGGAGAGAGGCTAGGCATAAGCTTCTGCGTAGGATCGAGCCGAGCTGGAGCCCGTATACACATCTCACCAGGCCTTGCCGCCCTGATCAACGGAAGCACAACCAAAATGAGCATGAAAGGCAGTAAATACGCCAAACTGCCGCATGTGGAAGTAGCCACTCACCGATGCCGTCTGGTGCGAGTCAAAGGAAAGACGATCGCACTATTCGAGTGGGGAGAGGACACTCCATTTGCCCAAGCAAGCTCACTGCTTCAAAAGATCAGGGAGGTAGGAGAGTACATGGCAGTCACAGCCCGTACCATAAGCATCGACGCAATGATGATCGAGGGGGAAAGAGGAGACGTCGCAGATCGCTTCGGCTGTTTGAAAGCCTCAGAACTCCATGAGGTAGTAGTGTATGAGGACAGAGGGGAAACTCTGAGTTTCCTCAAAGCCCCCAGACACCCAACAGCCAACGCGATGAACTCCACGTCAGGCTCGATCACTCAAAGCGGATCAGAGAGGGCCCAGCAGAAGGCATCCGCCGAAAAAGCTGCAAAGGAGCAGTGCAAAACCGCTAGCCCGGAGGACCGAGCCCGGACGAGGAGTCGCCTGAAAGCCTTCGGCACCTTCCTCAACGCACTGCTCCCAAGCACCAGCCACGCATCACCAACAGCTATGGAGAGGTTCTTTAAAAGAAAGGGGAAAGAACCAACACCTCAGAAGCCTACGCCTACAAGAGCCGACAAGGGGCAAGTCAGCCCGCCGACCCTCGCAGTTAATATGGGCACCACGGACCACGTAAAGAGTGCTTTCCTCGAGTACGTTGCAATCGTAAGAGCGACCAGAGAGGTCAATCTCACGACATGCAGAAAGATCCTGCAGACCTTCCAGAGGAACACTGAAGGCCTGCTAAGGGTACTACTCGAGGAATCAGAGGCGGCTGTGTGCGACAACGTCACATCTCAAGTCATCAAAGGAGAAATGACGGGGTCATACATGGCAGCCTACAGCGCGAAGAACGGTTTCGTGGCCCTGGACAAAGAGGAAACGGAGCGCTCAGGCAAGTTAAAATTCAGCGTCCCAAACGACGACCCGATAGTGGTTACCGCCAAATGTACCAAAATTATGCCGGACGATAAGATCCTTGAAATGGCACAGTCCATTTTGGGGACCTCAGATATCCCGGCATCGCAAGATATTTGGGCGGTACCCAATATCAGGTGGGTCAACGGGGTCCCGGGTTGCGGCAAGACAACCTGGGTGGTGAAAAACTTCGATGGGGAGAAGGACGTCATAGCCACCACGACAACCGAAGCTGCCAAAGATCTCAGGGAGAAGCTTGCGCACCGCTTAGGAGACCGAGTAAAGAGAAAGGTGCGCACTATGGCCTCAATCTTAGCCAACGGGTTCAGAAAGGAAGAAAAATACTACCGTCTCACGGTAGATGAGGCTCTTATGAACCATTTTGGGGCCATAGTTATGGCAGTAAAGTTGTCTGGAGCAAGCGAAATTGTCCTCATCGGAGACGTAAACCAGCTTCCTTTTCTGGACAGACAGAACCTATTCAACTTAAGGTACACCCGTCCAGACTCGGTGGCTGGTATCACCCAGGAGCTGCTTTGCACACATCGCAATCCGATGGATGTGGCCTTTGCACTGAGCGAGGTATACTCCGGTATATACTCCTCCAAGTCGTCGCTGTCGCGGGTCCACTCCTTGAGAGTGGAAGGTTACACAGGAGCGCATATACCGAGCACCGCACAAAACACCCTGTTCCTGGTTCATACGCAAGAAGAAAAAGCTACTCTTGTGAGCCAGGGGTACGGGTCCGGTGAAGGGTCGCGCGCGTTGACCATCCACGAGGCTCAGGGGCTGACCTACGACAGCGTAATCATCATCAATACGAAGTCCAGGAGACTCCAGGTCCACGAAAGCATCTCCCACGCGGTGGTGGCGTTGTCGAGACATACTGTCAGTTGCGTCTACTACTCCGACGACGCCGATGACGCCATAGGCCGCTTTGCGAAGAGGGCGATGGATGCGCCTACTAAAATGGTCATCGAATACAACCTTAAGATGGCCATGAAACATCGAGACGCAGCAGTCGTGGAAGCCCTGCTCGGGCTAGCAAAATCCCTGGTCGTGACATCCCGCTTCAAATAATACTCCACAACCATATCCATACTCCCAACATTTCAACACTAACCAATCCCACCCCTCCACGAACCACCAAAATGGAATTTTGTAAAACTTCATGGCAGAGTGAGTCTGTCATGCTCACGTAAATGTCCCGCCGATGGTGGCGTTGTACATCTGGTCAATCGGCTCCCTAAAAAATGGTTGAGCTGAAGGGCGCGGATGTGTACGTCATTTCCGTGAACGGAAGCCGTCGCCTGGGGCTGGTCGGCTTGCACTGCCATGAAGTTTCAATCATAATAATAAATGTTATAAAATTAAGTTCGCATGAAATAATAATAAAAAATAAAAAAAAATATATATATATAAAAAAAGCAATTTATATTTGTATATATAAAACAATTGCATGTCTAGTGTATAATTTAAAAAAAAAAAAAAGAAAAAAGGAAAAAAAAAAAAAAAAAAAAAAAAAAACGGATGGACTCACATAGTTTTAAGTAGTAGATAAGCTGTAGCCCGAAGATGGAACGGCAATTGCATTTATAAAAAACAAGTAGATAAAAAAACAAAAGAAAGTAAACAAAAGCACGGACCACCATGTCTGTGGATTTATTGTAAGGAAGGAGTGTGGTTTTAGCCGGTAAGAGTCCGGCACTGCCCAGACTGGCTCATTTGTGAGTTAGTCTGGGCGTCCATGAGGATTTCCCACTCCTGCCGGAAAAAAAAAAAAAAAAAAAAAAACCTGTTAACTTAAAAGTTAATAATAGTAATATTTCTATAGTGAATAACATTAAGTACCTGGGAATGTGGTTTGATCAGTCGCTCAGATAGGGGAAACATATTAATGAGTCGGTTCAAAAGGTTTTAAATTTTATAAATATTTTCAAAGCATTAGGTTTACCCTAAACATCTGCGTCGACTATATATCTCCATAATCCGCAGTAGGTTGGACTATGGTAGCTTCTTGTATGATTGGAGTTACAATTGTCATTTATCCAAATTAGACAAAGCACAAAACAAATCTCTTCATGTTATTGGTGGCTTTATTCGAAGTACTCCCATTCATGTGATGGAGAGTGAATTAAATCTAGCTTCATTACATATTCTTAGGAAATTTCTAGGATGCAAATACTGTTTAAAATGTATGTAATTTCGGGAGAGTGCTGTGATTAATTTGATTGAGTAGTTAACTACAAATATTAGTCATTCTTAATATTGGAGAGGTCGAAAACAACCCCTATTGGTCTCAAATTACAATGAGCTTAAATCTTCTGCTGTCCACTCGGTTAGGTTGATTGAAATGTTTTCTCTGGAGACATGGGTCAGCAAAATCAATATTCATAAGTCTATTAAACAGAATATACCATAAATTCAAATGACATTATGCCTGCACCCGTCTGAGACACATTGTACATATTGTATAGAAGAGGAATATGTTGGTTTTCACAAGAGTTACACAGATGGTTTTAAGAGTAGTGCTGGTAGTGGCGCTGCGGTTTGGGATTCACAGTTAAATACAAATGTCAAACTTGCTTTAGACTCTGCTATCTCCATTATGCATGTCTAGTTAATTGCAATAGCAGAGGCTCTTTCTTATATTAACTCAATTAATCATGATACATTTGTCATTCTAACAGACTCGAAGAGTTCGCTGCAACACTTGGCTCGGTGTACTTCGCCTGTGCGAGGAGTACCGATACATGATTTTGGAGTCTATATTTAAATTAGATCATAGGTCAATCTCGATAGTTTTTCAGTGGATCCTATCTCATGTACAGATTCAGGACGATGAAAGAGTGGACCTTTTGGCTAACCAAGCCGTGATAGATGGAATTTCTGTAAATTTTCGTCCTTTATATAAAGATTATAATAAAAATAATAAAACAGCAGTATACAAATATGTGGAGTGAATACTTTAACCAGAGGTCAATAGAAAAGGGAATTTGGTACAAGACCATTCAACCACAGCTTTCCGTGTATAATTGGATCGATCAAAATATACTTAGCAGAAGTGATTTAGTTATGGCGTTAAGATTTCGTTCTGGTCACAGTCCATCAAGAAGGTTTGGTTTTCTGATGAAAAAGAATACGTCACGCAACTGTGAAGAATCTGGAGTAGTCGAAGATGTGCAACACGTTTTAATGGAGTGTGTACGGAATGAGGCTTTGCGATTTAATTTACTTGGTCCAACAAACAAGTACGACGTTGGAGACTGTAACGCTGTCCTGACTTTTCCTTTGTCGGAACAATCTAGGACTATGTACAAGTTGGCATTTTTTGTTTTAAAATAAGTAGGTAATAATAACAGTAATGTTAGAATTAAAAACTGTTTTTAGGTTTGGTTATTTTGCTGATGTTACAGGGCGACGTTATCGCTCAGCGATAAAGCCCTTAAAATAAAGATTAAAAAAATAATTTAAAAAAAAAAGATTTACAACAAGTTGCCTAATGATGTCAAAAAGTTACCTGGGCCTACCACCAGCCCATAAATCAGTATTATTTTAATATTACTTCAGTGGGAGAAAGAGATAGAACCATCTATACGTCCTGTAGAGCTTCATGTATTTCCCACACTGAAGTCATATTAAAATAATACTGCTTTATGAGCTGGTGGTAGGCCCCCTGTTCATCAATACGAGTCGAAGCTGCAGAAATTCCTAGTAAATAAATGTTATTATAATGTCAAGGAGTACTTACAGGATAAAAATATAGATCGATACATAAAATAAGAGTAATTTAATGACATTAAATAATATGACAATACAAATAGTGTACCATGCTATAATAATTTAATTTGACATCTGTATAATTTTATTTTATTTTAATTTGGATAAATATTTTTATTTAATTTATTTGATTGTTAAGTTAACGACATGTATTTTAATTCATCTGATTTTTTTTAATTTTTTGTTTTAATCTTTTGATATGTGTAGTATACTGTTTTTTTTTTTTTTTTTTTTTTTTTTTGTGTTTAATAATTTTGTAATGTTATTTTAAGAATTATTTAATTAGATTAATAATAATGTAAATATTTTCACACCAAAATAGATAATGATACAGAGTATTTTATATTTTTTTGTAAAATCTGTTTATACCAAGTTTGTTCCAAGGTTGTTTGCATTAAGCAAATTCATAATTTGATTTGATTTGATTTAAAGATAATTTAACTATTGATCTTTTAGTACCTGTGTTTTATTAAAATACTTTTTGTTTTATGAATAATAAATTAATAATGCGTCTAATTTGGTACAGTGCTCCTCGACGAGCGAGTCCTATTACTGGCTGGACGTACGGCGCGTTGCGTGAGCTCAGCACAGAACACACGAGCTAACCACTCAAGGTCACTGTCATATATCTGCGTCTTAATTTTAGTTTGTTACCAAGCTAACCTTAATTATTATGTTTTTCCTAATAGGAGTGAATAATTGTATTCTTTTTGAGCGAAATAAATTTTCATCAACCAGTAAAACTTGTATTTTGAGTTCATTAAAATGTGTTGCAGTACGACGGTCCTTTAATGTTATTGTTTACAACTTGATGTGTCTGAATTTTGACCTTGTCAGGGCTATTGAACTCTCCTAAGAACACAAAGTCAAGCCTTTACCCATAGGCGTAAGCAAAAACTATAGTACCCTATACCATAAATAAAGATAGGCTCAGAGGAATCTGTATGTAAATTGGATACTGGAGTATAACGATTGTCTGTCAATTAAACATGGACCTGTTTTCTATATACATATGTAGCACTCCCCAGAATTCGCCGAAAAGGTTCACAGAGAAGTACATAATAGTACACCCACATTTCGCCTACTATCTTCAAGTCATAATACATGTAATAAAACAGTAGAATCCGGTGTCTGTCTGTCTGTTTGTTTGTTCGCGCACATCTCTGGAAATACTGAACGAATTTTCATGTAGTTTTCACAGGTAAACAGAGATTTCTTTTTGAGATTAATTTTTATTAGAACATAGGCTTTTTTTTTATTAAAATCTAACGTTGCAAAAAAAGTTGTCGTCATACAAGACGGTATGCTGTTTACGACACGTTATGGACAATTTCTGAGAGTAACCTAACAAAAAGTACTCACTACAGACTCGCATGAATTCAAGATAATATTACAATCATTAGTATTATCCCACTAATAATAGGATTTGAATGAAATTTGGCGGACAAATAGTTTATAACTAACAAAAAGTACTAGGCTTGCATGAATTCACGTTTAGTTTATTCGAAAATGCTATAGCTATAAACAAAACTAGATAAGATTTGCATGAAAGACAATTTTGGAATTTCCACCCCAAAAGTCGGAAATACACCTGGGCGACGCTGGGCACGAACAGCTAGTAAACTTATAGTATTTTTTTGTTATTTTTGTTTTTATATAGTATTTAAAAATGTAAGTTATATATATAAAGGTGAAATCAAGGAAAATAATATTAAATGACCGCAGGGAGGTATGGCAGAGGAAAGAGCCCGGGCCTTACATGGGCCCGATGTATACCTGTTAGCGTCCGTATCCTGGTTGCGATTCGATGACCTCTTTGGGGAACCGAAGGTTTTGTCTTTACGATTTTGGACGAAGTTATGATGACGAACAACTACCGGAAATATATTGTGAAAGACGGCACGGTTGAAATCTGTCGGACATGCCACCGTCCCGTCCAGGAGAATCAATCCGACACATTATTTCTGGCTGTTCTCGTCGCTAACGGAGACTACTTGCATAGGCACAACCTTGTAGTTAGGATTATCCACCATCAACTTACTCTGAAATACATTCTTATGGAATCGGAAGTAGTATAGGTATGTATGAGCCCGACCCAGTACTCGAAAATGGAAATATCACGTTGTATTGGGATCAATCAATCATCACTGGCTGGACTATTGTTGCCAATAAGCCAGACATAGTGGTGATAGATCGATTAGAGCGTCGCACAATGATTGTTGATACAGCGGTCCCGCAAGATGAGAACTTCGTGAAAGCTGTAAAGAATTAACAGATTAAATATCTTGACCTGGCTCGCGAGGTTGTCGACATGTGGGATGTGGATACAGCAGTAATTGTGCCGATAGTCTTGACGGCCAATGGCATAATAACCAAGAGCCTCGACCAACACCTGAGAAGGCTCTCGTTAGGCAGCTGGATCAAGGGCTTGATTCAGAAAGCGGTACTTCTGATTGATGAGATTTTTCTACCTTGTTCCCGATACCGGTGGGCAATTTTTTTTTTTTGCATAAAAATATTTAAAATTTGTTTTGTTCTCATAAAAATATTTAAAATAGTAAATTATATGTGTATAGATGAAATAAACGTAATAATATTAACAACCTCCGGTTGGTGTAGGATTATTGCAGGAAATGGAAACAAAGCTATTAGACTATGGGTTTGGGTGGCTTAAGTTGACTAGTGACCTGGAACTATGGAAGGACTATCGCCCCTGCCTGATCAAGATTTTATATGTATATGGATAATTGGCCCCCGAAAACTCCCCAGCACATAGAGATGTAGCGACAAGGGGGCAACATGTCCTGAGGTACTTGAGGAGTGGAGAACTACAGCTTTTAGAACAATCCCAGACCCCGGAAGATGGTCAAGATCCCTACGAGCACTTACTGGAATACTTCCTTCCTCCGAGCGCGTTTACTCTTGCGAATCTCCACTCAAGCCGGCCAATTAAGGCAAGAATGAAGTGAGAGCTCCGTTCCTCGTCAGTGTTCACTCCAACCGGCCAATAAACGCAAGCTAGAGGTGAAGAACAAGACTTCTCCCGTGAGATAGAGTCCGTGGGGTCGTTACTGCCTAACAGCTCGCCACATGCTGCCCTGCGGCGGGTTTATATATCTTTCTTGGTCTGGCTCCTCATCACAGACCTGTTCCGGCAAAGTAAACTCTACCGGCATAGACTTAGAGTTCGGAGGGTAGTCAAAAAGAAAGCTAAGTGAAAACGAAGTAAAAGCGCGGGCGGGTGATACGAGTGATGTGACGCGGGAGCCGAAATTTTACGCGACGAAGTCGCGGGCAGAAGCTAGTGTAATGTATGGAAAGTGCACCCATTGTCAACAACTGAGTTCAAATCTAGACTCTGTGCTTGGTCAGAATGTTTTCCCAACCTGAGAATCAAACCTAGAATCTTTTTTTTTGGTAGGAAATTATCAAATAACTCCTCCCGCTCTTGGCGGAACGGGAGAGCGTGTCATGCTCTCACTGACTAAAACCCACCCATGTTCCTTCAGTTGCCTGTATGTTGCAAGGGACCACAGTAACCCTTTCGGACTTTTCTGCGACCCCAGCAGGCATCGGCCCGTCAGTCCTGCTGACATCTCTTTAAGACGCGAACCCTAAGCTCAGAAATTTCGCTTGCGACTACTAAACGAACGAGGCAATCAAACGTCTGTTTCATTATATCGATAGATATTGTTAGCTCAGTTACAACACTTGCAACATTTCCTCATAACCGTTGTAAAGTATTCTCTGAGAACTCACTTACCTTCACTTAGATTAAGCTCACAGGTCACGAAACACAAAAAATTAAAAGTAAACAATAATATTAAATATTTATCTCCCGCCATTTTCACACGCATTTTAAGATAAGTTACAAACACCCACCAAAGAACTCAGATTGAGTAAAACTGACATAACTTTACGTGTACCTAAGTTTAAGTTACAGTCAAAACTCTTAACCTGTCAAAGCTACTTTTATTTTAATTTTATTTTGATTACAAAGTCACCCTGACTTTGAATTATACCGAATTCGCAAAAAAAATTAAATCGACATTCATAAACAAAATAGTCTAATCGGGTAGGTTACTTTTTTAAGGGAAGGTCGATTTTTTTTTAGCCAATTCTATTGTTTCCATTGTAAATTGTCGATTGTTTTCAAAGTCACCCTGTATATACAGGCTGACTTTGAATTCATGGGCATCCTCTTAAGGGGTCATTGTACTCATCATTATGAACTTTGAAATCGCGAAAAAAACAGCTGTTCCCTATGTTTTTATTTTCGCATAACTCGTCAAAATGTACGGATCAGCAGATTTTTTTCGCGATTCTTCTTATTACTTTTTGTTCAACCATTTCATTTTGCCCCTCCACGACGATGAAGTATCTGGGACTCGTCTTTGACAGCCTGTGGAACTTCGTGGAGTATTTCCGACGGTTGGCTCCCAGACTGGACCGGGCCAGGGCTGTCTTGAAGCGGCTCCTGCCCAATCCAGGGGGTCCAAACGCCTCCTATCGGAGGCTCTACGCGGGGGTCGTGCGGTCCATGGCCCTTTACGGGGCACCAGTGTGGGCGCGTTCACTAAGGCTGTGGCCAGCCCGCCTGTTGAACACGTCCCAGAGGATCATGGCCATCCGGATGGCCGGGGATACCACGCGGTCTCCTGTGAGGCGGCGAACCTCCTTGCCGAATTACCGCCATGGAATCTGGAGGGAAAGGACCTCACGCACATCTGGGAGTGGCGCGAGGAGGCGAAACGCCGGGGCTTAACTCCGCTGCCGCGAGAATTCACAGCGGATAGGGCTCCGGCGGGATCTCATGGCGTCATGGATAGTGCGATTGTCGCAACCCAGCGCTAGGCACGCCACAATTGCGGCAGTAAGACCCCTCTTTGAGGAGTGGCTAGAGAGGCGCCACGGCGTCCTTACCTTCCACCTGACGCAGGTCCTCACCGGACACGGCTGTTTCGGTAGGTTCTTGTTCAGGATAAGGTGGGAGGAAACGGCCGGGTGTCACCATTGTGTGGATCGCCTGGAGGACACGGTGGAGCATACGGTGGAGGTCTGCCCGGCTTGGGCGGAGCATCGCTATGTCCTCGTGGAAGGTCATCAGCAGCAGTGACCTCTCGCGTCCGGCCCTGGTTCAGGCCATGGTATGGAGCGAGAGGCATGGGAGGAGGAGGCGGAACGCGTGAGGGAGAGGAAAATTTCGCGCCCTCACGCCCTTAACCGCCGCAGGAGACGCCCTTGGCGTCGGAAATCGCAGGCCGATTTCCGGCCACCGTAGGCGCAGGCTTGCAGACGGTGAACAATGGATAGCTTGCCGTCCACTAAGGACCAGGCCCAGGTCGACGGCGCGTTGTTTTCGCTAGGGCCGATGCCTGCCGGGTTGCGAAGAAGTCCGAAAGGGATATTGTGGCCCCCGGCAACTTGGCAACTGAAGGAACACGGGTGGGTTTTAGTCAGTAACAGTCGGACACGCCCTAACACTCCGCCCATGGCGAGAGAAGTTATTTGATAATTTGCCACGCAAAAAAAAATGTCACTAACCACACGAAAATAAGAAGAATAACCAGAGAGAAAACAAACAGTGGAGTACGTTCGTATGGAATGAACGCCAACGACCACCTGACCTCGTTTCCTCTAAGTGTCAGTAGGTGTTTAGTCTTCAAACCGGAATGCGCATTTTTCTAAAATACCTACAGACATGAATCGAGATAACAACATCATCTGGTTTTACAACTTATTAAGTTTTTAATCAATGCAATTTATGAGAAAAATCTGCTAAAAATTTTACACCCACATTTATACACAGTTGACCTTGAACTGGCCTAGTGTAGTACGGAGTATCAATATAATAACCTTCTTTGATTCACTTCCAACATAGTTACATATTTGTATAAGTGGCCGCAAGCAGTTTAGTTCTGGGTTTGGTCCCGACAGTCTTTACCTAAAGGGTTTTTTTTTTCATTTAAGTTTATGGTTACTGTTCACTAATATCTTTTAAATCTCACATAGCTAGACTAATCCGGGTGTTATGTAGTCAACCACAGCCTATAGAGTATAGAATATGGAAGCCTTCTAAAAAGTCCAGTGACGACGGGAAGAACCTTTTAACAAGGATACCTACAGATACTTCTGCAAGAAAGTTCATCTCTGTGTCGTCATTTCAGGTTCCATGATTACGCCATAGGACCCTTAGGGGATATCACCAACATTGATGTATCAGTTGCTTCGCGCAGTAATTACGGAAATGATATAATTTGCTGAGATGGGAGCCTTTTGGCCTCGTATAGGACTTTCTGTTTTTTTTTTTTAATTTGTTTTTTTAATTTTTTATTAATGTTTTAATGAGTGTGTTTTAGTTTAATTGGTGATGTCCTGTGCGAGTCCCAATAAATACTTTTCTTTCTTTCTTTCAATTTTTATTTAAACTTATTAAACTTTTTTATTGCTTGTATTTTCGTTAAAAATCATGAATTTTAATGAAAAAAAAACGTAATAGGATTGAAATGATTTTTATAAATATACGTGGCCTGTTCCTGTCCTACGCAAAGTAAGTGAGCTTGGGATCAGCTGCCCCTAGGGGTCAGCCACAGGAAAGCATGCTCAAGCACATTATGTGAGTATTAAAGTCCTTATTGTTTCGTCTATGTATGCTATACGAATACTTTAATTTTTAACCAATCTTTATTGTTTAGGAGTTCTGGATATTGACTTCGTAAGTTTTCACACGTGTTCTCGTTCTTGCGTTGTGTGTTTTCACATTCTTTTTGGAGGTTTTCTTGATTCAATGTGTTTTGGAAAGAATTTTAAAACTACAAGTTTTTGGTTTGTTTCCAGGGAACTAAAACTCGCTTCTTCTTTATTACCCTATATTTATTTGATGTATTAGAACACGATGGAGTTGATTCTACAGTAGTTTCTATTGATTTTTGATAGTTCTGTTTAAAGGAATAGGGTCTAACATTTCGTAATCAAGAATTTCCTCACTCTGAATATATCTTCTATAATTTCTTCGTCGAAATTGATATATGTATGTTTCATCTAAAGTGCGGCGTCTATACGAGCTTGGAATTTTTTTGCGATTTAGAACACATCATCCAGTAGTTTATTATTTTGTTTATGATTTACAAACTATATCATTCACGTGATATGGTTTGAAAAACTTTTTTTTAAATTTTCTTTTATAATAAATAATAAATATTATTTTTTTATAATTTTAAAATAAATACCTTTGAAAATATTTAAGAAAATAGATAAAAATTGACTATTCCCCCCTTATCTCAGAAACTATCTGAGCCTACAATTTTGATAAAAATACAGAGAAAAGAACCATTCTCTGTATTTTTGTCAAAATTGTAGGCTCACTTATAGATTACAAAAAACCTATAAGAAGTCTATGGTCTTAAAATAACATGGTAAATCTCTCAATATTGTGCGTATTAACTTACATTTGCAGTTGGAATACATGGGAGAACATGTTTTTCAAGTACAATGTTAAGTTTGTATTTGGGATAAATTAATTTCAACTACGGAACCCTTTATTAAGCGTGATCCAACACGCACTTGGCCGGTTTATAATAACTTAATTTTAGTTTATTACCAAGCGAAACCGTCATTTATCTTAATTATTGTGTTTTTCCTCATAGGAGTGAATAATTGTATTCTTTTTGAGCGAAATAAATTTTCAAGACTTCTATTTGGAGTTCATTATTAATGTGTTTTTGTAAGACTGTCCTTCAACTTGATGCGTACGAATTTTGACCTTTTCAGGGCTTTTGAACTCAATGCTATGTGTTTATTTGGGATTAATTCATCCCAACTCCGGAACTGTTCATTGTGCGTAATCCGACACGCACTTGACCGATTTTTATATCGTCGTATTCATTCAATTAAAATTTTGCATGTCGAATCTTGGGCAGAATCTATGCCCAAGATTCGTATGACCCTCAACTTTATTTCTGCACGACCTTAATTGTATACCTGCATTAGAGCAAATGATTAATTTGATAGAGTATTATCAGCAACGGAAAAAATACTAGTATATAGTTTAAAACGAATTGTTATTCGCGGAAAAAGAGGGCGATGCAAATAGATATTTTAATTTCTATTCGACATAAATATGTAAACACAGATAATGACTTTTTATTCTCTAAAGCAGGTGGATCAGTTCTATGCATGTGGTTACAAAACTATAGAAAATACGCAAAAGCTTGTGGAGCAAAAAATACAAAAGCCTTAAGGCGCTTTCAAACAGGCGCGACACGCGACGCGACACAAAGACGCCGCTCGTCGCGCGACGAGCGGTGTCTTTGTGTCGCGTCGCGTGTCGCGTCTGTTTGAAAGAGCCTTTAACTTCATTAACCCAATTATTTAATATGGTTTACTAATTATAAGCATAATATTTATATGCACATAATTTATAATGGCATAACTATTCAGCGTAATAATCATTACGCATAATATTATTAGGCATACATGTTTAACCATTTTGTTTATTGCCATAAATACTGTTGGAATAATAATAATGAAGCATAATTTTATAAAGCATAATGACATTTACACAAAATGATCTTTGGAATAAAAATAATTTACCCTAATAAATGACTCCGCAACGTGAATTATAAATGTAACTCTCGAGGGATTACAAAACTAAGTGACGAGCAAAATCACGAATTGATATAACTCTATTGGATTAGGTTATGGTGCGGCGGGGGTAGCTCATTAATATAATTAATAGACGATTCCCATTGAATACGTCGGAAAACGATATGGAACAATTAGCTTCATTTATGGGTCATACGATGTCATTTCATAAAGAAACTGATAAACTACTGGATGATGTGTTCCAAACCGCAAAAAATTCCAAGCTCGTATAACGGCCACACTTTAGATGTAATAAATATCAATTTGGACGAAGAAACAATAGGAGATGATATTCAGAGTGAGGAAATCCTTGATTACGAAATGTTAGACCCTATTCCTTTAAAATAACTATAGAAACTACTGTAGAATCAACCCCATCGTGTTTTAATACATCGAATAAACATAGGGTAATAAAGAAGAAGCGAGTTTTAGTTCCATGGATATCAGACCTAAAACGTGTAGTTTTTAAATTCTTTTCAAATCACATTAAATCAAGAAAACTTCCAAAACGTAACTAATATGAAAACTTACGAAGTCAATATTCAGAACTCCTAAACAATAAAGATTTGTACAAGTATTTGTACAGAATACATATACGAAACAATCAGGACTTTATTACTCAGATAATGCATGCCTTCCTGTGGCTGACCCCTAGGTGCAGCTGATCCCAAGCTCATTTAGTTTGCGTAGGACAAAAACAGGCTTACACATCGTACTTTCATAAAATCATTTCAGTCCTATATTTTTTTTTTTTTTTACGGAAATTCATGGTTTTTGATACAGTCATTTTCAGCAGCAGTAAGATATTTTAATTATTGCTTAGTTTGCGTCCTAGGCATTTTCTTTTAAGAATAAACGAGGATGAGTGATAATCAATTTGGCTAAAAAAATACTCTTTTTACGCTACATTAAAATTGAATTAATTGTAGTGTAGGGCAAATCAGTGTTTATTTTTTTGCAAATTTCAATTATCGCTCGCGTCGCCGGTGGAAAACCACCAGAAGTTAACATTTACATCTGCGAACAATAAAATCGACCAACCTTCTTTTTCGCCATACAAATTAAACAAAACCTACCACCGATTCCAAATAGTTTTAACAGACATTAATGACTGATCAGCATTGGTTTAGCATTCGTTTGGTCTTGAATTCCGAGTTTTCTATTCATAAAATATGGAACCTTATCGTCAGACAACTCTGTGGACAGCAAATGGCCAGCAAGTTGATAAAATGCTTCTCTTAAACATTTTCAACTTCTTTGCAGTCTTGACTCAACAGAGCTATTTGACGATAAAGTTGCATTTATAATGTATTTAATATGAAATATAGGATAATACAAATGAATGCTAAACCAAAGCTGATCGGTCGAAAAAACAGTTTCAGGAACCCCATCACTGATTCTATACACATCTTTCTCTTTAATGTAACGTTACACTTACACTGGTTTACTGCTTACAGAAAAGATATAAGTTTAATTGAACATTATATAATTTCCTTCTAGTCGGAATCATTATCATCCTCCTGCTGTCACACCAATTTATTTGAGATTGACGCAGCATTTCGTCTCCTTCCCTTAACCTTTGTTAGCCGCTATTTCAATAATTATCTACGTTTTGAATTGACGTATTTCAGTAGTAAAGTGATATAGTTGTAATAATTGTTCCTGTAACCTACTGCCATATGCAGCACATGTTTTTTTTTTTTGAGTAGGAAATTATCAAATAACTTCTCCCGCCCGGAGCTTCTTCTTCGCCCGGTTGTTGGCAATAGGCTCGCCCCCTATTACATGGGACTAAAACATAACTGGCGAAATGTGGGTGTGCCTGTGCTACAGGGACACCTCTGCCCAACCCTTCGGGGAAACAAGGCGTGATGTTATGTGTGTGTTCTCCCGCTCTGGGCGGAGCGGGAGAGCGTGTCAGACTCTTACTGACTAAAACCCACCCGTGTTCCTTCAGTTGCCATGTTGCCAAGGGCCAGGGTATCCCTTTCGGACATTCCCGCGACCTCGGCAGGCATCGGCCCTAGCGAACCCCGTCAGTTCTGCTAACGAGATGTCAGTTCCTCCGGGCGATCCACACAATGGTGACACCCGGGCGTTTTCCCGCGCCTTATCCTGAACAGGAACCTCCTGAAACAACCGTGTCCGGTGAGGACCTGCGTCAGGCGGAAGTTGAGGACGCCTCTCTAGCCACTCCTCAAAGAGGGGACTTATCGCCGCAATAGTGGCGTGCCTATCGTTTGTTACATTCGGTAATAGCTTCATAGCCATTCCTATGCACCACCAAAACGGAACCGTCAAGAATTAAAGAAAATATAAGTTCATACTTAGTGGTTATAAAATGGCATGCTGGTAAGGGCAGGTGAGTATGTGGATTCCAGGCACGTAATTACAAAGGCGGATGAAACACAGATACCCATAGTCTGTGCTGCATTATCTTGCGAATGGGTTAAAGCAGTAATATTCCGTCCGAACCTGCAACACAGCGGTTTGTAGTGCAGCCGCATTTATTTGTTAGGTTGACAAGGCGCATTAACGTCGACACCCATAGTATTATTTCCGTTAGATTATAAACTATAGAAAAATTGAGCACTGGGTGAAATGGGCTAGATTAGGTTAGGCTAGAACTGTGACCAACCGAGCGCGAGTCGAGCGAGCGAAGCGGTGCCACGGCAACGGCAGCGGCAGCGGCCGGCGAGCACTACTTCCAGAGGGCGTGTTAAAGCTCGGTGTGGCAACACGCCGTGTTCGAGTTCGCAACAAGTCAATTGTCATCCCGAGGATGCCTCGTTGAGAGGTGAAACACGTGTCTATTTCTTTCAGGGTTTTTTATGGCTCTTTAGAAATAGCTGAGCGGAACAGGTTACTAAATATATCCACGTCTATTGTATTTTTTTTGGCTAGAGGTCAAGCATTGCCATACAACGTGGCAACGCCGCCAGTCTCTTGCGTACATTAGCAGTCAAAATCGAGGCGGAAGAATTTTTTACGCCATGTTTTAGTTTGTTAATAGTTTTAGTTAGGTTAGGATATTATATTATTAGTTTTGGAAGAAGACTTTGTACAATATGAAAATAAAATTTCAATGCATTACTGTTTCTTAAAATAAGTAGTAGTTTTATTCTCCAACAATACAATATTATTAGGAAAAAATTAGCTTTTACTGTCACAATAACTATTGACTACTAATTTAAAATAATATCAAATCATCCTTTCTACATTTTCTGTTACTTTGGTTGCACACAATTTCACTGTATCCCCCAAAAATTCTTGTATTTTATGTATTTTTGTTAGATTTCAGTTACTCTAAGGAGCCTTTGTATCTATGCCATTCCATGCATCTATCACATAATTAAATTTATCTGTCGTTGCTTCATTTTTAATTCTTTTTACCTATTGTGGTATAGTAATTTTATTCTAGGTGCATCGTCTTCACATATAATTATTTAACTAATGTACGTACTTATACAAACTATTGTAAAACATTTTAAAAGAGTAACGGTGGAGTTTCTTGCCCATTCTTCTCCATATGAAAACGACCTTTTGGAAGAGGCTACTAGAATCAATTATATTATTTTGTTAAATTTTTATGTTCAAAAGTGCCATACATGGGCCTATTTGAAATAAATAATTCGACTTTGACCTTTTTGGCCTTGCACGGGCCTTTTTTATTTAAAAATTCAAAAATCATTTATTCAAACTAGGCTGAGAATCAGCACTTTTCAAACGTCAAATTTACATAAGACAGTTCCCCAAAACGCCCCACCCTTCACCACTTCCTACTGCTTTAGCTGGGAAGAAGAAGTGGCGCAACAAACTCCCCAGCAGCACAGCTGTCTGTTCAGTTAGAAAAATAAATAAAATTGGTTTTATACAATGGTATGCAAAATAATTTACATTACGCAACACAAAACATAATTTAAATTATAAATTATTAGCCATATGTCAGCTAGCACACGCCTATATATACCTACCAACCAAAAAATATCGAAAACTATTCTCAAGCAGAAATACAAAATAAAAACTAAACGTAAACAGAACTTTAAGCCTCTAGGCATAAAGGGCGTGCCCGCTTACATATAGCTATATAAAGCTGTAACTGGAAGTTATAAATGATAAACAAGGACCATCGAGATTAAATAAATAAACAGTTAATTACTAGTAACAATAACAAAACCATGATCAGCAAGACGACCATGATCACCACAAGCAGCACCCGTTTACGAGCATAACGCAAAGATCAGCCATCACCCCCCTCACCATATTTGAGGGAAGGGGGCAACCCGACCACCGACACTAACGCAAGCAGTGTCATCTACGGGAGCATGACGAACTTGTTGCCGGTTGCTCAGGCAAAAAATAATATGATCAACTGTTGAGGTCGCTAGCTAACCACATATTGCAATACAACACTCATAAAAAAACATTGTAATGAGTTGATTTTGTCAAAAATAAATAAAATGAAAATAAGTTGACTTATAAAGACAAATAAAATAAACAATTATATAAACTCATATAACCTGTCAGTAGGTAAGCTAATTCTGGAGAAAAAACATAAACATTGTCTTGAGTTAATTACAGCGACCAACGATTCTTATCATTTAAGTAGTCGTTAATAGAATAGTATGCCTTTGAACAAAAGTTGGATTTTACTGTAGTTTTAAACGCATTAAAAGGCAAATTTGCTCATTTGTTGGGCTTGGTTAAAGTTTGAAGCCAACCTTATGAAGCCGGTGAAAGGGGGCTCGTAGTTTGTCCTTATTTCTAGGGTTAATATTGTGAATATCACTGTTTTTAGTGTATAAGTGTATATTTTGCCTAATATAAGTATAAGATGTTAGCGAAGATGAATTGTGATGCCACCGTGACCAATATCTTTAAAAAAATATCTTTGAAAAAATATCTTTGAGAAACTCTGGCACCTAGCTGGTAAATTGCTCGAACAGCTCGTTTTTGAAGAGCAAATATATTTCGAATGTCAGCGGCTTTGCCCCACAGCAGAATACCGTAGGATATAACGCTATGAAAATAACTAAAATAGACTAACTGAGCTGTATCAACGTCAGTGTATTGTCTTACTTTCCTGACGGCGTAGGCGGCTGAACTGAGCCTTTCCGCCAGGCTTGATATATATGGGCCCTACTGAAGTCTGGCATCTACTGTTATGCCCAGAAAAACTGCCGAGTCTACAGTTTCAAGCACCTCTTTATCTAAGACGATGTTGGGTCCTAGATTTTTTACATTCGGTAAGTTATTTGTTGTAAACCAATCCGCAACCATCGAAAGTGTACTGTTTACGTCGTCAAAATCTTGTCTATTCCTGTCCACTTTAAAAATAAGAGAGGTATCATCTGTAAACAGTACGACGTTACAGATATCCTTTAAATAAAAAGGTTAGTCATTAATATACACTAAGAATAAGAATGGACCCAATATTAAGCCTTGAGGTACACCTAACTGAACTGGTAGCTCGGAAGATTTCACACTATTAATATCTACACATTGGAAACTATTATGTAAATAAGAATTTATTACTTCAGGATTCGATTTGTTTTGTCAATTCGAAATAAGCATGTTACTTTAGTTAATTTTAATTTTTTCTTTTTTTACCGTTTGTTTTTTCTGTGTGCCCCAAATGAAATATTTTTCTTTCTTTTCTAAACTTTATTTCCCAGGTGAATCTACAGGAGTTTAACGAAACAGGATGCTCGGTGATGTACAGACCACACAGACACCTCAGCCGCGGCTACGACCATGAAAAGATATGTATAACGAATCCCATTATGACACAGTAGTGAACACTTGCGAGATAAGAAACTCATAGAAAGCTCCTAAGGAAATATATGTACAGTACGTATAAAAACTTTAAAGGAACCTAACACGAAGGAAATGATGGCTCGTTCGCTCGCTTTGCTCGCTCACTTGAAACCTCGCCATCCCCTTTGAACCTAACCGGTCCGTCCCGGGGTATCCTAAGTCTCAAGGTTGCTATGGTTGCTCTTGCATCCATAAAAAGTAGTTCTTTTTTAATCTTATCTAAAAAAATATGCATCTCCGGCAAATTGTTGTTGTGGAAGGATCAGGAGACCTTCTAGAACCCCCAATTATCCTCACATTCTTTCTAGCGAGGCGTCACGTTTCTAAACCCAACCTTTCATCTTTTCAGGTTTACCTGGAAGAATACAATGAAATAGAATCTTCGAAAATAATCTAAATGAATAATCTATAGGTTATTAATTCGTCATATCTATGTGTATTTATTTGATTGCTGTTGAATTTTTGAATAAATTAATAAATAAATGACAAAATAGGATAGTGATTTACTAAACGTTAACTTTGATGTACAGTTATAGTAAGGTGGCCGCATGTTAGTGGTAACGAAACAAGTATAAGCTGGCATATTATTCTTTTGAAACTTCGTACTACGCTAGGACAGCTCTGGTTCAGTGTTACAACTGACATGCGGTCTACTGTACTTTTTTTTTTCTTAACTTAACCATTTATCTAGCAACAGATTGTCTTTTTTCCTTCTTGCTTGAGATTCTTCAGGCCACACGACGCTCTCGATCCAGGGCACGTAGTGCGACACCCTGGTGTACATGCCGGCTGAACCGAGGATGCCACAGTCCTTGCCGTATGACGTCACACCCACGACGTGGTACAGGCATTTAGAATTGCTTACTTGGAGAGGACCACCGCTATCACCCTGTGGGATAACAAAATAGTACGTACAGTAATTTTTAATTTTTTTCTTTCAAGCTTCTCTATTCTGCTCCATTTCAGTCCAGTATTTGTTAAGATTTTGGGAAAAATCATCTACCGTTGTAATATTTGTAGCAAAGGCTTTTCTCAACATGTATGTGGCCGCGAAAGCGTCTACCTGTAAAGATTATTACATAATCTTATGCATAACTATTTATTATAATTGTCATTCAACATAAAGTCATTGATTCTGCACTTTATGGAACACTATTCCATTTGTTCCACTGAACCATTTGCAAGCCTCCGTAATGTAATATTAATTTATTTGAAATCAACGCCATCTATTGGTCTCATTGTGAAATCAAACTCACAGTGTCGCTGGGAGAAAATTATTAAACCAATTTCCATGTCTTAGTTAAAACTAAACTTAAAATTAAAAGGGAACATTTATTTTATAGTATTTAGGTTTTTAGTCATAATTATAAACAATATTGCTCATTTGACAGTAAATTTGTTTATGATAAAGCGCTACCTCATGTGACAAAAAGGGGCCCATTGCAAATATTATGATCAATGTTTAACCTATTTATCTCAATGATTGACATAAGACAACACACAGCACCAATGAGGTCCCAGTATAAAAACCAATTGCGCACAGGTAGTCATAAAACAGCCTTATTAAAAAATAGCATCCTTTCCATGGGACCGCTTATATATAATAAATTACCTAAAAATTTAAAAGACCTACCCATAAAAATGTTCAAAAAACTATTGCTGGAATAATGTTATTACACAGTTAAAGACTTTTTAAATGACAAAACTACATAGAAAAATGTTTTTGATAAATGTACGTTACCTTTGCTATTTCGAATGTTTTTGATGACATTGACTTATTGACATTGTTATTTATTTATAAGCGATTTTTTTATGGTTGTTGTTATATTGTAATTTGACATAACAGGTCTTGACATTACGAGATTATCTAAATTGTTTATCTAATAATAATTGTGATTGTTGTTAATGTTTTGGAACATTTTGACATGAAGCATTTTGACATTTATATTCTTCATTGTATGATTTGCGAGAGATTTATATGTAATTCATTAGTTATATTTATTATATGTATATTTTTTTTTGGTTTTCATGTCTGATCTATAAGAACCAATTAAATTCGACTATGGCTAATAATGATCGTAATAGCTGTATCTATATTAATATTTAATTCAAACCTAATAATTTGCATGCCGTAAGGTAAAATGTATAATTGAATAATTTAATACAAGAACTAAATAAGGTTCAATACTATAAAATAATCATATTATTTTACACTGCAATTGATTAAACAACACCTGTTGTTTGATTTAATTCCTTGAATTACAGGAAGTGTTGTCAAAATAGAAATAGTAAAGGTGTAGAAGGTAATGAAGCTTCTAATTTAATTTTAATTCTGAATAACCTTTGTATTTGTGAATATTAGCATTGTTTAAATATAAAAGAATGAACTGGTAAGCATTTTAGCATTGTTTGTGAGTTTTATTGAACAAACTAAGTAATAAGATTTTAAAATGATATACGCGCTATGTCCGCCCACTGAGAAAAAGGGTCGCACACGTAATGGCGTGTGTGGGTAACAAAAATAACAAGAAAAGTTGTGTTAGAAAGAACTAATATTGTAATTGTTAAACAAGTAAATCCTGTAACATAGTGTTTTGTGCCCGTTCTTCTCCATCAGGAACCTACTTCGTTTTGGAATGGGCGGATTAGCTTTACCAACTCAAACTGAAAGACTCTTTGATAAGTGATAAAGTGATGATTCAAAAGTGCCTGTAAATATTGTAATTGAAATATATGCTTTGAGTTTGAGTTAACTGTTATGTGTGATTGAAAACCAACTACCTATATCTACCATCAACGAAGAATTACACCAGAGACTGGTCAGAGACAGCACAGGAGGGATTCCCCGTCGTGTTATATACATACTGTACGTATATTTTTTAGGAGCTTTTCTATTGTAGCAGTTACACCGCCACATACGAACTACGCATCAAAAAGACATGACGTCACACAAATCCTGCATCGCGCTATTAGAGTTTACCGCGTGAACGACATATTTAAGAATATCCGACATCAACCGTCGGGTAGTTGCCCGCCAGACACGACACCTGTCTGGTCGGAGGATCCTCCCTTTTCTATGGTGGATGAGTGAACTTCACACCCTGTTCCTCATACCATACCTCTAAATTGGCTTTCTTACCTCGCAAGTGTCCACTACTTCATAATGGGATCCGTAACACATCTGCTTCTCATGGTCGTAGCCGCTGCTGAGGTGTCTGTGTGGTCTGTACATCAACGAGCATTCTGTTTCGTTAAACTCTTGCAGATTCACCTGGAAAATAAAGTTTGGAAAAGAAAGAAAAATATTTTATTTTGGGCACACACAGAAAACACAAATAGTAAAAGAAAAGAAAAACTTAAAACCAACAAAAGTACCATGATTTTAACGAATTGACAAAACAAATAAATTGTTAAAAAAAAAAACTGGACAAGTGTGTGTCGGATCATGCACAATGAAGGGTTCCGTAGTTGGGATGAATTTATCCCAAATACAAACTAAGGATTGTAGTTGAAATACATACATTCTCCCATACATTCGAACTGCAACTGTAAGTTTGTACGCACAATATTGAGAGATTTACCATGTTATTTTAAGACCACTTCTTATAGGTTTTCCTGTAATCTATGAGTAAAGAACCATTCTCTGTATTATTTATTTTTCAAAATTTAAGGCTCCAGTAGTTTCAGAGATAAGGGTGTCTGGTCTGGAATGGTCAATTTTCATAATATCTGTAAATATATTTATTTTAAAATTATAAAAAATATATTTTGAGATCCTCGCAACAAGCCTTTTCATTTGATATGTCACACGTTTATATTGATTATAATTTATAATGCTTGTTTTTCTCTTTTCAGTTATGTGTTTTTGCAGTTGGGTTTTTTTAATTTTTTTTTTTACTTTTTAATTTTTCATCATTTTTAATTCCAAATAACATTTAAACAAATCATTAGCATATATTTTTGTAATCACCTTTTAAAACCCTTCATTTTGATACCCAACTCGATAGGTTTGGAAGTTCTTTTTTAAACATACATTTTGGCGGCGATTTTTACTTTTTAAATTATTTTTATATACCCAGTGATACCCACAATTAAGGAGAATCTAACGACTTATCATTCATCAAAATCGGTTCAGCTGTTTAGTAGTTACAAGGGAACATAGAGACGGACATACACATACATACCTACAGGTCAAACACAGGTCGCCGAAGTCGGGTAATAAGACCCGTTCTAGGCCAAAAAGGTTCCTTAGAGTAACCGAAATCTAACAAAAATACATAAAATACAAGATTTTATGGGGGATACAGTGAAATTGTGTGCATTCAAAGCAACAGAAATAGATATAGAATAAATGAATAATGTTATTATTTGACATTATTTTAAATCAGTAATCGAAAGTTATTGTGACAGTAAAAGCTAATCTTCTTTCCAATAAAATTGAATTATTGGGGAATAACTATCGACTTCTCATTTAAGAAACAGTAAAGCATTAATTAAAATATAGGTACGTATTTTTTTTTTTATTCTGTACTTACTACTTGCAGTACATCTGCTAATGCTTGCCTGTGTCCGAGACGACCCCAGCCGGATGCATCGGCGGACTCCTTCCATTCTGCCCCTACATCCAGGCACGCTGGCAGTAAGTCTCTGCCGAAAGCTATCCTGTAATCACCATCAGAGAAAAAAATATGAGTGTTCCCCTAATTCCACAGTATGAAAACTTATACGGGAATGGTAAAAACGAAAAAGGACCAAATATGTTACCCTGTGGAACACTGTTTAAAACTGAAAATGTTATACACTTACTCGGTTTCTGTCTCCAAGAGTGCTATGTCGTGATACTTGGAAGGTGCCTTATATTCGGGGTGAATGATGATGTTCTTGATTTTGTATGTCTTCCAGGATTCCTTGGGCTCGGATCGTTTCAGAAGCCCCAGTGCCGCATATGATATGTTTCCCCTAAAAAATATTGTATTTTATTAAAGTTCTAGGTCTAGTGGAACTTATATACATGACGACTGAAAACTTACAGCACTCGAGTAGATGTGCAGTGTGCTGCAGTGAGTATAAATCTCTCGCTGATCACAGAGCCTCCACACAGCCACTGCGCAGACTCCACGTTATCTCCATAACCGAGTAAAGCCTGGGAAGAGTTGACTTTTAATTATTATTGAGTAATTATTTAAATCGTCGGATTTGCCTTCACCATACTTATATCGCGCGAAAAGTTTCAATACTGAGAAGAGTGAGCTCATATGGCATTCCCATTGCGATAGCGACATTGCGTGTGTCAGAGGTATCAAAACGAAACATAAACGTGAATAGTAAATATGTGTAGGTGTATTATAAGTTTTTAACCTGCCATCTAATCTCTTCACCACCCTTGGTTGACTGGTAGAGAATGCCCAAGGTTTTAAAACTCTGCCTCTGTACCTTTTTTGAGAGCGAAACGCTTAAATAAATAATTTATTTATTTAAACTTTTCGCTCTCAAAAAAGGTACAGAGGCCCCTGCAGCAGAAGCCACTGCATAACTTTCAAAAGTATGATTATGGCACTCCCTTTCTTCAAACCAATACTTTTCTACATAAAACAGTCCAGGGAATCGACCCGAAAACGGCAGACTTTGAAAATAATGTGGAAGGATTCTGAAAACGTAACACAAATCAATAGTAAAAAAAAACATACCACATGCGGAAACTCCCATTTCTCTGCGTTTCTTCCTCCTACACCGTAACCCACCCCGTTGTGTTTTAAAGTATGGTTATGGCATTTCCTGTCTTCAAGCCAAATCTTATCGATAATAAAGTTTCCAGGGAATCGACACGAGAATGGTAGACCTTGGAAGTAATCAAAGCATTCTGAAAAATGAAACCAATAATTTACCTGATCTTTGAAATTATACATGACATCACTACAACACAGATAAAACTTACTCTGTCTAGCGACTGGGCCTTCTTTATTCACTTTGTATCCATAAGGTCCTATGGCTGTGTTGCGGTATCTGAGAAAAACAAACTTGTAAAGTTGTAACTAGATTTAAGAATCATTTTAAATCACACCAATAGGTTTGTAGTCGATAGTATTATGTCTTCAGGGTCAAATTACTAATCAAAATCACTTCGTGTGCTAAGACGGATATTATTCAAATAAGTATTGGCTAAGGCATAATATTTGCTTACTTCTCTTCACCTATGTCGCAATCAGTGCAGCAAACAACAGGCTCATCGTCTTTATAGGAACAGATATCAGGTAAGTCTGGAATCTTGTACTCTACTGGATCGAATCCTGCATTCGCCTGGAAAAAAAATGACTACAGTTTGGTTTTCCATAAACGTTTAATTATTGTTCAAATGTGCCACATAATGGTTTAATTGATTTTTAGTTCATTTGACTTTAACGATACATAAAATCTTGAATAAAAAAAACTTACGTATAAATACGTCAGTGCAGCCGAATTACATTTGAATATGTTCACACAAGTACCTTGCAAGCCCTGTGTGACACACGGAGAGTCTGAAATAAAACAAAGTCGACTGTGACAGAATGTCTAAGTTGTTATCAAACGTTATCTGAGACCAAATGAATAAGAGTTTGAATGCCGTGAACTCTTGATTCCCAAAAAGCATCCATAAGAATGAGACAGACATCAGACATACGTTCGTTCAGCTCATCTTGGGCAGTCAGCTACGCTACCTACTGCCTGGATAATCTTTAAGCTAATATTCTGAGACAATGAAGAAGAATGGATTTAGTTGTGATTTGTAGGTAGGTAGTTTTAAGTGGGGGCAAAAGTTGTCCGAAACTGATATGAAAAGAGCTTTACCGTGCATTAAAACGATGAATACATCAAACTATGCAATAGCAGAAATATAATTAAAATCAACATCATTGATTATTCATTCTGTTAAAAACTGGTCACAAACCAGCAAAACTTGTATTTTGAGTTCATTATTAATGTGTTGTACGACTGTGCTCCAATGCCACTGCTTACAAGTTAATGTGTGCGATTTTGACCTTATCAGACCTTTTGAAGTCTCTTAAGAACACAAAGTAAAGCCTTTACCCATGAGGTAAGGAGAAACGACAGTACTATATAGGGTTATTGCTTATACGTCGGCAATCCGTTACGGGGATGTAGGAGAGGTCGTTTGCAACCAAATTAACCCTGATGACCCCTATGCTCATGTCAACCAATTTTCGAGTAATTTGACATATTAAAAAAAAATGAAGTCAAAATATAAAATGTACCCAATAACCCTGATATACAGGGTTAATGGTTATACGTAACCATTTTCAAGTAATTTAACAGGGAGCGAGACAAAACACTTGTATATCCTCGTGTAGTAATAATGTGTTATAGTTAGATATCTATATTATTTATGCACGGTGATGCCTGCGGATTAATTTTTATGTTATTTAAATTTAATATTTATTCTTAGTCTTTTATTCTAAACACTATTTATTTTATTTTATTTTGCTACCTGCCTATTTAATAAACAAATCACTGAACCTGACTTGATTTCCGAAAAAAAAAGAAAAGTTGTACTTTTCTTTTTTTTTTTTTGGGTGACCACTGAAAATCAGCGCTGAGCTGTGGGTTCCCCATAGCACTGCATCATGCTAAGTGGAAGGCTTCTATTCACAGTCATGTCGTGCAGCTGCTGACTAATTTCTGTTTTATGCTCGTGATTTATTATGTACTTTTTGTTGTTTTCGTTTACTCCTGTCTTTTATCTATGCACGTGTCTCTGTGACAAATAAACCTATTTTTCTTTCTTTCTAACATTTTATATTTTAAAATATATTAAATAAAAACGTAAAATGTAACCAATAACCCTGATATACAGGGTTAATGGTTATACGTCGGCAATACATTAAGAGGAAGTAGGAGGCGTCATTTACAACCAAATGACGTCGATTGACTCCTATGCAAGTGTTAACAATATTCGCGTAATTTGACATTCTATATTTTTACTTCATACATTTTAAAATATAAAATGTCAAATTATTCGAAAATGGTTGACATTGGCATAGGATTTTTTACTAATATATGGATCAAGGTCTGAAATAAAGTTTTTTTTTATAGGTGTCATCAGGGCTAATTTGGTTGCAAATGATCTCTCCTACATTCCCTTAACGGATTGCCGATGTATAACCGATAATTCTGTATACTATAAATAAAAACAGACCCGGGGGAATTCTTTTTAAACAAATCCTTTTTTTGTTTTTATATTTTTAGAAGTACAGTTTGGCAAAAAAGAGTCTGGAAAAAAATAAGGTGCCACTTAGGTTACTTCGAATGGGAAATTAGTAAAAAAAATTAAACAAATAGTTAAAAACGCTGCTTGTCCCCACAAGCAGCGTTTTTAACTATTTGTTTAGACTCAAGACCTCCTAGCACTTGTCGCCAAAGTAGTGCCATTATCATAGGTCTGCATTACTTAAGTAAAATATTTAGTTCCAAATGTCACCACGTCAGAATCTTTGATGTCGACCTGTAAATGGTGATTATTATCAATCAGACACGTAACTATTTTTTATAATAAGCACACCCTACAACTCCCCCAAAGGGGTTGACAGAAGAGTACATAATAGTACACACCACATTTCGCGCGTTATAATTTTATTTGTTGAATAATTAACTGTTTACTTATTTTACTTCAATGATCCTAATTTATCATTTGTGTTACAGCTTTATGAACATAATCCAGCATTGCATATGTAAGCGGGCACGCCCTTTATGCCTGGAGGTTTTTATTTAGGTACTCGTTTTGTTTTGTTGAAAAATATTTTTTTTTAGCTTGAGTAGTTTCCATTGTATCTGTTGGTATATTGGCGTGGTACATACGGCAAATTATTTAATTATCATCCCCCCATCTCGGAAAGAGTATTTTCGCTTTTCGATATCTGAGTGCAAAAGCCGTTTTTATCCGCTAGAGGATAAAGTAAATTGAATTTAGAGCATCTTGTGCAAAGTTTGTGAATTCAAAACATCATTAAATTGTCATGATTTGATGATGGGATCTTGGAGAAATCGAGGGAACTCTTCAAATATTATAGGCACACCTATAGCGATTTGGGTATTTTTTATAGTAACTTGAGCTTTAGGATTTGCTCTTTGAAATCACCATTTGATAAAGTGGAATTGATGATGAAGGACACAGACGGCCACCAGAACTATTCAATAATATGTATTTCACGGGTTGCGATTCGATTACTTTAATATGGTTGGTTAGCAATTGATACTCGTCACAATTCATATGGTACAGTGGAACTGATGGTGAAGTACCTGGAGAACTCCTCAACAATTAAAGTCCCTGCATCGTCGAAAAGCATTATTTTGTAAAAAGGTGATGAGCAGTTGACATTGGGCTATTGTAACTTAGATAAATTACAAACCACGCCAATAATAAAAAAGCCAATAATAAGTAACTTCCAAACTACAAAGTGAAAAATAACTTTAATTTCGGAAGTCGATGGCAAAAAATTTAAATACTGATCCAAAGACACCGACTTCCGAAATTAAAGTTATTTTTCACTTTGTAGTAATCGTATTTTTTGTAAAAAAAAGTTTTTCTCACTGAACAGACAGCTGTGCTGTTAGGGAGTTTGTTGCGCCACTTCATCTTTCCAGCTAATGGTGAAAGGCGGGCGTTTTGGGGGACTGTCTTATGTAATTTTGATGTTCGAAAAGTGCTGTTTATCAGACTAAAATTCAAAATAATAAATGACTTTTTTTTTTCACTTTGAGAGCAGAATTTAGATAGTTTGTTGCTTAAAAATCTTCTTCAATAGTTTAGAACGTTTATACTTTTATGGGATAAGCTTTTTGCGATTTCCGACTTTTCTAGTTCTCAAACCTCATTTGGTGTGGTAGAGTTTTGTGATCTTTAAAAGAAACAAAAGGATTGGCAACAAAGAAGTTTTTGTGAAAATGGCCCATTTTCTTGCTGACTGTATTTCTTTTTTAATGCGTACCAGTTTCTCAAAAAAAATAACGACGGTCTCCTAAGACCATTTTCCTATAGTTACAACTGTTAAGATACGGTGGGCTGCATCAATTGGGTACCCCAATTGGGTGCCCACTGTACCTGCCCTTACTGCCCCATCTCAAAAATCCACCCTGTACAGAAAGGGGACCCATTGTCATCAACAAATCAAGCACTAAACTAACGTGGCAACCAAAAGACTTATTTTATCGATAGAGATATTGTAATGATTATTATTGTTAGCTCAGTTGCAACATTTCCTTAGAACCGTAGTAAAGGCTAAAGTATTCTCTGAGAACTCACTTACCTTCACTTAGATTAAGCTCACAGGTCACGAAACACAAAAAACTTAAAGTAAACAATAATATTAAATATTTATCTCCCGCCATTTTCACGCGCATTTAACATATATGTAACATAAGTTACAAACGCCCGCCACAGAACTCAGACTGAGTATAACTGACATAACTTTACGTGTACCTAAGTTTAAGTTACCGTCAAAACTCATAGCCGACGTTCACACGGACGTAATAAAATCGCGGTGATTTTTTTTTCGTGCACTTGATTTTCAACGCTTTGCTTAGCATCGAGAGTTGAAAATCCAACAGTGTGTTTTTTCGACGTCCTGGGACGAGAGTGAGTCCCAGCGCGTTGGATTCTCAACGCTCGGCTTAACACCGAGAGTTGAAAATCCAGTGCGCGATAAAATCCCGCCGCGGTTTTATTACGTCCGCGCGAACGTCGGCTACGCCCGCGCCGGTCAAAACCACTTGGTGACTTTGAATTGAATCAAATGGCAAAAAAAAATCTTAAACAAAAAATTTTTTACTAAAAAAACCGTCTCCCAAAACAACTACTAACGTACAAAGTGAAAAATTACTTTAATTTCGGAAGTCGGTGTCTTTGGTTTTGATTTTTATTTTTTGCCACCGACTTCCGAAATTAAAGTTTATTTTCACTTTGTAGTGGTTTTTTTTGGAAGTCGGTTGTTATTTGTAAAACGTTTTTATTTTTTTACTTGTCGTACCTACCCCACACAAATTCGAATACCACTACCTGCTATGTAAATAACAGTGACAGGAACTTATCACCATATCATCCACATAGGCTAAGCGGGAAAAATACATATTATTGAAGCTAATTCAGAAACTACCCAACCAAATTTGATAAAATTTATATGACACTATCTGAAGTATGACCTACCAAACAAAAAAGAATCATCAAAATCATAAATTGATGATTACGTACCGTGAAACGTGTTTAAAAAAAATTTAAGTACCTAAACTTCCTAAAATATGTACATATTTTAAGAAGTAGGTATACTTTATTTAAAAAAAAAAACACGTTTCTTGTATCGGGACCACTATGTACGTAGTGTTAAATGATGGTACGGAACCCTTCCTATGCGAATCCGACTCGCACTTGGCCGCCTTTTGTAGACAAAACTACATACTTAGTTGAATTTTGCCTGTGACTTAACATATACATACATTTTAGGTACATTTTAAAATTTATAAAAGTTTTTTAAGTAAGTACGTTTGTCTGTATGAGATTTACAACATTTTTAACGCCCCGTTGCCTACGTGGTCTCGTGGTTGCAAGCGCGATTGCTGAGCCTGGATACGAGGCTTGATTCCCAGGTCAAGCAACGAGTTAAATTGGGTCTTTCTATTAGGAATTTCTCAGTGAGAGCCCAGAGTTAGGAAGTTGGTGTTGTGACACCCCGTGCCTCGTAATTTCTCCGATTAAGATTGACCGCCATAACCGAAATTGGGACAGGAGAACATTTATAATATGACTTAAAATACTTACTTGAGAAGCTCGTGACTTAATAATAACAGCGGCACGAGTCGATCCGTCAGGTTAAGCTACGCTTGCCAGGGTCGTTCCGTGGATGGTTGACCATCTTTACGTACAGAGACTCCTCCGTGCCTCGGAACTTTGGTCCCGGCTCTCATTCGTGGATCTTTGACAGTCGTTATGGGTCGTCAAAAGTCCGAAATTCTAACAACCAGTCTTACGGAGGTCAGATAGGCAGTCGCTCCGTGTAAAATACTGGTATTCAGCTGCATCCGCTTAGCCTGAAAGCCGACCCAAAGATAGTTGGGAAAAGGCTAGCCAGACAGACTAAAACACTTACTTAAAGATATGTTACAAACTTCGACGTGGTCGTCGGCGTGCACTCCATACTAACGTTGCCCTATTTTCTTACTGGTAAATAATACTTTTATCCTTGTTTTGTTTTTTGAGTAATTAATTGATTTTAATTTTTTTCTATAATAAATATAATTACTCCAAAAAACAAATCTAATCCCTAGGGTTATAGCTATATACCGTGCTATAGTTATTTGAAAGCGGGTTATAACTATCTTAGTAGGAATATAACTATGATACGAGCACGATCTAGTAATATAACTATTAGGGCACTCCGACCAAATGGGTGTGCCGCGGTAGCGACCGGCGAGCACTACGACAAAATTAGTCGCAGGAACAAAATTAGGGCACTCCGAGAGTTCCCAGTTTTTCCTGGAAAAAAAATTATTCAAGCATTATTTGAAATAATTATTCTTCGTTACGAAAAATAATTTCTAATTGAAATGATTCCTATTTGAATGAAAAAATTGCATTAATCCTAGTGTTAATTAAATAAAATACATTTTTTTATTTAAAAAAAAAATCTTCTTTAATAATTATTTTGAATTGTAAAACTGTATTTTATTTAATTAACACTAGGACTAATGCATTTTTTTCTGAAGACATTTTTGTTCAATTTGGGGAAGAGCGGAGACAGACTCATAACTAAAATATGAGATTTATACTTGTGATTTCAAAGTATTAAAAAACCGTTGAAAAAATGGGTGAAAATAACAAAAGTTGTTTTAGTGTTTTATTGTAAACCAAATTCTTACAGGTTATAAAAGAACCAATAGGAAATATTATACAAATTACGAACAGTAGATCAGTTTTATATGGGGTTTATAGTAAATAACATAGCGAGTAATCGGGGTTTAAGCGCAAGTTGTCCGAAAAGGGGTGGGGCCTCGTCAAAGTCATTTTTGTCAGCCAACTATAGCACCGCGCGCGCTCTTAAAAAGATCTTCGCGCGTTCTTACAGATTCTCAAGAAAGACACGAAGTCACTTACAATGAGCTCTTCCCTTTATTTTATATTTTTTCGTTTAATTATTTGTACATAATATATATAATAGTTAGTTGTACATACATAGTATAAATAATTTATTAATTTAGAATTAGAAACAAAAGTCACTTACATGAGAACGATGCAAAATTATACATATAAAGTTCGTCACAGACGTCACGGTAGCATTTACGATACCCCCATCCAATGCATTCAGCTTTTAGGATATTCAGCTAATTGGGTTTTTACATGAGAGTATTTTGTTGTATAATTATGCTCCTTCAAAAGTTAACATTTTTTTTGCCAAATCTAGTTCTCATCTTCGGTAAGGTCATAAAACTAGCTCGGCGAGTGCTACACACTTACGTCGCTTTTCACGAAATCACTCCCATCAATCCTACCACCAGCTGATAAAGCAGTATTAATTTAATATTACTTCAGTGGGAGAAAGAGATGGAGCTATACGTCCTGTAGAGCTTCATCTCTTTCCCACACTGCTTTATGAGCTGAGTAGGCCCCCTGATTGGAGGAAAACCAGAAGAAGATTTTCAGGAAAGCGAAAGAAGGAAAGATGTTACCCATAAAAAATATTTGGATTAGTATCATTAGCTAGGGAGAAAACAAGGGAGTACGTTAGTATGGAATGAACGCCAATGACCACGTGACCTCGTTTCCTCTTACAAGTGTCAAGTCTTCAAACCGGTATGCGCATCTTTCTAAAATACCTGCAGACATGAACCGAGACAGCAATATCATCTGATCAATACAATTTATAAGGAAAATCTGCTCGAAATTATATACCTACATATTAAACACGATCATAACACGTTGACCTTGAGCTGACCTGGCGTAGTACGGAGTATCAATATAATAAAACGCCAGCATAATACATTGGATACGTTACCACTGATGTGCAATATACTGAACATTATAATAATTTCCTATCTTTATGTGTATGATGTGACAAAGGATTTTCATAAGCGGAAATGATTTTGAATCTTATTTGCATAGCCTTAACACTATTGATGTCGTTACAAGGGGACTTGATGCCGCGGAAGGCTTCGGCATACGGCCATACAAATATTAATGTATTGCCGCGACGTGTGGTCAAAGTAATAAGAGCCTTTGAGTTCTTATTGTTTTGTTTTTAAACTTGTTTTTTGTGCAACTGCAAGCTTTATCAATGCTTTGTCGCTCTGATCGGCGCGTGCGCAAGACATGGCGGTTAATAAGTATATATTCGTGTATTTAACGCTTAGCTGTTTTTGTAGTGTATTGTGCGATCTAAATCTAAATGAGGGTGAGTTTTTATGCATGTTTTTGTTAGCAGTTTAAAGAACCTTGATCCTTTTTTTATAGAGTCGTCATGTGCCAAGTCACGACTGGTCGATCTTGTTGTTGACTCAGCCATTTTTGCGTCTTTAGGAAAGTAAAGTTTGCAGCCCATCCTCTTTAGGTGTCCAAACCTAGTCTGTCTACTTACAAAAGTAATCCAATGACGCCTGCAAGCTAAAATCGTCAAGGTTTTTCTCTGACCACGTATAAAGTTGGCCAAACAAACTTTACTCTGAACTGAGTTGAGAAGCTTGGGCATAATGTGTTAAGGTAACAGACACCCCTTTTTTTGGCTTGGGAATTATCAAATAACTTCTCTCGCTCTGGGCGGAGCGGTAGGGCATGTCAAACTCTTACTGACTAAAACCCACCCGTGTTCCTTCAGTTGCCATGTTGCCGGGGGCCACGATCTTCCTTTCGAACTTCTTCGCAGTAACAGACACCCCTAACGCGGATAAGCCTATTATGGATCTAATATACTTATTTATAAATACAATTAACAATATTTTAATTGCAAAGAGTGCTCATGGAGTCTCTTGCCCGTTTTTCTGCCTATGAATCTATTATGCTTTGGAATGGGCATTTAATTTCATTTTTCTGACTGACCGACTCCTTGACAATTAAAAAGTGCCTGTAATTAGGTTAAATGAAATAAATTCAATAAGTGATGTTTTAAAATATAATTTGGACTGTTAATTATTTGAATCTATACTTATATTATAAAGAGGTAATGTTTGTTTGTTTGTTTGTAAGTTTGTACGTAGGGGGAATCTCTGGAACTACCAGTCGGATTTAAAAAAATGTTTTTGCGTTGGATAGCCCAATTCTTGAGGAAGATTATAGGCTTGCGAACGAAGTCGCGGGCAGAAGCTAGTAATGGATAAATTTATAATTATTTGATTAAATATATATAATAACCTACCTACTTACATTTGTACGCCGTTAAGGCCTAACATGACTGTGATATAATTTAGTTGCATGCCATGTGTGTGTATACTCATGTTTTGGACTAATAAATGATCTTTATCTTTATTTTTAGTCTGTAGCACAACTGTCGATAACGGAATGACGTGTTGTATGTGTCCATACATATTGTTTCAGATGAGCCATGTATAACTAAAGGATTGAACGGCACATGTGTCGGAATATTTCGGTGCACGTCAGCGTCTTTGACCTACCTTTACGTAAGTTGTTTAAACCATTTTTATTTATTTTGAGTACAGTGTATGACGAAAGAAATCTAGCTATAGGAGGAGTTTTTTTATTCCCTGTTTAATCCTCACAAGGTTTTATGTTTCGTGAAATCCTTCCTGAAAGCCATGTCATTTTTATGTCCAAGTACGTATAGTTTTAAAAGTCTTAAGAAATTATGAGTAATATGTAAGTATAAGTTTTATATTTGTGTTTTGATATTATTGTTCTTATACAGGCTAATGCAGGTTTTGATGTTAAGGAACACGACCTCCCAGAACTACCAGACATCTGTTCCTATAAAAACAATGAGCCCGTTGTCTGCTGTACTGATTGTGACATCAGCCAGGCAGAACGGTAAGTATCCACCTCTTACACTGAGAATTCTCGTGAAGTCGACATAGGTCTTTCTGAAAGAGCTCATAAAGAGAACTGTTTGAACCATTATATCATTCTGATCAAGTTTCGATCAGTGCGGCCGATCCCATTGGAGACTATTAGCCATGTACGCAGGATTATAATTTATAAGTTTGCGCAGACACCGGTACACTATCTCTTCCTTTACTTTCGAAATTCGATATCGTCCACCATCTACTTCTTGACTCCGGGCTGCTAATTGAGAAACTTACGGAAAAACTCAATATCATTTTGAACTCCCACACAAAACTGCGAATTCGCATCGCATTGCAAAAATCGCACGGACTAGACCGTGCTCGCAGATTTTTGCAAAGTGATGCAAATTCGCAATTTTGTATGGGAGCCCTTCGCCCGACTTGGGAATCGAACTCAGGACTTACGAGGCAGATAGTGTGGTTGTGACCACAGACTAACATACCATAATAGACACCACACAGTATAAAATTTTTGCTGTTTATTGTTTTACCATCATGAAGTTACATAAAACACTGTGCTGAACCATCGATTATATTTGTAGGTAAATACTCATTTGTTGGGTTGATAAGTTTATTCACCTTGTATGATTCACTTCCCATATAGTTACACCGTTGGTTAACTGGTTGCAAGCGGATTAGTTTTGGGTTTGGTCCCCGAATCGGGGACAGTGTCAGGAACAGGGTATTTCCACTTAATTTTATGCTTAGTTTCCACTAATACCTTTTTAAATATGGCTACACTAAACCGGCTATTGCAATCATAGCCCATAGAGTATAGAATATTGAAGTCTTCCAAAAATTCCAGTGACTATGAGAAAAACCTATTAATAAGGAGCCCTTCAGCTACTTCTGCAAGAAAGTTCATCTCTGTGTCTTCATTGCAGGTTCCGTGAATCTGCCATAGGACCCTTCGGTGTCCCTAACAAAAATGATGGATCAGTTGCTTCGCGCAGTAAGTTTCTATCCTTTAATTAACAAGACCTTATTAGTGATCGATCTCTTACGGGTATCATCGTCATCTAAGTCAAAAGACATACAATTACTGCCATCAGATATGAGACTTGACTCGCCACGTGGTTTGACTTGCGCAATAGACGATTTATGGGTTTCTTTAGCGATATGAGGTCCTCGCCGGGGCGGCATCGGGGCGGCGGCAAGAGCGGCAGGAGGCGCGGTCAAGTCTCATCTTACCTGGCGCGTATTGGATACAAGTCCCCATCTACTGCTGGAGAGTTATTGCGCTACTTCTTCTCAGCTAAAGCACTAGGACGTGGTGAAAGGCGGGCGTTTTGGGGGACTATCTTATGTAATTATGACTTTCAAAAAGTGCAGATCCTCAGGCTAATTTTAATAAATGACTCTTGATTTGATTTGATCATTCCTCAAACATCGAATAAAACAAAAAGTGGAGGTCACGGGATGCCGCTGGATTTAGGCCAGACCTGTCGTTGTTGTTGATGCTCTATTACGAGCATATTTCACTTTAATTATACTCAGCGGCAACTAACGTGCAATAAAATTGTGTATAATAAATTATGCTTGCAGAATGTAACGAATACTTCGGACGCCTCCCGTATCCCTGCCGTGGTTTGGGCAATTTCAAAGTCAAGAAGATTTGGAAGGAAGACTTGAAATGCCATCAATACAATTTAGCAGTAGCTCTAGCCGTAGGTGGGCGAGATGCACAAAGATGGGAATTTCCTCATGTGGTACGTCAAATATCAAATAAATAAGTATTAAAATAAAATTCATAAAATTCAGGTTTACCTATTTAGTAATTTTATTTTTTCTATTTGTTTCTGTAACAATAGTCCGTGTGAAGGTCAGAAAGAACGACGACCAGTGACCTATAATGAATAGAATATGTATAGAATATAATATCCTATATTTCAATATAATATCCTATATTATGTACAGATATAAATGTTGTTTACATAAGGTGACACAATGATGTCATTGTGTCATTCTGTATAGGGTAGGTATGTACCTACCCTATAAATATTATATTGGCATACCCTAACAAAAACGATCATGTATCGAAGCTACACAATGGTGCATTTTAAACCCTATTTGATCTACATTTTAAATTCATTCCCTGTTTTTAGTTTAAGGGTCGTTTTCAAAATTGATGTACATTTTATTGTGTTTGATTACAATTTTTTTTTGTGTTTATTTTGTGTGATCGTGACACAAAAGTAAAACAAATGAGGAGTAAGGGTAGAGTCACAACGAAGTCGAAGAATCTAATCATTTTTTTCTGTTTTGATTTTAAAGGTTCTCGGTAACGTCTTTATCGTTCAGCGGGCGTTAACGGCATCTTTCCTAAAATGGAAATGGAATTACTATTCACATTTAAGTGAATATACTGTGACAAGCCCTAAGTGTCACGTAACAGAAAAATAATAACACAATAGTCACTATATTGAACATGATGAACGTTTCGCTAATTTTTTTTTTTTTTTATAATTTTACCCTCGAGTTACTCGTGAAACTACACTGACATGCTGCACAGATTTGCTATACTAATTTTGAAAACATGTACATCTATTTTGAAAACGGGCCTTAAAGCATTTTTTTTTTGTACATTTATTTATTTATTTAAACTTTTCACACTCAAACGGTACAAATGCGAACTTAATGCCTTAGGCATTCTCTACCAGTCAACCAAGGGTGGTGAAGAGATTGGATGGCAGGTGCTCTGTTTAAGAGGAACAAAGAAAAAATTATTAAAAATATATCATTAGAAAAATATAGGTAGGAACAATAGTACATAAATAGGTTATAACTTATAGTACACATACATATTTAATGTAATATACATATATTTATTATATATATACATATATACAAATTTAAGGGAGAGAGATGTTAAGATGACTCTACTCTATTTGTTTTGAAAAAAACTCTGCAATTTCCGCTTAAATGCATACTGACTGGTGGCCGTCCGGATATCAAGAGGAAGCGCATTCCATAGAAGAATGGACTGGATGTGAAAGGAAGAATGAACAAAGTCAGAAGAATGAGAAGGACAAAGTAGGAGAAGATTGTTAGAAGATCGCAAATTCTTAGTGTGTGAAGAACATAGATATTGGAAGTGAGACACAAGATAAGAAGGAGGAGTGGGAGAGTTGAGAAGGGAGAAAAGCGTGGTCAAAGCGCGCAAACTTCTTCTTTGGCGAATGGACATCCATTTGAGCTCAGACCTATAGCTCGACACATGATCATATTTCCTGAGATTGAAAATGAACCGGATACAATTGTTGAGCAGTCTGTCGATCTTATCCAGCAAAACCGAATTCAAGTCAAAGTAGCACACGTCACCATAGTCGATGATAGGGAATATTAAAGCCTGCACAAGCATAGTTTTCGTCTTAGCGGGCAAAAAGTTTCTCAGACGATACAGGGATCGCAGAGTGCCGTTGACCCTTTGACTAACACTAGAGACCTGGCGTTGCCAGCTAAGCGTCGAGTCAAGATGCAAACCGAGATCTTTCACAGTAGAGGTAACGGGTATGACGGTACCATTTAAGACGGAAAATAAGAGGAGGAAGTGAGCTAAGCGTCACCCTACTCATCATGCGTGAGCTCCCAATTACAATGGCCTGACACTTTGAGGGGTTTACTGACACCCCAAAACTATCAGACCACTTTTTGATGGCATCTAAATCTCGGTTTACATCTGCTATAGCGTCCGACAAACCTTCAACCCGCTGAGCTGTATATAATTGAAGGTCATCGGCATAAAGATGATACGAACACCGAAGACAATGAGTTATAAAATTAATGAAAATGGAGAATAACAATGGAGAGAGAATACCGCCTTGTGGAACACCAGCATCCAGGTCGCGCCAACTCGACGAGCGCTCATCAACATGAACCGACTGCTGACGTCCCCGAAGATAAGAAGAGAACCACTCCAGAACCTCGGGCGAAACCATAAGATGAGAGAGGATAGAAAGGAGAATATCGTGGCTGACGGCGTTAAAGGCATTGGAGAAATCAATTAATACCAAAACGGTAACCTTAGTATCCTCCATCGCTTCTCTAACGTCACCCGTCACTTTGAGGAGAGCGGAGGCTGTACTGTGCCCAGGTCTGAATCCAGACTGAAAAGAGCTAACAAGGTTGTTCCGGTGAACCCCGTAAACTGCTTGTGTACGCAGGCCTCGAGGACTTTAGATAGGAATGGAAGAATGGAAATGGTACATTCTATTCATGGTACATTCAAGAACTTTTACAACTACTTTTGCTAGCACAAAGCACAAAAAACGATTAACTGCTAATAATTTTTTGTCAGGCATTTTTACACAATGTCTTGATTTCCAAATATTAATAAGATTTGTAGTGATTTTATAAAATATAAAATTAAAAGTTTGTGATTTGCCTCAGATGATTTTTGTAACATGATACAAAAATCATCTGAGGCACTCATGAAGTTTAAAAGTATCTTATTTGAGTTACCGTAAGAGCGGTTACGCACTACGTCCGATCCGAATCCGAATTCAATCCGAATTGGGAATGTTCTAAATTCGGACGGACAATGATCGGATCTACTGCACAGCCTCCCATACAAATATTACTATGGCTACTTCGGATCGAAATTTCTCGGATTCGGATCGGACGTAGTCCGAAACCGCTGTAAAAGTATTGGTTTCTTAACGGAACGGAATAGAAACATGATTTTAGGAACGTCGCTTAGCTTCTAAGTTCTTCTTTCTGTTCGAGTCTCGAAATCTTATCTTCTTTAGACTTCAAGAAGTCTAAAATCTGTAACGTTATTATATTGAGTACCTAATTAAATAGTTTGTTAAATATTGCTGTACCAAGTTTGTAGGTATGTGTGCAAGAATATCAATACAGAAATTATACCTAGTAGATATAGAAAAGGTGTATCATTTCACACATGATTACTTTAACATGAAATTAAATAACAATAACGGTGACCTAGTGGAGGAGCTCGTGGCTAAATAATAACAGCCGCACGGGTCGATCTATCAGGTTAAGCTGCGCTTGCCGAGGCTGGTCCGTGGATGGGTGACCATCTTTACATACCGAGATTCCTCCGTCCCTCGGAAAGCAAGTTGGTCCCGGTTGTCATTCGTAGATTCTTGACTCTCGTTACGGGTCGCCAGAATCCCGAAAGTCTGACAACCAGTCTTACCAAGGGATATCGTATTACCCAGTAACTGGGTTATGGAGGTCAGATAGGGAGTCACTCCATGTAAAATACTGGTATTCAGCTGCATCCGGTGAGACTGGAAGCTAACCCCAACATAGTTGGGAAAAGGCTAGGCAGATTGATTGAACGGTGAGTAAGGCTTAGTTAGACTTGTAAAATAAATAACCAAATTTTGTGTTACTCGCAATTGTTTTAAATTTGGGAATTAGGTGGTTTGCCGTCAGAGATTTGCGAGGTCGGTCTACGGGAACGTACTAAGGAGATAACAATTAATCATATGTCTTAATCCAGGTCATGGTATACCCGTTTGCCAAACATCCAAATCCGGTCAACCGTAAAGTTATAATTATTTACAAACATACAAACTCAGAAAAGCCGTTGCTTAAAATTTAAATAGTTCAGCTGACATAGTAACTATATTTTAATGATGGTATGTTAATGATAGACTGCCTTATTTTTCAGGCTTTAATCGGTTATGGAGATGACGTGGAGTCTGCGCAGTGGCTGTGTGGAGGCTCTGTGATCAGCGAGAGATTCATACTCACTGCAGGACACTGCACGTCAACTCGTGCGCTGTAAGTCCACCTCAATTCTAAATAATTTATTTAACGAAGTACAACGACTAGCATCTTTGATTGGTAGAACATCGACGGTAACTATTATGTTTTCCATGATATTCCTTTGTCTTCTTTTCTAATATAGCTCTTTGTGGAATTACTTTAATAAAAACTTAAATTTAAAAAAATAACAAATTTCTATGCAAAAAATAAAATTGACTCGTTTAATAAGATTGAAATGCTAAATTTTTCATAAATATTTATTTTTTATTTTAAGTGGTAACATATCATTTGTTGCTCTTGGGCTGTTGAAACGAACCGATCCAAAGGAATATTGGAAGGTACATAACATCAAGAGAATCATAATTCATCCTGAGTACAAGCCGCCTTCCAAATATCATGATATTGCGCTTTTGGAGACAGAAACTGAGTAAGTAATTGTTTTTTTTTTTTAAATTAGCCATTTGTTTATTGGTTAGCGTTCTGTTTTCATCGCATTTGTACGTTTTTTGTCATCATGGATAAGTTAAAAATTCGAGTGATTATGGAGTATGAGTACCGTCGTGGCAGCAAAGCGGCAGAAGCGGCACGCAACATCAACGACGTAACGGAGCGAACACTACTAACGATCGCACCACCCATTATTGGTTTGCACGCTTCCATTCTGGAAATTTCGACCTAAGAAATGAACCCCGTGGTCGACCGAAAACTTTAGTCGACAATGACGAATTAAAGGCGATTGTGGAAGCTAATGATTCTCAATCTACATCTGAATTAGTAGCAGCTTTCGATGTTAGCATCAAAACAATATTGGTCCATTCGCGTCGAATTGGCAAGGTAAAAAAGCTTGACAAATGGGTGCCCCACGAATTGAATGATCGCCAACGCGAAGCACACGTCGAGTTGAGCCTTGCACTCCTCAACAGGCATACAAACGAAAGCATATTGAATCGCATTGTTACTTGCGACGAAAAATGGATTCTGTTCGACAATCGCAAGCGCTCAGCACGTTGGTTAGATCCTGGTTCAGCACCTAAACAACGCCGAAAACAAAAACTGACCCCTAAAAAAGTGAAAGTCACTGTTTGGTGGTCTAGTGCCGGTGTCATTCATCACAGCTTTTTACCAAACGGGATGAGCATTACTGCAAATGTGTACTGTGAAGAACTGAACATAATAATGGAGAAGCTCGCACATCTCCAACCAGCTTTGGTCAATCGTTCGGCTCCGCTGCTCCTGCACGACAACGCGTGACCTCATACTGCACAGCAGACAGTCTCCAAGTTACAAGAGCTGGGGTTGGAAGTTCTCCGTCATCCACCGTACTCACCAGACCTTGGCCCTACAGACTTCTACTTTTTCCAGAATTAGGATGACTTCTTGGCGGGGAGAAAATTCAATAACCGAGAGACAGTTCAAAATGCCTTTGAAGAATTTGTTGCCTCCGGTCCAGCAGACTTTTTCAAAATGGGCATCAATAAACTACCACTACGTTGGCAAAAATGCATTGATTGCATGGGTAATTGCTTTGATTCATAAAAATAAAAAATATAGAGAACCAAGGGCGTTAACTTATTTAATGAAAAATGGCAATTTCATGGGTAAAGACTTAATATTTATATATATAATCTGAATCTCGGAAACGGCTCCAACGATTTTCATGAAATTTTGTATGCAGGGAGTTTCGGCGGCAATAAATCGATCTAACTAGGTTTCATTTTTAAAACACGTAGTAAAAAAAAAAAACTGAGCAAAGCTCGGTCATCCAGATATTTTCGTTTATAACTAAAGTAATTATTGATCTAGAGAAAAAATCTCTTATATTTCTTTAGTTATAATAAACTATATTTTCTTATTTTCTTACTCTCAATAATTATTTTAGACATAAAAGCCGAGTAATCTTGTTTTTGTTTTAAATAATCTTTAAAAAAAGACATGATTTTCGAATAAAAAATGAATCGAGCGAAAATGTTCCAACTACGTAACTGTCTTATACGTATATATGAAAAGAAAAAGATCCAATAAATCATGTACCAAAGTTCCATTTTGATTATATGCGTGACTTTTTCAGAATATTAATGCAAAATAACATACAATTTAAGGAGCCTCCTCTTAACGGAGGCACTCATAAGGCGTGCACTCCACACGATAATCTCTTGATTATGTCTATCTCACTCGCTATGAGGTTATTCAGTCAGAGAACAATAGTTCTTCGAGTGAATTCGCAAGGAATGCATTGTTTATTTTAAGTTTTAGATGATAGTATCAATAAAGTTAGGACAAACGCATTTCATCGCGCTGTGTTAAACAAAATGCTGTTTATAGAACAGATAAATAAATAAATCAACAGGGTATGTGATCAAGTATGACAAATTGCTCAAAAACAGTTCTAATGAAGACATGACCAAAGCATTTGATACAGTTAATGATTATAATGTTGATAATTTAAATATAGAAGAAACATACAGTTTTTGTTATGAGTTAGGTCAAAATTGTAATTGTAAAACATTTAAGTAAAACTAAGTACAAGTATTGTCAAAGCTATCTTCGAGCCATTAGTGTTGGTGTTCCCCAAGGAACTATGTTGGGTTTATAACTGCTATAAGCAATATAGTCAACTAGTTAGAGTTGATCAGCCTCGTTTCCAGAATAATAATAATATGCCATAAAAATTGAAGGATTTTCAGGCTAAATTTTTCTATTTTATAACATTATTGTAATCGTTTGCAAAGAATGGTTATTGTTGCATTATTTTTAAATAAGTTCACAATAAAAGATAAAATAATGTTAAAGGGTTAAAATATTAATCGATAAACATCATATATGGTAGCAATCCCATAATAAACTAAATAGTAAATTACTATAATTTCAGGATTAATTTTGGCAGAGACCTTTTACCTGCTTGTTTGGCTGTATACAATACGGATACTACGGCTGAGGCGTCCGGCTGGGGCCGCCTAGGTCACAAACAAACTCTGGCCGATACATTGCAAGTTGTAAGTTCAAACTTAAAAACGCTCTCCCTTGTATAACGTTTAACTTATAAGATAGACGTTGTAAGAAACTGCAGAAAGGTTAAGTTTGTAGAATTTTACTTTGTTTTTCTTCTGATAATTAGTAATTAGAATTTCCTATTATTTAGTAGGTACAGTCGGGGAAATTAACTGTTAAGCAAATTGACACCTGCCGTCAATTTGCCGTCTTGTAACCATTTCAAACTGTCAAAGAATAACAGTTGTGGTGTTGAGTATACGAACACTTAAGTTCGTAGTCCATTTGCTTAAGAGTCTATAATACCTCATATTGCTTACTTCGCATGATCCTCCGTTATATAAAAAAATCAGCATTCATTTTGAAGTATGGTAAAGTTGACGATTAATGTACATTGTTTAACGAAAATACGATTCCATAAAATTTTCTCTATTGAAAAACTAACAGAGTTACTTCCACACCGAAAAATAAACCGCTGGTCTTAAAAAAATACTTCAAATTAGATCATTAAACTTTGCATAATAAGTGAACTATCTATAAAACAGACACTATGTTTTTTTTTAGGGAGTGTCTCCACTGTCGGCGCCGGCTCCCGTATTGGCTGCCGGCGCCGGTTGCTGAATTGGCTGCCGGCGATAAGTTTGGAACAAAAACTAGAAAATGGGGTTGGCAATTAGGCATATTAAAATAGATACGCGGGGTAGACATAATTAAAAAAAAAATAATAAAGCATTTTTTTTTTCATTCATATATTTCCATAATGAATTATTTCTATATTCTAGAAATTGAGTACTATCCGGAACCGAACTAATACTAGTTAGATTAGGTTAAATATTTTTAATCTCGACTGCCGGTAGTATATCATGCCGGTTCCAGATGGCGTTATTTTTGGGGGACGGCGCCAGCGCCAGCAGCGGAGGCACTCCCTAGAAAAAATACTTTAGTTAGTTGGAGTTCTGAATACTGCAAGGGTTTTCATAAACGCCGCGCCGCTGGTGTCCATTATGGGAGTCGGCGCAGCGGTGCTGGCAGCCGATGTTTTTAATCTCGGCTACCAGCAGTAATGTCATGCCAATTCGCAATGGCGTTATTTTTAGGAACCAGCACTGTCAGCAGAGGCACTCCCTTTTTTAAATTATTACCATCATTTTCGGCGTAAAAAGAAATTACCTAAACTATTAGCACCTTAGAGCCTTCTCCCCGCCACCGCTCAATTTCGCTCTCACTCAGTCCGCGAGCAGTAGCGTGCGAGCGAGATAAGGAGTGAATTTTAGCTGAGGTATTATGGACTCTTAATAATTGATTTCCTGACTTTACATTGGAAAATGTTATTTTTTTTTTAGAAATCTATAGTAAATCTAAATTCATCTTTTCAGGTTTACCTCAGTAAATACAATGATACAGAATGCTCGACGATATATCAACCACACAGACTTTTGAAAAATGGATACGACAATGAGACACAGATGTGCTACGGCAGTCATCGTGAAGTTATCGACACCTGTGAGGTAAATAACATTTGCACACAAGTTTTACTACAATTTAGTTTTTCATCGTTATTTATGTTGTGTAATTTTACACTTAACATTGATGAAAATCTACCTGCTATTAAATGACAAATGCCCTAGAAGTACATACCTGAACTGACTTTATTGGTGATGATCCTAATAGCGTAATACACGATCAATCACAATCTGAATCATTTTGAAGAAACAGATTGCTAATCCACTGTCTCATAAGTTCGAAACAGTGTTCTGCTCAACAACGTAAATAACGCAATGAATGTTGTTGAACTGTCTAAATTAAACAGGCTGCTTTCACAGCTGTCCGGGAGACCCGTGCGGGCCGCCCGTAAGGACACCCAGAGCGGAGATACACGTGAGGTGCTAGAACGACAAGCTAGAACATTGTTTCACAGCGACGAGGATCTCCTGGCTCCGGGTAGAGCCCGTACAATGCTAGCAACCGTATCGTAGAACCCGTACGGGTTTCCCGGACAGCTGTGAAGTTAATCTTTTACGAAAATGTGTTACGCAATTAGATAGCTGGTGCTTATTACTCGCAACTGGCGTGCGTGTATGACCAGATGTCAAAAGGAGTATGTAAGGATGGTAGCAGGTGATATTCTATAGTTTGTACAAAATATTATTAGTATTAGTTTATCTAAGTATGTGTAGTTAATGATACTGGTCTACTTTTAAAAGCTCTATTGATTCAAGTTGTCTTCCTCAGGGTGACAGCGGTGGACCATTACAAACTAATAAGTTCAAATGCCAGTACACTATAGTTGGTGTGACGTCCTACGGCAAGGACTGCGGCATCCTCGGCTCAGCCGGCATATACACCAGGGTGTCGCACTACGTGCCCTGGATCGAGAGCATCGTGTGGCCTGAAGAAACTGAAGCAAAAAGGAAAAAAGACAACCTGTGGCTTGATAAATGGTTAAGTTAAGAAAAATAGATGATAATGCATAACAATTTACACCAGAAATAAACGTTTAATAAATCAGGGGTTTAAAACTTATTGTTTTTTTACTGCCTCTTTTAGAATATTAGTATTTAGTAATACGAAAACGCCGCTTTGTTTGTATGACTGCAGTGCCAGATCTTAAAACCTATCCTCTATATACAGGGTAAGTTTAAACTTGAAATAGCGAAAAAAAAAAACAGCTGTTCCCTACATTTATGTTCGCATAACTTCACAAACATTCATAACATTCGCCAAAATGAAGGGAACAGCTGATTGTTGTTTTCGCGTTCTCAGGTTTGGTCCTGTAGTAGAAGTTGTTCATAATGATAAGTAAAGTCCCGATCCCTAAAGTTAAGTTCAAGAAAAGCTGAAGAAAAAAAAATGAGAGTATGCAAATAGTGCTCTTTCATATGATAGTAGCCAGAATATAGCCCCTCATGCCCTAGTAGCCAGAATAGTTGGGCAAATGTCATCTAAAACTATTCCAAATTTCAAGTTGATAGCATTAGTAGTTCTTAAGATATCCAGCTGTGACAGACAGACTGAGTCGCACCATAAACTAACTTTTTACCATTTTGGTACAGAACCTTAAAAAGTACAGCAAAACAAATAACTAACTCTTATTTATTTATTTGCTCTCATGCACATAACACATTTTACAATATTTACTGTCGGTTTTTGTACGTGAACCCTGTCAGGGCATTGCAAAAAACAATGTTGGTTCGCTGTTGAGTTTGTGAACAATTGTCATAAATTTTGTCAAAACTGATAAAAATACAATCAAATACATTTCAGAAATAAAAATAAATGTCAAGACGTCGATATGATTAATAAACAATATAAAATCAAACACAATAACACACATAGTCATGTTTAGTCAGATTAATTTAGAATAAAAGAATAATAAGGAATAGGTTAAATATAAAGTCATTTTACAATACAATACAAAATAAAATAGATTAGATTTAATGTCACTGGAATATACAATATTTATGTCCTTGATCAGGCCGGATCTAACAAAAATAAAATAAATTATGAAGTACCTACATCTAAAAAGTTTTATCCGTCATGAATTCGTTTACTGTGTAATAACATTTCCCTAATAAAACTAATCTAAGTTTGCTATAGAATGAATTTATACTCTCGTCATCTTTTATGTAATTCGGTAATTTATTATAAATTGTTGCGATTCTATAGTTGGGGCTATTTTTCATTATTTTTAATTTTGGTATTGGTGTAATCAATTTGTTTTTGTTTCTTCGGTTATAATTCTGGTTTGTTTCTATGTTTGATCGAAAGTAATTCCTGTGTTTTTGCACGAACGTAGCTATTTGTAATATGTAAAGGGAGGGTAACGTTAATATTTTATTTTTTATGAAATGTGGTTTACAACTTTCCCATGGCTTAATGTTCATAAGGATGCGTAAGTATACATTTCTTTTGCATGATGAAAATATCGTTAAAGTCAGTACTTTCACCCCACAATATTATGCCATAGTTAAACCATGCATAAGCATAGGCATAGTATATTGAGAGCGCGGTCTCATAATTTGTGTTACTTTTTAATTTGCATAATGCGTAGATAAATTTCGATAATTTAGTCTTCAGATGTTCGACATGCTTTTTCCATGTCAGATTATTGTCCAATGTTAAACCAAGAAGCGTTAGATCGTCTCTTTCTGGGATATTTAATTTATTAATAAGGTTATTTATGTTTAGTGGCTTTCGTTGGTATGTCCTAAATTGTAGTAGATTACTTTTGTTAACATTAATTTGCAGATTGTGCTTCTCTAGCCATGATTTAACTATTTCATAAGTATTTTCTATGTTGGTCAAAGTTTCGGTGTTCTCAGTGCATCTAAACACTAGCGATACGTCATCCGCGAATAGAACGCACTTCGAGTCAATTATTTTAGGTAGGTCATTTATATATATAATAAATAACATACACCCCAACACACTGCCTTGTAGAATGGAATGGTTAATAATCTTTGTCCGTGATTTTACAATTTGTATTTCTTTTGTTTCTATGTTATAATATTCTATTTCAACATACTGTTTTCTATTTTCTAGGTAAGATTTTAGCCATTTATAGCCAGTACCCCTAAGTCCTATGCCATTTAATTTTTGTAATAAAATGTCATGGGAAACCCTATCATAGGCTTTGGTCATGTCTAGGAACAAACCTATGGCATATTGTTTGTCATTGATGTAATTATATATTTCTTGTACGTAATTATATACCGCAAGTGTGGTCGATCTTTTTTGCCTAAAGCCAATCTGATTTATGTCCAAGAGATTGAATTTTTCCAAAAACTTGTTAATTCTATTGGACATTGCTTTTTCGAAAACTTTTGATATAGCTAGTAGAAGGGCTATTGGTCGGTAGGAATAGGGATCTTTGAGGCTTGCCGCCTTTTTTAAGTATTGGTCGTAGTTTAGCTTCTTTTAATTTATCCGGAAAGATACCTTCGTCAAAGGATTTATTTATTAGTTTGGTTATAGGTGGTGTCAATTCATTAACACATTTTTTAATTAGAAAAGATGGTATTTCGTCAACTCCGGCACTGCGCTTGTTCTTCATTTTGCGTATTATATTATAGATTTCACTCTCCGTGGCGGGTTGGACGAATAGGGAATTTATTGATGGTGTAAGAACTGGGCATGTATTCGATGTGTTGTTGAGTAGCAGTTCGCCGACCGAGGCAAATAAGTCATTAAAAATATTAGCAACCAATGTTGGTGTATTTGTGGTTTTATTGTCATCATAACGCAAGGTAACATTTTTAATATGGCACTTGGAATCTGGTTTAAGGCTATTTTTAATAATGTTCCACATAGTTCTTGATTTATTTTGTGAACGCTTCATTTCCTCAATATGATTACGTTTCTTTGATAGTTTTACACACTTCTTCAAGATTTTTTCATACTTTTTATAGTAAGTTTTTAAAAGTTCGTTATTGGTCTTTTCTACAAAAATTTTAAGCAATCTTTTGTGCTCACATGATATTTTTTAAACCTACAGTTAAGTAAGGTTTATTTTTATTATTTTTGATTTTTATTCGTTTTATAGGTATAGTTTTATTTAGTAACGCTTGCATCTTATTAGCAAAATCGGTGTAAATTTCGTTAACGTTTTTATTTTTGCATAGTGTTTCATTCCAATCCTTTTGGCTAAGGTTAAATTTAAACCGTGATATTGATTTTTCATTAAATAGTCTTTTCGTCACGAAGTAAGTAGAATTATGTTGTTCTATCCCCGGTGAGTGTTGCGAATAGTTTAGGCTTTTGTGGTCAGAAATACCAGTATTGTCAATAGTTAATTTGTATTGTCTTTGATTAGTAAATATTAGGTCTTTGCAGGATGACGTAGTCAGTGTCTGTCTAGTTGGTTCGTTGACGATTTGGTGCAGGTTGTGTTCTAGCATTATGTTTTGTAGCCGTTGGTAGTCTTTATTTTTTGATGATTTGTCAATATTAAAGTCGCCGGTCAAAATTATATGGTTTTTGTTAATTTTTGGTTTTACTTTTTTTAATATTTCTATAATAACAGCAAAAATGTTTCAATGTCGCGATCCGGTCTGTAAATATTAATAATAATTGGTTTTTGTGAAATGATTTCTACAGCGCAACATTCAATTACACATTCTATTGATAAGTTAGTACAGTCCTCTAGGTGCTCGTATTCTATGCCGTTTCGTAAGAGGATAGCCACTCCTCCTCCTCGATGGTCACGTCGGTGGTAGGCAGAAGCAAATTTGTACCCGTTTATGTTGATGCTATCATCCTTTTGGTTTTCACGTATCCATGTCTCTGTCAGACATATTGATTGGTAGCTTTTTTGTTCTATAAAATCCTCGAGTATGTGTGTTTTATTATTTATACTTTGAATGTTTTGTATCAGTATCTTAAAGACGAAAGGAATCAAGTCCGGCTTGGTTAATAGTGGGTGATAAGGTGTATCTCGTTATGTTTGGGTCATCATACTTCTGTTTTTGAGTGTTTTTTGCGCTATAGTCATAAGTAGTCCTATTAGTTTTACCGTTTTGTTGTGTTATAGTCCATCCTTCTCTTTGTTGTCTTCTTTTCTGTAATGATGTTTTGTCAAGAAATCCAGATACACATAAGCCTAAACTTTTTAAATATCCCGCGTTTTCTATGATATATTTAGTCATCTTTTTACTAATTAGTTCCACCCGTAGTGGCCGTCTTAGTCCGTTTCGTCCTATCTGATTCAGCTCTTCGATATAGCCAGTGAGGTCAACATTCAATGTATCTTGAAATGCAAATATTACCCTATCTTCGAGCTCTTTTTCTGTTTCTCGATATTATTCGTTCAGGCCATGGATAACTATTATATTAGAGGTATCGTTTGTGGAAGTGTCGTTCACGTTCAGATGCATGTTTTTGTTCTGTAACTCGGCTATTTCTGTTTTAAGTTTTACATTTTCTATCTCAAGTTTTTCTGTATTGTTTCTTTTATGTGAATAATATTGGTATTTATTTTTGTTTGTTCAAGAGATAGTTGCTCGGTTTTCTGGCTTATGTCTTGTTGCAGTTTTAGTACAGCTATATTAATTTCGGATTGAATTGTACTTTTGATTTTTGACAAGATAGATTGTTGTTGCAATTCTAATTTTCTATCTAATAATTGACTAATTTTCTCTAATGTAATCGGCTCTGTCTGTAATATGATGGGTGATATGATTGTAGCAGTGTCTTTATTTGTTGGTGGTGTGTCATATTTTCCTGTATCTCCCAGTATACTTTGGTCATCTTGTATTTGGTCGGCAATGGACATTATTGTGTCGTCGAGTTTCGGTGGAGATTGTCTCTTAACAGGTGTGTCGTCAAATCCCTGCACTTTGATATATCGAACAACAATACACTGTAACTTTGGACCAAATTTTTGATTAAAAATGTAAGAGCAATTCGTAACACGTCTTTGTAACTCAACAGCGCACGGCACCTTTTGCGTCCCTGCTACCTAATTAGTCTAATTACGTACCACATTATGAAATGATTAAGACTAATCTGTTTCGTTTTAACAGTTCAACAATCATTGCGTAATTAACGTTGTTGAGCAGATTAATTAATCGATTTTTTGAAGCCATGGATTAGCAATCTATTTCAAAATGATTCACATTATGATTGATCGTGTATTACGCAATTAGGGAGCAGGGCGGGGGCGCCCTTGTACGCAGCACGCCTAGCACGCCCGGTTACGGTTAGCCTAGGTACACATAATATTGAAAATCTATTTTTTTTTAATGAATCTATGTATTTGTATGAAAGAAAGGCAACTGAGAAAAAGTACTAAGAAAAGACGCCCTAGGAAGCCATATAGTGACGTTCTTCAGATAGTGCGTAGTACTCGCAACCGGCGTGCGTTAACCGTGACTGAAGCAAAAAGAGTATGTAAACAGCGTAGCAGGTGGCGTTCTATGGCCATGGAACGGAGCGAGAGGAAATGGGAGGCCGTCACCTCCTTCTGCGAAGCGGTAATGCTCACGAAGGAGGAGGCGGAACGCGTGAGGGAGAGGCAAATTTCGCGCCCTCACGCCCCTAACCACCGCAGGAGGAGACGCCCAGGGCGTCGGGAATCGCGGGGCGATTTCCGGCCACCGTAGGCGCGGGCTTGCGGGCGGTGAGCAATGGGTGGCTCACCGTCTGATAAGGACCAGGCCCGGGTCGACGGCGCGTTGTGTTCGACGCGCGCCTCAAAGAGATGTCAGCAGAACTGAAGGGGTCCACTAGGGCCGATGCCTGCCGGGGTTGCGAAGAAAACCGAAAGGGAGATCGTGGCCCCCGGCAACAGGGCAACCGAAGGAACACGGGTGGGTTTTAGTCAGTAAGAGTCTGACACGCCCTCCCGCTCCGCCCAGAGCGGGAGAAGTTATTTGATGATTTCCCACCCAAAAAAAAAAGGTGGCGTTCTATAGTTTCTACCTACCCCGTGGTAAGAAGGAGCGAATTTATGTCTGTATTTTTATTTATCCTCTGTATGGTTATAAGAAAATGTGTTTATCAGTCGTGTGTTAAGTAATCCCATCCCAGGATATACTTAGTTAATAATAATATGTTCCAAATTTTGACAAGGTTCATAATATTGTAAGTCGTTTATCAAAATTATGTATTTGTAGTTGTCGTAAGCGCTACTGCTGAGAATGAGGTGAAAAAAATAATTGAATAAATATTTTATTGCACATCATAAACCTACAAGGACACTTATGAAACGTCGGAAGCTAGGTTTACGGTTCCAATTGGTCACTTCCTATGGAGAAGAGCCGGCAAGAAACTTCACGGTTACTCTTTTAAAAATAAATGGTTTCTACAATGTTTTCAAATTACAGTGTTAATAGGTATGAGAAGACAGTGTAGTTGGTTAAATGGTTCAAAAGTCTACAGAATGGTCTACAAGTCTACAGAGGTCCTGGGTTTAATTCCCAGGTCGAGCAAAATGTTATTAGGTTTTTCCATCAGAAAGGCCAGGCATTACATTTAGTTATACACTTCTTGTACTGTCTCAAGGTTTTAAACACTAATTATCATTACCATCTGGAATTTCTCTGTAGTAGCCCGGAGTCTGAATTTGTACCCGGTTGATGGCATTTGGATCACCCTTTAATACATTGGGACTTAAACATAACTGACGAAATATAGGTGTACCTTAGGTTCACCTCTGCCTAACTCTTCGGGGAAACTGGCGTGACAATCAGACTATCTATCGTGATCATCATTCAACAGCAGCAATTCAATTATAGCAGTGATAGTTTTGTAGTATGACCGATGGACTGCCAAGGTCTCAAGTTTGAACCTCTGACTTTTCGGATTCATGTGCGTATTGTACAATTATCACTTGCTTCAAAAACGGTGAAGGAAAACATCGTGAGGTAACATGTCTGAGAGATATTTCTCGACGGCATGTGGAGCCAAGTTAGAGGCCCATGGACGGCTTTAAAACTCTGACACCAGGTTAGTCACTAACCATACGAAAAGAAGATCATTCAACACATAAGTACAATTATACGCACGATGAATCATGGCCGGTCTGAACATAGGCTCTTCGAACTTCTCTTAATCAAACTCGCCTCATATCACCATTTGGTTCCTTAAAATGTTATAGCACAGCCTTCTGCGCAAATTTCGAACCGGTCATGATTGTAGCCAATTTTGTATTAATTTTATACACTAAAACTTGTTTCATAATCCACAAAGATTTTTTAGGATCAAAATATAATAGGTAGTAGTTTGTGCAAACTAGCGCCAAAGACGGGCTTCAGAACTCCTCCAAACATCATGGCGGACGATAAAAGTATAATATTACTATGTACCTTTTTGTGTTGTGTTTCATGCGAGCTGAATCTTACTGAAGGTAGGAAGTACTTATTATTATTTACCATTACCATAAAGTATAAGGTTATTATAGCTTTCATCTGTTTTAGTGTTTCTAGTTTTGGCTTAATGTTAACAGCCGCATGGGTTAATTGAAGGTTAAGCTAGGTACGCTTGCCGCAGTCGGTTCGTGGATGGGTGACCATTCATTATTATCGAGACCCCTCCGTGCCTCGGAAAGCATGTTAAGCCGTTGGTACCGGCTGTTATTCGTAGATCTTTGACAGTCCTTACGGGTAGTCGGAAACCCAAAAGTCTGACAACCAGTCTTACCAAAGGGTATCGTGTTACCCACTAACTGGGTTGTAGAAGTCAGATAGGCAGTCGCATCATGTAAAATACTATTCAGCTGCATCCGGTTAGGCTGGAAGCCTACGCCAACATAGTTGGAAAACGGCGAGGCAGATTTTTTACTGTGTTTAGGTATGCACTTTTTGCACTGTCTCAAGGTTTTATACACTAATTAATAGATGTACCGACTGTCTCGTTGGTCTAGTGGTCGCAACCGCTATTGCTGAGCATTTGGTCCTGGATTCGAATCTCAGGTAGGGCAAAGTGATACTTATTGGGTTTTTCATCAGGAATTTATCAGTAGCTTTTTTTTTTTAAATTGTATGTCACTGTTTTGACCGCTAAGGTCTTGGCTGCTTAACCGGACTAATTTCTCAGTAGCAGCCCGGAGTCTGGATTTATACCTGATTGATGGCAATAAGCTCGCCCCCTATTACATGGGACTGAAACATTACCTACATCAAAATTGTTTATTATGTAATTTCAGATTCTCCGTGTACCACGAAAGGATTGAATGGCACTTGTGTTAACGTATTTAGATGTGAGACAGCCGCAATCACATATTTATATGTAAGTATTGCGTAGTCCCTAGCAAAAAATAAAACGCTCAACAAACACATGCTCGACCTGCACCCTAATTGTGTAACACACGAGTAATCATAATCGGAATCATTTTGGAGGATATTGCTAATTTTGTTATGTTCGAAAAATTTGTCTGCTCAACAACGTAAATAACACAATGAATGTCGTTGACAAGGGCGTCGCAAAGGGGGGGCAGATGGGGCAGCTGCCCCAGAGGTTCAAAAATTTTTTGTCAAATACAAAGCATTAAATTACATAATCCTTAAAGCCAATTTTGTTTATTTTAACGACTTTAATTTGTATTTTTAAAGTTCATTATCTCCTAAACGGAGTCTAATCCGGAGTCCGGGGACGTAATATTCGTATCTATGTGTTGGTGGTAGGCCCAGTCATAATACCATAGAAATTTAAATAACATAATACCTATTAGGAATAGGTAAATAGAAAAATAGGTAAATAAGGTAGGTAGGTAGGTAATAGGTGAATAGTTTTGGAAAAAACGACCCGAAAGGTCCGTTTCCAATCCATAAATTGAAAATGGAAATTATTATTCTTCTCAGTTCCTGTCGGGACTACCGAGTTGACACTGATTTGTCAAAAATCTAATGTCCACCAGCGTCGATTTTGGCCCCATTGTGCGTTGTAGAGGTAAGACACGCACTACAAATGTAAAGCTTTATGTGCTCTAGACTTTTGACTGTTCCTACAAATCATACTTTTCCCATCCTCTAATATCTTGAATTTTTTCGATAAACTCTAATAGAATACTTCGCCCCTGGGGATCGAAACCAGGATTCCTTGCTCAGCAGTCCCACTTGCGACCACTGAGCTAACGAGGCAGTCAGATAATTTTATTCTTTTGATTTTAAAGTAAACAGTTTTATTTTTTCGTTAGATAATAATTTTAACCCCGGCTTGAGTCCAATTGACTCCAAATTGGAGTCATGGCAGTATCGCAAATACCGTCAAGCCCTGATGTCACCGAATTGGTGACATGAAGTGACGTCAATGTCAAACCGTGGGGCTTGACAGTTAAGGCTCGTGCAGATCAGCACGATATCACGGGCGCTACAGGCAGCGCGACCCTTGTAGCGCCCGCGATATCGCGCCGGTCTGCACGACGCTTTAAAGTGTCGGGGCTTTACCGGTATAATGCATCTAATTCGGGACAGCGCTCCTTGATGAGCGAGTCCTATTACTGGCTGGTCATACCTATGACGCGTTGCGTGAGCTCAGGGCAGAACACGCAAGCTAACCACTGAAGGTCACTGGCATATATCTGCATCTTAAATAATGTTTTGAATGCTTCTGTTCCAGACTAATGCAGGCTTTAGTAAGGACAGTTTTCCAGAATTTCCAGACATCTGTTCGTATAAGGATAATGAGCCGGTGGTCTGCTGCACTGATTGCACAATTCATTCGACTCCGTAAGCATTATATTGTAATCTTTCTACCCGACTCGCGACTGCGTGACGGCAAAAACTAGTGAATTTTAGTGATCATGGCGATTCCAAAAAAGAAATATAACACACGAAAAGGTTGAAAAAAAATCCAATAACTCCGATTACAACTTCAAAATTCAAACCAAGCTCACTTTTCAAACAGTCTAATGCTTTTCAAGCAGTCTAATGGTGGTAGTATTTGAGTTCAATCTCTGATATGATGTCACCACCAACTTTGTAGTTGCAGTCGGCTATTTTTTACATTTTTACATTAGACCATAGATATAAATCTCAGACCATGTCTGACCATTAACATCCAAAGTGTATCTACAGTTTGCTAGATCTAGACCAGTGATTCCCAAAGTGGTCCAGATGGACCCCCAGGAGTCCACGAGAGACTCGACGGTAGTCTACGTTGGTAACGCAAATATCCATAGTTATATCTAATCTTCACATTTTTTGTCGAGTTTTGGGAATATAGTAGAAATGTAACTGCAGGGAACCAGCTAAATTTTGAAAGTGGTCTATGAGAAAAAAAGTCAGGAAACATCTGATCTAGACAGAACATTCCTTATTAGGAAAATGTATGCTTTGTTTTCAACCCCCAACACAGTACATAACATCTGTAAACATTTACCAATCATGTACTTCTGCAAAATACGATGACTGGTCGATCTTTCAGCCACAATCCCATCTGAATTCCATTATCTGCCTAGCCTTTTCCCAACTAGGTTGGAGTATAACCGAAAGCAGCTAATGACCAGTATTTCACATGGCCGAGGGACCCAAATGCCATCTGTATTTACGTCAATTAGTCATCGTGGTCTAAAGCCATTTTTGTTAACAGCAAGAAGGACAAGGTCGTTCAACCACTCGGATTACTGGCCAACAGAGAAGAATCGATAGCTGTAACCAGTAAGTAAATTAAAATATTAAAAAAGGTGGAGGAACTAAATACACCTACTACGAAAATTGATTGTAATATTCTCTGATTGTAATTCCCAGAATGTTATGAATATTTTGAAAAGCTACCGTACCGCTGTCGTGGAGCTGGCAATGTTAAACTGAAGAAGATTTGGAAGGAAGAACAAAAGTGCCATCAGTACCAATTTTCAATGTTTTTACCGGTCGGAGGCCGAAATGCAGAGAGATGGGAATTCCCACATATGGTAAGATCTTACGAAGTTTCTTTTGGGAAAACCTGCCTTTGCGCAGAAAGAATTGATGTAAAGAAAGAAAGAAAGAGTAAACAACATGAACAACAACATTACACTGTAAAATGTCGTAAAGTATAACGCGTTGTGAACGCCCACACATAGGTATATCTATTTTCAGGCTTTACTCGGTTATGGAGAAGACGTGAAGACTGCGCAGTGGCTTTGTGGAGGCTCTGTGATCAGCGAGAGATTTATTCTCACAGCAGGACACTGCACGTCAACCGGGCCACTGTAAGACACACACTTACAGTCTCTGACAGCAGTAATCCCACAGCAACCTTATTTTAACGAAAAAAAAGATCACTTTGATTTTGACAGGCTTATCATTAGCAGCAATCCAACAGCAACCATAATTGTAATGATTGCAAAGATCACTGTGCTTTTGACAGTGTTGCTATATCATCGATAAAATCATTTTGAAAGAGCTGCACACTGTTATTTTTGTAAAGACTTTGTAAAGACTTTTTGACTTTGTACTTTTTCAGAGGAAATATATCGTTTGCGGCACTCGGGCTGTTGAAACGAACTGACCCCAAAAAAGACTGGAAAATTTATAAAATCAAGAGGATAATTACACATCCGGAGTACAAGGCACCTTCCAAATATCATGACATTGCACTGCTTGAGACAGAAAACGAGTAAGTTTTTTGGTTTGTTATAACTTTAATTTTCAACTTATTTTGAAATGAAACAGTTTTATGAGTTCTCGATTCAATTTTGGGATACATCGTATCGTATCGATTAAAGCGTTTGATATTATCTATCACAAGATATAGCTATTTTTAGGTCCTTAAGTATGAAAACTATATGATTCAAAAACCACTCAAGTGAAATGATAGTTTATCTAAATACAATAATAACAATTAGAATCATTTAAAATAAATTTTGAAGTGTAAAAACTTTGTTAAATAAGTTTTAAGCTGTAGGATTCCAACAAGGTAACATGCGGGGTCCGTTTATCATCAAGTTTATAATACTAAGTCTTTCTCGCCTGCACTCAGATGTTACAAACAGGGTGACTTGTAATTTGACGTATTCCTTCCAGGACATGAAAGTGAGTCATGTTAAAAACTCAAAAGCCGCTTTGTGACTTGTGTCCTGATGTCATGATGACCTGGGTGTATAACGTGCAATGGATTGCTGATAAACCAGTTAATTAATTCGATTATCACACATTTTTTTTAAATATTGCAATAATTTGTAAATTCGACCTTTGCCAGCATTGTCAACTGTTTCATCGGCACCTATAGATATTTTTTGAACGATTGTATTTAATTAGATAGCTGATTAAATGAAGATATCTTCCTCGTAATTTGTACGCTTAATGCCTTGGATTTTTTTTAGATAGCTGATGTCAAAGTTCACGTCTGTAGACAATTTTTGAAAATGAAACTTCTTCCTTTAACTTTTAATTATTTGATGTTTTGGAAAATTTGGTTACATCGAAAGGTTTGTCAAAGTATTATGTATCCAATGGAATAGCAGTGAAGGCCATTCAATTTGAGAGTTTGTAGAAAAGTGATATTTAGTGACGAACTGCGGGAAATTTTCAAAAATTCTTAAAATTTGTATTTTCTCGAATCCCATATATTTTCCCCTAGGCTTTATGGGGTGCTTAATTGTTGTGAGTGGGTCACACTATCACGTCCAGGAAGGAATACATCAAATGACATCACCCTGTATACATACTCGTTTTTCTTCTGTTGAAATAGTGTATTTAATTGTCAAGTGCTTATTTTTAGGATCGCTTTTGGGAAAGATCTACTGCCTGCATGCTTGAACACAGATCAACGATTTAATCTCAACGGAGAGGCTTCTGGTTGGGGTCGCCTGGGGCACAGGCAAGCTCTAGCCGATACATTACAAGTAGTAAGTAGTACTTACAAATACCTAAGAAACGACTAACGACTTAATTATGGAATGAAAGATATTTTACAAGTATAGTCAATGATAAAATACAAAGAGATAAGGGGACCTACCACCAGCTCTTACAGCAGTATTATTTTAATATTACTTTATGAGCTGGTGGTATAGGCCAAGGTCGGGCGGGACTATTTCGACTGTGGGTCGAACTAATGACTTCTAACTAATGAGAATAACTGTATTTGTACAAAAACGCCATCTAGGTATATCCAGGTAGGTGAACAGTTTATATCATAAACTTTTATTTTATTTCATGAACTCTTACTGAACCCAATCCGATCCAATTATTTCAGCTAATTCGTAACAGAAAACACACCAGAAACTTTTTTTCTCTACATTCTGTGTTCTTTTCAAGACTATTCCTTTCTTACGTATATTGTTTACGTGACGCTCTCTAATTCTCGTTAAATATCACGTGGCTAATCGTTTGTTTTTCCGCAATTATGTACTTCTCAAAAATATTTTGTAATCTACAATCATTTAATATTTTTTTAACTCACAACCATTCGACAATACAAAATTCTTAAGGCATTTTTCTTAGTGTCATCTAACCCATTATGTAGACCAACAAGCTAACTGGCCAGCTCATTGTGTCTGAACCAGTACCCTAATTGCGTAACTTATTTTCGTAAACAATGCCGAATTTGTTTCATTTTGACAGTTCAACAACATTCATTGCGTTATTAACGTTGTTGAGCAGATTTTTTTTTCCCAACTTATGAAGCAATAGATTAGCAATCTGTTTCAAATCGAAACAGATTGTGATTGTGTTGTATTACGCAATTAGGGTACAGGTTGCATCTGAAAAGTGGTTATCGCCACGTATTGGCATACCGAAGAAAATATAATTATTTTGTAAATTGGCTACAAAGTCCGTCTCATTGGTTACAAACTCAAAAACTATTCAACTTCGGTAGAACATTTGGTGGCTTTGGCTTGTTGAATTTTTAACCCTGCTATGACGTCCTGCAAGGAATATGTCGAGCTACCTGCAGTAACCTTTCTCTATTTAAGATTGACTGTGCCTTTATTATGTTTAGAAAAATAAATAAAGATCTGTTTCTTCGAGATTTGTTTTGTGAGACAGACTTAAACTAAAGCTTTTACTCGTCCATCAGGTAAACCTTCAGGCGTTTGAAGAATCAGAGTGCGCAGGAATATACCATCCACACCGACACTTGGACCGTGGCTACGACCATGAGAAGCAAATGTGCTATGGCTCACATAGCAGAATTATTGATACTTGCGAGGTATATATCTTTTAATTTTGTAGATTAGTCTACATTTCCTTTATTTATTCATTTATATAAAGAAAGGAAAAAAAATGGCAGTGGCACTCCGGGAGTGCCGACAGAAGTGAAAACTTGAACAATTTCGTGTATTTTTTTAATCGTCAGGAAATATTTTATTGTGCAGGAAATACTTTTAAATTAAGTGTTTTTTTATTCATTACAGCGTTACTTGGAACGCAGCCAAAGCCTGGGTACCCCGGGTTGAAAAAAACGCGCCAAATTGCCTGTGTTAACTATACCTTCCTGCTCTAACTTACACAGAGTGTAGGGAAAAGATAAGGAAAGCAATATAACATCACATGTTAAACATCTGAAAACGATTCACGCAACCACTCAACTCCAATAGACGCAGCGCTAGTGTCTATATCACTGCATCAAATTTAAAAAAAAGTGGTTTCACAATTTTCCGCCAGACTTCACTGGTGGCGCAGACTCTAGCACATTTTATATGAGCTCATTCACATAATAATATGTATATATATACGCCCGTGTCTGGACGACGTAGCTTCAGTGCCTGCCCTGTGTTTGCCACGACCCTGTCACGACCCGGGTACGGCCCTGATGTGTGTGGATAGATGCACTCCTAATTAAAGGTCTATTCAGATTTAAGTGATAACGCTGTCGCGCTCGGTAGCGATACTCGCTATATCTGAATAGGCTTTTATTTATCACTTTCCCACAGGGTGACAGTGGTGGACCTCTGCAATATAATAAGGATGGTGTCAGGTGTCGGTTCACCATAATTGGAGTGACGTCATACGGCAAGGACTGCGGCATCCTCGGCTCAGCCGGCATGTACACCAGGGTGTCGCACTACGTGCCCTGGATCGAGAGCGTCGTGTGGCCTGGAGAAACTGAAGCAAGAAAGAAAAATGACCAACTGTGGCTCGATAAATGGCTGAATGTGTCGTAAACTAAAGTAAATCGATATTTTCATCAATTGTGGAGTTATTTTGAATATATGCCTGAGGTAGTCCCATATAAATTTTATTTACTCTGCTTGGGTCGTTTTTGATTTACTTTCAATAATACGTATTTAATGCACTTGTTAACGCTATTGCTCGCAACATAAAATCTCAAAATGCGAGTGTAATAAACTCCCTCGCGTTAAAGAATTTAATTCCAAAAATCTCAATAGATCCACATCTTGAAATCAGGATCCAATGAGAAAACAATCGTCACTAGATCTATCATGGATCGTCCAGTAGATCTTCTGAGATTGAACGGTTGAGAATCAAACAGAGCGCATTCCAGCGCGTCAAAAAAAATGCACTGTTTGATTTTTAACTCTCAGAGCTAAGCAGTGCATTGAAAATCCAGTACGCGGAAAAAAACGCCCGTGAGTACCTGGGTTTAGTCCTCTAGAAAATAAAACATATTATGTTACAATTATTTAAATTGTGTAGATAGCAGAAAATAAAACATGTTATGTTACATAGATAGCAAATATTTTTATTTGAAGATTGTGCATCAAAGGCACAATCAATAAAAAATCTCGAGCTATCAGCTCACAAACAAGGGTATACTAACTAACGGTACGCATTTTTTTTTTGGTCATTGCATCTCGCTGGTCAACCTAGGAGGTTGTCGGCTTCTTAACCGGACTTACCTGTGGATGCCTCAATAAATTAAGGAAACTAAGCGACTTCACGCTAAGGGCACCCCCTGTGGGGTAGGTGAGGGGAGGACTACAAAGGACAGGCTGGATCGGATTAAACTATTTGTACGCAAGTTAATTAGCGAGTCTGAACGAACAATGCTATCTGACGAAGAGTATAGAAGTTATGGACTTGTACAGTTCCGCTAACATTTTTTTAAAATAAATTTTCGCCCTAAATGTGTATTGATGTGTATTAACGCCTTTTTATAATTCTAAACTGAAGATCACGTCTAAACGAGTAGTGTTAATGATTTAGAAAAAATATATGTTAAATAAGAGCATTTTTTAAATAACTTAATATGTTAATATTTTAGACTATGTTTATATTACATAGTGTAATTAATTTGTAAAGTTATGTCTAACGCGGATAAAAAACTGAGAATCACGCAAAAACTATCAAGCGTATTTTTCTAAAGCCTTCAACATTTTAAAGATAATTTACAACAAGACAATACAACCAACTATGGTCATGTATAGACGTCGAGAAGTTAGGCAGTGCCTTCACTTTTATAAGTGATGCTCACGGCACCAAAATCAAATTCAAATTCCACTCGCTGGCGTGATCACTGCGCAGCGACTGAAGCCGCCCGGCAGTCGGTTGTAGATGTTAAGGTACACTATGATCCATCTTGGTCTGACCACCTGGCGTTAGAGATTATTTGCAGCTTAAATGTACTTAGGCCCCATTATGTTCTTAAAGAAACAAGTTGCAATAAAGTTGTTTGGGGAAATAGGTGTATAAACAACTTGAATATTAAGCTTGACTGTACCTTTCTCTAAGCCACAAATTGAGATAGGCGTATCCGGTTCCGGTACGGTGAAGCGCTTTAAGCCCCGCAGCGTCATATCCGCCCCAATCCGGCAGGTAGTGGGGATACGTTTGCGCGGCGCGTAACGATATCCATGAACCTCATTGGCGTTCGGAATCCGAACGGTGTAGTCGCGTTTAAAAGTAGCTCGTTACTTTTAAAAATGGTGTCCTACTTTTTAGTGTTAAATAAAATTGTGTTAAAAATGAACTCTTTGGACGAAAATATTAATAATGTTAGTATGGACAATGCCCCACGTGCTCGGTCGTAATCTAGTGGTTCGAGCAGTAGCAGCGATTCTTCTTCCACGGCGCGGAAAAGGAGACATCGTAGGCGAAAGGAGCGGCGCCGCCGGATAAATCTAAGTAAATTAGAGGATGCTTTTGAAAAACTTAATGAAAAAGTATCCTCTTCGCAAGATCTAATTGTTAAAAGTAATACTCAGTCGTGCATGTCTGACAGTGAGTCTATTCTATTTATTTCGAGCACTACTGAGCTGGATAATTAATTAAATGAAGAAAAAGGGATTGATTTTAAAATACAAACTACCCTCAAGTTGCAAACATTACAGACAAATAATACTCGAATTGCTTAAAAAAATGCAACATTTTAACTCTCCTGACTGGGCTCAAGTACGTTATTTTCAAGTACAAAAACTTTATATTTCTACCCAGGTTTTGTAGAGCTAGAATGTAATGTTTTCAAAAACTTTGAACGTAATCGTGCGTTAGCGGTCGTTGAAAATTCTTTAGCTGCTATGTTACATGCTGTTATTTTGCAAAACGTAGCATTTCTTTCTAAAAGATTTAAGTGAACTAATTTCATGGGTATTCGAATTAAAAAACTCGACGACCACTGATGTGATTACTTCAAAAATCAATGAAATTTTTGCCGACGGGGAATACCAAAAAATAAAATCGGATTTATTACAAATGATATGTGGCAAACGGGCTGATATCGTGCAACAACGTCGTGATAGTACTTTAAATTCTATAAAGGAAAGTTGTTTTAAAGAATCGTTAATTTTTATTTGACGAGTCAAAGTTTACAGATTTTGTAGAAAAACAAGGGGGCTTCTTAAAAATATTTCAAGCTGCACCCATTAAATTATCCTCGCAGGGTAGATCGTTCTATGTTATGTTATAAGGGTTTGGTTTCCGCACTTCGTCCGTAAGGTGGACCATTGTGCGTGGGCCATGGGGGTACGGCCGTTGGGTAGATCGTATAAACCTTCTGTCCAAAGAAGGGACACACAAGAAGGTAGGAAATATATAGTGCCTGTGCGCAACAGTGCAAACTATCGCCCCTCCACTAATAGTGGCTTTAATCCTGCGCAAGGACGGAAGAGAAGGGTAGCAGAGTTTTTTCGTCACACCGAAGATACACGATACAGTAAGAAACGTAGTACCCTGGGACGACGTGATAAACGATTCGATTGACTATCATCAACGTTCTCAAGCCGGGGGAAACAAACATAAGTTAAGTGTCTGGAGGAAGTTGGGGGCACCTTTATATATACTAAAGATAATATCAGGTTATCGGATCCCCTTCTTAAACAAACCACCGCTTGTTCATCCCTTGAGGATTTCCAAAAGATTTCACACAATAAATTCGAAAGAAATCTTAATCCAATTAAAGAAGCTAATAGATCAAGAGGTGTTAGAAAAAGCTTCATTGACTCCGAACTTTGTTTCAACAATTTTTCTTGTACCAAAAAATGAAGCGACATCTTCGTTTCACTTGGTCTTCAATTTAAAATGACTAAACAAGTATGTCAAAATAGACAAATTTCGATTGGTGAACATGTACAAAGTCCCCGACTTCCTCCAACCACAGGATTGGTTAGTGAAAATAGACCTGAAAAATGCATATTTTCACCTGCCAATCGCGCCAGGACACAGACGTTTCCTCAGATTAATAGTATCGGACCAACTTTAGCAAATGACCTGCCTCCTCTTCGGTTTGGCAACTGCTCCGAAGGTTTTTGCCAGCCTGACGAATTGGATTGCGCAGATCCTAAGAGATCAAGGAGTTCGATTGCTGGTATAGCTCAACGATTTTCTCCTGGCGAATCACAATCGAGAAACTGCTAAGTCACGCGAACTTAACGGTAAGACTATTAAAGTCCTTTGACTTTATAATAAACTTTCAGAAGTATGTATTGACAGCTCAGCAGTCAATCGAGTATCTGGGGATATTGTGGGACCCTTGGCAAAATGTCAAAATACTTCCACCAGCAAAGGTTCGCTTATTGCAATCGAGAACATCGAAAATGGCAAAAGCCACCAAGGTAAGTTTAAAAGAAGTCCAGAGTATACTAGGGCTTTGGAATTTTGCCAGCTTCGTAGTCCCGCAAGGGCGCTTGAATTCTCGACAATGCTGACCTTCAGCAATTTTCTGGTGCAAAAAATTTTTGAAGGTCGAATAAAGCTGTCCGTCCAGGTAATTCCGAACTTGCAGTGGTGGATACACAATCACACCATGGCTTCAAAGTCAAAGTCAAATCATGTATTTCAAATAGGCCCATGTATGACAGTTTTGAACGTCAATTCTCAACTGCACGGTGCACCTCCAACTTATTTCCTTACGACGGACTATGCCAAGGTAGGTTGGGGTGCGCAGCTCAACAACGAGACCTTATGTGGCATTTGGTTAGTACAGGAAAAAGACGCTTACAGCAATATCTTAGATATGTTGGCAATTTTGCGAGTAATTCAGGTAAAAGGTCACCTAATGACCGATACAAGCTTATTAATTCAGAGCGACAACCGAACTGTAGTTTCTTACCTGCGCAACGAAGGCGACACACAGTCACAACCCCTCCTAAACCTAACATACGAAGTCTTAGACGAAATAGATCGTTATCGGATACATATGTCGGTATATCACCTTCCCGGTCGATACAACCTTCCTTGTGCCAACGGGAGAAATTTTCAGCATTTCGGAGTTCCCGAAATAGATCTTTTTGCGTCATGAACTACTCATGTAGTACCCAGGTAAGTGAGTCTGGGTTTAGATCAAGCGGCTGTTTTTCACAATAACTTCGTTCGCCCTTGGCACTACAGGTTAGTATGGGTATTCCTACCACCGTGTCTAATACCCAGAGTATTAGCGCTCCTGAACCAGGCAACCGGCATGTACCTGGTGATAACACCCGATTGGGAGAAGGTCTTTTGGAGAGTAGATCTAGTGGCTCGCTCCATGCGCCCTCCCTACCAAGTGAGGAATTTCGACCAAGTCTTGATAGACAACCAATCGACCGCCTCCACAAGTTCATCAATTGAATTTAAAGGTGTGGTTGATACAGGGTGGTCTTCGCTATTAGATTCTTGGTAGAAAGATCAAATAGAAATTTTAAAAGGTAGCTGGAGGAAATCGACCTTAAATACTTATAAGCCTGCATGGTTACGATGGTGTAAATAGTCACGTGACAATAATGTTAACTCTATAGATCCTTCCCCTGAAGATGTGGCTCGATTTCTAACTGATTTGCATCTTAAATTTAAATTTGCCTATAATACAATTGCAGTAAATAAGTCTGTGGTATCTACCTTTTGTCGTCAACCTAGAGGCTTTTAAGTTCGAACATTATTATAAAGGAAGTATTAAAGGGTATAGCATTAAAACAGCTACCCAACGCTAAAACTCTTATTTGGCACATTAATGTTTTAATTAGATTCTTAGTTGACAAAATTCCTTCCAAAATGTCATTGTTCGAAAATTCTAAAAGAACTGCAATTCTCCTTTTATTGTGTTCCGGGCGCAGAGTCCATGCCCTTACATAATTGAGTATAAATAAAGAACACTTTGTAAGGATCGATAATTCTATAATGTTTTGACCGATTTTTGGGTCCAAAACTGATAATATAACTTATAAGCAATCCGGTTGGCGTTTACTTAAAGGTGAGTCTAACTCGAAAATTGACCCAATTTATTGGATTGACAAATTGCAAGAGTACTTTAATGATCGAACGGGTAATATTGAGAGCTTATTTATTAGCACACGTGGTGAACCAAGGGCAGGTTTACAAATGAATCAAGTCCTTTAAATCAGATCATCAATCTGTTTCAAACGATTAGATGATTTACCTAATCGTTACATCGATGTAGTGTTATAGGAACGAATTCTATTGATTTAATACAAGTTGAACTATCAAAGGTTTAAAAAAAAAAAAAAAAACTTTGTTGATCACATTGGCGTTCTAATTTAGTCCCAATCCAGCAGTCGATAACAAACACTTCTCAATTTGTGGCTTAGAGAAAGGTACAGTCAAGCTTAATAGAACAATTTTACCTAAAAATAAAATTGATATTAAGCATACTTACCTTTCTCTAAGCCAATTTATATTTCTGTCTGCTGATTCTTAATTATAAATGTATGTGATTGACATCCTTATCAATCACGGTAAATTGAGCCGCAATGAGGTTCATGGATATCGTTACGCGCCGCGCAAACGTATCCCCACTACCTGCCGGATTGGGGCGGATATGACGCTGCGGGGCTTAAAGCGCTTCACCGTACCGGAACCGGATACGCCTATCTCAATTTGTGGCTTAGAGAAAGGTAAGTATGCTTAATATCAATTTTATTTTTAGGTAAAATTGTTCTATTATCTATTCAAGTTGTTTATCATATGTTATATAATTACAATTTTTCAGACTTAGATCTTCCTACAGAATTAAGCTACTGTTGTGATTGTATGAGTAACAAGATTGAACATAGAAAGAAAGAAAGAAAGAAAGAAAGAAAAACATTTATTTGAACACAGTTCGTGAAACACAAAACACAAATAACAAAGATAAAATAAAAAAAATACAAAAACAAAAAATCAAATCAAATTACAAGTATAAATTAAAAGATGATAAGATGTAGTCAAAAATTATTCATGTTATAAGCAAAGCGGCCGTAGATAGCGTTGATCGTAAATTTTAGTCACGCAAAAAGTATGTTGTGGGCTGGAACAGACATGTTTACGCAGCACATAAGGAAGCGCGCTCGCAGTTTGAGTTAATATTTTTCCGTCATAGATTCCCTCATTTCGATATGTGTAGGTACATTATGAAGACTCACACTATTTGTATAAGAAAGAAGATTTCTATGATCGGGACCAACAGCTTAACGTGATTTCGGAAATATGCGAGGTTCGAATATGTAATGGATAATCCACCAACCGACCGCAGCAAGCGATCGACCCGTGTGGCTGTTATTATTTAGGCCCTGCATAGGAAGCTATTCATCAAACAAAATCTACCTACGTACTTAATATCGCATTATGCCAAATTGAGTTGGTTAAGTACCCATAGCGAATATGCCACTGTAAACCGTAAAGTTTATGTATGTTTACAAACAGTATCTGATTTTTTTTTAATTCCCGACGTCTTTGAGAACCTTGATATCAAATCATCATCATATCAAATATATTGGGGTCGGCTTCCAGTCTAACCGGATGCAGCTGAATACCAATATTTTAAATGAAGCGACTGCCTATCTGACCTCCACAACCTAGTAACTGGGTAATACGATACCCCTTGGTAAGACTGGTTGTCACTTTACACTACCCATTTCTCAGTGGGTTGCCGACAGCCGAGAGGCGCGTACGTACGCATATATTTCGGTCTACCTGACGTACTTAGTTTCAAATTCTTATGATATGGCTGGTTCTGATGTATTATGTGCAGTTGATGGATGTAAATCCAGCAAGAGAAGAGATAAAAACGTAGGTATATTATTTCAGTTTACCCGCTGATACAGAAATGCGAGTATCTAATTTGTTTTATTATCGTTTTTTTAAATAGGTAAATTGTTTAAAATTGCATGTTTCGTGTTTTGTATTTTATTGGTAGGTACGTAATTACTTCTTCCTCGTAATCTGTGCTTCCACTATGCGTCTGAGATAAGAATATAAAGTTTAATGACATCCATCCAACTGTCATTTGAAAATGATAATTAGCAAAAATCTACTTTGTGCAAATTAATTTTCATTAATATTTATCATCGTTATTATCTTGTTAATGTTATTTTCATATGATTATTGTTTATTTCTAACACTTGTACGTGTTAGAAAAACGTGCATGACGTGGACATCCTAAAACATTAAAAATTATTTTATTTTATTTCATAAAATGAACTACAAATATCTACTGACATCTTTATCGAAAGAGGCAGCCCTAGTAATTAACTATAACCACCCGAGCAGCAGCTACAAAGCAAAACTTACTTTACGCTTGTAAGGTTAGGTACATTTTCGTTTAAAGCGTCTAGCGACTCGAAGGTGTAGGCTATTATAGCAGTAGGTATTGAACATTTTGTACGTAGTGAATTATCTGGTAATCTGTGACTGTGGTTCCACATGTCACAATTTGAGTTACTGCGTGCCGGATGGCGTGTATTGTTTACTTTTTGTTTGCTTGTAGAAGTGAAGTTTTTTGCAGGCGAATTACGCTACGGTAACCTACCAAATGATTACCTAGAACCTATAATACAAATATAAATACTATAAAAAATAAGGGCTACTTTTTATAAGACATCCGCATCCGCACCCTCATCTGCATCCTCAATAAGGAATTTTCAAATATTCGTATCCTCATCTGCATCCTCAAACCCGATTATCTCGATATATCATCCGCATTCTCATCCGTTATATGACATCCGTTACAACCCTGTTTTTAAATGTCGCTGCATCACACTGAGATAGGAGCCTTTTGGCCTCGTACGGTACTTTCTGCTTCTATTTTCATATCACTTTGTTTTATTTTATTTATGTTTCTATGAGTGTATTTAGTTTTATTTGTGATCTCCTGTGCGAGTCCCAAATAAATACTTTTCTTTTCTTTCTTTCTAAAGGTCGTTGACTGAAAAAAAAACATCAAATATTTTTCTCTATCATGTTTACATATTGATACCCATTAAGTTTCGCTAGCTAATCTTAACTAATATTTTAAATGCAAAAGTAAGTTTGTTAGTTTATTTGTTACTCAAACTCAAAAACGGCTGGACGAGGGTAAGGACATAGGAAATTTTTCATCCAAGATCGCGGACGAAGTCGCAGGCAACAACTAGTTTAATTAAATTATTTATTTTCACTTCAAGATACAAATATCAAAGTAGCCTGACTTGACCCTGTATTTACATGTAAATCTTTATGAACGTCTTCAACTAGACTTAGTCATCTCTCTCGTCTATTTAGCTCACATCCAGTTAGTAACAGTCATCCGTCTCATATAGTCCTAAAACCTAAAATAGTTAGAAAATTTCAGAAAACACAAAACTTCCAAATAGTACCAGTACCAGTAGTACCAGTATTAGTAGTAGTTGTACTACTTTGGTACAAAAAAAGTTCTTGAGAATTTGTCTTAAATCGAGGTTCTGCGAGGACTAACTTTAGTGTTAACTGTAAACACATTGAAGCCAAAATTAAAGAAGTCGGTAAATAAAAAGCATTCAACCACCAATAATCGAGTAGAAAAACTTAAAATATCCCAAGTAACGCGCTTGCTCCGTAACCAATACATTCAAATCAAAAGTATGTAAAATAGTCACGTTATTATTTTTCACTCAAACATACATGTCACGTTAATAAAAGCGTGTAAAAAAGTAGCGAAAATTAATTTGAACCTAGTTTGCAGTATTAGTTCTGGCGCGCGCACACTGCGCTTTACGCATGCGCAAATAACATGGCGGTGAATAAATACATAGTTTTGATGTTCACCTTTAGTTGTTTATGCTGTGGATTGTGCCAACTCAACCTCAGTGAAGGTAAATCAGTTCGGGACTTTGTATCCCAAGTTAAATTCTGACGTCAGACAAAAAGTGGTTTGTCCTTCCAAAGAAAACCTAAAGTGTTCCTTATTAAGAATGAATCTTAGTTGGAGGAGAAATTATGAGAGGCCTGTGTTTTTTCCAGTCGATGGTAAATAAATCTATGTTAAATGAGTAGAATTGATATGTTAAGATGGATGAATTGTGTGAAGAATGATGTGAAAAAGAAGGAAGTGACTGATAAGCATGAAAGTTGACAGGGCAGAATGGAACATTAATTGTGTTGCACAGACACAAGTAACATGAGGACAGGAGGGATGTTGAGGTTCCTACCTCAACATCCCTCCTGTCCTCCTCCCAATTTATTTGGGGTCGACGCAACACGATTTCTTCTTCCATACATTCATCACTATTAGACGACATCTCAGTAGTCATCTCCTTTCTAGCCATGCCATCTTCTATCAGAAAACTCCTACCGTCATACAAAATTTATTTGGTTCCGTCGCAGACTTTTCATGTCTATTACCCATTATGTCAATAGTCACAGCCTTCTTCGCCATGTCATCTTCTATCGCTATAATTATAATTTTTCAGGGTCTCCTTGCACCGCCAGCAATGTTCACAACGGAACATGTGCCAGGCTGTTCAGATGCGGATCTGCTGTTTTAACATACCTCTATGTGAGTATGACTCATCAACCTTTTTCGAAGTTGGCGATGGCTTCCAGTCTAATCGGAAGCAGCTGAATACCAGTATTTAAAATGGAGTGACTGCCATTCTGACCTCCACAATCCTGTTATGGGGTATCAGGATACCCTTTGATAAGACTTGCCATACTTTCAGGGTTCTGACTACCCTTACCTTTTTTTTTGGGTGGGAAATTATCAAATAACTTCTCCCGCTCTGGGCGGAGCGGGAGGGCGTGTCAGACTCTTACTGCCTAAAACCCACCCGTGTTCCATCAGTTGCCTGTATGTTACCAGGGACCACGATATCCCTTTCGGACGCTCCCACGACCCTGACTATCCATACCTAACGATTGTTTTCCGAAGCATCGAAGGGTCTAGGTAAGAAATGGGTGTGAAGATGACTTAACCTTAAAATCCTAACAAATCGATAGGTAATGAATGGTAGGTAGAATTACACGAACCGAGCGTGAAATCTTTGGAACTTGGTGTAATTTTGCGTGTTGTATAATGTGACGAAATCACAAAAACGACGTGAATGTTCTGTTTCAGCGCAATGCAGGCTTTACAGACACGATGCATCTTCCAGCACTGCCTGAAATATGCTCATACAGGAACGACGAGCCCGTGGTCTGCTGCACTGATTGTGTGTTCAGTGATCGCGATGAGTAAGTACTTTTCTGTTTTATTCCTATCCTTTAAACTAACTGCTTCTACTTTTGATCCTTCACCTTCAGCATCTAGTCTTCTCTACTCTCTAGCTTCTAATGTCATTGGTCCATCTTAATGCGCCTCACACTTCGTTTGTGGCCTCATGATTTTGCTGATAATCCATGAAAAGTTATAGCGGGTTAATTTTTACTTCAGCTTGCTGATCTATCGCGCTACAGCATCAAGGCGTATATTAGAATAATTACCCGATAATGTTCCAACTGTTGGGACACATGCCTCCTCTTTGTGAGTGGGATTTGATGGTAATCCACCAAAGGGAACAGTGTTGGTTGGTGGACGTCACAGTTCGATAGTGAAATAAACTTAAGAAATAAATCAAAAGGAGATGAGTCTTTAACTAAATAAATTCTTCAAAAAACTTTCTTGCTGTCACTTTCTTCCCTTTCCTTTTTTTAGCTTCCTTGAGAGCAAAATGTTTTTCCAGTCCCTTCACCGTGATTTTCCCTCTGATTTTGCATCACTGTCAACATTACAGCGTTCTTTATTCACATTACAATAAGATTGCTGTTGAGTTGCTGCTGTCTGAGGTAAACTAACTGTGAGAAGACTGTTCAGAATCCATAGTAGGTAATTTAACTTAAAATCACGTTTTAGGTTTAAAGAGTCCGCCATCGCCCCGTATGGGGTTCTAGTCAGTAGGCTTGGACCAAAAGCGTGGGGAAGTAAGTGCTTTTTATTTTCGAGTTTTGTTATAATTTAAGTTTCACACACCTTTGTATCGCATTAGTCCAAAAAAGTAAATACCAATCTGTAATATAATAACAATAACATAATATAACACAAGCCTGTATCTCCCCAAGGTTTAGGCAGAGGTGAACCCATAGTTACATTTAAGTCCCCTTTAAAGGGCGAGCCTATTGCCATCAACCGGGCACAAATCTAGACTCCGAGCATGAGCTCCGGATCCGAGATGAAAAATCAATAATACCCGACCCGGGAATCGAACCTAGGACATTGTGTTCAGCAGTAGTGCTGGCGACCAATAGACCAACGAGGCAGACCCTTTTTTTTGCTTCTCCGTAGTCGGGTAAAAATAATTGAAAACAACGCGTCAGAGTCTACTTAGAACGCCAATTTTCAATTGTTTTAATTTATTATACGTGATATATATAAACAAAATTTATTACATAAATTATCCGAAAAAGATTTTAGATACTATAGAGAGGCTATCAGAGGAAATTACTAGCCGTCAGATTTTAATATACTTATTTAAGAAAATTATTTATTTTATCCATATACTCGGTAAATCGCAAAATACTGTAGTTGAGTCCAATCAGTTTATCACTACGAGGTTTGCAACAATGAAGCTAGGTGTCTACAATGCGCAATTTGGCAATGTTCCTCGAAAATAAGGCGCATCCACGCAAAACGGCCATCGCTCAGCATAATGCTGCGACCCTATGCGAGACAAAGCCTTAGCGCTGGTTTTCAGCGACAGCCGGCGTAATTGCGTAATACACGATCAATCACAATCAGAATCATTTTTAAACAGATTCAAAAGAAGATGAAGATTTATGGATTCATCCATTGCTTCATAAGTTCGAAAAAAAAATCTACTAAACAACGTAAACAACGCAATGAATATTGTTGAACTGTCAAAATGAAACAGATCAGTCTTAATCATTTACGAAAACAAAAAAGTGAAAATGTGTTACGCAATAACCAAACAAAAGGTTGATTTTAATTTGGTTCGCTATGTCCCGTCTATCGTAAGTTTATTTAAATGTCTTTAAAATTATTCTACTATTTAAACAGGGACAAAATCTAAACTATTGACATTTATATTTCAGAATGCTTGGACTACTTCCAGCGACTGCCCTACCCATGCCACGGTAAGGGTGAGGTGAAGCTCAACAGGAGTTGGATGGCATCGAAGCAATGCCATAATACCACCTTGAACGTTCAACTCACTGTAGGTGGCCAAGATCCTCAACCGTGGAAGTTCCCTCATCTGGTATGACTTCAAAAGCCAGGGCTCGGAAACATTATTCAAAACAACGTTTTTAAAACGTTTCTAACAGTTCTTTGTACAACATTTTGTTCGGAACGAAAACGAAATGAGAACGTTTTTTACATTTTCAAAAACCGGTTTACTCCGCAGCACGGGGCGTACGCCAATAAGCATGAACATGTTTAGTTAAATTGTACCTTATCTTCATTTTATTACATCATTGATTCCAATGCGCTTGCCGCTTACGTATTGATTAGGGTTGTGTCGCGAGTTTCCTATCAATCAACCCGAAAATAGAAAAAAAAAACGGTTAAAAACGTTTTTATTAATCGAGAAGGATTTGATCTTCTTCAAAAACGTTTTTGTAACGTCCCGTTAGAACGTAAAGGAAACAAATAGTTTCTTAGGTTTTTAAGACGAAACCGTTTCGAAAAATATACCGTAATCCGAGCCTTGTTTTAAAGCATCTTTTTATTTTATTTTTTAAGAAGAATTAATTCTAGAAGGGCTAGATAGAGGTGTACCCACATTTTGCTAGTTATATTCCTGGGAACGTAACCTCATGCTCAGCAGTAAAGCTTGTGACCATTAGACCAACGAGACAGTGAGGCCATGAGTTCCATCAATGTCGTTTTATACATTTAAGTTCCATAGCATTTCTTGTTTTAACATTAAATATATTCTATGAGACGGCAATACTGTAACTTCCCATTAAAAAAGAAAATAATGACAAAAAAAAAATCAGTCAGGTAGATTATTAAAATACAGGATGGCATCCTCATCTTGAAATTTTTCGTCGATGTCGATATCCCTGCCAGACTGTATATTGGACAAGTTCATTTTTTCATTTTTTTACGTAATCTAAAGATTACAGCAATACATTGAGTTAAAATGTGCCCATGACGTCACGAGTATGTAGATTTTATACTTACTTGTGACGTAGCGACCCACACTCCCCAATTTTAATGCGTTTTATCTTAGTCATTTTTAATTTGTATGATAAAGCAAAAAAATATGTATCGAATTTGAATTTATTATCCGACTAAAACTTCACAAATTTTACCCCTTTATAATATTATTAGTATAGATAGTGCATTATTTTCCAGGCTTTGCTCGGGTACGGTGATACGGTGGCTGCAGCGCAGTGGCTCTGTGAGGGAACTGTGATCAGTGAGAGGTTCATACTAACTGCAGCACACTGCACAAATGCCGGTGTATTGTAAGTCTACAACATTAGAATTATTTTATGCAAATTAATATACCTATAGTCTGTTCTTAAAAGTATCTAACGAAAATGTAAACAAACGCTGTTTAGGTTAAATTCACTCACTAAAAGGCATTTCACACATTCATTGTATTTAGAATGTTCCAACTTTAAATCTCATCAATTTTTTAAATAATTACTGTTTGACTAAAATTATTAAATCATAATTGAAACATCATCGACATCATCATCAACAGGTTAAAAAAGGAACCGCAATTGATTGATTGATTGTTGTGTTTGTGATTTAAAATCAGAAATTCGGGCTTAAGTATTCAAACAATCAAATCAAAGCACTCAATTTGTAACTGGCACTACAAATTGGCAGCTACAGGTACGTTTTAAGCCTCGTGTAGACTGGCGCGACGGAACACCGGTAATTGTTCTACTGTGAAGTTTTCTTAGAAATTGTTTTGTTAGAGTAGCGTCGCGCCAGTCTGTACGAGGCTTTATGATCCATTATTTACATTTTTATCAAATAATTTTGGAACAGATCATAAACAGGATTGAATAAATGAATAAATGGCCAACCGCACCGAAAAAAAAACGGCTGTTCTGTACAAAAGTGCAGTAGACACGATCAAAATGTATGGAACAGATTTTAATCAGACGGGGGGCTAGTTTCATGTACTGAATCCACCCTAAATGTTTTCGTTACGATATTCCTTCCACTGTGTATATTATTTCTAGCACACTATAGTTTACAAGATAGGGGGAAGGAAGGGAGACCTTTGCCTTGCAGTGTGACACAAAAGACTGATAATAATAATTTTGTATTCTTCGTCTCCTTTCTATGGTTCAAATAATAAAAGGAGACCTAGAGCTTTAACCGATTTAAAAAGGAGGAGGTTATATCAAATAACTACAAAAAGAAAAAGCCTCTATAGCTGAAGATAGGCGAGCGGAGCCGAGTGGAGACGTGCGGAGCTAAGTGGAGACGAGTGGAGCTGAGTGAAGACGAGCGGGGCTGAGCGGAGACGTGCAAGAATCGTCCAATTACAGACGAGACAAGAGACGCAATGAGGATTTCAACCATTGTGATAGCTGGATTACTGCAGGTTTCCGCTCAGCTCCTCCCGTCTCCGCTTCAGTAGAAACGCAGCCTTTAAGATCTTTGCAAATTGCTTTTTAATGTTTTGAATTAAACAGATACTACTACATGTTTAAGAAACAAAATAATTGCGTTAATGTTTGAAACATCAATTAATTACAATACTTCAATACGACATTTTATTTCCTCACTATGTTCATATTTAAGGGTCCTGAGTTTAATTCCCAAGTCGGTCAAAGTGTTATTGGGTTTTTCCATTAGGAATTTGTTAGTAACAGCCCGGAGTTTGGAAGTTGATGGTGTGATACCTACGTATGCCTCGGTCTTGCGCCTGATCTTTCTCCGATCATGTTGGATTGCCGTCCCGTACTATGAGAGAGAGAGAGGAAAAAGAGTACGCACACACTTGTGCATTGTAATATCTCAAAAAAATGATGATGTGGATATATTTAGTAACCTTTTCCGCTTAGCTATTTCTAAAGAGTCTTGAAAAGACCCTGGAAGAAATCGACACGTGTTTCACCTCTCAACGAGGCATCCTCAGGATGACGATTAACTTGTCGTGAACTCGAACACGGTGTGTTGCCACACCAAGCACCGAGCGCAGACAGCTTTATCGCCCGTCCAACTCACTTATATACTGCTCGCCCCACCTCGGGTCGGAACGTGATCTGCGCGATAAGGGGCGAACAATCGCAGTAAAGGTGACCTTGGCATACTCGTATTTAATTCGTTCAACAGTGTAACGTTTCCTGTATTATTTTTCACTATTTCTAAGCTCTCTAGTACTGACATTCTGAAACCTTTATCACATGTGTGTAAAATTTCGAAAGTGTTATTATTATTTAACGAATGACCTGTGTCTATTAAGTGTTGAGCAAAATGGGATTTTTCTGGATTACTGTTCCGGAACGCTGCAATATGTTCCTTATATCTTGTCTGAAAATTACGACCGGTTTGACCTATATAAATACCATTACAATCATCGCAATGTAACTTGTAAACACCTGATTTTTTATGGTTTTCTAATCGATCTTTTCCGTTGCAAATCTGTTTTAATGAATTATTTGTTTTAAATGCTACCCTTAGTCCATTTCGAAACAAAGTTTTTGAAACCCTATCACTTATTGATCCTAAGTATGTCAAACTACCTAAATATTCATGTGGTCTTTCTGGGGGCAGTGGGTACAGAAGTGAACGAACTATGTTGCGACGTTTCGTTTGAATCAAATCATCAACCATTTTCTTATTGTATCCGTTACTCTTAGCTATATGATAAATAATGTTAAGTTCTCTATTATAATTTTCTTGTGAAAGTGGTACTGACATTAATCTACGAGTAAAACTATGATAAGCTGCCAATTTATGTTGAATTGGATGACAAGATGACGCAGGAATCGTGACATCTGTATAAGTTGGTTTTCTATAAATCTGAAAATCGTGTTTATTGTTTTTTCTTGAAATAGTTAAATCTAAAAAGTTAAGGGATCCATCAACTTCTAATTCTAATTTAAACTTTATTTTGGGATGCAAACTATTGATTTTATTAACAAAATCAATAAAATCAATAAAAATCAATAGTTTGCATCCCAGCGAGCAGTATATAAGTGAGTTGGACGGGCGATAAAGCTCAGTCTGCGCTCGGTGCTTGGTGTGGCAACACACCGTGTTCGAGTTCACGACAAGTTAATCGTCATCCTGAGGATGCCTCGTTGAGAGGTGAAACACGTGTCGATTTCTTCCAGGGACTTTTCAAGACTCTTTAGAAATAGCTAAGCGGAAAAGGTTACTAAATATATCCACATCATCATTTTATTATGGATTTCCGCAAGGTCACGCCTGAATCAATTAACTATCTTATAATATCTCCCTAATTGAAGGCTAGTCCCCGCTGATTGGTCGCCATGGCCGAAATTTGATCTGGGGGACTATTATTAATTAATTCTCTCCCAATCATTGTCAGCGGCACAATCGCGTATGCTGCACTTGGCCTTCAAAACCACGTTGATCCCGGGAAGCAGTGGAAGATATACAACATCAAGAGACTTATAATACATCCCGAGTACAACGAACCTTCGTGGTACCACGACCTCGCACTGCTGGAGACGGATACAGAGTGAGTATGATAACATTTTTCACAGTTATAGCGCTTAGTAAATAGTAGAATGTTAAGGATTGTCCATCAATTACGTTACACTTTAACGGGTATGAAATGAAGGGGGTTATCAAAGTGTGACATCATGTGACTAGGGGGGGCGAATCATAAGCTTCAAATTTCTAAACTTCAAGCTGTGAAAAGAACGGGAAGGGGATCTTTAGGGGAGCCACAAAAGTCTTGAAATTGCCTTAATTTCTTTTTTGCAATAATACGACGGCCTTTTGATGAAAACATCTCTCCATTGATTTAACAACATTGCACGGTGAGAATTTATCTAGATATTGAACGGACAGTATAATAGATTTTTGTTTCTACGACTACTTTGCTAGGCAGCATATCGGCCATGCTACTAGTAATGGTCACCACGTTGGCTTATTTAGATAGGAGAATGCTTCTGGAAATTCGGTTGACGTATGCAGATAAAAAACAAAAGCCAATTCTATTCGAAACCGAAGCCACCATTCCCATAGCAGAAATCTAAGCACACTGCAGCACACGATTTCACGTGAACCCAAGGTGACAAGCTAACTTCAGCGCTGTGCTGGGGGTCTTTTATTAGTTTTAACTTATATTTCACACGTGTATCCGTGACAAATAAAGCTATTTTTGCTTCTTTCTTCGATGTTCCAATGATTTGTTTGTTCTCAGGATACGTTTCGATAATGAAATCCTTCCCGCGTGTCTAGATGTTGGTATTCATGATACATCTCTAGCAGAAGCAGCTGGCTTACCTAGCGTGGACAGGAATAAAGCCAACGACAACGAAACCAAGGCGGATGACTTACAAACAGTGAGAGAGGATTTCACTAACTAACTTAAAAGTTTCTTCTATTTCCTACGCTATTTAAAGAATTGATGATCACGGATACCTTCAAAGTCATTCACAAAAGAAAATGTTATCAAATGGAAGTATTCCTCCATGATTTTTAAGACACCCATAGCTACAAGATGCGACTTTTAAATACGTTTGGAGAACATAGTTATTTGAAAATGACACAAAAAAAACCATCTTAGTGTTTTCTGTTTCCAGATAATCCTAAATAAAATAGATCGAATACAATGCAAGAAAGCATACAGACCAGAAAATGATCTAATACACGGATATGACCACAAGACGCAAATTTGCTATGGAGTGCATAATAACACTGGCAATACTTGCAAGGTATTTATTACTTATTTTTATATACTTATTATTATAATTATGTATGATGCAAATGCTTCACATGTACTAGCTGGCAAGCGTAGCGTGGACCAGCTAGTTGGACCGACCAACTAACAGAGGCAGCTGGGACTGACTGGATGCGGATGATGGAGAACCGGGTGGTGTAGCGCAAGTGCTACTTGGTAGGGGCCTATTTCCAGCTAAGTGGACTGCCCCTTCTGACAACAATCATCACGGTGTAGCTCATCCAGTGTGGAAGGATTAAATTGCTCTTTAATAGGCACGAACATAATTATTTAGTACCTACTTAGTTCATGCGCTCTCATGGCTCTACTACAATAGATCTATAGAAATTAGGTTGAGACGATAACAGTGAAACTATACAGATCTAAATACATTTGATGTATCAACAGTAACTGATAGTGAGTTTTTATTATTTCTTCCGTCGATAAAATTAAGCATAGATTTCCTCATTTCGATATGTGCATTTTATAAAGACACACTGTATATATTATGTCCTTATTCAGCTAAGTAAGTTCAGCTGAGGAGCTCGTGGCTAAGTAATAACAGCTGCACGGGTCGGTCGATGGATCGATGGAGGTTAAGCTAAACTTGCCAGGGTAAGTCCGTGCATGGGTGATCAGCTTTACATACCGAGACTTTTCCATGCCTTGGAAAGCACGCTAAGCCGTTGGTCCCGGCTGTCGTTCGTGGATCTTCGACAGTCGTAAAAGGTCGTCAGAAGTCTGAAAATCTGACAACTAGTCTTACCAAGGGGTATCGTATTACCCAGTTATTGAGTTGTGGAGGTCAGATATGCAGCCGCTCCATGTTAAATACTGGTATTCAGCTGTATCCGGTTAGACTGGAAGCCGACCCCAACATAGTTAAGAAAAGGCCAGGCATATTGTTCAGCTGAGCTGCGCTAAACAATAAGTGAAAAATGTGTGCACCGAAAAAAATATAATTTAAGTAGAATACATGGAGTTAACAGATTTCTCCATTATTTGCAGCGCGTCAGCGGAAGTCCTTTACAGATAGATCAGTTCAGATGTCAGTATACCGTGGTCGGTGTGACGGGGCATTCCTCGGCATGTGGCAAACCTGCAATCCCTGGCATCTACACCAGGATACAGCACTACATACCTTGGATCGAGAGCGTCGTGTGGCCAGAAAAAGACTGAACAATTTGTAACTATTCATATTCAATAAAATGTAGATCGTTATTTAATTTATTCACATAGTTTTATTTCAAACTAACTGCCTAGTGGTGTGACCGTCGGAGTGCCAAGTCTCGAGTTCGAACCCAAGGCACGCACCTCTGACTTTTCGGATTCATGTGCGTATTGTTTAATTATCACTTGGTTAAAAAAAGGTGAAGGAAAACATCTTGAGGAAACCGTCATGCCTGAAAGATATCTTTCTCGACGGCATGTGAAGCCAAGTCAGAGGCCCGTGGGCGGCTTTAAAACTCTAACACCAAAGAAGATTTCAAACTACATACATTCTCGAAAACGGCTCTAATGATTTCCGTGAAAGTTGTAATATTGGGGTTTACGGGGGCGAAAAATCCACCTAGCTAGGTCTCATATGTGGGAAAATTCGTTTTCTCCGTATTTTCACCAGAGCAAAGTTCAGTCGCCCAAAGTTTAGAACAAGATTGAGATTTAGAACAAGACCTTTGAATAATGACATGGCAGCATGGAATTAGTATGTACTCTACATGGAATTAGTATGAACTATCCTATACTATTAAATGAGCATTCTCTATTTTCACCAGAGCAGAGCTCGGTCGCCAGGGTGGTGTTACATAAGCTGTTAATATTAGGTCTTTATAAAAAGATAACGTACACGAAACTCAACCAAATAAAAATGCCAATTTGATTTATTACTATATTAATATATTAGCTAAAATATCTTTACTCGATTTGTCTTATGTGAAGCGATGATAGCCAGATCCACCGTACGGTGTAAAACCAAGGTCCTTCTGATTGTAACCATCACCGTAAAATCGATTGCCAGTGATTGGGCTGTCAATTAGAGCCGGCATAGCGATTACTCCTGGATAACCAACGGATGCATAACCGTCATTTGGGTTGTCATCGTACAAGCCATCTGGATAGTTGAATTCGTCACCTTTCCAGGCTCCGCCCACAATAGCACTTGTGCCCATACCGAAATCTCCTACAGCAACAGGTCCAGAAAGAGGCAGACGTCCACCTACAGCTCCGCTCGTGCCACCATTACCAGACATCCAGGTGCCACCGAAGCTCTTTCCGCTGCTCCCACCGTTTTTCAGACCAAAGCCCAGGTTAAAACCACCATTGCCAAATATAGTCTTGTCGACACCAATGCCAAAGTTGAAACCTTTATTCGGACTAACGTTATTATTAAAATCGGCGTTACTGAATGCTTGAGCCTGAGAATTAATTTGACCTTGGTTGTAAGCCTGAGCATTACCGTGGGCCTGCGCATGAGCTTGTGCATAGACCTGCGATTGAGCTTGTGCATTGACCTGCAATTGAGCTTGTGCATGGGCAAGTGCTTGAGCATGTGCTTCTGCTTGAGCTTGTGCTTGTGCTTGTGCTTGATCAAAAATTTGGCTTTGAATAACGGATTGAGCTTTGGCTTCCAAATGAGCTTTGGCTTCCAAATGAGCTTTTGCTTGAGACTCAAGGATTGCCTCGGCTTTTGCAATCGCCTTAGCTTGTGCAAGCGCTTTGGCTTGAGCTTCAATTTCAGCTTGCGCGTCAACTTGCATATCAGAGTTGAAACTGTGCTGATTGATTTTCAAATCATTGTCGAAATAAAGTTTACTGTTTTTATTAGAATTTGTCATACTTTGAATTTTTTTAAATGCATTTGCATTTGTCTCTAAATTAAAATTGCCATTGATATTTTTATCAAATTGTGTATTGAACATATTGTTGTCATTAAAATATTTGTGAATGTCAATGTTTTGAACATCGTTTTTAGTAACGTCGACGTTGAATTTACTGGAATCTTTCTTGAACGTGTTTATATCAAACTTATCAAAAGAGTTAAATTTAATTTGATTGCCACCGTTCTTTATTCCATTGATATCAAACTTACTTTCACTATCAAAATTGAAATTACCTTCATGAAATCCGTCGATTTTATATTTACTCATATCAAAGTTAAACTTATTGTTGCTATCGTGTTGCAAGTTGCTCTCGCCATTTATAATGTTTTCAAAGTTAAAATTGTGAGCTATAATACTGTCGTAGTAGAACTTGTAAGCTTTTATGATGTCTTCAAGGTTGAACTTTGTTATACCTTTGGATTTAATACTAAAGTTTTTGCTACCATCTTTACTGCTAAAACAGAGGAAACTAACTTCGTCACTGGCTCCAGTACCTTGACATGAGCAGCTATCCGCACCCGGTTTAATGATACTAGACGTGAACATTGAGTTATTAGCATGACTGCCTTCTGCTATAACGCTTACATTAGAAGCGTCTCCGTCCATACTGCTAGTGCCAGCCGAAGCAATATTAATATTTTCACTACTATCACCATTTCTTGTGATATCGCGGTTTGTAAGGTAGGCGCTTCGCAAATTATATTCAATATCTGGATTCAGGGGTTGACCAAGGTTTTCTGGTTTTGTAAATTTGGATTCTCCTACTCTGCCAATGTAATTTTGTTGCCTTAGCTGTCTATTCCTATCAGCATAAGCTGCTTCATAGATTTGATTTGCCCTGCTAATATTATCCGGTTCTCCATAACCTCTTCTGTTATTTTTGTTAGGTTCCTTGTAACTTCGGTCTAGATCATATGATTCACTGGGGTCATTGGCATGACATATTGTGATGTGTTTGAGACCTAGAATTAACTGTAACAAAATAAGTCATCAATTAGATAGATTATTTTATGACGTCTAAAGTGCCAGGCATAAAAAAACAATAGAAGTGGATATATTTAGTAACCTGTTCCGCTCAGCTATTGCAAAAGGGTCTTAAAAAAAAAACCGAAAGAAATCGACACGTGTTTCACCTCTCAATGAGGTATCCTCAGGATGACGATTGACTTGTCGCCAACTCGAACACGGCGTCCAGCGCTTGGTGTGGCTCTCTTATTCAGGTTTTTTTTTAAGACTCTTCAGAAATAGCTAAGCGGAACAGGTTAATAAATATATCCACTTCTATTGTATTTTATAATGGATTTCCGCAAGGTCACGCCTGAATCATAGATAGTTATCTTAGTGCCAGGCATGAAAAACCGTCTTTCTGTTCTGGTCCATACGCGCATACTCAAATACTTCAGACACGTCTCTAGGCGTGAGGGTGACTCTATAGAGCGCCTTTTGTTTTGAAGGGTGGAGTGGAGTGCACTAGACCACGTGGACGCTCACCCATGAGATGGATTGGGCAAATTAAATCAGCAGTAGGCAAACCCGTGAATGAGTGCACTAAAAACACCAAAAATCGGAGTAGATGGCGAGAAATCGTGAGACGAATCACATCAGCACCTGGACAAGAAACTACATGAAGACTACGACTGCTCTGTCAAGATTGCTACGAAGAAGAAAGTGCCAGGAGTTTTATTTAACTAATTTAAATTAAAAACACTACTTTCTAATGCTATAAACATTCAAAAATGTTTACTAAACGGTATAAAATCATATCCCTTTATACATCACCATCATCGGGTGATCCTTGCTCGTAAATTGATTCTGTAAATCTTTTAGGGACTAGAAAGCACGAATTAGTGTGACAAAAAATGGAATTATGAACGCAAGAAAAAGATCATTAAGGATAAAAGAATGGTTCAAAATAAGTCAATGTAAATAATATAATTTTAATTGTTGTATATTAAAGTAGTATTGGTATGGAGCTAAACTGCGCCAAACCCGATCCATTTCCCAAATTATTGTAAGTTAATTAAGAATTAAGTACGACATTTTGTGATTTTGCTAATATAAAATAAATTATAGAGAAATTAGATTTTAAATCTAGGATGCAGGAACCACGAAGCCGAAACGCAACCGGGAAGTATAAGTATGAGAGAAAAGAGCCTATGGGATGCAATGGAAGAATTTCGACAGAGATGATGATGAAGATACTATTATCGATATTAAAAGCTTCTCTTAAAAACTTACCAGATTCTGAAACAGCAATATTGAAAGTATGTCTTTCATTGTTTTATATTCCAGTAATGCGCCGAGTTTCGATGGTCGCCGAGTAATATGGTAGACCAAAATGGCTGACTTTAATTAATAAGGCAACATTAATATTGGTTACAACGGAAGTATTTAAACCGACTTTTGTCACGGTCTCCCAAGGAAATAATGACTAAATAATACAAATGATAAGAGCTAATTAGTGAAGTGTTATTTTTTAAACGATTTTTTATTGGTTTTAACCGCTGCTATGCTTGTGTATACTATATATATATACTCGTAGGCATATTATCACCATCACCATATCATCATTATCATTCTTAGCTTAATGTTAATTGAAGCGTATTGTTCCTTTTTATTTTCTTTCTTACCAATATTATTTGTCCTGGGTTTTATCAACAGTTCACCAGATATTGATGGAGTCACAGATCCTGGATTAGATCTTACATCTTTGCAATCCTCATCATTGACAGCTTTGTTCCTATCTTTTGTATGAGATACTGCTACTCTAGTTTTCCTTGTTTCTTCGTTTTTCGTCTGATCTTAATTGCTGATGCTGTCCTCGTTTATTTAATCATTATATTTTCAGACAGTAATAGTTTTGCGGCAAAAATCTGTTTCAATGTCAAATTGATTGTTTATTGTAATACTCCCTTATCTTCACCATGGGTTTCTTTTTATTTTTATTTATAACTGTTTATTAGGGTTCCGTACCTCAAAAGGAAAAAAAACGGAACTGGATCCCTCGTGTGTGTCTGTCTATCCGTCTGTCCCAGCCAATTTGCTCCGAACCTTATGGACCGATTTAGTTGAAATTTAAACACATATGTATTTCTATGACCTAAACACGAATGTGTAACGTAAATAAAGGAATTTTATAATTTTGATTGAAATTTTGAAAAATCATAAAGAGAACTGCCAATCAATCGTTTTAAAACAGCGTTATTCAAATGGCTCATAGAAAAATCTTTCTATTCTGTGAATGAGTAACTAAATTTTAAAGATTTACGCTGACATTTTACTATTATAATTTGACAAATGATTGACATTTTTATTCTTATTAAAATAACTATGATGTATGTTCCAATTTTATTAGCGTCTTATTTAATTTATGTAATTTTGCATGCTAGTTTTAGCGAATTGTTTTAGAACTTGTTAAAAAACCCGACCATCTGTATGTACTACAATTCTTGCAAATAAAATTTCATTTCATTTTTTTTTAAGTTTTGTAAACTGTACCGTGTGATATTTAAACAAAATGAAAGGACTTATTGCGAAGATTTCAAATATTTGAATTTTCATAATTTTAAAATTAATACTTTTAAAGATATTTAAGAAAATTTATGAAAATTGACCATTTCCCCCCTTATCTCCGAGACTACTGAGCCTAAAATTATGAAAAAAATACAGAGAATGGTTCTTTAATGTGTTTTTTTTTTAATGGTTCTTGTAGCAATCATGTCATTTGGTTTAAATAGGTCCTTATATTTATTATTTTATTTATCTCTTATATGGAGGCTTTTAAATATGGCAATACGGGCTAATTATTACAACAATACGGGCACAATGGCGACAATACGGGCTAATTATTATTATTACTATTATATAGATTATTTGCTTTTAGATTTTGTGAATGTGATAACGTTGTAGGCTGTAGACTTGTGGACCATTTTCTATTTTGCTAAGTACCTGGTACTTGTTAATAGGCCTACACAGTCCTCTAATACCTATAATACCTAATAATCTATTAACATTGTCATTTTTGAAAACATTGTAAAAACCATTTATTTTTAAAAGAGTAACCGTGGAGTTTCTTGCCGGTTCTTCTCCATAGGAAGCGACCAATTGGAACCGTGCACCTAGCTTCTGACGTTTCATAAGTACCCTTGTAGGTTTATGTGAAATAAAATATTTTGAATTTTTACTCATACATTACAGGAAAACCAAAGGCTATGGTCTTAAAATAACATGGTAAATCTCTGAATATTGTGCGTACAAACTTACATTTGCAGTTGAAATGTTTGGAAGAACATGTTTTTCAACTACAATGTTAAGTTTGTTCTTGGGATAAATTCATCCCAACTAGAAACCCTTCATTGTGCGTGATCCGACACGCACTTGGCCGGTTCTTTTTAAAGTACTTTTTCTTTAATCATTTGTTTATTATTCCTAGGCCTATTATGTATAAGCAAGTGTGTTTAGATCAATTAAATAACCAGCATTGCACATTTTCTTAAATGCTCTTTGTTTTCTCAATTCATCATCGCTCGTCTAGCCTGGTCCAACGGCTACATGGAGCGACTGCCTATCTGACCTCCACAACCCAGTAAATAGGTAATACGATACCCCTTGGTAAAACTGGTTGTCGTGGTAAGGTATCAGTATTTTACATGCTACTATTTGTTATCAAAACAATTTGAAACAAAATTTGCAAATATATAAAGCAAGAAACTTTTCTGATTTTCCTATTACCTATTACACATCAAATAATTGGGTTCCATTACTATTTACTCGGATATAATTATATTGGCTTCGCTTAATAATAGGTTTCTAAGTGTTTCGAATTGCAATATGTTTATAATTGATTACAACTATTAGAAATGTTTCAATTTAAGATTTTATAAATTAATTAACTAACTAATTTTAAGTATTTGAAAATAGAAAACCGTTACAAGTTTAGCCAATTTCATGGCAATTTTTTCCCTGTTTGTTTACCATTAGCAATATTGTACCCACTTTTCGTTGATAGATGGGTAAACCCACGGCAATGTGGGCCGTGGTGACCCAGTGATTACCATCCCAGACTTACGAGTTGCAGGTCATGGGATCGAACCAAGAATGCAGCAGCATGAACTAAAGACGCAAATATAATATGACAGTGACCTTGAGTGATTAGCTTGTATGTTCTGTACTGAGCTCACGCAACGCGTCGTACGTCCAGAAAATAGGACTCGCCCATCAAGGAGCGCTGATGCAATTTAGACGCATTATTAATTTATTGTACATAAAACAAAAAGTATTTTAATAAAACACGTATACTAAAAGATCAATAATTAAATTATCTTTAAAATGGTGAAGGTTTCAGAAAAATACGCTTGATAGATTTTGCGAGATTCTCAGTTTTTTATCCGTGTTAGACATAACTTTACAAATTAATTTCAATTAATATAAACATAATCTAAAATATTAAATGATTAAGAAAATGCTCTTATTTAACATATAATTTTTCTAAATCATTAAAACTACTCATTAAGACATGATTTTCAGTATAAAATCATTAAAAGTTGGTTATACTAATATTCTCAAACCAATGAAGAAAACATCGTGAGGAAACCTATAAGTCGTACTGCCCGTGCGCTATAAGTTGGGACCTGCTTGGAATGTGATGCCACCGCGCTCAGGTCCCAACTTATCGCGCACGGGTAGTACCACCATAAATTTTGGCATATGAGACTTCCACTAACCCGCACTGGGCCGAACGGCGTGGTGAATTAACGACCCACTCCCTTTCACAGAGGTCTGAGTCGTAGCAGTGGGAATAGTATAAGATAATGGAAGCCTGACAAACAGCCCCGGATTTACGCCTAGGCACCCAGGGCCTAGGGGCTCAGCCAACTACCCCGACCCAGGTAGCTTGCTTGCCTGACGGCAGACGGAAATAGAGACACTGAGAGAAAAACATATATATTTACAAGAAAAAATACTTCAATAAATTATTTAAATTACTAGAATACTGCAGTTGGGTTGAGTCAAAAGTAGCTTCTTCATATCATTTATTTTTTGCAATTGATATCAAAACTAATTAATTAAATAGTTACTGAGGTATTTAGTTGCGATTTGGGAAAACGAGTTCTCTATCTGCACCTGCGAGATCATTTGCCGTCGGATGATGATGAGGTTATATAGACTTATCGTGACTAAAAAAGCTACTTAAATACTTAGCAGAAAGAGGCTTTTGGACATTTATCCAAACGTTAAAATTGCGCTCTGAATGCTGTAGTGTACACCATCGTCAAACTGCTCGGCAGAACGGTCGTTTTCAGCTTCGATAGAGACAGAAACGCAGACTAGTCAGAAATAATGCAGTCTATAAAAGTATAGACTATGATGACGTCATCCGCTCGTTTGCACAGAAGAATGTTCGCCGTATGATTCTATAAAGATGCTTATTTATTGTAACTAATTAAAGTTAGACAAAAACTGTTGAGAAAAAAAAAATGGTTGAAAGCCTATTGTTTTTTATTTACAAAAATTCCAAAATGGCTTCGGAATGAAAATGTTGAAGTGCCTAGGGGCCCTGGGTCTCTAAATCCGGGCCTGCTGACAAATCTTGAACAGACAATACCAATCTTGTTGAGTACGGTTATTTTGATACGGGCTATCCTCGAAAGTTGGTGCCGATGTACTTACTTAAAGAAGAGTGGCAGAGATAGGGTATATACATATACAGCACTGTATACATATCTCATCACTGGCTTATGGTATGACGGAACATTTATCTTGTTGGAGAAGTCTTGGTCTGCAACCGAGAAAAGCGTGTTGATCGTTCTTGTTCTGTAATAGAACAGCACCCTAATAAGCGGCCTAAAGCGCCATCTAATGTATCTACTATGAAGTTTTCACGTCAGCTTCAGCTCTATTATATTGCAACTCCTCCGTAGTCGGGTCGAATTGAAATTTTTACGCAGTTAAAGATGTTTGTAAATAGATGGTGCTTTTGCAAATAATCGCGATAATGGTTGTGATATTATTATCAATACTTGGGCAACCGCGCTCTGCTCTGGTATAAATAGAGACCGCTCATTTAATAGTATAGAGCTACACAGACACAGACGCCTCCCGTCATTCCGACCTCGCCGTCGAGGTCCTTTGCGATCGCGTCCGCGCCCCCGAGTAAATGATACTCCTCCCCGACCCTTGCTCGATAACGAGGTGCCAGCAGTGGTTTCAGCTGTGCACGTAGCTTTAAATTCCCCGATTGATAATAATGATCAAAACTTTGATCCAGCCCGTCCCATCTTTGATGTCCTCCCTCCGGTGACGCCCTAAGCCGAGGCTCGTACCCCACAGGGGGTGCCCTTAGCGAGCGTTCACCTAGCTTTTTAGCTTAGTTTTGTATGCCCCTGGCTGGAGGCTTTGAGTGTAGCAGCTTAAGGCAACCACGGGATTGACCGGTTAAGTAGTCATGACCTCAGAGGTCAGCTACGATGATCATTATTCTAATGTCGATAATTGTCATGTCGTTATTCATTATCTTGTTCTAAAGGGCGACCGAGCTCTGCTCGGGTGAAAATACGGAGAAAACTAATTTTCCCAGATTTGAGACCTAGCTAGATCGATTTTTCGACCCCATAAACCCAAAATATTGAAACTTTCATCGAAATCGTTATAGCCGATTTCGAGAACGTGAGTAGAAACCTATTTACAAACAAATAAATATATTTACAAATATTGCTCGTTTAATAGTAAGAAGGACCTCGGCGGCGGAGTCGGAAAGACGGGTGTCGTCTATGTTTGTGTAAAGTACTGGTGGCCCTATTCTTCTCATGGAGGAGTGTTATGGGGTCATCTGAATCGGAAAGTACATGCCTCGGACTGCGAATCTTACTGATTTTAATCCATTGACAGCCATACCTACACTTTATATACGGCTGACAGCCTGGTTCCACCCACTACTAAATAAAGGCCTCCTCCTCTTTATGCCACGCTTCCCTGATGCAGATCGTCCCCGCGGTCTTTTGTAGGTCATCCAATCATCTGGCTCTGCCAATAGTTCTTCTACCGTCCCTCAGCCACCACTCAGTTAAACCTTAGTTCCAGATTCCATAACTATGTTTTGCCCAGATGTTAGTGCTCTGCCTTACTCCATTTCAAGGAAGGAGGACGATGCTGGATTGATGAATTTAATTATATTACGTAGACTTTCATTTGATAGTAGGTACTTTCAGAATAAATACTTTCAGGTGCGTCTTGATAAACTGTGCAGTTACATGACGAACGTCTTGTAATTACGTTGCGCACTTGCGTCGTAATAAGTCATAAACATCGCAACATGAGCTCCTAGAATACCTTATTATGACAAGACGAAAATCTGAATCTTTAGTCCGACCAACCCTAAAGTTCCTAAAGTTCCGTTCCAGTGGTAACTTTAATACCACAAAGCTCCTCTTCTGTTCGTGTCACCATGACTAGTAACTTGAATACAGCTCATGCTGTGCTGTTTAGCTGCTGGCTGGCAGTCTGGCCGTCACCTTGCAGCTACAACTCTTGTACCCCAACCATACCACCACTCTACTCCACTTATTTCTTCTACTTTTTCCATTTGATCAAGTAGTTGTCAACACCAAATAGCCTATATGTAAAAATATTTTTTTACCTTTTCTATAGATGATACGTTGATGGTCTAACAATCTAACTGATGGAAAGTAGTTACCGCCGTCAACAAACACTTACACAACCAACGAGTAAGCTTCGCCAAATTCAGAGAATTCAGATGGAACAGAGTATATTGTTGTTTGATGGCAGAAATAGTTTCTCAGAAGGGCCTTCATAAATCGGCAGACGAATCAGACTACCTACCAGCAAGTGAATTTCGTCCCGTAGGATCTAACCTTCATGAATAACTTGGTAGTCACTGGACCAACTCCAAATCCAAATGAGAAGATGTAATTCCAATGTGGTATAGTCTATCTCGACTTTAAGATTACTGTGGCGAAGTATTGGGCCAACAAACTAAAAAAATATCGTACTATCCACACTTTCACAAAGAAGAAGCATGGTCTTTCCCAAAGATCTTATCCCAAATATCCTCTTGTTCATAATTCGTCTAGGTAGGTACCCCATTCGTCATGTTTAATAGAGTTGAATTTAGCTTTGGATAACACTTCAGCTATTATCAGCTTTTTTTACGTAGATTGTAATGACAGATGTCAAATTAATCTTCAAGTGATGTGGCGTTTAAAATCGAGACATTTCCGAAATCAATATTTGATTATTACTAACTACTGTTCAATTATCAACACTTTTTTAATAGAAGTACGGCGGATGTAATTACTCAATTAAGTGGTTACACATAAATGAAACTATTAAAATGAATCAAATATTAATTTGGTACAAATAAATCGACTTTTACGGAGTATATTTAAGTAGCGTAAAATTTATATTTAATTCATTTTTATTAACCAACACAGGAAGAAATCGCGATGCCATTTACTTTGAGTAGACAGGTTATATTAGTTTAACTCTCGAGAAAATTTAATGTCTTTTAAGACTAAGCGAGAGAGGGAATATCAGAACAGGTATAGGTCATCAAAAATATATTGTTACTAGTCTGATTGTCCCATTACAGAGCAAAGGAAGGATGACCTAAGATCTTCTCTAACGGAGGAGGAACGAGCATTAATCACCACGTAATTGTGGGTTAGCGATTATAGAAGAATTCAGGTTCAGTTTCCTCCACTTTCTCCCTACTTTCATCTTCACCGAAATCAATTTAACCTCACCCTTTTTGCCTCCTGTTTTTTTCGGCTGCTTTCCTAGTTTGCAAAGATCCATCCGGGTCCATTTCACATATTTATATAAGTCCTCTTTGTCATCCAATCGTTACCCAATCTTGCGCCTTTCTGTGTCATTATCTTTACTGTATTGCGTCCATCGTTCATCACATTCAACTTTTAGCTATTTTCTGTCAAAAAATGTTGGGTGGCTTCCTTCAAAGCTTCCAACTTCTTCTTCCATCACAAACTTAAATCCATATACATTGCTAAAGTCGGTAACAAGCTGATTTTCTACTATTGGATAATGTCTATTGTAAATCTGAAATCGCAGACAAGATTGTGTACGGAAATTCATGCATCCGACACTTTCATGGAAAATATACTTACTGTACCTATTGTTTTTAACCCCTCTGGCGAATTTAGTCATTTTTATCACTCGGTATCATACGTCATACTGCTTCATTTAGTTTCAAGATGTTTATATGTCGCCTGAACATTAAGAGCATTTATTCAGAAAGTGGGCAACGTCGCAAATAGGTGTCAAATATGTCACTCTTTTGATTAATCTGTCAACATTACTATATGGAAATAAGAAATATGGCTAACTAGTGAACTAAAATATAAATTTATTGGAGAACCAACAGCTATAACAAATGGATTACAGTTCTTTAAGAAACATAGACCCAATTACAGGTTCTGTCGGGTAAAAAAATATTAAAATATTGATTAAGAATGCAATAATTAATATCGTAACACCAAATATTTAGTTTTATATGTAAAAAGAAGTATTTGGAAACTTTCCAAACGCCTTTTTTACACCTAAAGTGGGTACAACATCAAATTCAGTGGTATAATTGCAATTCATTAATTATTAATTAATATTCGAGTTCACCAGTAAGCGATGTTTCATATTTCCATTAAGTAATACTGCTAACTTAATCAAAATAGGTAATTATTTGACACAGCTATTTGCGACGTTGCTAACGTTTTGTATGAACACTCAACATTTTATATAGTTACAAAAGTTCTCAGGTTAGATAGTTACTGAAGTATTGTGCAAAGTGACCAATTAGACTCTGGCTATATTCTCAGACCTATGAACCTCCTCCCTTAAGCATTTTACAACATCAATATGTAAGTATATGACTGTTATCAATTTTAATTTCCTCAAGAGAGAACCCACGAAACAAGTACTCCATCGCTCATATTTAATAGCAAAATGTTCCCAGAAGTGTTTAATGGAAAACATCTGACTAATCAGCTCTTATCACTTGTAAATTAAGTAATTATTTGTTGGGCAACCGTGACAAATAAGCGTTTATGTTCCAATGTTTAAATTTGCTATATGGCGCCTTCATAAAGTTGACCAGCCTTCTTCCACCGCATCATTATGTACTGGACCTTGGCGCGAAACTGGAACCGACGATGAAAATTTACCTGGTAATGTACACACGTTTCATTTCACTGCATTTATACTAGTAAGGTCAGCCGGTACAGGGACTTGTTGTATCGTTTTTGAGACAAACGTTTCGAATCAAAGTGTGATTATAAAATTGTAAACATGTCCCTCAAAATATTTGCATGTTCGCAATATACATATAGATACTTAGTTAAAACCAATTTCTTTAAGGGTTATTTGTTTTCTAGTTCCCTCAGTTTTGATTAGACTATGAGGTCTGAACGTCTTGAAAAATTATTTAGAGTTATTTTGTTTAGAATCAATAAAACCATCAAGATTTTTCATTCTCAACATCTCTGTCTCTCTTTCTTTAGATAAAAATATTGCCGTTGCTGGTCTGAGATCTCACAAGTGATGTTCATGTCTTATATTAAGCCCTAGCAGTTCATTTAATTTTGTGATAATTGTACTATCTTGGATTGTAACATTCTGCTCATACCTATTAATTATATTTATTCTAAACCTAATCATTTCTTAGGTCCGACTTGTGCTTTATATGTCTCCTACAATTAATATAATTGTTGAAGCAATTCTTTTCCTTCTTTGACAACACTAGTTTACTCGGTGTTTGAACCCCAGCCGAAAGTCGTTAGTTATTATTTATTAAGTAAGAGTTATTGTGGAGGACAGAGGACTAATCAAGTAGCAATGAAAAAAAAACACACGAACACTACTACAAGATTTATTGTCGGTATATCCACAGGTTTTAGCTATTACAGCTATTATTTCAAATATTATTACAATCGCTGGTTTCGGGCAAGGATGGCTACAGTTCACAATTCTATCTAAACGCGGTTAAAACTTACGAGACTAGTGCACTCTTTCGTGTCTGGAAGCGAACAGGGACAGTACAATCGAAATGTGGGCGGAAAAGAACTCGTTTACAATCAACTTCCGGTTCCAGAAACTTCTAGAACATTCAAGTAATCTCTACAGTGCTGCCTCGTAGTGTCAAGAGGCGACTACTACAACATTCATTCATAATATTACAATACTCATTCATAAAACAGCGCCTCCAGTGTCGAGTAGCGAGCATTAAATCGATATTTTCGCGTAAACTATTCATTGTTACTGGCGCTCTCCTACGGCGAGCGCCGCAACCAGAAAGACGTTTCTAATTCACTGCTTCCGCTACACGACAACAGAGGACGCTACTTGTGTATCAGTCACAGTTATCCAGAAATAATATATAAAAATTCTGTCACGTCTGGGAACATAGAGACGGACACACATACATACAAGTCAAACACATGACTCTTTTTTTTTGGCTTCGCGGCAGTCGTGTAAAAACAATGGAATTGTTTTATAGAAAATTTTACGCTTACAGATGTCCTCCATTTATATCGTATTACCTACATTTTAAAATCGTATCTACTGTTACATACATATAATATTTTTTCGGCTGAATGTGTGTTTATCGCCCTACCTTCTTACCTCCTTCATCTGTTCGTGTGATTAGTGACTAGCTTGGTGTCAGAGTTTTAAAGCTGCCCATGGGCTTCTGACTTGGCTTCACATGCCATCGAGAAATATCTCTCAGGCGCCGGTTTCTTCACGATGTTTTCCTTAACCGTTTTTGAAGCAAGTGATAATTATACAATACGCACATAAATGCGAAAAGTCAGAGGTGCGTGCCTTGGGTTCGAGCTCGAGACCTATGACTTGGCAATCCGACCTTCTTATAGAAACCCATTATATCTTTTTAGTTGTCTATTAAGAGACCACAAATTCAATAATATTTTAAAATATTCTAGCTTTTCTTTTATTTTCAGTTATTTCTCCTCGCTATAATCGTTACGTGTCAAGCAAAAGAGGTGTCATGGAGTAGACAACTGAATGCCTACTCTGGGAACAGAAAAAAAGATCTCAACCAAGAGGCCTACTTAGACGAAGGAAGTAGCCGTAGCGACAACAGTATAGGTAGAACAGCATATGATGGGAGTGTTTATGTTGTAAGAACAAGAGGTCTCAACGATGACGTGAGGCGTGCCGGTAAACCATTTGGAGATAACGTCAGGACTCCGTCTACCCTTGTTGTTGAGAAACCGCTGACTGAAAGTAGTCAAACAGGTCCTAATGCCTGGAAAGTTGGTCCGAATAAAGGATCCGTTGTTGCCAGAGCAAATGGCCAAGCCCGGGGAGTTCCTGATAAGAACCATAAAGCTACTCTTACAAAAGCATATGGGGTTGTTAAAAACCCTTCTGTTTGGAATCGAGCTCGCTTTGGTGATGCAGCTTCCGATCGTCATGCCGTTCGACAAACTAGAAGTCTACCATTAGGAGTAAGTGGCGTTAATCAAGCAACGTTTGTTAGTAGAACCAATAATGTTGGCCAAGGAGCTAACATCTTAAGAAGTGACCTAAACAGAGCCAGTAGCTATGGCCAAGAAAATTATCTTAACATAGTAGATGGCCTTAGTCAAGCCGATTACGCTAGAAGAAATCTTGGCTTACCAGTTCCTGTTGCTAGAGCCGGAAACTATCTAAATAACGTCGATGGCGTTGCTCAAGGACTAAATCTTGAAAGAACAGTTCCAATAGTAAGAGCAAAAAACTATGGACCATTCAAATGGATTCACAAACCAAAACCTAATGTGACTAAAAGTGAACCTAAAAATGTCATTAGTACATCAGATAGTATAACACCAGAAGCTCTAGTGAGTCGACACGGGTATCGTCATCCAGATCCTGAAATTGAACGCAAGCAACGAGAGCAATACGTTCCATCAATTTTAGATATTGCCGAAAGAAGCGCTATCAAAGATAGTAAAAACAATGACCTTGACAGCACGATAGGTATTAATCTCCCCAGCTTTGACCCTATTGATGACTACAGTCTCATTAATGATACTTACGGAAACCCTAACGATGGTTACGATGCCCCTTATGATGGCTACGGGATTAACGATGGCTCTGAAATTTCTAATCAAGGCCCTAATAATGTGTATGATGGCTTGGATTATAGCATGCTTGCTCCTGATTTTGACAATGTCCACGATAGTGATTTTAACTCTATAACAAAAAATAAGATCACAAACAGCGCATTAATCGCTGTATATAATGATAGCACTGACCAAAATATTAGGTTGGTGCATAAATTCTTGGACACTTGGATTTCATAAAAAAAATTCTAGGTTTCAATTCGATTATATGCTAGAATAATCTATTATTCTACAGAATGTTCTAGGAGCTTTACGCCAAGGGGTATAAAAGGGCGCGCGCGTTCCGAGTTGTTCACTTTAGTTCAAAATGGAATCGCGTCAACTACGAGCGATCATGCTTTACGAGCATAATCTAGGAACGAGTGCAAGGCAAACGGCCGAGAAAATTAACACTGCGTTTGGACAAGGCACTATTGCTCATTCCACAGTGAGTTATTGGTTTAAGTCTTTCGATAAGGGGGATACGAGTTGTGAAGACAAACCTCGCTCCGGTCGGCCAGTTGTCTTTGACGAAGACCTTCTACGCTCACATTTGGAAAGACATCCGGATGCGAATACCAGGGACTTGGAGAAGGAACTTGGGTACGATCATTCCACTATAATTCGGCACCTGCATGCAATGGGCTACCACAAAATAATGAGTCGGTGGATACCCCACGCTTTGACAGACAGCGAGCGCGCAGCACGCGTGACCATATGCGAAAGTCTTCTTCTGCAACCACACAGACAAGACTTTCTCAGGTCCATTGTCACTGTCGACGAATCTTGGGTTCACTACAACAGCAAAACGCGGCAGGCCTATTGGGTTCCATGCGGAGAAAGGGCGCCAACGGAACCAAAGCCAGATCGTTATGGACAAAAGATAATGTTATCAGTTTTCTGGGATTGGCAGGGCATTCTCTATTGGGAACTTTTGGACGAGAAGCAGACTATTAACGCTACTATTTACGGAGAGCAACTGCAAAAGTTAGCCTCAGAAATAGCGACTAAGCGTCCAAAAAGGCTGTCTGTATCACTTCTTCAGGACAACGCTCGACCACATACTGCGAAGTCTGTCCGCCACATTCTGGAAAAGCTGAACTGGACAGTGGTACCTCACCCGCCATACAGTCCTGATATTGCGCCGTCGGACTATTGTCTATTTCGGGCTCTAAAGTTACGTCTAAGAAAGAAGAAGTTTGAAAAATATGAACAACTCCAAGACGATATCGCCGAGTTTTTGGACCACCAGCCTCCTGCTTTTTGGGAACACGGCATAATGTCTTTGCCAGAGAGATGGTTACATGTCGTTGAACATGACGGTCATTATATTGTGGATTAATATTTCTTTAATAATAAATAAAATTATTTTTAATAAATGTGTTTGAGTGTCCAAGAATTTATGCACCAACCTAATATTTACAACAATACTAATCAAAAGAAGATCTCCGATCGCGGGGGTTTCTTTAACGACGATAAAGAATACAATTTGGATCACCGTGGCTTCCTTAATATAGGCACGATTTTTTCAGATGGCAGTACCAAGGATGATGGCATTCCTAACGTTGTAGAAATTAGCAGCAGCAACGCCCCAATGAACTCTAACGGTGAATGCTACTGCAGCACTAACAACGGACATCGTGTTTGTAACTGTGACCCGAACCACTGTGAGGGTGCGACCTGTCACCGCGTCACCCAAACGCAAACCACTACAACAACCTGCGAACTTTGTAAAGCTAGAGAAACGACAACGCCGAAACCCTACGTTTGTGACATATGCAAACAGCCACCGCCGCCACCACCTCCACCACCACCACCACCAGCATCACCATGTGAATACTGCAGACCTAAATGTGGCCCCTGCAGACAAAAAGAATCTAGTTGTGAATGTAAACAAAGCTGTAGCTGCGGATGCAACTGCTGTAAAAGTGAAAGCAGCTGCTGTAGAAGTGAAAGCAGTTGCTGCAAGCATAGTAGTAGCAGTTGTTGCAAACATAGCTGCCAAAGTTGCAAACCAAAAAGGCCTAGCTGCAACAACTGTGAGTCCGGTCAAGACTTTGGAAACTATTTTGGAGATAATGGAAATAATAACTTTGGGGAAAATGGAATTAATTATAATACAGAAAATGGAAACAATTACTATACAAACAGTGGTAATAACGCTTATCATGCACCTTATAATGGAGACAATAGTAACAATGCTTATAATGCTGCTTATAATGACTATTATAACAATTATTATAAAAATCAAGCACACGCATCATTCGGTAGTGTTAATGGTGGTGGTCAGTTCCATACCAATTTTCAAGGAAATGCATTTGCCGGAGCCTACACTGGTGGAGATGGCCAGATCACCGGCCGCGGCAAGAGTGTTACTGAACAATCCGGCTCCAGCGGCGGAACAGTAGCCATATACTCTGATACCGACATGGACGATGCGGCAATAAGTAGCAGCAAGAGTAGCAAAGCTAGCAGCAGTATGAGCAGTGTAGCTGGGAGTTTTAAAAGTAAAAGCAGCGGGAGCAGCAGTAACAAGAGTAGCAGTGGCAGTATCAAGAGCAGCAGTGGAAGTATCAAAAGTAGTGGAGGTAAAAGTAGCAGTAGTGCCAGCGCTTACAGCAGCAGCGCTGCTTACGGTGACCCGGCGGCGGTGGCAACCCTTTCACCCATCTCTTCAGCACTTTTAGCAAAACTGGTATCTTTCCAAGTAATCCCATGATGAATCCGTTCGGTGGATAACACAATTTACTTAGTTACTGATTAATAAATATATTTTTGGATTTTTGCAATGTTTTATTGAATGCATACTTTGAAAGTTTTCTTTTTTTGTAGATGCAGAGACTGAGATTGCGTTTGTCATTGTTTCATAGATACCATGGCCTGGTGTAAGTCACAAATAAAATAAAAACCAGTCAAGAGCGAGTCGCACTCGCGCACCGAGGGTTCCGTATCATTTTAAATTTTCATTGGGAGACCTATATTTGTCAGAGAATTTTAACACTGCATACTGCGGTGTAGAATATTGCAGTCAGCGCCATCTCTGGACCGATAGTTTTTATTTTATTGCACACTTTATTCACGTGGGCCTTCCAATTGCAGTGTTTATCAATTGTGATACCGAGAAATGTCGTTTCGTTTACTTCTTTTAATTTAAGTCCTCTATAATTGATGTCTAAAGTCTTATTTTCTCGTCCATATGTACTAAATTGAATAAAATAGGTTTTTGTTAGGTTAGGTTAGGTCACGTAGATTATTTTCGTCATGCCATGCTATTATTGATTCGATTGTATTATTTTTGTCAGTTGTATATTTAAATCATGTCAGTTTCATTAGTAATGATTGTTTGAATTAGGTTAAAACATACTAATATTGTGATAACTGAATGATAAATGATTTTATTTCTGTAAGTAGGTTTGTACAAATAATTTTCCACGTCAATCATATTTTAAAAACTAGATGAGGTCGGCGTTTCCTATCTGACTGAGAAGAAAGGCCGAAACAAACTCAGAGGTCACTGTCTCTTTTAAAGTCCAGACATAATCTTGGTCAGATCATGTGAAGATCATGTAGATTGGTGCCTGAAGTGGTCTTATGAGGAAAGTATTTCACAGATTGAGAGGGCCTGCCCAGTCAGTCCACGAATTTGTCAGTTATCGTGCAGCTCAACCCAGAATTTAAGGAGCCTGCCCAACGATTCAACGAACAATACCAAAAAAAAGGACACATAAATTACTCAAACTGTCAGACCATAATTCAAACTAACAGAAAAAATTAAAACAAAACAAAAAGAAATAACCCACATAGTCTTCACATTCACAATAATTAAAATAATATAATTATTTAAAAGTAAATAATCATGTCATTGTGTATATAAAATTCATTAATGTCAATGTGTATATAAAATCTCGAAAATAATCTTGGTCAGAGCATTTAATTTGAGGACCATGTAGATTTGTGTCTGAAATGGTCTTTTGAGTAAAGAACCATACAGATTTGAGTGGACCTGTCCAGTCGGTGCTAGCATTTGTCGTTGTCATTTGTCGTGTAGCTCAACTCAGAACTTAAAAGGAGCTCAACGATTCGACGAACCAAAGAAGGACATTTGGGTAGGACGCATAAAATACTCACAACAAAAATAAATAAATATGTATACATATATATGACCCACATAGTCCTCACATTCACAATAATAAAAAAAAAAATACACTTCACAAAGTTAATATTCATGTCATTGTATATATAATTTTAAAGTAAGCAAAACAAAGTTGCGTAAGTAAAAAATAAATAAATCAATTGGAGCAGCAATCCTTTTTGTCCTTAATGTAATCTTTAACGGTATAAAAAACTTTAGTTTTTAAACTTTGTTTTATTTTCAACAATTTTATTATCGTAGTATTTATTTCATAATGATCTTTTGGTTTTGCAGCTTGCTCTAATACCTTTAGATATCCATTTTATGGGTCGATCCCTGTTTGACATCTTTATTCTTTTGATAGGGAAACATAATTTATAAAATTGATATCTCGCAGAACTTATCGTAAACTGCGTTAATATTGGATTCATTAAATACTTTGGAAAACGATAGTTCAGATATACATTCTTTAAATCTCTTTTAGTCTCTCTTATATGTTGAATATTCCATCAATGCTACACCTTTTTCTGATTTAATGGTGCTGATTGGGTGACCTATACAAGAATTCTGTCGTGTTGATTCTTGAAGCACTAGATCATAATTTTTAACAATTTCGATTAACACCTTAGATTTATTATTTATTTTTGAGTGTTGATATTCAATTCACCTGCTAAAACTACTTTTTTCTTAAATTTACTTGATAAACATTGAAGCACCGGTTTAAGTATTTCGAAAAACTTGGCAATATCAGAAATTGGATATGCATATGATAAATTGATTTTGGTTCTTGATCTGAATGCCACAGCATTCAAAGATATTGTTAATACAATGCTGATTTATGAAAGATATTTCTCTAAATATAATACCCCTTTTTACGAGGATAGAGACTCCACCACGCTTTTGCGAAGAATCGTCCTGCAGTAAGAGGTTGCCAAACTATAACCAGAGATTTTTATAAGACTTTCATTACCTCGTTCTATGAACGTTTCCGGCAGACAAATCCGGGCTCATTTTAAGGTCTGAAAGATCTAATAAATGTATTTCTATTAAATGAATTTTGTTTAGTAAGTCGGCAATGTTTTGATGAACTACTCTTATGGTGTACCTGCGACACAGAGGTCATCACTTTGGGCCTTATGAGGTTGCCATTAGAGGTACCAGGTTCGACCTCCTCGACGGAGATCACATCATTTGTTTGAGTACTAGAGTCTTTTAGGTTTCGACTCCGTAAGGCGACTTTGTTCAAGTTGATTCTGAATTGGAGCAGGCGATATTTTTTAAGATAAAATAATCGCTTTATATGTTCTGAGTTTTTATAACAATGTAAAAATTTTGAATCGTAGTAAATTTGATTGAGAATTGAATTAATCTTGCTGCATAACCCATAGGCATTGAAAACGTTCAAATTATCAGTGAAATCCACGAATTTGCAGTCATTACAGTAGTCTTAAGGTATCATTAACTTTCTTGTGATTTAAGTGATCAGTTTGAAGGACTTTTAAAACTAGACTAGAACAGCACATTTAATACATTTAAAATGAATCTCAAATATATCGTATGTTTCTTACGATATTTTGAGCCACCATCTAAAATACATTCATTAAAATAGACTGACGGATAATTTAAAGCTAAAAACAAATAATAAAACCTTGAAATAAAATAAAAAAAACACCGAAATGAGAAAAAATCACGACATGTTGAAATTGACCCTAATAATTTATGAAAACACTATTTGAATTTTTTAAATGGCATACTTCATATGATATCGGGTATTTTATTATTATTTTTGGGAGCAACACCGAAGAAGCTCTTTTTCATTAATGGTGTATTCCATTTCGGCGAACATAATTTATTTTTATATTGAGTACGGATTGGGGTCTTCTTAACTGCTGACAATTTAGTAAATAAATGCGGATTTGATTTTACAAAAAATGCAGTTTTCAATATAGGTATAGCTGGTAACGTTAAAATCTTAAATGTCTTAAAGTAGGGAACGCAGCTGTCTGTTGGTTTTAAGACATTTTTTTGCATTTTGAATATAAATTCCCTGTTTGTTGACTGCCCCCAAAAACAACACCATACCGTAGAATAGAGACAACTAGTCCATGATAAACCTTTATAGTCTTAGTCTCTTGGACAGTTGGAATAATAGATATGAAGATTTACTCAGTCGATTTGAAATTTCCTCTTGGTGAGGTTTCCAGGTTAATTTATGGTCTACAGTATACCTAAGAATTTCGCACTCGTGACTTCTATTTTAAATTCCTTATAGGTTATATTTAATGATGAAAACTAACGCCGCTGATGAAATTGCATAATTTTTGTTTTTGTCAAATTAATTATAAGATTATTGTTTCGTTTATTCATCTAGTTGCTTATTACATTTTTGAATACCTATTCCTTAAAATAAACAGAATTAAAAAAAGACATAAAAAAAAAATTGAGGCCCGCTGGTGTCGGGAGCAGGATCCAATCTACCGGTGTTTAGGGCTGCAGTGACAGGAACCTCCTCAATTAGGAACGTCTTCTGAATCAGGCCTTTGATCAACCGTTTAACGAGAGCCTCAAGAGATGTTGGTCGAGGCTTTCGGCCATCGGTCCGTTGGCCGTTACGACAATCGGCACAATGATAGCCGAGCTCACACTCCACGTGTCGACAACCTCGTGTGCTAAGTCGAGATATTTTATTTGTTTCACCAGCTTTTTTATAAATAATAGATATTAGGACAGTAGATTATGTAGGGTGAAAAGAGCGAGCGAAAGTAACAAGATAATTTTAATACCTACCCCGTCTCGGATAGGTTAGGAATTGATTTACATTTTCAAACTGAAATAGGAGTTACAATGTCGACTTATGCAGGAAAGGCCACTAATTCTAGAATACAAGAGCAGAGCGAGCGAAACAAGCTCAAAAATTTTGCACACTCGGATACGTTCGATTTTCTTGTGATCATTCATAAAGAATTACTTGCTTTATCGACTTATGAAGAAAAGCTCAAGAACAAGACAAGCGAGCGAAACGAGCATCAAAATTAAAATTTTGATGCTCGTTTCGCTCGCTTGGACCCCACCTTGAATAAGTTCAGTTTTTTTGGATTTACATTTTCCAACAGAAATAGGAGTTACATTGTCGACTTATGCAGTAAAGGCTTTGCAACTACATATGAAAATGTAGAAAACAAAAGCAAGCGAAACGAGCTCAAAAATTTTGTACACTAATATGTTCGATTTTCTTTTGATCATTCCAAAAGAACTAAGAATTACTTGCTTTGTCGACTTATGAAGAAAAGCTCAAGAATGAAGATAAGCGAGCGAAGCGAGCCTCACAATTTTAGCACCCCACCTTGAAACAGATTCCGTTTTCTTATCTTAGGATATGATTTACATTTTCAAACAGACATAGGAGTTTGTCGATTTATGCAGGAAAGGCCAAGCAACTATGAAAATGTAGAATACTTACAAGAGCGAGCGAAACTAGTGCAAAAATTTTGCACACTCTCGGATACGTTCGATTTTCTTATAATCATTACAAAACAACTAATAATGACTTGCTTCGTCGACTTATCAAGAAAAACTCAAGAATCAAGACAAGCAAGCAGAGCAATCCTCAAAATTTTAGCACCCTGCCTTGTATAGGTTCTGTTTTCTTTTGACCATTATACAGAAAGAGAACTTACTTTGTTGAGAAGAAAAGCTTAGACCCGTTTTACAGCAGTTTAGCGTTTTTGAAATCTAGCCTTAACCCGAGCGTAGTGGTGCCCAAATTACCAAATTTGCTTCGCTCGCTCTTGCATCCCTTATCCTCTTATTTTTATAACAGGCTTTTTTCTTAATGTTTTTGTATATGGGATTACTGTGGCTCAAGTACCTACAGTTTTTTAGCTAGTAAGGACACATAAATTATTCAAGGCTCTCAACAGCTTGAACGATTTTGGGGGGGTCCTAGGGGTCATGACCCCCAGGATCGGACCACGCCTGCTTAGTAGTCATAGTTCTATTATTTACTAAGCTGAGATATTGCCAGCTGCAGACGCAGGTTGGCCGCCCTAGGCCCGGTCCTCTTTGGCCTTAGGGAAAATCTGCAGACTAGCATGACATCGGTAATTTTTCTACCGTGAAATGTTCTTGGAAATTGTTTTGTTAGTCGAGTCGTGCCAGTCTGCAAGAGGTTTTAGTCGTTTCAGTGGGACAAGTGCCTAATAATAATAGTTTTGAATAATTACAATAAAAAATCTTGTTTGCAAATATTTCACATTTTTAATTTCCCACACACTTGGTTTCAATAAAACAGATGAACTATATGAACAAGTTTCAAAACATTTTTTCTCACCCTTTTGCAAAAATTAAATTACAAGTGTTTACTTCACATTGAAAAAAAAATTTAAACCACTTTTCTTGAAGACTTGACCATTTTTTTTTTCCTTATTTTCATAGTTACTGGTGAGGAGTTTTTGGTAGAATTTTATTCCATACCATTGCATGAAAATATTGTACTTCACACACATTTTCCTATGTTAGCTTAAATAATTGAGGAATGAACTATTGTTACTATATTCTATCTAATGACTCCAACATTACGATGCTGTTTCCTCTGATAACCTGAAAAGATTAAACATTTAGTTCAAGAATCATTTAATGGTTGCAGTGTTCAAAAGAGGCCTATCTATCTGCCTAGCCTTTTCCCAATTATGTTGTGGTCGGCTTCCAGTTTCAGTCCAAACCATTTATTTGAATTAAACCATTTATTTACAGACACATTTGAATTGTCAAGGTGTCAGTCAGAAGTCAGAAAGATGAAGCTAGTTGACCATTCCAAATTGTAGTCGATTCCTATGGAGAATAACTGGCAAGAAACTCCATGGACATTCTTTAAATCTAAATATTGGTTACAATACCCATGTAGAAATTATAGTTACATAAAACCCCTCAATACTTCCTAGTCTTGCTCCAAGTTCTACTTAGGAGACGAAGCATCACAAACTACACTGGACATTAAGATGACCACCTTCAATAGATGTATTCACCAGATATCTATAGTTAATAAGATGGCCTTAAGGAACATCTTACAAATATTCCTGGTACCATCGCAAACATGCATATTTGGACACCATAAGGACAAAATACAAATACCATACAAAGCTATCTTTTAGAGGGGGAATCTAGAAACAGTTCTATTTTCTGGTAAATTTTGATGTTCAAAAATGCCTTTTGATTACCTACTTAAAATAAATGCAAGTCATTTATTTTAAGTAGGTTTGATGTCAAATTTAGTATACGCACCACCATGCCAATGTTATTCCTCTGTCCGTCTTTGCATTCCTCTACAGACTCGTCCAGCACTAGGTTCATGAAGGGATCGAATCCTCGCAGAACTCCGGTCACAGCGCGGCCGGCATTAAGTTTGATTGACAGCTTCTTGTCCATGAACCTGCAATGTTAGGAGGATTTTGTTATCTTTGAAATGGTTATAGGTTAGCTAAGCCGGACAGCTAAATTTTCGAAGTAAATTTTCGGTGATGGTTTGTAATATTGTGGCTTGTTTATTGAAGATTTGGGCATGATTTTGATTATTGACTCGATCCAGGTTTTACTGGTTTCGTGACAAATTTTATGTTTTCCGAGCAAAACTAATGTAAAAGGAGGACACAGGGTGGTTAGAAATATATAAGATAAAACTGATCAGAGTGAAATAAAAGAAACATTAAATTCTCAAAAACGAAACAACAGCCTTTTGTTTAGGTTATCAATGGCGCGCATGGGACGCCACATCGAGATAGTCTGTTTATTCATGAATACGACTTGGAAACTTACTTCTTCAATTCCGGAGGGTGAGCTTTCGACATTTTTGCTGTTTTTATTTAGTTTAAAATCACTTTATATGGTTATTTTTACAGAATTTTGCGTTCGGCAAAAATTGTTTGCCTGGATTGTGCTGAAAAGAAATGTCAATTTAATTGTCAAAAGTCAAATTGTCAATGAAATGATGGAATAGTGTTGTCCGCAACAAAAAATAGAATAAACAGATGAAGAAATATGGAACCTTTTCAAAATAAAATAAAACATTTTCAACATTCCTTTTACAAAAGTAAACATAACATAACATCAAGCCTGTATTGCCTGAAGGGCTGGGCAGAGGTGCACCCACATTTTGCCAGAACAGTTCATAATACCATCAACCAGGCACAAATCCAGACTCTGGGCAATGGAAAAACAAATGTAAAGTAAAGCAAGTTCCAGATGTAAAAGTAAAGTAAGTTTCTTCTTATTTTTATTATTTTGTCGCATTGACAGGCACTTTTTGCCAGGTTGAAGCTGTAAAATAAAATAAAATAAAAACAAAAACGTTCAGATACCAAACGTTTTTGTATAACGGGGATTTAAAATTGCCACTTGCTCACTTCAGATGGCGCTGATCTCCAGCGTCTGATAATTTGACACTTACCCATACATTTGTGTAAACAAGCGACTACTTTTACGCATAATTAATTATTGAGCCCAGTTGCGCCGCTGTTTACTGCAAAAATACAGGGACCCAAAGATATAAGAAGAAAACTGTGGGAGAAAGCTCTCCGAAAAAAATTGGCATCCGATATTTCGTCGAGACGATGTGCTATCCTTTTAGCCTAAAATTTGGGGTCAATGAACTGGCACGTACATCCCGATCCAATCCCGGAGGCATATCCATACTAATACATATTATGTATTAGTATGGATATGCCTGTGGGATTCCGGGATATTGAAATTATTAAGATATTTTTAAGGAATTTCAAATGTTGTAATGTGCAGAATAAAAATTACATCAAAATGAATAAGAAATGTTTAACCCTTTTGCTGTTATTGCATTGAATGCGAAAAAATATTAGGATGTATAAAAAGATATTTTTATTTATTTACTCAAGAATAGTAACAATTACAAGCAGCAGATATACTTACGAGAAATAACTACTAAATTAGTCATATTATATAAGTTTCAAATGGATGCACAACAAAGATTCACTTTATTACTTGATAAATAAGAAAAAAAAACAATTTTAAATGTTTACTTATCGCATTCTATAAATTTCTTAATAGTAGTTTAAAAATCCTTACTTTTACAATATTTGATTCAATCCCGTAAGTACCAAAATTAATCCCGGAAAAAAGGCTTATCCATGTTATGATTTCTATGACTATTCATGACGCGAGTACGTAAAATCAATCTAACTACTCTGATCATTGCTTATAAGGGAGAAAGTGGTTTATAGGTGATGCTCCTAAGAGAACTAAGTCTGTTTTCATTACATACATACATAATTGTGATGTGATATGTAAATCATGTGTGTGTTTATATTATCATATTAGATCAGTGCTAGAAGTGCTTTCTCTGAGGTTTTTCAGTTAGGAAGATCATGCCCGAGTTGGTTTTCAACTCTGATCAGGTTATTTCATCGTACGCCTCCAGTCTATAACAAAAAACGAACCAAAAGTCACCAAACACAAAATAACCTCTAAATTATAAAACGTTCATAATTTATTGACTAGTTCTCCACTCCAAGTCTCGTTCATATTTATCTAGTTTTCGTATAATTTGTGATTGACACAAAAGTAAACCTAAATACAACAATGGCGGTAGGACGTACAGTTGTGCTGCCACCTGTTATGAGCTTTCAGTTTTTAATCTCATTAGAAGTCATTTTGTTAAATAAATTCGAAAGAAAAATAATTTCCTTCCTTTATTTAGTTTTCGAACGGACTCGGTTTCAGGTGGTTTCAGTGTAGCCATAGCAAAAAAATGTAATCACATGGGCAAATAATGTTTTTAATACAATAGTAAGTACCACTCGAGACTCGAGATCAATCAATCTTCTAAATAATGTCATTGAAGACTGAAATTGTTAACTAGGAAACTTACACATACGTTGTAGATTACTTTTATCTTTTTATATTATTCTGTTGCATTATTGCCATTGAATAAAATAGTTTTCCAAATGTAACCCAAATTATTGTCAGAGTCTACAAAATTCAAGCTTATCACATGTGACTACGAGAATTTTAATTTAGTAGAATAATAGTCATTCCTTTTATCACACGTCAAAATAAGAATAGCCAATAATACAATAGCAACAAGTAGACAGCTGGGAGGATGGATGCTGTTGTGATAAAATGCAATAATAAATAGTCCGTTCCGTTTATGACTATGAGATTTTAGCGTACCGTAGGACTACGTGTTGTTAGTGAAAGTTTGTGGTTGTGTTTTACGTTCAAAAATGGATGAATCCGGGATCGATATGGGATTCGATCTCGCAACGTTCCTGACGAAAGATTTTAGTGTTGATCAGAAAGTCTTGGAGGAGATGACTACTGCTCAGCAACACCAGGACTTCATGTTCTACGAGCTCAAATCGAAAGCAGTGCCGATAAGTGAGAGGTGAGTGGTATTTTTATTATAAACATGTCTATCATCTACTCGGTGATGCGCTACGGCGAATGTCTACATTACGAATATTTTTAGCACATCATGAGGAACAATTTCACCGTAGTTCGAACGTCCGCGACCCTGAAAACTGGACTTGGCAAAGCCCCCAGTTTCACCTCTTGTTTATCTTTGGTCTACACAATTCTGCAAACATTCCATCGTCGGATGTAATGTGTGCAAAATGAAACTTACGCTTTCTTTAGTATTATCAGAGTAAACACGTGATTCTATGAATAAAAAAGTTTTTGAATTTTAAAAGCGATTTTTCAATTTTCCCGCCATTTTTTGGAGGTCTTTGGGGATTGAAATTAAAAAAAAAACATGCTTTTCTTCATCATGATTAGTTACCAGTATCACAATGGAAGACGTAGGGAGGAGGAAGTGTAAATATTTTGGTATGCACAGAATTACTTTCAAAAGTGACCTCCTTTGCGGATCGCAAGACGCCCGACGACTTCTTGTCCACCTAAACGCCTGATCCTGAGGTTGTAGGTGTAGCATGTTATGTGTGTAGTAAAACTACATATTTTACATCGTGACTCGTGCTATGCCATAAGGCTGGGAATCATAGAATTCTTTCTTATATCTATGCTGGGAATCCACGTCCGATTTTTTCATCAGATAGTCGAATCCGATGGTCTGATCTGGTCATCAGAACAATGCAAACTATCCGAGTACAGAATCGGACGTGTGTTGAATGTTCTAACAAAATAAAGGCTCCTACGCCTTCCGATAGCCGGATCAGAATATCGGATCCGACTACTTATCTGATGAAAAAATCGGACGTGTATTCCCAGCCTAAGTGTTTTGTTTTCATTATTATATCCGCCCGCCATTTGCGACCGCCAAGTAACGTGCGAAATTCCGCAAATTGGCGTAGATTTTTTCCATTCAAGCTGTTGACGAAGTAAATCATAGTTTATTAATTATTATACAAATTAACCCAAAATCAAAACCATTTTCTGAACTGACTTACAATTCGCACTCAAAATGGTAGAACCATGAAACCTCGTGGATTTCCACACGTGAAAACGACCTCAGATATTCGGTAACCTAACCCTTCAGTTCCAGCAGTCTGTTCTGAAGGCTTCCTGCTTGGCACATACTTCTTAGAAGATACAGAATGGCCTGGATAAGGTTATCAGCTCGTCACCATGCGTGTTCGGTGTTACAGTCCTCTGAGAAATCGCTTCACAAAATAAACACCATCAGCAAAATAGACTATTTTCGTGCGCGTTTAATAACCTAATAAATGCCTAGGATCCTGCCCTCGAACTCCGTATCTTCACAATATTCTACACCAGGCATGGGCCAGGGCTAACCCATGTCTTTGTTTAGGATCCGAGTAGGTTCGGCTGTTTTTGATGACGTTTTCAGTTTCGTCGAAAGAGGTCACTGCCTTGCGAGAGTGTGACGGACAGATCTACCTACATTATTTTATGACTATAGAACATAATAGAATAGAATACTCTTTATAAAATAATAATACTCGATCAATATTTATAAAAAATAATAATATTCAATATGGAACTCTTGCTTTCAATTGATTAATTTGTTTGTCCGTGTACTTTTTTATCTCTACGTCCCCCAGCAGACAAAGACCTCATCTAAAGTTCAATCCATGTTTTACTTTCAGGTCACATGATTTGATGATCGTAACTACTTCTGAACTAATATCAGAAAGTTTCATCTTCCCTCCGCTATCTTCTTCAGGCCGTCGCGTCAGTCCATCTAGCTGGTCGCCAACTATGTTTTCCGAATCGCTATCTTCACTCAGTACCTACTTCCTTATCAGATGCCACTACTGCGAAAGAAGCATCTAGTTTAGTACTTAAGACTGGTTGTCAGACTTGGGCTTCTGACTACCCGTAACTACTGTCAAAGATCTACGAATGACAGCAGGGACCAGCAGCTAAACGGTCTTTCCGAGGCACGGAGGGGTCTCTATATGTAATGTATGGTTACCCATCCACGAACCGACCGCGGCAAGCGTAGTTTTACCTTTGATCGACCCGACGGCTGTTGTTATCATTCAGCCGCGAGCGAGCCCCTCTTTAGCCGCGAGCCGCTCCTTTGTCACTAGTCTATGGCTAAAGTATTATTTTATGCTCTAACTGTAACTCCCTAAATTACTAAACCAATTAACGGTGTGATTAGTTATCTCTATCACGCGTGGCATCTAATTAGTGTTGTTTTCGTAAACGTTTACGAGGAATGCTTAATTTTTAGAGAAATACCTGTTTGTTATTTATCGGTCTTTTATTCAGAGTTCGTTTCGAATTTTAGTTTGTGTCACGATTGTGTGATTTTCTTGTAATGTTTGCACAAAAGAAAATAATGAACTCTTTATTTGGAATGTGTAATCACCAAACAAGTGGCATCCAACTGAGATAACCAGTTAGTACTATGCAGTACCTACATAAGTATCTACCTATTTAGTTATTCATAAACCTCGACGTCCACCAATGATGTTGAGAAAGTCTAGTCATATATTTCTCAGAAAACTGGTACTTAGAGTTTATGTAAATGTAAGTAAAAGACAAAAATGATGTTGTCAAACAACTAAGTCCTGTGGAGCCAAATTTAAGCCATTAAACACTGCAAAATATTCTACGTCCGAGTTAGGAGATGCCAAAACAGAATTGATTCTGACCACTTTACCGCACTCGAGAACAAATTTGTGCAAGTTACGTAATTTACCGACACTAGCTTCCTAATTGGGGAAAGTGACGATTTTACCGCACAACAGATTGTTTATTTTTATTGATGCTATAAATTGTGAGATAAGAAGTAATCGGGATGTATTTGCAGCGATTTTGACTGGCGAAATAACGTTCCGAGATCATTCTTTTTGGCCATTATTTAATCAATCAACGATAAATCGGATAAAGACAGTGAACAAACGGGACATTCCTTTGTTTCACCATCCCCTTGCTGAATTTATTTGAATTCGGCGCTACCGTCACGTCAGTATCACATTGAGAGCGTTTGTTTCTTTATATTATTTTATTTAACATGATGCTGCAGCAATACCCCGGAGTAACGTATAAAGGTATATTAGAGCTAAAAAAGGCTAGAAATGGGGAAAAAACAAAAACCTTGTACGGTATTACCTGACCTCGCAAAAGATTCGGTGTCTTATCTCGTCATGTGATTTTATCGGCTCTGTATATTCGTAGAGCGTTCAAAGGAGTTTTTATCGGAACGGTTAAGCCTTCATTACACTTGGTTTTGTTATTAAATATTGTGTTAATAAAAATATAAGTAAATATGTTTCATTTTCTTTTGTCTCAAGTTTGTCTGATGCACCTCGTCCACAATAGAGCAACAGCGGTAGAAAACCCAGAGATGAATCTAGCGTAACTCTGATGTACTCTAGAGTAATCTCGTAGCTTAGTATACCAGGCAAACTCCTTTACCTGACATTTGATATCATGCGGACTAAAAGATTTACGGTTCGGTTCTTAATATCAGATTTGACAATATTAAATAAGTAGTTTTTTAACCGACTTCAAAAAAGGAGGTCTCAGTTCGCCGGTTTAAAAAAAAATGTATTTTCCCCAATTACTCGAAGACGGCTGAACCGATTTGAAAATATCTTTTTTTTGTTTTGAGGGGTATTCCAAGTTGGTCCCATTGTCATTTGATCACGATCTGATGATGGGATCTTGGAGAAATCAAGGGAACTCTTCAAATGTTATAGTAACTTGCTCTCGAAAAGCACCATTTGATAAAGTGGAACTGATGAATTACAAATCAACACACTAAAAAGTGAAAAAAAAATCCGGGACCTTTTGTGAAACCTACTGGTTTCACAGCTGTCCGGAAAACACGGGCAGCCACAGCGACAGTGCGGGCAGCGGACAGCTGTGAAACCTGTAGGTACACTGGAAGATAAAACTTAAACTAACTAACTTTTTGTTACAAATGCAAGTCGGTACATTTTACTGTGGAAACTTAAGTGCAAATTGTTGGCCATGTTTATCACAGGACATCGCACCGTAATATAATTTATTTAAAGTTTTCCATCAACATCAAGATATGAGTGTATATTTTTATGCGACAACAACCGATAACATATCCGAATTGTCTCAAATACTCGTAAGACTGTTCTCACTAACGTCTTACTATGCAATTTCTTTCTCACTTGTCTGAACATTTACACGAATAATGATCCTAAAATAAGTCCAAGGAGTCGGTCAGTTAGTCAGAAAATTGAAGCTAGTTGTCCATTACAAAACGTAGATCTCAATGGAGAAGAACGGGCAAGAAAATCCAAGGACACTCTTTTAGAAAATCCTGGGTACCATCATTTTTGATGCTATGTGTGAGAAAAAAATAAAAAACTGGCACCCCGGGAGTTCCGACAGAAGTGAAAACTTGAAAAATATCGCCACCGCGGTAATCAACGCGTTGATGTCTTTTTAATAGGTAAAACCTGGTGTCGTCACAGTGTCGCGAAATAAATGGTTTAGTCCCATCTCAAAAATGCCCAACGCGCCTAAAGAAGCTAAAAAAAACCAATTCAAAATATAAGATTAAATAAAATATAAACCCAAGCAGATAAGAGATGACAAGTATCATCTGACGGCGCCCGTTCATGAACATAACGCGTGGATCAGCAATATTCAGCTCAACCATTTTGTAGGGAACCAAATTATCCAACATACGCGCCACCATCAGCGAGACAATTGAGTGAAAATGACATACTCTCAAGATCAACTGCCATCCTCTTTCGAGTCAAACGGCTCCATGATACTCACATTTACAAACTTGGGAAAAAGCTTTAAAAACCATACAAAACTATAATTTTCAATGTAATTGAAAGATGAATATTTTACTACCAAAAAAAAAAGAAATTATTATTACCGTGTAAAACCAAAAATTCGAAGATATGTGACATTTCCCAACCCGCACTGGGTCCGCGTGGTGGATTTACAGCCCACTCCCTTTTACCGAGTGGCGGCCTATGTCCCAGCAGTGGGAAATAGGTTAGTCATGCTATCGTCCCCATTACCCATTACAACAAGAGTTACTGACAAAGCTTACAGAGTAAGCAAGCTGAAGTGGCGGTGTTCTGGCCATGTTTGTCGAAGGACCGATGTCCGGAGCAGACGACGCCAGGAGTGGAGACCGTGTTTAGGCAAGCGTAGTGTGGGACATCCCCCAGATGGACCGACGACCTTGGTGACTGGGACAGACTGGATGCGGAAGGCGGAGGGTTTTGCAGAGTGTTGTGGCGCAGTCTGGGAGAAGCCTATGTCTAGTAGTGGACTGCAATAGGCTGAGTTGATTGATTGTGTTGCATGATATTAATAAGATTTGTACTTTTTGTAGTGATTTTAAATTCTTATTTTTGTATTAGTATAATCACGAAGTCTATAAGTATCTCATATGACACTTATGACAGTTACCGTAAAAGTAATGGTTTTTTAACGGAACGGAATGGAAACATGATGTTTGGAGCGACGCTTAGCTTCTAAGTTCGGTTGGAGCCTCGAAATGTAAAGGTCGTCTCCAAGAAGCCCAGAGTCTATAACGTTATTATATTGAGTACCTACCTAATTAAATAGTTCGTTAAATATTGCTAAACTATACCAAGTTTGTATATGTGCAAGAATATAAATACAGAAATATTAGTACTGAAATGGTATATAATTTCAATTAATTATTCATTCATTAATTTAGAAAAAAATCACATCCAAAAATTTTAAAATTGACAAGAAAAAATTGAAACAAAGTACATAGTTGTAAAACTTTAAAGTTAAACTAAGGTTTGAAGATGATTATCATACCGATGATAATAGTGAGAACCGAGACATTTCTCAAGCACATCATAAGTATTTTTTATAAGGCAACACTGATTATATTGCACAACGTACAGTACCGTTTTTTTTTTGGGTGGGAATTTATCTAATAACTTCTCCCGGTCTGGGCGGAGCGGGAGGGCGTGTCAGACTCTTACTGACTAAAACCCGCCCGTGTTCCTTCAGTTACCATTTTGCCGGGGGCCACGATTTCCCTTTCGGACTTCTTCGCAACCTCGGCAGGCATCGGCCCTAGCGGACCCCGTCAGTTCTGCTGACATCTCTTTGAGGCGCGCGTGAAACACAACGCGCCGTCGAACCGGGCCTGGTCCTTATCGAACGGCGAGCTACCCATTGCTCACCGCCCGCAAGCCCGCGCCTAAAGTGGCCGGAAATCGGCCTGCGATTCCCGACGCCCAGGGCGTCTCCAGCGGCGGTTAGGGGCGTGAGGGCGCGAAATTAGCCTCTCCCTCACGCGTTCGGCCTCCTCCTTCGCGAGCATTACTGCTTCGCAGAAGGAGGTAACGACCTCCCATACCCTCTCGCTCCGTACCATGGCCTGAACCAGAGACGGAAGCGAGAGATCACAGCCGCCGATCGCTTCCACGAGGACACGGTGATGCTCCATCCAAGCCGGGCAGACCTCCGCCGTATGTTCCACCGTGTCCTCCGGGCGCTTCCTCCCGCCTTATCCTCAACAGGAACCTCCCTAAACAACCGTGTCCGGTGAGGACCCGCGTCAGGCGGAAGGTGAGGACACCGTGGCGCCTCTCTAGCTACTCCTCAAAGAGGGGACTTATCGCCGCAATTGTGGCGTGCTCAGCGCTGGGTTGCGACAATCGCACTCTCTATGACGCCATGAGATCCCGCCGGAGCTCTGTCCACTGAGCCGTGATTTCTCGCGTTAGCGGAGTTAAGCCTCCTCGCACCACTCCCAGGTGTGCGCGAGGACCCTTGCATCCAGGGCCAGCCGGATGGCCATAACCCTCTGGGACGCTGTGAACCGGCGGCCTGGCCGCCGCCCAATGAACACGCCCACACCGGCAACGCAATTAGGGATCACACAGTACCCTAATTGCGTAATACAACACAATCACAATCTGTTTCGATTTGAAACAGATTACTAATCCATTGCTTCAAAAGTTGGAAAAAAAAAAATCTTCTCAACAACGTAAATAACGCAATGAATGTTGTTGAACTATCAAAATGAAACAAATTAGGCATGATTGTTTACGAAAATAAGTTACGCAATTGGGGTAGTGGTTACCAGTCCGTCACGCTTGGCGCAAGTTTATTTGATAGCATTCGCATTCGATTTTAACATTAATTAGAAGTTTATTACTGGTTATCAGCAATAACAAGTTCTCATAGAGCTAGAATTAATTCTGTATATGGATAAGACTATACAAGGTTAAAATTTAATAACCTAGCGAAATTCCGCAAACTTGATGGGTCAGCGACCGCAACCGGGTGTGTTTACTTGAATTCATGCAGAGACACTGCGTCCAGCGCTCAGCGTGGCAACACGCCGTGTTCGTTTTCGCGACAAGTCAATCGTCATCCTGAGGATGCCCCGTTAAGAAGTGAATACGTGTTGTTTATGACTCTAGGAATAGATTACTAAATATCTGCGTATATTAACTATCTTTACTTGAAATTTCAGTTTAAAAATAACCTTCTTTTTGTGTAAACTCCAGTGACGTGATGGGTGTCGATATCTTACCATATCGACACCCATCTCATATCATTTGCCAGCTACATGTCTAGTGTGGGCTAACGTTTTTATTAACAACTAGCTTTAGCCCGCGACTTCGTCTACGTGAAATTTCTTGTTTAAACCTAAAATATATCCTTTGACACTCGGCAATATTGTAGCTTCCCATTACTGAAAGAATTTGCAGAAACGGATCAGCAGTTCCGAAGAATAGCCCCTACATAGAAACTCAAAAATTTTACCACTTTATAATATTATTAGTAAGTATAGATTATATTGAGTTGTTGCCATATAAAACGAACTCCGAAAATAGTTTATTTGATATCTACTATTGGTTTTTGTTGTTGCATGATAAGTAGGGCAATAGGTACGTGTCATCATGTTCTGTTAGAAACTTATTCAAGATCCCTAAGTTGATAGGTAGTAAATACTGAATTGAATGACCTCCTCATGTAAATATTACATCATAGTATTTGACGTTAGTTACTGTCATCCTGTAAAACACGTAAAGCTTTAAAATAATCTTTCGGCGCGTGGCCAAAATCGGAACGAATGCCGCCATCTTGTTTTACAACACACTTCACAAAACAATTTCATAAATGTTTACCAGCACGCGTAGCATGACCAACGTAGAAACGGGTTTTGTCGACGGAAGAATTGATAAAATGACAGATTGTGATTGTATATCTGTCATTTTGTCTATTCTTCCGTCGACAAATCCCATTTCTACGGTGGTCATGCTACGCGTTCAGCCGCGCCTCCCTGTCAACGTCATCAATTGGCAAAAGATATTTGTAGCACTGTAAAGTCCTTTTTCAGTTATTTTACCTCTGATTTTGCGTCGGTTTGAAAATCACAGTAATCTTTATTCTCGTTGCAATAAGGTGGCTGGTAGGTTGCTGTCAGAGGTATACATAATTCTTTTCAGTAATTTTGTAATTGCCTCCTTCGGAAGTTTGACACAAACATGATTTCCAAAATTATTATTTTTTACATACATAACATCACGCCTTGTTTCCCCGAAGGGTTGGGCAAAGGTGTCCTTTGTAGCAGATTGGGGTTTTTTTTTAAGCATTGTAAAATAAAACCAAGTCAGATAAGTTATAAGTGTGACAACCAGTCTTACCTAGGGAACAAGGTTGTGAAGATCAGATGGGCAGTCGCTCCATATAAAATACTTCTATTCAGCTGCATCCGGTAAGAGACTACTGGTAGCCGACCCCAACATAGTTGGGGAAAGACTAGACATATTGATTGATGAGCATTGCAAAATTCTAACAACCGTTTTATTTACAGAATTCCGTATAACGATAAGAGTAATAGATGAATAGATTACCGAATGCCAGATAAAAGTATTTGAAGAATCTATGCATCTTAAACGTATATAAGAGTTTTATTCGCGCAGAAAGACGACGAAGACTAAGACGTATGTAGACAATTCGAGTGTGGAAAAATAATATTGATTCTCGAACGATAGCGGTTTTACTATGTCTGTTATAGTTATTTACTGGTTAGGGATTACCAATAAGTGACCATGATGATGCCTTACTGTACATAGCTAAGCTTAAGAATAGTTTCCAGTAGTAAGAATATCATCATTATAATAACTAACATTATCATCGTCTACAGAAGAGCCTGCCGTAGAGCGAACCTTTTTGTGCAAATGTTATGAAAGTCATTCTGTTTAGTATAGTTTATTGTAAACACAATCTTACCTTCTTTCCGTTAGAGATCTTTTCCGCCTGCAGTAATCGCATGTAGCCAAATGTCTTTTCTGTGAACTGCTATTAAGCTACTTTGGCCTAGTTATAGTATATTATTATCATCACCCTCTGCCCTTACCCGAATTTATTTGGGGTCAGTGCAGCACGCCTATTTCTTCCATACCGTCTCTTATAGCCCGCGGCTATAAGAGATGGTATGATGTGATGTGATGCCACGGAGGCACCGTGGCATCACAACCCTATAAAAAAATCAGCGCTACGGTATTTATTTTTTAAATATTGCAGCATTATGCTAAGATAGGAGCCTTTTTGGCTTCGCACGGGATTTTGTTCTATTATTTGGTTAGTTTTTAATGTTCTTTTTTATTGTTTGTATTTCCTGTCCTAAATAAAATATGTGTCTTTCTGTCTTTTCTAGCCATCATCTTGGAATTCACTGCTTTCCTATGTAATATCATCTTTCACACAACCTCCTTATCTACTTTTTATTTGTTCTGCCTCTTCTGTTATAGTTCAGTTGTAGTATTTATAGTAGTGGTTTAACTCGTATTATGTCTTATAAAGTTAAGGATTAGATATCTAGGTACACTAAGATACCGCAATTATCCAATCTTACCATGATGAATACAATTCATTTTCAGATAAAGATCTTCGATTAGCTAAACGTAACCATATCTTGCGAATTTGACTTAAGAAATATGTAGAGTATTTGGATACGGTAATACCCATTTAAAACTCCATAGGATTTGAAGTTTCGAACCACAGAAAATTATTAACGCGCCAATTTGGTTGAGAATCGAAAAAGGGTGCAAGACTGCATGCGTTGACAGACAAAAACTAAAATCCAACTATGACAAAAAGTTAGCTGAGAAGGTATTTAAAACAAGAAATCCAAGACAGTCAAGTAAAAAATCCGGAGTCACACGTATTACGACATAAATCGAACAGATTACGTGTGACTCGGATTTTTACATACATACATACTCGCATGTCAAAATCATAAACCACCTTTTTGCTTCGCCGTAGTCGGGTAAAAACAAGAAAAGATTAAACAAACATATAGAGATGTCGAAAGGCGTATTTTTAGGCTCTGGACGTAAACCATCAGATAATGACACATGCTGGCCATTGCTGGCACGAGAAATTAACACGAAAAAATCTTGCTTGGCATATGGTATTCCAACCGCTTGATATTATCCTGTAGTTGTCTTTTTGATTACCCCACCCGTGGAAACTAATATGATAAAAGCTAGAAATGATTCTAGAGCAGATTGGGGTTGGTTTCCGGTCTGAGTGTCTGACTATACTTGGCTATAAACAGAATGTTTGAACACACTTATGTTATTTGGCAAAACTTTCCTTTAAAGTTGGAAAATAATATCTCTTTTAACAATCTAGTATTATTTTGTTTTAATTATAGCGAAGTCCAATCTAAATCCAAACTGTTTCTACCAAAACAAGTTCAACTACCTATCGACGTAAATAAGTATATTATTTGCGATTTACAAAGTCGTAACATTGCATATTGTTACAATGACAAATACCTTAAAGTTTCTCGTCGAAAACCGAGTAGATAAATAATAATTAATGCAGAAGCGTCACATTAGATATCCCTCAGGAATCAGGATATCTGAGAGAGTGTGGGACTGTGCGTGTGGAACTGCCTCTAAGCGGAAAGTCTTTAGGACAGGCAACGTGAATGCAGCCAGCTCAAAAACTTGTGCATTGTGAAGCGAATCGATCAAAGAGCTTGATGACTGTGCCCCAGATTAGGTCTACAAGTGTGTCTGGTTCAGACCACACACACACAGAAACACACACACACACACACAAAATACATACAAACACAGAAAAACATACACAGAATCGCACACCTCACAGAATGACACACAATTCGCACACACAGACAGAACACACAGGACACACTATTCGCACACAGAACGGTTCGGTCACAGAATTCGCAGACCTCTAGGTTTCACCAACTCACTGGTTGGAGAATAATAAAAAGATGCCTATTCGTTGGATGCCTATTCGTCTCTATCAAACACCTTTCGTTCTCCAAAAGTCACTAGGAAAGTCGGCGAAACGCCATGTGAGATGACAATTTGACTACTGAATTAACAACTTTTCGATAGGTATAAATATTTTCCTTTACCCTTTAGCATAGACTTCTGTCATTTCTCCTTGAAATGGCCCTTCTGTTTATTTATTTTATTACAACTGTCTCTATATTTAAGGTGATTATGCGTAGTGAATTTAAATAAAATATTATGTTTGGCTTCAAGCCAGGACGGCTATTTTGTAAATGTTACGCTAAATTAAAGAAAAGTGAAACAGTCTATCTTTGTTGGATGTAATTTGGCAATCTCTTAATAATGTCTTAATATAAAACAAATGTAGTCCATCTCTTTTGTTTGGGACGCCTTTGTGGATAAACTCCTCAATGTTTGATTTTTTTTAAACTGAGAAAGTTCCCTAAAGTACAAAAATACTTAATCAATTTTGAGCACAGCTTTGCCCCGGGCACTCTCAAGCTTGGCCAATGTGGCTCTGCCTAAAATAAAAACCCTATAGTAAATCATCCTTCTTATATCATCAAGAATTTCTATCATCTCATTCGGTAGAACAGGAATGGATCTACAATAATTATTGGTATGTGATACAATCGGCAGACGGACTTTGCCGGCAGACGCACGAGACAATATATCAAAACAAGCAATAATATAGTATTCTGTATTGTATCTTTATGCGTGTTTTGTCTGTGGGTGCGCAGGAGTTCTATGAAGATGTTATATTAACTGTGGGTTTGCTTGATGATCGAACTAGATATTAAAAATGTGAAATCTTTCGGGCTACCAGTTCAGTAAGGCGTACCTCAAGGATCAATACTGGGTCCATTCTTATTCGTAGTGTATATATATATCAATTACTTACCATTCTATTCAAAGGGCGTTACGTTGTACTGTTTGCAGATGATACCTCTCTTATTTTTAAAGTAGACAGGAATAGATAAGATTTTGAGGACGTAAAACGGTGGACTCTCAATGGTTACGAAATTACGAATTGGTTTACGACAAATAACTTAGTTCTCAATGCCAAGAAAACGAAATGTATAAAGTTCGCCTTACCGAATGTTAGAAATCTAGGACCCAACATCGTCTTAGATAAAGAGGTGCTTGAAACTGTAGACTTGGCAGTTTTTCTGGGTATAACAGTAGATGCCAAACTTCAGTGGGGCTCACATGTAAATATCAAGCCTAGTGGGAAGGCTTAGTTCGGTCGCTAACGCCCGGGTGTCACCATTGTGTGGATCGCCCAGAGAACACGGTGGAGCATACGGCGGGGGTTTGCCCAGCTTGGGCGGAGCATCGCCGTGTCCTCGTGGAGGCTATCAGCGGCTGTGAACTCTCGCGTCCGGCCCTGGTTCAGGCCATGGTACGGAGCGAGAGGAAATGGGAGGCCGTCAACTCCTTCTGCGAAGCGGTAATGGTCACAAAGGAGGAGGCGGAACGCATGAGGGAGAGGCAAATTTCCCGCCCTCACGCCCCTAACCGCCGCAGGAGGAGACCCTCCTGCGGCGGTTAGGGGCGTCTGCCCAGGGCGTCGGTAGTCGCAAGCCGATTTCCGGCCACTGTAGGCGCGGGCTTGCGGACGGTGAGCAATGGGTAGCTCACCGTGTTCCACGCGCGCCTCAAAGAGAATTGACGCAGAATTGACGGGGTCCGTTAGGGCCGATGCCTGCCGGGGGTGCGAAGAAAACTGAAAGGGAGATCGTGGCCCCCGGCAACAGGGCAACCGAAGGAACACGGGTGGGTTTTAGTCAGTGAGAGTCTGACACGACCTCCCGCTCCGCCCAGAGCGGGAGAAGTTACTTGATAATTTCCCACCCAAAAAAGAAAAAAAAAAGGGGATTGCAACAACTTACTTGCATAATTGAATCAACATTCTCTCTCTTTCATATTTTTTCTTTTGTCAGCAATTATTCTCAGTCGTCTACGATACACCTTCTCAACACCTAATAAAAATCATCGTTATCTGACCCAAATTGTGCAAACATGTTAAACACTATCAACTTCTACTGTCAAAAACCGCACTAAAGTATCGCCCATAAATCAACATCTTAATGATCATAATTACTTGAAAAAAATCCCAGATGATACACGCCTCTTGTGGTGTTAAAATCTTAAGTATGTGTGAAACGGTGACGTCAGAATTTTTCCCTTGTTATCAGCAACGGAAAACTGTTATACCTTTGAATTTTACCTAAAGATTATTTGGGAAAATAGCAAGCCTTCGTTGTATCAGTGATAATGTAATTTTAGTAATATTTTGTAATTAATCGGCACATTGCTTAGAAATGGCGTGAAATGAACGTGTTTGGGATGGACAAAGCCTGTCCAAGTGCTTATTTTAAATACTGGTTATGTTTCGCAGTCATGTCTAGTTATTTTATGCATAAGGAATGTTGCTGCTCATCCTTTCTTCAGAAAACGCTTTCAAGAGTGTATGAGCAGCCACAACCAGCTTAAGACTAATAAGAACGGCATTGTTTACACCGCCCAAAAGTGCGTTTGACTGGACATTCCGCAGGGCTCCTCCTTATGTGCTTAGAACCGATACCGGGTGTCGTCTTCCTGAAAAGGAAAGTAGATACCTATGAGAATTCCCATTTCTAGGAACCCAGACTATAAGCGGGTAACGCTCACAGGTCTCAGAAAAGTAGCACAGTCACTCAAAACAATGTGCGCACGCGTCTCACCACGCGATTGCTCCGGAGTCGGTGCCAAAGTATTTGATTCCGCTGGTTTTTATAAAGCAATAATGTTCGTTTATAGTTTGTGCCAATTGCAGCGCACTGCTCAATGGGATTGGACAGGTTTTTCGTTTTAGGAGTTGGCTTTGTCGTGGTGTATGCGTAATTATTATTATGCGTCCATAAAAGCATCTTTTTCACTTGGACGAAAGTCATGATATGCTGAGTGGTTAAGGCGACGATAACCGGCTTTTAATGATTTTATACTGAAGATGACGTCTAAACGAGTAGTGTTAATGATTTGGAAAATATATGTTAAATTAGAGCATTTTTTAAATATTTTAATATAGCCATATTTTGGATTATGTTTATATTACATAGTGAAATTATTTTTTAAAGTTATGTGTAACGCGGATAAAAAACTGAGAATCACGCAAAATCTAGCAAGCGTATTTTTCTGAAACATTCAACATTTTAAAGATAATTTAAATATTGATCTTTTAGTATACGTTTTTTATCAAAATACCTTTTGTTTTATGTATAATAAATTAATGATACGTCTCTTTGATGGGCGAGTCCCATTACTGGCTGGACGTACGACGCATTGCGTGTGCTCAGTACAGAACACGCAAGCTAACCACTCAAGGTCACTGTCATATATCTGCGTCTTAACAGTTTTCGGCAGATGATAAAAATATACATCCTAATTGCATAGCACACTTTCGATCACAATCCGAGGGTTTAAAAGGAAATGCCTACATAGTTTTGAAAAATTCGTCTGCTCAACAACGTAAATAAAATAAACGTGGCTGAACTGTCAAAATGAAAGGCATTGCGATCAATTGCCATTTTATGTGTGTCATGTAATTACCCCGCTGATTTTCAGCAAATAGCATTGTCAGTAAAGGATCCAGACAGCTTCAGTGATACATTTAGATGGTCCATTGTCGACTTCGACCGCTAGCATTGGAAACGTTGAAGATTGGTAATGTAAAGTAGCCGACTGCTTAAACCGACTTGTATCTCTTACTAAGAACGAATCATTCTATCAACCTTGTAGTTCAATGTGCAAAAAGTATTTCTTCCTCAGTCAACCATTATCGTAATGATGTTTTCTAACGTTAAATACCACTAGAATTTCTTTAGAGACGATCATGCCAGAAATATTGGTAATTCCATTCAATGCCATGACAAGTCATTGCCCTCTCCTTACCGATACACATAATGTACAACTGTGCCTCCATATTTTATTTAACGTATGTAGAGCTACATTCATACATTAGAGTTCACGATAACTACTTGAATTTTTACCAACATTTTGCGAATGAAATCTTGTGTACGATTTGTGATTTTAACTCAAATCTTAGTATACTCTGCTAAAAAACGTGAACATCCTAAAATTAATGACGTAGAAACAGGTATCCTTCTAAATCCAATACAGTCCGATTTTGTGGTAAATCTCGCAGAGGTACTAACAGCTTTTGTTCTATAACCCAGTCACCGAGAAGATACTGATTATAATATTACCGATGTTCCACAGAATAGAGAATAACGAACGAAAACTTAACTTGTGCACTGAGTAAGTGTGACTCATTTCACAAAAACTCATTTTCCAATGGACCATAGAAACAAGACATCAGCACAAATAAATCTTCGCGAACTATCAGTTAATACTCATTTAATTTAACCCTATCGTTGTCACGTGCAGCCGAGCTCTATTGGCTAACGACATCGATTCTAATATCCGCCGGGTCTGACTAGCCAATCACCGGCGGCCGTTGAATTGATAGCAATTTTGTGTAATGATACTTTGATACTGTTGGCAAATTGTTATCTCGTAACAGTACAAGTTCATAGTTTAAATTTTCTGTTTTAATTTTGAGGTCCTAAGGTTTGATGATGAATATCTACTATTTATTTTATTCTCGACACAGAATCTTTGAGTTTATATTTTGTATTGCTTTTTTTTTCATTTGTCTCACATATTATAAAACCAACAAGAAAAACGTACCAAGGATTTTGTAATATTGATTTAAAAGAGTGTCCTTGGCAGCGGCGAGGTCTAAATTTTTATGATAGGGAAGCCGAAGCGAAGCCAGTCTTAACTTAGTTACTTAGTACCTGGGCGACCAAGCTCTGCTCTGGTGAAAATAGAGAAAGCTCATTTAATAATATAGAATAGTACATACTAATTCCATACTACAATAATTAGTAGGTAGGTACTTACTTATTCCATGCTGCCATGATAATTATTCTAATGTCAATAATGTCATGTCATTATTCATTATCTTGTTCCAAACTTTGGGCGACCGAACTCTGCTCGGGTGAAAATACAGAGAAAACGAATTTTCCCACATATGAGACCTAGCTAGATCGATTTTTCGCCCCCCGTAAACCCCTATATTGCAATTTTCATCGAAATCGTTAGAGCCGATTTAGAGAACGAGAGACATCTATATACCAACAAACAAATAAATATATATATACAAATATTGCTCGTTAAATAGTAAAGGATGAATAAACATTAACACCATCTATCATCGCAGAACCAAAAAGACGCATAACATAACTGTAACTTTTTTACAGAAATGAACTCAACAATTATTTTTTTCCTCTGTATATAATTTATATATTTTAGTGTTAGATGTAAATAAATAAACACATGTTAAAAATAACATTTCGATATATCGATATAAAATATCAAGTATCGAAAATGTATCAAATTCGATATATTTCCAATAGGAACATCGTTGTCGTTACTATATTAGGTAATATTATTCTAAAAATATTAAAGGAATATAAAGAATATAAAAGACACTTGAACAGGTGAAAACTAAATAAAATGTGCAATATTCCTCCATCTCGTTCTCGCTGATTATTTTTTGAATATCTGTCTTTATCGTAACCCGTTGTTCACCGGCTTGCTCTCGTCCTTATCAAGCGGTGCCCCGTGACCTAAAGTGACGTCATGACGGGATCGCTATTGTTTGTCTTTTAAGTTCCCGATTAGAACGTTTTGGCGCCGGAATATTTTAGACATATATATATATATATATATATATATTTTGTAATTCAAGGCTAGAAATAGGCGTTTTTGTTGTTTGAATGTTATGGTGAATTAAATACCCATAGTGTAACTATATTTTTTGGCAATAGTAATCACCTTTCACCTGGGCCATTTTTCAATAGCGGTAGACTTGCTGATGCAAACCTCCAAAGGGAAGCCGGTAGGAATGGCTTTCGCCACTGGTCCCTGGAGTTTCTTGCCCGTTCTTCTCCATTGAGATCTACGTTTTGGAATGGGCAACTAGCTTCAACTTTCTGACTAACTGACCGATTCTTTAACAATTCAAAAGTGCCTGAGTATAAATAGTGTAACTAAAATAAAAAATCTAAAAGATCGTATATATTTTAAATCTTTTTTGTAATATTGTTAAAAAAGGTTACTGTCATATTGTGCCACACCTTTTATTCTATTCACTTTTGAAAATCAGTCATCATTTTCTTCATCTTTTCCTTCATCCATTTGATCGACACCAATTTATCTTTGACATTACCAAAGCCTACTTCAAATCTTTTCATAAGAAATGATCTTTATCTCAATATGAAATTCTAGTGTTTTTAAATACAAATGGTTTGTGCTGTTCTTTGCCAACCTGATTTCCTGGTAAAAAAAAACACATGAGAATAATAAGAGTATACGTCCACTATCAACAAACTCGGAAGTTAATTGTCATTGACACACAACAAGGCACAAGACGTCCATTTTGTCAATTAATTAATTAATCTCATCATGCGGGCGCTTCGTGAATATTCGCTTCTACTTTGTTTTCATTCAATTCACTGATTTACTGTACTTCATTGGTAAAGTTTTGGTTTTCACAAAGCTTTATAATTGCTTACTGAAAAACACCTGTGTAATAGTTAGGTTAAAGATGTAAAAGATTATCATCTTGTCTTTGCTTAACTCAGTTTTGAGACGGACCTGCATCCCAATTGCGTAACACATTTTAATCACAATCCGAAGGATTTTGAAGGACTTAACTTCATATGTTTGAAAAATTCGTCTGCTCGACAACGTAATGACGCAAATGTTGTTGAATTCTCAAAATGAATTTATTTTCAGATAAGTTCCACCTTAGGAGTTGTATTTGTGTTGTATCATATTTATATACAACTAGCTGACCCTACAGACGTTATCCTGTATAAATTTCAGTCTATTGAAAAACGCCCTTTCATTTTTTCCCGAGTTGTACAGTTTTGCGGGCAACTTTTCCAAATAGATTTTCATGAAAACGTAATTCGGACTATTATGAAAATTTTGAAATAAAAAGTAGCCAAATCGATCCAGCTGTTCTCAAATAATGCCCTTACCAACGAACAGCATTTCAATGAATTTCAATTACTGTTACGTTGTACTTATAATTTTGGTATTTCCCACTTGTAATTGTAAACTTAAAGACCAGTAAGTTAACCCTTAATTCTTACAATGCGAGCATAAGATGTACATATTGCATAATACATTTTTGGTCTAGATTCTTCATTCACACAGAAGGCTGTCACAAAAATACATTTGTAATATATTAGTATCCTTATTATTGACTAGTTAGTCATATTTATTTGCTAACTACTTTTCCTTATTCTAAAATACCTTTAACATTCCATTCACTGTGTGCTGGCTTCACAATTATTATTGTAGGCTTTTCATATTGAGCTCATCTGCAGTTATTTGAAAGGAAGGTATCACCTTGGCAGGTCGTGATGAAGTACTTAGTGCCTCCATGATTTCGTTAGCACCACATAAACACCGAAAATGAATAATATTGATCGATTTTGTGATAATTTGAAACAAGATTTATTGTGTCAATGATATTAAAGACTTTTGTCATTCTTTTGGTCCTGTCATGTCACGCATGACAATATCTAATCGTTAGTTGATAAATGGGAATATGAAATGTGTGGAAATGCAATTTAAAGTGGCGTGGCACTCTGAATACTGTAGAGTTGTTAAACTCGCTAATGGAGTGATTGCATTTCGAATACTGTTCGTGGAAATAGAAAAACTGTCCGTCTTGTAACATCTTCTTAATTCATTTCTTGCTGTACATATCATGACGACCGACTGGTTTTCTTTTTAACCGACTTCAAAAAAAGGAGGAGGCTTTCAGTTTTTTGAAGTGATAACTTCTTTAGGCGCGTTGGGCATTTTTGAGATGGGACAAAACATTTGAACTCGCGACACTGTTACCGTTGCCGACACCTCATTAAAAATATTTCCTGTACAATAAAATTGTTCAAGTTTTCACTCCTGTCGGCACTCCCGGAGTGCCACTGCTTTTTATTTTTATTTAGAGAACTCAACATTTAAAGTCTCATGAGCAGTTGACATTAGGCTATTGTAGCTTAAATAGATTACAAACTAACCCACTAAAAAGTGAAAAAAAAAATACAACCGACTTTCAAACTATAAAGTAAAAATAAGTTTAATTTCGGAAGTCGGTGCCAAAAAACTAAAATACTGATCCAAGACACCGATTTCCGAAATTAAAGTTATTTTTCACTTTGTACTTTGGACGTCGGTTGTATTTTAGGTAAAAAAGTTATTTTTTCTGTTCCGCTCGTCTCGGTGTTTTTCTTGCCGTGAAAACTACGGTTTATTTACCGTATGTGGACACGGTCGTCAATGTTGTAGGGATCACTGGAAGCTTGGTGACCACGGAGTATAGCTATTATATACTCTTTATTGTTGACAGACACGTTTTTTCTACGGCGCGGTTTATACACAGTACTGTAAAGAAACCGAGCCAGGTACAAAGGGCCTTACACACTCATTCCTAATCCATTGTAAGTTAACCGCACCTCTCTTATTAATACTCATGTCAACTCTCAAGTCAGGGTGACTTGCAGGGTGACTTTAGTATCTATGCCCGACAACTCGATTTTAAGTAAACAATATCTGAATGACCGATTCTAAAAATGAAGCTAGATCGATTTATCGCCCCCGAATCCCCTGCATGCTAAATTTCATGAAAATCGTTGGAGCTATTTCCGAGATTCTGATTATATATATATACAAGAATTGCTCGTTTAAAGGTATTAGATTAGTACAAACAATCAGTTTCTTCATGATCTACACAGCTAAACAAATGCCGTTGCATCAAACACTAGTTCATATTATCCCAAAACATTTGGCACATTCTCCTTAGCTGTATGAGTCAATGGTGGCTGGTGGCTAGTGGCTAGACACATGGTTCAGCCACGGGGTTCCTAGTGCGTTACCGACTCTTGGCCAGACGCCACCAGAACGGTGCATACCACAACATGACATCCGGAATAATAATATTAGAGTGTCTTGTAATTATATCTTAGTCATAGACAAGGTATTTATAAACTAATGCTTGTTGAGTTTTGTATTACTAAATTTGTTTTTCGCGCCACATTTTTCTGGACTAGTTACAAGGTTGTAAGGATCCTTCAGCGCGTGGTGTTAAAACGTTTACTGCTTCATTTGGACCTTGTAGTCTACTGTTGCAAAGCCCATTTGTGGGAAAAATATAGCCATAATCAATCGATGAATGATGTCAAATCATGTCACATGACCGGTGTGAATTCAGTAATTTTCTTTAAGTTAGCTATCGATTGGTGAAAATCAATTTTGGATGTTGATAATAGATATTTAGTTGCAACAACAAACTGTAGCTCCTGATTTTGTTATCATCAATTTTCTGAATTGCTTCCCACTATGGAAGCATATTCAAAGACGTTTTCATGTTAGCTGTATATGGAAGAGATGGCGCGGCTGTTTTTTTTCCCCTTTTATGTTCATTTTTTACAACATCAAAAGAGCGAAAAGACTTACAATATAATTAATAAAAGGGCACAATTGCGGGCTTATCGCTACGAGCATTATCTTTCAGATAGCCTTTAGATGGTCAAGGACGACGTAAAAATAGGTTAGTTCTTTGTTGATACAAAAGAAAAGGAATCAGGGTGAGCCAGTGCTATATATTTTTTCTAAAACTCATGTCTATCTCTATAAATAATTACTGTTTATTTTCTCTCCGCCTAGCCCTATTCCATTTCATTTGGGGTTGGCTCTCCCCGTCATTCTTCTTCAGACGTGTCTCTTTTGGATTGTCGAGGCATTAAATTTTACGAAGAACCATATTATTTTCTAAAACAAATCGATCACTTCCAAAGATTCCGTAGAATACGCGTTACGAGGCCATCTTACTGACGAACGATGCGTGTGCGCAGACTTTGAACTAATAAAGATTTGTTCAACAGAACTGTCTTTGAAAAATATTTATTTACGATTATTATAGGTAAAGGTTATCTCAGGGTTCATGCTAATATTATCATTTATGTAATATGGACTCTGCTTGCGACTTTGTCTGCAGATTTTTTCCTCATTCCATTTATTTCTTTCTCCTTTACCAATTGATTATTATTGAGCTTTTCATAAATAGAAAGTAAATGAACAGTTGTATGGTATTTTCAGAACTTAATAGACAAACACAATCCGACCCTCACATAATACAAAACTTTTATTTATATCAATCTGCCTAGCCTTTTCTCAACTATGTTGGGGGGGGCGGTTTTTAGTATAACCGGATGCAGCTGAATACCGTATTTTACATAGAGCGACTGCCTATCTGACCTCCACACCCCAGTAACTGGATAATACGATACCCCTTGGTAAGACTGGTTGTCAAACTTTCGGGCATCTGACGACCCGTAACGACTGTCAAAGGTCCACGAATGACGATGATTGCTTTCCGAGGCACGGAGGAGTCTCGGTATGTTAAGATGGTCACCCATCCACAGATCAACCCCGGCAGGCGTAGTTTAAAACCTGATGGATCGAACCGTGCGGCTGTTATTACTTAGCCACGAACTTTCTATTATACTTTGTTGCTATTATTTATATATTTATGACCCGCCTCCCAGTCGCACTTGATCCCATATAATGTCTAGCAAGGTCATATTAATAAGTGTTGAACACTACTAGACATAGGTAAGAAAGAAAGAAAGAAAAATAGGTTTATTTGTCACAGAGACACGTGCATACATCAAAGACAAGAGTAAATGAAAACAACAAAAAGTACATAATAAATCACGAGCATAAAACAGAAATTAGTCGGCATTTTGTAGGCGGCGTGGCAGTCATTGCTCTTCTGTCATTGCACACCACGGTTCTCCGGTTTTCGACCAATCTCATACATCCAGTACCAGCCACCTTAACACCTAGATCGTCGCTCCACTTAGCCTATGAGAGTCCTAAATATTGTACGATTTGCAAATCTTACAAAAACACTTCAGCCATAACGGCCACCCTTCTACGACTAAAATACCCGGTCATCTCGTTATAACTGACTTTAGTGCATTCACTGTTACAATGCAGTTTTATCGAATACTTGACAATCTCAAACAATAAAAAGAGGACACAGTATGATTCCTTGTGGAAGCAAATTGGCACCGGAGCTAAAATCCGGCGTATTTACATCTCTGTCAAATCACCTAATTTATTAATTAAGATGCCTTTTTTTGTGTGGAAATCGGTCTGATAAAATAAAATGCCTCAGACGCGAAAGATACACATATCCATCATTTCACTTCTTTAGGTTTTAAACGTTTTAATGACGTCTACATATCGTAGGGACGCGTTGAAATGCTTTGCTCGCGCCATCCATCTTTATGTTGGCAACGACTACATGTGAATGATAGAAGGTTTATTTCACGCTTAGAACATGCTAAATCAAATGTTTAGTTTTTTTTTTTTATTTGTAATTTATAATGACTTTCACAAGGTTAATCGGCTATTATCATCGGTTTGGTGTTTGGGGAAATAAATTACGATAAAAATGGTTTTTCTGTCTAGCTGGTATCCAATATCCGGGAGACCGTTTTGATTAACCTAGCCCTCATTACTTTCGTTTTTCTCATCCTCATGCATTAGTCTACTGCTATCTAATATGGTTGAGATCATTAAAACACTGCAAACTAGCTAATATAATATATGTTTTCTAAAAACTGTTTATTCTCTAGTTTTAACTCCTTGATTTATTTTCTCACACTTCCGTCGTCTACATTACTTCCGTGACTTCATTATCGTCAAGTTCTTACTGAAAATAATTATTAAAAGTCAAGGTTATTTAATTTTTATTCGCAGTTAACTCTTTTCTGTAATATTGTTCTAACAACACTGGAGCCCTTGAACTTGAGTTGCGCGGGCGCATAAAAATAGTCGGCACGTTAATACAACCGCACTCGTTTGCCAAATCCACATTACTATGTAGGAGCCAATATTTTTTGTTTATGATACAAAAAGAAAATTGGCCACACGTTAGTCTTTACTTTTTTTTTTACAGGAACAGGTTTTTTTACTTTGTTGCCTGTCTTGTTTTCTCGTGATCAGCTACGTACGTTTACATACTGTACATAATGGTTTGTTATAAATATAGTCACTAAAATCACGGGTACACAGACTTACATAATAATTAGTACCATCCAGCCTTTTACCCCAATAATTATATTTTAGGTACCTAATACCTATTACATCAAGAATATGAGCCGGAACATCACGCTTTGTTTGTTACTAGCTGCGTTCCGCTGTTTCACCCACATAAGTCTCTTCCGTGGGAATATCGAGATAAAAAATATCTTATGTCTTAATCCAGGTCATGGTCTATCTATGTGCCAAATTTCATCCAAATCCGTTTAGCCGTTTCAGCGTGAAAGCTTAACAAACATACAAATAACCAAATCTTTTCTCTTTATGTTAAAAAATTCCAAAATAATTTATTCACATAGGCTGAGAATCAACCCACCGTCAAAATTACATAAGACAGTCCCCCAAAAACGCCCGCCCTTCACCACTTCCTAGTGCGAGCTGGGAAGAAGTGGCGCTGAGTGGCGCAGTAAACTCCCCAGCGGTATCGTCGCAATATTAACTTTAGATTCAATAATTGCATGCTCTTTGAAAAGTTACACACTTTATTATTTTCCAAAAAGAAATAATTATTTTTAGAAGATTCTAACATTACCAATGAGCTTTGTGTCTAAACTGACTCGGTCTGGTTCGAAGACCGGTAATTTGTCAAACAGAACTATTGTTGCCATTGATACTAAACTGATTAGCTATATAATGAGCTATAATAAATGTAAGTAGCCGGTATATTCTGTAAAAATCTCAAGTTAGGTGAAGTGAGCTATTTTTCCTCTTGATGCTAAGGATTGATATTATTGACAGTGAACTTGAAGCTCACTTCACTTAAGTTTTCATGATGAGATTTTTACAAAATAAATCGGCAGTTCATGATGACTCATTAACTTATGGGTGACGACCAATTAGTCTGAAGGGTCTTTCTGCTCATGTGTCAGTGAGAACTAGTTCCTCAAACAAGTTCTGACTCCTGGGCAAATGCCTTCCATTCTTCCAATGTTTTCTCTCTATCACGTGCTGGCTCTTGCCTTTTTACAGAATCCAACATTAATAACAATTATCATAGCAAAATCATTCATAAGTAAGTATCTATATGCCATGTTCAATGCAAATGTAAGCAATATGTTAATCGCATTTGTAATAATTAAGAAACTGGTTTTATTGCAGAACTAAAAAAATATCACAAAAACTTTGCATCCCACGATTTCCTGCGAACGGATTGCTTTTGTTTGTGCTAATTATGTTATATGCTACTAATCTATATCAATAAAAGGAAAGGGTGACTGAATGAATGACTGACTGACTGATCTATCAACGCACAGCTCAAACCACTTAACGGATTGGGCTGAAATTTGGCACACACGTAGTTATGATGACGCAGGCATCCATTTTTGGAAATTCGGCCTTTAAGGGGGTGAAAAGGGGGACTTTGTTTGTATGAAAAATCTTATTCCTTGAGTTAATAAACTTGAAACTTGGCACGAATATTAGATACCTATGTAAATTATAAAGTTTGCCATTTTTAGTTTTTCTAAACTAAAACAGGTCGCTTAAAACAGGTAACTTCTTTCAAGTATCTGGGCCACTGGGTTTCCGAAAACCTAAAAGACAGTCTAGACATTGAGCGTGAACGCAGGGCATTGGCTGTCCGCTGCATTATGTTGGCTCGCAGATTTGCAAAGTGCACGACTGAAGTAAAGTCTACACTATTTACAGCGTACTGTAAGTTGTTGTATACATGCAGTCTGTGGGTCAACTACACGCAGAGGTCATACAGCGCCCTGCACGTACAGTACAATAATGCATTCAGGGTATTGATGCGGTTGCCGCGCTACTGCAGTGCTTCCGGCATGGTCGCAGAGGCGAGAATCGATGGCTTTCACGCCATCATGCGCAAGCATTGCGCTTCCGTTATGCGCAGGGTACACGCCACGCCAGCCCCAACAGCATCCTGAAAACTATAGCTGATAGGTGGGACAGCCCCATACTGGGACATTGGATACGCGTACATGCTACTGTGGCGTATTAATGTATGGTTTGTGTTGTTTTTTCTGCTAGATGTAAGTACTAACAGTTTCTAATTCGTGTGTATACTAACCAAATGAACTATTTATGGGTCTGATATAAAAGATATAATTTAAAAAAAAAAACCCACTAAGGGAAATTTGGAGGTTTCAAAGTTTGTATGGAAGAATTTTAACGCGCGGTCTGATTAACTCGAAACACATATGACTGAAAATAAATAAAAAACGTATTTCAAAGTTTTTTGAAAATCTACCCCGAACGGGGTGAACAGGGCTATTCATTTTTACAGAGAAGGATTTTACTGTGTAGTTTGATTAACTTGAAAACTGGTATTAATCTAAATACATAAAAGCGAAAAGTCTCTCACTCACTCACTCACTCATAACGAAATATCGAAAACCGCTTGACGTATAAAGATGTAATTTTGCAGGGAGGTATTTATTATGACGTAGGCATTCTATTAAGAAATGGTTTTTAGAAATTCGACCTTTAAGTGGGTGAAAAGGGGGGATTTTGTTTGTATGAAAAATCTTATTCCTTGAGCTAATAAACTTGAAACTTAGCACGAATACTTATCTATGTAAATTATAAAGCTTACCATTTTTTGTTTTTCAAAACTACCTAAAGGAGGATCGGGGGTGTCAAAGTTTGTATGGAAGAATTTTAACGCGCGGCCTCAGTATTTATACATATGACTGAAAAACGTTTATCAAGGTTTTTTTTGCAAATCTACCCGTAACGGGGTGAACAGGGGTATTCATTTTTACAGAGGAGGATTTTACTGTGTGGTTCCGTCTCAAAGCTGTGCTTGCTCGGCTGCCCGAATTTCAAATCTGGAGGAAAGGACAAACTTAACTTTTCAATTGAAAAATTACTTTAAATAGAGTGGAGAGTAGTTACTTCAAGACACGGCCTATGAAATTTTGATCCCAGATTTAAGAACAAACTTTGCAGTTCATATTATAACTAGAAATTAACAATTTTCGGATTTTGCTCTGTACTTGACCTTGCTCCTCGCCAAATTTCATGCTGCTGGACCAATGGGAAGTACCAAATAAGGTTTGGGTTATTTGCGAGTGTCAAAATAAGCGGCATAAATGGCCGTATTTTTTTATTGCATTGACATGAAAGTTTGATTTTCTTTACAGATGCAAGGAACCGTAGATCTAAGGCTAAGCTCGCACTACTGTAACTATTTTAATCGTTGCGGATAATATTCGCCAATCTGTAAACAATACCATCAACTAGAGTCCGCACACTGCTAAAAGAAATCGTTTGTGAGTGCGCGTAGGAATTATATTCGTTTACGATTTTATTTCGCAGTTTAATAATCGCAACGATCAAAATTCGTAGTGCGCACTTAGCCTAAGTTTTTGATATCTATTTCAACTTGATGCCTCCACGCGTTCCTGGGAAAAAGGGTCTTGACAGACAGCGAAGTCATTCTTTAAGGGCTTCCATTTTTCATTTTGAGGTACGGGATCTTTAAACAGATTTATTATCTGTCTGTTACATTTTCATGCCACAACGGCTGAAGTGAAATAGATGAATGAGATGAACTGATAAAGATGAATGGCATACCGATAGGCCATGACCTGGGTTAGGACATATGATAAGTACTTTGAATCCCGGTAGTACGTTTCTGTGGGATATTTTCCGACCTTTACGCGTGCGAAGCCAAAAGCTGCGAAGCAAAAGCTAGTAATATTATAAACACGAAAGTTTGTGAGGGTGGATGGATGTTTGATACACTTTCACGCAAAAAGTACTGAACAGATTTGGATGAAATTTGGCACTCAGAAGGTTTATATTCTGGATTAACACATAGGATAATTTTTATCCCGATATTTCCATGGGATCAAGACTTATGCGGGTGAAACCGCGGGGCGGAGCTAGTAATAAATAAATATGTGTTTTATTAATGCTCAATCTTCTGTCGCTACTGTGAGAGTGCCGATCCCCGGTTCAAAATGCTATTCGACTTAGGATCTGCCATAAAGGTGCGACACGATTTTGCGGCACGACTTCGTAATATCTCATATAACATAACATCACGCCTGTAATCCCCGAAGGGTTAGGCACAAGTACACTACATTTTGCCAGTTATATTTTAGGTCTCATGTAATATAGGGGGCGAGCCGATGCTAACAACCGCGCACAATTCCAGACTGGCTGCTACTGAGAAATTCTTGATGGAATAACCCAAAAACAGTTTGCATTTGATATGTAGATGATATGATAATTTCCTGTCTTTGGTAGCAGGTAGTGGTATTCGAATTTGTGTGGGAAACTCACTTCAAGCTCACGTCACGAAATATTTCACGATGGAGATTTTTACAGAAAAGACCGGATACATGATAAATACGTAGTGAGTACCTAATCATAGTTCTGTTTATTCTCGGACAAAAAGCCTATTACAAGTTAAGTGATCCATATTCTAAAGACTCTAATGACCTTAACACGCTTGTGACGTGCAATTACGTACTTAATTACAAGTATTACAACGCATTGGATTTTATGATAGTGCTTTACTTTTTGTAACAGCATTGAGTTCATAGGACTTACAGGACTTATGGGGGTATACATGATATTAACATAGTTCAGATGCCGTGTTAAAAATATTTAGAAATGCTTAACCTCTTAGCATTCGAACCAGGATCATGTCTGCGGTTTGAAGATGCAAAAAAAAAGCGACCAACTGCGAGTCGGACTCGCACACGAAGGGTTCCGTACCACCGTACAATATTTACCATTATCAAGATCGAGAAACAAATTCCGAAAAAATATGTTTCTTATAGGACACCCATATTTTTTTTTTTTTTTTGTTGTAGCCGCCATAGTAGCACACGATCTCGAATTTCAAGTATCTACCTAAAAAAGATACAGCCCTGTGACAGACGGACGGACAGCGGAGCTATGACAGAGATACGACGCGAAACCTTAGCTGGAACGTCTGACGCTGACACCGTGACTCTAGGAACTTACTGATAATTTGATAATTCTCAGTTATGAGTACTCAATACTCAATACGTTTATTGCATTCCACAATGTGAACTTAGGTGGTAGGTACACAAGGATATACATTAGTTTTGGAGCATTGTGGGCCCTGTCGGGCATAACAACATAAAAATTAAGAATTAATAACATAAAAATTAAGAGTAAAGTTTACTTTGCAGACCACTTACTTACTTTAGATGCCCATAAAATACTAGTCACATCCTATCATCATCTCATAGAAAAGAAACTAAGACATTAGCATTCCATTTAATTTATGTAAAACTGAGCCCATAACAAAATACTTGAGTGCGACAGTTAGTACAAAAGAGCTGGGCTATTTGTCCTGATTGGCCACATCAGTGTTATGACAACAACATTAGGTGAACATGAGGTGCAGAGTACAACTTCGCTGATTACGACATTTTACCGATGCCTTGCGTAAGATTTTACAAGTCCAAAAACAGTTAATACCGATATTTACTGCCTCATTGGTCTAGGGTCACAAGCGACTGTTGATCCTAGTTCTAGGTCGAAAAACGGTCGGGCGAGATATTATTGGTAACAATCCTAAAGTTTGGATTTGTGCCCCACTTAAGGGCAACGGGTTCGTCAGTACCTATACTCGTTTAAGGCCCGGACTATACCAAAGCGGAGACCAGACGAGAGGAGAGATGTGTTTTAAACAACCAATGGAATTTCGTTATTCACATCTCGTCTCCATTGGACTTCAGTGGATATGGATACGACTGAGCGGAGATGTGAGCTGAGCCTCGCCGAGATTGAGCTGGGCGGCAGTACAAAGCGGAGATGTGAGCTGTGTCTCATAAGCTGGCGACGGCACGCAGCGGAGACGAGGAGAGATGTGAGCGGCTTACAGTGAGCGGTCAACATCCAACGCTCGCCGCACGCTGCTCAGTTCCGCTCTAGCCAGCACACATCTCCCTTCTTGCCAGCACACATCGCCGCTCCAGTCTAGCCAGTACACATCTCTACATAGCTTCGGTGGAAACACCCTAACCGAAAAACATCTCTTCTCTTTTCCGCTTCGGACATCTCCGCACATATCCGCTTTGGTGGAGTTTGGGCTTTAAGAGCACAATAAGAAAGTAAGTAGTTCTTATCATAAGACTCCTCTGGTGAAGTACCTACCACTATCATATCTATTTCTGAAAATGCTGTATTTCGATATAGATGGGTATGGGTAATCTTAAAGTTGTATACATGTGTGTCATTTTTTATTTTAATTATCTTCAAGGTTGTCTATAGATTAGCAAAACATCGGGAAACTTCTTGAGATCAAGGTAGCTCTGAATCTGAAAATGCGTAGAAAAACAACCATTAATTTGATAATATAGCAGTTACATAATTAAATCAACACACGTTGAAATATAAAACATTATAATATTATGAACTAGCTTCTACCCTCGACTTCGTCCGCAAGCCTATAATCTTCCTCAAGAATTGAGCTGTTCAATGCAAAAAGAATTTTTCAAATCCGACTGGCAGTTCCGGAGATTATTCCCTACATACAAACTTACAAACAAATAAACAAACAAATTGTACCTCTTTATAATATTAGTATAGATTACAACGCAGAGCGTTTACTTGTACACATAAACAGTTGAATTTAATAATTGAACAGTTTCGTTAATATATTGCATAGCTAGTCGCCGTACTTGACATAAAATAGTACCATTTATTTCTGACCTTTCAGATATTTGTCTTAGACCTCACTTAATGAAGTCTAGACTAAAACCTATTTGGGTCTTGTTTTAAATGAAAATAAGACCAAAACCCGGAGCAATGAGTACCAAAATTTGTGAGTTCTTGCTGACATAATTGATTCTAGTGATAAACATAATTATAATAATTTATTTTCGTAAATACTGCTTTGTTTATTGCTTTGATTGAGTAGAAGATAAAGAAGACTAGTAAAGTTAATTAAATAATAACTAGTATAGGTCAAAGTGCAAATGAGTTGCGTTGTTTTATTATTTTATTGTTTTAAATATCAATTCAAACCGCAATCATAATTTTGTTATGCTAAGTTAGAATCGAGCTAACGAGAAAACTCAAACAGTAGATTGTAATCGCAGAGAAGCGACAAAAACATGTAAGGAAAAAACATCTTTCCAACCTGCACTTTTATTTATACAACAGTGGAAAGTCCTGCACCCCAAATTGCGTAACACACCTTCACAATCCGATGGATTCCTAATTGTAAGTTCCTAATTGAGTAAAGCCAAAGATATAAGATTTATATGAGTATAGCAAAAACAAATCGCTCCAAGACTTACAATGAGAAAGACTATAGTGTTGTATTACTGCCTCGTTGGTCTAGTGGTCGCAAGCGCTACTGCTGAGTATGAGGTCCTGGGTTCGATTCCCGAGTCGGGCAAAGTGTTATTTGGTTTTTCCATCTGGAATTTGTCAGTTGCAGGCCGGAGTCTGGATTTGTGCCCGGTTGATGGCAATAGGCTTGCCCCCTATTACATGGGACTTAAACGTAACTGGCGAAATGTGGGTGTACCTTAGGTACACCTCTGCCTAACCCTTTGGGGATTACAGGCGTGATGTTATGTTATGCGTATAGTGTTGAAGTAGGAGCGATTTGTTTTTGCGTCGATGTCCCTGCCACTTCTGTATAATTTTTTACTATCCGAGCCCGTCCTTACCACTTGACTAAAATCCTTACTTTCTAATAGTGACTGTATTATTTATTCTTTTAGCCTTGTTATCACATGTCTCACCTAATATTAGTAAAACACACCTTCCATATATAAACAATAGGATAATAAACGTATTATGGAAACCCAACGGCCTTTCCTTCGGTGTTCCCCCTCTGACCCTAACAACACATATACTCGTATTTGAAAAATTCGTCTGCTCGACGACGTAAATGTATTTTCTTTCTTCTTTTCGTTCTTTAAATAGTGCAATTAATTTTGTCGATTTATCAAAATGAAAGGCATTGCAATTGTTAGTGTGTTACACAATTACCCCGCTGGTGTTGAAAAGGTTTGGTAAATAGCCCTCTTCATCCGTAAAATAAATCCTTCCTGTTTATTAATATCTCAATTAAACTTAATGTCTTCAGTAAATCAATCTATATATGACTCCGAACTCAATCCCCACTGGCCTATTAGAAGGACCTTGATATTGAGGATTATTATCTAGTCTGACGAGTCGTCTATTACCAACTCATTTGATTACAGGTTTACGACTCACCAGTGTTAGTTGAACGTTTAACTGTTAGAATGTATTCGATGGTAGATATCAAGATGTTTGTGCTGTCTATGCCTTGATTCATGGGTGTATTCTTTTTTAAAAAAAAAAACAACGATTTTGTGTTTATTTTTAAGAAAACGTCCTACCTACTATCGTTCATAATTGCATATATAAGTAACGGAATATTACTGAGGCTTGTGGCTAAGTAATAGCAGCCGCACGGGTCGATCGATCAGGTTAAGCTACGCTTGCCGCGGGTGGTCCGTGGATGGGTGACCATTTTGACATTTTAAGACCCCTCCGTGCCTTGGAAAGCACGTTAAGCCGTTGGTCCTGGCTGTCATTCGTAGATCTGTGACAGTAGTTACAGGTCGTCAGAAGCCCAAAAATCTTACTACCAGTCTTACCTGGGTTCTGGAGGTGAGATAAGCAGTCGCTCCATGTAAAATACTGGTATTCAGCTGCATCCGGTTAGATTGGAAGCTGACCCTAACATAGTTGAGAAAAGGCAAGGCAGATAGATAAGTAATGGAGTATTAGAAACCCCAAAGTTTGTCTACTTGTTTGTTATTTCATGACTTAGAATTTGGCATTGCTTACACGACATAAAGATAAGTATGCAGATAAAAGATATACTTTTTATCCAGGTACGTGAACTAAGTTTGCCCTAGGATGCGAGTGGATACGTTAAAAATCTTCCGAGTCTTTCTTCACTTGAATAGTGCTACAAGCGGTATGCAAAGATGCGTACCTAATTTAAAAGTTGGAGTATGGAGTTTCTTGCCCGTTCTTCTAAATAGGAACCTACTAGGTACGCTTTCGGATGGGCAACTAGTCTAATCTTTCTGAATGACCGACTCCTTTGACAATCAAAAGTGCCTGAAAATTGTTTAATTTAAATAAATGCATGTTTCAGTTTAGTTTTTAGCTTGTAACTTGTAAAACAGTAACATATTCATATTCCTCTAAACTTGGCGCACATTAAATCTAAGGTTATTGACGCCATCAATATTATGGATGTTGTTAATTGCCCCCATATTTGATAATCTCGGATAGATGCAAATTAACTTCATTGTTACTAAGATCATGAGTGTGTTCTTATAGTTCTTTTGACCTTTTGCGAATACCTATTTAGCAAGATTTTTCTAATGGTATACTCGGTATACTTATATTACTATTTTCTGTTCCGGGGTCATGTTAGCAATTTATGGAACTCCTTGTAACCACAGCATTTACACAGATTCTATCATTTGTTGGCGCCTAAATGGGCTTAATTTTGATTACGAGGTCCTTTTGGGCGCCAAATGACTATGCGTCAAAATTCGTCACATTCGGGGACATTTTTCTTAATTGTGCATTGAATTAAGAGATACAGCAGCAATGCAGTGTATTTTGGGGATGGCAGTTGCGGCAATTTATTACTATAAAATGATATAGGTATCAACTATCAATCAACATTCAACATGTCTCCATCTTTTATAAACTTGTGACTGTAACAATTTATTTCTTCTGTAATTCAAGTCATGTAAGAGGCGGGGAGTTGTCAAGAAGCTAGACAAATACTGATATATGCTACAGTTCTAGGTATGGTCGTATCAAACTGGTTGCCATGCCACCTAAATTACCGACTGCAGTGTTGCACCACCGGCAAAATATCACCATCACGATCTTATCACGGATGTTATCATTAACGTCATTATGACGTAGTTCAGCAAAATGTCCAATATTTACCCCTTGTTATAAAAACGCTGCAATGCTGATATTTTTATTTGTCTAAATATTTATGTGTGTCACTATTGTTAATTTGAAAAACAAAGTGACTACCGTGTGGACGTAATATGTATAGCAAACATACAGCGTGTCTAACTATTATATCTTGAACTATGATAATATGGGTTTGTGCTGGATTTGAAATAACGTTGACATTTGCTAAGCACGTTTTGTCACCGTGAAGTCCTATTTATTAGGCACCTTGTTTACAGGTGGATTTAAGTGATGACATCTAAGAGAATATGACAGTTGGCAGTGCGACATTTTTGTTTATCATACTTTATCAACTAACTAATATTGGATTCACGTTTTTCTTTATTCGTTTTTTTTCGCACATTTTCTCTTAACAAATCTGACATTGTCAGAATTAACGACATCGGCACCAATGCCATACAGAAAAATAGAATAGAATACTTATACGTCTCAATTAAAACTGACAGATACACCATGTTTTGCCTGTTTCATTAATTTGAATATGTGATTAAAGTTATTAGATAGTAATATTCTCAGGATGAACCTTTTCTTTTGCAGGATCTTTACTACTCATTAACTTCTCTTAATTTTTTTTTTCTTTCGATTTCTCATTCTGTTTTTACGTCGACGATGTTTTTTGGTGGCATCAGTTCAAAGTTGACCTGTGCATATATCTACTGTTGCGTTGTCGTTGGCTGCATGAACATGAATTAGTAATGCCATTGTAGATCTTTGATAACAGTGTTAGATTGTAATTACTTACATTAGACTTAAAAAATTACGGATTCAGATAACAGCGAACTGTTTGGACTACCTGAATTTAGCTAAAAACTAACTAGGTACTTATGCAAATGATGATCTTGTTTGCCACGAAAATGCTGCTGCTTGCTGCAAACTAATTAGATGAAATTAACCCTTTTTTTTGTTTTCAGGTAATACATATAAGAAAAGATAAACAATGTCATGTGAGTAAAGGCTAACATAGTAACATAACTCTTGAATAAGCCAGGTGAAGCCTTGTTAATGAACTTCCCTGCCAATTCCTACTAAAGGTACTAGTTACTACAATCTAAAGGCAAAATTAACTGCATCCTGGAAATTGTATACAATCTCAGTATTTTTGGTAAGGTTTATTCTTTCAAAGTCCGATCTTTTTGTTATCGGATAATTTATCGCTGCAGTAATTCTTCACAGTGATTAATCGGTAGAAAAATATGTTAATCAGTAGCATAAAATGTAGTCTGCTGCATGCGTCTATCAATCGTGTTAATTCGTCGTCATCGTCATCGTCTTCATGCCTTCGTCCCATGTTGCCTGGGGTTGGCGTAACACGTTTCTTCTTCCATTCTCCCCTGTTAACCGTCACATCGTCACCGTCGTCGTGTATTCGTCGTATATTTCCAAAATCATCTCATTTCTTAGTTCAATGATCATTGGGAGGCCGATGTTCTGCAATGAAAGTTTTTTGGTAAAAGACTAACTGCCGCTAATCTATGGTCTATCTTAGACCACTTCTGGACGAGTCAGCTCTGTCTTGTACTTTCCTTGCTCTTGCACTAGTAACTTTGTTGCTACTAATCTCTCATCATTGTTAAGGAATGTTAAACTAACTCGACTGCCTCAAAACATTTTCATCATCCCATCTTCACAGTCAGAAGTTCATCTCGTTATTGCTTCATTAGCGCACCTACTTGCTTGCGTGGGAGTGTAACGTAGTTTCAATAAAGATTTTGGCACTTACTCTTGACTACTCTTAACGCATTCAAGATTACTAGCATGACAGAACACGTGTTGACAAATACCGGTTTAAAATTATTTTCTAATCCTTTTCTGACATTTAGTTTGGTTTGACCTAGGATATGGATATTTATGTAATCTAGGATGTACTTGTTCAATTATAGATATGTCAAGTGCTATGAAATATTCATCAAGATACTATGACTAGTTTTAATGAGAGCCTAGAGAGATATGTAGTTTTAGGATAAACTATATCTTTATGGCTCTTATAGTAGTTTCAAATAATGATTTAGTCTAATTCAAGACTCAATCTTAAAGCCCAGTGACTTAAAAGCTATTTCCACACAAATCCGAAAGCAAGTTTTTCTATCATCCAAGTATTTTCTTCATTGACCCACCTGATAACGCTCATTTCTTGTTTCAAAAAGACCTTTGCCCTGCTGCCCTATGCAGGATATTATTAATAATCATATAATATTTCGCACCTTTAAAGTAAAACCGTTACTAAACGAAATTATGAAATTTTATAGGGGAGCCTGGGAATATTAGAAAATAGCAAGTTCAGGGTTTTTTAAGATATTTAATGAGTTTCTATGATAGATCATAGAAACTCATTAAATATCTTAAAAAACCCAGAACTCGGATTTTTTTTAGAAAAAACCGTGACTATTTTCTAATATTGGCCCCTATAAAATTTCATAATTTCGTTTAGTAACGGTTTTACTTTAAAGGTGCGATTTATATATCTAAAACACGTATTCTCATCGTGTGGGTCTGAATCCACTGATCTCTCACCTACGACCCGTCATGTTTATATACAACTCAATCAAACATAATTACTGAAACTGGCGCCCATGCAGGGACTAAATCATATGTGCGTTGATTATTCTTCTAATGGTTTATTTGATTTTAAGCAATACAATCTTATATTTTACGTCTCTTTCATGATGTATTTGAAAAGTGAATAGCAATTTGATGGTATGTTTGGCGAGGGTCATCAAAATTGGCGCCCATGTTTTTAAAGTATTTTTTTCAGTGTAGTTACTGTATTTGCATATTCATTATCTTGATTTAATACACGCATTTTTTGTTGCGATACAACTGAGTTCGTTGCTCTTTAGTATACATATAACTAAACTCTTAAGCTGTTTAAAAGTAATTGATATTTAAAGTTTAGGCGGAATTTGAACTGCTTTAAAAGCATTCGCCATTTTGTAGTTTAATCAGTAATATTATCGGTTCTGACTTCTAAAATAATAATTAATGATAATAAGGTGACTGAATGACTGCCTCGTTGGTCTAGTGGTCGCAAGCGCTACTGCTGAGCATGAGGTCCTGGGTTCGATTCCCAGGTCGGGCAAAGTGATATTGGGTTTTTCTATCTGAAATTTCTCAGTAACAGCCTGGAGTCTGGATTTGTGCCCGGTTGATGGCAATAGGCTCGCCCCCTATTACATGGGACTTAAAACATAACTGGCGAAATGTGGGTGAACCTGCTACAGGGACACCTCTGCCCAACCCTTCGGGGAAACAAGGCGTGATGTTATGTTTATGTTTATGTTGATAATAAGGTTAGTCACAAGCGGGATCTTCTTCAGCATCAGCTAATACCTGTGTATCACTAAAGTCTACTTTATAATTATTATTAGATATAACAGTGTTCACACAACACATCACCCACCGTTAAGACAATTTCTCAATCTTTTTCATGATGAAATATCAATGTTATCTAGTTTTTATTCTTGTCATGTTGTGATTTCGTGAATGTATCTACTTGTTTTTTTTTTTTTTGCTTCTGTTTCTAGTACTATTATGAATGCGGCTCGAGCATCAAAACACAATCATAAATAGAGGTCGTTAAAATGTTTATACCTTTTGGAGCCTCAAGAAGCACGGTTAGGGCACTCAGACTGAGTTTATATGCCAGCATGCTGTGTAGTCATAGAAAATTGGTGGTACTGATTGGTTATGCGACTTCGTCAGGCTTTATTACGATGTTGCCACTCAGTCAGTCCAATGTACGAGCGCAGTCGCTGCATGAGCAGGCATTTATCAAGTCTTGGTCAATCGAGACAAGCGTAAGGTTTTATGTCTAAACTGTATTGTACTGGATAATAATAGAGTTGGTATTTCTTTACGCGCCAGCTTTATGCATGGGCTTTTTGACCTCGGCAGCCTAGGCAATGTGGTGACCCTTTCTACTCAATTATTTCGATAATATGTGACCGTTTTTTAATAACTCCTCTGCTCGCTAGACCTTTTTTTTAAATTCTTGTTCGAATCTGAATCGATGATTCAGTCAGTAAGTGAGTCCGAAAGGTTATCAACTCTTGTTATAAATATACAAATAAAACTTCTTTATCCAAATCTGGTATACCTACTTTTAACATAAAATGATACGATTATTACTCATTCTATATTTATCTCGCCTCTAGATGTCTGGAACTTCGCAGGGGTCGGGGGTAATCTAATGCGATAACAGTTTGTGCTAATAAATTGAAAATATAGCTCAAATCTTCGACAATTTACTATTAGGGTCTGTTGCCTTACGGAGTTACTACGGTACAAAGGCACTACTGTTTTGAAATACAATGTGAATGTTTTCCAAGAACATTGTTATATTGGCACAGCTGGATGTTCAATTAAACGAAATTAAACCTTGTAAGTAGTTGTAAGTGAAGATTGACATGGAGCAAACATTTTCCGTAGATGTTATTAAAGACACAGAAATTCAAGTCTTAAACCACCCTCAGAGGAGGTAAAAGAGTGCTGTTTATAATGGATGATATAAGAATCCTGGAAAATTTGGGATGCAATGATAAAAATAAGACCACACACTTAGATATATCGTATACAGACATTACTAATATCCCGATTAAAATTCACAAGTCCATAAAACAGCTATAATAAAAACTGCACATCAAATATCGGTCCTTAACATGACGTAACTGATATTCTAGTTTGTCACGCTGCGATAGGAACAATAGAAGACAAACATTACTAGATTATAATGGATTATTCCAGCTATATTAATAACAATAATGTTATTGTATGAAGTCTTAAGTCCATTGAGCACTTGCTCGAAGAATGTTGGGTTGAAGGACATATACACTGACCACTGTTGTAACCCTAGCCATGGGCGTCAAGAAAAATCGTATACTCACAGTTCTCTTATAGTGTTGCAAATGACAAAATTATGTTGTACTTACATAAATTATATCATTATTGACAGACATGTTAAACCAACTACTCAGTATCAGGCCAGGCACCTTCCTTTTGAGCCATGACTCCCGAATCTGCTACTCCATCCAGTTGCTAACCGCGCTACTTTGTCGTTCATCTTCGTCTGGCAGTTATTTACTTCTATCGTTTCCCGGCAACCATTCTGTTAAGGCTTACGCTGCCCAACTCCATTTCAAAAGTGAGCGTAAGTATTTGAAACTAAATATTGACAAATCTTTGTGATGGTTGATGATTTTGAAGATCGCGTGACTAGGTGACTAGACTTGACGCGTGATGATAAGGGCACCAATCAAGTCCCGATCATATTGGGCGAACCCGGAACAAACACATGATTAAAACCCTAATAAACATTATCTACTTAGCTTTAGTAAAAATATTTAATTCATTCATTCACTGACAGACAACCCACAGCCTAAACCACTGGGTCTAGAAGCTAGAAATTTTGGTCAAAATTTTTGAATATACTGAAGGTGAGCACTGATCCCCCATTTAACCCCATTAGGGAGAGATTTAACCCCAATGGGGTTAAATGGGGGATGAAAATTTGTATCGCAATATTTCCCGATGGGAAATCCTACCGGGCGTTCGGCAAAAATATAATTTAGTATTCATAGATACAGAGACCAGAATAAAATTATAGTATTTGTCATATTGTCTGTGTTGTTCCGAAGTGAAAGTGAAGAATGTGTGATACACAGATTCACGTGTCACAGGATCACGTGTTTTTAAACAAATCCAGTGCCTGCTTTATTATGTCGCATGTCATAATATTATGTAATAGCTTCGGTACTTATGTGTTATATTAGTTTTTTTCACAAATTTTCCTTTTGTTGTAAAAACAGGAGGAAATGGCGTAGCTTTCCGGCCTTTCGGTTTGGAAGAATACTATTCTTTCGTATCTGCTTGAACTAGGTATATTATGATTGCACTATTATTAAAACAAGGGCTGTTTTAATGCCCCATAATTCATTGGACACGGCTAAGGTGTTTTGACGAATAATTAGTAGCTTTGCCCGGAAAGGCATCAAGTACAAGTACACGAAAAGTATACTATACCATAATATTCCACCTTTCATAAAATTGGACCTCATATATTTTTTGGCAAACCTAGAAATACAGCTGCTTTATTGCGTGATATCACACACAGGTGATATTTGGTCAGGTCTAGTTGTTAATAAATTACGTTTTAACCTTTGTAACAGCCCTAGTAACTACGAAAACATCAAATATAACAACGAGGTGTTTGGGATTCATTCAATTTTATGTTCTGCTCAATAAATTCTGGGCCAGACTAAACATAAAATCTTGCCATTCGGCGTAAGCGGTAGGCTATGGTTACGAGGTAAGTAAGCTATACCGCTACAGCTACTTGGGCAGAAGTCCGATGAAGGTCGAGGCAGTTGAATGCTAGAAATTTTAACTCGATCAACAAACCAGCTCAGCCTGTCCTACTCTGCTGAACTTAGGCCTCTCCCAATTAGCGCCACAACACTGGTTTTCTCTTTCTACCTTAGCCTTCTGACCCTCTGAGGTAAGTAAACAATAAATAAATAAGTTCCTTAAATAAAACACACTTGTATTATGCCACTTCGCTTCGGCTGTTGTAAAGAAGTATTTTATAAAATTGTTCCGTCCTAAGATATACTTTTATATCGTAACATTAAAATACAAAAATGGCGATCTTTATCCATAAAGAAAAGGTGAAAGTACATAGAATACAAAATGAACACCCTCATAATATGTAAGTAAATATCAAACTTAAAGACAACTAGCTCTACCTGTTGTTATATTGGTAACATTACGTAGATCGTTTGGTGTCGAGTTAGTTCGGGTGTTGGCCACTAGATGACGTTATTAGTGCGTATAGATCGTAGATCCGCGGGAAAATGGTCGATGGAAAATAAATGAGTTATGGTTTTTACTTTTAAAATTGATGCTTTTAATTTCACTTCTAGTAATAGAACTTGTAGATCTAGGTTCAATTCCCAGTTCGGGCTGTGATTTTGTATTTGACTACTGCTTGCGTATGAAATTGATATGGACGGAAGCGTTTTCGTTAAATGACGATGGGATGGAACATGGAACATTTGGAATCCGCAAGGTTCGCCCTTACGGAATCCAGATTTATCGCTGCCTTATTTTTATTGTGGTTTATCGCTTTTCTATCGATTTGTACGTCGAATACAGAGAATTCGACAAAAAAAATAAAGACCCATTACCTTATTTATTTCTTTTTACCTCTTTAGTAATTTCTAGGAACAACTGTGACGTCACAGCTGACAGACGCAGTCGCTGACATTAGCATGTAAGGGCGTCTTTCGTCTTGACCTGATTGTTGTGTCCTTTACCATGCGCCGGAGTTTTCCATGTGCGCAAGTAGTAAAAACAGGTACATATGTGCAGAAGGCTTATTCTACACAAGCCGTGTGTCCCATCGGCAAAAATGACGAACTTCCATACAAACTTTCACCCCCTATTTAACCCCTTTAGGGGATGCATTTCTAGAAATCCTTCCTTACTGCTCACTTTCATTACGCTATGAACTCTTGTGCAAAATTTCATGCTTAATATAAAATTAAGTCTTGTACAAAATTTCATGCTTCTAGACCCAGCGGTTTAAGCTGTGCGTTGCCTAAAGATAGTGCATTCCACGAAGACGCGCCACAGTCCGCTCCGCTCCTTACTAAAGTATAGCTTAAAGTAGAGTAATCGCGGAGTGGGGCGCGTCTTCGTGGATGCTACTATCTGTATCAGTGAGCGAATGAATGAATTCAAAATTGTTGTTAAGTAGATGAATTCAGGTTTTATTTAAGTAGATGTGCGAAACTTTTCCCGCGATTTGACACGCATCTCGTGTCTTTTAACTTTACTCAGACTTTAAAGATCGGATTGGTCGTTAATCGAGTGTCTTAAAATGGAGACTGTTATTTATCTACACGTGTGTTTCGTTGCTATGAATAGTTCCGTAAGAGCGCTTTTTGCACTCTGCTAGTTGATGATGTGGGCCTTCTGAACTTTCTTACAGCTTGTCCAACACAACTCGCTCATTTATTAAGACGGGATGTTGTCCATTGCGTGTCATATAACAACACTGTTTAATTAAATAAAAATAAATGTATGGAAATACTACTTCGTTGAGTTTTTTGTTGTTCTTAGCGCTCCAGATCCTGTCATAAAAGTCTTAATTAAAATAATTGCGTAAGTGTAGGTTGCTTTTACTTTAATTTACAATAAGCCAGACTGTTAAAGTTCCCATTACGTTGTAAATTCTTTCTGTTAAGATTCCAAAACGAATTTACTTTTCACGAAACAAGTATGGCCCCAATGTTGCTCCTTGCAAAAAATTTCAAATCATGACACTTGACATAAAGGCCTTTTTTTTTTTTTTTTTTTTTTGATTGTGGGAAATCATCAAATAACTTCTCCCGCTCTGGGCGGAGCGGGAGGGCGTGTCAGACTCTTATTGACTAAAACCCACCCGTGTTCCTTCGGCTGCCCTGTTGCCGGGGGCCACGATCTCCCTTTCGGTTTTCTTCGCAACCCCGGCAGGCATCGGCCCTAGTGGACCCCTTCGAATCTGCTGACATCTCTTTGAGGCGCGCGTGGAACACAACGCGCCGTCGACCCGGGCCTGGTCCTTATCGGACGGTGAGCCACCCATTGCTCACCGCCCGCAAGCCCGCGCCTACGGTGGCCGGAAATCGCCTCGCGATTCCCGACGCCCTGGGCGTCTCCTCCTGCGGCGGTTAGGGGCATGAGGGCGCGAAATTTGCCTCTCCCTCACGCGTTCCGCCTCCTCCTTCGCGAGCATTACCGCTTCGCAGAAGGAGGTGACGGCCTCCCATTTCCTCTCGCTCCGTACCATGGCCTGAACCAGGGCCGGACGCGAGAGATCACCGCCGCCGATCGCCTCCACGAGGACACGGCGATGCTCCGCCCAAGCTGGGCAGACCTCCACCGTATGCTCCACCGTGTCCTCCGGGCGATCCACACAATGGTGACACCCGGGCGTTTCCTCCCGCCTTATCCTGTGCAGGAACCTCCCGAAACTGCCGTGTCCGGTGAGGACCTGCGTCAGGCGGAAGGTGAGGACGCCGTGGCGCCTCTCTAGCCACTCCTCAAAGAGGGGTCTTATCGCCGCAATTGTGGCGTGCCCATGACATAAAGGCCTGAGGTTGATATTATGCTATTTATTAATCCTGTTTTACATAAGATGATATAACAATTCACAATATCGCTATGAAAATAGAGGGTGAAAATTTATGACTGGAGCCGAGCATACCCGATTCACCGTCACTGACCAGGCGTGAAGGTTCAATTTCGGTCACTGTTCGGAAAGAACGCAGTGCGCCTTAAGGCGTTTTCACTTCTAAAAGTGTGACATGGTCCTGATATTGATGTAATGTAATTTATTATTAAAATACCGATACAATAACTAAGTTCAAGTCATTGGCATTGACTACCTACTGGTGCTGATAGCACAAAATAGAATTAGCTCCATTATATTTACGAGTGATAAGAGTAGTGAACAATATCCAGAGGTATTTGTATAAATATAGGGGCGCCGTAAATAGATACTCTGTAATGAATACTAGGCACATTAGAAGTAACTGTTAGTTACGTAGTACTTGCAACCGGCGGCGGCGTGCGTGTATGACCCGCCGATCTACTCCGTAAAAATCTCAAGTGAGCTGCCATTCCACCTGAAGACTCCGGACCCTGGTTGGCCGAAGCAAGGAAAATTTGTTCAGGTGGAGATTCATAGACGACTCCGCCTTGGAATGTAAATGTGGTGCTGTTCCACAAACGATGGGACACTATTAATGTCGTGTCCTGCGTATCACACGTGCACGTGCTACACGTTACAGGGACTGATGGACGCTAGTGATGGCCCCAGAAACGGGGCCGAATTCTGGGCCTAGTAAATTTAGATTGCCATCGACACGCTAAGAAGACCTGATGCTAGGGATTCTCACAATTGACAGGTCACTTCGAAGTCTCATATCCTAACTTTTCAGAGTGATATTTTTACAGAATAGACCGGCTGATGTATAAACGTAAACGAAGCAAAAGGAGTATGTCAAGATCGTAGCAGGTGGCGTTCTGTAGTTTCTGCCTATCCGCATAGGTGGAAGGCGTGAATATAAGTATTTATTAGATGTAACTGTGTTTGATAAAGTTTGTAAAGTAGCGTTTACCAACGTCAGGTCAGGTCAGTTTGATTTTGAAGCGACTGCCATCTGAGCTTCGCTTTTAATTCTGAGGCTAGGCAGCCACATTTTCTGGCAAATGACTTCCGACAGTTTGTGTCTGTAATCAAAGGCATATGAGACACTTCTGCTCTGTCTCTGAGATAGCAACTAACCTGCGAAGCTTCTGGTATTAGATAAGGGCATATAGACACCAGTAACTACTTACAATTCGCTTTCGTGCAGCCTGCAGTTTGCCACCCATCTGTCAGCTTCCAGTCTCACTGGATTCAGCTGAATTCCAATTTGCTATCAACATCTTGCAGTCCAAACGAACTACATTTGATTTAGATAGCTACCATGTCAGGGTTGCCTCAATGACATTGACTCCATGTCATTTCAATGAAGGATCATTGAAAATATAAGCCATCTAACGAGCTGAGGAATTGGGTCGCCCCATCAAAACGACCGCTCTGCAGATCCCATAGTAGAGACATGATGTGCGTCATACCATAATGTATCCCATTGTTTAAAGCAACTAATTGTAAGTGTAATTGTTAATTAGTAAAAATTAGACGCAGTTCACACGGTCGGGTTAGCAACCCGACCGCACGTAGTAACACTGCGCTGTTTCTCAGGACCCAAAAATTAAGTCCTAGAGCTTCTTTTGCTAATAAAGTATGAACAATACTTACAATTGAGTACAGCTCAGTGTTAAAATATATATATATATATATATATTACTCAGTCAGCAAGGTGTTAATCCAAGGGCTGTTCTTCAGCTATCCCAATGCAAAGACAATTGTAATCCATTGAAACCGGCATGTCCTAGAACCAAACATTCGAAGACATATGGTGATGTGGCATTTACCGAAGTACCAACCCGCACTGGGCCCGCGTGGTAGATTACAACCTACTCCCTTGAGAAAACAGGAGGCCTGGGTCCCAGCAGTGGGGACATTATAAGTGGATTATGCTGAGCAAAGGTTTTCCTTCAAAATCCTCTGAAAATGGACATTTGGATTGAAGGTTTGCTGCTGCTGCTTGTCGTCCAAAAGTTTCTTGTTTGTTTCTGTGATTTCACCGGTACCCCTTTAACTCATACCGGAACACAGTAACGCTGCTCTTCGAAGGCTGAAATAAGTGTGCTAATAGGTCCTCGGACTCACTCTTAAAGTTCCGACAGAAGCGACGCGACGGTGCGATGCGATTATGATAGAACAATTTCCATGATGTTTTCATATAAATTGTTCTACTAGAGCCAATAATCAATAATCATCTTATATTTGTGTAACATAGGTAGTAAATACAGTCTGTTCTTAAATTAAAGTTGATAGGTCGCTATGTCATGCCTAGTATATTATCTGTGGTCATGCCAAGAGGCGTACAAATATGTTTGCATGCGAAATAAGAACAATATGCAATAATTTCTACAGTCAATGCATAAATAAATAATCATAAATTACAATTAGTCACAATATTCAATCCAGTCAAATAAATAAATAAGTCTATATTAATTTATAATTCAAAAATTCATCAGTTGTATAACAAAATTTTTCAATTAATAACAGTTTCAATTTTAATTTTTTTTTGTGTAATATTCCAATTTTTTATGACATCTGGTAATTTATTGTAAATGCGCGGTACCATGCCTAAAACGCTCTTTCTCACTAAGGCAGTCTTACAACGCTGATTGCTTAAACAGTTTGCGTATTGGCTACGAATCGCAACATCTCCTAAAGTTGACATTTTTCGAACAATGAGGTTGTTCGAAAAATGTCAACTTTGTTTGTTTTGACGAAAACACAAATTTCAAAAATATATAATGAGGGTAGGGTAATCTTCAGCGATTTAAATAATGGAGCACAGCTATCATCAATTTTCAGACAACACAGTGATCTTATGCATCTCTTTTGTGCCATAAAATCGATATCTTTATCAGTAGAATGGCCCCAAAACATAATACCATATCGCAAAATTGAGGCTACTAAGCCGTGATATGCAACCAGTAGCGCATCCCTATTTATTTTTCTAGCAATTTGGAAAAGTGCGTATGTTGATTTGTTTATTTTCTTATTTAGGTCATCTATGTGGGCCTTCCAGTTAAGTTGGTTATCAAGGAATAAACCTAAGAATTTTGCTATTTTAACTTCTTCAATGTCACAGTTACTATGTCTGATATTTACTAAGTCGCGTCGCGCCTGTCTGCGGAACCAATATTGACAACACTTTCTTCTTTACACACGTGATATTTATCTTAACGTGTATAGGTATGTATTTTTACTATCGTACGTACCTAAAAAACATTTTTGTTATTTTCAGGTAGGCTATCATTGCTGGTAAACAATATATCATCACGTGTGGTGAGTCAACTACCGTCATAACACAAATATTATTAGTTTAATGTCACGATGCCATGAGAGCGACTTCAGCTTAAATACTGTCAAGAATGGTAAACATTTTGACAGTCTGTCTACTTAGTTGACGAAGTTGAGCTTCGGGTAGAATCGGAGATTGTCCGATGTGAAAAAAGGTTATTGTTTTCTATTTTATTTATTTTAATATTTAAATAGTTGTGTGATGTACCTCTTAGGTAGTAGATTTATAGCATCGAGCGGCTACCTAGTGGCTAGTGTGGCGCCGAAAGTCAACTGCGCAAGAGAGGTTCGACTAAGTTCAGCTACCTTCATGTGAAGCCTAGGTTTGAATACTATATTCAGTTAATGCCTACCGGTATAACCAATTTAAATATTAATGGCTACCACACAGTAGCTGTTAATTTAATAATATTTTAAAAGAATTAAATAATTTACAGCGTACTTATTGGGACTGTGATGAGACACAATAAAAGTAGGTACGTATAACCACGGAATATAAAGCCTTACCGTACCTAAGCCGATGTTGGTACCTACCCCTCCTGAGGAACTTTCTCTGTAAGCCTTCCACCTGTAGGGTTGCAATTTTCACCCGATGAGCCGTCCCCCAGCCCCAGCCGTTGCCAGCCGGCAACTTATACATTGGGAAATTTGATGTTCATCAATTTATTTTTTAATTACGTTTATAAACAGTCGAGAGGTCTAGGACATCACACCTGGCGAATGAATTTTTACCGTCACATTCTTTTTTGTACGATTCGTTTCGTAACGATCAAAATGTTAGATACACTTTTTTCCGTCTAGCTCTCGTTCGCCAAGTGTGCAGAGTATAATGTGCGATAAGGAACTTTGTTAAAAAAATAAACAAATATTTCTTTGACTTTTAAATATATTACTACATATACGTATAATAATAATATATATCTCACTCCTCATTAAATCCGGTACACACCACGCGGCCGACGAGTGCTGTACCTTTGTTTTGAACTTATCACGTTATCACAACTGTCACAGTTATCAGGAACACCGGTTTGCCGTGTATGATCTTACGCAAATAGCGGCGCGTACTCCTATGTAAACTTAGTACCTACATATTTATTAATAGAATGATCTAAAAATTAAAAAATTATTATCATGTTTAAAAAAGTTCAACCCGCCCTCTATTACATGGGACTCAAACATTACTAGAGAAATAAGGGTCTCTGCATAACGCTTCGGGAAATATAGGCGTTATTGTTTATGTTCAGTTCAGCCTTCACTCTCAGAAGAGGCCTGCAGTTAGAACATTATAAGGTGATTATGCTTTATACAGCCCTCGCTGGGCCCGCGTGGTGCATAGCCGATTCCGTATTACAGGCAGGTTTGAGAACGTTACAGAATGCTTCATTTTAATGTCTTAAAAAAAGGTTTAATTAAAGTAAATTTTACTCCATAGTACGTTCTTGTTTTAAGGACATTAATTAGATGAGAAAATTGGGAAATATTTCGATAGGTTAGATCAGAAGGAAAATTGGTTCGATAGGCTACTAATTTTAGTTAAGCCTAGCCTGAGAATCTAAGCTGCACTTTGACACTGACTGACGACGCTCTAATAACTGCCAAATGGCATGACAGCTATCTTCAACGCTTCATAAATCCATCTTCCAAGTACCTAGTTTTATCTCTAATACTTAACAATCTTTACATAATTTTAATGAACCGGTAAAATAATAAAGGTTAAAAATAAAATTAACCACTGCATCTATTCGGAGTAGGTATATGCATTGTTTCGCGTGATTTCTAACATTATAAATCATTGGGTCATTTATAATTTTAGCGTATTTGCTATTACCATAACGTTGCATGGAAATACGTACTTTCCCAGCTAAAACTACGAAGTGGTGACGGCCGGCCGTTTTCGGAGACTGGCTTATGTAAATTTGACGTTGAAATGGTGCTGATTCTTAGCCTAATTTGAATAAATTACTTTTGATTATGTGAAGAAAATCATGGACATGGCAAAGCAGATCATGGGCCATCTGATATTAATTGATTTCTTCTGCCTGTCAAAATAAATAATAATAATGTCATTAAAAACGTGTAAGGGGTCTCTGCGAGTTGGCTTTGGCCCCTCTTACGCCTTCCAAAGGTCCGGAACCCTAGGGTCCCGAGAAATGTCAAAGACGTAAAAAATTATAATAATAATGCTTTTTCTAACATCATTTGACTTAATTGATTGCCTCGTTGGTTTAGAGGCAGCGATTGTGATCGTTGAGCTTCGCTAGTATTACTTATATCGTCTGTTGTTGAGCGTAAGGTCCTGGGTGACAGCCTGCTTGTATCATCACTCCACGTAGCCTGAGGGCGTCCTACCTTACGTTTGCCGAATCGCGGTCTCAACTCAAAAACACGTCTACCCCAACGGTCATCGGTTCTATGGCCACTTATTGCCCTTTGCCTCTTCAACTTGCTTATTCTGTGAGCTATGTTGCCAAAATAATTAAGTTCTCTGCTGCGGCGGTCACCTCGTTCCGGCAAAGTATTTAGTATTGTTTTTCCACTAAGAAAATTACAGTACTTAACCTAATACATTGTCTGGATTTGTACCCGTTAGTGCCAATTGGCTTGCCCCCGCAGACAGGCGCGACGCAACTCCGGTGGAACAAACGGAAATTGTTCTACCCGTGCTAGCGTCGCGCCGTCGCGTCGCGTCTACGTGCGGGAGTTTTTACGTGCAGGTTATATACGACTGGCGAAATAAGGTTGACATACATCTACAAAACATCACACCTGTATAATCACCGAAGGGTTACGCAGAGGTGTACCTATAGTAAACCCACATTTTGCCAGTTATGATTAAGTTCCATGTAATAGGGGGGAGCCTATTGCCATCAACCGGGCACAGATCCATTCTAGGCTGCTATTGAAAAATTCCTTAGGGAAAAACTCAATACCACATTGCCTGACTTGGAACTCGAACCCAGGACGTCATGCTCAGCAATAGCGCTTGCGCTTGCTTCAGAAAATGCAGCCGTTATATTAAGTTATGTTATGTCACTTAGCCCACGTTCGCACGGACGTAAAAATATCGCGGTAGGATTTTATCGCGCACTGGATTTTAAACTCTCGTGTAGAGCCGAACGTTCAGAATCCAACTGAGTGCGTCCCAGCGCGTTGAAAAAACACTGTTGGATTTTCAGCTAAGCAGAGTGGCGCTAAGCAGAGCCTTAAAAATCCAGTTCAAGAAAAAAAAATCGCCGCAGAGAAAAACCGCCCGTGCGTACATGGGGCTAAACCACCAGCATAGCAACATGCTAAAGGCTCTTTCAAACAGGCGCGACACGCGACGCGACACAAAGACACCGCTTGTCGCACGACAAGCGGTGTCTTTGTGTCGCGTCGCGTGTCGCGCCTGTTTGAAAGACTCTTAATACATTATGTGACTTTCAAGTCGTGAGAGCACTGTGAGAAACAGGTTACTATGGTTCACGTTGTACATAAATAACTATTATAATGGCTCATTTCAATTAGTTTGCAATTATGATTCTATTGACGAGGCTTGCATACCGTCTGTGGGGTCCACCCATCGTTGTCTTAAGAAGACAGTAAAATAAATTAAATATTTTAATTTTAACCAATCAAAAAATGCTTTACGCATACTATTTTATAAGCTCACTAGTCTGTGAGCTTTTTTTCTATTATCACCACGAACTGAAAAATAATAACTCATATTGTAAAATGATGATGTGGATATATTTAGTAACCTTGAAAAGACCCTGGAAGAAATCCAGGAATGGATTTCTTCCAGGGTCTTTTCAAGATCTTTAGAAATAGCTAAGCGGAAAAGGTTACTAAATATATCCACATCATCATTTTATTATGGATTTCCGCAAGGTCACGCCTGAATCAATTAACTAACTCATATTGTATACAAAAAAACGTTTTTAGATTACTTTAGGCAGGTACCTAAGAACTTTGCAGTCAGCTAGCGGGGCTGACTGACCCAGACCGGACGAACCTACATTTTTAAATCGTCACTTGTGAAGCTGTAAAGGACCATATCGCTTAACAGCATGGTTCATGACAAGGAAAACAACAACGAAAGATTCACCGCTTAATAAAAAGTTTAAAACCACAAAGCTGGCACCGCTTAGAACCGACGCAAACCAGTATCAATAATCACGAGGAATGTTTCACTAATCGTGATCAGTGGAGGTCATTATTGTATGTCTGGGACCCTTGGACTGTTCGTGGGATTATATTGACGAGTAGGAGCATGTGGGTGCCATTTTGTTTGAGAAATTAGAATATTACTACAACAAATACACGTTTAAATGTTGATGAATGAAGAGGGAGAGGAAGGCCAAAGAAAAGATGTTGTGAGGAATTGTATGAACGAGAAGGGAGTGAATGATAGCGTGACGATTCACAGGATAGAATCGCAAAAGAAAACGTGTAGCGCCAACCCCAAGGAACATGATACAAGGACAGGAAGATGATGAATTACTCTTCAAAAGCTGTGTCGTTTTCTGAGCTTAAAGCTTATTCTTCCTTTCGAGGTTACGTTACCGTCGCCTCAAAAAGAAGAACAAGCTGCAATACATGTATTATGTTAAACTAATTGGGCCCAGTATAGGTGGCTACGCCAATCGCGACATCAGTGGCATTATTAGCAGAAATGCTTGTTCTTTCTCTCTGTGATAAGAAAATAAACTCATACAAGTGCTTATATATGTAGAATCAAGACTGTATCTCTAACCCACACGTACGTCGTAGGGATGAATATCGTGTATGGATTTTTAGCTCATGTCATTAACCCCTTACCCCTAAAATTAATATTGTATAAGCTTCTGTGGATATGCATGTCAGACTGGGCCAAATATAAACTGCTTTATTTAGGTCACACATACCTACTTACCTAATATAATTAAACTCAATGTTTGTACGAGAATTATTTAACTTGTCTCATAATAGAGACATTTTTAGATGAACTCGAGACACGGATCTGTGTACCGCAATCTCGAAGCAAACACACAAATTCTACGAAGTAATTTTTTATGTGACGTATACAATATGTCCATACAAATATTTTGTACATCGTGCACATACAGTGGAACCGTGATATTTGATAAATATGTACACAAAACTCGTGAATATTATGATTCATTAAATCTATTTACCTGTGAACTTAGACGTCACTGACAGAATTGTGATGCGGCGCTCCATTGCGGCGGTCAACTGGAAACACCAGTTCTTCGAATGTTTATCTTACCTACACCACTCGGTACATGATTCTACTAGATTTGTCTACTAGTACCACTGGAACATTCAGGAGACGCCAAAACTCCGCCTCATAGCCCATGGCTCTCTACCCCTGTAGGGGTTTTTATTGAAAAACGCTCAAATCTTAGGTTTTTTTTCCATTGGGGTAGAGAAATTGAGAAATTACGGAGCGCCGCGTGTGCTAGATCTAGGGGAAAAACCTGTTCCTCTGTTATAGATTATTAGGCTCAAGATTGAAGTTTAGTTTTCTAGTAAGATCATGTTAATAACATTATCCATACGATTTAGTTACGAAATCGTGAAGATAAAAGGCTTATTCGAACCAATATCTATAAATTATTGTAAACAAGTATCTCCCTGACGCACATTGTCATTTTTTACTAGAAATCTATGAGTTAGAGGTTCGTCAACCCATCTAACCAATGCCAAGCAATGCCAATGCTCATCTAACCATGCTGACAAAATCTTTTTACAAAAAAAAATCAACCGACTTCCAAAAAAAACACTACAAAGCGAGAATTAAATTTAATTTCGGAAGTTAGTGTCTTTGTTTTTGAATTTTCGTTTTTTGCCACCGACTTCCGAAATTAAAGTTATTTCTCGCTTTGTACTGTTTTTTTTGGAAGTCGGTTGTTGTTTTTTTTTTTTGTAAAAAGTTTTTATTTTTCACATTTTAGATTTATATGGGACCAACTTGGGAGCATACCCTTTCAAACAAAAAAATAATTTAAAAAATCGATGCATAGGAGAAATCGGTGGACATACATAAAAAAAAACCATACACTACGAACATATAACCTCCTCCTTTTCGGAAGTCGGTTAAAAAGAGCCAACGTGACCTTACTACTCCAAAACAGACCATTTGTCATGTTCCCGGTCTACACACAAAATCAAAATTTTATCATCTTCAACTCATTCCTTCTTGTCTTCATCGTTGGTCTAGCAGTCACAAGCGTTACTACTAAGCATGAGGTCCTGGGTTTAGTTTCCGCGTCGGGCAGTGTTATTGGGGGTCTGGATTTCCGCCCAATTGATAGCAATAGGCAAACACCGTATTACATGGGACTTAAACATAACTGGCCTTATAGTGGAATGCTGGCGTGATGTTATGTTATGTAATTAATTCTTTAGAAGCTACGAATAATGTTTAGAAGTGTGTTATTCCATGACTTATTTTGTACATATTGCTGTCCAATTTTAGTTTGGTACTCTAATGGAAGTTTGTAGCTAAGTATGACTTATAAAATAAATAATGACTGTGTTAATGATGTAATTACTGCGGCTAATATAATTCCAGTCATAAACGTGCGTTTACTGAAATTAGTCGTGTTTTATTTTGCATTGTCTTATCTCAATACTACTATCCCGATTATAATGTAAACACCATAAAAATATTAATTCTTACGCCATTTTGATTCATGGAACTACAGTAGAAAAGTGTTGGTTTTAATTATTTTGTTAAATATGCGTCATTAATTTATTGGCAAAGAACTGTCGACTATTCTACGCAGATGTAAATATTACAACTTTATTACAGAGAAGTACTTAATAACTAAGTTAGTAAACCACAAAAAGTGGAAGAAACAATCGCAATCAAATAGATAAGTAGAGGCGATCCAGTATCAGAAAAGGACCGTCTAACCGGTCCGCTATTACTTTCAGAATTCTGTTGGGTATTGCTCAGACGGATATGGTTCCAATGGCGGCTGCTCTCTTTCTCATAATGGCATAAAACTGAAAGCCATCAATCCGAGCCTCCATAAACATGCCAGACGCACTACAGCATCTCGGCAGCCCCAACAACATCCTAAAAGCATTATTATATTGTACAAGAAGTAAAGAGCAGAATCATTTAGAAAAAAAAAACAGTGGCACTCCGGGAGTGCCGACAGAAGTGAAAACTTGAAAAAAATCGACACCGCGGTAATCAACGCGTTGATGTCTTTTACTCCACACACCGCGGCTATCAACGCGTTGATGTCTTTTTAATGGTCAAAAGGTGGTGTCATCACGGTGTCGCGAAATCAGTGGTTTAATACCATCTCGAAAATTCCCAACGTACCTAAAGAAGTTTTCACTTCAAAAACCACTTGCTGTACCAATTGCAAGGACTCATTCTACTATATGGCGCTGTAAAAAATGTTGCGCCCGCCCCAAGTAACATGAACAAGGACAGGAAGATGATGATGAAGATGCTAATGCGAAAGAAGTTGTTTAGCGAAAAAGAACATGCTGTCGCCATTCTCTTCTTCACTGGGAAACGTATAATTAGATTACTACATTTTCTTCACTACATTGTGCAGCATCTAATTTTACTCCTTTGCATTCATCGTACTTTCAGTGACGTTTTGCATCCACAATTTCGTACGTAACTACGCATGCAGTCCGGTCACAGCATCACAACCAACTAAACAAAGAAATGTTTTATGACACCGCCAGTCATAACACGAGAGTTTTAACCTCACGTCTAAAATTGTGCGCGGCGTCTATTTTCGTTAGTCTTCTCTGTAAACGTCACTGAGTACACGAGTAGTAGCGTAATGGTTTGTTCTGCTTTCGACTTTAGATTAATCCTTTCTTTCATCTTTTCCACCTTATATTGCTTTCATTAGGTCCTTTTTTTCGCCAGTGTTATCTTCATTTTTATCGTGGTGTGGCCAAGTTAATCCTGTCGTAATAAAACACAGACACCACTTGCATGATTCTTTGAAAAATTTCTAACTGCACTCCAATTGAGAAATCGCTATTGTTAAAGCACAATAACATACTTGCCTCGGACCGAAATAGCTGGAAATCTTAGGGCTGGGCATTTGCCCAGCAGTGGGATGATGCAGGCTGACACTATTGTAACAGCTATTCAAAAAATCAACAAATGAGTATATAATTCTTGTACAAGACTTTCTGCTTTTAATTTTCATTTTCTTTGTTTTTAGGGTTCCGTACCAAAAAAGGAAAAAAAAAGGAACCCTTATAGGATAACTCGTGTGTCCGTTTGTCACAGCCAATTTGCTCCGAATCTAATGGACCGATTATGTTCAAATTTGGTACACACATGTATTTCTGTGACCCAAACACAAACGTGTAACGTAAATAAATGGATTTTGAATATAGGGGTCACTTTTGGGGGCAAACAAGAAAATTTTAAAAAAAGTTTTGCTACCTAACTAACGTGAAAGGGCTTGTTGCGAGGATCTTAAAAATATTTAAAAATAAATACTTTAAAAGATATTTAAGAAATTCGATGAAAATCTCCAAAACTTCTTGGGATAAATAAATTCATCTCAACGACGCGACGGAACGCTTCATTTTGCGTAGTCCGACACGCACTTGGCCGGTTTTTTATTTATTTTATTTATTTGTATGAGTGTTAAGTTTAATTTTTGATTTCCTGTGCGAGTGCCAATAAATACTTTTTCTTTCTTTAATTCATTTCAGAATTTCTTCTTTAGGAGCTTGTCAAGTTATGCAGACCACACTCCTAATAACAGCTTCTTCATTAACTGAACCTGACAAACCAATACTAATTACCGCCGCATCATTCTTATTAGGTGCAAAGTAGAACATTCGTGACGTCAGTATTCTCTGACGCGTTCCGACGTCACAAGTCCGAGTGCAAGCTAATTTTACTGCGTCTACGCACCAGCCTGCCAGCCGCATGTACGCATGCGTACGTCCGAATGTAACTAACATCTGGGAGACGTTCTCAGAAATTACTCAGTGAAATAATGATTCTGCAGTTATAATGATAGTTTCATCTGAATGCTGCGATTCTTTTGAAAGGGGATAGTTTAGCCATTGGTTGGTGGTTTGTATGATTCAAGCTGATGGTCAACGTTTGCTTTGCTTAATTTATTAATGAATTATTTGTCTTGTCTTGATTTTTTCTGGAATATTTTGTGCCCGGTTGATGGCAATAGGCTCGCCCCCTATTACATGGGACTTAAACATAACTGGCGAAATGTGGGTGTGCCTGCTACAGGGACACCTCTGCCCAACCCTTCGGGGAAACAAGGCGTGATGTTATGTTATGTTATTTTGAACTGAGCTTTTTGTTATAAGTTACAACTTTCGTCTTCAGGACCATAAATAGTGGTTTGTGCGCTACATTTATGGTTCATTACTTGGTAAACTATTGTAGTTTGTGGTTTAGCTTCATCATCTGCCTAGTCTTTTCTGTTTAGTTTATGATATAAGTCCAGTAAATTGTTACCAAATAAAATAAATATTTCGTGGGTGAAAACTTCGCTCCGAGTCAGTCGAGAAAGCTGATTTAGTACCTAGAATATGCGTTCTTGCGTCCAGACGGCGCCAGTACAATTGTAGGTAAGTATACACATATATTATTTAGTGATAGGATATAATAGGGATGCGCACGCGCGTCAACTGTTGGTATACGCATAAGTCGGTAATTCCAAGAAATGATTCATTAATTGTCATTGTTCTTTGGAACTGGTTAATTTTCCTGGAATATATATATGATTTTAATAGTTAGGTTTAATATCATCAATCATTAGCCTATTTTTTTTTGTACTTGTCATGGAATTCTGAAAATATTCCTCATCGTCACTGCTAAAACTTTAGGTGAAGCAAAATTAACTACATGAGCAGGCCAAACGGAATTTACTGGACCATTTTTTTTTTCTATAGCAAAGATTAGACAAAACTTTACTACTGCATCTAACCACAATCTAACTCATATTGATGCTTTTGATTTTAGATCTTATTGGGATGTTGTTTTATCCACACTCCATTAGATATTTACCTTATCAATCATAGCAGGTAAAAGAAAGGTTTCGCAAAAAAGGGAAAACCCTTAGCCACGACACAGGTATGGTAACGTATAAGGAAAAGGGAAAATGTAAGTTCAAAACAGGGAATGCGTCACATGATGCAACACAGCCCTTCCTTCCTTAAACCTCGTCCTTACAGGTCCTTAAATAACATTAAACGTTACAAAGAAAATTGATAAACTTCTTAACTAAACCGAGGCTAACAATTTCATTGTTTACCTCAAGTTTAACCAAGATTAAAAGCGATAAAAAGCTCAAAATAATTGCATTCAACGTTGATGCACTATTAATCTTTCTGAATTAAGAGCGTCTGAAGGATGTTGTTTGGTTGGCAACGGGCCAAGAACCTGTCATTTCTTCATTCTTGCGGTTATTAGGTGGAATACTAAGGTTTATTTTGCCTAGAAGACCGTGATGGTCATATTTTAGATGCATGAGGAATTTTCGGTTAATATATCTGATATTCAGCTGCATCTGGTTAGACTAGGAAACCGACCCCGAAAAGCTTAGACAGATGGTAATTTCTGATGATAAATTGCTAAACCGTTTGTAAAAGATGATATGATCTTAAAGGAGGTAACTACTAAGGTAGCAGCTAGAGATGTATAGAAGAAGATGCATGGTGTACCGACCTAAGATAAATTGGGATAAGGGCACGAGGACATGATGATATTCATTCAATGCCTAACTATTGAACTCTTCAATTAATGGTTATAATATCTCTGACGCTAGAATACTGTTATCATTTAAACCATCACTTAAAGAATCACATAAAGATAATGACGCTGACACTAGAAGGCACTCGATAGTACTACAGCTCCCACGTGCAGATATTAACGATTGGTAATTGGTATCATGATGAGAGGCACGCAACACGTGATCGTACACGAAAGGCTTTATACAAAGTGGATAATGATTGGCTACTTGAATGAGGATTGTGCATTTTTTTTGTATTTTGAATTCACATGAATGTGGAGTAATCTGTTTAGATATTTTACATTAGACAACTGAAAGTCAAGAGAAAATCAATACATTTTTTTTAATGAAAAGTTTATTTTTTAATGATTGCTGTCTGCTTATCGATAATGAGACTAGGCATGGCAGGGCAAGAACCGCGTGTTAGGGCAAGTAAGAAACACGGGTGGGTTTTAGTCAGTAAGAGTCTGACACGCCCTCCCGCTCCGCCCAGAGCGGGAGAAGTTATTTGATGATTTCCCAACCAAAAAAAAAAAGGGCACTTTTTCATAGGTGTCTGTTTGATAATGTTCATCAATGATTGACTGTACGTATAAATAGTGAAAATAATAATGTGAAAATAAATAGTAAATGTGTTTTCATCAATAATACTATTTTTGGGTGGGTAATTATTTATTTATTTAAACTTTTCACACTCAAACGGTACAATTATCAAATGACTTTTCCCGCTCTGGGGGAGCGAGAGAGTGTGTCAGACTCTTACTGACTAAAACCCACCCGTGTTCCTTCAGGTGCCCTGTTGCCGGGGGCCACGATTTCCCTTCCGGTTTTCTTCGCAACCCCGGCCCAGACCCTAAGAAAGTGCTACAAAATTGTGTAAAAGTGCAAATTAACACTATTCTTAGTTATAACATAATCTATGTCGTAAAATATGAAGTTAGAGGTAAATTGCTTATTAGCCTATTCGGTGGAATGTAATCCATTACTGAGAACTTTAGTTCTTATTAATACAGAAAAAAAATATATATTACCGGTACCGGTTACGTCCAAGGACAAAATATGTAATTTATGTAGATAATTTACATTTGAACGAAAACCATCACGGAGATATCGATACCCAACACATCTTCAGTTTCGCTAGCTAATTCAACTTGACCCTGTATTCTTTGCCTGTCATCAAATGGTAGAGTGTAAGGCTGTCCTCATTATCTTTTGAAGACAAAAATAGCAGCACTCAAACAGACTTGATCGTCTACAATGGTCCTGCATAACTATTCACAACCATTCGATACGTTTCCGTGCCGAATCGAACATCAATCAATATTATCGAAGGAGTCCTTAAACCACTGCTCACAAATCCAAAACCCAATTGACAGTTTAAACCAAATAGACGACCACAATTCTTTCGATGGATATTTGCGGTCAGGGACTAGGCAAATCAGGTAACTGAAGAAAGCCTGTCGAATGATTGTCAAAAGCGGCAATCTATGCATAGCAGAATAGCAGCATATGCTATAGCAGAATATGCTGATGGTAATTCCAAGCAAATTAGCAATAGCATGAATGCAGTGGTTCTTAGTTGCACTCTGTTTTAAATGCGCCATTTTAACGAGATTCCCACGCGGCAGAATTATGAGACTCCACTAAACACAAAGCTAACGTAACTTTTATTTTTAGGGGTTTCGCTCGACGCCACCTTGGACGAGTGCGTTGAGATGTGAATCTTCGCGGATCTAATACATAATTTTAGCTTCAACCCTAACCGTCTGGCCGTCTGGCCAATTAGTTTTTCTATTTTGGACCAGACCGCTAGTACGTGCGCGCGACGCCGACCGTCCCCACAATCGCTAATAAACCACATTTAAATATGAATAAAATACGCTATAAATCTGTAACGAGCGGTTTGAAAATAAAATGGCGGATAGTGACATAAATTTTCGCGCATTCTACGATTTTGGCGCGGGTTGGTTGCGCGTGAGTGCCGCTATTGACTCCTCAAGAGCAACCTAAAAAGTGATTTCTGTTAGTGTAGTTAAGGTTGAAGTTTCAGTGGTATTGTGTAATGTTATTGGACTGTGTGCGGTCGTCAGCTTTTTGTTATGATGCGCAAGTCGGCGCAATTGTTTGTTTTGGACGGAGTAATATGCGCAGGCGCACCATGAAGTTTCGGCATAAGTGTGTTTTTGTACCGATTTAGATATTGGTTATCGAAGTTAGATGCTACAGGTAAATCTAAACGGACCTATCTGGTAATTAATGATCATCGTTTCATTGATAAACAAATTAAGTTTTGAAGGTATTAATATAAATATTTGATTGAAATGAATTAATTTTCAATTATAAAAGCTCAATAGATTACAAAATAAAGAGTCATAAAATAAAATACAATTGAATATAATTCAGGAAACTGCAAAGAGACCATATATAGATTTTTATCAAAAAATTGCATGTTTAGAATTCTGAATACTATTTACTTGGTAAATTGAAATAAAATATGCCTAGGAGATAAGAAGGTAAATATTCTCATGGTTTATAAGAACCGCATATAATTATAGAAAGGGTAGTTTACAAAGTTTGACAAAACACAGGAACGATGAGAGCTAGAAACTGAAAAAGCGATTACAAGTGACGTTACTTTCAAACTCTTTTAAAGAACCAATTCGAGGCACACGAAAATGTAGTTTTTGGTATCGACATTAATTACAGACACATATAATTTTATCACGCTAGTATTCGAATACAAAAATTCAAAATATTTTATTATAAAAAACCTACATGAACACTTATGAAACGTCAGAAGCTAGGTGCACGGTTCCAGTTGGTCGTTTTCCATGGGGAAGAGCCGGCAAGAAACTCCACGGTTACTCTTTTAAAAATTATTGACTCTTACAATGTTTTCAAATTACAGTGTTAATAGAATGGGAGGAAAAGGTAGGCCTGTAAACAAGTACCAGGTACTTAACAAAATACATAGATTCTACAATCTACAAGGCCTACAACGATATCACATACCCAAAAAAAAAAAAAAAAACGAAATAAAAGATAAATAAAACACTAAAAATGAAAACCTATATAAACCAAATGACATGATTTTCATTACAACTGTAACAAATCTGAATTAATATCCTGTCCACAAAAGCCATGTAATAGGGTCGAGCCTATTGCCACCAATCGGGCACAAATCAAGCCTCCGGGCTGCTACTGAGAAATTCCAGATGGGAAAACCCAATAACACTGCCCGACCCGGGAACCAAACCCAGGACCTCATTGCTCAGCACCACCAGACAAACGAGGTACCTAGTCCAGTTGTTTATATCTACAATAGTATTTACGATGTGTTTGCCTACTTTGTACCAGAAACAGTACTAACCTTGAGGCCAGGCCTCTTCTTGGCCAGGTACACTAAAACGTAATACATATTACGAGATGGATGGAAACTGGAAGCGTCACACCCCTGGGCGTATATTACTGACGCACTCGCATGTATACACGGTACGTGTAAAATGTTTGCAAAAATCTTTGACATTTAAAAAAATGTCTAATCTATACTCGGAGAAAGATTTGTCATTATCATACCAGCCCAGTCTTGGACATAACATGGTGTACAAACTAGATATTTGAAATTAGAATCTCATATCATTTATTTGCTAAAACATGGTATAAAAGATGGTAATGTTAATAATGTGAACAGACATGTTTTGCTTAATAGATATAAGCGTGCAAATTTTACATGCATAACGAAACAATCAGTCATCATGCGATTTTATGTTCCAGGAACTCCCTAACACTGTAAAAACTATTGGCAGATAGCCATTTGTGTAATTAAATTTTGAACAATTTTGTATTTAATGTTTTCAATTCGTTTGGTTTGGCAGGAACAATCGCAGTTGATACTGTCTCAAAAGAGGATACTGCTCATACATAGAATGTTATCTATGAGCTCATCCCTTGTTATAATTCTTTCGATAATCACCATGAGAAATGTTTCAGCGTATCATTAAAAGACTATTCCGTTAAGGTCATTGATATTCGATGCAAATACAAGATAGTTGCGAGTTGCGTCCCTCAGATTAATATTATTAATCAAATTCTCCAAATGCATTAATTTAAAATCTTTTACAAAAAACAAACCTAAATGTCCTAACAAGCTAGTTTCCATAATTTTGTTAATCCCGGCAAACCTTACCTAACTTAACCGTATTATGAAAACAAATAAGTGATCACTTTCGTATCAATGGATTAGGAAACGTCTGCGCTACAACTGTCGTTGTGACTGTCATCCATATCTCAGATAATATTAGTCAAGATCTATTTATTATATATGGACTTTATCTCTGATAAACTGATTGTTAAGGTTTTATTACATGTAGTTCAAAAATGTCATTTAATGGTGGTGTGTAATAGTAACAGTAATAAAGATTTGTGTTGTGGTTTTGACATAAAAACGTAAGCATTTAGGTGCGTTTTGGACGCTCCTATGCTACAAGATGTGAGCCAAGGAGTCCTCTGGATATTGCTTTGAATAGGTTGATAGCACATGAAGGTCGAGTGATGCTACATACCACAAAAGCATTGGGGCTAGAAACTTTGTTCCCCTGGGACAGCATAGCACAAGATTTCAAGACCCTTGTCGTTTCACCTATGTACATTCTCACCACATTTGTGGTCTTTCTGTGGTTTTAATCATCGGTAGAAGTCCATCTTTTTTCCCAACACATATACCAAGTGGTGCATCCACCTTGGGTCTATCCTCACTTTAGGTCCTCATCACAAATTTGGGAGCAGTTTTTTTAGAAACCTTAGCATAATCCCGTCAATTAAGATCGTTCATTAAATTAACCGACTTCTCCATCGTACCTTCATACCTCAAGTCACAAGGTACTTAGCCTTGCGTGCAAGCACCTAGATCAATAGCTATAGTGCTATAATCTCATACGTACTTATTAATAATTATGCGGCTTAGACAATGTTACCACGTGGAGCTATGATGTAGGATATCTATGAATACGGAGTCACTCGCACTGTAGAATTTTATTACTCGTCAGTGTAAAGACAGCTTCTGTCTGTATCAAAAGAATTAACAATGAAATAGATCAAATGCTTTTCCAGGATATTTTGAAGTTGGATGGGAGGGGAAATGGTAGATTGGCTAAAATACAAATCGAAAGATTATGGTCCAACAAGTGATGGAACGGCTGCGATTAATTCTTCGTTTCTAATAGGAGTTGACTATGAATAGGCGGTTTTACCAAAATTCTTATTATAAATGCTACAAGAACTTGTTGGTATTCTCCTTCATTCTCTCTCTGTTTCCTTAAACTTAAAACTTTATATATTTTCATACAATTAGTGGTTGTACTTTCATATCTGGGGAAACGGTAGTGCCCCCGACAAGACGAGCCAAGCGAAGCGCAAGGGCACTACCTACTTTTTCTCGAAGCGCTTCGTCGTTTTTTTGAACCCTCATAACTTGGGTTAGGATTATACCAGATAAACAAAATTCTCGGGACATGATGTCAATAGTAGACTTATTAAACATATAAAGCCAAGCTTCTAACTCTACACACCCTAACTGCACAAGCCCTAACTTCACAAACTCTACACCTTAGTCAAAATATGTGGCTTGGCCGTTTCGCTACTGCCACGTGGCGTAAGGAGAAAATTGTATTCACTGTTTATTACTTTTCTGTTATACAATAGTTAATTATTCATACATTTAGTTAATTATTTCTCATAAAGAGCCAAGCTTCTAACTCTACAGGCCTCACCAATAAATCGACGGCGATTGGGCCGGAAACGGTCAGGCCACATATTTTGATTAAGATGTAGAATTTGTGAAGTTAGGGCGTGTAGAATTAGAAGCTTGGCTCTAAATAAGATCTAATAACTTTTTGACAATGCGAGCCAGTCTCATCTTAGCAACATTTTATAAGAAAATGTTTTTGGTGGGATTGGTTTGTTTCGTTCTTTTATGTCATCACTAAAATATAATTTTCTTTCCTCCTCCATGACCTTCTGCCAAACCGAGTTTTCTAAATATCCATCTAGGACATCCCAAAGCAAAAATGTTATCTCTTATCCTTAAACGGATGAGTTACTCTTATTTCTTTACGTTTCTGAGAAATGGTCAGCGTGGCAACACAAAACAAAATCGACAAGTCTCCAAGGAACTCCGGTTGTAAAAAGTTCGTCTTCCATCATACCATAGTGAATTCCAATTAATATTTTATGCGTATACGAATAAAGTATATGTTGTATGGTTATCGCATTGCTTTGTGAGTCATCTCGGGATATTACTTGGGAATGATACAAATTATAATATGTTCATGCTTTGTTCTGGTATTCTAGTGATTTCAGAAAGTTTTATTTGCTGGACAATTTGTCTGATTTGATTTGATGGGTCATCGAACTACCGTACTGCCCCCTAGTAAATAACGGTACTGACGCTTGGTTAAAATCCATAACATCATGCCTGTATTCTCCGAAGGGTTAGGCAGAGGTTGCACCTATTGTTCGATATCGAGAATAGCTCGATATCATGGTGAAAACATAAGCCAGTGAGCACAAAATGGAAGCAGAGCTGACTGCCTAGTTTGCGCCAAGCGAACTTAAACATCCTGAATCGTGGAAGCTCAGATTTTAGGGCACCTTGATTTGGCGAATCGACAACCACGCACTAAATTAAAGGTGACTCTAATACGCAGTATCACGCGCTTAAGAGCCTTAAAAGTGACAACGTAACATTAACTGTATATTGTTACAAGACTTGATCGTATTTCGATGATGTCATCCGATGGGGCGAACATACAAATACAAACAGTATCAATGCTGTAATATACGAATGAATTTTATTATATCTAAATAGGTATTTATATATTTTTATGAATCGTGCGTTTTTTATTGTTTTATGTCTAGTAGCGCAATAAACCTGGTAATAATCGAAAGTTGCGTCGGGGGAAAACGTAGTTGATAAGATATTTGAAAAAATAATAATGATGGATGCTATAGTTACACCTCTGCTTGTCTGTTATGTTATGTTAAATAATGATGTTAGATCTAATAATTTAAAAAACGAACTCCAAAATGAGTAAAACTGGAACAAAAATTAAAAAGAAAGCTTTAGTTAAAACTAAATAAAATACTAACTGATAACATTCTAGAAAAATCACTTGTGATAAAAAGGGGTCTTCATCGATCTAAAATTCGAGATACGTGCATAAAATAATAGTTTGTACTAATAATCCTTTCAAAACGATTTAATCTTACAATTGTTAGAGCTGAGATCCCTAATGATCAATGACCGTCACGCGAGGAACAAACTGTTGCCGTGCGCACGCGCAATGTACTAAAACAATTGAGTTTTATTGTAATAATGGAAGTTGTACTCTCTCAAATTCTTGGCTTAATTGTCTGCCTGCTTGTTGTCGCCCCACTGTAGGTCAGACATTTCTCTATACACTGACGGAATGGGGATAGCTACACATTGATACAAAACAATTAAATAATAAAACTGTAATTTTTTCAGATAGGTCTTCTCGAATCGTGTTATTCAATATATGATCAAATATTTACAAACCTTATAATAGTATCATCTGCCTAGTCCTTTCCCTACTATATAAGGGTAGGGTTCCAGTCTAATCGGTTGCATCTGAATACCAGTATTTTACATCGACCGACTTCCTATCTGACCTGCACAACCCATCTACTGGGTAACACATTATCTCCTGCAAGCTTGGTGGTATGACTTTTGGGCTTCTAGCTCTACGTATGAAAGCCGGGACCAACGGCTTACCATGCATACCGAGGCACGGAGGGGTCTAGGTTTGTAATGGCTGGTCACCATCCATTGACCAACCTCGGCAAGCGTAGTTTAACCTGATCGAGCGACCCGTGCAGTTGTTATTACTTAACCACGAGCAGCTATGATCTTATGAATCGCTCAGTTCATGTATGCTCGCCCTAATGATCGACGGGCGACACGCGAGGACAGCGTCGCACGCGCATCGTATTGAAACAATTGAGATAATGGATGTTTGAGCGCTTGATCGTTTTGGGTTCGTAAGGTCTTCGCGTTGGGAGACTGCGATGATGTGTTATTTACTACTTATTACTACTTGTGTTACTAAAGTAGAATCATGTTTAATACAGATAAAATGATCTTTTATTGACATCATCGCAAGTTTAAGGATGATCAGATTTCTATAATATGATTTTGTCAACATACAACTCTTAGTGACTAACCCCTAAAATGTTTAAGAGTAATTCCGGGGCTGGCAGAAAAGCTGACATCTTACCAACTTCAGTATTGCCCAAATAAAACTTAACGGAAGTCTCTGATGACATTTTAAGTGAAGCCAAAATTGTGCGATGCCAAGATTGAGCAACAAAACTTAGAAACTAACCTACCAGACAGAAAGCGCCTCACGACAGACGTGATTAAAGTACAAATACTATAAATAAAACTCATCATAGCACACTTACTGCAGGGAAAACACAGACTCCCGATAATTCGTTGTTTTGTGACGTAGGAGCATGTCCTTGTCTGGCGTCACGACGATATCCTTGGACAGACATGCCTGAACAAACCAATATGTATGAAACATTTGGTTTGAAGAATATTCTTGCTGACCTATTAACACAATTATTTTCCAAAGAGTTGTGATTGTGGATCCATACAATAAGGTCGTAAAAAAACAATTGAAGAAGCATTACGTTTTTATTAACACTTAAGTTAAAACCTCTCATTGTTTATTTTTCAGCTTTTATAATGAGGCGCCTTATCTCATGCATTTACTTTTGTAATAAACTTATGCCTTCATTTCATCGCAACTTACTGCCTCAACGTTCGATTTCATTCCAGTCAACACACGAACACTGTTGGCATCTGTTTTGGCTTCCACCTCAAAACGAATATAAACAAAATCAAATCAAACAGTACATCATGTTCTCAGAAGGATGGTAAAGAACAGGCATGGCGATTGCATCACGCATCTATATATATTTTCAGAGGCAATTTACCTGCTACATACCTGATTACAGTGATAAGTATGCGCGTGCGCCGACTGATCCACGACCATAGCGTGAAATGCTGTCAGTGTCACTGTGAACGCCGCCGCGAACGCACGCGCTGTGCCGCGCTACATTGTACCGCCACGTGTTTTTGTGAGTAAATAATCAGTGGTCACCAATTACAAACAATTGGTGTGGACTGTGTTTGTGAACAAGTGTCCTGGATCTAGTGACACGTTTGGATTGCACCTAAGGATTTAGTTATACGGTACGAAAATCGAGTCGCTTTGTTTATTTACGACAGGAAACAGGATCATCAAGTCCTTACGAATTTTCTCGTAATATCAAACGGTAATGATCATGAACATCGTATATGGTAGTAATCAATTCGTCTACGCCTGCTTTAATATCTTCAAGTTGTCAATGAGAGCTGCTGTTAAATTGACCGATGTTTTCTTACGACTGACTCTTAAGTCTTCTACATAACGGTGAAAATAGAACAACATTTCTAGGTTTAGATAATACAATTGAGCAATTACTGATAGTACTGTATCAATAACCAATGGAAAATAAACGGGGTTGAATGAAAACATGGTGTAACAGTTATTAGCTGAAGTGGCTATTCAGTTTAAGGTCTATTACAAAGGACAGGGACTTTTTCATTAATCAGAGTTTAATTTTAAATAATCAATAGCCTTGGTTTAGTTAGTTTTTTCTCTGATTGCAATAGACGCTTTTTGCGATTCGTGCAGAGTTAGACACGGCTGTTTATTGAAGTAACCATAACAAACATTACCTTGAATGATTTTGACTTGGAATTCACGGCTAGATCAAATTGATCTGTGATCGTAAAGTCAATCAAAGGAACAATAACAACTACTTTACTACTGTAACAACAAGTTGTCATTCATCATTAACTACTGGTAAACATCTATATAATATTTAGCCTCCTTTAAAGATAATTATAAAGATGGTACATGAAGAAGATAATGTTATTATAGATGACACTACAAATATAGCTCATCCTTATGTGACGAATTCCAAATCTAATCACAACACAATAGACTAAAACCGAGAAGGAAGAATCAATACAAACATTCGTCGAACTAAGTAATAATATCATAAACTCACTCAAGACTTTCAACAACACATAAAGAAAATCTAAAGACTAAGAATAACTCAGTTGTACAGAGTTCAATCAAAACACCTTTAGACAAAAATGAGATGAATCCTCCTAAGATAAGATCAACATCAAGATCTAAGACTATACAAACTTGTCATTACACCAGTCACACGTCATATACACTATAATGATTACCAACAGGTGATTCTAATAATGCAAATAACACGACACACGGTTCTCCTTGCATCTCTCATAGCCCGGAAGAGAAAACTACAACAGTAACGCAGAACGAATATAAAAAACTCTAAAATGTAACATATAAACACAAATGTATTAATATATGAATAAAGACACCGTACTTTATGAAACTAAATTAAATAGAAATAGTAAACAAAATTATGAAATGCTTCATTTCATTATGATGAAGATAATTTTGAATATTTTAATGGATAGATGATGTCTAGTCAAATAGAGTATTTATATACATAAATGTATGTACTATTGTCATGTATTAATAAGTTATTGATCGTCAAAAGTATTTTCATGATCAAAAGTAATGTTTTCAACTAGTTGCACTTGTACTAGATTACGATAAACTGAATTAGCTAGTGTCAAAACTATACATACATTGAATTCCGGCTTAGTTCATTCATCCATCTTTAGTTTCCGATATTTAATTATTCTGTTCTTGCACTTCTCTTATCTTTAAATCTGCAGCATTTTTAGAATCTAACCAAGTTGTTTTACCAGTCTGCCCCAGAAGGAGGGTAATGTTTTTGCTATGTACTGTTGAACTCTGTCACTTTCCAACACAAACTTCTCCAGTTAGTTCATTGCCATTACCGTTATCAGAAGCAATTTTTCACGTTCTCTACACAATACTAACTTCTATATCTATAGTATGTATGCCAAATTATCGTTATACCCATTCAAGCGTTGCAAATAACATTTGTGACTTTCCAATCAGTCAATGACACAACCATATCATCAGGTTTGTATGCATACGCTAATAACTTTTAAACTGACAACGTTTTGCCGTTTAACTTGCTGTTAACTCTCTAATTAGGATAATTACTTCAACAAGGAAGTCATTGTTTAACTGAGACATTATAATTCATTGTGCCTGTTCAGTGCTAAATGCTCGTTATTACAATATTGTGCAGTAAAGTGCATAGATCTCAGTTAGGTTTTTGAAATATTTTGCCATGAACTTAGCCACGAAATAATAGTTACCTATTTGTGGTGATAAACCACATCCAAAAATGGATATTTATGACAAAAATTATATAACACAAAATCACTGCTGTTTCTCCGAAGGGTCAAACAGAAATGATCGTAAATTTGCAAATTAAATTAAACAACACATTTAAGAGCTGACAAAATCGTGCTAAATACAAGAATACGTGGTCCACTAAACAAAACGCTACATCAACATTATCAAAAGCTACCAAATAACACCAAACCAGCCATTTTAGTTCGGCAACTAGAGCTAACAGTTAATTATCTAAACAAGCTAAATTAGCTATATAATTACAAACGTCGCCTTGTCGATGCGACTGCTGCTCTAATTGTCTTTATGGTGTATTTATTTTATGGAACGGACGTTAAGTTTCCTGTTCAAAACTTGGGAATTTTGGGAAACTTTGAGTTTGTATGAAAGCTTCTCTCAGTTTTTCATCACAGTCCAAAAAAAAATACAATTAAAAAGGAATTAGAAATCATATCTAAGATTGCTATATGAAAATGGTGAAGCAAGTTGGTAGATGAGCTTCAGTTGGCATCAAAAATCAAAACAAGTAAAAAATATTGCAAGACACTGAACTAGAATGACTAGATGCCTCATGTGGTTTGATTGTGATCTAATGACATAGCATAATTTTAGCGATGACCAATCAGAACAAACAGTGTAACATAACTGTTTTAAAGACAAAATTGTAGAAAGCTGGACAACTAATTCAATAAGGATCTGTTCGCAAATGGTCATCGAGGTAGATCGGCAGCAAAAAATATTTTGGAATCATAAAGGTGGATTCGAAGCTTCGAACTCACTTTTGAACTTTACAGTCACAAAAATATAACTTATGATTATTTGGCCGATCATCATCACTACAGAGCAATACATTAATTTTTTAAATTAATTTTGATTTCACTTCACATCAATATATTATGTACATATTGATCACCACGTTTGTATTACATTCACTTTGCAAGACATACATATAGATGTAAAAAATTCATTACATCGGAGACAATAAAAAATCATCTGATGCCATTAAAATTCTCGTTAGACCTAAGAAATGTTTCACAGAGCGACCTCCCAGCGGCCTTGACCCACAGTAACTCAGTGTAAACAATTGATTATGATCTGTAACCTGTTCTCAAGTTTATAAGTCAAGTGCCCTTTTTAGAGCATTTTGTTAAGATTGAAAGTGACAGGCGCTATGTATGATAATCAATGATAAATTACCAGAGACAGAAATGATTGAGTAGGAGAATTTTGGCCTAGTCTCTGAAATTCTCATTATACTTTGGTCATCGAAAAGCACGGTCAAGCAAAGCCTGCTAAAGATTGTTTGAAAAAAGAAAAACCAGAAAATTAATATGTTATATTAGATGAAATAAAGAATCCTCTAATGTAAACTGTCAATTAGTTTGTTATTTATTACCTCTATTTTGAGTCACAAAGTCATAAACAGAGTTATTAAACTAACTGGACTTTATTTTAAACTAAACACCTCTTCATCGACATTTGTCACACTATATTGTATATCTTATTTGACGATTAACTTACTTATGGTTTTTTTTTGCACAGGATGATAGGTAAATCTGTGACATTATTTTCCTGTCGCACGTCATAAGACCTTACATAAGATGTCACAGCGAAAGGAATCCGTGTGCTAAAGCCTTAGGCTAAAGCTGGTTCACGATAATATTATCAACCTTGAGTATGTGGGGTAATAGCTAATAGCAATAGTTCATGTGTAACATGCGTTATGTGAGACAGCTGATTGTGTTTTGATAATGGAATTTGAAGTGACTGTGGAAGGATTTGACGATGATAAATGATGAAGAATGTTTCTGTGAAGATCGTGGGAATCCGCTGAATGCGGGAACAGTAGGAGTGGTCGTTGTTGCGAAGGTTGGGGGAGGCCTATGTCCTGCATTGGACGTTTTTCGGCTGAATGATGATGATATGATATTTCTGTGAATGTTTGTTGTTGCAAATTACTTAACAGATATTCGCAAACATATATTGGAACCTAGAAGTGTGTGTGTGATCTTTTTATCTATTGTAGGTACACAAAATAATACACCAAAGTCCAAAATATTCCACGATGACCTTATCATGGAAGGTTTTATTGTATTGTGTTTACATAATGTATAGTATATTTTGATGTTAAATGAGACGTAGGTGATGAAAACTGTTTGTATGTTTGCCATGGAATGGTGTTTCCTTGCTAGAAAATTATGCATGGAATTAACTGTATTTTAACTTTAACATTTTGATAATATCATCCTTTAATTTTCTAGTACTCGTATCTTCTTCATAATCCTCTTTTTCAAAGTATGTTTAAATGCTACAATGCTACAATGTTAAAACGCGACATAAAATTAATTCTACACTTTTTTATTTGCAAGTGGCTTGGTCGGTTAATTCCACGTCCGATGACTAACAACTAGTGTCCATTAGTAACCTACCTACCTACACTTACATTACAAAGTATACACTACAACTCTATAATATTCTCACTACAATATTATTCTACATCTTCAAACAAAGTAATTAATGAATTTATCTTTAAAAAATTAGCTACAGCAACTAATTGATTAACTCAATTCGAAAATGTAGGTACTTGATTGTAAATATTGAGTTTTACTTGCTGCAGATAAATGGCGGCCATGTTGTGTTCTGAATCATTCTCAATATCTGCGCAAGAGTCGTTATTCCCCTTGCACAGGAAACTATGGATATGAGACTGGGTTCAGTGGAACATTGTAAATTATATCTAAGGAAGTCTAGACTTTGAGCCTAAGGAAGGAGTTTGCATTGGTGCTAGTTGGTTGATATAGTCTGAGAAACCTACTATTATTGTAACTTTTCTTGTAAGCAAATAAGTTGAAGGATCAGCTCAAGACACACACGATAAAAATAAGAAAATTAGCAGATACGTGATCTGCTCAAGTCAGTACTGCAAAAATTTGGACACCAAGTCATAAGTCATATAATGGTAATAAAGAATCTAATTAGAAAGCTTGTAGAAATTCCAGCATATAGCAGCGTAATGATAATTTTCAATCAAAGTTTGCCGCTAATTTATTTGACAATAAAGCTGTTATTATAGATATGCTAATAGTCATCCCATTAATAATATAACAGATAACAGATATAAAGTGGTATAATAAAATTGTATTTGATTGACTCATAACGGAAAGGCGTAATCGGGAATACACTAATTCTCTTGAAAAGGAAGTTTTTGTTTGTCAGATTTCATTTTGTTGCCAAACACAATAAAATATACAGAAACTTCCTGACTCATCATTGAGCGAATATAATTATATTATAATGATCAAAGATAATTCAAAAATAAGGAAAACTACTTAATTTTGGGTTGAGTGCTCAATTTTACTTTAAACGGAGATATTAAAAGTGTATAGTCTAATAGAAATAGACACGCACACACACACACACACACACTATAACATTATTTAGAATAATTTTATTTGTTCTATTTATTTTGATAGTTCGTTATCCTTATTTAATTAACTATTCTGTCCATTTGTAACATCCTGAAATAAAATTTAAGCCAACGCAAACATGTTTCGAATTAAAATTTAAGATCAGACCCCCAAGAAAGAAGAAAACCGAATGGGAGATCGTGGCCCCTAGCAACAGGGCAACCGAAGGAACACGGTTGGGTTTTAGTCAGTAAGAATCTGACACGCCCTCCCGCTTTGCCCAGAACGGGAGAAGGTATTTGATAATTTCGCACCCAAAAAAAAAAGGCCCCCAAGATACAGGATGCTGCCTAGTTTGGGGACCACCGTTTTAATACTATAAATATTCTAGTTATAGTAAGCATACAATATTATTATTTTCTGAAAATTTTGTAACAATGGACCAATAAATTATTCTTATTCTTAAATAAAAACCAGTCCTGTACAATATAAAAATCACTGTTTCCTCGGGCCAGAACCAGATCGTTCTCACGATCTTATGACTGACCTACAAACAGTCATCAAAAATAAAGTATTTGCCACTGGACCTTTAAATGTGAAAGGATACCTAATTCCACATACAACGGACATTGTGTAATCTACTTTAGTGTTTTTGAGGAAAACGTCGTGACATAAAGGAGGCCCATTAGTCAACAGTGGGTGAAGCAAACCTGCTAAAGATTTATTTTGTTACGTTTGACCACTATCTGACCTGTTGGTAACCGATGATGTGGTCGAGGATGGTGCACGCATGACTAGAAGTAACCTATTCACTCTCGACTTGAAGACTCCCAGGTTATAGCCATCAGAAAACACAGACTTCGATAGGGAAGTTCACTTCTTAGGTGTAGATTATGATGAAGGAATACTTCAAAGTAATGTAGGTAGACAAGCCCTCAGCAGTAAAATTTATAACACGGTGACTTGTGATCCAGTCAGTGTCCTTAATGTAGGTCGTTTCACATATGGAAATCATTTGTAGAACTTATGAGGAAAACGTGTTGAGCTGAATAAATGTATCATAACTTGATAGGCAGTTGATTTAGTCCAGATAAACTTGGATATATTTTCTTAATTGTTTTTGTCTGGCTGGCTGTCTGGGTTCCCAGATAAAACATCAATCAAATTATTCTTGTCAGTTTGAAGGCATAAAGGAAATTGGATGTTGGGCTAAAATTCCCCGGCACTGCATTTTGTCTGATCCGAATAAGTGCTGGGCTTCCCCTAAACTGCCTACTATATTTAAATGTATGACATTTATGATAACTGTTGTCCCAGCTTATGTAGGTATAATTAACTTGATTCAATAAACGCATAATATTAATTTACTCCGAACTTATTTTTGCACCTTTGTGAATAATTAGTATATTTAAAAAAGATAAAAAACCAAGTTCAAAAACAGAGTTAAATGTGCTTCGTCGACCTTCAATAAAGCTTGATCCGGGAACCGACTTTTTCGTTCTCCTATCAATACATATCCTGCTATTGATAACAAGGAAGAATATACATCATTACAACAATTCCTGTAGCATTGCAGATGTTGATTTTATTGACACGACGTGTCATCCAACAAACACTGACAAACTGTTTGATACCGGTTTCGATAGCCATCCGCTTCGCACCCGATATATCTATCAAACTGGACGCGTTTTGATCGAGAACTGATTCAAGTATCTCTCAATTAAGAGTTGTCCGACAAATACATACATTGTTATTGATTTCTCTGGATTTTGATTTATGAGGTTAAGTAATTGTCGCCTCTGGGAACACTATGTCCATGGCAAGATAAATGCTCCATGTGCATAATTTATAAGGAAAACCGCAAAGTTCTCTTGAAAGGTGAACTTTACTACTAGATACGCTATCATCTGGCATTGGAAACCCAAGCCAACCTCACACAAGGTTCTTTTTTTATCAATTTTTCTAATGCTCTTAATCAATATTTATGTGCAGCACTCAACTAGGCTTTATTTTCGACAAGTTTAACTTTGTTGGTCTATTTGATTTTCCGCATCTTCCGAGTTATCTAGTTCATTATCTAGTTTCTAGGAATGAGGGTAACCACTGTCTCTTTTAAAATACATTTGTTTAATTTTCGTCAAATATAGTGCTGCCATCCCTAGTTGCTTATCATTATTATCGTCTACTTATACACAATTCCGATGTCCATCACGATCACGAGCAAAACTTTAATCAGTGCCGACGTTCTGTAAACAATTTGCATTAGGACGAGATACAGATTCTTTATCTCAATAAAAAGCAATCACAGGTTGTTAACCCGTCATATGAACCTCTTTGCTAATTTCAATCATGCGTATGATTTGCCAGTTGATCTTTAGCAGTTAAGGCGTTTGCTAAAGACCGGGAGCTCTGAAGATGATTTATGCGTCCTGCTTATTTACCGTTGTCGGGGATAGAAGCTGTTCATGTGTTTATTTTATGTCGTGGCCAGGTAAACCAAGCAATGTCGGGTCTATTAGGGATATTAGCTGAACGGTTGGTTCCTGTGCCACAGATTTTGAGTTCGATTTCCGCACGCTTCATTTATACAAATATGTAGTTTTTCGATCTAAGTTTTGTGCCCGTAAAAAAAATAACAATTCCTTTTGCATTCTGCGTTTTTTATTTATTTAGTCATAATAGATACATGAAAAATGAAACTAAAAGTATACCGGTCACCATTTCATCACAGTATTTATCATACAGTAAAAGATTACAGATTAAAGAGTTGACCGGAAAGTTAAAGATAAAATAAAACTAACCGATCAAACCACTCAATAACTTAATCCGATCGAAAGCCATACAATCAATTTCAATATTAAAATTCCGTACAGATGTCAATGACACAGTTCACCCTGGCTGCGCGTACGCTTGTCCTTGTGAGCGCTTTCGCCGAATATTTGTGCCACCATGTTGGTGCCGTGTTGCGGAAAAGCCAATAACTTTTGTACCAATCTCTCCGATTGGTTGTTGCAAATTGTATTTGTTAAGAATGAATGAAGGTACTATGATTTTGATTATGTATTGTTTGGCGTGTTGTGTTGTATGGGGAAAGTGGCGTTGATAATTTAAGGGCAGCGTTTGTCCTCATATGGTAATTGAACCCCGAATTCGTTTGGTGAGTTGCGTCACGTTCATGGACATATTACCACGTCATAGCTTATTTTACACTGCTTTCCGAAACTGTCAGTAAGTACAACATTCTAGTTTTCTTCTTCTGGTCATCCATTGATCTGGTTTGGGACGTTGATAAACATGATATTTTAATGTCTACATTATTATCTTCCCTTTGATTTTGATTGGCCATAATTTAGGAGTAACCACTTCTAAGTTCTAATGCCCCGAAATCTTAAACAACTTGATTTTGATCAAACTACTAACTAAAAATTCCATCATCAAAAAATCCTCACAACCATTACCAAATCCTTAATTAATATGATAAACCAATGAGGGTAGTCATAAATACTTAGCCAAAGTTCTAACGGTGGCAATTGACAGTTCACCGTTATCACCTGTCACTTGTCCTATACGAAAACATGAGCAAGCAGGATTTGTGTGAAGCTGATAGATGAATCGGTAACATTGGGTTAATCAAGTGTTGCTATTAATTATTTTTATGGGGACGGTGTTGCAAAGTAAGATGTAATTTAAAAATACTTAGAATTGATTGGTATATTGATCGTGCATAGCCTCAGGTGTCTTCAATAAGACTATGTCCATAATTGGATTGGAATCATTATCACTCATAAAGTAATTTATTGTGCTCTACCGGAGTTGCTCTTAGACTGATGGCGTAGCTCCAAGAACAACGGAAAGAGAAAAAGTTTTGCCGAACTCCAGCAAAAAAAAAAGATATATACACAATTTATAAAGCTTCAGAAAACTGTCTTGATAAAGATACCCAGAGAAGGAATGCTACTATTTTATCTGTATCTGTTACCTAATCATTTCTGCAAAACATACATCCCACAGCCATAGACGTACTCCAAACAGAATACAAATACGTTGTCCAACGACCACAAGTTTTTGCACAACTTCGACGGCACGAGTGACTTAACCTCAGTACCATTTCTAAACAAGTTTGACATAATACGTATTACAGTTGATAGTCGAGATAACAGTATTTTCGGCGACGCTAATTACTTGTGTCTTTAAATTTATTCATTATCGTAATGTGATTCAATAATGTAGTATGTAATTTTCTTACATGTTTCTATTTTCTAATATATGTTGTTGATATTGGTAATGAAATGGTTGTTCTGATTTTACCCTATCATAGATCTATGAATTTTACTATCTTATTTTATAATAACAATATCTTTTACATTAGCGTAGTCGCGTAACGTAATAGTCGCAATAGATATCACAGGTTGTTACATATGCTCTGATCTGCAATAAGCTATAGTTGTAGTTAGCTATCATTCTGTACCAATAATTAAGCTCATAACCCATCTGTCGGCTTTTTTGCTAACTTACAATATCAAAAATATTACATCCATTACTCACTATTATAACAAAAGCATTTTCCGGGACACCGGTAAAGTAACGATGGATTTACACCAAATGTCGACGTAAGCCAAATTATAGTAACATTGTAAATTCGTGACAACGCATCTGCATCAGACTACGTCATTCAAAAAAGACCAGCTGATATCTACCCCGATGACATTATGCGGTGGGCGTCAGTCGACGTTAGACTCGAAAACAATTAGCGTTTTTGTTAGGAATGTGATTATAGGCACAAACTAAAATACTACTCATATTTTCAAAGTGTGTGGGATTCCCGAAAACAATGCCATCACCTAGGCGCCTAAGTTCATTTATTCTGGTTTGATTTATTGTAGTTTTATATGAGTATTTCCATTGCATTTACACAAGGTGATCTGTTGATTTATTTGACTTACTATTTGATTAATCATTCTAAGCGCAGTGTCACTTATCAAGGGCAAATACGAAACGCTTGAACTTTTTTGGCCATAAAGTATAAAGTTTGCACAAAATGGTGAATGTTATCTCAGATTTAAGATTACTGGTAATTTTGCAATCATTTGGTTTTGTACTGAAAATACGGGAAAGATAAGTAATCCAAATGCAACAATGATGAAGACTAGTACTTGAATTCTGGTTATGTTATTGGGTAATCTTGATCTTTGCTTGTTTTAAAGGCTAAGCAGTTAGTCTGAAACAACTATACAACGAAAAAGGAATAGCTGATTCCATCAAGGAAATCAAAAGATAATAATTAAAATAGTAAAGAAGTAAGACGAAGTATACTAATAAGATGCTTGTAATCTTTGGCTTATGTATTTAAATAACTCTTCAGTCAAATAAAGAATTTAGTCATTATTATACTTTACGTAATAAATAGATGAGCATGACAGGGAAACATTGTTTACGATGTAAAGTACATTGTTCAGGTGCTTAGGCTAGACGTTTCTAATATCATGCCTGTTGCTGGTTGAGATACCTACTATTATAGCTGTAAGATGGTTTACCAAGTTTACTACTTCATTAAACTCAAGATTTCGTTATTAAGTAGGATATCTTATGTACACGGATCTGTAATAATAATAATAATAATAATAACCCCACCGTCGTATCTCTACGTTGACGTCGTGGTGGGGCTTGCGCGCTCCGAATTCTTGGTCTGTGCCGGTAGAGTTTACTTTGCCGGAATGGGTCTGGGATGAGGAGCCAGACCAAGAGAGATACAAAAACCCGCAGGGCAGCATGTGGCGAGCTGTTGGGCAGTAGCAACCCCACGGACCCTATCTCCCGGGAGAAGTCTTGTTCCTCACCTCTGGCTTGCCTTTATTGGCCGGCTAGTGTGAACACTGACGAGGAACGGAGCTCCCACCTCATTCTTGCCTTAATTGGCCGGCTTGAGTGCACTGAAAAAAATCGAGTCAATCAAGCATGACATTTTGCTTGATAGAAAAAAAAATGAATGAAGCAATCAAAAACATATTAAAATATATTATTCAATATTTGTTCTTACAATAAAGTTGAAATGATCAACTCTTCTCCATATTTTAAACATGGCACATCACAGATTCAATCAAGTGCATGATAGGTTCTATAATAATTTATTTATTGTTTTTAAAATGAAGAAATTATTGTTTGTATAACCACAGAATATTTAATACTACAACCTAAAATATATAAAACAAGCAACCTTTTATTTATTTGAATAATGGCACTTTATAAATACAAATTCTTGTATGATTGTTTATGGTCTGTTCTCAGTGTTTCAAGTCGAGACTCGTTCCAGTATTGCCATATATACAGATTTATCTGTATCTATACAGATTTTTCATCACCAATACAGATTACAGATTTAGCATAACTTTTATACAGATTTTCGTCATTTTCGCTTCCTCACATAATCTATGATGAAATGATTGAAAATGTATCTCTTTTTAGTGTATAATAATTTAGTGTTTATTTATTGCCTGCAACATTTTTTCCCTGTGTTCTGTGTAAATCGTTGTCCCTGGCAACATTTATAGCGTACTGAAGGGATTCCCCGAAACTTATGTTTCATTTCAAACATAAGTTTCGGGGAATCCCTTCAGTACAAATGAATGAACGGAATGAGCAGTATGAAACGATTTGTTTGGTTGGAGTTTCAACTTCTAGTTCTAGTCGAGTATCCTGAGTCGTATTTGCGCTAAGATTTCTTGACTTTCTTGTCGATTTTGTGTTGTGACTTGTGTGTGCAGTGCTGCATTCTAAGAAAATATTGATCACTCTCAGTGTGAAGTAAATAACTTGTTAATATGCTCGCGAAAAAGTCACGGAATACGCAGCGTTTTAATCAGACTTGGCTGGAAGAAAGCAGTTTTAAATCGTGGTTAACAAAAAGTAAAAAGGGAGAAGATTACGCATACTATAAACTTTGTTTATCAGACCTTGCAATTTTGTACAGATTTTTCGACCGTTCTATCCAGATTTCTCGATCTGGCGTGTGGCAACACTGACTCGTTCATCTAGTTCGTTTGGGAGTCTAGAAAAGCACGCTTTTGGCGTGGAGTAAATTAATTAAATTTAATTTTAAGTTATTGCGCGGTTACATCCAATAAAACAAAATTCATCAATGATTTTTGTTTTATTGTTTGTAACCGCGCAATAACTTCAAATTAAGTTTCATTCATCCGTGCTTCGTCCGCTCGGTGACTTCCCAAGTTCGCGCCAAGTCGAACCTAACCTAGAACTCGATAAACCCTGTGCTGTGAGCTGTGTCCGTGCTGCGCGTAACTTTTGAATCTACCCTGGAACAAAGTGAATTGTGCTGTGAGTTGTGACCGTGCTGCGCGTAACTTAACTACTTATTCGCCTGCGCCAAGTTCCACCTATCCTGGAACTCAGTGATCCTTCTGTGAAGTGCCCTGTAGTAGCTGTTTGTGATGGAAGAAGTGTCCGACCTTCTCCAGGCTTGGGGGCTGCCCGAACTACGTGCCATTTTTATCAGTAAGTGCCTACTTAGCCTTTTTGGCAATGATGATAATTTGTTTTCACATCAAATATTCATCAACGATTATTTTGCAGAAAATGAAATTAATATGCAGGCGCTTTCTGCACTTACCCATGATGATATCAAAGAGCTGATTCCTCTCTTAGGGCCTAGATCCCTATTTCTACGGAGCTGGAAAATGTGGAATTCGGATTTCAAAGCCTCTTTATACAATACGAGTATTCTAAATGTTCCAGGAGACTTGAGCAGTATCGATAATATATCTATAAGTGTAAGTATCTGGGTATATACTTACGCTTTCAGGAATCAGGTAGATAGGTACAACTGGATCAAGTTAACTAGGCACCGTTTCATATCAGCCTAGTGTGTAGTGCAGTTTAGTAAATCTATAGAAAAATGTATTTAAATAAAGTACTACCTAGGTATCTAACTAACATAAAAATCTAACTAGGTATTTCAGGCTAGTGCTTACAAACTATCTCATCATAGTGAAGTGTCTTGAACAATTTGAAATTGAATATGAAGTAATATGCATGCAGTACATCAATGTGGTTGTCTACCATATCTACATAATTATGATAGGCATTTAGTTTTTTAATAAACCTCTCATTTGTTAGCGCACGTATCTGGACCAGGCTAGATTTTCTATTGTTTCCTAACTAACTACTGCCACTGGCACAGGACGGGTTACTGACTTAAATTGAACAATTTAATTTTTTATTACTAAATCCAAACTTCAAATTATTTTAATCAATGTAGCTTATCCAAATATTGATGGTTCGTTTTTTTACATTTTACGGGATGCTAAGGTTCACTACAACTTTTGCATTATTCTGTAGGGAAGATCCTGGCTAATCATGCATGCAATAAAAGTTAGTTACAATTTTTGTGTTGGTTACTTATATTTAATCTGTTTCAGGACATTGTAGTTCAAGATCTTAATGCTGAAGAAAAAATAGAAACAAGTAATGTGTCGGTGGCAGAGCAATTAGAAACAAGAGCCCCCAGCCTTGATACAACTTCCACCACACAACAACACAACACTTCAACTACACATTGTTTCTATGTCATTGAAAATAATGTAAGCATATAGTACATAGACTTATTATTTTTTGTTTTCCAATTATCTTTAAATTTTTTTTAGTTTTGTGGTGTTATGCTGTCTTTCTGTCTGTCATAGGGCTGTATCTTTTGAACCACAAAGGTAGATACTTAAAATTGTCTATGGTCGCTATAACATCAAATAATAATCAAAATAAATATAAAAGTTAAAGAGAAAAAAAAAATGTTCAGTTGAGTGGACATGGCACATCGCCTCCTTGATCTATAAAAAAATTAAGTGTCTGTTTGTAATTTCAAAATAACAGGTTTTTCCTGAATGCAGATGAAAGTATATGCGGTACTTATTTTTTTTATGTATGTCTTTCTGCTTGTTTGTTCCGGCTAATCTCCAAAATGGCTGAACCGATTTAGATGGGACTTTTACTGGCAGATAGCTGATTTTATAAGGAGTAACTTAGCCTACTTTTATTTTGACAAATAGGATCATCATTTTGTGCAAAAAAAATTGAAATCCTTAAAATCGTTAACACAATCCGATCCAAAGGGAAGTAATATTTTTATAATAATCGCAGACAAAGGTTCCGGGGCATCATACCTAGTGTTACATAGAAACCATGTGTCATTATCACTGAACTGAGTAATTTATAGTGGGTTTTGAGCTTGGTCGCCTATGTACTGTATAATTATTGTAATTAATTAATGGTTCTGTTTTGTTTTTTATTTACAGACTCTTCTGCAATTACTTAAAGAAGATTTTGAGACATCTGGTCTCTTAAAGTTTGTTGGGACATCGTTAGATAATGAACATTCTAGAAATCTCCTAGCTTCTGCTATTTGCAAACAAATATTAAAAGAACACAAAAATTCTAATATCACTAAAGAAATATATCACAAGTGGAGTAAACAAATAAAGGAAATTTTTCCAAATGAGAGGATTACGACGTACTATATTCCACCATGCGTTACTGCACAAGGTGTGACATTCCAAGCCAGAGGCAAATTGATCAGTCAATTACTAAACTTGAGAAAGAAATATCAAAAACAGGGTGTACTAGACATTAAACCGAAGAAACTACAAACTACTGATGAAGCTGTCAGATTATCACCACGACCACTACCACTATCGGTGAATACTACAAATTCCAGCAACGAAGATGATGATATAGCGTGGCTCAAGAGCAGCTCAGATCCTTGGACATTAGTTCTAGCAAAATGGAAAGGAACTTTACAAAAACGTCTCAAAGCATTAAGAGAGTCTGATGACTATTCAGTCGAACAATATTTCAAAGATTTTCCTGCCTTACAAAAACCCCATGGTTGTTCATTGGTAGGTATCTAGTACTTAAGATACTTAATGTAGAATTCATTGCTGGTTGGACAGAAAGACTTCACATGTATACAATTAGTATTGATAAACTGATTTGTGGGTGTGCTGGTAGGAATGTAGGAGTCAACTGTTCTGTGCGCAAATTCTAATATTTAACCTTTTGTTTTAGCTTGAAGAAGACTTCAACGCTTGTTACCCTGAAGAAAAAAACAACTTTTATTTGAATTTCCCATCAGTGAAGAAAACTTTAATTGAACTACTTAAACGAAGAAAACCTAAAGACGTTTACAGTAATGACGTAATCCATTTGGCAGATGGTAAGTGTTATTTTTTGTCGCCTCGGCGCGGGAAAGGAAGGATAATTAATACTATCAATATTGTGTCTATTTGGTATCTAAGATTGCGGTCAAACGACTAGTCAAATATTTACAGCCAGTTTTGATTAAGCAAAATTCATATTTCAGATTCGAGTGAAGAGAAAAGTAACCTTGCGGCGATATTGAGTTTGCCAGAGCTGATTAATCCAAGCATCATTGCTCTACCGGTTGCCGGTAAACAGGTTGCTGCTACCTCTTCGAGCTCCAAACGCAAAACCTCTCCTCCAGCCAAAAAGAAGAAGGTAAATGATAAAAAATGGAAACCTTCAAAAGCCGAAAGTCGCGAAGCTTTTGTCACAAATGTACAAGACGATAGTTACTTGGAATTAGTAATTGCCAAAAGGCATCAAAAGTTAATTGAAAAAGGCTTTACCCCACAACCATATATTATCATTGTTGGTCCTAATTTATCAAGCGTCAAGTCCTATTTTGTTGTGGTAAACCCCAACACTTTTTATAACTGCCCCAACATCTTGGCGTCTGTAGATGCATGTTTCAAACTCACTTGGTCGTTAAATCTGGAATACTCCCCTTCAAGTTACGGCCCATGGTACTTTATACAAAAAGGCTTGTATAAACTATCCAGTCCCTATGATAAAGGCTCAACATCTGTCGAATCACTATTGACAGATTGTAATTTAAGTAATTAATACATATTACCTACTTTTGCGTTTAAGGCGTTTAAGGCTGTTGATCTCTAAACAAAAATGTTATAATTATAAGACTAAGTACTGTTCAACATATTAGCATAAATATCTTTACGCACAAAGATAATGCAGGGTGTGACACGGCAATGCCAACATAGAAGAAATCTACTTTAAATATTGAAAGTAGGAAATTTTGCTGAAAGAAATCTTCATTATAATTAAAAAAACTGCTTTCAAATATTTTTGGGTGGGTTGAAGGGAGTTTGTGGGTGGACAAAATGAAGTCCTCTTTCACCAAAATGTAATATCTTCATAAAAGTAGGTACTTTTCCTGCGTGTGTCATGACCGTGGAACACCCAATATAATAACTACTACTGTTCAATTTAGGTTCCTATTAGCATAAGGATGTTGATTTCTACTCAATGTTAATAAGACTGCTATTGTATTAATTAGTTTATGGAAAAATGTTGATCTCTGAACTAAAATAATTAGAAGACTATTGTTCAATTTATTAGCTTAAAATTTTTGATCTATAAACACTATTATACAGAGTGCCCCAAGGCTATGCCACATGGAGGAATAGTACTTTAAATATTGAATGTAGGAAATTTTGCTGAAAGAAGTCTTCATTGTAATAAAATTTTTAAAAAAAACTGCTTTCAAAGATTTTGGGTGGGTGAGCGCCCTGTCGATTGGTGTCTTACAAATACAGTGTTATTTTTACAGAGTGGGTGGGCAAAATTAAGTCTTCTTTCACCAAAATGTCCTATATTCAATATAAAAGTAAGTACTTTTCCTGCTTGTGTCATGGCTGTGGGACACCCAACATAATACTACTGTTCAATTTAGGTTCTTATTAGCATAAGGATGTTGATTTCTAATTAAGGTTAATAAGACTGCTATTGTATTAATTAGTCTAGGGAAAACTGTTGATGTCTAAACACAAATAAATAAATACTTTTATAATTACTTCTGTCATTATTATTTTATCAGAACTTCCATAACCTACAGTACAGTAACTTTTGAACCTATATAAATAAGTGCACGATTTAGGAATAAATATCTTTCCTGATAGTCTAAAAAAAAGTACTAGAACTAATCAAGTTATCTTGTTTAAAGCTATACAGGTTGGAAGGGACATCGACGCGAAAACGGTTACCACGTATTCAGTACATAATTCTGAGCTAGGGCTAGGGCTCAGAATGATGTACTGAAGACGTGGCAACCGTTTTTGCGTCGATGTCCCTTCCAACCCGTATAGCTTTAAACAAGATAACTTGATTGATTTTATCAAGAGAACTTTCACGATTTTATCAAGAGAACTTGATTGATTTTATCAAGAGAACTTTCACGATTTTATCAAGAGAACTTGATTGATTTTATCAAGAGAACTTTCACGATTTTATCAAGAGAACTTTCACGGTTTTATCAAGAGAACTTGATTGATTTTATCAAGAGAACTTTCATGATTTTATCAAGAGAACTTTCATGATTTTATCAAGAGAACTTGATTGATTTTATCACGAAAACTTTCACGATTTTATCAAGAGAACTTGCTTGTTGCTTAATCAACATAACTTTATTGCCCTAATCATATTACTTTATGTGCTCGTGAACAAACAAGTTCCTTGATAGCGGCAACCATTTTTTTGATCAATGTTATCAAGTTTTTTTTTCAGTGTGGAGATTTGCTAGAGCAAACGTGCTCGGAGGAAGGAAGTATTCCAGTAAGTGCTCGTAGGGATCTTGACCATCTTCCGGGCTCTGGGATTGTTCTGAAAGCCGTGGAATACCTCTCCACTTCTCAAGCACCTCCGGACATGTTGCCCCCTTGTCGCTGCGTCACTATGTGCTAGCGACAGTTTTCGGGGGCCCATTATTGAGTGTGCAAGTCACCCCCTGCCATTTTATCCGTGTATACCATAACATTGATCAGGCAGGGGACATCGGCCTTCCATAGTTCTAAGTAACCAATCCACTACAGCCATCCAAACCTATAGTCCAATATGTTTTGTTTCCATGTTCTGCAATAGCCCTGCATCAACCGGGGGTTGTCCTTGGGTGCACTAGCATAGTGCATACAGGGATAATCGTCGGTCGGTGCCTCATTCCATTTAAAATTGTCCAAGGGGCCTCTGCGAGTTGGCTTCGGCCCCTCGTACGCCTTTCAAAGGACCGGGACCGCATGGTTCCGAGATATGTAAGCACAAGTATATAATAATAATAATAAATAATAATTTTATTTGACATGAAAAGGATTGTACAAAAAACAACTTAAAACTAGTAAGCTACTCGTAAAATACAATACAAAATAGGAATACTCCCAGAGCAGGGCCAAAGTTTCTACTCTTACAAAGAATGGACGTGAATAGTATGTATTTATAAATGACGGTTTTAGATCATAATAACTCCAGCCGATGAGTTGTCATTCCACTTGATGCTAAAGATTGACAGTTCACTTCACTTACGGTTTCACGGTGAGATCTTTTAGAATATAGGTCGTTTTCAAAATGAATGTACATTTTTTTTGTGTTATCGTAACACAAAAGTAACACAATTGAATAATAAGGGCAGAGTCACAACGAAGTCGACGAATCTAATCATTTTTTTTTTCTTGTACTTCCTTCAATTTTTGTGGATGTTTTGATTTTAAAGGCTCTCGGTAACGTCTTTATCGTTCAGCGGGCGCTATCGGCATCTTTCCTAAAATGGAAATGGAATTACTATTCAAATTTAAGTAAATGTGGGTGTACTATAGGTACACCTCTGCCTAACCCTTCGGGGATTACAGGCGTGATGTTATGTTATGTTGTTATGTTATTTAAGTAAAAATACTGTGACAAGCCCGCCAAGTCACGTGACATAAAAATAGTATCGCAATGGTCATACAATTGAACAAAATGAACGTTTCCCTAGCCCTCAAAAAATATTTTTTTTATAATTTCAACCTCGAGTTTCTCGTGAAATATGCATATGACTTTATAAAAAAAGTATAGTACTGTAAAGTATAGTACTTATAGAATTCCCGTAATTTGGCACTTTTAACACAATTTCTTACAGTACTTTTTACGACGCACACGAATCGAAACTCACAGTTACTAAACAAAATAGCGTAGCCGAAAGAAACTAGCACTCTCTCGTTGTAACTATTTTGACGCATAGATTTTCCACACTAAATTTGGAATTTACTTCTATAATTATAAAATATCAACGTTACAAAAAGGAATCACACAATGGAATGGAATATGAAACACGTGTTTTTGAGCAAATATATAAATGGTTTATTCAAATTACATTGTTTTATAGCATATTTCTAATAACTTACCCCTTCACCTGACAAAACGTTGTTGAATCTGGTTACATAGTGCGTGCATTATTTATTATTTGCTGCATTTTTTAAATACGCGGGACTGTGGACATAACAATTTTGTATGGGAAACAAATTATGACAGGAATTAAATTTAGTTTTTTAAAGCAATAAAACCAATTTCCATATTTAAAAAAATCTATACTTGCAATTTCATTACTAATTAGTCTGAATGTGGATTTATATGTTTACATTTCGAACTGTATTTTCTTTTATTTTACCAACAAGTTGGTGGACACATAATTACAACAAAATGTACACACATTTTGAAAACGACTCATATACCGACAGATTTCCTCACGATACCATCCTTCACCGGAGTCAGTGATGTCTATCACATTAACTATTTTACAACCAATTTAGCATTGTTGGTAGGCACCAAACAATATTTATTACAAGAATTTAAGTATAATCTCTGTTAGATTTGCCGTCCCACTGAGCTATTGTCAAAATGCGAAATTCGTTACATCACAGTTTTTTGTTCGCTGCGATTAAGACGCGACCTTTGCTCAATGGCTGATTTTTGTCGATTCTTGCGAATAAAAAAGGATATTTGTACAGTTGTTCTGGTTGAAGCTATGTCTGTACTAAACTTGTGGTTTCTAGATGGATATTATATATTTTTGATTATATTTCTACGTTATGTTTGCGTAAAATATTTTTCGGAACAGATGAATTTTAATAAGTATTAGTCATCAAAAATAAATAAAAAATGAACAATACAAATGCACTCAAATAATAACAAATCAATCACAAATTCATACCCCTTTGAAATAAAATGGAATTGCGAATAAGAAGACCATACAAATAAATAAAATAAATAAGCCTTTTATTTTTCTAATTTTTCGGTGCAATTTTACAATATTTGTAAATGTCATTCCACAAAGTTAATATATGAATCAATTTTTATAAAATAATTTAAATATATTTTAACTAAATATATTATTTTTAATTAATGTTGATTCGATTTTTCAATTCATTGTTATATTAAATAAAATTTGTTTAATTTGAATGAGAACCCCTCTGTTGGGTAAAGGCTTCCTCCATTGTTGTCCATTGTTTTCTATCTTTCGCTTTTGTTTGCCACTTATATCCCGCTATATCTATGATATCGTCGACCCATCTTCTTGATGACCTTCCTCGCTTTCTTTTTCCCCTGGGTCGGTAAAACTCGTCCACCGATCATCTTCCATTCTAGCCAGATGTCCTGCCCATTTCCACTTTAATTTCATAGAGTAAAGTAGGAAATCCAATAGTTTTTGTGTTAAAAAGACCATACTGAGGGTAAATATGCAAAATTATTTAGATAATTTTTCCTCATACCTACTTAAATAAACTGGTATCCACAATTTCTAGATTTTCCTGTACTAGTAGTACAACATCTTGAATTTTGATGAAACCAACGATAATGTTATAATCATTACTTTGTTTCACCCCACAAGGACTTTCCTTTTAATATTTGGGTCACGGAAATCCAGTTTCGTTACATGAGAATTTACAGATGCAAACGAGTGTGTGTTATGCATACAAAACAGAAAAAAAAAATGTGCAGCTTGTACTTAGATTGCAGATAGCCGAGTAAGAACGTGCAGTTATCTTGTAGATGACTCGTAATGAGAATTCAAAAGATTTGGTATTTTAATTTTATGGCTTCATAAAAGAGAGAGTTATACAGGGTACACCACTGGGACCACTGTTGTTCACAAAATCAAATGTTGTTAAAAATCTCGAAATACTACCGGAGGCATTATTTACTCTTTAGCTTTGTAAACTGGTCAAGAATTTGACAAACACAAATACAATGTGCTTTATAATCAAATGCGCAGTTCATATACATTAACGATCTGTTTTCAAATATCACGATTTGTGTGAAGCTCGTATTTTCAGGATTGTACTAACTGACCTGCTAATTTTGTCACCTGTCTGGTTCACTTTACGAATAATACAAGTACGCAGTAAAAATAACATCATCGAGTTAGACCGTACAGAAAATGTGTTCTTTAGAACACGTACAACGTTAAATGTATGGAGATTAGATAGACGGGTTTAGTTACAGCAATGCAAAACCAGAGGTTTTTGTATGCATTATTATAGAATAATAAGCTAAAATATATCTGTAATCTTCATCTTCATATTTAGTCTTAACTATACTAAAGAGAAGCTCTGGCAAAGAGGAATACAAGGATGTCCTGTCACTATATTTCTAAAATCAAAAAATCAAGTCAAGGTCGAATTCGCGCATTTCCACTTTTACAATATGATTCACACAATTAGTACAAAATGCGTTTAAAACCAACACACCGGTGTTAAGAAGTGTTTGTTTTACCGACACATAGTCTGGTTAACATCACAACTGACCATATTTCATTTTATACCCATAAATTATTGAAATAGATCTCGCTGTCAGCGCTTTAGAGCTTCTTCAAATTCTTCAGCTGATATTAAAGCAGGAAATGTTGATGGATGTTCAAATAACACTTTAGGTTTATTCGAATTTTTATCATAATTCATGTAAATTTATTCTCTTTTTGTTATATTAAAAAAACTGCTTTGAATGCCAGCAAATTATCAATATTGTCTTCTGTAATTGGATGGTCGTTAGATATCTCACGACAACCAATGGCGGCTCATATTACTTATAATTATATGGATATTATTGCATATTAAATTACCCGCACCTATTATTATCACGTTATGTCAACCATTGTTACCACACAGGTTGACGTTAATCAAAATGGCGGTATCATTGATAAAATAAAACCAATTTTACCTTTTACATGTTTCCTGTTTGATAATGAATAATTAGTTAATTATGATAACTATACCGCATTAAGATTCTGACGTGCAGTGGATTCGGATACAATCGTATTTTATCACAGTATTGTTATTATATTGACATTATTTGTTGGTGACGTCGTAACCACAGTTATTGATAAACCTGGGGGGCGGCATCGCATGCGATAGAGTCATGTTTTTAAACTGTTTGTCTTCACCCTTGCTCGTGTTGATTTTTTTTCTATTATTTATGATTTAGTAATCTTAATTACCTTTGATAAGTTATGTTGCTCCAGAAATGTCCAATGCTCGTATATCTTTAAGTGTATCTTTCAAAGCATAGCTGTATTTAAAGTTTTATTTTACAACAAGCTCCCTTTGTGTAGGTATCTTTTATCGAGATAGTTATTCCTTTATCGAAGATTAGTCCTCTATTCTTTATTTTCGTGGACTTTGGCCCAGTACCAAATAATTATACCTGTTATAATTACCTACAAACCAAAATAATAAAGTATATGTACCGAACATGATCATGAAACTTAGGTTTTCCCTATCTAAATAATTGATGTTTCCGCTCCGTCAGTACCATCATTACCGTGCGTTATTTTATGTTTTATTATTCCCAGAATTATATTAATTTACGAATTGACTTGGAAAAAATCGGGTTTAGTATTCATAATAAGGCAGTTGAGTGTTAAAACTGCGTTAGGTAACACTGAGTCACAATCAGTTCGTGCGAATGATTTTAGTGTGTTTCCATTGTTACATCCGGAATTTTGGTAGGAAAGTATGTAGCTGTAGTAAAACTCTATTGAATTTAAATTCAAATTGATCATGAGATTTGTTGGTATTTTTTAAGTACTTCATCGGTTAAATACTTTTTAAATAAGGCCTCGATAAGACGATACTCGATATCTCATTTCAATTATAAAATTATTTTAAAATAGAGTATAAGGGAAGTAACGAGACAGCCTGGCCTGAACACAAGTATATTTTATAACTTACTGGGGTTACTTCTAAATCTATTATGCTGTTTTATGTATGTGATTTCAATATAAACCTCTTTTTTAAGGTTTCCTTACCTCAAAAGGAAAAAACGGAATCCTTATCGGATCACTCGTGTGTCTGTCTGTCCGTCTGTCACAGCCAATTTGCTCCGAATCTAATGGACCGATTAAGTTGAAATTTGGTACCCTTTGTATTTCTATGACCCAAACACGGACGTGTAACGTAAATAAATGAATTTTGAATATCTCCTATACTCAAAATTCATTTACTTACGTTACTTTTGGGGGGGGCAAACAAGAAAATTTAAATTTAAAAGTTTTGCAAACTATACCGCGTACACATGTATACATATCAAATGAAAGAACTTATTGCGAGGATCTCAAATAAAATTTTTTCATCATTTTAAAATAAATACATTCAAAGATATTTAAGAAAATAGATGAAAATTGACCATTCCCCTCTTATCTCCGAAACTACTGAGCCTCAAATTTTGAAAAAAATAAATACAGAGAATGGTTCTTTCATGGTTCTTTTTTTCCATAGATTACAGGAAAACCTATAAGAAGTTCATGGTCTTAAAATAACATGGTAAATCTCTCAATATTGTTCGTAGAAACTTACATTCGCTGTTGGAATGTATGGGAGAACAGGTTTTTCAATTACAATGTTAAGTTTCTATTTGGAATAAATTCATCCCAACTACGGAACCCTTAATTGTGCGTGGTCCGACACCCACTTGGCCAGTTTTTTAAGATATTATTAAAACTATTCTATAACTTAATCCTATCTTTTTTTTATCACAGTAGGCCACAGTCCGTCAATTTCCCATATCTTATCAAACAATGTGTCCGCACGCGCCATTGATTGCACACAACAAGTGTAGTTTGCACCGTTGCGCCTGCGCTGTCAACCGCTGGCCCGGTTTCTTTAAGGTGAAGGTTCGATGCCGGCTCAAGCTCAATAACTTATAAGATATAAATAACGAGTGCCAAGCTTAATCATCTTACTTTAAGAGTAATGCTGGCGAAATTTTCTCTCGAGAAAGGATGTCATATTTCTCTTCACTCTGCAAAGTACAGGTGTTCAGCTGCATCTGGATAGACCCGCAGTCGACTCCAACATATTTGGGAAGCGGCTAAGCTGATGATAATCATGATGACTTAGGGTTTGATTTATAAACGTTGCTTAAAGTTAAGTGACGTTCAAACGTCAAAATCGCTAATCACTGGTGCCGATTCTCTTGTACACCGAACTAAACTATCACTAAAATTCCTTACTTTTGGCTGTAAGAATCTTAAAGCTATTTTGCAAAATAAATTCTCTATAGGAGACGGAAACGATTACATACAATCTTGGGCCTGAATATAACGAGATGAAAATGGTGGGAATGAATGAAAAACCTATCTTCGGTGTCCAGTGTGCAAGGGTCGTATTAGGTAGGCAGGGTTAGAATTCGTAAAAGACAGAGCAGTGGTCGTTGAAAATGAAAAATAATCGGGAAAGCACTCAAAACGCATCAGAAAACATGAAACCAGTGAGCAACCAAGAGCAGTCGGCAACTGTCTAGTGTCAATGTCAGACAGCTTTCATACGGGTGACATAGACTAAAAATATAAGAATGATTTTAATCGATATAAAATTTATAAATATTATATTGGTTTTTCAGTAATTAATTAATATTTTAATTATTAAAATGACTGTAATAAAATGCACTATATTGTATATAAATTATAGTGCATTTAATTACTTTGAGTTAATTACCTAATGCGAAGGTTTTCTTTTTGTAATTGTGTAATCGATTACTCAATAATCTCACGAAAACCATCTTTCTCATATTTCTCAGCTTCCAGATTAAGAATTGAGCTGGTTTTTAATATTCTAAGATAAAAAAAATATGACTAATTTATTAGATCACATTTCAACTTAATACATTTAGGCACACCGTTTTCCATCTCCTTTAAAAATAATTTTGACACAACTAAAACGAATTTGACGATCGCGACTTCACGACACGTATTTGCCCTACCCGTGAATTTGTTTAAGAGTCGGAGGCACGCAGGGGGGGCAGCCTCGACTTGTTTTATATGGAATTTTTCACTTTTTGTAGGAAAATATGAAAAATTATTACCTACATGTTGAGTTTTAGGGGTTTATGAGTCTTATTATAAAGGAGGTCGAAATTTTCATTATTTTTGCAATAAAAAAAAAGATACAGTACTGTTTTTGCACCTGAAGTCGAAGTGTTGTTGTGAATTTAAAGTTCATAACAACCAATTTTATTCCAGTTTTTAATCGCGATTAGAAATAGTCAGATTTAGCTAGACAATCAAAATTTTAGGTGAAATACGTAAAATTTAGAATAGCAAAATTGTCATTTTCATTAAATTAATATCTTAGATGGCACTGAGATATTAATTTAGTACTGTCAAACTAAAATATAACTATGTTGTGTCACTTTAGTCTATTTCAGAATGGGAAATCGTCGTTTGACAGGAATAAACTAAATTTTGATGATTTTTATTCTAGTTTAGAGGCATTTGTGACAAGAGAATCGGCACCATTACATGCAAAGTTTATAAATAAACCCCTTAAAGACGCAGACTATCATGGCTATAACTGAATTATCCATTCTCAGTTGTTATTGTTTTAGGAATCATCTTTAATCTGCCTGTAGTTACAATTATTAAAGCTAAAGAAGCATCTACCCATGTCGAAAAACTTGACATCATCGTCTGTAACATAGTAATTAACAAAAGAGCTTGTTATCATCCTACAGCTAATTTAAACAACGATCAATAATCCTAAATTCATAACGTCATTAGCATTACACACAGATTTACCTTTAAAATGCAAGGCCACTATACAAAGAATTGGAAATTCCAAACTAGGTAATTTACCTTACTCAAGCTCAACGTTTTTTCTGCGAAAATCTTAACTAAGTTATACCAATACTTCGTATATTCATAATTCGTGTCCATACTTTCATACTAATATTATTATAAATGTGGAAGCAACTGTCTGTCTGTTACCTTTTCACGCCTAAATACCTGAACGGATTGGGCTATGTAGCTCACGGATAGACTAAGAGCAGTGGTGGCCCAGTGATACCGGCCGTGACTGACTTGTAGGTTATAGGTTCGAACCCAGACAAGCGCTTCACTTTGTGTAAATTATTTCATCACCACTACTCTCAAAACGGTGAAGGATAACATCTTGAGGAAACCGGCATGTCCTAGAACCAAAAATTCGAAGACATGTGACATCTACCAAATCGTACTGAGCCCGCGTGATGGATTGCGGCCCACTCCCTCTCACTGAGAGGAGGCCTGCGTCCAGGAGTGGGAATATTAATGGCTGGTTATGATACAGGCTATAACTGCGTTAGGACAAAGAATACCGGTAGTAAGTCCCCGTGGGATCATTTTCGACCTCCACGCAAAAGCTAGTGTTCTATAATAGCTTGTTAAACTTCTATTAGGTAAAATAAATATGTGAGATAGGGGTATCAATAGAGACTAGTCAGAAATATGAACCGTGATTGTATCGATTAGACTCTATTAAATTGATATTTGATACAGCAGCCACGAGTATTTATTATCAGTGATCGTTTATAATTATGCTTTATTGAACTAGTTTGTTTCATAATCTTCGATGCTCTTGAAATCAAATAGATGATCAAATTGTATCAACCATTTTTTTGGAGTCACTTCTTTACAATACCGGTTGAATGTTGTGAATCAATTTTTATAATACTTCCTTTGTTGAAAAGATACAATTTTATCAAGAACATTAAGTTTATCCTCATTCAAGAGCTTACTTCCAATACAAATGTCTGACGAATCTCCACTGACATCAAAACATACATAGTTGAAGAGGTCAACAATAAACTTGTACCCGTCATACGCAAGACTGCTCTCATTCTTACATCTATCACTCAGACAACTGCCAAGGAAATATATTAAAACAAACTGAGCAAACCTGCATGGTAACCTGTTGCCCCTGACAGGTTTGGGACCGTCAGTAACATATTGCGAGCGAGAGCCCCAAATGACTCCACTTTCGACGACCTTCGTCATAGTACTGTCCCCGATATGCGCCGATCACTTGTGCAAGAGTTGTTTGCGCACAATTAGACTGATGGCGATTTGATACCTCCGGACAAATTGATCAATTTGATCAATGGGTGAACAGATTTGCGTAAAAAATCCATTGTCACTTTACTTGTATCAAGTTACATACTTAGTTGATTTTTAACAGCATTCTTAGTAGCAGGCATCATTGTAGGTACTATAAGGTCTACCGGAATCTCATGGCATAAAAAAAAATGTGATTTTCATATTGCAATGTCAATTGTCACCTGTCAAATCAAATTACGAGATCTGTCAACCACTGCTGAGATTTTGTGATATCTTCTTGACACTTAGTTGTTTTTGTGAAAATGTCGAAAAAGCCACTTCGATCTCAAGCGAGAAATATTGTTTTCAATGTGTATGGTAAACTAGGGGAAGAAGAAGGCGTATATCAAACTCAATCTTTGATTTTAAAGCGCGTCGTAGAGTTGAACGGTAAGTTGGACTGAGTTGTTTTGATACTTTTAGTTTATTTTATATTTTTCTTACTTGTGGGTTTCCACAATTAAGTACTACTATACGACGAAGGTGAGGGCACATCGAATGATGGTGTATTTTCCACGCCTGGTAAAAAGCGGAGAGGGGGGAAGAAGAAAATCAACTTGGACAGTGTCGATTTAGAGTTGATTATAAATAAAGTAAAGTAAAAGAATTATTTACAGTTCGGAAGGAAATTCCAACAGTAATGAAACTGTGACAAATTCTTCGACAAGATATTGATTTCAAAGGAGGGGATCTTTGAGGTAAGAAAAATATAAAGTAATAATCCCTCTCACTCTCACTTGTAAGAGGAAGCCTGTGCCCTGCAGTGGGACGTTTATAGACTGATGATGATAATGATGTATGACTAAGCTATCGTTTGAGTAACATGATAAATGTCATTATTTTTTACAGACTTATACTTGAGGAGATTGGCTTTGAATATGTTAAATGCCAATCAAACTACAAAGATACAAATTTTTGAAGCGTATAAAGTATACATATGATAGTAGCGAAAACCGCAAAGCTGAAGAGCATAATAAATTGGATACGATTTATTTAGATGAGACTTACATTCACGGTTTATGTTCTACGAACAAGTGCTGGCAAAGCAAAGATATTGTAGGTCCATCTAAAAGTATTTTACTTGGAGCGAGGTGGATGATTGTAAACGCTGGTGGAGAAAATGGCTTTGTACCAAATTGTTGTCTGGTGTACAGGTCAACAAGTGTATCTGCTGACTATCACTACGATATGAAAATGGACGATTTTACAAAATGGGTGACAGAGAAGCTAATTCCAAATCTGACAAGACCTTTACTAATTGTTATGGATAATGTTAGTTATCATTCCGTACCGATGAACAAACCGCCCAAACAAGCCAATCGTATCGCTGATATAAAAGAATGGCTTCGTGCAAATGATTTACATTCTGATGATCTTTGGCGTAAATGTCAATTACTTGAAGCAGTGAAACAAAACATGTCTGCGCCCTTATATGAGATGGATGAAGTATTAAAATCGCACGGTCACGAAGTTTTAAGGCCACCTTATCATTGCACATTGAATCCCATAGAAATGATTTGGGGTATAATGAAGAAAAAAGTTGCTGATAAAAATGTAAATAGGCCTGCAAGTGACATTCAATTATTAACAGAAGAAGCTTTCTCACAAATTTGTGCAGAGGAATGGCGAAAATGTTGTGAACATGTAAAGAAAGTTTAAAACGATTTCATCAAGCAAGGTAGAATAATTGAAATGCTGGAAGAGCCATTTATAATAAATACCTCTTTATCTTCATCATCTGATGAAGAACAAGAAATGCAAGTGGAGTTCTTGGAATCGTTTTCTAGTTCTGAATGAGGTGTTAAGTTTTAGTATGATTTAAATGATATATAATAAATTAGTACATAAAATAATGTACGATTGATTTATTTTTCATGACATATTTTCCTATGTTAAGAACCCGATGTATAAAGAAAGTAAGAAAGAAAGAAAATATTTTATTTGGGACACGCACAGGAAATACAAAATATAATAAAAAAAAGGAACAAACATTAACAAAAATAAAAAAGGAGCATTCTAGACTAACAAAAAAAAAAGAAAAAATACGACCTGTGCGAGGCCAGAAAGGCTCCTATCTCAGCATGATGCTGCGATATTTAAAACAACATTCTTCATACACATACCTTATATAACTTCGTGTTCATTAATACTAAAGACATAAATAAAAATTAAACAGTATCAAGATCGTTTAATCCAATTTCCCCAGTATTGCACGCAACAAATTTTTATTTCTCCATTTGCCATGAGATTCCGGTAGACCTATAACTGAGTGTATTCTTAGTTTTCTTATGATTCGCAGGTTAATGACAGTCGAGTTTTAAGTATTGGGGAAACAAAACATTGTGTCATTGCACACTGCATTAAACACATAACATGTAATAAAATGACAACAATTAAGATCATTAAAGTTCATAAAATTTTGATTACCATGTAATTCACCATTAAAATGCCATCAATGGATGTCTGGTGGTTTCATTAAATTCTCAAAGAATTCCGCGGACATTCATTTATTAATTAAGCCATAAAAACAAATGGTAAAGGTCGTTTTATTTCGTGGTTTCGTTGTAGAGTGTTACCAGTTATATTTAAGTAAACCAAGGCCAAAGGTACCATTTCTTTTTTAATTTCTCTAACAAATTCACCTTTCGTTTTTACACCAGCAAATATAATATCCCAAAATGGATGAAGCTTATCATTGTTATCAGAATCTAATCGTTCTTCGTCTGTAGTAACAGTCTTAGCTTCACGTTCACCTTCATCTCTGAAAGTTATTGTTTTGTTTCTATAAGATGTAACAAAATTAATAAGTAATCTATGCATCGTCCGTGTCTTGAATACTAAACAGTCATCGCGACCTTGGTATTGTTAACGGGTAAATTAGTTCCGGCGTAATGGTTCCCTTCCATTCTTAGTTTTATTTATGATACTTATATATATATTTGTCTCCTAGCAAAGTCTATTCCATTATTTATTAGACCGCCCGGTATTTTTATGGAAGCTCCTTAAGGCTATTAGAGATTTATACCAAAGGGTTGACTATAGTTACTGACGTTGCCATGAATAAATAAAAAGATCAACGATTATTTCACCAAGATTGATTTAAGTGATATAGATCACGACCATCCATTGTGGCTTAATGTTAATGATGCCCATGTTCAGGAGCACAGATCTAGTCTATAGGCTAATAAGGATAAAACTTAGCATGAAACCAATTGTAAGTCTAGAAAAATGTCACTATATGTTATCATTGGAATCATTAAAAGTTTATCATCAATATTAAGTAAAAATAATTGCGAAAGAAATCAAACTTTTGTCGGTGATTGTGGACTACCGTGAAGTAATTAATTAATTGCTACAAGTTCGGGTTTTGATAACGCAATACATTTAATGGAAACGTTACTGGTCAAATATGCACAGCAGTCTCATATTACGAGTATGTCCTTCATAAAATTATCCTTGTCATCTCTGAAGGAATTGTTTAGTGTAATTATTTTCTTCCCAAACATAGTCAATAGCTATATTTAGCAGTGGGTCAGTCAGAATGTTGAAGATGATAATTATCGAAGTCATCAAATGGCTACTACTAAACATGGGCCACCCAAAGACGATGATGTTGATACGATTCGAATACATAAATATGTGCTACTAGACAACCAGTTAGATCATTTCGTATTGTTCTTTAATCCAAGTATGGAAGATACCAAAATGCAATTGACGCGGAAACCGAGATCAATAGTTAAACCCAAACAATAAACGTTAAATGGAGCGATAAGCTTTGTTTTTACTTGAATAATTGTTCGACGTAAGGTCAGGTCGGCCTCAACGTTTTTATTATAATTTTCAGGCTGAATTTCAATAGTCAAGGATGGGTCTTTAAGAATTTATTTGTTACCAGCTATTGTTGTAGTCTTATTTTTATTAGTGGTCACCAAGGCCGTTGTAAATAATGTCTGTCTTGCAGAGATCAGTTCAAGTAATAATTAGTTTGAGGTTGTATCAATAGAAGTACGCTGATTTATCTATGAATTACAGTTAATTGGTTTGCTTTCCGTATAGGCTGGGAGTAATGAGATTAATTGATTTTATAGTTTTTAATAGGGAATGGTACTGCTCGTTATTTAATTAGCGGTTCTTCTCTTCAGTACTTACTGAAGAGAAGAACCGCTAATTAAATAACGAGCAGTACCATTACCATTAAATCTTAATAGTACAAGTGTACTATTAAGATTTGCCTATTTTAATGTCATAGTCACTAAGCTCTTTAACTCATTAATAAGAAAATTATCGCATTCATTGCCTTCTTAATTTCTGATCATATCTAAATATAGGTTCTTCATTTATTCCTTAAAAATCATTTAACTTCACAACTCTACTGTCTCATCAATTTTGTTAAACACGCATCATCAACACAATAATTCACATTACAGCTCCTTCCAATACTAGAAACAAATTCGTCACACCAAACCGTCTAGCTACACAACACGTGCAGACCATGTAATGATATATGGGTTATTGTTCACTTGGCCTTCGAGCGAGCATCAGATAAGTCTGGACCTTTTCCTCGTTCGTCAATCTAATGGTGAGCAGTCCAAAGTCTTTCGAGTTAAATGGTACAAAATTTTACGAGTTTTTGTTACACAACTTTTGGTGATTGGCCTTGAATGAACCTTTGATCAATAGTTGCAATGGATATGGTAATTTGAACAAAGACACAGTAATTAAACAGTGATGATTTTGACTGACAAGAACAGCCAAAGATTAATTACTAAGTTCAGATATTGCCTTATATCGCTCTCGATTATATTGATTTGAATTCAGGTTCAACATATTAAACTTCCGCCATCTGGATACACCCGCTCCATCCTCTGGATACGGAAAGCATAGAACCGATCGAAGTGGCGGTGCTTGAGTCCTATGTCCAGCAGTGGACGTCTTTCGGCTGAATGATGATATTAAAGTTGGATAAACAGCTAGTATGATGATAACCGACAATTGAGAAGGACACCCTCAAAAACATGAACAAACAAGCATTATATAGACTTTGATCATTATTTCGTTAGTAAAAATAATTCCAAAACAAATTCTTTAACAGTAACATAACGGTTGGAAATCTCCGCCCAGCAACCAGGCGCCTTGGTTACTTCAGTTACCTGTCAGTGTGATGTGATAGATCACTGCAATCTGGCAGCCTCCGAGAGATAAGATAACATAGTTAAGACAATAACGTTACAACTGTAACATATATTTATATTATCATGAATTGAGGTGAATTTAGAATCTGGGTTTTTTCAGAAGCTTTGGGGTTTGACGAACTCTGTTGTGTTAATTTTTTTTTTTTTTTTTTGTAAAAAGCCCATATGAGTTTTACTCTACCCGAGGAAAGTGTCGAATATGAATGTAGATGGCTAATGAATAATGGAGGAAGACCAAAGAAACGAAGGATATATAAATTATGTGTATGATAAAATTACTTGAACGGAGGTTGTTATTAATACTGAAGTGTATAAAAGAGTTGTGAACTAATCGTGTACAAGCTAAGTTGAATGGTTTTACAGGAATCTGGAATCTTTTGCTCAACTTTTTTGTATAAATGCTTAGAAGAGTTGTAAACATGTACCTAAGTTACTATTTCATAAATACTAAAGACTTCACGTCTCTTCGTGAATTACCTTATCACAAACTGTGCAATCTCTACGAATAGTCTTAAAAAACCGTCAGCAGTCTGAAATGTCTAACCTAAATATAAAATTAAATCCAGACTGACTGATTACAAATCTTTTGAGTTCTCTTTGAACGATAACTGCATCTGTGTCGAGTGAAATACTATTTATATCTCGAGGTTTTATGCAATTAAATAATTCATTACATTTATTACTATTTTTTTCCTTAATCCGTCACTTATCATGACCTGTTTTCTAAATCAAATTACGCGTAATAAATATCACATCAAGAATGTACATATGACTGCCTCGTCGGTCTAGTTGTCGCAAGCGCTACTGCTGATCATGAGGTTCTGGGTTCGATTCCCAGGTCGGGCAAAGTGTTATTGGGTATTTCCATCAGGCATTTCTCAGTAGCAGCTCGGAGTCGGGATTTGTGTTCGGTTGATCAATAGGCTCGTCCGCTATTAACTTAAACATAACTGGTGAAATGTGGGTGTACAATCGGTACACCTTTGCGTAACCCTTCGGAGATTACAGACGTGAGGTTATGTTACGATAAGCAATTGATGTTTCTGCCGCCACTTTTCTCTTAGTAACCACCACAAACAATACAAAAAAGCCAGAACAATGTACACGAGACAATGTTAATAAACATATATTTGTATCTCACCCCATAAATTACAGAGATAGTGGAAGTTCATAAGAAGAAGCGAACAATATGGCACAAGGCAAATATTATTTACCTGAACGTGAGGAGACGGCGCCGGCGCATCTGACGTCATTACACGTTACATTTACTATTGGACGGTATAAATGTTTAAAAAATCCAGAAGTCCAACTCCATAATTATCTTATTACATAAGTATAATAAGATAATTAAATAAACATAATTTAATAAAATTATTTAAACTTATGTCCGGACAGCTTAGCAACCGTAGTTGCTAAGCTGTCCGGACATAACTTTAAATAATTTCAATAAAGCATCTCATCTGCATAAAGTTCCCTTTACTTAAGGCTCAGAAGATAACTATTAGCTTCAGCATGGCTTGCAAACTACTTCAAAAAGATTACTAAAACTACATCCCTTGTCTGAGGAACTAAAAAAATGTTCTTCAAGCTAATGGAACCTTTCTCGTGAGGGAACGTAGATTGCTCCCTCTTCACTTGCTTTTTTCTCGATCGGAGAAGATTTTCTAATTGGTATTCTGTTGATTGTATTAAGGTTACGTAAAAATAACTACCCATTTATTATATCTATATGAATTGTCTTGTATTGTTAAAAGACTGTTTCATGATTTGCGATTTGTGGTAAACTAGCTTTTAACCCTGTCTTTGCTTTTTTGGAGTTTAGAATGCTCATTCACTGCCTTTTCCCAAATATTCTAGGTTTTAATAAAATTATTTTCTTCCACTTACTGTAAATGTTGACCTAGGCTGTAACTGACCTTGTAATCTAGTAGGTACTATCTTGTGTTGTGCAGTTACACATCTGTACTATTATTTATCTCAACAAATAACCATTTGATATTGTTCTCTAATATAACTTCCTCAAACCAAACATGAGTTGACAAGCCCTGCAAATATTAACGTTATCATTTATCGTTACTCTTGACACGTACTGGTGGTACACAAAGGTACTTCAGTTATACACACTAAGAACCACAGAGTAACTGATGTAGAAACTTGAATTGAAACAGTAGTTTTGATACCACTTTCGGAAGCATCGGCATTTAATAGTATATGTTTTATCAGAATACTGTGTAGTCCCGAGTTACACTATGACAACTTGGGACATTAGCTAAATATTTCATCCTTCAAACTTCTTGCAAAGGTTAGAACTTTAACGATGACGGACCATGTCAAGCTTAATTATTTAAATACTAGACTAGACCTTATAGATACTACGCATACTACTTAAAACACATAAGTGGTAGGTACCAATAGCTGCAAATACATCTTTTAACTACATCACGAAGATACTCAACCGGTACGTGTGTACCAAAATGAACCTACATTGAGTACATACATTGTTCACTGTTTCTGAACTTACTTGACTACACACACACACACATACAAACACCTGTTTGACATTATCTTAACGCTACAATGGCGGCGTGAGGTACCGTTTCACGTCCTTATGTCACAAACGTGACTACGTTTAAAAGGTTGTATTTTTGCTACAGTCTTGTTATGTCATGAAATGTGTAAAAGTTCTATTGAGTACGTTCGTTTGTCTAATTTAAGAAATGAACTAGGGCCGAATAAAGCTGGTGTATATTTTAATTCTTACTGTCATAGCAAAAATAGAAAAACTTTACATACAGTTTAAGATCAAAATCAAAAACTAAGCATCGTTTTGAAGTAAATTCCTAAAACTCTAAAGACGTGTATCCAATACATAAGTTACCAGCTAATAATATCATTAGATACATCGGCCAACCTCAACCCGAATCCTTGATTTCTTCACTTGTGACATACAGACTTACAAATTAGAAGCACACGACGCGTACGGGCTTTTCGTATTCATTGCTAACCGATTCTATCACGATTTTCATGATTTTTTTATTTGAACAAGAAATACAATCAATAATGGATGAATTTCTCTCTATGTTACGACCAAAAGCCTCAAAATCTTAGTAAATAAAATCGCGGTCTCTTCTACAATTATGTTACCTTTTCTTATCATTGTTGTTTAAACGAGTTACTTATTTGCTTGCTAAAAGAACAATGGCTGCACTTTTCAAGGTACATAATGGTCTACCCAGTGATCCAGATGTTGTCCAACGGCTGTAAAAGAATGTAATGTTAATTTTAAAACCTGTAAAATAAATCATTTTGAAACTGTTATAGACAGAATACTACGATAATATCACATCATTCGGTGTAATTAGAAGCACATATGTAAAAGATAACCTACAAATATCAGCAATCATCGACAAATAAAATGATAACCATCACGATTATCATGATTTTATTATTAACATCATAAATGTAGGTGAAGTTTCACCTAACGTTACGTCATTAGCAACTGAATTTAGGTCTAAAGGAACTGCAAAGAAAACAGTCACTCACGTTTTCATTAGAGAAAGGAAAGACAAGAACTATTGTAAGGTGAAAAAAGACAAAATACTCTAAAACTTATCAAATATCAATATGCGTATCTTCGTCATTACCACTGACACTTTTATCTTTGGCGATCTCTGAAAAACATGATGTGAACATTTATTTTTTATTCAGAAAGTAAAGGTATATTATGATTATACATTTTATTTATATTTATACTGGACAATGCTGGCAATTGCTTAGTGTGAATCCAGTTCAGGCCATGAAATAATATTTTTTAAGTTGACTAACATTCTAACTCTACCATAATATATGGTTGTGTTAGAAAGATGCTAAAACCACCTGTACAACTTCTGACACCCCTAACGGCGCTCCATCGGTGAGACGAGCCGATGCGCAGGCGCACGCGAGTGTCTCCGTAAATAGCTCACTATTGTGCAGCATGGTAATATTCATGAACGACGAATAAGGACGACTAATTACCGTAAAATCTTGCTGCTTATTCAATTTACCGAGAATGCGGTTTTTTTTTTTGTCATGCGTTCTAAGACGAATGAGGAGATTTTGTGTAGAACTTATCTTCTTGCGAGATTTAGGAATCAAGTAGAAAACTTTGTGGAAAGAATTCAGGGTGTTGGTATCTCGTTTTTAAATGAAGTAAGGATATGACGATAGGTTTTAAGAATGTGCAAGTACCTGACCATTCAACCAAAACTTTTATTGGTTCTTGTCTTAGAAAAAAGTAAGAAGTAAGCTGGAAGCACCTGAAAATATCAAAAGATCCTATATAAATCTCTAACCAACACCTGATGCTAGTCCTGTTTACAAAATATAGATAGTAATTATAGTACTTATTCAAAAATTCAAAGCAACTGTAAAGTTATAATTACGTTATTATGCCTAAAGAATGTTAGCTCAGTTTCCATATGAACCTCCGGCGCCTATTATCAAATACTTACAAAACATTAAAGATTCATAGCAGTGACAAGAAAAATCTAAATATCCCAAGAATTACTGTTGACACACGAAGACCTTGACGGTTCAACAATTCTATAACTTATATTATTATGCTATAATGTGTTTCATATCGATTTACTTTTATGTCTCCGTAATCTTATTATTACGTGATTATAGCTATTATATAATTACATTTTTGATAAGGTTCTATTCTTTCCTGTATTTTTCTTTCTGTTGTGGTGCAGAAAGACAGTAAGTATTTGTTTTGAAACTTCAAAACTATGAGAATTATGTTCCAAACATGATTGATGCTTTCAGAAGTTATGGTAGAGAATTAGTTCAATTCTGAACAGTCTATGTAATTTCGGAGTTCAAAACTATTATCGCATAAATTTTGAAGCTATAAAGGTGCATACAGCATAAGAGAAAAACTGGAGTTCTATCTAGTTATTGATTTTGACAGACCTAAATACAAACGTACTGCAGAGCTAATATAAGCTGAAACGAAAATGAAATTCCTTCAATGCTCGATAAGAATAATTACCTAACAGACGTCATAATTCAAAGGAAAAGTAAACTGTATTAATAAATTTATTAGTTGATTCTTCACCGCATGGATAAACAACTGAACAACCTTGATGATCTAAAACTATTGTCGCGACCACCTCATTATCACTTCATAGATCCGGACCTCAAAACATAATCATCTGAAGTATTTACACAAACTGTTGAGAAATGGCATTGAGAAAACGTTATTCAATCTAAAGAAAATCTAACAGAAATGGTTGAAGAACTAAACTTGATTCTAAATAAAAAAAAAACGAAAGAACCGACCTCAAAACAGAATTCTCATTCAAAAATCAAGTTTCCATTTTCAAATGTTGGTGTACAGACGTGCGTCTGCGCGCCCTGACTGTCCTCGACTGGCGATACCTGTGGTTTATCACAACGTTGACTTTTATTTGTATTTTTTACGCGATAATGGCAACGCCGTAATCAGTCCCACTTGGGTTTCAAGCGTGGATCGACGTAGCGCATCTCTATGCCCATTCACTAGTGTTGTGATTTCAATACATATAGTATTTTACGCGAGTGAGTTTTTATATCGTGTGGCTGGACTGAAAAGTTATCGACTGGAGTCGACCGTGGTATACTGAATGGTATACAACTTACAAGATTTTAACTCATGAAACAAACTTATGGTAACATCTAATGGATTTGATATAAATAGTGAGTAGTAAGAGTATAAGTGAAAATACTATCGAAATGGCACGTGGTTCAGTGGGCTATTTACATATTTTATATTTTATTAATATCGCGTAACTTTCAATTAAGTATTATTAATGCCATGACTGAAGTATTGGAAATACTGACGCATTCGTCTATGATTTAAATAATTTCGCTGACTGTGAAGATTGTGATGGATCTACAGCAATGGAAAACTCTCAATTCATGTTAAAGCTTTGTTTCAACTTCAATATTGTTTCCAATAGGTATAATGATACTTAAAAGACACAAACTATTCTTATTAATGATAGTAATATTTCTGTACATAACTAATAATATAGGCATGAATGACCGGCCGCAATATTTTTCACGCACTACCAATTAATCACGTGTATGCGTGTTCTGTCACGGTATTATGTTCAACGAGTTAAGATTAGACGGCGGTAGGTTTATGACTGAATTAATAATTCTGACCTAATATACAAAAGTACCTTTAATAAATTAACATGAATTTACACGATGCAATATACTACCCTGACGTACTTATGAGACAGTCCTCACAGATGCATCATTTTCCTTTAATCAAATCTCTGTACGTATAATAACAAATATACTTTACCTCAAAGGCTTACACATCTGGACACCTACTTGGACTTCTTATCAGTTAGCATTCAGATGTATCAGTAATCTAATTAAAATAATCACGCCAGTTGCTTCATTTTACTGTGTAGATACTTACTATGAGAGTTGAATCACAACCCTGAAAATGCTAGAAGATGTTAACATAGAACAGTTATTCGCTTTCAGTATTCTTCAAGTAAATATATATATATATATGTAATACGTATATATATATGTTGAGTGATTCCGCTATCAAAGGCTATTATCATAGACCAAGTTTTTGAGATTGATTGATAGCTACGACAGTTCGAAATTATTGATAGAGGTAAGTGTTGAAACTATACCTTTACTATCAGAAAGCTTATAGTGTCAAGATTATGATAGTATTTCACGAACAGGTAGTAGATACTGTAGAAGTTAACGTAACTGTACAATATACAAAACCTTTTACAGCTCTCACTATAGAATTTCCTGTTTTAGTACGTACCATAGTTTTATTATCAAGATGTGTATAATAAAGTCTGATTGTCATAATAATAAAAATGAGTGCCTTTATGGTCTCGACTGTGGTTATTTCTTAACAGAAGGCACTTGGCGGTTTGAAGGATATTTTAGCAATTCTTATAATAAATGTAAAAATGTTCACAATGAATGAAGGACCATTTTTAAGTTTTGCTATATCCTTCGATAATTTTACTCTTGTAGATATTTCATTATTTTACAAAAAATAATTTATGAGTAGATTACAACATGTTTTAAAACAATTGCTAAACACAAGCTTGCTCATTGTATCTTCAGATAATCAAATCTTGAATTTATCAAAGAAACGTATGCAATTACCAATTAATCACTGTAAAATACTATAATAATCAATGAAAGATATAACCTACTTATTACATACAAAACAGATAATAATCTCAGGTAATGCGCTAAATTGTGATAATTTCACTATCCTATCATGACGTCAGAATAGTGAAACATAACTTATGTTAATATTACGTGGCTGTTGGCAACGCCTTTCATATCATCTGCCATTTTATCGTCACAGATATTTTATTCTTTTCGTGACGTCAAATGTAAGAATCCTTCATTTCCCATCCGTATCAGCCCGGCCACGCGCGTGTTAATCACTTCATATGTTCTTGCTTCTTTATTGATCTCCACCATGACTGTAACAAGTCAAGAAATCATCAGGTCTTGTATTAGTACCCACGTGTTGTTTGGGTATCAAGTTCGAATAGTTACCATTTTCGGCATTTGCCCACAGGTTGTTCAAGGGTATGTCAACTCCTCTTCTAGGCTACAATTATCTTTATCTTAACCTATCGCAGTCCAGTGGTAGAAATAAGTCTGCCTTAATTTCGTCTTTTCGTTTCCAGTCTTTCCTAGTTACTTCGTTTTGGTCCATATTCCATGCAATCAGGAAAATTATCACCAAGTTAACTAAGATCTTCTAAGTAAATAGCTACTTTAAAATTATCCTTATTGTCTTTAACTTCATAAAGTTTTTCACCAACCTTGTCCGCTTTCATGGTTGTCTGCTCATCATCATGTAATTGATTGCGACCTTTAACGTCTTTCGTTACACGTAAGTTAATGAGGGTTACCTAGATGAAGTTTTTCTTATTCATTTTCTTGAATGGGAAGTATACATGAAGTGTGGTTAGGCCAGGGTTAGATCACGAAGAATATTAAATAAAGGGCTTTTAACAAGCTTTCTGATAACTGTTTTTAATGAGTTTCCAGTATATTTGAAAAACCTTTTTTGGATTGAATACGAGGCTTTTGGCTACTTTTGTATTGTGTGTATTTTATGTCTAGTTTTTAAAATTAGCGTTTTGTTTGTGCAGAATAAACAAGTTTTCTTTCTTTCTTTTTCTTTCTAAACTTGAGACAATTAAATTGAGTCCTGATGATAATGTAATTGACTAATCAAATTAACTGCATCGGATACTCCTAACACAATGAACTTCAAATCCACGTTTCTGCATATTTTTTGCAAACTAAAAAAGCCTTTATAGTAACTTCAGTCAGGTTGAGCAAACCCATGCCTTTTAGCAATAGCATATTATGTGAATGTATTAGTATACAAGCTACGTCGTTCACTGCGTCACGCTATTTAGAGCAATTACTTGAAACTTTGACCGACAATACCCAGACCAATGTAGAGTTCCACATGAGGAAAAAGATGCAAAAATTAACGTAGATCACCATCTTATGTGTGCATTTGTGTTTGTTGTTGATAATGAAATGAATATTTGTAGTGCCTGTTGGACATACTCTGTTAGAAAATTATGTTCAATCACAACTGTGCTAAAAAGCAATGCCAGCAATCGTGCAAACGGTTAATAATAGTAAACAAGTGAAAACGAAAACAATTACAATCCAAAGGAAACCACTGAGGCGATTTGTTTCTCATCTAGTTTTTCTTAAATATTAACCTATTTATTCATGTTTAATTTATACATCACAACCACAACAAATTGAAGAGATTAGGTTGTAGATGATAAAAAATAAAGTGCTGAAAAAGAAAGAACAAACCGCAGAGAATATGAAGATTTTGTATCATTTGTCCCATCACAATTCGCCGTTGAATAAAACCAAAAACATAGATAGTGTGTTCTCAAAGTCACCAAAATCAATAGCCGGGATAGTAACAGCACACTCCAATTTGATCACAATGATGACGTTAAAGACCGTTACCACGACGCCATCGTCGCCATCACATCATGACAAAAATATGTGTCAATGTGATAAATTGATCATGTAGTATCTGTAGTAACTAGTAACCACTGGTATTCGTGACGTTTATATTATAAAATCAAAATCGTGTCTTCGAATTGGTTAACCATTTTCAGGATAGTCCCATTCCAAGTTTCTGATGACGTTGGTAAAAAAAAACAATAGTTGGAATACTTAGAAGGTACATGAGTTTAGGAGAGAGTAAGTTTAAATACAAAACACTTCAAAAGTGATATAAAATGAATTATATGATATCCTTTAGTGAATTCCGTCATAGATGATAATAAAGCGATTGCTGTGTGTTATTGTACAAGACAGTGAAGTTTGAATCCAAAAGAAATACAAAGAAAACATGAATAACATTGCCTGTAAAAAAACTACTGTCGATAAAAGAAATCTTTTATTGAAAAGTAGGTGCAAAAAACTTTTGGATGGTACTGACAATAGTATACTCTTAGCTAAGTTCAGGGCTGACACAATTTAGATTGTCATGGACATGCGAATGCCAAATGTCACCATCCTTGATCTAAAGCGAATTTTGACTATACAGAACCTCACAAAAAAAAACGAAGCCCTCACATTCGAAATGGTTACAATTCCAACAATTGCCCGGGACGCCATTGTACCGTTTGATGACGTAATTTCACAACTATGTTGCGTCTCCTTGTTCATAATTATTGTTCTAATTGCTGTTTGCCACTCTTTAACTTGTTACACTTAATTATTATAGGCCCGGCGCCCCAGCCAAGTGTTTATTTTTAATAGCTTATTAACGTTTTGTTGGAAACAATTGCACAAAGTCAAGCATTGTAGGATGATAATTGTAAAATATTCCAGTAATCTCCTTCTTTGTGTTCTATATGTTGGCATTAAAGAAAATAAAGATCCTATGACGCTATATCTGTTTCTCATATTATTTTATGTGTGTGTATAATACCTGTTCGAAAACCTGTTTAGGGAGTCTAAAAATAACCCAAACTTAATTTAAGTATCAGCATTTATTGAGAAAAAAAAAACTAACGGAAACTCCGTATACTCGTAACACAAGGCATTATTGCATAACTATTATGTAATGAATGGTAACTAATAGAAACCTATTTGGAGACAAAAAAAAATTTAAAGTAACTACGCTGTACCTACTACGAATACTAAATGGAAAAACTCATTCATAAAAAAAATTACGAACCTGTATTACAAAAACACACTAACAACAACAAAAAGATCGAAAAATGAAAATTGTACTAAAATGTATACTTTGAAAGAGTTTAAAATAACAAAGCTCTTGATGACAGGACATTTCTACATCGACCATAATCGTCAAAAAACACACCAAAAATAATTTATAACAAAATATTTTTTAACTTTATTAATATAACATTTGGCTTGTGAACATAGTCGTATCACCTTGAAAGTACTCCTATCAGCATCTATCTTAGACGTGACAGCTTATCACTGAAATAGCTGCTCCATCTTCAATAACTTGTCTAAGTTCTGATAACTGTGTCACACCTTATCAGACACAAATCCCTTACAAGATGTTCATCTTCCACGTATCCTGTTTCAGTCAGTATTTTAATAGTTTAATTATTTGCTGCATTGAGGTCGTGAAATTCGTTTCGGTTTATAGAAATGTTGTTCAAGAAGCATAAATCTATGCTGCCTCATTTAGAAATGCTACAATGATGAAAATGTAAATGGAGCTTAAAATTCCAAAGAAATTCAAGAAATATTATTTCTTCTCTATTATATTTAAGTTATTAGTATTCAACATATTGGTCAGTTAAAATAAGTTTCCTCACCAAACCACAAAGAAAGATAAAACAAAAATTGTAAATGACATAATTTATGTAAGAATTTCCGACATTGCTAAGAGAGATAATAAGAAATGTATACATGGAAATAATCCTTGTAAATAACATTATACAACGAAAAGCTTAGATATCTGTGTTACATAATGCAACAACTACCCAAAATCAAAATCTTTAAAATCCTCTTATCGACGAACGATAACGATAAAAGGTACCCATTTTAAAATCTGCCCGCCGAGCTCTTGATAAAACTGATTGTGGCTGACAAATGACCTCGCCAAGACGTCAAACCACCAAGCATGAAACAACCATATCTATCCCTTGAAATTACGATCTGTCATCTGTAACTGTACCAAATAGTGTGTCATTATTTAATTACTCATTGAATTCAAGTTCCGGATCTGAGTAAAACTAATTAACATTGTCATTGATGACCTTTTCCATATTAGCTTTGGATCATAGTTGAAGAACACAAAATATAAAACTAAATTGAACTTTCTTTTGTACTTATCATCATCATCATCATCATTCTGTTGCCCTGTATCCCCATTAAAAGAAACAATACTATTTAAAAACTTAAAACTGGTATTAGTGCCATCTATTTTCTATAGACCAGCACTACGCAAATCCATAAGTTTACCCCCTACCAAAAATCGCTCGCCGCACCTAAAGAAGTTTTTTCTAAAAAAAATAACACACATGATTTGGATATATTCAATACTTTGCTCTTCACGGAAAAGTATTATTTTGCGTCTAAACCATTATTAGCTTGTATTAATTATTAAACTATTTACTTTTTCATTTGTGTTGTAAGTCTTTTGCGCCGACCTTTTACGTTTTATTTAGTACGTACACGTAGTTTATAGTTAGTAGACGTCCGCTAAGAAATGGTTTCTGGAAATTCGATCTATAAGGGGGTGAAAAGGAGGGATTTTGTTTGTATGAAAAATCTTATTCCTTGAGTTTCATAAACTTGAAACTTGGCACGTATGGCTCGAAATGGCAAACTTTATAATTTGTTGATAAGTAATTTTATAATTTACATAGATGAAAGAAGAAAGAAAGAAAACGTATTTATTGGGACTCGCACAGGACATTACAAATTAAACTAAAACACACTCATTAAAACATTATAAAAAATTAAAAAACAAATTTAAAAAGTCAGAAAGTCCTGTACGAGACTAGTATATTATCTGTGACGAGGCCAAAAGGCTCCTATCTCAGCATATGTTGCGACATTTAAAAAAAAATGTCGCAGCGCTGGTATTCTGATAGGGCCCGCAGTGATGTCACGGATAAGTTATCTATTTAAATTATAAAGTTTGTCATTTTTAGTTTTTCTAAACTACCCCCTAACGGAGGATTGAAGGGTGTCAAGTTTGTTTAACGCGCGGTCTGATTAACTCGAAACTCAATATACTTAAGACTGAAAATAAATCCAGTCGGTTATCTTTTAAAGTGAAGGCACGTGAATATATTCATAAGAAGTTGGCTGAATCATCCCAGCGCTGATTTGCTGGATTCCTATCGTTATTTCTCCTTACTAAGTTTATTATGTATCTATGTGTTAGTATTTATTCGTTTTCGAGTTATCTATCAATTATGTTGCACCTGCCATGTTTTGACTCTCCATCACCCTAAGGTTGTCTGGCAGAAAATGCCTCAGGCATTAAGTCCGCCTTTGTGAATCCGCCTTATGAATAAATAAATAAAAACGTTTATCAGTTTATCGTTTATTTTTGAAAATCTACCCCTAATGGGATGAAAAGGGGTATTCAAATCAAATCAAATCAAATCAAAAATGTTTATTTGCTAGAAAATACATACAAATTCAAGGAAAGATCTTATGTCCTAAAAGTCTTTGTATTCTGCCTATTTATGTAATTATTATCATGCAATTAATATTATTACAATTATTCTAAACTCAATTATTCATTATTCATTTTTACAGGGTAGGATTTTACTGTGTGGCTTGGTTAACTTGAAAATTGGTATAAATAATCAATAAGTCACACAATGGAAACGTCACTGTTGACTTTTCAAAAATTATTATTACTATAAAAAAATAAAAAAAAAATATCACGCTATTTGTTATGGGGTATGAGCAATATTACAATAAGTTCGTATTCTTTTATAGTTTACCGTAAATTGTAAAAAGGCTAGCCAAAAGGTTAGAATATTGCAGATAGTTACGGATTTAACCTTTTAAAATATTGTCATCACACTATAGCTTTATGGATCTAAGCAGTCAATCATAACATATACAGGGTGCATTTTGAGATGGGGCAATAAGGGCAGGTACCTTAACCGTTGTCGTTACCAGTCTTAGGAGACTGTCCTTAACTTTTTTAAATATATTGATCTGCATTCACAGATTTTGAAAAAAATGTCCGCAAGAAAATGGCCAATTTTCACAAAAACTTTTTTGATGCCAGTCGATACTATTTCTCATCAATCGGGTCAAATGAGGTTTGTGTACTAGAATGTCTGTTTGTATTAAATAAATAAAAAATAATAAATAAATAATAAATGTCTGCTTGTAGTAAATAAATAAACCACTGAAAGAATTTCGATAAAATTTAGCAAGGAGATAAATGGCATCCTAGGGTAGGACATAGGTTACTTTTTGTTTCAGAAATAATCCTAAAGGCTCGCCAAACTTCACGCTGCTAGGTCAACGGGACGTACCATATAGGCTTTATTTTATTTGCGAGTGTCAACATAAATATGCGGTATAATTAAAAAGCAGTATTTTTTTATTGCGTTGACTTGGAAGTTTGATTTTCTTTACAGCTCCAAGGGACTGTGTAAATCTAAGTTTTGGATATCTATTTCAACTTGATGCCTCCACGCGTTTCAGAGAAAAAGGCTCTTGACAGCGGTTTCAATTTTTCATTTTGAGTACGGAACCCTAAAACAGATTTATTATCTGCTTGTTACTGTTTATGCCTTTTACTTTTTTATGCCTCTTAATTTTTATGCCGTAAAGGCTGAACGTATTTAGATGAAAAGCATACGGATAGGCCATAAGCTGGGTTAGGACATAATGTTGCGAAGAAAACCGAAAGGGAGATCGTGGCCCCCGGCAACAGGGCAACCGAAGGAACACGGGTGGGTTTTAGTCAGTAAGATTCTGACACGCCCTCCCGCTCCGCCCAGAGCGGGAGAAGTTATTTGATGATATCCCACCCTCTAAAAAAAAAAAAAGGGTTAGGACATAATATACTCTGAATTCCGGTAGCATGTTCGTATGGGATATTTTCCGATATCCATGGGGTGAAGCCACGGGCAAAAGCTAGTATATTATAAGAACAATATTATGTTAGCTTGTAAGTTTCTCAAACAAAATAAAATAAATAAAAAAGGGCTGAAAACAGTAGATCCTACTTTTCTTATCTTAATAGTGTATGTAATTATTTTCACTCCTTCATTACGCAATGTAAACATAAAACAATAAGATATCAATTACTTGAAGTGTTGATCTTGTCATTACAACAGCTTGATAAAGGAAATTGAAGCCAGAAGTGATTGATTCACTGTGAATAAACAAAAGTATCTATGTGTCTGTAATATCTATTATTTCTAGGTTATGTGTGTGAGTCAGGTTTCCAAGCGAATGATTTATAAAGGAATGTACTCATTTTACAGTATCGTGTCCATCCATAGATTCATCACTAAGTTTGTTGACATCGCTAATATTATGCAACGTAGGTATGTGTTTAAGAAATCTAGTTCAGTTCTCACTGATAATCCTTTCACAAAAAACAGCTATCTATCATCAATGCCTCCTATCCATCAAAGTACCTTCACAGTCTGATTCAGGTCTCCGACATTTCGGGAGAAATAATTTTCTGGTTAATTAGATGTACGATCAGATGCAAGCTCTAAAAAATCTAGACATACTGTCTAGTTTGTCTGATCCCAGACGATCTGGCAACTAATCCTGTCTATCTTTAGTTTTTTTTTTTCACTGAAAACAAATCCCACAGTTTATTCGTACGCCACGCCAATAAGTCAACGAGACGAACATTTTAGAATTTCTGATCGGTTTTACTAGGAATTTGGATGATTATTTAAATATTGTCATTTCTTAGATATCTTTACTAATTGACTAGTCATTACTCTTGTCCCGTGCTACAGCAAGCGTCAGATTATTTTCTAAAATTGGTTCAATCAATTTAGATTCTCTAATGGATTTAGAATGTGTTTCAAAATAATTAATGTCTGCAACAATAGTTTAAAAAATAAACATGTCAACGTCGTTGACATCACAGTATTAAACGCACTACAGGAGTGCTATGAAACACTTAATCACAATGGTTTTCACGACATGACACTTCGAATGATATAGTTGCTTTAGCTCAAATCTGACTAATTTACGACTGCATATCACTCGGATGCATTTATCTTATCTCATGGAGCGGTATTTATTTGCTTAAAACACGTTTTATCTGTCGTTTATTTAAATATTTGCCCGTTACACTTATGATGCTACATTTTTTATCATAAGTCAGTCTAAATTATAGTCACACTCATTTTATTACATTGTGTGGATTAACTTTCTCCTTTTGCTTAGCTTAGCATACTATCTTATATTTAAAACTTTTGATGTGCATCAGTGCATCAACTATCAAATATTTCGAAACCCGATAACCAAGCTGACGTTACTCAGTGATTACCACCTTTCCTAAAAAGGGCATTACCTCTACCTGTTCAAATAAATAAAGCCACGCATCACAAACAAATTCACTAGATGACACAACAATACACAATTGATCTTTTCAATATGTACCACAAACAAAGTACCTATTTCAGTGTAATTGTGGTTTGCTACAAATTCTGTGCCATTGTCTCGTTTTTATAGTGACATTATTGACACCGTTTGGTCCACTAAATATACTAGCAATTTGTTGATGGTTATTCATCTGTTGTGTGATTTTTCCTGTTTACTGTATGTGTTCCTATTATTATTTTTTGTGGCAACAATAGATTTGTGGATTAATACGTATTTCCATCATTATTAATGCTTAATCATAGTGTTCAATACTAAATTACCGCTATGCTTTGAAAGCTACAATAATATTGTATTGATTTCTCTATAATATCTGATAGTTATCTGGAGTAATTGAAAACTCGACATCGACCAACACTCAATTTTGACATATAAATATAAAAGTAATGTGAGCTAGGTAAATATGTTCTACTACGGCTTTCTAGCAAATAACAAAAGCCTAAAGAAGAATAGTTTCGACCTACTTATCTGTGACAAATTACCCATTATCATTCTAAATTCCTATGTACTATTGCTCTAATTTAAGTTACACATTAGAATATATATTTAGCTATTCTATTTCTCCACCTGGTTTTTACCACCACTTACGCACTAAGGAAAGTATTAACCTACCACACATTTCGGTTTTCATTTCCATTACTAATTAGAAAATCCTGATAATGTTTTACCTGTTTAGCTGTGATTATAAAAATATTGAAATAACCACTGGCCTGTATAGCTTCGCCTTGACCAATTTTTTATTTTTTTTCCTTCTAATCGTTTATCATCAGCTTTCGAGCTAAAATGTTGGCCATGGTTTTTGCTCTCAATTGAATTTAAAAAAAAAAAACATTATTTGCAAAATATTTTCGACCTCGCTGTTTGGTTGACTTGCCCTGAGTAAATTCGAAAAAAAAATAGATGACAAAAATATGGGCAATTGGTTTTTCTATCGCTTGCGTTAGTGTTATCTTTGTTCTTGATCCTTTAAACTATATCAACGACCTCCACACAGATCTCCTCTTTGTGAGAGGGAGGGAGACTCCCAGCAAAGGGAACATTACCTTATATAATCGACGCTTAATCTAGTACTCGTACAAAATTTTCTATTTATCTATCTTCAATATCTTATGTCTCTTGTTCCTTAATGATTCAATCATTATTTACAATAACAAATCGTTAACGTTTATATCTATAGTAATCACGTGCACTGAAACAATCCTGTTAACACTTTCTCACATAATAAGATGTAATTGTCTTTATCATGTGGTTTTTGTCACATGGCTTTTTGCTATATTGCTGTAATCGATTTAAACTGTGCTTTGCAACATTGAGAAAGTGGGATACATAGGTCAAATCTTTAAGGACTTCACATGATTATCATTTATGTACCGTAATTCAACCATAACATGCTGTGACAGAAATTCGTTAGTTAGTGTAGTGTGGATCAAGTCTGAGTTACCCACATATAGTGATTTAAAAAACGATCTAAATAGAACAGAATCGGAACCAAATTAGCATTATGAATAATATAATATTGTTATACTACTTTGTAGCAATCATATTATTATTTATTTGTAACATCTAAATATAAACTCACTATCGCTTCAGTTTCATCCTTTTATCCCAAAGCAACATTTATCGTGAATTCGTGACAAATATCATTTATCAGCTGAGCTGAAAACCACAGTCACAATCTTTATCATCATTCATCTGTCAAAACTTAATAAATCGTTTAATCCGTTTTGTGTTTGAGCCCTAACTGAGACTGGTAAGTGGCTCGTATGAAAATATTATCCATTTAAATATCTTCTGGATTTCCCCCAACTTTTTCTGTTTGTGTTTTTGTTTTTTCTTTGCGTCATGTTTACCGCAAATAAACGTATATTCATTATTTCTATTATATATTATAGATCCTTGTGAACGAACTTGGAGGTTTTTTCATGTCTCCTTTCAACACACACAGTTTTGGACCAACAAAATTTAACTCACCGTCGTGCCATCGACACGACATACAACACACGTTATTCTTTTAACTCTAGTGACAAAGAAACCAAGACGCAAAATATCAAGCAAGCATTCAGCTTGCTTGATATTTTGCGTCTTGGTTTCTCCGTTTCAACAAGTTGTAAATGTCCAAGTTTAACAAAACCAACTCACACGCAATCAACTCAAGCACTCAGCATTGTCAAGGTCATTCTATTAAACAAACTTAAAACGTCACAGTTGTTAAATATTTTACATCTGTGAGTTCTCTCACACATTATTTATCAAGATTATATGACAAGTTACATTTCATACAACTTTTCTTACTTTATTCTTTGTTATCTTCATCTAATCTTGGATATTCTCTAGTTTGATTCGATCAATCTTGTCACTCTTATTTTTGGATTCTGATTACCAACTTCTCATCCTGATTCTACATTCAACTTCCAATAGTGCAATCTCTAGGATAATGGTAGATAATGAGGTTGAATGATGTTATTTACAGCAAGCTATATTGCTACACAATTGTTAGTTTTGAAACTATAAATTCAACATAATTATTTACGTCGTTACTGAAATGCGAATTAATAGTTGATGATATGACCAAAACTGGTTTCCAAAAGAATGACGTAAGGAGTTTCCAATGTAAAAAAATCGAATACCACTACTTTTGAGTCCATAAAAACTACAAATAACAATTTATACGCAAACAATTGTATTGGAATTCCAATTAACAAACGAGCATAATTAATTCAAACCCGTCAAACTTATGCACATCCATTTAGCGCCAACCAATCACAATTGACATATGTAATGTGTTTGACGTGGCCAATAGGCGGCCATCAATGGTGTTCACGGTAACTTAGAGAGCTTTAGTAAGGTCAGGTTGGAAAACTAGGGTAATAGGAACTGTAACATTCACTTTAGCTTTTTAGTTAATAGGTTTTCAAGTAACAGTGTAAAAATTTTGGAGGCTGATAAAGATTAAAGTTTTAGTAAGCCTTTACCTGCTAATCTGAATGAATTCGATAATACAGTAAAAACCACTTACGAAGGTTAAGCATAGTTTCTGGAAAAGTAATAACATAACCACAAGTTAACGGAAAAATCCATTTAGCCCACATAATTACATTATCTTTGTAAGATTCACTTTCAGTGAAGTAATCGTAAAGATAACAGACAATGTTGATGGAAGTCTTGATAAATCGCCGGAGATACACCTGGAATGCAGAAAGAAACATATAATGAATGACCATGCAGTGAACAAGCTTGATGATGGATCTTATGACAGTGGTATCTTTGTGAATAGGAATAAAATAGAAGAACTATATCCTGCAGTAAGAGATACAGTGCATAGTTAAAAAATATTAATGTAGAAAATAAAAACAAAAAAAAACAAAAGAGATTGCTCTAAAAAATATAAAACACGATTTTCACAGAAGTCTTCCATCTTAGGCAACGCAGTAAAATGCCTACCCACAGCCTACGAAACAATACAACTAACCACGTCATTCTAGAACGTTATATTACATAACAGAGGCACTGAAAGACAAACTCATGAAGCTGAAGCTAATACAGTTAAAGTAATTCTCGTTATTACATGTATAATGCTCAGAAATGACGCGTTAACTACATTGTATGGAACTGCTATGTGCCTCATTGTAAATGCATGGGCTCTTAGGTACGGCAATTGTTGTAGAGTGCATCCTTATGTTAGACATTCAAATGCTTTAGACAAATCGGACAAGATCCTATTTGTATTTGCTTGAGGTTCTAGGTGCTACTAACTTTCACGTTACGTACGTTTTACATAAAGTTTCTTCCATTGTAACATTATATTCATCATTATCCACTGCTTTCGGTAACGCAATTTAAGCTTCCTCCTTTGCAATTATTTCTTGCCTTGCATCAATCTTGTTTAGTTAAATGAACTATGTTCACCTTACTTACTATCTGCCTTCACATACTCCTCGTTCTCAATCTTGACCACACACGGTTCCATTAACAATCTACTTCCCGTTACCATATCTATATTGTTATGGTAAAAATGAGTTGTTTCTTATCCGGATTTGGAGAATATTACCGGACATAAAATTGGTCAGCGAATCCTAAAACAAAATGTAGATTGGATTCACGGATATTTTGCTCTAACATCGTCGCTCATATCTCAGCGATCACCATTAGCAACAAAAGCGTGCATACTACCTTAAACATAGTACTTACATGACACTATCTACTTATAACGGAAAACAACAAGTAATATGATTATTTAACTACCTTCACTGAAGAGAACACGACTCCTATACAATAAGACCTATAGAAATCATTGTGAGGAAACGGCGCCAGTCAATATCGAATATAAGTGCATTTAACTGAGATAATCTCCATGTTATCGTAAATGTGAGTCGGCGAGACGCGATCGGAATGAGGCAGTTAGGATTGAAGCCATCAATCAAAATGTATTAAAAGATCATCATGACCTGTTGGATGGCAACTACTCACCTTTTCATGAATGGGTCTTGAAAATTGATAATTATGACGATTAGATGGGACTGAATATCACTGAGTAACTGTGGTATGCCTTCAGCAATCTATTTTCATGTACCTTGTATAACTATATCTTTAGTTATGAAAAGTTTGAAAAGTAGATTTCAGCATTCAGACATTTAATTAGCTTCAGATTTTTTTTAAAGAAAGGCTATGTTAAGCAGCAACTCATTTGTTGATTATAGAGATAATATAAAATCAAGAAGTAGACCATATCATTATCAGTTCTTTAACCCACCTTCTAGTATATTTTTTATCGCACTCAACACCTCGTCGTCACCTCGACGACTAGCCTCACTCTAAATAATATTTACATTATTATTGTTTGTGATTTCCTTTGCATATACTAGTGACACATTTATCACAATTTATCAAGCTCCTGACATAATTGTGATAAGAATTTCTGACTCTGTGATAATGTAGCCTACAACTTGTATTACTTACCTTACCGAAAGGTAAAACTCGTGTCGAGTACTCGCTAATTTTGTCATTTCTCCAATTTTTTTTTTTTTTTTTGTCGAAATTATCGACTTTTGTACTAGTGAAGGTTACATCTGTGATAAGATATTTCAATTGTGTACATATCTAAAAGTTCTCTTCTTTCTTAACTGTTTTACAATCTTGCTTTTCTTTTTCATTCATGGCAGGAGCCATCCCTGTTGCATTCAAAATATCACCTAGTTCACCGTGATGGTAACTATGACTGCTTCGGTTGCATTTATTTTGATCTTTGATATCTGTACCTTTCAGACGAAGGCCCTAACATAGTACGCATTGAACATTATTTCCAAAATCCATGCATGAATGGAATATATCATCAGATGTTTCTCTATCAACAGCGTTAATCTTTCCGTAAGCCTCACAGTACTAGTACTCACACGCGGACAATTACTGCAATTAATCATATGCGCGATCAGGTAATGAATACTGTTTTGTTTATCTGCAGAACACGTGTCGAGAACATGTCTTAAGACCGATACTCCACTCGACCGTATCACGCCATCAATCACGGTGATATGATATCTTTCGTATCTTATACCCACTAAATTCAATGCAATTTTGAACACGAAACCTTTATTTTGATTTGAAATTATGTCAGTTATCTAGGTAAAGATGTATCTGACAGCTTATATGTGGCTTAGTTATTATCCACTGGATTTGACTGTTTACGCACCGAAATATTCGTATAAGCTTCAAAATATTAAATAAAAATACGTTTAGGATTTGTGTAGCAACAACTGATTTATTATTAGTGCTTTTAGAATTTATATTATTGTTTTTTTGTTAGAAAATATGTCTAATTTCCATTTTATTTTTATCGCTTAAGCGAGCATCTTTATTATTTTTATTGCAATCTTTTGCTAGATTTAAAGACGCTTATCTTCCCAGCCGTCTTTTTCTCAAATCTTATTTTTATCACTTAGATATTTTTAAAGTCTTATCCCGTTATTAAAAGACCCTCCGTAGTTTACATCCGTCATAATAATTAAGTAAGCACACATTTAATTTAATCTCAGTCGTGCAAGAGAAAATCTCTTAACTCAAGGTTGTCAGTCTAGTAGGGGCTCCCGCGGACAGGCGCGACACGACAGCGCGACTCGACTCTAGTAGAACAATTTCTATGCTATTAATTCGCAAATCACACTACTATGGTTAGAGCTGACGGAAATAGGTTTTTTAAATATAGAATTTACGTAATTTTTTGGAAGGATTTTAGACATAGCCCGCACTGCGAATTTTTTTCGCGCGATTTATTTTCAGTGTACGGCATTGCAACGAGCGCGAATTTTAAATCGCCAGTGCGTGTAGATACATAAGATACCTACCATTTGTTGCAGAATTGCGATAAAGATTTCGTGCGATTTTTTATCGCAGGCCTCAGACTCGAGTTTTCAGTTAGGGTCGTCTTATATTAAGTTAATTATGATAGAGAGGCTATTTAAATCCCAGGAAAAAAACAAACCTATGGGTGCTCAGTTGTAATTCAGACCGTAATAATTACCTACATAATTTGTAAATTGAAATTCATTCAATATTTTTTATAGTGATTATGCGTTACTCGAAGCTTTATCAAAACCCGCCGATCTGAACTATAATCAATTGATTAATTACTATATTAATTCATATTTCGTCGCACATTGATAAAAGTTCTAAACTTTTGTTCAATAATATCTTATCTTCTGGAAATTACTCAAATAAATCTAAACATATAAAAACACGTATACGTTTGTTTTTAGATAAAAACAAAAATGTGTAACGAGATAATGGAGTTACAACTATGACATTATAATATATACAAATAAAGTTATGAAAAAAATAAAAATAAACTACAATCTGGTACACGATTTATGTTATCATTGTAAAAATAAAAGATGATCAAAATGTTTATTCAGAATTAAAATGAAATGTATAAAGATGTATGAGGAACAGGGTTTAAAGTTCACTCATCTTCCACTCCATAGAAAAGGGAGGACCAGACGGGTGTCGTACCTACTGGGCAACTGCCCGACCATTGATGTCGGGATGTTGTATATATGTTAGTCGCACGGAAAACTCTGCTTGCGCGATGCAGGATTTTGCCTGACGTCAGTGTGATGCGTAGTTCGCATGAGGCGATGTAGATGCCGCCACATGTAAATACATAAACAACAATTTTCACCTAATTAATAAATAAAATATCCTAATATCCCAGCGATTTGGAGAAATTTTTCGACGGCATATTTTAGTTTATTAAATACCGTTGCTATGTGAGTGTGACCATTCTGACTGGCAATTGTTTTAATCTATGACGCGTGCAATCAGATTGGCAACTAGGTATAAAATGATATACGTTCTCTTATGTACCTTGTAGACTCTTTCGGCGTATATCACCAAAGCAACGCCTCGTTGGTCTAGTCGCTACTGTTGAGCACGAAGTATTGAGTTCAATTCCCAGGTTGGGCAAAGTTGTTATTGGGTTTTTCCATCAGGAATTTCTCAGTAGTAGCCCGGAGTCAGGATTTGTGCTCGGTTGATGGCAACAGACTCGCCACCTAGTACATGGGACTTACATATAACTGGCGAAATGTGGGTGTACTATTAGGTACACTTCTGCCTAACCCTCCGGGGTGCTGGCGCGATATTATAGTATGTATAAAACGATTTACGTTCAAATTTTTTCTACTATCAGTGTATTTGCACTAAGTCCAGTATTTTTATAAAAATGTTTATTTTATGGTTCCAATTTTAATCTGACATAGATTAACACGGTTTAAAAGATAAAAGAAATGTTAATGCGTTTACTATCTTTTAATTCTTAAATCTACCCTATGATAGGTACTGTCTGGCAGCTAGATATTATGATTTACTGCGTAGGTTTATTATTGAGTTGGAAACAAATATGACACTGTGGAAAATATGTAAGATTTCTTTCCATGAATGATTTTATTACTAACTTAAGGAAATCTGGGACAAAAATGTTCATACTGAATGCAAATGCTTTTAGGATTGACCGGGGTAATTCTAGAGTCTAGAGTGTGTTCCAGAAGGAGGGTTCTTTTTAGTGTTGGGTAACTCAGCACATGTGCTAGCACAGTTGTAGCGACTCACTTGGATCAAAAGAGTCACTCACTCATTTGAATTTGATGTGCACACACCACAGGGCACAGATTACCTACACAGAACATTTTGTACTCGTATTGAGAGTATTGAACGAAACGAGTCACTCACTAAACTGCAAGTCCATTTACGACTCTATACAAAGGAGTTAAGGTCTAAGTTTAATTTAACGCGCTTAACCGAATAATCACCGCGTGTGCCTACTCTACTGTATATGTGTACCGTGTCGTGTTGTCGTAGCCACACACCACACTCGCGAGTCATGGGCCTCACTGACACACACAGCACGTACGTGCTCACAGGCCTCCGCAGCCTCGCCACATTTGTGGTAGCACAGTGTGCTAGCACACTTTGTAAAATGAGTGCCTCGCACGATCCTCATTTTAAATGAGTGAGCTACCCATCTCTAGTTCTTTTTGTGAGATAAGCGATCCGTTGTCCGATCTTCATTGACAAATCATTGGTCCTTCGAGCCGAATCTATAGATGTCGCTACTTGATCCAAAACTAAGTGCCCAAGCTCTTTTTAGAGCTAGATTAATCTAGAAATTCGTTGAAAAACACGTAACACAAATCTCAAATACATGACGCCAAAAAAAGGAAAGCCCTAACATTTTGACGCTACAATAAATATTTGTTCGCCGAGTTAGAGATAACTGTTATCAAAATCTTCACAATCAGCGACATACATCATCGTTCATCATCTTCTTGACGTCAAACTGAACTGATTCTGCAGGCCATTTCGTTTAACTACCTGGTCAGGTTAACATGTGTTTTTTTTTTTTACTATAAGTTTGTTATATAATAAGATTGTTTACGTAATTCGAGGGTATTATTGAAAAAGACATCATTTATAGGTAGGTAACACTAATTTGTGAATCTCTGTTTTGTTACGTAGTGACGTAGTACTTAGATTTGTGAATTTATTATAATTAATAATTGTATTTCGATAATAGTATTTTTGTTGAGAGATTATTTAAGACTTCACTAAATATTATTATAAGTTTAAATTCAGTTGTATAGTGTAGAATATTGTTACACGTGTGTTAAAAATCTTATCTCAATGTTTGATTTATATATTTATCATACTTTCTTAATTCAGACTAATAGTATTACGTATCGTAATCACCGTTAATCCTACGATCACTTAAAAAACCAAAAAAAAAAAAAAAAACTAGCATCAATCAAAAAAAAATATCTAAACCTCTTATGTTATTAAAAAAGCGACTCGGTTCACGATAACTTATCATTTCAGCAACAAACAGTATTCAGTATATCAGTGGACGTGATTTAATCAGTATTAAATGGACAAAATAGTGAGTTTTTTATAAAAATGTGTTTAAAAAGGAACAGTGGTCGACAGAAGTGATTATGTCAGTGAGGTGACGAGAACTCCGGCCGGTCGGCTGCGGCTGTGAAGCTGAAAACATTCCCCTATTAAAAATTTTATCCAAGGGCCCACTGGATACTAGCAAGGATATCTGCAAAATGACCAAGGGCCCTCGGAAAGTGAAACTAGTCATTGTAGTCAACAATAAGAAAGAGTGAGTATTTAATTTGTTTATATTTAGATTTTAAGGGCCAGTTTCCACCACTCCGCTTTGGAGAGAAGAGTTCTCTCAAGCATGCAACAGATTTTCGTTAATTTCACATTTCGCCTTTTCGTTTTTGTGGAAACAGACTCTTAAGGTCACAGCGTAAAACTAGTAGCCATGAGCTATAAAAAGGTTCCGCAACAAGTTTTCACGAAGCATTTCGATTAAAGAATTATACTTGCCAGTTGACACCGTGCTGAAAAGCTCTCATCATACCTATAGGAAAGATCTCTGCCTGCTTCTTTTTCCTTACGAATTTCGTTCCCTATTATTAATCATTTTTTTACCTACAAAGCACGTTATAATTTGACCCCTATAGGGAAGGAAAGTTTGTCTTGCTTTACTAACACCTGCACAAGTGCACACCTTCTAAGTCTTGTTTACACTGCACTTATTGTGGCTACTACTCCATGCAGCGTGGAATCCATCTTCCCAGAGTGGATCCACCTTGATCCAAAATTGATTGTTATAAACAAAAATGTTTTAGTTTATTGTTACTAAGTATCAACACTTAGTACAAAACTCAGGATATTGTTCTCGATTCTAGTGTCTATTAGGTGTGACTAACTGGTATCAATGAACGAGTAATTGCAGAATATTTTACTGTTATAAGTACTCGTAACAATCTGTACACGTGTTTGTCATGAATAAAAAGTTATTGTCAAATATGTAATAAAACGAATATTCCTTAAAAGCCTTATTACACTACGCGATTTTCAGTGACTCTTTCCCTAAATCGGGATGATGTATTAAGAGTAAGGACGGAAGAGTCGAGAGTTTTTTTACCAAAAATATAACTGACTTCCAAACTACAAAGTGAAAAATAAGTTTAATTTCGGAAGTCGGTATCTTTGGATCAGTATTTAAGTTATTTGCCACCGACTTCCGTGATTAAAGTTATTTTTCACTGTGTAGTTTGGAAGTTGGAGTTACTATAAAAATTCCCAAATCGCTATAATATTTGAAGAGTTCCATCGATTTCTCCAAGATCCCATCATCAGATCGTGACCAAATAACAATGGAACCAACTTGGAAGTATACCCTTTCAAATCGGTTCAGCCGTCTTCGAGTAATCGGGGAATATATTCCGACGAACTGAGAACCTCCTCCTTTTTTTTCGCTTTAAGCCTTGAGGCTTAAAGCCTTATTACACTACACGACATTCAGAGTTCATTCATTTCCCTACATCAGGATGGTGTAATAAAGGGAAAGGAAGGAAAGGTCCGTATATTAAAAAAATCACATCAGCTAAATTATTATTAAGCCTTTATTGCCAACATAATTTTTAACAATATAATTAATTATTTAACAGTCTAAGTAGTTGAGCTTGTAAATTTTAGTTATTAGGCGTGGGCGTGTCTTTGCAACACGAAGGCCTCCTCCAGCTCTCCAGTCTGCTCTTGTTTGAGTTGTTCTGTGCCATATTGGACCTGCAATCTTTTTGATGTCATCAGACCAACGTTTTCTTTGCCTTCCTCTTTTTCTCTTTGTTTGAAATCCACTCTGTTATATCTTCTGTTTAATCATTTATTACTATTTTCTCACCTAAATATCGGGCCCTAAATATCGTGTAGTGTAATAAGGGTTTTATGACAGATTCCTATACATCCTTCAACTAAGAAAACCGGAACTGTTTAAAATCTACGACACGATTAACCATATTTCACATCTTTAAAGCGACAGAAAGTTAATTTATTATTTAATAATCATAACACTCTTTTTGGGCTTCGCAGTCGGATAAAAAAGATAAGTACTGTGTTTTAATATCGTAATTGTACTTTTGTGAAGACAAAAATAATAAATCAATTTATCATTGTAAGAAATGTACCTATTAGCATAACAAAAGACTGACGCAGCCTCGCCAATCATGACTAGCCTTATTGGAAGAGCCTTATCTGACATAATAATTCTAAACATAATCCTCCGAAGACGTAAATAATAAAAAACCAACCTTTTCACTAAAGTCAAATTACAAAAAATACATAATTAAATAAACGACAAACCGGTCACCCTTGGCGGTTGTCATCGCAGCGGATACAAGCCATTTTCTCTCTATTGTGCCGGGCAATTAAGATGATTTTCCGATAGCATTAGCATATAATGGGTTACGTCGGTTCATTCATGGTTTCCATTCAAGATATTTTATAGTAGGTACCTGTGTATTTATTATTGTTAAGTAAGGGAACTGACGCATTTTGTCTTAGCAAGTTGCATTTTAACAATTTTTGCATTAAAATGACTTTTTGTCCTTTAAAAATGTATGTAGGTACGAGCTACTACAGTAGATACCTCACAGGGGAATTACAAAGGAAAATAATAAGGAAAAATTAGACCACAATGGTTTCATAAGTACCTACACATTTCAAGTGATTTTGGAGGCAGTCATACCTTCAAGTAATTCATATCCTGAGTATTTTTGACCACGAAAAAAAAAAACGAGTGCGGTCGGGGACCCCCGTCAGGAATGATGTAAAACAAAAACAAATTTTTTTTTCAGACGCCATCTTGGATTTACGTTTTGACCGCACTATCGCCTTTTGCACCTTTGAAAACATTTTAAACGATACCCATGATGAAAAATATGAAAATTATCAGAGCCGCCATCTTCGATTTTCATTTTGACCAAATTCACACTTTCTCTCTCCGGCTCGCAGTGTACTCAGGCCGATGTGTACAATTTTATCCCACGACACTGTAATCACTTTACTCTTTTCTTTTGTTTTTTCTACCGGCGGTCTCTCTCTCTCTCCCTCTCTCTCTCTCTCTCTCTTTCTCTTTCTCTCTCTTTGAATTAGATGAAGACAGTCGCAAGTATTAACACTTTTTAGCGTGACGATTTCTGAAAGTTTACAAACCGCGTTAAAGAACTTCGTTCCAATATTTTACCTATAGGTACCGGCTGTGATGGTATGGGCATGTGACGCGGAGGAATGAGGAAAATGTCCTGAGAAAAGTTTTGAATATGAATGTGGATGGCTATAAGAATAAGTGAAGACCAACGAAACGATGGATGGACTGTGTGAGAGATATGGTTAGATAGGGGTGACTACCGAGATGACGACCAATCGAGAAGTATGGAAGAAAAAAAAGATATGTAGCGCCGACACCAAATAAATTGATATAAAGGCAGAATGATGAAGTACCTACATTATTATGACGATGATTTGAAATTAAAAAAAAATATCATATCAGAAATTAAACGTTGCTGTCAATTAAAATAACACGGAGTCTGTCAACGCAACGTGAATTCTTGAAACGCCATACATTATATAAATTACAACTGTTTCCATTAATCTTTGTTCACATTTTATTAAACGAGGTTATTCTAGGATGCAATGTAATTTTATTTTATGATTACTATTATTAAAAACATGCTTTCAATAAAATTGCAGTGCGTCCGAAGTAATTTTTATGAAAAGAGACGAAGGAATGAAAACTCTTAACCTAAAGGCAGAGACTGACGTGTATCGTTTATTTGTAATGTGTCGTTCGAGGCGAGCTTGGTTACAATACGGTGACACACAAGACTGGGCGGCGCTCGCTTCGTTTCTCAGATTTCAAAGCAATTCACGAAACAGCCGAAAGTCGAGTTGAGGATCCGGCGCTCGCATCGAGCGGTTCGGCTCGCTGGACTGGCTTGTAACGCGTTACAAAAACTCGATGCATAACAAACAAAGGTTACAAGTAAGTCTCCGCCAGACTAGCGCGATATCGCGGGCGCGTCAGGCAGCGTTCATCCTAAAGGAAGATAGAAAATATCCTACGTACGCTATACCTCTTAAATACATCTTACAATTAATAAATAGCCCATCGGAATCCAATGGAAAATGTACCGCACCTATTTTTTGTTGGTGTAGTGTTATTATGGGGGTGGAATGTGGGTCTAGGCCCCATTCTGGGCCGGTGGCCATAAATAGTGCTAATCTAATGAGGGAAAACGTTTTCCGTTTTATTTTTTGCAATTTTGTCGTATGTAAATGATTGAATTACAAGCCGTGTGCCCGAAGGGATTTCTCACCGGCAAAAATGACGAAATTCCGTACAAACTTTCAGCCCCTATTTAACCCCTTCAAGGGGTGAATTTAAAAAAATCCTTCCTTTGTGCTCATTTTCACTTTATAGGGTGTAGAAGCATGAAATTATGCGCAAGAGTTCTTTCTTGCGCATAATTTCATGCTTCTACACCCAGCTGTTTAGATTGTGCGTTGTCTGACAGTGAATGAATTTAAGATTTTTGTTAGAAAGAAAAATATTTTATTTGGGTCACGCACAAGAAATACATACAGTAATAAAACAAGATGCATGTAAAAAAAGATCAGTAAGTAGATCCGGCAGTGGTAGAAACAGTTTTTTAAACAAATATTTTATAAAGGCTCTAATATTCGGTCGCTTTTTCTTGAAATGTGATTATTTTATACGTATAGGTATCACTCTCATGCTATCCAATTGTTGGAACTCTCGCTCTCAATGTAGGTACAAATAAAATCAAACTCAAAGCATTTATTTCTATTAAACCAATTATTGGCATTGAATTGACAAGGAATCGGTCAGTCAGAAAGTTGAAGCTAGTTGCCCATTCCAAAGCGTAGTAGGAACCTATGGCCACTCTTCGCCACAAACTCCATGGACACTCTTTTAAATCATAATATTGAGTAGCCTTTTTCCAGACCTTTGAAAGCTATTTTACGTCTTATCACCGTAGTGACGTAGGCACTAAGCGCCACATTACCTAACAACAACAAAAACATTTCAAAAAGTATATCAATGACTAAACACTAGATTATAAATCAGATAAGTAAAATTATCATCATCAAAATGATCAGGTTTTAACATTACTCTGATAATATGTAATTAGTTATCAAAAGTTTCAAACATTTACAGAGAATACGTTTTGCACAGTCACGATTTGTACTTCGACCATGTTTTGATATAAAATCAATCTGCCTAGCCTTTTCCCAACTATGTTGAGGTCTACTTCCAGTCTAACCGGATGCAGCTAAATACCAGTATTTTACATGGAGCGACTGCTGATCTGACCATGTTTTAATATGATACTAAAATTGAGATACAAAAATGTATAATATCAACGTTTTGATATTACGGAACCGAGCTCGTTAAGTAAGTATTCAATACTTGTTGACTGATGTGCAAAGACCTCTTCCCCACCCTGAGAATTGAAATTGTTGCACTTTGTATAATGTATAAAAGAACACTTAAAACGTTTTAAACAACTAACATACCTTTCTTAAGACCTTTACCGTTTCCCCCGCCAAAGAATAATGTACGACATTATCTTCCATAGGCGTCGTAAAAGATGACTAAGAATTTTGTCAAAAGGTAACGAGAATAACCAAAAACTGGGGATCCTTTGCCTGGAAATGAAATTTTGGCAATCAATAACGGTACCTAGCAGACTTTTAGCGAGCCAAAATACATCAGTGAAAGTTCCTCAACTCACTGTCGACAAAGTCTCTTCAATATTAGACCCACGTCCTGTACAGGTGTTTACCAAAGACTTTGGTGCGTGACGGTACAAGCAACGCTGGTGCTAATAACATTGACTAGATGTCTGCCATTAATGATTCATTAGTATTCGCGATAGCTATCGTGCAGTTTGAAGTTACATGAAGTCAAACTGATTGTTTTGATTCGTAACCTCATTCAAGTTGATGAGGACTTGCAGCCGTAGAAAAATACCAGAGAGCCTGTACTAAGTCACATTCCATCGGTGATAACGAAAATGGAAAAACAACAAACAATGAATGGGACTGACATAACCTACTGAAAAGCTTACGTCAATTCTGTTGAAAATCCTTGTAGAAAGACGACATGCTTTGAAAGCGATTTTCATTCGTTTAGACCCTCTACACCATTTTGATGATAATGAAAAAATGTAATCCGAAACATTCTAAAATAGAATAATATATGATTGAATCACTCAACTGCTTGTGTTGCTTTTGCTTCATTTGCTTCACGAGGAAAATAAGTAAGCCGGTCTGCGTAATTATTCATCTTTGGTCGCGACCTTTGGTTCCTACCCTTAGGTCTTGAGGTACAAAAAGTCACCTAAAATTTGCACACTATTCTATTGTACAGTGTTGTATATACCATTCTTTTCTCGTGTATATTCCAGATATACGATAATAGCTGAAGCTATGGTGCAAAAAATTGCCAGTCGACAAGTACCTGCTGTACTTAACTACCAACACACGTATAACTTTATTCACCCCTACACGCCGCTTAGCCATGATTCACACTCAATTTACCATTGAAATAGTAAAACTCAGTTTACTACACAAATGAGCTGTAATGGTTACCGTACGATACGGAAACGTCACGCCACAGCGGAGCGGGTTGTCTCTCACGCGATTTGACGTCCTTGGCCAAAGGAAGAGCGTCATTTGCACTGCTGTCAAGGCCGACTGACCGTGAGAGTTCGGACGATAGTTGTTTAGTAATGCGTCGAATTGGGTTTACGGTGAATGTCGAGGATGTCAGAGCTTTCAGAAAGCTTCAAGCTTCTCAAACAGACAACCAACCAAGTCGCACGTCTTTGTCCATGGTCTTAAGTTTAGAGAGAAATTGAGTTCTTTGTCCATGGCCTTAAGTTTAGAGAGAAATTGAGTTAGAATCGAACTTCTTCAAAGATCAAGGAAATTGCTTGCAGGCAAGCAACGAACTAGAAAGAAAGTTAGAGCGGTATGCGACTCAAAAGGCATGTGTCTTTATTAAGTAAACATACTTTTTGGACACCACAAAAATCTTCAATAATGAAGATAAATGGACCCCTGACATCATTTCCATCCTTGCTTGCATCATAGTACTGTATGTCGGAGACAAAGATTACTCCGATCAATTAAAAGCGATCCGCCTCAATTTAACCAATGTTTTAAGACATGGTCAGTAGGACGAAATATTATGATCGCGTGTGGCTAAGTATCGGTTCGCAGCGATTTATTGACTGCGTAAACGGATTTTTCTCAAAATTCTGACGCCATGTTGCAATTTTGGTATTTCGCATCTGCAATTTTGCTTACGCCCGATTCAAGTGCGTTCTTGTTTGTGAAATATGTGCATCAGTGCATAGTTGAAATGAATCGATGCAGCAATTTTGTCTCGAGAAACCAGTGGGAATCAGAATTCGAAAGCTCCAGAACTTATACGACTTATGCAAAGTTGGTTTTGACGTTGCCCTCAGAAACTGAAAATGGCCATTCATCATTTTGACCTAACCGCTTCTAGAGTAAGGTTTTTACAACCAGAACAAACATTGAGTGCTACACAAAATAGACGGTGCGTAAAATTCACTCAATGCACGACTCCGAAAAAGCTTTGCGTGCAGCTGGACGTTACCGCATCTCGTTCATCGCATGAACCACACCACATTATTATGAATTAATTGCCATTATGTCCATCGGTGGGAACTGTACCATTCATTCATGTTTGATCCGTGTTTTTATTGATATTTCTTTGTTAAATTTATTTTTAACTTACGGACTTTGAAAGGTGATTTATGTCGTGAATAAAAGTTTAAAGGTAGTTTCTATTGATTACCTACTAAAAATCGTAAATTGTTGGTCACCATAACATAACATCATACCTGTATACCCCGAAGGGTTAGGCAGAGGTGTACCTAATAGTACACTCAAGTTTACCAGTTATGTTTAAGCCCATGTTATTGGGCAAGCCTATTGCCATCAACCGGGCACAAATCAATTTGTTGGTCAATTACGTTTATTACACTACATGTTAAAAAAATCAGTCTTTGACTGCTAAAGACTGATCAGATTTTTGTAGCTACAAGAAGATATCACAAGAATATTTTTGGCGCATCTTTACGGCCGCCATCTTTGTTCCCGCCATTTTCAATGACAGTCAACAACCTCATCTTTAGATAGCTTTAAAGCCTATCACGCAATACAGTTTGCATCGATGGATAAATAATAAAAATATAGTTTTTTTATTCGTTTAACTCTGACCTACAGTGTCTACAGTACGCTTGGAAGCAACCGCAACATAAGTAAGTATTTACACTTAATTCGTTACGTCACGCCGCCGTGTTTGCCGCACGCCTATAGAGCATAGAGCACCGCTGTGATTAAGGTAATGACGGGAAACGCTGGTGCCATGGTTTCATGGCTTCCGCGAGATACGACCAGTCATCATCGACCACCATTATTACTGGTTTGCAACGTCATCGTTGGTCAGTTATGTCACAATAACAGGGTGTTGGTGTTGGGCTTTTGAAGTTTTGTTAACTATGTGTGTACATTATTAAGTGAATTTAAAAATGACGAGTATTTCTAATATCTTTAGTTAGATAAGAAAGTACAAAACACTGTTACTTCTTCGTGTGGATTACACAGCAGTTTTTTACATCACTCTATGCTACTCTCACATACCTACTCGTTTTGCTACTTAATTCCGCGTCCATTTAAGATGATATTTGTGTTAAATAAGTTTGTTGTTAATAATTGTATTTAAAGTTAAACAGTCATCCAAGAATAATAACTTTATTTCGATTTTTTGTTGCCCATACTTTAGTGTAATTACTAAAATAACATCTCGATTGAGCGACAATTGCGCTCAATATAGATATTATTTTAGTAATTTACCCATTTGATGACTTCCTATTTGTAACACAAGGGATTTTAAATATAAACGGGCATTTAAGTTATTGTTTTTAACAAAAAATAACAAAGAAGCTGGCTTAATGTTTTATCTTAGCCATAAAACCAACACAGTTGCTTGGCGACTGAAACAAATATACTCCTAAAAAATATTAACATTACAACAACCATATTTTGTAAAAAATGTGTAGGCAAATACAAAGATAATAACGATAACCAGCTACATATCTACAAAAATACCGTTTCCCCAACTTTATAGCATCTGTTCTAAGAATGGGTAACTATACACACTTAATAAATTAATTCATTTAATCGTACGCCATACTCGTGGGAAAACCGAATGAAATCAAAATTTTATTGCTAAAAGATACGGTGCCCACTTATCTGTGCCAAACGTGCGGATTTCAAAGATATGAGTAAAAATAAAGATTATTGCGATTAAGTGATAACTAGGGGGAAATGGCGCTACCTTTATTTTGGTAAGTCACTCTGTTAGCAAAACAAATAAAGGCGAAGACGAAAACTAATTACAAATAGTACCAGTAATATGGCCACCGTAGGCGCGGGCTTGCGGACGGTGAGCAATGGGTAGCTCACCGTCCGATAAGGACCAGGCCCGGGTCGACGGCGCCTGCCGGGGAAAACCAAAAGAAATGCCGTGGCCCCTGGCAACATACAGGCAACTGAAGGAACACGGGTGGGTTTTAGTCAATAAAAATCTGACACGCCCTCCCGCTCCGCCCAGAGCAGGAAAAGTTATTTGATAATTTCCCACGCAAAAAAAAGTACCAGTAATATATGGCTATAAGAGTAGGGGAAGATCAAGAAAATATAGATGGACTGTGCGAAGATGACATGGCTAGAAAACGGGTGACTACCGAAATGAAGACTGTAGAAAAGTATGGAAGAAAAAGAAATGTACTTAGCGCCGACCCCAAATAAATTGGTATAAGGGATGAGAATGATGATGATGAGTACGACCGAAGAAACGCATATCTGTACAAAAAAAAGGGTCGTGTGTACGGGATTTTGTTTTCAAATTGGTTAGATATGCGTTACCCCGATGGTACCTGGCTGTTGATACGGCATTTAGAGATTTAGGAAGAAAGTTCGGCTTTCGTGCGTCGTCTTTATTACTCAGACTTGTGTGATGGTCTTTTTGTACAGCTCGATGTGCCAAATACTGTCCGTTCCTGTCAAACTTCAAAGGCACATCTTCTTTTTCTTCGTAGTCGTATCGATGATTCTCTTTTAATGATTTTATATAAGCTTCGACCAGAATTCGGCTACTTCAACAGCGTTAGCATTGGCTTCGCAAAGGCCTTCCATAGTGCAGGTGTTTTTTACATAGAGAGCACCACAAGAGGTAAGGGATCGTTTGTGATGTGGCTCCACAGTCGTACTTGTGGCTTATCGGAGCACCCCCACTAAGTTATTCCTGCAGTGATTCACCTGATTTCTTATAGTTGGTTAAGAGATTGAAGGCACACAACAACTGCTGGGGACTTTGTTGCACCTCTTGTTCTGCCCAGCTAAAGTACTAGGAAGTGTTGAAGGGCGGGCGGCGTTTTGGGGGACCGTATTACGCAATTTAGACGATTTTCAGCCTAATTTGAATAAATGACTTTTGATTTTGATGCCTATAAAATCACGTCAAAGTTTCGTACCTTCAAAGGTAAGGCTTGTCAACGCCCCCATTTTGTAAAGTGGCCTAAACAAAATGGCGTGCTTTTTCAGTTATTTCGAGTTTCACTATCTACGTGTTCTGTATGGCCGGGCTATTATCACTAATTATGTCGAGTAATCCTACTGTATCTATAGTGTTACGTAGGTAGGTCGTCATACTAGTGTAACTATTAGGTAACCTGTAGTAATTCGTAACGTAGGTACCTGCCTGTGTCGTCAAGTTGTTTTTGTGTAATAGGCCGTCATGATCTGATGATGATTTGATGGAGTATAGGACACAGTATACCTACATATACTATACCAAAGGAACAATTTTCTAGACTCCTGGGGAAATGAAGCATGAAGAAGTCAAGAATCATGTTATTCGATATATCTTGGAACATGCCAAAAACGTTGTAGTAGATCGAACTGATACAATCCATTTGAGATTTCAGAGCCTTTCTTCTGAGGATAGCAAAGTTGTTTTTGAGGCGATAAAACAAATATTAGCAAAGTACAAAGTTTAACCCGTAAAACTAACTTTTCATAACCAGCGAACTGAAATGACCAACCCCTCAAACTTACACAACTCTAATTACTTACCCCTAACCACGACCCGAATCGTCCTTAAACCTAACTTAGCAACATTACAGTATCCACCACCTTAATACAAGATAACACAAACAGTTATGCATCACACTAAGTCCGTCCTTGCTGAGCTGTTAACTCGGCCGTCACGCAATGCTTATGAAAATCACAAACATGTCGCCGCTTGCGTCAAAGGATTATGTGTGTTAATACTTCAGTGTAATTCTGTGGCACAATAACGATTCGATTTACACTTGAGACTATTGTGGGTGTTGGTACATTGAGTACATGGATGTCTAGACTTAGGACTAGATAAAGAGCATACAAAATTATATTCGTAATATGGACTTAACTCCTGTAGTCCTGATATAAAAATCTCACTATAAAAACTTGAGCTGTAAATAATGTGCATCTACAACTCACTACACTTAAGTTTTCACGGCTTGATTTTTACAGAATGGACCGGCTGTAGTGGACTGACTCAATTTTTTATTGCAAACGTGGTGTTGAAAAGTTTTCCAAATGATCTTCCCATAATCAATGTCTAAGAACATCCCTTTTTTTTTGGATGTGAAATTATCCCACTCTGGGCAGAGCGGGAGGGCGTGTCAGACTCTTACTGACTAAAACACCCCGTGTTCCTTCAGTTGCCATGTTGCCGGGGGGCCACGATCTCCCTTTCGAACTTCTTCGCAACCCCGGCAGGCATCGGCCCTAGTGGACAGCGGTCTAAGGACATCCCTAGCTATTGATTTAGCCGTCTAATGCATTAGGGTATGCAATGCATCCCCTGTTATGTATGTATTACCTACTCAACAACTTAGGTTTGCATTGGTCGGAATGTTGGTCGGCTTAATCAATGAGAGATATCCGTATGCTAGACTCATTCCCGATATTTGGATCTTCTAAAAATGATGTCTAAAAGGACTATAAACTGACCATTTTGTCCACAAAGCCTATTCATATACTTACAACTAAAACACGACAACTTGTCAATAAAAAGCACAAGACTTGAATGCCAAGCGATTCACTAACGTTTCTGTAAGTTGTTGTTTTCCCATTGAAGGTTGCTATCACAACACTAACCAGCCACGAGAACTTATAACACATCAAAATGTTAATTTAGAAAAATTCGCGAACGAAAATCGCGATCTGTATTCTGCGCGCGCGCAATTTCGCGACTCTTGTGCGTTCGCGTCCTAAATATATTATTAATTGTCGAAATGCCGTAGTAGCGGGGTCAAGCGGATCATTTGAACATGCGCGTGCGGCTAATTATTGTATTTATTTATACTAATGGTCCTACACATTGTTTTTAGCGGCTTAATTTGATGATAGGTGGCGTTGCCAACTTTTTCCGTAGCGTGAAATTTTGAGCGGTATTTACGCTTGAACCCTGTGTCGCTGTATTTTTAGTGTAGCTCGGTGTCTACATACTACATGAACTAGTGTCAACATACAAGTTTAAATAGTTGACAATAAACTTTAGGTACCTAAAGTGAAAATATTGGAAATATTAACTGTGACAAAGACATCTTGCTGAACTTTGTAACGACGGCAACTAACAAAAAGATAGAAGTACAGGCATAAAGAATGTGGAATGTTGTTTTAGTATGTTGAAGTTTTAAGAAAGTGCCTGTTTTTTGAAAATATATTTCGATATACGATAGCGACCCAATTTCAACAGCTGATTGTGAGTGCAATATGATAAAAGTTGTCGTTGATTGAACATGTTTATCACCTCACTAGATAGATAGCCTTTTTTCAATACTTATTTGATTTTTAGATAGACCTACTACGTTTTGTCTGGTTTCTTGAGTTCTCCATCAATTTCTTCCACTTCTCAATCTTATAATTTGGGGTTGACGCAAGATATTTTTTACTTCTAATCGTCAGTACTAACCCCCTTTCTAGCCATATCATTTTTCACACAGTCCATCCATCCTTTCTTTAGTCTTCCCCTACTCTTAAAACCATCCACATTCGTAATCAAAACTCTCCTCAAGACATTTTCCTCATTCCTCCACAACCATGCACAATATCATTGACAACCGATTTCCACACAACTTTTCAGTCACTGCTGCCCCGATCATACTTCCTCTTATATACTAATTTCTTACTCTATCCATTTATTGCACATCTCAATCTATGAAACAAAAACAATACAGGTAACTCAGTGCATTAGATGGTAGTTTCACTTCGTAGAGTATTTTTTTTTCTTTTGCACCCTTTACATTTTTACATTACATTTTACATTACGGTAACATTATTTTATTAGTAAAAGATATAAATTGGTGTTCTTGATTGGTGGTCCGCCATCTGTCTTTGCTACAAGATAACTAAGCATATCATTGTGTTAATAATTTAGCGTTGGAAGAAGTGCCAAGCTTTACCAATATGATGAAACTCTTTTATGTCTACACCTCATTTTTTGCTCTGATGATTTGAAGTCCTATGAAGTTTATAGATAAGGATACTATAAGTTTTAGGCCAAAAGTAAGTATGTTAAATAAGGGGTTTTTGTTTTAGTTTCTTGTCGTCTGTCGTCGTCCTTTTTGTTGGCAAGGGAAAAACGACAAACTCACAGACAATTAGTAGCAAAAAACTGTACCTATATCTAATGTATCGAGAGGATAATATGAAGAAACTAAGAGGCAGCTATTAAAACTATTAAAGCAACCTATGCTAAATATAGAAAAAAATACATTGGAATTGGGTAGGTACATTTGGTGTAGCCTTTGTTTTTATACGTTTACTGACTGGCGTGACGAATAAGTGAATTAAAGTTGTTAATTAAGGTTGGTTAGTGGCTAATAAAGCACTAAGATTAAAGAGATAAAATGTCAAGATTTTATTAAGTAAGTACTGATTTATCTAAAATATCTATGAAAGTAGAATAATCGCAATAAACCCGATTCTCAATAAGCGCCAAGCTTTTAAACAGTCACGTGCGAGTAATAACGCTAATAACGTTTTAGTACGTAATAACTAATAACCATTTACCTATTTAATAACATTTTACTTAATACGTGGTTAATAACAAAGTGTACTTGTTTTATACACATTTAACGATAAGAATATATTCTGGGACAAGATTTTCGATCCTTTTCAATGATTCATATGATTGGGATATTTCTTTTTAGTTTTCATTGAACAATCAGGAAAATAAATCCAATATTAACCATGGTGACCTACATGGTATTTTATAGTATGACTTCTATCTATCCCTCCATGGAAAATTAACTTATATTTTTATCACAACATCACCTAAGTACTTATGTATCCTATATTACTGTTAGCGTACATCATCCCACTGCTGGGCTCTCCCCATGACTTCCACTGAATCCCACGTACGGAACATAATTTTCACAAGAAATATAAAGACGTACTTATAAAATATCTAGCAGCTAACTACCCATTCCTATCCTAAACAAAAGTTTTTTTTTTTAATGCTTGCTTTCTTGTCAATTATTCTCATCAGACGAACATATCCGCGGCCGAATCATATCTGCGAAGTGGCCATGTACTACACATTGGCATAATTTGCCCGTACCACATCGACGCACGCGCATGTGTGGCCGACAAGTGAGCCTTGACCGTTAATTCCCGTCAATATCAACACTAGCTTATGTAGATACTAGAATTTTGAGCTCTATTCGTAATTGTTACAAAGCAGGGGAAAGAATATTCAGAAGATCTCGGGTTAGACCTAGTTGAGACTCGCACTGACCACGGATGCTTGGAACTAAAGGAAGGAGGTTTATACTCAGCAGTGGGTGGAACAAAGCTATCAATGATGATCATGATGTAGGGAAACAACTCTTCTCATACAAAGAAGGAATGAGCATCACAAGCTCGCTCCCCGCGTCTTGGCGATTTCCAACTACAAATCCCAGAAATGGGTCGTTCATAATCATCAGTCCATAGAAGTCGACTGTTGAACATAGGCCTCTCTATTGCACGTCATTTTACTCGATCCCCAGTGGAAAGAGAGGTTTATATTCAGTAATGAATAACAACTCATGAAATATATATATACATATAATGCGGAACAAGTGAATATAAAAAAATGAACAATGATTGCATGCAAATCCTCGACATAATAACACATCAATTGACAAGTTTACAACTACCGTACCTAAGTAGATATCAAATGATCGTTACATGGCCATCGCTGTTCAGGAATAACAAAGACCTAACGAATTGCTGTTGCCTGCAAAATCTGTTCAGCAAAAACCTATCTTTACTCTTTGCTCCAGTTCTTCTTTTTCTTCTCTCATATCAACGACAGAGGTCTATCCTCCAGGCATCATCATAAAATAGTTTTTTTTTTTTGTGTAAAGTGAAAATTAACCCTTCTTCATTCGATACCCTGTGACTGGGTCGTGGAGGTCAGATAAGCAGTCGCTCCATGTAAAATACTGGTATTCAGCTGCATACGATTAGATTGGAGACCCCAAGATAGTTGAGAAAATGCTTGGCAAATGATGATAATTCGTTGAGGAAAGAAAATGTGGTAGCCTACTGAACGTACAGTTACATAATACCACCTAGCTTCTAAGGTCCAAAGGTAGAGAATACGGCATTATCCCTCCCAAGATCTTGCGTGTCACCGATATGAGGCCGTTTGCTTGACATTTAATAACTGTTATGTTGCATCTAAGCTGTAAATCCGTATAATCATTACTTATTAGTGAATAAATAAGACACGTCATGCGACATCTTCAACAATTAATATTATTTACCACTGCTGGATTTAAGCCTTCGTAGTACCAACTCTGGAAATGGAATTGTCTACCACAGAAGGAGAAGATTGGACAAATCCAATCTTCTCCTTTCCATTTCCAGAGTTGCTACTGAGAAGTTCCCATCAGTAAAGCCCCAAACTCTTTGTATCTATTTGAGAATCCAACTCTAGGCCTCACTCATGGCACTTTCGTGGCCACTAGGTGACTAAATCAGTGTGTTATAGTGGCTATTAGGTAATACTTCAAAGTATGTAAGCTACAATTACCATTCAATACATACACGTATTAAACATAAATAAAACCATTCAATCGAAATACATTTCCCACCTGTATTTCAACTCATGCGCGACCATCGACTCGGTATGCGTACGCGCAGCCTAGGACGTAAGCAAGCCAAAGAATAGATAGGTACAACAGTAGGCCAGCACTATACAACTTGCGAAAACAGGCGAATGCATACAGACGCATATATACGGCGATCTTAAATAAATGCAAGTCGCAAGTGTGTTTTCTCTCGTATGGAGCTGGTCTTCTGTACCTATACATTCTGTGCCTTAACTGTGGATCGAGGATAAACCGATATTATCTATTAGCCGTTATGTCGTGACGACACGGCTTTTGTTTTCATGTAAACACAATATAATTATTGTCTTCCATAATAGTCATGTATTTTTTTTTTTACTTTAATTATAACTTTTCAGGTTCTACAATTAAATATTCCTTTTGCTTCCGTTATTATTTAAAAGTCCTCGTAACTAATAGTATTTCCTCCTTGTTACAGCCCGCCTACATTCAAGACATTGACGCCGACTTCTCGCACCCAGCTGAAGCAGCAGTTGATGCGAGAGCATGCACAGGAACAACTGCGCAGAGAGTCACTACAAGTAGGTAGCTTCTTCTTCTACTCTTACACCATCTGTCTCATCTACCACACTTTCTATTGGTCTAACAGTATGACCATTATCATCTATGATCATTAAGTATTATCCCCCATCATTAACTTAAATCACAAATGTACGTCCAACCCTCTCTGGAAAGTCTGCTTTGCTACAACTTTGCTGGCAACAATGGCCACAGCATGTGCTTTCCCATAAAGTTCATGCTTATGCGCGAGAAGATATACAATGTACATGTCGTCCATGGGCATGTGCCCATGGACGACATGTCTAATATGATTTTATGAACTTACACTTTGGGTTAAGGTTTTTTATTTAAAAAAAAAAAATATTTTTTTTAAATGTTTTTACCTACGTTTTTGCATAGTCGACCAATTTTAATAAAAAAATTACTTAATCTGATAAAATAACTCATAAGCTTTTAGATATATTAAACAGAATCCAAATCTAGCTAACAACATCGGGGATATGGCAAACGCTATTCAAAACATAAAAAATTGAATAACATGAAAAATATTAAAGATAGACTCCCCTTTCAAAGTTATTTTTCGATAATTTTTCATGAATATTCAAAAAAATATGGGCGGGCACATACCAATGGGTGACATTGTATAGTGTCGTTAGATCCTTTTCTCGTACTCTCTCTTTATACTAATCAATTCCCGAAAAGAACGTAGTAGTCAAGCTTTGTAGGCGAGGCTAGAGAAACAAGTGAATGGAATATTAACCAAAGATGATACTACAACCCTGAGGAAGAGGTATTTAATACGATTTAATCAAAGATAGTAATCGTAAATCCAAAAATACCATTAGACACTTCTGCTGAAAGTAGAGCACTATGGGATGAGGAATACAGCTCTTGATTTACTTAGATCATACCTGAAACATAGAAAGGTTAAAGTTCAGGTAAACGGCGTAAACTCATTAGGGTCTGAAATGGCAATGGGCGTTCCTCAAGGTCCGATATTGGGTCCATTCCTCTTTTTAGTTTACATTAATGATTTACCCCAATTATTTCAAAATCAACCGAAAATGGTGTTATTTGCAGATGCACATCATTAATCTTTAAAATAAACCGACGGTCACAAAAGCTTGAAGACGTGAATAGCTCTATTCTGCAAGTCCAAGATTGGTTTACGGTAAACAATTTGGTACTAAATAAAACAAAAACCAAATGCATTAGATTTAAATTACCTAATGTTAGAAGTAGCGAATGTGACATCATATTGAATGGGGAAAAACTGGAATTTATTAATCAAACGGTTTTCCTAGGAATCACGCTAGACGAGAAATTACAATGGGGACCTCATATAACATCTCTTGCGAGGCGGCTAAGCTCGGCCGCTTATGTTGTTAGAAAGATAAGACAGTTAACAGATGTAGAAACCGCGCGATTGGTCTATTTTAGCTACTTCCACAGCATTATGTCGTATGGCATTTTACTGTGGGGTCGGGCTGCTGACATTGAATCCATCTTTATTTTACAAAATAGAGCTGTCAGAGCCATTTATAATCCACGTCGCCGCGAATCTCTCAGGAAACTATTTAAAAGGATTAATATTATGACGGTACCTTGCCAATTCATTTACGAAAATATTATGTACGTAAGGAAAAATCCACATCTGTTTAATAAAATAAGTGATAGACATAATTTTAATACTAGAAATAAAGATAAACTAGATCAACCATTTTTTTAATTATCTAAAGTACATACATCTTTTATGGGGTACTGTGTTAAATGAAAGAAAATTTAAAACTCATATTAAAAGTACACTTTGTAAACAAGCATATTACAAATTAGAGGATTATATCCAAGATAAGAGTGCTTGGAAACATGCTGGTCCTGCTCCATAGAACAATTTAGAATCAAGACAAAATCAAACAGGTTGCTAATTTAATTTTAAAATTTATAATTTTGTGTTATATGACATTGATTTTACATTCTGTGATTACTTCCTCACACACTGACTTATTAATTTTAATAACATCTACTTTTACAATGTTTGTAAATATGGTGAGCATCAAGTATCTATCACATAATTAGATTATCTGTCGTTGCTTCATTTTTAATTCTTTTTACCTATTGTGGTATAGTAATTTTATTCTAGGTGCATCGTCTTCACATATAATTATTTAACTTGTACACAATGTATGTACTTATACAAACTATTGTAAAACATTTTAAAAGAGTAACGGTGGAGTTTCTTGCCCATTCTTCTCCATACGAAAACTATCTTTTGGAAGGGGCGACTAGAATCAATTATATTATTCTGTAAATTTTGACGTTCAAAAGTGCCATACATGGGCCTATTTGAAATAAATGATTTGACTTTTTGACTTTTGAGCTGTGTTTTATAAGACTTACTACGCATCTTACTTGAAAGCTACAATATAAGGACATAACAAATATATTACTAGTAAATCAAGTTTTAGACTTGGCGCATGGTAAAGGTTTAAAACCGGGAAACACCGAGATTGCAGTTTGCAAGGAAAAAGCACAGCAAAATATTACACCACAAGAGACCACTTAAAGGTTTAAAGATATTTTACCTTCATACTTAATGCAAGCGTGATCCTTGCACGTCCGATTCCACGAAAGATATAAAATCACTAAGTATATCAAGCCGCTATACTCCCACGCATGTAGAACCAAGGGAAAACCTGACTAATGGTGGTTCTAGTCCGTAGGTTACTGAACTAGTCTTCTATGCACATAATATGCATAGTAACGCAGTAGCAAAGTATTGTGATGGAAAACGTATTTTAAGAACAACCGTAGTCTTTGACATCTTATGGTTGTATTTAGATTTTATGGCTTCTTGCACCTCTATAATATTCTGGTAAGCGGGTCTGGCTGCTGATTCATAATAATTCTGTTCCACTTTCGCCCAAACTCCAGGTATTGTAAACTCTGAAACAAATGAGTCCTTGGAATCATATCTTATTGGATTTTCTCTCCAATCTGCCAGTTTGCCAGCACTTCATCCTTACTGATAGGTAATATCAAGCTCATTTGAATCATTCCTTTACATATTCGCATTGACACTGTCACCAACAGTTTCATAGTAGCTTGTCTTCATCATATCCTTTGTTTTGATTTGTGCGTGAAATCTGTCTACTTTCCTTACCTTCTGGTGTATATTCTATTACATTGGGCCACCTTCCATTACAATTGCCAAGTCATCTTCTTTTCTAAGTTAACCTTGACCTAAATCAGCAACTGCCATAGTGTTTCCAATTCTGGTCAACTGCTTCATGTAACGACATGTCAATTGTCTGGGCAAACTGATTGAACATATCACTGTCCGTATATGGATCATTTGTTTTCATGTCTGTTTGTCATCTTATATCTAATCCTATTAGCATAGGACGTATGTTTTCTTGTTAAATAGTAGCTTTGTTATAAATGATGGAGATGGGTTAAGTCGTTATTCACTTTTGTACTTTCTAAATGGTGGATATTGATGATTTACTTGTTTGGGGTTTGTGTTTAGCACCCTGTGTTTGGTTTCACGGATTGTCGTGAGAGTGTTAAGTTTTCGTATGTTCAATTATCGTGTGTGGTACATTACAATGTGTGAAGTCTTCAGGTTGTAGTCTGTTCAAGAGTCGTTTACATTTCCAAGTCTGTAAAAAAAAAGAAAATTTCTCATCGTTTTGATGGTTAGATGCTGCTAGTCATTTGCCATAAAAAGTCACCTGTTATGGCTGGCGTTTATTTCATAGTTTCGTGTTTTAAGATTGAGATTAAAACCAGGTCTTACATTCATTTCTCTTTTTCTTGTATCGTGAGCTGCACGAAGAAAAGCGATTTTGCTAATGTTTTTACCCAAGATTAGCAGGTTTGAAGCGGTGCTGACTGCCCATCTGATTTTGTTATTTGTACTTTGCAGGCACAACAATCAGGCCAGTCCAAAGACAATGAGGACAAGAAGAAGTCAAGTCCGGCGGAGGTGCCGCGGATCACGCCTCACGTTGAACTACCGCCACAAGTATTACAGGTCAGTACGAACTCCAGACTCTCCAATAAGTCTGATCAAAGTCAAAGGAATGATTTCAATTATAATTACCATAGAAATTGTCACGAAAATTTCGGTTTCTATGAAAAAGAATTGGATAGAAGCTCCGTGGGTATTCACTGTTACATTTTTTATGTCGAGAAATATCCAGAAAAATACATACTGCTGTGAGGGATTCTGGTTGTAAGTATGATCTTCTTAAGCTCGTAGCCGAAACCTTCTAAATACTGGAGAAACTTGTTGGGCTTTTGATTATAGATAATCTGGCCCCGAGTTTCGGAAGTCAAAAACATATGTTAGCAGAGCTAACGCTCAAGAGGTCTTATTCTACATTCTTGTCTTAATGGTAATTATTCCATGTTCTAGGTGCGAACAGTTCTGGAGAACCCCACCCGGTATCACGTGATACAGAAGCAGAAGAGTCAAGTGCGCCAGTACCTCAGTGAATCATTTCAACCACAGACGCAGGTACGGTACCAACAGCTTCCCCCTTTCTACTTATTTAATATCCTTTAACAGGTACAAACCTGTTATGCTCCTTTTCTTTTAATCAAGATTTTGATGAACCAGAAAATGTGTTAATGTCAATTCAATGTTTTGTTAATTCTCATTATCAACGTACAAGTTAATGACGATTACAAGTTGATGACTGGACTTAATCATAAGACTGTTCAAGCTCTGAATTACCAGGGGATAATCCTCTACAATCACAAAAAACATAAACCTAGGAGTAACATTTTCATAATAATGATAATACTTAAGTTCTTTCGATCAGCTCATTCCTGTTTAAGATAGCACCTGGTCGAACTCGGGTGAAAATAGAGAATGCTCATTTAATAACAAAGGATAGTAGGTAGGTACTTACTAATTTCATTATTGTAAGGTAGCCATCTTGTTCTAAACTTTGGACAGCCGAGCTCCAATCGGGTAAAAATACGGAGAAAACGAATTTTCCCAGATGTGAAACCTAGCTAGATTGAATTTTCGCCCCCGTAAACACCTATAATGCAACTTTCATCGAAATCGTTAGAGCCGATTTCGAGAACGTGAATACATATATATATATATATATATATATATACAAATTTTGCTCATTTAATAATATAGCATGAACATAACTTAACCATGATCTTACCTCCATGTTGCAGGTGTCACCGCGATGTGCGCCAGCGCAGTCCACGCCCGAGCTGGGCACACGGCGCGCGTGCTCCCCGGAGCGACCCTCCTCCTCCCTGCGCGAGCCCGCCATGCCCTCCGCTAGCAATAACTCAGAGGTAAGCTTATAGACATCCCTAAACACAAGACAGTAAATGACAAATACCAAAAAATAACTCGCTAGAATCTTGGCTTATCAAGATTTAACGTCAAGATTCCAAGTAGTTTGGGTCGAAAGTTGGATTTAAAGATGGATGACTTTTTCTTATATTTATACCAGGGCCCTATACCACAAAACTTTAGAATTACAATTTAAAAGTTACAATTTACTTTGTAAATCTTACAAGTGCGTGTACCACAAAACTGTTAAGCCACTCAATTGTAACGGAAAAACCTTACGAACATGTAAATTGTAGTCACAGGTCCCGTACCCTAATTGCATAATACACGATCAATCACAATCTGTTTCGATTTGAAACAAATTGCCAATCCATTGCTTCATAAGTTGGAAAAAAAAATCTGTTCAACAACGTAAATAACGCAATGAATGTTATTGAACTGTCAAAATGAAACAAATTAGGCAAAATTGTTTACGAAAATAAGTTACGCTATTAGGGTACATGTCAGTCACTAACCACAGAAAAAAACGAAGATGTGAATTGTAGTGACAAATCTACTATATTGTAAGTCATACACATTTGTAAAATGTGTTACGAAATGTTTTCTACAATTTAATTATTTAGTAGAATTGTAGACTTATACCTTATACTACCACAAAACAGTGTTTATCAGTTGTTTATGCTAAACATCTTTTAAACACAACGTTTATGTATGGATTTTCACCTAAAACTGACATTAGACACACATTGAGCAAGTGTCATAAGTTTTTATAGTAAGACCCCTAAAGGTTTGTGGTATAATGATCGCACAAGCATACTAAAAATATAGAAAACTACAATGAAGTATTTGCAGCAAGTTCCGGACTAATTACGGAAGAACTGCTAGAGGTCGTATTAACCATAAGATTGGCAAAATTCCTTTGCTTTGCCTTAAAAATTTCGGATCTTCAAACTTTCATTTTAATCATGTAGCATTAAAGGTGCGGAGCCTTTTCAATTTAGAACCACCATTCACCATCAATGTAACGTTTCCAGGCGGACGAGTTCCTAGAAGACATCCTGTCGCTGGACTCGGGCGCGGGCCCGCTGTCGTCGTCGGGCCCGCCCTCGGGCGCCAGCTCGGTGGCCGGCGACTGCGCGCTGCTCACCGACTCCGACATGCACGCGCTCGCCAAGGACCGCCAGAAGAAGGATAACCATAATATGAGTGAGTCTTCGCACTTTACTCGGCATGCAACCTAACAAGAACCTTATGGTAGCGAGAATAAGGTCACTGTTATTTTGACAGTGATGCAAAATCAGAGTCAAGTTATTTATTTGTTTTAAATGCGGTAGTACAAAAGGTTGTAAATAAATATTCTTGTGTGATGGATGGACACATTTCTTCTGTTTCAGCCTATTTTTTTAATTTTTTTTTTACCATATTTTGGCATGTAAATGTAAAATATTAATATTGTAAGGTGCTAATTTAAATAAACAATTGGATATCTATAACTCCTAAGAAACATAATTAATAAAAAATATATTATTTAAAGAACATAAATCTTCAATTTACACAATATAAAATATTGTAAAATGTAAATACATATAATCTAGTGTACTGTAATGAAAGGATTGATAAGAAGTTCTTTTTTTTCCAAGTCCTTATAAATTTATCGTATTGGCGTGCGGTTACATGAGATCATCGTCAAATCGTCAGTAAGTATAGGTGAAATAGATTAAATACTTCCAGGTTAAAGTTGGTTAAAACTTCTAAACTGCTTTCCTTGCTACTAAGTGACAAAAGAATCATTTCACGTTTGTAAATCGGCCCAGGAATTACGGAGATATCGATGTTTTTTTTTTTTTAAACTTGCCTAATAAATCAAAACAAACTTGTAAGCAAAGTACGCGCTAGGACATGGGAGTTGAACAATACAACATCCTCCTTTTTTGAAGTCGGGAAAAAATTAAGAAGAATTATTTGAATTTGAAGAAATCATGAATTGCTTATTTTTGCCATTAATTAATAACATTAATAATTCAATAGATCTGTAAAACAGTCGTAGTAGAAAATAAAGAAAGATATCTCTGGACCCAATTGAATAGTTCCACAAAACGCCGCTAGATGGCACTTTGCATTTGACGACCATTCCTGAATCGCGGTGTTAAGATTTTCCGCGACTGACTAAGACCCCTCGCTAACTCTAATTCAGTATCGCTTCTCGGCCTTTTGGCTAAGATCAAAGTGTAGTATCTGTTCTTTTCAGCTTAATATCTGAAAGTTCCCTCACTGAGGGACCAGTATATTAAACTGATTTTTGTAAGCTGACGGGATGTTCGGGGCTCGCTCCACTCTCGTCGCGGGTCGGCCCGGCATTGCAGTGCCGCCGGGATCGGCCCACATAATACCAATAATAATTGTCAATGGACATCATTGTAACATTTGACGCTCCTGCCTCCTTGACCAGTAATTAAATATGAAAAGATTCAAGATACAATATCAAAGCTATTTCTATTCTAATAGAAATTAGCCTTGCAATTCAATACTATATCTTAATTTTATTTTGGTAGTTATAATTGAGATAAAAAATAAACTAGAGTAAAATTTGACAATGAATAAGAAGTTTAAAACTTTAATTGTTCATCTCTAATGCATATTGTCTGAACAATATACGTATGCTCAATTTTGGAGATAATCCGTAGTAATATCAAAACCCATATTTAAAATGTCCTATTAGAACTTTTTAATACGGACATTGTAAAGATTTTAAATTAAAAGCATTATCATTACTGTATACGATATATTAGCCGATAAGTTAACTTAATTATTAAAATTTAGTTTTTTTAATTCGTTTAAATGAATGTTCTAAACGACCCGCACAAAATTTTAGGAAAAAGTCGTTCGACCAATTTGGCTATGTAGAATGTACGTGGACTTCTGTACCTACATTCTTTGCTAATAAATATATCTATTCTATGGATCCATGCATTGTTAATTGACAACAAATCAATTCAACATAATCACTTACTCCTTTTCATTTCAGTCGAAAGACGCCGCCGCTTTAACATAAACGACCGAATAAAGGAACTAGGCACCTTACTGCCGAAGACCAACGATCCCTTCTACGAGGTCATTCGGGACGTGCGGCCGAACAAGGGCACCATCCTGAAGAGCAGCGTGGACTACATCAAGTGTCTCAGAGATGAAGTAAATAGGCTGAAACAGAGCGAGCAGCGGAGGAAACAAATTGAAATACATAATAGGAAGCTTATGTTGAGGATACAGGTATGTTGCGTTAATTTTCTTATCATTGTTATCAGTGTAGATAAAAAAATAAACATTGTGAGGAAACCGACATGCATGAGAGATATTTCTCAACGGCTTGTGAAGCCAAGTCAGAGGCCCATGGGCGGCTTTAAAACTCTGACATCAGGTTAATACTCAATACCTTTATTGCTTTACCATAACCACCTAAGCACACATATTTACACATACAGGCAATGACTACATAGTTTCCTGAGCATTCAAAATAAACGTAAAGCCAAGTAAAGTGTGATTTTTAAATTATACCAGTCATTGAGAAGCCCTTTATGTATACATTCAGTGGGCTTTTATGTATTTTTGAAGTGAAAACTTTATTAGGCGCGTTGGGTATTTTTGAGATGGGACTAAACCATTGATTTCGCGACACTGTGACGACATCAGTTTTTGACTCTTAAAAAGACATCAACGCGTTGATTAACGCGATGCGTGGAGTAAAAGACATTAACGCGTTGATTACCGCGGTGGCGATTTTTTTTCGGCACTCCTGCAGTACCACTGTTTTCGTTTTTGAGACACATACATGTTGTTGTAGACTTTTTGCTTAATTTGGATCGGTTGCAGTGTAACTTACGGTAACAAGTAATAATACACCTGGGTTCTGAGTCACAGTAAACAAAGATGTGTATTATCTGCCTCATAAGTTAATAGGAGCTCATGCAAAGGTAGTGCAACTGGCCTTAACCTATGTTTTTTGTTCGTGCAGGAGCTGGAGCGCCTGGCGCGCGTGCACGGGCTGGCCGTGTCGCCGGGCGAGGGCGGCTGGGCCTCGCCGCACACGGACGACTCGGGCGTGGAGTCGGCCGCCGAGCCGCCCGCGCGCCGCGCGCACCACGCGCCCGCCGCGCACGACGCGCACGCCGCGCACGCCGCGCACGACGCGCACGACGCGCACGCCGCGCACGACGCGCACGACGCGCACGCCGCGCACGACGCGCACGCCGCGCACGACGCGCACAACGCGCCCGCCGCCGTCAGTATTCACACAGCCATGCGCCCCACGGCACGGATTAATACGGATGGGACACTCCGCAAAATAAATAAAAAGCGACTCTTGCAATCTGACAATAAAGTACAATTCAGGTCGCACAGCGCTAATTACCTACAGTTGCCTCTCTTTCCTTCGCGTTACTCTTAAGGATGATTTCCACCAAACGGCTCGCATCGCATCAGATCAGAAAGGATACAAACGGATGCGGCGACAGCCGATCGCGTCCGGCAGGATGTCGACGCATACGATCGGCTCCGTACCGTTGCTTGCGAACGTATCCGTTTCTGCGCCTCGTCAAATAGATTAATTCTTACCGTGTTGACAGTTTTCAAATTGCTTGTAGTTGTAGTATTGTTGACTATTGCATTAGAAAAAGAAAAATAATCATAAAACAGAAGAGGAAAAGATAAATTTGGATTGATGTTGTACGCGGCTTGGTATTATAGACTTTAAATACTGTGTACACGATTTAATATTGTTTAAAGATTGTAAAATGCGTTACGATCGGATACAATGCGAGCCGTTTGGTTGAAATCATCCTTTAGATCTTCTAACTACGTTACAATCACTAAATTGATCTAACAAATCGAAGCCGCCGCGTACTTGTAGCTTCATACCTAAACTACGGATTGTCTCATCTTTATTCATCTGTACCGACGGATAGGATCTCCCATGTGCAATAATGAAGAACTTCCTACAAGTTTAGTAGGGATACCGATTAAAAAGAATCATCAAAATCAAATTGTAATTAGCGGAGTAATCTCGTAACAAACATACAAAAAAAAACAGTCGAATTAAGAACCTCCTCCTTTTGGAAGTCGGTTAAAAATGCTACGAAACCTTTTCAAAAAGCATGTAAATATGTCTGTGTTCCAATGCTTCATTGTAGGTTGCTGTTATATTAAACGTGTCTTTCTTCCAGGAACTCGTCCTCCCTAAAACAGAGCCGGCGGCTCTGATGGAGTTCGGCGAACAACCTCCCGACCTGCTCCGAGACATGCCTTCAGCCGAGTGTCTGACCGCCCTCGACGCGCTCGGTACGCCTCCTCAATACCTAGCTCTTGGTACTCACCCATTACTACACAATTATTACTTTATATCCAACAGCATAATGATGTACAACTTGCCAAAGAAAAGTATGATCTTCGGTAATCTTCGTGTTTCCGAATTAACACGAACGTGACGCCACAGAGTTAACCCCACAGAGGCAATGCTTCTATGTGTTGTACACCGCGCTTTGTAATAGTGCACCTATCATTGCGTGTTTATATGAAGTTTGCTCTCCGTTGGTAATACCTACTCTGGCCTCAGATCATCTTGAAAAGTGTTTTGCAATTTCATAGAGTGGTTAATCCATAATTTTTTAAACATGATAATACAAAATAGGCAAGTACTTCCATGGTTTTAACAGCTCTATATTAGATCTCATAAACCTGTGTTCATATTTCCGAGGATTGACGATGATTCCCGAAGCGCTTTCCTTTGGAATGCTGTATATTTCCCATCCTGACTTGGTCTTAAACTAACTTTCTAAAGTGCAAACTGTAGCCAATGTGTTTATAATGTGCAGTGTAGAATACTATTCTGCGCTCCAAAACCCAGATCGTTGTCTGCCAAGACTGGTTAGGACATGCCTGCCGCAAGCCAAACGAGCTGTGGGTCTGTAAATCACAGGATTGGTGCCTAGAAACAGACGAGACGATTCGCGATTGACCACGAAGATGGCAGGAAGATTTGAGTTAACTCGAACTAACTCAGAATCGATACCCATAGAAGGAATGGAGAGAGATCTTTGCCCAACTATGGGACAATACGGGCTTGTTATAAGAGTCCTGGTGGCCTACCATCACTTCTTATAGCAGTACTATTTTTATCTTAATTCTGTGTGGGAAAGAGATGGAGCTATACAAGACATTTAATCTGCGTCGCAATTTATTTGCCAAACATGTAAACAAACACGAGTTTTAGGAAAAACAACTTCAATACCTACAAATAAAGTTCAGTTTGCGCCACAAGTTTATATTTTTTATGACTTTTCGACGGTACTAGTCAATCTAAAATTAACTTTATTTACAGTTGTTTAAAGTTGATGTTTGTTTAAGTGGAAATAACATACATTAGAAACGAGCTTGTAAATAAACCTTAGTTCCATCTCTTTCCCACACTAAAGTAATATAAAAATAATACTTCTATCAGAGGTGGTGGTTGTAATCTTTCTACCAACCTACCTGTATAAATATGTAATTAAGTAATAAAATGTTATCTTTTATCTCCAGATGGCCTCAAGCTAGGCTCCTGTTCGCCGCTCAGTCGAGACGAGGGCCTGTCGCTGGGCTGCCTCGAGCCCGACCTGTGTCTGGAGCCCGTGCCACACCATCTGTTCAACGACAAAGACATTAAGGTAGTCACATATACAACATCATAAAGAATTAGCTTCTTTTTTTTTAATTATCTTTAAGAACTTCTGCACTTTCTGCAAAAAAAAAAAATTGTCAGAGTTAAATAGGAAGATTATATCAAACTCAAATCAAAGCATTTATTTAAATTAAACCATTTACTGGCACTTTTGAATTGTCAAGGAGTCGGTCAGACAGAAATATGAGGCTAGTTGCCCATTCCAAAACGTAGTACGTACCTATGGAGAAGAACGGGCAAGAAACTCCACGGACACTCTTTTAAATTATATTGTTACAAAAATATTAGGTACATCATTAATATTGAATTTAAAATTATATGTGAGAACGATGTAATATTTTAGACTCAGTAGTTTCGGAGTTAAAGGGGGAATGGGCAATTTTCTTAAATATCTTTAAAAGTTTTTATTTTAAAATTATATAAAAAATATATTTGAGATCCGCGCAACAAGCCTTTCATTTGATATGTCACACAATACAGTTAACTTTTTTTTTGCCCACAAAAGTAACATTTATTTTCATTCATTTATTTACGTTACACGTCCGTGTTTGAGTCACAGAAATAGATATGTGTACCAAATTTCAACTTAATCGGTCCATTAGATTTGGAGCAAATTGACTATGACAGACGGACAAACAGACACACGAGGGATCCTATAGGTGCGGTACCCTAAAAAAAAAAAATCCAAAAATAAAATAATTAAAATAAGCCGTGGCAGCTAAGAGGTGACCAGTCCCAACTGACGACGCCTGTTCACGGATATGACGGCAGAGGCTGGTGTATCTATAGTTTCACTAACTTCTCGCCAGCACAAAGATTAATTCGGCTACTACGAGTATGTCTCGCACGTTAAGATATATACTTGTAAAACTTCCTATCTTTGCAAACGCGTTTATCTGGGAGATAGCGCCTATATAGAGACTGTGCAACTGACTGACTGTGAACTGACTGTTGTTAGTACATATAAAACTGAAGTCGCTTTTCATGTCAGTTTGTGTGACCGCGTTGTTATTCTGAACGAGTTTTGATGCAGTGTTCACCGTCATTTGGAGACTTTATTGCCGGAATAAATTCTTCAAAAGATGGTTTATGTGTCATTAAACTTAAAAAAAACTTGTTTATATTTTAATTTCCAAATCATTGCTTCTACTCAGATGAGACTCTCACCGACCCCCAACCTGCTGAGCAACGAGGACAGCGACGCGGTGCTCAACCTGGCGCAGATAGAAGACCTCATGGACGACGACTCACATAACCCTGTCACATCAGGTAAATACAAAATTGTTACCTTATCAGTAAAACCATCCAATGCCAAAAATAAACCTGTACCCTAATTGCGTAACTTATTTTCGTAAACGATTATGACTAATTTATTTCATTTTGACAGTTCTACAACATTCATTGCGTTATTTACGTTGTTGAGCAGATTTTTTTTCCAACTTATGAAACAATGGATTAGCAATCTGTTTCAAATCGAAACAGATTGTGATTGATCGTGTATTACGCAATTAGGGTACTGATTATTCAACATTTCTAAGTGCATCAATATATCCCACGATATAGAAACGTCCAGTGTTCCCGCTGCCCAGCTAAGTGGCATATTATTTTACGACTTAAGGTTACGCTAGTTGGTCATTCTTCGATACAAACGTAGTATAAGGATTACTCGTCTGTTCGACGGTTTACGTTCAAAAATAAAAATTAAGTCAATTTGTCTTGTCATTATCTAGCACAGGGCTTAGAAGCAGAATTAGAAAATAAATATTGATTTGGAAGTTCTGAGCGTCGAAACTTCCAGATTTCAACACTAATTTTAAGTCTTTGGGCGTATTAAATAAATTATGTAGTAAAAGAATAGCTAATGGTTAAACTGCCTCGTTGGTCTAGTGGTCGCAAACACTACTGCTGAGCATGACGTCCTGGGTTCGATTCCCGGGTCGGGCAAAGCGTTATTGCGTTTTTCTATCTGAAATTTCTCAGTAGCAGCCTGGAGTCTGGATTTGTGCCCGGTTGATGGCAATAGGCTCGCCCCCTATTACATGGGACTTAAATCATAACTGGCGAAATGTGGGTGTGCCTGCTACAGGGACACCCCTGCCCAACTCTTCGGGGAAACAAGGTGTGATGTTGTTGGGAAAGAATGGCAAAATAGAAACTGATAGATAATTTATTCAAAAGTCTGTTCATGAAATTTCACGCACTCGTTTGCGTTATAAACCATCGTCTATTTCACTAAATAAATAAATAATTACACTAAATAGCATGCATAATAGTCATGTCCACCAACGAGCTCGAACCGTCGACTAGTGCAACCTTAATTAGCCGTTCTGTATATAATTGTTATGTAAATAATTAGTATGGATGCGAGAGAAACCGACATATAGATGACTAGCTTCCGCCAGGCATTAACTGATGAAAAAAATTAAAAAATCGGTCCAGAATTTTTTCTGTTTATTCAGTACAAACAAACATACAAAAAATCAAATATTTTTTCTTTATAATGTTAGTTTAGATAACAATGTTCTTTTAAAAAAAATTGAAATAAAACAGAAACAGTTAGTTTTTTGTACGAATTACGTGTGACATTTTATCAAATTGTGCGGATATTTGTCACGTTTACTTCTTACTAGTACAATTTTAACAGTTAAAATTTTAAAAACCCCCGGCACAAACATTTCCTTATTTCTCTTCCCTAGGTCCCTAGGTAGGGTTTCCAGGTGATGCTACAGCATCACTTCAAGGTTACTATGTTTTTCTAATATCATTGAAGTAACAGAATACCACATTTCAACTCAAATGAGTATCTTCAACATGTCTGATCGATTTGAAATTAGCCGTTTATCCGTTTTATCAGCTCTTTTCTAGTTTATGAGTTAATTCATAAACTAGAAAAGAGCTGATAAAACGGCTGAACTGATTTTGATAAAACATGTCTAAACATGTGTGTTCGGTGGGATGGTTATAAGGAACCATCGCTAGAAACCCTGCTTTCAAATAAAAAAACCGCATTCAATTCGGTGCACCCGTTTAAGAGCTACGGTGCGGTGCCACTGTCAGACACACATAGCGGTCAAACTTAACCCCTCTTCTTACATCGGGGGTTAAAAATATGCTTAAGCTTTTGTCGAGCGTCACATACAATATTTCCTTTGTTCCCCAGGGGATCCAATGTTATGCTCGTCGCCGACGTCGCAGCTGTGTCTCAGTAACGTGGTGGCAGAGGCGGCGGACAGAACCATCTCGGCCATGCTGCACGACGACTCTGCCGCCTACCACACTGCAGGTAAGGATCCAACATATCATCACGTCATTATTTCCCGAAGGGAGAGGCACAGCAAAAAGTGAAAAGTTTTATGTAAAATAAGAGTATAGCATAGTATGTGCATAGGTTTAAGTAGTTAAATAAAGGTAAACAAAAAAAGCCACGTGACGAGACAGCTCTCAAGTAACCGACTAAACGTGATACCTGTTATTTCAGTTGTCATGCTACGTTACAGTAGTACTCTTCAATTTAGCAACGTTACAATTCGTTGACGTTTATAGTTTGGGCTCTTTACTGTACAATGGACAGATTACCAAAAATTATATTATTATTATAAATCTTACTAAAACTTTGTGCTCAAGCAGTTACATCTACGAAGAGTAGTTTAAAAATTATAAAGTTTAACATTATTTAATAAAAGAGGAAACTATTGTAAAAATCTATCATAAATTTAATTTGGTTTAATGGTATTTTTAAACAAGAAAGTGTGGTCTATAAAAACCCTTTTTATGTCGATTTACCTTAATTTAACTACCTAAACCTGACCTGATCTGAGTATAGGTAATAATAGATAAAAAAATATTATCGCATGCGAGAATAATGTCGCAAGAGCTGAGTTGCCTTCATACGCAAAATTTTATAGACTGCCAGCGGATTTAAAAATTTTGCTCTTTTAAGGCTAAGCTCAAAGCATTTCTGTTAGATAAAACCTTGTACTCAATGGACGAACTGTAATTTAATATTCCAATTTTCTATTTTAAAGTTATTTATTATTAATATTGATTTTTGTAAACATGATTTTATTTTTTATTATTATTATTGCTGCATGTTCACTTTTAGAATTTTTACTAAAATTATTAATAATGAATGTAATGTATCAAACACAATATATTTTTTCCTGATAAATATATAAATAAGTCAGTCAGGCAGTCACACTACCCTGTGAAATACAAACTTTTGGAACTATTCCGTAACCATATTACTTTTGTCTCCCCAGGTTCATCGTCCCTCATGTCAGAAAGCGCGCTCGGTCTGGGCGGAGGTCTGTCCCTCACGGAGGGCTGCCTGCCTTCCCTCCTACTGGGAGGACCTCACCACCACGCACCACACTCCCCGCACTCACATCCTCGACAACATTGCTTCGATATGGACCTCGGAGCATAGCAACGTCTAGCGGAGATGCGGCGAAGTTATCAGGTTTAAAACAGCGCCATCTGTTGTACAGAGTTTAAAACTCATTTTTGTATTACAGTTAACTGTAAAACAGTTTTGCTAGACTTTTTTTAATGTAATTAAAAGGTACTTTTTAATGGAACGTTGATTTGTATCTGAAATATTTAATAACCACTATAAAAAGACCATCAGTATACCTACTCAAAGTAGTTACAGTTTAGATCAAGAGATGGCGCTGCACAGCAATATTTTAAACTTCTCCATTTTTATAATAAATGGAGAAGAACTTAGTAGAGTTTCTTGGCTAAGAGTATTGGTAGCTTTTTAAAAACATCATTATGAAACGCTATTTAGAGATCTCTTCCATAAGTTTGAATGTAAAAGACGAGTACGAGTGCCTTATTTAATAAGATTCTCATTAAGACAAGAGCGAATTGAAATATGCACGAAGTTCCGTACCTATCACTTTTGTTCCTATTCGCATATCCATTTAGAAATAAGACGTTTTAACACACACCGGACACTTTTACAAGTGTTTTCTATCAACTTTTTTTAGGTACGAAACCCAAATCGATGTTTTCTAGTGATGATGTGTTCAGTAACAGACATAAGAAGGAGAATGAATGCGCTGAATGATTTCATGGAAATATAGAAAAAGTTGGAATATCTTTGACAATGATATTAAATGTATGAAAAATTAATATTTTCCTGATATTTGATATAAGAAAAAAGTGACATGGACATCTTCAATCTATTTTGGATAGATACAGACGATTTAAACTTTTTAAATTCTTACATTCATATACCTAACGTTTTAAATATTTAAATAAGTAAAATATAAGTCCATGAGTTTGAAACTAAATATAAAAAGCAAGTACAACAACTATGTCGCTTTGACTTATGTCAGATATTCCAATGGTTCTCAAAGTTTTTCAAACACCTTTATTTTTAAGGCCGTTTAAAAAGTTAATGAAACTAAACAAAGTACGTACACGAACGTACATATTTACACAAATCGCGACAAAAACAGAATCCCAGTTGATCGAAAGCCAAAGAGTTCATTTTAAATCGATACGAGATTGGTACTTACTGTCTTTTCTAACTTTCAGCCTCTTTAATACTGCTGGACTTATAGAAAAAGAATATTAATTGTTCCCGAATAATTAACTTGAGTAGTTTAAATTAATTATTCACCGATTTTTTTTTAATATTATTATATTGAAACCATAACAAGTTTTCAAATATGATAAACTAAGTTAGAAATTAAAAAATCCTCTGTAGCAGACGGACGGAAACAAACTAATCTTATATAGATTCCATTTTTCCTTATAAGGCCTAAATACCCTATTCTGTAACTACTACTTTTGAATCCGATTTCACGCATGATAATAAATTGAAATGATTTTTATTATCTTTTAATAAGTTCAGCAGTATGTAAATATTTAATAATAATATAGTAAAACTTCTCCATTATTAGTTTAGGTTTACTTTCTAGAACGATGTGATTGAGTAGTTACCGACTCACTGTATAGTTATTATTAAATACATTTTTATTATAAAGTTTTTTTTTTATTTACGAACAGCCATGTTGTCTGGCTTGATTAATTGACCGTTATTTGGGGGTCAAGTGCCCAAAAAGTTTGAGAATCGGTGGTATAGTAAATTGTACATAAACACCTTGAAATTTTATTGTTTTTAGTCTTTATTGCTGCAGCTGATTTATATTTTAACTTGTATGACATATTTTTATAGTTAAGTCCTCTATTAAATTGTCTTCCTTTTAAAAGGTTTGAAATGTTATGAATTTAGTGGCCGGCCTTCCAGAAATGGTGATAAGATTATAATGATACCACAATGACGGAAAGTTATCACTTTACTTTGTAAAATGAGAATCTTTTAGAGAAAAGCAGAAACCGTGGTACAAATGTAATTTAAAAGGAAGAAGGTTTTAAAAGTATTCATTTTAATAGAAGACTTAACTATTAAGCAATTAATGTAAATATACAAAAATAATTAAAAACAAATGTCTTTACGCAAGATTGCCTTCGCCACATACTGTATATTATATAATAAAACATAAAGTATTATATATTATAGATAAAGGTGCTATATTTTTTGATAAACACTTTAATGATAAACGAAACTGGGATATTACAACTGACGGACCATATTTTTGTACAGAATAGATCATTGTGATACAAAATATATTTTTAGATGATATTTATTTAGAAATACAAACTATATTTTTTGTATATATTAAACTTAGCAGTTATTCACGAAGTGCCTTGCTTTTTAGCCAATTTAGTAGGAAAAGCTTGATTTTTTTTTTTCTTAAAAAAATATATTTTATTAGATTTTTTTTCTTGTTAAAAATCTAACACTGGTTAAGAAAAACACTATGTATTTGTTAAGTTTTTACGATGAACTTACGATATTTCATTATATTATGATATTTTTGAGACTATGTGACTATAGATCGACCATCATTGTGTCGACTAATCAACTAATTAATCCAATATCAGCGATATATTTTAGTATATCTGAAAAATCTAAATTAATTTAGTCGATTTAGTCAACTAAGTCGTTTTTCGACTATAAACAAAACATACTGCAAGGGTTGCCAGCACCAAGTTAAAAAAAAAAGTTTTTGTAAATTTTATCTCAAATGATTGAGTAATAAAAAATAAAAAATATTTTTAATGATTTTTTAAACATGGCAACTCTATACAGTTGTTAAGAATTATGAACAAACGTATTTCCTTATGATATAAGAAAGAGAAGTTGCGAATCAGTGAGCCTTATCACTTATTGTTAGATAATAATGATCGTTTTTGTTAATATAATATTATTATGACGGTGCGCATGTTATTATGTATGTATTAAGTATTTCGCTCGAAATAGACGCTGTAGTTTAGTTTAATGGCTATTTATTATATTAGTGTTATGTTATTATTTTATTTTTTTAGGCAGTCTTTTTAAACAAATTATAATGTTTATTGTAATATTTTAAACTTTGTTAGCAGAATTGTTTGAACATATTTATGTTACTACTCATAAGATATTTTTGAGGCAGAATTATTTTAAGACGATTTATAATTTACTTATTTCATCTCAAAATGAAGCAAAAAAAACTATGAATCAAATTTATGACTTAAAGCAATATGATGTCAATTATATTAATTGATAAACCTCAAAATGGCGAACATTTTGAGACGAAATAAGTCGAAAATATCATAAAATTCACCCATAAAAGGGTTGATCCATAATCGAGCGAAACACGAAACAAAAGATTATTTTGTATGAATGTTATTTAATATTGTATGAGATTAAAAAATGTTGAAGTACAAAAAGTAAATAACAATGAATTTACGAGTATTATTCGTCTTTTATTGTTCTGCGCCCCTAATTTATTACCTATACAATATTTTTGGATACGTTACACATAACTTTGAAGTTTCTAAAGTCTACTTAAAATCTACTTAAAAAACCTGCCAAGTGCATGTCGGACCTCGCACAGTGAAGGGTTCTACGCATGCGCAACAGTGATTTTATCGATAGCAAAAATAAGTTTTATTTTTATAGTAATTCTCAAAGAAAGTGTAAAAAAACAAAGTTATAGAAAATATTCCATAATTATCTTGATTTAAAATTTATAGAACTCATAAAAAAAACTTAAAGAAGTCATCATCTTTTGTTAAGTATGGTTCCAACGACACCCGTTACACGCTTATAATCAGCCTATAATGTTCCCACTACTGGGACACAGGCCTCCTCTCTTCGAGAGGGCTATAACCTACCACACGGACCCAGTGCGGGTTTGTTAGATGTCACATCTTCGAATGTTTGGTTCTAGGAGATGTCGGTTTCCTCCGATGTTATCCTTCACCGTATTAAGAGCAGTGGTGATGAAATTATTTACACAAAGTAAAGCGCCCGCCTGGGTTCGAACCCACGACCTATAACTCGGTAGGTCGGGGCTGTTACCACTGGACTGGACTTTTTTCATCCATTTGTTTCCGTATTTAAAATAAATGTTTGATTTAAAACTGATCTGTGCCAGCCCTAGGGCTAATGAGTTCCATTTTAAGAGAGGCAATATTCCTCAAGTTTTAGTGCCTCAGTAAGCACAGTCGTCACAAGATATGTCGCATCTTCGCTCTTGCTGTCGTGCGACACGATAGAGCCGTCCAAGTCGCTTCGTACTGGATGGACAAAAAATATGAGGCATCGGCGACACGAGAAGAAGACCAAGTTTCCCTCAGTATGATGATTTCAAGTTCAAGAAATTCCTAGTGTGGGGCAAAGTTTAAAAAAAAAGTAGGTACCTACATTTGGCGCTACTACATGGTACATTTATGTAAGGCTTTTATGAGAAACAGGACCAAGTTATTATCAGTATAAATTTAATGAAATTCGAAACCCCTTACAATAAGTTTACAATTTTCAACAAAAACTGACCCAGTACAACACTGCCCTACATCCCCTGCGTACGCCCGTTCTCGATATAATCAATACGTAGTTTGACCATGCAAAAATCCTTATTAATTCAAAATGTCGCTTGCATAAAAACTATCGTTAATTCTATTCGGCACACTCTTGCGCACACAATGGACAAGACCTGCGCAAAACGCATTTCCCCCAAAAATTGAACTTGGCAACAATTATTTTTATTCATTCAAGCTGGCAACACAATGGAGCGTTTCAAATTTCGAACGAAATTTGCGTTTTTGCATAAAATGGTGCGCGGCCGGCGCGTGCGCCATTAAAAAGCGCGGTGACCACACGATACGAAGTTATTTTAGGACATAATATATTCTGTTTTTCGTCTTACTGAAATAACCTTTTAAGTTTACTAATTTGAAACAATGGCAATATCTTCTTCCGAGAGAGAGGAAGAGGAAAGCTGAATACAGTTGGATAAAAAAGAGAGCAGAACGCTCTCTTTTTTATATGTATGTCGACCTCAAAGACGGAAATAAAAATTCTGTTGGCCCAACTGCAATTAAGTGTAGATCGTCCATCTACCATCATGCGTTTTGTCTTACCACCATAATACCTAATAATGAGGTTCTCTACTGCCAGTGTTTGACGAATAAACTTTGCGTTCGTCCCGATCGCATGGTCACCCTGTGCCCTATTGAAAATAACGTATATTGTTGCACCCGATTGATAAAAGCGATACAGTTTCCGAGTTTTTTTTTTACACAAAAATTTAAATGAATTCCCCCATTCGTAATAATAATCCCGACATTTGCATGAATTCAGATCATGTTAACTGCTATTTTAGTTTATGGGTTCCACGGGAATCGATAAAATGCATTGAAAATATATTCGTGGGGTTAGTTTATTTGTGGTAGGTATTGGAAACTAACCGGATTGGTGACGTTTCGTTTAGTTAGGTGTACCTATTTATTAATTGCTGAATGTGTGCTCAAAATGCAGTTAAAGCCAAATTATTATTCTGTAAAGCAATAGAATAGATGTATTACAAAGTCAGTTTCTGTTTTTGGCGAGGCCCCGGTCTGCCTGATGGTAGTCACAGATCACAGTAATACTATGAGGAATGTAGTCATGCCTATTGGTGGGCACAGCTTATGGACATCTGCAATACCATACAGAAATGACTAAATACGATACCTATGTTGCCTACCAACCAGAGACAAAGCTGAAATGTCTCGTGTACCTACCTGTAATACTACCTAATTTTGCAAGTTTTTAGAAAAATTTAAACATCGTTCCAGCTCGCAGCTTAAGGGGTGGTTTAATGAACACAAACCTACAATGTGAATGACATAAAGATAAAACCATATTGATGGTAATCAAATCAACTCGTTGGTCAGAATCAAACAACTTCTCTTCTTTCTAACCTTCCACCATCCTTAATTTATGCTCATTGCTCAACACAGAGTTTTCTCGTTTTTTCCGTGTTGCTCCCTGGCAATCTGATAACAGTGTATTATCTATGATCCTGACAGTCTACGTCAAGAAATTTCAACACATTTCACGAAAATATTTCGAAACAGATGTATTAATTAAATGACTAGCGTGATAGATGCCACAGGTCTTTAAGCCAACTATGATGCTGCATACGACTCCTATTCCGCCTCAATCGATCCCTGAAGTCGTGAAAGCTCCTCCACTGATAGATGTTGTTCCAGAGGAACCTGCTGTGATAACTCGTCAGGTATCTTATGCTCATGATATACCTACTATCAAAGAGATTTTAGATACTGTTGTGCTTGAGCTTGATACTGTTGTGCTTCAGCCGGTTTTTACGACTATGCAAACATCGAGATTTCTATAATATACGTAAGTTTCATATTAATGTTTTAATGCACATAAACATTGCGGAACAAATTCCCTAAACGTTGTTGAAACCGAATCAAAATCTGTTGCGTAGTTTAGAAAAATAGCGTGATCTCACACATACACGAAAAGTGTCGCAACATCAGTACTAAATTGTATTGTAGTAATTCGCTCATACGAAGCGCGTGCGGCTCACTAGTGTAGATATAACCGTCGATACGTAATAAAGCGCTCATCAACGCTAAACAAAGCCCGGTAACGTTGTTCCTGCAGTATCGTTTAAAATACTCGCTTTTAGTCTTTTAGCTCACCTACAAACTATTGACTTAGATATTCTTAGTCCGTAAAAGGGATCCACCATCTTTCCAACTGGCAATATTTATATATTAGTTTTATTTTATAAATACGGTATGATATTCTCTGTTTGTTCGGATGGAAACGAGGGGTTCCCGTCTTCTTCACTAAATAGGTTACTAGGTATTTATAGGACACAAATCATTACGTACCTAGGCCAATCAATAATTTGCGTCAGTAGGTATAGGATGTTGCTATAATTAAATAAGGTTAGTCGACAATCTATCAAGCATTGACGTCAGACGCCAGGGAAATAACAGGACCTACCTATGTTATAGATTCTTTATTAGTATATTACATATATTTTAGTTATGCAAAATAGTCTTCAAACAAATAATAGCTATTTCGCAAAACTACGTAGGGTTTCTGGAACGAAGTTCTTTAAAAGGCGGCTTGCGGTAGGAGTAAACTGGAAGAAACCGTCACGCGAAAAAGCGCTCTTACTAGCGACTGTCTTCTACTAATTCGATAGAGAGAGAGAGAAACAGAAAGTGTGAATTTGATCAAAAATCCAAGATGACGGCTGCGAAAATGTTGAAGTTTTTCATTACAGATGTCGTTTTTATAGTTCTCGAGGGTGCTAATGCCGATAGTGAGGTCAAAATATAAATCCAAAATGGCGGCTGCGAAAATTTTGTTTTTGTTTTATACGTGAGAAATCATACGTGAGAAAGAACTTAGTTCCTGACGGGGGGTCCCCCGACCGCATAGGTTTTTTTTTATATATAGGGTTGGTTTAAACCTAGGTAGGTTTAACTGTTTAAGCCAACCCTGCTAGTAGGTAAGTGGTTGTAGTAATTATACTATTTAATATGGTATCAGCCAAGATGGTGACATCATGGTGGTGGTCATGGTGATAAGGCTGATAAGGGTGATGACACCATCATCATTTCAGCTGAAAGACGTCTACTGCTGGACATAGGCCTCCCCCAAGCGCCCCCACTTCGACCGATTCTGTGCTTTCCGCATCCAGCGGATTCCTGCGACCTTCACAAGGTCATCGGTCCATCTTGTGGGAGGCCTTCCAACGCTACGTCTTCCGGTACGCGGTATAGCCAATAGTGTCATCACAATGTCTTGTTTCTTCTCTTTTTTTTGTATATTGACACCTTGTAGCTATATATTCATGTATTTAGTTATTATTTAACCATGTTTTTGTATGTTGTGCTATGTCTTTTGTGCTCCAAATAAACGATCTATCTCAGCCCCGGATCTAAGGGGGGCATACTTCAGGAGGCGCCAAAATCATTAACCATCACAATTTAAATCACGTTGCACTCCTTTGAGGCAGACTTTGATGAACTTATAGATTCTTTCGCAGAAAAGAAAGCACGCCGTGTAAAGGTTTTCACACACTTTGGAGATAATATAACATATATATTATCTTCGGCATACGCTCACCGTACCCTTGAATGGACAACCACAAACAGTGAAGATAATATATATTTTACATTGGAGTATCTTAAGCTATTGGCCGATATGCGACAGTTATGTTGACATACCGAGGACATTAGATAGGGTAACCGAGTGATTGCCCACTTTAAGAAAAACATTTTTTCCTGTAAGCTATTTGTTAGATAGTTCGATAGCATAATTAAAGAAACGCAGTTTAAATTAGAAAAGATGTTACAAAAAATGAAGAGAAGAAAACGGAATTACCACCATCTAGAAGGATAGCTATTTGAGTGACACTGTAATTACATAGGTCAGTAACTTTTGTCGTTCCATTGCGATCAAAAACCAACTGACCTACAGTGCTAGTTCAAAAATATTTCACACACGTTGTGTTCCAAAAAGACACAAGATACACATGCACGATTATTCTGATATTAATTTATTTTTATGCCACAAGTGTTTTAATATACTTAGAAGGAGAGAGTCTGAACTTATGATTCTGACTCATCATCAATAAAACAATTATTGGGATGTAATTACTGGGCAATAGACGTATAGTTTACCCTATAATATAATTAAATATAAACAACAGGATGTCAAAAATAAAAAAATGACAAAGATTTTTGGGTAAACTTTATTGTAAAGCGTCGTATATTTTATTTATTTGTACCTAGGTACTTAGTGAAATAAAAAATACTGGTACCTACTGACACTTCTAATAGGTACTAATGTGTTGGTAAAAAAACAGTGTTTTTAAAGTATACTAGCTGCGCCCCGCGGTTTCACCCGCATAAGTCTCGATCCCGTAAAAAATATCGGGATAAAAAGTATCCTATGTCCTTCTCCGGGTCAAGGTCTATCCATATCCCAAATTTCATCCAAATCCGTTCAGCCGTTTTAGCGTGATGTCGTGACCAAGGGAAATAGGGATTCATTTTTATATATATAGATATGATGTTATGTTAATAACCTACAATATTTTGCATGGCGCCTTAGCTGCACTAACTGAACATAATCTTTACGGTTTATGTGTTTCTTATGTGGTCGTCTACCCAGAATTTACAACAAAAAAAAAAATCTAGCTGCAACATGCATATCGAATCCACTATCCCAATCTTCGTCAAATGAGCTGGTACGCTTTGCTTGCGCTTCATTGCAAAAACAGCCTGTACATGAAACAACTGCCCGGTAGAATGACGCTCTCGCGATATATTATGGTATTTTAGCCGCGTGTGGTCGGTTGAGATAAGATATCTTTACATTAAGCGCTATAATATATATTATCTTCAAAGTGTGTGACTACCTTTAAGCTGTAGCAAGATTAGAAAGAAAAAAATGCTGAGACCTAAACATTGAAGAAATGTCCTGATTGTCTGTCGTATTTCCGCTTAAATATTTCCTTTATTTAATTTTATGTTTATGTTTATTTAATTTGTATGAAATTGAATAGTGCATTCGCATGGATCACATTTTGCCGTCAAAATCAGCCGTGTCGGCGTTACCGACCACGTCATCGCAATCACCCCAGCGAGACCGCGCACTAGCATCCAGCCACATCACACACGATTTGTTTGTCTGCAAACACTAGCCACAACGTAACCACATCCCAACTTCTAGCGACAACGCAACAGTAACGCAACTGCAAGAAGTTGCAGCGACACTATTCACAGTATGTAAAACATATGCGACATACTTGATTGTCGCATTGGTCTAGTGGTCGCAAGCGCCTCTTTGAGGAGTGGCTAGAGAGGCGCTACGGCGTCCTCACCTTCCGCCTGACGTAGGTCCTCACCGGACACGGCTGTTTCGGGAGGTTCCTGCACAGGATAAGGCGGGAGGAAACGCCCGGGTGTCATCATTGTGTGGATCGCCCGGAGGACACGGTAGAGCATACGGTGGAGGTCTGCCCAGCTTGGGCGGAGCATCGCCGTGTCCTCGTGGAGGCGATCGGCGGCGGTGATCTCTCGCGTCCGGCCCTGGTTCAGGCCATGGTACGGAGCGAAAGGAAATGGGAGGCCGTCACCTCCTTCTGCGAAGCGGTAATGCTCGCGAAGGAGGAGGCGGAACGCGTGAGGGAGAGGCAAATTTCGCGCCCTCACGCCCCTAACCGCCGCAGGAGGAGACGCCCAGGGCGTCGGGAGTCGCAAGCCGATTTCCGGCCACCGTAGGCGCGGGCTTGCGGACTGTGAGCAATGGGTAGCTCACCGTCCGATAAGGACCAGGCCCGGGTCGACGGCGCGTTGTGTTCCACGTGCGCCTTAAAGAGATGTCAGCAGAATTGACGGGGTCCGCTAGGGCCGATGCCTGCCGGGGTTGCGAAGAAAACCGAAAGGGAGATCGTGGCCCCCGGCAACAGGGCAACCGAAGGAACACGGGTGGGTTTTAGTCAGTAAGAGTCTGACACGCCCTCCCGCTCCGCCCAGAGCGGGAGAAGCTATTTGATGATTTCCCACCCAAAAAAAAAAAAAAAAGTGGTCGCAAGCGCGGGTTGAATTGCCAAGTCGAACAAAGTGTTATTGAGTTTTTCTAACAGGAATATCTCAGTAGCAGCCCGGAGTCAGGTTTCGTGCCCGGTTGATGGCAATACTCACCCCCTATTACAAGGGACTTAAACATACCTGGCCAAAAGCATATCTGCCTATCCGTTCGGGGAAAGCAGGCATGATGTTTTGACATTCCCACCCAATGCATCTTAAAATTACATAACAGTCGACCATTCCAGGCGACTCCAGACCTTCCCCTACTCCACCATCTATTGACCCTGGACCGACTGCTCATCACAAAGAAACTGCGCATGAGGAACGTGCTGCTCCTCAGAGGAAGGCGGAACAGATATCTCATCAGGACGTCTGATCAGACTCTGGTCTATACTATTGAAGAGGAGAATAAGTTAGTTTTATTATTATTTAGTCATTTAATTCATTTAATTCATTTTCAGACATTGTTAGATTTTTCGGGTTCCGTACCTTAAAAGGAAAAAACGAAACCCTTATAGGATCACTCGTGTGTCTGTCCGTCTGTCACAGCTAATTTGCTCCGAATCTAATGAACCGATTAAGTTGAAAGGTACACATATCTATTTCTGTGACCCAAACACGGACGTGTAACGTAATTAATGTGTAATATAAGTGTCTCCTCATTAAATAAATGAATTTTGAATATGGGGTCACTTAAAAACTTTTTTTTTATTTTTTTATTTTCCTATTTGCCCCCATTGCTGGGGGCAAATAAGAAAATTTAAAAAAAGTTTTTCAAACCGTATCGTGTGACATATTAGACGAAAGGGCTTGTTGCAAAAATCTAAATTTTTAGGTCTCCGTACCTCAAAAGGAAAAACCGGAACCCTTATCTGATCACTCGTGTGTCTGTCTATCCGTCTATCACGGCTAATTTGCTCTGAATCTAATGGACCGATTAAGTTGAAATTTGGTACACATATGTATTTCTGAGACCCAACTATGAATATGTAACGTAAATAAATAAACTTTGAATATAAGTCACTTTAAGAGGGCAAACAAGAAAATTAAAAAAAAGTTTTGCTAACAGTACCCTGTAATATATCAAATGAATGGGCTTATTGCGAGAATCTTAAAAATATTTTTTATATAATTTTAAAATAAATGCTTTTAAAGATATTTAAGGAATTCTATGAAAATTGACCATTCCTCCCTTACCTCCGAAGCTACTGGACCTAAAATTTTGAAAAAATACAAAGTATGGCTCTTTACTCATAGAATAGGAAAACCTATAAGAAGTCTATAGTCTTAAAATAACATGGTAAATCTCTTAATATTTTGCGTACAAACTTACATTTGCAGTTGTAATGTATGGGAGAACATGTATTTCAACTACAATGTTAAGTTTGTATTTGGGATAAATTCATCCTAACCACGGAATCCTTCATTGTGCGTAGTCCGACACGCACTTGGCCGATTTTTTTAAATAGACATGTTGGGTTAAGTAAACATTATTTTATTCTTTACCGACAAAAATATTCCAATAAAATAGGTATTTTTATAATCCCTTAGTTTCATAATGCGTCCCATCAAATTGTAAAAACACCTGCGTTATAATATAAACAATGAGAGAGAGATTGAGAGGGAGATACTGGTACAATTAGTAAGTGTAGGTATCCTACCAATTAATCAGAAAACAATAAAAAATTGTAAGTCACTTTGACCGTTTCAAAACCTAGCAAGTGTTCAAAACTTATTAGGTTTTTGATAAGTAACATTCATTCCTCTCGCTTTCCTGCAATCAAAATAAAAATCGACAAAATCGAAATAATCAAATCTGTGGGAGTGATTTCGTGAAAAGGGACCGAAGTGTTTCACAGGAATTCGGGGAAAATGGGCTTGTGGCTAAGTAATAACAGCCGTACGGGTCGATCGATCAGACTAAGCTACACTTGCCGCGGTTGGTCCGTGAATGGGTGACCATTTTTACATACCTACCAAGACCATACCAAAAAGCACGTAAAGCCGTTGGTCCCTGCTGTCATTTTGACAGTCATTACAGGTCGTCAGAAGCCCGAATGTCTGACAACCAGTCTTACCAGGGGGTATCGTGTTACTGAGTAACTGGGTTGTGGTCTTCAGATAGGCAGTCGCTCAGTCAACAAAATTGACGGGGTCCGTTAGGGCCGATGCCTGCCGGGGGTGCCAAGAAAACCGAAAGGGAGATCGTGGCCCCCGGTAACAGGAACACGAGTGGGTTTTAGTCAGTAAGAGTCTGACATGCCATCCCGCTCCGCCCAGAGCGGGAGAAATTATTTGATAATTTTCCACCCAAAAAAAAAAAACAAGATAGGCAGTCGCTCTATGTAAAATACTGGTATTCAGCTATATCCAGTTAGACTGGAAGCCGACCTCAACTTAGTTGGGAAAAAGCTAGGCAGATGAGATGGCAAATAAAAAAGTTATTGAGAAAGTTTAAATATTTTGAATGAATACACTTACTGGGGTTTGTTAGGGGGCAGCCGATTAGTAGGATAATATAATAAGATGACATTTTCAAGTTTCAAATTCATATTTCGTAGTACTAATTCTGGCCAATCATTACTAGCTGGTGGGTAGGCTACTTCTGCTACGGTCTGCGTCCCCTGCAGCTTCGCGTGATGGACGGACAGGGAACAGAGGTGATGAGGATACACCGCCCCTACGCCTGCACTGGCCGCTGCCTTCCCTGCCAGTTGCAACACCTAGAAGTATACTCACCCCCAGGAGAGCTGATCGGCAGTGTGGAACAGCAGTGGACGGCTATCAAACCTGTGTATCTCATTAAGAATGATAATGGTGATCATTTGTTCTGGATTCGAGGTGAGTTAAAAAGGCTGGATAGACTATTCTAAAAGGATGGATAGACTATTCTAAAAGGATGGATAGACTATTCTAAAATAATGGATAGACCTTTCTAAAAGGATGGGTAGACCATACTAAAAGGCATGCTAAAAGGATATCTTAAGTTGTGATTATCAAATCGTCTGCCAAGCATGTTACTTAAAGCGAAAGCGTCAGAGTAGCCCGCAAAATTCAATTTTTCTTACGTTTTTTGCAATTTGCAGGTCAATATCAGGTTATATGTTGATCTAAATATGATTAGCGATCGTATAAAATATTTATTTATAGAATTTGCGCACTGTAGGTACCGTCTATAAGTACCTGCCTGCAATGGCGACTGCTCAGTTTAACAATGCTTTACATGGCATCGAGAGAGGACCTGTACCTTTTCTGATTTCGGAATGACACTGGTATCGAGACAAGAATCTCTCGGTAGAAATTGAATTCAAACGAAAAAAGAAATACATCTTCTTCCATTAAGTCCCTTCAAATGATCAACCACAGTAAAACCATAACTGACACCTCTAAACCAGGCCTCCTGTTCCTCTAGGTCCATTAATGACGGTGAGCTGTTACCGCGACGTGCAGTTTGAGATCATGCGAGCAGACGGCACACCAGTCGGCGCCACCTGCAAGCGCTGGCAGGGCATCAAGCACGCGCTGTTCTTCCAACCCGTCATTGATAAGTTCGTCTCATTCTATACACGGTGATTTTTAATTCACTGTTAACCTTTCAGGGCGTGAAAGTGTTCATGATTATGAGCACCTTTCACTATGAGACCACTCTGAAATATGCAATATTTTACCCTATGAAAATGTAAGAAACGGATCTATTTTTGATGTGTAACATCTTTCCTCCTGCTTACCTGCTATCAAAAACGTCTTTCCTCTAGCTTTCCTGCAATCAAAACCTAAATCTAAAAAATCAAAATAATCAAATCTGTGGGAGTGATTTCGTGAAAAGGAACGGAAGTGTGTCACAGGAAGCCGGGGAATCGCGCGCTATTTGATTTGACCAATGAGCGCGTTCGGTGCTAGAGTTGGCTAGCAGAAAATACCTTGACGAGGCTCCGCCCTTTAATATTGCATATTACCAAGGTGAGATGTCAGATGTTACACATCATATGCGATTACTGTAAGGCTCGCTCAATTTTTTACATTTTTTTTGTTCTTTTTTTTTTGTGCACCCCACTGCACCAACATTTCGCCAGTTCGGTTTAAGTCACAATCTAGTCGTCGAATATTTTACAAAATATTTCGTTTTTTTTCAGATTTGGCGTAGCATTCGAGCAAGATCTTTCAGTGCAGGAGAAGGGCTTGCTCCTGGCAGCTACCTTGCTCATGGATTACATGTACTACGACGTTTGATGTCTCTTGTAATACAATGTGCACTAACAAACTGTTTTATTTGCTCTTCATAACACAACATAACTTCACGCCTGTAATCTCCGAAGGGTAAGGCAGAGATTTAATTGAACATTTGTTACTAGAAAAAAATATTTTTATACTATCCTTATCAGAAGTATGGAGAGATAAGCATTTTTGTAACTCTGTATCGCTTCATGGATATAAAATTGCATCCCAATTCTGTAGAAAAGCTAGAGAAGGTGGAGGTGTTTGCCAAATTATAAAAAACGATGTAAAATTTATAGAAAGAATAGATATAGTTAACTTTTCCAAAGAATTTATAATAGAAATTTGTGCAATTGAAGTTCCTGAAATAAACTGTATATTTATAGGATTATACAGGCCAGATCGCCATATAAATATATTTTACGAACAAATGGAAAAGCTTTTAAATAGATTAAATACCAGAGATCAAAATAAATGTATCATATTTGGCGGAGATTTCAATATAAATATACTCGAAAAAAACAAACAAACACAGAACCTTCTTACCCTAATGCGCTCACATAATCTTAAACAAATAATTCGAGAACCTATACGGATAACAAAAACTACTTCCACTTGCATTGATTTACTTTTCACCAATTATAAATCCATAATAAAGGAAGAATATGTCGAAGATTACGGACTCTACGATCACAAATCTATTAACTTAAAATTAAATACAAACTACTTAATTACAAATAACAACAAGGTATGGTATAAACAAAAAAGATTGTTTACAGATAAAAAAATGATAAACTTTAAAAACGCATTAAGAGAAATTGATTGGGAAAAAACTATAAATACAAATAATAATGTTAACGAAAATTACTATACATTCATCACAACTATAACACAGCTCTTAGATAAAATAATACCGAAACAAAGAGTGAAATTAAAATCTAATAAAGTTAAAGGATGGATTACAGCAGGGTTAAAAATATCGTGCAAACACAAAAGAGTACTAAGAATTATACTAAATGAATCTAAATACAATATTATAAAAACATATCATTGCAAATTTAGCAAAATATTAAAACGTAGCATAAAACTTTCAAAGAAAATAGAATATACCAGGCAAATGAAAAAATCAGATAATAAAACTAAAACCATGTGGAATATTATAAATAACAAAACTGGCAAAACTAAGACAAGGCACTATGAAAATATATCACTAAAAATAAACAATAAAACTACTTCATGCCCTAAACAGGTATCAAATATATTTAACGACTTTTTTGCTACAGTAGGTGAAACAACAACAGATACAAACACAAATATTCCCTTAAAAACTGGACGTCCAGTAATGTACTCACCAACTACATCAATGTACCTTCGTCCAGTGAACCAAAAAGAAATACTCAATATTATTAAACTAACAAAAAATAAGCATAGCTGTGGAATAGACGACATACCCCCTATTTTATTAAAACAATGTGCAGAAGAATTGTCAGCTCCACTCACATTCTTAATAAACCAGAGCTTTGAGTTTGGAGAATTTCCCGACTTGCTAAAAATTTCACTAGTAAAACCAATACATAAAAAAGATGATATTCACACCCTTAGTAATTATAGACCCATAGCGTTGTTGCCGACTTTTTCGAAGATTTTTGAAAAGGCTATGTGTAACAGACTAAACTTTTTCTTAGAAAAATACAACATTCTTGATGACTGTCAAAATGGTTTTAGAAAAACACGATCCACAACATGTGCAGTTTACAAATATGTCCAAACAGCTCTCCAACAAATAAATGACAAAAGATATGCATTAGGCCTTCTACTCGATATGTCAAAAGCCTATGATAAAGTATCATATAATATATTACTAACAAAACTTTACGGTTCCGGTATACGTGGCCCTGCTTACAATTGGTTCAAATCATATTTAGACAAGAGAAAACAAATAGTCCAGGTTGAACACCACAATATTAAAGATAGGGAGATAAAAACAGTGCGGTCCCAGATAAGAAATCTCACATGCTCCATACCTCAAGGCAGCGTTCTGGGCTGCATACTATTTTTAATATACATCAATGACCTCCCAAAAATGCTAAATAAACAAACTACATTACCAGTACTATTCGCCGATGATATCTCCATACTTGTGAAATGTGACAAAAATTGTGACCCAAATAAAATCTTACAGAATACTCTCGAGACGATAACACTGTGGCTACAAGATCACAATTTAGAAATTAACTGTAATAAAACAAAAATGATACAATTCAGATCGTACAAAGCCCCTCCCTTAAGTACAAATGTAATTTTTAATGACATCCCTATAGAGTTAGTAACTACATTCAACTTACTCGGCATAAACATAGACACACATCTAAATTGGAAAAAGCACATAGAAACGGTGAAATCTAAATTATCAAAATTTACCTACGCCTTGTTTCAACTTAAGCACAGCACAAATACAGAAACAGCACTATCGGCATACTACGCCTACGCAAACTCGTGGCTAAGATATGGAGTGATGTTATGGGGGAACAGCGTCAATACAAGCGAAGTATTTATAATCCAAAAAAAATGTGTTAGAATACTGGCCCATATTGACAATACCCAAAGCTGTAAGCCATATTTTATTAGTTTAAAACTCCTAACTTTACCTTCTATGTATATACATGACCTTTGCATATTTGTATTTAAAAATAGTAACATTTTTCCTAAAGTCCTTCACAACTTAAACACACGCCATAAAAATAGATTATATCTTCCACCCTCTCGGATCAAAATGCTTTACCATAGCCCATATTACATGGCAGTAAAAATCTTCAACAAATTGCCAGAACAAATTAAAAAAGAAACGGAATCCAACAAATTTAACAGAAAATTAAAAGAATATCTAACACAAAAATGCTTTTACTCAGTCGCAGAATACTTAGAAAAAAGTAATTAATTAATATAATACATAAAAATTACTACTCATTGAATTGGAAAACAACACACACTTACACAACAAAAACAATTTAGTAAAATAAATAATAAAATGATAATTAGTAATTAATGCAAATTAATGAAATATATAGAATATAATAATTAATAAAATTTAATGAAATATAATAATTAATACAAATTAATTAAATATAATAATTACTACAAATTGATGAATTACAAAATTAATACAAATTAATCTACCCTACCTACTATTACCTATTATGTTGCCGTGCCCTAACCGGGTTTCATGTTGGAACTTACTTATTTAAATGTAACAACTAAATGTACACATGTATGCAATAAAGAGTTAGAGTTAGAGTTTAGAGTTTGAGGTGTACCGATAGTACACCCATGTTTCGCCAGTTATGATCAAGTCCCATGTAATAGGGGGCACTGCCGTCAACCGGGCACAAATCCAGACTCCGGGCTGCTACTGAGAAATTCCTGATGGCAAAACCCAATAGCACTTTGCCCGACTTGGGAATCGAACCCAGGATATCATACTCAGCAGTAGCGCTTGTGACCACTAGACCAACGAGGCAGTTATTTGTTTTTCCTTCCTTCAGCACTACGCAGTTTATTAGCTACCTACTTACACTGGCCTGCGGTTTTGAGATAGGTGCGTGTGGTCGTGTATTAATGCGTTGTATGGATCCAGGTGACCTACCTATAGGTACCATCGCGGTCGCACCATCTAACCCGTGCACACGACCCTCTTTTTCGTAGGTAAGCGTTACGACTGCGGCTGCTCAAACTTTTTTTTCTAAAGACCAAGGACCATAATTAGGCAAAGACGTTACGGAAATTTTTGACATTCAAAATCAGTCAAGTGCATTACGTTGTTTATATTATATGAAAAAACTTATTTATAAGTTGACATACAATGGAGTTAAGGCTCGTGCAGACCAGCGCGATATCACGGGCGCTACAGGCAGCGCCACCCTTGTAGCGCCCGCGATATCGCGCTGGTCTGCACGAGCCTTTACGATAATCATAATGTATTATTTTTTGATAAATTATTTATGAAATACATATAAAATGTTGCTCATAACCTTTTTTTTATACTTATCAGTAACTTTTAATATAATTTAAGAAGTACATCTATGGTTGCGTTTAAAAAGTAGCATCTTTTTGTAGAATGGATCGCTTCGCACGACACATTTTTCCATCGACTCGTGATGTACGAACGACTTGTAGTGACAAGAATCTGGATAACATCACCATTTTAGATGCGACATACGAAGACGAGCAGCAATCACGAACGCGACATGTATGAGTGTAAACGCGAGAATTGTGGTCTCCAGGAATAGTTCTTACGGTGTTCAGATATCCGAGTCCGCGATAATACCTGCCTACATGTTTGTCTACGGAACCTTTGATCCAAATAGCTTTCATAACGTCTTCTCTTGATAAGATCACTAAGTGAACCCCACGTTTATCCCTCTTCTCTAGGACGGAGCGGAGGGAGTTTAAAACGAATTCACTTTAAAAAAAAATCTAGGTATGCAAAAACAGATAGAGATGCTTGCATGCTTAAACAGGTCAAGCTGTCCATCCATCCCAGGTTATGAGTAACTTAACAAAGGCAAAACTAAAATCATTGCAAAAATCACATTTTACGAAATAGTAATAATATTTACTTAACATTAAATCTTTGTATAACATCCATAAAATCTATAAATAATGAAAATCCAAAGCCATAAAATGCAAAATATTAAAAACATTGCCACGCGATTTCGAACCCTATGTTATTAACATATTGCTTAATTTATCTTAAAAAATAAATACTCGGACATTAATATTGAAATGAGGGGACATCGTTCCGTTATAGTTTAAATGCATTTCTCCATTTTGTACACGAAAACGACGAAATTCCCCTAAAAATGTCGTCCTTCCCCTATTTGCATTGTTAACTTTTTTCCTCGGCAGATGTCCGAACGTAATGGCGCGAGATTTTGACAGCGCGCATAATTTTTGGCGCGAACTAAAACTTGCAAAAAAAACTAAATTATTACAGGGAATTTACCCAACCCTTTTTTCCAAAGGATTGAATTCAATTATGAAAAAAACGGGTAATAAAAGGGTGTTTTTACAGAAATGGGGAAAAATGTATGTAGGTCACTGTGCTTTAGTGAATTAAAAGTTTTTTTCGCAAATATAAAAGCGTGGCTGGCGCATGTCTCTTCTTTACAAAAAAAGCAAGGGTTTAAAAATCACAATGGCTTTTTATAAAAATGATTTAGAGAAATTTTTCGCGGCAGATTTGTGAAATTACGTTTTTTTGGGTAAAAAGTGTATTTTTTACTGTTTTGTAAATAATAAGGTCGTAGGGCCGCGTGTCGGAGCGAAGTCGGGTGATTGATCGGGTATTGTTGTTTTTTAATAAAAATAAAAATAAATGAGGATGTAGAGATTGATTCCGATCTCCCGTGAATTTTATACGGGCGACTAATTTTATAAAAATGAATGTTTTGTGATTGAGTTTTGAAATTGATTTCATTCATCATAATAAAATTACGGATAGTCTATTTTTCAATATCTCGACGTTTTCATTTCAGTTTTATTTGACTAACGACGTGACCCTGCTTCGCACGATTTTTTTTTGACATGACAAACATCGAGATTTCCTTATTATTTGTTAGTTTAATATTAATGTATTGTAGGTGTATAGTGAAAACCTCATCAAAATCCGCCTCGGAGTTTATAAGAACGCAGCCACACAGACAGATAGGAAAAGCAACATTCATTTATAATTATTTAAAAAAAGCTAAAATTATATTAAAGGTAATCGAGCAGGTAAATGTATGTGAAAATTACCTTAAACGTTATGTGAAATATACCTACAAAAAAACTCGAGGTTGTGTACGTGTGCCATGCACGTATGCAAAGGTTTCACCAAATATTTTTCTATCTTTAAAGCCTTACTTATTTAAGTTTTATTCATAATATTTTAAGTATCATGAAATTACATACTTTTTCTATAGCCATAACTGTCCCACAGCTGGGACACATGCCTCCTCTTCGTGAGTAGGCCGTAATCCACCACGCGGGCCCAGTGTGAGTTGGTGGATTTTACATGTCTTCGAATTTTTGGTTCTATAACATGCCGGTTTCCTCGCGATGTTTTCCTTCACCGTTTTATGAGCAGTGGCGGTAAAATGAATTACAAAAAAATAAAGTGGCCCATCAGCATCAGGAACAGAGTCCAAGCTGCCGGTAGTCAGGCCTCACTATGCGTGCCGTGTTCAGGAGTACTGCTTTCAATGGGTGCCGGCAGGGTTACTTTCAGGGGGGTGCATCTTCAGCTTCACGAAGCGAGCTCGATCATCTTTGCGGTTCACCTCGGATATGTTAGGTTATCATAGTTTGACCATTCATACAAGAAGTAACTTTGTCAACTTATGCAGAAAAGCTTATAAAATAAGAGATTTTTCCATCTCGCCTGGAATAAGATAGATTTTATTTTGTCCATTCATACAGAAAGAAGACTAACTGTGTCGACTTATACAAAGAACCTTAAGAATTAAGATAGAGTAGGATGCAAGAGCGAGCGAAGCAAGCCCGATTATGTTAGTACCCCGCCTAGACTCGATTCGGTTTTCGGAAATAGGAGTTCGGTACTTGGCCGAGTAAATGCACAGAAGCTTTAGAATTTGGAGATTGCAGAATGCAAGAGCGAGCGAAGCGAGCTCAAAAATATTAGAATCTCGTCTCGAATAGGTTAAATTCTCTATTATTGTGTTAAGTGTCTTCAGATATATCTTTAGTTCTGAATGTTTTTCCACCCATATTTTATTTTGAAGACTGGGAGGTGCAAATGCACCCCCTTGCACCCCCTCCCGGCGCACACGATGCTTTCTGAATCAAACCCTTGACCCAGCCGCGCAATGAGAACTTCCTGAGATGTTAGTCGAGGCTCTCTAGAGATATATTTTATTTATAATTACCTGTTTCCTTCAACTTTTGGCCCTATAGAAGCTGTTACAGCTCGAATTATTCATTTGTTAGAACTACCAACTCCTAAATGATTACGGTAGGGAAGGCAGTACCTAACGACGCGGACGTGCAGATACCTATTAGTCAATATCTCAATTTGGTTATTTATTTCAGTAATATCCTGTGGTATTAAACCACATCGGACATGCTTAGTTTTCCTTTTAGAATGAACTTCCCAATACACCAGTACAATAGTAGGTAGGGAGGCGGTTAGCTACCTACCCTATGCAATTTAAAGAAAAACCGGCCAAGTGTTAATAAAAATACATAATCTATGAAATTTTCAACTGTCTACCTATTACGGTTCATGAGATACAGCTCGCTGACAGGCTGACAAACAGACGGACAGCGAAGGCTTAGTAATAGGGTTCCGTTTGGCACCCTTCTGGTACGGAACCCTAAATAACTGACTGACTACACTATCTGCGGTCAACCGCAGGTAGTGTAGTCAGTCAGTTTCACCCCAAAAAAGAACTTATTAATATCTTTTTGTTTGATCATGTTAAGATATCGAAACCCGTCACGTCTGCATCACGGAGTTTTGCTAGTTAGTTCATTTTGACCCTGTACATAGAAAAGAAGAAAAATCGCAGATTCTAAGCCAGCCTCAGCAACAAAGCACATTCGAACGCAGGGTCAGTGTTTACTCAAACAAGTGGACGTAGGTAACACCTACCTACACAGCATGAGTCTTCTCGAAGACCTTATCAGTACAGATGACGTTAATACTGTGGTTATGGTGTCGTCACGTGTTACGGCTTTATTTGCGGTACCTAGAAACTATTTTCCATCCAGTTACATCACATGTTGACTTAACCAAAAACTTTTGGATAAAGATTTTTTATTAAGAAATTTAGTTGCTTCTGCCCGCGACTTCTTTCACGAGGAAGTCGGCTATAAACTATCCTAAAACAGTCGGTAATAGTGTAGCTTTTAATTAGTGAAAGAATTGTTGTAATCCGATCAGTATTTCCCGTGATTATCTCTTACAAACAAACAAACAAACAACTTTAACATAACATATCGGGTTAGGCTGGGATTTACCTATGGTAGGTACACCCACATTTGGCCAGTTATGTTTAAGTCCCATGTAATTGGGGGCAAGCCTATTGCCAGCAACTGGGCACAAATCCAAACTCCGGGCAAATAAATTCCAGATGGACAATCAATAACATTTTGCCCAACCCGAACCGGGAATCGAACCCAGTCCCTCATGCTCAACAGTAGCGTTTGCGTCCACTGAACCAATTTTACTTCTTTATTAGATTATGAGCTTATAAAATTCATAATTATAATTGAATTTGACGAAGAGGAGCTTTTTAATGAAAACCTGCAAGTACACAACAGCAGCAGTGACTCATTTAGGACACAATTGTTTACAGTTCTTACAAATATCAACAAAGCACACTCATTATTTAACTGCGTCATAAACAGTTACCATTATTGAAAAATTACTTATAAAATAAACAATTCAATATTATTGAATAGAAAATAATAATTTTACTGTCGTCACCCAAGAAGATATTCAATTACAAGAAGCAATTATGAATTTTTGTTTGTATTCAATTAACAGGAATCAATTGCAGTTTTGTATTAGTAATTCGTTTATTTACTAATATTTTACCTTATGTAAAACTTGGTTACCTTGTCTTGAGCGCACTCGCACCCAACGGATATAACTATGGCGATTTAAAAAATCTGTATTCTGAATCTTCATCTTCCCAACAATGGTGGGGTCAGCATCCAGTCTAAACGGATGCAGCTGATTTTACATGAAACGACTGCCCATCTAACCCACAAACCAGTTAGTATAACTGTCCACAATTACCCATGGAGCGGAGAGGAGACGAGCAGAGCGGAGCTGTGCCAATATTAACCAATGGAATTGCATAAAGTCTCCGCTCCGCTTCACTGGACAGGGATTTGCGAACTAGTTTAAAAATTCCTTCAAATCCGGGAAGCGGCGCGAGGAAGCGGAGCGGGGAAGCGGAGCGAAGATGCAGAGCGAGGAAGTGGAGGGGAGAACTGGTCTCCCGCCGCGCCGCCCGCTCAAATTACTCGTTGCGTGAACTCGGCCTAGCTCCGCACAGTCCGCAACTCCGCTCCGCATCAATGGACAGCCATGGTCCACAAATCCGCTCTGCATTACTCCCTCACTCCGCGTCAATGGACAGGCAGCCTTAGGTACTGGGTAATACGATACTCCTTGGTAAGGCTGGTTGTCAGGCTTCTGACTCTCCGTAACGACTGTCAAAGATCTAAAAATGACAGCCGGGACCAAAGGCCCAGAGGGGTCTCATTATGTTATGGGTCACCCATCCACAAACTGACCGCGGCAATTGTAGTTTAACCTTCGATCGACCCATGCGGCTGTTATTATTTAGCCTCGAGCCCTACGAATGTGATAAATCAAACCTAATAAAAACCTCATAATGGCTAATGTAACGCCTTTACCTGTGATGTTTACATCTACCAGTGTTCTCCCAAAGGAAAACATCTCGTTTTTAATTACTCATCTTAAAGGCAAATTACTCTCTACAAAGTAGGTAGGTTACGTAGTTTTCATTGATTCATAATTGTTGTTGAATGAAAATGTTTCAATGAATTTCAGGAATCAACCCGCACTGGGCCTGCGTAGTAGATTACAGCCCACTCCCTCTCGAAGAGGGGAGGCCTGTGTCCCAGCAGTGGGAACGTTATAGGCATAAGTGTGACATATCTCGGAAACGCCGAGGTATTTCAGTGCTCTGTCGTGAACGTGAAAACTAACTATACTTATAAAAATGTGCATCCCCGATGTCACGTGTTCGCGGCAGCACCAACAGTATTGTCAGTGTGTTCGCAGATCGGTGGGATTCCCCGATGTTGCAGAGGTGGATGCACGACGCTGAATTTTAATGTTATGTTAATCTTTGTTGGTACCTCCTGTTACTAACCCTATGGACTCTGTCTGAAATAATAGTATTCTATTTTATTATTTTAGCTCAGCTCGCCAGTTTTTCATATATGTGCGTCCACAAACTGTCAAGCTAAAATATTGAAATCCGTTCAATAGTTTTTGCGTGAAAGAGTAACAAACATCCGTCCATCCATCGTCTCAAACATTCACATTTATAATATTACTAGCGCCCCGCGGTTTCACCCGCATAAGTCTTCATCCCGTAAGAATATCGGGATAAAAACTATCATATGTGTTAATCCAGGTTACAAAGTATCTGTGTGCCAAATTTCATCCAAATCCGTTCAGTAGTTTTTGCGTGAAAAAGTAACAAACATCCATCCATCCTCACTAACTTTCGCAATTATAATATTAGTAGGATAAATAAATAATATATATAAATATAATGTAATATATAACACAGTATATATAATATAATTAAGTAGGATTTGAATCAAATTTATTTGCAGTCACTTGAAAGTATTTTTTTTTACTGATTAGCTTTATTTTAATCAATAGCAAATTTTCTAAATTAACTACGGATTACGCACTTAGAAAAATTGCATGAAATATCTATAAAAATAACAAAAATATTGCAATTGAACAAAAAAACGCTCAAATTCAAGTTCAAACGACAACGAAGCGTGTCGGCCCGCGACCGGCGGGTTAACCCGTGTAATGTTGACACTGTCAGCTTAACCCCTCGCCTGCTCCATGTTTTGCTATGTTTTTTCAACATTTAACCCATTTTTCAACAATTTTATTGCATTTCCCCCATGTTAAGTTTGACAGATGCGACACCCAGCAACCCTCGCGAGCCGCGATTTTTAATGGATGTCGATTTTTTTACAAAAAACGCGCATTTTTGTCAAGTTTTTTTTTATTAATCTAAAGCTGACAGTTGACGCGGATATAATCTTTAATTAAGACTATTTTTGGTGGAGGATTTTTTTCTTTTCAAGTTAGGGTTGTAATTGTATGATTTATTTATAGATTATCGCGCGGAATGGTTTTAGCAGCATTTTTTATTTTATATCTGATTTTTGTTGTCCTAATTATGCTGTGAAATAATGATTTTCTTGTGAATCGCCGTTATTATTTTTTCTTGATTTTCTATTTTTATCTAATAAATTAATAATCATAAATGTTTACACAATTTCCCTGTTACTTTCCCACAATAGTTTAAAATACTTATGTGTCTTAAACTTTTTGCATTCTTTATAAGTAGATATTTTACTCGCATTCTCTATTAATATTAATAAAAAATATAGGCAAGTACTGACATAACTCAATATTAAACATATAAGTTAATCATTACTGGACTGTCCTGGTTAACACAATTATCTGCAACAGATACGGCAACAATAACAATTATGTTGTATTTATATTTTAATACCTATCCAACACAATAATAAACAACCAACTAGCTTCCAGTACCTGTACGATGATGGGGGTCAGATAGCCAGTCGCTCCATGTAAAATACTTGTATTCAGCTGCATCCGGTTAGACTAGAAGCCAACCCCAACATAATTGGGAAAAGACTAGACAGATAATGAGCTTCCAGAAATCAAGGCTCCAGGATTAGAGACATTTCCACAATACACTGTATGTCCCAGACTACCGCTTGACCAACCCAGTTAGTATTGGCTTGAGCCCATTCGAAGAATATGGAAAACAAAATATAAAAGTACATACCAGCCTGTAATTATTTGTCCCAATGCAGAGTACCTTCTATGGCCTATTCACACTTAGTACCATAAATATATGACCTTCCATCATTAACTGGGTGCTGCCATCTGTCGGGCTTCAGTCTAATTTGTTTCAGGAATGACAACTTGGTGATGTTGTGTGAGAAGTGAAGAAGCTAGATGATGCAGTATCTCTTTTAAAGAAGGGATAAATTAAAGTAAAATTACCCAGTTTTGTGACATCTTAGTGGTCACAACACCAAGGTACCTAAGGATAAAAACGGGGTAAAATTAAAATAATATTATTGGTCATAAAACAATTGCTGTTTCCTTTGCAGTATTTGGTTCACTTTAAGGAAAGTGAACCAACTTTATAATTCTTGAAGTGATTCAAGAAGTATAAAGTTGGTTAACTTTCCTTAACGTTTTGAGGAGAGAAAATTGACTCATATCTCAACTTAAAGGTGACTAAGGCAGAACAATAAAAACTCAACAATTATTTGTATATTTAATTTATTGAATACGGTAGAAATGCTTCGTAGTAATTAATGGAAAACAAATACATAACAAACAGACGGAGCTAGGAACATATACCGACCGCAGACCACATTGTAGCCCTTATTACTGAGAATAACTTAAATTAACCTGTCAGTTTTACATGGACTATTCAAATATTTAACTTCGAAAAGGTCACGAACGCACTTTTTCCTCGTAGTAATTTTCCGTCCCCAAAAAATATTCATATTAGATACTTTTTTTAAATGCAGTAAAAAATACTTTTATTTCAAAGATAACACTTAAGTTTTTTTTTTTTTTGTCTTGACAATAATAATAAGTTCTACAAAATGGCTGCGGCATAAGGTTTGGCTTTCTCCTAAAGCCAGAATATAATTCTCTTTATATATTTTAAAATATAATTTTATCCAATGTGGACGCCAGAAGTTTTTAAACCGCTATTGCAATTTAAATTGAAAATCAATCACGTAGGTTCTCCTCCAATTTTATGTATTGTAATTTCCTAAATATATATTTTTTATATTTCCCAACGAATGGCCATCCACATTAGTAAAACTTTTTATAAAATAATTTGACTAGAAACAACACAGTTTTTTATATAACTCGAAAAATTATTTTCACGTTTTACAAAATACAGTCGCACTAAAAATATATTAAAATTAAAAATAGGAACGACTAGAACGAATTACTAATTAATTATTATTTGGAATGAAGGAACTTTTGTATAGAGATCATAACGTTTTTGTCAACATCAAATATTTTTTTTAATAATAAACCTCTTCAATATTTGAAATTGACAAAATAAGTAACAAAGTTATCAGGGATTTATCTCAGACCTTCACAAAATATTAAAACTTAGATCTGAAATCAGCCACGAAAACATCTGTCCACTTGTTATTTAAGATACTTAACTATATTAACTTAGGAACTTATTATTTTTGCAAAAAATATTTTATAATTTTCCCGTTTTTTTTTTTCAGTATTTTTCAATTTGTGTTATATCACAAACAATTTAATTTAATCATGTAAGTATGTATTTCAAATCTTTTTGATTCTTGTAAAGCACTGAATGGTAGTTTTGTTTTATCAAAAATGATTTAAAAAAAATAACAAAAATTCACATAAACCTGCTGTTTTTATTTTTCTTAGACGCTGTAGTTTTGCGAACCTGCGCACAACATGCGTTTCTTGAAATAATAATATTATTTAGAATGAAATAGTATCCTACCCAAACATATAATATTCAAAAACTAAATCATTTTTTGCAATAACAATATTGAAAGCAAATCTAATACTTAAAACGATTTTGAAAATAATAATACAGATTATTACTCATAAAGCGTGCGACTGTATTGCCTGCTTCTAAGCGTTGTACTTGAGTGAATTATTGTTACCTATTAATATCACTCCTGTAAACCTCTCAGCTACACTTAATAATTAATTTGTACTGTTTTTTATTATTTGTTTACCAAACTCCGATACCTTACACGCTTGGTTAACAAATTTGTACTATTGTTAAATTGCGGACGTAGCTAAGATGGGACAGACGGACAAATATCATGTCTCTGTATTACACACATTTATAAAAACTTTTGATATTTTTTTTTACATTTTAGTCTCGGTAGAGAGTAGCAAGCTAACAAAAACTGTTAGCACCAAATGATTTGTTGAATAAAAACTTTTACATGTAAAAAGTTTATTTTTTGTCTGATTTTTGTTTGTACTAGTTTTCATTGTGATTTCGTACCCTTATTGAGTATCCCAAAAAATTACAACAAATACCCCAAAAAGGGTAAAAATTACAATAAAATTTGTATTTTTCATATGACTAGCATGAAACTGTTTATTTATCCTGCAAAATGAATATCTTTTTCCTTTTTTTAAATAATTAATGCAAACAAAGGAAGGACTTCTAATTGACTGTTTAACGAACATTTGCTCACAATAAAAAATCCCAATTATAATTTATTTCACGATGCTGAATTTCTATAATTTCATTAATCTGTTCATTTTCTATTCATTTTTGTTGTGAGTGTCAAAAGAAACAAACATTTTTTTTTTTTCAAATATACATATTTCTATCAAAAGTACTACGTATTGTTTTTTTTTTTTCTAGACCACCAAATGTATTTTCAATTTGTTATGTGAATACAGTTTTCAGAATTATACATAAATATTATCCATATATGCCTATTTTATACTATACATGTAATATAACTGATGTAATATATTAAAATTCTCTTACGGGGTCATCAAATGTTTTCCCTCCTACTTGATTAGCACTGAATATACGTATATGTGAATATTTTTTGTTACAATATATATATTTTATATCTAAGTAATTTCCAACAACATTACAACAGGAAATTACTTATATTACCTATCTTTGCTACGTCCCCAATCTTAGTTGTGGTTTCCACACCAAGTACAACGCGTTTGGGGAAACAAAACGTCTCGAACACAATTTTTAATACATTTTTCACTACATCCAAGGACATCGATCTCAGTGACCGTCCATTCTCCAAATATAATAAAAACCCGGCATTCTCTACTATTGTTCCACGAATGCACATAGAAAATGGACGATGACTTGAGATCTTACCACGCGTACAATTGTATTAATTTGTTATTATTTAAAACGTTATTAATATAATTTGTTGTATCGCGCGCCCGCGTCTCGGCTCCGTGTAAGGTCTAGTTTGGCTCTGCATCCAGGAAGACTAATAGGAAGATGGATCTTCAAAATAATTTCTGCCCTTATTTTGAATTCTATGCCTAATTTTGACGTTTTGGAGTAGGAATTTCGTTTCGGAACTATACGTAGGAACTTTGAAAATATATTAGTTAATTAGGCTTGTTGGAAATTCGTTGTCAACAACAAGAATATTCTTCGAAAAAACAGAATATTTTTCCAAACCGTTAGTTAATACTTTCTTCCATTTTCAGTTAATACAAAAATGAAAATGATTTTTCATTTTTAGTTAAAAAAAAATTAAAATGATTTTTCATTTTAACATTACAATTTTTCGTTTTAACAATGAAAAATGTACTGTTATTATAATTTCATATCTGATTACGATTATTTGGATTACGTAACCATTACATAAGGACTATAAGCGTAGTTACTCTATTTCCTCATAAGGTTTACCCTGATCCAAAATCACAATTATTATTATAACAATCAGGTTTAGCTTACCCTATCCGGAGCCGTTACGAGAGCGACCTCTAGTTTCTTTAAATTTAAATTACAACTTACGTACATACATAGGAACTTTCTTTAGAAGCTGCATGGTTTGTACAAGCTAACCTCCACACTGATCTACCAATAATGAATTATTCAAACAAACTTTGTTACCATTTTACCCATCAAATAAGTCTTGATTATCAAGATAATAATATTTAAGCGACGCCCGCCTCGCTTCGCTCTGCAGTAGCCATGATTTTATTAATGTTCAGTCTTTCTTGATGGCAGTAAATATAACTATTAAAAATGTACATCTCAAAATCCTGTTTTCAAAATATTATTTAAAATTTAAAGCGGTTTATAACTGTTTAATATTCGTGCAGAGCAGAGCGGCGCGCGCGGCGGCAGCAGTAACACATTATGTTTACGATTACAATACAAATAAGTATAATGCAGCGGGGCTTTCGGCGGGCGCGCCAAGCTCAGCCCGCGCGCGCCCCAAACAATGACCCGTATATAAATATTGGTGTGTTACACAACAAAACCCGTCTGACCGAGCCCCACGACCACATATCTAATCAAATTTAATACTAAATTACGTTTAATGTTGATCACTGCCCAATAGTACGTATCTTTGTGCTTTAAGTCACTCGTAGACAACAATAAATAGTATCGAGTAGCTAACATGAGCGCGCGGCCTCCGTCCGGCGCGGCGTAGTAACGCACTAACTATATTTGTACTTTATTGTAACTCCAAAATATAATTTATACAATAACAGCTAATATAAAAACTAACGTCGTGAGGTAGAGCGGTTGTCGTAGTCCTACGTGGCATGCGCTAGTACAGTGGGGGAGTCGCTCGGCGACGTCGCGCCGCGTCGCGCGCAGCCCGCGCGGGCGACCGCCAGGTGTCGCGTCTGCCGGCGCTCCTCAGTGATCAACATCGCACCGGTACTACGACGCTATCGTGAGTGCGCACTCACCGATAAAATACCTTTAAATAATAATTACTCCTAGGGTGTATTTCTTCTCCCGATCGAAATCGACGTTTCATAAACTCGTCTCGGACCGACCCGACGGAACATCGAGGAGATAATAATAAATAATCGAATTTATAAGCGGCAACGTTTCATATATCACCCGTTCAATATAATTCTCAATATATGAAGTTAGACTCTGACAAAAAAGAGGCCGGGGGCCGCCGCGGTGTGGCGCTCGAGCGGGCGGCCGCAGCAGCTTCTCCCTTTACAAATTACGTCTCATAATATTTCAGCAATCGCTTGAAGGCACACAGCGTTAAATGTAGTTAGTACAGTTCAGCGATCGTAGGCGCGCGCACGCGGCGGTGTAGTCGCGGGCCGCGCGCGCGCGCCGCGTCCGGCAGCCGAGCCGGCGTCAGCGGCTAGGCCGGCGTCAGCGTTAGCGTCACGGTGGCGCGGCGAGTGGCGCGTCGCCGCACCGGCAAGAAAACCAGCGCCGGCACCAGGCTCAGCGCGCCGCCCGCCTCCTCCACCACAAACGGCTGCATCGTGAGAGGCGCCTGCGGAGCGCGCGGCACGGCCAGCAGCGCGCCCGCGCCGCCGTGCGCCGCGCGCAAGTGCGCCTCCAGCGCCGCGAAGCCCTCCGCACGGAACTCGCAACGCGAGCACGAGTACTGCGCGTCAGCGTCCCCTTCGCCCTCACCGCTCTCGGGCCCCCCCTCGCCACCCTCCATCTCACTGCCGCACACGCTGCCCGGCGGCTCCGGGGGCATCTCTGGTGGCTCGTTCGCCTGCTGTTGCGCGTGCGCGCGTTCGTGGGCAAATAGAAATGCGAGCACGTCAGTGGTAAATGGACAATACGAGCAGGCGTAGGGTTTATCACGCGTCAGCAGGTCTAACGGCCGCGGCGGTGGCGGCGGTGGTCGTGCAGGTGGTGCGTGCTCGGCTAGTAAGTGCGCTCGCAGAGCCCGCGGGCCGCGGAACCGCCGCGCGCACAGTGGGCACGGCTCGGCGGGCGCGGTGGCGGCAGGCGCGGGGGGCGCAGGAATGCCGTGCGTGTTGTGTTTGTGCACGCGCAGGAAGTACTTGCTACACAGCTCCTTATGACAGATGTCACACGTGACGCCGCCGAGCTGCGTGCCGCTCTCCAGCGAGATGCCATGCATGCGCTGCATGTGAGTGCGCATGAAGTACTTATTACACAGCTCCTTGTTGCAGATCTCGCAAAAACTCGAGCCAGAAGAGGATGCTCGTCTCTCGTCGGGTGGTGGTGGCGACGCGGAGGGCGGGCGCGGCCCCGGGTCGTTCGGCTCGTCGGCGAGCCGCTCGGCCGCCAGCTCGTTCAGTTGAGAGATCATCGTCTGCAACTTGCGCAATTCTTCACTCGCAGATCCGGGTGACGCAACACCGCGCTCCTCTACAATTAGATTTAGCGGACTCGTTTGTCCATCTCGTAAGGCTGCCTCAAGCTCATCTTCACATTCTCTTTTAACTTCAGCCATTTCTTCAGGATCTAATGGCGGTGGCAGCGAATGTGAACGCGGTGGCGTGTCGGGTGGTAGTCCTGACAGCGCGGGTGGGGTGTTGAGCGGCGTGGTGAGGGGCGTGCCTAGTGGCGTGCACAGTGCCCCGGGCGGCGTGGCTGACGGCGGAGAGTGCTCGTTGACGGGCGAACGCCGCACAGGCACGCCGTGCCGCCGCTCTCGATGCGTCCGCAAAAAGTATTTGTTGCAGTACTCTTTACAGCATATTTCACAGAACGCTTCTGGATTAACAACACCTAGACGGCGTAGTGCATCGGGCTGGAAGCCACACTCACGCGCGCGCCTTGCCGAGTCTGGTGATAGGCGGCGTGGAGTGCCACCCGACTCCTCGTCAGAGGAGCGGCGTGGTGGTGACAACTGTGCGGGTGGTGGTGGTGCAGGCTGCGGGTCACCTCCGTCATAGATGCCGTGCTTATTGGCGCGATGGGTCTTCAGGAAGTACTTGTTACAGAACTCTTTACAGCAGAGGTCGCAGTATGCCTCAGGGTTGAAGATACGCGGTGGCTCGTGTCGTGGCAGGAGTCGGAAGGCGGCGAGGGGGTCGAAGGTGGGGAGGCCAAGCTCCCCGAAGGCAAGCGCGCTCTTGTAGATGTCAGCCATCTTAGCGTGCAGGTCGAGGGGCGGGGGCGCGAGGTGCTGCGGCTGCGAGCGTGTGGGCGCCGCCTGCTTGCGGCGCTTGCGGCCGGGGCTGCTGCCGCCGCTCTCCAGGTCCAGCTCGCGCTTGACCGCCGGCGCGACAGACATCGCGTCACCGCCGCATCTGAAATCATACAGACAACACGTTACTATTGATGCACAAGACATGGAATGTTTGTATTGCGAAGATAAAAAGTGGTAGTTTCATATTTTAAACAAACTGTGACCATCAACTAAGCACCCGCTTATGGAATTTAGCCTCTATTTTTTGGTGTAGATACAAAAAATGTTAATCTATTTAAATAAAAATCAATTGCCGTACATTATTCTCGCAAAAACTCGAAAACGGTCCGATCAATTGGTTTTTTTTTTTGTTAGTTCGCCTGAAACCAGCCCAGGGGCTGGTTTAGGAAAAAAGAAAATTAGGAAACAGCCGAAAAATCCAAATCGAACATTTGACAGGACAACGTGTGACGGGTCAGCTAGTACTCCATAAAATTAACATCGTAAGGACACATCTTTATCTACATACATCGACAGCTTTAAATATTTGACCATTTATAACCAAAAAAGAAACCATGCATTAAGATAAAAAAAGAATATTATTAAAATGAACGACATTTTTGAATGACATCTAAACATTTAATTTTTTTAATAAAGTGAACCGCAACCTAGTTTGGTTTTCTTCTTACAAAATATAATTGATTACAGAACTATTTTCAAATTATAATTCATTAGAAAATGACAACTGTAGACCTTCTACAGTTGTCATTTTCTAATGAATTATAATGTCATTGCAGTCATGGAAATAAATATTTACACAAAAACAGTCATTATTGCGGGAATCATAAAATTCACCATCAAAATGAAGTCATAGATTCATAATTTGTAATGACTAGGGTCATGATTACAAATTACTAACACACAAAATTGCAGACACAAAAAAAATAGGAATACCTACTATAAGTATTTTCATTAAAAGTTAATGTAATGTGTATTATTAATGGATTAATAATGAAATATTATTAAACTCAAACTCAAAGCATTTATTTCATATAAACCTATTACAGGTACTTTTGAATTGTCAAGGGGTCGGTCAGTCAGAAAGATGAAGCTAGTTGCCCATTCCAAAGCGCAGTAGGAGAAGAACGGTCATGAAACTTAAATTATTAATAACACTAAAACACTTTGAAAATCAACACGAGCTCAAAAAATATCCAAGCGTACAGAGAAACTGAAGTTTATTTAAATTATGCCTTCATACGTCATTGTAATTAATTGTTATGTCACAATTTCGATAATATCAGAAGAAAAATTAAAAGTCCCGATATTTTGTATCCATTTGAGTTGAGCTGCACGATTGTAAGTTGAGCTCCTTAAGTTCTGAGTTGAGCTGCACGATTACAGACAAATGCGTGCACTGACAAGACAGCTCTACTCAATCTTGTTTGAGTTGTTTGAGTGGTTCTTTCCTCAAAAGACCATTTTACAAGACACCAATCTACATGGTCTTCACATGATCTGACCAAGATTATGTCTGGACTTTAAAAGAGACTGTGACCTCTGAGTTTGTTTCGGCCTTTCTTCTTAGTCCGATGGAAAACGCCGACCTCATCTAGTTTTTAAAAATATTATTGACGTGTAAAAGTGTTTGTACAAACAACATTTCATTTCATTTCATCACTCGAGTAAAATTGTTTGCCAAAACTAACTATACCTAATAAAAGGTTTATTAGTAAAAAAAGATTATCACTTATACTATAAAAATAAATTATCATTCATAAGATCAAGTACCTAAGTAATCATTATTGTTAAGATTAATTAAAAATGTGGCCATTGCATTACTTTTCAATGCATAACTTCTTAATTTTTAATACCGTACAAGATTCCAATAAGAAAATCCTTCACCTATTATTATCCTGTCTTAAATCAATCGCCTCCATTGATCACTTAGTTCTAATCACCATTTTAAAATAATCACCATCTCAAAATCACCACACACACATCACCAAAAAAGTATCATCAGTGTCAAAGATAACCACAAAAAACCGCAAAGTACAATCAGTCGCGAAAACTTCTGACCTTTTTCTTTTCTTTTTTGGCACGTGCTTACGCTTGCGCGTGCGCGTTTAAAACTGATGTTTTAAGTAAAAATGCGTGCTGCATTTCTTTTTTTTTTTGTTAGAAAATAGCAAAAATGGTGTTCCCCACCCGGCCACCCCTGGCAATGTCGATTATTTGACAGGGGGCCGGTGCATTACGGTGAAGCGAGGGTTTACATGGCACGGCTGATATTTTGTTGCAATTTGTTTTATTGTGCACCATTTTTGGACTATGCAGATGTTAAGATGTCTTTTGTTTTTAAGATTTATTTGTGTTTATCACATTAACACAGAAATACATGAATGGCGTTCTTTTATCTCTAATGGTTCAATATTGCGTTTTCTTTTCAAAAGACACTACTTTGTTGGTGGTGTTCTGCTATTTGTAGTACCTACAATTTTCGGTTAAATACTTGTCTTATTAATTTAAATTATAATACCAAAACAATTATATCTACTTATTATCAAATACATAATATAATATATTTGGCTAAACTTTCAATTTTATTATACTTCAGCAAATAGTTTTAAAATACTTTAATGTTTTTCTTTACTTTTGTTTATTTTATATCTATTGCAAATGGATTGAAATAAACAAAAGTACGGTTACGAACTAGGGTTTATCTTCCATTTCAAACCAGCACTAAATTTTTATTCTCAACAATGCAATAGCTTCATGCAATGAACCTAAATAACTAATCCAACCCCATCGCCATGTAAACCAAATCTAAATACCAAACAATACGCGTTACTTTCCAAAAATTTGGAAACACTATCAAAAGGGCGTCTCTGATCAAACATGCTCCTTCTCTTTCACACATACGTTGTTCTTCTATCTCCCACTCATATTATACAATATGTTTTTCTCTTTCTTTCAATGTGATGTCTACGTAATGGTTATTATGAGTTATGGTGTTATAATAAATCTTACTTTAGATTTCAAAAAGTTTTTTATTTTTATTTTGATAAAGTGTTTTAAAGTTAATTTATAGAATACTGTTATAAAACTTAAATAAACTATTATTATTTACGAAAAGAAAATATATATTTTAAAGCCATTTAAATAGATAATTTAAAAAATTGTTGCAAAAATATAATTATAATAATGTTCGGTATGATAATTCATTAATGCCACAGACTATTATCACATCTCTTAAGTGTGATGTAACTGTTCAAAGAATATTAAAAGTATTTTAGAATCCTTTCTACTATGACTTGCAAAGACAAGTTACAAAAAAAGGCCAACAAATGAAAAAATATTAGAAAAATCCATGAAAAGTTCAGACAAGTATTATTTGATATAAACAAGCAGCGAGCGGTAGCTGACGCTTTCTCATAACATTTTTTCACCACCAAAGTAAAAAGTTTTTATTAAAAAGTCGAAAAACAAGTTTAATTACTTCTTAAGGAAGTGGACGGGCCAACATCAATTTGCCTTATTAAAGTGTTATTGTAATTTAAGATAGCCAGCTTCATTTATTGTTTGGTCGCTGCGTTCGCATACAATGAAATGGAAATAATACACTCACACTCACTCATGTGTAGGTTTTCCTACGTTTTCCCGAGAGAGCTTACAAAACTGTTAAAATACAGCATTGTTTTTGGTAATATTTTTTTTTATTTTTTATTAATACTAATTAACAGTTAATTGACCATCATAGTTTATTTGTTAGTATCTCCGCAATCTCTCTTTCAGATTGAACTAAGATCAGAAACTTTCAATAGTAAAAAAATAACTGAGTATTCACCGTTTTCTAGTGATTAAAAAAGTAAAGAAGACCAAAACTATACGATGATGTTTGTGTAGTTTAGTCCCAAGTAAACGGAACATTTGAAGCAGTCACTCCATTTCTATTTTTGAAAAGTAGATTGTCGGAATACCTCGGTTCCGCGGTGTCATTTAGATTCCATTCATTTTAAAATGTTTCCCAAATATTTTTAATGAGTTTTCTTCCTTTTACAAGTTTTTTCTTAATGGCTTTGGCTGGTCTAATTATGAGTTCTTTTGGCTGCCGCGCCCCCTTCATTCAAGTGACCTAGTAAAATCGACGTGGGCAACAATAGGAAAAATATAACTTTCCTATATGCCTCTATATTTTTATTTCCCTATTTCTATGCTTGTGCCTTCTCTGTATTTGATGGGGCTTTTCCCTGTGTGGGATAATAATAGGCAGATATTTTGATGTCTAGGTACATTATCGTGGTCCATTAGTGCACAAGACAGAACTCGCAGGTTGAGTATTTCCTGCAGTAATTGCTGACATGTTCAGCATTTCAACCAGTTCTATGAGGTCCACTGCTGAACTAGGTATTATGTCGGTTTTTAAGAAAGGGATTTCACTTATCAGCTATAAAGATGTTGCTTTTTTCATGATTTAATTCTGCTTAAAACAGCTTGATGACACATGGAGAAGGCGTAGCCAAATTCTGGGCTTACCCTATATATACTTAAGTTGTCATCGACACAGTAAGATTAGGAATGACACATTTCATTATATTCTGCCTAATGCATCTTGAAGAATTACCAAATAGGTGGCAAAGCAAAGGCCACTAAAGGTTTCACAACTTCCCAATTTAAATGGGCAAGTGGAGCGAACATTTAGGGCAAGCTTACCAATTTTGTAAAAATAAAACAACTTTCGCTTCGTTATGATAAAGATAACAACTGATAGACACCATGTATCTATAACAAAAGTTCATAAATTGATAACCAGAAAAGAGGTTATCAATTTTTAATAAATTGCTTTTTAGGTGAGTGACAGGCTGAATAGAGCCTTGCCTTTGCCGAAATCCATCGTTCTAAAAACAAAACAGAGACAACATGGCGCCCAAATAATTACAACTACAAAAATGCGATCACTGAGCAAACTGTGGTTCCATTTTACGAACACCACTCAATATTCATTCATTTTTTCGAGTCAAGTGCTATATTTTACTGCTAAGTCGTTAACTTTGAAATATCGGTCGCGGGGGAGGCGTGGGGTGTGGGGGTGGTTGGCAAATAAAATAAAAATAAAGGCCGATTACGCCCGACATTTTATAATGGACGATGAAATGACATGCGGGCGCCGCTGGGGCGCGCGCCGGTAGAGACTTCCTAAATGTCAACGCGTGATTTTTTGGCGATTTCAGCTTTTAGCTTTTATTTTTGTTTTGTTATATTTTTGTGAACTATTTTGTTAAAGGTTCGAGTTGGACGGGGCTTGGTTTTTGTGTTAGTAGTTTGGGGTTTTAGATTTATGACAGGTCTGAAGAAAAAAGGAAGCTTTTATTTCTTTCTTTTTGTGATTACGCAATAATAATACATTTTTAAACAACAATTAAGTATTTAAGCACGTCTGGAAGTCTAACATAAAACTGAAAAAAATACAGATGTGAAAAAGGCTAGTGTCCTGAATTGTGTAACATTGATGAGTCATTAGGACTAATTCAAGTCATGGTCATATTATTATAATAAGTTAGTTTTATCACCTTCAGATAGACTTTAACAATATAGAAAGTTATTTACAGCAAAAACAAAATTAGGTAAACGAAAACTTCAATCTAAAAATTAAAATTTGTAACTTTCAGTTCCACTCCATCCCTTTCCGATCCAACAGACATGTCACCGCGTATTTATATTCAATCACTCGGGGCGGGAGTCGAACCCGCGACCCCTACCCCCGCAAACCTCGCCGCCAGGTGCTAAGGGCTTATAATTTTATAATTGATGCCTGTGACTGACGCGGGCACATTTTAAAGCTGCACTTGTGGTCGAAATTCGGTACTTTGTGAGGGTTCCGTAGGGTAATTTTTGTTTAGAATTTGAAAAAATAAAAATTATTCGAATTAGGTATAGATACCTAATACACAGTCAGACATTTGACATGCAAAAGTTAACAATGAAAACGGTTGTTTATTTGAAATATTCATAACAGGATTCATCTTATAGTGAAAACATCTATTTACTTACGACACGTTACCCAAAAACATAAACTCATTTATAATTGAACAGGCAAAGAATTTGCCATAATCTTCACACAGCTAAAAGTTTAAACGGATTTTACAAATCTTACCACACCGACAAGTGGGATAAGAGTGGCTTATTTTCGGCTAGGAATTACGCGAAACCTTATATTCGGTTTCTTTAAAATGTGGTACTTAGTATCGGCCCCATTAGCGAGTTTATTAGAATACGATACTTGTAAGGAATCCCTATAATTAAGTCCCTCCATTCATCCGAATGTAATTCCATTATTCACTAACATTTTTACACTTTTGAGTTATGTAAGTAAATTCAATTAATTTACAAGGTAACTAGGTCAATACCAGAGGAGAAAGAAATCGGAGTCCTATGTTTTGGGATGACCTATATCACGATGTTTATTATAGAAAATGCCTAAATAACTTATACTTTGAGTTACAGACCTAATTTCAAGTTAAAACAATACATTATTGCTTTTTGTAATATTATAAAACATGGTTGTTTTAACTTTTAAGAGGTTTATTTAAAGGTTTAAAGTACTTCTTTTCTATCTCTATGAATTGACTGTTCAATAGTTTTATTATGCAGGTAAAGTGTGCTATTGCTAAACATTAATTCCATTATCTAAAACATGAGGTCAAAAAACGTCGCAGACTAACACTTTTTAAACAAACAAAACCTACTGAAAACTTCTAAAAATATTCTCACGAATGGATTTCCCACTTTACCTACGGAACCCTAAAACACAAATCAACGGCTAAGAGCGGTTGGCAGAGATGTCCCCACATAGTGTTTACAGTATATTATAATGATTATGTCGCCGTTATCATTTGGAGGGTAAGCAGCACTCTGTTAATGTTTATGAACTTTTGAATTATTTTATGTGTCAAAAATTGCCTTAGCCAGACAAAAACAGGCAATACAAAATAAATAAAATGCTTGCTTTTTAAAAGCAAGCATTTTATTTATTTTAAACACAGTACATATCTATTGAAAATAATTATGATGTGGTGTGAATTCATGGCATAACCATTAACTATTCATAGCATTTCCTCCTAGTGATAATAATTTGGATTTTACGACATGAGCAGACAAAAAGAAAATAAAGAAAAAACGAATTGTGTCCTTTTTAGAAGAAATTACCATCTTATCACCTATCCACAAATCCCAATATCCACTACAACCAACTTAAAGCTACCCATCATAATTAAACTACCCCCATTTCCAGCAAGCGTGAACATCCCAAGTTATTCGACCCTGAACCTATTTATGTAGCTATAACGATATCTAAACAATCAAGGCCGAACAGTTTGTTCAGACGACGACACAGCGCAACGCGACGGCGACTCAAAAGTTGTTGTGAATTTACTTTTAGACGCGGACATCTATCAATCAATTACGAACTTATTTTTAAAGTTGTTGTTACTAGTTCGAGCAAGCAATTTCAAACTCTTTTCTTACACATTTTGCTGAGTAGGTTACTTAGGTAGTGAAACCGCCAACGGTGAAGTCTTTGACAGCACTCGTCCTACCTATAAAGTAGCATAAGGCTCGGACTCCACCAAAGCGGAGATGCGAGGAGAGGATACCGTGTTTTAAACAACCAATAGAATTTCGTTATTCACACATCTCATCTCCACTCATCTGTGGATACAACTGAGCGGAGACTTATCATATTTGTATGGCGCGAACGAAGCGGAGATGTGAGCTGTGCCTAGCAAGCTGGCGACTGCGCAGCGGAGACGAGAAGAGATGAGAGCGGCGCCGCAATTTCGTGATAATTTCAGATTACTTAATAAGTTTACCTACACAAATGATCCTTATCACATTCAAAAACCGTAAATAATAAAATCTAAAAGTTGACAACACAATCGTCATCATCATCAGCCTACAGCAGTCGAGTGCTGACCATAAAATCAAAAGTCATTTGTTCAAATTACGCTGAGAATCAGCACTGTTTGAACGTCAACGTTCAACTCTATCCTCAGTCTCTCAACCTGCTAGTACCAGCCGCCCTGCGAAGATCCCCCGCTCCACATATTTTTAGTCCTAATTCCTACATTATTTTGCTAATACACGGCCTCCACACAAGAACCGTATACCCCAATGCTCAAAGATGCTAAGGCCTAATATCCAGGACCATCGACTTCGCTGTTTTTCTGTCCAATTAACTCATCCAAGATTCGATACCTCACGCAGACTTCAAGCAAAGTCCTTTCCACTTTTCAAGACACATTTATCAGCCCACCCCAAAAAAATCGTTCACACAACTACAGAAAAATTGCCCATCTGAGCACGTTCTTAGATAAAAATCGCGAGCGACGTCGCGGGAACAGACAAGCTGACATAAATATGTATGTATACATCTCATATGTGACGGCGGAGTATTGATTTTGTCGAAAAAAGTTTATATTTTTATCTCTGTACCTAGTTTTAAGATAAAGCGGTAGCGATAACCGAAATTAAAAATGTAGTAAATCATTCATCGATTACTTTTATCTGTATATTTGGCACACTGCATATGATTTTGTGGGGCTTAGAAAGGTTTTAAAGGTGGTTTGTTTTGTTGAAAGGTTCTTGTAGTATGACCTAGAAACGGTTTTTAAGTTAGCGGGTATTGTCTTACTATGAATATATTGATATAATAGTTTCAATCTGCCTTGTCTTTTCTCAACTGTGTTGGGGTCGGCTTCCAGTCTATCCGGGTGAAGCTGAATACCAGTATTTTAAATTGAGCGACTGCCTAAATGACCTCCACAACAAAGTAACTGGGTAATGCTATACCCCTTGATAAGACTGGTTGTCAGACTTTCGGGGTTCTGACGACCCGTAACGACTGTCAAAGATCCACGAATGTCAGCCGAGACCGACAGCTTAACGTGCTTTCCGAGGCATGGAGAAGTCTCGGTATGTAAAGATAGTCACCCGTCTACGGACCAACCCCGGCAAGCGTAGCTTAACCTGATAAATCGACACGTGCGGCTGTTATTACTTAGTCGCGGTACCGTCAGGAACATAACTATGTTTGTGAATATTTTGGGATATTTAAAAATAAATCTGAAGATAATAATTTTCAAAATCAGAGCTAATAAAGACTAGGCTCAGTAGGTATTTTTGTGTGCCTACTTCATAATAATAAATGATGGTATAAAAATAACAATTAATTGTCATGTAACACTTTTAAACTGTATTGATGTAAATATCACTTCCTTATTCGCACTGTGCCAATGTGAAATGATCAAATAACAATAAACGTAATATCCGCCTTCCAAAGTTCACAAATCCCAGTGTTTGGGTCAAACACAAGAACATCCCCGATCGAAGGTCGACAAACTAAACGACAGGAATAACATTTTACAATCCATTACATCTTAACAACGACTGTTTCTATAAAATTGTTATTTTTATCGAAGATAATGTGCAATGGATCAAAATCTAATGTAATGCTAGAGAATTTGATAGGATAACTGAGCTTTGAACGGCTCGTGGCTAAGTAAAACCAGCCACACGGATCGATCTTTAAGGTTAAGCAACGCTTGCCGCGGTAGGTACGTGGATGGGTAACCATCCATTATATATCAAGACAACCTATGTTCCTTTGAAAGCACGTTAAGCCGTTGGTCCCGGCTGGCATTCGTAGATCTTTGACAGTCGTTACGGGTAGTCAGAAGCCGAAAAGTCTGACACCGCTATCGTGTTACCCAGTAACTGGGTTGTGGAGGTCAAATAGGCAGTCACTCCATATACAATACTAGTATTTAGCTGCATCCGGTTAGACTGGAAGCCGCCTCCAACATAGTTGGAAAAAGGCTAGGTAAATTTAATATTTTTTATTTATTTAACAAAAAGTGTGGTACAGTATGTTACAATAAATATAATTTTACAATTTATGGATAATCAGTAAAAGAGTAACAATAGAAAGAATTGAATCTGGCGTCCTAGCTAGATTACATGCTAACCTGTATTAAGTATCGCCAGCCCAAGTTCCCACAGAAAGAGCACAATATTTTTTTTTTAATAGACTGCTTATAAGGTGCAAACGTATGTTAACTTATATTTTACTTACTAAGTGTGTGAAGTGTTCGAATGTGTGTGTTCTGTGATATTGATCAACGACTGTTTCTATAAAATTGTTATTGTCGTCGAAGATATTACGCATCGGATCACAATACGTATAATATCATGGTAGTAAATTTGATATTTATCTAATATAATTGAGGTAAAGCTTTTAGCAGTTTTTTTTAGTTAATTGATTCAGGCGTGACCTTGCGGAAATCCATTATAAAATGCAATTGAAGTGGATATATTTAGTAACCTGTTCCGCTTAGCTATTTCTAAAGAGTCTTAAAGAGACCCTGAAAGAAATCGACACTTGTTTCACCTCTCAACGAGGCATCCTCAGGATGATGATTGACTTGTCGTGAACTCGAACACGGCGTGTTGCCACACCAAGTGGTGCAGTCATCCTGAGGATACCTCGTTGAGAGGTGAAACACGAGGCGATTTCTTTTAGGGTCTTTCTAAGACTCTTTAGAAATAGCTAAGCGGAACAGGTTACTAAGTATATCCACTTCAATTGCAGTTTTTTTTAGATAAATGCAATTTGAATGGTTTTGGATAATTACTAACAGCATGGTCAGTGAACACATGAAGGCGAAACTAACAAAAAAAAAACACGATAAGACGATACTACTGAGATTGATATATCTATAGCTTGATAGAGAAAAGTTTAACTTAGTTTTAAGATAAAAATGTTTATTAACTTTTGATGTTGACTCTACATACACAACTCGATAAAACTTACTATTTGCATATAATAAAAATAAATATGCCATTGCATTGTGTAAAAGACCAAAAGGCACCAGCATGCTAATTGCGTAATACACAATCAATTACAATCTGAATCGTTTTTAAAGAGATTGCTAATCCATTGCTTCATAAGTTCGAAAAAAAATCTGCTCAATAACGTAAATAACGCAATGAATGTTGTTGAACTGTCAAATGAAACAGATTAGTCTTAATCATTTACCGAAAATGTGTTACGCAAAGTGTGTTATCTACATATCAGAAGACACAGGCACTATATCTATTCATATTGACCTACATACCCTCCACTTCCGGCTATGCTACAAGAATGATTTTTCCCATACAGTTTACGAGGCCATAATACGTTTGTTTGAATATCTATCATGGGGATAATCAACGTAAGATCATAATGCTTCACTAACACTATCACTAACATATTTGGCAGGAACACAAAAAGCCTCCACGATTGTCAATATGTTCCTATTTAAGTATATCGTCTGTTTTCAGATTCTTTCCTTTATTATGTCAAGATAGCTTTTGAAGCTACGAAATTAAGCAGAGTATTACTTACATAAAAAACTATATTAAATTAATTGATTGCAGAGATCAAAATAGCATACATGATTGACCAATAAAATCTTTTTATTGGCCTGGCCGGCCATTTTATGAAATATTTTTTTTATTTTTTTTTACTCTCAGAGTCTGTCAGTGTCATAATATTAATTCCGTCTGACATGTAAAGGAGATGGTTGAATTTGATTCTGAGGTATTGACATTACAACGCAATATACAGTGTGGGTAATCTTTTTTTCCCTTAAACTCGTTAACGTATATCATTAATAGATAAAAAATAAAAATATCAGATTAGAAAAATAAGTAAATAACATTAAATTTGAAATGTCTGTGAATATGTTTTTTTTTTGTATGAATGGACGCTATACTGTTGCGGGTTAACGGAACGCTTTTCGTCAATTAACGTAATGTATAATGCTGAGTCGATAAAACAGATTCTTTCGTGCAATGAGCAGACGAAAATAGCGCTTAAGGTGATGAACATATTTTGGGTGCAACTGTACCTACGCCAGGCGTGCTCTATGCAACCTTGCAGAGTAACTCTTCGTTATCCTGACATTGTCAGACGAATTCCATTGAAATTATCATGTCGATATTACCTAAATAAATTTAAAATAAACTGACCTGTAGTTGTCACTTGTCAGTTAAAAGTTTCGATGAATAGGATTTCGTTGTGCTACGAAAAATCATTCGATCGCTTAGTCCCTGTTATGACTATAAGTTTAGGTTTATAGAAATGGGGAGCGTTTTTGTACCTACATATGAACAAAGAACCTGCTTTAAAATTAGAAATTACTTTTCCCCTAGAGCAAGATATGCTTCTTTTTTCCCCGCTCTGGTACGCTAGAAAGACGGACTCTTTGAGCAAGAGAAGTGAAATAGTAGAAATAATAGATACAAGGGGCTAAAATAACCCATTCTATCCAGGTAGTTTTACTAGCAAGAAAGTAAATAGAAACCGTGATATAATGGGTTATTTTAGCCCCTCGTATAACAATCTAATATTTAACTAATAGTTATATCTTTGATATTTCTCAGGACCCTAGGGTCCTGGACCTTTGGAAGGCGTACAAGGGGCCAAAGCCAACTCGCAGAGGCCCCTTAGATAATCTTAAATGGAATGTGGCGCCAAACGACGATTATCCCTGTATGCACTACGAAAGTGCACCCAAGGACAACCCCCGGTTGGTGCAGGAATATTGCAGAACATGAAATAAAATATATTGGGCTATAGGTTGGGTAACTATAGTAGATTGGTTATCTAGAATTTTGGAAGGCCTATGTCCCCTGCCTGATCAATGTTTTATTATGTACACGGATAAAATGGCAGGGGGTGACTTGCATACTCAATAATGAGCCCCCGAAAATTGGCGCTAGCATACGTGTCGTAGTGACGAGGGGGCAACATGTCCTGAGGTGCTTATGAGGAGTGGAAATGTATTCCACGGCTATCATAACAATCCCGGAAGTACGGTCAAGATCCCTACCAGCATCTTACTGGTAGGGAGTACATCTTCTTTCCTCCGAGCACGTTTGCTCTTGCGAATCTCCACTCAAGCCGGCCAATTAAGGCAAGAATGAGGTGGGAGCTCCGTTCCTCGTCATTGTTCACTCCAACCGGCCAATAAAGGCAAGCCAGAGGTGAGGAACAAGACTTCTCCCTGGAGATAGGGTCCGTGGGGTCGCTACTGCCCAACAGTTTGCCACATGCTGCTCTGCGGGTTCCTGTATCTCTCTTGGTCTGGCTCCTCATCCCAGACCTGTTCCGGCAAAGGAAACTCTACCGGCACAGACCTAGAGTTCGGAGCGCCAAGCTCCACCACGACGTCAACGTAGAGATACGGCGGTGGGGTTATTTATATTATTAATATCTGTAAAGTATCAAGGCACGTGTAGAACTGAAGATGTATTGTATTGCATTTGCTACGAGTTGCTACGAATTCATAAAATCATGACGAAGACACAACAATACCTGCGGTGTAATTGTGTGGTTGGAGCTGATGAGGTGCTGGTAGCGATGGTGCCGAGGAAGAATAAATAAAACGGCGGACAAGTAATCTTACGTATGTATTGAACCAGTTGGAAGGGGCGTGTTGCCACAGATAACATAATAATTTACATTTTAATGTTGGTGTTGCAATACTTCTTACTAAAATACCCAACATGCTGCGGCCTCACTGAATGGGCAAGTTATTATTATTTCAATTTCCTATTACAAGCAAGAAATAATAGCCCTAAGCTGCTATTACATAAAAAACTCACAATTTTTTCTCCTCTTTTCGTAGCAAAACATCGTTTTTATACTCATACATAGACAATGCGAATAAGGAAGGAAGTTTGATTGATAGTAGGCTGTTACAGCGAAAAAGGGAAATTTTAAAACTATGAGACCAGAGAGTGACTTAGTAGGTAACTGTGTTCATCCTCTCCCCTCGGCCCTCTACCAATTAAACATTATTACAACCAACTTTTTGAAATCTGACACTCACCGTCACAGGTTATAAAAGGTTCTCATATCATTGTATTAGGTCGACTGTCCGTCCTCAAATCATCCCCCGCCTCCCCTAAGACACGAGCACAAACACACGAACGTATATTAATCTAATCACACTCCGTTTCGGCAAGAATGTGTGAGTATACGTCTTTAATAATATCTGGGGGGAGGCCGCCCGGGGAGGAGCTCCACCCTCCTCCCCCACTAGTGAAAAAATATATCCTAAGGAAAACAATATTATAAATTGGACGCCGCGTATGTGTGCGCGCCTGTACAAATGGCAATGTATTTCCTTCGCATGTCTTTTTATTTCATTTTACTTTATTTTATTCCGCATGTGATGTAGTATTTTTTTTTTTCACTTTTATTATATTTTCTTTGACGTAGCGGAGCCTCGGATGACAATGTAGCCGAATCGAATTTTCGTCGACGTTACATTTGTGTCGCTCTGAAATTATAACGCGCGCCTTAAAATATGCTTTTTTGGCTTTTTTCTCTCGTTGTATATTTTGTGGAAAATACGATGTTTCACGTACAAATCACTTCGTTGAGGAATTTTTTGCGATTAGAGTTTTATTTGTTGTAGAAATTTGTGAATTTTTTTGTTTCTTTGAATTAATAACATGAAAAATATAACGTTACAATCGTAGACGTCGTTTTATTACATTTTGTTTGGGGCTGGAATGTCGTGAGTCCTTGAAAAGTACTGACACGTGTAAGGAAAAGAGAATAACTTTGATAGATATATTTATTTCAAAGTTTTCGCGATCTTTAATATATGCTTTTATTCTTGTAACGAGGCGCGTGCTTATGTATCAAACTCTGCCTATTAGAGCCGACTGCGGAACATAGGCGTCGCCAAACTTGTATCATCAGAATAAAGAGCAACAGACTTTTTCGTAGTTTACCATAACATCATAGACGAGTTCGAAATAAGTACCCTATCACCTATGAAGTCATTCGACAGATAAAAAACAGGAATCGAAAAATTTGTCAAAACATAAACCAGAGTTAAGTACTGGTGGTGATGCCTACCCTAATTATGCAAGAACAAAAAATAGGGCACTCATAATATGACCTATTTCTCGCACGTCATTCAATGCTAAACTAAGCCCTGCGCCACGAGAACATTGCATGAATGCTTTACAAAATAAACACTCCATCCACGTGCGAAAATAGAGCCTAAGAATTATTTAAGTGTAGTTTAAAATCAGTATTCAGTATTGTAACAACCACTAGTAGTAGTAGGTAGCAGAGGTATCTGTGAAGGAGCTCGTCTGAGGAAGTACTACCAAATACCACCATAACTATCTCTGCCACCAAGCAGCGTTGCATGGTCCGGTTTGGAAGGTATTGTTGCCGGTATAATAGGGATGATGCCTAGATTAAAAAAATAAATTCTCTTTAGTCCGTCAGTCAGATAATAAAAAAATGTTAGGCTCGTATTTTTGCTTTATCATAATAATAAAAAATGACTTAGATAAAACGCATTAAATTTGGGGGTCGCTACGTCACAAGTAAGTATAAAATCTACATACTCGTGACGTCATGGCACATTTTAACTCAATGTATCGCCGAAATCTTTTGATTCCGTAAAAAAAGAAAAAATACGTGTCCAATATTTTTTAATAACATACCTGACGGACAAAAAATAATTGTCATCATCCCTATTACTTACATGCGCAAGAGTCATTTCAATTTTGTTTCAAGATAAGATATATTTATTTGCTCATGCATGCAGGATAACATTAAAAAAGTACAGGCTCAGACATGTTTGCCACATGTTATGGCGTGCAAATATTAATAATTACGATTGTTAATAATTTAGGTAGTCATTAATGTACCTTGAATCTAGCAAACATTCATAAATTATAAATGTCAACAGTAAAGGAAAAAAACAAAATAGGATAAAAAATAGGAAAAAGGAAAAAAAAATAGTCCGGGATGGGATTTGGAAATAGGATTGTCAAGAATGGCAATGAGCCTACGATGCCTCTGATATCGCAGATCATCAGGTGGAAAGCCTGATTCATCACCATTCATCATCGCTCTGATGCCCTGTCCTAATTTATTTGGGTTCGGCATAGCATGTCTTTTTCTTCGATACCTAATTCAATATTAGTCAATTTAACAATACAAAAAAAAATATCAAAAGTCATTTATTCAAACTAGGCTGACCATTTTTTTAACGTCAAAATTACATAAGACAGTCCCCAAAACGCCCACCCTTCATCACTTCCTAGTGCTTTAGCTGGGAAGAAGTGGCGCAACAAACTCCCCAGCAGCACAGCTGTCTGTTCAGTTAAAAAAACTTGATTCTATACAATAGTAGATACTTATGCAAAATAATTTATATTACGCAACAAAAAACATTAAATTAAATTATTTCCTATATTATGTCAGCTAGCACACGCCAATACACCAACAAAAAAACATCGAAATTTAAACTCTAGCGAAAATAAAAACTAAATCATCTAACTAATCAACAATTTCAATATCAATTTATTTATTCAGTAACAATTCATATTGTGTTCGATTATAATCGTCATCAACTAAGTCGTCATCTAGTAGTCACTCCCTGATTGTCAGCCATACGATAACTTTAAAAAAACTTAGCTGGCACCTATCCTAAGTATCAATCATAGTTAACAGTAAATGCTAGGTAAACTACAAATAGCTTACAAATATCTTCTTGTTAACAATAGAGGTTTAATCTGAACGTCACATCTGTCCCCTTCGGCCATTTGAATGTTTTCTCAATTCCACCCGGTATCGGTTGTTGTGGCCACTCGCTTATTGTGAGATTTATCTTCAAATAAACAGATTTGGGGTACCTGTGTCTTACATATTTACTATTCAATCGTTTAGGAAACGAATTCGCCTTTTGTTAATATTGAAAGGTAAGTGCCACTATCTGTAATAGTGGAATCTACTTATTCCTGTCTATCGGCATCGTTCGCTAGGCCCGGGACTACTTCCAACATAACCAAACGTTGAATACTAATATATTTTCCAATAGCTTCCGCCAGCGGCTTCGCCCGCGTGATATCTTTATAAATTACAGCTTATGTATGTTACTCAGTGATAATATAGCATTCTACTGGTGAAAGAATGTTTTAAATCGGTCCTGTAGTTTTTAAGTTTATTAAAAAAAATACAAATCTTTTCTCTTTATAATATCAGTGTGGACAATAAAAGCAAAGAAAGAAATATCGTTGGTGTGGAGGTGTTATTGTTTTTAGTCAATGAAATCTAAAGGCCAATTCTGGTACCTACCAGAATTGGCCTTTAGATTTCATTTGGCCGGACTTGGCCGGGTTTTTAATTACGTAGGTACATAATTAAAAAACCAGCAAAGTGCGTGTCGGGCCACGCACAATGAAGGGCTCCGTAATTGGGATGAATTTATCCTAAGAACAAACTTAGTAGTTAAAACACATGTTCTCCCATACATCGATACACGTCACGGTCAATTCTCCAACTGCAAATGTATGTTTCCAATCGCATTTTTTTTTTTTAAGTGACAGTACTACAAATTATAAATTTTCGCACTCTTTCTTATTCTTGTGCTGTGAGACCGTGCTTCCTGCAAAATTTCATGATTCTAGCTCAACGGGAAGTAAGTACCCTGTAGGTTTTGTTTTATTTGCGAGTATCAATGAACATATGCCACAGAAATGGCCGTATTTTTTTAGTGCGTTGACTTAGAAGCTTGATTTTTTTAAAGCTACAAGGGAACATACATCTACGTATTTGATATTAATTTCAACTTGATATCTCCTTGCGCTCCTGAGAAAATGGGTCTTGATAGATTGACGAACGGACAACGAAGTGATCCTATAAGGGTTTCGTTTTTTTCCTTTCGCAATCTCATCTCAGCTATAGAAATGTCAAAAACTTGCCAAAAATTTGAACGTCTGAACTCCTCAATGTCTATACTTAATACCAATATCGTAAAGTGAGTGAGTTTATTTCCACCGAGCTACAATATGTGCTGCGTAGGTACGGATGTCGGATATGACGTGTCACAAACGATCCAATATCTAAGCCATATGACTGTGGAAGCCGACGTCCTACCTTGAAAATCAAACCTATCTAGATATCTTATAACCTTGATCTACGAGTTCAGTATATATTTTTTGTGAATAAGACATCATAAAATGGGCCTTATGCATTTGCAAAATAGGACGAAAGACGTCGAAAGACGTCCACTGCTGGACATAAGCCTCCCCCAAGAAAGCTTACAGACATGCAAATCGATAATATCCTTACTATATTCTGCCACAAATCAATCAAAATTACACCATCATCATCGTCATCTTCCTAGCCTTTCCCCAACCATGTTGGGGTCGGCATCCAGTCTAACCAGATGCAGCTGAAAACCAGTATTTTACATGGAGCGACTGCATATAAGATTGGTTGTTAGACTTTCGTGCTTCTACGGGACCACGACTGCAAAATGACAAAACTAAATAGAAAACACGTTCCAATAAACCACAAAACGATGGAATAATAACTGTTTCAGTAAAAAAACAAGTTTGTATACATATTACGGTGTAGTAGGGTGACCACGATCGCTGGGACAGCGGGTATTTACCTTTAGTGACGTAGTAAGGAAGGTGGGGTCGAATCGACACGCTTTCGCACAATAGGTTAGTGTCAGTTTTTTATGTGTGACCTTTATGTTCTCGGTTCGGTCTATCCTTATTATCAATACATTTTGACAAAAAACTTAGGTTTTTGTAATTTTTCATTTTTTTTTGTCTGTTTATTTTGAAATTCTGATAGTTGTTGCATAATAATTGTTTCAATAAGAAATAACTTGTATACCGATATAGTAGGGTTACGACGATCACAAGGTCTTATCTTGGTGTAGACACGTTCCCTCACTAAATATATCTTATTTAATTGGATTTGAACTTTTGAACTACCTTTGATTTAATACGTTTTACGCTGGTACCCCATTTCTTAAAACCTTTCATTATTATATACTAGCTGTACCCCGCGGTTTCACCCGCATAAGTTCCGATCCTGCGGGAATATCGGGATAAAAAGCACCTGCCATCTAATCTCTTCACCACTCTTGGTTGACTGGTAGAGAATGGCTAAGGAATTAAGTCCGCCTGGTACCTTTTTCTGTGTGAAAAGTTTAAATAAATAAATAATAAGTATTCTATGTGTTAATTCAGGTTATAAACTATCTGTTTGCCAAATTTCATCCAAATCCGTTTAGTGGTTTTTGCGTGAAAGAGTAACAAATATCCACCCATCCTCACAAACTTTCACATTTTTAATATTATTATATATATATATATCTATTATATTATAGTAGGATTTATCGGAGTATTTTCATCCACGACAGGCAAGTGCCTAAAATTATCCAACCCCTATGTTAAAGACAGATTATATCCTAAAGAAATGGCAATATGATAACAGTTTCAATAAAAAACAACTGACATTGTACAAACGTAGCGGCGGCATCCTAGGGTCACGACAGTCGGGATGTTTACCTTAGAAACGTAGTAAGAGAGGCGGGGTCGAGACTTTTGTAACAATAGCTTAAGTTATTTGTTAGTTTTTTAGGGGACCATTGATTCGTCTTGACATCAAAGCGGTCCCGAGGTTTTAGTGGTTGTTACGAACTATTACATACGTGACGCGTGCAACCCTGTTTTATTTTATACTACTTGGCTGGAAATCATGAGAGGGTTCATTTTGTAACCTGCTATAGTGCATCTTCGTCTTCGTCTACCCTCATGCAGAAATCTCAAACTAATCTTTACGACCCTTTTACACTTTGAGAGACACTACACGCTCATAGGCGTTATAATAATAAAACTTCTATATTGTGTCTCGTTCAGTGTCCTTGGATGCGTTAATACAATAAATTGGTAAAGCTGATTTCAGACGCTTCACTTTTTGTTCATTTATCTTTCACTCGAAGTGAAAAGTCTGAACACAAAATTAATCAAAAGTGAAAAAAAATACTCATTTGTGACCCGATCCAACGAAGTTGAACGAACTAAAGGTTAATTTCTATGTAATTTTGTCGGTGTCGTGTGAAATTGGAATGAAGCGTTTGATATCAGCTTAACTAGCAGGACAGGACTGTCCGCCTAAATTATTTTCATCATGGTCGCCGCACTGTCGACCTACGTCCAATTCGTCTTGCTCCTTCACCACAAAATTAGTGGGTAGCTACTACGAGCAATACTTCTTATTGTAAGTAGATGAAATTTTGTAGCATTTTTGCGTGAAAGAAGAATTTTATAAACTATTCTTACATTATTAATCTAATGCAGTAGATAAGCTAAGCTGTTGTAATATAATCACCAGTACCTGCGAGCTACATATGTTTATCTATTTGCGACCGAGCTCTGCTCGGGTGAAAATAGATAAACATATCATCTAGGTAAACCAACGTTGTATCACACTCCCGAGGCTGTGAAAATAGAGAAAAATCATTTTCCTAGATATGAGACCTTGCTAGATCGATTTTTCGCCCCCGTAAACCCCTATATTACAACTTTCATCGAAATCACTAGAGTCGTTTTCGAGAACGTAAGTACAAATATATATAAATATTGCTCATTTAATAGTATAGGATAGCTATTTTCCAATTAACTGTTATATATATTCACATTCACCATTCTTCAACCAACCCCTAACTCAAGCAACGACGATTCTTAACCAAATTTTAAATAAGTACGTAAAGTTCTCTTTGCGAAATAACACCAAGTCACATCTGGTTTACTATATCCAAAAACGAGTACTTTTGTGTACCAAAGTATTGATTATTTGTTGCTGAGAACAATTTTCTTGTAATTTCTTGGTCTTGCCGTTGATAACAATGCAATTCCAAAATACGAGACTATTAGTTATAACCAATAATTTTCAATAAGTCATCAATTTCCTAATAATATTCATCTTTTTGTTGGACTAATGAATCAACACGGTTTTTTGAGTCATCACGATCATATTCGGTACAAATTCATTATTGGATTTAATTATATTATTTTATACTAAATCAATTTCACTTTGTTTAACCTACTTTAAAACAAACTCAATCCTAACTAATATTATAAATGCGAAAGTGAGTTTGTTTGTTTGTTACGCTTTCACGCTAAAACGGCTGAACGGATTTGGATGAAATTTGGCACATGGGTAGACCATGACTTGGAGAAGTATATAGGCTACTTTTCATCCTGGATCGTAGATGAAGTCGCGAGCAACAGCTAGTTTATTATAAGACTTGGGGTAATATTCAATAGGTACTTATTCGTTATTTTCACGTACGTACATATCTTATTGCAAAATTTAAATTTCGCAGAGGTATTCGGTAGAGATAGGTACCTATCTAATTAATTCATGTTTTCCTTCCAAACAGAACAAGCAATGCTAACAAAATTATTATCCTCGTTCTATACATAATAATGTGAGATACACGTGCCCATCTTATGTACTCACAATAATATAACCAACGAACTAAGTTCCATGAAGTATGTCTTATCATGTCTTAGATAGGTAGGTACCTACCTACAGGGTACCCAATCGTTGAGAAGTCATAGTATGAGTAGGTACCCAAACAGTGTTGCCAACACAACGCCTTCATATATTAATTAACGCGCGAGTTCAAACGTATCCAACATACTAACAACTATATTGATTTTTTCCACCCCACGGACGGCCGTTGCGAAATTATCGAAATCTAACAAAAGCATCCCGAACCGAAACTGGTAAGAAAACTAATAACCCGTCTTACACCACCCTGTATACAACACACGCACGCTACACACGCACACACGCGCGACGCACGCAGCACACACGCACATGCCGCGCACGCACACGCGCGGACCAAAAGTCTAATTATATACGTCCACGAAGAAAATAAAGATTGGGGAAAAATTTTACAAGAAACAAGTGTGCCGACTGGGGGAGGGGGAACTGACCGCTCCCCGTCATTAAGCCCCCCGCCACCCCCTGGGGGTGAAGGGAGGTTAGTTCTCCCCTTGGATGTTTAATAATATGAAGAATTGGAGATAATTTGCGAGAAACTAAATAAGAAACGCCGGACGAAAATTGAAAGGTCGGGGGGAAGAGTAGCGAGTGGCGCTGTCTCGCTCTTACGGAAGCGCTAGTTCGTGGAAGTACTTCAATTAGATTGTTGTAGCTCTTGTGGGTAGTAAATCAGTATCATGTTTATTACTGATTGGTAATGATTTCATATTAATATGTAGCTAATTTACTTGCAATATTAAGAAAAACAGCTAATCCTGCTATCAGTACTTCAAAATTAAAATTTTACTTACATTAATACACGTAAGTACGTACTTCTAATTTCAGGTTTTCGTTAACCTTACACCATATTCATTTCAAAGTTAAATAAAGAGAGAGGTACAAAAAAGTAGTTCCGAAATTCGCAACGAAACGAATGATTACAACCGCGGCTAAACTGCCTGAAAGATCCTGAAACTAAGCGCCTCACGGTTCTTTAGGTACTTACATTATTGTACTGAATTCATAAAATCTAATAAACTCACGTAATTATCTAAGAACTTAGATCTCTTTACATCAATTTGCTGTTTGATAGCCATTTCGTACAACTGCCAAAGAATTACAGATTATGAGTTTTTAATTATAAATGCTAAAGTGAGTTTGTTTGTTTGTATCGCTTCTACGCTAAAACGTCTGAACGGATTTGGATGATATTTGGCACATGGATAGACCATGACCTGGAGGAGGACTAGGCTAATTTTCATTCTGGATCACACACGAAGTCGCGGACAACAGCGAGTCTAGACTAAGTAAACTTTTGATTTCTTTGGATGTTTGTCCATTTGTATGTTTGTTTGTATCGGATAAACAAAAAAAATACTTAACCGATTTAATTATTTCACTTGTAAAAAGCTACATTATCAGCGAGTAACATGGGCGTATTTTATTTCTCAAAAAAGGAGAGATCCCTGCGAAAATTCCAATAATGCAACCCAAGGTATCAAAAATTTGTCTATAAAAGTCATTATTTGGCGTGCGCTGCGAAAACTTTTAGTGATACATAAAATAATGTACTACATCTTTATAGTACTCATCATTACCCACAAAAAAGGCCGAAAGGCTATATGTCTAACTATAATAGTTAAGTCACAATAACCGTTTTTTGTTCAAATTAGTCAATCAAAACACGGTTAGAATCGAAAGATGATGAAATTCGTATCATGATATTAATCCTTATCCAACTAAATAGTTTCAAAATCAAAGTTGATTTATCATCACGCTATGAATACGAAATGAATGAAAAAAAAATTGTGGATGAAGTCGCGAGCAAAAGCTAGTAGTACCTATTATTATAATGCAAAAGTAATTATGTCTGTCTGTTACCTTCCATGCCTTAACGGCTGAACGAATTTGGATGAAAGCACACGCAGAGACCACGGCCTGAATTAGGACATAGAATACGAGCTATCCCGGCAGTACGTTCCCGTGCGATAATTCCTGACCTCCACGGCGTGGCGGCCTCCAAGATATAAAATGATTTTACATCTTGGAGGCTTTAATTAATTTCAATATTAACTATATTTTTATTTAAATGAATGTCCGTGGAGTTTCTTGCCCGTTCTTCTCCATAGGTTCCTACTACGCTTTGGAATGGGCAACTAACTTCATCTTTCTGACTGACCGACTACAATTCAAAAGTGCGGTATGGTTTATTTGAAACTAGCTTCTGCTCGCGACTTTGTTCGCGCGAAATTTCGTTCCTGCCCCACCGTGTCACATGCTATCCCCGCCAGCGCTATTACTTTGTTTTTGCTTAGCGTTCTGTCTAACTTTTTCTCTTTTTGCTCGGCTCCTAAGGGTCTTAGCGTGATGTTACATATTCAATAACTTTCCTCAAAAATTGGGCTATCCGATGCAAAAGGAATTTTTCAAATCCGACTATTAGTTCCGGAGATTAACCCCTACGTACAAACAAATAGTACAAAAATATACATAAATTCTTTGAGTTTCACTTTGAGTTATGCAATTCTCCCACTGCAGGAACTTTCTTTGATCTAGAAAAAATATGAAGACGTCAAGTCTTCTTACTGACCAAAGTGACCATAGTCATTGGTCTATGTTGGTGTCACCTGGTGTTAACATCGACAACACATGCAACTTAATCACGCCCACGACATCGCGCTGTTCTGCGGGAGCCTTTATACTTGGTTCCTATAAACAAAAAAGAATCGTTCGCGTCGAGTCCGCCTTTGTACCATTATGAGTGTGAAAAGTTTAAATAAATAAATAAATAAATCGTTTTTAGGGTTCCGTACCGTAAAAGGAAAAAAAGAAACTTATAGGATCACTCTTGTGTCTGTCTGTCTGTCACAGCCATTTTGCTCCGACAACGGAAAGAAATGAATTTTGAAAATGGAGGTTACTTTTCGTTTTTAAATCGGAAAAAAAAGTTTTGCAAAATGTACCGTGTGACATTGAGATCTGTTTAAAAAAAAAACTTTTATAATAAATAGTTTTTAAAGATATTTAAGAAAATAGATGAAAATTGAACATCCCCCCTTATCTCCGAAACTACAGAGCCTTTGAAAAAAAAAGGAGAGAATGATTCTTTACTCATTGATTACCGGAAAACTTATAAGAAGTCTATGGTCTTAAAATAACGTGGTAAATCTCTCAATATTGAGCGTATTACATTTGCAGTTCGAATGTCCCATACACCCATGTCCCAGAACATGTTTTTCAACTACAATATTAAGTTTGTTCTTGGGATAAATTAATCCTAACTACGGAACCCTTCATTGTGACAACACGCACATGCACTTGGCCGGTTTTTCTTAGCAATGGTTTGAAAAACCGCTTTTATATTGCCAAACTGGGCATACAATAGATTCTACCCGTGCTAGCTACTTCCATATGGGAGGGTTTACTATGCAAAGCTATGAGGGCTTTGCTCCATTATTAGTAATGATACAAGAGTCTTAATTTTAACCGATAACGGTCCGTTAATGATTGGAATCGACCATAAGTAATAGAATACGTCACTTGGGTACATTCATGTCACTTATGTCAAACTCAAGATTCAACTTGTAACCACATTTAAAGAAACAAGTCCTCATAATCATTGTATGTATTAAATTAAATGTGTTTCCACACACTTGTGTACAGTTTAGTGCAAATTAATTTATTACAATAATATAGTTTTAACCACAAAACTTTTACCTTGCAATAAAGAAATAATTAATAGCTAAATAACTTCAAAGTGAAAAAATTTAAGAGTCCGGAGGTCGATGAAATGTGTTGTAAGTTACAGTCAGCCTCGGAAAGATACATGCATCAAAAATAATTTACTTGGCTTTCAACAATTTGTGTTTTATAATCTACTAGCTGTTGCCCGAGGCTTCGTCTGTGATCCAGGATGAAAAGTAGCCTATGTGTGCCTCCAGGTCATGGTCTACCCTATGCCGAATTTCATCCAAATCCGTTAAGCCGTTTTAGCGTGAAAACGTAACAAACAAACAAACCTACAAACAAACTCACTTTAGTTGGTTACTAATAATAAAGCGACGAGTTTGTTTTTTTTGTTTGAACGCGCTAATCTCTGGAACTACCAGTCGGATTTGAAAAAATATTTCTGCATTTGTGAGTCCATTTTTTATAGAAAGAAGGTTATAAGGCTGTATAACGCTAGGACCCTTAGAAGCCGAGCAAAAAGAAAAACAATTCAGAAAAAACGCTAAGCGTAAACGAAGTAAGAGCGAGGGCGGGCGATACGATACGACGCGGTGGGTCGAGAGAACAAGAAATTTTAAGCGGGTAGACGTTAATACTTTAAATGTGTAGCTACAATTAAATACCACAATGTATAATATATTTTGTGGTTACATATGTTATATAATCTTTGTTTCATAATATTGTATCAATCAATATTATGAAACAAAGATTATATAAAATTAAATGAAATCTTGTCAATGTATACATCTTTTTAGTGCTGACTGTACTTCTAAATGGTTGTGGTTTGTGGTTTTATAAGATATTAATTATAGAATCAATTTCGGAGGTTTCCAGAAGAAAAAACCCAAGCTTTCGACCACTTACAGAACGGATAACAAGGCTAGTCCACAATATCAAATTAATTCTTGATAATGACCATTGGCAGTAAGTTAAGTGTTAAGAGTACCATACTAGTACCATACCTTATTAATTTATTAAACGGATGTCTTATGATATTTTTGCAGAGCAGTGGTGGCCTAGTGGTACCGGCCAAAACGAACAGTAGGTCGTAGGTTCTAGCCCAGATGGGCGCTTTACTTTGTGTAAATTATTTCGTCATCACTGCTCTCAAAACGGTGAAGGAAAACATCGTGAGGAAATCGGCATGTCCTAGAACCAAAAATTCGAAAACATGTGACATCTGCCAACCCATACTGGGCCCGCGTGGTAGATTACAGCCTACTCCCTCTCACAGAGACTAGGCCTGTGTCCCAGCAGTGGGCATTATAGGCTGATTATGCTATATATTATGTTCTCTCTGCCCATTTGAATTTTTACAAGAGAGGTTCTGTTCAATCAACATAACCCAAAAATGCCACAGAACCGGTTCTTAGACAATATTTTGAAAAAGACAAAACTCAAAGCATTTATTTCAATTAAACCATTTACAGGCACTTTTGAATTGTCAAAGAAACGGTCAGTTAGTCAGAAAGTTGAAGCTAATTGCCCATTCCAAAACGTAGATCTCTATAGAGAAGAACGGGCAAGAAATAAATTGAAATTAAACACATCATCTCCTGAACCTAATTATGAAATCTTTTGTAAGCATTGGTCTTACAAACCGTCTCTATGAAAAAACTTTTAAACCTATTTTTACCCACACTTTCAGAACACCCTGTAGGTACTAGGTACAATTTTTTTTGTATCCGTCTCCATTTTGCTAACCCCACATTCTTCTTCATTTCCACACGTCATATAACTTCGCACGACACAAAGGTTCCAATCTCAGCCCCCAATTAACAGCCAAGGATATCGATTGGCCATCTTCAGGGTTCCGCAGACACCTCATAAATATGTAGTTGCAGTACGGAACCCGTATTGTTAACCGGGGAACGATTTATGTGCGTCTTCAGCCTCGATGAGGAATATTAAACGGTTCACAGTAAAACAAAGGTCCGGGGTTCGCGTTCTGGGTTGGGTAGTATAATAGGTAGTAAACTTGAGATGGATTTTGTTGAATTTTATTTAGAGGGCAATGGTCTAGATGGATTCTTGTGTTCTGGAGTCAGGAACCGATGTGAGGAAAATTTATTTGATAACGAACATAGGATTTTGTGTTTGTTTGGATTCAGTTATAATTAGCTATCAATGAAAGAATTAATTAATTAGCTTTAAGATGTTAGATTGCAGAAGAAATTAGCCATCAGCATTTTATATGCCAACCTTTTTCGTCGCACTTAATTTGGGTGAGGGCTATCCTCCACTCCTATCTTAATTTCTTTAAGTGCCCCTTTAAAACATAAACATGTTGGATTTCATAAGTTGTATATTTCAACATACAACCATCTTAATTAAGAACTAACAGAAGACACTATGTAAATAGCATTGCAGCTGCGTTTGTACCAATCTAATCAGGTACGGCCCCAAAAAGTTCTTTACCTCATTATTTTATTCTCCGTATGACGTAGGAGTTTAAGATGACCCACGGACTTACTTAAGATAGTATGAGGAAAATACGTCAAAATCAGGACATTTAATGTTTGTTACATACATATTAAATGTACTCTTACGAAGGAAGGACGACAGCAGTGAAACTTGTCCTAAACATCGGTAATTTATTTTTTGTTAACAGTTGCATAAGGAAAAAAATCACTTTTAAAAAACAGTTGTGTGCTTTTAAAAACACTTTGTATCGTGCTATAAGAAAGTCACCGAACACATAGAATAACAATTTAAATAAATGTAAGTACCTACTAGAGATACCGCGAATAGTTGTTACAGCGAATAGTCGAATATCGATTAATCGCCATTCCCTATAGCGAATACTCGAATACTCGGCATTATTACTCGACTTAAAAAAAGGAATAGGTACAAAAAAGTTTATTTATTCTCAAATAATAATATAGTTCATTTATTTTCTGAGGCTGATTTAATTTATGAAAAAAGCGCAACCGACTTAATCACAATCGTGCAGAAAAATTAGTTTATCTGCACCACAATCTGCCCCTTTTGGACTTTAAATATTATATTATTAATTAAAAAGCCTAACTAATTAACTTCAACATTGTCATTTTTGGCTAACTTTTTATATTAATGATAGTTAATAAATACTAAGTGTGTTTTGTTTTTAAAGATTAATTATTATTAAATACATCATTTTTCTGTTCATTAAAAGTTTATTTTTATTTAGAGACAACTATTCGCCGAATGTAAATAATAGACACTATTACTCGGTATTCGACGAATCATAAAAAAAATGTCGAGTGAAGCCGAATACCGCATAATAGCGAGTATTCGCGGTTTCTCTAGTACCTACTACTGGTAAGTGTCGTTGCCTAGAAATTGTGACCATACCGTATGAGGAATGAATTGGGATACAAACCAGTATCTCGACAAATGTATAGAAATGATTAGCAAAATGCACCATTCACTAAGAAGAGATGACGAAAGAAACGATGGAAAGTTTCTGTGAAAGATGAAATGGCTAGATTATATATGAGTACTGAGATGGCGGCTGATGGAGATGTAGGAAGATGAAGAAATGTTGCTGATCCCAAATAAGGTCAGGAGCGTGATGTTTGGCGATAAATACGTCACTACAACGAAGAGGTACAAAGTTTTATTTATTCTTTTTCTTTGTTCAGGCAACCAACAGCGATACATTTATTTATTTATTTTAACATAAAACGGCCAAGGCCAATTACATTAGTCAAAGACAAAGACACAAACACATTATTAAAGTACAGTTAACAAGAGTATACAACTACTCGACAGACACGCTCATCTCACAATACCCCAGATATACTGACAAGATCTTCTATTCATCCGCGAACACGTCACAGTCAGCTAGTCTGTACATCGCACACGTCTCCACAAAGTAGGCAACTCGTTCATGGGTCAATGTATACGCTTTTACAACAAACTTCCCATAGACATTAGAAACTTACCCATTAAACGATTTAAAATCTGTATTAAAACCAAACTTTGTGAAAAAGGGTACTATAAAATTTCAGATTATGTAGAAAATAAAAAAGCTTGGGATTGAGCTGCTCGCTCTGCTAAGCCTTGTGATAAAACTTGACATTTTTATTACTACCATGTAAAATCATCAAAATATACCAGTTTGATATTATTGAAAACTATATTCAAAATGACATTGACAGTATTATATTATTTGTATTATTGAGAACTAGCTGCGCCCCCCGGTTTCACCCGCATAAGTCTCGATCCCGTAAAAATATCGGGATAAAAAGTATCTTATGTCCTTCTCCGGGTCAAGGTCTATCCATATCCCCAATTTCATCCAAATCCGTTCAGCCGTTTTAGCGTGATGTCGTGACCAAGGGAAATAGGGATTCATTTTTATATATATAGATGAGAGGACTATGTGGATATTATTATTATTATTTTTATTTCTATGTTAGTTTTAATGATGGTCTGGTAGTTTGAGTAGTTTATGCGGCCTACTCAAATGTCCTTTCTTTGGTATTGTTCGTCGAATTGAACTCCTTAAGTTCTGAGTTGAGCTCCACGATAACTGACAAATGCTTGCACTGACTGGACAGGTTCTTTCCTCAAAAGACCATTTCAGACACTAATCTACATGGTCCTCATATGGCCTGACCAAGATTATGTTTAGACTTTGAAAGAGACTGCGACTTCTGAGTTTGTAACGGCCTTTCTTTTCAGAGTAGTCAGGTATTAATTTTTTTTTTAATATGACGTGTTAAAGTGATTCCTACATCCTATTTACAGAATAAACAATTTCATTTCATTTCAGGCTTAGCGTCCAAGAGAGCGTTGAGCGCAGAGTGTGCGACAGGAGACTGGCTTCGAGCAACGGTTCGACTCCGAGGCACGGCGTACATACAGTATGTTACAGAGTATGTGTGTTATGTGGTATTGTATGGCTAATAATAGGTTTCCCTGTATAACTAGGATAAGAATAAAACATGCGAATGGACTACTAAGAAATATTTAAATTTAACAGTGCAATTTTAGGTATATTTCATATAGTAAAGTTTAAATTTTAAGGAAAAGAAATACGTTTGATTATTAAGAGATTTGTAGTGTTGTCATTTGCCTTCGTTTATGGGTTTTATTATTTGTTTTTTGAATGTTGGTTTATTACAGTTAAATATATCGACTTGAGAGAAAAATGTTGGAGGTAACAGAACTCAGATCTAGAGACTACAGCGAACACCCAGCTGTATTGCATGGTCTGCCATATAGCCAGGTTTTCTCTAAAGTATCTCTCAGAAGCCAGACAGAATACTGAATACATCGTCAAGCAATAATTAAGTATAATGGTGGACTGTTTGCAGGAAAGTGTGAGAGCTAATATCCTTGCTACAGATGACCGTGAAGGTTACTTAATTGATCACTTTAAAAGGGAAGCTGAGAATAAGAAAATACTGACAAAACCGCAAGGAAGAAGTTTGTAATTAGTGATATATAGTTATGTTCAAGGTTGTAAAACGGTTTCCAATTTAGAGACCAAGTTGAAAAATCTCCGGTAGATGAGGTGATTTCTCAAGCACCCAAACAGTTAAATGTGCAACTATTATAAATAAAAGTAGTAGTTTCCTCGACAAATCTGATGAGCTCTACTCTTGCGAACAGAACACAAAGATAATCCTTAAATTTTCAGACCGACTCCTTCGACACCTGCAAGGAATAACATCGTAACTCAGTTTTAGGCTATTTTAAGTTACAATCATATTCATGCTGTTAAAAAAATGCTGATATTTTTGCACTTACCCCGGTGTTTAAAATCTTTTGTGTACAGATTTGTACAATGTAAAAACATTGTGAGGGTCAACTGTAGTTAATAAAAGGGTATATTTAGTTACACATCATCATCATCATCATAATTGTATAAGCTCGCCGTTATTAATATAACATTGTAATTCAGGATACACTCTTGTTCTTGGAACTGATTATTTCTTATTAAATGAGCTTTCATCGTCTTGCTAATCCAAAAATACTCTGATTCTGAGTCTATGAGAACATTTTTGAAGTGACTACGTAAAACCTCTATAAATAACAGAACAACAGTATCAATAAAATTTACCTGTTACCATATCGGCCCTATTCATACAGGAAATCGTTTAAAGGATGTCATGTCACATATATACCGTTAAATGGCCAATTACGTCACCATGGCTATAGAGGAAAACCCATAGAAACATACTCTATAGCTGACTTTTATAAAAAAAATACAGAAATAGATAACAGGATAAACAAATTGATAATGACGAATCAAAGAAGTACCAAAATGATGTAAACATTCCGCGAAGAATTTGGTGTCGCCAGAATTTAAAATAAAGATGATTTAATTGTTTAGACAGGTTTAATTGAGTCTATTAATTATGACTGTATGTAACACTGTGCTAGTTAGCTAGAAGTGGGTTAGTAATGTGTCATATACACAAACGCAGCTAACTTAGAGCTAAGTAAACTAATTTTAATTCTGTTTAGAACATTGTAGCACATATTTCTGAAGTAGCATGAATGTGGATAGCTATACGAGGAAAGACCAAAGAAACGATGAATGTACTGTGGGAAAGATGATATGTCTGGAAATGGGGTGACTTCCGCGATGATGACTGATAAAGAAAGACATGTTGTGCAGACCCCATATAAATTTGGAAGAGGGGAGGAGAATGATGTTGATTCCTGATGGAACTCGGAAAAGTACTGCTATCAAAACCATTTCTACCGCCAAGCAGCGTTGCTATGTGTCATGTTGCAGGGAATGGAGTACCTGTAGGCATATGTGGGGTCCAAAAGCAAATCCGCCACTGTTGGTCTAATTTTAGACCAGCAGTTGCGGATGATACATTTTAGATTTGTCTCTAGAATGTCAACGCATTTGCGACTACTCTGATATTGCCATAGGCAGCTGTGGTCACAAGCTGCTTGATTACGACACAAAAAAAAAACTGGCGTATTAGTACATTCCACTAAATTAAAGAGTCATAGACTTACTTCAGTTGTGCAACTTTAGAAAGTTATGACGTGACCATTTTGTAACTTCAATTCATCGTCATTTCTTTTTGTGGTTGCTAACTTCGAACTAACTACCCTTGACCTGTGCTTGCAACGCTTGCATCACCCAACAGACTGTCATGTTACATATGACACGACATGTGTCATGGAATCAGTTGATGAAATTGCAAACATCAACAACTTTAATCTCTTCTTTCCTTTTTTCATGCATACATAACCTCACGCCTTCCTCCCATGGGGGTAAACAGAAAGTACAAAAAGCCACCTGCTACTATCCTTACATACTCCTTTTGTTTCGTCTACGTTCATAGATCTGGTCATACATGCACGCCGGTTGCAACTACTATGCACCAGACTGCTGAACTGCCTGAACGCACTTGAGTATCTTCACTCGTGACTCTTTGATCGAATGTTTAAGAGTTATATGTACAAGGTTCAGTTTGATAACTTGAAGTAGGTATCTATGAACGAGATTATTTACGGAAGTGAAAGCAGTCGCTTCTTGAAGGACTACGATTTATTATGATTGAGCCAGCCGAGATCGGCCATCTTTCTTTCTCTGGCATTCGTCCAGAGATACTAAAATAAATTCCGTCTACACAACTTTAGTTATCACATGCATCTCTTCAAAATTTAAAGCCTACGATACTAAGTGTACAGATCCGTCGTATCTATTTAATTCGAACGTGTTTGTCGTATATAAGGGTACAATACTACGTAAGCACTGTCGACTAAATACAAATGACTATTTTCCCCAATTTTCCTGGATATTTTCCCAATAGTTGGCACACACACATCCACACAAGCATCCTCGTGTGTGTTCCAATGAGAGGGTGTTCTGGGGGTGTTGGGGGTGTCGAGGGTGGGTGGGGGTGTACGAACACTGTTAAACTAATTATTGTGAGCGGCCGTAGGGGGAGCTACTAAGATTTTTCTACAGCGAACGAAGATACGGCTGTGTGTGTAATGTATATATATAGATGTATGTAATCGAGATTAATATTTTGCAATAAAGCGCTGGTGATGTTAGTTTATTGATTAACTCATAGTTGGAATGGCCATTGGTTTCCTTGTTGAAAAATTAATGAATCTATAGAAGATTTGGGAAAGATCTGTAGTGTTACGACGCGACGCCCCACAAAATAATGAGTGATTCTTTCGTGATATTTCAGTCTGATCTGTGGCTAAGCCCTGAAAAATCACTGTAATTCTATTTAAGAAATCGACTCTTCACGTGACCAGAGGACTGGCTTATATTTTGGCCAAAGAATCAGCATCGCCATATAACGTAGCAATGCTGCCAGCGTTTTGGGCACTTTTCCTGTTAACAAAGATGCAAACGAATTTTTTGATACCCTATAATTCTTTCCGCTCCTTCTTTTATATACGTGTACATTTTTTTATTTTTTTTTAAGTTTGTTAGCGTATATTTAAATACAAAGATTAAATTGAAAAATTGAAATAGAAGAGCTTAGTTTGTGCCTAAACAGTTTCAATATTATGTTGGTATAATTGAAACTGATATTTTATTTAACAAAATGTATCCTATCTGTTATCGCCACACATGCGAGCGATTTTGAAGCCTATCTCCGATAGTTTTTAGATTAAAGATTGTTTGGGAACCTAATATTATAAAAAGCGTTATTAGCATAATCGCAGGCATTCTGATACGTGCACACATACTTAATGTCACTGTTTAAAAGCTACTAAATCACTAGAGCTAAGGTATTAGATGAGGCTCCCGCAAACAGACGCGACGCAACGCTGCGACGCGATTCTGGTAGAACAATCTCCATGAAGTTTTCATAGAAATTGTTCTACTAGAGTCGCGTCGCGCTGTCGTGTCTCGCCTGTCTGCGGGAGCCTTTAGTTTGTGAAAGATCAATCTCTAAGTTATTTTGCTATGGCGTCCTGTTGACGCGTTAATGAGTAAGCTTTTCTATTATGAGATTTTTCCATACCATATGTCATGTACTTAAATTTTATCAATCTACCTAATTATCAAAACTAGTGCCTCGTTGGTCTAGCGGTTGTAAACGCTACTGCTGAGCATGTGGTCCCGGGTTCGGTTCCCGAGTTGGGCAATGTATTATTGGGTTTTTCATCTGGAATTTCTCAGTAACAGTCCGGAATCCAGATTGATGGCAATAGGCTCGCCCCCTATTACATGGGACTTAAACATAACTGGCGAAATATGGGGGTACTATACAGGGTGGCAGGGACATCGACGGGAAAACGGTTACCATGGATTCAATAAATGATTCTGAACTGAGTTGAAATTTTTCGTAGGTTATATTTTTTTTTAAATCGGTTGTTTCATATAAAAGTGCGATCGAAATGTATAGAACAGCAAATTTAAAAGAAAATAACCGACGAAAAATTTCAACACAGGGGGGTTCAGAATGATGTACTGAATCCACGGTAACAGTTTTTGCGTCGATGTTCATGCCACCCTGGAGGAACACCTCTGCCTAACCCTTCGGGGAAATACGGCCGTAATGTTTTATGTTAATTATCAAAACTGCTTTGCCCAGCTTTCTTCTTATTCATAAAAAGAACGAGTACTTATTGATCACCGCGCTTTATCACTAAGCGGTATTTCAGAGCTTTAAGTCAAGGCTCACAGCATTTGCCTCCACCATAAGTCTAAACTTACCTACATACCTACAAGTAATTCCACCGAAAAAAAAATAGTCATAAAAATATAATTTCAATTAAATTGAAATTACCTGAAATAGCAGCAGTAATCGCTGGCTAGATGTTAGGTCCGTGTTTATTGGTCGATACGACGACGCCGATCAGCCGCACGCGACGTCTGAATACACCTTTATTACAAAATGCCAGAGGTTTTAAATTATGTATTCTTTTATGGTATGTTCTAGGTTGTTCCTATTAAAATATAGAATTACGCCCAATGACTTTGTTTTTGGGGTTTATCAAACTGCAAAATTGTGTAGAAGGAAATCTGGTCACTATACATTGCAGGTACCCGAGAAGTTGTGAAGTGAAATGGTGCGGAAAAATGAATATGTCGTGAGGAAAATTTGAAAGTGAAATAAAGAAAGAAAAATTATTTATTGCATGGGACGTGCACTGGAAGATCACAAATAAACATACTCATAGAAACATTAAAAAAACAAAAGTAAAATGAAAATAAAAACAAAGTCTTGTACGAGGCCAAAAGGCTCCTATCTCAGCCTGATGCTGCCCGGCCAGCGCTGGTACTCTGATAGGACCCACTGTAATGTCACGGAGAGATAAAGAAAAAAGTGGCGGCACTCCGGGAGTGCCGACAGAAGTGAAAACTTGAACAAGATTGCCTTGGTGGGAAAAAAATACTTGTATAGATAATTGGTCCGTAACCTTATCTAAATAAAGAGCATAATCGCGTTTACAAAATCTTTCGAGTAAAATACTTTCATAGAATATTGATCTGTAATATAATATAAATAAAGAGCACAATCGCGTTTACAAAAATGAGGTGTCGTCATGGTGTCGTGAAATCAATGGTTTAGTCCCATCTCAAAAATACCCAACGCGCCTAAAGAAGTTTTCACTTCAAAAAACTCCGGGAGTGCCGACAGAAGTGAAAACTTGAAAAAGATCGGCACCGCGGTAATCAACGCGTTGATGTCTTTTGAATAGTCAAAAGATGTTATCATCACAGTGTCGCGAAATCAATGGTTTAGTCCCATCTCAAAAATGCCCAACGCGCCTAAAGGAGTTTTCACTTCAAAATATTTTCTTTAAATGACTTCGCATATTTTTTCTCTTCTTATTCTCACACATTATTTATTGTCTACAATTCTTTCTCATTTCTTCTTTCGCAGGTCTGCTGGAAGAAATTTCTTAGCAGTACCTTTGTACTCAAAATTATAATTATGTCGTATCTATTATATGTATTTTACTGTGTGTTCATAAATAATAAAATAAATAAAAAATAAATATTTATTTATTAAAATTATTGTAATCCGCGTGTCAGCACCCGACGTAACATCAGTTGTCTATGCTTTTTGTGTATATTTGAATAGTAGAACGAATAGCTCTAGCTGTAAACGTTGGCAAAGGTCAAAATAACAATGGATTGAATATGTGAAAATTATACAATTTGTGTGAATTAAAGCACATTATAAAAGCAGTTTGTTCAGAATTGTTTACTAAGTCAATTTCTGTCATTTTTAATATTGGTATTTTTTTATCCCAAAAATAATGAAAACTAAATGACACTGTTAAGGTTGAACTAGTCGCGGGCTCGAGCTCACTAGTGGGCATGGCCGAAAAGCACGCTGCCTCACCTTGCATCGTGTCCGACAGAGATATTATCAGTGATGAGCAGTTAGACGCTGGTCTACATGCACAACGTCTAGTTCGCACGCACACAAACACCGTTCCGAACTATTTTAGTAAAACGAGCGCGTAAAAAATTACGAAAAGTCCTTTGGAAAATCGAGTTTTATGAAAAAACCACTGCATAAATCAATTACAAATAAAGTTTATTTACTCTTCGATAATTAAGCTTTGTCGATGCCGACTTCGTTTTGGAGATTTTACACTTCTTTTATTGCTTATTTACCCCCAAAGTTGCGTTAAAATTTGCAAGAAAAAGGAATTTTTGTGGGCTCCTAACTTTTTAACGGCTCATTATTTTACTATTCTGTTTCCGCACAGACAAAATTAATAATGAAACAAAACGATATCATGTTTAACTTTGGATGTACCATGTCAAACAGTGGAGTAAAACCCCCCTGAAATTTGTATGGAAAAAATATCAACTAGTTCCACCTTAATAAACGAAGTCAAAACAAACCAAAATGCTCGAAGAACCTACTGCGCTAGACCCGTAAACGTGTGCCACTGTATGCGTACGTATACTCCATAGGTTTAGGTAATTAAATAAAGATAAAAAAATCGTAAAAAGGGTTTTTATAGATGAAACTTTATTTCGTATGTTTAAAAATATGATAAAACGAATTTAAATTAAATTAAATTTAGATTTTTACAATAGTTTCCTCTTTTATTAATGTATGTTAAACTTTATCATTTATTCTTAAATTACTCTTCGTAGATGTAACTGCTTAAGCACAATTTTTTTGTTAGATTTATAATAATATTTTATAATCTGTCTGTTGTAAAGAGCCCAAACTCTAAACGTCAACGGATTATAACGTTTCTAAATTGAAGAGTACAACTGTAACGTAGCATGACAACTGAAGTGACAGGTATTACCTTTAGTCGGTTACTTGACAGCTGTCACGTCAATTGGGTTTTTTATTTTATTTTATTAAGACCTAAACATATGGAGTATAGATTTGTAATGTGACCACAAACTCCCACAATCAGTATAACTAATAAATTAACAATGTTGTATACACAATAGTAAAAATTAAGTGTATATTTTATGATAATAACATAATATCCTATTGGGTTGTGTGGTGGTGTGCGTTCACTCCGGGACATGTTGTATAGAAAAAGCGATTAAGTACTAAGATGACGAATGACTTATAATGATTAGCGTCCCTAAGTTACTTTGAAGTTCCGTTAAGGAATAAACATTTTAGTCAAACCAATCTTATAATGGCACCAAGTTAGACCACCATCAGGTGAAATGCAGGCCAAGAGCTTCCCCGTTGTGGTAAAAAAACTGAGTAAAATAAGCTGATGTATTTATTTTCCAGTGCTAATGAAAATAACTTATTTTTATAGAACAAATACGGAACTGAAATATCCTGATATTTTACTTAAAATAACGGGATATTTGCCAAAAAAACCCTTTTATGTAATTTTAAATTTAGTAGGTACCTCTAAATTTTTGACGTCAATATAACGGGAAGGAAACTCTTTGAAAAACCACAAATAATTAGTAGGGTTTAAAAAAAAAACTTACCAACAAATATTACTCAATGTTGTGGTAACACCCGTTTCATTTTCCCCTTACACTGTAAAGCTAAAATTTCCCCTTATAATTTGATGGGAAAATCTCGTAACAAGAGCTTATCACCGCTGTCGCATGACTCTGCGCATATGTAGGTACCTATGCGTACGCGCATAGTCGCAGATAAAATGGCGCACGTCACTTATGACCTAGTGCAGTTGAGTCACTCAATAACGTGGGTATATTACGTGTGTTGTTGTAATCAATTAATTATTATTAATAAATTATGTGTTAGTTGTTCTTAGCAAAGATGGGTCATACAGTCTTATGTCAGGTGACTAAGGACGTTGGGCAACACCATTCTTATGTATTTACAAATGATACTTATTTCTGTAAAAAGGTTAAAGAAACTTTTTATTACATCTATTCAAAAAGAGCAAGTTTCTTCGTGAGCAGGGACCAAAATACCTTTTTAATCCCTAGGGACTAAAGGTGATTTGAATTTAGAATGTGGATATTATTAGTAAAAATTCTAATCACCAAAGAGATCAATCACAATCATTGTATGAATAAGTAACAGGCTGAATGATAAAGCAAACCGCACGAGAACAAAATTAAAAAGAAAGTTTGTGAAAAAAATGCGCCAAATGCATTCCGCCTTCGTTTGTAATTGTTTACTCAAAATCGGATTTTACGTTTTATAAAAAATAGGTGTATCTTCCTCAAGTAGTGAGAATGAAATAAGTAAGTTGCACTTACTTATTTTCTCATAGAGGGTGATAAAAAGTAGTGTCCACCTCGGGAGCAACACTATTTTAAACGCTCTCGCCTTTAAAATTGTTGTTTGCTCCCTAGACAATCTACTATTACACGTCAAAAACAAATTATTTTTTAAAACTTGATGTGGTCGGTATTTCCTGTCCGACTACTCTGTTCTTTGCAACAAACTCAGACGTCTCAGCCTCTTTTAAAGTCCAGACATAATCTTGGTCAGGCCATATGAGGACCATGTATTAGTTAGGACGTTTCATAAGCAACACTGCCCAAGTGACATGTCAAAATTTTGTTCCGTATTTTAAAATTAATTTTATTTAATTATTAAGTGTAATTAAGGTGTAATAATATATGTAAATGTAAAGTAACTGGATTAAAACTCAGGATTATTGTTTTCCTGCAAATTTACAAAGTAAAACACAGTTTTTGGTTACCCACCGTTACCGGTAACCTATCACGAACAGCTGATGTTCGACCTGCGGATTTAAACGGGGAGTATTGTTTACTATTATTTTATAAATAGCACACAATCGTCACATAAGACTCTGTAACATATTAATTGAGGATTAGTATCAACATTTTTGGTTGGTTTGGCTCCCTGCACTGGGGCACTCGCTTTGTTTACATAGATAACGAAACTTAGTACTTATTGTGAAATATCAGAGTATTGTAATTCTTTTAGTGTTAAATTGTTCATAAAAATAATAATGTTGACTATCCGTATTTTAAATGTAATCTTTATGCAAAACTAGTTTTTATTTTATTTTATCTACCTACCCACATACGCAAAAGTAAAATCATAAGACAATAGAATCAATGTAACATTTTACTTGATCTAATTAAAATAGTTTAATTTCAATTTGATTCAGCAGCCTACCTCATTTCTCTATAAGTAAATCAACACTAACTTTCCCATTTTTCCTTTAATTTCTAGCTTTCTTTATTTTGTTTGTCTGTCTATTTAGTTCTCACTGTTCCTTTCATTCTACTTTCAGTATTAGTTCCTGAAACCATGCCTGTGATGACCCGTAAGGCTGCTGCTCAGGAATTGGAGCTTAAATTGAGAACAACCATTCAAGATCTTAAGGCTTCAAACAGTAAATGTGAACAGCTGTTACAGGAAATAGATGATAGTGAGAAGGAAGTCGAGAAGGTCGTTCACAAAAATACAAGCTTAAAACAGGAGCTAGTAGACCTACATCAACAATACCTAGATGTTGTTGATGAACGGGACAAACTGCGGCTGGTCACGGATGGTTTTAATAACTGTAGTAACTTATATGAGGAGGCTCTGTGTAAGGTTAGGGATCTAGAAGATGAACTAATTCATGCAAATCTACGAATTACTAAGTTACAGAAACAAAAAAATTGTACTCGGGTTAAGGAAACTAATAACTTGTATGATGAATTATCCAATAGTAATTGTACGCCTCATTCCTTAATAACAATAGACCTTACTGAAGATTCTATATTGAAATATAATAATAGTTGTTATAAAGTAAGTCTAAATAAAATAAAAAAATATGCAAAACTAAATAAAATCATAAATAAATGCAATAAATTCAAGAAACAACAAAAGCATAGTTCCAATAATATTAAACTAAGGAAAGAACGTGTCTTTCTAATAAATAAATTAAAAAACTATCAAATTAAATTAGAAGACAGTAAAAACATTTATCAAATTGACACCCAACGATTACAGTCTGGAATTGAGGTACTTGAAGAGTCACTACATTCACTTTATATTAAGTATATGAGCTCTCAAAAACAAATAAAGGAACATATCCTTGCTGCCAACAAGTTAGTAGAAATGTGTAACGATGAGGCAGACAGAGTGGTTCCGATCACTCTTAGCACAACTCAATGTTCTTGTCAAAGGGCATCCAACCTTGAGGCTCTTCAACCTGAGGCAACGGAGGACCCGTCCCAGTCTAGAGAGCCTCAGGACTGTATCCCTGATCAAGATACACCAAATGTTATACAGGCTTTATCTCAAGTAACACAGACAGATACTTGTTCTCTCCCTTATTCTAGTAAAGATTGTTATTGTTCTATTATGTTTTCAGATAGTTTAGGGAGAGGGTTAGGTAAATTATTAAGTAACAACCTGAGTCAAACTTCAGTTAATTATTGTATACCAGGGAAATCCTATCAGGAGATAATTTCATCAATAATAGGGAATAAATATGAACCGAAAGCCATTATTTCTGTATTTGTAGGCAATAGTACTAATGTAAAAAAAGATGACATCACTGACAGTGTCACTGAAATCTTGAAGATTAATTGTCAGAAAATAATATTGTGTGCTTTTCCATACTTTGAGCACTTGTCAAGTAGGCAAAATCATAATATACATATGTTAAATAACCACATGCATTTATTAGTTAATCACTATAGTGAAAAGCTTATATTTTTTGACACCAACACTTTTGTTGAGAAATTAAAATCGACTAGGGATACTCCGTATCTGCCTATTAGTTTTAGACGTCAAATAGCATCGCTATTAGCTTTTAATATAAACTCAGACATAAGTAGTATGTCGAAGTATTTTGTAAATAGCACCACAAAAATTAGTAATAATACTAATATTAAGGTGGTTAGTAATATTTTAAACTAGTCAGTAAGACAACAGAAGGTACCAGTAACAATTTTTTTGATCTCACCATCAACAAGGTATCTTCTAGCAATCAATTAGTTAATTGTAAAAAAGGGGCTAAGCAGAATTCCTTGAAATTATTTCATCAAAATATTCAAGGTTTTTCTTCCAAACAATTAGAAATTGAATTGTTTTTAGAAAAAACAATGTTTGATATTATTTGTATAACTGAACACTGGTTGAAAGATTATGAAATGTTAATTAATTTTGAGAATTATAGTGTGGGCAGTTGTTTTAACCGAAAATCCATGCTACGTGGAGGTTCATTAATCATAATTAAAAATTGTATAAAATCTAAGAATCGTAATGACATAGTTGAACTATCGGTGGATCATAGCATTGAACTGTCCTGTGTTGAGCTAGATAAGCATTTTATAGTGTGCGTATACAGACCGCCAAATTATCAAAACTACTCTATATTTGAATCAGTAATGGAAGATGTTTTGGCAAAACTTACAACTGGTAATAAATCAGTAATTATTTGTGGTGACTTTAATATTAATATTTTGGAAAATAATTCAAATAGCAGTAGATTATTAAGCCTCTTCAAATCATTTAATCTGTCAAATGTGTTTTTAGAACCAACGCGAATAACTTCGACTACTGCTACATGTATTGATAATGTCTTTTGTTGCTGCGACTATTTAGATAAAGCCATTGTTAATTATCTCCCTTCTGATCACAGCGGTCAAACCGTTATTTTTGAATCAAACACACCAATACTAAAAGTGCAGATACAAACTAGACCAATAACAACAGGTAATTTAAATAAGTTTAACAGCACTTTAATCAGCAAGTTAAGTGATCAGGGTCTAAATATGTCCAATGGCAATATTTTGTATGAACAATTCTTTTCATTAGTGCAATCAGAGTTTAATAAGTCTTTTAAGAAAAAAACTAAAACTATTTGCCCTAAGTTTTTATTCAGTGACTGGGCAACTAAAGGTATCAGGAAAAGTAGGGAAACATTATTTGAACTGTATGGCCTTAAGCCGTATATTCAGACGGAAACTTTTAGTAAGTATGTTGCTACTTACTCTAAAACGTTTAAAAATATCTGCAAAGCAGCTAAAGCTTCTTTCATTAGCAAAAAGATTAAATCAGCAGATAATAAAATAAAGACAGTTTGGAAAATTATTAACAATGAAACAAACAAGAACAAAAGACATAATACAGATTACACACTAGACACTTCCCGCGGTCTCATTAGCGATAACATCGATGTTGCTCAGGAATTTGCAACTTTCTTTACCAATATTCCAATTAAAACTACTGAAACTTTAAATTCCTCCCCTTCACTTGCTATTGATTTATTAAAAGCAAATGTTTCAGCCTGTCCTGTGGAATTTAAATTTAAACATATAAACCCTGTGGTCGTCGTAAAGGCTTTTAAGCAACTAAAGATTAAAATGACCGAAGATCTGTGGGGCATGTCTACTAAAGTTTGTCAATCAATTATTGAGACAATTGCACCCTATTTAGCTTTAATATTTAATTTATGTGTAGATCAAGGGATATTCCCGGATTTAATGAAATACAGTAAAGTTATTCCACTTTTCAAATCCGGGGACAGCAAAAACACAAATAATTATAGACCCGTATCGGTTTTGCCGGTTTTCAGCAAGGTCTTTGAAAAAGTAATGTTAAATCAAATGCTCAATCATTTTAATCGTAATAACATCCTACACGATCAACAGTATGGTTTCACCAAAGGACGTTGCACAACCGACGCCGGTGTCACTTTATTAAAACACATATTTAATGCATGGGAAGAGGCACGAGATGCAATAGGCATCTTTTGCGACCTATCCAAGGCATTTGATTGCGTAGGTCATGAAACGCTGCTCTTGAAACTTGAACATTACGGACTAGATAAACTTGCGCTGAGCTTAGTAAAATCATACTTGAATGATAGACTGCAGCAAGTTCAAATAAACGGTGTAAATTCATTGGGTTTAAAAGTCAAAATGGGTGTTTCACAGGGCTCGATATTGGGTCCATTCCTATTTTTAGTATACATAAATGATTTACCTAATTTACTGAAAACCCGACCACAAATGGTGTTATTTGCTGATGACACATCACTGATTTTTAAAGTAAACAGACATGCACAGGAGCTTGACGACGTAAATAACGCTATGCTTAAGGTCCATAATTGGTTTACTGTAAATAATTTGGTATTAAATGAGAAGAAAACTAAATGCATAAGATTCGCGTTACCGAATGTTAGAAGTAGTGAATGTCACGTTGTATTGAATAAGGAGACACTAGAATTCGTCGAAAAGACTGTTTTCCTGGGGATAACGCTTGACTCTAAACTACAGTGGGGTCCTCACTTAACATCACTTGCAGGGCGGCTAAGTTCAGCCGCTTACGCTGTTTGGAAAATCCGCCAACTAACAGACGTAGATTCTGCGAGACTGGTCTATTTTAGTTACTTTCATAGCATCATGTCTTACGGTATTTTGCTGTGGGGACGGGCTGCAGATATTAATTCTATCTTTATTCTGCAAAAGAGGGCCGTCAGAGCCATCTACAACCTCCGCAGACGCGAGTCTCTAAGGGAAATGTTTAAGAAAATCAACATCATGACGGTACCTTGTCAGTATATATATGAGAACATTATGTATGTTCGAAAAAATCTCCATCTTTTTAGTAAGATAAGTGACAGGCATAATTTTAACACTAGAAATAGGAACAAATTAGATCAACCACGTTTTAGATTGTCTAAAGTACACACTTCTTTTATGGGGTACTGTGTAAAATGTTATAATAAAATACCACTCGATATTCTTCAACTAAATGAGAAGAAATTTAAAACATGCATTAAACGCACACTATGTAGACAAGCATATTATAAGTTAGATGATTATATCGTAGATAAAAATGCTTGGCTTAATGCTGGTCCTGCTCCACAGCCGCTTGGGCTCACTAGTTAAAATTTTAATATTTGGAAGAGTTGCTTCCCCTTTTTAAAAAAAATATATTTTGACATTAGGAACTTAATGTTCATTTTTGTTTTACCAACTTAATTGTTGAATGCTCCAATTAAGTAATGATTTTCTTTCTTTTTGGTGGTTAAATTCTTTTATTTTTTTAGATACATTGCAAACTATAGTTTTGTATAATTTAGAAGCATTTTTATTTTTGTAAATGTGAGACCATGGAGCCGTTTATTAACTTATTAAGATGTATGTTGACTTGAAATAGCATGGCAGTTGAGAATATGTCATGCTCACTTAAATGTCTCGCTGATGGTGGCGAGTGTGTTGGATCATTCGGTTCCCTACAAAATGGTTGAGCTGGATGGTGCTGATCCACGCGTCATGTTCGTGAACGGGCGCCGTCAGTTGAAACTGGTCATCTCTTATCTGCCAGGGCTTATTTTTAATCTTATATTTTCAATTGCTTTTGATTATTTTTTGTACATTGTTCTCACATATAGAAGCAACAAGAATGATGTACCCAGGATTTTGTAATATCAATGTTTAAAAGAGTGTCCTTGGAGTTTCTTGCCCGTTCTTCTCCATAGAGATCTACGTTTTGGAATGGGCAATTAGCTTCAACTTTCTGACTAACTGACCGACTCTTTGACAATTCAAAAGTGCCTGTAAATGGTTTAATTGAAATAAATGCTTTGAGTTTGAGTTTGAGTTTGAGTATCTGAGCATGCATTTTGATTATTAATCACCACAGATTTGAGTGGACCTGTCCAGTGAGTCCATGCATTTGTCAGTATTCGTGTACCGAGTATAATTGTTTTATTTTGAATTTCAATGAACTGTACATAAATAACAAATTATACCTAATTAATTAATTAAATAAAAATATTATATCCAATCATAAAAAAAAAACACTTAACGATGCTCGAATTTTACTGAATTAATTAAACAGTCTCCATTAGTTCTTTGCAATAATGTGTGTCTGTGAAATAAAGCTAAAATTTTAAGCAAACTGCATAACAATATAATTAAATAAATTACCCTTTAACCCACATGTTTACAAGTATGGGTAACTCCCTAAATTACTGTTTTCTATTATTCAATGGACTTTCCTCAACTGGGGATTTCTGAGCGAATGTCGAGATTACTATGATTTGAGGAAGTGTTTGTAAACACAATTATTATTATATGGCTAGGTTATCGGTAGTACCACTGACCTTTAGATAGTGCGGGATTCCTGTCTGGTTTCAATAAATATTTTTTTTTATTTTTTTTTATTACGGTATTATTGCTAGGATACTATTATTATTATAGTGAGTTATTTTATTAATTCAATTCACTTAAATATTAACAAATATCTAGTTTTCATCGAATGCAACTAATTTTAAAAAGGGTAAGCCTCCATCGCCTCGTTTGCACAGTTTTTACCCAATCTTACTACTTAATACGAATTAAATAATAAATGAGCTTAAAATAAATTATAATTCGTCTGCAAAATATAAAAGATCCAATAACATCCCACTATTACACGGCAAACAATGCTTCTTCACACTTTTTTCCCACAGGTAGAGACAACCGATTTTTATAAACCCACAAATCAACACTTCACACCACAAAAGCCACCAACCTATGAAACCCGCTTTACCTACAATCTATTTTATTTTTATTTTTCCATTTTTATTACATCTTGTCGGCATCACCTTAAACTACACTCCATTTGAAATAAGATTAGAAATTTAAACAAACCTTTTTTACAGTCTAATCTTATTTCAGCCTACAATAAAACCTACTTCATAAAAATCTTGAAAACAATCATTCACTGACAGACAACGCGTATCCTAAACACCTGGGAGCACCTGGGAGCACCTGGGAGCACCAGGGAGCATGAAAATTTTCTAATGAAGACTTCCTTATACTAGGTCAAATAAATTAGCCAGCGAAACTTTGCAAATGTGATAAATATCTATATCTAACCATGATAAAACCAAAAATAAAATTAATTGGTAATTTTATTTTGTTTGTGATAAATAACCGTAAGTAGTGTAGTTACGTAAAAAAATTTATTTTTGGTTTTCTCAACCCATACTTCATGTAACCAAAGTACCACCGATCGTTGACCCCAAAAATTTTTTTTTTTTTTATCGTTTATAGATATCGGAACTCAGCACGTCTGCGTAGTTTCGCTAGCTAATTTATTTTGACCTTGTTTAGCGAGAGGGAGCACTAAGGAAGAATTCTTGAAAACGGATGAAAGTTTATTTGGAAGTCCGTTTTTTGCCGATAAGAAATTCCATAGCTCACACAGCCTATAAAACCTCAGTCTACAGCAGTGCAATGCTGGACATAGGCCTCTCCAGTTGCACGCCATTCATCTCCATTCTCCTCGACAGCTCTCATCCAGCTGCTACCTGCCACCCTCTTGTATCGTCGTAATTCCACCTGCCTGAGGGCGTCCTACCTTACGTTTGCCGATTCGCGGTCTCCACTCAAGAATACGTCTACCCAACGGTCATCATTTCCACGGTCCATTGCCACTTTAGCTTGCTTATTCTATGAGCTATGTCGACAACTTTGGTTCCCTGATAGACTGTTCAGTGAGAGTGTAGCACGGTTTGAACAAAAATAAATTCTATCTACCTAGCGCACGGCTACGAAACTAACAGTCTCTCCCCCCCACTCCCTCTATGACGTCATCCCCCGCCACTGCCCAATTTCCTGGCTCGCCTAGTGTCGGTTATAATAAACTAGAATTGCACTTTTATAGCTTTACCATTCGAGTAGTAACCGAGCCCTGTTTACTTAATTTTTATTACGTCTCATCATTGGCTGTGTCAAATTGTGGAGTTGGGAGTGTCAAAATTATATTTGTATTTTTATGTTTGTATGGTGTTTAGCGGCTGAGTATTTTACTTTCCGTTTTGTTCTCTGTTAAGGGGCATCTGTCAACTTAGCCCGCGAAATTACAAATTCCTCACGTTTTTTGCAAATTGCAGCGCTGTTCAACGTTGTATGTTGATCAAAATTAATTTCATGGCAATAATGATAAAAGAATTGATTAATTACTAAAGTATAATCATTTAGAACATCATTTAAGTCTCGAGATTATATTTACTGCAAATTACTATTTAGTGAAAATATAGTTTAGTTTTGAAAGGTTGCTTCGAAGGTTGGATCTGGCGAGCATACAAATGTTTGGGAGAAATGTACAAATGACCTATCCTATCCTATTTTGAAAACCAGAATGAGTGTAAAAAAGAGACTCGCCAGTTATTAGTCCGTTTTTATAAATTAAAAAGAGTTATTGTAAAATATCATCCAAAACTTAAACCAAATAGAAAAATGCTTCCAACATTTCTATTTGCATATATTTAAAGCAACACGGATCCATCATTTGATTTTCGAAATGAGCAAATTCGTATTTTTTAAATTCTAGTTACGGCCATTTGTATGGAGTCGATCCACTCTGTGACGTAGGGTGACAATTTGTTTACCAATTAATGTCTCTTTCTGTACTATAGTCTCGTAAATTAAATAAGTAGGTTTAAATACATAACCTTTATAATAGCCTCTATCTTCCTCAGTTAGGTAATCACAGCTAATAGGTATTTACAATTAAGTATTGTAATTAAGAAACTATTATTCTTCTCGCACGTTCTAGATTGTCATTAGTCTTACAGTAATTTGCAACTCAAACTAACTACGCCTTAATAAATTCTTGTATACAAAAGGTAATTTGCAAAGGCTTAGGCAAATTATACCACCACATAAACAATAGGCATGATCAGCCTTAATGTTCCCACTGCTGGGACACAGGCCTCCTCTCTGTGAGAGGGAGTGGGCCGTAATCCACCACACGGGCCCAGTGCGCGTTGGTGGATGTCACACTTTTTTTTTGTTCTAGGACATGCTGGATCCCCTTTTTGAGTATATAAACAATAATAGGGATTATTTTCCTTTAGATTCAAAACCGGAAGAAAAGCATCCGCTTTTCAGTAACTTTCCATCTCCATACTTCCATACTTACTTATATTATAAACGCGACAGTTACCGACTCTGTCCGTCTGACCGTTTGTCTGTCTGTTACCGTTTCACGTATTGACGGCTGAAATTGATGTATCAATTGGAAGTTCACCGTTAAGGTTGAACTAGTCGCGGGCTCGAACTCACTGGTGGGCGTGGCCAAAAAGCACGCTGTATCACCTGGCATCGTGTCCGACAGAGATAGTATCAGTGATGAGCAGTAAAACGCTAGTCTACATGGACAGCGTCTAGTTTACACGCATACAAACACCGTTCCGAACTATTTCAGTAAAACGAGTGGGTAAAAAATTACGAAAAGTCCTTTGGAAAATCGAGTTTTATGAAAAAAGCACTGCATTAATCAATTAAAAATAAAGTTTATTGAACTCTTCAATAATTGAACTGTATTAGTCTTGACCTTGTTTTGGAGATTTTATCCCATTTTTATTACTTATTTACGCCCAAAGTTGCGTCAACATTAGCAAGAAAGACAAATCTTTGTGGACTCATAACTTTTTAATGGCTTTTTATTTTACTATTCTGTTTCCGCACAGACCAAATTAATAATGAGATAAAACGATATCATGTTTAATTTTGGATGTACAAAAGTGACGTCATACACTCCCGAAATTTATATGGAAAAAATATCGACTAGTGCAACCTTAAATACCATCTCATATCATGCATCTCCTTAGTAACACGTTAATGTAATTAAATGGCCTTCGATAGTTTAAAAACCGGCCAAGTGCGAGTCGGAATCGCACACAAAGGGTTCCGTACCGTATTAAGATCGAGAAAAACGCCGAAAAATACACGTTTCTTGTATAGAGACAGGTCCTTTAATTATTCATTATATTTAATTTTTCTTATTTGTTGTTCTAGCGGCAATAGAAATTCACTAACTGTGAAAATTTCAACTGTCTACCTATTATTCTCCTTATTTTTATTATTTTGTTAATCTTTTATATAAATTCTTTTCTTTTAGATTTTGTGAATGTGAGAACGTTGTAGGCTGTAGACTTGTGGACCATTTTCTATTTTACTAAGTACCTGATACTTTTAGATAGGCCTACACTTCTTCCTCTCGTACCTATTAACACTGTAATTTGAAAAAATTGTAGAAACTATTTATTTTTAAAAGAGTAACCGTGGAGTTTCTTGCCGGCTCTTCTCCATAGAAAACGACCAATTGGAACCGTTCACCTATCTTCTGACGTTTCATAAGTGCCCATGTAGGTTTATGTGAAATAAAATATTTTGAATTAAGGTTTATGAGATACAGCCCGCTGACAGACAGACGGACGGACGGACAGCGGAGGCTCCATAATAGGGTACCGTTTCGCACCCCTCCAGTACGGAATCCTAATAACTATCTAAAGTTCAAAAATCTATTGTCCCATTAAAGGCACCTTCATCCTTGCATTTAAAATTAGTCGCCTTAACGAGCGACAATAGATTATAAGCTGCATCTTCGTAAAAACAGAAAAAAAAAAATCTTATAATTTTGGAGAACCTGCCCAAAATTATATCAAGTCAGCCATTAATTTGAACAACCTGCAATCGGAAACCAAGTTATTCGGGACTCGCATCTTTTGCATTAGTCATTTCCTGAAAACCAAACTCTTCATCTAAGTAGTATTCATCCATAACTAATTTATTTATTTATTTAATACTAATAAAACTTGATATTTCTAAACAAGTTATAAATTATGCAGGTCCCTTTTCGTTTTCAATTCAACTGGGAGTGAAGACAATAATTACAACTATGGTTCGATTCCCGAGTCCGGCAGTGTTTCTTGATTTAGTTGTTTTGGAATTTCTGAGTAGCAGCCCGGACTCTGGATCTATGCCCGGGTGACGGGAATAGGCTCGCCCCCTACTACATTGGACCACTAGCGATCCCAGCCGGCGCTACCAGCGGTCGTTGACCCCTCTAAAAAAAACACCAAATCATTTTATTTTATCGTGTTTTGTGTTGATCTATACCCATCACGTCTGCAGAATTTCGCTAGCTAAATATTAATTTGACCCTATATACACTGTTGCCCATGGGCAAAAATTATTGAAAATTAACTATCAATCTTATTTTTTTTTATCATTATTTCTTGCATTTTTTTTTTCAACTTCTGATATATATGACAATCTGATCTTAAGTTTTTTTTTAAATAAATAGGTACTGATTTTTTTAGAAAAAAAGTCTTCACCTCCGTTTTTTTTCATAGTCGACAAATTTTAACTAAAAATGTTAATCCAATAAAATAACTCATAAGCTTATGAATAAATAAACATAATCCAAATCGAGCCATTAACTTCGGAGATATGGCAAACGCTACTCAAAAACTAAAAAAAAAACATGAAAAATATTAAAGATTGACCCCCCTATTAAATAAATTTTCGATAATTTTTAATGAAAATTTAAAAAAAATACGGGCAGTCACATGCCATTGTATGAAAAAATAATAAGAAAGTACGAAAATATTATGAAGTCTAAAGTAAAGCTTATCCTGACTCAGATAGTGTAACAATGTTGTATTTTGATAGGTAAGCGTATTTTTAGTCATAAAAATTACGTAACTGACTCAGTAAACAACCAAAAGACGGTAGCCTAAAAAGCCTTCAGAAATGTAGAGACGCAAATAAAATAAATAACAAACACGTATACGAAATATATAATTATGTACACAAGTCTATATAATATATATTCAATGTTACAAATATATTTTCAGAGAAATGTTTTCGGTATCATTAGACGTACAGAAACAAGAAATAATTTAATATAATTTTGTCCCGGCAGGAGGCGGCAATTTGGCAAAAAAAAAACGTTTTATTTATTTTCTGTTTTATTTCCTACTTTAGTGGAATACTTCGGCGTTACTTGACTTTTTACCTGTAGTACAGGTAATAGTAATATTATTAGGAACTTACAAGGCACTCTTCAAACTAATAACAATTAATTTACCAATCAGAAGATGTCATTATGTTATGATTAAATATGTAAAGCTACTATCATAGTACTATTGTAAGAACTTTTGTAAACATTTATCTGTAAATAAATCTTTAACTTTGACTTTGATTTGACTTGGAGAGTAGCGAAGGAAAAAATATGACTGTATAATTAAAATATATAGTTAAAAATGAGTAGGATTCGAGATTCATTTTAAAATTAGTACTTAATTATAAATATACAAAAAGTATTTATCCATGAACCTGACATTCTAAAATTATAACTAACAATTGAATGTAAATTAAAATTAATTTAATTTAACAGTACATAAACCAAGTTCCACTGACGTATTCCAATTAAACAAACAATTATTATTAAACTGAACCTTACTGATAACATAGCCAATAGGTATCGCTGACTCAGAGAATACGTATATAAGCGCCCGTTTTCCAAACTTGAATCACTTCAGTAGCGATCCTCGTTAAGTAAACAACTCAACATGGCCGCCAAAGTACTTTTCTTACTCGCGCTCATCGCCGCAGTCGCATACGCTACCGACGACTGCAAGTGTAACCCTCCAACTGAGTTGGAGAACTCACTTCTTTGGGAGTTCTTCAAAAAAATCTCATCTGAACGGGAACAGCCCGACAACGAACGCTTGGATGCTGTTCTTCCTGGAGAGTTGTCTCCACTCATCGATTGCAACTGCTTCGAGAAGACCGAAACAAGGAGGAAGCGCAAGATCCTGCCGGAGGTTACTGCAGAGACCCAAGACACTGAAGAACCCCAAGACACTGAATACAGCGACGAATCAATTGAAAGCCTCCGGTCGCCGAAATGTCCTCATGGATACGTCTGGTTCAGTATCCGGTGTGTGGACGAGAGATTTATGCTGGAAAAGAAGTGAACGAACCAAAGTGATACCGTGGAACCCGGCATGGTGTATTAATGATCTCCAGTCAGCCAGTTCAGGGTTACATAGATTACAATTTTAAAACACTGTTTTAAGTGTTCAAGAATTAAATGCATTTAATTTGTGTAAATATTTTTAGTTAATTTAAGAAATTAACTTATTGTTTAAAATGTGGATTCAGTGCAATGACAATACTCAGGTATTATAAATTATTTTAGACGCCATTTTATAAAAATATTGTCCTAATACCAATACTAGTCGCTTTATGTAGATCTAAGATTTCCCAGCAGGGATGTGACATTCCAAGTATTTTAGTTTTTAAGTATTTTTAAACAATAAAAAATGTTTCAAAATAATTTGTGCTATTTTTTCATTTATTACCCACATATCTACCAAATAACAATAGGCACACGACACACCCCTATTACACACACACACACTTAGGAAAAATTTCAATAATTAAAACATGTAATGTTTTTTTTTGCGATCAATTTTAATAAATTACTTGTTTATAGAATTTATCAGCAAACAATATTTTTGCAAAAGTAGTTAATTAATTATGATGTACTAATTATTTATTCAATTTCTATTTAAATTTCTAATCAATAAAATAACCATAATTATACATAATCAAATTAAAAACAGCACTGTATTTGCATCCAAACGTTATGTATATTTATTACATCCATAGAATTGATGAGTCAACTTATAATGGGTACATATGTCGTTAATTATTATTAATGACCATCGTCTAGACAGGAATCTAAGTATAGAGCAGTAAAAATTAATGTTTTTAAAACAGACTTCAAAAAAGAAAGTTTTTTACATACATTTACGAAGTATTCAAAAAAAACGTTGAAAAAATTATGTAAAATTATTTACTGTAGTTCTAGTATCTACTATTTTACGTCTGACACACAAATATTCTTAGAATGACACTCTAGTAGTAGTAGTAGACAGTAGTAGTCATTGAAGCCTATTACTAATGAACTCAACAATTTTTTTTGTAGTATGACTAATACTACTAAAGAAATAGTTTAATTTCGTCACCCATAGACTCATTACAAACAAAACCTATATAATTACAACATTAGATAAAGTTACATAAGCAGCTTATTTATTTCCAATATTGTCCTTAGTGATACATAATTGCAATCAATTATTAGAATTACACATTAATGTATTGATATTGTCGAAAGGTGTGAAATTTCCCCTTGTGACATTGGCTTTTAATCTGTAGGTGATTATCACTACAACTCTCCATATTTTATTATGGATAAATAACAGTATCATATTAAGCTAAGCCTCGTTGTCTTTGGTCGCCTAATGACATGTGATGTTTAAAAAAAAATAAGTGTACAGCTAAGGTCGTACCCCACCTACTTTTATCAAAAAGTAAAAAATTAAGGTTAAACCTCATCTGGGTTTATCAAAAACGATACATTTAGAATCCGTTGCTTAATAGTATTTTAGATGGGGAATCCCAAATATATGATGATATATTTTAAAATATTCAAAAGATATGACTCATACAGTTTAGTTTTTAAATCGCTAGCTTATATAAAAAATGCTAAGATTTTCCCAGTTCTCCATGCGTGCGATCATAATGAGGAAAATAATAATATTGTTCAGCACGTGAATTGATCTAAATACGTAGTTGTATACGTTGACGTAACAGGAAAAACGGGTAGACAGAGATATGCTTAGTTACCGCTATGGGGTTCCCAAGATCCAACGGAAATCGGAAACTGACCTTATAAGAATATTTTTATATTGTGATGAGAATATAGGAAAAAAAAAGTACTGTTAATATGTTTATCGCAAAAAGTAAACAGGTTAAGTGTTACAACATAATATCTTTTCGCACATTTCTCTGCACACTTGGCGAATGAGAGCCAGACCGAAAAAGTGTAACATTTTGACCGTCACGACACTTTTGCTATCGTATGTGTGTTTACAAGCGTATGTTAATAAAATCGAATGTACTGATTAAATATTTTCATAAACCATTATTTTTATTTTTTTCATTTCTTTAGTCTCAAACGTATTTCATTGTGATTGTTATTGTATTCATAATATACAGTGAAAGGAATTTCGTTCCAACTGAGTTTTTCTAATATTCCGTTTGTTAGACTTCTGAATTCTCTTCATCATGAATTCATGACTCACAATCGACTATCGACACACAACCGACAGTTAGATAGAGTATTTCAATTCTCTAGAATATAAGGTTTTCAGCCTTCTAGCGTTTTTCGAAAAGTTTAATTTTATAGTACCATCAAATTTGATATAACAGATATTGTGACTCCTGCTTGAAGATAATAAGGAAACTAGTCATCTTGTATCGTACTCGTGTATTTACTTCAATCAACATTAATTACTTCACGGGAAGGCAACAATTACTTCAACGCGATGTTTTAACCCAAAAGTACTTCATTCCTATAATTAACATCATCAACGGTTACTGCAGGGCATGTGTTTATTTCTAAAAGCATAAAGCTTATCCTGAAGATAAATTATTTTGACTAGTGATGTAACGAATACGAATACCTCAAATTACCAAATATTCGTATTCGCCGAATACTCTCATGACATTCGTAATTAGTGCCTTCCTATAAATCCCATACTATATAGGGTTTCTAGGAGATATTGCGTTGCGAGATGAAAATATTTTTCGAGAAGACCTCCCACAGTGGCCTCTGAAAGGCTATATATAATAGCAGGAAATATACAGACAGAAAAAGGCAAAAACTTGCAACAATTATGTGTGTAAAATAAAAATTTACCTATAGTTAATTTTAATGATTAAATTACATGTAAATATTTATATTGCTTAGTGTGTTTCATTTCCTTTAACCGTCTTTGACTAATAATTGCGTGCAGCTATAGTAGAATCAGGTATTCGTATTCGGCGCATAGTACAAACGGTATTCGTATTCGTAAAAGTAGTATTTGTTGCATCACTAATTCCGACTCTTAACCTTCTCAGTAGAAACAGTAGATATGATGGCTAAAAATAAGGAACCAATGATATCTAAAGACTGGAGACTGTCTACGGACTGCTTCGTTGGTCTAGTGATGGGTTCGATTCCCGAATCTGGCAGTATTATCGGGGTTTCCATCTAGAATTTCTCAATTGCAGCCCGGAGTCTGGTTAATGCTCGGTGAATGGCTATAGGCTCGCCCCGCCTAAACATGGGTCTTAAACATAACTGGCGAAATGTGGGTGTACTGTAGGTACACCTCTGCCCAACCCTTCGGGGAATACTGGCGTGATGTTATGAGGTCTAAAGACTCTACAGCTTAACATATAATAATACCAAAAGACGATATTTACCAATCGTGTCAACAGACTTTTTTTGGGTAGACTAGGTACTTATCAGCATCCCGATTTTTCCTGTACGAAAATGTACGTGTTCCTTATGACATAATTATGCCATCTTGCGGTCGGCGTGTTGGACTGGAAAGTGGAAGTCGACCGTGTCTTAGTTGTATTTTTAAGCTCTCTGTTGAAAACGCGTCGTGTTGGAGGTCGTGACCCTCCAGGTTATCAGCCTTTGCAGTAATTGTTACTTTACTTAACTCGTGTCACGACAGTTACGAGTATTCCTAGTTGTTGTTATTTTTGTGAACTTCTATGTATATCCCGAGTGACCATCTCACCGCCCATTTTGTTTTCGTAGACTTTCTGTCAGAGCCATCAAAAATGTTGCTCATTAAAGTATCTATAATTACAGTCTATTTATTAGACTATTTCACCAGTTAGCCGTGAACTGGGTCGCCATACATAAACATTGAATTTTACATGGCCCAGAACTGTGAGTAGTTATCGATCTGCTTTGTAAAAGTGCATACCTGGGGAAGTCCTACCACCATATAAATTTCTGTCGTCATTAAATTGTCGTACTCGTTTGAAGGGCACGGGAAAATTATACTTAATGAGACTCTTTAATATAAACCACAAATTTGTGGGTAAAGGCTAATCAAGATTGGCGCAAAACAAGGCAGAATGAAAAAAAAAAGTTTTTTTTTATTTGACCTGGGTGACGTAAAGGGAAAGAGGCTTTTGGCGCTGCAATGACGAAAACGGCTGTGGATTATGATACCTACAAATGATACTGTCTAAAAGTGAAATTACTGTGAATCTTATGAATTTGCCAGAACATTTGAATAGGATGCATGGAGGGCATATTCTCGACAGTGGGCACTCAACCCCGCTACCAGCTTGCGGCAACATTATTACACAGTATATGTATGAGCGGGTAGTCAGAAGCCCGGAAGTCTGACAAACAAACTTGCAAAGAGTATCGTGTTACTCAGTACTTAACTGGGTTGTGGAGAACAGATAAGCAATCGCTCCATGAAAAATACTGATATTCCGCTACTTCTGGTTAAACTGGAAATCGACCCCAACATAGTTGGGAAAAACGCTAGGCCGATTGGTATGCGCTATTCTCAAATAGTTTGTACGGTTACGAGAGAAGACAAACAAACATACAGAATGATATAATATTTATTCATACTCCTGTGCCAGCTCATCCAGGCTCTACCCGCGATGGCAACAATATCGTCCGCCCATCTCGCCGCCAGACGACCAACACTTCATCTTGCAGTCCTTGGACGCCACTCGGTCCCTCACTTACTCCACCTGTCATCACTGCGCCATACCAGGTGTCCCCCCCAACTTGAGTTCCATAATTAATTTTCCGTTATCGAAAACCTTCGTACGTCTTCGGATTTCGACGTTTGGAACTCGGCCAATAACCTTATGTCAAGCAAGGAACGCTCCATGGCTCTCTGTGCAACTCTCAGCCTGTCCACAGGCTCCTGCGTGAGCGTCCACGTCTCAGCACCGTACGTCACGGTGGGCGGAACACACTGGATATGGAGGCCTCTATCCTATACTACTAAACGAGCAATATTTGTATGTATATATATTTATTTCTATATATATTTGTACCTACTCACGTTCTCAAAATCGGCTGTAACGATTTCAATGAAAGTTGCAATATAGAGGTTTACGAGAGCGAAAAATTGATCTAACTACGTAGATCTCATACCTGGAAAAATTAGTTTTCTCCGTATTTTCACCCGGACAGAGCTAGGACACAAAGTTTAGAACAAGATAATGAATAATGACATGACATTATTGACATTAGAATAATGATCATGGCAGCATGGAATCTATCAAATGAGCCGATGTCTATTCTATTAAATGAGCATTATCTATTTTTACCAGAGCAGAGTACTATTATATTTACTTAGCTTTAATTACACTTTAAATGTCAGTATTGTTGTATAAAATTGTCATTAGAATATCAAGGCTTCTAGTTACTGTGGACCAGTCATCAGGAGTGAGATGAGTAATCCGTGTTTATGAATGAATGAAAATGTCCTTAACGTTACCCTTATTTGTAATAGTACGCGAGAGCTGATTCATGGTGTTTACGAGCACAAACACTATGGGAGCAGCTGGAATAGGTAGCTATATTATGTGTCTCTTCGCTTACTAAATACCTCCTGGCTTTTGGAAAAAAAAAAATTGACTGGTGAAGAAATGAAGGCTGGTTAACATTTTTCATTTGTTTTTGAGTTTTTTTTCTACTTGAAGAACAATTAAATTTTTTCAAACTAGGCTAAGAATCAGCACTTTTGGAACGGCAAATGATATAAGATAGTCGCCCAAAAACGCCCACCCTTCACCACTTACTAGTGCTTTAGCTGGGACGAAGAAGTGGCGCAACAAACTCCCAGCAGCACAGCTGTACAGCTGATGATTGTTTGTCAACCAGCAGATACTACTAATGGAAGAAAAGATTTAGGACAAACAAAACAACTTTGTGTACGTGTGATCTTTGAAAATACTAAAGTGTTAATCAACTTATGTCGCTGACCGTACATACCATATTTAGGAGAACGATACCTAAGTTTTCAAAATGCCTACTTACTTGTAAATTCTCCAAATGTTTGAATAGGTATCTAATTTATTGATGAATCAGCTGTCATGGTATGCTGGGTACCTATACCTTCCACAAACGCTTAGTCGCCCCTTAATAAACCCAAGGAAAGTTCCATAGTCTATATTATGTACATGTGCATTTGAACACGTATGTCAGAATATGTCATAATATTATGTAGTACCGTTGTAATATGGGACGGGTGTTTTATGTAAAATCGTGCACGTCGGTATGTGCTCGTCCTGACACACATACCTGGCCCACGGGAGTAAGCAGACAGTACAAAACAGCCACGTGCTAGGTTTTAAATTTTTTCACGTCGTTTTTTCATGTTTTTTCATATACAGGTTGTGGTTTTTGAAATTGGTTTTTATATGTGTCGTGGGACACCCGGTTGGGAAGAATTTTCTTTCGCTTTTGCACATTTTTGTTACGTAGCAAAAGTGTCGTGACGGATGGTCAAAATGTTACACTTTTTCTGTCTAGCTCTCCTTTGGTAAGAGTGTAAGTAGAGTATAACTTGGGATCATAAACTTCGTTCCAAAAACTGCATTTTTGTACCCTCTACTTTGATCACTTTGCTCTACTTCTATTTTTTCAGATTTCGCCCTAAAAACGGACCCTGTATAAACATACATTTTGTTAAATTCTTTTGTTAATCATCTTTTATTCATAAGTATTTTTTATTACAAACAAAACGAAGTAACAAAACCGAAATCCGTTTCTTAAAAGTGTCGAAAACTCTAACGTCACGACATATTATATAACAGTTAAGCATGTCATAGAGATCCGTTAGACCGGGCCTCTGCGTCCGACCTTAAGCAACACATCATGGTATTAAGACTGTCCGATAATAGATACGTCATTTAATGTAATATATATATTTTTCCTCCACCTTGTGACGCCATTCATATGGGGAAAGAGCAAGAGTTAATTCAAAATAATTTATGATTTACGTCAGGATTCACTAACGGCAATATTATTGGATTTAATTTAATGAAGTCTAGGAAAATACGTGTAACCATGGTCTTCCTTATCTATGGTTTGGCAAAGTACGGGAATTAAACAGCACATGTAAAATTGCAAATGGAAGCGGACACACCCTTTATGTATGAAGGCTTTTATTTAGGTATTAACTTCTGTTTACGTTTTTATTCCTGCTTGCTTATAATTTTCAATGTTCTTGTTGGCTAACATAATTATGGCAAATAATTTAATTTCATATTTTACGTGTTGTAATGTTAATTACTTTGCACACTATTATATAGAATCAAGTTCTTCTAAATTAACAGACATCTGTGTTGCTGGGGCGTTTGTTGCGCCACTTCTTCTTCCCAGCTAAAGCACTAGGAAGTAGCGAAGGATGGGCAAACTCAAACTCAAAGCATTTAATTCAATTAAACCATTTACAAGCACTTTTGAACTGTCAAAGAGTCTGTCAGTTAGCCAGAAAGTTGAAGCTAATTGCCCATTCCAAAACGTAGATCTCTATGGAGAAGAACGGGCAAGAAATTCCAAGGACACTCTTTTAAATATAGATATTACAAAATCCTGGGTACATCATTCTTTTTGCTTCTATATGTGAGAACAATGTACAAAAAATAATCAAAAGAAATTGAAAATATAAGATTAAAAGTAAGCCCTGGCAGATAAGAGATGACCAGTTTCAACTGACGGGCGTTATGGGCACTGTCTGATGTCACTTGACGTTCAAAAAGTGGTGATCTCAATGAATAAATGACTTTTTATTTTGAAACACAAACCAAGACCTAATAAGGTTCATAAAAAAGGTGCTTTTTTTAACACAGCCCCAGAAGCATGACAGGCGATTGCTCGCAACAAGGGTTAATCTTTACCAATAACACAGTACTTATAATAAAGAAGAGCTAAAGGTAAATAGGTATAACTGAATCCCATTAGATTGGAAGCCTAAAAGATGATGATATAGAAGACCTTACGTGAAGATAATTAATGGTTTCGTATATAAGCTGTGGTACAATTTTAGTGTAGAAAACGTAATACATCTATTTGTCATACTATCACGCCGGTATTCTCCGAAGGGTTAGGCAGAGGTGCACCACTAGTACACATGTCGCCAGTTATGTTTAAGTCCCAAGTATTAGAGGGCGAACCTATTGCCATCAACCGGGCACAAATCCAGACTCCGGGCTGCTACCGAGAAATTCCAGATGGAAAAATCTAAAACACTGTCCGACCTGAGAATCGAACTATTTATCTTTTTCATCTATTCTTGTAAAGCCGAAGGACTTATCCAGTTAATTCACTTATGGAGAATTTTGTTATTTTCGAATGGTCTTTTCTGTGAGGGTTTAAGAATGCTTGAGCAATTTTAGGTTATCACTGCTTGACGTCACAAAAACGCACACATCTCCATATTTTCACGGTGATCTCGAGTTATAACTAATATTATAATTATTGATATAAATTATACTGGTTTTGATACCGACCTTGATAGTAACGACAGTCATGTTTTATGAGGCAAGATGAGTCGGCAGAAAGAAATATATAATGTGACGTAGCAAATGAAGGCGCGGTTGTGGCGCAGTGACCGGGGCGAGACGTGTCAGAGGTTCGATTCCAAAGCCGATCAATTTTTGTTTGACCTGCAGATAATAGTTCCTTTTTGACAAGAAAAAGTGTGACGCAACATTTCTTTGAAATTTAAGAAAGTAAAAGTAATGTAGAAATAATATTGGTAATGTGGAAGTAGAAAAACCCAACAGCCAGCACAGCACAGCTTAATTTTACTTGTTATTTGTTACAAAAGTGGTTAACTCTGCAATCGGCATTTTGTTTTTGTTGTCATTTGCCAATGTTGCAACAGTAATTACGTAATATTGTCCGTGGCCTTGACATTAACCAATGAACTAGTGTTATAATGAAGCTATGAACAACAATGTCAAACTTTTTTTTGATTGAATACGAGGCTTTTGGCTACTTTTGTATTGTGTTTATTTTATGTCTAGTTTTTTAAAATGTGCGTTTTGTTTGTGCAGAATAAACAAGTTTGCTTTCTTTCTTTCTAATCGTCGATTTGAACCTAGTTCGTATGTATGTACAAGTTAATTTAATACACGATAGCTTACTGCGTCGCTATTTTTAGTACTTGTTCTTGAGCTAGTTTTTTATAATAAAAAACTAGCTCAAGAACAAGTTTTTAATGGGTTTTACAGATAAATGTATTTGTCTGTAGGTATGTAATACTTTGTATGGGTTGGTCATAAATTAGAGTGCATTGGATGCACACATAGGGCATGATTGCACAATTCACCGCCGTCAATAAACGAGTAGAACTAGCAACTAAAATCGAGTTGGCGAGCAACGAGCAGCGAGTGTGCAGCGGCGGCGAGCGATCACTTGTACGTATGCAACAAGCATGAGTCTCTCAGCGCATGTTCTGCCCGCCAAGCGAGCGTTGCTGAGCAAGCGAGTACTCTCTTTGAAAGCTGTTGTCTCTGCGACAAACGAGTACTCGCCGGCGCGCGGCCAGTCAGCGATCAACTATTAATATTTGTATCTCTTTTACTTACACAGAACCTGCAATCTTTTTACGTTTCTTAAGCGAGAAAATGATATGAGATAGCTAGTACGCCAGACGAGGAAGCCTTTGGCGGCGGTGGGACAGGTGCTTAAGGTGCTGAAATCAAACAGTTTGGAGATATACAAGGTGATCCTCTTCTTATAGTTTCTTATTTCTCCTTAATGACCCATCTCCCTCAACGGATCACCCTGTGTAATGTCATAATATTATGCACACTACTCTGCATTCTCGTGTTAAAAATCTACATAATTATTTTTTAATAAAAATAATAGATTTTTGCCAAGATTATTATCTCTTGGTCTAACATTTAACTTTAACTAACAGACTACAGAACAGGTAATTTCAGTTTAAATAGATCCTTTATTAAAACTTGTTAAATATTAATACCTAACCAATGATAGGCAGCAACAAGCACACAAACATCACTTTCTATGTTACGGTCTGACCAGGGATTCCCCGTCCGCTCCGGTGGGTATGTTATTGTAAGCAGTCGTCTGTCACTGACCTCGGAAACTGCTCGATCACGGATGATTTACTTTCACTGGGGACAAGATTTTGGGATTTTACTGATTTTTAATACCTACGATTCATGTAAAAATGATTTCCCGGAGTTTTTTTTGTAGGAGACTGAAATACGGTAAATTCTTATTATGTTTATTTTTTTGCAAATTGTACCTATTAGATCGTTTAATAACATCACGCCTGTTATCCTCGAAGGGTTGGCAGAAGTGTACCTACAGTACACCCACATTTCGCCAGTTATGTTTAATTCCCATGTAATAGGGGGCGAGTCTATTGCCATCAACCGGGTACAAATTGAGACTCCGGGCTGTTACTGAGAAATCCCTGACGGAAAAACCCAATAACCCTTTGCCCGACCTGAGAATAGAACCCAGGACCTCATGCTCAGCACCGGCTTGCAACCACTAGACCTATGAGGCAGTTAGATTGTTTATTTATCGAAAAATGCATGGTTCCTGTGGGATGTACTGAACTCGATAACGAAGCCAGCGGCTAATTAAATAATAAGGCCCAAATTGAACGTTCATGGATTATCGTAAATAACTCGGAGTTAACAGCAAACGCAGGGTTAATCAAATAATTCACCTTGCGCCACCACTGTCACCAACTTAAATATCTATTTTATTCTGTTTTTTAGTATCTGTTGTTATAGCAGCAACATAAATACATCATCTGCGAAAATTTCAACTGTCTAACTATCACGGTTCATGAGATACAGCCTGGTGAAGGACGGACAGACAGACAGACGGACAGCGGAGCCTTAATAATAGGTTCCCGTTTTACCCTTTGGGTACGGAACCCTAAAAACAACCAGCCAAGTGCATGTCGGACCACGCACAATGAAGAGTTCGGTAGTTGAGATGAATTTATCCCAAATACAAACTTAACATAGCAGTTGAAAAACATGTCCTCCCATACATTCCAACTGCAAATGTAAGTTTGTACGCACAATATTGAGAGATTTACCATATTATTTTACGACCTTCTTCTTGAAGAACCATTTTCAGTTTTTTTTTTTTTTTTCAAAATTTTAGGCTCATGAGTTTCGGCGATGGGGGGGAATGGCCAATATTCATCAATTTTCTTAAATATTTTTAAATGTATTTTTAAATTTTAAAATATATTAGATATATATATATTTTATATCCTCGTAACAAGCCCTTTAATTTTATATCTCGCACGATACGGTACGCAAAACATTTTTTTTTAATTTTCTTATTTGCTATATAAAAAAATACTTTATTTACTTCGCACGTCCGTTTTCGGGTTTCAAAAATACTTATGTGAACCAAATTTCAATTTAATCCATTAGATTCGGAGCAAATTGGCTGTGGCAGACGGACAGACAGACAGACACAAGAGTGATCCTATAAGGGTTCCGTTTTTTTCCTTTTGAGGTACGGAACCCTAATAACTAAATAACAACTTTCAAAGTTGAATAACAAACCTGTTACATCGTCCAAAACCGAATTTTGGCACACCAGTCGATTAGAATAATCAACCCATTCATAATAAAATCACACTCGTTAACGTCACTAGTCGTACTCAAGAAGACTGTGCCTAATTTATTAATGAGTTCAATATTCGTCTTTAATAAAAAACATGTGCCGAATGAGCGGAACAATCAGCTCATTGATTGGTGGACAAACCCACAGCGCTACTTAAGACCTGCGCACGCGCTTATTATGTTAAATCACAAGAAATAGACGCAGAAGGTCAATTTTGAACAAATAATGAGAGCTAGACGTTTAGAGAAAGAGTCTGAGACCTATTTACCCAGAAGACAGAAATTGTTCGAAAAACAGTTAAGCCATTGGATATGATCTTTTGAGAGAGTTTCTCAGATGGTTCCTAATACCAACCCAAATGCAACTGCAGATACCAAAACTGGCGATGTCTACATAGTATTTTTTTTTTCTTTTTTAGGTGTTACTGAACAACTCTGATCAATCCTTTGGGGAATACAGACCAATTTTGGTAGAATGCAATTGATGTGGATATATTTAGTAACCTGTTCCGCTAAGCTATTTCTAAAGAATCTTAAAAAGACCCTGAAAGAAATCGACACGTGTTTCACCTCTCAACGAGGCATCCTCAGGATGACGATTGACTTGTCGCGAACTCGAACACGGCGTGTTGCCACACCAAGCACTGAGCGCAGGTGCATGTATTATTATTATTGCATATTTATAGCATTTTATATTGGATTTCCGCAAGGTCACGCCTGAACCAATTAACAATTTTGGTAGTTTTTAAAATTAATATAATTTTCTACCAAATCCTATCACTGTTAAAATTCCTAAACATTTGTCCACTATTACAGTGACAATACAACTTTGCCAAATAATGACGTTCACTTGGGGTTTTGACCTTTTGTTTTTCATCGATACGCCACAGTGATGACGTATTTCCTGTATACCAAAACCAACTAGTTCTGTTACTGTCGTCACATCATCGTCATTGATAATTTACCATGGTTTTATAGTCATCAGTACCACGTAGATAGCAATGATTTGACTTTTATTAAACCTAAGGTTAATTTGTAGACTCATAGATGGTTCAATTCGTTGACATTTTTTATTTTGTTAAGTACCAAGTACTTGTTGACAGGCCTACTCTGTCCTCCCATAGTTATTAACAGTGTAATTTTAAAACGTTGTAAAACCAATTATTTTTAAAAGAGTAACCGTGTAGTTTCTTGCCGGCTCTTCTCCATAGGAAACGACTAATTGGAACCATGCACCTAACTTCTGGCGTTTCATAAGTCCCCAATATAAGTTTAAGTGAAATAAAATCATTAGAATTTGATAAATAGCTGAATCAGGTTCAAAGACTCGTCGTTTCGATATAATATGTCATCGTGATCATTTTCTATGTTCTGATAAGTAGTGAGTATGGTCAATTTAAACTGTGGTATGTGATGGAAGTTTAAAACAAGCTCTGGCCCCCTTTTATACTTTAAAGCGGTGGCCCGGAACCCAGCGTACGAATCGCACCGATAGATTCCGATTAAACTACGGTGATATTAAACTACGGTGATATTAAACTATGGTGATATTAAACTATGGCGATATTAAACTACGGTGATATTAAGCCGGAACTTTGGACACCAGTATGGGGTTACGCAAACACAGAATTCAATAAAGTTGACTGTCAGTTGTATTAAGTTTTTTTTTTCTTTTTGTCACATTAATTTTAAACTGATTAATTTGTATCAAATATGGGAATGTTGTATATTTAAGACTTCAGTGTACTTACCGTGTACCGTTTTTTGTAATGTGCGTTTTATTTATGCAGAATAAACAATTTTTCTTTCTTTCTTTCTTTAAGGCTGTCAAGTTTTACTTCTAAAACGGGAACTATTATAAAAAATATTTTGTAAAAATCGTTATTATTTTTAACCGACTTCAAGAGGATGGAGGTTCTCAATTCGACTGTATGTTTTTTTTTTTTTGTATGTTTGTTACGCGATTACTCCTCCAATTATAAATTTATTTTGATGATTCTTTTTTTGTTTGGTAGATTATACTTCAGAGGTGGCCCCATATTTTTTTTATTAACTTCGCTTGTGTAGTTTTTGAGTTAGCTTCAATAATACGTATTTTTTCCCACTTAGGATGTGGATGATAGGAAAAGTTCCTGTCACTGTTATTTACATAGCAGTTACTGGTACTCGAATTTTATGTAAGGTAGATATCACAAGTAAAAAGTGAAATAGGATATCGGAATCACTATTTATTACACGTCATGCAAAATATAATATATGGCGTTTGCCTGTGAGGGAATATCTCGACGATTTGTTCCCCAATGCGTGGATTGGTCACGATGGCTCTATTGCAAGGCGTATACGTATACGTTCCCCAGACCTAACTCCGCTAGACTTTTATGTCTGGGGACGTGCCAAAGAGCTGGTATACGCCACGGAGGTTCCGACTAGGGAGGTACTACTTCAACGCATTGAAACGGCGTTCAATAAAATAAAGGAGGAAATACGACTTCGTACAACAACTGTGGAATTACGAAATAGATGTCGGGCCTGCATTCGCAATAGCGGCCAACAGTTTGGGCAGAATATGTAAAAATGATTAAATAAATGTTAAAAATGCAATTATTTTTTATTTCTAGTAAACCCCCTCCCCCCCCCCAAAAGAGAGATATGAGACAGATTTTACCTTATAAGAGTGAGATAACAGATTTAATGAGTTTTTGAGGTATCATTTACACAAAAAAAAAATTTTAAAATCATAATTTGAAATTTAGTATTTTGTGACTCTATTCACAATTCTAGCGAATTCACAAAGTTGTAAAAAGATTTTTATGGCATGTGGCACATCACTAGCAAGAGAATAGACTAGAGAATTTCTGAGGGAGTTGGAAGATCCCGGTCGCTTTTGTATTTTTTTATAGCCATGTAAATAGCTGTAACATGGACAGCTTTAATTGAAGTCCGAAACTTTGCGAGTAAATAAAAAAAAACTACATGGCTAATGTCACTAACTTTGAATTTAAAAGTACTGTAATACAATACACAGCTAAATAAAATTAAAATTCAGAGTCTACGACTTACACTTTTTTTAAAATTTGTACTTGAATGTAAAATTTGGGTATTTTTTTAATAAAACAATAAAAAGTCGATGAAAAAAAATCCACAGGGCATGAGAAGTGTGTAGGGGTCTGGAAGGATAGCAAGTGACCCCCCCCCGTCGACCATTTCAATTTGGCACACGATGCACCAAACACCCTGTATAAGATAGATGAGTTCCCCGTTTCCTATCTGACTACTCTGAGAAGAAAGGCCGAAATAAACTCAGAGGTCGCAGTCTCTTTTAAAGTCCAAACATAATCGTGGTCAGGTCATATGAGGACCATGTAGATTAGTGTCTGAAATGGTCTATAAGATATATCATACCGTCTTGTTGACCTCAAACAAATCGAAAGCGGGTCACATAATAGGATGTACTAACAGACACTAGATAGGTTTCTATCTAGACCGGTTTAATGCTACAAAAAGGGCAAGCCACGTATTATCGACCTCAAATTAGAATATTACGAACTGTGTCCAGTTACTCACTGCTTTGCACGGAAGAACTATAAAATTTTATAAGTGTTATGTAGGTACTATTAAAACAAGATTGAAAAGTTAAGCTTATAAATTCAAAATTAAATGTCACATAGCCAGTACCCTAATTGCGCAATACACATAAACACAATCCATTGCTTCATAAGTTGGGAAAAAAAACTGCTCAACAACGTAAATAACGTAATGAATGTTGTTGAACTGTCAAAATAAAACAAATTAGGCATAGTTGTTTACGAAAATAAGTTACACAATTAGAGTACAGGTATTAAACAAGAACCTCGGAAAAATAATTGTAGTAAATCTCTTTGTAAAAGACTTCATAAGGGCCAGGGGAAGTACTGCCACCTATGTTGTTGAATACAAATACCATACATTTTCCTATATTTTCGTCTATAACCATTAATGTGTCCTATTCAAATTGATGATTTTTTTTCACAAATAGAGAAACAAATAAAATGTGGTTTAAATAGGGGAGAGGACAAAAAAAAAATTGTTCTTCTTATAGATTATTAAAAATTATTGAACCCATATTTTTTATTTTTTTACGTAATCAAAAGATTACGGCGATACATGATACGGATGCCAACAAGGTGACCCTCTCGGGCCAGTCATTTTCAGCTTGGCTATCCATCCAATTATCCAAAAACTAAATTCAAAATTTAACGTGTGGTATTTGGATGATGGAACGCTAGGAGGTGATGTAGACACCGTTTTGAAAGACCTACAACTCCTCAAACAACAATTTAAATCCATTGGCTTGGACCTTAACCCATCAAAATGTGAAATTTTCCTTTCTGACATTACTGACAGACAATTGACCCTTGAAAAATTTAATGAAATAGCCCCACAAATCAAAATTTTAGAAAAAAGTTCACTTCAGCTCCTAGGTTCCCCAATTTTAGAAGACAGTTTTTCTCCTTTCATCAACGAAAAAATCAAAAACTTCAATGACGTTTCGGACAGACTCTCCAAAATTAATTTACATTCGGCATTCACCCTGATTAGATACTGTTGTTTTGGTCCAAATTTTATATATTTTCTACGCTCTTCCCCCTTATGGAAGCAGTCACACCTCTTGAACAAAATTGACCAAATCATTCGCAGCACATTATCATCCATTTTGAATGTGGCCCTAGATGACCGCGCGTGGCTGCAAGCCACTCTACCCATCCGTTTTGGTGGCCTCGGTGTCCGCAAAATTACCAGTATTAGCTTACCCGCGTTCCTGTCCTCTGTCCACAGCACTGAAAAGTTGACCGGGAAAATTTTAGCCCCCTGCCTGGTTAACTCTGAAGTGCCGTGCTTGACCGATGCGGAGAACGCCTGGACAGCGACTTGCCCGAATACAGATCGGCCAGTGAACCCATCTTCCCAGAGGCAGTGGGATGAGCCGCTCTGCAGGTTGGTACGGAACAATCTTATTAATACGTCCACCAATACTGCTGAGCGTGCCCGCCTGCTGGCTGTGGGTGAGTGGGAGTCGGGCCTCTGGCTTCAGGCGCTACCGTCACCCAACATAGGCACTATGCTGGGTGATACCACCTTCCGGCTCGCTACCTGTCTGCGTCTGGGCGCTCCTTGTGTGGCTCCGCATCTCTGCCAATGCGGTGAAGGTGTCGACTGTCTCGGACACCATGGCCTATCCTGCAATAAGAGCGCAGGTCGGATAGCACGGCACGCCAGCATCAATGACATCATCCGTCGTGCTCTTGTCACCGCCGGAGTGCCAGCTGTTTTAGAGCCCAATGGCTTGGCACGCGACGATGGTAAGAGACCAGATGGAATGACCATGATGCCTTGGAAGGTAGGTAGGCCTTTGGTGTGGGATGCAACGTGTGTCGATACCCTTGCGCCATCCCATCTTCCTAGCACGGCGGGCTGTGCTGGGGCTGCTGCTGCAGGTGCGGAAAACCTCAAACGGCGCAAATATTCCAATCTTATTGGGACTTATATGTTTGAGCCGTTTGGGGTTGAAACACTAGGGCCATGGGGTCCGAGTGCCCACATCGTTTTTCAAGACATTGCCAAGCGACTGGTCGACTCTTCACGTGACCAGAGGGCTGGCCTATTCTTTGGCCAAAGAATCAGCATTGCCATACAACGTGGCAATGCTGCCAGCCTTTTGGGCACTTTTCCTATTGATAGCGATGCGGACGAATTTTTTGATGCCCTATGATTATTCCCCCCCCCCCCCCCCCTTTTTATATACTTGTACATATTATTATTAGTGAGTAAACAAATAAAACGCACATATCGGCGATACATTAAGTTTAAATATGCCATGACGTCACGATTATGTAGATTTTATACTTACTTGTGACGTTTTATCCAAGTAATTTTTTATTAATATGATAAAGCAAAAAATACGTGTCTAATATTTTTTTATCATCTGACTGACGGACTAATTAGAATTTCTTTTTTTTTTACCCAAGCATCACCCCTGTTGTAACGAATGTACTTAAGTGATACTTAATAAATTAAATAGTACAATCAAAACTGTTTTTTGGATAATTATTTCTAGTATAGTGAAAGCTGTAATGTCACGGTGACAAACGAATGCAATGTCACTCGTGGTGAAGTTGAATTACAGACATTTCATATTCGCCTTTATGATTGGAAACGAGTTTTAAAATCTCTTAATATAACAAGTTTCTATACGCGATAATAACCACTTTCCAACAGGAAGACCGTCAGTCTATTAGCCATTAGTCACATTAAGAGCTGGCAAGCGTATCCAATGGATACCTATAGCGCCTGCTAGTGTCTTCAAAAGGGCAGCCGACGTAATCAGGCCACACAAAAGGAGTGTCCATCGTGATCACGACTTCTTGCCGATCGATGCTATGCTAATGTTGATGCACCACAACCATTGTAAGGTAACGTTTACACGTACCTTTATGGGCTGTGCTGTATATAGGCATAACCTGTACCTATGAACAGCACAGACCAGCAAGGTTTTTAAAATTATTGTGCTATTGCGTATGATTAATTTTGGTGGCGAGTGCTTCAAGAATTTTAGGTTGCTCGCTCGATCTCGGCGAGTAATTTTAAATGTAGGTACATTAATTAACATGTTTATTCGAGATTGACTAGCTTTCACCATGTCGGTTTCCAGTTTCACCGGATGCAGCTGAATACCAATATTTTTTTTACATGGAGCGACTGCCTATCTGACCTCCACAGCCCAGTTACTGGGTAACACGATACATCTGGTAAGACTAGTTGTCAGACTTTCGGGCTTCTGACTACCGTAACGACTGTTAAAGATCAACGAAAAACAGCCGGGACCAACTGCTGTTAACGTGCTTTCCGAGACACGAAGGGGTCCCGGTATGTAATGGATGGTCACCCATCTGTGGGCCGACCGAGGCACGCGTTGCTTAACCTCGAAGATCGACCCTTGCGGCTGTTATTGAGCCACGAGCTTCTCTTATTGAGCACAAACTATGAAAGGCAATATTGTGAGTAAAACTGGACTGATAATGGTCTGAAATCGCCATTTTACATAAATTACCACGCTTGATCTGAAATGCGCGCCTGAAATGGTGTTAAATTTCTTTTTATGAGAAGAATCCATTGCTCTGCACTCAAGACAGTTAGAGGGCGGTATAATAACTAATACAACTATTCAAAAACTTAAAATAATAAGCCAGAGCCACTCTCGTTTTTCTCATCGCGTTATTTGTGCATCCAACCAATGTTTACCCAAGCGTCAGATTATTTAACAAAATTAAAAAACAAAAATGAACCATACAAATGCGCAATTATTAAAAAGTTATCCTCTACGTTTACCCTCTTAACCAAAAACTTGAGAAGTTTAATCGCTTTATACGAGTACAGCTTGTCTTTGTGTTCTCATGTCAATGAATGTAGGAAAAGAGGATTAAAAGTTAAGAGGAGAGAGGATTTTTCACAAACAGAAACCTCACTATAATAAAGTACCTAAGATTTAAACCTGCCTTGTTGATCTAGTTCTGAACATGAGGTCCTGGGTTCGCTTCCCAGGTCGGACAAAGTGTTATTGTGTTTTTCCATCAAACATTTCTCAGTAATAGCCTGAAGTCTGGATTGGTGCCCGATTGATGGCAATAGGCTCGCCCCCTATTACATGGGACTTAACATAACTGGGGAAATGTGGGTGGTACATCTCTGCCTAACCCTGGGACTACAGCCGTGATGTTATTTTATATTATGTTATCTAAACCTGCATATCAACTAATTATTCATTGTCATTTGTTGTTGACTTCAAAAAATCGGCCAAGAGCGTATCGGATCACGCACAATGAAGGGATCCGTAATCGGGATGAATTCATCCCAAGGACAGACGTAACATTGTAGTTGAAAAACATGTTCTCCCATACATTCCAACTGCAAATGTAACTTTGTACGCACAATAATTTGAGATTTACCATGTTATTTTAAAATCATAGAGTTCTTATAGATTTTCCTGTAATCTATAAGTATAGAACTACTTTCTATTTTTTTTTCCAAATTTTAGGCTCACTAGTTTTGGAGATAAGGGTAATGGTATATTATCATCTGTTTTCTTAAATATCTTTAAAAGTATTTATTTTAAAATTATTTCAAGAAAAAATTACTTCCTCAAAACAAGCCCTTTCATTTAATATGTCACACGGTACAATTACCGAAACTTTATTTTTATATTTGTCCCCGAAAACTGACCCCTATATTCTAATTCATTATCGTTACACGTCCGTGTTTGGGTCACAGAAATTGATATGTATACCAAATTTCAACTTAATCGGTCCATTAGATTCGGAGAAAATTGGCTGAACAAGACGGACAGACAGACACACGAGTGATCCTATAAGAGTTCCGTTTTTTTCCTATTGAGGTACGGAACCCTAAAAAGAAAGAGGATTTCTGTTCGATGGAATTTTTCTAGTTTATTTCGGTTACAGATAAATTCAAACTACAATAAACTGAAACAGAATACAGTAATATTTCGCAGAAATATTTTGGTGATCAAAAACACTTAGTCATACGAAGCCCCCGGACGACAAACTGAAAGAATTGTTTGTCTGCATCTGCACGTGTCCTATTTCGTCACAGTACTATTGCTGTTGTCCGATTGTCAGGCCACGCGCACTTTGGACGCGAATTTTACTCGTGCGAACGCACACGAACACGCACGAACGATCCCGACCCCCGAAGTACTAATCCTGACTGAGTGCGAGTTAGTCGTACGTATAGTTCCGACGTCCGGAAACAATCCGAAATTGTTACGATTTTTCGTGCGTTCAATGCGAACTGCGTTCGGCACTCCGATTGGCCTTCACTGGTGAATCGCCAATAGGAGCGCCGAACGCGGTCGATGCGTAAAGTCGAGATGGTTAAACGTAACTCACACTAGGCACTCGGAACACTACCTATTTGACGGAGAGAAACGTATTCAGTGTGCGCACTCAATTCGTACGACCACAATACACGATACACATTCATGTCCAAAGTGCGCGCTGCCTTAGTCTACATGTGTATAATTTCGTCACCTCTCCGATGTTGCTCGAGTACAAGCTGTACGATCGATGCAACTCCACCTGTTCCTAGATCCGTTAAGGTTTCTGCGAATACCCTAGTCGTGGGAAGTAATATAGACTCCATTAACAATTATTTACATATTGCCTGTTTTTTAAGACTGTTTAACTGCCTTGTCGGTCTGGTGGTTACAAACGCTTTTACTGAGCATGAAGTCCTGGGTTCGATTCCCGGGTCAGGCAAAGTGTAATTGGATTTTTTCATCTGGAATTTCTTAGTAGCGGCCCGGAGTCTGTATTTGTGCCCGGTTGATGGCAATAGACTCGCCTCCTATTACATAGGACTTAAACATAACTGGGGAAAGGGTGTACTATAAATGCACCTCTGCCTAACCTGCCTAACTGTTATGTTATGTGTTAATGGGTAGTGTACGGGGCCGTATTTTTTTCGGTAGTGTCTACTGTGTACTTAATTGTGACGCTATATATGTGTTGTGGTATGTTTATTATTATTTTTTTAAATCGTAAAATATTTGGAGAACAGCATGCATCAGAAGGTTTTTTTTCAATTCATTTTTTTTTAACCCTCTGGTGATTATTAGTTTTAATGTTAATATTTATGTACCAACTATTATAATTATGTATAAGGCCCAGAAAATATAACACTATTGCATTTTTTTACTGATGTTGATACTACTGAATTATTATAAATTAATTTACTTAATTGGCAAAAACCTTCCCTAAATGTATATTTGTACGCGAAATAGTAAAACATAGAAAAACTATAATATAACAATTGTAACATTTTGCAAACTCAAACTCAAACTCAAAGCATTTATTTCAATTAAACCATTTACAGGCATTTTTGAACTGTCAAAGAGTCGGTCAGTTAGTCAGAAAGTTGAAGCTAGTTGCCCATTCCAAAACGTAGATCTCTATGGAGAAGAACGGGCAAGAAACTCCAAGGACACTCTTTTAAATATTGATATTACAAAATCCTGGGTACATCATTCTTGTTGCTTCTATATGTGAGAACAATGTACAAAAAATAATCAAAAGCAATTGAAAATATAAGATTAAAAATAAGCCCTGGCAGATAAGAGATGACCAGTTTCAACTGACGGCGCCCGTTCACGAACATGACGCGTGGATCAGCATAATGCATAATGCATAATGCATTGCATAATGTTGTAACCTATTTTTACAAATAAAGAATGGATTGATTGAATAACTGTCACTTAGTCATCATCTGCTTAGCTTTTTCCCAACTATGTTGGGGTCGGCTTCCAGTCTAACCGGATGCAGCTGAATACCAGTATTTTACATGGATCCACTATCTGACCTCCACAACCCAGTTACTGAGTAATACGATACCCCTTGGTAAGACTGATTGTCAGGCTTTCGGGCTTCTGATGACCCATAACAACTGCCAAAGATTCACCCATCCATAGAGCAACCGCGGCAAGCGTAGCTTAACCTGATCGATCTACCCGTGCACCTGTTATTACTTAGCCACAAGCCTCTCGATCAACTGTCACATACAGTATTTTATTTTTTATAAATTATCAGTTTTTACATTATTCAAGATATCAACTGTGAACAAATCCTAAGGTGTTTCGAAACAGTCAGGTATAAACTTGCAATAGTGAGAGGAATAACCTGTCCCTAACTAAAATTAAGTATAGATCCTGTATGTATAGTACGCTGATTGCATTGAGGCAGGTTTGAGCTCACATGTAACCTTGATTGATTATGCCATGTATTGCTTGTGAAGTAGACTGCAGGCAACGACCTAAACTGAAAAAACCGTCCAAGTGCCAGTCGGACTCGCGCATAAAGAGTTCCGTACCGTAAGATCGAGCGCCGAAAAAACACGTTTCTTGTATGGAGACCTCTAATTATTAACGCTTTATTTATTTTTAATTTATTGTTGTTATAGGGGCAATAGAATTATACAATCTGTGAACATTTAAACTGTCTACCTATTACGGTTCATGAGATACAGCCCATTGACAGACAGACGGACGGACAGACAGCGGAGGTTTAGTAATAGGATTCCGTTTGGCACCCTTCGGATGCGGAACCCTAAAAACAGTTATGCTTACAAAAAGTTTGTTAGAATAAACACTAGTTTATACATTACTAGGATTTGACTAGGATGACTAGGATTTTTTTTTTTACGCAACTTCGTCCACGTGAAATTTCTAGTTATAACATAAAATATATCCTCACGAGCGGCAATACTGTAAGCTTCCCATATGTGCAACATTTTTCGGCATCATATCAGGAGTTCAAAAGATTACACCCCTCATACAAACGCACAGATACCTCTTGATAATATTAGTAAAGATGAAATAGACTGCAGGCAAAAAACAGTTCTGCTTACAAAATTTTCCCTAGAATAAACACTATATTTATATTCTACTAGGTTTTGTCGGAAACTATCTCAAAGGGACGTACATACTACCAAGATAAAAGTATCCAATGTCCTTACCCAGGTCATGGTATATCCGTGTGCCAAATTTCATCTAAATCGGTTCAGTCGTTAAGGCGGGAAAAGGTGACAGACAAACCGGCAGACCGACAGACTACAATTACTTCCGCATGTATAATAATATTAATATAATTTCATTAGGTATTTACAAAAAATCTTAAATACAGTACAATCTAACACTAATATAAAAAAATAAATATATATTATGTACAAGTATATGAAGGAAAAACAAAAAAAAATAACGGAGAGCTCATTGGGCATAAAAAAATTCGTCCACATCGCTGTCAGTGCGAAAAGTGCCCAAAAGTAGGTAAACCTCTGCATAGCTGGCTTGGGATAGCCGGCGTGATGTTATGTCATGTTGTAATTATTGTTTATCCACTCATTCTCTATGATTTATGAAGCTATCCCCTCATTGCACAAGTACCCAGGCCCGAAAGCACAAATAATTTATTTTGTGCTTAAATCGAACCCGTGATCAATAGCCACAAACCAACCGCCATTGCGCCAATTGAGCGATTTTAAATATAAATAATATTGATCGTATTAAGTGCAAAATTTTTCGGCATCATATCAGGAGTTCAGAAGATTACACCCCTCATACAAACGCACAGATACCTCTTGATAATATAAGAAAATTTATCGTATGTGTTATAAAAACCCTTTCTCATCCGAAAAGGTAAAAAAAACGTATTATTATTAAAAATAATAAATTATTGCTATTTAAAATTCACGTTTTTAGTATCAAAATTATCTCAATTCGATAAAAAATTGGTAAATTTTTAACTTTTGAGTTATGACTTGTAGACACCCGCTAAACGATGGCCGCCAGCGCCTCATCATAGTCATCATGTTTGAAATTAAAATATTGTAAAATTCCCCATAAAAAAATGCGGCAATTTTGTTCCATTTTCCTAAAAATTATCACACAAATAGGCTCTCCGTACAATTCTTAACAACACCCTCACGGACCGGACGGGGTTTTTGTTACACCCTGTATAACTTAGGATGATAATAATTAATGTCAATTATAATTATAATTTATACTTCCATACTTAATTAATATTATAAATGCAAAAGTAACTCTGTTTGTCATCTGAAACGATTTCGATGAAATTTCGCACACAGGTAGACATATCATGACTGACCTGGGTTAGCACATACGATACTTTCCTCCTGGTTGTACGTTCTCGCGGAATAATTTTCAGCCTCAATGGGAGCGAAGCCGCGTGCTAAAGCTAGTTGTTTTATAAATGTGTCAGTCTTATTGGCGCCCAACAAATACTGCATTCATACAGATTAGATTAGATTTATTTTTTTATTTAATTAATTAAACATTTGGATCACAGTTTTTTTTTATTATTTTGTAGTTTCCGGTTGTATTATGCCGTATTTAAAAAATAATACGCCATCCGTTCTTCATCAGCTAGAAATAATGAATAAAGAAATTTGCATGTGTGTATGTGTGTGTGCGTGTATGTCAAGGTTCATAATAAAGCTACCTATTACTTACACTATAAATTACAGTAAGATAAAACCAAGAATATAATAGCAAATGTTCTCTTCCCACACCATACCCATTTTGCCCAGACCTGGGCAAACCGATATGCTTAGTAATTACATACATAGAAACAGTAATAGAAATATTAATACCTATATTAGAAAAATATAAGCAGGAAATCGAACCCGGTACCATTGTCTACAATAACTATGTGTATTTACAAACATCATAATTTAATGTCCTTCAATATTAAAGCGAAGACTAAAAAAACTAAATAAAAAGGCATCGTAATTCACTCTCAAAACGGTCAATCAATATTAATCATTACCAATTATGAATATAGATGAAGGATCTCTGCTTACCCTTCAAACACGGTAGGGTAAAAATATCTAAATTAACGTTCAAGCTATCATTATTATTATAAAATAGGCTATCCTGAGGAAAAAAACACATGTTTACGACTACCCGGAAGTGGCGCCCAACAATTACACCTATAACAAATTCAAAACTACCCTCGCTACAACATAAAATCAAGATCGGCACAACTTCCGGGTTCGTCAAACATCGCTGCATTTCCGCAGAAAATCACCATAACACAGTAGTCACGCCGCAATCGAATGCAAACGATTCGAAAAGTTCGGAATACCCGCCGTTCGTAAAGTTCAATTTCTTAGCAACGGTCCACAATGGCTATCGCGGGCATTCGCACACGTCATCACGGCGTGTCCGGTCTCTCCCCCAATAAATGAAATTTAACAGAATGAGGGAAAAAAATCAATACTAACACTAGTCAGTGGATATCGGCCACTATCGCAGCCCCTCTAATTTACTACCTACGATAAAAACAATCCGGTGTGTGCGTGGCCTGCTGCGTGCCCGTACAAACGTATCATATTAACTGCTACAATATTCATGCGACATTATGAACGCGCCCTTATGTAATATATCGCACATCAATAATTCCTAAACGCGATTGATTCCACGGAAAAAAAAAAAACAAATACTTACGGATACAGCAGCCGTCAAATGTTATGAAAGTTGAGCATTGTTAGTGGACCCCGGCGAGGTCGTCGAACCCGCAGAGCACGATGACAAACACACAGGCCGCCATGTTGTATTTCAAAACGTCAATTTTTTTTTAAATTTTCCAATCGGCGAACTGTCAAACTCCGGCCGGCCGAAACTTGGTCGAACTTAAACCGCCTAATACTCGAAAACTCCCTCCGATATATTTTGCGCCTCAACTCCTTTTTGGTGTAGTAACTTTATGTTTACGTTGTAATTACGCCTATCTATAAACACTTTATTATTGTATAAAACGGTATAAAAATATTAAAATTATGAACGATGGAAAACTTGTAAATTAAAACGAAATATAAATATATATTAATAATAATATAAACGTACTAGCGGCTCTGAGTGCGAGCGCCTACTGACTTAAAATTTTTGGGTATAAAAACATGCTACAATAGCCTCCTACGGGAGTGAGCTGTCTTGATACTTTCACCGACCGGAAAAATCGCGCGCATCGGGGAATATAGAAAAAAAATTTCAAGAACGCACGAGCCAATTTGATCTTTATGTTTTACGACTCAAGATTGATTTCATGTAACCGTGGAGTGTTTGCGTTTCTACTAGAAATTAATTATTGAGTAGATGATTAAGAAATATTTCCTTATCAATTAAATTTATAACCATAGTTACTATAATTTAATTTAACCTTGAAGATAACATAAGTTTTGAAATGGCAACCTTTTTAATTCTTTCTGTAAACTTTAATCTAAATTGTTTATATTTATCAACTTATTATCAAACTTAAACCATATCCAAAGAAGTCTTTTCAAATACTAGACACGAAAATAATAAAAACTTGCAAACGACACTAACCTAACTAACATTCACACTAAAGAAGCATTTCTTTAATTACTCAAAAAGTACAGAGAAGCTACGAACAAAATCTTACTTAGAAAACTTAAAATCGATGAATAAACTACAAGTAACGATTCCTTAAAAAAAAAACAATTAATTAATAGTCACAACCCTCATTCCTGTTGTGTTTATAATGTTCACTATATTACTTTTACAATCCCTTCAAAACACTTCACAACCCACAAATACTGAAAATAGAACACTTTTCATTTTCGAAACGAAAGCAAAAGTGCTAGTGAAAGTGTTAACGATCAAGACTTCCCGCGCGCGCTATAGACACGCATGTGTGCGTGTGCTAGGGGGCGCGCGGGGGCTGCGGGCGCGGCGTCGCGGGGGGAGGAGGTGAAATTTTTCGTTTTTCGCCCACTTTTCCGTCCCGCTCTAGTTTTTCGTCTCCCTCATTTTTTCTTCGCCCGCTTTCTTCTTCCTTGAGCCCCACCACATGTGTGCTGGCCACAGTATATGCGAAGCCGTCAGATGAAAAACTTATCATTTCCGGTTTGATCTGCCTCTTGTTTTAGAAGGTTTATCTGTTATCTTTGTTGGTGAATGTGGTGTTAATACGTGATTCGTGTTATCTTTTATCGAATCTGTAGCTTAGACTACTGACAGCTTTGGAAAAGTACCTATTTTTACATTTCTGCTTTTCATTTTTATCTAATCGTGACGTTGATGTTACAGTTGAAAATTAAGAATATTTCAGGTCATATTATATTATCAACACCTTTATCGTTATGATAACAATTCTAAATGGATTGGAAATCTATGCATATAATCTGAACACATACTTGATTTTACTAAACAGTACTTTTTAGTTCTGGCAGTTATATAGACCATCATTTCATCGATCATCCTTACTAACTTGATTAGCCTCATTTGAGTATTTCAGTTTATACATTCTGAAAACTCATTTGAAAACCTCTCTTCCATTTATCTATTTCTTCATAATAAGTGAGTTGATTTAGAAAGCTACATTTTCCTAAACGACGGCATTGCCTTTCTATCTAGATTCAACAAGAATCCCATATCACTATTATTCCTAACTTCCTACTTCGCCAAAACAAAACATTTCGTGATGTTTATCTGTTTTCTTAACATATACAACAGTGAGTTCGCGGGCGCCCGGCCTCTTCCCTCCCTGGCGCCTTACAGATATACAGTATGTTGTTTTATAAAAACCTATTTTTATTTTAATTAATTGTAATTTATTGCTTTTGTTGTCATGTGTCCTGATGTGGTAGGTTGTGTTATTGGTGCTGTGTTCGGGATTGAATTTGGGATCTAATAGATAAAGAAGAGATGTAAAAAATTTCTCAAAAATATGAGTTTAATATTTTAATTGTATAATCACAGTACATTAAGTAGTTACTTAGTAACCATATTTATTTTCCGTATAAACTGTTGAGTAAAATTCTAATGTAAGTTACTATTCTACATTAAAAGAAACTTCAGATTTTTCTACACAAAAATGATGGACCCATTTTAAAGCCAAGTATTTACAAAATACAAGTTACCCAACTCTGTCAGAACAAAATAATCTGAAACCCCCACACATGCAACCCGCCAGCAACATAGCAACAGCGCTATCTCCTCACAAATCACTAAGCAACAAACCACTAACTTCAAACAGCCTGTATCACCAGCAGAACTAGGAAACGAGGGAGTAAGTACACACACCCACCACCCGGGGGGGGAGTACATGGCAAATACGCGAAAGCAATAGGACTTTTAAAAATTCTCCAGAAATATGATTTATGTGTTGACGGCAACGCGTTTCTCCCCTCAAGGCCGGGGGACTGATTCGATTTTTAAACCACCCTGTGTAGGCTGTAGGTTTTTGAATAAAAAAAAATTATATTGTTTTTTTTCGGCGTCTTTTTTAAAAATTGAATTCAGATTGGTTCCGCTTTGTATGAAGAATTTAGTTTCGTTCCGGGGCAAGCAGAGTCTCAAGTCTCGAGTACTGTCGTAATGTTACGTCGCTCTGTTTCGATGTCAAACGGTCGTAACTATAACATGCAATATCAATGGAAGGTGCATCAGTAACGATCACGGGCACGTCGTAAAATATTTAGCAGTAAGGGAGAGTACAGACACGCTTGTTGTCGCTTTTATTCAAGGTTGAGACACAATATTATCTGATATTATGTAGACGGTTGTCAGAACCTCGAGGGTCTGACAACCAGTCTTACCAAAGGGTGTCGTGTTACACAGTAACTGGGTTGTGGAGGTCAGATAGGCAGTCGCTCCATGTAAAATACTGGTATTCAGAAGACTAGAAGCGGATCCCAACATAGTTGGGAAAAGGCTTTGAATAAGTAGACGAACATATTATTGACGTCAGCATATTATTTTCTTACGTACGAGTATATTAGGTGGCTATTCATACTATCACAAATTAAAAAAAACGTAAGTTTTTACTCGCTTTTAGACCGCATTTAGTGCACCGCTTTTGGCTCCCGCTGACTATGACGTAAACAGAGATGCCCTGCCCCTAGCGTAAGGCAATTCGACATTCCGCGCGCGGCGCGGTAAACTAGCCTATATTTCATACAAGCGATTTGTGCCAAAATAATAAAACTGCAATAAAGAATAACGTTTAGAACATTGTTTTTTTAAACCATAGTTATTCACGTTTAGTTTCATCAAATAATTGACCAATGCCTACCAACGCGTGGGAAGGTTTTAAATGATAACAAAAAAAAATTGTGTAAACTTGTGCGAAAATATTAACACGCTGAGATCAAAATCATGACGTCATTGACATTATTCCCTCATGACTATTCTTAGGATCCCAGTCGAGCAGAGAAGATCTAAAGATCAATCAGACCAACAAAATTCTTAAATTCATTAATTCATTGACGCACTGACAGACAGCGCACAGCTTAAACTGCTGGATTTAGAAGCAGGAAATTTAGCGCAAGAGTTCTGTATAGAAGTTCGTAATTTTTGGCGACTGGTAACCCCATCGGGCACACTGCTTGCATAATATAAAGTTTCAAAGAGTTTTAATAAAAACCAGAAAACGTTAGAAAAAACCTTATAGTAAAAGAAAAACTTTCATTAAATAATATCGTAGACCGTCGTAGACCCCGCTACGAAATCGCTACGCCACGCGCTACGTCGCCCTTGTGGTTACGCCTTTAGTCATAAAAAAGGTCGTGTTTTAAATGTCACAATACAATATAGAACCTTTTTACTTTCTTGTTTTTATAATTGTTTATTGTTAATCAATTTCTCCTAATATAGAAAACTAATTATGTGGTTTAACAGAGCAAAATGTCTGCTATAAAAATGCACAGAAAACTATTCCATTACTGATTTTGTTTTTTTTTTTGTTTTGTTATTAGCAGACAGAAAGACCCATGGTAACCTATTTTTATGAAAAAATATACATTTAGAGAATCATTTTGAAGTTTTCAGGATACTTTTGATACTTAAAACAAACGTTTTAAAACGTAATAATGAATAAAGTAGGTCATTTCCATTAAAGAATGGAAAACTCGTAACTCATGGAAATACGCGTGATAACAATCGAGAACTTTCATTTTTAATCACATCGTGTTTAAGTGGTTGTGGTGTATGTGATGTAAAGTTGGTTGTGGATCTTGTGGGTTGATGTTCCTGTCAAAGACTAAATATAATTTTATAATGATTTTGTTGAGAGTCTGGTATCAATCTTTCTGGACATTCAACAATGGACCTGGAGCTTCTCAATCCAGGTTTCCAGCACTGTTTAAAATCACCTCACTGGACTATATATAAGACTAGCTGCAGAATGATTCCTAGGACCCAAAGACTCGGTAAACTATTAATCCCATTTCGCCTCAGTTAATAAGTCTTTGAGGTAATATATATATATATATATATAGTAAAATAGCTCATATTTGCTGTAAAAATGGCAGTCAGTGAGACTGGTTTACAAGGCTGTTTCCTAGTAGTAGTAGAAACAACCTATTATTGTTCCACGGCAGGGCACAGGCTACTTCTCATACACAGAAGGCACGAGCATTGTTCACCACGCTTGCTCAAGACGGGTTGACGATTTCAGACTTATATTAACTATAAGTCCAGGTTTCCTCACGATGTTTTCCTTCACCGATGTCAGTAATTTGTTAGCTAAACTCAGTAAGTACAATATGAATTGATTATAAAGTCACATTGATGCTTGTCTGGATTTGAACCCACAATCTCGTGCATGAGAAGCGAGGCCTTTAATCACTGAGCCATAAAGACATAAGGCTAAATAGGCTTTTTAAGGTAACTACTAACCGGCCCACCCGGAATCTGACAGTAACCGATCTATTCTGTAAAATATCAGTGTGAAAGCTTAGGTGAACTTGAAGTGACGTGTCATTCCATCCGATGCTATGCTTCTATGTGAAGTGTTTTAACGGTGAGACGTTTACAGAACAGCATATCAGCCTATAATGTTCCCACTGCTGGGACAGAGTCTCTTCGAGAGGGAATGGGCTGCAATCTACCACGCGGGCCCAGCCCGGTTGGTATTTTTTTAAATTTTTGATTCTAAGACATGCCGGTTTCCTCACGATATTTCCTTCGCCGTTTTGAGAGCAGTGATGTTACAGAACAAACCGACTGATAATTTAACAAGGTAATGTGTGCAAGTATTTGTTGTCATTTCAATCAACCAATGATATCGACGAACGTGAGATTTGACAGCCGATTTTCCGATCAGTCTTCTCAACCTTTCCAAAACCCGCAGGTTGCTCTTCGTACCCCGTGTACCAGCTTATGATTATAGTTGGGTTTATGTGTGTTTGTTATTGTGTGTAACGTGTTACTTCAACCGGTGCTGACCTTGTTAGAGATAAAAAGCGTGAAAATAAGTGTAATACCTTATAGCTATGAGAACGGCGGGAGAATGGTGGCGGAGTTAGGACGAAGGGAACTTGTTTAGTTCAAATTGATTTGCAGAATTGTTTTTCTCCGTCATGATTTTTTTCATTTTTAACAAGTATTTCGTCACTATTTTTGGCTCGTAAGAAGTGCAACTCAAATACACTGGACCCTTTCAGAACTAGATACATTTTTGTTTTTCTTTAATATTTAGGAAATTCTAGCACGTTCATTCAAAACGCGTGAATTTCAATTTTTTTTAAACTTCATAATGGTACTTACAAAAATACTACCGCCGTAATTAACCAGATTTTTCCTATATGCTAAGTAAAGTTATTTTTTTCCTGATAAATGAGTAATTTTTTTATAGCAATTTTTTTTTTCCTTAAAAAACGTTATCTTGTTTATTTTTTACCATTCCGCGAGTCTTCTAGCCACCCCCTGTGAGGGCAGCCCCTTACAAAACGCGACCCTTTCACTCCCAAGACGCTTATTTGACTCACTTTAAAAATTTCCTACTGCCCTATATTTTTTGGTGTACACTTGTACAGTCTGCCCCCAATTTTTTTTAAAGGTTCGTTTTGGGGTGCGGCTTTTTATGTTACGATTATTTTTGATAGGACTTCATTAATGGGTACTTTTTATACTGATAAAATAGTGATTAGAAACTAATAGTTTCCTTAGGTAACCTATGTAGTTTTCTTGGGATCGGAAAAAGCTTCGCTTCATGTGCTGTGACGGAAAAACAATAGAAAATCAGACTTTTGCATAATGGAAGCAATCAGAGTCAATGAACTAAGAACAGAGATCCAGTAAACACCAAAAAGTATTCCAATATTTGTACAAAAAGATAACTAAAGATCTTAAAAAATGGTTCGCCTACTTACGTTTTTGCTTTGAACATGCTGCAAAACGTCACAAGAATGAATAACACGAATGTTTATATTCATGTTCCGTTCTTGATAATGCATATATGCTTTTTTTTAACCAACTTCCTAAAAGGAGGAGGTTCTATGTTTGTACCGTATATTTTGTTTTTTTTTTTTTTTATGTATATCCATCGATTTCTCCGTCAATTGTGGACCGATTTTGAAAAAAGTTTTTTGTTTGAAAGAATATGCTCTTAAGGTAGTCCCATATAGATTTTATTAACTTCGCTTATACAGTTTTGAGTTAGCTTAGATAATACGTATTTTTTCCCACTAAATATGTGGATGATATGATAAGTTCCTGTCACTGTTATTTACATAGCAGGTAGTGATATTCGAATTTGTGTGGGGTAGTTATCAAAACTAAAAGTGATAAACAAAAATCTTTTACAAACAAAAAAAAACCACCGACTTCCGAAAAAACACAAAAAAAGTGAAAAATAACTTTATTTGAAGTCGGTGTTTTTTTTTTTTTTGTAAACCTTTTTATTCAGATATAAAATTCATACGCCAGCTTTAAAATTCATATTAATAGGTACCAAACGGTGAAGGAAAACATCGTGAGAAAACCAGCATACCTCAGAGATATTTCTCGACGCCATGTGAAGCCAAGTCAGAGGCCCATGGGCGGCTTTAAAACTCACCACACGAACAGAAGAAGAATAGATACCAAAGACAATAGACATTTAAATATACTAACGATCTTAAATCTCTTTGGTAGGTACTATTAGAGCTGCGTCTGAAAGTACAGCCGGAACTATTTCTGACGCCAAAGAGCATTATTGTGTTCCGGAAATATGTGACTTTTAGTTTGTAAAGTTATAGGACAATAACTACTTTCCATCAAATAGGTTTTCTATTCGTCGAGGGGAGCGTGGCTAATGATAACAGGCGCACGGGTCGATAGAAGATTAATCTACGCTTGCTCCTGTCGGTTCGTGGATATCCATAACATATCGAGACCACTCCGTGCCTCGGAAAACACGTCAAGCCGTTCAAATTCAATTCAATTCAAAATATTTTTATTTGATATAAACCTACATGGGCACTTATGAAATGTCAGAAGCTAGGTGCACGGTTCCAATTGGTCGTTGGTCCCGGCTGTCATTCGTATATCTTTGACAGTCGTTACAGGTAGTCAGAAGCCCAAAATTCTGACAACCAGTCTTACCAGGGGATATCGTGTTACCCAGTAACTGGGTTGTGGAGGTCAGATAGGTAGTCGTTCCATGTAAAATACTGGTATTCAGCTGCATCCAGTTAGACTGGAAGCTGCCCTAACATAGTTGGAAAAAAGACTAGGCAGATTGGTACATTGAGGTATTCTTTTCTTCCAGCCGTATTCCTAGTTTCCCTAAAATAAAACATGTAGTTATTAATAAAAGCGGCCGACTGTACTGTTTGGCGCCCATTCGACTACACACATTGTACTGTTAACTCATAAATATGTATGTGAATATTTGTTAAATATATAAAATGTTTATTTCCCTACTGTTTTAGGACTGAAAGTAAATAAAACAACGTTATTTTGGTTTTTGTTTTTCTTGTAAAGTACCAACGCCTGCATTAATTAGTGACCCCCGTTTCTAAAGTATGTATTTCAAATAAATAAAGGCGTCTGTTTACACATGGGATTCTCTGCTTACCTCGCCAGCTGGCTAATCTTGTAACAACTATAATAATGAGTTATATTCGTAAGCTGAAGCGAAAAATGAAGATTATGCCAATATATATAGTTTTTTGCCACAAAAGTATGCAGAAACTGCCGAATATAACTTTACTACTATTTTTACATTTTGATCTTTCATACTGATTAACGTCCTATCTGCAAGCAAAATAACCTTGAAGGAAATATTATCATAAATATTGAAAATTCATTTTTAGATTCTCTTGCTACGGCGTAGCAGGCTCTACGAAAGATGACGTAATAACTACTTTTTAGCTCCTCGTTCCTATAAAACCGTGCAACCATCGAGTTCTGTCTAGAGGATAGGCAGCAATATATCCTCTGGTCTGTCAATAACAACTAACTGCGACCCAACTGCCAAAGTGCCAAGTGTGGTGTCAAAGAGCCAAGTGTAGTGTGACTAAATTGTTTTGTTTTTTATGTATCTATTGGCATGCCACCTTAATTGTAATTGCTTATTTATGTTACCATATACGCCAAAATATTGGCAAAACATAGTGCACATCTTTTAGACAATATACTATCTGTAACAATACTTAAGTTTAACTAAATTAATTATTGATTGACAGATATTAAAAAAAGTCAGATCATTTATTTCAATTATGCACATAAAAGGCACTTTTGAACGTCAAAATTTACAGAAAAATATAATTGATTCTAGTCGCCGCTTCCAAAAGATATCATATGGAGAATAATGGGCAAGAAACTCCACCGTTACTCTCAAAATGTTTTACAATATTTGAAGACCACCTAGAATAAAATTACTACATCACAGTAGTTGAAAAGATTTTAAAAAATGATTTGAAATGGTGATTTTGGCAATTTGTCTGGTAGTCAGTCAGTCAAACGTTTTGTCAGTTTATGTGCGGTCTTCTAGAAGACCGGTGGCCGCTACATAACGGCCGCAGTGACGGCCGTCATGAGAATGATGGCACCGGGGTTTGATTTTACGGTGTCAAAAACGCTCTCGATGGAAATACACCAACACACTTTCATAAATAACGTTTGAGTGACGTCATTCGAGAGTAAATTGCGGACGCTATGTGGCGGCCACCGCACTCTTTAAAAAACCAAAGCTTTAAGACGCAGATATATGCCAGTGACCTTGAGTAGTTAGCTTGCGTGTTCTGTATTGAGCTCACGCAACGCGTCGTACGTCCAGCCAGTAATAGAACTCGCCCATCAAGGAGCGCTGTCCCAAATTAGACACATTATTATTTTTTTATACATTAAACAAAAGGTATTTAAAAAAAAAAACACGTATACTAAAAGCTCAATAATTAAATTAACTTTAATGGTGAAAGCTTCAGAAAAAAAATTCGCTTGATAGATTTTACATGATTCTCAGTTTTTTATCCACGTTAGACATAACTTTACAAATTAATTTCACTATGTAATATAAACATAATCTAAAATATTCATTTATTAAGTTATTAAGAAAATATTCTAAATTAACGTATATTTTTCAAAATCATTAACACTACTCGTTTAGACGTGATCTACAATATAAAATCATTAAAAGTCGGTTATCGTCGCCTTAAGGAGCTGTTTGATGTTCATCCTCTGATAAACTATTTTCAGCCTTTCAATGCAACACATTTTGCCCAAAATTATAACATAACATCACGCCTTGTTCCCCGAAGGTTTGCAGGTTTGGGCAGAGGTGTACCTATGGTACACCCACGTTTCGCCAGTTATGTTTAAGTCCCATGTAATAGGGATCCTAATCAATAATATGGGGGATCAATAATTTAGGTTAAAGACATGACATTTAAAGTGTTGCTTTCGAAAATTTAATGATGTTAAAGAATGTCTAATTTGATTAAAGTAAATCAAATTATCAGACCTTCTGAAGGTGTCGTGACGGTTCTCACGCCAACGGTAGTTTGATAGGCCGCAGCTGTATTCCTCATCAACCGGGCACAAATCTGGACTCCGAGCTGCTAATGTGAAAAAAAACAGCGAGCCATACAGTACTCGCTTGTGATGTGTAACATCTGACATCTGCCCGTGGTATTAAGCAACATTAAGGTAATAAGTAATATTAAAGAGGTGGGGGGCTCATCAAGGTCGTTTCTGATGGCCAACTCAAGAACCGCGCGCGCTCATTGGTCAAATCAAATGGCGCACGCTTTCCCGGCTTCCTCTTACACATTTCCGTCCCTTTTCACGAAATCACTCCCACAAAGTACATTTATTTTAATTTTGATTTTGATTGCAGGAAAGCGAGAGGAAAGATGTCATCAACAACAAAATTAAAGCCGAAAACCGAAATTACTTATAGTTATCAAAAAATATGAGCTTGTCTGTCATTTCGTTATAGATCTGGGCACCCTCCGTAAGAGTGCACCCTCTGGCGTACAATGACCCTTACCTACTTCATATTTACGTGTTGTGAACAAACACTTATATTTCTTGCTTTGCTGCGTCGGTTCGGACGTTACCGTACGTTTTTCGACGATGACTTACGAGGAAAAGAGCATTGCTTCAATGTTTAATTAAAATACGTTTTTCTTTTTTAATTTATTTATCTTTTTAACCGACTTCAAAAAAAGGAGGAGGTTCTCAATTCGACGGTTTTTTTTATGTTTGTTATCTCAGAACTTTCGACTGAGAGAACCGATTTTGATGATTCTTTTTTTATTTGAAAGCTGGTACTTCCCGTGTGGTCCCATTTCAATTTGGTCTAGTTCTGATTATGGTATCTATAAGAAAACCATATAAGTCTCAAATTCGCATTAAGTATGTGCGCGACAAATAGACGAATAAATCAATATCGCGCCAACCGATTTCGTTGATTCTTTTTTTATAGTCATGCAATATACTCATGCAATTTTTCTTGGAAAGCACCATTTGGTGAAGTGGAACTGATGATGAAGACCACAAATGGCCACCAGAATTACTCAATAATAAGTATTTCACAGGTTGCGATTCGATTACTTTAATATGGCTGCAATGCAATTTATGCTCATCACAATGCATATGGAGAAGTGGAGCTGATGGTTAAGTACCAGGAGAACTCCTCAACGATTAAAGTCCCTGAATCTGGAAAAGCAATATTTTTTAAAAGGTGATGAGCAGAGATTAGGCTGTTGTAACTTAGGTAAATTACAAACTACCCACAAATTTTTATACAAAAAAAAAACAACCGACTTCCAAAAAAACACTACAAAGTGAAAAATAACCTAAATTTCGGAAGTCGGTGTCTTTGGTTTTAGGTATTTGCCACCGACTTCCGAAGTCGTTTTTTTTTTTGTATTAATGTTTTTTGTATAGATTATTTTCTATTTTGTGAATATGAGAACGCTGTAGTCTTAGTGGACTGTAGATTTGTTGACCATTTTCTATATTGTTAAGTACCTAATACTTGTTGAAAGACCTACACTGTCCTCCCATACCTAGTAACACTGCTATTTGAAAGTATTGTAAAAGCCAATTATTTTTAAAAGCGTAACCGTGGTGTTTCTTGCCGGCTCCTCTCCATAGGAAACAACCAATTGGAACCGTGCACCTAGCTTCTGACGTTTCATAAGTGCCCCTGTAGGTTTATGTGAAACAAAATATATTCAAAGTCAAAGTCAAATCTTTTATTTCAAATAGGCCCATGTATGGCACTTTTGAACGTCAAAATTTACAGAGTAATATAATTGATTCTAGTCGCCCCTTCCAAAAGTCTTCGTATGGAGAAGAATGGGCAAGAAACTCCACCGTTACTCTTTTAAAATGTTTTACAATAGTTTGTATTAGTACGTAAATTAGTTAAATAATTATATGTGAAGACGATGCACCTAGAATAAAATTACTATACCACAATAGGTAAAAAGAATTAAAAATGAAGCAACGACAGATAATTTAATTATGTGATAGATACATGGTGCTCACATATTTACAAACACTGTAAAAGTAGACGATTTTCCTAATGTTTTTAAAATTAATAAGTCAGTATGTGAGGAAGTAATCATAGAATTTAAAATCAATGTCATATTGAATCAATCAATGTATATTGAATGTCATATTGAATTGAATTTGAATTTTGAATGAAAAAAAATACTATTTTATGTGACAATTATTTTCGTGTAATTTTATGTTAACTATAACATTAGTCAACATTAGAAACCTGTTTGCATTGCACTTATTTACCCCTACATTGTTCATACATTTCGCCATAACTCAAAAACAAAACAAAAAAATTAAAATCGGTTTCCACTAGTTTTTCTAGCTTTTCACTAAAGATTACTATGACATGAAGTGGAAATCTATTTTGTAATAAAAATTAATCACTCTGAAAGTTTATCAAAGACTATTAAAAACAGCATAGGTAAGTGTTAGGAATTGGCGTTACTACATTAACGTGATATTTTTTTATTTTCCAACAGGAATTTCTCAGTAGCAGCCCGGAATCTGGATTTGTGCCCAATTGACGGCAATAAGCTCACCCCCTATTACATGGAACTTAAACAAAACTAGCGAAATATGGGTGTACTATAAGTATACCTCTGTCGCACCTTTGAAGGAATACTGGCGTGATGTTACTTTTTGTTTCTGTACGATAACAGTTTTCTGAACGATTTATAAATCAACGGGAGAGCTCGTCCCAACTCGTTTTACCACCCGTCTCGCCTATGTCAATCTGCCTAGCCTTCACCCAACTATGTTGGGGTCGGCTTCCAGTCTAACCGGATGCAGCTGTACCAGTATTTTATAAGGAGTGACTGCCTATCTGACCTTCACAACCCAATAACTTGGTAACACGATACCCCTTGCTAAGTCTGGTTGTCAGACTTTTGGGCTTCTGATGACCTGTAACGACTGTCAAAGATTTATCTGTCGTAAAAGCCTATATTTAAGAATAAAATTATTTAATATACTGTGATCTAGCCGATTATCCATCTTCCCAAAGACCGTGGGATGAGCCGGTCTGCAGAGTAAATAGTACAGAACAATTTACTCAACACGTCTGCTACTACTGCGGAGCGTGCGCGCCTGCTGGCTGTTAGTAAGTGGGAGTCGGGCCTGTGGCTTCATGCACTACCGTCGTCGAACATAGGTACTTTGCTCGACGACACCACTTTCCGCCTCGCTGCTTCCCTACGACTACGAGCTCCATGTTGTCCTCCTCATAGCGGTCACTGTGGCGAAGTTGTCAACAGTCTCGGCCATCACGGCCTGTCTTGCAGCCGAAGTACGGGTCGCTTAGCGCGGCACGCGAACACAACGATATCATCCGATGAGCTCTTGTCACCGCCGGCGTTCCAACTGTATTAGAACCCAATGGCTTGGCACGCGACGATGGTAAGTGACCAGAAGGCATATCTTTATTTCTATGGAAGGTGGATAGGCCTTTAGTGTGGGACGCAACCTGTGTCGACACTCTTCGTGCATTTCGTCTTCCTGGCTCGGCGTGCTGTGCTGGTGCTGCTGCTGCGGTTGCGGAAAACCTCAAGCGGCGTTAGTATAATAACCTTATTGGTAATTATATTTTCGAGCTCGGGCCGTGGGGTCCGATTGCCCATGGCCTCTTCCGTGACATCTCAAAATAGCTAATTGACACTTTTTCGTGACCCAAGGGCTGGTTTTTACCTTGAACTGAGGCTAAGCATTGCCATACAAACAAACTTAAACAAAAAACGCAACGCGTAGCATTGCAATAAACTTTCTTTCATACAACGTGGCAATGCGGCCAGTCTCTCGGGTACAGTAGCTGTCGACAGCGATGTGGATGAATTTTTCGACACTATATTTTAGTTTGCGAATAGTTTTACTTAAGTTAGTATATAATTTTGTTATTTTTATCAATTAATTAGTTATAAGTTTCATAATGCTAAACAACCTAAATATATCTACTGTGTCGATGACTTGCAATAATTACAACGCAGTTGTTAATTGCAAGGAAAATGTTGATATCAAGCTTTATTTTTACTTGTGCACGGACTTTGTCTGTTAGAACCGCAATTAGTATTATTATAATTGTTGATAAATTGTGTTTACAGTTCATATTGTTTGCATTCTAAAATACAAAAAACAACCGACTTCCAAAAAAAACAGTACAAAGTAAAAAATAACTTTAATTTCGGAAGTCGGTGTCTTTCGTTTTGAATTTTCGCTTTTTGCCACCGACTTCCGAAATTAAAGATTTCACTTTGTAGTGTTTTTTTTTTTTTGAAGTCCGTTGTTTTTATTTTCTGTAAGAAGTTTTTATTTTTCACTTTTTAGTTGTGGTATCTACCCCACACAAATTCGATTACCACTACCTGCTACCAGTGACAGGACTTTATCATGTCATCCATGTACTAAGTGGGAAAAAATATAATATAAACTATCTAAGCAAAGTTAATACAATTTATAGAGTATAAACCTTTCAAACAAAAAATAGAATTTTCAAAACCGGTCCACATTTGACGGAGAAATCGGCGGAAATTCATAAAACAAAAAAACAAATATACTCTACGAACATATATGACCTCCTCCTTTTTGGAAGTCGATTAAAAATAGCATTCTGTACCTACTATATTCATTCGTATTAAGCAATTGCTTTTCAGTTGTTTTCAACAAAGCTTTGGAATTTTGTTACTGCTTCATAATATGTTTATGAGAACAGTGATGACCCAGCAGAGACAGTGGTAGCCCTGTGGAAACGACCGTGACTTACGACTTTTAGATCGTCGGTTAGAACTCTGGCGGGCACTTACCTTTGTGTAAATGATTTCATCAGCACTGCATTCAAATCGGTGAAAGAAAACATCGTAAGGAAACCGGCATGTCTTAGAACCAAAAATTCGAAGACATGTGACATCTACCAACCCGCGCTGGGCCCGCGTGGTGGATTACGACCCACTCTCTCTCACAGAGGCTGTGTCCCAGCAGTGGGAACATTATAGGCTGATTATTACTGCTTTATCGGGTAATTCCCATATTGTTGAGAGCGTTCGCTTCACAGATTCTAATGTCTGTATCAATATTAAGTTATCAAAACCTACACTTTGACAAGTTGACCTTTATCGTCGCTGAGATGAGATACCGTCTGTGTTGCAGCCAGATTTTAAACGTTTTTAAATAAGGGAAATTGGCCTTCTGAATCCAAATTTTGGTAATCATAATAAACGATTGGTAGATCATACATGGACGGGCGAAAGTAATGTCATAATGTGAATATGCCATCATTTTTTAAATTAGCGTTACAATGTCACTGTGATTTGACGCTTATGTTGTAGACAGACATATACAGAATCAGTTGATAATGCAATGGAGCGATACACACAGCTCAAGCAAGGACGGACATTCAGAAACACCAATTTCTGGGCCGTATAATCTCTTTCAGCAATTTGAACTGGCTGGCCAGAGAGCCATTGACATCCGATTACATAGCCGTCAGCGCTCGCGTCCGCGTCCCTTCGTTTGTCATAGACAATAGTTTGTAACATGGACACAGATTATGTACTACTAGCATGGACAAGCGATGTTGAACCGTGGGGTGTGGGTTGATCTTAATATCGTAAGAAATACGGTTTTCACTGACTTTTTTATGTATTATTATATTGTACTGTTTTTTGGGATTTTATTTTGTCTCCGTAAGTGTGTCCGTGGTATCACAGCGGACCCTATCAGAATACCAGCGCTGCGGTATTTGTTTTTTCAAATATCGTAGCATTATGCTGAGTTAGGGGCTTTTTTGGCCTCGCACAGGTCTTCTTTTTGTTAACACATTTTTTTATTTTAAATGTTTTTCTGAAATTGTTATTGTTTGTTTAATTTTCTTAGTTTTAATGTCTCCTGTGTGTACTTAATTTTCTGAGCGTGTCCCAAATAAAAATATTTTCGTTCTTTCTTCTTTCTTTCAGATCTGACGGCGCCAGATTTCTTCCTTTGAGGCTTTTTGAAATCTCGCGTTTACCGACATAAACCACGAACCTTGCAAGTCTTGAGAGCCAACATCACCAAATTGGAGCCAGATTAATTCAAAACGCCGTAAAACGAGCACAAACGTGCATCAACTTAGAAAGTGATCATTTGACCCATATAATTTTATTGACTTAACGTCATTAATTTTACACCTTTAAATAATCTTTCCGCGAAAACAGGGCCCAACATTTTTCATTTTCAACAAAATGGCAACATCAAGGTGGGGCAAAAGTAATCTCATAATTCACATTATGACATTACTTTAGCCCCACCTTGATGTATGAATTACTACTACTGCTACTGCTTGAGAGTGTTCCCATTCCAAATCAATATACAATCACGTAAGTTATAGGTATCCCTCTTACCCCTTTCACATGACTTCAAATACCATTTTTATTTCGTTTAGATAAAGCGTTTAACATCCGAATGTACAAGTTACCTCATGTAAATGAGCTATTAATTTTAACGACTGTGCCTGCCGTTAAAAATGGCCGTAACGTGCAGTTGTATGTGATTTTAATATCCTTACGTTGAACCTTAGTGGAAGTAAGCAATAAAATATGGAGTTAGCATGCTTAACTGTGAGGGTTAAAAAGTGGACCTTGTCGTGAAAAACTACGGTTTATTCGCCGTGTGTAAGCACGGTGGTCAGTATTGTATGGAAGCTTGTTGACGGACACGTTTCTTCTACGGCGCGGTTCATGCGGCGTACCGGAAAGAAACCGTGAAACAAAGGGCCTTATTGTTTGACTAGCGACCCGCCCCTGCTTCGCGTGAAATGCGTATTTAATCACCAACCTTCTCTTCAATAATGGTGGCAGCTGTGGTGTTTCCTGAAAGTCTGAAAGATCACAGCTTGTTTACTCTTTGGTTACATCAATGATCTTTGGTATTTTTTGAGCAACATCATTTTCTGACCAATAAACACAGGATTTAGAACTGAAAAAGGCTCTTCCGTCTAACTGAAACTTTTCATACATTATCAAGTCTCTCTTAGGTAATAAAACGGTAATTTCCGCTCACATCCTCGCGCCGAGCGGTGAAGCGATCGCCGCTTCAGACCTTTCAGTTTGGTTCCCACAATTAACAATAACGCCAAATGAAGTGTTCCACCGAATTCATCGCAACAAACATATATAATATTTTCTTTCTCTAAAACTATCTACTATCTCATCCCCCCTCAAACCCCCCATAATACATCTGTGTGTGTGGAAAAATTCGTACTTGCTACCCTTATAGGGCCACCCCCTCCCCCCGCCGCTTTCACGGTTCTAATTTTTGGGGAATTTGGGGCATATTCGTAAATATGAAATGGAAAAAATATTTCGCATGTACACGTAATTTGGACTTTGTTGTCCGGGTGTTAAGGTTGAATTTCCGGTGTTGGGGAGTTGGAAAAAAAATTACTTCATATGTCGTCCTTAAGACGGAGCGCGGCGCGCTTCGTATGTGTGTTGCGAACATGGCGGCTGTGGAGTCGCTGTTAATTATTGTCATTGACTGTTTTTTTTTTTTAATATTTTTATGAAACATTGATTTTAAATTCGAGTCTACAATTCTACACTATTTAGAAGGAAACAATTCCAATACAGGTCATGATTGTATAGCGCCCTAAAAGCAAAAAGATTTTGTATATTGTTTAAATTCAATAAATTACTAAGGACGGGTTTTCTAATAATTAATTAAAAGCTAAATCATGATTCTGCATTCAATGAAATGCAAGGCAGTCTATCCCTAAATCTCCTTATTTCATCAATCAATATATAAATATCTATAAAATTATTTATTTTAAAATTATTTTAAATCCTTATCCTCGCAAGAAGCCCTTTAATTTAATATATACAGTTAGCAAAACTTTTTTGTTTTTTTATTGCCCTCATCTACCACAGGGTAGTGCTTCTATACGTACTAATCAAAATAACAACTATGAATCAAATCTGTTCGTAACTATAAGTATAAGTAAGCAATACTTATAATGTAGGTTTTTGTCCCCTTTATTCGAAAACATCAGTCTATTAATCTACCAATTACTTAGTCATTTTGTGTATTTACTACATGGAAAATATTCTAAATTATTACAAAAAAAACTGTTTTTTTTGACGTCATGTAGGTCGTAACGACGTTTCAGCAGTTGCATTGCATGTATTCACTAGTAAACAAAAATTCAACTCTTCTCTTCTTTTTGTGCGTGTATGACAAGTACCCTAATTGCGTAACTTATTTTCGTAAACGATTATGACAAATTTGTTTCATTTTGACAGTTTAACAACATTCGTTGCGTTATTTAGAAAGAAAGAAAGAAAGAAAGAAAATACATTTATTTAGCACAGACTAAGAGACACACAATACACCAGATAGTTGGGTAATTTTAGTCGTACATCAGGAAAAAAAATAAGATAAAAATAAAAAGTGCAAAGTCCGATGTAAGAAATAAGCAGGAGAGTGTGCCTCACGGCTGCGCCAAAAAGGCCCAGTTCAGCAAAAATACCAGACAACTGGTGCCTGACGCTGGTTTTCAACTGGACCTGGTGTGTGAGGTGACGAATGTGAATCAGTTTTATACTGCATCGTGATGTGTGTAATGTGTATGCATAATTGTATAAATAAATTAAAATAAATTAGTGTCACATAAAAACAGTAACGAGTAGGTACCTATGTATAAAAAGCGTGATATTGAGTAACATTGCAAAACTAAACAAAAAATAAATAAATACTGATAAATAGATAAGTGACATGACCGCATGATTAGACCTTCTTATGCAAATAAAGAAATTCTCCGAAATGAGTCAGAACAGAAACCTGCTTTAATTTAAACGATGCCTGACTTGCCATGCTCCGACACATTGTTATAATAATTTATTAATCCGTGCACTGTAATGTCATCGCACAATACGCTGCAAGCAGCCGAGCGCGGCGGACTATTTTCGGACAGTTTGCATCTTGTGTGTGCTTTGAACTTGTCTTAGCTGTTGTTTGCATTTGGATTAACCAAATACGAAGGATATGACGTCTTTAAATAAGTCAGCTAAAACACTATTTGCGAAAGTGGAAAAGAAATTAAAAAACAAACAAACGAAACATAAAAGGATGAAAGGTAAGCGCTAGTCGATAATAGAAATATTTGATGTACTTAATTAACAAATAATGAATTCTGGCATAATATGAGATCTGGCATAATATGAGATACGATTTACGATGTTGAGCAGATATTTTTTTTCAACATAATAAGCAATGGATTAGCAATCTGTTTCAAATCGAAACAAATTTTGATTGATCGTGTATTACGCAATTAGGGTCTGTACCCTACTTCGTTTACGTTCATACATCTGTATGTATGAACGTAAACGAAGCAAAATGAGTATGTAAAAATCCTAGCGTGGCGTTCTGTAGTTACTGCCTACTCCCATGAGAAAAAGGCGTAACTTTATGAATGCAACTTCGGTCACATTAGCAAATGTTTTATCTAAGTATTATATTATGTTTGTATTGTTTTTTACATAAGTACACCTACGTTCGTGTATTTCACCACAGCTTATCAAACTAATCGCCGATATTGAGTGGAAAGCAATTTTTACCCCATTTTGTTGTAACGATTAGTCACTCTGAAAGTATTTCCAAAAACCGCTCAAAGAAACACAGGTAGGTACCTAAACTATACATATCGATTTAGCACAATCCTTTAATAGCTATAAAATACTCGTACTTATCAATATTCTCTTTTGCAAATTAAAAATAAAACACCACTTAAAAAAAAAAACACAAAATTTAAAATCCAAATAATAGAACCGACTCCACGCATTTCATATTCCATCACCGAGCAATATATATAGCTCAAGCCGTAGCTATACGAACAAATATATTATATTTTCCTATATGTTAGTTCCATCATTTATACTTTATTACTACATATATATAGCAACTATTTATATATCAAAGTATTGTAGTGGTGTGTGTGTCGTACGCACAATGGGGAGGAAACTCAATTAAACATTTGCCTTAATAAGAATCTTGAAGATTTGCTAACGTTATATTATTATTTTTTCTTAGCAATGCAGAATTTTTGGAATGTTTGGCTTCTCTTCAAAATCCTGTAGTGTCGTAAAATTGTTGTTTATGGTTGGTGAGACGATGGTGATACTAAGGAGCTTCACTGAATTTTGACTGGTACCTTTTTACCTAATAATCTACCTTTGCTTCTTCATCAGTATCTTCACGCTAGAGCGTAAAGGGACGAGACAATGGGGGAAAACAAAAACTGAAAACCTGTTTCAATGTTAAAACCGACTATTATTGTGAAGTAGGTCAAATCAATCTGCCTAGCCTTTTCCCAACTATGTTGGGGTTGGCTTCCAGTCTAACCGGATGTAGCTGAATACCAGTATTGTACATGGAGCGACTGCTTATCTGACCTCCACAACCCAGTATCTGGGTAATACGATACCCCTTGGTAAGACTGGTTGTCAGACTTTCGGGCTTCTGACGACCCGTAACAACTGTCAAAAATTCACGAATGACATCGGGGACGAACGCCTTAACGTGCTTTTCGAGGCACGTAGGAGTCTCGGTATGTTAAGATGGTCACCCATCCACGGCAAGCGTAGCTTAACCTGATGGATTGATCCGTGCGGCTGTTATTACTTAGCCACAAGCTCCTCCTTATTATTACTGTTATTGTTAAGTAGGTATTTAATAGGTATCTAATACCCATTGTAAGGTAATTTTAAAAGTTACCTTATATCATGATCTGTCTATAAGACCTGAATCGTGAAATGCTTATTGGAATAAATCTTATTGAATTTGTACAAATAAGATTCAAAGCGAGGGAAAGAAAAAAGGTTAGATATGAGGACGGTACAAAATGCTGAATGGTCTACAAAATGTATCTACAACTTTAATGTGGATTAAAACACTTCTAAGAAAAGTTTCAAACTAGCGAAGCAATAATACAACGGTCGAGGTTCAAACTCAAGACCCCTAAGCCCACCAATCCGACATGACACCTCGCTTACGTCAGTCTTACGGAAGTTACATGTCAGTCACTCCCCATAGTCCCTATACAATGGGTTTGACTGTCCCCTACGGGACTCACAAACCCCCAAGTCCCCAGCGTAGGGTAGCTTGGAATATGTATTGTATATTTTCTTGATTAAAGACGCTTGATTACTGCCTACCCCACTACTCTAATGAAAGCTTCATATTTGTATGGTTTCCATGAGTAAGTATGAGTTACATGTTTCTCGCTAGCCATTCCTTGTAAAATCAACATACTTGTTTGTTTCCAATGAATGCTCTCACATACCTAACACTATTATATTTAGTTTTGCGTTAAATTATATTTTAATGAAATTAGACAATTCTTATTTTACTTCTTTAAGCCGGCAAAACATAAACTTATGGTACAAAAATCAAATTTATAATAAAAAGTTGTAGAGCAACTATTAGGTACCGTCTTATGGGACAGAAAACTTCCGTACGTTGATAAAATGAATGATACATCCTATAACAAATTATTCACCCTCATGAGATACTACACTCAAGACTGTTTTCCCTTTAGAGCAGGGGTTCTTAATCTGGGGTCCATAGACCCCGAAAGGATCTGTGGACCAGGTACTAGAGGTTCATGAAGACGTTAAAGCAGTAAAAAACGAATTATCAGTCATAAATGTCGAAGATCTTATCAAAGATGACTAAAGTAATATTATGAGCGGACTTTGTAACAAATAAAAGTGTATTTTAAAAATGATTTTTTTTTTCTTTCCTTACATTTAAGTTTTTAAGGGGTCCGTCAGTATGTTTAAGTATTGCAAGAGGGAAGTAGAACCTTCGTCAGAACTTCAACACTAAGGCAACGCCATCTAGCTTACACAGTGAGTACTAATATAGAAGTTTGTTCGGCTAATATTTGAAAACTTGGTAGTAGATGGCGCTAGTTGAAACATTTACTCGAAACCTACGTCGTTTTTAGGATAGTTAAAAGATGTCACTTAAACCAGCATAAGATATATTATCTTTAGAATTTCAACACGAGTTTAGTGCAAGGTGTACAAGAATGTTTTTTAATCATTGTAACAACATTATTTGCATATCCCCCCTGAAAGTTTCTCTTAATAACATCACTTACACTTACAAATTGCCGAAAAACTTGATACTTGTGTATATTGTAACAAAATTAAACTTAAACTTCTTTGATTTAAAACTGTATAAATAAAACCAAAGACATTCGTTACTCTTTCTTTGTTTCCATCCCATAACTGTCAATGTAAAAAAATAATATACTCTGTCTACGTCTTCAATCACAAGGAAAACTCCATGGACTTACTAGAAAACTCTGTGATCACAACAAAGAGTACCTACTCTATGGATCACTAGACCACAGAACACTATTAATAAACATGACATTTTAGTCAAACATGTTTGAAAGAAAAATACCAAAAAATCATGCTGCCGTATAGAACAACGGTATATATACCTATCATGAAGCCGAAAAACATCCACACCGACATTCCAACGTAAATGGTAATCACAACCACCCCAAGTAGGGTCTCCTCAACAGACTCCATTTGGATGCAATGTCCTGCTACCGACCAAGATGATATTATCATCCCAGGTCTTGCCTTCATCTTTCCTTTGGACCAGCTGATTGTGGCTAAAAGAAGAGATAATTTGCACGACGTCATAGGCAAAGGCGGCGTCGCATACACAATCTTCAACAGTGGAGGGCAGAAAGTGTTCTTAGCCGTTCTAAAAAAACATTTTAGACAGTTCGATTTGAGGATATTTAATAATTATGGCAACGAAGTTATAAACGTTAAGAGACCGTTTCATTTGTGTGCAAAAGAAGTGTTAGTGTGGGCTCCTCCTGGGCAATTTCTGGGTTCTGTCCGCGAGCGCGGCCGGTGCATCAGGACCTACATCGTTAGGGACGAATATGGCAAAAAAGTTTTGGAGCTTCGCGCTGAAGGCAAGTTCCAGTATGTGTACAATGTATACGTGATTTCGTATGGAGTGTCTCCCATCGGGGTGCTGCAGAATCAGTTCCCGATGCTCGACGAGGCGAACGTTCGAGTCACCTTCCCCAAAGAAATAGACGTCAAAGATAAAGCTGTGCTGCTTGGAGCTTGTTTTCTGATTTGGCCCTCAAAGTGTTGAGTAAACCTTCATTATTTGCTATGTCTATGCCATGAACTTTGATATACCTACAATACATTCGAGAGTAAAAACATTGGCTTTGTATTCTTGGTGCTCATCTTCTAGTTAAGGCTCCTTTCATTCATGTACGTTAACACGTTCAGTGCCGGGAGCCCTCCTGGTGGTTTCACCTAGTCGCATATGGGATGCCGGGAGCCCCCGCGGAGGGCTCATTGTAAATTTATGTAAGGTTTTTCTTAGCGAATACAGCATTATAAACCGTGAAAATAAAATCTAATGTATACAGGGTGGCAGGGACATCGACGCAAAAACTGTTTCCGTAGATTCAGTTAATGTTTCTGAATCCCCCCTTTTTTTTTTTTTTTTTTGATGGTGGGAAATCATCAAATAACTTCTCCCGCTCTGGGCGGAGCGGGAGGGCGTGTCAGACTCTTACTGACTAAAACCCACCCGTGTTCCTTCGGTTGCCCTGTTGCCGGGGGCCACGATCTCCCTTTCGGTTTTCTTCGCAACCCCGGCAGGCATCTTCTGAACCCCCCTGCGTTGAAATTTTTTGTCGGTTATTTTTTTTAAATCAGCTATTCCATACATTTTGACTGCGTAGGTATTGCACTTTTCTATGAAACAGTAGATTTTTGTTTTAATAACCGACGAAAAATTTCAACGCAACGATGAAATTTGGCACATGGATATTTAGAGGATATTTTATATATCGATATTCCCACAGGATCTAGACTTATGTGGGTGAAACCGTGGGGCGCAGCTAGTGCTTGAATAGAGAACAACTGAATCTAAGTATGTAACCTATTATAAGTATAATAATGGTTACATTATAGGTCCTCAGGTTCAGTTCCTAGAAGTACTATAAGTATAGTCTTCTAACAGAGTGATGGTTATCGCACGTGAAAATGTTCCAATTCAAATTACAGGTTACCCCTGGTAGATTTCTAAGGAAACCGTTAATAAACAGCGCTATTGAATCATTCTGAGGTCTACATTACGTTTAAAAAAAAGACAGACCATTTCCTTAACTATTCTTTGCTTACGCCTACCAAATAATATAGAGCAACCTGCAGATTCACGTTTCGAAGGCGCGAATGAAAGAAAACAACATGTTGCAAAAAAATAATACTATTATTGAAAAGTACCGAAAACTTAAAATTACTGAAATCAGTCTTATTTAAAATTTAAAAGTAAAGTTAATTAAATTCTACTTTCTACGTTTCTTTTGTGGAGACTTGACGTTCGCTTCTTCTTCAACGTTTCCATTGATTTGTTCTTCTTCATCGTGCTGCTTCCTCCTCACAGGACCTGTGTGGGTGATGGGAATAACTCTTTCATCTTTACTCTCTGAAACCTTCGGAGCTACCACCGTCAGCACACCATCAGAAGACAGTCTGGACTCCACACACTCCGGGTTGCAACCTTCAGGGAGAGCATAGCGCCGCTTGAACTGACGCGTCACATATCCATGCTCATCCTGCTTCTCGTCATGTTTAGCTTCTATCACCACATATCCAGCAGAAGTCTTAACAGAAATCTCCTCAGGATCAAAATGCTGGACGTCCAAGTTGACCTGGAACTTGTCTTTGTCGGATTTGATGGTGGATCCGACGTTCCGGGCGACCGCAGCCAGGTTCTTCCACGGACGGAGGTATTTTCGCACGGAGAGCACGGGAGGATCGACAATGTCCGTTAGAAAGTTGTCTGAGGAAAGGTCCAGGCCGAAGAGTTGGTCTCGAAAACGACGAGGTCGTAGATCATCCAATAAGTATGGCAGAAGCGCCATTGTTCAATAAGTTGATAGGTACTTGAAACTCTTTAGTAAACTCAAATCACTTGTTGTAGACTCGACTCGGATTCGTACTCGCTCTTAACTCGCTTGCGTTTAGTTCAATACTACCGCCAGTAGAGGCGCGCATCGCTTTATAAATTTCCTGCCAACAAAGTAGGAAAGTTCGAGTAACCTCGATAACTTTATAGAATACTATCGAAGATTTGATAAGCGGCATCTGCCAGCGAATAGCCACCACTTTCAAAACTGTTCAGCCTTGTATTTGTATCTATTCGCCAATAGATGGCGCTATCGTCAAGTTCATTATTTTGTAATAAACACAAAACAAAAGTCATCAAACTTTTACGTTAGTTATAAAAACAACGGTTTACTAGTTCATTCAATTTTTTTTTAACCCGTACTATGCCCAACAATCCTAACATAAAGTTACTCAAATACATAATTTCATTACAATAATAAAATGGGGCCGGACATTTCTTCCCCTACTTCACACTAGAGGGCATAATAATCTATCTACTCCTAAGTCTGCATATGCAATGGGACGTGCCGTTTCCATAGAACATTGTGGAAAGATGCCACAGACCGGGAATAATCCAGAAATCTATAGAAATAAACCACACCATGCTTATTATGTAGGTATCCAACTGCGCACTGAATCAATACCTACTTGAGAGGCTAGACTTGAGTTGACTCACCCTCATACTAAATGCATTGTCATCTTTTGGCATCTTGAACAAAGGAAGATTGGAAATTAGACCTATACAAATGCTACGCGTTAACATTTCATAGTGTATGGCGTTAACTCAATAAGATGCAGAATAATTTGATTTATCTGTTAATTGCCCTTATTGATTCTAATAAAAGTCAAGTCATTGACCGCGCCGGCTAGCTCTTATCAATTGCATGAAATGTAAAACTTCCGTCTTGCAATGTAAAATAGTAGATTCCTAAAGCACATTGTTCTCATGAATTATAATTTATTAACGGTTTTCCAGGCTAATATTTTGTATATATTTCAATGTCTATTTCATTCATTTTTATAAATAAATTAACCTAAAAATTAACACCACGTGTAATGCCGTCATTGAACGTACCGGTAGATAATTTGTAGCGCGCGAATTTTTTATTCATGTCAGACGATATTCCGATGACGATAAGTTGATGACATTTTCGAGAATATATTGTAAGTAACTTAAGATACAATATAAATTAAGAAATTGAAAGCAGTACGGAAATAAGTTTTGAAACTGTTAAAACATCAATGAAACAACAGCATTCTGCATTGTACCACTATGTAACAGTGTATAGGGACTTCCCTTTATAAAATTTTAAAATATATTATTTCTATAACTACATTATATTTAATCAAGTTTAACGTTCATTTCAAGTTCCTTATCACATTCCGGTGTTAGTCATCTAATTTAGCCAACAATTCAATGAAATCACACCCTAACGGCGCCTAGTAACAGAACAATGTTCCAGAAAACGTTGGCTGTTTTATTGATTTTATGGCGTGAAACATTCGGTTGCAGACTGCAATGCAAGGGCAAGTTATAGCCTGGAAGTATTTATAGGTAGGTAGGTACCTATGTATATAATCTATAGGTTACTGCTATAAAAATCGTTAGAACGATTTATTTATAAGTTAATATAAAACTTTTATAGTAAAATACATACCTATATAACATAATAAAAATGTTTATTTCAATCACAAAAGGCATTTAGATACAATATTATTGGAGATCACCTTTTGAGCAAGGAATTGGTTGTAGGAGACTCCGCGCTTCCACTTATTATTAAGTACCTATGCAATTGAATTAAATGTAAACCAATGTTCTGTGATGTAAACATGCAGAAAAATAAAATAAATGGGTAAAATGAAAGAGTGAATGATGATATGTATAAATTACTTAGATAAACCCACGGCCACGGGATAAACCTAAGTAGTACCTAAGTAGAACCAAAGAATACTGAAATTCTGATGTCCCTAAAAATAACCATCCAACATAAAAGCGACACGTGTTACAACAGAGAAATTAATCATTTTCATTTAGGATACCTATACCAAAGTAGGTAAATAAAGTAAATTACTGTATATTTATCCGTTCCTACAAAGAATTGTCTAGAAACGCATTGCTTCCGGTGCCGGCAAATCGGTTATTTGAGAATGCTCTGTAAATACATTATTAACTTGCAATTGTAATGAATAACAGGCTTCAAATAAAAATGTGCAATAATTAGGTGCATTCGGATCATTGTGTTCTTGTAAAGGGCATGGATCTAAAATAAAACACCTGCAAAATACCTAAGTAATAATCAATACAGTGTCTAGTGCTAAAGTTGCCAGCCTTTGTTGATAAAAACGTAGGTCTGATTTCTCTACAATAAAACATTCAATTTATTGAACATGAATGAAATCCAGACTGATTTACCTTCATTTTGCAAGTAGAATATTAATTTAGCTTTACCAAAACGGTATCCTAACTTTATACTATAAATGCGAAAAGTGGTTTGCTTGTTTATTTGTTTGCTTTCACGTCTTAACTACTCAACTAATCATCATAAAATTTTGCAAACACTATGTCGATGTCGGGGGTACAGAAAAGGACATAGAATATCTTTCATCCAGAAAAAAAGTACTGTTCTCGATCGGTACGGTAACGGTCTACATTAACGCGAGCGAAACCCGCGGGCAAAAGCTATTCGTAAAGTAAAATTAACTTAAATCATATACAAAAAAAGGCATATAAACTTAATTTAAAATGTTTTTATGTCACCTTAGAATTGAATGATAATCAAACATACTGGCGCAGAAGCACATGGCCAGAATGTATGTTCGCTACTAACTAGTACAGATAGACAACTGGTAAATCTTTCGGACTGAGTGTGCCGCAGACATGAAAGACGTACCTAATAAAAAAAAAAAAAACAGATTATTCAGTTTATAATTACACTGTCTAGCTTGATCCTAGATATATAAATAATGAGAACTATTTTACCAGAAATCCACTTGAAAGATTAAGAAAAAAACGTTCAAAATGATCTGAATTTAGCCAGAGGGTAGCGTTTATTCATAAGTAGGGAACAGCGTAGATCTTTTTTATCATCAAAAATAGTTATTTAAAATTAATGATTTAATCGACACGCAAAAAATAGTCTTCAATTATTGGATTGCGAGAACTCTGCGTATGATAAGTTCTTTCAAAAATTCCCTAATTCAGAGTTCTCCCTCTTACCTTACCGAAACTACCATACTAATTTATAGTCTTCAGGAAAAGTTGGGGTACTACGAAAAAATTATATACCCACTCTAAAAAGAATAAATAACATTAAATTATTTTCTGGTATCCCTGAACTTGACATAAATGTTACCCCGGACGCAACGAGCGCTATTGACGGGCAGAAGTCGAACTACAAACCGGATATGGTTCGAAGATTCTAGTAGGAACCAATAAAGTAGCCAAAATTATATTTTCTTGAATGGAATTAACAAGTGCGATATTTTTAAATGCAGTATTTTAGCCTAAGCTTTTGATTTAGCCCATGTTTTGCAACACTTTCATACAAAATATAAAAGTTTGGGCAGATTCTAGAGATGGATCTCGAAGGTTCTAGAATGTTTCACAGAAAATCTTTACTGCGATGCTAGCGCCACCGCTCGTCGAGTAGTGTAGCTACGAAAACCGTAGCAGGTGTTCTCAACATTTTCAGAAAAAAATCCATTTCTTCCGACTTAAAAAGTAGGAGGCTTGTATTAAAACATTGTTTTTTAGGCTAGTATTTGGTATTGTTAATTTATTATAAAGCTATTGATACCTATGTAGCGCTCGGAACGCTATTATTGTAAGTCGCCAATAATACTATTTGATTTTTTAAATAATATTTACACAAATCAATAAAATTGTAAATTATTGTAAAATTAGATTATTATTTCTTAGATTAATAATGATTATTTATAAAAGAAATCTATTTGTATAGGTATTTTCATAACAGACTACTAATCCTGTTTTTGCGGCGTTTATTGTGTAGGTATTTACAAAATTACATATTTTTTATATGTACAGATTTGAATCAAAATCACTTATTTTGTTTTGAATGATGCTTTATTAACTTACTTTATGTTTCATGTAACGTAAACGTTAAACGTATAGAAAAACATTGTGCTTGTTTTAGCAGCTCATTGTAGCAAATCGCCTACTGTTTTGCGCTCCTGACGGGTAGCGCGCCATATCTAGAAAGTTCTACTCGCTCACAGATGGCGCCTGCGTATCGAGTCTATAAAAGGTTTCTGACATTCCGCCCGGCGTCATTTAATTCAAGAAAAGCAAAGTGAGAGAAACGCTGCGATTCCACGCGATCTTACAACACGTGTAACTAAAAACCGCGCTAGTCAAGTCAAGAAAGTATTCTATTCTGTGCTTAATTTACAAGTTTAACTTGAGGACTATTTTAAAATAAGTGAAACAGTCAAAATGCCCGAAGAAATGCAGACCGATGTCGCGGAGGTGGAGACCTTCGCCTTCCAGGCGGAGATCGCCCAGCTCATGTCCCTGATCATCAACACATTCTACTCCAACAAAGAGATCTTCCTTCGTGAGCTGATCTCCAACTCCTCAGACGCCTTAGACAAGATCCGGTATGAGTCACTCACCGACCCATCGAAGCTGGACAGCGGCAAGGAGCTATACATCAAGATCATTCCCAACAAGAGCGAAGGTACACTCACTCTTATTGATACCGGTATCGGTATGACCAAGGCTGACCTTGTCAACAACCTTGGTACCATCGCCAAGTCGGGAACAAAGGCGTTTATGGAGGCTCTTCAGGCAGGCGCTGATATCAGCATGATCGGTCAGTTCGGTGTGGGTTTCTACTCGTGCTACCTGGTCGCTGACCGCGTGACAGTCCACTCGAAGCACAATGACGACGAGCAGTACGTGTGGGAGTCGTCTGCGGGCGGCTCGTTCACTGTTCGCCCCGACCACGGCGAGCCACTCGGCCGCGGCACACAGATCGTCCTCCACATCAAGGAAGACCTCACTGAGTATCTTGAAGAACATAAGATTAAGGAGATAGTAAAGAAACACTCCCAATTCATCGGCTACCCCATCAAACTGATGGTGGAGAAGGAACGCGAGAAGGAGCTCTCTGACGACGAGGCTGAGGAGGAGAAGAAAGAGGATGAGAAAGAAGACGACAAGCCCAAGATCGAGGATGTGGGAGAAGATGACGAGGAGGACAAGAAGGACAAGAAGAAAAAGAAGACCATTAAGGAGAAATATACAGAGGACGAGGAGCTCAACAAAACCAAGCCCATCTGGACACGCAACGCTGACGATATCACACAGGAGGAGTACGGTGACTTCTACAAGTCCCTCACCAATGACTGGGAGGACCACCTTGCTGTCAAGCACTTCTCTGTTGAAGGTCAGTTGGAGTTCAGAGCACTCTTGTTTGTGCCCCGCCGTGCGCCCTTCGACTTGTTCGAAAACAAGAAGCGCAAGAACAACATCAAGCTGTATGTCCGCAGAGTGTTCATCATGGACAACTGTGAGGACCTCATCCCAGAGTACCTGAACTTTATCAAGGGAGTGGTCGACAGCGAGGACCTGCCCCTTAACATCTCCCGTGAGATGCTCCAACAGAACAAGATCCTCAAAGTAATCAGGAAGAACTTAGTTAAGAAATGCTTAGAACTCTTCGAGGAGTTAGCTGAAGACAAGGAGAACTACAAAAAGTATTATGAACAGTTCAGCAAGAACCTGAAGCTTGGCATCCACGAAGACTCTCAGAACAGGTCCAAACTGGCCGACTTGCTCCGCTACCACACATCGGCCTCCGGTGACGAGGCATGCTCCCTCAAGGAGTATGCTTCCCGCATGAAGGAAAACCAGAAGCACATCTACTACATCACTGGTGAGAACCGTGATCAGGTCGCTAACTCCTCATTCGTTGAACGTGTCAAGAAGCGTGGTTATGAAGTTGTATACATGACGGAGCCCATTGATGAATATGTAGTACAGCAGATGAGGGAGTATGATGGCAAGACCCTTGTCTCAGTCACAAAGGAGGGTCTGGAGCTCCCTGAGGATGAAGAAGAGAAGAAGAAGCGCGAGGAAGACAAGGTCAAGTTCGAAAATCTCTGCAAGGTCATGAAGAACATCCTTGACAACAAAGTTGAGAAGGTTGTTGTATCCAACCGTCTGGTTGAGTCCCCATGCTGCATTGTCACTGCGCAGTATGGTTGGTCTGCCAACATGGAGCGTATCATGAAGGCCCAGGCTCTTCGTGACACGTCCACCATGGGTTACATGGCAGCCAAGAAGCACCTTGAGATCAACCCTGATCATTCCATTGTTGAGACTCTGAGGCAAAAGGCAGAGGCTGACAAGAACGACAAGGCTGTGAAGGACCTCGTCATCCTGTTGTACGAGACTGCTCTGCTGTCATCTGGGTTTGCTCTTGATGAGCCCCAGGTGCATGCTTCCCGCATCTACCGCATGATCAAGTTGGGTCTTGGCATCGATGAGGATGAGCCTGTCCAGGTTGAGGAGTCGAGCGTCGGAGACGTGCCCCCACTAGAGGGTGATGCTGATGATGCATCCCGCATGGAGGAAGTAGATTAAAATCTCAAATCTCAGCTTTAGCCATGTTGTAATGGTGTTTATGTGATTGTATTGCGAAGTTATTTTGTGCACTGGTGTACAGCCAAAGACTGATTTAGTTCAAATTCCATTATTCAAAATAAATGGTAATATTAACAAATTATTTTTCTTGGTTTCATTCTGTGAACCCTTACACACCATCCGCACACTCCCATAGTGGCAAATAATAATTGTTTTTACTATAGTATCTATTATTATTCATCTCAATTAAGTTTTTATATTTTTTATTTGCCACTAATGACAGAAAAATACACACACAATGGGCTAATGTTGCTATGCATCAATGACTTGAAAGCTCAGTACCTACTTTAGTAGGGTCATTGAATGATGATCATGCCAGCATTACCCATTGTGTGGAGAAGAGACATGAACATCACACACACTTGTCAATGCAGCACACCATCTTTTTTTTCTGTAGGGCATCTCATAGCTGACCTTCGAGGTCATGACTATTTAACCGTCAATGTCAGGGAGGAGGCTGGTGTAGGTATCAAAAGACAGTTTAAACTGCCTTGTTTAAAGTAATAAAAGTCGAGCCAGTGTTTGAAGTCTCAACCTCACCAACCTGCACCCGTAACAAGATATCCTATACTGATAGCCGAGATACGTAGGTATTGCTCTATGACTTAGGTACGTTAGGTACAGGTCGTGCCATTAAAGATGAGACTTGACCGCGCCTCCCGCCGCTCTTTCCCCCGCCCCGATGACGCCCCAGCGGGGACCTCATACCGCTAAAGAGAGAGAAATCGTCTACTGCGCAAGTCAAACCACGTGGTGCGTCAAGTCTCATCTTATGGCACGCACTGTACTTAGCTCACTACCTCGGCTAGGAAGGTACCTACCTACTGCCAGAGAATTGTGAAGATGGTGTCTGAATCTGAAACACTTCATACTTTTACCTTTATAGGAATTAAAATTAGTTAGGGTCGCTGTCGCCAAATATATGTATACATAGTTCCTACTAATATTCAAGTTAGCACAAGTACAACACAATCAAGTTTAGAGAAATTTTAACTGAAGGGGCTTTCCCAAATAATCAAATTGTAGAGTTTAGGGTTCCGTACCTCAAAAGGAAAAAAAAACGGAACCCTTATAGGATCACTCGTGTGTCTGTCTGTCCGTCTGTCACAGCCAATTTGATCGAAATCTTACGGACCGATTAAAGGCTCCTACCAACAGGCGCGACGCGACGCAAAGACACCGCTCGTCGCGCAACGCGACGTACCTTTGTGTCGCGCCTGTTTGTAGGAGCCTTAAGTTGAAATTTGGTACCAATTCAATCAATTTCTGTGACCCAAGCACGAACGTGTAAGCCTCCGCGCTGTGCATACACGCTCACACGCACTCATTTACAATCAAAGTACACCTTACTAAGTGCACACATGTTTACCAAACCGGCTTCACGTCACTGTTGACAGCGTACAGCGCTGTCTTACTTTTTTATTTAGTCTGAGTTTAGTGGGTAGTAATACGATTTTTTTTTAAATTATCTAGTTAGTAGTCACGATGGTATCTGAAGAGTAACATCGTCGGGTAGCCCTGATATGGGGGATAATTTTATCTAATGTTTGTACTCGCACCCACAATACAGGAGAAATTCCTAGTGTGGGGCTACGTTTAAAAAAAAAAAAAACTAGTGGATGAGCACGTCTCGTGCATTAATATGTGTATAATGTTCAGTCATATCAGCATGATTATCTCGTGGATAATTTTATCAGCATAACATCACGCCAATTTCCCCGAAGGGTTAGGCAGAAGTGTACCTACCTACCTATTAAGTAGACCCTGTACACCCACATTTCGCTACTTATCTTTATGTCCAATGTAAGAGCGAGCCTATTGCCATCAACCGGGCAAAAACTACTGAGAAAATCATCAATGTATCAGTTTGAATATATTATCTGGTGGATAAGCTGATCAGGGTGATGGTGATTAACTTATTTTATGTAGTAGATAGTCACATCAGTTTGTATATTTTGTGGTGGATAGTCACATTATAGAATTAAATAGTGAGAGAACTTCATAATTACGTATTATACTCCTTCGGTCCCGGCTGTCATTCGTCGATCTTTGACAGTCGTAACGGGGAGTCAAAAGCCCAAAAATCTAACAACCAGTTTTACCATGGGGTATCGTCTTATCCAGTTATCGGCTTGTGGTGTGAGGGGGCGCTCCATGTAAAATACTGGTATTCTAACTGGAAGGTGACATCAACATGGTTGGAAAAAGGCTAGGCAGATTGGTCTTGAAAACTTCTTATAATAGTTATATTTAATGTTGTATTCATCTATAGAAAAGGAGGTAAGTACAGTGAGTGCCACTAAAGATGAGACTTGACGCACCACGTGGTTTGACTTGCGCAGTAGACGATTTTTGGGTCTCTTTAGCGGTATGAGGTCTCCGCCGGGGCGTCATCGGGGCGGCGGAAGGAGCTGCGGGAGGCGTGGTCAAGTCTCATCTTTCGTGGCGCGTATTGTACACTCTTATTGACTGCTATTGAGGATCTTTTGGCGCTCATATAACGTCACGGGAGCGCTGTTGGTAAACATTTGTGTTTTGTGAAATGTATTGAAAAAACAAGATGGCTGCGTTAGTACGCCAAAAGATTCAAATATTATTCACAACGATTTGTGAATAATATTTGAATTCTTTAATCGTTATTCGTGCCGTCGCGTCATGTTGGCAACATTGTTTGTCATTTGGCTTAGTTTGTTAGGTAACAAGAAGCTTTAGATTATCTAGGGTACTAAGCTCAGATACTTACTAAGAGTTCAAAATGGCGACTGACAGAACAGTGCATCGCGTCACAAGACAAGTAGAACGCACAGTAGTTGGTCTTCATCAAGAAGCTTATAGATAAAAGTGGAGGCAACACTAAATACCTAAGTGAAGACAACTGTGGTCGGACACTCTCTTTCTGAATACATACATAAGATAAAGAAAACACATATCACTGTCTCGTTCTTATGTGTGTATTTAGAAAGAGAGCATTCTACCACAGTCGTCTTCACTTGGGTATTTAACGTGTTGCCTCCACTTTTATCTATAAACTTCTTGGTTTCCATTATAAATGTAAGTATTATATTTCCATCATAACAGGGCAGTGCCCTCGGGAATTAGTATCAAAACATAGCACTACTTGGCTCTCGGCCTTTTTTGTAAAAAAAAACGTTTCCGACGAATATCGCCGTTGTTGTTGTTGCCAAAAGAAAAAGAAGCTTTTTAGGGCTTTGTAGTCAATAAGATATCCCTTATAGTTTCGCCATGTCCGTCCGTCTGTTTGTCTGTCTGTCCGTGGGGCTTGGGTATCATGGGTATACATATTAATCACGTCGACGGTGGTTTCTTTTAGTGTACCTCTTCTACATTTAAAGTGGGGATGTTTTTTTTTTTTCTCGTCTATCCCATGGCCATGGTAGGAAAGGTCGTTGAAAAACATTATGTCTGAAAACCATTTTTGGTTTCGAGGATCCGTTTGCAAAATTAAGCTTTAAGTGCTTTTTTTAGTCCAGTGTGTGTGTGTGCCTGGCAGCTAAATGGTTGGTTATGGACATGTGAAAAAATCACGGCAGTAGTTTGTATAACGAAATTAAAAGGAAAACTATCACAGCTAAGTAGACCAAACGAATAATAATCAACTAACTTACATTTGCAGTTGAAAAGACATGTTCTCCCATACATTCCTAATGGGAGTACATAGTTTTTCAACTATAATGTTAAGTTTGTTCTTGGGATAAATTCATCCCAACTACGGAACCCTTCATTGTGCGTGGTCCGACACGCACGCGCCCGGTATTTTTATCACTTGTTAATGTGCACATTTTATCACGTTCTTTCTTTTAGAGTCTAGTGCACATTACAGCACAGCCGCAACTGCCCGCAGCGCATCGCATTGCAAGAAAAAAGCCCGGTGCGGCCCGCCTGTAGTAGTGTGCGATATATAAAAAAAATCATATAAAAAAAGTGGCACTCCGGGAATGCCGACAGAAGTGAACACTTGAAAAAAGATTCGGCACCGCGGTAATCAACGCGTTGATGTTCTTACGAATTTTCGATCAGGTCACGTGTCCTGACGCGAGTTTAACATTTTTTACCCATTACAAAAAAATTGCACAACGCACAGTGGAACGAATGTATGGGAGCGGTTGGACGTAGACATGTCCGAAAAAAAAGAGTAAAATTATGCCAAACTAATGATGCCATCTTATTCGATTACTTAATGCCTTCATAACTTGTGGTGATGAATTTCTTCATAACTCCCATATTTCGGGAGTAATTTGAGAAAATGTGAAATTTTACTATGAAAATGAGTGTATCGAGCTCTCTCCCTCCTGATTCCGGGCTTGTTTCAAGTAGCGGTCTCTAATATCATAATGCTAATACTAAGAGCTATATTTAATACTAAGACACATAGTGCGCCAAATGTGCACTTTCTGGGATAAAGAGTGATGTTTATTTTATAACACAATTTTTTAATTTTTTGTTTATTTTGTTGATTAAAACCGTTTTTCTAAAGGTTTACCTTATTACAATAACATTTCTGATCAGCCAATTAGAGAAGATATAAGCTAATTAGGATATATAATTAGGGACTTAAGGTTTACATATAAAACTGATGCACTAATGATTACTGATAAGAACATTGCTATTATTTAATTACTAAATGGCTCTTAATACACTAATTTAGCATGCATCATTTACTAATTATCACAATAACTAATTACCTTGCAATATTTAACAAAGGATACCTGGGATACCTGGATTTTATATAAATAGGTCACTATTAGTAACTTTAAAATCAGTGTTGATTTACACCTCGTTGTATCCAAGCTAATCTCGCAATGTATTTTCCAAATTTTAATACAAATCTTGATATTCACGTTGCTTTATGCGCACGCGCACATAAAGATTTACGCGACTTTAACTATTTGTTCAGTGTTTTAAAAGATAACAGTTGTGTTCAGTTATGTGAAAGTGCTGAAACAAGTTTAAAAGACTGGTGTCGTCGATTTTGCTACCGCATTTATGCAAAATGGACACAGTCTGGAAGAAGCACAGATAAGTTTCGGAAGAAACATGAGATTTGGCTACAGGCTGCAATTCAATGGCCGGAATTACAGAATGAAAATATGGAACCTTCTACAGAAAATATAAGTGACGTCATCGAGCCCATAATTTCTCCTGCTAAATCTGATGCTTCAACTTGTACACATCCTAGTCCTCGTAAATCTTTTGAGGACCTTAGTAACCGGCAAAAAAGAAGACGCACCACTGAAGATAGTCTTTCATGCAGCAGTAGCAGCGCTGAAATTATGTTTTCGGCCGAAAGGGCGCTTCAAAAGGCAGGACAAAGCGATACAGCTTATGTTATGAAATACTTGACGGAGAATCCAGAAGAGGCCTCAAAAATCAAAGCCTTCATTGAAGGTAAATCAATTCAGGTACGGGAAATATCCCCTTTGAAGGCATTGGCTCTTTATGTATCGATGAACTTATCGAAATGGCGCTATAACACTCTTCGGGATTTCAACACTCAAGAAGGAGCTCTTCAATACCCGAGTTACTACATGTTGGTTAAAGAAAAAATTAAGTGCTATCCGGCCAAAGAAGATCTCACAGTTACAGAGAGCTCTGCAAAAATCAAATTACAAGCCTTGATGGATTTAACCTCAAGAAGACTTATTAGGTCGTTAGAAACCCCTGTTGATCCCAATCAACAGCTCGTATTGACCAGCAAATGGGGTTTTGACGGATCATCTAGCCAAAGCATTTATCATCAAAGGACGAGTGAAGATGAGCAAATCGATCTTGCTAGTAATTTTATGATTAGTCTTGTACCACTGCGGCTCGTCTCAAAAGGTGTAACAATTTGGGAAAACGAGCGACCATCTTCCACTTCATTTTGCCGGCCAATATTGTTTAAGTTTATAAAGGAAACCAAAGAAAATGTGCAGAGAGAGATGGCTGAAATCGAAGCAGAGATTGAAGCCTTAACTCCATCCACCATCACTGATGGAATTAGTGTCAAACACCAACTGCTGTTGACAATGATTGATGGTAAAATTCATTCCATTATATCCAATACAGCAGCTTCAGTGTGTGACATATGCAAGGCTTGTCCTAAAGAAATGAATAATTTAGAGTTAATCAAAGATAAACACGCAAACGAGGACATGTATAAATATAGCTTAAGCACCCTTCACGCTTGGATTCGCTCAATGGAATGCTTATTACACATTTCCTACAAATTAGACATAAAATCATGGCAAGTAAGGGGTGATATAGCAAAAAGGCAAGTTGATGACAGGAAGAAAAGAGTTCAAGAGGCTGTAAGAAGAGAAACGGGCTTACTTCTCGATGTTGTGAAACAAGACAGTGGATCCACCAACAATGGCAACTCGGCAAGGAGATTTTTTGAAAACTACACTAAATCTGCTGAACTGACCGGAATAGATGCTATGCTTTTAAGAAAAATCTGTGTGATCTTGCAGTGTATTTCATCAGGAGAGAAGATCAACGTAACTAAATTCCGAGAGTTCTGCTTTGATACTGCTAAGCTTTACGTGGAGTTATACCCATGGTATTATATGCCTTCTTCACTTCATAAAATTTTAATGCATGGGCCAGACATAGTTCAGAACATGTCAATTGTGCCCATTGGTTTTCTATCCGAAGAGGCATCTGAGGCTAGAAATAAAGATTTTAGAAAATATAGAGAGGGGCATTCTCGAAAGCATAGCAGTATCTCATGCAATGAAGATATTATGCACAATCTTTTACTGTCTTCTGATCCACTTGTTACAAGTATCCGTCCAAAAGGAAATAAGTTTGTAAAAAAATCTTCTTTTAAGGAATTTTATGAGCTTACGGATTCTGAGAAAAGTGATATCGAATTTGTTAACATAAATGATTTAGCGGACATCGATTCTGAATTTGAATTAATTGATGATGATGATGATGACGAAGATAATTAAATGATGTTATTGTTTTAAAATGTGTAACTTAGTAAATTAGAGCTTACGTCTTAATTATTTATTGTACTTTTAATGAAACTAGGTAATTTATTATCAACTTACTTAAAAGTCATACTCTCATCAGTTCTTGTGAATATTTTTGTTAATATATATTTCTGTATATATATAATATATTTATAGACCTCTTAATAAGTCTGTCTGCGGTTTAAAGTAAATACAAATGGGGAAAAAACGTTTTTTTTTTTAAATTTTCATTTCCTTTTATCCCAGAAAGTGCACATTTGGCGCACTATGTGTCTTAGTATTAAATATAGCTCTTAGTAATAGCATTACGATATTAGAGACCGCTACTTGAAACAAGCCCGGAATCAGGAGGGAGAGAGCTCAATACACTCATTTTCATAGTAAAATTTCACATTTTCTCAAATTACTCCCGAAATATGGGAGTTATGAAGAAATTCATCACCACAATTTATGAAGGCATTAAGTAATCGAATAAGATGGCATCATTAGTTTGTCATAATTTTACTCTTATTTTTCGGACATGTCTACGTCCAACCGCTTCCATACATTCGTTCCACTGTGCAACGCCGCGAAAGAAGTTTTCACTTCAAAAAAACAAAAGTGAGATGTCGAAAGATTTTAGCGATGCGTTGTTTGCGACTGGTTTCGGTTGCGACTTGCGACCCATTATTATGGTATCCTAACCCTAACAAACCTTTGACACAAAATAAATTCTGGAAACATCGTGAGGTCACCATTTAAAAATACTTAGAGGATAGCTTAAAAAGCCTAAAAAAATACTACTTGAAAGATACAAATTGACTTTATTAACAGTTACAGACAGTTACAATACCGACTTTGATACTACAAATCATTAAACAAATACCAAATATTTTTGGGCACAAAGGTGTATAAATCTGATTAACTGCACTTGACAGTATTTTAAACGTTTTCGTCGAACCTATAAGTCTCTCCATGGGTATACTTTTAGCTAGTTTTTGGTCTAGACTCAAAATTCCAGAAATAGGTGAGTCATCCCTTATTTCAAGATGCCCTGTAGATGCTATTTGTGGTTCTAAACAATAAAAGACGAGTCCGTCTGGAGTACACCCAGCTATGAATTTCTTTGTTTTCTCAAGTATATAGTGGCTAAAAGAAGTCTTCTCGACCTTGCGGGAAATTTCCTTTTTTATAGGAATTTCAACTACTCCTTTAGAGGGACAATTCCCTCTTAAAGTTTGAGGCATGTACGTATTTACTATATTTTGATTTGGCCAGCTATCTAAACGGCTCCAGAAATCAGTTGCAAAGCTTATCCATGTGACGATAACATTATACACGTCAGTTTTGTTAACACCAAACATTTTGCCTATTTCAAAATCGGATTTGCTTCTTCGTAATTTTATGAGCAACATCAGAAACTGATCTTCTACAGCTAAACTGTTAACCTTTTTCGATAGATATTTAATCTCATTGGCCATTGGCAACAGGGTGGATAGCAGATGTGTAAACTGAGCATAGTTGTCTAAACCTGTGTAGAACAGTACGGACTCGTCATCAGATAGTAATTGTTCTGTAGAAAATAATCGCAAACAATTCAATGTTTGTGTTCCTTGTGAGAGCTGTTTGATTTTCAAAGAATGAGATTTTTCAGTTCTAGAAACCAGAGTCATATCAAACTTCTTACAAGTTTGATGGCGTTTCCTACTTTCTTCTCCGGCTACATTTAAACTTGAAATCAGGTTTCTATTCAATGTAAAAACTGAAGGGACAGCAGACTTCTTTAGACACCTTCGTTTAAGAGGTAATCCTGTAACATTAGAAATTAACTTATAATACTTTGAAACGGCTTCGTAGACATGATTCGAGACACCTATAAAGAATTAAAGACTGATGTTTGCTTAGATTTATGTCTTTGTACCTACTTACTATACCGTATTAATATTTACTATGATCATGCTATGATATTGATAATGCATGGTTGTTTTTTTTTATTTTATTATACTGTAGCTAGGTGAATCTTTGCGCACAAAGGGTCTTTCAAACAGGCGCGACACGCGACGCGACACAAAGACACCGCTCGTTGCGCGACGAGCGGTGTCTTTGTGTCGCGTCGCGTGTCGCGCCTGTTTGAAAGAGCCTCAATATGGCAGGCCACCCACATCACAAAAATCCTCCAAATTCACTTTCATACATTTTGTTTTATGAACTTCACAGACACCGCACGCTAGGCAGACATCACGCACGGCACGCCGAGCTTTTTATTTGTATTGGATTTTGAATGCGAAATTATGCGATGCGCTGCGGCCCGATGCGGCTGTAATGTGCACTTGCCATTATATACTAACCAGTAACATGCCCGATTTGAACATAGTCGCGTCGATGGAAGTGTCTGCGACATATCCTCGCTCCATTTGTTGGAACAAAATCATCTCGTCCTATAGTTTTCAGCCAAGAATTTCTTAGCTTAGGATCTTTAGGAAATCGGTGGTTAGCATTGTTACAGCAAAATGGCACACTACAGCGTGTCATTGTTATAATTTTTACCTAGGTACAAATAATTGTATTGCTTGGACAATAAATATAAAATTATATTATAAATAAAAAGTTCGTAACAAAACTATAATATTTATTATTTTAGAATTTGGAAAATAAATTAAATAAAGACATCACAAAGCTAATTTGACATTATACTGACAATTTAGGGCAGATGGGCTATTTAGTCACCACCAGAGAAAAAAAAGGAGTACCAAGGAATTAGTAAGTATTGTACCTATATTGTTGTAATCCTTACATATAAAACAAAGTCCCCCGCCGTCTGTCTGTCTGTAGGAACGCGATAAACTCAAAAACTACTGAACGGATTTTCAAACGGTTTTCACCAATGGCCAGAGTGATTGATGCGGAAGGTTTTAGTGTATAATTCATTAAAGGTTTTGTGTAAATTGGCTGAAATTTGACGATTATTGTTGAAGATGTCGGAAAAAATCATGCCGATGAGGAGTTTTATTGGTATGCGGCGGTGCGGAAATCGTAACATTTATATAAAATTCATGTTTTACAGTATTGTTCATCTTAAACGATGGCATATGTTTATCTTCTAAGGATGACCCACAATAAACATTTTTATCTTTCAGAATTTGATAAAAAATTTAATTGTTATTTCCGAAGCTATTTTGACCGGTATTATATTAATCCTTATCCAATAAACTATGTTACTTAAATTGAACATTTAATTTAGATTGAAATATGTCTTGACACTCTTGACATCATTTCATTTAAATGAATGGTTTAAAAGATATCACAGATTCAAAATTACGCGTACCAAATTATAATAAACAAAATAAAAATAATGACCTTTTCCTCGGCTATTAGGCATGCAATTCCCCTATCGGTAGTACGTTCCCATGGGATATTTTCCGACATCCACACGGGCGAAGCCGCGGGCAAAAGCTAGTAGATAATAATTAAAACAATTAGTCTTCATCGGTGACATAATTTATAAAAACGCCCTCTAGTATCGAGTGGCGGAACTTAATATTATAAAGCAAAGTAGATGGCGTCTTTTGTAGCATTATTTTAATGATTAATATGGAAACTTCGTTCGCACATATTTATATTTTCCTTAGAAATTTGCTCTAGAACTTCCAGTATTTTGCGCATAAAACAACGCGAGCGACCTAGATTGACGTAATTGGTTGGCGCTGGATCAATACAATCTTCAGTAGGTAACTGCATATTATAACTATGTTCATAACAAGATAGACTAAATACAGAACTATGTTTAGAAAGTCCAGAATTTGGATTGCATTCTTTTTAAAGATTTAACCTTAAATAATACAATAGCAATACGACATACGCTACACACACACACACATTACATATTGCTTTTGCACAATAACTTTTTAAATGATGAATCAGCTTGCTAAAATTAATACAAAGAAAAAGGACAACGATCATTCAATGGGGAGACGGAAGTAGGTTCTAGAATATACACCGTTACTCTTTTGTTGCTGCCATTATTGTTAGCAGGGGCAGATCTGCAAGTATTAAATTTGTATTGTAAGTAACGTAACTTGCAAATAAAATTCTTTCCTTTGTATGGAACTGGTTTTCCAGAAGCGTCGTAAACTCGTCGGTACTTACCTAATTTAAAAAATAAGTTCGAGAATTAATTAATGGATATTGAATATTGATTGATACAGACTACGATCAATGTGTGGAATGGTGCAAAGACTGGTGATGATTATAATATTCGTTAAAGTTAGTAAAAAAAAGAAGCACCCTTCCCTGGATACATGAACGTGACGCGTCCGCGCGATCTCTGGACATCCCCCGAGTCAAGCGGTGAAGTTTCTCGAACGCGCGACACAGACCCATCCGAGTCGAGTGTCATGCCATGAACATTCTTGATTGCGTATAAAGTATGACGAAATTCTAATGAAAATTCAGAGATGTACAAAATGGTTTTAAAAACAAAATGCAAATAGTTTTCTAATTTACCATTTCAAATGCAAACCACAAAATACTTTTGCTTTTTGTATTTTACCTCAGATCAAAGAAATAGAAATATAACACCTATTTCTTTGATCTGAGTATTTTACACACTAAATGCAAAATAAGTATTTTTAAAATACTTTTACAAGAAATTTGTGTTAAAAATCCAACACTTTCTTTTTGATAATGAACACTATTAACGTCTTCGAAATAGAAAGACCGGTAATCGAAGTAAAAACAATCTCGTTAAAATGCGTAGCGCGTTGCGTCATGTTCCACAGATAACGTTAATTTTTTTAACACTGGACACAAACTCGCAAGGTTTAGTTACTTATTTATTTATTACAGCATGGAAGATTTACAGCTAAAAAAAACATCAAAAAAGGAAACAATAGTCGACAGAAATTCAATTACAAGTCTTCGCGTTTAAAGATAAGTTGCACCACTTGCAGCGCCTCTAGTGGCTATGTGTCGAATTGCTGATCCTGAGAATTTGAGTGGTAATGTCATGTTGGCGAAACTTAGCAGTAAAGTATTTTGCATTTTACAAATATGAAATACATCTCGAAAAGTATTTCAAATAAAATGCAAAGTGCTTTTTTAAAAGGTATTTAAATATAAATGACATATTTTGCACTTTGTATTTTAAATACAAGTGTTTCAAATAAGTCGCAACTCTATGAAAATTAATGAAAAAGTTTGTTTTGTGGTGAAATAAGATTAAAATTTAAAAAGGGATGGTGCGATATTTTTTAAGAGTAAGTATTTAATTTTTTTCATCATTTAGGTACCTACCAGTTACCTACATTTTTGTTGATAAACTAAAGATAAAGTTGTGGGAAAAACCTCTAAAGCAAAAGAGTGAAAAATCCTATCCTATTCTCAAAATAACTCGCTGTGTAAAAACTCAATGAAACGTTAGGTATTTTACAGGAGAAGATAAAAACTGTCTGAAATACATAGGTAGGTACCGGTCAAAATCATAACCTTTCGCCGTAGTCTTGTCAAAATAGATCGTCATTGATGATTGACGTTCTCCGAGGTTCTCATTATCATCATCAAAAGAAGGCAGAAGCATTTAGAGCTGTGCAAGTTTGTTCCAAATACTGGGTGGCAATTTAGTTAGACTTATAAAAATTCGATTCGTGAAATTTCGCTTAATACTTTTTTTTAAAAATCTTATTATCATTGTGTTTCATAGCGAAAGTTGTATAGGTAGAATGACAGCTAGAATCACCCCCTTGACGTATACAGGTCACTAAATCGACACCCTGTAGGTATGCATTACGAGATTTTTTTACACAACAAATAATATAATAATATTACCGTGCTTTGGAAAAGTCTACTTTAGAAATCTACGTCTATGAATATAAATGTGGAGAGTAATAGGTAAATAACTACATAAAATCTTCCATAAAAAAAAAATCTGTGACTATCTCTTTATAGATTGTAGGATAGTTTTTTTAAAAATTCGATACCTACCTATGAGTGCAGAGGGATTTATGAAATATTACCACGTTATGTCGTCAGCCAAAGGGGTAGAAAATTCTAGAGAGATCATGGTGTTTTCAAGGCACACACACAGCTGGTTTCAAAGTACAACAATACTATTGCTATCTCTTTCACATTCTATTGCGTCCCATGCGTTCTAGATATTTCCCTGGTATTGCCAGTAAGCAAAGTTATATTTCCAAGTAAAATTCGCAGTCCCGTATTTTTTTTTATTTTGTCTTGTTTTAATAAATAATTCTTGATTAGTATAGAATCAGTTTTCAAAGGACCATAATCCTTATTAAATGTATCACTAAGTAAGCGGTCTCTTTAGGGGTACTTATAATATGCTTAAAATTGTAATTACGCACCAAAGTTGCTGGTTTTATGAAAGACGCTTCTAAATATTTCAATTATAGACGAAACATAGTAAAACAGTGTTTTGAAAATGAAAAATAGTATCATTTAAGCAATATTTAGAAAATATTTAGTACAAGTATGAAAATATTCTTCCTCTTTCTTATATAAACTGTCTTATGAACTGATTATTTAAAGACATATTAATGTTTTTTGTCTATCCGATTGATTTAGCATGCAGATTAGGTCTTAACTACTATTTTCTAAAAACACAATGAAAGTAAATACCTGTTTTAATATATTTCGTAATCGCCCTAGTTTTGGGGTAAATTTCTACAATGATAACCCCATTGAGACAAAAAATGTCTTGTTATCTCATTCGTGCAAGCGCTCTGATTGGTCGAAACGCGCTAACCCTCTAAATATTTCCTTCGATTCTGTTATCTGGTTGGCCGCATCCAGTAACGTCGAGTGAAAAGAAGAAATCTCTCGAATCTCATTTGTTCACTATATATGCGACGCCCGCTCGGCGCGAAAACAGAATTGTTTGAAACGCAATACGAAGCAGATGAAGTGTTCGTTCGGTGCAAACCGGAGAAGTTTACTAGATTCGCAAGTTATATTCATCATTATACGTTACTACTCTACAACAAGTTTATTGTGAAAAGTACTGCAAGAAGAAGACAAAATGCCAGCTGTAGGAATAGATCTTGGTACGACATACTCTTGCGTCGGCGTGTGGCAACACGGGAACGTGGAGATCATCGCCAACGACCAGGGCAACCGCACCACACCATCCTATGTGGCCTTCACGGACACGGAGCGCCTCATCGGAGACGCAGCCAAAAACCAGGTCGCCCTCAACCCCAGCAACACAGTGTTCGACGCCAAGCGACTCATCGGGAGGAAGTTCGACGACCCCAAGATTCAGCAGGACATGAAACACTGGCCCTTCAAGGTAGTCAGCGACTGCGGCAAACCGAAGATCCAAGTAGAATTCAAGGGCGAAGCGAAACGTTTTGCGCCCGAGGAGATCAGCAGCATGGTGCTGACGAAGATGAAGGAGACGGCGGAAGCGTACCTCGGAACAACAGTACGCGACGCGGTCATCACAGTACCGGCCTACTTCAACGACTCTCAGCGCCAGGCTACCAAGGACGCAGGAGCCATCGCCGGTCTCAACGTGCTCAGGATCATCAACGAGCCCACAGCCGCCGCGCTCGCGTACGGCCTTGACAAAAACCTCAGGGGCGAGAGGAACGTCCTCATCTTCGACCTCGGCGGCGGAACGTTCGACGTGTCCATCCTCACCATCGACGAAGGCTCGTTGTTCGAAGTGAGAGCGACAGCGGGTGACACGCATCTCGGAGGTGAGGACTTTGACAATCGATTAGTGAACCACCTCGCGGACGAGTTCAAGCGCAAGTACAAGAAAGACATACGCATGAACCATCGCGCACTGCGTCGCCTCCGCACAGCCGCTGAGCGCGCTAAGCGCACGCTGTCGTCCAGCACTGAAGCCACCATCGAGATCGACGCGCTCTACGAGGGAATCGACTTCTACACTCGCGTGTCCCGCGCGCGCTTCGAAGAGTTGAACGCAGACCTGTTCAGAGGCACCCTCGAGCCCGTAGAGAAGGCGCTCAAAGATGCCAAGATGGACAAGAGCCAGATCCACGACGTCGTCCTCGTCGGCGGCTCCACCAGGATCCCGAAGGTGCAGAGTTTGCTACAGAACTTCTTCTGTGGCAAGACGCTCAACCTGTCCATCAACCCCGATGAAGCCGTGGCATACGGTGCGGCCGTCCAGGCAGCTATCCTGAGCGGCGAGCAACACGCCAAGATCCAGGATGTGTTGCTAGTGGATGTGGCCCCTCTGTCCCTCGGCATCGAGACCGCCGGCGGCGTGATGACGAAGATCATCGAGCGCAACTCTAAGATCCCGTGCAAGCAGTCGCAGACATTCACCACGTACTCGGACAACCAGCCGGCGGTCACTATCCAAGTGTACGAGGGCGAGCGAGTGATGACGAAGGACAACAACTTGTTGGGCACATTCGACTTGACCGGCATCCCGCCCGCGCCGCGCGGCGTCCCTAAGATCGACGTCACCTTCGACCTGGACGCGAACGGCATCCTCAACGTGTCTGCCAAAGAGAACAGCACCGGCCGAAGCAAGAACATCGTCATCAAGAACGACAAGGGACGTCTGTCGCAGGCTGAGATTGAGCGCATGCTCGCCGAGGCGGAGAGATACAAAGACGAAGATGAGAAGCAGAGGCAGCGTGTAGCGTCGAGAAACCAGCTCGAAGCGTACGTGTTCAGCGTGAAGCAGGCACTAGATGACGCCGGAAACAAGCTCACGGAGCAGGACAAGAGCACCGCGAGGGAAGCGTGCGACGACGCACTCAAGTGGCTCGATAACAACAGCTTGGCGGAGCAGGAAGAGTATGAGCACAAGCTGAAAGACGTGCAGCGCGTATGCTCGCCTGTGATGAGCAAGATGCACGGCGCGGCCGGCAGCAACACCGATGGTATGCCTGGAGGCATGCCCGGTGGAATGCCAGGCGGCTACGGAGGAATGCCCGGTGGAATGCCAGGCGGCTACGGAGGAATGCCCGGTGGTTACGGAGGTTACCAGCAGAACAGCGGGCCAACAGTTGAAGAAGTAGATTAAGTCTATAAAAGTTCCAATCACCTGAATCCTGCTTGTGATATTATTTTTGTAAGACTGATTATTTATTTTGCCAGCACTTGAACCTCTGTTGAATTATGTTTAGTATTTCATTTTGTTCTAAGTTTATAAATAAGTGAAAAGAAATAAATAAAAAAAAGGTAATATGATTTCTATGTTTTATTTAACAAAATTATGTAGTTAAACACTTCACAAATAATAAAAGTCACACACACACACATTAGGTACACAAAACTGACAGTAATGAACTAACACCATATATGTGCATATTCTATTCTTGGCTGAAGTACAAAGCCCAAGGATAGAATAAATTCAGATGGAACTCAACAACACAGCCCTACCCAGGCATCGAATCGAACCAAGGATCCCACAGTTCATCAATAACATTGTGTGACCACTAGCTTAAAAGCCAGTCACACAGTAGAAGTCTCAAAGGATATTAAATAGATGTAGGTACACATCCAGCTATATATACATTTCCAGTTTATGCTGATCTCGTATTGAATAGGATTTCCATACAATGCGAGGTCGGCTTATACTGGAAATGTTAAAGCTTGATGTGTAGCCGTGTGTACGTCGACATAAAAATTACAGATTTAAATGTAGCAATTTTACGTAGGGTGACACAATGGACGGTCTTATCGCTAGACAATTTTGGATGGAATAAGGGAGAAAGGAGAGAATACAGCAGGTAGTCGGTCCATTTACTGCATATAAACAATAAATATATAGGTACCTACATACATAAAACATACTTATACTTATCTTTAAAAATATATATTTCAATAATAGGTAATAATCAAACAAGTGCAAAGAAAAAACCGGCCAAGTGCGTGTCGGATCATGCACAATGAAGGGTTCCGTAGATGAGCTGAATTTATACCAGGAACAAACTTAATAATGTAGTTGAAAAACATGTTCTCCCATAGGGAATGTATGGAAGAAGATGTTTTTTCAACTGCAAATGTAAGTTGGTCGTAATTACTCGTGAACTTTGTAGAGCCTACTTAGCTGTGATAGTTTTCCTTTTAATTTCATTATATCCAGAACCAACCATTTATTGTGTTGGTAGGAGGGGGGGGACACTTGACTCTTACAAAAATTTGCACTTTAAAGCTTAATATTTCGCAAACGGATCCTTGAATCATGGTTTTGCAAGCTCACAATATTTTTGAAAGAACCTTCCAACGACATCCTAAACCATTAGATAGACGAGAAAAAAAAAACATCCCCATTTTACTTGTAGGGGAGCTATACCATAAAAAAAAAACATTACTTTTGTTACCACTTTGTCGGCGTCATTAATATGTATACTCAAGCCAAATTACAGCTTTCTAGTACTAACCGTCTCTGAGCTAAACCGCGGACAGACAGACAGAAAGACGGACATGGCGAAACTATTAGAGTTCCGTAGTCGACAAGGAACCCTAATAGAAATGACGTTTAAGGAGAGTGATAGTGTTTTAGAGACTAACGGATCTCCCGCACTAGACGGCCACGATCACGACCAGTGGTCGTAACGACCAGGTAAACTATAGAAACCGATACGAATCGCGCACTTGGTCTCTTGGCTAGTTGGCCGTCGCGACATGCGACAAACAATAGTTACACCATATTTCAGGTTATCTGGGGCACAGATAATATAATACTACTCTGGAGGCACAGTAGTGGCCCCGCCAAGACGAGCCAAGCTAAGCGCAAGGGCACTGCCTACCTTTTCTCGAAGCGTTTCGTCGTTTTTTAGGGTTCCGTACCCAAAGGGTAAAACGGGACCCTATTACTAAGACTCCGCTGTCCGTTGTGAAGTATAGAGTTGATTGCTACAATAAAAAAAAATAAAAAAAGATGAATAATGTATCTATGGCATTGTGAGTTGTCAAGCGAACCATGAACCATCCGAATTGTATTTTCTCCACCGAGTTTAAATAAATAATTCACTACTGCGCTATTGTTTTGCTCCGCTAAGCCCTTAATTAATCACAGGTTATGGGCCCAGAGTACGCGAGTGCATAAATTACGGCGAGAATAAAAAATCTAAAGGATTTTCGTTGGCTGTGTTGGCTTGTAGAAAGTTCGAGACGCCATTACTTGTTAAAGTCGCCGGTCGTAAGAGTGGAAGAAAATGGATTTGTCGCAGCCGCAATCAATGTCTGGAGTCAAATTAAATGGAAGTGCGACATGGTGTACCTGGAAATTCCAGATGAGAGTCATTCTACAGGCAAAAGGCCTATTCGAGGTCGTGGATGGTTCCATGCCTAAACCTGGTAAAGATAAACCGGCGGAGTACCAAGAGTGGATTACTAAAGATAGCAAGGCGCAGGGTTGGATTGTTTTCCATGTTGACCAAAATATTATGACGCACTTGCTTACTGCTACTACGTCTGCCGAGATGTGGAATAAGTTAAATAATATTTATGAGAAGAAGTCCTCTACATCTTTACATCTCGAACAACAAAAGTTTTATTCACTAAAGTGTGATACGGATGTTTCACTATTTTTTTCCAAGATAGAAGAGATAAGGGCGAATATTCGACAATTAGGCGATGATATATCTGACAAAATGGTCATGACAAAAGTGCTTATGTCATTGCCAGACAAATATCGCCACTTTATTGCTGCATGGGAATCAGTCCCTACAGTAAATCAAACTGTAGGAGAACTAATGGCGAGATTGTTAATTGAGGAAGAGCGTAACATGTCAACTGCAACAAATAGTGAGATAAAGGCAGAAACAGAGTCTGTGGCATTGGCAACAGCTACAAAGAAGTCTAGTGAGATAAAGTGTTTTGGTTGTGGTAAGATGGGCCATTATAAAAAAGATTGTCGTGCCAAGTTGCAATGCTTTTATTGTAAAAAACATGGTCACTCAATTAAAAATTGCAGAGTGCGGCTAAATAAAGAAAAAAACAATGATGTTGGTAAAAATGAGTCAAACAAAAGGAGTAATGCATTTTCAACAATTATGAAGAGCAAGGAGACTACTCAGGACTGGTTGGTTGATACCGGTGCCAGTGAACACATGTGTTTCCTGAGAAACTTATTTAATGAGTTTGAAGAGTATGAATCGCACCAGTCAGTAATAATTGGTGATGGCAGGGAACTAAAGGTTACTGGTAAAGGAAAAGTGTTTCTCAAAGCTTTTGATGGAGAGGAGTGGATTGATACTACCCTGCATGATGTGTTATATGTTCCCCAACTAACAGTTAATCTTTTCGCTGTGAGAAGTGTCACAGACAACGGCTATAAAATGGAATTTGAGAAGGACTATTGTGAAATTAAAAATAAAGAAGGTAATGTTGTGGCTTTGGGATACAGGGAGAAGAAATTATATGTTATGTGCTTTGAATATAGATCTAATCATATTGCTGCTGCAACAGTATCACAAGATAGCCTAACAACGTGGCATGAGCGCTTAGGACATCAAAACTATGAGTATGTAAAAAAGTTTCTGAATAAAAATGGTATAAAATTTAAGAATGATGCTGAAATATGCAGTGCTTGTGTTGAAGGTAAGATGCACAGATTACCATTCAAAAGAAGTACTACTGTATCAAAGAGGCCATGTGAACTAATACATATGGATGTTTGTGGCCCTATGGAGGTAAAATCTTTAGGGGGCTCCAACTATTTTTTATTAATAAGGGATGATTATTCTACATTCAGATATGTATATTTCTTAAAACATAAGAGTGATGTTCCTGAGAAGATTAAAGAGTTTATAAATTTGGCTGAACAAGATACTGGTGAGAAAGTAAAAATTGTAAGAACCGATAATGGGAGTGAATTTATCAATGCAACAGTTAAAGAGTTATTTAAAGAAAAAGGCATAAGGCATCAGACATCAACGGCATACACTCCGGAACAAAACGGTAATATTGAAAGGGACAATAGGACAGTGGTGGAGGTGGCAAGAGCCATGATGATAAGTGCAAGACTACCCAAAGAACTGTGGGCCGAAGCGGTCAACACTGCTGTTTATATTCTTAACAGAACCGGGCAAAGTTATGAGAAAGGCAAATCACCTTTTGAATTATTGTTTAATAAAGCCTATACAAATTTGGATAAGTTAAAAGTTTTTGGGCAAAATGTGTATGTGCATGTACCGAAAACTCAAAGAAAAAAGTGGGACTCGAAAGCCAAAAAGGGTCGTTTTGTGGGCTATGATAAAAATGTGAAAGGTTTTAAAGTTTATTTTCCTGATTCTGCCACTATAGACATAAAGAGAGATGTTATATTTGAGTCACCTCAAAAAGAAGAAATGTTCAGTGAAATCTTAAATGACACTTTTGAAGAGGAAATAAAAGAAAATAAAAATGATGAAGAAGAAGAGTATTATACAGATATTTCTAGTGATACAGATGAAAATGAAAAACTAGAAAAAGAAGAGAAGAAAGAATTACCAGAAAAGAGAGTAACAAGAAAACCAACATGGTTACAGGACTATGACACAGAAACTAGCTTTATGTGCATGTTAAATGAGCCTAAAACATATGATGAAGCAATCAATAGTAAGAATAGTGACAAGTGGAAAGAAGCCATGAAGCAAGAATTGAAAGTTCTAAAAGAAAATAATACTTGGAAAACTGAAATTAAAGTACCTAAAGACAAAAAGGTAATAGATAGTAATGGGTTTATAAAGTAAAACAAGATAGTGAAGGAAACATAAGCCAGTACAAGGCACGTCTTGTTGCCCGAGGTTTTCAACAAGAGGATATTTTTGAAGCTTATGACGTGTACGCACCAGTAGCTAAAATAGCGACTTTCAGGATTTTAATGGCTTTGTCTAGTAAAGAAAAACTACCAGTTCATCACATGGATGTACGAAGTGCTTTCCTGTATGGAGATATACAGGAAGATGTGTATATGAGACTGCCACCTGGATGTGATGATAATGTCAGTGTTATTAAATTAAATAAAAGTATCTATGGACTAAAGAAATCACCCAAGTATTGGAACTTAAAGTTTGATAAAGTTATTGCTAAGAAAGGATTTATTAGATCTGAAAATGATTTTTGTCTTTATTGTAAGGTAAATTCAGAATGTAAAATTTACTTGTTATTGTTTGTCGATGACATATTGATTATGGGGTCAAATGAAAATGAAGTACACAACTTAAAACTTTATTTGAGTAATATTTTCTGTATGAAAGATTTAGGTCATGTAACTAATTATTCGGGTATTCATGTTAAGCAAGATTTGCAAAATGGTGTTATTGAAATGTCTCAAAAACATTATTTGAAAAAGATACTAGATAAGTTTAATATGATTGATTCAAAACCTATGTCAACTCCAATGGAATTCAAATTCCAAATGTTTCAGTCAAATAAATCTGATCCTAAATTGGAAAATCTATGTAGACAAATTCTTGGATCATTAATGTATGCTATTTTGTGTACTAGACCTGATTTATGTCCTAGTGTGGCATATTTAAGTCGTTTTCAAAACTGTGCTGATGAAACATTGTTAAAAGCATTAAAAAGAGTGCTTAGATATGTAAATGCTACACTTGATTTGAAGTTGACTTTCAATAGTAATGGAAGTACAGATTTGCTTGGATATGTAGATTCTAACTGGGGTAGCGATATTAATGACAGAAAGTCAACATCAGGTTATGTGTTCAAATTATTTAATTGTCCTATTGTGTGGTCATCTAAGAAGCAACATACTGTCAGTTTGTCTTCTTCTGAAGCAGAACTTATAGCTCTGAGTTCTGCAGTTGTTGAGGCCTGTTGGCTTAAAAATATTATAAAAGATTTTGAGATTTCAATTTGTCCTATCACTATTTTTGTAGATAATCAGGCAGCTATAAATATTGGAAATAATCCAGAAAATAATAAGAGAGTTAAACATGTTGATATCAAATTTAATTTTATTAAGGAGAAGATTGACAGTAACATTGTAATATTGAAATTTGTTAAAACAGATTGTCAGTTAGCTGATTTCTTCACAAAGCCTCTACCAGTGAGCAAATTTAATAGTTTTAGACATCTTTTGTGTTTAATGTGAGTTAATTTTAAATATGTTTAATAATAAAGGATGAGTAATTGAAAATAGGTAACATCTGAGAGACTTGTACTTATTGTTATTAGTAGTAAGGGGGCGCATTTTGTTAGTGTCAGTGCATTTTTTTTTAGTTTTTTATTGAGGGGGCGTGTGAAGTATAGAGTTGATTGCTACAATAAAAAAAAAAAAAAAGATGAATAATGTATCTATGGCATTGTGAGTTGTCAAGCGAACCATGAACCATCCGAATTGTATTTTCTCCACCGAGTTTAAATAAATAATTCACTACTGCGCTATTGTTTTGCTCTGCTAAGCCCTTAATTAATCACATCCGTCCGTCTGTCTGTCCGTTTATCACCAGGCTGTATTTCATGAACCGTGATAGTTAGACAGTTGAAATTTTCACAGATGATGTATTTCTGTTGCCGCTATAACAACAAATACTAAAAGACAGAATAAAATAAATATTGAGGGTACTCCAATACAACAAACGTGATTTTTATGCTCGTATTTATCGATAATGGTACGGATTTACGGAAGCCTTCGTGCGTGGGTCCGACTCGCACTTGGCCGGTTTTTGAACCCTCATAACTTGGGTTTGGATTATACCAGATTAACAGATTGGTTTGTAGGTTGTTTTCAAAATTTATATTTTTTTTTGTGTTTATTTATATTGTATTATCGTAACACAAAAGTAACACAAATGAAGAGTAAGTGCACAGTCACAACGAAGTCGACGAATCTTATCAAATTTTTTTCTTGTACTTTCTTACATTCTTGTGGATGTTTGGATTTTAAAGGCTCTCTTCAGTAACGTGTTTGTCGTTCAGCGAGCGTTAACGACATCTTTCTTAAAACGGAAATGGAATTACTATTCACATTTAAGTGAATATACTGTGACAAGCCCTAAGTGTCACGTGACACATAAATAATAACAAATTAGTCACACAATCGAACAAAATTAACGTTTCCCTAGCCTTCAAAAAACATTTTTTTGTAATTTCACCCTCGAGTTACTCGTGAAACATGCATATGACTTTGTTATATGATTAAATGCACTGAAATGCTGCACTGTACAGAGTCCAGTGCGTGCCATTAAAGATGAGACTTGACACACCACGTGGTTTGACTTGCGCAGTAGACGATTTATGGGTCTCTTTAGCGGTATGAAGTCCGCGCCGGGGCGTCATCTGGGCGGCGGAAGGAGCGGTGGGAGGCGCGGTCAAGTCTCATCTTTCGTGGCGCGTATTGTACTTACCGAATTCACGTAATTTGACACTTTTAACACAATTTCTTAAAGTCCTTTTTACGACGCGCACGAATCGAAACCCACAGTTACTAAACAAAATGGCGCAGCAAAAAGAAACTGGCACCCTCAAAGTCAAGTCAAATCATTTTTTTCAAATAGGCTCATGTATGGCACTTTTGAACGTCAAAATTTACAAAATAATATAATTGATTCTAGTCGCCCCTTCCAAAAGGTAGTTTTCGTATGGAGAAAAATGGGCAAGAAACTCCACCGTTACTCTTTTAAAATGTTTTACAATAGTTTGTAGATCCCCCGACAATATCGCCCACACTCTCCAAGGCTCAGTCAATAGACTCGCTGCCTGGTTTAGAGAGTGGCGCATAGAAGTCAATCCCGAAAAAGCCAAGCAGTCCTCTTTTCGAACCCCCTCCCCCGACCCCTCACTATGTTCGGCAAGCAGATCCCTTGGGAGAAGCCAGCCAAATATCTAGGTGATGTCCTCGATCATCACCTAACTTTCGCTGAGCACATAAAGACGGTTCGTTCGCGAGCCGCTTTCGCTCTCGGTAGGCTCCATTCCGTTCTAAATGCACGTAGCAAGTTGTCACTCACGTGCAAATTGCGAATCTACACAGCGTATATTCGTCCCATCGTGACATATGCTGGTGCCGTCTTTGCTCATGCAAAACCCCACCATACCCATAGGATGCAAACCCTCCAAAACCGATTCCTCCGTAGGGCCACCGGCTCCCCCTGGTATGTTAGGAACGAGTGTCTCCATCTCGACCACAAAATTCCCACTATCCACCAATTTTTAAAACACCTTGCAAAGCGTTTCTTTGATTCCGCGGTCAAACATCGCAACCCTCTGGTTGTCGAGGCCGCCAGTTATGTCCCAAGTAGGATTAGCCGTACCCGCCGTCCTAGACACATTCTTACCGACCCAGATGACCCCATAAACCTCCTCCAGGAGAGCAATAGAGCCACAAGTACAGTATACAAATACAGACGCCTCCCGTCATTCCGACCTCACCGCCGAGGTCCTTTGCGATCGCGTCCGCGCCCCCGAGTAAATGATACTCCTCCCCGACCCTTGCTCGAAAACGAGGTGCCAGCAGTTGTTGCAGCTGCGCACCTAGCTTTAAATTCACCGATTAATAATCATGATCAAAACTTTGATCCAGCCCGTCCCATATTTGACGTCCTCCCTCCGGTGACGCCCTACGCCGAGGCTCGTACCACACAGGGGGTGCCCTTAGCGAGCGTTCACCTAGCTTTTTAGCTTAGTTTGTATGCCTCTGGGTGGAGGCTTTGAGTGTAGCAGCTTAAGGCAACCACAGGATTGACCGGTTAAATAGTCATGACCTCAGAGGTCAGCTATGAGATGCCCTACAGAAAAAAAAAATTGTTTGTAGAGGTACGTACATTAGTTAAATAATTATATGTGAAGACGATGCACCTAGAATAAAATTACTATACCACAGTAGGTAAAAAGAATTAAAAATGAAGAAACGACAGATAATTTAATTATGTGATAGATACATGGTGCTCACATATTTACAAACATTGTAAAAGTGGACGATTTTCCCAAAATTTAGACCTTGTTCTCAACACTGCGGGGCTATAATTTTGTTCTAGGTACATGCACACTTTTTGTATATTTTAAAATAGTTTTTTTTTTTAACTACCTAATGCATGCGGCATGCGCAGGGCCGTAGCTAGACTTGAATTTAAGGCAGGGCAGCTATTGTTACAGGTAGGGCGTAAGTAAAATTGTTTATCTGTTCTGGTTAATTGATTTTTGGTTTTCTTGACTGATATTTAACTGTCGAGGGTGACATACAGATAAATAGTAGATTATTAACTAAGGGGATAAAGCAGTGTCCTCTGTCGCGGGTGACGATTTAAATCGTGAGCGTAACGAAGGAATCGAGGTTTACTCCCGAGCGTAGCGAGGGTGTTAAAAACTTAAATCACGAGCGAAGCGAGGGATTTAAGACGAGTCCTGAGTGTAGCGAGGGATTTAAGTTCACCCAAGACTAAGACAGCTTTATCACCGAGGAAAATACTTTAATTTTCGTACCATTTGCGAAAAAATTAACACAATTATACTATGAGATAAGCATTTATTAAAAATAATGTGACAATTAAATGTAAAAGTTAACATTCGAAACATTGGTCCAATTATTGATAGAGAGAGTTACATTTTTATTTGGTACATTAATTGTTGATGAGTTGATTTGAGTATTTCTCTGTTCTTGCGTCTGAGGAACTTGCGTTTCATTGTAGATAGTATACGTCGGAGATAGTGGTAGTGGTGCATCGTGAGTTACGGACGAAGATAAGATGCCGGAAGTTGATGGTTGTGGCTCTGATGGATTAAGTTTTATATTTTTGTTAATTTGACTGCTTAATATGGTTTTATTCGCCATTGAGCTTTCGATATAACCCTCAGCTACTCCATCAGATCTCCAACCACCGTGTCTTTTTATTGACGTAATATCGGCCCCCTGAATCTGCCAAGAAAGTCGCCGAAGTTCTTCTAAAGCAGTGACCGGTGTAGAGTTCAACATCTTTAAGTTTTAAATATTTAGCAATTTCCTTTGGAATATTGCTAATTTTATTTTTGCCGATGGCTTGTCGAGTACATTTCCCATTCCGATAGTTTATAAAAAATCTATTGTTTTCCATGTTGGTGGGACGTAATGCTTGGTATTTATTAATGATTTTAGTATATTGTCCTAGTACAATGAATGACCGATTTTTCTTTGTCTTAGTTTCCTTTACATTAATCAGCAGCAACTCATTGGAATGATTTTCAACGTCCTCCACCTTTAAATTTACAAGTTCACATCCGCGGCAAGCACCATTGAGTCCAAAAATTAAGGCCACCTATAACAAAGGTAAGAAACAGGTAAATATATAGAATAATTACCATTACTAAGATACGAAATATTCATAGTTAAATCATGTATACTTACTTTTGTGGCCAGAAAAATTTCGTCAGGAGCTTCATTAAGAATTTTTTCCACATTTTGGGTCGTAAAAATTTTAGACTTCTTTGCGCAATGCCCTTCTGATTTTCTTTTTAAAAAAGGCCAGTAATTTCGTGAATCTATTTATTTCAATGCTGTGTTTGATTGCTTATTGTAGCTTTCAGTTTTGAGTATATGCACCAAAGTGTATTCGGATTCTTTGGTCTTGGATAAATAATGAAAATAGACAAGAAGTACTGATTCTGAAATTGATAGGCCTTTCGCACTTCTCCACGTTGATAATTCTTCATAAGTTTTTAAATAATTTTCCTTGGATTTTGTTGGAAGCAAATTATTTATAATTGCGGCAGCATTTGCACTGATGGAATCAGACAATTCACTGTCACTGTCGCTTTGATGCAACATCGTAATGTATTTTTAGAACATTAACTTATTTATAAAAATAAATTGAAATAAACTTAACGTTTATGTATTTGAAGAAAATAACGCAAATTCCGAGACTAATATATTTTTGTCGGAAAAGCAAAGGCATCAAGCTCATACGGCCTCGTCGGTATGCGTAATTTTATTTAATAATACTGCATAATAAATGCGTATTCCTGTTTTCAAAAAGATGTATAATGCTTTATATACAAACTCAATGGTGTAGACACAGATGTAGTTCAGTATAAAGGAGGTGGGTAAAGATCAGTTCATTTTTCGCCTATGATAGTCATGAAAATTCAAAGTATTTATTGAAGCCATGTTATTATACTTATGTGAAGTTTAGGTATTGAACTTTACATATATTCTAAATAAGTAAGAAAAAAATAGCAAATCATATAAAAAAAATCATTAAACTTAGCAAATTCGTTGAAATTTTGTTATTTTAAGCACTTTTATAAACTTTGATTAGAAAAAAAACTGTGAAGCGCTTTATGTACCACTATGTTTTTTAGGCTACCCAATTCTGCTTTAAATAGTCTGTTAAACTAGCATTCATTTGTTTTGGTGCATCGAGCGCCTTGATGTTATACAAAACAAAATAGCTTATCCGCGAATCAGTCAAACTATAATATAATAATTTTTTATTGACACAAATGCAGCTTTTACAAACTTTGTTTGAAGCCCTGGCTCCTGAGCTAGGTAGCAACCTGTGTTACAGGAGCCAGTGTCTTCGCCCATTTATGGTTAATTTCATAACAATGTGCAATAAGCATAAGAAAAAGAGAAAAGGAAAAACAAAAAAAATAAAAAAAACAATACAATAAAAGAGAAAATTACAACAATTATAAGATGGATACATGCTCTTTGTGTGTGTGTGTGTGCGTGTGCGTGTGTGTGTGTGTGCGTGTGTGTGTGTGTGCGTGTGTGTATGGGTGAGTGTAGATCATTTTATGAGTACTGATTTTGTAATAGATCTTCCGTCTGGTGGTAATCAAGTGTTTGAAGCCAGGTGGAGATTTTAATTTAGTTTCTTTCGTTGTGAACGGATTTATGTTATGGGTATTGTTTAATTTATTGTAAATGTATTTAGCCATGTAAAAGTGTTGTCTTCTAGCGGAAGCGGTTTTACATCTTTCTGGTCTACATACATTAGTATGAGTAATAAAACTCATACTTCACCTGCGTGTTCAAACGTGTCTTTATCTCACGCGTGTCATATTGTAATAAAAATATTTATTTTGTATTATTGCCATTATTTTACGTAGCTTTGCATGCGTTTTGTGTATTTTATTTAAAAAATTATGCCTGGAAATCAGTGCGATTCTTGTAAAAAGTGGTTCAAATACCATATATTGGAGATTATGTTAGAATCCTGTGTGCAATTCTTAATGCTTTTCACCCAGCAAGGCTTAACAATGTTGAGAACGACAATGTAATAGCCCAACGAATGCTAGATTTAGTGAAGGAGCCTAATTACTTACAACGAACAGTTGATGAAAAGGGCTGGGCACGAAAAAGGGCGATATGGCTTTTGTTAAGTGACTCTGATCTGATCTACTGGCGCCATAATCAAACTCAGACAAAAACACCAAGTCTTGGGTATGCTGATACACTTCATGACGCTGCTACTGGATGGTCCAGTGACGATTCAGACAGTAAAAGCCAAAAGGAAATATAATCAAAGACGTTTGTTACAAATAGTTTAGTATAGTTTTTTTTTTCTGTGTTTTATCTATTTAGTAACAATATTTTTTGAAAAAACCTAGAATTTTCATTTCGACTGAGTACAGTATTAAAAAAAAACCCATAATATAAATTTACCGATGGGCGAAAAAAGCCCGATCTTTACCCACCTCCTTTCGGTAAGTATTCCAAATTTAAATCACATTCTCCCCCTAGAGGTGAATGAAATTCAGTACAATTTTCTTTCCCTGTTTTTAACAGATTAAAAATGACTATTGTTATGTTCGCTTTTTGTTGCATAGAATGTCACTTTTTTGAGCAAGTGGTACGAAAAGAATTATTTTACCGTGATAGTAAGATGCCGTGGTTAATTCGAAATTGTTTAGATGTCATAACTTAGCTTCACAGTAGATACTTTGCTTATTATTAGTTGATATTCAGAATAGTTCGTTTTTTTTTAAAGTTATGACAATTGTATTTTAAGGTAGGGCATTGCCCCACAATGCCCCCTCTTAGCTACGGCCCTGGGTATGCGGTATGCGGTGGCCGTCTAGTGCGGGAGATCCATTAGTCTCTAAAAACACTATCACTCTCCTTAAACGTCATTTCTATTAGGGTTCCGTAGTCAACAAGGAACCCTAATAGTTTCGCCATGTCCGTCTATCTGTCTGTCTGTCCGCGGTTTAGCTCAGAGACGGTTAGTACTAGAAAGCTGTAACTTGGCTTGAGTAGACATATTAATCACGTAACATAATATAATGAAAAACAATTTTTTTTTAGGGTAATTCTTCCCTACAAGTAAAATGAGGATGTTTTTTTTTCTCGTCTATCCAATGGTGTAGGGTGTCGTTGGAAAGGTCTTTCAAAAATAGTGAGTTTGCAAAACCATTTACGGATTCAAGGATCCGTTTGCGAAATATTAAGCTTTAAAGTGTAAATTTTTGTAAGATTCAAGTGTCCCCCCCCCCTGCCAGCTAAATAATTGGTTGGTTCTGGATATAATGAAATTAAAGGGAAAACTATTACAGCTGAGTAGGCTCTACAAGTTCACGAGTAATTACGACCAACTTACATTTGCAGTTGAAAAAGCATCTTCTTCCATACATTCCCTATGGGAGAACATGTTTTTCAACTACACTATTAAGTTTGTTCTTGGTATAAATTCAGCTCATCTACGGAACCCTTCATTGTGCATGATCCGACACGCACTTGGCCGGTTTTTTTCTTTGCACTTGTTTGATTATTATTGTTTTTCATATTTATTTTTGCGAGTTTTTATAAGTAACCTTTTTTGCGAGTAAAAATATTTAACCTAATCTAACTGGTTCCGTTCCGGGAACTTACTTACCTACTTGATTACTGGAATATGGAAATCATTGATACCTAATGGAAATATAATACTGAAAAAAATAATGCTTTATTACATGTCTTTTTAATTATGCCTACCCCGCCTATCCATTATGCCAAATCGCCAACCCCGTTTTCCGCTTTCTTTTTCAAACTCAGCGCCGCCACTCAATTCAGCAACCGGTGTCGACAGTCAATTTCGGAGCCAGCGCCGGCAGCGGAGGCACTCCCTCAGAAATAACAATGAAATTTTTATTTCCGGAATTTTCAAATTCTGAAAGATAAAAATGGTCATCGTGGGTCATCCTTAGAAGATAGATATATGCCATCGCGGACTTTTTGTTGAACATTTTAAGATGAAGAATACTGTAGAACATAAATTTGAAATAACTTTTACGATTTACGCGCTTTAAATATCGGTAGATGGCGTTGGTTGTTGTTGACAATGCGAGAGTAGATTGAGAGTTCCTGGGCTCACTATACACAGCTAGCGGATAAGCGTTACACTAAGCCGAGGTCCGTACCCCACAGGGGATGCCCTTAGCGTGTAGTCGCTTAGTTTTTAAGTTTTATGCCCTGGCTGGAGGCCTTAATTTATTGAGGCAGCCACAGGAAAGTCCGGTTAAGCAGCCGACAACCTCCTAGACCACCGACAGACAACCTACAAAATGCCAAATAAAACGATACGATATGAAACGAACGATAAAAAAACGATCGTAGCAAGTGGCGTTCTGTAGTTTTGCCTACCCCCATGAAAAATGCGTGACTTTATGTATGTACCTATGTATATTTAAATAACTGCAGCTCACTTTTCCTAACAGCGAAATCATTTGTAAGTATCTAAGAGATATGTTTATTTGTTTTCAAAATGCTTCCAGACAGCAAATCACTGCTGTAGTCTCTCTTTGTTTTTTTCCTACAAGATTTAATTGACTACTTAGTAAAATAATTCTTACGAAACATTGATTTAATATGTCAATGTTACGATACAAGTATCCTAAGTACTGTCTGTTCCAAAAGTATTTGATGAAAGTGTACCTAAACAAACCCTGTTCGTTCAATTCTAACGCAATCAATCACTAAAAGGAATTAGAAAACACTCATCTATATCCTATATATTTTAGAAGATTCCAACTTTAAACCACACGAAGGTTTCCAAAAAAAGAATTGCTTAAATAACATTAAGTATTTAAATGTAAGTACCTACATGAAATATTATCACTGAAAATTGAGGTTATTAAAATTAACCTCAATTGTCAAATGTTAAACATTATAAAGGTGATTTAAAATGAGAATTTCGGGTATAAGTAGGTATTCAAATAATCAAATAGCACTCAATTTGTAAGTAGCACTAAGAACTAGCGTCCACACGAACGTTTTGATCCATTTGTTTACCTACATTTTCTTCGGAGACTTGGAACCTCAGACTAATAATCCCTAGTCTGAGCTTGGAACAGACTTTACTTAATTTTTAAACCGAAACCAAGCAGAGCATCATGCACGTGTAGTCTTCCAAAATATCTAATACATCTCACGTAAGTAACCAGGAAACTAATAAAATCATTCAGCTGTTAAAAGTTTGTAACAATGCATAATTGAATTTTGTATTATAGTCGCAAAACCCAATAATACCCTACGCCATTATACTGTTGCTGTCTCATTCACACTGCACAGGTGACGTGTGCGTCGAGAAGGTCGGGAATGCGCATGCGTGACGTCTGGAATGCTCTGGATAATATTTCCCTGACTGAATTGCCAGCATGTTAAGTAATATCTCCAAAATCCAGAACTATTTTAAAAATCATAATATTTTTTTTTTTAAACATGGGCATCTTGAAATTAATGAATTGTACTTTATTACATTTTGTCAATGTTTGAATATGGCTTAATTGCCATGTACAGCCAATGATATTATGATTTATAGAATATTTTAAATCTAAATTAAATAATTATTTGATAAAAAGTAAGTGGTAAATATTGTTAAATTTTGTTACTGATATTTATTTAGATAAGTTAGATTTAAAACTGTTAATAAACGTAAAAATATAGAATTACAATTACATTGTTATTTAATTATTGATGCTAGGTGCATAATTATAAGGAGCTTGTTTTCTGTAAAATATTCGTTCATAGCGAGACATTAAGAACATTTTTGTACACCATGTTTTAATGCAAATAAATATATTCTATTCTATTCTAAATACTTACATGAATAAATAAATGTAAAAAAAACAAATAAAATTTTATGGGAAGATTAAAAATTTAACACAACGATCTTACCAGCCAATGCAGAACATTTCAATTTATTTTCGTAGTCTCCCCAGTTTCAGGGTAAATTTCTACACTGACAACCCTATTGAGACAGAAAATGTTCTGTTATCTCTTTTCCGCAAAAGCTCTGATTGGTTAAATAATGCTATCCGCGAAATATTTCTTTCGATTCTGTTCTCCTATTGGTCCCGTCGAGTGACGTCGAGTAACAACTAGAAATCTCTCAAACCTCATTTGTTCACTATATAAGCGGCGCCCGCTTGGCGCGAACTCAGAATTGTTTGAAACGCGATATAAAGCAAATTAAGTGTTCGGTGCAAACCGGAGAAGTTATAGTCATCGTTATACATTACTACTCTACAACAAGTTTTTTGTGAAAAGTACTGCAAGAAGAAGACAAAATGCCAGCTGTAGGAATAGATCTTGGAACAACATACTCGTGCGTCGGCGTGTGGCAACACGGGAACGTGGAGATCATCGCCAACGACCAGGGTAACCGCACAACACCATCTTATGTGGCCTTCACAGACACGGAGCGCCTCATCGGAGACGCAGCCAAGAATCAGGTCGCCCTCAACCCCAGCAATACAGTGTTCGACGCCAAGCGACTCATCGGGAGGAAGTTCGACGACCCCAAGATTCAGCAGGACATGACACACTGGCCCTTCAAGGTGGTCAGCGACTGCGGCAAACCGAAGATCCAAGTAGAATTCAAGGGCGAAGCGAAACGTTTTGCGCCCGAGGAGATCAGCAGCATGGTGCTGACGAAGATGAAAGAGACGGCGGAAGCGTACCTCGGAACAACAGTACGCGACGCGGTCATCACAGTACCGGCCTACTTCAACGACTCCCAGCGCCAGGCTACGAAGGACGCAGGAGCCATCGCCGGTCTCAACGTGCTCAGGATCATCAACGAGCCCACAGCCGCCGCGCTCGCGTACGGCCTTGACAAAAACCTCAAGGGCGAGAGGAACGTCCTCATCTTCGACCTCGGCGGCGGAACGTTCGACGTGTCCATCCTCACCATCGACGAAGGCTCGTTGTTCGAAGTGAGAGCGACGGCGGGTGACACACATCTCGGAGGTGAGGACTTTGACAATCGATTAGTGAACCACCTCGCGGACGAGTTCAAGCGCAAGTACAAGAAGGACATACGCATGAATCCTCGCGCACTGCGTCGCCTCCGCACAGCCGCTGAGCGCGCTAAGCGCACGCTGTCGTCCAGCACTGAAGCCACTATCGAGATTGACGCGCTCTACGAGGGAATTGACTTCTACACCCGCGTGTCCCGCGCGCGCTTCGAAGAATTGAACGCAGACCTGTTCAGAGGCACCCTCGAGCCCGTGGAGAAGGCGCTCAAAGATGCCAAGATGGACAAGAACCAGATCCACGACGTCGTCCTCGTCGGCGGCTCCACCAGGATCCCGAAGGTGCAGAGTTTGCTACAGAACTTCTTCTGTGGCAAGACGCTCAACCTGTCCATCAACCCCGACGAAGCCGTGGCATACGGTGCGGCCGTCCAGGCAGCTATCCTGAGCGGCGAGCAACACGCCAAGATTCAGGATGTGTTGCTAGTGGATGTAGCCCCTCTGTCCCTCGGCATCGAGACCGCCGGCGGCGTGCTGACAAAGATCATCGAGCGCAACTCTAAGATCCCGTGCAAGCAGTCGCAGACGTTCACCACGTACGCGGACAACCAACCGGCGGTCACCATCCAAGTGTACGAGGGCGAGCGAGTGATGACGAAGGACAACAACTTGTTGGGCACATTCGACTTGACCGGCATCCCGCCCGCACCGCGCGGCGTCCCTAAGATCGACGTCACCTTCGACCTGGACGCGAACGGCATCCTCAACGTATCGGCGAAAGAGAATAGCACTGGCCGAAGCAAGAACATCGTCATCAAGAACGACAAGGGACGTCTGTCGCAGGCTGAGATTGAGCGCATGCTCTCCGAGGCGGAGAGATACAAAGACGAAGATGAGAAGCAGAGGCAGCGTGTAGCGTCGAGGAACCAGCTCGAAGCGTACGTTTTCAGCGTGAAGCAGGCGCTAGATGACGCCGGAAACAAGCTTACGGAGCAGGACAAGAGCACCGCGAGGGAAGCGTGCGACGACGCACTCAAGTGGCTCGATAACAACAGCTTGGCGGAGCAGGAAGAGTACGAGCACAAGCTGAAAGACGTGCAGCGCGTATGCTCGCCTGTGATGAGCAAGATGCACGGCGCGGCCGGCAGCAACACCGATGGTATGCCTGGAGGCATGCCCGGTGGCTACGGAGGAATGCCCGGTGGTTACGAAGGTTACCAGCATCAGCAGAACAGCGGGCCAACAATTGAAGAAGTAGATTAAGTATAAGTTCCAATCACCTGAATCCTGCTTGTGATATTATTTTTGTAAGACTGATTATTTATTTTGCCAGCACTTGATCCTCTGTTGAATTTGTTGTTTATTTAGTATTTCATTTTGATGTTATTTTAAAAATAAGTGAAAAGAATTAATAAAAGAATACGGACTATGACTTCTATGTTTTATTTAACAAAATTATTTAGTTGAAACACTTCACAAATAATAAAAATAACAAAAACTAAGTCACAAATATACCCCCACACACATCAGGTACACAAAACTTTGACAGTAATGAACTAATACCATATGCTGCAGGGCTGGTTAGGCTGAAGCACAGAGCCCAAGGATAGAATAAATTCAGTCAGAAATCTCAACAACATAGCCCTACCCAGGCATCCAACAGTTCATCAGTAACATTGTGTGACCACTAGCATAAAAACCATTCACACAGTAGAAGTCTCAAAGGAAATTGAGTAGATGTAGGTACACATGGCGACACGGCTACACATCAAGCTTTAAAATTTCCAGTTTCTGCTGACCTCGCATTGAGTAGGATTTCCATACAATGCGAGGTCAGCAGAAACTGGAAATTTTAAAGCTTGATGTGTAGCCGTGTGTACGACATAAAAATTACAGATTTAAATGTAGCAATTTTACGTAGGGTGACACAATGGACGGTCTTATCGCTAGACAATTGTGGATGGAATAAGGAAGAAAGGAGAGACAATACAGCAGGTAGTCTGTTCAGTTACTGCATATAAACAATAAATATATACATACATAAAACATAAAAGTACTCATCTTTAAAAATATATATTTAAACAATAATAATCAAACAAGTGCAAAGAAAAATCCGCGTGTCGGATCATGCACGATGAAGGGTTCCGTAGATGGGATGAATTTATCCCAAGAACAAACTTAATAGTATAGTTGGTCGATTATATTACTCGTTAACTTGTAGAAGCCCACTAAGCTGTGATAGTTTTCCTTTCAATTTCATTATATATACTACTGCTGTGAATTTTTTCACATATACAGAACCAACCATTTAGCTGGCTGGGTTCTAAGAAAAATGTGCACTTTAAAGCTTAATATTTTGGAAACGCATCCATGAATGCAAAAATGGTTTTGCAAACTCACTATTTTTGCAAGACCTTTCCAACGACACCATACATCATAGGATAGTCGAGAAAAAAAAAGTGTTAGACAGTTGAAATTTCCAGAGATGATGTATTTCTGTTGCTGCTTTAATAACAGTACCGTCAAACGGGGTGAATAGGCACAGAATTGAACTTTGAGTAAATTTATCACCATTCATGCCTGAAAATATTATATTGATTTTGGTATCAAAACTTGAGTCACATCCTGAAGATTCTTAAAGACTTCACACTAAATCATGTAAATCAGCTAGTTTTACATAGTTTTTCAAATTATAGGTCGTCCCTATTTAAACACGAAATGGGGTTAACAGGGACAGTGATTGGCATTATAGGGAAAAACCGTCAGGGCTGTCACAATTTTGGTAAGATATGTAAGTAGGTATTTACCTAGATAATAATTTAGTATTACAAGTGAAATATGGTAAGTAGATATGTAGTGTAGGTAAATAGGTAAACACTTTGAATAAAAACAAGTATTTTAAGAACATATACTTTATATATTAAAATAAATAATTTTATTACAATGGAAATGACTCAGTCTGCCATATAATCACATTTTTTTATCTTCTTACTTTCTTTATATTAAAATCAGAATATTGGTTATATAAACTAAAAACAGGCTATAAATTAAAAATATTAAAAATTTCATCGCAAATAAAGTCATTTAAATTACTTCATAAATCAAGTGGCAGCCCTGTTCCTATAGTCCCTTTATTGTCTCTTGACATACGGCATCGTCCCTATTTATTAAATATCCCGTCTCTATGTCTCTATTGACCCCAGCCGTACCTAAAAACTCCCGACGCGTACCGAAACACCTTAGTGTGTTCATAAATTATTATTCATAATAAAATATAATTTTACGATTTAAAAAGTCTTTCAATTGTACTTAAATTACGATACAGATTCCTGCATAAACACGAACCTTGCAGATAGTTGTTTTGATACCAATTTAATCACAATAACAATTTAATTTGATAAAAATAAAGGCATTTCATCCAGTTATTTCAAACAAGCAACTTCAGAATGTTGTTTTGACAATTTATTTCTAACTTTACGTCAAATAAGTGTTACCAGTTCAAAAAAGTAACTATTCTACCATACATTCTTGCCATTTTATAGGCTATGGTTAGTAGATTTTCAGAGTTACTACCACGATTATTTCAATCCCGATTTTTTCCCTATTCACCCCTTGATTCCTATTCACCCCGTTTGACGGTACTAAAAAACAGAATAAAATAGATATTTAAGGTTAAACTAGTCGTGGGCTCGAACTCACTAGTGGGCATGGCCGAAAAGCACGCTGTCTCACCTGGCATCGTGTCCGACAGAGATAGTGTCAGTGATGAGCAATTAGACGCTGGTCTACATGCACAACGTCTAGTTCGCACGCACACAAACACCGTTCCGAATTATTTTAGTAAAACGAGCGCGTAAAAAGTTACGAAAAGTCCTTTGGAAAATCGAGTTTTATGAAAAAACCACAGCATAAATCAATTACATTACATCAAATATATTAAAAGTTTATTGAACTCTTCGATAATTAACCTTTGTCGGTGCCGACTTTTTTTTGGAGATTTTACACTTCTTTTATTGCTTATTTACCCCCAAAGTTGCGTTACAATTTGCAAGAAAAAGGAATCTTTGTGGGCTCCTAACTTTTTAGCGGCTCGTTATTTTACTATTCTGTTTCCGCACAGACAAAATTAATAATGAAACAAAACGATATCATTTTTAACTTTGGATGTACCATGTCAAACAGTGGAGTAAAACCCCCCTGAAATTTGTATGGAAAAAATATCAACTAGTTCCACCTTAAGGGGGCTCCCATACAACAGATTTTTTTTGCTCGTTTTTATAGATAATGGTACGGAACACTTCGGGCGCGAGTCCGACTCGCACTTGGCCAGATTTTGAACCCTCATAACCTGGGTTTGGATTATACCAGATTAACAAATTAGTTTGTGGGTCGTTTTCAAAATTTAAATACATTTTTTTTTGTGTTTATTTTGTAAATTTATCGTGACACAAAAGTAACAGAAATCAAGAGAAAAGGCTCCTACAAACAGGCGCGACACGCGACGCGACACAAAGACACCGCCCGTTGCGCGACACGACGTACAAGTCGTGCCATTAAAGATGAGACTTGACGCACCACGTGGTTTGACTTGCGCAGTGGACGATTTATGGGTCTCTTTAGCGGTATGAGGTCCCCGCTGGGGCGTCATCGGGGCGGGGGAAAGAGCGGCGGGAGGCGCAGTCAAGTCTCAACTTTAATGGCACGACCTGTACCTTTGTGTCGCGTCGCGTTTGTAGGAGCCTTAAGGGCACAGTCACAACGAAGTCGACGAATCTATTTTTTTTTCTTGTACTTCCTTCCATTTTTGTGGATGTTTGGATTTTAAAAGCTCTCCTCGGTAACGTGTTTGTCGTTCAGCGGGCATTAACGGCATCTTTCCTAAAACAGAAATGGAATTACTTTTCACATTTAAGTGAATATACTGTGACAAGCCCTAAGTGTCACTTGACACATAAATAATAACAAGTTAGTCACACAATTGAACAAAATTAACGGTTCGCTAGCCTTCCATAAATATTTTTTTGTAATTTCACCCGCGAGTTACTCGTGAAACATGCATATGACTTTGTTATACGATTAACTGCACTGAAATGCTGCACTGTAATTTGTAAAAGTGTAATTTGGCACTTTTAACACAATTTCTTAAAGTCCTTTTTACGACGCGCACGAATCGAAACCCACAGTTACTAAACAAAATGGCGCAGCAGAAAGAAACTAGCACCCTCAAAGTCAAAGTCAAATCATTTATTTCAAATAGGCCCATGTACGCACTTTTGAACCTCAAAATTTATAAAATAATAGAATTGATTCAGGCCCCTTCCAAAAGGTAGTTTTCGTATGGAGAAGAATGGGCAAGAAACACCACCGTTACTCTTTTAAAATATTTTACAATAGTTTGTATAGGTACGTAAATTAGTTAAATAATTATATGTGAATACGATGCACTTTTGATTTTGCCACTTGTTAAATGTCGACCGGGAATGAATCCCGCCAATCGACGCGCGGAAGGATATTAAATGAAAGTTATAGTCAAGCAAAATAATATAAGCACGTTAATATAAAAACTAGCCGACAGGTTTGTTAATAAAAAAATAAAAAATATTGAATGGTTGAACGAAGTTAGGCATAGGCCCATCGGTTTACGTAATTTAAATGATATCCATTATGACGCGGATGGCCGATTCTACTACCTAACAAAATTTGGTCTCAACAAAGATACTTGCTAGGCAATTGAAAAGTTTCGTTGCCGTTCAATAGCTCCAAGTCACCTTTATAATATTTATAAGGATTTTTCAAATATAACAGCGCTTCTTTCGCTGACTACTGCCGCCCAATCCCGTCAATCTCGAGCGAGATCTCGTTATTTATTATGCTTCGGTTCTCGAAAAATGACACGAGATCTCGCGAGATCGGGATTGTTACGGATCAGTGTTCTGTGCAAGTATTTTCTTCCTTCAAGGAGATCTTGTTCAAGTTTTCACTTCTGTCGGCACTCCCTGAGTGCCACCACTTTTTTTTTAAATTTATATTTGAGCACAGATTATTTGTTGATTGACAGATTGGGTCATTCCCTGAGTACCTAGAGCCCCGAGGCCCCCTGCCCGGAGGACGCCGAATACGTTACTTGGTTCCAAATTTTCATTTGCTAGGCAGTTTGGGTTTTTCGTTTTGTTACGATTAATAACTGAAAACGTTTGTTCACAAGTATACGTCGATCTAAATAAGCTTGCGCATTTTAGTGCATTAGTTCGCAATTTTTTATAGGTACGTATTTTTGTCAATGCAGCGGTCGAAGTTGAATCAGTTACCTTCATTTACGTAAATCATCATTAAAATTTTGCATGTCTATCAATTGCATGCATGCAATACATTTCTTCTGTATGTAACTTAATATCTTAAGTACTATAGTTGACAATAGCCTCGGACATAAACGGTCGCCAATTAGGTACATGATAACCAGAAATCACAGAAATAGGTCATAACACATAATAAACCTAAAGGCTCTAGAATTAAGATTTAGGAAATTATGGCAAAATACTTCTATAACTTTAGAATAATAACATAAGTATAGATAAACTACGATAACATGGCGCGCCCATCCAAAATTCTACACGGTTGAAAGTATTTGTGAAATGTATTTACAAAGCGCCACCAAGACTCACAACGCATTGTGTGCGTACTGAGACGACCATTAAACAAAAATAAATCCGAGGATTTATTTATTCGTGAGTCTAGTCACTAGACCCATTGAAACAGTAAAGTAGAGGGGCGCGCCATGTTATCGTAGTTTATCTCTACGGAAAAATAAAATTACAAGACGAACAATATCGCAGTTTTGCCCACTTGCTTAAGACTAAGACATAAACAATATAAACTGAAATAAATATCAGATCTTTAAGGAAATTAGGTATAATTTCTAAAATAAATTATAACATTATATTAATTTCGTTTATTGGTGGGCCGCTAGCATAATGGCAGCGGGCCGCATGCGGCCCGTGGGCCTCAGTCCGTGCTTCGCTACTCTGTATGGACAAGAAGGCTCTTCACTCCTTCTATGAAGCCATAGCAGGAAGGGCTCCTTGCATGCATTCACTGTGTGCAGCCTCACAATCATGACACTGAATATGGGTGACTTCTTCAATTTCATTCAATGTCAACGTAACGTTGGTGTAGATTGTAGGCTGCAGGCAAACCCTTGCACCCTTGCAGATAGAATATTTTTTATCCCGATATTCCCACTGGATCGAGACTTATGCGGGTGAAACCGCGGGGCGCAGCGAGTGAAGATTAGTCACTAACCGTAACCACACGAAAACAAGAAGCTAGTGAAGCCACAGAACAGATAAAAGAGGTTTTATCTGTTCTAGCTATAAAACTGAAGGAAAATTGCAAATAATTTAATCGTCCAAGCATTCCTTTGCAGTCAATGCTATTCGTTTACTTTAATTAGATTTTTTGTCATCTTCTTGTTAAGAACCAATTATAATTCAATTGTAATGATCATAGCTTATTCGACCCAGCCTGTCCCTTGCTGTCCTCCACCAGCGACGCGCGACGCCCTAATGTAATGGGTGTTCAGAAGTGGAAATGAAACAATGTACACTCACTTAGATGGTATATAATCCAAATTATCCAAAATTTACAAGACCAAAACACACAGCACAATCTCTCTCTCTCCCGTCTCCCCAGCAAAAGGTAACGCCTCCGCAGGAAGTCAAACTACCATCCCCGTTTTTTTATTGTAAAATATTCGAAGCACTTACATAAAGGCTCTTTCAAACAGGCGCGACACGCGACGCGACACAAAGACACCGCTCGTCGCGCGACAAGCGGTGTCTTTGTGTCGCGTCGCGTGTCGCGCCTGTTTGAAAGAGCCTTAAATTGACATACTGATAACAAAATTCATAAGAATGAAAGCTATAGGTTTATAAACTACATTGTTATAATTGAGTATGATTTACAGTACTATTTTTAAGATAATAAATTAATGCTCAGAGATTAAGGACAAGTAATTAATATTGAAAACTTGGAAACTTGAAAAATTTGAACGCCTGGATGTCGGAATATATCCCACGGGAACGTACTACCGGGATTTCATACCTAATAGCCAAGGAAAAGGTCATTGACTCCTACTGCTGCGCCCGCGTTGCCGTCAACCAAAATTACTTTGTTACGCGTATTTTGAATCTGTTTTAACTTTTAAGGTATTCATTTAAATGATAAGATGTCAAGGATTATCTCAATCTAAATTAAATGTTTAATTTAAATAACACATTTTATTGGATAAGGATTTATATAATACCGGTCAAAATAGCTTCGGAAATAACAATTAAATTTTTATGAAATTTTGATAAATAAAAATGGTTAAGGTGCGTACAGACTATGTAACATATTATATAACTTGTGTTTTATAACACGTCCACATTATGTAACCTTGTTATTCAACATTACAACATAAAACAATACTGTACACATTAGAATAACATTGCAATATAACAATGTTATATAACCATTGTCGTTTGTCGTTCTCCAGTGCTATCCACAATGTCGACACGAGAGGACGTTTTGCTGGCTGCGGCAGCGACTGTTGTAATTTTAAATAACAAAAGAAAAACAAAAAAACGTAGATGCTGGGTTCGTCCTAGTTTATTGACCAGGCCAGAGCGTGTTTGAGTACACGTGACTAAGTAAATTATATAACATTGTGGTACATATCAATAACATGTTATTATAACATGTTTTATAACATTCAGTGTCCACATTATCTGAAACATGTTGTATAGCAATGTTGTATAACATGTTATGTTATAATAGTCTGTACGCACCTTTACGGTGGGTCATTCTAATAAGAACTTTAATCCTGTAGAACATAAAGATGTATCTCCAACGGCTTACGCGGCGCACGCCAGCAAAGCTTCCAAGTCGGTATGATTTTTTCCGACATCTTCGACAATTAATCGTCATATTTCAGCCAATTTACACAAAACCTTAATGAATTATACACCAAAAGCTTTTGCATGAGTGACTCCGTCCATTGGTGAAAACCGTTTGAAAATCCGTTCGGTAGTTTTTGAGTTTATCGCGTTCGGACAGATAGACGCGGCGGGGGACTTTGTTTTATAATATGTACTTAGCTATTGCCCGCGGCTTCGCCCGCGTGGATGTCGGAAAATATCCTGCGGGGACGTACTACCCATACCGGGATTACATACCTAATAGCCAAGGAAAAGGTCATTGAGTCCTACCGCTGCGCACCACAATTGTTTTGTCATGCGTAATTTTGAAACTGTAATATCTTTTGAAGTATTCATTTAAATGAAATGATGTCAAGGCATATTTTAATCTAAATTAAATGCTCAATTTAAGTAACATAGTCCAATAGATAAGGATTAATATAATAATGGTCAAAATAGCTTCGGAAATAGGGAGTGCCTCCGCTGCCGACGCCGGCTCCAAAAAATAACGCCATTGGGAACCGGCATGGCATGACATTACTGCCGGCAGCCGAGATTAAAAACATCGGCTGCGGGCACATAACATACTCTGTGGCCGTTAATTATTGAAGCCGGCACCGCGCCGCCGCCGCCGCCGCCCCGCCGCCGCGCCGGCTTCAATAATGGACACCGGCGCGGCGGCGGCGGCGCGGGCGCGGCGTTTATAATATGCTTACTTTATAATATGTTTATGGAAACCCTTCCAGTATTCAGAACTCCAATTAAATAACCTTAACTAAAGTTTTTTTTCTTCTTCTATATATTCTAGTCATTTTTGGTACTCGCCGGCCGCTGCCGCGGCGCCGCGCCCGCCGGTCGCTTCGCTCGCTCGGGTCGTGTGTAGGGGGTCACAGTTCTAACCTGACCTAACCTTTTCTGCGAGTAAAAATATTTAACCTAATCTAACTGGTTCTGTTCCGGGTACCTGCTTTTTTTTTTTTTTGCGTGGGAAATCATCAAATAACTTCTCCCGCTCTGGGCGGAGCGGGAGGGCGTGTCAGACTCTTACTGACTAAAACCCACCCGTGTTCCTTCGGTTGCCCTGTTGCTGGGGGCCACGATCTCCCTTTCGGTTTTCTTCGCACCCCCGGCAGGCATCGGCCCTAACGGACCCCGTCAATTCTGCTGACATCTCTTTGAGGCGCGCGTGGAACACAACGCGCCGTCGACCCGGGCCTGGTCCTTATCGGACGGCGAGCTACCCATTGCTCACCATCCACAAGCCCGCGCCTACGGTGGCCGGAAATCGGCCTGCGATTCCCGACGCCCAGGGCGTCTCCTCCTGCGGCGGTTAGGTTAAATTGCTTACCTACTTGATTACTGGAATATGGAAATCATTGATAATGGAAACATAATACTGAAATAAAATAATGCTTTATTACATGTCTTTTTAATTATGCCTACAGGCGGGGTAGGCATCGAATACATTATGCCAAATTACCAAACACGTTTCCCCCTTTTTTAAAACTCAGCGCCGGCAATGAATTCAGCAACCGGTGCCGGCAGCCAATTTCGGAGCTGGCGCCGGCATCCAAATTCGGAGGCGGCGTTGGCAGCGGAGGCACTCCCTCGGAAATAACAATAAAAAAATTATTTCCGAAATTTTCAGATTCTGAAAGATAAAAATGGTTATTGTGGGTCATCCTTAGAAGATAGATATATGCCATCGCGGACTTTATTGTTGAACTTTTTAAGATGAACAATACTGTAGAACATAAATTTGATGTAACTTTTACGATTTCCGCGGCGCACGCCAATAAAGTTTCCAGTCGGCATTATTTTTCCGACATCTTCAACAATAATCGTCCAATTTCAGTCAATTTACACAAAACCTTAATGAATTATACACTAAAACCTTCAGCATGAATCACTCCGTCCATTGGTGAAAACTGTTTGAAAATCCGTTCAGTATTTTTTGAGTTTATCGCGTTCAGGCAGACAGACAGACGCGGCGGGGAACTATGTTTTATAATATACTAGCTGCCCGGCCCGGCTTCGCACGGGTAGCATTAAGAAAGAAAGAAAGAAAGAAAAAAAAAGTATTTATTGGGACTCGCACAGGACATTACAAATTAAACTAGAACACACTCATTAAAACATTATAAAAAATTAAAAAAACAAATTAAAAAGAAAAATAAAATAAAATAAAAAATAACAGAAAGTCCTGTCCTGAACTTATCTACGGCGCACCTAACTACCTACCCTACCTATCTACCCTGCCTACCTACCCTACCATACCTACCTACCTACCTACCCACCCTACCTACCTAACTACCTACCTACGCTCCTATCTACCCTACCTATCTACCCTACCTACCTACCCTACCTGCCTAACCTACCTACCTACCCTACCTACCTACCCTACCTACCTATTCTAACGACCTACCCTACCTACCTACCCTACTTACCTACCCTACTTACCTACCCTACCTTCCTACCCTACCTACCCTACCTACCTACCTACCTACCCTACCTACCCCAACCTACCTACCCTACCTACCCCTACATACCTATCCTACCTACCCTACCTACCTACCCTACCTACCCCTACCTACCTACCCTACCTACCCCTACCTACCTATCCTACCTACCCTACTTACCCTACCTACCTACCTACCTACCCTACCTACCTACCTACCTTACCTACCCCTACCTACCTATCCTACCTACACTACCTACCCTACCTACCCTACCTATCCTACCTACCTAAACCCACCCGTGTTCCTTCGGTTGCCCTGTTGCCGGGGGCCACGATCTCCCTTTCGGTTTTCTTCGCAACCCCGGCAGGCATCGGCCCTAGCGGACCCCGTCAATTCTGCTGACATCTCTTTGAGGCGCGCGTGGAACACAACGCGCCGTCGACCCGGGCCTGGTCCTTATCGGACGGTGAGCTACCCATTGCTCACAGTGCGCAATCCCGCGCCTATCCTACCTACCTACCGTACCTACCAACCAACGTACATACCTACCATCTCCCGAGATATCAAAATTTATGTACTTTGTGTTAGGATTTATGGCATATATACCGGGATATCATAAATACAAAATTTATAAAATGCATGCCGTTTATGTCACGTCCCACAGGAACGACGGGAACGGGATAAAAAAATATCCTATGTCCTTCTCCTGGTTCTTAACTACCTCCCTACCAATTTTCAGCCAAATCAGTTCAGCCGTTCTTGAGTTATAAATAGTGTAACTAACACGACTTTCTTTATATATATATTTCTTTATTTTTATATATACAATTTAATTATATTTCGATAACTTAAAGAATAAATCTTAGAAATTGTTTTCGAAAATAGAAACTTTAATTTACGCGAAATAAAGTTATGAACGCATGCGTAAATGTTAACCATTTGTCATTATTTCTGAACGCACGCATAAATATTTGAGGAACTTCTATTTAAATCTACTTAATACACTTTTCAACCTTTTTAATTGATAAAAAAAAATACAGACCAAATATTATTCACCCTTTTTAAATAGTTTATACAAAATACATTTCTGAACGCATGCATAAATGTCAATCACAGTATTTGACAAGATGACAGGAGGAAAAAAAATGTTTGACAGGTACGAAACAAAGGAAGGAACATAATTTTATTAACACTTTGAAGGACACTATACGCCCATAGGCGTAATAACAATAAAACTTCTATTGTGTCTCGTTTAGTGTCCTTCAAAGTGTTAAATGGAAAATGATTCATTTTCATAATTATGTATTCGTCAAGTTTTCATTGTTTTTAAAATGTATTCTGCTATTCAGGGCGGAGACAAATCCAACGAAACAAAAACCATGAAAATTGATCCAGCAGATCTCGAGTTATAAGTGTTGTAACAAACCCGTCTTTGTTTTATATACCTATAAATTATAAGATAAGGATGACTACAACATTAAGTGTCTCTATGAGTTCATAGATGGCGCTAATAAGTCTGTTATGTAGATTGCATCAGTAGATCCTCATGTCTGCTGTTATACTGGTTGCTTTAAATATCGATAGATGGCGTTGGTTGTTGTTGACGATGCAAGAGTAGATTGAGGGTTCCGGCTCACGATGCACAACTGGCGGATAACCGTTACACAAGCCGTTACAAGCCGAGGTCCGTACCCCACAGGGGATGCCCTTAGCATTTATTCGCTTAGTTTTTAAGTTTTATGCCTTGGCTGGAGGCCTTAATTTTTTGAGGCAGCCACAGGAAAGTCCGGTTAAGCAGCCGACAACCTCCTAGACCACCGACAGACAACCTGCAAGATGCCATACAAAAAAAAAACGTTCGTAGCAGGTGGCATTCTGTAGTTTCTGTCTACCCCCATGAAAAAAGGTGTGACTTTTTGTATGTACCTACTAGCTTCTGTCCGCGTGGAATAGTTACTTTGAGCTATCGCTAACTTTAACCCGCGACTAGTTTCTACTTTTGCAGCTATCGTCGTTTTACTTGTACTCAGTCTTATGTTATTGTTCCGAAATAAACTAAGACTTCGTCTACGTAGAAGGTGTTTTTTTTTTTTTTTAATAATACTTACGTTAAGGAGCTATTTTAAGTACCTACATTACGCTTTTATCAGTAAGAGTGGTACTTTAAAACGTTAGGTAAAAGTACTTATAATCTATCACACCCTTCCCCCTCATGATTGCCCGCCGGCCTTGCATATCATAAACGTGCGCGCAGTACTTGATCATTATATTGCTGCGATGTTATTTTAAAACTGCAATATCTCCTAAGATATTCATTGAAATCGTATGATATAAAGGGCAGTTTTGTTTTAAATTAAATACTTGTGATGAATAACGTATTTATTTGGATAAGGATTAATATCATGTTTATAAAAACACCTTCGCAAATAATGCATTATTTTAGAACAATTTGGTTAGCATAAAAAAGGTTATAGTGAGCCAACTTTAAAAGATAGACATATGCTGTCGCGGACTTTTATTTTTAGAACTTTTAAGGGGCAACAATTCTGTCATACATGATTTTTGCGAAACTTTAACCGTTTACGCAGCACACGCAGCGGAAGCTCTCGAAAGGAAAAAAAACCCTGATTTTGAAACATTCTTCATTAGCGTGATGATATAAAGCCTATAACGATAAACGGGCTATCTAACACAACAGCAGTTCCTGAGATTAGCGCGTTTTAGCAAACAAACAAACAAACTCTTCAGCTTTATATATCAGTATAGATTATCTGTGGTACAGATGTATATTTAAATAACTGCAGCAGCTGCTCACTTTTCCTAACAGCGAAATCATTTGAAGTGGTATCTAAGAGATATGTTTCTTTGTTTTCAAAATGCTTCCAGACAGCAAATCACTCCTGTAGTCTCTCCTTGTTTTTTTCCTACAAGATTTGATTGACTACTTAGTAAAATAATTCTTACGAAACATTGATTTAATATGTCAATGTTACGCTTACGATGCAAGTATCCTAAGTACTGTCTGTTCCAAAAGTATTTGATGATAGTGTACCTAAACAAACCCTGTTCGTTAAATTCTAACGCAATCAATCACTTAAAGGAATTAGTAACACTATTGGTAACGGGTCCGTGGCTTAGGCCCCCAGTGGTCGACGCACCTGTGGCCGACGCCCCCGATACGATTAATTTAATATCTCTTTTTTTCTGTGCTGTTTCACTTAGTACAGTAAATGAGAAAAGTGTTTCACTATATTAATAAAGGAAAAACATAGAACAACTAATTTAGTAGAGGCCTGGAATCACCGTTTAAAAAACCACCTGGGAACGAACCCGTCTTTAATGTCGTTTTTAGAAATGTTTAGGATTGATATTTCTACCTACGGCACGGCACAAGCGAGGTAATATTATTTATGTTACTTATATATAAAACAATTTACAATATTACAAAAAAAAAATGTAGTTTTAAAGAAATTTATTAAGATATTTACCTAGTTTTTTCTTTCAGACTGAAAAACAAAAACATTCCTGTGAGCGAACTGTGAAAGAACAACACAAGAAAGAATGAAAAAAATATTGCCAATTTAACTGAACAGTATGAAAACAAAAAAAATTGCAGTCATGTTTTTAGAACAAATCCGCCCATATGTGGCAGTTCGTCCTAAAAAGTAATAATTTAACTTACACAATGAAACGAGATGATTTTGCTTGTATACTATTTTTAAGTTATAAATTTTGAAATTTTAATTTATATAAGTTTTTACAGTTGATTATTTCTATGCTAGCAAAATTTCATAACATTTCACATGTAAAAAATTTGTTACTCTACGAGTACGTTTGTTTTTTAAGCCTGATTATTTTGTTGTGTTATTGCTATTGAAACTGACTGATATAATTAGGTAAAATTATTCTCATTTGTTTCACAGTTGAATATGTTTAATAATTATTGTTACAAAGATAAAAGAACATTTCACTATGTAAAAAGTTAGTTGCTCTGCAGTAATTTTTAAGATTGATTATTTAAAATTACTATCTTGTTTTATTACATTTGCGACTGATTATTATAATTAAGTTAAATGATTCTCTTGATTATAGGTGATGAAAACTGTGATTTATATTAAAAAAATACTAGATTTCTTATCGAGATATATAAATAAATAATGAAAAATAACTAAGACTTAAATTTTTCAAAACATACCTCTAATATAAAAGCATTTCTATGTTATAAATATAATTACGATTTAATGTTATGCATATACTTACAATCAATATAAGTATATTTAATATTTTTGTAAAACAATTTTTGTGCCTGACAGTACATTTGATCAAAAATTACTTTGAATTAAATTAATCGAATCGGGGGCGTCGGCCACAGGTGCGTCGACCACTGGGGGCCTAAGCCACGGACCCTTGGTAACACTCATCTATATCCTATATAAGTATTTTAGAAGATTCCAACTTTATACCACATGAAAGGAAAGCTTAAATAACATTACCTAAGTATTAATATAATGTAAGTAAATGAAAAATTATCAAATATCATATATGTACTTATATCAAGGTGATTTAAAATTAGAATTTCGGGTATTCAAATAATAAATAGCACTCAGTTTGTAAGTAGCACTACAAACTAGCGTCCACACGAACTTTTTGATCCATTTGTTTACATTTTCTTCAAAGACTTGGAACAGACCTAACTTAATTTTTAAACCGAAACCAAGCAGAGCATCATGCATGTGTAATCTTCCAAAATATACAATAGATCTCACGTAAGTGAGCAGGAAACTAATAAAACCATTTAGCTGTTAAAAGTTTGTAAATAATGCATAATTGAATTTTGTATAGTTACAAAACCCAATAATACCCTACGCCATTATACTATTGCTGTCTCTTTCACAAACAGGTGACGGGTGCGAGAAGTCGAGAAGGTCGAGAATGCGCATGCGTGACATCTGGAATGCTCTAGATAATATTTCTCTGACTGAATTGCCAGCCTGTTAAGTAAAATCTCCAAAATCTAGAACTATTAAAAAAAAACATAATAATTAATAAAAAAAAGGAAAACATCTTAAAATTAAAATGGATTGTATTTTATTAAAATTTGTCAATGTTTGAATATGGCTTTAGTGCCAAATATATAGTCAATGATATTATGATTTATAGAATATTTTAAATCTAAATTAAATGGCTCATAGGTAATATTTTTTATAGTGTAAAAGAATTCATTGATAAAAGTAAGTGATAAATATTGTTAAATTTTGTTATTGATTTACTGATATTTATTTAGATAAGTTAGATTTAAAACTGTTGATAAACATTGTAAAAATATAGAATTTCAATTTTCTACTAGTAGGTATTATGACTGTTTAACTACACTGTTATTTCATTAGCGATGCTAAGTGCATAATTATAAGGAGTTTGTTTCTGTTAAATATTCGTTCATGGCGAGACATTAAGACCATTATTGTACAGCATGTTTGAATGAAAATAAATATATTCTATTCTATTCTAAATACTTACAAGAATAAATAAATGTTACAAAACCAATAACATTTTATGGGAAGATTAAAGATTTAAAACAACAATATTACAAGCCAATGCAGAACATTTCAATTTATTTTCGTAGTCTCCCCAGTTTCAGGGTAAATTTCTACACTGACAACCCTATTGAGACAGAAAATGTTCTGTTATCTCTTTCCTGCAAGAGCTCTGATTGGTTAAACAATGTTGACCCTCCAGATATTTCTTTCGATTCTGTTCTCCTATTGGTCCCGTCGAGTGACGTCGAGTAACAACTGGAAATCTCTCGAACCTCATTTGTTCACTATATAAGCGGCGCCCGCTCGGCGCGAAATCAGAATTATTTGAAACGCGATACGAAGCAGACGAAGTGTTCGGTGCAAACCGGAGAAGTTTACTAGACTCGCAAGTTATATTCAACGTTATACGTTACTACTCAACAACAAGTTTATTGTGAAAAATACTTCAAGAAGAAGACAAAATGCCAGCTGTAGGAATAGATCTTGGAACGACATACTCGTGCGTCGGCGTGTGGCAGCACGGGAACGTGGAGATCATCGCCAACGACCAGGGCAACCGCACAACACCGTCCTATGTGGCCTTCACGGACACGGAGCGCCTCATCGGAGACGCAGCCAAGAACCAGGTCGCCCTCAACCCCAGCAACACAGTGTTCGACGCCAAGCGACTCATCGGGAGGAAGTTCGACGACCCCAAAATTCAGCAGGACATGAAACACTGGCCCTTCAAGGTGGTCAGCGACTGCGGCAAACCGAAGATCCAAGTCGAATTCAAGGGCGAAGCGAAACGTTTTGCGCCCGAGGAGATCAGCAGCATGGTGCTGACGAAGATGAAGGAGACGGCGGAAGCGTACCTCGGAACAACAGTGCGCGACGCGGTCATCACAGTGCCGGCCTACTTCAACGACTCTCAGCGCCAGGCTACCAAGGACGCGGGAGCCATCGCTGGTCTTAACGTGCTCAGGATCATCAACGAGCCCACTGCCGCCGCGCTCGCGTACGGCCTCGACAAGAACCTCAAGGGCGAGAGGAACGTCCTCATCTTCGACCTCGGCGGTGGAACGTTCGACGTGTCCATCCTTACCATTGACGAAGGTTCATTGTTCGAAGTGAGGGCGACGGCGGGCGACACACATCTCGGAGGTGAGGACTTTGATAATCGATTAGTGAACCACCTCGTGGACGAGTTCAAGCGCAAGTACAAGAAGGACATGCGCATGAATCCTCGCGCACTGCGTCGCCTCCGCACAGCCGCTGAGCGCGCTAAGCGCACGCTGTCGTCCAGCACTGAAGCCACTATCGAGATCGACGCGCTCTACGAGGGTATTGACTTCTACACTCGCGTATCCCGCGCGCGCTTCGAAGAGCTGAACGCTGACTTGTTCAGAGGCACCCTCGAGCCCGTGGAGAAGGCGCTCAAAGATGCCAAGATGGACAAGAGTCAGATCCACGATGTCGTCCTCGTCGGCGGCTCTACCAGGATCCCGAAGGTGCAGAGTTTGCTGCAGAATTTCTTCTGTGGCAAGACGCTCAACCTCTCCATCAACCCCGACGAAGCTGTGGCGTACGGTGCGGCCGTCCAGGCAGCTATCCTGAGCGGCGAGCAACACGCGAAAATCCAGGATGTGTTGCTAGTGGACGTGGCCCCTCTGTCCCTCGGTATCGAGACCGCCGGCGGCGTGATGACGAAGATCATCGAGCGCAACTCTAAGATCCCGTGCAAGCAGTCGCAGACGTTCACCACGTACTCGGACAACCAGCCGGCGGTCACCATCCAAGTGTACGAGGGCGAGCGAGCGATGACGAAGGACAACAACTTGTTGGGCACATTCGACTTGACCGGCATCCCGCCCGCGCCGCGCGGCGTCCCTAAGATAGACGTCACCTTTGACCTGGACGCGAACGGCATCCTCAACGTATCGGCGAAAGAGAATAGCACCGGCCGAAGCAAGAACATCGTCATCAAGAACGACAAGGGACGTCTGTCGCAGGCTGAGATTGATCGCATGCTCGCCGAGGCGGAGAGATACAAAGACGAAGATGAGAAGCAGAGGCAGCGTGTAGCGTCGAGGAACCAGCTCGAAGCGTACGTGTTCAGCGTGAAGCAGGCGCTGGATGACGCCGGAGACAAGCTCACGGAGCAGGACAAGAGCACCGCGAGGGAAGCGTGCGACGACACACTCAAGTGGCTCGATAACAACAGCTTGGCGGAGCAAGAAGAGTACGAGCACAAGCTCAAGGACGTGCAGCGCGTGTGCTCGCCTGTCATGAGCAAGATGCACGGCGCAGCCGGCGGCAACCCCGGGGGAATGCCCGGCGGCTACGGAGGACACCAGCAAAACAGCGGGCCGACCGTGGAGGAAGTTGATTAAACAAAAATATTTCAATCACTACAAAATCTTGATTGTGATATTGTTTTGTAAGACTGATTATTATTTACTTAGCTAGCACCATGATCCTCTGTTGAATTAGGTTTAGTAATTTAATTTGTGTACGTGATCTTAGATTCTTTAATAAAATCGTAAAAGATTTTCATGTTTTATTTCATAGTAGAAATATCTTCTTATAAATACCTACCCATAGCTTCCTACCATCGCGGCCACGCATTCATATCTGACCACTTTGAAAACAAAATCCTGTCCACACGAGGACCACATCTGTTACTGCATTTTTTTATGTAAGTAAGCGGTTACCTTAGCGGCTGAGCGCTGCAAGCAGGAATAGTCCTTACGTGTTCTGATAATTATGCGTGTCCACGACAGTACATACTGAAACTACATTATCGCACCATGTTTTCAATTGTTAAACCATACAAAAATACATAACACAGTCGGGACATTATAAGCTGATAACCAGCCTAATGTTTCCAATGCTGGGACTCGGGGCCTCTTCTCAGTGAGTGGGCCGTAACGTAATCCATCACGCAGGCCCAGTGCGGGTTGGTACATAGATGTCACTTGTCTTCGAATTTTTGGTTTCTTTTACGATGTTTTCACCATTTTGAGAGCATCATTTCATGTTCATTTTTTTTTTTCATGATGAAATTATTTACACCGACTAAAGTGCCTGTCAGGGTTCGAACCTACGACCTATAAAACTCTTAAGTCGCGGCCGTTACCTCTGGGCTGCCATTACTCTTACAGAAATTACTGCAATACATCTCATGTTAGGAATACACTGAATAGTTTTAAAAATAGTTACAGAGACAAAAATACGAAGCTTACAAAAATATACACGAATGTCATTGCAGAATCAGATCTAAATAAACACTGCCAGAACCTAAAATAATCTCGAATACCGTCATTCAAGGAGAACACGTAAACACACACCTACATGATAATATAAATTCCCATTCAATAACTAACACTGACACTCCTCTATATAATAATATATTGAGCTGGCTAGTCAGTTGCATGAAAATAGGCGCTGAATCATAATAGTTACGGCGGAATGACGCCAAGAGGATAGGCAGTCAGCAACCTCTCTCTTGTGCCAATTTCCAATGTGAACACCAATCGGTTAGCCAAGAGTGGTCATCATAACAACATTTTCTGCGGTAGCTGGCTGTCTTCAAGAAATTTGTAGACATTATGTAGCCTTGTAGCATTTAGTCAGCCTTATGCCTTTAAGCCTAAAAATAAGTAGAATTTAAAAGAAAATAAAACGGTTTCTCCAATTATTTAATACTTAATTAATATTCAATATCTTTATTGCATTACCATAATGTGTACTTAGGTGGTATCATTTACCACAAAAAAAGGTGGTAACTATATAATTTAGATCATTATGGACCCTGTAGGGCACAGCAAAAAGGATAGGAGAGAGGAAGTCCTGTTTTAGGAGATCATTAAATTTGTATTTTAGGAACAAGTTTTAACTTCCATATAATCAAAGTCAGGAGATCACAAATAAGATACTGACATTTCGCTTAACTATTATTTATGTTTTATCTGCAAAAAAGTACTTAAATATTTTAGATTATCTTTATATGCCTGTACATACATATTTATTATAATTTTGTTTATTCATATAAATAAATTGTTTTCGTATGACTAATAACCATTCTGCGACCAACAACATTTCATACATCGACAATAATTATAAGAAGCCGAGAAGAAAGAAAAAAAGAATATTAAGCGAAAACGAAGTATGGAGGTACCTACGAGGTATGCGGTCTCACACCGCATACCTCGTAGGTACCTCCATACTTCGTTCATATTTTTATATCCCATTACTCCGCCCCCGTCCATTTGGGGTCCATTCGGACGGTACGGGGGGGCTCGGTATCACTTCAAGACCCACATTACCACTCGCCATCCGGTTGCCTCTCCGACGTGCCATTGCTTTAACAATATATTGTGTATCTTACGACTTCTACGCGAACGAATCCGTGATTCCGATATCGTATTTACAGAATAAACAATTTCATTTCATTTCATTTCTGCTCTGGTGAAAATAGAGAATGCTCATTTAATAGTACAGGAAAGTTCATAGAGTTCATACTAATCCATGTATAGTACCTACTTATTCCATGCTACCATGTCATTATTCATTATTTTGTTCTAAAAGTTGTGTGATCGAGATCTGCTCGGGTGAAAATGGGGAGAAAACGAATTTTCCCAGATATGAGACCTAGCTAGATCGATTTTTCGCCCCCGTAAACCCTTATATTGCAATTTTCATCGAAATCGTTAGAGCTGATTTCGAGAACGTGAGTAGGTACAAATATACATACAAACAAATATAAAATATTGTTAATCTGCTCATTTATTAGTATAGAAGTTCAACATTCATTGACATTATGCTATTGATAACAAATGTTTTTTAACGATACTGATGACAAAAATAATACCTTCGTTCAATATTAACCGCATTCTAATAATATAAAAGTAAGTAGGTAGGTACCTAAAAGATTAAAATAGACCAGCATGCGAGCGCCTAATTAAATCCTCTGAGCAATAAAACGCTATTAAACGTAAATTGCTCTCTAGTTTATTTGTATTGTGAAATGGGCTGTTGCGTAAATATATAAAATAAGATTGAATATTGAATTTTGAAGTATATTAATCTGTTAGATAGTGTTGTATGGGTATGATGACAGTCATTTTTACGTTAGATGTGACGTCATCTTATACTATTAGATGGCGTTACTTCTGGTATGGTTACGATCCATTTATTTTGTTAAACATTTATTTTACATTTAAAGTTATGCATTATTAAAGTCCTGTATTTGACATATTTTAAAATGTTACGTAAATCGAATATTTAAAAGAATTTTAAAATTGGATTTAGAAAAGGCTAGGCAGATTGATAGTAGTGGAGCAGTCTTGTCTTAATTCATTAGATTGAAAAAAAAGTTTTCCTTCAGCATAGGTAAATGTAAAAAACCAAGAGGATTTTTTTTTTTTTTCAAATTGAATAATGTGGAATTGTGTAGTTGCTTGTCTTTGTTACAATTTACGAAACCAAAATTAAAACATTTTCTATTAAATAACCTCCTTAACGGTGGCATTCATTTTATATTATGTCCGTGCATTCATAGATCCTAAGTATAGTACTTACTAATTCCATGGTTTCAAGTATCATTTTAAGACCATTAAATAACCAAATTTTTTTTTTTTTTTTTTTTTTTTTTTTTGATATTCAGAAAAAGCGCGGGAAACCTTGAATACGGCGGTCGTGTTTTTTCTTTCTAAGTGAATTTTAATTTCCTAAAATAAGTTTGTTGGGATCTTTTTGTGTAAATAATTAGTGTTTTGTTTATATATTTCTAGTAGTTAGTTTTTTTTTTAGTGTGTAATAGTTGGTAAGTTTTTTATAAAACTTCTATTATGGACCCTCCAGGGGATCCTGGGGGGTCGATATCTCCGGTCATAGCTCACTACGTGACAATTTCACATAATGAAACCAGTGTTGATACTGATTGTTCAGTATCAACAGTAAATAATAGTAGAAGGAAGAGGGTTTCAGCTCGGCCCAAAATTTGCAAACATTGCAACAAAAAAAGGCGTAAAAATGGCGGCAAAAAGGATTGCAATTGTGAACCAGAGAATCAGGAGATGGAAATTTCTCATTTCGAGAATGGTTCAGACCCCTCACAAAAAATTACTACTCAGGTATCTCATGAATCAATCATTGTACAAAATAAAACATCTCCACAGTCTGCAACTCAGTTGGCTAGGTTGACTTTTAAGTCATCAGATGCTGCTCCATATGTCGTTCATGTGCAACGTGAACAAGTCACTGAAAAAACATTTTTACATCCCATTTCTTTTGGCCGTTTTTTGAAAAGAAATAATTTTAAAAATGTGATAAATGGTAGTCTGAAAAAAATCGGCAGAAATCGAATTTCATTGGCATTTTCTCACTATGATGATGCGAATCTGTTTTTAAATAATACTAAATTAGCTGAAGAAAATTATAAAGTTTTTATCCCTGCTTTCTCCATAACCCGTATGGGTGTTGTAAGAGGCGTTCCTGCCGATTGGTCTGATGAGGAGGTTCAGGAGGCTATTTCTGTTCCCATAGGCTGTGGAGAAATTTTAAAAATTAGGAGGATTAGAAGGAAAGTAATGGTTGATGGTAATAATGTATTCAAGAACACGGAAACAATTATAATTACATTTGATGGGCAAGTTCTACCAAAGCGGGTGTTTATGTGTTACACAGCCTTGAGTGTTGAATTATACATTTATCCAACTATTCAGTGTTATAATTGTTGTAGGTATGGTCATGTAAAAAGTCTTTGTAGGTCTAAGCCTAGATGTTTTAAGTGTGGTGATGGACATTCAGGCGAGTCCTGTTCAGTTCAAGATGATGATGTCTCTTGCTGTTTGTGCAGGGGGTCTCATGAAGCTACTAGTAAGAAGTGCCTTGAATTTGAGAGACAGAAATCGATAAAAGAAACAATGTCCAAAAGTTGCATTTCTTATGCAGAAGCATCAAAACTACATCCTTTTGTTTCTAAGAAGTCATATATTGACGCCTTAACTACCACTCATGTGTCAGATAGCTTTACTCCTTCAGCTCCACGGGTTAATCCTACATCTAATCAGTCATATTCATATAAAAAAACTGTTTACACTAAACCTCGTTCACCTACAAAATCCTCTATAGGTTATGATCGTCAATCTCATCATGACCTTATTAAGGACTATAATAACACTTCTTCACTAAATAATGGCACTGCTCTGATTCCTAAGGACAATCTATCTGAAACTACAAGAGATTTAATCATAGCATTAATTAAGTCTTTGTCACAGTCTAACTTAATTTCACCGTCTCACGTTGCCTCTGCACTCGAAGCAGTTACTTGCACTTCTAATAATAATAATGGACAGTCCAGCCAAGGTAATCCAATGGAATTGCCGAAGTGCAATTTCTAAAAAAACTGAAATAATTTATCTTATAAATAAATATAATCCATATATTTTTTCTTTACAGGAGACATGGCTTAGTCCGGACTCTTTGTTTAGGATTCCGGGTTATGCATGTCTCAGAGAGGATCGATTTGATAAGTATGGTGGAGTAGCCTTACTCATCAAACATCCTCAATCTTTTACTCATTTTTCCATTCCTGCTCATAATAGTGATTTTTCTATTATTGCAGCAGTTGTAAATAAAGTTTGTTATGTTTCTATATATATTCCTCGTCCATCTACTCTGATTTTCGATGAAATTGTAAATATTCTTTCTATTCTTCCAAAACCTTTTATACTATTAGGTGATTTTAATTCTCAGCATCAATGTTGGGGTAGTTCCTTGACCAATAGCTATGGGGTTAATCTTTTGGATCTGATTGACACTCGTAATCTTTGCATTCTTAATAATGGTTCTCCAACACGACGCACTGCTCCCAACGAGGAAATAAGTGCTCCTGACTTGTCAATATGCTCTCCCAGTCTTACACCTTATTTATCTTGGGAAGTCTTAACTTCTACTCATGGTAGTGACCATTTTCCAATATTACTTTCATTTCCTTTTTATAATAAGCATTATTCTAAACCTCCTCCACGGTTAAAGTATAGACTTGCAGATGCCAATTGGTCATTGTTTAAGGAGCAGTTGGATTTCTACATTTCGGAACTTCCTGAAATTAAATTTGGTGATGAACACTTATGTGCTGAAGCTTTAGCAAAATTAATAATAAGAACTGCTGATAGTCATTTTCCTATAAAAAATACAGCTCTAGGTTATATCCCATCCCCTCCATGGTGGGATAGGGATTGTTCAATTGCAGTTAAAAAGAGGAAACAAGCAGAGATTCAATATTATGCCAACACTACAGATGAAAACTTTGATGTTGTATGTTCTGCCATTACTGATACTCGTAAATTATTTAAACAAAAGAAGTTCGAAGGTTGGAGACGTTTTTGTCAGAACATATCACCCAATATTCATCCATCAGTTGTGTGGCGAAACATTCGTAGGTTTAGATCTGCATTTAAGGAGTCTCCCTCATCTTTGCTTCCTTCTTCAATGAAAGACCAATTTTTAGATAAGCTATCACCTTCGTATGTCCCTGAGGAAATAACTATTTATTCTATACCTCTTTCCGATTATGTCAATCTTGCAGAACTCAATAGTCCATTTTCTCTTGCTGAACTCAAAGGTATTTTGACCCACCTAAAAGATTCTGCTCCTGGAGTTGATGGTATTCCATACTCCTTTATGTCAAATTTAAGCGAAACGTCACTTGACTATTTTTTAAATCTTATAAACTCTATTATGGTCACTGGCAACATTCCCACATCCTGGAAATCCCAAATAGTTTTACCAATCTTGAAACCTGACAAAAGCCCGTCAGATAGTAATGCCTATCGTCCCATTGCACTTTCTTCAGTTTTATTAAAAGTTACCGAGCATTTGGTAAAGAACCGTTTAGAATGGTTTATTGAGAGCAATGATTTATTGAGTGACAGTCAGTTCGGTTTTAGGCGGGGCAAAAGTACTTTAGATAGCTTAAGTATTTTTGTCACGGATATTAGGTTAAGTTTTTCTGTAAATAGTCACCTTATAGCTTCGTTTTTAGATATTACTTCCGCCTATGACAATGTAGTTATTCCGATTTTAAGAAATAAATTACAAAAGTTAAATGTGCCTACAATTCTTTTTAATTTCATTATGAATATTTTATCTGAGCGACGTATTAATGTTTTATTAGATGATTCTACTTATGAATCTAGATTAGTGTGGAAAGGGCTTCCTCAAGGGTCTGTTTTAAGTCCTATATTGTATAATATATATACATATGATCTCGAATCTTCCTTGGACAGTAAAGTAAAAGTTCTCCAATATGCTGATGACCTGGTTTTATACTGTTCTCATCGCTCTATTGAAACGGCTTGCTCTTCACTGTCTTCTTCTCTTAATCTTTTAAAAACATGGCTTGATCGTAATGGACTAGAGTTATCATCTTCGAAAAGCTCTACTGTTTTATTTTCACGAAAGCGGCTTCCTCCTCCTTTTTCTATATATTTTGATGGTCAACCGATTCCAGAAAAATCTTCGGTCAAATTTTTAGGAGTTATTTTAGACTCCAGGCTTACTGGTATTCCCCACTGTGAATATATTTTTTCTAAATGCGAAAAAAGGTTAAATATGTTAAGATGCCTGGCTGGAGTATGGTGGGGTGCCCATCCTTATTGTTTAAAACTGCTATATAATGCTATAGTTAGAAGCGTATTAGATTATGGGTCTTTTTTGTTAGAACCAGGGAGTATTGTTGCTTTTAAAAAACTTAACAATATACAGTCAAAAGCACTAAGAATAATCACGGGAGCTATGAAATCTAGTCCAATTAATGCCCTTCAACTTGAATGTGTGGATCCTCCTCTTTCACTTCGCCGTCAGTTCCTTTGCGATAAATTTTTATTTCGTTCATTGCAATTTGCTAACCATCCTCTACATACAAAACTTCCATTACTTTTAAATCAAATAAATTCTTCTAATTATTGGTCTCATAAAAATCCACCATGTCTTATTCAGAGTTACAAAAAGTTTATTGCCTTACAGGCTCCAAGCTACAGCTCAAATTTATATCCTCTTTTTTGCAGTAATTATGAATCTATAGTTTCTATTCCTGACATACATTTTTCCTTGGGTTTAAATAAAGGGGATGATTTTACGAGTTTCTTATTTAATTCAATCAAATATAATTATTGGAAAGATTGGCATCATATTTACACTGATGCGTCCAAACACGATAATTCTGGTTGTGTAGGAGTCGGAGTTTTTCATTCTCAATACAATATAGTTCAAAAGATTAAACTTCCGCCTGAATCATCAGTGTTCACAGGAGAATGCTTTGGTTTATTCAAAGCTGTAGAATATATACACATTATGAAATTAAAAAAGACGGTCATATTTTCAGACGCTTTGAGTGTTTTGCAAGCTCTTAGCAAATTTCCATTAAAATGTAAAACAGTTTATCCCTTGGTAATATCTATAAGAAATTTATTGTACAAATGTTATCAGCAAGGGCTTGTAATCAGCTTTGCATGGATTCCGGGACATAGCAACATTTTGGGCAACACCAGGGCTGACCAGCTTGCCAATGAGGCTGTTGATTGTGGAGATCGTTTTCCGTACATTAATTATTGTCATGATCTTGCAGGTCTCCCCATGACGTTCCTTCGGGAGTCTTGGGGAGACTTATGGTCAGACAGTTCAGTATTAAAAGGTAAATTTTATTCTACCATACAAACGTGTATTCCAAAAAAACCTTGGTTTTTTAAATTAAAGTTAAATAAAACTTCCACCAGTTGTATTATCCGTATGAGACTGGGACATGTTTGTATTCCAGTTCACCTTGCACGGCTTCATATCATAGATGACGATATTTGTGAGTGTGGCGAAAGTGTGGGGGATCTGAACCACATTTTCTTCTCGTGTTCTCTTTATAATCATTCTCCTTTTATGGACTCCTTAAATCGTCATGAAGTTCCTCTTCCTACTTCCATTCTTACTCTTTTAGCATCTAATGATCCTATAATATACAACTGTTTATCTATTTTCATTAATTCTAACTCAATCCGTATTTAGTTTATTATATATTTTATTTGAAAATTTATTCCTTTTCCGATCCTGACCAATTTATATTTCCAAATTCCGTTCAGATACCATTTTTTTAATTATTATAAGTTCCCCCGTTTTTGTTAGTGGCAAATGCGCAAATAGCGACTTGCCAAGAGAGAAAAAAAAAAAAAAAAAAAAAAAAACCAAATTTTTTTAATGTTGACAAATGATCAAATAAAAATAAAAAGTAAATCCTAAAATGATTGTAAAATTGTAAACAAACGTTACAGAGGTATATTGGTATTGTGAAATGTTATGAAAATTATTGAAAATTCGCCTCCAATAAACATACAGGTACATAATATCACTTTTATCAAGTTTTGAGCGTATCGTAGATATTTAAAAAAAAATTAAAGTAAAAAAATTGGTACTAATATGGCATTACTCGTTGGAATCATGATTTAAATCGATTGTTATTTAGTGTAGTTTCCCAGGGAATCTCTTAAAATTAACTTTAGAATCGCAGCAGCTATAATACTATGCAACTATATAATAATAACACCACCGCCGTATCTCTACGTTGACGCCGTGGTGGGGCTTGCGCGCTTCGAACTCTAGGCCCGTGCCGGTAGAGTTTACTTTGCCGGAACGGGTCTGGGATGAGGAGCCAGACCAAGAGAGATACAAAAACCCGCAGGGCAGCATGTGGCGAGCTGTTGGGCAGTAGCGACCCCACGGACCCTATCTCCCTGGAGAAGTCTTGTTCCTCACCTCTGGCTTGCCTTTATTGGCCGGCTGGAATGAACACTGACGAGGAACGGATCTCCCACCTCATTCTTGCCTTAATTGGCCGGCTTGAGTGGAGATTCGCAAGAGCAAACGTGCTCGGAAAAAGGAAGTATTCCAGTAAGTGCTCGTAGGGATTTTGATCATCTTCCGGGCTCTGGGATTGTTCTGAAAGCCGTGGAATACCTCTCCACTTCTCAAGCACCTCAGGACATGTTTCCCCCTTATCGATACGTCACTTACCATGTTACCCGTGTATAGTATATAACATTGGTCAGACAGGGGACATAGTTATTCCATAATTCAAGGTAGCAATTGCACTATAGCCACCCAAACCCATCGCCAATATGTTTTGTTTTCATGTTCTGCAATAGTCCTGCACCAACCAGGGGTTGTCCTTGGGTCCACTGGCATAGTGCATACAGGGATAATCTTCGGTTGGTGCCTCATTCCATACAAAAGATCAGACCCTAAGGTCCCAAGATATTTAAACGTATAAAAATAATAATATAAAATATTTATATTTAATTAACATGGACTCATATCGTTAATAACGATTTACTTACAAACTATGTTAGTAATATTTATAATTAACTAAACAACAAAAAAACAAAAACAAACAAAGTCTCCTGATCTCAATCAATTAACCATTACTAGCAACATGCAGCTGGCTTAAAAAGTAAATGACAGGACAATCCAGTTTGCTAGCAATGACCACCACCAGGAGACTGTAGGAACACATGTATGACTGTACTGAATGAGTAGCTAGTCTAGCTAGCCACATAGCAGCTATTCAAGAAGTACCACGGCTATGATATTCGTCAACACGATAGCTAGTTAAAATATCCGACAAACTTAGCGGGTAGCCGGGGTAGCTGCCGCAGCTGAGTTGAATAGCTAAGCTCACTACTCGCAGCACACTCGTATGTACACACGGCGTATTATCTGTGACACGGCTACACATCAAGCTATATTTTTCCAGTATAAGCTAAGCTCGCATTGTACGGAAATCCTTCACAATGCGAGATCAGCTTAATACTGGAAATGTATAGTTTGACTTAGTATTTGGGCGTTGTGCGAGCTGCAAGCAGCTCGCGCGGTCGTGTTTTTGAGGAGTATTTCTTACCCTTGTAAAATTTTGAGAATTGGACAGTAATCCTTAGCACTTATAGGATTTTGTAATAAAATCTCTTAAATATTTTGTACGGATTTATGTATGGACTTTTAAGTAAATCAACTGAATGTTTTTTTTTATTCCTACAGTTGATTTACATAAAAGTCAGTACGAATAAACTATAAAATAATATTCCTTGTAAGTGACTATCCCCCGAATGCTGAAACGTCACTCAAAATTTAAGTAGCACTTAAATTTAACAGTTACTCAAAAGTGACGTTTGGCCTAGGGCATGCAAAACCGGAAAGTCATCAAAACCGGTTTTGAACATCGTTTTTTTGGGAACAAAACCGAAAACCGGAGCTAGGTCCGGTTTTAGCAAAAAAAAATCGAATGTAGTATAATTTAAAAAGAAACACCATTTTTTTTAAATACCCACTAAGTCTACAAATAAAACAAATTGTATGATACATTTCTTTTTAATCCAAACCATAATAATTGTACAGATAACAATGAACTTTTAATAGTATAAAGATTAATTAACTGTGATCAAATCAACAACAAGTAAGTTTTTGATATCTTTGGTGCCTATTAAGTCTGCTATCAAAAATAATATATTTTAAACATAGAAAACACAATCAGCATCTTCAAATATTAAACACAGCCTACAATTACCAAAAAAATCAACATTTTTGTAACTTTGAAGACGAACTACAAATTACAAAATAACATTATTATAATATGATTCATATTGCACTAAAAAGAGATCAATAATCAACTATGTATACTAATTTAAATAAAGCATAAATCACTTGTTTTCAAGAGATCGCTGTTCTTGATAATGTGATCTCAAGAATATAAGTGCATCCAATATTCGATCAGACAGCGAACTTCTTATTTTGTTACAGAAATACCCAGCACTCGAAAACACCCTTTCACTCTCAACACTTGTTGGTAGAACACATAATAAATAATTATATGCTTCGGTGAGATACACACCCCGATGCCTTCCGCTTTCATACATGGCTTGCTCTACTTTTACGAACCCAGCCAGGTCGAAATCTGACCGATTTTTCGGGGTTCTCTTTCTCTTGCATTTGTGTAATTCCTTCTCTAGCTGCTCTTGAAGAGTTAGCTCTTCAGCGTCAGATGATGACGATTGCGAAGGTATGGACTGCTCGGTGAGAACTGCGGTGATGGTGTCTGTGTCCTCGGGTTTATATTTTAGCTGCTGCAACAAGTTGATAATAGTTTCAGTTATTTCAGCACCATTGGGTTTGGGAAATGTGTCATCATCATCTTGGGCGGAGAAGTCTTCCCAATCATGTAAATAGTGTAAAACACCTGCTAGAAGGAGACGTCTTTGCTTTATGCGACTTCTCAAATTAGTCGCTAGCTTGAGACTCAAAACGCTGTTTTGTTCGTCAAGCTTCTTAAACATAAATTTTAATGTTGTGTCAGCTGTGTGCAGCGTAGCATCACGTCGACACAAGGACAGAACAGCGAGTTTGACAACATTCAACTGTTGTAAATTTTAGACAGAGTTCGAATTTCTTCTTCAGAAAAAGATATCTCAGTCTTCCAATCTATCAGGGCTTTGAGGACTGAGTTTTTAATTTTTAAAAACACTCCGATCATATCTGACATACTTGACCATCGTGTGCGGCAATCTAGTTGCAATTGTATGTCTTTTTTGTGTTCCTCCAAGACATAGACCCGTAATGCGTCAGCTTTTAGAGGGGATTTTCTTATAGATTTGACCAGTTTGCGAACTTTTGTGATTAATTCCCTGTACAATTCTGGATGTGATGTAACAGCTAGGGTTTCAATTTCTAAACCTCCACTGAGATCTTCAGCTCGTTCGTCGTCACTATCGCTTTCTGATTCAGAGTCGTCTTGTGCGTGTGTAGGGGATGCCTGAATAGACGCTGCTGCACGTTGTACGGGTTCGCTACTTTTTTTATACAGAGTATCGATCACCGCTAGCTGGATACCGTGAGCGAGACAAATCTGGTGATGTCCTTTAATGTATCTTCCCATCTTTACCATCACACTCGCACCATCGGTTGTTACTGACACAATGTCCTCATCTAAAGATACGTTAAATTTTGCAAGGTGGGCTCGCAATATGTCTAGTGCATTCAATGCTGACATTAAACCAGTGATTTTCACAATCCCCAGATTTTTATAATTAAATCCTCCAAAAGCAATGGAATGTAAGTTTACGTTCATATATCTTTTGTTCCTCAATGATGTCCATTCATCTAACGTTATTGAATATCTATGCCCAGCTTGTTTTAGGACTGATATTTTGTTTTTTATCTCTGCTTTTAATTCGTCTGTTTGATTCAAGACTATCTTTGCGATAGTGTTTGGTGATTTCGGGAGTTCTAAGCCACTTTTTTTGAAGAGGTGTCGTAGGTCTTGGCTTTCTGTAAACAATCTAAAGGTACAGCCGTCTAATGCTGCCATTCGAGAGACGACCACCTCCATAGAATCGCTTGACTTAAAAAAGTCTGTCATTAGTTTTCGCTTCTTTGTTTCGATTACAAGTTGTTTTTCTTCCAAAACTCCTGGAGTATCAGCCGCCCGAGATGTTGATGGAGTAGAATCGGTTGAAGTTGAAGCTATATTTGAGTGTACTGATCGAAAATGCGTGTGTAAAGCGGTAGTGGAACCACCACCAGTTTTTATGATTTTGTCACATGTTTTGCATTTTGCGGACTGTCCATCTGTTGCTCGAAGAAAATGTTTCCATATACTATTTGATGTCTTGCTCTAGTGGAAATCGGTGTATTGAATATTTTTTGAAGTTGACCTAAAAGAAAAAAAAAAATTAGAATCGGGCGAAGTTTATTTAGTTTAGGATGTTTTTAAATTCCGTGCATTTTGGTGTGTTATTAGGTAGTACATTTTTTTTCCATGCATTCAGTTTAGACATTTTTAAAGCCAGTACCGCATTGACCACGATGCCACGTCACGTCAACTCGTCAAATAAAGCTAGAACCACACCATTAAAACGCCACCCGTCGCGACAACACGCGTTTTCATTGGTTAAACGTTTTAAAATTACACTACTAGGAGAACTGTAGCCTAATGGTGCATGCATCATTTATCGTGTTGACGCGTGTCGTCGCGTCGCGTGTCGGCCATGTGGCTCTGGCTTAAGGCATGCTGATTGGCTACAGGTCATCTAGTTATGTCTTTTTAAACGCTAACCAATGAAAACGCGTGTCGCTGTCCTCGTCGTGGCGTCGGATTTTAATAGTGTGGTTCTAGCTAAAATTCCGCGCATTTCGGTGCGTTAACACTAGAGGTGACTAGACTAGTCTATGGTTAAAAAATATCTTCTGTCACTTTGGTTAATGTTTACTTTATTACTAATAAAGGAAATATTATAATAACGTAAACATTATTATTAATAGTAATAACGTAAAAATTAACAAATTAATATTTTTAGAGAAATTGATTTTTATATATATTAAATCTGTAAAAATCATTTTCTCTAAGACTTGGAAAAATTGGCACAAGAGTTCTACTCTTACGTTATGGCCCAATTACACCTGTACCTTGATTCACGTAAATCAAACAAGACAAATATCGTTGACGTTTAATTGTCGTTCGGTCGTCCTATAAGTCCTACCCAAAATAGGTATTCACGTATTCTTTGAACGGGATTCGATAGAACGACAATCCAAACGGCTCAGAACAGAACCGAATCAAAGACTTTTTTTTGTCAGTTATAAAGTTATCTATATAACACGAATAATAAAACACAAGTTTTAATTAAATCTTGCTTGCTGTCACAAGTGGTGAACCATAATGTAATATAACTCGGGCTAACGCAGCAACTACTGGATGTAATTGCGCCCTTCGTGTCGTTTCATCCACGAGCTCAACATAAATGTACATTAAAAGACACAAAATATAATAAATTAATAACTAAGTAAATATTCACATTTTGTCCTAGCGTCGCAGGCGAGGGCGGCGGACACGCACTTGCACTCCCGGTACGGGTATTACTGCAACAACGCAGGCGCAGGCTGGCGGGTTACGGGTGCGGGGTGCGGAGGTAGTGGAGGGAGGCGTGTAAGTGGGTGGATGCAGGCTGTGTTCGGTTCGAATACATTTGATGCCTCAAAATTAATTATTTTTTGAGAGTGTTCGAAAAAAATGTTGATAAAAATCAAAATGTTAATTGTTACTCAATAATGGGAAAACCGGAGCTGAGCTCCGGTTTTGGCTCTCAAAACCGGTTTTAAAAAATCGTTAAATTTTGGCCGATTTCCGGTTTTGCGCAAAACCGGAAAACCGGTTTTGCATGCCCTAGTTTGGCCATACAAAATTTAAAGTTTAGGTTTAACTGCTCAAATTTTAAGCAGCCCTTAAATGTTGAGTGACGATTCAGTATTCGGGGGTAAGTAAATAATGAAATAAGTTCCTACTGTTATGCTTTTCAAAACTACTCCCAGGGTAACATTTATTTATTTATTTAGCATGTGTATGGGAGTATGCAATATTACCACGGTCGCATTGATTTTTTATTTCCTGGTTCGATTCACTCACAAGATAGTTATTTCCGCGCTACCAGAAGATTTGGTTCCTGGTGCGTTTTATTTCAAGGTATCCCCATTATAAGCATAATCTACCTAAACTACTCGATTTACATAACACTAAATCATATCTAAACTACATCTATATTAAGTAGGTATGTATATCAAAAACTAAAGATATTAGAGGCCTAATCCACCTAAACTACTCGATTTACATAACACTAAAACAAATCTAAACTTCATCTATATTAAGTATGTATTTCCCTCTGCCTCTGATGCATCAGGAATGTCTGCTCTAACAAATTTATCAATATCTATATTTTGGACAGGCCCGCCACCTTCAACCCTAAAACAAATGTGAGCGTGTGGTAAACCTCGCTTTTGAAACTCTATTACGTGCATCATATGAATACATTTGCCAAACCAATTACCACCTCGGATATCTCTTAATAATTCTGCTAGCTTTAAATTAAAAACTCTAGCACATACAGAAGGATTTACATAGCTGCTTTGAGTGGAATGTTGAATTTCTGGCCACTTGGGATTACAAGTAAACGTCAAGAAAAATGATGGGTTCCCCAATCTGCTTACTATTGCAATAGCATCACTATATTTTCCTTTCATGTATCGCGGCCCCCCCGTAAAAGTGCTGGGCAAATAAACGCGACCTGGTACGAATCCCTCTCCCTGAATGGTTTCACCTTGACGAATTTGACGCGCGACTTCAATGCTCATTTCAACTTCTTGAAGTGGAGCGGACCTCAGTGCACTACTCGAGTTATGTTTTTGTAGACTTGATATAAAACGTAGGCGTTCTTCTATGATTCGGCAATGCATGTCAACTAACCATTCTTCCGATAGCCTGCCTATATCGGAAAATCGTGGCTCCGACAATAACAAGCAGCGAACGTATTTCGCTTGAGTTCATTTATTTCCGTTATTATCTACTTTGTTCGGGTACCAACCCGCATTACCCTCAGGATAAAATAGTGGATACTGAAAACTTTCATATAACGGATGCATTATATCTACAGTGTGCGGTTTCCTATCACCGATTTTCCAAACTGCTATGCAATGAGGTATAAAATTTTCGCGTTCTGTACTAATAATGGCCGCGACTTCTTTACCAACAGGTAAATCTCCTAAAATGTTACCGTGGATTGAGCGAGACGTTTGCTGAAATTTAATAAAGGCCTGATCGGATGGTTCCCTACTTAATCGTTTAAAACATTCGATAAACGGATTGACGTTATGTAAAAAGTTAGTTATGCAACTAATTACCTGCCTATCAAGTTTCATATTTGCGGCTATTTGCTTGCGTTCGCTTGTATCGTTAATGTATAGTCCTAAATTATTTGCGCTACCAGTGTAAGCTAAATCAAAAACTCTATGATAGACTCGACCTTGAATTTTAAGAAAAGATATTCCCAAGGCACTGAAGGCAAATAAATTATTGTAAGCTCGCGGTCTGCTCAGAAAAGACGGGTGAAAGTAAAACTCCTCGGTTAACGGAATTAAATTTTGTATGTTGTACGCGCCCGACCCACAACACCATTGTTTTCGAGATTTTTCTTCTTCAAACAGACGCGCATTACAAGATGGACACCTAAAAGTGTCTGAAGAAAGCAAGGACGTTTTTTTTAAAGAAAATAATTTTATTTCGTCTAACTCAGCGTCCCTCTTCTGTGCTATTAGGTTTTTAGATTGACGTAGTGGTATATCAATACGACGGCTGTTTTTATTATATTTGTCAGTAGCTATTTGATTTATTTCAGGGTTCTGCTTGGTATAACGGTGTACAGCATCACGATTAATTTCTGGATTTTCCTTGGTATATTTTTTTACAGCATCGCGATTTATTTGTGGATTTTCAGTTGTATATTTTTTAATGGCATCGCGATGAATTTGCGGTTTTTTTTTATTATATTTTTTAACCGCATCCAAATGGGCGTTTACTGTACTACATTTCCTGCCACGTTTTTGTTTTTTGGGTCGACCTCTCTTTGTTGACGCCACATGGGTGTCAACTACTACTACGGTTCAGGGGTTTTTTGAAAACCAAACAATATAGATTGTGATTCCGATAATTGACTATGATCTGTTGATGCCGGGCATTCGAAGTCTATTATAGACTCGACAGACGCTGGCAATGGCAATGCAGATCCTACAACTAAATTTTCAATTGTTTGATAATTGAGAACGCGTAGTCTGTGTATTGAATACTGACCTACACCTATATTTCGCAATAACAGCAATCTGGCTAATTCGCGAATCGAATAACATTTAAACAAACGTGCTACTCCGCATGTAGAATTTAATTTGTTATATTCATCTACTGCGTGACTGTTAAATAAATAGAATGCACTATCGAATCTCCAAAAAGAAACTGTATAGTTTTGCCCGGTAAATACCACGCTATCCGTCTCATCATTGTGGTTTGCGTCGAAAACATTGGATTCAATTATGTTTGCAAGAGTTAAAATACCGTATTCATTTTCTGAAATTTGAGGAAATACTCCATTTGTAATCCAATTGGCGGTCATATTTTCAATTTGAGCTCTATTGTTTCCGACGACAATCTCCGTAGGCAATTACTAACACCACTATACTAACAAAATTATGGACCTTAGTCTGAAATAAAGTTTTATTTAATTTAATTTAATTTAATTTAATTCCTCGGGGTTCAAAAATATGACACCCTTCGGTAGAATTGGTTTAAGCGACATATATAAAGTGTCTCCACTTTGGAGAATGACATCGATATCATGACAAGTCAGATTCCGATGTCTGCAAACTGACAATACTGACGCGCAAGCGGACATTGCCACGCATTGAGCGTTATTACCCTTATAATTGCTACTCCCTTGGTGTGTAGTTCCTAAAACATTAACAAAAATACAAGGTCAAGTGCAAGGTAGATATAATGTTACAAGAGGGAGAATATTTTGTAATGACAAAAATCATCTACACCACCCTTTGTAAGGCAAAGCGTCTTTTTTGTCCCCATTGATTGGATTAATGGGTTACAGACAGCTCGCTGACAGAGACGACAGTAAGCAAAGAACAACATATTTATTTTTATTTACTGGGGAACCTGCTTCCAATTTTTAACTTATTTTTATTTTGTATGGCGGCAACCGAAATCCACATTCTTGATCATGAGCTGCAGCCCGCTAACAGACAGATGGACAGACGGACGAACAGCAGTCTTAGTACATAACAAGATTCTGTAGTTTTTACCCTTCAGGTACGGCACCCTAACAATTAATAATGTTTGTATGTTTTACCTCTAAACTGTCTTAAACAATTGATCAGGTTGTGAAAAAACTGGCAGAATTTTAGAACGCGAGGGTTTCTGGCACAAAACAAAATTGATAATATATAAAAAAAAAAAGTATTTCCCACTCATTTTTTGTGCAGTACATTTAGGAGCAGAACAGGAAAAAACCAAAAACATTATGTATGCATTAAATATTCGAAAAATATCTATTTCACATTGTAGCACAGGATGACATTGAACTGACTGCAAAATGAGCTCAAAAGTCTGCATGGCTAATAATATGGTGTCTCTTATAAGCATTATTTATAATGATCAGTACCTAATTATGTCAATTTTCTAAATTATTTAAAAAAAAATATCCCTAAGTATATTAGCTGGCTGATGATGAAACTGCTTTTTAAGTACCTATAACTAATTAATTGATATGTACTCACCTACTTAAATTAATCAATCATTAATTTGTGATAGCATAGAATTATTTGATGAAGGAGATATGAGATCATATATTTATACTTGAATACTATTTCAGCAGTCTCGACATTAGTAGGAAATGACGCTGTCGCAAACTTGCGATCGTAATAATACCTAATAACGAAAAAATTCTGTTGCAATAACGACGGTCGTGATAAACGCAAGTCTCTACATCCAAGTTAGCGAGCCAAGATGTACAATAACTTGACATATCGGTACCAATGATTCTATTTTACATGAAAACTCGTACTTAAGTAAGGCTATAAACGTGTAAAAAAAATTAAAAAATATTAAATATTTAAGGAAATTAAAATTTGCCTCCTTGCAACATTGGTTTAGTGTCAAACTTGTCAAGTCATTGGTTTTGACGTTTTGTTTATTTTGTTTCTGTTCTATTAACAATGGACCTGTATAAAAATGTACTCTGTGCAATGGACAATGGTATTTTCTCAAGCATTTTTTATTGATAGGTAAGAGTACAGTACCTCTGCTTTGTGGCTGAAGCTGCTACCCCACTGGATATACTTCTACATTCACGGTCAGTGGGTCGTCTTTGGGGCGGATTTACAGACGTCTGAGTATCTACGAAATGCTACTGGAATTCGACAAAAATGTGTTTGAAGAGATGGCTGTAGGAGCTGCATGAAACATTGGTATTCCGTCAGGATACAGAAATAAGCAGATTCAAGGGATTTTTCATTTTAATCATGCGGATTCCTTGTGTCGTACCATACCAAAGCTTTGGGAAGTAGTGTGTAGCGAGCTGTTCACACTAAAAAGAACCTCCAACCTCCACGGAGCTGGGGACTACCAGTAAAAGAATGACAAAGGACAAGCAGAAAATCAAACTGAGTGAAATAGTGTAGTGTATGTAATATTGATAAGATTCTTTCAATATAAATGTATGTAATCGCAGTGTTCCAATATTTAATATTACCGTACTATAGTTGTAAGGGATACACAGCAGAGTTATTACAAGTTTAAGTGACACAAAAGAAATGCTTGTGTGCAAAATAATTCCAAAATATTCAATAAGTATACAAAGCTCATCAACCAAGGTTTGAATAACTGAAACATGTTTGAAGGACCCGTTTATTTTAAAGTTATTCCATTAATTTATAATGTTATATCGAAGAAAGTACCTAGTTAACCAATCCTATATTTTTTTTGTACCAATGGCAAATTCAACCAAATTAAATTTATTATTAAATCATTTAATTCAAGCAACAAGACTCGATAGTGTTATTAACAATATACTTACAAAAAACTATGTTAGTAACACACTAACATAGTTACCATTATTCGTCTCATTCTTCCTATATTAAAAATGCAGTGTGAAATTTAATTTTAACGTTGATTTTCATGTTAGTATTTCAATAATTGATAATTTTGCCTTGTTTGAAGAAAGTATTTGTGTATATTATTGTATTTATTGATACAGATGTTTGTACTTTAGTATTTTTTTGTATTATAATTAAATGATGTGTGTATTATTTATTGTCTTGTTTAAAATTTTTACATAGATAGTATAGCTATGATGTAGGTACTGTGATATGTAATATTCATTACTTGTGTGTTCTGCACTGAAATAACTGTAATGTCCTATTTCTTCACATTTTATGCAAATAAAGATACATAGGTACATGTATACGACCTTCATTTTGCCTTCATTACATGTTTAATACTTTACTTTTAAGCTAGATTTTAAAATATGTGAGCGGCTTTTTAGTTGCAACCAATTAATTTAACGATCATTATCTCTGTCTCTATGTCTGTTATCGTGGACCGAGCCTGACTAAACCAACTTGTTCATGTGATTGGCAACTGTGAGATTGTTCAATCTTATATGTTAGTAAGTACCTTGGTTCCATAATCAATTAATCACACACTGGGGGGTGTGAGGATGAGATTCTAAGGAGATGTGCTAACACAACATCTGCCGTTGATAAGCTCAAAAGAGTCTGGGCCAATCATAATATCACCAAAGCCACAAAAGTCCGCCTGCCGAGAAGTTTGGTTTTTCCAATATTTCTGTACGGCACAGAAACATGTAGGTACGGTTCGCCTCAAAGACCGACGCAAAATAGATGCACTAAAACTTGTTGTCCATGGGCAAGTAAGGCTAAACGCTGCAACACAAACGTCCATGGTCCAAAGCTCCCGAGACGCCAGTACCTAGGTTTGGAAGCCTGCTAATAAGGTTACGTTATTCACTTAACAGTACTATTCAGAAACTCACCAGAAATAAGACATTCTGAATATTCCATAGCTGTGCCTCCGCGACGCGGAACAGTTGATAACTCTTCAGTACTTGCTCGTTTCATGTTGGAAATTGATTATTTTGATAATAATTATCAATCATGTAAGCCTAATTAGTATAATGTACGTCTGATTAATATTATTCTATGTATCCTGAGATTATTATACCTTTAATAGATGTTGTATTGACTGTATTAAGTAGCAACAGATAGGCAGATGTTAAAGTTTATAGTGAAATATACATGTGAATCTAAATGATAATAATTAAATGTATTATTAATTATCAACTAATTGTAGTTAAATAATCGCTTGTTAATAGCCATTATATTCATTTAAGATAGTGTATTCATAATCGAAGTTAATGTCATAACTGACAGTCGTTGCGATAATCAATCATCGCGCCAACCGTTGTACAAGGAAGGTGAATTTTGTGATTAAAGTGCTGTGGAGATATTACTGGATTTTATTTCTACAATATTTCTGAGGCTATCCCGATAGCTTCAGAAGTGGGATAAACGAAAAGTATTACTCTTTTCGACCTACGCCTACGAGAAAAACGTAAGTACATTTATTTGTATTGTACGAACAACTGAATTGTTTGATTCGAATTTTATAACGATGTGAATCAAATATTAACACAATGTAATTACGATGAAATTGAATTGAGGATAATTATCTCATGTTTAAAGTGATAATTATAACGAGTCGTTAGTTGGTAAGAAAGTTCACTGTAAATAAGAGTATTTAACAAATAAACTTACTGTTTCACAATAAGATAAATGGAATTACCATTTAACTATTTGGCGCTTGTGTAAGTACCCACGCTTGTCGAAAGTAACGCGTGTTGTTTTTTTTTATTTATATAGAATTTCGGTGCTTGCTGTACAAAGCAAGTAACACAAATATTTTGGAAACATTATTTATCGTTGCCCGCGATTGGCAAGGGTACTGGGGTCGATTCTCGCAATCGAAGAGAGTAAATGTTTTTTTTTCTGTCCTTGTTTCTCGAATGATTGCATATTTCGAGATGAACATTATGCTGTGTGCTACGGTGGTAGTAGCAGTACTATGTGATAAAGATCGAGCTTAATCAGGAGTGATTAAGTTACTATTACCGAAAAATATTTAACAACTATACATGTAATATGGCTGCATAAACCTACCCATGTTAATGATGTTAAAATAATGGTTTACTAAGCTGTCGTCTGCCAGTTTCAGTGCTTGACATGGAGCGAGAAAAGAGTCCCCGAGATTATAGGACTCTTAGTTCGGACCCAGGAGTACCCAGGTTTGAGGGTTAGGGTCGGGAAGCGGTAGACTTGAGGCGTGAGTCTAGCCATGCAACTTGGCCAAGAGTACCCATGTATGAGGGTGAGGCTAGGAAGACTCATTCGGAACAACCAGGGGCATCACGGGTGCGTGATGCTGAGGTTGATAATACTTACGATAATATTGACGGAGAGCGTCAAGGACGAAGGGAGCTTCGTCCACAAAGGGTTAAGGAGAGATTTCTTCGTACGCCTTCGAGGTCAAGGCGTAGCCGTTCGTCGAGCGCTGGATCCTATAACCGTGAGGGTACCAGAGAGAGAAGTACGAGTCGACGAGGTAGGAGACCGGAGGACGATAAGGATTCAAGGTCGTGTTCTAGACGTGACCGGAAGAGAAGCCATCATCTTGGACGAGGAGACGAGGGTGAGCAACAAATGTCATCTACTTCTAAGAAACCTAGGAGTGTAGACTCTACCGAGAATATTTTAAATAAATTTTTGACAATTTTGCAATCAGTTAAGAGTTCAGATAAGTCGAAGTTGCCTTTTAATACTAATATTGTTCCCGAGTTTGATCCTATGACAAAGGAGCAAACTATTTTGACTTGGTTGACAAAGGTAGAAGAATGCTCAGAAATTTATGGCTGGGAAGATAGAGAAATAATTCACTACGCCCTGCCAAAGTTGACAGGGGTAGCGAAGACTTGGTATCAAAGTTTGCCGACAGTGATGTATACTTGGAGTGAGTGGAAAAAGAAGTTGATTGAATCTTTTCCTGTTCGCGAAGACTATGCTGAACTCTTGACTGAAATGCTGGGCAAAAGGGTTAAATATGGAGAGTCACTTGAACATTACTATTATGCCAAAATTAATTTGTTAAATAGATGTAAGATCTATGGGCGTCAGGCTGTCGATTGCTTGCTATACGGCGTTGAAGATAGGGCTGTTAAAATAGGTGCGCAGGCTGCACAATTCTCAGAGCCAGAGCAAGTGCTGAAATATTTCAGAACTGTGAAAATAGGACATGGTCGGGAAAATCCAGATTCTAGTTTTAAATCCCGAAACGAACGTAGGGGTACAACTCTTTTATCGAAACCAGCGGGTTTGAAAATGACGTGCTACAATTGCGATCAAATTGGTCATCCAAGCTTCCGCTGTGATAAACCCCCAGCTAAGTGCGTCACTTGCGATAAATCAGGTCATTTGTCAATTCACTGCTTTAAAAACAAACGCTTAAATAAAGATCGCGAAAAGGAAACTAGTCTGGATAGCAACAAAACCGAAAAACAAGTGTCCCAATTATGTTTATCTGAAGACTTGACTGCTAAGTACATGCTTGAGATAAAAGTCAATAACCATAAATTAGATTGTCATCTAGACTTAGGGAGTCAATGTTCTCTTATAAAGCTAACAAGAGCTAGGGAACTCAACTTAGACATTGTAGTACCAGAAGATTTACCTGTTCTTAGGGGTATAGGCGCTAACCTAATTTCTCCAGTAGGTATGACAATTGTTTCCGTCGAAGTTCAAGGCATAAAGGAGACGATAAATTTATATGTAGTAAACGATTTCGTAATCAACCAGTCAGTTTTATTAGGACATTCCTTTACCGAGAAACCAGATATTGTTATTACAAAAACCCCTACCGCTATGATATTTAACAAAATTCCGAGCGTTAAAATGCGTCTTACAACTAGCAACGATTCTGAAATCCCGTCGAATACTTTACGCGCTGTGCAAGTTTCTACTGATCCTAGCGTAGATGCACGAGTTTATGTTAATGGTTCCTTGCGGGGTCCAGAAGGGAAGGAATACTACCTCCTTCCTGGAGAATACGAGGTAAAGGGTGGGCGTAGCGCGCTACTGATTCACAATGTGTCGCCCAATTCAATCACACTTGAGAAAGGAGCCCTTTTGACACGAGTACAATATAAGTATGTTGACAATTTGGAAAATATCTTAAACTCGTGCAATGTCACAATCTGTGAATCCCAAAATAATGACGTTTTGAACTGTAACGATGCTCTAAGTGAAGAAGATAAATTAAATTTAAAACAACTAATTAATAAATATAGTAACTGCTTTTCAAAGGGACTTGACGATTTGGGGTTCACAGATCTGACAGAGATGGTGATTGAGCTTGAGGATTCAGAACCAGTTGTTTATAGGCCGTATCGTATGTCTTACGCGGATCGCGTTTTGGTAAGAAATATGGTGCAGGAAATGATCGACCACGGTATTGTTAGAGAATCTACCTCATCTTACGCGAGCCCTATTGTTCTCGTACAAAAGAAAACGGGGGATAAACGTTTGTGCGTTGACTACCGTGCCTTGAACCGCAAAACTAAAAAGGAACATTACCCTCTCCCTCGGATTGAGGATCAATTAGATCAACTGTCAGGTAACAAAGTTTTTACGTCACTTGATTTAGCCTCTGGGTATTACCAGATACCAATCGCTGAAGAGTCACGGCACAAAACCGGTTTTGTGACACCAGACGGCCAATATGAATATAATCGGATGCTATTTGGTCTGGTAAATGCGCCATCAGTTTTCCAGCGCACTATCAATAAAATACTTCTCGAGGCTAAGATTAAGTATGCAATAGTCTACATGGATGACGTCCTTATTCCAGCTGAGGACGTTACCGAAGGGTTACAACGATTGGAAGAAGTTTTAATACTTCTTCAAAAGGGTGGTCTAACACTAAAATTAAACAAATGCCACTTTTTTCTTAAAAAAATAGACTTTCTCGGTTATGAGGTTAGTTCCGAAGGTATACGACCCGGCCAAAGAAAAACTGAGGCGGTATCTAAATTTCCAACACCCAGGAATCAACATGAATTGAGACAATTCCTTGGGCTATCAGGATATTTTAGGCGATTTATTATGAATTATGCCATATTAGCGGCCCCACTAACCGATTTACTAAGAAAAGATATTAAATGGACATGGGACAAAGGTCAGGAATTAGCATTTAACAAGATCAAAGCTTTCCTGGTTGATAGACCCATTCTTGCGCTTTACAATCATGGTGCGGAAACCCAATTGCATACTGACGCTAGCAAGGCCGGACTAGCTGGTATCTTGTTACAGGCTAACTCCAACGGTGTGTTCCAACCAATATCTTACTTTAGTCGAAAAACTAACGCAGATGAACAAAAACTTCACTCGTACGATCTAGAGACATTGGCGGTAATTGCGTCACTCAATCGTTTTCGCGTCTATCTTATCGGAATTCCCTTTAAAATACTCACCGACTGCAACGCATTACGGGCAACGTTAATCAAACGCGATTTGATCCCAAGAATAGCCCGGTGGTGGATACAGTTACAAGAATATGACTGTACCATCGAATACCGTTCGGGATTGCGTATGTCTCACGTCGACGCGCTGAGTCGCAATCCAGTCGATGGAAGCGAATCAGAGCCGTCAACGTGTTTTGATGTCCTAACCATCGCAACTTGCGAGCAAGACTGGATTGCTACTGTACAGTCTGCTGACGAAGAGGTCAGGAAGATTAAAGAGACGTTATCAGATCCTGGTTCAGAGCAAGTGATGGATATTCACAAAAACTACAAATTAAAAAACAATAGGGTCTACAGAATAGTCGGGGATGAAATAAAATGGCTAGTACCGAAAGGCGTTCGCTGGCAGATTTTAAAAATGAATCACGATGACGTCGGTCATTGCGGTTATGATAAAACCTTACAGCGGATCCGTAAAAATTACTGGTTTGCCAAAATGCGTAAATTCGTAAAGAAATACGTTTCATCCTGCCTCGAATGCTCACACCACAAAACACCTGGTGGTAAGCGTGAAGGTGAACTACACCCTATAGAAAAGCCAAGCGTACCGTTTCATACGGTTCATGCTGACCACTTGGGTCCATTTATAAAGAGCAAAAAGGGCAATTGTTATTTACTTGTGTTGGTCGACGGCTTTACAAAATATGTTATCGTAAAGCCGGTTAGAGACACCAAATCGGCAACCACGATAAAAGTTTTCAAAGACCATATCAGCTACTTTGGTGTCCCAGCACGCCTTATCACCGACAGGGGCACCAGCTTCACTAGTGGGGTTTTTAGGGAGTTTGTAAGGCTATACGGCATTAAGCACATTATGAATGCCGTGGCAACTCCCAGGGCGAATGGTCAAGTTGAAAGATTCAACAGGACCATATTAGAGGCCCTTTCTAGTTCAGCCCACGGTAAAGACGAAAAGTCTTGGGATGAACAAATTCTCGATATACAATTAGGTTTAAATACAACGACTCATAAGACGACGCAAAAGACTCCATCAGAGTTACTTTTCGGATTCAACATTAAGTGTAGGAGTGAAAGCATATTGAGTGAGGTTTTAGACGACACCGTGACCGTAACATCAGCGGAGAAATTAGCACAAGTAAGGGACGTAGCTGGAAAGAAAATAAGTGAGACTCAGATTAAAGATAGGGAAAGGTTTAACCGTCGTAGGAAACCAGCGAAGAATTATTCAGTAGGAGACTTAGTACGTGTAGAGCGACAGGTTCCTAACGATGGACAATCACAAAAACTGGTTGTCAAATATCAGGGTCCGTACCGGGTAATAAAAGTACTTCCCAACGATAGATATGTCATCGAAGACACTCCCCTATTGCGCAAAAATAATCGTCGTTACGAAGCCATTGTGGCAATCGACAGAATGCAGCCCTGGTTAAATTTTAGTAGAAACTTAGAAAGTAGTTGTGAAGAAAGTGGTTCAGATAATGAGTAAAAATAAATGTATAAATAAAAACTAAATAAAAGTTATGTTCTTTTCTGTGAAAGTGTTTATTTATATTAATCTAATATAAATAAATTACTATTAAATTTAATGTACTATGATTAAATAACATTATTTCGATTATATTAGATTATTGTATTATGTAATTATAAGCCTCGATCAGCATTTATGCTTGTTTCGTGTCTAGATATCAGATCTGTGTAGATGTTTATGTCAGAACATAATAGATTATTAATGTTTTAGTATCAGTCTGTAGCGCTTACAAGCTACAGGTTCTGTTTGGTTTGGGTTCTATGACCATGAAAATAATTATTTCATTGCCAGTTGTACTATGATATAATATTAACAGCAATGATTCCTTTCTCAATTCAATCATGTTGTAATAAACGTATAATATATATATGTATTAATAATACTCTGTTTATCCCGGTAATAGCAACGTCATTCTATTTCGCGAAGGGACTCGCTTTCACAGGAAGGCCGAGCTGTAAGCCTAATTAGTATAATGTACGTCTGATTAATATTATTCTATGTATCCTGAGATTATTATACCTTTAATAGATGTTGTATTGACTGTATTAAGTAGCAACAGATAGGCAGATGTTAAAGTTTATAGTGAAATATACATGTGAATCTAAATGATAATAATTAAATGTATTATTAATTATCAACTAATTGTAGTTAAATAATCGCTTGTTAATAGCCATTATATTCATTTAAGATAGTGTATTCATAATCGAAGTTAATGTCATAACTGACAGTCGTTGCGATAATCAATCATCGCGCCAACCGTTGTACAAGGAAGGTGAATTTTGTGATTAAAGTGCTGTGGAGATATTACTGGATTTTATTTCTACAATATTTCTGAGGCTATCCCGATAATCAATATCAACTTGCAACAAGAAACCTCGATTCACGAGTTCACGACAGAAGCAGGACGCTTCATTTTGGCGCTCTTTTCAAGTTTTTTTAAAATTCAATGTCAAGTTCAAAATTCAAATTGATGGACTCTATGGTCGATTGTTTGATTGTTGGAAATATGTTAATCGACTCTTTTTTTAAATAGGTCATATTTAAATGATTAATAATTTCTCGATTATCTCAAACAAAAATATTACCATATTTTTTTGAGACCTAGAAAACAGGAAAACTTTATTTTAAAAGTTCGTTAATTATCCATAGTTTAATTTTTAACCGGCGAAAATTTCCCCGGCTTAAACGTACCCCAAGCGAAAACTTATACCAGCGGATGACCGTAAACGGAGCAGATTCAATTTTAGTCAGATTAATTTTTCACCTCGCGGTGTGCTTAAACGGAGTGTTTGTCGTTTAGGCAGTCAATTTTAAACTGAATAATTGACTTAAACGCACCCCAAACAAAAACGCTGTCCGCCATGTTAGTATTCATCCCCCCTTCGCTCCACTCGGTCTCGCAGGTTCGCTCCACTCAGGACCACCGGAAAGCTATCGTGACCTTATCCCTACGCTACGCTACGCTTCGCTTTACCGCTACCTAGTTTCCGAGATACGATGGGGGAGGGGTGAAGGGGGGGGAGAGGGGGGAGTTTTGAAAAACTAATTTTGACCTACTCTGGGCCCACGGACATGAATCTGAAAAAGAAAATGTTCCAAGTCTTAACTTCCGAGATCCGCCTAAAGGGGGGAGAAGGGGGAGAGAATGGGGGGAATTTTGAAAAATGGTTTTTACTTTTCCGAGCCTCCTCTATACGAATCCGTAAAACAATAAAACACGGGACTCTTAGTTTCCGAGATACGATAGGGAGGGGGGAGAGTGGGGTGGAAAAGGGGAGGTTTGGGATTTTTCCCATACTCGTGAGAGTTACTTCTATACGAATCTGTAAAAATATACCCACCTCACCATCTGGGAGAACAATTATGTCAGTCAGTGAGTGAGTGAGTGGTAATCGAGCTTTATATAGTATAATAATAAATTAATATAATATAATATAATATGTAGCTGTGTATACGTGGGGTGGTCGTTACGTGATTTTCGCGAAATATAACGTCTGCATCGAAAATGTAACTAACTTACAAAATAACGTGTTTACGGTTTGACTCGAAACTAGCTATTCGGCAATCTTGTGCTTATGCTTCGTAGCCAGTTATTGTAACTAGTGACGTGAAATACCCCATACCTACTCGTACATAGCCAACAGGGTGGGTTAAATGACCGCGAACTATTGTTCGCGGTCATTTAACACACCCCGTTGGCTACGTATTTCACGTCACTATTTACAATAATATAGACGGGACGTGTAATTATTTCGTTTAAAAAAAACAAAGTGGAAGTCATAACTTTCAAGGAATTAAATATAAAAAACGATAAAATCATACTTTATTCATCTAAACTTAAAACTAAATCAACTACCCGGCTATGATAGCTACGCCGCCGCCGCTACCGCTATCTGTTAGTCGGTTAGTGGGTATTATCCAATTGCCAAATAGCTGACATAACCGCCAGCCGGTTATCTAGCTGGCTATTCAACCGCAAATAGCCGGCTAGCTTAGCTATTGAATTTGAAATTACGGTTTGTTTATTAGTTCTACGGAGTACAAGGAATTCGGAAGGGATTGCGCATACGCAGTATAAAAAATAACGCGTCCGAGTTATCTACATTAGGATAATCGCAGGGCTCAACCCAACCGCAGTACAATGGGAAGGCCTCGCCCTGGGGGAACCGCTTTAGTGATCACGGTATCCCCGACGCCAGGTAAGTATGAATTTTACTGTCGAGATGTCGCGATGATGTTTTAATTTTCTTATTTTTTTAAATGTTCTTTAAAGATAATTTTATTTTTCAAATTTTACCTATTATTAATGTTTTAACTTTATTAGCTTAGTTTATAACTTTATTGTGCTTGCTGTGGTGTCCTATAGGAGAAGGAGTACACCTACTTACACTATTTGCGCTGTAGCATGGTGCGGGTGACAGTTTCAGTAACATTTCGTTTCACTCTTGAAAGTTGCCGCGATTTACAATTTATGACTTAATATTTCAGTTGTACCACATTCGTAATATATTAAATAATTAATAACTGTAGTAAATTAAATTAAACCCAACCAGAATGTTCTAATCAAGAAATAAAATCAAATTGAATGAAAAATTAAGCAAAGTGTTATGCGTATAACGTAACGCCATAGACGTATTTAGTGATGGGATGTACTGCTACGATGGATAGTCGATATTTTTTATAATAAAAAACGTATATTGTGCGTAGGTCAATTTTTATTTTTAAAAGGTCTAATTATACAACAGAACATTTATAGGGTAAGGTTGCTTAAAAGGTTGCTAAAAAAAAATACATGTTATTCGTCTAAACTCATATCAGAGTCAGGAACATCTGAATTGTCACTCAATTCATCATCTGAATCTGTGACGGATATTATTAACGATGACTCAATTATGTTGTCAATATGTATGTCACGATCCCAATCAGACATAATGTCCCTTTTTGTTTTATTCACGACCTTCGACCAGTCTTCAGGTTGAACATTGTTGATGGCCTCTTGTAATAGGGCCAACATCTTATTTGCCGTAAATGGCGGCGAAGTATTATTTCTTGCGGCGTAACCTAAAAATAAACGAACTTATAAAAAAAAGTATTCAAATAATCATCAATCAGCCTAATCTAGTATCTGGTAATGTTTTTAAACTAGGTACATGCTACGATCGGAAAGCTGATTTTTTTATAAAGCTTCAAAATGGGAATTGAAATTAAAAGCATACCTTTTATTTGGGCCCAAATCAGCTCAATAGCGTTATACTGGCAATGGTAGGGTGGTAGTCGAAGGACCTGGTGGCCTTTTTCTTTTGCCATCTCGTCCAGAGCATAGGTAGGAGTTGGTGGCTTATGGCGTCGGACTAAGGCAATAAGCTCCGTCTTTAACATTTTTATATCTGCTGTAACTCCGTTTTCACTCAGCCACTTCACCAACTCGCTTTTGCGGTTGGATTGGTTTGGGGGTTTATTAACTTGCACCGAATGGTAGGGTGCGTTGTCCATTATTATGGTCATAGGCTCTTTTAAATTGTTTAATAGACCTATGAACCAATCTTTAAATTTTTCGTAATTCATCTCCTCATGATACTCCGTAGTTTTTTTTGACTTAAAAGCCAGCAAACAATCAGGGACGAATCCACTTGCTGTACCTGCGTGACAAATAATAAGGCGTTCGCCTTTGCCTTCCGGCACTTTGGTACACGATTGTGCCGTATCGTCGGTCCAACTTTTACCCACTGTGTGGTTGGCGTTTAGCCACGTTTCATCCAAAAAGACAACTTTGCTCCAATCACTTATGTTTTTGGCCTTCCTTAAAAATCTACATCTTGCTAGGGCAATGTCAGTCCTATCCATAATAATCTTTCTTTTGTTAACTTTTTTGTAAACAAAGCCAATATCTTTTATAACTTGCCGTAGCGAAGTAATACCTCCTTTGAACAAGTCAGCTTCTTTTAATGATTTTAGAAGCTTGAGCAATGTGGGTAGCTCCATTCTTCTATAATAATCATAAATATGATTTCTAATAGCAACCTTAGCAAAATCATCCAAATCTGTGATTGGCTTCACCTTGGTCCGCTTTTTGTTGGGTGTCGATAATTTATTTTCAAACATCCCATCTTGGCCAATTTTCTCACGTGTTATACGCGAAACAGTATTGCGGCCAATATCAAGAGCTTCGGCTACTCGTTCTACAATATGATTCAATGGTAACAACGGTCCATTATTTTGTTGTTCTCTTTCAAAGTAGTCTCGGAGGCGAACAACAAGCTCCCTGGCCTGACTACCCAAAACAGTTTTTTTTGTATGCTTAGGCATGGTAATAACAACAAACTCAACAAACTTATAACAAATAACAATTTAACAAAAATGAAAACAAACAATGAAATCGTAATACGTGTCACATTAAGTCACAATATAACGCGCTTGCACTCGTACTCGCACTCACAGCATCGCACGGGTAAACAACATGGCCGCCGCGCCGATGCACCATAGAGCAAAAATGTTGTCACGAAAAAAAAAACATAAACCCGATTTTGATTATTTTATATAAGTACAAAGATAATTATGTAGCCATAAAACATTTATATTGACAAGTTTATACACGTAGCACACACGTAGTTACACTGCACAACTGAATAATACACTAATTTTCATAACAATATTAAAGAGAACTAGATTCACGCTGCGAGTATCGTTAGCGATAAAAATGAATTGCATAACCTCACATCCCTACGTGGTACTGACAAATGTCAACGTCATACGGGCAACTGTCACCCGCACCATGCTACAGCGCAAATAGTGTAATACCCGATTTTGCCCTTTAATTATGTGTCATGTATTGTGTACATCTTTTGATGGAGATCATGAATAAATAAATATATAATAACAAATGAACGAATACCTCTGTCCATTGTTTGTATAGTGGAGTGTCTGTTTTTACCCGACTGCCCCAGAAGGAGGGTAATGTTTTTCGAGAGTATGTATGTTTGTATGTCTATTTCTTTGGCACGCTCTGGAGCCTAAACGGCTTGATGGATTTTAACATATGAGGTGTCGTTAGATTCGTCTTAATTGTGAGAGTGAGATAGGCTACATAATATTTATATATTGCATCTCTAAATACAAAAAAGGGAGGGGTAAGCTTAAAAAAATAAAAACTATTGGTATCAAATAAAAGCTACTAATGAGTCAATTCCAAATATATAGACCGAAGACATCCGGACGTCAGCTTGTACGAGATTGGGATGGTTCTGAAGCAACTTAAAAATAACAAGGCGTCGGGTGATGACGGAATTACGGCCGAACTCCTGAAGGCCGGTGGAAAACCCGTTCTTAAGGCCCTTCAGAAGCTGTTCGAGTTCGTCATGGTCAAGGGTGAAACGCCATAGACATGGAACAGAGATCCAGTGGTACTCGTTTTTAAAAACGTTGACGATGCCCTGCTTAAGATATCTACAAGCTGTTTTCGAGAGTCATCACGAACCTCCCTAACAAGCCGGATTCCGTAAAGGCTTTAGCACCGTAGACCACATAGATACGCTGCGGCAGGTTATACAGACGACCGAAGAGTATAACCTGACTGCCTGCTTAGCGTTTGTGGACTACGAGAAAGCCTTCGATTCGATCGAGACATGGGCTGTACTGCAGTCTCTTCAACGGTGCTAGATCGACTTATCGAGGTGTTAAAGTATCTGTACAAAAACGCCACTGTCAGTCCGAGTCCAGGACCAGACCTCGAAACCTATCCTTCTGCAGCGAGAAGAGACAGGGAGACGTTATCTCTCTGAAACTGTTCACCGCTGCACTGTAGGATGTCTTCAAGGTTCTGGACTGGAAAGGGCTAAGCATCAACATGGGTTTGATATACACGCTAGACGAGAAATTACAATGTGGACCTCATATAACATCTCTTGCGGGGCGGCTAAGCTCGGCTGCTTATGCTGTTAGAAAGATAAGACAGTTAACAGATGTAGAAACCGCGCGATTGGTCTATTTTAGTTACTTCCACAGCATTATGTCGTATGGCATTTTACTGTGGGGCCAGGCTGCTGACATTGAATCCATCTTTATTTTGCAAAAGAGAGCTGTCAGAGCCATTTATAATCTACATCGCCGCGAATCTCTCAGGAAACTATTTAAAAGGAGTAATATACAGGGTGTAAGGGACAGCCCTCCGCAGACTGATAGGGTGAAGTCAGTATATCATACTAATATGACCGGTACATGAAATTATTTCAGGAATGTTATGGGACCCCAATTAACCTGATTTGTTTTATTACCTTACACGCAATGTATCGCTACCGTGGCAAAACGCACGTAGGTAGGTAGCGAACGGCAGCGCAGCGAGAAACTGAATAGCTGATTTCACGCGTCGTTTGTTCAACATCCATTGCTGTTTTTCTGTTTTACCTGTTCTATTTACATTAATGGAGTACTGCGTACAGAGAATGTAATTTTACATTAGAAAGAAAGAAATAGTAAATGAAAAAACACAAAAAAAAAATGAAAATTTTCCTGGGAATTCATTTATGAAAATATTATTTATGTAAGGAAAAGTCCACATCTTTTTAATAAAATAAGTGATAGACATCATTTTAATACTAGAAATAAAGATAAAATAGACCAAACATTTTTCAGATCATTTAAAGTACATACTTCTTTTATGGGGTACTGTGTTAAATGTTACAACAAAATACCTTGTGATATATTACAATTAACTGAAAGAAAATCTAAAACTCAAATTAAAAGTACACTTTGTAAACAAGTATATTACAAATTAGAGGATTAGAATTATCCAAGATAAGAATGCTTGGAAACATACTGGTCCTGCTCCATAGGACAATTTAGAATCAAGACAAAATCAAACTGGTTGCTAATTTAATTGTATAATTGGGAATCAAACGACCTTACCTGTTAAGCGAAGTCTTGATTCTAATTTTACGAACGGCGATCTGAAATATAATTCGTTAAACAAAGTAGTAATTCTTATGCACAGCGTAGACATCGCGTTCGTTTAGATATAAAATATTATAATATTTTTTTAATAGAATTATCGTCCTTGGTGGCAACACACGCAGGAATGTCACTAATTTTAGAGATCCTTATGATGGAGAACAAGCTCTGTTTTCTGTACAGAGTAGTTCCGCATACTTACATTCACTAGGTTTTCCTGGAAAAATAAGTGAATTAAGTAGACTAATTATTGCAGCTTTGGGGCTATTAGCTAGTGGCGGGTGGGTAATTATATTTCAGATCGCCGTTCGTAAAATTAGAATCAAGACTTCGCTTAACAGGTAAGCTCGTTTGATTCCCAATTTTACTTCACGGCGATCTGAAATATAATTCGTTAAACAAAGTAGATGTTCAGAGTTGTCTGCAATAATTTAGTTAGTTAATAAGTTACGGCATATTCTGATTTATTAGGTACTTTTATCATTCTTTCTGAATACAACATTTTAATTTTATGTAATTTAAGAAGGTTGCTTTGTTTTATGTGAATGTCATGTACATCTGTAATTGGTATGTATATAAGTCCATAACTGTTCACATTTAATATTTAATGTACAATATATATGCTTTTGGCGTATCCATTTTAAATAAATTCTTAATAACGTTGCTTAATTAATAGTTTTTAACTATTTTTCATCAGTAATGAGGTATAATCATCAACACAATGTTGGTTGGCACTGTGTCTATTTCAATTGATGCCAGCACTAAGTTGAGCTACTGTATGTTTTGTGCTGTGGGAGGTGAATTATTAGTATCACTCTCACTTCCTACCACATTTAACCCAGCTTGTGTTTATACAAATTTTATAAAGTTGTTCTGAATTAATATACCAGGAGGATATTATGATATGAATGCTTTAAAAGTGTAAAACTGGGTGAAACATTCGGGGAAACAAGGCGTAATGTTATGATGTTATTTTAAAAGTTTCCATGATTGAGAATAGCATTCTCAGATCTGTCTGTAAATAGTTAAGTTATTTGGGATACTGTTGTGCTTAATGAGTGAGTATTGAGTTGTACATTACATCTTGCTGTCAAGGTAAGTGTCGAGCTCAGTGAGTCTAGAAGATGAATTGTAAAGATTATCATTAGGGTATTTTAAAGAATGTCAGTTATCTAGTGATCGTACCCCTAGCACGAATATTTGTAGGTTTCGTATCGCAAACGTATCGAGTTGTCGATACGATAACGGAATACAACGAAAGTCGGAAGCACGAAGCACTTTCGAAATAGTATCGAGAGCTCGATACGATAACGTTGGTAACGTCATTCTAACGTAAGTAAGGACGTGAAAAATAGAACGAATGATCTTACAATCGAATGAATGTTTCGTTCAGAAACTGGATGTGTATTTAGTTAATATAAAAAATAGTGTTTTCAGGGCATTTAAAACTTTAATACTGTTCAATTTATAATGCAATACGAAGAAACTGCAGAAAAAGTTAATATTCAGTTAGAAAAATGGCATATTAATTTAACTGATTACTAAAACGTTGTGGTTGGTTTGACTGTATTCCTAAACGAACGACGGACGCTCGAAGCTCATTCAAGGCCAACTTTGTTTTGAAGCAGAGTAAAGTATTTTAGAGGGAATTTTGAAGTGAACTTGTGTTGTGATTTAATTTGTGAAAAGTTTGGAACTATTTTATTGTTCTACAATGAGAACCAGCCACCCGCAGTACACCATTATGATAGAATTTATGGAAAAGTAAGTGTATTACATTTAAGATTTTATTGTCTTAAGCATACATATACAGTAGATTTTAATAGTGTTTCAATGGGATATTTGGAATACATTTTTGTGAGTTTAAAAGAGCTAAAGTTTCTTTGTATACTCGAGTCAAATTAAGTATTACGCTAGTCATATGAAATTTGTAAATGAAAGTTGAATAAAAACTAAGAATTAAGACAGTTGACTAAAAATTAAGGTACTTACTTATGTGCTTAATTTTTGTCAATTATGTCCGTATAAAATAGAAACGTAACATATATATTATTATAAAAATAAATATTGCAGCACACAGTACCTTTATCTCACATTAAATTTATTTTAGGCATGGAGACTTATCCAAACCCAGCGGGGGTCCTCGTGGTAGACATTATGTGCAGCATAAATGGAAGGAGTTAACAATTATGCTCAATAGTGATGGCACTGGGGATTCTCGAACAGAGGAAAAGTGGCGGAAGGTAAGCCTATTAAATCCTAATTACGCACATTTAAGGAAATAAACTTACTTCACACAATTAGAAATACCTACATGCATTCAATTGTTCATGTTTGTTAAGGTTTGGAGTGACTTCAAAAATAATGTTAAGAAAAAGTGGTCAAAAATAAATAGGGCTGCTCAGGGTACAGGCGGTGGGCCAGCGATTCAGATGACCTTAACAGACCTTGAAAACAGGGTTTTATATTTAATTGGAGTGCAGGCGGCTACTGGGATGCCTATACAAGAAGCTGGATTTGTACAGGTGTGATATTTTTTGCATGGTAATGTAGTATAATATATCTCTATTTTTTTTTTTTTTTTTTTTTCATAGCAATCAATGTAATCTCATTTAATTCCGTATTGGGATAGAATATGGTCAAAAGTTTAACTTGTCTGCAACTTACCTACCTAATCCTGTAAGTAATAAAAAAGGGTCACCACTTGAGTTTTTTTGTTAGTATTGTGACACTTAAAATTCTTGTGTGGCTGACTGGCTGGGGTTTGAGTGCCACATAATGCGTTTCAATTATGATTTTTGTTAATAGACAAAGTCTAAATTAGATGTTTCTATGAGCATTCATGATTTCTGTAGGTATATTTACTCTAGAGTAGTATGTTGTTTAATAAAAAAAAAATTGTAGGTATACTAAACAGTAAAGTTGGCCTTTACTCACAAATTATAAGTAAGCACTAATACTCAATTATTGTTTTTATTAAAATAGATTGTTGGTGAGGAGGAAGATAGCTTGCCAGTTCAGCCTGCCACAGAAAATGTAGACGAATTGACTGTGGATGATGTTCCTTATGAATATACACCAATTCCTGAAGGTTGGCGTATTTTAAATTTATCTATCATTAACTTGGTAACTAACTCATAACTCTTTTGTTTGATATAACTACTAGTAATAACAAAATATTTAAAAATAAGATCTTATACACAGACTAGTCAAGAAGCTATCCAGAAAAGCACATACTTAAAGTAAAAAAAAAAGATCCTGATAACTAAAGCTAGCAGAATGGTATTTACGTTGATTGTTGAATCACATTTTTTTCAGATGAATGGAATACTCCAGGAACAAGCAGCCAACCCACAGTCGCTCCACCTCTTCCTCCTCCTACTCCGCAGCCACCAGCACTTACGCCAACACCAGCTCCAGTGCAAACCCAGTGGCAACCGCCGAAAAAAAAGAAGAAGACAGAAGATGACTCTGTTTTAAAAATATTTAAGGAGTGTGAGGGGAATGCTAGGGAGTATGAAAAGGAGCGTGACCGAATTGCGTTAGAATTAGAAGGAGAGAGGATTCGTCAGCGTGATGTAGAGCTTCAGTTGCAAGCTCAGTGGCTAGATTTTATGAACGAGGCGTTAGCATTATTAAAATCATATCTAGAGAAAAGAAGTGAATAGTGTCTGATTTTTTTATTTTATTTGTATTATGGTTCGGTAACGGACTTCACATACACTATTCACTTCTATTTCATAAAAAGAAAACATTTTGTATATGTTAGAATTTAATTTATTTGGCTTAAACTATAATCATACTTGGAGAAGGCCTATGTCCAGAGTGGGCGCCGTACGGCTGAGACGGTGAAACTATATTCATGAAAGTAATATCTTAAAGGTACTTAATTCTGTTTTGTAAAGAACTAACATCATATTTGTTTCAAACATATTATAGTATATTTTTTATTCTCTAATGCTACTTGCTTACACAAAAACCGAAATTAATTATTTACATTATGAACCCGATTAATCCTATCTACTAACATGTTTCTTATGGCTCTACCGCGAGTCAATTCATCACTAGAACCACTTTCGCGAAAAACTTCTTCTGGAGAAGAAAATGTTGAAACACCTAATTCTGAAGAATATATTATATCATCTTCAGGATCAGGCATCATAAAATCTAATGCTAGGTTGTGTAGAACGCTACATGCCATTATGATAGAAGCACACCTCTCAGGCGTGTAGTGTAATGTGCGGTCCTTACAAAGGCATCTCCACCTATTTTTAAGTCTTCCAAAAGTATTTTCGATCACAACTCTGGCCTTCCCATGGATGGTAGTATATTTTGCCTCTGGAGTGCCTTCAGCAGCATCTGTGATTGGTGTCATCAACCAAGGCCTCTGTGGATATCCAGAATCCCCTGAAAATTTTATTTTGATTGTATATTGAATTAAATAATCTTACAACGGACAGTAACATTAAGTAGACAGTAAGTAATCTTAAAATAACTTGAACTTTATCACTTTATTTTAAAATTAGAACAAACTACATGTAAAAAAAAAATACCTAATAACCACACTTGTTCATTATTCTGGTGTAAGTCTTGGATATACCTATTGGCTTGACTATTTTCCCAAATAAAAGCGTCATGGGTGGCACCTCCATACTTGACATTAACATTTAAAATTCTGCATTCACTGTCACATATCTATAACATAATAATTAATTGTTATCTTAAGTAATTGTAAGGTTATAAGTAGGTATAAATTAGTAGACTAATATCTCACCATTTGCACATTCAGTGAGTAGAAATGCTTCCTGCAGTAAAATAAGTGTTCTATGTCTCTTTTTGGAGTGAAGATATGAAAATGAGATCCATCAATGCATCCTATTACTCCAGGGAAGCCAAATTTTTTATAAAATCTGTAAATAAAGTATTGTAAGTAAAATTTTCTGGTATTAGGTAGCTATCATAATATATTTGTGGTTATTCAGTTGATCCTCCTTTCGCTGTTTAACATTCATTTCATTATTATAATTATTACTTACTTGTTTTTTACAATATTTCGCTGCTCTCGTGTTGTTGGAAATTTCAAAAAAATATTTAATATTAAAGGGTTAACAAGAGCATCAGTAACCTGCCTCACATATTTGCTCACTGTAGTTTGCCCTAAATACTTAGCCATTCCTACTATTCTTTGGTAGGAGCCTGTAGCATAAAATGACAAAGCACACAGCACCTAGAAATAAAAATATTAAATAGTTAATAGTGTATGGAGTATGTATGGAGGTAGCTGACACCCTGGATTAACATAAGGCTACCCTTTTCATCCCAATATTCTTACGGGATCGAAACTTACGCGGGTGATGCCGCGGGGCACAGCTAGTAAAATATAAAAACATTTTAGTTAGAAAGGTACTTATGTAGCTTATAAATTACACTTACTTTGTGTTCCAGGCTGATCCTTTTACTTGATTTTAGACTGGATTTTTCTTTTAATTCGCGACACAAGAATAAAAAGGCTTCCTTACTTAGACGAAATCTATTTTTAAATTCTGTGTCGCTAAGGTTTTGAAGGTTAATATTTGCCAAATTCTTTCTGAGTAGAGCTCTCCTTGAGATTTCTCTGTAAATGTAATAGTAAATTTAAAAGATAACTTGTTTTTTATTTATAACAATATATAGTGTTCTAAAATAAATCACTCACCCTGTTTCTCTTTGTACATTTCTACTTTCAACAATCAATCGCGCTGCAAGATAATAGTACAATGTACTACGTCGTGGGGTGCTTCTCGTTAATCTAAACATTTTCTGACCAAATAAATCAAAACAATCACTTAAATTATAATTTTATACTTAAAATGAACTCCGACGAAAGTTTTTTCACCGTCAAATTTAAAGTGAATAAACATTCGTGAAACTCGTAAGCCAGCCGTCGACAATTACGATACGATCCGTCATTTTATGCCTTCGTGCTAGCTATCTTCATACAAACGGCTCGAGTTACGTTTCGTATTCGATACGATGACGATACGAAACTTACATGTTTTTGTTCGTGCTCTGAAAATTAGTTCAATTTACGCACACCAGAGGCGCTGTTCAAGTTCCCATACAAAATGCTTTCGTTGTCGATTCGAATGTTTTTTCGATAGTGATTCGTGCTAGGGGTAGAATAAGAGGCGCCATGGCTGTGAAGTCCTTAGTAGTTAAACTTTCATAGGGTGTAACAGGATCTTTTAGCCCCTGAATGTTGTAAGCAGGGAGGTATTTTTGGTAAGCATTTGTGGAATTGTATTGTACCTAAATTGTACTGACAGACAAACTTAGTGTTTTTTTTTTTTGAAAAATGTAGTAGGATTTTTTGGTCAAATTCTTGTGATCAGTTGATGTTATTTCCGTTTAGGTAAGTATATACTTTATGATATGGTTTCATTTCATTTTTGGATGGACTAGTTTTCCATAACTTTAGTTATTAAAGGTATTTTGGAAACTGAATTTCAAATACGGAATAGGCTTTTAACTTGTAAGCGCCAATTAATAAGGGCAGTATATTATGCCCTGGATAGGAGAGAGGTTTGAACAAATTTGAGGTGAAAGGGTCTATTTCAGATGCTTAGGGTTTTTCCTCAACGATACTAATTTCCATATGAGTTTCACATATTCTGCTAGCAGTAATTACTTGATGAGTTTAGAGCTAATCGAAACTAGATTTATTTTAGAAGTATAAAGATATGAACTCTTTTCCTTAACCTCATAATATGTCCAAAATTGGGATTGTGTAATGAGTTGCATTTTTAAGTGAGGGAGTTGTATAATTGAACTTGTTATGATGTGCACTTGGTGAGCAGATGGAGAGTTTTAGAGTAAAGCAATTTGTAGATAATTCATTCATAGTACCTACATTTATTGTATTATACCTTGTTCATGTTCTACTCACAATCCATCAATACCTACTTTGTCCTCACAATGTTCTCCCCCCTCCTTTTTTTTTGTTTCCTTGATAATTTCACTTTAGTGCTGCAATTATCATTTAAATCTACTGTTAAATATGTAGACTAGTAGTTGGCAATCAAATGATTAATTAGGTATTTTGATTTTATAAGCTTTGAATAAGATCACCCATTTCTGCCCAGCCCTTCGGGAAGTCCGGGCGTAATGTTAAATAATGCGACTAAGTTTACTAGCACTTTTTTTTTTTTTTTTTAGTACTTGTGTTTCAAGGTTTGTTTAAAGTGAAAAAAATAATTCTTAATAATCAAGCCTAAAAAATAGCATTATTAGTTTTCAAGCCCAAACATTTAAACACACTTATAGTGGTATTTATTGGTATGTCTTATCGCAGTCTCGATATTTTACCAAATAAACAGTCAAGTTAGATTGTAAGAAAACCTTGTTTTCTGTAAGTGGCACTCACTACTGGTAATTTAGTAGGTAAAACAGAGATAAGAGACTATTCAAGTATGAAAAGTATTAGTAAATGTGTATGTAATTAACCCTTTATTGGTTATTTGGTAGGTAATGTTATCTTCCAGATAATCCTAAGTGATACCCCTGTACCTATAGGATGAAATCATAATATGATTTCATAAAGGTAATATGGTATACCTATCTATTTTGATCGATTTTTTTTTTTTTTGTTCATAATGAAACTGAATTTTCTATTTTGTTTGGGACTGACTGAAATGTATTTTTCAGATAAATTCTATGTAGATCTATCTATTGTATTGTTTGTAAATGCATCTCAATATTTAATAAGTTCTTTGATGGTATTGAGAGGATCATCATCTACCCGGCCTTCTCCCAACTATGTTGGGGTCAGCTTCCAGAGAATGGCTTTGAGAGGTTAAGATATTGAATTTGGTAGGTATCAAATATTTTCTTATCTATGTCCATAGCCAATAGCAGAATCAGAGCAATATAACTGCTTTGCCAGCATTTATTCCAGTATTGGTCTTCTTGAATTGTTATTTTGGAATATAAGCCGGGTTGTTGTTGAGGTCCACCATATATATTGATTTTTATTTTCAGTGACAAAAATAATTAATTTATTTTTCAGACATAGTCCATTCCAACCGATTAGATTAAACCAAAACATCATAAGATATTGTGGTGGTGGTTTTCAATGGTGTGATTCCTGTTATTAACCCGGTAGAAGGATGTTTTATTTTGTTATTTACAAAAGTAAGTAAATCAACTAATGTTGTGCTTGTTTTACATTTTCGCCATAGAACTGGTAAGTTTCACTATTATCATGAGAATGTCTTGTGGTTTTAATATTTATTGAATAGTTGTTATTGTTTTTGTTTGTAGCTAAGACATTGTGTACTCAAGTTTGTGATTGTTTCGGTTTGTTTATCAAATAGGATGAATTAAAGTTAATGTCAATTAGAGATTATATAACTTTTGTTCTGGTTTTAGTTTGGTGGCAGTGGGCATTGCCAGCTGGTTTTGCTGCATCAGCCAAGTTAATCAACAATTTGTGTTTGTCTTATGTTCTTCATAAGCCACTGTTACTGCTTTCCCTATGATAGGGGTAATAACCAGTACGGCTTGTTTCTGGAATATCTCAATCCCTTGTTTCCTCAGTTTAGAGGAATCTAAATGGGGTGAATAAGTATGGGAGCATGGAATAATACTTTGTATTATTCCAATTATGGTTTAGTCCATTGCACTTGTATCTGAAATCAAGAGTTTCCAGAGGTAGCGTTTGTCGTCAGCCATTGTATCACAGAATCATGTTTACAAAGTATCTTGTGTATTTAAATGTATGCCTGTAAAAATTGCACAATTTTGCATTATTGTTTTAGTTTACAAAATAGATATCATTTATCAGTTTTTGGCAGGATAATTAAGCCACCTAGAGCTAGATAAGTCACTGAGTATCTCGTACACAGTGATATCTTTTAATTAGCTATATTTTGTTTGTTAAAAATGGCAATCCTCGATATGAAAGCTAGATCACGTAGTATTGAGATAACATGCTATAAGCATCTCGTGCTAAGCATGTGCACACCATGTCAGATATGTGCCAGTTAGCAACATAGAATCAATGTTGTTGAGAGTACCTTGTACTCGTTGATAACAATCTAGTTAGCGAGGCAGAATTCCACACTCACTATAGGAAGTATAATGCTTTTGCAAGTTTATCTATAGTATATAGTATAACACACAGACAGTGTGCAGGGTTAAGTAAGGCTGTCTCGCAACCTTCATGCTTGTAAATTAAAAGTATATAGAACCACTTTTGACAATTCCTTAGCCAAGATCATAGAAATGTGACTTACCCCTGGTGACGAGTACATACCAGCGTTAGCTATGTAGAATAACATCGCTAAGTGCATCACGTGCTACATTGGTAGTTTCATATTCAGCTGGTAACGTAGAATTAGCGTTACTGAGAGCATCTCGTGCTTACTGGAGGGGTAATGCTGACAAGCGCGTACCAGCTAGCTATGTACAGTTACATCGCTAAGGGCATCACGTGCCTCTCTGGTAGCTTCTCATCCAGCTAGTAACGTGGAGATAACGTTACTAAAGACATCTCGTGTCCACTGGAGAGATAGGTAATGCTTTAACAAGTTGTGTTGTGTTAATGTCCACCATAGTGCTTGTAAAACACTGTCAGTATCACGTACAAAGTGGTCAGTTAAAGCCAGGCATTCTCGCACATTAGGATTGTGGGAGGCCTCCGGATCTAAGTACATCTAATGTGGGTCAGGAACTCAAGACTAAAGCTGCTTCTAGTTAGTTCTGATGTAGGTAATTTATCAGCTTTCCTGTTAATATCGTTGATGGACGCCTTGTCCGTCTCAGGTTTTCACTAACGATGCACTTATTGCACTTTCTATCACTTAACATAATTAACATTTGTTATTCTAGTAAAAAGTTCCGTAAACTTATTTTAAATGAATAATTTTAAGAGAGCAAATTTTTTCGTGCGATGAAAAAACGCGCGCGAAAGAAAAGTGGCATTCCTGCGTGTGTTGCCACCAAGGACGATAATTCTATTAAAAAAAATATTATAATATTTTTTTATTATATCTAAACGAACGCGATGTCTACGCTGTGCATAAGAATTACTACTTTGTTTAACGAATTATATTTCAGATCGCCGTGAAGTAAAATTTATTATTTTTATAACATTGATTTTACATTCTGTGATTACTTGAACTCACACACTGACTCATTAGTATTACTAAAAAATTAGGAATATCGTATGCTTTTACAATGCTTGAATATGTGAGCACATATGTATCCATCACATAATTAATTTATCTGTCATTGCTTCATTTTTAATTCTTTTTACCTGTTGTGGTATAGTAATCTTATTTCAGGTTTATCGTCTTTACATATAATTATATATTTAATTTATACAAAATATTGTAAAACATTTTAAATGAGTCGGTGGAGTTTCTTGCCCATTCTTCATACTAAAACTATCTTTTGGAAGAGGCGACTAGAATCAATTCAATTTTATGTAAATTTTGACGTTCTAAAGTGCCTTCTATGTGCCTAATTGAAATAAATTATATGACTTTGATTTTGTGAGGTGAGTATATCACTAACCTTCGGTTTGCCGACGACTGAGCTGAGCTCATGGCTGAGACCATGGAGGACTTCAGTACAATGCTCGATGACCTCATTAGAGCCTCCAAAACAGTGGGTCTTAAAATGAACATGGACAAGATAAAGGTCATGTCAAATGCTCATATAACACCCACTCTCATGAAGTTCGGAGACGCTACGCTCGATGTTGTCGACGAGTACGTAAACGTAACCTAGGACAAACTGTCCAGCTAGGTAGGTCTATCTTCGATAAAGAGGTCAATCGTCGAATCCGACTTGGCTGGGCAGCGTTCGGGAAGTTATGCAATAATTATCTTCTCGTCCCACATAACGCAGTGTCTCAAGGCGAGAGTCTTTGACCAGTGCGTGTTGCCAGTGATGACCTATGGCACTGAAACGTGGTCGCTCACAATGGGCATTATCAGAAGACTAAAAGTCACTCAAAGGGCAATGTAGAGGGCTATGCTTGGAGTTTCCCTACGTGATCGAATTAGAAATGAAGAGATCCGTAGGAGCACCAAGGTAACCGACATAGCCCGAAGAATTGCCGAACTTAAGTGGCAATGGGCAGGGCACATTGCTCGCAGAGTAGATGACTGGTGGGGCTTTAAGGTTCTGGAGTGGCGATCGCGTACCGAAAGACGTAGCGTTGAAGGCCTCCCACAAGCTGGACCGATGACCTTGTGAAGGCCGCAGGAATCCGCTGGTTGCGGGAAGCACAGAATCGGTCGAAGTGGCGGTACATGGGGGAGGCCTATGTCCAGCAGTGGACGTCTTTCGGCTGAAATGATGAATGATGATTTAAATATATATTAAAAAAACTAAAAGGCCTGAAATAAAGGAAATTATTTTAAAAAACAAAAAACCCGTCTGCAAAAACATATAACTGAAAAGAGAAAAACAAGCATTATATGAATTTTGGTATCGCAGGCGGGGACCAACCAATAACCTGAAATTATGGTGTAAATTTCAAAATTCTGTAAATTATTTGCTTGTTCTCTCTTTTCAGTTATGTGTTCTTGCAGTCGGGATTTTTGTTTGTTTAATTAATTAGAAATTAACAGTATGGTTGAATTACAGAAAAGTGAGACAGCGGGAAATGCGAAGAAATGGTCTCCGTTTTGGAAACAGGTTAGTGTTATTTTATTCATGAGAAAATAAAGATTAAATTCTTAGTTTTTAAATGAAATAGGATTGGGTGCCGGTGCTTGGGGGAGGCGTATGTCTAGCAGTCCGTCGGCTAAATGATGATACCTTTAGGGAACTATTTATTTATGGACGATGAAAACCTTCATATTACTTTTCATCAATATCTTTAATTAATGACATGCTCACTTGCTCAGCTTACGGTAATATTAATTAACATTTAATTTGAATGCAATATTTCCAAACTTGAATAACTTGGTTGTTGGTTTGGTTGGTGGGTTCACTCCGGATCCACCATACCCCGGTAGCGTGGGAGTGAACCATACCACGATAGTAGTAGTATTGGGATTTGAAAAATTGTAAAACAATATCGGTCCAAATACAAGTTTATTATTATTTAACTTAAACTAAAAACGCTTCCAAATAAAATAACCTATGTTCTTAATTTGTCTAATGCATGCCCTATTGTGATTTCATTGTGCAATAACTGCATTTGGACTTCTCTAATAAAATCATCATTAATAATTTGTTCCGTTCGACGTATTTTAGGAGTAACCTTTGTTTTATTAAATTATTTGATTTATAATTTTATTGTCAGATCATACAATCCAATTTGTTTGACATACACATCTTAAACACTAGTGTTAGTACATGATAATATTTGGCAAATTTTGGTCATAATTACTAGTAATGTCAAACACAATCAATAATAATGTCAAAATCACCACTAACAATGTCAAAATCACCAATAAGACAACCAAATATCCATTAATTACTTTAACATTATTTCAAGGCACGATTTGACGGTAATGAGGAGGCTATTGGCACTGCCCCGCACCCGCCGCATCAGGGAGGCGACAGGCTTTACGCGACACGATAACTTATGTATTTTTATCCAAAAAATTTCAACGTAGCTTATGAACGATAAGCCCTGAATTTGAGTACACTGGTAGGTCTGCTGTATACACATCAGTAGGGCTTCTAAGGGGACGGCCGAACGGAGGACTGGCTATTCTCTGGAGAAAGGGTGTTTTTGAGTCTGTCTCGAAAATATCCTGTAATAGCTCTCGGTTAGTGGCCATTAAAGCTGTCTCCGGTGGTCGCAATATTATTGTATTTTCTGTATATATGGCCTAACTCACCTACTAACTGACCGGAAAACCTGCCTTTGTTTACCGAGGTATTAAGTGAGGTAAGTGCAATTATTGCGACATATGATCTGGAAAACGTATATACACTCTTTTGCAAAAAAAAAACGGGCACCTAAGGAAATTTACGTTCTAAGGTCGATTTGAGTTAATTAAATGAAATTTATTTCTTTGACGTAGTCTATGTATACTTATAATCGTGTAAATTAATGCGCATGAAGTGAATTGGGGCAATTAAAAGAAAAAAAACGATGGATTCTTTAAAACCGATGTACATGCCCAAACAATAAGAAGTGGTCGGCAATAAAGACAAGATTTTTTTAAACTTTTTTTAATTAAATAAAGTTACAAATGTAAAAACCTAATAACGAGTGTGACCTCCTCTTGCCAAAATCACAGCTTGAATCCTTCTGGGCATGCTTTCTACGATGTTTTTAATAACGTTTTGAGGAATACGTTCCCACTCTTCTGCAATGACTCTTTTTAGCTCCCTGATGTTTTGTGGAGCAGGTTGCACTGATCTTACCCGTCTCTTTAGAACATCCCAGACATGCTCAATTGGATTGAGGTCAGGACTTTGAGCTGGCCAATCTAAACGACGGATCTCAACTTCTTGCATGTACGCTTCCACGTCGCCAGAACGGTGCGGGCGAGCATTGTCGTCCATAAAAATGGAATCTTCCCCAAGTGCAGTCAATGTGGGTTGTGCATATGGAATTAGGGCTTCCATTATGTACCGGTGTGCATTTAATGTTCCATTTTCTATGAAAACTAACTCCGTACGCTCCGTCGAATTAATTGCTGCCCAAAACATAACGGAGCCTCCGCCATAAGGAGTGATTTCTTCGAAACACACTTCCGCATAGCGTTCCCGTGGTCTTCGCAGCACTCGCCGGCGTCGGTCCTCTCCACACAAAGAGATTCTAGCTTCATCAGAAAACAATACTTTATTCCAGTCCTCCAGAGTCCATGAAGCACAGTTCCGAGCAAACTGAAGTCGAGCAACACGGTGCTCACGGAGTAATTTAGGGCCCCGAGCTGGGCGGTAACTAAAAATAAAATAAAATAAAAAAATGTTTATTTCTTCACTTAAGGTTATATACAAGGTGCAGTTTTGAACCTGCAAAACATTTCAGGAGGTTGTTATGAGACTCGTAAATAATCATATAACAATACGATACCAAGTCAATAATCAATAATACTTTTTCTTTTCGATTTTTCAATTTTATTGTTTTTCAGAATAACTCTCTTAATAACCCTCTTCAAAAAAACAGAATCACCCATTGCGATGTATCGCGTGTCATGTCACTGTGTGCGTGAATGCGATGACCAGTGACGTCAGCCTGTACGAGTCTCCGCCCACATTTCTATGAAACGAACGCGGCACGTACGTTAAACTAAAATGAAGGTCGTTGCTATGGTTACGGGGAGTCCCCGCGATGCTCGTCATACCGCATTTCGATTAAGACTCGAAAATCTGTTACTGCGCATCGAAGGTTCAACCAACGTGCCGCGATCTGTACAAGTTGTTGTAGCTACAGCAACTTATAGCAAATAATTTTACCTTAGATGTAGGGGAAAGGTGTACGAGACGATCCGTTGAGGTGAGATGATCCTTTTTTATTGCAACGAAACTATTAGCGACATCTAGTTAGTTTCATTGGTAAAACGTAGTCCCTGATATTCCCAAGCCACAGTCAATCGTAATGGCGCCGTGAGTGACAACCAAATTTTTTGTGAAAATAATCAAAATTACGTGAAATTGATCTAAGGTAAGGTTGACTTTAAGTTTATGCCAAATGTGATATAGGTAGTCTATTGTGAAGGCTGTTGTATTAGTACCTTTGTTTATAGCTCTATTTTGTTTTTTTAATGGCGTGGTATGAGTTGAAAAGAAATAGGTTATGTTATAGAACATTAAATTAGAAAGTTGATGTTGGGGCGAGATGATTATGTTACTGGTGTACAAGATGATCCCTGCGGATCATCTTGTACACAATCTTTAACTATTTGTATGTTAATAGATTATGTTTTAATCTATTTATTTTTTATAACAAATATGACTTAATTAATTGCCTGCATTATGGACAAAATAGTAGTAGATTTCTATTCGTTCTTTTTATCGATTTCAATTAATAACAAAACAATACTTTATCTTGTTTTAGACTATGCCTCGCAATTATAAAAGAAAAACTAATCGTGGTGAGTGGTCGGAAGACTCCATGATCAAAGCGCTGGATTCTGTAAAAAATGGTGTGGGATATAGAACAGCTAGTAAACAGTATGGAGTGCCTGTTATGTCACTAAAAAGAAGAGCTAAAGGCAAAAATAAAGTGGCTGTTGGTGCAATAAAATATTTAGGTGGAAAAAAAACAGTTTTTACGATAGAACAGGAAATTGAGCTAGTGAAGCACATTCAAGATATGGAGACGAGGATGTATGGATTAACACGACAAGATGTCTTAACGTTGGCATATCAACTTGCAGTTAAAAACAATATCACCCACCCTTTTCACAGAGAAAAAGCTGGATATGACTGGCTGAGAGGTTTCCGTCAGCGGCATCCAGATTTAGCTCTTCGTGCTCCTGAATCCACTTCAACTGCTCGAGCTCGGGCGTTTAACAAACCTGTGGTAGACAGGTTTTATTCTGTGTTAAAATCCATTCAAGACACGAGAAACCATCCATGCCATCGAATCTATAACGTTGACGAGACGAGCGTTTCTACGGTACCCACCAAAAACTCAAAGGTGTTTGCAAGAACTGGACGCAAACAGGTAGCACGAGTTACATCAGCTGAAAGGGGGGAGACTACGACAGCTGTAATTTGTATGTCTGCTTCTGGAACTTTTGTTCCACCCATGTTTATCTTTCGAAGGATTCGAATGAAGATAGAACTAATGGATGGTGCACCGCCGGGGTCCACATGGGCATGTAATTCATCTGGATGGATGAATCTGGAAGTTTTTACTAAATGGTTTGATCATTTTTTAAGACACACGAAGCCTTCTGCAGAGGACCCAGTCCTGTTGATTTTAGATGGCCACCTTTCACACACAAAAAAATTGGAATTAATTTTAAAAGCTCGGGAAAACCACGTCACCGTTGCCTGCCTGCCTCCACACTGCACCCACAAACTACAGCCGTTAGATGTCAGTATGATGTACCCCTTGAGCGTGTACCACAATCAATCACTAGAAAAATGGATGAACAACAATCCTGGTAGGCCTGTGACTGTTTTTCAAATTGCAAAGATTTTTGGAGAGGCTTACTTAAAAGCAGCAATCCCATTTAATGCCATCAATGGATTTGCCAAAACAGGCATATATCCTTTCGACCCGGATGTGTTCACCGAAGCTGATTATGTCGCTGCTGCAACAACCGAAATGGAATTGAATGAAGACTCAAATTTAGCAGAAATGCCTACGACGGGTTTAAACACAGAGGAACTGCCAACAACGGATCCCTCACCACCACAAACACTCACTGCTGAAGATTTTGTTGATTTTCAGAATAAAACACCATCACCAACCCCTCTACATGATGAGAATATCTCTGTTCGCAGTCCTTTGTCGCCAATACCATCTACAAGTTACGCATGCAACCCAAGTGTATCGCCATCCATCCTTGAAGATAGCCAACGAGAACCTTTTAATGTTACACCGGCCCAAATTCATCCATTGCCAAAGATTGTAGGCAGAAGAAGTCATCTGAAGAGAAAACGAATGGACACGTCGATTCTAACTAGCACGCCATACAAAAATTATTTAGAGGAAGAAAGAAAAAAAAGACCGATAAAGAAAATAGAAAAACTCAAAAAGAACACGATGTAAAAAAAACTCATCCAAAAAAAAAACAGAAAGGGAAAGGAGTAGGCAAAGGAATGTCAAATAAAAGGAAGAAAACTAATATTGTGCCAGAGTCATCCGAAGAAGAAGAAGACGCGGAATGTCTATTCTGCACTGAAACATTTTCCAAAGATAACAGGGGCGAGGGATGGATAAAATGTTGTTTATGCCAAAGATGGGGTCATGAAGCTTGTGCAGGGATAGATAGCGATGATCCTGATGAATTCACATGTGATTTGTGTGCAACAACACCAGGAAAGCGACGCTTACAACTATAAAAGATTTATTTTTTTGAGTTTCATTTTGATTGTTTCACTGGTAAAGATAATTATAAAAAAAATTATTTCTTTTTAAGTGATTAAATCACTATTTTATAAGATTTGCGTTTAATGTTGATTATGGTATGGATAGTGCGATTTGTCATTTCTATTATTTTAGAAGAATATATATATTTTGTTAAACATTTACTGAACGATTGATCTCATATGTGATGATTGTTAGCTATTAATGATATTGTGCCTGACTATTAATTAATAAGACTGGCTCATTCTACCTAAGTCAAGGTGTATAAAATATTTAATTTTGTAATTAAAGATATAGCTCTGATCAATTATTGTTTATTTAAACCTACCAAAACCTAGGACATTCCCAAAATAGGGGCAACATGATCCCAGGATCATCTTGCCCCTACCATATGGATCATCTTGGACACCGGGGTGTACAAGATGATTCTTTGGTAGCGTTTTAAAAAATGTGAAATATAATATTATGAGATCTAAAAAAATAACATTTTGATTATGACAACAGGTAGACAGATAAATTTACTATGAATAAACGCTTTCACATCTGCATTAAGTTGAATGTCGTTTGAACTACAAGCATTCTCCCTTAAGTGAATCATCTCGTACACCTTTCCCCTAGTTCGAATTTGAAAATCACAATGTACCTACATTATTGTTTTAAATTTCGCTAAATAATAACTCATTTTTAAGCATCATTACAATGCCGTGGCCAATCTGGCGAGCCTGTTCCCAACTATGTTAGGGTCGGCTTTCAGTTTAACTGTATGCAGCTCACTACATGGAGTGCCAGTGAATCACGTAGGGCGACTGCGTATCAGACCTCAACAAACCAGTTACTTGATAACACGATACCCATTTGTTAGACTAATTGTCTGACTTCCTGGCTTTTGACTACCCGTACCAACGACCATACGGCAGGGCTGTAAGGTCGTTGACCCATACCGACCCGTGTGGTACCTAACGACCGTCCGAGAGCTACAAATCAATTCGAACCAAAGGCTTTAATTAAGTGCTTACCGAAACACGGGATTTCAATGATGTCCTAGATAAATTTAAAAAGTACTTACATCATTATGAATTAAAAAAATAACACAATGGTACTTGCTCAGTTGCGAACCCGCAACCTCATGCATGAGAGGAGAAAGCCTTAACCACTGGACTATTACTACGATCGCGAGCGCGTGCGCGGGATTTAGGTAGGCACCTAATAATAAAAATAATAAGACATGTAGGTACTCGGCGCAGTCGGCGCGCTCTGTAGGTAAATTCAGCCCCAAGGACGGTTTTTATTTGTAGATTTAAGATTTTCCTTCCTACTTTTTAACGGGCTGAGGACCGACAGAAATACATCAAGATAATTTGTGCTAGTTAAGTAGGTAGGTACCCATGTGTTAGGGATTTTAGGTGATTCATTTTGTCTGATAGGTATTTTTGGCGTAGTTAAAAATTTTAAATCAACTTATTTACACTAATCAAGTTGATTTAGCTAACATCGTATTTACAAATTATTGTCTACGTACAAATAAATAAATAAATTATCTACTTATGTTACCTGAAGATATTGTTCAAAGTTTCCACCGTCACACTCCAGGCACAGTCTAGCACAACGTTGCTGATTTTCCTTCAGCTTACGTAACACAAACACATTCGTTTTTATTGTGTCGAAAGCACTGATCGTCGAACTGCCGATGATCGCGCAGTCTCTGCGTAGCAGCCAGCATTACCCTGTGTGAGGGACGTTGCCGATTGGGGAATAACTCCGCGAACATTTCGATTGTATACATTGTCTCCACTGATGGCATACAAGCGGACCATCTCCACCAACTCTACATTGGAGTATTGGTCCGTCATTTTTACAAATAGGTAGTAGGTACCTATCCCGACCGTTAATCGAAGGCGCACTTGAGGGGCGGAATTTGCAAGCGTATGCACATACCGGCGTCATCAAATACACTAATAAATTGACCCGATTTATGCATTTGCGATGGCCGCGGGGGCGTGGCGGGGGAGAGGGAGCGGGCGGTGGTTGGTTCTTTGGATTTATGAAAGAAATGTCGGTTGCGTTTGTTTGTGTGTGTGAAAGCGCAGTTTAAGGACACGTACAGATTGGTCGCGTTTTAAAAAGGGGAGTTCACACTTACCGATTTCCGTAAATAAGAATAAAATGAAAAAAAAATACCTGCCCATTTTATTGTTGATTCGGGTCGAGAATCACTAACATAATTACCTCCTAAAATGTTTTGCAGATCCAAAACTGCACCTTGTATAACTTATGTTAGGTTTGGAGTCACCTTTTAAGCAAAGATTTGCTTGTATTAGGTGGTTCCGCTCCTCCAGTTTACAATCATTCTACAGATGTGTGAGAAATAAGCAAAAAGCAAAAAGATTAATTTAAGACTTACGCACTGGGTGTAGAATATGTTTGTGAGTGTGTGTATGTGTGTGGGTTCGTTTGTGTGTAAGTGTGTGTTTGTGTAGGTGTCGGGATGTAGTGGATGGGCATGTGTATGGAATATGTGGTATGTATAGCGCGAGGGTGTGTGGGTGTGGTGTGTATATGTGTACAAATTATATGTGTTTCTTAGTTATGTGATCTTGCGTAGGATATCTTCAGTTTCTTCATAACTTTTACTCTTGAGCCATTCAGTTAGTGTTTTTTTGCAGTCGTGGTATGTCATAGAGTAGATGGCACACTGTTCATTGAGAGCGTTATATATACGGGAAGATTGTTTAATAAATTGCCTGGTAGCAAATGTAGTCTTCACTGGACAATCTTCAGCTACTTTATTTTTCCTCCTAGACTGGGTCTTGGAAGTAATGAAGGGAAGAGATTTGTGTTTTTTTAATACGATCTGTAGGATATAGAGTTTCCTAACTGACAAAAGGTTTGAGGTAGAGTATAAACTTTCCGTGGGGAATCTTATCGGTTTAAAGAACATGACTTTCAGTAAAGCTCTCTGTGCCCTTTCTAGCTCCAAAATTTTTGTTTTAGATGCTCCGCCCCAAATTGGCAAACAGTACGTCAGTATTGACTGACCCAGGGAGACATAAATTTGCTGGATAAGATCCTTAGTGGTCACGTGGCGAAGAGATTTGAACGTCCAAATTAATTTCCTAACTCTGTTCATTAATAGTTCTAGGTGCAGATGCCACGATAGCCTTTGATCAAGTATAACACCAAGGTATTTAGTACTGGATACTTTATTGATTTTTAAACAAGAGCAGGTGGTGTTATTGGAGCTGGAGCAGGTATGAATTTTAATCTGAAGATCTTGCAATGGCTGGGTACGGTCAAATATGGAAAAGCAGATGTAATTTGTCTTTGAAATATTCAAAGTTAAAAGGTTCCGATCGAGCCAGGTAGCTATTGTAGATAGACCTCGTTCGGCGATGCGACCAACGCTGTCCCATGTTTCTCCCGAGAAAACAATTGCTGTATCGTCAGCATAGGAAAATATATGAGCACCTTCGATACTCATGTTACATAGGCTGTTTATGTAAATGAGAAACAGCGGCGGCCCGAGCACACTACCTTGTCCTACTCCGTAAGTCACTGTTTTTTCGGAACTAGTGACTGATCCTATTTTAACTACGTACCTGCGCTCACTCAGGTATTCCGTGAAAAGTTTAAGTGGTACTCCTCTTATACCAATGTCTTCTAGCCTATGTAGAAGCGTGGGGACAGAAACTGTGTCGAAGGCTTTTTTGATGTCTAGAAAGACGGCCAGACACTTTTCTCGATTGTCCACTTTTTCAGTGACGCTAGAGGTCAGCGCTAGGACCGCGTCTTCAGTAGACTTTCCCTGTCTAAAGCCAAACTGTGAGGGTGAAATTATTTTATGTTTTGTTAAATATGTACTTAATCGTTGGTTTATTAATCTTTCGACAATTTTAGACAGGGACGGGAGGACGGATATCGGCCTATAGTTAGTCGGATCAGTTTTGTCACCACACTTATGTACAGGTGTTATTACTGCTTGTTTCAGGGCCGTGGGAAAGCATCCTTGTTCAAAACATAGGTTAATAAGGTGTGAAATTATTGGTGAAATAATGAACTTGGCAGATTTTAAAAAACTTACGGGGATTTTGTCCCAGCCAGTAGCACTGTCGGATTTTAGGCTCATAATTACGGTTGCTACTTCTTCTGCGTCAGAGTGGAGTAGAACAAACGATGAGACCGGCGGGTTTGGAACGTCCGTAGGTATGTTGGGGTCGTTGTTAGCCTGTCTCTCAGGATTATTTATTATTTCGTCAGCCAGATGCCTTCCAACGGTTGAGAAGTATACATTTACTTTATTCACCGCCTCGAGAGGGGTAGCGGCTGATTCCAGTAATTCTGTGTTTTGTGTCTTAGGTGGTTTTCGTTGGGTAATTTTGTTTATTGTTTGCCATAACTTTTGATATAACTACTGATATTGGCAGCCAAAAGTCTCCTCCTGACCGTCCACAAGCTAACTTCTACTCCTCTTACTTCTTCAAGGCTCTTCTTCAGGTCCACACTTGACGCCTTACGATTCCGCAACGCCTGACTCACCAAAAAGCGGTCATCTCTTGGTTCTGTGCATCGTTTTCTTCCCGAACCGGGTCTTCTTTTGACCGAACCGGTCTCTTGATACCGTTGCCAAGTCCTCTGGACAGTTGAAAGACTCACATTTAGCCGCTGAGACACGTAAGTTTGCGAACAACCTTCTTCAAGTAGGGCTATAATTTTACCGGCCCTTATCGCTTTATCAGTCATATCAAAAAGTGGTATTTAATGAAAAAATAAAGATTAAATTGTTTAATTTGCAGAAAATATCCAAAAAGTTTTAAAATATCGTAATCAGTTAAAAATCGTTTCAGCAATTCGCGCCATTAGTAAAGCAATTTTAGAATAATCCACAATAATCATTATTTTTCTTTTATTAATTTCAAATTTTAAATTTGGAACGTAAAGAATCATGCCAGGATGCTTCAAATAACATGCCAATACATCGTCAAATTAATAAAACCTATTTCTTGTTCTTCTTCATTGAAGTAGAGAAAAAAATCTAAAGGGCCCGTTTTTTTTTTGCAAAATAGTTTATAATGGGCGATTTTAATGCACATCCACAAGAATTATTTTATGTTGAGCTATTAGGTTTTTGTAATGACCAATCCTGGGTCTATACAAAGAAGTTAGGATACGATCAAAACTACTACACATTTATTAGCGAGGCTCACGGCTATAGGAGGTGGTTAGACCATTGTGTGGTCTCTTCGTCAGCCTGGCAGACAATTGTTAGTGTAGATGTTCATGTGTCTGATCATTTACTTATATATATTATATGTAACTTAGATGTAGTTAGGCCAAAGTTGACGACCGGAGCTGCACCCCGCAGTGCTGTTGTCTGGGGTGGCAGAAATAAAACAGAGATCGAGACTTATCATGGGATGTGTTCTGATAAACTGAGAGAGATAGACTTCCCACAGGAGTTTGCGGTGTGCAGTCATGGGTCATGCAACTCGGCAGATCACAAACTTGTTCTTGATAAGTTGTACAAGAATATTGTAGACGTCCTTTGTGAGGCAGCGAGGGAATCTAATACAGTACATCAGAGACCTAAACTGGGTAGGGCGTTATGTGGTTGGAACAAACATGTTCGAGACGCGCACCGAGAGGCCAGGCTTAGATTTCAAGCCTGAGTTTTGGTTGATCGACCAACCTCTGGTACTATTTATGACCAAATGTACGAGACGCGTAAAATTTTCAAAAGCCGGCTAAAGTACTGTCAAAATAGGCAAGGCCAAATTAAAATAGACGTATTAGCAGAACAACGAGCATACAATAATTTCTGTGCATTTTGGCAGTCCAAAGATAAGTTGGAGGCTAAGCCTGGTCTCGCGGCGGATGTGGGAGGGGTTACTGAGCATGGGAACATTGCTAATTTATTTAGAGACCATTTTAAAGTGAGGTCTCCACTTGGCCATCAGTATCAGAAATAGGTTTTGTATCTCATAGTCGAGGGGATGGGCCGCTACTACGCTTCACCACGAAGCAAGTAAGGTTGGTCATAAATAGTATGAGTAGGGGTAAATCCCCTGGGCATGATGGGCTCAGCATAGAACATCTGAAATATGCAGGCATGCACATGCCGAGGGTTCTGTCCTTGTTCTATACGATATGTCTCAGCCATTCATATTTACCGGCAGATTTAATCAAGATCATTGTTGCACCCATCGTGAAAAACAGGACAGGAGACATCTCGGGCATGCACAATTATCGCCCGATCTCTCTTGCTACTGTTGCGGCCAAGGTGTTGGACAGTATGTTTAACTCTTATTTGGCAAGGTATGTTAAGTTGCACGATGCACAGTTTGGGTTTTGTCCTGGACTATCAACCGAAAGTGCTATCCTAATTGTCAAGCATGCTGTCTAATACTACACTGACCGTAAGACGTGTACGCCTCCTTCCTTGATCTCTCCAAGGCTTTCAATCTCGTTTCTTATGATGTGCTTTGGAGTAAATTAAGGAGTAGAAGTATAACGGAGGAGCTGCTCAGAGTATTGCAGTTTTGGTACCGTGGCCAGACAAATCGTGTCAGATGGTCTAATGCGCTCTCGGGATCATATGGGTTGGAGTGCGGGGTGAAGCAGGGTGGTTTGTCGTCTCCCCGGCTTTTCAATCTATAGGTATATTAATGATTTCATTATCATTCATTATCATTGCCGAGCTCAGCAGCATGCGTGTCGGATGCAGGGTAAATGGTGTAAGTTGTAACAACATCAGTTATGCGGATGACATGGTGCTGCTGGGGCCGTCGCTTGGTCGATCGCGGAGATGCTCAAAGTATGTGAGACCTACGCTGCTGCACATGGACTGGTCTATGATGCCAAAAAATGTGAATACATGGTCTTTGGGGTCGCTGGTAAGTGCCGGGAAGATGCCCTCGAACTTGCCATAAACGGTACGCCAATTCGTAAAGTCACATAATTTAAATATCTGGGGCATTTTCTTACTAGCGACCTCAGCGACCATTGTGATATTGAGAGGTAGTGTAGGGCTCTGGCGGTCAGGGGTAATATGTTGGCACGAAGATTTGCTTGGTGTACTAACCAAGTTAAGATTACGCTTTTTAAAGCTTATTGTCAAAGTTTTTCACCGGTGACCTTTGGGTCAACTACTCGAAAAGGTCGCTGGATGTTCTACGCGTCGAATACAACAATATTTTTAGGATGCTGTTGCGACTGCCTCGTTTTTAAAGTGCATCAGAAATGATCGCGGTAACCCATACCGATGGATTTCATGTCATCATCAGCAAAAAACGGCCTCACTCCTGAGCAAAAAGAGGGACAAGAAAATTGTTGGCGTTGATAATTTTGATGCTGCTGCAATTCGCAACCACATTTGTGGATATTACTCGAGAAAAGAATATCCTACACGATAAAAGCTAATGAGTTCGTTAAAAGATGCAGGCTTATTTTTTGGCGGTAAGTCGTCTCTATCAAAGATTTTGAAATCGATTGGCTTTAGTTTTAAAAAAATCTGACAAGCGGATAATCCTGCTAGAACGCTACGATATTATTTTGAAGAGAGTAACATTCTTACGTCAAGTAAAAACAATTACAGATTGGGACACTGTCGTGTTTATTGGAGAAACATGGTTGAATGCGAACCATACAGTTTCGCGGACATGGACCGATGATACAGCGGCCTCCACCTCAAAAGTTCCATCGGGAAAAGGAGCCCGACTTATTATATGTCACGCGGGATCAGCTTCTCAAGGTTTTATTCCAGACTGCCTCCTCGCATTCGCCTCTAAAATTACAAGTGATTACCATGAGGAAACGAACTTTGAGGTTTTAAAGAGTAGTTTGAGAAGCTGCTAGTCAGCTTAGAAAACCCATCGAAAATTATAATGGACAATGCACCGTATCATTATGTACAAGTTGATAAACCACCAACTCAAGCAAATAAAAAGCAAGAAATTGTCTCGTGGCTGGTAAGAAATGGTATGGATGCAAGTCCAACTTTATTAAAAGTTGAGTTGTTAAATCAGGTAAAAGCAACTAAGCCGTCCAGGCTCCACTATGTAATCGATGAACTAGCCCTAGAGCATGGACACGAAGTTATTCGATTGCCTCCCTACCATTGCCAGTATAACGCCATCGAGCTTATTTGGGCACAAATAAAGGGTCATGCAGCGCGGAACAATACTGAAACACCCTTCAGTACTGCTAAAATGATGACTCTGCTACAAACTGTGTGTGCAGAAATCACTACAGAAGACTGGAGAAAAGTCGTAGAGAAAACAAAGAAAATAATTTTACAAGATTTTAAACGAGATGTAAGAATAGACAATAGTATTGAAAATGAATTAATAATATCTCTGAGTGCTGACAGCAGTGATGAAGATGACAATACTAATAACAGTTCTGATAGTTCAACTGAATAAACGCATTTTTTTTGTTAAATTATGTACTTGTCTTATTTTGCTCCTTAAATATACGAAAGAAAAAATAGTAATGGGACAGGGATTCGCCTGATGATTTTTAAAATTCACATATATTTCAAGCCCGTATCGATTCATTCACTTTAATCGATGTTTTTAAGCAGATCACCTCACTATGAAGATAAAACTGACAGACGTGAAATGTTACCTATTGTTACGAGCTGGGTATGGGATAAATTAATTATTACCAATCAGACAATTAGATAACTTTATTAAACACAAAACACTTAAAACTTAATCACAAATTCACTACTGATCACTATTCGCTTAGATATCGCACTTCTAGTTCACTTCGATTCGCTTCGTTGTATCGCCTAAATCAGACTGACTACATCGTATTTTTTTTTTTTTTTTTTGAACGGTCATCTCGCAGTTTTGACCACTAAGGTCTTGGCTGCTTAACCGGACTTTCCTGTGGGTGCCTTAAGCTGCTACACTCAAAGCCTCCAGCCAGGGGCAAAATACTAAACTAAATTAAAACTAGGCGAACGCTCGCTAAGGGCACCCCCTGTGGGGTACGAACCTCGGCTTAGGGCGTCGCTGAGGGGAGGACAGCAAGAAGGGACAGGCTGGATCAAGATTGGTTTATATCATGATTATTAAGCGGGGTAGTTTAAAGCTACGTGCTCAGCGGCAACAACTTGCTGGCGCCTCGTTTTCGAGCAAGGGTCGGGGAGGAGTATTATTTAATCAGGGACACGGTCGCGATCGCAAAGGACCTCGGCGGCGAGGTCGGAATGACGGGAGGCGTCTGTATTTGTTTATTGTACTGGTGGCCCTATTCTGCTCTTGGAGGAGTGTGATGGGATCATCAGGGTCGGAAAGTACATGCCGCGGACGGCGGATCTGACTAAGACTACATCGTGTGTCGGCGCTCTGCTTTTATACCGCCAATATTCACGAACATTCTGGCTAAGTGTAGAACGGTTCCAGAAAAACATCAACAAATAAACATTACCAGGAAATACAAAAGTAGTAGGTATATAAAAAATAATAACCTACTTGTACCGAATAAAGAAATAGGTACTTTATGCCCTCGGCGTACGGTCGAAATTACAATGACAAGTCCTAATATTTTTTATAAGTAGTTACCTACTTAACTTCAAACTAATAATAATGGAATGCTTCTCGAAGTTTTTAGCGCAAACACACTGTAATCCGTGCTTTCTCGAAAGATTTCGTACGTACGACGTAACACTGCCCCCTGCTTAGACATGCTCGTCCCGAGCATCATTAGCCTCGTAGTATCGGGCCAATCGGTCTACATGAACAATCTTAGGCGCACCTCGTAGACCCTTCTGTATTCGGTAGGTGACATCGTTGATCCTAGTCACGACTCGGTATGGTCCATCCCAATTTGCTTGCAATTTCGGAGACTTCCCCTTGCTCCGCACTGGGTTATGTAACCACACCAGTGAACCCTCGTCGAAACCCCTACTGTTTGCCTTGCGGTCATAACGGGTCTTCATCTTCTGAGACATCTGTTGGCCGGATTGTCGGATATGCTCATAAACATCATTCAACTTGTTACGCAAATCATTTGCGTAATCTGTTACACTACGTGGAGCATCAGGGGGAGCTCCAGTGATTAAATCTGCAGGCAACCGTAATTCTCTTCCAAAGTTCGCGAAGGCTGGCGTCACAGTCGTACTTTCGTGGACTGCGCTGCGGTAGGACAGCAGAAACGGCTGTATGTGCTTGTCCGTTCCACCATTCCATCAGATTGTGGGTGTTAAGAGGTGGTTCTGGTTTTGTAGGTACCCATCAATCGACAAGTTTCCTGAAATACTTGCGATTCAAAATTCCTTCCTTGATCGCTGTGTATTTCTAAGGGTACTCCAAAACGACAGAAAACTTCCTGAACTAATTTATCTGCGACGGTTGTAGCTTCTTGGTTAGGAATGGCGAAGACTTCTGGCCACTTTGTGAAGTAATCCATGACCACCAGGAAGTACTTGTTTCCGCTCTCACTTTCTGGAAATGGTCCCGCAACGTCTAGTGCTATCCGCTCCCAAGGGGCTCCAACGTTGTACACTTTTAATGCACCTCGGCTGCGTGTGTGGGGTCCTTTAACGGCCGCACAACTGGTACATTTGCGACACCAGTCCTCCACATCATCTCGACAGTGGATCCAGTAAAAGCGTTCTCGAATTTTTAGTAGAGTCCTTTTTACCCCCATATGTCCTCCTGAACATCCATCATGGTAGAGCCGTAGAACATCCGGTACCTTAGCTTTAGGGACAACCATTTGTAGATGACAGCTGTCCCCTCGAGCGTTTTCCCATTTACGGCACAAGACTCCATCCTGGATCACCAAGCTGTTCCATTGCGCCCAATAACTCTTCGTGATGGAACTCATCGCAGCCACATCACTCCACTTAGGTTTAGGAGCACCAGCTTTGACCCACTCGAAGATCGGTTTGATGTCCGAGTCATTTTGCTGAGCCTGCTGTAGGGTTTCCTTCCATTCATCGCTGAGATCTGTTCTAAGCATCCTCACGGGTACTACTTCCTTAGTCTCTTGCCTGGCACAGTGCTTACAGTCTTCAGGACAAGGTCTTCTTGACAAGGCGTCTGCGTTACCGTGAGTTCTCCCACTGCGATGTTCAGTTATGAAGTCAAACTCTTGTAGTAGTTCAATCCATCTCGCCACTTGCCCCTCTGGATTCTTAAACTGTAATAGCCACTTCAATGCAGCATGGTCAGTTCGTAATTGGAATTTACGTCCCAGCAAATATTTACTGAATTGCTGCAATGTCTTTACTACGGCGAGTAGCTCCCGTCTTGTAACGCAGTAATTTCTTTCTGGTTTGGATAAAGACTTGCTGAAGTAAGCTATTACAACCTCTTGGTCTCCTTTCCGTTGAGACAGCACGCCCCCAATTCCAGTATTACTTGCATCGGTGTCAACTATGAAGTCATTTTCAGTGTCAGGATATCCCAAAATAGGTGTATTGCACAGACGTTTCTTTAATTCCTGAAATGCGACGTCGCAGTTCTCGTCCCAACAGAATTGCCGCTTTTCCTCAGTGAGTTTGTGCAGAGGTTTCGCAATGTCGGCAAAATTCTTGACAAACCTTCGATAGTAGGAGCACAAACCCAGAAATGCTCTGACCTGTGTCTTGTCTTTCGGAACTGGCCAATCCTTGACGGCGATTACTTTTTCTGGGTCTGTTTGAACACCTTCCCCCGAAACTATGTGTCCTAAAAAGTTTACTTGTTGTCTGAAAAACGAGCACTTTTTCGGACTTAACTTGAGATTTGCTGTTTGGATTTTCGACAGCACTCGGTTGAGGTTTTTAAGGTGATCTCCAAATGTACGGCCCACGATGATAATGTCGTCTAGATATACAAGACATGCGTCTCCAATCAATCCGGCGAGTACTTGCTCCATCAACCTTTCAAACGTCGCAGGAGCATTGCACAAACCGAATGGCATAACTTTAAACTGCCACAACCCTTTTCCTGTTGAAAATGCAGTTTTCTCCTTATCCTTGGGGTCTATTTCTACTTGCCAGTAGCCACTTTTCAGGTCACGTGTGGTAAAGTGTGTCATCGATCCTAGGCAGCGGGTAGCTGTCCTTCTTCGTGACGTCGTTCAGTCGTCGATAATCCACACAGAAGCGCATACTGCCGTCCTTTTTCTTTACCAGGACCACAGGAGAACACCATGGACTCGATGAAGGTTCTATAACACCATCCTTCACCATTCCCTCAATCATGGTTTCCACCTCTTTTTCTCGTGCAACTGGCAGTCTTCTTGGTCGCTGACGGATTGGTAACTCGTTGCCTGTATTAATCTTATGCTGAACAAGTCCAGTTCTCCCTATGTCAGCATCGTTTGAAGAGAAAGTGTCGGCGTACTGAAGTAACATCTTCTTAGCCTTGTCCATTTCTCCTTTAGTTAAATCGCAGTTTTCCAAAAGCGTTGACACGTCAAATTTTGCACTACCAATTTTATTTCCGGTAGGCGGATCCTGCAATTGACGCATCCAAGCTACTTCCTCGCAAGTACCGATCAAGGTGCCCTTCTTGATCACATGCTCCTTGTCACTTGGATTCAGTATGCGTACTGCTGAGACGTTGGTGGCCTTGACCAAAGTACGTGCCATCTTCCATGGGAAGTCATTGTTCACCCTTTCTATCAGAACACTTCGATCTTTGTGTCTAGAATTCTGTGGTAAACTAATTGGCACAATTGTTTCTGATCTGCGAGGAAGAACAATCGCTTTCAAGCAGTACACTTTTCCTGATGGTGCACCTTCCATGAAGACTTCATCTGAACCACATTTCAATACTCCTTGATCAACGTCGATCTCGCAACGATGTTTCCGCATGAAGTCCAAGCCCAAGATGCAATCGTCCACTATTCGGCCACGATGACATTGTGCTGGTAAGTTCTATCACCCAATTTTAACTCCACCTCCTTCTTGCCTCGGACGATTATGTGCTGACCGGTAGCTGTTAGTAATCGTATACGGTCGTGGTTATCGACGTAGTCCCCAAGAAACCGACTTGCTAGGTGAGAATTGACGACCGTGTGAGAAGCTCCAGTATCCAACGTCAGTTTGCATGGTGTTCCGTTGACTTCGCCTTTGATGGTAAGGCTGTTCCCATCATGTGCTTGCGAGATCAAGATTCTCGGGGCTCTTTCAATACCAGCCAGCACCCGCCCCCCAGTCCTGGCATTTACTCGTTTCCCTGCTGTGGCTGGGCAGTCACTTCAGCCAGCCTTCCCTGCTGGTCTTCTCTCGGGGTGCTGCGCTTAGGACAGCTTGACCGAAGATGACCCCTTTCTCCGCAAGTGTAGCACCTAGGACTGCACCCTTGCGGCCGGTCGCGTACAGGTGATGCTACAACCTCCCTGACGCGGTGCGTTCGGTGGTCCTGCCTCACTGCCTCTACTTCTAAGGCATGGGCCAAGGCGTCTTTCAGCGTCTCATGATGCTCAAGTCTCACAGCGGCTCTAACTTCTAGGTCGCGTATTCCATCAACGAACGCTTGTACCAGATTCCCATCGATAAGTGCAGGGGCAGACTGGTATGCTTTCCGAACCAGCTTTTCAACTTCGAGGGCCCACTGCTGTAGGTTCTCGGCACTACGTTGAACACGATCCTTCAATTTAGCACGAAATACGTGCTCCAGGTGCGCGTCGCCGTATCTGGACTCTAACGCCTCCAGCAGCTGCTCGTAGGTTACATTCTTGCCGAGCGCCTCAAGAATGTTTAGGGCCTGGTCTCGGAGGCCCAAGGTGAGCGCGGTCATGGCTTGCGGTTTTGTCCATCCATTCGCCTTCATAACGGCCTCAAATTGAATTTTATAAGCCGACCACGAAGATGTGCCATCGAATGGAGGCACCTTAAAGCCCCGCGCTGAAGGTGCAGCAACTACTGAAGCTACCGTCACGTCTCCAGTCTTCAGTTCCCCCAAAGCCTTCTTCATCCCAGCGATCTGAACTTCGGCTTCTGAGAGGCGATTCTCGTGCTGCTGTACCTGATCCTTCATCACCTTTAGGTCTTTGCCAAAAGTTGCATGAAGATCCTTTATGAGGAGCATCTGCTCGTCTTGGCGGCGGACCTGCTCCTCTTTGTCTCGCTGCAACTGCTCTTCCAACCGGCGAACCTGCTCCTCTTGGCGGCGGACTTGCTCCTCTTTATCTCGCTGCAACTGCTCTTCCAACCGGCGAGCCTGCTCCTCTTTGTCTCGCTGCAACTGCTCTTCCAACCGGCGAGCCTGCTCCTCTTGACGGCGAGACTGCTCATCTTGACGGCGAGACTGCTCCTGTAGCAGCGCCATTAAAGCTGACAAGTCTGGCGCCATTGATGCTGTAGAAACTGCGGATGGGCCAGCGACTGGCACTGACGTAGGCTGGACACCACCCGGTGTCTGTGTTGGAGAATGTTCAAACCGCCTTTGGTCCATGTCCTGCTGTCGCTGACTCCTGGTACGGATACCGTCCGTGTCGTCCTTCGGTAGAATTGGCATAATTTATCCCTCACTTCTGACACCAAATTGTTACGAGCTGGGTATGGGATAAATTAATTATTACCAATCAGACAATTAGATAACTTTATTAAACACAAAACACTTAAAACTTAATCACAAATTCACTACTGATCACTATTCGCTTAGATATCGCACTTCTAGTTCACTTCGATTCGCTTCGTTGTATTTTTTTTTTTTTTTTTTTTTGAACGGGCATCTCGCAGTTTTGACCACTAAGGTCTTGGCTGCTTAACTGCTGGATCAAAATTGGTTGAGATCATGATTATTATGTGGGGTAGTTTAAAGCTACGTGCTCAGCGGCAACAACTTGCTGGCACCTCGTTTTCGAGCAAGGGTCGGGGAGGAGTATCATTTACTCAGGGACACGGTCGCGGTCGCAAAGGACCTCGGCGGCGAGGTCGGAATGACGGGAGGCGTCTGTGTTTGTGTATGGTGCTGGTGGCCCTATTCTGCTCTTGGAGGAGAGTAATGGTATCATCAGGGTCGGAAAGGACATGCCTAGGACGGCGGATCTGGCTAATTCTGGAAGGGACATAATTGGCTGCTTCGACAACCAAGGGGTTGCGATGTCTAGGAGCGGAGTCAAAGTAACGCTTGGACATGCGTTTAAGGAACTGGTGAATCGTAGGGATTTTACAGTCGAGATGGAGGATCTCGTTTCTGACATAGAAGGGGACTACATCGTGTGTCGGCGCTCTGCTTTTATACCGCCAATATTCACGAACATTCTGGCTAAGTGTAGAACGGTTCCAGAAAAATATCAACAAATAAACATTACCAGGAAATACAAAAGTAGTAGGTATATAAAAAATAATAACCTACTTGTACCGAATAAAGAAATAGGTACTTTATGCCCTCGGCGTACGGTCGAAATTACAATGACAAGTCCTAATATTTTTTATAAGTAGTTACCTACTTAACTTCAAACTAATAATAATGGAATGCTTCTCGAAGTTTTTAGCGCAAACACACTGTAATCCGTGCTTTCTCGAAAGATCTCGTACGTACGACGTAACACTATTAAAATGACTCCACTTTGATCAGCCGATCGATTCTGTAAAAAACTCACCGTGAAAAATTAGGTGAATTAAGCGTGAAGAGAGCGTGAAGTAAGCTGTCAATCGTGTCAATCTGTAGCACCAAGGTGTATGTTCACTTCAAGCTCACTTTACATAAGTTTTCACGGTCGCAATTTTACCGAATAGACCGGTACATTTCTATCATTGACCAAAGAAGATAGATTTATATTTGTAACTCAAAGTAGTTACGGTATCCTTCGCGCCATCGACAAGATTTTCAGACTGAGTTAGCTTGGACTTTATCTACCTCACTCGTTTCACCGCTCACATACATCAGATGGTGACTAGCAGTCGCGCACAGACTATAAGTATTTAAAATTATAATTATAATTTTTATTGGCTGTATAATTATATTGTGTGCCTTTTGGTCTTTGCTTAATAAATGTATTTTCTTCCTTTCTTTCTTTTTATGTGTTATCTTGAAAAGTGCTTGTATAACACTTTAGTAAATACCAATCACTTGTAGTTCATTTACATTGTTAATCTACGCCTATAATAGGAAACAATCGAACATGTGTTAGTTCTTAGCCTAGAAATTTGTGAAGGTCAGCGGTCATTGACTGAACACATACCTTGTAACACGAAGCGAACCACAAGGCTCTTTGTACACGTTACGGTTTCTTTACGGTACGGCATATAAACCTCGCCGTAGAAAAAACTTTTCTGTCAACTTGATCCCATAGTGATCCATATAACACTGACCACCGTGCCTACACACGGCGAATAAACCGTAGTTTTTCACGGCTCGAAAAACGTGTGTGTACAAAGGGCCTAATGGGTGGGTGACCCATTAGGCCCTTGCCATCGCAAATTCAATACTCACTAGCAGGGCCTTTAGACTGCCTGTCCACTGAAGCGAAGAGAAATGTGCCAATATTAACCAATAGAATCTAAACTCCGCTTCAGAGGTCCGCTCCTATTGCTTAATATTGGCACATTGGCGATATCATCGCGGCGATAATTGGAAGACAGCGTGACTATCGCCGCGATTCTCTCGTCTTGGGGGGATGGCGCTTTTGGGCAATACAGTGTAATGTTCTGCAATATTGTTTCTAAGCCCTGGCGTTAGCGGCATAATTGACTCTAAAAGACATACGTGCAATGTAAAGAACAATGCAAAAACGGTTATAACTCAAAATATGTGACTGTTTTGAGTTGGGATAGATAATGTCTGAAAGAAAAAGAAAGAAAGAAAGAAAAGAAAGAAACGTTACTCCTTCTAAATCAGTTCAGTTTTCAAGTATATATATAACGCAATACCTAAATTTTCCAGGCATTCGTGACAGCGAGTGTATCGACGAACATCGTCACTCACGGTTGCGTCATCGGCTTCCCAGCGATCTTGATCCCCAGTCTACGTCTTCCCGAGTCTCAAATACACGCCACACGCAGCGAAGAGTCATGGATAGGTAAGAATAGACAGACATTAATTTGCATGCAAATGACTATACACAAGCAACATATACGACTATATACATGCCATTATATATGTTTCAAGTGCAGAACGCACTTAAAACATATATAATTGCTAATATATAATAATAACCGCCGTATCTCTACGTTGACGTCGTGGTGGGACTTGCGCGCTCCGAACTGTAGGTCTGTGCCGGTAGAATTTACTTTGCCGGAACGGGTCTGGGATGAGGAGTCAGACCAAGAGAGATAAAAAAACCCGCAGGACAGCATGTGGCGAGCTGTTGGACAGTAGCGAGCCCACGGACCTGATCTCCCGGGAGAAGTCTTGTTCCTTACCTCTGGCTTGCCTTTATTGGCCGGTTGGAGTGTACACTAACGAGGAACGGAGCTCCCACCTCATGCTGGCCCATTATTGAGTGTGCAAGTCACCCCTGCCATTTTATCCGTGTAAATATGAAACATTGTTCAGGCAAGGGCTATAGTCCTACCATAATTCCAGGTAACCAGTTCACTTTAGCCACCCAAACGCATACTCCAATATCTTTCACCCAAACCCATAGGGAAGATAAATGCGATGCCTTGGGCATCTATTGTGATTTCTCCAAGGTATTTGATTACGTTCTTTATGAAACGTTAATCAGGACACTCCGCCACTGGGATCTATAGTAACAATAGGAGTCCCACAGGGCTAAATTCTTGGATCTTTCTTGTTTCTTATTTATATTAATGACTTGCCTTAACTCATAATGGATAACCATGATATAGTGTTGTTTGCGGATGACACTTCACTTTTGTTTAAACTTAAACGTCAGCAGCTGGTTACTGACGATGTAAATACCGCGATCTCGAAAGTAGTTCACTGGTTAACGTTAACAAATTACTTCTTAATGAAAAAAAAAACTAAATGCATTAAGTTTACCCTACCTCATGTTGGGCAGGTGAAAACTAATGTTTTGATAAAGGGCGAAGAATTCGAATCCTGAAGATAGCACAGTATTCTTGAGCTTAACTTTGGGTGCTAAGCTTCAGTGGGGCCCACATATAGGTAAATTGTCAAAAAAGCTAAGCTCCGCAGCATATGCTGTTAGAAAAAATCGTAATTTAACTGACATAGAGACAGCCCATTTAGTGTACTTTAGCTATTTTCATAGTGTAATGTCGTATGGTATTCTGTTGTGGGGAAATGCCGCCGACATTCAGACTATCTTTGTTTTGCAGAAAAGAGCTGTTCGATCAATTTATAAATTAAGTCCGAAAGACTCTCTCAGAGATAAATGTAAGGAGATTAATGTAATGACTGTGCATACTAGCAACAAACACAAATTTTTAGTACCTACAGCAAGGCTCAAGGAAATAGGTGGCTCGTTCAGATGTCAATGTATGCGTTTTTATAATAAACTTCCAAGCCACGTACAAGATCTAAGCCTTAATAAATTCAAATCATTTATTAAACGTAAGTTGTGCCAGAAAGCTTTTTAAACCGTTAAAGATTACATTGAGGACAAAAAGGTTTGAGATTGAGCTGCTCCAATTCATTTATTTTTTACTTTCGGAACTGTTCATTTTGCTTACTTTAAAATTTTATACGCAATGACATGAATATTTACTTTGTGAAGTATTATATTATTATATTTTGAATTATTGTGAATATGAGGACTACGTGGGTCATATATTAATTAGTTCCTATGAAATTGTCGTTTTTCATGAAATAAGTTAACGCCCTTGTTTCTCTATATTTTATATTTTTATTAATCAAAGTAATTACCCATGCAATAAATGCATTTTTGCCAACGTAGTGGTAGCTTACTGATTGCTTAGTGGTAGCTTTTGAAAAAAAAAAAAAGTTTTCTGGACGGGAGGCAACAAATTCTTCAAAGGCATTTTGAACTGCCTCTCGGTTATCGAATTTTTTCCCCGCCAAGAAGTTATCCAAATTATGGAAAAAGTAGAAGTCTGTAGGGGCAAGGTCTGCTGAGTACGGTGGATGACGGAGAACTTCCAACCCCAGCTCTTGTAACTTGGAGACCGTCTGCTGTTCAGTATGAGGTCGCGCGTGCAGGAGCAGCGGAGCCGAACGATTGACCAAAGCTTGTTGGAGATGTGAGAGCTTCTCCATCATTATGTTAAGTTCTTCACAGGACACATCTGCAGTAATGTTCATTCCGTTTGGTAAGAAGCTGTGATGAATGACACCGGCGCTAGACCACCAAACAGTGACCATCACTTTTTTAGGGGTCAGTTTTCGTTTGGGGCATTGTTTAGGTGCTGAACCAGGATCTAACCAACTTGCTGACCACTTGCGATTGCCGAACAGAATCCATTTTTCGTCGCAAGTAACAAGGCGATTCAATATGCCTTCGTTTGTGTGTCTGTTGAGCAGTGCAAGGCTCAACTCGACGCGTGCTTCGCGCTGGCGATCATTCAATTCGTGGGGCACCCATTTGTCAAGCTTTTTTACCTTGCTAATTCGACGCAAATGGACCAATATTGTGTGTTCGATGCTAACATCGAAAGCTGCTGCTAATTCAGCTGAAGATTGAGAATCATTAGTTTCCACAATCGTCTTTAATTCGTCATTGTCGACTAAAGTTTTCGGTTGACCACGGGGTTCATTTCTTAGGTCGAAATTTTCAGAACGGAATCGGGCAAACCAATAACGGGTGGTGCGATCGTTAGTAGTGTTCGCTTCGTATACGTCGTTGATATTGCGTGCCGCTTATGCCGCTTTGCTGCCACGACGGTACTCGTACTCCATAATCACTCGAATTTTTAACGTATCCATAATGAGGAAAAACGTACAAATGCGATGAAAAAAGAACGCTAGCCATTAAACAAATGACTAATTTTCAAAAAAAGAATTCCATATTTAAAAATAAAAATAATTTGAACTTAGAATTCTTAGCGAAAAAAGAAAAAAAAATGGACTTGAAATGGCCAGTACGGCATCAGAGCGGCAATTTCATAGGTAAAGACCTATTATATATAGTTATTTATTTTTCTCAGTTACTTTTAATGATAATCTGGCTTCTCATGAGTACTTCATGCGGCCTACCCAAATGTCCTTTCTTTGGTATTGTTCGTCAAATCATTGAGCTCCTTTTAAGTTCTGAGTTGATGTACACGATTACTGACAAATGCGTGCACTTACTGGACAGGTCCACTCAAATCTGTATGGTTCTTTCCTCAAAAGACCATTTCAGACACAAATTTACATGGTCCTCAAATGAAATGCTCTGACCAAGATTATTTCCTGGTTTTTATATACACAAATACAAATACAAAATATAAATCGTTGAGCTCCTTAAATTCTGAGTTGAGCTGCACGATAACTGACAAATGCGTGCACTGACTGGACAGGCCCTCTCAATCTGTGTGATGCTTTCCACAATAGGCCACTTCAGACACCAATTTAAATGTTCTTCAGATGATCTGACGAAGAATATGTCTGGACTTTAAAAGAGACTGTGACCTCTGAGTTTGTTTCGGCCTTTCTTCTCAGAGTAGTCAGATAGGTAACGCCGACCATCTGGTTTTTAAAATATGATTGACGTATAAAAGTGTTTGTACAAACCTACTTACAGAAATGAAAGCATTTATTATTTATCATTTGTTTCCATATCCTGCAATTGTCCTACACCAACTAGGGTGCATTTGCATAGTACATACAGGAATAATCGTCGGTTGGTGCCTCATTTAATTAAAAACGTCTAACGGGCCTCTGCCAGTTGGCTTCGGCCTCTCCAGTTCCGGGACCCCAGGGTCCCGAGAAATGTCAAAGACCCTTTAAATAATAATAAAAGCTATTTATTCAGACCATTTAAAACTTATGCTACTAAAATAAAATTATTATCAAGTTGTAAATAAAAAGTTAAAAATAAATTAAAGTAATTCTGTTGTTGACAGCGGCTGTCTTAGTCTGTGAGCCTATTGGCAAAGGCCTCTTCATTTCCTTCCATTTCTACTCTATCTATTGCTAATCGTGTCAATAATTTTCCTCCTGTATTTTCCAGCTCATCAATCCAGCGTTTTCTTTGCCTCCCTCTATTTCGTTTACCATTTCTCGGATACCAGACAGTTATTCTTTTGCTCCATTTGTCTGAGCCCCTGAGGCACTTCTATTTAAGTTTTCTGATTTTCCGTGTGACGTCAGTCAACAAGTGCAGTACTAAATTCTCTAATTTAGAAAAGAAATGGTTTCCAATTTCCCATAAGTATAGGTAAAGCCACGCCCCATGATGAATAAAAGGTTGTGCATTAATATTTCATCGCCATGTAAAACAATATTGCCGACCAACACACAGATTACTTCGTTTAGCAATCGGTATAATATGTAGGTATCCATTGTTGGTAGTGCACAAAGAATCATAATGCTACTGTGTCTGGTCACTCTCTCAGTTGAATGGCTAGTAGAATAATGAATACTTAAATTACCGCTATGTAGTATCCTTATATTTAAATACTTTTGTCGAAGTGTCGATAGATGTTAAGCTTCTGATGACGTTCTGTTTGATAAAATTATATTATAATCTCATATTCATATTTTTCTGATTCCAGCTTCAATCATCGGCTTCGCGCTAATTATAGGCAATATGATCATCACACCTCTCATGGGTCTCCTCGGAAGGAAGAGATCACATCTGCTGACCACCTTACCTGTTCTTCTGGGCTGGTTCCTCCTCCTCTTGGTGAAGAGCGTCGGCGGTCTCATCGCGGCTAGGTTCATACAAGGCATTGCCATGGGCATGCTGGGGCAATTGGGGCCCATTATTATAGGTGAAATGACTGACGCAGTCAATAGAGGAGCTTTTCTTACCGGAGTTTCTTTATCATTGACATTAGGAGTGCTGTTCTGCCACTCCTTAGGTAGTATCTTCAGTTGGAAGCAAAGCGCTTTAATCTGCTCCTTCATTACTTTAACAAGTCTCCTCTTAATCATTTTCAACCCTGAGTCACCACCGTGGCTAATCTCAAAAGGAAGGATAGACGAAGCGAGAAAAGTCTTCCTCTGGCTACGAGGGGACGGTGATCAACAACTGGACGAATTGGAAAAAATTATATCTGGCCAAAGAATGACAAGAAAATCCAATATTATGGATCAGAATCTGTCAGCCTGTGCAAAAATAAAATGGTACATAAGATATTTCAGAAAGACTATGAAGAGGCCGGAGTTCTACAAACCTATTACTATAATGTTTTTCCTATATATGATGTTCCAGTTCGCTGGTATCAATGTAATCAGTTCCTATGCTACAGATATAATTAGACAGGTGGTAGGGCCAGAAGCGAATGCTCAAGTCATTATGGTGGCTTTGGACATCGAGAGACTTACCTGCAACATTCTTGCGGTCTATCTGATGAAGAATATAAAGAGAAGGACCTTGCTGTTCAGTACTGGGTCGATATGCATACTCTCTTACATTGCAAAAGGACTCTACGTTTACGCCATACAAAATGGCAAGTTGCCGTTTGAAGGCCAGTGGCTACCAATTGGTCTGATAGGAATCTACATGTTCTCATTAACTGGTGGTTTAACTTCGATACCGTTTGCGGTTTCTGGGGAGATATTCCCGTTGGAATACCGTGGTTTGGGCAGTGGTATCAGTATCCTTGGTTTGTCATTGAATTTTTTTGTAGCCGTGAAATGTTTCCCGGTGTTGACGTATTCTATCGGATTACCTTGTACGTATTTCTCGTATGCTAGTGTGGTTGCATTCTGTATGTCGATAGTCTGGGTGATGTTGCCAGAGACGAAGGACAGGACTCTTCAGGAGATAGAAGACAGTTTCCGAGGAGTGACTTCCGCAGACGCGAAGAGTAGTGACCCCCTAAATAAGGCAAAATGAGAGTCAGTTCTGTTATTATGTATTAAAGGTGTACAGTAGTTCTATAAGAACTTGAGAGAGTATTGAAAGTCCTGGAACGATTTTAGAAACAATTTGAAGTACACTGTAGGTACTCGTAAAGATGATGAATTTAAATCGACTCTAATCTTAATTATTAAGTTAATTTTACGTAATTTCTGAATTGTGAAATCCAAGCTCAAATAAGTGAATAAAACTATGTTTACTTCAGATCAGTTTATTTCTCTCATAACTATTCAGTACTTGGTCGACCGAGCTCTGCTCGGGTGAAAATAGATAAACATATCGTCCTGGTATACCAACCAACGTTGTATCACATTCCCGAGGCTGTGAAAATAGAGAAAACAATTTTCCCAGATATGAGACCTAACTAGATCGATTTTTCGCCCCCATAAAAACCCCTATACAGTGTGATTATAATGTGCACATATCGAAATGAGGGGACTCCATGCTTAATGTTATCTACAGAAAAAATATTTAAAAAAAAAACTAAAAATATATTTTTTTTGTTCTGTTTGACGTCTTTTTAAGAAATTTTACGATTATTGTAAAATTTGATGAAAAAATTACAGATTTTTGAAAACAAATACATGTTTATTTTCAATTTTTTTCCATAATTTTCATTTTATAAGGACGCTTATTACTTCCAATCATTATGGAGTTTGTTTCATCGCAATAGATCATTTAGTTTAAAAGTACACTTTTTTGTTACATTTTTTTTTAAATTTCATATAAAATATTTAGATTTTTTAAAATATTTTTTCAGTCGATAAAATTAAGCATAGATTCCCTAATTTCGATATGTGCACATTATAAAGACGCACTACATTGCAACTTTCATCGAAATCGTTAGAGCCGTTTTCCAGAATGTGATTACAAATATATTTATATAGGCTGGGTAAAAAATCGTGGATCAAACGATACAGTTGAAGTTATTTGCAGTAAAATAAATGAATAAAAATACAAACATTTTGCAAATAATTGTTCGTGATACTTAAAAGATATTTTAAAAAGTGCAAATAAGATTTATTAAATCATGGTACCCACTGTCATAAAAACACTTTCGTAATGATTATGCATTTCCTAGAAGCAACTAAACACTTTATCGTTTTAAAATAGTTAATTGGGTATTATTAAAAATATTGGTATTTTCTTAAAAAAACACTCATAACTTTTAAGGAGATCAAATTAGGGCACTGCTACAAAGATATTTTTTACTACAAATAACCTCAACCATCGCCCTGTTTCGTTTGATCCACGATTTTTTACCCACTCTGTATATATACAAATATTGCTCGTTTCATATTATAGGACACCTGTACCCTAATTGCGTAATACACGATCAATCACAATTTGTTTCGATTTGAAACAGATTGCTAATCCATTGCTTCATAAATTAGAAAAAAATCTGCTCAACAACGCAAATAACGCAATGAATGTTGTTGAACTATTAAAATGAAACATATTAGTCCTAAACGCTTACGAAGATAAGTTACGAACTTAGGGTACAGGTCGACTAAGCTCTGCTCGGGTGAAAATAGAGAATGCTCATTTAATATACAGGGTGTAAGGGACAGCCCTCCGCAAACTAACAGGGTGCATTCAGCTCCTTATTTTGAATCATATTCTACAGAAAATTTTCTCAGGAAAATTTTCATTTCTTTTTTCGTTTTTTCAGTTACTATTTCTTTCTTTCAATGTATAATTACATTCTCTATACGCAGTACTCCAATAATGTTAATAAAACAGCTAAGTAAAACAAAAAAAAACAGCAATGGATGTTGAAATTCTCTAACAAACACGCGTGAAATCAGCTGTTCAATTTCTGCCTAGAAAGAGTTCTTCAAACCCGCCGCAACGCATACCTACTAAGGTATGCGGTGCAGCGGGAGGGGTAGTCCGCTCCCACCGACTGTCCCAACAGTTGTTGGTTTGTGTCGCAGTCAGCCGCAGTGTCGCTGTCGTGTGTGCCGCGGGCGCATGTCGGCGCATGCCGCTCGCGCAGTCGCGTTGTGAAGTTACGTTACGTACGCTTTTGGATTTAATTTTTGTTATGGTGTTTTTTGTATGTGAGAAATGGCTACATTTTGTGCTCGTGAGTATGGAAAAATGATATTGTGCTACGGGGAAGCTCTGGGAAATGCTAGGGAAGCGCTCACAACTTACATTGATAGGTATTCTACTATCTTGACTGGCGACGACATCCATCAGACTCCCGAATAATTACCAATGGCTATCCGCGCGTGCTAGAAAACGTAGTTTCCAATCAGGAAGGCGCTGAAAAACCACTTTGTGGTGAAAAGTTACGCGGTGCATGGCGCCGCTCGAGCGCGACCGCTCTCTCTGCTGCGGGGTGGCGGGAAAGGCGTCCGAAAGCTCGCTTCGCTGCCGTTCGATACCTACGTGCATTTTGCCACGGTAGCGATACATTGCGTGTAAGGTAATAAAACAAATCAGGTTTATTGGATTCCCATAACATTCCTGAAATAATTTCATGTACCGGTCATCTTAGTATGTTATACTGAATTCACCCTATCAGTCTGCGGAGGGCTGTCCCTTACACCCTGTATATACATATATATATAATTCCATGCTGTTGTGATAGTAGGTATTTGCTAATTCCATGCTGTCATGATAATAAGTACTTACTAATTCCACGCTGCCATGATAGTAGGTACTTACTAATTCCATTCTGCCATGTCATTATTCTAAGGTAGCCATTTTGTTCAAAACTTTTGGTGACCGAGCTCAGCGCGGGTGAAAATACGGAGAAAACTTTTCCCAGATATGAGACCTAGCTAGATCGAGTTTTCGCCCCCGTAAACCCTTATATTGCAACTTTCATCGAAATCGTTAGAGCCGTTTTACAAAACGTGATTACAAATATATATAACTAGCTGCGCCCCGCGGTTTCACCCGCATAAGTCTCGATCCCGTAAAAATATCGGGATAAAAAGTATCCTATGTCCTTCTCCGGGTCAAGGTCTATCCATATCCCAAATTTCATCCAAATCCGTTCAGCCGTTTTAGCGTGATGTCGTGACCAAGGGAAATAGGGATTCATTTTTATATATATAGATGATCTCTATACTTGCAAAGGTATTGGAAGCCCTCATATGCCCTGTGCTGTCTAGACATTTATCACAACTAATAATAGATAGCCAATATGGATTTATGAAGGGGAAATCGACAGCTACCAATTTGGTGACTTATGTGGAAAGCATTGTTGAAGCGGTTGATGCGCGTGTCCAGGTTGATGCAGTTTACACCGACTTCAGCAAGGCTTTTGACACAGTAGACCATGGTATACTCGTCAAGAAGCTTGAAATGAATGGCGTATCGGACCCCCTCTTAAGTTGGTTCGAATCATATCTGTCTGGACGGATGCTCAAGGTTGTGGTAAATGGCTGCTCTTCAGATTCGTACATTGCAACGTCGGGAATCCCTCAGGGATCTCATTTGGGTCCAAATTTATTCATTCTTTTTATAAATGACATTTACAAATGCTTCTCGAACTCGAATATATCCTTATTCGCTGATGACCTCAAAGCCATAAAGATTATAAAAAACCTTGCAGACTCGGTACTATTTCAAAGCGACTTAAACAAGCTGACTATGTGGTGTGAGCACAACAAAATGTCTTTGAATGTAAAAAAATGCCATCATATCAAATTCACAAAAAAAAAGAATATCATAAAGTCAGTCTATAAATTGAATGGTGAGCGGCTTGAGGAAGTCGAAACTATTCGAGACTTAGGTGTTCAGCTCGATAAAAAGCTAAGTTTTGTAGAACATATCGACAAAACTATATTAAAAACATCAAAGATGCTTGGCTTCGTTATGAGAGAGTGTAAGAACTTCAAAAAACCTAGCTAAAAAAAATCATGTACAACTCGCTAGTTAGAAGCCATCTCGAGTATTGCAGTGTGGTCTGGTCACCTGAGTATAAGATCCACATCGAGCGCATCGAACGGCTGCAAAAACGGTTCTTATGGCATCTCGCCTATAAAAGTAATATGGGAAAAAAACTCAACTCGTACCAAGATAGACTGAAGTATTTTAAGATGGTGTCGCTGGAGAAACGCAGGAAAATGCTAGACTTGGTTTTCCTTAAAAAGCTGGTAACAGGCTCTCTTAACTGTCCCGATTTGCTCAGTAGGGTATTATTCCATATGCCACGTAATCTGCCAAGAAGTTCTAACAGGAGGCTTTTCTGCATGCCAAGATGTCATACCAACTTAAGGCAATACTGTCCATTGTCCAGAATGTATGCTACATACAAAGAGCACGAAGTTGACATTGACCTTTTTCATTCATCAGTACCTGCTCTAAAAAAAGCGTCACTTGCTATTTAATGGGTGTCTCTAGTATAAAATTTAATTTTAACCTAATCTTATATAAAAATTATCAAACTTAAAATCTAATCTAATCTAATTTATTTAATCTAATTTATTCTATGTAATTTAATTTATTTTTTGTAATCAATTTAGCTTTTAATAATTAATTTTCATTTAAACTATGTATTACTTATTTTAATTAATTAATTATGTTATTATCTGCGCATAATGTAGTGCATGCTGTGCTTTTCTATAAGTAATGAGGCGCTTAGACTTAAGTTTGCAATGTACTAATTATAAAGTAATAGTGTACTCATTGTTGAAGAGCCAAATAATAAATAAATAAATGATGCCGATTCCCTTCCACAAACTAAACTAAATTTAAGTTCAGTGCATCCTTTTTGTTCTACTTCATTAAGAAAAGGACAGAAGATAAAATTTAGTTTAGTCCTGTCAAATTAATCAGCGCTTGACGTAATTTAAGAGGGTAAATTTTTAATCACGTCTAAACTTGGTATGGAGTATTTCACAAGCACTGATTAATTTGACAGGACTAAACTAAAATGTATCTTCTGTCCTCTTCTTAATGAAATACAAAGAAGAAGATGCACTGAACTTAAATTTAGTTTGGTTTATTAACAAGGGAATCGGTACCACTGTATGTTAACTAGCAGAGGGCGTCCCCTTTAACCCGCAAGAGTATTGCGTCCATACAGGCTAAAAAAAAACATGAAAATAAAAATACTTTTAATTTTTTTGTTAGTAAAATATTCACAAAAAATATTAAATTTGTACGTAAAATAAAAGAAACACAAGTGCATGAACGCTATATACTATTGCGAGTAAACGGGAAGGCCCTCTGTTAGTTAACATACTGTATATATATACAAATATTGCTCGTTAATTATTATAGGATAGGATGTTTTCATTATCATTACAACGGACGGTTCGCTTACAGTATTTAACAGATTCCCGGGATCTTCACCAAAGTTTGTTAGAAATGATAACCAAAAAATGTTTTAACTTACAAATAACAATACCCGAGAATAAGAAGCAAGCGCATATTGTAAATTAAAATCTAAAGAAGTCTTCCGAAAAGTCAACTTTTACAAATTCACTACGAAATATCGTTGTTCATAACATAACATAACATCACGCCTTGTTTCCCCGAAGGGTTGGGCAGAGGTATCCCTGTAGCAGGCACACCCACATTTCGCCATTTCGTTGTTCAATTATCATCATATTATTTTGGGCCCTTTGTCAATACCACTGTAGGTTCCTCTCTTTAAACCATTCCTCCCTGTTTCACCTGCATTTATTAGCCAAGTCTTACAGCCAAGCCAATGACCCATGTTCCCAGTACAATGCGATTAATATTTTTGCGATTAATTGTTATTGTTTAGCGTACCAATAAAAGCAATTGCTACAATATATTTAAGTTCATTTTGATGAGCAAGTGAGCTACAAATTGACCCAGATTTGTGAAGACCATCTACTAGAATACAGGAGCTTAGGAAGTGGAATTTCTGGCATGTTCCTTTCATTGTGGTCAAGACGGTGCCATTCTCCTTCGCACTGATACCGATCTGTGCGAAGGACAATGGCACCGTCTTGACACCATTGTCTGCCACTGGGCAGTGGAACCTTCTGTGTTTACGGAGTTTCCATCGCTGTCTGTGGGGTTTTCCTATACTACTTGTTACCAGAAACCAAGGGGAAGACACTATATGAGATAGAGTGTCACTTCAAAGGAATTAAAGGTGATATCGGCCAGGTTGAGCTGCATGAAGGGGTGAAAATGTTGGAGCTGAAGAAAGTAGAGTGTGGATGAAGAGGGACGGGAGACCACATCAAACGTCGGTTTCGTAATTTTTCGGGAAACTTGTTATATTAGTGATTTTTAAATAAATACTTAATTTATTTGAAAAATCCCTTTCAGCCACATGCAAAACAAAGAACTTGACTTTTCAAATCACAAATAGTTTTGTTTAAATTCTTTTTCCCATTCTCACAACAAATGAACAAAATTGATCAAAATCAGTCGATTTCTTGCACTACCTCTTGCAATAATGTGCACTAATCTTGCGTAAATTTTGGGACATCCTTAAAAGGATTTAGGATATTCATAAAACCTATCTCAAGTTCACAAGACAACTATTTTTAGTAGTACACTAGTAGATGTCAAACCTACCTAATTTAGTTTGGGTACTAATCCATACCTACTTATATTACTAAATTATGTAGTTAGGTAGGTGGCTTTAATTTGGGTTTATGGGTGGTATAAACCCAATCCCAACAAAATGACCTGCCTGAGTTAGCAATTGTAAGTAGTTCGACAGTCATTGGCATTAAGTTATTGACTCAAAAGGCTATTTAACGATACTGATGACAAAAATTTAAACAAAATCTTCCATTAAAATGAATTTAATCAAGCGCTCTCGTCGCCTGATTAAATTCTGTGAGCAATATTAAGCATAATTTCTGCCAAACGGCTCGCATCGCATTGGATCGGAACGGATTTTACAATCTTTAAACGATATTAAATCGTGTACACCGTATTTAAAGTCTATAATTACCAAGCCGTGCACAACAGCTTGACCGCGGGCGTCTTCTGCGACACGCGATCTTAGCCGAAAGTATGCTGCGACGCTCGATCGGTTCCGTTCGCGTGTCACCGTATCCGATCGGATCCTTTCGGCTGTCGTCGCGTAAGCTCAAAGCCGTGGCCGGGAAATAAATCATTAATCCAAGTATTTATTTTCCTCTTCTGTGTTTTATGACTATTTTCTTCTTCTTCTAATGCAATAGCCAACAATACCTACTACGTCAACTTCAACCATTTTCAAAAGTTAGAACATGTCAACACGGTAGGAATGAAACTATTTGACTAGGCGCAGAAATGGATACGTTCGAAAGCGACTGTACGGAGCCGATCGTATGCGTCGACATCCTGCCGGACGCGATCGGCTGTCGTAGCATCCGTTCGTATCTTTTCAGATCCGATGCGATGCGAGCCATTTGGTGGAAATCATCCTTTAAACTAGTTGATTAATATTTTTAATGGGCTGTTGCGTAAATAAAATAAAATATAAGAAGTTAAGAATTTATAGAAATAATAATTGAATCCATGTGATTTTGCTTGGATACCGTTATGACTGAATCCAACAAAAGAGATAGAACGTTCGTAATGGTTTAAATTAATCGAAATATTGAAGATTGAAGGTGGTATTTGCCGAAACCACCGTAATAAATTAGTAACTAGCTCACAAAGACGGCTACTTCTGTACCTACGCATCGACGGAATGTCTTATTTAATAGCCTTTTACAGATATTCTATTTCACGAAGTCCGTTCGGCTTTGATTATGGTAGTGACGTATCCCGACAAGCGCGCTTGTGTGTGTAAAAGTAGGTAACGTTAGCAAAAAAATCTGATATATATTCAAGTCGAGATTTAATAATCTAAATAAAATTTTGGTTTTAAAAGTATATACATTTTGTAAATAAATTAGATTAGGTTGCAATAAATACAAAAATATTAAGAATATGTAGGCATTTAATTAAGCATTGGTGTTACAGAATGGAAACGAAACAAGTAGGACTATTTAGTATTTTCAATCACTATCAGATAAATTTTCGATTTCCGATTCCGTTTTGCTGTCGTCAGAATCATCTTGTACATTGATTATAAATTAAAAATCGAGATCAAAATATTTCAAGTAGTCTTTTTCAATTTTTTCAACATGAGCACAAGTTTTTTGCCACGTTTCACTGCTAACTTGGCCCAAACTTTCATTGATCAGTCTATCCGTAATCGTCATGTTTTGTTCGATATTTTTAGATGCGACATAATTTTTAACGATCCCCCAAATATTTTCAATCGCATTTAATTCTGGGTGATAAGGGGGAAGGCGTAAGACATCAAAACCCTTGCTTTTTATAAAATCGTCAATCTTGTAGATTACGTGTTGGGCTTTGTACTTCTTTATTGTATCGTACAATTCCAATTTAAGAAGAGATTCATCAAATGCTATACCCTTATCCCTGAGCCATTGCTGCATATCGGCTTTCTTTGTAGATTGCGTCGGTAGTCGTTCAGCCCGTGTGTTGTGATAAGATGCATTGTCTAAGACAATGACAGAGCGCGGAAGTAAATTGGGTAGCAACTTTTCATTTAGCCATTTTACATAGTTATCATAGCTCATATTTGAATGATAATCACCAGCTGTTGAGTTGGCCTTATAAACCAAGGAAGCATTTTCAATAAAACCATCCTTGGTTCCCGCGTGCACTAAAATAAACCGAGTGCCTGTGCTAATTTTTTTTAAAAACGGAGTTCTTTCCTTTTTTTTTGCCCAGGTGTTGTTTCGCACGTGTGTCGAAAGGACGTAGCTCTCATCGGTGTAGACAATGGGCCGACTTTGAGAGCGGTACTCTGTTATTTTTTTTAAATATTTTAAACGCCACATTTGTATATCATGACGCTCCGTCAAGACTTTACGGTTGTTCTCTGTTTTGCGCCACTTGTAACCTAATTTCAACAGTAACTTGCGAACAGTTTCTAAACAACCTTCGAATCCGATTTTTTCATTCAATGCTGTTCTTAACTTAGTTCTTAATGTTGGAATTTCTTTATGGACAATATGGAAATCTTGTACAGTACTGCGAACCACATCGGCTGTAAAATTATCTATATCCACTTTATTATCTCGCTTTCTCCTTTTCTTCATAGGTGAAGTGAATTTTGATGAAGTGTAATAATTAAGTAATATAAACATTTTATAACACAAAAAAAAAACATTCATTTTATAAATACTTCTATTGCTATATTAAGTATCTTTGTATAAAATTTTAATTGAAAAAGTATAAATAAATATTACCTCACTATGGACAACTCTTCTTCGTTTTGTTGCCATGCTGACCTTACTCCGTGAAACAATTTGGCGCGAACTAAAAACCACTACTGATCCGGACCGTGTCCCGATCGACACTGAGCGCTCTCGAGGTTACGCACACAAAAACAATGTGCATGTGCACGCTTGACAACATTCATAGCCAAACGGACTTCGTGACATAGAACATCTGTATATAATTCAGACTCAACTCAACTCAAAGTATTTATTTGAAATAAACCAATTACAGGCACTCTTGAATTGTCAAGGGGTCGGTCAGTCAGAAAGATGAAGCTAGTTGCCCATTCCAAAGCGTAGTAGGTACCTATGGAGAAGAACGGGCAAGAAACTCTACGGATGGACACTTTTGTAAACCAAAATATTGTTACAAAAAATGTGAAAACAACTGTTTGTCCTCACTTTTTTTTTCCAAATAAATATAACAACTTTGCACAATTCAAGTAAGTTATTTTTTATTCGGTATGTATCGGCACTTATTTTGGTTGTCAGAACGGAACTGATTCACTCTGTTCCCCGTACTAGTATACATATAAACTGTATTTCCTCGTTCTCTGTAAGTACTTATAGCTGTAGCAGACTTGTGACAAAATAATTATTTTCGTAGCAAAAAAGAATTTAGTTATTAATAGCCAAGCATCAAAGGAAAGTACAACAGAAGTTAAGACATAACACATTAAGCTTCATTTTTGTAAAACTATAAGTAGGATAGATGTTAAGGTTGACATAGTATATGCAAAATATTTAGGTGCTTGTTTACATTTGAAGTTTTGAAGTTTGTTTACATAGTGTTTGGTTGCACTTTTTATTATATATATGTTATTTATTAAAACCAGTTGCAAAGTAAATTTAAAGTTAAAATTAAGGTAAAAGTAGGTCGTAATTACCGCTCACCATTTAAAAATCTGTAGAAAGTGTACGGTGCGTGCGAAGTGACGTGAAATGTGTTATGCATTTTGGTGAACATTTTTATTAGCTAGTAAATTTAAGTTTTTTTTCAGTATCAAAGATGTTTTGTCGACAAACCCTAACATGACACGTTAGCTATCTCGATTTTGACAATTCAACACGAGATAATCAGCGTTTTTTCTATCATTTTGTCGTTTTTAATCGTCCTCGATTTGACGACGATAGACAAAAAGACAAAATGATACATAAAAAAACTCGAAAATAAGATGGCAGATTCATAGTCGTACTTATTGTAGGCATTTTTTTTTTTGACCCTTAAAGCTGATGACATATGGGTGTACACTGGTGTGAGTTCCTTTAGGCGCCCGCGAGAGAAACTGCGTTGGAGGGGAGCACTATTACGTAGATGACTATTACTTTCACTAATCCAGTCACTGTACCAATTATGGTGATTAACGAAATCTAGGGATTATGGCTGTATGGCAATATCAAACCTTCGCAACATAATTACTAAAATCACCAGTTTATTTCCTAAGGGTGGTGATTAATAATTTTTAAGGTTAAAATAGCGGAATTAACTCCAGCTGCCAATTTATCTGAACGTCATTCCTTTTGGTGAGTATGGTGATTATCAAAATTTGCAATGACTTTATGGTGATTGTTACAATAATAAACTTGATTATGGTGATTGTTACAATAATAAATTTGTCAAATTATGATTATCGGCCCATTTGTCAATTGTAGTGATTATCTAATAAATATAGGTCACTAATTTTAATTTCCGTCATTTTGTATTTTAATTTCAGCATGCCAAAGAAATCATTTAATTTTAATAAAAAAGTCGGTTACACAAAAAAATAAACATAAATAATCAAAAGAAAGAATAATTTAGAGAGAGACGTTTATTCAATAAACTACATATTAATCCATGCATAAAATTGAATTAATGAAGCGGAACTTCAAGCGGATGTTGCATCATAAAAATAATTTGTTTTGATAATTTGCAACATCGGCCTCTCGTCGCGCGATAATGAAGTGTCAAAGTGCCTTTTTCGAGTTTAGTCGTCGTTTACGGTCATATTAGGCATTAGAATGACGTCAGAATCGTAGACAAATTACGATAAAACGAGAAAAAGAGCGTTCTCGCGCTTGTCATGTTAGCCCTGCTGGTACCTACTTGTTGAAAGGCTTACACTGTCCTCTCATTCCCATTTATTTACATTGTTATTTGAATAAGCCAATTATTTTTTAAAGAGTAACCGTGGAGTTTCTTGTTGGCTCTTTTTCATAGGAAACGACCAATTGGAACCGTGCACCTAGCTTCTGACGTTTCATTAGTGCCCGTGTAGGCCATGTAGAGCTAAAGCTTCTGACGTATAATATATATATTTTATTTGACTGTTTAAAATACTCGGCTCAGCGCCGTGAGTTGAAAATCCAACAGTGGAATGATATTTCATTTTTGTTCATTTAGACGTTTCCTAGTGTTAGTGAAAACGGGCATTTATCCGCTCCCTACGAAGAAACGCCTGCAGGCGGTATGCATCTGCGCGGCGCGCCTCGCCGTCTGCGTGCTGACGGCCTCGCCGTCTGCGTGCTGACGGCACCTCATCGGTAGCGTACCAGCAGCGAGCGGTCGCCTTGCTGACGGCGCATTGGCGACTAGCGGTCGCCTTATTTACGGCGCGTTGGCGACTAGATTTTTCGAGGCGGTGCCGGGGCGTTACTGCGCTGGAACGGTGCTGTTATAATGGGCGATGTCCTTTATGGACCTAGCTATGGTGGCGCTCTCTATAATTAGCTTTGACCGACCTTCCCCATTTCAGTTGTGATTTACTACCTCCAGATAAAACCTTAGTAACAGTCTGATGATAGACTTTAGCCTCTCCCACAGATAATGAAGCCGATGACGTGTCACGATTATATTTGATTATCATCACTTTATCACGGTCTGCCTTAAAAACAAACCAATACTATTGGTGTTTTACTGCAGTATATTAAACCAGCTCTAACCCGCTGCTTCGTCCGCGTGGTGTTCGGAAATTATCTCGCGAAAACTACCGGGATTAAATGTATTCTATGTGTTAATCCAGCACCCAAATTGCGTAACATACGATGTATCACACTCTGTTTCATTTTGACAGTCCAACAACATTTATTTGGATAATTACGATGTTGAGCAGACATATTTTTCGAACATATGAAGCAATGGATTAGCAATATTCTTCAAAATGATTCAAGAGTATGATTGATCGTGTGTTACGCAATTAAGGTGCTGGTTATAAACCAGGGATCACCAATAAGTTAAAATTGGGGGTCTGTTTTTCAAAATAATGTAACCGTCATCGCGGTCCGTTTGATAGGCGATTACTAATAACTTTTTTTTTGTTATATTTTAATTCATTTTACTGTTTACTTAAAGCAACAAAATATGTTCGCCATTTTTGCGTAATTGAGTAACAAACATACAAACTTTCACATTTTATACTATTATTTTATATTTTATATTTTATTAAAATATAGTAGTGGATTATTAGTATTATCGTAGTTAGCAACCGATTCAGTTTCGGTATCACGATCCGAGCGATCGTTATTTAACGAATATATTAGTATGACGCATAATCTTGCCTAATTATTAATGGTTGACAAAATATTTAAACTAAAATGGAGCTAGCAGAATACCAATATAGATGGTATCAAAATGCTGGTAATAAAAAACACAGTAAAAACACAGTTTAGGTAGGTACTAGGTACACTTAAGGCTCGTACAGACCAGCGCGATATCGCGGGCGCGACACGGGTCGCGCTGCCTGTCGCGCCCGCGATATCGCGCTGGTCTGCAAGATCCTTTATTTTATCGTAATACTACTCGACAATGATGGGCAGGAATTTTTCGACGCCATATTTTAGTTTGTTTATAGTTTTAGTTAGGTTAGGATATTATATTTAAATTTTAATAGTTTGTTAGTTAATCTAGTGTAAGAAGTTTATCCAGTTTATATATTTAAAGGAAGTGTATAGATATCCCATCCCTGTCGGATAAAGTGCCACTATTTGCGGCATAATACAGGATTTTTTTTAAACAGTGCGTAAACTTAAACACGTGACTTTACTCATCACCAACCCTGAAGTAGCGAAAAAAATCTGTTGTTTGCTACATTTACACGAGTTAAGCGAACATAAATGTAGGGAACAGCTGATTTTTCTTTCGCGATTTAAGGGTATTCAAAAAATAATATAATAACTCACTTATATTATAATATTTTTTCGAGATTACATAAGTGGCTTAACACCGTTTTAGTTAAAATATGATAAGTCTTTATTTAAGGGCGGTTGTATGAACGACATCATTCTATATATTTTTTTAAAACTAAACTTCTGTCTAATCTCACCATCTATCTAAGTTTCACTTCATTGTTTTTATTTCGCGTGGTATTATTTTTGCTTTAACGTTTCATTTTAAGTTAAAAGTCTAATTGTCTTTCCAATCGTTTGTGATTTATCCATTCTTTAAATAACATAATGGAATCTGGAAAATGCAGTAAAAATATTACTGAAAGAGAGAAGATGCTTCTTATCGAAGTGGCTAAAGAAGAAGAACACTCATTTCTCCTTTTAATAATTTTTAATATCCTATTTAGCTTTCAATGGCAATTTATTTAATTAATATACGTAAATAACTTAAAAGTTGATGTTGTCCTAATCATTTATTTGCGTTAATGCTTGCTAAGGTAAAACAAGATGCTAACAAAAGGCTTAATAAAGCTATGAGCCGTTGTAGACCCTGTCAGGGCACTGCAAAAAATATTATTAGATACATAGCTATTACTTAAAGATAAAAATCGCAGAAAACAAAAAAATAAAAATTATACATGAAAACTGAATTATTACATTCGCATAAAAAGTCAATAACAATAACATAAATATTATATTATTGGTAAGTAGGTCGCTATTTTCTTAAAATACTATTATTGCGTTTAGATAAAGTTATATTTACTTGGGTAATATTATTACAAACGCTTATTCAATGAGAGATCATATTTTAAGGTTACAAATTATTAATAATAAAGAGATAAGTTTTACGTATATCACAATTTGAGACAATTTATAGATTCATGTAGGTAGCATTTTATAATTTATTCATTGTGTATTTAGTAGTCATGGTATGTTTAATTAAATAATCTCTTTGATAAATATATACATTTATTTAAGAATGTATTTATTGTAATTATAGTTTTTCATTTAAATATTCATTCACATTATAATAGCTTTTGTTTAATAGAAATACTTTTAATTTATTAATAAATATATTGTATTTATTTATATTTCTTATTTCTTCCGGTAACTTATCATATATTTTTATCGACATAACATGAAATGTCAAAAATATAGTTAAATTAAATACCATTTGAATCGGCGCTTTTAATATTTGTTGATTAAATACCAGGTTACTCAGAAAGTTTTGCGACTAACAGTTTTTGTCTATGGGACACTGGCTAATTTTGATGTCAATTGAAACTATGACCTGAATTATTACAAAAAATAACCAAATTCGAAATTCGAAATGCCCTCCACTTTTTTACGAGCAAAGTCAAAATACTTTGTCTCTCTGAAAATGGATTTACAAAGAGAACATTTTCGCGCGATGATTTTGTTCGATTTCAAATGTCGACTAAAACCAGAAGAATCGTTTGAAAGACTTCGAATGGCTTTCATAGACAAAAGACCTTCTAATGCGACTATTTTCCGCTGGTTCAATGAATATAAGTCGTTGAGTAACTTTGGCGGACGAAGAAAGAAGTGGCCGCCCTATGACCGCTGTTACATAAGAAAACGTGCTGGCTGTGAAAAATTTTACCGCTTTCATATAACTACATTACGGTATATAGCTATATCCCTAAGGATATAACTATATCACGGCCTCAACTATGTTACTGCGATAGATATACATTTGTACTCTACTCGATGAGCTCTAGACAATGACATCCCACAAGCAAGGGAAAGAAAAAATAAATTTTCAAAATCAAAAGTTTATTGTACGGGGGACCCCTTTAATTTTTAACTTTATTTAATTGTGTTTATTTGTTATTTTGTTAGCGGCAAATACATAATCTGTGAAAATTTCAAATGTATAACTATTACCGTTCCTGAGATACACTAAAACTACAGTTTCCTAGAAAAGCGGTGGCCGCACTTTCATGACAGCTCAGTGACGGCTGTCATGAAAATGATGACAGCGGTAAAGATTTAAATCGTTAGATTCAGCATATATCTGTTTCGTTCTGACACCTCTGACAAACAATGACGCAGTGACGACACTTGTTTGTCATGGAAACACTATATGAAAATATGTGAGCTCACTCTTCTCAGTATGGAAATTTTTTCTTGTGACTGAGTACGGGGAGGGCAAATCTACCGATTTAAATCTTTGGGGGGCAGGGTTTGCTTTACAGTGTCAATAACGCTCTCTAGGAAACCACACCAACTTACTTTCATAATCAACGTTTCAGTGACGTCATTCGGCGTAAATTGCGGGACGCTATCTGAGCGGTCACCACTCTTCTAGGGAACTGTAGCTTGACAGACAAACGGACGGACGGACAGACAGCGGAGGCTTAGTAATAGATTTCCGTTTGACACCCTTCAGGTACGAACCCTAAAAACACCTCTTATCTTTGTATGATAGAGTTGTGATGAGGTTGTGATCCCTAGTAAACATTTTCCACGACCAATTGGCGGATTATTAGGAAAACATGATTATAATATTAGCCAGCGAATGGACCGTGAGAAGGACATAAAACTTAGGTACTTAATAGGTAAGTAACTGAATAAACGTAAACATGATAATGGAATTAGTAATGTTTTTCGATCTAGCACGTTTTGTGATAGTAAGCTTCTACATATCTTCAATAATGACGGATATTATCCACATTAAGTGATTATTCGACTTTTATACGGACTATTAATTAAGTCAGATAGGCAGCAGGCTCCATGTAAAATATTGATATTCAGCTGCATCTGGTTAGACTGGTGGAAGCCAACCCCAATATAGATGGGAAAAAGCTAGGAATAGAAAAAGCCAGTTTCGTCTTAATTCACTTGCTTGTAAAAAAAAAGAAAGTTTTCCTCATGCATTCTAAATAAATTGTACGTAAACTTATAAAAAAAGGCAGGATTTTTTTTTTCAACAGGAAAATGTAGAATTGTTTATTGCTTGTCGTTGTTACAATTTATGAAACCAAAAATAAAACTTTTTCGACTAAATAACCTCCTTAGCGGTAGGTATTCATAATCCTAAGTATATCCTTACTAATTCCATGGTTATAAGGCTCGTGCAGACCAGCGCGATATCGCGGGCGGTACAAGGGTCGCGCTGCCTGTAGCGCCCGCGATATCGCGCCAGTTTGCACGAGCCTTTAAGTATTATTTAAGATCTAAAACAATACCCAAAACTGTTTAATGTTGACAAATGAAAAAGTAAAATGTAAATCCTAAAATGATTTAGTAAACAAACGTTATAAAGAGGTTAGGACATTGTGAAATGTTACGAGAATTATTGAAAATTCGCCTGCAATAAACATACCTTATATCACTTAATTACTACCTTTAATCAAGTTTTGAGCCAATTAATGTAGTCATTTCATGTAGGTACGTGAACTCTGAAAAGAACGTAATTTCTATTGTATAAATAAATAAATAAAGTTTATTTTTCTAGATTGTTTTACAAATTAAACCTAGGCTAGTTTTGAGTACAAATGAGTTAAGCATCTGTAGTAGAACTAGGCAAAAACCTGTATTTCGGCTATTTTATTATAACATGTAGAGTATGAATGTGTATGAATGTGTGACTCTCATTGTGTGGAATGAAGTGTGAGTATGTGAATTGGGAGAGGGTGTGTGAAGTCCATGAGAAGTTAATAAATATTTAGAAGTTTATGCGTGTGATCTATGTGAATTTTGAAAGTATCAATGGTAACGTGATCATTGTGCTATAGTAGAAGTTCAGTCTCTTCATAATTTAGTTTTTGTAAATAATCAGACACCTTTTTGGGTATATGTCTATCGCCCTGTTTAATCTATTGTAAAGAATGGCTGCAATGAAGTTCGCGAAGCGTTGGCTAAATTTACTTTTAAAGAAAGTCATTCTGCCACAAAATAAGTCGGCTCTTCGTTTCTGAAGGATTCGTGGGTCATATATCTGTTTGCTATGCTGAAGCAGAGTAATACTTATTATAAATAACTGTGAAACAGTCATGACTCCACAAACCTGATACAGCGCAGCAGTAGGAAAATAAAGTGGTTTAAAATGGCTCACCTTGAGAATTGCACGTTGGGCGATCTTCAATGGCTTTAACGCAGTCTTTACTGCACCTCCCTATGAAGATATACAATAGGCAAGAAGCGACTGACAGAGTGCATAATAAATTTTCTTCAGCAGCACAGGATCTGCAACATGCCTTAGATTTTTTTAAATATATATGTGCTTTCTTATACTAACGCTCAGAAGTCGTATGTGCTCTTTGAAGTTGAGGCCGCTATCTATTGTAACGCCAAGATATTTAATATTTGGCACACGTTCCAGTGAACGGTACGCGCCGTCAACTCTAGAGTGACACTCATATGCTATGATATCTTGGTCGAAATGACCGTTAGTTGTGACCAAATTTACACTCCTTATACCGAAACAGATGTATTTGGTTTTCTTCACATTTAATGTAAGGAAGTTACTCTGGAGTCACCTTCCAACAACGTTAAAAACCAGTTGTGCAGCACCAAAAACCTCATCCTATGAATCACCGGAAAAAAGAGAGCAGTATCATCTGCAAATAATATGATTTCTCCTTGGGTACGTTTAAGATCTGAGATCGTTTATATAAATGAGAACTAACGTAGGCCCCAGTATGCAGCCCTGCGGAACACCATGAGTGACAGGGAGGTAATAACGTTTGTGTTTGTCTACTCGAACAGATTGAGAACACCCGGTTAGAAAGCTTGTTAAGAGTTTGTGCTGCGTACCTCTTATGCCCAGCCTCTCGAGCTTGTCCAATAGGAGTGAGACAGAGATTGTATCGCCTTGGCCAGATCTAAGAAGATGGTAAGGCATTTTTTCTGTTTATCTAAATTTGAAGTGATGTTATCTATTCGTTTATTTACGGCTTGTTCAGTGGACTTGCCTTACCGCAAGCAATTTGTTTTTCTCGAAATAATTTATAAGTCTTGTATTTATAACTTTTTCCAGTATTTTTGATAAGGATAGTAAAATAGAGATGGGCCGATAGTTTTCAACACACTCTCTGTCTCCATTATTATGTATTGGACACACTTCTGTTTTTTTAGGGCGTCAGAAAACAGTCCATTGTGAAGACAATCGTTGAAAATTTTCGTTAAGAGTGGTAAAAGCAAGTCCTTGAACGTTTTAAGAAAATTGAAGCTAATATCAGTACAATCAGTTTTTAGGGCCAGGATAATACGTTCTACCTCTTCATTTGAAGTATCTGTTAGGACAAACGAGTTGGCGAGATGGTATTAGGTATATTTATGATGTTAGACGTTTGCGCATTTTTTTTGGTACCTAGCTAGAGAACTTCCTACATTTATAAAGTAATTATTTACTTCGTTAAGTGCTGTCCCTGGAGAGGTTGATATCGTTAGCAATTCTTTTGCATGTTTTTTTTTAGGCGTGTTAGTGATCTCTTTTATTGCTTTCCACAGTTTTTTGTTGTCTTTGTTTGCAGAATTTAGTAGATTTTCATGATTTAGGCAAGTGTCACTTCCATTACGTGTTATGAAAGTGTGTGCTGGTAAAAGGCCATGTAAAGCTGCCAAAGTTAGATGGCGCTCCCCACCCATGTTGGTTTTTTAGAGTTTATATCTATATTTATGTCCCCTATTACAATAATATGTTCAAGGGCTGATAATGTTTGTAGTAGTTTATCTAGCGATGATAGAAATACTTCTATATTTTTTATAGGATGGAGAGCAATACAAAGCAATTATAGCAATACGGTTGACAATTAATGCCATCAAACAATCGCATTCCTGCATATCAGGTTCATCTATAGTAACACTAAGGTTTTTATCGTAGTAGATTACCATGCTGCCGGAATTGATGCAGATTGATTCACAACAGCTTTGTTGAAAATTACAGAGTTAAGCGACAAAAAGAAGTTTAAGCCCCATGTAATAGGGGGCGAGCCTATTGCCATCAACCGGGCACAAATCCAGACTCCAGGCTGCTACTGAGAAATTTCAGATAGAAAAACCCAATAACACTTTGCCCGACCTAGGAATCGAACCCAGGACCTCATGCTCAGCAGTAGCACTTGCGACCACTAGACCAAAGAGACAGTCGAGAGGCGAAATGTGGGTGTACCTGCTACAGGGACACCTCTGCCCAAGCCTTCGGGGAAACAAGGCGTGATGTTATGTTTACAAAAAGAAGTGTTGCTCTGCTGGATTCGAACTTGCGACACGGAGCGTATAACCTCATGGCCATTAGGTACTCGTTATAATCATAATTTGAATCGATTGATAATAATAAGTAGGTAAGTAGTACAGTTTTCCAGAGGATGTCTCAAACTCAAAGCATTTTTTTCAATTAAACCATTTACAGGCACTTTTGAATTGTCAAGGAGTCGGTCAGTCAGAAATATGAAGCTAGTTGCCCATTCGAAAGCGCCAAGGCAAGAGCGCGAGAGCATGGCGTCTGCCATAATGTTGGAGATAATCTTCACAAAATGTTAAGTAAATAAAATACCATCTAGGTATGGAAAACTGACACCAGGTTACTTTATTTTACTTTTACTTTTTTATTTTTAAAAACGTCGCCCCACACTAGTCACGTTAGTCACTAACCACACGAAAAAGAATAATATTTCTACCTTTAGAATCACAGCAACTATAATTACTACAACTACATCTTTAGTAGCTTGACTAATAACTACACATATAGCAGTTATTCAAGAAATAGGCTAGCTAGTGAGTTTTTATATCCAATAGTCAAATAGCTTAAATAGCCCGTTGTCTGTCTAGCTGGTTACACCCCTCCATATCGGAACGTCCCAAAAGCAAATGGTCCTATTAGCAAAACGAGCCATAATCAAAACGACACTTTAGCAAATATCCGGCTAGTTACCCATCTTTCATTTGAGAATCGCATCGCTCCATCCAGTAAGACCAGAAGCTAACCCCATCCCCCACATAGTTGGGAAGAGTAGGCAGCTGATAATGATGATCCATCTTTCATCATAGCTGCTCTAAGGAATTCTGAGGGGACGGCGCATACGCAGTATAAAAAATAACGCGTCCGAGTTATCCACATTAGGGATAAGCGCAGGGGTCAACCCATCCGCAGTGCAATCGGAAGACCTCGCCCTGGGGGAACCGCCTTCGCGATCACGGTATCCCCTACGCCAAGTAATTATGCTTTTTTTGCAAAAACGCGCGACCGTCGTTCAACGGCGGAGAATCTTAACACCGCGATCCAGAAACGTGACGTAAATGTACAACAGCATCATCGATCACTAATAAATAAATATAATGAAAATAAATGATAAATAAATAATAAGTAATAAATAATAAATAAATAATCTTTATTAGTGATCGATGAACGCCATCTAGTTATGGAACGGGAAACTTGGGACTCGGCCAAAAATAGACTAGATTCGTGAGGAAAAGTAGAGTGGCAGAGTGTTGTATGTAAATTCAATGTATTGTAGTCTGAATACATTGTAATGGATAGATAATTATAATTAGTTTAAGTAGATAGTACTCATATTGTCTCCGTTTGAAGTGGCACGTGTAACACGTGTTTATTTTTTTACTGCATTAAATCATATTAACTGTTAATTGTGAACTGTTTTTGTTTGAAAGGGTATGCTCTCGAGGTGGTCCCGTATTTTATTAACTTTGCTTGGATAGTTATTGAGTTAGCTTCGATAATACGTATTTTTTCCCCATTTAGGATGTGGATGATGTGATAAGTTCCTGTCACTGTTATTTACATAGTATACGTATTTGAATTTGTATGGGGCAGGTACAATTAAAATGTCAAAAAAAAAAATACAAAAAAAATAACCGACTTCTAAAGAAAGCACTACAAAGTGAAAAATAACTTAATTCCGGAAGCCGGTGGGAACAAAGCAAAATTCAAAACCCCCCCCCCCCCCCCTTTGGTTTTGAATTTTGGTTTGTTGGCACCGAGGTCAGCTGTTTTTTTTTTCGAAAAAAGTTTTTTCAAGAATATACATAGATAAATAGTTCCTATACCTATTATGTACGATGTACTGTAGGTAACATTACCTAGGTACATTAAATCACAATTGCGATTACAACGGGAATTATCCCCAATGAAATCTTAATTGATCAAAATACATGGGGCACTCAGAAAGTTTTGTGATACTAGAAAAAAATATACTACAGGTTATAATTTTTTTATTATATTTTTTCTAAGAACTCTCCAATAGCGTCTCTCGTCTATACACAGTTCCATACGTCTAAACCAATTTTCCTAACACATTTTCCAGTCCGCATCAGACACCTCTTCAATCCTCTTCTCAAATGCAGCCAGTGCATCTTCCGGTGATGAAAAACTGTTTTCCCTTGAGTTGATTTTAAACTTTTTATTCATTACCCGTAATGATTATACAAGCCGAGACGGACCTGCTTCAAATTATGCTATCATGTCTCGGCAGCATTCTACTCGAATCTCCTTTGGAGCCTGCGTTAGATTGTGCGGTACCCAGCGTGAAACTATTTTACTTACCCGAAGATGACCGTGTAGATTTTCATGCAGAATCTGCAGTACCTATATGCTGAATCTCTTCATATGTAATTCGCCTATTAAATTTTTCACAGCCAGCACGTTTTCTTCTGTAACAGCCGTCATAGGGCGGCCACTTTTTTCTTCGTCCGCCAAAGTTACTCAACGACTTATATTCATTGAACCAGCGGAAAACAGTCGCTTTAGAAGGGCTTTTGTCTATGAACGCCATTCGAACTCTTTCAAACGATTCTTTTGGTTTTAGTCGACATTAGCAATCGTACAAAATCATCGCGCGAAAATGTTATCATTATAAATTCATTTTTAAGTGAGACAGAATATTTTAATTCTGCTCGTAAAAAAAAGTGGAGGGAATTTCGAATTTGGAATGTTGTGTTTTTTTGTAGTAGTCATAGTTTCAATTGACATTAAAACCAGCCAGTGTTCCACAGACAAAAACTGTAAGTTGCAAAACTTTTTAAGTAACCTGGTACGCTGGAAAAGAGTTTTAGGGAATCAACACTGCCGGCTATACAGATAAACTGACTTTTTAAACATCCTTCAACAATCCCACCTTTTCATATGAGACTATACAAACTGCAGTTGAGTCTTAAGACAATAAACCACAAGATCACGTTCACACACGGCCATTGCCTTAATACAGGAGCCGTGGATTAGGGCGGGTCGCATACAAGGACTCTCCAATCTTGGCGGTAAGCTCCTAGTCACCTCAGATCATGATCATCCCAGATCGTGCATCTATGTCACAGGTAACCTTAAAACACAGCTCTTAACTGACTTCTGTTGCAGAGATATCTCTGCAGCTAGGCTGCTTATACAGCGCGACGATGCCACAGAGATGGTGATCGTTTTCGCCTCGGTCTATATGCCCGAAGCGGAGGCGCCGCCTCCTAACGGACTCGCCCGCCTCGTGAACCATTGCGAGAGCTGCGGGTTTGAGGTTGTCGTCGGGGCCGATGCCAATGCTCACCACCAACTGTGGGGTATGGACACGCAAAACGAGAGGGGTAAGGCTTTGGTTGACTACTTATTCTCGACTAACCTATCCCTACTAAACACTGGCTCCGAACCAACATTCGTAACCAGGCGAAGCCGCACAATCATAGATCTCACTCTGGCATCAGAGGGCGTGGCGGAAATCACCACTGGGTGGCAGGTCTCCAAGGAGGCCTCCTGCTCCGATCACAGGTGGATCCGCTTCGACATTCAGGTCTGTGTTCCATCGATACCACCACGGCGTTATCCGCGTAAAACGGATCGTGCCACCTACACACGCAACCTTGATTCCAAGCTAGCGATGCTAAGCGATCCGGTGACATATGCGGACACGACACAGATTGAGGCACAAGTAAGCCATCTTACAGAATCAATCATAGACAGCTACAAAACCGCCTGCCCAGAGACCACGCCGCGCAACATACCGGGTAAACAACCCTGGTGGGGCGCTGATCTGGAGCGCAAGCGCAGCAAGGTAAGAACAGCTCTGAATAGAGCCATGAACACATGTGCGGATGAGGACTGGGACAACTACTACGCGGCCAAATCTAGCTACAAAAAATGCATCAGATTCAGGAGCACCTCGGGATGGCGCAAATTCTGTGGTAGCATTGAATCTTGTCAGCAAGCAAACAGGGTAAGGAAAGTACTGGCGCAACAGAATACACCTGGGCCCGCCACCCTCCGCAAACCTGATAACACACTCACGTCGTCGCCTGAGGAAACAAGACGCATCCTAATTGAAACTCACTTCCCTGGTTGCGTCTTCGCGCAGGTAATCGACTGGCAAGATGAAACCCAAACACCAGCTGACACTGACTGGAGTTACGCACGCAGGGTGATCACGTTGGAGAAACTCCAATGGGCCATCCGGAGCTTCCATCCTTTTAAGGCAGCTGGTCCTGATGGAGTGTTCCCCGCTTTACTACAGTGGGGGGGTGCTTCTGTCGCAATAAGACTGGTGCCTTTAATGAGGGCGTGCCTGGCCTTTAGATACGTTCCTAAAGGATGGAGGGAAGTGAAAGTAATATTCATCCCTAAGCCAGGTAAGGGCGACTACACAAACGCCAAATCCCACCGACCAATCAGCCTGACCTCCTTTCTCCTAAAAACTCTGGAAAGGCTATGTGATAGAGAGCTGAGGGATGGCGCTCTGAAAAACATACCGCTACATGGTAATCAACACGCATACAGCTCAGGTAAGTCGACCGAATCTGCTCTCCATCTAGTGGTCAGTCAGATAGAGGACGCGATTCATCAAAAAGGCACCTGCCTGGGTACTTTTATAGACATCGAAGGAGCTTTCGACAAAACCAACTTCTCCAGCATCAGAAGCGCCCTCTTCAGGCATGGAGTAGAACAGGTACTTACGGACTGGATTACAAACATGTTAAGCAAACGGGTGGTTCGCCTTGAGGGTGAGCGGCAGTTGGCCATGATAGCCAGAGGCTGCCCCCAGGGAGGGGTTCTGTCCCCCCTTCTATGGAATCTGGTAATTAATGACCTCATTACCAAACTCAATGCCAACCGCTATTACACAATAGGGTATGCAGATGACCTCGCAATCCTTGTATCGGGGAAGGTGACGGGTACGATCTGTAACCTCACTCAGCAAGCACTACGTATCGTAGAAAGTTGGTGCAGGGAATTTGAACTGTCAGTGAACCCCACTAAAACTGAACTAGTCATGTTTACCCAAAAACGAGCATTAGGTCCTTTCCGCCTACCCAAACTGTTCGATACTGAACTTCAGTTGGCCAACGAAGTCAAGTACCTCGGGGTCATTCTAGACAGTAAGTTAAACTGGAGTAGTCATGTAGACAACAAGCTAAACAGGGCCTGCATTACCTTCTGGCAGTGCAGGAGAATGATAGGTAAGAAGTGGGGCCTATCCCCCAAAATCATACTGTGGCTGTACACAGCAGTGATCCGCCCTATGATCGCGTACGGGGCCGTGGTTTGGTGGCCCCGCACTCAGCTGGTTACAGCTTGCAACAAACTACAACGCATGCAAAGACTAGCCTGCGTGGCAACCACGGGCTGCATGAGGACTACTCCGACTGCAGCAATCGAAGCCATGCTGGGACTGCCCCCACTCCACCTGTTCATACAGCAGGAAGCGACAATGGCGGCGGTGCGTCTTAATGCAATTGATCTCTGGGGTAAGAGAGTCACACAACACACCGCGCTGCTTGAGGGACTCAACAATGAGTTCCCTATTACGAAAGCGGTAAATGACCGGGTGCCCAAACAATTTATCTTCGATAAAAAATACAGAATCCAACTCCACGAGGACCGCAGATGCGAGGGTTTGCGCCCCGCAGAGCTGCGAATCTTCACCGACGGATCCAAAACAGGTAGTGGCACAGGTGCTGGAATCTTCTCGGAGGACTTCAACATACACATAGCCACACCATTGGGTGTCCATAACACAGTGTTCCAGGCCGAATGCATGGGTATATCTCTTGCCGCTTCAGCCATCATGGCCAGGGAAGTTAAGGACCACTCGATAAGAATACTCTCAGACAGTATGGCTGTTCTGCAAGCGCTAAACAGTCACACTGTTGATTCTGGGCTGATATACGAGTGCCACCAACGCCTCAACCAGGTGGGTGACCTCAATAATATAACCATTCAATGGATCAAGGGACACAGCGGTTCGCGGGGCAATGACGCAGCCGACGAACTTGCCAGAAGGGGGTCGAGCATGGCACCAGTGGGGCCTGAACCCATCACGCCACTCCCCTTCGGGTACCTACGCTCTCTGGTAAGGAAACGAACCAGGGAACAACATCACAAAATATGGGTGGACCACGGTGAGTGCAGGCAGGCTAAGGAGGCTCTCCCTACAATCGACGGCCGCCTCACGAAACAGGTTCTCCGATTAACAAAACAGCAGCTGCGCACAGTTACAGCTGCCCTAACTGGCCATGGGTCATTTAATAAACACCTCTTTGTCATAGAAGTCACAGACAGTCCGCTGTGCAGAGCTTGCATGGAGGACGACGAGACAGCAGCCCATGTGCTGTTAAACTGCCCGGTGGTCGCCACATACAGGGCCAAGTACTTCGGTAACCCAGGTACCCTACGTGAGATTGTCAGTGACACCAAGGCGTTGCTGGCCTTCTTTGAGGAGCTGGGGTGGATCGAATAACAGATTTTCCCACCCGTACGCAAAATACGCGCTTTGACGTGGAGTTGCGGATACCAGCCCGTATTACCTATTACCTATTACCTAAGATCACGTTCCTACAATAAAAGCCTTTCATACAAATCCATATTCAACAACAAAGGAATACAAAATGGCTGACAAATCATCATAAATATATCACTGTCGATGACGATTTTGTTTTCATTCGCTGTACAAACATCCCCAAGAGACAGTAAACAAAGCATTTAGTAAGAACTTACTAACCGCTACTTACTGATTGTTTTCTGTAAAAATCTCACCTTGAAAAGGATGAGATGGAAGTGAGTGTGAAGTGAGCGATAGATCGTGAGTCGATTGTGTCAATCCCGAAATGTACCACCAGCACACTTAGCATGACCATATTAAAAACGGGTTTTGTCGACGGAAGAATAGACAAAATGACAGATAAACAATCACAATCTGTCATTTTGTCTATTCTTCCGTCGACAAAACCCGTTTCTATGGTTGTCAAGCTGCGCGTGCAACACGTGAATTGCGTAAAACATTATTAATCACAATCCGAGTGTTTGAAGGAAATTCCTAATCCTACGCTTCATAGGTTTGAAAAATTTGTCTGCGCAACAAGGTGGATAACGCAATGAAATTGGCTAAACTGTCACAATGAAAGCGAATGCGATCAATTCTCATTTTATATGTGATAGGTACAAGAGGTGTGCGTCAATGTATTTTTTACCGGCGGCGGCGGCGTTATCGGCGTAATCGGCATGGATGATGAAAATAAAAGTACTATTAAAATCAAAACAATATAATAAAATTCTCTTTTCATCCAAGAAGCGTTTGGATAACTGTGTCAATTCTTCTTTTCGCCCATACAACAATGTTTGAAAACTAAGTTATTCAACGAGTGTGTCGTGTCTGCTATTTAAATTATGCTCATATAAAAATGTTTTTTTATTAAATTTGCGAATACAACTACGTCGAAATAAACCAATGATCTTGTATTTTGACATTTATAGTTTTTAGTTTACTAGTTTATTTGCATTATACCTAAATCTAGAATATAGCATATTTTGACATTAACGCGGATGACGCCGAAAAAAATATCGGCGGCGGCGGCGTGCGCCACGCCGATCGGCGCACACCTCTAATAGGTACGCAATTACTCCGCAGGTGGAATGTCAACTCAAATTTTCACGATGAGTATTTTATGGACCGGCCATCGGCAGTGCTTGTCTTAAACTCGACAGAAACGTTATAAAATTAATCATTACTTTAACACAATGAGATTTATCTAATCTCCATAGTAATATCGCTTCGATTAGTTGATATCAAACGAACGAGCATCTTTGTCCATCGTCTGTGTAGTGGAGTGAACGTGTGAACAATGAAATTCAGAATATTTTAAAAACTTTGCGTAGTAGGAGAATTTTTATTTAAAAATCAACAATATGGATGAATTACAGAAAAGTAAAACAGCGGGCGAGAAAAAAGGATCTCCGTTTTGGAAACAGGTTAGTATTTTATTTATATATTTTATTAATGAGAAAATAAATATTAAATTCTTAGTTTTCAAATGAAAGAATAAGGATTAGGTATACCTTTTGGAAACTAAGTATAACTTGCGGACGATGAAAACTTTCATATTACTCTTAAAACTAATGAAGTAATGACATGCTCAGCTCGCGTTAATATTTAGAGTTTCAATTAATATTTAATTAAAATAATAGTACCACACTATTTGAATAACTTGGTTGTTGGTTGGTGGGTTGTGGAGGTCAGATAAGCAGTCGTTCTATATAAAATTCCTACGGCTATTTAGCTGCATCTGGTTGGACTGGAAGCCGATCCCAACATGGTTGGGAAAAGGTTTAGCAGATGATAACGGTGGATGTTTACTTAACATTAAATTTTTTGAATGCCACAAAGAACCATTCATCAATATATGGACAGCCCATCCTTCTACTGAAACTGCATGCACTTGTTTGCCAAGCGTAATAATAATCTCGGAGGATCCAGATATTTACCACAATATTCTCCCTTACCTAGCAGTTGGCCATTATCATCATTATCTGATAAACCTTTTCCCAACTATGTTAGGGTCGGCTTCCAGTCTAACCGGATGCAGCTGAATACCAATATGTTACATGGAGCGACTGCTAATCCGACTTTTACAACTCAGTTACTGAGTAACATGATACCCCTTGGTAAGACTAGTTGTCAGATTTTCGGGCTTCTGACTATCCGTAGCGACTGTCAAAGATCTTCGATTGACAGCCGGGATCAACGGCTTAACGTGCTTTCCGGGGCAACCACAATTATCTAAGTTTAAAATGATAGTTCCGTATAATAAAACACGTTGATATATCCTTTTACAGCTAAATATTAAATGGTTACTGTATCACATTTCCGACTCATTACCTGTTGTCTTTGCTAATCTCACTAATTAGTCTTATCACAGCGTTATTTTATGATCGTCATGACTTTGAATTGCGTATCTATTACTTGTATTGTCTCGATTTGCTATATCTACCGCAACACCTATTTTTTTTTAATGGAGTACGGAAGGTTAGCCAGAGTTAACATTAAATCTAGGGACCTTACTTCAGTTACCATCATCAAATTAATGGCTAACGTATATCAATGACGTTCCCAGTCTGCATACGAAAATTCAATAAATAAATAAGGAAAGAAAGAAAAGAAAAGAAAGAAAATACATTTATATAGCACATACTAAAAGCACACAATATAAATAACAGCAGAAAATAAAATAAAAAGAGAGATAATAAAATAAATAAATAGTTTAGTCACTATAGATAATCGACTAATCGGCGAAACCTATAGTCAAGCCCATCACTATTATTAAGTTTGTTTAAAAAAATTACATTTTCAATTTCGATTTTAGGCTTTATTTGATAGTTCTCAAATACTCCAATGATATTGCTAGTATTTTTTTCATTTATAATCGTATATTGTCGTCTCCACATTGCATTGCATGTGGTTAATGATAAAAACCTAGATGGTCATTATTGAGATGTTTTTCTTAATATCTACGTAAGATTTAAAATGTTGAAGGATACCTAATGGAAATAAATATGGTCATTGATCTAATATTTATTATTCATCTAGAAATTATTCAAGGACAACATATGAGTCTTATAGACGCAATTGTGTGGTTCTTTATTGTCATTTACAAAAAAGTATTAACAAAAAAAAAATCGCCTTTCAAAAAAATAAAACACTACAAAGTTACTACAAAAGTTGCTACTGTTGTTCCTACCTATATTTTTCTAATGATATATTTTTAATAAATTTTTTTTGTCACTCTTAAACAGAGCACCTGCCATACAATCTCTTCACCACCCTTGGTTGACTGGTAGAGAATGCCCAAGGCATTAAGTCCGCCTTTGTACCGTTTTGAGTGTGAAAAGTTTAAATAAATAAATAAATAAAGTGAAAAATAGCTTTAATTTCGGAAATCCGTGTTTTTGGTTTAGAATTTTTGTTTTTTGCCACCGACTTCCGAAATTAAATTATTTTTCACTTTGTAGTGTTTTGTTTTGGAAGTCGTTTTTTTTTTTATAAAAACTTTTTATTTTTCACTTTTTAGTTGTGGTATTCAAATTTCGCGTAGGGTAGGTCCCACGCAAATTCGAATACCACTACCTGCTATGTAAATAACAGTGACAGGAACTTAACATATCATCCACATACTACGTACGAAAAAAAAAACGCATTATACATAACTCAAAAACTATTGAAGCAAAGTAATAAAATTTATATGGGACTACTTTGAGAGCATACCCTTTCAAACAAAAAAATAATTTTCAAAATCGGTCCACAATTGACGGAGAAAACGGCGGACATACATAAAAAAAAAAAAACACATACGCTACGAACATATAACCTCCTCGTTTTTGGAAGTCGGTAAAAGAATATTTTAGTTGTATTTTCCTATTCACTGTTTTCTAAATGTTGGTTTACTTTGTAAAAGTTGAAGTGAGGTGTGACAGCTCGGTTCACCAAATTTTTCACGGTGTGATTTTATCTCATAAATCGGCAGGCATTTCGATTTTTAGGGTTCTGTACCTCAAAAGGAAAAAAACGGAACCCCTATAGGATCACTTGTGTGTCTGTCTGTCTGTCCGCCTGTCACAGCCAATTTGCTCCGAATCTAATGGACCGATTAAGTTGAAATTTGGTACACATATGTATTTCTGTGACCCAAACACGTGTAAAGCAAATAAATGAATTTTGAATATAGGTGTCACTTTTGAGGGCAAACAAGAAAATTTAAAAAAGTTTTCCTAACAGTACCGTGTGACATCAAAGGAAAGGGCTTGTTGAGAGGATCTTAAACATATATTTTTTTTATATAATTTTAAAATAATAACTTTTAAAGATATTTAAGAAATTCGATGAAAATTGCCAATTTCCCCCTTATCTCCGAAACTACCGAACCTAAAATTTGAAAAAAAAAAATACAGTATGGCTCTCTACTCATAGATTATAGGAAAACCTATAAGTTAAGAAGTCTATGGTCTTAAAATAACATAGTAAATCTCTCAATATTGTACGTACAAACTTACATTTGCAGTTGGAATGGGAGAACATATATTTCAACTACAATGTTAAGTTTGTATTTGGGATAAATTCATCCCAACTACCCTTCATTGTCCATAGTCCGACACGCATTTGGCCGGTTCTGATGAATTGTCGTCTTAATTCCAAGCTTTGCTAATGTAGATGATTTTGTCTAAAATCTAGTTCCTAGGGAAAAACCTTTCTCAAGTTATAAATGAGACATAAGTAGTGACGATTTTTAAGTACCATATTGTTTTCCGTTATTTGTTGACCAGAAGATAATCTTACAACAGCTAAACTAATGAAGATTGATCGCTCAATAGTTCTTGTGACAGTGTCAACATTTGTGAAGTACCCATTGTAATCTGTACACATGCTTATAAAGGGGAAAATTTTGTTGCCAAACAATTGTATGGTAGAATACAGAAAAACGGCGTTAACATAGGAAGGAACCTTTGTATGGATGCTGTTTATTTGCAAGACAATTTTGTCAATTATCGAGAATTGTTCACAGGTTGGTTCTGCTTTTTTTATGATGTATTCATATTTAGTGTGTGAATCATGTTGCTACGTAGGTAAAGGTTTTTGGTTCTAGGGCATCCCGGTTTCCTCACGATGTTTTCCTTCACCGTTTTGAGAGCAGTGGTGATGAAATTATTAACACAAAGTAAAGCGCCTGCCTGGGTTCGAACCCACCACTCGTAAGTCGTGGCTGTTACCATTAGGGCCACCACTGCTAGGTATGATTTTCTATTGTCTCCCTGTCCATCCAAAGATAATCTGGTAAATATAGCACTAACTACCAGAATACCGCCGCAGAATATCTATCAGAATATGCCGTTGTACCCTGAATATTAATGGTTTTATAAATGAGCTTAGCTAGTTAGCTATACTTTATAGGTTAAGGTAGTTAAATAAAGGTAAACAAATCGTAAAAAGGTCGTAGATGACACTTTCTTGTTTAAAAATACGATAAAACCAAATTATATATTTATTTTAGATTTTTACAATAGTTTCCTCTTTTATTAATATGTGTTAACCTTTATCATTTATTCTTAGATTGCTCTTCGTAGATGTAACTGCTCGAGCACAATTTTTAAAATTAGATGTATAATAGTAATGTATTGTAATATTAAGTATGTATTAATATAAATATTTTGTAATCTGTCTATTGTAAAGATCCCAAACAAAAAAAAAATACAAAGTACGTGGATATATTTAGCAACTTTTCCGCTATTTTTTATGGCTCATTAGAAATATCGGAAAAGTTACGAAATATATCCACGTCTATTGTATTTTATAATGGATATCCGCAAGGTCACGCCTGAATCAATTAACTAAGATTCTAAACTCTAACTAAACGTCAACGAATTATAAGAAAAGAAAAAAAAAAACTTCAAATATAGTTTTGCCGGTCACGTTTTAAACATGAAACTCAGATCCTATCACTGCAAGGATCGGGTTGAAACATGACGTAATATTAACCTACACAAAAATCGTATGTTTCATTGACCAGTATCGTGAATCAAAATTAATAGATGTCGAGATAAGATCGTATCGCTGTGTACCAGCTGTTATCAGTGTTATCCCAAGGTGTCATATCGTACAAACGCGTAATTTTCGAGACTTATCAGTAAACGATCGAATGATTGATATTTTGCACGTAGGTACATAAATAGGTAGATGGTTGATACGTCCGATTCGGTTGTCAAGCGGAATTTACTAATGCTGGTATAGGTACCTAGTTTTCCTAAAAAACATGTTTATTGTCTGTTCAAAAAGTATCTGGTGAAAGTGTAAACAGATCTCTGTTCGGGATGAAGTCTTACTTACGCAATCACTTACTAAAGGGAATTAACACACTCGCATGTATTTAAGGGTTTCAACTTTAGAAAATATGGAAATGCAGTGCACTTGATAATAATTCATTATTTTTACGAAATTAAATAAACTGATCGATTTCCACTTCCACGTGTCGACCTAGGTCTTGAATAAAACGCATTAATTAAAGACGTAGATGCGTATAATTAGATTACAAATATCTAATCAAAAGATCGTAATTAAAAATTGAAACAGCGCTTTTGTAATAAATAATTCACTAAGCATAATCTAACAACGTATTTAAAAGGTAATAACTAATCTTTTAAAACCACAATATCTTATCAAATATGCACTTGTAATGAAACATCACTTCACCTTTGTAAAGTCGGTTAAGGTTTATTAACAGCCGATCGATTCTGTAAAAATCTCACAGTGAAAAATTAGGTGAAGTGAGCGTGAAGTAGGCTGTCAATAATGTCAATCTCTAGCATCAAGTGAAATGACAGCTCACTTGACATATGTTTTCGCGGTCGCAATTTTACCGAATAGACCGGTACTCCGGTCTATTATTGATCAAAGAAAGTGTTTTTTTTTTTTTGTAACTAAAAGTAGGTACGGTATGTCTCGCGCCATCGACAAAATTTGCAGAGTTAGTCTGAGTTAGCCTGACCTTTGTCTTTTACCCGTCTCGACGCTCATATACATCAGACGGTGAGTAGCAGTCGCGCACGGACTATAAGTATGCAGTTATCTTGAAAAGTGCTTGTATAACACTTCAGTAAATACCAATAACTTGTAGTTCATTTACATTGTTAATCTATGCTTATATTAGGTAACAATAAAACATGTCTGTATCATATTTTTTACAGCAAGAAAAACAGGTGTGCGCAAAGGGCCTTATGGGTAATTCATATTGCCATCGCAACTTCAATACTTACTGGCAGAGTATTTAACTAAAGGTTCTCAGTGCCAGCACGCAGTCTGGATTTGTGCAGTCTCATGTTATTAATAAAATGAGACTATAAACATCCCTACAGGTGAAAAGTGGGTGTACTATATGCTGCTAAACCCTTTGGCGCCATCTCTGCCTCAAATTCAATAAAAACTCTATGACTCAATCTCCACACGGCGATATCATCGCGGCGATAATTGGAAGACAGCGTGACTATCACCGCGATTCTCTCGTCTTGGGGGGATGGCGCTTCTGGGTAATACAGTGTAATGTTCTGCAATATTGTTTCCAAGCCCTGGTGCTACCGTCATAATTAACTCTTTACTCCTTCTAAATCAGTTCAGTTTTCAATTCAATAGATCACGCAATACGTTAATTTTCCAGGCATTCGTGACAGCGAGTGTGTCGACGAACATCATCGCTCACGGCTGCGTCATCGGTTTCTCAGCGATCCTGATCCCCAGTCTACGTCTTCCCGAGTCTCAAATACACGCCACACACAGCGAAGAGTCATGGATAGGTAACAATAGACAGACATTCATTTGCATGCAAAGGACTGTCAAATGCAGTACCGATCTAGTTCTCTACTTTAAATAGGTATCTTTAAGTAATGTCATGGCCCCGTGGTAAATAAAAGGTTGTGCATCAGTATTTCATCGCCATTTCAAACAAATTGCCCATCACCACTAGGGGAAGTAGGGTTTATTCCGGAATTCCGGAATTTCGTAATTCCGGAATTCCGTAACAATTTTATCAAATATTTCAATTCCGGAGTTGAGAGGAGTAATATCATAATTCTGATCTTGAAATATTTTTGATATTTTGATTATTATTTTTACCTACATAGTCTTTTATTAGTTTCCAGTCTTAAAATTTTCATTATGAACTCAGATAGCATAAAAAACAACACATTGAGATCAAGTAAATTACTTAAACAATAATTCATTATTCCTTTAAGAGGAACCGTTGTTCTTTTGAAATTACAGAGAGTATTTTTGGGTTTCTATCTCGTTGGTATAAAATATACTTGTATTGTAACTCTTGTAAGCTACTGACAGATACACGCCGCGGGTTCCTCCGTTATCATACATTATCATCATCATAATCAGCGTATAATGTTCCCACTGCTGGGACACAGGCCTCCTCTCTTCGAGAAGGAGTGGGCTGTAATCTACCACGCGCGCCCAGTGCGGGTTGGCAGATGTCACATATCTTCGAATTTTTGGTTCTCGCACATGCCGGTTTCCTCACGATGTTTTTGTTCACCGTTTTGAGAGCAGTAGTGATGAAATTATTTACACAAAGTAAAGCGCCTGCCAAGTATGTGCGTGACACGTGATACATACTTCTATTCAAATATCGTACATTTTTATTGATAATATTTAATGTTTAATTCTAATGTGTGATAAATAAACCTCGTTGATTTTACTGTTTAATGTCTAATTAAGTAATATGGGATTAATAAGAGAGAGATAGAGAAGGAAGAGACACTAAAACAATTAAAAGTTACCAGTTCCGAAACCAGTTCCAGATTTCTGGAATCCGGTTCCGAAATTGAGTACCTTCCAATATTACATGCCCTAATCACCACACAGATTAGTTCGTTTAGCGATCTAATCATGATGCTATTGTGTCTGGTCACCCTCTTCGTTGAATGGCTAGTTTTTAATAATAAAGCCTTCAGTATCTTTATCTTTAAATACATTTGTCGAAGTGTTGATAGATGCTAAGCTTCTGATAACGTTGTTTGATAAAATTATATTATGCTCATATGCATATTTTTCTAATTCCAGCCTCAATCATCGGTTTCGCGCTAATCACGGGCAATATCATCATCACACCTCTCATGGACCTCCTCGGAAGGAAGAGATCACATCTGCTGACCATCATACCTGTTCTGCTGGGCTGGTTCCTCCTCCCCTTGGCGAAGAGCGTTGGCGCTCTCATCGCGGCTAGGTTCATACAAGGCATTGCCATGGGCATGCTGGGGCCATTGGGGTCCATCATCATAGGTGAAATGACTGACCCAATCAATAGAGGTGCATTTCTTACTTTTGTGTCTTTATCATTGACAATAGGAGTAATGTTCTGCCACTCCTTAGGCAGTTTCTTCAGTTGGGAGCAAAGCGCTTTAATCTGCTCCTTCATCACTTTCACAAGTCTTCTCCTAATCATTTTCACCCCTGAGTCACCATCGTGGCTAATCTCAAAAGGAAAGATAGACGAAGCAAGAAAAGTCTTCCTTTGGCTACGAGGAGATGGTGATCAACAACTAGATGAATTAGAAAAAATGATAGCTGCCCAAAAAATGTCAAGAAAATCCAGTATTATAGACCAGAATCTGTCAGCCTGCGCAAAGATAAAACGGTACTTAGGATATCTGAGAAAGACTATGAAGAAGCCGGAGTTCTACAAACCTATTACTATAATGGTTTTCTTATATGTGATGTTCCAGTTCGCTGGTATTAATGTAATCAGTTCCTACGCTACGGATATAATTAGACAGGTGGTAGGGCCAGAAGCGAATGCTCAAGTAATTATGGTGGCTTTGGACATCGAGAGGCTTATCTGCAATATTCTTGCTGTTTATCTGATGAAGACTATGAAGAGAAGGACCTTGCTGTTCAGTACTGGGTCGATATGCATACTCTCCTACATTGCAAAAGGACTCTACGTTTACGCCAAGCAAAATGGCAAGTTGCCGTTTGAAGGCCAGTGGCTACCAATCGGTTTGATAGGAATCTACATGTTTTCATTAACTGTTGGTATATCTTCGATACCGTTTGCGGTTTCTGGGGAGATATTTCCGTTGGAATACCGTGGTTTGGGCAGTGGTATCAGTATCCTTGGTTTGTCATTGAATTTCTTTATAGCCCTGAAATGTTTCCCCATGTTGACGTATTCTATCGGATTACCATTTACGTATTTCTTGTATGCTAGTATGGTTGCATTGTGTATGGTGGTAGTCTGGGTGATGTTGCCAGAGACGAAGGACAGGACTCTGCAGGAGATAGAAGACAGTTTCCGAGGAGTCACTCCCGCAGACGCGAAGAGTAGTGAGCCTCTAAATAAAGCCAATGGAGACTTAATGATGCGCAGAGTAAGTTCTGTTATTATGTATTAAAGGTGTACAGTAGTTCTAGAAGAACTTGAGAGAGTATTGTAAGTCCTGGTACGATTATAGAAACAATTTGCAGTACACTGTAGGTACTCATAAAGATGACGAATTTGAATCGACACTAATCTTAATTATTAAGTTAATTATACGTAATTTATGAATTGTGAAATTCAATCTCAAATAAGTGATTAAAACTATGTTTACTTCAGATCTGTTTATTTCTCTCATAACTGTTCATGTTTTAACACTTTCAGTGCCCTAGAAACGCTCAATGTCAATGCTCAATTATCCAACTGCGGCGTAGCCAAAAAGGAGGGTTACTGGTTGACTTGTTGGTTAAACCATTATCGGTTTTTAATTTTGTAACTTAATCCAGATATTATAGTTAATACGTTGGCATCACTACAGATATACAGCGCATAAAGGCTACCATACATGATCAGATCTACCTTCAGATCAACCTCATCTCTTTAGTACCACTACTTCAAGAAATAATTGGAACTAGCTTGAGGCCGATATGACACAGTTCGTGTGTTCAGATTGTCCTTTTCATGTATAGTAAGTTTTATAACCGCACCCATCTGTAGTGAACTGAGCCAGATAATACCACCCTCTTCAAAAAACAGCGCCGGAGCACTGAACGTGTTAAATAAAGCCACTCCCCCCAACTGCGCCGAAGCAGTAAAGCACATCCTGTGGTCTCCCATCCCTCTTCATCCACATTCTACTTTCTTCAACTCCAACATTTTCTCCCCTTCATGCAACTCAATCTGGCCGATATCACCTTTAATTCCTTTGAAGTGACACTCTATCTCATATAGTGTCTTCCCCTTGGTTTCTGGTAACAAGTAGTATAGGAAACCCCCACAGACAGCGATGGAAACTCCGTAAACACAGAAGGTTCCACTGACACCGATCTGTGCGAAGGAGAATGGCGCCGTCTTGACCACAACGAAAAACATGATCGAAAGGAACATGCCAGAAATTCCACTTCCTAAGCTCCTGTATTCTAGTGGAAAGACCTCTCCAGCGATAGCCCAGGGTATGGGTAGGATGCCTAAAGTCTTTCCGAAGATGTACACTAGGGTAGGTATAACAGGGGTCCATTTGTATTCATCAGGTATGTAGCCAAAATCTCTTAGGTAAAGAAGAAGTGCGGCGAGGAATAGTGACACAACGCTGATGTTAATTCCAAGGAAGAGAACGGTTCGTCTGTTGAATTTGTTGACCACGAGGCAGGATAGGACTGCTGTCACGAACCTGACTACATCCACCATCAACATGCTGACGTTGGAGTCAATAGTTCCAGCACTGACTTCTTCCATCATAGAGACAGTGTACGATGGCACTACAGTCATCCCGGATATTTGGAACAGCACAAACATGAACATCATGATGATGGTTGGTTTATAGAACTCTGGTTTCCTGACAATCTGTCTGTATCCTTGCCATCTGGACCCTCGTCTCGTTCCTGTGGTTTTTTTCTGACTGTTGAGGAGTATCTCCAATTCTTTCTCAGAGCTAGGGTCGTAGCCTCTGAACCAATGGAAAGACTTCCTGCATTGTTCTGTTCGGCCTCTTGAGGCGAGGTATGGTGGAGTTTCTGGTGACAGAGTAATCAAGATGAGAGATAGGACGTATACACTTCCGCAGGCGAGACCAGCTGATCTCCAGTACAGCATGGTTCCGAAAACGTGGGCGATCAGCATTCCGGTGGCGAAGGAAAAGGCGATGGTGGCGAGGAAAGCACCTCGATGCTTGGGAGCCGAGTACTCAGCTATGGAGACTGGTGCAGCCGCTGCTTGGATGCCCATGCCGAAACCCTGGAATTTTAAAATACTGCTTTAGTAATATAAATAATAAGGTCGCCTTTAAACAATATCAAAACATATAGCCATATTTTAAATGAGGTATATTTGCTTATGTATATACGTATATATTTGTAATCACGTTCTCGAAAACAGATCTAACGATTTCGATGAAAGTTGTTTACGGGGGCGAAAAATCGATCTAGCTAGGTCTCATATCTGGGAAAATTGGTTTTCTCCGTATTTTCACCCGAGCAGAGCTCGGTCACCCAAAGTTTAGAACAAGATGGCTAGGTACCTTAGAATAGACATAGCAGCATGGAATTAGGTGTACCATACATTGAATTATTATAAACTTTCCTATACTATTGAATGAGCATTCTCTATTTTCACCAGAGCAGAGCTCGGTCGCCCAGGGTACTTACTAAAAATCAAGGTCGCTTTTCGTGTATGTCTATGTAACCGCTTGGCATCAAAAATACACAATGAATTATTTCGAAAAGTTATGCGTATAAATAGCACTTTAACATTTAAAAGTTAGTTATGATACAAAAATCTGGATTTCTTGACCTATCGCCATTGCACACGTCTGAAGCAGGGGCGGGTCGTTAGCAATAAGTAATTTATTTTCAATCTTTCTCATAACTTAACTCAAGTAGATACGAAGGCGTAATAAATATTGACGTGTATGCCGTCATCTTTATCAAGAACTGATCACAAGACCACTTATCATGCAAAACATATGATTACAATTTACAATGAACTGATACCCTTTAGATGGTCTTCATAAATCTGGGTCAATTTTTAGCTCACTCGCTCATCAAAATGAACTTAAATAATATATTGTAGCAATTGCTTTTATTGGTACGCCAAACAATGACAGTGAATCGCAAATATTGTACTGGGAACATGGGGCATTGGCTTGGCTGTAAGACTTGGCAAATAAGATCAGGTGAAACAGGGAGGAATGGTTTAAAGAGAGGAAGCTACAGTGGTATTGACAAAGGGCTCAAAATAATATGATGATAATTGAAAAACGATATTTCGTAGTGAATTTGTAAAAGTTGACTTTACGAAAGACTTCTTTAGATTTTGATTTACAATATGCGCTTGCTTCTTATTCTCGGGTATTGTCATTTGTAAGTTAAAACATTTTTTAGTTATCATTTTTAACAAACTTTGGTGAAGATTCCGGGAATCTGTTAAATACGGTAAGCGCAGGACCGTCCGTTGTGGTGACGCTTAACACATTCAGTGCCGAGAGCCCTCCGGGAGGGTTCACCTAGTCGCATATGGGATGCCGGGAGCCCTCGCGGTCGGCTAATTTTAAATGTAGGTTTTTCTTAGCGAAAACATGCGCATTCTAAACGTGATAACAATATTTATTAGTAAAAGCGTTGGTTTTAAAATCCAAGTATTTGAATTTTATTAATATTTTTTGTTAACGGTTACAAATATTCACAAAAAATCTAAAAGGTTGGAAACTACGTATAGTAACAAAACCACCTGAAAACACTACATATTTTACTTCGTTTTACAATGTTTTTAACACGGTTTTTCAACCTAATAACCGTCCGCGATGGTTAACTTTAGCGCAAACGTAATGCCGGTAACCCTTGCGGAGGGTTCACTTCCAATATGTCTATATAAAAAGTAGGTGGAGTCGAAAGTGTTAAGGGGGGCAGTGTCCAGCAGTGGACATCTTACGAATCTATCCTTGGCGCAGAAGATGAAGATGAAACTAAAATAACCTGTAGGGATCTGCTTATCAGCAAGGCAGCTGGTCCTCTCGCTGTAGCCAAAAGTGCCCATCCTCCTAGAGTTGGCAATGTACTGAGCTGGTTGGTCAGCTTCCTGCCCAGCTTCTGAAGACAGAAGGGTGCCACAATGATGCCGGAGATCAGCGCCAGGCCCAGGATTGAGGCTAAAAACATGAGGAAACGCGTTGTTAGTAAAGTTATTATTTATAATTATTATACAGTGTGAGTTTTTATAAAACTCACAATTTTAAAACGCCTCATATAATAATATGCACATATTGAAATGAGAGAATCTAAGCTTAATTTTATCAATGGCATGAATTTAAAAAAAAAAATTGGAATAAAAAAAAACCAAACTGTGTCACTTTTAAAGTAAATGATCTATCGCGATGATGAAACAAACTCCATAATGATTGGAAGTAATTAGGCATCCTCATTAAATATAATTCTGGAAAAAAAAACTACCCTTAATTGAAAATAAACATGTTTTTTTAGGCAAAAATCTGTTTTTTGAAGAGAAAACTTCTTTAGGCGCGTTGGGCATTTTTAAGATGGGACTAAACCATTGGTTTCGCGACCAATTTTTACTTTAAAGGTTTCGGAAGTTTTTTTTTTTTTGTAAACTCGATTGTGCTCTTTATTTAGATAAGGTTACGGACCAATGTTCAACACAAGTATTTTTCTTCTACCAAGGCGATCTTGTACAAGTTTTCACTTCTGTCGGCACTCCCGGAGTGCCACCTTGTTTTTTTTTTTTTGCAACTTGTACTGAACGGGGGTCTTAAAAATTTAAAGGCTACTAGGGCATGTGGATATCAAATGAAAGAGCGCTATTTGCACATTCCCAAACATTTATTTTTTTGGCCGCATCGTTTTTAACTTTTGACGAAAGATGTTTAAAAAAATACCGTTATCTCCGTTATACGTATACCCCCCTTATCTCCGAAGCTTGCATATAGAAAAATCTGAAATTATTCTATGATTGAAGTTTATCTAAAGTTTACAGGAAAAATAAAACAATATCTCTAAATAGTACACTTTAAAAATTACATTAGTTCCACTATCGGTCAAGAGATGGCGCTGACCTAAAACTGCAATATTCTACACGGCAGTGCGCAGTGTTAAATTTTTCTAAAATGGTACGGAACCCTCAGTGCGCGAGTCCGACTCGCTCTTGACCAGTTTTTTAAATTGTTGCACCATAAAAATAAAGCGAAATCAACGCCTCTAGAGGTGGAAATTTTTTTACGATATGGTTACCAATGTTTGGCCACATCATGAAGTACCTAGTCGTGTCTTAACTGTTGAGTATTCAATAATCTGGCCAGACCACGCCATGATGTGACCAGCGATCAACGTTCTATTTCATGAAATGGTCGAACACTTCATGAAATAATCAATTCTAAGATCTGGCCACGACAGACCTATACTGCCCTGCTAAGCCCAAAGGCGGTATCTCTGAGATCCACCGTTTTAGTTTTTTTTTTATACCATTCAATAGCTTTAACAATTACGCATCTAATGGTATAAGCGAAATAGCGCTATCTAACTTAAAACAATTAAAAAAAACCACTTAGAAGTTTTTATATCTCCATATTTCCTTAAATTTCAATTGACAAAAAGTCAATTTTCTCGAAACTTACTCCGGTTGAGATACCGCCTTTGTGCTTAGCAGGGCAGTATATCAAACGTCACCTATGCCATGCATAATAAGAACATAAAGGCATGGCAAGCGTTTCATGTAAAATAGGTAGGTACTGGTATTTAGCAGCATCATCCGTTTAGATTAAAGGCTCTTTCAAACAGGCGCGACGGGTCTTTGTGTCGCGTCGCGTGTCGCGCCTGTTTGAAAGAGCCTTAAAAGCCGACCCGACCCCAAAATAGTTGGGAAACAAATCGGCAAATCGATTCACTTATTCTTAGCAAAGAAGTTAGAAGCATCCAAATGATTGTGATTATTAGGCTCATGATCATCATGATCACAAATTGCCTACAAACGCGTGACTGCCTCATAAGTGCCATAAGATCAAGATAGATTGGATTGTGATCCAATCAAGACACGACTGACTGGTTAATAGTCGTGCGTGACTATGTGGTACCTATCCTATTACGTCTCAATTTTTTGGATAAATTCCTCTGAACTTACAGTTGCGTTATTGCAACTTGAGATGTACTGCAACATGCAGAGTGAACAGCCCACCATGTGGGCCCAGTTGGTGGATCTCACAACCAAGAGACCTTTGTGAACTAACATCGCAAACCAAAGCAAATCGAAATTCATAATTTATCTCAACACATCTACGACGTGGGTCAACAACAAGATAATCTTTAACTTTTCAAGTCACTAACCTATTTCAATGTTCTTAGTTTCATTTGATTAGAATTAATGTTTTTTTAGGGTTCCGTATCTCAAAAGGAAAAAAAAAACGGAACCCTTTAAGCTATGGGATCACTCGTGGGTCTGTCTGTCCGTCTGTCACAGCCAATTTGCTTCGAATCGAATTGACCGATTAAATTAAAATTTGGTACACAATTACACATAATGTGTTCCTGTGACCCAAACACGGACGTGTAACGTAAATAAATGAATTTTGAATATGGAGTCACTTTTGGGGGCCAAATAAGAAAATAAAAAAAATAAAAGTTTTTCGAACTGTATGGTGTGACATATCAAATAAAAGGGTTTGTTACGAGAATATATTATAATTAAATAAAATATTATAATTTTAAAATAAGTACATTTAAGAAAATAGATGAAAACTGACCACCCCTTATCTCCGAAACTACTGAGCCTATAGTTTTGAAAAAAATACAGAGAATGGTTCTTCACTCATAGATAACAAGAAAACTTATAAGAGGTCAATGGTCTTAAAATAACATGGTAAATCTATCTATATTGTGCGTACAAACTAATATTTGCAGTTGGTAAGTATGGGGGAGCATGCATTTCAACTACAATGTTAAGTTTGTATTTGGGATAAATTCATCCCAACGTACTTGGCCGATTTTTTATGAACTATAGTTTTACTCGTAATATGTAGATTACACGTGAACTGAATTAATTGAACTATGCATGAGTATATGAAGTCGTGATGCGTTGCCATGCCACCCCAGTTATGCCATACAGCATGTATTTGATCACGTTTTGTTTATGTAAATAAGTTTGGAATTTAAATGCGAGATGGTTTAATTATTTTCGTTCTTTTTTGCATAGTCATTATTAAAAGTTCTTTTCCTTGTGGATCATAGAAGTAGGTAGGTACACCGGCTCAAGAGACTAGCAAATCATGTCAAGAAGTATCTAAATTCAAAATTAGAAAATTCTTCCACACGACAGCACTAATTAAAGTGGTTACTGTTCTAGGAGTCTTTAAAACAGAGATTCAGAAGGTAAGCCACAATATTCAGTAGTATATGTCCCAAAGCTAATGCAGACGATCAATCTTTCTTTAAAATGGCGCAAAAAACCACTCGAGTGTGTTAAGTCATTAGGTTTGTACTGCTTGACCGTAAAGACTCGAGCGAATTAAACTTTGTTGTTTACCAATCTATATCTATCTGTCTGCCTAGCCTTTTCCTCAACTATGTTGGGGTCAGCTTTCAGTCCAACCGGATGCAGCTGAATAAGTACCGTATTTTACATGGAGCGACTGCCTATCTGACCTCCACAGCCCAGTAACTGGGTAATACGATACCCCTTGGTAAGACTGGTTGTTAGACTTTTAGGCTTCTGACGACCCGTAACGACTGTCAAAGATACACGAATGGCAGCCAGGACCAACGGCTTAACGTGCTTTCCGAGGCACGGGGGAGTCTCGGTATGTTAAGATGGTCACCCATCCACAGACCAACCTCGGTAAGCGTAGCTTAACCTGATGGATCGAACCGTGCGGCTGTTATTAGCCACGAGCTCCTCTCCTAATCTCAATTTAACGAAGAGTGCGTATCATGACCAATTTTATCTATTTATTTCTATTCAAAGTGGTAGGATTTCGTCATTTTTGACATCGGCCCATAGAAGTCTGTCTTTCGCTTCTTCTGTTTTTACGCTGGCATATTTCATAAAATCAATATCAAAATATTTCATTTCACATTAGATACGTTTGGGCACTAATGTCACGAGAGAAGCTAGATGAAGTTAAGAGAAGAGCCGGCAAGAAACTCCACGGTACTAATCTTGAAATTCATGCTTAGCATTGTTCGGGCCAAAGACTGTTAGATTTAATACTAAGTACAATATACCTATCCAAGATTCATGGTCCGGAGTCAGCCGAAGTGCAGACCCAGGTTCTCTCAGCTGCTGCAGCAGAACTCCTGGGAAGGCGATGTTAGCGCCTGTACCGATCATGTACATCACCACTCCGCTGACTGCCAGCAGCTGGAAGGTAAACGTAGGTTTAGTTGGGGTTGGTTTTAGTCTCTTACGCTGCTGTGCCCGACAGGGTCCATAATGATCATGTGTTTGTAAACCTACCAGCTAAGTCGACTGCAATAAATACTTATGTATATTTAGTGTTGTGTTGTTTCACTGTGGTTTCGTAGAAGACTGCTCTTGTTCTAAAAGGAGTGGAAGAGACATTAGATATATGTTGTATACCGTATTTCGGCCATGGCGGCCAACGGCCAACAACAGTTAAAACGTCGAGACATTAATGAAGGAATTGGATAGAAATGAGATAATTTACGTGGGTTCCAAAATGTGGTTGCTAAAGGCAAGTCAAATATTACTTAGGAGCCGTCTTCCTATCCAATTATAAAACAAATTCCGGACACCACTTTTTGTCAAACAACTCTATGATTATACGGTATTCTCTCTCCCTCCACCAACCTTGTGTCGTGAATGGAAAATAAGGGGGTAACTATGTCAAGAAGGTGGGCAGCAGGCGTCCTCTTGTCTGCTAATAGCAACGTCTGCAATAATATACCAGCTTTAACCGTTCATTGCAGCGGTCATCTGAATTTGGAAGCTTTTTAAATCAACTTCATTGCTATCGGTATACGTTTAACTCATTTTATTGAGTTCTTCCCCGTTCCAAGAATGAGCAACCGAGACTTGAGTGGTCATTGGCCATTGACCTACCACTAACACACACCCAAAGTCATGTGATGCTGTTAAAATTTTGCAAGAACGGTTATGTATTCGTTTTCACCAAACTTGTATTATTTACACATTTGTAAAACGTTTCTATGATGACACGATAACGGTGACTAAACGTTTTTGCTTTATTTTTTTACTAGCAGCGCCTCGCGGTTTCACCCGCGTAAGTCTCGACCCCGTGGAAATATCGGGATAAAAAGTATCCTATGTCTTAACCCAGGTCATGGTATACCCATGTGCCAAATTTCATCCAAATCTGTTCAGCCGTTTTAGCGTGAAAGCGTAACAAACAAACAAACTCGCTTTCGCATTTATAATATTGTTAAGTAGCAATCAATCAAATGGGGGATTGTCTGAAGAGATGAGTTTAGGTAGTCACTGCATGGAGTCAAACCGGTTGGTGACCGGGGAGCCAAACTTGTTTTTTTGCAAAGGTGACCCTGCTCGGAGAATATTGAGTAAAAACCGAGTTCAAAAGTTACTGAAAATAACAATAAATAATCAAAAGATTGAATTAACTTAACAATGTAGGTACATTAATTTCTTACTTTTACCTCGAATTTCGGTAATTTTGAATAATGATAGACAATTATTAATAATTTTCAATTAATCACACTTACCGTAACACACATAGCAATGGGGGGGCTTGTGGCTAAGTAATAACAGCCGCACGGTTCGATCGATCAAGTTAAGCTACGCTTGCCGCGGTTGGTCCGTGGATGGGTTCACGTGGTGGGTTGGATCTTTACATACCAAGACCCCTCCATGCTTCGGGAAGTACGTTAAGCCGTTAGTCCCGGCTGTCATTTGTAGGTCTTTGATAGTCGTTACGGGTAGTTAGAACCCCAAAAGTCTGACAACCAGTCTTACCAAGGGGTTTCATGTTACCTAGTAATTAGGTTGTGGAGGTCAGATAGGCAGTCGCTCCATGTAAAATACTGGTATTCAGCTGCATTCAGTTAGACTGGAAGCCGACCTCAACATGTTGGGAAAAGGCTAGGCAGATGACGTATGAAGAGCCTTCACTTTGATTTGATTACAATTATTCTTAGTTATAAGTACTCAATTGACATCAAACACAGTTTTTTGAATGGTTCAGCAACGCAAAAAATATAAAATAGGAATTAGGGCACTACTCCTGTGGATGTCTGGAAGTCGATTAAAAAAGATGCAGTCAACTTCAGCTAGACAGGTTAGTAAAAATATCTAACCTGTCTCAAGAACGGTGACACCCTCTCGTACGTTCCCTCCGTCATGATGACGGAGTTGGGACACGTTTCTGGAAAGTCCAAGGTTTACTTCTGTCTTCTTTATGTTATGGACATCTGTGGAAGATAAGAAAATTGTTAAATTATTTGTTAGGCTCAATACTCAATATGTATGCATTATGCTGAGCGATAGCCGTTTTGCGTGGATGTGACGCATATTTCTCCCAACTTGTTGTTTTTTGTGTTCTTTCTTTGCGTCATGTTTACCGCAAATAAATGTATTTTCTTTTCTTTTTTCAATATTTTATTTGCATTCCACAATGTGTACTTAAACTTATATTATAGATAAGTTTTTATATGTTAAATTATATGTGAATATTGTGGACCCTGTGGCTGTAGGGCACAGCAAAATAGTAGGAGAGAGAAGCTGAAAGGCATTACGGCTATTATTGTAGGGAAAGATCGAGAAAGAAACGGTGGATGGAGAGTGTAAAAGATGATATGACTAGAAAAGGGCTGAATACGGAGACGACGGCAGATAAGGATGGGGAAGAGTTTATTTGACGACTGCGCACCATGTCTTCAGTTGTTAAGCTAGTTAACAACCTCTTAACTACTAACTAAACTAGTGCTGTGGCTCTGTCTCGAGTAGGTACATAGCATTAAGTATGCTGAGCGATAGCCGTTTTGCGTGGATGTAACGCATATTTTCTCCCGACTTGTTTTTTTTTTTTGTGTTTTGTGTTGTGTCATGTTTTACCGCAAATAAAAGTATTAACTTAACAAATTTTGCAAACACCAGAATTCTAGAAGTGATGCTGTAAATACAACCAATTACACTTGTCACCGGAGCGGAGGTTAGCAGGGAAGTTGATAAACAATTCGCACTTATTTAATAATTATAGTATCCGTATTGAATGTTGACAAGATATCACTGATCATGACATAACAATTTAAGCTGCATTTATCAGCTGCTATTATTACAACGAGAACAGACTGGATGCAGAAACAATTACTTAACATACTTACAGGGTGGCCATTTAGTCACCAGCTGCCGTCAAGGGAGGGTTATTTATCTTTTTTTCAAAAAAGTTAAATAAAATAGTAAAAAACAGTGGCACTCCGGTAGTGCCGACAGAAGTGAAAACTAGAAAAAAATCTGCACCGCGGTAATCAACGCGTTGATGTCTTTTACTCCATGGTGTCGGAAAATTGCGTTACAGTGTTGCGAAATCAATGATTTAGTCGCATCTCAAAAATGCTCAACGCGCCTATAGAAGTTTTCACTTCAAAATTGAAATCCTATTTAAACCAAATTGCATGATTGCCATTACAACTATTACAAATCTGAATTAATATCCTGTCCACAAAAGTCACTAATAATTATAGTTATAGAATGTTAAATTAAAATACTACTTTGTATTGCATAAGTCACTAGATTCGATTCGACATCGCTAAGAACTACATAGTTTATGTTCCACAATTACCTGGTCTTAATTACTAGTTAAAAGCTGCTAGGAGCCGTCAATCACATGATCTACGTTACTTCAAACCTGGCAAGTGGAAGTTACAAATAAATAATTGAGCAGCTCACAATGCTATGAACACAGACATAGCTTGTATGACTGAACGTTTCCTTTTAAACCTCTAAGATTTTGAGAGATTCATGTAAACCGGCCAAGTGCGTGCCACGCACAAGGACGGATTCCATAGTTGGGATGAATTTATCCCAAATACAAACTTAACGTTGTGGTTAAAAACATGTACCCCCATACATTTCAACTGCAAATGTAAGAGTGTACGCACAATATTGAGAGATTTATCATGTTATTTTAAGGCCATAGACTTCTTATAGGCACAGATAATATAATCTATGAGTAAGAAACATTCTTGGTATTTTTTTCAAAATTTTAGGCTCAGTAGTTTTGGAGATAAGAAAGGGAAGGGAATGGTTAATGTTCATCTATTTTATTAAATATATATCTTTAAATGTATTTTTAACACACTCGCTCGTAAAATGGCGCATATTGAACGCTTTTAGGTTCATAATGAAGTGTATTAATCACGCGTGCTTTTTATGTAATTATCGCACTAGTGCGGTAATATGCACAGATAACCAATCTGGATTTGGTCGCGACTCGCCAAAAGCAATAACATTGAACTTGCCTGGGAATTGAGCGCGATATCTACGTGACAATGATTAAATACGCACTAAATAGGATACACGTATTGTTTGTTACGGCTCATGACGAATACCTTAAAAAACAGCACGGGTTGGCGTGAATTCGACCCAACGTATTGCCTAAAGTTGTTATTCAATACCGAATGTCAAAAGGAAGACTGTTTCTGGGAATTGAAACTCCAATCATATCCGTTTCAAGTGATCTTAAATCCTCCGAGCTAACTAGACGAATACAATATATCGTTACCTACTTGTCGAAATACTTATTATATAATGTTTTTGTCCTTAACATTCAACATGCCCGAGAGAAGAAGTACGAGCAAAGAACATGAGCTGCACCAGGGATCACCCATCAGTTTTATTTAGAGTTCATATACAAAATAATATGACTCGAGGTCCGTTTGGAAGACGTTACCTACTAGCAACAAAGAATAAAAGATGTTCAAGGACGTTGCGTATTTTTGTGTTTTCTTGGAAATAGATAATTTCGATCTGTATAGTAACTACATGCGGCTAGCGTCTCGCGTCGTCCGTTGTCGTGTCGACGGCAGACGAAGTACAAAAGTTTTTAAAAGAAGCTCCGGATAGTCAGTACCTACCTGGTAACAAAGGTCAGTTGAACTTTATAAATCTAAATAAATCTAATCTTTATCATCTCTATAGTTACTTTATTGCATAGCATAAAGTTCTTACAACAAGTCTGTTTTTCATCGCAAGTGTATTGAAAAAAGGTATGAAACGCGTGTGCATTGACCATTACACACTCTCCTAGCATATCGAATAAGACTGCCTTGTGTGTAATGACCAACACAGCACACTTGTATCGTAATGTACTATTATTTTAACATTGAAAAATATATATATATTTGCGATCCACGCAACGAATCCTTTCTTTGTCACACGGTACAGTTTGCAAAACTTTTTTAAATTTCCTTATTTGCCCCCAAAAGTAATCCCCATATTCAAAATTCATTTATTAACGTTACACGTACGTGTTTGGGTCACAAAAAATACATATCTGTACCAAATTTCAACTTAATCGGTCCATTAGATTCTTAGCAAATTGGCTGCGACAGACGGACAGACAGACAGACAAAGACAAACAGACACACGAGTGATCTTATACGGGACTTGTTTTTCCTTTTGAGGTACGGAACCCTAAAAAACAGTCAAAATACAAGGAAAATTCACATAGTATTTCACAATGAATATACCATATTTAATTATGATTTGCTCTCAAAACGGTGAAGGAAAACATGGTGAGGAAACCGGCATGTCATGTGATATCCACCAGTCCGCACTGGGCCCGCGTGATGGATTATAGCCCACACCATCTCGATGAGAGGAGGCCTGTGTCCCAGCAGTGGGAACATATAGGTTGATTGATTTTATGCGTTATGCAATTTCTATGATTTTTCTTTAAATGAGAAATATTTCACGAGATATTTAAAACGACGATCTCAAATGACAATACTTTTTAGTTTCAGTTTACAGTTTTACGCACTCTGTATTTAAGCAGTTTAAAGCAGTTGCCTAGAAATTACTTAGATTTTAAGTTATTAGGCACTAGTTTCTGCCCGCGAATTGTTCGCGTGGGAGTCGATAAATTATAAACCATGTTACTTGCTGGTAATGTAGCTTTCTATAGATGACAGAATTTTCAAAATTGGTTAAGTAGTTTTTGAGTTTATCCATTACAAACAAACATACAAGAAATCAAATCTTTTCTCTTTATAATATTAGTTTAAATAAACTTAAATTATAAGTAATTTCTGTTTACATTACGATAGTATTTCCTAACATTCCAGTCTAGCTCTAAGTGATACGGAGAAAGTTAAGTGCTGACCAAGTGACAGAAAGGGACAAAATACGACAATGATAGAGACAGAAATACACAGGGTTATTTATTTAGCACACCAGCACGTAGCTACGGGGAAAACTGTTGACGGACTTTCCGAGTTATTTGAGTTAGTAACAACTATATTAATCAGGTGTGTGTATAGGTCTGTATTGATTAGGATATTTGTCCATACCGTACTAGTATTATTAAGGGGCCGTGCACGAAATCCACTGATTTTGATCAATTTTGTTTATTTGTTGTGAGAAAGGGAACAAGGCCATTTGTGATTTAAAAAGTCGAGTTTTTTGTTTTGCATGTGGCTGAAAAGGATTTTTCAAATAAATTAAGTATTCACGGAAAATCACTAATATTCACAACAAGGTTTTCGAAAAATGACGCGAGACTTACATTTGACCTTTTTTTTACAAGAAACTACTTTTGATTTTGAAAATTAAAAACATCATCAACATCCTTATATCATCTATTTGCATGTGGTTTTACTATTTTTTTTCATGTTTCATACAAAATATAGCATAAAAATAATGTTAAAAAGCCTTCTCTTTTTTAAACCCAGTCAGTAATGTATTTTTTACTATTATTTAGCTAATCATATCAAGAAATTAAAAAATCTTACTTAGTCTTCAGCTATTCTTGAGATAAAATGAAATTTTTATTTTATGATTATACTATATCTTGATTAAGTAAATCAAAGGCGAAATATACCATATTTTCGAGAGCGCAAAAGTGATGCAACTATTAACAGATGCTGTGACTGACACGAGTGGTTTAGAACCACGAAAATTATACTTTTATAGTCAGACCCTTAATGCGAAAGTAACTCTTTGTCTTAACGGCTGAACAGATTTGGATGAAACTTGTTAACCCGATACTACGTTCCCGTGGGATAATTTCTTCACAAGGAGTTCAACTAGATATAGTGAGGAACAAAAGTCGATTAACTCTGTAACTTTTACATAATTATCATGTAAATTGAAATAAAATGATTCAATACATTACTTTAGCTAAGAGTGTTTTATGAATATTTTGCACAAAAAAAAAAAAATTTACTGTAAAACAATCTCTTATGGCTCTTATAACGATTTATCAGGGGTCGCGGATTGCCTCAAAGAGATGTCAGCAGATTTGATGGGGTCCACTAGGGCCGATGCCTGCCGGAGTTGCGAAGAAAACCGAAAGGGAGATCGTGGCCCCCGGCAACAGGGCAACCGAAGGAACACGGGTGGGTTTTAGTCAGTAAGAGTCTGACACGCCCTCCCGCTCCGCCCAGAGCGGGAGAAGTTATTTGATGATTTCCCACCCTCAAAAAAAAGGTTATCTTACACTCCGTACTTTCATAATTTTAGAAATGGATCATTTATCTTTCACTTCGAGCGCTAAAAATCAACAACTTTGCTTGCTACAGTATTTTATGCAAAAATGATGTACCTGTACCTATAATGAAGACTTGTGACATATTTACACATATTTGGCGAATACACTTTCAATGTATGGAGTTTACAAAAATATGACGAATTTACAATAACCCGGTGCAACATCTACTTCTAAATTTATTCTTGCTGACAGTACCTTTATCGTTTACAAAAATAGATAAATTGATAGTAATAGAACAAAAATCAAAATCAAAAGCCATTTATTCAAACTAATCTGAGAATCAGCACTTTTCGAACGTCAAAATTACATAATACAAGTCTCCCAAAACGCCCACCCTTCACCACTTCTTGGTGAGCTGGGAAGAAGAAGTGGCGCAACAAACTCCCCAGCAGCACAGCTGTCTGTTCAGTTAGAAAAACTTGATTCTAAACAATAGTAACTATGAAAAGAACCGTAAAATAAATCGCGTGCTTCGTGCCCATTTTCCACTATAAAAGCAATCATTTCCCCTCACTTATCTTCAACAATTGACTCTTTATTTACGAGAGTGATCTGCAGTTTTTAATAAAATGCTTTTTTATTGTTGTAAGATTTCCGCGTTTAATAAGATTTTAGATTTGTTGATAAAATTGCTTGTGTAACGTTTGTAGTTGCGTTTGCGCAAGAACGGTGATTATTTTATTTTACTTTTTTTACATACTTTTCATTATTTTACATTATATACTTACCTACAATATTCTATATTTTTTATCAAATTAGATTTATTACAGCTGTAGTGTCAATCATTTCATTTGGTTTAGAACTTTAAATAGGTCCTATTTTTTTTTTATAGATTCTTTTCTTTTAGATTTTGTGAATGTGAGAACGTTGTAGGCTGTAGACTTGTTGACCATTTTCTATTTTGTTAAGTACCTGGTACTTGTTGATAGGCCTACACTGTCCTCCCATACCTTTTAACACTGTAATTTGGAAACATTGTAAAACCATTTATTTTTAAAAGAGTATCCGTGGAGTTTCTTGCCGGCTGTTCTCCATAGGAAGCGATTAATTGGAACCGTGCACCTAGCTTCTGACGTTTCATAAGTGCCCTACAAATATTTTGAATTTGAACGTTTTATAGGTAGTGGAGTGAGTTACCACTTACCAGTCTACCAGCTAGCTAGTTCAACGATTCTTCATCATCATTGGTAGACTTGTTCCACCCACTGCTGTGTACCTTTTTCTGCCATGCTTCCCTGGTCTGTACGAATCGCAATCATGTCTTACCCGCGATCTTCTGAATGTCATCCACCAAGCTAACTGCTTTTTTTTTAACCCACCTCGGGTAAGCTCTTGGCCTTCATCTCACCTGACTGACGGTAAGTGATGATCAGGCCGAAGTTGGAATTAAGCTTCACCCGGAATTCTCAACCACAAAGGAACTGGCTATCGTACCTCTAACTGCCGAAACACAACAATGCTGTTAACATTGTTGTTATGGCGACAGACTTCGGACTTAGAACAAGCCCTACCACCAATCAAACCGAGCAAAATATTTTGCCCGTTGGGAATTGAACCTTGGACCTCTGGGTTTGAGACAGGTGGTCTTTACCAGTAGACCACAGAGGCGGTTAGTCTGCCAACGCTCCTTCTACCATCTCTCGGCAACCATTCTGTTAGGGTCCTACTCCTCGTGCCATCACTACGTCTAGCCAACGACTATTTAAATTCAAATTCAGATTTCAGACTGCTTTGGAAGTCCATTTAAAAAAACATAGAACCCCACGAACCATCACGCCATAGATCACAGAGCCGACCAGAGGGAGCTAGGCACTGACAAATTGTCATCATCTGCCTACCCTTTTCCCAACCATGTTAGGGTCGGCTTCCAGTCTACCCGAATGCAGCTGAATACCAGTATTTTACATAGAGCGACTGCCTATCGGACCTGCACAACCCAGTTACTGGGTAACACGATACTCCTATCTCGGGCTTAACGCGCTTTCCGAGGCACGGAGGGATCTCGGTATGTAATGAATGGTCACCCATCCACGGACTGACCTTGGCAAGCGTTGCTAAACCTTGCAGATCGACTCTTGCGGCTGTTATTATTTTGCCACGACAAATAAGGCACATAATCCAGTGTGTAATTGCTCACAACTGGAAAATAAAGCAAAAGTAAAGTTTGCAAAATAGTGAAAACGAGAAGAGGTGCTATATTTGTCAAATATTAACACCTGTGTTATATATAATACACCTATTATAGTTTTTGTGGCATTGAAAAGTATCAAGATTTCTCTCACTTTCTCGTCACATGCTCTTTCCATTATGCCATGTCATAAGTAAGGTTCTTTGTGACTATGTTTACGAACTTTAAGGCTTCTTTTACTGTGATTGAATGAGGTCATTACATGATACAGAATACCTACTAACAGTGGGGTCATGTTGACGAATATGCGTAGTTGAATGTCATACATAATTTGACAACCCACACGGCCCACACCCCTTTAGCAACTAACATATTATGTAACTTATTTCAACTCCCATAGACGCCTTCACCTTGAATAAAATAGTTATTTATTACCACAAGCAACAACAGCCAAATTATAAAACTCATTAGTTGAAATAATATTTGATTGAGCAGACAAGGTTATATACATACAAATGATATACTTATCATAACACTGCGTCAATCAGAAACTCAATCAAAGTATTTGCAACGTGAGAGGCTATGTAAGTACCTGTGTACTGATTGGACTGAAGGAAATATAGGTTTAATTATAATAGGTTTGTAGAAATTCGATTTAGTTAGATACTGGTGCCGATTCTCTCGTCACAAATGCCTCTAAACTGCACTAAAAATCACCAAACTTTGGTTTATTCCTGTCAAACGACGATTTCCCATTCTGAAATAGACTAAAGTGACACAACTTAACTATATGAGTCTATTAGTTACAAAAACCGCAATGTCCATAAAAAAGTAAAAATGAATTAGCTATTGTACAGAAATCCATAGACAAAATAAATCATTTTTATATTAGTCGTATGAACCTAAACCCACTTAGTCCAATAGAAAACGGCTGTGAAACTTTTTAGTTTGCTACAAAAACAGCATTGTCCATTCCTGTTTGTATCAAATTACGCATAGTCCCTATCCACCAATCACGTCACGCTTTTCAATATGGCGGTTTATTGTGTGCAGTCGTGAGTTTGCGCTCGGTTTATTTTAGTTTTCTCGTGCTAAAAGTTATTAATTCGGAATAAGTTTATTAAAATATGAGACATGGAGTGTTACCCTGAAGTTGTTGACAATAAACAGGCGCGAAAACGACGAGTAAATGCTGCAAATTGGACAAAGAATCGTGCTAAAGAACAACGGTGAGTATACTATGATGATTATGTCTTGATACTTTTTACCTGTTCACTTTTTTAGGAAGAATGTAAGCCTTTGGGGCCACCTCATATTATTATATTTTTGGATTTTTGGAACATTATAGTAATCTTATTTGTATATTTATTTCGGAAACGGTTCTAACGATTGTGATGAAATTTTGTATATAATATGTCGCCCGGATACTACAAGTACCTATAGGGTAAAGTCTTACAAACATAAATATTGTATCCTTAATGCCCAAAAAAGTTATGTATGTACGAGATGATGATTGAAATCTTTTTAATAAAAAGTTAAGTTAAGGAATATTATGATTTAAGTGAGATTGAGATTACTCAATCTCACTTAAATCATAATATTCCTTAACATATCACTTTATTTCTGTTTTCATCCTACATAGCAGTTATATTAGTATAGTGGAAGCAACATTTGTTTTATTGGGCTATTTTGCAAGCTCCGCAACTTTATGAATGATTACACCGGAATGTTCGACCACTGTTAATAACTAAAAACCCAAATGACAAGGATTTTTTTTTTTCAGGTATGCAGCTAAACATTTGCCTGTTAAGCCGACTTGTGAACATAAATGTAAAAAGTTACAATGCTCTAAAATTCCACTGCAAGATGTACGCAAACTCCATGAGTCTTTTTACCGATTGAAAGACAAATTAAAACAAGACTCATTTATATTGAAACATGTGAAAGGTATAAAAACAAAACGTCGTCGTCCAAGATCTGAATCTCGAAATTACAAACCTAGAGGCTTGCAGCTGAAATATATGATATATTGTAGATCACAGCTTAAAATGATGCAAGTTTGCCAAAAAGCATTCCTTCAGGTGTTGCAAATTAAAAGATACCGCGTAGAAAATGTTATAAAGAATTATCACCTACATGGCAATTTTCCTATTGAAAAACGCGGAGGTGACCGTATATCCCACAAATTCAAGGACAAAAAAGAAAATGTGATTAAATTCATAAAGACATTTAAGTGTTCAGAAGCTCATTACTGTCGTGGCAATTCGAGACGTATCTATGTACTTGCCTTCAGAGCTAAGTATTAATAAAATGGCCAAAATGTATAACGATCAAGCACAAGAAAACCTCAAAGTGAAAAAGTTGTATTTTAGAGCCATTTTCAATACTAGTTTTAATTTGGGCTTTGGGAGTCCTCGGGTTGACGTGTGCTCAACTTGTCTTCAGCTTAATGAAAAACTAAAAATTGTTCAAAATGATAGTGACAAAGCTACGCTGATGGCTGAGAAAACAGTACACAAACGTCGAGCTAATGAATTTTTCAAAATGTTAAAAGAAGACAACCGTAAAATAAAGATTATTAGTTTTGACTGCCAGAAAAACATGCCGCTGCCCAAAATACCAGACCAGAGTACCTACTATTCTCGTCAACTGTACTTTTACAATTTTACTATTGTGGAAGGTAACTCCAAATCAGCATTAACAAAAGAAAATGTGTTCAGTTATTGCTGGACAGAGGATGAATTTGCAAAAGATGCAAATCTCATAGTGTCTTCAGTTTACCATCGGCTTTGCAATACAGATTTTCCACCAGAATGTAATCAAGTTCGCATTATTGGCCCTGTGGGCTTTAGTGCAACTATAGTAGTTTGATTTAAAATAATATAGATGGCGTTATAAAACTACAGTCTCTGGAAATTTGTGAGTCGCTGGTGCTGCCATCTGTTGAAAAAATGAAGGAAGGAAAATAGCCAGCTCAATAGCCAGACTTAGGGAGGTATCATTTCTTTGTATGGGATTGGGTATCTGTACTAGTATATTATCTGTGACCGAACTAAACTAAATAAACTATCACAAAAATTCCTTGCTTTTGGCTATGAGAATCTTAAACTATTCTGCAAAAAATCACTAAATTTAAAAATAATTTTGACACAATCAAAATCGAATTTGACAAATGCGATTCCGCATGGTACTTGTTTGCCCTACACCGTGAATTTTTTTGGAGCCGTAGGCGCGCAGGCATGGCAGCCTCAACATGTTTTTTTATTTTCACTTTTTGTATGGAAAATATGAAAAATTATTACCAAAATGTTGAGATTAATGGGTTAAAGAGCTTCATAACAGGGGTCGAAATTTTCATTATTTTTTCTATAGGACACACCATTTTCGAGATATAAGCAAAAGAACAGAAAAAAATATTTTTTGCACCTGAAGTCGAGATGTTGGTGTGAATTTTAGTTCATGACAACTAATTTTATTCCACATCTTTTTGATCGCGATTAAAAATAGTCAAATTTAGTTAGACAATCAAAATTTTTGGTGAAAATCGTCAAATTTAGAATAGCAAAATTGCCATTTTCACTCAATTAATAAGTGCTGTCAAACTAAAATATAGTTTTGTGTCACTTTAGTCTATTTCAGAATGGGAAATCGTCGTTTTGACAGGAATAAACTACTTAAATTTTGGTGATGTTTAGTCTATTTACAGGCATTTGTGAGAGAATCGGCACCACTAGCTACTACTACTAAAGTGATTTTTTTTTGCTCGTTTTTATATGTAGATAATGGTACGGAACCCTTAGTGCGCGAGTCCGACTCGCACTTGGCCGGTTTTTTATAGAAAGTTTTAGAAAGGTATGGGTAAGATAAAAAAAATAATAATAAGTCGGTAGGTATTCGCCAAAAACATATTAAAACATTTCTTTCAAAAGTAGGTACTAGATTATAAAAATATGTTGTTTGATTTTCCTACCAAACGTTTATACAGTATTTGATGACAAATTGAATAAAACGCCATCTATTGCAAAGAGCTCATGATTAACTTTATCATTCTATGCGTTCGAATTCAAGTAAAAGGTTTCACTTATCATTTTTGTTGGAAATACATGATTTATGAGTTTAAATGGATAAATCAGCATTAAACAAGGAAGTTTTGATTTTTACTAATCTTACTTCAGCCAAATTCTGCCGTTTATCAGTTTTTAGTGATCGTTAATTTATAATTGTTACCTATGCTGCCATCTATGATTTTTTTTTCAACACTAATTATAACTTGTTCGAGTTGAGACCCCATGGTTCGGTGTACAAGAAAATCGGCACAATTACTTACCTACCTATGTAATTTCTGGTTGCGTTACAGTTGGTTGCAAAACTGTTGTCCTAGCTTTTCAAATTAGAACTTTAAATACAAATTGAGATTATAACTAAAATACCTACTATGTTATCGGCGGAAACGTTTAATTGCTATGCAGTTTGCTGAATTACACCGATTCTGCTGTCCTTCCTAGATAAATCGAGTTATTTCAGTTTAATCCTTAAATTGGATTCACGCTAATTATAATCGACCACGATTTTAGGCGATCGAATTGGAATAACTCGACTAATTACAATGTGAACTGATTAGTGAACCTATTTTTTTATATAAGTACTAGGTAGATAGGAGGACTCTGCTAGTCATCATACTTGATGTTAATTCCCGCCTTTTCAATAAGAAAATTCATAAGTATAATGAACATAATTATAACGTTCCTCCTGCTGGGACACAGGCCTCCTCTCTGTCAGAGGGAGTGGGCCGTACTACGCGGGCCCGGTGCGGGTTGGTAAATGTCACATGTTTTCGATTTCTTGGTCCTAGGACATGCTGGTTCCCCTACCATGTTTTCCATTACCGCTTTGATGAGTAGTGGTGATAAAATAAATTTTAAAAAGTGCCTGTTGCCAGGTGGAATAAAGTAGCTTATGGAGAACAGACAGTAGGTTTTACAATAATCTCTATATCAAACTAAAAACCAACATGTTTACCTGTAATTTCCTGTTCAATATTCTTCAAATAAAGACTGCTGTTTCCTCAAGCTTATCAGTTATTCAGTTACTACGTGTACACTGTACTACTGATAAACTGCTTGATAAATTTTCTTTCTTTCTTTCTGATGTGTGACTGAATCAATCAACTGAAGCTATCACAATCCACTGATATATTATAGTTCGTCCCAACTACCACGAATGTTTAAAACGGAAGTATTCTCAAATAAATTCTTAATTCTGATTAAAATAATTAAAAACTCCACATGGTTTAGCATTTGACCATAAAAATTTGACCATAAAAACGTATGGCACGTTTTCTTGTAGCACGTGGCTTCATATCGGTTTCTATTGTTTTGATACTTTTACAAACTATTTGTGTGTTTTCGACATGAGTGTTTCTGTGATTTGGATTGAAAAAAATACTTTAAATCGATCAGAAATACTGTTTGTAAAGACTAGGCCAAGAAAACATGCCAGGTAATAAAACAACACCCTGTATTTACAGGTAGCGCAATAAATTGTTGGGCAAATTGACACACTACGTCAATTTGCCGTGTTATAGCCATCTCATACAACTGTCAAAGAATGACAGTTCTGATTTGAGTATACGGATAATTTAAGTTTGTAGCCAATTAAGAATCTTTTTATTCTATTATTTGACTATTCAAATTCACCAAACAGTAAGTGCTACAACGAAATCAACAGATAAGGGATATTGATAAACAATATGTTACCAATGTTTGCTTAAAATTCAAGGTTAACGATATACATTAACGTATAGCCCATTAATAATAGTAAACTTGATAAGGCTATTAAGACTCGTGCAGACCAGCGCGATATCGCGGGCGCTACAAGGGTTGCGCTGCCTGTAGCGCCCGCTATATCGCGCTGATCTGCACGAGCTTTTATGGCGTAAACTGTCAATCTTGAGCATGACTTTCAAAATAAATAAATAAGCTTAGGTAGGCACCTTTTTTTTGGTTGGGAAATTCAAATCATACTCTATAACTTCTCAAATCAAATAACTTCTCCCGTTCTGGGCGCAGCGGGAGGGCGTGTCAGACTCTTACTGATTAAAACCCACCCGTGTTCCTTCGGTTGCCCGATGGGGCCACGATCTCCCTTTCGGTTTTCTTCGCACCTTACGTAGGTACCTAAATATAAAAAGTTTACATACTGTATAACACAAAGTCTTGCGCTGTATATCCCGATTTTTATAACTGTGCGCCCGTCAACGTCAATATTTAACAGTGTATGTGGTTTAAATAATAACAATATCAAATTAACAATACTAAGACAGAACTGTGGAGACGACAAGAGTTGTGTGAGGCGTCGGGGCACTGAGGAGGTAACCGGGCGGGAGAATTCAATACTAACAGTTGTTATAATAAAATAAAAATAACGTAGGTTGTTACAACCTACGATTTTAACAGCTCCAAGCGCACAGTTAAGGCTCGTGCAGACCAGCGTGATATCGCGGGCGCTACAAGGGTCGCGCTGCCTGCAGCGCCTGCGATATCGCGTCAGTTTGCACGAGCTTTTATAAAAATCGAGTTATACGTAAGATCTGACAGGTACATAACCTAGGCGTCAACTGTATGTAAGTAACGTATGGTAGTCTTACGGCCGAACTCAACAACCTATTTTCAGTAAAAGACAGATCGCTATATTCCATCTGACATTGTGTCACATTCCATAGGATTCCTAGTGTCCGACAGGTTATTGGGACGTTAAAATCATAAATAGGTTTTCTATCTCCAGTATGCCAAAACTGGTGATAGATAGGTTATTGGCAGTTATTGGGTTCGGCTGTTAAGCCTCGTACAGACTGGCACGACGCGACACCAGTAATTGTTCTACCATGAAGTTTTCTTAGAAATTATTTTGTAAGAGTCACTTTATAGAGTTTCATTCTGCACGAGGCTTTAGTCGAGACGTCAAAAAATATATTAACATTTAGTTCCTATTGTTGCTGACCGCCGGGTAGCCAGAAATAGGTAATCTTGTTGACACCTGATAAGAACAACATTGTAACTCATTTTGCAATGTATTCTAACTATGCCATAAATTAATTAATTGAAAAATGGTATCTTTCAGTCCGGGAGCCGTATTCCTACGACATTAGAGCAATTTTTGACTGGCAAAATACACAATTGTAGGTAATTCGAAATAAATCGGTTGTATGTCTTGAAAACATTGTATTTCAAATAACAATACATTTTTTACCATCATAATCGAGATCAGAGGAGCTCGGTGCTACGTAATAACAGCCGCACGAATCGATTCATCAGGTTTGGCGACGCTTGCCGGGGTTGGTTCGTAGATGGGTGACCATCTTTATATACCGAGACTCCTCCGTGCTTCGGAAAGCACGTTTTAAGCCGTTGGTCCCGGCTATCATTCGTGGATCTTTGACAGTCGTTACGGGTCGTCAGAAGCCCGAAAGTCTGACAACCAGTCTTACCAAGAGGTATCGATTACCCAGCTACTGGGTTGTGGAGGTCAGATAGGTATTCGCTCCATGTAAAATACTGGTATTCAGCTGCATCCGGTTAGACTGGAAGCTGACCCCAACATAGTTGGGGAAAGGCTAGGCAGATTTAATCGAGTTGTTCAAATAAGGTACTTAATAATGTAAAAATAAAATACCTGCTATGTTATTGATTTAAAATGAATGACGTAATTTAAAAATAATCCAAAATATGGCTATATTAAAATATTAAGAAAATGTTCTAATTTAACACATATTTTCCAAATAACTAACACTACTCGTTTAGACGTCATCTTAAGTATAAATTCATTAAAAGTCGGTTATCGTCGCCTTAATGAACCTATATTTTGCATTACCAGAAACGATATCTAATTCTAGTAGCTTGAAGGTACTTACAACTTATATTAAAATACACTTCCTATAAAAGAGCAATTAATCGATAAAAATAGGACAAGTAACTTTTAATATATCTAAAGACATTGTAGCCATATCGATCTAGTAATTTCCTAGACAACAAACGAGGTCTTCCGCTGTATCAATCAGTCTAACTACAGCTGTACTGGGCTGCATCTCTGCCCGACCTCTAAATGCAAGAATTGCTAATACTTCATGTTAATTGGTAATAAACTCACCACTTACAATAGTTGTATTCCTTACAAGTGTTGTAAGGAAGTGGCTTTTCCTGAATTATAAATTTTTGTCCTAGGTCAAGCAAGGAGTACCTGCATGAGAGTTACCTACATATTCCCAAGCCCTCTTCCTGTCTCCTACTCTGCTGGGCTCGACAGAGTCCTCAAATATCATGTCTTTGTAAATCTGCCAATTCAGTACACATTGTGGTATGCAATAAGTTTTGAATATTTCGGACTAGCAATTTTGGTTCCACAAATCTTTTCGAGTACCTAGTTGAACGAGTTTTTGTTTAAAATCCACAAACGAATCTGACTTCTAGTTGTCTCTTTGCATGTTGTACGGTTAGCAGAGACCATTACTTCAAGCAACAATCCGGTTTCCGAAATAATATAGCAGAGGTTGTCCTTAAATAACCGATATCACAAGAGACATGTGATTAATTTAAGATACAACAACTTCAGATGTCAATAAATCTAAGGCGTTATACAGTTAAATTTTAACATAATGAAGAACACAAGTAATTGACAAAATTGATACAATGAGAAACAATGTAAATATAACAAACCAATTAATAGAAAAGTACCACTTTTAATTATCCATCTATCTTTCATCCATCATTTCACAGAATCTGAAACATTTATGATGGACATCTATCGATCGCCCGGCAAATAAGTCACTTTGGTATTGATGTCAGAAGAGGCGCCCTAACGAAAGGCGAGTTAGCTCGTGACACTGGTGCCGATTCTCTTGTACGCTGAACTAAACTATCACTAAAATTCCTTACTTTTGGCGATGAGAATCTTAAAGTTATTCTCCACCAAAAATTCTCTAAATTTAAAAATGATTTTGACACAACTATAATCGAATTTGACAATCGCGACTCCACCTGTTTGCCCTACCCCGTGATGGAGCCTCGACGTGTTTTTTATGGAATTTTTAATTTTTTGTATGGGAGATACGAAAAATTATTATTATTACCCACATTTTAAGTTTTAGGGGTTTATGGATTTTATTAATCGATAGGACACACCATTTTCGAGATATAAGCAAAAGAAAAGAAAAAAAAAGATAAGTGCAGTACCTACTGTTTTAGCACCTTAAGTCGAGGTGTTGTCGGTGTGAATTTTAGTTCATATTTTATTCCACACCTTTTAATCGCGATTGTAAATAGTCAGATTTAGTAAGACAACCAAAATTTTAGGTGAAAAACATCAAATTCAAAATATCAAAATTGCCATTTTCACTAAATTATTATCTCAGTGCCACCTTAGTGCTGTCAAACTAAAATATAGTCAAGTTTTGTCAAATCGTCGTTTGACAGGAATAAACTAAATTATGGTGATTTTTAGTCTAGATTAGAGGCATTTGTGACAAGAGAATAGGCACCACTGTGCGTGCTGAAGGTACTGCCAATTATCGTGAACTCGCGAATTTACTAAAAGCTGACTGACCTAGCTATTGTTCTAGGTTAGTGAACCAATAATCTTACTAGACGATAAAAACTTGATGACTTGATTGGGACAATGGTTAAGGGCTTGGCTCGTCATAGTATGCGCTAGCGTCTTTTGATTCCCAAAACGTAAAAAATAAATGTTTGTTTTTCGACTTTGGATACTATTGTACAGAATCAAGCAGACAGCTGTGCTGCTGGGGAGTTTGTTGTGTCACTTCTTCTTCACAGGTAAAGCACTAGGAAGTGGTGAAGGGTGGGCGTGCCGGGGGACTGTCTTATGTAATTTTGACGTTCAAAAAGTGCTGATTCAGCCTCCATACATAAGTATGGAGGTTCAGCAGCATCAGTACCCACCAATTACGTAATACAACACAATCTGTTTAGATTTGAAACAGATTATTAATCCATTGTTTCATTTTTTTTTTTTTTTTTTTTTTTTAATTACATATATGTACAAGAGTATGACAAAACTAAAAAAATATAATATCCTAACATAACTAAAACTATTAGACTAAAACTAAACTAAAATTAAACTAAAATTAAACTAAAATATGGCGTCGAAAAATTCCTCCGCGTCGCTGTCGACTGGTAATGTACCCAAGAGACTGGCCGCATTGCCACGTTGTATGGCAATGCTTAGCCGCTGGCCAAGGTAAAAACCAGCCCTTGGGTCACGAGAAGTGTCAACCAGTCGTTTGGAGATTTCATTGAACAGACCGTGAGCACTCGGACCCCACGGCCCTAGGGTTTCAACCCCAAACGGCTCGAAAATATAGTGACCTATAAGGTTATTATACTTTCGCCGCTTGAGGTTTTCCGCAGCCGCAGCGGCAGCGCCAGCACAGCACGCCGAGCCAGGAAGATGGGATGGCGCTAGAGTATCGACACACGTTGCGTCCCACACTAAAGGCCTACCCACCTTCCATGGAAATAAAGACATGCCGTCCGGTCTCTTGCCATCGTCGCGTGCCAAACCGTTGGGTTCTAATACAGCTGGAACGCCGACGGTGACAAGAGCTCGTCGGATGATGTCATTAATGTTTGCATGCCGCGCTAAGCGACCCGCACTTCGGCTGCAGGACAGGCCGTGGTGTCCGAGGCTGTTGACAACTTCACCACAGTGACAGCGATGAGGAGAACAACAAGGAGCTCCTAGACGCAGGGAAGCAGCAATGCGGAAGGTAGTGTCGTCGAACAAAGTGCCTAAGTTCGACGACGGTAGTGCATGAAGCCACAGGCCCGACTCCCACTTACCCACAGCCAACAGGCGCGCACGCTCCGCAGTAGTAACAGACGTCTCAAGTAAATTGTTCTGTACTACTCTGCAGAGCGGCTCATCCCACCGTCTTTGGGAAAATGGGTTGTCGGGCGGATCTGAATTCGGGCAAGCGAGTCTCCAGGCATCCATAGCCTCGGTGAGGCACGGCACATCAAAATTAATCAGTGTGGAAGCTAGGATTTTCCTGATTAATTTCTCAGTACCGTGAACCGAGGATATGAAAGCCGGTAAACTAATACTAGAAATTTTGCGGACGCCGAGGCCTCCCATACGGATAGGAAGAGTAGCTTGTGCCCAAGCTCGGTCGTCCAAGGCCACATTTAAGATCGAGGTTAATGTATGCCGGATAATTTGGTCCATTTTGTCTAAAAGATGAGTGTGTTTCCATAAATGGGAGGCGCGGAGGAAATATGTCAATTTAGGACCGAAACAGCAGTAACGGATTAAGGTTATGGCCGAATGCATGTTAATTTGGAACAATCTTTCCGAAACGTCATTGAAATTTTGAATTTTTTCCTCAATAAAACCGGGGAAGGAGTCCTCAAAGATAGGTGACCCGAGGAGACGAAGAGAGCTTTTTTCAATAATTTTGATTTCTGGGGCTATTGTGTTGAATTTGGAAAGTGTATCATGTCTGTCAGTACTGTCCGCTAAGTATAGTTCACACTTCGAAAGGTTGAGTTCAAGGCCAATGGAATGTAGTTCATTTTTTAGGAAATGAAGGTCATTTAGAACAGTTTCTACATCGCCTCCCAGGGTTCCATCGTCGAGGTACCAAACGTTAAATTTGGAATTTAGCTGTCGAATAATTGGATGAATGGCTAAACTAAAAATCACTGGCCCGAGGGGGTCACCTTGTTGACAACCAACAGCAGATTCCAGAAGGTTGTCCCGAAACAGTAATTTAGATGGGTGTCTGTAACATTGCCAAAGGAAACTATAGATTTGGGGTATTTCTTTTTTAGTTTCTGCCAGCAAGGTGTCCCTATTCACTGAATTGAAGGCATTCTTTATGTCAACCTTCAGGATGACCTCTCCTTTGCCAGAATTTAGGTAGGTCGACAAGGCGTGTACGGCAGCCTCACAGCCCCCTTTGGAGCCGTAACCTAGCTGCAGGGGCTGAAATTTTTTCGAAACCGCCTCACCATAAAATTTACAACAAATCTTTGCTGCCATACGACGGTATGTGGTTCCCACGGCAATAGGACGAATGCCGCCATCCCTCTTGCGCAGGGCGCATAAATTGGCCCCGTACAGAACGTCGATGACGGCCTCGTTCACCTTGCCGGAGAGCATAAGGTTAATCAGAGCCGTAAGCTCCTTCAAGAGCAACTCACCAGCTTCCCCGGCGCCTGAACAGATAAGATCCTTTAGGTGCTGAGGACTCAGGCCGTCGAGGCCAGCAGCGGAGCCGCTCCGGAAGGAACAAATGGCTGTGATCAACTCTCGGCCTGTAATGGTGAGGGAGTGATTATCCGGATCAGGGGGGTCGGGAAAAGAAATGCCATCCACTGGGGCAGGGTGTTTGCTCTCCAGAGCTGCGAGAGTTTCTGGAGAACACGGTGCCACCACATCACTACTAAAGAGAATCCTGGCTGCTCCACTAATGTCACCTTCCCCTAACTTCGATTCTACGAAATGGGATATACTTCTTGAAGAGGTATATCTCTGTGTCGGTAATTTGGAATCCAAATTATGAGCCGAAATATTACAGTTTTCTTTAATTTGTGCGGTTAGTGTTTTTTTGGTTGCCAAATTCTTTTGTACATGTAGAATTCTGTAAGGAAAGGTGAGCAGCTGTTCCCAAGCACTTCGCGAGTTCTCCCGGATGGCAAGACGGACGCAACCTGCGAGGTGTTGTGCCACAAGAGGTCTAGCACCGCGGGGAACTCGCTTCAAAACAGGTACAGAGTTTTTGAATTTAGAAAGGGTTTTCCAAAACGGGTCAAAATTGGATGTAGCAGGTGTGGTTGGTGTGACTGTTGAGACAGGGTCTGAAGAGAGTGCATTTGGAGGTCTGTGCACCTTTCCGATATGCACATTCAGACCCCGCTTACCTTTAAAAAACCGTGCCTGGGTACACAGCGGACATCTCTCCAGGGTGCTCTGCAGTGTTGTCGAAGGTTAATGTTGTTTCATTAGTTGCAAAAAAAATCTTAACGCAATGAATGTTGTTGAACTGTCAAAATGAAACAAATTAGGCATAATTGTTTACGAAAATAAGTTACGCAATTAGGGTAGGTACTGGTTAAGCAGTTAGATGAAAATAATTCCTGAAAAGTTTAAAGAATTGCTTGTAGATTATGTGTTCTAGAATGTTTTCAGTATGAATGTGGATTCATTTAGGAAAGGAACAAGACCAAAGAAACGATGCACGATGGATGAATTGTGCGAAAGATCTATCGATGAAATGAGATGAATGATGAACGATATGACGGTTGATAGTGATGTATGGAAGACATGCTGCGACGACTGCAATTGGGAAAAGGAGAGGAGTATAGTGGTTGCGGTGTTGCGGATCATCATAGTACATCAGACAACGTAGTAGTACGTCTTTTTCATAGTTACAAAAGCCATTATGGTGTAACAAATACACAGTCAAAAACTAAATTACACTAAAACCATGATTGATGTCTGTAGTTTTTTTTTACACATAATAATAATATGGTATACTTAATCGTCGTCATAAGTAACGTATAGTTTTTTAGAAAAAACCTTATATGCCTAAATGTTAAGATTTATTTTCCAAGGCCTCACTTATGTTTTGATGATACGACAAAATTTTCGGCAAAAAATTGTATTTAAATTGTAACAAAAAATCTTTTCTGTTGAACAACTGACTTAATGAAGCACTAACGTAACTGTAGACAATCATATTATTATCTAAGTACTTATTTATTTTTTGCCGTTTGCAGTCGCTTTGACTTTTAAATTAGGTACCATACCTTTGTTTCTTTTTTTGCCCGTCTTTTGTTTTGGGGTGTGTCCGGAAATGAGACAGAACTAATTGATGTGATGAAATGGGTTTGGCTTGGCCTATTCATATGGAGGCAGAGGTGATTATTATGTAAATATATTATATGGCTTTTCTTTTCTGCTAGCTAATATGTTCTGTGTGAAAAGGAAAAAGAAAGAAAAGTATTTATATTTTTATTAGGACACGCACAGGAAGATCACACACTAAATTAAACACGTTAGAGAGAAAGTTATGATGATTACTGTGATTCCCCCCTTTTTATATAGGTACTTGTACATATTATTATTTATTATATTATTTTAAGGCTGTTAAAAGGATGTAAATATTCTTTTGGAAATTACAATTATTGACATAGAGAGAGAGATTGGAGTGGAGTCTGCGGAGTTATGCCATAGTTTTAAAAGTAAATTTTAGGAAAATCGTCTACTTTTACAATGTTTGTAAATATGTGAGCACCATGTATCTATCACCTATTTAAATTATCTGTCGTTGCTTCATGTTTAATTCTTTTTACCTATTGTGGTATAGTAATTTAATTCTAGGTGCGTCGTCTTCACATAGAATTTTTAACTAATGTAGGTACACAAACTATTGTAAAACATTTTAAAAGAGTAACGGTGGAATTTCCTGCCCATTCTTCTCCATACGAAAACTACCTTTTAGAAGGGGCGACTAGAATTAATTCTATTATTTTGTAAATTTTGACGTTCAAAAGTGCCATATATGAGCTTATTTGAAAAAAAAAATTGACTTTTACTTTGACTAAGGACCAAAATATGTTGAAATACTTGCAGCTGGAGGTATTTATAAGAACCTATAATTTCAAGATAGATCAATCTATCACATTCGCTCATATTCAACATGTAAATAAGCCCTGTCCGATCCGTGAGAGTGTTGTTAGGTATCGTACTGAGGGTCTATTCATGTGGTAATATTTAGAAAAAAAAAAAAAGAAATAAAGACGACACATTTTTTTTTCATTGGGGAATTTTACTGTGTTATTACATGGGGCGCGGACGACCGTTGTTTAGCGAGTGTCTACAAGTACAGTTGAATCCGTTTATAATGACATGGAAAGGAATTGACAAACACGTCATAATAAGCGGACGTCATACAAAGCGTTTTGTGAAAAAAAAAAACCTTTTTTATGTAAATACAATGTATGAACTTAAGTATTTTAATAGAGAAACATAGTAACCACATGTGTATATGTTACGGCTAATACCCGTAATGCGGCTACACCTAGTTTTAGCCGGCTAAAACTAGGTGCGGCCCGTAGCAATTAGTTAAACTTTCCTAAATGGACCCTGGCACTCGCCGGCCGATGCCGCGGCACCGCTCGTTTCGCTCGCTCGGCTCGTGCGGTGTGTTATGTGGTCTCAGTTCTAACCTAACCTAACCTACCTTTCAGCCATTTTCATTTGCTACAACTAAATTTAACCAACTGCTACCGGCCGCACCTAGTTGTAGCCGGCTAAAACTAGGTGTACCCGCACTTCGGGTTTTAGCCGTAACATATACATACATATTAAATCAAAATAATAATTGCACGTAATCAGTACATTATACACATAAAAGTGTATTTTTTTAATGTAAGTAATCTGTAATTTTTGTCTGCTTTTGTTTTTTCATTTTATTGTAAATACAGTCTCTAATACTATTGTGTATAGAAGACATCGCTATGGTCAAATTATCATTTTCAATATTCCTATGAACAAATCGTGATAATAATTCTGCAGCTTTTAATGCCTCTTCTACGGTAGATAATGGTTCTTCCTCGACGTAAAGAGTCATGTCGGTCATTATAACCGGACATAATTTATTAAAAATGGGTCATAATAAGCGACATGTCACAGTAAGGGAAGTCATTATATCCGACCTTTTTATAAAGATTTTATATGAAAACCAAACTTCGTAGTGTAATTACGTCATAATAATCGGTTGGTCAATATAGTCGGAGTCATAATAAACGGATTCTACTGTAATAACTTATGACCCCTGTTGAAAATATTCTATTTTTTTATTAATTTAGGGTAATTTTGGTACATACTAAAAATGAGAATTTTAAATAGCAATAACTTTTTATTTTCAATATAAACAAAAAAAAAATTATTTGGTAATGTTATTGCAGTAGGTACATACGTGACCTTTACGGCTCGGACAGGTTTTTTTTTACATATTGTATAAGTACATACTGATGTTTGTGGCCCAATACTATACTGGCCGATACAACCTTTATGTAGTCAATAGTGAGTCATACACATTAATGAACGTCTGAGAGTGCGGCGGTAAATTATCATTGTAAAAATTTTCTACGCATGTTTAAATCGATGGATCGGTGGGTACCTTTTGTTAGGTTTCCGCACCCAAAGGATGCCAATGGGACCATATTACTAAGGCTCCGCTGTCTGTCCCGCATTCACAGGGCTGTATATTCTGAATCGTAATAGGTAGATACTTGACATTTTCACAGAGTGTGTACTGAACTACCGTGGCCGCTATAACAATAAATAATAAAAATATCATCATCATCATCTGTCTAGCCTTTTCCCAACTATGTTGGGGTCGGCTTCCAGTCTAACTGGATGCAGCTGAATACCAGTATTTTACATGGAGCGACTGCCTATCTAACCTCCACAACCTAGTTACTAGACTAGGTAACACGATACCCCTAGGTAAGACTGGTTGTCAAACTTTTTGGGCTTTTAAATAATAAAAATATGTAGGGTTAAAATATTGTACGGTGGCGGTGGTACGGAACCCTTCGTGTGCGAGTCCGACTCGCACTTGGCCGCTTTTTAGTTCTACGCAGTATGTGACAGTATTATTGGTCATCATATTTAAGTGATATATTTAAATATTAAATGATAATTATCTTCATCTTGTGTCAAGTTTTTTCAAGGTGACATTAATATAAATTGGGGCCTTAGGTTGCCTAATGTTGAATTTGAAATTATTAACTTTATGAGTTAGATTGTGTTACGTTTGCCACACATGGCAAAGAAATAGGTACGTTTAATAGTAAACTAAAATAACGTTTATTTATATATTTTTATTTAAGTACTAACGCATAAGTCTCGATCCCGTATAAATTACGGATAACATCAATATCGGGATAAAAAGTATCCTATGTCCTAACCCGGGTCATAGTCTACCAATGTGTCAAATTTCATCCGAATACCTTCAGCCGTTTTAGCGTGAAAGCGTAACAAACAAATTAACAAAAAAACAAACTCACTTTCTGATTTATAATATTAGTAAGATGTACATTATTTTCATTACTTTAACGGTAAGTTGTGCATTTACATGTCTGAGTTTTTGAATAGTTTAGACCATAATTTTAGCAAAATAAAAATTTATTCAAAAACACTGGTTTACTTCAATACAAAATGAATTGAGTTGTGTCATTTGACGTCTAATGTTTAATTCATGTAAAGCTGGGTATACTGTTATAATTGATAACACGGACACGACCGGTGGGCCGTGTCCCATTGGGTTGTAAACCGTCATAGGTACCTACTTAGAATTTTATTCGCAAAATCTTTAAGAAGAATGTTACCTTAGCTATGGTAATAGTTCAATATAATTCAATAGGGAAGATGACTATTTCAATAGGGAAAATATTTTTTTTTTGTCCGTCTTATAAAAAAATATTGGAGACCTATTATTTATTTTTTACGTTATCTAAAGATACATTGAGTTAAAATGTGCCATGACGTCACGAGTATGTAGATTTTATACTTACTTGTGACGTAGCGACCCCCACTCCCCAACTCAAATGCGTTTTATCTAAGTATTTTTTGTATTATCTGACTGACGGATTAAATAGGTCATTTTTTGCTCCAGTCATTATCCCTATTCCCGATAAAAATAAAGCCAGTTTATGTGACCAAAAAGATAACAAAAAATAATTACTTCAGTTTCGACAGTTAGAGTGTACTTTGTGTATGTTTTTAAATCAAACTGGACGTAACAATAACATAACCTTCTTTTAAAATACCGTAAAACACTTTCTTCTCCACGCTCGATTCATAAACAAGAAGTTCATAAAAATACCAACAAAAAACTCATGTTGAACCATTGTGAAAACTACAAACCGGTAACTCCTGTAGTCTGTGCGGTAAGCGGTAACCTACGCACATCAGCTGATGCGTTACAATTTCTTTAACAAAACATAAAAAAAACAACACTTATAACAGAAAACGTTTAAATAATTACAAAATAACACTTACATTTTCCAATTAGAACTGTAAAAGTAAAGTTTTGTGTAAAAAATTGTTCACTTGCACATTTATTTTGTCGTGTTAAACGTCACAAGTCGGTTACACACGCGTGGTGTTCGCGATGGCGTGGCGAATACTGACGCAACTCAACAAGTTAGGATATGTGACCATGTGGCCTGTCGTGTGCAACACAGTGCCATTATGTTATGTATTGTTGCGAACTTTGCTGCCCGAGTAGGGCCGGTCTTAGGGGCAAGCTCAAGCAAATGTTTTAGTTTTGTCTTTTGGAGTTGGGTCTTTCCCGCTAAAACTATTTTAGATTTCAGGACTCTGGAGATGTCTAAGAAGTTACACATAAATTAGATTAACGATGAGCGCTTTACCTATGTGTCTAGATAGATAGATAAAACATTTATTTAGTGCACACAAAAGACACACATAAGCACAATTACATGATTACAAATTACATGAATATATATAAAAACACGATGCCAATATAAAAAAAAGAAAAGACATACGTATAGAAATGGAGTGAATGCTGTGTGAGTGGAATGAACCACTCCATTCCACTCACACACCATTCACTCCATTTTTTCTCCATTTTCTGTCCATTTCAGAATTGAGGATGCTTAAACTAAAATAAATTAATGGTAAAAAAATCTTTTTGAAAACAAGTTTTTATTTCATTGCCTTAAAAAGAAGAAAATACACTTTAAATTAAATCAAACCAATCAATTTAGTACATGTATTACACAATTAATTAAATGATATAAAAGCTTGTCGCGAGATGTCAATTATACACAACAACAAAAAAAAACAACAACATATAGTCGAATTGAGAACCTCCAAACTTTTTAAAGTCGGTTAAAAATTGCGAAATCGGTCCAGCCGTTCTCAAGCGATGATTTTTACCAACGAACAGCATTTTATTTTTATTTATACAGATAATGTCAGCAATTTAATTCAGAGAGATGACCGCCACCTGAAACTATATAGGCACTTGCTTGCCTACTTGCTTGTCTAAGTTGTTGACATAGCTGTGGTAGAAGTTAGGAGTCAGCGAACTCTTTACATAAGAGGGTAGGTAGGAGCAAATGTTATTACATTACCGTTAGTGTTATAGAGGGGCTCGGGGCTAAATAATAACAGCCACACGGATTGATCGAAGGTTAAGCTATGCTTGCTGCGGTTGGTTCGTGGATGGGTGACTGTGGCGGCATCTACATCGCCAAATGCGAACTACGCATCAAAGACCTGACGTCACACAAAATCCTGACGTCACACAAATCCTGTTACCGCGCGAACAACATAATCAGGGTGGCAGGGACATTAACGCGCCTCAGTTAATCCATACATTTTGACCGCGTAGGTATTACGAGTATTACACTTTTCTATGAAACAGCAGATTTTTTCTAAATAACCGACGAAAAATTTCAACGCATGGGTGTTCAGAATCATGTACTGAATGGTAACATTTTTCGCGTCAATGTCCCTGCCACCCTGTATAAAACTTCCCCGACATCGATCGTTGGGCAGTAGCCCGCCAGATGCAACACCAGTCTGGTCGGAGGATCCTCCCTTTTCTATAGAGGATGAGTGAACTTTACACCCTGTTCCTCATACCTCTAAATGACCATCCAAAACATCAAGACCTCTCCGTACATCGGTCCGCACGTTAAGCCGTTGGTCCCGGCTATCATTCGTATAGATCTTTGACTGTCGTTACGGTTAGTTAGAAGCGCAAAAGTCTGACAACCAGTCTTACCAGGGGTATTGTGTTACCCAGTAACTGGGTTGTGGAGGTCAGATAGGCAGTAGCTCTATGTAAAATACTGGTATTCAGCTGCATCCGGTTATACTGGAAGCCAACCTCAACATAGTTGGAAAAAGCTAGGTAGATTGATTTGATTACTGCTAGTGGTCGAGAACGATGGCCGCATTTTTCCTACTAAGCTAACACCGAAATTTTCAAAACGTTCATAAGCATTTCAGCCGTTCCTGGCTTGGGATTACCTACTCATCCAGGTTTTTCCGGACTTATTCCAGCTTATTTTACTTATGAATGGCAAAGGGAAACTTGCCCAATAATGGGAATGCTCTTTCAAAGATCTTTTACCATAGGTTCTTTTGGGAACCTCGGATCTCTACAATCAGCCTGAGTTGAGCTTTGACCTATATATTGATGTTCATGATAATGACTGCTTATTAATAACATCACGCTACTATTCCTCGAAGGGTTAGGTAAAGGTTTACCTTAAAAAACCGGTAAAGGTGTATAAGTCCCTTGTAATAAGGGGCGAGCCTATTGCTATCAAGCGGGCACGAATCCAGACTCCGGGGTGTTACTGAGAAATTACAGATGGAAAAACCCAATGACACTGCCCGACCTGGGAATCGAATCCAAGACCTCATGCTCAGCAGTAACGCTTGCGACCATTAGACCAACAAGGTTCTCATTATTTGGCAATAATGAATTCAAGGCCAGTCGGTTAAATATGTCTTTATGTAATCCGATCCTTAGGGTCAGTACACATGCTTGTAATTGTCGCCAATTGATCGACAACTCGTCAACGATTAGAGCATCATTGCTCAAATGCTCATGACTACAAATGATTAATCAATCATCCTCGTGTTTCTGGTAATAATAGCTACCAGGAATTAGAAGGAATAGCCAGGAAGGGCTTGTGGTAACTGTTCAAATCGATTTGCGTGGTTTAAAGTTAAAACGGCTTACGATAAGAGGAATAATATGCCATCCATCTTTGGCAAAACGACCGTTTCCTTAACTTAATTTTCATTTCATTGAAACATAAATTCCGTAAGGTTTTGAGTATGAATGTGGATGGCTATAAGAATAGAAGACCAAAGAAACGATGGATGGACTGTGTGAAAGATGATATGGCAAGAAAGAGGGTGACTACCGCCATAACGACTAATAGAGAAATGTGGAAATAGAAGACATGTTAACCTGACCTCAAATAAACTGTGATGAGGGTAGAAGAATGATGGCATCGCTTGTCTTAATTAATCTTTCGTTAAATCCATAAATTTAAATCCGTACGTACATCTACCAGAGTTCGTGCATTGCTAAACATTCTAATGACTGTGTTAGTTGCAAGTTTTGTAACGTTGTTTTGATTTGCATAGTTGCAGCAACCTCTTGTGGTCTCGTGATTTGATATATTGTACTTATACATACAGAGGTACTAAAGTGCCTTCTACTAAGGTTTACAACCGATGGTGGTTTACGACCAAGTTTCAAACAGCTCTGCCTGTCGCCAACCAAGGTCACTTCTTTCGGGGACGCGGTTGGCAGCCGTGTAGTAGGCACTTAGCTGTTCTAGCAATAGTGGCCCCGACTTACGAGTTGTAAGTCGTGGGTTAAAATTCAAACCCAAGTAATCGCTTTACTTTGTGTAATTTATTTTAAGGAAAACATCGTGAGGAAACCGGCATGTCCGAGAACTAAAAATTCGAAGACATGTGACATCCACCAACCCGCACTGGGCTCGCCTGGAGGATAACGGCTCACTCCTTCTCATAGAGAGGAGGCCTGTGTCTCAGCAGTGGGAACATTATAGGTTGATTATGCATACAACGCTACAAGGTTTAATTGGAGCGTGGCCAAAATTGGAACTAAGGCCGCCATCTTGGTTTTCAATACATTTACAATTCCACAAATATTTACCAACAACGCCTCCCTGAAAGTCAGGCGCCAAAAGAAGAACCTTGTAGCATTTTACTTAGATAGATTCCGTGGTAGATGTACAGGTAAGTGTAATATCATTCAACAATAAGGTTAAAAGGGAAACAAAAAGACACTCCAAAAGCTGAATGGATTTAGATTAAATTTGGCACACGGGTAGACCATGACCTGGGTTAGGATATAGGAGTATACTTTTATCCCGGTATTTTTACACGATATTGAGACTTATGCGGGTGAAACTGCGGGGCGCACCTAGTTCTTAATCATTGTATAAACATACTTATAGAAATAGAGAATATACGGGTTTATAGAACCGAACCATTAAAAATTAAGGCAAATTGATTTTCCTAGTGATCTAGGTCAGTGTTGTGATACTATGTGTAATGAGCTTGAACATAGGGAAGTAATTGATAATTTATATCATAACATTGTTTTATCATTACGGGAGGCTGCTGAGGCCACTTATGTCAGTCACTGTAGCGGGGGGGTGTAAAGGGTAGACCTATTCTGGGGTGGAATAAGCATGTTAGGGATGCTCACGGGAATTCCAGGCAAAAGTTTACAAATTGGGTTTGGCATGGTAAACCAAGCACGGGACATATTTATAATGATATGGTTGAGTCCCGCAAGATTTTTAAACAAAAACTTAAGTTTTGTCAGAATAAACAAGATCAAATTAAAATGGATATATTGGCTTCAAGACACGAAAAGAAAGACTTTCGCGGGTTTTGGAAACACACCAAAAAGTTAAACCCCAAGCCGGGCATTCCGGTGAGTGTTGATGGTGTAAGCACGCCCTGGGAGATTGCAAACCTGTTTAAAGAACATTTTAAAATACTACCTTCAAAGACGGATGTCAATGATGTCGTTGCTGGGACTGTTGTGTTAGATGTGCCTGCTCGCGTTATGGCTAAGCAGATTAAAGTAATAATTAAAAATATGAATCAAAATAATCAAGCATACTGTCCGGTACTATACGGAGAGAAGTACGCCTATCTATGCGGCATTTCTAGACCTTTCTAGGGCATTTGACCTGGTAAGGTATGACGTTTTGTGGTGTAAGATGCGCGAGGCGGGAGTGCCTGACGCCATACCAAATATGTTTCAGTATTGGTATGACCACCAAACCAATCAAGTTAGATGGGCCAACGAGTTGTCTGAGGAGTACAGGTTGGAATGCGGGGTGAGACAGGGTGGATTGACCTCACCAGCGCTTTTCAGCCTGTATGTTAACCAACTGATTGTCGAGCTCGGTGGCACTCTTGTTGGTTGTTCTATTGACGGACTGTGTGTCAATAGTATTAGTTACGCGGACGACATGGTGCTGCTGAGTCCGTCAATTAGCGCACTCAGGAAGTTGTTGGCGGTCTGTGAGTCCTATGCAGAAGCGCACGGACTTGTATACAACGTGCAAAAAAGCAAACTGCTTGTGTTTAGGGCGAAACATAAAAAACCAGCACATAATATGCCACCAGTAATGTTAAGGGGTGTGGCCCTTGAAAGAGTGCTAGATTTTAAGTACTTGGGGCACATAGTTACGGAGGACTTAAAAGATGACGCTGATATGGAAAGAGAACGGAGGGCGTTGGCTGTCCGATGCAATATGTTGGCCCGCAGGTTCGCACGTTGTACACCGGAAGTAAAAATTACTCTTTTCAAGGCTTTCTGTCAATCATTGTACACGTGCACTCTGTGGGTTCGATATACGCAGAGGGCATACAACGCCCTCAGAGTTCAGTATAATAATACTTTCAGGATGTTATTGGGGCTCCCACGTTACTGTAGCGCGTCAGGAATGTTCGCGGAAGCACGTACTGACGGTTTCAGTACCATTTTACGTAAGAAGACTGCTTCTATGATGCGCAGAGTGCGTGGGAGCGGCAATGACATTCTGAAGGTCATTAGTGATAAGCCGTGCTGCACCATTATGGCGCATTGGGTACGTGTACATGTACATATACCCGGTGCGTCTGGTGAGTGCAGCAGATATATGAATTAAATGTTGTTTTTTTTGTTTGTTACTAACATAGCTAATAAGTAGTGTGTATTACTAACATCATATGGATCAAGGTCTGAAATAAAGTATTTTTATTTTATTTTATTTATTTATTTATATCTAATTCCAGTGAGTGGTTTTTGAGACCTCATTGTTCAAACAAATAAACTTACCCTAGGGACTTTACCTACCTACTGAAGTATCTCGGTATGATTCACATTTCTAACAATCTAAATCTATCAAGCGTATTTTTCTGAAGCCTTCAACATTTTAAAGATAATTAATTATTGATCTTTAGTAAACGTGTTATATTAAAATATCTTTTGTTTTATGTATAATAAATTAAAAATGCCTTTAATTTGGGACAACGCTCCTTGATGGGCGAGTCCTATTACTGACTGGACGTACGACGCGTTGCGTGAGCTCAGTACAGAACACGCAAGCTAACCACTCAAGGTCACTAAGCAGACATCTGAGACTTAATTAATGATTGTCTTAAAAACCATTCAATTTCAGATTAGAAGAAAGGTAAGCTGGCAAAATCGGATAGGCAGCAGTCGTATATGTCAAACAGTTAAATACAATAATAAATAACTGAAAAATGCTGAAAGATGATCCTGAAACTTCAAGTTTTGTAAACTTCTATACAAGATGTAAAAAAAGCCCTGTCCGATCCGTGTTGTTATTAATCGTACTGAGGGTCTAAGTATTTATATGGAAACTTTAAAGAAAAAAAAAATAGTCACTTTTTTTTTTTTCAATGGGAATTTTAGCGGTTCATGACATGGGGCGCGGGCGGCTGTCGTTTAGCGGGTGTCTACAAGTCATAATTTATGACCCCTGTCAAAAATTTTCAAATTTTTTATGGATTTGAGTTTTGGTACAAAAAATGTGATTTTTAAACAGCAATAACTTTTTTATTTTCAATAATAATAAGATTTTTTATTACTTTTAGGTAGGTAATGTTATTACAGTACCTATGAGCCTCTTTCGGGACGGACAGGGTTTTTTTTTACATATTTTATAGCAAGTAACCGTCCGTGAATTGTCGCCCAAATTGACTATTGTTTAGTAGTTTTTACATAGTTTTTGTGACTTCAGTCGAGTAGACAATAGCTCATCATTGTAATCAATTCACCGGGTTCAGTTCCGCTATCTGTGAAGTTTAATGAATTGATTTCAGAGTGGAATTGACAACAAAAACAAGTATGTTTTCCTACTTTTATGAAGTTTTAACGGACTGTCAAACTATGAACGAAAATTGTTTACAGTTCTTTCATAGATAATTTACCTCTGACTTCAACCAAACAGGAACTTCACACTGAAATGAGAATGAAGGCAGTTTGCTTTCATACAAGGTATATAGTTTTATGGTACCCATAGTATCAAATTTTGGTGGTTCCTTTTTGATGCTTACCGGAAATCATGATTGAGGCTTTCAGAATCTAATAGGATCTAATCTACATAGTTTTATCAGCGTTTGCAACTAAAGACTATTGTTGAATATATCCAAATAGAGTTGTTTAATGTCAAATGAATAGCGACCAATTTATCGTCCTTTTAGCTAGTTGCTGACTCCAACTTTCTTAACTATCAAGTTTCTACAGACCTTTCCTTTTATGTCTATCAGTGACTTTGTCACGTCACACGTGAATATTACAAAATGTTAAGAAAACAAAACATAATCTGCATATACCTACACTACCCACGCGCTTGCACAACCACACTTGAAATCAAATCGTGCGCAGTTTCACTGAACATCTTGCCTGCGCAAGCGCATCGACCTTTACGAATACGACCTATTGGGAATTGGGATGCAGTTATAATATATTGCCCGTTTCCACTAACTAAATCGTAGCAGTTTCTAAGAGCAAAAACATTTCTAGACTAAAGTTACGACTCGCCGATGCTCGTGATGCTTAAAAAACTCTTGCAGATAGCCAAGCCACAGATTATTAACAATACAAGGTGACATAAATCGACGTATCCCTTTCGGACATTGCCGCGGCCCTCCTTCTAAAACAACCTGTGCTGAAATTTTACGTCAGTTACTAAAAAATAATAATAAAAACAGCTGTTTCATAGAAAAGTGCAATACCTTCGCAGTCAAAATGTATGGAACAAATGTATAAACAATGTATTGTGTTAAAGTTAATATTATATTACAAGTTGTTTTAGCCTTTATTAAATTATTTACAATTTAAATATGTTATATATTTAAATTGTAAATAATTTAATATAGATTTGTAAATGACCGCACTGTCGCATTGTGTAAATACACCTGTAATGATAGTTGTATAAAGGGAGATTTTAATAAATAAATGTGTAAATAAGTACTTATACTACCTACTAAGGGCAAAGGCCCCGTTGGTCTTGTGGACGCAAGCGCGACTGCTAAGTGTGGGGTCCTGGATTCGATTCCCAGGTCAGGCAGTGTTATTGGTTATTTCCAATAGAATTTCTTAGTAACAGCCCGGGGTTTGGAAGTTGGCGGTGTAATATCCCTACGCCTGATCTCTCCCCGGTCGTGTCGGATTGCCGTCCCATGACTGGACTATGAGAGTCAAGGAAGCGAGAGTGCACCTGTGTCTGCGCACACACTTGTGCACTATAATATCTCCCGCGCCGAAGGCTGATGTCCGCTGAGATTGGTTGCCATCGCCGAAATTCGGTCTGACTGGAGGACTATTAAATTTTATTATTACTAAGGGCATTAAAGAGCCTCGAAAAGTAACGATATTAAAGGTACCATTCCGTAGCCGACCGCAGACGGCCGCAACAGGCGACGTGTCGTCGCGACACGACTGGTTCCTATGAATTTCTAGAAAATACCTTCCGTAGCTAGCGACACGTCGGTTTCATAGAAATACATGGAAACTAGTCGTTACCTTCCAGCACGGCATGAGCTATAGTCGTGTACTTGTGCTGATGCGAGAGTAAAAAATTGTACGACCATTATCGTCATCCACGACTTTTCTCACTGCTAGGCAAGCTGGCAGGCTCCTCTCTACTTGTGTTCCAGTACCAGTTTCATTCAAATATGGATAACCTACATTATTCATAATAAGCTTATAATGTTCCCACTGCTGAGACACAAGCTTCCTCTCTGTGAGAAGGAGACCCCTCCTTGTCTGTGAGAGGGCGACCCATCCCTCTCACAGAGAAGGCCTGTGTAGGTAACCTATCCAGATGACATATTGTCTTTATTCTATTTATTATATCTAAATCTTTATCTCGTTACAACCATGCCGTTACCATTAACAATATTCTGACAAATCAATTAATTATTACTATTACTTTTAAAATTTATTAATTACATTTTATTTAATTTCTTCTTTTAAATTCATAGGTAGTGCATCCAACCACAAATGGCAATCTAACTAGAGATTTTTTTGCAGTACCGTAGGCCGTAACATATCTACAGAATTAGTACAGTACCGACCAAAAGTCCATAGGCAATCGCACAAAGCAATAGACTGACGCTTCGGTTTGACTTACGACCTTCTTCTATAAGATGTTACAATACTATAGATACACACACACTCACTTTGTCTGCAACTCATAGTAGTTCATAATTTCAATCAATATAGAGTACGGCGTGCTAGCTCAGTGGATAACGTGCTTTGGTATGTGCGATTATGGCGAGCCGAGCGAGGGTTCAAATCCCATCTGTGGTTTGCTTGTTTTAATAATTACATTCATAGTTTTTGTTATTTTTTAATAATTATTATTCATAGTTTTTGTTATTTTTTAATAATGACTAGTTCAATAATCATTCGTTTTTTGTTTCGGTCGTCTTGTTCACATAAATATTAAGGTTTAGCAGGTAGACCACAGAAAACTAAGTAAATCATTTCGATTTCTGTGGGGTAGACAGACGCAGTTCGTTACGCGTATTCGCGATTGCTACGGTCTGTTCCCAGCCAATCTCAAAACTTTGTTGGTTCGTGGTTATTGTTGGTGACGAGTATTTAAGTATTAGCGGTGTTGTGGTTATTGTTTTCAAAATGCAGTCAAATATAAATATTGAAGGGAGATCAAATATTATTGCGCTGCGTAAAAGTGAATGTAATTTAGACAAATATCTAATGAGACCGGACTAAGTGTGAGTGTTATCATTTAAATATTTCATATTTTACTAAACATAAATCTTAATCAAAGGTATTGTTGATAGAACAGAGGTATTGTTGAGACAGAAGATGCCTTTAAAATTTTATATTCATTATGAGGTTTAATTCGATTAGTGAATGATAAATAATTATTATGTGTAATAAATACAATGTTATTCTTTGTTCTAGAGAAATACTGTGAGGGTTAAGAGGAATGAGGAAGAGGCTTATTATCGAGCAGTAGCGACGTCAAATGATGGAGGAATATGAAACAAATGGTTTCATACCAACGAGATATTTTGCTGAATTATTAAACACGTCATTATGAACCGTTCGCTGTGCACTCTGAAGACTTGTATCACTGAAGACCAGCTAGGAAGCCGTTTTCGACAGAAAGGCTTAAACAAGAACGTTTAAGTTTCGCACGATAATATTAAGACTTCAAGTGGGACACTGCTATATTTTAACCTTAAAATATTTTACCGTACCAACTTAATAAACAACAGATTCGTTATTGCATGAATTTGTGGTAACGATTTTTTAAGCAAGTTACAATATGTTGTTTGTCGTATTTCTCGCAGATAGACCGAAAATGCTTAAGATTATTTTAGTAATATTATTATTTTAGGATTACAATTTGAGGTTAAGTTTCAATCTTCTTTTCGTAAAGAAAATGAATACTTAAGCTATAACCTCAATACCAACCAATATTTACTAAAGCCAAATAAAATGTAAAATAAATAATGTAAACAAACTGCCCATACTTTACCTTAAAATCACCTATTTTGTAAGTCGTTATTTTTACATTTTGATTACTTCTTACTATTACTTCGACCATGATCAAAGCTAACTAATAATAAGCTAGCTAATATTTATGGTGAAAAAATCAATTTAAAATTTAAAACATTTCATAATACAAATAAGTATGTCAAAATAATATAAATTACTTCTAAGTTTTTTGACATCTATTTCACATCTTATTGAGCTGACGTAATGACAAATAATTGTAGCAATATATTATCTATAAGTAAAATAAATATAACGAATACAATTTTTTAATTTTGCTATCACGTATTACGCATTTTTAATTCTAAACCCTTTATTGCAATAACAGCATTAATAAAAAAGGCAGCAATAGTTAAAATATAATATTATTGCAAACAAAAATATTAATATTTGCAAAAACTGCACTGTGCTTGACGAGGTTGGAACCTAAGCCAGTTTGCATCTCAGACCAATGCTTAACGCGTTCTGCTATCTGCACACATAAGTTTGGTTTGAATTTTAGCATTGCCATAAACTGGCCAAGGTCAAGCGCATGATGCGTGTTGTCTAACAAAAGCGACGGAAATATATATTTGTTTCGGTAGTGAGGCGCAAGTACGCGACGATACGACAGTGTGTAAAGCGCAATATTGCGTTCTCTGTGGTGTGTGTGCCGTGTTGTTTACACATACAGATATACGGACTATACCGCGTGTTCACAGCAATATGATTCTTAACGTGCTTATGCACTTTTGAACGCTTACTGTACATTACTGCTGCGGCCTGCAAAAGAGGCACTGACGGACCAACGTGAAAATGTGGGCCGAGGCGAAGCCGAGGCACACATACGTAACTCTATCAATGCCTGGTTGTGGACAAGGTAGTAATTTTCTCAAATAATGCGCGGAAATTCAAACTCAGTAAATCCTTACATATTATAAAACAAAGTCTCCGGCCGCGTCTGTCTGTTTGAACGCGATAAACTCAAAAACTACAAAACGGATTTACAAACGGTTTTCACCAATGGACGTAGTGATTCTTGCGGAAGGTTTTGGTGAATAATTCATTAAGGTTTATTGTAAATTGGCTGAAATATGACGATTATTGTCGAAGATATCGGAAAAAATCATGTCGACTTAAGCTTTAATGGCGTGCGCCGCGTAAGCCGTGAAGATCTTAAAAAGTTCAACAATAAAGTCGGCGATGGCATATGTCTATCTTCTAAGCATGACCCACAGTAACCATTATTATCTTTCAGAATTAGATACAAATTCAAATGTTATTTCCGAAGCTATATCGACCGGTATCATATTAATCCTTATCCAATAAAATATGTTATTTAAATTGGGCATTTAATTTAGATTAAATATACCTTGACATCGAAATAAATAAATGATTTCAAAGATATCACAGATTTAAAATTACGCGTAACAAATTAATTATGGTTGGAGCGCAGCGGTGGCAGTCAATAACCTTTACCTGGACTATTAGCTATATAATCCCGGTACTGCCGGTAGTACGTTCCCGTGAGATATTTTCCGACATCCACGCGGGCGAAGCCGCGGGCAAAAGCTAGTTATTTATAAATCCAGAATCAATGAAGAACAACAATAAATTTTCAACACCCCAATTATTGTTTTTATTTATAGCTTGTTCTTAATAATAATAATAATAATATATTTATTTGCTCAAAACACGGTATAATAGGTCTTACAGTTTAAAATAGTACAAACATGTTTTGCCGGGTTTAGACTCAGCATGCAAATTTGAGAATAAAAGTAAGCACTTACTTAACTAACATTTTGTGTCAAAAAACTGTTTCAGACTATAAAAGTTATTTTGTCTTAGCCATGCACTCAATTTCCGCTTAAAACAGTATCTCGTATTTAACAATTTAAAATCACCGGGAAATTTATTATAAATCCGTACACACATAGCTAAGCAGCTTTTGCTATATTTTGCAAGCCTAGGAGCATTGCTTACTACGAGCCTATATGGGTCTCGTCTGTTTCGAGGACATATATCGTTCGCTGTTTTAAATAACTTTTTATGTTTCCACACAAACATGCATATTTCGTAGATGTATAGACAAGGCAGCGGCAACAAACCAAGTTTTTTAAATACTGGTTTACATGATTCGTCAGGTTGGAGTCCATATAGAGCTCTAATGCACTTTTTTTGTGCAACAAATGTTCTTTGTTGGTCAGTACTGTTGCCCCACATTATAAGTCCATAGCGCAGTATAGATTCTACGTATGCGTGGTAAACTAATATGGCTGTTTTTAAATTGGTAACTTTTCTTACTTGTCTCAGCGCATACACAAATCTATTTATTTTACTAGAGACATTGTCTACATGCATTTTCCAATTTAAATGTTCATCAATAGTTATACCCAGAAAATTAATCTGGGTAACAGATTTGAGTTTGGGTATATGAAGACTGAAATTAGATTTATTGTTATTACATTTATTAAATTGTATATATACTGATTTGTCAAGATTTATTTTCAAATTTTGAATACGAAGCCAATTAATTAAGATGTCAATTGTGTTGTTAATGTCAACTTCATGGTCATAAATTGTATTATATTTTTTATTAGATGTCACAATAATAGAAATGTCATCAGCAAATAATATGCATTTATGGTTAGTTATTTTAGTGATGTCATTTATGTACAATAAGAATAAGATTGGCCCGAGTATGCTTCCTTGAGGAACACCGAATCTGTTACAAATATATTCAGATGCGTATAGTGTTAGGTCCTTATCATCGTTAATATTTGGTATAGTTACACATTGTTGTCTGTTATGAAGGTATGACTTTATCCACTGTAAGGGTGGCCCTCTGATTCCAAGTGATTCTAGTTTTTGTATTAGTAAATCGTGGGAAACTAGATCGAAGGCCTTTGATAAATCAAAAAACAGACCTGTGGTTAGATTATTATCATTGATACTAGGTAATACAGCTTTCATGAGGGCATAGATGGCTAATGTTGTAGATTTATCTTTTTGGAACCCATACTGTTCATTTTCTATTATATTAAATTTATTACAATAATGCACGAGTCTTTTGTACATGCATTTTTCATATATTTTAGATAAAATGGGTATTAATGTAATAGGGCGATAATTATTCATATCATGTCTTTCTCCTTTTTTGTACAGAGGCTTAACAATGGAAAACTTCAGCGCTTCTGGAAAAATTCCACAGCCAAATGACAAATTAATTAAGTATGTTAATAGGTCAACGATTTCGTTAGCACATATTTTAATGATTTTTGTGCTAATTTCATCGTAGCCTTCGGAACTGGTATTATTTAAAAGCGTTATTTCCTGTCTAACTTCATTTACTGTCATGGGCTTAAGGAACATTGAATTGACAGTTATATTTTTCCCACAGTTACTTTTAATGTTTGTATCTATTAATTTATTAGTTGAATTGATGTAGTGGTTATTAAAAGCGGATGCTATTTCAACTGGATTGGAAATTAGTGTGTTGTTAATTTTGACATTCTCAATATTACTTTTAGGGTTTGTATTATTAAGCTCATCTTTTATAACCTTCCAGGTGGCTTTACATTTGGCTTAAAAAGATTTTTACTTATAATTTATTAAAAAACACGACAGAAGTCATAGTAACATTGCCTGCCACCTGCTCGCATGTATTTGTCCAGTACAGCATTTTCGATTTATCTCGAAGAAGGTTGTCAAAATAATGCTCGAATTGCCAAGCATGTTTGCGAAAAGATCATAGTGCTACGCGCGCCGTTCCTTTAGATAAAGGACTTTACTTTTTGACAAAATTATGCAAGAAGACACTAACACCAGGGGAGTGAGTCTCCCACAGTCTTCGCCCGCGCCGCCTGGATGCCTGATGGATGGGGGGCGGCGGACGTCCCCGTGAACGCCGTCCTTCCGGACCTGTTTACGGGGGCTTTGTCCGCCCTCCGCTGATGAGCAGTCCGTCTGCTGCGGGTCGGGAAAGTGGTCTTGATCTCCCACTCCCTCTGTTAAATGACGGTTTCATAGAAGGAGATCACCGCATCCCACGACTCGGTGGTCCCGACTATCAAACGAGCGACGGCCGGCAGCATCAGGTCGGCTCCGACTTCTGATACGAGGGCACCGCGCAGCTCCTCCCATGCGACACTATGACATTATGCGATAATGTTTTTGTGTACTACTTTATTATTAAAATACAGTTTTTTTAAAGTACTTTATTGATCTTCATGTAGGTACAGCACCCGTACACATCATATAAATACAACTTTCCATTAAAATAAGTTATTTTAAATTATCTTAGCATAATTATTTTTCTCGACTAGCAATAATACCTAGTCCATTTTGTTTTATTTTTTAACTACATTTAATTATTGCAAGATCTTATTTAAATTACAAAAGTAGGTACAATTAAATAGCATTTATTTTGTATAAAATTGATTATCAAAAATCTTTAAAAGGTTAACTAGTAGGTATCCATTTTGCAAGTTCAAATAAATACCTACCTCATCGGCGCCGATATACCATATAGTCGGTGCAGGCAGTTTTCTAGAACCGGCACCGATTAATTCAGATAGGAACTTGTCGTCGCTTATCAGCGACGGTTCGAACTGATTTGGCAAAAAGTATGAAAACTGCCAGCGCCGACCAGCGTTGACAACCAGCGCTTGTCAGCGCCGAGAAACGCTGGCATATCGGCGCCGGCTAGTAGCTTCCTACGACACGAATACACCCTTAGATCTATTTTTCTTTTTAGATAAACACCTACAACAGATCTTTGGTTAGATATTTTACATCAAGGCACTATTTGAGTACACATCTATTTTAAAATTAATATCTTAAACATGACTAGGACTCGACTACATTTTTTTTTCATTAGTTATTTAAATTAAAGACTATATTTAACATAAAACTAAAAACTAGTCATTACTCAAGAATAGAACTAGTAATTATTCAAGATGGATAATATTAAAATGCTTATATTAAGATTTAAATTATTTATAAATACTTTACGATGTTCCTGATGTTAAAAAAATCAATAAGCACATAGAATGGAAAGTCATTGCACTTATACTTTTATATGAGACACATACATTTATGTAATTAAATAATAAATTATTTACTTTATATAAAAAAACCCACAAAGACGACATTTAAAAACGAATAACTTAACAATCGTAGAGAAAACTGAAATAAAAAAATGTCACATAACCGTTAAATATCTTAGACTTAAAATTATTTAACAAAAAAAACAGAAATAAATAATTTTAAAAATCTGTGTATTGCGTCGTTTTGCCAACGCCATCTAGTACGACTGGCCGGTAGTAATCCTTCATCTCGCCCCAACCGCGCGGTGCGACGTTGAAGTTCGGTCCAGAAACTAAAGGCAATCGTGGGCTTTTTGGTGAAGCATAGACATCATTCAGCTTCGTAGGTGCCATAGTAACTGGTACTTCAATGTTTTGTACAGTAATCGTCGGAGGGGTGACGGGGAACGGCTCCATTTTGGGCCAGTTGCTGGAGTGTTTGAGCGCTGACTTCGGATATGTTTTCTGGTTGCGCAAACTAGATGGCGGGCGGTACGGCGTGTCGTGGTTCGCTACAGGCGTCGGCGTGGAGCACGCGTTCGATGTGTTTCGGCCTGGAAATATCAATTAGAGAAATTAAGGAATATAATAAAACTGCCTGCGTCCGACTGATTTGACTCTTAACCTCTGGGATGCTATACAGTTGATTTATCTGCATACCGCAACGATTATGCAACAATACTGGTAGGTTATACGTTGCTGTCATATCTGCACAAGTGTCTATTTTTTTAATTGAATTACCGCAGGATTATCAACTTGACATAACAGCCAGTTGAAGTTTAGCACAGTTAGTACCGAGACCCGATAATGTAGCAAGCAGGCACTCTTTTTAGGCAAGAACCGCAGTGGCTACGTGGAAACATTTTGTAGGTAGATGATGAAGGTACAGAGTTGTCTGTTCATCTGTTCTGTGTATTTACCCTATAAGATTTCCTTATCAATTCTCATCCCTTCTCAACACACTTGACTGCTTCACAAAGTTCATGAATAATCTCCTAAACACAGTACCTATCTAAGTTTAATGTAAACCTGATAAATCTTACATCGCCAGACTTTCAAAACATCACAACAACTCTAAGCACTGTATAATAATTAACATTCTGTGTCCTATAAATAATGCTGAAACACCCGAGGCCGCCGGTCTGGCCACCGACCAATCTGTCAATATCAGCTGCCGCCATTTATATCTGACGAGCGACAGATTATAATAATTACATCTTTTATTATAATATAGAAGATAACATGATAGACAAATGGTTACATCAAGATTTTAAAGCAACTAAGTCGTAATTTCTGAGCGAAAGAAGTTTAATTCGGGGCAGGAAAAGTTTAGGCGAAATGTGAGGGTGTACTTGCCTATTGGTACACCTCTGCCTAACCCTTCGGAGATAGCAGGAGTAATGTCTGTTTATGGCTCGCTCCTTAATATATCACACAAGAAACAGATTACATACCTCGTCCTTCATGCACCCACTTGACGGACCGCTTCTTCCTGTTGACGTACATGCTCTGGCCCCTGCTCATGTGATTGCTGGAGTCGCTCAAAGACTTGGAGATGGACCTGGCTAAATCCATCTGTTCCTTCACCGTCGGGTGCACTCCTGGCACGTAGAATGCTGATGAAGCGAATGTTTTCTCTGGAAAAGGAAAATTGCGATTAGCGCCATCTGTTGAGCGACACTAAAGAAAAAATCAATAAAGAGAAAATAGAGAGACTCTCGATTAAACATACATCACACTAGATTAGCTGTAAGGTGTAATATATATTTATTTTATTGTGTAACTTTTTCTCTCCAAGCAGGGAAAAAGCCACCCTGATGATAGATAACCGTGAATATGAGAAAGAGAAAAAAGATGGATAGTAGGTACCTACCTTGTATCATTCTATCTACTAATATCAAAAGACTATAATCACCGATGTACTTTTTGGTGAATAAAGCAAAAGAGCTGTTTTTAGCGATTTTATAACGGTGCTATATTTAGCATCGAACGTCGATCTAGATTTTCTGTTTGTCTTTAATGAAAAAAGATGGCGTAAGAAACATCGTCTACGCAGTGTAGTCTACTATCTGTAGTGGGTACCTAAGAATAGGCACTAGAATAGGTCATTCTACTATCTGTCTAAGAATAATATCTGTCAGGTGAGTGGGTAGCATTCAGCTAAACTAGTATACGGTGATAACAGACGTGAAACTCTCTAGTATCGCCGACTGTGACTTGCGAAAGAGAGGTTCTAATACCTAGAATTCTTTGATATTCAATATTGAACTGCGGAACAAACTACTGATAATTAATAATGGAAAACTATACCTATGAACAGACAACACCAAAAGTGTGCGTTGAAGGTGTAACCCTCTGTTCCCTAGGGCCATTGGACGAGTTACACCTACTTTCGAGTGATAATCGATGACTTTCAACAGAATTGACATAAGCTTTGGTAACATAATGTCAATACATTTTTGAATCTTCCGTCATCTCGGTGGTAGAATGTCGCTTGGTCCAGGCCTTCTGGTCCTCAGGAACTTTGTAAGTTTATACCATTGGTGTAAGAATGTATATTTTCTTTTTATGGTTTGGTAAATAATCAACTCAAGGAAAGATTTACCAAAATCTTTAAAAAAAATCCTGAATGTACTTTTAGTAGCTTCTTAATAAGCCAATCTCGGTCATATCACTAGCCAAAATCTAAGACCTTAATGACTTAAACCACTTAGGTATTATAAAAAAAGGTCTGACTCAGTATCATACTGACGCACATCGAGCATTATTACCAAAAGCAGTTGGCACACAGGCGTCGTGGATTCGTGACGAACAATAGCACATAACTACTTACATCGTGGAAATACTGCGTCTAAATCCCGGAATAGCTTACTGAGTAGGGATGGCTCTCATATGAAAATCTACTACAGCCGGTCGATTTTGTAAAAATCTTACCGTGACAACTTAGGTGAAGTGAGATATCAATAGTGTCAATCCTTAGTATCCGGTGGAATGACCGCTCGCTTCAAGTTCAATTCACGGATTGATGGTCTCATGTATGTGTGCTTCGGCTCCGCCTCGGCCCATATTTTCACGATTGTCTATCAATGCCTGGTTGCGACTAAGGCTTGTATACTACTTTTCTCAAATAATAAGCGGAAATTCAAACTAAGTAAATTAATTATAAATTCCAAAACTAATGACGAACAACGATATTTTTTACGCGCTAATGTTCATTTGTTTCTTCTGTATTGTAAACAGCTCTATTTGCAAGGCAAATAGAAATTTTAATAAAATCTTTGATAAGTTACCTCCGTGGTTGCCATGTGTTGAAGCAAAAAGATCGTTCCATTTTTAACTAACACGACAGCTATGAGTTTTCATAGTAATTTATTCGACCGCTAAACACGACAGATATGGATTTTCATATTATCATTGCCGGCCGCCTACTCGCATTTATTTGTATCTGTGTATCGCTGTACAACATTCTCGATTTATCTCGAAGAAGCTTGTCAAAATAATGCTCGAATTTTCGAATTTCATGTTTAAAAAATAGTTATTATTTGCACCTAAATAAAAGAATCAAGAGAGAGAAAAATAGAGTCAGATTTTTAAAATCAATTGGTAAATCTGTCTGTGCTTAAAAGTTTTAAACTAGTCTTTAGTTTTTCTAAGATGTCGGCAATAACAGAGGCTTGAAAATTCATTGTAATGATAATTCCCAGACAATGCTATCGGTTAGTTTTTACCATGAAAACAAAATTATTATGGGTGAAGTCGCAGGAATATCTCGCAAATCATTATTTTGAGAACGCAGCAACCCTAATTCCAGTTCTAACAACACCATGAAACAAATATGGCGCTTGACACTGAACAGCTGCCGAGTTTCGGTCTCTTCGGGAAAGAACCTCAGTGTTTATAATGTCTGGGTTATTTTATTCCGAAGCTTGGAAAGCCTCAAACTCTTTTCGATTAATAAATAAAGTTGTTAGAGTATTTGGTTCATGGTTAAGCTATGATTTATTATTATGGTTTTGTTGTCTGAGGGGCTTCTGGCTTATCAACAATCATGTTACAGTAGTTGGATGTTTTAACCATTTTAGTCACAAAACTGAAATGGCCAAAACTTAACCCTTGTGAAGTTGTGAAGAAGTGGAAGACGGAGTAGGTACCTATCGGTTTTTTAGGCCTAACTTGAAATAGGCCTAAAACCCCAGTACGATATTATAGATATAGAAGAGCTAATTAATTCAAAGATGACAACTGCGTTTAAGATGACGGAAGTAAACTACTGCGGTTAACCGACACGACAGTCATTACAATAAATAAGTAACTTTTATTTAATTAATTAGAACTGCAATGTGTCACCCTATAGCCATCCTAACCTTTAGTTATGATGGTCGGCTTGTTAAAAGCTGCGGTTGGATTCCTATAACTAAGTCATTGGATTGCAGATGTTTCTGTTATTTCATGACGTGACATGATATCTTAGGAGAGGCCGTCAGCCTGTCTTGTGATCTTTGTTACATGACAGAAATACAATATTACTTTTCTTTGTAAGTAGGTATGTCGTGTCCGTCATGACTTCTAAGAAAACTTGATCTTTGTCAAAGACTGTTTTTTGGAGTTTTACATTTTGAATGTAAGATTTAAAATAAGTAGGTACCTTAATTTTATACGTTCAACCCTAATGCCACGATTCGAACAGTTTAGTAACGCACAAAAAGGAGATACACCATTTATTTGCCTGAGTGTTTACGGTACAGATATATATCTGGCATTTTAAATTAAAAAAAAGAGTGATTCTTACCAAACTTGCGATCCTTCTTGATGATATGCTCTTCAGCATCAGGCGCTGGCGTGAAGATCTTGTTCAGGTCGACCTCCTTCTCTCCGACTATGATTGGCTTGTTCTCCATGTCCTCCTGAAATACCAGGTTTGATGAGGTTAGTTTTGTGGTGATATCGTCATGTTTTTGGTGATATTGTCATTTTTTTTGGTGACAATGTCATGTTTGTGGTGATATTATCATGTTGCTGGTGACATTATCACAGTTATGTTGAAAAACACTAACAAATGCTATGAGATTTAAATGAGACATTCATATCGTGAAAATTATAATGTCGTAAGCATGTATTTTTTTTTTACCCATATTTACCTAAAAAAGTGTAGAATTTCGTTTGATAAAAGCTAAAAAATTTCAAGTGAATGTGGGAATTTTACAATATGAAAGTGTACGTTATGAATCGGGATATACTAGATGCACTATTTACAGAGAGTTCACGAGGAAATTTAACTATGAGCGGATTTATCAAGCTCATAGAGCCACTGATTAAAAGACCTGACGATTCTTTAACCTGCATTATCTAGGTCCAGTACAGCTGATTGTCAAGATATTTCTAGGAAATTAAAAATAAAACAGGAGCAAGAATTCTGTGACGTACAATGTTGGACAAAGCAGCTAGTGAGAAGCAAAAAAAAAAATTGTTTACAATTAGTGTCTTATGCTTTCGGCGTTCTAGACACTAGCAGTTTTATACATATAGCTTATAACACATAGAAAGTGTCGGGCGAAATAGTCAACTATCATTCAAAGAATTTAGAAGAAAACCTTCAAAGAATTTTCTTAGAAGGAACCCTTTTTTCAGTAGCTTTTTCATTAATTAAACATAAAGAATATTGTGTAAGTACAACAATATATCTTTATGTTTAATTCACGACCCACAATCAACAGTATATTGTGGGTCATGAAGAATTTCCAAAAGAGGCTATAATCATCCAATGTTGCCAGCTTAAAACAACAAATTCTCCTCGCAAATACAAAAATGCGCTAGTTATTTCCGGCCTAAGGTCACTTGTTTGATAGTTTCCCAGAAATGAGATAAGAATATAAAAATATAATATAACACATCATCGTCCTTGAGCGATGTAGTAGACAATGTTAGTCATTACTCAACAACATTCAGAATTAAATATTTTGGCTCTTGCTTCTATGTTGCGCATGTGACTCGGCGCGATGCTGAAACTTTCATATTGAAAGTATCGTTTCTTTGTTGCATTGATCCTTGGATAATTTCTCAACGACGTCCAAGGGTCTATTTAATAAAGCCGAAAGGCAGGTGACAAGCGACAATCTGACAATTCGACAGTTTTACAAGTATTTTTCATAGGCAGAGGTGTACCTGACGCCCATTATTGAACGGGGATTTGTCGTGAAAATGTGTCAATTTTGTCATTTTTTGACAAATATGTCTCATTGTCAGTTATATGAAATAAACCCCTGGTGTTTTGACCACTGATCTTTTATTTACTAGGTATCTATTATGAAAACATGATCTAAAAATAAACGGTAATTTGTTGAAGCGTTTTGGGTTCCATTCGCGGCCATGCAATGACATAATAATTATAACATTTATATATATAATATGCTATTGCAATAACATCTACGATAAATGGTTAAAAATAGAGAAACTATAACTGAAAATATAATAAAAATAATTAAAAGTTTATTGACATTTAAAAAGCTGCTTCTTGAATCTGATAATTGACTATTTCGCCTCAGTAGACAGTCAAATTTAAATAAAATTATATTTAAATGAGTTAATAATATATTAGTATCGAAAACAGAAAAGTTAATTAATTATAAAAACAGACAGATACAGCGAAAGCAGAATATACAGTATTAATAAATAAAGAAAAATCATGAGTTTGTGAATTAAATGGTGAGTAAATAAATTGAAAAGAAAATAAATCAATATGTTTCCTAATCATGAAAAAAGGCCTCAAAACCAGCCCAGAGTTTATCTTATCTTTGAGTGAGAATGGTATTTATTTACACTGGTAATATTTATGAAACGAATGTGTCTGTATTTCGGATATATTTTGGGATCGTCTTACGGTGAGACAGTCCAGTGGCTCCAATATCTCGGGGTCTCGGGAATAGTCTCCATCATTCTGTGTGATTAGCATATTTTTTTTTCTATTAATTTACTGCAATTTTTACATTTTTATAATGGTATTATTATTATTATCAGCCGTTTGTATCCCATCTGCATAACAATAACGGCATCTCTACCCTCCTTCCACTTATCCCTAAGAAGATGTTATAATTATCATCGTTAATTCCGCTATTTTGTTTTGTTTTTTTTTTTTACTTTTTTTGCTTTTTAAATATTTTTAATTATAGTTTTTTTCAGTAACATTCGTCATTCTTTAAATGCGGGAACGAATAACTCAAAATAACATATTGACGTATGTCCATTTTTTATAGGTAGAAAAATGCATATACGTTTATATCCTTACAGTTAGAACAGAATATTTCAAGAAATAAATTTAATGTATGTAGGTCTGTAGTTCTCAGTAGTGTCTACAGAAACGCGACGGTCATGCCAAATGTCTATCGAATGTGCTCAATAATTTCAACTATGACAGACAGAAATACAGAACGTTATCTACTGTAATGCTTGTCTATGTGTTAATTTTTTTTTTATAAATTTAAAATAAATAACATATTAAACTTTCTTTATAAAAAAATACTCTTTTGTAGTGAATTAATGGTTTCTATATAAATTGATCTTTTGGCCCCTAAATTAATTAAGATTATGCATGAGGCTGTCAATGTATCCGCGAAAGATGATTTTTATTATGTGTCCATCCTATTGAAGCAATAATTGGCGTAAATGCGTTCTTCACAAATATACTATTATTATTATATTATCTGTGCTATACCATTATCTGTGACTATACTTAGTTCTAAAATATTATAGTAGTTTTTTCAATTTTATTTTAATTAAACAGTTTTACCATTAGGCATTGTCTCCGAAAAATATAAATAATAAAAAAAAACACATTTCCGTGGTTTAAAAATCTAGCTTTTTTGTTATTTTCGTCATCCAATTTTGCACTTATTAACAATAGCAGTAAAGTGTAAAATCGATTGGTTACACATTTTGACGTTTTGTTGTTTACGTGACAGTAATCAGGGTTGGCACTTATCCAAATTGCGCTGGCAACTAAAACTGCTTTGAAAATTTATAATAGACTGATTTTTACAAAGAATCGAGGCCAATGTGTTTATAAAGAGTTAGAAAATTAGTTTATTGATTGGTTTAGTTTTATAGGTACTGTAAGAAAGTTTTTGGATACTGTTGTAGAAATATTTTGGGAATCATGATTTTAATCTAACACGAGGTTCTTTTATAAAATTGCTATTAACTATAAATATACTAAAGCCATTCATTATTATTCAACAATTTTTTCAGCAATAATAATAAGGTCGAAACGCCATACGACGATCTTACTTTTTAATTAATTTACTAACAGAAGCAGGTACCAACATTAAAATTAATTATTTTATTTTTGTTCAAAATTGTAATTCGGTTACCACTTCCTACAACTATGATATATTAACAACTTTCTACGTCAAAGATGACCTTACAAACAAAACGACAGGATTTGTAATTTAAAGTAATAGGTTATATAAAAAACCAGTAATAAATTTTCGCTTCAAAACATTAAAGAAAGCAATTTGTCATAACAGTATTACTTATAATTCAAACTCACATAACATAAAATTGGTCCAATGTAAAATTCACTTCGCACATCCCCTTTCTATATCGATTATTATATTATATCTAATTATTTTTATTACCCACACAAACTAAGACTAGATACTTGGACAGTCTTCATGAAAATACGTCTGCCTTCTTATCACAGTCGAACAGGCGTCAGTAATAAATAATGCCACAACAATGTCATGTCAAACGTGTTGTATTTCTGTATTACAATTATTATTAATATTTCTGGCAACCCTTACTGTTAAGGCACGGTCATACAGCTGGGTGATTTATTCTGTTTAAAGGGTAAAAACATTTAAGGAGTGATGCATTTTGTGGCGTGTGTAATTTTGGACTGTTTTGTGATTATTATGAAACCCTGTAATATATTGATGGTGTAGGCAGAAACAGAGTAGATGTCTGACTAGCCTGTATTTTTCTTTATGTTCTAGTTTTGACTTTTCAGTTTCAGAAGGAAAATTGTGTAGGTACTTTGAAAGTTGTCATGTGTCGTGTCTCTTAATTTCGGGCCCAATTTTTACTTCTGTTTCTTTTTAAAGGTGCTGAATGCAAAGCTACCCACAAATTAGGCACCTTATTGGAAGCCAACAATTTCAAATATTTTCAATAATTTTTGCCCAGTAATACCTTGTGTAGTTAGGTATGTCCTTCATTTACAATAAATCACGGTCCAACACGCACCAATACGATGTTTTCCTTCAAAACCGTTTGAAGTCTCGACGACCAAGATTTATACATCTTTAACAAAAGCCAGACACCCATAAACTGTCTTTAATAAGTCACAGTAGCCTTTTAACTGCGGTGATGTGTAAAGCGGAGGCCAAGACCAGAGGTGCGGAGTGACATGGGTTCGATGCACGCCTGAAACAAATTCAGACCACGGGCTATTTGTAGCTGTTCCTATCGTCTGCTGGCTTTTAAATCGTAATTTCTGCTTTAATTTCAGTTAATAACATTTTAACATAACATCAAGCTGTATTATTATTCCCCGAAGGGATTGGCAAAGAGGGTTTGGCAGAGGTGTACCTATAGAACAACCACATTTCGCTAGTTATGTTAAGGCCAGGCACTCTACACCACAACACTAAAAAAAGATTATTTTTAATTACCGTGTGACAGCCCTATGAAAGTAGGTAAGAATTTTGAACTCTGTTAGGAAGCTTTCCTTCTACTCGTTTTTTATTGTTGTGCTCTACACATTTTTTCCACACAAGCTCCGCCCCCATTCACGCCGCCACTCCACTATGTTCTAAACGCTAACACATCAGTAATAAAGTTGAATATCGCGTGCGCTCTTTGATCGTGTTCGAGCACGGAACTAAATGTCGTAAGTCTCAATTATTTTTCTTATTTCGTTTATAACTAAAGTAATAATTGATCTAGGGAAAAAAATATCTTGTGGCTGGATTAAAAGCTACCTATATTTTCTTACTGTGAATACTTATTTTACACTTAAAAGTCGAGTAATCTTCATTTTATACAATCGATCTTTAAATAAATCATGTATTTCAAATAAAAGTGATATACATATATTACATTTTTTATAGCGAAATGTTACTTTTTTTTTTGTTAGGGCATCTTGTAGTTGACCTCTGAGATCATGACTACTTAACCGGGCTTTCGTGTAGGTGCCTTAAGCTACTACACTTAAAATCTCCAGCCAAGGGTTATTCAACTATGCTAATTGAAACTACATGAACGCTCGCTAAGGGCTAAGCCAAGGTTCGTTCCCCACAGTGGTGCCTGTGGGGTACGAACCTTGGCTTAGGGCGTCAATCGAAGGGAGGACATCAAGGATGGGATGGGCTGGATCAGTTTTGATCATGATTATTAGTCGGGGAATTTAAAGCTACGTGCTCAGCTGCAACAACTGCTGGCACCTCGTTATCGAGCAAGTTTAGTATTCAACAGTAGACAGTTCTACCTTCTTTGCGAATATACTGCCCCAATAGTTGTACCTATGTTTTTCATTTTTCCACTTTCACAGTTATTGGATCTAAAAATATGAATGTAAGGTCGTTGTGCGGCTGAGTTCGGGTCAAGGGAGTATGGTTTTAATTTTAAGACTATTTGGCCTTTTAGAAGGCAAGTGTATCGTATGTATCGCAAGGAATGTTGGCATTCATTGATCTAGTATTTTTATGAGCATTATTTTTAGATGGTAGAGATCAAAGGAACGATAGTGCTTCAGTAATTTTATTTCAATATTGACGCTTATGAGTCTTGTCATACAATTATTAGTTAATGTACTTTAAATTACCTACAATTTAAGTACAGGTTAATTGGGAGTTACGGGTTGAAAAAATTATATTGCTTTGAGATATTTCCTGTTTATACCCATGATGCGTGAGTCTTATTTTTTTGTAATGTTTATTTTTCTTTTAATTTTCATAGAGCCTTAAGATAGTCTGTTTGTTTGAGAAGAAATGGTATATTCAAGTAAGTATAAATATTTTTTTTGTTTATCTGCAGTGTTATTCTGTAAAACCACCCAGTGATTAACTACACGTGAAAATAAATCTTCCCTATTGCTGATGTCATTGTGTATTTTACCCATTCAAGATAAAAATATACGTTCTTAGTGGATAAGAGCGAAGGAACTAGAATGAGTGTTATATTTACAGACAAATAGTACCTACATATCGAGAGTTATCGTCCAGCAGTAAAGGTGGTTTTACACCGGCGAGGCGAGGCGTGGATGGGATGGGTGAGAATTGAAATTTTTATATCAACATTTCTATCCACGTCCTGCCCATCTTTGGTGTAAAAGGTCTAGATGCGCGAGGATGTGCGAGGCGAGAATTCAAATATTTGTTAGTACAATATTACAAATCTCGCTCCGGCCATTGAGGACCCGCACGGTCTCTCTCTGTCAAGCGCTGACTCGCGGTATCTCGCGATGTCTTGCGCTGGCACGCGCTGGCACGCGCCGGCTCGTTCCGACCATCGCGAGACATCTCTGCATACTATATTCTCGGCTGGCTGGCGCGCCAGACACGGCTGGCCGGGCGACGCGTGATAGCGCGAGTCGGCGCGAGGCAGTGTTGGCCATCGTGAGACGGCGCGGCATAGCGCTGGACATCTTTCGGTATAAAAGGGTAAGCTTGATTTCAATTCTCGCCCATCACATCCACGCCTCGCCTTGCCGGTTTAAAACCACCTCGTTAGCTTAGAGGTGTGATTGTCAAACAGTCAAATCATATTCCTCGAGTTCGAACCCAAGGCACGCACCTCTGATTTTTCGGACTCATGTGCGTATTGTAAAATTATCACTTGCTTTAAAAACGGTGAAGGAAAACATCGTGAGGAAACCGGCGGCATGGCTGAGCGATATTTCTCGACGGCATGTGAAGTCAAGTCAGAGGCCCATGGGCGGCTTTAAATCTCTGACATCAGGTTAGTCACTAACCACTCGAGAAGAAGAAGAATAGTTAGAGTACCCACTCAATGATTTCGTTTAAAAAAAAACTAAGTGACATAAATGCGTTTTCAACACGTTTTCCAACACGAAACGGTACAAAATACAGTGGTACTAATTCATACAAATCTCTGAAATACCTTACATACATTTTCCCACATATAAAGTAATTAAAAGTGTGGAAACTCGAGCCTGTCTATGGCCACTGTTGCCAGCGGCATTATATTTAGCTGCAACAAGTGGAAACTAATATAGGTTAATCTGTTCGTCTGTCCGTCTTCAAATAGTCTCCTCTAGGTTTTTCAACAGTTTCGTAACGTTATTGTGACTAGTTTTTGTTTGTTCAGAATTCCTAAATGATCCCACCAACTTAAGTGGTAAAGCATCATCATACATTAATTATATTTTTAACTTATAATGACTATTGTTCAGTTTCCAGTCACGGATGCCTACACGCATTTTCATATCAGCCTATATTGGTACCTACCTCCCACTATAGAGCTATCTCAAGAAAAAAAAAGAAATACTCAAATCAATAAATAAGAAAACATCGATTCCCCCCGTTCATGACATTCTAGGAGAGTTTCCTTTCCTTGTCGATACTTCTTAGGAAAAGATTCATCGTTTTTAAATTTGCTTGTATTTAATTTAATTATCCTTATAAATACATCAGCCTCTGATACGATTCTTTTTTTTTTAAACGCGAACTTCATGGTTGTTCTTTAATTTTTTTTTTTTTTTGCTGACGCAAATGTTTATTTTTGTTGAAACATTTCAGTAAGGGTACAGTCAGTTACGTGAATATTTTACTAATAGGTAACTGAACCTCATTAGTAGCACTAACCCTGCCTCGGGTCATTACCTCTTTTCTTTGGCAAAAGAAAAACTTTTTGTGACGCCGCGGCCAAAAACTCATGCATTTTTTTAAAAGAATTTTAAATGTTGCTACATTTTTATTTATTTATTTATTTATTACACAGTCTAGCCAGTCAAAAAGTAAAACTTTGCTATTTGTGTTGAAGTTTGAAGATTTAGATATTTTTTTCAATAAAGTTAGGAGTGTTTCTTTTATTAACATTGTTGGAAAGTTAGTGACGTCAGTAATCTATCTACTGAAAAAATAAATATCAATAATAACATTAATAAATAATAATAGAAATAACAAGGTCTGCAAAACAAAAATGTGTAAAAAACTTGTGTCTAAAAATGCAATGAAGTTGTATAAATTATAATATTTGTCTAAAAATGCTAACTTTGTACAAAAGCAGAGCAAAAATTCCAGATGTATAATAACAATTTGTTTTCAAAGTTTAATTTTCGGGAAGAAAATTCATGAAAACAAATTGATAATATTCTAAAAGCAGAAAGTGACTCATAACCAACCAGTAAACAAGGACATCTGAAAATATTCTGAAAGATCTTCTGACTTTAAAGGTAAGAATGTAATGGGAAGCTATCAAATATTTACATCTGTGACGCTTTTATGCAAACATTTTTGCTGCTCAACCTTGAAGTAAGAGCATTTGTATGTATTCTATGTACAATAAAACTAATATTATAACGAGGTAAAATCTGTGAGTCTATATGTACGAGGTAATCTTCGGAACTACTAATCTGTTTCTGAAAATTCTTTCACTAATGGATATATTTATTGTTCAAACAAGAAATTTCACTCGAATGAAGCCGCGGGCAGAAACAAGTGTACTAAAACTAATAATATAAGTAATAAAGAGGTAATTTTTTTTTCTTTGTTTGTAAGAGGAATCTCTGGCAATTTCTAAAATTCTTTCACTTATAGCTACGCCATTGCCGCGTGCCATAGGATTGTGTTTTCTGGCATAGTTGACTTCTAAAGAATGTAGTGTTCTATACATCTATTGTGTTTTTGTATAGTACTTATTTCTATTATGTTCTTGTAGGCATATTTCTATGAAATGGTTGACGCAGTCCTGACTCAGAAAATGTATCATCACTAATTACAATGGGTAAGATGTCTCTCGCTACTTTCAGCATGTGATCAATAACGTTTAAAGATTAGAAAAAAAAACTATAATAAGATATTTTACAATGCTCTAAGGTTATTATAATAGTTATTATATATAAGTATTAATTTTGACAATCTGGATGGGTAAATCATCTTCAAAAGAAATATATAGTCAATTTCATTTACACAATTTTGTTTCCGTCATTATGAACAGTTAGCGTCATAAACGTTTACCTACACAAAATTTTTTAATTAAATGGTTTTTTCTTATTGTAATTTTTTGCAAAATAAATTGATTCTTGTCCCAAACATTGACAACGCTAACCCACATAAAAATAAATAAATAATTTAAACACCATTACTTAATATACGTGTCCACCCACTAGGCGTGTGTTAGAAGCACCAACGACTAAATGGATTAGAAACAACTTACCCAACTTACAGGGAACAACTTATAACTGAGGTTCGTCAGAAACTCCTTCTTCTGAGGGTCGTACATGTCCGAGGGTTTGAAGCCTCTCTTCGTGATGAGGGTGCTGTTCACGCTTGAAGAACTCTTGGTGTCATCAAAGCTGTCCTTATGGACGATCCTGTCGTTAATCTTGTGGATACTCGACATTTTGTTAGAAGAGAACTGACTTTCGCTAATCGTCATCATTTTGTCAAAAGGTTTTCGTTTCACTTCACACTTGCACTTTTTTTTTAGTTTTTGTAGATTAGCTCGTGGTCCTAAAAGATTTAAATGATGTTTATGACGTTGAGTGTCCCTCTTTTTACGAATACTTAGATGCGGAAGTAGGAGCCGGTAAAAGCGTGTCTTTATTTAAATAATACGGTGACGCGACGTGTGTATCAACGGTCTGCGAGTGACTGAATGAGAGAGTGACCTGCGCGAGAGTTGAAATAGGTAAAACTCGTAGCCATTGGCTACGTGAGCTACGTCAGTGCTACGAGACTTTTGGGGTATTTTTACAAATATTTGTAATTGTTGAAAACAATGTGTAATATATTGGCGCGGTGCGTGTATGGTGATAACGTTTAATATATTTATAAGTAGGTATGTTTTATGAATGTATAAACAATGGATGAAGGAATAGTTATGGTCTTACTAATACGGTTTTTTGAAGTAGGTCCCAAGTTTAATGTGAGAGGTACGATGAAAATATGGAGAAATATTTATTTGCTCCCATCAAGTTACTTTGTTATGTATCAAATAAACTTTATACTTTTCTCTAGATTTTCTTAAGGAATTGTCACATTCATTTAATAGGAGAGGACACAGAGAGGCGGATTTAGAACATGTTCGCTTAAAAGTCAGTGGTCGGCAAACTCATTAGTCAATAGAGTCAAATATCAATACTATAACGACTAAGATTTCATAATTTCATAAGAGAGCCTTTCTGTGTGTCCAAACTGTCTCAATATACTTCTCTTAAGGCTCTTTCAAACAGGCGCGACACGCGACGCGACACAAAGACACCGCTCGTCGCGCGACGAGCGGTGTCTTTGTGTCGCGTCGCGTGTCGCCCCTGTTTGTAGGAGCCTTTTATCCTTAAAACTACCATCCTCTTTCACTCCACGACGCTTCCTTAAATAAACTTGCTGAGAAGTAGGATGCCTTCATCATGATCATCATATCGGCTGAGAATAATATGATGAAGGCTTATTAACAAGTTAACCTTAAGAAAGGTATAGTAAATATTTGGTGAAAATATTTTGATAATAAATCTTAGAAATATAGTTTTTAAATTTTGAATAAAACTTGTCTTGCTTATTGACCAAAACCCCCACTCCTGAGCGTATCTACGCTCGCTCTCATCAACACTTGTACAGAGCCGCACTGTATAAAGTATGTATACACTCCAAAGAGCCGCATGCGGCTCGCGAGACGCGGTTTGCCGACCACTATATACAACAAAAACTCCTTAAGTAGGTCGGTAGGTCCTTAATTATTCAGATCTAACACAACATCACTCCTGTACCCCCACATTTCGCCAGTTATGTTAAAGTCCCATGTAATAGGGGGCGAGTCTATTGCCATCAACCGGGCACAAATACAGACTCCGGCCTGCTACTAAGAAATTCCAGATGGAAAAACCTAATATCACTTTGCCCGACTGGGAATCGATCTAATACTGCCGGTGCAGAGCTAACATATTCAGAAAATTCAAGCTTTCCTGCGAACTTATTCCGCGTTCAAAGTTTTATAGATCCATCAAACTATTTATAAAGAGTACCAGATGTTTAATAGCTGGTTTTAGATGAAGCAGTCGATTGAGAGAAGTGTTCTAGTTTGATTTACTTCGGCTATGACCTGGAAAAACCTCGCTATTTTAAAATGAATGTGATTTTTCAACTCTGCACGTCACTTGTCTGTCGTAAGAGATATAGTGCACTCCGATTGATGTGAAATTGGGTTATAGCTAAAGATTGATTTATCTCAGCTTACATTTTAAGTGCATGAAATCGAAATCAAAACCAAAATATTTGATTTTACATAAATTAAAGTCCATGAGCACTGGGGACTTATGAAACGGCAGAAGGTAGGGAACAGTTCTAATTGGTCGTTTCCTATGGGGAAGAGACGGCAAAAAACACCACAGTTACTTTTTTTTTTAAATATTGACTTTAACATTATTTCCAAATAACAGTTTTAATAGGGATGGGAAGACAGTGTAGGCCTTTCAACAAGTACCGTGTACTTAACAAAATAGAACATGGTCAACAAATCTACAGTACAACGTTGTCACATTCCAAAAAAAAAAAGAATCTATATAATACCAGCGCTGCAGTATTTATTTTTTTAATATCGCAGCCTATATTGAGATAGGTGCCTTTTGGCCTCGCACACATCTTTTACTATTTTTTTTTTGTCTTTCGTTAATTCGAAATATTTTGTTAGTTTTAGATGCTCCGTTTTTAGTTTTATTACTGTTTGTATTTCCTCTGCGTGTCACGAATAAAATATTGTTCTTTCTTTCTTTCTTTCTATAAAAGGTAAATAAATAAATAAAAACCTATTTAAAACAAATGACATGAACCTCTTATACCCGGGTTCTGGAACGATAATTAACGACGTGTCAAAAGTAACCTCATGTCTAGAACCAATTGACTGTTGATAATTTAGTCAATCTATCAAAGCAGTTAACTTGAGTTTCACAATTTCTAACGAAATTTTGCGTTGATTTTTGTTCCAAAAACCAGCCGATCTATTCTGTAAAAATCTCAGAGCGTTCGCCTCACAAAAGTGACAACACCATTCTATTTTCTGTGCCTGTAAACGATAATTCAATTTTGATAAATTTTCAAAATCAGAATTCTAGAAACAGTTAATTACTGGCCGCATATTCGCTTTGTCTCTCTCGTACCGTTCGGTCTGTATTAACTGCACAACTGAATACGATACGGAACGTTCAGTCCATTCTTATGATTCCACCAAATGCTAGCGATTGACATTATTGCTTCACTTCAAGCTTATACTGAGATTTAGTCTTGCTTGACCGATTCTTTAATTGTAGCTAGAACATTCCTAATATCGTTTGCTGGAGGTTATCTTAATGGCGTTGTTAAAATATTACTAAAACATTATTTCTAGTCTTTTCTCCGCACCCATGTTCTAGATTCTAGCCAAAAGAAAACAGTATCAAGGTTTTAAACATGAAAATACATACGATTCATCATTCCATCAATGCAACGCAACTATATCGGAGCGAAGCGAGATCTAAGCACACAACCCACCTTTTATCCATGCCAAACTCAACTGCAACAATATCAAACTCTTATTGTAATGGAATACAGCTCAATTTCGTATGTACAATAGTGTTGACGTAAGTAAAATGTAGAGTGCGAGTACAAAAATACTTTTGTGAAAAATTCTGTTGCTGGCCGGTTTAATGATGTTTTTCAGTACTGTTTACGACTTCATGTATATTTGTAATTGTTTTTCAATTCGTGTTTCTTTTGAATTTATTTAAGGAAACTTTTGAGTTTTGTAAAAATGCAGGCAGGTAATGGTTTTCAACTTCCCATCTCGAGTTTTACCCTGAAAAGCCTTCAAAAGCTAAAAAAAAGCTCTATGAACACCAATTTAATTTTAGTCCGTGTGCAACTAAACACAAAACCGAAACTACCAATAATTTTACCATTGGCAATTATGTAGTTAACTGTTTTGGTTAAATACGACCCACTGACCGCACTTTTTAACCGACCTTCAAAAAGGAGGAGGTTCTGAATTCGACAGTTTTTTTTTTGCGTGTGTTCGTTACGCGATTACTCCGACAATTAAGAATTGATTTTGAGGATTATTTTTTGCTTGGTAGTTAAATCAACCGACTTAAAAGAAAAAAAAAGTTTAATTTTAGAAGACTGTGGCAAAAAAAAGTTATTTTTCAATTTGTAGTGTTTTTTTTGGAAGTCGATTGATTGTAAAAAGTTTTTTGAAAAGTCCAAACTTGTTATATGCTTTTTTTTTTACTAAAACCTTTTTTTTAACTTTCTTATTTTATTAATTTGTTAGTAAAATCATCAATATTCCTAGTTTGTCTTATATTTTAATAGTTGGCAAGTAAATTGTATCGTCAGCTACAATATTGTATTTTGCGAGCATGCGCCAGATTTATATGAAGAAAAGCCATAAACATCATAAATGTAATGCGAAAATTAGTTCAAAATATTAAGTACATTTAATTTACAAATCATAAAACCAACCAATCCGGGCAAATCTAGGTCAATTTCAGTTAACGAAAAACGTTATAACTAATATTATTTATTAGAACAATTTTGTGTCCAAACAATGAGTCAGTTTGAATCATCGCGAACTGGGGTTTTAAAACTTTTATGAATAAACAGTGTAACAGTTGTTTTATACTGATGAAATAGTTTATATATGTATATAGGTCATATGCAGGAAGCGATGGTTTTAATTAGTTACGTTTTTCAGAAGATCTGTAATCTGTCTTTGATCACAAGAATATCGAATCCAGCATTAAACAGTATTTATGTTGTGTGGTTATGTGCGATAAATGGAAGAAAAAGCCTCTCAATTGGAGTTACCAGTTCTACCATCGAAACGTCGATGAAGCTATCAACATATTAACCGCATTTTGCAAGATTAAAAATATAAATCCCCCAACACGAAAAAAAGAGAGAAAAAACAAGAATAAAAATAACTAGTACCAGTTTTTTTTTTTACTTGTTTCTTCGATGAGCATAGGGTAGGCAACGTAATTAGGTATTATGGCTTGTGGGATTACATTTTGAGCATAGGCTACTGTAACTGCAGGCTCTTTTCTTGATCTGATATGTGTAGGGTGGGGGGAGCGGTTTACTGACTAAACAAGTGAATGACAGTCTTCTGCGTCTCAGAAATAAAATGACGGATAGCCATGGCATGCTCACGCCTCCAGAACATCCGGAAAATCGTGGTATGAGTTATAAAAGCAAACTCCTATTGGTCAGAGCACTAGTTTTCCAGATTTTCCTGTTTAGAGTAGAGACGTGGATAATCCGACGAAGAGAAAGACAGATAAATCCTCAAGCAAATTACAGCATGTGGTGATGACAACTTTGAAACGGAGTCGATGGAATGGCAGATTATCTGCTTAAAAGGGTCCAAGAACTCAGATGAGGATTGAAGAAGGAGAAGGTATATTCCAATACCCAGATGCGCATACTATCGTAGGTTCGTTCTATCACTCTAGAATGCAAGTGCAATGCGGTACCCGTACAATAAATCTTATCTTAACAACATGAATTAAAAGTGAAACTTCGTTGGAAAGCATTTGGCAAGGAAACAAATGATTCATTTCCTCCAAGAATTTCTTATTTTTCTCCTATGTCATTACACTGTAAGTATTTATCATGTGGCAATAAAATTAGACGTCAGTTTGAATTCAGGCAGAAGATAAATAAGTTTTGAGTATGAATTTGGATGGCTATTCATAAGAGTAGGGAAGATAAAGAAACGATGGATGAACTGTGTGAAAGATGATATGGCTAGAAAGGGGGTGACTACCGAGATGACGGCTGATAGAGAATAAGTATGGAAGAAAGGGACATGTTGAGTCGACTAGAAATAAATTGGGATAAAGCAAGCAAATTATTAATGAAAGAAGATGACGTTTACTCTGTCAAAGATAGCAATACAGTATGAAGACATGAGTGATGAGGCAAGCATTTGGTCTATTAATGGGTAATTTAAGAAAACCATCATAATCTTTATTTTACCTTTTATCACCTAAGAACGTACATGATGCATTGATTGTAATTAGAATCATTAGCGGATCCAGAGGCTAAAGGGCTCAAGTCCCCCCAAAAGCGTCTGAGTTCTTTCGTGACAAATCTAAAAGTGAACTTGATATTATTATAATTTAAACTTTTTAGAAAGTATGACACTACCTAATTGTACATTAACTTAATAAGTGAGATGTTTTGTTTACGTTACTAGTGTTGAATCCGCGCGCAACTCATTCTGCCAGTCACGCTGCCCGGTTTGGCCGCCATGTATATTCATCGAGATGTTTCTCGGAGTCTACAACCTAACAAAGTCATTGAGGAATTTGCGAAAAGTAATCCGAGGAAGCTTGTAAAATGATGTGTGCTTCTTTAGTGTTTACTTTGCTAAAACCTACCCTCAGCGGGGTCAAGACCCTCCCAAATGACAATCCTGGATCAGCCACTGATTAGAATGTTAAAAAATCCTACAATTTGGCTTTAAATACAAGTAGTTGCATATTGCATGCATCTACTCAAATTGAAGCATCTACCAAACTAAGTACAAACCATTATGCGCTTTTATAATTACTAACGTGACGATATTATCGTGGACGTCCACTTCCACATCCAAAACATGTATGGTGCACGTTATAACGTTATCGTGGACGGAAATTTAAAAGCGTCTTCATATTTTCCATAGATTTTACTTTCCCTCGTTATCGTAATACCGAGACGTACTTAGACGTGGATATCCACGATAATATCGTTACGTTAGAAATGATAAAAGCGTACATTACATTACATTAACTAACATATATATTTAAAATTATTGCGATTAACTTATTAATTTATCTTAAACAATTTGATTGTATGTACCTATTTCACTTATTTATTTTAGTTATACAGTATTATTGTGGCATGTGTTTTAATCTTTGACTACTAACATATTTTTTAAGTAGGTATCTAACATAAATATGGATCACTGTATTTGATTAAATAAATTAACTGTAAACGATGTTAAGTACCTACTTACATTAGGCATTTACTTGCCAAGGACTTCAGTGATTCCATAAATCAATTGGGAAATTTTATTTACTAAAATCTACATTGTTTTCTCTACGAAGAAATGCGTTTTAGGGATTATCAAATATGGACCAAAACCGCAAATTAAATAATAACTAGAACTATGCTGTTGAGTCCAATTTTCAGTTTAAATAATACCTACTTATGTAAATTTTTCGAGGTATAGGTTAGTTTGGTATTTCCTGCAAACATATTTGGGTATTTGTGGTTTATTATAATTAAATGATAAGTGAATGGTCTGAGCGTGTGTTGTATGTTTACGTCACTCTTGTTTTTATTGTGGTCGCGAGGGAAAAGCCGTCGATTCAAATTCACGTACGCAGTTGTGAAATGATAATTTAAAGACGTATGAATGTACAAATTAGGCATATTATTGATTAAATGCCCAATAAATTTCTGGAATTTCTTTTGCTATTATAAGTAGTAACTTTTTTTCATTCGGTTTTGAATAATCGACGGTAAAATTATTAGAAATGTTTACTTAGACAATCAACGGTAATTCCAGTTACATTTTCATTTCATTTTCCTTACGCAAAATGCGGACTTGGAGCTGAAGTTGCGCCAGTCCCATATATTTATACAACTATACTACATTTTCAAAGCAAATATTTAGGACTATCTTCCGTATTTCATTTTAAATTCTTTAGCAATACGCCACTAATAAATGGCTGTCACTAAAATGTGTCACCCCGGAACAATACTACCCACTCAACAAAACAATTAAAAAAACAACATGGCCGCCTGTCACCACACCTACGCGGGAAAATTGAAAACAAAATGCACTTCAATTATACCAAAATACACTTGATTTATATCGCATAATTAATGCACGCTATTTTAATCTTATTTTTAGTTAAATAATGACCGTATTTGAATGTATTTGGGGCGCGGTGTGTGCCTCGCGCGGAGATTTCTCACAAACTAAAATAAGTACTGAAACATCATTGCATAACACGCAGAAAAGCTCCAGAGCGCAGTGACCATGGCGCAGAGATTTTCACGGATATACTCAAAAGAAAGTACGACGAACTTTTCCTTTTAAAATAGAGATAAAAAGTCGCGTGGAGGGGGCATACTTTCCGTGTCAATTTCTGCCTCAAGCTGCGTTAAAAAAACTTCGTTCCAAAAAAAATAAATGAATGTACCTTTGTACTTACATTCATTTTTTTTTACCGAAATTTTCTTCGCACCCACGCAATACACACTCGTGATAAGATACTATATTATGTGCTAGAAGGTTTGTATATGTAGGAATACGGAGTATCAACTACTAAGGTAGATTCTGGTCGATAATCGTCTTCAAATAAAACGAATGAAAGTGTGAAAGATTTAACTACATAGTGTTAGGTAGGTATTTATGACTACTATTATTATCACTTGTATGATGAAACATGAAAGGCGTAATATTTTGAACTTTAAACCGATGAGTCTACGTAGTAAATACATTGAACCTACGTTGGGTTATTCGATTTATGTAGACGTGACTTAAGACTTGTAAGGAAAGGAACGTTCGTTATTTTATATAAAGTACCTATCGCATGAATATCAGTCGTGAGCCTGAGTAAGTAATAAACAATGAATATCATGCAATTCTGCAGCTGCAAAGATTAAAGATGCATAGAAATTATGTAAGAATAACAAATAACTATGAGATGAGTGTGGACCAGGTATCAGGAATGTTTATTATTGTTCATCCTGCATTCATGACTCACCCACAAACAATCGCGTCTTCGCATCGTAAGTAACTAGGTACCTGCCTTTTGTGTATCCGGAAATTGATATTATGGTAGAATTACTTTTTTAGGATAACCGCACAATGCAGTGGCACGTAAAATTTAATTGGAGAGGCAACTGAATGGCGAGTAGTAATCTGGGTCTTGACGGGATGCCGAACCCGAATACTGTACCATCCGAATGGACCCCAAATGGACGGGGGCGGAGATATGGGGGATGGGGGTCAAACATTTTTTTTGACGAGGCATTCAAAATTTAAGCTCTCATCTGGTTTTTATAAAATTCACCCTCATTTTCGGTGATAAGTCATCGGTAAGGTGTTTCAAGAATTAAATATGGCGTAAGACATTATTTCAATTATAACGATGTTGGAGGGTGGCAATCATTGACAAGTATCTAAGTTTTTATAGTAGGTAAGACCGATAATTCTGATCAGATTTATAATCATAAAAAAAAAATTACGTAGGTATTTATTAAATTTGTTTGTAAACATTACATAGTTTACATGGACCTACCTAAGCTTACAATAGAATTAGCATTGTTTTTCAAGGCATGTTTTTTTTTTAAATATGTTTGTGTTAATAAATGCAAGAACTAATAATAGATAAATAAACAATATTTTAACGACCTATCTTTATTTTTTTTGTTATAAGGAAACCTCAACAATTTCCCAAGAAAGTATTCCAAAAATACAAAATCTAGGTCACCCCAGTTGGACCAGTCGCCTGCCAGCATCTAATTTGGTCCGTCGAACGGCGCGCCGCAGTTTCAACATCCAAAAACACGCGTTTAGCATTATTTACAATTGAAACGTAAAATTAATTCATGCATCAACAGTTTTAATGTAAATCTATGATATTTCCAAGATTGTGGAATTGTAACGGAGACAGAGATAAGAAATATTAGCGCGGGTTTGTCCAGTCATTTTGGTCACGTAATCTACAGAACAGTTCCCTAAATGCCCGGGCAACGCCCATCAATCACATCGCTGCTAGACAGTGAATGACTTCAACAGACTGCGTTACCTACCTACTCCTATTTAGGTTTTTCGATAATAATAACAGGGTTTATCCCTTGGCATTTTGGACACGTAATCTATAGAATAGATGTCCCAATGCCCGGGTAAAACCTATCACATCTCCGGTAGACAGTGGATGACTCCAGACTGCGATATCTACTCCAATTTAGCTTACTCGAAACACAAAATGCAAAGAAGACAATTTCAAAGAAACTAATGATTTGATAATCTACTAATTACTCTAATCAGTTTGGCATCCTAGTTAGGCATCTAATTAGGTACCTAAATATGCCTATGGTAATTTTCCGGGTGAAATCTTATGAAAAAATAAATGAAATGTGGTTTATTATTTTGACAAGTGAAATCGTTTATTATTATATTATTTGTTTTTGTTCTATTATATTTCGCGGGACCCTGGGGTCCCAGACCTTTGGAAGGCGTACGAGGGGCCGAAGCCAACTCGCAAAGGCCCGTTAGGCGTTTTAATGAAATGAGGCACCAACCGACGACTATTCCTGTATGCAATATGCAAGTGCACCCAAGGACAACCCCTGGTTGGTGTAGGACTATTGCAGGATATGGAAACAAATATATTAATGGACTATGGGTTTGAGTGGCTAAAGTGGACTGGTTACTTGGAACTTTGGAAGGACTATTACTATTATATCCTGCCTGATCAATGATTTATAACGACATGGATAACATGGCAGGGGGTGACTTGCACACTCAATAATGGGCCCCCAAACTGTCGCTAGCACATAGTGACGTAGCGACAAGGTTTTCCACGGCTATCAGAACAATCCCAGAGCCCGGAAGATGGTCAAGATCCCTACGAGTACTTACTGGAATACTTCCTTCCTGCACGGAGCACGAGCACGGATTATATAATTCTGATTTATAAAGATTTTTTTAAAGCATTATGTCAGATATTTATTAAATTATTTTTAAACCCAGGGCTTGTTCGAGATGCATTTCATTGATTATTTTATTTTATTTATTTAGGATCTCCCACAAAAGATATAGGTTCACAATATGAAACACAGTGCATATTGGGCAACATCAAGGTATTACGTAGGCGTACTCCATTACTTACATCACGGCTATTTGTAGGTATTAAGTGAACTAGGTACTAAATATGACCTTCAGTGTATTTACGCCTGAATTTGCGATGCATTTCCATCCAACTCCCTAAAATGTTGTTTACATTGTAGACTGATACGTCAATCATGTGGTTTTTCTGCAAGGTTAAGGTAGTTACGTCTAATATAGCATAGGTACGTAATTATTACTAGAAAGTACCTACTTATACTTACCTACAACTATTAGATTAGGCACACGCGCCCATAGAGTGATATTGTCAGTTCCAAGTTCACCCACTGCTAGGCCCGCTTTCCTCAATTATAGACAAAGGCAATCCATGAGGATTTTTAAAACGAAATAAATTGTATAATATTCCATTTGAAATAACATTAGACATTTAAACAAACCTTTTACATTCCATTTGAAATAACATTAGACATTTAAACGAACCTTTTATATTCCATTAGACATTAAAACAAACCTTTTATATTCCATTTGAAATAACATTAGACATTAAAACCTACGTGCCTACGTTATAGCAGTCGGAATCGGTTGAACGGATGGAGGATGGCATTAACACTTTCGACTTCACCTATTTTTCATACACCATGCCGCGCCGCCATACATATTTGAAGTGAACCCTCCGGGAGGGTCACCAGCATTAAGTTTGCGGCATTAGGGTTAAAACCGTGTTATAAAACACTGTAAAACGAAGTAAAATTGTGTTTTCAGGAGGGTCTCGTCGCTATACGTAGTTTCCAACCTTTTATATTTTTTGTGAATTTTTGTAACCGTGAACACAACATTTTTAGAAAATAAAAATGCTTGGATTTTAAAACTAACGCATAAACTAATAAATCTTTTTAAAGTATACATCAGATTTTATTTTCGCGGTTTATAGTGCTGTTTTCCCTAAGAAAAACCTACATTCAAAATTAGCCCTCCGCGAGGGCTCCCGGCACTGAACATGTTAAAAGCAAAAAAGTGGTTACAATACCAACTCATGCTACCAACGCAATAGAAGTCAAAATCGGTTTAACGGACTGTAAAAAAGGTTTGTTTAAATATCTAATCTTATTTCAAATGGAGTAGGTATAGACAACTGTCACATGTCATTGCAAAATGATTACCCTCTGGCCTTCGTGCGCAGTTGGGTAAAGACACAATCAATGAAACGATGACCAAGACTTAGCAGATGTAGTTAGGTAGCCCAGCCACCTGTCACCTGCCTTGTTTTTTCTTTTGTCTACGCTCACACTATAAACAGACATAGTTGAACAGAAACTTAACGCTGACATAATCATCACAAGTCCATATTAGCTGTGATGGCAGACCAGTTAGCCGACGTTCGCACGGACATAATAAAATCGCGGCGGGATTTTATCGCGCACTGGATTTTCAACTCTCGGTGTTAAGTCGACCGTTGAGAATCCAACGCATTGGAACGCACTCTCGTCCCAGCGCGTTGAAAAAACACAGTGTTGGATTTTCAACTCTCGGCGCTAAGCAGAGTATTGAAATTCAAGTGCACGAAAACATCCCGCCGGGATTTTATTACGTCTGTGCGACGTTGGCTTCTACTCGGTAGGTACAGTAGTATAACTTCTTTGTCTGTGGTTGGTACCTACGGTCACAAACACTTGTAAAATAGTCATCATACAATAACCTATTCCTTAACGGTACGGGGCGAGTGAAAAAAGTAAACGTGCATCTGTGCACGTATCCGTTATACCTAGTAGGTACATAACTAGTTAAGTACCTAATAAAAGGGCTAGAGAGTGATGTAACTGTCCCGAATCTGTGTTCGGGCATTGAGTAAACATATAGGATTGGTGAATGGTGCCATCTTTGTGTGCCATCCTATGTTTTCTATAACTGAACAGACAGCTGGGGAGTTTGTTGCGCCAGTTCTTCTTTCCAGCTAAAGCACGGAAGTGGTGAAGGGCGGGCGTTTTGGGGGACTGCTTTTATATGTAATTTTGACGTTCAAATAGTGCCGATTCTCAGCCTAATATGAATAAATGACTTTTGATTTTGCTTATCCATAAAATCAGAGCGAGATGGAAGAAAATTCGGTTCATTGGAATCAGTGGCATCATATTCACTTCTCAGCATGGTTCTGCAGAACAATTTCAGCGAAATAAAATACTACATTAGCTATTATCATATTGCTTTATCATCATCATTTCAGCCGAAAGACGTCCACTGCTGGACATAGGCCTCCCCCAAGCACCGCCACTTCGACTGATTCTGTGCTTCCCGCATCCAGCGGATTCCTGTATCACGTTGCTTGTTTTATTTATAAAAACTTTAAGCACAATTGAAAATAACTAGTCATTTTGTACCAGTCTATCTTAGGGTAATGCAGAATTAAAACATGGTAGGTTAATTATGACACTTGCCTACCCCAGACAGAGTTGTGACGACAGTTTTTACATAATATGATAAAATACTGAATTAGGTCCCTCTTAGGTGGCCACCTGAAAACCGAATTAAACATAATAGAAACATATGGTACCTATCTGTAAACTGAAACATTTCTTGGTTACGGTCTCGTTTTGAAATACCTACTGAATACTATCAGAATTAGGTTAAACAAGCACTTTAGACTGTTTGTCTAGGAGAATAAAAGATTTAAATAGGTACGCAAAGCTTCTCCAGACCATTGCTTCGTTTCAGTTCCTGTTTAGTAGTCGCTTCAGCAGTCCTTGGTGTGTTTTTTGCTGCATTTCTTGGAAGAGAACAGCTTTTTATACAAGCTTCCAGTTTTACAGTACGGCTCCCTTTTCCACCAGAGAAGTGCCAAGTTGAGTAGCGATGCATTTGTATAGAATAATCAGTCTATAATCTTCCCACTGTTGGGAGACAGGCCTTCTCTCTATGAGCCGGGCCCAGTGCGGTATCTATATATATCTTCGATTTTTTGGTTCTAGGACATGTCGGTTTCCTCAAGATGTTTTCCTTCACTTTTTTATGAAGATATTATATTATATGTATGTGATGAAATAATTAACACAAAGTGATGCGCCTGCCTGGGTTCGAAACTACGACCGTAAGTCGTAAGTCGCGGCCGTCAACAATCGACTAACACTGCTGTCATAATAAAGTAGTTTAATATTATTATTACACTGTCCTCCCATACCTAGGCTCACTGTTATTTAAAAGAATTGTAAAAGCCAATAATTTTTAAAGAGTAACCGTTGAAAAAATGATGATGTGGATATATTTAGTTACCTGTTCTGCTTAGCTATTTCTAACAGCTGCTGCGCTCGATGCTTGGTGTGGCAACACGCCGTGTTCGAGTTCGCGACAAGTCAATCGTCATCCTGAGGATGCCTCGTTGAGAGGTGAAACACGTGTCGATTTCTTTCAGGGTCTTTTTAAGACTCTTTAGAAATAGCTAAGCGGAACAGGTTACTAAATATATCCACATCATCATTTTATAATGGATTTCCGCAAGATCACACCTGAATCAATTAACTAGCAACCGTGGAGTTTCTTGCCGGCTCTTCTCCATAGGAAACGACCAATTGAACCTAACTTCTGACGTTTCATAAGTCACATGTATGTTTATGTGAAATAAAAATATTTTGAATTATAAGCTTGTGTTGTCCCACTATGAAAATCAAACGAACCCATTGGTTGATATCATACAAATTCATGACAGCAGTGGTGGTGACGGCCGCGACTCTGGTGGAAAAGGGTTTAACAAAGCTTACCTACTCTTTTCCATACGTGCTAAGCGGGTAGATGTGCTATGCGCGCATCTTTTTTTAACCGCTCCGCTACACCACTTTGCTATGGAAAAATAGTCAGTTTCGTATAAAGCTAGTTTCGTTCACCGTTTACGCTACCTCGCACATCTCTGTTGGAAAGGCAGCCTAATTCATGATAATAAATTACAGCCAACTATTTCCTACTGTTTCGTTTGAGTAAACAACAGCAAGGTGACAAAATGTCACGTCCATTAGGACAGACAATTAGACAGTATGACGACTGTAACACATTATGTGGATATGTTTGGCAATTCTATGCTATGCTGGCTAAGAATAGATCTCCTTGTCTGTTTACGTGGGTGGTGGTAAGAGTCAGGTATTACATCAGGTATTTGGTATTAGCTTGATGTGTGGCCGTATGTAGGTACTACAGCATGGTAATTATGGAGTCTTTGGGATGGTTGTAGCCAATTTTTGCGGTGGGGTTGGTGGGAGGGCTTGCTCGAATCTGGTCTAGAGACGGTTAGGATTACTAATAAACTTCCAGCTTACCTACAATACTTGCTAGATTCTTCTGTTTTACAAGGTATGGTATATCGATAACAGTTTTTGAAAACGGTTATTTCTTTTATATCTTAGGTACACCATTATTATGTTTGCGTAATCGCAAGCGGGAGTGGTGGTGAGCGTAGGATCTTGGGTGGGGCCCGAGGCCCTAAAATTGTCTGTTATAGTCCGGAGTTCCAATTACACCCTGGTAGTTACGTAGTTTCAGTTTAGTCACTATAAAAAGAGCCTGATAGATGAGAATTTAGGTACTAATTCTCATCTATTAGGCTCTTTTAATGTATGTAAGTACTACTTACGTACATTATTGGCATGATTAGCAAACGATGCATTTCTGTCTGCAGTTCTGCACAAACAGTCGGAGTTACTACAAGCATTTCAGTTGCATAAGACGAATGCAATAAAACGCTTTAGTATTAACGTTAGTCGAAATTACCGAAACTAAACTGCATTTAAAATAACTTAAATAACCTAGTTAACAGTTGTCCAGCGTTGCGCACGTAAACACGCACGAAATGCGCAGTTGATGCCAATGTGCGCGTACGCACAATGTCACTATGGTAGTGAGATGTAGAAGGCACACAACCAAAAAGAATCATCATTATAATATAACACCACTTGTATTTCCCGAAAAGTAAGCAGAAAACATTTTGTGCCAGTTAAATTAGGTCTCATGACAGGGGGCAAACCGATTGCCATGATACAGTAGGTAATTAGCCTATAATGTTCTCATTTCTGGGATACAGGCTTTCTCTCTATGAGAGCCCCGCCCCGTAGTAATCCACCACGCGGGCCCAACGCGGGTTGGTGGATGTCACATCATGTGTTCGATTTTTTTATTTTTGGACATTTCGGTTTCTTCACACTGTTCTCCCTCTACTCGTAAGGAGATTCAAAAACTTTCGTGACCAAGTACCCTCGCCGTAGGCGAATAATGATCATTTTCAAGTACCTACTACCTTTTGTTTTTGGTTGGGAAATTATCAAATAACTTCTCCCGCTCTGGGCGGCGCGGGAGGGCGTGTCAGACTCATACTGACTAAAATCCACTCGTGTTCCTTCAGTTGCCTGTGTGTTGCCAAGGGCCACGGTATCCCTTTCAACTTTCCCGCGATCCTGGCAGGCATCGGCCCTAGTGGACCCCGTCAGTTGTGCTGACATCTCTTTGAGGCGCGCATGGAACACAATGCGCCGTCGACCTGGGCCTGGCCCTTATCGGACGGCAAGCTACTCATTGCTCATTGTCCGCAAGGACGCGCCTGCGGTTGCCGGGAATCGGCCTGGAATTCCCAACGCCCAAGGCGTTTAGGGGCATGAGGGCGCAAAAATTTGCCGCTCCCTCACGCGTTCCGCTTCCTCCTTCGCGAGCATTACTGCTTTGCAGAAGGTGATGACGGCTTCTCATCGCTCCGTACCATGGCTGGACGCGAAAGATCACCGCCGCCGATCGCCTCCACGAGGACATGGCGGTGCTCCTCCCAAGCCGGGCAGACCTTCACCGTATGCTCCACCGTGAAGAACCTACTACCTAACGTTTGGTTTCTGAATGCTTCTCTGTAGTGGCACTACGATGTTATTTTAATAGGTCATCATTATAAAGCGCAAGGCTAAGCGGCCAAATATTTTATATCCTTTACGCATGGTGCCAAGTTTATCCTCCGTTGATAATAGTGTTCATGGTTGTGCAATCAGTCCAAGGTTATCCATACATTTTTGATTTATTAGCGCAGGCCACACTGGGAATGGTTCACACCGAGAACTATGATAAGACGCGGTAGCTACAAGAGCGAAGCTAAACGAACTTAGGTTCGTTCCCAGTGTCGCCTGCGCTAAAATGTTTTTGTGTTTGCTAATCATTTCCCTTATTAATAAAGGCGGAGGAAAGTTACGTAAAACGTAACACTTGAAACAATGTTAAGTAATCTGAAGTTTATACCTACTGATTGTAACTTTACTCCGTGTTTATTAATATAAGGGAGGTACCATCGCGGAAGCCATAACTATCCACCGTAAGGACTATTCATGCTTGCAGCACTCTGCCGGTATATAACCGGGGTGGTAACAGATGTGGTCATAGCGTGCACGGGATTTTGTTTCAAAGTGGTTAGTTATAAGGTTTCTGCAATGGTACACATTAAAGAAAATTTATTTATTTCTTCAGGACTGCCCAAAAAAGTAGTAGGTAGTAATTATGTTCGTGTTAGTAAATCTATCCAAAAAGAGGAATAAAAGAGGCAATTAAAATAAACAAATTTTAATTTATTGATATAATAACTAAAAAAAATATTTTACACAATACATTATAATTAGTATTATACCACTATATTATTTTAAAAAATATATTAAAGACCGCGGACTAGCAAATAAAAGTTAACTAAGGTATACGAATCCTTTAAGTTTCAAAGGAATATGATACACAATTCCAGGGATAATTTAGTTCTTACAGAAATTCGAGGATATTGCGTCAGTAGTAGGTTCTCTTTCAAGATTAGGCATTAAAATCCCTGATAACTATACCATCTGTTATCCCTCGTTTTTTTAAGTATAATATAGTAGTTTACAGGTTAAAATATGGCAGTCCATTCAATAATATGATGTAAAAGTGAGAAAAATTGGTCTGAATAGACAAGAACCGAATATGAGCCATCAAAACTATCCATTAAATATAATACATATCATATAATGCTATAATATTATTATAGTTATCGTACACTGATCTGAAAAGAAGCCATTACAGTAGAAAACAATTTTTTATTATTATTTAAAAAAGAGTCTTATCCTAGGCGTAAAACTAGCAGACCGGAGCTAACTTCAGATTACATCCTATTTATTTGCCCAACGTCGGCTGTGTGGCTGTACGCTCGGTGCCTGTGCCTCGTCTGCGCTCCCGCCAAAACGTGTGCGGCCATTTTGTGTCCGTTGGACAAATAATTCCCATAATGCAAAATTACCTTACGTATTATAGACAAATAGATGCATGCGTGAAGATTGATTATTCATCCTCAAAACGTGTTTAATCAACATAATAATTCACACACAAAATATGATTACACCTCGATGATTATTTTGCGATACAAAATGGCGGAGTAATTGTTTGATATGCCATTTTTTTTTTTTTATTAAATACATTCACCTGTTTGTCTTTAGAGCTTTTATTGTTATAATATTCAATCAGATTATAGTTTTTCGCCGCCTTTGTGCAATATAAATATTATGATAATTGAGCACGACAAACTATAGAAATGAAATTGTATATATTTTCTTGTCGAAAGCAAATCGTACTATTAGCTCTCACAGTCGCCACGTCTGACCTCGTCTGCCTAATACAAACATCTATATTATAACCTATCTAAGATAAAAAGGCTTAATTTAAACGAAACAAAAAAAAAAAAACAATAGCGCGACAACCATCCATCGATAGTATAATTAAAAAAGCCGACAAACAATCATTATAAAATATTTTGTGCTTAAAATCCCAACAAATACTGCAACGAATATAAACTAAGTGTTACAAAGAAAATATTGGCATCGAATTTTTTGCAGTTAGCAACATAGAACGTTCGAGTTACAAATGCCTATTTTTATTCATGTATATTAATTCTTACGTACCTAATGCTAGCTTAGTCTAGTAAAATGAACTTATAGGACGACGCTTGATCTTGTTTCGTCCACATGTAATGGTTGTTAAAGGATAACATATCATGCCTGCATGTGAATACGAGCGAATCTTGTACGAAACATTTAACATGGTAACCCTTACATGACATTAAAAAACGCTACCGTTTATGCTTATTTTAAAATTAACCATCTATGATTGAAAATGTTTCAAGTTTAAACGTTTCAAAATGTAAGACGGACTAAGTACTATTATGAATTGTTAAAAACATATTTAGTTTACAGTATAATGAACATGTACCAGACTATATTCGTAAAACTATTACGTCACGTAATCATGAGACGTAGGCGCAATATGTTTTATTTTATAAAACCTGTGGGTAGTTTGAAATAAAATGTAAAGTAAATATGATTTAACGTTTTAATCATAGTTAAAGCGGTATAAACATATAAAATAGTGCGTTAATGATAATGGTGAATTCCTGCTTGTTCACGCGAGAACTAACAATACTACAATATACCATACCCTTACATAAAAAGATCAAAAATCTCATAATCTACACGTTGCTCTCCCAAAGTTATACTTTCGCTATCCATAGTATGTTTAGACTAGAATACACTGTCTTGAAGCTTGAATAGTTCTTTAAAATCTGTGATGATAATAATAAACATGGTTACTTTGTTATTTTATTTATATTTTTTCCGAATTTCGGTTAGCCTCGCGTAAATAAACTGATGATTTTATCATAGGTTCGCGAATATCCATTTTAAATAGTAATAATGGTTATCATACAGCCCGTAATAGAGTGGCTTTAAATTCATTGCCACAATATCGGCTGAATTTTTTAGAAGTATTTTTTATAAACAATTTTTACACAAGAAATAAATAGTTCCTACGCCAAATAAGGAATGGAGATAAAAGAAATGCATCATTTCACGATATTGCATACAACTGTAATAATAATGCGCTCTGTATTGGAATTTCAGCAATTTCGACTGTGTCCAGTTGCTGAAAAAAGTCAGTTTGAGTTTCACTTCATTCGATGAACAGGGGACCGATTGGAATGATACAAATTGTACGATTTATTTACGACCATGCATAAAGCTGTACCGGCCACAATTTTACGCGAACACAACGCTTCACAAACACGCAAATAGTGATAGTTATACGAAAAATGACATTTGTAACATTCCAATAATCTGCCAGTTCCTGTGCCAACAAGGGATAATGATACGAGATATTATTGGATATAGATAAATTATATTGCATGTCAAAGTATAAATCATTGTAATTGTACGCTTAAAGCCTAGATTAGATATCATTTTACAAATCGTGATCGTCAATGTAGAGACGTTCACACACGAACAGTGCGGCAGTGGCTAGCGTAGTTTTGTGGCGTGTTGTGGCGCGGTTTACGCGTAAAGTTCGTGTGTAAGCGTCTTTATGTAGGTACAAAAAATGTTTTTTTTTTCGTCAATGGAGATCAGTAGAATCTCGTTTTCCTTATAACAAACCGGAGTGTTGACTAATCTAAAACATATATTAAATATATAATAGTTCAACCACGTTAGGATTACATTAAAGTGACGAGAAACGAAAATAATGTTCTCATTCAATAAGTTATGCATAGATACATTTATAATTAATATTTGGTTCTTTAAAAATAGTTTTTATAGACAGTATAATATTCTGTTGTGCGATGTTGTCACCTGAAACGTAAAGAATTACGTGTCATACTTAAAGAATTAATGTGCCAGACTAACATTAATTTACAATTAAAATATTTTAAAAATAACCTATGGCTCTTTTTTCCTTACTTCAGCTAAATCAGCGATATTTAATCTTGTAGACAGTCTGCTACTGAACAAATGCCAACACCAAAACTCTTGTTAATAAAATGCGCAGCAACAGCGTTTCGCTGACTTAACAGGGATAAGTATATAAGAATCGAAGAAGCTACTTCACATCGACTACTAATTCACTTATGCAATATGTTTGCAACAAAATAAAAAGGGGTTCTGTTGTGCTTTTTAAGTTATTGAACGACAAATAACCAAGGTTTATATAGGTACTTGTTAAAGCACTTTAGAAGCATCTCTAGAACATTATAGTGGTGATATTGTCACCTCTACGACAAACTTGCGAATCTGCAGAAAATGCATTTTACAGGGGAGCGTTTTGAAAGCAAACCACCAATGATAAATTTTTTTTTGTAATAGGTACATTTGGTTTTCAAAATGGTGACATTTTAAAAGAGTAACGGTGGAGTTTCTTGCCCATTCTTCTCCATACGAAAACTACCTTTTGGAAGGGGCGACTAGAATCAATTATATTATTTTGTAAATTTTGACGTTCAAAAGTACCCATGCATGGGCGTATTTGAAATAAACGATTTGACTTTGGTACTTTTTAAAAATATTATCAACGGATTGTCAATGATGTACAAGGATCAGAAATAAATACACATTCGTAACTTTACATCATCATACATAGAACTTAATAGATATTTATTCATACCCTGGCAAACTTTAACATATTAAAAATGTCCAATTGAAACTTCAGTGAACTACTTATGAAAGTGGTACTCTCGTAAGTTTTCCAGGGTATGAAAAAAATATCTATCGACTTAAATTTACTGTAGAAAACCCAATATGAATTTCGTAAGTTTACTAAGGGTGTATTAACATAAAACGCAGATTCGAATAATTTGAATTCTGTAACCGTCAATGATAAAAATTCGTAAATTTTTCAGTGTAGTACCAAATCAGGTACAGTTTTTCATCAAAATGTCGATTTCACTAAAACTCCAGATTCGTAAGTTTGCCGTGGTGACGATATTATCTATATTCTGCCTAAGTTTATCCTAGATGTCAGTTAGTAACAAAACCATAGTCTATTTACTGTATGCGGTTTCAGATCGATTGTTGCTAAAGAATTACCCCAAGCTTGTTCGTAACTGATACTTTCATTGTTGCAAAAACATTCCAACAAGTTTAATCTACTTACCAATAAACAGAAAATGAATCCGGCAGCCATAACCCCTCCGCGGAAAGGTCAGTAGCGTGTATCGTTAATATATCATTACATCATTATAATTATACATAATTATATACGTTATGAAGTGAACAATGGATCAGTGATGACGCTCACATACCACGCGCGCTCATTCTGCACAGGCACACTAATGTAAACTACATACCTCCCATAAAGTTGTTTAAATGCTTTTAATATTGTTAGAAATTATAATTATAAATAAATAAAGCGAGTTTTGTACGGGTGTTTGTCCCGTTTAGACGCGGCCGAGTCGTATTGTATCAATTGATGCGCTTTTTTCAACATATGCATAGTTTTACGCGATTTTTGTGCGTAAACTTGCGCTTTCGACTGTGATACAAATATAAGTGCGTTCATTCACTGCGCATTTATAAATTTTGTGCTAATAGTGCGCATAGATCTGATATACAGTACAATTTCTATCCGATTTCGATATTAAAAGTTTACAACACAATACGACATTATATACACGAAGTCATTTGTGCATCAGATCAGAAATTATTTACGTAATGACAACTATGAGATGACTGGACTTTTTACAGATTTAGGGTTTACGTTAATAACTGTAACAGCCGCCCCTTTAGAATATTTAAGACCTTTGATTTTCAGGTCAATCGAATTTACTCATTGAGTTGTACCTCAATGCCTGCGATGGTCGAACCGAATAGGGAAATACATGGACCATCGTCAGTGAGTAAGATATCAAAATTAGAAGCTAACACATTCACACACCGCATTTGATTTCGAATAAAAAACTAGAAACTGTCGTCACCGGCTAAACTGGGGCTAACCATCAACTTATACAATCCATTCAAATACCATCCGCACATTTTAACTGAGTCTTTGCTAATAATGGGTAGAGGCAAACATTGATCAACGAGAACATATAATCAATGGTAAATATGAGACATTGAGCTTTAAAAAGACTGTCACACATGACAAACCCGCTCTACAAAGGCGAAAATTTTCTAAAACCCTTGTCTCATATTTATGACTGAGTATGCAATAATTCCTTCGCCTTCGATAGCTTCAATAAGCCCAAATCATTGATCTAGCCTCTACCCATCTTATAAACATGACTTAGCAAGACTATGATGTTCACAGTTGATGGTAAATCCTCGTGAGTCGGGCGGGAGGTGCGGGAGGGGGTGTGTGTGCGGTAGTACGGGGATGTGTGTGGGTGTGTTTAGTTCCAGATGCGCAGGAACGAGTCCCAGGAGCCGGTGGCGACGGCCATGCCGTTCTCGGTGACGCCCAGGCATGATACGCGGTTGTCGTGGCCGGCTAGGATACCTGCGGATAGAGAAAAATATAGTTAGGTTGTTTTTTCCATATAAACAGTGTTTTATTGGGACTCAATGAATCTGAGAAATAAGCATACGAGGTTTTAAAATAATCGTATTATGTACAAAATAAACTAAAGCGTTTGCTTTTCATGTTCGGTCAATGTATCGCTGCTGTACTTGTGAAATGAAAATTAGGCATGGAATGAATCTCAATAGATATTTATCAAAATAGGTTGCCCACTGAGTCGAAAAAAAAAATGGTGGCTTAATATCCATGTATCTGGTTAACTTTCACTTGCCCAGCATTCAATATTTGGCCTGTTTTAATCATCTTCTTTTTCTCCACATTCATCAATGGTTTGAGAAGACAGATAATGCTACTAACCGGCGCGTTCGCTCTTCATGGAGTCCCACACGTTGCAGTTGAAGTCGTCGTAGCCAGCCAGCAGCAGGCGCCCCGACTTGCTGAAGGCCACGGACGTGATGCCGCAGATGATGTTGTCGTGCGAGTACATCGCCAGCTCCTGGTCGGCGCGGATGTCGAACATGCGGCACGTCGCGTCGTCGGAGCCGGTCGCGAACGCGAACCCGGATGGGAAGAACTGGAATGAACAGAAATTATATTATTAGCATGATGAAAAAACATATTCTTTCAAATTTAATTAGCACAAGTATTAGGTAACAAGAAAGCGACTCAGTTGATGGTACGTGATCATACCATATAGATAGCTGATTTATAGTCCGCGCGCCCTCATTATGTGAGCGGTGAGAGGGGGGCGCCATTGACAAAATTGTCAGACTGAGATAGCTTGGCCTTTAGTTTCTCAACCTCCCCTGTCTCTCCGCTCATATCGGTGACTAGCAGTCTCGGGCGGGACTATAGCAGAGGCATCACAGGCGCAGTTTCATCCCAGGGGCGACTGAAATGTCTTGTATGCCTGTTATTATACCTTTCACAGCAATCACAGCAAAATTGCTTGGCTGCAGCAATATGTATGGTTGTAGTGCTACTAAAGCTCTTTCACAAAGGATTCTGTCACATCTTTCTCTTGTCTTTTCCTAGAATATGTACGATTTCCATGATGGCAGGGTTCTCGTCAAGTAAAAATCTGGCAGTATTGTGGGTGGATTAGTAAATCCACTCACAAAATGGGGTTTAATATAATGTTTACCGTGACGGCGTTGATATCGCTCTCGTGGCCCGGGAAGGTCTGCTTGCACTGGCACTCGCGGATGTCCCACAGCTTGGCGGACGCGTCGCAGGCGCCCGACACGAAGGTGCGCTGGTCGGGCGCCAGCGACAGCGACATGACGTCACCCGTGTGGCCCGTGAACTGGCCGCACTGCTGCCCGGTCTCGATGTCCCAGAGGGCGCTGAGGTACACGAACATCAAAATAAATATTCGTTTATTTAAATTAGGCTGAGAGTCAGCAGGCTTTAAAACGTCAAAAGTTAGCCTGTTCTCACAATTAGTTCACTTCCTAGTGTTTTAGTTGGGAAAAACTGGAGCAACATACAGTCAATTTCTAAAATACTCCTCTATCAAAACTTTATGTAGTTTTGAAAAAAGTGTAATGAATTGTACACTGCACAAATAGAGTTGAAATTAGCATGCAGTAATAAAGTAAACCAATTTAATTCCCATTACATTACAAATCGAGTATTTTAAAACACTCGAGTATATTTGTAACCTATTATTTTGCCAACCTCCAAATAATGATGATCATCGACAATAATTGGAATTCCTTTTGAAACCACTCTAATTCAACAGCTTAAATAATTATTATTGTGTACCTTATAATAAAAAAGCTGTTTATAAGATAATCATTACTAGGTAGTATAAGTTACCATGTCATATCGCCGGAGCTGGTGAGGATCTGGTTGTCGTCGAGGAACCGGCAGCAGGAGAGGTAGCCCGAGTGGCCGGGCAGTTCGCGGGAAACGCGCACGTTGCCCTCGCGTGTCTTCAAACTGAAATGTTATGATACAAGGGTTCATAGCTGTGTTCGAGAAGATTAGGCCACATGTATTTTGATCATATTGCCTGAAGAAACAGTGAGAAAAAAATAAAGAGATGGTTGTCATCTGTCAGAGCAAATGGAAAGGCCCGTGATTGTGGCAATTCAGTAGTAGAACAGTGTTTTTGTTTCATTCCCACCACATCAATTTCCTATCACTAGGATATAGCTAATAACGAGGCCAGCAGAGAAGTAGAGCTCTTGCTGTAATATGTCCAAGTATTTTAACTATACACCTGTTTGTTTTTTTTTTCTCAAATAACAAAAAATGGTCGTATTCCGTGCTCTTTCTTTTAAACCATGTTAATACAGTTCACAGACTTTTTGACCATTCTGTTGAAAAATGTTACACATGCTTTCTTCATCCGACAAACCTATTTGTAAGGTGTCATAATCTTCATGTTATGGTCTATTATTGCCAAACTTACCTGTAAATAGAGCATATGTTGTCTAATCCGCCGCAGGCGACGTACGAGCCGGAGGGTGCGTACGCGCAGGTCATGACCCAGCTCGAGCGCAGCGGTATCGCGTGCACCTTGTTAGTCGTGTGGCTGTCCCACACGATCAGTTTACCGTCCTGACTCGCGGATACTAGGTTCCTGGTGAGAAGAAAAGGTTTTAAAATTAGCATATAACATGGTAAAACAATAACAGATGATTTGATAGGATCCAAAAATTAGTTAATTACTTAATAGTAGAAGGGTATCCACGTAAAAGGACACCCAGGGAGGTATTATGATGATATATATTCCTGAATTACATAGTTCATTAGGCTAGCCCCGTGTAGGCGGTTCCACGGCCCGCTTTCTCACAGGCCAGATCATGCTAGGCCAGGCCGACAGGCCGTGGGAATCGTCGATTCGATGAGGTCTGTGGTGGGAATGCTTGGCACAGGAAGCGAAGCCTCGACAGGCGTGACCGCGTGCAAGTCCGCGACAGGTTTCGACAGGCTATGGGACCGCGGCTTTAAATGAGACTTGATAGCAGACGAAATGTGTCACTGTGCACGTCGATTCGAGGAATCCAGGAATTATGAGGTTTTTCTAACGTTAAGAGACTTGAATGTATCGGTTTGAAGACAACAGATGTTGGTTCAATATTAGACACATGAGCCATTTCAACTTCGTCTCTAAGGTTATTAACACATTGACAAAACTCTTTGTTTTGCAGGTGTAAACTCTTTCTATAGAACAGCCTGTTTGTCAACATTATGACGTAACAGAATTGGTCATCAGGAGTTTCCTGATGACCAATTCTGTTATGACCAATCCTGAAACATTTATCAATTTTTTTTTGACAAGATTCAATAAATAAATGTTTCTAATATCATGTAGACAATAATGTGAAGCAAAAATATTAAATGTTTTTTAATCAGAATTCAGATGTCATTACCCCTTTGTTATTAATAAGATTAAAATAATTTACAATCAAAATATTGTGACGAATCATTCAAGATAAATACTTGTGATTGTAAATCACAAATTGCTACTCAAATTAATAGAAATCCATTTAGGATTTCTCCAATTAATACCAATTGACGTCAAATACTAAAAATCGAAGTTATAATGACTCAATTTGCGTCAGCTAAGAAAACTTGGCTGGTATTTTAGAGCTTACGGCTTTTGAAATAAGGTGTATTTTGTTAAATTTTGCGTCATTTGTAGGGATAATCATGACGTTAGTTATTGCCGTATACTATCAGGAGGAAAAGTGAGTTAATAAGTATACGTTTAATAATCATATTAATTATTTCTGTTTCATTGTTTGAAATGTGACAGTGTCTTTGTGTCGTCAATTTAACTTGTAAACTTGACGGAATATCATATAGATGAATTCAATTATTGGCAAAAAGCATTTGGATGGCTAATTTATATTTTCTACAAAGTTGTTTAGTTAAAAAAGTATTTTTAATCAAATAACATTTGTTGGTTTTACTTGTTAGGTTAGTTAATTTTGGGTATTATTTGTTATTGTGAATCCTTCCTTATTGTAGGTGTATCAGTTTTTATTGAAATTTAACTGTGAAATACGGTAGTTGCCTAGGTAAAAAAAAAAGTTATATTTAGTACGTCTTTCAGATAATAAAAAAAACATTAGACACGTATTTTATTGCTTTATCATATTAATCAAAAATAACTTAGAAAACACGCATTAAAGTTAGGGAGTGGGGGATCGCTACGTCTCAACTCAGTAAAAAATCTAGCAAGGCGTGACGTCATGCCACATTTTAACTCAATGTATCGCCGTAATCTTTTGATAACGTCGAAAAAGAAAAAATACGTGTCCAATATTTTTTATTAATCTACTTTCCGGACAAAAAAATAAATTGGACACAGGCCTATTACTTGGATTTATGTTTGTAATGTCGTGAACGTTTTTCCCAAACAGACAAATAAAAAAATATTATCTGACCGTGAAAACCTTAAACACCCTAATTAACCACATAAAGGAAATGCCATTTCTCCATATTTAACTATTTGTTGTTTAAACATGGAAAATGGTGTCCACCAGTTGAACAAATTCCCTCAGGCACTTTTTACGTCACTTGTGTTACGTCATTGTTTTGCTGTTATTTAATCAATTAACTACAACACTTACGTGTAAAAACCAATTATTATGTTTACCGGTTACCTCTGATATTATATTAATTACCAGAGTGAAGCTTTGATATAGACTGGTAAGCTTTTGGGAAACATCAATATTAGTGTAGTCTACTATGGAAATACAATTTTTTTTTTTCGTAGGTCATCTCGTAGTTGACCTATGAGATCATGACTACTTAACCGGGCTTTCCTGTGGGTGCCTTAAGCTACTACACTTAAAACCTCCAGCCAGGGGTTATTCAACTATGCTAATTAAAACTAGGTGTACGCTCGCTAAGGGCACCCCTTGTGGGGTACAAACCTTGGCTTAGGGCGTCAACCGGAGGGAGGACATTAAGGATGGGACGGGCTGGGGAAATACATGAACAATATTATTTATTGTATTGTCATATTTATTTTCTCAGTTAGTTCTTATCATGGTCTGGCAGTTTGAGTAATTTATGTGGCTTACCCAAATGTTCTTTCTTTGGTATTGTTCGTCGAATCGTTGAGCTCCTTAAATTCTGAGTAGAGCTGCATGATAACTGACAAATGCGTGCACTGACAGGACTGGTCCACTAAATCTGTGATTTTTTATTCTTTCCTCAAAAAATCCATTTCAGAAACTAATCTTGGTCTTGACATGATCTGACCAAGAGTATGTCTGGACTTTAAAAGAGACTGACTTCTGAGTTTGTTTCGGCCTTTCTTCTCAGAGTAGTCAGTTAGGAAACGTTGACCTCGTCTAGTTTTGATTAAAAATATGATTGACGTGTTAAAGTGTTGGTACAAACCTACTTACAGAAATTAAATCATTTATCAATACTCTATTAAAGTTCATCATCTACCTCCAGCAGCCCACTGCTGGACACAGGCCTCCCAAATCGCAAGTTAATCTTGATTCTCTGCAAATCTCATCTCATCTCATCGGTATCCATTAAAGTAACTCTATTTAAACTTTTAACGAACAAACTAAATTAAACTATTAATTTTTGAAGTGAAAACTTCTGTAGGCGCGTTGGGCATTTTTGAGATGGGACTAAACCATTGATTTCGCGACACCATGACGACACCTCATTTTTGCAAACGAGATTGTGCTCTTTATTTATATTATGTTCTATGCAAGTATTTTTACTTCAAAGGTTTTGTAAACGCGATTTTACTCTTTATTTAGATAAGTTTACGGACCAATGTTCTATAACAAGTATTTTTCTTCCACCAAGGTGATCTTGTTCAAGTTTTCGCTTCTGTCGGCACTCCCGGAGTGTCACCACTTTTTTTCTCATTCTACAATCGCACGCAATGCAAAAGCACTAAGAGATCACAGTATCAGAGTCATAGAAAATTCTCGGTCGTTTATTTATAAGAAACATATTAAAGTTTTGAGACAAAACAAACAATATGATTATAAATTTAGCATTTATTATTGTTGGCTTGCGCAGGCGAACGTCACAGATGTCCAAATAAGAGATTTATTATAGGACTGCAAACGTTTCTCAGTACGACTGAGTTTGTATCGAGTTAGTAAGAAATTAACGGAATTTAAGGCAAGATTATGAGTGATTTTTTGTTAGTAGGTCGAAGGAAGGCCATGAAGGTTGTTTCAGAATGTATGCTCCTTTACACTGAAACAGTGCGATTAGTCAGACAGCTTGCTTATTATGTTTAGCTTTGCTTTGTGTAAAATCAAGGCTACAGATAGTGGCATCCACGAAGACGCGCCCCACTCCGCGATTACTGTACTGTATTTTAGAATGGAACGGAGCGGAGTGGGGCACTATCTATACACATCGAAACAGCCAATGTTTATCCATGGTGTCACCCTTAGTTTGCATCTTTATTGATCGGCAGTGTGATGGATGACAAAGTGGAACTTTAACCTATGTCCACTATTAACTAATTTGACTTGGACTTTGTAACCAACTATGGTTATCAAGTTCTTTCGACTTAGATATATAGACTTTGAATCCTGTCTAGTAATCTGATCGATTCATAATTATGTATATAACATTCATGTTTGACCACTATCTTACCTAAACGTTCATGCAGTCGACTATGGTGCCAACTTACCTACCTACGTACCAGTCGTGATTAAGGGCCCAGACTCCATCAAAGCGGACATGTGCGGAGATGTCCGAAGCGGATACGAGAAGAGCTAGGGTGTTTCACAGAAGCTGTGCGGAGATGCGTACTGGCTAGACTGGAGTGGAACTGAATTGCGTGCGGCGAGCGTTGGATGTTGACCGCTCACATCTCGTCTTCGTTTTGTAACGCCGCCCAGCTCAATCTCGGCGAGGCACAGCTCAAATTTCCGCTTCGATCGCGCCATACAAATATGATACGTCTCCGCTCAGTTGTATCCACGAATTCCACTTGAAGCGGAATGGAGACGCAATGTGTGAATAAAGAAATTCTATTGGTTGTTTAAAACACATCTCTCCTCTCTTCTCGTCTCCGCTTTGGTGGAGTCCGGGCCTTGAAGATCCCCAGATTACTCGCTACCGGGTAAAACAGACTCCGGGAAGGAATTCAAATTCTTATTTTTTTTATACATTTTATAAAATAATTATCTACTTTACATATTACAATCGTGTGGGTGAGTATTGCTCTCCTAGCTAGGTTTTAAAAACCTGTGTTCAGGAGTAACAGTCCGATCCCCTAAAGTATAATGACGTAAAGTTACATAGCATAATCAGCTTATAATGTTCCCACTGCTGGGACACAGGCCTCTTCTCGGTGAGAAAGAATAGGCCGTAATCTACCACGCGGGCCCAGTGCGGGTTAGTAGATGTTACATGTTTTCGAATTTTTGGTTCTAGTACATGCCGGTTTCCTCAAGATGTTTTATATTTATAGTGCTTGTGTTTCATTTACGCCACAGACCTAACCTTACATATAGATATTCTATCACCATTTTAGTACAAAAGATCGCTGAAAGAAACCGTATCTCATGACGTACCTACCAACTCCCATGTCACGACGATGACAAGTTTTCCTTAATAAATAGGTCAGTAAACGATACGATCAGATCAGATCATAAAACTCAATGTAATCTCAATTCTGAACAGTTTCGGTCACGCACGTACGTCAGTCGGTTGACTCATAGCATTTACTGTTGCGTAAAGAATGTAGGAACCAGGTGTTGGATTTCTTTGTGTGTGAATTGTGGATTGATTGCATTGTAGAGTTTTCTTTATACTAAAGAGGAATTTGATTGAATTTTTCGAGTACCTAATCGTTAGACACGCATCTTATAGAACCTAAATAAAATTTACAGATTTTCAAGGAACGTAGCTAAGGAAACTCAGTAGATAAGCCTACAATTTCAATTTTTTTTTGGATTAGCTTCTAATGAAACCAGATGTCGTGGAATATCATGTCATGCTTTCAGTCAGTCTGATCGCAAGCCGTTCAGGACCTGACGAATGGTAACAACTGTAAAGTATAATAAGACCGAGGATTGATCGTTTCATTCGAGGTTCTGAATCACTGAAGCGCAACTCTGCATGCACTCATCATGTAAGTTTTCATGTTTGTGAGATTATTTACAATTTTTCATTAACCAGATATGCTGAAAATGCATGTTACCTGGAGTCGCTGCCCCAGTGCATCGCGTAGATCTTGGCGAGATGTCCGCGCAGTGTGCGCCGCGTACGCATCTGTATGCGCCCGATGGGCTCGAGGTTCGCCGTCGCTTGCGCCAGTGACGTATCGCAGGTCGCCTTCCTCGCTTCCTGTATGTAAGAAATGTTATGTTATAAAATGCAGATTTAGGATCTTGTAAGGAGGAGCTAGATCGATCAACTGAAAAGATGTTGTGTTGTGGTGTTATTTAACATTGCCACAAGAACCTTTCAAGTCAGAAATCTGGGGTAGCCATTTGCTAAGAAAATGTAAATGCCCACCACAATACAGTCATCCCATTATTTGACGAACGACTGCGTTTTTGTCGGTAAGGTAGAGTCAGAACACAATAAACAGATTCAAAATAGCTCGGTCTGCGATTACCAGCAGCATCCTTTCAACTTTACCACCCTAACCATGAACATCTCAGCCTAAACACGTCCACTCGTAGACATAGATCTCCCCAAAGCATTGCCACAATGAGTGGTCCAGCGCCGCTATCCTCTTAAGATGAAAATAGATTGTAAGATCATTCATTTCTCATTCTAATACCATTTTTGAGAGTCTCCGCCTCCTGGCACAGACTGTTTTGTTCATTCATGTTCAGTGCTTTGTCTCTGTTCTCTGAAGTATACCGCCACCGAAAGACCACTGCAGGACAAGGCCGCCCTAAAGCATGACGATGCTTTGGGGAGGTCATGTTCAGCGGACAACGACCAGTCCTTCGCTTCTCGTATCAAGCGGATTCCCGCGATCTTCACTAGTTCTTCGGCACATTTTGTGAGGCGTCCACAGATTGATATAGGCCAACCCAAAGGATTGCCACAACCTTGCTTCCAACATCCAATGGATTCCCGAGACCTTCACCAGGTCCTCAGATCACTTTGTGATGGACCTGTTCACGCTTGCGTTTTCGGGTACCTTCTTACTATTAAATGCCTTAATCTAAGTATGAAAACCGGGTCTAAATACTCACTCTAATAGCATTTTTGAGCGTCTCCGCCTCCTGGCGCAGGCTGTCTAGTTCATTCATGTTAGGTGCTTTGTCTCTGGCCTCTCAAGTAACCGCTCGACAACCGCGCGCCGCGTAACGATATCACGCAACGCAACGACCTCTGGAACAAAAAACATTTTATATTAGAAGAATAAGTATTTAGGTCTTCTTTAGTTTTTTCATTTGTATTAAATGAGTTGACCCCAATAGGTGGCCACGTTAACCGCGGCATCAGTGGCGTTTATCCAATCCTCAAAGATGCAGGTGTATGGACTCTCGCAACAGATGAGGCGTGATTTGGTCACTTAAAATCCACTCATAAAGACTAGCATTGGACATTTCTTCCAAGAAAAACATCGAAAGAAAAACTAAATTCAAAGTATGTATTTCTTGATAGCTATCAGCATTGCCAGATTTTTTTTGCCAAGTCGGGATTCTGAAACTTTTTTGAGTGTTTTGTTTTTGCTTTCGTCGAAAGCGGGACATAGTAAAAAAGCGTAAATAATCAGAAGTTTTTAAATATTTATGTTTTTATTTGAGTTTTAAGTTACGTTTTACGTGACAATAGATAGCAAAAATAGCCATAGAAAATGTATTTTTAATAAAAATACGATATTTTAAATCAGATTTACCCTATCGTTAGGTAGTTGAGTCTTCATATTCTTCTAAATTAAAAAAAAATAAAAGCAAAAATAAGGAGGAAAAAAGCGGGACTGAACCTGTCCCGCGCGGCACATTTAATTTTGATTTAAAAATCGGGACCTCTGGCAACGCTGAGCTGTATATAACCTAGGAGTCTTCAAGTCTTGACTTAATAGATTTCGTCTAGGCACCGTTGTCGATGGCATCATCGCACATTATCAGGAGAAATAAAGGCGAAATGGTACCTCAATAGTAAATAGTCCAATGTTGAATATTTATAAAACTTCTGCCAGATAGCTACTCGTACCATACACAATGTCTGTACGATTCCCAGCGAAAAAAGACACCCTTCCTTCTTACCCCTAAGACAGTCCCCCAAAACGCCCACCCTTCACTACTTCCTAGTGCCAAACATGACCTGACATGTTTGTTATAACAGATAAAATAAAAACAACCTGTGTACGTACATACACATCTAGCATTAAAAGTACAATTCCAATAATAACCTTCTAAGTTCCTTCGATGATAAATTAGGTTGATCAAAAACCTCAGCCAGGCTCTGAGGGGTCAAGGATCTCCAAGCAAGTATTATGTGCAGTTCCGTGCTTCCGTCAAACAATGCACACAGCAACCGGGCCAGTCGCGGCGGTTCACCACCACGCATGCGTGGGCTTGACAGAAGCCGGTCGGCAATACGCATGCGTAGGGATGCACAGCGAAGGGCGGCTAATCTGCCTGGGCGAGTCCTAATTATCAGGGAGAATATTTTCCCAGCAATCGATCTGTATTCTAGAAAATATGCGTTCCTGGTAGTTACATCGGTAATTTGTTTCTCTAGAAGTCGCTCCGCAAGCTAGTTCGCAATATAATTTCATGAAGGTGCGGTTAGGTAAAAGTGGGCGTGTGTAATTGATAACCATCGATTCTGTTTGGTTTACTATGACTGTAGACTATTGAACCCTATTTCAGATGATATCGCTGTAGCGCTCGGTAGCGATGCTGGTTCGCCTTCTGGATAGTCACTTAGGACCAGAATCGTTACCGAGCGCGACAGTGATATCACTTATATCTGAAAAGGCCTTTAAACTATTCTTGATATATTTTTGTTCAAAAGTAAGTTTTCGGAACGCTTAGTGGAGCCGGAATATTGGACCAGTAAAAACATGCAAGTATGAGAAAAACAGATGTTTAGAAGAACTACGATTACTGTAAATACCTTAAAAATTTACCACAAAAGTTATAAAGATAATGAACTTCTTGCAAACAAAATATTAGAATTTGCTAAAAATGCCAGTGTTATGATTATTTGTTGGGCGCCAACATGTCCCCGTAAGAACAAATAAATTGTAACAATCACTAAAGATTTAGTGATTGTTACAATTTATAGAACAACCAGTACAATAGTGTATAAAACGTAAAATTCCCTTCTCAATATGTTTCCAGTTGGTTTTCCTTGGTCAATTTAGTTTATTACTCAGAATCCGAGTTTCTTGGCACGCTGGCGCCCGAACAAACGTAGTAAGTACATTGTTTTGTTTTTATGGAGCTGGAGTATTTCATGGGTTACGAGGTTATGGCTTTAAATTATATTTTGTTGGTACATTTATTACAAAATGATGAGGCCTTGGTTACAGGGTACCCATTTGTTTCAAATCTCTGGCATACAAGTGGAATTCTTAAAAAAAAATGGGTTATCTATCCCTAGTGGTAAGCAAATTCGCTCAAAGAATGTCACCCGATATCCCTTCATCTCTTTTTGGTAAAACCACTGTCCGTTCGAAGTTCGTTCAAATACAACGTATTTTTCTTTGCAGGAGATACTCTTTAGAGTTTTTCCGGCTTCTTGAGGCGGGGTAGACCTCAGAACGCAGTACTTACCCACTATACCCCTTTCGATATTATTTTTCCTGTGACGGCAAACCAGGAAGAAACCCAACAGCAACCTGATTACAAGGAGCATAAAGAACACTGTATTTGACAGTAATGCAAAATATGAGGAAAAGTAACTGTGAAAGGACTGCACAACTGACTTGAAATATTTTTGACGTATGAACCCTTAGGATTTTGACCTCCGTCGACGGTTATTCATTTATAAATAGACCATAGATCGGGAAGATAGCATTTCTTTAACAAACAATTCCATACTACTTCACACAGACCACATTCCAATGAAAACTAAACAGATTCCCATACTAATAGAAAAAATGCACCATTAAAATGTGAAGGACCTAGCTTTTGTATCTCAGTGGAGTTATTATCTCCGTCCATTGTTCGTCGGCGATTGTCCTGGGTTGCGTCAGAATTGCACAACGTGCAAACGAGACGTCGGGTGTCATTATGTGGGCACTGTGTGTACTTGAGGAGTTTCCAAGGAAAATTATATGTTAGGGATCATATTTTTTGCCTTGTTACGTTAAATTAAACGTAGGGTTTGTGTTGGTTCTACAATTTAGCAGTGCAGAAAATTCTGGCAATTTTATGCTACGTTTAGGAAAGCTAGCAACAAGTACCTGAAAATAATTGAAATATGCTTGTAATAGGCACTCCTGTCTTTTTATCCTTGTTAAAGGTTAAGTCATTAGTCAGCAATGAGTGGGGGTTTGAACTCACAACTTTTCGCTCTCTTTCTTTAACCTAGGTTCGCACGGACGAGATTTTATTTCGCATTGGATTTTCAACGCACTGCGCTTAGCGCCGAGAGATGAAATTCCAACAGTGAGTATTTTTGACGCACCGGGATGCGGTCTTTTGGATTCTTAATGCTCTGCTCATATTTTTATGCCCCGCCGCGATATTTTTACGTCCGTGCGCTCGTTGGCTAAGTCCGACGCCTTAAGGCTTAAACGAAGAGATTTTACAGCTGATGCATAGAAAAGTTCCCGTGAGCTCGTATAAACTATAAGCATCTAGCCTTTTCTCTCTCAGAATACACCGAACAAAACAAAAAACTAACCGACACCTCAATCAACCACATAATCACAAGCAGACGAACCCGGTTGGCCAGTTTGTTTGATAACAAATTCGAATGAACTTAAACAATTCGGTAACGCCTGAGGACGTTACCGAATTGTTTAAGTTCGTAATACTCTGACCAGCTCAGCGGTGTGTTGTCGACATTTACATGGGTTTTGATGACGTAGATAGGCTTACGGGAGTACATTACCCTTATGAGCAGACAGATTCATACGAAAGAGTGAGATTGGTTTTAAAATACAGATTTTTATGGAGTCAGTGCTATGTTTTATAAAGCTTTCACCAGATAGGAGATGTCTTTTCATGTAGACATTTTTCGACAAATCAACGCAATGATTTTAAGAACCCAAGTTTCTGTCAAGGTCAACGTTCATTGACTGTTCATAAAAACAATAAACTGAAGATATTTTAAGTGAAATTAGATATTAGAAGATGCTTTCATAGCTTTCCTCTGTTAAACTCACATACTCAGGGGCTCAGAGCATAAAATTTAAATTGGTAAGTAAACTGAAACTTTCTTTGTATTTCTACAGTACATAAATCAAGTAAGAGTTTTGTAACTATTCAGTAAGTGTCTAAAATTAGTTGCGCGTGTTATTGTTAAGTGTTCTCGTTCACTGTGTTTACGTTACCGATTTATAGGGTTACCATCGTACGTTAGAAGAGGGTTTTAATATTGTTTTGAGTTTTTTTTTGTCAGGAATCTCTGGCATAGTAAGAGCCTAATAGGTGGTTCGTGTAATAGATGTATAATTTAATTGTATAACAATCATGTCGAGGGTATAGGATAAACTTGACTTATGCCGAAAAATAAATTGATATGATTTGTCAAGATTTTCCCTGAATAAGCAATGTAACAACCACGACTTAAGAGTTGTAGGTCGTGGGTTCGAACCCAAGCAGACGCTTTACTTTATTTTTTATTCACCACTGCTCTCAAAACGGTGAAGGAAAACATCGTGAGGAAACCGGCATGTCCTAGAATCAATAATTCGAAGATTTATGACCCTGAACAAGACTTAATTAGTCAACGCATCCAAAATATCGAAATAACTCTTTTCTATCCCACTGAACAACAAGCCAAGTACTTCCTTAACGTAATACATTTTCTATCCACTCAATTTAACTTTGATAACACCAAAACCGCACAGCCCTAATAATTTCATAATAGGATGCGTTCACGCTTTTAACTCAGGATAAAATATAACGAGATAAACCCGAACACACACGGTTGCGATGAAAACAATTGAGACAACCGTTTATATGGTAATTCTGTGACTGAATGGCGAAAAGGATTCATAAAGATGGCTTATCAGGACCAAACGGGACGCCATGTTTTTTAGACATAATACTAGAACCTAGACGGTATAGAAGGTACAATAGCTGCCATGCTACTTTTTAACACATAAAATAGATACTCTACCCTTTACATATTTTAACCTCTTTATCGCATGACATGTCCTCAACTTAGTAACGGGGTGACAAGCCACCCCAGACATTTCCGGAAAATCTATTCTGAGCTAGACTGCATGCATAATTAAATGCCACTTATACTCCACCCATGTTCGAAGCTGGTGAGAAATGGTAACTGAAAAGCATGCTAAAAAGATACTTTCAACAGGATCTCATTCTGAATAGTTTCTTGACCTTTTAAACAATATTTTTCTTTTATCAATCTGTCTAGCTTTTTCCTATGTTGGGATCGTCTTCCAGTCTAACCAGATGCAGCTGAACACCAGTATTTTACAAAGAGCGACTGCGTATCTCACCTCCACAACCCAGTATATTTCCTTCATATTCTAAAATATGCCTTGATCAAGAATAGTCAGCACAGTTGGTAGGGAGACTGACTGCCCAGGGTGCTCTTAGAACCAGTAATTAATGTATTCATATAATGCTGTGAACGTAGATAGAGGGTTTAATCTGCCTTAGACGCTACCATCATAATACAGAAGACGCAACACCCAATGACGATGATACGATAACCCCTAATCATTTCACGCATCAAGTCTTCTGACTAACCACAACAAAAACCGTCTGGATAACCGAACAGACGTCTGGTACGATAACGTACAAGATTACAAGTGACTGGCTGAAATAAAACCCGCCTCGGTTGCAATGGTTGCGTATTTCCGCATCGTTTAGAGCCACTAATGTGTTGCGGTTACCTGCAAACATACGCGGTGAACAACGCTGTGACGTCATTAAAATTAACATGTCAATAAACGCGTCGGTAGTGAAGTTGGTGTAAAAGGAAAAGGGTGGTCTGGGACGGAAGAAAACATTTGCAACTTTACTGGCTCTGGACAAGACTTTGATGAGCTGAGAGACCAGATTTGATGAGGATGAAGATGACGTCTGGAATCAATCGGATATTAAAATATCGTCAATAAAAAACCAACAAACTCCCATTTTAGAACTTAGTAATCTAGTAATTTTACATGTAACAGTTGAAAAACAAACAATATCTCAAAGCACATCTAATAAAAGATATGACACCATTTGCAATTCAGTAAACGCCATAAAACATGAACGCAACATAGTAAACACGAAAGTCAATTTAGCAGCTCTGGAATAACTTCCGAACATCGATTCATCACTAGTAAGACGTATTTATTATTTATCCTCAATCGGAAAATCAAAAGACAGGAAAAAGACATAAGCAAAATTCGTCAAGAGAAGCGAGAGAGAATTACACACACACTTTGTTTATGCGAAACGATACAGGCCAGTAACGTATAAGGACGAATACATATTGTCCGGATTTGAATTCAGCTTTTTGGGAACCTTTTCTGGACAAAATTCCTTCTAAGAAAAGGATAGTTCAGATATATCTAAACAGCTGCAAACTTTGTGATTCCTTTTATAATTCACGTACGATGCGTGATTAAATCATTACTGTATCAAAATTTTTGGCCGCCGTTCCTGAACATCGACAAAGAACAATTCTATTCAGAAAACTGGAACATACGTAAACGTTTCCTGCCTCGCGTTTGTTAGAAACCAGATCCGCTTTTCCCATCAATTCATTACAGTGGAACATTGGAATGGAGCATAATTCACGCGTGTAGAAACAGTCTCCGATAGCATCAAGTGTGTGCCTGCTAGGGTTTCCCAGGATCGATAAGTCTGCCTATAGGGTAGGCCTATGTGCTAACGAGACGTTTACTGCCGACTGTTGTTTATGAGACAGGCAGACGATCGATAGACTGGGTGAATGACCTATGCGCTGGCTATTAGCGCGGCTTTTGATGTCGGCCATATTTATATCACAGTTGTAGAAGTAAAAAGTTGCGACATTCCTGGTTTTGTAAAGTCTATTAAATTGATTCTCTGGCATGCTGTTAATTCTGTCAATCAATCATTGTAATTAAATCGGATAGTAGATTTCATGATCAGCTTTGCAGAAACAAGGAGTCACTCTGTAGAATTTACAGGCGTAGCACTACTGTGATAAGGTATTAATTGTCACGCTTTTTGTGTGGTAGATAGTATGAAAATCGTGACACACGCCACACCTGGGCTTAACTGCTGCCCTTAGTTGACCTTTGGGGCGATTTGGCGACTTTTCCTAAAGACTTAAACGCAGGAGTAGTGGGCCCATGTGAATCCGCCTTAGTGCTCTGAAGTTTATTGCTATCGTTCCACTTATATAAGAGCAAATAGATTACAGTGTACATCCGAAGTTCCAGTAACAGTATAGAGATTTGGTAACAACTGTGAAAATACTTTTTTTTACGTAATAATAATGGATGGTGAGTTGAGAGCTGTAGGTGTAAACTGTTTTATGTTTCGTGACGAAAAAGTTTCATTTCAAATGTGATACAGATTTTCCGTTTCCCATCCATTTCTCTTGGTCTAGATTACTTATTTCATCACGTTAAGCTGCTGTCCACTAGCGGGGTAATTGCGTACCACACTTACAAGTGCAATTTTATATTGACAGTTCAACAACATTCATTGCGTTATATACGTTGTTGAGCAGACGCTTTTTTTTAAAATAAGAAGCAATATCCTTAAAAATCCTTTAGATTGTGATTGAAAGAGTGTTACGCAATTAGGGTGCTCGTTACCTTTGCGCAGTGTCCCTATTCTCATGAAAAGATATTCCTTGAACTACTACGTAAATCTCCTACGTCAGAAATGTCAGAGTCAATAACACTGGCCGTAAACAATTTTGTTTCTGACGTAAAGAACTCATTAATGACTGAACGATTAGGAAGTTTAATCATAAATACATCAACAAGATATTCAAATTTTCAAATAATTAATGGACACAAGTTTGATCACTCTTTGCAGAAACTATTCAAGATTCCAAGCAGTTAAGGACTAAGCCCACATAGTACATTGATGGACATTAGCTCCGTTGAGTATAGTAAAAAAGCATGAAGATAAGAAACGACGTACATTTTCCGGAAGAGATAAACAAACGATTTATAATCCAGGTTGTAAGGAAAAAGACGAGGAAACCCGGCGCTAGCCAGAATTACTAAAAATATATTTTGATAGTTCTCTTTGTACGTGGAAACTTGGAAAGATGCATGCCAATAATGTAAGGTAAATAACTAAACACGATTTCTGAAAGATAGTTTATTGTATAGCTTGCAATGATTGGCGAATTCGCGTAGACGATTGTTTAATCAAACTATTGGTCTAAATAATGTAATACAAACGTTTGCGCTTAACTTACTTGGAAATGACGAAATATGAAAGACTTTAAAGCCATTTTAAGGGTTTGTTTCGATAATTTTAAGTAGCAAATCTAAATATTTTTGACTTCATTTCTTTGAAAACATAAAAAAATACCTTAGGAGATAAGAGACCAATACATATTAGAAGACCTTTTAAATATGGGCTACTAAGGACTCAGTCCGTCAAAATGCCAAGTCATAGATAAAGACAGTTTCAATCATAACGTGCTGCAGTAGTAAAAACATGTCGTGATTATCGATATATCTTGTAGTTTTATGTTTATAACGCCCTATGATGAAGTAGTTGGGGGAAATACGGGCTGAATGACGTCACACCACTGATAGGAATAGAACTACCACCGCCATTTAAACTTTTATTGTTGGAGTTTAGAAATGCTTCTAATTGAGGGTAGTCCCGAATGAGTTGAAGTTGCGGTGGGTAATGGGTGTATGACTTGTGTTTTGAATGGTTAATTGTATGCTGTGGAAATACAGGGGAAAATTGAAAGAAATGTAAGACTAAAAGCATGCCATATGAAGCAAATACTTCTAAGCCAATTTAATTTATTGATGAAATCCGATTTTTAAGGTTTAAAACTAGTTTTCAAAACAGGTAAAGAAATATTTTATTATGATTATTCAATCACTAAAAATACTATCAAATAAAATCATTACAAACTACTTTTTTTGCATTCTATGTCGATGCCGGTTTTCGAGATTTAAGATATTTTAAATATTTCCGTCAGTCAACACTTTATACAACCATATAGGTACATACATGCGAATCTTTATAACAGAATATCAACTTTTACGAACATTTTAAAAATACTTCCTTATCACCTTTATCATAATATTATATCGATTATCTCATAATCACTAACCGATTAAAAACGTCTATCCAAACAAATTGATAAAAACAATAATTTAACAAAAACATGTTACGATTAGCGTCCTGTTAAATTGACATAGATAACGACAGGTTAATCATATCTATTAAACTGTACAGTTATTATCTTCAGTATAATAAAATATTTTTTATAAATACTCTTCAAGGGCAGTCGCAGTGGGCAGTGGGCTAGTCGTGGGCTCGAAGTCGCTGGTGGGCTTGTTCAAAAAGCATGCTGTCTCACCTGGCATCGTGTTCGCACGCACACAATCACCGTTCCGAACTATTTTAGTAAAACAAGCGCGTAAAAAATTGGGAAAGGTCTTTTGGAAAATCGAGTTTTAATAAAAAAAAAAAAAACTACTGCATAAATCAATTACAAATAAAGTTAATTGAACTCGTTTATAATTAAGCTTTGTCGGTGCCGACTTTGTTTTGAAGATTTTACACTTTTATTATTGCTTATTTACGCCCAAAGTTGCGTAAAAGTTAGAAAGAAAAACGAATGTTTGTGGGCTCATAACTTTTTAAAGATTTTTTATTTTACTATGCTGTTTCCGTACAGACAAAAATAATAATGAGACAAAAGTATATCTTGTTTAACTTTGGATGGTTAATGTCAAACAGTGCAGTGAAACCCTCACGAAATTTGTATGGAAAAAATATCAACTACACTATTTGCGCTGTAGCATGGTGCGGGTGACAGTTGCCCGTATGACGTTGACATTTGTCAGTACCACGTAGGGATGTGAGGTTATGCAATTCATTTTTATCGCTAACGATACTCGCAGCGTGAATCTAGTTCTCTTTAATATTGTTATGAAAATTAGTGTATTATTCAGTTGTGCAGTGTAACTACGTGTGTGCTACGTGTATAAACTTGTCAATATAAATGTTTTATGGCTACATAATTATCTTTGTACTTATATAAAATAATCAAAATCGGGTTTATGTTTTTTTTTTCGTGACAACATTTTTGCTCTATGGTGCATCGGCGCGGCGGCCATGTTGTTTACCCGTGCGATGCTGTGAGTGCGAGTACGAGTGCAAGCGCGTTATATTGTGACTTAATGTGACACGTATTACGATTTCATTGTTTGTTTTCATTTTTGTTAAATTGTTATTTGTTATAAGTTTGTTGAGTTTGTTGTTATTACCATGCCTAAGCATACAAAAAAAACTGTTTTGGGTAGTCAGGCCAGGGAGCTTGTTGTTCGCCTCCGAGACTACTTTGAAAGAGAACAACAAAATAATGGACCGTTGTTACCATTGAATCATATTGTAGAACGAGTAGCCGAAGCTCTTGATATTGGCCGCAATACTGTTTCGCGTATAACACGTGAGAAAATTGGCCAAGATGGGATGTTTGAAAATAAATTATCGACACCCAACAAAAAGCGGACCAAGGTGAAGCCAATCACAGATTTGGATGATTTTGCTAAGGTTGCTATTAGAAATCATATTTATGATTATTATAGAAGAATGGAGCTACCCACATTGCTCAAGCTTCTAAAATCATTAAAAGAAGCTGACTTGTTCAAAGGAGGTATTACTTCGCTACGGCAAGTTATAAAAGATATTGGCTTTGTTTACAAAAAAGTTAACAAAAGAAAGATTATTATGGATAGGACTGACATTGCCCTAGCAAGATGTAGATTTTTAAGGAAGGCCAAAAACATAAGTGATTGGAGCAAAGTTGTCTTTTTGGATGAAACGTGGCTAAACGCCAACCACACAGTGGGTAAAAGTTGGACCGACGATACGGCACAATCGTGTACCAAAGTGCCGGAAGGCAAAGGCGAACGCCTTATTATTTGTCACGCAGGTACAGCAAGTGGATTCGTCCCTGATTGTTTGCTGGCTTTTAAGTCAAAAAAAACTACGGAGTATCATGAGGAGATGAATTACGAAAAATTTAAAGATTGGTTCATAGGTCTATTAAACAATTTAAAAGAGCCTATGACCATAATAATGGACAACGCACCCTACCATTCGGTGCAAGTTAATAAACCCCCAAACCAATCCAACCGCAAAAGCGAGTTGGTGAAGTGGCTGAGTGAAAACGGAGTTACAGCAGATATAAAAATGTTAAAGACGGAGCTTATTGCCTTAGTCCGACGCCATAAGCCACCAACTCCTACCTATGCTCTGAACGAGATGGCAAAAGAAAAAGGCCACCAGGTCCTTCGATTACCACCCTACCATTGCCAGTATAACGCTATTGAGCTGATTTGGGCCCAAATAAAAGGTATGCTTTTAATTTCAATTCCCATTTTGAAGCTTTATAAAAAAATCAGCTTTCCGATCGTAGCATGTACCTAGTTTAAAAACATTACCAGATACTAGATTAGGCTGATTGATGATTATTTGAATACTTTTTTTTATAAGTTCGTTTATTTTTAGGTTACGCCGCAAGAAATAATACTTCGCCGCCATTTACGGCAAATAAGATGTTGGCCCTATTACAAGAGGCCATCAACAATGTTCAACCTGAAGACTGGTCGAAGGTCGTGAATAAAACAAAAAGGGACATTATGTCTGATTGGGATCGTGACATACATATTGACAACATAATTGAGTCATCGTTAATAATATCCGTCACAGATTCAGATGATGAATTGAGTGACAATTCAGATGTTCCTGACTCTGATATGAGTTTAGACGAATAACATGTATTTTTTTTTAGCAACCTTTTAAGCAACCTTACCCTATAAATGTTCTGTTGTATAATTAGACCTTTTAAAAATAAAAATTGACCTACGCACAATATACGTTTTTTATTATAAAAAATATCGACTATCCATCGTAGCAGTACATCCCATCACTAAATACGTCTATGGCGTTACGTTATTCGCATAACACTTTGCTTAATTTTTCATTCAATTTGATTTTATTTCTTGATTAGAACATTCTGGTTGGGTTTAATTTAATTTACTACAGTTATTAATTATTTAATATATTACGAATGTGGTACAACTGAAATATTAAGTCATAAATTGTAAATCGCGGCAACTTTCAAGAGTGAAACGAAATGTTACTGAAACTGTCACCCGCACCATGCTACAGCGCAAATAGTGTACTTCCACCTTAATAGACTTATTTACATCAATCATGGGCATTGAAATTGCCTTCACGAGTGGAGATACACGCCCGGCACATGAAGAGTATTCATGAGCAGTTACCCCACCCCTACTACCTAACTGTCAGGCTAAGGGATCCCTGAAACTATAAATCATCAATTTGCATTATAGTAATATTGTCAATCGCTTCAATTGCGTTTGGTTGCCTTGGGTAACCTGGAAGTCTTTAAAAACAGACTGTGAGGTTGGCCAAAGCAAGGAAAATCTGTTCAGCTGGAGAATCATAGACGACTCCGTCTTCCGTGTAAATGTGATGCTGTTCCACAAACGGTGGGACACTATTAATGTCGTGTCCTGCATGTCCTGTCAGCTGCACGTTACAAGAACTGGTGGACGGTAGTCATCGCGCCAAGCACGTAGCCGAATTCTGGGCAGAGTTTATTTAGATTGCCATCGACACTCTAAGAAGATTAAGATACAAGCTTTCATCTCCTATTTAACCCCATTCGGACAGGAATTTTCAAAAATAATACCTTAATGCTCATTTTCGTTACACAAGAAACCCTTGTGCAAAATTTCCTAAGCCAGCAACTTTACGTTGTCTCCGGTCAAGTCGGTCAGTCAGAACGATTTTTATTAAGTAGATATCAACTTAGGAGGATTCATAAGAGAAGGGTACATTTAATCATACGTGTCACCAGACATTAGCATAACGAAACAGTTGGCTACCGCCCAGGCTTTCCGTTACAATTAGTCAATGCAAATGTACCAATCAGCACCCCTAATTAACTCCACGGACTCCACCACAACATCCGTTATTGCGCACATCTTAAAAATTAACTAGCCCAGTAGACCGTGCAAATAGTTACGTTGCACGAAAAACAACAGTTTTAAGCGAATCTAGGAGTTATTTAAGCAATCAACACTGATTTTAGCCGGAAACGCGACTGAAATGGAAGGCGCATGAGCATACTGAGCATGCAACTATTCGAGTAAGTGTGAGGTTATTGACTGAGCTGTAGTTACGTAAACATGTAGGTGAATTAATGGAAGGTGATTAAAAGCCAGAACGATCCTATGGATGGAAAAAAAGAAACGAATCCGGAAACAGGAATTTTATTACACGAAAATAAGACGTGTTGATATAAAAGCTAATTCACTGGTGACCTTGGAAAATCTTACTTATCGACCTCTGCAATGTCAGAAATAAATCTCACCAAACTTGGGCTGCTTTCTAGAATGTGGCCTAAGGTATTGGCGATCACAATGAGCTGTTGCCAGCGCTCACGCAACGGCCCTCTTGACAATCCTACTTTGTCAATCCTAACATGTTTTCTTGACTATGGTGCAATGTGTTTACGCCCCTTTGATGTTCAGCTGATCTACAACTGTCAATGCCTGACACTGACTCTATTTGTTAGTGCGTGAAGCGACTTTCTAGACAGTTCCATAGCAATATGGCGATCGAAGGAAAAGAACATGTTTCTTGTTTTGCGTACTGGAATAATATTGTCGACAGTATACTAATTGTTTGGACAAACTGCAAACTGTGTAAGGCCTTCTTCAACATTGGTATTTGTAACTTAATTTCAACTAAAATATATTCGCTGTATCCTTAACAGTATTTCAGTTATTATCACTGTATCACATAAGTTTTGGGCGCAATATTATCGAATCAAAATTATCTACAAATGGCAAAACTTATTCATTGACAGGTACTACAAACTTCACTACATTGTATTCTCAATATACCCTCAAACAAGTATTATTTTTGAAAACAACATGCGACGATACATTCCCAAGAGATATTAGGGGGAGCAAAATGTAAGAACCACAAACCTCAGTTTTAATGTAAATTTATTTTGTGATTTTGAATTTGAATGTACATATCTTATTTTAATGATCTAATGAATTGTAATGTACTTATTTTATTTTAATGATTTAATGAATTGTATATTTGTTTGTGATTAGTATATTGGGCCTTGAAATAAATCACATGTTACTACCGAATTTAGTGGTGTGACTGTCAAGTCATAAGCCTCGAGTTCGAACCCAAGGCACGCAGCTCTGACTTTTAGGATTCATGTGCGTATTGTATAATTATCACTTGCTTCAAAAACATTGAACGAAAACATCGTGAGGAAACCGGCATGCCTGAGAGATATTTCTCGACGGCATGTGAAGCCAATTCACAGGCCATGACCTATGGGCGGCTTTAAAACTGACACCAAGTTAGTCACTAAACACACGATAAGAAGACCGAATCAAACTAGCACTAAAACAAAACGAGCGAGACAAAACATCAACAATAAAATCCCAACTACCCTCCATATTTTCATCCCATACTATCGTACTAAATCCGGAAATGAGCCAAAATCCCCTCCAATTATAAAGAAGGATAACAGGATTAAGCCAGCTGACCCAGATAGAGGGGGGTCGGATTATAGGATGGTCGTCCAGCTTCCAAACGTTATAGATAGATTGATCAGTGCGTGGGACACGGCAGCAGACTTGTATTGGGCGCTTCAATGTCCCCGTTAATCTGAGGGTTGAAAGAAACTAAGCTTAAAAAGTTTGTTGAATAAATTGTTTTTGCAGGCGAATTTAAACATCAACTAATTGGTATTATGAAAGTCACTTTTTTCTTCTGGGATTCCAGAAAGTATAAACTGAATCTGTAGAAAGCTGAAATCGCAACTCTATACCATGAGGTCCTAGATATTTTTAAGCATGAATTTTTTTTCATTACTTTCAATCGTGATATCAGATGAGCATAGTTTAGTACTGGATATTACTCGTTGGACAATTAATTTTATTACATAGTAGCCGATATAATATCTGATTACACATAACTAATATTGTGTAGAAGATCAAACGTATCTATTCAGAATTTCCGATTGAATTAACTGATGTTGTACACTAGTTTATTAGTCTCATAGGAGCTATAAGTTTTATAACGTGATATAATCGATTGGGGTAGTTTATAAAGTAATTACAAACTGTGAACTGGCCCTTAACAAAATTAATGATCCTGACAGTTAAATATATCGTTGTCGGTTTTGATAAGTTAATCTACGCTTGCTGGGGTTGGTCCGTGAATGGGTGACCATCCTTACTTACCGAGATTCCTCCATGCTTCGGAAAAGCCGTTGGTCCCGGCTGTCATTCGTGGATCCTTGACAGTCGTTACGGGTCGTCAGAAGTCCGAAAGTCTAACTACTAGTCTTAGGGGTATCGTACCAAGGGGTATCGTATTACCCAGTTACTGGGTTATGATAGGCAGTCGCTCCATGTAAAATACTGGTATTTAGCTGCATCCGGTTAGACTGGAAGCCCACCTCAACATAGATGAGAAAAATGCTAGGCAGATTTCTATTTTTTTGTCGATTTTGACTTCGTAACGGAGATCAATACTAACTATGCTACAAAACTATGCATGTTCAATTAGTTTTTTTTTTTTTTTTTAATACAGAAATCGAAGGTCCCGTGACTGCCAACAATAAGGGTGGATCATATTCCTGACAGGTGCCCAAGATTTCGTGCACCATAATAGCCTGTTAGCCTTAACTGACACTTAACGTCCTGACCTGTCAGCGCGTGTAAGTTAGCATTACCTACTTCCACTCCTGTTTGTGGTGACTTACAACCAACCACCAAGAGTAGCTGGAGTTTTCAAAAATGATTATTATGGTGGAAAGTTGAAGCATTTTCATCGTTTATCAAGACATTGTCGTTCTTCCTAGTATTGTTTTGAGAAGTTATTTTGGCTTGTACCCAGCCAGATTCTCTCCACCATTATAGTAAACCAATCTAGGAACTGAATGAGGCATACTGGTCTGAATCTTGTACACAAATAAGGCGTTTTTGAATGAGTAATACTGTTGCAAATAAAAAGTATGGCGGTGTTACAAATACTTTGTATAATCGAGTCATGCAACTTCAATATTGTTATCGAAATCGGTTTCATTTGGCATTTCCTGTCTCGAATGACGGTTGCAATCGATTTGATTGCTACTAGCAGTTATGTGGTGTTAAATTACTATCGATTGAGTACGATCATGTCTGATGTGTACGTAGTAACAGATACTTTAAATAAAAGCAGAAGTTTGTTTATGGTTGTAGGCGTTATGTAGCCCTGAAATGACTTTTGACTAAAACTAGTCAAGTGTTAGTGAGGAAAATGTATCCAAACTCAGTTTGTCGATTCGAAAATGGAGGAAGTAGGTTGTGGCAGCATCTACATCATCATACCGCGCGATCAGCATAAAATAACTTCCCGATATCAATCGTTGGGCAAGTACCCACAAGACACGACAACCGTCTCGGAGGATCTTCCCTTTTCTATAGAGGATGAGTGAACTTTACACTCTGTTCCTCATACATATATGGTAGTAACAGGAATCGTTCTAACCAAGAAAGGGGGCAAAAGAAAATATCTTACGCTATGACAACGAACAAAGGTTAAGTAATGAAATGTAATGCTACACTACAACCACTGATAAGATAAGATAAGATTGAATTCGATAGCCATTTCAAACAATCGACAATAAGTTTATTGTTTAAAAACTATTTAACATTGTAATAGCAACTCGATAAGTGTTTATTTTCAGACTATTTGAATAACAAGGAATTTGAGAGCACTTACATGTCCTAATAATTCTAATTAGATAATGGACGAAGACGTTAGGCTAGATGGAGCAACGATCTTCGCAGGCTGGTTGAGAGTTGCCGAGAATCGAGATGAATGGCGTGACATTGGAGAGGCCTATGTCCAGCAGTGGACTGCTCTAGGATAATGATGATGAAGACGTCTGAATATGCAGGCTCGGTAAGGTTTAGACACCTACGCTATCACGAAAATGTTATAATCTTCGGGTCAGCAAACCTATCTACCTAGAGTCTCGCCATGCTAAGTCTGCAAAGGAATAAATGGGCAACACCAAAAAGTTTGTCAGTTTCGGGGTTGTAGGTAGATCTAATGATTTTGATATTTTGTCTTTTGATTTTAGAATATTAGATTGTGTAATATACTATGTCGTACCTATGCTCTACCTCCATACGATGACAAAACTGTATCAAATCCACACTCGATCGTGCTAAAGTGACTATTCTTTACCAGAAATAAATCAGAATATAAACGAAATAACCTATCAAAAACAAAAAACAAAGTATCAAATTCATTTTTCGCAGGACAGGATGGTGTTGCCGTCTATAGATTTTCAAATTCCACCGTTTTTTACTTAAACAGACTTAGCGTGGCCAGACTCTTATCATAGTTTTCATGCATAACAACAAGTAGGCAGTTAGCACCAAAACGAGTATCGTTATTGGCATGTTTATAAAACCTCGTCTATTAGCCTGTTGGGCCTGTCATGCTTTCAATAGGGCACCGGCATATCGACCGGATCTCGCCAATTAGGTTAACGGGGGATTTGCCCACATACTACTTCGGTTCGGAAATCGAATTTCGTTGCTGCGTAAACACATATTATGTGACGTAACATTAAATGTAACATACGTTACATTTCCAAATATAAATATGCAACATGAAATGGAAATTCGCTCCCTCACCGGGAGCATTCGTCTGTCTGTAATGTAACAATTCAAGGTTGCACTGTAACGGCTAAGGCTTTGCAAGTAGACTGTGCAGGCCGTCAACTGGTAGGAAGTGTGGAGAGATAATTGAAACAGGTGGATAGGTTAATACATAATTATAATTAAATAGGTAGTAACACGGCTAGGTCGCAGGTAAAGGTTACATTACAGGAGAATGCTCCCGGTGATCGCCTAAATGCACGTTGAAACAAATTCTCCTTGTGGTTGTTGCGTTACATTTCATGTTGCAATGTATATTGGATGACTTGTTCGTTTCCATTGTTAATTGGATAAGTTTCGACAAATACGGGATTAAAATTAAGCCAGTACCCTAATTGCGTAACTTAATTTCGTAAATTATTATGACAAATTTGTTTGACAGTTCAACAACATTCATTGCGTTATTTACGTTGATGAGCAGATTTTTTTCCAAAATAAGAAGCAATGGATTAGCAATCTGTTTCAAATTGAAACAAATTGTGATTGATCGTTTATTACGCATGCATTATTTTTCTTCTTTCTCGTCTTCGTCTTGAGCTATCCAATAAAAGCTGCATATCGAGGCAAAAAGATTAACCTGTCAATATGATTTTTGTAGCGATTGCAGGCGCCGTGCGTGCACGTCATTCAAGGAGGCTTAATAGACTTATAACTATTTATTTATTATCATTAATGTTAGCTGCTTCATAAAACCGTCATGAAACAACTAGCTTTTGCCAGCGGCTTCGCCCGAATGCATGTCGGAAATTATCCCACGGTAACGTACAACCGGGATAAAAGTATCCTATGTCCTATTCCAGGTCTACCCGTGTGCCAAATTTGATCAAAATCCGTTCAGCTGTTTTAGCGTGAAAGCTTAACAAACAAACAAAAAAACTCACTTTAGCATTTATAATATTAGTTGGATTACAAGAGCATATTTTCGGCTTAACGAACAGAATCATATCCGATTTCATGTACTCCGGTTTCTGAAAGCCTTATCATTACAGATCAAGGCTCCCGCAGACAGGCGAGACGTAACGCTGCGACGTGATTCTGGTAGAGCAATTTCCGTGAAGTTTTCATAGGAATTGTTCACTTAGAACCGCATCGCACTGTCGCGCCGCTCCTAACTGGGAGAACCTTCGAGTAATTTGATTGGCTAGTGTAATAGTGTTATTTCCGATTTTCCGACCACCTATCACAATATCCAACATGAAATTTGAATTGAACTAAGGTTAACTGATCAGAAACTTGAACCATGTTACTTATTGGTGCAAATATCCAGTTCAAGTAATCCAGGTAGACACATAAGCCTAAACCACGCAGGAAGAAAGGCAGTTATAATGGATAACCTTATTGGTAGGATCCGGTCGGTGCCACTGGCCTGTTGAACGTTACGCGGCAGGTGCCAGTTAACGACCCACTAGTTGATCCATTCGCGTAATACCGTATCTGCGAGTTACGGCTTCGGCTTAAAGATACATCAGTATAATATGCTTTGTAGGGCAACATTGATCGACCGTATCTGAAAAATTAGGTTAACGAAGGATTTGCTCGGGAACAGAAGTTACTGAGATTTTTCCTGTGAATAATTTGGTCCAATATTTTTTTGGAGTAAAGGCTCTTTCAAACAGGCGCGACACGCGACGCGACACAAAGACACCGCTCGTCGCGCGACGAGCGGTGTCTTTGTGTCGCGTCGCGTGTCGCGCCTGTTTGAAAGACCCTTAATGGTGTATTACGTGAACATTTGCCAATACTCGCTTTGAAAGTCGCAGTCTCTTAAATTTAAATGTGAATAAAGGAGATAGAAAATGTTGGGCCCAAATTTAATAAGTTGAAATATGATCTAAAAAATTAGTCTTTTTTTATCCTTGTATATAAAAAATCAGCTCAATTCTAAGCCTGGAAGCGGGTAAATATGATAAAGATAGTTTTCCTGAGATTATCGATTAATCGCTTACATAACTAAACAAAGAAAACCTACCCACTAGGTAGCCCAAAGTAATATAATTAACTCGAAGTAATTAAATGCACTATATATACTTTTAAACAATATAGTGCATTTAATTTAAATAAAACATCATTAATTACTGAAAAACCAAAATAATGATTATCAATTTCATATCGATTAAAATCAGTCTTACAGTTTTAGTCTATGTCACTGGCAGTGCATGTTCTGCACTAGCATGAGCTGACTGACATTGACAATTTGACACTTAGACATTAGTGGTGGGTCGTTCTCGAATTTTTGACGGATGAAACCGTTTTCCCGACGACGAAAACGGTTAAAGGACGAAACTTATCCAACATGGAATAGAATTGCGTTTTCGTCGAGCGTAGTTTCTTACAACTATCAACGATTCGAAATGTATGAAATGGTTAATTCGCATCACGAACGACAGTATTGACAACTGGTAATACATTTTTGACTGTATATAATTTCAAAGAGTTCACTTTTTAAGAGTTAACTTTTTTATTGGAAGGATTGTTTTACGAGTGTGATAGATAGTTGAATCATTGTAACCGACTGTATTTTCTTAGATGTAAAATAAAAAATCGCATTAAGTAATTCGAAGACTGGTTTGTGCAATGAAGACTGAAGTTGAACCCAGGATGTAAAACGGTTTCATCAAAACAAAACGTTTTTGTAAACGGTTCGTTGTCGCAACGCCCACCCCTACTAGACAACTGTCACTTGTTTCGAGTTTTCCGATGTGTTTTGAGTGCTTTCCCGATTATTTTTCATTTTCAACGACCACTGCTTTGATATTTACAGATTCTGACCCTGCCTACCTTGTACGACCCTTGCTTTCACACTGGACACCGAAGATCGCTCAGACGATTGACTTCGAATTGTTATTTTGGATTTTACCGCTGCTTTGTGGATTGGATATTGTTGAAACTATGGATCGCTGTGTGAATGTTTGAATTTTTAAATTCACACCATTTTCATCTCGTTACATTCAGGCCCAAGACTGTATGTAATCGTTTCCGTCTCCTTTTACGTCAGAACAACGAAGTAAGCTAAAATGCAAAAACTTTCGTGACGCATTCTGTAAATGAATGGGTAACTTCCACTGTAAACTTCAAGTTGTAAAGGTCAGTAATCGTATTGGTGACAGGTGATTTTTTATCTATTTACGCAAATCGATAAAAACGTGTAGTCTTTTTATGTGTTTGAAAAAGTATTGACGCAAATAACGCTAACATTAGGCATTAGGGCTTTTGTATGGTATTCGTGGGAGTCGGAGGATAGCCATAGCTCAGCTACATTATACTATGAAGGCGATTGTACAGTACCTATAAATTAACGAAGGGCGTTCCCGTTAACCCGAAATAGAAAAAAAAAAAAAGTAAAATATATTATTGTATCGTATTTCTTATTTTTTGCATATATGGATGCTATACTGTATAATTATCAATATCTTGTAAGAAGTCGCATTCCAAGTAATAAACATTTTAACATAAACTCCTTCACCTTTGGGGTAACCTTTCAACAAAATAGAAGAGTTACTGACACTGCAGGAAGGACCAGTCTTCCCATCGCACAAACGAAAGAATTATTAACATCTAATGCCACCTGTGCCATAATAGGAACAATGGGACCATTCACGAGCGCCTTACGAACCGTACATACAATGCTATAATGCACCTGTTTTGAATCATTGTTACGCGAAAGTTGAAGCTTAACGGTGGAGGAAAATATTTGTGAGGCCTTTAGGTCTTTCTAGACATTTTGTAGAATTTTCTTCCTTATTTATATGGTTAGAGACAATGCTGTTGATATTGATGACATGGATGAATAGCAAATAAATGGAATCAATGCCGTCATAGTTGGGGTCATCATTATGCCATAAGAACTCAACCTGAGGGCTTGCAGCTAAGCAATAACAGCCGCAAGGGACCGTCAATCAGGTTAAGTTACGCTAGCTGCGGTTGGTCCGTGGATGGGTGATCATGTTTACATACTAAGACTCCTCCGTGCCGCGGAAAGCACGTTAAGCCTTTGGGCCTGGCTGTCATTCGTGGATCTTCGACAGTCGTTACGGGTCGTCAGAAGCCTGACAACCAGTCTTACTAAGGGGTATCATATAACCCAGCAACGGATAGGCAGTCGCTCCATGTAAAATACTGGTATTCAGCTGCATTCGGTTAGACTGGAAGCCAACCACAACATAGTTGGGGAAAAAACGAGGCAGATGATGAACTATGGACATCAACATTCCACCTTTTTAAAGTTGTGATTACGGCTAATCAGCTCATCATTCTTTATTATAGTGTTTCATGAGGAACCTCATGATCAGTAGAAAAACAGAAGTCGATATTTTAATAGAAATACCATTATATAGTTTTGACCAGAAGAAGCGTCAAATGGGTCACAGATTCACAGGACAAGATGGATAGCTTAGGCATCCATGTCCTTGCCAGAAAATTGAGCAACATTCAAAACCACAAAAGCGAAGATTCCAGCAGGAAAATTTCCGCAGTATACAGAATTTATTAGTAACCCACAATGGTCAAAAGTGCAATAGATTTCTTGTGTTTTCACTGCAACAACTACGTAGTGTTATTCAACTGATATATGAGCGTTGTAAGGTTACGTAACAACAAATAAACAAGATTTTGTTCTACATAATAATAATGTTGTAGTATACTTTCAGAATTACTGATTTGTTTAGCAATTCTTATTTCTTTCATGCTGGAGAAAAATATGGAGGTGTATTATGTGCAGAAATTCGTCTCGCATTGCCAGGCGTATTGTTTGCTTTTTAATGTAAGGTAAGAGACGTGAGGAAATTTTTAAGGATAATTAAGAATACATTGCAATTTTTCGAAATCTTTGCCAATTGATTTCCAGAAATACATACCTACAGGCTCTATGGGAGTATTTATCGTAGCGGTCGATAATCGATATGCAGTTTAAAGATGTTCTTAATTTGTACCCGAATTCCCTTGAAATTAAAGGTATAATTCTCCAAATTCCCAGTATCTAGAAAAATCTAGACACCTTTGTCCATCCGTTTCCGAGATCCGGAACACAGATTTCTTGAAACACCTGTTTACACTCAAATGGCATATAAATAAGCAAATGGGGTTCCAGTATTCTTCAATAACAAACAGCTACTTCCATTTTATTTATACACTGACTACCGCCATATTGGAATTTGAATTTCAACAGAATCGGTACAGAAAGCCCGTCAGTCGGTCAATTTTCAATACCATTTCACACATTGACGTGAAAACAAGGTCGAGTTACTTGGTTGCTTGAAAACTAACCTTATAACTTACTGCTTGTAAAATTTATTGCAACCACGTCGGTCACAAGTGACTGCTGAGCAAGACGATCGATATGTAGGGTAACCTCCTCAAGTTGAAAAATGCGATAGAGTTTTCTATGAGGAAATTGTAACTTGTTACCGGCAGACGAGGCTGGAAATATTCCCGGGAAATTGCGAGTGCAACGTGGTGAGCACTTACTTGCTGGGAACTTCCTGCCGAGTGTGGAAGGTACTCGTATATGGTATAGTGTCACGCAATGGGTAAAACTTGGAACGGTGAAATAACATAATAAATAGAGAAAATGCTGCTATAAAGTCATGACTTGTAAGGTTCCTTGTAGATGAAGTCCCAAGGGATATAAGATAAAATTATAATGTCTAGATAAACATATAATGGTAGAGGATTTTTCGTAATTATTCCGAAATATAAAACCCGGGAGGGATTTAAACTGACATTTACCGATATACCTACCTACTCACGTAAAAGGAAAACTGAACAAGCGGGGCATTGAATACGTAATATAATAACCGAAATTATATTATTACTTGACTCATCGTCATTGCATGCAATTTTCTCATGATCAGATGATGTGGCACTTTGTATCACGCACATACCTTAGATCTAGTGGGGTTTGTGCTTTAGTAATTCACTTAGTTGAGGCTAACTACATTATGGTAATAGAAGATGCAGTGTTATCATGCAACTGTAGCGGCAGTATAGGGGCATGAGGAACAGGGTGTAAAGTTCACTCATTCTCTATAGAAAAGGGAAGATCCTTCAACCAGACGGGTGTCGTGTTTGGCGGGCAACTGCCCAACGATTGATGTTGGGGAAGTTATTAATGACGTGCGCGCGGTAAACTCTAATTGCGCGATGCAGGATTTGTGTGACGTCAGGTCTTTGATGCGTAGTTCGCATGTGGCGATGTAGATGTTGTCAATTGAATTATTGAGTAATATTATAAGCGTGTATTAAATTATATTATTGTGTTTACATTTTAGCTATGTAGGTACCTATCAAGAGCAACTCGTGGCTAAATGATAACAGTCGTAAGGGTTTATTGAAGCTAAGGCTACGTTGCCGCGTTCGGTTTGTGGATGGGTGACCATCCATTACATATCGAGACCCTTTCGTACCTCGGAAAGAAAGTTCAGCCGTTGATCACGGCTGTCATTAGAAGATTTTTGACAGTCGTTACGGGCTGACAACCAGTCTTACCAAGAGGTATTGTGTTACGCAGTAACTGGGTTGTGGAGTTCAGATACGCAGTCGCTCCATGTAAAATACTGGTATTCAGCTGCATCCGGTAAGACTGGAAGCCGAACCCAACATAGTTGGGTAAACGCTAGGTAGATGATTATGTTGTATTGTTTCTAATTTTATTTTTTTCTAAGATGACCTTTTGCATCCAGGCCAATCTAGGGAGTATATTGTGCGATTGGCCTTCATCTATCCCCATAACTAATATTGTGCTTACAAATAGAGCTCACTCTTCACAAAATGGAGAAATCAACATTGTAAGCGGCGCGATGTGCCTACATTTGTTTTGAATGTGTGTGTAAGTGAGTGGAGAACACGCGGTCGCAGGGTCGCATGGGATCAGCGTTGTTATTTATACGGCAACTGCCATATTATACGACATTCCACAATTTTTTTTTTCGGAAAATATGGCAACTGCAAGCCTCTTATTGCCGTATCACAAAATACGGCAATAAGAGGCACAAGCGTAATGAAAATGAAAATGAAACTCAAATATCTGTCACCTGAAAGCCTTAAAAAGGGCTGTGCACCACAATATTAAATATTTTTTTCGTCAATGTTGCCACTAACCCAGAAACTACCAGCTAATTGTCAAAATTGAAAATGACCTTCAAATAATCGATGACGACTAAATTAAAATCAAGGCAAAAAATCAAGGATACTGTACCAAGTTTAAGGTGTCGCGCGACATGTTTGATAAGCAAGGACAAAGTACACATTAACTATACATGAATCTAAAGTAATAGAAACGATAAGAAACCTTTATGGAGAAGAAACAAATTATGAAGACTTTTTTTTTTAATACGGGAGCTCAGATTTTTACGATAGCAACACTGCAGGGCCAGGGGATAGCGGTAGGCAGTACACATTCGAGCCCCACGCAAGCCGTACGCTCCTTTCTTAAAATTTCTCAGTTGTAATACGTAAAGATTTTGTACCTAAAATTAAACAGAATTACTGGAAATATCTGAGTTTGATTAAAACATCATAATTTTCTTGCTCTTATCCCAATTAATTTGGAGTTTATTATAAATTATAGCAAATTATTGTGCCAGAATCATAAATATCATTTATATATTATAATAATTTTATCTTGTCAGTCTAGTTTATAAAGGTCACACAACTAGTTACTAGGATATAATGTACTTTACATATAGCACATAAATGTAAATAATAATGTATGTAGCAATTTATATTCTGGTGAATAAAAGCAAGGCTACTATGGTAATTACTCATTAGTCAGATGTTTGGGAGGTCCCATTCATTGTACGTAATTAATTAATATTTTATTAATTAGGAAGACTTATGTCTGTCATTTTCATCTTGACATTATTTTATTAACCGACTTCAAAAAAGAAAGGAGGGGAGGTTCTCAGTTCGTCGGAATCTTTGTTTTATGTATGTTCCCCGATTACTCGAAGACAGCTGGACCAATTTGAAAAAATATTTTTTTGTTTGAAAGGGTATCTAACCAATTTGAAAACAAAATCCCGTGCACACGATTCTTTTTTTCGAAGGTAGGCGTTACTATAGCGGCCGAGCGCTGCAAGCGAGAATAGTCCTTCTTACAGTGTACAGATATGCGTGTTTTCGATAGTACCTATAGTATACTAATATTTCTCCAGTTATGTTAAGTTCCATGTAATAGGGGGTGAAGCTATAGTCATGAACTGGGCACGAATGCAAACTATTTAAATGTTTAATGAACACTTTACAAGATAATTACTCAAAGCAAATAAAATAGTTTTCATTTATTTCCTATCTTATCTAGCTGTGTTTTATATTTCTAGATTTTATGAATTGAAGTTGGACACTTGATGAATTTGCTTAGTTAGCCCAAGGCTACTCAATCAATTTTGAAGGTGGGCCATTATTTCGATACCGTGTCTAGTAAATAAAACTTGCCTACAATTATGCCTAGTTAATTGACTCAGGCGTGACCTTGCGGAAATCCATTATAAAATGATGATGTGGATATATTTAGTAACCTGTTCCGCTTAGCTATTTCTAAAGAGTCTTAAAAAGACTGGAATAAATCGACACGTGTTTCACCTCTCAACGAGGCATCCTCAGGATGACGATTAACTTGTCGCGAACTCGAACACGGCGTGCTGCCACACCAAGCACCGAGCGCAGACTCTGCGCTCGGTGCTTGGTGTGGCAACACGTGCAATTATGCCTACCTAGCTATTAAAATTAAACAAAACTTTAAATTACTCATAGTTTAAATAAACCAAAAAAAAAATCTTTGATACTTTTGAATAGGTTTATATGCTAATAAGTTATCAATATTTGGCGACAAATCTGAATAGTAAAATCAAGTCTGAGAATATGTTTTATTGTTGGCTAATTGAAAATGAGTTTATATATCATAAGCAAATTCTTTTTAGACCTGGTTTGAAGTCCTGAAATCTGTTTTCAAAACACTATCACCAGCTGATGGCTTTTGCCGGGCCAATTCAAATGCATTGGTGGGCCAATGTATGGCCTGCGGCTTAGGGTGGAGCAACATTGGCTTATTAAAATCATAAAATTAAAATATTTCAATGTTGGTAAAACTTAATTCAGGTACACATCAGTCTATTAGAGAGAACCTTTGAACTAGAAAAAGTGATAATGAAATGTTATCATTTGACTTTTATTTGACCCTTTCACAGAATTTGAATAAATGAGATTATTGAAGTATTTTGGTAAAGGGTAGAAATACACATGCAACTGAGTTCACAAGTTGGTAAGTACCTATTCTGAAACTGTCAAAAAACTAAGTTGTTATATATTGCCTCTAAACTTGGAGACAAAAAAAAAATACCTTGAGAAAGAATAATGATTTCTTCAAAAACAAGATTTCATGTACTAATAATAGACATGACATTTCAATCTACAGGCAACAACAATACATTTAAAACAATCCTACATCAAAAACATAAGTAATTGCTACAACAAACATAAATAGGTACTGAAAAGTGACACACTGACTTACCTGGAGTACAGTGACTTCCAATCAATAGGAAACTTACAATTAAAAATAAAATTTAAGAGTATTCTGAAACACACTGAGTTTATCTTGGACATTACTGATATTGGTGAATAAAAAACATTGCGAGGAAACCTGAATTTATAGAAGTCTGAAATTGCCAACCCGTTTTGAGCAAGCGTGGTGATCAATGCTCGTGCCTTCTGTGTATGAGTAGAGGGCTTTGCTCTGCAGTGGGACAATAATAGGCTGGTATTTTTTTTTTATTATTGTGAAACAAATTGTACTATATTTTTTGACTAAATTGGTCACTTACAGGGACTGTACTTATAAAATTTTCATGTTGTGGTAGGTGATATGGCTGGAATACTTTCTATTTAACTTGGTGACTCATTTTGTGTTACATGTTTTAAACACATAAGATTTCTAACAAACTATGTGCAGTTATGTACTTATTAAGTAAATACAAGTACATGCCTGCTTATAAAAAGAAAAAGCTAAGCTTGGAGATTTGATCTCAGGTGGAACATGCAAACTCAAAGTATTTATTTGAATTAAACAGGCACTTTTGAATTGTCAAGGAGTCAGTCAGTCGGAAATATGAAGCTAGTTGCACATTCCAAAGAGCAGTAGGTATGGATGCTATGGAGAATGGGCAAGAAACTAAATGGACACACATACACATTAATAAATTGTCACTTTAAATTACATAGCATCAATGTAGTAACTTACCAATATAGACCCTCATAGCCCAAGCCCACAGTGACCCATAACACTTCAATTAAGTAACTGCTATCAGATGGTAAGCAGGTTACATAAAGTTATTGTTGAAAATTCAAACTTACTGACTTCTGATAACTTGATAAGGAATTTAAAATCTTAAGATTGTCACATATGATTAAATGCATGCTAGTTTACCTATGCATATGCTCATATTTCTGTTTAATGAGCATACTGGTGCCATAACAAGAAATATTTCAAGAGAAACTGAGATAAGTATGGTTTGAAATTGACAGTATTTTTCATTAGAACACATTATGCTCATCACTGGCTGAAAATGTTTATTTTCCTTTTATAAACATAAAGAAGAAAGTTTTTTTACATGCTGTTAATAGTGATAGAGATCTGCTCTTGTAATACAATAGGAAACCCCACCTTGCCACGCAAAAAAGAACTCTACATGACTCAGCCTTTGGGAATACATTAATGAAGTATGTAAGGAAAATGTAATGTTATTAAGACAATTACTGAGGAAGAATGGATTAATGAATCAGTCCAAGTTGACAGAATAAATATTCATGTTAAAATAATTTACAATTTATCAGCATGATTCAAGTAACATGAAACTTGTAAAATGTACATCAAATCATAATATTTTAAGTCAATGACAGATTAGCAAGTTAATAGCCTTGCTGGTTCTATTACAGCTTTTTGACATGCTATTCTGCAGAATTCTACTGTCACTGAAATTTATGCTGGAAAGGGTACCTGGGCCATCTCATCTTTTGAGATGGTATGGTATTTGGAAGGCCATTATCCCATGAAATGCAACTCAAAAATAATCTAAGTAAACACTGACATGACAGCAGATAGATATGTTCGAAATAGAAGTAAAAAACATACCATGCTGGCTTTCAAAGTATCAAGGGAGGACACTGATGGTGGTGACAGTTACCCTTGGGAGTAGCAAATAATCTAGCAAACAACTGTAACTAAGATAAGTTGAATGTTTCAGTCATGAGCAGAATCAAATCACCAGCCATGGGAAGGCAAACATCTTAATATGTTCTTTTGAGCACATTGAACAGCAAAGAAGATTCCGTGATTGTAAAGATTATGACTGAATCATGTGTGATAAGGAAGTGACAATTCTGGCAGGCATTGTTAAAACTACGAGGTTAATTAACAGGTGCTTTGGTTGTGGAAGTTTACAGCAGTGGACTTTGATTAGCAGTTTGATTGAGGTGGGTCACACATTGTTGTTCCTATTGTTTTATAATTTTCCTTGTTGTAATGCCTATTGACAGGATTTTGTGATAATTTATTGAATTTGACAGTTATCATGCATTGTAGTAATGTTGTTTCATCAAAATTGTCAGATTTTATATTATCATCATCATAATTGCTGGAAGATGACCACACCTGGTTAAAGCCTATCTCTGTCTCCCATAGGCATAGAGTAACAGTATTTTTTTTCTAATTACATGACAGTAGAACACAGGTCACTAGACTCATAGGGTGTGGTACCATTGATTATTCACACCACTGTTCACTTAGTTTATTAATTCAGTATTTTCGCGTCGTAATGACACTTCATTACGACGCGACCTCACTAGGTGTACTCATATATTTTAACATATGTACCTAGGTACAGCATGGTGTATGGTGGAAGACTGGTAATCAGTCACAGGCCTTAAATTATGACTAAAATATCCAAATTCATAAAAACTTCCTAAATTCGGATTCACACACGGAACAAGATTGATTTCATTCAAATTAGTATCGGTAAGTAAACCATCTTATCCATCGACTTTATCTATAGTAAAAACCCAATTTACAACAAAAATACACATAGATTACGCACGAGATACTTAAATAATGGTATATTGGCGGTAATATAAGGTAAAAGGCGGATTATAGTAGCAAATCGATGTCGTTTCGTCTAGCAACAGGGCTGTGGCTACTACATGGCCTCCCATACATACCTATAACTATGTACACACCCCCACTTTATCCAATAAATGTTCAATATCCTTTCATCCGGTATCCCTAATCGAAGTCCTAGCGCTTCGCAGGCGGCGTACGTGACACTATCAACCCAATAACACTCACATATCACTGCTAATGCGCGATTCACGAGACGTTTTGCACCGGCGAAGCTACGCGCATACACCCAAAACGAATAACGACTTCGGTCTATGATTTATAACTATTATACACACGAAATAACGGCATTACTATTGCGCATCGAGAACACAGAACATAAGCAAAGAAAATATGTAGGATCAGGCAAAAATGATAGCAGGATTTTACCCTTCTGTCAGCAATGTCCCTTCGATCGTCGCTCCAGCGGTTTTCGGGCGCGTCCTATACCAACATTAAGACTGGATTCTCACTTTTTGGCACATTTTGTATCTTGCACAGCACCACACTGAATATAGAATTATACACAAGTTTTTATCACGGTACAATCCACCATTAGCCTTTCATACACCCTCGATTCTCGAGTTCAGTCCTTTTCACGGCCATTTGCAAATTGCGTCAAAGTTCCAGGAACGTGATTGGTGTTCGCTGCGCTAGTGTAGTTTAATACAACAACGCCATCTGTTGATAGAAAAGACTCACAAAACATTTAGTCATTCAAAAAAGAACCGTCTGCCGACTACTAAAGATCGATTAACATTTAAAATTATTGGACTTGCGACCTTAGGATTGGCACGAAATAGGGTGCGGTACGGTTCATACGAGAACCCCGTAGCGTGACGTCAAACTGGGCGTGAAAACCAATGTGCGGGAATTTTAAAAATTAAAAGATAAATACAGTAACGTTATTATTTTCAAATAGTACTTTTTGTAAACCTGATATTAAATTAGGGAAACATTACCATGCTTATTAAATATTACAACAAATGGGTACTAGATAGTCTAACAAAACTCATAAAACGTTCATTACCAAAATGAATCGAGATTTCTTCGATCGCCTGCTCGCGTTCCAAAACAAGCAGAATACATTTTAAATTTCGTTGGAAAATGTTATAATATGAACCAATATTCAGGTTTTTGTATAATAAATCATTCAAAATTCATCAAGCATCGAAGACTTCTGGATTCTTTCATGTGATGTGTAGTAATTAGCTTATTATTGAGAACTATATTTAATTAATAAAGGGCAATCTTGTTAACCAAATATGGTTAATTAATTACCTTTTTATCACCTATTTATTACCCGAGAATATTATTATATAGACGAAACAAATAGATTGATAGAAATATCCTGAATAGTAAAGGATTGAAAATTGAATAGTAATCGATTCTGTTATTCAAATAGTGTGAAAACTGCTTAATATTTTTTGTCGCTGCCAACTCTACACTAATAAACGTCAGCAGCAATTAAAGCTGTGATTGGCGGAAGGTTTTAATTCTATTTCCTGATTCGTCAACATTCACGCCTGCGCAGTTTGCCAATCGCTGTCTTTGTGTTTTATTTTCTTGTCATTTTGTCATTTTAACAGTGAACACCATTGTATAGTCCGCTGCATTGTTTATTATTGTAAAATAATAAATAATAGACGCATTTAATTTGTGCGCGAGTGTCGTGTAACGTGTTAGCCCAGTAATATTTGTGGTAAAAAATTCGCTGAATCCTTGAGATAGGATTTTGTTGAAGTGTAATCATTTAAATTTGGTGCGTATTGCATTAAACCCGAATACCCGATCATTCTATCGGTAAGTAATAAATTACTGTAATACATAAATGGACGTGCTCTGGTACATTTTAAGAGTAAACAAAAGTCCGTGGTTATTTAACTAAAGATTTAAATGGTGTTCTTATAAGAATCTGATTGGTTAAAAGTATTACGCATTGTCGCCTTTCCCTTTCTACAAAAAGTTTGAAACGTCTGATCAACTTTATTGCTGTTTTATGTAATGATATAAAAGTTTATAGTAAATTAGCTTGCATAATATGAGACCAATGGAGCTCACTTTCATTGTGACTATTTGTAGGTAAATTGTAATTGATTAAAGAAAAGTGTTTTTTTTTTTTTATTTAAATTTTAATTCAGATATAGTTAAGTATCACAGTTTGCGCATTAATAATCTTTTATTTTTGTTTTGAATAAAAACTTGACAGCTAATTGCATTTGCATTGATAATTAGGGCAATATGAATGATTTTACTGCATTAAGACAATGCAGTATAATTAATCCTTATGAATCTAATATAGTATTGCAAACATATCTATGCCTATACTAAACTAATTTTTAAAAACTATCATGTTTGGCAGAAAACTACCCACCCACCAAAAAATGATTATTACAGCTGCAGTAACATCTACAGGCTTGGGCAAAAAAAGAATGAACAAATATTTAATTTAATAATTACATAAATATGTCCTCCACAAATATTTACTTAATTAAAGTTTCCATATATTACTTAGGTATTCTTTTTTGTAATTGAAAAATTTAATTGCATTCTATCTTTATTACCAGCAGTAACTGTATCATTATTTTCATGCAGCTATGCAGGTATTTTCATGAATGAGTGAATGAACTTGTTCCTTGGCTTGTGAAGGGGAGCAGTTTTCTAAATTTCAAGAAGCCATCTTGATCCCAGAATCCTCGAGAACCAAAACTCATTAACATCCTACACATATCCAAATTTGATTAGGGCAGGTTACTTCAGTTAAAACTTTTCTATTAATATTTCTTTTAGCCATCATTACAGTATTTTTTTTTTGTAGCTATAATGATTCATAACAAAGACAACATCACACCTGTATTTGTATTTGAAGAGGTGTACCTAATAGTACACCCACATGAATTTTCCCTGTTTTATCTGAGTCTCATGTAATAGGGGCCTACTGCCACCAACCGAGCATAAATCCAGAATCTAGATTAATAGTAATTCAACTTCCACTCAATCCATTAATTTTTTATTTATCTTTTCTTTTTAACCATCAACATACACTTTTCTTGCCCCGAAGTAATTAAGTTAGAAAAGGATGTTTAAAATCATTCCTCTGGATTGTAATAATTTTGTCCTTCAAACTCAATGGTCAGTGATAAATCGTTAGTAATTAAAAACTGGTTATAAGTACATTCTTATCCTTACATATTATAAAACCAAAGTACCTCGCCGCGTTTGTCTGTCTGTCTGAATGCGATAAACTCAAAAATTACCAAACGGATTTTCAAACTGTTTTCACCAATAGATGGAGTGATTGAATTCATGAAGTGATTGAATTGTATTATATATATCCTTATCCAATAAAATATGTTATTTAAATTGGGTATTTAATTTAGATTAAAATATGCCTTGACATCATATCATTAAAATGAATACTTTAAAAGATATCACAGATTCAAAATTACGCGTAACAGTATAATTATGATTGACGACAACGCGGGCGCAACGGTAGGAGTCAATGACCTTTTCCTCGACTATTAGGTATGTAATCCTGGTAGTACGTACCCGTGGGATATCTTCCGGCATCCACGCGGGCGCAGTGGTTCACTGCTACTCTGTTCTGTTCATGGTGATTAATATTTAAATAGGCACGCAAAAAAAATGCATAAAAAAATGCGTTGCCATGGTTGTAGAAGGGGGCTGTTTCTGCTAAACGATGCGGCTTTCAAGGTGAGGCATAATTGGCATATTTAATTAACTCCTATACCTGCCATCCTTGGATAGCAGGCTAACCAGGCATTTATTACGCCTGGACAGGAACGGCCTACGCCTGGTTACGGGGACCATCATGAGGCACTGCTCGCTATACACATTTCCGCACAATAGGCATAACGGACAGTCCTCTGTGCAGGGCGTGCATGGAGGCTGAGGAAACGTAGTAGCTCTTTGAATGCATAGGTATCACCCAGATTAGAACAGAAACCCTCGGGTCACCCAGAACTTTCACAGGTGTTCTGAACAGACCAGGAGATTTAATTAGTTTCTGGAATGGGGTGGACTGGTTGGAATAACCACCAAACGGCCGCCATGGTCCACGCGCAATGGTCTATCTTACGGACTAAGTGCGGAAACCAAACCCTATAACACAGAACATAGACTTCTATACTAAACTGTGCCTATACTCCCAGAGGAATACAATTAGTAAGTATATAGGTACAAATCGTTGGGTATGGAAACTTGTTGACGGATAGGTACGTTTTTCAAAGGGCCTTATCTGACCAACAGTCTGTTTACGAAGCCCCCACGCAAAATAATCCAGCATAATGTGTGGCCTCTTATCTGGCCCCACTACGGGTAAACTCGATAAGTCGTAGAATTACAATGACACAATATTGACGAAAGATTTGAAGATGCTTTCTCTAAAAGAATGTGACCACCCCTTTACGTTTTCACGTCTTAAATAAATAGATCCCATGACTATTAATCAATTTAAAAATGGTTAAGATGCAATTTGGAGTCGCTGCCTTAATTTTGAATAGGGTTGCGTACTTAAAGGGTGCCAACGGGACCCCTATTACGGCTCCGCTGTCCGTCTGTCCGTCCGTCCGTCAATACGTCTCCGTCCGTCCGTCACAGTCACAGTACAGGGCCGTTAGTACTATTATTTATTCTACTACCTACTATGGCCACTATAACAACAAAAATAATAAAAAACGGTAGTGTTAAATATTGTACGGTGGTACGGAACGACAGATTACGGAACCCTTTGTGTGCGAGTCCGACTTGTACTTGGCAGATTTTTATGACAATGCGATGTCTCAAAAAAAATGGCAACAATATCGCGAAACAATGATTAAGAAACTTTAACATATTTGAAAGGATTCCTAAAAATTGTCATGAAGGCACAATAATTAAACAAATTACTCTTTGTAAACGTATTCATTTCTTTAGTGTTGAAATGATAAGATAATGTGTAATTCTTTGTTTCTTTACGAACACAGTTCGTTTCGGTTACCGTTTACAAACGAAATTGGACCCTGTTTAGTTTGCAGTGCGAATCATTTTCAATTGTTTGTTTGGTGTTAGTCACTCCATTAGATACAATAGCTGTATGGTTTATCAGTACGTGTGTACTAAGCGTATTCATGGGTGACTGATCGACGACACATTTGAACACAAAGAAAAACAAATGAATTCACCACGAGCTTTTAGCCGACAACACACTAGGGCCCGATCACACGTACCACAACCACACCACACCGACAACACGTGGGCACAACGTTGATTGAAAATAGTTGATTCAGACGGACCACTTTTGGCCGTCAAAAACGGGTAATGCCCGATGTCCCCAAGACATAAAATTCAATTATTTTTAAAGTCCACCCTTGACCAATCCTCGTACTGAGTGTCCAAAAGTGTTAAAATAAAATAAAATCAGTACCTACTTAGTTAAAATTAACCATATTTTGGAAGAAATATTTTTTCTATGAACCTATGTATAATTTGTGCTATGTGTTTTAAGATGTTTAGGGATATATCAAAGGGTCGAGTCAGAAATGCATCCAGGTTGTTCGAGGGAAAAATGTAGTGTCAGGGAAAAAATTGTGGTGAGTTGGAGGTGCATCCAGCAAGCAATTCTTTAGCTTTACTTAAGTCAATAGATATTACCAGTGGAAAGTAATAAAAACATTCAGATTTATCATTTTATAAAACGTGCTCATTGTTTACAAACTGAATAATTATATTTTTAATGACGGTTACGCTACGCTTGCCGCGGCCGCGGTCGATTCGTGGGTGGGTGACCATCCTTAACATATCGAAAACTGTCCGTGCCTGGGAAAGCACGTGAAGCATTTGGTCCCTGCTGTCATTCGCAGTTCTTTGACAGTCGTTACGGGTAGTCAGACGCCCGAAAGTCTGACCACCAGACCCACCAGTCTTGCCAAGGGGAATCGTGTTTCCGTTACTGGTTGCTGGGTTGTGGAGGTCTGATAAGCAGTCGCTCGTATTCTGCTGCATCCGGTTAGACTGTAAGCCGAGCCTAAAATAGTAGGGAAAAGGCTAGGCAGATTAATTGTATTACTACAAGGGTCAGGGAGACATTTTCAAGCACTGATTTATGGCCTGGTCATTGAATAATGTTTCTTCAACTTCAAGTTTTGCTGCAAGTTGATAATCAATGGAGTGAGAGATCAAGAGAGAAGAGCATGGTGACCCAGTGGAACGGCCGCGACTAACGAATTGTATTATTATAGTGACATCTACCAACCCGCACTGGGCCCGCGCCTGGTGGATTACGCCCCACTCCCTCTCATCGAGAGGAGGCCTGTGTCCCAGCATTGGGAACATTATAGGCTCTACGATGATGATCAATGTCCGGACGAGAGGCCAGCTGCCTGGTGGTGCTGCTGTGTGTGTGTTGCTGTAGCTGGCTGTGCTGGCTCTTTTAATACAAAAGCTTACTAGCATAACTAATAATTTGATTTACCTTATGTGCCCTGCACAATGCATGTCTTACAAAGCCATCTATTTCGCGACCATGAACAGAAAATCTACGTATCCTTTCACTGTAGCTCATCGTACTGCGGTTAGATATCCATTTTGGTGTGCAGAACATCAATTTGTATAAATTGTTCTTGTGGTTCAAGTGTAGACCTTTGATCTTTCGACACTTAGCGGACGTTTGCACGGACGTACTAAAATCGCGACGGAATTTTATCGCGTACTGGATTTTTAACTCTCGGCGTACAGAATCCAACGCGCTGGGACACACTCTCGTCCCAGCGCGTTGAAAAAACACACTGTTGAATTATCAACTCTCGGCGCTAATTTGAGCGTTGAAAATCAAGAGCAGGGAAAATATTTTAATGTGACAATCTGTCCCTAACTAATCTGCGTTCGCAATTTATTTGCCAAACATGTAAACAAACACGATTTTTTGGAAAAACAACCATAACACTTACATAAAAGGTTGAGTTTGTGCTACAACTTCATATTTTTTACGACTTTTCAACAGTACCTGTCAGTCTAAACTTTATTTACATTTGTATAAAGTTGATGTGTGTTAAGTGGAAATAACATCAATGGAAAGGACTGTAGGGCACAGGCCTCTTCTCATACACAGAAGGCACGAGCATTGATCACCACGCTTGCTCAAGACGGGTTGACGATTTCAGAGTTATATTAACTATAAGTCCAGGTTTCCTCACGATGTTTTCCTTCACCGTTTTGAGAGCAGTGGTGATGAAATAATTTACACAAAGTAAAGCGCCTGTCTGGGTTGAACCACTGGGCCACTACTGCTCTTCAATGTAAATAACGCAATTAATATTGTAGAATAGGGGTGATGACTAAAATTATTTTTTTGTTCGTCATGTAGATTATTAAAAAATACTGGACACGTATTTTTTATTTTTTTACGTAAAATGTGCCATGACGTCCCGAGTATGTAGATTTTATTCTTACTTGTGACGTAGCGACTCCCCAACTTTAATAATTTTTTTCTAAGTATTTTTTTATTAATATCATAAATAAATAAATAAAGCAAAAAATACGTGTCGAATATTTTTTTATTATCTGACTGACGGATGAATTAGAATTTCTGTTTTTTCAGTCAGTCAGTACGAGTCAGACACACCCTCTCGCTCCACCCAGAGCGGGAGAAGTTATTTGATAATTTCCCACCCAAAAAAAAAGGCATCATCCCTATTGTCGAAATGAATCGCATTGGGATTATTAGTGTTACACAATTACCCCGCAGGGCAATAAGGGCAGGGAGAGGCAAAGTTCACGTCCTCACGCGCCTAATCGCCGCAGGAGACGCCCTGGGCGCCGCGAGTCGCAGGCCGATTCCCGGCCACCGTAGGCGCGGGCTTGCCGACGGTGAGCAATGGGTAGCTCGTCGTGCAATAAGGACCAGGTCCAGGTCGACGGATTGTGTTCCACGCGCGCCTCAAAGAGATGTCAACAGAACTGACGGGCCGAAGCCTGCCGGGGTTGCGGATATTGTCCGAAAGGGTTACCGTGGCCCCTGGCAATATAGGTAAATTAAGGAACACGGGTGGGTTCTAGTCAGTAAGAGTCTGAAACACCCTCCCGCTCCACCCAGAGCGGGAGAAGTTATTAGATAATTTCTCACCCAAATAAAAAGAAAAGGGCAATAAGGGCATGACAGCCTTGTACTCACCTATGACGTTAGTACCTACTATTATTTATTCTGTGCCTATGATATTATTATTTTCCTCTAAGTTTTGCACGTCAAACGGAATTCCCAATAAATCAAGAAGTGGGTTATCCTTCCTTTTATTTTGCATTTCCCAGATGACGGAAAGTATTTTTATATTTTTGCATAAAATGAAGATTTTCCTCTATATCTACGTCTTCCACATTGTGCTTTACACCACAATCCTCTGTCGTAGATACACAGACGAGCAATATGAAAAAGCCAATAACTTATCATTAAATATTTCCGAAACCGCGCAAGATAGCTTCTTGAAGTAAAAAGCAACATTAAAAACACCTATAAAACGGTTTTCAATATTTTTTATACTTTATTTACAAAATACAAATAAGTACAAATATTTTAATGGAACAAAAACAAATTATAACTGTGTTATAACAATTAATACTGCGTTAATTTAGTAAGTGTGTCGCAGATAACAGCTTTTATCAAACTTGTGTCGTTTAGGAGATATTTCGATTTTTCTGGCAATTTGTAAGTGGCTTTTTTATATTATATAACTCTCATAAATCTGAAGGGCAATTCCCGTAATTTTTAAGAACGTTCGCTTTCGCATCTCATTCGCAATCTGTCAAAAATACAATCTATTTACTTATCAACATTTTTGACAAGTTTGACAGATAAGCGACTTGAATGTGAACGTTTTATAAGTACGAGAATTGGCCCACTGGTGTCCAAAACCATTTCCTAAAATTATGAAACTGTAAAAACCATTTAGGGACATCAAATGTCATATTAATATACACTTGAGAGCAGTAGTGGCCCAAGGCCCAGTAGTAATGACCGCCACTTACGAGTCGTAGGTCATAGGTCCGAACCCTGACAGGCGCTTTATTGTAGGTAAATTATTTCATCACCACTGATCTCAAAACGGTGAAGGAAAACATCGTGAGAAAACCGCAGCGTTTTTGTAAACTTGGTTATCACAAGTAAAGCGCGCGTCGCTTCGTGAGAAAAAAATACTGTACAACATTCATGGGTCTGGGTCGAATTCAAATCAAACCGTAGATAGATACAAAAGCCCTTTAATATGCCTTCATTCATACAAATATAAATCGTAGGAATAATTTAGCAAAACATTGATTGGGACAATTACCATACATATTGATCGCGTGCCGGCAGAATGTATAAATAATGTAATGTACATTCACAATAGTAAAGACAAATAATGTACGTATAATACAATTTGTATTGTTTTACTACTATTTGTGAACGTGGAGTGACCATGATTTATAAAATCAACGGATTTATTGTGATTTTAACTGTAACTTTCAAGGTTATGCTGATTCGTAAAATATACCTGTGTAGTTTGATATCTTGCTATAAGATTTATGATAGATCTAAATATTGCTTTTTGATAAATTTACTACGAAATTGTACATAATCGCCACCCCTCTAGTTTTTAGGCTAGAGAGAAGAAACTGCTCCTTAAGCCGTTTCTTCTGTTTATGGTCTTACTTCAAGTTACTAACGAACAATATGATTGTGCCCCTAGTAACAAACTCAAAAAAAGACCACTCCATTATATTCTGTTAATTATTTAATAAAACAATGGTCTGTCGCTATTATGTTCTGTTCTCATATTCGTAATAATAGACATTGTGATGCCACAAAAAGGGAACAGTAATAATATGTCAGTATGCAAAACCTCCACATTTTTGTGCATACAATTTATAAAGGTAGCGCTAATAGCGTTTTCCTTTATCAAAATTTGCGTGATTTTCGTTTTGCATAAAATGAGACTATAAATTTTAATGTAGTATGTAAATATAGTAGGTAAGCTTAAAAAAAATGTTCAAAAATAATTTAACTGTATGCAACCTTTACTGCTTAACAAAATATTTTCCTAGAGCTATAACAAATTGTTTGTCGCTAGTTTTCATTTTACATATACATGACAGTTTTAAGCTGGAAATAAAAAAGCAATTTCTGCTTTTATATACCTACTGAGTGTTAAAGAAAAATCTTCGGTCCAGTGCAAGAAATACAGGACGAATGGCACATCCGTTGTACGCTCGACTCAAATTAAAGTGCCAGAATCTCAAAGAGTACACAATACTACTGCTTCTACTGCTGTACTGTTTTTTTTTTATACAATAAAGCATATTCTATCTACAGAAATAGATGAGCCAGAAGTCTCGGAAAGCACTTTAAGTTGTTGGTCCCGGCTGTCATTCGTGGATCTTTGACAGTCGTTACGGGTCGTCAGAAGTCCGAAAGTCTGACAACCAGTCTTACCCAGAAGGGCTGTGGAGGTCTGACAAGCTGTCGCTCCATGTAAAATACTGGTATTCAGCTGCGGTTAGACTGGAAACCTATCCCAACATAGTTGGGTAAAGGCTAGGCAGATGATGATGACAAAACTAGAGTTTACATTAAGTATACAAACACTACATTACAATACTAATATTAAATCAGCAATTAATTAGATCCTTGAGAAAGACATTAACTATAACTAAGTATTGGTAGTTATCGTGCGTGTCCTAAATACGCCTCGAGGCGTGGTGCCTGTATCGATGGCATGCAATTCTTAAGGTGGCACTAGTTGATATTTTTTCCATACAAATTTCAGGGGAGTTTTACTCCACTGTTTGACATGGTACATCCAAAGTTAAACATGATATCGTTTTGTTTCATTATTAATTTTGTCTGTGCGGAAACAGAATAGTAAAATAATGAGCCATTAAAAAGTTAGGAGCCCACAAAGATTCCTTTTTCTTGCTAATTTTAACGCAACTTTGGGGGTAAATAAGCAATAAAAGAAGTGTAAAATCTCCAAAACAAAGTCGGTACCGACAAAGCTCAATTGTCGAAGAGTTCAATAAACTTTATTTGTAATTGATTTATGCAGTGGTTTTTTCATAAAACCCTATTTTCAAAAGGACTTTTCGTAATTTTTTACGCACTCGTTTTACTAAAATAGTTCGGAACGGTGTTTGTGTGCGTGCAAACTAGACGTTGTGCACGTAGACCAGTGTCTAACTGCTCATCACTGATACTATCTCTGTCGGACACGATGCCAGGTGACACAGCGTGCTTTTCGGCCATGCCGACTAGTGAGTTCGAGCCCGCGACTAGTGTCACCTTAAGCTCCGGAGCGGACATTAGCGGATGGACTGGTATCTATTTTGAATGATTGTACTGTTCATTATTATGGATTTTGCATTGTCAAAGATTTGTCATCATCGGATCTATCTGTAGTATTTTTGCCATCAACCACTTTTCCCAGTACTGGGCATAGGTTTGTCAGATCGAGCTAGCGCCTGCGCCAGTCTTATTCATGTTCAACCCGGCATGTCCTTGAATTAAAAATTCGAAGACATGTGACATCCAGCAACCCGCACTGATGCCGCGTGGTGGCTTACGGCCAGACAGCCAGCAGACAGCTTACTAAATTAAATCTCACAAGTTCAATCAACTCAGCCTATCGCAGTCCACTGCTGGACATAGGTCTCTCTCAAACTGCGCCACAACACGCTGTCCTCCGCCTTCCGCATCCAGTCTGTCCCAGCCGATTTCTTAAGATCGCCGGTCTATCTAGCTGGGGCGTCCCACGCTACGCTTACCGATACGTGGTCTCTACTCTTGGACTCGTCTGCTCCACCGGTCATCGGTCCCTCAACTGACATGGCCAGCCCACTGCCACTTCAACTTGCTTACTTTGCAAGCTATATCTATAACTTCAGTTCGTTTCCGGATAATTTCTGATTATATCTTTCAAAGCAACTCCGAGCATAGCCCGCTCCATAGCGTCGAAATATTAGACAGCAAGAGGGGCTGATATTTTAATTTCTGATTTCTAGCTATATCTAGCTCTAAGTATTGGTATACACTTAGGTCGTATAGAGTCGTACTTTATATGCTTCGTGTCTTAAATTACTTCTAAACGCATTATGGCTATACCAATGGCGTGCAAATCGTCGTGTATCGTGTGATGGACTGACGTTGTATATCATGGAGTAAAACGCCATGGAACATGATGAGCTGCACGCTATCACATGCCATCTATTCATTACGGCTCTTGTCTCATGTCAGCACGAGCTGTACGAGTATGTATAGCTTATGTCGTGGTGGTTGACTGCATAAGTTGCCTCCGACGGTATGTAATCAAATATCGACATTTTTAGAGGTCCTTCAATTTACGTTTGTAGACTCTCAATTCAATATGCGGGATTTATTTATCTATAATTCTATTTTTATATCTATACCTACATATGATAAATTAAAAATGCTTCTCGTGTCTGTCGGTGTAATCGCATTGATGAATTTTGATACGATTTCATCATTATTTAGTGAATTTATTTCGGAAGGTTTATGTTTATTATCATCATCATTTCAGACGAAAGGCGTCCACTGCTGGACATAGGCCTCTCCCAAGCACCGCCACTTTGACCGGTTCTGTGCTTCTCGCATTCAGCGGATTCCTGCGACCTTCACTAGATCATCGGTCCACCTTGTGTGAGGCCTTCCAACGCTACGACTTCCGGTACGCGGTCGCCACTCCAGAACCTTTCGGCCCTATCGGCCATCTGTTCTGTGAGCAGTATGGTGCCCACTGCCACTTAATTTTGGCAATTCTTCATGTGTATAAAACATTAATATAAAACTTACATATTATAATGAAGTTTTCTCGGATGGTTTATCAAGTCATAAAAAACCTTGCGAAGCATGGGCGGTAGGTTATTATAAACTGCAAAGGTGCTTTAAGACTTAAGTAATATACCATCTTGTCTACCAGATCTTGCAAGCAATATATTAACAACCTCGAATTTAAATAAACTTAATTGGCTTGCACTCCTGCTTGCAAGTGCTGCAACTCTGAAGGACCATAAAGTTAAGAGCAAGTAGTTATGTTCAAACAGCTACAGGTTTGCTCTTAGTCAATTGTGCACATATTCAACCTGAGTTAGAGAGTATTATAGGATATAGATGTAGACGGAAAGCATTCCTACTGCACAATACGAATACGGATACAGATAACTGCTTCTGTACTGGAACAACGTATACTTCGGGTGTTGTAGGTCCTGTTCTAATGCTGTTTGGGCGCGGAGAGATCTATAATCATTAATTAATCATAAAACACACATAACATCACGCTTGTAATCCGCGAAGGGTGGGGCAGAGCTGTACCTATAGTAAGTAACCCGGTAACACCCACGTTTCGCCAGTTATGTTTAAGTCCCATATAATAGGGGGCGAGCCCATTGCCATCTACCGGGCACATATCCAGACGCCAGGCTGCTACTGAGAAATCCCTGCTGGCAAAGCCCAATAACACTTTGCTCGACCTGGGAATCGAACCCAGGACCTCATGCTCACCTCTAGCGCTTTCGACCACTACACCATAAAGTCAGGCAGGTCATTTCATTATTATCATCATCCAGCTAATTGCTGATTAACTATCACTGTCTCTAAAAAAATGATTTATTTTTCACTCTTTAGTTGTGGCGGACACTATGTGGGCAAAATACGTATTATCGAAACTAACTCAAAAACTACCCAAGCAAAGTTAATAAATATTTTATGGGAGCACCACACAAACTTCCTCTACCAAATGAAAATAGAATTTTCAAAACCGGTCCAGAATTGACGAAAATATCGATGAACATACATAAATATATATACACCCAGACGAACATAGAATCTCCTCCTATATTTAAGTCGATAAAAAAATTGTCCAGGCTCCGTTGAAAAATTATCATGAAGAAGTTGCAATGAGTCCTTGCTGACTTACTGTGCGTTTGCACTGAAACATTCACAAAAAAACATGTTGAAATCATAGAGATTTCGACATTTCTGTCTGTTTGACAGGAAATAGAGATTTCAACATGTTGTGAATGTTTCGCCAGTGCAAACGCACAGTTGGATATGCTTTCCTCGCGTAAGTTTAATTTAATTCTCGCCTGCATAACATGTAGACATCTATCAATTAAAAGTATGTTAAAAACTTATAAAATCCTACTACTATCATTCATGCAGAAACGGCTGAAATTTGGCACAAAGATAGTTTATAACCTAGATTTAACATATAAGAGACTTTTTATCCCGGTAGAAGGTTCCTCCCTCCACTTGGGTGAAGCCGCCGGGAAAAGCGAGTTCATAATATGGTTTTGACCAACGTACAGCAAAACAACACAGGCAAAAAAACTTCACAAAAACTGTCTACCCGGCGGAGTTAAGTACAAGAAGCAGTGCACGTAATGACCCAAAAAACTGTTAAAAACCATTAACCGGTTGGTCATAGTAGGTGCTTTCCTTACGTTTGTCGACCAAAACGCAGCGACAGTTTCCGCTGTATTTGTAAAAAGGTTAAAGCAGTGGCTTTAGGCCGATAAACTTTCTTTAGAGTTTGGCGATGACTTGCTACCCGCATGTATTCCTATGGAAGGTTTTGTTAATCTAACTGGCTTATTGATTGTTTCAGTGGACAGATAAAGATATGTAAGTCCATACCCAAAAAACAAACAAATCTATTTTCAGTAAAAGACAGATAGCTATTGATTGTAGACAGTATACTATCTGTAATTGAATGTCGTCCCACAATTTCGTAAGGTCCTTATTCTCGGACAGATTTTTGGGACGTTAAAACCATAAATAAATAGGTTTTTCTATCTCCAGTATGCCGAAACTGGTGATAGATAGGTTTATTGGGTTCGGACGTTAAAGGTTTGGCCCAGATTTTAGGCATAGATATACTCCGTGTCTTAACAATTAACAAAAAACAAACAAGATTAAGTATTTTCTAATAAAGCATTGAATAGAAAGTAAACCTAAGTGCAGTGGTAATGGACGTGAGCAGTTAAAACCATGTACCGCTTATTCGTAGTACAAACTTCCATAATATTTGACTTTGTAACTATAACTGGTTTATTACCGTTTTTCTACTAACATGGGCTAGGTTGAACCTTGAGACTTAAAACTTGGGTTGATAAAACTGTTCCTTGAGCAACTTTTTGTTTTTAGGTAGATGGTTTTTTTGTACCGCTTTTTTGCTACAGGCGGAAGATTTGAACAGCGTTAGGATTACCTACTTAGATAATTAAAAAAAAAAGGTAGTGTTGGTGCTAATAATTATGTTTCTTTGATCACTACCAACTTGATGTCTTATGGTGTGTCCAAATATTGAGCGGCAATCGTGCGCGGTTGCCGCACGCGGCCTGCCGCGCTGTTTGGACGACTGCCGCGCGCGAACGGTTCACTAATTGAGTCTGGACTTTCTGCGGACGTATTAAAGGCTAGGCAGATTGATATTGCCAACTGAAGTGGGCGGCGTGTCTCGGATGTGCTGCGCAGTACTGCCGCGCAAACATTTGTCAGTTTAGTCCTAACTAGAGCGCGGCAGAAATGAGACCATATTTTGAGAAATGGTACTTACTGACTTATCCCACCTTTGGGTACAGCAAATCCATCACAGTTGGTATTCTGCTGTCTAACTACTCCTTGAAAATTTGGGAATGGTTTTGCACGACATTGATTGAGTATTACCAAAAACTTCCTGGACACCTAAATGAGAATGGACACTTCCGATCATCGTGGGATGTAAACTCATTGAAATATAGACACTAGCCAGACTCTGAGCAAAAATGTGGGGTCTTAACCCTGAGTCGCATGTTACTCAGCAGGCACGTGTCCTTAATCCATTAAGCTATTAGCCTATTACGATTAGGTGATGAGTTTGTGTGAAACCGCTAATGGTATTACAGATTTAATTTTGTGTTATTATCGTTTTGTCCTTGACATATAAAAAAGGATTTGGATAATTGTTACTGATTTTGATAGTCTAGGTGTCCTGAGAAACCGCAATATATTTTTGTACGTGACATTTTAGAGGCTTGAACATTGGCGAATCCAGCATTTTTTTTAGGGGTGGGGCAGAAGTAAATAAACTCAATAATACCTAAGTAGTAGGATTTTCTCTCGCTAAAACTACGAATGCACGCTCGAGTCATCGATACTGCATTATTTCGCACAGTAATTTTGAATATTTCCAATTTTGTTACTTATTAAACCTTAATTTTTTGCTTCGAGTCAGGGACCAGGGTGGGGCAGACGCCCCACCTTACCCCACCGTGGGTACGCCCATGGGCTTGACAGACAATTTTAATATGAATGAATGAATGAAATGCCCCAGCGTGGTCTAGCCAGACTGTAACAAACGGTAAACGAAGACGTGATCGAAAGCTAGTAGTGGAATATTGTGTCCAAGAGGATATAAAAATGGACTAGCACCAATAATGCTTTCGTAATCGTGATCATTATTGGTGCTAGTCCAGCACCAATAATGATCGCTTTACGATCACCAACTAACCTAACGCTGAATGCAATGGTCATACAAAAACATCTTTGTCTCTATTGAACAAAGATATAGTAGAAAAAAAAAATTGCCTGAAAGTTCAGTGCCGATATTGGGTTCGTAGAACTTCCAAGTCAATATACTAGACCTAAACCGGATTTAAACAAATTATAATTAGTATGATTAGAATCTAAATTCGTAAAGCGCAATTTTAGGTTAATTTAAAAATTATTATCATGTAAATACCAGTACACTAAAATCAAATAAAATTAATGATGCTATATCCTGACCTCTCGACCGTAATAAGAACTGACAAAGTAGTAGGTTAATGTACTGCAGATCATAGATGAAAAAAGTCTGTAAACGATGATAATAATGCTGAAATGGAGGATGTTTTAAAGGTGAAACCTGAAAAACCGGACACAGTAGCGCAACTAATAATAGGCCTGGAACCAGCAGTTCAGTGCAATCAGCTAATCAGTACCCTAATGGTGTAACTTATTTTCGTAAACAATTATGACTAATTTGTTTCATTTTGACAGTTCAACATCATTCATTGCGTTATTTACGTTGTTGAGCAGATATTTTTCCAACTTATGAAACAATGTATTAACAATCTGTTTCAAATCGAAATAAATGGTGATTGATAGTGTATTACGCAATTACGGTACTGATTGATTAATGACACTTCAATCGGGAAAGTTGGGGTCAAGTTGTGTCTAGGGATTAATGAGACCATGTCAAAGAATCAACTGGCATAAGTATTTTTTATTCTTTTCATTTTTCTTTCAAATAATTCGACAAAGTCACGATTATTTGTGTAAAACATCCTTAAGTTAAATAAGAAAAAAAAAAAAACATTTAAGTAATGCAGACTATTTTTGTTTATAAAAAAATTACATCATCGCATTTTCTTAGGTTTAAATATGAATGATTGGTTTGAATGAAAATGATTTACTCGTACTTATCCAATGAAACTTAGATACACGCACATGAATGTCGTTAACATAAAAAAATATGAAAATATATATATATATATGCCAGTTGATTCTTTGACATGGTCTCATTAATCCTAGTCTGTCTTATTAATACCCTAGATTTATGGGATATAAAAAGGAACACCTTGTATAAATAAAACCTGCTTTCATATGCATTACCCTACCTACAAAAGCCGTTTGCAACACATCGTCGTCCACAAATTATCGCTAGGCACGCAAGTCAAATGTCACATAGAATTACATCCCACCCAAATTGAGTAACTTCAATAATTTATAATCACAAGGCCATATAGCAGACCAGACACCAGTAAAACCTGCTTAGTAGAAGCCACTTTCTAGTAGAAATGGCGGTAAGTGAAATACTTATTATCGCCTCTCTCTTAAGTTTCACTACAGTACGATACTTAGGATCGATATGAATGTTAAGTGCGCTGTTTGTGTCAATTGGTAGGTAAGTACTTAGTTTAGCGGTTTTTCAAAGTAAAAGAAATATTTTTTTTTGAGATGATGATCCTAGAATTCGCGTTTCATCCGTAGATGACACATCAATAGTTTTGTACATTTTAACTAAAGAGCATCCTTATGATCACCATTACCTACTCGTGGATTACCAATCCAATGTCAGGTGTGATTGTAATCTCGCAATTTAATTCATTTTCAGTCGAAAGACGTCCACTGCTGGACATAGGCCTCCCCCAAGCACTTCGGCCGATTCTGTGCTTTCCGCATCCAGCGGATTCCTGCGGCCTTCACAATCTCTCTCAATGCTCGTATCAATATTCTTAGCTGTTTAAGCAATTAGCGAAATAACTTGATTGGAAGCATCATGTCCGAAAATATCTAACTAGTTTGATCTAGCTAGCCAATGATTGCATATCAATTAATTCTAAAATTAGAAATAGCCTACGTGCCTTCGAAATTTTAATTTTTGAAGTGAAAACTTCTTTAGGCGCGTTGGGCATTTTTGAGATGGGATTGATTTCGCGACACCGTGATGACACCAGCCAGTACAATTGACCAGTAAAAAGACATCAACGCGTTGATTACCGCGGTACGTGGAGCAAAAGACATCAACACGTTGATTACCGCGGTGCGTGGATCAAAAGACATCAACGCGTTGATCCGCGGTGTCGATTTTTTTATGAAGTTTTCACTTCTGTCGGCTCTCTCGGAGTGCTACTGTTTTTTTTTTTTTTTGCTGCAATGTTTCAACCGTCTTGCGCAATCTCGCATACTCTCAAATAGGAAACCCTGAATTATTTTGTTTTAACTTTCTCGGTATTCAATTATGCAATTCCTTTTACAAGTCTAGACTTTTAGAACCGCAACCTAATTGTGTAACACACGATCAATCATAATCTGAATCATTTTGAAGGAATTTGCTAATTCATTGCTTCATATGTTAGACAAATTTGTCTGCTCAACAACGGAAATAACTCATGAATGTTGTTGAACTGTCAAAATGAAACAGATTGTGTTTGACTGTGTGTTACGCAATCAGGGTGCTGGTGAAGGTAAAGGATCATTATCATCATCATCATCGTTTCAGCCGAAAGACGTCCACTGCTGGACATAGGCCTCCCCCGAGCAGCACCACTACTACCGGTTCTGTGCTTACCGCATCCAGCGGATTTTTGCGGCTTTGACAAGGTCATTGGTCCACCTTGTCGGGGTTCTTCCAACGCCACGTCTTACGGTACGCATACGCGGTCGCCACTCGAGAACCTTTCGGCCCCGTCGGCCATCTGTTCTGCGAGCAATGTAGGGTACATTGCACATTGCTGGAAAAGAATAACTGAATGAATATACGTACATTCCAAACTGTATTTTACTCCATGAATCACACACTACCTGCTGCTTCTTCCCTCGTATCGCACAAACTATGTAAGAATATTTCATGCCGTGGAAAAATATGGAAAATATGTAACTGATCCTCTAAAAACTTATGGACTCTCTAATGATGCACAACTTTTTTTATAATGGGGCCTCTTTTTAGTTTTTGCCCTATTCTCACAGTTGGTTGCAGTAACTAAGCTAGGGTACACTGACCAAACGGGTTAGGTTAGAACTGCGACAAACCACGCGCAAGCCGAATTGGTCGCAGTAACTATTACGCGCCCCGACCAAATGGGTTAGGTTAGGTGCACGCGAGCAGTGTTCCGAAAGCGGCCGGTGACTACTACATCCAAGTTGGTTGCAGTTACTTGCCTGTTTAGTATTTTTAGAACCCCAAAATAGGAATTATTTGAGGTTCACAAAAAGAGGAGCAATCGTTATATTAGAGTGTTCTATAATATCTTTAGGAGCTAAGAATGGGTTTTATAAGAGGTTTGATTTAATATATGCCTAAAAATATTAGTCAGTCAGCACGAACTTGGCGAGCCTAAGTGCCTTTTAATATTACCACTCATTGAGACTTTCATTACACCAGAGAATCAATTGCTGTATTTTTAAGATCGTTCGCATTCTAATCTCATTCACAATCTGTCAAAACTATAGTCAATTTACCAACATTTTTGACAAGTTTGACAGATTGCGACTTGAATGTGAACGTTTTTTAAGTACGAGAATTGGCCTTCTGCTGTCCGATTATATAAAATTACAGTTTCCTTTCCGATTACAACAGAAAGGAATTTTACGAAATCGATGTCTGTTATTAGATTCATGTTTTATTCAACTCCATTATAATTTCTTAATCTTTGTCCACTAATTTCATTCAACATTATAAAGTTTTTCTTTGAACTCCAATTTCTTCAGAGCTGATAGTTGCAGTCATGTTGTCCAATACAATGTTATTTTTAGTGCTTGTGTAGGTACTTAATTCTTCATTTGCCTAGAATTTTCCCAACTATGTTGGGGTTGGATTTTACATGGAGCGACTGCCTATCTGACCTCCACAATCTAGTTACTGGGTAATGCCGTACCCCTTGGTTAGACTGGTTGTCAGACTTTCGGGCTCCTGACGCTGACGACCCGTAACGACTGTCTGACTGACTGACCACGGACCGGTTGTAAAGATGGTCAACCATCCACGGACCAACCGCGGCATGCGTAGCTTAACCTGATCGATCGACCTGTGCGGCTGTTTTTACTTAGCCACAACCCCGCTCGTGTTTCTTAATTACCATTGCTTATTTTGACACATTTGGCGTAACCTTTGAATTACTTTCATGATATATTGATAATGTTGGCACAGAAAAAATTGTATCACAGCAACCGCCTATTAAATAAATAGAATACTTATTTGCAGTTTAATAAGTACTGAACTTACAATCTAGCTTAGTATAAACAAACGAAATGTGCTAAACAAATTAGACATATTTATGTTAACTTGATCCTGATTTATTTTCATAAATTTGAAAGGTATGAGGAAAAACTTTGGTTAATTATTGCTATTTTAATTTCAAGTATTAGCGGACTTTTTCAATTTTTTTTTTTTGCTGAAATAAAATAAAATTGTTTATTCCAGAAATAGGATATCGGAATCACTTTTACACGTCATATTAAAAATAACCTAGATGAGTTCGGCGTTTCCTGTCTGCCTACTCTGAGAAGAAAGGCCGAAACAAACTCAGAGGTCGCAGTCTCTTTTAAAGTCCAGACATATCCTGGTCAGGCCATTTGAGGATTATGTAGATTAGTGTCTGAAATGGTCTTTTGAGGAAAGAAGTCCAGTCAGTGCAAGCATTTGTCAGTAATCGTGGAGCTTAACTCAGAACTTAAAGAGCTCAACTCGACGAACAATACCAAAGAAAGGACATTTGGGTAGGCCGTATAAACTACTCAAACTTTGCTTTTCGTCTAGGTTTATTTTATAATAAAAAATCTTTCGAAACGATTCTTGAAAGATTATATTTCAGGTATTTCAATATCGCATACATTTTGCCGTAACTCGCTCAAAATACCAATATATCCATTTTACAACCTCAAATAACACACTTAATGCTTATTTCTTACAATATCGTAAAACTCGCTGCATTGCACCATCTACTACGTCGATATGAAAGAAACTATACAGATCACTCGCTCGGTAACTGGACGGAACTCCTGCATTATTGATCATCTTGTGAAATATACTGCCCAGCTTCTAAAGCGTAAGTTATAAATTTATAACATTTATATATCCTGTAGCTTAGATGGTTGAGCAATGGAGAACGATACGTCGTAAGTCCCTTGGGGCGCCTTTGAGAAATAATGACTAAGCTTGTAGATATTGGACACAAAGCTAGTGTACGATAGTGCTAAAGGCTATATGGTAAATATAAATAATAAATAGCTATTTATAAATATCTTTGATTCTTGTAATGTCAGTAAAATATTAAAAGACTTAAGAGCGTTTATTCTGAAAGTGGGCAACGTCGAAAATAGATGTCAAATATTTCGCCGTTTTGAATAATTTGGCAATATTGTTTGGAAATAAGAAACGTGGCTAACTAGTGAACTAGAATATTAATAATGAATTGCAATTATAACACTAAATTTGATGTTGTAACCGTTTTAGGTGTAAAAAACAGGCCAAGTGCGAGTCGGACTCGCGCACGAAGGGTTCCGTACCATTATAATCTATAAAAACGGCAAAGAAATCACGTTTGTTTTATGGGGATATTAATGATTGCATTTCATAATCAATATTTAAGTTCACTAGTTAGCCACATTTCTTAATTCTTTAGGGCATGAGGAACAGGGTGTAAAGTTCACTCATCCTCTATAGAAAAGGGAGGATCCTCCGACTGGACGGGTGTGGTGTCTCACCAGACAATTGCCCAATGATTGATGTCGATTGATCTTGTAATTATGTTGATCACGCGGGAAACTTTGCTAGCGCGATGCATGATTTGTGTGGCGTCAGGTCTTTTATGTGTAGTTCGCATGTGGCGATCTAGATGCCGCCACAATTCCATACAGTAGCTAGCCAAATTAATCAAAACAGGTGAATATTTGAAATAAGCAAGCATTCTTAATTCTTAAGCATTCTGGACTGGAAAGCAATAAACGATAAAGAATGAAAATGAAATAGAAAGCATACATTTAGTAACAGAGGTAGACAGTGCAGGAAATTAGAGGAAGCTAGATAGGAAATAACCTACCTATATACGTTCGGAAATAAAACTAGAACCCTATATTACAAGACAGTCTTTTATCCACATTAAAAAAACATTAAATAAACGCAAAACTACACAATACAGTGCACTATTATAGTAGGTACAGCTATTTCGTAGTCACGATTATTTACTCATATGTCGCGATGGATAGGCAAACAGTTGCGTTTGTGGGATTGTGTTATTGACTATTATATTTGGTCACAGTTGACAGTGTGCAAACGTTTTTGTTTTTACTTGAAGAAATGTTGTAGTCATGCTATCATGCTATGTCTTTAGCAATCTTAGCGTTAATTACACAAAAGATTTAACCGGAACTCTTGCGGTTTCTTCTTAAACTAAGTTACGTCTTTCTAAAAACTTTCGCGTCAGAGTTCTCCTCCTTTGGAGGTCTGTTGGTGTATCCTAAAATGGATAAAGCCTCGCATATCTCCGGGATTTGAAAAGCCATCGTATAGTCTGTTTTGTGATACAGTCCATTGTCCCGTTTATATAGCTAACCTGCTTTTGTTGTCTGATTGGTAATTAGGTCAAACTGTGCAGTCTGATTACTTAAAGCATTACCTGTTTTGCTTCTTGAATCCGCCTTATTAGCTGGATTAACTACAATGACTAGCATTTTATCTACCTTACATTTTTTTTTCACTCTCTAGGCAAACTGTTACGTTGCTTACAACTATCCATTATTTTATTGCTATTATCAAGTAGCTTGAATAAGTAATGACTTTATTATGCAACATACGTTATTTAATCATTATAATAAAGATATGGTCTATCAATCAGTTTGAATAACCGCAAAGCTAGTAAACCTAGTTTAGTTTTAATACATGGAAATAAATTCGATATTTGCGTGGTGAAATCGTAACGGATGCGGTGGCGGGTGGCGATACTTTGGAAAATAAAATGTGTTCCTTCCTCAGAGCTAGTTTAAGGTTATGTTTTATGGTTTTAGTGAAGCCAACTAGGTCAAGTCATAATTTGTGGGGCAGGGTGGGGTTGAGTGTGATTTAAAATTAATTTATTAATAAGTCGGAAAACAGGTTGCCTATCTTCTTTTTGTGTGGTTAGTGACTAACCTGGTGACCGAGTTTTAAAGCCGCCCATGGGCCTCTGACTTGGCTTCACATGCCGTCAAGAAATAAGGAAGAGGAAGGAAGGGAAGGGAGTCTTTCTATAGACACCTGCAACACAGTTATGTTTTATATTGACAATCTTACAATTTCTTATGTGCGTCATAATAATTTTTTTATCCTTTCCATCTCAAAATGATTCACTATAGCGAAAGGTTTTGCATTTATTTACCTCTAAACATTTATCTAACATTGTCTTAGTTTTTAACCTCTATCGTGCCGTTTTGCGTAGATGTGACGCATATTTTCCCCCAAATAGTTATTTTCGTGTTTTTGTTCTTTGCGTCATATTTACTGCAAATAAACGTATTTTCTTTCTTTCTATGCTCTTCATCACTTTTATCTTCATTCTCTGAAAAGTCAATGTATTGAGTTCCAGTAAAACAAGATGTACCTGCTTATCAGGCACTAAGATTTATACTGTGTAACTAACTATTACTATGTTGCAATTTACAGCTATTTGAGAATGGGTACATAGACCAACCTTCGTTCCCATACCCTCACTCGCCTTCCTAGTTACATCTCGAAATATGTGCCCAATGTGCCAATGTACGTGGCCAGTTAGAGTGGCAAGTATGGCGTAATGTAAGCATTCTAGTCTAGCCTTCTGGTTAACTAAATGTAACTAATTTATAAACGCTAAATTAATTTCTTTATAAATCTGAAAGTTTTGTGTAAGAGTTATTCTAGAACTTGATTAAATTTTGACTAATTATAACTTTTGAAACTACAACATTATGCAGGTTGAATGAACTAAATGTCTTATGATATCAATCTACAATTCGTTGCATTTTAAAAAAACACTACAAAGTGAAAGATAACTTTCATTTCGCAAGTCGGTGTCTTTGAATCTGTATTTTAGTTTTTTACCACCGACTTCCGCAACTAAACTTCGTGTTTTTTTTTTTTGGAAGACGATCGTTTTTTTTTTTTTTTGTAAAAAAGATTTTTTATTTTTCAAAATTGACGAACATATATAACCTCCTCCTTTTTTGAAGTCGGTTAAAAAGAAAGTAATATGACCTTCTCGTTGCAAGCTTAGTTTGATTGTGTTGTACACGGCTATATATTCGTAATCCTAGGCATCGTTGTGCTAAATCTAACCAGTAATTCTAGTGGCAATTTTTCCAAGATTGTTACTTTTGATGGTTCATGCACACGTCAGTCACGTCAACGTCAAGTCGTGATCAGTGACGTCAAAAAATATAGTTATGTAGAAGTTGTAGGACGTTGGCTACACACATCAGTCACGTCACTACCGACGCGTCTCAGTCAACGTCGCGTCACCGGTAAGTCAAAACTTGTATTGCTACGAACGAAAAATGGACATAGTAAAATTTATTGAGTGACTATAATTGACTGACTATTACATATAATTATATTCTTTCACTTCCCTGAATTTGACATGACTGATCGGCGACTTAACATTGACGTGACTGACGTGTGTGTATGAACCTTAAGGTTAAGACATAAATCAACCATATTTTGGGCGCCCTTATTTCCTCTATAAGGCTCAACACACACTAAGTAACCTCTTCACAAGTAACCGTAGTGGACAGAAACCGCTGGTGCGCAACGGGGTCAAGCATGCGCAAGCGCAGATTGCAAAAGTTTGCCGGATAAGCGGTTGCATATTTACCGCACATAAATGTATGTGTATTAATACACAATTTACTATCATTGTAATGTTGTTATGTAGGGTTTTTTGGGATAAATTCTAGCTCAGTCAATAACAATATAAAACATCGCAACCGCGCATTTAAACTACGATTTTTTTAATATGTTGTTAGGTTATTTTTCATGTTTTTTTTTTTTTTTGTCGGCGTGATTAATATGTATACCCATGCCAAATAACAGCTTTCTAGTACTAAGTCTTTGAGCTAAGCCGCGGTCAGACAGACAGAAGGACATGCCAAACTAAACTATAAGAGTTCCTTGTTGATTACGGAACCCTAAAAAGGGCTAGACGAATGGTAAATAACCTTCTCACCTATAGAGTTGAGAAGTTTATTTACCATTCGGAGCCCTTCATAATCGCAATTCGGAGACGACGTGAACTGTCAATACATGGTATAATATTGCAATTTGCTTAATCCAGTTAAACCCAGTTACAAACTGTATATCTTGGTTAAACGTTCGCACGTGCAAAACTAAACCATGCTGCATATTTTCTTCACACTTAATGATGATGTCTTTGCTGGTGGAATCGGGTTCCTCACCAATATTATAAGACCGAAGATGATGTTCTTCGTCTTCTTCGGCATCATCACCATCAGTCTAAAAAAGTTCACTGCTAGATAAAGGCCTCGTCAATCGCATGGCATTTTTCTAGATTTTCGTATACTCGCTCTCATCCAACTTCATATAACTATCGAGAATAATAATAATTCAGGTTTTGGTAAAAGATAGGATTCTTTAGTCGTTCTTAGGTCACTCGTGGTGGCCTCTTTGAATGCAACTTATTGACTCACCTTTATCGTTAAGTTAATTAAAACTAAAGTTTGTAGACCCTTCAGATATTTGTTTAAAATGCATTTGATTTGTATGGCCTACACGGCGGGGATTCCTAGCTCCAATACGAAGGTTATGAAACGCTTCTAGAATCTTCATTTCCGAAGCAAACAGTCAAATCTGCAATGCGAATTGGTCTTAAACATTAAAGATGATCATTATTTTTGTTTGATGATTCATTGACTTTGCATACGTTTATTTGTTTTAATTTTTATGTATTTGGTTTTTGTACATTCCCGTAATAAGGTTTTTGTCGGTGCTTTAGTTTGTCTTCGATCATTTCCGCAATCTCATTTACCAATCTCATTTGTAGTTGAAGCTCATCGTCTGCTTATAAAATCTTATTTTCTTCGTCGCTTTTAGCTTTCACCAGAGCATAGCATAATCACCTTATAATGTTCCCACTGCTGGGACTCAAGCGTCCTCTCGGTGAGAGGGAGTGGACCGTAATCCACCACGCGGGCCACAGGGTCCGCGTAGTAGATTACGGCCAAAAATTTGGAGACATGAGATGAAAACATCGTGAGGAAACCGGCATGTCATAGAACCAAAAATTTTTGGTTCTATGACATGTCGGTTTCCTCACGATGTTTTCTTTCACCGTTTTAAGAGCAGTGGTGATTAAATTATTTACACAAAGTAAAGCGTCTGCTTAAAACTTGATTTATAAAATGGGTCCTCGCGAGTCCCTTAGAGACGAATTTAAAGAAATTGATAAACTGACTCTGCCTTCTCTTTATATCATAGAAAGTATATGTTCGCAAAAACTTAGGACTTTTCAAAATAAGAAGCGATTTGCATAATATAAATACACGTAGTAGACATGAAATTGTGATACCCCTAAAACAAGCAAGTCATTTCTTATAAACAGCATCCGCTTTTATAAAAAGTTGCCAAAGTCTGTTGCAGAACTTAGCGATGGGAAGTTCAAAACCCACATCAAAAGAGTCCTTATCAAGAAAGCATATTATAAAATTAAAGACTACGTTGAAGACAAAGAAGTTTGGCAATAATTCCTTCTGCACATGTGGCTTCCCTGGTATCTCATTAATGGCATAATTATGTAAACATGGTAATTTGGGAGCAGTTAATAGACTCTTGTCTATTAATTGCTCCCAAATTACCATGTTTATTTTAATTATTTTTTTTACATTCGTCCTTGACATTTATCCTATTATTTGACATTATATACCTACGAGTTAATTTCAACTCTTTATTTATGGCTTTTGTGCACATGATAATTATTCAGATTTATTACAGTTGTAATAGCAATCATGTAATTGCGTTTAATTAAAATAGGTTTTAAAAAAAAAATTGTATCGATTCTTTTCTATTTTATGAATGTGAGAACGCTGTAGGCTTAGTGGACTGTAGATTTGTTGACCATTTTCTATTTTCTTAAGTACCTGGTACTTATTGAAAGACCTACACTGTCCTCCTATACTTAGTCACACTGTTATTTGAAAGAATTGTAAAAGCCAATTATTTTTAAAAGAGTAACCGTATCTTGCCGGCTCGTCCATAGGAAACGACCAATTGGAACCGTGCACCTAGCTTTTGACGTTTGATAAGTGCCCATGTAGGTTTTTGTGAAATAAAAATATTTTGAAATTGCTTGGTTCGAGCCCACAACCTACAACTCGTAAGTCGGGGCCACCACTGCTCTGACCAGAGCATAAGGTCTTTCATAGTACAGTGGTATTGCAGAAAACAGTCGCATTGTGGCTCTAAGCCCGTTCGTCTACAAAACCAATTACAAACTAGCGTTAATACGGCGCGTCGTGAAAGAACCGCGATTGAAATACTAGCTGCTGTGACATTCTGGTGTTTCATTTGTGATTTCAGTTTGTAAAGGCTCCCGCTGACAGGCGCGACATGACGGTGCGACGCAATTTTGGTAAAACATTTTCCGTGGAGTTTTTATAGAAATTGTTCTACTAGAGTCGCGTCGTGTAACCTGTTTACTTTTGAGTTGCGTCGTGGACGATAGACCTTAAATATATAATTTGACGTAAACCATTACAGAACAAAGCACAATAACCTTTTACCCTGACTTTCTTTAAGGTCAAACTTGATATATTCACTTCCCATGTCTTTGTATTAAACAATAACTTGAAAGGTCATCGTATCCAGCTGTATTAAGCTTAAAGGTCATTCGACACGTCCTTTGTGTTCCTTCAAAGGATACACGTGTATCAAGGAAAGTGAACTAGTCAGCTGTTCGTTAGGTAGTAGGAGCTGTGGGCAGGCTATGTGGATGTGTTTATTTTTGCTCAGCGATCATAAGATTTCGTGTTGATGAGACTGCAGCTACTGTACTGACATATTTTATTTTCGGAATAGACTATCGTTATGAATGTCTATTTTAAAAGATACTATAGCTTTTGGGAGACACATTCATGAATTTGGTTTGACCCGGTGGCTATTTCAAGAATAAGGATCAAATTTGAGTAGGAAACCAGTTGGGAAACTCGGATATACTTAAGGCGAAATCGTCAGGGTAGCCCGCAAAATTCTAATTTTCTTACGTTTTTTGCAATTTGCAGGTCAGTATCAGGTTGTACGTTGATCTAAATATGATTCGCGGCCGTATCAAATATTTATTTATAGAACTGAAGCATGAGGATCCAGGGGCTACAGCAAATCTCGGGGTTCATTCAATTTTCGGTTATCGAGTTTGGTTAAACCACGCTGGGGTGGGTTCATTTCATTAATTCATAGAACAATAATTTAAAAAAATTGGTGGCATTCCGGGAGTGCCGACAGAAGTGAAAACTTGAACAAAATCGCCTTGGCGGAAGAAGAATTCTTGTATAGAACATTGGTCCGTAACCTCATCTAAATAAAGAGCACAAAGGCGTTTACAAAAAAAAAAAACACTTCCGAAATCTTTAAAGTAAAAATTCTTGCATAGAACCCTTAACGTAATATAAATAAAAAGCATAATCGCGTTTACAAAACCTTTAAAGTAGAAATACTTGCATAGAACATTGATCCGTAACAAAATATGAATAAAGAGCACAATCGCGTTTACAAAAATGAGGTGTCGTCATGCAGTCGTGAAATCAATGATTTACTCCCATCTCAAAAATGCCCAACGAGCCTAAAGAAGTTTTCATTAAAAAAATATATATATATATATAAATTTTCCAATTGAATGGCTATTTCATGAAATTATGACATTTTAAGATTGTTCTAATATAAGGAATTGTATTGCTGATTCTAATGATTATAATTCTGTGACGCCATATTTGTTACCGTCGCGAATCATATTTTAATCAACTGACATATAACCTGACACTGACTTGCAAATTGCAAAAAACGTAAGAAAGTTACCTTAAGGCATCCTCCATAAAGAGCAAAATGAGAAATCTATACATAGTACGACTTTTCGTTTCTGTCTGTGATGTGACCACTTTGTTCTTCTAAACTTTGCATCGGATTTTGATGCAGTTTCCATCATAATTTATAGAATTTATTCCGGAAGGTTTATGTGTAAGACACTTATCATTTAACTTAGGTAGAAATAGCGCGGAAATCTCGATGTTTTGTCATGACGCCATTGTACCCGTGCGTAGTACGGGCAGGTCACTAGTTTATTAATAAACTAGTAAAATAACTTTTTTATTGTTTCAGGCACACCAGATCACCAGTAAATCAAAATCAATGTAAGTACACCAACGATGTTATTCCACGTAGTTCAGTTACGAGGTACAGACGTGGAGACGTAACTACCGGTACAACCAGAACATAATTAGTACACAAAACGTTTGCATACTTGACTGACAGTTCGGAACTACTGAATATTTATGCTGTGCATGTTGTATATTTTCAAAGAATACCTACAATATGTGATTGACATACATGACTGATGGTCATGTGGAAGTTTTAGTTCTTACTAGGTTTACCCGGCCCGGCTATGCACGGGTGACACTAAGTACTGTCGACGGCGCACCTACCTACCTACCTACCTACCTTCCTACCTGCTTACTTTTAATACTTATTTATTCGAGGCGGAGACATATCCAACAAATTAAAGATTTAAAAAATGAGTCCAGCCGTTCTACAGTTGGTACAAATGGTGTAACTATCCCGACTTTGTTTTTTTGATATAGATAATATCATTTATATCTTTACATAGCACACTTGTATTCGCCGAAGGCAAAAATGTAGTCAATACACCAACGTTTCGCCAGTTACAGATCCAAGGAAATAGTGGCGAGTTTATTGCCATTCCTTGAAACACTTTGTTCAACCGGGATCGAATAGGACCTCGCACTCAGCAATCCCGACTACGAACACTCTAGGAGTCTAGGACAACGAGACACAGACAATTTTTTTTTATGTGTTCATCTTTCCTCTTGCTTTTTTGCAATCTGTGGGAGTGATTTCGTGAAAAGGGACGGAAGTCTGTACCAGGAATGGAAGCCGGGGAAGCGCGCGCTATTTGATTTGACCAATGAGCTTGCGCGGTGCTAGAGTTGGCTGTCGGATGCCACCAACCCATTTTCTGATAGGTTGGTACTGTCAGGCAAGAGATATCAGATGTTACACATCATAAACTGTAAGGCTCGCTCGTATTTTTATTCATCCTATACTGTCCCACTGCTGTGCAAGAAGGCCTAGAAGGCCTCCCTCAAGTCCTCCCAGGAAGTCTTGTCATGGGCTTCCTCGAACCAGCTCTCATGTTATCGTCTCGGTACCTCTTTCAGACTAACTTTAATAAAATATCAAATTATAGTTTCCAAACTAGTTTTATAATTTGTTAATCATAATATATATATATATATATTTACAAAAGCCTATGCCCCACGATCATAGTAAAATGTTTACGACGTCAGGCATATAAAATCCACCCAAAAAAAGGCATATAACTTAATTCATAATTAACCAAGTTTCTCATACTTTAACAACATCTCATAAAATATTTTAATCCACTTCGCAATTAATTTTTTGCACGGCTATTTGAAAAAAAATCGCACCAAGTTTATGTTGATGAAATAGTGACATTTGCGTCCTACCAAAAGCCATCATTTATCTTTAATGGGCTATAAAAAATCTGCAAAATCGGCCATATCTATGCAGAATCTGCCATGTACTACATAGAGTTATGTAATAGTGGACTGTGTCAAGAAAGTGACCTGCAAGTTGCGTTTGCGCACCGCAATCGACGCGTTTTCGTTCCGCTTCTTTAGGGTTGGGACGTTCTTTTAAAATTATCGATAAAATCGAACTGATTTCTGTTAGTAATATCGATAAAATGCAAAATAATGTGAAATTAATTTGTATACTTAATAATTAATTCTTTTAAAATGAATTACACTTATTGCAATTCAGCAAATTCTGTAATTACTAAGTGCTTCCCCTTCATTGTGATAATGACGGTGCGAGTTCGCAAGTTATCTCGTAGTTATGGATTCTGTTTGAGTCCAAAACGAATCACACAATCCCAAAACAGTCATAACTAAAAATAAAATTACCAAAAATACAACCGACTTCTAAACTACAAAGTGAAAAATAACTTTAATTTCGAAAGTCGGTGGCAAAAAACTTAAATACTTGATCCAAAGACACATCACAATACTTCCGAAATTAAAGTTATTTTTCACTTTGTAGTTTGGAAGTCGGGTGACCAAATGACAATGGGACCAACTGAGAACCCTTTCAAACAAAAAAAAAAAAAGAATTTTTCAAATCGATTCAGCCGTCTTCGAGTAATCTGGGAACATACATAAAAAAAGTATAATAAAACACGAACGTATCTTACGAAAGCTTATAGATAGTAATAGTTTCATTTATTTGATACTAGCGAAGTAGCGACCCGCCCCTGCTTCTCACGGTTTTTACGAACTGACAAAACATTTCTTGTTAAATACTAATGTTGTATACACATAAAACTTCCGGAAAAAAAAATTCTAAATGACGGTAAAATTGCAACAGAATCCATTGCGTTAGAAGAACAACGTAGTCACGCAAACAGACACGACAAGCGACTTTAATTTTTAATATGTATATATACATAAGTACAATACTATAGAAAGAGAATCTCCCATGCCACAAAAGGTTGTGTAATGCAGGATTGGGTCATTGTGCGCAAGATGTTGACCGGCGTCCGAGCACTGCACAAAAGCTCCCAGCTTTTCTTCCGTACCCATAGGGATGGGATTTTTTTATTAATAATATCGATGAACTCGAAAAAATATGTAATAATCTATAACCAAAATAAAATATTCCGCCTCTTAGTTTAATGTGGCCTACATGAGGTTGTGTAACTCATTATGTTGGGCAGTATGCCATTGTGTATAAGAAAACAACCTGCGTCCGCGTTGTACAATAGACGCATTTTGTTCCGCTTCTTCTGCAGTTTGTAAGTCTGTATGGATGGGAAATTAAGATTAAATGTCATTTTTGTCTAATTGGATCATTGACTTTGACTTATTTTTATTACATTATCCATACCAATCAACAGGTAATTTACGACTATTTTTTTTTTCTTATGTATCTGTATCCGTATAGATAAGATAGGTATACATAATGAAATAGGTCCACAGTCACGTGTTCTGGAAGATGACCACTGAGGGGAATTAAAATGTTACACGGAACTCAATTTTGCATTCAATTAATACTTACGTCAAGTTACACAAAAATATTAACAATAAAAATTAAAAAAAAAAAAATAATGCATGGTTATAGTACGTTTATAATAAATAATAGTGATTTAATAAGAATGTAGGTAAACTTAATAAAAATACAGTCACACTTAAGTTATAAGATCTCACCTTTACAAAATATTTATTTCTAGCAAATAAACGTCTGATTTGATTTAAAGGATTGCTTATAATTATGTTGTACGATTCTTTTACACGGTAAGTACTTTAAATTATAGACTTGTTTAAGAATCAGATCGCGAAGAGGATATAGATATCTTAAGCATGTAGAGATTAAGATAATGTTATCAGTAAGGTATTATTTGATAATTGTTTTGCGTACTCTTTGACCTTAATAGGTTTAGTACAATGACAATACAGCTAAAGTATGACAATTTTAACGTATGCAAAGTCCAACTTCTTCAATCTATTTATTATTTAAGCTATTTTTAAGATTAAGAAATGGTTTGGAAAAGGGCAAATATATTAAATAACAGCAAACCATTTAAAAAACGAATTGTTTCACATATGTGTGTGTATTTTCCTGATTTTATCGCTGTGTCATTTTATCGTTGTAAAGAAATAATTAAAGAAAACTGTAGTTGTAATAAGACATATAAATTATTTTCCTCCTAACTTGCGATAAATGCTTATCGTAATTCAAGTAATTAGTATTAAATTACAATAAAATGCCACACTAATAGCTTACTAATATTGCTTATTAGTAGTAAATGATAATACTCGTAATTGATATATGAACGGCTTTAAATAATGTACTTAGGTAATAATAATGCGCAGAACCATACAATTTCCTTTAGATATTGAGTAAATTATTAATTAGTGTTTAGCAATTGATTTATTTATACGTGAAAGTCTATTAACATTGTTTTAGAATATTAAATTGTTAATTTATATTTGGCAAACAATTGGTTTGGTTTTCTGATAGTAGTTTAGATTAGACAACAGTATCTTCCTGGGTTGCAAATAATAATTGGTTAACAGCAAAAAAACCTTACTATTTAGTTGGCACTTACAGCAAAAGAGTATCCTGGCATTTATGAAAACTGTTGAAAACTTACTTAACAAGTATATGTCTGCGTTAAACTTTCCAGACTTCTCAACAAAACACAATAAATAATAATTTATATTTCAAAGTTATCGATATTGTGCATTCCCATCACTAGCGAGTCTCGGAGTTATGAAATGTCGTTTGAATGGCTTTTGCTTTCTTCAGCTGACTGTCTTATAATATTGTTATTCAATACATAACACGTGTTGGGCTCTACACACACCACATGGGGGACACGTGCTTGTAAATAATGTGTTTTGTGTCATTTTACATAGAATGTTCAGAGTGATAATCACTGTCAAATTTATATTTCTTGAAACATTAGAAGATTAGTACTTTGTCATTTTAAATATGATTTTGTATGTCGAAATATTGACGGATATCTGTAGTAATAGCCACAACCTGATAGGTCGAATAAAGCTGATGCTGTGTAAGGGCAGTGGGGCTACTGGCTGCAATTCAGTCGAAGTAGCTGAAAATAGTTTTGCGATAAACTACTTCTCTACTGCAGAGTCAAGGCAACCATGCAAGCAGCAGTAGCTAACATTGAGACAGAGAAAATGCCCTACTAATCATAATTACCTTAGTTTACCTAATCAGCCCATAATGTATCCACTGCTGGGACACAGGCCTCCTCTCTGTAAGAGGGAGTTGGCCATACTCCGCCACGCGAGCCCAGTGCGGGTTTACTTTAGGATTAACTAGCTTTTGCCCGCGGCTTCACCCGCGTGGATGTCGGAAAATATTCCACGGGAACGTACTACCCATACCGGGATTACATACCTAATAGCCTAAGAAAAGGTCATTCCATCTGTATATCTTTTACATCCTGGATATCTTTTAAACCATTCATTTAAATAAAATTATGTCAAGGCATATTTTAATATAAATTAAATGCTCAATTTAAGTGACATAGTTTATTGGATAAGGATTATTATAATACCTGTCAAAATACTTTTTTGTTGAACTTTTTAAGATGAACAATACTGTAGAATATATATTTTTTTGTAACTTTGACGATTTCTGCGATGCACGCTAATAAAGCTTCCAGTCTGCATAATTTTTTCCGACATCTTCAACAATAATCGTCAAATTTCAGCTAATTTACACGAAACTTTAATGAATTATACACTAAAACCTTCCGCATGAATCACTCCGTCCATTGGTGAAAATCGTTTGAAAATCCGTTCGGTAGTTTTTGAGTTTATCGCGTTCAAACAGACAGACAGACGCGGCGGGCGACTTCGTTTTATAATATGTAAGGATAATTTCGTCTGCCATGACATAACAAAGCAAGATGTTAGTAGAATCATCATCATCGTTTGCAGCCTTGTTCCACCCACTGCTGAGTAAGGCGTCCTCCCTTTCGTGCCACGCTTCCCTATTCTGCGCGAGTCTCATCCAGGTCCTACCCGCGATCTTCTATTGATCGTACACGGCCGTACACCCAGCTATTGGTCTGCCAATTATTACTGGTAGTAGAATATTTCCACGAAAATAAATCCCAGACAATGACCCATATGACGTTTGTCTTATTGCGTATTTCATACAGATAACAGTTGGACATTGTGCTCAGATACTGAACCAATCAGCTCCGACAAATAGGACGAGATAAAAGGTACACTCATCTAACAACTAATAGACATAATACATGTACTAATTATAGTTTTATTGCAAACGAATTTAGAAGCTGGTTATTGTCACGAAAGTAGTAGTAATTACTGCATTTATTGGGTAAATGCAGTAACATACTATTGGAGATATTGCAACCCAAAATTAAAAAAAAAAAAACATCGAAAATCATCACACAAAGTGGCAGTGAGTAAGGTTTAAAAATAGGTTTAAAATAAAAATAAAATATGCAGTAGTCAAAAGGCGATGGGACTGTTGAAGGTCGCAAAAAGAAAATCTGGGCTAAAACAACTCAAAAACAAGGGATATCTCACGATCCTCAAAATGTCACGACTCGGGCAATGACCGAATTAGAGACGTTAAGTTAAACGAGGGATATACTTACTTTAAGGGACTTACTTATAGTACATTGTATAAAAAAAATGAACAACTTTTACTAAAGGACCAACCCTGAAATCGAGAAAATTAAATCAGTTGCTCCATACATTTATGTTCGCTTCAATCAACTGAGCCTATCGCAGTCCACTGCTGGACATAGGCCTCTCCCAGGCCACAACACAGTGTCCTCTGCCTTCCGCATCCAGTCTGTCCCAGCCACCTTTTTAAACGGTCGTCGATTCATCTAGCTGGAGTGCGTCCCTTACTCGACAAAATGTAGAGAACAGCAGATTTTTCTTTTTATATTTCTGATTTGGTCCGAATGAAAGTTGATCATTTTAACTCCCTTAAATTATCTTTCCTTTAACTCAATTAACTTTATACAGCATTATATCTTAACGAAATGTAAACATGCCCCAGATCGCCAGCCCAATAAAAAAAAAACTAACAAAAATATTATATTAAGTAACCCAATACCCGACAAAAAGGTTACTAATGCCATCGACCTTGGAGGCTCAGCTACTAAAGTTCCGTACACTAATGGAATCAGACAATGGACATCAGGTGCGGTCCGTGACTGCGGTAATGACATGAATGATGGTACCACCGGTATTAATAGTCGCGTTTTGTTGTAGTGTTTTGGCAGTTACCGTTACTAATTTGTTCATATTTGTGTATTCTCAAGTTAGTTTAGAACTTTTAGAGTAGGGACGGGAAGCAGAGTATAGAATACTGTACCTTTATCCTGAAGGCTTGTATCTAGTAGTAGACAGTTTTTAATAAGACTATATTGTTCCCAATGCTGATATACAGCTGCATCAGGTTAGACTGGAAGCCGACCCCAACCTAGTTGGGAAAAGGCCAGGCTGATGATGATGTTTCCACTGCTGGGGCTTAGGCTCTTTGGGAGATAGATTATTTCGATGATTTGTGAAATTGTGACGAGTTAATTAAGAGTCAACGAATGTATGTCATATTTAGATTAATTAAATTAAAACCAAAAGAGGAGATCCGTAGGCGAACCAAGATATCCGACATAGCCCAAGAATTGCGAAACTTAAGTGGCAGTGGGCAGGGCACATTGCCCGCAGAACAGATGCCCGATGGGGCCGAAAGGTTCTGGAGTGGCAACCGCGTACTGTAAGACGTAGCGTTGGAAGGCCCCCCACAAGGTGGACCGATGACCTGGTGAAGGCCGCAGGAATCCGCTGGATGCGAGAAGCACAGAATCGAAGAATTTTTCGGCTGAAATGACGATGATGATGAATTAAAACCAAGATTGAGGGAAAGTCAAAGAAAGATCTATCCATATTGAGTGAAGATCCAAGCCCGAAAGCCCGAAATGTTGATGCTGCGTGTGAGTCATTACGCTTATTATTGTTTATACTTGATTGACCATTTAATGTTAGGAAGATTACAGCTTTACCAACAAGTATTTTGATAATGACAAACATAATTTGCGGTAACGAGAATTAAATCTGATAATGACATGTTTTTATTTTTTGAAACCATATTTAGTTTCCTTAATTTGAACAGTAATAATACATATCATAATTGTAAGGAAACTAATACGAGGCCAGCGTGAATAAAAGAAAATAAAATAAAAATTTGGAGTGCCTCTGCATCCGTAGATAACCAAAACCCATGAATATGATGAACAAATTGTATATTTACTAGACTAACATTAATATTTAGCAACTTTTTGTGATTTGTTGACCGTTATTTAACACGATAGTGTGATTTTTCAGAAGCTTTCTTCTTTATGATTAACGGTGGATCAGTTTACTTAGTATTATTGTGTCGCTGTATCTGTTTTTTCTCATGAGCAAAGTGTTACTGGTTTTTTTACCAATAATTTCTCAGTAGCAGCCCGGAGTCTGGATATGTGCCCGGTCTATGGCAATAGGCTCGCCCCCTATTATAGGGACTTAACTATAACTGACGAAATATGGGTGTACTATTGGTACAGTTCTGCCTAATCCTTCGGAATTACAGGCGTGATGTTATCTTTATCTCATGTGAAATAAAATGCATATTTCCTAGATGGACATAAGCAGCTAAGTTCTTCATTACTTCTGCAAGTAATCCTATAGTTGTGAGATCCTATAGTTATCTGTTTGTCACTCTTCAGCTTTATCGTGTCAGCACGATATTGGTTCATGCTGTGCTGAAAAGATTAATCAGTCAGCAAAGTTGTGATACAGGAACTGACAGTCCAGTCTTAACTGTAGACACTGGTAGAGGCGGTTTAAGTTCTATTGCCAATAATGTTTTAGAGGCATGAGGAACAGGGTGTAAAGTTCACTCATCCTCTATAGAAGAGGGAGGATCCTCCGACTGGACGGGTGTCGTGTCTGGCAGGCAACTGCCCAACGATTGATGTCGATTGATCTTGTAATTATGTTGATCACGCGGTAAACTTTGCTAGCGCGATGCATGATTTGTGTGACGTCAGGTCTTTTATGTGTAGTTCGCATGTGGAAATGTGGATGCCGCCACAATCTTAACTAAACTAGATATTATAACAACTATGTTGTTAAATTCAATCCCTTTTCCTCTCTCCTACTTTGCTGTGCCCTACAGAGTTCACAATGATCATGTATTAGTAAACCTACCACCTAAGTTTGAGTACCATTATTGAATGCAATAAATGTATTGAGTAAAGACCTCTGACTGTCTGGAACTGTGTAACGGTGACTTTTGTCTTGATGGAATGCCTGTAAAAGCATTTGAGAAACTCAAAGATAAGTTGGAATAAAATCAAAAATAGTTTTAAGGTGCTAATTGCATCTTCTATTTCGAGCTGCCATTGATAAACTTGTTAAGTACCTCTAAAGCTTAACGTAAATATTTACGTGCATAGACTAAAAAAGCCTTGACACAGTCATTTTAAAATAACATGTATCCGTTACTTTATTAAGAGAATGCTGAGAATAAACATAATGACAAAACATATTTAACCCAGAGTATGGTAGTGGCACAATATAAGTGGTCATTAGTTTCCGCCATGTTTTGCTTGTCCGTTTTCCATTTTAATTTTACTTCTTTTTCTATTTTCATTTTTCTCTTCATGCGGTTGGAATTCCTAAGTCACTAACATTAGTTGACCTCATTTAGGCCGTCTAAGCCGTTTCCATGGCACATCTTCGACATCACATTAGCAGATTGCACTATGTATATCTATAATATCTAACAGCTCCATTTATTCCACTAGAAATAACAGCTCATGACGTCTATTTACGTTCAGTTCAATCTCAAGACCTCCACAAACTGCAGATGTAATCTTAACAAAATTTACGTTAAAGTATCTCCAAACCATAATGCGTTATTTGTGGTTCTGCCAAAAATAGGTTGAACGTGACTGTAAGTAAGCTTGGTTAAATCCATTCGACGCAAACGCGAGTATATTGTGACCGTGACCAGCAAGTCTTGAATCATCTTATGGCTGAAGTAGTTCTTTAATATTTCTGCGGTTTACGTTTTAGGATCCAGTAAGTGCTGCTGAATTCTTCAGATTTCTTATTGATTATAATCATATTTGTTGTATTAATTGGGTTAAGTAACAGAACAGAAGTAATTAGGCTGCGTGTTGTTATTTTGATTTGTTATTTGTCAAGGTTTTTTACTTAAGCAGATTGTATAGTTGAATAATTCATTTGCTGCATTCTGAATAGCCTTGAAACGGCTGTTCTATGATATTCTCTTCAGTAGTAAGGAAAGGAGCAAGTATTGATTATCACGCTTTCTGCGTATTTTGCTGCAGACCGTTATGTATTGGTTCAGGCTTCTTTAATTTTTCCCTCGACTACAAAAGTATTCGTAAATTTCCGATCCTTTACATCTGCGTACATTTTTTAATTATCAATCTCTTTAATAAGGTTTCGAGTTCAAACCAGATTCCATCCTCGTGAATACTCACAAATGAACTCGGTCAGTACGATATTACTGATGCATCACGTGCCTGTTATGTTATTAAGAAAATCAATACTTCGAGACAAATGTAGAGTGTGTACAGAAGGACCATTACTATCGGTGAATTATGGTCTGTGGGTAAGTCTCACAATTACATAATGTTAAATGAAATGATAATATCGCTAATAAGGATTTTAATCTGCAGTCAAAGTGTGTAAATACACAAGACGATTAATAATATCCATGTAGATGTCAGTACAGATTAGGCCTCATTCTCTTGAGGTGGGTGTAAGAAGTTTTGAGTAAGAGGCCCGAATAAATGGTTTTGTCAAGTTTTTTTTTTGGGCGGCTAAAGAACAACGAGCTTATCACTTATCTAATGACGCATGTGCTCTTTGAATGCACAGGTGTCACTTAAATTGAAATAGAAACCCTCGAGTCACCCAGATCTTTTGAAAATCGTTTGAATAGACTTGAAGGGAGTCGAGCTGGTTGGAATGGCGTACACTTGTCCACTGAAGGACTAAGTGCTAAAACCAATCCCAGTAACATAGAACATTAATGAGTAACTAGTAGTGCTCCTTATGATGCTTTCTAAAACGATGTTGGTGTTATCCATATACTAGCCTTCTGTAGCTTCTTACTTAATGACCCAAAGTGTATTTGAATCAATCAGAAGAAACTTATAAACATAGTTATCTATATTCAGCGCGCGTAAGGCGTTATCGTCAATTCGACACCCGCCGATATATCATTACGCTATGACGTCAATGAGGTCGCTCATAAATGGCTTAGAATTAACTGCACTGAACACAGATGAGCTGCTTATGTGGTTTTGTTTTTTGAGATTCTCAAGAATAGTGTTGGTGTTGCTTTAATTGAATGACTTAGGCCAGTCCTTAGTAAATATTTTTGGTCTTTTATCTTTTCCTTATTTATCTAATGCGTCATCAATATCTTCATTGAAATAACTTTCCATACACTTATTAGCTGACTCTTTAGAGTTTACAGTTTTAGGGACCTAAACATAACTGGCGAAATGTGGGTGTACTAATAGGTACATCTCTGCCTAACCCTTCGGAGATTACAGGCGTATTGAACAACGTTAACTCTAAAGAGTTTGTAGTTTCATCCTAGGTCCTTACATCTTCATTTCGCAGAAATTCAATGCTCTCATCGCAATTTCTTCTTTTTAAAAGTGTTTGTTAATATTTCTTGTTGTTCTCCAATAAGAAAAGTTTACGCTTCATCGGTCAAAATCAAGTCAACCGTGAGAGTTTTTGTGCTATGAGTTTGTTGTCCGGTAGTTGTTTGACCATTGACGTCATCACTCGGTACCTACTTTAATTTCTCGGGGTATCTATTATTATTATTATCGGTCGTTTGTGTCCCACTGAAGGGCAAATGCCTCCCTTTCCTCCTTCCACTTATTCCTATTACTGTATGTGGCCGATCTTTTAGAAAATAATCGAGTTCTTCCCGCCATCTTCTGGTCTACCGCGTTGCCGTTTACTGCTGAGGAGTATCTAACAAGTTTTGATGAGATAATTAACTAACGCTCTATAAACCTTTATATTTAAGGTGAATGGCGGCCTGCTAACAGCTTTATCTATGCCTGAGAGAAGGTTATGCATCAAACCAAAGCTTTCACCGAGAAAACTCATGATATTTAACGGTTTGATTTTTTTCAAGAAAGTTACTATTATATAAAAAGATTTTTATGAAGAATATGAGGTATGTTCTGAGCAAAGAAATTAATATATTTGAAGCTAAGTTATGCAACTAATAGAGAAACAAGTTACGAATGCTAGTTCGTCAAATCAAAGACTACCAACTAACTACGATTTCGTAAACAAAAAAGTAAAATTCCAACAAATATTATCTCATCAACAAGGTTTATGGCCATAAAACTAGAGTTCTCAGGAATAAACCCAGAGCCTTCATCACTAATCAAATCATGTTGATCTACAAAGTTCATTGTCAAAACATTATAAAACATGTTAGCATTGTTATTACCTCCAAAATTGGCAGCTGAATTAGCAATTATCAACTTAACTATTATTAGGCCTTCATTTTAGATCAAACACTGTTAATTACAGTTATTATAATTAATATTCTGGCTTTTATTAGCTCATCGTGCTACGTGAAAACCAAAATATTTTTTTAAATCTGTTGCGTCACAAATATTGGAATGGTTGCTTAAATTTCATTTTATTATCAGTAATTACGGAATGCTTACAATCAAAGGCTCATGTGAGGATAGAGTTTTATGTTTCCTAATCCCAAATTCATCAAGACTTGCGCACAACATAGAGTGATCACTTAAATAAACACATTAGCATCACGACCTTGCAAGCTACACGTGGCCCGTTGATCGATGACTAGCTGGTCATCAAAACCATCATCATGTCCTTGAATACAATCGTCATCATTCACCTGCTCTTATCCGCTGCCTTTGCCTGCATCTATACTAGCCGTAATCTTAGTAATCCTTTCTAGCCATATCATCTTCTTAAACTTTTCATCACTCTTCATTATCATCATGCATTCTCCTTCCCATATCCCCATATATTTTTCGTTGACGCAGCATGTTTTCTTCTGTTGCTTGGATAGTTTTTGAGTTAGCTTCAATAATACGTATTTTTACCCACTTCGTATGATAATTTCGTAAATAAATAAAATAAAGTATTCGAATTTGTGTGGGGTAGGTACCACAACTAAAAAGTGAAAAATAAAAACTTATTACAAAAAAAAACAGCGTACTTCCAAAAAATACACTACAAAGTGAAAAATACCTTTAATTTCGGAAGTCGGTGGCAAAAAACGAAAATTCAAAATCAAAGGCACCGACTTCCGAGTTTAAAGTTATTTTTCACCTTGTAGTGTTTTTTTTTTGGAAGTCGATTGTTTTTGTCATATCATCTTATATACTAAAGTCTAAACCATCCTGACCTTGAATATCATCTGGGCTAGGTTATGGATCAAAAAAACAAAGATGTACCTATTCGATTTGATGCAGATTAAAAAGCTTAGCTGGGTGATTGTGGTCCAAATCAGTGCTGTTGGGATAGGCCATGCAAAACTGCTACAAACTTTGCTGTAGCCGGAACTACTGTGTTTTATAGCGGAATCATGCAAATAAAACAACCTACGTTGTCTACTGTACTTAATCAAGTATTCGGAGATTTTCAAGTCTCGAGTCAATTCCCAGCGCCAGTTGTTTTGCAGCCGCGGACAGCGACGCACGTGCCCACGCGTTGATTGCGGTTCACGATTCAAACAGTTTTGAAAATCGTATCCGTCAATAGTGTTGTGGTAGTGGTGGTTCTATTCCTACTGTGTTTTTCTTTTTAGTGGACAAGGTTTTTGGTACGTTTTTAGTTCGTTTATATTATATTTATTAGATATTAGAAAAACCACAAGATAACTTTGTTGTTGATGAGGAAAAAAACTGCTGTGATTGATAACTTTGATAGAGCCGATTGTTTCTAGGCTCATCGAAACGAATCTATATTTAGAAGTTCTTAGTTCAAATTGTTTTTATTTCTTTATCGAAAATTCAAGTATACTTGATGATAATATTCGTTCATTTTATATCGATAAAGAATAAATAAAAACTGTATGAATCAGCTGATTACCTTCTCATAGTCAGTTATGAATTAAAAAAATCAACGGAGTAGAACAGAACATGAGTTTTTATAATTGATGAGTTAGTTGAGTTACTGACCTTCTTTCCTCGCTTTACTATTGTTTCTGTTATTAATTGAAGCTCTAGTTCTATGCGTGTGATTATTTTTATTATTCCTTGAAATTATTACTTATATATTTTCTTACAATCTATGTTACGGATATCTTAGGTAGACGCTTGAAGTGTAAAATGATTATATAGATAGTCTTTTTACTTTAATTTTTTGAACCATTTATGGAGTAAAACTTGATGATTTTCGCAAAGCAATTTTTACTGTCATGTGTGCCAATAAAGTTGAATAAAATTACAGACTCCATTCGGAACATATATATATAGGTGACATTAAAATGATCTGCAATAAAATAATTATCAATAGCTGAATTTAAATTCAATGCACCATTGACAAGTCTTCATAAAGATTTTACGAGCGGAAATATTTCATTCCCAAATTATATTTATTTATTTATTTGCTCTCATAGACGTTAGACATTTTACAATACATTAATGGTTTATACAACCAAAAAATTTGCAGATTAAGTACAATATAAGCGTGCTTTTGCGTGCGTTGTGATCATAAGCGTAATTCGATAGTTCGAATGTTCACATGGTCAGTAATACCCATTTCCATAAGCATATGCATTTAATTTTTTATTATATAGAATCAAAATGAAATGCTATTCGTTGGTCACCACATTACTTGAGAACGGCTGGACCGATTTGTGCATTTTTTGTTATAAAATGTTCGTAATAGTTCGAATCAGGTTCTGAAGAAAAATTGGAAAAGTTTCTCGGAAAATCTTCCAATTCGGGAAAAACTGAACGTCCTTTTTGTATGACTTATTGAAATTTTGACAGGATAACGTCTATCGGGTAAGCTAGTTTATTATAGTTTCTATTCTTTGTTGCATAATATAAAACCTCTACCTACGTATTGCTTACGATACTTACTTAAATATACTCCATGAGATAATTCCCCGCTTCCAAATTGCTGACTAGCTACACCTTTTCCTTTTTTTTTGCGTGGGATATTATGAAATAACTTCTCCCGCTCTTTGCGTAGCGAGAGGGTGTGTCAGACTCTTACTGACTAAAACCCACCCATATTCCTTCAGTTGCCCTGTTGCCGGGAGCCACGATCTCCTTGAGCTACATATATCTACTCATGTAGATTCGTTCTGTTACCAGATTGGAAGAATTTCTTGGTATTCAAAGTATTCGTTCTACATTAGCAGACATTTACTACTAGTCTGATAATAACCAGCTGTATATTCTTGTATATCCGCATTGAAGTCTAGTTTAATTTTACGTTCCTCTATAGAAGTATTGAGTGATATTTCTTAAACGTTCCTTGTAGTAACAGCTAATTTAGCATTCATAATAATTTTATCAGTATTGTGGTTAAGTAGTAGTAATAGTATTGCATTAAATTACAATTTTATTGATGCATCGTCATGCGATGATAATATTAGCTATCCGGTTTTCTAGACTTTAACGATTTGTTAGGTATAAATTACAGAATTAGTTCATAATAATGCCTTAATAACTAGTATTTTAAAATATTATAATATTAAAATAATTATAATATTAAAATAGTATTTCTATGGGTTTAAGAGCTTAAGAGATATAAGTGTGAATGGACTCAGCGAAAGTCGAAAATGTTCATTCGCAGATTAGATTTTGGCTGCTCTTTTGATCCAATCAATGAAGTTCAATGAGAGCCAAAACATACATAAGATTTCTTATAAAATTAATTACCAAAGTATTCTATAAGATATACACATTTCAATAAAAACGTGAGTAAAAACATGTTTAAAGTGACAAGGATGTGAGACAGATGGGTGATAGAAAAAATCTGTTTTTTCTTCATTGTCTATTGTTGTAAGATTACCATAAATGACTGATATCCATGGTCACATCAAATTAGAGGTATTTAATTTTTATATTTATTGCTAACATTAATACCTTGTTATGAGCATGAACTCGCTTTTGACTTTATGAAATAAGTAGTCCTCTAGACTGGCCATGGCGGCCAATCTCAACGGAGACTAGCCACGGGAGATATTATAGTGCACAAGTATGTACGCAGACACAGGTTCACTCCCTCTCTTCCATCACCCTCAAAGTTCGATGGGACGGCATGCAATCCGACAAGACTAGAGAAAGATCAGGCGCAGGATTGACGGCTTAACGTGCCTTCCGAGGCATGGGGGTTATTATAACACCGCCAACTTCCAACTCCGGGCTGTTACTAAAAAAATCCTAATGGAAAAACCCAATAACACTGCCCGACCTGGGAATAGAACCTAGGATCCCACGCTCAGCAGTCGCGGCTATGAAATAAGTAACTATATTGAAGGCATAGAATAGAATGCTTGAAATACACACATACATTTTAAATTTAGCTGTTTCCGTGTATTGCTTTATTATTTTACTGCAGACTCAAAGTAAAAGTTTAGATGAAGATAAAATAACTCCACAGTTAAATTGTTTCACTCTTAGGAAACTTTACGAAATGCACGACAGAGACTTGAGTAATGTTTCACTTTACAATCTAGAATCTATTTACATAACTCAAGGTTTTTTTTTATTTTGAAATGAAATTGCTTAAAATATCCAAAAACTGTTAACTAATTCGGCCAATCGAAAAACTACAATATTTTTAAGCTTCTCTTGCGTTTATCCCAATTTACTTGAGGTCGGTGCACAATATCGTCTTATTCCCTACAATTTTATTAGTCGTTATCTCAGTAGTCACCCTAATACATATATCACCTTACACACAGTCCATCCATCGTTTCTTGGTCTTCCAGAACTCTCCTCATGACATTTTCCTCATGCCTCCGCATGACATGCCTATCAGCAGATTTCCAGTACTAACCAACCAGTAATTATCCTATGTAGAACAAATCGATATTGTATAGATATGCTTCCCATTATCGAATGCTTTAGATAAGTCCACGATTAGTTTGGAATATTTGACATTGATTTTGCAAACCATAGGTATTTAGTTTTATCAAAATATGAGGAATAATTTCGTTCTTTATAATCTGATTTGTTAGGTAATTTAATACTTACCTCATCATTATATTTTTTGTGTTTGAAGGTTTTCCTGTACTCGCGATTGCACGTCATAAATTTTAAACAATGCAGTTTTCGAATCTTTTAAATTTTTCTCTTGATATTTTTAATAATTTGAGTGAAGTACTATGTAAATCTTTTAAGTTATGAAGTAATGGACATATTATTATAATTTTTTCCTTCATCTGGGAACCTTATTCAGGGTCTTTCGGCCGTGGTTATGTATGTAGGTACTTGTTACTACTAGTTAGTAACGAGTTCTTTAACATATTAGTAACAACAGCAAACAATAAGCAATACCAGTACATGGATTTTAACCAGAAATTGAATTTGAAAGTCTTCTTCTGTCTGCCCTTGCCCCCTGTTGCTTGGGGTTGGCGCAAAATGTGCGTCTTATCCATTCTCCTTTGTCAGCTATCGTGTTGTCATTCTTTCCTTTTTCATTCAAATTATTCTCTTTTAAACCTGTTCCATTGTTTGGCAGAGGTTTCCCCCCCATAGCCTACCACTATTTTGTTTGTTCATATCTCTTAGTAAAAAGAACATCTTTGCCTAATCTCTTACAGCATTCAAATTTCGTAACACGCGATCAATCACAATCTGTTTCATTTCGACAGTTCAACAACTTTCATTGCGTTATTTACGTAAATTTTTCGAACATATCAATTTGCTTCAAAATTATTCAGATTATAATTACGAAATTAGGGTACAGATCTGATGTTATATTTATTGATTCTGAAGACGGATCTCCTAAATCATCTTTAAAATCTTCAGAAACCAGGAAATGAAAAAAGCCATCAGTCGTCAACTTATAATAAATGCAAATTAATTTCCAACCGTGTGAACATCATTATTCATTGATTGATTGATTACGTACATTGTAACAAGGATATTTTTCTTCAAAAACGAATAATGTGAGTAAGTAGGTACTGATATTTCTCTTCTTTGTTTCCTTGGAACCTTGTACCGAACCCGGTAGTATTGATGATCATAATCAGAACCTGATGACGTAGGTATAAACCTCTCTATAAGGTCAAATGTCAAAAGGAAGAATATTTTCTCTGAGGTCTCTTGTTTTCTTTTAAAAATAGTTAATGTAGTTTCTTGAGAAATTGGCGGAATGTTTAAATGTCTGAACTTTAATTTCCTGTAGTTGATTTTTTACTTTTACTGCCATTCAGTTTGGTTAATTGTTTATCTGACTTTTGAGTTAAAATCCGGATTCTTTTGAAGAGATTGAGTTAACGACCCCAGTACTTATTTATTTAGTTTTAATAAGGAAAATATATGTGAAATATTGTTTTGACAGCTTATTTATAATAATTAATGGCATTTATCTTTGTAATTTGTATTGATTTTTATTGATAGGTCTTTGACCCGGTGTTCAACATCGAAGTCTTAATTTGTAAAAAAAAATCTGAGCACCTATCAGTTATTGTCAAAAATCTTCACATTCGTCTTACAGAATTAACACATTATCATATCTATAATAAATGATTTAATATCTTAACACTTTAAAATTTCTGTCACACTAAAATGCTACACCAACACACCTCGCACACCAGCTCCAAGCATATGGGGAAGCATGCTCACAGTATCATGCATATAATATAATATTATCGAACCTGCGCAGTGGCAACACAAAAACTTTCTATAGCATCACTTTGTGATCTCGAAGTTTCGATCACACACCAGTGAAAGTTGATTTGGTCGACATTTTTTTGTTATGTATAAGATGGATTATAAAATTATATTAACGATGTGTTTAAGGTTGTAGTGATGTTACTCTAGAGTTGAGATAAGTTTATGGTGATGGTCTCTATTTTTTTTTTTTTTTTTGCCCAAATGCCTTCTTTTTGTGAAACAACAAGCATATCGCATACTCCTTATAAACCTTCAATCTTAACTAATAATATAAATGCGAAAGTTTGTTTATTTCTTACGCTTTAGCGCCAAAACGGCTGAACAGATTTGGATGAAATTTGACACATGGGTAGACTATGACCTGGGTTAGGACATAGGATACTTTTTATCCCGATATTCCCCGGGATCGAAACTTATGGGGGTGAAAACGCGGGGCGCAGGTAATGCTTGATAAAGTACTGTAATGAGGAATATTTTCTCCAGATGAAAGATTTATTCAGTCTTCTATGACATTTTTAGACTAACCATTTTTTCCAGAAATTATGACCGAATAAAGCTTTAATTTTGTCTATAAGTATGTGTAATTCATTGCATAATTTTTGGTGAAATAAATAAATAATAATTATTGTTAGCGAAACTTCAAAAAAAAGATCTCATAATACTCGATAGTCATAACTCAAAATAACTGGTTATTGAAATGATTATCTGTGCGGTGAGATAGCAAATAACCTAGACTTTCGAATTTTATGTAACTTTTAATTCTGGGTTATACACGTTGGTCAACCTAGATATTCACGCTAATATTTATAAATAAAAAAGTTAAATGTCTGAATATGTAGGAAGACACGAAGATCAAATCAAAATGCCTAGCCTTTTCTTTCCCAACTATGTTAGAGTCGGGTTCCAGTCTAACCAGATGCAGCTGAATACCAGTATTTTACATGGAGCGACTGCCTATCTGACCTCCACAACCAAGTTATTGGGAAATACGATACCCCTTGGTAAGACTGGTTGTCAGACTTGGGCTTCTAACTACGCGTAACGACTGTCAAAGATCTACGAATGACAGCCGGAACCCACGGCTTAACATGGTTTCCGAGGCACGGAGGGGTCTCGATATGTAATGGATGGTCACCCATCCACGAACCGACCGCGACAAGCATAGCTTAACCTTTGATCGACCGGTGTGGCTGTTGTCATTTAGCCACTAGCCCCCATAAAGACACGAGCATAATAATATAAATAAATATTTATTATTATATAAACTTGTCTGATTTTATATGATTTCATATTTTTATGTTTTGTGCATAGAAGCTTCGTATATTTTTAGATTATCTATTCATAAAAATAAACAAAATTGCAAGTGTCTGTTTCTAATGTCAAAATAACAGCTTTTTATTAAATGCAAATGAAAGTATACGGCACTTAAAACAAAAAATCAATTTGTTAAATTTTTGTCTGTCTGTTTGTTTGTTCCGGCTAATCCGAAATGATTTTGACGGGACTTTCACTGGCGGATAGCTGATGTTATAAAGAGTAACTTAGGCTACTTTTATTTTAGAAAAATAATTAGGGATCACGTGGGCGAAGCCGCGGACAGTAGCTAGTTACGAATGTTATGTTCGGTTGAAGGTTCACTTTATATATTAATATTTAATAAATACGGTTGGTGAATAAAATGATATAATTGACATAATATCAAATAGAAATTATGGAAATTGGAGAATAATTATGGTTGGTGGCCTATGATGAATAAATAAAAGTAGAGTAAGATAATAGTACTAGTTATAACTATGTATAATTTTCTAAAATTATGTTATGTACTTTTATTAATGTTGTTTAAAATTATACATGATAGTTTTGATAAAAATAGAGTCTGGCCACGCTAACTCTGCAATGGAATAAATGGGCAACCCCAAAAAGTTTTATATATGGTATACTTTTACATCAGTCAGTTTTAGGGTACTTGAGCTGTCAGATTGCTTACGTTTTAAGTTGTTTTTACAAAATAAAGTAAAAAATTTGTTAAACCTCTGAAAAATAAAGTGCTGGAGTTAGTGGAATCAATATGTGAAAAAAAACGACAATGTTTACAAGATATCGACCCACCTCCGAGAGGGGGCAGATGTCAGCGTTTCAACATTTATAAATTATGATACTAAAGCAATAAAATAAAAAGTTACAATAGAACCTAAAGCAAAACTAGGAATATCAACTATATAACTAAAATATTAATTGCATTTAATTCCTATAATTTTAATATGTATTATATTATGAGATAACATCACGCCTTGTTTCCCCTGCGGTCAGGCAGAGGTAAACTTATAATAAATACATTTCGCCAAGTAATAGACGCCACAATTCTAGACACTTCTGCTTCTGAGAAATTCGAGATGGAAAAATGCAATATATATACATATAAATATATTAATATTTTTAGTATTATGTCATACAAAATTATATCTCTTTCTATTGACCTCGGACTGTTGCACAATTTTATCTAGACTAGGTATAATTATCTACAAAATAGGAATGCTTTAAAATTTTTGTAGACCAGGGTCCAATTACCTGAATTTTGAAATATAATAAACTTCATAGAACTAGTTTAGCTGGTTATCAGAGCTAAAAATCTGTGTGTGGGTATTGGTTGTTTTAAAAGATAATATTTTAGATTATAATTATTTTTCTGACACCTTCTTTATTTATATATTTTATTATTTATACACAGTAAAATACATAGAGAATAGAGATACGACATAATTTGTAATTTTTAGTACAAATTTACTGCTTATTTCCTAAGAAATTTCTTCCAGTAGATCTGCGAAAGGAGAAATTTAAAAAAATAGTCATGAACATATTACCTCCTCCTTTTTTGATGTCTGTTAAAAATAAATGTAGATAATAGATATCTTTCATACATTTTTGTTAGTATTGAACTTGTATTTTACACAAATGAACAAATACACATGCACATGCTGCATCGTTTTGAGCCTCCCATGCAATGGTACTACGTGTACAAAGTGACAAATACTTCGATTGCGTTTCCACCACGTAATCTGCCTCAAGCTCCCAAGTATTTGAAGTTTATCGACTACCGCGTTGGTCTAGTGGCTGCAAGCGCTACTGCTGAGCATTAGGTCCTGGGTTCGATTCCCGGGTCGGACAGTGTTATTGGGTTTTTTCCATCAGGAATTTCTCAATAGGAGTTCGGAGCCTGGATTAGTGCCTGGTTGATGGCATCAGGCTCGCCCCCTATTACATGCGACTTAAACATAACTGGCGATATCTAGGAGTAGTATAGGTATGGTACATACATACATAAACTCACGCCCATGGGGGTAGGCAGAAACTACAGAACGCCACCTGCTACGATCCTTACATACTCCTTTTACCTTGTCATATCGCACGCCGGTTGCGAATACTACGCACGTGACCTTTCTGAAGAACATCAGCATATAAGTCATTATATGTCCTCCTAGGGCAGGGATTGCCAACATAGACGCCCCTCTAACTTTCTTTTAAATTCACTACGCCCCTGAGTTACCATGTCGACATAAGCAGAAAAGTGTAAGAATGTAAATCGAACGAAAATAAGGTCGAAAATATTTGCACCTCCTTGGATAGGATAGATTTCCTTTGATCATTCAAACAGAAATCTATCTAAAACGAGCAATTCTTTTATATATGTAATCTGAATCTCAGAAACGGCTCCAACGATTTTCATGAAATTTAGTATGCAGGTGGTTTTGGGAGCGATAAATCGATCTACATAGCTAGGTTTCATTTTTATAAAACTACTACATTACTACGATATTATATATTACTTTGTCGAGTTTTGCAGAAAAACTCAAGAATTATGAGCATGCATAATATAAGAGCGAGCAAAGCGAGCTCGAAAATTGTAGCAAGTAGCCTCGGATCGGGATAGGTTTGGTTTTCTTTAGTTCATTTATACAGAAATAGAAAAACTTATTTTGTCGACTTATGTAGAAAAGCTGAACCTCATTTTACAGCAACTAAGAATTATGAAACGTTTAGGTTTTGGCAACTAGTCTTAACCTTTTGTAATAGGTACCGAGAACATAAAATTTATTAAATCTATACTTTATTATTGGAGTCGCCGCGCCCCCCATTGGTCACTACGCCCCCCGAGGGGGGCGCGCCGCACTGGTTGGGAATCTCTGTACTATAGGTACACCCCTGCTTAATCCCTCGGGGAATAGATACAGTCGTAATGTTATGATGTTTATGTTACATCGACCGAGTTTCCTACACGTAAGCTGCCTCAAGCTCCCATAAACAAGAACCATTACATAAGCATTTGAAGCTCATTGTTTCTCGAAGTTTCGACTCCTTATTTGTGGGAATCACGTAAGCAATACCTTCAGTCGTTTATCCAATTATGTTTACTTATTCAACTTGTAATCTTTAAACTCGTTATGTTATTACCGGCACGCATTTCTTTACTGTTAGAGATCTGAGTCTGACCCCGTTAGGAGAATCTGCGAAATGGTAATAACTGGGCAGTATGGGGAAATGTGTGGGTAGTCAACAATAGTCTGCCTAAACCTTTAAGAAAAATTATGGTCGAATCAACCTATAAGATTGAGTTATATTAGAATAGCTTATGCCGCTATTAAAAGATGAACCATCACTAGAAACTGTATGCAGGTGCCGTTCGGGGATTGAAAATACTATTAAACTGTTCACCCAAGTGCTGTTGAAATCAGTGCTCTGAGTCGAATACCTTACCATAATAGACTGATGAATGATATGATAAGGAAACGTTCCGCTTTAAAAGAAGATCTAGTAACAAATTTTTTATAGAGTATCTTTAGATGGTTTGGTCATGTTGCGAGGATGAAAGAAAAGGTATTTACAAGGCAGATGTGAGTGGTAACGCTTGAAGGGTACGCCTTACCCTAGTAGAGAGATATATACCTTAGTACCTTGATAGTACCTTATTGGTGATGTTCTTCAGAAAGATCAGGTGTGTACTGTGGAGTACTCGCAATAGGTGTGCGTGTATGACCAGATGTATGAACGTAAACGAAGCGAAAGGAGTATGTAAGGATCGTAGCAGGTGGCGTTCTGTGGTTTATGCCTACCACCTTGGTAAGAAGGTTTGAGTTTATGTATGTTTGTATGAATCAGTCAGCTGACAGCTGGGTCGGTGGTAGGGCTGACCACAGGAAGCACCGTAGGTACGTACATAATTAACAGCTGTGCTTTGTTTTCATTGAAGATTCCTAGGCAATACGTTGCTAATTTTCTTATAAATATGCTCAATATTGATTGGAAACATTAGCTACTTAGTTTAATTCTGTATTGCACAAAACATATCAAATTAACACTTATCAAAAGGCGCTATGTACAAATTGGGCTTGTATATACAATTATTTTGCCAGTTTATCATAGTTAAATATTGTCATATCACAGTTCAAACATCCACTGCGGCACACTAGTAGAAATAACAACAAAATATTTTTAGAAATTTATAAATAACGTAAAACATACAATAATAAAAACGCCACACCACTGTAATAAAAATGATAATTTATTCTATTCCGTGCGGTATTAACAACTATATACATATTAATTTGTTTACATTTTTTTTAACACCAATTCTTTTCTTATTTTTAGATGTAGGTATGTTCTTAATTTTGTAAACATTTTTTTTTTTATTGCTGAAAGACCTTTTGATTCTAAAATATTAATGAACTAGGTTATTTTTTGTAGAAATATGTACCTATAGGTAACCGACTGTGTTTTTTTTTTAAACAATTTTTATCATGTTTTGAGATGTGTCCGTCTAGGTTGATAATTAAGTATGATGATCACGTTTGCATTGTCTTTTTCCATAATTTCTTGTCTAAATTCAACATTTCCACTTGAGAGTTAGGACAGGCCTCACTAAGATAAAAGGTTAACAACGCCCTTGTATAAACATATTTAAAAAAATTCAACGTCGGACGTTGCCTTCCGCATGTTTTTTTATTAATGTTAGGAATTCTTATGTTGACGGAAATATAAAAAAAATAATATTGAAATTGACACAAATAATATCGGATAACTTACTGCAACTTTGCTCGTGTATAACATGGGACTTTTCAGCTTAGCTTTATCGAAGCTATATCTTCCAAAATTACAGAGAGAAACTGTTATAAATACTTTTCATCATCATCTATCTAATCTTCTCCGGCTCCCAACTCAGTATGTTGGAATACTTCAACATGCTTTATTTGCATACTTAGTTGTTACTTGGCTGCATCCGTAATGTATAGACTTCCATACGAATGCAGCTGAATATCAGTATTTAATATAGAGTGACTGCCTATCTGACCTCCACAACCCAGTTACTGGGTACCCTTTGGTAAGACTTGTTGTTCGACTTTCGGGCTTCTGGCCAGGTAACATACAGTCCCCGGGTTGCCGTCTAGAGAATGCGTTCCTGACACCTGTCAGTTGGACAATTACTAGTAGTAATAAGGATCAAATTCGCAAAACACATAATCATTCGTATGAAACTGACAGATGTCAAGAACGCATTCTCTCAACCAGCGGACTGTAGGTGTAATGAACTGTTGAGGTGATCTTAGCTTAAAAAACAAACAACCTTTATTCAAACACATTATTGAATATATTTTCAAGTGGGTAATTATTTATTGATTTTGTAGGATTTTAGCGAAGAAGCAGGTAGTTCCCCGTGCTTTGATGCGTAATTAAAACTACATTATTAAATTATACATTGTGCTTATTGATTTTCAAATTTTATTAAAGGGCAAACAATTCAATCATCGGTAGATTTTTGGTTATTCTTTTTGATAAGGGATCTCCGAATATTTGCATTAGATTTGAAGATCAATATGAAGTGATTCACCATGTCAGCGGTTTTCTTTTAGAAATGTGATGAAAATTTAATCTTTTTTTTTAAAGATTATTTGAAGTATTGATAAGTTTTGTAGAATATGGCTTTATATTATGTGACAAATTAAAGGTTTGATTATTAATGTGGATGGCTACAAGAGCAGGGGAAGATATAAATTACAAGAATATCTATATAAATTCTTTACGATTTTCATTCCCATAATATTTAAGTATAATTACAATTAAACGGTTGCTCTTTGAAATAACTCCAGTTTATTTGAGAAACTAAGGGCGAATTTCACCAATGAAGTGTCATCTAAACCACGGTCAAGATCTGTCAGTGTCATCATTGTTGTAGAGTATTGACACTGACAGATCTTTCACACAGTCTTGTGAAATTCGCCCTTAGTAACTAAAGTAAGAAATGTATTTTACGCATTTTTTTAACCCTACATAATAGTCATTACCTACTATTGTTATTATAATGTGTATTCAACTTGTAATAAGGCACTGCCACGGTCTTACGAAACTTCCAGTCGAGCTAATATGGCTGTTACGAAATAGGTACTAGCCTTCAAGTGCGACTGCAAGGTTGGCGGAGCGGTAATTTATTGAATTTATTAGATTTGCATATTTTTTATGATTTATTGCATATATTCGCTTTCCGGAATATCGCTGGAGGGAAGTTGGAAAAGTTTGAAGAATTGATAGGTTTTGTAGAAAAGAGTTAGGCAGAGATGTACGCGAGGAGTACGTGTGTGTTCGAGAGAGTGTGTGTGTGTGTGTGAGAGGGTGTGTGTGTATACGAGGAGCACAGAACCAGTCGAAGTGACGGTGCTTGGGGGAGGCCTATGTCTAGCAGTGGACGTTTATCAGGTGAAATGATGATGATGATATGAGGTGCACTATAGTACACCCACATTTCGCCAGTTATGTTTGAGGCCCATGTAATAGGGGGCGAGCGAGAGAAACGATGGATGGACTGTGTGAAGGATGATCTGGATAGAAAGGGGGTGAATACCGATATAAAGACAAAGACAAGACATGAGAAGGACAGGAGTTAAGTAGAGAGCAGTGGTGGCCCAGTGGTAACGGCCCCGACTTACGACTTGTAGGTCGAGAATTGGAGCTAGGGTTGCCAACCTTACTATATAGTATAGTATCCTGCTATATTAGAGGCCTAAATACTATATTTGTAAAGAAAAAATATTGTAGGCGAAACTACTATATTTTTATTTCAATTCAAAATGGCGAGATGATCGCACTTGGACCAGTAATCTCATAAAAGCTGTATTGGTGGTGTTTTGTAACCTTAATTTGGAGTGTAAGAATACTTTTTTATTTTTTCGCCATCTGCTTCTATATTTTTTCAGGCAACGACTTTGAAAATACTATATTTGGTATAAAAATGTTGGGACCTAAGCAGGCTTTACTTTGTGTAAATAATTTCAACACCGTGCCCTAGAACCAAAAACGATTGTCTTAGAACCAAAAATACGAAAACATTTGTCATCTACCAACCTGCACTAGGCCCGCGTGGTAGATTACAGCCCATTCCCTCTTGAAGAGAGGAGACCTGTGTCAGACTGTGTCCCACCAGTGGGAACATTATCTAAGGCTGATTAATGATTATAGCGTGGGCGGACGATGGGATGTGACGCGGTTGGTCGATCGGGGGCCAAAATTTCATGCGGGTCATTAATAATACTATTGTGCAATGAGCATCAAAAACGTTGATTGCGCCTCGAAAGAAATTCAAATGATCTATATAATAGTCAACGTGACCATGATATCTATAAAAAGAATCACTAAAGAATTTTTTAAAGTTTTCTTCGATAACTATGATTCTACGGCGAGTTCAATCAACTTCATAGCCGTTACTCAAGTTATTATGAAATGTGGGTATTTTAGACCATGACTATAAATATAATGTCCAATATATTAATGATTGGTATATATAAGTAGGCATATACACGAAATAAATGTAAATGAGGTGATTAATTTTATTAAAGATTTTTTAACACGGATGGCTCAATAGTCAACAATGAAGAATGTTATGTTGGCACATGAGCTTCTCACATAAATAAAGAGTTACTAAGCACACTGATGACAAGAAAATAATTAAAATGATTAATCTTGTATAATATCTTAACAATGCTTATTAATGTTCATACCAGGAATTTTCTAGAGCCGAATGAATATTGCAAAACATGTTTTTGCTAACCTTTTTGCACGGTTGAAAGCCTGATTTAAGTCCTGTCTCAAAGATGGAGACGTATAGGTAACCGAACAATTTTTAAGTAGCATTTAAAGAAAAATGCTTATGCTATGCTAAGCGAACTCAAATCAAAACAAGAGGAAGAGAGAAGATTGTCAAAATTACGCCGCAGAATTAATTAGCATAATTTCGTTTTAAGCTTAGCGTTCTTTCTGACCTTTTTTACTTTTTGCTCGGCTCCTAAAGGTCGTAGCGTGATGTTTCATAGCCTATAGCCTTCCTCAAGAATTGGGCTATCCGATGCAATAATATTTTTTCAAATCTGTCTGGTGGATCCGGAGATTAACCCCTACTTACAAACAACCAAACAAATAAATTTTACCTCTTAATATTATTATAATGAAGTATTATTAGTAATTTGTATAGAAAACTTCCCAAAATCAATGTTTTTGTTACCAATATGATAGTGTAAATTTACTTTATATATAGTTAGTGTTTTTGTACTTACATGCAAATCAATGATAAATATCTGATTTTTTACTCCCAAATACTTACAATATTTATGATAGGTACCGTCTGTGTAGTACTGTCGACTGTCAAACAGTCTTTATTATTATTATTCATTTATTATTTCGAGTTACAGTGGCATGGCAGTGGCAGTGGTCTTTAATGGCCTGCCGATGTCATTTTGCGATTTTTTCAAATGATTGTAGATGCACTTTTATGGTGCTAATTCCAAAGGCGTCAAACCCCAAGTAAATATTGATAAGACATTTAAGGTCCACAAAAGATTAATTTAATACACAGTGTTAATATCATTGAACCTGCATTTGGGCAGCGAAATAACACTACATGATATATAACGGAATAAAATCGTGACTGGTTTATGCCTGAGTTAACAATGTGTTAAGGCACTAAAAATCATTGACGAAATGCCAACAAAATGTGTAGGTAAAGTTTCTTTTTTGTTACTTTGTTTTCGTAGTCAATGACGCATGCATGCAGTTTTAACGAATAGGTGTTCATTTTACAGCGAGTGATAAAATATTTTACTTTTCAATTTTTGGTCTACAATCAGAAGTAAATGTATTTAGTGAATAGCCTGGTGTCAGATTTAAAGACGCCCATGACCCTCTCACTTGGCTTCACATGCCGTCGAGATATATATTTCAAGCATGCCGCTTTCCTTCGTTGTTTTTGACGCAAGTGATAATTATACAATACGCACATGAATCCGAAAAGTCAGAGTGCGTGCCTTGGGTTCGAACTCAAGACCTATGACTTGGCAGCCCGACGGTCACACCACTAGGCCATCACTGCTGTTAAACCAAGAATTAATGTGGTCCTTTTTGGGCACAGATATGTTAAGGTCTCCCAATTGCTCTCTCTCTGCAGATTTGTACAAACACTTTTACACTTCAATCATATTTTAAAAAACTATATGAGATCGGCATTTCCTATCTGACTACTCTGAGAAGAAAGGCCGAAACAAACTCGGAGGTCAGTCTCTTTTAAAGTCCAGACATAATCTTGGTCAGATCATGTGAAGACTATGTAGATTGGTGTCTGGAGTGGTCTTTTGAGGAAAGCACCACACAGATTGAGAGGGCCTGTCCAGTCAGTGCACGCATTTGTTATTTATCGTGCAGCTCGACTCAGAATTGAAGGAGCTCAACGATTCGACGAATAATACAAAAAAAGGACATTTAGGTAGGCCACATAAATTACTCAAACTGTCAGACCATAATTAGAACTAACTGACAAAAAATTAAAACAACAAAAAGAAATGACCCACATAGTCTTCACATTCACAACAATTAAAATATTATAATACTTTAAAAGTAAATATTCATGTCATTGTATATATAAAATTCATTAGTGTCAATGTTTATATATGTATAAATTTAAAAGGCATACATATTTACTTAGTAGGTAAATCACCACTCCACTTTGTATAAACCATTGGGCATCAAACCGGTGTAAAAGCAAAATAGTATCAACTTTTACAAAACTTACTCCGTCGTACAGCCAAAAAAAACCCCATTCAGACTTCTTAACGGCGAAATTATTAAAAAAAAATGCGTGCCAGTACAGCGGCCCCATTTTTTTGTTCTTCTCTACACTTTCACTCGACGGTAGTCTTGCACCGCAAATCATAAATTATGGCGAACTATTGTTAATATTAATACTATTGTTGGTTGGTTTAGTTTCAGTGTTTTTTTTTTTTTTTTTGTCAGGGAGGTCTCTTTACGTCCTTAAAGTGCTGAACAGACCATGTACTACTTGTCCACCGGACAAACATGACCGCTCTACGTATTTCTTCTACATCTTTTCTGAGTCTATAATTTTTCTCTACGTATGTGTTATTGCATAGATTTCCATACGTTCTATAGTTGCAGACATATTGTCCATAGTCTGCTTAGCGTTTTACAGATTGGTGGGTTAGGTTAGGAGTTATAATTTATTTCCGAAGTTCTAATCCTTAGCGTTTAAGGACTGACGCTAAATATCTCATATCCGTGAAATAAAATTGATGTCTGATAGTTTTTGTATGGATAAAATTCAAATGACCAGAATTCGAAATTATTCCTCGGATACAGATATCTGGCATTGGACAAATCTGCCCGAAATCTTTTGTCTCAATTAATCTACCTAGACTTGCCCCAACTATGTTGGGGTTGCCTTCCCGTCTAACCGGATGCAGTTGGATACCAGTATTTTACATGGAGCGACTACCTATCTGACCTGCACACTCCAGTTACTGGGTAACACGATACCCCTTGGTAAGGCTGGTTGTCAGACTTTTGGGTTTCTGACTACCTGTAACGACTGTCAACGATCTACGAATGACGGCCGGGCTAAGGGCTAAACGTGCTTTTCGAGGCACGGAGGAGTCTCGATATGTAATGGATCCACGACTAGCGTAGCATAACATTCGATCGACCCGTGCGGCTGTTATCATTGAGGCACAAGGCTTTCATTATTAAATCCCTAAGTCATTCGTTTGATAACATAATAAAACTTTAAGCAGTATGTCCATCGTGTCAATCAAGTAGGTAGTCAATTACTTTATCTGTCTTGTTCAATCAATGTGTCGAATACCTAATTTTATTACCTACATTATTTAACAAATTCTACACACGGATCAAGTTTCGAATTAAAAGTAGTGTAAAAAATCAGCACCATTGACGTGCGCACTAACATAGGTACAACACAATGTGATCATTAACTCATTAATATTAATGAGATGTCAAACTCTAGCGAGAGATTGACAAATGTTTCTTTTGTGGCATTTGGTTTTGTTTGACGGTATCCGAAAAGGTGTACCTACAGGCAGGGCCTTTTTGAATTATTTAGCGAAACTTCACGGACATGTTGGGTAGCATTATCAGTGTCTACAGCACTATCGTTCCCACTGGTAGGACACTGACCTCCCACTCTGTCAGGGAAAGAAAGTCGGTGTTTTTATTCAATTGCCCCAAAATAGATACAGGTACCGATATCCGAACTCTGGGAAGTTTCACCAATTAATTTTAGTATAGACGCTCAGAAAAGGCAAGATAATTGTCTTTAGAGGTTTCACAAACCAGTTATGTAGAATAAGAGCAGTTAGTAACCCAGTTACTTCAGTTTACAACATAACATAACATCACGCCTTGTTTCCCCGAAGGGTTGGGCAGAGGTGTCCCTGTAGCAGGCACACCCACATTTCGCCAGTTATGTTTAAGTCCGATGTAATAGGGGGCGAGCCTATTGCCATCAACCGGGCACAAATCCAGACTCCGAGCTGCTACTGAGAAATTTCAGATAGAAAAACCCAATAACATTTTCAGTTCAATAAAAGAAAAACAATATAATATATTGTTTTTTTTTTTTAAATCAGTCAGTGAAAGTTAAGGCAAATAATGGCTGTATGATAGATAGATAGGAAGATAGAAATACTCCACAATAAAAATTACAGTTAAAAAGTTACGTACATTGGGTCACACAATGGGCGGTCTAATCACTAGAAGCAATCTCGTAACAGACATCCTGTGGCTGGCTTTGATTTCTTTTGTCTCTCAATAGATTTTAAACTCAAACAATTATATTGATAGAGTTTAAAATCGATTAGGTGTGATATCGTTTTTCATTCAATATATTTTTTTTCTTACTTAGTAATATACATTTGCTAATTCCTTCAAATAATGGCAAATATGAATGTAATACAACCGGAGGTTATGTTATATATGAAATTACGGCTAACAACGGAAAACCTACAGTTTGCGACGGCTTTTACAAATGATTACCGGATGACGAGAACAAATTGCTCTAAACTCTGTATTATGCTTTAATCTACCTACTACCACAACGACAAAGGCTTATTTTCCTTCATTATTATCATTGGTAGCCGTGTTCTACCCACTGTTGAGTATAGGCTTCCTCTTGTGCCATGCTTCCCTGGTCCGTGCGAGTCTCATCCAGGTTTTCCCGCGAGCTTCTGTAGTTCGTCCATCCAACTGGCTACTGGTCTGCCAACGCTTCTTCTACCGTTTCTCAGCAACCATTTCGTTAGGGCTCTGCTCCACGTGCTATCACCACGTCTTGCCAAGTGTCCGGTACACCTCCGCATTATGTACCTTGGCTATACGACGGTAAAGCAATCTATAATGATTTGTCTGTTTTCTGCAACAGTCCTTTGCATAAGGTCATGCGCATTTTCAGTGTACAAAAATACTATAATAAAAACCATATATTATGTAAGTACTAGCTTCTGGTCGCGACTGCGTCCACGTGAAATTATCGCCCGCCCGCGCTGTTACTTCGTTTTCGCTAAGCGTTCCGTTTGACTTTTTTTTCTTTTTTCTTGGTTCCTTAGGGTCGTAACGTGATGTTATTTAACCTATAACCTTCGAATTTCTCAGTAGCAGCCCCGAGTCTGGATTTGTGCCCGGTTGATGGTACTAGGCTCGCCCCCTATTACATAGACCTTCGACACACCTAGTGGAATATAAGCATGAGGGCGTGATGCTTTGTACAAATAATGTATATGTATCTTTCAAAAGAAAGAGGTTACATACAAAGGTAAAGTAATCTACCATGATTTGCCAATTTTCTGCGAGTGCCCTTTCCACAAGGTCGTGCCTTTTTTCACAAAACAAAGTATATATAAAAACTACAGTGACATTATATACATAACATGTAGGACGCATTAATGTACCCGTAATGCAGTTTATTTAAACCGGTTCATGTAACGTCAAACTCGAGTTCTGCCCACTTATTATGATTTAAGTTATTTAATTTCGTTTTTTTTATAGAGCTGCTCTTAAAATCAAGTTTTTGAGGACGACTGCCTACATGCTCCTTCATTAATCATTTTTTTTCCTATTCTAGTATAGTTAATTAAATAGGCAATAGACGCAGATTATAGGATTATAAAACTTGAGTTATTTTGGTCCTTCCTTCTTACTTATTAAAATGCTTTTGATGGGCTCTCATAAATTATGTCATCTACAGAATTATATTAGCAATAATTAAATATGAACAACTCGTTGATTATTATATGCAAGCCGTTAAAAGATTTTTTTCCAAATAATATGATTAAATCTCGACGGTTATGTCGACCTCTCATAAAATTAAGGTTAAACATAATAACAATCTTAAATATCTTTTTGGGTTGAGCCAAGCGTTCAGGAGGTATCGTCGCCACAGAGAATAAAAACACTAGCATTAAGGTACTAGCAGCGCCCCGCGGTTTCACTCGCATAAGTCTCGATCTCGTGGGAATATCGGGATAAAAAGTGTCCTATGTCCTAACCCAGGTTATGGTCTACCCTTGCGCCAAATTTCATCCAAATCCGTTCAGCCGTTTTTGCGTGACACCGTAACAAACAAACAAAAACCCTTTCGCATTTATAATATTAGTTACCCAGTAATATAAAACTGTATTGTCCCAATACAGTGCAGAGGTTTTTTTCGTATTTTCTTTTCTGCTAAGAACCATTAATTTATTAAAAGAGTCCAGCTCATCCTGCCATTTTTGTCTCCAAGAACTGTCATCGCATAGCCTTTTCCCAACTATGTTGGGGTCGGTTGTCTAACCAGACAACTGAATACTACTATTTTACATGGAGCAACTGCTTATATGACTTCCCCAACCCAGTTACTGGATAATACGATACCCCTTTAGTAAGACTAGTTGTCAAACTTTTGGGATTCTGACTACCCGTAATGACTGTCAAAAATCTACGAATGACAACGGTCTGACGTGCTTTCCGAGGCATGGAGAGGTGGAGAGGCCTCGATATGTAATGGACCAACAACGACAGTTTATATTTCGTCTTGAAGGACCAATAATTGTTCAAGCAGTCCACCTCATCCTGCCATGTTTCTCTGTGTCTGCAAATAAGATATATATACTACTCTTATAATTCACAGCCGTTCGTTATAACAACTTATCAAGAATTATAAGCCCTTACCACTCGATAAAAACATATGGATATCCTTGATTCCAGTCATGTACACCTAACTCTTGTGATCAGAATTGAGTGTGACGTCTGACAAATGTCAAATGGCGGCTATTCCGATACCATTGATATTACGTGCTTAGATTTAAGAATACAATACATTAATTATGACATTGTTACTAAGCGCGACTGGATTCTTTAAAGGTCTATCAGACTGGGTCTCTGGAGTTGGCAAAGAACGATGATATTAAAATTAAAATTGTCAATACAGCCATAGTACACTCCAAGACAGAGATAGCTGATGTTAAGCGTAAAGTCTGCCTAACTAAGATGATGAAGATGTGACCCACCCAGTCACATCTGACAAATAAACCAGGACGGATAATAGATAGGCCAGGATTGTACGTAGGTAGAAGGTGCATGCAGACGGGCGGCAGGTCTAAAAAGCGCTGACTGAACTTAGAACACGTTTTGACAGATTGGACAAAAGATGTCGAATTGAAGAGACTAAACATTCAGTATGGTGTGGATAAGGGTTGAAAAAGAGAGAGCGATTGGCCACGAAGAAGGTAGGAAGAGAGATATAGAATTTAATGAAGGAGTAGTGAGACAGTAGGACAAAAGTCTGATGAAAAAACATTAGAAAAAATCTTGTCCTTCTTCGGTCATCGCGTCAGTCCGGTCTTGTGTGACGCATGCCGCTCGTGATTAAATCATGGACAGTTATTTAACACCAGATATTATGTTTACATCACAACAGACTCATAATACACGAATTTATTCAAATAATATGTAGATTGGTTATCTCTATCCCAGCTAAAGTGTCACAGACTGCTGTTAGATCAAATATTCAAGAGGTCATGGTTTTATTATTAGTTCCTGTTTTGGTAGGATCATGGCGTTTAAGATGATTAACATTGATTTAATTATATGTTACGTTATGGGTGATATAACTAACAATTTATAGGTTCGATCAATACCAATTTTTGACACTATGTCTATGCCGCGCCGCCAATATCCTAATTAATACTATAAATGCGAAAGTGATTTTGTTCGTTTGGTTATTACGCTTTCACGCTAAAACTGCTGAACAGATTTGGATGAAATTTGGCACATGGGTAGTCTGTGACCTGGATTAGGACATAGGACCCGACATTCCTATGGGATCAAGATTTATGCGGAAATCGCGGGGCGCAGCTAGTAGGTATATATACACAAACACATTTTCTACAAGGATTCTATGTAATTTGATACGATTGCAAACATTGAAACATCCCAAATAATAATTAACATTTCTGACTAATAGCTTAAGGTGCATATTCAAACTAATGAGGTTTGTGATTCGTAAAACTAGTTCGTCAACATTCAGCATTGAAACTGCATTTTGTTATTGTGGATCTAGATATTTTCGTTTTAATTCTTCTTTTAAGTGTTGATGATACCATTTTCATATTTTATAAAAGCTTCGATCAGAATTCAGCCACGTTGATAGCGTTAGCATTGGCCTCGCAAAAGTCTTTTATGGTGCAAGTGTAATTGCACAGAACCAGGATAAAATGTGACATCGTTTGTAGTCCCACAGTCACATTGTGGTCCATCGCGTCATCGCTGTACGTACAAATTAGTCATATGGGGTACCATCTGACTAAGTTGTACATACTGCAGCCCACCTGTCTTCACAGTCGGTTAAAGGGTTTCACGTACTAATATTTGAAACTACTTTATTTCTCTTTCCTTTTCTTATAGCCGACAGACTATATATCGTTCGTGCTTGCATTAGAAAGCGCAATGAACATAGTTTGTAACTGTTTCAACTTAACTGCGGTCAGTAATTGCTACGCAGCGAGTAGCGGCTCGGTCAAGGCAACCGCTGCGGCTTCGTGTACCGTCTGATCGCTGAGCATATTCGATCTCACCTTGGAAATTATGCCAACGGTTTTTTTAATAGAGTTGTGAAGTATGAGGGATTTTAGATTCCAGCGACGTGATAAATATTGGCATTTTCCCTCAAGAAGCTAATATAGATTAAGAAGATAGTAAAGCCGAAGAAGGTACAGTGCGAGAAGATGGTTACTTAAAATACGCACTTAAAAATTTTACATCATGTAGAATAATTACACATTCCATGAATTAATAATAATTGAGAAAAATGTAGCTGATCGAATGTCTTATCTTGAAGCTCCTAAGTCTACATTAGTACATGCACTACTAGACGAATATAAAATATAATGTATAGACTATGTTATGTAAATAGAAATGACTGCTACAACCAGAAGAGTACGTTCATTGAATTGATTAAAAATCGTTTATTCTTCTGAATACAATTAATTTCCAATCAAACACATCTGTCTGACTCATAAAGTTAAACAGAACATCGTTAATATGTCAGACGACAATCAGACGATAAGATAATTCAATACGTATTGAATATAGTGCGAAACATTATACGCACTGTTGATGCCTTTACATAAAGATCTTACATTAGATCTGTTGCTATGGTGGATGTAGCTAATTCATTTGTATTAAGGAGTAATGATTGAGTTCTCATCTTCAGTGTAGTGGGAATTGGTGATCAATAGGATACAGATTGCGAAGGTTTGCGTTTAATTCATAGAAGGTAATGACTCCCGTAGAAGATTAAGTACTGCTGTAGACACTTCAATTCTTCCTTACTTGAGTGAAGATCCCGATATCTAATCATATATTTTTGTTTGTCTGCCTGTGTGTCTTCGTCGTTTATAATTATCGACTTATGTATAGGTATGTCTGTCTTTCTTCATCAGATTATTGCCCTGAACTTTTGCTTCTACTTGGAAGGCGATTACGAAGATTCCATGATGTTTGACAAGATGCAAAGCTAACATTTAGAGCTTGTTGACATCTCTCACGCAGAGTTCATGATTTATTGATATTTCGTAAGTCATTTCGTTACTACTTTATTAATTATGCATGTCTAATGGCGAAACGTTTGTCATTACTCGTTTTCGTGTTTGTTTTAAGGCCCTTAGCTTTAGGTATAAATTAACCTTCACGATTACATTAATAATTTAAATTGAGTTACAAATTATATTTTGTAGCATGCTAGTTATCTTCATTTTCTTTATAAATAATTTTATTGTTACATTATAAAACATTCGGTTTTATAATGTAACAACAAAATGGCATGAAAATGGGAAAATTAAATACAATGTTTGATGGTGCTTCAGAGTGAATTCTGATTGATTGATTGATGTTGACATTGTTTGAATAAGCTATAGGCGTCCATTATTAAAATTGGGCTTCTAAATTACTGAAATAATACCTAATTCCGGATTTATAGGTCACTAGCAGCGCCCCGCGGTTTCACCCGCATAAGCCTCGATCCCGGGGGAAGATCTGGATAAAAAGTATCCTGTGTTAATCCAGGTTATATACTAAGATCTGTGTGTCAAATTTCATCCAAATTCGTTCAGTAGTTTTTGCGTGAGAGAGTAACAAACATCCATCCAAACATCAATCCTCACAAACTTTCGCATTTATTATATTATTAAGTAGGATTTGTAGGAACTTAAAATGCTTAGTGAACCATTAGTAAACTCTGATTATACGGTGCGATTGAATTGCCCGTGGCATACTATTACTTAAAGCAATCAAGTTTTATTGTATCAAGACACTTCTTTTCCTGTGGTTAGTGACTAATTTGGTGTCAGAGGTTTAAAGCCGCCGATGGCCCTCTGACTTAGCTTCACATGCCGTCGACAAATATCTCTCAGGCATGCCGGTTTCCTCACGATGTTTTCCTTCACCGTTTTTGAAGCAAGTGGTAATTATACAATACACACATGAATCAGAAAAGTCAGAGGTGCCTTGGGCTCGAACTAGAGACGTACGACTTGTCAGTACGACGGTCACACCATTAGGCTATCACTGCTCATCATCCATCAATCATCATCGATCATCAGGTATAAATGGGGCTTCACTTATGTAATTATTTCTAGTTTGTTTTTTTATACGGAAACAAAAAAATCTGATGAAGTTGCGTATGCAAACTTGTTTATAAGATTTATTGAGGTTTACTTAATTAAAGATTTAACTCTAATTGGAGTACTTAATAATAAATCATGTTTATAATAGGGATTGAAAAAAAATGCTATATATTAATTAACCAACTCTGCCTTTTACATTCCACTGTTAAACAAAAAACTAACAACCTGAGATTGACGTAAAAAACACGGTGACTTTTTGCTGACCTATGTCAATTTCATAAATTATATCTTGACCTTGGTATGGTATTGACGTAACCTGACCATGTGATTTTTTATAACCCTAAAAAATCGCATAGCAACATGTATCGCCATCGTCAACAGCAAAGGCAGTTTGTCCACCGCCAGGTTAATGAGAACGAGATGATGGGTGCCGAAGTAGCGATATATACATTTACTATGACCGAGTGTCCATTGTACAGCACCACCGTGACGTCACGTTCGGTTCGAATAATCTCGTTTCTCGTTGACGTCCCGTTGACGTTATGCCCTGGACAAACAGTGTAAGAATATATGAACAGTTTTGTCGTGAAATGAAACTGTAGTTTAGTTAATTGATTTAGGCGTGACCTTGCGGAAATCCATTATAAAATACAATAGAAGTGGATATATTTAGTAACTTGTTCCGACAACAACAACCGACCAACCGACCGACCGACCGACCGACTTGTTCTGTAACAACTTTATACCATGTTTAAGGCAAATAAAGACTTATCTTATCTTATCTTATCTTAGCTATTTCTAAAGAGTCTTTAAAAAAATCCCTGAAAGAAATCGACACGTGTTTCACCTCTCAAAGAGGCATCCTCAGGATGACGATTGACATGTCGCGAACTCGAACACGGCGTGTTGCCACACCAGTGTTGTTCTTTTCTCGAAACACGTCGATTTCTTTCAGGGATTTTTTAAAGACTCTTTAGAAATAGCTAAGCGGAACAGGTTACTAAATATATCCACTTCTGTTGTATTTTGTAGTTAAGTGTTTAGGTAGCTACTTGCTTACGCTACTAGTGCATTTTTGCCTTATAAAAACAATATACAAAAATGGCTTTCAAACTGCTTACATAATCTGGAACATTTTAAAGGAAATTGCTAATCCAATAAACTTTAGTCACGAAAATTGATTACGGTATAATTTATCAAAGGTTGCAACAAGTAAATAACAGGTGGTGTTGTAATCATTGATTTATCATTAGGAACCGGATTCCCCTCGGTTGCCTTATAATTCGTGATGAATTGAATTAATTATATGACGTTGTTCATTATCTTATCAACATCTTATATTTATTACGTTGAAAAATCACGTTTATGTGATTAATAACTTATCAATTTAGTTTTTTTTTGTCATCGTAGAAACTTTGAACATCGAAACATGCAATTATAACTATATTCTCTTATAAATCTATACCGACATATTTAAGATTAATGATGTTAAAGAATCACCTGCTCACTTATAATTTGATAATATCTTCATGAATCTCCATTTTAAATATGTTTTTTTTTGTTTTTTAGATCTTTATCTAACTACACCCGATAAAAAATTGCAAGCATTAAACCGCATGATGTGAATTCAACAACTTCTAAATCATTAAGCCATTCGAGACTTCCGGAAGTTTTTCCATGTCTCTCTCATTAGTAAACGCTTTGAAAGGATAACCATCAAAATATTTTATTCAAAATATTTTATTTATTCCATCCAACAGTAGCTCACGTGTTCACATCCACAGCTTCCTCATCACAAAACAGACAAATGACGATACTTAGTAAAAGTCCAAGTGTCTATATGAATAATATCTTTCTATTCAAAAATTATTCGTCGACTTCACAGTTCCACCTGTTTGATTCATATGTTTATAGTGTGGCGCCATCTACATCGCCACATGCAAATTACGCATCAAAAACCTGACGTCACACAAATCCTGCATCGCGCAATTAAGAGTTTACCACGCGAACACCAGAGTGAACTTTACACCCTGTTCTTTATGTGGAACAGGGTGTAAAGTTCACTCATCCTTCATCTGAGTAGTGATACATCTTCATCCATCCCACATAAAAATGAGGAAAATATGGTGAGGAAAATTTTGAGTATGAATGTGGGCTATAAGAGTAGGGTAAGATCAAAGAAACGATGGATGGACTGTGTGAAAGATGATATGGCTAGAAAGGGGGTAACTATCAAGATGACGACTAATGGTATGGAAGGATGACATGAGGAGGACATGATTTGGGATAAAAACGGGAAAATTATGAATATCGCCATTAGGGTTTAGGTCCCGGGACGTCTCGTGTCTCGAAATCCTGGTACTTTTTGTTTTAGTTGTATCGGGTCCCGAGACTTTCGGGTCGAAACTCGAGACACTAGTCACCACAGCTTACATTCCCAAAATACGGATTTTATTTCGAATTTGAGTAAAACTGCAGTTATTGCTTTTGCGGAAGAACGTAGAGTCCCGCTTATCCAAACGCCAGATTGGGAAATAATGGACACCGAACCTACTACCAGTAGCTCTACAGTCCACAACGAACCCGACGAGTCGTTTCAAAATCAAATAGAAGACATAATCAAAATCAAAGAAAATGTACCAAAATTCTTGCAAAAAAGTCAAGAGCAACATTACAAAAGGAGTTCCAGTTGTTTGATTGAACAACCAATTTTTTTGATACATCTGGCACAAAATTAATTCGATTATAATTTTAATCTGAGTAGTCTCGAAGTCCCGGGACGTCCCGTGACTTTGATCGTGAGTTGTCTCGTGTCCTGAGACTGAGACTGTCGAAACTTCCCAAACCCTAATCCTCACACATCTAAACAAGTTGAACAGAACTACAGGCTACAAAATTCCATTAGAAACTCCATTAATACATAGAAAGAAAAGGAAAACGAAACAAAAAGCATCGGAATTTACCCGCAAGACATTGTGAAGAAGGACGAATGTCTATAAGGCTTTTTTTATGGTAAACAGTACATACGACGATATATCAAGTTAGACATTGCCTGTATGAGCTGACGTCATTGTATGGCAAGATAACTCTATCAGTAGTATTGACACACGCAATGTGAGTGCGGGGCTGTCCAGAACATGAACCACTTGCTGGAATACCCCAAGTGTACCTTTGACTTTGAGGATCTAATGAATGCCACTAACACTGCTATTAACGTGTCATCGACTCGAAAAGAAGAAGAAGAACGGAAAGCTGATCAACTAAAATATCCTTTCTTTGGTATTGTTTGTCAAGTCGTTAAGCTTTTTAAGTTCTGAGTTGAGTTACACGATTACTGACAAATGCACGTACTGGCTTGGTAAGTTTACTCATATCTGTTGTTGTTCTTTTCTCAAAAGACTATTTCGGACACCAATCTACATGGTCCTCGTTCACATCATCTGAACAAGATTACGTCTGGACTCAAAAAGAGACCTGTGAGTTTGGTTTCGTGTTTCTTCTCAGAGTAGTTGGATAGGAAACACCGACCATATCTAGTTTAAAAAATATATATTGGTGAGTAAAAGTATTTGTATAAACCTTACAGAAATAAATTTTATTTATCATTTGATTTAATGCAACGTTATACTGGAAACACATAACTTGATGTAGAGTCCGGCCACGCTAAGTCTGCATATGTAAAAAACGGTGGAATTTAAAAATCATTAGACCGCGACACCTTCTGTCTTACGAATAAAGAATTTGATACTTTGTTTGTCTTTTTGTTTTTGATAGGTTATTTTGTTCATATTCTGATTTATTCCTAGTAAAGAATAGTTACTTTAGCACGGTGCAGGGTGGATTTGATACAGTTTTGTCATCGTATGGAGGTAGAGCATAGGTACGACATAGTCTATTACACATAATCTATTAGGCAAAATATCAAAATCACACGTAAACTTTTCGATATCTTATACACATTGTCGTTATGATTTTGTAATATCCATATTTAAAAGAGTGTCCTTGGAGTTTCTTGCCGGTTCTTCTCCATAGAGATCTACGTTTTGGAATGGGCAATTAGCTTCAAATTTCTTACTAACTGACCGACTCTTTGACAGTTCAAAAGTGCCTGTAAATAGTTTAATTGAAATAAATGCTTTGAGTTTGAGTTTTTGGTTAAGGACAAACTCAAACTCAAACTCAAAGCATTTATTTCAATTAAACCATTTACAGGCACTTTCAACAACAACGTGCTGTTGCTTCATATCTTGGAATTTACATATCATAAATAATATAATAACTCCCGCACTCTACTTTTAAAAGGTTTAACCATTTTTCTATTTTATTTTGTGAAACAACTTTTAACCTGAGCAATCTGACATTTCAAGTACTGTCCGAAACTGACTGATGTAAAAGTTTATCATATAAAAAACTTTTTGGGGTTGCTCATTTATTCCATTGCAGACTTAGCGTGGCCAAACTCTGGCTCAGATCTTCGTGTGTCCTTTTTACCATCTAAAAGGAAGCTACAAACATTCGTCCTTCTTCAAAATGTGTTGCGGGTAAATTCCGATGCTGTTTTGTTTCGTTTTCCTTTTTTTTATGTATGAATAGAGTTTGTAATGACATTTTATTGGGTTACCTGGAGCTGTATTTACCTCGCCTCGTTTAGACTCAGCCTTACGGACGTTAGTGTAGGAACGTGTTTTTATGTTTGGGTAGATAGATAAGCAGCAGTCTTATGCAAAGATCTTGCAACAATATGTAGATCAGAATAAAAACAGTAACTTAGTTATTGTTTTTGTCTAAAAGTATAACGAAAATATCCAATATGCATAAATTATGGTTTCAATTATAATAATAGGTAAGTAATTTGTATTTTCATTAAATTCTATAATTGTTTATTGTCTTTGCAATGTTTACTCATTATAATTGCATAGCTAGCAACATTGTTGCAAAGAAATATTGTGTCAACTTTGCAATTAGTTATTTTGTAGACTGTATAGGTTTTCAATTAAAGTTATTATTTCTTTTTTCTTCAGTTCCTTAATAATGAAGGCTCCTTTGAGACTTATTTCTGAAAATTGCAAAATGGACTGAAAGTTATCTTCTCGTGAATAAATAATTGATTTCGTAGAATAATTTGAATTCAAACTAACCGCGTAATTATTTTATTAAATTGGTAATTAAAACAGAGGTCAATTTAGAATTTGAAATGCAAATTACTTATTCATAATATTGGTATCTCATTATACAAAAATATACAACAATTCATCTAATCTTCGTGCTTACTGCTTTTTGTAGCGACGATATTTAGGTCAGCAGATTACAAACCAATGAAAACATTCGTATGTAGTTTTCAAAGAATAAACACGCAATGAATAATTACTTCGATCTCACAAAGGCATTTGACAGTGTTTATCACAAGTTAACATTGTATCCTCTCGCTTATTTCATTGTTTTTCCTATTTAAATACTTATTGGAGGCAGAGGTCGGTGCCAAGTATTGTCTGCAGTGAATCTGAGTCACGTCAGGGTCAAGGTTCTAGTACCGAGTAGAGTAAACACGTGAGGATTGCCGCAAGGAGCGTGATTAGGACCTGTTGTGGTATTTATCCAACAATAATGCTTGAATTTCTATTCAGTTGGAGTTAGGCAAATGAAGCGTATTTAAATTATGAATGTCAGTTGGTTATTATAACAGGTTCACTTATTATATGAACGATAGGCCGGTTCTATGGTAAAAGCAACGTTTGTTTAAAATCAATTTTAACCATTCCTCATATTTCTAATTTGTTGGTAAATTAATCACTTTAATGAAAATTTAAGACATAACATATAACGTTAACGTTGGTAGGTATCTTTAAATTTATTAGATGGTAATTTATGAGGAGCAAACCTCGTAAGATATTGGTCGTAAATAATAATCTGGAGTCTAGATCATTTGATAAATGACCCTGCAGTGTTTAGGAAGGTCAGAGCAAAAAACGTTCGGAATTCTCTTTGTGTTGACATTTAAAAAAAAATTGGCAGGGCCAATAACGTGCAGATTGTATATAAAATTAGTCATAGTGTAGTGTTTTAATTAGTTACTGATAATAATTTTTTTAATGTCAATATCAATCTACCTAGCCAGTTCCAGTCTAACCGAATGCAGCTGAATACCAGTATTTTACAAGGAGCGATTGCCTATCTGGCCTTCACAACCTAGTTACTGCGGTGACACGACAGACTTTTGGGCTTCTAACTGAGGTATTCCACTCAGAGCATAGATTTCAACTGAACCGCACCTGAGCACTTCGACTAACCGCACTGAAACAAAACTTGAATAAGTGCGGTTCGGTGGAACAGTTAGAAAATTTTAGTGTAATGGCTGTCAAAGATCTATGAATGACAGCCGGGACCAACGGCTTAAGGTGCTTTTCGAGACACGGAGTTTCGTGGATGATCATCACTCATCCACGAACCCACCTCGACAAGGGTAGCTTAACCTTCAACCGACCCGTGCGACTGTTATCATTTAGCCACGAGCACCTCCGTTTTTTTTTTTTCAATTTGATATCTTTAATAAGTGTTTTCTACTACGTGTAGTTTTGTCTATCTGTAAAATAATGATTAAGTAAATTAAAAATTAAAATACCCACGCAAGTTTCATAAATGTAGATTAGAGGCAATGAGCTACTGATTAGCATAAAATGACTTAAAATAAATGACTGAAGTAATTTATTTGTTTTGAAGTATTTTTTTTAAATTTGTGACGTTTGAAATGTCATTGAAATTTTTAATCTTAGTCCACAAATAATATTTTGATTTATTGTCAAACTGTACATTTTCAAAATATTTCCGTAAAAATACAATATGTTTTCAAAAGAATGTTACACAAAAAAAAAATTCTTTATCGTCAGTTTATGACATAACTTAATTTGTACATGAATCATTGTAATTGTTTTATCGAAGTATTGCGTTCGTAATATCATTTAACAAACTTCAATATTGTGTAACATAGTGCCGAAATACTCGATTACAGCATCTTGAAATCTAGACCCAGACGGATCAATACCTGTCACTAACTTTACCTGTGTAGACAAAAACGGATAAGTCTACGCAACTTATACCGTAAGAGCGAATGCAGACTACATATTTTATAATTAACTAGCTGTTGGTCGCGGCTCCGCCCGCGTGAACTCTAAAATAAACGTCGCCTAATTTACTCCATATAATCTATCTGTCAGTGAAAGTTCCGTCAAAATCGCTCTAGCCGTTTCGGAGATTAGTCGGAACAGACAGACAATTTTATTTTTTTATAAGTATCTTTTAAACTTTCATATGCATTATTTTGACATTTCAAACATATGCTTTAATTTTATTTATTTGTATTTATAATATGTAGTGCTGGCAAGTCTATGAGTCTTACCTTGTTATACCTATCTTCTGTTTCGTAAAAGCCTCTTTCCGGAAAGTCATTTTATTGTTTAAGGCTTCAAAGAAATAAGTACTCGTGTTTTCATTAAGTAGAGCAAGGGTAAAAGGTTTCCATAGTAACAAGAATTAATTGCTTTTGTCTAGGCATTTATGTCACTACAACACAAAATTGTATACTTAATTAAATACTTGCCGTCGTGTTTTGTTTCTTAAAATACACTTAATTTCGAGGACATGTAGGTTTACTATGACTCGAGGGCCTTAGGGCATTATCATAGGACCTGCAAATTCACATCATCTGCTTAGCTTATTCACAACTATGTTGGGTCAGTTTCCAGTCTAACCGGATGTAGCTGAATACCAGTATTTTACATGGAGCGACTGCCTATCTGACTTCCTCAACCCAGTTACAAAAAAAATATGACCCATAAAGGGCAATGTCTTTCTGAGTCTACATTCACCTCTATCCACCAGAATGTCCATTTAACACTGTTCTGTCACCTAAACACTACGTAATCGATTACTGAGATGAAAGTTACTCAACCGCCCATCAACGACCTCTTATGTCATTTGGTTGCGGTGTTGTGGCATTGCTTCGTGAGGTAATGGCATGTAGGCGGCATTTTGTGCCTCTGTAGGTTGGTCTTTCTAGAAATGGTGAAAGATCAAATTTGTTTCCCTCAATATTATGGGGCATGTACGGGCTCATCAACCGCACATTATACTTTGCGAACGCAGCAACCTACTTGGATGTTGTGCGTTACAAATATTGTTATAATTATAACGTTTTTAGCAATGCACATCGAGTCAGACAATAACTGTGGAACTAACCACTAGTCAATCGAAGGAATCGCTACCACTTTAACTTGTTAACCTTATACATTTTAATATAACTTTAAACTCAACTTGTGGTTCTTTCTGTGTACTCCATAGCTAAACCAACATTAACAAAGTGATAATGTACTTACGTACAACCATTGGCTCCTACAGGACAAATCGTTGCGATGGTCCAGAAGTTAAGAGTGCGTTTCCACTGAGGCGGAAACGAGGAGAAGTGCAGGAATCGTCTAGGTCTTAGTGGAAACGCACTCTTACTCTTTGAACCTGGCAAGTAGGTACTAATTGTAACTTTTACTATAAAAAAATACAATAGACGTGGTATATACAGTAACCTGTTCCGCTTAGTTATTTTTAAAGAGCATTTCGCAGAGACTGCGTTCAGAGCTCGGTGGGACAACACGCCGTGTTCGAGTTCGCGACAAGTCAATCGTCATCCTGAGGATGCCTCGTTGAGAGGTGAAACACGTGTCGATTTATTTCAGAGTTTTTTTATGGCTCTTTAGAAATAGCTACGCGGAACAGGTTACTAAATATATCCAAGTCTATTGTATTTTATAATAGATTTCCGCAAGGTCACGCCTGAATTGATTAACTACTTTTACAATTTGTGAATTATCTCGAGGAATCCTGAACTTCTAATCGTCAGTAAAGTGCTGTTAGCAGGCGTGGTCGTCTTCTCTGTGCGAGAAGAGGCCTGTAGCCTGCACTGGTATACATATATTTTGTAACTACAAGTCACAAAGAGTTTAATGCCTGTCCATTCTCGTCGTTAATAATTATATGTTTTTGTAAGTTTGTTGACTCAAAATTGTGTAATCTTGTGGGAACGTCATCGTCATTCGTGTTTTTAACCTTCGGAAGGTCATTGTTATCTATTATTCCTATCAAGATTTAGCTAACCTTGTTTTGGTTTTTTGAGAATATTATTTACGTTATGTCCTGTCTTATTTATGTTCGAGAATATGTGATGACAACCAAATATACTGTTTTGCTGTGACTTTTATCACATAATGAATGAAGTTTTAAATTAAACTAGCTGATTCGACAGATATTGCCCCATGATTCATGCAAAATTCGCATAGAAAATGGACAAATTTTCCCGGCAACCCTTCCAATTTTTCATTCCGTAAGAACCTGATTCGGACTATTACGAACATTTTATAACAAAAAAAATTCAAATCGGTCCGGCCATTCTTGAGTTATGCCCTTACTAACAAACAAATTTTTTAACACAATTTTATTTATTACTAGCCAGCGGCATCGCCCGCGTGATACCTTTATAAATTATAACCTATGTTACTCCGTGATAATATAGCATTCTACTGGTGAAAGAATGTTTAAAATCGGTCCAATAGTTTTTGAGTTTATTCATTACAAACATACAAACAAGATTTGATTTTTTGTATATTTGTATTAGTTTATTAATAGATTATTAGTAGTTTATTATTAGATCAAAATGTCATTTAATTAACAATGTCCTTCACTTAACCCATAATAAATAATACAGCTAGAATCTTCGAAACGAGAATTTAAATCTCAAAACATTGAATGTCATCTTGAGGTTTTGTTTTATTTTCCGAAAATATTGTTGGACTCTCCGGATCTTATAAAAACTTAGACACTTATTCAACGTGTGTCTCAGTCTTACGTCAAACTCCATTAATATAAATGTCGTGTTTTTAAAAGTTGTTTAGCCTAAACAACTGATAAACATGGTTTTGTGGTAATAAAGTTCGTGTTTTTCGTGATCTCTCATAAAGATACTACAGGTTCCTGTCCTGCCTCTCCAAAACTCCAAAGCCATCTTTATTTTTTGCTTTTTATATAGCTTTTTAAATAAATCTTTTTGGTAGAAAAATACCAAAAAGATTTATTTCTGTATGCCAAATCAAAAGTCATATTGAAATTAGGCTCAGAATCGGCACTTTTTGAACGCCACTAAAAGACCATCACCACTTCCTAGTGCTTTAGCTGAGAAGAAGTGGCGCAATGTAACTTCTGCAATATTCTGCAATATCCAGAATACGTATTGTATGCGCAGAATTGCGCTAGTTTAGCTTCAATTGCGTAGATGCGCGTGAGCATGCGCTCTGTGTGCATTCATAGAATAGCCATTCACTTTCTGTTGCAGTTATTGTGCCATTGTAACATGATTTAACTATTTTAACTGTGTTAAATTGGGTCGATATAGCATCCTGTATATAATGATAACTGAGCAGACCTTAGCTCCATCAGAACTTGAGGCATTAGGGTGCCTTTCCACTAGACATATGCAATGATGATGTTATGTGTGTGTGTGTGTGTGTGTATGTGATGAGTGTGTATATATATAACATCATGCCCGTACATCCCCGAAGGGTTAGGTAGAGGTATACCTATAAAACACCCACATTTCGCCAGTTATGTTTAAGTCCCATGTTATAGGGCGAACCTATTGCCATCAACCGGGCACAAATCCAGACCCCGGGCTGCTACTGAGACATTTCAGGTGGAAAATACAAGAACACTTCGCCCAACCCGGGAAACGAACCCAGGATCTCATGCTCAGTAGCAGTGACGTATTTTAAAATTTAGCGCCCTGGGGCTGTAAGGTTTGCCGCCCCATAAATTAACGGAAAAAGCAAACTTTTCATTTTAAAATAAAATCAGAGCAGTGTGTTGTTGTGGGCTGAGAATGATGATAATTATTTTAAAAAACTAAAAAGGTCACACAAAGAAATAAACACCATTTAATTAATATTTACATTTTTTTCCGATGGACAGATTGGTTAACAAATTCTTCAATGACACTGTCAACTCATAATAACGGATTTTGTCAAGTCGGTTTCTGTAGTAGCTAAACTATTCGCTTAAACGGGAACGTAGATAATTTTTAGGGTTCCGTACCCGGAGGACCCCTATTACTAATAATAGGGTTCCGTTTTGCACCCTCCAAACAAACAAACCTCTACAAACAGCGAAGGCTTAGGCCTTCGCTGTTTGTCCGTCCGTCTGTCTGTCAGCGGGCTGTATCTCATGAACCGTAATAGGTATACCGTTTAAATTTTCACAGATAGTGTATTTATATTGCCGCTGAAATAACTAATAATAAAAATGATATAGTTAAAAATTAAAGGGGTCCCCATACAATAGCCATTTGATTAAAAAAAAAAACTTTCTTTCCTTGGCATGTGGAGTGTCATTGTCTAGAGCTCATCGAGTTTTTTTTTTATCTTCGAAAGTGAAGAATTAGGGTGCCGTCAAAGATGTCAGTTTTAGAACATTGTTTACGACATCTATCGCACCAATAAACAAGTTAGGAATTTAAGACTTCTGTATAATTATCATGTACCCTATACTGTATTTAATCAACGAATAATAAAGACACATACATAAGGTTCTTTTTTTTATATTTTATTAAAATACCTATAGGCGATTTTCTACAACTGCAGAAAATAACTTTGAAATTCCCAGTATCATTATGAAATACAAATTTGTTTTGCGATTTTTTTAAATAATGTAAAATATTCTTCGTTTAGAATTTTCATTTATTTACTAGTAAATATTGTACGATTGTACGGAAACCTTTGTATGCGAGTCCGACTCGTACTTGGCAAGAATAAAAACTATTTCTTCTAAGTACGGAAACCGAACGTTCCGCACTGCAATTAATTTGTCACCGCAATGCACACAAATATGCGTCAAATCCCTTTGTTAAAATAAATTAAGTTTGTTTGGTTGCCGAAGTACTCAGGGAGTTCCACCAGGAGTTTCATGAGTTTCACTCTAACTTCTGCTTCAGACATTGTAGCGTGAGGTTTTGCGCCGCCCCTCGCAGCCTGCCGCCCCGGGCCATTTCCCTTTTGGCCCTAGGGTAAATACGCCACTGCTCAGCTACTGCTGACGCGCTACTGCGCTTGCGACCACTAGAATGTGTAAAAATTAATTAATTATAATAATTATCAGCATAATAAGAAACAATAAGAACGATGTGATGGAATGTTTCGCTCTTGGGTCAAATGTCAGTAATTGTTTGAAGTTAATTAGGCATGTCTTGTTTAAAATTGTTGCTACGTATTTTTAGAATATTTTTATTTCAGACGGAGTCCATAGGGTTAGTAACAATTTTAGGGTAGGTTCAGATGACAAGCGCTCAGCGCGCGTTGAACGCGCGTTGAATTTTTGTATAGTGTTCACATGGTGCGCGCTTGTCAGGCGTTAAACGCGCGTTGTTGCGGCCAGTTTGAGTTCTACATTTGTCGAAGATGGACGTAGAAACAGTTTTATCGGTGATTTTATACAGACGGCAGAAACGACACAACAGAAGACGGAGATATTGGGTTCACCCAATTTTGTTGAACCAAAAACCAGGCTGACTGAAAGTCAGTACATTATTTTATATCCTAAGTTAAGGCAATTTGAGCCCAAATTCTTTAACTACTTCAGAATGTCCATCAAGTCATTTGATGACTTACTGACTCTCATAAACGATGAACTCGTAGCAGATAAAAACGCTGTGCGATATAGCATTTCACCGGAAGAAAAACTCATAATTACATTGAGGTAAGTTTTTTAATAATCAACATAATCTATAAATCAAATAAATCAAATCAACTTGTTAAGGAACAATTTTTTTAAAGAAAAAATAACATTTTGTTACTCGCAGAATAACTCTAACTCTGATTCATTGCTGACATTAGTTGGTGCTGGCGATGGAGTAGGTGTTACTGGCGATGGAGACCCCATTGCTGTAGTATAACCATAATGTGCAAAATTATTTGACACACTAGACTGCTGTGATCTATAATCATGATAACGAAAGCCTTCAACAGAAGCTGATGACTGATGACGCTGCTCTTGTGATGAAAAATTAAATTCTTTTTGGTTTTGCAAAATTAAATTATAAATGGCAATTTTAGTTTGAAGTCGCCTATATTCCGGATTTTTTTTAATCTCTTTAACGAGTGACAAACAAAACAGCTTGTCTTCATCGTCATCTTCTTTTGGATGAGACACATTTTTCTGTGCTAAACTCTGCTCTAATATGTTTGCAAATCTTTCATCAGCAGGATTTAATTTTTGTTTTTTTCTTGAAGTAGATTTAGGACTCTTAAAGCCAGAACTTATTTCTACTTCAGCAACCTCTGACGAAGTTGATGCATTATCTGCATCGAAACTACTTTCTGTATCTTTGTTGGCAATTGATGCCTGTAGAAATCGTAGTCTATTATAATGAATATATGTCGAAGTTTTGGAAGCTCCTGATCCAGATTTGACAGTCTTTATTTTCTTCACCTCTCTCATATAATTATCCCGTAAACTCTTCCACTTTTTTTGCAGGGATGACGCTGAAAAAAAAAACAGTATTTAGTAATAGTTTATGTTTGTTTCCAGATATTTGGCCATTGGATGTTCATTTGGGACATTAAGCTACGACTATAGAATTGGCAAATCTACTGTGGCTACTATAATACCACATGTATGTGAAACTATTTGGAAAAAATTAAGGCCCGTTGTTATGAGTGAACCAACGAAAGAAAAGTGGTGTGAAATATCCACGATATTTGAAAAGAACTCAAAGTTTCCCAATTGTTTGGGAGCCTTGGACGGGAAACATATACGGTTAATCCAGCCTGAACACACGGGTTCTATGTATTATAACTATAAAAATTATTTTTCGCTAGTTTTATTGGCGCTAGCGAATGCAAACTATTGTTTTGTGTGGGTTGACATAGGTGCCTACGGTAAAAACAGTGACTCAGGTATATTCAAGAATTCTTCATTGTACAAAAAGCTGACAGAAAGGTCATTAGATCTACCTGAGCCAAAGGCATTGTTAATACAAAATAGACCGACAACGTTGCCATATGTGATAGTGGCTGATGAAGCTTTTGGCATGATGGAGAATTTAATGCGTCCATATGGGGGAAGGTCACTAACTTATGCTAAAAAAATATTTAATTACCGTTTGACATTAGCACGCCGGTATGTTGAATGTACTTTTGGCATAATGTGCAATAAATGGCGCATTTTACACAGGCCGTTAGATGTTAACATCGGTTTTGCAGAAAAGATCGTAAAAGCGATATGTACACTAAATAATTATGTCAGAATCAGGGATGGCTACAATTTTGAAGACACACTTTATACGCCACCCCTGGAAAATCTAGCCTCACATTATACCGGACGTGCTGTGCGACAGGCGGATAATGTTCGAGTACATTTAACAAACTATTTCATTAATGAAGGAAAAGTAGATTGGCAGGATCGTTATATTTAACTTGTAACACAAACCGATTGTAAATGTAAATAAATATATATACTCACATAATATTTTCTTCTTTTCTTCATTGTCATGTCCTTCACAAAATATAAGGACGAGTTCTTCCCAAGCCCGTCTTCTCAAATTCTTATCTGAATAATCGCTACTTGTCATGTCCCATATCGCAGGACGTTTCTCTATTTCATCAATTAATAATTCCGTATTAAAAGCTTCGGTTTCCATTTCGGACGATTTTCGGACGAACTTGACGAACCCTAAAATACGTCTATCCGCGTCGAAAGCGCGCGCTCAACTGAACGGAAACATAGAAAACCAATGATCTCAAAGCGGCGTTGACGCGCGCTGACAACAGTCGAGCGCTAGCGCAGCGTTGAACGCGCGCGTTACTAAAACGCGCGTTAGCATGTGTACGGCCTGAATAAAATGTATGTAGTTGTAAACGCGCGTTATCAAAACGCGCGTTGAGCGCTTGTCATCTGAACCTACCCTTACTTAACATCTAGCGTTAGTAGGTACAACACAGATTATACAAAAAAAAAAAAAACAGCTTGGAGCTGCATCCACCTCCGCAACATCGGGGAATCCCACCGATCTGCGAACACTACTTTACTTACTTTATACTAATTGGTGCGGTTTCTAGAGGTTACTGTTTATTAAAATAAATATTATGTGTCAGTAGGTACATTATAGGTAAATGTTAGCTAGATTTTAATTACATTCATTTTCTCATTAAAAACTAAAAATAGAATAGGACAAAGATACAAAAAAAAACTCAGCAAGAAGATACAATTAAAATGGCTGGGAAAAAAGATAAAAAATTGTATTTGAATAGGCACCAAATATAAATAAAATAAATACAAAAAAAGAATACAAATTCCAAATAAACCTTGCCGTTCGCGTTGGTGTGAATAAACTAATATGCAATGTGCTCACAGGTCAATTAAAACAACCTAAAACAAGCTTAATTGCCTTCATAAAATTATCTATTAACTTACTGACCGAACAGACAGTGTCCTGTCCATATTTCAATACTTCATACAAAATTGCCATAGTACAAACCATAGTACAAATTCCCATAGTGCAAATTCCCATTGTGCAAATTACCATAGTGCAAATTCCTATAGTGCAAATGCACTCTCAGTTTTCCCGAATTTTCACACCATCCCGGCTCTATTCATTTTTTTCTTTCCGTAAGAACCTGATTAGGACTACTGTGAACATTTTAAAACAAAAAATAACCAAATCAGTCCAGATGTTCTCAACTGAAGGCCCCGCAGACAGTCGCGACGCGACGGTGCGACCTGATTCTTGTAGAACAATTTCCATGAAGTTTTTATTGACTTGATGCGCTTACCAACGAACAGCATTTGATTTTTATTGAATAGGTAGTTGAATTAGGTACAAATGCAAATGATGTAGGTAACATAGATGTGCTAAACTTTGAAATCACTTAATATTGTGAATATCGTCCCATAAAATGTAGACAAACTTAATCAAATGATTAAATCTCAGATGTAAAATATTGCTCATTAATTGCTATTATGTAGCTATTTATAACAAATATTTCTTTAGAAATAAGCACGTACGTTCATAGATATTTTCGTCAATAGTGGACCGATTTTAAACATTCTTTTTCATTTGGTAGAGGAAGCTTCGATAATACGTATTAGATGCACTTGTGTATCTTGATGACGTTATAATACTTCCCGTCACTGCTTATATATATGGAAAATAGTGGTATACGAATTGGTGTGGAGTGGGCACTATAACAAAAACAACCGAAATCCAAAAAAAAAAAAACTGGTACACCGGGAGTGCCGACAGAAGTGAAAACTTGAAAAAAAATCGGCACCGCGGTAATCAACGCGTTGATGTCTTTTTAACCGTCTTACGAATTTTCGATCAGGTCACGTGTCCTGACGCAGTTTAACATTTTACCCATTACAAAAAAGTGCACAACGCCGCTAAAGAAGTTTTCACTTCAAAAAACCACTATAAAGTGAAAGATATTATTGAAGTCGGTTTATTCATTAAAGGTTTTGTGTAAATCGGCTGAAAAATTTACGATTATTGTTGAATATGTCGGAAAAAATTATGCCGATTGAGAACTTTATTGGCGTGCGTGGCGGAAATGGTAAAAGTTACATAAAATGTATGTTCTACAGTATTGTTCATCTTAAAAAGTTCAATAAAAAAGTCCGCGATGGCATATGTCTAAGATAGACATATGCCATCGCGGACTTTTTTATTGAAAAGGATGACCCACAATAAGCATTTTTATCTTTCAGAATTTGATAAAAATTTCATTGTTATTTCCGAAGCTATTTTGACCGGTATTATATTAATCCTTATCCAATAAACTATGTTACTTAAATTGAGCATTTAATTTAGATTAAAATATGCCTTGACATCATTTCATTTCAAATTTAAATGAATAGTTTAAAAGATATCACAGATTCAAAATTACGTGTGGCTAAATAATTATGGTTGACCGTAACGCAGGCGCAGCGGTAGGAGTCAATGACCTTTTCCGCGGTTTTTAGGTATGTAATCCCGGTATCGGTAGTACGTTCCCGTGGGATATTTTCCGACAACCACGCGGGCAAAAGCTAGTACCAAATAATTAAAATTAATGTTTTGTATTGTGTAATGTAAATTATTTTGCATACTATTTTATAGAATCAATTTTTTTCTAACATATGCCAAATCAAAAGTCATATTGAAATTAGGCTCAGAATCGGCACTTTTTGAACGCCACTAAAAGACCATCACCACTTCCTAGTGCTTTAGCTGAGAAGAAGTGGCGCAATGTAACTTCTGCAATATTCTGCAATATCCAGAATACGTATTGTATGCGCAGAATTGCGCTAGTTTAGCTTCAATTGCGTAGATGCGCGTGAGCATGCGCTCTGTGTGCATTCATAGAATAGCCATTCACTTTCTGTTGCAGTTATTGTGCCATTGTAACATGATTTAACTATTTTAACTGTGTTAAATTGGGTCGATATAGCATCCTGTATATAATGATAACTGAGCAGACCTTAGCTCCATCAGAACTTGAGGCATTAGGGTGCCTTTCCACTAGACATATGCAATGATGATGTTATGTGTGTGTGTGTGTGTGTGTATGTGATGAGTGTGTATATATATAACATCATGCCCGTACATCCCCGAAGGGTTAGGTAGAGGTATACCTATAAAACACCCACATTTCGCCAGTTATGTTTAAGTCCCATGTTATAGGGCGAACCTATTGCCATCAACCGGGCACAAATCCAGACCCCGGGCTGCTACTGAGACATTTCAGGTGGAAAATACAAGAACACTTCGCCCAACCCGGGAAACGAACCCAGGATCTCATGCTCAGTAGCAGTGACGTATTTTAAAATTTAGCGCCCTGGGGCTGTAAGGTTTGCCGCCCCATAAATTAACGGAAAAAGCAAACTTTTCATTTTAAAATAAAATCAGAGCAGTGTGTTGTTGTGGGCTGAGAATGATGATAATTATTTTAAAAAACTAAAAAGGTCACACAAAGAAATAAACACCATTTAATTAATATTTACATTTTTTTCCGATGGACAGATTGGTTAACAAATTCTTCAATGACACTGTCAACTCATAATAACGGATTTTGTCAAGTCGGTTTCTGTAGTAGCTAAACTATTCGCTTAAACGGGAACGTAGATAATTTTTAGGGTTCCGTACCCGGAGGACCCCTATTACTAATAATAGGGTTCCGTTTTGCACCCTCCAAACAAACAAACCTCTACAAACAGCGAAGGCTTAGGCCTTCGCTGTTTGTCCGTCCGTCTGTCTGTCAGCGGGCTGTATCTCATGAACCGTAATAGGTATACCGTTTAAATTTTCACAGATAGTGTATTTATATTGCCGCTGAAATAACTAATAATAAAAATGATATAGTTAAAAATTAAAGGGGTCCCCATACAATAGCCATTTGATTAAAAAAAAAAACTTTCTTTCCTTGGCATGTGGAGTGTCATTGTCTAGAGCTCATCGAGTTTTTTTTTTATCTTCGAAAGTGAAGAATTAGGGTGCCGTCAAAGATGTCAGTTTTAGAACATTGTTTACGACATCTATCGCACCAATAAACAAGTTAGGAATTTAAGACTTCTGTATAATTATCATGTACCCTATACTGTATTTAATCAACGAATAATAAAGACACATACATAAGGTTCTTTTTTTTATATTTTATTAAAATACCTATAGGCGATTTTCTACAACTGCAGAAAATAACTTTGAAATTCCCAGTATCATTATGAAATACAAATTTGTTTTGCGATTTTTTTAAATAATGTAAAATATTCTTCGTTTAGAATTTTCATTTATTTACTAGTAAATATTGTACGATTGTACGGAAACCTTTGTATGCGAGTCCGACTCGTACTTGGCAAGAATAAAAACTATTTCTTCTAAGTACGGAAACCGAACGTTCCGCACTGCAATTAATTTGTCACCGCAATGCACACAAATATGCGTCAAATCCCTTTGTTAAAATAAATTAAGTTTGTTTGGTTGCCGAAGTACTCAGGGAGTTCCACCAGGAGTTTCATGAGTTTCACTCTAACTTCTGCTTCAGACATTGTAGCGTGAGGTTTTGCGCCGCCCCTCGCAGCCTGCCGCCCCGGGCCATTTCCCTTTTGGCCCTAGGGTAAATACGCCACTGCTCAGCTACTGCTGACGCGCTACTGCGCTTGCGACCACTAGAATGTGTAAAAATTAATTAATTATAATAATTATCAGCATAATAAGAAACAATAAGAACGATGTGATGGAATGTTTCGCTCTTGGGTCAAATGTCAGTAATTGTTTGAAGTTAATTAGGCATGTCTTGTTTAAAATTGTTGCTACGTATTTTTAGAATATTTTTATTTCAGACGGAGTCCATAGGGTTAGTAACAATTTTAGGGTAGGTTCAGATGACAAGCGCTCAGCGCGCGTTGAACGCGCGTTGAATTTTTGTATAGTGTTCACATGGTGCGCGCTTGTCAGGCGTTAAACGCGCGTTGTTGCGGCCAGTTTGAGTTCTACATTTGTCGAAGATGGACGTAGAAACAGTTTTATCGGTGATTTTATACAGACGGCAGAAACGACACAACAGAAGACGGAGATATTGGGTTCACCCAATTTTGTTGAACCAAAAACCAGGCTGACTGAAAGTCAGTACATTATTTTATATCCTAAGTTAAGGCAATTTGAGCCCAAATTCTTTAACTACTTCAGAATGTCCATCAAGTCATTTGATGACTTACTGACTCTCATAAACGATGAACTCGTAGCAGATAAAAACGCTGTGCGATATAGCATTTCACCGGAAGAAAAACTCATAATTACATTGAGGTAAGTTTTTTAATAATCAACATAATCTATAAATCAAATAAATCAAATCAACTTGTTAAGGAACAATTTTTTTAAAGAAAAAATAACATTTTGTTACTCGCAGAATAACTCTAACTCTGATTCATTGCTGACATTAGTTGGTGCTGGCGATGGAGTAGGTGTTACTGGCGATGGAGACCCCATTGCTGTAGTATAACCATAATGTGCAAAATTATTTGACACACTAGACTGCTGTGATCTATAATCATGATAACGAAAGCCTTCAACAGAAGCTGATGACTGATGACGCTGCTCTTGTGATGAAAAATTAAATTCTTTTTGGTTTTGCAAAATTAAATTATAAATGGCAATTTTAGTTTGAAGTCGCCTATATTCCGGATTTTTTTTAATCTCTTTAACGAGTGACAAACAAAACAGCTTGTCTTCATCGTCATCTTCTTTTGGATGAGACACATTTTTCTGTGCTAAACTCTGCTCTAATATGTTTGCAAATCTTTCATCAGCAGGATTTAATTTTTGTTTTTTTCTTGAAGTAGATTTAGGACTCTTAAAGCCAGAACTTATTTCTACTTCAGCAACCTCTGACGAAGTTGATGCATTATCTGCATCGAAACTACTTTCTGTATCTTTGTTGGCAATTGATGCCTGTAGAAATCGTAGTCTATTATAATGAATATATGTCGAAGTTTTGGAAGCTCCTGATCCAGATTTGACAGTCTTTATTTTCTTCACCTCTCTCATATAATTATCCCGTAAACTCTTCCACTTTTTTTGCAGGGATGACGCTGAAAAAAAAAACAGTATTTAGTAATAGTTTATGTTTGTTTCCAGATATTTGGCCATTGGATGTTCATTTGGGACATTAAGCTACGACTATAGAATTGGCAAATCTACTGTGGCTACTATAATACCACATGTATGTGAAACTATTTGGAAAAAATTAAGGCCCGTTGTTATGAGTGAACCAACGAAAGAAAAGTGGTGTGAAATATCCACGATATTTGAAAAGAACTCAAAGTTTCCCAATTGTTTGGGAGCCTTGGACGGGAAACATATACGGTTAATCCAGCCTGAACACACGGGTTCTATGTATTATAACTATAAAAATTATTTTTCGCTAGTTTTATTGGCGCTAGCGAATGCAAACTATTGTTTTGTGTGGGTTGACATAGGTGCCTACGGTAAAAACAGTGACTCAGGTATATTCAAGAATTCTTCATTGTACAAAAAGCTGACAGAAAGGTCATTAGATCTACCTGAGCCAAAGGCATTGTTAATACAAAATAGACCGACAACGTTGCCATATGTGATAGTGGCTGATGAAGCTTTTGGCATGATGGAGAATTTAATGCGTCCATATGGGGGAAGGTCACTAACTTATGCTAAAAAAATATTTAATTACCGTTTGACATTAGCACGCCGGTATGTTGAATGTACTTTTGGCATAATGTGCAATAAATGGCGCATTTTACACAGGCCGTTAGATGTTAACATCGGTTTTGCAGAAAAGATCGTAAAAGCGATATGTACACTAAATAATTATGTCAGAATCAGGGATGGCTACAATTTTGAAGACACACTTTATACGCCACCCCTGGAAAATCTAGCCTCACATTATACCGGACGTGCTGTGCGACAGGCGGATAATGTTCGAGTACATTTAACAAACTATTTCATTAATGAAGGAAAAGTAGATTGGCAGGATCGTTATATTTAACTTGTAACACAAACCGATTGTAAATGTAAATAAATATATATACTCACATAATATTTTCTTCTTTTCTTCATTGTCATGTCCTTCACAAAATATAAGGACGAGTTCTTCCCAAGCCCGTCTTCTCAAATTCTTATCTGAATAATCGCTACTTGTCATGTCCCATATCGCAGGACGTTTCTCTATTTCATCAATTAATAATTCCGTATTAAAAGCTTCGGTTTCCATTTCGGACGATTTTCGGACGAACTTGACGAACCCTAAAATACGTCTATCCGCGTCGAAAGCGCGCGCTCAACTGAACGGAAACATAGAAAACCAATGATCTCAAAGCGGCGTTGACGCGCGCTGACAACAGTCGAGCGCTAGCGCAGCGTTGAACGCGCGCGTTACTAAAACGCGCGTTAGCATGTGTACGGCCTGAATAAAATGTATGTAGTTGTAAACGCGCGTTATCAAAACGCGCGTTGAGCGCTTGTCATCTGAACCTACCCTTACTTAACATCTAGCGTTAGTAGGTACAACACAGATTATACAAAAAAAAAAAAAACAGCTTGGAGCTGCATCCACCTCCGCAACATCGGGGAATCCCACCGATCTGCGAACACTACTTTACTTACTTTATACTAATTGGTGCGGTTTCTAGAGGTTACTGTTTATTAAAATAAATATTATGTGTCAGTAGGTACATTATAGGTAAATGTTAGCTAGATTTTAATTACATTCATTTTCTCATTAAAAACTAAAAATAGAATAGGACAAAGATACAAAAAAAAACTCAGCAAGAAGATACAATTAAAATGGCTGGGAAAAAAGATAAAAAATTGTATTTGAATAGGCACCAAATATAAATAAAATAAATACAAAAAAAGAATACAAATTCCAAATAAACCTTGCCGTTCGCGTTGGTGTGAATAAACTAATATGCAATGTGCTCACAGGTCAATTAAAACAACCTAAAACAAGCTTAATTGCCTTCATAAAATTATCTATTAACTTACTGACCGAACAGACAGTGTCCTGTCCATATTTCAATACTTCATACAAAATTGCCATAGTACAAACCATAGTACAAATTCCCATAGTGCAAATTCCCATTGTGCAAATTACCATAGTGCAAATTCCTATAGTGCAAATGCACTCTCAGTTTTCCCGAATTTTCACACCATCCCGGCTCTATTCATTTTTTTCTTTCCGTAAGAACCTGATTAGGACTACTGTGAACATTTTAAAACAAAAAATAACCAAATCAGTCCAGATGTTCTCAACTGAAGGCCCCGCAGACAGTCGCGACGCGACGGTGCGACCTGATTCTTGTAGAACAATTTCCATGAAGTTTTTATTGACTTGATGCGCTTACCAACGAACAGCATTTGATTTTTATTGAATAGGTAGTTGAATTAGGTACAAATGCAAATGATGTAGGTAACATAGATGTGCTAAACTTTGAAATCACTTAATATTGTGAATATCGTCCCATAAAATGTAGACAAACTTAATCAAATGATTAAATCTCAGATGTAAAATATTGCTCATTAATTGCTATTATGTAGCTATTTATAACAAATATTTCTTTAGAAATAAGCACGTACGTTCATAGATATTTTCGTCAATAGTGGACCGATTTTAAACATTCTTTTTCATTTGGTAGAGGAAGCTTCGATAATACGTATTAGATGCACTTGTGTATCTTGATGACGTTATAATACTTCCCGTCACTGCTTATATATATGGAAAATAGTGGTATACGAATTGGTGTGGAGTGGGCACTATAACAAAAACAACCGAAATCCAAAAAAAAAAAAAACTGGTACACCGGGAGTGCCGACAGAAGTGAAAACTTGAAAAAAAATCGGCACCGCGGTAATCAACGCGTTGATGTCTTTTTAACCGTCTTACGAATTTTCGATCAGGTCACGTGTCCTGACGCAGTTTAACATTTTACCCATTACAAAAAAGTGCACAACGCCGCTAAAGAAGTTTTCACTTCAAAAAACCACTATAAAGTGAAAGATATTATTGAAGTCGGTTTATTCATTAAAGGTTTTGTGTAAATCGGCTGAAAAATTTACGATTATTGTTGAATATGTCGGAAAAAATTATGCCGATTGAGAACTTTATTGGCGTGCGTGGCGGAAATGGTAAAAGTTACATAAAATGTATGTTCTACAGTATTGTTCATCTTAAAAAGTTCAATAAAAAAGTCCGCGATGGCATATGTCTAAGATAGACATATGCCATCGCGGACTTTTTTATTGAAAAGGATGACCCACAATAAGCATTTTTATCTTTCAGAATTTGATAAAAATTTCATTGTTATTTCCGAAGCTATTTTGACCGGTATTATATTAATCCTTATCCAATAAACTATGTTACTTAAATTGAGCATTTAATTTAGATTAAAATATGCCTTGACATCATTTCATTTCAAATTTAAATGAATAGTTTAAAAGATATCACAGATTCAAAATTACGTGTGGCTAAATAATTATGGTTGACCGTAACGCAGGCGCAGCGGTAGGAGTCAATGACCTTTTCCGCGGTTTTTAGGTATGTAATCCCGGTATCGGTAGTACGTTCCCGTGGGATATTTTCCGACAACCACGCGGGCAAAAGCTAGTACCAAATAATTAAAATTAATGTTTTGTATTGTGTAATGTAAATTATTTTGCATACTATTTTATAGAATCAATTTTTTTCTAACTCAACCGACAGCTGTGCTGCTGGGGAGTTTATTGCGCCACTTCTTCTTCCCAGCTAAAGCACTAGGAAGTGGTGAAGGGTGGGCGTTTTTGGGGACTGTCTTTTGTAATTTTGACGTTCGAAAAGTTTGAATAAATGACTTTGGAATTTGAATTTTGTCGTTTATAGATCAAGATCTAATAGAGAGGCCAAGGCCTTAGTTTCTTTCTAACTATTACCAAATTACTAAAATGCATTCTCTTTTTGTTACAGGACAATGGACGAAGAAAAATCACAATAATGACCTGAATCAAAACAACAATAATATTTCACTGTGATTTAAGTTTTAAGTCAAAAAAGATCTCTTAAGGATAAGCATAAATGGTCACAGTTATATAGAAGAAGAGTGATTTTGTGAAAATGCCTGCGATTTTGACAAAGATTAGGGAGCAGGCGTCGAGGGTACAGCCTTCGATAGCGTTGGGCGTTGGAGTTGGGGTCGCATTAGCAGCCTGTGCGGTATATGGAACGAGAGATAAGAAACAGACGCCTCCGTGTAACAATAATAATAATTATAAGGTGAGTTAATTAAAATTTATATTATGAAACATATAGGTTATTTAAATGGCTGTTAAAATAGGTGTGATTAGAGACGACTGTGAATAGAGGTGATAATATGATATATATACAATTATTATAACGAATACATCAGGCTTTATATTCAGAGTAAAAAGATATCTGTAAAAGGTATCTGAGAAACTTCCAATCTCTCTCAACACATTTGAGTATGCAATAACTCCTCCTCAGTTGAGATAAGCCTCTCAAAAGTGGAAAGTTTAGGATGATGAAGAAAAAAATTAAAAACTTTCGTGCCATCTACACGAACAAGAAAAAGATAATGTAGACAAAACACAAAGCTATGCATTTCCTGATACACAGTATTTGAATACCCACCGATTTAACAAATACGTTTCTTCATAGGTCGCTAAAAATGGCAAGCTACACAACGTCGACAATAGCACAGCAAACGGCGACACATGCGGTGGATGCTGCGGCGCGGAACAGTGTGCACTCTGCAGAGGAGATGCCGACACTGACAATAAACAGAATATTGTAAGTAATTTATTTAAAGGCTTTTACTAAACTAAATACATATACAGCTAACAGTATAAGATCTGTCGTAATTATAGATCTAAGTTAAAGGAAAGCACGGAACTGTTAATTAGCGTACCTTCCTACTTAATAATTATACCTTCGAACTAGAAAATACTTCGATTTAGAAATCATAGTAATTGTAATAATTATTTTGAAAAGTGGAGAGTTTTAGCTGCTTTTACAGGTTTTGGTTTGCCTGCTGTTAATGACAAAAAATCCAATAACAAATCAGCAAATCAGACACAAAATATATTTTACGACACTATAGTTAATTAACTGCATAAATTTACTCATGCAAGTAATTGTCCATTACAATTCACCATCCATAAAAAAATATATTTAGCTTTTTACGAGAGAATGAGAATGTTGTTTCTTATAGGAAATTATTGATAAAATTAAAATATTTCCAATTCATATTACTATTTATTGCAATGTTTCATTAGCTCTCGTTAATGTATTCCATATGAATTTAGAATTCGTCCAAGCTTTTTATCAGGTTCCAATAGTTTTGCAAATTACTTCGAGTCTAAATGATAAATGATACTTATCATTCTCAAGTTTATCCTATGTAAATAACCAAGATGCAATATAAAGCAAATTCATATATTTGTACTGAAATGAAGCCTACAAAGTTTTTTTCAATTGTACCTATGTAGATGATATCATTATCGGTTTGATAATATTATTTATGTCTTTAATCAAGTCAGCATCCTATTTAATTGCTGGCATTGATTTGGTCATCAAAGCTGTATAAGAATCCAACATGAATTATTGCTCAGTCCTAAATGGTTCAGTTTACGCAAACGCTGGACAAAATATACGATTTGTTAAAGACACATAATTTTCTACCCCAAAGCTCCTTCCACAGGAGGATGCAGACGAAACTCAATCAGTGGAGGAACACATCCCGGGTCTCAACCTGGAGTTCCTCAGACAGCTGATCTCCCTAGCCAGGATCATGGTGCCAGGAGTCAGGAGTCATGAGGTCGCATTGTTGTCTGCGCACACACTATGCCTGTTCACTAGAACCTTCTTGTCTATTTACGTGGCTTCGTTGGAAGGATCCATTGGTAAGTGGAATTTGTTGAAGTACTGTTTGTTTTATCTGTTTGCAGCCTTTCAGTTTTATGTTAATGTAAGTAGTTCAACACAGAATAAGAAATCGTTACTTTTTAACGTTGTACAGCACAAATTTCAGAAGTAACGGTCCGCTATTTAGCACAATTGTTCTTTTATTGTAAAAAAAATGCAAAAGAACTTGTGTATGTTCTGAAAAAATTCAAGACTTTTAGTTTTTGTTGAATACAACAAAAAAGAGAAGGTTTCAAATAGACTGAACTACTTTTTACATATTTTGTTTCCTACAACATCATAAAACATAAATGTTGTGTAGTTTCTGCCTCCAGGAGTAAAACCATTGTTACTAGCCACAAATAAAATTCAATCTGCCTAGCTTTTTCCCAACTATGTTGGGGTCGGCTTCTCGCGGCGGATGCAGCTGAATACCAGTTTTTTACATGGAGCGACTGCCTATCTGACCTCCACAACCCAGTAACTGGTAATATGATACCCCTTGGTAAGACTGGTTGTCAGACTTTCGGGCTTTTGATCTTCTGACGACCCGTAACAACTGTCAAAGATCCACGAATGACAGCCGGGACCAACGACTTAACGTGCTTCCCAGGGCACGGAGGAGTCTCGGTGTGTAAAGATGGTCATCCATCCACGGACCAATCCCGGCAAGCGTAGCTTGACCTGATGGATCGACCCGTGCGGCTTTTATTACTTACCCACGAGCTTCAACAATTATAATTATATATTGTTTATTATCAGATGATTGTGGCTCACATTACTCATGATTTGGCGAGTTAATTTAACGTCGCTTACTTTATTCAAACCTTTTCCTTCCAGTGAAACACATAGTGCAAAAAGACATGCGTCGCTTCGCCGCCCTCCTCCTCCAATGGTTCGGCATCGCCATCCCAGCGACCTTCATCAACTCCATGATCAGATACCTGGAGAGCCGCCTGGCGCTCGCCTTCAGGACCAGGCTGGTCAACCATGCGTATGACCTGTACTTCAAGAACCAGACTTACTATAGGGTCGCTAATTTAGATGCTAGGATTGAAAATGCTGATCATAGGTAAGAGCCATTTTAGTTCATTTTCATTGATTTTGTTTTCTTTGTGTTAAAAATAAATCTACAGTTTGTAATTGAGACATTTCTAACACACCTCAGGTTTTCTTAAAAAGTCAGAATGTCGAATAGTAGCTCTTCTTGGATTCCCAGGTATGGGTTCAGGATACCTCTCACCAATACATCATTTATAAGTTGAAATTGTTTATGAAGAATTGAAGACCTTTTACGTAAAAGATTAATGGTTGCTGTCCTCTCCAGCGACGCTCTAGGCCGAGGTCTGTACCCCACAGTGGTGCCCTTTGCGTGTAGTCGCTTAGTTTCTAAGTTTCATGCCCTGGCTGGAAGCCTTAATTGATTGAGGCAGCCACAGGAAAGCCCGGTTAAGCAGCCGACAACCTCCTAGGCTAACCTGCAAAATGGCATAAAAAATTAATAAAAAAGATCTGCTAGGTAGGATCTACAAGTTAACGAGTAATAATCGACCAACTAACATTTACAGTTGCAAAAACATGTTCTCCTATACATTCCGTACGGGAGAACATATTTTTCAACTACAATGTTAAGTTTGTTCTTCGGATAAACTCATCCCAACTACGGAACCCTTCATTGTGTGTGGTCCGACACGAACTTGGCCAGTTTTTTCCTAAATAATGTTCATACTATTCTATTGTAATTTTCAACTTCTAGGCTAACAGAAGACGTGTCAGTGTTCACGCAGTCCGTGGCACACCTGTACAGCTCGCTCACTAAGCCCTGCTTCGACCTGCTGCTCATCGTGCTCACACTCGCCTCCTACTCCAACAAAATGAAGGGCAATATATTTATTGGTATGTTGTGCTTTTTGATATACTTCAATCAAGTAATCTGCCTAGCCTTTTACTAACTATTTCTGGGGTCGGCTTCCGGTCTAACCGGATGGAGCTGAATACCAGTATTTTACATGGAGCAACTGCCTACCTGACCTCTGGGCTATAGAGGTCAGGGAGGCAGTTGCTCCATGTAAAATACTGGGTAACACGATACCCCTTGGTAAAACTGGTTGTCAGACTTTCGGGCTTCTGACGACCCGTAACTACTGTCAAAGATCCAAAAATGAAAGTCGGGACCAACCAACGGCTTAAAATGCTTCCCGAAGCATGGAGAGCTCTTGGTATGTCTTTTCGATATACTGACATATGATAAAACGGTTTTCTTAAATTAACATTTAAATCAAATTTTCCAGGTCCCAGCATAGCAACAGTAGTGATCTGCATGACCGGTCAGCTGCTGCGACTGTTGAGTCCCAGATTCGGTGCGCTGGCCGGTGAAGAGGCGCGCATGAAGGCCAACCTGAGGCACGTGCATGCGAGGCTTATTGCCCATGCTGAGGAGGTCGCCTTCTATGGAGGACATAAGGTAATTACTTTTAAGTACTAGCTGACACGACAGACGTTGTTCTATCCAAATTTCAAAGAACAAAATATTCAAAGAATTATGTGTAAATCTGTCGCAGTAAGATGGTTATAGCCGTGATATAGTTATATCCCTAGGGATATAGTTATTTGAAAGCGGTTCATTACTATCTTACTAGGAATGTAACTATGATACGAGCACGATCTAGTAATATAACTATTAGGCCGACCAAATAGGTTAGGTTAGAAGTGTGCTCAACTATGCGCGAGCCGAGCGAGCAAAGTGAGCGGTGCTGCGGCAGCGACCGGCGAGCGCTAAGGCGAAATTGGTCGCAGTAACAAAATTAGGGCACTCCGACAGTTATGAACCACTTTCATATAACTATATTACGGTACACAGTTATATCTCTAGGGATATAACCATATCACGGCTGTAACCATCGTACTGCGACATATTCATCGTTCGAATTGTGAGTTTTGGTTTTGAATTCATACAAAAATCTCATAGAAATATGACATTTCCCGAATTTTCAAATTTTCCGAGCAATTTATTTGTTAACTACCTACACGAACTAAAACAATATTGTATTCTCTTCCATTTTTTGTTTCCCTTAAAACCTTATCCGGACCATCATAGGAACATAGTTGAATGGAAAGATGAAATAAATTGGTTTGTAATATAGTAATTCCTCGATTTCAATTTGCCAGATTAAAGATTTTGACAGTAAAAGTACCGTCAAAACCTCTTTTACCAGTACCTTGCAAATAAGTCGTCTCTCACTTGGTTTCACATGCCGGTTTCCTCCCGATGTTTTCCTGCACCGTTTTTGAAGCAAGTGATAATTATTCAATACGCACATGAATCCGAAAAGTCAGAGTTGCGTGCCTTGAGTTCGAACTAGAGACCTATGACTTGGCAGTCTGACGGCCACACCACTAGGCTATCACTGCAATTAAGTGAAACACGTATAATCCAATTTTGAACGATAAATGAAAACCAGTCACATAATACTTTTAATTCTGCTTAATATCATCTTCTATTATAAAAACAGACTCCTAACACCGACCCTCAAAATTCCAGGTGGAACTCGGCCAACTGCAAGCTGCCTACAAAGAACTTGTAGCCCAGATGACGTCAGTGTTCAACAAGAAGCTGTGGTACGTGATGCTAGAGCAGTTCTGCATGAAGTACGTGTGGTCGGGCACGGGCATGGTCATGTTAGCGCTGCCTATTCTGACGGCCACGCATTCTAACAGTCAGACAGGTCAGTATGGTCAGTAGAAAAGTTTTTTATTTTTTTTTTGTTTGTTGGGTCATACTTCAGAGGTGGTCCCATATAAATTTTATTAACTTTGCTTGGGTACTTTTTGAGTTAGCTTCAATAATACGTATCTTTCCCACTTGGACTATATGAATGATGTAATGATGTTACAACAAGTTCCTGTCACTGTTATTTACATAGCAGGTATTCGAATTTTGTGGGGTAGGTACCACAGCAAAAAAGTGAAAAATAACTTTTATTTCGAAAGTCGGTGGTAATAAGCGAAAATTGAAAACCAAAGACACCGACTTTCGAAATTAAAGATTTTTTCACTTTGTAGTGTTTTTTTTGGAAGTCGGTAGTTTTTTTTTAAGGCGAAAACTTTTTAGACGCGTTGTGCATTTTTGAGATGGGACTAAACCATTGATTTCGCGACACCGCGATGACACCACCTTTTGACCATTAAAAAGACATCAACGCGTTGATTGCCGCGGTGCGTGGAGTAAAAGACATCAACGCGTTGATTACCGCGGTGTCAATATTTATTTCAAGTTTTCACTTTTGTCGGCAGTGTCACTGTTTTTTTTTTTTGTAAAATGTTTTTTGTGTATTAACATAAATTTTCACACTGCTGGGAAAAGAAGATTACCCATATTGTATCTCTCCTCCCTTGGCAAACAAAAGGTAATATAAGACCAATTACGGGCTCTCAGGAACTGTCTATAAAACCGGTAAATGATTTTTTTTTAAATTCCAATGTTTCGATTGGTGACTGTGATTTGAGGATAAAAAAGATATTCAATCGCCACTGGGTACAAAGGCGGGTAAGAATTAGGGCACTTGGTCGCAACGCATTTTTTTATCAGCAGGCTAACTTTGCATATATGGAAATTGACTCGATAAAGAATCTCTCTTAGTAAAAGTCTTTCGTCAAAGTATTCTTGTGAACCGGTACAGTTTCATGGTTGATGATGCATTATATTACACTATTTGCGCTGTAGCATGGTGCGGGTGACAGTTTCAGTAACATTTCGTTTCACTCTTGAAAGTTGCCGCGATTTACAATTTATGACTTAATATTTCAGTTGTACCACATTCGTAATATATTAAATAATTAATAACTGTAGTAAATTAAATTAAACCCAACCAGAATGTTCTAATCAAGAAATAAAATCAAATTGAATGAAAAATTAAGCAAAGTGTTATGCGTATAACGTAACGCCATAGACGTATTTAGTGATGGGATGTACTGCTACGATGGATAGTCGATATTTTTTATAATAAAAAACGTATATTGTGCGTAGGTCAATTTTTATTTTTAAAAGGTCTAATTATACAACAGAACATTTATAGGGTAAGGTTGCTTAAAAGGTTGCTAAAAAAAAATACATGTTATTCGTCTAAACTCATATCAGAGTCAGGAACATCTGAATTGTCACTCAATTCATCATCTGAATCTGTGACGGATATTATTAACGATGACTCAATTATGTTGTCAATATGTATGTCACGATCCCAATCAGACATAATGTCCCTTTTTGTTTTATTCACGACCTTCGACCAGTCTTCAGGTTGAACATTGTTGATGGCCTCTTGTAATAGGGCCAACATCTTATTTGCCGTAAATGGCGGCGAAGTATTATTTCTTGCGGCGTAACCTAAAAATAAACGAACTTATAAAAAAAAGTATTCAAATAATCATCAATCAGCCTAATCTAGTATCTGGTAATGTTTTTAAACTAGGTACATGCTACGATCGGAAAGCTGATTTTTTTATAAAGCTTCAAAATGGGAATTGAAATTAAAAGCATACCTTTTATTTGGGCCCAAATCAGCTCAATAGCGTTATACTGGCAATGGTAGGGTGGTAGTCGAAGGACCTGGTGGCCTTTTTCTTTTGCCATCTCGTCCAGAGCATAGGTAGGAGTTGGTGGCTTATGGCGTCGGACTAAGGCAATAAGCTCCGTCTTTAACATTTTTATATCTGCTGTAACTCCGTTTTCACTCAGCCACTTCACCAACTCGCTTTTGCGGTTGGATTGGTTTGGGGGTTTATTAACTTGCACCGAATGGTAGGGTGCGTTGTCCATTATTATGGTCATAGGCTCTTTTAAATTGTTTAATAGACCTATGAACCAATCTTTAAATTTTTCGTAATTCATCTCCTCATGATACTCCGTAGTTTTTTTTTGACTTAAAAGCCAGCAAACAATCAGGGACGAATCCACTTGCTGTACCTGCGTGACAAATAATAAGGCGTTCGCCTTTGCCTTCCGGCACTTTGGTACACGATTGTGCCGTATCGTCGGTCCAACTTTTACCCACTGTGTGGTTGGCGTTTAGCCACGTTTCATCCAAAAAGACAACTTTGCTCCAATCACTTATGTTTTTGGCCTTCCTTAAAAATCTACATCTTGCTAGGGCAATGTCAGTCCTATCCATAATAATCTTTCTTTTGTTAACTTTTTTGTAAACAAAGCCAATATCTTTTATAACTTGCCGTAGCGAAGTAATACCTCCTTTGAACAAGTCAGCTTCTTTTAATGATTTTAGAAGCTTGAGCAATGTGGGTAGCTCCATTCTTCTATAATAATCATAAATATGATTTCTAATAGCAACCTTAGCAAAATCATCCAAATCTGTGATTGGCTTCACCTTGGTCCGCTTTTTGTTGGGTGTCGATAATTTATTTTCAAACATCCCATCTTGGCCAATTTTCTCACGTGTTATACGCGAAACAGTATTGCGGCCAATATCAAGAGCTTCGGCTACTCGTTCTACAATATGATTCAATGGTAACAACGGTCCATTATTTTGTTGTTCTCTTTCAAAGTAGTCTCGGAGGCGAACAACAAGCTCCCTGGCCTGACTACCCAAAACAGTTTTTTTTGTATGCTTAGGCATGGTAATAACAACAAACTCAACAAACTTATAACAAATAACAATTTAACAAAAATGAAAACAAACAATGAAATCGTAATACGTGTCACATTAAGTCACAATATAACGCGCTTGCACTCGTACTCGCACTCACAGCATCGCACGGGTAAACAACATGGCCGCCGCGCCGATGCACCATAGAGCAAAAATGTTGTCACGAAAAAAAAAACATAAACCCGATTTTGATTATTTTATATAAGTACAAAGATAATTATGTAGCCATAAAACATTTATATTGACAAGTTTATACACGTAGCACACACGTAGTTACACTGCACAACTGAATAATACACTAATTTTCATAACAATATTAAAGAGAACTAGATTCACGCTGCGAGTATCGTTAGCGATAAAAATGAATTGCATAACCTCACATCCCTACGTGGTACTGACAAATGTCAACGTCATACGGGCAACTGTCACCCGCACCATGCTACAGCGCAAATAGTGTAGCTCAAGAGTATGGTATTTCTATTTTCTTAATGTCCCTCGGGAATCATCGCATTTCCGAATACAAACGAATGCTAATTTCCATGTCCATCAATTATTAGATTTATCTTGTATAATAATTTGAATTTAGAACTAAGTACTGTATTGTTGTTTTGTTTTGATTTCCGTGTGAACTATATAGAGTTGTAAAACTATTTTCCTATCTCTCGTGCCTGCGACTTTAGCAGCTTTCCTCCCATTTTTAAAATAAATTACATTAAGTTAAAAGAGTATTAACAACTCTGTATACTTCCAAGGTGATTGAGAGCGTCCGGTCTGCACCAAGTGCAAAGGGCAACTGATAGAAATCCGATGACTGATGAAACACGAGGATTGCCGAGGGACATTAAGAACAAATTTGTACTGTACGTGAAAGTACTGGACCCCCGAAAGATTGCAAATGATTTCAAAGTCAGTCTATATAGATACATTGGACGGTTTTCAAGTGGTCATCGTTACGCCAATTGTATCCTTGATACCAATGAGTTGACCTGCAGGAACTGGCGTAGTTAGTCTAGTCATTTGCTCATCTGATTATCTGGGCAAAGGTAGATGGAGTCATTAGTTCCTCGCTTTAATGACTAGTAAACAAATTTTTAAATTGAATGGACTGTAAGGTCAGCCGCAGCCCATACAAAAAACCACGAGACGGCCACGACTGGCCGGTATCGTGGCCGTCTCAAGATCTCTTCAGTTTTACCCGCTATTGTACCCATAGAATGAGCAATATTGTAAAGGAGTTCTGTTACAATTTTGGTACAAAAAAAGTATATTATATCGATTATCCCTCAAAACTTTATGTCAATCCATTTTGTATGTTACAGGTAGCAGTATAAGTGATCGAGCAGAATACATGACGACGTCAAGAAATCTTCTCAATTCAGCTGCCGACGCGATAGAGAGGCTGATGTCCAGTTATAAGGTAATTAATATATTATTTTTATGTATCTATTATTTAGGATATGTATATATCTGTGTATCTATTCTAGTATATTGCGTACTTATCATTTGCACCAACGACAGCCCCATTTTATGTCCAGGCAAATCACTGTCCATCCCAAGGGTGCCTGGAAGAGATCGCAGAAAGCGATAAGGTCGCCTATTGTATATTTTGTAGTGTTTGATTTATTTTTTGTTATGTACTTTTGTGGTGTACAATAAAGTAGATATAAATAAATATAATTTTAGTTTGAATTCTAACATTCATTGAATATCCCTTTTTGTTTTTCGTCGCCCATGGGCCTCTGACTTGGCTTCACATGCCGTTGAGAAAATCTTTCAGGCATCTTTCCTCACGATGTTTTCACTCACCGTTTTTGAAGCAAGTGATAATTATCCAATACGCACATGAATCTGAAAAGTCAGAGGTGCGTGCCTTGGGTTCCAACTTGAGACCTATGACTTGGCAGTCCGACGGTCACACCACTAGGTTATCACTGATGATATCCTTTCTTTATTGACAGGAAATAGTGACCCTGGCGGGCTACGCGACGCGCGTGTCGGACATGCTGGTGGTGTTCGGCGAGGTGGCGCGCGGCGTGTGCGTGCGCGCCGTGCACGTGGCCGCGCCCGCCGCGCCCTTCCAGGTCACCTTCAAGGACAACAAGCCCGTGCCGGAAGGTATACTGTCTTCTTTTATGTATCCTTACATATTATTAAAAAAGTCCCCCGCCGCGTCTGTCTGTCTGTCTGTCTGTCTGCACGCGATAAACTCCAAAACTAAGAATGGATTTTCAAACGGTTTTCACCAATGGATGGAGTGATTCATGCGGAAGGTTTTAGTGTATAATTGACGATTATTGTTGAAGATGTCGAAAAAAAAACATTCCGTCTATTGGCGTGCATTGCGGAAATCGTAAAAGTTACATAAAATGTATGTTCTAAAGTATTGTTCATCTTAAAAAGTTCAACAAAAAAGTCCGCGATGGCATAATATATGTCTATTTTCTAAGGATGACCCACAGTAACCATTTTACTCATATCATTTAAATAAATAGTTTAAAATCTATCACATTCAAATTACGCGTAACAAAATAATTATGGTTGACGGTAACGCGGGTGCAGCGGTAGGAGTCGATGACCTTTTCCTCGGCTATTACGTATGTAATCCCAGTAGTACGTTCCTGTGGGATATTATGTGACATCCACGCGAGCGAAGCTGCGGGTAAAAGGTAGTTATTATTAAAATAAACATATTATTACAAATTAGAGGATTATATCCAAGATAAAAACAAATCAATAGTCAAAATAAACTTCAATTAAATGTACCCAAATGCTTCCATATGACTTATACACGACAAAAGAAGACAATTGGTTCAGGGTATGAATTGCATAACCAAAAAATCACTAAGGTGAGCAGTATTAGGGACTTGGGCGTTGTCCAAGACAGTAAACTCATATTCGAAATGCATATTGAAGAAATAGTAAAGAAATCGTCCAAGTCCCTAGGTTTTATAATCAGATCATCTACTTGCTTCAGCTCTCTAACACCACTCAAAGTATTATACTGTTCATACGTACGCAGCAACCTTGAATGTGCATCTCAAGTGTGGAAGCCTAAATATGACGTGTATAAGTCAAGAATAGAAAAAGCATTCAGAAAAAGTTTCTAGGATATTTAGCTTTTAAAGACAAAGCAATGCTCAACGGGCTACACTCATCGTTGCAAACCATACCATTTTCTACCACTGGAAAACAGACGCCATGCTAATGATATTACTTTTCTTTTAAATATTGCCAATAGTTCCATTGATTGTTCCCAACTTCTCTCCAAAATATCACTCCGAACCCATCACGTAGGCTTCAGACGGCGACCATTTCTTCACGTTCCATTCGCATCAACAAACTACCAACAGAATGCCTTTTTCTTACGTAGCGCAACGGCTTGAATAACCTGCCCTCTCACTTAGATGTTGATCTATTTATAATCAGCCCTAGCAAATTAAGGCGTACTATAAATAAAGAATACTTTGTTATAGACCGCAATGAGTAGCATTATTCATAATTATATATCATGTAACACATGTGTCCATCTTTTTTTTTTTTTTAGCAAAATAAATTAAGACGACACGATTATTAGATACTACCTAATTATTATGATTCATAAATAAAAAGATCTTTTATGTTTAAAGAAGAATTTATTTTGTTTTATATAAAGTTTTTTTTTTTAAGTTATATTTAAGAAGATTTTGTTTTTAATTTTAATTTTTGTATCCAATATATTTTCTTTCTTTTTTAATTTTAGGTGCATAGTTTTTAATTTGTGGATTCTTTTAAATGGCAAACGTAAGCGCTATTATTGTGCTAAATAGATATTAGACTGTAAGCTTTTTAAGAATAAATAAATAAATAAGAATGCTTGGAAACATGCTGGTCCTGCTCCATAGGACAATCTAGAATCTAAACAAAATCAAACTGGTTGTTATGTTTTATTATATAACATTGATTTTACATTCTGTGATAACTTCATCACACACTGACTTACTTATTGGTATTTTTTTTTTTTTGGAAAATCGTCTACTTTTATAATGTTTGTAAATATGTGAGCATCATGTATCTATCACATAATTAATTTATCTGTCGTGCTTTATTTTGAATTATTTGTACCTATAGAGTGGTACAGGATTAGGCATTAGGTTTAAAATCGTGTTATAAATCACTGTAAAACGAAACAAAACAGTGTTTTCAGGAGGTCTTGTCACTATTCGTAGTTTCCGGTATATATTGCTGTATACCAATTTGTCCAACCACCAATTTTAAAACCCTCCGCGAGGGCTTCCGGCATCCCAGATGCGACTAGGTGAACCCTGCAAGGAGGGCTCCCGGCACTGAACGTGTTTAATGGACGTTGAATTTTGTATGCTGAAGAAGTCAAAGACACCGTAATGAATCTGTTTTTAATAAATAAATAATAAAGTGACTACAGCGTGCGTTTTTAAGAACGAGACAAAATACCGCAATCTGAAGTCTTGTCTCAAAAACATCCGCAGGAGGCATCTACATACGAGGGCGGACTGCCACTGTCGGTATCCTAACTAATATTATAAATGCGAAGTGAGTTTGTTTGTTTGTTACGCTTTCACGCTAAAACGGCTGAATAGATTTGGATGAAATTCGACACATGGGTAGACCATGACCTGGATTAGGACATAGGATACTTTTGATCCCTATATTCGCACGAAATCGAGACTTATGCGGGTGAAACCGCGAGGCGCAGCTAGTAATAATATATGTTGGTAAACAAAGCATTAACGGGGAGCTCAGTGAACGCGATAGTTCGAAATTTCATACAAAAAATTTGCGGCAACTGGCGTTTTGAATCCATCTCTTCTAACGTATATTCATGTACTTTTTTCCTCTTTTCAGGCACAATAATCTACACAAACGACCTAGCGATCCGTCTCCGCGGCGTGCCCATCGTAACGCCCGCGTGCGACGTCGTGTCGGGCGGCGTCACCTTAGACATCGCGCCCGGGACACACCTGCTCATAGTGGGGCCCAATGGATGCGGGAAGTCTAGGTAAATATCTGCTCAACCCTTGACAATTATAAAAATCTCCTATAGCCACACTGAGGTTAATCCAGGAAGGGACGCGGGACGACACGTGCGTCGATTGTTTAGCGCGAGCCGTCGACCTCGACCTAAACTAATTTTAGCTAGCAAGTTTTTCATACATGTGGGTGGACGCTCATGTATGAAAAACTGGTGAGCTAAACTTGATATTGCTCATTCTATGGGTATAATGCATGGCGGGACTAAGGGATCTGGCGTAGATGCCCACGATTTCAGCCAGTCGTGACCGTCTCATGGTATTGTATGGCTGTGCCTCTGCGGCTGGTTGGCCGTTGCGACCAAGTGCGAGATTCGTATCGGTTTCTAAAGTTTACCTGGTCATGGACGCGGCCGTCTAGTGCGCGAGGTCCCTAAGTCTTACCCGCCGTTGTACCCATCGGCGATTGAATAAAGAAAAGAAAGAAAGAAAATGTTTATTTGGACACAGTTTGTGAAACACAAAATGAAAAATTATAAGTGAAAATAATCTTATCTTGAATATCTGCTTTATCCTCAAATCACAGTCACCAATTGCTAAAAAGGTCTGGAAAAAAGATTCGGTCACCGGTTTTATAGAGATTCAAAATTTTCTGGCACAGACAGTTTCTAAGAGCCTGTAATTGGTCTTATTTAGGTTAATGTTTCGCCTTTCATTTTAGCTCGCTAGTTTTTCATACATGTACGACGCACATGTTTGAAAAACTGGCGAACTAAACTAAGTGCAAACTAAATTTAACTTGGTGATGGATTGATTGCGAACGGAGCACTTTATTTTCTTTCTGCCTTCGGAATTGCGAATCTGAATTCCACATGTATGTGGCTATGTGGCCGGCCACAATCTACGTCAAGTACTAAATTCTTGTCATAATAGGTATTATAAACTCTGCCGAAGCAGAGTATTTCAAAAATGCTGTAAGACTCATTTGAGTGTTCCCCTCCACGGAAATCTTTAGTAAAAGGCGAAAGATTTATACGTTTTGAAGGGAAACCAGAGATACTGTAATAGCTCGATCCAAGAGACCCAACCAAACGGCGGAGAATCTTAACACCGCGATTCAGAAACGTGACGTCAACGCACAGTGACATCTGTTGCTAAAAGGTGGAACTAAATCGACGTGTTAAAAATTATGAGTCGGGCGGATTTATGCTGGAGAGTTTGTTACCTGCCACTTAGGGGAGAACAAAATAACAATAAAAACTGGGTTGGGGCCACAATAAGATGTGTTTTTGTAATATCATTCTAGGTATGTAACATCTGCCCTTTAGTTAGGATTAGAGCACAGAGTATTCTGGACGTTCTGATGATATAGAAAACTCACTTTATGATTTGAGAAATAAAGTGCAAAGTTGTGTAAACATCGGCGCAGACAACAACAGCACTTTGAACGCCCTTGAGTGCGACCTCGTTTACTTTTTACTACTCGTAATAATAATAAAAGTAAAAGTTTGTATGTTTGTTACTCAATTACGTAGAAACGGCTGAATGAATTTAGATGAAATTTGGCACATACAGGGTGGCGGGGACATTGTTTATTTTGAACCACCTGCGTTGAAATTTTTATCGGATATAAAAAAAATAATCTGCTGTTTCATAGAAAAGTGCAATACCTACGCGGTCAAAATTTATGGAACAGCAGACTTTTTTTAAATAACCGACGAAAAATTTCAACACCAGGGGGTTCAGAATCATGTACTGAATCCATGGTAACAGTTTTCGCGTTCCTGCCACCCTGTAAAGTTTATAACCTGGATTAACATATAGGTTACTTTTTATCCTGGTAGTATGTTCTCGTGGCATATTTTCCGAAGCTACAACTTAAATATATATATATAAAGGAGAAACAACTGACTTACTGAATGACATATCAGCGCACAGCCGAAAGTACTGGAACTAGGAGCGTGAAATTTTGCACAAAGGTTCCTTTTATAATGTAGGAGAGCATTAAGAAGTGGTTTTTGGAAATTCAACCTTTGAGTGGCTGAAAAGAGGGGTTATTAAAATTTTCAAACATGTAATTTATCGTTAAATTTGTATAGTATGTATACAAACTTTGGAGTTAATCAAACATTAATCGCACATATATGTAAAAAAAAATATTTCTTGGGTAAATAAATTTGAAACTTGGCACGAGTACTTGCCTAAGTATTTGGGGAGTGTTAAAGTTTGTATGAAAAAATCTTAACGTGGTGCGGTCCGATTAACTTGGATTTTTTTTATTGTGTTCCCGACCCGACAGGAGGATTTTACTGCGTGGTTTGATTAACTCCAAAATTTTTATACATACTATAAAAATTAAACGATAAATTACGTGTTTGAAGTTTTTTCAAAAATCAACCCCTGTTGGGGTGAAAGGGGGGATATAGTTCATACGAAAATTATTATTGTTTTGATCAAAAACCTTGAAAATGGACTCTAATACATCTAAACAAACATCCGTTTTCAAAACTACTTTTTAAAGAGGGTGGAGTTTGCATTCTTTAGGGAACAATACGAAATCCACGCGGAAGAAGTCGCGGGTGAAGTGCTAATATCTCATAACTTACTCTAATCGTTATTATTTTCCTCCACAGTTTATTCCGCATAATCTCCGGCTTATGGCCGGTGTTCGGCGGCGAGCTGCATGTACCACGACCGTGCGCCTGCGCATACTGCGCCGACGAGACCAACCTCGCTGACACAGGGTTCTGCACATCTAGGCCTATCATGTTTTACATACCGCAGAGGTTAGTAATAAAACCAAATATTTTATGCAAATCTAAGTACCCAGACCAACTATCATCGACATACTGCATCTTTATTATTGCGAGACATTGCTTCCTTACCCAAACCATTCGTTTTACCTGCTGAAGATCTACCACCTGGACATAGTTGCCTTGGATAACCTGGAAGTCTTTAAACAGACTCCGGACCCAGGTTGGCCGAAGCAAAGAAAATCTGTTCAGGGAGATTCATAAACTCCGCCTTGGAGTGTGAAATGTGGTGCTGTTCCAAAAACGATGGGACACTCAACGTCACAGTGTCACCTGCACGTTACAGGTACTGATGGATGCTTGTGATGGCGCCAAACAAGTGGCCGAGACTATTTAGAATGCCGTTGACACGCTAAGAAGGAAACCTTTATTATTTACTGAAAGCATTGAAATTTTATAACTAAATTATAATACGTGTCCATTTTGAACATGGAAATCCCGGTACAAAGATATTGCACAAACTCAACTCAAAGCATTTTTTTCATATAAACCAATTACAGGCACTTTTGAATTGTCCCTGTGACCAGTCCCTACTGACAGCGCCCGTTCACGAAAATGACGCATGGATTAGCACCATTTAGCTCAACCATTTGAAGGGAGCTAAATGATCCAACACACACGCCACCTTCAGCGAGACATTAGAGTGAGCATGACATATTCACTGCCGCAAGGGCACATTCAAGTCAATGAAAGACGTACCTAGTAAATGGTAGCTTTAAAGTAGGAACATAGTACTCACACATGTTATGAAATTATACAATGCTAAGGGATTGAATTTATACAATGCAAAGATGAGTAGTTTCTAAATCTTCAGCAACTCCAACAGTATTTCCAAATGCTGATCAATTAGTTTATGCGCCCTTGTGGAGCAGGACCAGCGTTTAGCCAAGCATTTATATCAGCGATGTAATCCCCCAAATTATAATATGCTTGGCTGCATAGTGTGCGTTTTATATAAGATTTAAATTTCGTTTCATTCAGTTGAAGTATGTGGGGAGGTATTTTATTGTAACATTTTAAACAGTACCCCATGAAAGATGAGTCCACTTTAGCCAACCTGAAACCTGGTTGAAGTAATTGGTTCCTATTTCTAGTGATATAATTGTGCCTTGTACCTCTTTTACTAAAAAGATGTAGATTTTTTCTTACGTACATAATGTTTTCATAGATATATTGACAAGGTACCGTCATGATGTTAATATCTTTTAACAGTTCCCTTAGAGAGTCGCGCCTGCGGACGCCATATATGGCTCTGGTGGCTCTTTTCTGCAGAATAAAAATAGGCTCGATGTCTGCAGCCCGACCCCATAGTAAAATACCATACGACATAATACTATGAAAGTAACTGAAATAGACTAGCCTCGCGGTATCTACATCAGTAAATTGACGTATTTTTCTCACAGCATATGCTGCTGAACTTAGCTATGCTGAAAGGGATGTTAAATGAGGACCCCATTGAAGCCTTGAGTCGAGCATGATCCCCAGGAAAACAGTTTTATCGACAAATTCTAGTTTCTCTTGATCCAATACTATTTCACAATTACTACTTTTGACATTTGGTAAAGAAAATCTTATGCATTTAGTTTTTACCATTTAATACTAAATTATTAGCAGTGAACCAATTTTGGACTTGCAGTAGGGCGTTATAGACATCGTGAAGATTTGATGCACATCTATCAATTTTAAAAATTAAGGAAGTATCATCAGCAATTAACACCATTTGTGGTTGGGTTTTTAACAAATGGGGTAGATCGTTAATATATACTAAAAAGAGGAAAGGACCTAATATCGATGCTTGTGGTACACCCATTTTTACTTTTAAAGCGAGTGAATTGACACCATTTATTTGAACTTGCTGCTGTCTACCATTTAAATAAGATTTTACTAAACTAAGCGCAAGTTTACCAAGTCCGTAATGCTCAAGTTTCGAGATTAAGGTTTCGTGGACGACGCAATCAAATGCCTTGGAGAGGTCACAAAAAAATCCTATGGCGTCTTGGGCCTCTTCCTACGCCGTAAATATGTGCTTTAATAAGGTGATACCGGCGTCAGTCGTACAACGCCCCTTGGTGAAACCATACTGTTGACCATGTAAGATTTTATTGGTGTTAAAATGATTGAGCATTTGATTAAGCATTACTTTTTCAAACAACATCTATAATTATTGGTGTCTTTACTGTCCAAGGATTTAAAAAGTGGTGTTACCTTACTATATTTCATTAGATCAGGGAAGACTCCTTGATCCCCACACAAATTATATATTAAGGCTAAGTACGGCGCTATAGTCTCAATAATGGTAAAACTTTGATAGATATTCCCCATACATCTTCGGTTAATTTGATCTTTATTTGCTTGAAAGCTTTTATTACTGTTATGGGGTTTATATGTTTGAATTTAAATTCAATCGGGCAGGGTGAAATGTTTGCTCTTAATAAATCAATAGAACGCGAGGGCGAGGAATTTAAGGTTTCAGTAGTTATAAGTGAAATACTGGTAAAGAAATTTACGAATTCTTGAGCAACTTCTTTGTTAGTGCTTATGAGACCACTTGAAGTTTCTAGTGTGAAATCATTATTATGTCTTTTATTCCTGTTAGTCTCGTCATTGATAATTTTCCAATCAGTCTTTATTTTATTATCGGCTGATTTGATCTTGTTGCTAATATATAAGGCTTTAGCTACCTTGCAGGTATTTTTAAAAGTGTTAGAGTAAGTAGCATCATATAATAATAATAATAATAATAAACCTCTCCACTCCTCTTAAGCACCTCAGGACATGTTGCCCCCTTGTCGCTACGACACATTGTGCTAGCGACCGTTTTCGGGGGCCCATTATTGAGTGTGCAAGTCACCCCCTGCCATTTTATCCGTGTAAATATAAACATTGATCAGGCAGGGGCCATAGTCCTTCCATAGTTCCAGGTAACCGTACATTTTAGCCACCCAAACCCATAGTCCAATATCTTTGTTTCCATGTTCTGCAGTAGTCCTACACCAACCGGGGGTTTTCCTTGGGTGCACTTGTATAGTGCATACAGGGATAATCGTCGGTTAGTGCCACATTCCATTTAAAATAGTCTAAGGGGCCTCTGCGAGTTGGCTTCGGCCCCTCGTACGCCTTCCAAAGGTCCGGGACCCCAGGGTCCCGAGAAACGTCAAAGACTAAAATAATAATAATAATAATAATGGCTGGAGTGAACACTGACGAGGAACAGAGCTCCCACCTCATTCTTGCCTTTATTGGCCGGCTTGAGTAGAGACTCGCAAGAGCAAACGTGCTCGGAGGAAGGAAGTATTCCAGTAAGATGCTGGTAGGGATCTTGACCGTACTTCCGGGATTGTCCTGATAGCCGTGGAATACTTCTCCACTCCTCAAGCACCTCAGGAAGTGTTGCCCTCTTGTCACTACGACACTACGTGCTAGCGACCGTTTTCGGGGGCCCATTATTGAGTGTGCAAGTCACCCCCTGCCATTTTATCCGTGTATTACATAACATTGATCAGGCAGGGGACATAGTACTTCCATAGTTCCAGGTAACTAATCCATAGCCACCCAAATCCATAGCCCATTATGTTTTGTTTCCATGTTCTGCAATAGTCCTACACCAACCGGGGGTTGTCCTTGGGTGCACTTGCATAGTCCATACAGGGATAATCGTCGGTTGGTGCCTCATTCCATATAAAATTGTCTAAAGGGCCTCTGCGAGTTGACTTCGGCCCCTCGTACGCCTTCCAAAAGACCGGGACCCTAAGGTCCCGAGATATATAAATAAATAAAAATAATAATAAAAGCAAATAATTTCAAACTTTGTTTTTTCTAAAAATAATTCAATTACTAATTGTTTGGCAGAAAACCCTGAATATTTTGATGAAATAATTTCAAGAAATTCTGCTTAGAATCTTTTTTACAATTAACCATTTAAGAGCAAGAAGACACCTTGTTGTTGGTAGGTATAACTATAGTGTTACTTGTATCTTCTATTGTCTTACTATATAGTTTAAATTTAAATCCAGAGTGAGCCCCAAGACTCCCATGCCATCACCAGGCAATGAGATCCTACTACTTGTGGACCCCACCCTATGTCAAGAATTCCCCATAGTGACCCATGGCTACACTTCGTACAATTATTGTAAACATTTATATCATTAGTGCTACAGTTATTTAAGGTGGCCACCTGTACATTAGAATTATTACTAATGATTGCGGTGTTAATTATAGTACAAGACTTCGACATACTACTTATGTCTGAGTTTATATAAGCTAATAGCCTCGCTATTTTATGGCTAAACCTAATGGGCAGATACACTGTATTCCTTGTCGATTTCAACTTATCAACAAAATTGTTGGTGTCAAAAAATATAAGTTTGTCACTGTAATGACTTACTAAGAACTGGATATGCTTATTAAGCATATGTATATATTTGTTTTATCTCTCCACCCAATAAGTAACAATAATATATCGTACATCAATAAATATATTATAAATTAAAGTCGCTTTTTTATGTCTGTATGTACGACCGCGATGTTCATCTTAACTACACAACTGATTTTTCCATTATTTACTGAATTTATTTCGGAAGGTTTTCGTGTATGCATAATATTATAAATGTGCATGTTTGTTATTCAAGCACGCGAAAACGGCTGAACCGATTTGGATTGTTTTTATTCCAGAGGAGCTCGTGGCTAAGTAATAATAGCCGCAAGGGTCGATCCATTAGGTTAAGTTACGCTTGCCAGGTTTGGTCTGTGGATGGATGACCATCTTTACATACCGAGACTCCTTCGTGCCTCGGAAAGCACGTTAAGCCGTTGGTCCCGGCTGTTATTCGTGGATCTTTGACAGTCGTTACGGGTCGTCAGAAGCCCGAAAGTCGTGGCAACCAGTCTTACCAAGGGGTATCGTATTACCCAGTTACTGGGTTTTGGAGGTCAGACTTCGACCACAACATGGTTGGTAAAAGGCTAGGTAGAGTATTGATGACTGTTTAAAGTGGTGACACACGATACTCGACTTTTTAATGTCTTGATTTTGTGATTTACACCATTATTTATGACTTTTTCTCTTCTCCACAGGCCATACATGTCCCAAGGCTCTCTGATAGACCAAGTGACGTACCCGTCGCGCGCCAAGGAAGGCGACCAGGCGGCGGAGCGGCGCGCGCTGCACATCCTGCGCCTCGTGCGGCTGGACGCGTGCGCCGCGCGCCACGGCGGCCTGCGCGCCGTGCGCGACTGGCGCGCCACGCTGTCGGGCGGGGAGAAGCAGCGGATGGCCATGGCCAGGATGTTCTACCACAGGTACTTATAACTTAGAATTTGGAATTTATGGGGCTAGCAAACATTTGGACGAGCCACATCGCATTGCAAAAATCACTTTGATACATTTACACTATTTGCGCTGTAGCATGGTGCGGGTGACAGTTTCAGTAACATTTCGTTTCACTCTTGAAAGTTGCCGCGATTTACAATTTATGACTTAATATTTCAGTTGTACCACATTCGTAATATATTAAATAATTAATAACTGTAGTAAATTAAATTAAACCCAACCAGAATGTTCTAATCAAGAAATAAAATCAAATTGAATGAAAAATTAAGCAAAGTGTTATGCGTATAACGTAACGCCATAGACGTATTTAGTGATGGGATGTACTGCTACGATGGATAGTCGATATTTTTTATAATAAAAAACGTATATTGTGCGTAGGTCAATTTTTATTTTTAAAAGGTCTAATTATACAACAGAACATTTATAGGGTAAGGTTGCTTAAAAGGTTGCTAAAAAAAAATACATGTTATTCGTCTAAACTCATATCAGAGTCAGGAACATCTGAATTGTCACTCAATTCATCATCTGAATCTGTGACGGATATTATTAACGATGACTCAATTATGTTGTCAATATGTATGTCACGATCCCAATCAGACATAATGTCCCTTTTTGTTTTATTCACGACCTTCGACCAGTCTTCAGGTTGAACATTGTTGATGGCCTCTTGTAATAGGGCCAACATCTTATTTGCCGTAAATGGCGGCGAAGTATTATTTCTTGCGGCGTAACCTAAAAATAAACGAACTTATAAAAAAAAGTATTCAAATAATCATCAATCAGCCTAATCTAGTATCTGGTAATGTTTTTAAACTAGGTACATGCTACGATCGGAAAGCTGATTTTTTTATAAAGCTTCAAAATGGGAATTGAAATTAAAAGCATACCTTTTATTTGGGCCCAAATCAGCTCAATAGCGTTATACTGGCAATGGTAGGGTGGTAGTCGAAGGACCTGGTGGCCTTTTTCTTTTGCCATCTCGTCCAGAGCATAGGTAGGAGTTGGTGGCTTATGGCGTCGGACTAAGGCAATAAGCTCCGTCTTTAACATTTTTATATCTGCTGTAACTCCGTTTTCACTCAGCCACTTCACCAACTCGCTTTTGCGGTTGGATTGGTTTGGGGGTTTATTAACTTGCACCGAATGGTAGGGTGCGTTGTCCATTATTATGGTCATAGGCTCTTTTAAATTGTTTAATAGACCTATGAACCAATCTTTAAATTTTTCGTAATTCATCTCCTCATGATACTCCGTAGTTTTTTTTGACTTAAAAGCCAGCAAACAATCAGGGACGAATCCACTTGCTGTACCTGCGTGACAAATAATAAGGCGTTCGCCTTTGCCTTCCGGCACTTTGGTACACGATTGTGCCGTATCGTCGGTCCAACTTTTACCCACTGTGTGGTTGGCGTTTAGCCACGTTTCATCCAAAAAGACAACTTTGCTCCAATCACTTATGTTTTTGGCCTTCCTTAAAAATCTACATCTTGCTAGGGCAATGTCAGTCCTATCCATAATAATCTTTCTTTTGTTAACTTTTTTGTAAACAAAGCCAATATCTTTTATAACTTGCCGTAGCGAAGTAATACCTCCTTTGAACAAGTCAGCTTCTTTTAATGATTTTAGAAGCTTGAGCAATGTGGGTAGCTCCATTCTTCTATAATAATCATAAATATGATTTCTAATAGCAACCTTAGCAAAATCATCCAAATCTGTGATTGGCTTCACCTTGGTCCGCTTTTTGTTGGGTGTCGATAATTTATTTTCAAACATCCCATCTTGGCCAATTTTCTCACGTGTTATACGCGAAACAGTATTGCGGCCAATATCAAGAGCTTCGGCTACTCGTTCTACAATATGATTCAATGGTAACAACGGTCCATTATTTTGTTGTTCTCTTTCAAAGTAGTCTCGGAGGCGAACAACAAGCTCCCTGGCCTGACTACCCAAAACAGTTTTTTTTGTATGCTTAGGCATGGTAATAACAACAAACTCAACAAACTTATAACAAATAACAATTTAACAAAAATGAAAACAAACAATGAAATCGTAATACGTGTCACATTAAGTCACAATATAACGCGCTTGCACTCGTACTCGCACTCACAGCATCGCACGGGTAAACAACATGGCCGCCGCGCCGATGCACCATAGAGCAAAAATGTTGTCACGAAAAAAAAAACATAAACCCGATTTTGATTATTTTATATAAGTACAAAGATAATTATGTAGCCATAAAACATTTATATTGACAAGTTTATACACGTAGCACACACGTAGTTACACTGCACAACTGAATAATACACTAATTTTCATAACAATATTAAAGAGAACTAGATTCACGCTGCGAGTATCGTTAGCGATAAAAATGAATTGCATAACCTCACATCCCTACGTGGTACTGACAAATGTCAACGTCATACGGGCAACTGTCACCCGCACCATGCTACAGCGCAAATAGTGTAGTATGAGCCCATTTACAAGCACCGGTTGCTCAATCGCTAGCCCCGGTTGGCCACAGTTACTCACATACTGGCCATATTAATTCACTTAGTGACCTCAGTTATCCACTTACTGGCGACAGTTGCCCACTTACTAGCCACAGTTACCCACTTACTGGCGACAGTTACCCACTTACTAGCCACAGTTACCCACTTACTAGCCACAGTTACCCACTTACTAGCCACAGTTACCCACTGACTGACCACAGTTACCCACTTACTGACCACATTTACCCACTTACTGACCACAATTACCCACTTACTGACCACATTTACCCACTTACTGGCCACAATTACCCACTTACTAGCCACAGTTACCTACTTATTAGAAGAGTTGCCCACTCACAGGCCAACTTGTCAGCTCCACATTCATTTTAGCCGAAAGACGTCCGTTACTGGACAGGCAGGCAAGCTCCGACATTAACACCGTGTATATCTTTCCAGGCCGGTATACGCGTTACTGGATGAGTGCACGAGCGCCGTCTCCATGGAGACCGAGGTGGTGATGTATGAGGAGGCCGTGAAGGAAGGCATCACGCTACTGTCCATCACGCATAGACCTAGTGTGTGGTAAGTAGACAAGTGTGCAGTTGGTATTATTAAGACAAAGTTTTCTCATACAGATCTGAAAGAAAAATACCATGAAGAAAATTGGCCGAAAAACCGGCACTATCATTAAAAAAAAAATATCTTCTGGATTTAATGGATATTTTAATTGTGATTTATTTTATTACTTTGTTATGGGATGCCATAGGATCTGTATAATAGTTAAATTTTATCACTTCGCAATGGCAGCGAAATCTGCTATTCATAATGTTTTTAAATGCTTAAGCTACTGTAGCATTCTTGTGAAGTTTGTTATTACAGCTTACTAATATTTTGAGTCACGGAAAATTATTCTTATTAGACTTTTCCATGTATTACTCCCAAAATCTTTGCAATACTGGGAGTATTACCAAGTATTAGAATTAGAACCAATTGTCCTGAATATCTTTAATTGAAACCATTTTATCCCCCACAGGAAATACCACACTCACGTGCTAGAATTCGACGGCTGCGGCAACTGGTCGTACCGCACTCTCGACAAGGACGCTCCTATCACTACGGCTCTCGCCACTCTAGCCACCATCTCTACCATTCCCACCACCACAGAAATAGTACCAGCTGTTGAACACTGACATAACAAAGGAGAAATAAGAAACAAAGAAAAAAGAAAAAAATGATGAGTAGGTATCTATTAAGACTCGCACAGGAAGAACACAGACTAAAAATTAAATCACAAAAGAAAAAGGAATCAATGAAAAGGTAAATGAATGGCAAGATTTGCAGCTCATTAAGTAGAACTACTTTCCATACATGGTTAGTTCTACATTTAGATACCGTCTGATCTGACCTAAAAAATGCATACAATGAGGGTTTTCTGAAATAGCGTTCACTAGATGGTACTGAGACGTCAGGTCCGGACATCTGTCAGAACAGTCAACACACTATAATTTTTTTAGTCGTAACCGAATGATGAACGTCATCATATATTTTACATTCATTGTCGAAACGAAATACCTCTTGTCAAAGTGGCGCCAACTCGTGGCGTGAATTTTCATAAAAATCCTCAGTCAATTCATACCTGGTATAAAATACATTATCAGTTAAGCTGTTCATGTAAAGCACATTAACCATTACCATGAAGTTCTTTAACGTTGGTGTAAGACACACTACACATACACATCATCTCGCTCACCATGTCTCGATTTTATTACATTACTGATTAGTCTAGTAGCACACAAGATGACAAGAGAACTTTTAAGAATGGCCGACCAACAAAAATGGTAAAACTCGATGTAGAATTTATGAAAAACATGTGGACAAACACCCAATTAAACTACTGCCACAGATCAGTACAGATGGTTCACTCTAAATAAAAACCGACACTTGTTGCGACACAATAAAGTGCAATTCAGGTCGCACAGCGCTAATTACCTACAGTTAAATTCATCTAGAAGTTATCTCTCTTTCTATCGTGGTACTTATATCTTTTGACTACGTTACACTCACTGAATTGGCCCGTTACAGATATGAAATTATTTCTGATTATTCGTTAGTTTCGGATAGTTTCGGTTACGGATATTAGATTTTTACGCAAATTGTAAAAGTAAAACACAAATAACAAATTCAAAAAACATGCAAGTGACGCGCGCGGCTAGAACTTCATACATACGGACGAAACGCGAGCTATACCTACGCGATCTCGCGGTGCGCTCGGGGCGCAGACAGTCACGGCTGTACCGCAGTGTCGAACGGACGGCGTGTTGTTTTTTTAACGATAACCGCGCGATTTTTTCTCTAAAAATCGGTTAATATGACGAGTAGGAAATATTGTGCTGTTTTTGGTTGTATGAATTCGTCAATAACGCATCCAGACATAAGTTTTTTTAAATTACCTGGAAACTCTGAAGGGTAAGACTATAAAATAATTTTACTTACTAGTAGGTAGGTACATAATGTGTGTCTTTATGGAGAAGAATTTCCTTTTATCTCACGAAAAAAAAGGTGTTTGGATTAATAAATAAAGCGAATAGAGTAACGGAAAGTTATTGAGACGAGTGAAATAGGTAGTTATATGCGGTTCTGAATGAATCATGATACGGTAGGTACCTACCTACTTACGCTTGTGTAAAAACATCGGTGCATGTGTGTTTTGTTAGTTTGCATAATTCAAAGTAAAGACGTGGTATTTTATTATCTATATATATAAAAATGAATCCCTCTTTCCCTTGGTCACGGCATCACGCTAAAACGGATGAACGGATTTGGGTGAAATTTGGTATATGGATAGACTTTGACCCGGAGAAGGACATAGGAAACTTTTTATCCCGATATTCCCACGGGATCGAGACTTATGCGGGTGAAATCGCGGGGCGCAGCTAGTTAATAATATTTGTTTATTATCTGTGTGTATGAATAATACTAGAAAAAAAAAATCCGTCTGTGTGTCATTAGATAGTTTTCGAAATTACAAATTAAAAGGATATTTACAATCACAAAACTAAATAGAAACAGAAAGTAAGCAAATGTAATTAAAATGCTGGAGACGGGCATCCCTAACGCATGTTTACGTACCGCGCGGCTGTAGGCATTTATTTCTATCATGCGGCCGAGTTACACTATTGTAATATAATATTACCGTGGCCGGGCAGCAAAACCTGTCATAACGTGTCTAATTTAAAATCCGCCGCTATTCGAAATTATCCGAAACCTTTATATCAGATTCGGTTACGGTTACGGATAGATTTTTATTTCGGATATCCGGTAGTTTTTGATACTGTTACGGAGCTCCTTAACATCCCTGATATATTCAGTATAAAATCATTAAAACTCGGTTATCGTCGCCTTAAAATGCGGAATTCGCCTTCTGTACTATTTTGTGGTACTGCTTAGGATCTGCACGGAGAGATTACGCACATTAGTGCGGTTCATTTGTTTGCCAATCACGCAAAGTAAAGCTTAGTTCACGTGCGTAGCTTAGCCATGGGCAGCAATGGAACTGTACCTAAAGGTTCTATTCACATTCTTATAAGCGTCATTAATTTTATATCGAGTAAAGTGATAGAAAAAAAAAAAAAAACCTGCGAAGGCAACTATTTAGCAACTAAGTCTTTCTGACCAAACACAGACCACTATATATTCTAAATAGTAGCAACTATAGTCTGTGCGCGACTGCTAGTCACCGTCTGAGGTATGTGAGCGGTGAGACGGGGGTAGACGTCACGCTAACTCAGTCTTGACAATTTTATCAATGGCGACCTCTCCGTTTCACGGCTTACATAACGAACAGTGACTACCAGTCGCGCACGGACTATACCACAATTTTTAGACTAGTTTAATTTACACTTCTCTACTTTTGAAAATTTTTGTGGTTTTGGACTTACGGCACTTTCTAGTAGTCAAATTTTGCAGCTAAGGGTATAATTTTTCGGGCCTAATACTACAATTATATTTGAATGAAATGAAAACTTTTTAATTAGTACTACTTATAAAAATAATGATAGGAGATCGTACTAAATGATTTGCCCAAGAAAAGCCTTTAAGGCTTTAAAAAATACTTACCTTATGGTATAATTAATGAATGGTGGAAATGATGATTAGTATACTTTTAATTTAAGAGGGCATTCAAAGGCCTTTCTGATAAGGTTTCTAATAAAAACTAAATATTTTAATTATGGCAGGCTGTAATCAGGTTTTTGAAGCCAATTTTAAATAAATTTTATTTTGGTACCAACGAGCGAAAATGGTTTTAATTAGTAAAGAATATAAGTTATAATATGAGATTGAAAATTACGAGATTATAAAACTACATTCCATAAAGTTATTTTTTATCAGAATGAGGAAAAATCTGTTTTTTTTTTTATACACAGAACTTAACAGTAAGTTATAATTAAACCATTAAATGTTTGCTTTAGTGTTAAAATTATTAATTAATTAAAAATATTGCGCAGATACTTAGAAGCTTACATCAGAAAAATGATAATTAGTCTTGAACCATTTAATCATTTGCTAATTAAACGAAATGACAAAACCGTTTCCTTACTGATTAAAACGCATTTTCTCAATGACCATCAATTTATAATAAACACCAGTTACTGTAAATTAGATTTATTAGTTAATTATTATTTCTTATGTTTTTTTAATATTTTTTATTATTATTATTGTGAGATTATTATCAATCATGGCTGTTAGTTATTGTTTTATTTTGGCAAATTCTGTAATATAAGGATAACATATCGAAATTATAAGGACATTATTTTTCTTATTGTGGTATATGTTGAAGTGTGCATATTGTAAATATGATAGTATTACGTACAGTTACAGAGGTTATTAAGGGAGATAGATGAGAAATAAAGTGGGTTTTATATGAATTCTTGACTTTTATTTACGGCTCGACCAACTATACAGTATGTTAATTAACGAAAGGCGTTCCCGTTTACCCGCAACAGTATAGCATCCATACATGCTTAAAAAAAAATTACCATTCAAAAACAAAATGTTTTTATATTTTTTTTATAATAAAATATTCACAAAAAATATTAAATTGATACGTAAAAGAAACACTCTGTACACGCGCATTTGTATTTCAATGTGGAAGTATGGCAATGTCGCAACAAACTTATGAATGACGACTGGCGTGTCGGCGATCTATTGATGCGCCTAGCCCCGCCCCCGCCCCCCAATATCCACCTTATTTTACAACCATCAACCGGGCACAAATCCAGACTCCAGATTGCTACTGAGAAATTCTAGATAGAAAAACCGGCCCCATCGGCCATCTGTTCTGTGAGCAATGTGCCCGCCCACTTAACACACTCGGCACATCTTATCTCATTCTAATTACTCCTGGACAACGATTTTCCTCAAGTGTCCAATAATAATTACCAACATCAATATCCATAATAAATTATCTCTACCGGATTCTGTCTCCTGCAAACAAACTCACCTAGTAATCAATGTTAATTATAATTACTTATTATAAACATTTACAGCTGATATGAGTATGTTCAAGTTTGTAAAATTGGATGATTCAGGGGCTTATCGTAAGTTATGAATGGTATAATTACAATACTTGTTATAATGCAAGCACGAGCTGAAGCTAGTTGTAAAAAAAACAAATCAATCTCCCTGGCCTTTTCCCAATTACGTTGGGGTCAGCTTCCAGTCTAACGGAATGCATCTGATTACTAGTATTTTACATGGAGCGACTGTGACTGGGTAACACGATACCCCTTGGTAAGACTGGTTAACCATTACCCCGTCGCCACGAGCTACACGTTCAATCGACACGCGTCTTGGGACAGCGAGTGTGGAGAAAACAAATGAAAGAAATTCTTTAGAGCCTGACTCTAGTCACCGACAGACGGAAACAGGTGACGCGAGTCGTTCGAGGCGTCAACGTGGCCTTAGTATTGCTAATCTCGCTTTCATTATCTCTTGTAGAACTTCTGGCCTGAGAATCCCAGAATTTCACCCAGTGGAACAAATTGATGTCCTGGTACTGCTTCGTTAGCAGATACCCGAGAAATTCGTCGACTAATTCGAATCGTGACGAATCGAATCGATTGTCCTCAATTGTGTTGTCACTTGAGACTCTTCGAGTACCTACTCATTGTCAATTTGTCCCAATAAGGTACTTACAGCGACAAAAAGACTAAGTACAAGATAGATTTTAATTTAGATTGCTCAGCAAGAAACTTCTGTTTTTTTTTTTTTAAATAATATAATGCGGTTGGGGCTTGTGGCTAAGTAATAACAGCCGCAAGGGTCGATCGATCAGGTTAACCTACGCTTCCCGCGGTTGGTCTGTGGATGGGTAAACATTTTTACATACCTAGACTCCTCCGTGCCTCGGAAAGCACTTTAAGCAATTGGTACCGGCTGTCATTCGTGGCTCTTTGACAGTCGTTACGGGTCGTCAGAAGCACGAAAGTCTGACAACCAGTCTTACCAAGAGGTATCGTATTATCCAGTTACTGGGTTGTGGAGGTCAGATAGGCAGTCGTTCCATGTATAATACTGATATTCAGCTGCATCCGGTTAGATTGGAAGCCGACCCCAACATGTTGGAAAAAGGCTAGGTAGATTGATTTTGGGACCAAACTTAAATATGAAACAGAAAAGTCAGGAGGTATCGTGGGACACCCGGTTGGAACGAAGTTCCTGTAGCAGTATTTTATGTACACAGCCATCTAGTATGGTTTCAAGTTTCAAGTGTCAAAAGTAGTACTTCAAACTTATACTAGATGGCTCTGTATTAAAAAACAAATACTTTTGGCAGTTGATACTGGCTTCTCGGCCACAACCTGGTTCTAAATAATACTTCTATGAGCATAACGCTTTTTTGTTACTCGACAATTTCTGCCAGTTTACTCCTAAGTCCTACCGCAAGCCGCAAGTAAGAGGTAATCTCTGAAAGTACTCATCCAATCACAAAAAATCGTTCATTGATAAAAAAAACTACACTACTTCCGAGTGCCACAGGATTATTATGTTCCTTCTACGGGGACAAAGTCGCGGCCAGAAGCCTGTAGGTTAAATATATAATAAAACATTAGTGCCAATTATTAAAAAAAAAAAACAAAAAAGTTTGGTAGATCTGTTACAATGAATATAATTTACCAAATGTAAGGACAACATTTGGATTGGGGAAGCATGATCAGCTATTTCTACAACGGCATGCTGATACGACAGTAGAAGACGAAGAAATCTAAAGTGGTTTTTAGGGTTCCACCCCACTAGGGTGCCAAATGGAACCCTATTACTAAGCCTCTACTATCCGTCCGTCCGTACTATCTGTCAGCGGACTGTATCTCATGAACCGTAATAGGTAGACAGTTGAAATTTTCACAGATGGTGTATTTCTATTGCCGCTACTTATAAGAACAAATAATAAAAAATAAATAAAGTTAATCATTCAAGGAGGACCTCATAAACGAACGTGTTTTTTTCGGCGTTTTTTGCTCGATCTTAATACGGTACGGAACTCTTCGTGTGCGAGCTCGACTCGCACTAGGCCAGTTATTTATGTTAAGATTAACCTTTTCAGCCGGTAGGACACTACATTTCCCCAATTCCTTTCCGTACTTACTGCAAAGGGATACCGAAGAAAACGCATTTAATTTCTACTTTCACAGACCGCTGCGCATTTGCTCTTCAAACTTTTATCAGCAGATTAAACAAAATGTACCTACACAAATAAAAGAAGGAAAGAAATAATTTATTACCCAAATAATGACTCTTTTCATGATCAAATAGCGTGATAATCACGACTAAGATAATGGTACAGTAACACTTCCGGATTCTTCTCGTTCTAGCATGATACTGCTTCTGCTTGGGTTTTCACAAAAGTCGACGTTTATAAAACATATACTAATTAATTAATGTATTGTTTTCAAAGATAAAAAGGCTACACAGTTATTCAATATATTTAAAAATAACACACATGCGGTTGATAATAAATAGGTAGGCCCCTTTTTAGAAGATTTGCCGGTACTCAAAAACAGATTAAATTGAGAAAACCAGTAAGAAGTGGATAGATCTTATTAAGGCTCGTGCAAACTGGCGCGATATCTCGGGCGCTACAGGCAGCGCGACCCTTGTAGCCTTTAGTCGTCAAAACAGGATATCGAGTTACAATAATGATCGGCAAATCTGTAGGCACCTTGACCGGCCGAAATGTGAGTGTAGGTCTTTTAGATAGCTACACCGTTGTCGGAAAAAATGCTGTGATTTGTAATAAAATAAGTAGATATTAAGAAACAAAAGGATAGGTAGCAGCTCTACAGAAAATACATAAATAAATACTAAGGTATCTTCTACGATAACCACTTGTGTGCCTAGCGTGGTGAATGAGCTAATATCCCCAATGACCCTCCCTTTATTTACCTACAAATAGTGGTTACAGGCGCGGTCCGAGGGGGGGGGGGGTCCTGGGGGTAATGATCCCCCCCAAAATCTTTCACGCTGTCGGGAGCCTGATTAATTTACTTGTATTACTAACTTTTGAAACTGTACTACAGTTACGATGGGCACATTATCCAAAAACATTGAGAAAATAGGCAGTCATGGAGACTGCCGACAGAAGTGAAAACTTAAATCTATGAAGTGTTTTAAAAAAAAATCCAATTAATTGTAGGATCAAAAATTAAAATTTCTCAATTTTTTTATTAATATAAGCCTGCTTTTCACATATATCGGCACTCCCGAGCAACGCAACACGTCAAACTCATAGGTGCTGTGAGCATTAGCATGTCGGTGACGCGAAACCCTATGATTTTCCCCTACCAAAAATCGCTTAACGCGCTTGAAGAAGTTTTCATTTTTAAAAGTCAATTATAAAAATAGAGTACCGTTGCATGCAAGAGCGAGCGACGCAAACTCGGAAATTTGGGCACCCGGCTCGTACGTTTGAAAATCTAAGGTTAAGGCTAGACTCCAAACCCTTAAACTACTTACTGTAAAACTGGTGAGTTTAAGCTTTTCTTCATAACAGTAAATTATATTTTTGTATAATGGTCAAAAGAAAACAGAAGCTTTTCAGGATGGAGTGCTAAAATTTTCAGGCTCGCTTCGGTTGCTCTTGCCTTCTACATTCTCTTAATTCTTGAGTTTTTCTGCATAAATCGACAAAGCAACTAATTCCTAGTTCTTTTGGAATTATCAAAAGAAAATCTACCCTATCCGAGTGTGGGCAATATTTTCGAGCTCGTTTCGCTCGCTCTTATATTCTACATTCAGTTCAAAAGAGTTCTTAGAATTTAAAATATCTAACAAAACTTAAGGTATTTGCAAAAGGCAAGGCCCTTGCCAGATTATAACCTCTGTGATCTGTAAGGTTACTACACGTTTGTCAATTATTTGTTACAATGTTTACCTCTCCGTGCGGGGTACTTGGCACATGTAACCAAATGTCACCGTTACCATATATATAGATGACAGCGGTTGGGAGAACTTAGAAGTCTGAAACTTGAAACTCGGAAAAATCGTTCAGACCTTGTGTAGGCAAAAAACTACACTTGACTGCACTTAGGCAAAGTAAACTTTTATAGGAACAGTTTCAGGAAGTTGATTTTGCTTCTAGTTTTACTAACTAATGCGAAGTGTCCACTGGCAATAAAATTTGCGGAAGTTGTCTTGCGCAAACGACATCCAACGCTCGCGCAAGTGGATTTCTGGAAGTTTTAGTGACTTGCCGAATTTGCTGCAAGCCCCACGTGTATACGGTTGTTTTGACCGTTGCAGCAAACACTTGCGTCTTTATTTTGTTCACACAAAAAAGTTGGAAGTTTTTGGGCAAGTTCAATTTTTTTAAGCTGGAAATTGTTCAAGTAATTGCTGGATACACTTGATACATTGATTGTGTGTGTCAAATTTTAAATTCAAATAAATAAATTCAAGCTGAGCAAAATATTTAAATATTTAATTTTTTAACAACAACATCAACATCTTGTTTGATCGCTATTGTTCAACTAATTTTTGTGAAATTTCTGTTGAAATGGTTCTACAAGATCTTGCAGGACTCTTCTACCTTCTTGTAACTTCTACACGTTTCTAAAGGTGATTTGTAAATAGAAAACTCGCAGTCCGTGGAAACAGTCGTCAATTGACGACTTCTACAAGAAATTGCGGAAGTCACTTGCCAGTGGACACTTCGCTTCCTACTTCCGGAAGTCCACCCGCACAGTAAAACTCACTCCCTTTTTAACCGACTTCAAAAAAAGGAGGAGGTTTCTCAATTCGACCGTATATTTTTTTTATGTGTTCGCGGATGGCTTCGTCGTTTATGAACCGATTTTGATAATTCTTTTTTTGTTGGAAGGGAGATAACCCAAGGGTGGTACCATGATAAGAAAACTAGGATCTGATTTTGGGATCCTGGAGAAATCGAGGGAACTCTTCAAATATTATGGGTAAACCTATAGCGATTTGGGTATTTTTTAGAGTAACTTGTGTAGTTGCTTTTGAAAAGCACCATTTGGTGAAGTGGAACTGATGATGAAGACCACAAATGGCCACCGGAATTACTTAATAATAAGTATTTCACGGGTTGCGATTCGATTACTTTAATATGGTTTCAATGCAATTTATTGTCGTTACAATGCATATGGAGAAGTGGAGCTGATGGCGAAGTACCAGAAGAACTCCTCAACGATTAACGTCCCTGCATCGGGAAAAGCAGAATTTTGTAAAAGGTGATGAGCAGTTGAGATTATGCTATTGTAACTTAGATCGATTATAAACTACCCACTAAAAAGCGAAAAATAAACACTTTTTAACAAAAAAAAAAAAAAAAATTGTAATTTTTTTTATTTTCTTTGTATGTACCCTTAATTGTTAATCTTTAAATTTTAATCCTTTTTTAATATCTTGCCATTAGATAATAATAACTATAGCTTCTTTTCAAACAATATTTCCTATCGACACGCTAAGAACAAGATTATAGCATCACAGGTCTTATGATGCGAAGAACAAGCAAGTAAAAAATACTGAATTCAGATAATATATATATTATATCCGCATCTTGTTACGAATCAACCCCTAGAATTTGAGAAAAAGCCACACAGATGCTGAGGTCAACAACCTAACCACTACAATATGATAAGCGTAAACTGACCCATTTATTTTATCACATTTCTTTCTCCATTAACTTTGTTGAGGAGATTCACACGCGTCACTGTGTGAGTAACCTTTTCAGTTAAATTAACAACGTTGTTATTTGTTGTATTTAGAAAAACAACGATTTATCTGAAAGTTCACTGCCGTGACACACAGAGGTGAAGCAAGCAATGAACTTGGCGTAATCAGTCTATAATGTTCCCACTGCTGGGACACAGGCCTCCTCTCGATGAGAGGGAGGGGGTCGTAATCCACCATACGGGCCTAGTGCGGGTTGGTAGATGTTACATTTTATCCAATTTTTGGTTCCAGAACATGCCAGTTTTCACGATGTTTTCCTTCACCGTTTTCAATAATAATCAAAAATCAATAATCATTTTTATTTGTGTAACATAGGTAGTAGATACAGTTCTTAAATTAAAGTTCATAGGTCGCTATGTCATGCCAAGAGGCGTACAAAAAAGCATGCAACCATATTGCATGCTAAATATGAACAATATGCAATAATTTTTACAGTCAATGCATAAATAAATAATCATAAATTACAATTAGTCACAATATTCAATTAAAAATAGTTTCTCCAGTCAAATAAATCAATAATTATCTATATTAATTTATCATTCAAAAATTCATCAGTCGTATAATAACATTTTTCAATTAATAACAGGTTTAATTTTTTTTTGAATTGTGTAATACTAAAAGCAGTTGTGATTAAATAATTTAAGTACACAAGATAAAGTGCCAGCAACTCGTAAGTTGCGGCCGTTGCGGCCGTTGCGGCCACCAACGCACAAGCAGTGAACATAGAGACATGATATTATTACTTTTATTCTTACCTTGAGAAAGAACTGTTATCTAACTATTATTCTTAAATATAGGGTGAATAGCGGGATAAAAAATGAAACGGTATTTTAACGGTTTAACACAATTAAACAGAACGTTGTCAAACCTGTCCTTAAAATATAATATCCGTTAGGGATCTCGTGCTGTAGCCACGACCACGACTTTCGGTCGCACCGACGGCGACGATAAACTATTGAAACCCAGCTATAGTTGGCCATTGCGACCAAGGTTGCCAGGCTTAAAAATAGAAAAGCCGGACACCGATTCATACATAGCCGGGTATTTTGCCCTGAAAGCCTGACACACTGGTTTTTAAAAGAAAAGAAAAAAAGTTTATTTGTGTATTTATTACTGTTATTTATTTGAGACATACTCTACTCTTAATTGCGATTCGAACCACCTTTTGTTCTTACCAAAGTAATTTGTAATTTTTTAACAATCAATAATTAGCCTTCTTCATTACATTGAAAGTAATTAAATCCGGCTTCTTTTGTCGGGGCGAGGTTAACCAAAAGCCTAACAAAGGCCGGACAGGTCGAACTTGTGTATATTTGGCCGGAGACGATTGTAAAAAAACGGACATATCCGGCTACCTGGCTAAAGCCGGACACCTGGCAATCCTAATTGCGACACGATTCGTATCGGTTTTTATAGATTTTGGTGTATACTTTTGGTCGATGCGACCAAAAGTCCTGGTTGTGGCCATCTAGTGCACGAGGTCCCTAATTCTTTCGCCAAATTACAGTGCAAGGTTAGTATGATGATGACGGTCAACTGGATCTTACTTTAATACTAGAAACGTTACGATATTCCGTTGCCGAATGAACTTATAACAGTGCCAATGTTAACACAGCTTCATGCAATACAAATCCATCCATTTTTGTCCAAGGTCACGGTTAAGGTGAAAATTTAAAATAAGCCATTAATCTGCTAGTCTATTCTGGACATTGAAGTGGGCTGTCATTCCAGATGATACTAGGGATCGACAACCCTCTTCAAGCTCACTTCACCTACGTTTTCAGGGTGAGGTTTGTATGTTTGATAGGAATTATGAAAATGTCATTGTTTTTTACCTTTTTGAGATTATAATTGCGAAAAACTCAGAAAAAAAGGATCTAGGTGTACTCAAGTTTTATTTTTATTAATAGACACAAATATTTACGTAATTTAAAAACTAACAGACTTAAAATATAATAATAATATGTACAGTAAGCGTTCAAAAGTGCATAAGCACGTTAAGAATCATATTGCTGTGAACACGCGGTATAGTCCGTTGATCTGTATGTGTAAACAACACGGCACACACACCACAGAGAACGCTGTATTGCGCTTTACACACTGTCGTATCGTCGCGTACTTGCGCCTCACTACCGAAACAAATATATATTTCCGTCGCTTTTGTTAGACAACACGCATCATGCGCTTGACCTTGGCCAGTTTATGGCAATGCTAAAATTCGAACCAAACTTACGTGTGCAGATAGCAGAACGCGTTAAGCATTGGTCTGAGATGCAAACTGGCTTAGGTTCCAACCTTGTCAAGCACAGAGCAGTTTTTGCAATTTTTGTTAGCAATAATATTATATTTTAACTATTGCTGCCTTTTTTATTAATGCTGTTATTGCAATAAAGGGTTTAGAATTAAAAATGCGTAATATGTGATAGCAAAATTAAAAAATTGTATTCGTTATATTTATTTTACTTATAAATAATATATTGCTACAATTATTTGTCATTACGTCAGCTCAATAAGATGTGAAATAGATGTCAAAAAACTTAGAAGTAATTTATATTATTTTGACATATTTGTATTATGAAATGTTTTAAATTTTAAATTGATTTTTTCACCATAAATATTAGCTAGCTTATTATTAGTTAGCTTTGATCATGGTCGAAGTAATTTAGCAATAAATAAGAATATAAGACTAATCAAAATGTAAAAAAAAAACTACTTACAAAATAGGTGATTTTAAGGTAAAGTATGGGCAGTTTGTTTACATTATTTATTTTACATTTTATTTGGCTTTAGTAAATATTGGTTGGTATTGAGGTTATAGCTTAAGTATTCATTTTCTTTACGAAAAGAAGATTGAAACTTAACCTCAAATTGTAATCCTAAAATAATAATATTACTAAAATAATCTTAAACATTTTCGGTCTATCTGCGAGAAATACGACAAACAACATATTGTAACTTGCTTAAAAAATCGTTACCACAAATTCATGCAATAACGAATCTGTTGTTTATTAAGTTGGTACGGTAAATATTTTAAGGTTAAAATATAGCACTGTCCCACTTGAAGTCTTAATATTATCGTGCGAAACTTAAACGTTCTTGTTTATGCCTTTCTGTCGAAAACGGCTTCCTAGCTGGTCTTCAGTGATACAAGTCTTCAGAGTGCACAGCGAACGGTTCATAATGACGTGTTTAATAATTCAGCAAAATATCTCGTTGGTATGAAACCATTTGTTTCATATTCCTCCATCATTTGACGTCGCTACTGCTCGATAATAAGCCTCTTCCTCATTCCTCTTAACCCTCACAGTATTTCTCTAGAACAAAGAATAACATTGTATTTATTACACATAATAATTATTTATCATTCACTAATCGAATTAAACCTCATAATGAATTTAAAATTTTAAAGGCATCTTCTGTCTCAACAATACCTCTGTTCTATCAACAATACCTTTGATTAAGATTTATGTTTAGTAAAATATGAAATATTTAAATGATAACACTCACACTTAGTCCGGTCTCATTAGGTATTTGTGTAAATTACATTCACTTTTACGCAGCGCAATAATATTTGATCTCCCTTCAATATTTATATTTGACTGCATTTTGAAAACAATAACCACAACACCGCTAATACTTAAATACTCGTCACCAACAATAACCACGAACCAACAAAGTTTTGAGATTGGCTGGGAACAGACCGTAGTAATCGCGAATACGCGTAACGAACTGCGTCTGTCTACCCCACAGAAATCGAAATGATTTACTTAGTTTTCTGTGGTCTACCTGCTAAACCTTAATATTTATGTGAACAAGACGACCGAAACAAAAAACGAATGATTATTGAACTAGTCATTATTAAAAAATAACAAAAACTATGAATAATAATTATTAAAAAATAACAAAAACTAATGTAATTATTAAAAATTACAAGCAAACCACAGATGAGATTTGAACCCTCGTTCGGCTCGCTATAATCGCACATACCAAAGCACGTTATCCACTGAGCTAGCACGCCGTATTCTATATTGATTGAAATTATGAACTACTATGAGTTGCAGACAAAGTGAGTGTGTGTGTATCTATAGTATTGTAACATCTTATAGAAGAAGGTCGTAAGTCAAACCGAAGCGTCAGTCTATTGCTTTGTGCGATTGCCTATGGACTTTTGGTCGGTACTGTACAAGTTCATTTATACATACGTATTTACATGATTTTTAAAACTAAGACTTAATAATAATAATATGTACAAGTATATAAAAAGGGGGGGTGGGGTAATAATCATGGGCATCAAAAAATTCGTCCGCATCGCTATCAATAGGAAAAGTGCCCAAAAGGCTGGCAGCATTGCCACGTTGTATGGCAATGCTGATTCTTTGGCCAAAGAATAGGCCAGCCCTCTGGTCACGTGAAGAGTCGACCAGTCGCTTGGCAATGTCTTGAAAAACTAGGTGGGCACTTGGACCCCATGGCCCTAGTGTTTCAACCCCAAACGGCTCAAACATATAAGTCCCAATAAGATTGGAGTATTTGCGCCGTTTGAGGTTTTCCGCACCTGCAGCAGCAGCTCCAGCACAGCCCACCGTGCTAGGAAGATGGGATGGCGCAAGGGTGTCGACACACGTTGCATCCCACACCAAAGGCCTGACAATTTCATTTTCACAAGACATTATGTAAATATAGCAAAAGTGTTTCAGTTTATTTTTTTTTAGTATGTGCAAGTTTGTTATTATATTATTTAGGTAAGTTTAATTGTAAGTTGAAGTGTTTTTTTTTAATATTATATGTTCAACGCCGGCTGTAGCGACGCCGGGACCTATGCCAGTCAACCTGCCACATCGCTTGATGTCCAGCTGGTAAGATGTCCACATTGCTCACAGGCACGTTTTTTTAAAGGCGAACGGGGGCTGAGGATACACTATGGCAAAATCCACAAACCACATAGTGTACCATTGTGCCCCCCAGCCACATCCCCAACATCAACACCTTTTGAGAAAACCTTATGGAAAACGCTTGCAAAATTAAAAAATTCTACCCCAGTTTTAAAGTGAGTTCCCCGGGGCGCGAGACGGTCTGTTGCACTGAATCTGGCGCAATGTCTCCGTCTTGCGACCCAGGAGAATTCACTAAGTGCCTGGGAGCAATTACTTACATTCCCATATAGGATTCTGCATGTCCAAAAAAATTTGGCAACTAAAAAAACCTTAACAAACCAAATTAAAGAAAATTGCATTCAATAACCAACCACAAAAAGGCTTATGTTCACATGTGGAATCCAAATTAAGTGAAGGTGACATCAGGGGAGCGGCCAGGATACTGTTCAGCAGCGATGTGGTGGCGCCTTACTCTCCAGAAACGCTAACAGCCCTAGAGAGTAAACACCCAGCGCCTGCGGATAGTCTCACATTTCCCGATCCCCCCGACCCTCTTGTCCTAAATTCAACCTCCTTAAACGTTTCGGCACCCCAGCTGATTGCAGCCGTGAGCTCCTTCCGGAGCGGTTCCGCCGGCGGCCTCGACGGCCTGACCCCACAACACCTAAAGGACCTATTGAGTTCAGGCGCCAGGGACGCTGGTGAGTCGCTTCTGAAGGAACTTGCGGCCCTGATTAACCTCATGCTCACCGGCGGTGTGAACGAGGCCGTCGTCGATGTCTTATACGGGGCAAACCTATGTGCCCTGCGCAAGAAGGACGGCGGCATTCGTCCCATCGCCGTTGGGTGCACCTACAGGCGTACGGCAGCCAAAATATGCTGTAAGCTATACAGCGAATCCCTTACAGCTAAGTTTCAGCCCCTGCAGCTTGGTTTCGGCTCAAGAGGGGGCTGTGAGGCTGCCGTGCATGCCCTTTCCATCTTTTTGAACTCCAAAAAATGTGAGGTTATCCTCAAGGTTGATGTTAAGAATGCCTTTAACTCTGTCAACAGGGACACTTTGTTGGCTGAAGTCAAAAAGGAACTTCCCGAAATTTATGGTTTTATGTGGCAGTGTTACAGGTATCCCTCTAAATTACTATACAAAGACAATGTTTTGGAATCTGCAGTAGGATGCCAACAAGGTGACCCTCTCGGGCCAGTGATTTTCAGCTTGGCTATCCATCCAATTATCCAAAAACTAAATTCAAAATTTAACGTGTGGTATTTGGATGATGAAACGCTAGGAGGTGATGTAGACACCGTTTTGAAAGACCTACAACTCCTCAAACAACAATTTAAATCCATTGGCTTGGACCTTAACCCATCAAAATGTGAAATTTTCCTTTCTGACATTACTGACAGACAATTGACCCATGAAAAATTTAATGCAATAGCCCCACAAATCAAAATTTTAGAAAAAAGTTCACTTCAGCTCCTAGGTTCCCCAATTTTAGAAGACAGTTTTTCTCCTTTCATCAACGAAAACATCAAAAACTTCAATGACGTTTCGGACAGACTCTCCAAAATTAATTTACATTCGGCATTCACCCTGATTAGATACTGTTGTTTTGGTCCAAATTTTATATATTTTCTACGCTCTTCCCCCTTATGGAAGCAGTCACACCTCTTGGATAAAATTGACCAAATCATTCGCAGCACATTATCATCCATTTTGAATGTGGCCTTGGATGACCGAGCGTGGCTGCAAGCCACTCTACCCATCCGTTTCGGTGGCCTCGGTGTCCGCAAAATTACCAGTATTAGCTTACCCGCGTTCCTGTCCTCTGTCCACAGCACTGAAAAGTTGACCGGGAAAATTTTAGCCCCCTGCCTGGTTAACTCTGAAGTGCCGTGCTTGACCGATGCGAAGAACGCCTGGAAAGCGACTTGCCCGAATACAGATCGGCCAGTGAACCCATCTTCCCAGAGGCAGTGGGATGAGTCGCTCTGCAGGTTGGTACGGAACAATCTTATTAATACGTCCACCAATACTGCTGAGCGTGCCCGCCTGCTGGCTGTGGGTGAGTGGGAGTCGGGCCTCTGGCTTCAGGCGCTACCGTCACCCAACATAGGCACTATGCTGGGTGATACCACCTTCCGGCTCGCTACCTGTCTGCGTCTGGGCGCTCCTTGTGTGGCTCCGCATCTCTGCCAATGCGGTGAAGGTGTCGACTGTCTCGGACACCATGGCCTATCTTGCAATAAGAGCGCAGGTCGGATAGCACGGCACGCCAGCATCAATGACATCATCCGTCGTGCTCTTGTCACCGCCGGAGTGCCAGCTATTTTAGAGCCCAATGGCTTGGCACGAGACGATGGTAAGAGACCAGACGGAATGACCATGATGCCTTGGAAGGTAGGTAGGCCTTTGGTGTGGGATGCAACGTGTGTCGACACCCTTGCGCCATCCCATCTTCCTAGCACGGTGGGCTGTGCTGGAGCTGCTGCTGCAGGTGCGGAAAACCTCAAACGGCGCAAATACTCCAATCTTATTGGGACTTATATGTTTGAGCCGTTTGGGGTTGAAACACTAGGGCCATGGGGTCCAAGTGCCCACCTAGTTTTTCAAGACATTGCCAAGCGACTGGTCGACTCTTCACGGATCTAGGTTATCTATTTTAGGACATAACTTTACGATTACACTTGTCTGAATTCTGAGACACAAAATGCAGCCAAGTGGAACAAGCGCTTACTACACTACGCGGTGTCTACGAAGTGACTTACCGCTAAGTGCGCGCCGCCGCCGCTGTTCCTGCGCTAAGATGCTGCTACGCTAAGCCTACGCTACTGCTACGCTGTGCCTACAGTGCGGTGTTGACGCTTTGTCTAATGGTGGAACTTCACATTGCTATTCGTGATCGGGTATTTGTCTATTTAACCCAAATACGAGGATGTGAAACTACTCTATTCGCCTATATTTGCCTATTTTGCACAAATAAGACGAATACGCAAATATATGAACACTCGTATCCGCTTTTGGTCCGCGATTGTCCGTTTTTGGTCACATATCAAAGGATTGCGAATATACGGAGTGTTCGTTTACGATCCCCACATAACTTGCTCAGTAGAGTGCGGTGTTTTATGTTCGCCTAACATGTATTGATAATTAAACATAGGAAATAATAAATCTGCTGCCGTAAACATGTCCTTCTTTGGGTTCAGATAAGCAAAAAAATAGCAAAAATATTCTTGAATGTTCGGTATATTCGCTGTTCATGATTCATGATAATTTATGGACGGTGTGTTAGAGTTATTCGGACTATAAATCCGAATATAACACAGTAAAAAACGCGAATACCGAATAGCGATGTGAAGTGCCACCATGACAATTGAGCTACGCCATCCGTGTCTACGCTGCAGCTACGGTGAGCCAGTGATGCGGCTACGCTTGATTTTTTAATCTCTATAACGTGTCTTTTGTAAGTACATTTATATGGCAGATAAAACTATAAAAAATACCACACTTAAATTAGTACCTAGTAGTTTGATATCATGTTTTTTTTAAAAATAGGTACTTAAATTTTTGTACACCTTCATTGACAAATAAATAATTTGGCTTTGACAACAAGCGATTATAAATAAACACATGAGTGGAGCCACGAGAAAAGTAGAAGTAGGCATAAAATTTGCATTATTAGGTAAACAGCCTCCCACTCAAAACTGGTATAAAAATGAGAGCAAATTCGGGTTATGAACCTTTCGCTAAAAGATTATGAACGAATTCCCGAGAGCATTAACCTCTGCATCGCATGGATGGGTATACATAATGAATTCATAAGTACCTAGATTGTGTTGCTAAGCGAGTAATCACGTGGATTTGAGAGAAAGATGTAAACAATATGGTTAATTCTTATTAAGTATCAGCTGTAGCTTGCGTCATGCGTTGGAATTTTAAATATCAAACAGTTTTCTACTAGTTAGGCAATCCTTGCAGCGGTTATTGAAAGATTTGTGTTCGACAACTGTTCATAAACAGGACAGTCTCGTCAGTCCAGTTGTTGTCTACGATACTGCTGAGCGTGAGGTCCTGGGTCCGGTTTCTAGGCCGGGCAAAGTGTTATTGGGTTTTTCCATCTGGAATTTCTCAGTAGTAGCCCGGAGTCTGGATTTGTGGCCCGTTGATGGCAATAGGCTCGCCCTCTATTACGTGGGACTTAATAAATATATAACTGGCGAAACGGGTTAGGCAGAGGTGTACCTATAGTACACCCATCCTATGGATAAGTACACCTCTGTCTTATCCTTTGAAACAAGGCGTGATGTTATGTTATGTTTTTTTTAGGAATTCATGTAGCAGCCCGGCGTGGGCGGCGTTAAGATTTGTGTCCAGTTAATGGCATTAAGTTAACCCCCTATTACTTGCATAGGAGTTTTACTTACCGGTCTGCCTTCTGCTTCTTTTTGTGTGGTTAGTGACTAACCTGGTGTCAGAGTTTTAAAGTCGCCCATGGGTCTCTGACTTGGCTAAGAAATTTCTCTCAAGCTTGCGGGTTTCCTCGCGATGTTTTCCTTCACCGTTTTTGAAGCAAGTGATAAGTATACAATACGCACATGAATCCGAAAATTCGGAGGTGCGTCCCTTGGGTTCGAACTCGAGACCTATGACTTGGTCTGCCTAACCCTTAGAGAATACAGACATGATGTTAAAAGTATAACATAGATGAAAAAGTGTGTGACTTTCACCCTTAAGCGCAAATAGCCAATTACATAAACTTGTGCCTTCTTCCCTTGGCAGTAAGCAGAAACTACAGAACACCACCTGCTACGATCCTTATATATTCCTTTTGCCTCGGTTACGTTCATACATCTGGTCATACACGCACGCCGGTTGCGAGTACTACGCACCTGAACTTCCCGATGTCAAAGTCAAACGGACAGTCAAATCATTTATTTCAAATAGGCCCATGTATGGCACTTTTGAATGTCAAAAAGAATGTCACAAGTAACCACTATATACTCCGAGGGCGTTCCCTCCCGGCGTTTCCACTCACATCTGCCTTGTAAATACCTTTTGTTAGTCGGCTCTCATTCATCCTCTCAACATGACCGAAACAATTACTATAACTAATATATTCTATACAAAAATATTCTTACCGTCTTTATATTATTTGGACCAGTAGGTCCAAGTAATATTTATTATTAACACCTATTCTTACCGTTCTTATATTATTTGTATCTACTGATATTGAATTAGATTAATTACCAAATGTTTTAAAACGAGCGCTAATCCTGCCGACAAACTGTCACGCAGTTTGGCGGGTTTATAAAATTTTAACAAGTGTTTGGTCCAAAATAAATGAATTATTTATTTATTTATTTATCTTAGCAAACTCATACATACAATAATTAATGGTAAAACCGAACAAAGTATAAAGATGATACACAATTACACATTCTAATTACTCGTTTACCAGTAACTCCGGGGTGTGCAATGATAAACTTTAAGTAATGTTTTCTTGAAATTAACGTTAATTACTTTCAAGAAATCAAGACGCTTTTTCCTCAGTTCTTATAATTTGCAAAATTAAAATGTTGCGTTTTATTCCCATTTAAGGCGACGACAACCGACTTTTAATGATTTTATACTGAAGATCACGAACGAGTAGTGTTAAAGATTTGGAAAAAAATATAGATTAAATTAGATATAGGTATATGTTAAATTGGATAGATGTTTTAGATTTGTTTATTATATTAATCTGTAAAATTATCACGCAAAAACTAGCAAGCGTATTTTTCTGAAACCATTTTAAAGATAATTTAGTGATCTTTTAGTATACGTATTTTATTAAAATAATTTTTGTTATATGTTTAATAAATTAATAATGCGTCTAATTTGGGACAGCGCTTCTTGATGGGCAATTCCTATTATATTATAATTTTGTTTTGTTTTTTTGACTGGCTGGACGTACAACGCTTTGCGAGAGCTCAGGAACACGCAAGCTAACCACTCAAGGTCACTGGCATATATCCGCGTCTTAACGAGAAATAAATAGTTCTTTGGAAATCATTGAATCGGCTATTTGTCTTTATTTAGTAACTTTGCACATAGTCGTTGCAGAAATTAGAAATGACAGTTTCTCAAGTAGTCTGTCTGTTCTACATTTGAAATAATTTAAAAAAAGCTTCCCACTTATTCCAAATATGATCGAGCGAGAGGCAAATAATTATATCTCAAAACGCTACCATTCCTGACTTCATTCTTGTAAATAAATAATAAACAGCATCGAATTCGTCACTAATGCGTCACATGCACTTCTGTGACATTCCACGACAATTTACTACTTAAAAAAGCTAGCAAGATTGTAGTTTTATTTTTAGATAATCATTAATTAAATTCTACATTCTGTAGTTAAAGTAGAGAGCCCGATCACTTACCGAGCGCGTGTCGAACTGACCGCTGACACGGAGATAAGCAAGGTTGTTCACATTTTTAATGAGAGACCCCATTTTTTTATTTATTTACAAAGATTACTAAGATATTTCATATATAATTGGATGCTGGCGCCTAAACGTCAATACACATATTGGTATAATTGATTTATTGGCTGATAATTTAAAAGTGTTACAAGATTCGGGCTTCATGCTTTGAGCGTATAGCTTAAGTCATGATAGAAGAACATCATCATTATATGCCTATCTTTTTTTCAAGTCATGTTAGCGTCAGCGTCCGGTCTGACCGGATGCAGCTGAATACCATCATTTTACTGCTTATCTGACCTCAGCAACCCAGTTTCAAGATAGAAAACCATTCAAATGTAATTCAGCAACTTTGCTGTAGGCCTTTCCGAAATATTTGTAGGAATTTTATTTTGTGTGGAATGTCTGCAACTCTTAAGTCGGAGCCGTCACCACTGGGCCAGCACTACTCTAGGAACGGTAAAGGAAAACATCGTGAGGCATGTGATACATACCAACCCGCACTGGGCCCGCGTGGTAGATTACAGCCCACTCCCTGGAAAAGAGAGGCCTGTGTCCCAACAGTGGGGAAATTATAGGCTGATTAAGCACACAAGTTTAAGGTATTTTTTATTTCTTTCTACTTTTGGAAGTAAATATGAGAGGGAAAAGATGATTTTTAATATTTAAACTTAATAATTTCTTACTTATTACTTAATACTTTCGAATTTTCGTAGACTCTGCAAGGTAATGTCAATATTTTAAAAAATCCTTCATTATTTTCGTCATTAAAACAGATTTGCTGTTTTAATTAAGGATTGCCTACTGTTAAGTACGGTTCCTACATGTTTAATTGAATTTCCTGAAAATCGTAATTATGTAGATAATGTTTACGCGGAAAATGCGAGTCTTCCTTTTATATTGCACAATGCAAAGCAATATTTAATTAAAATACAAGCTACATTGGATGAATCTGCAAATGACTGAAAGTACTGCTCAAACACGCATCATGCGAGTTGTAAATATTGTATGTAGCTTAATTAAATATGACTGATTGTGATAACGCATGACAATTTTTAATCTAAAACTGCTATTTTCTCACGTTCATTTGACACCTGTGGGCTTTTCAAAGAATTGTTTAAGTAACCGAACTTGTTAGCCGATTGTCGGTAATGTTTTTTTTATTAAAGTGAAAACTTCTTTAGGCGCGTTGGGCATTATTGAGATGGGAAAATACAATTGAACTAACGACACTGTTACCGTTACCGACACCTCATTAAAAGTATTTCCTGCGCAATAAAATTGTTCAAGTTTTAATTTCTGTTTTTAAGAGACGCACTCACTGTCTTAGTTTGCTGTGCCTGAATCATCATGCATATTATGTTTGGGAAAAACCACTTAAAAGGTCACATCGTAGAATACAATTTATAGCATATAACATAAATGTCATGCTTGTAATTCCCAAAGGCAGAGGTGAACCAGTACTGCTTACACCCACATTTCGTCAGTTATGTATAAGTCCCGTGTAATAGAGGGCGAGCCTCTTCCCATCAACCGGGCACAAATCCAGACTCCGGACTGAGAAATTCCTGAAACAAAAACCCAATCACACTTTGCCCGACCTGGGAATCGAACCCTGGACCTCATGCTCAGCAGTGGCGCTTACGACCACTAGACCAACAAGGCAATCAATTTACAATAATTACATCTTATAATTGAGTAATTATTAGCTTTCGCTTGCGGCTTCGCCCGCGCGGAAGTCGAAAATTATCGCACGGGAACGTACCACCAAGATAAAAAGTGTCCTATATGTTAATCCAGGTTATAAACTATCTGTGTGCCAAATTTTATCCAAATCCGTTAAGCCGTTTTTGCGTGATTGAGTATCAAACATCCAAACACACAAATTTTATAACAATAAAATTTATTAGGAACTAGAATACTAGCGCCAAAGAGCACGAAACTGGTAAATACCCAGTGGCTTGTGCTAAAAGGTGATCAAAACAGACCGGTATCACCCGGAGAGTACGGTTGTGATAGAGCATCTGTCGCACACGCCAACCTTATCGCCCGATGTTGGCCCGCGGTTATCAGCCTCTAATTAAATAACTTTATATATCGGTAGCTGCTTACTAATTGTGCCTTGCGGATGCTAAACACGTTCCATAGCACAAAATGTTGGTTGTTGTCTCAAGAATTAGGGATATCGGGCATTTACAAAGCGAAATTTGAAGGTTAAAAAAAAAACAACGAAACTCAGTATTGCTCTTCGAATGAACACTACTCGGATCCAAACATATTTTGGCTGTTAGTTGAAATACCATGTTACTTTTTTGACAAAAAAAAAAGAGAAAGGTACTTTTCAATCTAAGGAACAGGAATTTATTTTAATAGTTTGAATTTAAAATCTTTAATTTGCCGACGGGAGTAGTCCGATTAGATTTCTTGGCCTAGGTAGGTACCATAGGGCAGACAAAATCGAGTTCCCAAGTTACGCTGAAGAAAACCGAAAGGGAGATCGTAGCCCCCGGCAACAGGGCAACCGAAGGAACACGGGTGGGTTTTAGTCAGTAAGAGTCTGACACCATCCATAGTCGCTCCGCCCAGAGCAGGAGAAGTTATTTGATACTTCCCACCCAAAAAAAAAAGTTACGCTGTCATAAATCTGGCTTTGTCTCCCAAATCCAGTCTACTGAATGATCTCCTATTTAAGTTCACTTTAATCCAGAATTATCTAGTAATTGGTTTCATTCAATGGCCTTGGAGAACTATTCTTGAGCCTCCTATAATGATCTATCACATTACGATTAGGTATGTTTACAGTGCCTAAATTTCTGCGATTGCATGCGCACGCGCACATACCGTGATTTGCACGATATCCCGTGAGGTTGTGACTCACGACTCGCGAGGCATAACCGATGGTTTATTTAACGCGGACAGTTTAATGATAGGTTAAATTACAGATTTGCTATAAGTAGACCGAGACGCCTACTTATCAATCAGACACTAGAATCAAAGCAGTCAAGATTTTTTTTTTGTGTGGTTTGTGAGTAACCTGGTGTCAGAGTTTTTAAGCCGCCCATGGGCCTCTAACTTGGCTTCACATACCGTCGATAAATATCTCTCAGGCATGATTGTTTCCTCACGATGTTTTCCTTCACCACCATACAAAACGCACGCACATGAATCCAAAAAGTCAGAGGTGCGTGCCTTGGGTTCGAGCTCGAGACCTATTTATTGGCAGTCCGACGGTCACACCGCTAGGTTATCATTACTTACAAGAAATTATGGGATCGGCATTCTATACCAATTTCTACTATTCTACAATTCCATTCAAAATAAGTCAGGAAACTCATCCCGGGTCTCTTTGAATAAGGATGAAGATACATGTAAAATAAAACAAAGAACTGCCTTGTTGGTCAAGTGGTCACAAGAGCTACAGCTGAGCGTGAGGTCTTAAGTTCGATTCCCAGGTCGGGCAAAGTCTTATTGGGTTCTTCCATCAGGAACTTCTCAGTGGCAGCCCGGAGTCTGGAATTGTGCCCGGCTGATGGCAATAGGCTCGCCCCCTATTACATGGGACTTAAACATAACTGGCGAAATGTGGGTATACTATAAGGTACACCTTACTGATATCCGCTTCAAGTAAGATAGAAAGTTGACCCCAACGTGTGGGGACTAGGAAAATACTCAGATGCGTAGTGCAACTGACCACTACCACAGAGGTTTGAAGGCTCGATCAGTAAATCTCTTGTTAAATCTTGTGTTAGATCTTATGACTGGTTAATCAGAATAATAATAATCAATTCTGTTACGTCTTGTCTTTGCGATTATGGACGAAGTTATAATGACGAACAACTACCGGAAATATATTGTGAAGGACGGCACGGCTGACATCTGTCGGGCATGCCACCGTCCCGGGGAATCAATCTGACACATTATATCTGGCTGTTCTCGTCTGGCTAACGGAGACTACTTGCATAGACACAACCTTGTAGCCGGGTTTATCCACCAGCAACTTGCTCTGAAATACAGTCTTGTGGAATCGGAAGTACCGTACTATAGATATGTGCCCGACCCAGTCCTCGAAAATGGCAATATCACGTTGTATTGGGATCGATCTATCATCACTGACAGGACTATTGTTGCCAATAAGCCAGATATAGTGGTGATAGATCGATTAGAGTGTCGTACAATGATTATTGATATAACAGTCCCGCATGACGAGAACCTCGTGAAAGCTGAAAAAGATAAACAGATTAAGTATCTTGACCTGGCCCGCGAGGTTGTCGACATGTGGGATGTGGATACAGCAATCATTGTGCCGATAGTCGTGACGGCCAATGGCATAATAGCCAAGAGCCTCGACCAACACCTGAGGAGGCTCTCGTTAGGCAGCTGGATCAAGGGCTTGATCCAGAAAGCGGTACTCCTAGACACGGCGCGTATTGTTAGGAGGTTCCTCTCTCAGGAGCCCTGACCACCGGTAGCTTGGACCCTGTTCCCGACACCGGTGGGCTACTATTTTTTATATTTTTAAATGTTTATTTTTTGTTTTGATATAAATATTTAAAAATGTAAATAATATGTTTTAAAATTAAATAAAAGATGATAATCAATTCTGTTACGTACAGTACTCTCTGAAGTCAGTCCGTCTATTCTGTAAAAAAAATTGGTGAAGTGAGTGAGCGTCAATGGGGATAGAGGTTTTTGAAAAAAAAAATTGGTCTTCTTGTATATTATTAAAAAAATATGGAACACATGTTTTTTATTTTTTTATTTTATCAAAAGATTACGGCGATACATTGAGTTAAAATGTGCCATGACGTCACGAGTATGTAGATTATATACTTACTTGTGACGTAGTAACCCCCACTCTCCAACTTTAATGCGTTTTATCCAAGTCATTTTTTATTAATATGATAAAGCAAAAAACACGTGTCTAATATTTTTTTATTATCTGACTGACGGACTAAATAGTTTGTTTTTTTTTTTTTGACCCAGGTATCATCCCTATTGTTTCAATTCTTAGCATCAGGTGGAATTGACATCTCACTTCACCAAACTTTTCCCAGTGAGATTGTTACTGATTACCCACCGAACCGCCTTGAGCAAGCTCTTGATCAATGCTCAGATGCCTTTTCTGAATGGGAAGAGGCCCTGCAATGGGCCAATAACAGGCTGATATAATTCAATAGATTTGAAAGAAAATGGACGTTTAGTAACATACATAACATCACGCCTGTAATCCCTGAAGGGTTAGGCAGAGGCGTATTTATAGTACACCCACATTTCGCCAGTTATGTTTAAGTCCTATGTAATAGCGGGCGAGCCTATTGCCGGGCTGCTACTGAGAAATTTCAGATGGAAAAACCCAATAACACTTTGCCCGACCCGGGAATCGAACTTAGGATCTCATACTCAACAGTAGCGCTTGTGACCAATCGACCAACGAGGCAGTCACTGGTGGAATCGTAATTTATTTAATTATTAAATAACACCAACAGCATATACATTCAACAATTGGATTAAAGATAATAATAATAATTAGGAAAGGTTTTACTGCTAATGTATACAAAAATTATAGGTGTACATAACATTTAAGGAATAACAACAATGGACAGAAACTGCTCATAACCTAAAAGTAAGATTTAAAAATTGTAACAAAGCTTTAACAAATAAAATACGATTGAATACAAATTAATTATGGGGATGAACACAACATAAACACACATAATTGTAATTGAAATACATAATTTCACTTTAAGATAACTCATTAAATTAAATGTACTAGTTATGACCCTCAAATAAACACTTAATGAGATTTTTTAGTATTTTTCTTGTTTAAGTTGCAGATCCGGCAATCCCAAATGAATGATTTAAAATATTTGGAGCAATAATGTTATCTAGTAGGCACCACGTGTGGGTCACGCGTGAAATATCGGGTATTGTTTAATTTTTGTACTAATTATAATTATTTGGCAAGGGGTTATCTCATCACAATGTAGTGATCCGAAAGGGGGATTCGATAATAGCCTGGTTTTTTGTCTTATTACGAGCTTTTTCAGCTAAGTATTAAGATGGTTGAAGATTCTGGAAGATCCCTACAATTATAATTTCAACAATTTATTTGTGGCTTTTGTGGACTGGATCAGTTATAGAAGCAACCATGTCATTTGGTTAAAATTGGTTTTTATTTTTATTTATTCTTTATATAAATACTTTTATATTTTGTGAACGTGAGAACGTTGTAGACTTAACAGACTGTAGATTTATAGACCGTTTTCTATTTAGTTAAATACCTGGTATTTGTTGACAGGCCTACACTGTCCTCTCATACCTATTAACATTGTAATTTGAAAACATGGTAAAAGCCATTTATTTTTAAAGAGTAACCGTGGAGTTTCTTGCAAAAATATTTTGATTTGACTTGAGCCCTAGAAATCTTGATATTTAGATATCAACTAATTACAATGCCAACAATATTTTGTGCAAAACTTTAAAATATTTTGAAAGACATACGTATCGTTTTAGCGTCCGAAATCATGTAGCATGTCCAAGACTCGCCATATGTTTTTAAGCCCCATGTAATGAGGTGACCCCATTACTCGAACTCCAGGCAGCCACTAAGATTTTTTTATAAGAAAACCGGGCCGCGCGCACTATGGATGCTTTTTCGTACGTATTTCACTCGTGCGTACACGTATGAATATGGTCCTACCAATTGAGTGCGCACACTGGATACGTTTTTCTCCGTCAAATAGAACAAATCCCAACAAGTATCGGACGTTGGAATTATACGTAGGTACGACTAATTCCCACCCAGTGTGCGCGCTCCCTTTGTAATTGGAAGGTCGGAATTTGTTCGTGCGCACGAGTGAAATTCGTACGAAAATGCATTCAAAGTGCGCGCGGCCTAACAGCACTGGCGGAAACCAGAAAGCAGGTAAGTATTACCTATAAAAAATTCAGTACCGATTACAAACCGCATAGCATAATAATTATTATCAACATTACCTACATACATGAGGCAGTATGATAGCTAATTCTATTCAGTTACATAAGACTGCGTATTACACTATGTTAAAGAACAATGAGATCGCATAAAACTTTATAATTATTTGCCTCTCGCTCACACACTTACTCCGTTTAACAGCGACAGGCCGCGTGAACACGCGATCGCGTATTCGCGCTGTCGATCGCTTTGGTTAGGACGCGGGAGAACAAAATGCAAGCGAAGATCATCGTGTAATCGCGCGATGATTTCCACCTTTTATTACTTAAAATGATCTAGGATCATCATTCTTGGTATGTTATAAATACGACTAGCCTTATATCCACTTAATTCTCCATTCTGGACAGCTTGCAAAGCGTCTAGCAATTTTTCTTTACGGGGTATATGTATAATGGATATAGGTACAATATTACGGCATAGGTCGTCACATCACCGTGTCGAGGGCGTTGTCAGACGAGCCACCATGACCTTCCACACGACCCGGCGCCGCACGCTACGATAGTGAGTTAATTACTTCAGTAAGTTGTGCCTGATAGCGTGATTCCGGCTGTTAATAAGCCACTCCTTCTTAGTTTTGTATCATAATTGATGTAAGTGACAAAACTAGCAACTGGTGCACCTGATTTCAAGCGTTGACATCATTTGATTAGCGGCTAGACGGGGTGGCTCCCAAAGTTGACTGCACCGCGGCCCACCTAATAAAAACTTCCAAATTCGCGACTCACCTCTTGGCGGTCATGGAGTAAATAATGTTTATTATTCTTGTTTTATTTACAAAAATACCAAAGTGACCCTACTCCTCATCCAAATCAAAGTCAGGTTAATCACAATAACCATCTATATCATCTATTATTGCATCGGTTCCATTTAGTTTTTTATAGTAATCAATTATTGCATTTGGTATAAGATGAAATAACAATTTCAAATCGTTTAACTTCTTTTTGTTAATCAGTTTTCCTGACGGCCATAATTCTTTCAAATCTTCTACGACATCCAAATCAACACCTTTAAATTTCTTTTTAACGTTCACTTCTTTGTAGTCGGCATTGAAGGAAGTTCTCATGAAGAATGAAGAATGTAGAGTCTTTTTTGTGATTTTTTCTTTTTTTACCCAACTACGGCGAAGCAAAAAGGAGGGTTATGATTTTGACCGGTATGTATGTATGAATGTATGTTTATCTGTTACTTCAACTTCTAAATTACCAATCGTAATTTGACAAATGAGCTATAATTGGAAGCGTATTAATCATTCGCTGGTTATAGGCTATGTGACGTCACAGTAAATGCAATATGGCGACCTCTAGAAGATATAAGAGCCATGACCAAAAAAACTTTTTTTTTTGTAATTGTGCCATGTTGGGTATTCAATGAAAGGGCTTGACGAGCACATTACAAATATGTATACATACCATATTGTCTAAGTAAATAAATATGTTTAAATTGTTAAAAACAAGCAAAACTAGTTGTAATTTGACATAAATATTATACGAATTTAATCCTAATGTATTGCATGACAATTCGATGCAAGTATTGTATTATATATGACTATGTTTTTTTTTAACATGGCAACTCGCAGTTTTGATCACTAAGGTCTTGGTTGCTTAACCGGACTTTCCTGTGGGTGCCTTAAGCTGCTACACTTAGAGCCTCCAGCCAGGAGCAAAAACTATGCTAGATTAAAACTAGGCGAACGCTCGCTAAGGGCACCCCCTGTGGGGTACGAACCTCGGCTTAGGGCGTTGCTGAGGGGAGGACAGCAAGAAGGGACAGGGTGGATCAAAATTGGTTTAAATCATGATTATTATGCGGGGTAGTTTAAAGCTACGTGCTCAGCGGCAACAACTTGCTGGCACCTCGTTTTCGAGCAAGGGTCGGGGAGGAGTATCATTTACTCAGGGACACGGTCGCAATCGCAAAGGACCTCGGCGGCGAGGTCGGAATGACGGGAGGTGTCTGTGTTTGTGTATTGTGCTGGTGGCCCTATTCTTGTCCTGGAGGAGTGTAATGGGATCATCAGGGTCGGAAAGAATGAAGGGGCGCAGGCGCCCCTTTAAATCCCCTCACTCAGTACCGGCGCACAGTGGGCTGAAAATCGGCTTTCATAGACATTCGATTTTTTTTTCGAATTGGTCAAATTTTTTGATTGGAATTGTTTAAAACAATCATGACCTTGAGGTATAATTGGTATGACGTCATAGAACATAGTGGAAGATAGACTTTTGATTTTTTTTCAAAATACTTGTATGGGAATTATCATAAAATCTTCAATATCTCAGCTATCGCATATTTGCGCAAAAGAATTCTTTCACACAAAAAATCTCCTATTTTTTTGCCAATTTTTGATATATTTCACTTTTATGGCAGAGGTGCGATGAAAAAGAAAAAAAATAAAAATAATTTTATTATTTTTATTTCTTCATTTATAACGATTATAAATGAATTTAATTACGCATTAGAATAATATAACAAAGAATATATAGCACAATAGTCTAGGCCATCGTGAGCCGCTTTTTTAGTCATTGATTTTTATACTACCTAGCAGAAAAACAGCATCTTATACGTAAAAAAACAATTCTTAAATTGTTGACAACAAATACTCGACTTTATCGGAAGCCTGACCCTTTTAGCCTATAACAATTACCGAGAATTATTGCTAATAGGTACCTACCTATTAACTAATAGGTAGGTGATCACTGATCACCTAATTTAAGTTTTATTATGACAATGAAGGGTTTTTAGGCTGATTACTAATCGTTCTCCAGAGGTAGAACTTACAGAATCACTGTGCCTAATGGGTTATTATCATTAGGGTATAATAACAGTTAAACATATAATATACAACTACAAATATGACTTACATTTAAATTTTAAATAGTTTTATATAAAAAAAATAGAACAAAAATAGTACCTAAATCTAAATACATTCTAAAAATAAAATTTAATTGATTATTTACAGACATGCTCTAAATTAATACTAACAAAAGTAAAACTAATAAAAAGTTAGTAAATAAACAAAAACATCTTAACCTACTGTTAGTCACAATCACTACATTCTGATTCTGATTCAGATTCGGAATCTAATTGATTTATATCGCAAAATTCGACATCGGGTTCTTGCAGGTTATCCAAAAGATCCCGAGTTTCAGAGAAGAGAGCTTTCCTGTTCTTTACATCCATAATTGGTCTAACTGAAGAAATGAGAGGGTCTGAAGTGAGAAGAAGCATGTTTAGAATGTCTTCATTAGAACATTGTCTGCTCTTTTTTCTTGAATGATGACATCTAAATCTTCGAAAGTCCTTATTACGAGCCTCTGATGCTTCTTCTGAAAGACACCCAATTGGTACTACTGCATTACAAGCTATAATATCTGCCCCATGTACAAGTAACTTGTGCACAGTTGACGACATGTAATACCAGTTATAAAGTGCCAAATACCTCTCTGCTGTCTTTAGGCAGTACTCTTTAAATTTTTCAATATATATATTTTCTTCTGATGTAATAGCCTGTAAAATAACAGCAAATCTCCGAATCAAATTCTCATCCAGACCCGTAATGAGACGGTGCTTGCGGTGCTTGCGGGCGGTGAGCAATGGGTGGCTCACCGTCCGATAAGGACCAGGCCCGGGTCGACGGCGCGTTGTGTTCCACGCGCGCCTCAAAGAGATGTCAGCAGATTCGAAGGGGTCCACTAGGGCCGATGCCTGCCGGGGTTGCGAAGAAAACCGAAAGGGAGATCGTGGCCCCCGGCAACAGGGCAGCCGAAGGAACACGGGTGGGTTTTAGTCAGTAAGAGTCTGACACGCCCTCCCGCTCCGCCCAGAGCGGGAGAAGTTATTTGATGATTTCCCACCCTCAAAAAAAAAAAAAAAAGACCCGTAATGGCTGCGGTTTTTTCCGGAAATTCAAAAAATCTCCGTGCTGTATTTCCATCGTTGGTTGTTCCTGAGCCTTGTTTAACCACACCTATGATCAGGTTCAGTTCCCGCTTGAAACCGTCTTGGATTGTTTTTTTCCTTGCCTGCAGAATAGCTTTATCTTCTTCCCCTTTTGCCATCCATTTTTTAAGATCTTGTCTGTAAGAAATATTTAAAAGGCATTCCATGCAATTGATGCGTGCATGTAACGAAGACAGCCCAAATTCGTATAAATTCTCAGAAACAGGCCTTTTTAACACTTCCGTTAAATTGTTCATCTCTGAAGGTTTTGCCAAACATAAATAGCAAACTGAGCTGGCTTTGGCTTCAGAGATGTAAGTGCAGACCTTGCCATCGATCATGGTCATCTTAAGGTCATGGGTGACCTTGTTGCTGCCACTATCTGTCGGTCTCAACGCTTTTATTTCTTCTTTCATACTGTCTAAATGCTCATTGACAACCAGTTTGCTTTCTTTCATGAAGCTAAATCGCACGGGACGACAAAATGATGAAGAACAGGGTTTCGGGTTTTTCCATATGGTGTCACTGCCATTGATTAGTTTCAATGGAACTAATGATGTCATGAAGACACTAGAATCATCATTTTCACTGTCCATTGTCTGTTTATATCTGCTCTGGCTAGACGCACCGTCAAATCCCCATTTCGATATTAATATTAACTGTTTCTGTTCTACGCACTCAGGTAAACTGTCGAAGATTCTTTTGACTGTTAAATCTAATAATCCTTGAAGAGAAATTTTTGCTGATGAATCCGTCACTGTTATTGTTTGTTTGGAAGGATAACATTGTAATTTCGCCTGTTGAACTTTGTAATAAGATGGATACAAATCTTTTACGCCTTCACGTATGGCTGTTTCTCTCAATGTTATATATTGCCACTTAGATAATTTTAAAGAGAGAAATATGCCAAGTGCCTTCTCGGGTGTGAAAACTTGCTTGGCCAACGATTGATGAATTAAATTATTGAACTTATCAGCAGCTCCTGGATTTGTCAACATGAATTCTAGTGCTGAAGCAATATTCTCCTTTCCTTCTTGTCTCATCTTTATGATAGCAGCATATGCTATCTCACTGGACTCACAATTTTCTTGATCTGTAATTCTCCTTCTTTTTTGTTTCTTTCCTAGATCTTGAAATGGTTTACGAGTTGGTGCCTTTCTTTTTGTCATTGTTCCAACTGATATTGCTGCTGATGTAGATGTGGAAGGTTGAGGAGATATGGCATTTACTTCAGAATCCACAATGCCTGAAGCAGCAGGTACTTTTATGCAACTAGGCCAATCAATATCAGTCTCAAGCCAGTTTTTGTGTTCCTTTAAGAAACACTCCAGTTTTCTGTTGGCTTGCTTCCATTTCCTTGTAATAGCTAGTGTAATCCTTCTGCAATATTCTTTTAATGTTAAATTATCTTCATCGGAGAGATTTAAGTTCAAACGAGAAACTACAGCATTATATAGTGCAAGGCTGTCACTGTACTTCCCCGAATTCTTCAAAATCATGAAGAAATCTAGGTAAGTAGATAAACTCTCCATTTTTTGCAAGCACAATTTCACTGTTAACACAAGGGGAAATCAATGTGAACTGAATAATTGTTCCCAATACTGCACTTTAAATACCTGTGAGATATCTGTACAGAACTAAATTAACCCTAATGATTATAACTCATTAGGCACCTGCACAGTGATTCTGTAAGTTCCTCTGGAGAACGATTAGTAATTGGCCTAAAAACCCTTCATTGTCATAATAAAACTTAAATTAGGTGATCAGTGATCACCTACCTATTAGTTAATAGGTAGGTACCTATTAGCAATAATTCTCGGTAATTGTTATAGGCTAAAAGGGTCAGGCTTCCGATAAAGTCGAGTATTTGTTGTCAACAATTTAAGAATTGTTTTTTTACGTATAAGATGCTGTTTTTCTGCTAGGTAGTATAAAAATCAATGACTAAAAAAGCGGCTCACGATGGCCTAGACTATTGTGCTATATATTCTTTGTTATATTATTCTAATGCGTAATTAAATTCATTTATAATCGTTATAAATGAAGAAATAAAAATAATAAAATTATTTTTATTTTTTTTCTTTTCCATCGCACCTCTGCCATAAAAGTGAAATATATCAAAAATTGGCAAAAAAATAGGAGATTTTTTGTGTGAAAGAATTCTTTTGCGCAAATATGCGATAGCTGAGATATTGAAGATTTTATGATAATTCCCATACAAGTATTTTGAAAAAAAATCAAAAGTCTATCTTCCACTATGTTCTATGACGTCATACCAATTATACCTCAAGGTCATGATTGTTTTAAACAATTCCAATCAAAAAATTTGACCAATTCGAAAAAAAAATCGAATGTCTATGAAAGCCGATTTTCAGCCCACTGTGCGGCGTTAGGGTAGGGCGCGCATGGGCACCCGCCCAAGGCGCCAGACATGAAGGGGTGCCCAACGCGAACCACCGGCCTTTTATTTCTCTATCTTTTCTGTTATTTAACTCTTTTTATACCCGATTGCGGGACAGCAAAGACAGGGTTATGTTTTTCTGTAACTTTTCTGTACAAGTTGACAAAGTTTAGGTACAATTTTTATATGAATGGGCCAAAGAAAATACGCAGCGGGGTGCTAAAAAAAATTGAGCTCGCTCATGCACCCTGCGTTCTCTGAAGTCTGTATACAGGGTGGCAGGTACATCGACATACTGAAAACTGTTACCATGGATTCAGTACATGATTCTAAACCGAAAAAAAAATCGGCAATATTAAAAAATAAATCATCTGTTTCATAGAAAAGTGCAATAGCTACAGGGTCAAAATGTATGGAACAGCTGATTTTTTTTAAATAATCGGCGAAAAATTTCAACGCCCCCTGCGGTTCAGAAACATGTTCTGAATCCATGGTAACAGTTTTCGCGCCGGTGTCTCTGCCACCCTGTATAATTTATTTTTATTTTCTTTGATGTGATAGACACATAAAAGGAACTTCATAGACTGAACATTGTAACAATTGTAGATAAATAAACAAAAACATTTGAGTAATGAATAAAGAAGTATCATCGCGTTTAACCTCTTACTGATAGGTACCAGGTTCATCTAATTATCTAATTAGCGTAGAATAGTTTAACTATCTCGACTCCGAGAGGACACCTCTACCGTAGAGGTTACAAACTCTGAAACGCCTACCGATACGTGGAATTTGGTGTTGTAATCTATGGGGAGTGTTGTGTAACATCATTGGAAGGCTTTTGGCCCTCACATGTGGAACTGAATAATAATATAGAACGTTTCTTTGGTACCAGTCTTAGGTAGCTTCGATTCTAGCTTTTAATACAAAAGTTCACTTCGAGTATGACTTCAAAAGTGACTTAATTATGTAACATCTAAATTCTAGAGGAAAACTCAAAATGAGGCCTTGTAATAAAGTATCTATGATATACTTGACATAAGCAAGTATATACCTTAGAGTTACCTTTTTTAAGTAGGTGAAGATTAAGAGCCTGGAGGTGTGTCAAGAGAACCACCCGTGCTTGCAACTGGAGAGCTCAATTCCCTAATGGACTAGAATAGAACGGAGAGAGAATCAAAACCAGCGCTGGTGCTTTCTCTCGCATAGGGTCGCAGCATTATGATGAGCGATGGCCGTTTGCATGGATTTGGCGCATATTTTTCTCCAACTTGTTCCTTTTTTATGTTCTTTCTTTGCGTCATGTTTACCGCAAATAAACGTGTTTTCTTTCTTAGAATAGCTAGATGGCGGGTTTGTCTGATTTCAGTCTGCAGTTTCTTCATTATTTTTTATACGGAGAATCTTCCATTAGAGAAAAAAAGCAAATGCAAGTCACTAGTAAGTAGGTACATGAATCATATAACACATAGCATGCACACCCCGCATGGCATGACACACATGATTTTAAAACTCGTGATTGACTTAAATTTTAAATACCTACCGAATAATTAATAAGATAACCGTTATCTCACACAGTGAATTAAACTGGTATATTTTTATTTTTATTATTTGCTAAGGTGATTGTAATATGTGTTGGGATAATGCCCCCAACGGATTTGTAGTAACCGGTTTTTAAGTTTGGTGACACTTTATTTATTTCTTTATTAATGTCAACAAAGTGACACATCACTTATAAGCTTTTAATTTTGATTGTCCAAGCGTGTGCTAGATGAAAATTATTTAGTTTGGTTTTTGACAGTGACCAGGTACCTATTATGTAATTATGGTTTCCATAAAACACAAGGGTCGAATAAAATTAGCTAGTAAAACTCAGCAGACGTTATGGGTATCGATGAAAAACATGATAAAACAAAAATATAAATAATTTGATGATTTTTTTGTGGGGTTACGACCTCAGTTAGTGTAGTCACTTGAATTCTAATTTAAAAAAAACAGTGGCACTACGAGAGTGCCGACAGAAGTGTAAACTTAACGGTGGAGTTTCTTGCCCATTCTTCTCCATACGAAAACTACCTTTTGGATGGGGCGACTAGAATCAATTATATTAGTCTGTAAATTTTGACGTTCAAAAGTGCCATACATGGGCCTATTTGAAATAAATGATTTGACTTTGACTTTGTACAATTTTATTGTGCAGGAAATAATGGATCACGCGTTGATGTCTTTAAATGATTAAAAGCTGGTGTCGTAACAGTGTCGCGAAATAAATGGTTTAGTCCCATCTTAAAAATGCCCAACGCGCCTAAAGAAGTTGTCACTTAAAGAAATATATATATAATACGAGTTTTTTTAAAACATATACTGTTCCACTGCTCAACAAATGTCTCTCCCATACTTCGCCATGCGTCTTTGTCTGCTGGCTGTTCTGGCCAATCAGTCAAGAAAGAGTCTAGGTCGTCGCGCCAGCATGTCGAAAAAAGAATAGAGAGAGAAAAAAGATAAACAAAAGATTGTTCTGCCGGCTAAAACCGTTGCTGTACCAGTGGAATGCGTTTTGCTGGATGCACCTTTGCAACCTATAATTTCCTCGCAGCCAATTGACACTGCTCAGGAGACTCTACAACGAGACGAGCCTTTCGAAATTCCAGCACTAAAAACTGACGAGAGCACTGCCAATGGCGAATGGGTAGAGGTTCGGAAAAAAAAAACCTAAGCGATATAATTCTGTTCGTGGCACTGCAGGACCTGAAGCTACCCCACTTAAAGCCGTTGAATTTCGCAAGTATATTCACTTGTGGAATATGATGTCCAGGGCCACGGAAATTCTGTCCTACCTGAACAACATGTGCCCAACGGGAAACTGCACTGTAGAAGAGCTTAAACCTAAAGGTGACTATAAGTCATACAAGATTGGGGTTCCAGTTGAATTCTTTGAAAAAGCTACGGCGGCGGATACATGGCCCACTAATGCTAGGGTAAAAGAATGGTTTTTTCGAAGACTACCAAACAGAACCCAACAACAGCGATCTGAATCCAATGCTTAATATAAAATTGAAACAGCCAATTAGCTTGATATATCAAAACGTTAGAGGTTTGAACACTAAGCTTAATTTCTTCAACCATAACCTGCTGACACTCGACAGTGACTTCATAGCTGTAACAGAATCGTTTCTCACTAGTTCTGTACTTGACTCGGAGATTACGAGCCACGGATGGAGTGTGTTACGTCGGGATCGCAGCACCGGTGTCGGCGGCGGCGTACTGCTTGCTGCGAGACCCGGTATCACGATGACACGCCGCTGTGATCTGGAGACACAAGCTGGCGAGGATATGTGGGCACGTTTCACAACAAAGGATTCTACCTTCTATGTTTGTGTAGTGTATATCCATCCAAGGGCATCAGACGAAATGTATATGCATTGGTTTCAGAAAGTGGAATCTATCTTTGATTCATTAAAAGGTGCAGTGATTATTGTTGGTGATTTAAATTTAAACGAGAATCGTACATCAAATAATATTTTGAGTTACTATTGTTACTTTTTAAGTTTTTGTGGTCTAATTGAGAGGAATGAGGTGATGAATGCGCATGGAAGTAAGTTGGATGTAGTGTTGGTGTCAGATTGCATTAGCTGTGTTGATGTAGCAGAGATTGATGGTGAAGGTCTTGTACCACGTCGAGACGCATATCATCCGCCATTAGATGTTTGCTTTACTCCGAATAATACGATGCGTCCATTGAGTTCAGAAAAAAATTGTCCAAGTAACCTTGACACGCAGAGGGACTGGAACTTCTCCAAAGGAAACTTTGAACAAATGTACAAGCTAATATCTGAAGAATCATGGCAAGAGGTGATTTTCGCTCGCGACGTTGACACTGCTGTAGAGTGTTTCTATAACATCTTTTACCGAATTTTTGATGAATGTGTACCAAAAAAATATAGATCTAGGAAACCATGTAGGCGTTACCCGGTTTGGTTCACAGCGGAACTAATTAGTGACATTAAATGTAAAAGTGATCTGCATCGTAAGTGGAAGTCATCTCAAAATCAGGTTGATTACAGAAATTTCTCCTTGCTTAGGGCAAGTATTAAAAAAAGAACGTCACTTGCATACGACGAATACATCAAGCACATTCAAACCAAACTCAAGCGTGATCCTCGTGTCTTCTGGCAACATATAAATAGCTTCAAAGCCAGAGGTGGCTTTGAACCCAGGGTAAATTATAATGGGAAAGATTATATTGGCAGTGATGCTGCACATGCTTTTTCGGAATTCTTCTCAAGTGTTTTCTTGCCGGACCCCCCTCTTCTTGATTATCAAAGTCAAAACAGTAGCTATCAAAGCAACCGTGGAAACTTTGTACATATCGATAAAATTATAATGAGTGATTTAGAAATGGCTATTAATAAACTCAAACCAAATTCTGCAGTAGGACCAGACAATATTCCCGCATATATCATTAAAGGATGTAAAGATTATATAAAATCACCGGTTTTCCACATTTTTAACCTGGCGCTAGCCACCGGAGATTACCCGCAGCGTTGGAAGGTATCGAGAGTCCAACCTATTCCTAAATCTAATGTTACGTCTGACGTAGAAAACTATCGTCCAATAGCTATACTGTCTACACTTCCTAAACTGTTTGAGTCGATACTACACAGGCTTATTAGTTTCCAGATACAACCATTTCTCTGCGATTCTCAACATGGCTTTCGATCTAACCGTTCTGTTAATACAAACCTTCTAACGCTGGTGGATCTTATTTCGGAGCACTTGGACAAAGGCATACAGGTTGATGTTCTTTACTTCGACTTTAAAAAAGCGTTTGATCGCGTTGATAACGACGTATTGCTCGCTAAACTTAATGACATAGGCTTTACCCCGAAATTACTAAAAATTTTTGCAAGTTACTTACGGGATCGTCAGCAATATGTTCGTTATGGTTGCTTTGTGTCCACGCCTTACCACACCCGGTCTGGAGTAAGTCAGGGCACGATTTTGGGACCATTACTATTTGGGATCATGGTTAATGACCTCGAAAAGGTTCTTAAACATGCTAAGTGTTTGCTTTACGCAGATGACCTTAAATTAATATATGGCGTGGAAAAGGATTCTGATTCAGAAACTTTACAGAAGGACATAAACTCAGTCTTTCAGTGGAGCATTGACAACAAGTTGCTTTTCAATAATAACAAATGCAGCGTTATGTCTTTTAGTCGTGCACATAATCCTAGGCATGTACAATACTTCCTGGGCGAGGAACCGATTGCCCGTGTTCTTTCTGTGAAAGATCTCGGAGTACTATTCGACCCGAGACTTACTTTTCACGATCACATGAGGACGCTCGCTGCTGAATCATACCGGAGACTAGGATTTGTTATTCGAAATATGCGTGAGTTTAACAATCCACTGGCCATTAAACTAGTTTACATGGCCCTAGTCAGGAGTAAGCTCGAATCAGCTGCAGTGATTTGGAACCCATATGAATGCACTTACGCTTTACTTCTTGAAAAGGTCCAGAAGGCCTTCCTTAGATTTTTATATAAAAAGCTCTTCGGATACTACCCCTTCCTTTATCCTACAAAATTTTTACTCGGCGTACTAAATTTTAATTCTCTCGAGGTAAGGCGTAAGTGCTTCCTGCTTATCACTGCCTGCCGTATTATGCGGGGTGAGTCCGATTGTCAGGAACTAGTGGAGCAGTTAGTAAGGCTTTTTGTTCCTGTTCTGCCCAAACATCAACTCAGGCCGCGAAGTCACCGGCTACTAGCCGTACCATCAGCACGCACGGTGTCGCGAGCTAACTCGCCCCTCGTTCGGGCCCTTACTATGCTCAATGCTCTTCTGACATCAACACCGGAATGTGACTTGTTTGCTGGGAGATGGATCGATGTGTGTCGTGAATGTTTAAGTTTTTGTGAGAGGATGGATGAAAGATAATTTTTTTTTTTTTTTTTTTTTTTTTATGTAATTTTTTCTTCCTCTTGATTGCAGTTTGTTTGTTTATATAATACGAGTGTCTATATTGTTTGTTAATTAAGTTATTTCTCGTGTTTCATGTTTTATTTTGTTTTTTTTTGTAATTTTACATAACCTACTTACGTAGGTATGTGTGTAATTTTTAGTTTGTATATTGTTCTGTACAACGCCTTGGAAATACATTCTGTTATGTTGTGCATGAAAACTTAAATAAATAAATAAATAAATGTCTTAGGTCTGCCTCGATGACGACGCCTATCTGCATGCGCCCTCTGCGTAACGACCCTGGCCCATCTGTCCTAATGCATCCTGTACGTATGGCCCACCAGTCCTATTTCAGCCTCGTGGTCTTATCGCCAACATCGGCGATACCTGTCTTCGAGCGTTTTCAAAATGCTAAGCTCCATTGCTTTTTGGAAAACCTTAATTTTGGACTTCTAAGCCGCGGTCAAATACCAATTCTGAGCGCCATAGATTAGAATAGGCAGGATACACGTCGACGAGCTTACGCTTTAGAGATATTGGGAGGTCACCCGTCATTAGCGCCTTCATGGACCAGTAGCTTGCCAGTCACTTGAAATATTTGCTTAAAAAGCTTATTAGCTTTTTGTAAACTCTGCAGATATGAAGGGTAGGTAAAGGTGATTAAACAACGTGGTACTAACAACACTACCAGCGGTCGTTGAACCTCCAAAAAAAAAAAAAACATCAAATCGATATCTATCACGTCTACAAAGTTTCGCTCGCTAATTTAATTTGACCCTATATATTCAATTGATTTATTTTAATCTTTCTCTTAAGAAAATCGGAAAACTACAAGAAAATATTAGTGGTAGGTAAGCGAATCTAAATAGACTTGAGGAAAATATAGTAGGTAAAGAAAACGATGAGATCATGTGAAATCGTAACACGGTTTGACTACGAAACCCTAAAAATGGTTTATTGACAGATTAACACTACGACCGCACAAATATAGAATTCAATGACTTTAGTAACTCTTAACTGACCACACATGTAATTAATTACTTTATTTGAGTTAAATTTTCACATTAAGTTTAATATTTCATGTAGAGCCTGGATTATCTTAATGTCATTGACCATCTGTGTTTGCTTAAACTTATAATTCAGTTAATTGAGGCTCACACAGAACAAAACATCACGCTAGTAGGTTCTCCCTAAAGGGTAGGTCGAGACGTAGGTATTGTATGTAGATACATACATTTCGGCTTTGGAGAAGCTGCGTACTATCTTCTCGTCTCAAGTTTTTGACCAGTGCGTATTGCCAGTGATGATCTATGGCACCGAAACGTGGTTGCTCACAATGGGCTTCATTAGAAGGCTGAAAGTCACCCAAAGGGCTATGCTTGGAGTTTCCCTACGTGATCGAGTGAAGAGATCCGAAGCAGAACCAAGGTAAGGTAAGTTTGGCAATTTTTCGGGCTATATCAACCGATATTGCCCGAAAAATTGCCAAACTTAAGTGGCTATGGGCAGGGACATTGCTCGTAGAACACATAGCCGATGTGGCTGAAAGGTTCAGAGTGGCAACCACGTACTGGAAGAAGTAGCGTTGGAAGGTCCCCCACAAGGTGGACCGGTGACCTAGTGAAGGCCGCAGGAATCCGCTGGATGCGGGAAGCACAGAACCGGTAGAAATGGCGGTGCTTGGGGAAGGCCTATATCCAGCAGTGGCCGTCTTTCGACTGAAATGATGATGATGACATCCACATTTCGCCAGTTTGTCCCTAATAGGGGCCAAGCCTATTGCCATCATGCACGTCAGTCTTTATTTGCATTATATTCTTATCTATAAATAAACTTTATTTACTTTTGTTAATCAAGAAAATACCTCAATGCAGATTCCTTGCAATCTCAAGCGCTAAAAGTGTCTAAGGTTATGAAATTTATAAGCCTAGCGATAAATTAAAGACGTTTAATTATATTCAGAGCATAGATATAAGAAATTAGTTGTTTTTATATTTCTGTGATTCAGAGTATGAGCGCATTAAGGCGACGATAACCGACTTTTAATGATTACTGAAGAATACTGAAGATCACGTCTAAACGAGTAGTGTAAATGATTTGGAAAAAATATATGTTAAATTAGAGCATTTTCTTAATACTTAATATATGAATATTTTAGATTATGTTTATATTACATAGTGAAATTAATTTAGAAAGTTATGTTTAACGCGGGTAAAGAACTGATAATCACGCAAAATCTATCAAGCGTATTTTTCTGAAACCTTCATCATTTTAAAGATAATTTAATTAATGGATCTTTTAACGTACCTACGTGTTTTATTAAAATACCTTTTGTTTTATGTTTAATATATTAATAATGCGTCTAATTTGAGACAGCGCTCCTTGATGGGCGAGTCCTATTACTGGCTGGACGTGCGACGCGTTGCATGAGCTCAATACAGAACACGCAAGCTAAGCATTCAAGGTCACTGGCGTCTTTTCTTTACCTACCTACGTATTTAATTTAGTTAATCATAAGTGGTTTAAAACCTGTTTTTAACTCATGTATTTACATAATTTAAAGAACTAACAGACTTAAAATAAACATATATACAAGTATATAAAATAGGGGGGGGGGGGGAATAGTCATAAGGCATCAAAAATTCGTCCGCATTGCTGTCAACAGGAAAAGTGCCCAAAAGGTTGGCAGCATTGGTATGTTGTATTGTATGGCAATGCTGATTCTTTAGCCAAAGAATAGGCCAGCCCTCTGATTGCGTGAAGAGTCGACTAACCGCTTGGCGATGTCTTGAAAAACTAAGTGGGCACTCGGACCCCATGGCCCTACTGTTTTAACCCCATATGGCTCAAACATATAAGTCCCAATAGGATTGGAGTATTTGCGCCGTTTGAGGTTTTCCGCACCTATAGGAGCAACCTCTGGTCTCTTCCTATCGTTGCGTGCCAAGTCATTGGGTTCTAAAACAGCTGGCACCCCGGCGGTGACAAGAGAACGACGGATGATGTCATTGATGCTGGCGTGCCGCGCTATCTAGCCTGCGCTTCTACCGCAGGATAGGCCGTGGTGTCCGAGGCAGTCGACATCTTAAGGGAATTGGCAGCGATGCGGAGCCACGCAAGGAGCGCCCATACGCAGACAAGTAGCGAGCCGGAAGGTGGTGTCAACCAGCATAGTGCCTATGTAGGGTGATGGTAACGCCTGAAGCCAGAGGCCCGACTCCCACTCGCACACAGCCAGCAGGCGGGCACGCTCAGCAGTATTGGTGGATGTATTTATAAGATTATTTCGTACCAACCTGCAGAGCGGCGCATCCAACTGCCTCTGGGAAGATGGGTTCACGGGTCGATCTGTATTCGGGCAAGCCGCTTTCCAGGCATTCTCCGCATCTGTCAAGCACAGCACTTCAGAGTCAACCAGTCAGGGGGCTAAAATTTTCCCGGTCAACTATTGAGTGCTTTGGACAGAGGACATAAACGCGGGTAAGCTAATACTGGTAATTTTGCGGACACCGAGGCCACCAAAACGGATGGGTAGTGTAGCTAACAGCCACGCTCGGTCGTAGCTAAAAGCCACATTTAAAATGGATGTTAGTATACTGCGAATATTTTGGTCAATTTTTTCCAAGAGGTGTGACTCCTTCCATAAAGGGAAAAAACTATTAGGGGTTTTTAACTACTCAGAAAACTGTTTATTTTCAACAATTGCACGAACTTCTAGGAATCAGTAATAGTTCAGTCTACATTAGAGTCACATTAATGTAAAGTTGAATGAACTGAAAAAATATGTATTTTCTGTGTTATTTACATGGAAAACATACATTACTGCTCGGTATATTATACTAACTAACCAATAATGCATATTTCTACCATAGGTATTTAAATTAACTAAATAAATACTTTACTATAGCATTTATACCCAGGGAATATTGATTTAGGTACATCTTAAATATTTTAGAGAGGTGTCGGGAGGTTATTGAACTTGCACAAGTACCTACTTGCAATCTGATATATATACCAGTACCAATATTATTTGAAGGCATCCCTGACCTAGCAGTAAGTAAGTACATCTTGAGGATACCTGGAGCTATCTGCAATATTGCATCTAGATTGCCATTTTTTTGGTATTGTTCATCGAATCGTTGAGTTCCTAAAGTTTTTCACGATTAGTTACTGATTGGCCAGGTCTACTCAATCGGTGTGAAATTTTTCTCAAAAGTCCATTTCAGACACCAATCTATTATTGTTCACATGATTTGACCACGATGTCTGGACAGTAAAAACCTTTGAGTGTTTTCGGTCTTTCTTCTCAGAGTAGTAAGATAGAAAACGCCGACCTCATCTAGTTTTTAAGATATGATTCACGAGTAAAAGTGTTTGTACAAACCTACTTACAGGAATAAAATCATTTATCCCTTACCTGAAATACTTAGGTATTTTTTGCAGATAGTTCGTTTAATTTTTTTCTCAGTATGAGAATTGGCCTTTGCCTAGTCGACATACACAGGATAGTCACAGTTTAATTGCAGGACATTCGGTCATTCATGGATCTTTGACAGTCGTTACGGGTCGTCAAAAGCCTGAAAAGTCTGAGAACCAGTCTTACCAAGTGGTATCGTATTACCCAGTTACTGGGTTGCGGAGATCAGATAGGCAGTCGCTCCATGTAAAATACTGGCATTCAACTGCATCCGGTTAGCCTGGAAAGAAGTTGGGAAAAGGCTCAGCAGATTGATTGATTGCTAGCTATAGATTGTCACTTGATCGCGCACTCCAAGCTCACTCTTCACAAAAATTTAAGCGCTATGATGACGCTTCGTTGACCTATATATTCGAGTCAGGGGTACCCTGTATAAGTATTATCTATATCAACGGCAAACAAATCAAGTAAAATACCTTTTGATTTCATCATCCCGGTCTTGTCCTCAGTATGTTAGGGTCGGGCTACAACCTAACCACAGCTGTGGCTGAATTTAACGATTATTCACATACCTAGAATATCCCGCCTGCATTACATATAGAAAGAAGGGTTAGCCAGAGGAGCGAGTACCCATTTCGTCAGTTACCTTCAGGTAAGTCCACTATTCTTAAGGTTCCACTAGTCGACGGCTCGAACTCGCTGGTGGCGTGGCTAATATGCATGCTATTTAGTAAAGTTATTTATTTAGTTTTATCTATTTAGTGAAATAGACGATGATTTATAACGAAAATGAGAGCGTACAATTTCATGAACAGAACTTTGGGCTTATGGATATTATGGAAAAACTTCTGGATGTATTTAATCAAAATAAACTTTTGAGCAAATTATCTGTTCCTGTACGGTTTCTATTTTGCCAGTTTCATACCACATACACATGACACTGTTACATAATACCTGTTACTACATATTATCGAAATTTTCGGTTCTAGGACGTGTCGATTTTCTCACAATGTTTTCCTTCACCGTTTTGAAAGTAGTGGTGATGAAATTAATTAACTAAGTTCAAATTCAAAATATTTTTATTTCACATAAACCTACATGGGCACTTATGAAACGTCAGAAGCTAGGTGCATGGTTCCTATTGGTTGTTTCCTATGGAGAAGAGCCGGCAAGAAACTAACGGTTACTCTTTTAAAAATAATTGGCTTTTACAATTACAGGTATGAGAAGACAGTGTAGGTCTTTTAATAAGTACCAGATACTTAAGAAAATAGAAAATGGTCAACAGATCTACAGTCCACTAAGCCTACAACGTTCTCACATTCACAAAATAGAAAAGAATCTATACAAAAGATATATAAATTAATAAAAATAAAACCCTATTTTAATTAAACGCAATTACATGATTGCTATTACAACTGTAATAAATCTGAATAATTATCATGTGCACAAAAGCCACTAATAAAGAGTTGAAATTACCTCGTAGGTATATAATGTCAAATAATAGGATGAATATGTCAAGGACGAATGTAAAAATAATAAAATTAAAATAAACATGGTAATTTGAGAGCAGTTAATAAACTCTTAAATAATTATGCCGTTAATGAGATACCAGGAAAGCCACATGTGCAGAAGAAATTCTTGCCAAACTTCCTTGTCTTCAACGTAGTCTTTAATTTTATAATATGCTTTCTTGATAAGGACACGTTTGATGTGGGTTTTGAACTTCCCATCGCTAAGTTCTGTAACGTAAATTGCCTGACTGGGTTAACCAAAGTCATGATTTACTTACAACTCGTACGTCTAGGCTAATACTAATGAGCCACCCCTGCTCTTGTTTACGAAGCAAACAATTTTTTTTCTCTAAGTTTATCTACGTCGTCAGTTCTATGGGGGTGTAATTAGACTTCAACCCCGGACGCCTCAACTCCGGAACTGTCGACCGATAAGCATCTCTACAGTAGAGTAGATAGAGTTGCCACTGGCCGGAAGAGTCCGGTTTAGGTCGAGTACTATATTGTGAGATACTGCTTGACCTCCTTACCCGGATGAGGAGTCGGGTATAAGAGGAAGCGAGGCGGTCGGTAATCGTTTATAAGGAACGAGGATCTTTGGAAGACAGTCGATAGAATTTTTTCTTCTGTGTTTTTTCGCGTTGTTTTTCTTGGCAAAGAATTTTCCATGATTTTTGTTTCTATTCTTATTATTAGGGGATGACAGAGCAGCGTCCTGCGGTACACCTATAATGTAAGCGGGCATGCCCTTTATGGAGACTTTTATTTTGGTATTAAATTCTGTTTACGTTTATATTTCTGACATGCTTGAGCTTCCAATGCTGTTGTTTGTATATTGGCGTGTGCTAGCTGTTATTTGGTAAATAATTTAATGTTTCGTAATGTTAATTACTGCATACTATTGTATAGAAGCAAGTTCCTCAGTTCTAACTGAACTGAGCTGTGCTGCTGGGGATTTTGTTGCGCCACTTCTTCCCAGCTAAAGCATTAGGAAGTGGTGTAAGGTGGGTGTTTTGGGGGATTGTCGAAATATGTCATTTTGACATTCCAAAAGTGCTGGTTCTCCGCCTAGTTTGAATAGATGACTTGATTGATTTTTTCACTTAATTTGATAATAATATCTACTAAGTTTGATTCCGACGATTTTCTGCCCATGATGTTCAAAATTGGGCGTTAATGACGAGGTTTCATTATTTTACATAATGGTACCACTATGCACTGGATCCTTGTTTGAGTATCATACATCATGTATTACATTATTCTAGATCCAAAAAAATACTAAGAAAATTAAAATGATCCGCATTTCATTTTATCTTTTAAGTCACATTTTTTAAATTACTCTGAGTTTGAACTCTGATCCAAAACTACTGATTGCCTTTACCCATAAATTTAGGTAGCATTAAGGTTATTACACTGCAAAAAATTATACCCATTACAAAAACGCTATCGCCAATAACAGGTACCACACAAATGCATCTCCAACGAGGCGAGACTTTGTCCCCCAGGACATTATTAAACAGAGACAGCGACACAAGCATCAAAACATCGATACTAAAGCTTTACACAATCGTACACTAAAGGAAAACACAATAACTGCCAGTGAAAGCGTTGATTTATTATACCTAGGAGTATCACGCGAGTCCATTGTCCACGCCGCGACCTCCGGGGTGGCCATACAACGAACAATGCTCTGATAACCATAAAAAAAATGACCACGGAACACCCCCAACGCGAGCGAACCTGCGCGCACGCATCTATATTAATCCGTGTATTTTTTCACGCGTGTCAGTAGCGCACCGCCCGTCGCAGTCACCGCACGCATGCGGCTCGATCTCCTCTACTATTTCAATTGTCTACGACGTAGGAATTTACCGCGATGGGTAAATTAATGAGTGTGATCGTGTTTGTTCTAGTCAGTAACTTTTTAAGTTTAGAGGGAGAGTTGTTGGGTAGTTGTGCGAATTGCGCGAATGGGGACCTGAGTGTGACTGAGTTGACTCAGGCGCGGATCGAATTCGTGAAGCAGCAGATTCTGAAGAAGCTACGGCTCAGTAAGAAGCCGGCAGTGGCTCTGCCGGTGAACAGCCTACCCATGCCGGTAGCGCAAGGACAGACCCTCAGTGAGGGTACCAACAAGCCGCCCGAATTCGACGACTATTATGGCAGAACTGAACAGAAGATTATTTTTCCTGTTGAAGGTAAGCTTTTATTCTTAAATATTAGTATGATTGGGAATGGGTATGTGCAGTTTGGGTGGAGCTAGCTATTTTACACAGAGGCAGCTGATGCAGAAAAGCCAGGTGCCGCTATTTTCTCTGACAAACCCTGACTGAATTGAATATTTTAGAAAATGTGAGAGAAAGTTAATAACCTATTTAAAATTATAATTGTTTGCTATGTAAACTTTCCTAACATCACTACTACACCTACTTGAACAAAGTTTTTACAGAAAAAGCTCTATTTCTGTATGAAGCGAAAAAACTATTTCAATATGAGCAAATCTTTCAAGAAATGCTGTTCATTATTGTTGCTAACTTTGTATTTTAGCCTCCTTTTAATAATTATGTGATACGGAAACTATTCCTCTTAATAAACTCCTGGGTGGCGATTTTGTCGATATAACTCTTCTGTCAATTTCTATTTTTTTGTAGAAGTTGTTGTCAATTTACCGGTCTCCTAACTAATAATATAAATGCGAAAGTGAGTTTGTTTTGCGGATATATGCGTATTTGGTCGTGGCACATGGGTGGACCATAACCTGGACAAATACACAGGCTACTTTACATTCTGGATTGTAGACGAATTCGCGGGCAACAGCTCAAAGTCAAAGTCAAATAATTTATTTCAATTAGGCACATAACAGGCACTTTTGAATGTCAAAATTTACAAAAAATAGACTTAATTCTAGTCGCCCCTTCCAAAAGGTAGTTTTCGTATGGAGAAGAATGGGCAAGAAACTCTACCGTTACTCTTTTTAAAAATATTTTGTATACATTAAATATATTATTATACAATTAAATTAGCAACCAGTTTGATTTTGTATAGAATCTAAATTGTCCTACCAAGCTAGACCACCATGTTTCCAAGCATTCTTGTTTGGAAACTAGTATTATTCAGAATGTTCCCACATACCGCAAAAAGAGCGATCCGCAAAAGAATCGCCATTGAATATAGGTACACAAGTCACCACATAAACTGGTTAAAATTGTAAGTCACTCATTTACCCTTAAAAATTATTTACTAATTAACTAAGTCATTATAATAAGCACATGTCTGAAAAAGATGATGTAATAATCGCGTACACTTACCTAGTTACCTATAGGTTAACTGTGTTGGGGCAGGAAACCGACTTACGCGAGGAGGCGCGAACGCGAGGAGGTGGACCGATGCAGCGTGAGATCGAGCTTCGTCGGTCTCAGCTCCGCGAGGTCCTGGTGACGGAATGGCGGGACAGGCTTCTGCGCCCTACCGCCGGCCTCGCTACCGTCAACGCGATCCGACCAGTGCTCGACGAATGGCTCGGGAGGAAGCACGGTTCCCTGTCGTTTCGGGCGACGCAGGTGCTCTCGGGGCATGGTTGCTTCGGGAACTACCTGTGTCGCATAAACAGGGAGCCGGACGCTCGGTGCCATCACTGCACCCACTGTCGGGAGGACACGGCGCAGCATACAATGGCAGAGTGTGCCGCATGGGAGGAGCCGCGCCGTGCTCTCGTATCTGAAGTCGGAGCCGACCTGGCGCTGCCGGCTGTCGCTCGTTCGATGGTCGGGAGTGCCGAGTCGTGGGATGCAGTGATCTCCTTCTGTGAAACTGTAGTTTCACAGAAGGAGGCTGCGGAAAGGGAGAGGGAGATCGAGACCACTCTCCTGATCCGTAGCAGGCGGACTGGGCGTCGGCGGAGGGCAGACAATGCCCTCTTCCAGCCCCCGTAAACGGATCCGGAGGGATGGCGGACTCGGGGACGTCCGTCACCCCCCATCCAGCAGCACCCGAGGTGGCGGCGCGTAGTGTTCCACGCGCGCCCCTATTTGACGTCGCGGGGGGAGTGTAACACCTCACTCCACTCGCGGGCATGAAGTGGTCCGCAAAAGCGGGCCGACACCAGTCGGGGATCATGGAAGGCGCACTAGATCCCATGATCCCCGGTCCAAGTGTGGGAAGGGAACACCGGGGTGGTTTTTAGTCAGTAGGAGTCTGACAGACCCCTTCGCCCGCCCCTGGGCGAAGGACATCCATGAGGATTTTCCACCCCGGAAAAAAAAAAAAAAAAAAAAAAAAGGAAACCGACTTAAGACCGAGCGTTACACGGCACGGCATGGCAGCATGTTAGTGTGCTAAGGCCATCTGTAATAGTTTGTGCTAACTTTGCTAAAAATAAATCGTGCTCTTTGATTTGGTGCTTTTGACTAATTCACTAAAAGTAAAGCAGGTGTATAAAGTAAAGGAAGAGAAATACATAATAGATTTTTTCTTACGAATTCAAAATCTAGATACAAGGTACGCGTGTCTGCAAATATTTTGTCTGACCCACTGCTACGGGGTCTAAAAAAACGAGATATTTTTTAAATGAAATGAAATGAATTTTTTTTGTTACCTATTGATAATTTTTATAAAATAATGTTATATAATCTTTGTTATCAGCCATATGATAGATATGATAGGTATGCATGTGTAAACACAAGGTCTACACATGCAAATAATAAACCTTTACCCATTTAATCAACGGCAATTTTTAAGTTAATGAACCCCTTATTAATAACCTCGGGTTTCGAAAACGGAAAAACCGTATGAAATTCTAGTATTTCCAGGTATTTCATCTGATACCTGGGGCCTTCCACAAAACTTTGACCTACTCAAGGAGTCTCGGAAAAATCTTTCTTCACTAAACGCAGAGAGGGTATGCACCACGACACCCACTGAGGAAAACGATAGCGTTGTTGCTCTGTCAATGACGACACTGCTTCGTATGAATCAGTAATATTATTATATAATTCTATTAATACATTTTCACGCACGAGTTATAAATAGAACAATTGTGTCGGTATGCTTATTAGTTAATCTGTTATGACGTACGCAAATGATTTAATATCAACTGACACGTCACAAGCAGCAGTAACGTTTGAACAACGTCATTCAGATACTTATATTTCACGCCTCTATTCAAGATAAACAATTTCTAAATATTTTGTTATTATGATAATGAGCTTATAAATAGTAAATTTCAAAGAACGATATCGACTCACCTTTGATAAACCCCCTCAACTTTTTAAAAGTTTCTGCAGGACTAAGTATTTGAAATCATTGATAGGTGCTTTTTTGCACATCTTTGTCTGATCTACAGTCAGAGAGAATGCGTTCCTGACACCTGTCAGTTGGACAATTTCTAGTAATAATAAGGATCTAGTTTGCAAAACACATATTTTTTAGTATGCAAGTGACAGGTGTCAAGAACGCATTCTCTTGAAGAATACAACGAAGTATATCAAGTTTCGTCAAACATACTTCTGTCCCAAAGATAGAAAACGCTACTTGGAATTAAGTTCCTCATGTGTCCATGCGTGCCATCGATGCGAAGAGTTTATCAATAACATTTTAAATGAAAAATGGTACTGGATCACAGCATTTACAAACTTTTATTCATTCATTCTATTACAGCTATGAACACACTAGCAATTTGTTTAAAGTAAATTTAAACTAATAATATAAAGAGAAAAGATTGGATTGTTTTAATGTTTCTATCTTTTTTTAGGACAAAAGATACTTTTTATCCTGATATTCCCACGTGATCGAGACTTCTATAGTATAAAATATAGTTTTCTGTCCAATAGTCTGCTCAGTGCGTTAAAGCCGTTGGTCCCGGCATTCATAGATCTTTGACAGTTGTTACGGGTCGTGTAGTTAGAAGCCCGAAAGTCGGGCAACCATTCTTACCAAGGGTTGCCGTATTACTCAATAACTGAGTTGTGGAGGTCAGATAAGCAGTCGCTCCATGTAAAATTGTGGTATTCAGCTGCAACCGGTTAGACTGGAAGCCGACCCCAACATAGTTAGCAAAAGGTAGATGTTGCTTAAAGATAAATTATAATTAACGACCGTTTACCTATACATTTTTGACGTTTAAACGTTTCTTAACTTTAAACAACGTTTATAAATATAGGGGCTTGTGATCTCTAATCGTTAATTTCCTTTAAAAGATCAACAGAAAAACCGAAGTCACGTTATAAGTCGATATCTATCAGCATGAATTAACAAATAATAACTTTAGGTGTGGTATATTATTATGCCTACACGGGAAACAAAAACGTGAATGCTTTATTATCTTTGAAGATAATGCATGATCCTGACCCATATATCGGTGATACATTACAAATATTTACTACTTTGTAGTAAAACAAGTTTGTTGGTATTTTGTGATTATCATTGAGTGTTGAGACGCAGTTATTCGATTAACTACAAAGAAATGACAAAGTTTACTAGTTATTCAGCTTATCAGCTAAAAGCAGAGTACTTATGAAAGTCAGAAGCTAGGTGCACGGTTCCAATTGGTCGTTTCGTATGGAGAAGAGCCGGCAAGAAACTCCACGGTTACTCTTTAAATAATAAATGGATATTACATTATATTTTCAAATTACAGTGTTAATAGGTATGATAGGACAGTGTAGGCCTATCAACAAGTACCGGATACTTAACAAAATAGAAAATGGTCTACAAATCTACAGTCTATTAAGTCTACAATGTTCTCATTTATTTATAGTACTTATTTTAGTTAGAAAAATAATCATTTGGTCTGTAAGTTTTTAGTCATAAAAAGTTTTCAGACTTTGTTTTGTGTCTACATCTTTCAGTGCCTTACCATAAGGACTAACTGAAAATTGATTATTTTATGTTTAATGTAGGTACCAACATAAATTGTTAAATAAATAAAGAGTTTACTGACTAGGTGATGACATAGGTAATTTATACCAATCCAATAAGTTTTTTTGTGGCTCGGCCCCTATTATATGGGACTAACATAATTGACGAAATGAGTACAATAGGAACACACCCCTGTCCAAACCATCAAGGTAACAGGCGTAATGTTATTATTTATTTATTTATTTTTGAAAATATAAAAAAAAACACACCCAACACACATACACACATAACACACATAACTTATTTTTGTTATATAACTTCTGTGCAAAAACCCAGTTCTCTACCTTTCTTTTATGGCAATTCATATTAATAATTAATTAATATATTAATATTAATGTAATATTATTATAATATGAATATTATAAACGCAAAAGTTTATGAGGATGGATGGATGGATGTTTGTTACTCTTTCACGCAAAAACTACTGAATGGATTTGGATGAAATTTGGCACACAATTAGTTTATAACTACATTAACACATAGAATACTTTTTATCCCGATATTCCCACGGAATTAAAACTTATGCGGGTGAAACCGCGAGGCACTGCTAGTCATAGATAGTAATGTATAAAGCAATAAACAAATTGAATTAGATGGAATAATATTAAGTATTAGTCATAGTGTCTTAATTGCTCGTGTACTGTAATCTGATGTAATTCGTCGCATGTTGCTCTTCCTACTTTCATGATAAGATAAGGGCTCTGAGAGAAAATAGACGAATTAATGATGATACTAGGTTGCATCTCATAAAATAGCAACTGAACTTTTGAACGTTACAATGATAGGTTATGTATAAGTGTTTATCTCATGAAGGCGGGTCCACACCAGCGCACGCGCACGAACCGTGCACGCTAGGTGCCTCGAATGGCTATGAACGGGTCACATTATAGGCGCGCGCGCATGTTCCTAAGATGCACGCGAACCACACAGTTCGTGAGCATGTGCATGGACCCGCCTTAAGAAGCCGTGTGTCCGATGGGATTTACCATCGGCAAAAGTCATGAATTTCCGTACAAGCTTTTACCCTCTATTTAACCCATTTAGGGGATGAATTTTCTAATGAAATGAAATTTATTTGCAAGAATTGTAGTACATTACAGATGGTCGGGTTTTTTAACAGTTTCTAAAACAATTCGCTAAAACTAGCATGCAAGATTACATAAATTAAATAAATGATATAAGCTAATAAAATTATAATAGTAAAAATGTCAAAGTGAATCTTTAAAGTTTAGGTACTCATTCACAGAATAAAATTATTTTTCTATAAGCCATTTGAATAACACTGTTTTAAAACGATTGATTGGCAGTTCCCAATATGATTTAGGTAATTTATTATATATCCTTATATAACCATTTAAAAGCAACTTCTGTGATATAAATGGCTTTTCATTGGAGGAATAATTAGTCTATCAGGAGATTGTGCTAAACGTAACATTGTCTCCAACACGTTGACATAGTTCGGAGTCATTTTAATAAATTTACAGCAGTAAAAAATGTATTAACATCCTAAGCTGTTATTCTAAGCTCCTAAACCCCTAAAGGCCATGCGTTGTCTGTCAGTGAATTTCAGATTTTTATTAAGTAGAACATATGGCATGCTTAACAAAATATTTCGTGATTTTAAGTTCAAATTGGTTTGTGACCATTAATAAAAATAAAAAAAGGCTGTTAATTTTATTTGCCAGGAACCACAGTTATAGAAAATGGCTTATCAGCATCTCCTTTTGTAATAAATTTAAAGTATTACATATTGGAGGATACAAAGATAAATGAACTTACAAAATATTAACGGAAAGCTCAGTATTATTCCATTAATTAAAACAAAATAAGACACGGAACTGAATTTTAGTTAATTATATCTTAGTGGAGCGGTAGAGGTAATAAAAAACTGTTCGTTTGACCCCTGAACTGTAGTAATTAAACTAATTTAATTTGAGAGATATCACGAGGCGTGTTCACGGAGATACTTGATAAACCCTCGAATAGAGAGGCCATTTATCATTTGGTATTACAATTAGAAACAAGTTTTGTGGATGTAAAAATGGCTGTAAGTAATTGATGCTACCTCCCTCAATTTAATAGGTAATACCAAACTATTATTGTCCCACGGCAGGGCAAAGGCTTCTTCTCATAAAGGGAAGGCACGAGCATCGATCACCACGCGCGTTCAAGACGGGTTGGCAGTTTCAGACTTATATTAACTATAAGGTTTCCAGATGATGTTTTACCTTCACCAAGTTAGCAATGTCAAAGATAAACTCAGAAAGTAAATATGATTTGAAAAAGATAATAATACTGAATACTTATTTAGGGCGAATTCTTTTACAAGACAAAAAAAAAATATCACGAAAGTAGTTCCAAAGATATCGTAGATCGATAAGTTTTTCGTAGCGCTCGTAGGCCGTAGACCGAGTTGTCGTAGCGTCGTAGCAAAAGCTACTACAAAGATAAATACAAGTTTAATGTCTCGTATTATTGTCACGATGTAGTTACAAGTCGTGCCACTAAAGATGAGACTTGACGCACCACGTGGTTTGACTTGCGCAGTAGACGATTTATGGGTCTCTTTAGCGGTATGAAGTCTGCGCCGGGGCGTCATCGGGGCGGCAGAAGGAGCGGCGGGAGGCGCGGTCAAGTCTCATCTTTCGTGGCGCGTATTGTACATAGAATGACATTGAATATCATTATCTGCCTAGCCTCTTCCCAACTACGTTAGGGTCGGCTTCCAGTCTAACCGTATGCAGCTGAATACCAGTATTTTACATGGAGCGACTGCCTAACTGACCTCCACAACCCAGTTAGGTGCTGGGCAACATGATACCCCGTGGTAAGACTGGGTGTCAGACTTTTGGGCTTCTGACTACCCGTAACGTCTGTCAAAGATCTATAAATGACAGCCGGGACCAACGGATTAACGTGCTTTCCGAGGCACGGAAGAGTCTTGGTATGTAAAGATGTTCACCCATTCACGTACCAACCCCGGCAAGCATAGAACATACAGACAATTAATATAAAACCATACAATATTTAAAAAAATAGATTTCAAATCCATACTTTTTATATTATAAATACGAATGTAACTCTGTTACCTTTCACACCTACACCACTGAACCGTCAACAGATCGTTATGAAATTAGAATAAATACAGGGTAGGTAGCCTGGTAGCTAGAGAAGGAAATCAGATGAAGTCGTGGTCAATAGCTAGTTCACAATCTATCATCTAGACTAATAATAAAGCTGAAGAGCTTTTTTGTTTGAATGCTCTAATCTCTGGAAAAATCGGATTTGAAAAAATCATTTTGCATTTGATAGCCCAGTTCTTGAGGAAGGCTATAAGATATTTAATATCACGCTATAACCCTAAGGAGTCAAGCAAACCTGCCAAGGTCGCGGAAACGTCCAAATGGAAACCATGGCCCCTGGAAATACAGGCAACTGAAGTAACACGGGTAGGTTTTAGTCAGTAAGAGTCTGACATTCCTTCCCGCTCCGCGCAGGGCGGGAGAAGTTATTTGATAATTTCCCACCCAAAAAAAAAGCTGAAGCTGGCATATTATATAACCAAGAAGTTGTGGAGTTCTTTGATAAAGGGCTTGTCCGGGGAAGTACTACAACCGTACTTACCTACATCTACTACTAAGTAGCTAGCTGCGTGCTGGAAAACAATTTGAAAGATATCTACAGTTTAATTTTTATACATGAATGCCTGTGATGTACCTATTGTGTTTTTAATACTTAAGCGGCTGTCTATATGGGGCTTATATTAAACACCTATAAATTCCTACTACAGTATAAAATTACTACACACAATAATCTTAAAATATCCTGTTTATATAATAGGCACCTATTCTTAAAGGCGATGATCACGCGCCGCGCGGGCGACCAAGATAAACATGACCTCTTGAGTCTTGGGCGTATATAACTGCTCAATTATATACGTGTGCAGATAGGTACGTATTAGTTACAAGAACGACCGTAATTGAGAAAAATACTAATAATAAACCTATTGTGTCATTAATATCTCGGGTTGGGTATGTCGAATATATTTGTGTCTCTGTTTTGTCAAAACCTGCAACTTTTGTTGCTCCAAGACGCTATGCTTTTTTTGAATCTCATAACTATTGATATCGATCTGATAGGTAGATTATATGCGTAATTATCTAAATTTAAATAAAGAGAAAATTGATTGATTGATTTTTTTGTACGTTTGTTTGTTACGCTTTCACGCTAAAACGGCTGAACGGATTCAGATGAAATTTGGCACATGGGTTGACCAAGACCTAGGTTAGGACATATGATACTTTTTATCCCAATATTCCGACGGGATCGAGACTTATCTGAGTGAAACCACGGAATACAGTTATTTATTAAATTTAAAGACTAGCTAAATAAAATAGATAGCTGTTTGATAGCTATTCAAGAAGATTAGCTCAAATACTTATTGGCGAAACCCTGAAGAAGGGAAAAGAGCTGAAATAAACTGGAAATTGCAATAAGCACCATACCTGAGAACTTGCAAGGACAGGTTTTTCTTTCCAATAGGTCCTGCCATCGAATTTCCAAAGATAACATGTATTTTAAAAACTTCTGAGTGTTGCAATTTTGTATGATATATCCTACATTCATACATTTACAGAAATTGTGCAATTAGCATGGGAACATTTATCTATACTGAAGAAAGTTAACTAGTACCGCGTATTTTTGAACTGTTTGTTTAAAATGAAATTAAATGAAATTGTTTATTCTGTAAATAGTATATCGGAATCACTTTTACACGTCATATTAAAACAAAAAATTAAAAATAAGCTAGTTGAGTTTGCCGTTTCCTATCTGACTACTCTGAGAAGAAAGGCCCAAACAAACTCAGAGCTCACAGTCTCTTTTAAAGTCCAGATATAAGCTTGGTCAGGCCATATCAGGACCATATTTGTTTAATTAAAGCGATTTCGAGCCAATTAAGCTAATTAAAGAGACAACCGTTATTTATTATAATAATTGACACGATTGTTACATGAACGCTTACTGGACTATATATACTTGAACAAAGTTAAAATAGTATGCCTGGAATTTCTTGATAAAAATAGATAAAAGCCAAATATTTTTAAGCTGTCTAGTGATTTTTAAATGATTAAAACATGGGTTTTAAGGAACCCTATACTCGTTGTTGCGGATCAGTTAATAATATGTTTATTTTTTCAAAGTTCTACTTCATAATATATCTGATGTAAGTAAACTAATAATATATTACTAGATACCAATTAATATTGTTTACCTCGTACAAGAAAAAAGCTCATTGATTGCTCATAAGTTGATACATTAATTATCTTAATTAATTATAGGTACTTTAATTATATCGTTTGCCAACTGCGTTTCTCAAATCGAGAACAATATTTACTAAAGAGCATTATATTTTTTATGTTTCGATGAAAATTTTGTGTTTTGTCAACAAGGAAGTTTAAAGTTTATCGGGTTTCTGTTACTCGTGATACCTACATAGGTTGGTACAATATTTGATACAACTTTGAAATAATTTTGCCCGTCAGCCTATAATTTTCCCGCTGCTGGGACACAGGCCTCCTGTCGGTGAGGAAAGGCGGGTTGATAGATGTCACATGTTTTTGAATTTTTGGTTCTAGGACATGCCGGTTTCCTCATGATGTTTTCCTTCACCGTTTTGAGAGCAGTGGTGATGAAATTACTCACACAAAGTAAAGCGTCTGTCAGGGTTCGAACCTACGACCTGGAACACGTAAATCGCGGCCGTTACCACTGGACCACCACTGCTCTTACCCCCATGGCCTAACAAACATCATGATCATTGTATACTTAGGCTGTAGTAGCCACCATATAGTTCAAGGTATCTATAAAAAATAAATTGATTGAATTCGGCCCGTCGGACTTGTCATTTTAGCAAACAAATTACCATTTTTTCCAGTCTACACCTAATGAGACTAAATTAATAAAAGCTAAGTAGTTTGTCGATCATAATCACCATATTCCTGCCCTTGTCCCATATGTTACATGGGGTCGTCGCAACACATTTTCGATCATACATCAATAATTTGAAATAGGTAGGTAAGGCTTGTTTGAAAGGGAAATTCCTATCCAATGTATAATGGGTTACATGATTATACAGTTTCTAATATTATGACTTAAATGAATCATGAATGCTAGATGCAAAGCATGCACCTGATATTATAATAATAACGGATACTTACGTAATCAGAGACTGTACCCATAATCAACTTAACTATGGGATTCCGTTTCTAATTGAACTTAACCTGAACTAGCCAGCAACCAGAGCTGAGTCGTAACTCTATATTCTTTTGCTTTATATAATTACATACTAAGCAGTTAGACGTAGGTACTGTAGCTTTTCAAATTATAGGTGCTTCGCTTCCAGCCGTGACTAGTCAGTTACGACTACCGTAACTAACTTTGAATAAAATGTAATTTTAAGGGAAGGAAATCCATAAATGAAGAGAAAAACATGATCAATTAAGTATCCAAGATCTTGGAAGAATAAATATGACTAAAAGAAAAAATTGACATCGTTAATGTATGTTACTGTTTATGGGTCTAGCCCGAGATTGTTAAATATATATGCTGTATATCACAGTAATTCCTAAGTTTCACTACAAAAACAAAACAGTCAATCTAGAGATCGAACCGTTCTTTATTATTTCATTTATTACTACCTTCTTACACAAAGAGGTACTTGTCTTTGTCCTGTCTACATCTCTATGACTCTTCTCCGCATACCTTATTATGTAAATAGATAACTCTCCTCCGTAAAGATGATATTAATCGTACACACTTCAGTAAAGTCATCGTTATCTACACCTTACCGGATGCGAACAATATCAAAAGATACATAGTAATATGTTAATGTGTCTGGACTTTGGAATTCTTGATGAAAGTGATGATAAATAATCTCTGAATCATCAATGTTTTCGTCCTTATTATAAGGAGGATTAATGTCTAGCTTTACACTTACCTATTATGACGTGACAGGCTTTTCGTGATTTTGGTAGTGATTTGTGGAGTAGTAACCGTTAGACTTTCGTTACCAAATTAGATACTGGGGCTTATTAAAGACTAAAGTTTTGGCCTTTTTCTATACCTATGTTAATACAATAACACCTTAACATGTTGACTGTTATTGTACACAGTTTTAATAAAAGGGGAAACTAATATGTCAACATTATATCGTGCTATTCAAAGAAGAATGAACACATTGAGACATTTTATTTATTTGCATTGCAATATCTGTATATACTGCATCATTTGTATAATGAATGATTTCACTCTTACAATCTCGAAATGTTTACATTATTTCACTAATTTCTCGATACTCCTACAAATATTTTTATTCCAGCTGTTCTCAGTCACGTATATCTTATCAATATAAACAATTCCGGGCAAAGCCAATGATTGAATCTATCACCAAAATGTGACCAATAGGTAATCGTAATTAAACAGTAAGTTGATTTCAAAATGAGTAAACAATATTTTTCTTATGAATAATAAAAGAGTGCCGTGGGTAAAACGATTAAATACCTACACATGTTCATTTGTTATCGGTTGGAATGCCCCAAGGGTCGCTCCTTGGTCCAATTAACATAGGTCATACAGACCGTGTATTTTATGTATCTATCGTGTGTTGTGAGATAATTATTTACTTAAGATTTGTTCGACAGGTACACACTTCAGTATCTACACTTCTTAATTAGTTTATTAAGAATTTAGATTTTGGTGTGATATTTTTTGGCCTCAAGACACACGGATGTTATTGTTGATAAAACTTTTGTACTTTGTGCCCATTGGTGTATAATCAGATAAAGCTAATATAAAAAATCAAATCCCGGTAGAGTAATAAGATAAGTTGCTTGCAGATTTTTCTTCAAATGGCAAATTGGAACTGTATTCTTTATTTTCAGTCTTACGATATTGTAATTTTCAAACTTTAATGCAGTCACGAGAAATAAGTATAAATCAATATTATTTATTTCTTTAAATTGATTACCTAATAATATTGATTGAAATGAAAACCTACCTAATTGGTTGTTAATATTTTAATTGAACATTAAAATACGGACGTAATTACTCTCTAATCTACTCCACGAGTAATTGAAATTGTTAAATAACACCAGATGCAGATATTAGCTAATTGATTTTCCGCTAATTATCCATTACATTCAACTTTCTATTAAATAAATTAAATCTCATTCCTATACCTACTGTGAATTGTAGCATGAATGTTTCAAATATGTATTTGGGCCTTTGTTTTAACATTATTATTTACTCCATGAGGATCTCATGCTTCACCATTTTGTATTAACTTCCCATGGTGTTCATAATTATTATTGACACCACCTTCAATTTACAAGTAACATAGATAATCATTAGTAACAAAATTAAATGTGTTCCTTCTTCCTCTATCGTAACGATGGTATTAATAAATTTCAGCCTGGTATGTTCTTTACAATATTAGTCTAACCTAGTCCTCTCTTGTTTCCAGGTGAATGTCTAACGTCAGGCAGATATCCGTTCAAGTGTCTCCAGTTCGAGCTGCCACCTGATGTGGAACCCGAAGAAGTCAACGTAGTCGAGTTATGGTTCTACAAGGTATGTATCAACAATATTACCTAATCAATAGCCTTTTAAATAGTATTTTTAGTGCCTCTTTCACGATGTCTGAATCGGCACTATCCACTAGATTAAAAACGGCACGAGAATTTTTATAAAAGTATCTGCCAGATAAGTTAATTTGAACTTATCTGGAGTCTGGAGGTGCTAAAACAGAATCCTGAGGCTGAAATTCCCAAACTTGACTATGAAGCTGACTTCAAGTTACTAAGAAATCTCTACAAAGATTCTGTGAATTTCAAGAGAAATTTAAATTTTATTGGTCTGTCGAGAATGCCTGTCATGAGAATGATGTCTGTCTACAGACATCAGCGAATACTGCTTTGTATCTGCATTTAGTTTAAAACGTTAATAAAAATCCATTCTTTCACTAAAATATATTTAAGTAGGTGCAAGAAGCCAACCATATTAAAATGATGTCTAACCAATCGACTCCCTTTTCCAGGAACGTGACCCATTAGACGAATACAACCAAACATTCGTGATATCAGAAGCGGCTCACTGGGATAGCCAGCAACAATTCAAGAAGACAAAACCTATTGCCATCAAAGAGACGGACACAGGCGAGGGCTGGGTGCGAGTTGAGCTCGCCTGGGCTGTTCGAGTGTGGCTGGAGGGAAGGGAGAGGCTGCATACGTTGCATGTTGCGTGTAGGACTTGTCAGGTAAAGATCTCATGATCTCAACTAGTTTTTTTGAATAGTCTTGATTATGGAGAAAGTTGACCACTTCTAAACGGATAGTCTATGCGATTTTTCTTTCAATAGCCACGTGTTAGGATTTTCATCTTTTAAACTCGGATGATAACTACTTTTTAACTCATTAGAATAGTGTCTTAAGTAAGTGCAATATGAAATTCGTTGTTACTAGAAAATTTTAAAGTAATAACCCAGTATTTTTAAAACACTGGGACAAGCCAGTGAATGTACAATATTAGGCCGTAAATTCAACCTTGGAGATTGTTGTATCTGTCATTTCTTACAGTGTTTCAGTCTTTTTCGAAGCCTCCTTGTGTCATTTAACTCCCGGTTACTGTAGGTTAAAGTTATAGAAAGTTAAAACTAACCTCAAATCTTATCTCCCCTCAGCTACGCCGCGCGCCTCTCTCGTTTCACGAAAAACACCGCCCGTTCCTGGTCCTCTACACTAAGTACGCCGGCAAGCGCCGCCGGGGCAGAGCCCTAGAATGTGGAGCCACCACCAGTGAGTGCTGTCGAGAGCCCCTGTACGTCAGCTTCAAAGACCTTGGCTGGGACGACTGGATCATCAGGCCTGCAGGATACCATGCCTACTTCTGCAAGGGTTCTTGCGCGCCTATATCTGCGTTGACGAATACTGATAGTTATCATCATAATTTTATTAGAGTGAGTATTCATTTGAATAATTTGTTTTTAGATTAAACTTTAAAGTAAGGATGGTATGATTATAGAAGCAGCTCTTTTTAACCGACTTCCCAAAAAGGAGGAGGTTCTCAATTCGGTTGTATTTTTTAAAATGTTTTGTTACCCAATGTCTTGTTTAAAACAAACAAATAGCAATAGCACTTTGCAACGTAATTTTGGACGTTAAATGGAACTGCTAATTATTTCAATTCTGAAATACCTATCTGTAACAGTGGCAGGTGAGGTAGTTCAAGAAGTACCTAATTATCTGAATTTTTCTTTTAATCGATTATTTTCTAACAATATGTTATTCTTTGCAGAAATACTTTTACACGGTATCAGAAAGGAAGGCAGAGTTCAAGCCTTGCTGCGCTCCTACTACGTTCAGCTCTCTACAGCTGCTGTACATGGACTCTACGAATACGGTGACGCAGAAGACTCTACCAAACATGGTGGTAGAGTCTTGTGGGTGTATGTGAGGATAGAGACAGTAGCTAGACATGCTAGCATGTGAAATGACTAAATACAGATAGTGGTATGTGAAATGAGCTTTTTGCAAGCACGAGAAACGTATCCAGGTAAAACCTTTTTGGTTGTTTTATTTTTAAGTTGAAGATTTGACTAAAGTAGGCACTGTTTCCTTCGGGAATTAAAGCAAAAACTTGGCTACTGGCGCATCCAAAGTAAAGGGACCTTCAGTCATATAAAAAATCCGAAGAAAAGTAGTACAGTTTGTATACAGGCAGTTATTTTTTCTAAGTCGAATCTTTGGATGCGCTAGGACCTATACTTGGTCCAGTTTTCCTCGGTTGTGCTATTAGAAAGACATGAATTTGCGTTTATAATTTTATATGAAAGTAATTATTTGTGTGCGTTTGTCTGTGAGTGACTATAATAAGATGAGCATTTTCGTGTATTGTGTTCTTTATAAGCAAAATGTGATATCGTATAAATGTTAGTTATTGAAGGAGATAGTAACAAAAGAAGGACAAATAGTAGGTACTAAAAGAATATGAGCTTTAAATTGAGATAGATAACTCAAAACAAAAATACTGGTTTTTGAAATTATACTTTGCCAAGTGATTACTAAATAACGAGATTACCTAATGGTCAAATAACTTCTTTTTTATACACTTTTGTGTTTTCTGCCACGTTGGTCTAGTGGTCGCAAGCGCTACAGCTGAGCTTAGCTCCAGGGTTCGATTCTCGTGTCGGGTAATGTGATATTGGGTTTTTCCATAAATAATTTCTCAGTAGCAGCTCGAAGTCTGGATGTGCCCGGTTGGTGGCAATAGGCTCGCCCCCTATTACATGGGACTTAAACATAACTGGCGAAATGTGGGTGTACTATAGGTGCACCTCTGTCTTATGTTTTGTGTTTTCTAACCGGAATATATTAAAGCCCCATTTGTCCAAATAACTAATCTCGCGTCTTCTAATTTCTTATGAATTTAATGGTTCTGCTTTTGTAGCACTGCCTCCTTCAGTTACGATTTTAGTAACTAACGTTGTGATTGTAAGATTAATTTAACCAGTGCATTTATTTTATTTATAATTTTAATGTAACATGGCGTGCCATGCTGTTTTGTTTTTGAATTTTAATATACATACTTGCCAATTCTGCGCTTGCGAACGGGCTCTTTTTAGGTTTTCTTTTTCACACATTGTCTGTGACGAATGTTCATTTTGCTTAGTAAAAAAATACGATTTCTGACGTTCCACGGCTCAACTTACATCGCCCGTGGTCACTAGTAAGGAGACTTCACAGTAGATGAGCTTTTGCTTCGTATTGCAATTATTGTTTCAATGTCGAATATTTTTATTGGTTCTTCTTTATTTACAATTCAGAATGTGTAAAAAGTTGTGTATTTTGCTTTTCATTACAAAGTATGTTTATTGAAGTTCGTATTATTATAAAAATGAGATATTTACGTTTATTGTAATGTAAATGTTAAAGTATGATAAATTATCAAACCTTTTTTAATAATGTTAGATTTAAAAGTTAAGGATATATTTCTGTAAAGATTTTGTTCCTATAGTTTAAGTTAGTGAATTCAATATTAGGCCAAAAATACTAATTTTTACCGAAAATATTTTGTATTAACTGTAAAATTCAACGTACTATATAGTTTAATATTAAGGCAGCTACAAAAAATCATGTTGTTTTTTTTTACTTTGCAGTGAGATATTAGTATTTTTGACCTAGAATGCCACCAAAATGAATATAATTTAACTTATGAAGTGTTTCAAAATACTTTAACGATTTATTTAAAGTGAAGGCACTGTCATCATCATTGTATAAAAAGGAGTTTTATAAAAATGTACTTAAATATTGTCGTGTCCCAGTTATTCATTGATTTCGTCACAACGGTGTATAAGTATTATAGTTTAAGGCCAATTTAGAGAAAAAAAATACAATATTAAAAAAATAAAATAAGTTTTCTTTCTTAATCTGTCGTTTGATTCTTACCATCATATTTCCTTTTTTTTTTCATATTTGGTGCAGCATCAACTGAACCAAATTTGAAATATCTTTTATTTACCAAAAAGAGATGGCAGAAAATTAAAGCTGTCAAAATAATGTTGAACCACAGATTACTATAGATGTTTCACAAACGCATTTAATTAAAAAGCGACTCTTGCGACGACACAATAAAGTGCAATTCAGATCGCACGGTGCAATTTACCTACAGTTTTATTCACCTAGAAGTTTCGAGTGAACAATCTGTATTTATCTATGGTTGAACACCTAAAGTTCCTATTTTTTATCTTAGATAGTATCTAATTTGATATTTCAAATCTTTGTTGTTTGTTTTTCAGTTTAGGATTTGAAATTTACACCTGTCAAATGACTATTTGGGATTAAAAATTGAACTTTCACAAAAAAATAAAAAAAACAATAGAAGTGGATATATTTAGTAACCTGTTCTGCTTAGCTATTTCTAAAGAGTCTAAAAGCGCTTCAGTCTGCGCTCAGCGCTTGGTGTGGCAACACGCCGTGTTCGAGTTCGCGACAAGTCAATCGTCATCCTGAGGATGCCTCGTTGAGAGGTGAAACACGTGTCGATTTCTTTCAGGGTTTATTGAAGACTCTTTAGAAATAGCTAAGCGGAACAGGTTGCTAAATATATCTACTTCTGTTGTATTTTATAATGGATTTCCGCAAGGTCACGCCTGAATCAATTAACTATCTTTTACATCACTATTTTTTTCCGTCTCTTTCTTGTTCTGCCATTTGGTGCAAATAGCAACGGTATCCAATAGAGTTACCGCGCCGGTTATAGAAATTTTAACTCGCTGGCGTGCATACAATACAAATATCGTATATCTTAGCCAATACAAGGTGTTTCTGATGATTGTCAGTACACACTCACATCACCTAAGACACCTAAGACAGTCTGACGAAACTATAGTATATTATAGGTACACAAATATCAAAATAAAACAAATTAATTTAATTAACGACACGGAACACGTTTAATAGTTACAATAGCAACAGATCACAATAGAAATGCATCTTCAAACTATAGCCCATCGAACAGGCATAAACCATCGAACGGACATGGTCAATAGCCGATAGTCCATCGAACGGACATGGTCGATAGCCGATAGCCTATCTAACGGGCTTGGTCTATAAATTATTTCTTAACACTAACATTCGTGCAAGCCATCACTTAACTTTTTAAAATACTTTTATAACATATTCTGTTCGGGTGGAGCATTTTGGTTCAGAAGGAAAATCGACTTTAGTTTAACGTGAATTTGAACTAAAAATCGGACAAGGAATTCTCGATCAATAATCAAACATTTCTTTTTAAATAATCAAATTCCTTCACCCGAACAGAAATAAAACATAAATTAAATAAAGAGGGTGACCAGACAACACTCTCGATTTCTTGTATATTATTAAATAATTATAAAAATCACAGAATTTGAGGATACAAGCATGTCCAAAAGTTATGGAGTCTACAACTAATTTGCGACTGCTAGCGATTGCTTTTGTATGATAGTGACACTAAGAATAGTGCTGTCTTTTGTGAGAAAAATTAGAAATAAAAAACATTGATAAGTAATACATTACCCATTTCATTTGATATTATTTATATAAGGCCCAATTTGAATAATTACAAGTTTATGCGACTATGTGATACTCAGCAAATTCCCATATATTTTTTCAATGAGGAATTTTTCGGGTTATTACATGGGGCACGGGTATCTTCAAGTCATAACTTACTACCCCTGTTGAAAATTTGCAATTTTTTTAAATGGATTTGTGGTAATTATGGTACCAAAAATGTGAATTTAAAATAGGAATAACTTTTTTATTTTCAATAATAATAAGATTTTTTATTACTTTTTGGTAATGTTATTACAGTATCTTTGTGCTTCTTTCGGTTTGGACAGGTTTTTTTTTCGTATTGTATAAACTTATGGTAATGATCAAATATAAATTAAATCATCGTCAACGTCTTTGAAAGCAATCGGCAGCAGTTGCGGGTTCTACATAATGTCTCTCTTTGAAAAAAGTTTTTATTTTTTAGTTCGTTTTTTTTTTATAAACTTCATAGGACGGATGTACAAGATATGTTTGTGACAACCATTTTTATTAATTATTTTCGTATTAAATAGGCATTCACTATATTATGAAACATGATTTAGAAAAGATTTATATTAAAAATATGTAACTTTGTATATTAATATCGATATAAATGAATTGCTTATATCGATGCGTATTTCCCATGTTTTCAGAAACTGATTCGATCAGTCATGATTATCATAATCATTATTATTTATTTGCAAAAGGTATTGGGACTTTAAGACCAACAATGACATCATGTCATGACATGACGTCATTGTTATTATGGTATAATTGACCGAGCGAGCAAAATTAGGCAAAATTTACTTTCGTGTGTCAGTTTGTTGGTCACAGGTCGTATTTTATACAACCGATCTAGACGAAAGATGTTAAACGGGTTTTACGACATTACATTTCATTAGATTTTTTTTGCCGTCGGGGATTTTTAATTGAAGGGGCATTTCCTACAAAAAAAAAAGGTCAAAAAGGGGGCCATTGGATATCTCCGCCTTATGAGATCTGATGTCGATGGTTCTTTTTTTATTCGAAAGGTAATAACTTTAAATTGGTCTTATAAAAATCTGCGGCATGATTAGCAGAATAGCTCCTCAAAATGCAATAAATTGCTCAGTTTAAGATTTCTACCAGTGAAATCGGCTCTTTAACTACTAGGTAGGGATTGATCGAGCACCTGGGACTACATTTATGTATGAAAAAAAAAAAAACGTAAATAACCCGTTATAAATAACTTTAGTGGTATATTAATTGTTACAAAAAAGTTTGTGCTCTACTGTTCGCAGAACAATATTTGCCATATACATAGGCTTGCCATAATTTTTACAATAATTATTTATAATTATTATGTAAACTCGATATAATAACAGTGAATGCCCTTATATTATTTACTGTATCATTTAGCAATCGGTTTATGGCACGTTTTGCTATTTCAATTTATAAATGGCACTAATAAAACTGGGTTTATATTTGATGATTATAAATTATATTATCTTTAATATCTAAAATAGCCTCTAGTTATAAATTGACCGTACTTTAAAGAATATTTCCCACGAGGGATGAAATGATTTAATGTTCTAACGCCAAGAATTGGCCTCCCTTGCTTTTTGCCCATAGATGTTTTCAAATTTGACGGGTCTCAGATCAGGTGCAAAACCGTTAAGAAACAAACCTTTAGAGCAAATAGTGCCTTAAATCCTAGGACTTAAGGCACTTTTTACTTTTGGCGATACTGGGATCACCAATCGACTTTTGCATGACATGGTGATTATTGTATGCCTTTTAAAAGTTGTAATGATTTTTAAGCGTTTTTTTACGAGGGCTGTTTCCAGCAGTGGCTATAATTATACAGGACTAACTCTTGCGCCAGCGGCTTCGTCCGTGTGATGTTTTTATAAATTATAGCCTATGTTACTCAGTGATAATATGGCATTCTACTGATGATAGAATTTTTAAAATCGGTCCAGTAGTTTTTAAGTTTATTCATAAAAAAAAACAAAAAAAAAACTTCTCCCTTTACAATATTATTGTAGATGATACCTACATTATTTTCATCAAATAAAAACCCAGTTTCCAAAATGTTTAATTGGACACAAATGTATAAGACTCCTAACGGATAAAGATATTATTATTACATTAAAATAATTAATAAGTATAACTTAATAGCTAAGAAACAACACTTTTGGAATGAATGGACGATCACAAGCCTTGGGATAATTTAATTTGGTCTAATGTACAGGCGTTGCGTTGAATTTAATAAAGCTGTTCAAAGGGTGAACAGCTGTCAAAATAATACCGAAAATAATTTCACTGGCAACACAATGTATTGTTGCGTTACAAATATTAAAGAGTGTAGAAAAAAACAAGTTTTTTTTTTTCACTCTTTCACGTTTCCCGACATTCAGGGTAGTCAAGATGTGTATAAGATAGTATATTTTATTTATACACAGTATTTCCAAAATGTAAAGAAGATCAAAAGTGCAACAGCCTGTACATAAATGTATCGAAAATCTAAGGCAGTAGTTCAAGCAATGTACTTAGAGTATTATTGCTGTTTGAACGTGTGCCGAGCAATTTGCGAGCAGTTTTACCGATCAACGCGACTTCACTAAGAAAAATAACGTTAATTGGCAGTATTCCCGTTTAAAATATCATTCAAATAAATTACACACTATAATAAATATTGCTTGTTCAATAAAAAATTGCTCGAATGCACGCACTGTCGGGACACGCAAGAAAAAATATCAAATCACTTTAATAATCGTACACTATTAATCTCTTTTCGGAAGCACCATATACATTAAAAATATCTATCAAAAATACACCTACTTACAAAAAAAATATATTTACGTAATTGTGACGATTTCTGATATTTTACGTAATAATGTAAAATAATCGTTTCGATATGTCTTCGCATGACAAGTCTTAAATTATGCATAGTGAGAAATTTTCTCTATTAATTTATTATTTTAGTTTGGGATATATTCCCAGTAATGGGAAGAACTTGACCTGGCAATATTCCCATCGAAATTTTTCTAATCTTTGGACGACCATTTTTTTTTATCACATCAATTTCGACTGTCAGTCCATCGCAGATGTTTCTAAGCCACAGAATATTAATTGTGTTACAAACATCACGATATTAAGGAACTTGATACACGAACTAACCTAAGAGTAACCTTTTATATAGCCCGGGCGTAGATATGACACATAGAGCTTTAAAAAGAGTACTTATTACTACTACTACAGTGTGTTCATTATAACTTGACCGGTGACTCGATTGGTAGCACTTTCTGTCAATCGCCATTTTGAACTCTATAAGTATTGAAACTAAGCTTGAAATGTGCAAGAAACAAGCAAGGGACATGTTATAGTGAACGGTCTGTACGTACTTGTTACTGTCACATGAGTATGTGTCGCAGAGACAACATAAGTTACAAAACCGAAGTTTTTATAGAACTAAATATGCCATACTTCGTCTGCTTACTGTAATATTCCATGGCTTTGAACTTGAACCTCAACACCTCAAACATTAGCTACTAAAACTACAATACTTACCAAGAAAGTTCTTCAAGAACTTCTGAATGGGAATTTTCCCATTTCAAGTTCTTTCGTTAGGAATATTTCCCAATAATAGATCACGGGGTCGGTAGTAACCGTATAGCCTTTCTAGTGGCATTTAATCGTATTTGCTGTCTTTATAGCTACATAGTACTGGAAAAATTAGGGCAGCATATCGATACAACTTAATCCCTTATTCATAAAACACACTTATTTTAGATAGAAAGAGACAGTGATCAAAATACTTTTAAGTTCCATTTATGAATAAGCAGAAAAGTCTAACTGCCGAAGGGAAGGTTGAAATTCCTCTTTTTTGGCTCAATTTAAATCGATCAACAAGATCGCATGTCACAAATTATAATAAGGACTTTTGTGAACAATCGATCACAAAAATCGAGGAAACTGTAGGTATCAGAAAATCTTGAAGAACAAGACTACAACAAGTTTCTTAACACCGAATTCTCAAACAATAATTTAATTTAACTTCGTTAATCTTTTTGTCGCTACAATGCACATAAAAGTAAACGAAACGAGCATTAAACTTAACGACTACATAATATTGAGTTATTTTTGAGAATTCGGCTGTGAATGTATCAACAATTATAATATAATTGATATAATTTTAAGCAGTACAAGGATCTTGTGTCGCCTCAATGACATTGACGTTGATGTGAAATTATCACAGATAAAAAAAATTAAGATGGTCTCTTTAGTTCCAATTTTGGCTACGCGCCAGAAGTTCCTTGTAGCGTTGAACATTCCTCATCTTACCTTTTTTCAAACCTTCAGTAACAATAAAACCTCTTTTTACTACATTTTTTAATCGTTTCTACCTTGCACCATGTAGTTCAATGGTCTCCAACCGCGGTGGTGAGTTTAGCAGTCTCGCTGTCAGAAGGTGGTGCAGGTTGTGTCGCGGTCACCTTGATGAGGGTGGGTACTGGCGTGGAGGGGGGCTCGGGGCGGTTGGCCAGGGTTAAGACTCCTGAGTTCACGTCTTCTATGGCTTTGCGGAGCTGTTAAAGAAGATTTATAGTTAGCATTTTTTTTATTGATTCAACTTTCACCTTGAATGCGTTTATGGATGGAAATCTGATGACCATAAACACCAAAATCATAAAAATCGTGCCTTTTTTAATTCTAATCATAGGTACATTATTTGTTGTTTTTACAGTTTTACACGCCAAACATTCCAGTTTGATGTCGAGAAGAGTTTGTTAATAGTACACACAAATAATCTAGTAAAATTAACCTTCAAACTACCAACTATGCACTAATTTCAGTCAAGGATCGATCAATCACTTCGGAAAGGACAGGTCGTGCGGGAATTGAACCGTGAATTTTAGCAGCACAGAAGCCAATCGTTCAGCCACTGGACTATACGTGTAGTCACGTTGCTCGTCTGTTTTGAAGAAAAGTGAAATCTTTACGCGTCATAAATTCGTATTTCTATTTGCTTCCTTACCACCCAAATTTCATTTCCAATCTCATATTTTTGGTAAACAATTGCACTAGAAATTAATAGTATTTCAATATCCACTCAAACAAGACGCCATCAAAGACTCTATTTTAATAAAATACTGGTTTAAATTTTTTATTTTTATGTAAACTTACCTCTTTGAGTGACACGACTCCAATGAGCCTTCCAATGGCAGTCACGTACGCTCTGCTTACCCCCAGCGTCGAAAACAGCGAGTGGACCTGCAGATAACAAATATTTGATATAGTCTTATATCAACATCAGGCCTGCTTTATACGATGGCTGTGATTGAACCCAGTGACTCGGATTTCGGACCCCGTCAGTGGGTTCATATAGAAGAGATCGGCAGTAAGTCAGGCGGGGGAAGCTACTGAGCCCGAGAATACACGGGTAGGTTAGTCAACTGGACTGATTTGAGGGCGCGAAGTCAGCACTGGACTCGGTTGAAATTAGTATCTACACGAGCCCAGTTGTAAGGCAGCGCTGGACTGACTTACTGGATTGTCACATTTCTGAGCTCGTATAAACCTCCCTTTATAGTTCTACAAAAAAAACAACCTTTTTGGTGCAGCCGTGAGGCACACACTATTTTTTATTTTATATTTGTTATTTGTGTTTCACGAACTGTGTCCAAATAAATGTTTTTCTTACTTTTTCTTTTTTGTAACAAAACTTATTTTTCACTTTGTAGTGTTTTTTATTGGAAGTCGGATATTTTTTTTTTGGAAAAGTTTTTATTTTTCACTTTTTAGTTGAGGTACCTACCCCACACAAATACGAATACCACTACCTGCTATGTAAATAACAGTCACAGGAACTTACTTATCATATCATCCACATAAAAGTGGGAAAAAATACGTATTATTATTTATTATTTTATTTATTTATTTAGGATCTCCAACAAAAGATGTACACAGTACATGACACATAATTAAGGGCTAGATCGGGTATTGAGTAGGTGTAATCCTTCACTTATAGGAGACCACAGCATGCACAATGAAGTTAAAAACTAAGCCAACAAAGTTAAAACATTAATAACAGATAACATTATGAAAATAAAATGATTTTTTTACAGGAAATAAAAAAGAAGAAAATTAATTAAACATTTAGAGATACTATTTATTGAAGCTAACTCAAAAACTATCCATTAATGCTTGTGGTATTTAGAAAAAAACATGCGCCCGCGCTGATAAAAATTCAGACCAAGGCATGCTAAGACAAACCCCAAAGATTTAATTATGTGCCCGTAATAAATAATCTTTCTGTAAAACATCGTTTTTAAAAATAATAAACTAAAAACAGCACGAGGTCCTGGGTTCGATTCCCAGGTCGGGCAAAGTGTTATTGGGTTTTTCTATCTGAAATTTCTCAGTAGCAGCCCGGAGCCTGAATGTGCCCGGTTGATGGCAATAGGCGGCCTATTACATGGGACTTAAACATAGCTGGTTAAATGTGGGTGTACTTTGGATACACCTCTACCTAACCCTTCGGGAATACGGCGTGCATAGGCATTATATTATTTTATGAAAACTACTTCTATCAAAACTAGAAACGTAAGTAAATAATCCCCCGAACGCCTTTTAAAGAGGTTTTAATAATTCCTGCATAGTTAAATAACACTGAAGGCAATTTTCGTATATAAAAAAAAACGTTCACATTCAAGTCGCATCTGTCAAACTTGTCAAAAATGTTGGTAAATTGATTGTAGTTTTGACAGATTGCGAATGATATTAGAATACGAACATTCTTAAAAATTAGGTATTAGCGCCATCTATATTCTAGGTCAAAGTCAAATAATTTATTTCAATTAGACACTTAAAAGCCACTTATAGAATAGAATAGTTCGTTTTGAACACCAAAATTTACAAATAATAGAATTGATTCTAGTGGCCCCTTTGGTAGTTTTCGTATGGAGAAGAATGGGGAAGAAACTCCACCGTTGCTCTTTTAAAATGTTTTACAATTATATAGTACAGCATTACGGCGTGAGTATATCGGTGACGCTAATCCATAAGTTTATCCCCTAGGTACCAAAAATCGTTCAACGCGCCTAAAGAAGTTTTCACTTCAAGAATAATTAAACTTAGTTATTTGTTGAGCAAGTCTCTAAACTGATAAGTAATAATGTTTTTTTTGTTGTGTCATTCTGTGACTGCTTACCTTGAGTAAGGAAGTCCTCTCAACAAGCTGGAACGGCGCGGGGTCGATGTGGCAGATGTACAGGTTCTCATCTTCATATTCTGGGTCGTCCGGATGCTGTAAGAGAAAGATAAACTTGTATCATAGTGGAACTTCCTTCTTCAAGAATGTGTTATTCGACTTTGAAGTTTTTTTCCATTGCTATATTATTATTTGATATCGCGTTTTCAAGTGTAATATCAAGTCACCTGTCCTTCGGCTGACGGTCATAAAAATATCATTTCCCAAGACATTTTAATCGTGTTAACATGTTATACCACGTTGTATATTGTATAGATTAGGCAGTTAACCCGCCGCCGGCGAGGAAGTGATTAACTAGCGGCTATTGTCTCGCTCAAGAAATGTACAATAGATATAAAAAAAACAAACCGTGAAAACTGTTTTGCGGGGCATTGTTTTAAGTTAAGATTTTTTTATAACCATTGTTTTACAAATAAAAAATAATAATACATTTCGTGTAAACAAAAGAGATGCATATATTAATAGTTGATCGGTGACTGTTCACACTGCCGGCGAAGACTCACTTCACTAGTTAGTCGCTGAGTGACAAGAGCTATCAAAGATAATGCTTGGCGAAACTTGCTCAGCGGCGGCTTGGCGGTCAGAACTCACGCCGAGACACCAAACAGCAGTAATTTCGCCACGAGCGAGTGTTGCGAGTAATCGCTCGTCGCACTCGGACACTCGCTGATAGCCCAGCGACAAAACTATTGGAACTAAACACTCGCTGCTCGTTAATCGCTAGCGGTGAGAAAACTGCCTAAAATATTTAGCACGACAGTTCAGTTTTCTATTGAAAGCCCAGTGGCATAAGGCCAAAAATGGTTCTCCTTTGCGGGCTCTTTCCATTTTCGACACCTATTTTACTGGGTTTTAATTTGTTTAAATAACGTAAGAACGTTTTAATATTTATACCGACTAGGTATAAAATCGAAGAAAAAGGTCATCATCAAATCTTACCATATCTCGCTTCCGCGCAATCTGCAGCATCCGGTCGAAGTCGATCTCCTTGGCCATCTCCATCTGCTCCCACGCCTTCTGGTCCTCGGGAGACATATCACACACGCGCTCGCGAGGCTGGAAGGGAAAAATAACAGTTTTATTTTTGAAGTGATAACTTCTTCAGATGCGTCGAGCATTTTTAAGACGAGGAAATTGAACTCGCGACACCGTTACCGACACCTCATTTTTGTAAACGCGATTGCGCTCTTTTTTAATATCAGGGTACGGATCAATGTTCTATGCAAGTATTTTTGCTTTAAAGGTTCCATGTGTCCCGTTCAGCAACACAAAATTTTCTAATTCAAAGAGAGAAAGAACGTGTGAATTTGGTCAAAATGAAAATCCAAGATGGCGGCTGCGAATATAATCAAATTTTTCGTTATGGGTTTCGTTTTTTATAGTTTTCGAGGATGCTAAAACCAATCGTGAGGTCAAAATATAAATCCAAAATGGCGGCTGCGAACCATTTACCTATATTTTAGTAACATTTCGATGTCCAATGATACCCAGTCATTTATGGTAATATTAAAAGACGATCCAACTACACATTACAAAGATGTTGGTGGTACTGACCAGTTGCACTTTCTTGTTGATGGACGGACTCCTGGGCAATGAAGTGGGACTCAGCTGGTCAGGCAGGCCTCCTTCCACGTCTTGCAGGAGGGATGAACGCTTGAAGATGGCTTCGAAGGCTGCTCGGATCCTGAAGATTAAGAATGAGTTTTGATGTAATTTTCATTATGCTTACAGATAATGCTGATAATACTGCTGATAATGCATAATGAATTGTTAAAGTTTGTCCAACAACAGTTCTAAGGCTGAGAGAAGAAACGGCGTATTTACACGGCCAAGACTCTCAAAATCTGAATGCATCAGTCTTAGCGCATAAACCAGTATTTTTTATAAGAGTATTAGCACTATCCCGAATCCCGTGTTTTTTTCCCGTAAAGGCACTGCGCCTATAGCTACATTAATATTAATTATTATATTATTTATTACTTCAATCACACAAATGTACAGAAGCGGACTTAAAAAGCCACAGGCATTTTCTACCAGTCAACCTTTGGGTGATGCAGAGACAAACCGTGGTAGGCACAATAGCGGGAATTGAGGAATAAATAAATTAATAATAATTATGAGTAGTAGGTTTTTTTTTTAAATTCTGCTAGGGGACCGTTCAAGTATTACGTAAGCACTATAGGGGGGCGGAGGGGTCCATGCTTTGCTTATTTTTGATGACATGGGGGGTGGGGGGTCTAGATGGTGTTTACGTCAGCAGTAATTATTTACTTTTTTACACATATGGTAACCCACACGTTGTCAATGCTTGAAAACGAAACGAATATATTTCTAGAATTATAACTGCTTCTCAGGAATCAATAAAAAAAACTGAATACCTACATTAAAAGAAAATTGCATATACCAATGTTTACGTAAGCATGGGAGGGGGGGTAATAATTTGCTTACTTTTGCTGACAAGGGGGGAGGGGTAAATAATTGTAATAAATCTGCTTACGTAATACTTGAACGGCCCCTAGTACTACGAATTTTAAATCTGATTACCAAGATTGGTTAGGACAATTTCCTCGTTGATTGTCAATAGGAGGCCCAGAAATTAAGAAGACAATTCTTCCAGGCTTAAATTATGCTTTCAAGAGGCTTACCTAGTCTCAGCTCCAGTGACAGTGGTATAGACAGACGGCTGCGGTGTGGTGGGCGTCTGAGGAGCTGTTCCGCCTGATGAGAGACCGCGGGTGAGGGTGAAGGAGTTCGTCTTCTTCAGGATCGACTTTGGACGGAATAGCTGACCTGGAGCTGGAAATAATAATAATATAATTGATATGTAGATAAGCTAGGGAGATATGACATATGATTAAGGGGGATGCGCTAAAGTAGCCCGAGTTTTTGTTTTTTTTGTAATTTGTAGGTCAGCGTCAGGTATAACAAATATGGCTTTACATAATTATAATCACTAGATTCAGCAATACAGCTCCTTATGTTAGAATAATCCTAAAACGTCATGATTTCGTGAAATTGTCATTAATAGGATTATGTAAACTTGGAGACTTGTGTTGATGATTTTTATGATTATAATTCTATAAATAAATATTTGATACGGCTGCAAATCATATTTAGATCAACAAACAACCTGATATTGACCTCGCGGGCTAACCCTGTGGCTTTCGCCTTAAAGGTCGAGGTCCACTTCGGGGTCACTAAAACAACAGGTAGTTTATCTCAAGACCAATTCTCCTATATACAGGATCAAATAAAATTAGCTAGCGAAACTCAATAGACGTCAAAACATGATAAAACAAAAAAGAGATTAATTTGCTTTGATCAAAATGTTAATTTCACATAAACCTACATGGGCACTTATAAAATGTCAGAAATTAGGTGCACGGTTCCAATTCGTCGTTTCTTATGGAGAGGAGCCGGCAAGTAACTCGTTACTCTTTCAAAACATTTATGAGTCTACAAGGCCTACAGCTTTCTGACATTCACAAAATAGAAAAGAATCCATATTAAAGAAAAACGATTATAATGATAAGTAACGAGATGTTTGAAGTACTAACCAGGTATAAGTCCTCCCGGGTCTTTAGTGGTGAGTGAGGATCCTCTCGTCATGCCGGTGCCCGGGACTTGTAGCATATCTGGCGCTGGAGTAACCTAGAGATACAATATATTATTATAAGTAACCTAGAGATACAATATATTATTATAAGTTAGAAAATAACGGAAAAAATATAAAACACATACATATGCACAACTGAGCCAATGCCAAACCAACGCCTACGCCAATGTTGGCGTCGGTAAACTATTCTTTTATGCATATTACCTGTACATAATCATTTCCATGTTTCACATCTGCCAGGCGTTCCGCAACGGCTCATTTTTTTCGTTTGGTTTGCAATAGAACTCAAAGGGGTCCAAACCCTCACTGGGCCAGCGTGGTGGATTATGGCCCACAGAGAGGAGACCCTGTGTCCCAGCAGTGGGAACATTATAAGCTAAAGCTGGTAGAAAACTTGTAATTTAGACTCACCTCAAACCTCGAAGGCCTCCTGACTTTCTTCCTGGCTTCCTCATCCCTCCTCCTCAGTTCCGCCTCCCTGTGCCACAGCGCCGCGATCTGCAGCCGCCTGTCACGGCCCACTTGCTTCTCGATGACCTTCACCAGTTCCCAGCGGTGGATCGAACCCAGGAGGACCATGGAGGATGGACTGTCTACTAGGGGGAAGCTTTTGATCGTCTGTGGGTGGGAAATACATATCATGTTAAGATTTGCATTCACAAAAAAGCGGTTTAGAAATTACATTCTGTCAAAGTCAAAGTGAGTTGAAAAACTCTTGTGAACGAACATTATTATGGGGAAAATATTTTTTGTGAGTTAAAAATTATTCTTTTTAAGGTTCTTAAAAAAAAACTGAACCTATAACATAACTTTTTCTGTACATCATGGATTTTGATCGTGCTCTTCTGTTGTAATGTAAAAGTTTATATATAGGGTCACTTTTTCCTCACGAATATCTATGGATACTTGGTTTGAGTTATCCACCCATTCTTTAGAATGATCGTCTCTTTAATAATATATGTCTGAGAACATCTAGTATCCCTGTTATTAATTTAATAATGTATTCCGCTGTCATTCGTGGATCTTTGACAGTCGTTACGAGTCGTCAGAAGACCGAAAGTCTGAAAACCAAGGGGTATTGTATTACCTATTCACTGGGTTGTGGAGGTCAGATAGGCAGTTGTTCCATGTAAAATACTGGTATTCAGTTGCATCCGGTTTGACTGGAAGCCGACCCAAATATAGTTGGGAAAAGGCTGGCCGGCCGGTGGCAGGTCGTTTAAAAGCTGTCGCTATTTTGTATGATGTAGCCTTTGGATATTGAGATATTCTACCACATCGTTGAGCATAACAAAACGAATGGTTTTCTTACCTTATTCTCTTTGAGCAGATCTTTGAGCTGTTGGAAGGTCATCCTGTTCCAAATGTACTTCACGTCGCGCACCATGAAGTCTTCCACACAGATGTCGTACATACCTGCAGAAAAACATTGTTACAATATTTTGTTGTGCAGTATTTCAATTTTCTTAACGTCCCTCGGGTATCATCGGATTTCCGAATACAAACGAATGCTAATTTCCATGTCCATCAATTATTACATTTATCGTGTTTAATAATTTGAATTCAGAACTAACTACTTTATTGTTATTTTGTTTTGATTTATATAAAGCTGTAAAATTGTTTTCCTGTCTGTCGTGACTGCAACTTTAGCGGCTTTCCTCCCATTTTTTAAATAAATTACATTAAGTTAAAACAGTATTAACAACTCTATTTACTTCTAAGTCAATTGCGAGCGTCCGGTCCGCACCAAGTGCAAAGGGCAACTGATAGAAATCCGACAACTGACGAAACACGAGGTTTGCTGAGGGACATTAAGAACAGTTTGTCTGTATGTATTTCTCGGGACCCTGGTGTCCTGGACCTTTGGAAGGCGTACAAGGGGGCCGAAGCCAACTCACAGAGGCCCTTTAAACGTGTTTAATTAAATAAGGCACCAGCCGACAATTATCCCTGTTCGCAGTATGCAATTGCAACCAGATGGTGTAGGACTATTATCGAAACAAAGATATTGGATTATGGGTTGGGGTGGCTAAAGTGAACTGGTTACCTAAAACTATGGAAAGACTATGGCCCCTGCAGACCAATGTTATATATACAACTAACTTCTGCCCGCGACTTTGTTCGCGAGTCTATAACCTTCCTCAGGAATTAGGCTATCCAATGGAAAAATATATTTTTTCTAATCCGACTGGTAGTTCCAGAGACTACCCCCAACTTACAAACATATAAATTTTACTTCTTTATAATATTAGTATAGATATACAGATAAAATTGTAGGGGGTGACTTGCACATTGATTAATGGGCTTATTTTTTTTTCTGTAGGGCATCTCATAGCTGACCTCTGAGGTCATGACTATTTAACCGGTCAATCCTGTGGTTGCCTTAAGCTGCTACACTCAAAGCCTCCAGCCAGGGGCATACAAAACTAGCTAAAAAGCTAGGTGAACGCTCGCTAAGGGCACCCCCTGTGGGGTACAAGCCTCGGCTTAGGGCGTCACCGGAGGGAGGACATCAAAGATGGGACGGGCTGGATCAAAGTTTTGATCATGATTATTAATCGGGGAATTTAAAGCTACGTGCAGAATAATGGGCCGAAAACTGTCGCTAGTCGTAGGTAGCCAGCAGGCGGCGGCAGGGTAGAGCTGGGTGGGGGTAGGGTAGTTCGTATGTAGGTAGTCGTAGTGGTAGGTTTCGTTATTATTAATAGTGTTTAATATGTTCTCTCATAATATTGGAGTGACACTTCATCCTAATGTGGGACAATATACGTATAAACAAGGATTAAATAAGCCAATGAAATTAAGTACTATGATATTTACAAGACGTAGTGATATCTATATCCGCTTTGATATTCTAAACTTCGCAATGGTATTTGATGAGATTCTTACCATCATTTAGAGCATTTATTCCGGAATGTTTTTTTTTCTTCTCTTAGGCTGGTTTTAGCTACATTTACGGGCCAAAGCCAAGTAAATGCAGCGTGTGGTGTGTATTAAGATGAGGGTGTACTTTCTTCTAACTGCATAAATTTCCTAACGATTTATTATTTCGTTTATTTCAGGTATCAAAATATCCGTAGTAACACTAAAATTAAAAAAAAAAAAAAAACAAATATTAAGAGTAAAAAGCTTTATATTGGGGTGTGTCTTATAACATATAAAGTTATTTGGTATATTTCAAGTAATACATATGAGATATACCAACTGTTGATATAATTTCTTTATATATAACATTTATATACTCTAAAACTTATTTCGTTATTGGATATAACGTTTATTTAATCAAAAATCATTAGGTCTATCGTTTAAAATATATATTGATACATATTAGATAGGTTAGGTTAGAAGGCTAAGGCGGGAGCGGCCGCCGGGCGCCAAATCCCCTCTATTGTTGGTGAACAGTGACCATTAACGCGCGAAGGCGAGCGAGCGAAGCGAGCGTGCCGCAGCTGTGGCACGCTCGCTATCTTGGCAGGTGGTAATCAGTTACTAGGTATATCTACTCAGGTTACTAACTATGATAGAAATTACTATATTTAATATTTGTTATGCTACCTACAGGCTACAACTTATTAATAATTATTATAAGTTAAAATATGTAAGTTATTTTTCATAATTATAATTCTCTGTAATTCTGCTTACAGGTTTTTGTACTACATATAAATGAAATTTTGCTTTGTGTTTTTAACTAGGCGTTTTTATCATATTAGACTAAATAGTTTTTATATCTTTGGGTGGTATATCAAACAATTTTATATTCAATGTATGTTATGCTTATAAAAATGAGTTATTTTAAAATTATAGATTCAGTTGTTATATCTTTTAAATATTAGAGATTTTTTAAATTATAACTTTAATATTTAACTTATATTTAGCATAGAAAATCCTATCTTAATAATGTATTTATTATTTTATTATATATTATACTAATATTTTATTATAAATGTGAAAGTTTGTGAGGCTGGATGGATGTTTGTTACTCTTTCACGCAAAACCTACTAAACGGATTTGAATGAAATTTGACACGCAGATAGCTTATAATCTGGATTAACACATAGGATACTTTTTATCCCGATATTTCTACGGGATCGAGACTTATGCGGGTGAAACCGCGGGGCGCTGCTAGTAATCTCTATATATAAAGATTGTATCTTTCTGTAGCTTCTGCCCATCCCCATGGAAAGAAAAATAACGCCTTTGTCGTAACATAACATCACGCCTTGTCAAAGGGTTAGGCAGAGGTTTACCCATAGTGTAGCGGTTACACCGCCACACACGAACTAGGCATCAAAGACATGACGTCACACAAATCCTGCATCGTGCAAGTAGAGTTTACCGCGCGATCGACATATATACAAGATTCTGACTTCAACCGTCGGGCAGTTGCCCATCTGACACAACACCCGTCTGGTCAGAGGATCCTCCCTTTTCTATGGTGGATGAGTGAACTTTACACCCTGTTCCTCATATACAGCTAGCTATGTTTAAGTCCCGTGTAATACCCGAGCCTATTTTCACCACCCCGGGCTGTTACTGAGAAATTCCAGATGGAAAAGCCCAATAACACTGCCCGACCTGGGAATCGAACCTAAGACCTCATGCTCAGCAGAAGCGCTTGCGACCACTAGACCAACGAGGCAGTTCCTTCCCAGCCTTCTTCGTATGTAGGTAAATGTCACCTCTGACTTTTCGGATTCATGTGCGTATTGTATAATTATCACTTGCTTCAAAAACGGTGAAGGAAAACACCGTGAGGAAACCGCCATGCCTGAGAGATATTTCTCGACGGCATGTGAAGCTAAGTAAGTCAGAGGCCCATGGGCGACTTTAAAACTCTGATACCAGGTTAGTCACTTATCACACGAAAAGAAGAAGATGTGAATGTCGATATTTTAAATGTCACCATTGCACCCGTGCAAAGCAGGGACTGGTCGCTAGTTATTTGATAAATTAATAAGTACTTTAACAAATAGTGTTACTGACGTTGCTAGTCAATACATAAAATGATTGTTTAACCAACATAATATTTACTATTTCTCAAATGACGCAGGTTTGCAATGAATCAGATGTTTATCATGAATCAGATGTTTATCATGAATCATATTCTTTGAGCAGTTTTATTAAATGAATAGGTACTAGAAGGAGTACACGTGAAAATTTTTATTATAATAATTTGTTTTCTAAAAATCAAAGTTGTTCGTGACGGGTTTTTCTGTAAAGTACGTTGATTTTATTTATTCACAAATTATAAACACTCACACATGTTGTGGTATTGTCTTTTTACCGCGTCGTGGATTCCCAGCACAATATTTCGTGTTCAAATATCAAATTCATACTATTATGTTTCTCCTATTTCATTTCAGGAACTGCAATGTATCGAAAACTACTTCTAATCATAACGCTACAGCTCCTCAACACCGCATCATGCGACGAAGCGTCAGACTACTATGACATTCTGTTCCCCAGTGATTCACCACGGAAGGGCCTTCCTTTTCCAGAACTGGCCTTTCTAGACGGGTACAGGTGCGATACTCACTATGTGACTACTAGTGATGGATATATTTTAACATTATTTCATATGTACCCCAACGAAAACAGTACTATATTCCATGAAACACCCACACTCGTCATGCACGGGTTATACCTCAGTGGCGATGACTGTATTATACCAGGTCCGGGTAAAGCCAACTGCTATATGTTAGCTGATAACGGGTACGATGTCTGGGTAGGCAATAATAGAGGAAATAAGTATGCGAGAAATCATACCACACTGAATCCAGACAAAGATTCAGAATTTTGGGACTTTAGCTTCGATGAAATGGCACAGTACGATATGCCAGCGATTATAGATTTGATTTTAGCGGTATCGGGACAGCCTCAGCTAAATTATCTGGCTCATTCGCAGGGCATGACGATTTTGATACTGCTCTGTGCTCAACGTGAAGAGTATAATGATAAAGTTAAGTATGCTGTTGGGATGTCGACTGCGACTTGGTTGGAATATACTCGTCTATTGGCGCTTTATTTGCAGGCAGCGCTGGCGGAAGTATTCCGCAATCCTCTCGGAGAAATATTTGCTTATGGTGGACCTGTCCAGAAAATTGCAAGCATTGTATGCGGGTCTACGGATTTGTCTTATCCGGCTTGCACCAGTCTGATCTTCGCACTATTCGGATTCAATAACTTTACTATTTCTCAAGACACGATCGCGGTAGCAGTAAGTCTTCAACCTTCAGGCTCGTCTTGCAAAAACTTCATCCGATGGGGTCAGATAAGGAACAATAAATTTTCGTTGTTTGACTATGGGCCTGTCAAAAATCAAATTGTTTACGGCTCGATCTACCCACCTCTTTACAATTTGAGTAAGTATCGGGTGGCAACTCATTTCATTTCGAGTTATAATGACTACGTTTGTGATCCGAGGGATTTGTTAACTCTTTTGGCTCACTTGACGGAATGTTATAATTGTACGTACTGTATTTTGTCACGGAAGTATTTCTGTCACATAGATTATATTTATAGTGATGAGATTGGTTTTACGGTTGCTCCGATTTATTTAACGTTTTTTTCGACTGGTAAGGTTATTTGTACTTGATATCTTCACATGTTTGAATTGAAACTGTTTTAGATTTTTATATTAAGTAGTTCGATAAATTTGTAATTTTGTTAAGTTGCAATATTTTATTATTTGTCGTCCACGGAGAATAAAATTTCACAAAAACGCAACTGTTCACGAAAAATTAAAAACATGTTTTCGTCGATTGCTCCTTATATATGTACTGGACGTCGATAGAGAATTTTTTATGTTCGAAATGTTTCAGTGAAACACGCCTAAGTATAAAAATAGAGATATTGTAAAATGATGATGTGGATATATTTAGTAACCTGTTCCGCTTAGCTATTTCTATAGAGTCTTAAAAAGACTCTGGAAGAAATCGACACGTGTTTCACCTCTCAACGAGGCATCCTCAGGATGACGATAGACTTGTGCGCTCGGTGCTTGGTGTGGCAATACGCCGGTTCGAGTTCGCGACAAGTTAATCGTCATCCTGAGGATGCTTCGTTGAGAGGTGAAACACGTGTTGATTTCTTCCAGGGTCTTTTTAAGACTCTATAGAAATAGCTAAGCGGAACAGGTTACTAAATATATCCACATCATCATTTTATAATGGATTTCCGCAAGGTCACGCCTGAATCAATTAACTATCTTAGAGATATTATTTAAAAAAAAAATAAGAAGTTAGTCAAAATCAATCATCGTTTATGTTGCGTAATGTTAATTATCATTTTATTCTCCGTACAGCCTGACCAGAAACAAATATTGCATTCTTTACTTTTATTCAACGGGTTTTTAGGGTGCAAGTAATTTAATATCGTCTTATTCTCGTAAATATTGTAAAACTTTTTCTGTTAATGACTCTTAATTTTGTTTCCAAATACAACTATTATGTTTCAACATTAGTTTTATTTAATTCACACATAACATCACGCCTTGTTTCCCCGAAGGGTTGGTCAGAGGTGTCCCTGTAGCAGGTTCACCCACATTTCGCCAGTTATGTTTTAAGTCCCATGTAATAGGGGGCGAGCCTATTGCCATCAACCGGGCACAAATCCAGACTCCAGGTTGCTACTGAGAAATTTCAGATAGAAAAACCCAATAACACTGCCCGACCTGGGAATCGAACCCAGGACCTCATGCTCAGCAGTTGTGCTTGCGACCACTAGACCAACGAGGCAGTTATTTAATTCAAGAGTTTCATAATTAATTTTGTAACAAACTTCTTCCAAATCGTTCACCATAACAAAATAAAACTAGGTCCTCACTCCAAAACAAAGAAAAAAGACAGTATTTTTCTTAATTTACTTCTTAAAGATTAATAGCCTTTGTACCCATTGGTATTAATTACAATCAACCTAATACTTAATATGTGATCATATTAAGTACCTATGTGAATTATTATTAATTTAAAGCTACATTATTATTTCATTTAATATATAATATTATCATTTACATTATTAAATATTTTTCTTAAAAAAAAATGTAGACCACCGTTATCGGAAACAGGGTCCAAGCTACCGGTGGTCAGGGCTCTAGAGAGAGTAACCTCCTCACTATGGATTTCGTGTCCAGGAGTACGGCTTTCTGAATCAAGCCCTTGACCCAGGCAGGCAATGAAAGCCTACTGAGGTGTTGGTTGAGGCTCTCCACTATTAGGCCATTAATCGAAACGACTATCGGTACAATAATTGCAGAGTCCACGTCTCACATGTCGACGACTTCGTGTGCAAAGGCAAGATACTTGATTTTATTCCCGTCATGAGGGTCAGTGATATCAACAATCATTGCACGGCGTTCTCGTCGATCTATCACCAGTAGATCGATCCCAGTACAGTGAGGCGTGACCATTCTCGAGAACTGGGTCAGGCACAAACCTGCAGTATGGTACTTCGGACTCCACAAGGTTGTACTGCAAGGCAAGTTGCTGGTGATCCTGGCCACTAGATTTTTTCTGCGCAAGTACTCGCCGTTAGCAAGACGAGAACAACCGGAAATAATATGTCGGATTGATTCACCGGGACGGTGGCATACCCGGCAGATGTCAACAGTACCGTCCTTGACAATGTATTTCCGATAATTATTCGTCATGATAAGTTCATCCATAATCGCACAGACAAAACATTCGGTTGCCCCGAAGAGGTCGCCAAAACGCAGCCAGGATACAGACGACAAAAAATGAGAGCCCAGAAAAGGCGTCCGTGAAGCTCTTTGCTTTGCCATACTTCCTTACAATCGTTAGTATCAAGTACTGAAGGTTTGCGCCAGTTTACTTTCGCAAAAGTGATATGAGTGAGGCCTTTGTCCACTGCGACCACATGACGGTGCATCCCCACGTTAGTTTGAAGGACATATTCCTTGAGACTGTAAATTTCGAGTATAGTCTCATCACTGATGACTGTAGATGATGCATCCGATATGCCGTCAGCAATGTACGGACCTTCCTATTCAGAGCGTCTAGTTACGTCTGAGTCCATTTGAGTATGCCGAAAGGATACATCAAAACCGGCATGATACCACCGTTGAAGGCGCGCACCTTGTTTTCGCCTGATAAAAGACTTTAGCATTTTATTCAGGCGGCCAAAGAAGAGCTCCCTCAACGATTGTTTCGGCAGCATTGATGCCTAATACTTCCGACATACCCAAATACTTGTAGGTTCGGGTCGAGGAGGGATCTAAGGTGTGTGGAATCCGAAATTTGTTCCCATGGATTCCGCTATCCCCCTCGCTTTACGTGCATTACTGCATATCTGTCCACACCAAATTCCATCCTGATGGCGCTAATGAACGTTTCTGTTACCTTCAGTAGCTCCATCAGTCGCAAGTTGTTGGGGCCAAAGAGTTTCAATCCATCCATGTAATGGAGGTGAGATATCACCTGAGCACCTCTTCTCAACCGATAGTCTAGACCTGGATCCTCCAGCAGGGTGCTTAGAGGGTTCAAGGCTAAGGAAAACCGAAGCGGACTTAAATTATCGCTCTGAAATATTCCCCGCTCAATCCTGATCGGCTCATCGGTCCCCCGATCTGTCGACATCCTGGGTAGAGAAGGACCGTCTTCTACTGCCCCATACACGACACCAAGAAGGTGAATAGAGTTGCGTCTATTTTGTGCAAGGTACCCTAATGAGCCATGTATGTGGCAGCGAGTCATAGGTCTTCCTATAATCTATCTAACAAGTCGACAAATCGACAAAGTGTTGGCTTATATTGCGTTTGTGTAAAATCTAAGTTAGGAAAGAGGATGACATGGCTGTTCTGTTCAAAATCATAAAAGTCGTTTTACTAACACATCTTTATACGAAGCGACTTAATGGTTTTGAACGAGAACTCAATTCTATGACTGTTTGTCATACCACCAAGTGGGAATACATTTCGATAATATTATATTAAAACTTTATTCTCTAATTTAAGGGCTATGTTAAATCTATGAATACTATTGTATGTAATATTTTGTGTGTCTGTGTGCTAAGATGTCCGAGACACTCTCTCAGAGATAAATTTAAGGAGATAAATATAATGACTGTGCCTTCTCAGTATATTTTTGATAATCTTTTATACGCCCATAAAAACATAAAATTGTTTAAAAAATACAGTGATATCCATAACATAAATACTAGGAACAAACACAAATTTGTTGTACCTACAACAAGGCTCAAGAAAATAGGTGGCTCCTTTAGATGTCAATGTATACGCTTTTATAATAAACTTCCAAGCCACGTACAAGATCTAAGCCTTAATAAATTCAAATCATTTACTAAACGCAAGTTGTGCCAGAAGGCTTTTTATGCCGTTAAAGATTACATTGAGGACAAAAAGGCATGGGATTGAGCTGCTCCAATTTTATTATTTTTTTATGTTTTACTTTCGGAACTTTGTTTTTTTTTTTTTGCTAACTTTAAAATTATATACACGATGACATGAATATTTACTTTGTGAAGTATAATATTTTTTTATAATTGTGAATGTGAGGACTATGTGGGTCATATCATGGGGTCTCAACTCGAAAAAAATTATAATTAGTCTTGAAAAAAATTCATAGATGGCAGCATAGGCAACAATTATGAAATTAACAATCACTAAAAACTGATAAACGTCTGAATTTGGCTGAAGTAAAATAAGTAAAAATCAAAACTTCCTTGTTTAATGCTGATTTATCCATTTAAACTCATAAATCACGTATTTCCAACAAAAATGATAAGTGAAACCTTTTACTTGAATTCGAACCCATAGAATGATAAAGTTAATCATGAGCTCTTTGCAATAGATGGCGTTTTACTCAATTTGTCATCACATACTGTATAAACGTTTAGTAGGAAAATCAAACAACATATTTTTATAATTTAGTACCTACTTTACAAAGAAATAACGGAATTGAAAGAAATCTATAAACTTGTTTTTGGCAAATACCTACCTTCTTAATTATATTTTTTTATTTTACCAATACCTTTTTAAAACTTTCTATAAAAAAACCGGCGAAGTGCGAGTCGGACTCGCGGACGAAGGGTTCCGTATCTATACTAAAGTGACACAAAACTATATTTTAGTTTGACAGTACTAAGATGGCACCGAGTTATTAATTTAGTGAAAATGGCAATTTTGCTATTCTGAATTTGACGTTTTTCACCTAAAATTTTGATTGTCTAACTATAAATTTGACTATTTTTAATCGCGATTAAAAAGGGTGTAGAATAAAATAAGTTGTCAGCAACATTGTAGATGTTGGTGTGAATTCTTCAGGTACCAAAAACATTTTTTTCTGTTCTTTTACTAATATCTCGAAAATGGTGTGTCCTATCGAAAAAATAATGAAAATTTCGACCCCCTCTATGAAAGCATTAAACTCAACATTTTGGTAGGTAATAATTTTTCATATTTTCCAAACAAAAAGTGAAAAAAAAAACACGTCGAGGCTGCCCTGCCTGCGCGCATACGGCTCTAAAAAAATTCACAGGTTAGGTTAGACGTGGAATCGCGATTGTCAAATTCGATTTTGGTGTGTGAAAATTATTTTTAAAATTAGAGATTTTTTGCAGAATAGTTTAAGATTCTCATAGCCAAAAGCAAGGATTTTTTGTGATAGTTTAGTTAGTTTAGTTCGGTGTACAAGAGAATCGGCACCATTAAGCTTCAAAAAGCTAATTTTTATTACAGTCAAGTGTCCCCCCCACCCTGCCAGCTAAATGGTTGGTTTATGTGATAAAAGATCACAGGAGTGTTTATAACGAAATTAAAAGGAAAACTCTCTATGACAGCTAAGTAGGCTCTATAAGTTAACGAATAATAATCAACCAACTTAAATTTGCGGTTGCAAAAACATGTTCTTCCATACATTCTGTATGGGAGAACATGTTTTTCAACTACGAAGTTAAGTTTGTTCTTGGGATACCAACTTACCAACTACGGAACCCTTCATTATGCGTGCTACAACACGTACTTGGCCGGTTCTATTTGATATTTTTAAAAACATTAAGTCGTCGTTCGCACGGACGTAATTAAATCGCGGCGGGATTATATCGCGCACTGGATTTTCAACTGTCAGTGTTAAACCGAGCGTTGAGAATTTAACGCGCTGGGACGCACTCTCGTCCCAGCGCGTTGAAAAAACACACTTGGATTTTCAACTCTCTGCATCTCGGCAAAGCGTTAAAAATCAAGTGCACGAAAAATAATCGCCGCAATTTTATTACATCAGTGCGAACGTGGGCTTACTGTCAAAATAATTTCGGATGAAGAACGCGTGATTTCAGTTTTAGGGTATTAGCAATAGTAGATTTGGTAACGAGGAGATGAAAATCTAGATTTAGCATTGAAATACAAAAAAATACATAAAGAGGCATTCACTGCCGCGTGAAAATTGCTAGCTCACTCACAAAAATGAAACTATCCCGCCAACTCGAGATATGTTTGTTGTATTGTTATTATACTTGTCCTTGAACGTACCGTGCGATGTGTGAATGCCATATATGCGTATCTAAGTCGACTTCTAGATGGCGTTATAAAACTACAGTCTCTGGCAATTCGTGAGTCGCTGATGCTGCCATCTGTTAAAAAAATGGAGGAAGAAAAATAGCCAGCTCAATAGCCAGACTTAGGGAGGTATCATTTCTTTGTATGGGATTGGGTATCTGTACTAGTATATTATCTGTGGTCATATATATATATTTATTTTTCTCAGTTACTTTTGATGATCATCTGGCAGTTGTGAGTACTTTATGCGGCCTACCCAAATGTCCTTTCTTTGGTATTTTTCGTCGAATCATTGAGCTCCTTTTAAGTTCTGAGTTGAGCTTCACGATTACTGACAAATGCGTGCATGGAATGGACAGGTCCACTCACATCTGTATGGTTCTTTCCTCAAAAGACCATTTCAGACACAAATCTACATGGTCCTCAAATGAAATGCTCTGACCAAGATTATTTCCTGGTTTTTATATACACATTGACATTAATTAATTTTATATACTTTTAAAGTATTATATTATTTAAATTATTGTGAATGTGAAGACTATGTGGGTCATTCCTTTTTCTTTTTGTTTTTAATTTTTTTCTCACTTAGTTCTTATTATAGTCTGACAGTTTTGAGTAATTTATGCGGCCTACTCAAATGCCCTTTCTTTGGTATTGTTCGTCGAATTGTTGAGCTCCTTAATTCTGAGTTGAGCTGCACGATATCTGACAAATGCGTGCACTGACTGGACAGGCCCTCTCAATCTGTGTGATGCTTTCCTCAAAAGACCACTCCAGACACCAATCTACATGGTCTTCACATGATCTGACCAAGATTATGTCTGGACTTTAAAAGAGACTGTTTTGTTTCGGCCTATCTTCTCAGAGTAGTCAGATAGGAAACGCCGACCTCATCTAGTTTTTAAAATATGATTGACGTGTAAAAGTGTTTGTACAAACCTATTTACAGAAATAAAATCATTTATCATTATCATTATCATAAATTTCACTGAAAGTCTTTCAGCCGTTGAAGCGTGATTCAGTAACAAAAAACTTTCACATTAATATTATTGAAAGGATTAACTCTCAATGTTCCCAAAGTTTTCTTTCATCGTAAAAGTCCATAACTCACGTAATAATATTCACATCAACTATTAGTATAATAATTTCTAATATAGACGTATAAAAATAAATATATATTTTTAAATAAAATATTAAAAATGTATTTATAAAAAGAAATGAAGGAAATATTACGTCATTTCAGTGGCAATATTGATGTAACTTAAATATAAGTACACTTGTTTAAATACGATAATATTGTGTTAACCTCTGATTGCCTTTACTATTCAACTTTACTTTGTAAAGATTATCTACTATAGTTTGACCGGGACCTAACCTAACATTTTTCTGGATTGTATAACTTTTTTTCTCTGTAGGCCAATTTTATGGTGCTCATAGTTAAAAAATATCCTACATTCATGAACTACTAAATGGACTAGGTATCATCATCCGACGCCACTTGGACCAAGGTTCATACTAAAATGCCCGATCTCCTTTAAGATTGTCTCCAACTTATTAGAAAAACAAAAGTATGAGCAGCAAATCCTTACATCATATTACAAAATAAAGTCCCCCGCCGCGTCTGTCTGTCTGAACGCAATAAACTCAAAAACTACCGAACGGATTTTCATACGGTTTTCACCCGTAGACGGATTGATTCATGAGGAAAGTTTTGGTGTATTGTTTTGGGTGGGTACAATTTTTAATGCACGCACGGTGATGAATGCGGATAATTTTCTGTTATTTAATCATATTTATTCCTATAATCTGTTGTAAAGTAGCATTATATTCGTATTTTACATAAGTATTATAAGTAAAATTTATTTTATTTTATATTTTGTTATCTATTTATATTTAATTAATTAAACCTAACTTGGTTTCCGTATGTCTTTTTCGGGTGATAACTAAAAATTAGCGCTGTGCTGTATACGGCTTTATCTTGACCATCTTTGTACCTATGTCTTGATTTCTCTCTGAAATATTTTCTTGTTTCGTACTTTTCAGATGACTTATTTTTCCGCAGTCGGGTTACAGTTTTTAAAACTATTTTTATAATTTTCGTTTTAACGTTTGATATAGGTAGCGACAACGTAAATAAGAGTAATACAATAGGTCAGTACCTAATAAATGTTTTAATCATGCTTTTGATTGTATAATAGGTATTGATTTTACAGCCGCGCTGGCCGTACGTAACGCAAAATTCAAAAGTCATTTATTCAAACTAGGTTGAGAATCAGCACTTTTCGAACGTCAAAATAACATAAGATAGTCCCCCAAAACGCCCACCTATCACCACTCCTTTTAAGCAGTCTCGTTTTGCTCGTTTTGACCAAATTAAACATATTTATTTACTTAGACAGTATGATATATACACATATTTGTAATGTGCTCGTCAAGACCTTTCTTTCGAGGTTAAAAATGTACGTGTAAAGTCCACAATATTCAATTTAGAGAGAATTGATATAGTCTATGTCACCCGGACCATTATGACGAATTTATTGATACCTCATTCATCAAAATCGGTTCAGTAGTTTAGGCACTACGGTGGATCACACGTAAATACAAACATAGATATATAGACTGCTAAAATCATAACCCTTCCTTTTGGCTTTGCCGTAGTCGGATAAAAAACATTTTTTTATATTATAATACTCACGGCTAGCTGATGACAGCAGGTCAGGCAGATAGGGCAGCTTCTTGATGAGTATGATGCTGTCGAAGCAAGATGGTTGTAGTAAGGAAGCAGTTGCGTTCGCTGCTAGCACGGCAGCCATTATTGGTAGCAGATGTGTCACCTGGAAGGGATAAAATAGATTGTAATTAAGATGGAAATTAAGGTGGAATAGGTAAAGTAGAAGTAAAAAAAGAAGGAAAACACGTTAAAAAAAACTATTTGCAAAAAAAAAATATACACTACAAAGAGAAAAATAACTTTAATTTCGGAAGTCGGTGTGTTTCTGTTCTGAATTTTCGTTTTTGCCACCGATTTCCGAAATTAAAGTTATTTTTCACTTTGTAGTGTTTGTTTTGGAAATCGGTTGTTTTTTATTTTGTAAAAGTTTTTTTTTAGTTGGGGGAAAATATGCGTCACATCCACGCAAAACGGTGATCGCTCAGCATAATGTTGCGACCCTAGCCTAAAGTTCTGCTTTGACCTAATTGCGATTTCAGACTTATACAAAATTTTGTCAATTAACATGTCCTATCTAAAAAGTGCATATGCATGTTCTATCATTCAAATTAGGCTGAAATTAGGCCCTAATTGCGTAATACGAAACAGATTTTTTTTTATGAAGCAATGGATTAGCAATCTGTTTCGATTTCAAACAGATTGCTAATCCATTGCTTCATAAGTTGGAAAAAAAATCTGCTCAACAACGTAAATAACGCAACAACATTTTGTTGAACTGTCAAAATGAAACAAATTAGGCATGATTGTTTACGAAAATAAGTTACGCAATTAGGGTACTGGATCTTAAAGTGATACTGAACCCCTCGTACTGACCCCAAATGGACGTAGGCGGAGATATGGGGGATGGGCCAAAACATTTTTTTTTTGACACGGCATTCAAAGTTTAAGCTCTAATAAGTGCAAGGAATTTGTGTGTATCAATCTGGTTTTGATGAAATTCACACCCATTTTCGGTGATAAATCATCGCGAAGGTGTTTCAAGAATTGTATACATTATTTCAATTATAACGATGTTAGGGTGTGGCAACCGGATTGATACACAAACATTCCAAGCACTTATTAAAGCTTAAATTTTAAATGCCACAAAAAAAAAAAAATTGCCCCCCTTCCCATATCTCCGCCGCGGACCCCGAATGGATGGGCCATTCGGGGTCCATTCGGACGGTACGGGGGGGCTCGGTATCACTTCAAGACCCAGATTACCACTCGCCATTCGGTTGTCTATCCGATAAAATTTTAACCGCCATTGCTTTAACTACTAGTGCTTTAGCTGGGAACAAGAAGTAGTGCAACTATCCAGCTGGCATCTACCTTGACAACCTGGCAGAGTCTGCTGTAGCTTATTCATTAAAATAACATAAGATTTAGAAGTGTACCTGTCCTGTCATCTCGCTGACAATGACAATAGTAGAAACGGTGTGTGTGACAGCTCCTGTGAACGCCGCCGCACCCACCACTGCATAGCCTCCTGAAACATAAATAATTAATAATTAAGTTGCATTAGTTGAAATAATTTTGTTACGAGGCGCAGTTCATATTCCATCGAGATTGCCCGGCTTGTTTCAAACTTAACTACATTTAGTTCAGTATAAAGAGAGGCTTGTGGCTAAGTACTAACAGCCGCACGAGTCGATCGTTTAGCTTAAGCTACGCTTGTTGCAGTTGGTCCGTGGATGGGCCGTCCATCTTTACACATTAAGACCCCTCCGAGCCTTGGAATCCTTCGTAGATCATTGACAGTCGTTACGGGTAGTCAGAAGCCCGAAAGTCTGACAATGTCTTACCAAGGGGTATCGTATTGCCCAGTAATTGGGTTACGGAGGTTATGGAGATCAGATAGGCAGTGGCTCCACGTAAAATACTGGTATTCAGCTGCATCCGGTTAGACTGGAAGCCGACCCCAACATAAGTTGGGAAAAGGCTCGGCAGATCATGATGCGAGCTCACTATGGAATCAGCTCAAATTTGAAATGACCAGGCCAACCCAAAAAGAAAATTGTTTCTCATTGAAAATCTGGGAATTAACTTACCACTTTGAAGTAAAGTAAGTTCATTAATATCATTTTCAGGTACCAAATTCATGTTTGAAGCATAATATATATTTCACGCAATATTTCTCCCTGAAAGGTTGGGCAGAGGTGTACCGATAGTACACCCACGTTTCGCCAGTTATGTTTTAAGTCCCATGTAATAGGGGGCGAGCCTATTGCCATCAACCAGGCACAAATCCAGGCTGTTACTGAAAAATTCCAGATGGAAAAATCCAATATCACTTTGCCCGACCTGGGAATCCAACCCAGGACCTCATGGTAAGCAGTAGCGCCTGCTACTAATAGAAAAACGAGAGTTCTAAATCCAGTAAGAATGAAAGCCGTTCCCACATGGACTAACCAGGTAAGCAGATGATAAAAAAAGTTTTACAAAAAAAAAAACCGACTTCCAAAAAAAACACTACATAGTCAAAAAACTTTAATTTCGGATGTCGGTGTCTTTGGTTTTAAATTTTCGGTTTTTGCCACCGACTTCCGAAATTAAAGTTATTTTTCACTTTGTAGTGATTTTTTAAAGTTTTTTTTTTCAGTTTTTAGTTGTGGGTACGCACAAATTCGAATACCACTACCTGATATGTAAATAACAGTGACAGGAACTTATCATAATATATCATCCACATACTAAGCGGGGAAAAAATACGTATCATTGAAGCTAACTCAAAAACTATCCAAGCAAAGTTAATAAAATTTATATGGGACCACCTCGAGACCAAACCCTTTCAAACAAGAAAATAATTTTCAATATCGGTCCACAATTGACGGAGTAATCGATGGACATACATACAAAAAAAATGTACATACGCAACGAACATAGAACCTCCTCCTTTTTGGAGGTCGGATAAAAGACAATACTAACCTGGCAATATTTTCTGTATGTGTCCGCCATAGGCGACGCCGAGCGGACAGAAGTAGTGCATCACCTCTCCCGTGAACCTGCCTAGGGAAGCTCCCATTTTGAAGGCCGGCACGAAGATACCGGCAGGAACTGGTAATGTGCAGGAAACCAGGCTTAGGAAAAACTGTGGAAAAAGAGGAGGGTAGATTTAGTAAGATGTTGAAGATTGATATACCATCTACATAATACACACTTAATTATACAATGTCGCCCATCGGCATGTGACCGCCCGTATTTTTCTGAATATTCATGAAAAATTATCGGAATAATTAACATTTTTTATTAAAATTTGTTGACTATGAAAAAAAAAAAAACGGAGATGAAGAAATTTTTCCTAAAAAAAAAATGTACCTATTTATTTAAAAAACACAAGTGCAAGTACATAAAATCCCCCCATAGGGGAACTGCATTAATTATTTATCTACAGTTATTAATTATCTACTACTTAACAGCTACAAATTCATAGAAAATTATTGATACCTAACTTACTACTAAATTCGAGGAAATAAAAAAAAATACAGGCGGGCACATGGCGATGGGCCACATTGTATATACATATACAAATAAATTAAATTAAAGTGTCTGTTTGTAATGTCAAAATAACAGTTGCTGCTTTTTTTTAGTAGAAGTATAACCACAGTACCGTACTTAAAATAAAAATAAAAAACAGTAAAAATAAGACTCTCTGTTCTGGCTAATCTCCGGAACGGCTGGACTGGTTTTGACTTTCACTGGCAGATAACTGATGTTAAAGCTACTTAAATTTTAGAATAAGAATTAGGAACAACGCGGGCGAAGCCACTAGGAGCAGCTAGTTTGATATTATTTTAGCCAACCTAGAGGCAGTGGCCTGATAGCCTAGTGGTGTGAACGCCAAGTCATAGGTCTCGAGTTGGAACCCAAGGAACGTACCTCTGACTTTTAGGATTCATGTGCGTATTATATAATTATCACTTGCTTCAAAAACGGTGAAGGAAAACACCGTGAGGAAACTGGTATGACTGAAAGATTTTCTCAACGGCATGTAAAGCCAAGTCAGAGGCCTATGGGCCTCATTAAAAAACTATATATGATGATTATTGACAGACAGGTAACTTTTAGTTCGGCTTAAGTAACGGACGAATTTAAGAATTCTCAGTTATTGGATTTACATAATCATGAGGGGATGTTTTTTAATAAATGGCATCTCGCAAGTTATCCAAGGAGGTTGCCGGACTTTTCTGTGGGTGCCTCAAAAAATTAAGGCCTCCAGCCAGGGCACAATCATGATGGAAACAGCATTGATTAGGGGAGAATTTTATAGAGATGACCAGTATTGGGCTTCAATTGTTCTTTATTATTTATTGATCCTCTAAACGCAACGAAGAGAGCAATTAATATAATATCTACACCTACACTTTTAACTAGCTTCCGGCATCGGCTTCGTCCGCGTAAAGTTGGGGAGTGGGGGGTTTACGTCGCAAGTAAGTATAAAATCTACATACTCGTGACGTCATGGCGCCCTTTCCGACCCAGATGACCCCATTACACTCCTCCAGGAGAAGAAAAGGGCCACCAGTACAGTGCACAAACACAGACGCCTCCCGTCATTCCGACCTCGCCGCCGGTCCTTTGCGATCGCGACCGTGTCCCCGAGTAAATTATACTCCCCCCCGACCCTTGCTCGAAAACAAGGTGCCAGCAGTTGTTGCAGTTGAGCTCGTAGCTTTAAATACCCCGCCTAATAATCATGATGTTAACCAAATTTTGATCCAACCTGTCCCCTCTTGCCGTCCTCCCCCCAGCGACGCCCTAAGCCGAGGTTCGTACCCCACAGGGGGTGCCCTTAGCGAGCGTTCGCCTAGCTTTAATTTAGAATAGTTTACTTGCTGCTGGCTGGAGGCTCTAAGTGTAGTAGCTTAAGGCACCCACAGGAAAGTCCACATGGGTCCGGTTAAGCAGCCAAGACCTTAGTGGTCAAAACTGCGAGTTGCCATAGTTAAAAAAAAGACATCATGGCGCATTAGAATCCAATGAAAAAAAAAATGTGTCGCCGTAATCTTTTGAAAACGTAAAACAAGAAAAAATACGTGTCCAATATTTTTTAACAATATGTCTGATGGACTAAAAATATTTTTAGTCGCCATCCCTATTATTGTATACCTTAAATACATTTATTGTCAATTAAGAACACTTGTGCAAATAAAAAATAAAAGTAATTGATAGTAATTAAACTACGCAGACAATAAATTGATACTTTTAGTCACAAGACGAGGTGGCCGAGAGGTTAAGGCGTTGGACTGCTAATCCAATGTGCTCTGCACGCGTGGGTTCGAATCCCATCCTCGTCGAGATGGATTTTTGGTTTCAATTGTGATATATTAACAGGTTAGATTATTAATAATATTGATTATGATATCATAAAAAAGGTTAAATTTATTCATATTGATATTTGAAAAATATATTAAGTACCTATTATTGATCAAAATGTGTTGTACGCCTGTATTATTTTTCGCAGTTTTTTTTTTAAATATTATATGATTTTATAAACCCAGCGAGTTAATTTGATAAACAAATTGGCATTTTTTAAATATTTAAAACATTTCACCATGGCCAAAAATAACAGGACTACTGAGAGCTGTTGTCAATGGTCAGCAGGTTGGTGATCGTACCGGCAACTCTTAACTTCCTGATAATGCAGCTGCCCGCCATCAGCTTGGGTAAGTTCAATCGAGATTTTTCCTTTGGTTACTAATTCGCACCTCATCAGACTGATGCAATACATTCCTGGACTGCTTTCTAGAATCATCATCAGCCCACATCAGTCCACTGCTGGACATAGGTCTCTCCTATTGCACGTCATTCAGCTCGATTCTCGGCAACTCTCATTCGGCTGCTACCAGCTACTCTAGGTCGTCGCTCCACCTAGCCTGAGGGCGTGCTACCTTAAGTTTATCGAAAGTCATCGGTTCTACTGCTAATATGGCCGGCACAGTGCCACTTCAGCTTGCTTATTCTGTGAGCTATGTCGACAACTTTGGTTCTCAGCCAAACCGCCTCTGTGGTCTAGTGGTTAGACTACCTTTCTCAGACCAAGAGGTCCCGGGTTCGATTCCCAGTGGGGGCAAAATTTTCTGCTCGGTTTGGTTAGCAGAATATTTTATTCTAAGTCCGCCTGGCTAGCTACCCTATTTAAGGCTGTCGCCATAACAACAATGTTAACTGCATTGTGTTTCGGCAGTTAGAGAAAAGATAGCCATTTCCTCTGTGGTTAAGGATTCCGGGTAAAGCTCGCTTCCACCTTCGGCCTGATCATCACTTACCATAAGGTGAGACGCAGGCCAAGAGCTTGCCCGTAGTGGATAAAAAAACAAAATATCTTCGATTCCAGGATTTTAACCCCACTTATATTTTTTACTACGATAATCAGGGATCCTAAAGCTGATGCCAAAGAAGTAGAAAAATACTCACGATAGAGAAGAAGTATATAATGAGGCATCCGAAGTGGTCCACTTCTAGGGTATGCCAGTGGGATACCACGGATGCCTGCTCTGCAGTCAGCTCATCTGTCCAGGTGAAGTTTGAGAATAGTGAGAGGACCTGAAAAGAGAAAAAAAAAAATAATATCAGTCCTATATTCTTCAAAAGGGTACACAACCAAATTTCGCTAGTTCATCCATTCATTACATATCAAGACCCCTCCGTGCCTCGGAAAGCACGTTAAGCCGTTGGTCCCGGCTGTCATTCGTGGATCTTTGACAGTCGTTACGGGTCGTCAGAAGCCCGAAGTCTGACAACCAGTCTTACCAAGGGGTATCGTGTTACGAAGTAACTGGGTTGTGGAGGTCAGATAGAGATAAAATACTGGTACTCAGCTGCTTCCGGTTAGACTGGAAGCCGACCCCAACATTGTTGGGAAAAGGCTAGGCAGATTGACTGAGCCACATTTTGCTGGTTATGTTTAAGTCCCATGTAATAAAGCCAGTGTGTCAGCCTCTTGTCAGCCATAGCTTAGCTTATGAGCTTATGAGAAAAAACAGTTTTTTTTTGTTGCTGCAGTAACGATCGGTTTCGATTTCGCCTTCAGCTCCGGTTTTAAAGATAAACTCTGTGTATTGATGTTGTAAAGTTTAAAAATAAAATCATAATACAAACGTCCAGAGGCTAGAATGAGATAAGAAATACTAAAATAAATGCACATAGTATATACAAAAAAAAAAACGAAGGGGTCCGTACCACCGTACAACAATTTGCAAAAAAAAAAGCCGTAAAAAAACGACCCCTTTAATTTATTTTACACAACTCAAAGCATTTATTTCAATTAAACCATTTACAGGCACTTTTGAATTGTCAAGGGGTCAGTCAGTCAGAAAGATGAAGCTAGTTGTTTATTTGATGTTATAATGTTTGTTGTTGTCAATATTTGGTGTTAATGCTGTAATTGTTTACCAAAAATTTGCATCTACACCCATGCTATAAATTCTCTATAAAATTTTCTGAAACAGTTAGCTTATTGCCAACATTAAAACAACCAGTTTCATAGTAACCATAATATCATCCAAATGAGTGTTATAATGTTGTACTAAATTTATTATGCAACTCGAATTTCAAAAAAAGAACATTGTAATGCACGTGCCACAGTGCCGTAATTAAAAAAAAAAAAAAACAGTAGCACTCCGGGAGTACCGACAAAAGCGAATACTTGAAAAATCAGCACCGCTGTAATCAACGCGTTGATGTCTTTTACTCCACGCTCCGCGTTAATCAACGCGTTGATGTGTTTTTAACGGTCAAAAGCTGGTGTCATCACGGTGTCGCGAAATTAACGGTTTTACCCATCTCAAAAATGCCCAACGCGCCTAAAGAAGTTCTCACTTAAAAGAAACTTATAGGTTATTCGAATTCACGTCGCCTCCCGCCATTTTGTTCGATATTAGTATTGCAAAAATTGATTACTTTGTTGTTTACAAAAATGATGATCACACCACCAGATATTTCTAATGCAGCAAAGGACATTTCTAACCAATTATTACCAGAAAAGTCGAGAAAACAATATTGTACAACACCCAATGGCTTCCGAACCTTTTATAGAGGATTCGTATCATGCGTGTAGATAAAGTCTTATATGGAACTGTACATAATTAGATATTAAAACACTCATGTGATAAACCCACATTCGTGTTTTAATACCCCTTATTATAGAACAGTTGCATAAATAACTATAAGCTACTATGATACTACTATTGTAAGAACCTTTGTAACCAAAATTATCTGCAAATAAATCTTTGACTTTGAATATAGCGGCAATAGAAATACACAATATGTGAAAATTTGAACTGTCTACCTATTACAGGTTATGGGATACAGCCCGCTGACAGACAGACGGACGGACGGAGACCGGAGGCTTAGGAATAGGGTTCTGCTTGGCACCCTTTCGGGTACGGAACCCTAAAATGTAATTGCGTTTAATTAAAAGAGGTTTTTATTTTTATTAATTTATATATCTTTTGTATAGATTCTTTTCTATTTTGTGAATGTGAGAACGCTGTAGGCTTAGTGGACTGTGGATTTGTTGACCATTTTCTATTTTCTTTAGTACCTGGTACTTATTGAAAGACATACACTGTCCTCCCATACCTAATCACACTGTTATTTGAAAGAATTGTAAAGGCCAATTATTTTTAAAAGAGTAATCGTGGAGTTTCTTGCCGGCTCTTCTCCATAGGAAGCGATCAATTTGAACCGTTCACCTAGCTTCTGACGTTTCATAAGTGCCCATGTAGGTTTATGTGAAATGAAAATGAATTGAATTGAAAACTAGAGTTACCATTAAAAATAAAAGATTTTTTAATGCCTGTATCAAAAAGTACAGTTGTAAATAAAAATAAAACGGTTATTTACCTGTTCCTGGTTCCCAAGATCTGCAGCCATATACTTGCCGATCCCGGGCGGGAACAGTATGGACATGACTGCTAATGTTATGAAGCCGGGGTATATGAAGCGGCTGAAAATAACAATAAGAATGTTAAAACACCCAAGCATATGTGTTGGCATAAGCTTAATCAGCCTATCATGTTCCTACTGCTGGGACACAGACCTCCTGTCAGTGAGAGGGAGTGGGCCGTAATCTACCACGCGGGCCCAGTGTGGGTTGGTAGATGTCACATGTCTTCGAATTTTCGGTTCCAAACGTTTTCTCACGATGGTTTCATTCATCGCTTTGAGAACAGTGGTGATGAAATTAAATATATAAATTAAAGTGCCTGCTTGTCTGGGTTCAAACTCACGACCTACATACAACTCGTTAGTCGGGGTCGTTACCACTGGGCCCCCACTGCTCCAAAAACCCCCAATATTTTTTTTTATATTGGGTAAAAGGCCCTTCTTGTACAATGAAGAGATTATTTCTAGACATCTCATGAAAATTATTGATAATTTTTGACTGCCTCGTTGGTCTAGTGGTCGCAAGCGCTACTGCTGAGCATGAGGTCCTGGGTTCGATTCCCAGGTCGGGCAAAGTGTTATTGGGTTTTTCAATCTGAAATTTCTCAGTAGCAGCCTGGAGTTTGGATTTGTGCCCGGTTGATGGCAATAGGCCCGCCCCTATTACATAAAACCTGGTACTTAAAACATAACTGGCGAAATGTAGGTGAACCTGCTACAGGGACACCTCTGCCCAACCCTTCGGGGAAATAAGGCGAGATGTTATGTTTTTTTTTTAACGAAGTTCCTTAACGCGGCTTGCGGTAGGAGTTAACTGATAAAAATCGTCACATAAGGAAAAAGCGTTATGCCCCTCCATGCGACTTTGTCTCTTTCTGTTATATACGAGCTATACACAGCTACTATAACTATACTATATATATAGCTCGCACACAGCGAGCGAGTAGACGAGGGTCCGCCGACCGCACAAGTTTTTTGAAGTGAAAACTTCTTTAGGCGCGTTGGGCATTATTGAAATGAGACGAAACTATTGATTTCGCGACACTGTGACACCTCATTTTTGTAAACGCGATTGTGCTCTTTATTCATATTGCGTTACCGATCAATGTTCTATGCAAGTATTTTTACTTTAAAGGTATTGTAAACGCGATTGTGCTTTTTATTTATATTGCGTTACCGATCAATGTTCTATGCAAGTATTTTTCTTCCAGCAAGGCGATCTTGTTCAAGTTTTCACTTCTTTCGGCACTCCCGGAGTGCCACCACTTTTTTTTTGTTTTTTTTCTGGACACAGATCTCCCCAATATACTTTCGAATCTCTTTCTACGCTGCCTTAGCCAATCTGTCATGAATAAATCCAAGTCGTTAACATAGACCCGGTCCTAGACCTTCTTCGATGTCGACGCGTGTCTTCAAACTTCCTGAAGTGAGATTGACCGGGTCATATTTTTTATATAATATTACAATCCATTTGGATTATATTTGATTTGATAATATTGAGAAATACTTACTTCTTTTGTAAAAAGTTACTTAGTGTTTTTGTATTTCTTATGAATAACACATATTGTCGATGAAGGAACACCCATAATGCTGCTAGGAGACCGGATACTATGCTGTAAATTAAAAAATAAAGTCATATTAATAGAATAGTTACGTTTTGTTAAAAATAAACGTGCTTTGGGATCGTGAATCTTAATGTTAAAAAGTTGAATTTAAGTTACAATCTAAACTAGACTTTAGATTGTAACTTAAATTCAACTTTTTTGTTTTTATCATTCTCAAATAAACTTTACTCACAAAGAATTAAGGTTGTTAATACCTCAAGGGTCGACGAATGAAATGCAAATAATGATTTATTGTTCCTTGACGCAAGTAGGGTGGGTATAATCATTTTAATTTTTCTCCTCTACCCTGTATAGTATTTATGTCCCTCAATCATTGCATTTCCGAATACAAACGAATGCTAATTTCCATGTTCATCAATTATTAGATTTATCGTGTATAATAATTTGAATTCAGAACTAAGTACTTTATTGTTGTTATGTTTTGATTTCCGCGTGAACTATATAGAGCTGTAAATCTATTTTCCTATCTGTCGTGCTTGCGACTTTAGCAGCTTTCCTTCCATATTTTAAATAAATAACATTAAGTTAAAAGAGTATTAACAGCTCTATACATATACTTCCAAGTCGATTGAGAGCGTTCGGTCTGCACCAAGTGCAAAGGGCAACTAATAGAAATCCGACGATTGACGAAACACGAAGTTTACCGAGGGACATTAAGAAAATAGAAATACTGTAAATAGGTTGCGGAGGTCAGATAAGCAGTCGCTCTAAGTAAAATACAAGTGTTCAGCCGCATCCGGTTAGACAGGACGCCGACCCCAACATACACACATCAAAAGTGTCTAGGGATCAACATATATTTTTGCAATAACTTTTCTCCTGATTGATATTAATTAAAATTTTCTTTAAGGATTCATCAAATAAAGTGTTTTCGTTTGTCACAGTAACGATAAACCAAGTCACCTTTGCATTAATAAAGAAATTTGCCATTTTCCTAATAAAGGGATTTTTGACATTTGAACCACTAACATTAAAGTTCGAAAAAAAGACTGAAATAACAGTTTTCTTTAAAATTTTATTGGGTAACTTAAACAATTAATAATCCGTGTTTCTACCGCGAACACTAACAACACAAGAACATCGGTTTGGCATACTCAAAATGAGTTCATTCAAATCACGCTGTGGAATGGCCGCCCATGTTCGTTGCAACAACAAAAAAAGGTCTTCTTGCGACTGGATACCCTCCATATTCGGCAGAGCTCTTCTCTGTAGCATATCCCATGCATGCTCAATCGGGTTCAAGTCTGGCGACTGAGCAGGCCAGAGCAGGACATTGATGTTAGCTGCGGCGAGAGTCTGTCTTACAACTCTTGCGGTGTGCGGTCGTGCATTATCATGCATTAACTGAAATAAGGGACCGATTTGCACTTGTAGAGGAACGATGACGTCAGATACAATCGTCTCAGCATAAATTTGAGCGTTGAGGTTGCCTCTGATCCAAATCAACTCAGTTCTTCCGCCGATCCAAATACCCGCCCATACCATGATGGTTCCACCACTATAAGGATGGACTTCCTGGCAGGATTTTAATCGCTGTTGGCGTCCAGGGGTTCTCCAGTGTCGTATACGTCTTGTATCCGGTCTCATACCAAAACGAGACTCATCAGAAAAGCACACGAAACGCCATTGTTCTTCTGCCCAATTTCTGTGTTCAAGAGCCCATTGATATCGAATCCTACGATTGTGCATTGCTATAGGTGGTACCCGTAGCGGTCTTCGGGAATGAAGGTTCACTTCATGCAAGCGGTTTCTGACTGTTTGGTCGCTAATTAAGTTCCCTGAAGAGTGATGAAGCCTCACGGCTAACATCATGGCGGTTATTGTTGGAGCTCTTCGAGTTAAGATTTGAATGTATCGGTCTTGTCTCCGTGTGGTGCAGCGATACCGTCCTCCATGGCGCTCAGCCACGGTACTAGTGCTTCGGTAACGTGTCCAAAGTCGACTGATAACACTCTGACTTGTATTCAGAGCTAAAGCCACAGTACGTTGCCGGGAACCAGCTTCTATCATTCCCACGGCTCTGAGCATTTCTTCCCTGCTTAAATGACGTCGCCGCTCCATAATAACGTTGGTTTTAATCAGTAGTAGGGAAACAGTAGCACTAATAATGTCTTCAATGCGTTGTATGTTTTTATAGGGAAAATATTGACAGCTGATTTTCATCTTTTACTCGAATTTGATTAACAGTTCCTGTTTCAAATTATGAAATGCACCAAAAAGGATCCATATAAATTTATATAATCATAAATTTATTACAAAGCCACATCTCAATCTCAAGAAATCCGCATAAAAATGCTTGATCCCTAGACACTTTTGATGTGTGTAGTTGGTAAAGGCTAGGCAGAGGATGACTACTTACCCTAATAGAACGAAGACAGCAAACTCCTGAGGATCGAAGGGGAAGTCTTGAGGCAAGTTGGTGGGGAAGAGAGGCTTCACTGTAGGCATGGCGCCCGACCACACAGATAAGAGGCGGAACATCTGGAATGAGATAAAATATACATTTAAAGTTGCTGCAGGGTCGATTCCCGGGTCGGGCAAAGTGATAAAGAAAAAAAAAATGCCGATGCCTGCCGGGGTTGCAGTTTTGTCCGAAAGGGTTAGTGGCCCCTGGCAATACTGGCAACTGAAGAATTACGGGTGGGTTTCAGTCAGTAAGAGTCACGCCTTCCCGCCCCACCCAGAGCGGGAGAAGTTATTTGATAGTTACCCACCCAAAAAAGAAAAAACTAGGTCCAGTTGAAAACCAGCGTCAGGCACTTATAGTTGTCTGGCATTTTTGCTGAACTGGGTCTTTTTGGCGCAGCCGTGAGGCACACTCCCCTGCTAACTTCTTACATCGCACTTTACGCGTTTTATTTGTTTTTTTATTTTTTTTTTATCTGCTGTTAATTATATTGTGTGCTGTTTGGTCTGTGCTAAATAAATGTATTTTCTTTCATCTTTTTATCGCCACAAAAACTGGCACGTCCTGATCTAAGACAACCCAGAGCCACCGTGTAGCTTGCGGTCCATTCCCTCTCACAGAGAGGAGTCCTGAGTCCCAGTATCAAGAACAGTATAGACTGATTATAAATTCGGTCGCAAATAAGAATGTCATCGCGATACTAGATGTGTTCCGTACATACAAAGTGCGCAGAATTTTTTTCATCAATTAATCTAAATGAGCGTACGCAGTTTCGGTATTTAATGAACTAGATAATTCTAGTTTAAACAAATGTTGATTACTTCTGGATACGTACACGTGAACTCTAATGAATATGGGCCTAATAATACTCCGTTACAATAAAAGTTTGATTACTAGAAATAACCATCCATTTGCCAGAGCAGGGTTTACTGCTGCCTCAGAGAAATATGCCGTTTATTTCGGTCCATTCATCGTAACTGAAAGCGATGGAGTTCGTGGCTAAGTAATAACAGCCGCACGGTTCAATCCATCAGGTTAAGCTACGCTTGCCAAGGTTGGTCTGAGGATGGGTGACCATTTTAACATACCGAGACTCGTCCGTGCCTCGGAAAGCACGCTAAGCCAATGGTCCTGGCTGTCATTCGTGGATCTTTGACATTCGTTACGGGTCGTTAGAAGCCAGAAAGTCTGACAATCAGTCCTACCAAGGGGTATCGTATTACCCACTGGATTGTGGAGGTCAGATAGGCAGTCGCTCCATGTAAAATACGGTATTCAGCTGCATCCAGTTAGACTGAAAGCCGACCCTAACATAGTTGGGAAAAGGCTAGGCAGATGACGAATCGTAACTGAAAATGTATGAGGTTAAAGGCTTTCTGAAACTATTCTTGCTTTTGAAAATCCTAAATCTCTTGCACATATTATAAATTAAAGCCCTTTTTAATAAACGCGAAGTAAAGTTACAACCTATATTAACTTTAAAATTACCAGATCATACATTTTTCGAGATGTAAGATTGGAAATTTTACTCCGCGTTTATCAATAAGGAGGACAAAATCAATTTCTCGACGGCATGCGAAGACAATTTAGAGGCCCATGTGCGGCTTTAAAACTCTGACACCAGGTTAGTCACACGAAAAAAAAAAGTAAGGAGGACAACTTTCCTTTGATGGCCACCAATTTAAGTGGTATGCTAGGTAATATTCAGTTAATTACTTACAATAGCACTGCAGCAGGCCGCGAAGAAACCTCGCCAATAGTTACGTACTGCGAAATACGTGGTCGTTACTTCAATGGAGAATAGAACACCTGCAATCGAACGGTTTAATTAGTAATAACCTCTTAGTATAGTTTAGTGTACTATTACATTATAGCACAAGGTAATTTACTGTAGTAAAGTAGCATAATCAGCTTATAATGTTCCCATTGCTGGGACACAGGCCTCCTCTCTTGGAGAAGGAGTGGGTCGAATTTCTAGATCTGGGACATTACGATGTTTTCCTTCACTGTTTTTGAGAGCAGTGGGTATGAAATATATTAGACAAAGTTAAGCTCCTGTCTGGGTTTGAACTGCTACTGCAGGGTAAGAAATATTTTGTACGTGATAGCCGAAAACGGTAGGTATAGGAGGCCAGTGCCATTCCCGGCAACATTAATTGGGAAATCTTCACAAGATTGTGGTCAAAATGAGAATCGAATTTGGAGCTAGCAGTCTCCAGAAAACGACGTGGCAACTTTCAATTGAATAGTCATAAATTAATGAAAACTCTATAACCAATTGAGCCATCGAGTGCCGTATTGAAACAAATTAGGTCATTGGCAGTGGCGAATATGATAAGGTTAGAATTAATCATAGAAATCCCAGTAAAATTTTGTTACAAAAATATTTTTTTCTTAACTGAAATCGAGCTCATCTGTCAAGAAAATGCTGCAACTACAAAGAAATCCGATGGTTATAGAAACAGCTGTTTTCTGTTGATTGCCGGAGCCGGCTAAGTTTACTGGTAACCCTGCTAAAGTTGGTGTCAAAACTCTTGCATAAGTCTCCATTTTAAGATCTGCTTGTAGACTCACCAAATGGTGAAGAAAAAACATCGTGAGGAAACCGGCATGTCCTAGAACCAAAAATTCAAAGGCGTGACATTTACCAACCCGCACTGGGCCCGCGTAGTGGATAACGGCCCACTCCCTCTCACTGAGAGGAGGCCTGTGTCCCAGCAGTAAGAACATTATAGGCTAGTTATGTATGTTATGTTGTAGACTTGTAGTCCAGGTCTTACCTCCAACGGGGGCCGCGAAGCATGAGGCGACACCTACTGCGCAGGCTGCAGCCAGCATCTCACTGGTCCTAGACTCATTGGAGTAGATCCCTTGGAAGGTTGTCACCAGTTTGGAGAGGAGTGTCGCTACCATTGATGCTATGTGGACTGATGGGCCCTGAATACCAAGAACTTTAAATTACATTTTTTTTTAATAGTTATTTGATTCAGGTGTGACCTTGCGGAAATCCATTATAAAATGATGATGTGGATATATTTAGTAACCTGTTCCGCTTAGCTATTTCTAAAGAGTCTTAAAAAGACCCTGGAAAAAATCGACACGTGTTTCACCTGTCAACGAGGCATCCTCAGGATGACGATTGACTTGTCGCGAACTCGAACATGGCGTGTTGCCACACCAAGCACCGAGCGCAGACTGAGCTTTATCACCCGTCCAGGCGTACAGGTTACTAAATATATCCACAACATCATTTTACAAATTTTTTCTTAACATTAACATGACGTCTAAATTAGCAGAGGTGTGTAGCCAATGCTTTGCGTTCATCATCATCTGCCTATCCTTTTCCCAACTATGTTGGTTCGGCTTCCAGTCTAACCAGATGCAGCTGAATACCAATACTTTACATGGAGCTACTGCCTATCTGTCGTCCTCAACCCAGTTACTGGGTAATACGATACTTCTTAGCAAGACTAGTTGTCAAACTTTCGGGCTTTTGACTGCCCGTAACGACTATCAAAGATTTACAAATGACAGCCGGGAGCAATATGGTTTAACGTGCTTTCTGAGGCGGTGTGCGTGCTACCGTTTTTTTTTTTTAATCTGCTGTTAATTATATTGTGTGCTTTTTGATCTGTGCTAAATAAATGTATTTTCTTTCTTTATTTTTCTTTATGATGACAATGACGTTCATACCTCAGGTAAAATAATGCACATGGAACATAATTACTTAATATAATCTCCGCTTTGTATTTATGCAATAATAATTACATAGAGGAATGTGATAATATGTATATTAGATTTGCTAAACTGGTTTTGCATGCATGCAAATCATCATAGACAGCTCATGACCTAGGACACTAATGACTGTGTTATCGTTGGACTAATGATCGTTTGGTGTTTAGCTGGTCCTATTCGGTAGTGTGTCACTAGCAAAAAAATATGGCAAATACACAAAAAAAAAAAATGGTACATCGTGCCGTGGCTAAGGTGAACAGCTCAATTATCACCCAGCGCAGCATATGCTGAGATAGGAGCCTTTTGGCCTCGTACCTCGTTTTCAATTTGTTTTTTAATTTTTTATTAATGTTTTAATAAGTGTGTTTTAGTTTAATTTGTGATTTCCTGTGGGAGTCTCAAGAAAAACTTTTTCTATCTTTCTTTCCTTCTAATTAATTTAGCTTATTTTATTTATACTAATATTTATATATGTTATAATAAAGAAAAATATTTGATTTGTTGTGTTTGTTTGTTTGTTTGTTTGTAATGAATAAACTCGAAAAACTACTGGACCGATATTAAAAAATCTTTGACACGTATAGTACTATATTATCACTAAGTAAGATAGCTATAATTTATACAGATATCATGCGGGCGAAGCCGCTGCCGGAAGCTAGTAATATTATAAATGCGATAGTGAGTTTGTTACGCTTTTACGCTAAAACGGCTGCACAGATTTGGATAAGGACATTGGATACTTTTTCCAACGGGATCGAGACTTACGCGGGTGAAACCGCGGGACGCAGCTAGTTTTTTAATCATTTGTATACTATCAGAGTGTCGCTAATTTATGTGTAATTACAAGCCCTTATAATACTGACCTCTTTACCCAGCGGCAGACCGGACCCCAGCGTGGCAGTAAGTCCGACGATCTTGGATATCATCGCTCGGTACGTCAGGTACTCTTTTAGATGTACTCCTCGGAGTATCGTCTTCATTTCTGGTATACCTGACCCTGTGGGAGGAGAATTTTGGGTAAGTTACGTGAAAATACTGCATTATTTCAATAGTATGGACTACAAAAACATAATTTTTATCAAGAACTTGCAGTTTTTTTTTTGTTTTTGAATTGGCATCGAAAACTGCGTCTAAGTGATTATGGCAAGAATATGTCATGCGAACTGCAACTTTGCCTGAAATTGACATTCCCAAAGTGGCGTTTATCTCTGAAGATCCTGGTGTATCCTTCAAGCAGGTCTCCTTAGGAGTCCAACCATTCTATTTCACGTTTCTTAAGCCTGAGTTACCATGAGGATTTTCATGATCCCAAAAAGAAGGTGACATACGAGTGTCTGGATTAATAAAGTCAAAGAAAGGTAGTTTCCGTAGGATTATCTTCTTTTTTCATCGATGGTTTGTGGATTGAGCCAGGCATTCTTTAGGTCATTCGAGGTGCAGGTGAACAGGCACTTGGGACACTCCAGCAAGTGGGGCATGGTCTGGAGAGGATTATCTACATAAGAGATATTATCAACTTAAATAATAAACCCTTTATCTTACCTATACTCTGAGCAGCAACAATGTGTACGAATCCAGCGGCGAAGAGTATGAGGCAGACAGGCAGCGACACCCACGCCACGTACTGACTGAACGTAGACGTCGCCAGGTCGTTGTACATCCACATGCGTGCTGGAAAATAGGGCTAAGCTTAGTATTGTAGAGGGGCTTAACAGATTCGAGTCCACCCACTTTGCATAGAGCTCATAACCAATTCCGTAATACATTTGAGCCATAAACTGTGTGTCTTTAAAATGTGCACATATCAAAATGAGAGAATCTATGCTTACCGACGGCAAAAATATTTTTTATATTTTATTATAGAATTTAAAAAAAATTGTAACAAAACGGTGTAACTTTTAAACTAAATGATCTATCGCGATGAAACAAACTCCATAATGATTGGAAGTAATCATAAAATGTCCTCATAAAATGAAATATTTGGAAAAACTAACCTCAATAAAAAATAAACATGTTTTTTTTGTTTTTCATCAATTTTATTTTTACAATAATCGTAAAATTTCTCAATAAGACGCCAAACAGAATTAAAAAAAAAAGATTTTTTTTTGTCGATAATGGCATTACGTTTGCGCTAAAGTGAACCCTCCAGGAGGGCTCACGGCACTGAAAGTGTTAATTAAAGTGTAACATTAGGGCAAGTTTAATAACTTTTGACGAATTAGAGGAATTAATTATAAACGTTTTTACAGAAGCAGTCGATAGACGTAAAGGCTCGTGCAGACCAGCGCGATATCGCGAGTGCTACAAGGGTCGCGCTGCCTGTAGCGCCCGCGATATCACGCTGATCTGCACGAGCCTTAAAGAATCATTGAAAAGATAATGCTCGATACTTACAACTTTCATCCTTTTACGATAAGCGTGAAAATACATAAAGTGCAGTTAATTTCGTTATTTTCATTAGAACAGTATCCCAATTAATTAAGTTCAAATAATGTTGCAAGAATAACACATAATATTTACTTTTCTAATCGATTATATAGAAAATATATTTCCGACACTCATTGGTCAATTGTAATATTTATGTACATATTTACGGTTTTCATATAAACTTTTATTTTTATTTTTTATTAAAAATTATTGTTTATTTATTTTGTAATCCGTTAGTGGGATTTATGTGTCTGTAGGTGTGTCCGTGGCATCACAGCGGGACCTATCAGAATACCAGAGCTGCGGTTTTTTTTTTTTAAATATCGCGGCATATGCTGAGATAGGTGCCTTTTCAGCCTCGCACAGGTCTTTCATTATTATTATTTTTCCTTTCGTTAATTCGAAATTTTTTGTTAGTTTTAGATGCTCTTTTTTAGTTGTTATTACTGTTTGTATTTCTTGTGCGGGTCCCAAATAAAATATTATAATAATTATATAAAATATTAAAATATTTCTCTTTCTTTCTTTCAATTGTATTTGCACGATTGAGCTTGCGCACTGTTTAATCCTTTAGATTTACTAGACTACATAATCCTTACTACAAATTACTCAAAGTTCGACTGCTAGAAAATATCAATGTTGTGTGAATAAAGCAAAAAAAAAAAAAATGTTCCATACCATTCTGACAAACAGCAATGCCCCTGTCCATGGCAAAGTTGACGATCGCCATGATGATGCCCAGCAGAGCCAAGAAGACCCAGTCCTCCCCCAGCCGAGCGAACGTGTGTCTCCACACATAGCCTGCGACAAACTTCATGCACGTGAATATTTGTTATCAAACATCGATATGTATTAAGAGTCGGGGAAGCCAAAAGAAACGAGGGATGGACTGTGTGAAAGATGATATGGCAAGAAAGGGGGTGACTACTCAGATGCGGCGTAAATATACAGGGTTATTGCAACCAAATTACCCCTGATGACCCCTATGCCAATGGTTGACATTGGCATAGGGGTCATCAGGGGTAATTTGACATTTTACATTTTAAAATGTATGAAATAAAAATGTAAAGTGGCATATTACTTGAAAATTGTTGACATTTGTATAGGACTCAAAAGGTGTCATTTGGTTACAAATGACCTCTCCTACATCCCCTTAACGGATTGCCGTCGTGTAATCAATAACATTGTCTGAAAAAGAGAAATTGCACCGACTCCAAATTAACTGTGATAAGGGCAGAAAAATGCACACATAATGTTTTACAGCAGTGAAGCACCTGCCAAGGCTATCAGAACAAACATTGTTATTATTTTAATAGGTAAAACAGCTTTGAAGAGAACACACATATACAGAAATACACATAACACCACGCCTATTTCCCCGAAGAGTTAGGCAGAGGTGTACTTTATAGTACACCCATATTTCGTGGGCTCAGTCGCAAAATGACCACTTCTCAAAATGCCTCTTGGACGCAAAATGTTCCTTTATTAGAATTTCTTTTTCGCAAAATGACCACTTCGAAAAATGTCCCTTTTTCCAATGCAACCCTCTCAGCTCGAATTCGACTCGCACTTGATCGATTTTGTACTGATATGAAGGATTGAATGTGCATTGGAAAAAACGGGCATTTTGCGAAATGGTCATTTTGCGTCCAGAAGCATTTTGAGAAGTGGTCATTTTGCGACTGAGCCATATTTTGTCAATTACTTGTTTTGAATAGAACTATATTTCCATTCAAATAATAATTTTTGACAATCACGTGGACACTCACCTAATACTTTAAAGAACTTCCCCCGAGGTCTGTGTTTGCCGCTTGCTTCTAGTTCCTTCTGTCGGAGCTTGTCGTCTTTTCTCCTCTTCTTCCGAAGTCTTCTGAGTCTTCTTGCTTCTTCTCTAGCCGCTTCGCTTAGGTCGCGTTGATAGCGACCATACATCTGGAAAGAAGAAGGGTATTGATTATTTATTTGTTCAAGCATTTTCTTCGTCTTCTTGTTGCAGTGATAGCCTAGTGGTGTGACCGACGGACTGCCACGTCATAGGTCTCGAGTTCGAACCCAAGGCACGCACCTCTGATTTTTCGGATTCATGTGCGTATTGTATAATTATCACTTGCTTCAAAAACTTACTATACTTTATCTTCACAAACCTAGGAAGCTATTGTAATTTGCAACTGTACAATAACGCCTAAAGATAACACATAGCAATTAAATATCTAAATAACTAATTACAACAAAATACGAATAGGTACATAAAGAACATAAAATATAATGTATAATCAACTATATCCCCTGTAACCGATTTGCAAGGTTTCCAATTTCCGAGACGAGAAGAAATAATATCATCCTCTAAAGTTTAATCAATCAAACAATTAATTATTGTGGATCATACGTAGATACATGTGTTTTTATGGCAGTGTTTAGGTGTATCCTCCGCCTTTAAGGTTTAAAAAAAACTTCAAATTACATCAAATTCGGTCATAATCATAAAACAATTAGTAGGTTTCCCTACCAAAAATGCAAAGGTATTGACTTCATTGGCGGTTTCTGACATCCTGATCACGCATCTAGTCAGTTGGAAATGTCATGTTTACTTTTGTGATTGGCTGACAGAAATATCAACAGCATAACACATGGGCCGTCATAATGTGTAAGGGGCGGATTCGTCAATAAAACTGAACGCGATCAGCACATCTAAACCGCGTTCAAGAATTGTCAGTGTCAATATTGTTGTGGAATATTGACACTTCTTAAACGACAGTTCTTAAACGCGGTTGGCACTAAAGGCGCCATCGGAGAATTAAATCATCAATAGAGAGAATTGAATCATCGCCGCGATGATATCGCACTGAGGAGATTGATTCAAACAGTTTCTGTTGAATTTGATGGCACGGCGAGACAATTGCTGCGATTCTCTTGCCCGTGGAGACGGCGCCTTAGTAACATAACTTAGGGCGAGTTTTAACAATAAAACTGAACGCGATCAGCACGTTAAAACCCCGTTCAAAGTTGTCATTGCGAAATATTAACACTGACAGCTGCTTGACCGCGACTTCGATGTACTAAACGCGTTCAGTTTTATTCGCCCTGACTTTCAGAAACCGGCAATTATTATCGAGTTAACCTACCACCACCCTGCTCCCCCTTTCGACCATTTCTAGCGAATCCATCTCGTTTTGATAACTAGCCCTGTTTATTAATTAACAATTACATTTTTAAACCAACTGCTGCCGACAAAAAAAGTAAAAATACTGAAGGTTAATTGGTCTAAAACAGCCTTGAATCCAGGTTCTGTTTGCAGAAGCTATCAGATTATCTCGTGTTTAACGAAGATAATAAATCGGAAAATACCAATATTTGAGTTTTATAGTAGTTTCGGTAAATATGTGGTGGATTAATCTTGGCTTTAAAACCTATTAAGATTAAAAGATTAAATTACTTCAGGTCAAAGAATCTTGCAATGCTTTTACCATCCAATATTTGCGAAAAAGAAAAGATATCTCTGAGATATGATTTTCACGGCATAACAACAAAACCGAATTTGATGATATTTCGCAAAGGAAATAGCTTGGAAATAGAGAAAATTAAATAGAGAGGAATGTAATTATCATAATTTTAATTGTACGTCGTAGGTTCGAACCCCAACAGGCGCTTTACTTTGTGTAAATATTTCATTATCACTGCTCTCAAAACGGTGAAGGAAAACATCATGAGGAAACCGGCATGTCCTAGAACCAAACAATTCTAAGCCATGTGACATCTACCAAGCCGCACTGGGCCCGCGTAGTAAATTATGGCCACTTCCTCTGACCGAGAGGAGGCCTTGTCCCAGCAGTGGGAACTTTATAGGCTGATAAGAATTCGATTGATGGACACGGTGAAAAGAGGCGAGAGGAACCACTGTAAAATTAAAGCTAATCATGGAATGAAGTAGGCCATCAACCAAATAATGAATTCCTACGCATAACCATGTGATTTTATTGAAAATCATGCCTACGAAAACTACAGTCCACTCATAATATTAATCCGCAGATAAGCCAATAAAAATCAAAACAAATACAGATCTTATCGCAAAAACCAGGTAGTCAGCAAATGACCTTATTTATCTAGGTATAGCATCACGTAAGTATTATCCATGTCCTACTAATATTCTGTTCTATTTACAAGGCGACTTGACAAGAACACATGTATACGATAAGTTATGTCCAAAACTTTATCATTGGGTGCAAAGACGTTTCAAGGTGCTAAGTGGGTTGTTGTTGGTCAGTGTTGTAAATCTAAATTTAATATAATAAACCTAAAGAGTTCGTTTGTTTGAACGCGCTAACCTCTGGAACTACCAGACGAAATTGAAAAATTTTAAGATAGTTAAATGATTCAGGCGTGACCTTGCGGAAATCCATTATAAAATACAATAGACGTGGATATATTTAGTAACCTGTTCCGCTTAGCTATTTCTAAAGAGTCTTAAAAAATAACCCAGAAAGAAATCGACACGTGTTTCACTTCTCAACGAGGCATCCTCAGAATGACGATTGACTTGTCGCGAACTCGAACACGACGTGTTGCCACACCAAGCGTTGAGCGCACTGAGAAATATACCCGGTCCTATTGTATTTTAATTTTTTTTTTTTTTTGGAAATCAAGTCATTTATTCAAACTAGGCTGAGATTTAGCACTCTTCGAACATACAATAGACGCAGATATATTTAGTAACCTGTTCCGCTTAGCTATTTCTAAAGAGCCATAAAAAAAGCCTGAAAAGCAAAAGCTAGTAGAAAATATACAAACTGTACATTAATCGTACATCAGTTAGAAACTATGGGAATTTAACAATTCATAAATTCTGGAACCATTTAATAAGACCTTTTGAAGGCGTTGCAGATTCGTATAAATAATAAACGATATCTATTTCTGTAAATAGGTTTACAAACGCTTTTACACGTCAATAATAATAATCCCATAATATTAAACGAGCAATATTTATATGTAATTGTAGTCACGTTCTCGAAAACGGCTATATCGATTTCGATGAAAGTTGCAATATAGGGTACGGGGGCGAAAAATCGATAGCTAGGTCTCATATCTACGAAAATTCGTTTTCTCTGTATTTACACCCGAGCAGAGCTCGGTCGTTCAAAGTTTAGAACAAGACAATGAATAATGATGACATGAGAATAATGATGACAGCATGGAATTAGTTAGTATCTACTATCATGGCAGCATAGAATTAATATGTACTAAACATGGGATTAGTATGAACTATCCTATACTATGAGCATTCTCTATTTTGCACCAGAGCAGAGCTCGCTCGCCCAGGGACCTATATATTTAAAAAAAATGATGAAGTTAATGTTTGCTATCAGACTACTCTGAGAAGAACGAAACAAACTCGGAGGTAAAACCTCTAAAAGTCCAGACAAAATCTTGGTCACATGATGTGTCATTAGTGTCCAAAATAGTATTGTAAAGAACGAGCAAGAAATTCCATAGTTATTATTTTCATCAAGATATTTTTATGTAATTAAGTGCCCAACAAGCATGCGGCCCACCTGATAGTAAAAGATTTCCATAGCTTGAACATCTGCAATATCATCAGAGGCGGAACAGGTGCGCTTCAAACCAGAACGCCCCATTGCTGGTAAGCGGCAAAAATAGATATGGTGGATACTGGATATGGGTGGATACGTGGTAGTACTGTTACAGACGAGGTCTTACACAGAGAGTTTAACTACTACTGAATTAAAATGATATTGGTAACAAAGTGACTAATTCTGGAGTACGATCAATTATAATTAAGTCGCATTGGACGCGAGCAGAAATATCAGTGTGATTTATTCATTCGTATGTGTGTTCTACTAAGCGGGTGACCACTGAAAATCAGCGCTGTGCTGTGAGTCCCATAGCACAGCATCATGCTGAGTGGAAGCCTTCTTGTCACTGTCATTATTTCTGTTTTGTGCTCGTGATTATATTTAAATCCATTGTGTTTTATTTTATTGTTCTACTCGAGTTATTATCTTTTTTTATGCACCTGTTTCTGTGACAAATAGACTTATTTTTCTTTCTTTCTGATCACCCAGCTGATAGGACTCTCTGACATTTCTTGGACATAATCAGTAGTCCGGTATTTGGATAGGTGCCCGGTTGACGGCAATAGGCTCGCCCCCTATTATATGGGACTAAACATTGATTGCGAAATGTAGGTGTTACTATAACTCCTCTGGGATTACAATCGTGATGTTATGTATCAGGAGGTATTTTTCGTCTGGTATCACATGGTTCATCCAAAAATGATTCTTTGACCATCGGTCGCGTCAATATGCTAAGTGGCTTATTTAGCGTAGTATAAGTGGCATTGGCCATTGGCACTTTGAATTTAGGCCATGGATTATGTAGTCTTGAAAATGTTTAAGACACACGTGTAACCAAGTCCTCAAGCCATCAGAGGAGCTCGTGGCTAAGTAATAACAGCAGCACGGGTTGATCCATCAGGTTAAGCTATGCTTACTAGGGTTGGTCCGTGTATGGGTGACCATTTTTACATACCGAGATTCCTCCGTGCCTCGGAAAGCACGTGAAGCCGTTGGTCCCGGCTGTTATTCGTGGATCTTTGACAGTCGTTACGGGTCGTTAGAAACCCGAAAGTCTGACAACCAGTCTTACCAAGAAGTGTCGTATTTATCCAGTTACTGGGTGGTGGAGGTCAGATAGGCAGTCGCTCCATGTAAGTCATCATTTTTGTTCAAAGAAAGAAAACTCAACAATCATTATGAAAATTTTTGGCAGTTAAATTGTTACACCCACTTTTTGGGAAGTACTGACCAATGTGTCTGAGGAAAGCTACAAGCAAGATCCAGCGAATTGCTGACATAAGCGACCTAAGCGACCTTACAGATATTAAAGGTGTCGATCCCATGTTACTTAAATTTCGCCGGCATCAATAAGGTTTTCTTGAAACTGGAAAACTTTTATGCTTGGCAGCAGAAATAGGAATGGTAGGAATCATTTCTAGGGGAAAATTTTAGAGACTGCCTCTTTTTTTTGTTCTACCTAAAGCTTTTTGCTTCGCCGTAGTCGGGTTATGTAGCTAGGGTACATAACCCGACTACGGCGAAGCAAAAAGCTTGCAAAGTAGGGTTATGATTTTGACCGGTATGTATGTATGTTCATCTGTTACCTCATTACTTCTAAACTACCGATCATAATGTGACAAATGAGGTATCACTGAAAGCGTATTGACTGTCCGCTGGTTATAGGCTATGTGGTGTCAAATTAAATGTTGGGTATCAAATGAAAGGGCTTGAGCACATTACAAATATTTATGTATATATATCATATTGTCTAAGTGAATAAATATGTTTAAATTGTTAAAAACAAGCAAAAGTGAGACTGTGCTACGTACGGGGCGCGGCTGTAAATCTAATATTTTATAATACCTATTATAAAATAAAACCCAAACAAAAAAAAAAAAAAATGCTCTGCATATACTTTATCACGAAATTAAAACCCCAAAATTATTTAATCAAAAAATAAGTTAAAAAATTACAGAATAAGAAGAATTAAAACCCAATTACTGAAAAATCACGCTCTAAAAAGTATGAAAGAAGAAAATATTTCAGACAGAGATCAAGATTTCTGTCTGAAATATTTTCTTGTTTAGTAGTCGGGTTTTAGTTTTGATAATTGGGCCCAAGACTTCAAGGACCACAAACCTGTTCAATATTAATGAGATGGCTTTTTTGACCTAATAGCGACAAAGGCAAAGGATTTGACATTAATCGACAACTTCCCAAGCCGAAACCAAAACAAGTTACTTATATTACTGCAGGTTTGTTGCGAACCAAGTTCTTCAAGGGTCGGGTCGTCGCAAACCGGAGGCTGCTGGCTGAACCTGTTTCACCAAATGGAGGACGATGACGCCCATACATTTGCTGCTTGTTTACTGTTTTCGTAATAAGGCATTTTGGATGGTACTTAATTGTTATTTTGGTGGTGATAACAAGTTTCATTTTTATCATCTTCTAGAGGCCGTGCACGAAATCAGTTGATTTTGATCAATTTTGTTTATTGGTTGTGAGAAAGCGAAAAATAATTTAAACAAAACTATTTGTGATTTGAAAAGTCGAGTTCTTGTGTTGCATGTGGCTGAAAGATATTTTTCAAATAAATTAAGTATTCATGGAAAATCACTAATATTCGCAACAAGTTTTCCGAAAAGTGACGCGAGACTGACGTTTGATCATTTTGTTACAAGAAACGATTTATGATTTTGAAAACTAAAAATCATCATCATCATTATATTATGGTCTACTTGCATGTGGCTGAACCACTATTTTCAAATTACACACAAAATATAGCAGAAAAATAATGTTGAAAACACCGTTTTTTTTTTTTAAACCCAGTCAGCAATTTTTATTTATTTATGTATTTATTTCAGACATAATCTAGTCCATAGTTATCACTCTTACATTTAAATTATAAAACTCACAGATAAAAATCATTTTGGATTTTATTTGGATCACAATAATTTTTAAAATATTCAAATCATTAAAAAAAAAAACAAAAACAATTAAATAAAATTGTCATAATTAATTTTTTCCTATTATTTAGAAAATCATATCTAGAAATTTAAAAATCACACATCAGTCTACAATTAAATTTTTATTTAATGAGGATACAATATCTTTATTAAGTAAATCAAAGTTTAAATATGCCATTTTTTTGAGAGCGCAAAAGTGATGCAGCTATTAACAGATGCTGTGACTGACGCGATTGTTTAGTACCACGAAAACTGTGCTTTTATAGTCAGACAGCCTTAATTTTTCAATAATTTCAAACTTTCTCACAATTAGATAAGTAATTGACAAAAAAGCGTTTTTTCGTGGACGGACCCTTAAGTAGAAACATCCGTTATAAATAATTATTCCCATTTCTTTATCACTAAATCAATTAAATGTTATTTAGCTGTATTCACTGCTTTTGCCAGTTGCAATAGAGAAATTGTTAGAATTCTAGCGATCTAGGTCATTCAAAACTCAATCCAATGCAGTTATTGATTCAAATAAATTAAATATCATCACAAATACATTTGTACGTAGTTTTCAAAACCAACAAAAGATTAAATGTGGCACAATTCCTTACAAAATCTCACACTACAGAACACAGTAAAAAAATCTCAGCTAATCAAGAGAAATCTGGTCCAAAGAGGAAACAACTAAACAAATTCTAATAATACCCGTTACGTAGTACTATAAATTAAAACTGTAAGTAATTAGTCTTTTCGATGCGTGGGATGTGGGCTATTTATAAATCGTCTGTGTGTATCTTAGTTTTTATGTCCTAACTGCAGGGAATTCCTGGAGTTGGCGGCTATTTTATGAGGTTGATATGACTAGATTTGTCTTGTGTGACTATGCAGTATCGTCACTGGCAGACCAAACACAGGAACTGTTATAGTATTTCTTGGAAACTGTTTCATTTTTGCGTTTTTTTACAGGGCAATAGGCAGCAGGCCCAAGCAAATTATCTTCGGCAGTTCGTCTTAATTTACTCTAAAGAATGGTGCTAATGATCTTTCTTTGGAAAAACGGATGTGTCACGAACAGTTGTTGCTTGTTTTCCGAGGGTTTTTATAAAGATTTGTTGTTCAGCGATGATTTTAAAATTCCCAGTAATGATTTCGCAATTGCCTTGTAATTCTCCATTTACGGATATTACATGAACATACAAACCTATTTAGGTCTACCTACATTACTATCTCTAACAAATATGTGAAAATCAGTGAGCTCGATAATCTTAATCTGTGCAAACTTTACCTTAGCTCGAAGGTAAAGTTAATCGTCCACGTGATTGTCTACGTAGGTTTTATCTTAAGCTGCTCATCCGTATACACACAATCTGTTTGAAATTCTACTGTAAACAGTGGCTGGTAGGTACGTTTTTATTGCACGGCACTGCTTGTTCAAGTATTTGTGTCAGGGTTTAGGAAAATTGGTTTTCCTTTATAGGAGATATAGTGCATGTTCTTGGCAGGATGTGTAGGAAAATTGATCTTTGAGATAGGGAGGGCTGAGAATAAAATGCACAAAAGCAGTCATAGTCAAGGACGACATAGCGCTGCGAACAATACAGTGAAGCATGCCAAAACTACACCTCCACTCTATGCATACACGCTCACACGCACACATTTTCAACCATTTACAATCAAACTACACCTCACTAAGTGTACACATGTTTACGAAACCAGCCTCACGTCACTGTTGACAGCGCTATGTTCTGGTTTTTTATTTGGTCTGAAGTCATAGTTAAAAGTAAGGAGCATTCCATCCTTTTATGCACATTCGAAGGTAGGTACTACTGCTATCACACAGTAAAGTGATTTACCAACCGATACAATGAATATTCGGTAAAGAGATCTCTCTCTTTACCGAATATTCATTGTATCGGTTTGTTTCAAAAGCCTATCGTTTATGGCAATTTTCCTGGTCCATTTTGTTAGTCTAGTTTTCATACGAAATCATAATTTGAGGCAGAACTTGAAAAATCTTAGCAAAACACTTAATCATTTACTTAAATCTTGGACTATTCAAAACATGTTATGTCATTCCAAGACTCTCATATTTCTTAAACTTTAAACAATCTAGACACAAATGCGCCAACGACTCAATCCAGTCCAAAATATAGTAAATAACCACAAAAAAGTCTTGTTTTAAATTCATGAATAAGCTCCGTATTGCATAACAAGTCGCTAAACTAGTTGCAGCAAGGTTATAAGAAAACTGCAACAGCGCTGCGCATGCGCATAATGACGTCACAAGCGGTGTCAGTGACCAGTGCGAAAAGCTCGAGAGCACGTACAACCCTGACCAGAAAATAATAACACTGGTTTAAGATTTAAGACAACTCTGATTTAGTTTTGATTCTACAAGGTTTTAAAAAAAAAACAGTGGCACTCCGGGTGGGCCGACAGAAGTGAAAACTTGAACAATTTTATTGTGCAGGAAATACTTTTAATGAGGTAACGGTAAAAGTGTCGCGAGTTTAATTGTTTTTTTCCCAGCTCAAAAACGCCCAACGCGCCTAAAGAAGTTTTCACTTTAAAAAAAAAAACCTGTGTAAAAAATCCAGATCTTTGGAAGATAATGGTAGATGATTCTCCAGCACATCTATACTAATATATTAAAGCTGAAGAGTTTGTTTTTTGAACGCGGTAATCTCAGGAACTACCTTACGGGTTTTAAAAAACTTTTGGCGTTTGATGAGCATCACGGTACGACCCCAAAAAGGTCAGAACGCGGTATTACTTCGTTTTTGTTGAGTAGATAATAGCGCGGGCGGACGAGGGAGTTTTATAAAAATGTGGCTGTTATTTTCGTATTCCGTGTATCTTACGATTTCCACGTGAACGAAGTAGGCAGAAGCTAGTAAATAACTATATAGATGCAAAACCCGGCCAAGTGCGTGTCAGACTACGCACAATGAAGGGTTCCGTAGTTGAGATGAATTGATCCCAAATACAAACTTAACATTTTAGTTGAAATACATGCTCTCCCATACATTCTAACTGCAAATATAAGTTTGTACGCACAATATTGATAGATTTACCATATTATTTTGAGACCATAGACTTCTTGTTTTCCTGTAATATATATTAAAGAACTATTTCCTGCTTTGTTTCTTTTTTTTTTCAAAATTTTAGGCTCTGTAGTTTCGGAGATATGGTGACGGTATGGCCAATTTTCATATATGTTCTAAAATATCTTAAATTTTTTTTTTTTTTTAATTTATAAAAATATATATATTTGAGATCCTCACAACAAGCCCTTTCATTTGATATGTACAGTTTGCAAAACATTATTTTTTATTTTTTTATTTAGCGCCGAAAAGTGACCCCCAAATTCAAAATTAATTTATTTCCGTTATACGTTCGTTTGTGGGTCACAGAATGTATATGTGTATCAAATATCAACTTAATCGGTATATTACATTCGGAGTAAATTGGATGTGACAGACGGACAGACAGACACACAAGTGATTCTATAAGAGTTCCGTTTTTTCCTTTTTAGGGACGGAATTCTAAAATAGGGATAATACTTCGAGGTCTAAGGGTTATAATGATGTATTAATAAGGTTGTAGACTTAGATAATATAAAGTTGTGGATGTCAAAAAGGCAGTCATTCGGTCACAAAACGTCAAATATTAATTCAGAGAAGCAACCTAGCAGGTAACCTACGCCAACATACTAAGTTCTAATAAGTAAGGATGAATCAAGGTTAAGCAATGCTTGCCTAAGTTGGTCTGTCAATGGGTGACCATCCGTTAACATTATGAGACACTTCCTTGCCTCGGAAAGCACGCTAAGCCGTTGGTCCAGGCTGTCATTTGCAGATCTTTGACAGTCAACCGGTCTTACCAAGGGGTATCGTGTTACCCAGTAACAGAGTTGTGAAGGTTAGATAGGCAGTTGCTCCATATAAAATACTGGTATTCATCTGTATTTGGTTAGACTCAAAACCGACCCCAACATAGTTGAGAAAAGGCTAGGCAGATGATGAATATTATAAAATCCGCATCAGCATATGTAAATCAAAGGAAGTAATTAAGATCATAATCTGAGCTAATTAAATCTCACACATCTTCGCACAATAACGAAATATTACGTAACCGGTCTTAAGACTGAATTGACACGGACAAATCATGTAGTCACGAGCTTAGACTATGAGCTGTTTTACACGAGGGTAGTAAACAAGACAGTAGAAACAAGCAAGTACAAACGTCAAATTCTCAGCCGAAAGTAAAGAAAAGATGGGTAGGATTGAAGCTTAAATTCAGATTATGTCTGATAGAGATGAATGGAAGCAAAAACCAAATAAAGTACGTTCTGAAATTTTTATGTGAGAAAGTCCTTTAAGATTCTCCATGATTTGTGAGGATTCAACCTTATGTATGTATAGCTTGAGCAGTATTTCGCAGTCTTGAGAGAGACAGACATGCTACCACCAGTCTAAGTACATCGGATTTGGCAAGACTATGGTACAGTGCGGCCATACCTCCAGACGTTTTAAGCTTTAGCAATATTGCGATTGGCGGAAAAAGACCACGCCAGATCTACTAAGGAATGGGTCCAGTCATTGGGCAAAAATATTGAATCGTGATTTAGTTTGGCATGTATTAAATCAAACCTCAAATAATTTCTATTTTGCTTTCCTTAAAATATGAAATAGCCAAATAACTGCGACCAACTTGTATGTAGCGTCGCCCTCCACCTCCAGCGGCACCGCTGGCGCGTGGCTGGTCACAGTTCTAATCTTACCCATTTGGTCGGGAGGCCTTAGCTTAGTTACAGCCTCGCGGGGTTAGTCACAGTTCTAACCTAACCGTACCTGTGAGAATAGGCCAGAAAGTTAAAAAGAGGCTAATTTATTTTAAAAAGTGTGCATCATTAGAGCCCAAAGTTTTCAGAGGATCATTAATTTTTAAAAATATTTAAGATCAGTTAGATATATCCCAGTTTTAAGCACATTAGTAGTAGAGGTGCCTGTAAAGTGCGTACCTATTACAAAAGACCAATAGTCATCTCCCAAGATTAACGATAAGGCTGCTTTTCCTCCAGAGATGTGCTATGCAGCTATGCTGCGAGGATGTGAAAGCTAAGCTACGAAACTATGTGAACATTTCCACTAATGCTAAGGTTTGAAGAGGAGCAACTAAGGTGTGCTATGAAGATGCCCCGCCGCAATGTTGCTGTGCGAGGTAGATGCGCAGCTCGAGTTATGCAATGCACCGACAGTAGGGCACTCTGCTCTGCACAAAGCTACACCACTTGCATAGCTCCCATTCATAGCACACATCTTTCCATAGAAAAAACATAGATTAGTTGAACCGGTTTCCACCAGTGCTATGCTATGTAGACCAATGAACATGAATGGTCAAACGTATTCATAGCAAGGTAGCATAACAGATCTCTGTACCTGTGTGAATGTAACCATCAACCTTACTAAGAACCACGGCATCGGCTATTCTATTATACCTCATACCGATATGAAAGAAGTATCAAGCCACTGTCTTCAAAACGACTGCCCTCGTCTAAAGCACGACTTATCCTCGACAGTTTACAATCTGTATAATTGTCACAATTACATATATATGTGAGTTATGTTAAAATGCTGTATATAATGACGTTATTATGTGAATATTATGAAAATGTATCACATGTCTGGATGTTCAGCACGTTTTGAACACCTTTGCAAAAATGCAGATATATTTTATTTGCATAAGCTGCGACATTAGAACTAGTATTTTAAATAATTATGATGATGTCTAATTAGTACTGGTATTTAGGTAAATAGGCTCATTTTGAGACCTATCTTGTTATATACAGAATCTTAAGTTTGGACTCAATTACTTGAAATTATAAAGATAATAGGATATTCCTGTTTCATGAAATGTCGGAAATATACGATTTAAAATAAGTATAAGCAAACTCAAAATCTGAATCAATTATCTAGATTAGGCTAAAAATCTAAAATGAAAATATAAAGTTACAAAAGGGAGTCTTCAAAACGCTCACCACTAAGCCTTTTAGCTGGGAAGAAAAAAAGGAGCAAGAAACTCCTCAGCAACATGCATGTCTGCAATTTCATCCTCTACTGAGATATTTATATTTACAGGATAATCTCTTTGTGAAAATCAGTTAATAGCACAAGGAAATCTATGGTTTCCGTGACTTGCAATCAGATATGGAAGCATTAACTTAGCATCTTAGGTTATAATTAAAAAAATTAACACCTCAAGGTGTTAACCTACCTATGGGACGAGTGAGTGACGTCCAAAAGATTTAATACTATCCGACTGAAAATTTAAGACCAGGCACCAGGCACTCCAAAGACAATTTCCACGCAAACTTCGCCCCCATGCACCCCACCACTCCACTATGTGCTAAACGCTAACACATCAGTAATAAAATTTAATATTGCGTGCGCTCTTTGGTCGTGTTCGAGCAGGGAATTAAATGTCGTAAGTCTCAATTCTTATTTCGTTTTTTATCTAAAGTAATAAAATTGATCTAGAGAAAAAATATCTTTTATCTGGATAACAAAATATATTTTCTTACGGTCAATAATTATTTTTGACATAAAAGCCGAGTAATCTTGTTTTTGTATCAAATAATCTTTAAAAAAGACATGATTTTCGAATAAAAAATGAATCGAGCAAATTTGTTCCAATTACGTAACTGTCGTATATATGGAAAGAAAAAGATCCAATAAATCATATACTAAAAAGTCCCTTTCAAAGTTCCTTTTTGATTTTATGCGTGACTTTTTCAGTATATTAATGCAAATTAACATACAATTTATGGAGCCTCCTCTTAAAACTCCTGCGATTATTGCGCTATCAGCATATTTTGATTGGCAGTAGATGTGGTGAAAATGATCATCATTCTTCTCCCCTTATCCCAATTTATTCAGCGTCGGCGGTTTCTGTCTTTTTCTTCCAAAGATCTAATCAGTCGTCATCTCGGTAGTCACCCCCTGTCTAGCCATATCATCTTTCACACACTCCATCTATCGTTTCTTTGGTCTACCCTACTCTTATAGCCAATCTACATTCATGCTCAAAACTTTCCTCACGACATTTTCCTCATTCCTCCGCATCACATGCCCGTATCATGTCAACCAATTTCCAATGAAAATGGTAGATAGTATTTAGCTGCATCCGTTCAGACTGGAAGCTGACCCTAACATAGCTGGGAAAAAGCTAGCAGATGATGATAATGACTCGTAAAAGGACATCAAAACTTAATATTTCATATCTGTTATTTGTATACCGCCGGCAACACGCCGTGTACGGGTTCGCAACAAGTCAATCGTCATCCTGAGGATGCCTCGTTAAGAGGTGAAACACGTATCAATTTCTTTCAGGATTTTTATGGCTCTTTAGAAATAGCTAAGCGGAACGGGTTTCTAAATATATTTACGTCTATTGTATTTTATAATGGATTTCCGCAAGGTCACGCCTGAATCAATTAACTGAAGAAGACATAATAATGAGTATTCTATTCTTAGTTTGGCTGTAATGAAACATAGTTAAGTATCTTGGGCCGGACATGTCTACCGCATGTCAGATGAGCTGAGGGCTAAAAGAACCGCTGATTGGGTCCCAGCCAATGCTAGACGACATCGTGGCAGATCAAGACTAAGATGGAGGAACGAGTCTGACTCCTACCGAAGGAACTGGACCCGTAATGGCAGTACACAGACGTATGTGGGAAAGAGAAAAGGAGGCCTTTGCCCAGCAGTGGGATAGTGGGATATTACCGACTAAATATATGGATACTTAAGTTTTTTTGCCTCCATGTTACGCATGAGGCTTATGCGGTGTATGAGTTGGTGCTTAACCAACTAACCGAGAAATATCTAATGATACTACGCAGTTCCTTCATTACTAAAGGCGTGTACGCACAAACGACATCGAACACTTTTTTCGCATGTGCGTACCACTAACGGACATCAAACACTGTGTTCGTTAAAAATGTTCGTGGCGCTCCAATTTTGTTTTTCTGTATCGACGGTATTCGGAGAAATTTCATGCGACCATTTGAAAAAAAAAAAAAAAACAAAATGTTTTATTTCACATAAACCTACAAGGGCACTTATGAAACGTCAGAAGCTAGGTGCACGGTTCCAATTGGTCGTTTCCTATGAAGAAGAGCCGGCAAGAAACTCCACGGTTACTCTTTTAAAAATAAATGGTTTTTAAAACGTACACAACAAGTACCAAGTATTTAGCAAAATAAAAATGGTCTACAGCCTACAACGTTCTTACATTCACAAAATCAAGAACAGAATTTATATAAAAGATAAATAAAAAAATAAATAAGGACCTATTTAAACCAAATGACATGATTGCCACTACAGCTGTAACTAATCTTATTTGATAAATAATATAGAATATTGTAGGTATAAATGTTAAATAATGAAAAGCGGCACTTTTGGCGAATCCATGGCTACTAAGGCTGGGAAACACGTCCGATTTTTTCACCAGATAGTCGGATCCAATAGTCTGAACCGGCTATCAGAACAATGCAAACTATACAACTATAGGATCTATCGGATCCGATTATCTGATGAAAAAATGGGACGTTTATTCCCAGTCTAAAGAGTTCGACGTATGGTGTTCATGTTCGCTTTGCTAATTTACGTCCACACGTACGAAACAAATGTTCCGCATTCGATGTTCGTGTTCACCATGTTTTGTTCGTTCGTGCGTACACACCTTAAGATAGGTATTGATTTCTGCGGTTTAGCAAAATAATTTACTGTTCGCACTATATCTAGTAAAATCTAGTACGTATCTATCATTAGTTGATCACAAAGTGATGTTGGATATTGTCCTTGGATTTCTATTTTTATATTGTTACTCAATAACAGACCTAATGATTGGTAGCTTTGATCTGTCACAAGTATAATTTGTAAAAAAAAACTTTAAATTGTGTATTTTCAATTTTGTCACAAAAAGTTTGCCATTTACAATTGCAGGCGTTTTACTTTGTGTAAATTATTTCATCACCACTGCTCTCAAAACGGTGAAAGAAAACATCGTGAGGAAACTGGGATGTCCGAGGTCCAAAAACTTAGACAAGTGACAAGGGCCCGCGTGGTGGATTACGGCCCACTCCCTCAAATAGAGAGGAGGCCGGTGTCTTTGCAGTGAGAACGTTATAGGCTGATTGCATACAAATGAAGGCTTTGACAGTGTTTATCTCAGGTATCGTTGCTCTCAAACTACAGAGTCCTAACATAGGAAGAAGTCGAGGTATCTAGCCTTTTCTTGTAAGAAACAATTTTTCCTTGTACCTAGTTCCCACAGTTAAACGGATCTAGCTTAATTTAACTGACACTATTACATTAGCAACGATTGTTGACATTACCGGATGCGATGTTACGTAGGTACCAACTTACAGTAGGAATCAAGTTACTAAACGTGTTCAGTGTATATAAGCTCTACCCGAACTTGGACCTAATAAGATAATATATTATTATGGTATGATGGTTCCGAAACACCGAAACGTTTGTCTGTATTTATTACCACAGCATGTCTCAAAGAAAATATACCTACTGCTTAAATATCCCACTGCAGAGCAGAACTGTAAAGAGCAAAGAGCGTTACTGGAGGATGCGCATGGATGAAGGCGGAGGAAACCGTTGCACATGTGCTCTTTGAATGCATAGACGATCATTCACAGATGTTCTGAAATCTGAACAGAACAGAAGACTTAATCAACTTCTGGAGGGTGGGCTGGTTGGTATAACCACCGACGGCAGCCATGGCCCACGCACAATGGTCGATCTAAAGGACTAAGTGTGGAAACCAAACCCTTTACCATAGACCATAGAGCATTACTGCGTGCTGGCGTTTTTAAACTTCAGTTCATCAGGATGTTTTCCTGTGGTACATGAAACATTCACTGAGGTTATTAATACTCTCAGCAACGGGCCTGTAGACCACAACTAAAGTAGGAGATACATCATATGTATCCGGTGACTGTAGCCTATTGATACAACGATCTCGAAAGCTGGTAATAAGAGCCAGAGAGAAAGACAGAATACCGCAAAATTCTTTTTAAACCGCAACCCGACGAATTGCCTGACAACCAGTCTTTCCAAGAGGTACCGTATTAATCAGTGACTGGGTTGTAAAGGTCAGATAGGCAGTCGCTCCATGTAAAATACTGGTATTCAGTTGCATCCGTTTAGAGTGGAAGGCGAACCCAACATAGTTGAGGAAAGGCTAGGCAGATGATGATGGGTGGGACGAATTCTTAAGAAGCCTTCATAGGACTGTACCTAAGCTTAGTTTCTACCGGACAAACCACATCCTGGGCATCAAGTTGCAAAGCGTTAAACACAACACCTGGACTAATTCGCAGCTATTACACAATTGTGCTGCAAGTGGGAGGAAGGAAATACCGTCTGATGAAGTAAATTTCACAATTACCACAATTGGCTCGCGTGAAGTGGGGACAGGAGCGAATGGCTTCTCATTTATTGGTGTTGGGTTTCAAGGGATAAAGGTATTGCCTTTCTGGACAGCCAATTACATAATAAAGTATCCTTCATTTTCTGGGTTGGTAGGGTCTGGTTTCCAAGTAGCATTTGTTCTGAGATATGATATGTAATCTAATTAGGTCTTCTTTTTTGTCTCGATGATTCGTTAGGGTGTGGTTCCTTAGTATCCTTAGTTGGTGTACTAGTGTAGAGTATTCTATTCTATTTTCTTTAGCTTTTCTATTATGAGGTAACTTTATAATAATCTTGATTTCAATCCATAGGTCACCCAATACATGTCTCTGTTTCACCAAAATTAAGGGTCTTTTGTACGCCATAAATAATGGCAACTGTATTTTATTCTGGATTTACTTCTGGAGTTATCCCGAAGATAATAAAGGCTAATACTACCTAACAAGTAAAGACTAAATGCATACCTTTTCTACAAATTCTGTTGCTAAATTTTGCACGATTCATAATGCGAAGCATTAGAGTGCTCTGCGATCGAAAAATTTGTTTTGCGTCCTTTCTGCAACTGTTTTTATTGTTACACTTCTGTTAGTACACAGATCCTACTAAATTTGTATACCATTGTGTAGATAATTTGATGGAGATTAATACAGTACTTTTAAAAATTTGATTTAATGCAGCAGTAACGAAAACACATCAAACGTTTTTTTTTCAATCCCGTCATACAATGTATGAAACCTGAAAACTTGTAGCTAGCGAGAAAATCAATTAATTGAGTCATTTTTTTATAGATTCGCTTCAGCCATAGGAGGAACCCTATTGAAAATGACTATTTTATTCAAAGTAGGTTCAAATTATAATTAATAAAAAACTAACTAATATAATATAATGTCTTCCGTTGCCTAGCAACCAACAAAGCAAATTTAAATAGTCTTTAACAGTACGTAAAGATTGCGAGGTGAGAAATTTTATTCATATTGATGGGTTAAAAAGCAGTCAAAACATACTTCATAAAAAGTCGTTTAATTTTTTTTACTGTTTGTGTATGAGCGTTATGAGGCGTGCACTTTTGGATTTTCTAAATACGCTTGCGTTTTCTTCACAATAATTTCACACAAACATCCACAATTACTTGTAAGGCATCAAAAGGTGTTACCACTTATAGAAAAATGATCAACACGCTCTTTTAATGAACTCGTAAATCCATTGAAATAAAAATTAATAGTTCATCGAAGCCCACACTGTAACTATTGATAATAACCATTTCTATTGAACTGACCTACTTAACCACTAGTTTCAGAGTACTTAGGTGTTACATTGACCTTAACCTTTAAGAGATCGCGTGCAGGACCCGACTTGCCACCATTACGGTTTACCGGCTTTACTATCCTGTTTAGACAATCTTAACTAGGTAAATGGGTTCCTTATTCCTTAAGGACTTCCGTATTGTGTATCTTTCGAACATTTTAAGATATATGTCTTTGTAAGAACATAGAGGACTTGTGGATTTTATTCAATGTCTTTCTGTTTTTGAATTATGGGTAATTAAGAACAGCCGCATGGGTCGATCGATTAGGTAACGTTACGCTTGAAGACCCCTCCGTGCCTAGGAAAGCATGTTAAGTCGTTGCTCCCGGCTGTTATTCGTGGATCTTTGACAGTCGTTACGGGTCGTCAGAAGCCCGAAAGAAACCAGTCTTAGTAAAGGGTATCGTATTACGTAACTGAGTTGTGGAGGTCAGATAGGCAGTCGCTTCATGTAAAATACTGGTATTCAGCTGCATCCGGTTAAACTGGAAGCCGATCTATACTAGTTGGGAAAAGGACAAGTTGTTTTTTTTTTTCTGTTTCTGACTGAATTCAGATTATGACAACAAAAAGTAGAAAAGGGCGCGATTTAGAACTGGAATCCATTATTAACTCAAACTGCAAACATTTTGACTTGTGTCAGCAGTCTAAAGTTTCTTCAATGCTGGTTTTTACCACAGAAAAAAAAAAAAAATGAAGCTGCAGATTTATTTTTCCGGTTGATTCAATAATTATGATCTATTTAAACGTTTCCAGTGGTAATTTTTTCAATCCAATTTGCTTGAAAAAAATTGTTTTATTGTCATTCGAAAAACTGACAATTACGACCTCATTTATCATTGTCAGAAGATATTTTACCTGTTTAAAGCAGTTAAGGTGCTGTTGTATTTTTATCAAGATACTAGCTTCTGTCTGCGACTTCGTTCGCGAGCCTATTACCTTCCTCGAGAATTGGGCTGACCAATGCAAAAATATTTTTTCAAATCCGTCTGGTACTTCCGGCGATTACCCCTACAAACAAACTTACAAACAAACAAACAAAAAAATACATATCGTTTTATAATATTAGTATAGATTTATTTTTACCGGAGAAAACGCCTGTTCTTTTTCGACACAGTGCGGAAAAACAGGTTGGGTATGTGGGGCACGCGCAGTGGGTGCGACAATAAAAACTTCACCCTGTGCGCTTACGCACTGGCTTTTAACGAGGGGCCAAGGAAACTGTCACGCTTGCGACCAGTCTGTCATTTTTGTCAGTAACATCCCAATGGCAATTCGTCCTTGATATCCAAACTGGATAGTTTGTGACCTATATTCACAACTTCTTCCCATAGGGGTAGACAGAAACTACTGAACGCCACCTGCTACGATCATTGCTATTCGGTCCTTAAAATGAAATGAAATAAAATTATTTATTCTGTAAATAGGATATCGGAATCACTTTTACACGTCATATTAAAAAAATATATAAAAAATAAGCTAGTTGAGTTCGGCGTTTCCTTTCGACTACTCTGAGAAGAAAGGCCGAAACAAACTCAGAGGTCACAGTCTCTTTTAAAGTCCAGACATAATCTTGGTCAGGCCATATCCATACCTATACCCAGTACAGACAGATCCATGTTTAAACACTCTTTCGTTAATAGGTACTTCTGCTTCTTGGGTCCGTACCTTTATAGCAGGATTGATAGAATTGTCGACATACTTGCCTTAAATAGCAGAAGCTGTAAGAATGAAGTGTTTCAGTACATTCATAAACTGACCTATGACGAAACTGAAAACCTCTTAATTGTACCACATTAAGCTCATATACTCACCCTCCTACACACACTTCACTCATCTACATTCAACACAAAAGGAGGTCCACACCACACCCCACTCCACATTACTTCATTTTTACTTTATTTAAATTCTTATTTTATTTGCTGATAATTGATCTAAAAATAACGAAATATGTATATAATTATAACAAATTTGAACTTGTAAGCGTTTAACTGTATTTTTTAGGAATGAGCGCTGTTTGTCTGAAATACAGGTATTTATTTATCTAGTTCAGACACAGATGTCTTGTCGAATTTTATGTTAATATAAGATCCTTTTAGATATGTCTTTATTTATGATGTGTATCTTGAATTTGAAATAAATTATTATTATTATTATTATTATTATATGAGGACCATGTAGATTAGTGTCTGAAATGGTCTTTTGAGGAAAGAACCACTCAAATTTGAGTGGACCTGTCCTTATTATATTTAATTATATCTAGGTGCTTATTAGAAAAAATACATGTCATGTCATGTCATGTCTTCTCAAGATCACTTGACCGAAATAAAAAAATTATTATAACAATAAGAGTATCCTTGTTAATAAATATCACATTATGGGTATACATTATATTGTCCTGCGTGGGTCGTGTCGTGTGAAGGCATGGAGATAACATCAGTAACGTTTCAAGATCATTTGGAGCAAAATTCAGGTTATGTGCCAAAAAATGTCATAAATAGGTTGTTTTTTTTTTTGGATATTTAATAGAGAACAAGTTGAATTTGTTTAAGCAGGATTGCTGGAGGTAAAAATTATAATCTGCCGCATGATTTTGGACACGACCACGTTCTAAATGCAGCAAAAACAAAAAAACTCCTGGCACTCCGAGAGTGCCGACAGAAGTGAAAACTTAAACAAGATCGCCTTGGTGGAAGAAAAATACATGTATAGAACATTGGTCCGTAACCTTATCTAAATAAAGAGCACAATCGCGTTACAAAAATGAGGACTCGTCATGGCGTCGCGAAATCAATGGTTTAGTCCCATCTCAAAAATGCCCAACACGCCTAAAGAAGTTTTCACTTCAAAAATATTTCGAAAAAGTACAACACAGATTACGTTTCATTTAAAAAAATTAAAAACTTCTTAGGTATTCAAAGCTACAGGGACAACCGTTAATTTTCATTTTACTTAAATCTAGATGTGTAGAACAACCGAAGTCTAATGTTGTGATAGTTTTCATCAAGTTAACAAAATGGCGTCGGCTCCCTTCTGTTGTGTGAGATTCCTATATGATGACCGATATACGAATGGGGCCTTTCCAAATAGTCAAGTGCTTTTCCCGAGATTTTTCTCAGACATGGAAATATCAACAGAATCTTTTAAATCTGAGAAGTTTTAATTAGCCGCATGTATTCCCAGACAACAGATTGTGAAGGCTGAAAATACATCATCCTCTTGTTGAGTCACAAAAATTATAAAGCACAGTGGCATCAATTCATCAATTGGTAGTTGTAAAGGTAAAAAAAAGAAATTCTATATAGTCCGACTTTCAGATAATAAAAAAATATTAGACACGTATTTTTTGCTTTATCATATTAATAAAAAATAACTTAGAAAACACGCATTAAAGTTGGGGAGTGGGGGCTCGCTAGGACAACTCGGTATAAAATCTAGTAAGGCGTGATGTAATGCCACATTTTAACTCAATGCATCGCCGTAATCTTTTGATTACGTAAAAACAAAAAAACGTGTCCAATATTTTTTATTAATCTACCTTCCGGAAAAAAAAAATGGACACAGGCCTATTTATGCAGCCCACTGTACATAGGTACAGCAGCACCTTTTTTTTTTTTTTTTTTGGTGCGAAATTATCAAATAACTTCTCCCGCTCTGGGCGGAGCGGGAGGGCGTGCCAGACTCTTACTGACTAAAACCCACCCGTGTTCCTTCGATTGCCCTGTTGCCGGGTACAGCAGCACCCTGGTTGCGTAACACAGGATCCATCACAATCCGATTTATTTTGACAGTTCAACCATATTCATGCGTTATTTACGTTGTTGAGCACACAAATTTTTCGAACATATGAAGCAATGGATTAGCAATATCCTTCAAAATGATTCAGATTTTAATTGATCGTGCGTTCTGCAATTAGGGTGCTGATATTGATAACCGACCACATTATCCAAGCTTGGTAAATATTGCCAGCAGGTATTTCCAGACCAGTTACTGTTTATTGGTCTTTTGAGAAAACTGTATGCGTTTCAATCATAAAATCCATGCCAAAAAAATGAACTACCATTTCTTTTTTAATATTTAAAATGTCTGTACTCTGGACACCTTGCGATTCCCCAGCACAAAGGACGAACTCTCCTTGCTAAGACAACGCACAATTACACATAGTTACTATATAAGACTTGTCACGACTTCCGTCAAGTTTTACATGAGCAGGCCATAATAAGCACATCGACAATCATTTGTCAGTTATCTAGATCAAGTCCGTTCAAGGCTCACGCACGATTACCTAAAGGAAATTATGTGTTTCATGTATTAGTATGTAAATAGAACATTATGTGATTGTTTATATTGATTGGTGGTTGTCGTTATCGTGTTTAATATTTTTAGTAATTAGCTTAAAGTGATAACGTCTTTAACAATATCGCTTTGATGGTTAGACAAAATTAAGTTTAAAGTTTCTGACTGCCGATTTCTCAATTGCTAAACTTGTTAGTCGCTAAAGCTATTTAATTGCTGTATACAACGGTGCCTTCCACCGCGGATCCCAGAGCCATCATAGTTATCAGTTAAGTATGTATGCCTACTTTCTTTAAATCGTCACTCTTCGCCTGGGAATGGCGTATCTTAACCAGACGTCGACTAGGATTTTTGATCTTATTTACTTTCGGGATCTACCGTGACGACCAACCAAATAGTGCCGGGTCAATAATGAAGGAAGTTGCAACGAAAAAAAACCATAGTTTTGACTTCCTACATAGAAAACAGGACGCAGAAAAAAGTTTGGCCATAGACTAAACGGGATATTTACCAGTTCGTGCCACTAAAGATGAGACTTGATATACCAGGTGGTTTGACTTGCGCAGTAGAAGATTTTTGCCGCCGCCAAAAAAATGACTTTTTTTTTTGTTAAAAAATCTGCCTACCACAATTTTTGACGTAACGCTGCCATTTTTTTATACACTCCTGAGATCACTGCCGCTTTTCCTTAAAAGTCAATACCATAACCTCAAAAAAAAAGCAAAGTTTTTTTTAGGCCGCCTTTTGTATCTGCTATTTTGAATTTTTGAAAAACACCTGGAAACTGATTTTTGTTAAAATATATTTTTTTAATTGTTTTTGCTTCATTTCCCGAATTTTTGAAGTTATGGTATTGACTTTTAAAGAAAAGTGGCAGTGACACACGAAAGTGTGTCATCTCAGGAGTGTATAAAAAAAATGGCAGCGATACGTCAAAAATTGTGGTGTAGGCAGATTTTTTAACAAAAAAAAAGTCATTTTTTTGGCGGTGGAAAGAGAGAGCGGCGGGAGGCGCGGTCAAGTCTCATCTTGCGTGGCGCGTGTACCACACAGCGAAGGGTTTGCATAGTTTTAGCAGACATCACGTGTCTTAACTTCGGTACCACGCATTAGCAACACGTCCTGTGTCTAATTAATAAAATTATAAACAAAACGACGTCTTGAACTTTGATTTGTAATTATCACTTTCCCTGAAGATAAGAGTCATATGATGTTGTTTATGTGTTATTGTTATTAATATCGTGATATAGATGTCAATGGTATCATGTTTGTATTCTACTACATACTATCAAATGAATAAACTTTTTATGTGGGGATTGCCTTGCTAAATATATATATATTTTTTTTATTTATGTTTTGAGATATAAGTTCAAAGTGCCAGCGTCGTTGGTCTAGTGGTCGCAAGATCTACTGTTGAGCATGAGGTCAAGGTCTTGGGTTTGATTCCCAGGTCGAGCAAAGTGTTATTGGGTTTTTCAATTGGGAATTTCTCAGTGATTTTGAATTTGTGCCCGCTTGATGGCAATAGGCTCGCCCTCTTTATACATGAAATTAAAAACATAATTGGCGAAATGTGGGTTTACTATAGTATGTACACCCACATCAACATCACGCCTTTATGCCCCGAAGGGTTAGGCAGAGGTGTACCTATTAGTACACCCACATTTCATCAGTTATTTTTAAGTCCCATGTAGGGGCGAGGTTATAGCCATCAACCGGGCACAAATCCAGACTCCGGGTTGTTACTGAGAAATTCCAGACGGAAAAACCCAATAACACTTTGTCTGACTTGGGAATTGAACCCAGGTCCACAGCAGTAGCGTTTGCGTCTCCAAGACCAACGATATACTAAAATTACACAGACATTAATACCTATCTTATGTTAGCATAAACTTGACCAGAAGCAATTTTCAGGGTTGCCAAAGTTCTGTATATTATTTTCGGAAAATTTTCTCATAAATACTAATTTACTGACTTTATATTGACAACAAGATTGGCCAAAAAGTGTAGTTAAAAAATTTATTATACCTGGTGTCCCTGTTGTATAAGATATAGTGATCATAAAAACCACATTTCGGTCAGTAAATTAATTTATACAGATGTTAATAAAAATTGAGTATTGCCGCTTACTTCAAGGTTTAATTGAACTCTTTCGGGTAAACCAAAAATGGTAAAAAAGTCATTAGTATAGTTATAAAACATTACTTTCCAATAACTGGTCGCAATATAAAATTATTAAAGTAGAGAAAATGTTCAAATCATACATATGTATTTATTTCTGTTACCCAAACACGAACGTGTAACGTAAATAAAAGACTTGAATATAGGGGTCACTATTGGGGGGTAAACAAGAAAATTAAAAAAAAAAAGTTTTGCTAACAGTACCGTGTGACATATCAAATGAAAGGACTTGTTGCGAGGATCTTATTCATATTCATAGTCTGTCATATTTTTGTATAATTTTAAAATAAATGCATTTAAAGATATTTAAGGAATTCGATGAAAATTAACCACTCCCCCCAATCTCCGAAACTACCGGACCGAAAATTTTGAAAAAAATACAAATTATGCCTCTTTACTCATATATTACAGGAAACCTATAAGAAGTCTATGGTCTTAAAATAACATGGTAAATCTCTCAATATAAAGTAAAGTGGGAATAGGGACGAATTCAAATTTTTGTTTTGTCCGTCAGGTAATTATTAAAAATATTGGACACGTATTTTTTCATTTTTTACGTTATCAAAAGATTACGGCGATTGATTGAGTTAAAATGTGCCATAAAGTCACGAGTAAGTAGATTTTATACTTACACCACTGTACATAAATAATATGAAAAAAAAAAAGAATTAAAAATGAGAATCACTGCCTAGTCATTTTTTATTAATATGATAAGGAAAAAATACATGTCTAATAAAAGAGCGTCAGCCATATAATAAAAAAAAAAACATATTTTTTTATTATATGGCTGGCGCACTAAATAGAATTTCTTTTTTTACCCAGGAATCATCCCTATTTTTAGAGGTCCGGTTAAATATATACATGCCACAATAAAGTTGGAAGTGCCAGCCCTAGAAATCGCACTAAACGCTCAAATTGGCGAGCGACACGAAATAACAATCAGCACATGATCTTGTGCTAATCATCCACAATGAATAATTAGTGTTCCCACTTAAAACAGCCACATTAGCGTAGTGTAGGTAGATCATAGTTTCATAGATCATGTGCCTATGCGCATCCTTACGTCATGGCGATGGCGGGTAGAATGAAAGAAAATACAAAGATTTTATTCTTCTTCTTGCCCTTGTCCCATGTTACTTAACGGTGCAAAAAGTTTTTCTCTTATATTCTCTAATGTCAATTTGCCATTAATTCCTTTTTTAGTGTTCCGTAACAAAATGGTAAAAAGGAACCCTTATGGTGCGACTCAGTCTGGTCACAGCTGGATATCTCAATAAAGGCACTTTCAAACAGACGCGACACGCGACGCGACGCACAGTGGGCTGAAAATCGGCTTTCATAGACATTCGATTTTTTTTTCGAATTGGTCAAATTTTTTGATTGGAATTGTTTAAAACAATCATGACCTTGAGGTATAATTGGTATGACGTCATAGAACATAGTGGAAGATAGACTTTTGATTTTTTTTCAAAATACTTGTATGGGAATTATCATAAAATCTTCAATATCTCAGCTATCGCATATTTGCGCAAAAGAATTCTTTCACACAAAAAATCTCCTATTTTTTTGCCAATTTTTGATATATTTCACTTTTATGGCAGAGGTGCGATGAAAAAGAAAAAAAATAAAAATAATTTTATTATTTTTATTTCTTCATTTATAACGATTATAAATGAATTTAATTACGCATTAGAATAATATAACAAAGAATATATAGCACAATAGTCTAGGCCATCGTGAGCCGCTTTTTTAGTCATTGATTTTTATACTACCTAGCAGAAAAACAGCATCTTATACGTAAAAAAACAATTCTTAAATTGTTGACAACAAATACTCGACTTTATCGGAAGCCTGACCCTTTTAGCCTATAACAATTACCGAGAATTATTGCTAATAGGTACCTACCTATTAACTAATAGGTAGGTGATCAGTTGATCACCTAATTTAAGTTTTATTATGACAATGAAGGGTTTTTAGGCTGATTACTAATCGTTCTCCAGAGGTAGAACTTACAGAATCACTGTGCCTAATGGGTTATTATCATTAGGGTATAATAACAGTTAAACATATAATATACAACTACAAATATGACTTACATTTAAATTTTAAATAGTTTTATATAAAAAAAAATAGATCAAAAATAGTACCTAAATCTAAATACATTCTAAAAATAAAATTTAATTGATTATTTACAGACATGCTCTAAATTAATACTAACAAAAGTAAAACTAATAAAAAGTTAGTAAATAAACAAAAACATCTTAACCTACTGTTAGTCACAATCACTACATTCTGATTCTGATTCAGATTCGGAATCTAATTGATTTATATCGCAAAATTCGACATCGGGTTCTTGCAGGTTATCCAAAAGATCCCGAGTTTCAGAGAAGAGAGCTTTCCTGTTCTTTACATCCATAATTGGTCTAACTGAAGAAATGAGAGGGTCTGAAGTGAGAAGAAGCATGTTTAGAATGTCTTCATTAGAACATTGTCTGCTCTTTTTTCTTGAATGATGACATCTAAATCTTCGAAAGTCCTTATTACGAGCCTCTGATGCTTCTTCTGAAAGACACCCAATTGGTACTACTGCATTACAAGCTATAATATCTGCCCCATGTACAAGTAACTTGTGCACAGTTGACGACATGTAATACCAGTTATAAAGTGCCAAATACCTCTCTGCTGTCTTTAGGCAGTACTCTTTAAATTTTTCAATATATATATTTTCTTCTGATGTAATAGCCTGTAAAATAACAGCAAATCTCCGAATCAAATTCTCATCCAGACCCGTAATGGCTGCGGTTTTTTCCGGAAATTCAAAAAATCTCCGTGCTGTATTTCCATCGTTGGTTGTTCCTGAGCCTTGTTTAACCACACCTATGATCAGGTTCAGTTCCCGCTTGAAACCGTCTTGGATTGTTTTTTTCCTTGCCTGCAGAATAGCTTTATCTTCTTCCCCTTTTGCCATCCATTTTTTAAGATCTTGTCTGTAAGAAATATTTAAAAGGCATTCCATGCAATTGATGCGTGCATGTAACGAAGACAGCCCAAATTCGTATAAATTCTCAGAAACAGGCCTTTTTAACACTTCCGTTAAATTGTTCATCTCTGAAGGTTTTGCCAAACATAAATAGCAAACTGAGCTGGCTTTGGCTTCAGAGATGTAAGTGCAGACCTTGCCATCGATCATGGTCATCTTAAGGTCATGGGTGACCTTGTTGCTGCCACTATCTGTCGGTCTCAACGCTTTTATTTCTTCTTTCATACTGTCTAAATGCTCATTGACAACCAGTTTGCTTTCTTTCATGAAGCTAAATCGCACGGGACGACAAAATGATGAAGAACAGGGTTTCGGGTTTTTCCATATGGTGTCACTGCCATTGATTAGTTTCAATGGAACTAATGATGTCATGAAGACACTAGAATCATCATTTTCACTGTCCATTGTCTGTTTATATCTGCTCTGGCTAGACGCACCGTCAAATCCCCATTTCGATATTAATATTAACTGTTTCTGTTCTACGCACTCAGGTAAACTGTCGAAGATTCTTTTGACTGTTAAATCTAATAATCCTTGAAGAGAAATTTTTGCTGATGAATCCGTCACTGTTATTGTTTGTTTGGAAGGATAACATTGTAATTTCGCCTGTTGAACTTTGTAATAAGATGGATACAAATCTTTTACGCCTTCACGTATGGCTGTTTCTCTCAATGTTATATATTGCCACTTAGATAATTTTAAAGAGAGAAATATGCCAAGTGCCTTCTCGGGTGTGAAAACTTGCTTGGCCAACGATTGATGAATTAAATTATTGAACTTATCAGCAGCTCCTGGATTTGTCAACATGAATTCTAGTGCTGAAGCAATATTCTCCTTTCCTTCTTGTCTCATCTTTATGATAGCAGCATATGCTATCTCACTGGACTCACAATTTTCTTGATCTGTAATTCTCCTTCTTTTTTGTTTCTTTCCTAGATCTTGAAATGGTTTACGAGTTGGTGCCTTTCTTTTTGTCATTGTTCCAACTGATATTGCTGCTGATGTAGATGTGGAAGGTTGAGGAGATATGGCATTTACTTCAGAATCCACAATGCCTGAAGCAGCAGGTACTTTTATGCAACTAGGCCAATCAATATCAGTCTCAAGCCAGTTTTTGTGTTCCTTTAAGAAACACTCCAGTTTTCTGTTGGCTTGCTTCCATTTCCTTGTAATAGCTAGTGTAATCCTTCTGCAATATTCTTTTAATGTTAAATTATCTTCATCGGAGAGATTTAAGTTCAAACGAGAAACTACAGCATTATATAGTGCAAGGCTGTCACTGTACTTCCCCGAATTCTTCAAAATCATGAAGAAATCTAGGTAAGTAGATAAACTCTCCATTTTTTGCAAGCACAATTTCACTGTTAACACAAGGGGAAATCAATGTGAACTGAATAATTGTTCCCAATACTGCACTTTAAATACCTGTGAGATATCTGTACAGAACTAAATTAACCCTAATGATTATAACTCATTAGGCACCTGCACAGTGATTCTGTAAGTTCCTCTGGAGAACGATTAGTAATTAGCCTAAAAACCCTTCATTGTCATAATAAAACTTAAATTAGGTGATCAGTGATCACCTACCTATTAGTTAATAGGTAGGTACCTATTAGCAATAATTCTCGGTAATTGTTATAGGCTAAAAGGGTCAGGCTTCCGATAAAGTCGAGTATTTGTTGTCAACAATTTAAGAATTGTTTTTTTACGTATAAGATGCTGTTTTTCTGCTAGGTAGTATAAAAATCAATGACTAAAAAAGCGGCTCACGATGGCCTAGACTATTGTGCTATATATTCTTTGTTATATTATTCTAATGCGTAATTAAATTCATTTATAATCGTTATAAATGAAGAAATAAAAATAATAAAATTATTTTTTTTTTTTTTCTTTTTCATCGCACCTCTGCCATAAAAGTGAAATATATCAAAAATTGGCAAAAAAATAGGAGATTTTTTGTGTGAAAGAATTCTTTTGCGCAAATATGCGATAGCTGAGATATTGAAGATTTTATGATAATTCCCATACAAGTATTTTGAAAAAAAATCAAAAGTCTATCTTCCACTATGTTCTATGACGTCATACCAATTATACCTCAAGGTCATGATTGTTTTAAACAATTCCAATCAAAAAATTTGACCAATTCGAAAAAAAAATCGAATGTCTATGAAAGCCGATTTTCAGCCCACTGTGCGACGCAAAGACACCGCTCGTCGCGCGACGAGCGGTGTCTTTGTGTCGCGTCTGTTTGAAAGAGCCTTAACTAGTAATGCTATCAACATGAAATTTGGAATAGTTTTAGATGACGTTTGCACAACAATTTAGCAATTAAGATAGTGTTTTTTTTGCAAAAAGGGACTGAACGGGGGTCTTAAAAATTCGAAGTGGGGCTAGATGTGGGGTATCATTGCACATTCTCAAACATTTTTGTTTAGGTCGCATAGTTTTCGACTTTTGACGAAAAATGTTAAAAAAAAAACCGGTGCCCCCACTTATCTCCGAAGTTTGCAAGGAGAAAATCTAAAATTATTCTATGTGATAGAAGTTTATGTAAAGATTACAGGAAAAATAAAAGGATGTCTCTAAATTGCACACTTTTTCAGAAATCATCAACTTAAATTACATTAGTTCCACTATCGATCAGGAGATGGCGCTGACCTAAATTGCAATATTCTACACGGCAGTGTGTAGTGTTAAAATTCTTTGACGAATAAAGGGCTCGCCGATGAAAATTTAAAATGGTACGAAATCCTCGGTGCGCGAATCCGACGACCGGTTTTTTTTTTCATATAATTCCTCAGACAGTCCATCCATCTTTTCTTTAATCTCCCTCTCGGGAGAAGGAGAAAGAGTGATGAATATAAAATGAAACCATAAACATTTTATATTCATTATTCATCCACTCTTTTACTTAGGGCGATCAGCACATCAAAACTTCGTTCAAGAGCTGTCAGTGTACTGTGCAATATTGACACGGACACCTTTTGAACGCGATCTAGATTTAAAAAAAAAGTAAAGTTCTGTAAAAGAAGTAGATGTGATGTTCGCATTCAGTTTCATTATTTTATTTCATTTATCTTTTATATAGATTCTTTTTAATCATCAAAATCAATCTGCCTAGCCTTTTCCCAACTATGTCGGCTTCCAGTTTGACCGGCTGCAGCTGAATACCAGTATTTTACATGGAGCGATTGCCTATCTGACCTCCACAACCCAGTTACTGGGTCAGACGATACCCCTTGGTACGACTGGTTGTCAGACTTTTGGGCTTCTGAGTACCCGTAATGACAAATCTCAGTTGCATTTAAATACAAGGATGATATATTATATTTTATTAGTAGAGTTATGTAAATAATAAGGAATCGGAGATTTTATAGATTTTAAAGGTGATAAGACGTCATTATCGTGATCATCCCATTAGATAGATACCTTCTTACACTTAAGTGGAATTATCGCTTTTCAGGTGACTTTGTCTGCGTTTGCGCATACTTGCGTCAAACACTAATTTATGATTAAGTTATAAAATAGAGTCAAATCATTTACCTACCTATTTGTTTATCTTTCTATCTAGGTATTTAGCTTGTAATGTCCCATTACTGGGCAAAGACCTCTCTTTATCATACACGTCTGTCCTCTGTCATTGAAATCAAATTACTTTATTTTGATTATTATTATTATAATCAGCCTATAATGTTCCCACTGCTGGGACACAGGCCTCCTTTCGATGAGAGAGAGTGGTCCGTAATTCACCACGCGAGCGGGGCCTAGTGCGAATTGGTTAGATGTCACATGTCTTCTAATTTTTGATTCTAGGACATGACGGTTTCCTTACAATGTTTTACTTCACCGTTTTGAGAGCAATGGTGATGAAATTCTTTACACAAAGTAAAGCGCCTGTCTGAATTCGAACCTGCGACCAACTATTTATAAGTCGCGGCCGTTACCACTGGGCCACCACTACTGTAACCGGGCCACCACTACCATCACTGGCTTTATTTAAATTGAAATAAAATGATTTTTTATTTTTTATTTATTTTGTTTCTGATAGAAATAAATGTCTCCATGATTTTCTTTTCCCAAAAAACTTATTCAGGTCAATATTGAAATATTTTTGCAATAATAGTTAAAATCACATGACTTTCATTTATGGCTGGAGGATATTCTGTTAATAGTTTTTCCTCATCTAGTCGATAAAGACAACATTAGTTTCCTATTAGCATTAGTTTTTAATTAGCATAATTGAGAAAACTTTACTTTAATTGTTATTTGCATAGAATACTGAAGATTTTGGAGGTAATTTTAATATTAATGTAAGGATTTAAATATTTTGACGTTTGTAACTAATAATTCATCCAAATGAATGTACAAATGATTTGAGAAATATAATTAAATGTAGATTAGTATGTCAAATTGGTATTCTCTTTTCGTATAAGTTTTTATGTAAAAGAATATGCTGTTGTTTTGACTGACTCGTTGGTCTAGTGGTCGCAAGCGTTACTGCTGAGCATGAGGTCCTGGTTTCGATTCCCAAGTCAGGCAAAGTGTTATTGGGTTTTTCTATCTAGAACTTTTCAGTAGCAGCCCGGAGTCTGGATTTGTACCCGGTTGATAGTAATAGACTCGCCCCACATGGAATGGAACTTAAACATAACAGGCGAAATGTGGGTGTACTATAGGTGTACTTTTTTTTTTTTTTTTGAGGGGTGGAAATCATCAAATAACTTCTCCCGCTCTGGGCGGAGCGGGAGGGCGTGTCAGACTCTTACTGACTAAAACCCACCCGTGCTCCTTCGGTTGCCCTGTTGCCGGGGGCCACGATCTCCCTTTCGGTTTTCTTCGCAACCCCGGCAGGCATCGGCCCTAGTGGACCCCTTCAAACTATAGGTGTACTGCCTAGCCCTTCGACTAATACAGAAGTAATGTTATGTTATGTTAATATACTGGCCAACATGCAAATCTTCAATATTGAGACTATCATGAATTTTTCAAAATCAGTTATCTGGTTTTTATCAATAAACATTGTCACAAGCCACAATGATTTACATGCACTTATCCATAAAAGCTAGTTTTTAGAGTTCCGTAGTCAACAAGGAACCCTTATAGTTTCGCCATATCCGTCAGTCTGTCTGTCTGTCTGTCTGTCCGAGGCTTAGCCCAGAGACTATTAGTACTAGAAAGCTGTAATTTGGCATGGGTATATTAATCACGCCGACAAAGTGGTAAAATAAAACCATGTTTTTTTAGGGCTTTTTTTTAACCTCCCGTTCTCATTTTTATCAATAAACATTGTCACAAGCCACGAAGATTTACATGCACTTATCAATAAAAGCCATTTTTTATAGTAATCTTATCGAAAACCAGTTTAGCGACCAGATTCAGGGGTCACAAAGAACACCGTCATTTGTGTGCAAAAAAGGGTTCCATAATATTTATGTTTACTTTAGAAGTTAAGTTTTGTTTTGTCGAACTCGAACTGAACTTCACTTTAAAATTTTAAATGTCAAGGTGATCTCGAGAAGCGGCTGAGTTTTTATAGTTAGGGACAGGGTTAGATTAAAAATGCTTTTGTGCTATTGATTAGTCTTTATGTTTTGAAGGGTTAATCAGTTAATATTTAAATAGGACATGTTTTGTCCGCGATTCGAATGTTTTTTTGTCTAATATACGTGGGCTTTTTAAGTAAATTAGCAAGCTAATCAGGAAAATATTGTTTTTTTTTTTATTAAGCCCACTTGTCTAAATTAATTTTAGCTTAAAATCGGATTATTCTAAACGACCATCACATATAGTCATATAGAGGTTTTATTACTATTAAACCAGAAATCGACATAAACCAGAATTGTGGTAAAATAAAAATCAAAAAATTTTGATTTCGCAAAACCATTAAAAAACCACGTTAACATAAGCACTTCATTAAAATTCAAAAAGGACCAATAAAGTTTTAAAAAAAAATTACCGGTTTTAGTATTCAAAGAATCAAGAAAGTCTAGTTTTTTTGCCTACTCAATTAGTACCAAATTTAATTACTTTTAAGAATGATAAAAGACCATCAAATCTGCGGTAAGACTAACCATTTACCAGCTTCTGCTCGCGACTTCGTTCGCATGGAAGTGGTAAGACACTACAATATATTAAAACTACCCACCGCGTCGCCTGCCCGCGTTGTTACTTAGTTTTCGCTCAGCGTTCTTTCTGACTTTTTTAATTTTGCTCGGCTCCTAGGGTCGTGGCGTAATGTTTTAGCCTATAACCTTCCTCAAGAATTGAGCTATCAAATGCAATAAGATTTTTTCAAATCCGACTGGTAGTTCCAAAGATTAGCGCGTTCATACAAACAAACAAAAAAAACAAACTCAGCTTTATTATATTATAATATACTAGCTTTTACCCGCGGCTTTGCCGGCGTGTATGTCGGAAAATATCCCACAAGAACGTACTACCGGGATTTCATACCTAATAGCCGAGGAAAACGTCATTGACTCCTACCGCTGCGCTCGCGATGCCGTCAACCATAATTACTTTGTTACGCGTAATTTTGAATCTGTGATATCTTTTAAACTATTCATTTAAATTAAGTCATATTTTAATCTAAATTAAGTGCCTAATTTAAATAACGTATTTTATTGGATAAGGATTAATATACTGGTCAAAATAGCTTCCGAAATAATAATATATCTTTTTTGGAAATTCTGAAAGATAAAAGTGGTTATTGTGGGTCATCCTTAGACGATAGATATATGCTATCGAGGACTTTTTTGTTGAACTTTTTAAGATCTTCAATCCTGTAGACCATAAATTTGATGTATATTTTACGAATTAAGGCTCTTTCAAACAGGCGCGACACGCGACGCGACACAAAGACACCGCTCGTCGCGCGACGAGCGGTGTCTTTGTGTCGCGTCGCGTGTCGCGCCTGTTTGAAAGAGCCTTTAAGCGGCGCACGCCCGTAAAGCTGCCAGTCGGCATGATTTTTTTCCGACATCTTCGAAAATAATCGTCATATTTTAGCCAATTTATATAAAACTTTCCGCATGAATCACTCAGTCCATTGGTGAAGAGCGTTTGAAAATCTGTTCAGGAGTTTTTGATTCTATTGCGTTCAGACAGACGCGGCGGGGGACTTTGTTTTATAACATGTAAGGATAAGTAACAATAGTATAATGTGCTGGAAATACGTCACCGATTTGAATATTTGAGGTCCCAGCGCCGCCTAGCGGCGCTCGACAGAGTCTACAACATTACGCTCGAGGCGGTCAAACAGTGAATACGTCTAGAAATTGTCGCGCGTTCCGTATACATAATTGTGTTGCGTACCTAGTGTGTGAATTGCTAATGTAATTAATTTGATCGTTAATTATAATTTTATCTGAATTGTAAATGGTTTTTCTATTGCGTAATAACCAACACTACCCATAGTATGCTCTTAGTAGTTAAAATATGGCTGATGATAACGAGAGAGACGTACCTCTCAGTCATATGTATATAAATGTTTGTAATTATTACGAACCAAAATTTGAGTATTTATTATGGCTTAACTTGTTTCATGAAGGTGACCTGTCATCATCACAAGTTTTTTTATAATACCTAACCATCTATCTTTATTAAACACAGCCGGAAACCTGCGTTTCTGGTAATTCCTAATATGCAACAGAACTAATATCGATAATTGAATTCTCAAATATCTTATTGTTTTGTCATATTTCCAAATTAGTTCATGTTAAATTAAATATTGGTATGTTTATTGGTCATGCTTTCAATAAATCTTTGGTTTGAATAATTCTTGAAAATGTTTTACGCGTTCGTTCACTTCGCTACTCGAAAGTGCCTTTTTAGGCTTACGTATCCGAAGGGTGTCAAACGGAACTCTATTACTAAGCCTCCGGTGTCCGTACGTCTGTCTGTCATCGGGCTGTATCGCATGAACCGTAATAGATAGACAGTTGAAATTTTACTGTACTTTTTCAGCGTTTTTTGCTAAAAATTATACGCTGGTACGCAAGCCGTACGTGTGCGTGTCCGGACTCGTACTTGGCTGTTTTTTTTTTAAATTTCTGCGACTCTGTAGTTTTCTATTGGGCTCAAACTAAAATTCCAGCTTTGTACCAATAGTTCACAATTATACAGTTTTATTCATTCCCAATATTAATTCTCATACCGTCATAAACATTACCGCCTCTCTCAGAGGAGCTTATAATTACAGCCATAAGGGAACAGCCATATAGAATATTGATCATGAGAAATTTGTTCCTCTTCACTTAAGAAGAAGAAGACAGCCACTTCGAACCATGGGTTTAGATGGGAGATGTTGAAGAACCCCAGGAACACGAATCAAGGTTGAAGATGATGGAAATAAGACTCGGAAACATGACAAGAACTCCAAAAATGTGCATCGAATTGGAAATACTTAAGTAGTAGGTATCTATTAACCACATTCCTAATCCGTAAGTAGTATGGATCAGCTGATAGTCTCTACAGTTAATGTGGAGCTCGTAGGCGAATCCGCAGGCGTATACTACTCAGACGCAATTGTTGATGCCACTTTGGCATATATTTCGCAGAAATTGTTACTATTGCGTGAGGAGGGTTATTTAAAATGCGATGACCTCTTGAATTCTTGACTCGGAAAAAGAGTATATCGAGTATTGGAAGTGAAGAAATGTGATAGAAACTAACTTTGTCATTAGCAATGCAATGCATTGCAAGAATTTTGTATTGTTAATGATGCTTCTGATGATGATCTTCTTCTAGTTAAGTTTTGTCTGTGGTTTCTACCACAGAAAGTTCTCATTTACTTAAAGTAATTAAGAATCTGGAGATGATTCAGCCGTTTCGAGGCTTGTTCAATGATATAATAAGTTTCACGTGATTAGATGGTTCGTGTAATAACTTTATAAATTAAAATCATATCATCATTTTGAATGCATTAAGGTGTTTTACATAAGAATTGATAAGATTAGACACAATCTCGAATTAAGTTAATTTAATAATTAGAAGTGAATATTAGTGTCCCACAAGGTGCAGTGATGGCAACAACCCAACAACGAAGGAACTGTCTTTGTGGCAATCCTTGGGGAATTGAAATGATGATGAAGAAATTAATATTAGTAACTCATTCTAACTTTATCCTGACTCAACAAACATCCAAAAACTTAACGTAATGGAACATTATTCGATTGCCAGAACTACGGAACAGATCACAACATTTGGCAAAATAGGTAAATAAAAAAACGAACTTATGCAAACACTAATTATAGGCGTAATGCATACTTTCTTAGGGCCAATCGCAGTTTTAACGTGTTGGGAACAAGGCAAGGAAGCTCTTAGAAAAGCCATTTTTTGTACAAGAGACACCTGCCTGCACTTTAACAGTTTTTGTTGTCCGGATTGGCTTAAAATTTGAACAAATTGGCTTAATGAACAGAATTAGGCCCTACTTTGCAGGAATAACTAGTTAAAATAGAATGAAAATCGTTTATTTTCTTATAATGTTGGTATACAGATTGCACGAACCTGAGACTATGAGGAAGTACCTAATCATTTTGGTATTTATCTGTGGGGGCTTGTAATTAGCAATTTACTCATATATATCATTGTTATTATAATGTTATTAGTCTGTAAGCTTTCCGAAAAAATTGAATAAATAAGTTAGATCAATTTTCAATATATTAGGCAATTGCTGTTGAAAAAGATTTCAGTAAAGCTCTAGTCTTAATCAAATCAAGTTACACTGGAATCCAAGGATCATAGGGTCTTAGGACCAGCTAATATCAAGTCAGCATCTTCTATCAACTACCACTTACCAAAGTACTCAAGTAGCTGTGTCCTATCTCATCCTCGGAGGTCTCCCCTGACACCAGGGTCTGCCTTTTCCACTTCATAGCACCACTTTGGTATCACCACATTTATAAACAGGACTTTTTTTGCGGAGCTTTGCGCACTAAGTTGATAGAGCTGGCGAAAATTTATTTTTAAGTGTAAAATTTCTCGGATTTTAAGTTACGCGAAAAGTTTTAAGCTACGCGAAAATTGAACGGGTTTTATGCGTTCATGTTGTGAATATGATTATTTGTTTTTATTTTGTTTTATAATGTGAATGGACTGTGAGTGATAAAGTTGTGTGTTAAGTTTCTTGTTTATGCCAAGTTAAAGTTTTAATAAAATTGGGATTGCAATGCGAAAATATGTAAGGTAATATGTTTTTTAGAATTTTTTGGAAGATAAAGTGTGTTTCTGAGAATAGATATGGAAAAACCTCATTCGCTATTAAATTATACAAAAGTGAGTCAATTTTAATTTAAAAAATACTTAAGGATAATACAAAATATAAATGCAGCATAATTTGCGAAATATTACTGCGTATGAAACATGCGAGTTTTAGAAAATGACCATGATTATCTTGTGATTGAGTGTAATTTTTACTAGGTGAGATAGTTGGAATTAAATTTTCCTATAGTGAGGCGCCAATTAGGCTAAAATAACAGTAATGAGAATGATTAATTAGGTTACACCTAATCAATCATCAACTAAAAATAAATATAAAAAAATATGCGACTATCACTCAAAAATAATTTCCACCAGCCCGGAAAATTTCACATCACTAAATATAAAATTGCATTTCGTAAATGCACCGTAAACTTTAGCTCACAGAATTCAAAATCAAAAACTATACATTTCGAATTTTCGAAAAAAGTTGCTATGTCGATTGATTTTACACCTTATTTTTTTGCGCACAGAATTCGAATTGCATAAAATTTTGAATTTTCGAAAATATTGGATTGTCCTTTACTTAGCGGCCGTCCGTCGCGTCCAGGTGAACAAAACTAATGAGATGCGATGCTCCCGCGCGCATCTGAAGCTGAAAACTAAGGCGGCGGTCTGAGACCTGCGCAGGAGTCTGTGCGACGCCGAGATTGCTGGCGATAGCTTAATGTGAATTGAATTATGTTTGGGTGTTGTTTATTTTTATTATTTTCATTGATTAAACTAATCTTACCTACTTCAATTAAGCGTAGAAATAATTAAAAAGGACTGGTTTTATCTTCCTCCTACATTTATAAAATTATAGGAATGAAGTTTTTTTTTTTTGCTTAACGAAGTAATAATTTGTAAGGACCACTTTTTATTTTAATGATATCATCAAAATCGTCAAGTTAAGCCTTTACTTTTGTGTTTGTTATGCAGTTAAGTATTAATTGAATATCCCTCAGTTTTTATGAGACCTAAGGTTTCCAAATAATAAATCATTAATTTGCAAAACATAATCTTAATGACCGAAAATCCGAATCGTAAACAATAAGCAAAGTTTCTTATTTTTTTACCCGACTCCGGCAAAGTCAAAGGAGGGTTATGATTTTATATTGTTAATTTACGTCAGCAGAAACGAAACCTTTTTATAATAAAGCTAGGGCCAAATCTGAGGAACGTCACGTGCAGAAAATCTATAATAAACTTTATTTATAAACGTCTCATGCTTAAACGGTACAAAACAGTACGACCTGTAAAACTTTCAAAGAAATAATGATAGAAAATTCATCTATTTTAATAAGATGTAATAACATTTTTAATTTGGTACTTAGTTTATTAAAGAAGATGTAGTGACAAAAATTGAAAAGGGTATGCTGAGATGGTTTGGGCATGTTGAGAGGATGAATGAAAAGCGACTAACAAAATGTATTTACAAGGCTGATGTGAAGGGAAAAGCCGGTCGGGGACGCCCTAGAAGGACATTTACTGACCTTATTGGTGATGTTCTTCAAAAAGGCCAGGTGCGGTAGTACTCGCAACCGGTGGGCGTGTATGACCAGATGCATGAACGTAAACGAGGTAATAGGAGTATGTAAGGATCGTGGCAGGTGGCATTCTGTAGTTTCTGCCTACCCCCATGGGATGAAGGCGTGAGTTTATGTATGTACGTATGTTTATTAGTCATTGCCTACAAAACTGTTATCACTAAACAATATTTCTTTATTATCATTGACGCATAGTATTTAAATGCTTCTTGGAAAACAATCCGCAGAAAGACTGTTTCTTCATCGCACCATTATCCACCTGACTTTATCCCAATTTATTTAGCTCGGTGACTCGGTACATAATATATTTTTCACACCTGCTCGGTAATGTCAAATTACATAATATGTCATGCCAACCTAACCTAAAGCAAGTCATTAAAGTCTTATAAAATTTTATTAAATTTAATTATAACCAGCTGTTCAGTAATGTGATTTGAATTTGGAACTTAACTGAAAGTACGTATAAAATCTAAAAAAAAAAAACTGGTTTTTACTGCTTGGCAGATGTCAAAAATAGAGTATTCTCCGCGGCGTTAAAGGTGGCTTCGTTCGTCTTGGGCGAGCTTAAATCCCTCGCTGCACTCAGTATTCTCAACGCTTCGCTCAGGAGTTTACTTTGAACTTCGAAGAACCTTTGAATAAGCGGGGCGCTAGATTGCATACCGAGCGCAACGTCCTTCATTACGCTTGGTATTCAATCTAGCGCCCATACGACACTGCTTTATCTCCTTGCACTACATCAACCATTTCTTCCATACATTTCCATCAGCCATCATGTCAGTATTTACCCCCATTTCTGATTACTTCATCTACCACAAAGTTCATCTAAAAACAAACATTTAATCACGACCCTTTAGTTAAGTTCAGTTAAAGTTTAACCTTAATTTTTCAACTGAAAATCGCTACCCGCGCATCTCAGACCGCAACCTTCCTACATACTATCATTGCCTCACACATTACCACAGTTTGCCGTAACAGTTAGAGCGTCCTCCGCTACCGATAACAATGCCGTTTATCGATAGCCTAACTCTAATAGCGCGCTAATTAACGCGTAATGATGGGAGTAATTAATTCACGTGATTTTCGCGGATGTTCGTTGATGTAGGTATGTTGCTCACCACCTCACCATGAGTTGGTGAGCAAGATTTTCTTTTATGGAAATGTTAAGTGGCACTAATTAATTCGGGTCGATTCACTGCCAATGTGGAGAGATTTTTTTTAAAGGATATCTTTTGTAGGCCTGTCCTAAAAGTCGGGGGCTCGTTCGCTCGGTTGGCTCGCTCACATGAGCCCCCGTCATCCCCTTCGAACCCAATCTGTCTGAGTCGGGATGCCCTAAGTCCCGAGCTCGCTGTTGCTTGCACTGGCGGCGTCTAGCGAGCAAACAAACACCATCCGAGTCAGGGTGCCCCAAGTCTCAAGCTCGCTATTGCATCCGTAAATAAGTAGTTTTTTTTTTTAACTTCAGAATTATTTTTCTCGAAGACTAGGTGTTTGCTAGCTGTGACATTTTGCAAAAGCGTTCTTCATAAAGATATCTGTACGCAACAATTGAAGCTTCTTATACGCGGTCCATAAGTACAGTGGAGCTAATATTTAAGAGGCTAACTTAAAAAAAAAAAATCATCTTCGGCAAAAAAAAGAATATGTTGTGGAGGGTTCAGGTGCGCGTGCTACTTGACAGAATGCAGAGCGGCCACGGTCATTGGTCATGCATATCTAGATGCGGTATGCCGAATCTGTACCGAGCTAATATAGTATGTTGATGTCGCACCGCTGCTGCGCCGACACATCAGAAAAGGGTCTTAAGACCAGGCAATCCAAAGACAATTTCCACGCAAACTCCGCCCCCACCATTCCACTATGTGCTAAACGCTAACACATCAGTAATAAAGTTGAATATCGCGTGCGCTCTTTGGTCGTGTTCGAACACGGAACTAAATGTCGTAAGTCTCAATTCTTATTTCGTTTATAACGAAAGTAATAATTGATCTAGAGAAAAAATATCTTGTACCTGGATAAGAAACTATATTTTCTTACTGTCAACAATTATTTTAGACATAAAAGCCGAGTAATTTTGTTTTTGTTTCTAATAATCTTTAAAAAAGACATGATTTTCGAATAAAAAATTAATCGAGCGAAATGTTACAATTACGTCTTATATTTGGAAAGAAAAAGATCCAATAAATCATATACTAAAGTTCAATTTTGATTGTATGCGTGACTTTTTTAGAATATCAATGCAAATTAACATACAATTTAGGGAGCCTCCTCTTAATTAGACGTAATTTTTGGCACTTTTAAACATATTGAAAACGAGATTTATACCTGACCCTGTAGTTAGCAACATACATACCTACATAATGTATGTAAGGTGTTATCGTCATCCACAGGGTATTAAACTCATTAGCATTCATTATGATGAGGCGGGTGTCCTCATGATTTTACCTTTGTAAATTGAAGATCATGATTGCTGTGGAGATTATTGTTTATTACGACATTTTTAGGGTGACGTACCAAAATGGTAAAACGAACCCTGGTGCGACTCAGTCTGTCTGTCCGTCTGTCTGTCACAGCTGAATATCTCAAGAACTACTAATGCTATCAACTTGAAATAGTTTTAGATGACGTTTGCTCAACTATTTTTGCATCAGGGACTGAACAGGGGTCTTAAATATTCGAAGTGGGGCTACTTGGGCATGTTGGGTATCATATGAAAGAGCGCTATTTGCACATTCTCGATTTTTTTTTAGGCCGCGTAGTTATCGACTTTTGGAGAAAAATGTTAATAAAATACCTCTAACCCTTCGTTATCTCCGAAGTTTGCATAGAGAGAAATCTGAAATTATTCTATGTGTTAGAAGTTTAAGAAAACATTACAGGAAAAATAAAACGAAGTCTCTAAATAGCACACTTTTCAGAAATCACCAACTTAAATTACATTAGTTCCACTATTGGTCAAGAGAGGGCGCTAACCTAAAACTGCAATATTCTACTCGGCAGTGTGCAGTGTTAAAATTCTCTGACGAACAAAGGCCTCGGTGATGAAAATTTAAAATGGTACGGAACCCTCGGTGCGCGAGTCCGACTCGCTCTTGACCGTTTTTTTTTTTACCTAAGCCCAAAGGTATTTTTTTTATTTTGGGGAATACCCTTTGTATAACATAACATAACACCATGCCCGTATTCCCTTAAGGTTTGGGCAGAGGTGTACCTATAGTACTACCTCACTATAGGCTTACTGGTATGGTTTTATTACCATAAAACAGGTCAAAAATCCAGACTCCGGGCTGCTACTGAGAAATTCCTGTAGAAAAAACCCAATAACACTTTGCCCGACCCTTTTTTTTTTTTTTTTGAGGGTGGGAAATCATCAAATAACTTCTCCCGCTCTGGGCGGAGCGGGAGGGCGTGTCAGACTCTTACTGACTAAAACCCACCCGTGTTCCTTCGGCTGCCCTGTTGCCGGGGGCCACGATCTCCCTTTCGGTTTTCTTCGCAACCCCGGCAGGCATCGGCCCTAGTGGACCCCTTCGAATCTGCTGACATCTCTTTGAGGCGCGCGTGGAACACAACGCGCCGTCGACCCGGGCCTGGTCCTTATCGGACGGTGAGCCACCCATTGCTCACCGTCCGCAAGCCCGCGCCTACGGTGGCCGGAAATCGCCTCGCGATTCCCGACGCCCTGGGCGTCTCCTCCTGCGGCGGTTAGGGGCATGAGGGCGCGAAATTTGCCTCTCCCTCACGCGTTCCGCCTCCTCCTTCGCGAGCATTACCGCTGCGCAGAAGGAAGTGACGGCCTCCCATTTCCTCTCGCTCCATACCATGCCACTCCATACCACTTTGCCCGACCCGGCAATCGAACCCAAGACCGCATGCTCAGCAGTAGCGAACCAATGAAGTACATTATATCTTTGTAGAAACTCAGAGGAACTTTGTATATACACCACGTAATTGCTTTATCACCCTGAAGTTGCTTGCACTTCATAAAACGTCAAAGTTAATTTTTGCTTTAAACTCGATAGTGGTGCCGATTCTCTTGTCACGAATGCCTCTAAACTAGACTTTTGCTTAGATCTCGAAACTGGTGGTCCAATTACAAAAATAATGAAAATTTCGACCCCCTTTATAAAATCCTTAAACCCCTAACACTCAACATGTAGGTAATATTTTTTCTTATTTTTTCATATACAAAGTGAAAATTCCATATAATACACGTCGGGGCTGCACCCCTGCGCGCCTCGGTCTCAAAAAAAATTCACGGGATTGGGCAAATAAGTATCACGTGTAGAGTCGCGATTGTCAAATTCAATTTAGTTGTGACAAAATTATTTTTAAATTTAGAGAATTTATTTTGCAGAAAAGCGTTGAGATTTAGTCAAAAGTAAGGAATTTTAGTGAAAGTTTAGTTCGGTACAAGAGAATCGGCACCAGTTTCAACCTTGCTAAAGTTTCAATTTACTGGAGTTTTTGTCATAAGTGGTAACGCAGTTCCGAGGTTAACTATGCCTTTAGCCAATTGTGATGATATAATTCAACAGGTTAAAATAATTTTCTTAGGAGTCCCTAATACCTCAGCTCAAATTCACTCCTTATCTCGCTCGCACGATACTACTCGCAGACTGAGTGAGAGCGAAACTGAGAGGCGGGGAGAAGGCTCCAAGGCGCCGATAGTTTAAGTAATTTCTTTTTACGACGAAAATAATAGTAATTAAAAAAAACCATAGTTGGTATCATAAAGTTTCATGATCTAATTTGAAGTATTTTTTTAGTATTATATTATTGTTCGGTTTGGAGGTTAACATAGAAGTTTTTTTTTTTTCTATCGCAATTTTTTTTATGGAGACATACTTTCGTCAAACACATTCATCCTCAACCTTACCATAAATATTTATTTCAAAATGAATGCTGCTGTATTTTCGATATAACGGAGGATCTTGCTAATTTGAGGTAATAAAAACTCTTAAAAAATGCTGGCCCTTCGCACCGCGGTACTTGGGATCACAGAACAGATATTATCTGTTGTGTGCTTGGGATAGTGGGGTTAGAAAACAATTGAGATGTGTGGGTAGGTTAGGTACACATAACGTCATTAAATAGGTACCCCAGCAGAAAACAGGCAAGTACAAATCCGACGTAGCAGGATTATGTGAGTTTTACAAAACCATTTAATACACATACTGGGGTTTATATAAAAAAAAAAAACCAAGCGGACCATACGCTGAAAATTTTGGTACAATGGAAAAAAATATTTATTAAGAATCGGTAGATTAGGTACGATGATTTAAAAATTTAAAAAATAAATATATATTTTGAATTTCATGATTAGTTTGCTTGCCAGAGAAGTAGGTGTAATTTTAAAAAAAAATATCAAAAGTACAACCAACCGACTTCCAAACTAAAAAGTGAAAAACAACTTTAATTTCAGAAGTCGGTGTCTTTGGATCAATCAGTAATTGAATTTTTTGCCACCGACTTCCGAAATTAAAGTTGTTTTTCACTTTTTAGTTTGGAAGTCGGTTGTATTTTTGTTTTTTTTTTTTTTCACTTTTTAGTGTGATGGTTTGTAATTCATCAGTAACACTTAACGAGAGCAAAACGCTTTTCGAGAGCAAATGCACGAGTTACTATAAAAAATACCCAAATGGCTATAGGTGTGCCTATAATATAATACTAGAGATCCCTCAATTTCCCCAAGATTCCGTAATCAGATCGTGACCAAATAACAATGGGACCAACCTGGAAGTATACCCTTTCAAACAAAAAAATAATTTTTCAAATCGGTTCAGCCGTCTTCGAGTAATCGGGGAACATATATAAAAAAAGAATATTCCGACGAACTGAGAACCTCCTCCTTTTTTTGAAGTCGATTATAAATAAGCCATATTAGAATAACTTGGTTTTTTTAATAACCTAACTTGGGTAAAGGGACTTAACCGACATCATAAATTAAGAAACCACAATCAACAACAAAAAAAAAACGGCAGAATTACAACAAAAAATTATATAATTACATAGGAAACCCATTAGTTTACGCCAACAATAACTAATATTGCTAACTATCGATCTGGTATTGATTTCCTCCATTACTTCAAATTAGTCCATACAAGGAAACCTAGCGGTTTCCCTATATTGCAGTTCATTAATTCATACTTGAATGCATGCACTATTTATGATTTCTTTCTATTGTGCTGTCAATACATTTGTACATGACATGCCATTAAATACGTCCGGTGCACCCTGTGTACTAAGCCCCGTTACGGACCTTCATGACAGAATAATCCTATTAGTACAGTCGGTAAGCAGGACCTCTGACTTTTCGGAATCATGTGCGTATTGTATAATTATCGCTTGCTTCAAAAACGCTAAAGGAAAACATCGTGAACATGCCTGAGATATTTTTTGACGGCCATGTGAAGCCATGTCAGAAGCCCATGGGCGGCATAAAAACTCTGACACCAGGTTAGTCACAAAGCACTCGAAAAGAAGATTTAGAGCGGAAGGCTTTCACTATAGGGCAGTGTAGGTACGATTCCCTTTAGGCGTATTACAGGTAATGGCTCATTGTCCATGTCTACGTAACAGTATGTCGCCAGTGACAATAACTTGCGGAAGTAATCGTGTAGTCCATAGTATGATTCAACTGAGGGAAATTGTCATTACGGTGCACGCAACGCATGGTGTAGTGACCTCTACATGAATTCAGTGATCCTTGGACAAGTGAACTAGATTCCAGGAATCATTAGGAAAATTAACCTTCATTTAAGGGGAAATGTGCATGCATTGCAAGCTTTTTCTTTCATTATTATTGAAGTACCTAAATGTACACAGATTGTTATTCAGAATTTGCGGAAAATAACTTGCGAAGCCGCGGGAAGAGATTGCCTAGGAGGACATATAGTGGCCTTATTGGTGATGTTCTTCAGAAAGGTCAGGTACGTAGTACTCGCAACCGGCGTGCGTGTATGAACAAATGTATGAACGTAAACAAGGCAAAAGGAGATGTAAGGAACGTAGCAGATAGCGAACCTGCCTACCCCTATGCGAGGCAAGGCGTGAGATAAGTATGTATGTAACTTGCGACTAATTGATTGAAAATAATAATCAGTTACGGAAGTAATATTAGTATAAAGGATGGTACATAAAACATTGCACGCAAGCTTGATGAAGCAGCTTATTTCGTTATATCCAATGTCCTAATCCAGGTTATGGTCAACTCATGTGCCAAATTTCGTCTAAATCTGTTCAGCTGTTTTAGCGTGAAAGCGTTACAAACAAATAAACTCACTTTCCATTTGTAATATAATTAAGTTAGTATTAGAGATGTTTTTTAACCACCTTCAAAAAAAGGAGGAGGTTTCTCAATTCGACCTTATATATTTTTTTATGTGTGTTCGCGGATACCTTCGTCGTTTATGAACCGATTTGATGAATCTTTTTTGTTGGAAAGGAGATATCCCAAGGGTGGTACCATGGTAATGAAACCAGGATTTGATGATGGGACCCTGGAGACATCTTGGGAACTCTTCAAATATCATAGGAAAACCTATTGATTTGGGTATTTTTTATAGTAACTCGTGCAGTTGCTCTTAGAAAGCACCATTTGGTGAAGTGGAACTGATGATGAAGACCACAAATGGCCACCGGAATTACTCAATAATAAGTATTTCACGGGTTGCGATTCGATTACTTTAATAAGGTTGCAATGCAATTTGTGCTCGTCACAATGCATATGGAGAAGTGGAGCTGATGATGAAGTACCAGGAGAACTCCTCAACGATTAACGTCGCTGCATCGGGAAAAGCAATATTTTGTAAAAGGTGATGAGCAGTTGAGATTAGGTTATTGTAACTTAGATAAATTACAAACCAACCACTAAAAAGCGAGAAGTAAAAAATTAAAAAAAAAAAACAACCGACTTCCAAAAAAAACACACTACGAACTAAAAAATAACTTAAATTTCGGAAGTCGGTGGCAAATAACTAAAACACAAAACTAAAGACACCGACTTCCGAAATTTAAGTTATTTTTCACTTTTTAGTGTTTTTTGGAAGTCGGTTGTTTTTTTTTTTTTTGTAAAAAAGTTTTGACAGATCGAGGCCGATATTTACTGTTCCCAAAACTCTGGTGACGCCCATAGGTATTGATTTGATTCGGGTCTTGAGAAACGTCAATGCTTTTAAGAGTAATGTCTCCTGTAAATGTTGATTTTGTTGTCGCCTTCAAAGAACAACAGACTACTTACAACAGACAACAACAGACTATAGACACAGCAGACTATAGGGCATATTAATAAATAATCTTTTTGAAGACTTGGACGTACAGAACTTTTAGATACAGAAGGACCAGAATGAATTTGTGGACCATTATTTTCTATTTAGATGTCTGCTTATCGCTTATCTTATAAGTGTATCACGGTACTATTTCTTACGTGAGTCATTGAGAGCATTTCTGCCAGGTCGCAGAGTTGCTAACAATGAGTTGAGGAAGTATAATCGGCCGTGAGTGATACCACTGAGCGTGTGTCCATTGTACTATTATGTAGTGACGTGACGTGAGTGACTATTTGAGTGAAAAAGGAGGAGAAACCGATATTTAAAATATGACATTTATTGAGCACGAAACTGAAAACCGAAGTTAGTTATCTTACGAAGCTATGCGCGCTTTACTTATGGTAACCAAGTGTACGAACACGGTGTGAATGTGTGTGTAAGCGCAAAGAGAAAGGATTTTTTGAGTTATATAAAGTCCCATTAAAATAGATGGACAAACTTTTAGAAATCATGCAGACCAAAATAAGGACAATGGTAAAAAATATACATAAGAAAAACGCATTAGATACTTACTAAAAAAAAAACTGCTAACGAAAATACACTAAAAATATTATGTTGGTTAATTATAAGGTCAAAATAAAATCACTTTAATCAGTGTTTTTTTATATATCCTTGGTTAGACGTACTGAACGCTGTGTTAAAATTTGTCCATCTATTTTAATGGGACCTTATATTAAAGTAGCAGGTTAAATTGATTGATTTGATTTAATTTAATTTATTTTGTTACCATTTAATCGAATTTAATGTGATGATTAATTTTATTTTATTTGATCTTATTTGATGACTTCTATTAATTTATGTTTGGCTGGCTGCCTCTTTGGTCTAGTGGTCGCAAGCACTACTGCTGAGTTTGAGGTCCTGGGTTCGATTCCCGGGTCCGGTAAAGTGTTATTGGGTTTTTCCATCTGGAATTTCTCAGTAGCAGCCCGGAGCCTGAATTTGTGTCCGGTTGATCGCAATAGGCTCGCCTCCCATAGGACTTAAACATAACTGGCGAAATGTGGGTGTCCTAAGGGATATATATATCTATACTTCTGCCAAAACCCTTCGGGAATTATAGGCGTGATGTTATGTTTATGTTACGTTTGGCAATGGGTGTTATCCACCTGAATTAAATGAATTTATTATTAGTTTTAAATATTAGGAATGGTTCCAAAAGAATAATAAAAATTACTGCTGTCTACATTCTAGTATTACCAGTTCAATTTAGTAGCGAAACTATGAAATACTTAAATTTAACTTAAATGCTGACATTGGTGCTAGCGCACTATTGCTTTTATAACTATTTTAGTATGTTCTTGCCCCAGATACTAATCCAAAATACTCAATAAAACCTTTAGGAAATTCATATTAAAATTCTCATTAATACAGAAGAGTCGATAAAATTTCAAAAGTCACACGTCACGTATCTCGTGCCGTACCGTTCAATGGAAACGCGCATCGTCTTCCCCTTGCAAGTGTACAAATTACCCATTATGATTCTTCCTTTGCGAGCGCGAGCCGTGCGCTGCGTTTGCGCAAATCTCAACCAGTTAAGTCGAACGCTAACAAAAACTATCAACTAACAATTTCAATCGAAAGTACTGCAAGGAGGACTAAATTAGTTATACATTACAAGTGATAATATTTTGCTCGATTTTGGTAACTATGTACATATTACGATCATTGTTAGATCTAAAAAGGTAAATCCTATACTATTAAATTAGTAATATTTGTAATCACGTTCTCAAAAACGTCTCTAACGATTTCAATGAAAGTTGCAATAAAGGGTTTTACGGGGGAGCTAGGTCTCTATCTTGGCAAATTCGTTTTCTCTATTTTCACAGCCTCGGGAATGTGATACAACGTTGGTGTACCTAGACGATATGTTTATCTATTTTCACCCGAGCAGAGCTCGGTCGACCAGGTACAATTGTTTAAGTATTAAACTGATATAAATCATAATCATGTTGCCGTATTTATCAAAAGGGAGAATTCAATGAATTAACTGCCAACACAGTATTTGAGATTTAATTGGATAAATTGAATGTCTGGGCACTCGAGGTCATACCGATATTTTTAGTGAGGGCCCGGAAGCCTTTCTTGGTATTCTAAACTATTAAATGAGCAATATTTGTATATATATAGTTGTAATCACGTTGAATGAAAGTTGCATTTTAGGGGTTTACGAGGGAGAAAAATCGATCTAACTAGGTCTCATATCCGGGAAAATTTGTTTTCTACGTATTTTCACCCGAGCAGAGCTCGATCGCCCAGGAACTAATGTAATAAACAGCATGTTTACTATACCATAAATAATAACTAGAGTACTAAGACCTTTAAATATTCCCATTGCTGGGACACAGGCCCTAAGTCTCGGCCGTTTCCACTGAGCCACAACGGCTTTCCTCAACAAAAATATTAGTTGGTTAAAAACTGCGCGCGCGCAAACTGCCTGTGCGTCAAAGCCATTAGTAAATAAAAGCCATTAGCATTAATAAATATCACAATTGCACAATAATTACACTTTAATAGAAGTGTACTTAAAATAGACTTGGGAACTAAGAACAGACAAATAATTTGATGAAACATGAGTATTATTTAAAAAAAAAACAATATGGGTGCCTTCACCATTTGTAGCCGTCAAATAAAAGGTAAGACCTATTAGTACTACTACGGAAGGGCTTGTGGCTAAGTAATAACAGCCGCACGGGTCGATCGATCGGGTTAAGCTAGGCTTGTAGCGGCCGGTCCGTGGATGGGTGAACATCTTTACATACCGAGACTCCTCCGTGCCTGGGAAGGCATGTTAAGCCGTTGGTCCCGGCTGTCATTCGTAGATCTTTGACAGTTGTTATGGGTCGTCAAAAGCCCGAAAGTCTGACAACCAGTCTTACCAAAGGCTATCGTGTTACCCAGTAACGGGTTGTGGAGGTCAGATAGGCAGTCGTTCCATGTAAAATACTAGTATTCAGCTGCGTCCGGTTAGACTGGAAGCCGACCCAAACAAATAATTGGGAAAAGGCTAGGCAGATGAAATAAGGTAAGACCTACTAAAAGCTTATTCTGACCCTAGCTAGCTGTTTATTGCTCATGTTCGATGAACAAGACGGATATAAGTAGAAAAGGCCCTAGAATGATATATACAGACCTTATTGGTAAAGTTACAATTCCGTAGACGATTGCAGGCAGCAGCAGAAGGCGTCTTGTCGCCGCGACTGGTTTCTGTTTATTTCAATGGAACAGGACGTGTCGCTAGCTACAGAAGGTATTTCATGGAAATAAATAGAAACCAGACTGCCTTTAAGTCCTTCGAATAGGACAGGTAGTAGGTACTCAAACCCGGCGCGCATGTACGACCAGATATATTTGTATGAACGTGGACAAAGCAAAAGCGAGGAGCACGTAATTATCATTAGGTGACATTCTTTAATTTCTGCCTACCATGTTTGTAGAACTAACTAATTCGTCTACAATCAGTGTTGTCGGCAACCCCAACCATAAAATCCTCTTAAAGAAGCTTGAAGGCTTCGGCATATTTGGTCTGTTAAATCATATATCACAGAAAGAAAACGAAGAGTGGTTATAAAGGGGTATCGGTCACCAGTTAATTTTCTTCATCTGGAGTCCCATAGGGTTCGCACCTAGGCCCAATTCTCTTTCTCATGTTCGTCAATGACATAGTTCTCTGAAGCAGCAATTGATCTATTTTCACCGATGCTTTGTATTTCCGAACGTATTTGTGAACATAGCTCATCTTTAATTCTACTTTATTTTATAACTCTTATGTAAACTAACGATATCTTGCACTTCTGTAAGTGACGAATTCACAATAGGCCTGTGTCCAATTTTTTTCTGTCCGGAAGGTGGCTTATTAAAAAATAGTGTACACGTATTTTTTCTTTTTTAACGTAATCAAAAGATTACGGCGATACATTTAGTTAAAATGGGGCATGACGTCACGCCTTGCTAGATTTAATACTGAGTTGTGACGTAACGAGCCTCCATTCCCCAACTTTAATGCGTGTTTTCTAAGTAATTTTTTATTAATATGATAAAGCAAAAAATATTTTTTTTATTATCTGAAAGACGGACTATATAGAATTTATTTTTTTACCTAGGCAACTACCGTATTTCTAAAACTGTATGTAATTTTTGTTTGTGTAGTCTTAGCGAATAAGTCATAAAAATAAATAAATAATTAACCCTGACATAGGCCTTTGTCTATTCTCAAGGAAAGTTGGCGCCAAAATCTAAAAAAAATAACTTCTAAAATCAATCAATGAATCATATCACGCCACTAATGACACGCTGCCTACATTAGTGCTAATTAATTCAGTATAGTCTAGCCTAAAACAAGGACTATTACCATCGGAATTCATCGCGCATTGGTCTTGCTCAAGCGTCACTGAGTAAGGTCACAGAACATCTTTTATAACTTTGAGCAAGCGTGGTGATCAATGATCATACCTACCTTCTCCGCATGAGAAGGTATGATCATTTCCCCTTGCCCTGCAGTGGGAAAATAATAGGCTGGCATTATTATTATTAACTCCTATATTATAAGAGTCTAGCCTATTGGTAGTAACTGGGATCAAATGACTCCAGACTGCCACAAAGAAAGTTCGAATATACTGTTGTTTTTTTTTTTTATATTGGAAAAACTTGTTTTATTCTTTAATGAACAGTAATTCATTAAACGTCTAGTATTCTGGAGCGTAAAAAACTCGCATCTAGCGTGCGTGTATGACCCCATTTGTATGAATGTAAACGATGCAAAACGAGTGTGTAAGGATCGTAGCAGGTGGCGGTCTGTAGTTTCTGTCTACCATCATGGAAAGAAGGCTTGAATTTATGTATTTAAGCTCAAACACTATATTCCTAACGCCTAGGTCAAAGTCAATGTCACAGTCTACATCTTACAGGAAAGATGTCTGTCTGAATATTAACGTATGATAATAACAGTCTAGCTAGGTGTTTAGGAAGTCTGGATTTTGATTTGTTCTGACTTTCCTTCCTTGCATTCAACTGGTGTCATTAATTTGTTTATTGATGCTTTAGACCCTGTTGTGTAGACCACTGATGCCTCTGTCTGCATTTTAATAGTAAATACATTCTGGTTTAACAGCCTTTTTGGTCAAGTGGTCGCAAGCTTCACCGCTGAACGTGGTGTCCAGAGATTTGGAAAATTAAAAGTAACATCTTGGTATATGGGGCAAAAACTACAGAAAACCACCTGCTGCAATCCTTATATACTCCTTTTGCTTCGTTTACGTTCATACACTTGGTCATACATGCACGCTGGTGACGAGTATTAAGCACCTGACCTTTCTGAAGAACATCACTAATAAGGTCGCTATTTATGTCCTTGAGCGTCCCCCTCCCGGCGTTTCCACTCACATCTACCTTGCTTTCTTTTATTAAGTAAAATTAGCGAAATGAGATAGCACCAAACTTCTGAGTTTGGGGGATTTTAAGTAAAACTGGTATGTTTTTAGATTTGCCTAAGCTCATTCATCAACGTCAACTGCTAAAGATAAGCTTCCTAATGATCGCTATCAATTAATCAATACACAATCGACGCTGATTACGATCCATTATAGATAACTGACATAATCAGCTCGCTTGACAACCATGCACTGCAGACACTGCTGGTCTTCCTCTTCACATAATCCCTTTAATATAGTGGCTTATTTTACCCTTCAGGAAAACTGATATTAACAGCAGCTCACCAAGTACCATTATATTACTCTTAGACAGGATTGATAGTCCTTAAGATACTTGGTGAGAGTTTAGACATACTTTTGACATAATCCCGTAATCATTGTGACTTATTTACCCCTTCAAATCGGATATACTCTTCAAGCGGATTATATACAAAAATTTATTATATAATAACTATTTGAATATATTATATAATAATAACTATTTGTAAAGCCAAGTATAGGCACTTGAAACGAATATGTACGTATCAATGAAACTGTGGATCACACAGATTGTAATAGCGGAAGCGATATGCAAATTGTACTCTCGTTCGTCTTGCGTCTTCGTACGATCTCGAGCCATATCCAGTTGATTCATTTAACTAGTTCAATGATTGGAGGACACGGAGATTGTTTGTTGCGCCACTTCTTCACAGATAAAACACTAGGATGTGGTGAAGGGTGGGCGTTATGGGGGACTGTCTTATCTAATTTTGACGGTCGAAAAGTGCTGATTCTCAGCCAAGTTTGAATAAATGACTTTTGAATTTGATTTTTAAAGTGCCCTGGTTGAACGGTTGCTTTTATTAAATCTGAACGGAGTTATCTAGCGGGTTATCTGTACATTCTATGTTATTGGGATTGGTTTCCGCACTTAGTCCTTCAAGTGGACTATCGTATGTGAGTAACGGCGGCCATCGTTGTTCATTTCTACCAGCTACAATACGGCCGATATAACTTGGCAGGTCTGAACATAGGTTCTGCGAACTTTTGCACATGTTCTTTCACTAAAACTCGCCTCATGTCACCATTTGGTTCCAAAAAAAAAATTTATTGCGCAGCCTTTTGCGCGAAGTTCGGAACTGCTAAATTATATTATAGCCCGCCTCCCTCCAGAAGCAAATTAGGTATCCTAGTCTGCTCAGGACATCTGCAAAAAACCTGGGTGACCAGAAGATTTCTATTCTAATCTGGGTTGACGCCTGTACATTCAAAGAGCACATGCGCTTCGGTTTCCTGAGCTTCCATGCATGCTCTGTACAGAAGACTGTCCGTTGTGAACATACTAGGAGGGAATTATCTTCATACTATCCATCCACCGCCAACTTCCAAACTCCGGGCTGTTACTAAGAAATTTCTATCCCTCCTTCCTTTCCCCCTCCCTTCCCTTCTCCTCTTTCTCCTTTCCTTTTTATTGCCCCGTGTCTCGGAAAGCACGTTAAGCCGTTGGTCCTGCGCCTATCTTGCTCCGATCGTGTCGGATTGCCGTCCCATCGGACTGTGATAGTGAGGGTACAGAGAGTGCACCTGTGTATGCGCACGTACTTGTGCACTATACTATCCCCCGCGCCGAGGACTAGTCTCCGTTGAGATTGGCCGCCATGGCCGAAATACGGTTTGGAGGACTATACTATTCATCCAAGTAAATAGTATGAAGACAAACTAAGCCGTCGCCATAATAATGGTATTAATACGATACAAAATTGAGGATAGTCGTTACAGTGTAACCAAGTCTTTTGTGATGACAGAATTGGTTACAAATTTAGGTACGGCCAGCCAAATATATTTTGTTCTTTAGCACTGTGGCAGCTTAAATGAAAAAGTGTTTCGCATAGCAGTGTGGCTGTACAGCCAAAGTTACGTACCGCAAAGATTAAGAGGATTTCGATTCAGTATATTTAAAAACTCACCGACGTCATCACCAGGCTATAGACGTCCACTGCTGGAAGTAGACTTCTCAAATCGCACGCCATACAACAGGCAACTCGATGCTTGACTTGTATAAAAAATCACCTTATTTCAATTCCTACAGCAAATATTTGATGTCTAGGAACTTAGCAGCAGAAAATACGTCTTTCAACTATGTACATTGTTTTCCAATAACTTCTCCATCAGTATGAACGCCGTATACTCGTAGTCTCAGTAAATAGATTGGAATCAATGAACTAACTCGTTTGCCGCACTTGACTCGTGCGTACAACAAATGTGGGATCATGTGCGACTGTATTTTATCTTCCATTCCTATTCAACGGGACATCTTCATTTAAAAACCGTTTATTTTACCACAGCCTTATAAGAAATATTAACATTTACCTATATTTCTTCTTCAAGCCTTGTTCCATGTTACCTGATGTCGGCACTGTTTGTTTTTATCTTCCATTCTTCCCTCCCTGTCAGCCGTCACGTTATCATTCACTCCCTCTTCATTCACAACACCTCTTCATAATATTATTGGTATAGAAGATAACATCACGCCCGTATTCCCCAAAGGTTTAGGCAGAGGTGCACCTGTAGTACACAGTACACCCACATTTCGCCAGTTATGTTTAAGTCCCATATAACAGGGGCCGAGCCTATTGCCATTAACCGGATCAGCTATATGACATCATAATATTGTATTGTCATTAAAACTACTCCTGTGTGCAAAATATCAGTTCAATAGGATTACAGAAAGTAGGAGAAAAATTGATCACTACATTTGACCGATTGTTACGACAAGTGTGGAAATAAAAAAATCTTGAACCGTTCCTGTACAATTTTGTGATAGATGGATGGAAGGGGCGAGGGACCAAAGAAAATATGGATGGGTTGTGTAAGGGAAGATATACAATGTGAGTCTTTATAATGTGCACATATCGAAATGAGGGATGCTTAATTTTATCAACGGATTTTTTTTTGTCGTCTTTCTGAGAAATTTTACGATTATTGTAGAAATTTATGGAAAAAAAAAAACATTTTTGCGAAAAAAAAAAAAAACATGTTTATATTCAATTGAGGGTGTTTTTTTTCCACAATTTTCCTTTCATTAGGACTTACTTCCAATCATAATGGAGTTTGTTTCATTGCGATATATCATTTAGTTTAAAAGTTACACCGTTTTGTTTAAAAATTCCATAAAAAAATATAAAATATGAAAAAAAAAAAATTCGACTTTTTTAAATATTTTTGCCGTCGATATATTAAGCATAGATTCCTTCATTTCGATATGTGCACATAATAAAGACTCACTCACATTGTATATCGTCCCTTACACAACCCATCCATATTTTCTTTGGTCCCTCGCCCCTTCCACCTACCACGAAATTGTACAGGAACGGTTCAAGATTTTTAATTTCTACCCTTGTCGTAACGACAGGTCAAATCTTGTGATCAATTTTTCTCTTACTTTCCGTAATTCTACTGAACTGATACTTTGCACACAAGAGTAGTTTCGATGACAATACAATATTATGATGTCATAGAGCTGATCCGGTTGATGGCAATAGGCTCGGCCCCTGTTACAATAATTGGCGAAATGTGGGTGTTCCGTGTACTACAGGTGCACCTCTGCCCAAACCTTTGGGGAATACGGGCGTGATGTTATTTTCTATTCTAATAATATTATATAGAGAAAAAAATTGTTTGTTTGTATGATTGTATGTTAGTGGTAATCTCCGGAACTGCCAGTCGGATTTGAAAAATTATTTTTGCATTGGATAGCCCAATTCTTGAGGAAGGTTATAGGCTCGCGGACAAAGTCGCGGGCAAAAGCTAGTGTTATGATATACCTGAACCGATGAAGGAGGGATTTGAACACAAAAAGTTCTACTATATTAACATATTAAAATGTAACCTACTTACCTAATGTAACCAACGCAATTAAACTGGATGATTCACCGTTAATGATAATGAGGATATCCTTTACAACTAACTCATAGTAAACTTAACCTTATTAGTTAAATACAGCACACCATTAACGGAATTCTTTGAATATTCTTTTGGTTCGTACATCGAGCAAAAAAAGTATCGCACCTCTTGACAGTTATTAAGTACCTGGACGACCGAGCTCTGCTCTGGTGAAAATAAAGAATGCTCATTTAATAGTATAGGAAAGTTCATACTATTCCATGCTGCCATGATAGTAGGTACTTCCTAATTCCATGCTGCCACGATATTAGGTGCATTCCATCCTGCCATGCCATTATTCTAAGGTATCTTGTTCTAAACTTTGGACGACCGAGCTCTGCTCGGGTGAAAATACGGAGAAAACGAATTTTCCCAGATATTAGACCTAGCTAGATCGATTTTTCGTCCCCGTAAACCTCTTTTATTGCAACTTTCATCGAAATCGTTAGAGCTATTTTCGAGAACGTAATTACAAATATTGCTCATTTAATAGTACAGGATTATTAATTAGTACCGATAGCACCTTAATAAATCTAGAAATAAAACAAACATCAAATGATAGAAAATTATATGCTTTTAGTTTCAAGACACATACCCATGCATGCATATATGTTCAAAGACAACTGTTATTCACCAGTGGTGCAAAACATTTTTTGATCGGTGTATAATTTATTGATATGAAACAATACGACAGCTCGTTTAATTGACGCAAGCAGAATAACTAAACGTATAGGTTTCTATTATTATTGAGGGCAATGCGTTCGAATGATTTATTTATTATTGTTTGTGTGTTTGTATCATTTTCGCATTACAACTGTAATGCTTTTTACTAGTATTCAGCGGATATGTGAAGAGCTTTCTGGTGATTTGACCAATCAATCTGCATAGCATTTTCCCTACTATGTTGGGGTCGGCTTCCAGTTTAAAAAATATTTCTTCTAACAATGATAAATGAGCTTGTAAATGTGAATTCTTCAAATGACAATAAAAAAACTTTTAAAGTGAAAACTTCGTAAGGCGCGTTGGGCATTTTTGAAATGGGACTAAACCATTGATTTCGCGACACCGTGATGACACCAGCTTATCACCATTAAAAAGACATCAACGCGTTGATTACCGCGGTGCGGGGAGTAATAGACATCAACGCTTTGATTACCGCGTATATTTTTTTTCAAGTTCTCAATTCTGTCGACACTCCCGGAGTGCCACCGGGTTTTTATATGTTTTTTTTTCAAGCAAATTTTATTGAAGAAATTAGCGCTGAAAACGTTTTATTTGACAATCGATCATAATTGTTTAACCAGGAAAAGATATCAGCAGCTTCAATTATTAGTTTTTTTTTTCTTGGAGGAAAACCAGCATTGAACAAACCACTTCAATTGTGACAATGTCAAAATATTTGCAGTTTGAGTTATTAATGGATTCTAGTTCAATTATTTTTACAAGAGTAACCGTGGAGTTTCTTGCCGGCTCTTCTCCATAGGAAACGACCAATTTACACCTAGCTTCTGACGTTTCATAAGTGCCCATGTAGGTTTATGTGAAATAAAAATATTTAGAATTTTGAGTTCTAAATTCAGTCAGAAACAGAAAAAAAAAGAAAATCTTGACCTTTTCCCAACTATGTTGGGGTCGGCTTCCTGTCTAACAGGATGCCGCTGAATACCTGTATTTTATATGGAGCGACTGCCTATCTAACCTCCACAACCCAGTAACTGGATAATACGATACCCCTTGGTAAGACTGGTTGTCAGACTTGGCTTCTGACTACCCGTAACGACTGTCAAAGATTTACAAATGACAGCCGGGACCAACGGCTTAACTTAGCGTTCTTTCCGAGGCACGGAGGGGTCTCGGTATGGAATAAATGGTCACCCATCCACGGACCAACCTCGGCAAGTGTTGCTTAACCTTAAAGTTCGACCCGTGCGGCTGCTATTATATGGCTACAAGAGATATTCAACAGAAATTTAAAGAGCTTACTGGTGATTTGATGTCGCTGTTATAGCTTATAATAGGTTAAAAACCGGCCAAGTGCGTGTCGGACCACGCACAATGAAGGCTTCCATAGTTGAGATGAATTTATCCCAAATACAAACTTAACATTGTAGTTGAAAAATATGTGCTCCCATACATTCCAACTGCAAATGTTAGTTTGTACGCACAATATTGAGAGATTTACCATGTTATTTTAAGATCGAAGACTTTTTCCTGTAATCTATAGGTAAAGAACCATTCTCTGTATTTTTTTCAAAATTTTAGGCTTAGTAGTTTCGGAGATAAGGGGGGAATGGTCAATTTTCATCTATTTTCTTAAATATCTTTGAGTGTATTTATTTTAAAATTATGGAAAAAATATATTTGAAATCCTCGCAATAAGTCCTTTATTCGATTTGTCACACAGTATACCTTTTTTTAAATTTTCTTGTTTGCCCCCATATTTAAAATTAATTTGTTTACTGCGTGTTTGGGTCACAAAAATACATATATGAACCATATTTCAACTAAATCGGTGGATTAGATTCGGAGAAAATTGGCTGTGACAGACGGACAAACAGACAGACAGACACACGAGTGCTCCTATAAGGGTTCCGTTTTTTCCTTTTGAGGTACGGAACCCCAAAAGTAAGGAGGTATATTATAAGTGAGATGGAATTTAAATATTCTTATTTCCGGAAAGGTAGAATTAATTTAGCGAATAATTTCACGGTTTAATTAACTTTTTCTTATCAATGACCACTAAAAACCTTGTTAGTATTACTGAAAACACTGTAAAATATTGTATTATTACATCTGTGTTTCTCTGAACTTTTTTGTATTAATCGATGAGTAAGTAAAATGCAATTGATGTGGATATATTTAGTAACCTGTTCCGCTTAGCTATTTCTAAAGAGTCTTAAAAAGACCCTGAAAGAAATCGACACGTTTCACCTCTCAACCAGGCATCCTCAGGATGACGATTGACTTGTCGCGAACTCGAACACGGCGTGTTGCCACACCAAGCACTGAGCGCAGACAGGCAGGCTAACCTGTTCCGCTTAGCTATTTCTAAGACTCGTTAGAAATAGCTAAGCGGAACAGGTTACTAAATATATCCACATCAATTGCATTTTATAATGGATTTCCGCAAGGTCAAGCCTGAATCAATTAACTATCGATGAGTAAGGTTAAAAGTTTTTGTTACTCAATAAGTATGGTCCTACTTCATTTAGTATATCAATGGGACCTATCTAAAATACATATCTTGGTACAGTCAATCAAATGACCTATCAAGCGTTCACTAATGATGAGACACAAGTAACTATCTATTGTTGCGAGACCCCCGGGGGGCCATCGCGTCACAAAGGACCCAATATAAAGTAATCAGTAAAATCCTTTCAAATAAACAAAAACGTACCTACCAAACAATTTAAACAACAATATTCACAAATTAACACATTTCCACAACATTGTTCGACTCACGCGCAAGCTCGCAACTAAATTATCTGACAATAGGGAACTAATTAGCGTCGCTTGCATCTTTGATAAGTAGTTCCCTGGAGAGAAAGACGTGTGTGCAAACAATATCATTTAGAATTGTTGTGCGTTGTAATTGTAATGTTCGTGAGAAAAAAAAAAAAATAATAGATGCAACAGTATTTTAAACGGATAGAAGTCTCATTACTAATGATAAATCCATAGTCTCCTAAGATACAGTGCCTTTTTATTCGGAGAACGCACGAAGATCAATAACAAATTCACAATTCTGCATTGATCTTCTTCCTAGCTACAAGACTAGGGAATGGTGAAGGGCAGGCGTTTTGGGGGACTGTCTTAGAGCAATATTTGTAACCACGTTCTCGAAAACGGCTCTAACGATATCGATGAAAGTTGCACGGGCGCGAAAAATCTAGCTAGGTTTCATATCTGGGAAAATTCGTTTCCTCTGTATTTTCAACCGAGCAGAGCTCGGTCGACCAGGTACTATTTGATGTTCAAAAAGTGCTGATTCGCAGCAAATTTAACAAAAAAAAATGGTTTTGATAATGTTAAGTCACTGCGTGTCCGGTGTCATCATGAAATCAAAGAGTAAAGGCTCTTTCAAACAGGCGCGACACGCGACGCGACACAAAGACACCGCTTGGCGCGACACGCGACGCGACACAAAGACACCGCTCGTCGCGCGACATGCGGTGTCTTTGTGTCGCGTCGCGTGTCGCGCCTGTTTGAAAGAGCCTTAATGTGCTTCTTCTCTTTTAGGAAACATACGAGCATTGTCCAAACGGCTTGCTCACTGTTTGTCAAAAGAAGAGAAATTCAACAGAGGAATAATACTGTGTTGTTGTGTTCTCATAAATTCTTATTAATGTTTTAAAAACAAGCGGTGTCCTAGATTAACATCGAAAGTAGCTAAATGATGCTGAGCCTTGGAGTCTTGTGGCGTAAATCAGGAAATGGGACGTGAGGACTGTGAAATGCAATAAATATATTGAATCATGATAAAGCTATTAAATAAACACTGCTCTACCTTGGACATCTACCTATATCGACAATACACGTTAAGTACATTGTTTTGACTATAATTTAAAGACATTGTACGATATAGTGCAGATATTATAATTTATTTATATTGGAAAACTTGCATACAATTTTTTTATCGCACTCTCGGAATAAGAATCGCTTTCATTTTGGCAGCAAAATCAAGACTACCTCTACACTTCCAAAACCGTATGTTTATTATTTATTTTTATTTAGATAACCAAAATATGATGTTACAAAGATAGCTCTATCCATTATTCATCATGTATCACAAAGCAAATTGACCAAGAAAACTGACCATCTTCTAAACAATAGCACATCCATCCTTTTGAAATCTCCGAAGCACCTCGGAGATAAAATATGAATAATTACGTTTGAACTATGTGGAGCGTACAGTATTTACATAACTATGTATGTATTATGTGAAGAACAATATTGTTATGCATGTTCAGCTAATATTATATTAGTATTACTAAACTACTAACTAATATTATCCATACAAATATTAAAGAAGTGAAAGACGCTTTCAAATCGAATCAAATAATTTATGTTAATTTGTAATATTTTTTACAGAACCTTGAGGAAAACCTAAAGGAATGTTAAAGTTAGTATGAATCTACGTGGATGAAATCGAAGGCAAAAGCTAGTACCTAACATATATAAGTTTGTTTATATCTGCCTATTTAGAAATGTTGCAATGGCTAGATTTTCCTCATTTCGCAATGTAACTCTACTTTAATTTTGCAATACCTACGTAAATTTGTATAATTAGGAGCCCTAAAACTGTCAATATCGGTTTTCCTCAAGCTAGTAATATCTCCTTGTATGGCAATGCATAACAGATTTGATTTGCTGATTGCAGTGTTAAGTAAAGCTCTGTAACGACGATATCTAGATTAAGTATTCTAGATACTTAAGCTGGGGTTAGGGAGCTTTTCAATATGTAGTGATTACAAGAACTGTGTTGGACCTATACTCCATTTGAAATAAGATTAGACATTTAAACAAACTTTTTTTAAAGTCCGTTTAACCGATTTTGACTTCTATACCATAAGCATAAGGATGGCATTAAAGGTAAAAAAGTGGTTACGTTACCAACTGTTTACTGCAGCTGCCATTTGTCATGCCACCAACGCAATAGAAGTTAAAATCGGGTGAACGGACTGTAAAAAGGTTTATTTAAATCTTATTTCAAATTTAAATAAACCTTCTGAATATAAGACTTTTTAGGACACATATACCTAAAATCTTATTACTCATCCTCATTGCCTCAGTACCTCATTCCATATATATCCCTCACTTCGCATTTGTCATTTTCACCATTAATGCCTTTAGTGTCTACCTATAAGGTTTGATCATCACTGTCATTCAAAGCTTTTCTAAAAGTTTTCTAAATAATATCTAAGATAAGTTTCCCAACCTTTAAAAGCCGATAGAAAATAGGGAAAGTCGATCAAACATGTGTACAGACTGTAGCCGCAAGCGTCTAGATTTCTTTACCTGTCTCAGACCACCTATCTTGAAGATATATAGGTAGATAAGCTTCTTCCCGTGACTTCGTTCGAGTTAAATTTCTTGTATTTACATAAAAAAATATATCCTATGACACTTGGCAATGAAACAATAATTTCAATTAAGTAAACCATTTACAGGCACTTTTGAATTGTCAAAGAGTCGGTCAGTTAGAAAGTTGAAGCTAGTTGCCCATTCCAAAACGTAGATCTCTATGGAGAAGACCAGGTAAAGAAACTCCGAGGACACTCTTTTAAAACAAGTGTATTAAAAAATCTTGGGTACATTATTCCTGTTGCTTATATGTATATGTGAGAACAACGTAAAAAAAAAAAAAAAAAACAGTGGCACTTCGGGAGTGCCGACAGAAGTGAAAACTAAAATAGCTACTTCCAAAACCTATAAAGTAAAAATACTTGCGTCGCGTTGATATCTTTTTTTACTCTGAGGTGTCGGTAACAGGTCGCGAGTTCAATGGTTTTTTCCCATTTCAAAAATGCCCAACGCACCAAAAGAAGTTTTCACTTAAAAAAACCATTCAAAATAAAAGATTAAACAAAATAAGTTGAGACTGGTCATCTCTTATCTGCCATTAAGAGATGACCAGTCTCAACTAACGACGCCCATTCACGAACATGACGCGTGGAACAGCACCATCCAGCTCAACCATTTGGTAGGGAACCGATCAGCATAGCAGTTCCGAATATTACCCTCTACATACAAACTCACAAACTTTACCTCTTAATATTATTAGTATAGATACACCACACGATGATGCGGTAGGTAATTTACACACAGAACTACGTCATAGCATGCCTGTGTTATCAAAAACCTGGGCTATCAATGTTGTTAAACATATGAATAAAGATTGCGGCGTTACTGAAGAGGACAATAGTCGCAAGCGCAGTTTTGTACTCGATTTTTTTGTCTCTAGTCTTCAGATGCCTAGGTAGGTATGTACTGGGATTTTCTGACGTTTACATTTTCCCGGTAGCAGCCAGGGGTATTTACCTTGTAAATGATAGGTAGATGCGTCTCACAGATAAGTATTCTGCAATTTGTATTTTTTATAACTATCCTTATTTCTCATACACTTGCTGTTGTGTATTATGAATTTTCTGATATAGTACTTAAGCTACAGCTAGTCGAACTCTATTACAATAGACCTAATTCATACTCTTCTTCGTGTCGATGGCACGACAGATTCAACAAATGTTGTTGGTTCAAAACTTCGCCAATTCCACGGCGTTATCGATGGCAACGCAGAAGTCACTTTGGCTGCATGTTTTAGGTCAGGATAGGAGTTGAAACATAGTTTGTGACACAGTTTTACATCCACACCCTGCTGCCGTTCCGTCGATTTTGTCCCACTTTACGAGGTTCGATTTACACCTTCTCACTAAGGTTCGGAGTCGGTTCAGGGACTTTCAAGTAGACCACGGAAGGTTACATCTTGCAGGAATACGCTTGTGTGGTGGTAGATAGTGAGTGGGTGGCGGAAAGGTGTTGCAACGGGCGTCGACCGGGTTGCCTGGTAAAGACACTGTCGATTTCAAGAAGCTGTGCCTTGTTTTAGTCGTTGCCTTGATACGTGAGCACCAAATAGTGGGTGTCTATTATCAGATTCCCATTTGTATTTCTCCATTACGTTTCTTCGGACTTATGGAGGTGCTATGCCAGCTGCGGGATAAATGTAATGCGCTGACCGGGTCGGTTTGCTGCAGCAATCCATACTAATATTATAATTGCGAAAGTAACTCTGTCTGTCTGTTTCCTTTTCACGCCTAAACCATTACACCGATCGTTATGAAATTTGACAGAAGTAGCCTGAGATCCTGGAGATGATGAAGTGCAAAATACACGCAGAAGTCGCGTTTAACAGCTAGTAGATGTAGATCTGCGTTATCTACATCTGCGCATCCATCAACAGATGCTTAAAGATGCACCACTTATAAATAAATAAAGAGCAGCAAATATTCTCACAGGAAACTGGTAAATCAGAGTCGTTCCGTTGCAATCTCAGTACTGCGACATGACGCCATCAAGAACGCAATACTGCACTTGTTTAATTTATATTTTAGTTATTTGCTCAGGCGTAACAAAAGACTTTCAAATCAACGGTACTTATCTATATTGAGAGAGTATAAACAGAAAGTGGGCAACGTCGCAAATAGCTGTCAAATATTTTGCTGAATTGATTAACTTGGCAATTATTACTGTATGGAAATAAGAAATAATGTCTAACTAGTGAACTAAAATATTGATTCTGAGATGCAATAATTAATTTCGTAACATCGAATATTAACTTGAAGATGTAAAAACAAAAGTATTTTAATACTTTCCAAATGCCTTTTTTACACCTAATACGGTTGCAACATCAAATTCAGTGTTATAGTTGCAATTCATTATTAAATATTTTAGTTCAGTAGTTAGCCATATTTCTTATTTCCATACAGTAATATTGCCAAATTTATAAAAACAGGTAGGTAAATATTTGATGGCTATTTGCGACGTTGCCAACTTTTTGAATAAACACTCTTAACTCACACCCTTTTTAGGGTTCCGTACCTCAAACGGAAAAACGGAACCCTTATAGGATCACTCGTGTGTCTGTCCGTCTGTCTGTCTGTATGTCCGTCTGTCACAGCCAATTTAAGGCTCTTTCAAACAGGCGCGACACGCGACGCGACACAAAGACACCGCTCGTCGCGCGACGAGCGGTGTCTTTGTGTCGCGTCGCGTGTCGCGCCTGTTTGAAAGACCCTTTATTCTGATTCTAATGAACCGATTAAGTTGTAATTTGGTACACATAATATGTAATTTCTGTGACCTGTAACTTTAATAAATGAATTTTGAATATGGGGGTTACTTTTCGGGGGAAAGGTAGGAAATTAAAAAAAAAAAAGCGTTTTGCCAACTGTACTGTACATATCAAATGAAAGGGTTTAGTGTGAGGATCTTAAGTATATTTCTTTTGTAATTAAAAAAAAAAAACATTTTAGATATGTTAAATAAATAGATAAAAATTTACTATTCCGCCCCTTATCTCCGAAACAACTGAGCCTAAAATTTTGAAAAAAAAAATACAAAAAATTGTTCTTCACTCATAGATTACAGGAAAACCTATAAGAACTCTATGGTCTTAAAATAACATGGTAAATCTCTCAATATTGTACGTACAATCTTACAATTATAGTTGGAATGTACGGGAGAATATGTTTTTCAAGTACAATGTTAAGTTTGTTCTTGGGATAAATTCATCCCAACTAAGTAGCCCTTCATTGGGCGTAGTCCGACGCGCACTTGGCTGGTTTTTTTTTCTTTGACCAGAATCCATATTTAAAATAAAGTAAGTGTTATCAACTAATCTCTCTATTAACCAGGCTAAGCTTGTAAACCAGACGGGTTTTTCTGTAATCTCAGCTACGCGACGTCATACAAACACACAGGTACAGTACATACACTTAGAGTGCGCGTAGTGACTTGGAGGATTACATTAAAAGTACAATTTAAACAGTTAAAATTTAACCCGACACAAACATTTCCTCATTTCTCTTTCCTACTCCATCACCAGACCCTGTTCACCATCTATCTATAACCTGTTCATTGAGACAAACACGATACCTGTGCTGTAAGTTAGTAAGGGAGTTGGGTATTCTGCAAATTCCAGGTGATGCTGCAGCATCAGTTCAAGATTACTATGTTCTTCTAATATCATTGAAGACAGAATACCAAATTTCAAATCGATCAGACCTGTGGATGATACTCACATCCATTCATCAACTAGAAAAGAGCTGATAATCTTGAAACGGCTGAATTGATTTTGATAAACATGCCTAATAACCATAGCTAAAAAACCTGCTTACAAATAAAAAACCGCATTCGAATAGGTTCACCCGTTTAAGAGCTACGGTGCCACAGACACACACAGCGGTCAAACTTATAACACCCCTATTTTTGCGTTTCTTTAGGAGTGATGATACATAAATGTTCGTCCAGCGCACCCAGGATGGGCTATCAGTGAACCGACGGAATACCACTTTACTACCTAAATTTTCTACAGGGTCAAAAATATTGGCTGGCGAAACTTAGTCGCAATGAATTAATTTAAACCTTGTATATTCATACTAGCTGCGCCCCGCGGTTTCACCCGCATAAGACTCAAGCCCGTGGGAATATCGAGATAAAAGGTATTTATGTCCTACTCCAGGTTATGTTCTACCCATGTGTCAAATTTCATCCAAATTCGTTTAGCCGTTTTAGCGTGAAAGCGAAACAAACAAACTCACTTTCACATTTATAATATTATACATACCTATAGTTAGGATGAAAAATAAATAAAGGTAAATGAAAGAAAAAATGAATAAATATCGGGTCGATATTTTTTTAAATATTTATTTAATTCCAAAAAAGAACAAACATATTGGTAACATATTACAACAGGTGTCTTGTTTGAAGTCTTATCCATATGTATTGAAAATGCTAATGTTTGCAAATCTAGTTTATTTTTGTCTTTGTTGTAGTAATTAAAAGTAGATTATAATATACTTATTTAATGTCCGACATTTACAAGGTCAAGTATTATTTAACATTAACTCACACGGTCATATTCCTCAGTCATAAGTTGGCCTATAAATTAAGACCACATTTAAATCTACTTAAATTTTATAGCTTAACTCTCGGAAACAAAAACGATTTTTACGACTTGAATAACATCGAGATTTCTTTATTATATGCAAGTACAATATTAATGTATTATGCACATGTACCTTCCGGAATAGATTCTCTAAATCAGGGATTCCCAACCAGTGGGGCGCGCCCCCCCTGGGGGCATAGAGTGACCAATGGCGCATAGAATGTTATTGATTTAGAAAAGGTTAACGCTAGTTTTCAAAACCCAAACGTTTCATGTAGATATAGGTACAGTAAAATGAGCTTCAGCTTTTCTGCATAGGTCGACAATATAAGTTTCCCTACTTCTGTATATTCTGTATAATAGATTAAAGAAAACTGAACCTATCCGAGGCGGCGTGCTACAATTTTCGACCTCACTTTCTTCGCCATTCCACATTCTCTTGGTTCTTTAACTTTTCTGCATGAGTCGAAAATGTAACTCTTTTTTCTGTATGAATGCTCATAAGAATAAATCTAACGAATCCGAAATTGTACAACAAGATTCGAGCTCGCTTTGCTCGCTCTTAAATTATACTTCTCATAATTCTTGAATTTTTCTGCAAATCTCGACTGAGTTACTTTTATTTCTGTTTGAATGTGTAAAGGAAAATCTAGGCGTAGTGATTTTAAAAGAATGTTAAGGAAGCCCGTATGTTAAAAGGTTGTGAACCCTTGCTCTAAATGATGGTGACAACTACATCAATATCTGTTACGTAGTTTACAGGAACAACGCTATCACAGACACGTAAAGGGACTTTAATTTTAAATATGACGAATTTTCCCTGTTCTTTTATTATTCTACGTAGATTTGCATTTGACCACTATCTTACCTGATCTTAATTGACAATGTTGAATGCGGTCGACGGTTTTTCCCCCTACAGATTTCCATATGTGATAATCCTACTTCTGCAGTAACCAGTCTTTTAACATAAACTTGAAAGTAGTTAATGCGGTTTACGAAGATATAAAATTTAATTTTAAAAGGGTAACGACAGTTAAATGTTTCGCAAAAAAAAAAACTATTTGCCCTTATAAATTTAATTAGATTCGGAGCAAATTGACTGTGACAGACGGACAGACAGACTGACAGACAGACACACGAGTGATCCTATAAGGGATCCGTTTTTTCCTTTTGAGGTACGGAACCCTAATATTGCATTGAGTTTACTTTTATTATGGACTCAGTAGCCATTACAGAAGAATCACACCAAAAATATTATGACCAATTCTTCTTCTAAGCGTTATAGCTGTTTCTGGGTTGACCCTATATAAATTGATGAAACCCAAAGCCGGCACAGCATACATTCCTGGGTTTATTGCCAAGAACTGTCACCCGAAGCACGATAACGCAGTGTTTACTGATTCCGGCGTAAGCATACTATCCCGGGTCGACGGCGTGTTGTGTTCTACGCGCGCCTCAAAGAGATGTCAGCAGAATTGACGGGGTCCGTTAGGGCCGATGCCTGCCGGGGGTGCGAAAAAAACCGAAAGGGAGATCGTGGTCCCCGGCAACAGGGCAACCGAAGGAACACGGGTGGGTTTTAGTCAGTAAGAGCCCAGAACGGGAGAAAAAAAAAAAAACATACTATCCACCAAGTGCTCAAACCACAGACCACTTGCGAGGCCTATTCAGCCGCGGCGTCCACTTGACTGAAATAGGCTGTTGTTATAGGGATATGCCTTCCACCTGCATAATACGTGCCAATAAGGCCAACGTAAAATTTCTCAAATAAAAAACACCCAGCTGCAACTATAGTCTGTCTCAAAAGTATCGGATGAAAGTGTAAACAAACCCTGTACTAGCTACAGGGAATTAGTAACACATTCGTCTGTATTTAGAAGGTTTTAACTTTATATCTCACAACCTTTTCCAACAATTATTGCTTGAATGCCATTACTAAATTGTCATTGACGAAAATTGAGGTTACAAAATTAACCTCAATTATTGTCAAATGAAAAACATCTTTAATTTGATTTTAAATTAGAATTTCGGGTTTTAAGTATTTAAATAATCAAATCAAAGAACTGAAATTGAAGTGGCACTACAAATTGCCATCGACAGGTACATTTCCTGAACCATTTGTTTACATTTTTGTTCGATATTTTTGGAACCGACTATACGTGCTTGATATTAACCATGAAAATATTCCTAATAAAAAATTAAGCCTCGCACCGAAATGCATCGTACAAGTAATAGTCTACGTCATAGAAGGTCACAGCTGATAAGAACAGAGTTTGCAAACAAATGTCAAAACATCCCTAGATGTTTACAATAATTATAAATACCATTACATCATATTGTATTGACATTAATTTGTACGGACAATGCTTAGGATAATGTCAGTAGATGGCATTTAGATGAAAGATGGTTAAAATATTGGTTGTTTTTGTTTGTGGTTTTGAGTCAGACGTTGTTATAGCTGTGTGGTTAAAAGCAATCTTCCTCTAATCTTCCCGTGAAATAAATACCTTTTTTCTTGGGTGGGAAATTATCAAATAACTTCTCCCGCTCTGGGCGGAGCGGGAGGGCGTGTCAGACTCTTGCTGACTAAAACCCACCGTTTCAGTTGCACTGATGCCGGGGGGCAACGATCTCCCTTTCGGTTTTCTTCGATTCTTATTATCTCCACAAAACATTACTCAGCTATGTGAAATAAATACCTGAGTAATATTTTGTGGAGAAAAATCTAGGCAGGATTATGATAAGTTCCCTTTCCCATTGTTGCTGTTGTGTTATGTCCTTATTGAGTAAATGTTTTCTATTTTATTATATTCAAGGGCTTCGTCGTGTATGAGAAGGGGAATTTCATGGAAAGAGGTTTCTCTACCTGAAATAATCATCATTATCTCTTTATATCCAGTAAAAACGCCAACTGGTTGGCATGATACATTCCTGGAAAAGCGGTTACTACTCCGTACGATTGGAGATTCAAATTTTTAGGGCAATCAAAGACCTCTGTCAAAGCATACCACGGTCCACGATGTTCTGTAGGATACTAAATGGGCACAAAATTTGTATTTATTTATTTATACATATTTTGTCGGTTTAGTAGGCCTGAACATCAGAAAGCAAACCTATTATTTGAACAGAAGCAGACGTTCATATTTTCTTGACACACAAACCGTTGAATCAATATAGACATAAAATAATCGAATTGGCATTTGATTACTACCGATGTTTGCGCAGCTGTATACTTAATCTAGACATTTGCTTTCTCTAAATATGTACTTATTATGATGATATTTGATATTCAAATGCGCGCCAGGAGCTGAATTAATTTAGTGATAGGAGGGTCTCTAAAATATGTTCTAGCCTAATCTGTTCACCGTAACATGCTCAGAATGGGCACTGTCGATTCGATGGTATAGACCAGGGGTTCCCAAACTTTTTCAGTTCGCGGTGCACTTGCAGGTTTAGTATTTTGTCTCGGCGCCCTAGCAAGTCGAAATAGGGTCGAAATAGGCACAAATATTAAAAACATCAAATTGTGAACGTAATAATCTGCATTCACAATTTACGTGCCAAACATGTTAACAAACACGAGTTTTATGAAAAATAAAAGTCTAAAACCAACTTTATTTAAATTCACAGAAAGTTGATGTTTGTTTAAGTGGAAATAAGATCAATTGGAAATAAGCATTAGTTGAATAGACCTTACAGGGTCGAACTAAATTAGCTAGCGAAACTTCGCAGACGTCATGGGGATTGCCGATAGAAGTGACAACTTAAAACTCGTATTAGCGCCATCTATATTCTATAGTTTAGCACTTAGGCGCGAGCATATTGGTTACGCGAATCCATAGGCTTATGCCCTACCAAAAATCGCTCAACGCGCCTAAAGAAGTTTTCACTTCAAAAATTCTAGAATAAACGAACTAATATGCCTAAAAAGATTTTATTCGTCCTAAGCTCTTATATCGGTCACATTGCAGCAATCTATGCTGCAATATGACCGATATAAGAGAGAAGAGGCTCTCGCAGACAATAGCCGACAGTGTTCAGGTTCCTCAGACGGTAGAAGACGTCCATGGTGACCTCTGGGCATAATCTCTAAAATTTTCACAGTTACTCACGTAATCAATCGTACTCACGTAGGCAATCGTGGAGTTGGAAGCCTTGGCTGGTAACAACTGGATGAGAGTAGCCGAGGAGTCCCAATAGTGGACTGTTATGGGTCAGTGTGGGCTGATGACTCACGAAATATGAGGAGTAGGAACAACCCTTTGCTCGCAACTAATAGGTGGAAATGACAAAACTTCGTCACTTTGTATCTTTATTTAAGTATCAATTTAGAACTGGATCTTTTTGGCATTATTTTTTATTTATCATTGAAATGCGAAGTAAGCGGTCGGGTCAATGACGTTTACAGATTTACATAATCAATTGCATAATTATCTCGTAATGAAGGTTATTTGGGCTCATTAACCTTTTATATCAACAAATGCAATGAAGAATACGATGGTAGAGGGTTGTTTTGAGTCGCTGTTTTGAAGTCAGGTGAAAGTTGTGTTTTTGCTTTGAGCTAGACAGACGAGGATCTTGATGATGAGGAAATTTGTGCTTAGATGATATCTGTCATTCATGAAACAGTCTTTGTTTTTGGGTCTAGATAGAAAGAGAGGAGAGGACTACGTAGAATCAATAGAGAACAATCAAAAACAAAAACAAAAACAAACAAAAAAAAAACAAACAGACAGACTTAGAACTGTCGTCATAACCACAATGTTAATACCAAGGCTCGGATACCGGTTAAATTTTCAAATCGTTATTATGTACTTATGCAAAAACCTTTACATTCGGTTTCCCTCAAAGAAACCGGTTATTTTAAACTGGTTTTGGAGGAATCTTTATATAAAGTTTTTTCGGATTAAACGGTTTAGAGCATTATTAACCGGTTTTTTGTTCAGTTTTTATTCAGCGCGGCATCCTCACAAGTAGTCACAAGTTGGAACGCGTTTACCGACATGCCGCTTGTCGTATAAACCGGTTAATTTAGGTTAAAATAAAGTTCTTAAAAAGTTCACGTTCTTCAGAAAAGTTCGGAGTAAAACCCAAATAACCCGGCGTTCACCGGTATTTTTTAAACCGGTTCCGAGCCTTGGTTAATACTAATAGCATTATTGTGTTTCCGCAATTAGAGGTAAGATAGTCAGTTCCTCTGTGGTCGAGGATTCCAGGTGAAGCTCGCTTCCACCTTCGGCCTAATCATCACTTACTATCAGGTGAGATACAGGTCAAGAGGTTCTCCGTTGTGGTAAAAAAACAGAAAAACAGAGAAATTTTGTAAAATAGGGAAAAAATTACCGAGGCAGAACTGCGCTGCATCACTAAAGTAACAAAAGCGATGGTCGCGCACATGGAATTTCAGAAGTCCTGAAACTGACTCAACAGATTAAGATGGAAAATGATGCAGAAGCAAAATTTCTTCCCGAACCCTCTTTAGCCGTAGCAAAAAATCCGTTATTTAAATTAATAGCGGTTGGTCCTTATTCTCAAGAATATGAGCAGCAGTAGCATCCACTTATGCAGTTGTAACAACAAAACACTTATCAAGAATCCAAACACTCAAGAACGCGTCCACCAAGAATGCTGATTATGACAACAACTTTGTTTTCACAGCTGTTTCTCTCAGCCGTGCCGGACCTAGGCTCTCAGATGTTCGCGTTATCACACGTATTCAGCTTTAGGTGATAACCCTAAAGGTTAAAGGACAATGCTGCAATCTTAGTGAAAGATTGCACGTGAACACACGCGTATTTTCCGTGAGAATGTTCCCGAAGAAATGGTAGTGAGTGACGTCATTTTAGTATAGGAAGTCAACGTCGCAATTAGCTTTACCACTTTTGAAAAAAACTCCCACTGAATTGAAACTTTACTAGGTTTGAAACTATCTAGCTGTCACATTGGTCATAACGTAAACAAGAAGTACAATTGTAACAGTTAAAATTTAAAAATCCCCCGACACAAACATTTCCTTATTTCTCTTTCCTACTCCATCACCCGCCCCTGTTCGCCATCTATCTATAACCTATTCATTGAGACCACTCTAATGAGCCCAAACACGATACCTGTGCTGCAAGCTAGTAAGGGAGTTGGGTATTCTGCAAATTCCAGGTGATGCTGCAGCATCAGTTCAAGATTACTGTATTCTTCTAATATCATTGAAGTAACAGAATACCAAATATCAAATTGATCAGACCTGTGGACGATACTCACATCCATTCATCAACTAGAAAAGAGCTGATAATCTTCAAACGGCCGAACCGATTTTGATAAAACATGTCTAAGAACCATCGCTAGAAGACCTGCTTTCAAATAAAAACACCGCATTCGCATCTGTTCACCTGTTTAAGAGCTACAGTACCACAGACGGGCACACAGACACACAGACATAACAGTCAAACTCATAACATTCTTTTTACATCGGGGGTTAAAAATAGACCTTATATTTTTACGATGTGCAAGCGATATTCAACCTTAGAACTTAGGGTGGTATCCATAGCACCTTGAGCAGTCAGCTCTGCTACTAACCTAGTTGACCGGATTGAATCTACAGCCAGAGCTATACCTACTTGTATAGCACAATACCAAAATGAAAGGAATAAAGACAGAGAAAGATAGTGAGGGAGAGAGAAAGAAAGAGAAGCGAACGGTTTTTTTGCGAAATAATTTACATTCGAAAATACAAATTAAGACAGCAAGAACTAGGCCATATTTAACTGTCTCTACAAAACTATCTAGTATAACCTGCAATGCAACTGCCACAAAAAGTGCAAGCGAAATAGTTTTGTACAAGTGAGCGAATTTATATCAAGTCTGACCCAGTTAACTTATACATTCGCGATACTTCCTGTACCCGATTAACTGTAATTAAGCACTAGATAACAGTGTTACTAAGTACTACATACATATGAATGAAAGTTTAAATGGAATAATCTGGATTTTTTTTAATAGCAGCCCGAAGTCTGGATTTGTGCCCGAGAGCAAAAACCAATTTATGATACAGAAAAACCAGTAATTTCGTAGAGTTATTCAAATAACTACATTACTATTCAAAAACCTTCCGGTTTGAATGACGTTTTTATCATTAAGTTCAAGGAAACATGAGTATGATGCGATATCAAGAAATATGTCTTAATTTGCAATAAATCGACCTTTTGTATTTAATGTTTCCCTTGCACTGATGAAATGTGTAATTGTTTTGTTGGTAAGAAACAGTTTCAAGGTATTTACAAACGTAAACAAATAATTTACACGTCTTGTTATTATTGTCGTATTCAACCTGAAAACATACATTGCTGAAATAACTTCTCCCGCTCGTACCGCCTCCTCCTTCGCGAGCATTACTGCTTCACAGAAGGAGGTGACGGCCTGCCATACCCTCTCGCTCCATACCATGAACCAGGGCCGGACGCTAGAGATTACCGCCGCCGATCGCCTCCATAAAAACACGGCGGTGCCCTGCCCAACTCGGGCCAATCTCCTCCGTATGCTCCACGGTGTCCTCCGGGCGATCCACACAATGGTGACACCCGGGCGTTTTCTCCCGCCTTATCCGGAACAGGAACCTCTCGAAACAATATGGACCCCGTCAGACAAAAACTTCTTTTCTTGGAACCTTCTCATAATCACCGCAAATCGAATCTGTGATCGCAGTATGTTACTAGTGAAAAGGACTCCTGATATTAGTCCTTCATCCTTTAATAGCCTTCTTCGATATTCAAAAGCAGAAAAGGGATAGACAGCACTGACCAATGGTTTCTGAAAGTTTGTAATCAGAAGGATAATTCGCTTATAATCTTGTGGCAGCATCTACAACGGCACATGTGAACTACGCATCAGAGATCTGACGTCACACAAGTCCTGCATCGCGCAAGCAGAGTTTACTGCGCAACGAGTATAATTATGTATATACAGCCGAATCAATTGTTGGGCAGTTACCCACCAGACACAACACCCGTCTGGTCGGAGAGTCATCCCTTTTGTATGGAGGATGAGTGAACTTTACACCCTATTCCTCATACCTCTCCCTATAATCACATATCAGCGATGTCAAAAACTTGTCAAAAATTTAGGGAAATTAGACGTATTTTTAAGAGTAGCGGTGACCCATCGAAAATGATCGCGACTTACGAGCAGATTCGAATTTAGATAGGCACTTTACTTTGTGTAAATTATTTAACAACCACTGTTCTCAAAATTGTGAAGGAAACATCGTAAGGTTACCGCGCAAGTCCTAGAACCAAAAATTAGGGAATCATTTGAGATGCACCAACCCACACTGGGCCCTTGTGGTAGATTATGGCCCTTATCCCTCTCGCCGAGAGGAGGTCAGCGTCCCAGCAGTGGGAAAATTATAGGCTGATAATGCTAGGAGTATTTATGATAGATTGAGACTAATATAGAATCCGAACGTTCTTAAAAATACGAGAATTGTCATTATAGTACTTAAATCCGCTGTCAAATCTAATCGTAATTGTTATGATTGATTAACCGAAACAACAGCCCACCAAATATGCTGACCAGAGAGTTGACAACATCTAAAATTGGGATGGTTTAAAATAGCCACGACACCGATGCGTGGCGATGGCTTCCGGGGCCGGGGGCAGTCACCTTCACGACCACCTTAACTTACCGACTGACGAATATCTACAGGGTGACAGGGACATCGACGCGCCACCTGTTACCGTGATATAAGCCTGGAGCGTTTTGAATATTTCGTAAGTGCGTGTCGGACCACGCACAATGAACGGTTCCGCAGTTATCCCAAGAACAAACTTAGCATTGTAGTTGAAAAACAGTTTCTCCGATACATTGCAACTGCAAATGTAACTGTAATTTGTACGAACAATATTGAGAGATTTACCATGTTATTTTAAAACCATAGACTCCTAATGGTTTTCTTGTAAGTAAAAAACCAAAATTTTTATTTCAGACGAAATCAGTTTTTTTTATTTTTATTAAGTTTAATCAACATCTTCCTAGGACCTAGCCTTTTCCCAAATTCACTACTATATTACTTCTTACTAATTTATTTCTTATCGCCATACTTCAGAAGCGCAAAGCAACTGGAACAGTAAGTTAATCAAGGCATGAAACGCATTGGAATGCTTCATAATCGTTTAGCTTATCTGCATATTAGTTATCAATATTATGTATGCTTACAGCCGGAAAACGTCGGGGTATCGTATATCGTATTATCCTGTCAGTTATGCCATACGAGAAGTGTGTCTTGATTCTCACAAAGTTCTGATTTCTGGACGATAAAATGTCGTTATGGGCATTTCGACAGTTGTTTACGTGATAAAATGTCGAGAAAGTGATACGATATTGTTTTTATATTACAATCAATGCAACTGCGCCAAATAGGTAGGTACGTACATTCGTTGTAGTAGTTTCATTTTCACTAAAACGACTTTCATTAAGGTGCCGCCTGTGTAAGGCGAGCTTCAGATTGGGTTCGGGTCGGCATGATTCGGGACTGCCGGACGGCAAAATATATATTCTATTTTGACGCCCGACTGTGCCTAATCATGCCAACCCGAACACGAGTGTGAACACAAAAGAGTGTCGGTCTATAGTAAGTATTAAGAAAGAGATCAGAAAAAGTCTTCGCTTGTCTTCTTAAAAGTCGTTACGGGTAGTCAGAAATTCAAAAGTCTGACAGCTAATCTTACCAACGGATATCGTGTTATCCGGTAACTGGGTTGTGGAAGTCAGATAGGCATTCGCTCCTTGTAAAATACTGGTATTCAGCTGCACCCGGTTAGATTGAAAGCCTACCTTAACATGGTTAGGAAAAGGTTAGTCAGATTGATTGATCAGAAAAAGTTTACACTAGTTTCAACTCCTCCTATATTGAATTTCAACACAACAACGGCAGCACTGCTACTGTTCCACTAGATTCTGGAAAGATGGCCATAGATATTTTGAGGCCAGCTCGAGAGCAATCTTGCAGGAACGGAAAGTTAGCTTTTTCGTACTAGTTGTTTCAGCTTTACCTTTTGTTATAGACGATTTACTGTGTAAGTAAACTTATCATAAGGTCTGTAGTAATCGCTGGGGTAATCGTAATTCAAGCTTACCGTGCAAGCGTGACCGTATTAGAATTACTTAAACAATAGTATTTACCCTTGATTCTTTCAAGTCATAAGTGCAAACTAGCAAAAAAGCGACACGATGAATTCCGTACCACCGTACAGTATTTAATAGTACATATTCGAGCCTGAGCAAAAAAACCGAAAAAAAAAAAACACTTTTATTGTGTGGAGACCCCCTTTAATGTTTAATTTTTTATTTTTTATTATTGTTGTTATAGCGGCTATAGTACTTCACACTCCGTGAAAATTGACACTGTCTACATAGGTACGGTTAAAAAAATACAGGCCTGTGAAAGACGGACGGTCCGATCGCAGAGCTTTAGTAATGTGGCACACTTTGAGTACGGAACCCTAAAAAGTACAATATATTTATGGTTTTTTTTTATGGAAGTAATACACATGCAGATTGTAGGTACATGGGCAATTTTGCCACAATTTTATCATTAAAATAATGATAAAATCATAGCAAAATTGTCTGCCGTCGACAATGGGCCACTTATCTTGTTATTGTAACTGCAAAAAAATGTTCCATCTCGTTAGTGGTCTTGCATGGGGAGTTGATCAGCTGACCTCCAGATGACGATCATCTTCGTCAAGATAAAAGGAAAACGGAAGAAAGTCGAACATTATGATTATCAAGTTACTTAATTAGTAAACGGTGATATTTTGTAAAATTGGCATCCAATAGACTTAAACATAACTGGCGATATGTGGGTGCATAGGCACCGTCATGAGCGCTAATATGTATCCACTTACCAAAATTCAAAAGCAAATTTCTCGCGGAATATTGACTACAACTTTCAGATGAGACCTATTCTATATTAGAATGGGTTCAAAAATACTATATTCGTAAAAATATAAAATCACAATCAACACAGTAGGCGAAAATCACTTTGAAAGGTTATGCTAAGTGTATACATATTAATGATCGTGACTTCTGCCCAAGCCATCGGGGACACAAAACGTGGTGTTATGTTATGTTATGCCGCTCAATTTGCGTGGTAGCAAATCATTGGCTATGATCTAGGTCCCAACTACATACCTTCGCGGGCTAATTAAATTTACTACAAAAGCTGGGGAGCCGCAGAAAAAAATATTATTTTCAGTTTTCAAGTAAAAAAATACAGTATTATCCAAACTATTTTCTGATTAAAACATGCGTCGCGAGCCGTTGTCTGGACAGCCCTGATCTAGATGACAAGAAGATTTTCAACATATATGTAGAGAAATGGACAACGTTGAAATCTTTGACGAAATAAATTTGGGTGCTGAACACAGTTCCCATCTCGATTGGATATTATTATTATTTGGTTAGACACGCTAGCAGCTAATTAGCTGGCGCGTGTGTGTTAAATATCTTGCGATGTTTAATGTGACCAGTCGATAATTATTCTACTATATTTTTTTTATATTCTCTTTTAATTTGGGACTTTTATAACCGCAATGCGTATGACATTATCACGTAGAGTAATGTCTTTTTTGAAATATGGGTTCCAGATGACATTAGCGTATTCCAAGAGAGGTCTTATGTAGGTCTTGTACAACTTGACAAACGCAAATTGGCACATCATTTCACCTACTTTCCACTAGGTGTAAATAATTTATATGTGATGAGTTCTTGCAAGATGTTGGAAATAGGACATCTTTCGCAACTTTCATGAATATGTGAAGTAACGCCACAGATGTGTTCCCATTGAGAATTTAGAAGTGAGTTGCACAATCGTGTTTGCTGAATAAATTGAAGATATTTCAGCATAGTTAACCATTTTCTTTTCTTTCTAGACGACGTTTAACATAAAAAAAACTGTGGCACTCCCGGAGTGCCGACAGAAGTGTAAACATGAAAAAGAAATCGGCACCGCGGTAATCAATCAACGCATTGATGTCTTTTATTCCACGCACCGCTGTAATCAACGTTGATATCTTTTTTGTGGTCTAAAGCTGGTGTCATCACAGTGTCTATATCAATGGTTTAGTCCCATCTCAAAAATGCCCGACGCGCCTGAAGAAGTTTTCAATAAAAAAAATTGAAAAAATACTGACGGATCTAGTTCTAGCAGGTCGACATAATAATCTTTCTGCCTTATTCCAATTTATTTTTTAAGTCGCACGGGTCGATCGATCAGTATTGCGTAATGCACGATCAATCATTGCTAATCCATTACTTCTCATAAGTTGGAAAAAAAATCTGCTCAACAACGTAAATAACGCAATGAATGTGGTTGAACTGTCAAAATGAAACAAATTTGCCATAATCGTTTACGAAAATAAGTTACGCAATTAGGGTACTGGTTAAGCTACGCTTGCCGCAGTTGGTCCGTGGATGGGTGACCATCTTTTCATACCAAAAACTCTCAGTGCCTCGGAAAGAACGATAAGCCGTTGGCCCCGGCTGTCATTTGTAGTTTTTTGGTAATCGTTACGGGTCGTCAGAAGCCCAAAAGTCTGACAACCAGTCTTACCAAGGGGTATCGTGTTACCTAGTAACTATGTTGTGGAGGTCAGATAGGCAGTCGCTCCATGTAAAGTACTGGTATTCAGCTGCACGCGGTTAGATTGTAAGCCGACCCCGACATAGTTGGGAAAGTTAAAGGCTAGTCAGATTGATTGATCAGAAAAAGTTTAAACAGTTTCAAACTCCTGTATATGGAGTTTCAACTGAACACGGCACCACTGCTACTGTTCCACAAGATTCTGGAAAGATAGCCATCTATTTTGAGGCCAATTCGAAAGCAATCACGCATTCAATGAACAAAAATCTAGCTTTTTCACACTAGTTGTTTCAGCTTTACGTTACGAGTCGTTGGAAGCCTGATCACCAGTCTTAATAAGGGGTATCAAGTTACCTAGTAACTAGGTTGTAGAGGTCAGATAGACAGTCGCTGCATATAAAATACTGGTATTCAGCTGCATCTGGTTAGACTGGAAGCTTACCCGGTCATAGTTGGGAAAAGGCTAGGCAGATGATGACATCGCTATCAGCCGTCATATTCTAGACACACCGTCTTACGCACTTTTACACAATCAATCTATCCATCGCGTATTTCCAGCTCATCATCGTTATCCACAAGCACTGGGCCCGCGCGCCGCGCGGTGTTTACGGCCCAACGCGTCTCACAGCAAGGTTTGTGACCCAGCAGTTGAAACATTGTAGGCAGATTATTATGCATCATTATCATTAGCTTATAGCAGTCCACAGCTGGATGGCTCAGGCCTTCAAAAAAGATCATAAAATCAGCAAGGTCGATATCTAAGTTGATTTCCGAACAGCGTAGTCAAGCATCGATTCACATTCCTTGCCTCCCATAAGTTCTTAAATGAAGTCCAAAATGATTAAATATTACAATATTGCATCACTCAATAATTCTTCGCCTAAACAAAAAAGCTGAATAATCCTGATTCTGCGTTTAACAACATCGATAACCAAGCTCCAATGTAGTTTCAATATCAAGGTAATTTGAAAATACCGCCATATAATTTATTGTCAATGAAGCTTATCTAACACTAAGTTGACTAGAAATCTATAACATAAACAGCAAACCGGATATAATCCTATCTGATAAGAGGTGTTATCGTCCAGGGAAATTAAGATAGCGAATTGGATTAGATAAGGAATACTTAACTATGTTTTTGTTGCGGTGTCGCCTGTGAAATTACGTTTATCAGGTCTTTTCTTAGTTCCGTGTAGGCGATAAAGAATCCGTTATCCAATAACTTTGTATCGAAACACGAGACATCAATGCGCGGTTTTCTTAAGTAAAGGTACAAGGCCGACTATGAACAGCGGCAGGCGATGTGTCACTACTGGTTTCAATATACTTACGTATTCCTATGAAATACCTTCCGTAGCTAGCGACACGTCGTATTTCATAGAAATATATAGTTATATGAAAGCGGTTCGTAACTGTCTAACTAGGAATATAACTATGATACGCGCACAAACATAACTATTAAGGCACTCCAACCAAGAGGTTAGGTTAGGTTAGCGAGCCGAGCGACCGAAGCGAGCGGTGCCGTGGCAGCGGCCGGCGAGCGCTGTCGAAATTGGTCGAAGTAACAAAATTAGGGCAAACCGATAGTTATGAACCACTTTCATATAACTGTTTCGTAATATAGTTATATACCGTAGTATTTAGCTATATCCCTAGGGACAACTAACTAATCTTACTGCGACAGATATACCTGTAGTGTCGCGACGACACGTTGCCTGCTTCTGCTTTGTACCTTCAAACATCAGTTCCAAAAGCAGAAGCCCCGAAATTGCTCTTACTTATTACAATTGATTTTTGCTCTCATAGTACAGTTTCCCTTGGGACTATGTCAGTAGTTTCTAAGATGAGAGGGACCATATGACCCAATACACAAATAGCCTGTAAACAGTAAATATGGGTAGGCTTAACAAAAGGTTTGAAGACTGAAAACAGGGCCCGAGGGGCCGGTCTTACCAGAGACATTGTAGGGAGATTTGCTACTTTAAAAATGCTGGTGTTCACCCACAACAGTTTAGATTAACCTTTTGACCGCCACGTCAAAAAAACCACGACGTGCCCTCAGCGCCAAGCTAAAAATTCAACCTTAGATACCTACAAAACAGTAGTGAGTTCCGAATGATATCGATAAAAACTGACTGTTCATTTTTTAACGATGTTTTTTTTTTTAAATAAACTTTAAAATACCTCAAATATAATATACAGGAGTTTTATTTTGTCCCGCTGTGTCCCTCTATTTTGTCAAAATTTCGGCACCCTTTACCTTTTCAATCCACAATTAAAAACATCAATCGATAAAATCAAGTCAATACCATCACAGCACTATGTTCAATCATGAAGTACTTTTCTGTCATCCTATGATGACTGTGGCGTGGCGGGCACGGATTTTTTTAATTTGCTCGCCTCTGCACTAGAGGTGTGCAAGCGTTATTTATTAATAATATCGAAATAATAATAGAGCTTTTATTTTTATGGTTTCGTATTATTTTATACCCACGACGCAACGGAGTAGTACCTAGTTTAAGTTTGAGATGAGAGGTTGTTTATTTTTAGTTTGTGTGGGCCTTTATCTTCACAACGGTTTGTCCAATTTAAATTTATGCGGTTTTCTGTAAAATATTTGGAGTTTGCAATGGGTTTTGGGTAGATATTAATCATAATAATATGGTGATTACTCAATTAATTTAAACAGTGTAAAATTAAAAAGCTATATTATTTTTTGAGAAAAATGACACGATGTATAAAATTCCGTCTGGGTTGCCATTGCTATTCGTATTTTTATTCCGAATATAAATCACATTTTAACAGTATATGTAAAAAGGAGGAAACGAAAGGGATAGTGATAATTATAAAACATTTACGAAAAATCAGTCTTTTATTTAAGTTTGTAGATAGATAATTTTTTATAATAAAAAATATAAGGTAAACAATTAAAAAAAAAATCTAATTATAATCTTTCCATACAAGTATAACAATCAATAAAAACTTTTTATTTAACTAAATTAACTGTAACGTAGGTTTCCGTTCAGGTCAATATTCTTGTTATGTTGCCTGTTAGTTACATCACTACTTGTCATCCTATGGTGACAGTGGCGTGGAGGGAACTATGTTTTTCGAACTTTAGAATTGGTTTAAGTTTTTGTCATCTTATGTAAATATGGATGAAATATAAAGAAAGGAGGTTTATTAATATAAATAAGAATGAGTCAAGGAACATAATTATCAAAAGAAATAAAAAAATAAATGTGGTTTAATAAGCTTTATTTACGTTTAAAAGTCTGTCATGTAGTCGTGACAGCGGCGTGCTGGGCACTTTTTGGCTTGTCATCTATACATGCAGTCATGTATCGGTCAAAAGGTCGGTCGGCGGTCAAATGGTTAAGAACCAGAAGTTGCGGCGAAACCAGGAGTCAGACTAATTGTCATGATTTAAAGGTAAGAATGAGTTGTCACCATAGAAACAAACAGAAATTATTTTTGAGTATAAACTAACATAGCTGATAACGTCCAGATTATCTCGACCGCTATCAATGTCAGTGAAGTTTAGTGACATTTCCTCATGTTTGGGCGATTACGTTTGTTTGACTAATTGCGTAATATATGAAATAAAAGGTTAAATTAAATAATTTACAATATTAATATTCTGATGGCAATTTTACATAATTATTAAGGATTATATAATCTCGCTGCTAAGTAAACTAACCTCTGAAAATTACACTCTATACAAATCAGGCTATTTTGCAGTGTTAGGTAGTTATGCTGTTTGGATTTTCAATGGCCACTGTTCCCACACCATAATGTTCCCACAGCTGGGTCACACAGGACTCTTTTTTGTAAGAAAGATTGGCCATAATCCACCACGCGGGTCCGTGCAAGTTGGCGGATGTCAAATATCTATCTTAGAATTTTCTTAGAGTTCCATGCAACTAATTGGATTTTTATATTGTATTTGGGTTGTTATCTATTAACACAATACTTTAATATCTCGGACAGCACGATGGTCACGTGCTGCTTTGCACTCTTGCACAGTTACACACCCACGAGCGGCATCCGCCGAGCCTCTACCGTTGAGGCGTGCAGCTCCTGTGTATGAAGACTTAGGTATCGGGGACACCCCTTTACAGTCTCCCCAGGGATGTGCCCTAACAGGTGTTGCACAGAAAGAGTTTCGGAACGGTCTTTTGAGAAGTAACGGTGCCCCTTCCATTTGCAGATGGTGATGACCGGGGTGGTTTTGAAATCCCGGGCCCTTAAGGTTAACCCCTGAAAAAAAATAAGATACAGCAGGCCTGGCAGGCATGTTATATCTAATATGATTTATAGTTGTGTAGGCTTTATGAAATTTTCTGGCCAAAATTTAATTTATTGCTCGTGATAGCACTTTTATCATGAGCATTAATTTTTAACGATTTTTCGTCGGTAAGTACGTGGATTAAATTCTTTAGAGAGTTTCTGAAAGATTAATTACGGCTCACGGATTTAATTTTTTTCGGCAGTTGGATCAGAAATGTATGATATCCTTTTTTTTGCCAGCAATTTTCTTACATGCATCAAGTTTTTTAAACGGGACAAAGTTTTATAGTAACTGTCCGTTACTCAAAAGGTTTTGCGGACAATACCTTAACATATCTATTATTTAAAAAAAAAACTACAAGCCTGAAGAATATAAATAAATTGTAAAAGTGTTTTTTACAAACCTAATTACAGAAATAAAATCATTTATTGAAGACCAAAGAAAAAGATTATTGACATTATCTTTGTAATTGTCATATTACAATTAATATTGCCATTATCTTTGTAATTGTCATATTACATTTTTACGAACAGTTTCATTTGCAACAAGCAATAATCATCAACTATGTAAGTAAATAATTCTTCACTGAATGTAGTACCTGTCATAATAGCATGTTAATAGGTTAATAAATTATTTAATTGTACCGTTGAGAACATGTCACCACTCTTATCTAACTATACTTATGCAATTTTAGATTATGTGCTTGTAAATATGATAAATACTTGGAAACATGCTGGTCTAGCTCCATAGAACAATTTAGAGTCTAGACAAAATCAAATTGGTTGCTAATTTAATTATATAATTAATGTATACAAAATATTGTAAAACATTTTGAAATAGTAACGGTGGAGTTTCTTGCCCATTCTTCTCCATACGAAAACTACCTTTTGGAAGGGGCGATTAGAATCAATTCTTTTTTTAACCGACGAAAAAAAGGGAGGAGGATATGTTTTTTTTTTAATGTGTGACCCACGAATAACTTTTTACTGAATAGTCCGATTTGAACGATTTTTATTTAATTGGGGAGGGTATGTCTCGAAGTTGGTCCTATGTAAAATTTAAAACTCAAATCCACCCCCAAAGGGTAAAAAAAATGGGGTCGATTGATTTTTCATCTACCGAATTTTCAAATTTGAACCGATTCTGATGTAATTTCGCACACATTAGTAGTTCTGATGACACAACCACAAACTGGAGTTGATCTGATGATAGAGACGGAAGACAGTCGCAAGAGCTCCTCAGCAGTTACATCGTGTTTGGGCTTATTTCTTTCATTGTAATGAGAAACTTAGTCCTAGCTGGGTATGACTGTCATCGAGGGTTTGACGATGGAGACGGAAAGTTGTTGAGGTAATTCTTTACGTGAGAAAAAAAAATTGGGTATTCAAAAGCGAAAAATAAAAAAAAACATTTTTACAAAAAAATAAACCGACGAAAGAGAAACTGAAAAGCGAAAAATAAAAAATAGCCTTTTAGTATAACTAAGCTCCTAAACGAATTTATGTAACAAACTCTGTGGCGACGCCAAACACATTCAACGAAGATCCATCTAGCTACCATTTTACGCTGTAATTAAAAGGCTATTTTTTATTTTTCGCTTTTCAGTTTTTTTTTTCGTCGGTTTAATTTTTTGTAAAAAGTTTTTTTATTTGTACATTTTGACGTTCAAAAGTACCTTTTATGTGCCTTGTTATGTGTAATTGAAATAAATTATTTGACTTTGATTTTGTAGAACTTTTCTTTTAAACCGATTTCAAATAAAGGGAGGTGGGAGATTGGTCCGATCTTGGTTCTTATTTTTGTATACTGAAATGTAATTTTGAATGAAATGTCGATTACCACAGATACAGATATACCCAGATAACGCAAGTATCATTATCTGTACGAAAACCAAGCGTGCCATTTTTTGACTACCTACTATGATGTCACAAGCACTAGGAAACGTTTCCTTTATTTTTCCTCCTCGCATTTGCACAGTTTTTACAATTTATAAAAGCGCAATTAACCATTTTCAATTTTCTAACTGACGTCCGACAAGCGTGGCATTGATGCAGACTGAGCGCGAATGTGGCAGCTTACGATTATTGTACGTAAACTGGGCACGCGAATGGCACGCGAAGTAGTTGCTCTTATCTAGGTCTATCTATATCTGTGTCGATTCTTAAACTAGTGTAAATAATTGCTAAATTATAATAATTAAAATCATGAATATAGCTCTCGAAAACATATATAGGGTGACTGGTAATTAGTAACCGATACTTAAAACACGTGACTTTACTCATCATTATGAACAACTTTACTATGGGACTGTCGTAATTTCTTTGATTTAATTTTAGAAATGTATTATTTTAATATCGATTTATAATATCCACTGTGGCAACCCTGTCAAAGTACAAATTATAAATATTATAAGAAACTTCTATATAGCAACTGAGTGTATTGTTTTACTTTGGCAACACATAGAAATGACGGTTATGATAATAACGTTATTTCTGGGTGGGGCAAAAGTCGTTTTAAATTGTAAAATGTAATGCATGGTCAGTCGTCGTTCGATTGTGAAATACAGTACAGTACAGTGGTGTGGATTAAAAGTATTAGCAAGAAAAGAGTGTTTTCTTTATAGGACCAAACCCGAAATAGCGAAAAAAAATCTGCTGTTCCCTACATTTTGATGAGTTATGCAAACATAAATGTAGGGAACAGCAAATTTTTTTTTGACGATTTTAAAAGTAGTAAAAGTTGTTCATAATGATGAGTAAAGTCACGTGTTTAATTATCGGTCACAAATTACCAGTAGCCCTATATATTTTCGAGAGCTGTTGTTGTTATAGCGGTAATAGAACACAATCTGTGAAAATTTCAACTGTCTACCTATTACGGTTCATGAGATACAGCCGTCTTCTGACAGACAGACGTACAGCGGAGGCTTAATAATAGGGTTCTGTTTGTCACTCTTCGGGTACGGAACGTAAGAAATTTTGGCATTAATCACCTTAACAATAACTTCGGCGATTATTTAATAAGCCTATGTTTTCTAGGGACTTGTACAAAATGACAGGGACAAAAGAAAACGGCCTAATCATGGAATCTTTACATTCATAGGTATTGTTGTAAGTCCAGATTATCGACAGAAAGTCACATGATTTCGATACCCTTTCCATTCCGACAGCTGATAAAGATAATCTTTCGTAGATGAATGACGAAGCGCCAAATAGTATTGTACTACTGGTCATGTCGATTACATTGATATAAAGGTGTCAGTAGATTTCCTGGTCCGAACCATCCATCTTTTATTAGTGACATTCGTAAACGGATTTTTTTCATTGGTTTCCTATTGACCAGACGGACAAACAGTGAATTCGACATCGTCCTTCAATCCGATATAGGGTTCTGCATAGCTATTCACAACCATTCGACAGGCTTCCGAGTCGAAAATGTCATATTTCGATAGGCACCACCCAAATTGCGTGACACACTTTCAATCAGAATCCAAGGGTTCTGAAGGAAATTCCTAAGCCATTGCTTCATAAGTTTGAAAAATTCGTCTGCTCATCAACGTAAATAAGATAATGAACGTAGCTGAACTGTCAAAATGAAAGGAATTGCGATCCATTGTCAATGTTTGTGCTTTACGCAATTACCCCACTGATTTGCCTGGTCCCCGATCGCGAATAGCCGTCGGAAGAATAGTGGTTGATTCGGTTAAACTTTAAAAAAATTCGGGTTTCGGATTTGTGAAAAGCGTTTAGAGAACTCCTTCGAAAACATCGAATGATGTTCGATTCGGCACGGAAACGTATGGAATGGTTATGAATAACTAACTATGCTGCATGGACATTCTGTTTTTTATCAGATTTTTGGAAAAGCGTATTTTAAAATAATGAAAGATTCAAAATAGTTGATCAGTCAAATAAAAACGATTGGTGGTCTCTGAATACGTAGACACGGCAGCAAAAGTAAGTCTTTTAAGTTTTTAAATACACGACTATAAGATGACCTAATGAATTTCATACCTTGTGAATACAAATCCATTCAAGATTTTTATTACCACTGTTTAGAATACTGGACCGACATAATATTTATGTAGCAAGACGAGACTGTCATCAACTGGAACAAGAGGAAAATACTTACGATGTCCATAAAATATATGTGGCAGTTAAAAATTCACATAAAATAACGCTAAACACGTAAAATGTGTATGTTAAGATAAGTTTTGCATAATCTCTGAATGCTATAGTAACGTAACATTGATAACAGATAAGATATTGTTATTTAATAGTGATATTGGGATATCTCTGCATTCAATTAGACTGAAGTAAGAGTATTTTTTAATTAGCCTTGTGGTTTTGGCAGGAAGTTGCGGCAGGTCTTCAAAAGGCACAAAGCTGTGTATGGGCATCTGGATCTAATACATATTTTGTGATTAATTGTTTTTCCATCAAATCGCAGACGTATGCAACACAGCCGCCAAATTAAAATGGAATTGGGCAGGCTACATTTGCCGCATATCGCATCAGAATTGGGCGAAAGTAGACAGAAATTGGATTCTGAAGAACAGGAACCAGCCACGCGGTAGACCCAGAAGGAGATGGCGTGACGAGTTGGACTCATACCTAAAAGATTGGGTTCTAATAAACAAAAACAACACACAAAAACAACAATACACAACAACAACAAAAAACAAAAACAACAACAACAACACACAGCTACATAAAACAACAAAACTTTATTTATTTTTATTGCTAAAAAGAGAAAAATGGAAGACAGAAGGGTGGCGTTTGTCCTGTAGTAAGACTCAACAGGCTCTAATCATTTTGATAGCTACTGAACTCGGCGTTGCCTATGCTCTGCTTCTTCGTCTTCTTTTCGTGTGGTTAATGACTAACCTGGCGTCGAGTTTTAAAGCCGCCTATGGGCCTCTGACTTGGCTTCACATGTTGTCGAGAAATATCTCTCAGACATGTTCCTCACGATGTTTTCCTTCACCGTTTTTGAAGCAAGTGATAAGTATACAATACGCACATGAATCCGAAAAGTCAAAGGTGCGTGCCCTAGGTTCGAACTCGAGACCTGGCAGTCCGACGGTCACACTGCTACAAAAATCTGCTCTGCTCAGAATGTGGTACTAGATTCTCACAAGTTGAGTCGAGTATGATAATTTTTGTAACTAGATCTATGATAAAAAAAGAAGATTCGCAAATATCTATTTAATCCTTCGAATCAAGTTTTTCAAGTAACATTATTCATGAAAGTTATTTCCGCATTGAATTCTAATATTCAACAGCATTTAGGTAGAATAGAAGATTGGTAACCAATCCTTAAGAAAGTTCTAGGATAACAATGATGTTGGCAAGGAGTGCGGGACATTACTGAAGAAATATTGGGGGAATTTGAAACAGGTCAACCACGGTTAACGTTGCACAATTCATACAAATCCGATGAGTTTGAAGCTATGAACTTCGATTATGTTAAAATAGTGGCTGGAAGTCGTGGAAACCCAAAATAAAAAAAAAACACGTGAGAGAGATGTCTAAATATCAAAATCAACAATACAGCCTAACAACCAAATTAGAAGCAGCCTAATTCGAGCAGCTGAACCACTGCCACAAGAATCATGTTTATAATTATAGAAAAAAAAATAGAATAAGTAAACAAATCTCTTGGCATGAAAAGAAGAATAACAAAATAAAGTACATACTTTATTTCTAGCAGTTAACAATAAAGGAAAACAGAGAAACCCATATTAGTTAAATTACGATAACAATTTGCTAGTGTACCGAATGAAATTAGATGTAACGGTTTGTTGATTATAATCAACGCTGCGGCATGGACACGCTCGCATACCAAGTGTACTCCATATAAAAAGGGCACAGAATCAATATTACTACTATTGGAGATTGGATTGAAGCAGCCAGATCTGTAAGAAAAGAACCTAAGAGCAAGGAGATTCCTATCCCTACCTGTCGATACAAAATTACTATGACGAAGAGTTGGTGGTCAGAGTATCGGGTGAAGCACAAAAATCCAGTAAAGCATAGTCTTCAAACCAAGAGTGAACAGGCATATGGGCACCCTTGTTCCATCACTGCATCGTAGACCTCATCCATCAGACGAGACCGAGGTCAAGAGTAAGAGCCAAGCAAACGTCAAAACAAAATCGCAATTATGACCATCAACCTCAAGAAATAACTAGACTAGAAGCGGAAGATGGAGATCTAAGTGTTACCTCCGTATTTAGACCTGAAGTTGAGAAGTTTCTGATAGCAGAATCATATGAACATAAAGCTTTGGAGCACCAGAATTCTCGAATGACGTTTGTAACTAAACTATTAAGTGACCAACGACACACGGTCAGCAGAAGCAGCTCCATATTGATTTAAAAGATGAAAAACATTTTATTAATGTTAAGTGGAACACGATTTTTTTTAGCAGTAACTTAACACTGTTTAAATGACGACTTAAAAAAAAAACAGACAGTTATTAAACACACACCATTTAACACCAGCTTATATTTCAAGGGAAGGAACATGGTGATCATGACGTGTTTATATTGACTAGATCACTAGATAAACGTTAGTAAAGACACAAAGATACGGCATACCTTCGTTTAATTGTCTTGATCTCAATTCGAAGTGGAACAGATGGCAAATAAAAATCTAATTCTATCAAATGAGAGCTCTATCTTGTTGTTTTGAGAACCTTATTTGTTTAGTCTCGATTCTGACGCATTGATTTATATTTTGGTTAAGTGGATTCAATTATTTAAATAGGTACTTAGGAGACGAGTCAGCACACTAACGTTTTGGTAATGCTACTTGCATGATCTGCTGCAGTAACTAGATTGTAGACAGAGAGGCAGTCGCACCATGTAAAATACTGGTATTCAGCTGCATCTGGTTAGACTGGAAGCCGACCCCAATATAGTTGGGAAAGGGCTAGTAGATAATGGTGATGCTCGTGTTTGACCGCTATCCCACCTGATGTTAAATGATAATATTGTCGACGATGGTAAAGTAACCTAATTACTCGTGACTTGAATATTTGTTATGTAGCTGTGGCAGTTATTATTATATGCTAATTAACTTAAGTAGATAGGTACTAGACTGAAAAATGACAAATCATTTAGAACATTATTGGAAAAACCTCTGAAACAAAGACAAAGCGAAGTTAATGTAACCTGGAGCCGACATCCAATATTGGTATTCAACGAGGAGTATGTAAAAACAATTATGAAGTTTTATTTGTCAAGTGAAGATAAGGTTATCACACTGTTGACGGATGTTATAATAACGTCGGATGGAGGATGTCTCAAGGTGTGGTTTCAAGTTCAAATCCTATCATTAACGGTACAAATGAGTTATATTAATTAGGAGACAAATTATAAAGAGAACAAGGAAATGATGGCATATTGGGGAAGAAATATTGTTGCCATTTTGTTATTAAAGAAGCTGCCGTCATCGGTAATTAGGGGCACACAGATTCGGCTTAGCTCAAATTGTGCTGAGTTGACCTGAACATAATTAAACGAGGGTAGATGACGAACGAAGGTTGCCGATCGGAACGACCCGAATGCAAACCGAATATGTCTATTAATTACTTCGGGTCAGCTTTGTTGACCGGAACACGAAGCACCCCTATGACGAATCAATTGGGACAAACTGATCAATAAGAAATTGAAAGAGTAAGTGTTGGATTAGCTGCTTTCTGAATTCGATTAACTATCTATAATGAAATCGTTTCATCAAACTTAGCCCAGTTTTAACTGTAAGGATCACGCCCCATGGAACAATTTTAAGAGGATGAGCAGACCTGTTTAATTCTTCTTCGTCTTCGACGTGTCGATAACACGACAGTGTATCAAATTTTGTTAACCAAAAACTTCGCCACTTCCACGACATCGGTCGGATATCGCTATGGCTGCATTTTTTGGGGCACAGAAGGCAGGATAAGAGGTGGGACATAGTTTTGCCGAGCTCCCCACATTCACTCCCTGCTGCGGTACCGGTGAGATAGCCCCACTTTGCGAGGTTGTATCTTCCCACTTAGGTTCGGTGGCGGTTCAGAGACTTTCAAGTGGGCAACTTATAATTCGCTATTAAAAACACCGTGGTAGTGTAGAGGCTTTGAGGTATATTTTGACAAATCCAAAGCCCCACTTTCAAAGGTTCAGATAACACGTCAAAAAAATCTTTCAAGAAATCCAAAGCAAAGAAGTGCGTATACTCCGTGAATGAGGCTATAAAACTAAATACGTAAGCCATTAAGGTGCTGACAGGTGGCCAGTTGGTCGCCTACGACCATTTCAATAGGTCGTTTCCCGTTGTTGAATACTACAGTTTGAATGCGGTGATAAATAGAGCATATCTATGTTATAAATGGGTATAATTGTTGGGTGGAAGATTATGGATATGGAGAGGACGTAAAATAGACGTATCCAAAGAACATCTCGTTAAAGTTCATCATTATTCTCCAAATTTTTTTAGATCGTCGCAACATAATATTCTCCTCCATACTTCTCTAGATATAACTCGTCATTTCGGTATTCATTTTTTTTCTTGACATATCATCTTTCACACAGTCCATCAATCACCATGTATCCTTTACCATCATACCTTACCCTTTCACCAAACACATTTTTTGCTACTCTCATCTAATCCGCCATCTCTTTCCAACATTAATTCACAGATTCACATCTTATCAAAATTGTTGAATAATTGCGGCTAGTCACAAGAGATTTTGAGAGGTCAACATTTTTTTTTAATGTAGTGTTTTATAGTACATGAGGGACTTAAAAAATATGAATTATTAATTACATGGTGTAGGTACAATGAATTGTTGGGTGAGTCGCTGCTATTCAAGCTAGATCACTATATATATTTAGGAGAGACATGATCATCTTCGTAGTGTTTTCCGAACTATGTTAGGGTCGGCTTCCAGTCTAATCTGATGCAGCTGAATACCAGTATGTTTAAACGACTTAAAAAAAAAAGGAGGAGGTTCTCAGTTCGCCGATTTTTTTTATGTATGTTCCCCGATTACTCGAAGACGGCTGAACCGATATGAAATTTAATTTTTTGTTTGAAAGGGTATAACTTCCAAGTTGGGATCTTGGAGAAATCGAGGTAACTCTTCAAATATTATAGGCACACCTATAGCGATTTGGGAATTTTTTAAAGTAACTCATGCATTTGCTCGGAAGTCGGTGTCGGTGGCAAAAAACTTAAATACCGATCCAAAGACACCGACTTCCGAAATTAAAATTATTTTTCACTTTTTAGTTTGGAAGTCGGTAGAATTTTTGGTAAAAAAAAATTATATGAAGCGACTGAAGAGATTCTAAGAGGTGGTGATATCAATAATATTCTAAGTATCATCAAAAATTCAAAAGTCATTTATTCAAACTAGGCTGAGAATTAGCACTCTTCAGACACTTGTAGATGGTCAAGATATCTGCAGTCTTACCAAGAAGTAGGGGTACCGTGTTACCCAGTAACTGAATTGTGAAAGTCAGATAGGCAGAGGCAGTCGCTCCATATTTAATACTGGTAGTCAGCTGCATCCGGTTAGACTGAAAGCTGACCCCAACATAGTTAGAAAAAGGCAGGGTAGATTGATTGCTCTATTATCCTCAAGTCAGTGTAAGCATAAAGCGGAAGAACTTTATTTGTTCACCGTTATGCAATTAGAAGAAATAGGTTACTAGAGTGCTTGCGATAAGCTAACCTGCGTTGTGCAACCTTAGACAAATAACACTTTAACATACTTAATAATGATATTATTATTGCATGATACATGACACTATTTCGTGTTGTGTTCGTGGTGTGACAAAGTAGACGTGTTTGTGTGACATGGTCATAGACAAACAAAACTTAGCTACCGACAAACCTAAATATTCTGAAACTATTAATACATCATGGCGTTTAAGCATAGCAAGGATTTTCAGAGACATACAGGCTTAGAAGAAAAATTCAGATTCTTCTCCTTTTCGTGTGGTTAGAGACTAACCTGGTGTCAGAGTTTTAAAGCCGCCTATGGACCTCTGACTTGGCTTCACATGCCGTCGAGAAATATTATCTCTCAGGCATGCCGGTTTCCTCACAATGTTTTCCTTCACCGTTTTTGAAGCAAGTGATAATTTATACAATACGCACACGAATCAGAAAAGTCAGAGGTGAGAGCCTTGGGTTCGAACTCGAGATCTATGACTTGGCAGTCCGACGGACACACCACTAGGCTATCACTGCTATATGGTAGATGTAGAGAGGCTGTACGAGTAGCACATAGATATCTCCCATAGCATTGCCTCATCATGTGCCTAGCCTTTTCTTAACTAACTGGATGCAGCTGAATACCGGTATTTACCGCCTATCTGACCTCTTCAACCCGTTGAGTAAGACTGGTTGTCAGACTTTCTGACTTCTGACTACCCGTAACGACTGTCAAAGATCTATATTGCTGCCGTGTGAGACCAGTAGTCATAAGGCAGCACTGCAGCGGCAGCGTTGTTCGGAATCATACATTTAATATTAATTTTTTTATTAAAATTTAGTTACGAATTGAACCTAAAAACGTGCAATTATTCAGACTGGATGCAAGTCTAGCGGGAAAATGTTTTTTGTTGAGAGTACATTCAACTATTGACCTTAGGTTTAGCGTTATTTCTACATCATAATTTAGACTGGCTCGTTGGTCTAGTCATCTAGTGGTTGCAAGCGCTACTAGGTTCATTTTTCCATCAGGAATTTCTCGGAAGCAGCCTGGAGTATGGATTTGTGCCCAATTGATGGCATTAGGCTCGCCCCCTATAACAGAGGACTTAAATCTAACTGGCGAAATGTGGGTGTACTATAGGTGCACCTCTGCCTAACCCTTCGGGGAAAAAATGCGTTAATGTTATGTAATTCAGACGTTTTTCGGACAGAATATGTAGGTAAGGTTACCTTAGTTAGAAGTAATAATTTTTGCCGATATTTTATTAGGGTCATGAAGTTTCAAAAATCGTAGGCGTAATTCACAGATGTTCGGGAGACCCGTGCGGGCTGCCCGTACGGGCTCTCGGAACACGTAAGAGCGTCACCAAGGGGGAGCACAGGGGGAGCTGCCCCCCTCCTAAAGATTCTAAAATCAAGTAAATACAAGGCATTTTAAGGTGACACTAGTCGCGGGCTCGAACTCACTATTGGGCATGGCCGAAAAGCACGCTGTGTCACCTGGCATCGTGTCCGACAGAGATAGTGTCAGTGATGAGCAGTTAGACACTGGTCTACGTGCACAACGTCTAGTTTGCATGCACACAAACACCGTTCCGAACTATTTTAGTAAAACGAGTGCGTAAAAAATTACGAAAAGTCCTTTTGAAAACAGGGTTTTATGAAAAAACCACTGCATAAATCAATTACAAATAAAGTTTATTGAAAACGAACGAATCTTTCGCCGATAGCATTCAGTTTACGCTAGCTATTATATTTTATAATTATGTGCAATGCAGCTAAACAATACTCGGTTAGGTTAGGTTAGAACAGTGACCATTAACGAGCCAGATCCCCTTTCGTTTAACCAATCGTCGTTGAAGAGTGTTTTCGGTGAACCGTTACATCGGTGAAGGATTCATTCGGACTACCAACCGTCGATAAATAATATTTTCGGCGAAACGTTTCATCGGCCAATTATTTTTTCGTTCAACTAACCGTCGGAGTAGAGTGTTATCGGAAAACCGTCCTTTCGGTGAGCGGTATTTCGGAATACCATACGTAGCTCGGAAATTACTATTTTTCTCAGTTCCTATCGGGACTACCGAGTTGCAACTTGCAACTGATTTGTCAAAAATCAAATGTCCACCAGCGTCGATTTTGGCCCCATTGAGCGCCGTAGAGGTTATAAGACTCGCACTACAAGTGTAAAGCTTCATGTGCGCTTGACTTTTGACTGTACCTACAAATTATACTTTTCCCATCCTCCATATATCAATTTGAATGGGCCATCGACGGGCGACGCCCTTTGGTCACACGTGAAGCGCGGATTTGTCCGTACGCAACCCGCTCCAGTTGAAGCTCGTACAACGATAGCAAGTATCGTACTAATTCCCTCGTTTTAGAGCACTGAGGGTGCTACCCGTTCGGGTCTCCTGGACAGCTGTGAAACCAGCTCAAAATAATACCTATTTAAGAACCCCAGACGTAAAATGATGTTCTTTATAGTACCCACTTATTTATTGTTTCTAGTTTACAGTGCCTAACTACATGGTATAATATTTGGATTGCACTTAGATTAAGTACAAGGCGATGTTCAAGATTATAACATGACATAAGTGGGTAGGCAACTCGAGTGGCAATTTAATTCTGCTCAATGATGCTTAAAGACTCCCGCAATCAGGTTTTCATAGAAATTGTTCCACCGTCGTTGCGCCGTCGTGCCTTTCGGCGGGAGTCTTAATGATGAGTTGAAATATCAATTCAATATAATTATGATTGGTAGGCATTAATTAAAAGAACCTTGATTACCGTTGATGTTGTTATTTTAGGGCTCCGTACTCAAAGGATGCCAAAGGGACCCTATTACTACGGCTCCGCTGTTCGTCCATCCGTCCGTCGGTCACAGCTTTTTATCTTTTGAACCGTAATAAGTAAACACTTGAAATTTTCACAGAGTGTAAATACTACTATGGCCGCTGCCCGCTATAATAAATAATAAAAATTGAATTTAATAAAAAGGGTTCCCCAAACAAGAAACCTGTTTTTTTTTTTACTGAAGTATTAATAAGATATAAATGTAGTATTCAATATTCGACAATGGTTCGGAACCCTTCGTGTGCGATTCCGACTCGCACGTGGCCGCTTTTTTTTAATAGTTTTTTGTTATTATACCTACTGTTAATTTCTGTGTTGTCGTTTTCTTGAAGAATAATAACACACATTATTACAACAATAAAATATGACATTAAGAAATATTTATTACTAAAGACTATCCATCTGTGCTCAGACATAAATATTACATAATTATATAATATTTGTATTCAATATTTGTTGTTAATAATAGAGAGAGATTGAGAGATCGTGAGATTTTCAGTAACACTAAGGAGTTGGGTTGAGTTGCGGATACCAGCCCGTATTTCCTATTACCTAAGCGGGCCAGACCAAGTCTCAAGTCTAAAATACCATTTATTGTTGATTCACCCTCGATGACGACATTTCATTGATGATGTTCAAGTCCCATGTAATACAATACGTAGTACAAATCAAGCTAAAAATAAAACTGAGTGGGTTTCAGTTAAGAATAAATCATCCTATTTAGCATTTTATTAACGCATAACGGGGAATCTTATAGGAATAAATTATTGTGACAGGAGCAAAGCCATAGGTGCAGTACATTGATGGACGTAGAGCTCAAATTAAGCCTAGGATATCTGTGGGCGTATACCTAAAATATTGGTGTCCAAAATAGTAGTGGTAGCTATTATTGGTTTGAAGAGTATGAATAATTTATTTTTTTGCTGAAAATTCAGGTTTTACCAGATGTAAAAATTGATTGTTTAGTTTATCCATACTTTGGTCAATGTTAATTAGTTTTTCATCAATAATACCTTCCTAGGTATTTATTTTAGTAAAAATTTACAACTGTGTTAGGTACTAATATAAATTACAAGCAATATTTACTTGCAAAATACAAACTTTAAAGGATTGAACAAACTCTGAATTAGCTCCAAAGCGCTAACGGATGGTGTTGGAACTCTTTACTGAACATATTAACCTTGCAATTCTTGATACTTTCAAGGCATCTAATAGCATGTTATATTCTGTAACATATAATTCTAGGCTTGACGTTGCTGTTTTTTTAATTTTAAAGTACAAAAGTGTTAAGTATTCCTTGGCCTATTCTGTGGATCATATTTCAAGATGCATTCAAATAATTTCAGCATAAGGACTACAAAACATTATATAAGACTTGATTTTTCCCATGGCTTGGCTCAGTTAGAGGTCGGGAATTATTCCACAGGAACATACTACCGGGATAAAAAGTATATTAAGTCCTAACTCAGGTCATGTTTTACCTGCGTGCCAAGGTGCGAAAAGGTAACAGACAGACTTACGTTCGCATTTATACTATTAAATATGGATGATGGTACAATAGTCATCAAAAGGAACTCAATGTAGTACATTCATGTACCTAAAGCAAGTATTCATAAAGAGGAATTATTATTTAAAAGGTCAAGTTGCATAAGAGCTCACCTGCAGTATTAAATTATACCTGACAGTGCAATGTAGTTACTAATATGAGGATATATCAAGAATTGTAATAATTTTCATTTGTTTTTTTAATACTATGAATTTGATAAACTTACTAAAGTTCTGTAACAGGAAAAATTAACTTTTTCCTATTTTATAAAGGAATTTTGTTTTGTAAGGAATTATGTTTGATGTTTTCAAATATTTATTACAGTTATAATGATGTAGTTTATTTTTATCAAACAATAATAATTATAATAAGGTACTAATTAAAATAATTCTATTACACTGGTAGGCCCTGGACAATATTTGCTGGATATAAATATAAATATGAATAGAATGGATATATTAATTTGTAATGAATGGTATGGTATGGATAAAATATAATTATGATATGTCAAAAAGTAATTTCCAAATTTAAAACTTTTTAATACTTGATTTTTATCATTTTGATGATATGTAAATAAACCCCAAACCTACATAACAAGAGTACCTAACATTATAATTTTCGTCTTAACAGTTACAAATTACAGTACCCATCAGTAGCACTGTATGGTACAAGTATCAAAATAAACTGGTACAATTTATAAACAAACTACTTTTCAGCACCATCCATGAAAGAAACCTCGGATAAAATCTTGTAATGCTGTCTGCATTTGCCCAGACAGCCTAGAACGAACTCATAAACTAGAAAAACAACTTTGTAATGAGTAATTTCTAGAAAATAGAAAGTTGCACTTAAGCACTTACCAACGTATTCTGGTATCCAAGCCCGGACTCCTCATCCGAAGTCTCCTCCTTGCTGTTTGAGTGTGACACCTTCATTATCACCAAAGAGTTCTAAACTTTAGCACAGAAAACTGAAATAACAAAACAATGCGAACACAGCGGTTCGCCGCGTTTCGCAACTTTTTTTTTCTAAATATACAACAGTGGCAAAGAATCACAGTGTCCGGTGGTGTTCGGCCATCTCCCCGCTACACGTACAACCAACGAACTAGTGTAATAAGATAATATGTAATTGAATAAACGTAATTTCAGGCAAATTGCTCGCGTACCCGGCGGATACGTTTAGCACACGTTCAAACCGAACGTCATCGACTGACCGACTGACAAGTTGACAAAAAGTTGACAAGTGACAGTGCACATTCAGAAGATTGGAATGGCGACCATGAACTTGAACTGATTCGTTATCTATTAATTTATTTGAGACCGTATCTAATGTTCACTATCAATTTTAATTTATATTTGGCAGTCAATACAAGCAATTAAAATCTTGTTTATTTAAATTCAGCCGGAGCACGAGAGACATGCAAACGTCATGATATTCCGAACGTAACTAATCTCTTGATTTATCAACGTTCCGTTCCGCATGTGATTTGATGTTTATTTAGCTTCTTATGTAGCACTCATGATAAATGCTTTTATCAGATTAATTTGCGAAAAACATGTGACTCTATTACTTCTGTATATCTGATAAAACTATCAAAAACACATCTGACATATGAATTTGCATCACCTATGAACACCTACCAAAACGCGAGGCTGAAAACATGGTGGGATTTATTATTTCTTAAATCCACCGTAACACTTATTAATTGTACAATAAGCGGTCATAGTAATGTAAGTGTAGAAAGGAAACAAACGACGCCGAACCACGGTCGTTGTAAAACGTTTAAAAACAAAAGATATTCATCCCATTGTTATTGAGACTTGTGTTTGGTTGACAATTAGCCACACAATAATTATTGTAATATATTTGAAGTCCCCGTTGTTACAATAGGCAGCGTTTATGAAAACTTACACGGGTAACATGTTACCTATGGCTGGTAATAAAATGGTATGGTATGGATGGTAGGTAATAATAAAAAACTTACACGGGTAATTTGTATGGCAGCTGTTCTTTAATTTGCCCACTAAGGCGCATGGCGGTTGTAACAATTGCGCAGTCGCAACAATAATATTAAGCCTAATTCATTTTCTAATTACCTTTTGTAGCTCAATAGTAATCGAGTCATGTGTTCCAAGACATACGGATACCTCTTCTCTTAGAGAGAGAGAGAACCAAGTGCTTTAAGGACTTTTTGATACGGTGTTTAAAGTATTAATCCTGTTTTATCCTTAAAGTTGGCAACATCGTAAATAGCTGTCAAATATTTACCTGTTTTGATTAATTTGGCAATATTACTTACTGTATAAAATTAAGAAAAGTGGCTAACTAGGGTACTTACTAAAATATTGATGAAATTCAATAATTAATATCGTAACACCGAATATTTAGTTTTAGATGCAAAAAAGTATTTGAAAACTTTCCAAATACCTTTTTTACACCTAAAACGGTTACAAAATCAAATTCAGTGTTATAATTGCAATTTATTATTGGAAATAAGAAATCTAGCGACCTAGAATATTAGGTCGCTAGTTAGCCACATTTCTTATTTCCATCAGTAAATATTGCCAAATTAATCCAAACAGCGAAATATTTGACATCTATTTGCAACGTTGTCCACTTTCAGAATAAACGCTCTTAGGAGAGTTCTCCCTCTTGACACCTCATTGAATCACCTCACCTGCAGTCTCATGTGACCACTTTGATCAAAAGGAGATCCTCCGTTAGAGTAATCGATAAGGAACGAGATGGTGATGTGGATTTCATCGCAGAAGAACTGCCTGTGAGATCCCATTGTTGTTTTCTTAAGTATAGCTGTTCACATCGGTGTCGAGTCGACGATGAAGTATCTGGGACTCGTCCTCGACAGCCGGTGGAACTTCGTGGAGCATTTCCGACGTCTGGCTCCCAGACTGGAGCGGGCCGGGGCTGCTTTGAAGCGGCTCCTGCCCAATCTAGGGGGTCCAAACGCCTCCTGCCGGAGGCTCTACGCGGGGGTCGTGCGGTCCATGGCCCTCTACGGGGCGCCGGTGTGGGCGCGTTCATTGAGGCTGCGGCCAGCCCGCCGGTTGAACGCGTCCCAGAGGGTCATGGCCATCCGGCTGGCCCGAGGATACCGCACGGTCTCCTGTGAGGCTGCGAGCCTCCTTGCCGGATTACCGCCATGGGATCTGGAGGCAAAGGTCCTCGCGCACATCCGGGAGTGGCGCGAGGAGGCGAAACGCCGGGGCTTAACTCCGCTGCCGCGAGAAATCACGGCACAGCGGACAGAGCTCCGGCGGGATCTCATGGCGTCATGGAGAGTGCGATTGTCGCAACCCAGTGCTGGGCACGCCACAATTGCGGCGATAAGTCCCCTCTTTGAGGAGTGGCTAGAGAGGCGCCACGGCGTCCTCACCTTCCGCCTGACGCAGGTCCTCACTGGACATGGCTGTTTCGGGAGGTTCCTGTTCAGGATAAGGCGGGAGGAAACGCCCGGGTGTCACCATTGTGTGGATCGCCCGGAGGACACGGTTGAGCATACGGTGGAGGTCTGCCCGGCTTGGGCGGAGCATCGCCGTGTCCTCGTGGAGGCGATCGGCGGCGGTGATCTCTCGCGTCCGGCCCTGATTAGGGCCATGGTAGGGAGCGAGAGGAAATGGGAGGCCGTCACCTCCTTCTGCGAAGCAGTAATGCTCGCGAAGGAGGAGGTGGAACGCGTGAGGGAGAGGCAAATTTCGCGCCCTCACGCCCTTAACCGCCGCAGGAGGAGACGCCCTGGGCGTCGGGAATCGCAGGCCGATTTCCGGCCACCGTAGGCGCGGGCTTGCGGACGGTGAGCAATGGGTAGCTCGCCGTCCGATAAGGACCAGGCCCGGGTCGACGGCGCGTTGTGTTCCACGCGCGCCTCAAAGAGATGTCAGCAGAATTGACGGGGTCCGTTAGGGCCGATGCCTGCCGGGGGTGCGAAGAAAACCGAAAGGGAGATCGTGGCCCCCGGCAACAGGGCAACCGAAGGAACACGGGTGGGTTTTAGTCAGTAAGAGTCTGACACGCCCTCCCGCTCCGCCCAGAGCGGGAGAAGTTATTTGATGATTTCCCACCCAAAAAAAAAAAAAAGTATAGCTGATAGCACTAATAATGACTCAGTCTAAATTCTTATGAAAGAACCATCTGATTCTGAACCTACTGCCTCCTGTCTGTTCCTCCACGAGTAAGCCATCATTGTTTGCGTAACAAACCGTGCCCTTGATCTTGAATTGTTGACCGGCTCGTCAGTTAGCAAAAAACAAGTGAAAAAAAAACGCGGTTTGTACCGAAAGTGTTAAATAAATAACTCTTTATTATTATCTCTTAGGTTGTAAATTGTTGCAAAAAAAAGTTAATCTAAGTAGATTATAAGGAAATTTGAAATTGGATTGCAAAGGCTTTCGATTGAATCAGATTTGGCAACAAAAAAAAAACGTAAGTAATTGAAAGTATATTTCTAGATCTAGATAGTGAATGGTCTGAAAAAGAAGTTAAAGAAAACGCCTAGATAAAAATACCAGTTAGTTACATAAGTCAGAATGAAAGGCTAAATAAGGTAAACCATAATGTGGCTAAATCTCAGACTTATTTTTTTTTGGCAAAATTGCGAGTCGTCTGCCAATAATTGCAAGCCTTACCTATTCCTAATAGCTGTGCCACGCGGTTACACCCACCTCATTCGGCTCCCAAGGGTCATAGCGTAATGTTAAATAGCGTACATGATTTTCTTCATGATGAATGATGACTATATATTTTTTTGTCCTCAGCTAGATTATTAAAAAATATTGTACAAGCGTTTTTTTCTTTTTTTACATAACCTATCAAAGATTACGGCGATACATTGAGTTAAAATGTGCCATGACGTCACTAGTATTTAGATTGTATACTTCCTTGTGACGTAGCGACTCCCACTCCCCAAATTTAATGCGTTTTACCTCAGTCATTTTTTATTAATATGAAAAAGCAATAAATACGTGTCTAATATTTTTTTTAAATATCTGATTGACGACTTAAATAGTTTTTTTTTTGACCCAGGCGTCATCCCTATTTGGCTCTCAAATGCAAAAAGCATTTTTCGAGTCTGACACGCAGTTTGAGAGATTAGCGCGTTCAAAAATAAAATAAAAAACCAATTAAACAAATCCTTCAGCTTTATTATTAGTATATTATTATAAATTATTAGTATAGGAGTGTAGATTACTGGAGTTTACCTTCTTGGAGAAATTTTGATATTTGGTGACTGACTGTTAATTGTTAAATTAAAATATTGTTCGTGAAAGTCAGCCAACGGTTTAATTCTCTCTGGGTCATGATGGGCTTCGTAATCTTAATATTCTGCCATAACATCGCAGGTCAAAGTATAACTCTGTGCATCAGCCACATAACCACGAACGAACCCAACATTACCAAGAAATCTGAATTAGGAAATTAATTATATGACTAACCTCACTAACTCTCGTAAAGCGCGAAGATCCCCGTAGATATAGTACCTAACCAAAATAAATTGGCACACGTGACGCGCCGGTAAGAAATAAGTTGACGAAACCCCCCTTCTTCTTCCAAATCTAAATTGTGACAGCCCAGACAGAACTGTATATCCTTATTCCATAAGTAGGTAGGATAATTATGTAATGGCGGTACCGCAGAGCTCAAGCAACAATCTCGATTATTAGTGAAGAAGTGAGCTTAAAGTGAGCTGTCATTTCATCTGATGCTAGAGAATGACAACTTTTGACAATAGAAATCCCTATTCTATCCCTATCTTATCTTTAATAATATTTAAACTTATATCTCGTTGTGTATTTGTCTTTTATTCTAAGCACTGTTTATTTTATTTTATTTTACTACCTGCCTATGTGATAAATAAATCACTGTACCTGACTTGATTTCCGTTCGTCTTTTATTCTTTTTTTTTTTCGGGTGACCACTGAAAATCAGCGCTGTGCTGTGGGTTCCCCATAGCACTGCATCATGCTGAGTGGAAGCCTTCTTGTCACAGTCATGTCGTGCAGTTGCCGACTAATTTCTGTTTTACGCTCGTGATTTATTATGTACTTTTTGTTGTTTTCGTTTACTCTTGTCTTTTATGTATGCACGTGTCTCTGTGACAAATAAACCTATTTTTCTTTCTTTCTTTCTTTCTATCACTAAAAATATTGTTTTATCCGTCAGGTAGATTATTAAAAAATGTTGGAAACGTGTATTTTTTCTTTTTTTAAGTAATCTAAAGATTACGGCGATACATTGAGTTAAAATGTGCCATGACGTCACCACGAGTATGTAGATTATATACTTACTTGTGACGTCGCGACCCCCACTCCCCAACTTTAATACGTTTTATCTAAGTAATTTTTTATTAATATGATAAAGCAAAAATACGTGCCTAATATTTTTTTATTAACTGACGGATTAAATAGTTTAATTTAATAATTAGTTTTTTTTCATCCTGGCTTCTTCCCTATTAACTTCAAGCTTAATTTACCTTAGAAGTTTTCACCATAAGACTTTTACGGAATAGATAGGCTTATAGATTTAACAGTTATCATCATTCACGGCCTTAACCACTGTTCTGCATAGGCCACTTTGCTTAAGCCAATTTCCACGCTCCTGTGCCAGTCTGGTCCAGGTTCTAACCATGATAGCAACAATGCCGTCAACCAATTTCCTTTCCGGACCAAAAACTTTCCGAATTTGCACTAATTTTGCTACTGGCTGTCATTGCGAACCTTTACCGTTGTCTTTGCCACAGCATTCTCTATGACGCGAGGTCAAGCTATGTTGGATAAGATTTGTGATAGACAATGAAATTACTTTCTTCCGCAAGTTGCATTAGTTAATTAGGGTAAGGGCCAGTTAACAGCTTAAGATGGGCTGGTAGGTAACCTATTTGAGCAATCTTGGAGTGCATTAGGCACCTTTTAAAAGTAACACATTCATGTATAACAACATCACGGCTAAGAGGTTGGCAGAGTCAGAGATGTGTAGCCTCAGACCAAATAAAAACCAAGAGTGACGCGAGGCCGCTTTTGTAAACATGTGTGCACTTAGTAAGGTGTAGTTTGATTGTAAATGGTTGTAAACGTGTGTGTGAGCGTGTATGCACAGAGCGGAGGTGAAGTTTTGGCATGCTTCAATGTACAGCGCTATATCTTATTTTTTATTTGGTCTGAGTGCGTAGCACACCCACCTTTAATCAGTTACGTTAAAAGTTCCATAAGTAACTCACTTTTAGCGTATCGATAACAATTTATATAGAGCCTAGAACCTGGCACCTTCGCACCTTCAGTAGCGTCAATCAGCTCCTGCATCGTGCAAGCCAGGACACGCTAAGTGCCCCATTGTCTTTGAGACAGCACCAAATGTAAACTCCAAGGCGGAGTCACCTATGCAGATTTTCTCTGCTTCGGCCTACTTCGTTCGTAGTATTTCTTAAGACTTCCTGCATAGCATGACGACCACGGTATACGGGCTTTCTACGGGTTTTGTCGACGGAAGAATAGACAAAATGACAGATATAAACAATCACAATCTGTCATTTTGTCTATTCTTCCGTCGACAAAACCCGTTTCTATTGTGGTCATACTAAGCGTGCTGGTAAGCCAAGGCAACTCATGTTCAGGTGAGAGATTTTTAGTAGGTGGAACTAATGTATGTAGGTAATAGAGGGATAATAAGCCTATTGCCGTTAAGTGAGCACAAATCCGGCCTCCGGGCTGCTTCTGAATAGTTCCTAATGAAATACTCTTTGTCCAACCTTTTTTTTTTTGGGTGGGAAATTATCAAATTACTTCTCCCGCTCCGGGCGGAGCGGGAGGGCGTGTCAGACTCTTACTGACTAAAACCCACCCGTGTTCCTTCAGTTGCCATGTTGCCAGGGGCCACGGTATCCCTTTCGGATTTTCCCGCGACCCCGGCAGGCATCGGCCCTAGCGGATCCCGTCAGTTCTGCTGACATTTCTTTGAGGCGCGCGTGGAACACAATGCGCCGTTGACCCGGGCCTGGTCCTCATCGGACAGCGAGCTACCCATTGCTCACCGTCTGCAAGCAGGCGAAACGCATGAGGGAGAGGCAATATTCGCGCCCTCGTGCCCCTAACTACCGCAGGAGACGCCCTGGGCGTCGGGAATCGCAGGCCGATTCCCGGCCACCAAAGGCGCGGCGTCCTTCGCGAGCAACTTTGTCCAACCTGGGGATAGATAGATAGAATATTCTTTATTATACAGGGCGTCCCATGGATATGCCACATGGAGGGACAGTACCTTGAATATTGTAGATGGAACATTTTACTGAAAGAAGAAGACATTTAAACTTTTTTAAATGTTTTCATTTATTTCATTCATTCATTTAATCTTTTTTACATTTAGACATTTAAATTTTACAATTTAAACTGCATTCATAGATATTTAAATAATTACATGGTTGAACCGGGAATCGAACCCGTTACACGAGAAAAATAATCACCCTGTAGCTTTTATCATACCGATCGAAAGGCTTCATCATAAGGATTATTTTTTGTTAAATAACAGTGTCACAAATAAAAGAAAGACCACAAATTTTAACATTTGATGTGAAATTATGTTCAGAAAAATGAAAATCTGACATTGCCGTAAGGACAAACAACTGACATTATCATAAGTTACTACCTATTACTAATAAATGTACCCACTTGAGAAGTACGCATCATTTCCCTATTATAATTTAAGTGCATGATAAAATTATAAAGAGATACGTAATTAGTAGGTACCTGGTTGTATGCAACAAATCGATCCGTATCCTGAGCCGAAAGACGCGTAAATTATTTTGTCCATCGCAATGCAATCGCAAGGTTTATAAAGAAATAATTCAAAAATGTGTTCCATTTTCAAACTTTTATTTTTTGGTTTATGTGATTTTCATTGTAGGATTTTTGCATTGTATTGTGAATTTTTTACATAACCATGGCGTATCAAAATAATTTTGATTTAATGGAAGCATACTTTTTGAACCACAAAAAGATAACATTAGCCTTACCATAACATTAGCACCGCGAAAGATATCCTGATAGAAATACACCATCTCGATTTATTATGAAACGTTTGGTGGATAATCTGCAAAATTTGGGACGTTTCGATCCACGCTTGCCACAACCGCGGCACCATATGATAAACACTGACGATGAACTCGACATTTTGATATACTTTGAGGCAAATCCTAAAAGTTCAGTGAGGGAAGGTGAAGAAGTTATCGGAATTTCGAAAAGCAAAATACACCGTGTACTAAAAAAATACAAATTTAAAAGTTACATTGAAGAGCGATTAGTACAAAAATTACTGCTCGGTGATGCTGAAAGACGACTTATTTTCTGCCATGAAATCGAGAGGCTCATCCTAGAGGATCAGTATTTTCTAAATAATGTTATCTGGTCAGACGAGACAAACTTCAGCAATATTGGTATGTACGACCGATACAATAATCGCATTTGGTCCAGGGAGAATCCCTTACGTATCCACGAGACTAATAATCAAGTGCGTTTTTCGTTCAACTGTTGGTGTGGGATTGTAAAAGACCGGGTCTTCTTAGTACATTTTTACGTAGGGCATTTGAATACGGAAAGGTATTTAGAAATACTTGAGATTTTGAGAAATGAGATAAATAATTTTCCTGTTGCAGAACGACAAAACCTTACTTTTCAGCAAGATGGGGCTCCGGCTCATAACAGTCACAGAACAAGAGACTATCTCAATGAACACTTTCATCCCTGGATCGGGACAAATGGACAAATAAGATGGCCGCCGAGATCCCCAGATCTAACCCCTTTAGATTTTTTTTTTATGAGGTTATGTAAAAAAAATCGTTTACAAGAACCGGTATGAAAGTGTCCACGAGGTACAAGCAGAAATTAGACATATTATTCTAAATATCCACCACAACAAGATCAAAAAATCAACAGGGAGCGAAATAATCAAAAGAGTGCGACTTTGTATTCAACAGGAAGGGACTCATTTTGAGCATTTGATAAATTCATTAATTTTGTATTAAAAATGTTAAAATTCATGGTCTTCCTTTTATTTTTGACACTATGTTATTTAGCAAAAAATAATCCTTATGATGAAGCCTTCCGATCGGTATAATAAAGCTACAGGTGATTATTTTTCTCGTGTAACGGGTTCGATTCCCGGTTCAACCATGTAATTATTAAAATATTTTTGAATGCAGATTATTATTTTTTTAAATTCAAATAATGTCTTGTTTCAGTAAAATGTTCCATCTACAATATTCAAGGTACTCGGGTTCGATTCCCGGTTTAACCATGTAATTATTAAAATATTTTTGAATGCAGATTATTATTATTTTTTTTAATTCAAATAATGTCTTCTTTCAGTAAAATGTTCCATCTACAATATTCAAGGTACTCGGGTTCGATTCCCGGTTCAACCATGTAATTATTAAAATATTTTTGAATGCAGATTACTTTTTTTTTTAAATTCAAATAATGTCTTCTTTCAGTAAAATGTTCCATCTACAATATTCAAGGTACTTTCCCTACAAGTGGCATATCCGTAGGACGCACTATATACACCATAAAAATTACAGACATAAATTTAGAAATTTTACACTGGGTGAGACAATGGGCGGTCTTACCGCTAAAAGTGATCTTTTACAGACAACCTTTGAATGGATTTAAATGGAAAAGGAGAGACAATACTGCAGTAGTCAGTGGTATACCATTTACATATATAACAGATACACAGATGCATAAAGCATATACTTATCTAAATAAATCCTGGGTTCGATTCTCGGGTCGAGCAAAATGTTATTGGGTTTTTCTATCTAAAATTTCTCAGTAGCATCTCGGAGTCTGGATTTGTGCCCGGTTGATGGCAATAGGCTCGCCCCTTATTACATGGGACTTAAACATAACTGGCGAAATGTGGGTGTGCCTGCTACAGGGACACCTCTGCCCAACCCTTCGGGGAAACAAGGCGTGATGTTATGTGTGTTATGTTATCTATATAAATATATATTCGATAAATATCACATATAAATAAAATTATAAACATGAAACAAGAGCAAGGAACTATATGTAATGATGATATTTAAGGAGAGAGGAACTAATTTAACCCCGATGGACTCCCGAATCCTGCGCAGTGAAAAAGTATTTTTGTTTCTCCGCCTTCTACCAATAGGTAAATTAATAATTATCACTTGCTTCAATAACGGTGAAGGAAAACATCGTGAGGAAACCGGCAAGCCTGAGAGATATTTCTCGACGGCATGTGAAGCTAAGTCAGAAGCCCCATGGGTGGCTTTAAAACTCTGACACCAGGTTAGCCACTAATCACACGAAAAGAAGAAGACCAAGAGGTAAACGAGTTTTAATAATTTTACTGATCATTTTATCAATTGGGTGATATCATTGGTCAGGATTTCGCAGCAATTATTGTCTATGTTATAACAGGTTACTAGGTATTACGTGAATTTCCTGTTCTGTTTTTTTGGTGTTTTTTTATCCAAAATGCGATAAAAACATCTAATAATGATTTGTATCTTATTAATTGTGTAACTCCGTTCAATTACCATTGTTTTTGCTTCATTTTGTGGTGTTAACGTACTCTATATACTTATAAGTACCTATCTATTATTATACAAATAGAAATTATCACTTTGCAGATCGCTCAGCGTGCTACGGACCGGACTATGCTCGGAGTTTCTTTGAAGGATAAAATCAGGAATGAAATTATCCAGAAAGAATTGGAGTTATCGACATAGCTTGCAGAGTAAGTAAGCTTAAGTGGCAGGCCATGTTTGTCGAAGGACCGATGGCCGGTGGAGCAGACGAGTCGTGGAGTGGAGACCGCGTATCGGCAAGCGTAGTGTGGGTCGCCCCCCAGCTAGATGGATCGATTGACAACCTTAAAAGGTGACTGGGACAGACTGGATGCGGAAGGCGGAGGATAGGGTGTTGTGGCGCAGCCTGGGAAATGCCTATGTCCAGCAGTGGACTGCGATAGACTGAACAGATTGTGGACACTAAACGTCCCCAGACGAAGTTCCATTATGTCTCGATCAGTGTCCTTCAACCGATTATAGAATACCAAGATAAAGCCCAATAGCACTTTGTAAGACTTGGGAATTGTACCTGGGTCCGCTTCGGCTTAGCAGTCACTTGACTAAAGGCAAAAATATGACGGCTTCGTAGCTAATTGTCTCTAATTACAAAAGCATTCGTCACCTGCTTACTGATAACTAATCCAATGTTTACACATATCATTTGCAGATCACGAAGAAACGTGACGCCATTAGCGGAGCGGTCCTTGAATCAGGTCGTTTGGTCTTGGGACTTGGGACCATGCACATTGGGACAGGACTACCATCTCCTTTACGAAGAATGAATAGTCACATCTCTTTCTATATTTAAAACTAGCTTTTGCCCGCGGCTTTGCCCGCGTGGATGTCGGAAAAAATTCCCACGGGAACGTACTGCCGATACCGGGATTACATACGTAATAGCCGAGGAAAAGGTCATTGACTCCTACCACTGCGCCCGCATCGCCGTCAACCATAATTATTTTGTTACGCGTAATTTTGAATCTGTGATATCTTTTAAACCATTCATTTAAATGAAATGATGTCAAGGCATATTTTAATCTAAATTAAATGCTCAATTTAAGTAACATAGTTTATTGGGTAAGGATTAATATACATAATACCGGTCAAAATAGCTTCGGAAATAACAATTAATTTTTATCAAATTTTGAAAGATAAATATGGTTGGGTCATCCTTAGAAGATAGACATATGCCGTCGTGAACTTTTTCGTCGATTTTTTTAAGGTGAACATTACTGTAGAACATTTAAGTAACTTTTACGATTTCCGCGGCGCACGTCAATAAGTCGGCATGACTTTTTCCGACATCTTCAAAAAAGATCGTCAAATTTCAGCCAATTTACACAAAACCGTTATGTATTATACACTAAAACCTTGAATCACTCCGTCCGTCCATTGGTGAAAACCGTTCAGTAGTTTTTGAGTTTATCGCGTTCAGACAGACAGACGCGACGGGGGACTTTGATTTATAAATATAAGGATGACATTTATTTTGACATTGCGGTTTAAAAAGCGTTACACAAACTGTCATTTTGGTTTTCGTTTTCCCGGTTTCTCCTGTTTAAAGAGGTACCGTAGGTTTACTGTGGTCATGCTACACGTGCTAGAGACAAAAAAGAAACGTACGATTTTTTTGTGGGTATTATTTTTTTTATGATTATTAATTTTATTGGCTGACGCTAAAGGTCGAAATGGTAGGTAGGTAGGTGTTACAAGTAAGTAAGAAGTCATCGCCGCTTATGCTACGGCTACATTGTCGCGATAAACTACACGTATAGTTCGCCATAGCTCGACAATGTGGCCGCAGCATTATGGACAGAGGCATCGCAAATGCGCTGCCGCACACGATCAATTCTACCTTCACATTCGTCTGATCTCCTTCAAACTTCACAAAAACAAAAGACAATTTAAAACGAATGATATTTATTTATTCACATAAAACTTTTTAGTTATACAATATTTTAACTTCGATATCTCTATGGTTTGTACAATAATCGATTATGTTTTCAACTTTATATAAAATCTTAACATTCTCAAAGTCAAACGATAAAAATAAAATAACACCTAACCTATGCAAAGTATTTTTGAGATTGGCTATAGCTTGACTTGCTCTAGGTCATAAAAAATAAATAACTTATTCACCATAAGGTGATAATAATATCTACCTATGACTAGACCTACATTAATAGCTGAACAATGAATATCTCCAGATAGCATATAATGTTCCCACTGCTGGGACACAAGCCTCCTGATCTCTTCGAGAGAGGGCTGTAAATTACCACGCGGGCACAGTGCGGGTTGATAGATGCCAAATGTCTTCGAATTTTTGGATCTAGGACATGCCGGTTTCCTTACAATGTTTTCCTTCACCGTTTTGAGAGCAATGATGATGAAATTATTTACACAAAAACATAGTGCCTGGGTTCGAACGTACGACCTAAAAACTGTTCCACCATTGTTCCTACGAAGTCACCATTGCTCCCAAATGTATTTTGCAATTATTTTCGTAGTGGGCCAGGAGCAGTGGTAGCCCAGAACACATCGAAGACATGTGAAATCCACCAATTCTCACTGGGCCCGCGTGCTGCAATGGATTAAGGTCCACTCCCTCATGGAAAAAGAGGAGGCCTGTGTCCCAGCATGCGCACGTTAGAAGCTAATTATGCTTATGCAGTTTGGGACTAACTTTTTCGTGCCATAAGTTCTGCTTATGTCTATCTCATCATCATCATTGATAGCCTTGTTCCACCCACCGCTGGGTATAAGCCTCCTCCCTTTTGTGCCATGTTATGTACTATCGTGGACACGCATATCTGAACACCGTAAGGACTTATTACTTACCCATATTCGACGCCACGTCACGCCAGCGTTTTTGAGGAGCAATCGTTCTTTATTCACACAATTGCTCTGCGAAAACTGCATGGGGTACTTACCTCTGTACAATTAAGCATGACATGGGCAGAAAATAGTTCACTATCTGTGCCTACTGCAATAGGATGATGACAAAAAAAAAATTGTTTTGTCCGTCAAGTAGATTATTAAAAAATATTGGACACGTATTTTTTCTTTTTTTACGTAATCTAAAGATTACGGCAGTCATGTGATTGGTAGTATTGTTCTGTCAGTCGCCATTTTGAACTCTACTCTAAGCTAAGTCGTACGTCTCTAGTTGGAACCCAAGGCACGCACCTCTGACTTTTCGGATTCATGTGCGTATTGTATAATTATCACTTGCTTCAAAAACGGTGAAGGAAAACATCTTGAGGAAATAGCCTGAGAGATATTTCTCGACGGCATGTGAAGCCAAGTCAGAGGCCCATGGGCGGCATAAAAACTCTGATAGCAGGTTAGTCACTAACCACACGAAAAAAAGAAGATTGCAACTAAGACTGCAAAATTCAGTGCTACCAATCACGGGTCAAGTTATACAGGGTGGCAGGGACATCGACGCGAAAACTGTTACCATTCTTACCATGGATTCAGTACATGATTCTGAACCCCGCTGCGTTGAAATTATTCGTCGGTTATTTAAAAAAATTTGCTGTTCCATACATTTTGACCGCGTAGGTATTTCACTTTTCTATGAAACAGCAGTTTTTTTTTTAATAACCTACATAAAATTTCAACGCATATGGGTTCAAAACCATGTACTGAAATGATCTTTACACGTCATAGGTACTAAAAAAAAAAAGCTAGTTGAGTTCAGCGTTTCCTATCTGACTACTCTGAGAAGAAAGGCCGAAACAAACTCAGAGGTCGCAGTCTCTTTTAAAGTCCAGACATAATCTTGATCAGGCCATATGAGGACCATGTAGATTAGTGTCTGAAGTGATCTTTTAAGGAAAGAACTACACAGATTTGAGTAGACCTGTCCAGTCAGTGCAAGCATTTGTCAGTAATCGTGGAGCTCAACTCGACGAACAATACCAAAGAAAGGACATTTGGGTAGGCCGCATAAACTACTCAAACTACCATCATTAAAACTAGCTGAGAAATAGAAATAATAATTATATCCACATAGTCCTCACATTCACAATAATTAAATACAATAATATAATACTTTACAAAGTAATCATGTCATTTTGAATATAATTTTCAACAATGTCAATGTGTATATCAAACTGGTATATTTTGATAATTTTACATAATAATTTAAATGTCAAGTTTTGTGGTTTTATCACAAGGCTTAGCAGAGCGAGCAGCTCAATCCCAAACTTTTTTATCTTCTAGATAATCAGAAATTTTATAATACCCTTTTTTACAAAGTTTAGTTTTAATACAGATTTTAAATCTATTAATGGGTAAGTTTCGAATGTCAATTGGAAGTTTGTTGTAAAAGCGGTGAATCCATGGTAACCGTTTTCGCGTCGATGTCCCTTGCCACCCTGTATAATGAACGTACATGAAATGATAGCAACGGCGCGGCGTAACGCAAAAATGCCAATGTCTTTCATTTCTGCAGTACACCAACATTAATTGCGTTAATTTTGTTGGTGAGCAGACGATTTAATGGATTAGAAATTTCCAAAATCCTTCGGCTTGTAATTTAAAGTGTGCGAGTAATTTCAAAGGTTTTTGAAAATGCCATTGAAATACTTAAGTAGTCTTCTGAAATTTTAGCAGAACCTCAATGTCTGAACAGCAATGTTCAGAAGGGTGCTCTCCCGAAAACTGATATTCAGACTTCCCGAAGGTTTGCAGAAGTAGGTCCCTCAGCTCATCGACAGGTTTTTGCAAGTCTATACTGAGACGAAAAAATCATCTGCGTCATAATTAAAAATATTGAGATCCTCGTGAAACAACCAACCGAGAATTTACGAGAGGTTACGTAAATCACTGAGGAAGATCTGAATGCAGTACGAACACTATTAATAGTGCCTGATTAATAATTTTCACTGTCCATGCTATAGGTATCTACTAGTACCCTAATTGCGTAACTTATTTTCGTAAACGATTATGACAAATTTGTTTCATTTTGACAGTTCAACAACATTCATTGCGTTGTTGAACAGATTTTTGAAGTGAAAACTTCTTTAGGCGCGTTGGGCATTTTTGAGATGGGATTAAACCATTGATTTCGCGACACCATGACGACACCTCATTTTTGTAAACGCGATTGTGCTCTTTATTTATATTACGTTACGGATCAATGTTCTATGCAAGTATTTTTACTTTAAAGGTTTCGAAAGTTTTTTTTTTTGGTTTAACGCGATTGTGCTCTTTATTTAGATAAGGTTTCGTACCAATGTTCTATACAAATATTTTTCTCCCACCAAGGCGATCTTGTTCAAGTTTTCACTTCTGTCGGCACTCCCGGAGTGTTTTTTCCAACTTTTGAAGCAATTGATTAGCAATCAGTTTCAAATTGAAACAAATTGCGATTGATCGTGTATACGCAATTAGGGTACTGATCAATTAAAAAAACGAAACAGAATGTGTATTCCTGCTACTAGTTTTTTTCTAAAGTAATGAGCAAATAATATGGACAGCTACATCTAAGTCCATCAGATGTACTGCGCGAAGTGTATCCAGTAGATGGCGTTGAGTACAGAGAACAGAAGCGGGAAGAACACGCGGGAGAATCTGTCGATGCCGATGGCTCGCATCTTGGCTTTGGCTGCTTCTTGTGCATCCTGGAATGTGGAGAGTAACCTTCAGTAATCGTCATTATCATTCACAAGAAAAAAAATACACTGGTCTTGGGGCTACATTGTCTCGGTGTCGCGAACTCGCGCGCTCTCTCTCGCACATCGCTCGACGTCTCGCTGAGCAACAGAGAGCGCGCGAAGTATAATTCGCGGTAATGCGATAATGTAGCCCCAATATTGGAGACAAGAAAAAAAAAAACAGTGGTACTCCGGGAGTGCCGACAGAAGTGAAAACTTGCATAACTCCGTACCATGGCCTGAACCAGGGCCGGACGCGAGAGATCACCGCCGCCGATCGCCTCCACGAGGACACGGCGATGCTCCGCCCAAGCTGGGCAGACCTCCACCGTATGCTCCACCGTGTCCTCCGGGCGATCCATCTTGGTTGCTCCCTGGTATCATGTTTTCTGATGCGTTTTGAGTGTTTTCCTGATTATTCTTCATTTTCAACGACCACTGCTTTGTCTTTTACGAATTCTAACCCTGCCTACCTAATACGACCCTTGCTGTCACACTGGACACCGAAGATAGGTCAAACGTTTGACTTGGAATTGTTATTTTGGAATTTACCGCCGCCTTAATTTGGATTAGATGTTGTTGAAACTATGCATATATGGATTGCGAGGGACTGATAAAAAATCTATTCACACGATTTTCAACTCGTTTCATCCCAAGATTGTATGTAATCGTTTCCGTCTCCACCACCTGATCTGTCTATGCAATTTCTGTAACGTAGGTTCCAATTTTTTTCTGTAGTTCACTGTCCATGCCCCCCATAATTATCGCCATAGACCCCGGGATCTCCGTTTTCCGTATTCCAACTGCCAATTTTAATTTTGTAAGGTAGACTGTTTATGCGTTAGGCGGAGGACCGTTGTGCACGTTTGGCCTAACTTTGGCGAGGCCAAGTTCTAGCAGCGACTAAATTAAAGGCAATAAAAATACATTTCAACTCACCTTGACTTTAGCACCATCTCCCAGAACGATGTTGACGAGGCAATACTCCATTAGAGCCATGAACACGAATCTGAAATTAGAAAGAGAAATAAATTTTACAGGCTAAGAGTAATAGTTTAAGTAGCCCCAGAATCTATTATGAAGAATCCCAGGCCTGTGCCTGTTTTCTTTAGCGGATTTATCATCATCATAAGCCTACATCAGTCCACTGCTGGACACAGGTCTCTCCAAATGCACACCATTCAGCTCGATTCTCGGCAACTCTCATGCAGCCGCTACCAACCGCCGTGCAAAGATCTCGCTCCACCTAGCCTGAGGAGATCCTACCTTACGATTGCCGATTCGCGGTTTCCACTCAGGAACACGTCTATCCCAACGGTCATCGGTTTTTCGATTAATATGGCCGGTTCATTGCCACTTCAGCTTGCTTTTTCTGTGAGCTATGTCGACAACTAGATGGAACGACATGGATTGCCATGAACGAATTCTGGCGATTTATCATTGACAGACAATGCATAGCATAAACCGTTGGGACTAGAAGCATGAAATTATGCACAAGAGTACCATAAATAATGAAGGTGAGTACTAAGAAAGGATTTTTGAAAATTCATTCCCTGAAAGGTTTATATAGGGGATGATTTTAACCACCTCTGTGGTCTAGTGGTTAGACCACCTGTATCAACCCAGAACTCCCGGGTCGATTCCCAGTGGGGCAAAATGTTCTGCTTGGTTTGGTTGGTGGTAGGACTTGTTCAAGTGCACCTGGCTAGCTACCACCATTGTATCTTATCTAAGTCTGTCGCCATAACAACAATTTTAACAGCATTGTTGTGTTTCGGCAGTTAGAGGTAGGATAGCCAGCTCCTCTGTTGTTGAGGATTCCGGGTGTAGCTCGTTTCCACCTTTGGCCTGATCATCACTTACCATCAGATTAGATGCAGGCCAAGAATTTCGCCGTCGTGCCGTAGTGGTAAAAATAAAGAAACAAAAGTTCGTAATTTTTGCCGATGAGAGATCCCATCTGGTACACACGGCTACACATCAAGCTATATATTTCCAGTTTATGCTGATCTTGCATTGTATAGGATTTCCGTACTATCCGGGGTCAGCTTATACTGGAAGTGTATAGCTTGATGTGTAGCCGTGTGTACACGGCTTGTTGTTTCTGAAAAACCATTTCTATTCTATGTAACTTAGCCCAGAATTTCTACTCAAAATAACGATACTTACACAGTACACACCGACATGAATGCGTCAACAGCCTTCAGATAGGACACCGGTGGTAGCTGCGCCTGCGACTTAGCGTGTTGCGTCGACAACGTAAGCAGTGACGTCACACCTAGGGTGACGCGCGCCGGTGCAGCATCCGGCTTGATCCAGAACGACACCCACTGTAAACGAATGATAAAAAAGATGAGGAGAAGAGGACTTATAATGACGTAGGAGAATAAAAAAATAGGCAAAGTGAAAACTTAAAACTGATATTAGCGCCATCTATATTCTATGGTTCAGCACTACGGCGCGAGTATGTCGGTGACGCGAATCTATGAATTTGTCCCCTACCGAAAATCGCTGAACGCGTCTAAATAAGTTTTCACTTCAATAAGACTGCCAATGTGACGGCCCACCACACCTATCTATTGCCACTAAACCGGGTACTGGTCTAGATTGTGGTTGGAAAAATACAATAACACTTCGCCTAACCTCGGGCTGAGGAACCCATAGGACCGTTTGCTCCGCTGTTTTTTTTTTAAATAATTTATAAGTTTATGAATGATATTATGATCTTTATTTTAACTGCAGTAAATTGACCGGAAGGAGCCGGGGCTGGAGATTGAAGGAAGGAGGTGACCAAGGAAGTTTGCCCCTCCCGTCATGGAGTACTTCTGTGGTCCTTAGGCCAGCATTAAGCTATTGGAGAGGCTCTAGAGTGAAGAAGAAGTGGTAACTTACAGACATGATAACGATCAAGCAGGTTGGTATGTAGGTGTTGAAGAGGTGGTATCCCAGACGTCTCTTCAGCTTGAAGATCACCTCTAGGCAAGTGAAGTTACCTGAAACAAAGATTATCATCACTACAACTATCATACAAACAAACACCATCGTCTCTTTGGCCTTTTTCCCTTCAAAATCAAAATCAAAATCAAAATCAAAATATTTTTATTTCACATAGACCTACATGGGCACTTATGAAACGTCAGAAGCTAGGTGCACGGTTCCAATTGGTCGTTTCCTATGGAGAAGAGCCGGTAAGAAACTCCACGGTTACTCTTTTAAAAATAATTGGCTTTTACAATTTTTTCAAATAACAGTGTGACAAGGTATGGGAGGACAGTGTAGGTATTTCAATAAGTACCAGGTACTTAAGTCAGTCCACTAAGCCTACAGTGTTCTCACATTCACAAAATAGAAAAGAATCTATACAAAAAATATATAAATTAATAAAAATAAAAACCTCTTTTAATTAAACGCAATTACATTATTGCTATTACAACTGTAATAAATCTGAATAATTATCATGTGCACAAAAGCCACTAATAAAGAGTTGAAATTAACTCGTAGCTATATAATGTCAAATAATACGATGAATATGTCAAGGATGAATGTAAAAAAATAAGATAATAATAAATATGGTAATTTGGGAGCAGTTAATAGACTCTTACATAATTATGCCGTTAATGATATACCAGGGAAGCCACATGTGCAGAAGGAATTATTGCCAAATTTCCTTGTCTTCAACATAGTCTTTAATTTTGTAATATGCTTTCTTGATAAGAACACGTTTGATGTGGGTTTTGAACTTCCCATCGCTAAGTTCTGTAACAGACTTTGGCAACTTCTGTGTCGGGATCGGCGTCCAGTCTAACCGGATGCAGCTGAAAGCATATTTGCATTATCAGCCTATAATGTTCCCACAGCTGGGACACAGGCCTACTCTCTGTGAGAGGGAGTGGGCCGTAATCCGCCAAGCGGGCCCAGTGCGGGTTGGTAGATGTCAGTTGTCATCGAAGTTTTTGGATCTCAGCCATGCCGGTTTCCTTTACCGTTTCAAGCGCCTGTCAGGGTTCATGCCTGTCGAATCGACCTCCAACTCGTAAGGCACGACCGTTACCACTGGGGGCCACCACTGCTCTGAAGCAGCTGAATACTACTACCTTTTTACATGGAGCGACTGCCTCCACCCAGTTGCTGGATAACACGATACCCCTCTTTGTAAGACTATTGTCATAAATTCGGGCATCTGACTACCCGTAACGATCATCCCCACTAACTAACTTAACTTCATCATAACGGTATCCCCGAAGGGGTAGCAGCATACAGTACACTATTTCATAGTTTTTTGGGTTCTGTACATCAAAAGGAAAAAAAATGGAACCCTTATAGGATCACTCATGTGTCTGTCTGTCTGTCCGTCTGTCACAGCCAATTTGCTCCGAATCTAATGGACCGATTAGGTTTAAATTACACATATGTATTTTTGTGACCCAAACACGGACATGTAACGTAAATAAATGAATTTTGAATATGGGTGTCACTTTTGGGGGGCAAATAAGAAAATTAAAAACAAAAGTTTTGGTATCTGTACCGTGTGACATATTAATCTAACATTAGCTTATGGTCTTAAAGTAACATGGTTAATCTCTCAATATTGCGCGTACAAACTTACATTGAATGGAATGTATGGGAGAACATGTTTTTCAACTATCATGTTGTTTGTTCTTAAGCGAAGTGGCACTGGCAATAAAATTTGCAGAAGTTGACTTGCGCAAGCGACTTACTACGTGTAAACGCTCGCGCAAGTTGACTTCTGCAAGTTTTAGTGACTTGCCGAACTTGCTGCAAGTCGCACGTGTATAAGGTTGTTTTGACCTTGCAGCAAGCGCTTGCGCCTTTATTTTGTTCACACAAAAAGGTTGGAAGTTTTTAGAGCAAGTTAATATTTTTAAGCTGGAAATTCTTTAAGTAATTGCTGTATTCACTTAAATTTATTGTATGTGTCAAATTTAAAACTTTAACATGAGCGAGAAAAAGGTATGGTCCCGTGAATATACGGTGAAACTTATATCTTTATACGAGATTAATCCCCAATTTTGGAACACAACATGTAAGGATTATAAAAATAAAATTAAGAAAAACGTTGCATTAGAGCGTTTGCAGAAGAATTCAATACTACGGCTGTTGAAATCAATCGAAAGCTACATAATCTCAAAACACAATTTGGCCAAGAGGTTCACTTCTCTCACTTTTGTCCACAAGAGGCCATCTTGTTTGATCGCTCTTGCTCAAGTAAGTATGCAATTCGTGTCGAAACGGTTCTACAAGATCTTGCAGGAAGTTAACTTCTACACACTTCTACGACCGACTTGCATATGGAGAGATTGCAGTCAGTGGAAACAGTTGTCAATTGACTTCTGCAAGTAATTGTGGAAGTTACTTGCCAGTGGACACTTTGCTTGGATAAATTCATCCCAACTACGACCTTCATTGTGCGTGGTCCGACACACACTTGGCCGGTTTTTAATTTTTATTTATTCTAAACAAATTGTTCGGTAAACTGTTGATCGGTATCAGTAAGGGTTATTAATCAAGTTAGACGATTATTCCACCATCAGTCGGCCGTCAGAACATCGTCAATCATTGTGGAGGTGCACATATGTTCATGTGTTTGCAACTTAGATCACTCGCGATAACTTTGTAGTTACTTTGGATAATTATTTTTTGAAGCATTCTTTTTTCATTAGGATCTTTTTCCTGAACTGCATGGCAAGCAGGAGCTAGTTCGATAATCAATGAACAAAACAGCCAGAGTCCTTGCTTCATTCACATGGGATTTAAAAAAAAATGGGGAAGTTATTCGGGTGTGATTATTATGTGAGAAAAAGCACATTATGAAACGAGCAATATTTGTATATTTATTTTTACTCACGTTCTCGAAATCGGTTCTAACGATTTCGATGAAAGTTGCAATATAGGGGATTACGGGGGCGAAAAATCGATCTAGCTAGGTCTCATATCTGGGAAAATTCGTTTTCTCCGTATTTTCACCCAAAGTTTAGAAGAAGATAATGAATAATGACATTAGAATAATGAAATGGCAGCATAGAATTACTATGCACTATACATGGGATTAGTATGAACTATCCTATACTATTAAATGAGCATTCTCTATTGTTTTCAGAGCAGAGCTCAGTCGCCCAGGTAGTAGATCATTTATCTGAATTAAATATTTAGGTGTATGAGCTGTCAACGAAAATATTTGTCCTTTTCCATTGAGAATAACGACTGTACACCTTAATTAGTGCTAATTATCAACGTATTAAAAGATAACGTTAGAAATGAACATAATCCATCAAACAGAATTAGTAGGAACATGATGGTCATTGCTATAATCCGCAATTTGACCTAGTTTCTATTGATGATCTTTACACAAGTTGTTGAAATAGATTTAAAACTCTGGCTTTGAGAGATTTGGTGGTAATTGAACTTAATTTTTGACCTACTATTGTTTGTTTGTGTAATGATATCAAACAAGGCTTTAAATAGATGATGTGTAAAAAAAATTACTACTAAACGAGCAATATTTATATTTGTAATCACGTTCTCGAAAACAGTTCTAACGATTTCGATGAAAGTTACAATAGCTAGGTCACATATCTGGGAAAATTCGTTTTCTCTATTTTCAGATCCTCAGGAATGTGGTACAACGTTGGTATACCTGGATGATATGTTTATTTCTATTTTCACCCGAGCAGAGCTCGGTCGAACCGCGCGCCTCAAAGAGATGTTAGCAGAACTGACAAGGTCCGATAAGGCTGATACCTGCCGGGGTTGCGGTTTTGCCCGAAAGGGTTACCGTGGCCCCTGGCAACATGGCAACTGAAGGAACACGGGTTTTAGTCAGTAAGAATCTGACAAGCCCTCCCGCTCCACCCAGAGCAGGAGAAGTTACTTGATAATTTCCCACCCAAAAACAAAAGGTACCTACTATAAATAATAAGGGCAGGAGCGTAGATATCGCCGTACGAATGATACGGGGCACCCAAGCAACAAAAAAAAAAAAACATAGATTTCTGACAAGTAAAGCAGAATACTTATACCCGTTTTCACCTTCACTAAGTGACACTTAAATGAATTCCTAAATAAAAGTCACTGTTGGATTTCAACTCTCAACACCGCAAAATTTTGACGCTGCGGGTTTCAGAATCATGTACTGAATGCATGATGACAGTTTTCGCGTCGATGTCCCTGCCACCCCGTATTATGCTTATAATAAGTAAACCCATCTGGGTAGTTCTATCAAAATTAATAAATAAAAAGTACTTCGAAAATAGAATAGACTTCAATCATTTGTAACAGCGTCCATATATTACCGCCACAGAAACCTGAAACAAGCCAGAACTTACCAGTAGAATAAACTTGAGTACAATCAGCAGTAGTGTTCTGGACCAGCTCCAGCTGAGGAAGCTCGATGTTTTCGTCCACCACGAGAGGAACGTCAGGGTCCCACTGGAAGATCAGATCGTCTGTCGTGTGGGATACTGTGGACATTAGGAAAAGATATTTACTTCTACATAACATGAAGTGACGCTTGTATTCCACGAAGGAGTCGGCAGAGATGTACACAGGGCTACACACCAAGTCGTAGTTTCCCAGTTTCTGCTGATCTCGCATCGTATAAGATTTCCATACAATGCGAGGTCAGCTTATACTGGAAATTTACCTAGAGCTTGATGTGTAGCCCGGTGTACACCCACATTTCGCCTGTATGTAGATAAATGCTAGTAGAGCTCGTGGCTAAGTAATAACAGCCGCTCGGGTCGATCCATCAGGTTAAGCTACGCTTGCCGGGGTTGGTCCGTGGATGGGTGACCATCTTTACATATCGAGGCTCCTCCGTGCTTCGTAAAGCACTTTAACCCATTGGTCCTGGCTGTCATTCGTGGATCTTTGAGCCTAGTTACGGTTCGTCAGAAGCCCGAAAGTCTGACAACCAGTATTACCAAGGGGCATCGTATTACTCGGTTACTGGGTTGTGGAGGTCAGATAGGCAGTCGCTATGCAAAACTACAAAAAAACCATGCAAACCATGCTCCATGTAAACTGGTATTCAGCTGCATCCGGTTAGACTGGAAGCTGACCCCAACATAGTTGGGAAGAGGCTAAGCAGACTGATTATAGATAAATGCTTGTAGATAAAGAAAAAAATTTTGGAACGAAGTTCTTTAACACGGCTTGCGGAGAAGTTGATCGACTGGTAGAAATCGTCATGAAACGAAATAAGAGCGTTATGCTCATAGATATAAGAAAGAATTTATATTTCTATGGGTATGCTCCCCAAGTTTTAATTATGTATACATAAATGATTTACCTAATTTACTGAAAACCCGACCACAAATGGTGTTATTTGCTGATGACACATCACTGATTTTTAAAGTAAACAGACATGCACAGGAGCTTGACGACGTAAATAACGCTATGCTTAAGGTCCATAATTGGTTTACTGTAAATAATTTGGTATTAAATGAGAAGAAAACTAAATGCATAAGATTCGCGTTACCGAATGTTAGAAGTAGTGAATGTCACGTTGTATTGAATAAGGAGACACTAGAATTCGTTGAAAAGACTGTTTTCCTGGGGATAACGCTTGACTCTAAACTACAGTGGGGTCCTCACTTAACATCACTTGCAGGGCGGCTAAGTTCAGCCGCTTACGCTGTTTGGAAAATCCGCCAACTAACAGACGTAGATTCTGCGAGACTGGTCTATTTTAGTTACTTTCATAGCATCATGTCTTACGGTATTTTGCTGTGGGGACGGGCTGCAGATATTAATTCTATCTTTATTCTGCAAAAGAGGGCCGTCAGAGCCATCTACAACCTCCGCAGACGCGAGTCTCTAAGGGAACTGTTTAAGAAAATCAACATCATGACGGTACCTTGTCAGTATATATATGAGAACATTATGTATGTTCGAAAAAATCTCCATCTTTTTAGTAAGATAAGTGACAGGCATAATTTTAACACTAGAAATAGGAACAAATTAGATCAACCACGTTTTAGATTGTCTAAAGTACACACTTCTTTTATGGGGTACTGTGTAAAATGTTATAATAAAATACCACTCGATATTCTTCAACTAAATGAGAAGAAATTTAAAACATGCATTAAACGCACACTATGTAGACAAGCATATTATAAGTTAGATGATTATATCGTAGATAAAAATGCTTGGCTTAATGCTGGTCCTGCTCCACAGCCGCTTGGGCTCACTAGTTAAAATTTTAATATTTGGAAGAGTTGCTTCCCCTTTTTAAAAAAAATATATTTTGACATTAGGAACTTAATGTTCATTTTTGTTTTACCAACTTAATTGTTGAATGCTCCAATTAAGTAATGATTTTCTTTCTTTTTGGTGGTTAAATTCTTTTATTTTTTTAGATACATTGCAAACTATAGTTTTGTATAATTTAGAAGCATTTTTATTTTTGTAAATGTGAGACCATGGAGCCGTTTATTAACTTATTAAGATGTATGTTGACTTGAAATAGCATGGCAGTTGAGAATATGTCATGCTCACTTAAATGTCTCGCTGATGGTGGCGAGTGTGTTGGATCATTCGGTTCCCTACAAAATGGTTGAGCTGGATGGTGCTGATCCACGCGTCATGTTCGTGAACGGGCACCGTCAGTTGAAACTGGTCATCTCTTATCTGCCAGGGCTTATTTTTAATCTTATATTTGCAATTGCTTTTGATTATTTTTTGTACATTGTTCTCACTTATAGAAGCAACAAGAATGATGTACCCAGGATTTTGTAATATCAATATTTAAAAGAGTGTCCTTGGAGTTTCTTGCCCGTTCTTCTCCATAGAGATCTACGTTTTGGAATGGGCAATTAGCTTCAATTTTCTGACTAACTGACCGACTCTTTGACAATTCAAAAGTGCCTGTAAATGGTTTAATTGAAATAAATGCTTTGAGTTTGAGTTTGAGTTTGAGTTTGATCCTATAAGGGTTCTGTTTTTCCTTTTGAGGTACGGAACTCTAAAAACTAACTCGCCTAATTGTGTGGAGTGTGGAGGTGTGGAAGACTTACATCACTTATTGATGGACTGTGTTCGATATGAGTGAGGGAAATGATGTGCTTGGGGACCCTGAGGTTGAACCCACTTGATTTAGGCACATTTTATTTCATTCTATCTCAACCAAATGGTGATGATGTGAAGAGTATGTTCAGGTTTATGGCCCAAATGTAATTCATAGCAGCGTTTATTTTGTTATTATTATTTAGGATTTATCGGGACTGTCATACGCATTGCAATTAAAAAAACCCGCCAAGTGCGTGTCGGATCATGCACAATGAAAGGTTACGTAGTTGGGATAAATTTATCCCCAATACAAACTTAACATTCTAGTTGAAAAACGGCATATTTTCACACTGAGCGCTGAACGCAGAGAACGTTCGCTCTGCGTTCGCTCGTTCGCTCGGTGTGGCAACACGCCGTGTTCGGGTTCGCGACAAGTCAATCGTCATCCTGAGGATGCCTCGTTGAGAGGTGAAACACGTGTCGATTTCTTTCAGGAGTTTTTATTGCTTTTTAGAAATAGCTAAGCGGAACAGGTCACTAAATATATCCACGTCTATTGTATTTTATCATGGATTTCTGCAAGGTCACGCCTGAATTAACAAAATTAACTGTATTGAGTTAACTAACATGTTATGCTATGTTGTCCTTAGAAAAGTGTACAAGCGTAAGATGCGCGCTGGCAGACTATTTTCCATGCGTACTTGCCATTCTAAAAAAAAAACAGTAGCACTCTGGGAGTGCCGACAGAAGTGATTACTTGAAAAAAAAAAAATGCACCGCGGTAATCAATGCGTTGATGTCTTTTACTCTATGCACCGCGATAATCAACGCGTTGATGTCATTTTAATGGTCAAAAGCTGGTGTCATCACAGTGTCATACGTAAAGTGATGTTTTTTTTTTTTCTCATTGATCCTATGTTGTGGGTATCATTGGAAAGGTCGTTCAAAAATATTGTAATTTTTGTTAAAGTGTCCCCTCCCCATTTTTTTTTTATATTTTTTTTTTTTTTTTTTGGGTGGGAAATCATCGAATAACTTCTCCCGCTCTGGGCGGAGCGGGAGGGTGTGTCAGACTCTTACTGACTAAAACCCACCCGTGTTCCTTCGGTTGCCCTGTTGCCGGGGGCCACGATCTCCCTTTCGGTTTTCTTCGCAACCCCGGCAGGCATCGGCCCTAGCGGACCCCGTCAATTCTGCTGACATCTCTTTGAGGCGCGCGTGGAACACAACGCGCCGTCGACCCGGGCCTGGTCCTTATCGGACGGTGAGCTACCCATTGCTCACAGTCCGCAAGCCCGCGCCTACGGTGGCCGGAAATCGGCTTGCGATTCCCGACGCCCTGGGCGTCTCCTCCTGCGGCGTGTCCCCTCCCCCTGGTAGCAAAATGGTTGACTTTGGATATGTAAAAAAAATCACAGCGGTAGTATATATAATGAACTTTAAAGGAAATCTATCACAGCTAAGTAGGCCCTATAAGTTACCGAGTATTAATCGACCAACTTAAATTTGCAGAACTTGCAAAAATATGTTCTCCCATAAATTCCTTATTGGAGAACATATTTTTCAACTCCAATGTTAAGTTTGTTCTTGGGATGATGGGATAAATTAATTGCAACTACGGAATCCTTCATAGTGCGTGGTTCAAGACGCACTTGGCTGTTTTTTTGTAGGTTAAGTTTGAAATGAACTGAATGTGGTCGTTAAAGATTTTCCAGATTCCCCTACCAGTCTAAACATTTTTTGCCTTCATTTTTGTCACAGACTAAAAGTAAAAAAACCTGTTTTTCCGTCTGCATCATGCTTCGACAGACAGTCAAAGGTTTTTCGTTAATTATCGCAGTTCGTGTTTCTTTACTTCATTAAAGTCACAGAAATGCTTTCACGGAGATGAAATGAAACCACGAACTGCAGTATTTACGTAGGCTTTAGGAGCTTACCCTCTAGTTTTGTTTGTTTGCTCTACTTTGGGTTTTTTAACGAGCGATTGATGTTAAAAAGAAGCATATACGGGGTTGCACTGGAAATTAATTTTCAAGACATTTAAAAAATCATTTTATCTCGAAAACTATCAAGAATCGCGGAAAATACCCCATGAGGGGATCACGAGGAATCTTTTTTTTTTGTTTTTTTTTTTTTTATATTTAAAAATATTAATTATATGTCGGAGTAATAGCACGTGCAGAAGCCATATAGCTTTCGCCAACGCGAATATATCTATGGCTCAGAAAGGCTAGGGTTATCAAAAATACTTGACTCTCTGTCTAATGTATTTTTGGTAACCCTAGCCTTGCAGGGTTGATCACGGTGGTGAATGCCCAGATGCCATACCTAAATATCGTAATTCACCCCATCCCCTTTATTAGATACAACGCGTTATCGTAAAAAACATCTAACACACACACAATCATCCCCTCAAAACGCACTCACGTCGGGTCTTCAAGTGCATACAGCTGACAAGCATCATTTTGCCCATCAGCTCTATTTATAGGCTCCTCATTCCTGATCTCGCGATAGGACGGGGCTGGCTCCAGTCACAAGCCCCCTTGTCCCACTTGGCCTACATTTTACAAGCCACTCGATGCGATAATTTTCTGTATCACACGACAAACTTTACTCAGGTCTGAAGAGGTAGCTCTTATTGTTCGGGTATGGGTCCGAGTGATTTTTATTTTTTGCGTATTTTTGTGAAGTATGGTGGTATTTATGATTGAATAGGGCTTTTTACTTGATTTTTGGAGGAAGGAAATCGCGAAATCGTATATGTTTGAACTTTTTTGTTTCAGTTTATAAATCAACTTTACATAGGTAGGGTAGACCTGGTACAATTGTAGCAGGGTACGGTTGTACCATGTGGAATATCTCTTTAACTACGCTCCGCCCACCTATTCCGTCCCTGCGGGGCCCCTTAGCACGCGTGCCGACCGACAAATCGTCAGTCTCCCCCGCTCATTTACAGAACACTGTTATCCTAGCGCGCGCATGGCAATTCAGGGCAAATTAAGTTTTTACGATCTATTACTATTTGTCTTAACAGAAAATCAAAGCATTACTTTTCACTCAATATCAGTTTAATTGTTTCAAGATTGTTGGCTTTAAATTGTAATTGTTAAATGGCAGCGGGTGACTTTCTCCTCGTGGAGGCGTTTGGCAGCGGTGATCTCTCGCGTCCGGCCCTGTTCCAGGCCATTGTGTGGTGGAGATGGCCTTCCATGCCCTCTCGCTCCGTCGAGAGGGCATGGAAGGCCGTCACCTCCTTTTGCGAAGCAGTAATGTTCGCGAAGGAAGAGACGGAACGCGTGAGGAAAACAAATTTCGCGCCCTCACGCCGTAACTGCCGCAGGAGACGCCCTGAGCGAATCGCAAGCCGATTCCCGGCCACCGTAGGCGCGCGCTTGCGGACGGTGAGCAATAGGTAACTCGCCGTCCGATAAGGACCAGGCCTAGGTCGACGGCGCGTTATGTTCCACGCGCGCCTCAAGGAGATGTCAGCAGAACTGACGGGGTCTGCTAGGGCCGATGCCTGCCGGGGTCGCGGGAAAGTCCGAAAGGGATACTTGGCAACATACAGGCAACTGAAAAAACACGGGTGGGTTTTAGTCAGTAAGAGTCTGACACGCCCTCCCGCTCCGCTCAGAGCGGGAGAAGTTATTTGGTAATTTCAACCAAAAAAGGGGTGTTACTTTCACATTCGAAAATGGGCCCCTGAAAACTGTCGCTGGCACATAGTGTCGTAGCGACAAGGGGGCAACATGTCCTGAGGTGCTAATGAGAAGTGGAGAGCTATTCTACTGCTATCAGGACAATCCCGGAAGTACGGTCAAGATCCCTACTAGCAACCCTACTGGAACACTTCCTTCCTCCGACCACGTTTGCTCTTGCGAATCTCTAATCAAGCCAGTCAATAAAGGCAAGAAAGAGGTGGGAGCTCTGTTCCTCGTCAGCTGAGCTCTGTTCAAGCCAGACGCACAAGGTAGTCGGGTTGCAGCAGCGAGGTTGCCTTGTAGCCAAAAGCCAACAAATAATGTAACATTTTCAAACATGTTTCGGTCGCTCTCACATTCTAATTTAATTAGATTAGGTTATTAGCTTGTCTGCATAAGTTGACAAAGTTATTCCGTGTATGAATGTACAAACGAAAACCTAACATGTACGAGGTGAAGTACAAAACTTATCGAGCTCACTTCGTGGAGCTGAAGATGTATCCCCCGAAAATAAACCTGCCGGCGCCCATATAATATAGGTATAAACTACTACATGGCCTAGGGTGGCCAAGACTGCAAGTCCGCTTCTGGCTGCACACGGCAGTGCTGCCCCAGTGCTGCCGGAAGCATACCTTAATGCCAAAAGGAAGTGGTCCAAAATAAGCATGAAAAATTCACCCACAGCATAAAGTGAAGGTAAATAAAAGCAGATCAAAACCGTGGCCCCAAAATACTCTATCACCTAAAGATGAAAGCTCGAGGCAAAATGTCAAACATAGATTATAATTAGAAGGTAGAGAGGCTGTGGCGGCGCTTCGCAAGAGCCACTCGGTCACAATGACAGTAGGTACCTATATTGACTGCCCATAGCGAATTTCCCAAACTTGGACACAATTTAAAAAGTACGTAACTTTTTTCGTAAACGATTATGACTAATTTGTTTCATTTTGACAGTTCAACAACATCTATTGCGTTGTTTTTCCAACTTATGAGGCAATACATTAGCAATCTGTTTAAAATCGAAACAAATTGTGATTGATCGTGTATTACGCAATTAGGGTACGGGTTATAAACTATCTGTGTGCAAATTTCATGCAAAGCCGTTGAGCTGTTTTTGCGCAAATCCGGACTATACAAACAGACAAACGGACAAAAATTCTAAAAACTATATTTTCGGCATCCGACTCATTCCCAGACCTCGTAGCAATAACTTTTTTCAAATATATTCAATGTACAGTTTTGAATTTGTTACTATTTTATGTATTATATGAATAGATAAATTAACGAGATGAGTATACAAATATCGACTTGATATGCCAAGAAGTGTGTTTCGAAATTAGCATATATATACAATGACATGAATATTTACTTTTAAAGTATTATATTATTTTAATTATTGTGAATGTGAAGACTATGTGGGTCATTTCTTTTTGTTTTTAATTTTTTCTCAGTTAGTTCTAATCATGGTCTGGCAGTTTGAGTAATTTATGTGGCCTACCCAAATGTCCTTTTTTTGATATTGTTCGTCGAATCGTTGAGCTCCTTAAATTCTGAGTTGAGCTGCACGATAAGTGACAAATGTGTACACTGTTTGGACAGGCCCTCTCAATCCGAGTGATGCTTTCCTCAAAATACCACTTCAGACACCAATCTAGATGGTCTTCATATGATCTGACCAAGATTATGTCTGAACTTTAAAAGAGACTGTGACCTCTGAGATTGTTTCGGCCTTTCTCCTCAGAGTAGTCAGATAGGAAACGCCGACCTCATCTAGTTTTAAGATATGATTCACGTGTAAAAGTGTTTGTACAAACCTACTTACAGAAATAAAATCATTTATCATTTATTAGCCTACAAAATTCTTCCTTAAGGCGAAAGCCTAGTCCGCGAAATTAAAATTTTCTTAAGTTTTCTGCAATTTGCAGGTCAGTATCAGGTTGGATGATCTAAATATGATTAGCGGTCGTATCAAATATTTATTTATAGAATTATGATCTTAAAAATCATTAAGCTCATGTAATCCTATTGAATGACTATTTCATGAAATCATGACATTTGAGGATTACTCTAACTTTATGATTCTAATGATTATTATTCTGTAAAGCCATATTTGTTACGGTTAGGAATCATATTTTGATGAATATACTATCTGACACAGACCTACAAATTGGAAAAAACGTAAGACAGTTTGAATTTGCAGGCTACCTAAGCGGATCTCCCTTAAGACGCCGATATATGCCAGCGACCTTGAGTAGTGAGGTTGCGTGTTCTGTGCTGATCTCACGCAACGCGTCGTACATCCAGCCAGTAATAGGACTCGCCATCAAGGAGCGCTGTCCCAAATTTAGACGCATTATGAATTTATTATACGTAAAACATAAGGTATTCTAATAAAACACGTATACAATAATTAAATTATCTTTCAAATGGTATCAGAAAAATACTATTATAGTTAATTTTTGCGTGATTCTGTTTTTTATCCGCGTTAGACATAATTTTACAAATTAATTACACTATGTAATTCAAACATAATCTAAAATATTCACCGATTAAGGTATTAAAAAAATTCTCTAATTTAACATATATTTTTTACAAATAATTAACACTACTCGTTTAGACGTGATCTTCAGTATAAAATAATTAAAAGTCGCTTAGTGTTGCCTCAACATACAAGACTTACAGATAGGTACACAGTGAAGGTAAATAAAATCTGACCGAATTAAGGACCCAAAAATACTCTATCACCTAAAGATGAAAGCTGTGCGACAAAATGTCAAACATAGATTATAATTAGAAGGGAGAGAGGCTGTGTCGGCGCTTCGCAAGGGCCACTCGGTCACAATGACAGTATAACGAGCTGGCTCGAGGGCTCTCGAAGATATTTTTATGGTTAGACGAAGTTTAAGTCTATAGGTATTGAACTTGGCGAGGAGAATTGAATAGCTGGCGTTCTGGGACGGGGTTTTCGTTTTGTAGCGACGGGTATTCTGTTGAATACGATTTTGCAGGGCAGTTTTCGAATTTTAGTGTAAAAAATTTAGTTTTTGGACGGTAAGCAAAATAAAAATGGCTCCACGACACAGTGGAACTTAATAGCGTTAACGACCTTTTTGTTTTTTGTTTTAATTTCTTCCTTTGGCCCTCATTACGTACTGTTCTCTCTTTTGGATACGGAAAAGATATATACTGAGTCATTTAAAATGATTGAATTCGCAAATTATTACATACTTTGCTTAATCTGCCTATAATGTTACCACACTGTTGGGACTCAGTCCTCGTCTTGGTGAGAGGGAATGGGCCGTAACCTACCACGCGGACCGAGTTATGGTTGGTAGATGTCATATCTTAATTTTTTTGGTCTTAGGACATGCCGGTTTCCTCACGATATTCTCCTTTACCGTTTTTGAGAGCAGTGGTGATGAAATAATTTACACAAAGTAAAGCGCCTGTCTGGGATCCAACCTACGACCTCATAAGTCGCGGCCGCTACCACTGGGCCACCACTGGCCTGCAATTTTACTTTTACGATTACTTACTTAGTTTTACCTATTTTTAAACGCATAGCCGCTGAAATAACTCCACGGAATGGTATTATATATTATCTGTGCTTAAGAGCCTGTGCATACGATGCGTTGCAGTGCCGCACCGCAAAGATTTCGCTGCATTGGCGTTCACAGGGGTGCTGTCGATGTTACGAACTCCTTTCCGTGTTTCTTTTTCGCAAATACCGAACTTAACATAATAATTATAAACAACAAAACAATACTCACAGCTTTCCATCTGCAGTTTACATTCCTGTGTATCATGAGGATAGATCAGGAAGTTCATGGCACAAGACAGTCTCAAGGTCAGCTTCACCATGTACAGAATCGTCTTCTCCTTGGACAGCCACACGTAATGGTTGGGAATGGTCATGGTTTGAAACGTCACGGACTTGGCGTTCTTGAAGAAGGAGTCTGGTCTCCACATGTGTTTTAGCCAGTCCACTTCGAGGAGCCTGCAAGATGATGGATTGTTAATTTTAAGGCTACAGGTTTTTATAACTTATCACGAAGATTTAGGCAGAGGTGTGACCTAAGCTACACCCACATTTCGCTAGTTATGTTTCAGTCCCTTGTAATAGGGGGCGAGCCTATTGCCATCAACCAAGTAAAAAGGGAACCGAAATCGCATCTAGGACCTCATGTTTAGCAGTAGCGCTTGTAACCACTAGACCAACGAGGTAGTTTTCATAACAAAGTGCCTATCGGCCAGCAATGTGCCCTGCCCACTGCCACTTAAGTTGGTTAATGTCGGTTACCTTCGTTCTCCTACGGATCTCTTCATTTCTGATTCGATTACGTAGGGAAACTCCAAGTATATCCATTCCATTACTCCATAGCCCATTGGGTGACTTTCAGTCTTCTAATAAGGCCCATTGTGAGCGACCACATTTCAGTGCCATAAGTCATCACTGGCAACACGCACTGGCCAAATACTTTTGTCTTAAGACACTGTGGTATATGAGACGAGAAGATAGTACGCAGCTTCCCGAACGCGGCCCAGCAGTTGACCTCTTTCTTGAAGAAAATGCCTATCTTACCAATAATAATAAGTTACATAGGTACCTGTATTCCGTGGTCATATTTTCTGGCAACCGTAAGCGATGATCTTTCCAAGTTTGAGCAAAGAATATGTCAGCAGCATACGTCTAAAACAAGGAGGAAGTAAGTCTTTGAATTACATTTCTAGACAGCGTGTCGCACTGCAAAAGAACTAAAACAAACAAGCCAATTTTGTTATGCTGGTGTGCGTGCCAGCTACGTCTTATACTCCCGCTACGTCATTCTGCTTTTCTAGTGTGTGTGTGTGCATTTAGCGGCCAACAGTTGGACGCTATTTTTTTCGACTATCTATCTAGACTCCAGACATATTTATAACTTTGAAGAAAGTTTTAATTCTTGTCCGTACACACATGACTACAGTCCGGCCGTCGAGATAATGCGTTTCTGTACCTATCAATTCGACAATTTCTAGTAATAATAAGGATCAAATTTGCAAAACACATATTCGTTAGTATGAAACTGACAGTTGTCAAGAACGCATTCGTTCAACGACCGGAGTGCAAGTGCACATTTTGGACGTATTCATGACAATTTTTTATGATTGGTTCGTGAGCCTGTGAATACGATTGAAGGCAGTTAATGGGCCCCTACGAGAATAAAATCGATTCGTCTATAATCTCTAGAAATTCACAGAGCGCCAAGATACAGACTGAGGCCGTTTGACCACCGCACCGCGAACGGGACGTCAACGAGAACGAGATGACGATGCCGAAGTAGACGGTGCATTTACTATAGCCCCGTAATCGCGTTTCTCGTTGACGTTCCGTTCATAGTGAGGTCTACAAATAGTGTAGGTAACGCTGCGTCCTATTTAAAAGCGATCGCCGTGCGATTACGCGGTCGTCGCGTTCATAATGTCACTTTTTTCGGAAAACCTGAAACGCCGCACAGTGGAACGAATGTATGGGAGCGGTTGGACGTAGACATGTCCGAAAAAAAAGAGTAAAATTATGCCAAACTAATGATGCCATCTTATTCGATTACTTAATGCCTTCATAACTTGTGGTGATGAATTTCTTCATAACTCCCATATTTCGGGAGTAATTTGAGAAAATGTGAAATTTTACTATGAAAATGAGTGTATCGAGCTCTCTCCCTCCTGATTCCGGGCTTGTTTCAAGTAGCGGTCTCTAATATCATAATGCTAATACTAAGAGCTATATTTAATACTAAGACACATAGTGCGCCAAATGTGCACTTTCTGGGATAAAGAGTGATGTTTATTTTATAACACAATTTTTTAATTTTTTGTTTATTTTGTTGATTAAAACCGTTTTTCTAAAGGTTTACCTTATTACAATAACATTTCTGATCAGCCAATTAGAGAAGATATAAGCTAATTAGGATATATAATTAGGGACTTAAGGTTTACATATAAAACTGATGCACTAATGATTACTGATAAGAACATTGCTATTATTTAATTACTAAATGGCTCTTAATACACTAATTTAGCATGCATCATTTACTAATTATCACAATAACTAATTACCTTGCAATATTTAACAAAGGATACCTGGGATACCTGGATTTTATATAAATAGGTCACTATTAGTAACTTTAAAATCAGTGTTGATTTACACCTCGTTGTATCCAAGCTAATCTCGCAATGTATTTTCCAAATTTTAATACAAATCTTGATATTCACGTTGCTTTATGCGCACGCGCACATAAAGATTTACGCGACTTTAACTATTTGTTCAGTGTTTTAAAAGATAACAGTTGTGTTCAGTTATGTGAAAGTGCTGAAACAAGTTTAAAAGACTGGTGTCGTCGATTTTGCTACCGCATTTATGCAAAATGGACACAGTCTGGAAGAAGCACAGATAAGTTTCGGAAGAAACATGAGATTTGGCTACAGGCTGCAATTCAATGGCCGGAATTACAGAATGAAAATATGGAACCTTCTACAGAAAATATAAGTGACGTCATCGAGCCCATAATTTCTCCTGCTAAATCTGATGCTTCAACTTGTACACATCCTAGTCCTCGTAAATCTTTTGAGGACCTTAGTAACCGGCAAAAAAGAAGACGCACCACTGAAGATAGTCTTTCATGCAGCAGTAGCAGCGCTGAAATTATGTTTTCGGCCGAAAGGGCGCTTCAAAAGGCAGGACAAAGCGATACAGCTTATGTTATGAAATACTTGACGGAGAATCCAGAAGAGGCCTCAAAAATCAAAGCCTTCATTGAAGGTAAATCAATTCAGGTACGGGAAATATCCCCTTTGAAGGCATTGGCTCTTTATGTATCGATGAACTTATCGAAATGGCGCTATAACACTCTTCGGGATTTCAACACTCAAGAAGGAGCTCTTCAATACCCGAGTTACTACATGTTGGTTAAAGAAAAAATTAAGTGCTATCCGGCCAAAGAAGATCTCACAGTTACAGAGAGCTCTGCAAAAATCAAATTACAAGCCTTGATGGATTTAACCTCAAGAAGACTTATTAGGTCGTTAGAAACCCCTGTTGATCCCAATCAACAGCTCGTATTGACCAGCAAATGGGGTTTTGACGGATCATCTAGCCAAAGCATTTATCATCAAAGGACGAGTGAAGATGAGCAAATCGATCTTGCTAGTAATTTTATGATTAGTCTTGTACCACTGCGGCTCGTCTCAAAAGGTGTAACAATTTGGGAAAACGAGCGACCATCTTCCACTTCATTTTGCCGGCCAATATTGTTTAAGTTTATAAAGGAAACCAAAGAAAATGTGCAGAGAGAGATGGCTGAAATCGAAGCAGAGATTGAAGCCTTAACTCCATCCACCATCACTGATGGAATTAGTGTCAAACACCAACTGCTGTTGACAATGATTGATGGTAAAATTCATTCCATTATATCCAATACAGCAGCTTCAGTGTGTGACATATGCAAGGCTTGTCCTAAAGAAATGAATAATTTAGAGTTAATCAAAGATAAACACGCAAACGAGGACATGTATAAATATAGCTTAAGCACCCTTCACGCTTGGATTCGCTCAATGGAATGCTTATTACACATTTCCTACAAATTAGACATAAAATCATGGCAAGTAAGGGGTGATATAGCAAAAAGGCAAGTTGATGACAGGAAGAAAAGAGTTCAAGAGGCTGTAAGAAGAGAAACGGGCTTACTTCTCGATGTTGTGAAACAAGGCAGTGGATCCACCAACAATGGCAACTCGGCAAGGAGATTTTTTGAAAACTACACTAAATCTGCTGAACTGACCGGAATAGATGCTATGCTTTTAAGAAAAATCTGTGTGATCTTGCAGTGTATTTCATCAGGAGAGAAGATCAACGTAACTAAATTCCGAGAGTTCTGCTTTGATACTGCTAAGCTTTACGTGGAGTTATACCCATGGTATTATATGCCTTCTTCACTTCATAAAATTTTAATGCATGGGCCAGACATAGTTCAGAACATGTCAATTGTGCCCATTGGTTTTCTATCCGAAGAGGCATCTGAGGCTAGAAATAAAGATTTTAGAAAATATAGAGAGGGGCATTCTCGAAAGCATAGCAGTATCTCATGCAATGAAGATATTATGCACAATCTTTTACTGTCTTCTGATCCACTTGTTACAAGTATCCGTCCAAAAGGAAATAAGTTTGTAAAAAAATCTTCTTTTAAGGAATTTTATGAGCTTACGGATTCTGAGAAAAGTGATATCGAATTTGTTAACATAAATGATTTAGCGGACATCGATTCTGAATTTGAATTAATTGATGATGATGATGATGACGAAGATAATTAAATGATGTTATTGTTTTAAAATGTGTAACTTAGTAAATTAGAGCTTACGTCTTAATTATTTATTGTACTTTTAATGAAACTAGGTAATTTATTATCAACTTACTTAAAAGTCATACTCTCATCAGTTCTTGTGAATATTTTTGTTAATATATATTTCTGTATATATATAATATATTTATAGACCTCTTAATAAGTCTGTCTGCGGTTTAAAGTAAATACAAATGGGGAAAAAACGTTTTTTTTTTTAAATTTTCATTTCCTTTTATCCCAGAAAGTGCACATTTGGCGCACTATGTGTCTTAGTATTAAATATAGCTCTTAGTAATAGCATTACGATATTAGAGACCGCTACTTGAAACAAGCCCGGAATCAGGAGGGAGAGAGCTCAATACACTCATTTTCATAGTAAAATTTCACATTTTCTCAAATTACTCCCGAAATATGGGAGTTATGAAGAAATTCATCACCACAATTTATGAAGGCATTAAGTAATCGAATAAGATGGCATCATTAGTTTGTCATAATTTTACTCTTATTTTTCGGACATGTCTACGTCCAACCGCTTCCATACATTCGTTCCACTGTGCGCCGTCTGTCGGCGCGACCACGCGTTCAGGTTCACCGAAAAAAAGTGACATTATGAGCGCGATGCACTGTAGATCGAAAAGAGGCTCTCGAAGACATAGGAGCTTAAATTTTAGTGTCGATGTTTTGCTAGAAATGGCTTCTAATAGCCAATATCATGCATAAATATATCATAGGATACAATCTTGTAGGTAGGCAAATTGGCTACTCATTTTTAGGGTTCCGTACTTCAAAAGGAAACAACGGAACCCTTATAGGATCACTCGTGTGTCTGTCTGTCACAGCCAATTTGCTCCGAATCTAATGGATCGATTAAGTTGAAATTTGGTACACATATGTATTTCTGTGACCCAAATATGAACGTGTAACGTAAATTAAATGAATTTTGAATACAGGGGTCACTTTTGGGGGGCAAACAAGAAAATTAAAAAACAAGTTTTGCTAACAGTACCGTGTGACATATCAAATGAAAGGGCTTGTAGCGGGGATCTTAAACATACTTTTATATATAATTTTAAAATATATTTTTTTAAGATATTTAAGAAATTCAATGAAAATTGACCATTCCCCCTTTTCTCCGAAACTACTGGACATAAAATTTTGAAAAGGAAAACCTATAAGAAGTCTATGGTCTTAAAATAACATGGTAAATCTCTCAATATTGTGCTTATAAACTTACATTTGCAGTTGGAATGTATGGGAGAACATGTATTTTAACTACAATGTTAAGTTTGTATTTGGGATGAATTCATCCCAATTACGGAACCCTTCATTGTGCGTAATCCGACACGCACTTGGTCGGTTTTTTTGAGCTAATGCTTATATCTCCGGAACGGAGAGAATAATCAAAATATCCTTGCATACGGTGATGTAACTATTTATTTAAGTTTTTTTGACATACTTGATTTTTTCAGACACAGTGCGGTTTAAAAAAAACTCGCAGCTAAAATGGATTAATTGAAAAAATAAGAGGATTACCATGGAAGTTTCATCAATAGAGTCCAACCCCATGACAGTGACGTGAAAGTTGACAATAGTAGGCTGTTCGTTGATCTTCGGTGGCCGCATCTTGTCGTACAGCCTCGGGTCTTCAGGCAGCAGGTCTTGGAATGTCAGGAGTGTGGATCTGGAGATAAGAGAACCTAGAATTAGGAACCGGTGGCGAATCAGACTTGGAGTCAACCGGGGTGCTCTGAAGCGCCATTTACACGATGCCAGTTTCTTGCCCGTGGGATAAAAGCAACAAAATAATGCACTCTCTAAACAATATTTAGAAAGTGCAATTTTTATTATTGTTTCAACTTGTTAGGCAATTAAATCGCACAATGTAAATCAAGCTAGGCTATAATTAGTTGACCGACCGTTTTCGGCCATTTTCAGCCAAAAAATCACGATTCGACCATAAATCAGCCGAAGCTGCAGTCAAGCCGAAAGTCGGAAGTTCGTGAATTGTCGCGCGTCGTTCGGCTTATTTCGTAAAACTGGGCAATATCAGGTGAAACAATACAACAAGAAATACATGAAATATTGTATCCTCTAATGGAATTATCGTGTTTCATTTCTTTTAAAGCCTCTCTCTCCTTCTTCGGTGCAAATAAAACAAACAAGATTTCAGTGTACCTTAAAGCGGAAATAACAATATTTTTAATGTCTAAATCATTTTCGTTTTCGGCCGAAAATAAGACTAAAACCGATGCTTCGTTTTCGGCTGAAAATCCATTTTCGGTCGGACACTAGTCATAACACGAATCCTCGCTAGTGTTAAAAAAGATGAAAGATAGCAATGTCCTCCCAAGACGAATCGTATTCGGAATAATACAGGGTCAAAATAAATTAGCGAGCGAAACTACGTTATGTATGACTTATCTGTCAAACATGACGATAGTTTAGACTTGAATATGTAACCCTCGTGGAGGCCCTTGCAGGAGCCGCGGCAAGCGGAGGCTACACGAGTGCTACCCATCTACACTCTCATTTTATTCAGTTGCTCACCACGCCTCGCCTCGCCCTACGCGTCCTTTGACTCCGGTAAAAAACCGACACCGAGCGAAGCGCGCACGAGGTGAGGCGAGAGGCGACGAGATGCGGGGCCGCCATCCACATTATCGCGCTCGCTTCACCTGGTCTTGCCTCCTGGAGAGTGTGGACCCGGGGTAACAGACGGTCAGACAGACTAGAGTTATTTTCACATTTATTATATTAGTATAGATGCTTGTGTTATAGGTAGGTACAACGGCAACGTTCTGTTCCCGATTCCATTTAGGCCTAAAAAGATTCGTTTTGCCATACTTGCATGCTTTCCAATTTAGGTACAATAACAATTCATTAAAACTTGACGACTTTAAAAGTTGTTAAAATTTTCAAACTTTTGGTATTGTTGACATATCTCTTAAAGTTTCAATGGAAATTTTGTTTTTATCCGTTCCTCGGTCCCTTTCCCTATCGTGCCCTTTCCTGGCATTGTCCAAATATCCTGCATAAGTAATACTCAAAAGGTACGCAAGCAATATGGCGTATGACAGAAATAAACGGAGTGCAGACATTAGGACGATTGTTCGATGGACATCATTGTTTGCCGAAATTACGGGAGTGTTTTCAGATAAAAGGTATTTTCGGGTTTATTTTTAGGAAGGTTTTAAAGGGGCTATATTTAAACTTTTTGTTATGGTTTTATGCCAATTAGATTGATGGTTAACAAAAAGGAGTCACAAAAATAGGATTTTTTTACAGCAAATAGGTGCTGAGTACTACTGAGTAAAAAAGTAAGTTCAAAAACTAAACCCGAACTACAAAAAATGCTCTAAAAAGTATGAAACAAGAAAATATTTCAGACAGAAATCAAGACAAGTACAAAAATGGTGGTGCCATTATAATTTTTAGGTGTACTTACAGAAATGCGACCACGGCTTTACCTTGACCATTTTTGTACCTATGTCTTGATTTCTGTCAGAAATATTTTCGTCTTTCATACTTTTTAGAGCATTTTTCCGTAGTCGGGTTTTAGTTTTTGAACTTACTTTTTATTTCAATTATTTTGGGGTTATAATTTCTTTATACAGTATTGGCAGAGCAGCTTTAATTTTTGTTGCTTGTATTTCATTGAATAATAGGTATTTTACAGCCGCGCTGTAAAATACCTATTATTTTACAGCGCGGCTGTAAAATACCTTAAATAAATAGCACAGTGTCACTTTTGCTTGTTTTTAACAATTTTAACATATTTATTTACTTAGACAATATGATACATATACATACTTGTAATGTGCTCGTCAAGCCTATTCATTTGATACCAACATTTTTTTTTTACTTCGTTTTTTATGTCCTCTAGAGGGCGCCATATTGCTTTTAATGTGACGTCACATAGCTTATAACCAGTGGACGATCAAGACCCTTCCAATCATAGGTAGTTCATTTGTCAAATTATGATCGGAGATTTAGAAGTTATGAGGTAACAGATGAACATCTATACTACATTTGTTATCATTTTATTGTGCTTATGTGTCTTTTGTGTGCATTGAATACATGTTTTATCTATCTATCATACATACATACATACTGGTCAAAATCATAACCCTCCTTTTTGCTTCGCCGTTGTCGGGTAATTAAGCAGCGTTGGTCTATTGAAAACGACCGTGACTTACGAGTTGTAGGTTCGAACCCAGGCAGGCACTTTAGGTAGGTACCTTGTCTAAAATATTTCATCACCACTGCTCTCAAAACGGTGAAGAAAAACATCGTGCGGGAATCGGCATGTCCTAGACACAAACTTAGAAGATATGTGACTTCAACCCGCGTGGTCCATTACGGTCAATCTCCTTTCACAGGAGGCCTGTGTCCCAGCAGTGGGAACATTATAGACTAGCTCAACATATTATCTTTCAGCAAAACGTCTTCTCCGTCGTATCGATGATTTCACAAATCTAAGTAGGTACATAAGTTGCCTGTTGTTGTTGTATATAAGGTTATCTTCCGTCCGGATTTGTCCGGACTTTGTCCGGCTCTTTAATTTGTCCAGATTTTTTGGCTTGATGGAATTCGAGTAATAATACTCATTTAAGTAATACCAAATAAGTCTTTAATATTTATTAACTTCTCATTCATCTAAAAACAAAATATAATTCTCCTTTAACAATCAACTTAAGAAGGAGATATCTGACAGTGATCTTGATTGGTTAGCTTGCGTGTTCTGTGCTGAGCTCACGCAACGCGTCGTACGTCCAGCCAGTAATAGGACTCGCCCATCGAGAAGCGCTGTCCTAAATTAAACGCATTACTAATTTAATATACATAAAACAAAAGGTATTTTAATAAAACGCGTATACTAAAAGATCAATAATTAAATTATCTTTAAAATGGTAAAAAATTCAGAAAAATACGTTTGATGGTTTCTGCGTGATTGTCAGTTTTTTATCCGCGTTAGACCTAACTTCACAAATTAATTTAACTACGTAATATGAACATAATCGAAAAATTATATATTTTCAATTTAACATATATTTTTTCCAAATCATTAACAATCATTAATAATCATTAAAAGTCGGTTATCGTCGCAACAATAAGTTTTTGTGACTAAAATGTCCGGACTTTTATTGAAATGTCAGGCTTTTTGTCAGAAATTTTCAAATTTCTAAATGGTAACATGAGTTGGTATAGTGATCGCAAGCGCTACTGCCGAGCATGAGGTCCTGGGTTCGATTCCCGGGTCGGGCAACAAAACTAACCCAACACAGTGTTTTGCCCGGAGCCTGAACCTGAGCCCGGGAGATGGCAATAGGCTCGCCTCCTAACATGGAACTTTAACATAATTGGCGAAATGTCGGTGTACTATGTATAACCGTAGGTGTACCTCTGCCTAATCTTTTGGACGTTACAGGCGTAATGTTTCCCAAAATTGCAAAATCTGATGTACATTACACATGTGATTCAACAGTGGTTCAAGAGAGGTAGGTCAAGGTTGAATATTACATACTTACATTTTCATTTTTTCTATTTAAAAATGGGTCGCCAAACATGGAAAGCTCATGATAGGAAGTGGTTATACCCACTCAAAGGGATTAACGATGCGTTGACAACCTTGACGTGAACGTTCTGAAGTCTAGAGTGCTTGTAATTTGCCACAGAGGCTGTGAAAGGGGACGGGGAGAGGTCGTGCAAAGGGTTTATGATTGTGGCTGTCTAATGTGAGCTTGTGAGGTTCGATTCCTTGTTTTTTTTTTTCCTTTTATTTCTATTTGCAATTGGTTGCTGGACCATAAGCGAATTCGTTCCGTGACAAGTGGCGTTGTGGTGGAGCAGCCAGTGGTACGCCTCCCACTTATAGGTGGTTCCTCTTCAGCCTTTTTACCACCGCTGTCGGGTTCGACAGTTCAGCAACTAGTGGGTTTGGATGCAAGGTAAGGCGCGCCTTGTGTTGTCTTTGGTACCGCTCGATTTCAGAGTTTACTGATGGCATTTGTAGATACTACTCGTGGATTTCGTCGTTCCTAGCAAATCAAGATGCATTTGCTATTGATCTTAGGATACCATTTTGGGCAGAGTATGGTGGTTATGCTGGCAACGCCCCACAATTGGATCCCGTAGGTCCATATTGGCTTAAGGACCGAGTTGTAGATGAGGAGTTTGTTGTCTACAGAGAGCAGTTTCTTCCCATGAGCCAATACAGGTTGCGGAACTTGAGGTTTATCTCGATTCATAGTTATTGCAGTTCTCTACTAGGTAGGTATTTACATGTATTTTGAAGGATTACAGATTCGTCAAGCTTAGGTATCTACGGTCAGCAGTGAAAGTCGGTTAACATTGTTAGTTTATCTTCATATTGGTCAAATTAAAGTTCACAGACGTAATGGATATCTACAAGCCATAAAACCAACAATAAAAAAAACAAGACAGAGCGCTGTCAACACTGGCATGAAGCCGATTTCGTAAATATGTGTGCACATCATGAGAAGTAGTTTGATTGTAAATGTGTGCGTGTGAGCGTGTATGCACAGAGCGGAGGTGTAGTTTTGGCATGCTTCACTGTATTGTTCGTAGTGCTGACTTGATTTTTTATTTGGTCTGAGCCGTAAACATTGATTACAATTACATAACCTGATAACAAGGGCCGTAAGTAGTTACTTGAAATTATGTTTTTTTTTTTAAAGTGAAAACCTCTTTAGGCGCGTTGGGCATTTTTGAGATGGGACTAAACCATTGATTTCGCGACACCGTGATGACACCAGCTTTTGACCATTAAAAAGACATCAACGCGTTGATTACTACGGTGCCGATTTTTTTTCAAGTTTTCTTTTCTGTTGGCACTTCCTGAGTGACATTGGTTTTTTTTTTGTTTTACTTCTTTAGATATTTACCCATCACGTCTATGAAGTTTTGCCAGCTAATTTAACTTGACCCTGGATTTAAATGAACACATAATAACTATTCTAATAATACAGGGTGGCAGGGCCATCGACGCGAAAACTGTCACCATGGTATCATTACATGATTCTGAACCAGAAAAAATTGCTTATTTTTCTATGAAACAGCCGATTTTTTTTTGAATAACCGACGAAAAATTTAAACGCAGGAGTTTTCAGAATCATGTACTGAATCCATGGTAATAGTTTTCGCGTCGATGTCCCTGCCATCCTGTATGTTAGTCAATCAACCTGCAGGCCCTGCCTTTTCCCAACTATGTTGGGGTCGGCTTCCAGTCTAACTGGATGCAGCTGTATATCAGTATTTTACATGGAGCGACTGCTTGTCTGACCTCCACAACCCAGAAACTGGATAATACGATACCTCTTCGTAAGACTGGTTGTCAGACTTTCGGGCTTCTGACGACCCGTAACGACTGTCAAAGATACACGAATGACAGCCGGGACCAAAGGCTTAATGTGCTTTCCGAGGCACAAAGGAGTCCCGGTATGTAAAGATGGTCACCCATCCACGGACCAATCCCGGTAAGCGTAGCTTAACCTGATGGATCGACCCGTGCGGCTGTTATTACTTAGCCATAACAATTTCTGGGAAGTTTTCATAGAAATTTTTCCAGCTAAATCACGTCGCGCCTGTCTGCGGGAGCCTTTACCAATTCACCATACAGTTCTAACCAGGGTATGGCCAGAATGTAGGAAACCTACTTGTTAAGTTCTAGCTTTTGGCACACAAAGCCATATGTTTTTGGTAAGTGCATATAATTAGGAGTCTACTTACTGAGCATAGCATAGGTCTGTAGCTCCGAGCCATAGTCGAAGAAGCACGGTTGTGAGCCACAGCAGTCTTTCAGCCGCCATTTTGAAACCGATATTTAAAAAAATCAGTTTTTGTTTTTATTTAATTACCGTATCATAATTTCACTCTTCTAATATTTTAACAACGATATAATATTTAATACAATGCTATTGCATTTAATTACTTATCTACATTATTTTCGTTAAGTTGTTATTTAAAGCATAGGTATATACTAAAACATTGATTAAAAAAAGTTATATACGAATGCATAACTATCTACTAAGATTAAATTATTCGAATCAGCATATTAATTTTCGTAATATTGAGCATAGTTTTATGGGCTTATTAATTTTTTTTTATTTATAACAAAAAACAAAAACTTTATATTTTATTTTTCACAATAAAAAACGCGCGACTTTTGATAGGTGTCGCGAAAGCGCGGAACCGTTATGACGGAGCCGCGGAAAAAATAACGCGTTGACCATCGGATGCGTTTTAAAGTTTGTGACATGCGCATTGATATTTATATATTTGATGGGTTTTATGCAGCGTGCAGTACTGGTTTTCTACGGTAAGTTGATGTTAAAATAAGCATAGTGGGCAATGTATCTTTATTGGCTCGTTTATCTTTCGGTACCACCTACCTACCCCCTTTTTTTTTTTTTGGGAAATTATTAAATAACTTCTCCTGCTCTGGGTGGACCGAGAGGGTGTGTCAGACTCTTACTGACTAAAACCCACCCGTGTTCCTTCAGGTGCCCTGTTGCCGTGGGCCACGATCTCCCTTTCGGTTTTCTTCGCAACCCCGGCAGACCTACCTACCCCCTATGTTTTCAATTTAGGTGGTTCGTTTAGGATGTGTCAGACTAAATTTAAAAAAAAACCGGTCAAGAGCGAGCACCGAGGGTACCTATACCTACACACAATAAAAATATTCGGACTCGCACATCGAGGGTTCCGTAACATTTTAAATTTTCATCGACGAGGCCTTAATTCGTTAGAGAATTTCAACACTGCACACTGTCGTGTAGAATATTGCAGTTTTTGGTCAGCGCCATCTCTTGACCGATAGTGGAACTAATATAATTTAAGTTGATGATTTCTGAAAAAGTGTGCTCTTTAGAGACATCGTTTTATTTTTCCTGTAATCTTTACATAAACTTCTATCACATGGAATAATTTCCGATTTTTCTCTATGCAAACTTCGGAGATAAATGGGGGGAGCGGTATTTTTTTTTAATTTTTCGTCAAATTTAGAAAACTATGCGGTCTAAAAAAATGTTTGAGAATGTGCAAATAGCGTTCTTTCATATGATGCCCCATGCCCTAGTAGCCCCACTTTGAATTTTTAAGACTGGCTCAGTCCCTGTTGTAAAAAAAATTCTTTCTTAATTGCAAAATAGTTGAGCAAACGTCATCTAAAACTATTCCAAATTTCAAGTTGATACCATCCAGACAGACAGACTGAGTCGCACCATAAGGGTTCCTTTTTACCATTTTGGTAAGGAGCCCTAAAAACCAAAACATAGCGCTGTCAACAGTGAAGCTGGTTTTGTAAACATGTACCTTTAGTAAGGTGTATTTGGATTGTAGTGTCATTGTAAATGTGTGCGTGTGAGCGTCTATGCACAGAGTGGAGGTGTAGTTTTGGCATGCTTCACTGTATTGTTCGCAGCGCTGTGTCTTGGTTTTTTATTTCATCTGAGGTATAGTTAAAGTATTTAGTAGTTATCTGTTATTTGTTTTATAATCATTACATTTTTAATTAAGTAGGTCCTACCCAAAACCCAAGGATCGTACCACAGACTAGTATTATGTTATCTGTGCCCCAGTGAAGTTATCTATATAGGGAACGGAAAGCAATAACTTTAGAATTTATACCTCATTCTAAAGTTAGTAGGTACTAGAGGGTTTTTACGATTCGGGGACCTAGACATATCTAAGAACTCAGGATACCTTAAGAGGATGTCCCCATCCTCATTGCTTCAAATTGGTTTAAAGTCTTTTTTTACGTTCACAACTGGGATGCTCTTAAGCCTTCATTTCATTTGATGGTAAGTGATGAGCAGGCCGAAGGTGGAAGAGAGCTTACCCCGGAATCCTCAACCATAGAGAAATTGCTCTAACTGCCGAAACACAACAATGCTGTAAACGCATTTTTATGACGAGAGTCTTAGATAAGATGGTGGTAGCTAGCCAGGCGGACTTAGAACAAGCACTACCACTAACTAAACCGAGCAGATTTTTTTCCCCCGCTGGTAATCGAACCAGGGACCTTTGGCTCTGAGACAGGTGATCTTACCACTAGACCACAGAGGCGGTTGACCTTCATCTCATTGGTTGAAACTAGTTTTATGTAGGCAATGCTTTGTGCCATGCGTTCTATTATTCTTTTATACGGGCCCTTAGATTTGAGAGTTCATTAAAAGCACGCGTGTAGGTGGCCAGCAGTGATACTTAATTCCTTCTTCACCCCCTTTCGACGTTCCGTCTCCTGAATCTGGAAATCAATCATTTCCATCCCTTATTTTACGCACATTGAAAAAAAAATCGATAATATCTACTTACCGACTTATGACGTAATACAGTGCTGACGAGTCGCTGGCGTTTGGGGGGCAGGAGGGCGGTCGACAACACTTGAGCACGATGCGGTCAAACGCTACTCATACTGTATTTGCTTGATACTTAGTAAGAGCTGTTGATACCACTTGGTAATATTTTCTAGTCGAGTCTGAGAAAAAGACTTGCCAAAGTATCTTTGCCGATTGTAAATGGGTATTAGTAGCAGGAAATGTACTTAGTGTCAAATATGTGGGCCAAAATCCTTCCAATTCTTATGACTTTAGCGGTTATTAGTCCAAATTAAAGTTCAAGATGGTAAAGTTCAAGGGTATAATAGAAGTAGGTATTCTACTTGGTCGATACCAAGTAGAATACCTACTTCTATTCCTTTATTCTTCTCTTCTCTTCTTTATTTCCTTTGTTTTCGAGGTCAATAATAATATTGTTAAACCCAAATTCCAAGCTACGAAGGCCGTTGGCAATACAGGTAATAATACCTTAAATAATTCGACATGGTTTATAATATTTCAACTAGCAGCGCCTCGCGGTTTCACCCGCATCAGCCTTGATCCCGTAGGAATATTAGGATAACAAGTATCCTTTGTGTTAATCCAGGTTATAACCTATCTTTGTGCCTAATTTCATCAAAATCCGTTCAGTAGTTTTTGCATGAAAGAGCAACAAACATCCATCCATCCTCACAAACTTTCACATTTATAATATTAATATTTATTATATATATATTATTTCATATATTATATTAAATAAAAATGAATATTATATTATATTATAGTAGGATTTTTATGGAGCAGGTGTAGATGCCGAAAATCTGGTACGTATAAAATCCTAATAATCCTGGTAATATGACTGCCTCGTTGGTCTAGTGGTCGAAAAGCGCTACTGCTGAGTGTGAGGTCCTGGGTTCGATTTCGGGTCGGGCAAGGTGTTATTGGGTTTTTCTATCTGGAATTTCTCAGTAGCAGCCCGGAGTCTGGATTTGAGCCCGGTTGATGGCAATAGGCTCGTCCTCTATTACATGGGACTTAAACATAACTGGCAAAATGTGGGTGTACTATAGGTACACCTCTGCCTAACCCTTTGGGGAATACAGGCGTGATGTTATGTTTTGTTTATGTTTATGTAAAATCCTAATTTCATAACAGATTTCCGGTGTATGCACCATCAAGTGTACTACTCTATAAAAATATATCTGAAGCCTTGCTACGTGTTCAAGCAGGAATCTCCGTCGGTTCACGTGCAGCATCGGTGTTCCGTCACAGAGCCGGTTCCCGCAACCACTTGACCGGCCCTCGATAGTTCAATACAGCATGCGGAATTGGCTACAACATCTCGGTCAATAAATCCCGCAGATTTTATTTAGATAGGATCTAAATTCTTGGTAGCATTAAAAATAGACTCTACCAGTGGCGAAACGTTAAAAGAAGTACGTCCAACGCATCTTAGGCAGTTACCAAACTTGCTGACTGGCTAATATTTTACCACGTCATGAGGCTAAGCAGGACCGCCGGCTTTAGCTACGGTACAGAGCCGACTTTACCTATGATGCAGGGTATGTGGCGCATACGGGCGCAGGGTCTTAGGGGGCGGGGTCCGCTAGGGCCGATGTTTGCCGGAGTCGCGGGAAAGTCCGAAAGGGATACCGTGGCCCCTGGCAACATTGCAACTAAAGGAACACGGGTGGGTTTTAGTCAGTAACTGTCTGACACGCCCTCCCGCTCCGCCCACAGCGGAAAAATTTATTTGATAATTTCCCACCAAAAAAAAAAGGTTTTAGGAGGCGCCGAGCGCCAGCCGCTCGCGATGCGTTCAAAGAGTCTGTGTAGTTCGCGACGCTCTCAAAGTCCATGCGCCCGTATAAAGGCGTGTAGAGACTTTTGTAACATGTAATGTAATGTAACGGGAATAGTGTAGACGGCATACAAAAGAGCACTGTGTTCGCGCTAGAAACCGACAGCCAGTAGATCAGCGCAAGCACCAGCCCGAGCGTTACATTACAAGATTACACATTACACGTGTCTGTACATGCCTGTATAGGCGGCGATAGCAAGGCAATCTGTGGCAAGGGCGCCACGAGCGTCCTGTTATTTTTAATGAGTAATTACATCATCTGAAATGATTTAGTATCTAGGTAGGTACTACAAATAAATATATTATGTCCTATGTTATGTATGGGGTTTGGTTTCCGCGCTTAGTCCGTCAGGGGGACCATTGTGCGTGCTAATAAATATATACGTAATTATACTAGCTGACCCGGCGAACTTCGTTCCGTCTATCAGTCAATGAATGTGCATGTTTCCCTACCTACCCTACCTACCTTACCTACCCTACCTACCCTACGTACCTAAAAAAAATGTTTGGGGTGGACCAACCTTATCACTTAGGTATGAAAAATAGATTACGACCGATTCTCAGACCTACCGTATATACATATAAAAATTCATAAACATAGATCAAGCCGTTTCGGAAGAGTACCTATGGCAACTAACATTGTGACACGAGAATTTTATATATATATATAGAATATAGATAGATAGATAGAAGATAGATAGATAAATAGGTGTATGATTAAAAGGAAATAAGGATTATTTTTTAATAAAATTCCAAAAAAGGCCAAAATGTGCTCAGCAAGAAACAGTTGGAGTTGGATACCCCTTACACATGCAAAATATAAATGCAGGGACCTAAGATATTATACTTTTACTTTAGACCCTTTTTTTTTTTTTTTTTTGAGGGTGGGAAATCATCAAATAACTTCTCCCGCTCTGGGCGGAGCGGGAGGGCGTGTCAGACTCTTACTGACTAAAACCCACCCGTGTTCCTTCGGTTGCCCTGTTGCCGGGGGCCACGATCTCCCTTTCGGTTTTCTTCGCAACCCCGGCAGGCATCGGCCCTAGTGGACCCCTTCAAATCTGCTGACATCTCTTTGAGGCGCGCGTGGAACACAACGCGCCGTCGACCCGGGCCTGGTCCTTATCGGACGGTGAGCCACCCATTGCTCACCGCACGCAAGCCCGCGCCTACGGTGGCCGGAAATCGCCCCGCGATTCCCGACGCCCTGGGCGTCTCCTCCTGCGGCGGTTAGGGGCGTGAGGGCGCGAAATTTGCCTTTCCCTCACGCGTTCCGCCTCCTCCTTCGCGAGCATTACAGCTTCGCAGAAGAAGGTGACGGCCTCCCATTTCCTCTCGCTCCGTACCATGGCCAGAACCAGGGCGGGACGCGAGAGATCACCGTCGTTACTTTAGGCCCTAAAGGCTAAAGTTAAAAAGTACTAACAATTGTTAGCATAACACAAGACGAATAATACTTACACCCTTTAAAAAAATGTCTTTGCCATATCTCGAGATCCCGGGGTCTCGGACTTATAGAAGGCGTACGAGGGGCAAAATTCAATTCGCAGAGACCGTTTAGACGTTTTTATTTAAATGTGGCTCCAATCGATGGTTATCCCTGTTCGCAATATGCAAGTGCATTTAAGTATAACCCCCGGTTGGTGTCGGATTATTACAGGATTTCAAATTATGAAAACAAAGATTGTGGGTTTGGGTGGCTAAAGTGAGCTGTTATCTAGTATTATGGAAAGACTATGGCTGACCAATGTTTTAGATAAAATACACAGTTAAAATGGCAGGGGTGAATAACGAGTGGAGCTCTGCCCGGCTTGGGCCGCACCGCCCCGTGTCCTCGTGGAGGCAATCGGCGGCGGTGATCTCTCGCGTCCGGCTCTAGTCCAGGCCATGGTACGGAGTGAGAGGGCATGAGAAGCCGTCATCTCCTTCTGCGAAGCAGTAACGCTCGCGAAAGAGGAGGCGGAACGCGTGAAGGAAAGGCAAACTTTGCGCCCTCATGCCCCTAGCCACCGCAGGAGACGCCCTGGGCGTCGGGAATCCCAGGCCGATTCCTGGCCACCGTAGGCGCGAGCTTGCGGACGGTGAGCAATTGGTAGTTGGTAATCCGATAAGGACCAGGCCCAGGTCGACGGCGCGTTGTGTTCTACGCGCGCCTTAAAGAGAAGACGGGGTCCGCTAGGGCGAATGCCTGCCGAGATTGCGGGAAAGTCCGAAAGCGATACCGTGGCCCCTGGCAACATACAGGTAACTGAAGGAACACGGGTAGATTTTAGTCAATAAGAATCTGACACGCCCCGGGAGGAGGTCCGCCCAGAGCTGGAGAAGTTATTTGATAATTATTTCACAACAAAAAAAAAAAAACGGTTGGATATTGAGGCCCCAAAAATGGTCACTAGCACAGAGCATAAAGTTTAGTAGCGTTCGTTTTTGTTGTGGTTTTGTAAGATCAAATTTTTCAAAATTCGAATTCGATTCTACGACGAAACAATTGCTATCATCGACACAATAAACTGGCTAAATAAAAATGTTATGTTCTTGTGACTTGGATTTTAAACAAATAGTCCTTAGTTGTAACTATTAAAGCTCAATTTAGATTGACATGTTTTACAACAGCTAAGCTCATTTGACTTTTAAATTTTTCTGTCTTACTTTTTGACATTCGACTTGTGAACTTGTAATGTAAAAGCTGAATAAAAATAATGAAAGTAATTTTTAGTGTATTTATTGTAAATAAATAAATTAGGATAATAGTGTAGCTATAGTAAATTCTAAAATGGATGAGAGTACTACTCGAAACCACAGTTACGTGGAGGAAAAACCCGAATCGGCAAAGCAGTATTGTTTCGGGTGTTTGTGTATAAATGAAGACAAAAATGTACAAAACTATGCATTTCAATGTGGTTCCCTCAAGAATATATTCCAGGTACCTTGTTTATATGTATATTGCGTAATAAAATACGTTTTAAAGGTACAGTTAAACCAAGGTAAACTTGATACTTGGGTTAGGTAAAAAACGAGTGTTGGCATAATATCAGCTGGTAATAACTATCAAAAAGAAAGCTGTATATACGATAGCATTAATGGTATACTACACCATTTAGAGCCAGAACAAGAGCCAGGACTACGCAGATGTATCTGAATTTGAAGTGTAAATAAAGAAAATAGCTTTATGTATGTGTAAATGCAGTGTGAAGTATCATATTGCTAAGAATCACAAAGCACAAGTGAAATGCGCATTGTTTTTAGCGAAAGTGAGTGTAGACACAATCAAGTTTCAGTTAATAACAGTATGATATACCTTAGCGGTACAACATTTCATAAGCTGACTAGGCAGTTTATGGCAATTTCACATTTAACTATTCATTTGAAACTTCTTCTTTTAAATAAAACAAACATTCACTGAAAAGCCTTCAAAGTCTCTTGCCCTTGAATACTAAAATTTTACTGGCACAAACACTTATTATAGATTATGCCGACGCCTGCTACCTGGATGCTACCGAGGAGCTATTAAACAAGCTTGAGCGCTTGCAAAACTTGTGCATTTGCTTTGTTTTTGGGTTTTGAAAGTATGACCATGTTTCTCACCTTCACAAGAAATTCCAGTGGCTCCCAATCCGCCTTCGCAGAAACACTCGGATTTTATGTCTCCTCTTCAACATCTTACACAACCTGTCTTATCCCTCCTACCTGTGTGAGCATTTTTCTTACGATCGCCCTAACGACGCACCGTGTAGATCACACATCTTAGGTACCTCCTTAAATCTCATCCTCATAAAACTAGCTACTATTTTTATTCCTTCTCTGTTCATGCTGTAAGACTGTGGAACTCACTTTTGCCTAGCATATTGTGATTTAAAAATGTTTCTCTATTCAAATATAGAGTAAAAGAGCATTACCTTTCCTCTCAACTGTGAGTATTTATTTATATACATATATATATATATATATATATATATATATTTAAGCATTATGTATTTGTATATGTTAATTTTCGTGTTATACATGTAAGTATATTTAATATTTTAGTTTTAAGACTTTACATATACATTTCTTTTTCATTTATCCTTTCACAGGTCTGCTGGATTTTTTTTTTAAATAAGCAGTACCTTTGTACTCAGATTATTATTATGTTGTATCTAAATGTATTTTACTGTGTGTACAAAAATAATAAAATAAATAAAAGTACTTATTATTTTGTTTAAACCCAGGAGGTGGCCAAATAATAAATTTTTTTTTTTTCTTTTTCTTACAGATGGACTGCATTTTCCTATGTTGTCTGTGCAAGAGGATGGCTCAGCACACTGAACAGTTCATACAGAATGTGCAAAGTAATCAAATACTATTGGAAAACTTTCAGAATGTAAGTGTAATAATTTTTAAAAGAAAATTTAATAAAAGGAATTCAGAAAATGGCTTGCTGATAAGTTTCCTAATAGCGTAACTTATTATCGTAAACAATTATACCTAATTTGTTTCATTTTGACAGTTCAACAACATTCATTGCGTTATTTACGTTGTTGAGCAGATTTTTTTTTCCAACTTATGAAGCAATGGATTAGCAATCTGTTTCAAATCGAAACAAATTGTAATTGATCGTGTATTACGCAATTAGGGTACTGGTCGAGAAAAGCTTGAGTCCCTTAGAAAAACTAGCCAATCTCATACTCTCAATGCAGGGCAAAGTTCGGTAGGTCCGCAAACAACCTGCTGACTGGCCAGTCTGATTTCCTTTCTTTCTCAAATATGTAGCTAATTCCCAACATGATATCATAAGAAAAAGAAGGGCAAAACTAAAGGGTTCTTCTCATTCAGACAAGGATCTAGCATTGACTAACATCTTGACTCGATTTTCCTTAACTGTAGCTCTATTAAATACTTTAATTCATCTTAAACACTTCCAGGTAATGGATGAGACACTAAAATCAGTCCGCACACAGATCCAACCGCTAGTCAATTTAACACAAGTGCCATTTGATGTGATAGAGTTATCAGAGAAAGACGGCCATAGTTCTGAGGAGACCTTCTCTGTCGTATGCTCGAGGAGCAGGAGTAAGGTTGTCAAGGTCAAGACTGAGATGAAAGAGGAGGAGTATATGGTTCATCTTGAAGGAGAGTTTATTAATGGTGGGGATGGTAAGTTGAATTTATTTATTATGGAATTTAGGAACAATTTTACTTCCAAAGTTAAATTCTGGAGCACTTCCAGAAGTTATGAAAACAGGTGACAAAAAACTTGGCAGGTTGCACTAACTGTTTTGTCTGCATTACCACATTACTAGATAAACTGGTAAAAGCTGTACAAGGACAGACTTAGGGGCCTCGCGCACTAGACGACCACGACTCCGACCAGTCGTGGTCTGTGGCCCGGTTTGCGGCTAGTTGGCCGTTGCGACCAAGTGCGCGATTCGTATCGGTTTCTGTAGTTTACCTGGTCGCTGCGACCACTGGTCGTGGTCGCGGCCGTCTAGTGCGCGAGGCCCCTAAGTCTGTCCTTGTACAGCTTTTTATCAACTTGAGCATAGTTTTAATAAATTAATAAATAACATTAGTGAACTCTTGTCTACAATCGCCTGTGTGTGGCTATGAGTTGTATATTTGTAATAAATTAAAGTAGGAATAAGTCTTAGTTGTGTAAGAATTCGTTGAGACATGATAAATAAGCATTTTCGAAATATTTGCGTCCGCATTTTTATAAACGTAGATTTACAATTTGCTTTCAAAACGAAGAAAAACATTGTGAGGAAACAAAGTGTCCTAGAAACCAAAAATTTGAAAACATGTGACATCTACCAACCCACACTGGGCAAGCGTAGTAGATTATAGTCCACTCCCTCTCAAAGAGAGTAGGCCTGTGTCCCAGCTGTGGGAAAATTATAGGCTGATTATGCATGATTATGCAAATATGCATGTAGTTTTTGTATTCAGAAATCCAATGAAAAATGTGTCTTTATCAGACTCAAAATGATTTATATTTCACAGAGTTCCCAGAGTCATATGTAAAAGATGAAGAAGATGCATTCCCTCTAAAAGCATTATTGAAAGAAGAATTACAACTGGAAGACATTGACAGCCTGGACCTCATGAGTCTTAGTGCGACTCTCAAGAAGAACAAACATAAAAACAGAAGTAAAATCAAACAGGAGAACATAGCACAGATAAATAGAGGTTGGTGGTTGATATTTTATGTTAAGATGCAGATATATGTCAGTGGCCTTGAGTGATAAGCTTGCGTGTTCTGTGCTGAGCTCGCGCAACGCGTCGTACGTCCAGCCAGTAATAGGACTCGCAAATCAAGGAGTGCTGTCCCAAATTAGACGCATTATTAATTTATTATACTTAAAACAAAAGGTATTGTAATAAAACACGTATACTAATAGATACATAATTAAATTATGCCTTGTTTCCCCTTGATCTTTAAAATGATCGAAGTATTCAGAAAAAAAAAAATCTCTTGATAGATTTTGCGTGATTCTCACTTTGATCCTCACAAATTAATTTCACTATGTAAAATAAACATAATCTAAAATATTCCCATTATTAAGTTATTAAGAAAATGCTCTAATTTAACATATTTTTTTTTACAAATCATTAACACTACTCATTTAGACGTGAATTTCAGTATAAAATCATTTAAAGTCGGTTAGTGTTGCTAGAGGTGAAGGTCGGCAACGTCGCAAATAGCTGTCAAATATTACGGTCTTTTGATGAATCACTACATATAATAAAACAAAGTCTAAAAGCCGCGTCTATTTGTCTGTTTGAACGCGATAAACTCAAAAACTACCGAACGGATTTTTATACAGTTTTCATCAATGGACGGAGTGATTATTGAGGAAGGTTTAGGTGCATAATTCGTAAAAGTTTCGTGCAAATTGGCCGAAATATGACGATGTAAAATACAGTGAAAACCGTTTATAACGACTTCGCTTAAAACGACGTACCGGTTATAAACGTCGAAATTTTGAGGTCCCAGCATTTCTGTTTACTTATCATCGTGTTTGGTTATGATGACTATCGGCTATAACAACCGTTATCTGACGGTCCCTTCGAAGTCATTATAAACGGTTTTCACGGTACTCCAAGTAGAATGAACATCACTTAAATTTTAATCTAAACCCATGGGGGGGTTAGATTAAAATTTAAGTGAACTGTCAAAATGAAACAAATTAGGTATAATTGTTTACGATAATAAATTACGCTATTAGGAAACTTATCAGCAAGCCATTTTCTGAATTCCTTTTAAAAATTATTACACTTACATTCTGAAAGTTTTCCAATAGTATTTGATTACTTTGCACATTCTGTATGAACTGTTCAGTGAGCTGAGCCATCCTCTTGCACAGACAACATAGGAAAATGCAGTCCATCTGTGTAAGAATAGTACATTACTTCAGAGGGAAGAAAGTGACAGTTCCATACCGAGATTATGGCATTTGCGCCACGAGCTTGCGAGGGGCGCAAACCATTTGAGGTATGGAACTGTACTTTATCCTGAGGGATGTATAGTGCTTTTTATTACACCTACGAGGAAAATTATGGACATAAATGCATAGAAATGTTTATATTTAGTTAAAAGTACAATTATTAAAAGTGCAGCTATTATAAGATGTTACATTTTGTCCGGGTATCTTGATATTTTGAGACATTTTTACATCTATATTTTACAAAAAACACAAAGATAAATGTGTTTTTGCGAAAATGCGCGGGCTTTTCCATTTTTTATTCGCCCGTTTCTGGAGTAGGCTAAGATCATAAGGTCATGCAGCCACTTCTTCCGTGATTCCGCGCGTTTTATATACAAAAATAATTTCGTTTTTAATTTTCTGTATGCACCAAGGAGGTTGGTAACTGGTAAAAAAAAACTGTATGTGGCCAGTAACAATTTAATTAGTAGACAGTTAAAGTCTCTTGGCAGTATGACTGCTGACAAATTAAAAAAAAAAGAAAAACCGGGTATGTAATGGAATTTCATACATACTTCCCACCCTCGGGTCGGAAGGATTTTCATACAAACTTCCATACCTTGGGATGAAAGGATTTGAAGGGCGGGATAAAGGCGTTTCTTCCCTCTAATTGGTATAATTAGTATGTATTTTCAGAGCAGGTGTGATAAAAAAAAAATAAACGGTTTTCACGGTACTCCAAGTAGAATGAACATCACTTAAATTTTAATCTAAACCCATGGGGGTTAGATTATAATTTAAGTGATGTTCAACAGACTGATACGACACAGGATGCCCAGATTTTTCTTGGCCTGGGGCCTGGTCGTATTACTTATTAATATTACTAATAATAAAATATTATTATTAATATTACTAAATTAAATTAGGAAATATCGTGCTGTAGTGAACTAAATAAAATATTAATGATGATGTTTAGCGATCATGAAGCACACAGCAAATTAATGGCGCGCAGGCATGAACAAATGTATTTAATGTGGACAAAACAAAAGGAGTATGTAAGAATCATAGCATATGGCAGTCTAGGTAGTTTCTGCCTATCCCTCATGTAGAACATTACGACTTTACCAATGTGTATTATTATTATTATACTATATAAAGCTCGATTACCACTCACTCACTCACTCACTGACTGACATAATTGTTCTCCCAGATGGTGAAGGGGGAGGTGGGTATATTTTTACAGATTCGTATAGAAGTAACTCTCACGAGTATGGGAAAAATCCCAAACCTCCCCTTTTCCACCCCACTCTCCCCCCTCCCTATCGTATCTCGGAAACTAAGTGTCCCGTGTATTGTTGTTTTACGGATTCGTATAGAGGAGGCTCGGAAAAGTAAAATCCATTTTTCAAAGTTGCCCCCCTTGCCCCCCTTCTCCCCCCCTCTAGGTAGATCTCGGAAGTTAAGAGACTTGGAACATTTTTTTTTTTCAGATTCATATCAAGGGCCCCAGAGTTGGTCAAAATCATTTTTCAAAACTCCCCCCTCTCCCCCCCTTCACCCCTCCTGGATTTAGTTTTTTATGGATTCGTATAGAGGAGGCTCGGAAAAGTAAAATCCATTTTTCAAAGATGCCCCCCTTGCCCCCTTCTCCCCCCCTCTAGGTAGATCTCTGAAGTTAAGAGACTTGGAACATTTTTTTTTTCAGATTCATATCAAGGGGCCCAGAGTTGGTCAAAATCATTTTTCAAACTCCCCCCTCTGCCCCCCTTCACCCCTCCTGGGTTTTGTTTTATTTACGGATTCGTATATAGGAGGCTCGGAAAAGTAAAAACCATTTTTCAAAATTCCCCCATTCTCTCCCCCTTCTCCCCCCTTTAGGCGGATCTCGGAAGTTAAGACTTGGAACATTTTCTTTTTCAGATTCATGTCCGTGGGCCCAGAGTAGGTCAAAATTAGTTTTTTTCAAAACTCCCCCCTCTCCCCCCCTTCACCCCTCCCCCCATCGTATCTCGGAAACTAGGTAGCGGTAAAGCGAAGCGTAGCGTAGCGTAGCGTAGCGTAGCGTAGCGTAGGGATAAGGTCACGATAGCTTTCCGGTGGTAGGTAGGTCCTGAGTGGAGCGAACCTGCGAGACCGAGTGGAGCGAAGGGGGGAGGAATACTAACATGGCGGACAGCGTTTTTGTTTGGGGTGCGTTTAAGTCAATTATTCAGTTTAAAATTGACTGCCTAAACGTCAAACACCCCGTTTAAGCACACCGCGAGGTGAAAAATTAATCTGACTAAAATTGAATCTGCTCCGTTTACGGTCGTCCGCTGGTATAAGTTTTCGCTTGGGGTACGTTTAAGCCGGGGAAATTTTCGCCGGTTAAAAATTAAACTATGGATAATTAACGAACTTTTAAAATAAAGTTTTCCTGTTTTCTAGGTCTCAAAGAAATATGATAATATTTTTTTTGAGATAATCGAGAAATTATTAATCATTTAAATACACTCACCGGCACAATTAGGGGAACACAAAAAAAAAGGTTGATTTTTTCTAACATTGTCGGGTATTTTTATAAGTAGTTTTTGTTTAAGTGTTAATAACTTCATAACAGATTGTTTTAAGTACCCCCAACTTTAATTTTAAGTGCTTTGACAAGAATTTATGGTTGTTTAAGAATTTGCTCACTTAACGTTTTGTACTCATTCTGATAAGAACTTTAGTGGATGCTGCGAATAGGGACTGTGGGTCATTTAACTGTTTACATTTGAATAGTGCACATTGTTCTGATACAAAATGAGTGATTTACCAGCAACTTCTGTGGCTAGGGCTGTAACCATGATCGAGGAAGGGCACACCTATCGCTCAGTCAGTCGCGCACTGGGTGTATCGACATCGGTGATTCATCGCGTCGTCCGACGTTATAGGGAGACTGGATCGTTCGTGCGCAGACGAGGACAGGGCAGAAATCGAGCAACTAGCGCCTTGGATGACCGTTTCTTGGTCATGCAGACTTTACGAAATCGTCGTCAAACAGCTGTCCAGACCCGAAATCGTTTAGCAGAAGTCCGTAACGTCAACGTGAGTGAAAGGACTGTTAGAAGACGGTTGAATGAAGTTGGCTTAAACTCGTACGTGCCAGCAAAGGCCCCAAAACTCGAGGTAGCTCATCGTGTAGCAAGATTAGCATTCGCTCGAGAGCACCAAGATTGGACTAATGAGTGCGGCCGTGTTTTGTTCAGTGACGAAAGCCGATTTTGTGTAAATTTCGTGGATGGGAGGGAAAGAATGTGGAGACATCGAGGGGAACGTTATCACCAAGCAAATTTCACTGGAACTGTGTCGTATGGTGGAGGGTCAGTTATGGTATGGGGTGGCGTATGTTTGGGAGCCCGCACGGAGCTAGTGATCATCAGTAATGGATCGCTAACTGCACAGCGGTACATTACAGAAGTCTTAGAACCCCATGTCATGCCTTTTGCCCCATTCATAGGCGAAAATTTCATTTTCATGCATGATAACGCACGCCCTCACACTGCGCGTATAGTGAGTGACTACCTTAATGAAGTAGGCATCACTCTGATGAACTGGCCAGCGCGATCACCGGATATGAACCCGATAGAACATGTCTGGGACTACCTGGGAAGAAAGGTTCGACAAAGAAATCCAGCCCCTAATAATGTGGAGGAACTTAAATTAGCGTTAATGGAAGAGTGGAAAAATTTGTCCCAAGAACTCATTGATAACGTTATCCGAAGCATGGGAAATCGTGTACAGGCTTTAATTAGAGCCCGTGGCGGCAATACCCGATACTAAAACTCCTTTTTTTTTGTCATTTTTGAAAATGTTTCCAGATTTCACTTTTAAGGAAAAAACGTTCAATTCTCATTTTTTGTCATTTTTGTTTATTTCTTCACGTAGAAGTATTGTGTGAGTCACTTTAGCGTTTATTTCAGTTAGTTTGAGTGCAATTAATTATTGATTAACTAAAAAAAAATGTGCTACATAAATTTGTTAAGAAAAACGACCTTTTTTTGTGTTCCCCTAATTGTGCCGGTGTGTGTATGAACTATTTAAAAAAAGAGTCGATTAACATATTTCCAACAATCAAACAATCGACCATAGAGTCCATCAATTTGAATTTTGAACTTGACATTGAATTTAAAAAAAAACTTGAAAAGAGCGCCAAAATTAAGCGTCCTGCTTCTGTCGTGAACTCGTGAATCGAGGTTTCTTGTTGCAAGTTGCAAGTTGATATTGATTGATAATTATTATCAAAATAATCAATTTCCAACATGAAACGAGCAAGTACTGAAGAGTTATCAACTGTTCCGCGTCGCGGAGGCACAGCTATGGAATATTCAGAATGTCTTATTTCTGGTGAGTTTCTGAATAGTTCTGTTAAGTGAATAACGTAACCTTATAAGCAGGCTTGGCGTCTCGGGAGCTTTGGACCATGGACGTTTGTGTTGCAGCGTTTAGCCTTACTTGCCCATGGACAACAAGTTTTAGTGCTGAATGCTTGAGAAAATACCATTGTCCATTGCACAGAGTACATTTTTATACAGGTCCATTGTTAATAGAACAGAAACAAAATAAACGAAACGTCAAAACCAATGACTTGACAAGTTTGACACTAAACCAATGTTGCAAGGAGGCAAATTTTAATTTCCTTAAATATTTAATATTTTTTATTTTTTTTACACGTTTGTAGCCTTACTTAAGTACGAGTTTTCATGTAAAATAGTGCCTTCAAAATAAGGCTATTATTATAGTCTATTTTTATTGAACCATGTTTTCTATTTTTCCCCATAATCAAGGAGATTTTATTTTCGTTTTTCGCTGCCGTACCGATTTACTTTTATTATCATTGGTACCGATATGTCAAGTTATTTTACATCTTGGCTCGCTAACTTGGATGTAGAGACTTGCGTTTCTCACGAGCGTCGTTATTGCAACAGAATTTTTTCGTTATTAGGTATTATTACGATCGCAAGTTTGCGACAGCGTCATTACCTACTAATGTCGAGACTGCTGAAATAGTATTCAAGTATAAATATATGATCTCATAGCTCCTTCATCAAATAATTCTATGCTGTCACAAATTAATGTTTGATTAATTTAAGTAGGTAAGTACATATCAATTAATAAGTTATAGGTACTTAAAAAGCAGTTTCATCATCAGCCAGCTAATATACTTAGGGTATTTTTTTTGTTGTTTTGTTTTTAAATAATTTAGAAAATTGACATAATTAGGTACTGATCATTATAAATAATGCTTATAAGAGACACCATATTATTAGCCATGCAGACTTTTGAGCTCATTTTGCAGTCAGTTCAATGTCATCCTGTGCTACAATGTGAAATAGATATTTTTCGAATATTTAATGCATACATAATGTTTTTGGTTTTTTCCTTTGTTCTGCTCCTAAATGTACTGCACAAAAAATGAGTGGGAAATAGATAATTTTTTTTTTTTATATATTACTAGAGACCCGCCCCGGCTTGAAAAGAACTTTTGATAATGAGTATCTAAATAGTTCCGAAATCAATTTTAATAAGTGCATTAATTCAGTAAATTTACTCGATTTGGCCGGGTCCGCTGCGTAGAGAGCCGACCGCGCGAGTGAGCCGCGCGGCAACCTGCTTCATAGATGTGCACCCCCCTCCCCTGCGGTTTCGCCGTGCGAGTCGTGCGACACCATCATTCATTTTAATACCAATTACAATTTTAAATTCGTAATATCTTTTGAATGGATTGTTCGATTGGAATAAAATAAAAAGTAATTTATAGCTATTGAAACAATCTTGCTCAATAAATAGTTTATTTGGATAAGGATTAGTATTTGACGATAATATGATCAATAAACATAGGCTAATAATTTTAATTACTTTTATTCTATGGAAAAGTGGTTATAACACATATAATGCCGTACTAACAAATGACCTAACTGATTTTTTTTTTTTTGTAAAGTACGTTCATGTAATGTGAGGAACGTCTCATGACACTAATTTCGTTACATTTTACATATTATAATAGTAAAATAAATAAATAAATAATGGTGGCTACCATATATGGCTGACGCGGCGCCACTGTAATAACATTCTCAATAGGGCCGCGTCAACCATTTGATTTCAAAAGCGCGCGAAACCTGCGCCTCGCTTGCCGCCGCGGGCGCCATTTTGATTTTATAGCGTCGTGTGTAACGGCCGCCATATTACGGCCGCCATCTTACGGCCGCTATATTACGGCCACCATATTACGGCCGCCACATAACGGCCGCCACATAACGGCCGCCACATAACGGCCGCCATATTACGGCCGCCATATTACGGCCGCTATATTACGGCCACCATATTACGGCCGCCATATTACTGCCGCCACATTACGGCAGCCACATAACGGCCGCCACATAACGGCCGCCATCTTACGGCCGCTATGATACGGCCGCCACATAACGGCCGCCATCTTACGGCCGCTATGATACGGCCGCCACATAACGGCCGCCATATTACGGCCGCCATCTTACGGCCCCTATATTACGGCCGCCATCTTAAGGCCGCTATATTACGGCCGCCATATTACGGCCGCCATATTACGGCCGCCATCTTACGGCCGCTATATTACGGCCGCCATCTTACGGCCGCCATCTTACGGCCGCCATATTACGGCCGCCATATTACGGCCGCCATATTACGGCCGCCATATTACGGCCGCCATATTACGGCCGCCATATTACGGCCGCCACATTACGGCCGTCACATAACGGCCGCCATATTACGGGCGCCACATAACGGCCGCCATATTACGGCCGCCATATTACGGCCGCCATCTTACGGCCGCTATATTACGGCCGCTATATTACGGCCGCTATATTACGGCCGCTATATTACGGCCGCCATATTACGGCCGCCATATTACGGCCGCCATATTACGGCCGCCATATTACGGCCGCCATATTACGGCCGCCATATTACGGCCGCCATATTACGGCCGCCATATTACGGCCGCCATATTACGGCCGCCATATTACGGCCGCCATATTACGGCCGCCATATTACGGCCGCCATATTACGGCCGCCATATTACGGCCGCCATATTACGGCCGCCATATTACGGCCGCCATATTACGGCCGCCATATTACGGCCGCCACATAACGGCCGCCATATTACGGCCGCCACATAACGGCCGCCATATTACGGCCGCCACATAACGGCCGCCATATTACCACCGCCACATAACGGCTGCCACATTACGGCGCCATATTACGGCCGCCATATTACGGCCACCACATAACGGCCGCCATAAAACGGCTGCTACATAACGGCCGCCACATAACGGCCACCACACAACGGCCGCCAAATAACAGTCGCAGTAGCGGTTGTCATAAAACCGGAAAGTGCAAAACGGCTGCTATATTACGGCTGCCATATTACGGCCGCCATATTACTGCCGCCACATAAGAGCCGCCAAGTAACGGCCGCAGTAACGGTTATCATAAAACCGGAAAAGTGCATAACGGCTGCTACATTACGGCCGCCATATTACGGCCGCCACATAAGGGCCGCCATATTACGGCCACCATCTTACGGCCGCTATATTACGGCCACCATATTACGGCCGCCATATTACGGCCGCCATATTACGGCCGCCATATTACGGCCGCCACATTACGGCCGCCATATTACGGCCGCCACATTACGGCTGCTACATTACGGCGCCATATTACGGCCGCCATATTACGGCCACCACATAACGGCTGCCATAAAACGGCTGCTAGATAACTGCCGCCAAATAACGGCCGCTACATAACAGCCGCCACATAACGGCCGCCATATAACGGCCGCCATATAACGGCCGCCATATAACGGCCGCCACATAACGGCCGCTATATTACGGCCGCCACATAACGGCCGCCATATTACGGCCGCCACATAACGGCTGCTACATTACGGCGCCATATTACGGCCGCCATATTACGGCCACCACATAACGGCTGCCATAAAACGGCTGCTAGATAACTGCCGCCAAATAACGGCCGCTACATAACAGCCGCCACATAACGGCCGCCATATTACGGCCGCCACATAACGGCCGCTACATAACGGCCGCCACACATTGGCCGTCAAATTATGGCCACTACATAACAGCCGCCAAGTAACGGCCGCAGTAACGATTGTCATAAAACCGGAAAAGTGCACTCGCACTTTTATTTTCTTGCGGTGTGGTCGCCGTACAATATTTCCGTGCAAAGAATGCACTTTTCCGGTTTTATGACAACGTTATTTGCGCCCGTTTTTGCGGCCGTAGAGTGACGGTAACTACGGTAATTGTAGCGGCCGTTATGTGGCCGCCGTTATGTGGCGGCCGTAATTTGGCGCCCGGTATGTAGCGACCGTTATTAAGCGCCCATTATTTGGCGGCTGTTGCGTGGCGGCCGTTATTTGGTGCCCGTTATTTGGCGGACGTTATTTGGCGGCCAGCGGCCTGCCCCACCACTCTTTTAGGAAACCGTAGCTTTATTGGTAAGGACCCTTAAAATAGTAAGGTCACCGTCATCGCCGCTTATAACGCGCGCGTGCGAGCGGACAAACAGACACGGAAACGGAATTTTATTTAAATAAAATTTAAGTGTCCGTTTGTCCGCGTTTGTGTCAGTTTGTTTGTACCTAAGTACAGTGAACAAACTTTACGCATATCTATATCTATACTAATATTATAAAGAGGAAACCTTATAACCAACCTTATAACCTAACCCAACCTTATATTTTAGCCATTATCACATATAATGCCTATATGTGATAATGGCTAAAATATAAATGTTTGGTTTATACTATCGCGGACTTTTTTGTAGGCATTATTGAGTTCTACAACTTTTCTATAGAAGTCAACCATACATCTCTAACCATTTAGGCAGCGTTCGCGAGAATCGTTAACGTACGGCAGTTTTTTCGACGCCTTACTCCACAATTTTCACTACCACGAAAAATCTTATCTATTTTCCGGGATAAAATATAGCCTATACGGATTCGGAAGAATCCCTCTAAGTAATGGTAAAAGAAATGTTGAAATCGGTCCAGTAGTTTTCGAGCCTATTCAATACAAACATACAAAAATACAAAGGTTTCCTCTTTATAATATTAGTATAGATAAATTTTGTTTTGTGCCAGAAACCCTCGTGTTCTAAAATCCTACCAGTTTCTTCACAACCTGATCAATTGTTTAAGACAGTTTAGAGGTAAAACATACAAAAATTATTAATTGTTAGGGTGCTGTACCTGAAGGGTAAAAACTACAGAATCTTGTTATGTACTAAGACTGCTGTTCGTCCGTCTGTCCATCTGTCTGTTAGCGGGCTGCAGCTCATGATCAAGAATGTGGATTTCGGTTGCCGCTATAATAAAAATAAGTTAAAAATTGGAAGCAGGTTCCCCAGTAAATAAAAATAAATATGTTGTTCTTTGCTTACTGTCGTCTCTGTCAGCGAGCTGTCTGTAACCCATTAATCCAATCAATGGGGACAAAAAAGACGCTTTGCCTTACAAAGGGTGATGTAGATGATTTTTGTCATTACAAAATATTCTCCCTCTTGTAACATTATATCTACCTTGCACTTGACCTTGTATTTTTGTTAATGTTTTAGAAACTACACACCAAGGGAGTAGCAATTATAAGGGTAATAACGCTCAATGCGTGGCAATGTCCGCTTGCGCGTCAGTATTGTCAGTTTGCAGACATCGGAATCTGACTTGTCATGATATCGATGTCATTCTCCAAAGTGGAGACACTTTATATATGTCGCTTAAACCAATTCTACCAAAGGGTGTCATATTTTTGAACCCCAAGGAACAAGGGTAGGAAATACTCCTCAAAAACACGACCCCGCGAGCTGCTTGCAGCTCGCGCAACGCCCAAATACTAGTTATATTATATTTGCCAAGATTTTTTTTTTACTCTGAAAGTATACAACTAAACAAAGCAAACTAAAAATTATAATTAAAAAAAAAAAAAAACGGCCAAATACGTGTCGAACCACGCACAATAAAGGGTTCCGTAGTTGGGATTAATTTATCCCTAGAACTAACTTAACATTGTAGTTGAAAAACATGTTTTCCCATACATTCCAACTGCAAGTGTAAGTTTGTATGCACAATATTAAGAGATTCACCATGTTATTTTAAGACCATATACTTCTTATAGGTTTTCCTGTAATCTATGGGTAAAGAACCATTCTCTGAATTTATTAAAAATTTTAGGCTCTTGAGTTTCGTAAATTTTCTTAAATAACTTTAAAACTATTCATATTAAAAAAAAAAAAAATTGATATCCTCGCAATAAGCTCTTTCATTTGACATGTCACACGGTACAGTTTGCAAAACTTTTGTTTAGGTTTTCTTATTTGCATCCCAAAAGTGACCGACCCCCATATTCAAAATTCATTTATTTACGATACACGTCCATGTTTGGATCACACAAATAAATTTATGTGTACCAAATTTCAACTTAATCGGTCCATTAGATTCAGAGCAAATTGGCTGTGACAGACGGACTGACAGATACCCAGATACACGAGTGATCCTATAAGGGTTTCGTTTTTTCCTTTTGAGGGACGGAACCCTAAAAAGTAATATTTAATCAAATCGTGATATTTGGGAAATTGGTTCCTATTCTTTCTTCAGTGCAATATTTATATTGAATTTCAGATGTACCTAAAATAAAGACAATATATATAACTAGAGAACAATGCATGGAGGAACGTGCGCGAATGGAGCAGGACCAGAAATACGTGAACTTTGCCTACAAATGTGGGAACTGCATCAAAGGGTTCAGCTTTAAAGGCAGCTATGATAAGCATATGGAGAAACATAATCAGGTATTTATCATTAATATTGTTACTGCAAGTGTCAACACTGTTTGAAGGGGTCCACTAGGGCCGATGCCTGCCGGGGTTGCGAAGAAAACCGAATGGGAGATCGTGGCCCCCGGCAACAGGGCAACCGAAGGAACACGGGTGGGTTTTAGTCAGTAAGAGTCTGACACGCCCTCCCGCTCCGCCCAGAGCGGGAGAAGTTATTTAATGATTCCCACCAAAAAAAAAAAAGTGTTAACACTGTAAGCGGAGTGCACTAAGGTTATGGTCTCCTATAAACGCCGTTATCCGCTTACAGCGTCACGCTGTACGCCGCGTCACGATGCTTATTAAAGAAAAGTGTTATTGTGGTCTCGTTCACACGTCGACGTTGGCGTCTTGACTTCGATCGGCACGTTGACGCTGAAGTCGGACGTCGCATATAGCAAAAAATAGGAGACCAAAGCCTTACAGTAAACAGCGTCAAAGAAGCCCACAACTAACCACTTTGAAAACAAAATCCCGTGCACACGATGACCACATCTGTCACCGTCCCGCTTCTATAGCGGCCGAATGCTGCAAGCAAGAATAGTCCTTATGGTGGTTAGTTATGGCTTTCCGCGATGGTACATTATAACTAGACCCGTGACGCGATTGGTAGAACTGAATTTTGCAGTCTTGACTGTGATTGGTAGTACTGTTTTGTCAGTCGCCATTTTGAACTATCAGTATTGAAACTAGCAAAGGTGCCAATGTGACGGCAAGGGATAAGTTATAGTGAACGGTCTGTAACTTGCTGAGCTGTCATTAAAATTGTTAATTCTGTAAGAAGATCGTACACCTCATAATATACAAAACCTCAAAAAGATACTTTTCATTCAAGCATAGTTTGTAATACCACAGAATACAGAGTACAAGTACAGAAAATTCACTCCGCAAAATCATTTAAATACATAGCGACTCTTGCTACGACACAATTAAGTCCAATTTAGGTTGGACAGTGCTGCCGTAGGAGAGGCACTGGGTGTCGGGAATCGCAGGCCGATTGCCGGCCACCGTAGGCGCTTGTGAGCAATGGGTAACTCGCCGTCCGATAAGGACCAGGCCTGGGTCGACGGCGCGTTGTGTTCCACGCGTACCTTATGGAGATGTCAGCACAATTGAAGGGGTCCGATAGGTCAGATGAATGCCGGGGTTACGGGTTTGTCCGAAAGGGTTACCTTGGCCCCTGGCAACATACAGACAACTGAAGGAACACGGGTGGGTTTTAGTCAGCAAGAGTCTGACACGCCCTCCGGCTGCGCCCAAAGCGGGAGAAGTTATTTGATAATTTCCCACCCAAAAAAAAGGTCGCATAGTGCTAATTACCTACAGTTATATTCACCTAGAAGTTGCCTCTCTTTCTATCGCGTAATTCTTATATCTTCTGACTATGTTACGCCCACTGAATTGGCCCGATAAGTCGAGCCCGCCGCGTACTTGTAGCTTCATACCAAGAATGCGGAGTGCGCCTGGCCTGGTAATACTTGTCAGTAAAATAATAGAAATTATGCCCGTTTTTACTGACAACTAACTGACACTTAAATTAATCCCTACATACTTTTATTTGTTGGATTTTCGACTCTCAGCGCTAGGCTCGGCGCTGAGAGTCGGAAATCCAACAAAGCACTTTTATTTAGGGATTCATTTAAGTGTCTCTTAGTGAAGGTGAAAACGGGCATTAGAATTTTAAAAGTTTATTTTATTGATGTTTGTACACATCATTATGAACAGTCAAATAATTATAAGTTCGAAACCCATAAGGATGATGTGCATTCGGAAATATGACAACGTCGCGAAATTTGACAGCTATTCGCAACGTTGTCATATTTTTGATCTTAATCTAACTTTTCATCAATCCCCGTTTTCAAGTTTTTAGTTATTTTAATTACACCTTCTATATTTTCATTAAGTTCGTACCAATACAAAATATATTAATTACACTGCAAATGACACTATGCTGATATAATAGACGTGGATATATTTAGTAACCTGTTCCGCTTAGCTATTTCTAAAGAGCCAGTAGAGCGCTTGTAAATTATAGTAAAGTATGTGTGTGTTTATATTATCATATTAGATCAGTTATATTATCATATTAGATATTATCATATTTCTAAAGAGCCAGTAGAGTGCGTCTGTGTTCAGCGCTCGGTGCGGCAATACGCCATGTTCAGGTTCGCTACAAGTCAATCGTCATCCTGGGGTTTTTAATGGCTCTTTAGAAATTGCTAAGCGGAATAGGTTACTAAATAAATCCACGTTTATTGTATTTTATAATGGATTTCCGCAAGTTCACGCCTGAATCAATTAACTATCACTATATTTATATGATTTTTTATATTATATTATTACAGTGTATGGGAGACTATGAATGTGATATTTGTAAACAGAGAATGGATACGGAAGACAGACTTGTTGGCCATATGAGGTATCATTTAATGTGAGTAACTTTTTGTATGTATTCCTATTTATAATGATTGTTCTTCTTTTCCTGCCAATGACCTACCTACTCAATTATTTAAAAGAAATTTAAAAAAGGTACTGCTACAGGTATCACACAAAATGGTCTACTGCTACAGGTATCACACAAAATGGTCTACTGCTACAGGTGTCACACAAAATGGCCTACTGCTACAGGTGTCACACAAAATGGTCTACTGCTACAGGTGTCACACAAAATGGTCTACTGCTACAGGTGTCACGCAAAAAAGAAAAAGCTTACATGATTCTTTGACCGAATAATTGGTCCAGTTCTTTCTTTGGTCGTCTGAGAGTCGAACAATCACATGACAATGTCGCGAAATATTTGGGTACATATCGGAACTTATAATGATATTAGCTTTTTACTTATGAAATTTTCGTTTTTCATGAAATAACTTAACGCCCTTGTTTCTCTATATTTTTTTATTTTTATTAATCAAAGTAATTACCCATGCAATCAATGCATTTTTGCCAACGTAGTGGTAGCTTATTGATGCCCTTTTTGAAAAAGTCTGCTGGACGGAAGGCAACAAATTTTTCAAAGGCATTTTGAACTGCCTCTCGGTTATTGAATTTTTTCCCCGCCAAGAAGTTATCCAAATTCTGGAAAAAGTAGAAGTCTGTAGGGGCAAGGTCTGGTGAGTAGGGTGTATGACGGAGAACTTCCAACCCCAGCTCTTGTAACTTGGAGACTGTCTGCTGTGCAGTATGAAAACAGAACGCTAACTATTAAACAAATGACTAATTTTCAAAAAAGAATTGCATATTTTAAAAATAAAAATAATTTGAACGTAGAACTCTTAGCGAAAAAAGAAAAAAATGTACTTGAAATATCCTGTACGGCAGAACGGCAACTTCATAGGTAAAGACCTATTATAATCAATTATCATTTTCCTACCCTTATCCCAATTTACATATTTATCTATTAGTCATGTCGGTAGTCACCCCCTTTCTAGCCATACCATCTTTCACACAGTCCATCCATCGTTTCTTCGGTCTTCCCCTAGTCTTATAGCCATCCACATTCACACTCAAAACTTTCCTCACTACATTTTCCTCATTCCTCCGCATCACATGCCCATACCATGACAACCGATTTCCGCACAACTTTTCAGTCACCGGTGTCACTTTGACTTTCTCTTATGTACATGTAGCGGTTACACCGCCACATACGAACTACGCATCAAAAAGACATGACGTCACCCAAATCCCGCATCGCGCAATTAGAGTTTACCGCGCGATCGACATATAAACAAGATCCCGACTTCAACCGTCGGGCAGCTGCCCGCCATTCACGACACCCGTTTGGTCGGAGGATCCTCCCTTTTCTAAGTTGGATCAGTGAATTTTAGACCCTGTTCCTCATGCCCCTAAATACTATTACGATTAGAACGGGTCTCCCGTATGCGGGCGGCCCTTGCGGGCCCGGACAGCTGTGAAACCAGCTTAAAGTGAGAGAAAGTGGGTCTTAATCCACATCGCGGACCCAGTGCGGGTTGATAAATTTCACTAAGATATGCATGTTTCCTTACGAAGTTACTCTAACCCCAAATTAAGACCAGGCACTCCAAACACAATTTCCACGCAAACTCCGCCCCAATGCACCCCACCACTCCACTTTGTGCTAAACGCTAACACATCAGTATTAAAGTTGAATATCGCGTGCGCTCTTTGGTCGTGTTCAAGCACGGAACTAAATGTCGTAAGTCTCAATTCTTATTTCGTCTATAACTAAAGTAATAATTGATCTAAAGAAAAAATATCCTACATTTGGATAATAAACTATATTTCCTTACTGTCAATAATTATTTTAGACATAAAAGCCGAGTAATCTTGTTTTGGTTTCAAATAATCTTTAAAAAAGATATGATTTTCGAATAAAAAATGGATCGAGCGAAAATGTTCCAATTACGTAACTGTCTTTTTAATTGGAAAGAAAAAGGTCCAATAAATCATATACTAAAGTTTCATTTTGATTGTATGCGTGACTTTTTCAGAATATTAATGCAAATTAACATACAATTTAGGGAGCCTCCTCTTAAATAGGTAATTATTTTTCTTCCAGTCGCTACAAATGTGCAGAATGTGGTTTAATAAGGAACTGTCGCATGACGATACAAGATCACTACAATGCATATCACAGTCAGGGTTTTCAAACGTGTCCTTTTTGTAGCAAGAATTTCAAGTGAGTTTGTACCTTATTTTTTTGTAATATAGAGTCTATAATTACTTGACTTTTACCTGTTTTATAATCTTACAGTAAGATTTTAAGTACTCAATATTGTAGCAAATATTTAAAGTGCATTTTGTACCTTATTGTTAGGTGAATAAGGTCTACAATGGCTTAAAATGAAGTGAGACATTTACCTTAAGTTAGACATATCTTTAATATTTTGGATTGTTAGGTTTTAAACTAATAAATATTTCTCTCTCTAGACGTCAGACGTCACTACGCAAGCACATACATTACGCACACACGCATAAAGGCCGCGTACAGTGCGCGTACTGCCACAAGACGTACGCCGACAAAGGCGTACTGCGTTCTCATATGATCATGTAAGTACCCGAGCGGAGCAGAACTTGTAGTGTTCGTAGTGAAAGTATACACACTCGTATGTGATATAAAGAGATAGAGAGGGAAAGATAGATAGAGAGAGAGTGAGAGAGTGATAGAGAGAGAGATGGATGGAGAGAGAGAGAGAGAGAGAGAGAGATGGAGAGAGAGAGGTGGAGAGCGAGAGAGATAGAGAGAGAGATGGAGAGAGAGAGGTGGAGAGCGAGAGAGATAGAGAGAGAGATGGAGATAGAGAGAGAGATGGAGATAGAGAGAGAGATGGAGATAGAGAGAGAGATGGAGATAGAGAGAGAGATGGAGAGAGAGAGAGAGAGATGGAGAGAGAGAGAGAGAGAGAGATGGAGAGAGAGAATGAGAGAGAGATAGAGAGTGAGAGAATGAGAGAAAGATAGAGAGTGAGATAATGAGAGAGAGATAGAGAGTGAGAGAGTTAGTGTGAGAGAGTTAGAGAGTGAGAGAGTTAGTGTGAGAGAGTTAGAGAGTGAGAGAATGAGAGAGAGAGAATGAGAGAGAGAGTGAGAGAGAGAATGAGAGAGAGAGTGAGAGAGAGAGAATGAGAGAGAGAGAATGAGAGAGAGTGAGAGAGAGAGAATGAGAGAGAGAGTGAGAGAGAGAGAATGAGAGAGAGAGTGAGAGAATGAGAGAGAGAGATAATGAGAGAGATAGAGAGAGAGAGACAGAGAGAGATAGAGAGTGAGAGAGATAGAGAGTGAGAGAGATAGAGAGTGAGAGAGATAGAGAGTGAGAGAGATAGAGAGTGAGAGAGATAGAGAGTGAGAGAGATAGAGAGTGAGAGAGATAGAGAGTGAGAGAGATAGAGAGAGAGAGAGAGAGTCGCATGGAGGGAGTATAACCCTTTTCTTTACAGTCAACTCAAACCGCATGCTGCGTTATGGAACTTCGGTCCAATATTGGTTTTCTTTCCCGGTAACAATAAAATTAGACCTTATGGTGCTTCAACTAAGACTTTTTGACTTAACGTCACTCTTGTATTCCCGGTAGGGTTAGGCAGTACCTAACTCCCCCATTTCGCTACTTGTGCTCCATCTAAGTCCTATGTGCTCCATCTAAGTCATATTTGAAGCGAGCCATCAATCGGGCACAAATTCAGACTGCTGCTGAGAAATTCATAATGGAACCATTATACCTTTTTCAATTTATGTTGTCCGCTTCCAGACTAACCGATAATTGCGTACACATAAAATGACAATTGATCGCAATTCCTTTCATTTTGACGGTTCATTGCGTTATTTACGTTGTTGTGCAGACAAATTTTTCAAACCTTTGAAGCAATAGATTAGCAATATCCTTCAAAACTCTCGGATTGTGGTTGAAGGTGTGTTACGCAATTAGGGTCATCACTTCAGCCGAAAGACGTCCACTGCTGGACATAGGCCTCCCTCAAGTACCGGCACTTCGACCGACTCTGATTCCCGCATCGAATTACGGTGCAGCACCCTAATTATGTAGTTGAACAACAGTAATGGAAAAACCCAATAACATTTTAAATTGTTCACAGTAAACATTCCAAAGAAGTGTCAGCGGTTCCGATAAGCAAGAAGTACGTGTGCCAAGAGTGTGGCATGGCCTTCAAGGCACCTTCGCAGCTTAGGAACCACAGTATCAAGCATTCCGACAGCCGAGACTACTACTGTGTGGAGTGTGATAAGTATGACATCATTTATTTAACCATTTATGCACACACATATAAACAGACAAGAAGAAAGGAACAGAAAAATACGTACAAAGGCAATGCTTATTTCTAAAGAAATCTCTTCCAGCATACCTGCGACAGGAAATTATATAAAATGAGATGTAGACAACGTGTGTAACCGTAGAAGATAAAACAAAAACATAAATCAAAGAAGAAAAAATATTACAATTTACTATTTACACAAACTATTTACAATATAAGAATATACTTACATACATACTTCTAAAATAAATATTACTACAATAATGTGATTTAAGATAACTATGCAACTATGACGAAGTGGAAAGATAGTGTTTTTTCACTCTTCGTTTAAATGCTTCAACGGTACGACAGTCCCTAATGTCAGGCGGAAGTGAATTCCACAATCGAACCGCGTGCACAGTGAAGGAGTAGGAATAGAAGTCGGTTGAGTGGGGGGGGGGGGGGATTTAAGGAGGTTTTTATCATAATTTTCTGATGTGTAACTGCTTTCCGCTCATTTTCTGCAATCAAAATCAAAATAATCATATTTGTGGGAGTGATTCCGTAAAAAGGGACGGAGGTGTGGAACAGGAAGCCGGGGAAGCGCGCGGTGTTTGAGTTCTTTGTCAGATTGTACCAACCCATTTTCCGAAAGATTGTAAACATCATGATGATGACGATGACGGTGACGGTGACGGTGACGGTGACGGTGAAGGGCGTTATTAAGATCACAGTATAAAACAAGTTTAAAATAATGATTTAAGCATTGAAAAAAAAAAAACATGGTTTTCAATCCAGAATGAATAGAAATAAATGAAAAGTAATAAATTATTAGGACTTGAAATAGCTTGAAAAGAAATTAAAAAGTTTACATAGTTTAGTACACTTCGTCGCCGGTCGAAATGAAGTAATTTCCCGCAACTATTTTGGGGATTCCCCTTATTTGAATATAGTCCATCCTGCCTACATAGGTAGAACGAAGTATACATATACTTCGTCTTTTGTCGAAAAGAGGTAATCCCCGCAATAATTTTAGGGACCTCCCCATATTTAAATATACTTTTAGGTAAGAACTTTTAGAAAGAAATACATCTGAGAACGAAAATTGGAATTCGTAATTCTGATCATACGTACAGAGTGTCCGAGTTACATATCTAATTTGACTGAATACAAAAAAAAGTAATTATATTCACAGATTAGATATGTAGTTTATTAGTTAGTAGGTACCTTTTTAACTATAACTAGTATTATGTTGTTGTGATATTTTGATGGTTTTTTGTAAATCCTCAAGTAAATTGAATGAATTTGATAATCAATTTGAAAAAACGCTCAATGAAAACAAAAAAAAAACAAAGAAAAAAAAGCACTTGTTTAAAACATTTTGAACTGTTTGTTTTATAAAATTTTAAAAAAGCAGCATTTTTTCCAACTCTGAATGATTATCATTCTGTAAATACATCATATTTTGATAAAGATACAACCTGACACTAAGGAACTCGTGGATGAGTAATAACAGCCGCACGGGTTGATCCAACAGGTTAAGCTACGCTTGCCGGGGTTGGTCCATGGATGGGTGACCATCTTTACATACCGACTACCGACTCCGACTACCGAATTTTTACTCCTCCGTGCCTTGGAAAGCATGTTAAGCCCTTGGTCCTAGCTGTCATTCGTGAATCTTTAAAAGTCTTTACGGGTTGTCAGAAGCCCGAAAGTCTGACAACCAGTCTTACCAAGGGGTATCGTATTACCCAGTTACTGGGTTGTGGAGGTCACATAAGCAGTCGCTCCATGTAAAATACTGGTATTCAGCTGCATCCGGTTAGACTGGAAACCGACCCCAACATAGTTGGGAAAAGGCTAGGCTGATTGATACAACCTGGCACTGACCTGCAAATTGCAAAAAACGTAAGAAAATTTGAATTTAGCGGGGTACCACTGCGGATCCTCTTAAGCAATGCTAAAGTAGACGTAGTTCTTAACTTCAAATCCTCAATTCATAAACTGGGTGATAAGCTCCCCTGCAAATAACATTGAAACGATCCCGATAACATAAAAATTACTTTGAGTACCTTCGTTTAGCATTTTGTAATTAGCAGGATAATTAATTAATTATTGGGGTAATTTTACTCACTTTTTTGCAGGAGTTTTAAATCTGATGCCGCATTGAAAAAGCACTTGAAGACTGCAGCCATGCACGTCAGTTATTTAGAATTACCGTAAGTATTGGCATCTATCATAATTATATTGTAACAGCGAATCAATTTCCACGCTTCCCCCTTAAGACCTAAGCCAAATATTTTTAGGGTTCCGTACCTCAAAAGGAAAAAGGGTTACCCTTATAGGATCACTTCATTGTCCATCCGTCAGTTTATCAAGATCCTTTTTCTCAGGAACGCGTGGAGATATCAAGTTGAAATATCAAATACGTAGGTCCATGTTCCCTTGAAGCTGTAATAAAATCAAGCTTCTAAGTTAACTCAATAAAAAATACGGCCATTTATGTGACTTGTTTGATACTCACAAATAAATCAAAATCTACAGAGTACTTCCCGTTGACTTAGAATCATGAAAGTTGGCAGGAAGCAAGGTCTCACAGCACATATAAAGGCAAAAGACCGAAAATTATAAATTTGTACTTCTAATCTCAAAAAAAAAAAACAAATGTTATAACAAACTTACATTTGCTGTCGGAGAATTGACCGTGAAGTATATCGATGTAAGGGAGATGTTTTTCAACTTCAATGTTGTTTGTTTTTGGGATAAATTCATCCCAACTACGGAACCTGGCTTCATTGTGCGTGGTCCGACACGCACTTGGCCGGGGGTTTTGTGATATTCGGATAGCTCATGACCTAAAGAGGCGCCATAAAGATAATTCTATTGACTAAAAATGTATAACAAAAAATTATTTAAATCCGCAAAATTTCGCGGGTATTCTGGTTTATAACAACATACAAAGGCCCTTTAAACAGACAAACTATGTTCTTAATGTCGGCTCGGCAAACCACGTGTTTCGTCAGTCGTCGGATTTCTATCAGTTGCCCTTTGCACTTGGTGCCATTAGGCATCTAAATTAATAACATTTTTATTTCAGATTGCCCTGCATACATTGTGACAAGCGTTTCGCGATACGCCGAGATCTAGAGAGACATACCAACAGAGTACATCTAAATATCAAACCGTTTACTTGCGACAGATGTGATAAGGTAAAATACATACACAATTTTCTTAATGTCCCTCGGCAAACTTCGTGTTTCGTCAGTTGTCGGATTTCTATCAGTTGCCCTTTGCACTTGGTGCAGACTGGACGCTCTCAATCGACTTGGAAGTATACAGAGCTGTTAATACTTTTTTAAATAAATGTAATTTATTTAAAAAATGGAATTAAAGCTGCTAAAGTCGCAGGCACGATATATAGGAAAATATACTCTGACTAATTTTCCGACAATTACAAATAAAAAAATAAAAAAAAATAAACTGCAAAATCAATACAGCAATTGATGTGACGTAATATTTTTCTACCAGCTTAAATTGAGTTTTACCGAAAACACAGTAACTTTTATAGTTTGTAATTTTTATCGTCACTCACCTATCATAAATTTAGAATTAACCTTATATATTTTATAAACTGTGGCGCAAACAAAGACCGGGTCCGTTTAGGTACAAGAGAATGTAATGTTTTGGGAATATGGTGTTTTAAATTCTCTTGTGCCGTGACCACACAACGAACTGTGACCACACAACGAACTGTGACTACACAACGCTCGGCTTGTGCGTTGTGTGGTCACAATTCTAACCTAACCTACCTTTCAAAACGTAAACAACAATATGAACGAACGTATTATTTTAGCAGAACATACGTTTTCGAAAGTTTGTATTTTTTTTTTTTTTTTTTTTTTTAAATTATATGAATGTACAGATTATTTTTCGTAAAATTGTAATTTGAATAAGCTCATGTTTGTTTGTTAAATACAACATTTTTTGTCGGTTTATTTTGTATTCATTTTTCGGTAATTCATTTTAACACAGCTTTTTTTATTTATTTTTTATTCTTTTTTTATTTATAGAAGGTTTAATCAAAAACTGATTATGCCACCCTCATCGGTACAAACAATTATTCCTTATAATCTTAATCCTATTTTTGCTAACTTATACAAGTATCTTGTTTAACACAGCGTAGTTAGTATTATAGTCAACTACAGATCGTCGGAAGTTAATTTGTTTTTCGGAAGCTTTATTATTTCAGAATGAATAATAATAAAACTATATATTTTTCTATCTTTTCCTTTAGAGTAAAAAGTGGTATGATTATAATAGTCATCTGTTTCAGAATTACGTGAACAACTGGTCTTTGAAGGAACATCAGCGGTTGGTGCACGAAGGGTATAAAAGACCGCTGCAGTTTCCATGCCCTATGTGTGATAAGGTTTTTGATGTAAGTATATCCTTATTTATTTTTATTATCTTACTATCTATGATTTTAGCACCTCTTGCCTCACCGTGGCTTTGACCGCTACTGGTCAAAGTGGCGGTGCTTGGAACTTGGTGCGTCGGTGCCGGCCTATGTCCAGCAGTGGACGTCGTTCGACTGAAATTATGACTATTAATGAAACATGTACCGTCGTAAAATAATTTCTCGTAAAGGCCTCTTCTCTGACAGAGAAGGAAGAAGCTTAACAATAACCAAAAATACTTCAATGTATTGACATTGCAAGATCAACTATTTTTTTTAAGAGTAAACGCTGAGTTTTCTTGCTGGTTCTCCTCCATAGGAAACGATCAATTTAAAACCTTGCACGAAACTTCTGTCGTGCCCATGTGGGTTTGTGAAATAAAATATTTTGAATTTGGTAATTACATTCGTGGGTATTTTCACGGGCAAGGGAATCAAAATTTAAAGTACTAGGGCTGATCAAAAAGTCATGATAATCGGTTATTTTTCTTTTTGCTCGTCCCCTATGGGTCCGAGCGTGATGTTAAACAGCCTTCCTCAAGAATTGGGCTATCAATGCAAAAATATTTTTTTTGAATCCGTCTGGTCGTTCCAGAGATTAGCACGTTCAAACATACAAAAAACTCTAGAATAGAAACCAATATTTCTTAGTATAGAAAATATGAACCGATTTATCATTACTTTTTGATCAGCCTAGTATTTAATTTCACATAAACCTACACGGGCACTTATGAAACGACAGAAGTTAGGTACACGGTTTTAAATTGGTCGTTTCCTATGGAGAAGAGCCAGTAACAGTACCTTACCGGTACTATCTAAAAAGAAATAATACTGGATATATTATACGCTACAACTTTAGGGTTTAGAAATGCATTCGGAGTGTGAGTTGTACAAATAACCATGTGGTTATTTGTACAACTCACACTCCGAATGCGTTTGCCGACCACTGCTAGCTCACTGACATGTGTCAGTGAGCTAGCAGTGGTCGGCAAACCGCGGCTCGCGAGCCACATGCGGCTCTTCGGCCTAGAGAGTGCGGCTCTGTACAATGTCGATGAGTGCAAATGTATAGATATACGCGGGGTACGGGGTTTAGCTCATTAAGCAAGATTGAAGTTTTATTTAAAATTCAAACTAAATTTTAAAGATTTATTTTCGAAGTATTTTCACCAAAAATTAACAAGACATCGAAAATTAATAATTTACTGTACGTTTCAATGTTTTGCAAAGTTAACTTGTTAATAAGTAAGATGCCTTCATCATATTATAATCAGCCGATATGATGATGTTGATGAAGGCATCCTACTTCTTAGCAAGTTAATTTTGGGAAGCATTGTGGAGTGAAAGAGGATGGTAGGTTTAAGGACTAAGAAAAGTTTATTGAGACAGTTTGGACACACATAAAGGATTGGCTCTCTTATGAAATCTTAGTTGTTATAGAATTGATATTTGCACTATTGATTAATGAGTTTGCCGACCATTGAGCTAGGAGACCCACCCTTCTTACTGCTACAAAATACGGACGCTGTTAAGGTCAAATTGTTACAATGCGGTTGGCATTTTTTTTTTCAACTTTTGGAAAAACTTTAATTCCTTTGTTACAGCGCAACCAGATACTAAAAGGCCACATCCGCACCCACACCGGGGAGCGTCCATACCAGTGCAGCAAATGTCCAGCTTCATTCAGCCAATCCAGCATACTTCGCACCCACGACAGACTTATACACCTCAAACTGACCAGAGATGGGCGGCCTAAGGTCAAATAGACCTTATAGTGACCAGAGACCTAAGGTCTAATATACGTTACACTGGCCAGACACGTAAGATCTTAGGTCTAATATACGTTGCACTGCGTTGAGACGGACGCCTTAAGGTCAAATAGACTACACTGACCAGAGACGGATGAAATATAGTCAAATAGACCTAACACTGACCAGAGATGGATGGGTTTAGGGTGAAATAGACCTTTCACTTAACAGAGTTGAACAATTTAAGGTCAAATAAACATTATACTTACCAAAGATTGGTAACCTAAGGTCGAAAAGATCTTACACTGACTATACGTATTAAGGTCAAATAGACGTCAATTTGACCAAAAACGGATGGCCTTGGTCAAATAGACCTTTATGTTTGATTTTACTGACGTGTCTTTTTCGGGAATTTCCGACTGATTTCGGAATCGATCGGATCCGTAATTCCGAACACATCCGTAATAATTACGTGAGTTTAAAAAAAAAACATTAAACGTAATTCAAATGTTGTTTTATTACAAAGCAATCGCACAAGTTATTAAAAAGTATACAAAGAAGGTATTACATAGTCAATGGTCTGTAGCAAATTATTTGATGGATCCAACGGGTCCGGTTGTGAAATATTGTAATAAATAGTTTGTAAATACTTGCTGTGTTTTATTCAAAACTATCTTCTTGCTACAGAAGGCTCATTGCTTTATGATATGCTGGTCATTTATAGCCAGACTGACTAGAGACCTATAGGGGATATCTATGCGAAATTTAACAAAATCTATCGGGGTAATATAAGCGTGATGCTGGAACATACATTCAGAAAAATATTCTAAAAACTATATTTTCGGCATTAGAATCGGTCGCAGATCTCGTAGAAATTAATAACAAAAAAATTAAATAAATAAAAAAAAATTCTTTGCTATGAATTTATTATATTTATAGATAATACTGACCATGGCTGGCTATCAAAGAGCTTGAGGGGGCGATTCCGAAAATGCAACAAAAAAAGTCGGAAAAAAAATGCAACTAAAAAGTTCCAAATAGCTTTAGCATACTTAGATTTTTGGTCTCGCTAGTCGGGTCCTAGGGCATGAACAGAAGTCGTCAATAGCTACTTATAGCGACGACTCGGATGCGAGTTGTGGGCACACGAACGAATTATTTTTCGACCCATATGTTGGGTGCTTGGCATTGAAAGTGCAGTCTGATGCAGTTGGTGGCAGTAATTTTAGTGCAATCTCAGATTTGATCCCACCAACCATATCCGACTTATTTTATGGTATGTAACCTAATATCACAGATAATATCGACGCTGTACATTTAAAATGTCGTAAGGGACAGGGAATACAATGTCCCTTACGACATTTGAAATTTCCACCAACGATATAATACTAATATTAAGTAATTTATATAATTTTTGCAGGATTTGTAGAAACTTGCTAAAAGCATCCTTACTGACTAAAACAAAAGTTAACAAAACAGAACTTTGTAAACATGTCTTATTGAATATAACATTAAAATCACACATTCATACGGATTCTACATTTCTTTTGGAGCAGTGGTGGCCTAATAGTAACGGCCGCGACTTACGAGTTGTAGGTCGTGGGTTCGATCCCAAGCAGGCACTTTTACTGTGTTCAAAATATTTTCATCACCACTGCTCTCAAAACGGTGAAGGAAAACGTGAGGAAACCGGCATGTCCTAGAACCGAAAATTAAAGACATGTGACATCCAAAAAGGGCCCAAACTCATCATCTACCTAGGCTTAATGATAATCATAACTATAATAATTTTACTTGCAATAAGTATTGGTACAGTGTTGGTCTTACTAGTCAGTAATAAGTTTCTGATACTAAGTCAGACATTTGACATGCAAAACAATACAATGTATTTAATGCGAGAGTATAATATTTATGTCCAATGGCATGCTTTAAATGTTACTATTATTAATTAATTTTACAATACATTCATCATTGATATTATCGTTACATTAATTTAAAAGAGATTATTAACATTATTTATAAATTCATTTATAGAATAAAGTAGTTTTTCCAGTGGCCATAATTTTAACTTTATTAAAAATAAATTATTAGGTACCTAACTCTTTAAAGTTCTTTGGTATTTTGTTATAGATATCTCCATATGTATAATAACAGTTCTTTTTATATAGATAAGTCCTTGGAGCCCTAGGCAGAACTATTCTATCCGGATCTCTTACTTTTCGAGGGCAACGGTCTTGAGCCTTCTCAAACAGGTCAAAGTGCCGTCGGGTAAATTTTCCACATTCTAAAATATACATACTGGGTAATGTCAGGAGTTCTAATTTTAGAAACAATGGTTTACAAGATTCCCATGGTGGAATGTCTTTTTGTACCCTAAAGGCTTTATCTGCGTCTGTTGAGTTACCCCATAGTATAAGGCCGTATTGTGGAGTCGATGCAACGCAGCTGGGATACGCAGTCAATATCGTACTCTGCGACGAGGTCTTTCGCAGTGTGTAGAGAACAAACGAATTTGTTTAATTTGTTGCATACTTTTTCTACGTGTGATTTCCAGGAGAAGTAGCCGTCCAATGCAACTCGCAGAAAAGTAGTTTCCTCTGCTTCTAGCTTTTTCCCAACTATGTTGGGGTCGCCTGCCAGTCTAACCAGAAGCAGCTGAATACCAGTATTTTATATAGAGCGTCTGCCGAATGTCATAACCAAATAACTGGGTTACACGATCAAGACTGGCTGTCGGACTTTCGGGCTTCTGACGACCCGTAACAACTGTCAAAGATCTACAATTGACAGTTGGGACCAACAGCTAAACGTGCTTTCCGAGGCACGGAGGGGTCTCGGTAAGTGAAGAAGACATCCAAAAACGGCTCAATCTATGGGTATCTAAAAACTAAATAGTCTCAGGCTGTCCCTTCGCCCTAAATTCTGGTAGGAACTAGGGGGCGGAAGTGCTGGCTTCCACCGCGACTAACTACTTCCTATAGCGCGTCAGGCGACATGTTGCTACGTAGATATGTATTATGATATGTTGGTGCACACGAGAGTAGTTGTGGCGATGTGTCTCGGGAGATTTGGAAAATTGAAGGCGGATTATTGGATGGGAGATGTTGTAATGATAGTTAAAATTATTTTGGAAGAGATTGAGTGGATCTGAGCTCTTCATTGAATAAGATAAAATAGATACAGAGAGTCAGTGGGGTCGCTGGCCGCGTGCGGTCTGGTGCGCGTGCTCCATGGCGATTGCATACTTAATATATGTATCTCGCTGCATGGCCGCTAGTGCGCGCCTGGGCTAAAATAATCCATACATTACCTGTTAGATATCAAGATGAAAGTCGTCGACGGTATGAAAGGAGACTCGCTGCACCGACTCTAAATAAATTGAGACTGTTACACTGTGAAAGGTTATATTATTAAAGGCAGTTTGTAAAACTTATCTAAGTTTAGTATTCAGCTAACAATTTCAAAATTAAAACACGTGCATAACCTACCTAGTTTCTATTTTTCCATGTGAACGTGAACGGTTAATGAACTAAGCCTACAAATAGGTTATGTGTATTCAAACTAGACGGCCTGTCATTTAACATCTACCAATCTAGGTGATGGCTAATAGCGAATAAAAATGCTAATTGGAACCTAGATATTTTTGTTTATTCATAAAATTAGGTTCCCCTAAATATGGGCGTATGAAAATTATATGCTCTCGCACATGTAGGTACATATCATTTTTTAGGGTTCCGTACCAAAATGGTAAAAAGGAAGGGTTCATTTCTACGGTGCGACTCAAGTCTGTCCGTCTATCTGTAACAGCTGGATATCTCAAGAACTACTAATGCTATTAACTTGTTTTTAATAGTTTAAGATGACGTTTGCCCAACTATTTAGCAAACAAGAAAGCTTTTTTTTTAAACGTTGCCACTCACACTAGGAATTTCTCCTGTATTGTGGGTGCGTTTACAAACATTTAAACTCACATACACAAACAGCCAGACCCGGAACAACTACTTGTAGGTCATACAATATTTGTTCCGTGCGGGAATTGAACCCGCGACACGCAGTGCAGCAATCAATCGCTTAACCATTGCGCAAAAATTTTACTTGACGGCATGGTAGCGTGCCGTCAAGTAACATTTTTTTTTGCAACATGGACTGAACGGTGGTTTTAAAGATTAGAAGTGGGGCTACTAGGGCATGTGGGGTATCATATGAAAGAGCGCTATTTGCACATTCTCAAACTTTTGTCAAAAAATTTAAAAAAAAATACCGTTCCCCTGTTATTTCCGAAATTTGCATGGAGAAAAATTTGAAATTATTATGTGATAGAAGTTTATGTAAAGATTACAGGAAAAATAAAATGATGTCTCTAAATAGCACACTTTTTCAGAAAACATCAACAAAAATTACATTCGTTTCACTATTGGTCAAGAGATGGCGTTGACCTAAAACTAATATTCTACATCGCAGTGTTTAAATTCTCTGACCAATATAGGCTTCGTCGATGAAAATTTAAAATGGTACGGAACCCTCGATGTGCGTGTCCGACTCGCTATTGACCGGTTTTTTTACCTAGAATCGTATATTTTTGTTGCCCAGTTTCTGCCTACCCACAATAAGTTTTGATTGATAAGTTTTGATTATTAAACCGAGTAGGTATCTTCGCATGTTTTATTTCAAAATAATATTATGTAGGATTTAAATATCTCCGGACGTATCTTCACACGTTCGCCTATGTGTTCCGGAGCCGGATGTCGTCACATCCGCGGCTCCCCCCCGGATGTCGCGATGCTCCCGTGGGAGTCGTGGCGACACCAGCGCCATCTATCCGCGCTTATTACAACTAGTTACCTTTGCGGCTGAACTTGGCAAGGTGGGAAGGGTTTGGTTGCTCGTCAATAAATAGGAACCAACTACGCTCTGGAATGGGCAACTAGCTTCATCTTTCTGACTGACCGACTCCTTGAAAATTCAAGTGCTTGTACCTACCTAATTGGTGGAAATAAATTTTATAAGTTGAGTTGAGTTGCATTCGTACGATAAAAAAATGAGCCTACAATATTTACAAGACACTACTACTAGGCTGGGACCCACCTGGGTAGTTTTTCACAATCCTGCATGTTCATGATTTTTGGGGGTGGGCGTTTTAGGAATCGAGGTGACTCTTCCTCTGAGACCAATGGGATAAAGGGATAGGAAGGAAGGCATTTGGTGGATGGAGCGTGTGGGTTCCTTGGGGGTCACCCTAGGCCTGGGATTTGGCCTAGGGATTTAGGAACGACGGGATATGTATGGATAAGGAAGGATGGCTTGGTTTGGTAATGGGAACATAGGAAGGGGTATATAGGTTACCCTAAGCCTGGGATTTGGCTTTCGGGAACTTCTCTTGTCCCGGATCTCTTAAGAAGATCTCTTCTAGTGCGGGATCGCCCACTAACGGTCAATGTAACCGTCAGTGGTCGATCCCGCAGCCGGAGTTGGGCTATTCGCAACCTCGCAACCCGCTCGGTTGGAAGAGAAGAAGTGCCTGGCAGTCTGGGTCGCCCCAGGCCGATGTACGTATACATTCTCGTTGGAGCGATCCAGCCTCTCCCGAGCAAAGGTAAAATTTGTTTGTTTGTAAGTTTGTATGTAGGGGGTAATCTTCGGAACTACGTTTACAGTCGGATTAGAAAAAATATTGTTGCATTGGATAGCCCAATTCTTGAGGAAGGTTATAGACTCGCGGACGCCGAAGCTATTTTTATATTAAGTATTGAATATAAAAAAAAATATCAACTATCCCATACAAAACTTCAATACCTACTCAACCGAAATTTATGGAACGGCTGCTAATTTTGTCGCGATTACGATCCTGGTCCTATGGAGAACCATAACATAACATCACGCCTTGTTTCCCCGAAGGGTTGGGTAGAGGTTTTCCTGTAGCAGGTACATCCACATTTCGCCAGTTATGTTTAAGTCCCATGTAATAGGGGGCGACCCTGTTGCTATCAATCGGGCACAAATCCAGACTCTGAGCTGCTACTGAGAAATTTCAGATAGAAAAACCCAATAACACTTTGCCCGACCCGGGAATCGAACCCAGGACCTCATGCTCAGCAGTAGCACTTTCCAACGAGACGGTAAAGTTTTAAGTAAGAATGTGTATTGTGTTGTGTGATGGCTATAATAACGATGGCTTGCGACCACTAGACCAACGAGCCAGTTCGAGACGCCTATGGAGAATGTTTGTTGTGATATATGCTATACATATACCTTAAATAAAGATTTAACTTAATTATCATGGCTATAATCCTTGAAGGGATAGGTTGAATTGCACTTACATTAAAACCAGTTACATGAAAAGAGCCTATTAGAAACTTTTGGCAATGGGTTCGCCCGCACTCTGGGCTCCCACTGTGCTGCTACATAGATATACGCTAGTTTTAATAATACATCTATTTACGGCTACTACACTATACAATACATGAGTATCTGTTAGATACAAATAAACGATTTTATGTTTATTTATCTTTATTTCATCTATATATATATAATTTACATATTAAAATATTTTTATAAATGCTTACAAAAAAGAAAAAATATTTATTTATTTATTTATTATTATTAACTGCTATTGGACAGTGAGGTGAATCCCTATTGCGTCAGATTTATTATATTTTCAATTGTAATTTATGAAATGTTAATATTTTTCCATGCCTTAATTAGTAACATAGTGAATTGATTGATTTAATTTGCTACTACTGAAAACCGAACCAATAAAACTTCGCCACACCTGGGGATTGAACTGAGGACCGCTAAACCAACGAGACTGTCGAGACAACCTTACCAAAAACAACCCATTATAATAAACTTTTAGGTACTATCAAAAGCTTTCCCTTAACCCATGGCCGGGATGCAGCGAAAACTGGGTCACAGGATCGATACAAGTCGAACTTGAAAGTTAGGGGGCCGAGCTATCACGATCTGTGGTTGATGGGAACTGTCATCGCCTGCTGTCTGTTGATTGATACTCTTATCTGCATGAATTTGATGATATACCTACAGTTATAAGCAAAAGAGTGCTATAAAGGACGTGGCTATGTAAGAACTGTAGGTAAGTACGTGTGTGGTTATATCCTGTATCGCACTAACTTCGCCTCAACAACCATTATGCGCAGCTAATAGAGGGAGCTCCCTACCAGCGTCTGCAATTCCCCGCTTATTATGTACCTACATATATTACATATGGATCTTCAAAGTAGAGCAGTGGTGGCCCATTGGTAACGGCCGCGAGTTACGAGTTGTAGGTCGTAGGTTCGAACCCCGACAGGCGCTTTATTTTGTGTACGTACATTATTTCATCACCACATTTTAAAAACGATCAAGGAAAAGATCGTTAGAAAACCGGCAGGTACTTGAACCAAATATTTGAAAACATTTGACATCTACCAAGCCGTACTGGGCAAGGCTCGGATACCGGTTAAATTTTCAAAACGTTATTATGTACTTGACGCAAAAACCTTTACATTCGGTTTCGCTCGCCGAAACCGATCTTTTTAACCGGTTTTGGAGGAGTCTTTATATAAAGGATTTTTTCGGATTAACCGGTTTTTTGTTTAGTTTTTATTCAGCGCGGCATCCTCACAAGTACTTAGAAGTTCCAACGCGTTTATCGACATGCCGCTCGTTGTATAAAACGGTTAATTTAGGTTAAAATAAAGTTCTTAAAACGTTCGGAGTAAAACCCAAATAAACCGGATTTCACCGGTATTTTTTAAACCGGTTCCGAGCCTTGGACCTGGGCCCGCGTGGTAGACCCACTCCCTCTTACAATAAGGAGGCCAGTGAGTGTCTTAGCAGTGGAGCTGGTAGCAAAATTCTGTAACACCTATCTATGTGCACAAATAAACGTTTTTTTTTATTTGTGGCTACATGGGAAATAAATGGATGGTTAAATAACAACAGTAAATATTGGTTTACATCCTGTATCACATTCAACGCTTCGCCTCAACAATCATGATGCGCCTGCTAATGTGGGGAACTCCGTATCAGCGTCTGCAATTCCCCGCTTATATGTACCTACATAAATAATACATGAAATCTTTAAAGTAAGAGTGAATATACATCTGGGTACGCTCGTTACATAGTTGACCTCCATTAGTAAGTCAATCGGTATGAAGTACATAACTTACAATATTGATCTTTTTCAGTTTTGGGCTACAGAGGCAATCCTATTTTCCGGCATAATTTCTCTTAAGTGTGTAAGTAAGTAGGTAGGGAGGTACCCAGCATCATAATATTCTTTGGAAAATATGAAAAATTAGCAAAATATGTGCGTGCACCGGGATAATTGCGTATCACGCATAAAATGACAATTGATCGCAATGGGTTTCAATTTGACAGTTCACGCACGTTCATTGCGTTATTTACGTTGTTGAGCAGACGAATTTTTCAAACCGATGAAGCAATGGGTTAGAAATTTCCTTCAAATCTCTGACAGTTTAATTGAAAGTGTGTTACGCAGTTAGAGTGCTGATTACAAACTTAAACACTGTTTTAGAAACTTTTTAATTGCCTGATCAAAGAGCCTATGGTTCGGATTTGCCAATAATTCATTAGGCAACATTTTCGAAAAGGAACAAAGGAATTTCGTTTGCAATTTCTTTATGTTAAATCTTTTTCTTTTGAAGATCGGCAATTGTCTAAACAGATATTATAATAAAGAGAAAAGATTTGTTTTTGTATGTTTGTATGTTACGCTTTCACGCTAAAACAGCTAAACGGATTTGGATGAAATTTAGAACACGGGTAGACCCTGACCTGGGTTAGAACATATGATTCTTTTTATCCCGATATTCCCACGGCATCGAGATTTATGCGGGTGAAACTGCGAGGCGCAGCTAGTAACACTATACAAGTAATTGCCCTTTTTCAAAGTAAAACAGTCAGTAGCTACGTATATCTGTGACGGATACCTACATTATTGTAACGCGGAGGAGGTGTATCTTCAAATTTTTCGAGGTTAAAATGTGATGTTCGGTAAATTTTTGCTGAGATTGGGGTCTAGAGTTCAATCCTTAGTTTGGGCAAAGAATTCGTCAATAGAGATAGTCTGGGCCTATCATCTTTGCCCGGCTGACGACAATAGGCTCGCCGTCCACTGCGTGTTTATGATAAGGAAATGTCCGGATTTAGGGTCCCCCGTCCGGACTATGTCCGGCCTTCTCATTTGCCCGGACTTTTCGATTTCAGGGGATTTTCTTTTAAAAAAATGAATAGCTACTGAAAAAATTAAGATTTTAAATTTAGATATCCGGACTTTTTAGGGTTCCGTACCTCAAAAGGAAGAAACGGAACCTTATAGGATCACTCGTGTGTCTGTCTGTCTGTCCATCTGGCACAACCAATTTACTCCGAATCTAATGGACCGATAAAGTTGAAATTTGGTACTCATATGTATTTCTGTGACCCAAACACGAACGTGTAACGTTAATAAGTAAATTTTGAATATATATGTTTGCTCCCGAAAAGTAACCCCCACTTTTCGGGAGCAAACAAGAGAATTAAAAAAAAAAGTTTTGCTAATAGTACCGTGTGATATGTCCAATAAAAGGGCTTGTTGCGAGGATCTTAAACGTATTTTTTTATATAATTTTAAAATAAATGCTTTTAAAGACATTTAAGAAATTCTATGGAAATTGACCATTCCCCCCTTATCTCCGAAACTACTGGACCTAAAATTTAGAAAAAACAAAAAAAAAATACATATTATGGCTCTTTACACATAAATTACAGGAAAACATATAAGAAGTCTATGGTCTTAAAATAACACGGTAAATCTCTCAATATTGTGCAAACTTACATTTGCAGTTGGAATGTGTGGGAGAACATGTTTTTCAACTACAATGTTAAGTTTCTTGGGATGAATAAATTCATCTTAACTACGGAACCCTTTATTGTGCGTAGTCCGACACGCAGTTGTCCGGTTTTTTGCAAATGTCAGGCTTTTTGTCAGGACTTTTCAAATTTCGAAATGGTAACCCTGAGTGGGACTTAAGCATGTTTAAACATAACTGGAGAAATGTGGGTGTTCTAGAATACCTTTACTTTCCGCACCCCTTCGAGGTATCACGATATGAATGACTTTTTATATCCTGGATTTCTCTTAAAATGGTATAAAACTCATGGCCTCTACATAGGTAAGTAGATATTTCTGCAAAAACTCTTGGATGTAAACAAACTAACTCCGGACAGCTGTTGGCGTCCGGTCGTACCGGACACATATTGAGACCCACCTCAATCAAATGTAATGGCTCGCCAGATAAGAAAATGACAAACCCTACTTATTTCACTATTTTTGTGACACGTTGTGGAAAGTAGAGAGTTTTTGGGTGACGGTAGGTAGGGAAATAAGAATTGAAGTTTAGATATGTTATGTTGGGGTCGGCTTTCAGTCTAACAGTATGCAGCCTAATACCAGTATTTTACATGGAGCGACTGCCTATCTGACCTCCACAACCCAGTCACTAGGTAATACGATATCCCTTGGTAAGACTGGTTGTCAGACTTTCGGGCTTCAGACGACCCGTAACGACAGCCGGGACCAACGGCTTAACGTGCTTTCCTATGCACGGAGGAGTCTCAGTATGTAGAAATGATCACCCAACCACGGACCAACCCCGGCAAGCGTAGCTTAACCTGATGGATCGACCCGTGCGGCTGTGATTACTTAGCCACGAGCTCCTCGAATAACAATTGTAGTTTAGATGTGGTTAGGTATTTTAGTACACAGGGTCAATTTAAATTACCTAGCGAAACCTCGCAGTCATGATGACCAACCTGTCTAACTCTAAGGCGGAACCTAAATGATCAATAATTATATTGCACAACGCGAATTGAGCAATGTTTTTGACCGTTTTAGGGTTATACCGTATATTGAAAATCGCGCAATGATTGAACAAAAGTTTCAGCTAGTTTAATTTTTATTGCACCGTGTGGAGACTATTGCGCAGATGTTGCTCACGCGAAAACATTGAAGCTTATAGGAGGTCAATGTTAATGCGTGAAAATAATGGATTATTTGAGTGCAAGGACTGATTCAAACTCAAACTCAAAGCATTTATTTCAATTAAACCATTTACAGGCACTTTTGAATTGACAAAGAGTCGGTCAGTTAGTCAGAAAGTTGAAGCTAATTGTCCATTCCAAAACGTTCTTCTCCATAGAGATCTCTATGGAGAAGAACGGGCAAGAAACTCCAAGGACACTCTTTTAAATATTGATATTACAAAATCTTGGGTACATCATTCTTGTTGCTTCTATATGTGAGAACAATGTACAAAAAATAATCAAAATCAATTGAAAATATAAGATTAAAAATAAGCCCTGGCAGATAAGAGATGACCAGTTTCGACAGACAGCGCCCGTTCACGAACATGACGCGTGGATCACAATAAACGGCTCCATGGTCCCACATTTACAAAAACAAAAATGCTTGTAAATTATACAAAACTATAGTTTGCAATGTATTTAAGAAATTAATAGAATTTTACCACCAAAAAGAAAGAAAATCATTACTAATTGGAGCATTCAACAATTTACTTGGTAAATTGTTGGATTAAATCATATATATATAAAACATAATCATATATAAAACTATTTTAGGTGTAGAGGCCACCTAAGTGCTTATACACACGAGCGGTATGCGTCAACAGCAGAGGCAACTGCAGCTCTTTTCATCTAAGCTGTTATTTTGACATTAGAAACAGACACTACAATTTAATATCTTTGCATATTGTATGTATATGTATAGATTGGTACTTTTAAGAAAAAAAAAAACATTATCCTCCTTTGGGCTCCGCTGCAATCAGTTAGAAAACCCTCACAAGTAGGTTAATAAAACTTTCATCCCCTATATTACCCCCTTTGGTATTATTTTTGAGACAAAAGTACCTTATGTCTTTCTCCAGGATGCCAACTATCTCCTTGCCTTTTATCGAAATCCGTTCATCGGTTTAGTCGTGAAAAGTAAACATACAGACAGACAGAGTTACGTTCGAATTTATAATAGTAGTATTATGGATATAAGAATCCGCTCAATTATGCAGCTAACGACAAGCTCTCCCTTTACAGTAGGTTTGTATCTGAATAAATAATTAAAGCAATGGATGATACCATTTCAAGGGCGCACAACAAAGACATGTAGCAAATTGCAGTCATTGGAAACATTTACCGAATTCAACAAACTAAACGCCAAAGGAAATGTAACTTTGATCCATTCTCTCAAAGTCCAAATTGGTTCTGCTTTTCGTTCCTGAAAACGAAAGTGTCATTAATCTTTTAATATTTACTAAGGACATTGAAATTTCGACCTTAATTTCATCAAAATAGGGTTTAAAGTCAATTGTTTAAGAACTAATATGGGATGTTTTGATACCGTATGCTATTTCACATTACTATGGGTTTACGATATTATTTTATTATTTATTTATTTATTTATTTATTTATTTATAGTTAATTAAAACGGTACAACACCAATTACATTAATTAACATAGAAACAATAACAATCTTGACATTAATTTAATTTAAAACTAACATGGAACAGTGGACTCCCTAGCATACTTTCTCTCACAGAACACCAGACGTATACGCATAATTTTACTCCATTCATCCGTAAACACATCACATTCAGGGTTGGCAGTCAGAAGGGCATTTAGCATCTTTAGGGTACGACAAATTGGGGATTCGGCGCTGGCCACAGTCTTGCATGACAGTTGCGCAAACAGATTGTGTCGGCGGCTCTGACGATGTCCAATGTATTTGTCGGGCACAAATAATTGGCAGAAAAGGCCATGGAGCTCTGGACAGTCGTCCCCGTAAGGTCTTACAGGCTACCGTGACCTCTTCTCACCTCCAACGAGTTAAAGCCTAACTTCCCTAAAAGATAGTTGGTAGGGTACACGGAAAGAAATGGTATGTCCCATAAGGTGGCTATGAAGATATTTCGCTTGAAAGCCTTCGTAAGGATAAATGATTTGATAAGAGATATTGGGGTCATAATGCAGTTAGAGATTCTGTTCGGGTTAGACTCGTGTCAACTTAGTAAAGTAACCTATACCTATATATCTTTTATACCTGGTTGTAAGTGATGATCAGGTCGATGGAAGAAGCGAGCTTCACCCGGAATCCGCAACCACAGAGGAACTGGCTATCTTACCTCTAACTGCCGTAACACAACAATGCTGTTAACATTGTTGTTATGGCGACAGATTTAGATAAGATGGTGGTAGTTAGCTAGGCGGACTTAGAACAATTTATTTATTTATTTTGCTACAACGGTTGTGTGTCAACCAATTACAGTAATTACAATTATAAAAATAAAAGAGACAACTATAACGCACATTAAAATATACAAAATAAAAACATAAATAAAATAAAAGAAGGTTACAACACTCACAAATTGCTCTCACAGTACTCCTGACATATCAATAAAACCTCCTTAATCCATCCGCAAACAGGTCGCTTGTTGGGTTAGAATCCAAGAGATAAGCAAGCAACAAGCCCTACCACCAACTAAACCAATCTGAAAATTGTGCTTCCCCTGGGAATCGAACCCGGAACCTCTGGGTCTGAGACAGGTGGTCTTACCACAGAGACGGTTAAATTATATTTATATCAACTTATCGTAATCTTACTAATAGTAAGACACTTTGTAAGCCAAAGGTTTTCTCAAGCTTTTAAAGACTAGGAAGTGGCGAACAATGGTCTTTGAGGCTGAGTAATTTTGAAATTCTAAAACTGCGTAAGCGCAGCCTTAGATCAGTAATTTTTCAATAATTATATCTGGAGGTAGTGGAGCACTTAATGGAGCCATTTGGAGCAACTTAATAAAGTGCTACATCGAGCGATATGGAGCAACATTGCTCGATACAGAGTGGTGGCTTATATACAATGCCGCCCATAGGCATGTGACTGCCCGTATTTTTCTGAATATTAATGAAAAAATATCTAAAATTTACTATAAAACGGAGGTCTATCTTAATTTTTTTTAAATTTATTTCATATGTTTTTTTTATTTTTGCAAAATCTCTCTATGATTTTATGGACTTACACTAGTGTTTTTTTAAAATAAATACTGATTTTTTTAAAGAAAGAAATGTCTTCACCTCCGTTTTTTTTCACAGTTGACAAATTTTAACAAAAAATGTTAGTTAATCCGATAAAATAACTTATAAGCTTTAAGAAAAAATAAACAGAAGCCAAATTGAGTCAACATCGGAGATATAGCAAACGCTACTCAAAACATAAAAAATTGAATAACATGAAAAATATTAAAGATCGTTTTAAAGCAAATTTCGAAAAAAAATCTTGATTATTCAGAAAAATACAGGCAGTCACATGCCCATGGGCGACATTTTATATAGAATCCTTTGAACCTTTGACAATGCATAACATGCCATTTACGACATGATTAGGCAAAATGTCTTCGTCGCTTACTCCCTTGGATGGAATTTAACGCGCCGAACATGACCGATCACAGCGCGAGAACTCCCGACTGCAGTTTCGGTTTCGGTCGTAGTTTCGGTAGGTTTTCTGCTGAAACTAAACCCAAACTCGTTTTTTTGCCGAAAATCGACCGAAACCGAAACCGAAACTGAACTTTCGGTCAGACACTAGACTATTTCATGTAATCATGACATTTGAGCCTAGAAAGCTTGAGCTTCGCGGGCTACCGAAAACAGGCAGCGGGAAATCTGATTCCGTGTTTCCGAAAACGATGAATTTTCGGGCAAATGCTAATCAAGAAATAAACGACTTCTAATAACAAAAACAAACATCCACCCATAGTAGGGGTTCCAGGACGACACCTGTACTACGCATGCGCGTTCCAGGAGGCTGTATCCAAACCTTCTTTGTCCATAAGGGTGGAATCCACACCACAGTGCAATCGTCTCCTAGAAAATTCTATCACAGAAGACGCGAAGTTAAAAACTGTAAGTTTTTTTACATAAACTTAGATAATTGTCAACATTTTTTCATGCAGAGAAAAAGGTGGTTTTTCAAGCTATTTGTCTGTATAGTTAATTTGTTGGAAAATTCAATTGTTTTTGGAAAAACGTGTGTTTTGTTTCTCATGTAAACGAACTGTTGCATTGATTTGTTTCTCTCGCGGTTTGATGAACTTTGACGATGCTAGTTCGTTTTGTTTTTGAAGGGTATATTGATGAGTTGTTTTATGTGTTCCATTGGTTCAATTTTTTTATCAGTTGTGGTATAGTAATCTTATTCCAGGTGCATCGTCTTCACATATAATTAATGTATACAAAATATTGTAAAACATTTTAAAAGAGTAGGTAACGGTGGAGTTTCTTGCCTATTCTTCTCCATACGAAAACTACCTTTTGGAAGGGGCGACTAGGGTCAAGTCTATTTTTTGTAAATTTTGACGTTCAAAAGTGCCTTTTGTGTGCCTAATTGAAATAAATTATTTGGGTTTGACTTTGAAGTGATGAAAGGTTTTTGTATAAAAGTAAGGCGTAGATGGGAAATCTTTTTAGTGATATTTTCCACTTTTAAGAAATTTCATTTGTTTTGATGGTGGAATTATGTCTCGTCTCACTAAATGAACGCGTGGCAGGGAAAGTTTTCTTTGGGAATTTTCCATTTTACACAATAGTAACGTTGAAGACAGTTTTATTAGACTTACTTTAATGTGTTTATAAACACGATAGGACTTACCCTTTCAACCTCAAAAAAAATATTATTGATTTTGTTGGAAAGTATGTAAATATAAAGTAGGTACCTACTTGCTTCTGTCCTTGACTTCGTCCTCGTGAAATATCATGTTTTAATTTATTAAATCCTAAGACATTCGGCAAAACAGTAGCTTCCCATTATTGAAAAAATCGCATCGAAGATTACCTTAACATACAACCTCACAAAAATTACCTCTTTAAAATAATGTAGCATAGATATACCTAATATACATACTTTTTAATACTAAAAAATGCGTACCTCGAGGTTGTATCGTTTATTAAATTCTCTCTATTCATTCATTTTTATGTGAAACTGTTCACACAATTGAAACATAAGAATTGATACATAATCTTCTTCAACAAAAAGGTTTGATCAATGTGATAGGAACAGCAATCTCTTTTGCTATCAAGTAAGTACCTAAAGGCGTTATTTTATCAGTATGTGGTACTGTGCGACAGTGTACGGCATAAATGTTTCTTTCAGTAAACTCACTCAAGTAAATATTTGCAAATGTGCTGCACAGTACGCTTACAAACAACGCTTAGAAACAGAGTAACGAATCGACAGCTTAGTACGTGCACTGATGGAGTTCAGCTCAAAATTTTTGTGAAACAATTTGCTGAACACAATTTTGGTGGATACGCGCCTTAATACCTACTTATATACCTAATGTATAGCTTATTATTATCTCAAATAAACCATAAAAGTTGGCTAAAGGTCTCCGGTTATTTCAGTGAATAGGCATTCATGAGATTCATGGTTATTTTTGTGAATACTCAAATCTCAAATCTCAAATTCTTTATTGCGTCATAACAGTCAGGAACTAAGGGTGACTTTATAAGGCTTTAGTTAAGGAAACATATGACATAACATCCCGCCTGTAATCCCTGAAGGGTTAGGCAGAGGTGTACCTATAGTACACCACATTTCACCAGTTATGTTTAAGTCCTATGTAATAGGGGGTGCCTGGTTGATGGCAATAGGCTCGCCTATTGCCATCAACAGACGTAGAGTAATTCCTAATGGAAAAACCCAATATCACTCTGTCTGACCTAGGAATTGAACTCAGGACCTCATGCTCAGCAGTAGCTGTTGCGAACACCAAACCAACGAGGCAGTTAGTTAAGGAAAGTCTCAGAGAATCAGTCCCCGATCTTATAAGCAAACATAGAACATATTTTTTGCTTACGGTTAGACTGGAAGCCAAGCCGACCCCAATGTAGATGGAAAAGGCAAGGTATAGGTATGTAGGATTTTTTCTAAACTAATTGATTTTTTGTACGTTTGCTTGTTACGCTTTCACTTTCATAATTTTTATCGCGTCATTCCTACGGGATCGGGACTTACCGCGGGGCGCAGCTAGTCTTTTCATAAAATGGCAAAGTTTCGAAAAGAAACACTCGCATTCTACTTGTAGATGTGCTGGTAGACTTCTATTATTTTATTTTTTTGAAAGAAATCTTTTTAAGAAATAGACTTCTATATCTTAAAAAACACATATACACAACCTTCAGCTTCAATGTCCCTCTACTTTAGATTACACCAATCCTCTCAGTACTCTTTATTTAGCATCTTCTGTATCCTTGTTTATTCGCTCTGAGCTTTTGCTTTATTTCTATAATTAGTCTTCATTCTTGGTAAAGATGGCCTTCCAAGAAATCGTCTTCTCTCTCCTTGCTTTAACCAAGAGCGGCAAGAGCTTTTACCGGAAGCAATTCAATCCCGACTGACTTCTAATAGCTGATACGCATTATATTCATCGACCTAGGTTCTTTACTCAACCTGCACTTCCACTTTTTCTGCTAAACACTGGATCAAACTCAGGACCTGTCGCACGACAGCTCTCCACCTAACCATTGTACCAATCCTCCCAAACCTCATCCATATGCTGTACCACTTTACTCGACCCAAAAAACGGCTAATAAAGGAAGAAATAAATAGGCCATACACCATCTAAAGTGTGAACTAACATCGGGCCGTCGGGCCCACCCCAGTATAGCCAATCGACTCCCGCGCATTGATCCCCCCTTCCGGTGGGGACGTGTAGGTGCTCATAAATTCTTTCTAAACCTGACAGCTTCATGATTCGCATGTATACCCATGATGTAGTAGCTGCCATGTTAGTTTGGGACCTCACAATCGGCTCAGCATGTGTTGAGGCTACACGTACAGCCGCCATTTTAGATTTTCGGGTCCTGCTTTAGACTTTGTGATGTGTGTGTGCTGTGCTGTGTTGTGATGCTTGTGTGTTTGTGTAAGTATTGCTTTCTTTGTGGTTGATTTTGTGCTTTTGCGTGTGCGCATTTTCTGTGTATCTGCCGCGTTCAAATCTGGTTGGTTTTTTACGGCCAATAGGCCTGAAATATTAGTACTCAATACTCAATATATTTATTGCTTCCACGTGTGAATTTAAGTGGTAGGTTTAGCAAAATATGACTATTGTGGATTGGCGGGAACAGCAAAATTAGGAAAGAAGATCAGTGTCTGAATAAATACTAAAAAAATTAACTCGGATTCAAGTTTCTTAACTCAAGCTAACTGGAAATTATCTGACCCTTGTCTGGAGGTAATGAAACAGGCTTTGTGCGTAAATTCAAAATTGTAAGCAGAGTTTTTTAAAGTGTAATGAGGGTATGACTTATGTAAAGAAATAAAACTGGTTATTTCATTAGAAAGAAACTAAAACATTGGGTAGTAAAGTTAGCAGCAGTTCCTCCTTCCTGCTTACCCAGTTAAACGAAAGTTGCAGCGATTAATTGGGTAAGGCCTGATTTTTCATTAGTTGGATATTTTTATGTGAAGATTCAATAAGACAGTTTGACATCTTTTCAATACAAAAGCTGTCAAACCACAATATTTTTTCCGGGAAGAAAAGTTTTCTGCTTATTGAAAAATCAGCCCCGAACTAAAATAGCTTACAATAATCGACCCATTAGCAGAAGTACTCGGGATGTAAATTGTTCCAGAGTCCAAAACTGGGTCATATTGTTGGAAGTATCGATCAAGTTAACGACAGATATGTGTCATCTCACTTAAAGCTTAACACTTAGCTTGCAAAGTATCTAGCAGGGTGTATGTGCACGATCTTCAACTTATGATCAAACTAGATCATAATTTGAAGATCGTGTACATAAATTGATCGTAATTTGAACGCCATGCATTTTTTTCTTTAGAAAAAATATATTGATAGTTAAGATATTTATTCAAGTTAAAAAAAAACACTAAACTGGTCCAAAATAATGTATATTTTCGGTCGACGTTTCCTATCCGACTAATCTGTGAAGAGAGATGGAAACATATTCAGAGGTCTCTTTTCCGGACATAAACTTGGTCAGGCCATGTGAGGACTATTCGCATTTAGTGTCTGTGATAGTCTTTTAAGGAAAGAACCACATAGATTTGAGTGTACCTGTCAAGTCAGTGCACGCATTTCTCAGTAGGTAATCGTGTAGCTCAACTCAGAGGTTAAGGAGCTCAACGACTCAGACCATAGGTATTTTTTATTTGTTATTTAAACTTTGCTGTATCCATTCCTCTACAGTAATAAGGGAATCCCTCTACAAGGACAGTTAAAATCGTTTTAAAACAGAAAACCAAAATAAAAACCACATATTTTCACATTGACATTGCAAATGTATGTCGTTTCATGAGGATTTCCACATCTGTCACTTTGGAGCTAAAAAAGCTTTTAATTTATACGAATACAGGGTGTTGTACACACACACACAAAAAAAGGGAGAGCGTTTATTCTGAAAATGGGCAACGTCGCAAATAGCTGTCAAATATTTCACTGTTTTTATTAATTTGGCAATATTATTGTATGGATATAAGAAATGTGGTTCAATAGTTCCCTGGAATATTAATAATGAATTCCAATTATAACACTGAATTTGATGTTGTAACAATTTTAGGTGTAAAAAAGACATTTGGAAAGTTTCTAAATACTTTTTTATATCTAAAACTAAACATTCGGTATTACGATATTAATTATTGCATTCCATAATCAATATTTTAAATCCTTAGTTAGTCACATTTCTTAATTCCATACAGTAATATTACTAAATTAATCAAAACAGGTAAATATTTGACAACTATTTACGACGTTGCCAACTTTTAGGATAAACCCTCATAAATGCAGATGATAAATTAAATATTCAGATTTACTTTAAAAATATCACAGTTTCAAAATTTCGCGTAACGGCTGCTTTGTGTTATCATCTGCTGCATTATGCTGAGCTGAGGCCCTTTTGGCATTATAGTCATTGTTTTCTGTTTTTATAGTTGTAAGGTGTATTTTTAGTTGTAATGCCAATAAACGCAATTTTCTTTCTTTCTTTCTTTGCATAAATATGGTTAACGACAACCCGGGCGCAGCGGTAATTAGTCAATGACATTTCCGCGGCTATAGTTATGTTATCCCGGTAGTACGTTCCCGTGGGATATTTCTCGACGTACACGCGACCGAAGCCGCGGGCAAAAGCTAGTAGGTATACTATATTTAAATTGAGGTTTTATGCAAGGAATTATAATGGTGTAGTAAAAAAAAAATACGAGCGAGCCTAGGAGTATTTAGTCGCATTTATAGGAACAACAATAACAATAACATAACATCACGCCTTGTTTACCCGAAGGGTTGGGCAGAGGTGTCCCTGTAGCAGGCACACCCACATTTCGCCAGTTATATTTAAGTCCCATGTAATAGGGGGCGAGCCTATTGCCATCAACCGGGCACAAATCCAGACTCCGAGCTGCTACTGAGAAATTTCAGATAGAAAAACCCAATAACATTTTGCTCGACCCAGGAATCGAACCCAGGACCTCATACTTAGCTTACTTAGCTTTGCTCTTGCTTTTATAGGAAATACATAATAAATTACATCTGACATCTCGCCTCGGTAATAAACAACATTAACATTATATATATATTTTAATGATTCAGGTATTATTTGATTTTTTTTAATGAAGAATAATTATTTTCAATGAAAATTGTATTGTATTTAATTAACACTAGGAGTAATGATTTTTTTTATTGCAGACAGTTATTTTTGTTCAATTTGGGGGAGAGCGGAGACAATACATTTATGATAACTAAATTAAGAGACATAGCTATTACTAGTGATTTCAAAGTTTTTAAAAAACCGTTGAAAAATTGGGTGAAAATAACAAAACTTGTTTTTAATGTAAACATGCTTGATTTATTGTAAACCAAATTCTTATAAATCTTATAAGAACCAATAGGAAATATTATACAGATTATGAATCAGTTATAATTATTAGTTTTATATAGGCTTCATATTAAAATAGCGAGAAATTGCGCAAGTGGTCCGAAAAGGTCGTCGAAGGACCTCGTCAAGGTCGTTTCTGTGTCAATTCTAGCACCGCGCGCGCTCATTGGTCAAATCAAATAGCGCGCAATTCCCCGGCTTCCTGTAATACACTTCCGTCCCTTTTCACGAAATCACTCCCACAGATTTCCCATTCTACAGATTGCAGGAAAGCGAGAGAAAACATATTACACATAAAAAAAATCTTTGTTTCTTATCAGCCATACAATATCATAATAAAAAAACCCTGTCCGATCCGGAAGGGGCACGTATGTATTGCAATAACATTACCAAAAACTATTATTTTAAAATTATTTTTGAAAATAAAAAATAGTTATTGCTATTGACAGCCTCGTTGGTCTAGTGGTCGCAAGCGCTACTGCTGAGCATTAGGTCCTGGGTTCGATTTCCAGGTCGGGCAAAGTGTTATTGGGTTTTTCTATCTGAAATTTCTCAGTAGCAGCTTGGAGTTTGCATTTGTGCCCGATTGATGGCAATAGGCTCGCCCCATCACATGGGACTTAAAACATAACTGGCGAAATGTGGGTGAACCTGCTACAGGGACACCTCTGCCCAATCCTTTGGGGAAAACAGGCGTGATGTTATGTTATTGCTATTTAAAATTCACATTTTTAGTAGATACCAAAAATTACCCAAAATCTATAAAAAAAAAAAATTAACAGCGGTCATTATTAGTTATGACTGTGACCCGCTAAACCACGGCCGCCCGCGCCCCATGTAATAATAACCCGGTAAAATTTCTTATCGAAAAATTTTTTTTTTCTTTATTCTTGGAAATTACCACATAAATAGACTGTGAGTACGATACCTAACAACAGGGTTTTTTTACATAACTAACTAAACTTCTAAGGATTGACAAATATGTGCTGCACAAACTTGATACATAACAATTGTTCAATTATTTGGTGTACGCTATCATGACAGAGTTTAATAAGTAAATTGATGTTGTGGACCCTGTTCCGTTGAGCTGTGATCTGTAATACATCGCTAGTTGGATTTATGTGGTTTTGATTAGGATTAATAAATCTTCAGTGCCCTATAGTTTCAGAACTGTGTCTTGTTAGGCTAGTGGTCGCAAGCATTAATGCTGAGGTCCTGGTTTCAATTCCTAGGTTGGGGAAGAGTTATTGGGTTTTTCTTTCAGAAATTTCTCAGTAGCAGCCCAGAGTTTGGATTTGTACCTGTAGAGATGTTTTGTAACAGATTAAACAAGACATCTGATATGGACATCATCATTGTTACTGTTACACAAAAATAACAGATCCAAATATCTGTTATATATTTAAACCCCAACCCAACCCAACCCAAGCCTTCGGGGAAACAAGGCGTGATGTTATGTTATGTGTTATGGTTTATATTTAATAACAGCCTGTTATTTCTGTACGGACGATAAATACGTATTTAAATCTCAATTGAATATATTCTTTATTTCTTTTCCTTTTAAGTTTTTTTTTATTGGTCACTGGTCAGTAACAGGTAACAGGTTAATTTAGGAGTCTCTTTTTCGTAAACGTAACGTTCTTGTAAGACCACTAGCTGTATTTTTAGGGATAATAAATACCGAGTGCTTCTCTTTTCAGCGTACTTTAACCGGTTTAGTAAGAGTGAAAAGTAAACATATTTCGAAGTAAATAATAGGTGTTTCTCTTTTTAGCAAGGGTCATTCCTTAATGAGGAAGAGAGATAAATTGATAACCTTGCAATATTCCTTCCTTTCCTTTCCTTGAACTAAGAGGAAAAACCGGCCAAGTGCGTGTCGGACCACGCAAAATGAAGGGTTCCGTAGTTGGGATGAGATGATTTATTTTAAAATTATGGAAAAAATATATTTGAAATTCTTGCATTAAGTCCTTTCATTTGATATGTCACACGGATACTTTGCAAAACATTTTTTTTTATTTGTCCCCCAAAAGTGATTCAAAATTCATTTATTTACGTTACACGTCCGTGTTTGGATCACAGAAATACATATGTGTACCAAATTTCAACTTAATCAGTCCATTAGATTCGGACCAAATTGCCTGTGACTGACGGACAGACATACAGACACACGAGTGATCCTATAAGGGTTCCGTTTTTTTCCTTTTGAGGTACGGAACCCTAAAAATGAATTCCTAGATGCAATTGCAACGACAAAGGCATTTTACATAGATACACAAAGGAGTTTATATGACGGTCAAGAGTAACAGTTGAGTAATAGTTTATTTAATAAAGGATCGTTACAATAGTCGTGTGGTTGTCCTATCAGTCTAGTGGGGCAGGCCACTGGGGTACTAGCAGACAGTGAGCTTATTTGAACCGTATGGGGGGGCTAAATGAAGTGTTAGTTCTGATCAGTATTGATAGAACTGTGGTGATATATAATTATGGTGAGCTGTGCTGTGTGAGCGTGTCTGAAACTCTAATGTGAGTAATCGTTCGAGAATGTTTAGCTGAAGTATTTTATAATGATCGTTTCAGCCGAAAGACGTCCACTGCTGGACATAGGCCTAAAGGGGACGGGGGTTGCCATAATCGCCACGCTTGGCAGGCGGGTTGGCAATCGCAGTATGGCGTTAAAATGCATAGAGAACGCTGCCGCCTAATCTCTAGTGAGTCCCTTAGTTGTCTTTTATGACACCTATGGGAAGAAATGGATGGATTCTTTACGTCTGGAACCACACGAAACAGCTAAAGTGTTAGTGGTGAATTAATTGAAGGCTGGTTTTCATAATAGGGTTGATAACAAAAAAAAAATGTCCGTCTTGTAAATTATCAAAAAATATTGGACACATATTATTTCTTTTTTTACGTTATCAAAGGATTGCGGCGATACATTGAGTAAAAATGTGCCATGACGTCACGAGTATGTAGATTTTATAACTACTTGTGACGTAGCGAACCTCTGTCCCCAGCTCTAATGCGTTTTATCTAAGTTATTTTTTATTAATATGATAAAGCAAAAAATACGTGTCTAATATCTTTATTATCTTACTGACGGACTAAATAGATTTTCTTTTTTGACACAGGCACCATCCCTATTTTGTTATGTGGTTTGAGCTCAGGCTAGGTGGAACAATGATCTTCGCAGGGTAGCTGGTAGCGTTTGCATGAGAGTTGACGAGAATCGAGCTGAATGGCGTGCAATTGGAGAGGCCTATGTGGACAGTGGACTGCTATCGGCTGATGATGATGTGGTTAGAGTGAAGAATAATTGTGATTATTATTTGAATCGTTGACAAGTCATGTAAACAAATAGCTGCGCCCCGCGGTTTCACCCGCATGTCTCGATTCCGTGGAAATCGATAACCGACCAGGGTTAGGATAGGTACTTAGGTAGGGGTAGGTACTTTTTTGTGGTCTGTTATTTAGTAAATATCTTTACAAATTCTTTACTAAATGTCTATAAACACAAAACATTAATTTTTAAGGTACTTTCTTAGATCTGGCTGATGGTCTGTGAGAACTGAGGGACCACACTTTAAGGGCTGTAGTTTTTAGGGTTCCGTAGTCAACAAGGAACCCTTATAGTTTCGCCATGTACGTCTGTCTGTCTGTCCGCGGTCTAGCTCCGAGACCCTTAGTACTAGAAAGCTGTAATTTGGCATGGGTATACATATTAATCACGCCAACAAAGTGGTAAAAAAAAATAAAGAAAAAAAAATTGGGTATACACTACACGTAAAGGGGGGATGTTTCTTTTTCTTTCTACCCATGGTATGGGGTATCGCTGGAAAGGTCCTTCAAAAATATTGTGAGTGTGTAAAACCATTTTTGGATACAGGGATCCGTTTGCGAAAGATTAAGCTTTAATGTGCAAATTATTGTTAGAGTCAAGGGTGACCCCTCCCTGCCAGCTAAATGGTTGGTTTTGGGTGTGTGAAAAAATTCACAGCCGTAATATATATAACGAAATTAAAAGGAAAACTATCACAGCCAAGTAGGCTTTACAAGTTAACGAGTAATAATCGACCAACTTACATTTGCGGTTGCGAAAACATGTTTTTAAAGTACAAAATTAAGTTTGTTAACTACGGAACCCGTCATTGTGCGTGGTCCGACAGGCACTTGGCCGGTTTTAATATATTTATTTACAAATTCCCAGATTCGTTCTACAATTGTTTTAAGACTACTACTAAATCCTAGGATTTTGTTTTTGCGATTCCCAGTACGGTCCTTCTGTTAACATGCACATGTTTTATCGTATAAGCGTAACAAACAAGCATACAAAAAATCTAATCTTTTCTCTTTATTATAATATTAGTTTAGATTAGGTAAAGTTGATCAACAACGTTTGCATTCTTGTCAGTGGGACCTATTCTATTTAGAAGTTTATTCAAAAGGTTCTCGTTTTATTTACACGTTTCATTTTCATTGCAGTTTGCACTAAGCTTTAAACTAAAATATTGTGCTAGTATTCAAAGTAATGTTTCACGCCAATCTTATTATTTTTAGTTGCGTTAGATTTTAGTGGCAGATACAAATGTTAGTTTTATAAGAAAGAAAGAGAAAAGTAAGTTTGTCACAGAAATAGGTGCATAAAAAATAAATTACTCGAGTAGAACAATAAAATAAAATAATAGATTTAAATATCATCATAATATAATCACGAGCATAATAAAGAAATAGTTGGCAGCTGCTGGTACGTCATGACTGTGACAAGGAGGCTTCCACTCAGTATGATGCTGTGCTATGGGGACTCACAGCATAGCGCTGCGCAGCGCAGGGCATAAGATTACTTTGATGTGGGTACTATAATATAGTGTTGGATACTTGATTTGGGTTCACGTGAATAGTACAAAGGGTAGGAATTAAATTTTCTTCCTCTCGATATTCAGCAACGCTATAGATATTTCTACTAAATGTCAATCTATTTTAAAACGCTTGGATACCATTTTAATTCTTCACATTTTAACAATAATCATGATTGATAGTCAATAGCAGTGATATAGCCTAGTGGTGTGACCATCGGACTGCCAAGTCATAGGTCTCGAGTACGAACCCAAGGCACGCACCTCTGACTTTTCGAATTCATGTGCATATTGTATTATTATTATCACTTGCTTCAAAATCGGTGAAGGAAACCATCGTGAGGAAACCGGTATGCCTGAGAGATATTTTTTGACGGCATGTGAAGCTAAGTCAGAGGCCATGGGCGGCTTTAAAACTCTGATACCAGGTTAGTCACTAACCACAGGAAAAGAAGAAGAACAATAATCTTAAGATAAAGATATATTTATTGCATAACTGTGTACGCCAGTACCTATTACAAACGTAAAAAAAAAAATTGCTAACAGTCTACCCATGTCGGATAAATATGCAACAGTATCACAAAGCAAATAAAAAAAATACAAAATGATTTCAAACTAATTCTACTTTTCTAATTGAAAATGTTTTCGTCTACACCCGAAATAAGACTAGCCATATAATCTAAAGCCCTTACCACAGATATTTGTAACCAACAGTAAACAAATCCCAGTCCCCATCCAATTTTCTTTGGCAAATAAAATGAACACCACAGGTGATGTAAATGTCTGTTCATATTTCACGTTGATACCTCGTAAACACGAGGTTGGCTTTACGGGGTGTGTGGTAACGGTAGAATAAACATGAAGATATTATTGAGGAATATACGAAAATGTGTGCGAATATTTTCTGTAGACATTGTCATTCTGGAAATAATTCTGCATATGGTTAGACTTGAAATGGAAATTAACAACGATGGTAAATCCAAGGCTAAAGCTTGAATAATTATTATCCACATGCATATTTGCTAGTGAGTTTTTAGAGATAGCTTAGTAGTTGTAGCAGCTAGAGCAGTGATAGCCTAGTGTCACCGTGGGACTGCCAAGTTATAGGTCTCGAGTTGGAACCCAAGGCACGCACCTCTGACTTTTCGGATTCATGTGCGTATTGTATAATTATCACTTGCTTCAAAAACGGTGAAGGAAAACATCGCGAGGAAACTGACATGCCTGAGAGATATTTTTCGACGGCATGTGAAGCCAAATTGGAGGCCCATGGGCGGCTTTAAAACTCTGACACCAGGTTAGTCACCAACCACACGAAAAAAAGAAGAAGAAGTGAGTTTTTTATTTCTCTTTTGCAAAAACAAAAATCGAATACCTTTAAACGAGCAATTTTTGCATATATATAATCTAAATCTCGGAAACGGCTCCAACGATTTTCATGAAATTTAGTATGCAGGGGTTTCGGGGGCGATAAATCGATTTAGCTAGGTTTCAGTTTTAGAGAATGTTGTTAAAAAAAACTAAGCTAAGCTCGGTCATCCAGATATTTCGAGTATCGAGTAGCAGTAGAAGAATATAGTTAATATGTCTTCCAGAGTTAGGATCGTAACTAATGATGCATATCAGGAAATGCATTCAATGCTGACTGACTGCTTCGTTGGTGTAGTGGCTGCTGAGCATGAGATACTGAGTTCAATTCTCTGGTCGGGTAAAGTGTTAATATAATTTGCCATCTGGAATTTCTTCGTATTCGGATTCTAGATTTGTGCCTGGTAGATAGCAATAGGCTCGCCCCCTATTATAATAGGACTTAAAAATTACCGGCGAAATGTGGGTGTTCTTTAAGTGCACCTCTGCCTGTCCCTTTGGGGAATACTGGCGTGATGTTATGTAATGTTTTATAGTGTTTAAAACATGACAGGCCTTCAAATAAGTTATTTCTTGTTACAGGTACAAAATTAGCGGCATTCCTAATCTAGTCTACGTACTTCAACGAAAATGTTATTACAGTTTCCCTAGAACATAAAAAATAGTGTGGGAAAGAGACAAAAGAAAACGGCAACACATTCGATTACAAAGAGACGGAAGAAAAATAAACAGAGATGGAAACGAAAAACGACGTACGTACAGATGACATCGAACTTAGCGCACAAGGATCAAGTAACAAAACTGGGTAAGTCGAAAATCAAAAGTCTTTTATTTCAAATTAGGGTGAGAACCCGCACTTTTTGAACATCAAAATTACATAAGACAGTCCCTCAAAACGATCGCCCTTCACCACCCAGAAGTAGTGGCATAATAAACTCCCTAGAAGAGGTTATAGATTTGTTAACAGAAGCATCAGAGGAGGCTGCAAGACTGACATAATTAATGCATTCACAGCTCAGTTTTCTTCGTTGCTACTTACTGTGGTTGTTAGTGTGATTAGTGAGCGTGAGGTCTTGGTATCGATTCCCAGACTGAGCACATAATTATTTTATTTTTCATGAGACAATTGCCTTACTTATCATTGGAGACCAACCAGCAAACCTTAAGAAACTTGTTGTTTATTTTTCATCTTGAACACAAAACAAAATTTAGAGCACATTATAATGAATTCGGGAATATAAGGGGGTATACTTGGAAACCTTGCGTGTTGATGGTATTTGGTAACACTTCCTTTAGAAATTTGGTGCATTACCTCATCTTGTATGATGGTATACTGTTCTTATTTCTGGGTTTATAACACGACAAAAAAATGCTGTTTTTTCTTGGGCATTTTTATTGTTATCGAAGTATGAAGGGCTCATGTTAAGATTAAATTTCCTACACTCAAAATTAATATTACGATACTTACATTCAAAGTCAAATTCCATTTCTTATTATACTCCAGTCCAAATCTGTGCATTAATATAATTTATTTTCTTACAGCGAAGTAGTAGTAAAAAAATCAAAATCCGACTTACCCGAAAGAGGTTCTTGGGGCAGCAAGCTAGACTTCATCCTCTCCGTCATTGGCTTAGCCATCGGTCTTGGCAACGTGTGGCGGTTCCCCTACCTCTGCTACAAGAATGGCGGCGGTGCTTTCCTCATCCCTTACTTCCTCACCTTGTTCCTTGCTGGTATTCCTATGTTCTTCATGGAGCTTGCCATGGGGCAGATGCTTACCATCGGCGGCTTGGGCGTTTTTAAGATTGCACCGATTTTCAAAGGTATAGTTTTTTATTTTATTTTAAGATTTAGTTTGTTGAACGTATTACTTGTCTTTCACCAAATGTTAATATGGTAGATATTTATGAAGTTAACTTACTTCGATTATAAATGTCAAATTCTTTAACTTTCTGTTTACTTCGATTTTTGGAAACTATAGCTGAATTTTAATTAAAATCAACTATAATTTTGCTATTTAATTAATCCTTCATTGTGCGTGGTCCGACACGTAGTTGGCCGGTTTTTTTTAATTATACATGACTACGGAATCTAATACAACCGTCAATTTGCTTCAGGTATTGGTTACGCGGCTGCTGTGATGTCATGCTGGATGAACGTGTACTACATCGTCATCCTCGCGTGGGCCATCTTCTATTTCTTCATGTCTATGAGATCAGGTAAATATATCACCACCATATCAGTGCCTTCTTCAGCTGTAATTAAGTTACTTAGTACTATTAGCAACAAAAGTAAATTGACACTATTTATTTAAAGTTACTAAGGTGATCATTGAAAATTTCATTGATCTCGTGTGAGACTTGTTTTTGTATTAATTCGTTGCAGAGTAGAGAATTCTTTGAAGAATTGTAATGACTTGTGACTTGTATACTTAATTATGATTTAAAACAATTAGAATAAATTACGTCCTATCAAGTAAGTGCTACTATTAACAATGAGGTCCTGGGTTGGATTTCCAGGTCGCGCAAAGTGTTATTAGCTTTTTCTATCTGAAATTTCTCAGTAGCAGCCCGGAGTCTGGATTTGTGCCCAGTTGATGGCAATAGGCTGGCCCCCTATCCAGGTCCAATTTTTTTTTGCTTTCCTCGCTGAGTAGGTAGTCATTTGCTACATGTAATCCCTGTAATTAGTAGTGAGGATGATTAAACATTTTTTATGTCCATCAGGTAGATTATATTAAAAAATCTTGGACGCGTATTTTTTCTTTTTTTACGTTATAACTTTAATTTCGAAAATGTGTCACGATGTCACGAGTATACATATAGATGAATGTGTTTTATCTAAGTATTTTTTTATTAATATGATAAAGCAAAAAATACGTGTCTAATATTTTATTATTATCTGACTGACAGACTAAATAGAGTTTCTTTTTTTTGATCCAGGCATCATCTTTATTAAAGCTGAAAATATTGTTACTTTTTACAAATACTTATAATTCATCATTCTCTTACACTTATTATCCCAATTTATTTGGTGTCGACGCAAAATGTCACATGTCACATGAAGCGATGTATCTTGTAATAATTTTATCATCTCCTTAATGATTCCATGCTTGATTCTAAGTTCCATCGCTAACCTATTCTTCTTCATCGTTTCTAACCATTTTTTCGTTTACCTAGACGTGCCATGGCGAAACTGTGACAACTACTGGAACACCGCCGCCTGCGTGAACCCCTACGACCGCAAAAACTTGACCTGCTGGTCCACCATGGATATGACCACCTTCTGCACCCTCAACGGGAAGAACATCAGCAAGGCTATGCTGTCGGATCCGGTTAAGGAGTTCTGGGAGTAAGTGTTGGAAATATTCTATACTAGTATTAACCATTGGGAAAAATTTATATAGTTTTGTGGGTGGAGCTTTAAACTAGATACTGTGAAGTAAGAAATCTTACAATACGTTTTTTTTTACAGTAATAGACCTAAAAACTGTGGTTCAGGATCTTCAAAACATACTGCAAGACTAATTACGAAATATCAGAATAGTGTGTGTTTGACTCTAAGTACAGAGGTTGTGTTGTTGTTGAAGAGAAGTGGTAACGGCCGCGAGTTACGATTTACCACCATGTGGTGGATTATGGCCCACACACACAGGCCTCCTCTCTGTGAGAGGGTCACAGAGAGGAGGTCTGTGTCCCAGTAGTGGGAACATTGTAGGCTGATTATACATTATACATACTGAGGTTATGTGGTGTGGTTTTGAAACTTCCATAAGAATATAAATTGATCGATAAAAGTTAGATAATTCTTATTAGTTATCACTAAACAACTTTGAACTGATTGAAAGTTTATGTAATATTTTATTAATTTACTTAAATGACTGTCTAACTTTACTAATGAAGACGTCGATCAAGTCGGCGTTCATTATACAGGCAGCTATACAAATTTGGCTCATTAAAAAGAATGAAGTTAAACTTTAATGAAGATCATAGTTTGATTGTGATATTTTATGTAAGTTCGATATATTTATGAGATTAGAAATGTTTCAAGACTTTGACCATCATCACAATGGTGATGACTCTTCACTGTGGTTAAATGTTTCCTAAGGTGTTCATACAAACTATACCTCATCGTACTACCTCCTAATGCTCGGTTCCTCAGGTATTCTTCTGAGTTTTATAATGCCTAAAAGTATATGATCCAATGCAGCAAACTAAATCAGAAAAATATATGATATTTTCAGGATATATTCTAGTTAGATAGTGTGTTAAAAATATAATATAACTAATTTGTTACGATAAAATGAAATCCCGAATATACCTCTAAAAATTTAATTTTGTGATTAAAAACCATAATTATTAATATACATGCAATCATTAAGTTTTTCTCAGATTATTCTACAAGCAACATAATAACATAATAGTGTTTTAATTTTTTAGTCCAGTCAATAGATTTTTTATTAATAGATAATACGGTAGTTGCCTAGATAAAAAAAAGAAATTCTATTTAGTCCGTCTTTCAGATAATAAAAAAATATTAGACACGTATTTTTTGCTTAATCATATTAATAAAAAATAACTTAGAAAACACGCATTAAAGTTGGGGAGTGGGGGCTCGCAACGTCACAAATCAGTATAAAATCTAGCAAGCAGTGACGTCATGCCACATTTTAACTCAATGTATCGCCGTAATCTTTTGATTACGTTAAAATATAAAAAATACGTGTTCTATATTTTTTAATAATCTACCTTCCGGACTAAAAAATTTTTTTTATGAAACAAGCCTATTGCTTCATATCTTGCAATAACTTACCAGCGTTATGTCATCGTGTTTCTCTTTCTTTTGTATGCAGTCCGACAGTGACCGCACTTTAGCTGTTGCCAACCTCTTAAACAGAGTTTATCTTTTCTTCGTTAGGCTTTTTCTTGACATATATCTGTTCTGAGCACTCAATAAAAAAATAATTTTCTTTAATTAGTCAAATCAATAGTCATTAAGAGTTCATCGAAACCGAGCATTAACTTGAACTTCCTAAATCCTAAAAACCCACCACTTTTTCCCAGACGCCGCGCCCTCCAAATCTCGAGCGGCATCGAGCATATTGGCAACATCCGCTGGGAGCTGGCCGGGACTCTGCTGTTGGTGTGGGTGCTTTGCTACTTCTGCATCTGGAAGGGTGTCAGATGGACCGGCAAGGTGGTCTACTTCACCGCCCTGTTCCCTTACTTCTTGTTGACTGTGCTGTTGATCAGAGGTTCGTACTTATTTTTGGACTTCATAATAACTACCAATAAAATAATGAATAATTTTGGAGGGTATAGAATTATTATTTAATAGGATGAAAGAAGCACTGTAGAAATTGAAGATAGCGAGGCGATGGAGGCTTGGAAATTGAGTCTACTTTAACTTCGTTTATGAGCTGTTGGGTACACGTAAATGAGCATTAAAATACATAGCAGTGATGTTACAGTCGTTTTAACGGAACCGGAACCGGAATCCGATGTTTTAAATTTGATTAATCGGAACCGTAGTCGAAGGTGGAAGTAGAAGAAATTTGTGTTATGGGAAGGCTTAATGAAACAATTCAAATACATAATTAAGTCTCTTTTAATCAGTCAAATATTAGCGATAACATAACACAAACGTAGCAATAAACTGAGACTTCGAGCGCGAGCGTGTAGAAAATAAACTAAAATTTAATTGGCAAAGAGTTAAAACTTGTTTGCACGCGCTCTAGTCACGTGCATCGCTGCGTTTCAAACTTCGGTATAACTCTGATTCAAACTTATCGGAACCGTAATCGGAATCGGAGGTGTAAAATTAATCGGAAGTTCCGACCTTTCGGAACCGGAACCGAAGCTCCGTAACATCCCTGATCCATAGCTATCCATTTCTATACACACTAGACTTTTTCTGTATTAAAATAACCTTTAAAAGGATCGAGAAATAACACAGCGATTAAAGAGCGTTTATTTATAGTTCTACATTCTTTAAATTTTCGAATTGATTTTACAACAAGATTATTAGCTCCAACAATATATACTTTATTATCATTGTTCCAGGAATCACCTTACCTGGTGCGATGCAAGGCATCAAATTCTACGTAATGCCCAACATGTCCAAGCTGATGGAATCTGAAGTTTGGATCGATGCTGTTACCCAAATCTTCTTCTCTTACGGCCTGGGTCTGGGAACTTTGGTCGCTCTGGGAAGCTATAACAAGTTTACTAACAATGTGTACAAGTGAGTTTGGACGATTTATTTATTTCATAGGCACACTTTCATTTTTGTTACGCATAACAAAATACGCAGAGAAAAATAATAGAATTATTATTCTAGAGAACAAAGATTATTTGAAAAGAAAATGGCAATGATAATAATTGCTTCCCGAAAGGGGCTCATAGGTACTGCAATAAGATTACCTAAAAGTAATAAAAAATCTAATTATTATTTGAAAATATAAAGTTGCTATTTAAAAATCACATTTTTAGTACCAAAAATACTCCAAATTCATTAAAAACTAACAAATTTTCAACAGGGGTCATAAGTTATGACTTGTGAACACCCGCTAAACGACACCGGCCCCCGCCCCATGTAAAAACACCGTAAAATTCTCCATTAAAAAAGAAAGAGTTTTTTTTTTAAATTGAAAATTACCACATAAATAGACTCAGTACGATACCTAACAAAACTCTCACGGATCGAACAGGTTTTTTTAAATAAATTATTAGTTATTTAAAAAAAAAATCCTGTTTAAAAAAAAAGAGCAATACCTATGCGGTCAAAATGTATGGAACAGCAGATTTAAAAAAAAATAAGCTACGAAAAATTTCAACGCAGCCCGGTGCAGAATCATGTATTGAATCCATGGTAACAGTTTTCAAGTCGATGTCCCTGCCACCTTGTATTCATCTTTTTTTAATAAAGTTACTGGCAAGCAGGACACTTGTTGGCACCGGGCTTAATAGATGAATTGCAGACGATAATATTATTGTGGTTAATGAGCATGAATATAATAATAATATATCATATGTTGTTATTTGACTATCAAAATATAAACATTAGGATATGTTTAATAAAATATTTTCTTCCAGGGATGCTTTGATCGTGTGTACTGTGAACTCCAGTACATCGATGTTTGCTGGTTTTGTGATCTTCTCCGTGGTTGGTTTTATGGCCCATGAGCAGCAACGGCCGGTTGCTGAAGTGGCTGCTTCAGGTAACATCTTTCAACAGAATGTTCATCTAAATTAAACTATCAAGACACATATTTTAATAAGGTTTCAAGTGTGGGATTGCCCAGTGATACGTAACTTGTCCTTATTTTTAAAATATCTGCATTTATCATCAAATCATTGAATTAGATGAAACAGCTGCTTGATATTGGATAAACTTAATCAAATTCAACTCTATTGAATTGATAAGAATTATTAAATTATATAAATTCAGTAGAGTTTGAATATGATTACATCTCTATGATAAAGATTTGAATTTCTGTGTTACGTTCATTAAGATTACATTGAACTAAAACACACGGCTTGATAACCATAACCATGTCTTTTCCAGGTCCGGGCTTAGCCTTTTTAGCCTATCCATCAGCAGTGCTCCAGTTACCAGGGGCTCCACTCTGGTCCTGTCTCTTCTTCTTCATGCTGTTACTCATAGGTCTGGACAGTCAGTTCTGTACCATGGAAGGCTTCATCACGGCTGTCATTGATGAGTGGCCCAAACTCCTCAGGAGAAGGAAGGAGATCTTCATCGCTATTACCTGTTTTATCTCGTATTTGGTTGGGCTGTCGTGTATTTCTGAGGTAAGTCTAATTACAGCCTAATTTGAAATTTGCCTTATCAATAGGCAAACTTCATTATCAAGTTAAAAAACGATGGTCGTTGCTACTGTTTCAACCCTTCTGCGAAATAGTTATTATTATGATTGACGATAATAGTTACATAATGTTACTGCCTCTCACAGAGAGGAGGCGTATGGCCCAGCAGTGGGAACAGACTGATTATGCTAAGCTGTTAGTACATAACAATGTCAGTAAAAAATATATATATATATATCGCCGTCTGAAGGGTAGTTAGTATGCCTACGTGCGTTAAAGCATATCAATCATTTTAATGAGCATATTGTTCAAACTTTTATGGCACATTAGTGACCAAGCTTATTCAATTCAACTCGATATTTATGTTAATATTTTCCTCCTGTGATTGTAGGTAGAGCTAGAAATGTGTTTTGTAGATTAGGATCGGGCGCTTTTTATATTATTTTTCTGTCGTAGTAACAAATGAAATTTATTTCATGGTCAGCGTCAAGGTTGCGTAGTGTCTACAAAGCCGAGGCAAATCTCTTAATATGGCATTGAAAGGGAGTAGTTACTCTCATTCAAATTCAATATACGTCTTTGGTGGAACTTCGCTTGAATACAAAGTATCCTTTTGTGGAGTGCGGAAAAATGTGATCAAAATTATCTGAGGATGTTTGAAAAACAGGTTGTAGACGATCAGATACTATATCTTGTGATCTTATAATGTCTTTATCTTAGCTATTACAGAAATATTGATTGCAACAATTTCAAATCACGAGAGAATTTGTAATTAGAAAATATTGGACAAAATAGTATCAACACACACCAATTTTAGACCAAACAAACATAGAATTGAAACAGGAGCATTCTTTTGATATCCTTGACATTTTTGTATTGATAGAGTAACAAAAGAATGGTTTATATCTGTTTACAAAAAGATAATTCGGAAGAGAATCCTTTCTGAATTCTCGTTTGGTCTTAACTGAACTTTATAAAAATTATTATGTAGGAGCATGGTCTAATCTTCGTTTGTCTAGTGGATTGTTATTTGGAACATTCAACTGTATCATAATCTTTAAAATTTTTCACTTTACAATCGCAATCTTTCCGCAGGGTGGCATGTACGTCTTCCAAATCCTCGACTCATATGCTGTCTCCGGCTTCTGCTTGCTGTTCCTGATCTTCTTCGAGTGTGTCTCCATTTCCTGGGCCTTCGGCGTCAACCGGTTCTACGACGGCATCAAGGAGATGATTGGCTACTACCCTACCATCTGGTGGAAGTTCTGTTGGGTCGGATTTACGCCTGCTATTTGCATTGTGAGTATGGGTCCTTTTTTTTAACTTCTCCCGCTCTGGGCGGAGCGGGAGGGCGTGTCAGACTCTTACTGACTAAAACCCACGCGTGTTCCTTCGGTTGCCCTGTTGCCGGGGGCCACGATCTCCCTTTCGGTTTTCTTCGCAACCCCGGCGTGAGTATGGGTCCTGATATTATCTTTAGACGCTTTGATTTAGAGAAATATTCTCAAAAAAGAAACCTCCTCTAGAACACTATTTATTTTTGTTGTTTTTAAAATCATTTGCTAGAAATATAATATTCCTTAAATGGAATTTCCTTAAATTTCAATGTATGATTAAATTAAATAATGGATACGCTTAATTTTCTTCTAGTATCAATTTAAGGCTCAATACACAGGCTAAGCGTGGTTAATAAACCGAGGCTTTTTCTGATCTAATTATAATAATGTTTTATCTCGCCAGAGCGTCTTCATCTTCAACTTGGTCCAATGGAAGCCAATCAAGTACATGACCTATGAGTACCCCTGGTGGTCGCACGCCTTTGGTTGGTTCACTGCCCTGTCCTCTATGATGTGCATTCCTGGGTACATGGTGTACCTGTGGCACGTCACTCCTGGTACTTGGCAAGAGGTGAGGTTTACCGTTTATTTTAGTACTCTTTTGTGTTGGCATAGCAGGTATGTCAAGCTAAATGGGCTGTATGTAGTATGTGGCTTATAGAACCAACTCGGAACCAACTCGGTGACATTTTGTATTATTTATTGTTTTAGTCATAGTTACATGTTGCTAATTGTCAGACGTTTATTCATATTTTGTTCTTCTTCTTTGGTTTCCTCTCTAATAGGTAATGAAAGTCGGCCATCAACTACGAATATTTCTCCTTGTCCTGTCTTTTGTTAAAATAATGTGATTGAGATAGCATCAACTATGATGGTCTGGAACCATATACTTATTTTTATATATTTTTCAGAAATTCCACAAAATCGTTCGCATCCCAGAGGATGTTCCTACTCTCAGGACAAAGATGCAGGCTGAGGAGCTGGCCAAGCATAATAAGTCTTAACTCCACTAAGTCCCACTTAAGATCAGGATCTCAGACGAAAGGGATTCGGAAAGTAACACCTTAGTTCTGTGTGGTTAGAGTTGATATTCGCTTGATAATAGATATTATTATGTATATTTCGGGGATGATAGTTGCAATATATCTGGGAGGTCATAATTATCTGATATTTTTACATATACTGTAGAACATAATTATAAAAATCATTAAAATTATATATGAAAATGGGAATATAAAATAAAGCTATGTATCTCTTAAAATATTGAAACTAACCTTACAGGATGACTATCGTGGGAAAGTAAAGGAAATAAATTCTAAAACATCACGCACAATTTTAATATAATATCATAATAATGAGCCAAATATATCTGTGCCATATACTATCAAAATATAATTATACTAAAATGATATTTACATAATTATAATAATTATTAATTCAAAAAATGTGTACTGTGTAGTCGTATTTAAAAAATATTTAAGCGCATTATGTTTTAGATTCTTAGAATAATTTGATGACTTTCCGTTTGCCGTGTGTCGACACGTTCATGTACGTTTAATTGTACGATAATTATTAAGTATATTTAGGTTAAATTAACAGTATTATTAAAAGTTAACTACCTAATGGTCTTCCATCTAGCTGACGCTTAGATTCTACTGTTATTATTGATATTTAATATATTAAATGTTTATTTGTTATTGCTGACTAAAATCTGGTGATTATTATATCTATTATTGATTAGGTAGTAGTATAAACAGATTAAATCAAACAACGCTTACCTCTTTCTCGTGGCAAAGATCATAAATATTTTAAAAGTTTTATTTCCAGAATTTTAACATAAAAATACAACGAAATAAACCTCATTTTAGCAAAAACTAGGTTTTGGTCGTAATTACTAAGAATAATTTATCGTTTAATATAATTATACGTAAGTAGTAAAAAACATCTTTTAATATAATTATATTTGTTATCCTTAAAGGATTTTTAAGTGTTAGTTTGATGTTAGATATTTAGACTTTTAAGAGTTTATAATAAAAGCGCTTCGGGACGCGTCATTTTTGAATCTACATGGTGTTGGTCGAAAATTTAAGATTCAAATCATTAATGCATTTAATCTTATTTATATTTAAAGGCCTATCTATTCGTTAAGTATTAATATTATGTTGTATAAATGTAGTTTGGTTGTTTTTGATATTCATATCATTAGATTATTAAAACATACAGTGAGTTAATCGATTTGGTTAATCAGCTTTAAAAATAAATTATTTTTATTTCATTTTTATTTTAGCTGTATGATTAAATCGTAATATTAATATTTGTTTGTTTCGGAGTCACTGCGACCTACAACATTGGACGTTCATCTCTGTGTTCTAAATGAGACCAAAGAATGTAAAAATATATTCTATTCTAGCCAAAAAGTTTCTAATATATTATATTATACTGTAGATTTTATATAAATTATATCTTGAAATATCTTTCCAATTATTTATGTGTACAAGATGATTAAATAGTTATCTATTAATACAGTACGATTTATTAAGTATATTAATTATTTGCCACAAATGGAAGATCACATCGATGGGAATTATTAATTTTGTAAAAATATTAATTATTAACTTTTTTTATTTATCTTGTACACAAAATATAATTATTTTAAGACAGATGCACTACTTATCGTGTTCAAAATAATATTTGTCTATTTATTCTGTCAATTTTAAATATATTAATATACTTAGTAGCAAAAAAATCTGTAGCCCATTTATAATAATATATTTACCTATACATTTATAAAATTAGACAATATAGTAAGAAAATATTTAATCCTATAATTTTACTAAAACTTTACCTTCGTAGTGTTTGAAGAAAATTTTAATAATATTTTAGGTGAATTGAATATATATTTTAAATATAAGATACTCGTAGCCCGATTTTGTATAAATGAGTGAGATGATACACAATTATTTGTAGATTATCAATATATTTATTGTATTTTGTGTTAGATGTTGGACACTAAATAAAAACATAATGGAAAGTTCCAGTGAATAGTAAAAATATAACTAATGTTTCATGAATATAAAAATATATACTTTATCAAGTTATTTTAGTCCAACTCAAAATATTTGCAAAAATAGAATTGTTATTAAGTGTCTAATATCTATCAAAATTACCTATGCTTTACCTATCTAAGATAAATGTGCTTCCATGTATTTTAAAATTATGAATAGTAAATTTATTGTTATAATTTTTAAATAAATTGATGTACTGTGTACTTTGAAATTTTACAAACTTATTTAATCATTACTACTCAAAAAAAAAAAAAGACATACGAACATTATTTAAAAGATTTCCATTTACCAACGAAGTAGTAATTACAGTTATTATCATAATTATTGTTTACGCAAAAGTTGAAGGTTAATGTAAACCGCCCATTTACTAAATAATTATTAAATATAAATGAATAAATAAATATCTAGTACTTAGGGCATATAATAATCATACAGAGTAATCTATGAGCCGACATGTCATTTTAATCAACATAATTACTTTATTAATTACTTATTTATCATTATTTTGCCAAAAATACCAAATTATATAACTATTTATTTGTGATTATTATAATTAATTGAAATAATTATATTATATACAATTATATAATTTTGAAGCCATATTGTCTGACATAATTTTTTATTTTTGAAAAAATGTTTTCAAAATTCATATTTAGTTTAAATCGTTGAAATATTTATTTCATTAAATAGTAGATAATAATATGTGTTATGTTATTTTAAATTACCTTTTTTCCTGCGAATGTTCAAAAATTTTTTTTTCTTTGTTCCTCTCAAACTGAGCATCTGCCATCTAATTTTGAAGAGATTAGATGGCAGATGCTCCCATCCTTGGTTGACTGGTAGAGAATGCCTAAGGCATTAAGTCCGCCTTTATACCTTTTTGAGTGTGAAAAGTTTAAATAAATAATTATCACATGAAGAATAAAAGTAAAAATATATCCAGTCAGTGCACGCATTTTTCAGTAATAATGTAAGCTCAAAACTTAAGGAGCTCTATATATAGTTAGTTATTTTCCCTTAACACGTTGAGTGTCGGGAGCCCTCCTGGAGGGTTCACCTAGTCGCATATGGCATGCTGGGAGCCCTCGCGGCTTATTTTAAACGTAGGTTTTTCTTAGCGAATACAGCATTATAAACTGTGAAAATAAAATTTGATGTATATTTTAAAAGCGTGGCGTTGGTTTTCAAATAAAACTTTTTTTAATTTTTAGTTCTCGGTTACAAATGTTCACAAAAAAATTAAAAGGTTGAAAACTACGTATAGCGACGAGACCCCCCTGAAAACACTATTTTACTTCGTTTCACAGTGTTTTATAACACGGCTTTAAGCCTAATGCCGTTGACCGTCTGCGAAGGTTAACTTTAGCGCAAACGTAATGCCGGCAACCATCCCGGAGGGTTCACTTCCAATATGTATGTCGGCATGGCGTGGCATGGCGTATGAGTTCTATGAAAAGTGGGTGGGGGCAAAAGTGTTAAGGGTCTTCACCTGTGTTATTTCCGGCCATAAATCACAGTTAGATCAACATACAACCTGATACTGACCTGCAAATTGCAAAAAACTTAAGATTTAAGACCAGGCACTCTAAAGACAATTTCCACGCAAGCTCCGCCCCCATGCACCTCGCTACTCCGATAAGTACTAAACGTTAACACATCAGTAATAAAGTTGAATATCGCGTGCGCTCTTTGAGCGTGTTACACGAAATAAGGATTGAGACTTATGCCATTTAGTTTCTAAATGGCGTAAGTCTCGATTCTTATTTTGTTTAAAACTAAAGTAATTATTGATCTAGAGAAAAAATATCTTGTAACTAAATTTTGGATTGTTTACTGTGAATAATTATTGATTTTAATCTTTAATCTTAAGAAAAGTTAAGATTTTCGAATAAAAATGAATCGAGCGAGAATTTTACAATTTTGTAACTGTCTCGAGTTACATGGAAAGAAAAAAATCCAATAAATCCACTAAAGTTCCATTTTGATTGTATGCCCGACTGTTTCAGAATATTAATGCAAATTGACATGCAATTTAGGAAGCCTCCTCTTAAATTTCCAAAACAAAGCATTTTTTGACACCCTACTTTTAAATACTGGTCACAATGACAGATTATGATGCCGACCGTTATAATTTGACGGAACCGCGGAACTGTAACTTAAGGTGCCTTTTCCACGGGCGAGAAAATCGCGGCGATAATTTGAAGGCACAGCGTGACTATCGCCGCGATTCTCTCGTCCATGGAGATGGTGCCTTAATGAAGTTTCAATTCACTGGGTATTGACAAAAGTAGTAAAGCTCTTAGGCTAAGCGTATGCTGAGACGCAGGTGAAGCAAGTCCACGCAGCGCATGGCAGAGCAGATTTTGTAATGTATGGACGCACTGACAGCCAAGGCTCGGATACCGGTAAAATTTTCAAACCGTTATCATGTACCTACTTGACGCAAAAGCCTTTACTTTCAGGTTCACTCGTTTAAACCGGTTTATTAAACGGTTTTGGAGGAGTACGTAAAGGCTGTACTGATAGTGTGCTGCGTCACCTGCGTCTCAGCATAATGCTTAGCCTTAATGTTGTAGTCGACCTCGTAATTGGTCAACTATAGGTACACAGGAATCTTAAATCGAGCCAGTCCACATATTTTTGTTTAAACGTCTGTTACCTTTTTAATTGAACATGAATTCAAATTTGGAATAACCGTGACACAAAATGATGGCCAGTATTTTGACTTCAAAAATGCATTAGACCTTTTTCTTTGACACATAATTATTCTGATTTTTTTACATTTTAGATACGAATGGTAATAGATACCATATTATTTAATAAAGATGTTAAAATAATGTCACTATGCTAAAACCTTACTATTTGGTTAATTCATCAGTGAATTTTTGACACAGTCTTGCAAATTGACCGACTCCTTATAAGCAATATGATGTAACCGCGTGGGTTCTCGCCTTGAGGTCTAGGCTACAAAATAATACATTTATTTATTGCCTAGGCGATAAAACTGGAGAAATATGTGGGTGTGGTATTGTTTATATGCCAATTACATACGTATAATATGTGTAAAACATATGTCTGTATGGCAGAAAGATACTATTTTAGAGTTAGTTTGATCTTTACCTATATTTTTTGGTGATTGATCACTTTTTTCAGACCACATTTGAGTGTGTGTTAGCAAGGGCTCGTGTTTAAGTAATAAAAACCGCATGGGTTGATCGATCAGGTTAAGCTATGCTTGCCGTAGATGGGTGACCAACTTAACATACCGAGACCCCTCTGTGCCTCGGAAAGAACGGTAAACTTTTGGTCCCAGCTGTCATTTTTGGATCTTTGACAGTCGTTACGGGTCGTCAGAAACCTGAAAGTCTGACAACCAGTCCTACAAAGGGGTATCGTGTTACTCAGTAACTAGGTTGTGGAGGTTAGATAGGCAGTCGCTCCATGTAAAATATTGGTATTCAGCTGCATCCGGTTAGACTAGAAGCCGACCCCAACATAGTTGGGAAAAGGCTAGGCAGATTGATTCGTTTGAGTGAGAAAGGCTACTTGAGGGTTTAGACATAGTGGCATTCTATCTTCGACAACGATGAAGGAAAAGTAAAAAAATGTATGGGACTGACATAAACTATCGAAAAGCTTATGTTAATCCTGTTGAAAAGTGCTGTAAAATTCAAAACGCTTTGAAAACAATTGCCAAAATTAGGTCCCTAGAACCTGGAGCCACCAGAGCAGTGGCCTAATGGTAACGGCCGCGGCTTACGAGTTTATAGGTCGTAGGTTCGAACCGTGATAGGCATTTTACTTTGTGTAAATAATTTCATCACCACTGCTCTCAAAACGGTGAAGAAAACATCGTGAGGAAATAGGCATGTCCGAGAACCAAAAATTCGAAGACATGTAGATGTCACATGAGGCACTGGGTGCGCGTGGTGGATTACGGTCCACTCCCTCTCACTGAGAGGAAGCCTGTGTCCCAGCAGTGGGAACATTTTTAGGCTGATTATGCCAGAACCTCGTTTCATGCAACCCATTTTCTTAATGTAAGTGAATAACATAACATAATAATCACGCATGTATTCTTGAAGAGTCACCAGTTATGTTTAAATGACAGGGGGTGAGCCTATTGCCATCAACCGGGCACAAATCCAGACACCAGGCAGCAACTGAGAAATTCCAGATGAAAAAAATCGAATAACACTTTCCCTGTTCGTAGTACTATAGAAAGAAGGTAAGGCAAATTTTTCCTTGACGGAACTCATAAATATTAGACAAGACACTTATGGATTGATTACCTTGAACAAAAAAGGTGACTCTAACGTGAAATTGAAAGTAAAGATTTCGTTTGATTATCACGCGAGTATCAAGGCAGACGATCATTATGTATGGAGTGGGTGTAGCTTACTATAAGCTTAAGGAACTACCGGTGACTTTGGATGTCTTAGGCTTAAGACGAATTTGGCTGTCCAGGCGCAGGTTTAGCGAAAGCTCTTGTATTGTCAAAATGAAAGAAAATAAAAGTTATAAAAACTAAAACCCAACTTCTAAAACAAAAAAAATCCGGAGTCACACGAAATCTGTTTGATTTATAAGATTTTAACACGTGCGACTCCGGATTTTTTCTGTGATGTCTTATTTATACGTTTTTAGTTGACTTTTTTGTTGCAGTTGGGTTTTAGTTTTTGTAAATTTTATTTTTATTTAAATTATTTTGGGGTTATGAAATTTAGACAGTATGTTAACCAATAGAGGGCGTTCCCGTTAACCCGAAATAGTATAGCATCCACTAATGCAAAAAAAAATACATCGAAAAAAAAAAAGTTTATTTAATTTTTTTATTAATAAAATTTTCACAAAAAAAATATCTATTATTTTGATACTTAACAGAGTGCAAGTGTCCGTGTGCAGAGTGTTTGTAGCAAATGTCAAAATTACATAAGATAGGCCAGTAAAACGGCCTTCACCACTTCCCAGTGCTTTAGCTGGGAAGATGTGGCGCAACAAACTCCCCAGTAGCACAGCTGTCTGTTCAGTTAGATGAACTTGATCAGATTACAGATTGATTACAGATTTTACATTTGCATAGACAAAGTATTTGTCATTCATTACTAGTAGCAATGTAATGATCTCACTTCTGACAGGATAAGTAGACGTGTTGAGTTTGAAATCAGCTTAGTGATCTAAAGGTGCGTCTACGCTAGACGAGCCGAGCATGAGCGCAGCACGAGCCGAGCACAAATTCGTGTAGTGTAGACCGATTTACGAGCTTCGATCGAGCGGGCTTCGAGCATTTGTTTCGTACTCGACTGTGCTCCGCTAATCGTCAGTTTTTTGATGAACCCAAAGGGATTTGCATCGCGCTAAAACTACGTTCGAGGACAGTGATCGTTGTAGGTTCATTGTAAAGTTGTAAGTCCACACTTGACGCCGCGAACGACGACGTCCAGAACGCCTCCGCTCGTGCTCGGCTCGTCTAGCGTACACGCACCTTTAGGAATGCAATAATTTAAAGGGATAGTTGAATTTAAACGGAATTGGGTGCAGTAAGCATGTCTGGTTCCCTAGAGATAATTGAAAATGCTAGAAAAACCAACAAAAATGGATTTCTAAAGGCAGAGTGGATGTACCGCTGTTTTCAATAATTCATCTTTACTACATCATCTGCCTAGCCTTCTCCCAACTATGTTGGGGTCGGCTTCCAGTCTAACCGGATGCAGCTGAATACTTTTACATCATCATAACTATTTTACATGGATCGACTGTCTATCTGACCTTCACAGCCCAGTCACTGGGTAACACGATACCCCTTGATAAGACTGGTTGTCAGACTTTCGGGCTTTTGATTACTTGTTAGCCATCGTAGGTGAGCAGACGTGGTCTAGTGGTAACGACCATGACTTACGAGTTGTATATCGTAGGTTCGAATTGTGACAGGCGGTTTAATTTGTGTAAATTATTTCATCACCACTGCTCTCAAAACGGTGAAGGAAAACATCGTGAGGAAACCGACATGTGCGAGAACCAAAAAATTCGAAGACATGTAACATCCACCAACTCGTACTGCCCACTCCCTCTCACAGTGAGAGGAGGCCTGTGTATCCCAGCAGTGGGAATATTATAAGTTGATTAAGATTATACGTCGGATATCTATGATCGCCATATACGAATCCAACCTTAACCAATATTCATTCACATCATGTCACTAGCGGCCTTCGAGGCGGAAATAAAACTTTATTTCGTTTTAAATATTCATGGATTATACATCAATTGTCTGGCTTTTGTTTATTTTTAATGTATTCTCAATTGCTACTTAAGAGTTTTTATGTGAACGTCTTTATTGGTTTTAGCTATCCTTCTATTTACTGCAAACTGTTTTTCTCAAACATGGTTGGAAATTCGAACATTATTTTGACAACCTTCTTCGAGATAAATCGAACTTACTGTACTGGTCAAAAACAAGCGAGTAGGCGGCCGGCAATGTTACTATGAAACTCCATATATTCTGTCGTGTTTAGCGGCCAATGCTATGAAAACTCATAACTGTCGTGTTATTTAAAAATGGAATTAATTTTTTATTCTCAGCCATGGCAACTACGGAAGGAAATTATCAAAGATTTTATTTAAATTTCGAACTGGCTTAGCAAATACAGCTGTTTATAGTAAAGAAGGAACAAATGAACATATTGATTCTGGAATTTTTAATAAATTTATTTAGTTTGAATTTCCGTGCATTGTTTGAGAAAAGTACCATACAAGCCTTGGCCGCAACCAGGCATCGATGGACTCACGACTCACGTATGTGTGCCTCGGTTTCGCCTCGGCCCACATCTTCACGATCGTTCATCAATGCCCTAATTGGCTGGCCGCGACATTTATTTACTTATTATATTATGTTTATTATATTACAAGCGCATGTAATGTATTTCCAGTTCGAGTGGCATGACATTGTCTGATTTTTTAAAGTAGCAATTCGATACACTATCCCATGCATGTGTCCTACATATAGAGCTAACGTCTGAATTAAATAATATTTTTTTGTAGTATCAAGCTTGTCCTTATTATAGTTATTTTTTGCCTCGTCTCGTAACTTAATCATTAATTTAATATTATCTGTTATCCAGGCGTGGGACGGTCCCTAAATATCTTACTCTTTATTGGGGCATGTAAGTCATACAAATGGATGATAAAGACATTAAAATGCTCAATCATCCTGTTAACATCTACCAGTGTGCCAATTTCAAACCATGGCATTAAATTCAGATCCACCTCAAAGTAATCCATCAATATATCCCTTAGATGTCGATATACAACTAGCCTAGGTTTTCTATTTCCCTTTTTTATGACAGTATTACATACAATAAACGAGTGATGACCAAGTTCACTGATATGATTGACTATTACATTACGAACCCCCACATCGGTACAGATCACATCTATGAGAGTACTACTATCGCCTACAAAATGTGTTGGTGATTGTACCACTTGATTTAGATTGGTATAATTAAGGAATTCCATCATATCTTTGGTTTTTGTATTGTTTATATCCAATAGATTAACGTTGAAATCTCCCAGTAACACCAAATGATCGTAAGGTGCCAATGCGCTAATATTATCAGTTATGCCATCCAGAAACGTTGACAATTCAAACCAGGGTGGCCTGTATGCAGTGCCAATCAACAACTTTCTACCATTGATAGTTAGGTTCAACCACATCTGTTCCATATCCGACTGCTCTGAGTGTGGCCGAACACGCGCCCTTACTCCCATTTTAATGTAAAACGCTTTTACATTAAAATTACTTTTTAATGTAAAAGGTAGTTTTCGTATGGAGATGAATGGGCAAGAAACTCTACCGTTACTCTTTTAAAATGTTTTACAATATTTTGTGTACATTAATTATATCATTATATGTGAAAACGATGCACCTGGAATAAGATTACTATACCTGATTCAGACAGTTATGAACCGCTTTTATATAACTATATTACGGTATATAGTTCTATCCATAGTGATATAACTATGTCACGGCTAATATAATTTAAAAAAAAAAACAAATTTACTTAAACTGTGGAAAAGTCAAAAACAAGGTTTGAAATTAGTAAGATCATTTATTTTATTTAGGTAACTAGTGTAAATAATGTTGGTTGATCAAAAAATATTGTAATATAACATAAGACGTACATAATAAGAAAGAAAGAAAACTTGTTTATTCTGCACAAAATAAACCACATTACAGAAAAAAAAAGAAAAACAGAAAATACTCATTTGCAAATTGTCATAAATATGCTAGTTGAAATTGCAATTGTAAGAGTATATTAAAGGACTATTGTTACATATATTATGCATAATTTGAACAAAGAACTTGTAAATTACCCAACAGATCTGCATAACACTTTAAACAATGGGAATATTTCTTCTTTCTTGTGTTTGTGGAAAGTTCAGACAAGGTGATTGCATAACTGTTATTAGATAATATTAGAATCATCTGCATCTTTTGTAGGTGTGGAGAAAAATGTGATATTATTATCTACTATTAGGTAATAGAAACAATATGTTTGTGGAAAAATAGCGCTTTCTTTGCACAAATTTCAACACATCATTGGGCTTCAGGGGTTGTTTGCTTCTTAGCTCTATTCCAGATTTTACCAAAATTGGTTTAGCGGTTTAAAACGAAACAAACATACACTTTGACAGAGAAACAGAGACACTTTCTGGAAGAGATTCAAAGTTGTGTGCTTTATGTGTTGCAGTCCAAATCTGTCATTGTGTCAACATCAACAAGAAATCGAACCCACTACCGATACGGTCGCCGCGGGTCATTCAAATGATCTAAACGAATAGCATTGTGTAGGTTTGTATTTGTACATAGTTTCTGAGAAACGCTCCGAAAGTATAAACAAACAAAATACTATGGACAAGTGTGATCGGTGACTGTATGGTTCTGTATGTGATTTTTTTATTTTATTTATTCAAAAAGTTTTTTTTATACAAAACATGACGCCTGTTTTTTCCAAGTAGAGGTGTATCTATAATAGATTCACACTTCGCCAGTTATGTTTAAGTCCCATGTAACAGGGTCAACTACCGGGCACTCCCTGGTCCAGGTCATGGTACGGAACGAAAGGGCATTGGAGGCCGTTACCTCCTTCTGCGAAGCAGTAATGCTCGAGAAGGAGGAGGCGGAACGCGTGAGGAAGAGGCAAATTTCGCGCCCTCACGCCCCTAACCACCGCAGGAGACGCCCTAGGCATCGGGAATCGCAGGCTGATTCCCGGCCACCGTAGTCGCGGGTTTGGGAACGGTGAGCAATGGGTAGCTCGCTGTCTGATAAGGACCAGGCCCGGGTGGACGGTGCGTTGTGTGCCACGCGCGTCTCAAAGAGATGTCGGCACAACTGAAGGGGTCCGCTAGGGCCGATGCCTGCCGGGGTCGCGGGAAAGTCCGAAAATTATACCGTGACCCGTGGAAACATACAGGCAAGAGTAGAAGTAAGAGTCTGCAACGCCCTCCCACTCCGCCCAGAGCGGGAGAAGTTATTTGATAATATCCCACACAACAAAAAGGCTGCTACTGAGAAATTCTTGATGAAGAAACAGTAATAAAATTAGTAAAAGCTTTTTCGGTGTAGGTACCTTTATGAGTTTATTAATTACTAGCTGCGCACTGCAGTTTTACCAGCCATGATCCCGTAGAAATATCGGGATCGAAAGTATTCTATGTCCTAAAACAGCCTAGCGTCCGTAGACCAAGACCCCAGGTCTTGGTCTACCCAGGTGCTTAATTTCATCTAAATTCGTTCAGCCGTTTTAGCGTAAAAGTGTAATAAACAAACAAACTCACTTTCGCATTTATCATATCAGGATTGTGTAGCTTACCAGTGAACGCAATGTTTTATTTGCGTTCACTTTAGCTTACACACATACACAAACTCACGCCTTGTTCTCATGGGGGTAGGCAGAAACAACAGAGCGCCAAATGCTACGATCCTTACATACTCCTTTTGCTTCGTTTACGTTGATACCTACATCTGGTCATACGCCCGCCGGTTGCGACCACGCACTTGACCTTTCTGAAGAACATCATCAATAAGGTCACTGTATGTCCTTCTAGGGTGATCCCTCCCGGCGTTTCCACTCACCTCAGCAACTCAATAAACAAATAAAAAACACATTGACATGATTAAAAACATTAACCTCTTTTTGGTGACCATCTGAGTTCGGTCGAGTCGGGTTTCTACAAATAGCAACGATATTTACAAGCACAACACGATATATTAATTTCAAGGGCCATTCACAAAAAAAAAAAACAGTCGATCGCTTCCATAATGGCAACATCTTGAGTAACATTTTTGAACCTGCTACCTCCACATGCAACCCGAAGCGGTGTTGCAAGATTCCTTTTGCCATACCAAAAAAAAAAACGACCCTTATTAACTTTTATTATCTCTGGTTGACCCACTGACATGATTATAATACATTTTATGATCAATAAACTCTTATTTGTAATGGGTATCAGAATAATGTTTCGTTGATTTACTGATGCAAGTGAAGACATTCTTTTGTCTTGCGATTCGAGACGTGACAATGAATTGAGTGATCGTCATTTGTCAAACTTAGAGCCAATTTTAATTACTGATATTCTGTAACGTTCACTTTTAAATTCACACATTAAAAAAAAAGTAAATCATCGATGTATTCAAATGGGTCGCGGGTGATCGATATTTTATTTGTATTTTTTTATGCTGGATTTAATAACTTGAATAATATGGACCAAAATGTATAAATAGGTTGTATTGTTTGCTAAATAGTTTTATCCGTCCATTGTGGTCCACACGATTTTTTTTTTAGAAAATCATTTGCATATGATTAAGATTTTATTTTCAGATTTTGACAATTATACAGTTATGCCATTCGCAAACAGTTTTTAGAAGTGATGGCTTTATTTATGGATCCCTAAACTCTTAACGACATGATAAGCGTCCGGTCATCTCAAACCAAACATTTGCCTAAACAATTACTTATCTTTAAATGTGGCAGTGAAAACTGTTAAAATTATCGTAATCTAACATTATCACAGTCGGGTAAACAGAGGGTTATGAGTTTGACGCAATTTCGGTGTTAAAACGTGTTACATAATGTTTGATTTTCTCTTGTGTCGGCGTGAGATATTCGCGGATACTCATGCCTTGGTTATTTAACTAATTAACTAGTAAGTTTCGTAATTAATTCGGGTTAATTGTCCAGGGTGCACTGGAAGTAAATCTGGTATCTATAAGGGGGACTGTGTTGTCATTTTGACGTTTGAAAAGTTCTGATTCCGAGCCTAGTTTGAAGAAATGTCTTTTTTTTTTTACTCTTTTGATTAAAGTGCAAGTCGTCTTTTGGGGGGTATAGATGCTCCTTGCATCCCGAGTAACTAACTAAAAATTGAAGTCTTCGTAAAGGCGGACCGGTGAGCACGGCACTGTCATATTTTTTTTTAAATTAGGGGTTAGTAGAGCGATTTAAATAGCCCGGGGGCAGGTTGAAGTTCCTATTAGATTCTTTCGTTATAAGCTTCGTATTGCTCACTATGTACGGGTTATTTTTCTTTTGAACAAGAAAGAATTAAATGCAATGTTTCTACAAGTTATTTTGTAAAATCACTCTGTCATAATTGTAATACCTTGTACACTTCCGAATCAACTTTGTAGCTTCATTTTTCTGTATGACAGACTCTTTTGACAATTAAAAAGTGCCTGTAAATGGTTTAATTGAAATAAATACTTAGGTTGGAGTTGATTTCAAACTCAAAAACTCCAACTCAAAGCATTTATTTCAAATAAACCAATTACAGACACTTATTAACTGTCAAAGATTCGGTCAGTCAGAAAGATGAAGCTAGTTGCCCATTCCAAAGCGTAGTAGGTACTTATGGAGAAGAGCGGGCAAGAAACTCCACGGACACTCTTTTAAATCAAAATAATGGTACGATTGTAGTTTGTTTTTCTAATACTTAACATAAACTGCTTAAAATACGGATAATTAGAGTGCTTCAGATGCATCTGCATATCGATATTTGAAATTTCCACCGCCGAAATAGCTAAATGCATCGTTGCCGAAAGCCAACACCCCCATAACATCGAATCCCGTTGTGTTCACGGTACCCCGTAACCTCGTAGACCAGAGCTAGTTTTCATAAACTTGTTTTTAGACTGAAATAGGACATTGAAACATGTCCTGAGACATTCCGCTTAGTCAGCCGACATGTCCGCGGTGGGAGGGAGGACATAGATCAGTGTGTAGAGGGGACATGGACGATGTTAGTGCCTACAAGGAGTATTTTTGGGGAGAAAAAAGTTTTTGGTCATTCGATGTATTTAGTTGAGTGTAGTAGTTTATTAAGATTTTTCGTTGTTTGTTTAGTAGCAAATAAGCTATGTTAACAAAAGTAACAACATTTAAATGTCACGCAGTATTTTAAGTTTGGGTGGGAAATTATCAAATAACTTCTCCCGCTCTGGGCGGAGCGTGAGGGCGTGTCAGACTCTTACTGACTAAAACCCACCCGTGTTCCTTCAGTTGACATGTTGCCGGGGGCCAGGATCTCCTTTTCGACATGTTATTTTCTTAGAACTTATGCATCCTGATTATTAAACCCCGAGTAAAGTAATACCTTACTTGAAGCCTCAAGTTAATACTGGTAACCTTAGCAAAATTCGTGTAGGTAACCTTATTCTGGACTTAAGGGTCATGCAGATTTAAAAAATCGGCCAAGTGCGCCTCGCAGCACGCACACTGAAGGGTTCCGTAGTTGGGATGAATATATCCCAAGAATTAACTTAACATTGTAGTTCAAAAACATGTTTTGCCATATGGGATGATTGGAAGATCATGTTTTTGGAACTGCAAATGTAAGTTGATCGATTATTACTCGTCAATTTGTAGAGCGTACTTAGCTATGATAGTTTTAATTTCGTTGTTGACTACTGCCGTGAATTTTTCCAAAACCCACCATTTTGCTGGTAGGGGGACGCACACTTGACTCTAACAAAAATTAGCACTTTAAAGCTTAATATTTCGCAAATGGATCCTGAATCCAAAAATGGTTTTCACATACTCACAATATTTTTGACCTCTCCAGCGATACTCTACAAGTCCACACCATGCGATAGAGGAATAAAAAAAAACATCCCCACTTTACAAGGCTAATAAAAATGGGCCCTATAAAAATATTATAAATAAAAAACTAATAAAAATATTAATATTACCACTTTGTCGGCGTGATTAATATGTATACCCATGCCAACATAATACTGGGTATGGGAGTCTCAGACAGACTATAAGGGTTCCTTGTTAACTGGGGAACCCTAAAAACTATGTAAAATGCCATTAAACTAACAAAATGTGTCAGTAGACTTAATTTAAGTACCTATTGTTACTCAGAAACACTTAATTATACTACGTAATAGACGAGGAAAATAAATATTGACCCACCATTAACCTATATGTCGCATCTTCCATAAAACGAAAATCTATGTCAAGACAGAGACGGGTGCAGTGCGAACGCGACCGAAATAGATTGCGCTGTGCACGCACACGGCTCAGACTCCTGCGCAGCCCGCCGTTCATAACAAGGATCCATTGATCCATGGATCTTTCTCGTTCAAAATCTTCAAAGAAATTTTTAAGTGACTTTAAAAATTGATATGGCTCCGTGAATTTTTGAGACAAAGTGAATGATTTTGGTTATTATTTTTTGTTAATAATTTTGTGAAAATGCGCTTGTGTTTTGCCGTGTGTTTGTTCGTCTGTGTGACCTTGTGTCCAGATGCTTATGGTAAGTTCATTATTATTAATTTTTTTGACTTTGACATTTTTAGGATTTAAGCTATGAGGTCAGGCCATTTATGCGGTGGTTTTGTTAAGATTTTAAATTCAATTGAGTTTATTTATTGTTTAATTTGAAAAAAATAAATCGAATAACGTCTTTTATGGTTATTTTCTCGACCATTTAATATACATACTTTGGAGTTACCTATTAATTAATTAATTAAATAAAGTAATACGTATAATACGTATATTACTTGAACTTATTAAATCAATTATTTAAAGTAAAAATTACAATATGCTACTTAATAACATGTCTTTAAAGTTCACGCCATTTAAGCTTACGATGCAGTTAAAAGCTTCGTTTTACACACGAAGTTCATAAAAGTTCAACATAACAAATTAAAATGATACTGTGCAGTAAAGGTACTTACCTGAATTGCAATTAAGCAAATAGTTAGATACATCCTAATTAAGATTGTCTTAGATTTCGTTACATATTTGCAACAGGATCTCTGCTATTTGGTTACAGTTCATTAATAAATTCTTCACCATGATAAAAAGTTTTGAGTATGAATGTGGATGGCTACAAGAGTAGGGGAAGACCAAAGATACGATGGATGGACTGTGTGAAAGATGGTATGGATAGAAAGGGGGTGACTGCTGAGATGATGACTGATAGAGAAATATGGAAGAAAAAGATGCACCGACCCCAAATAAATCGGGATAAGGACATGATAATGATGATCATGATAAATAGGTGCAATTAATCGGAGGTTTCAGAAGCCGATTTTTAACCACTAGGATGCGATTTGAATCTAGAAAAAATCTAATAATGTGACTTTTATCTATCTCTAAGTAAACCCTTATGATGATTCTTTTTTTTTTTTAACTGAAAATTTCTTCAGGCGCTTTGGGCATATTTGAGATGGAAAAAAAGCATTGAATTGCGACCTGTTACCGACACCTCAGAGTAAAAGACATCAACGCGATGCAAGTATTTTTACTTGAAAGGTTTTGGAAGTGTTTTTTTTTTAGTTTTCTCTTCTGTCGGCACTCCCGGAGTGCCACTGTTTTTTTTTTGTTTTTATTACGAACGCTTTTAACGTGCACGTCTTTCTACATTGTTCTCACATGTATAATTTCAACGATGAATGATGTAACCAATATTTTGTAACAATGTTTTGATTTAAAAGAGTGTCCGTGGAGTTTCTTGCCCGTTCTTCTTCATAGGAATATACTACGCTTTGGAATGGGCAACTAGCTTCATCTTTCTGACTGACTGAACCCTTGACAATTCAAAAGTACCTGTAATTGGTTTATCTATATATATATATAAATGAATCCCTATTTTCCTTGGTCACGGTATCACGCTAAAACGGCTAAACGGATTTGGATGAAATTTGGGATATGGATAGACCTTGACCCGGAGAAGGACATAGGATACTTTTTATCCCGATATTTCTACGGGATCGAGACTTATGCGGGTGAAACCGCGGGGCGCAGCTAGTCTATATATATAAAAATGAATCCCTATTTCCCTTGGTCACGACATCACGCTAAAACGGCTGAACGGATTTGGATGAAATTTGGGATATGGATAGACCTTGACCCGGAGAAGGACATAGGATACTTTTTATCCCGATATTTTTACGGGATCGAGACTTATGCGGGTGAAACCGCGGGGCGCAGCTAGTTTGAAATAAATGCTTTGAGTTTGAGGAAAACATCGTGAGGGAACCCTGAATTTAATAATCTTACGTCGCAAACACGTAGGAACCTACTGGGCATGCATCTTGAACAATGCTCTTACCTTACCTAAAAGATAACTTTGCATTCAATCAATCTGCCTAGCATGTTTCCAACTATGTTGGGGTCGGCTTCCAGTGTAACTGGATGCAGCTGAATACCAGTATTTTGCATGAAGCGACTGCCTATCTGATATCCACAACCCAATTAATGGGTAACACGATACCTCTGGCAAGACTGGTTGTGACAAGCTTGCCGGTAGTCAGACTTTTGGTATTATGGCTACCCGTAACGATTGTCAATGATCTACGAATGACACAACGGCTTGGCTTAACATGCTTTCTGAGGCACGGAAAGGTCTCGTTTTATAATGTCATCCATGGGCATGTGACCGCCCGTATTTATCTGAATATTCATGAAATTTGTTCGAAAATTAACTTTATAAGGGAGACCCCCTTATAAAGTTAATTTTCGAACAAATCGGGATAAGGACATGATAATGATGATCATGATAAATAGGTGCAATTAATCGGAGGTTTCAGAAGCCGATTTTTAACCACTAGGATGCGATTTGAATCTAGAAAAAATCTAATAATGTGACTTTTATCTATCCCTAAGTAAACCTGCATGAACATTTTTTTTTTTTAAGTAAAAACTTCTTTAGCGCCTAAAGAAGTTTTTACTTTAAAAAAAAAGTTGAGCATTTTTGAGATGGGAAAAAAGCATTGAACTCGCGACCTGTTACCGACACCTCAGAGTAAAAGACATCAACGCGATGCAAGTATTTTTACTTTAAAGGTGATCTACGAATGACACAACGGCTTGGCTTAACATGCTTTCTGAGGCACGGAAAGGTCTCGTTTTATAATGTCATCCATGGGCATGTGACCGCCCGTATTTATCTGAATATTCATGAAATTTGTTCGAAAATTAACTTTATAAGGGGGTCTATCTTAATTTTTTTATAAAAATATAAAAAAATCGATATCTCCCTTTGATTTTATGTTTAAATTCGTGTTTAAAATAAATATAGATTTTTTTAGAAAAAAAAAAGAAAAGTGTCTTCGCTTCGGTTTTTTTTTCATAGTCCACAAATTTTAATAAAAAATGGTAGTAAATCCGATAAAATAACTCATAAGCTTTTAGAATAATAAACAGAATCCAAATCGAGCCAATAACGTCGGAGATTATGGCTAACGCTACTCAAAAAAAAAAAAAAATTGAATAACATGAAATATGTTAAAGTTATAACCCCCTTCTAAAGTGAATTTTCGAAAAAAAAAATCATGAATATTCAGAAAAATATGGGCGGTCACATGGCCCATTGTATTGTAATGTCTCAAACCAACAAATTTTGTCGGTCTGAGTGTAATGTATGGTCAACCATCTACGAACCGACCGCGGCAAGCGTAGTTTAACCTTCGATCGACCCGTGCGGCTGTTATTTTTTAACCACGAGCCCATCAAAAATATAACTTTGCATTTAGAGAGATAGTTTTAGGCTGTTATTTTTAACTAGCTGTTCTAAGTTCTAAGTCTTTTTCTAAAATAATATTAGCTTAAGTTGCCAGTGAAAGTCTCGTCGAATGAGTACCTACAGCCGTTTTGAAGCTAACAGGAACAAACAGACGGACAGACAAAAAACAAATGTTATTTTGTTTTAAGTACCGTTTACACTTTCTAATGCATTTAGTAAAAAAAAAAAAAAACTGTTATTTTGACATCAAAAAAAGACTACAATTTTATTTATTTGTATGTATGTATGTAGTTTATATAGATGTATAGAAGATGAATGCATGATTAATGTGTAGGCTGTAAGCATAAGCTAATCACTGCAAGCATAAGCAATCATTTAATGATAACATGAAGATGTATCTTCGTTACTAATTAACCCACGCACTACATGGCTTCACCTCCCAGATTTCACAACACCAAGACTCGTATTTAAAAACGTTTAAAATCTAGTCAAAATCCCATCTCAGTGACAATCAATGTCTAAATAAAAAAAGTCGGGAAATTAGACGTTTTTTTGACAGATTGAGACTGAGATTAAAATGCGAACTTTATTAAAAGTACGGGAATTGCCCTTCTGTTTCCCATCACTAAACATTTCTTTAACGTAGGTGCCGTTCGTGGAATGAAAATAATATTAATAAACTATTTCACCGACTCGGCGTATCACAATGTTGTTTCCATGCGATTTGTGGAACAGCTCAGGTGCCGTTCGGTTATGTGTCATTGAAATCAATGCTCGGAAGTGGAATACCTCATAATAAGTGGAGAATTATTGCTGCTTTGCATTCTACTCTTCATTAGTTTACTGGACGTACATTAAAAGAGAGCGATGGTTTTCTAAGCTATCTGCTTCATAAACTTTACAGTTTTTTACAATCTTTTGGAAAGCCTGTCATGAAGTTATTTAGCAGCTTACTTCTGTAAAGTTCAAACCGTTTGGATGTTCCTGATCCACGTTATTAGCTATTTGTCGGCTAATAGAAAGCATTGCCCATTGAAGCCTCTCTATAGGAACCTACTACGCTTTGGAATGGGCAACAGTTTCATCTTTTTGACTTACTGACTCCTTGACAATTCAAAAGTGCCTGTAATAGGTTTAATTTAAATAAATGTTTTGAGTTTGAATGCAGTCCAAACCCTGGCAAAAGGCAATAACCCTAAGTATCAGATGAAAGGGCAGTGTAAATGGCACATTATACTTTATAAGCCAGTTTATAAAAGATGTACTAATCACTACATAATGATGTATTGCGTATAATGGGTACGTTGCATTGGCATTTCTGTTAAAGTTCGCTTTGAATTCTCGTAAGGTACAAATATTATTCTGAACTTGCTGACTACGGACCACGCGGGCAAAGCTTCGGAAAGCAAAAACTTTTATTTTAGAAAAGAATTAGGGCTATTTTTCTAAAGTAAAAGTAGCCTAATTTACTCCATATAACATCAGCTATCTGCTTGTGAAAGTCCCGTCAAAATTGGTTCAGCCGTTTCGGGGATTAGCTGGAACAAACAGACAGACAGATAAAACATTTTAAAATTTGTTTTATGTACTGTTTTATATGTACTTTCATTTGCATTTAGTAAGAAGCTTTTATTTTGACATTACAAACGGTCACTTACATTTTATTTATTTGTAAATTAAACTTCAAATATATAAATATATATAGGTATATATGTGCAGTTCTCCAATCTAGGAAAGTTGTACGAATCGAACTCTCAATAATACCTACGCCGATGGAACGATTGTGGCCTCTCTACTAAAGTCACTTTAGGTTCTTGTACCTACGGCTCAAATATTTGTAGGGTCTACTAAGTGTGAATTAAATGTTTGTGTTTCCAATTAATTAACTTTTGTTATGATAGAGATTTTACATAGTGTTATATTTATGACAGAACAAATATTCATCTGCCTAGCTTTTACCCAATTAAGTCGGCTTCCAGACTGACTAGATGCCTGAATACCAGTATTTTACCAGGAGCGACTGCCTATCAGACCTTCGCAACCCAGTTACTGGGTAACACGATACGCCTTGGCAAGACTGGTTGTCAGACTTTTGGGTTTCAAACTACTCTACAAATGACAGCCGGGACCAACGACTTAACGTGCTTTCCGAAGCACGGAGGATTCTCGGTATGTAATGGAAGGTCCCCATCCACGTTCCTATCTCGGCAAACGTTGCGTAACCTTGAAGATCGACCCGTGCGGCTGTTTATGTAGCCAGGAGCCCCCTACACAAGACAGAACAAATGATCAACATTAAATTGATCGAGTTTGTTCTACAATTGCATTCCTAACATTATGAGTTCATAACAGCTTTTAAATTGAATGGTTGATGGCAGGCCCTTAAGTACAATCAACAAAATAAGTGCTTTAGTGATGACTGATGACTCTACAGTTTCAATTTCAAATGTGTTAAGTGGAAGCTCATTAGGTACTTGTTAACACTTCCTACTGAGTTTATGCCTGTGTTGGAATTTTGAGAGTGCGTTTACAGTAACAGTGCATTATGGCAAAGGTTAGAATTGAACTCATTACCACATTCGCCACTCTGCTGCTTTAAAACACTACAAAAGGCCAATTTTCGTAATTAAAAACGTTCAAAATCTTGTCGAAATCTCATCTCACCGACAATCAATGTCACGACGATTGAAATTGTAGGAAAATTTAAAGTAATTTTGACAGATTGAGACTGAGATTAGAATGCTCTTAAAAACACGGGAACTGCCCCCAGTTTCATAAAAAATCCGTATCGTTTATTTTTAGTCTGAAAACCATCTTTATTATTGTTAAAAATCACATTATTTCTAATTAAGTTATTTAGTAAACTCATGGTCCTCCCATGTATCAATTTATTTGGGATCGGCGCAGTTTGTACCTACGCCCTTTTCTACTCTCTTTTTAGCTATACACACAATCCATCCATTTAATAAAATAATCAAAAACTTACCTTTAGGGACCTGCCTTATAATTACCGAAAAAACCGGCCAAGTGCGAGTCGGACTCGCACACAAAAGGTTCCGTACCACCGATCAATATTTAGCTGTATACCTATTACGGTTCATGAGATACAGCCCGCTGACAGACAGACGCACAGTGACGGCTTAGTAATAACTAAGCTTCCAGCGCGGACAGGGTATCCGAAAGGTGTCAAACGGAACTCTGTTGGGTTCCGCTTGGCACCTTTCGTATACGGAACCCTAAAAACGACCAAAAGTATAAAGTGCTTGCATAACACTTTTGCTCCTGACTGCACAAACGAATAAAAAATAAATAAAACAAAAACAAATGAAGTTCAAAAACCTATTAAAACAAAGTGTTTTAAGTAGCAGATGATAGAAACATCGTCAGATGGGATGCTGCAACGATCAGATGATTGAGATGGTAATCTGTTATGAGCATACATTTTGATTGAGTTCTATAATAGCTTGGTTTTATTACTTATATTGCTTTGAGATTAGATTATGAAGTGTGAGGATGAAGTATTTGGAAAATATTTTTTTCGAGCAGGCAGCTTGGGTCTATCTGGTTTTATATTACGAATTGGATTGCCGCAATTATATTAAAATATCTGTTTTTGGAACGCAGATCCTTATTTTTTTTTTTTTGGTTGGGACATTATCAAATAACTTCTCCCGCTCTGGGCGGAGCAGGAGGGCGTGTCAGACTCTTACTGACGCAGTTCCTTATCGCACGTTTTATATTATTCAATCTATCTGCCTAGCCTTTTTCCGAGGTCAGATAGGCAGTCGCTCCATGAAAAATACAGCCATCCAGTTAGACTGAAAGCCGACCCCAATTTAGTTTGGAAAAGGCTAGGCAAATTGATTGTCCCAGTGCAGGGCAAAGACCTCCCCCTGAATGTTAAGGTTTTTTTAACTTTTTCACGTATCCCACCCGTGCCAATTAGGCATCAGTTTTAAGTTTTACAAGATATATCTGATACCAAGAGTATTGGCAATCATCCAACTTAGTTCTCGTGAAAATTTTTTCTTTTTTCTTGTGGTTAGTGATTAATCTGGTGTCAGAGTTTTAATGCCGCTCATAGGACTTGGCTTCACATGCCGTCGAGAAATATCGCTCAGGCCGGTTTCCTCACGATGTTTTCCTTCACCGTTTTTTAAGCAAGTGATAATTATACAATACGCACATAATCCGAAAAGTCAGAGGTGCGTGCCTTGGGCTCGAACTCGAGACCTATGACTTGGCAGTATGACACTCACACAACTAGACTATCACTGCTTTAAAAATAATATAAAAATAGGTTATAAAAGGACTTATTATAGTTTTCTTAAAGATCGCAGAACCTGATCAATACATCCCACGCAAATTAATTAGCAGGATCTATTTATATCGTTGATTAAAGCATTGCTCATGAGCCAAGTATACGGGCTAATTACTTATGCAAAGAGGATCCCAGAATTCTAGGAGATAAGCATAATTCTGACACTTTATTATTCAGGCAGTAAACACATCCGTTAACAGAAATAAGAATAGAGGGAGATTTTATAAAAGATGAACGGAATTTGTGAATGATGACTTTGTTAAGGAAAGTTGGTCTAATAGAGATAGAAGAGAGAATGAAAGAAAGAGATGTGTTCTTTCGATCTTCTACTTAACAAAAAATTTAAATTTATTCACTCACGCTCTCTTACACTGATGCGAATAGCACAGAACCTTATGCCCTGAGGCTCCTGGAAAGTGGTCGATGGGAAATCCTCAGCACACACACGGCTTGTTCCAAAAAAATTGGGATAAGATTAGGAGATCATGAATTTTACACATTAAAATGAACAATTTAACTGTACATGACCTTTACTTTGCAGTAAGTAGACCTGTAGATTAGACGTGTACACTGTACATAGTACGTCATTTGTTAAGAATTATGATATTTTAGTCCTATCCTTTATTCATATTTTAAAGGTTTTTATTATAATATAACGTTTATCTGTCTGTCCATGCTTCTAATTCACTAGCTTCTGCCAGAGCCTTCAGTGTCTTCATTCAGTGTCTCCTATCTAGGGTTACTTCTTCAAGTTCCTCAGATAAAAAGTATTTCTATGGCCTTTTTCGGGACGAGTGCCTGTATAAGCTCTATCTTTCGTTCAAATCTGTCCAGTAGTTATGGCGTGAAGCTCAAACATACAAATCGAACGAAAGGCTTCGTTACGATTGATAGCTATAGTTTGAAAAACAAAAGACATACTAATTATATTGTCAGAGATAGAGCCAAAAATTAATAATGCTTCATTTGAAGTGGTCGCATCATTTAGTTCCTTGGATTAGAATCGTGCCCGGTAAATGGTAATAGGCTCATCTAATATTTGCTATCTACTAACTAGTTTACCGACCTCTTCGAATCCTCGATTCTTATTTCCTGCAGTGAATATTGTTACCATCGGTAGTCATCATCTTCCTGCCCTTGTCTCATGTTACGTGGAGTTGGCGCACCACGTTTTCTTTTCCATACTCCCCTGTCAACCGTCACGCTATCATTCACTCCTTTCGTTTTCACATTTCCTCACACAATCCATCCATCATTTCTTTGACTTTCCTCTCCCGCTCCATCCATCAACATTTGTATTCATCACTCTTTTAGTCACGTGCACCTCATCACATGCCCATACCAGGCCAAAAATAATAACATACTTTACTGTGGTAAGCTATTCCTCTATCTTGTGTTTGATTGTTAACTGCCACCAAAGTAGTTATAGACAACTAGCTTCTGCCCACCACTGCATCATCGTGAATTTTTTTATTTTAATATAAAATATATCATGTAGCTTCCCATTAGTCAAATAATTTTTGGAATTGAATCAGTAGTTCTGAAGATCATCCCCTACATACAAACTCACAAATTTTACCGATTGTAATGAACATAAATGATTAATGATAATGAATAATAAAAATTTGAAGATAAAAATTTGTTTTAAAAAAATGATAATGTACATAAATTATTTTAAAAAACTTATTGAAGACTGAAAACTTGCAGTGGCAAAAATTATTATTATTTAATTGGTCTTTGACATTTCTTGAGATCCTGGGGTCCCGGACCTTTGAAAGGCGTACGAGGAGCCGAAGCCAACGCGCAGAGGCCTGTTAGATTTTTTTAAGTGTTGAGGCACCAACCGACGATTATCCCTGTATGCACTATACAAGTGCACCCAAGGACAACCCCCGGTTGGTGTAGGAATATTGCAGAACATGGAAACAAAACATATTGGGCTATGGATTTGGGTGGCTATGGATTAGTTACCTATTATTATTATCTCAGTATAATTATTGTTGATGCATACGTATAGATAGATATAAATAAAGTTTAGTTACTGTTTTCTCGACACTACCTTATAGAGATAATAGGAATGTACTACTATAATGAGCAGGTAATCGATGTATCAAGATTGCAGATTGAAAATATAAATAAAATTGATAGTGAATGTGTATCGAAAATATTGAAAGTGTCCAGAGGGTCTAGACAAGTCGCAATCGCTTTTAAAGCGTTTCATATCTCTACAAAGACTTTGAACAGAATTGATATAAGCATTTCGGTAGGTTATGTCAATCCTCCTACTATAATAAAAATAAAAATGCGAAAGTTTGTGGGGATGGAGGGATGGATGTTTGTTACTCTTTCACTTAAAAACCACTGAACGGATTTAGATGAAATTTGGCACACGCATAGTTAATAACCTGGATTAACACATAAGATACTGTTTATACTGATATTCCCCCGGGATCGAGACTTATGGGGGTGAAACCGCGGGGCGCAGCTAGTCCAATATATTTTTGACATTTCCATATTCATTATCTCTGATGGAATGTCACTTTGACTAGGCTTGAAGGTTTTCAAGGAAATAAGTTAGTATTTTCACTACGTCACGTAGACAACGTGGTTGCAAGCACTACTGCTGAGCATGAGGTCCTGGGTTCGATTCTCAGGTCGGGCAAAGTGTCATTGTGTTTTTAATTTCTCAGTATCCCAAAGCCAGTATTTGTGCCTGTTTGATGGCAATAGGCTCGCTATTTCATGGGACCTAAACATAACTGACGAAATGTGTGTGTACAGTGTACTATAGGTACACCTCTGCTTAACCTTACGGGATTACAAGCGTGATGTTATGTTTCATAAGTAGGTACTATTGAGGTAACGCACATCAAACCAATTTGAAAACAAAATCCCGTGTACACGACCCTTTTTTTCGTTGTTAAGCGATACTATAGTGGCCGAGCGCTGCAAGCAAGAATAGTCCTTATAGTATACAGATATGCGATTCTTCTATAGTACATTGAGTTTCTGCTTGCACCATAACGAATGAAGCTTGAACATACTCTCTTTTAACAGATCGTAACACTTTATAAGTGTCATTAAAATCAGGTCGCTGAAGTTTCTCCTCGATTGAGATGGTATCGTTGGTCTGCTGCGCAAGAGTTGAATATGCACTTTATTCTTATGCAGGCAAGGTTCAATATTAATTGGTAATTGAATGAGTTAAGAGTATGGGAAGTTTTACAGTTTTATGTTACGTTTCAGTGTTCCGTATACGTGTTTATAAAAAGGGGTTCTTATTTCATATAAAATGAGTTTTTTAAGTGTTACTGGGTTGATAGCTAGCTACTAGATAATAATAATATGCTGGAGCTAGGGTTACCAGGCCCAAAAATAAAATAAAAACCGGACACCCATTTGCCAGACATTTTGCCCTGAAAGCCTGACACACTGGTTAAAAAAACACCTTTATTTTTGTATTTATTACTTTTATTCATTTGAGATTTACTACTCTTAATTATGATTCGAACCACCTCAACTCAGCTCAAACTCAAAGCATTTATTTCAAATAAACCAATTACAGGCACTTTTGAATTGTCAAGGGGTCGGTCAGTCAGAAAGATGAAGTTATTTGCCTATTCCAAAGCGTAGTAGGTACCTATGGAGAAGAACGGGCAAGAAACTCCATGGACACTCTTTTAAATCACAATATGATTACAAAATATTGGTTACATCATTCATGTTAAAGTTATAAATGTGAGAACGATGCAGAACGATAAAAGCGTCCGTAATAAAAAATAAAACAAATAAAAAAAATCAAAAATCAAATTAAAATAAGCCATGGCAGCTAGAAGATGACCAGTCCCTACTGACAGCGCCCGTTCACGAACATGACGCATGGATTAGCACCATTCAGTTCACCTTTTGTTCTTACCAAAGTAATTTGTAACTTCTTAACAATAAATAATTAGCCTTCTTCATTACATTGAAAATAATTGGCCAAAAGTTAGACAGGCCGTACTTGTGTAAATTTGGCCGGACACGATTGTAAAAAGCCGGACACCTGGCAACCTTAGCTGGAGCATGCCATTTTTTAATCCTTATAGTGTGTTATACATAATGTCGACTGCCTTGTTGGTCTAGTGGTCACTAGCGCTACTTCTGAGCATGAGATTTTGGGTTTGATTCCCAGGTCTTGCAAATAGTTATTTTGTTTATCCCTCAGGATTTTTTCAGTAGCCCGGAAGTATCTTAAGTCCCCATGTAGGGGAATGTTTTAAAACATGCATCTATCAGTAGCTGTTTGGCTTATTTCCTGAAACTCATTAGGCAGTTAAATCGTTATGAGGTCGAGAGTAGCACAAATAACTTCAGGTTATTGCCTTCAGGCTACGGGCCTGAAATTGATCATTTCCTCCAGTGAATAGCATGAGGTATTTGAGTACTTATATCCATTTTCATCGGTTCGTTGTTTAGACTCGGGAATAATGGGTTTGCTCCATTTTCGGTAAGACACACAAGTCATCGTGACAACTATGACTGTGCAAGACCCAGGTCTTAGGTACCAGTACCTATTTATGAAAACAGACCATCACGGTGCTCGTCGAAAGGTTAGACAGAGGCGTAACAGTACAAATAGTACACCCACATTTCACCAGTGATAGAGTCGAGCTATTTGTTTGAAATCAGGCACAATCCAGACTCCGGGCAAGTAATGAAAAATTCCCAATGGAAAACCTAGTGACACTGCATGACCTAGACCAAAGAGGCAAGCTAGATCTACGTAGACTATGTCTATCTTATTCTTATAATCCCTTTAGTCACCACTCACAATTTCCATAGCAAAATGAAAGAGGTCGAACAATATTTATAAGTGTTCCCCATGAAAAAAAACGGGAACCACTTGAAAACTGTAGGTATTCAAGTACTTAATTTTGTTCACACACTGACCCAAATTAATATACAAACTTTATTATTTATATCGGCTTGCACTTGACCGTATTTTTCCACATACTTCGTAATTATTATCTGTGCTGCAAAGCTGGTGACCCACTTTTCAGGCTTATTTGGTACATTTGATTCATCGACCGTAATTTGTTTATTTTGACCAGAATAATTAATTTCTGGTACACCATGTGGTGGCCATAAGTGTGGTACTAAATGCTGAGAAATAATAATGAGTCGTTAGGATTAAAATATTGTTTTTACAGATTGAATTATTTGGTGTCTTCTTAACTTGTAGTGGTGGCCCTGCGTTCAGCGTTCGGTGTGGTAACATGCCGTGTTCGGGTTCGTGATAAGTCAATCGTCATCCTGATGATGCCTCGTTGAGAGGTGAAATACGTGTCGATTTATTACAGGGTTTTTTATGGCTCTTTAGGAATAGTTAATCGGAACAGGTTACTAAATAATCAACGTCTATTGTATATATTTTTGTGGTATTCGAACCTATTTTTTTGAATATCTTAACATCATCACAAAAATTAGTTGGTATTGACCTACATCTGGCAATAGTAAAAACAGATTTAACAATAAACCAACATGTGCGGAAATGTTTCAGAAGTAAAGCAGTGTTAATTTGGTTAAAACCCCATAGATGTAAAACATCTGCAAGCCTTATGGGGATTGGAAAACCCCAAAGACAACGTTGAAATCTTTTAAATCTCAATTTCGTAATGCTGCAGGCGGACACGCACAGTGAAGGGTTCCGTAGTTGGGATGAATTTGTCCCCAGGAGAAACTTAACATTGTAGTTAAAAACATGTTCTCCCATACATTCCAACTGCAAATGGAACTTTGTACGCACAATATTGGGAGATTTACCATGTTATTTTAAGACAATAGACTTCTTATAGATTTTCCTGTAATTTATAAGTATATGATTACTATCCGCATTTTTTTCAAAATTTTTGCCTCGAGTCGTTCGGAAATAAGGGGGGGAATGGTCAATTTTCGTCTATTTTCTTAAGTATCTTTAAAAGTATTTATTTTGAAATTATTATTAAAAATAATATTGAGAACCTCAAAATAAGCCCTTTCATTTGATATGTCACACACAGTACCTACAGTTAGCAAAACTTAATTACTTTATTTTTCAATTTTACCCTATATTCAAAATTCATTTATTTTCGTTACACGGCCGTGTTTGGGTCACACAAAAATTTATATGTGTACAACTTAATCGGTCTATTAGATTCGGAGAAAATTGGCTGTGACAGACGGGCAGGCAGACGCACGAGTGATGCGGGTTCCATTTTTCCTTTTGAGGTACTGAACCCTAAAAATACGAAGATCGATCGTGGTGCCAATCATTATACACTTACTTGGAATATTTATGTAAATAAATCTCCCATAGTAATTCAAGTTTGTAGGTATTTGCACAAAATTTAAATTTTATATCGTTCCATTGCAACTTCCTTGTAAATATTTAAATCGCTGCTGCAGAATAGATACAGAATAATGCAATCGAAACTATAATCTGTTACAGTCATTCAAAATGCTTTATGGTTTGTTTACTGAAATTCTACATCGCGGGTATGCAAGTATCAACTGCGTGCACTGACTGGACAGGCCCTCTCAATCTGTGTGATGCTTTCCTCAAAAGACCACTCCAGACACCAATCTACATGGTCTTCACATGATCTGACCAAGATTATGTTTGGACTTTAAAAGAGACTGTGACCTCTGAGTTAGTTTCGGCCTTTCTTCTCAGAGTAGTCAGATAGGAAACGCCGACCTCATCTAGTTTTTAAAATATGATTGACGTGTAAAAGTGTTTGTACAAACCTATTTACAGAAATAAAATCATTTATCATTTATCATTTATCAACAATTCTGTTCAGTTGATCGACAGTTTGACGGATATTCAGTTGGAAAGTTTTTCCGAGATCTCCGGACTTCAGTTTTCGGCGACAATCGTTTGCTGCCAACGACGCCGACTGTCAGCGATGTCTTGTCGTCATAATCATTTTAGCTGAAAGACGTCCACTGCTTGACATAGGCCTCCCCCAATGGACGCCGCATTGACCAGTCTTGTGCTTCTCGTATCCAGTAGATTCCTCCAGCCTTCACAAGGACATCGATACACCCCGTGGCAGCCTTCCAACGCTACGCCTTCCAGTACACGGTTGCCACTCCTGAGCCTTTCGGTCCCATCGGTCATCTGCTCTGCGAGCAATGTGACCTGCCACTGCTACTTCAGTTTCGCAATTCTTATTGCTATGTCGGTTACCTTGGTTCTCCTACGGATCTCTTAATTTCTGATTCGATCACGTAAGAAAACTCGAAGCATAGTCATCACCCCTTTGGGTGACTTTCAGCCTTCTAATGAGAGGTCAATTGTGAGCGATTGTCAGTGCCATAGATCATCACTGGTAACACGCACTGGACAAAGATTTTCATCTTGAGACACTACGGTATGTGACACGATAAGATATTGCGTAGCTTCCCGAATGTTGCTAAGCCATGACATGTGTTGTTCGTCTATTACCACCGCTTAGAATAGGTGAAATATACATAGTGAAGTTAGGAATAAGTAGTAAGAAACAAGGAAGTGGTAGGGCGTAACTTCACTAAGGAACCATGACAGTGCAAAATTAAAAAATAATGCCATGAAATGTTTTCTAGCACGCTTCTGGTAAAAAATAAGGCTAAATGCACAATGAAAGTGAAAATAGTTTATGAGAGTATGCAACGATAATTTTATCTTAAGCGCAATAAATCTGTCGAGATTATGTGATGAGAACATTATCTGAGTGATTTAGTAATCAAGCAATCATTTTCTTAAGAATGACAAAGTATAATTAGGCGCCTCTTTGTTGCTTATTAACAGATTAGTTTCGGAATTCGTTAGGTAATTCTGTTTCAAAATTTTGCTTCAATGCTCTGAGTAGAATACCTCGTTATTACGTAAAATCTAGATGACAGTCCAAGATGTTGAAATTCAATTAGCACAAGCTGCAATTATAGGTTCAATGAATGATCGATACTAATATTGAAAATGTATAATGGTTTATCTGTTTGTCTGTCTGTTTGTTATATTTTCACGAATGAGCCGATTTTGATAAGACTAGATATAGCCTTAACTCTGCTATAAAAGAATAATAATACAACCTATTAATGTCCCACTGCTGGGCAAAGTCTTCTTCTCATACAGAGAAGGCACGAGCATGGATTACCACGCTTGCTCAAGACGCGTTGGCGGCTTCACCCTTATATTAAGTAATTTCTAGCTTTTGCCAGCGGCTTCGACCACGTGCATGTCGGAAATTATCCCACGGGAACGTACTACCGGGATAAAAAGTATTCTATGTCCTAATCCAGGTTATGGCCTATTCGTGTGCCAAATTTCATTCAAATCCGTTCAGCCGTTTTGGCGTGAAAGCGTAACAAACAAACAAACATTTTTAATGTTAGTGAGGATTAGTCCAGGTTTGCTCACGATGTTTTTCCTTCGCTGATGTTAGTAATGTCCAAGTTAAGCTCAAAAAGTACATGTGATTTGGAAAGTCACATTGGTACTTGTTCGGATTTGAACCCACAACCTCTTGCATGAGATGCAAGGCTTTACCCACTGGGCCATTACGATGACAAAGAACATAGAACATATAATTATTTAAAAAAAAAAACCCTCAAAAGGGTATAATTGTGGGGTATTTAAGTTTGTATGGAAAAATCCGAAATCCATGCGAACGAAGTCACGAGCAAAGAGCTAGTCTATACTAATCTAATCTAAACTAATATTATACAGAGTTTTTTTTTAATTATTTATATGTTTGTTTGTAATTAATAAACTCAAAAACCACTGGACCGATTTAAACAAATATTTTTAAAATACGCTATATTATCACTGATTAACATAGGCTATAATTTATAAAGATATATCACGCAGACAAAGCCGCTGGAAGCTAGTTATATTATATAAATAGGTACCTAAAATTTGTGAGTTTGTATGTTGGGGGATAATCTTCGAAACTACCGATGCCGAAAATTCTTTATATAATAGGAAGCTATATTATTGCCGAATGTCATATTATTATTTATGTTATGTTAAAACAAGAAAATTCTCAAAGTCAAAGTTAAATCATTTAAAATAAGCCCCCCACTTTTGAACGTCAAAATTTACAAAATAATAGAATTGATTCTAGTCGCCCCTTCCAAAAGGTAGTTTTCGTATGGAGAAGAATGGGCAAGAAACTCCACCGTTACTCTTTTAAAATGTTTTACAATAGTTTGTATAAGTACGTACATTAGTTATCTCGCAGACGAAGTCCGCGGGCAGAGAGCTGGTAGCATAATATAATCGATCTAATCCTAAAATACACTTTCCTGTGATGAAAACTCATTAAAATTGCAATCACGAATATTTACGATCATCCTTCAGAACACTGATTTATGATGAACGAGATGTCAAATATGGCGGCCGATGACAATAAATTAATTTTATAAGGTTCCATGTGTTTTATTATAATTTATGACCTATAAGCGCGTAGGCATCGTTGATGTGTTACGAGGTCGGGTAATATGGGTCTGTTTTTATAAGTAGTTTGTGGTAAGCTTTTGCCTCACAATTATTTGTTTGTTTTATTGTTTATGATTTATATTCTATATCAGGGGTGGCCAACTTGGTTAGACCCCAGATCTACTGTTTACTGACGAGACTCTATGCGATCTACCAATTACATACTTCTTGAAATTTTTAATGAAACGGTACACAATTACCTACGTAGTATTATTTATTTTATTAAGAGATCATAAAATTGAAAATTATTCTTAGTAACTACTTATTTATAGTAGTGTGAGTATTACGTACTGCGTGGAAGAGAGGATAAATAACGTGATGGAACGGCGATTGAAAAATGATATAAGATGATGCGCGCAGCAGTTGATGATTACGTTGCGTGGTCTGTTCTACTTATTTTTTATTTTTTATTTTTATGTATTTTAAATTTATTTTTTTTGTTTTGCCACGATCGACTGGACTAATAGCCGCGATCTATCGGTCGATCGCGATCGACCGGTTGACCACCCCTGTTCTATATGGTCTGCTAAAACTATTGAAGTTACCCGTAACTTTAAACTTGTCGGCTTAAAATTTGTCCGGACATTTAGGTACGGTTTTTTGGATCCTCGTTTGGCCTTGTCTTATGTCCGGACTTTCGAAATAAGGGGATTTATTTTTAGAAAATAAATAACGTAATTTAGTATTGATAAAAAAGAATAAAAAATAAAAGTTCCGGACTTTTTCGCTAAACTCGGGGTTTTTGTCAAAAATAAATGTTAACCCTGACTGTACTAAAAACTTTTGACGTTAGTTTGGGCGCTTTCACATTGGACGATAACGATAACGACACGATATCGTCGGACTGGTAGTTTCATACAATTACTACTAAACGCTTTCACACTGTGTCGGTGTAGTCAACGGTATCGTCGCCGACATTGATTGTCGTCCCGATATCGACGGACGACACAGTGCACTTGTTGACTGCTGCCATTATTACCTCGAATACACGATTACTCTTTTAGAATCGCGCAGCGATGTAAGCTTTTGCTGGTGCAATCCGATTATTCTATTCGAGGCTGCTGTGGCATACCGCATGACAATAAGTTGTGGTTACATTGTGTCACATACCGATATCGCCCCGTGTCGTCCTGATATCGTCCCGATATCGTCCCGACATCGTCGGACGATATCGGGACGATTTTGGGACGAAATGTTGGTGTCGTTATCGTCGCAGTGTGTAAACGGCCATTGTTATAACTGTAAACTTGCTCATTTAAGTGCCCTAGAATACAAAGCTACATTAATTAGTCTAATTAATGTAGCTTGCTAGCCCGGTAGATGCCAATAGACTCCCACCTATACGTAAAACTTTAAAATAACTGGCGAAATATGGGATTGTGGGTGTACTTAATACATCTCTGCTCATACCCCGAATCTAATCTCTCTCCCTCTCTCTTCGGGGTTGAATAAAATCTCTCTTTTACAAGCCTTTTCCATCCAATGCTGAGTGCAGGTTTCCTTCATTACACGCCACTTTACCGAGTCATAGGCTTCCAGCATCCAACTCTTGACCGCTACTATGATTCTGTCTATAATTTTGTTACCATATATATTATTTCAGATTCTTATCTTCTTCTTTATAATTTCAGGCTACCTCGGAGATGACATGGCGGAGACCATCCAGCTGTGCTGCAACGAAGGAGCAGGGTTTGCCAGGAACCACACCCTGACAGACTGCCAGGGTGACCTGTCGGTGCCGCCCGAAGTTCGACCCGACTTCAGTTCTATGTGCCTACTAGCTAAGGTCCAGTGCTGCAAGGAATATTTTAGGTAACTTAGGGTTTCTTTTTTAATTTTTATGGCTTAAGACGGCACTAAATTCCAGTGATCTTAAGTGGTTAACTTACTTGATTTGTGCTGAGCTCACGCAACGCGTCGTACGTCCAGCCAGTAATAGAACTCGCACAGCAAGGAGCGCTGTCCCAAATTAGACGCATTACTAATTTATAATACATAAAAAAGTATTATAATAAAACACGTATACTAAGAAATACATAAATAAATTATCTTTAAAATGGTGAAGGTAGAGAAATACGCTTGATAGTTATTACGTGATTCTCAGTTTTTTATCCGCGTTAGACATAACTTTACAAATTAATTACACTATGTAATATAAACATAATTTAAAATATGCACAAATTAAGTTATTAAAAAAATGCTCTTATTTAATATATATTTTTTCCAATTCATTAACACTACTCGTTTAGACGTGATCTTCAGTTTAAAATGATTAAAAGTCGTTTATTGTCGCCTTAAAACATGGTGCATAGTAGGAATCAGTTACAATTATTATAATTGTGTTATTATATACCATAGACTCACTATATTTCAGTACCTAAACTAATATTTCTGGTTAGTATTCGTCAAGTTTCTTAATGATTTAGGTAAGCTCTTAATATAACACAATCAATCTGTAAAGTTGAGATTTAAATGTGACTGAAATGTTTACAAATCTGACAAACTATACCACGAAGGTATTACCAAAGTGCCGCGGTTGTTATCATGAATCCATAGTTGTAATTTTTTTAATTCCTGTAATTATAAAGGAAATCACGTTTAAAAAAGCCAGGTATTGACGGGGTCCGCTAGGGCCGATGCCTGCCAGGGTTGCGAAGAAAACCGAAAGGGAGATCGTGGCCCCCAGCAACAGGGCACCTGAAGGAAGTAGAATAAGAGTCTGACACACCCTCTCGCTCCACCCAGAGCGGGAGAAGTTATTTGATAATTTCACACCCAAAAAAAAAGGTATTTTATTTTAAACATTATTTCCAGTTCCCTTATTTGCATTTTATTATATACATAGAAAATAATATCTAAATGCAGGGAAATACACAGACCGGTACCAACATATTATTATCTTTCTGAAATTCCTGAAATTAGAAAGGAAATTCTTTAAAAATAAATAAACTTAGCTGCAGTTTCCTTGTTATATAATCTAAATAGAAACTAAGAATGATTAATGTTTTGCTCAAATACAACAAAGTTTTAGTATTGTTTTGTTAGCGGCTAACAAAGTCTTCTCATTCTTATCACAATAATGTAGCCACAAGGTTTTTAGTATTTAAATGTCTTGTTTGCAAAACCTTGAATTATTTTGACCTATATTTTAAGGAAAACATACTTCGTTTAGCATACCTACCTAATGATCGAATGTGTGTTAATGTCAGTAAAAGGTTAAACATGCCAAGCATTAATGAGGATAACTATGTTATTGACATCAATGTAGAAAATCAGTACATAAGAAAGATCACACCAAAATATACCAAAGAGGTTTCACTTTCAGAATTCACAAAAAAAAAAAAAATATCATTTACAATTTATGTTGTAGGTATTACAATGGGGCGTTACAAATTGGGCTAACATTACAAGTGGAGCTCGTGGCTAAATAATGACAGCCGCTCGAGTCGATCTTCAAGGTTGAGCAACGCTTGTCAAACTCGGTCCGAGGATGGGTGACCATTCATTACGAACCCCTCCGAGACCGACTCCGAAAGTCTGACGTCCAGTCTTGCAAAGGGGTATCGTGTTACCCAGTACTAACTGGGTCGTGGAGGTCAGTTAGGCAGTCGGTCTATGTAAAATACTGGTATTCAGCTGCATCCAGTTATAGAAAAAGAAAAGAAAGAAAGAAAATACGTTTATTTGCGGTAAATATGACGCAAAGAAAGAACAAAACACGAAAATAATAATTTGGGGAAAAATATGCGTCACATCCACGCAAAACGGCCATCGCTCTGCAGAATGCTGACTCTTGCAAGATAGATCCCAAGCGCTGGTTGCTGGCGCTGGTGGACGTGATGACGACCCCAACATGGTTGGAAAAAAGCTAGGCCGATGATGGTGATGTTGAAGGTATCACAGTAATACTGTCCGCTAAATAGAGCGAAACTATTCTAACATGCCGGGAAATAATTTAAATTGTAATGTATAGCAAAGGCATAATTATCAGTAATGTTCCTACTACACACAGACCTCTTCTCTTCGAGAGAGAGTTTGCAGTAATCTACCACGCGGGTCCAGTGCAGGTTGGTAGATTTCACATGTCTTCGAATTTTCGGTTCTAGGGTATGCTAGTCTCCTCACGATGTTTTCCTTCACAGTTAAAGTAATTGTAGGTACAGGACATAAGGTATTAAAAACAATTGTGATCCTTGTACAATCTACCTTAGATTAGGCATGCAAATATTAATGAATGAAGTAAACGAGTAGGTAACAAAAAATATAAAAACATGTGTCAAAATACAAAATTACGAATTACAGTTCAAGTTCAGTTCCGTTTTGAGAGCAGTGGTGAATCTGCTCGTATGTCGGGGCCGTTACCAGGGCCACCACTGCTCCATCATTGCAATGTATATTTCAAAATAATTATTATTGTCTTGTAAATTATTGCGACTCGTACCTTGTAGGCATTATGTACTTCCCTGCGTCTGCGATATTTATTTATTCATTTATATATACTTTATTGTAAACCACAAAAATCAAACTCTACAAAATATACAATGGGCGGCCTTATCGCTTTCCGCGATCTCTTCCAGGCAACTTTGGAATGGACAGTGATTTGCCTGGACATAAAATGGGGCTGTCGTTGGTGCAAATAGTATACAATATACTAGAATAAATAAATACACAGATATAATACATATCCTAAATAATAGATACATAAATACATACATACTTACTAAATATATAAGCAACAAAAATAAATGAAAACTATAGATAATTACAGTTACGAGAACAAGATCCTATAACGCTTCGTTTTAGAGCTCTGTTTAGAGCTCTAAAGAGACTTATCCACGTTCGCTTTATTTTATTGTTTAAATTTCTCTTTACCCAAACATTTGGAAAACAGAGATTGTAAACATATTAATTCATGGAAAGCGATGAATGTTGTATTTGCATCGCTTTCCATGTCCAGGGTATATTTCGTATACCCTGGCTTTAGTCCCTTTTGTAAATATGGTATATTGTGGCTTTTGTTATTTGAAGCCTTAAAGGGAAGCTTAAAATTTTTCCTGTGTCGTGATCAGAAATGAAGTGGTAGCACTGTTGGGATTGCGTCAGGTATATTACTCAGAACTAAGTGTTATTTTGTTTACGCTATTTTCTTGTGCTAGGTAAACAAAATATGTATTTTATATTCTATATTATATACTTACTTAATAAAATCAATAAACATACCCTACTGTATGTTTATTACATTTATGATAGGTAGATTTTTGTAAATAATTGTTGTAGACACAATGCCTTGGATGTGAGGAAACAGATTCCGTATCTGTAATATTGTGTATCTAGGTACACTTAAATAAATAAATTACATCGCTGCAAGTTGTAAAACGTGCAAAAGATCAACTGCAAGTGACCTCCGTGCAATCAAATGTAGAATTAGTCGGTCTATCGGCCATTTTTCAATACACATGATGTTCTATTGTTTCAGAAAGCAAAGTGACTGTGAAACTGGCATAGATATTGCGACGAGCACCTACAGTTGTGAATCTACTAAATCTACAAGTAAGGTTAGTAGCTTTAGGCATGTATTAAATCGAAACCGAAATAATTTGCATTTAGCTTTCCTAAAAATATTAATGAATACTCTAATATTATGATCGCCTCTTTTTGGGAACCTCAAATAATTCCTATTTTGGGGTCCCAAAACTACTAAATACCCAACTAACTGCGAACAAATTGGATGTAGCGCTCGCCGACCGCTCGCTTCGCTCGGTCGGCTCGCGCGCATTTTGTCACAGTTCTAACCTAACCTAACTCATTTAGTCGGGGTACCCTAGCTTATTTACTGCGACCAACTGTGAGAAAAGGCCAGAAAGTTAAAACGAGGCCTATTTATTTAAAAAAATGTGCGTCATTAGAAGCTCAAAAAATTTCACAGGTTCAGTCACTTAAAAAATGTGCATCATTAGAAGGTCAATAAGTTTTTAGAGGATCAGTTAAATATTTCCTTTTACTGTATTTATATATATACATAGCATTACGCCTTTGTTCCCCAAAGTGTAGGCAGAAATGTGTTACTCCATAATTATATCGCTGGTCATGTTTTAAGCAGATAAAATAATCCATGAATCCATTTTGATTCGTGTATGAACGTAACATCAATAAGTAGTTACTAATAATAAAATAATTATTTAAAACGCTTCTATTGCAGTTGCATAATTTTAAATAAAACCGTATCATAGAAAAAGCGAAGAGATTGCGATTGTATTTAGCTTGCAACTATAAATCAACGTAAGTACAAAAACCTTTCGTGTCTTCCGTTTAAACGGTGGTCATGTCAAAGTCAAAGTCAAATCATTTATTTCAAATAGGCCCATGTATGGCACTTTTGAACGTCATAATTTACAAAATAATATAATTGATTCTAGTCGCCCCTTCCAAAAGGTGGTTTTCGTATGGAGAAGAATGGGCAAGAAACTCCACCGTTACTCTTTTAAAATGTTTTACAATAGTTTGTATAAGTACGTACATTAGTAAATAATTATATGTGAAGACGATGCACCTAGAATAAAATGACTATACTACAGTGGGTAAAAATAATTAAAAATGAAGCAACGCTAGGTATGCGTGCTGGGAAGCACTTTTACAATACTTATTTCCTCCATCAAGTAGCCTTGTTGTGTTCAGATTTGAAGGATATGGATGTCGGTGTAATTACATGCACATTAGAAATTTCAGTTTTATTTCTAGAAAGGCAACGTACCTGTGATGCCTCTGCTATTGTAGGGTGGCGGTGACCACTTCCCTTCAGGTGGGCCACCTCCTTGTTCGCTACTCAATAACATAGAACCGAAAACCGCCAAACCGATATTCGATCCCTGGCCTTGGTGAAGGTCGCAGGAATCCGCTGTATGCGAGAAGCACAGGACCGGTTGATGTGGCGACGCTTGGGGGAGGTCTATGTTCAGCAGTGGACATCATTTCGGCTAAAATGATGCATATAAAAATGGGGAAATATTTAATTGATCCTCTAAAATATTATTGACCTTTTAATGATGCACGATTTTTTAAGTAAATGAGCCTCTTTAACTTTTTGGCCTTTTCTCACAGTTATTCACAGTAACTAAGTTAGCAAATTAACCAAATCTAACCCATTTTGATCAAATGGGTTAGCTTTGGTTAGAACTGTGACCAATCTCGCTAAATCTACATCAAGTTGGTCGCAGTCTTCTTCTTTTCGTGTGGTTAGTGGTGATTAACCTAGTGTCAGAGTTTTTGAAGCCACCCATGGGCCTCTGACTTGGCTTTACATGCCGTTGAGAAATATCTCTCAGCATGCCGGTTTCCTTACGATATTTTCCTTCACCGTTTTTTAAACAAGTAATAATTATACAATATGCACATGAATCAGAAAAGTCAGAGGTGCGTGCCTTGGGTTCGAACTTGAGACCTATGAGTTGGCAGACCTTTAGGCGATCACTGCTATACGCTGCTGGTTGCACAGTTACTACACTAGCGCAGTATTAACGTACACAAATTTTTTAATATTTTGTTTGTTCCAATAAAATATTTGTATTGTATTTAGTAAAACTATTAGAGGTTTACAAAAAGAGGAGCAATCATTATATTAAACATTTGAATCATATTTTTACGAAAGCAAAACGGGAATTATTTGAGGTTATAAAAAAAATCTAAATGCAAGTTTTCTTGTCGGCATAGCACACCTTTACCTGGTCCACAGTCCCAACTCAAACACACAGTAACTAGGTAATTGGGTATCCGTTATCACAGCGCTAACTGATAACATGCAGATGTTATCCGTGTTTGTTCGGTTAACGTGACTGAGTTATAATAACCCTTCCTTGTTTGTTGAAAACTGAGTTATCTTTATGCTCGTTTCCTGTGGTTGTATGCAGAAATCTAAGTGGAGTTCGGGTTTTTTGGTAAAGGAAGTCTAGTGTACATATTTCCGGCTTGTATGTTCTTATAAGGTATTCCATATGAATTTCCCTACCTAAATCTCATATGCGCTTCTCAGAGACGAATAGATTATGAGGGTCTCTTACTGAGTAATTTCTGTAGTGGGATCTGCTTGGGAATCAAAAAGTAGAAAACCTGAGGCCTAGAGAAGTGGCAACCGCTTTCAAAAGTTTCGTATTTCTAAAAAGACTTTCAACAGGATTGCTATAAGTTTTCTGTAAAAGAAGTCACATTAACTTAAATAAAGATAAAAAAGAACAGTGAACCCACAGATTTTTTCTGTTTTCCATAACATTAATTCTGTTTTGCGTAAAAAGTTCGAAAATTTTCGGCATTTTCACGGTCACAAAAATGTAACATTGACTTGACGGCGAAAATTCTGAAAATTTCTGTACATTTTACACATCACAGACAGATTAGCATTTTACACATTTCAGACATCCTCAGGATGACGATAGACTTGTCGCGACCAAGCATCATCAGTCTCAGCTAGCGAGTCACAAAAGTCAGACAGTCAGTCAGTCAATTTAGTCTGCGCTCGGTGCTTGGTGTGGCAACACGCCGTGTTCGAGTTCGCGGCAAGTCAATCGTCATCCTGAGGATGCCTCGTTGACAGGTGAAACACGTGTCGATTTATTTCAGGACTCTTTTTAAGACTCTTTAGAAATAGCTACACTATTTGCGCTGTAGCATGGTGCGGGTGACAGTTTCAGTAACATTTCGTTTCACTCTTGAAAGTTGCCGCGATTTACAATTTATGACTTAATATTTCAGTTGTACCACATTCGTAATATATTAAATAATTAATAACTGTAGTAAATTAAATTAAACCCAACCAGAATGTTCTAATCAAGAAATAAAATCAAATTGAATGAAAAATTAAGCAAAGTGTTATGCGTATAACGTAACGCCATAGACGTATTTAGTGATGGGATGTACTGCTACGATGGATAGTCGATATTTTTTATAATAAAAAACGTATATTGTGCGTAGGTCAATTTTTATTTTTAAAAGGTCTAATTATACAACAGAACATTTATAGGGTAAGGTTGCTTAAAAGGTTGCTAAAAAAAAATACATGTTATTCGTCTAAACTCATATCAGAGTCAGGAACATCTGAATTGTCACTCAATTCATCATCTGAATCTGTGACGGATATTATTAACGATGACTCAATTATGTTGTCAATATGTATGTCACGATCCCAATCAGACATAATGTCCCTTTTTGTTTTATTCACGACCTTCGACCAGTCTTCAGGTTGAACATTGTTGATGGCCTCTTGTAATAGGGCCAACATCTTATTTGCCGTAAATGGCGGCGAAGTATTATTTCTTGCGGCGTAACCTAAAAATAAACGAACTTATAAAAAAAAGTATTCAAATAATCATCAATCAGCCTAATCTAGTATCTGGTAATGTTTTTAAACTAGGTACATGCTACGATCGGAAAGCTGATTTTTTTATAAAGCTTCAAAATGGGAATTGAAATTAAAAGCATACCTTTTATTTGGGCCCAAATCAGCTCAATAGCGTTATACTGGCAATGGTAGGGTGGTAGTCGAAGGACCTGGTGGCCTTTTTCTTTTGCCATCTCGTCCAGAGCATAGGTAGGAGTTGGTGGCTTATGGCGTCGGACTAAGGCAATAAGCTCCGTCTTTAACATTTTTATATCTGCTGTAACTCCGTTTTCACTCAGCCACTTCACCAACTCGCTTTTGCGGTTGGATTGGTTTGGGGGTTTATTAACTTGCACCGAATGGTAGGGTGCGTTGTCCATTATTATGGTCATAGGCTCTTTTAAATTGTTTAATAGACCTATGAACCAATCTTTAAATTTTTCGTAATTCATCTCCTCATGATACTCCGTAGTTTTTTTTGACTTAAAAGCCAGCAAACAATCAGGGACGAATCCACTTGCTGTACCTGCGTGACAAATAATAAGGCGTTCGCCTTTGCCTTCCGGCACTTTGGTACACGATTGTGCCGTATCGTCGGTCCAACTTTTACCCACTGTGTGGTTGGCGTTTAGCCACGTTTCATCCAAAAAGACAACTTTGCTCCAATCACTTATGTTTTTGGCCTTCCTTAAAAATCTACATCTTGCTAGGGCAATGTCAGTCCTATCCATAATAATCTTTCTTTTGTTAACTTTTTTGTAAACAAAGCCAATATCTTTTATAACTTGCCGTAGCGAAGTAATACCTCCTTTGAACAAGTCAGCTTCTTTTAATGATTTTAGAAGCTTGAGCAATGTGGGTAGCTCCATTCTTCTATAATAATCATAAATATGATTTCTAATAGCAACCTTAGCAAAATCATCCAAATCTGTGATTGGCTTCACCTTGGTCCGCTTTTTGTTGGGTGTCGATAATTTATTTTCAAACATCCCATCTTGGCCAATTTTCTCACGTGTTATACGCGAAACAGTATTGCGGCCAATATCAAGAGCTTCGGCTACTCGTTCTACAATATGATTCAATGGTAACAACGGTCCATTATTTTGTTGTTCTCTTTCAAAGTAGTCTCGGAGGCGAACAACAAGCTCCCTGGCCTGACTACCCAAAACAGTTTTTTTTGTATGCTTAGGCATGGTAATAACAACAAACTCAACAAACTTATAACAAATAACAATTTAACAAAAATGAAAACAAACAATGAAATCGTAATACGTGTCACATTAAGTCACAATATAACGCGCTTGCACTCGTACTCGCACTCACAGCATCGCACGGGTAAACAACATGGCCGCCGCGCCGATGCACCATAGAGCAAAAATGTTGTCACGAAAAAAAAAACATAAACCCGATTTTGATTATTTTATATAAGTACAAAGATAATTATGTAGCCATAAAACATTTATATTGACAAGTTTATACACGTAGCACACACGTAGTTACACTGCACAACTGAATAATACACTAATTTTCATAACAATATTAAAGAGAACTAGATTCACGCTGCGAGTATCGTTAGCGATAAAAATGAATTGCATAACCTCACATCCCTACGTGGTACTGACAAATGTCAACGTCATACGGGCAACTGTCACCCGCACCATGCTACAGCGCAAATAGTGTAAGCGGAACAGGTTACTAAATATATCCACTTCAATTGCATCCATAAAGTTCTCTATAGTCCTCCGAAATGACCATAACCTTTGTGCAAAGCATACTTCAATTGGGTAGTTGCCTAGGTTAAAAAAAAAGAAATTCTATTTAGTCCTCCAGATTATAATAAAATATTAGACACGTATTTTGTTGCTTTATCATATTAATCAAAAATAACTTAGAAAACACGCGTTAAAGTTGGGAAGTGTGAGCTCGCTACGTCACAACTCAGTATAAAATCTAGCAAGGCGTGACGTCATGCCACATTTTAACTCAATGTATCGCCGTAATCTTATGATTACGTCAAAAAAGAAAAAATACGTGTCCAATATTTTTTAATAATCTACAAGATGGACAAAAAAAAATACATTTTTGGACACAGACCTGTTAGGAGCATTAACTTTACTTTCCAATACATTACTGCAATCTATGATGTTATCCAAAGGTATGCTGCAACGACTGCTCTCGTGGTACAACAGCTGGAACGGCCAATGGTCCAGACGCCTGCGTCAAGAGGAAGCATGGCATGAGCGCGGAAGAGCTGCTAGCTGATGACGCGTTTGTGACTTGTTGTCAGGTAAGGTGTTAGGAGGAAGAATGAATTCTATACGAATAATTCAAATCAGTCATAGCTTTTTCGTGTGTAAGAAGCCACCAGAACTCTATTATGATCGTTCTAGGTGGCGTTCTGTTGTTTTTACTTAAACTCATGAGAAAAAGGCGTGAGTTTTTGTAGTGTATGTGTGTGTATTAAGGCGTAATATTTAACATGAACCAGGAATAATACGGTCCCTACAATATACTCACCAGTTCAAACGGATATCAGTAAGACTTACTAATATTTGTACAACAAATATTTATTTTTTCCTGATACGGGAATCGAACCGTGGCCTTGTAACAGTCCAGACGCCCTGTTGTCCTTGGGTTTATCTTACTTTTATCAGAGGTAGATTTTTTGGAATATTTGTACGCTGCAGCTAAAAAAGTCTGTCTGAGTCTTGGAAATCTGATTACGACTAAAAGTAGGTCCTGTTTCAATGGTCTTTGTAACGGCTACAAAGTACGGAGACGCCTCAACGGCCACTGCAAGAGTCGGAATTGTCAACACTACGACACAAATGACGGATTAGAAGCTGACGGCTTCGAAGGCACGAATTTTTTAGGTATCCTGTACATGACGCCGGAGCCGCACAGGCGTCGGACCGCATGCTTGTGTATGCGATTGAATATCGCCAATACGCCGCACCGCCGCACCGACGTCGTCACTACATAATATTTTACAGTCATTCTGAGATACACTGAAATTTTTTCATGTTGTGGTCCGGCGCCGGTGTGGCTCTGGCATCATGTATATGAAGCCTTAGTGCTGCCGTCAGTCGATGTTGCTGGCGTGGCGATTTCGTGCTGTATGGTAACGACTATTTTCTTTTTTGACAGAAAGCAGCTAATGACTGGAAGGGCGACTCAACTTCAAGAAGTTCCAACTCCATAACACTATCTAGTAAGTTTTCTCTTTAACATCTATTTACTTACAATAACATAACATAACATCACGCTTGTATTCCCCGAAGGGGTAGGCAGAGGTGTACCTATGCCTCAAAGAGATGTCAGCAGAACTGACGGGGTCCGCTAGGGCCGATGCCTGCCAGGGTCACGAAGAAGTCCGAAAGGGATATCGTGGCCCTCGGCAACATGGCAATTGAAGGAACACGGGTGGGTTTTAGTCAGTAAGAGCCTGACATTATCCGTATCCGCCCAGAGCAGGAGAAGTTATTTGATAATTGACCACCCAAAAAAAAAAAAGAGGTGTACCTATAGTACACTCACATTTCACCAGTTATGTTTAAGTCCTATGTAACAGGGGACTAGTCTATTGCCATCAGCCGGGCACAAATCCATACTCCGGGCTGCTACTGAAAAATTCCAGAAGGAAAACCCAATAATACTTTGCCCGACCCAGGAAACGAACCCAGGACCTCATACTCAGCAGTAGCGCTTTACGACCACTAGACCAACGAGGCAGTCCTTACAATAGCTATACATAATCTATTCGCGAACTGATAAGAAATGTTTAGTCAGAATATACATAACATAAATATTATCTCTTGAAGATGTTTGCTCAACAAACAATGACAAAAGGTATTTTAAGTTAATATTCTTATATAATGTCCTCGGAGCCTAAGAAGCTCGAGGCTAAGTAATAACAGCCGCACGGGTCAATTCATCCGGTTAAGCTACACTTGCCAAGGTTGGTCTGTGGATGGATGACCATCTAAACATACCAAGACTCCTCTGTGCCTCGGAGTGATTTTTTAGTAGGTACGGAATTTCAAAAGAGTCTTGTTTCGAGTCTCGTAGTATCTCGCTCCCACGTTTCATGACCGTGGCTGGCATGAACATAGGCATATACTACCCTATTTCTTAACTGAACTGCTGAACGACCACTAACTTCTGTCTTCAAAGTCAAACTGCATTGTGACTTCCGACTGTACTTAATCTTTCTCTTTAAATCTTTCTCTCCAGCATTACCATCTCTATGTGAAGACTACGCTCCAAACGAGTTATGCGCACACCACTGTATCCCTGTGCCAGGGTCTTACAGGTGCGTGTGTAATCCTGGCTTTATGCTTATGGCTGATGGGAGGAATTGTAAGGAGGTTAGTAATTCTTTATTAGTGGATATTGACTAGTCCATATTTAACAGTGGCTGGTGATTAAAAGTGGTGGCCATCTGTACTGTGGTTCAGAATGACAGTATAGTGATTGATTCTTTCTATCATCAAAGCAGAATTTTGATTAACTGTTCTTCAGTGACAGTTTTCATGAAGATTTACGGCAAAAGTTGGCGCCACTTTTTCAAGAGGTCTTCCATTTCGACGAAAAATATATAATGACGTTCATAATTCGTTTCATTCAGTTACGACTAAAGAAAATATAGGTGCTTTGACACTTTTGACAGGTGTCCGGACCTGACATCTCAGTGCTGCCACCTAGTGAATGTCATTTCAGAAAACTCTCATTACATCAGTTTCTACCTTGTGCAGCATATCTTCTCTCATTCATATCTATTCGCCATTATCTCTGCATTCCCTCTCTTTCCAGCCCTAATATCTCATTCATACAGTCCGTCCATGGTTTCTTAGGTCTTCCTCTGGGACCCACATTATTACACCAGTTAATCTTCACAATAATGAACATCAATTTCTTTTCATAATTCCAGGTGAGTAAGAACAGGTGTAAGCCCCACAATCTTTGCCAGCACAAGTGCAACGACAACGGCGTGGAAGTCAAGTGCTCATGCAGAAGAGGATACGAGTTGATGGCTGATGGAAACTCTTGCCAGGGTATGTTGTTCAACGAATTCCAATATTAAGATTAGCTACATTATTCATGAGAGTAGTAATATCTTTTGCCAAAGTGAACGGTTTCAGGGTACAAGCTAGAGAAGGATATTGGTTTGATGAAGAGTGAGTATTTTTAGCTCTCAGAAAAGTCAACACAATATTGAATTGTCGATGATCCGTAGTCCAATTAGAAATAGAATCACTATTTGTCTCTGCAGGTTCTTTCGTGCATTTTTTTATCAGAAGATGGCATTTTAATTAATCAATCTTCCCTTTCGATTCTTCATAACCACCGACGTAAAAAGAGGGGTATTATAAGTTTGACCGATATGTGTGTGTGTCTGTGTGGCACCGTAACGTAGCTAATAAACGGGTGAACTCATTTGAATGCGGTTTTTTAGGGTTCCGTACCTCAAAAGGAAAAAAGGAACCCTTATAGGATCACTCGTGTGTCTGTCTGTCCGTCCGTCTGTCATAGCCAATTTCCTCCGAATCTAATGGATCGATTAAGTTGAAATTTGGTACACTTAAATATTTCTGTGACCCGAACACGCACGAGTAACGTAAATAAATAAATTTTGAATATGGGGTCACTTTTGGGGGCAAACAAGAAAATTAAAAAAAAGTTTTACAAACTATACGGTGTCACATATCAAATGAAAGGACTTGTTGCGAGGACCTCAATTTTTTTTTCATAATTTTTACATAGACACATTAAAAGATATTTAAGAAAATAGATGAAAATTGACCATTCACCCTTTATCTCCGAAAGTACTGAGACGAAAATTTTGAAAAGAAATACAGAGAATGGTTTTTTTACCCATAGATTACAGGAAAACCTTTAAGAAGTCTATGGTCTTAAAATAACATGGTAAATCTCTCAATATTGTACGTACAAAGTTACATTTGCACTTGGAATCTGTATGGGAGAACATGTTTTTCAACTACAATAATAAGTTTGTGTTTGGGTTAAATTCATCTCAACTACGGATCCCTTCATTGTGCGTGGTCTGACACGCACTTGGCCGGTTTTTTTATTTGAAAGCAGGTTTTTTAGCAATGGTTCTTAGACATGGTTTATCAAAATCGGTTCAGGTGTTTGAAGATTATCAGCTCTTTTCTAGTTGAAGAATGGATATTTTCCACAGGTCTGATCGATTTGAAATTTGGTATTTTGTTACTTCAATGATATTAGAAGAACAAAGTTACCTTGAACTGATGCTGCAGCATCACCTAGAATTTGCAGGATACCTAACTCCCTTACCAACTTACAGCACAGGTATCATGTTTGGGCTCATTGAAATTGTCTCAATGAATAGGTTATAGATGGTGAATAGAGTCTGGTGATGGAGTAGGAAAGAGAAATTAGGAAATGTTTATGTAGGGGTTTTTTTTTAAATTTTAACTGATAAAATTGGAACTGTTTATTTTACCCTTTATTATTATTTTTTTGGTGGGAAATCATCAAATAACTTCTCCCGCTCTGGGCGGAGCGGGAGGGCGTGTCAGACTCTTACTGACTAAAACCCACCCGTGTTCCTTCGGTTGCCCTGTTGCCGGGGGCCACGATCTCCCTTTCGGTTTTCTTCGCAACCCCGGCAGGCATCGGCCCTAGTGGACCCCTTCAAATCTGCTGACATCTCTTTGAGGCGCGCGTGGAACACAACGCGCCGTCGACCCGGGCCTGGTCCTTATCGGACGGTGAGCCATCCATTGCTCACCGTCCGCAAGCCTGCGCCTACGCTGGCCGGAAATCGCCTCGCGATTCCCGACGCCCTGGGCGTCTCCTCCTGCGGCGGTTAGGGGCGTGAGGGCGCGAAATTAGCCTCTCCCTCACGCGTCCCGTCACCTCCTCCTTCGCGAGCATTACAGCTTCGCAGAAGGAGGTGACGGCCTCCCATTTCCTCTCGCTCCGTACCATGGCCTGAACCAGGGCCGGACGCGAGAGATCACCGCCGCCGATCGCCTTTACATTTTTTTTTTAAATATTTTCCCTAACTTACAATCTTCGCTTTCCAGACATAGACGAATGCCAGCTCGACGTGCACTTCTGCTTGGCTGGCACTCAGTGCCATAACATGCAGGGATCGTACCGGTGCATATCAGTCAAGAAGAACAACCTGGAGAAAGGACAGTGCCCTCCAGGGTTCGCCAGGAACCTTAACAATCATGTTTGTGATGGTAAGTATCGTTGATAATAATGTGTGGTACAATTTGCTCAGGGTTTTGCCATTATCATGATGTTCGTCGCTTACCTAGAAAGAAGTAATTTATTCACTCGTAACTTAAGTACTCGCAAAGAAAGCAGGTTTACAGACTATCGCGGATTCGAGGGTATAGTTTGGCCGAGACCGCTGTACTGTGTCTTAGGTATGTGCGCGGAGAGATAGGGGGGCAGTGCAAGCCGCTCATTCATCAACGCTGCCCGGCCCCGCCGTGCATTCCTAAAGCGCGGTACAGCGGTCTCGGTCTAACTACAGTACGTATACTGCTGGCTGAACATATGGTGCCGTAAAATTAAAGCACTTGGTTTACCGTCTGGTTTTATTTTATAAAATGTTATTTTATTCTATTCTTTTACAATTTATGTGATATGTATTATGAATTAAATTATTTTTTTATCAGACTAGTGATCCCAGAGCTTCGTTATGTCTTGAGAATCTTCTTAATTATGATGTTTCTAAACGTTTTGACTAATCATAGTTGAATATAGTGATGCGGTTGTTAAACAACTTCAATTATAATAGCCCAATGAAGATTTGCCACGCCATTTCCTCGCAAGAGATGTTTTTTATTTTCTCTCGAAAAAAATTCTAGACATAAACGAGTGCCTTCTGCCAAATCCGCCATGTCCCGCCTTCGTGTGTGAGAACACCGTTGGCGGTTACAGCTGCGGCGGAGTCACCGGCAACCCAATCAACCTCAGCACTTCGCCGCGCACGCATGTGGAGGATAGGTGTCCGCCAGGGTTCAAGATCGGATTACACGAGGAGTGTGAAGGTAAGCTGTTGATGCTTTTTGAGGTAAAATATAATGTTACGCTTGTGTTCCACAAAGGGGTAGCCAGAGGTGATGGTTAACACATTTTGCCAGTTAAAGTCCCTTTGCCAGTTAAAGTAAATCTTAACTATGGATAGTTACTGGGAAATTCCTAATGGATAAACTTAATAACACTTTTCTCAATTATCGAACCCATTAATTTCTCAGTAGCAGCATGGAGTCTGGATTGTGCAGACCATTGGCCTCTGTTTGCTTTTTTTGGAGAATGGAAAAATCCACCCTTAAAAAGTTTAAAATTGATTCAACTACTATTTCATTCCTTTCAGATGTGGACGAATGCGCGATACACAAGCATGACTGCAACATTCTCTCCCAGTTCTGTATCAACACACACAGTTCCTTCTACTGCCAGGACAAGGAGTCCACGTACTGCCCGCCAGGGTTCAAGATAGACTCCACCACTAACAAGTGCGAAGGTAAGAGGCAACCTAACCTCACCTCACCTAACTTCAGTTAGTTGCTCTAGAAGAGTTTTTAAATGCTTATCCAAAACCGCATTGATTGGCATCATAACCTGAAAATTTACGTCTCTCTCAAGCGTCGAATCGTCAAATTGTCGTATCTCCTAAATTAGATTTGTTTCATTATGAACTTTTCCATAAGAGAGAGATGTATTAATAATTCTAATGATTATAATTCTGTAAATGCATATTTTTGTTACGGTTGCGAATCATATTTTGATCAAGATACAACTGACCTGCAAATTGCAAAAAACGTTAATGTTAATTAATGTAAGACGATCATTATGATCATTCTTGAGTAGTGAATTAGCTTGAAATTATTATATTTTTTCCAATCCCGTGGGTACAGTTTTGAGAGTCCCAAAGACATGGTAGGTTTTTTAAGACACGGGCCGGCACGCCAAATGATTTTTAGGTGATGAATCGTAATTACAACAATATTAGGTACGACTACTATTCTGTGGTAAGACGTTATAAATAATTTTGATAATTACAGACATAGATGAATGTGAAGAGATACCCTTTTCTCACTCTTGTCGGCCAGATCAGGACTGCGTCAACCAGCTAGGACAGTTTGACTGCAAGCCTAAAGTTGATCACAGGTAACTATAAAATCCTTAGTACCTAGACATGTAGCAATTGCTTTCAAAGCTGTGATTACTTTAACTCACACATAATCAGCCTATAATGTTCCCACTGCTGGGACACAGGCCTCCTGAGAGGGAGTGGGCCATAATCCACCACGCGCTCCCAGTGCGGGTTGTTGATTATCACAATGTGATAATCAACAACCCGCACTGGGAGATGTTTTCGAATTTTTGGTTCTAGCAACACACTAGTAACTCACACACTGACTTAGTATTTGTAAAAATTTTAGGAAAATTATCTTTTTTATTTTTTTTGTAAATATGGTAGCATCTATCACATAATGAATTTATCTGTCATTGCTTCATTTATAATTCTTTTTACCCTTATTGGTATGTTTATTTTATTCTAGGTACATTTTCTTCAATTATACATAATATCATTAGAAATATTTTAAAAAAGTAACGGTGGAGTTTCTTGCCCATTCTTCTCCATACGAAAGAAACTTTTTTGCAGGGGCAACTAGAATCCGTTCTATTACATTCTATTATACAAGGTGTATAGGAAAAAAGAAAATCTGCTGTTCACTACATTTATGTTCGCATAACTCGTCAAAATTTAGGGAACAGCTGATTTTTTATTTGCAATTTCATGTTTATTCCCATAAAGTAGTAAACGAATGATAATGATGAGCACAATATCCCCTTAAGAGTTTTTCAGTTATTGCATATACACCTTGTATAATAAAATATAATAGAACGGTATGTACTTAAAAGAAATAAAAAAAAATATATTTATATCAAGATGTCATAAGTCAATTAATAAAATTCAATAAAATTTTCATTTCAAATCTATAAAATTATATTACTTTCGACTTTTGTATTAATTTATAATTAATTAATAGAATATAGACACTGTAAATAAATAACGTTCAAAAGTGCCTTGTATGTGCCTATTTAAAATAAATGGTTAGACTTTGACTTTGAAAAGCGTTTCGCATTTCTAAAAGAACTTTAAACAGGATTGATGTCAGTTCCATACATTTTTTACTTTTCCACTATCGATAACACTGATAGAAAATCACATTGTCTATAGTCCGCGCGCGACTGCTAGTCACCCCCCGAGGTATGTGGGTGGTGAGACGGAGGAGGGTGCCATTGACAAAATCGTCAGACTGTTCGTGTACTGGATTTTCAACGCTCTGGTTAGCGCCGAGAGTTGAAAATCCAACAGTCTGTTTTTCGACGCGCTGGGATGAACTTTGTTGAATTTTCAATGGTCGGCTCAACACTGAGACTTAAAAATTAAGTGCGCGATAAAATCCCGCCGCAATATTTTTACGTCCGTACGAACGTGGGCTTAGTTTGGCCTTTGTCTACCTCCCCGTCTCACCGCTCAGATACCTCAGCCGGTGACTAGCAGTCGCGCACGGACTGTAGGCACTCATAATTTGATAAAATAATGCGCCTTCCCAAAAGGTAGCTTGTTTGCCAAACAATTAAATTAAAATGCGACAGCCTCTTTAAACTTATTACTGTTAAGGGGAAATTTAAAAACATTTGAGTTCATAACTAATTGACTTCTATTAGAGCTGAGTCTGCTGTGCCCATTTTTTAAAACAAAATAGTTACAAAAACAATTTTAATTTTATCTATTTAAAAACGTTGTACGTATTTTTCTGTTCCTTTCTTCTTGTCTGTATACAATTATAAACTGTTAAATAAAAAATAAATAGTAGAATAATATGAATTGGCATTAAACTTTTTTCTTGTATTGCAGCAAAGAGCAGTGCCCTGAAGGTATGCGGAAGAAGGCAGGAAGCCTCTATTGTGAAGGTAGGTTATTATCAAACGAAGTGTCATAGTCATTATTGTTCAAGTGTGAAGAAGGGATGGCACTATTTGTCCTGTACATCTCTGTCTCTTTCTCGCCCTGGAGCGATGGTGAATTCTTCCCTACATGGTTGGGGTTTGGAACATATAAGTACTCAAATCGAAGATAACTTATCATCTATTTTACTTTTTCCTAACTGTGTGGAGATTGGTTTCCAGTCAGCTCAACAACAGTATTTTACATGGAGCGAATGTTGCCTATCTGACCTCCACACCCCATTATTGGGTAAAACGATACCCTTCGGTGAGACTGGTTGTCAGACTTTCGGGCATCTGACGACCCGTAAACAACTGTCTAAAGATATATAAAGATCTAGAAATGACAGCCGGGAGTGACTAGTTTACGTGCTTTCCGAGACACGGAGAGGTCGTGGTATGTCCTAATGGATAAACACCCATCCACGTTCCAGCCTCGACAAGCGTTGCTTATTCTTGAAAATTGATCCGTGCGGCTGTTATTACTTAACCACAAAGAAGAAAAACATAGCTAATTTATTAAATATTTTCTTTTCAGATATCGACGAATGCGTGGAGGGCACTCACCTTTGTGATCAATATCAGAATTGTCTAAACACAAACGGTAGTTATGAGTGTGATTGCAAGTTGGGCTATGAACTGGACATCATCACTGGAGCTTGTGTTGGTAAGTAAACTGAAACATCACGCCGTTATCCGAGGTTTAGTAGAGGCAGAGGTGTTTAGAAGCCATCTTTCGCGAGTTAATTCAAGCCTAATAGGGGGTTAGCCAATAATTGAGCTCAGACTCTTGGCTGCTACTGGGATATTATTTATGGTAATACTTCTTACATTTTGGTAGTTTCATTAGTTCTGTTGAAATTAAATTGTTTGTTCTGTAAATATAATAACGGAATCACTTTTACAATTCATATTATCTAAAAAAGCTAGATGGAGTCGACATTTTGCTGGGGTTGTGGGTTTGTCCAAAAGGGTTACCGTGGCTCCTGGCAACATACAGGCAACTGAAGGAACAAGGGTGGGTTTTAGTCAGTAAGAGTCTGACACGCCCTTCCGCTCCACCCAGAGCGGGAGATGTTAGCCTTTAAAAGAGTAATCGTGGTGTTTCTTGCCGGCTCTTCTCCATAGGAAACGACCGATTGAAACCGTGCACCTAGTTTCTGACGTTTCATAAGTACCCATGTAGGTTTATGTGAAATAAAATAATTTGATTTGAAGAAACTAGGAAAAAGACCTATGGGTCAAAGTCTATTTTAAAGTCCAGACATATTCTTGGTCAGATCATGTGAGGACAATGTACGAGTACATTAGTGCCTGAAATGGTCTTTTGAGGAAAGAACCACATAGATTTGAGTGGCCCAGTCCAGGCAGTCAGGCACTTGTCAGTAATCGTGTAGTTCAACTCGGAACTTGAGGACCACAAAAACTCGACGAACAATACCAAAGATAGGACATTTGGGTAGGACGCTTATAGGATTCAAACTGCCAGACCATCATTAAAACAAACTGAAAAAGAAAAAAAATACCCATGTAGTCCTCACATTCACAATAATTAAATTAAAATAATACTTTACAAAGTAAATAGTCATGTCATTTTGTATATAATATTCATCAATGTCAACGTGGTGTATAATAATGATCTTGCATGATAATTAAAAAGGTAAGTTTTACGGTTTTATCACAAGGCTTATCAGAGCGAGTAGCTCAATCCTAAGCTTTTAAGTCTTCTAAATCTGTTATAGTTGCTTTCTGGTTTTTGATTCACCAAAACTTAGCTGAAGTACATTTTTATTGTATTTGATACGCATTCCGCGATCGACTGGAAAAGCTTTCCAAAAGACCTGTTTATTATGACTATCTCTACCATTGTTAAGGAAAGTTCGTTATTGATAATCATAGGAATTGGGTTCCTATATCCGTAACGAACCGTCACTTTACCAATGGTATTTAGGTACTCATCAATTGCCTAGCTTTTCCCAACTATATGGCGGTCGGCTTCCAGTCTAACCGGATGCAACTGAATACCAGTATTTTACATGGAGCGACTGCCTATCTGACCTCCACAACCACAACCCAGTTACTGGATAACATGATACCCCTTGGTAAGACTGGTTGTCAGACTTTCGGGCTTCTGACGAACCGTAACAACTGTCAAAGATCTACAAATGACAGCCGGGACCAACGGCTTAACGTGCTTTCCGAGGCACGGAGGGATCTTGGTATGTAAAGATGGTCACTCATCTACGGACTAACCGTGGCAAGCGTAGCTTAACCTGATTGATTGACTCGTACGGCTGTTATGACTTAGCCACAAGCCCCTCTCCCAATGGTATTAATTAATTTTCTTTAACTCTTCAGATATAAACGAGTGCGCAACTCGTCAACACGACTGCATCCCTGAAGCTCAACGTTGTGACAACACCGTCGGTTCTTACTTGTGCATCAGGATAACGCCGTGTGGAACAGGATATGTGCTGCATCATTCTACAGGAAAGTGCGAGGGTAAGGATAACCTGACGACTCATCATCATTATTATTTAAGCCGAAAGACTTCCTTTGCAAGGTCTAAGCTGTGCCTTCCTGTACACGTATCATTTGCCGTACCAGGTCGACCGAGCTCCGCTCAGGTGAAAATAGAAAATGCTCATAATACCGGATAGTTTAGTCATACTAATTACATGTACAGTACTTACTATTTCCATGCTGCCATGTCATTATTCTAAAGTAGCTATTTTGTTCTAAACTTTGGACGACCAAGCTCTGCTCGGATGAAAATACGGAGAAAACGAACTTTCCCAGATATGAGACCAAGCTAGATTGATTTTTCGCCCCCGTAAACCCCTATATTAAATCTTTCATCGAAATCTTTAGAGCCATTTTCGAGAACGTGATTACAAATATATATCTAAACATATTATAAAACAAAGTCGCTTTTCGCGTTTGTCTGTATGTCCCCGTTGTTCTTCTAAAATATGCAACGGATTTTGATGAGGTTTTCAACATAATTTAGAAAATGTTTTCCGGAAGGTTTATATGTATAATACATTAATATTAAACATATAAATAATTAAGAAATCTCGATGTTTTGTCAAGTCGTAAAAACCTTGCGAAGCAGGGACCGGTCGCTAGTATAATATGTACAATGTCGACCATGGGCATGTGCCCGCCCGCATTTTTCTGAATATTCATGAAAAATTATCGAAAAATAACTTTAAAAGGGGGGTCTACCTTGACTTTTTTTTTTCTAAATCCGCCTATGTGTTTTCACCTCCGTTTTTTTGCATAGTCGACAAATTTTAATTAATAAAAATGTTAGTTTAATCCGATAAAATAACTGATAAGCTTTTAAAAATAATTAACAGAATACAAATCGAGCCCATAACGTCGGAGATATGGCAAACGCTACTCTGAACATATAAAATTGAATAACATGAAAAATATTAAAGATAGGATTGCCTTTTAAAGTTATTTTTCGAGAATTTTTCATGAATATTCAGTAAAACACGGGTGGGCACATGCCGATGGGCAACATTGTATTTACAAATAGTGCTCGTTTAATAGTACAGGATATACCTAAAAACAAAGGGTTTCCCACAGTTTTGTGGGTTTACAAGAATGTAGGAAAAATTCTTGTATTGTCCATCAGTAGGTAGTCTATTAATTACTAGGCATAGGTTTGGGACATGTCCGTTTTGTATCTGGGGATGCCAACGCATTTGCAATGCCCTTGGTTGTGCCGATTTCCGTACAGCTTAGCATAACAAGGAAGGAAGAAAAATGCGTTTATTGGCGTAAGTACAAAAACGCCATAACATCATGTGGGCCGCCTGCGTGGGAGGGCCACCCAATAATATAAAAAAAAAAAATTGTTACCTTTTCACATACTTACCTACTATTCTTTGACACCTAGATATCGACGAATGCGGGATAGGCCTCCACAACTGTGGTCCAGACTACAACTGCATCAATCAACGTGGCTCGTTCCGTTGTGTGCGCAAACGCACTTCTACGACATCCACTACGCCGCTACCTGAGTATGGAGAGTACGAGTATTATGATTCTGAGTGAGTAAAGTTACTATGCTTTAAGCGAAATGCTATAGCACAAGACGCAGTAAGTTGAGTCTCTCCTATTACGTGTACATAGTTAGATAAGGTTATTAAAATGTATTAGTTTATTATTGTATAAGATTATTTTGTATATTCTATTTATGGGCCTTAGTTGCCTGATTGTAAAAAGATTATTATTATTATTATATTCCTAAAATAGGCTGTCAGGCCCCGATAACCTAATCTGGTTTTAAAACAAATTAATATTTATGTCCCCGTAATTAATACAGTAACATTAATTTACGATTTGGTTGCCACTAACGAGTTGACATAATTTTCACCAATTTTTTTAGGTTAGGGTATTTTGAAAATAGTTTTAAAAACCATAAGTCGATTGTTTTAAAGTTTTTTAATTTAAAGATAAGGAAAGAGGGGGTACATTGCGTATTTAATGTTGATAACCTCTTACTTATGATAGCAGTTAACCAAAAAATCTCTTTAAATTTTCAGAGAAGAAATAGAAGCCAACCGAACAGTACCTGCAGACAACCAACCAAAGGAACCATCGACAACCACAACTTCAACACCAAAACCTGCACCACCAACCACTTCTAGTAAAACAACTGAAAAACCTAAAGAACCCGAACCAAAAATCGAAGACAACAACGTAGAACCACCTCCTACATACAACAATATACCAGATGTATACAAAAACGAAGCAAACGATCCTTATTCGAAACCAAAATATGAGCCACCTACGACTACAGAACCAGAGGAACAAACGCATCTTATACCAACCGAACAGCAAGAATATATAACAGTAACCGAGCCTACATACACGCCGAAGCAACCAGAAGTAATCTTCAACCGTCCCACACCACCACCATACATTCCCGAAGAAGAGTTACCGAAACAACCCGAAGAACAACCTGCATCAACATATCGTTCGAATGGTGAAGAACAAACAAACGAGTCAATACCACCTGAAGTAGAACCGCAGCAAGGAGAAACTACGTATAGACCTACAGAGGAACCAAAACCTTTTCCTCTGTACCCAGTTAACGTGAATGTAGACAATGGTGGGAGGACACCAACGGTTGCTGGGGACAGGAAAGAGGATGGGTCAGTGGTTATCGATACCCAGTTGATTCCGAAGAACCAGTGGACGAATGTCGTGAAACCGAAGGAGTGTCCGATGGGATTCGAGGCTGACGAGTATGGATCTTGCTTTGGTAAGTTTTTTTTTTCTTTGGTAGATATTATTTTCTGTTTTATAAGCGTGCTCTTTTTGGTATAGCAGTAATGTATTCGGTCGACTTCCATTTGACTGCTTCACTGACCTCGTGGTCGCAAGCGCAGGTTCGATTTCCAGGTCGGGTAAAGTGTTATTGGCTTTTTTCATTAGGAATTTCTCAGTTTGGAATGGCCCGGAGTTTGGAAGTTAGTGGTGTGGCATCCCCATGCCTCGCGCGCATGTGGTTCCGTTTGTCCTGCACCTGATCTATCTTCGATCGTGTCGGGTTGCAGTTCTGTCGGGCTATGAAAGTGAGGGAAAAGTGAGTGCTCCTCTGTCCTCTGCGCACACACTTGTGCACGCATAATATCTCCCGCGCTGATCACTAGTCTCCGCTGATACTGATCGCCGAAATTCGGTCTGGAGGCTATTATAAAAGTCTTCCATCAAGTAGAATTTCTGGATTCGTTCGCGACTATAATGATGATTTTTCGTGTTCGTTTCGACCAAAATTTGTAAGAAATCAATGCATTTTTTTGCCTTTGAATTTTCTCCTTGGGCTTCACGAAGACTTAAAGCACGTCAGCTGTGATTGGTTGGTGGTATTTTGTGCAAACAATTACAGTAGCTAAAATAAAATTCAACCAAGGATTTGATAGGGATGTTAGAAGTTGTAAGCATGGTCTGGAAATCCTTATATGTGGAAGGAAAACGCGTTTAAGGCAGAGCACCGGCAAGATGGTCAGACGCGATCAAGGAGGCTGTTGGAGGCAGCATTTACCGAGCGGACCAAATTTTAGAAGACCGCATAGCTTAGAGATGCGTTGTATGTGGTCACGATTCTCAGAATTGAGAGAACAACGAAGAAAAAGAAGTCAGAAGTTGGGACTTATTCTCATCACTTTGTTAAGACAGTACCTTGACTTAAGGCATATCTAGTTTTAGATAAAGTTCAGTTTTGTAGAGCATTGGCTTAGTCATACACATCTGTGTGATACTCCCTTTCTAATGACCAATGTATCAAAATCTACCGGGTTCTGTAAATTATCTATTTAATAACATTCTTAAGATTGCGCTTGCACAATCGCTTCTTCTACCTATCCTTGACTATGTGTGCTGATGCCGGCTATCTTGATCTTGACCTTACTCAAGACCAACTCGATAAACTTGAGCTGCCTTAAAATGTTTGTTTATTGTTCATATTCGGTTTGCGTAAACATGACTATGATTCTGAATTTCGTGAAATTCTACGTTCGTAAATATTGTCGTGAACAAGTGGTTATCAATTCACCATATTCATATTCTTTCCCTTTTGTATAATGTGCTTTTTTCCCCTTCCTTCTCTCTCTCTCTCTCAAGAAACGTTTGCAGTTTCTTTAAACTCCCGCGCGAAATTTTTAAGATCATGGGATAACTTGAAGCTTAAAATGCTTATGCATTCCACAACTTTCCTCGACGAATCCTTTACTGTCAGGCCGCTCGTTTGAGAAATGCATTGCCGGTTCAAAAAAAAAAACGCCCGGAATCTTTACCTGTACGTAGTATTATATTATCTGTGCCTGTATTTAAGAAACTCGTAAAGGAACATTACTTGTCGTTGTGATTTTGTTCTCGTAACTGTAATTATCTATAGTCTTCATTTATTTTCGTTGCATACGTATATGTAGTATGTGTGTAAATATACGTATATGGATATGTATAAATCTGTGTATCTATTTTAGTTTATTGTATACTTATTATTTGCATCAACGACAGCCCCATTTTATGTCCAGACAGTTTCAGTGAGCACTACTTTGGATTTTGAAAACTAATCTCCTAAAGGGGTTAAATAGGTGATGAAAGTTTGTATCAAAGTTCGCAATTTTTACCCGACTATGGGGAAGCAAAAAGTAAGGTTATGATTTTGACCGGCATCTATGCATGTATGTTCATCTGTTATCTCATAACTTCTAACCTAGTCATTATAATTTGACAAATGAGGTATCGTTGGATATCGTCTTGATCGTCCGCTGGTTATAGGCTATGTGACGTTACAATGAATGAATATGGCGCCCTATAGAGCGCGCCAAAAATATATACACCGTGACATTTTAGTCGTCTTACACGTGTGACTCCGGATTTTTTATTTGTCTTCGATGTCTTGTTTATACCTTTTTAGATGTCTTGTTTATACCTCTTTTGTCGTCGTTGGGTTTTAGTTTTATAACTTTTATTTGTCGATGGGAAAATCTATCGGGCACACGACATGTAGTGTTATATTACTTTCTTCTCAATCCAGACATAGACGAATGCGCCACCAACCGCCACAGCTGCTCTGGCCTCACCGAGGTCTGTCGGAACACGATAGGAGGATACACCTGCAGCTGTGCGCCAGGGTTCCGTAGAGACCTCATCACCAAGTCCTGTGTGTTCATCACCACGACTTCATCTACGACTTCCACGACTACAGAGGAGCCGCAGCTACCTACTTCTACTAGTAAGTCTTTGATTACCTTCTAGAATTTTGTTCCTTTTAAGTCTTCTTGTTTAACTAAGAAGATGCTCGTTTGTCTTCTTGGGGTAATGCCTCTTGATATGTGTCTTTATACGGTGTAGCCAATTTTTTATTAGACTAGACAGGCTAGATATTATCACTGCTGTATACAAGGTCAAAGGAAATTAGCTAGGGAAACTGTGTATCGATATCTGACAAAATATGATCAAACAAAAAAAAAATTATACGATGTTTTTTTTTGTGGAGTCGTGGACCGCAGTTGGTATAGTCACTTGAAATATCTGTTTTTTTTTTAAGATATCTTCGCAAACGTGATTGGCATCGATATGATCGATCCATATCGTGAGGCACGCAATATTGCTTTAAGCTTTCTGTGTTTTTTGTTTTTTATTTGTGTGCCTTAACCTGGGTCAAATAAATTTATTTTCATTCTTTCTTTCTTTCTTTATATCTAAGCACGATAAAAAAAAAGATTTGTAGTTTTGAAATAAAGGTTGAGAAAATATGTTTTCGACTAATCACGTCTACGAAGTCATCACAAAAAAACTGGTTTTTAAAACTGATATTTCAATTGACTACATTAACTGCGGTTCACGAACCCACAAAAAATCACCAAATTTTTTTTTTTTTGTTTTATTATCCATACCCATCACATTTGCTGCTCTTTTTCTGCTTTCATTTTACCTTGTTTTTTATTAATTTTATTTTTATCTGTATTTAGTTGTTATAAATAAGTAAAGTTTAATTTGTGGTCTCCTATGCTAAACCCAATAAATACTTTTTCTTTCTTTATTTGTAGAGTTTTGCTAGTTAATTTAATTTGACCCAGTATTTTTTTATTAAAGTACATTTTTTTATTCATTGTTTGTGTCGTCATGTTAATTTTCACGCAGCAAGTAGTCACTTGCTGAGAATAGGCCTCTCTAATCGCCGCCGCCGGCCATACAACTCGATCTGCGACTAATCATTCAGTTACCTGAGGGCGTCTGACGAAAACGGTTATCAATATTTAGAACTGTATACTTAACAAACATATTTTCTCTTACAGAAAAGGCATTCTTCTGGGGCTATCCAGAGTATACCGGAGTGACGACGCGACCCTTTCGACCACGAAACCTGTGCGACGCTGGGTTCCATCATAATGCTAAGACTGGGGAGTGTGAAGGTTAGTCTTATACCCTTATATTAAGGTACCTATAATTCTGTAGTCGACTGCAGGCGGCAGCAGTAGGTGACGCGTCGCCGCGACACGTCTTGTTTCTATGTATTTCTACCGACCTGTTGCTAGCTATGGAAGGTATTTCATAGGAATTCATAGAAACGTGTCGCGGAGACATGTCGACTGCTGCTGCCATTTGTAAATATTATTTTTAATTTAACAGGCGTTCTAACTTCGATGATGGGTGACGAACGAGGATATTTATATTATAATTGCTTATGTGCTTATTGTTTGTACCTATACTGTGTAAATATTTCGACACAAATGTATTTTGTTATGAAATAAATAACTTGAACTTGCCACCTGTGGTCGGCTACAGAATGGTACCATGAGGGGGTTTGAAAATTAATCACTTGAAGAGTTTCTTTCAATGTCGTGATTGCCGGTGGTTGCTGTGGACTTTTAGTCTCAAGTAAGAGGCAATCCTCAATTTATCCAATTTACATTCTGGTGTATTACGGTTCTCTATGCTATTATGTCAGCCTGGAATTAGTAAGTACCTACTATCATGGCAGCATAGAATGTGCTATACGAGTACATGGAATTAGTATGAACTATCCTAGCTCGGTCGACCAAGTATTTACCTACTGTAATTGGCCAACAAAATTAATAAATGAATAAAATCAGAAATGCCGAGGCATATGAGACATTTCAGCTGTGTCTCTGGGATAGCAATGCCTTCGCGATATAATCCATCGTGTCTATAAGCGGTGGGGCGACCACTTACAATAATACACTAAAATTCTTAATAACACACTTAGTAACCTAATACTTTATCCCCAGACATAAACGAATGCACAAACGGCCAAGCGAACTGCGCAGCCGTAGAGATCTGCATCAACACTCCCGGCGGGTACCGCTGTGAGTGTCCTCCCAACTGGCGTCTCGACGAGGTGCGACACCGCTGTGTGCCACTCAGGAACAACGGACAGTTTCCTACGGGATACGGGAATGTACCTAGTAAGTATCAAGACAGGGATTTCTGCTGCTCAAGATCTAGAGCTTTCTGTTTTAACAGCCAGTTCCAAACTAAATAGAAATTAATGTGATAAATTGTCTTCTTCTATTCGTATGGTTAGTGACTAACCTGGTGTCAGAGTTTTTATAACCGCCCATGAGCCTCTGAATTGGCTTCACATACTGTCGAGAAATATGTCTCAGGCATGTCGGTTTCTTCACGAAAAAAATAAAATAAAATGTTAAATGCTCCTAATCTGCTGTGATTGATTGAATGATTTTTTTGCCAATCACAGCAGTGGTGGCCTAGTGGTAACGGCTGCGACTTTCGAGTAGTAGGTCGTGGGTTCGAACCCAGACACGCACTTTTCTTTGTGTAAATTATTTCATCACCACTACTCTTAAAACGGTTAACAAAAACATCGGGGGCAAAAAAAAAATTGAAGACTTATGACATCCACCAACCCGAAATGGACCCGCGTGGTGGATTATGGCTAACTCCCTTTCACAGAAAGAGGAGGCCTGTGTCTCAGCAGTGGGAACATTATAGGCTCATTATACTTGACTTGTGTTAAATTTTTCCCGTCGATAAATTTCATTTGAAAAATATGCATTCATTGTTCACCTTTTAACTTTTCTGTTCTTCTTAGGGTCTTCTGTGTGGTCATTCTTATTTATTTTACTTTGGTGACTGAAAGTTATCTTGGTCTGTCGACCGAGAAAATTATCTTGTTTATCAGTTTTGACAACATTTCCCAGAAAATAAAAATGTTATTTTTAAGGTTGGTTTTTCATATTTAAATGCAACTCTTAAAGATGGCTTCTCCCGGCAATAATATCCATATCAATTGAGAATGGAGATTCCGGGTTTAATTTTATGTGTCAACCAACGCAAAAATCCATTTGAACCAAGACTATTCATATTCTAATTCCATTCCGTTCTTCCAGTTTACCCGACCTTGCCTCCGAAGACTGTGGTGCACACAGCAGGCACCAAGTACGTGGACCCTGAGATCACGCAGTACCACGACCGAGGGTCTGTGTTCAGGTGTCCTGCAGGGTACAGGCTCGGAGATGATAATACTTGTGTTGGTAAGGGATATGAAGTTCTTCAGTTCTTAAAAAAAAACATGCTTTTAATCATCAGCTATGTATTATATATCACTAAAATATTTCGAGGTATTACTTTTTGGGTAGTGATAAAAACTCCGAAAAAATATTAATACTCAAAATATGAAATTCACTGCTATAAATACTAATTTTCCGTCAACTTATATGCGAATAAAAATAAAGAAACGACCGAATACAATACTGAAAATTCCAAAAAATCAATAGGTACAGCATTTGCTGACGTAATATTTTTCAAACATGCAAACAAGCGTACACCATGCATTCAGCATGGTGTGTGTTTCTGTCACGGCTCCGGCGCTGCGAGGCTCCGGTGGTCCCACGCGAGCTTATCATCGCAGATGGTTTTAAGGCTCACCACCGCAGCTTCGGTTAGCAGCTTCAGCCGCGGGCGGTCAGCATTATAAAACCACCTGCTCCTCAGCTCGCGGGCCGCCTCGCCCCTCCGCGCCTACGCGATCTTAAATTACACACACTCTAGTGATATGTCAGACAATACTACGTGGAGTCGGTTTTGCAACGATTCGCGTCTGTCACTCACTCTTGAAGCACAACATATTGACTACTCGGATTTTTTTTTTTTTGGAAATTTAGCATTACAGTCAACCACAGATTTTTGGAAGTTAGTTATTTTTCGGATTTGATTTTACAGGGAAGGGTTTTTGATTTAGTAGTCACAAACGCATCTTTTGAGCATGGCGTCAGTGAGATTCTCCGGTAGAGAAAGAGTGTACTTACATAACTTTAAATCTTTCATTTAAATTCTTATCTAAGTATCAGCACAGGCAGGTCTCGAACGAGGCGAGGCGCCGGGGCTTAGCTCCGCTGCCGCGAGAAATCGCGGCTCAGCGGACAGAGCTCCGGCGGGATCTCATGGCGTCATGGAGAGTGCGATTGTCGCAACCCAGCGCTGGGCACGCCACAATTGCGGCGATAAGACCCCTCTTTGAGGAGTGGCTTGAGAGGCGCCACGGCGTCCTCACCTTCCGCCTGACGCAGGTCCTCACCGGACACGGCTGTTTCGGGAGGTTCCTGCACAGGATAAGGCGGGAGGAAACGCCCGGGTGTCACCATTGTGTGGATCGCCCGGAGGACACGGTGGAGCATACGGTGGAGGTCTGCCCAGCTTGGGCGGAGCATCGCCGTGTCCTCGTGGAGGCGATCGGCGGCGGTGATCTCTCGCGTCCGGCCCTGGTTCAGGCTATGGTACGGAGCGAGAGGAAATGGGAGACCGTCACCTCCTTCTGCGAAGCGGTAATGCTCGCGAAGGAGGAGGCGAAACGCGTGAGGGAGAGGCAAATTTCGCGCCCTCACGCCCCTAACCGCCGCAGGAGGAGACGCCCAGGGCGTCGGGAATCGCGGGGCGATTTCCGGCCACCGTAGGCGCGGGCTTGCGGGCGGTGAGCAATGGGTGGCTCACCGTCCGATAAGGACCAGGCCCGGGTCGACGGCGCGTTGTGTTCCACGCGCGCCTCAAAGAGATGTCAGCATAATTGAAGGGGTCCACTAGGACCGATGCCTGCCGGGGTTGCGAAGAAAACCGAAAGGGAGATCGTGGCCCCCGGCGACAGGGCAACCGAAGGAACACGGGTGGGTTTTAGTCAGTAAGAGTCTGACACGCCCTCCCGCTCCGCCCAGAGCGGGAGAAGTTATTTGATGATTTCCCACCCTCAAAAAAAAAAAAAAAAAAAAGGCAGGTCTCGAACAATGAGCACGTTGAGTTAATGGCAATAGGCTCCCTATTACATGGAACTCCTGCCTCTCCCTTCGAGTTATACCTACGCGTGATATTTTGAATAAAAAATATAAATATTAATTAAACTACCATACTTGCAGAAGTTACTTTTTTTTCATTTAGCTATATTTTCTTCACATAATTAAGACATTACAATTTCCAGACGTAAACGAATGCCTAACCGGGGAAGCGAAGTGCGGTCCGCAGCAAATCTGCTCCAACCTGCCAGGGGGGTACTCCTGCAACTGTCCCAGCGGACATCGCCTGATCCAGGACCATGAGTGTGAAGATGTGGATGAGTGTGCGTTAGGTGGAAGCATGGTGAGTTTCAATTCCCTTTAAGCATAAAATAGAATAGAAGACTGAAAGAAGAACTGCCTCGTTGGTCCATTACTCGCAAGCGCTACTGCTGAGCATGAGGAGGACCTCACCGGGCAAGATGTTATTGGGGTTTTTTTCGGAATTTCTCAGAAGCAGCCCGGAGTCTGGATTTGTTTCCGGTTGATGGCAATAGGCTCGCCCCCTATTACATGGGACTTAAACATAACTGGCGAAATGTGGGTATACTATAAGGTACACCTCTGCCTAACCCTTCGGGGAAGACAAGGTACATAAGTATACGAGATGTTCAATTCCCAAGTCAAAATGAATTACAGCTTGCTTTTCGCCTAGGATTGAGTTGAATCGCAATATTTATTATGCTTTTGAACTGACCAGTAGTGACTCCGTGATAACGACACTGACTTACGAGTACTGTAGGTCGTGGGTTCGAACTAGAGGTGGTCTGTAACAGGTAAAATTAGAAACCTGTTTCACCTGTTCCGGTTCCAGGGACAAAAACTGTTCCAAAATAACAGCCTGTTAAATTGGAACTAAAGACTCTTTGATTGCAACAGATACGCATAGGTTTACAACACAGACAGGCAGAGAACAGATGCTATCTCTTCTATTACAATAAGTCAAAAAAGAAAAGAGCTTGTTCCAAACTGCTCTAAGTCATTTTCGTTTGTATCTCTTTCTAACAATGTAAACATCCATAAGCTAGATAGAGAAGAGCTTGTTATGTTACACAGATACACTCACCAGTTACGGCGTGGAACGTGTGGAGCAAGCTAAAAAAATAGGCAGGATCTGTTTTATTCGGTTTTAAGATATCTGTTCCGTTTTTTTTTTTAAACCTTTTTTTTAACTGTTTCAATAAATACTCCTCATGCCTAGTTCAAACCCAGGCAGGCGCTTAACTTTATGTAAATAATTTCATCACCACTGCTCCCAAAACTGTGAAGAAAAACATCGTGAGGAAACCGGCATGGCCTAGAACCAAAAGTTCGAAGACATGTGACATCTACCAACCCGCACTTGGCCTTCGTGGTGGCTTTCGGCCCAATCCCTCTCAGCAAGTGGAGGCCTATGTCCCAGCAGTGGGAATCCAGCATGAGGTTCAAGCGATGAGGTTTTATTTCATGGGCTTGAATTACTAGAAGTGTAACATAACTTATTTTGTCTTATTTCAGCCCATCTGCTCCCAAAACGCGGACTGTTTGAATACTATCGGATCTTATCAATGTAAATGTCACATTGGATTTAGACCTGCGCCTGTGAATGACAAGGTAAGGCCTTATTTACATTGCTATTGTTGCTGTTATATCCACTTCGTAAAGAACAAGGAGAAATATTAGAAGTTGATGAACCTAATCATACTGCGTTTGAAATTTAGTTTCTAAATATGTAAACAAATGTTAATGTTTGGAAAAGATGCTTGTATACCCACATATAAAGAGTTCAGTTTGCGTTACAATTTCTAACTTTTTGAAAACTTTTTTATACAAAATTTAGGCATTCTGAAACCAATTCAATTAACACTAGTATAAAGTTGATAATTTTCTAAGTGGAAATAACATCAATTTAGGAACTCATTCATATGAATATGAAAATAGAGAGGCACCAGAAGAAAAGAATAACCACATTTCAGAATTTACCAAAAGTGAGTTTGAAAACTTACTTTTCTATAACATTTCGCGTTTCCCTCATATCAGTATTATTGTGTATGATAGTGTAATATTATTTTTAAAAGAAGCCATGAAGAACATTTTTTCCCTGACCTTTTACTGAAGGTTTTTCAAACTGAACTCTTTCGCCAAGGTTTTTAGGGTCTTTCATAAATATGACTTTATTAGTACTCAAGTGCTTTTCAGACCCGAAGTATGCTGACGATATTATTATTATCCTCCTTACTAACTGGGTTTTAATCTCATTTCCACCAGGTATGTGTCGACGTAGATGAATGTATGGAGTCTCGTCCCGGCTCGCTCTGCCAGCACAGATGTAACAACGTGTGGGGAGCGTACCGCTGTGCCTGTCATAGAGGATACAGGCTTAATCTTGATAATAGGTACGAATAAAGAACATATATAATATTGCGTAGATAAGAGGAATAGAGGGATTACAGAAGATGGAAGGAGTGGAGAGGCGTGCCAAGGAGAGGAGGCTAGGCAAAAAGATTAAACTGCTGTAAAAGAACTGTATCGTAGAAAAGAAAAGGAAGAAAGAAAATATGGTTATAACGTAGCCTGAGATGCCCTCAAATTAAGACCTCGACGACGACGAAGGCAGTGCTTTGTGCGGACTGCGATAGGCTGATTTGATTAGTTTAATTATTATTTCTATAAACATGATTGCATTATTTTATGCTAGTATTTTATGCATGGGCATGTTAAATGCCCATGTAACACCCACTCTCATGAAGATCGAAGACACTACGCTCGCAGTCTTTGTAGACGAGTATGTTTACCTTGGACAAATTATCCAGCTAGGTAGGTCCAACTTCGAGAAATCGGTTAATCGTCGAATACGACTCGGCTGGGAGCCTTGGGAAGCTACGCAATATTTTCTAGTCCCACGTAACGCAATGTCTCAATAACACAAAAGTCTTTGACCAGTGCGTGTTGTCAATGGCACTACAATGGGGCTTGAGGTCGCTCACAATGGGGCTTATCAGAAAGCTAAACACAACACACTAACACTACTAGAACACCGCAGTGAGCTTACAAACTTTTCATTACCCGTCCGTAGCCCTATATCCGCTCTTTATTTTATGGTTTTCGAGAATCATTGCATATGTATAGGACCAGGCAATAGAAGTATATTCAGTAAGATCGGTCTAACTGAACCCTATCTTTGTTACAGTACTTGTTCAGACGTGGACGAATGCACCGAGTTCAAGTCTAAGATCCCGTGCGTGGGGCGCTGCCTCAACGAGCCGGGCAGCTACCGATGTGCCTGTCCCACGGGATACAGACTCTCTGAGGATAAGAGGAGCTGTATTGGTGAGAGATTTTATAATTAGATCATTACTTTTATGACGTGGCAAAATTCTGGTCGAAACTTATAAGTATAACTTGGAATCTTCGCATCACCCTTTCAGTGGCGTGCCTAGGGGTCAAAATTAGGGCAAGCCGCCAGATTTTTACGATAAAAAAAAAAACAGCCAAGTGAGGGATTGACTGATTTTCATATGTTGTTCATGGTACAACATTATTATAATTTTGGTTAGAAAACCTTTAAAATTCGAAGAGGTCTGGCATTAGTATGTAATTGTCATAAGCGCCATCTACATTAATGAATGCGCGTAATCACACCACACCGCTTAGCCGAATCTTTTTACCATAATTCATATTCGCTTGTCAAATGCAAAATTTTTCTATCGGAAGCCACTAGATGGATCCCACATTATCGATTTGTTGTTCTACTGCCGTACGCATAATTTTACGAGTTTAAAATTTAATGTCGATTGAAATTGTTAAAATGAGATATTACCTACTTAAATATTTTTCTATAATTTATTTTAATGACAATAGCCAACTCTAATCTTTATTTCTAAACACCTATGAAGAATCTCTTCGATACGAACATTATTGTGTTTTATGATCTCTACATAAGATGGTTTATTTTTCAGTGGTTTACTAAAATTTCGAATTCCATAAAAACAACCCTAGTCATGTGCTTTCATGGCACCAGCTATTCACCTACATAAATTTGTATAACAGACAATCGAATGCCTACGAGTATTTCAATATATTTTTCGACTAACAAAAATACTGTTTTTTATTTCCGAGAAATAGTTACAGTAATTTGATGTTGGTTACGGTGAAGTAAAGAGTTACTTACCTATGTCAGAAAACTCAATATGCCTAAACTCAAAATACCTTTACGAACACAGTCTCCGAATTTGATGATAAAAATAACACTATAATCACTTACAAAAAAGCGCGGAATGACATTGCCGCAATAACTATCACATCATTTTAAACAATAAAACTAATTCATTACTTCAGCACGTGGAAAATAAAATACTAGTCTCAAAATATTAATTTCAAAACATATACAATAACAAATTCGTCGTCGCGTCGCACGGACTTGCAACTCACTTTACGCGGGTCAACAAAGCGGATAGTGCATTTGCGTCGTTTGCGCGAACTTAATGCCTCTCAAAATAAAAAGTACTCTGTGCGCATGTACTTAAATCTGCGTATATGTACTTACCAATATATCAACAAATGTAAACGTTTCTATAGCAATTTGTAAGCGAAAACTGCGAGACAAAGAGAGGTGAGGCAAGCCAGATAAGAACCCCACGAGTGTGAGCGAGAAGGCGCAATTAAATGCATTGTACTGGCGCGTAGGTTTGGCAACAAAGCGCGCGGAACTTAAATTTTATTTCTATGATTACTAAATGAATGACTGAATTCAATGAGTGCGTAGATCTGGCAACCTAGCCCAGTGCGCGCGGCAGAAAAAGCAGAGATTTCGAAATTTGATTATTCCTATGACATGCATGATTGAGTTCGAGTTCATTGAATGTTTTTTTTTAATTTTTTTTTTATTGGTAGGCTTAGGTTTGTTCTTGTGAATTATGATTTGATTACGGCAAGCCGGGCTTTTCGGCTTCTATGAAGGTACCGCCACTGCACCCTTTCACTGTGCATTGACCTAACATAATAGCTCACAATCATTGTTTAACTGTCGGATCCGTTCGTGGAACGAGATGACGCAATAAACCAATTTCTTTCAGCCATTGTCGAGAAAGGAGAACCTTTTGACCAAGTAGACACTTATATTTGATGTATTTTTAAGACGTATGGGCACATGAAATGTGGCGATTTTCAGAGAACAAGAACTTTTTATAATATGAAGATAGCATTCATTATATTTGGAGACGTCGCTGCAAGGTTTATGGGGATAATGATAAAATTGTGACTATCAACTTGGATGGCTATTGCGTTTTGAGTAATAAAAATAATTTTCGGGAAGTTTTAATCACAAGGTTTCTTGCAGATATTGACGAGTGCGAAACAGGTGAAGCTCCTTGCTCCAAGAGTACAGGAGGATCTATAACATCTAGCGACGTTTGTGTGAACACTCGAGGTAGCTACCGCTGCCAGCGCATCTCCTGCCCTGTTGGCTACCAGCTGGAGAACAAGCAGTGAGTAGAGACTATAACATTGTGTCCAACACTACATCTTTATAGATATCCAGCGAATTTACCATTAATTTCCACACCCTCATCATGATCTTCATTCAACCGAAAGACGCCACTGCTGGACATAAACTTCTCCAAGTATTGCCACAATAATTGGTTCACTAGTTCTCGCATCCAGCGAATTCCAAGGACCTTCACCAGGTCATCAGTCTACCTTGTGAGCCACGTTGCCCTCTGGTAGCAGTCGGTACTCTAGAAATTGTGCTCCGTTGGGGCCACCTGTTCTGCGAACAATATGCAGGCCTACTGTCACTATTAACATCTGGCTACGCTAAGTCTGCAATGGAATAAATGGGCAAGTCCAAAAAGTTTTATAAATGGTATACTTTTACATCAGTCAGATTCGAAGTTTTAAGTAGATCTTTTGATATTTGCCTAATAGATTATATGTAAAAGACTATGTCGTACCAATGATCTACCTCTATACGATGACAAAACTCCACACTGCATCGTGCTAAGTGACTATTCTTTACCAGGAATAAACCAGAATATAAAAAAATAATCTATCAAAAACAATAAGGCAAACAAAGTATCAAATTCTTTTTTCGTAGGACAGATGGTTATCGTCTATAGATTTTCAAATTCCAAGCGTTTTTTTACTTATGCAGACTTAGCGTGGCCAGACTCTAAATTTGTCAATTCTTTGGCTATGTTGGTTCTTTTGTTCTCAACTACATCAAATATAAAACGTGTATTCTCTCTTCCAGCCGCTGCAACAAAGTGGAGCGCGTGTGCCAGGCCGGTGACTGGACCTGCGCTCACCAGCCGACCACCATCTCTTACAACTTCATAACTTTCGTGTCCAATCTCTACATCCCTGATACTAAGGTCAGTTAATACCTTTTTAGGGTTCCATACCGAAAGGGTGCCTGGCGATAGGACCCCATTACTAAATAACTGTCTGTTACAGCACTGTTAACCTGCCATGCAGTGTAATGTTATGAATGTTACACATAAGCATGCAGTAAGTTTGAAAGCAATGTACCTGAATATACCTAGAATAAATCAACCAACATCTGATTCGGAATTTCGGACCCAGTCAGTGGGTTCATGTAGAGGAGGAAATAGGCAGTAAGTCAGTAGTAAGTCGGGCGGGGGAAGCTACTGGGCCCGGGAATAGACGGTTAGGTTAGTCAACTGGACTAACTTGAGGGCGCGAAGTCAATACTGGACTGGGTTGAACTAGTGTCTACACGAGTCCAGTTGCAAGTCAGCTCTGAAATGACTTACTGTACTGTAACATTACTGGGCTTGTATAAACTTGCCTTGGGTCTGCTTTTGGCTGAACTATTGTTTTATTAATTTTTATATATATTAATGAACTATGTGTTAATTTATCTGTCTTGCCAATGTCATCAGCCTTGCCTTTTCTCATATATGTTGGCGTAGGCTTCTAGTCTAACTGGATGTAGCTGAATGGCAGTATTTTGCTGCCATACCAATCTACCAACAGTAAATGTACCGTACTATATTAGAAATAAATCCGGATTTGACCGGTTAATAAATAAATATTGCAATTAAATGAAAGAAAATTTAAAACACTAATTAAAAGTACACTTTGTGAACAAGCATATTACAAATTAGAGTATTATATCCAAGATAAGAATGCTTGGAACCATGCTGGTCCTGCTCCATAGGATAATCTAGAGTCTAGACAAAATCAAACTGGTTGCTAATTTTTATAATATGACATTGATTTTACATTCTGTGATTACTTCCTAACACACTGAATTATTAATTGTAAAATCAGTGGAGTTTCTTGCCCATTCTTCTCCATACAAGAACTACCTTTTGGAAGGGGCGACTAGAATCAATTCCCACAAAAAAAAAGCCCACTTTTGAACGTCAAAATTTTACAAAATAACTTAACTTAACTCAAAATAATTTATTTCAAATAGGCCCTAATAGCCTTATAAGGGTCTATGTGACATAAATTATTTGGCTTTGACTTTGAATTTTGAAATATATTTTCAGTTAAAACTATTCACAATGCGGGGACCCGTTTGGCCGTACGTCAAGATGAGGTTTGAGCTCAAACTGGTGAATGTGAACGCACCTCCCAGTATCAAGAGGAAGGCTGATATCAATGACTTCTTGTAAGTATTCTAAAACTTAGTTATTTTTAGCTTTGAATAGAAGAACTAATTCAGCATCATCATTGTTGGTTCCACTCACTGTTGAGTAAGGCCTTCTCCTTTTTGTTTGATGCTTCCTGGTTTGTGTGGATTTCATCCAGCGGTCTTCTTTAGATAATCTTTCTAAAGTTTGCGGGATGCGTTTTTGCTCGAAACAATTTATAATTGACAAGCTGTTGCCCACGACTTATGATCCTGGATGAAAAGTAACCCATGGTCTACCTATGTGCCAAATTTCATCGAAATCCGTTCAGCCATTTTAGCGTGAACTCGTAACAAACTCACTTTCGCATTTATAATATTCTTTTTTATTATTAGGTTTATAATAAATAATTATATATCTAATAATAATATAATTTTGTTTGAGCAAATAAATGTTTATATTATCTTATCAGGAAAAAAAACAGTGTCGCTCCGGGAGTGCCGACAAAAGTGAAAACTTGAAAAAAAAAATAGGCACGCGGTAATCAACGCGTTGATGTCTTTTTAATGGTCAAAATCTGGTCTCATCACGGTGTCGCGAAATTAATGGTTTAGTACCATCTCAAAAATGCCCAAGGCGCCTAAAGAAGTTTTCACTTCAAAAATCCTAGTGGTAGAGAACTAAAACAGATTATTCGAATAAAGTTCCAAAATACCTACATAGTAAAATTGTATTTTTTTTTCCAGATTATCACAAAACAACAACGAAGGTCTAACCTCGTTAGTGCGACCGCTTGAAGGACCGCAGAGCATAGAGTTGGAGATGTCTATGGAACTATACACTCACGAGCAATTCGGGGGAACAGCCATCGCGAAACTTTTCATTTACGTGTCTGAGTACGAGTTTTAAAGAGAGCTGTAGTGGCGAGCAAGATAAGTGGCACAGTATTTTATGTTCGTTGATTTTTGTGAAGAAACTGTTGTAGTTTCTATTCTTCGCAATTTTGTAGATTAAAAGCTATGGATATTTATTTGGATACGTATATTACTATTTGCTGTATTTGTCCACTTATAATACTATTTATGTATCAACAAAAATTGGCAAAAGAAAATACACAAATTATATTATTAAACTTGACCAACATTGTAATAGAGTATGTTCGAAAGACTAATTATCAATCGAAGAACTTAACGATTTTAATATGCTCGCCTCTTTCATTATACCAACATGTATTTTATAAAACTGCATTCTGTGAATTCAGTATTGTTTTGTTTTAAATAAATAATAAGGACGTATTTTTATTTTTGTAGCCATACTTTTACCCAACGTCATAATATTTACAATTCTATGATAATTATTTTGAGTGACACATGAATTTGAGTGAAATAAGGTGCTTTTTAAACTATAGAACTCTCTTAAGATATTTTTAGACTTTTGGATTTTATTTCAGATTCGCTGCAAAATATATTTTAGTTGTAGCACAGAATACATAAAATAAAATTATAGAAGATTCACTCCGCAAAATCATTTAAATAAATAGCTACTCTTGCTATGACACAATAAGGTGCAATTCAGGTCACACAGCGCTAATTACCTACAGTTATGTTCAACTAGAAGTTGCATCTTTCTATCGCGTAACTCATAAATCTTCTGACTACGTTACGCCCACTGAATTGGCCCGACACGTCGAGCCCACCGCGTAATTGTAGCTTCATACCTAAAATGCGGAGTGTGCCTAGTCTGTTTTTAGCAAACCAGGAATTACTGTTTTACTCAAATTGGTGATTTATTTTCATCACTTCAACTATCTGCCAACCTCTTCGAAATTGACACTTAATTTTTACTAGGTTCTGCCCGTGAATTCGTCTGAGTGAAACTTGTTTTAGCATAAAATCCATAAATATATCCCATGACAGACGGCAATACCGTAGCTTCCCATTAATTAGTGAAAGAATTTTCGGAATCGAATCGGGGGTTCCGAAGTTTACCCCCTACATACAAACTCACAAATTTTACCTCTTTATTATATTACTAGCTTTCACCAGCGACTTGGCTGATATCTTTATAAATTATAACCTATGTTACTCAGTCATAATATAGTATTCGAATGGTAAAAGAATTTTTAAAATCGGGCCGGTAGTTTTTGAGTTTATTCATTACAAACAAAAATAGAAATTTCATTTATAATAATATTAAAGTTGATAAATATAGATGACAAGATCAGTCACTTTTTCTGGTATGACTTTTACTTCTAATCACTCCTATATTGAATGAAGCCGAAAGTTACAAAAACGAAGTTGTTTCTGTTGCAGTTAATCTGAAATAAACCTTAATGTGTCTACTATAAATAAAACAATAGATATAATACGTAGTATTTATTATTGTATAGACTTAAATAAACTATGAATAAGTACATTTAATTTTTTGTTTTATTTCTTATCCTGATAATGATATAATATTTAAAAAAAAAAAAAAAAAAAAACATAAAAAAACTTTATTTGCCCAATCAATATAACAATCAATCAATCATCAATAGGACTGATTACTCGCCGGTTTAGTTCCTATTATTAGTTTAATTACACTGCCGAGAGCAAGAACTGAAACCATCGAAATAAAATAAAGGTTGAAAAATAAAAGGAACAGTGGGAAGGCAGGTGGTGGGGCGGTGGATGGAAGGTCTGCAAGTAAGTACTTCTAGGTTCTAACTTCAACATTGCAGTTTAAAATAGTATGCTTAAATGGTCTGGTCATGTTGAGAGGATGAATGGAGGAAGACTAATAAAAGGTATTTATAAGGCAGAGGTGAGAGGAAACGCCAGGGGGGGACGCCCTAGAGGGACAGATAATGACGTTTTTGGTGATGTTCTTCAGAAAAGTCAGGTGCGCAGTACTCGCAACCGGCGTGCGTGTAAGACTAGCTATTTGAAGGAGGCAAAGGGAGTATGTGAGGATCGTAGTAGATAAGCTGAAGCTGGTTAGCTGTTCTGTAAGTTCTGCTTATAAACTCCATAGGAAAAAGATGTGACGTTATTTCTTCTAGGTTCCAGGTGCGTCCCAAATTATACTTTGGATTTTCGTCCTAATGTCAATATTCTTTCTGTGTGAAGCGATAAGGGTAGGTCAAAGGCTTGATCTATTCTAATTTAGATTATCTATCTTATCTTTAAATTACAAAAGACTAGATAAAGACTAAATGTGAACGTCCACTGGTCCGCACTGGCCGCAACGCACGCACGGCACGAAACGTATTTTTAATTCACTAGCACACAGTGCATTTGATATGTGAAAAGAAATGCGTTGTATGCCGGTGACGTTTTATGGATTATTTTGCCGCGTGCATCGCTCACTGCCGCACGTTGTTTTTTTTTATAATTCAGGTGAAACCCGCCAAAAACATTGTAAAATGGATGACTCACTTTTAATTCTATTGTAACATTTGAAGAATTGTATAATCTGAAACATCGACAATCTGCAAAGAAGGGAAGGGAATATCCGGATACAGTGGACGCTTGCCATCGGCAAATCCGTTCAATTCTTTGCGTGCCGAGCGTGCGTTGAGGCCGGTGTGGACCAGTGGCCGTTCACCTTTGATATTAATAAATATGGAGGTTTATGAAGAGGTATCTTGTATATGCAGGTACTGACAGAGGTTTCATGAAGGAAGATATTTACTACTTAGTTAGGAATCTTCTTAATATAAACGTGTGTCCAGTTATGAACATTTGGCAGAATCTGTTGCATCGTTGCAACACTGTATTGCAATGCGTTGCATAGTAGCAAACGATGCGAAACATTCTTGCTGCAACATGATGTTGTTTGCTGGTAAGATGTTTCATACACATATAGTCAGGAAAATTAACTGTTAAACAAATTGACACCCTACAAAAAATTGGCGTGATATAGCCATTTCATAAAACTATCAATGAACTAGCTGCGCCCAACGGATTCACCCGCAGAAGTCTTGATTCAGTAGAAATATCGGGATAAAAAGTATCCTATGCCAAATTTCATCCAAATCCGTTTAACCGTTTTTGAGTGAAAGCGTAACAAACAAATAAACTCATTTTCACATTTATAATATTAAAAAAGTTAGGATTATAGTTAGGAAGAGCAATTGTGATTTGAATACATGGACAATTTAAGTTGCTAGTCAATTTGCTTAGCAAGTCATTTTCCCGAGTTTACCTACTGTATCCAATGTTGCTTGTAACATCATCCAGCAATACAAATAGATGTTGCTGCAACAATATTGTGCAATTTTTGATGATACTGCAAAATATTCATATTTGACAGGTATTTTATTATTATCATTTCAAAAATATACATATTTATTTTTAAACAGGTAAGATAGGTTTATAGGGATGAAGACAATTTTTTTTCCTTTGTTAGATTATTAAAAAATATTGGAGTCGTAGTTTTTTTTTTTTTTTTTTTTTCGTTTTCAAAACATTACGGCGATACATTGAGTTGAAATGTGCCATGACGTCACGACTATGTAGATTTTATAATTACTTGTGACGTAGCGACCCCCGCTCCCTAACTTTAATGCGTTTTATCTAAGTCATTTTTTATTAATATGATAAAGCAAATAAAAAAAAATATGTCTAATATTTTTCATTATCTGACTGACGGACCTAATAGAAATTCTTTTAGGAACGGTGAATGAAAGTTCTGCTACCTACTACATCTACAGGGTCAAATTAAAATAGCTAGCAAAACCCCGCAGATGTGATGTGATGTGATCTAAATAAATACCGGCCAAGTGCGTGTCGGACCACCCACAAAGTAGGGTGTCGTAGTTGGGATGAAATTACCCCAAGAACAAATTTAACATTTAGCTGGCAGGGGGGGGGGGGGGGACACCACAATTGCAGCGATAAGTCTAAACGCCTGGGTGTCACCATTGTGTGGATCGCCTGGACAGGACATGGTGGAGCATACGGTGGAGGTCTGTCCGGCTAGGGCGGAGCATCGCCGTATCCTTGTGGAGGCGATCGGTGGCGGTGATCTCTCGCGTCCGGCCCTGGTTTAGGTCATCTTATGGAGAGGGCATAAGAGGCCATCACCTCCTTCTGCGAAGCAGTAATGCTCGCGAAGTAGGAGGCGTAACGCGTAAGGGAGAGGCAAATTTCGCGCCCTGACGCCCCAATCGCCGCAGGAGACACCCTGGGTGTCGAGATTCGCAGGCCGATTCCCGGCCATCGCAGGCGCGGGCTTGCGGACGCTGAGCAATGGGTAGCTCGCCGTCCGATAAGGACCAGGCCCGGGTCGACACCGCGTTGTGTTCCACGCGCATCTCAAAGAGATGTCAGCACGATTGAAGGGGTCCGATAGGGCCATTGCCTGCTGGGGTTGCGGGTTTGTCCGAAAAGGTGGCACCTGGCAACATACAGGGAACTGAAGGAACACGGGTGGGTTTTAGTCAGTAAGAGTCTGACACGCCCTCCCGGTTCGCCCAGAGAAGGAGAAGATATTTGATCATTTCCCACTAAAAAATAAAAAAGGGGGGCTTGACTCTAACAAAAATTAACACTTTAAAGCTTAGTATTTCGCAAACGGATCCCTGAATCCAAAATTGGTTTCAAACACTCAAAGACATTTCCAACGACACCCTAAATCATGGAAAAAAATTATATACCCACTTTACGTGTATGGGAGGTACCCAAAATTTTATTTTACTTTCTAGTACCAAATGTCTGTGATATAAGCCGCGGCCAGACAGACGGACATAGCGAAACTATAAGGGCTCCTTGTTGACTAACGGAACCTTAGAAAAGATTTGATGATTTTTTTGGGGTCAATGACCGATGGTAGTCTTGTTACTTGAAGTGTGATTTGATAACATCTGTGTTATCGTGTTGAGATATCGATTCCCATAACGTCTGTGAAGTTTACATTAAGAAAAAACTGATTTCGAAATTGGTATTTTAAGTGACTTACAGTACCGGCTTAGGAAAGAAGGAAAAAACGGATTAAGTTTAAATGTGGTACACATATGTATTTCTGTGGCCCAAACACGCACGTGTAACGTAAATAAATGAATTTTGAATATGGGGTCACTTATGGGGGCAAATAAAAAAAAATAAAGAAAATTTTGCTAACTGTCCCGGGTGACATATCAAATAAAAGGTCTTGTTGCGAGGATCCCAATTTTTTTATAATTAAAAAATAAATAATTTTACAGATACCTATTTAAGAAAATAGATGAAAATTGATCATTCCCTGACTTATCTCCGAAACTACTGGGCCTAAAATAAAAAATAAAAAATACAGAAAATGGTTCTTTACTCATAGATTACAGGAAAACCTATAAGAAGTCTTCTAAATCGTCTTCTAAACTTATAAGAAATCTTAAAATAACATGGTAAATCTCTCAATAATGTGCGTACAAACTTACATTTGCAGTTATTGGAATGTATGGGAGAACATGTTTTTCAACTACAATGTTAAGTTTGTTCTTGGGATAAATTCACCCCAATTATGGAACTCTTCATTGGCGGTTTTTGTTTTATCGTGTTTAGATATCGATACCCATCACATCTGCGGAGTTTTGCTAGCTAATTTATTTTGACCCTGTATGCATGATAAAAAAGCACTTAATTAGGTTTCACTAGAATTACGTATGTACTAATAATTTTGTCTTAAGATATCGATAAGTTATCTCTCCAATTCAAAGTCAAAAAAAAAAAAATGTTTCTTCGTATAACTCCATTTGAAATAAGATTAGTCATTTAAATAAACCTTTTTTACAGCCCGTTCAACTGAGTTTGACTTCTATACCGAAGGTATAAGGATGGCATTAAAAGTAAAAAATGTGGTTACAATATCAACTGCAGCTGCCATTTGTTATAAAAATAAAAAATAAATATAAAATAAAATAATCTTTATTTCGGACTAGCGGTACATCCATAGGGGTTAGTAAGAAGATATCTTAAAAAACTATGTTAGTATTTTATATAGTTACAAGCCTATTGTTGGAGATACACCTTCGCACAATATCACACAATATAGGTGAATCGTACCTCCCTGCAATGGTTTTCAGGATGGAGTTGGAACTGGCTCGCACTCTGCAGAGCAGCGAGGCAGACTTCTGTCTAATGATCGCATGGAAGCCATCAACATGTGCGTGTGCGAACATGCCAGAAGCACTGCAGAAACGGGGCAGTCACATCAACATCTTGAATCCATTATTATATTGGACTCGCAGGGCGCTGATAGTCCGCAAAGTATAGTTGGTCCACAGGCTGCACGTGTAAAACACTTGACAATACGCTTTAAAAAGCGTTACTTTAACTTGTTTGCTACAACGTGCAAACCTGCGTGCCAACATGTTACATCGAACTGCCAGAGCCTTACGTTCCCGCTCAATATCTACATGATCCTTGAGGTCGTCGGTCACGTAATGTCCCAGATATTTGAACTGGTAAACACGCTTTAGTTCATTACCGTTCAGCCTAATTGCAGGCACTGCATCTGGACATTTACCACCCACCGCCTTAAAGACCATGAATTCGCTCTTAGCAACATTGTACAGTAGGCCATGTGCCTGAGCATAGGACTCATAACACGTAAGTAGCTCCCTGAGCGACCTGACCGTTGGGCTCAGCAGCACCATGTCGTCAGCATAACTGATATTGTTAATACTGCAGTCATCGATGCGACAGCCGACTTTCTTACTGCTGAGCTCAACAATCAAGTCGTTAATATAGAGGTTAAAGAGTTTTGGTGAGGTTATTCCTCCCTGCCTTACACCGTATTCTAAGCCATACGGCACAGATAGCTTGTCGGCCCATCTCACATTGTTTATCTGATTATATGTAGTACCAGTACTGAAGAATACGTAACAGTTCAGCCGGTACTTTCCTCTCCCGCAGCTTATCCCACATGACATCATATGAAACGAGGTCAAAGGCACGGGAAAGGTCTAGAAAACACGCGTAGACTGGAGTTCGACGCCTAGTGTAATATTGCACGGTATGTTTTAGAGCGAGAATCGCACTTTCAGTGCATAGATTATTGCGGAACCCGAACTGAGCATCGTGCAGTTGCAATAAATTATCCAATCTTGCGTCCAGCCGACTGTCAAGCATCTTCGCGATAATAGTAGCTAGGGAGATGGGTCGATAGTTGCACTTATCTGATATGTCACCCGTTTTGTTTTTTATAATAGGCACATCAATAGTCCGCATGAGATCAAGAGGGAGGTACGAATGAGACATGCACAAGGAGTAAAACATAGCCAATACTCTAGCTATATGTGGTCGGGCATGCTGCAGCATGCTATAATATGCACTAGTCTGCTCACAGTCCCTCTCTCCCCATATAACCTTGGAACGAGGTTTTTTAATATCTACAGTCTTTGGTTTAATTTTATGCCAGCAACGCAATAGAAGTCAAAATCGGTCGAACGGACTGTAAAAGAAGTTTATTTAAATGTAATCTTATTTCAAATTAAGTATAGGTATCTATCAAATCAATCAATCCTACTAAAATAATGCTTTTAAAATATTTCTAAACTGTTTAAATATATTGGAGCAAAAACTTATAAAGATCAGGACAATGTTCAATTAAATCATGATAAAATTGAATTGACAATAGGTACGGCGTTCGATCCAAAATATTACAATAATAATTAATCGTTTTTACGCACTAATAACACTATCTGGTGTACCCATGAACACCTAAAGAAACACTAGTGACAAAAGATATTTTTCAACTGAAACAAACGCCCTTATTAAAAATTGACTAGATTTATTTCTACCTATATATAAATTCCACTAAACGTGATCTCCTATTCACTACCTTACGTGCTTGAATAAAAAGTAACGGCATCCGGGCGTTAATATTATGACAAATCGAGCATTAGATGGAGTCAGGCAGGCATTAAAAACGGTGAAGAAAACATCGTGAGGAATATATCCTAGAACCAAAAATGCAGACATGTGACATCTATCAACCCGCACTGAGCCTGTGTGGTGGATTACGGCCCACTCCCTCTTATAAAGAGGAGGCCTGAATCCCAGCAGTGGGAACATTATAGGCTAATTATGCAGGCATTTATAAGTTGGGAAATTACATCGCTGATAAAAATACTTGGCTCAATGCCCTTGGTCCTGATCCGCAACCACAACTAATTGTAAATTGCATTGAAATATTTGCATTTGAAAGTACTATTGGAGCAGCTGAAGATTGGAAGACTACATTTGCATTGTTTAAACTCAATATCCTTTGTTTTTATACAGGGCAATTGATTTATACGTCGGCAATCCATTAAGGGGATAGAGGAGATGTCATATTTGCAACCATGGTAATCATGCATTTGGTTTAAATAGGTCCTTATTTATATATATTTTATATAGATTATTTTCTTTTAGATTTTGTGAATTTCAGAACGTTGGAGGCTGTAGACTTGTAGACCATTTTCTATTTTATTAAGTACCTGGTACTTGTTGATAGGCCTACACTGTCTTCTCATACCTATTAACACTGTAATTTGAAAACATTGTAGAAACCATTTATTTTTAAAAGAGTAACCGTGGATTTTATTGCCGGCTATTCTCCATAGGAAGCGACCAATTCGAACTGTGCACCTAGCTTCTGACGTTTCATAAATGCCCTTGTAGGTTTATGTGAAATAAAATATTTTGATGTTTTTAACCAAATTACCCCTGATGACCCCTATGCCAGTGTCGACCATTTTCGAGGAATTTGACATTTTATTTTTTTAAATGTATGAAATAGAAATATAAAATGTCAAATTACGCGAAATTTGTTGACATTTGCATAGGAGTCAAACGGCGTCATTTTATTGTAAATGACGCCTCCTAGATCCCCTTAATGGATTGCCGACGTACACCAATAACCCAGTATAATTGCATAGCATAGGTGTGATTACTATGTACTATATAGCTACTACCATTTACTGGGTAATATGTCTTATAAGTTCTCACATATAATTATAAATTCACTGTAACTAATATTTTGTAACTATGTATATAATTTAAACGAGTATCCATGGAGTTTCTTGCTCGTTCTTCTCCATAGGTACACACGGCTAGACATAAAGCTATACATCTCCAGTATAAGCTGACCTCGTATAGTACGGAAATCGTATACAATGCGAGCTCAGTATAAACTGGAAATGTATAGCTTGATGTGTAGCCGTATGTACCAACCTACTACGCTTTGCGATGGACAACTAGCTTCAAATTTCATATTTGTGACTGACCGACTCCTTGGTTTAATTGAAATAAATGCTTTGATTGTGACTACAGACACATCACAAAAGTGACTAGAGTCAAAGCGACTGTGCGGCCATTACCTGTCTCTTTTCTGCAAGCCTGTAAAAGAAAATTCAATTTTGACAAATTGTCAAATTGAATTGAAAAAAAAAAACAAAATCAGAATTTTAGAAAGAGACAACTACTGGCCGCTCATTCGCTTTGTCCCTCTCGTACGGAAACTTTAACAGCGGACCTGTTAGGTAGCACCAAAGCGTATTCATGTTAAGCCTCGTGCAGACTGGGGGGCGCAAGACCGGTAATAATCCTACCCTGAAGTTTTCTTAGATATTGTTTACAACTATTTGATGAAAGGCACTGTATGAGAGACGGAGACAACGTTCTACAGAACTTAACTTTTAAAATAATCTGACCTCGACTCGATCTGTCGTAATTATAACAGCTGAATACTGTAGTAACAAACACTACCACAACTCTGTCTGAGATCCATACCTACACCTTCTTTGCTTCACATCCCTACTTATCACAGACCAAACGACTCCGCATGGTTTGTTGGTGGTATCACCCGTGGTTAACCAGACCACGAAAAAGTAACCCCTAAGGGCTTAATCAGATTTTTCGCTCTTTCCAGATCAGTACTGATAGTTCACTCCGCATAATCATTTAAATAAAAAGCGACCTTTGCTATGACACAATAAAGTGCAATTCAAGTCGCACAGCGCTAATTACCTACAGTTATATTCATCTAGAAGTTTAAATATGAAGTCTCTCGTATATCTTCTGAGTACGTTACGCTTACTGAATTGGCCCGACAAGTCGAGTCTGCCGTTCTTGTAGATTCATACCTAAAATGCAGAGTGCGCCTTCTGTACTATTAGAAAGAAAGAAAGAAAGAAGAAAGAAAAAACGTTTATTTGCGGTAAACATGACGCAAAAAAATAAGTTTTAAATACATAAAAAAGTTTTTAAAAAAGTTGGGGAAGCATGCGTCACATCCACGCAAATCGCCACCACCTATTACCTACTCTATCATCTGACTAGCCATTTCCCAACTATGTTGGGGTCGGCTTCCAGTCTAACCAGTATTTTACATGGAGCGACTGCGTATCAGACTTCCACAACCTGTTTACTGAGTAATACGATACCCCTTGGTAAGACTGGTTGTCAGACTTTCGGGCTTCTGACGACCCGTAATGACTGTTAAAGATCCTCGAATGACAGCTGGGACCAACGGCTTAACGTGCTTTCCGAGATACGGAGGAGTTTCGGTATGTAAAGATGGTTACCCATCTATGGACCAACCCCGGGGAGCATAGCTTAACCTGATGGATCAACCCGTGAGCTGTTATTACTTAGACACGAGCTCCTTCTGGGGTCGCGCAACAATAAGTACAAAATTCCATTTAATTAATATTTGAATACAGCTCAGACCCGTACAAAAATCCTCAACAACTCTTGGTCTCCCATCCCCTTTTACAACAGGACGATCTCCGTCAAACCACGGGCTACCACCACACACACCAAGCTAATCACAACCTCTTCTCTACTCATACGGGTCCACAATATCCAGGACTGTAAGACACCCGTCTTGCGACGCTATGGCCACAGCCTTCCCTCCGTGGGCGCTGGCAACACCTGTCACTTCTGCTGGGGCCCGGTATTCGGCTATAGCGCGGCCGTCGACCCTGTAATGGTGTACAATGTTTTTTAGTTTAAGTGTTTAGATTCATGAAGATATGCTTGGAGTTTCCCTACGTAATTGAATAAGAAATGAAGAGATCCGCAGTAGAACCAAGGCTTCGACATAGCCTGAAGAATTGCTAAACTTAAGTGGAAATGAGCAGTACATTGCTCGCAGAACAGATGGTCAATGGGGCCGAAAGGTTCTGGAAGGGCGACCGAGTAGCGAAAGACGTGGCGTTGGAAGGTAGACCGATGACCTTGTAAAGGTAGCAGGACTCCGCTGGATGCAGGAAGCACAGAATCGGTCGAAGTGGCAGTGCTGGGGGAGGTCTATGTCCAGCAGTGAACGTCTTACGGCTGAAATGATGTTTAGATTCATGGAAGGTAGAGAGGGTCTATCTGAAATCTAATTTTATAAGGGATACTGGTGGTCTAACCTGATTGAAAAAGGAATTAGGCTGTAAGTTATCATTGATGAAGGGCACGATACATTTCATTTCATTACAACAAAACAATTATAATTTACGACAATGCAATTTTGCGCACATTTTTGCCGACTTTCCTTACAAAAGTCTTTTGCACTTGGTTACTGGTAGCTATTCGTTTTAGGTGGAATATCGCCCTTCTTAGTACAGTCAACCGGACGTCACTGGTATACTTGAACTACGAAAACCGTCCGCCCTTACTATTACGACATAAAGGCACTATCAATTTCAAATTGTTACTATGAACTGTCAATCTGCCTAGCCTTTTTCTAACTATATTGGGGTCGGCTCCTAGTCTAACCTGATGCAGCTGAATACCAATATTTTGCAAGGAGCGACTGCCTATCTGACCTGGGAAACCGAAAACCAGTAACTGGGTAATACGATACCCCTTGGTAGGACTGGTTGTCAGACTTTCGGGTTTCTGACGACCCGTAACGACTGTCAAAGATCCACGAATGACAGCCGGGACCAATGGTTTAACGTACTTTCCGAGGCAGAAATCTCCGTATGTAAAGATGGTCATCACCCATTCACGCTCCAACCCGGCAAGCGTAGTTTAATCTGATGGGTCGACCCGTGCGGCTGTTATTACTTAGCCACGAGTAATATATGTATGTTTTCAGGGGTAGAATGAAAAGCTTAACGTAGAGCCAAATTTGAGTCTTGATAAAAAAGGTCATAAAAAAACCCATTAAATTCACTAACCTGAAAATCCTCAAAGTTTTCCTCCCACTATGATAGTAGAAAACATACTGGTCCGTAGAACTGAACATGGTGATGATGGAGAACACACCCTCAGCAGCCCTGTAGATCAGTTGCTGCACTGAGGCGCCTCTCTTCAACTCTATGAGGTCCAGCCCTCCTCGAGAGGGGGCGCAGAGGCCGATTTTTCCATCGCGAGTGCAAGCACCGTTCCAACGGGGGACGAATCTGAAAATATGATATATTAAATATACATATTCATCCTATTTATTATGTGGAATTCTGAGTTTCTCACTACCCTCATGGGGAAAAGCTTATTAATGGAGTCAATAATTTTGCCTGTCTGGCCTCCTCTGTGTGAGAGAGTGTGGTTCACAAAGTGCGGGTCCCGTGCAAGTTAGTTCATTCTCCTTGTTTTCGTGTTGTTAGTGACTCTCGTCAGGGCCTCTGACTTGGCTTCATATGCCGTCAAGAAATATTTCTCAGGCATGCCGGTTTCCTCACGATGTTTTCCTTCACCGTTTTTGAAGCAAGTGATAATTATACAATACGCACATGAATCTGAAAAGTCAGAGGTGCGTGCCTTGGGTTGGAACTCGATATCGACCTGACCTGACTTGTCAATTCAGTTAGTTCATTAATGAATAATGAGTCCATTCAAGATATTTAAGAAAATATGGGTAACCATAATCAGCTACGGTGATACGGCAGTTTTTGCGATCCGTCAACTATTTTTGGATCAAAAGAACTCATAGTTTAATCTCATTCTCAGCATTACTGAAATAAATTGGGCGCCAGGAAATAAGAGGTAAAGTAACAAAGCCCACCTTATATGCCTTTTAGTTTTGATATCCAGTATGCCTGCCTTGTCATTGCCTACCACTGCCACCCATAGTGGTTTATGTGGTAATGCTACTATTGATTGCATGTCCTTGATGCCACTGTTCTTTATGGGGATCCTGAAAAGAAATTTATTTACATAGGTTACGCTTGACTGACTTACCTCTCTGTGGGCATTTAATTAGTCACAATTTTTCTATAAAATATGGAGGACCTAGGAAGAATATCATATATTTATCATATTCTTCCTAGGTCCTCCACATTTTATAGAAATAAACATATTTGTGATATTCTTCACTTGGGATATTTCAAAGTGAAGAATATCACAAATATGTCTATTTTTCATCACATTCTGAGCTGCTTGGATCTGATGTTGAGTGTTCTAAGAGAAGATCATAATTTATCATGTACAATTTTTTTTTATATTTTTTTATTGATAGTCAGCACCACACTAAACTTCTTAAGATACTCACTTACATTCACGTTCAGTCACTCAAGCACTCGCCTTACAAACCCATTCACTCACTCTCGCTTTCAATGACACTCACGTTCAGTAACACTCACTCACCCCCACTTACTTTATCCTTACTTACTTTTGGTCACTTTTATTGGTTGTTACTAATCTACAATCACCTGTGCAGCCTTGCGCCAGTTCTCGCATGAAACACATGCAGACAATCCCTGGAAGACTTGTCGACTCCTGGAGCTACGATATGATGCTCGTCTGCGGATACCACGGCTGCCTTGTACCCTGTACCTCGGAGCTCATACTCGGCGGTGTAGATTCTTTCACCCTCTGTGTAAGTTTTAAAGAGGTTATGAATTATTTATAAACTTAAAAAAAAATGTGTCAAAGGCGCCCGTGGGTGTACTAGCAGCTGCACGCGTCGATCCATCAGGTTAAGCTATGCTTGCCGGGGTTTGTCAATGGATGAGTGACCATTTCTACATAGCGAGACTCCTCCATGCTTCGGAAAGCACCTTAAGCCGTTGTCCCGGCTGTCATTCGTGGATCTTTGACAGTCGTTACGGGTCGTCAGAAGCCAGAAAGTCTGACAACCAGTCTTACCAAGGGGTATCATGTTACCTAGTTACTGGGTTGTGGAGGTTAAATAGGCAGTCACTCCATGTAAAATACTGGTATTCAGCTGGATCCGGTTAGGCTGGAAGTCGACCCCAACATAGTTGGGAAAAGGCTAGGCAGATTGATTTAAAAAAAAATTGTGTCAGGAGACTAATTACTACGCGTCTCTTTACTTGTCTCAACATGCTCTGTGGTCTCAACGATGCCTGAGATGAGATGAACTGATGTTACGTCGGGTGCAGACACGCGGACTACTTCTATTTAATTTTTAAAGTATTTCACACTTCTATTTTATATTTATTTCTGTATCTATTTATCCCTGGCATCACTGCGGGCCCTATCAGAATACCAGCGCTGCGACATTTTTTTTTAAATGTCGCAGCATATGCTGAGATAGGAGCCTTTTGGCCTCGTACAGGACTTTCTGTTATTTATTTTTTTAATTTGTTTTTTAATTTTTTATTCATGTTTCAATGAGTGTGTTTTAGTTTAATTTGTGATGTCCTGTGTGAGTCCCAATAAATACTTTTTCTTTCTTTTCTTTCTTGCTTTCTAATGAAAATTTGGATAGAATTTAAAAAAAATATTTCTTGGTCTGAATGTTGGTCTTTAACTTAATATTCCTAATTCTCTTAGAATGAACTAGCATGATCAGCTAATCAAAGAAAAGATGGAGGATGATGCAGCAGATTTGTACTTCAAAAAATATTTATAAAGCAAAAGGAAATTGATTTATAATACCCACCAGGAATCGTTCTCGCTACAATATTAGCGACACCAACATTGTCTACGTTTTCGGAAGCAGCCTGCATGGAGATCGTGATGAACTTGGTGCCATCTTCTAGAAGAAGCACTTGTTTGATGCCTTTTTGTTCTTCCTTGAATATGACCTGAAAAAATAAGGTTTTATTTCATTATTATTGCTGCAATAAAGTGTTAGGTTCATTTCTCCTTTTTGGCACTCTGGTGCTTTAAAATTCCAATTGCAGTGTAAAGAAGCACCACCAAGATCTGTAATTAAATTGATCATTTATGTTGTTGTTATGTATATCGGTTATCTGTGCTGTTACTGGAATACAAAAATCTTAGTTCGAGGTATTTATTATATCTTTAAGTAATAAATAAAAAGGCCACCTGTTTCTCCGGCGTATCCCAAATCACGACATTGCCAGACTCAGCGGTGACCACGTGGTCGCCGGCGGGGGTGATGACGGCGTGGGTCACGATGGCGCCCAGCGGCGCGTCCGCGAGCTGCGCCAGCAGCTTGCCCGTGCCGGTGTCCCACAGGCCCCAGCAGCTGCGGGTCACTGTCACTGCTAGGCATTTGTCGCGGGCTAGGCTGGAAGTAACAGTTAAATAATTTGCATTTATAATTTTTGCGAGTCATTGATATATTACTGTATCTCTTCTTCGTCGTTCCCTCAATGCTGAGGATTTCGACCACATACGTACGAGCAAGCTATGCGGTCTTCTGCAGTTTGGACTGCTTGATTAATGTTGCCTCCAACAGCCTTCTTGAGCGTTCTGACCATCTTGCCGGTGCTCTGCCTTGAGCCCGTTTTCCTTCCACCCGGCCTAGTAACATAAGCTTTTCCAGACCATGCTTAGGTGAACGCATTATATGTCCGAAAAAGCTGAGGGCACGTTCCTGGTATATTGTAGATAGCCGCTTGGTGATGTTGAGTAGTATCCAGTATGGATAAATTAGTTCTCATGGCGGTCCATGGTAGAAGTAGCCATATGAACAGATGGAAAATACTAGAGCACGGATCAGTCATATGTTGGTATTCCGATGGATGCCACGGTTCCTCCATTGCACTTGGCAATATTATTAATAATATTTTTGTAAAGTTGTAAGGAAATCAAAAAGACTGCCGTGTTATTTGGGTTTTTCCATTAGGAATTTCGCAGTAGCAGCCCGGAGTCTGGATTTGTGCCCGGTTGATGGTAATAGGCTCGCCCCCTATTATATGGGACTTAATAATAATTCATTAATTTTCAGACAAAGTCCATAAAAACATTCCCTAATTAAACATAATAAGCGAAACATCCACATTTCGGTAATTATGTTCAAGTAGGGACACGACCTAACCCTTCGCAGAAACAAGGCGTGATGTTCTGTTTTGTAAGGTTTAGCTGTTGGAACTTTGGAATTAGCTGCCTGTAGTTCCTAATCTGCGTTCGCAGTTTATTTGACAAACATGTAAACAAACACGAATTTTAGAAAAAAAACAACTGTAATGCCAACGCATAAGGTTCAGTTTGCGCTACAACTTCATATTTTTTATGACTTTTGGAACAGTACTAGTCAGTCTAAAATCAACTTTATTTACACTTGCATAAAGTTGATGTTTGTTTAAGTGGAAATATCATCAATTGGAAACAAGGTTTATAAATACGGCAATAGGGCTTAGTTCTCATGCATTTCCCCACTTTTTATCTTTGTTCGAGAAAAATATTGTTATAAGATAGTACCTACTCTCTCATAAAAAAGTTGATGAGATGACGATTTGTGATATTTAAATGTACTTTCGAGACACTTTTTTTTTTTGAGTGAGAAATTATCAAATAACTTCTACCAATCTGGGCGGAGCGGGAGGGCGTGTCAGATGTATGAACGTAAACGAGGCAAAAGGAGTATGTAAGGATCGTAGCAGGTGGCGTTCTGTAATTTCTGCCTACCTCCATTAGAAGAAGGCGTGAGTTTATGTATATATAAAAATGTGTGTATGATCAAAAACTTACCTGATACAATCGATAGGCAGTTCCTGTCGATCAATCTTATGGACTTGCTCAAAAATATTGTCAATATTCCATATCTTCACTGTCCTGTCAATAGAGGAAGTGATGACGTTGTTCCAGGACCCTACAGTCAATGGCTCCAGCTGGACTATCCTTCCGAAGTGGGCATCTAAAACCTTGATGAGTTTCGTTGTCTCCAAACTCCAGACGTAGAGGCTCTTTCTGGGGATAAATGGAATAGTTTGTGAGAAACAGCATCATAATACAGGGTTATTGGTATTATGTCCGCAATCCATTATGAAGATTTAGGAGAGGCCATTCGCAACCTAAAGATCCCTTATGACCCCTATGAAAATGTCAACCATTTACGAGTAATTTTGCAAATGACCGCTTCAACATCCCCTTAATGAATTACTGACATATTACCAATAACACTTTATGTGTGAATCTTTTTGGTATGTCCAGCAGTGGAAGTTTTTTGGTTTCGAAATGATGATGAAGAAATCTTTTGGCTTTTGTAAACAAACGCGCTCTGATGGTTGATGATTGCCAGCCCATAGCACTCCACTGCCATTCCAATTGCACTCCAAAAACCTCGATCCTCAACTATTCCCATTTAGGTATCACTATTTATAACCATAAGGGCAGGAGAATGATTATGTTTATAATCATCTTGCGGCCAAACGGCGGCCATAATGGCATTAATTTAAGATAGTTAATTGATGCAGGCGTGACCTTGCGGACATCCATGATAAAATGACAAGTTAATCGTCATCCTGAGGATGCCTCATTGAGAGGTGAAACACGTGTCGATTTCTTTCAGGGTCTTTTTAAGACTCTTTAGAGATAGCTAATCGAAACAGGTTATCAAACATATCCACATCATAATTTTTTTGGCATTAATTTAGTTCTAGGGTCATTATTACCGAACTATTCCCAATTTCATTCTTATCTAGGGCCACGAATCTCACGTAGATTATTAAATAATTTTAAAATAATTCAAATTCAGGTGAATATTGGTGTCAGGAGTATTTTTAAAGTAGCTGGTCTTGAGGACTTACCTGACCCCAGCAACAGCATAAGTATTGTTATTGCTGATCATGAAGGAGTTGGAGAGCGTCATCTTAGTGGAGATGTTGCGGATCGTGTGAGGCAGCTTCAGAACTATGCCGTGGAGACGATGGTCTATCTCTGGTACTTCAGGTTTTTCTTCCTGGAAAACGCGGTAGTAAAATATCAGTGAAAGAAATGGCGGCAAGACATATCTTTTAATTGATCAATAACTTCATTATATTCGTTTTGTTCTATAAATAAAAATATTTGAAGTTGATTTTTTTTTCTGTTCGCCTACATTGTGCCCCACTGCTGGGCAAAGGCCTCCCTTTCTCTTACCAAAGCTCTCTGTCTTATGCGACCTCTGGCCGTGGTTGCTATACTGTTTAAAATATATCTAAGTGATATTTTAAATCTTTCATTACATTTGTAATCCTATCATTTGTAGCTGTTTACTTCTGCAAATCGCAGTAAAAGAAAAGAATTCTTCTCTCCATGGCATTTATAAACGAAATAAATACATTTTACTTGTTTTTAATATATAATTATTAGTTATAGGTTATGGTTTATTGAAATAATTGATTTACATAAATATTTACAAAATAGGGCCTTATACTAGAGGTTAAGGTACTTATATAATAATTGGATTCTACCTGAACTAGGAATAAACCTGTATCTCAGGTATCTCACTCAAGTGCTTATTCATAAGTGTTATCTAAGATTCCAACAAATAGTAAACGATTTATCTACTATAAATTATGGTATCATTCAAATTAAGGAAATAGTATGATACATTTTTTCACCATCGTAAGACTATTTTGCAATGTAACATTTTTAATAATTTGAAAGACCTTTTAAAGTTACATTTGCAATGTAACTTTAAAAGGTCTTCTAATTAAAGTTACAAAGAAAGCACTTTGGTAACTTACTTCTTCTTCAACAGGCTTGTAACCAAATTTATTGTCGTCTTTTTTAACTTCAGGCTCAGGTTTGACTCTAGGTATCTTGAAATCAAAGTCCCAAACAACGAAACTGTAAGTTGTTGTAGCTGAAAACAACACAACGACAACTGAAACTTTCTATTGATTATTCAACGTAGAAATCTTTTTGATAAATCATTTTTTCCTACTTATAAATGTTGAACCTTGCAAGCTAATAAGTCTTGTACTTTATATGATATAATATTTTTAAGTATAATGAAAAACAGGTGTACGCACGAACGAACAAAACATGGTGAACACGAACATCAAACACGGAACTTTAGTTCGTACGTGTGGACGTAAGTTAGCAAAGCGAACACAAACAATACGAATACAGTTCGACTTGGGTTCGTGCTCAACCGTTTCGAAATTCGATCGCCACAAACATTTTTGACGAACAAAGTGTTCGCTGTTCGTGTTCACCATATTCTTGTTTGTTCTTGCGTGTTGCGGGTGTGTGTAGGTGTGTACGCCTAATCAATTCAGGCATTGCTGTATATACACCTCTCGCAAGTTGAGCTGCAAAATGCGTAGCAGATTTAATGTGGAGGTTTGAATGTTCAAGGTTAATTTTATGGGTGCCGTATGTAAAGAAACTACAATAATTAATATTTACCAAACAGCATGCGATCCTTCTTGCCACGTTTTAGTTGCAGCATTGCTTCAGCTGTATCTGTCTCTTTATGAAATATCTCTTCCACCTTGTTCCAGCATTTCCCTTCCACGTCTAGCTCGAAGATTGAAATCTAAAACAATAACCTGATGGTACTATCTTCTCGTTTCATATACCACAGTGTCTCAAAACGAAAGTTTTTGACCAGTGCGTTTTGCCAGTTATGACCTATCGCACTGTAACGTGGTCGCTCACAATGGACCTCATTAGAAAGCTGAAAGTCACCAAAACGTCAATGGATAGGGCTATGCTTGGAGTTTCCTTACGCTATCGAATAGAAATAAAGAGATTCGTAGGAGAACCAACATAACCGACTAGTATTGCCAAACTTAAGTGGCAGTGGGCAGGGAAAATTGCTTGCAAAACAAATGGCCGATAGGGATAAACGGTTCTGGAGTGGCAACCGCGTACCGGAAGACGCGACATTAGAAGGCCTCCCACAAGGTGGACCGATGATTTTGTGAAAGCCTCAGGAATCCGCTAGATGCGAGAAGCTCAGAACCGGTCGAAGGAACGGTGCTTGAGGGAGGCCTATGTCCAGCTTTGGACGTCTTTCGGCTGAAATGATGATGATGATGAACCTAATGGTAAGTACTAAAATAATAATAAACTTAACATCATTCATATCCAGTGATCTGAAACTCCGCAGAATTCGGCAGACTATGGTGGTGGGTGAATGTCTGCATCACATGATGTATCACATGATGAGAGGACATGGTTATTTGTGATCTGTAAGCTCAGTATAAAATTCGTTCTACTGGCTAGGAAAGTCTTAAATAATCTTAACGAATAATCTATAATTTTTGGAAAACAAATCTTCCACTTTAAAATGATAGGGCATTGAAAAAAACGAATACAATTTAGATTTCGGGATTTATGAATTACTGCCAATAATCTTACCTGATATCCCCTCTCAGGATCACTGGTATAGATCCTAGTCCAATGCTTGTTCATAGCCAGAGCTCCGCGGCACCTCAACGGCTTCATCCATTCGCCATTCTTGCAGAACTGCACCAGAAGTCGGTCCTCATCCAGGTCTCCACTCCACATTACTAGCAGGAAGTTCTCTAAGTCACGGAATTCCATTGCTGCAAAAAAAGGTATCTAGGGTAGAGTGCCAAAACACAGATGGACCGATAGACTTCAATACTTAAAGCCTCTTAAAGATTGATAGTGCGATTACCACTTTGGAGACAGTTAAAACTTGAAGAATTAGCAAAAATAGCTGGTAGTGGGCGGATAATTTTGCTCGCAGAACGGTTGGCCGATGACGTTAAGAGTCTATTCTGAAAGTGGGCAACGTCGCAAATAGATGTCAAATATATCGCTGTTTTAATTAATATGGCAATATGCAGCAGTATGTAAATATGAAATGTGGCTAACTAGCAAACTAGAATATTAATAAAAGAATTGTAATTATAACACTGAATTTGATGTTGATGTTTCCAAATTCTCTTTTTACACCTAAAACTAAATATCCGGTGTTACGATGATTACATTTCATAATTAATATTTTAGTTCACTAGTTAGTCACATTCCATATTTTCATACAGCAATATTGCCAAATTAGGGAGCCGTTTGGGGTTGAAACACTAGGGCCATGGGGTCCGAGTGCCCACCTAGTTTTTCAAGACATTGCCAAGCGACTGGTCGACTCTTCACGTGACCAGAGGGCTGGCCTATTCTTTGGCCGAAGAATCAGCATTGCCATACAACGTGGCAATGCTGCCAGCCTTTTGGGCACTTTTCCTATTGATAGCGATGCGGACGAATTTTTTGATGCCCTATGATTATTCCCCCCCCCCCCCCCTTTTTATATACTTGTACATATTATTATTATTAAGTCTTAGTTTTAAAAATCATGTAAATACGTATGTGTAAATATTATTTTCAGCAAAGTTAATAAAATTTATTGCCAAATTAATCAAAACAGGTAAATATTTGACAGCTATTTGCGTCATTGCCCACTTTTAGGATAAACGCTTTTAAAAAGTTCCGAAGTACGCGGTCGCATACCGGAAAGCGCAGCGAGGTTAGGATTCTCCACATGGTGGACCGATAACCTGGTGAAGTTTGCGGGAATCACGACTGGTCGTTGTCAACTTGTCACGATGGCTTATGTCCAGCAGTGGACTTCTTTCAGTCTTTCGGAAATGATAATTATGATGATCATACTCACAAAGTATCTCCCAGCTGACGTCATCATAGGGTGCGGTGTCTGGCGCAGGTAAAGTCTGCTCGTGCTCCCCTCGCATGCTGTACTGCACCCAGGTGTGGGGGCCGTAGATGAACATGTGGTGGTTCAGGACATACACGCCACGGACTGTTTCACCTTTTAGTAGAAAAGAGTATTAAAATACTGAAACTGGCCGAGTAGTTTGTATATATTTTATCTAATCCCAAATAGCAGCGCCCAAAAGTTTGTAAGAGTTTTCCTCAAGACTCCTGGAAACTTTTGAATTTCAGATCAGTGTGACTTTCCAAAATGTGAAAAAAATACTTGGGAGATCTGTGTAGGTCTAGTAGAGATGGGATGATAATATTTATAACCTCGTAGAAAATCTAATTACATTGGCAAGTAACAAAAATAAATAGGAGGTTACTGGAAAGGTTGACGTTGATTAGATATTGGAAACGGATATTCTTAAACAAAGATGGCTGACATGCAGCTCCAAAGAAGTAAGGTAATTGAAAATGTGATAAAGTGATATGGTAACTGAGATAAAGCCTTTACTTACCTTCATCAAGAGGGTTTTCAATCGTGACGTATTCACTGGTCAGCATGTTCAGGAGCATCGACTGTAAAAAAGGAACCTCATGAAAACCCTTAAAAAGAAAACATATATAAAATAAGAAAGAAAGTGATAAATAAACTCACAACAGAATTATTAGTAGATGCAGCAGCCCATTTATTATCTGGTGACAACTCCAAGTTCTGCATGATGCCTTCGAGTTGGGGACAGAGATCTCTGGCCAGGTCTGAAGTGGACAAGTCCCAGGATATGACTCTGCTAGAGATGGAGACCACGTAGCGTTTGTCTGAGCTTAGTCGGAACGCGAAGACTGCGAACTGGTGACCTTCTAAGGAGTACTGGAATAAGATTTTAAAGATTTATTCAATACCATTCTGAAGAAGTATGGCATTTCTCGTGTTGCTTTATTTCAGAAACGTTCATAAATGAAAGTACATTATAATATCAATTACTAATTCCTCTAATTTCTGCGAGGAATAAGATGCCATCATTTCACCTGTTCTTAAATGACTTTAGCAGATTTTTTTTTTGAGTTTGTCGACCCAGCTGCTGCTGTCTTTTTTAAAGAAGCCTTGATCATTCATCATTTCAGCCGAAAAACGTCTACTGCTGGACATGCCTCCCGTAAGCACTGCCACTTTGACTGGTTCTGTGCTCCTCGCATCTAGGGGATTCCTGCGTCCTTCACCAAGTCATTGGTCCACCTTATGGGAGGCCTTCCAATGCTACGTCTTCCAGTACGCGGTTGCCACTCCAGAACCGTTCGTCCCCATCGGCCATTTGTTTTGCGAGCTATTTTCCCTGCCCACTGCCACTTCAGTTTGGCAATTCTTCGGGCTATGTCGATTATCTTGGTTCTCCTACGGATTTCTTCATTTCTGATTCGATCACGCAAGAAAACTCCAAGCAAAGCCCTCTCCATTGCCCTTTGGGTGACTTCTAGCCTTCTAATGAGGCCGATAAAGAAGCCTTAGGTATTATCAAACCCACGCAAACTCAATCGTATGGCTGTGATTCATACGAAATTCCTAGTATCATTCTGCAAATTATTTCATACTGTAGATGTATCTTTTATGACAATCTTCGTAAGATTTTCGGTCTCAAATTAATGATTTTAAGGTAGATCGTGTGATCGTCTTTATGATTCACAATTCAGATAAAGTTGCCTTTTGTAGATATCATTGCAATTTTTTAACCTACCTTCAAAGGTCCACCGGGAGTATGCAAACAATGATGCGACGGCAGCAGCGCGCAGTGCGACTTCCCGTTGTTGACGCACTGCTTCAGCAGCGACGAGATGGCGGGGTTGTGCGGTGCCTCGGGCAGCAGCCGCCCCACCAGCTGCGGCGCCAGCATGTCGGAGTGCGTGCCGAGGATGGCGCCGCCTAGGCGGAGCGCGTCGGCTACTAGCATGAGCTCTCTGGAATTAGCAACAGTCATTTTTTTATGTGATTTTTGGAAGTTAATGATTGTTTTCTATCAGGAAAATAATAATTTTGTAGTCGTTTTATGGTTGTGAGAAGCACAGAATTGGTTAGTGTGCCGATGTTTGGTGGAGGTCTATGTCCAGCAGTGGACGTCTGTCTTCTGAACGATGGTGATGATATTTTCCGATCCACCAGTTATTTTTTTGAGCCCCCAGCTTTACACATTGTTTGCATTTCATAAGAATATACCTGACAGCATCCTTTTTAACATGCTGCTTGGCGTCTTCAAAATCTGCGAGCACAGCTTGCAGAGGACAGCAGTTCAGTTTGGCGTGAAGCCATTCATAGTTGAAGAGAACTTCAGCGTACAAGTCTGTGAACCGCTTGGACCGGACCAGGTGGAATGGCAGCTCACCAAACTGGAAATAAGACGGTGAACATGATGTTCTGCTCAGTTTTTTTTTCCCAGATTCTAAAAGTAGGTAGAAAACCGAGTCTAAAATACCAAGCCTATGACAGACAGATTCTTTCGCTATATCTGAGGTATATTTACGCATAGGCTTACTTAGGTAAATCTGCAGATAATATTGTTAGATGCACCATCAAGGTCTGCTACACGCCTGTCTGTGCTAAAACATTGACTTAGACACCACACAAGATGCGGAAGATGAAAAGTTCTTTGAAAAATGCTTTAGCTACCTAAAATTAGATTTCACAAACACTTTTACACGTCAAATAAATTATCTGCATTACCTGATAATATTTCTTTACCTTTCTCAAATTGTATCTCCTATTAGCACCATCAGCAGACATGAAGATCAGTGGTTGGAGAGGCACCTTCCTGTCTGCAACACCCTCTCTATCAGCTAGATTGAAGCGGTGACGCTGGATCTCGGTGTATTTGAAGGGTTTTGGTGTTCCACCGCCCCAAATACCTGGAAATAAAAAATACAGAGAACCATGAATGAGACTTTTATTTTTTAACTGTAAGGTTTCTGTAATCAATACCAAAAGCTAAAGCTTATCGGTATTTTCTGGTGAGCACGGTTACGTGGTCAGAGTGAATGGGATCTTAGACCATTCAATTAAATAATACGTAAGTGCACCCTCATAGCTTATTTTAACGAGGATATCTAAACAATTGCATCCTTTGTCATTATCCAAAGCTACGCGCTGATAAAGAAGTCCTTTTGGAAAGGTTTGCTGTACATTTTAGAGGTATGAGGAACAGGGTGTAAAGTTCACTTAACCTCAACAGAAAAGAGAGGATCCTCCGACCAAATGGGTGTCAAGTCTGGCGGGCCCAACGATTGATGTCAGGGAAGTTATATAGTTATATGGTGTCCGCGCGGTGAACTCTAATTGCACGATGCAGGATTTTGTGTGACGTCAGGTCTTTGATACTTAGTTTGCTTGTGGCGATACAGACCACTCAACATAAAGAGGAGACTCTTTGAGGAGTGGCTAGAGAGACGCCACGGCGTCCTCACCTTCCGCCTGACGCAGGTTCTCACTGGACACGGCTCTTTCGGGAGGTTCCTGCACAGGATAAGGCGGGAGGAAACGCCCGGGTGTCACCATTTTGTGGATCGCCCGGAGGACACGGTGGAGCATACGGTGGAGTTCGGCCCAGCTTAGGCGGAGCATCGCCGTGTCCTCGTGGAGGCGATCGGCGGTGGTGATCTCTCGCGTCCGGCCCTGGTTCAGTCCATGGTACGGAGCGAGAGGAAATGAAAGACCGTCACCTCCTTCTACGAAGCGGTAATGCTTGCGAAGGAGGAGGCGGAGCGCGTGAGGGGGAGGCAAATTTCGCGTCCTCACGCCCCTAACCGCCGCAGGAGGGCGACCCAGGGCGTCGGGAATCGCAAGCCGATTTCCCGCCACCGTAGGCGCGGGTTTGCGGACGGTGAGCAATGGGTAGCTCACCGTCCGATAAGGACTAGGCCCGGGTCGACGGCGCGTTGTGTTCCACGCGCGAGTTAAGGAACCCCAACCTACCAATATTAGCTTTGTCAGACAATAAGTATTTACTAGATTATTATTTCCCAATTTCCCCACTGCGCGATCAGCATTTATAATTATCTAGAACATGCGTCAATCTGATCACGCTGTGCATGTACTACGTTAGCAATTAAGTTAGTATATAAGATCAATATTTTGTTAGATTAAATTAATTACTGTTTCGCTGTAACTCTGTCGGAATAAAGTTATTTTTAAATACTTCCGTTGTCGCTTACTTAATTGGCGCAGCCGGTAGGATCTCTGTAGTCAGTTTGCCGTGTATACAATTCTACGTGGAGTAGCCGACGTCCGTGTCTACGGTTTAGCAGAGATCGCCGAACAAATAAATTCATTAAGAAGCCACTTCGAGTTACGGAAGAGGACCAGCCACAGCAGTAATTCAGGGAGCATGGAGCTAGCTGCGGAATTGTGAGTAAATATTTTTCACCTTCCTCTCAGCTCTTCCATCTATATCCCAACCTTGTAATAGTCTATGTGTTTGTGTATTATTAGGGATTGGACAACGCCGTGATAATATTTGCATAGATTTTAATTGTACTAATATTTTAGAGTAGTGATAGTTTAGTAGCACATTAGTGTGATTTTTTTTTTCTCCGCGTTTGTTTCTTTCATAACTTTTCACAATGGAAAACGTAACCCGTGTCCCACAGGAATTGGTTAACATCATACCAATATTCAGCGGCGACACTAGAATGTTGCCTTTATTTATAAAAAAATGTGAATACATTTTGTCTACGTTCTTAGGAACCGCAGCCCAAAATGAATATTTATTTCATGTAGTAACAAGTAGGTTATCAGGCGAAGCAGCCAGTTTGGTAGGCGAAAGAGAAGCTATAGGTACGTGGGACGAGCTGAAGAAGTTGTTAAACCAACACTTCGGTGATCCACGCACAGAGGATTGTTTAGCAATGGAGTTAGAATCGTGTAGAATAAATAAGGGTGAAAGTTATTTAGATTTTTGCCATAGAATACAGCGGATGAGAAGTGTTTTATTTGCTAAAATATCAGAAACTATCATTGATGAATCTCTACGTAAGGCAAAGCAAATCATTTATAGTAACAGAGCAATGAATGCTTTCTTGTTTAATTTACCGCCATTTTTAGTTAGATTAGTTCGTTTGCGCGACGTCACAACGTTAGAGGATGCATTAAAAATAGTTTTAGAAGAACAAAACTTCCAGGCAGTCTATGAGTCGAAAACAAACGACAGACGTAATTTTAGCAGAAATAACAGACCCAATTTGCCTAATAACCAAAATGCAATTGAATCTAATAATCAAAAGAAAGATTCACATAGCATATCAAGTACACATGTACCGAATAGTGCTACAAACAGCACATCTACACCGAACAATTCGCATCAGCCCAGACATTATAAACAACATAATAATATTCAAAGAAATCAAGACAATTTTAATCGTACAAACAACAATAATGCGTCACCGCAGTCAAGTAGGTCATTTGTTCCGATTGCACAACCGAACCAACAGTTCGCGGCACATGCACCGAGCACGCCGTCTTTTGCAGCGCAAGCATCTACGTCGGGTGCGAATACTGATGTCAACATGCGTACTGCAAGTTCGCGACGTGTTAATTACATAAATAATTCTAATAATAATGAACAGAGTTCAAGTTATTCGTACAATGAGTGCCAAGAATTTTCTCCTGAAGAACCCGGGGTGGGAAATTTTTTGCATAACGGCCTCTACCCTAGAGAACGAATAAAAATAAATTGTAATAAACGCTTAAATTTACCACATATAGTTATACCAGAATTAAAGGCAGTTTTTATGATAGATACGGGGAGTGTTAGATCGTTTATAAGCCCGTATATAGCGAATAAATATTTTAAAAATTATTTACAGTATGAACCCTTCGAAGTTGTTAGCACTCACGCATCGAGTGTTCATGGTGAAACGGCTATTATTCCATTACCGGTTACCTTTGGAAGTCAAGAGTTCCATAAGTTTTATGTCTATAGTGTCGACGATAGGTATGATGGGTTAATAGGTAGCAATTTGCTGAAGCAATTACAGGCAAAGATTAATATGGAAAATCAGATATTACATTTAAAAAATACTGATATTCCTATCATATATTCACCGCCTATGAGAGAGATATATAATCTACCATCTCGTAGTGAACTTAGAGTAAGACTCCCAGTCAACTTACTGAACGGGGAAGCTGTGTTAGATTTTAAGCAATTTACGGAAGGGATTCGAATGCCCGCCGCATTAGTTACGTGTATTGAAGGCTATGCAACAACTGTTATTCAGAATTATAGCAATGAAAATAGAAAATTAGTAGTTACGGGACCTTTTCAAGTGGAACCATACATACAGGACCCATCTGTTAGTGTTAATTTCATAGATAATAATATAGAAGTGGACAGCTTGCTAACAAAGAATTTAGACAAATTACAGTTAGATCATATGAATTCAGAAGAACGAACGGTTATTGAGGGACTTTGTAAAGAATACAAAGATATATTTTATTGTGAAAATATTCCGTTAACCTTCACAAATCAGGTTAAACATAGAATAAGAACAAAAAATGAAGACCCAATAAACATTAAGGCACATAGATTGCCACCTATTCAAACAAAAGAGATCAGTAGTCAAGTCGAGAAAATGTTAAGGGATAACATTATCCAGGAATCTCATTCCCCCTGGAGTGCTCCCGTACATTTAGTGCCGAAAAAATTAGACGCGTCAGGCCAACAAAAATGGAGGATGGTAGTTGACTATAGACGGCTCAATGAAATCACAATTGATGATAAATACCCTTTGCCCAACATTAACGATTTATTTGACATGCTAGGTAATAGTACATACTTTACAACTCTCGACTTAGCTAGCGGGTACCATCAATTAGAGGTTCAGGAGAAAGATAGAGCTAAAACTGCGTTTAGCACACCTTCAGGTCATTATGAATTTAACAGAATGCCGTTTGGGTTAAAGACCGCACCCGCAACTTTTCAGCGAGCGATGGATAACGTCTTACGAGGCCTTCAAGGCTTACATTGCTTAATATATCTCGATGACGTCATTATTTTTTCTAAAAGCTTGCCTGAACATGTAGAAAAACTTAGAGCAGTTTTTGACCGCTTCCGTCAAACAAATTTAAAAGTTCAATTAGATAAGTCTCATTTTCTTAGAAAGGAAGTACTCTACCTAGGGCATACTATTACAAGTGAAGGTTTGAAACCAAATAATGATAAAATAGACGCTATTCTTAGGTATCCTATACCGGAAACGGTTACACAGATTAAAAGCTTTTTAGGACTAATCGGTTATTATAGGAAATTTATCAAAGATTTTGCCAAAATAACTAGACCATTAACAGCTTGTTTAAAGAAAGGTCGCAAAATTGTAATTAATGGGGAATATAAAGAATGTTTTGAGACATGTAAAAAGCTTTTAACAAATGCACCTTTGTTACAATTTCCTGACTTTAGTAAAACTTTTATTTTAACCACGGATGCATCCAATTTTGCGATCGGGGCTGTATTGTCACAAGGAACGATAGGCTCAGATAAGCCTGTAGCCTATGCTAGTAGAACCTTGAGCGACACAGAAGTAAAATATAGCACTATCGAGAAGGAACTTTTAGCCATAATATGGGCAGTTAAGCACTTTCGACCGTATTTGTATGGTAATAAGTTTACCATATTTACAGACCATAGACCATTAGCTTGGCTGTATTCATTGAAAGAGCCCAATAGTAAACTCACGCGATGGCGGTTAAGGTTAGAAGAATACGATTTCGAAATAAAATATAAGAAAGGCCCTCAAAACACGAATGCAGATGCTTTATCTAGGATTAAGATTAATGCAATTGACGACGATTTAGATTCAATATTCGTAAATATAGGAGATAGGCAGGAACGTATACAAAAAATTATAGAAAACGAATTGCAAGACCTCGAAACTCCAATAGAAACGATAGAACTTTCGGATTCTGATGATGGGGTCACTGCCAACTCAGTTTCAAATACAGAACAAAGAGCATGTGGTCGAACGTAAAGTATCATCAATGCAAAAAGCTTTTGATAAATTAGTAAATGACTCTGAAATAATAAATTCAAATATTAAAAACTTGGGTTTACATACCAATGAAATGGAAAAATTAGTTGAACATGAGTTCAGGTTTAACAAACAGGGCAACCGAAGGAACACGGGTGGGTTTTAGTCAGTAAGCTGACACGCTCTCCCGCTCCGCTCAGAGCGGGAGAAGTTATTGGATGATTTCCCACCCAAAAAAAGGAGTAATAAAGACCACAAAAAAAGATAACGTGGTGCCAAAGAAAAAAATACCTACCCAGATAGTAATCAGCAATCATGGAGTGGAAGTACATAGCCATGTTCATGTTCTTGAAGTATCTCTCGCGCGCGGTGTCCCGGAACTGCCTGTGGTACCAGTTCATCACGGAGACGCCGTCAGCTTCACGCTCTGATAGGTAGTTTGGAAGATCGTTACGGATCCTGAAAGGTTTCCCTTGTATAAATACTTAAAAACTGGTGATATTTAATTTAAAACGTTGATAAAAACGAAAAAAATCGGTACTTATTTAAAAATCGATAGTAAGAGTAGGGGGGTAACATGAGAGGGGAGAAAGGAAGAAAAAAATGCTTCATCAAAAATCTATCGTACTTACCTAGTCCACAACAGAGGTGGTATTCGTCTTGTAGGTGGTAAATGGTACTGGTACACATCATCTAGCACTTTGTCATCCAAAGAGATCAGATCCTCTAGTTCTGTCTCTGATAGACCACTGCGTGCGGCTGTGATGTAGGCAAGCGCGTGGAAGACCAGAAGACGGCCGTGCTGAGGTTATGAAAATAGATCCGTTTTATTATAAGTTCTCGTATACACGAGCGACTCGTTTCCGATGCCAAATTATTTCTGAATTGCTTCTTAGAGTAATCTTCTCTGGGAAGTTATAATAGTATTGGGGATTATTAAAAATTAGATGTACCTGTTTCTCAATCCTTTCAAACAACATCATGATAGAATCCATGACAGTTGATGCCAAGTGGGTATCCTGAGGCTTTGTGTAACTTCTCCATCTGCACACCTTGAAAGAGAATGAGGAAGATTGTGTTGTTAAATTATATTTGCTATTATAATTATAATCAGCCTATAATGTTCCCACTGCTGGGACTCAGGCCTCCTCTCAGCGAGAGGCAGTGGGCTGTAATCCACCACACGGGCCCAGTGCGGGTTAGTAGACGTTACACGTCTCCGAATTTTTAGTTCTAGGACATATGTTTTCCTCCACCATTTTGAGAGCAGTGATGATGAAGTAATTTATACAAGTTAAAGCGTGTGTCTGGGTTTGAACCTACGACCCATAACTAGTAGTCGCAGCCGGTACCACTGAGCCACCACTGCTGTCAGAGTAAAAGTCTCGAGAAGAGCTTACTACAGCGATGATCCTATGAAGTCAGGTCTTGCATTATAATTAATATATGCCAATGACGAACTATTTACAAAATCGTAGAATACAATAGCAGAAAGATAATCTAAAAGATGATCAATGTGATAAAACCAAATCTTACCTCAGCAAAGACAAGTTTCACGAATATCGGTAGCGAGCAGGACGAGATGGCGTTAGATACTAAGCGCCATTGGTAGTTTGATAGATCACGAGCTGCTGAAGCCATCCACAGCCTAAAAAAATACAAATGCAGAACGTGAACATCAGCGTGACGCAAATCTTAATAAATATACAGCTCAGTATTGTTGTGTTTCGGCAGTTAGAGGTAAGATAGCAAGTTCCTCTGTGGTTGAGGATCCCGGATGAAGCTCGCTTCCACCTTCGGCCTGATTATCACTTACTATCAGGTGAGATGCAGACCGAGTGATACCACGTTGTGAAAAAAAAAAAAACTAAATTCGTAGTGATTTTAGTTGAAGTTTTCATCGTGTAAGGCATTCAGGCTTTTAAAGGTCGTGCTTTCATAATAAGCATTTTTTATTTATTTCCTTTATTTAATTTTTAAACATATTAATTACATTTTAATATATTCAAATAAAAACAAAAAAAAAAAACATTTAAAAATATAAAAAATTGTATCCCATTATTTATTTTCTTATTTACATTATGTTTCGACACAATTTTCCTTTAAAACCGCTTACGTACTTCAAAACTTGCATCGCCAGATCTTCTCCCAGAGCTTTGACTTCCAGAAAGTTCTCTTCTGAGTCAATCATGCGTCTGAGCACGTCATATTCTTTGGATACCTCTGGATTAGCTTCCTCACATGCACAAGTTACAATAATCTGAAAATTAGAAGATGTTACTTTTCTATTGTTTTTTTTTTCTATTTTCTTGATCATTATCATTATCTTCGCAGACTTAGTAAAGGCCTGCGCAGACTGGCGGACGGGACGGCAGAGGATTTTAAATTTATCTATTGAATTTAATACTTATCCAATCGCAATAAGGTTTAAATTTCAGTGCTCGGTAATCGAGAGAAAACTGCGCTACGATGCTCCGAGGTATATCGCCGAGCATTGAAATATATACCTTATTTCTATTAAATAAGTATTAAATTCAATTGACAAATTTAAAATCCTCTGTTGTACCGTCCGCCAGTCTGCGTAGGCCATTAAGTTTGGATTCAATCTAAATTCTAACTGCGTAAATATTTTTTTTTACGATTTGGGTTTTTCGAAGATTCATGAAGCTACGATATGATCTTCAACTCTCCATTTCAAATGAACACAAAATAAATAATCCAAAAGGTGAGTCCTGGTCTAATAGTTGTAGAATGAAAAGAAATAAAAACGTTTACTTGGCGACATTTCACGAAAAAAAAAAAAATCGTAATGCCTTAAAATTATTGTGAGCCTCACGGTTGCGCCAAAAAGGCAGCGTTACTGCCAGACAGATGTTGTTTGACGCTGTCATTAATCTTAACTTCCTAACTACACAATGTCGCCCATCGGCATGTGCCCGTATTTTTATGAATATATTCATAGAAAATTATCGAAAAATAAATTAAAAAATTTCTATCCTTCATTTTTTTATGTTATTCAATTTTTTGTGTTTTAAGTAGCGTTTGTCATATTTCCAATGTTATTGGCTCGATTTGGATTTTGTTTATTATTTCAAAAAGCTTACGAGTTACTTTATTGGATTAACTAACATTTTTATAATGATTTGTCAATTATGCAAAAAAAGGAGGCGAAAACATAAAAAAAAATTGAAATAAAAAAGTCATGAGACCCCCTTTTTAAAGTAACTTTTCGATAATTTTTCATGAATATTCAGAAAAATACGGGCGGGCACATGCTCATGGGCGACATTGTATATTATATTAGCGTAGCTAGTTTAATTAATAAATATTCACCTTACAATGTGCCGGCAACCTAGTTGGAAGCCAGGACACCTTATTATTCTCAGTTCCTAGACCAGTGAGCTGGTCTACTGAATCCAGGAACAGGAGCAGTGGTTGCTGCTGGTTAGCCATCGTAAGAAGGTGCTTGAAGTGCGCTGTGAGGGGCACTAGGTCATCTGGAATGCCCTCGAAGGGAAGGGCAAAGTTGTAGGATATCTGAAATTAAGTAATTAATAGTAAGGCTTTGCCAAATGTTTCACGTAACACACTAATAACAAAGAGAGGCTATTCTATTACACTCCTTCAAAAATAGGATCCCTTATCAGCGCACAAATAAAATGTTAAAGCTATAATGATTTCCATAATAACTTTCAAGTAGATTACCTCTCAGGGCGTTCACTATTTCAAATAAAGCATGGTCTTAAGGGAGCATTTAAAGCATAATCAGCCTATAATGTTTTTACTGCTGGAGTCAATCTCCTCTCAGTGAGAGGGAGTGGGCCCTAATCCAACACGCGGGCACAGTGCGGGTTGGTAGATGTCACATGTCTTCAAATGTTTAGTTCTAGGACATGCCGGTTTCCTCACGATGTTTTCCTTTACCGTTTTGAGAGCAGTGGTGATGAAATAATTTACATAAAGTAAAGCGCCTGTCTGGATTCGAACCTACGAGCTACAAGCTCGTAAGTCACGGCCACCACCACCACCACCACTAGGCCACCACTGCTAACACTTTCTGCTTTGTGTTCTTAGGGGAGACCTTTCCAAAATGTCCTATAAATATTATAGCAGCGACAAATTATCATCTTTATCAATATCATCCACCATCCGCCTCCACCAACTGCTGCTTATATTTATAACTCTCTCTCCTTGTGGCAAAACCGTTCATGGCCCAGTCTCAACCTGTTCTACCAGTGTAGACAACAATATCGTCCATAACACAACATAGGTTTACCTGCTGACAAATTGAGATGAGAGTAGGTGTGAGAGCGCTGGAGTCAGGAGTTGTCCCGAGGAACCTGATCACGTTGGTAGGCCGCACATCAGCGAACCAGGTGTCCAAGGACATGGCTGCACTTTTTGATAGAAGACTCGTTTTTCCACAACCACCTGGACGAGGAAAGAGCACAATATTTAGATGTCGTTTTTAGTAACTATTTGTTTTATCATGAATACCAAGTGATATTTTATAGTGGTGAAATTTAATATGTCGGATCTAGGAACTTGTTATAATTTCAATATATAATTTTGATTTCAGGAGTGTGGATAAAATTATCTTAATAAAAACTTAAACCTCCGTGCCTTCGAAAGCACGTTAAGCTTTTGGTCCCGGCTGTCATTCGTAGATCTTTGACAGTTGGTAAGGGTAGTTAGAAGCCCAAAAGTCTGACAACCAGTCTTACCAAGTGATATCGTGCTACCAAGTAACTGGTTTGTGGAGTTCAGATAGGCAGTCGCTCCATGAAAAATACTGGTATTCAGCTGCATCCGGTTAGACTGGAAGCCGACCCGAACATAGTTGGGAAAAGGCTAGGCAGATTGATTGTATGTTGCCTTCCTAATTCATTCACCAATAGTGTTTAAACCTTAGAAATAAATAATACATCTATGGTTTAAACTTAATATCGTGTTTATTGAATAAGACTTATTCATACAGGCATTTAGCAGAATTCAACCTAGGTTAGGTTGTATCTTGCGACCCAAAAGCTTGCCAGTATCTTCGGCTCCAGCTATGTCAGTCTACAAACCGCGTTTTGTATCAGTGTCTTTTTTAACACTCGTTTCCTACAGTTACCTTCTCCATACAAAACCAGTGGTTTATCAGAAGTGTTCTTCATGTAGTCTTCAATGAAGTTCAAGTCTGGTTCTCTGCCGTGGAACACCTTCACAGAATTGTTGCAGGCATGAAGATGCTGCAGTATTTCTGTCACTATCACACCCTGGGCACTGCTGTCTTCTTTACGCATAGCTCTGGAACCAAGAAACATGATCATGTTCACTAGTTATTTTTTTCCAATCCTTAGGGAAGATTTATATCCAGCAGTATTCAGTGATTCATCTGAAAGATGATGTAAAATAAATTCATCTCGCGTGCTATCTGGAACTTTACGAAAATTGTTTATAATTATTCTGGTGACAACCTGTGGCAGGATCTACAACGCCACATGCGAACTACGCATCACATTGACGTCACGAAAAATCTGCATAGCGCAAGCAGTGTTTACCGCGCGATGCGTATATATACAACGTCCCAACATCAATCGTTGGGCAGTTGCCCACACACAAAGAAAGACAGATATAAAAATATGTTGATATTACCCTCTTCGCGCATGAAATTACATTCCAATAGCCTCTACGTAATATCCATAAAAATATTAAATAATCTACCAGATGCAATAAAAAATGAAACCAGCGATACGACATTTATAAATAAGATCAATTAAATATTAATTTAAAAAGCATACTACACAATAAATGAATACATGCATGACAAAAAAAAAAATGACACAAGCAGACACCATACACAATTATTCGTATAGATACATTCATACATACATGGATAATTAATATTATAATATGATATTATATTTAATTTGAGTTATCAAATAATTATTATGTACCATAACTGATCTCAATTAATGTTAAGAACATAATTATTTAAAAATTGTTAGATTGTTACTTCTTTTTTTAAATATTATTTTAAGAATAAATTTTATACTTTTTGCTGTGCCCTACAGTGTCCGTTATTGTATTTTAGTTTTAAGCCATTGTAACACCTTTATACCCACATTATGGAATGCAAATAAAGATATGAATATGAAGACACAACACCAACCTGCACGCGTAGCATGACCACCGTAGAAACGAGTTGTGTCGACAGAAGAATAGACAAAAATGACGTTCCGTGTAGACAGGACGGCAGGAAAGTAGAAAGACACAACTGCACTTTTTACGCAATTCACTCTTTTCATAATTCGATTCAGAATTGTTTGTTTTGTCATAGGATTTTTTTTCTTTGTTTGATTCTCAATTTTTATTGATATTAAGAGTGTCGAAGTATCGTATTTTGGAAGAAAACAATATTACAGTAATATTGGATTTAACCATTTCCTTGGTGATGGTGCCGATTCTCTTGTACACCGAACTAAACTATCTAAACTATCACTAAAACCCCTTTATTTTTGGCTATGAAAATCTTAAAACTATTCTGCAACAAAAAATCCCTAAATTTAAATATAATTTTGACACAACTTAAATCGTATTTGACAATCGCGAGTCCACGTGGTACTTGTTTATCCTACCCCGTGATTTTTTTTTAGATCCGGAATTTTTCACTTTTTGTATGGAAAATGAGATAAATTATTACCTACATGTTCAGTCTTAGGGGTTTGAGGATTTTGTAAAGTGGGTCGAAATTTTCATTATTTTTGCGATTAGACACACCATTTTCGAGATATAAGCAAAAAAAAAAAGATACAGTACTATTTTTGCACATGAATTCGAGGTGTTGGTGTGAATTTTAATTATGATAATTATTACTTATACTTATACACTTTTGCGTTCAAAACGCTCTCCTATACAGGAGAGCGTTTCATGATTTTGTAGATAGCCGTATATACTTTGTGGCTGTCGAGTAAAAAGTTTTCTACCGTCTTTAGCATGGCGATTACAAAATCAAATTGTCTTCACTACCTTAGTGATTTTGACAGTTTGGATAGAAAACTTTCTTCTGAAATAGTCTACATGTAAAAGGACCTAGACAAAGATCGTTAGAAGCGGAAGACAAAATGACAGATTGTAGAATGATTTCTACGGTGCGATGTCAGAAATGGAGAGACGAAATGTCAATTTGTATAGAAAGAGCTATGTCTATTCTTCGTAGAAAAAGAAAGCGTCATGCTACGCGTGCTGGTCGGAGAATCCTCCCTTTTCTATAGAGGATGAGTGAACTTTACACCCTGTTGCTCATACCTCTATAAACCTATGGTGATTTAAATGTACCTACTAAGTTAACAGGTTGGATTTTTGATTTTTAGGGGGTGAATTGAAACTATATTCCTACTGATAAATAAAGAAAAGTAGTAAAGACTAAAAACTTCAATACGATCATAAATTTTTCTTCCTAGATTAGCCATCTCTCCTGTAATTGCACTAAGCAATCGTGTTGACAGTCAAAATTAAATCGTAGATTTTTTTTCTAGAATTAATGGTAAAATTGCATACTTCTGCTTCTTTTCGCGTGGTTAGCGGTGACTAACCGGGTGTCAGAGTTTTAAAGCCGCCCATGGGCCTCTGACTTGGCTTCACATGCCGTTGAGAAATATCTCTCAGGCGGTTTCCTGACGATGTTTTCCTTCTCCGTTTTTGAAGCAAGTAATAATTATACAATACGCACATGAATCCGAAAAGTCAGAGGTGCGTGCCTTGGGTTCGAACTCGAGACTTACGGTACACCACTAGGCTATCACTGCTATTGCATACTAGAAATTATATAGGTACCTACGACTGGAGTGAAGTGGAATTAATTCCACTTCACTCCAGTCTCTATGGTTACCTAAAATAACATAGTTTGCAACTAAACATATGCAATGCAATGTAGATTAGTTTAGAACTCCCTTTGATTCATTTACATGTAAATTACTTCCTATCCTGAATTCTATGCTAAAATTAAAGGGTGAATGTATTTAACCACAACTAAACCGAGGAGGTTCTCAGTTCGACTGTATGTATCGTCATTATTGGTTACTGTCAGCCCGTTTCATCGCACTGCTGGGGAAGGGCTGCCCCATGACTGAAGTTCTTTCAATCCAGAGGTAATGTGGACCACTAGTCGTTTGTTTTGTACAACTCGTCCCGCAATCTTTCACTCGTCTTGTCTTTTTGCTACAGTTAATGTATAACATCTTTCTTCTCGCTTTCCTGAAATCTGTGGGAGTGATTTCGTGAAAAGGAACGTAAGTGTGTAACAGGAAGCCGGGGAGGCGCGCGCTATTTGATTTGACCAATGAGCGCGCGCGGTGCTAGAGTTGGCCGTCAGATGGTACCAAGCCATTTTGATGATGATGATGATGCCAAGATGACAGATGTTACACACCATATGTCAACTTACTAACCTGTCAACCAATTTGATGATATTCTTATAGAAGTGCGCTATGAAATGGTTGAGGTATTCGCCGTGCGTCTCTGTATCCAGACCTTCCCGACCAATCCACTCCACTGTGTATCTGTAATTAGATAATGAATATTCAAAACTCCTTGTAAGAGCTCCTCTTAGAAGAAAACTACGGTACTTAAACATATATACAGGTGCATCATTATCACTAGCCATAACAGTTCACTGCTGAGCATGGCTTCTCCATTAGCATGGCATTAAACTCGATTCTCGGTCATTCTGCTATCAGTCACCTAGCTTGTTCCACCTTCAGGCTAGACCTGAAGGCGTACAGTTAAATTTGCATGTATTATAAGAGCGACGAGTCCTGGAGTAAAGACTGTGTAGTGTGGTACCCCCAGCTAGATGAACCGACGACCTTAGGGTGGAACAGACAAACTGGATACGCAAGGCGGAGGACAGGGTGTTATGGCGTGGCCTGGGAGAGGCCTATGTCCAGCAGTCGATTGATTTTCAAGTGCATGAGATATTTCTACTTGATCACTGAGAGCAGTGATAGCCTAGTGGTATGACCGTCAAACTGTCAAGTCGAGTTCGAACCCAAGGCACGCACCTCTGACTTTTCGGATTCATGTGCGTTTTGTAGAATCATCACTTGCTTCAAAAATGGTGAAGGAAAACATCGTGAGGGACCTGCCTGAGAGATATTTCACGACGACATGTGAAGCCAAGTCAGAGGCCCATGGGTCGCCTAAAAACTCTGAAACCAGGTTAGTCACTAACCACACGAAAAAGAAAGACTGGGATGGCTAGGCAATAGCGATGCCTTTGTTACAGATAACCTTAAGCGGTTGTGACCAAGTACCTCAGGCCATTTGCTTGTTTGCCATAAAAAACAACGGCTAAGTGCGAGTCGGACTCGCGCACTAAGGGTTCCGTATCATTATCTATAAAAATATATCGAGCAAAAAAATCACATTTGTTGTATAGGAGCCCCCTTAAATATTTATTTTATTCTGTTTTTTAGTATTTGTTGTTATAGCGGCAACAGAAATACATCAATAATTCAACTGTCTAACTATCACAGTTCATGAGATACAGCCTGGTGACAGATTGACAGACAGACAGACGGACGGACAGCGAAGTCTTAGTAATAGGGTCCCGTTTTACCCTTTGGGTATGGAACCCTAAAAACTGTTTTATTGCGATCTGATATAAGTTGTATCACTCACTTCTGTATATTTGTAGTCTCAATCTTTTCCGGGAGTCTGACATCTCTTAGATCAGCCAAAAGCTTGGAAGCCTCAGCATCCAGACTCCTGTTGATGATGTCCACGAAGTTGCTGGCTTTCTTCAAGTTCTGAAGGTTGATGTTGTTGATGTACCTCACGTACGCTAAGCAGTGGTTCTTCGTGTTCTTCACGTTTAATACGCCATTTATTACCTCGCGTTCGGTTACTGGAATTTGAGAAGAAAAGATGGCTTTGATGGAAGGCGTTGAGTGGGTTTTTAAATACTATTTAATCATAATTTAGCTCATAATTAAATGGCGGGGGAAGTAGTAAGCTATGGTTTTTGGAAACCGGGTCAATTTGTTTAACGACTGGATCAAAAATCTCTTGTTAATTGTTGTAGGTATCTAATTTGCTGCATAAGCATCAACATAAACAGCTTTTACCTCTACTTTACCCCAATACTGGAACACAGGCCTTCTCTCTGTGAATTCGCCAGTCATATCATTGAGACGTGAGACTAGATAACGGATAAAAGGTTTGCAGACATCGAGTCAACGGAATTCAATATTGTTTACAGGACCTTGCTGGACTTAAAATAATGTGGCTACAATACGTAATACGATCATGAATTATATTTATTTAGGTTCTAATTCTGAAAACTCACCAGACATAAAATAATTGTGCATACAGTCTTTATCAATCTTGCCAGCATTGTACAGCTGTAAGGAAGCCTTTCGGAACAGCTTCTGCATTTTACCGAGAGTGTCCCACCACACTCCTTGATCCTCAGCTTGGAGTTTTGGAACCCTCTGGAATGTTTTAGAAACTTCTATGAATGGATAGAAATCTATTACTAATTAATAAGTAATTGACAATAATCTCTTGACTGTCTCGTTGGTCTAGTGGTCGCAAGCGCTACTGCTGAGCATGAGGTCCTGGGTTCGATTCCCGGGTCGGGCAAAGTGTTATTGGGTTTTTCTATCTGAAATTTCTCAGTAGCAGCCCGGAGTCTGGATTTGTGCCAATATGATGGCAATAGGCTCGCCCCCTATTACATGTGACTCAAAAAAACATAACTGGCGAAATGTGGGTGAACCTGCTACAAGGACACCTCTGCCCAACCCTTCGGGGAAACAAGGCGTGATGTTATGTCTTTATGTTATGAGAATAATCTTCTGTGTGTTAATATTTCAGGTTTATCATCATCTCTTCCGCCGAAAGAGGTACACTCCTGGACATAGGCCAAGCGTTGCCATATAGGTTCAAAGGTTTTAGATTCATATCATAGGTACAACGCAGGTATCACACATTCCAATTGTACCTTTTAAATGAAAAAATAAAAACTTTTTAGAAAAAAAATAAATCAACCGACTTCGAAAAACACTACAAAGCAAAAATAACTTTAATTTCGGAAGTCGGTGGCAAAAAACGAAAATTCAAAACTAAAGACACCGACTTCCGAAATTAAAGTTATTTTTGCTTTGTAGTGTTTTTTTTTTTTTTTGTAAGTCCGTTGATTTTTTTTTTGTAAAAAGTTTTTATTTTTCACTTTTTAGTTGTGGTACCTACCCCACACAAATTCGAATACCACTACCTGCTATGTAAATAAAAGTGACATGAACTTATCATATCATCCACATACTAAGTGGGAAAACCATACGTATTATTGAAGCCAACTTAAAAACTATCAAAGCAAAGTTAATAAAAATTTTATGGGACCGCAAAGAGAAAAAAAAAAAAAAAAACATATGCTACGAACATATAACCTCTATTTTTGGTGTTAAACAGTGTGGCATCGCCAAGCTCATTCATCTTCTTTGTGTTGCAGTTAGATTACATCAGTAACCATTTTTTATTACGTGGTTTATAGATTAGGATGCTAAACTATACTGAATTACATAAGTTTTGTAAACTGGTAAAAAGAATTTACCTTATTGTTAAAATTAATCAATATAGACGAGATAGGTTGCAGCACTGACACTGGGGGCACAGCGTTCGAGTCCTTCTTGTACCAAGTGTCCATCAGGATTACATCCACTCCTCCTGCCACTAGCTCCTCTTTCAACATCTGCAGTTCTGATGATAGCACGTAAGTTGGGATTGGCCTGGAAAACATATTTGGTTAGGAAAAACCAAGTGAATTAAACGTTATTTATTTTGATACTGTGATTTTTTATTTTGCTCCAGTACCTACCTTACTTTTCTTTAAATTAGGATACCAAGATGGTTAAGGAGAATTTTGTAAGATAACAGTTGGGTTTATCGCTCTCGTCAAGAAATAATTGGAAAAATTCCCCTACCGTTATTGTGAAAATCCCCATAAAACCCACTAACAATTTTCTTGGGTTTTTAACGGTCTCTGTTTACGGAAACTATTAAAGTACTTGTAAATAAATAGTGTATCATTGAAGGTGTGGTTAGAACGCCGCCTACGCAATTGACTTGTGGTCACAATTCAGTTTTACGAGTATATACTACATTTGAGAGGTCATCGTACTCACCACTCTGTATAACACTGGGAGTCTTAAAATACAGGGTGGCAGGGTTATCGCCGCGAAAACTGTTACCATGGATTCAGTACATGACTCTGACGACGACGACAAAAAATGTCAACGCAGTAGGGTTCAGAGTCATGTACTGAATCAATGGTAACAGTTTTCGCGTCGGTGTCCCTGCCACCCTGTATGGTAGGTAAACTGAAAAGTGTAATCTAGGTCAGTGTTCCTTAATCTAGGATCTGGAGATGGCAATAACTTGAAACTAGCTTTGTCTCAACTAGGTATGTTGGGGTCGGCTTCCAGTATTACCTGATGCAGCTGAGTGCCAGAATTTTACATGAAGCGACTAATATCTATTAATTATGTACTCTCACCATCATAATATTTCGTCAGTTCATATTACCTAGTAACTGAGTTGTGGAGGTCAGATAGGCAGTCGCTCCATGTAAATTACTGGTATTCGGCTGCATCCGGTTAGGCTGGAAGCCAATCCCAACATATGTAGTTGGGAAAAGGCTAGGCAGATTATGATCATATTTCGTCAGTTGAAAGTTGACCTAAGTTGCAACACTCACAACCCTAATACAGTTGGAACAAATCTTTGCTGGTGATTAGGTATTCGCCGTACCTGTATCCATATTTCTGTCCGAGGAACACCACAAAGTTAGGTCCCATGGAGAGTCGCTGGCAGTTCTTGATCTCTCTCATGCAGAGTTCTGTGGTCATGTGATCGTCTGTGGCTTCGTCTCGGACGCCCCAGCGCATGTCCACAACCTGAGGAGAAGGTGTCTTTGTTAAATTGGAGATATCATCACGTTGAATGCCGAGGAGTTTGATGGGTTATTCTTCGGAGCACGGAGACAAAAACTAGGGTAAATAAACTTAAATAAGGGTCAAGGTTTCGGGTAGATAAATTTAAATTATTTATATTTGAGATAAAGGACATTTATTTTCGTTTGTTTATGTAAACTCATTCCTTTTTTTATGAGGTTAGGCAGAAACTAAAAACGGTACCTGCTACAATCATGATATAATCCTTTGCTTGTCCACATCTACAAATGGTTGACCGATTAAGGTTTTTACCAATACGAATTGGAACTTTAGTTAGTTGTTTTTTTTATAATATTTTTATGTAACCTGTTGGCAATGGTCTAGTCATATCTCTCGTTTGTCACTAATGACCGTCACTTACCCACTTATTATTTGAATTTAACTCCCTGAAAAAAAAAACAGCTGCAAAACTTGCCAATGTTTTGTCGACGGTCGAAACTCTTTCGACCCATGTATCAACATACCATTCTCCAACATTACTCTATAGTCTATGGCCTCTTAGTTCAACAATCCCGAAATAGACGCAACAAACACAGGGCATAGGAATTGTAAACATTTACAAAAAGCGAGCTAGGCACCCTCTGGGCTATTTCGGGTGACGGAAGGCAACTCACGTGCGTGGGGCTATAACCGGCTATAAGTGTGATTTACTGAGCTTGAGCTGTTTCTAGGTAGTTGGTCGTTACGATTGGTAGATCTTTGTGGTATCGATAATTACCCGATTGCGCGGCAGCAAAGACAGGGTTATGTTTTTCATGCGTATCTTATATGTATCTTTGATAAGTGGGATTCTTTATTCCCTCGAAGCATCACGGGTGGATGGATTTTAATACATAAGGTTTTTACCAACTCGTCTGGCTCATCCGATGGCTATAGGCTAGAATTTGTTTTTATAAAAAAATGACGGACTAGAATAGTGGACCATCGAGTTCGAACCCAAGGCACGCACCTCCGACTTTTCGAATTCATGCACGTATTGTTTAATTATCATTTGCTTAAAAAACGGTGAAGGAAAACATCGTGAGGAAACCTGAGAGATATTTCTCGATGACATATGAAGCCAAGTCAGAGGCCCAGGGCGGCTTTAAAGCTCTGACACCAGGTTAGTCACTAACCGAACGAAAAAGAGATAATGTTGTGTGTAAATAAAAGTCAATTGGTGCTGTAAATAGATTGATTGCTCCCATTTTCCAATCAAAGTTTTTAGAGATGCGGCCATGGTTCTCATAAAAAATAATTCATTTGCAGTTACTACTTGTAAGGTGATTGACATTATTGCCAATTACGTTTATGCGTTTACGCAAGATTCTTAAACCGTCCGTAATTAAGTTCGATCTAAAGCATTCCGATTAATATAGACCTATGGGACTTTGAACTTGCATTGTTATTTTTGAAAAAGCTGCAAGCGTACTTTCCTTCTTAGAGTTATGTTTTTGGTACAGAATAGGCTACCTTCTTACTTTTCTGAATTTCAGCCAGAATTCAAAACAGCTAAGGGATTCTAATACCAGGAGAATGAGCAGCAAGCATCCTAATTTAGTGGCGATCAATAAAAATATCACTAAATCAATATTTCGCTGATATACTAACTCATTGGTCAAGTGGTTAGAAGCGCGAACATTAGCATCATCATCATCATTTCGGCCGAAAGACGTCCTATTGCTGGACATAGGCCTCCCCTAGCACCGCCACTTTGACCGGTTCTGTGTTTCCCTCATCCAGCCGATTCCTGCGGTCTTCACAAGATCATCGGTCCACCTTAACCGCTACGTCTTCCGGTACGCGGTCACCACTCCAGAACCTTTCGGCCCCATTGGCCATCTGTTCTGCGGGCAGTGTGCTTTGCCCATTGCCACTTAAGTTTGGCAATTTTTCGGGCTAGCAAATCGTATTTTTATTTCTGTGGTGATTCGCACGAAGTTAATAAAATTTATTTGTAGGCGAATACGTATTTCTGGAGTTATCGATTAGTTCACAAACAAATTATTTCGTGCAAAATGACACAAAAAAAAAAATAGTATAAAAGTTGTCATGTTTAAAATAATTGTTATATTACTTAATATTATATAATTCTTTGTAATTTTGCTTACAGGTTATTCAATTTTATTGTAAATATGTGTAGACTTTGTGACTTATAAATAACATCGCGTGTTATAATTGTGAATTAAAAAAAAAAAGTGTCGGTTCGTTCATTTCGGGCGAGTAAGTTCCATGAGATCTTTTCTTTAATAATTGGGTCGCAGGTAATTAATTATTATTGAGTCCTTCCGTATTAGGACAATCAACTGGAATATCAAGAAGGAAAGTAGCCCTGTCTGTTATCTCTCGTCGCCTTTACGGCTGATTGGATTTCGATGAAATTTGGCACACAGGTAAACCATAATCTGTGTTAGGACAAAAATAGTAGATTGTTTGCCAAGGGAGTAAACAACTATTTTTTAAGGCGGGAGTGTTTCTTTGAATCTAGAGAGGAGCGAACGATTCCAGAGTAGAATCCTGAGCTTAGCTATGGATTCTAAAGTAGAATCCTGAGCGTAGTGAGGGATTCAAAGTAGGTACGTCACTCGAGCTTAAAATAGTGTTGCTCACGAGGTACACTTTTTATCACCCTCTATGAGAAAAAAAAAAAGTCTGATCTGACCCCGTCAGGAACGAAGTTCCTTCTTTTGACTTTAGCACCTTCGAAAACTATAAAATGATACCCATTAAGAAAAAATTGAAAATTTTCGCAGCTGCCATCTTGGATTTTGATTTTGACCTCACTATCGGCTTTAGCACCCTTGAAAACCATTAAAACAATACGCATGAAGAAAATTTGAAAATTTTCAGAGCCGCCATTTTGGATTTACATTTTGACCTCACTATCGGCTTTAGCACCCTCGAAAACTATGAAAACGACACCCATTACGAAAAATTTCAAAATTTTCGCAGGCTCTGTCTTGGATTTTCATTTTAACCTCACTGTTGGATTTAGCACCCTTGAAAACCATGAAAACGATACGCATGATGAAAAATTTCAAAATTTTCAGAGCCGCCATCTTGGATTTACATCTTTACACATGTTCGTGTTTCATTTCTTTGGTGATTGGAACTTTTACTAACAATATACACATTCCAAATTCAAATGACTTTTAATCCCTAGAGATTAAAAAAGCTATTTTGGTCCCTGTTTACGAAGAATAAACTAGCTCTTTTTGAATAGATGTGATAAAAAATACTTTTTATCCCGGTATTACATTTCTGTGGGCTATTTTTCGACAACCACGCCGGAGAAGCCGCGGGCAAAAGCTGGTTTTCCTATATTATGGAACTTAAACATAACCGATAGTTATTATGAATTTGTTAGCATATCTGTCACACTAAAAATCATAATTCCTTGGGTGAAAAAGACCTATGAACTTGACCTCAACTAATATCAAAAGAAAAGGAGCAAAATGCTTCGAATACAAGTCAGCAACTTTACAAACAATACAAAATAATGGCAACGGTGAATAGCAGTCAACCTTGAAGTGAATAATATCGGTTACAGCTTCAGGCGATCGATACAAAGTGGTTCTTTGTGTCAGTAGGAGCTTGACGCAGAACTACAGACTTGTCGATGAAACTTATATTAATTTTATATAAAGTAAGGTGAGTATACAATAGAGCATTTTGTCGAGCATTTCCATGTAATGTAACGTTCCTGCGAATGCTCGACGCTGCGTTCGACGTAATGCTCACGGCGAGTAAGCATTTAGTTGTAAACTTTACTTTCTACCTTGCATTCATTGTAACGACTTGCCCTCGGTCACCGCACCTCACTCCGCGTCGCCCGCGCTTGTGCCTTTGCTCGATAGAATGTTACTGTTTATGTTTTTAAAATCAGAGGGTTGATTCCCGTAATTTTTAAGAACATTCACATTCGCAATCTGTTAAAAATACAATATTTTTGACAGGTTTGACAGATTGCGACTTGAATGTGAACGTTTTTTAAGAGCGTTTATTCTGAAAGTGGGCAACGTCGCAATCATTTCGCTGTTTTGATTAATTTGTCAATATTACTGTATGGAAATTAGAAATGTGGCCAACTGGTTCCCTAGAATATTAATAATGAATTGCAATTATAACACTGAATTTGATGTTGTAACAATTTTAGGTGTAAAAAATGCATTTGGAAAGTTTCCAAATACTTTTTTACATCTAAAACTAAATATTCGGTATTACGATATTGATTATTGCATTTCATAATCAATATTTTAGTTCCCTAGTTAGCCAAATTTCTTAATTCCGTACAGAGTAATATTGCAAAATTAATCAAAACCTGTAAATATTTGACAGCTATTTACGACGTTGCCAACTTTTAGGATGTACCCTCTTAAGTAAATATGAGAATTGGCCGCCAAGTTACATATCAAAATATCGGGCGTCGTGTTCGAAGTGCGGTTCGATAAAATTTAAAAACGGCGAATGCTCGATGTTCTATTAGATGTAAATGCTTTAGTCTATACTCACCTGGAGGTAAACATAACGCCCGTATTTTATTTATTTCCAAAGCACTAATAAATCTAACAACGAGATGACGCATCGCAGATTGTTGTAATAAAAATACTCTGTGGGATGTGAACAATTTCAAACTAATTTAAGATAAGTTTCAAGCTTTTAAGAAAATATTAAAGTTCTATGTTAGCTTCTATTTTTTTTTTTTGGAACCTTCTCCGTCGTCATCCGTCCAAAGTTTCATCAAAATATATCGAACCATTTTTGAGTTTCTGCGAGACTAACGCGCGACAGTTGATTTTTATATATACAGATTTTTAATTAATATCTTTGGAAAATATCGTATGGATAAGGAAACATTTTGATTTATTTTCGAACTCGACATAACATTTGCAAGTCTTCGGGAAGTTTATTAAAAGAAAAAAAGGTGAGTAGAGGTACTAAGTATTCTGCATTTCCATCCGCATATGTTGCATTTTCTTTTTTTTTCAATTGATAGTAGGTAAACGTAAACGACATTTATATTAAGTCCCATGTAACTACATGGGACTTAATATAACTGTACTGCACTTTTAACTAAAAGGGGGCAAAATTATTGCCATCAGCCGTACGCAAATCCGTACTCCAACTGCTATTAAGAAATTGGAGAATTAAATTCCAGATAAGAATTTTCTCGACCTGCGGGGTAATTCCCTAACACACTTACAATAGCAATACCTTTCATTTTGACATTTCAAAAACATTCATTGCGTGATTTACGTTATCGAGCAGACAAATTTATGAAACAGATGAAGCAACGGATTAGCCATTCCCTTCAAAATCCTTTGGATTGTGATTGAAAGTGTTCTGCTACGCATTTGAGGTTCTGGAGATTGAACAAGGGCACTCCCGTTCAGCAGTTAAACCAACAAGGGAGATTAGCAGCGGCTTTTGCACGAGATAAAAAAAAATGCCTTTCACCAGTTACAGAGCTTATAGATTTCTGAGAATAATGATTCAAAACAGAATCGGCAACTGTAGTCAATAAAATATTTAAAGTCATTTTCCGGTTCCACGGAAAAATTACTGCGGTAGCAGGTTTATTATTGGAAAGTCCATCAAAAGACCGAGTTAAGGGTGAGCTTCATAGTTTACGAACCGAAATAGTAGGTAGTTTGTTTTATTTTCCTGCGGATTGGATTCTACGCTGCTGGCAAGCTAGCTAGCTATGATTTTTTTATGCAAACTTCTAAATTAGTAATTGGGAATCAGATTAGTTAGAAGAGATGCATAAATACATGTTTCTTTTATTTGAAAGATTAAGTTTGGAACTACATTAATTAACATTTTTTTTTTGTAAATCTGCTGACTTAATTACGTAAGTACGTGATTTTTTAACTATAACATTAATATACAATAATATTATTATTAACTAAAACATTAATATTATTATTAAGCTTACCTGTAAGTATTTTTTGTAATATTTATTTAAAAGCAAAATAACATTATTAAAAGCTGTACCATGCCATTTAAAAAAAAAATATAACCAACAAACTCGTTTCACACCTCAGCCAGGAAAATGCATTAAATATACATAGCAAATATGAATTATGTATGAGGCGAGCGACGGTGACCGACTCGATTATTTCCCAAATCGATACGCCACTCGATTTATGGGATGCCGATTTTATAATCGATTAAAACCAATTATGAATATTTTATCGGTAGCACGAGAATCTGATTTATGGAGTGTCAATTTATTAACATGTCAAAAATATAAACTGATGCGGTATAATTTATTTTATTATATTTCTGGGTTCTTTTTTCATTTTTTTTTCTGTATGAGAAATTATTGTTCACATACATACAACTATGTTTTCATTAAAAAAAACTGAAACTATTTGTGTGTGAACTGAGGGATCTTGAAAAACATTACCCTGCTTCTGGGGCAGTCGGGTAATAAAAGTACAATATTATAATCAGTGATTTGTTAGTTTTTTTTAAGTTTTTATTCAATAGGGACACATATGCCATGAATAATATTTTAACAGTACAACCTTGTTTTAATTTTGTCTTATGCCATATTAAATAAAGTATAATAGTACTGTCTACACTTTTTTTCATTGTGTAGTGACAATACTCTATCTACGTATGTTCATAGGATTACTAAAATAATATTTCTTTTCTCAGTTACGAGGAAAGCAATACACAATTTTAGTTTTCTATTATTTTATAGACTTTTTTACTAGAAGTTAAATGCACTAGACTTTCTGATATTCCTTTTGTCAAGCAGTTAGCACACGCACGTATGTCATTGAAGGTGAGGATTGAAGGACCAGTTTTAATAATCGCTATCTTCAAATTACGTCGATATTTCTGCTCCATTTCTTTTTACAAAACGTATTAAGACTTTTACTACAACGTTATAGAAGAACGGTAACGGTTTATTTCGGTAATATTCACTAAAATATTTATCTTTGTTGTGTGGACTGAGGAACCACGGTTTAGTCATTGTATATTTTTTCTCTTTCAATGCACTGTGGTCTGTTACTTAGTAAGCATCTTTAAAAATTCTTTACTAAATGTCTGTAATCACAAAACCTTCATATTTAAGATACTTTCTAAGATCTGGATGATGACGAGAACTGAGGGACCGCACTTTAAGGGCTGTAATTTTTAATATATTTATTTACAAATTCCCAGATTCGTTCTAACCGCTGAGGGGTTGACTTTTAGAAAATCCTTTCTTAGTGCAGCTTTGGAGGAACATGGTTTTAACTTCCAAAGATGTAATACCAAACCGCTTAGTATTTAGATCCTTCTGTATGAGTCTCAAATCAATATTTTTTCTTTATTTATTTATTTTTTTAGTTCTTCCTTATAATTCTTTACGTAAGGAGAGAGAGAGAGAGATTATAGTTTTTTCATTCTATTTTTAGTATTTGTCTTTTAGATCGACAGTTACCTATTCCGATAGTTGAATTTAAGAGACGAGTCGAAGGCTCATAAAATCGGCTGGATTAACAAATCCCAGACCAGACCCTGAAGACAAGACTAAATAAATATATTATTACGAATAAGGTAAACAACAGAATCCACTTGTGCTTTGACAATAATAATACTTCGTAAAACTGATTTCCCCTAGGATTCCGTAGTCGTGGCTCCGATGGCATTGACTTGCTATCGAACGCTATAGATGTAGATGTTATACTAATAATGAAGCTTAAGAGTTTATTTGTTTGAACGCGTTGATCTCTACAACTACTAGTCGGATTTAAAAAAATATATTTTTGCGTTTGATAGCCCAGTTCTTGAAGAAGTCTATAAGGCTATAGTCAGAAAGAATGCTAAGCATAAACAAAGTAATAGCGCGGGCAGGCGATGCAATGCAACGGCTTCGTCCATACTCATCCCCAGTTCGAACTCGCCCGCTTTTTGATATGCCTATCAGCTGCAAGGGTACAGTTTGTCGGAAAAGTGCTACGATGTAGAAAATAAATACTCTTCTTCTAAATAATAAACATATTATTTTCACTATGGCAGTTTTGATATTTTTCTATATATATTTTTTTCAAAATTTCCTACATAGATTCCGTGCAAATAAGTAATTATTAAATAAATATTGCATTCCTGGAAATGTAATTAAAGTTTAAGTTATTGTACTTACGAACTGTGATTTTAAGTGATTAGATAAACGAATTGTTCTTTTAAACGAGCGTATAATACCTATGTTGTTTATTAATTTTGATTCTATTTTATCGATGTTGAAAAAGCACTAATAGTACCTACCTACCTACCTACTGTTAATTTAATACCGTGTATTATGTCTGAATAAATAAAAATAAAAATCATACTACCATTTTTCTTACCACCAGTACTTTTGCGCCAGTGGACTGGGGATGAGTATGGACGAAGCCAATGCGAACGGGGTGGGTCGGGGGAACAAGAAATTTCACTCCTACGAATTCGCGGGTAGAAGCTAGTCGATCTATATAACGGGTGGTACTCTAGCTAATAATGTAATATTCTGTAGTCTATAGGTACAGAATATTACATTAAAATTGTCCAGTGACATTTTATCATATGGCGTTAAATATGATGGAAACGTCAAAAATGTATTAGTTTGATTTGAGCTACCGAAAGAGCAGCAGTGGCCCAGTGGTAACAGCCACGAGTGCCTGCTTGGGATCGAACCGTCGCGACGGTTCGAACCCAAGCAACAGGCACTTTAAATTGTGTACATTTTTTATTTTATCACCACTGCTCTCAAAACGGTGAAGGATCCAGACATGTAACATCTGCCAACCGGCAATTGGCCCACGTAATTGGCGGGTTCCCTCTCAAAGAGATGAGGCCGGTGTCCCAGCAGTGGGAACATTATAAGCTGATTATGGGGTACCGAAAAGCTTGTTAACCCTGTTGAAAGTCATGTAGAAATACGAAATGCTTTGAAAGCGATTGCCACTTGTCTACGTTCCTAGGACAATTATATTATTTTGGTAGGTATTTTGGGAGTCGCGCAGACGAAGAAAAGTGTTAAGTATGAAAAGGTAGACCAAAGAAAAGGTGGATGGATTGTGTGAAAGGTGGAACCTATGACTAGGGGACTGGTGAACATTGAGATGATGACTGACAAAGATGTATGGAAGAAAAATAAGTATTGGTTCTGTTTATCTTAAAAGGGGATAAAGGGAATTGTACTTGAGATGAAACAACGAACCCGGACTTCACTTAACCATAATAAAGATAAAGATGCATGATTTTATGAAAAAGCTACAAACAACTAACTAACCCTTTTCATTAGCCCTGAGGCGGACAATACTATTTTAAGTTTTTTATATTATTCTGTGCTTTAAATTTTTTATAATATTCTGTGCTTTAACCTGGGTCAAATATATTTTTTTTCTTTATTTCCTTTTTTTGAAGTGCAAACTTCTTTAGGCACGTTGGGCATTTTTGAGATGGGACTAAACCATTGTTTTCGCGACACTATGACGAAACCTCATTTTTGTAAACGCGATTGTGCTCTTTATTCATATTGCGTTACGGATCAATGTTCTATGCAAGTATTTTTACTTTAAAGGTGTCGGAAGTTTTTTTTTTTTTTTTGTAAACCCGATTGTGCTCTTTATGTAGATAAGGTTACGGAGCAATGTTCTATACAAGTATTTTTCTTCCACCAAGGCTATCTTGTTGAAGTTTTAGATCTTGTGAAAACTTCCGGAGTGCCCCCTCTTTTTTTTTCATACTTTGATACAGAAATATTTGACATCAACATAATATTTTTATGTAAATATCTAGCTGCTGTGTATTTACAAATGAACATTTATCATATTGTAAAAGTATCCCATACAGTCAGTAAAAAGCAATGATTAAAATATAAACCTTGTATTTATGATCCACATTTTCCCAACAGAATAAACCCGGATGAAAAAAAAAAGGAAAGCCACCTTTTGCCCTTTCAATTTGTACAAGAAGGCTTGACCTCACTCTCGATACCTTGGGATCCACCCCAATGCCTTATATTTACATAAAAAGCCGACTCAGCCAATATCAATAGTAATAACCTCCAGAAATATTATGTTGTATTAAAACTTGCAATTTGGTAGAATTTTGGAGAGTTTTACCTTTGGATACATCTCTGCTTAAACATCTGCCTAGCTCGCCTTTTCCCAACTCTGGGAAACTTGGGGTCGGCTTCCAGTCTAACCAGATGCAGCTGAATACCAGTATTTTACATGGAGCGACTGCCTATCTGACCTCCACGATCCAGTTACTGGGTTACACGATACCCCTTGGTAAGACTGGTTGTCAGACTTTTGGGCTTCTAACTACCCGTAACAACTGTCAAAGATCCACGAATGGCTTAACGTGCTTTCCGAGGCACGGAGGGGTTTTGGTATGTAAATGTGGTCACCCATCCACGGATCAACCGCGGTAAGCGTAGCTTAACCTGATCGATAGAGCCGTAGCGGTGTTATTATCTAGCCACAAGTCCCAATCATCTCTCTATAAATCTCTAATAATCGTGATATAATATCTCAAGATTATTCAAGATGATTAAATTGATGACTCGGTATTTAGAGTTATAAATTTAATTGTTAATGTTCCACAAACGGGTGAGGACATTTCTGTAACATAGATATCAACTAGTTCAGGAGTCGGGGCTTCAATTAAATATGTTACACCTTCTTTTGTTTGTCAAAAAAACAATTATTAATTATTATTATATTTCAGGAAAAAATACTAGTAGTACTTCTCCCAGGACTACAAACCGCCTTTCATAAATTATTAGCTATGACGACGGACTATAAACGGACTAAAAGACAAGACTAACTTTGTTCAAGGAAAATTAATACCATCGTTTCTTTTCCATAAAAGGTATTCTATCAAAATAATTATAACGCTTAAAAGTGTTATTTTTTACCAATTTATAAACATACTATAATCACACAGATAGGTACACTTGCAGCAATAGAAATGGACTATTTTCGAACCACTAAGCTGTTTTAAAAAGTAAAAAAAAAATATTCAGAGCTTTAATAATTTAAGCTTGCCCTTAATTCAACATAAAGATCTGAACTACGAAACGACGGAAGACATCAATTTTTATACTAAGTAGGTACTTATCTTAAGAAAATAAGCGTTTGATATGATATTCGTGGAAAATCTCTGTTATTCCCATTGGAAGTTCTCGGGAAGTAGACTTAAGCCAGCAGACAGGCGGTACGCGACTCTGGTGGACCAATTTCTATGAAAACTTCACGGAAATTGTTTTACCGGTGTCGCGTCGCGCCTGTTTGTGGGAGCCTTTAAGTAATTCTTGTGAATTGAACTTCGTGTGAATTAACACAATTAACAACAATAATAATGGAAAATGGACGTAAAGTTAATCACAAAACGGGGCCCTAATATAAAAATAATTAATTTATGAGGCACTGTTTAGATCATCCAGAATTCCAGACCAGACAAAAACCTGGTAAAATTGGTTGCCAGGGTCGATAAATGGATTAGTGACCATATATTTCTAAATGAAAGTTTTACAGAAGAACGTACGTGATATGGAACCGTACAAAAGTTTTACGGAAGCCCGTCCTCGTAGACCTCCATTTACTTCATATGCACTCAAATTTTATTTTTCCCTGTCATAGACCCCTTGCTGGTCTTCATGGGGTGATCCACCTTAAGAATGACTGATTTTACCTATACATCATAAACTGCCTCGGAATTTCCCAACTATTTTGGGGTCGGCTTCCAATCTAACCAGACGCAGCTGAATACTAGTATTTTACATGGTGCGACTCCTTATCTGACCTCCACGATCCAGTTACTGGGTTACACGATACCCCTTGGTAAGACTGGCTGTCAGACTTTCAGGCTTCTGACGACCCATAACAACTGTCAAAGATCTACAAATGAAAGCCAGGACCAACGTACTATATGATTTACTTGAGATATTAGAGGTATGAGGAACAGGGTGTAAAGTTCACTTATCCTCTATAGAAAAGGGAGGATCCTCCGACCAGACGGGTGTCATGTCTGGCAGGCAACTGCCCAACGATTGATGTCGGTGATTTATATGTTGTTCGCGCGGTGAACTTGAATGGCGCGATGCAGGATTTGTGTGACGTCAGGATTTCGTATGACGTCAGATCTTTGATGCGTAGTTCGCATGCGGCAATGTAGATGCCGCCTCAAGATAATTATAACAAACGTCCTTACCTGAAACTCCAAGCCATGTTTCTCTCGGCAGTAGTCTTTGATGCGAGGGTAACATTTGGCCATCAGTGTGTTCCTTTCCATCGTGGTATCTGAAAGTCATGAAAATCCAGGATTTAGAATATATTTAGAGGTACTAAAATTCTTCTAGGACGATAGAAAAAATAATCTGGCTAATTCTCGTACTTAAAAAACGTTGGTCGCAATCTCATCTCAGTGACAATCAATGTCAAAAACTTGTTAAAAATGAGAGTTTTTTTAACAGATTGAGACATTAGAATTAGAGACGGGAACAGCCCTTCAGATATCGTTATTTGCGCACAGCAGGCGTAGTATTTTTTTCTCACAAAGAGACGCGCGCTTTACTTGTGGTAACAGAGTGTATAAACACGCTGTGAATATGTGCGTGAAGACGAGTAGCGCCAGCCCATAACACATACACACAAAAACACTTCCGAATTCGCCATTGACTCGGACGATACCGAGAGTTCCTGCGCTTACACACACTATTGCCGCGTGTTCACCGCACACTACGTCACGATCGGTTCGAATAGTCTCGGTTTCTCGTTGACGTCCCGTTGACGTTGTGCGGTGGATATACAGTGTAAGGGACCGAAAACGTCGACATAGTGGACAAGCAAAGCTCATTTATTACGCAATAAATACAAACTGATGATATGATAAGTATGTTCTCAGAATTCACGAAATTATCTAAGCATTTTACAGAACGATAAATATTTCGGGGAAAATCCCAATCCGTTTGGATAAAATCCCGGATGTAACATGCTGGATAGGTGTCAATTCAATTTAAAAATATATAAAAAAATACCGCACAGTGCAGAGTAGTGATACTCACTGTGCTCGATCATTCGGATTTGTGTACCACACATTTATATCCACCAGTGTCAAAGAAAAACAACCAATATTTTTAACCGACTTCAAAAATGATTTTTGTTCACGTATGTGTCGTTGGTTCATTTGACAATTCGAATTTTCGTGTAAACTTTAGGGATATTGCATTTTTTTTTTTTGGTAATGCTGTGGAACTCCTCATGGATGTCCCATATTTTGGGGCGGACAGAAACGAAAGGGTCTGTCAGTCTTATTTCTACTGACTAAACCACCCCGTGTGGCCCCGTAGCCCCCGGTGCAAGTGTGCGATCCCTCGCACGCTTGCACCGAGGGCTACGGGGGCACTTAAGTGTGCCCAGTGTGTACACAGTTCTAATGTAACCTATTTCACCCAGTTCCATATAACGAATCATACAATCTGCCTGAAACTAGATAATTAGACAATGGTGAAAACATTTTTGAGGCAGACGAATCAAACAATGATTCGTCATTTTGAACTGGGTGAAATAGGTTAGGTTACATCAATTTTTTTTGCATTATTTAAAATAAAATAACGTCTCATTCATTTTTTTCAAAGTCAAAGTTAAATAATTTATTTCAATTAAGCACATAAGAGTCACTTTTGAACGTCAAATACGTTAGGGTTATAGCAAATGTCATTTAAGTACCTCAAAATAAAATGCAATAGAAGTGGATATATTTAGTAACCTGTTCCGCTTAGCTATTTCTAAAGAGTCTTAAAAAAACCCTGAAAGAAATCGACACGTTTTTCACCTCTCAACGAGGTATCCTCAGGATGACGATTGACTGGTCGCTAACTCGAACACGGCGTGTTGCCACACCAAGCAATGAGCGTAGACTGAGCCTTATCGCCCGTCCAGTCTGCGCTCAGTGCTTGGTGTGGCAACACAAGTTACTAAATATATCCACTTCTATTGCATTTTATAATGGATTTCGGCAAGGTCACGCCTGAATCAGCTAACTACCTCAAAATAGTCAACATTTTGGGTTTGAAGACCATATTACTGAAACTAAATTGTAAGCTTACTAGTCGTAGTTACATAGCTTGAAACAACAACGCCTCGTTCCACAGTAGTGTGCTATGCAGTCACCAGTCAGTTGACGCAGTCCGTTACAGAATTAGGTCGGTTCCTCGCAAACGATGAGGTGGTACTGTGGTGGAATTTATATTTATCTCAAATTGTTCTGGGAACTGGGGAAGATGGGTTTATGGAATTTTGGTGTGGAGATGATGAAAGCGAAAGGAATTAGTTAGAATTTTGCTGTCATCAATTTCTATAATGATCTGCGAGATCTTAGGCGTTCGTAGAAGTATTATCAATATATTTTTATGACGATACAAGACAAGTTTATTATACCCCGCCCTTGCCAGAAAATTAATTTATCTGAAAATACAGGGTGGTAAGGACTTCGACGCAAAACCTGTTACCATGAATTCAGTAAGTACTTGATTTTATATAAAACGTTACAAAAATAATCTGCTGCATCATACAAAAGTGCAATACTCACTGTACGCGGTCAAAATGTATGGAACAGCAATATTTTTTTTCCAAATTACTAAGGAAATTTTTAACCGCTAAGTAGAAATTTTCAGAATCAAGATCATACTGGTCCAGAATCAGGTATTGAATCCATGGTAAGATTGCGCGTCGATGCCACCCTGTATACTCGACAAAACGTATTAGTTGTTAATGAAGCAAGGTATTATTTATATTACTACATTGGAAGTTATGAATCAAATTAAAACTGTGTTCATCTTTCATACTTCAGAATTATAAAGGTGAATCCACTCCAAAGTTACTTTTTGTAGACCAACAGTTTGCAACATGATAACATTAAGTAACTTTATATCACTTTTAAAAAGTTTACAAAAAAAAAAAAACTATTTGTTTTCAGTTGTTGCCCACTAACACTTGCGAACGTTGTTTCACAAAAAGTAGCTTCAAAGAAAAGATTTTTTTGCAGGAACTTATAACTTATAAAAACATCCCAAGAATAAAAATGTTTAAAGATACTATCCAAAAAATAGCTACAATTAATATTAAAAGAAAGATCATTAACCAAGCAAAACAGCAGATATTAATCAATTTACACAGTACTCCTGCATCGTTCAACTTTTGAGTATTCGCACGGCAGTCGAGTGGTGGTGACAAGCCGACTAGGGTAATGCGGTACACTTTGTATTGTGCCTACCTGTGCTAGAGCCCCTGTTGTACATGTACTTCATAGAAGAAGGCATTTGTAAAGCTAAGCAGCTTATCTGGGATTCAATTTTTTCGCCCATTTAGATTTCCCACACATGAGCTTTACACGGCATGCAAGGTTTTAACCGTGCGTCAACTATTTATATTGAATATAGTACTACACCAGCATAATAAACTTCCTTATATCCCAACACCTATTGATAAGAGAAGAAAAGACTTAGTTTGCATAAAGCCTCAAACCAGATATACTTTTATAAATAAATTTTATGTATTTTTAGGTCCGTTCTTATATAATAAAATCAATAAGTCGGTAAATATATATAGTGTAAATTATAAAAAGTGTAGTGAAATGTTGAGTGCATACCTACTGACATTTAATTACTCAGACACAGAAAAATTGCTAGAAGTTATGCAATGAGTTTATTAAATGTTAAGTTCATTTTTATTTAAAATTTATTATGTATCAATGATAGCTCTATGTACAGTAACATAATAGTCCACTGAATCACTCAGCGTTGTTAAGTGATGGCCTGAAACACAGGTTTGAATAAACCTACATCAGGCAGGTCGCTATTGTATTCATTGGGCCTTTAATCAATATTATATAAGTTATACACTAGATTTATTTTAGGCATAGTTTAATTTTTTTTTCTACATTTCTACTATTAATATGTAACTTTGTTATGATGTAACTTTTATGTAATTTATATGTGAACATATGAATAAATGATTGATTGATTGAATTGATGTTAGGTTATTGTTGTACCCTATCGGGAATCGCAGCCCGATTTCCGGCCACCGTAGGCGCGGGCTTGCGGTCGGTGAGCAATGGGTAGGTCACCGTCTGATAAGGACCAGGCCCGGGTCGACGGCGCGTTGTGTTTCACGCGCGCCTCAAAGAGATGTCAGCAGAATTGACGGGGTCCGTTAGGGCCGATGCCTGCTGGGGGTGCGAAGAAAACTGAAAGGGAGATCGTAGCCCCCGGCAACATGGCAACTGCAGGAACACGGGTGGGTTTTAGTCAGTAAGAGACTGACGCGCTCCGCCCAGAGCGGGAGAAGTTATTTGATAATTACCCAAAAAAAAAAGCTTATTGTTTTAGGTCAAAATTGTAACACGGTATAGCATAATCCGTTCATACTAATATTAATATAAGTATTATAGGTAAATTCGAAAGTAAATTATCTATTATTTGTATGTTATCTTTTTACGCCTAACCACTGAGCCAGTCGTTATGAAATGGATAAATAGATAGACTGGGAGCTCAAGAAGGATATAGGCTACTATTCATCCCGGAGTTTTGTATCAAAAATGATGAACTATAAAATAACATAAACATCATGCCTTGTTTCCCCGAAGAGTTGGGCAGAGGTGTCCCTGTAGCAGGTTCACCCACATTTCGCCAGTTATGTTTTAAGTCCCATGTAATAGGGGGCGAGCCTATTGCCATCAACCGGGCACAAATCCAGACTCCAGGCTGCTACTGAGAAATTTCACATAGAAAAACCCAATAACACTTTGCCCGATCTGGGAATCGAAACCTGGACCTCATGCTCAGCAGTAGCGCGAAATATAAAATATACGTATAAAAAGTGGTGAGCAACAGATCAGTCACGGGTAGATTTATTGATTAACATTATGAATCATTATTGATATTATCAGAATGTAATAACATATTCAACAAAATGGTTGATTGTTAATTTTTTTTCTAATTTTATTATACTTTTTTTTTGTTTTTGCATTGCTCAGGGCTCGTAATTACCTTAGCTTTAAGCCATTATAACACCTTTATATATTCATGTTAGGGTCGGCTTTAGCTCAAACCTAGTTACTGGTAAAAGTTGTCAGACTTTCGGGTTTCTGACGACGTGTAAAGACTGACAAAGATCCACAAATGACAGCCAGGACCAACGCGCTACTAACGCGCTTTCCGAGGCACGAAGGGGTCTTGGTATGTAAAGATGGTCAACATGGTCACCCATCTACGGACCAACCGCGGCAAGCGTAGCTCGATGCGTGTGGCTGTTATTACTTAGCCACAAGCTCCTCTCACTGCACAAAATCCTCACTGCAATATTAAACCGTTTTAAAACACCGTCATAAGTAGGTCAAGTAAAATTAAATTTCCAAAATCGATCACTAACTGCAATCAGATAATACGGCATTAATTAAAAGTTGTTCATTTGCAGCCCTCTTCCCCTCTACCTCACCTAGAGCTCCCTCTAGGTGAGGTAGAAAGGAGGAGGCGTGTTTAAAATTGCATTTGAACACGATTTGTAGCGAGGGTATCAACTTGGATTGATAAAAGATGTTGTAGATTTTGTATTAGATTTTTGCGAAGTGGATTTTCATGATTTTCATTGAGGAAAATAAACTAAATTTTATATGTACTATTTGCGGTCTTAAGAACTAATATTTGTGTACTCAAAGGTTGTGTTATCAATTCATCCTCTATTTATACAAGGTGTTCCTTTTAATATCCTATGGCTCTAGGGTATTAATGCGACCATGTCAAAGAATCAACTGGCATTTGTTTTTTTTTTTTTTAAATATATAACAAAATAATTCGATAAAGTCACAATTATTTATGTAAAACACTCTTACGTGAAGTATAAGAAAAAAAAAACAAAAATTGACCATTCTTGTTTATAAAACGAGAAAATTAACAACGTCGCATTTTGTAGCTTTAAATATGAATGATTGGTTTGAATCAATACATCGAGAGTCTAGTGTTATGTTATCTTGAAATCTATGTATTTTCGGAACCGTTATTCTAGGACATTATAACCTTAGAGTTATGGGTTATCAAAAAGAATATGTTGTATAAACCTTAAACATTCACTGACAGACAAAATTTGCACAAGAGTCCCTTCAATGGTGAAAATGAGCACTAAGGAAGATTTTTGAAAATTCACCCCCTAAAGGGGTTAGGTAGGGGATGAAATTTCGTATGGAAAATCGTCATTTTTGCCGATGGGAACATCATCGGGCATACGGCTTGTACTTAATTAATATACAATATGTAAAAAAAACCAGTCCGATCCAAAGGGGTACATAGGTACTGCAACAATTACTAAAAAATCTTATAATTATTGAAAATAAAAAAAAGTTATTGCTATTTAAAATTCACATTTTTAGTACCAAAATGACCCTAAATCCATAAAAAATATTGAAAATTTTCATCATGGTTCATAAGTTATGACTTGTAGACATCCGATAAACGACGGCCGCCCGCGTCTCTTGTAATAACCCGGTCAAATTGCCCAAGTTTTTTCTTTTTTCCCGAAAATTACCACATAAATAGACTCTCAGTACGATACCAAACAACACCCTCACGGATCAGACAGGATTTTTTTTTACATGTTGTATGGAGGTATGAGGAACAGGGTGGGGGTGTTGGATCGTTCGGTTCCCTACAAAATGGTTGAGCTGGATGGTGCTGATCCACGCGTCATGTTTGTGAACGGGCGCCATCAGTTGAGACTGGTCATCTCTTATTTGCCAGGGCTTATTTTTAATCTTATATTTTCAATTGCTTTTGATTATTTTTTGTACATTGTTCTTACATATGGAAGCTACAAGAATAATGTACCGAGGATTTTGTTATATTTAAAAGAGTGTCCTTGGAGTTTTTTGCCCGTTCTTCTCCATAGAGATCTACGATTGGGAATAGGTAAAAAGCTTCAACTTTTTGACTAACTGACCGACTCTTTGACAATTCAAAAGTGCCTGTAAATGGTTTAATTGAAATAAATGCTTTGAGTTTGAGTTTGAGGGTGTAAAGTTCACACGTCCTCTATAGTATTAAGGGAAGATCCTTCGACCAGACGGGTGTTAGGTCTGATGGGCTACCGCCCGACCATTGATGTCGGGACGTTGTATATATGCTAGTTGCTCGGTAAACTCCGCTTGCACGATGCAGGATTTTGCGTGCCGTTAGTGTGTTGCGTATTTCGCATGTGGCAATGTAGATGCAGCCACAAATAAGACTTAGATACACCTACGATATCACATATTTCTTAATAACTATAGTTCTTCAGCTTGATTGGTGACTCGATATATATATAGACATCTCGATATATAAACATAATAAAGGATTAATAAACAAGCTACACAAATAAACTTAACTTAGTAATTTAAAGACTAATCTGTTCTTGATACAGGTATATAATCTTCTCTAAACAAAGAAAGCCGATTATCCACTGCGTCATTCACGTCACCGCACCCCTACATCGGGGGTCGTTTCAAATTGCACTTACTCACGTAGATGAAGACAAAGCTATATCAAATTTTGTCTATTTTTAGCTATCAAAGCAATACAGTGTATTTTTCGTAACATAATATTATTATGACTACCTCGTCGACCGAGTTCTGGGATGAAAATATAGAAAACGAATTTTCTCCCTTCACTTCTCTTCGCCTTCGTAAACCCCTATATTACAACTTTTATCGAAATCGTTAGAGCCGTTTTCGAAAATATAAATACGTATATTCAAATACTGCTCATTTATGAGAGTTTATTCTAAAAGTTGGCAACATCGCAAATAGCTGTCAAATATTTACCTGCTTTGATTAATTTGGCAATTTTACTGTATGGAAATATGAAATATCGCTAACTAGTGAATTAGAATATTATTAATGAATTGCAATTATAGCACTAAATTTGATGTTGTATCTATTTTAGGTATAAAAAAAGGAATTTGGAAAGTTTCGAAATACTTTTTAAAATCTAAAACTAAAACTCCCTGACTGCGTTCAGCGCTCGGTGTGGCAACACGCCGTGTTCGGGTTCGCGATAAGTCAATCCTCATCCTGCGGATACCTCGTTGAGAGGTGAAACACGTGGTGATTTCTTTCAGGGATTTTTTTATGGCTCTTTAGAAATAGCTAAGCGGAACAGGTTACTAAATATATCCACGTCTATTATATTTTATAGTGGATTTCCTCAAGGTCACGCCTGAATCAACTAAATATTCGGTGTTACGATATGAATGATTGCATTTCATAATCAATATTTTAGTTCACTAGTTAGCCATATTTCCATACAGTAATATTGCCAAAATAATTAAAACAGCGAAATATTTGACGTTTATTTGCGACGTTGCCCACTTTCAGAATGCACGCTCATAGGATAAGATAGAAATATTTGACGTCTATTTGCGACGTTGCCCACTTTTAGAATGCACGCTCTTAGGATAGGATAGAAATATTTGACGTCTATTTGTGACGTTGCCCACTTTCAGAACGCACGCTAGGATAACATAACATCATGCCTGTTTACCAAGGATAAGCCAGAAGTTTACCTATTAGTACATCCATATTCCGACAATTATGTTTAAATCCCAAGTAATAGGAGGCAAGCCTCAGATTCCGGGCTGCTATTGAGAAATTCGTGATGGAAAAACCAATAACACTTTGACTGACCTGGAAATCAAACCCAGGAACTCATGCTCAGCAAGAGCGCTAGGAATCACAAATAAGGCGAGACGAAGGGGATTATAATATTTGTATATAATATTTGTCACGACTTAAGATAAGGCTGACTTCAGGATTTGGCAGTAGACTCAGCGGCGCGAAGATCTTCTCAGAATGGCTGGTAGCAACTGGATGGTAGTAGCCCTTCAAATTGGTTAATATATGAATGGTTAATTGGTTAAATAAATGCTTTGAGTTTGAGAGTGTGAGTCAAACTCAAACTCTCAAACTCAAAGCATTTATTTCAATTAAACCATTTACAATTCAAACCATACCATTTGAATTGTCAAAGAGTCGGTCAGTTAGTCAGAACGTTGAAGCTAATTGCCCATTCCAAAACGTAGATCTCTATGGAGAAGAACGGGCAAGAAACTCCAAGGACACTCTTTTAAATATACATAGATATTACAAAATCCTGGGTACATCATTCTTGTTGCTTCTATATGTGAGAACAATTTACAAAAAATAATCAAAAGCAATTGAAAATATAAGATTAAAAATAAGCCCTAGCAGATAAGAGATGACCAGTTTCAACTGACGGCGCCCGTTCACGAACATGACGCGTGGATCAGCACCATCCAGCTCAACCATTTTGTAGGGAACCTAATGATTCAACACACTCGCCACCAGTAGCGAAACATTTAAGTGAGCATGACATATTCTCAACTGCCATGCTATTTCAAGTCAACATACATCTTAATAACTTAATAAACGGCTCCATGGTCTCACATTTACAAAAATAAAAATGCTTCTAAATTATACAAAACTATAGTTTGCAATGTATTTAAAAAAATAAAAGAATTTTACCACCAAAAAGAAAGAAAATCATTACTAATTGGCGAGTAGCCAGAATTTCAAAGCACTAGCATTTCAATGGTGGTCCATACACGACGCGACCAATCACAAAGTAGTTCATAACGCATTAGAAAGTCGCGTCCTGTCCCGTCATTGAAATACTAATGCTGTGACATTTTGGCGAGTTGGTGATTTGAGTTTGTAACAGGTTACTTTTGAGTAGCGTTGTGGACGAACGGGCTTAGAATCTCTAATATAGGATACCCTATTGCTCGTACTTAAAAGTTTAAAGCAAAAAATCACAATGTGCCAATAAAGCGAACTCCTACGATTTAAGTTGCACTAAATGTGCCTGAAATGCGCTGTAGTTGCTCTAAATGCCTGAAATAGTTTTAGGCGACGGAGCAATAACTTCTTACTGGAAACTTGTAACGTATCGTTACACCGTAACGTCCGTCCGTCCGTCTCGTTGTATCGTGTCGTTGTCTTGTTATGTATTTAAAACTTTTTTTTTTTTTGCGTCATGTTTACCGCAAATAAACGTTTTTTCTTTCTTTTCTTTCTTTCTTTCTATATAAATTTATTTATTAAAGCAATGTCGGGTTTGGTCATATTTACAAAAATTGATTTTTCTTTCGACCGAAAACGGAAGCGAAAGCCTAAATCGGAATTTCGCCAGAAAATGGAAGACGATTTATTTTTTATTTTGGTTTATCGATGAGTTTTCTTTCGTAAAAGTAATAGAAATGCAGTGTCCATATTTTAATCATGCTTTTTAACTGTTTAAACACAAATCACATGAAATAAAAGTACTTTTCTCGAAGACATAATTATAAATAATATTCATATCAATCAATTTTGCATGAATGATGTATTGAATTTGTTAAATATTTGTGAACGTAACCTCTGTTAGTTCAAATTTTGGCCACTGGTGGCTCTGTCTTTCCTCTCCCTGACACTTCCGTTTATGTGAAGCTTGTTATCGTGATCTTTTTAGAACATTATACTTTTATATACAACAAGTCTTCTCTTTTCTTTATAAAACTGCACCACCAATAATCCTTCAGAATTGAAAGTATTCAATGTACTTATTTGCCGGCAAATATTAACTATCGGATGCGGCCGAAAATAATGCTTATTTTTCGTCGGAAAAAGAAAATAGATATTTCGGCCGAAAATTGCCGAATTTCGAAAACGAAATTACGTCAAAATCTCGATATGTTCTTAGACTTATGATCAACAGTACGCCAGTCGTGTCCCAAATAAAATATTTTCTTTCTTTTCTTTCTTTCAACAGCTTTTTGATTGAGTTAGTTATTCCGGGAACCGAGAATAGAAATGTATTTCAGGAACTGCATTTATTCAGTGTTTTAAAGTACCTAGCGACTAGTGCAGTGTTAGTTTGGGCCGTCAAGCCCGTCACAGACGTATAATAAATATTAATATACTTTTATTTTGCGTTTTTTTTGGTGACTTACTATAAATATATATATTATAGCTCCGTCTGAGGTCGCTCGGAGATTACTATGGAAAATATATCGTAATATGCCTAGCTATGATTTATAAACTCTTTTGCAAAAAAAAAAAACGGGCACTTTAGATTTTTTTCTCTACTTCAATGAAGAAGAAGAAATAGGTTTTATTAATTTGACGATGTATTGGCATGTTATTTGAAGCATCCAGGCATGATTCTTTACGTTCCAAATTTAAAATTTGAAATTAATAAAAGAAAAATAATTATTATTGTGGATTATTCTAAAATTGCTTTACTAATGGCGCGAATTGCTGAAACGATTTTTAACTGATTACGATATTTTAAAACTTTTTGGATATTTTCTGCAAATTAAACAATTTAATCTTTCTTTTTACAATATTTACCACTTTTTGATATGAGTGATAAAGCGATAAGGGCTGGTAAAATTATAGCCCTACTTGAAGAAGGTTGTTCGCAAACTTACGTGTCTCAGCGGCTAAATGTGAGTCGTTCAACTGTCCAGAGGACTTGGCAACGGTATCAAAAGACCGGTTCGGTCAAAAGAAGACCCGGTTCGGGAAGAAAACGATGCACAGAACCAAGAGATGACCGCTTTTTGGTGAGTTGACGCCTTACGATTCCGCAACGCCTGACTCACCAAAAAGCGGAATCGTAAGGCGTCAAGTGTGGACCTGAAGAAGAGCCTTGAAGAAGTAAGAGGAGTAGAAGTTAGCTTGTGGACGGTCAGGAGGAGGCTTTTGGCTGCCAATATCAGGAGTTACCGCCCAGCTCGGGGCCCTAAATTACTCCGTGAGCACCGTGGTGCTCGACTTCAGTTTGCTCGGAACTGTACTTCATGGACTCCGGAGGACTGGAATAAAGTATTGTTTTCTGATAAAGCTAGAATCTCTGTGTGTGGAGAGGACCGACGCCGGCGAGTGCTGCGAAGACCACGGGAACGCTATGCGGAAGTGTGTTTCGAAGAAATCAATCCTTATGGGGGAGGCTCCGTTATGTTTTGGGCAGCAATTAATTCGACGGAGCGTACGGAGTTAGTTTTCATAGAAAATGGAACATTAAATGCATACATAATTGAAGTCCTAATTCCATATGCACAACCCACATTGACTGCACTTGGGGAAGATTCCATTTTTATGGACGACAATGCTCGCCCGCACCGTTCTGGCGACGTGGAAGCGTACATGCAAGAAGTTGGGATCCGTCGTTTAGATTGGCCAGCTCGAAGTCCTGACCTCAATCCAATTGAGCATGTCTGGGATGTTCTAAAGAGACGGGTAAGATCAGTGCAACCTGCTCCACAAAACATCAGGGAGCTAAAAAGAGTCATTGCAGAAGAGTGGGAACGTATTCCTCAAAACGTTATTAAAAACATAGTGGAAAGCATGCCCAGAAGGATTCAAGCTGTGATTTTGGCAAGAGGAGGTCACACTCGTTATTAGGTTTTTACATTTGTAACTTTATTTAATTTAAAAAAAGTAAAAAAAAATCTTGTCTTTATTGCCGACCACTTCTTATTGTTTGGGCATGTACATCGGTTTTAAAGAATCCATCGTTTTTCATTGCCCCAATTCACTTCACGCGCATTAATTTACACGATTATAAGTATACATAGACTACGTCAAAGAAATAAATTTCATTTAATTAACTCAAATCGACCTTAGAACGTAAATTTCCTTAGGTGCCCGTTTTTTTTTGCAAAAGAGTGTATTAATATATATTATAGCTACGTCTGTGGCGGGCTTAATACTCGCTTGGCTAAGGTCCCAATACATCACTAAGATGTTTTTAGGGTTTCGTATGTCAGAATGGAAAAAACAGAATCCTTATAGAATCACTCGTGTGTCTGTTTGTTCATCTGTCACAGGCAATTTGCTTTGAATCTAGTGGATTGGTTAATTTGAAAATAGACCATTCCTCACCCGTATCTCTGAAATTACTCAGACAAAAAAATTGAATAAAATACAGAAAATAGTGCTCAAATTCTTTTTTTTTTTAATCATTATAACATAGGTAAACAAAAAAGTATCTACTAATATTAATAAAATGAACGCTATGTCTTTCCGTCAACGGCGTACTAGTATTCTAAATATAATTTCAAATTAATTAGTAATAAATGCAACAAAACATGTAGTATATTAATAAATAAAACTATACGTAAATTATAACAATTCAAAATTAATACAAACTTAAAAAAGTTCGTTATTTCATTCAATTATCATATATTCAATGTTCAATACTTATAGATTTCAGGAAAACTTATAAGAAGTCTATAGTTTTAAAATAACATGGTAAATTACACAATATTGTGCGTGCATACTTACATTTCCAGTTGGAATGTATGGAAGAATACTATTTCGACTACAATGATGGTAAGTTTGTTCCTGGGGTAAATTCATCCCTACTACGGAACCTTTCATTGTGGTCCCAACACGCATTTGGCCGGTTTTCCTTTACAAGATCATGTCAGAACTTGCTTAAATAATATCCATAACTTGTAACAATAATTATTCGTAGTATTTTGATCAAATTTTTTTAATCTGACCCGAAGTCTCTATATGTATACTTGCAGAGCTAAAGTGCCGAAGAACACAATGTTCTACCGCCATCCTCAGACTAAATAAAAAACCAAGAAATAGCGTTGCGAACAATACAGTGAAGCATGCCAAAACTACACCTCCGTACATACACGCTCATACGTAAACAATTACAACCATTTACAATCAAACTACACCTCATCAAGCCAGGTCCGCTGCGCCATGTTTTCGTGTTTTATAAACATCAAATATTAAACACGAACCGATTTTGGTTGTTTGTTGCGTGGTTTAACAAAAAAACGAAACATAAAACATTAACATGTTTGCCGCGACAAACGGATAACATCACCCGTGTTCGCCTGCGGGGGGCCGGGAGAGGTAAAGTGACTCATTTCGTGTTACTAAACACGAACGGACATTTTTTTAAAGATGTAGTCACTACATCTTGTAGATGTATAAAATTTGTTCAAGCTCTTCAAAATCGATTTCAAAACACCGAAGAAAAAATTTAAAACCTAACCTGTCATCAATTTTCAGTTCTTGAACGAACGTGGTCGCAGGTACCTACGATCAGCCACGGAATCTATTATTTTTTTATAGCACAAAATCTACCATTGCTAGAACAGCAGACACGTCTTCCTCGTCGAAACTCATTTTTGACAAGAGCGATTTGGGGGCGTGGCCTAAATAATAAACACAAACATATATTATAACATAACATTTTGTTGCAGCGGACTGACTGTTTACTTAACATGTTTATCAAAGATGTTTTGTTAAGAAAATTGGCGCAGCGGACCCGGCTTGTTTACAAAACTGGCCTCACGTCACTGTTGACAGCGCCATATTGTGGTTTTTATTTGGTTTGAGCCTCCATCCTACACAAGCAGAAATCCTCCCTTACTAATATTCTAAATGCGAAAGTAATTCTGTCTGTCAGTCACTTTATACGCACTAACTGCTGAACGGATTTAGACGAAATTTGGCACACAGATAGACCATGACCTGGGTTAGGTTATAGATTTTTTTATCCCAGTAGTATGTTCCCGTGGAATGATTTCCAACCTTCAAGCGGGTAAAGCTTCGGGCAAAAGCTAGTTTAACATGAATAAGATTTTCCTCACCTGTGAAGGTAGAGCTGGTGAAGATCCTGACAATCTTGGAGCTGACCGGCGGTAGCAGCTTCAGGGAGCCACCGAAGATCAAGTCCACCGTGCGGTCATCCATGGTTTACGAGTGGCTGGTATCTGAAAATATAAATAAGATATCTTGTTTACTGTTTATTTATTTTTTTTGTTTTGTTTATTGTTGTTTTCGTTTTATTGTTTTTGTGGATATAAACTTAAGTTTTGGTGAAATATGGGTGTATTTAAGGTATGCCTCTGCCTAAAACTTCAGGTAAAATAGGCGTTTAAAGTTATTTTGTTGTTTCCATCATCTGGCTTTTCCCAACTTTATTGGGGTTGGCTTCCAGTCTAACCGAATGTAGCTGAATACCGCACAAGCAAATGCCTATCTGGCCTCCGCAACACAGTTACTGAGTAATACGATAACCTTTGGTAAGATTGGGTATCCGATTTTCGGGCTTCTGATGACCCGTAACGACTGTCAAAGATCTACGAATGACAGCCTGGACCAACGGATTGACGTGCTTTCCGAGGCACGGAGGGGTCTCAATATGTAAAGATGGTTACCCATCCACGGACCAACCCTGGCAAGCGTAGCTTTTCTTGATACCTGATCGATCGACCCATTAATTTTTCGGAAAGAAGAGTACCCAACGTTCTTTTCTGAGCTACTGTATTGCTAAGTTTCATTCAAACTGTTATACAGGGTGTTTGGTGCATCGTGTGCCAAATTGAAATGGTCGACTGGGGGGGTCACCTGCTATCCTTTCAGACCCCTAAACACTTCTCATGCCCTGTGGATGTTTTTTCATCGACTTTTTATTGTTTCATTAAAAAAATACCCAAATTTTACATTCAAGTACAAATTGAAAAAAAAGTGTAAGTCGTAGACTCTGAATTTTAATTTTATTTAGCTGTGTATTGTATTACAGTACTTTTAAATTCAAAATTAGTGACATCAGCCATGTAGTTTTTTTTTTATTTACTCGCAAAGTTTCGGACTTTAATTAAAGCTGTCCATGTTACAGCTATTTACATGGCTATAAAAAAAAATACAGAAGCGACCGGGATCTTCCAACTCCCTCAGAAATTCTCTAGTCTATTCTCTTGCTAGTGATGCACCACATACCATAAAAATCTTTTTACAACTTTGTGAATTCGCTAGAATTGTGAATAGAGTCACAAAATACTAAATTTCAAATTATGATTTAAAAAAATATTTTTGCTTAAATGATACCTCAAAAACTCATTAAATCTGTTATCTCACTCTTATAAGGTAAAATCTGTCTCGTATCTCTCTTTTGGGGGGGGGGGAGGGGGTTTACTAGAATTAAAAAATAATTGCATTTTTAACATTTATTTAATCATTTTTACAGATTCTGCCCAAACTGTTGGCCGCTATTGCGAATGCAGGCCCAACATCTATTTCGTATTTCCACAGTTGTTGTACGAAGTCGTATTTCCTCCTTTATTTTATTGAACGCCGTTTCAATGCGTTGAAGTAGTACCTCCCTAGTCGGAACCTCCGTGGCGTATACCAGCTCTTTGGCACGTCCCCAGACATAAAAGTCTAGCGGAGTTAGGTCTGGGGAACGTATTCGTATACGCCTTGCCATAGGGCCATCGCGACCAATCCACGCATTGGGGAACACATCGTCGAGATATTCCCTCACAGTCAAACACCAATGCGCCCGCGCAAAAAGACAGAAATCTTTTCAAAGGAGGTTTAGTGTAAACGTTTGGGCAGGAGTGACTGGGAATCAGGTAGTTACCTGCCCGATAACCTCAATGGCGATAACTATTTGGAGTTCCTTTAAAACGACCTGCCCGAATTAGTGTCCGAGGTGCCCGTATTTAATGAAAATTTGCCCAAAGTATTCCAGCATGACGGTTGTCCCGCGCATTGGCGTTTGACTGTGAGGGAATATCTCGACGATGTGTTCCCCAATGGGTGGATTGGTCGCGATGGCCCTATTGCAAGGCCGGCACGTTCCTCAGACCTAACTCCGCTAGACTTTTATGTCTGGGGACGTGCCAAAGAGCTGGTATACGCCACGGAGGTTCCGACTAGGGAGGTACTACTTCAACGCATTGAAACGGCGTTCAATAAAATAAAGGAGGAAATACGACTTCGTACAACAACTGTGGAAATACGAAATAGATGTCGGGCCTGCATTCGCAATAGCGGCCAACAGTTTGGGCAGAATATGTAAAAATTATTAAATAAATGTTAAAAATGCAATTATTTTTTATTTCTAGTAATTCCCCTCCCCCCCAAAAGAGAGATACGAGATAGATTTTACCTTATAAGAGTGAGATAACAGATTTAATGAGTTTTTGAGGTATCATTTAAGCAAAAATATTTTTTTTAATCATAATTTGAAATTTAGTATTTTGTGACTCGATTTACAATTCTAGCGAATTCACAAAGTTGTAAAAAGATTTTTATGGCATGTGGCACATCACTAGCAAGAGAATAGACTAGAGAATTTCTGAGGGAGTTGGAAGATCCCGGTCGCTTTTGTATTTTTTTTTATAGCCATGTAAATAGCTGTAACATGGACAGCTTTAATTGAAGTCCGAAACTTTGCGAGTAAATAAAAAAAAAACTACATGGCTAATGTCACTAATTTTGAATTTAAAAGTACTGTAATACAATACACAGCTAAATAAAATTAAAATTCAGAGTCTACGACTTACACTTTTTTTTTAATTTGTACTTGAATGTAAAATTTGGGTATTTTTTTTAATAAAACAATAAAAAGTCGATGAACAAAAATCCACAGTGCATCTGAAGTGTTTAGGGGTCTGAAAGGATAGCAGGTGACCCCCCCAGTCGACCATTTCAATTTGGCACACAATGCACCAAACACCCTGTATAATTGAAACATAGTGAAAACGAACAGACACGTAATCGCACACACACATTACATCACGCCTGTAATTATCGAAGGGTTAAGCAGAAGTGTAACTATTAAAACACACATCTTTTAATAATTTTTATACTGAAGATCACGTCTAACCGAGTAGTTAATGTTAGTGTTAATGATTTGAAAAAAATATGTTAAATTAGAGCATTTTCTTAATAACTTAATATATAAATATTTTAGATTATGTTTATATTATAAAGTGAAAGTAATTTGTAAAATAATTAATGTCTAACGCGGATAAAAAACTGAGCATCGCGCAAAATCTATCAAGCGTATTTTTCTGAAACCTTCACCATTTTAAAGATAATTTAATTATTGATCTTTAATTATTCGTGTTTTATTAAAATTCTCTTTGTTTTATTTATAATAAATTAATAATGCGTCTAATTTGGGCAGCGCTCCTTGATGGGCGAGTCCTATTACTGACTGGACGTACGACGCGTTGCGTGAGCTCAGCACAGAACACGCAAACTAACCACCACTCAAGGTCCCCCTGGCATATATCTGCGCTTAAGTCCCATATAATAGAAAAAAAAAAAAAACGTAGCGAAAAACACAACACACTTCACATATAAATACCTACGTATTTTTTTAATTCAAAATGGATGCGACCGGATCCTATGGTGCTTTTACAATGACTGTCATCTTTTTTTCGAAGACCCAAAAATAATAAAACCTACCTACCAGTTTTTTAAAGCACGATAATTTTAATTCATTGTAAGATACGGTTAATAATTTTCTCCGTATTTCGTGATCTAAAGAAATTAAAGACACCCACCCCACCCCTTATTCCTTGGCAGCAATTCAATAAACAAATTAATAATAATTTATTGGAAAATCCTCAAGTTATTATCGTTTTCCAATAATTTGTGAGTGCTTAAAAAAAAAAAAACCTATTTACTGTGGGTACTTTATTTAATTCATTTTATCGTACTCAAATTGCTATTTATTTCATTTATGTACACAATAAAATGGAAAACCTCACTCAAACGAACTTCCGCGTTGGTCTAGTGGTCGCAAGTACTACTGGTGACCACGAGGTCCTGGGTTCGATACCCGGGTCGGGCAAAGTTTTATTGGGTTTTTCCATCTGGAATTTGTCGGTAGCAGCCCGAAATCTGGATTTGTGCCCGGTTGATGGCAATAGGCTCGCCCCCTATTACATGGGACTCAAAAATAACTGGCGAAATGTGGGTGTACTAGGTAGAGGTACATCTCTGCCCTACCCTTCGAGCAATACAAGCGTTACGGTATATTACCTCACTCACAAACAAACAGGTTATATTTCGTAGTATACCCCATGTTTACCAAAGTCGTGATGTCATCTTCAAAGGGGGAGATTTGCATAGTTCTAATGGAATACGAATGGGGTCATCCCCATGGATATACACAGGCTTTGGGGACACACGAACAAGATTTGGTGAAGTTTGTTGTAGCAAAATGGTGGAAATTAGGTTTTTGATAGTCCCAGGTAAAGGTTACAATGTGAATGCTCCCGGTAGGGAGCGCCTTAAGGAGGATGCGCTAAGATAGCCCGCGAAATTCAAATTTTCTTAAGTTTCTTGCAATTTGCAGGTCAGCATCAGATTGTATGTTGATCTAAATATGATTCGCTGCCATATCAAATGTTTATTTATGAAATTATAATCATGCAAATCATCAATGCAACTTTCAATTCAAAATTCAAATTATTTTATTTCACATAAACCTACATGGGCACTTATGAAACATCAGAAGCTAGGTGCACGGTTCCAATTGGTCGTTTTCTATGGAAAAGAGCCGGTAAGAAACTATTATGGGTATGGGAGGACAGTGTAGGTCTTTCAATAAGTACCAGGTACTTAACAACGTAGAAAATGGTCAACAGATCTACAGTTCACTAAGCCTACAGCGCTCTCACATTCACAAAATAGAAAAGAATCTATACAAAAGATAAATAGATTATTGAAAATAAAAACCTAATTTTATTAAACGCAATTACATGATTGCCATTACAACTGTAATAAATCTGAATAACTATCATGTCCACAAAAGCCACTAAATAGAGAGTTAAAATTAAATCGTCCGTATAATTACAACTCTCTAAGTTAATATAATCCTATTGAATGATTATTTCATGAAATCATGACATTTGAGGATTATGCTAACTTATGGAGTTGTATTGCTGATTCTCAGGATTATAATTCTATAAAGCCATATTTGTAACGCTCGCGAATCATATTATAATGAAGATACAGCCTGACATTGACCTGCAAATTGCAAAAATCGAAAGAAAATTTGAGTTTCGCGGGCCCCCTTTAAGGCGCTCCCTTACCGGGAGCATTCACCTTGTAACCTTTACCTGTGACCTAGCCGTGTTTCTGTATTAACCTATCCTTCTGGTTTCATTTATCTCTCTACACTTCCTATCAGTTGACGGTCTGCGCAGTCTACTTGCAAAGCCAGCTAGCTGTTACAGTGGAATCTGGTATTGTTACATTACAGGCGAATACTTGTGAAGGAGCGCCTTTAGAGTGTTCTTAGTTTAGCTGTTGTAGGTAGATGAAAATTTAGAGGAATAAAGAATTGAAGATTTCTTAGAATTTCTAAATACAAATTCATATAATATTGTTATTTTCTCGCCTATGGTCCTCTGGATGTTAGGTGGTAATTCTCTTGACTACGTGGACATACGCTACGCGTTCTTGCAATGTTTGCAATACTTAAAAACAGTTGTTTATCGTGTTGCTATTACTCCTTTTGGTATTTTTCCAGTACGTCTTAAAGGTGAATTCCACCAAACGGCTCGCATCGCATCGGATCGGAAAGGATACGAACGGATGCGGCGACAGCCGATCGCGTCCGGCAGGATGTCGACGCATACGATGGGCTGCGCACCGTCGCTTGCGAACGTATCCATTTTTGCGCCTAGTTAAATAGTTTTGTTTCTACCGTGTTCACCTGTTCTGATTTTTGAAAATGGTTGAAGATGACGTACTATTGTTGGCAATTGCATTAGAAGAAGAAGAAAATAATCATCAAACAGCCGAAAGGATCTGATGGGATACGACGACAGGCGAACGGACCCGATTGCGCGTCACAGCATACTGTCGGCTACGATCGCGTATCGCAGAAGACGTCCGCGGTCAAGCTGCTGTGCGCGGCTGGTAATATAGACTTTAAATAGTGTGTCCACGATTTAATATCGTTTAAGATTGTGTAATCCGTTTCGATCCGATGCGATGCGAGTCGTTTGGTGGAAATCATCCTTTATTCCTCGTCTTCCTAAACACGCCCCTCATTTTCTGTCCTCGATCGTGACTTCTTCGCATAACTTTATGACTAGTGATTCTCAATTTTTGACTTTATTATGGTCTTTGGCTTGACCGTAGTTTATGGAGTGCCATGTTCACCCGCTCCTCTTGTTGCTCAGACACCTGACTCACTAAGTGCTTCTACATTGTTTGTTTTTATCAAAGCTATTGTTCTTGTCGATAATACTATTATATTATCTAGCTAGTACTATTATTCCTGAGTCACCCTGTCCATCCGATACATAAATATAAAGATAAATAAAAAGATTTAGCTGCTCCACCCACGCGGGCAGTTTAATTCGGTTAGTGATAGCTAATATTTAGTGATAGCGGTGGCCATTGATGTGCAAGTCATTATTGACCAGCTGATAACCTTAGCAAGGTCAGGAACTGTTTTAATCTAATGACTGGTTAGTCATGGAGATTGATTGAAATTAATATCTACTAGCACTATTCAATTAGTAGCAGGGGTCCCATCTCTCTCTCTTTCAAGTTCAATCAAGTTATGTAAGAGATTGTTTACCTGGTTTTCTACTTCCCCTTCGAGTTTGGAGATTAAGCATTCTATGAAGTCTTTTCTTATGACCTCATCAAATTCAAATTATTTTATTTCACATAAACCTACATGGGCACTTATGAAACGTCAGAAGCTAGGTGTACGGTTCCAATTGGTTGTTTCCTATTGAGAAGAGCCGGCAAGAAACTCCACGGTTACTCTTTTAAAAATAATTGGCTTTTACAATATTTTTTAAATAACTGTGTTATTGGGTATAGGACAGTGTAGGTCTTTCAACAAGTACCAGGTACTTAACAAAATAGAAAATTGTCAACAAATCTACAGTCCACTAAGACTACAGCGTTCTCACATTTACAAAATAGAAAACAATCTTTATAGGAGATAAATAAGTTAATAAAAATAAAAACCTTCCACTTCATTTTCATCTACTGATCTATTTTCGTCTGAATCCTCAATATGTCTGTTTCCATCTTTAGATAATCATGTTTCCGATACAAGAGACTGTATATTTATATAATTGGCAGTACGCAAAACGTCAATGTATGACATGACAAAACCATCCCGAATGCAGTGGTGTCCGTTGGTATTTCTGTCTCCCTCGTAAACCCGATCAAGCGTGGAGATGTTCCCCGTACATAGTGGTAAATAAAACAAAGTATAGTTTTATGTTTTATGTTCAGTTTCCTGAAGTAAGTCGTGTAATGGACGAACTGGACTTTGCTTTTATTATTTTAGTTTTTTTGTTTTGCTGCATGCTGTCTTCGGTTGAAAGAAAAGGGTTTTAAACATTAAGACATGGAAATAGGAATAAAAAGGGTCAAATAAACAAAATATGGAACTAAATTGTTTCCATTTCTTATTCATTTAAAGTTCAGTAATTGAGAAACTAGAAGCTGTCGCGGCAGACCCCGTTGACGATGTACAAAACAAACGAACAGTGGTTCACATTAGCACTGGATCGCAAGCACTGGAAGTCACGGGGAGAGGCCTTTGGCCACCAATGGGATGATACAGGCTAACAGTAATTGAGGAGTGATTTATTCACATAAAACAAATGTTAACAAAGCGCAAATTATTGCGGTTGGTAGAAAAGTTGTAATTTAAATTTCAAAGAGGGGAAGATGAATTTGATATACTTACTCTGAAATAATAAGGCCTTGTGAAAATTCACTCCTCAGTTTTAATGAAGTCCCGAGAATCTCTCAAGAACGATTATGATTAACTTTTATAACATTTTTACTTCTATGATTTTTTTTGTTTGAAGTCGGTTTAGTTAAAAATACAATTTACAGTTAGAGAACTTGCCGTCACTGGTTTGCAATTTGTCGTCCATAATTTTCGGACCCTAGAAATATCATTTAAAACCAATAACCAGATTTAGACTGTCGGTCCTCGTAAACCGTCGCTCGACAGAAAGTCATAATTATTTTACGAGTTTCAAATTAGTATTTCGCGGTGTTCGCTTCCTGCATTACTAGTTCTCATGTGGTGCGTTTGATTTTTATTAGATTTTTGACCATATGTTTCTCGTTTGGAAGATACAAGAATATGGTCATGTTTTGTGGTAACAGTTAATAGTAATGTAACTACCGTACGTACGTCTTGATCCAGTCCTTGTTACGGGCAGTTTATCGACCGATGGATTTTTCCACCAAAATGTCATTCCGTGCCTCTAAAAGTTCATTTTAATTTTGTCAGTCAAAAATATGGCGACCTGTCTAAAATAGGGATATTCAGCCGCTGTAATAGAACACAACCTATTTCATAGTTTAGTAGTCGTAAATAGTGATAGCTTAGTGGTGTGACCGTCAGACTGCGAAGTCATAGGTCTCGAGTTCGAACCCAAGGCCCGCACCTCTGACTTTTCGGATTCATATGCGTATTGTATAATTATCACTTGCTTCAAAAACGGTGAAGAAAAGCATCGTGAGGAAGCTGGCATGTCTAAGCGATATTTCTCGACGGCATGTGAAGCTAAGTCAGAGGCCCTTGGGTGGCTTTTAAACTCTGACACCAGGTTAGTCACTAACCACACGAAAAGAAGAAGAATTTCATAGTTTACGTATTTGAAAAAAGTTTTCTTAATATTTAACTATCAATCTTGGAAGTTGAAAGTTGATTTTAGAACACAAGATGACTGGGCTTATTTATTATTATTTCATACTTAATTTTTTTTCAAAAATAGGACAGGGTTGCTGGATTTTCTTGTAATGGTTCGTTAAATTTAATCATTGACGTCAGAAAGGACATCGTTATTTAATAAAACCGTACCGTTAAAACGTCTGTATCCAACTCACGCTTCACACAATTTTATCTTAAACCATATAATCCTGATGTCACAAATGAGTCATGGGCGCGTAATCAAAGTTTCATTATAATACTTTATCACTATGTCATTATGTATCTCTGGGAAGCCATCAAAAACTACTCATTCTTATCATATTATGGGCACAGAGATTGACTGTGTTCAGGTAATTTTGTTTAGTTACTAAGCACATTTTTAAATTAAAACAAAATTTTTACACATTTCAGGAAATTTTCCGGCGTCTGGTTTTGTGCCCGGTTCATGGCAATAGGCTCGCCTCCTATTACATGGGACTTAAACATTATTGGCGAAATGTGGTTGTATTACATTGTTCTATGAAACAGCAGATTTTTTTTTAGTAACCGGCGAAAAATTCCCTCGCCGGGGGTTCAGAATCATGTAATGAATCCATGGTAACAGTTTTCGCGTCGATGTCCCTGCCACCTTGTAAAAAACACCTCTGCCTGCCCTGCGGAGATTACAGGCATTATGTTGTGTTATGTTTTACACATCTAACTAACACTTAAAAAAATACATACATAATTTCACGTCTTCTTCCCATGGGGGTAGGCAGAAACTACAGAAAGCCACCTGCTACGACCCTTACATACTCCTTTTGCCCCGGTTACGTTCATACATCTGGTCATACACGCACGCCGGTTGCGAGTACTACGCACCTGGCCTTTCTGAAGAACATCACCAATAAGGTCAGTATATGTCCTTCCAGGGCGTCCCCGACCGGCCTTACCCTTCACATCAGCCTTGTAAATACATTTTGTTACTCGCCTTTCATTCATCCTCTCAACATGCCCAAACCACCTGAGCATACCCTTTTCAATATTTGTCACTACACCTTCATAAAAAAATTAAAAAATCTGGTGAGCGATTTTTTACCCATTTCTATTGGAAAACGTTTAGGAACGTTTTAAGTATTAATGTGGGTGTACTATGGTGTACTGTTAAAGATGAAATGGCTATTTCAATGCAATGCTCGCTCAATTGTCACTCCCTTGGGTGACTAGACCTAGAGACAAATGAGACCTAGGAGTAGGGTGACCAGATGCCCCGTATTTCAGTCACGAATTTTTCGTTGTCCCGTAATTTGACGAAACCAATACGGGACAGTAAATTATCCCGCAATTTTATGATTCAATGGAATTTAATGATAAAAATACCTATTCGAACAATATTTATTTTCTCGCACACAGCGGTGAACACTGCGCGATCCGCGCGAACGCATATTCGATCGAATGACGTGGGTGAGAGTGAGTGAGTGTGATAGCGTAGCTTTTGCATATGTTATTTAGTTGATTAATCCACATTTTCTTTTCCAAATATTTTTATTTATTAACAAGTTGTTGATTTATGATTGTTTTAAGGGTAATTCATAAAGAAAATCAAATGAATTAAATAATCTATTTATTTAATTCATTTGATTTTCTTTATGAATTACCCTTAAAACAATCATATTTGATTTTGCCAAATTTTAGTAATAAAAAATTAATGTTGATTTTTAACAGAAAAACGGCTTGTATTTTAACCTCGAATCCCGTATTTTCAATGTAGTTCTCCCGTAAAACCAGAATGCAGATCTGGTCACCCTACCTGGGAGAAACATAGTTCCTAACCACATTTAGCCGATTATAACACACATAACATCACGCCTTGTTTCCCCGAAGGGTTGGGCAGAGGTGTCCCTGCCGATTATGTTTATTAAAATTAATTATAATTATAACTATTATAAGGGAAAGATGCAATAAGTAGGAACATCACTAGTCAATAGTAAATGATGGATCGGACAACCTAATCTACTAGTGTTCGGACTGTAATGGCGTCTGATAGCGATAACTAAAATAAAAGCACATGCATCTTATTGTTACATTGTTTTTAGAGTTCCGTATCTCAAAAGGAAAAACGAAACCCTTATAGGATCACTCGTCTGTCCGTCTGTCACAGCCAATTTGCTCCGAATCTAATGGACCGATTAAGTTGAAATTTGGTACACATAATGTATTTCTGTGACCCAAACACGGACACGTAACGAAAATTTTGAATCTTGAATATGGACGTCACTTTTGGGAGCAAATAAAGAAAATAAAACAAAAGTTTGCAAGCAACACCGTGTGACATATCAAATGAAAGGTTTGGTTGCGAGAATCTCAAGGATTTTTTTTATAATTAAAAAAATAAAATAAAATACAATGATGATGTGGAAATATTTAGTAACCTGTTCCGCTTAGCTATTTCTAAAGAGTCTCGAAAAGACCCTGGAAGAAATCGACACGTGTTTCACCTCTCAACGAGGCATCCTACCTATCCTACTCGTACCCCACGGGGGGTGCCCTTAGCGAGCGTTCCTCTAGCTTTTTAGCTAGTTTGTATGCCCTTGGCTGGAGGCTTTGAGTTTAGCAGCTTAAGGATTGACCGTTTAAATAGTCATGACCTCAGAGGTCAGCTATGAGCAGCCCAATCGAAAAAAAAAAAAAAAACAAGCGGATTTCCAGCCGGCTACCTCATAAAAAAATGCCCCCCATATCTCCGCCCCCGTCCGTTTGGAGTCCATTCGGACGGTACACGAGGGGTTCAGTATCACTTCAAGACCCAGATTACCACTCGCCATCCGGTTGCCTCTTCGATAAAATTTTACGTACCTACCATTGCTTTAATTAAAAGAGTAGGCACTTATCGGACCGAACTAGAGCTAGGCAAATCATGATTATTATGTACGTAGTCCATCAGTATCTATATCCTACCTATCTATCATAGACCTAAATTCATCATCTAATCCTGCCTTGTTCCTTCTTCAATAAAAAGCCGATATTTTGATCCAATAACTTCATAAATTCCTACTTCCAGCTCACGTGCCAACATTGGCCGTGGAGTTGACTTTCAAAGTCAGCACATGACGTCATGTTCGGAGCACGAATCGGGGAAGTTCAACGGCGGAACTATTTTCTTTTTTTAATAAAACATCGGATATTATTTTAGTAGTCGTTGTCAGTTTCAACATGTTTTTAAAACCGGCCTACAATTTTTTTTAAAATGAGTTTTTAAACTGACAAATTGGATACTTTTAACTCAAATCGTGTTTTAAATAAATAAGATTCTTAGCGTTCAATTTTCGAAGTTAATATGTGCTGTTCAATATTTTTTTTTAATATAATCTAATATTTTTCTTTCTACGGTTATCACTTTTTTTATAGTGAGCGTCATTTAGTAATCGTATTACATTATTTCTTTCCTCCATCGATCGAGATAAATGTCTAATTAAGATTTTTATTAAATGGATTAATTCATTTCATAAAAAAAAATCTGTTCTGTTTTAGATATTTAGGTACCGTATATAATGCTTCTGGAAACACTGAAACCGCTTATATAAATTCGAAAACATTTTCACCTTACATCAAATCGTTCTAATACTAATTCTAGCTTACATAACAAGCCAATAATCACAATAAAGGCTAGAAACATACCTGGTTTAGTGCAAAACTTGAATCAATACATCAGAAGGTCATGAACAAAACGCTTAATTAGCTTTCACTTTTAAACCGATTCTTATATCGATTACAACACGATCAAAATATACCGATTCTATTTCTAATTTCGAACTAATTCTTTCTTTATTTGAAAATTCGATTCTTTTTTTAAAACGCGTGGTTTCCGATGAAGATGTTTTGTTCCACTGATATTTATTTCTCGGTTATGAAGACTTGTTATCCGGTTGCTAGGCAACGGTTGCATGCGATTGCCGGTAAAAAAAAATGATTTGACGTCATCCAATATGGTTGAAGTGTGAACTTATAGGTTTTGATTTTGTTATTGTAACTATCTAAAATAGCCTAGAATTGATCTGGTGCATAAATATAGATTATATCTAGTTTATGAGGGTTTTATCAGTTTTGGGAAAATATAGATGACTTCTTTTCATGTTGCTATAGGTGAGCTATGAATAATATTTGGTCTTTACTTATGAAATTACCGTTTTTAATGAAATAAGTTAACGCTCTTGTTTCTCTATATTTTTTTTTTTTATTAATCAAAGTAATTACCCATGCAATCAATGCATTTTTGCCAACGAAGTGGTAGCTTATGGATGCCCTTTTTGAAAAAGTCTGCTGGACGGGAGGCATTTTGAACTGCCTCTCGGTTATTGAATTTTTTCCCCGCCAAGAAGTTATTCAAATTCTGGAAAAAGTAGAAGTTTGTAGGGGCAAGGTCTGCTGAGTACGATGGATGACGGAGAACTTCCAACCCCAGCTCTTGTAACTTGGTAACCGTCTGCTGTGCAGTATGAGGTCGCGCGTTGTCGTGCAGGAGTAGCGGAGCCGAACGATTGACCAAAGCTGCTTGGAAATGTGCGAGCTTTTCCATCATTAAGTGCAGTTCTTCACAGTACACATCTGCAGTAATGCTCTTCCCGTTTAGTAAAAAGCTGTGATGAATGACACCGGCGCTAGACCACCAAACAGTGACCATCACTTTTTTAGGGGACAGTTTTCGTTTGGGGCATTGTTTAGGTGCTGAACCAGGATCTCTCACCAACTTGCTGAACGCTTGCGATTGTTGAACAGAATCCATTTTTCGTCGCAAGTAACAATGCGATTCAATATGCCTTCGTTTGTGTGCCTGTTGAGCAGTGCAAGGCTCAACTCGATGCGTGCTTCGCGCTGGCAATCATTCAATTCGTGGGGCACCCATTTGTCAAGCTTTTTACCTTGCCAATTCGACGCAAATGGACCAATATTGTTTTGATGCTAACATCGAAAGCTGCTGCTAATTGAGCTGTAGATTGAGAATCATCAGCTTCCACAATCGCCTTTAATTCGTCATTGTCGACTAAAGTTTTCGGTCGACCACGGGGTTCATTTCTTAGGTCGAAATTTACAGAACGGCAGCGGGCAAACCATTAAAGGGTGGTGCGATCGTTAGTAGAGTTCGCTTCGTATACGTCGTTGATGTTGCGTGCCGCTTTGCTGCCACGACGGTACTCATACTCCATAATCACTCGAATTTTTAACGTATCCATGATGACGAAAAACGTACAAATATCATGAAAACAGAACGCGAACCATTAAACAAAAGACTAATTATCAAAAAAGAATTCCATATTTTAAAAATAAAAATATTTTGAAATTATAATTCTTAGCTAAAAAAGAAAAAAAAATGGACTTGAAATAGCCAGTAAGGCAGAACGGCAATTTCATAGGTAAAAACCTATTATTTAAAAAATAATAGGTAACTTTAAATCTCACTAATAAACGGGTACCTACATGTCTTTAAATTTCTCTATGTTATTTTTTCATAGATATTTTCATTATTTTATTAGATTATGTAGTTGCATTTACCTTAAAATGACTAACTAAATTAAAAATCATATATCAGTTTAATAATAAGTTTAGTTAAGTTAGGACATCATATTGTTATTTTTTATTATTTAAAAGTTTGTTAGATAATTGTAGTATAAGAAGTTTATCCAATACTTACACCTATATATTTTTATCGTATTAAAATTAATTTACAGAATTATATAGAACGTTGATTTATCATTTTTTTTATTTCTTATCTTTTTTCGTCCAAAACTTTCAGCTCAAACACCGTGATGCGATACTTTCTTTCCGATGACGTCACGACCAGTAGGTACTTACCTACCTACCTAACAATGATAAACAGCACAAAAGGCAATCCATTAGTAACAGTGTATGCATGCCGCACCTTACCGCGACTGCTGGGTGGAGCTGGGGTGTGATGCCAGTGATACGCGGTAGCGGGTTTGAGGACTAAGCATGGAGTCTTTTAGCGGGCACGGGATTTTTTTTTTTCTAGAACAATATCTTTTAAAAATAATTGATTCCTGGTCAAATCGAATAGCATGTCTAATCTTTTGTCTTTCATGGTTTATCGATGTTAAAATTAGTTTATTGACTTAAATATTGCTGACAGTACTTATAAGAGTCCTCCTCTACTTCTAAAAAAAGAATATGTGTTTCGTATCTCTATGTTTTTTACTTTTGCACTAATAAAATGCACATAAGAAAACTATATTAATATCTTTTGATTATAAGATAAAGTATTCTATAGACAAGAAAGAAAGAAAAGAAAGAAAAACATTTATTTGGACACAGTTCGTTAAACACAAAACACAAAACGCAAAGATGAAACAAAAAATAATGTTTTAAAAACAATAGTGACAGCAGACACAGTAGACAACTAAGTAGAAATCTGGTTTTATTGACCCTTTGATTATATACATTCCATTAAACCGAAACCCGACTACAGAAAAGAAATAAACAGTATTAAAAAAAGTATTCCAGTCTGAAATCATAGTTCAAACGTAGGTACTTTTCATATTCAAACCCCCAAGGATTATAATATTTATGTAAGCAGCGGAAGAAAAATTACCTACATTATTGTAATGCTAATTAAATAAAAACATTTTTTTTACACAACAGCCGAGTGTCCTCTCTGCCCTGTTTACTAGGCTAACCTAACAATAAGAGAACCCTAGAGCTAATCAATTACATTACAGTGTGTGGCGCACCTAGTCTGATGGGTGCAGCCAGTGCGGTGTCAAGTGGGAGAGGCGGCGGCTTTGATGTGTTTGTTTTCGTACACTGCCGTGAAATGATGGGGCCTTCAGCTGTTATTTTTGTAGAAAAATGTGTGTGTTTGGAAGGAGAGTTGTTTTTTGTTTTTTTGAATAGTAGCAAAACCAACTGATATTTTATTCCGGGTAATCTGACATAAGCGCAATTAATTTTAAAATGAAGATTTAAGTATTTTATAATAATTAATTCTTCTTTAGTTTGGTGCAGAAAATCAATTCTTATTTAAAAACTTGGAAGTTGGAAAAAGTGCAGAAATAACAAAACTATGGAGAACTGATAAAAATACTTTTATTATTGGTGGACATACGACAAGTGCCTGCTTAAAAAAAAAACAAAACAATAATCTTAATAATTATGAACAATTCTCAATACTCCTACTTTACAAAAGACATACCTAATAAAAATAAAAAAATAGAAAAACTAAACATTTTTTCTATTTTATAATACGATCTCAGTCCCCAAATCGCCTTTTATCACACCTTACACCACACCCTAACGGAAGCGCGTCTATTTTAGCCGCGATATGTACCTGCTTTTCCACGATTAGACTTTAGCGTGGCGAGTTCCGGCGCGGCTCGCTTTCAAGCGATATTGACGATATTGTGCGAATTGATGCCCGATACTATACATCGGGCATCAATAGGGATAATGCCTGGACCAAAAAAAGAAATTCTATTTAGTCCGTCAGTCAGAAAATAAAAAAGATTAGACACGTATTTTTTGCTTCTTCATATTAATAAAAAAATATTTACATAAAACGCATTAAACTTGGGGAGTGGGGGTCGCTACGTCACAAGTACGTATAAAATCTACATACTCGTGACGTCATGACAAATTTTAACTCAATGTATTGCCGTAAATGTTTTGATAACGTAATAAAAGAAAAAATACGTGTCCAATATTTTTTTATAATCTATAAGATGGACAAAAATTATTTTTTTAGTCATCATCCCTATTCGCACAATATCGGTGGGTGTATTGGGGTTATTGAAGTGGTAAAAGATGTGATGGTGAAAGAGGTAGCTGGGCGGAGTTTTGTCCAACTATATATTTTAAAATAACACATCAACATGACGCTTGTAATCCTCGAAGGATTAGGCAGAGGTGTAACTTATGGTACACCCACATTTTGCCAGTTGTGTTTTAAAATATATTTGCAAAAACTTGTTTAATGGGCCGTGCACGAAATCGACTGATTTTTATTAATTTTGTTTATTGATTGTGAGAAAGAAAATAATAATTTAAACAAAACTTTATGTGATTTGAAAAGTTGAGTTCTTTGTTTTGCATGTGACTGAAAGGGACTTTTTTAAAATAAATTAAGTATTCATAGAAAATCACTAATAATCGCAACAAGTTTTCCGAAAAATGAAGCGAGACTGACGTTTGATCATTTTGTTACAAGAAACTACTTTTGATTTTGAAAATTAAAAACTATCATCAACATCACTATATGGCCAAATTGCATGTAACTGAACCACTTTTTTCAACTTCCATATAAAATATAGCAGAAAAACTGTTAAAAAATCAAATTAAAAAAAAAAACCCAGTCAGTAATGTATTTTTTCCTATTGTTTAGCACAGCATATCAAGAAACGAAACAATCTGACATTAGCCTTCAACTATCCTTGAGATACAATCAAATTTTTATTTTTATGATTAAACAATATCTTCATTAAATAAATCAAAGACATAATATACCATATTTTCGAGAGCACATAAGTGATGCAACTATTAACAGGTGCTGTGACTGACACGAATTGTTTAGCACTAAGAAAACTGTACTTTTATAGTCAGACAGACTTAATTTTTCAATTATTTCTTAGATAAGTAATTGACGAAAGAGCGTTTTTTTAGTGCACGGACCCTTAAGAATTGATTCTTGCAGTTTTTTTTTTTGTTTGGCTACTTTGTGTGCCATTGCTGAGCAAAGGTCTCCCGAATTTTCCTTCCAAGCCTCTCTATTTTGTGCTATCTCTGGGCATTTTGTCCCTGCAAACATGATTAGATTTAACATTTTAGAGAAATAAATCATTGTTAAAGCCCAGAAGGTTTTTGAGCAAACATATGCAGGGTGAAAAGTTGATAGCTGGGTAGGTGAAGTATGATGAGAGAACACTGAAAATATATTTGAAAAGTTTCAGATAAGAGCCTTGTGGTCAGGGGTCCTTTCAGATTTCGAAAATGGATCAAAATTAATGTGATCTTCAGAGCCTTTGATTTTGGTATGATCGTATGCGGCCTAACCCAAAATGACTTAAATAGCACACAAATCTAACATACCTACATCAAAAGCCAGATCCAAAACAACTAAACGCCAAGTAAACATTGTGTTCCGTGCACGAATCGAATCCGCGCGACTTAGCTTAAAAGCTTAGAAGTCAATCAGTCAGTCACTGCGCCGTTCCGTCAAACCACGCAGCTCATCATTTTCTCTTTAGTTATATTATGTATGATATAAGGTGACTAAGGCATTATATCAGAGGGGTAGCCCACCCCATGCTGCCATCACTAATGCGTTTGTAAGGTGCGTGATTATGACGTTTTTATTTTTATCGATGTGTATGATTTGCTGTGGTTATTTTTGAATTGGATATTTACATCATCAGACATACAGTTTTATAAATTAACTGGCTGTGCCCCGCGGTTTCACCAGCGTAAGTCTTGATCCCGTGGGTATATCGGGATAAAAAGTATCATAATGTCATAACCTAGCGTCGGTACACATGTGTACCACCCGGTTCTTCCGGATTCGGATATCGCCGGAATTGGCCCGATTCTTGAATGTCGACGTCATAAGTGACTGACGCTTCAGCGATTTACTGGTCATGGTCTACCCATGTACTAAATTTCATCACAAACAAACGACTAAAAACTGTTATCTTTTCTCTTTATATATTAATAATATAATATTAGTTTAGACAAGCCGTATGCCCGATGCGATTTCTCATCAGCAACGTCTCAGGAGCTTTAGAGGACGGTTTTCGAAAAAAAGGATGATACCAAAGGTATATAGACAGTCAAAGCTGTGAAATTGTCGAAAAAAATAGCGTCCAACTGTTGGCCGCTAAATGCATGTACACTAGATAAGCAGAATGACGTGGCACGAGTGTAAGCTAAGTAACGCTTAATGCAATTGAATGCCCACAACAAGGAAGACTGTAGGACCCTTTTCAAAAAAGAAGAGATATTCTTCCGAAGCCCTATTCATTACAATGTAAAAGCAAATTAACAAATTAAGTATTAACTCGAGCCGTAAACGTGATTTACGTTATTACGGTGTTGTACGGAGGCTATATATCGTGCCTTTGGCGAGGGTCTGGTCTGGAAGACTTTGGACTGAGATTTTATTGAAATTTTACGTTTTTATATAAGACAAGGGGTGTTTTGGAGGCCTAAGAATAGCTGTGGTTTGCAATAGGCCGAGTTGATTGATAGTGGAGCTAATATTGTGGCCAGTAAGCCAAATAATTAGTAGTCAAATGTTGTATCGAATGTCCACCATTTAAAAAACACCTAGTGGTATGAAAATAATTTTAACAGAAGTAATTGAATTTGACTGCCTCGTTGATCTAGTGGTCACAAGCACTACTGCTGAGCATGAGGTCCTGGGTTCGATTCCCAGGTCGGGCAAAGTGTTATTGGGTTTTTCTATCTGAAATTTCTCAGTAGCAGCCTGGAGTTTGGATTTGTTCCCGGTTGATGGCCATAGGCTCGCCCCCTATTACATGGGACTTAAAACATAACTGGCGAAATGTGGGTGAACCTGTTACAGGGACACCTCTGCCCAACCCTTCGGGGAAACAAGGCATGATGTTATGTTATGTTATTAATTGAATTTATATTTCCAAAATATTCGGGTGATAATAACGTTAAATTAACTCATAAAACATCAATAATAAGGGACCAGAGGGCTGGCCTATTTTACCTTAATAATCAGCATTACCATCCAATGTGGCAAAGCTGCCAGCCTTTAGGGCACTTTTAAATTTTGGATAATTTTTTGATGCTCAATGAGGATCTGCTCCTAAGACGACCCATTGACCAGCTCTTCCCCTGTATTAATTTTTTATACCTATCTACTTGTACATACTAAATATATACTTTAGTGTTAGCTTGTATATCGTAATTAAGATTTATAACTGAATAAATAAAGCAAATAAATACAATAGGTTTCGGTTCTAATAAATTTCCACGTACCCAGTAATTAAGCTGAATGGTAAAATACTTAACATAAGAAGAAAATATACCTTTACATGTAAAATACTGAAAAGATATAAATACCTAGTTTTAAAACAATCTAGAGAGAATTATAAATTGAAAATTAAATTAAATCAGGAAATTATAAAGTTTTGGTGGAATGAATAGTAGATTGTTATACAAGGGTCGAAAGGAATGTATCCCCATTCGAGGCAGTGAGGGCAGCTATAGTCCGAGTAGGAATTGATGACTTTAACCCGTGTTAAACACTCAACCTTTCATTTCGAATTAAGGAAAGTTAAAAATTGAAGGTTTTTAAAAGTATTTATTGATAATAATAACATGAGTATTCTAGTACCTATTAGTCTTTTTAAAATTTTAAACATGGAACACACCGCGTCACCGCCGCGGGTCGTCCCGCTTTTAGGTATTTTTTTTAATTCACACTGGCTGTTTATGCAATAACAAGACAGCAGAATTTTTTTAAATCGATATTTTTCCATAAGGGGGTAATTACAATATCATATCTATTATCAAAGATATAATTAAATTGTAAAATAGACATATTATGGGTAATTTGTGAGCTTTGTAGATAGTTATATGATATAATATCATATTGTGATATCCCTCTAAGGGCGATATACCTATAATAAATGTCTGTTTTACAATTTCACTATATCTTTGATCATAAATCTACGATCATAGAAATGATAGTGTAACATTAAAATTTTAGAGTACCATTTTTTGTAGCCGGCTTCCTAAATTTAGTTCTATTTTTTAACAAATTTTAGTTCTATTTTTCAAATTCATTCCCGCCCTAGAGAGGGAACCAATTACTATGAGCCTTTCCCGCCCAAAGGTGGGGAGCAGCGTCTTCCACGCGCTACTAGGATCAAACGAACATTACTTTCCAAGTATGAGAAATGAAAATATTTTTTAATTGCTCAGCACCATTTAAGCGGGATAAATATAAATTAGAATTTTATACAGATGGCTTTACCACAGGTTGGAGGAATTGTATGTGATCAAAAAAAAGTTAAATGGAGACCAATCTCCACTTAACTTAACTTTTTTTACCAATAAAAGTAAATATCATATAAATTACTTAGAACTTTTAGCAATTTATTTTGTGCTAACTTCTCTCCGCTATTTTTTTCTACATAACCAATTTTAAGTATTTTTAAATTTAAAAAAATCTTAATATTGGTTACGTAGAACCAATTTAAAAAAATATTTTACCTAAAGAGAGCTACATTATCAGCGAGTAACATGGGCTATATTTTATCGACTTCCACGCAAAAAAAGTCGCGGACAGAAGTAAGTACAAAATAAATTGCTAAAAGTTCTAAGTAATTTATATTTATATTACTAATATTAGTTTTATAGCAAGCGTGTCGGTTGCTCTATATGTAGATGGCGTCTGCGTTAACAACATCAGCTACGCGGACGACATGGTGCTGCTGAGCCCGACGGTGAGGGGTCTCGGAGAGTTGTTAAGAGTGTGTGAGGCCTATGCTGCTACACATGGCCTTGTATACAATGTTCAAAAGACCGAGTATATGGTTTTTAGGGCCGCTGGTGGATGCCCCAGGTACCCACATAATATTACCCTAAATGGCTTGAGCATAAATCGTGTTACGAAATTTAAATACCTGGGGCATTTAATTACCGAAGGTCTTGAAGACGATCTGGACATTGAGAGGGAGCGCAGGGCCCTAGCGGTCAGGGGTAACATGCTGGCCCGCAGATTTTCCCGCTGCTCTCCACTGGTTAAAATAACGTTATTCAAGGCATATTGTCAAAGTTTTTATACGGGAAATCTGTGGGTCAGTCACACCAAAAGATCGCTGGATGTCCTGCGCATCCAGTATAACAACATCTTCCGCATGATGTTGGGGCTGCCTCGCTTCTGTAGTGCATCGGGGATGTTTGTCCAGTATCGCACTGATGGCTTTCATGCCGTCATCCGCAAGAAGACTGCATCCCTGATATTCTGCAGATCAGGGATGCAGTCTTCTTGGCAGCTGCAACGGTATTCTGAAGACTGTAGCAGACAGGATCTCTTCTCCGTTATGGAGATCCTTTATTAAGAGGGTTATTTGAATGGAATTGAATTGTATTTAGTATTTTAATTTTAATTTTAGTGAAATGTATGGATTTATAATTATCTGAATTAAATGAATTTTATTTTTTATTTTATTTATTGCAAATATTTGCAAAAAAACTAATATTAGTGTTTTTCTAAAAATGAGAACAACTGTAACATATTGATTCGATCTGACAACATCACAGCAATCACATAACAGACATATAATGTCGTATGATTACAAATCTAAATGATCGGCAACCCAAACTAAAGCTAAGTATTCGAAGATCCAGACTAACTCCTTACGATGCATGCCAAATGTAAGTCTATTAAGACGCAGATATATGATTTATAAAGAATTTTAAATCTGATAATACGCCTTCAAATAATGCAAGTAAGTCATAAAAAAAAAAAATTAAACTAGAACGCGTGCACATCAATTTTGTATGTTATTATTTAATTAATGTAGTAAAATACTTTATGGAATAAATTCAAGAATTAATGTCTACACAAAACATAAAAACGATATTACTTTCAAACATATTTAGTTAGTTAGTCTTTTAATTTAGTACCTAATGTAAATATTTAGTTATGTTAAAAAACTGTAAAGTTATATTTAAGATTGCTGTGTTCTTTGAGTTTGAATCTAAAGTGCCAGAAAAACTGAGTAATACGTTCATTAAAAAAATGTAAAATAAAAACTAAACTAAAAACTTTCAAACTGATTTTTTCATTTTTTTTTTGTATAGATAGATTATTTTATTATATATAATTAATAATAATATATTATATAATTTGATTCAAATATTCATATATTATAAGTATTCCCTTATAAGCCGAGCGCGACGCGTTTTTGTATGATCAAGGTCAACGGCGTTAAGCAGACCCTTAAGTATTGTCAAATTAGCATGTAAGCTGTATGCTAGACTATCTAAAAATGAATTAAAGATATAAATTAGTATTTAATTCATTCACATCCTGAATCCTGATACCAAATACAGATTTGATGGACAGTCAGGCAAATTGTTTGCTGTATAATCGATTTTAATCTAGTAGGTAATTTAATTATAGTGGCACCAGATAAGCTCATTTTGCGTCGCAGAAAATAAGTCGAGGCGTTTGCGCTTGACTCATTTTGAGTACTCATTCTGCAAATGAATGCAACTTAATTACAGTGACTCACTTTTTAGTGGCGTTATTTATGCTGAATTATGCTCATTTGGACTGTGTTTTTGGCCTTTATTACTGGTCTAGTCACGTCTTATTTTTTTAAATAAAATAAACTAACCATTCAAAAATTAATATTCAATCTAAACTTCACTAGAATTATCTTTGCATAATATTCTGTACTAAATTATTAAGACACACACACACACACACACACACATTCTCACTGTACACTCCTGAGACTCAAAAATATCAGCTGTCAAATTACTTAGCATACACTGCCTGTCAAATTAACGAAGCACAACGTCGAATCTATGCCGATGACGGGAAGTTTTGTTTTAGTTGTGTAAAGCGCGTTTAGTTTTAGTTCACTAAAGTGTGCTTGCTTTGTTTGACACTTTTAGATGAACTTTGCTTCATCTAGTAAGGAGATTCTCTGTTTGTGAGTGATTGGTAACTGGAAGAGTCATCATTAAAAGTTTAGGGGTTGGTTTTTCTTTTCAAAAGATTGAAGGTCTTTTGAGAGAAGAGTTCCTACGAAAGAGCGTAAAATGGGACGTGATGATAGAAGGATAATTAAAAAAAAACAGTAGTATTCTGGGAGTTCCGAAAGAAAAAAATACTTCCAAAACCTTTAATGTAAAAATACTTGCATATAACATTGATCCGTAACGTAATATAAATAAAAAGCATAATCGCGTTTACAAAAATGAGGTATCGGTAACGGTGTCGCGAGTTAAATTGTTTTTTCCCATCTCAAAAATGCCCAACGCGCCTAAAGAAGTTTTCACTTCAACAATTGTGGACGTTTGAAAAGTTTGTAGACTGAGTCTTGGGTTATCGAAGCTCCTCCTATTGATCCAATGGTACAGCACTTTGCTTTTTACTTACTACAAAAGTAATGAACTCGATCTCTGAACAAAATCTGACGTTTTTATATAAGCGCTGAAGAGATAAGTCTACTGAAAATTCCTATAAGAGTCTACAAGACAGATTACTAAACAGAACTAAAGCAAACTTACAACTAATTTATTCGAATTAGTTCGTCATTGAATCAATTCAATACTAGCTCAATATAAATGCACCGAACTGTACTACCTCAAGGTAAACACACGCATTCAGTCACTGCCACTGCGACCGTCGACGTCGTGCGAAGCATGATAATGTCGTTATGTCACTTTGTGCTGTACCAGCGATTGTTTATCAGTGTGCTAATAATCGGTGTTAGTTACCTTAGATATTCAGATACTGGCTATAGAGTAGGCAACGATAGGGTTGAGATTTATGCAATAATTCTTGAGAATGCAATCCTGCTGATATTGTAAATGAGTACAGTATTTTTATTGTCTTAATGTCCCTCGGGAATCATCGGGATTTCCGAATACAAACGAACGCAAATTTCCATGTCCATCAATTATTAGATTTATCGTGTATAATAATTTGAATTCAGAACTAAGTACTTTATTGTTGTTTTGTTTTGATTTCCGTATGAACTATATAGAGGTGTAAAACTATTTTCCTATCTATCGTGCCTGCGACTTTAGCAGCTTTCCTGCCATTTTTTAAATAAATTACATTAAGTAAAAAGAGTATTAATAACTCTATATATTTTCTAGTCGATTGAGAGCGTCCGATCTGCACCAAGTGCAAAGGGCAACTGATAGAAATCTGACAACTGATGAAACACGAAGTTTACCGAGGGACATTAATAAAATAGAAATACAGTACCTATGTTTCGATGTGATTGCTCGCGACTAAATAAAAAAAACCGCACGGGTCAATATTCAAGGTTAAGCAACGCTTGCCGCGATCGGTACGTGGATGGGTGACCAATATCTATTACATACCAAGACCCCTCCGTGTCTCAGAAAGCATGTTAATCCGTTGGTCCCAGCTGTCATTCGTAGATCTTTGACAGACGTTACGGGCAGTCCGAAAGTCTGACAACCAGTCTTACCAGTAACTGGGTTGTAGACGTCAGAAGCAGTCGCTTCATGTAAAATACTGGTATGCAGCTGCATCCGGTTAGACTCGAAGCCGACCTTAACATAGTTGGGAAAAGGCTAAGCAGATTGTTTGGATGTTTGTCACTCAATCACCCTTTAACGGCTGAATAGATTTGGATAAAATTTTGCACACAGGTAGACTATGGATTTACATAAAAAGTATAGTTTGTATACGAATACATGAAGAAATTCCTCTAGGATGCCAGTGACACTACGCTCAACAGCTAGGTAGTAAATTAATCCAATATTTTTTCTAGGTATTCAAAGCTTGAGCTTGAATCTGATTTTAAAGTTATTTATTTATGTTATTTTAGGTATGTAATTATAGGTAAGATAAACCTGTATTTTTTTATAAACAGAGCCAATTTTGTCATCCATATAGCTTCCAGTGTTTTCGTCTGCCACCAAGAAAAGTTTAGCGTAACACACTTTCAATTATAATCCGAGGGTTTCGAAGGAAATTCCTAATCCATTGCTTCATAAGTTTGAAAAATTTGTTTGCTGAACAACGTAAATAACGCAATGAATGTGGGTAAACTGTCAAAATTAAAGAAACTGCGATCAATTACTGTCATTTTATGTGTGTTACTCGATTACCCCCCAGTTCAGTCTCATTATGTAAAAAAAATAGTCCGATCCAAAAGGGGGACGCACATAGGTACTTCAATAAAATTACTAAAAAGTGTTTTTTTTTTAAATTATTATTGAAAATTAAAAAGTTATTGCTATTTAAAATTCACATTTTTTGTATCAAAATTACCCCTAATCCATTAAAAATTTGCTAATTTTCAACAGGGGTCATAAGTTATGACTTGTAGAGACCCGCTAAACGAGGGCCACCCACGCCCAATGTAATAACCCGGTAAGATTCCTCATTGGAAAAAAATGGGGCATGTTTTTTTTTCATTTTTCAATAAAAAATCCACATAATAGTCTCTTAGTACTTAACAACACTCTCACGGATCGGACAGGGTTTGTTTTTACAATCATGTTGTATACAGTTGGAAATATCATTCCTTCAAACTGTATTTATTTCATACGCCCCTTAGCATGTCAATGCAAGACAGAAACCTTTAAAAAAATAATCCAAGTAACAACAACACAACTTTTCAAACCTAATTAATAATGTAACTATATTTTCTAACACACCAACAGCTCGATAAAGGAAAGAATCGTGAGAATTTGTACAGGCCTAATGATAAATTATGAACGTCTGTCCTTGTGAATAGAAGCACCTGTTATTTCATTGGATGGCCGCTATTGTACCTATGTGGGGGTACCCGCTACATGAAACATGCACGATGATTGCCGATGGACGGTTCAAAAAGGCATTTATGTAACTGCTTCGTGGGCACTCTGATTTGGGTTGATTCATTACAAATTGTTTTTTTTTATTTTCATTTAATGATATTTCAGAGTATTTTTTCAGGAGAACTGTGGAAAGACGCCGCCATATAAAATGCAATTTATTTTTAATTTATGTGTTTTAATTTTCTCAGACAAATATTTTCTCGGTTGCTTTTGTAACAAAAATCTCAGATGGACAAACACCCTCGGAACAAGTAGTCCACGTATGGGAATCAAACCTGCAACCTTATCAACAGTTTCCAATCGCTTAGCTTAATGCGTAAATTAAAGGCAAGCAGCCCTCAGTAAATGAGATTCCGTAGTAAGAACCATTTTTGATTTAACTCTATTTCAATAAAAAATGGAGATAAATAAATATTCTCCTCGTTTTTTGAGGTTAGTTAAGGAAGAGTAAGTAACCTATATCTAGTCATCAGAAACTGAAATAGTCACTGTATCCGAAACCGGCATGGCATTTATCATTATTGAAATTCAAAATCACAAGTCATTTATTCAAATTAGGCTGAGTATCAGCACTTTTTATACTAAGGATATGTTTTCACTAAAGCGGAGACGAGCGAAGCTGAGTGGAGACGTGCAGGAATCGTCCAATCACAGACGAGATGAGAGACGTGATGAGGATTCTAACCATTGTGATTGTTCGATTCCTGCTAGGTCTCCGCTCACCTCCGCTCGTCGCCGCTTCAGTGGAAACGCATCCTCATTATGAGAATGAGGAATTAACACCACTTACCCCTACATTCGTACTGTTAAGGCTTGCTTTAGGAATACGAAAAAAGCAGGTTGCCTGTTTTCACTAACACTATAGAAAACACCTAAATAAATGCTTAAATATTAAGGCACTGTTTGATTTTCAACTCTCGACGCTGAGCCGAGCGTTGAAAATTCAACAGTGCATTGCAGTTGGCAGTAGGCAGCTAAAGAGGATCGTTTGCTCTATTTCGTGGCAGCATTACGGATGTGCCGCGTTCACTCGATCAAGGTGACTTGCCCGGGCGTGACTTGATAGTCACTGGCTCCACTGTCTCACGACAATTTTAACCAATCAGTGTTGTGTAGTCGGAAGAAAATGATTCAATCACCGAACAAAACAAAGTGATAAAATCAATAATAAAAGTTATGAAAACTAAAACCCAACTATGAAAAAACGCCAACTGAACGTTTTAGTTTTTATAACTTTTATTATTATTAAAATTATTTTGGGGTTATTTTTTTTTGAAATGTGTTAATTAAGCCATTTAAAAAATTTGATACAATTTTTTTTTTTTAGTTCAACACTTTATGTTCTTTCGAGGGCGTCATATTCGACCAGCAGACAATCCAGACGCCTCCAACGATACATCATTTGTCAAATTACTATAAGTTTTTCAGAAGTTATGAGGGAATAGATGATCATACATAACCGCATACATACCGGTCAAAATCATAACCCTCTTTTTTGCTTCGCTGTAGTTTCCGTGAGACTCCGCTAAGGTCACTAAACCAACTGCGTGCACTCCCAGGGTGACTTTAGAAACAGCGGGCTATTGCGTAACACACTAAATATTATAGCAATTCCTTAATTTTGACAATTCAATAACATTCATGGCGTTATTTACGTTGTCGAGCAGACGAATTTTACAAACATATGAAGCAATGGATTAGGAATTGCTTCAAAATCTTTTGGATTGTGATAAAAGTGTGTTACACAATTGGGGTGCGGGGCCTACCACCACCTCATATAGCAGTATTATTTTAATCTACCTTGAGTGTGGGAAAGAGATGGAGCTAGACGTCCTGTATAGCTCCTTCTCTTTCTCTCACTTAATTAATACTAAAATCATTTTTGTTTCCTTTTGTACTCGTAGCAAATTCCCAATTTTTTTTTAGAGCACGAAAAGCAGGTGATTAATCGTTCCAGCTGCGAGAGGCTGCGAATTTAAAGCTTCCACAGAATGCAGCATTTTAATGTTGTGAGGCCAAGAGAAGGTAAGAAGTTGCTCTTGTTTAAGGTGGATCCGCAGTGGTAGCGCGTGATATTCAAATTTTCTTACATCTTTTGCATTTTGCAGGCCAGTGTCAGGTGTATCTCGATCAAATATGATTCGCGACTAAAACACATTTATGTAGTTCAGAATTATAATCATTCAAATTCAAAAGTCATTTATTCAAACTAGGCTGAAAATCAGCACTTTGTGAGCGTCAAAATTACAGAAGACAGTCCCCCAAAATGCCCACCCTTCACCACTTCCTAGAATCATTAATACATTTCTATAAGTAAAATTTTTCTATAAGAACAAAATCTCTTATGAAAAGTTCTGGAAGGGGACCATGAGCACTCTCGACTATTGAAAAAAAAAAAAAAAACATGTTTATTTATCCCAAAATAGTTACATGGATTATAAATAAGACATCCCCAGTAAGTAATTGATAATACTTGTGGTGGAGCTATCTCGCTCTTTCCCTTAATTATTAACAATATTGAGACGATTTTTTAAAATAGGTGACGAAAATTAAATTTAGGGAGAAAAGATAACAGTAACTGACTATTACTTATATACTTAAAGTAAAAAATAAAATAGTTATTTAAAAAAAAATCGTGCCCTGAAACAACGAACCCGCGCGCTCTTAAACGGTCGATCAGATGACTTTAAGCGAGTTCATTGTACCAACGTTTGTCAGCTGTTTTTTCTTTCCCCCTACTTTAGGCTGATTATACTAAGAAATCATTATTAATATTGTCAGGCAGTCACAATAATGACACGTCTTTTAAGAATTGAGTTTTTATTTTCTTATTAAGGAACGCTTTTCATTAATCAGCTTAAAATAATAATAATATTTCATTTATTTGTGAGAATATTATTGAAGAGATGTTACATAGTTTTTTAAGTGCATAATATTGTGCCATTTCTGGGGTACAAATACATTTTCAGGGTTTTGGTTAGTTTATTAGATCATTGAATTAAATAAATTAGGATAACATTCAAATTGCAAATTGGTCAAATATTTGCTATACACATGTCAAAAAGATTTAATTAAGTCAAAGAGATAGTAAGAAGAGAATAATATTATAATTATTTCCTAGGCTTACTAATGTTCCCATGGCTGGGACACAGGCCTGTAAGAGGCAGTGCCCCGTTCAGGCTGTGATGGATATCAATCAATGCTCAAACAACTTCTCTCTCTCCCCTCCCTCCCTGTTGCGATTTGTGGTAGATATATTAGTCTACGCTCCTTGGGCATCCTTCAAAGTCCGGTTAAGCAGCCAAGACCTTAGTGGTCAAAACTGCGAGATGCCCGTTCAAAAAAAAAAAAAGTGCATCCTTTTTTGACCCAGTCTGCTTCTTAGGAGTAGAAGGTCCCATGTGATGACTATAGAGCCCCAGTAGAGGGTATATATGGGTAGAGTATGGGGGTTACAAGCATCCTTCATGAGAACGGCAGGATTTCCACAGACTCTCGTATTTGTATTTAGTATTTGGCTAGTAGTTTGTATTCTGCTAGAGTTATCCAAACTGTCCTCTTTTTTTATTGGCTACCAAATACAATTGAAGCGATTGACAATATAAATACAATTAAAATTGATTGTTTCGGGGACTCCTTAAAAAACTTCGCATATTCTCATTCAAGTTCGCCTGAATTATTCGTGATGTGCGATGAATTGCTTGTCCAGACGTGTCGCTACACCACAATTTTAATTACGAATTTTGTCTTTGGCTCTGTATTAGTTAAAATACAAATCCAAAGACAAAATTTGAAATTAAAATAATTTTTCACGTAAGTGTTTTTTCTTTGGAAGTCGGTTGTTTTTGTAAAAAAAGGTTTTTTAATCTTTCGAGGAAACAAAATTCGAAATTATGTCACCGACTTCCGCAATTTAGGTTATTTTTCACTTGGTATATTTTTTTGTGGAAGTCAGTTGTATTTTTTTTCTGTAACAAAGTTTTTTTTATTTTTCACTTTTTAGTTATGGTACCCTCCCCACACCAATTCGTATACCACTAATGACCATATACACAACAGTGGCAGGTAGTATTATAACATCATCAAGATACACAAAGTGGATTAAATACGTATTTTCGAAGCTAACTCAAAAACTACCCAAGCAAAGTTAATAAAATTTAAATGGGGTCGCCATGCAAGTTTCTTCTACCAAATGAAAAAAGAATTTTAAAAATAAGTACACAATTGACGAAAATACATTAAAAAAATACATACCTGCAGACGAACATATAACCTCCTCCTTTTTTGAAGTCGGTTAAAAAATATGGTTCCCAGGTGTTCCAAATGTGAGCCATTCTACATTATTAATTATCAGGTGGGTACCTACTCAATTCCCAGGCTCTACAAAAACCGGATCCTTAAGCGGAAATTAACCGGATTCGATTCTATTGATTGACTACATCACGACTATGTAAATATTACGCCTACTTTAAAAAACTATTTACAAAATTAATGGTCAAGTTGTAAATACTTTTACTGTATAATGAGTTAGTATGGAAATCTTAGTTATGCGCAGGCGCCTGTTCTTAATGCTGGGGCTACATTGTCGCATTATCGCGAACTTTAACTTCGTGCGCTCTATGTTGCTTAGCGAGATGTCGAGCGGAGTGCGAGATGAACGGGCGAAGTTTAGTTCACGATAACGCGACATTGTAGCCCCAGCATTACAGGTCAAATAAAAAAATAAAGGTTGATAAAAAAATGTAGGTAACATATAACACCACGCCTGTATTCCCTGTAGGGGTATGAACACGGTGGAGCATACGGTGGAGGTCTGCCCGGCTTGGGCTGAGAATCGCCGTGACCTCGTGGAGGCGATCGGCGGCGGTGATCTCTCGCGTCCGGCCCTGATTCAGGCCATGGTATGGAGCGAGAGGAAGTGGGAGGCCGTCATCTCCTTCTGCGAAGCAGTAATGCTCGCAAAGGAGGAGGCCGAACGCGTAAGGGAGAGGCAAAATTCGCGCCCTCACGCCCCTAATCGCCGCAGGAGGAGACGCCCTGGGCGTCGGGAATCGCGAGCCGATTTCCGGCTACCGTAGGCGCGGGCTTGCGGACGGTGAGCAATGGGTAGCTCGCCGTCTGATAAGGACCAGGCCCGGGTCGACGGCGCGTTGTGTTCCACGCGCGATGGGCTCCGCTAGGGCCGATACCTGCCGGGGTTGCGAAGAAAACCGAAAGGGAGATTGTGGCCCCCGGCAACAGGGCTCCTGAAGGAACATGGGTGGGTTTTAGTCAGTAAAAGTCTGACACACCCTCTCGCTCCACCCAGAGCGGGAGAAGTTATTTGATAATTTCCCACCCAAAAAAAAGGGGTATGCAGTGGTATGTAATGCTACGGCTACATTGTCGCGCAAATATTTATGTAGCGTTTTAGCGATAAAAGTTTATGTTTGATCTGCGACAAACTATATTGGCCATATTGTTAAGGGTCCCCGAAACGATTAATTTGAAATTGTCCGTTTTTACGTGATTGATACACATTGATGCGCAAATTTATTGTCTACCAAATACAATTGAAGCGATTGACATTATAAATACAATTGCAATTGATTGTTTCGGGGACCCCTTAAAAACTTCGCATATTCTCATTCAAGTTCGTCTGAATTATTCGCGATGTGATGAATTGCTTGTCCAGACGTGTCGCCACACCGGAAATCTTTGCTTTATTGTGACAATTTGGTCGTCGCATAATACAACAGCCGCATCTTGCCACCCATATTTACGCAACTGACCTTTTTGAAGAACATCACTGATAAGGTCGCTATGTCTTCCTAGGTCCTCATATCTGCCTTGTAAACCTTTTGTTAGTCGCCTTTCATTCATCCTCTCAACATGAACACACCATCTAAGCGTACTCTTTTCAATTTTTGGCACTACCATCTTCTTTTAAACCGCACCGTTGCCTAATCATATCACTCCTCAGCTTATTGTTTATAGTTACACCACAGATGCTTCGCAAGGAACGGATTTTCACAGTATTTAAGTATTCTACTTTCATGCTTCTTTTACCACACCCAACATTCACTTCCATACATGAGCGTAGGCACCAACACACTATTGTGAACAGCCAGTCGAGCCTTTTTGGAGATCAACTGGTTGGTCACAATCGTATTTATGTACCATTCACTTTATTTTCCGTATTTACTCTCTTTTCCACATTTTCATCAATCTGAAGGCGAAGGTAGAATCTGTTCTCAATACTCAATATCTTTATTGCTTTACCATAATGTGTACTTAGGTGGTAATTATATAATTTAGATCATTATGGACCCTGTAGGGCACAGCAAAAAGGGTAGGAGAGAGGAAGTACTGTTTTAGAAGATCATTAAGTTGTTTTTGTGGGAACAAGTTTTAACTTACATATACACACATCAAAAGTGTCTAGGGATCAACATATATTTTTGCAATAACTTTTCTCCTGATTGATATTAATTAAAATTTTCTTTAAGGATTCATCAAATAAAGTGTTTTCGTTTGTCACAGTAACGATAAACCAAGTCACCTTTGCATTAATAAAGAAATTTGCCATTTTCCTAATAAAGGGATTTTTGACATTTGAACCACTAACATTAAAGTTCGAAAAAAAGACTGAAATAACAGTTTTCTTTAAAATTTTATTGGGTAACTTAAACAATTAATAATCCGTGTTTCTACCGCGAACACTAACAACACAAGAACATCGGTTTGGCATACTCAAAATGAGTTCATCCAAATCACGCTGTGGAATGGCCGCCCATGTTCGTTGCAACAACAAAAAAAGGTCTTCTTGCGACTGGATACCCTCCATATTCGGCAGAGCTCTTCTCTGTAGCATATCCCATGCATGCTCAATCGGGTTCAAGTCTGGCGACTGAGCAGGCCAGAGCAGGACATTGATGTTAGCTGCGGCGAGAGTCTGTCTTACAACTCTTGCGGTGTGCGGTCGTGCATTATCATGCATTAACTGAAATAAGGGACCGATTTGCACTTGTAGAGGAACGATGACGTCAGATACAATCGTCTCAGCATAAATTTGAGCGTTGAGGTTGCCTCTGATCCAAATCAACTCAGTTCTTCCGCCGATCCAAATACCCGCCCATACCATGATGGTTCCACCACTATAAGGATGGACTTCCTGGCAGGATTTTAATCGCTGTTGGCGTCCAGGGGTTCTCCAGTGTCGTATACGTCTTGTATCCGGTCTCATACCAAAACGAGACTCATCAGAAAAGCACACGAAACGCCATTGTTCTTCTGCCCAATTTCTGTGTTCAAGAGCCCATTGATATCGAATCCTACGATTGTGCATTGCTATAGGTGGTACCCGTAGCGGTCTTCGGGAATGAAGGTTCACTTCATGCAAGCGGTTTCTGACTGTTTGGTCGCTAATTAAGTTCCCTGAAGAGTGATGAAGCCTCACGGCTAACATCATGGCGGTTATTGTTGGAGCTCTTCGAGTTAAGATTTGAATGTATCGGTCTTGTCTCCGTGTGGTGCAGCGATACCGTCCTCCATGGCGCTCAGCCACGGTACCAGTGCTTCGGTAACGTGTCCAAAGTCGACTGATAACACTCTGACTTGTATTCAGAGCTAAAGCCACAGTACGTTGCCGGGAACCAGCTTCTATCATTCCCACGGCTCTGAGCATTTCTTCCCTGCTTAAATGACGTCGCCGCTCCATAATAACGTTGGTTTTAATCAGTAGTAGGGAAACAGTAGCACTAATAATGTCTTCAATGCGTTGTATGTTTTTATAGGGAAAATATTGACAGCTGATTTTCATCTTTTACTCGAATTTGATTAACAGTTCCTGTTTCAAATTATGAAATGCACCAAAAAGGATCCATATAAATTTATATAATCATAAATTTATTACAAAGCCACATCTCAATCTCAAGAAATCCGCATAAAAATGCTTGATCCCTAGACACTTTTGATGTGTGTATTATCAAAGTCAGGAAGGAGACCGCGAATAAGATACTGGCGGTTCTAGCGTATTTGCACTCGTGAGTTGCAGCTGAAAATAAGCGTCAGTTGGTACACTTTGTGTTGTCACCTGAAGCCCTTTTGGCATTATAATCATTGTTTTCTGTTTTTTATACACTCGAGAGCAATGAATCCGGGTCACTTAAAGAATCCTAAAAATCTCGGAAACTAAAAATGCTAGGTTAATGCAATAAATTGTATTTAATAGATAATATAATACTCCTTAAATGAAGGTATTAAAACTTCTTAGTTATTGTAAAGTTATATCATAAAAAAATCAAATTTGAAAAAGGGCCACTTTCGAAGATGGAACTACGAAATTACAGCATTTGGTTTTGCTTTTGTTTGTAATCTGTCATTTATGTGGGTACATAAACCATGTTGATAGTGCTCTATATTCATTATTCAAGCTGAAATTATGTCGCTTACGCCTGAAGAATGCACCAGAATACTTACAATGCTGGAAACCGGCCGGAGTCAGCGCGATACAGCCAGGACTGTCGGTGTATCGCTGTCAACAGTACAAAGAGTTCTCCGACGTTACGAAGAAACTGGTTCTAACCTACGCAGACCAGGAACGGGCAGAACCAGGTGTACCACAGCACGAGAAGACCGATACTTGGTGAACACCATGCTTCGAAATCGCTTTCTCACAGGAACTGAACTCACAAATCAGTTTCGACGCCTCGGAGGAAGTAACCCAAGTGCATGGACAGTAAGACGTCGGCTTGCTGAATCTAACTTAAAACCCCTTAGACCTGCAAACGGCCCTAAACTGGAGCGTGGGCATCGTATTTCAAGACTAAGATATGCCCAGAGCCACGTAAATTGGAGTATTGAAGATTGGTCAAAAGTTATGTTCTCCGACGAATCAAAATTTATGCTCTACAAGCACGATGGAAGACACAGAGTGTATCGAAGACCAGGGGAAAGATTCAAGCAAGCATGCATCGAAGAAAAAGTAGCCTACGGTGGTGGGTCTGTACTTGTGTGGGCCGGAATTTCTTCTGAAAGTCGCACAGAGCTGGTGATCATAGAAAACGGCTCTTTAACTAGCGTAAGATATGTGGAAGAAATCCTCAATGATCACGTTGGTCCATTTATGGTCAATTTAGGTGAGGATGCTATATTTATGCATGACAATGCCCGACCTCATACAGGTAGGATTGTGAATGACTACCTTCAAGAGATGAACATTACTAGTATGGAGTGGCCAGCGCGCAGCCCGGATATCAACCCGATCGAGCATGCTTGGGACGAGCTAGGCAGATGCGTAAAACAACGAAACCCTCCCCCAATCACGCTTCGTGAGCTCAAAATTGCTCTCACAGAGGAATGGGAGAATATTCCCCAAAATCGTATAAGGAACTTGGTGTACAGCATGCCAAACCGCGTAAACGCAGTAATGGAAGCACGAGGAGGCAATACGAAGTATTAAAATTCAAGAAAATCGTAATAAAGTTCAAAAATTTCATGTTTCCTATTTTTGTTTTAAGGAGAGATCAGCAGTTTTTTTCTTTATGAAATTTTGTGTTAATAAAATGTATGGTGACTCATATTTTTTTTACTTTCATTTAAGGAGTATTACATTGTCTATTAAATACAATTTATTGCATTAACCTATCATTTTTAGTTTCCGAGATTTTTAACATTCTTTAAGTGACCCGGATTCATTGCTCTCGAGTGTAGTTATAAGGTGTATTTTTCTGTTGTAATGCCAATAAACGCATTTTTCTTTCTTTCTTTAATCTTTCCTTTCTTATATTTTAGTTTTATTTTTCTTTTCTGGAAATATGCGCAGCATATGACTGCATTATAATATAGGCAGAATATCGGTGGTAACACTTTGACCTTGAGCTAGCCTATACTCCATTTGAAATAAGATTAGACATTTAAACAAACCTTTTCTACAGTCCGTTCAACCGATTTTGATTTCTATACCGTAGGCAAAGGATGGCATTAAAAGCAAAAAAGTGGTGACAATACCAACTGTTTACTGCAGCTGCTACTTGTCATGCCACCAACGCAATAGAAGTCAAAATCGGTTGAATGGACTGTAAAAAACGTTTATTTAAATGTGTTATCTCATTTCAAATGGAGTATAGAGTCGTGCGGGATTTCAATAAAATAAAAGCCAGCATATACTGGTTTTGTTACCATTGCGGTGCAATCTACCGTACCCATTAAAATACCTTGCATCTATAATTGCTAACACTCCATGGCTAATGTAATACTTTTATGTAGATTTATGTATATCTGACGGTAGATTCCTACATATGTTATTGAATGAGTTGCTAATCCATATTTGGGTCTACACGTGCAGCAATTCCTTACCAATATTATAAATGCTGAAGAGAATCTTTCGTTTTTTGTAACGACTAACTTTGAGAATCGACATAGGTATGTCCGAGCCGTTTGTTGAGAAAGGAATTAGGATACATTATTTTATGACTGCCTCGTTGGTCTAGTGGTCGCAAAGCGCTACTGCTGAGTATGAGGTCCTGGGTTCGATTCCCGGGTCGGGCAAGGTGTTGTTGGGTTTTTCATCTGGAATTTCTCAGTAGCAGCCCGGAGTCTGGATTTGTGCCCGGTTGATGGCAATAGGCTCGCCCCCTATTACATGGGACATTTCGCCAGTTATGTTTATAACTGGCGAAATGTGGGTGTACTATAGGTACACCTCTGCCTAACCACAAATACAGGCGTGATGTTATGTATGCATGTAAGTATTTTGTGTTGCTCTTTACTACTACTAAATAAAAACTAACGGAAAAGCACTTTTACAAAGCCAAATATTCTACGGGTGGGGATCAAACTCACGACCTACCGCTCGGCAGTCCACCGCTAACCATTGGGCTATTCGTTTCTATTTTTTGGTCCCAAATCCCACGCAAGCAAAGACGTAGACTAAAACTACTAACATAAGATCAAGTTTATACGTCATACTTGCGTCGTGATAAACCAAATAAGGCTGTTTGATCATGCTGCGTAGGAGCATGACACAGTCTGTGGTATCTATAAATATGGCTGGTAACATTTGAGGTGAATGTCAATGCACACGGTACCTTTAGACCGGCGGTGGTACATGGCCAAAAGGCTAGCCTTTTTTGGCACTATTCTAAGGCAGGTCTTCGTTACTTGTATTGCTACTAACTATTTCAATGGCACTGGCAAAGGTTATGCTGAGATGGTTTGGTCATGTTGAGAAAGAGACTAACAAAATGTATTTACAAGGCAGATGTGAGTGGAAAGGCCGGGAGGGGACACCCTAGGAGGACATATACTAACCTTATTAGTAATATTCTTCAGAAAGGTCAAGTGCGTAGTACTCGAAACTGGCGTGCGTGTATGACCAGATGTATGAACGTAAGCGAGGGAAAAGGAGTATGTAAGGATCGTAGCAGGTGGCGTTCTGTAGTTTCTGCCTACCTCCATGGGAAGACGGCGTGAGTTTATGTATGTATATTTGTATCAATTGCACTTACCGTGGTTGAAATAATTGCCACTTCAAGATGCAATATACGTAGATGCATCACTAATTTGTGAAGTCCATTTTAATAGTTTATCTTTACAATAGTTAATATTTTTCGCTTGGCTATTATACGATCCTAGGTTGTGGGGCTCTTTCCTCATCCTTACATGTAAAACAAAGTCCCCCGCCGCGTCTGTCTGTCTGTCTGAACGCGATAAGCTCAAAAACTGCTAAACGGATTTTCAAACAGTTTTCACCAATGGACGGAGTGATTAATGTGGAAGGTTTTAATGTATAATTCATTAAGGTTTTGTGTAAATTAGCTGAAATGTGTCGATTATTGTTGAAGATGTCGGAAATAATCATGCCGACTGGGAACTTTACTGCCGTGCGCCATAGAAATGGTAAAAGTTACATAAAAAGTATGTTCTACAGTATTGTTCATCTTAAAACGTTCAACAAAAATGTCCGCGAGGGTATATGACTATCTTTAAGGATGACCCACAATAACCATTTATCTTTCAGAATTTGATATAAAATTCATTGTTATTTCTGAAGCTATTTTGAACGGTGTCATATGAATCCTTATACAATAAACTATGTTACTTAAATTGAGCATTTAATTAAAATTAAAATATGTTTTGACATCGTTCCATTTAAATGAATAGTTTAAAAGATACCACAGATTCAAAATTAAGCGTGACAAAATAATTATGGTTGACCGTAACGCGGGCGCAGCGGTAGGAGTCAATGACCTTTTCCTCGGCTTTAAGGTATCTAATCCCGGTATCGGTAGAACGTTCTCGTGGGATATTTTCCGGCATCAAGCTGCGGGTAAAAGCTAGTTATAAATATTTGCAAAGCAAGGCACCGCACATGGTACAAAATCAATGACTCTTCACTTTTCTTCTATATTGACCAAAGGGGGCAATTTACGTATTTTGTAAGAACGGCCCCATTCTAATCTATCAGTAAATCTCAAATTTACCTGCTTTTTTTTAAATTTCGACACTTTTAAAACGGTAATTGTGGTATCTCCCCCAGGTAAATTAATGTTGTTTTCCTGTTACAAGCAAATGCATCGACCAATTTGACTAAACGCAATTCTAAGGATGTAAAATAATCTGGGCCATTATGATTCAAGCATGAAACGGGAAAGTCCTTCCCCACCAATCAAGGTGTTTATAGGTGACTAAAGTATTTACACCTAGAAATGTGTGTAATGTGTCTACTAAGAACCTTCTATGATCAACCTGTTAACCAGTACCCTAATTCCGTAATACAACACAATCACAATCTGTTTCGATTTGAAACAGATTGCTAATCCATTGCTTCATAACTTGGAAAAAAATACTCTGCTCAACAAGGAAATAACGCAATGAATGTTGTTGAATTGTCCAAATGAAACAAATTTGGCCTAATTATTTACGAAAATAAGTTACGCAATTAGGGTACATAATAGAAAAGCAAAGAGCTTTTCTGAAGGACCTCATCTAAGGAAATACTAACACAATTATGTACTTACTTATTTCTGCCTTGTGGCAGCGTTAAGACACCGCTCGTCGCGCGACGAGCGTTGTCTTTGTGTCGCGTCGCGTGTCGCGTCTGTTTGAAAGAGCCTTTACTTTGTTCCAGTTTGAAGGGTTTGGGTTGACACCCAAACGCTGTGGCAGTAGCGACGTGTTAGGTACATGAGATATTTAAGTGTTGATTCTGGGCAAACTACACCAAGGCTGTACTGAGCGACATGCAACTGCAGTACAACGAGGCGTGACATTTGATGTTTCGACTGCCTCGGTGGTGCAGCGCGAGCGCCATTTTCGACGCGGGTCCTGCTCGGCACGGCTGCTGAGGAACCTAGCCGGTCGGCCGCCGCACGCACCGCCATACATCGATCGGCCAATTGATTGGTGGCCGCGGTACGAGAATGGAAACACAGCTATCACACGCCAATTACCTTATTAATAACGTGTGTGTTATATTAATGGTATTGTATGTTTATTACGTTGTCTATGTATTATTATTGAAATTTGTACCTATGTGAATTTATATCTGGAAATTAAAAGATTTAATTTCTTTTCAATGCATCTGCCATGCTTCTGGTATTGCAAATGTTATAGGCAGCAGTGACTGACTTGTCAACAGATGGACCAAACTCAAAGCATTTAAGCTGGTCTTACAGTTGCCTGGGACACCCGCACAAGCTGCCCGCACATTGGACACTCGTACGGGTAGCGCCCGATAGTGCGATACGGTTGCTAGCGTTGTACGGGCTGTACCCGGAGCGGGTCGCGTACGGACCTATCTGCGTCACTGTGAAACAATGTCTCACATGTGTCTCCGTTCCGGGAGCCCGTACGAGCGGCCCGCACGGGTCTCCCGGACGCATATAAGCAGAGTTCACCAACTGAGTTTTGAATGTGGCTTCTGATTGGTCGTTAAACTCCCATAGTAGCCTTTGTCTACAAAATCCACCAATGGAGTTAGAAACAACAACAAGGAGGGTTTGATAATTCGAATTTTCGCGAAAAGCCTAGGGCTATTGCGAAAACACGGATAATTAGAGATGTTGACAATACCAATTATTGTGAATCGATAATAATAATAATCACAATACCAATCTGCCGCAGAAATGTTTCCACTATTGTCTAATTATCTAGTCGCAGATTGTATGATTCGTCATTTTGAACTGGGTGAAATAGGTTAGGTTAGGTTAGAACTATGACTGCGGAAAGGGAGAGGGAGATTGAGACCACTCTCCTGACCCGTAGCAGGCGGACTGGGCGTCGGTGGAGGGCAGACAACGCCCTCTTCCAGCCCCGTAAACAGATCCTGAGGAACGGCGGACTCGGGGACGTCCGCCGCCCCCCATCCAGCTGGACCCGAGGTGGCAGCACGTAGTGTTCCACGCGCGACCCTATTTGACGTCGCGGGGGGAGTCTCACACCTCACTCCACCCGCGGGTATGAAGTGGCCCGCAAAAGCCGGCACTAGTCGGGGATCACGGAAGGCGCACTAGATCATGATCCCCGGTCCAAGTGTGGGAAGCGAACGCTCCGGGGTGGTTTTTAGTCAGTAAGAGTCTGACAGACCCCTTCGCCCGCCTCAGGGTGGAGGACATCCATGAAGATTTCCACCCCGGAACAAAGAAAAAAGAACAACAATAGGGTTAGAACTATGACAAACCGCGAGCGAGCCGAGCAAGCGAAGCGAGCGCTTCTTCCAAGTTGCTCGCAGAAATGTTTTCACCATTGTCTAATTATCCATTTTCCATCGATCAAAATCTACCACGGATCGCGCGGATACAAATTCCACCTTCAGAGCTGTAATTTTTGTGCAAAATCCACTATGAGAGTTTAGCAACTAATCAGAGGTTGTTTCAAACTAAATTGGTGGATTTTGTAGACGAAGGCTACTATGGGAGTTTAACCACCAATCAGAAGTCACATTCAAAACTCAGTTGGTGGATTCTGCTTATATGCCTCCCGGGCAGCTCTGAAACCAGCCTTATTTTCTTTAAAACATTTACAGATAGTTCCATCCCCGCAGACGCGCCCCACTTTTCTTCCTAAACGCTTATAGTAGTGTAGAAGTTGTGATTACTAATTACCAAATCATAGGTAATTAGTGTGTATCGACAATAGGTACTGAAACACTAACGGAATGTTGCACTCTTGTACTGTGAGCGTTTAAGAATAAGAGTGGGCGCGTCTTCGTGGACGGCACGATCTGTACAGGCACTTTTGAATGATGATCATGCCTGGGTAAAAAAAAATTTTTTGATATATATATATATATTTAGCCCGTTACACAGATAATAAAAAAATATTAGACACGTATTTTTTGCTTTATCATATTAATAAAAAAAAATACTTAGATAAAACGCATTAAAGTTAGGGAGTGGGGGTCGCTTCGTCACAATTAAGTATTAAATTAACATACTCAGACGTCATGACATTTTAACTCAATGTATCGCCGTAATATTTAGGATTACGTAAAAAAGAAAAAATACGTGCCAATGTTTTTTTTTTTATAATCGACATGACGGACAAAAAAAATGTTGTCGTCATCCCTATTGTCAAGGAGTCGGTCAGATTCAGAAAGTTGAAGCTAATTGCCCATTCAAAAACGTAGATCTCTATGGACAAGAACGGGCAAGAAACTCTAAGGACACTCATTTAAAAATCAAAATACTACGAGATCCTGGGTACTATCACTAAGAGGATATGGCAGTTTACAGTTTGGCAGTTCAACAGTAATTGACCTTTGGGCTCTGACTTTTCTCCAATATTTGACAATAGGGTCTTATTTGGCCTTTTTCGGATCATTGGGTGACAGTTTATAGTATCTAACATTTAGTCAAATATCAGTCAAAGAGGTTAATGGTTGAGGCACGATTTTCATGTGTCTCAGTTTAAAATGGTGGGGAGACGTGGACATTAGCTGTTTGGGTGACCTTTTTCGAAAGTGTAGTATTATAACTTGAATGAATGATCTTTTTATTTGCTAGAATATAGGTAATTTGCAGTAGTGAGAATTTATTTAGCATCACGCTAGATGTCAACGTTTCAGTCGTGCAAATTAATGAATGGTATTTAATATAAGTTGAAGATTTGTATTTTTGTTTGTAATGAATAAACTCAAAAAATACTGGACCCATTAAACATTCTTCCACCAGTCGATTGCAATATTATCACTGAGTAACATACTATGCTACTACTTCCTACGAAAGTTTGTGAGGATGGATGGATGTTTGTTACTCTTTCACGCAAAAACGACTGACCGGATTTGGATGAAATTTGACACACAGATAGTTTATAACCTGGATTAACACAAAGGATACTTTTTATCCAGATATTCCCACGGGATCGAGACTTACGCAGGTGAAACCACCGGGCACTGCTAGTAGGTCATAATTTATAAAGATATCACGCCGCTGAAGCCGCTGGCGGAAGCTGTAAAGTAGATTAAAATATAAAAAAAAAAGAAAACCCTCTCAAATTGATATTAAAGTATCCTTCTGTAACGAAGCTAAAATTTTACAGTTATTTAACAAACGATCACTGGAAGCTGCCAGAGGAGAAAAAAATGTCCAAGTCAAACTCCAAACAAGTAAGTCGGTAGTCTGAAATAACTCTTAACGTTTCTGAGCGGTCTACGCATCATTACACTATCATGCAGTACAATAAGCTGATCTGCACTCTAATTGCATAAAACACGATCAATCACAATCTGAATATTTTTGAAGGATGTTGATAATACATCTTGGAAAAATTTGTCGCAATGAATGTTGTTGAACCGTCAAAATGAAACTGATTGCGGCTTGGTGTATACGAAATTAGGGTGCTGACCTAGACAAGTGGCAATCGCTTTCAAAGCGTTTCGTATAAGTTTAATTGTAACTAACGAAACACAACAGAATTTTTATTGTTATCGACTTCTATAGGCAAATCGACAGTTAAGCGGGTATTTCTACAACAAATTTCAATAGGATTTTAGGGGCATGATGAACAGGGTGTAAAGTTCACTCACCCTCTATTGAAAAGGGAGGATTCTCCGACCAGACGGGCGTCTTGTCTGGCGGGTAACTGCCCAACTGTCGCAGTCATCTCTACGTCCCCAGAGGGGGCGCGAGGAGTCGGTTTGGGGGCTTTTTGGCCCCTAACCCGAGCATTTTTTTCTTGGCCCTCAGAATCGAGGGCCGGTCGTTGGTTTCTCCTCCCCCTCCTAGGAGGGAGTGGGAGTGCTTAATGCACACCTATTCGTCGAGGGGTTTGCCTCCCCTCAACGTTTTGGGTGTGTTTATGGGGTGTATCTGTACGAGCGCCTGAAGTGTTTCATCACGCCCGTGCGACCAGGGCCCTGCCGAGTGAGATCCTTAGTTCCCTAAGGAAGGTCCAGCAAGGGCCGATCTAGCATTGAAGGCGTCAGTTTTGGTGAACTGCCCAACGATTGATGTCGGATAGTCATATATATGTCATTCGTGCGGTAAACTCTAATTGCGCAATGCAGGATTTGTGTGACGTCCGGATTTTGTGTGACGTCAGGTCTTTGATGCGTAATTCACATTTGGCAATGTAGATTGATTTATTATTTTATTTAAACTTCTCGTACCTACTTATTACATATTTATTTTAAATTATTATTATCATAATTTAAAAATAAATCTATCAAAAATAAATATAATGCACTTTGGGCAAAGATTGCATAATCCATTAAATGTAAATTTGATTATTGATACTTACACTATAAATTAAGTAACTAATGTCCGTTTTCTCGGTTTAATTAAAAACAGTAAACTAAATTGAACAGAACATATTGAGAAACTATATAAAAAATCACTACTCAATCTTATGCTTTGTACCAACTTGCTCCAACCATCAACACTGATGTGTTACTCACTGCATATTATGGTCTTGCTAAATATGTCCTAATATGGCATTATTTTTGGCGCAATTCATTAAAAAAGATATGGCATTTATAATACAAAAGCGATGCCTACGTGCCATGTTGGGTATCCAAAGTACGGAGAGCTGAAGCCACTTTTTACAAAGCATAAAATACTCACAGTTCCGTCACATTATATTTTGGAAATAGCCCTATTTGTAAGAAATAACCCCTCAATGTTTCCTCTAATATCAGACATTATAATACGTAATCACCGGGATAATAGTAAAATTCGTGTTCAGCCAGCTAAGATAGCGCTACTGTATAAAAACGTTGTATACAGAGCGCCAATAATTTGTAATAATATCCCTAACTGTGTTAAGAAATTAAATATAGACCAGTTTAAGAAAATATTTTTAAAAATACTGACAGAAAAAGCCTATTATGATGTTAATGAATTTTTAAATGATAAATCGCTTTGAAGATACTGACTGAATCTATTCTATTTATTTTGAATCGCATGACTATTGACGTATTGAATTTAATATTATTGTTAATTGTTGACTTATTTATATTATTGTTCATTGTATCTTAATTTTGAAATCCTATTATCTTTCGACCTAAATTGTACACCAGCCATGGTCAAACATGTTGAGCCGAAAAATACCTAGCTACACCTATAATAATAAGCATCATATCATGTATATTATCTACACATGTTTTTGCAAATAAATGAATCTGAACCTTGATACATAAAACAAAATTGAGTAGAAACATTATCTTTTTGATCGCCAGCTTGATTATTAAAAATTATTGCGCACGATTTTTTTTTTCCGTTATGAACAGGTTACTTTTTTTTTTTTTTTTTTTAACGGGCATCTCGCAGTATGACCACTAAGGTCTTGGCTGCTTAACCGGACTTTCCTGTGGGTGCCTTAAGCTGCTACACTCAAAGCCTCCAGCCAGGGGCAAAAAAACTAAACTAAATTAAAACTAGGCGAACGCTCGCTAAGGGCACCCCCTGTGGGGTACGAACCTCGGCTTAGGGCGTCGCTGAGGGGAGGACAGCAAGAAGGAACAGGCTGGATCAAAATTGGTTTAAATCATGATTATTATGCGGGGTAGTTTAAAGCTACGTGCTCAGCGGCAACAACTTGCTGGCACCTCGTTTTCGAGCAAGGGTCGGGGAGGAGTATTATCTACTGAGGGACACGGTCGCGGTCGCAAAGGACCTCGGCGGCGAGGTCGGAATGACGGGAGGCGTCTGTTTTTGTGTATTGTGCTGGTGGCCCTATTCTGCTCTTGGAGGAGTGTGATGGGATCATCAGGGTCGGAAAGTACATGCCGCGGACGGCGGATCTGACTAATTCTAGAAGGGACATAATTGGCTGCTTCAACAACCAAGGGGTTACGATGTCTAGGAGCGGAGTCAAAGTAACGCTTGGACATGCGTTTTAGGAACTGGTGAATCGTAGGGATTCTACAGTCGAGATGGAGGATCTCGTTTCTGACATAGAAGGGAGCTCCCGTGGCTTTACGGAGGAAACGGTTCTGTAAGGCTTGCAACCTATGGATGGAATGGGACTTGGCGTGGGCGAATACAGCACCCGCATAGGTCATAATGGGTCGGATACACGATGTATAGATGCGCAGTTTGCACTTAAGTGACAATTTGCTGCGTGCATTTAGAACGAAATGGAGTCTACCTAGAGCGAAAGCGGCTCGCGAACGAACCGTCTTTATGTGCTCAGAAAAGGAGAGATGATGATCTAGGATAACACCTAGGTATTTGGCGCGCCTAGCCCAAGGGATTGGTTTGCCGAACATGGTGATAGGTCGGGGGAACGGGGGGGGTCTAGTTCTCGGTTTAGAAAAGCTAACCGCTTGACTTTTGTCGGGATTTACTTCTATTCGCCATTTTCTAAACCAGGCGCCAAGGTTGTTGACAGCCCTTTGGAGGTTTAGCAGCATCGTAGCTGAATTTCCCTTACAGATGATCGCTGTATCGTCTGCGAACAGAGCCAACTGCGTCGATCTGTGTTTGGGGATGTCGCTGGTGAATAGCGTGAAGATGAGGGGGGCTAATACTGAGCCCTGAGGGACTCCAGCCCTTATGGGGCGGGGGGAGGAAAGGGCTCCTTCGATGCGGAAGCGAAAGGTGCGATTCGACAAATAGTCTCGTAAGATGAGCACGAGACGATCCGGCACACCGAGTTTGTAGAGCTTAAAAATTAAGCCGTTGTGCCAGACTTTGTCAAACGCCTTTGCTATGTCGAAGAATACTACGCTCGTTTGTCGGCCATGGGTGAGAGCACCGCTGATTAGCTCGACAATACGATGGACCTGATGCACGCTAGAGTGCTGAGTTCGAAAGCCGAACTGTTCGTTGGGGATGAGGCCCTTGGTCTCTGCATAGTCTCTGAGACGCTTATAAATAAGCCTCTCATAGATCTTGCCTAGAACCTTGAGCAGACTGATGGGCCTATAACTGGATGGCTCATTTTTGGGTTTTCCGGGTTTAGGGATACCTATGACAGTGGCCTCTTTCCACGTCTGGGGAAAAATGTTATTGCTTAACGCACCATTGAAGATGGTGGTCAAAAGCATAATTAAATGGGCTGGGAATAGTTGGACCACCCTATTGGTGAGTCCGTCTGAACCGGCTTTGCGATTTTTCAGACCTTTGATAATCTCATGTACCTCATCTGGTTCGATGGGGGGCAGGGGAAAATCAGGGTCTTCAGTGGGAGGGATAGAGGCTCTACGTTCGACTTCGGCGTCGACCTCATTGAGGTGAGCTTTGTCTACTGGTAGGGTGCTGGGAGAGCATTGGGCTTCAAGACTGTCGGCTAGGCACTCGGCTTTGTCGATGTCGTCGAAGGCTAATGTTTTGTCCGGGCGGACTAAGGGGGGCATATGGCCTGAGTGAGGGGATCTGAGTTTTCTCTGGAGTTCCCAGAAGGCAAGGTGAGTAGGCTCAAGGTCGCTCAGCATCTTGTTCCAGCCCGTTTCACGCAGCTCCGCCATACGTGTCCTTACAGATCTCTGTAAGTAGCGCATGTGGGCTTTGTTGGCGGCGCAGGGAAAGCTGCTGTAGGCACGGACAGCTGCGTTCTTCTCAGTCAGCAGGGCGCGCGCATCGTCCGGGAGTTTCAGGTAACAGGGATCTGTTGCCGGAACCTCCCTTGAGCAGTCGCTCAGGACGGTTTGCACGTGCTCCGTGAGTGAGTCGATCGCAGCTGTCGTGTTAGCGATTGAGTCAAATTGGTCCGGAATAGAGTCTAGTAAGGGGGACGTGTTGGATTTCAGCTTTTCGCTTACTTTCTTCCAGTCCGTCACCTTTCTAGTGGGGAGAGGGTGGTTTGGGTCAGAGGGACCTTGAACAGGTTACGGGGATACTTTGAGTTAAATAGTGCCATAACGTCACAAGTATGTACAATACGCGCCACGAAAGATGAGACTTGACCGCGCCTCCCGCCGCTCCTTCCGGCGCCCCGATGACGCCCCGGGGCGCAGACTTCATACCGCTAAAGAGACCCATAAATCGTCTACTGCGCAAGTCAAACCACGTGGTGTGTCAAGTCTCATCTTTAGTGGATAATATGTGTGTGTGAATAGTGCGTGTTATAGTTTTTGTTCTTATAGATAAAAAAGTAAAACTATATTTTAAACATACATTTGTATTTTTCTCTAAAACTAGATTTATTTAATTTCTAAAACTAAGATGATGATGATTGTGCCAAGACTCTTCATCGTCTTGCTCGCTCTCTATATCTTCGGAAACCTCCGAATCTGCATTGGAGTCATCATCAGCTGGAGCACTGATCACTCCTAACTCAAAAAGGTGCGGATAAGTGCGGCTGATTTGATGATACTTATATTCGATCTAACAATACCAATTAAAATAATAACCGGGACGAAGCCGGAAATTTATACAACAAAAACCTTTTTATGCGTAAAAATGTGGTAGAAAATTTGATTGTTCCAAAGGTCTTTTTCAAACGTCGAAAAAACTATATTTTACTAACAAATAACACAGCCAAATGTTTAATAAGTACTTTTTCTTTACTGCTTCGTCGAAATCCATAAAAAAAAAAACAATTAAATCATTGTTAACCAACATTTTTACTTTACAACTGAGACAGTGACAATTAGAAAACCGAGAAAGATGACGTACACTTGCAGCGATTGTAAAGTTCCGACTGATACTAGGGCGCGGGTGTAGCCGATGAGAGACGAGGATGGGTTGCCTATGGTTCTCCAGTCATTCAACAATAATAATAATCAGTTTTTTTTACCTCCGTCGAGTTTAAAAAAAAATGATATATGACCGGCTAGATTGGCCGCCCCATAGTGCGAAGTAGGGCCAAAAGGCTACAATAGGTATGAAGCCTGGGTAAAAAAAAAAAAAACGATTTAGACCGTCAGTCAGATAATAAAAAAAAAAAAATACACATACTTTTTACTTTATCATATTAATAAAATAAAAAATACTTAGATAAAACGCATTCAATTTGGGGAGTGAAGGTCGCTACGTCACACGTAAGTTTAAAATCTACATACTCGTGACGTCATTGCTTATTTTAACTCAATGTATCGCCGTAATCTTGTGATTACATAAAAATTGAAAAAATTCGAGTCCAAATATTTTTAATAACCTACCTGAAGGATAAAAAAAAAAAAAAAATTGTCGTCATAAATATTCGCAATTCCTTTTCACCCAACAGCTTGCGCCATCTGTGTTTACAAAGTGTCAACACATAGCAGACATTTTTTATCTCCAGTCATATGACTCCATCTAATTTTTAAAACCACAAATTGCCTTACCTTTTGCAGTATGTATACATTATGTTAAGCTACGTTATAACTATAGTTTAACAAAAGACTGCTAGACAGTTAGCTAAAGAGAAACTATTAACTCTAGATTCATTGTTTCATTGGTTAAGCGTGAACGTTGCAATTTAAGTGGGAAACAAGTGGTTTTGTAGAATGTCTGCCTGGGAAATATTATGTCCTTGAGAACTTGAGAAACGTTTTTAGCCAAAAATAGGACGTATTTTCTCTTTTCAAAACAAATGAAATCAAGTCATTTTATTTCGGTCTAAGAGACCCATAAATTGTAAGTAAAAGGTTTGCACTAAAAAGCCAATGTTACTGCCTTAAACTAAAGAGGAATTCATGGCAAGACCATGCACCCAACAATTAAAACACTAAACTCTTCTGCAGGGATTGCGCGGATATCCGAAAATGTTAACGTGGCCCCTGGCAATATAGGCAACTGAAGGAACACGGGTGGGTTTTAGTCAGTAAGAGTCTGACACGCCCTCCCGCTCCACCTAGAGCGGGAGAAGTTGTTTGATAATTTCCCACCCAAAGAAAAAAAACAGTGTATCAGTCTTCGCAAAAATTGTATTATTATATTAGGCTTCAGGATGCTATTGTGACTGGCTCTTGTTCTACTCAGGAATGACGCTATTTTTTGCAGCAGATGGCGTGAAATCCATCGGTGCGAGTTGCACTGCAAAAACTAGAAACGGACGGCAAATTGTTAAATTGTTAAACAGAGCACTTCATAGACATGAAGACACTACAAGAAACAGATTGATATTAGATTGTAAGCTTTCTGAAGAATGAATATACAATTGGAGGCGGCAACGCTGAAAAATAAGGTTGTAAAATTGAAGAGCTTCAATGAACCTGAAAATGAGACTTGGGAGAAGACGACGTCCTTCAGATAAAACTGAACCAACTAACATTGTAGGAAATTTCGAGAACCTGACCGAGAATGTACTGTATACGTAGTTGACACTGAATATTCTATTACCGGAAGATGCGATGCCAAATTGCCATGCAATTAAAATATTCCATTATATAATCCAATTAGTAATTTTCCAAATACTCGAACAAATCCAACATTCCACAACATACAGACTACGTAGGTAGGTCGCTAACAATGCTATGACATCACCGGCCTGACAGCGAGCGTGATCTGAATGGGACGGACGAAAAGACTGATTATGTAACTAGTTTGCACACTGTACTATACTAGGATTACAATATTAGTTAACGGTTAATATGGAAATCTACCGATGACCGTTTCGGTAGACGTGTTCTTGAGTGGAGACCGCGAATTAGTAAAAGGGTACGACGCCCTCGGGCTAAGTGACGATTCGAAGGTTGTCGGGTAGCCGCTGGATGAGAGATTAGTGAATTTAAATACCAATTTTGTTTTAAACAGTTTTTAAATTGTCATCAGATTCTCATCACGCTTTAGATTTGCAACGGATATCCGGTTACTATCCGGTATCCGGCCTATCCAGGCATTTTTTTAACTATCCGCGTTGTCATCTTGTGCCGGATATCCGGCTAGTCGGATACTTGGTCTAATTTTCGTAATAAAACGTAAATAATACTACTAATTTCGGAAACTAACCTGTTTAAATTTACAAAAAAAAAAAAAAAATTGGGTCTATAAGTGGTAGGTCATCATCATCATAATTTCAGCCGCAAGATGTCCACTACTGGACATAGGCCTCCCCAAGCATCGCGACATCGACCAATTCTGTGCTTCCCGCAAGTTGTGGGTAGCTAATTATAATTAATATCTGAAATCATGCATGATGACGTTCGCTTTGGCCGGATATCCAGCTATCCGGCTTCGACAGTCACCTGTTATCCGGTATCCGGTATCCGGCGGAATCACTATCCGTTGCAACTCTATCACGCTTGTATCCTCCAAAGGGTTAGGTAAAGTTACACCCACATTTAACCAGTTATTTTCAAGTCCCATGTAATTGATATAAACTGCCGAGTTCAAGACTCTAAACTGCTAGTGCTAAACCTGTCGTGAAAAAAATCAATAACACTGCTTGCCCCCTTTTTTTTGGGTGGTAAATTATCAAATAGCTTCTCCCGCTCTGGGTGGAGCGGGAGGGTGTGTCAGACACTTACTGACTAAAACCCACCCGTGTTCCTTCATTTGCCTATATTGCTAGGGGCCACGGTAACCCTTTTGGACAATAAACGCAACCCCGGCAGGCATCGGCCCTATCGGACCCCGTCAGTTCTGCTGACATCTCTTTGAGGCGCGCGTGGAACACAACGCGCCGGCGACCCGAGCCTGGTCCTTATCGGACGACGAGCTACCGATAGGTAGCCGTCCGCAAGCCCGCGAACACTGCTTGCCCTGGAAATCGAAAGTAGGACCGCATACTAAGCAGTCGTGGTTGCAGCCATAACACCAAAGAGGCAATAATTTTCATCACAGTAACCGCTACCACGAACAATCATATTGCTAAAACCAAATGCATAAGAAAAAAAAAAAAACTTGCCAAGTGCGTGTCCGGACCACTCACAAAGAAGGTTCCATAGTTGGGATGAATTTCTCCCAGAAATAAAACTTTGTAGTTGAAAAATATGTTCTCCCAGACATCGAAATACGTCACTTTCAATTCTCCAATTGCAAATGTAAGTTTGTAATTGTATTTTTTTTTTGTGATACAACTACAAATTAACATTTTCGGACTTTTTCCTATAAGTACTTGTACTGTGAGACCTTGCTCCCTGCCAAATTTCATGATTCTAGATCAACGGGAAATATCTTGTAGGTTTTGATTTATTTGCGAGCACAGATAATATGTTTGCGAGTATCAAAATATATCACATAAATGGCCGTATTTCTTTATTGCATTGACTTAGAAGCTTGATTTTTTTTTGAGCTCCGCGGGACCAGTGATCTACGTATTTGGTATTAATTTCAACTTGATACCTCCACGCTTTCCTGAGAAAAAGGGTCTTGACAGACTGACGGACGGAAAACTAAGTGATCCTGTAAGGGTTCCGTTTTTAGGGTTTCGTACGTCAAAAGGAAAAAACGGAACCCTTATAGGAGCACTCGCGTGTCTGTTAGTCTGTCACAGCCAATTTGCTCCGAATCTAATTGACCGATTAAGTCGAAATTTGGTACACATGATTATGTATTTCTGTGACCCAAACACGGACGTGTAACGTAAATAAATGAATTTTGAATATGGGCGTAACTTTTGGGGGGGTAAATAAGAAAAATAAAAAATAATAGTTTTTCAAACTGTATCGTGTGACATATTTATTTTATTTTTATTTATTTATATATATCAAGTAAAAGGGCTTGTTACGAGGATCTCAAATATATATATAAACACATTTAAAGATATTTAAGAAAATATATGAAAATTGACTATTCCACCCCTTATCTCCGAAACTACTGAGCCTAAAATTTTGAAAAAAATACAGAGAATGGTTCTTCACTTATATATTACAGGAAAACCTATAAGAAGTCTATGGTTTTAAAATAACACGGTAAATCTATCAATATTGTGCGTACACACTTATATTTGTAGTTGAAATGTATAGGAGAACATGTAATTCAACTACAATGTTAAGTTTGTATTTGGGATAAATTCATTCCAACTACGGAACCTCTGTATGTAGTCCGACACGCACTTGGCCGATTTTGCCTATCGGGGTACGGAACCCTAAAAAACATAACATTATATCACGTCTGTATTCCCCGAAAGGTTGGGCAGAGGTGTACCTATAGTACACCCACATTGGGTGCGAGACCGAGCCTATTGTCATCAACTGAACGGAAAATTCAGAGTCCGGGCTGCTACTGAGAAATTCCAAAAGGAAAAAACCCAATTATAGACCTGAGAATCGAACCTAGGACCTCATGCCCAGCAGTATCGCTTGTGAGCACTAGACCAACCAGGCAACGAGGTACAAAAAACAAATCTCATTAATTGCCTTAACTATACAAATTCAAAATCCTGAAGCAAAGTGATCATTACCTCTGAAAACGATGTCAATACTACCTAAAATATTCAACTGAAAAATACTTTCAGTGCTGAAAATTGTTGGAACCAAATGAAAACAGAATGTGAAGCGTCATTTAAAAAGTGTCGTATTGATTTTACGAGTATTTCCAATCGAGTTATCATTTTATTTTGCAGTGAGATGGATACGAATGAATTGATTAAGTGCAGTGGGAGTGCTTGAAATTGTACGGTTTTGAGTACCATGGTGTATTTTTTAAGATTTTAATTAAAATGAATATAGGTTATGCCAGTCGTTACAAGTAGTCAAAAACTAAACTCAAACACAGGGGTTTGTATCGTGTACCCAGTAACTGGGTTGTGGAGGTCAGACGGGCAGTCGGTCCATGTAAAATACTGGTATTCAGCTGCATCTGGTGGAAAAAGGCTAGGCAAATTGATTTTTGTTATGCAATTCAATTAAATTCAAAATATTTTATTTCACATAAACCTACATGGGAACTTATGAATCGTCAGAAGCTAGGTGCACGGTTCCAATTGGTCGTTTCTTATGGAGAAGAGCCGGCAAGAAACTCCACGGTTACTCTTTTAAAAATAATTGGCTTTTATAATTCTTTCAAATAACAGTGTGACTACATGGGAGGACAGTGTAGGTCTTTCAATAAGTTACAGGTACTTAATAAAATAGAAAATAGTCAACAAATCTACAGTCCACTAAGCCTACAGCGTTCTCAGATTCACGAAATAGAAAAGAATCTATAAAAAAGATAAATAAATTAATAAAAATAAAAACCTATTTTAATTAAACGCAATGCCGGCGACATGACTCTATGGTAGCTTGACTGTTCAGGATGCATCTCACGTCCTTAAATATACTCGTGAAGGTTTTTAATAACCAACCTAAAAAAGAAGGGATTTCGTATTGCATGTAATTCGTCGGTATTTCTGTGAAATGCATAAGCATAATAAGCTTCTAATGTTCCCACTGGTGGGACACAGGTCTCTCAGTGAGAGGGAGTGAGCCGTAATCCATCGCACGGGACAAGTGCGGGTTGGTAGATGTCACCAAGTCTTCGAATTTTTTGTTCTAGGACATGCCAGCTACCTCACGATATTTTCCTTCACCGTTTTGAGAGCAGTGGTGATGAAATAATTTACACAAAGTAAAGCGCCTGTCGGGGTTCAACCTACGACCAACAACTCGTAACTCGCAGCCGTTAGCACTGGGTCACAACTGCTCTCTGCTGCGAAATGATTTTTCTTTACGTATGTTTTTGTTTCCGTTTAGTAAACATAGGTTCAAGGAATTTAAAATCCATCGCCATCAAAACATGCACGTTTTTCTCCTCCACCAAGCCATAAGAAAGCCATACAATAGCCCCGTCAAGTTGCAAAGCTATTAAACGAGAACTACCCTCGAAAATGCCCCTAACTGGTTGTTATTAAAAAGCTAGGCATTTCATGGGGCCATTTCAACCCCTTTTACGAGTATGAAAGGGTAAAAAAATATCTTCCAAATGTACCATAAAATGTCAAAGACTATAAACCAGAGAGATCTTATTATTTTATAAATTGCCTATTAGTAGATGATTGGGGGTGTACTCTATATTTACGCAGTTGATTTTTATGTCACCAGGTAGAAGGGTTGGGCTAATAAGGCAGTTTGGGGGATCGTCGTCAAATTGGGGGATAGGGGCAACAATTTGAAATGGGTTATGAGGTAGTTTGCAGTTTAGAATTTTCCTTTGGTGCATATGGAAGGAGAAAAATTGAAGACAAAAATGGAAGAAGAAAATAGTAACATAACAAGTACTTCCCCTAAGTATCTTTAGAAGCGAAGAGACAAATATCGTACCGTCATATTGTTAAGAATTTTATGATCATAACCATTTTGTTCATATAGTATGTATCAGAATGATTTGGTCAAAATTAGGGACGCACCACCAATTTAGGGGTACAGAAAAAAAGAAAAAGGGGTACCATCAAATTAAATTGGACCAACATCGTCATCGCGAAAAAAGTATCAGCCATATTGTACAAAAGCGGACTTAATGCCCGAGGCAGTTTCTTCCAGTCAACCTTAAGGTGAGGCAGAGACAAAACATGGCAGGTGCAACATAATAGGGGCTTTACACGATCGTCTAAATGGCTATTTGACTAGGCGGCAAGTGACTAAAATCGCAAGCCCCAAACTTGGGTGCCATCCGACTTTTGCCGTGCGGCGACAAGCCGTATACGGCGGGTAACTGAAATCGGCCGTGTAAATGGTCAGTTGCAGGCAGTGTTGCCATTTTAGTGACTTTGTCACTAGATCTGAGAGTGTTTGCTGTTCATGGTGACATTTTTTTTATGATTTAGTAACAAAAACTTTCTAGTGACTTTTAGCGACTTTTTCATGATAAACACAGCAATTATATATTATTTAACTTGTTGGTGCAAAACCAGCTAAAAGAAAAAAAAAACTTATGTTTTCACCCAAATGACGAAAATCGTTAAAAACATAAATAAGAAAACTGTACTTCTTTGTAGTACTACTATCTACTTCCTTAATACAACTGCAAGTTTCGACTTCCACTGCAACTACAGAGCAACCACTCCACTTTCACCACGGCCGGACGACGATGATACAATGATAATAGATGAGGATTTAATTCAACTAATTAATTTTTAAACATAGAGATTCTTGATTAATTCAAATTGAACGGTGTGTTTTGTCCATTAATTTTTCATATTTGTTTTTAATTGTCACTATAATCAGTAATTTTGTTGATTAAGATTGATTAAATAATTTAGTGACTTCTAGTGACTTTTTGAACTAATTTTTTCCCCCAATCTAGTGACATTTTAGTAAAAGTTTGGTGAGTTTATTTTTTTCCTATGCGGCAACACTGGTTGCAGGCGATCGCCCGCCGCATGAGGTGTGTTTTGCGCTGTGTTTTCTGCTACGTCGTTGGTACAGATCATTTAAAAACCATAAATAAAAATAATATGATAACATTTTTTGTAGTGTTATTTCTTCGGAAATGAACAAGTCGCATGCGATTTTTGTCGACCGGCGTAAATGGGGTGGCGATTCGATTTCTATAAGCTAACTACCCGCATACTGGTAATTTGCCGCACGGCTAAAATCAACCCGTTTAAACCCCAATAAGGGATAGATAAGTCGAAAAAGAGTAAATACGAATACATAGATACATACTACATTTAAACAAAATAAACTTTGCCAGGGGAAACAGGTAGAGGAGAAAACGAATCTAGCAAATCAGCGCTGGGATGATTTTTTTCTGGCTTTTAATAAGACAGCGAAAATAATAAAAAAAGGTGATATAACCTTATTTGTACAAAAGGATTAGATAATATAGAGTCTTTTCTTCATTCGTCGTGGGATTATTTCTGAGGTTAAATTGGATGAATCCAGTTGTCTGTTAAGTATGTCATAGTTCTTGTTGACCGTCACAAATTTTACATAAAGCAGAACAAACCTAGAGTATCGGGGCATATGAAACGTTTAATCCAGTGGTCGGTAAACTTATTAGTCAATAGATAGCCAAATATCAGTACTATAACGACTAAGATTTCTTAAGAGAGTCAATCCTTTCTGTGTGTCCAAACTGTGTCAATACACTTTTCTTAATCCTTAAGACGCCCAGCCGCTTTCACTCCGCAACGCTTCCTAAAATTAACTTACTAATAGGATGTCTTCATCATCATCATCATCATATTATCGGCTGATAATAATATTATGAAGGCATCTTACTTATTAACAAGTTAACCTTGGAAAACTTTGAAAGGTACAGTAAATGATTAATTTTCGATTTCCTGCATGTTCATGTTTGGTGAAAATAGTTCGGAAATAAATCTTTGAAATATAATTAGAATTTTCAATAGAACTTGATATCTTGCTTAATGACCGAAACGCTGACCCCCGCACATATCTACTTTGGCACTCATCGATATTTATATACTCTATGCCAAAGAGCGGCATGCGGCTCGCAAGTCGCGGTTTGCCGACCACTGGTTTAACCAGTCAATTTCAATGAGTACTCTTTACAAACCTCACTAGGGTTAAAGTATTATAAAAATACATACATACACTCACGCCTTCGTTCTATGAGGGTAGGCAGAAACAGCAGTTGGCCATCTGCGACTGTCCTTACATTATCCTTGTGCTTCGTTTACGTTCATACATCTCGTCATACACGCACGCCGCCATTTGCGAATACTACGCACCCTGACCTTTCTGAAGAAAATCACCAATAAGGTCACTTTTTATGTCCTTCTAGGTGACCCCCCTCCCGGTGTTTCCACTCACATATTGGCCTTTCGTTCATCCTCTCAACACGACCAAGCCATCTAAGCATATTCTTTTATCATTTAGTATATTAAAAAAAATTTAAAAGCGTAAATGTAGGGCAATACCAAAGAAGAAAGAAAAATCCGTTTATTTGCGGTAAACATGACGCAAAGAAAGAACACAAAACAAAAAAGAATATTTTGGGGGAAAATATGCGTCACATCCACGCGAAACGGCCATCGCTCAGCATAATGCCGCGACCCTATGCGAGATAGAGCCACATGGCTGGTTTTCAGTGACAGCCGGCGTTAACGTTATGACGTCGACCGGTGCAGCATACAATGATCAAGATATAAAAATACAATATTTCGAAATGTTTATATAAAATATAATATTTAAAATGGCAAAATTCCGTTCAGTTGGCATCAACTCGCGTGCAGCCGACAATCATAGATGGTCCTGCTGTTTCACATCATTCTCTTGACCCTTTCCTAAATTATTTGGATTCAACGCATGTCTTTTTCATCCATAGTTAGATATTAGTCGTCATCTCGGCATTCACCCCTTTTGTAGACATATCATCTTTCAAACACTGCTGTTTGCCATCAAATATTTTCGATCATATCTTTTGTTAAATATTTCCTCTAAGAGACCACCTAAACGAAACATCGCATCTCCTAAAACATTAAATCTATGCCATTTTAACTGCTATCGTAAAGCATCGCACAGAATAATAATCTTTATAACTATCCATTTACGAACAACAGCCGCCTTGTTTCGTGTAGCAGTATGAAATTATTGGACATTACTCTCTGGGTGATATTATTATGGTTAGTGGGCAAAATACTTGGCTTGTTAATATATTTTTGTTTGTGTTTCTGTGTGGTCTGGGGCGTAGGTCATGCTATCTCTTAATGGATGAAAGCTGATTTGGCTATTATAATGGATGCACTGTTTTGGTAGACAATTTATTTAATCTAACAGAGCGTTTTGATAACTTATGCTATTAAATGAGCAATATTTGTATATAATACAATATAGGGGTTTACAGGGGCGAAAAATCGATCTAGGTAGGTCTCACATCTGCTGAAATTCATTATCTCTATTTTCACAGCCCCGGGAATGTGATACAACGTTCGTATACCTGGACGATATGTTTATCTATTTTCACCTGAGTAGAGTTCGGTCGACCAGTAGCCTAATTGCGTAACTTATTTTCGTAAGAAATTATGCCTAATTTGTTTTATTTTGACAGTTCAACAACATTCATTGCGTTATTTACGTTGTTGAGCAGATTTTTTTCCAACTTATGAAGCAATGGATTAGCAATCTGTTTCAAATCGAAACAGATTGTGATTATGTTGTATTACGCAATTAGGGTACAGGTAGCCTTTCAAAAGAAGGACCGCTAATAATTGTGGCTGATTACAGACTGAGAGAGAGAGTGGTGGCCCAGTGGTAACGGCCCCGACTTACGAGTTGCAGGTCGTGGGTTCGAACCCAGGCACAGGATAAGGCGGGAGGACACGCCCGGGTGTCATCATTGTGTGGATCGCCCGGAGGACACGGTGGAGCATACGGTGGAGGTCTGCCCAGCTTGGGCGGAGCATCGCCGTGTCCTAGTGGAGGCGATCGGCGGCGGTGATCTCTCGCGTCCGGCCCTGGTTCAGGCCATGGTACGGAGCGAGAGGAAATGGGAGGCCGTCACCTCCTTCTGCGAAGCGGTAATGCTCGCGAAGGAGGAGGCGGAGCGCGTGAGGGAGAGGCAAATTTCGCGCCCTCACGCCCCTAACTGCCGCAGGAGGAGACGCCCAGGGCGTCGGGAATCGCGAGGCGATTTCCGGCCACCGTAGGCGCGGGTTTGCGGGCGGTGAGCAATGGGTAGCTCACCGTCCGATAAGGACCAGGCCCGGGTCGACGGCGCGTTGTGTTCCACGCGCGCCTCAAAGAGATGTCAGCAGAATCGACGGGGTCCGCTAGGGCCAATGCCTGCCGGGGTTGCAAAGAAAACCGAGAGGGAGATCGTGGCCCCCGGCAACAGGGCAACGGAAGGAACACGGGTGGGTTTTAGTCAGTAAGAGTCTGACACGCTCTCCCGCTCCGCCCAGAGCGGGAGAAGTTATTTGATGATTTCCCACCCACAAAAAAAAAAAAAAAATGGTTCGAACCCAGGCACGCACGTTACTTTGTGTAAATAATTTAATTATCACTGCTCTCAAAACGGTGAAGGAAAACATCGTGAGGAAACCGGCATGTCTTGGAACCAAACATTCGAAGACATATGACATCTACCAACCCGAATAGGCACGCGTGATAGATTTTCTCGAAGAGAGGAGGCTTGTGTCCCAACAGTGGGAACATTATAGGTTGATTAAGGTACAGTCTAAGATTCAATCACTAAACCTAAAGGTATCTCCCACTCCAAGAGGGAATTTTAACTGCATCTGTTGTGACTCTCATCATACGTAATATGCCATCCTATATTCTTTTATTATCGATCAACTAAGAAATATGCTAGAAAATTCAAAGTCTTATTTATTCCACTGCAAAATAACAAATGAGTATTGTATTTTGTAGTATTTTGTATAAGCGGCATAACTAGGATATTGGAGCGCGGACCAGAAACGTCTGCATATTGAAGTCAGCACAAAGATCTGTTGTTTGCTTTACATAATAAATTATATACAGAGTTTTGTTAGCAAGAAAATGTGGAGCAGGCGAATTTATTACTTGAGTTACTTTGAAAAATGAATAGATAGGGTTTAACAGCATGGTGGATAGCTGGCAAAATCTTATTGCAACTTTCATAATTATAATGGAATCATTTTTGTAAAAGAATAGATACAATTATAAGTCCTTTTTATTCTAAGTCCTGTCACCATCAAATGATCACACACTTACACTCACACTCATGCATAATAGCACTTTTTCAAGTTGATCGATTGAATCAAGTTGAATAAAAAGAAAATAATAGTAATAACTATTATCTTCTTTTTATTCACGATTTGTTTGTTACGTTTTCTTTAATTTATAATCTACAAAAGAAAAAAAAAAACTAAATGTAAATTTAGGTTTTTTTTTTGCAATTTGAAACATAACCTATTTTACTTTTACTACCAAACATAAATTTTTAAAATAATTAAATGTTTATATTGTATTAATTAAATGTTTATATAGGCTTGCTTAGTTTTGGGGCCATTGTAATCTTTTTAGCAATAAAGTTTTTTTTATTATTTTAGTTCACCCTTGAAGCTTCCTATTTAAATCTTAATTTAGTAGTATTTTCATTTATAACAGTAATACAGGTTTGAAACTGGACAATATAGGTAATTCACCTAGCGTGTATTTTTTTTGCTTTTTGGACCCAGTTAATTTTTAAAATCTTTGACCTTAGGTCACACACACACACGGCGTTTTTTTACACGCACTTTCCGAGCAACGAGCGTCGTCTGCTCGTTATATGGGCCCATTTTCTGAATTGAAAAAGCAGCGCTAGTTGCCGTTGACACGCGTCAACGACGTATAAAAAAACGTGTGCGAAATACTACAAAATTATGTCAATTAAAAATTCCAAATTCAAAATATTTTATTTCACATAAACCTACATGGGCACTTATGAAACGTCAGAAGCTAGGTGCACGGTTCCAATTGGCCGTTTCCTATGGAGAAGAGCCGGCACGAAAGTCCACGGTTACTCTTTAAAAAATAAATGGCTTCTACAATGTTTTCAAATTACAGTGTTAATAGATATGAGAGGACAGTGTAGGCCTATCAACAAGTACCAGGTACTTGGTAAAATAGAAAATGGTCCACAAGTCTACAGCCAATGAAACACCTTGTTCAAATTATCGTATTCATTTGTAGGCGTCATTGGTAGGTATAGCTTTAAACAGAAACTTGTTCCTATTACCACAGTAACCAGTAATCTTACTATTTGAAATTATTGATAGCTATGAAAAATGGCCAATCAGCCAGATGTTTGAGGCTATCGCCACTCATTGAGGTTATATAATATGTTAAAAAATCCTGTCTGATCTGAAAGGGGCTCATAGGTACTGCGATAACATTATCTAAAAGTAATTGCTTTTTAAAAATCACATTTTTAGTACCAAATTCCTTAAAAACGAGCAAATTTTCAACAGGGTTACATAAGTTATGACTTGTAGGCTAAACGAAGGCCACCCACGTCTCATGTAATATAATCCGGTAAGATTCCCCATAGAAAAAATTAGTCGATGTTTTCTTTCCATTTTCCTTAAAAATACCACAATAGACTCTCAGTATGATACCTAACAACACCCGAAAAGGGTTTTTTTACATGTTGTATTGATGCACTACTTACAATGTAGCGACCTTACACACTACAATTGCCTTTTTGAGAAAATCAAAAAGTCGGGAGGTGGACGGTGACCACAGAACAGATAGATTTATCTGTTCTGTGACGGTGACGGGAGGTTGTTGGACACCCGTTTGGAACGCAGTTCCTTTCGCTGTGTGTTATGTAATACAGAGCCATCTAGTGTGGTCTCAAGTTTCGGTTTCAACTTTTTCGGGCATAACGCTTTTTCATTACGTGACGATTTCTACCAGTTTACTATCTTACCGCAAGCCACGTTTATAGAACTTCGTTCCAAAAATGTCATTATTATGAACAGTAGGTATTTTTTTACTTACACGGTGCACTTTTATAATTACAAGAAGTTTTGACGTAATTTTTATACCTTGTACAGATATTCTATTTCACGAAGTCCGTTCGGCTTTGATTGTAGTAGTGACATATCCCGACAAGCGCGCTTGTGTGTGTAAAAGTAGGTAACGTTAGCAAAAAAATCTGATATATATTTAAGTCGAGATTTAATAATCTAAATAAAATTTTGGTTTTAAAAGTATATACATTTTGTAAATAAATTAGATTAGGTTGCAATAAATACAAAAATATTAAGAATATGTAGGCATTTAATTAAGCATTGGTGTTACAGAATGGAAACGAAACAAGTAGGACTATTCAGTATTTTCAATCACTATCACATAAATTTTCGATTTCCGATTCCGTTTTGCTGTCGTCAGAATCATCTTGTACATTGATTATAAATTCAAAATCGAGATCAAAATATTTCAAGTAGTCTTTTTCAATTTTTTCAACATGAGCACAAGTTTTTTGCCACGTTTCACTGCTAACTTGGCCCAAACTTTCATTGATCAGTCTTTCCGTGTTCGTCATGTTTTGCTCGATATTTTTAGATGTGACATAATTTTTAACGATCCCCCAAATATTTTCAATCGCATTTAATTCTGGGTGATAAGGGGGAAGGCGTAAGACATCAAAACCCTTGCTTTTTATAAAATCGTCAATCTTGTAGATTACGTGTTGGGCTTTGTGCTTCTTTATTGTATCGTACAATTCCAATTTAAGAAGAGATTCATCAAATGCTATAATACCCTTATCCCTGAGCCATTGCTGCATATCGGCTTTCTTTGTAGATTGCGTCGGTAGTCGTTCAGCCCGTGTGTTGTGATAAGATGCATTGTCTAAGACAATGACAGAGCGCGGAAGTAAATTGGGTAGCAACTTTTCATTTAGCCATTTTACATAGTTATCATAGCTCATATTTGAATGATAATCACCAGCTGTTGAGTTGGCCTTATAAACCAAGGAAGCATTTTCAATAAAACCATCCTTGGTTCCCGCGTGCACTAAAATAAAGCGAGTGCCTGTGCTAATTTTTTTTAAAAACGGAGTTCTTTCCTTTTTTTTGCCGAGGTGTTGTTTCGCACGTGTGTCGAAAGGACGTAGCTCTCATCGGTGTAGACAATGGGCTGACTTTGAGAGCGGTACTCTGTTATTTTTTTTTAATATTTTAAACGCCACATTTGTATATCATGACGCTCCGTCAAGACTTTACGGTTGTTCTCTGTTTTGCGCCACTTGTAACCTAATTTCAACAGTAACTTGCGAACAGTTTCTAAACAACCTTCGAATCCGATTTTTTCATTCAATGCTTTTCTTAACTTAGCTAATGTTGGAATTTCTTTATGGACAATATGGAAATCTTGTACAGTACTGCGAACCACATCGGCTGTAAAATTATTTATATCCACTTTATTATCTCGCTTTCTCCTTTTCTTCATAGGTGAAGTGAATTTTGATGAAGTGGATGGCAATTCCTTCTCTTCTTTTAATATTCTTTGAACTGTTTTTTGGCTCACACCCGTAGCTTCAGCTGTACGGCGTGTAATGTCTCGTAAATTAGACAAATCACAGTTGAGTTCCATTAATGATTTTGTAAATTCATATTCTTCTCGCAGAAAATGATAAACACTAGCTATCATGTTTCGACCCTAAAACAAAATGTAATCAAAATAATTAAGTAATATAAACATGTTATAACACAAAAAAACATTAATTTTATAAATACTTCTATTGCTATATTAAGTATCTTTGTATAACATTTTAATTGAAAACGTATAAATAAATATTACCTCACTATGGACAACTCTTCTTCGTTTTGTTGCCATGCTGACCTTACTCCGTGAAACAATTTGGCGCGAACTAAAAACCACTACTGATCCGGACCGTGTCCCGATCGACACTGAGCGCTCTCGAGGTTACGCACACAAAAACAATGTGCATGTGCACGCTTGACAACATTCATAGCCAAAAGGACTTCGTGGCATAGAACATCTGTAAGTACAAGGTATAAAAATTACGTCAAATTAACAGTTAGCGAACGAGATTGAATGTATGAAGATCTAAAAAGGTACGATACGCCATTTTTGTTATTATTTTGTTTGGGTGGTGAAACGGAAAAGTTCGAAACTGGAAGCAGGCGATTAAATCGCACCATGTAAATCAGGCTTTAATTTAGTAAGCAAACAGTAATAAAAACAAATGCATGTAGTCTAAGGAGGCGCTGCGTCGGAGCCGCACTGTCGCGCGACGCTGGGTAGATTTTATTTATGTTACACTCATTCTGAGGTATTCTGATTTTTTTCATCTTGCCTGCCGGTGCGGCAGCGGTGTGCACGTGATGATATTCATTCGTATACACATGTGGTCCAGCGCCGGCCGGTGCGGCTCCGGTATCATATACAGAACAGTGAAACAGATAACGCATTGTCTGTCCTACACTTGATCTAAGTCTATAGTTCAATCACAAATAAACCTCTACTAATTGCCCTTCCCAGGAACAATAGCTAGACTACTTCTACTGTATAATTTATACTTCTAATAAGCCCTCTTGGGGTTTAATCAGCAAAGCATTGGAGAGGACTAAGCTCAGGTCCGCACGGGCGCTGTTTTAACGCGACAATTTTACATCGCACACTGTAATTTCAACTCTTAGTGTTAAGCCGATCATTGAGATATGCTGGGATACCACAGAGTGTATCCCAGCGCGTCAAAAATATACACTATTGGATTTTCATCTCTCGGCACTAAGCAATGTGTTGAATATCCACAGCGTGATGAAAAGTCGCCACGTTAAAAAAGCGCCCCTGGGAAGGAGGGCTTAGTTGGTCTCTGTGAGAAGTAGTTACTAGTTACGTTACAGGCTTTCATCTTGGGCTTAAGTTATGCATTAAAGTTTTAATCAGTTTGTTATGGAAAAATGTGAAGAAAATGTAAGTACTTTTTGTAGTGAAGAAAATAGAGGACTTTTCTACGGACTTACTCAATTTCACTGGCCTTGTGTGTTAATTTTTTACATAGAATTTTGCATTTTGTTTAGTTCGACATATTGTTTAATGTTTCGTCTACCAGTAATCTATGTTATTTTCAACCGTTTCTTTAAAATCTCTTCATATTTCCGAATTACACACAACTTAAAAATTTGTGATTATTAGGTCAACACTGATTAAATATATGATATTACGTAATTACATAAACACACGCCTTCTTCCCACTGACTATACACACACACAAACACACACATACAATACATAACACATACGTGCACACACATGACATAATTACAATAGTGATGTCTTTTGCTTGTTAAGAAAAATAAACACACTTCATAAATACACAATAAACAAAATCTTCTGTTATCTTCTCTTCTCTTCTCTCGCAGAAAAGTAGGCACTAACACACCTGAAAGTTTGCTCACCTTGATTAAAACACAGGTTCGAGCAACAATTCAGGCCCATCAGTGTACCGTACTCTTTTCTTATAACTTCTTAAGCTTCTGTAAGATTCTTCTGTTCTGTTCTGTGACTTCTATTTAATTCTTCTGTTTCTTCTTTCAATATACTAGCTTGCTACGAGTAGTACGCGGTCACGCGGCTGTTCAAGTTTTAGAAAAAAATATCAGTACTTTGTAAAGCACTGTCTCCACCTGACACTCTTAGCAGTGATATGATAAATTATTGATTAATGCAATTCATATTCATTGTGTAGGTGCACTAAATAGCGAAATTTCAAAATTTAATTGAGTGATATGTACAAATTAATCGAAACAATGAATTATTTGTCAGTAATTTGTGCCGTTGCCAACTTTCTGAATGCACCTAATGAAACTTTGTTTCCTATCAAAAAAAAAAAGAAATTAAACCAATAATCTATAATTAAAATGGCGCCTGGGAAATGTTAGAAGACGCGCCGTCCAAATGAAGTCCCAAAAAATGAACGACAAAATGTTGCCACACCAAAATTTTTAATTATAGCATTACAAGTTGCAAGACTAATTACTACTTCTTATTATAATATTTATAATTAATAGATCTCTGTAGGAGCCAATCATTAAATAATAAATGATTGATTTTGATAAGATATTGTATAATGGATCCAGTTTTCGTTCTGCGCGTGAGTCATTTTGTTTTGAAGGTAGACTGGTCTGGGCGTTAAGGTTGTCTTGTGTATTATATTTCTTTTGTAATTGATAGTCAAATAAATTTTAATAAGGCATGTTATTATAAATCACATTCACTTGTTAGTTTTGATTTGAATAGTGGGAGGCAATTTGTTAGAAGGTGTTCATTAAAAAATAGTTTTGGACAAAAGTGTTCTTTGATAATAAATGAGACCATGGTTTTTATTTAATATTTGCTGTTTTATTTAATGTTTGCTAGGTTAGTGGGTCGCCTTAGGGGCGGACTGAGTCCTAACCTACTATCCTACCTATCAATCTGAACTCTTGGATAAATAATTGAGTTCCCAATATTTTTCTAAATCGTAAACCAAAGCCAATAAAATCAATAGATACCTTATACCTAAACAGTCACAAAACAAAACAAAATACACATCAAACACGACATTATCAACAAAAAAAATCAACATCATTATTATTACACTGACAGCAAAAATGGCGCGAAAAATACTTTTGACATCTGTCAATTACGCGCGTTCGGAAACGCGACACGAACGAATACAAGTTTATTGCGAACAAACAATCATTGATGTAGATTGGCTTAGTTAGAATGGACATAGTATTTGTGTTAGTTTCAAAATAATAGCTGCCGCGGTTGTAAAAGTATTGACACTAGTTGCGTGGGGCGCCCGCAGCGACGTATAAATTTAGGTTAGTGTGTGTGTTTGGGTTTGATACGGTGGCCCTGTTAAAAGGATACACGATGTGTTAAAAGAGTCTCGACTTCTAATTAAAAAATATAAAGGCATGTACCTATGATGTAAAAACATAATGTATGTAAAAACGAATAGCAGGCAGGCATGTATTCGGCGGCGGTGATCTCTCGCGTCCGGCCCTGGTTCAGGCCATGGTACGGAGCGAGAGGAAATGGGAGGTCGTCACCTCCTTTTGCGAAGCGGTAATGCTCGCGAAGGATGAGGCGGAACGCGTGAGGGAGAGGCAAATTTCGCGCCCTCACGCCCCTAACCACCGCAGGAGGAGACGCCCAGGGCGTCGGGAGTCGCAAGCCGATTTCCGGCCACCGTAGGCGCGGGCTTGCGGACTGTGAGCAATGGGTAGCTCACCGTCCGATAAGGACCAGGCCCGGGTCGATGGCGCGTTGTGTTCCACGCGCGCCTCAAAGAGATGTCAGCAGCATTGACGGGGTCCGCTAGGGCCGATGCCTGCCGGGGTTGCGAAGAAAACCGAAAGGGAGATCGTGGCCTCCGGCAACAGGACAACCGAAGGAACACGGGTGGGTTTTAGTCAGTAAGAGTCTGACACACCCTCCCGCTCCGCCCAGAGCGGGAGAAGTTATTTGATGATTTCCCACTCAAAAAAAAAGGCAGGCATGTAATCATAAGCTCACTTTTACTACTGTCACTGTGAAATTCGTCAGGCAAAACTATTCATTATTCTATTATAACCACGGGTCAGAAATTTGGGTTCTTAACCTTCTTGTTAGGCCTCCCACAAGGTGGACTGATAACCTTGTGAAGGCCGCAGGAATCCGTTGGATGCGGGAAGCACAGAGCCGGTCAAAGTGGCTGTACTTGGGAGAGGCTTATGTCCAGCAGTCGACTTCTTTCAGCTGAAATGATGATGAAGATGAACCTTTCTGTTCAGTTTTACCTTAATATTCTTGTGTGCATGTCGTTACCAGAACCTATACATCTTTTATTTAACTCAGATAATATGAAAGTACCTTTGATTTGATCTTGCTTAACATAATGACAACTTACCTCAGATTGACATATTTAAATCCACAAAATAGACTATAAATTTAAATATATATATAAAAAGCAATAGCCTTTCGTTAGTCTCGCAAAAACTCGAAAAAGGTTCGACCGATTGTGATGAAACTTTCTAATCCTAATAAAAATATTAATAAAAAAGCATTGAAACACATTAGCTAATAAAGAATGGGAAAGAGATCCTTTCGACGCGAAAACTGTTACCTATCATGGATTCAGTACATGATTATGAACCCTGCGTTGAATTTTAAATCAGTTAGTTAAAAAAAAAAAACAACTGTTCCATATATTTTGACCGCGTAGGTCAATACCTATTGCACTTTTCTATGAAACACCGGTTTTTTTAACAACCAAAAAATTTCAACGCGGGGGGGTTCATAATCATGTACTGAATTCATGGTAAAAGTTTTTCGCGTCGATGTCCCGGCCACCCTGTATGTAACAAAGGTCTATTTAAAGTTAAGGGACTTTCAAACAGGCGCGACACAAAGACACCGCTCGTCGCGCGACGAGCGGTGTCTTTGTGTCGCGTCGCGTGTCGCGCCTGTTTGAAAGAGCCTTTAATCTTCACGGGGACCACAATTGTAATATAATGAATGTATTTATCCCCTCTAAAATAAAAATGATATGGCAGGAGAGAGAAGAAAGAAGAAAGAAAGAAAAAGTATTTATTGAGAATCGCACAGGAAATCACAAATTAAACTAAAACACACTCATTAAAACATTCATAAAAAAATAAAAAATAAAACAAATTAAAATAATGTACGAGGCCAAAAGGCTCCTATCTCAGCATATGCTGCGACATTTGAAAAAAAAATGTCGCAGCGCTGGTATTCTGATAGGGCCCGCAGTGAAGCAGTTACTGCTTGATTAATATTGATACAGATAATTTCATATATTTTTATATTACCTACTTACAAACACACTATCTCCCATGAGGTGAGTAGAAATTATAGAACGCTACGTGCTGCGATACTTACGTACTTACCTACTCTTTTTACATCCCATACTAAAGAAAATATAGGTGGGTACTAACATTATTATGGTTCAAATAAAAGTTTCTTCCAGGAAAATTTGCTCGACTACGGATCCTCTTTTGTAAAGCGATTCGGTTGAACAACCCCATTGTACGAGCCTCCTCTTTTTACTTTAGTAACATTGCAAAAGTATACTAATTGAAATAGAAGAGTCCAATTATTCTTCTTTCAGTAAGTAGCTGTAGAAAAATCCTAAAATATCAGGTTATAACTCTCAATCTACAAAGTACCTATAACATGCGTCATGAAACTTATCAATATAGCTTACGCGTGTATGAAAAATCGATTGCCCATCCCTTTGGTGGCCCCTTTTGCCCCAAAAATGTTATTGGATCGCCCATAGTCCACCTAATTATATGTAGAGGTTTTGTAATGTAATACTCTGCTAATGGGTATTGGATACCGATCAATCTTTATGTTTAAAAAGCTAATGTGGTTATGGTGGAAACTTTTATAGAAAATATTTTGCGAAGAGGGGTAGTTTTTGAGCCAGAATATTGTTTTTATATTACTTTTGTTTATTTTATTTTATTTATTTTTATATAGGTACTCCAACGACTTATTTAGTGCAATAGATGTGGATATATTTAGTAACCTGTTCCGCTTAGCTATTTCTAAAGAGTCTTAAAAAGACCCTGAAAGAAATCGACACGTGTTTCACCTCTCAACGAGCAAAGACTGAAGTCTGCGCTCAGTGCTTTGTGTGGCAACACGCCGTGTTCGAGTTCGCGACAAGTCAATCGTCATCCTGAGGATGCCTCGTTGAGAGGCACACGTGTCGATTTCTTTCAGGGTCTTTTAAGACTCTTTAGAAATAACTAAGCGGAACAGGTTACTAAATATATCCACATCTATTGCATTTTATAATGGATTTCCGCAAGGTCACGCCTGAATCAATTAACTGACTTATTTAGTAATAACATATTACATAAAATAACTTATATAACTGTTAGTCTGGTGAATTTGTCTCTTAAAGAAGTGCACAGCTTAGGCATAGATAAAAAATACATACCAATTAAGAGAATGAATTTAAAGTGATTTAAAATGAACTAACTTATTATTTTGTTAAAATGAAAGATAAATAAGAGCTACTTTACCATAGGAAGATACTCAGTATTTTTTATTTTTTTTAAGATAGGTTTAGATAGGCTTTCGTGTTCTACATAGAGGTGTAGTAAAATATAGAGGTATGAGGAACAGGGTGTAAAGTTCACTCATCCTCTATAGAAAAGGGAGGATCCTCCGACCAGATGGGTGGTGTGGCTGGTGGGCTACTGCCCAACGACTGATGTCAGGACGTTGTACATATACTTGTCGCGCGGTAAACACTGCTTGAGTGATGCGTTCACATGTGGCGATGTATATTCCGCCACAGTGTCATATAGAGAGGATGAAGATGACCTTGGTGCCGATTCTCTTGTCACAAATGCCTCTAAATTAGACTAAAAATCACCAAAATTTAATTTATTCCTGTCAAACGATATATATATATATATATTTAGTTTCACAGCAATAAGATGCCACTGAGTTATTAGTTTAGTGAAAATGGCAATTTTGCTATTCTGGATTTGATGGTTTTCACCTAAAATTTTGATTGTATAACTAAATCTGACTATTTTTAATCGCGATTAAAAAGGATGGAATAAAATTTGTTGTCATGAACTAAAATTCACACCAACACGTCGACTTCAGGTTAAAAAACAGAACTGTATCTTTTTTTCTTTTCTTTTGCATCTATCTCGAAAACGGTTTGTCCTATCGCAAAAATAATGAAAATTTCGACCCTCTTGAAAAAACTTTTAAACACCTATTACCTCAACAAGTAGGTAATTTAAAAAAAATATATTTTCCAAAATTCCATATAAAACACGTCGAGGCTGTCCCCCCTGTATGCCTTCGGGTCTTAAAAAATCACGCAAACACGTGGAGTCGCGATTGTCAAATTCAATTTTAGTTGCGTCATAATTATTTTTAGATTTAGAGAGTTTTGTTTGCAGAATAGCTTTAAGATTCTCATAGCCAAAAGTAACGAATTTTAGTGATAGTTTACTTAGGTGTACAAGAGAATCGGCACCATTTTTATTAACAGGGTAATTTGAAAACATTGTACAAGGCAATTATTTTTACCTTAGAGTTTCTTGCCGGCTCTTCTCCATAGTAAACGACCAATTGGAACCGTGCACCTAGCTTCTGACGTTTCGTATGTGCCCACGTAGGGTTATGTGAAATAAAATATTTTGAATTCGAATAGAATTGTATACAAGGTGTAATAATTGAAATAACTTAAGACCTGAAAGGGGTCGTTCAAAATATTGTTAATATTCGGGTCAAAATAAATTACCTAGCAAAACTCCAGAGACGTGATTGGTATAGTTTAATGATGATTTTTTTAGAGTCATCACCTGCCGGTAGTGTAGTCACGTACCTAAGATATCAGTTTAGAAATCAGTATTATTTTTTATTTATATAGTATAATTATTTTTAATGAACGAAGTTGTAGGTTTTATATTTTGTCTAGGTGAATTTTAAATGTTCTGCCATAGCTAGTAAACTCCATATGAAATTATAGACTCGGCGAGTGCATTATAAAGGTTAAGTAATATTTTAAAAGGTACTTTGTATTTAATTATTGCAGGGTAGCCTTGCTCGCAGTTTATCACAAATGGAGTGTACGCGATAGACCCAGTTAAATCTGTCATCAACGACTAACCCCAAATATTTATAGTTGGTAACCTGCTCCAGTAGTTCACATTTGCAACCAAGTCTAGATAATTGCACTTCATGCAAACATTGGTGAGTGTGCGCAATTATTTTAACTGCCTTGTCAGAGTTGAGTAAGTGATTGGACCGAATGTGGATTTAGAAACTTGCTTACGCCCGCGGCTTCCCCCACGAGGTTGTCGGAAATTATCCCAACAAAACGTACTACCGGGATATAAAGTATCCTATATGTTAATCCCGGTTATAAACTATCTGGGGGCCAAATATTATCCAAATCCGTTCAGCCGTTAATGCGTGATTGAGTAATCAAACATCCAAACACATAAACTTTCACATTTATAATATCAGTAGGATAGGATAAGATATGCATCACCTTTTTACGTATTTTCTGTTTGTTTCTTCGTCTGTTTATATGTATAAATAATTTAATAAATTAATACTCAGACTCGCTGTTAGGTACACACAGCTACACATCAAGGTATTCGGCATTTCCAGTTTATGCTGATCTCGCATTCTATATGATTTCTGTACAATGCGAGGTCAGCTTATACTGAAACTGTATAGCTTGATGTGTAGCTGTGTGTACCTACAATGCATTGATTCGTATATCCTTGTAAGTAGCTTTTGACTTTTATGACCATTGTTAATGTTTCCTCACATAATACATATTGGTGGTTATGGCCGGACAAGATTTTATCAAACAGAAGACCCTAATAACTAGCACACCGAATTTTATTATAAACCGCAGATCAAATACAATAGTAAATTTCCCGCTACAAATAACCAGGGTTGCCCAAACCAATAATGAGATCGAGAGCAATCCGTAGTGTTGCCAACGTAAATATCTATATCTGCCAACATTCAGTCGTAAATTGGCAAAGGCGTTTATTTTAAATCATATTTTTTGCTTCTTTGTAAATTATTTATGAGGAAAGAAGAAGAAGATGTTTGTATAAAATATGATTTTCGAGAAAAAAGAAATTGTTGATTGAACATTTAAAACACAACCCTTAATTATTCTGAAAGTGGGCAACGTCGCAAATAGATGTCAAATATTACGCTGTTTTGATTAATTTGGCAATATTACTGTATGGAAATAAGAAATGTGGCTAACTAGCGAACTAGAATATTAATAATTTATTGCAATTATAACACTGAATTTGGTGTTGTAACCGTTTTAAGTGTAAAAAATGCATTTGGAAAGTTTCCGAATACTTTTTTTTTACATCTAAAACTAAATTTTCGGTGTTATGATATTAATTATTGCATTTCATAATCAATATTTAACTACACACAGTGCCGGCGGCATGGACTGCCGGCTTTTGCCGAGCGGCACTCCTTTGTTTGGCGACTCCTTGCTTTTGTGCGGCAAGCCAGGCGCACCTAGGGTTACCGACTATGTAAGGCAGGATGCCTGTTTAGAATATACAAAATGCCAGATTTCTCAGAAAAGTCTATTGTAAAAGACTTAAAATAAATAATATGTAACAGATAGTTTAAAAGACTGACATTTATTCAGAAAGAAAAGTATGAACAATTTTTTTTTACGACCACTAATCTAATTTAAAGAAAAACGAACTTACTAGACTGTGTGATATTGTTCCGAAGACATATATTTTTTTCAAAAGTTCATATTTTTCTAAAATATAAATTTAAATACCTTCCCACGAAACTTTTTAAAAATATTTTTTGGGTTAGGTACTAAAAACTGTGCGTTTATTAGGGACATAAAAAAATGCCTGTATCAGCTTAACGCCGACCGCACGCTTGTCGTAACCGTAAAATGCCTGTCAAATGCGAAAAATGCCTGTCAGATGGTATCCCTAGGCGCACTACGGTTTGTCAAGCGGGTAGCCCATGTGTAGGAAGGAGCCTTTACGAATCAGTGATCGTAATATGTAGTTATTAGTGAAAAAGAGTACTGCTTTCCATCCTCCTGATGTATTTAGTCCTTCATCCTTTAATAGCCTTCTACATCATTCACAAGAAGAAAAGAAATGATGGATTTTTTACATAGCCATCCACATGTATACTCAAAACTTTCCTCACGATATTTTCCTCATCAGTTAAAGAAATAAAAGAGCCACACCTTACCAATAGTAGGTAACGTAACATTACACTATCACCAGCACCACACACAAAATAAAATAAAAAAATACCGAAACAACACAATTTACAGGCAAAAATGGACACTAAAAAACACGAACCGTTGTACGTTGCACTGACACGTCATTTATCAAAGGAAAATTGCTAAGGCACCGCTCCACAGCAGCTCACAGCTAAGCTACGCACGTGTACTTGGCTTCGTTTTGTATGAAAATGTAGGTAAGATCGGTCACTGTCCACGGCAACGCTATATATTTTGGCGCGTGGCCAAATTCGAAACGAACGCCGCCATCTTGCTTTTATAAGACATTTCAAGTGACATTTCACAAAACAATTACACAAATGTTTACCAACAGCACCCCCTGTCAACGTCATTTGAGCGCCAAAAGATCGTTGTAGCAGTGTGTTCCGGATCGTCTACTGGGACTGCCACACTACGCACGGGTGCGTGACTGGCAAACAAATGAATCACGCAACTAAGGTGTGCTACACCTTATTATGGTTGGTAGATTCAGCAGTATCTGTTGAACAACAAAGCCGACCCAATGCAGTCTACACATATTCGACCTTCATGCGGCTTGTGCCGATCGGCAAACTCCGTTCAGCATCTACCGTCGGTGAAACATGTTAGGGTCGGCTCGGCACAATTCGAGCTAAGCAAAGCGGTTTTCCGAACATCTTCGAACCTTTTTGGTCTAGTGGTAATACCAACTGTCTCAAACCCAGAGGTCCCGGGTTCGATTCCCAATGGGGGCAAAATTTTCTGCTCGGTTGTTGGTAGAGCTTGCTCCAAGTCCGCCTGGCTAGCCTACCACCGTCTTATCGACGTCTATCGCCATAACAACTATGTTAACAGCATTGTTGTGTTTCGGCAGTTAGAGGTAAGATACTCTGTGGTTGAGGATTCCGGAAGTTCGCTTCCACCTTCGACCTAATTATCACTTACTATCATTGCAATCAGGTGATATGAATGCCAAGAGCGAAAGTGGTTTAAAAAAACAATGTCTTTTTACGTGGTGAACCTATCTGTGCACACGTACGTAGAAGTGGACGGTCGACTTTATGGCCAAATTTCCAACCTGTTGCTAGAAACAGGAATATTTCAACAAAAACATGGGAAATATGGCACTTTGCTGTAGCGAGGACAACTTGAAATTGAGTAGAGAGGAACTTCGGAAGTTACGCGAAGTTAGATGACGAAGTTTTTTTATTTTAATTTTAAAAGTAAATAGGTAATGATGATATACCGGTTTTATTGGTTTTAAGTTAAAAAGAAGTCGTATTATAATAGCATTCGTGGCTCAGTGGTAACGGCCCCGACTTACCGGGTCGTGGGTTCGAACCTAGGCACCTGCTTCTCTCAAAACGGTAAAAGAAAACCAGCATGTCCTAGAACAAAAAAATCGAAGACTTGTGACATCTACCAACCCGCACCGGGCCCGCGTGGCAGATTACAGCCCACTCTTTCTCGAAGAGAGGAGGCCTGTGTTCCAGCAGTGGGAAAATTATAGGCTGATTATCGTATTATATCGGACTATATTATAATAACTTATATTTTATTGGGATCAGAGGTGAACTAGATAGATTGTTATAAAGCTGTACTAAGGGGCTAAGAATGAATAATAAAACAATTGATAAACATCGTATAAAATCAGCGATATTTACGCCCATATATCACAAATAGCAAGTCTAATAACTAACACAATCCAATGTATATTTTTATACAAATAAATAAAAAACATAATTTCATATTAAATAAATAAAATTGAAGCGTCTGTTTGTAATGTAAAAATATCAGCTTTTAACTAAATGTTATTTTTTAAACAATTTTTTACATTTTTGTCTGTGTCTGTCTGTTTGTTTCGGCTAATCTCAGAAACGGCTGAACCGATTTTGACGGGACTTTCACTAGCAGATAGCTGATGTTATAAGGAGTAACTAAGGCTACTATTATTATAGAAAAATAATTAGTGTCTACGCAGGCGAAGCCGCGAGCAGCAGCTAATTTATACTATAAGAGGTAAAATTTGTTTGTTTCTTTGTTTGTAAGTTTTTATGTAGGGGGTAATCTACGGAACTACCAGTAGGATTTGAAAAATTATTTTTGCATTGGATAGCCCAATTCTTGATTAAGGTTCGTGGACGAAGTCGCGAGCTAGAAGCTAGTCAAATATAAAATTATCGTGAATATTCCAAAGGAAACCTAGAGGTCTAACATCACCAAGAGGCGGTAAGAAAGCGCGAAGATCAATGTTTTTCAGTCTGGAAAAATTCAAGTCCTTTTAATTTCTGTGGATAATTTCCATAGTTATGCGACTAGTAACTACCTTGAAATTAGCCTAGAATGTAAATGACCACTATGTTAACAGAAACTGACCAAAAAATATACCATTTACCTAACCCATAAAACAACTCACGTTTGGACAGAACACGCGAATTCTGGTGGAACTTTCCTACCCGCTTCCATAGACAATATAGACACCATTACTATAAGTACCTATGTCTATGGTTTATTTAGGTTAATACCACCACACCCGCGGCTCGCGTGACCATAGACAAAGTGGTAGCACTACACATAATTGAATTAGCCAGTATTCCCTCATTCACTTAAAGCTATCCATTCGGCTGATGGTTATCGCAAAATGTGCAGCCGTTTTCTATCTTTAATTTGTTGATAGTTATAATTGATGAATTGGTATTGATATGGGGAGTGTTTTTTAATGGTGGTTCTATGTTTTTTTCTCAGGAACGCATAGAGGTGTCAATTTGAAATTAATATCAAATACGTAGGTCCAAAATCAAGCTTCTAAGTAAACGAAATAAAAAAAAATACGACCATTTCTGCGACATATTTGATACTCGCAAATAAATCAAAACCTACAGGGTACTTCCCGTTGACCTAGAATCATGAAATTTGGCAGGAAGCAAGCTCTCACAGCACATTTTATTTTGTAGTATTATTACACAAAAATATTAAGATCTGATATCTGATATTAATGTATGCAAAACTTACATTTGCAGTTGGAGAATTGACCGTGACGTATATGGGAGAACATGTTTTTTCAACTACAATTTTATTATTTTTTTAGATATATTCATTTCAACTACGGAACCCTTCATTATGCGTGGTCTGACACGCACTTAGCCGGTTTTTTTTTTAAGGACAGGGTGGGCTGGACATTCAAAACTTGTAAAAGACGTTGGAGAAATTATTATTTTCTATATTGTTTTCAAATTTATTATGGCTTTGAACGTGATAATTTCAGAATAATAAAATATACTGTATACAGGTGGTAGGGACATAGACGTGCTGTTCCACGAAATCTGCTGTTCCATACATTTTGAGCACGTAAGTATTGCACAATATACTACTACAATATAATAGTGTTTCGGTTTAAATGTTACGACTACCTCTAGGCGCGTTGGGTACAAGCAAACCAGAAAAGATATGCGCTTCGGTAATCTTCGTGTTTCAAAATTAGCACGAACATCGCGCCACAGAGGAAATTCTTCAATTTTTTTTACTGCCACGCTTTGTAATAGTGCACCTATTATTGCGCGTTTATATGAAGTTTTCTCTCTGTCAGGTAACCTACTCTAGTCGCAGATCGTCATCTGCCACTCAAACGCTTTGAAAAGTTTTTTGAAATTACATAGAGTTATTAATCTATAATGTTGTCATCATGGTAATACAAAATAGGCAAGTAATTCTATGGTTTTACCAGCTCTATATACTATCTCGTCATCGCGCGTTCGTATTTCCGAAGAGAGACGATGATTCCCGAAGCGCATACTTTTCTAGGCATATCTGTATTCTGTTCACCTATTAGTTGATCGTGTCTTGAAGACATCAAGTCAATCGAATAGGATAGACAGTATACTACACTATACTAATTTTCTACACAATATACTACACTATACTAATTTTCTACGCAGGGGAGTTCAGAATCATGTACTGAATCCATGGTAACAGTTTTCGCGTCGATGTCTCTGCTTCCCCGTATAAAGGTTGCTTGGAAGAGATGTCAGAAAGCGATAAGGCTCCCCATTATATATTTTGTAGTGTTTAATTTATTTTTTGTTATGTAAATTTGTGGTGTACATTAAAGTATATCTATAATATAAATAAATAAACGTAATAAAGAGGAAAAAGAAAGATTAATAATGAAATATTTCTCTTTTTTTTTAATTTGCTGTTGGTGTCGACTTTTCCGAATCGTTTAAAAAAAATTAATAATTCCTGCTGAATTATTCCAACTTTCGTGCAATTTATCTAGTAGTTAGTGGCTTGGAACTTTGCAAAGTTATAAGAAATACCTTGTAAATGAACTGCCTAGTAATTAGGTACTATTAGTGTCTGGCAATAAAAAATGGCCCACTTCTCTATATTAATTGCTTTGGCCTGGATCTTTACAATTTGAGCACTTATTACTATACTAAGATTAATATTTCTTCGTTTACTTAATTGGTAAGTTTCTTAGTGGTTTAATTGGTTTTTTTTAGGGTTCCGTAGTCAACAAGGAACCCTTATAGTTTCGCCATGTCCGTATGTCTGTCTGTCCGCGGCTTAGCTCAGAGACTGTTAGTACTAGAAAGCTGTAATTTAGTATGGGTATACATATTAATCACGCCGACAAAGTGGAAAAATAAAATCATGTTTTTTTTTATTGTACCTCCGCTATTCGTAATTGGAGATGTGTTTTTTTTTTCTCATTTATCCTATTCTGTGGGGTGTCGTTGGAAAGGTCATTTAAAAATATTGAATTTGTACAAACCATTTTTTGATTCAGGGATTCGTTTGAGAAATATTAAGCTTTAAAGTGCTATTTTTTGTTAGAGTCAAGTGTGTGTGTGTGTCCTGTCAGCTAAATGGTTGGTTTTGGATATGTGGAAAAATTCACAGCAGTAGTATATATAACGAAATTAAAAGAAAAACTATCACAGCTAAGTACGCTCTACAAGTTAACGAGTAATAATCGATCAACTTTACACTTGCAGTTGAAAAACATGTTCTCCCATACATTCCTTAAGGGAGAACATGTTTTCATACCTACGGTACCCTTCTTTGTGCGTGGTTCGACACGAACTTGGCCGATTGTTTCAATTACTGGCTTCGTCAAATGACGCGGTTCGCTGCCTAAATATTTTAATAATGATAATTATCTATCAAAGAAACCGAGGTCCATTCAGATGTCAAAAAACACCTGATACACGAAAGTATAGGGGGATGTCCTAGCTAATATTATGATTTCTATAAACTTAGGTAGTTAAGAAAATGCTGACTGACCTATCCTGAACATTGGACGAGATCTTTGACATTGAGCTCTGTTACCTACTATTGTGTTTCGGTTTAAATGTTACGACTACCTCTAGGCGCGTTGGGTACAAGCAAACCAGAAAAGATATGCGCTTCGGTAATCTTCGTGTTTCAAAATTAGCACGAACATCGCGCCACAGAAGAAATTCTTCTATTTTTTTTTACTGCCACGCTTTCTAATAGTGAACCTATTATTGCGCGTTTATATGAAGTTTTCTCTCTGTCAGGTAACCTACTCTAGTCGCAGATCGTCATCTGCCACTCAAACGCTTTGAAAAGTTTTTTGAAATTACATAGAGTTATTAATCTATAATGTTGTCATCATGGTAATACAAAATAGGCAAGTAATTCTATGGTTTTACCAGCTCTATATACTATCTCGTCATAGCGCGTTCGTATTTTCGAAGAGAGACGATGATTCCCGAAGCGCATACTTTTCTAGGCATATCTGTATTCTGTTCACCTATTAGTTGATCGTGTCTTGAAGACATCAAGTCAATCGAATAGGATAGACAGGGAGTGGTCAATTTCTATAATAATTCATCAAACTCAGCAGGGAACATAGAAACAGCAGTAGTTAATATATCTTTATAGCTTCGTTTAGCGTTTCCATTACGTGTTACGGTCAATGGTAAAAATTAGGTTAATAGACAATTTACGAGTTGCCTGAACTAGACAGTGAGTCATGTTGCTGTTTGTAGATTGTTATAATTTGTGCTGCTTGTTGGGATTCGTGGAGTTGGATGTGAGATGATTTTTTTGTGTTTTTTGGGTCGGTTATGACCGAATAATATAGGCTCGTATCATTAAAACTCCTCATTTAAGAGCTTTCTGTCCTCCTCCTATAAGATTTTTATTAAAATTAAAATTTTAAATTTCTATAAGAATAACGATAGAATCGATAGATGGTCTGCGTGAAGGATGATATGACTAGATAGGGGGCGACTACCGAGATGACGACTGATAGAGAAGTATGGAAGTCAAAGTCAAATAATTTATTTAAATTAGGCACATAAAAGGTACTTGTTAACGTCAAAAAAAAATAGAATTGATTGTAGTCGCCCCTTCCAAAAGGTAGTTTTCGTTTGGATAAGAATGCAGGAAAAGACATGTTGCGTCAACCACAAATAGATGACGGATAAAGGCAGGAGAATTATAATTGTAGGAATAAAGATGCCTTCAGTAGGGCCTACACAAATACGAAACGCTTTCGTTTCGTATTTTAACAACGGGAACCGATCACTTTTCCGATTTTTTTTTGTTCGAATTTAATTTTACCGAAAACTATTGACCGACGTCTTTTTTGCTACATACATTATTTGACATATTTTTAGATCATCGAAGTATCATGTGTCATAGGTATTGTTTTACCGAACTATATTTTGCCGATTTACAAAATAACTTTTTGCTATTGGCCGAAGCCTCTTTTGAACTTTTTTCATGTGCCATATTTTCACCAATTTGAAACAATATTTTACGGAATATTATTTGGTCACAAATATAAAGCCGGTTACTTGGTAGCATTCTCAATATTAAATTAAAATAGTGTCACAAAAAGTCAAAGTGACAGAATCAAATCGCTGCAAAACCGACTTCACGCAGTCTTGTCTGCCCTACCCCTAGAGCTTCCCTAGAGCTAGAGTGTAATTTAAGCCCGCGTAGGCGCGGAGGGGTGGGGCGGCCCGCGAGCTAAGGAGCATCTTCGCCTGCTTGTACGCTGCAAGCCTGCTTGCATGCTATATGCTTGAAGCAAGCATCCTGGTTTGCATGCTTCTTACTGGGATCACTTAAAACCACTTTTGTTCATAATGAACTGTTTTATTAAGTGCCATTTAAATAATTAATTAAACAAAATTGTAGGTCGTGTGAATGTTCGGAAACATTATAATACTTCGAACAAATGTTATTTCGGCTAAGTGTAACTTCGGTAAAAAGTTTTTCGACCAAATGAAACTTCGGAGTAACGAAAAAAATCGAATTGATAATAGGTCAACTGATACAGTGGCAGACGTGACTTCGATGAAGTAAAAAAAACGAAACTATAATAGTTGAAAAGTTTTAGGTGAAATGAAATTCGGTCAAATATTTTTCGAACTTATGATAGGTAACCTTTCACAACAACTTTCAACATTGACATAAGCTTTTCGGTAGTTAATACTTTTTAGTTTTTATTTTAGTTAATTGATTCAGGCTTGAACTTGGGGAAATCCGTTATAAAATACAATAGACGTTGATATATTTAGTAAACTGTTCCGCTTAACTATTCCTAAAGAGTCATAAAAAAACCTGTAAGAAATCGACACGTGTTTCACCTCTCAACGAGGCATCCTCAAGATGACGATTGACTTGTCGCGAACCCGGACACGGCGTGTTGCCACTGCGAGTACTGGGTGCAGAAAGAGGTGGTTTTTATTTTCGCTTGAGTCATAGATCTCGATGTTTTTTGTTGGTATATTGGCGTGTGCTAGCTGAAGTATAGCAAAAAAAAATGTTTTGTGTTGCGTAATGTAAATTATTTTGCATAAGTACTATTGTACATAATCAAGTTTTTCTAACTGAACAAACAGCTGTGCTGCAGAGGAGTTTGTTGCGCCATTTCTTCTTCGCAGCTAAAGCACTAGAAAGTGGTGAAGGGTGGGCGTTTTGGGGGACTATCTTATGTAATTTCGACGTTCGAAAAGTGCTGATTGTCAGCTTAGTTTGAATAAATGACTTTTGATTTTTGAATTTTAATGTCATTAATCCAATACTTTTTGACTTTTCCACCATCGTTAACGCTGATAGAATGTCACTTTGTGCAGCCCACTTTTTACAATAGAAAATATAAAAACGTAGTGCTGTTAGTAAGGGCATAAACAAGCAAAGAATAGTATTGTATTTATTTAGAGAACTGGGATATAGTTGGCGTCAGCTAAAATATTTTTGTCAACCTTAATACAGAAACTTATTGATAAGTAATATCTTATGATTCAAAAGAGACAATCTACTTTGAAATAAGAAGCGGAAAAACAAAGCAAATAAGTCCAGAAATAGGTACTCTATCTTCATATTTATCTAGAGATTTATCTACATCTCTTTGTAGGGAAAAAACTTTTTTTAGACAAAGATATCGGACACAACCCAAGTCCTCTCGATATTTCGTTCCCAAACCATTTTATATATTATATTTCGTATTTCCACCGAACCGAACAAAAGTATCGTTTGCAAAAAAATCTATAGAACACAGTTTATTATAATATCGTAATCAATATTCTGGAAGCCAGCCAATTTTGGCCTTCTTCGGTTATAAAATGTGATATTCTGATTGCTTGAAAGTTTAAAAACAAAAAATAGGTTAACACAACCGATTACTGGCAGGTTGCCAACGTTCCAACCTACTTACTTTTGCAAAATTCTTCCAAGTCAAACTTACAGTAAGCAGAATTATTTTAAGTAGCAATTAATGCATTGCAGTTGTACGATTTATGGTAAAATTTCAGGAGTAGGTTCTTGGCACACTTTGAATAGATTAGCGCATTTTATACCTGACTTACTATTGTGGTAAAGGGAAAAGAAACGACTGCAAAATTAAGTAGTTTCCTTGAAGCTTTTTTACAACACGCAGTTCTGGCGGCCCAGAGGTAACGGCCCCGAATAACTAGTTTTAGGTCGTGAGTTCTAACCCAAGCAGGCTTGCTTTGTGTAAATAATTTCATCACCACTGAAAACAACGTGAGAAAACGGGCATGTCCTGGAACCAAAAATTCGAAGACATGTGACATCTACCAATCCGCACTGGGCCCGCGTGGTGGATTACAGTCCACTCCGTCTCCAAGAGAAGAGGCCTGTGGCCCAGCAGTGGGAACATTATGGGCTGATTATGCTACGCAGTTGTAACTTGAAATACACGAGAAGAATTTAAAAAAACTTAATCATATTACTATGTAATTTGATTTTTTAGCTTATTTTAATTGTAATCCTTTTAACGCATTTCCTACCATAAATCAAGTTTTTATTATTTTTATTACTGTTGAAGAGACATTTTTTCACTCTTTCAACTTAAACGAGATAAAAGGTACTAACCATTGACAATAACAGAATTAATAGATAATAATAATAAGATCAGGCAGGGGCCATAGTCCTTCCATAGTTCCAGGTCACCAGTCAACTTTAGCCACCCAAATCAATAGTCCAATAGCTTTGTTTCTATATCCTGCAATAGTTCTACACCAACCGGGGCTTATCCTTGGGTGAATTTGCATAGTGCGAACAGGGATAATCGTCGGTTGGTGCCTCATTCCATATAAATTTGTCTAAGGGGCCTCTGCGAGTTGGCTTCGGCCCCTCGTACGCCGTCCAAAGGTCCGGGACCCCAGGAACCCGAGACATATTAAGACACAAAAAAAAGACGTTTATTTTTTCTACACAAGTTATGTACTTAATACTAGTATTTGACAATAGTGCACGAACAACTAGCTAACTTTGTGAGAGACTGGTGCCTGAAGCTGGTTTAAATAAAAAACAGTATTACAGGTTACCAGGGCTCTCCCGCCTGTGGACCATAATGACAATATACTTAATTATCACCTACAACAAAAAGTCTGTCAACATAGGGGAGAAAAGAACACAATGAAAATCTTAATCACACGTAATAACCGTCGCCATGTGTGATGTGCGTAAACCAGCGCACGCGCAACACGTATACGATCGTCTGACGGATACGTGCCATATGTTGAGTTGTGTCGGCAAGCTTTGTAGTGCATAGTACGCATATGTGCATAGTCAGAGTCGATTAAAATTTTGAAATGTTGATATTTTAATCTCATAGACTTCTATTACTGTTTTAAATGTATGATTTACTATGAAGTCTTTCTAAATATACTTTTCAATAGTTTGTTACAAACAAGAAAGTATCTAAATACTTATATATCAAACAAGTTTTTATTCATATCTTCAATGTAAATAACGGATAATTTAAGACTGTGGCAGCGTCTACAACGCTACATACGAACTACGCATCACACTGATGCGACGTCACGCAAAATCCTGTATCGCGCAAGCGGAGTTTACTGAGCGATTAGCATATATACAACACCCCGAAATCAATCGTCGGGCAGTAACCCGCCAGATACAAAACCCGTCTGGTCGGAGGATCCCCCGTACCTGTAGAGAACTTTACACCCTGTTCCTCATACCTCTATTACTAGGCACTTGGCCTTTCAACTGCTTATGGTTGGAATTTTGTGGTAGAAGTTTATGTTGGCATGTGAAGATGTTGGAGACACAGGATCGGGTAAAGCCTGACATAATGTACATTGTTGTTTTAACAGTCCTGAGTTTTTGGACTTTAAAACGTTTAAAGACTCGGTATATCGTGAACGACGCGTGCGCAAGTAATCGTTCAACAGATATGAGCCACATGTTGAGTTTATTTGATAAACTTTGTACTTGTTTGTGCGTGTATGACCAGATGTATGAACGTAGATGAGGCAAAAGGAGTATGTAAGGATCGTAGCAGGTGGCGTTCTGGAGTTTCTGGCTACCCCCATGTACCTATGGGACATTCATGTCAGTACTTTGATCTACTAAATTCGCCTTTATAGTTAAGAAATAAAAATCATTCAAATTAGGCTGGAAATCCGCATTTTTTAACGAAAAATCTACAATAGACGGCCTTAAACGTCCAGTTCTTCTTCATAGGAATTTTTTTTTCCTACGAAGAAAATGAAGAGACTGCCTCGTTGGTCTAGTGCTCGCAAAGCGCTACTGCTGAGTATGAGGTCCTGGGTTCGATTCCCGGGTCGGGCAAGGTGTTATTGGGTTTTTCCATCTGGAATTTCTCAGTAGCAGCCCGGAGTCTGGATTTGTGCCTGGTTGATGGTAATAGGCTCGCCCCCTATTACATGGGACTTAAACATAACTGGCGAAATGTGGGTGTACTATAGGTACACCTCTGCCTAACCTTTCGGAGAATACAGGCGTGATGTTATGTTATGTGTGTTGTAAAATGAAGAGCTAAATAAAGGCTAAATGAAGGTTAACATGAAAGGTCTTTTAGAATTGCCACTGGCTTGAAGCTACTTACATCTTTTACATATATACGTAAATCAATGCCATAATATACCACAGACTCTTATAAAAACCAGCCAGTAACAACATTCAACGTTTAATTCACTTGTGGCTGTAACCAGTAAGATCGATCTCACATTAAAGTGTATTTCGGGAACGTAAGATTAATATTTTTTGGCATAAACTCAAAGTTCCCATCCGTCGAGTGATGCTGCGCAGACGGCTATCGTGTTATTATTTAGTTTTTTATATTTTATTAGTATTACAGACTGTGAAAGTATTTAAGGCTCTGGTTTATGTTATGGAGGATCTATAAATGGATCACTATTACTAATAATTATCCTCCGGATCGATTTCGATCACGGTGGCCAATCTCGGAGCCAGGTACGCAGGAGAGCAACGGGTAGCTCGCCGTCCAATAAGGACCAGGCCCGGGTCGACGGCGCGTTGTGTTCCACGCGCGCCTCAAAGAGATGTCAGCAGAACTGACGGGGTCCGCTAGGGCCGATGCCTGCCGGGGTCGCGGGAAAGTCCGAAAGGGATACTGTGGCCCCTGGCAACATGGCTACTGAAGGAACACGGGTGGGTTTTAATCTGTTAGAGTCTGACACGTCCTCCCGCTCCGCCCAGAGCGGGAGAAGTTATTTGATAATTTCCCAGCCAAAAAAATATAAATGTAGATACGCAGGAGATATAAAAATTCACAAGTGCGTTTGCAAAAACAGGTGCACTCTCTTTTCCTTTAATCTTATATTGCGATGGGACTGGGGTTGCCAGCCCCAAAAAAAGAAAAGCAGGATAAAGATTCCTATTTAGCCGGACATTTTGCCGTGAAAGCCTGACACACTGGCTTTTAAAAGAAAAGAAAAAAAAAAACGTACTTTTATTTGTGTATTTATTACTGTTATTCATTTGAGACTCTATTCTTAATTATAAGTTAATTATGATTCACATTTTGTTCTGAGTAAAGTAATTTTTAACTTCTTTACATTGAAAGTAACTAAAACAATCAATAATCAGTCTTATCATTAGTAACTTTCCAGTTTACAAAAATAAAATAATTATCTTTACTTCACTTTGTATCAAATGAGATAAACGAAAACTCTTTCATTCGTTACTAAATCAAAACTTAAAACCATTCTATGGCAGAAAAAGATCTTCATTATAAATTATAAGGTAACAATCTTCATACCAATAATAATATTTAATACTTATATCAATATTCATTCTTTAAAAACAAACAATTTAAATTTGGGACCTAACAATTGTAAAAAGCCGGATACCTGGCAACCCTCGATTGGACGGCAATCCGACACGACAGGGGATAGATCAGGCGCAGGACCAACGGCTTTACGTGCTTTCCGAGGCATGGGGGTATCACACCACCAACTTCCAAATTCTGGGCTGTTACTGAGAAATTCCTAATTGAAAGTCCCAAAAACACTTTGCCCAATCTGCCACTATTAGACTTGCTATGAACCATGGGTGTCGTTGGAGGTGACTTAGAAGATATGGCAGGCGATACTGTTCTGGTCACAGAAGAAAAACATTTGAAGTAAATTTTGTCATCCATCCATTATCCTACTAATATTTGATATTTAGAAGACTAGTAGGATAATGGATAGATGAAGGTAAAATACTGATTCTAAAAAATAAAGTATCACCCAAATCCTATTAACATAATTGATGAGGTTATCACACCCATAGATTACACAAATAAATCATAACTACAGAAAAAAAACCATTGTTTGCCATGTCAAAAAACTATTCAGTTAAAATTACGATAAAAAAGAAAATCATGATGATGTAGCAAAAATAGTAACAGTTACTTTACTTAAGAATTTGCTTATAAGGAAAATCTGTTATGACTTACCAAATCTTCCACCAAGGTACTATACTATAATGTTATATTGCATCATTATACCTGAAAAAGAAAACATTTCATTAGTATCATTGATTATATTAAAACAAGATCGTCTCCACCAAGAGTTATCGTGTTACCGACTGGATTTGTGGAGGTCAGATAAGCAGTCGCTCCATGTAAAATAATGATATTCAGCTGCATTCGGTAAGAAGAAACCTACCTCAAGAAAATTGGAAAAGACTACGCGGCCTCCACAGCCTCCACTATACTTAAATGTAAGTTTTTTTTTTTTTTTGTGGGTAATTATCAAATAACTTCTTCCGCTCTGGGCGGACCTTGAGGGCGTGTTAGACTCTTACTGACTAAAACCCACCCGTGTCCCTTCAGTTGCTTGTATGTTGCCAGGGGCCACGGTGTCCCTTTCGGACTTTCCCACAATCCCGGCAGGCATTGGCCCTAGTGGACCTCGTCAGTTCTGCTGTCATCTCTTTGAGGCGCGCGTGGAACACAACATGCCATCGACCCGGGCTTGGTCCTTATCGGACGGGAAGCTACCCATTGCTCACTGTCTGCAAGCCCGCCCCTACGGTGGCCGGGAATCTGCCTGCGCTTCCCGACGCCCAGAGCGTCTCCTGACGCGGTTAGGGGCGTGAGTGCGCGAAATTAAGTTTGGCACCCCCACGGCAGTCTTTCTAAAATCTTGCTGAATGACGAATATTTTAACTATAGCATGAGCTATTGTCATAAAGTTCGTGCCCATACAATTGTGGTCGAGAATTGATAAGCTGTGGAAAATTCTGGAGCATAATACTATGAATCAGCTGCTCAAGGACGTTGGGGACTTGCCTTCTCTGCTTATGACGCATGATATCATAAAGATTGTGTATACGTACCATATACAATATGATGTCATTATAAAATGCCTGCAAATGTATCTAATTATTATCAGGGTTTTATGAATAGATGCATTAATGAGAAAGGGAAGTCAAAAGCAATGAACACTGAAGATAATCTCCTCGTTTAAGGTTACGAAACCCACTGCTTCTTTGAGTAAATAATATGGTATCCTATTTTTAGAATGACTATTATCAAACAAATCACAAATATTTGCGTTCACTTCTCCCCGTTATCTGTCTTTAGTTGTAGACGTTGCAGTGTTAAATAATTTTCTTTCTAGGCCAATATTATTATTACCGTTTTTAGTTTTGGAACTCGTCTCCTCTTCTTCTATTCTATCACCGTCTGTATAATCATTTTATCTATCTGCTGAACCCAATATATATGTACCGTGTTTTGTCGACAATACTGCAGTCAAACTTTAGTCCGGAACGTCATTCATAAATTGACCCGCATACAGTTAAATAGGTTAAATGGTTACCACGCGGCAAAAGTGTGGTGTTTCACAATATTTAGTAATACAGAAGTAATGGTTTAGAAGGCATCACATTCATCCATCTACTTATTCATATTTAAATACAAATGCGAAAGTAACTCTGTCGCCTTTTTACGCCTTAACGGCAGAACGGAATTCGATAAAATTTGGCAGTTAGACCATAACCTGGATTACGATACGACAAAAGCTAGTATAATAATGTGTTCATTGACATTGAAGTTAGCCGAATCATGGTTGTGACGAAACTTTTTTTATTAGAAACATTTTAACGCTTCATTTTCCTTCTAATATGAAGTTCGTATCGAGATGACTCTGCAATAGTGGACAATTAAATTAACATTTTTTGTAACACCGATTATGTAAATCTTAAGTATATAATTTCCTGTAGTATGACTCGCCTTTTTCTCTTGCAAATTTTCAATTTCAACCTTACCAAAATCCACCTGGAATGCTACTGGCAACACTAAATCTTCCAGACAACGTTGCAAGCTAAAAAAATCTTTTTTAATTGACACACCATGCTGGCAGACAGCAGTTGCTCCAAATCCTTTGATATCGACTCTGATCAAACACAGACGGCTTCTAAAATAGATGTGTTTAGAGTAACTAGAATAGCTTAATGTTTCTGACTAGTAATCTTTTACATGAGATTTTGAACGGCTGTAAATGTAACGTCAGTTGAATTTGTTAGCTGTCGGCTGATGCATTGGTCATGGGGAATGTCGGCAGATGTCGCTTTTAAGAATAGGGTGAGTTAGATGATAATGTATACGACTTATTTCAAATAAACAATATCACGAACGGTAACGCGGTGACGGAGAAGATGGCGGGATGATCCTTTTTTCTTATAAATTGGCTATGTACAGCAATATGGGAATCTATGCTTAATTTTAACGACGGATTTTTTTTTAATCAAAATATTTTTAAATACATATATATAAAAATATGTATTTTAAAGTTACGTAATGGGGGCGTCTTATTGAGAAATATTTACTATTATTGTAAAAAAAATATGAAAAAAAAAAGATTTTTTCTAAAAAAAACATGTTTATTTTCAATTGAGGGTAGCATTTTTTTCCACACTTTTCATTTTATGAGGACGCCTAATTACTTCCAATCATTATGGAATTTGTTTCATCGTGACAGATCATTTAGTTTAAAACTTACACCGTTTTGTTTGAAAATTCCATAAAAAAAAATATATTTTCTTTTTTTTTCGATAAAATTAAGCAGATTCTCTCATATCGATATGTGCATATTTTAAAGACTCACGCTGTATAAGTGTAAGGAGTTAAAGAAAGCCTTTGCCCTACAATGGGACACAAGAGGTAATAGGAGATAAGAGGACAAGTGATAATAGCATTGTTAGTACCAAGATTTAAGAGTATGATCATAAAAATATGTATCAGATAACGTATACAAAAAAATGAGCGATCCCTTTTAAACATAGCCGACCTTTTACAGCCCCAATATACAAGGCCGTTGACCTTTTGAACCAAATGGCTCGACTACCCTCATTCTACTCATCTAGTACAGACCTAATGAACTTAATGACCATTAATATTAAAATGGCGGAAATACTCCAAATTCTTTCAAGTGACTCACTTGAAACCATTTTAGTTAACAATGTCGAACGTAACTGTGTTAACAAGGCGCGTTGTAAATTGACACATGACTGTCAGAGAATTGATATAATTATATGAACAAGGTAACTTTGTTAGTAATATTAAGGGTACATTGTTAAAGCATTAAGATTTCGGCCGGATCGGAAACTGCAAGTCATAGTGATTGAATTGTTTCGATGAGGTTATACCAACAAACAAAATGATGAAATAGAAGAGAAAAACAACCTTCTGATAGTACAACAAGAACTAGCTAAACAAGAAGAATAGCTCATAACAGAGGACGATGATGAAGTCATAATAGGAAGTAATGAAGTAATAGAAAAATGTATCCAAAAGACGTTGAAACCCGTAGTGAATTAAAAGGTAGTGAGCCCGGATCGAAAATACTACGAAGTGTTATAATGAATCCACCGTTAGTAGGATTATCTAGCTTAATAGTAATAAGATTAAGGTTCTAATAACCAAAGGACTCATGAAAAGGCAAATAAGTCAGAAACTTAGTTCTATAAAGGTATAGTATATTATATTATTATAACGATACATATTTCCATGCCTAGCTATGAGCAATGAATGAGATAGTTTTAACTTTGATTAGTCTTTAAAAAGATATTGTATAAAATTTGATTAAGTATGAGTACTCGCTGAGAATTCGAAGACATTGACATCCACTAACCCGCACGGGTCCGTGAGGTACATAGATACAGCCCATTCTCTCTCACAAAGAGGTAGCCTGTATCCCAGCAGTGGGAACAAAATTAATAACTTGCTTGATTCTTCTTCAAACAATACCACACTTTTTCATTACCTCACAATAAAACAATATACTCCCCTGTTAATTACAATCCTCTTGAACCACAAATCTTTAAATTGTAATCCCGGAGACACGTGACCTCATTTCGAAAAAAAGCTTCTAAAACATTATAAGAGTAGAACGGAACAATAAAATGGGATTTGAACGAATAGCAATGTAGGAGAGACGTACGATATAAAAGGAATACGGAATATATTGCATAAACGAGCGAGTTTGAATACAAAATATATTTTAGGGTTTACATTCTCAAATTGATTTTGAAACAGCGTTCAGTTTTATTGATAAAATATAACTATGCTATTCACGTTAATGGTATTATTATTGGTGGGTAGGTGAAACTTGAAAACTAGTAACCAGTTGAAGAAAATGACAAATGGATAAGAGAGTATACTAACCGAACGGTCAGTAAAAAGATATGCGTTAACACCATAAATGACACAAAATGTTTACGATCGCGCTGGGAAGTAATATAATATGTTTATTATAAATATTTGCTAGACATGTAGACAAAACACACAATGAAGCTAAAGACGAACTTACTAATGATAGTAATCGAAATGATAATAACTTAGCAGTGTAACATCGACCAGACGATCCCGATAGTGGTGTCCGCAAATTAATCGCGATTGCTCTCTCGGGACGACTAAGGAGATTGGGTCTCCGTTAGGAGTAGTTCTGGCTAGTTCGGCAGTAACGCTCCTTGACACCTCTGGGATTCTCCGGGGCTGTGTTGCAATCAACTTAACTCGTCTTCCACGAAAATCTATAGTATCTTTTTGTAATACATATTCACCTTTTTTCTTACCACGACATTCACTCATCTCATTAGACTCATCAACAATCGTAAAAGTATCTCACCTATACCAACCATTTTGTTCAAATGAACATTTCAATTCCAATTTGATCAAAACTAAAGCGGAATTTTCAACGCTACACGAAAACATTCATGCTTACTGTTATCCTGCAATCATAACCATTACTTTCTGGCTCAGCTTTAAAAATAAAAAGACAAGTACCGAAAGGCAAGAGGAGTAAAATTCTAGATCATTTCGTGAGCGCTGTTGTTTATCTTGTAAAGGATTTGAAGGTGCAATAAAGTCAAGTTTAGAGTGAAATGTGAGCAGTGAGTAAGCTTTTCTATCTTATGCAAGCGGATCGGGTTTATAAAGAAAATGATTTAGATATTTTGTTGAATTTTCATTTTATGGATCTGAAACCGGAATCAGAATGACATAGTACTGTTGATACTTGGAAGTAAGATCACATTCTCATAAGATTTAGTAAGGTTAGCTTATTGATCATTGAACTAGTATTATATTCTAGTAAGGGGTGCAAGAACTGAACGTCTAATAATATTTTTATCTGATATAAAAAAGTCCTTAAATACAGCGTAGCCGTGAAATAATGTATGCTTTTGGGACGTCCACGAAAATAGAAGAATGCGTAAAAAATACATTAACAAAATTCGATCACCCAAAAATCTAAAGCTGAAATACAATTCCAAACCCCAAAATTCCCGAAAACATTTCGCACAGCCACAGGTCGAAAAATAAGCCATTTCTCACATCCTTTACCAATTTTAGATTTAACATACCACAGTCCCTAGAGGCGGTAGATAATATACCAGTAAAAGTCTATAGGATTCCATTTGGATTCCACTCTAAGCCGCAATGGATTCTCGAGGGAGCTGACGTCATTCAGCCTCGAAAATAGGTACATACGACGTCACAGCAAGATGTACATCCCAGTATGAGCAAACCTCTTATTGTGGGAAAAGCCTATACAATGCGAGACCAGCATGAACTGGAAATGTACGGTATGATGTGACGGTGTATGTACACAGCGATTTTGATAGTCTCTTTTCGGTTTTAGCTCTCGTCTTGTTGGGGGTTTTTGAAAACAGTTTTCTGGTGTACCTATTGCCTTTATTTTACACTTGGTGTTAAATAGCTATTACTGTAACCTTCATTTTCATTTGAAAATCTAGTTTAAGGTTAAAACCATGTTATGTTGAGAATGAAATTACTGAATATCTAAGACTTAATAGGCTTTTCTCTGATACTTGAATAAATTACAATAAATTATAATTTCGCGCTATAATTCTTACACGCGTTTCCATAGATTTCTATATGTTTAAATATAGTTTATGAAAACCAATTTACGATATTTTATACCTTTTCCTTAAAGAGTACCTTTAGAAATGTTTGCAGTATTATCGTTTTTAATATATAAAGTTTTAAAAATGTATCTAGTTGTTCAACCAGAGTTTGATTTGAATATCATAATCATAGTATACACGATTGGTCCTTTTTTTCAAATGTTTTTACGTACCACTTAGCATTCACTTGCGTTATCGCTTCTTTCATCAATCAATGTGCTGACTAATACTGTATAGAGCTCCTACCGTATCGCATCTTTCCTTAAGATTTCATCGTGTTCTACTGTATTATTAAAATTAGCATTATTAGTTTTTATTTCTCAGTATCAGCCCAGAGTCTAGATATGTGCCCGGTTGATGGCAATAGGCTTGCCCCCTATAGCATAAGATTTTTATTACTATATATGAACCTCTGCCTAACCCTACAGGGAATATAAGCGTGATATTATGTTATGTTTTTGCCTTATTTAAATGCATTACCAAAACCGAAATGTCATCTATCTTATCGTGGTTTTAGAAAAGTGCCTAGTCGACCGAGCTCTGCTTTGGTGAAAATAGAGAAAAAGAATTTACCTAGATATGAGATCTAGCTAGATCTATTTTTCGCCCCCGTAAACCCCTATATTGCAACTTTCATCGAAATCGTTAGAGCCGTTTTTGGGAACGTGATTACGAATATGTACATTATACATATATATATACAAATATTGCACATTTGATAGTATAGGACATATACTAAAATACACTTTCTTTTTCATATAACTAATTATTATGTTGTAATAGATCCGTAAAGTTCAAATTGTTGTGATAAACAGCTGACAAAAACGCTTCCCTGATAATATATCATGAACGTTTCACGCACAGGAAATATTACCGAAACTACAGGGTGGAAGGTTCTAGGATCTTTTCGCTCAATTAAATAGCTGAAATCAATTTAAACGGGCCGTAATTCCGACTCGGCCATCCGTGTTTAACAGCTACTTACAGGAGCTACTTTTTTTCATGTGAGGGATCCGACTTCCGGGATTTTTTAGGGCGAAATAATGTTTAAAGACGTATTTCGAAATATCTTCGTTATTTTTAGACTCCTTTGTTAGGACATGAGAATGATGTATAGTCAGGAAAATTCATTATTTATCAAATTGACACACTACGTCAATGAAATGAAATTTAATTGTGAAATGAAATGAAATTGTGAAATAAAATCACATTGTGAAATAAAGATAAATAATTTTTTGAAATGTCAATAAAATTAAATTGTTTACTTCGTAAATTGTAAGATACGAATCACTTCAACACGGCATATAAAAAAATAAATAAGATAGATGGTGTCGACAGGCAACTAAGTTCTAAGAACCTACCTAGTATAACATCTTTGTATACCTACACTTAGTTCGCAATAAAGAAATTTGAATTTGAATTTGACATTTTCTATTTCACCCCTGAGAAGAAAAAAACATTAGGTGTCAAAGTCTTTTTTATTTAAAGTTCGGATAAATCTGCTGTTTTAGTCATTGCATGCAACTTTCAAAGAATAACCGTTAGGATATTCTTTGAAAATAAGCACAATTTAAGTTTGTTGTCATTTTATTTTAGGTTTAGGTTTAAAAATATTTATTCTCAAAGTCACTTACATGAAAACAACGTTTGAAATAAATTATAATTACATGAAAACAACGTTTGAAATAAATTATAAATATAGTTTGTCACATAACGGTAGCGATTATGATACACCCATTCAATGAATACAGATTTTAAGAAAAATTGAAAAAAAAATGCTTTTAAGAAGGGTGTTATTTGTATTCAGCAAAATTGTATTTAATTTACTGTAATTAATTGTATTTAATTTATTTAATTTACTGACTTTACGCTGAGGTGGAGCAAAATATGTAGGTAATATTAATAACTACTAGAAGCAGGAAGGATTAATAAATATTAAGCAGGTGAAGGAATTTCCACATAATAGAAAATGCATAATTAATAATGCTGTTTCGCTAGAAGCATTATTTAAATTAACTAAGTCAAATTATTTATAAGATAAATTAAAAAAAAAAACAATCTGCCTAGCCTTTTCCCAACTACGTTGAGGTCGGCTTGCAGTCTAACCGGATGCAGCTGAATATTTTACATGGAGCGACTGCCTATCTGACCTCCACAACCCAGTAACTGGGTTACACGATACCCCTAGGTAAGACTGGTTGTCAGACTTTCGGGCTTCCGTAACGACTGTCAAAGATCCACAAATGACAGCCGGGACCAACGGCTTAACGTGCTTTCTGAGGCACGAAGGAGTCTCGGTATATCAAGATGGTCATCCATTCACGGATCAACCCCGGCAAACCTAGCTTAACCTGATGGATCGACCCGTACGGCTGTTATTACTTAGTCACGAGCTCCTCTCATACATTTAAGAAAAATGAAGATAAAAAAGTGACTAACACCAGGGTAATGAAATTATCAGCAGGTTAATGAACTCAATTAAAAATAGGTCTTTTGGGGTCATTGCTCCTATTAAGTACTATTAAACTATTTGATATCTACCAACCCGCACTGGGCCCGCGTGGTGAATTGCGGCCCACTCCCTCTCACAGAGAGGAGGCCTGTATCCCAGCAGTGGGAACAATATAGGCTTATTATGCAAACTATTTGAAGTTTATTGCTTCTCATTTAAATAATATAGAGCATTAGAAGCCTCTAACTCATTCGTATAATTATGGCTAAGATCATCGTTTATTGTGCGCTGTTATAATTTCTAACGTGACGATATTATCGTGAACGTCCACGGCATCACGATAACTCAGGGAAGTAAAATGTATGGAAATATATGAAGACGCTTTTTTTCTGTACACGATAAGTGACGTGGCCGTGGAAGTCCACGATAATAATATCACGAAAGAAATTATAAAAACACTTTAAATACTGCTTATTACAATTACCATAAGGCTTCGCCAATTTCAAACAAGATCTGTGCTAACATATAGAAAATCATACAAATAAATACCTTTAACAGTGTCTGCCGCTTCCACAATGATTTCGTCACGTACACGACGTCACTCGATGATGTTTCAAATTTTTTGCTCATATCGTCACTCGAGTGATGATGAGTGTTCAAATTTACACCATTGTAGGTTGATTTGTTATAATTGGACGCTATTTAGCATAGATTTGCTTGAATTTTTGTATCGCAGGCCACAAACATAAGTTCCACCACCACCATATTTCAGGTTTGAAACACAATAAAAGTATAGAATAGAATGCGTGTTTTTCTCTTTTCAATTATGTGTTTTATAGTCGGGTTTTTTAATTTGTAGCTTTTTTTTCTATGATATTTTATTTTCAGTGGTGGTAGGTATACTATCGCAGTCCTCTGCTGGGCAATTTGTCATAAAATAGTCATAAATATTTCTTTAAAACAGTTGTGCAAAAATGTAAGTGTCAATATTGATAGTGTCAGTGTTGATATTATCACAATAATGTGCTAAGTGTTGCAAAGCTTTTAAATGTTGCGATTACATGAATTCACTTTCATGACAAACAATTATGAATTTTATCCCAATAGTAATTTCATTCTGATGAAAGCGTTTTACAACACGAAAAATTCGTGATATTTTCGAACTTAAAACACAACCCATATTTAGTTTTTCCTCCTTATACCTCCTACGAGTACGTAGAACCTTTTTGCCAAGGTTTCCTAATCAAAACTTAGGTAAACTTGGAAGCCGCGTTGATTGCAAAAAAATACTGAAGCATTTTAAATGTAAAATACATACTTTATATTAAATCGTATATTTTCTTAAGGAACTTTACCGAAAATTGCGCTGAATATTCATTAGGTCCCGTAACCAAAGAAATATAGAAAGAAAAATCTCGAGAGATGGATTAACCAATATCTTTCCCACTGTTGGGACACAGGCCTCCTAACTGTGGGAAGCCAGGCTCGGATACCGGTTAAATTTTCAAACCGTTATTATGTACTTGACGCAAAACCCTTTACATTTAGTTTCGCTCGTAGAAACCGGTTCTTTTTAACCGGTTTTGGAGGAGTCTTTACATAAAGGTTTTTTTCGGATTAAACGGTTTAGAGCAATGTTAACCAGTTTTTTGTTTAGTTTTTATTCAGCGCGGCATCCTCACAAGTAGTCCAAAGTTGCAACGCGTTTACAGACATGCCGCTCGTCGTATAATCCGGTTAATTTAGGTTAAAATAAAGTTATAAAACGTTCACGTTCTTAAGAATAGTTCGTAGTAAAACCCAAAAAAAACGGTTTTCACCAATATTTTTTAAACCGGTTTCGAGTTTTGGTGGGAAGGATTGGACCGTAATCCACCACGCAGGCCAAATACGGATTGGTAAATGTCACATGTCTTAGAATTTTTGGTTCTAGGACATGGTTTCTTCACAATATTTTCCTTTACCGTTTTGAGTAGACTCCTATATGAAATGTATTTAATATTTGTACTATTAATCTATATTAATATTATAAAGAGTATTTGTTTGTTAGTAAGTTTGTATGTGGGGGGTAACCTCCGGAACTACCAGTCCGATTTGAAAAAATCTTTTTGCGTTTCGTAGCCCAATTCTTAAGGTAGATAATAGGTAATAAACACCACGCTTCGACCCTTGGGAGTCGATGGATAGTTTCCGACCTATACGCCGGTGAAGCCGGTGACAAGAAGCTAGTAATGTATATGTAAGCACTGACAAGATATCTACAGCCTCTCACATAATCACCTACTCATGAAAAAATCAATCGGACCAGCCTTTTCCCAACTATGCTGGGGTCGGCTTCCAGTCTAACCGGATGCAGCTGAATACTAGACATGGGCGTTTTCGTATTTAGTTGCTAACGGATATGTAACCGATATTCAGTTTTCATATCGATATCGAAAACCGTTTTCAGATATCGATATCAGTAGTACGATTTGCACAAGTAACTGAAACGAACGAAACGCAAACTCACACTTTTACCGTTAATACATTGATAGTAGCCGCCGGAAAGTTGCTAACTTATGGAATATTTGTTGTAACTAAATAAATAGAAACTAGACCTTATTGCTAGCGCGTTAGGATATAGATATTACGCACGCACTATTATTAACCAAATAACCAATCACTAGCCGAAGTTACGTAATATTCGCTTCATCACTTTTACGCCAGTAAAACATTGAATGGTAAGACAGAGACAAAGCGAATAATAACCGTCGATGTCATATCGCTCGTGATGTGAAGTTTGCGTTTTGTTCGTTATTACTTATTCGACATTATTCGTAGTTCGTTCTCGTTGTTGCGCTTTGTATAAGCCATAGCTCGATGAAGTTTTTGTGAAAACGGTTATGTATATTTAGATATCGATATGGTATGATAATAAACACATATCCGATATAAGTTACGTTTTGATATATCGAACCCATGCCTACTGAATACTAGTATTTTACATGGAGCGACTGCCTATCTGACCTAATAATACGATACCCCATGGTAAGACTGGTCGACAGACTTATCATAATACTCAACAAAATAAAATTAACTTGTAATAAATGGATCGTTCTAAGTACGCGTTAGTGTAAAAATGAATGAAGTTATTGCTAATGTTGTAATTAAAAGGAAGGAAACTCATAAGGAAACTGATATTATATTATCTTGAATCTTTTGTCGTCTAGTGGGAAATACTTAGGTTAATTAATAAGGAACAGCTCTTTAGTAGCAGGAAAACTTTTGGGTAGGACAAGCACAAAAAGTAGAAATAATCATTTTATGACATGCTTAATTTAATTAATTGTGGGGAGAAAAGCATAGCTATTCACAACGATTCTGGAGGCTTGCGAATCGAAAATGACACATTCTCGGTTACCTGATTTAGCTAGTCCCTAACAGCAAATATCTATCGCAAGTAACATTACATTTTTAGGTTTCGGATTTGTAAACAGCGTTTAGAGGACTCTTTCGATAACATATTGGTTGAAGCTCGATTTGGTACAAGTTTATCGGACGAATTTGTGAATAGAATGACTTATTAACTTCTGGATGGTGTACAGACAGTTGGAAGTCGTTTGACCATAATGCCCGTTTTCACTAATACTAGGCACACGAAAATTTTATTCCTAAAATTATTGCACATTAGGTTATCATCTCTCGGCGCTGAGCCAAGCGTTGAAAATCTAACTGTGCGCTTTTGTTAAGGAAATTAATGTAGGTGTTGTCCCGTGTCAGTAAAAATGGGCATTAGGATTGTAGCATGTGTTGGTTTGTAGTTAGTTAGTCCTACGTTCATGGGGAAAAAAGGTAGTCCTAACTTAATAGATAGCTGTGCTGTTGCTGCTGGGGAGTTTGTTGCGCTACTTCTTCATCCCAGCTAAAGCAATGGGATGTGGTAAAGAGTGGGCGTTTTAAATGACGGTCTTATAATTTTGACGTTCAAAAAATGCTGAATCTCAGCCTAATTTGAAAAATGACCTAATTTATCATAATTATTGACATAATTAATTTATCTGTCTTTGCTTCATTTAAAATTTATTTTTACCTATTGTGGTATTGTAATTTTATTTTAAGTGCATCGTCTTCACATATAATTATTTAACTAATGAATACCCATACAAAATATTGTAAAACATTTTAAAAGAGTAACGGTGGAGTTTCTTGCCCAATCTTCTCCATACGAAAACTACTTTTTGGAAGGGCTGACTAGAATCGATTCTATTTCTTTGTAACTTTTGACGTTCAAAAGTGCCTTATAAGGGCCTATTTGAAATAAATGATTAGACTTTGTCTTTGACTTTCATAATGAGTTCTAAAGTGTTCTACAACTTCCAAAAATCTACAATTCCCTACAAAATATACCTACTATGATAATTCGTTATTCGTAGGGCGTTCCTTCAGGAAGTTCTCCGCATTAATTTTATGGGACAAGTTACTTGCATACAATCATACGCAAAGGAATCTATCGGGAATTGGTTCTCAGTACGAAGCAGAACTTTTTTATTGAGGAGATGAAAAGGAGGATTGGATCTGAGTAACAGAGCTTAGCTTCAGAAATAAATCATACGACACTGGGTAATGGCTCTCTATCAGTAAAAGAATTTTTGAAAACTGGTGAGCAGTCCCAGAGATTATCCACACAAAATGAAAAAAAAAAAAAAAAAACTTGTCCGATCTGAAAAGGTACTGGAAATAGGTACTGCAATAACATTACCAAAAACTTTTTATTTTTTATTATAGTTGAAAATAAAAAAGTTACACAAAAATTTTCAACAGGGTTCATAAGTTATGACTTGCAGACACCCGCTAAACGACGGCCGCCCGCGCCTTGTGTAATAACATGGTAAAATTGCCCATTGAAAAAAGTTGGGCGATGTTTTTTCTTTTTTCCCGAAAATTACCACATATATGGACTCTCAGTATGATACCTAACAACACCCTCACAGATCGGACAGGGTTTTTTTAAATGTTGTATAAACACATACATTTTACCTCTTTATATTATTAAAATAATAACATAATATCATTAGTATGGATGACAGTGATGTCATTGCTGAAGATCCTGAGAAGAAAATTTACGTATTAATTAACAAATGACGGTAAAACAACTCTTAATTTAAAGTTTCTTCTACAAGAAAGGAAACGAATTAAAATATTATTAAAAGTAGGTTAACGATGAAAAGTTAAAAACCCTTTTTTATCTTGTTTGTTGTGACATAAATTTTTACGTCAGTACATTGTTTGGGTATTATTTGCCCACTTCAAAGACTAAAAGATTGTGGCTGAATATCCTTATCACTTCGTTGAATATATCGATCTAAATACTTACAGAAATCATCAATTTGAACAACTTTTAAGGTTTAAGCTTTCAGTTCATCCGTCTGTTTGTCAGTGGGCTGTATCTCATGAACCGTAATAGGTAGACAGTTGAAATTTTCACAGATTGTGTATTTCTTTTGCCGCTATAACAACAAAATACAAGAAACGAATTTTTTTCGGTGTTTTTTTTCTCGATCTTAATATGGTACGGAACCCTTAGTGTGCGAGTCCGACTCGCACTTGGCCGGTTTTTTATGTTATTGGTTGTCAAAAAAGCAGGCAGTTCACCTGATAGAAAGGGTTCACCACAGCATCTGCAATAGATGAAATATCTCATGTGCCCGAATTGCACCGGTATCTAATTACCCAACAACTCGGGCCGGAACACAGTAACGGTGCTTGGCGGTGGAAACGAGTATGGTTGTAGAAGTTCTCTAGAAGTACTTCTCGATAAGGAGCTCTACTACCTACTAGGAACTCAGTTCATCCAATTACTAGAGTTTGATTTACTTCCTGTGAAAACCGATCAAAGCCCTATTCTGAGTAATTTTTAGCTTTGAGAACGGAAATTAAAAAGTTTCTCTGAAAAAATATTACGAATGGTGTTAGAAGAACTTTCAATATGGCTTTTTTAGTTTTAAATCCAGTATGCGAAATTTTTTTTTTAATGTCTCAGCATATGCTGAGATAGGAGCCTTTTGGCCTCGTACAGAACTTTCTGTTATTTTTTTTTAATTTGTTTTTTAATATTTATTAATGTTTTAATGAGTGTATTTTAGTTTAATTTGTGATTTCCTGTGGGTGTCTCAATAAATACTTTTTCTTTCTTTCTTTCTTTCTAGTATGAATGTTTTAGAAAAATTTTAATTCGATCAAATCTATATAATGTCGTTCATATACAGCTACTGCGGCTCTAGTTCGTGGTTTCTGTTGCGATTTGGCAAAAATTTGACTGGATTGGAAATAATTAACCAAGATTTTGCCATATGTATTTATTTATCTTCGGTTTTATTCATATCTATGCTACCTACCTAATCCATGCTTAATCAATCTGCCTAGCCTTTTCCCAACTATTTTGGGGTCGGCTTCCAGTCTAACCGGATGAGCTGAATACCAGTATTTTACATGGAGTGACTGCCTATCTGACCTCCACAACTCAGTATCTACCTAGGTAAAACGATACCCCTCGGTAAGACTGGTTGTCAGCCTTACAGGCTTCTGACGAATCGTAACGATTATCAAAGATGACAGCCGGGACTAACGGCTTAACGTGCTTTCCGAGACACGGAAGAGTTTCTAAAGATGGTCAGCCACGGACCAACCCAGGCAAGCGTAGCTTAACCTGATGAATCGACCCGTGCGGCTGTTATTGCTTGGCCACGAGATCCTCCATACTTAATAATATTAGAAATGCGATGATACTTAACTCTGCCTTTTCACTCCTAATCCACTGAAAAATTCTTTATGAAAGACTAGCAGTGCCCCGCGGTTTCACCCGCATAAGTTTCGATTCCATAAGAATATCGGGATAAAATGTAATCTGTGTATTAATTGAGATTATAAACTATCTGTGTGCCAAATTTCATCCAAATCGGTTCAGTAGTTTTTGCGTGAAAGAGTAACAAACATCCATCCATCCATCCTCACAAACCTTCGCTTTTAAAATAAAATTAAGTAGAATAGTAGGACAGATAGCGAGCCTGGGACCTGGAGATGGACAAGGGATACATTTCATTTTGGATATCTGTATTAAGAAATGATGAAATACAAAATACACGCAGTTAAAGTTTCGAGGAACAGCTAGTAATAAATATACGTAAGAATGCTGCACACCTTGAGCTCCTTGGTTTGAACCCTAAGTAAGGCAACCATAATAGGGTGTATGGATAAAGAAATCAGGTTTCCGGTCCTAACTAACGGTTGCAATAACTTAATGTATACAATGATAATTGGTCGTTGAATCTGTTAAAAGTGATTTTATTATGTCAGAAGATTCAACTACATAATTATTTGCTATCTTGACTGCAGTAGGTAGGTTTTCGATATTGGTACCGAATACCAGTTAGCTTATGTCTTTTTAAGTTTTAATTTCAACATTATTTGATAACGGGAGGATACGAATCGACCGATTTTGCTTAGTAAGAGCCGACTAGCTTCTGCCCGCGATTTCGTCTGCATGTTACTTGTAAAATAAAATAAAATATATCCTATGATACTCGGCAATACTGTAGCTTCCCATTAGTGAAAGAATTTTCAGATTCGGATCAGCAGTTCCGAAGGTTACCCCTTAAATACAAACTCACAAATTTTACCTCTTCATTATGTTAGTAGCAATCTTGCTTATCTTAAGCAAGAAACCTGACTTCTGTATGTACCTCTACCCAGAATATTCCAGATTTTCAGTGTTATAAATCATCCTGAAATTGGAATTTTGTCTGATAAATTGCGCTTAAGCGTTTATTCCTGAAGTTGTCTTAAAGTTTAAGAACTGTTTTGAATACGCCGATGCTTCTCCAAGTTAAACTTTGAAATCGCTTACTTCAGCAGGTACTTTTCCAAAAACTTTAGAGTTTAAGTTAGTTGAGATAATATTTTATGAACAGAACTGTTCTTTAGATTTATTCGACAAAGTTTTAAATGAAAACTTTTCTTCTTAATTTTATGAAGGTTGTTTTTAACGATGAACTGAGAGAATTTCGTTTAAATTAGACAGGAAATGATTTGTTTATAGTTCGCACCTAACATACTAATTATTTCCAATTTCACTCAGATCAAATGTTTACAAAAAAACTAAAAGAACTCGTTAATTCGTGTTCTAGGCTGACGTCCAATTATCGGGTGTGGGCGAGTCCGACTCAGAACTGAGTCACTCATTAACGTTACACGATCGAAACAAATTAACACAATTAAGTTAGCGAAGTGTACGAAGACGACCGCGCGCGACGTCGTCACGTGGACAACTGAGCGTGTTCGTCCTACGTCTGTCTTTATAAACCAGCGTGAAGGGGTTGCGCGCGCACACACAATAAAAACTAAATGCTAGCTCGCCCCATAAAGTGTCCTCATTAGAGAAAGGGCGCGTCGGCTATGTACACACTGGTTTATTGCAGGTGGACACCGCACCTCGTTTGGCGATCATCTGTTTATTTTAAGGTCATTTCTTGTCTTTATCGCTTTTGTAACTTATTTGGGCAGGCTAAGGGCAGTTCGGGCAGGGTAATAATGCGACAGATTGACCGATTATAGTGCGCAATACAGTTATATGGGTGGCGCGCCCCGTTAAACAAATGTCGAAGAAATAGGTAAATGTCGGAATTGTTTATCGTTGGTCGGGGGTGCGGCCGGGCGGGGTTGCAATCGCGATACGCCCTGATTTATCAAGGTAGGTAGAAAATGGGTAGAAAAAAATTATTCCTCACAAATTGGAGTCACCCCATTTTATTTTTATACCACGTTTTTATCGCAGCCGTGTCAATCTGTACCCCTTTTTAAATATTGGATGGGGCAGAGACAGCTTTTCGCCTTTTACGTAAATAGATTGGGACATTCGTTTGCAAGGTTTTATTTAGCAATTTTTTTTTGTGACGACTTTATTAAATGCACTCTCGTTTTTACTGTTTGTTTGTACTTTAAAGTAAGTAACTAAATCTAGTACTGAAACGTTTTCAGGACTTATTTTAGTCATTTTTTTAACACAACTGAAATTAAAAACTTATGTGTGGACTCTTTGATAGTAAAAATTTTGAGACTTTCTATGACGTCCAGCGAAAAGATGGGAAAGAGTGTCAACAATAAAAAATAACAGATCCGTCGGCTAAGTGTGCTTATTTTGAACAGATATTTAATGCAGATGATAATGCAAAGTCAAACATGTTGCATAGGTGCCAAATAATATGTCCAATAACCAGTACTTAGCATCTATTAATATAAAAAGTCACATTTCTGGAAAACCATACGATATCAATTAACGATACAAACAACAAAAATAGTTTTTCATTTACCAAATAGTTTTTCATACCAAAGAGTTAAAGAAAGTTCTCACAAAACGTGATTTTTAAATAAAAAAGTAGAAAAAGAAATAAACCCGCCATCTTTCCAAAAATAAGGGATTTGTTTGGGAACGAAACTTCGACATTTCGTCGAAGGGTTTTCCTGAAACCTTTTTAGACCGGGTTCACGTTTTCGTGAACCCGGTCTAAAAAGGTCATCCCGAAAACTCGTGAGTTTCAGCACTGCCCTGTTGCGAGTTGGAAACAATATTTTTAACTCTAATTTATGTAAAATGTATAAAGTTAGTAAAGAGTAAAGTTATTTGTGCTTATTCTTGTTGATTGATTGTGATATTGTTATTTGAAATTAGAAGTTTTAGTATTCTGTAGTTTTGCGTTGCCTCTTTCAAGTAGTTAAAGTAATATTGGTTTTCAAATAGAACTTATATTGCAGTTGATTACATAAAGACCATATTACACATTATTCAATACTAATATTTATCAAAGAAAGTATTGGTGTGTGATTATTTTTTTCTCGAAATCGAAACCTACTAGAAATACCCAAACGCCTTCCTACATTTTAATATGTTTTTGCCTATGAATTAGGTACAGATACGACCTTGGGATAGGCCTATTACCAGCAATAAAATTTTTGCTGACCAAGATGAAGATGATAGCCGATACTGAACTGAAAAATATCGGTACCGAATCCGTGCCCCCTGAACTGAGAAAACCGATACTGATACCGATACCGCAGAAAGATAATTATACAGGGTGGCAGGGACATCGACGAGAAAACTGAAACCATGGATTCAGTACCTACATGATTCTGAACACCCTTGGGCTAAAATTTATCGTCGGTTATTTTTTTTTTTAATCAGCTTTTCCATACATTTTGACCGCGTAGGTATTGCACTTTTCTATGAAACAGTAGTTTTTTTTTTGTGTAATTTAAATTCAAAAAAGAAGAAAAATCGTACTTACAACGACTTCACTATATTTTGATTGTTACACAGATTTTCAAACAAATTTTCCAAGAGAGAAAGAAAAAAGCAAAAATTGAATTAATTACGTAAAAACCCGAGCTTCGTTGAATTTTTGACAGTTTTTGTCCGCCAAGAGAATAACTTAAAAACCACTTTACTGACTAAGCTAGCTAGATTAATTACTTAAATGGAAATTTTATTGGAATCAAATTAAATTCCTGGCGAGCTTTCGGTGGTACTGGCTTTCTGGGAGATTTTAGTACCTTTGTATTATAATTGAGTTATCCGTTGGTTGTTGTCAAAAAATAGGCCGCAGTCCTCTTACACGAGGTGTAATTGAAATTACTCGAAACCTTAAAAAGGTTCATTGAAATCGTCATTATGAACAACTGAATTTTTTGTGTTTTAAATACGACGTTTTTGGCTACTTTGTTCTAGAGTAGTGTTTGTATTTTATGTACCTCTTTGTAATGTACGTCTTGTTAGAGCACTATAAACAATTCCTTCTTTATTAGTTTTTATTTTTTTTTCTGTGGGACAAAATAAATCGCCAATAAAAATTAGCAGCAAATTGACTGTTGTAACCCACATACAGCCCAAGAGCGGTCTCGCACTACGTCCGATCTGAATCCAAATTCAATCCGAATTTGGAATGTTCAAAATTCGGACGGACAAAGATCGGATCTAGTGCACTAGATCCGATCTTTGTCTAAATTGGTTGAAATTTTGGTTAAAATAGCCATAGTACTATTACTACTTCGGAGCGACATTTCTCGGATTCGGATTGGACGTAGTGCGAAACCGCTAACTAGGAAGAAATGAACATAGTGTGACTTAAATTCTCAACATCTTGTAAAACTCATTTTCTACCAAATAAAAGATCATTCATTCAACTCTCAAAAATTTTCCGTATAAGAATCAAACTTGCGAACCATAGCGTAGAAGCTTACCTCACGATCACTAAACTAACTTCCAAACAATCTACACCAACTAACACTATTACAAAAATGACATAATTTCACGCCTATCTTCCCCGAAGGGATAGGCAGAGGTGCACCTATAGTACACCCACATTTCGCTAGTTATGTTTAAGTCCCATGTAATAGGGACGAGCCTAATGCTATTAACCGGGCACAAATCCAGACTCCGGGCTGCTACTGAGAAATTCCAGATGAAAACACCCAATAAAAGTTAAGTTATTGAGAAAATGCTCTAATTTCACATATTATATTTTTTCCAAAATATTAACACTACTCGTTTAGACGTGATCTTCAGTATAAAATCATTCAAAGTCGGTTATCGTCGCCTTAGGTCCCATTTAATAGGGGCGAGCCTATTGCCATCAACCGGGCACAAATCCAGACTCCACAGACCTTGTGAGAAATTGAATGAAAAACAATATATACAATTATTAAATTACAAGTTACTAACAATGTCATGGAGAGTGCGATTGTCGCAACCCAGCGCTGGGCACGCCACAATTGCGGCGATAAGACCCCTCTTTGAGGAGTGGCTAGAGAGGCGCCACGGCGTCCTCACCTTCCGCCTGACGCAGGTCCTCACCGGACACGGCAGTTTCGGGAGGTTCCTGCACAGGATAAGGCGGGAGGAAACGCCCGGGTGTCACCATTGTGTGGATCGCCCGGAGGACACGGTGGAGCATACGGTGGAGGTCTGCCCAGCTTGGGCGGAGCATCGCCGTGTCCTCGTGGAGGCGATCGGCGGCGGTGATCTCTCGCGTCCGGCCCTGGTTCAGGCCATGGTACGGAGCGAGAGGAAATGGGAGGCCGTCACCTCCTTCTGCGAAGCGGTAATGCTCGCGAAGGAGGAGGCGGAACGCGTGAGGGAGAGGCAAATTTCGCGCCCTCATGCCCCTAACCGCCGCAGGAGGAGACGCCCAGGGCGTCGGGAATCGCGAGGCGATTTCCGGCCACCGTAGGCGCGGGCTTGCGGGCGGTGAGCAATGGGTGGCTCACCGTCCGATAAGGACCAGGCCCGGGTCGACGGCGCGTTGTGTTCCACGCGCGCCTCAAAGAGATGTCAGCAGATTCGAAGGGGTCCACTAGGGCCGATGCCTGCCGGGGTTGCGAAGAAAACCGAAAGGGAGATCGTGGCCCCCGGCAACAAGGCAGCCGAAGGAACACGGGTGGGTTTTAGTCAGTAAGAGTCTGACACGCCCTCCCGCTCCGCCCAGAGCGGGAGAAGTTATTTGATGATTTCCCACCCTCAAAAAAAAAAAAAAAAAGTTACTAACAATAGAGACTGTACTGTAACCCCGTAACTCAACATCAATAGGTTCAACTGTGCTTAAAAAAAGAACCATCATTGTTTCAACGACTGAAAATGAACAATAATTCCATTCTCGGCTGGGACTCGAACCCTGGACCGTGCGCTACTAGTAAAACAATCAGCTCTTGTTAAAATAACTTTGGTTGGTGTGTGGTTTAAGTTACAAGAGATATGAGTTCTCTTTAGAGCTCTGTTAAGCAGAGCTACAGGTACGAAGGGGGTACCCCCTTATTAATAATAATACAATTATTGTGTAAAGTTATAAGTTATAACAAGTTTAAATGTAAAAAAAATGTGTCGCTATTCATGCCGTAACCGAACACAGCGATTATTACTTTACGGTCAAAATAATAACATAGGCGGATGCAACAGAGACAGTAGCTATTCTGTAACGTAGCCGCGTCTGTATGAATAAAGTATTTACAAACACCATTACACCACAGACATTTGAAATACCTGTTTTAGTTTTCTTCTTTTTTTTAATATGATTTGTAAATTGTTTTCGATATATTTTTTGCTAAATAAACAATTTAATTTAATTTCAACCTTCACAATGGATGATGAAAAATACTTAAATGAAATGGGGTTGTACTAACACTTCCGCCTACCCCTTCAAGTAACCCAGGCTTGATGAATAAAATAACAAAATAAAATAAATATAATATACAATTTTCGTTCGTGTAATTTTATCATAAATTTGATATTCCACAGCGTCACGTTTTCGCGCTTAAAATTTCCGGAGAACGGGACATGTATTCAATTATGTGTAAACCAGTATTGACTTTATGTCATTTTCAATTTGTTGCTTAATTTTCTACGATATTAAATTCGGGTTCATTACATTTCTATGGAATGAAATTCTCGCCAGGAAACCCTGGAAGGACTTGCTTTCATAAAATATTGAAAATATTAATAGGAATAGTGCAACGGATTGGAATCGAGTCAAAGATTTTTAGCTCGTCAGTCCGACAAAATCTTGAAGCTATTTTGCCTCTTAAGAGCGTTTTTACTCAAAGTAGTGTGAACTAGAATATTAATAATGAATTGCAAATAAAACACAGAATTTGATGTTGTAACCATTTTAGGTGTAAAAAGGGCATTTGGAAGGTTTCCAAATACTTTTTTTACATCTAAAACTAAATATTCGATTTTACGATATTCATTATTTCATTTCTTAATCGATATTTTAGTTCACTGGTTAGCCATATTTCTTATTTCCATATAGTAATATTGCCAAATTAATCAAATATTTAACGGCTATTTGCGACGTTGCCCACTTTCAGTATAAAAGCTCTTCAATACACTCATGAAATGGACATGATAATATTTTCTGCATAGGATACGTCTTCTTTACAGGCATACGTATGTCCAATTGGTGTTATTTGAAAATAATTAGGTATTTGAAGTAAATGTAAAGCACATTTTACATATTTTTATGGTGAGCAAATCCACATGGAAGCCCGTCGTGTGAGAAGAATGTTAGATTATTATCTATGCCGAATTCTTATTGATTTGATAAACCTCATTTTAATCCTCTTGCTGCAATGAGGCAAGAGTGCGTGGTTCATTCGTCAGAGTTTTTATGCCGCCCATGGGCCTCTGACTTGGCTTCACATGCCGTCGAGAAATATCTCTCAGGCATGCCGGTTGCTTCACGATGTTTTCCTTCACCATTTTTTAAGCAAGTGATAATTATACAATACGCACATGAATCCGTAAAGTCAAGAGGTGCGTGCCTTGAGTTCGAACTCGAGACCTATGACTTGGCAGTCACGGTCACACATCCTAATTCGTACTATTTATTTGAATACTCAATTATTTATTGCATTCCATATGAATCACATAGATGGTATAACAAAGTAAAAGATCAAAATGGACCCTGTCGGGAACAGCAAAATTAGGAGAGAGGAAGAGGGCTAAGTAGCAATTCAATATAATTATAAATTATTAGATGTGCTTAATTGGGTGTATAATTATGTATATATTGTAAATTATTAGGATTGTGTATATAGGTATAGTATATTAATTATTTTAATTTTATGTTTTGCATAAGAATAATGCAGGTAATTATTATTTAAATTCTTAGAAGTATTTTCTTTTTTTGTCCGAACTTAAAATAATTTTCTCAAATCAACGAATCACCGGAAGTTTCAAACCGCTCCCGCCTATAACATAAGCTCAATAACCCATCAATATTAGGCGCTGACTCACAAGCAGTACCAGTAGTTATAAGTTTCTATTGTAGCACGTCAAATGGTACGTCACGGCTCAAAATAGGCGCGTAGTTATGAATTGGAAGCTCATATATGAGCTTTCGGAGCTTTGCATGAGTAAAGAGGAAGTATGTGTTTAAATTTAGTTTTGCGTATTGTTCGGCGTAGTTTTTCGAAAGGAAATAAACGCCCTTTTTCTGCCCTTGGGAGAGATTGGGTAAAAGACTACGAAAGGAATACTGAACTCCCGAAATACGCAATCTGATAATTTGTTGTGTTAATATATTTTGGAAACTTATGACCTTATATAATTTATTTTAGAAACTATAATTTCCCTTATGATCGCATTTTTATTTCAGATTTTATTGTCTTAGTCTTATGTAAGTGGGCAAAATTGCAATATTGTTCATCTTATAATTTTATTTTCCTTTGTGATGTTAATCAGAAGTATTTTGCTATAATTTCCTAATACTTAATTCTAGAGCTTTTCCTTTCTTTTGTTAATACCTATGTCTGTGATTGCTGGCTATATTGTAATTGGCGACTGTATAAGTCCGAAGCTATTGTTACTTAAGATAATTATATTATATACAGAAACTGTTTGTATTCCTTTATGAATAAAGAAATACGTTAAGAAATATGTTGAATTACTTCTAGGTAAAGAAGGGTACTCAATCGTCGACTATCAGCTTCAAATCATAAAGAAATAATTCGCAGGTTCTATTAAATTTCGAAATACATATAAGTAATACGCTTGGAATTAGACTGGAAGCCGACCTCAGGTAATTGAGAAAAGGTTAAGCAGGTGATGAGGAGATGACATAAGAAAATACAAAAAAAAAAGAAGAACGAAAAAAAAAAATCGCCTCAGTTACGAACACCCTACCAAATACTACTCCAATTTTGTTCCACAATGTTATCGAACTGTGAAAACACCAAGCTGTATAGTTATCGTATATTAACACTTAAACAATGAAAGAACCAGTTAATCAATTAATTAATTAATTCCTTGCTCCACTGTATTAGTACCTATAATATGTATTGTTTTAGTATTCTGCCCTCATAAGAAAGAGGGCCGTAAGTGACAATTTTGTCAAAAATCTGTTATTAACATATTCGGAATCAGCAAAAAAAAAAAAAATGCTATCTTAATCTCATTTTTTTATAAAATTGTCACTGCGGCCTTCTTTCTTATGACGGCAGTATTGGTCGATCCATTTTGAACGTGAATTGTCGATTCAGGACCAAAGCACTCGATACTACCGCCATTGCTGTATTTATTTCTGGTAAATTCCTGATTGGGTTACGAAGTGTGTATTTAAAAGCAACTTTAAACTAACTTAAGGTTGATAAAAAGGGCCTCAAGTTTTTTTTTTAATTGATTGAAAATTAATATCTTGAAGTGTTCCTTTCTCTCAAGTTGACTGTTTGTTTTTAAATTACCTTCTAGTAAATATGTCGGGAAATATATTTCATCGCACCGTGATCATTACTAAGAACAATCGTAGCTAAAATAAACTACATTGAGAATAATCATCATGTCAATGTCAATCCACAGCTAAATTGTGCCTTCCAGTGATCGCTAAAAATAATCAGTATTTAGTTATTATGTTCCTCTTAGGCCAGCAGTAGACTTCGTTCTCAAGCTTAAAAGTTTTATCTCAGAAAATGATTATACGCTTTTAGTAAAAACTTTTATATTTTTCAATTTTTAGTTGTAGTACCTACCCCACACAAATTCGCATACCAATGCCTACCAGCACCTGTAGCATGATCACCGTAAAAACGGGTTTTATCGACGGAAGAATAGACAAAATGACAGATTGTGAATGTTTATCTGCCATTTTGTCTATTCTTCTGTCGACAAAACCCGTTTCTACAATGATCATGCTACGCGTGCTGCTATGTAAATAACAGTGGCAGAAAGTTATTATAACATCACACCATAGACTCATGTGGGAAAATATGAATTATTGAAGCTAACTCAAAAACTACCCAAGAAAGTTAATAATTTTTACACGGGACTGCCGCACAAGTTTCCTTAACCAAATGAAAAAATTATTTTAAATATCGGTTCACATTTGACGCAGAAATCGGTGAACATACATAAAAATATTTAGTGAACACAGAACGTCCTCCTTTTTTGAAGTCGATTAAAAATAACATATTTAAAACACACGAGGTAAACCGTTTAACAAAATACAGGTACCTACAAAAGTGATATAACGTATATTTACAGCATTACTATTAATTACGTTAATGAATCCATTTTATCCTAATAAGTTAATGTTGATATATTTCATATGTGTTTGCTCCGAGCCTGTGGTAGGAGCAATTATTTTGATTATAGCAGTTTATCGGGCTGGCAACCCAATTCTCGCTTAGGGCAATATCATATTACTACTGGGTCTTGAGTACTCTTGAGTACTTATTTTATAAAAGTAGCTGTGTAGATATTTCAAATGCTTTTTAGTTTAAATCTTTAGCTATTGCCTACGACTTCCGCGTGGAAGTCAACTATACTATACAAAAAATAATGTAATAGTACGGCTATGCTGAGTATGAGTTCCTGGGTTTAATTTCCAGGTCGGGCAACGTGTTATTGCGTTTTTCCATCAGGAATTTCTCAGTAGAAGTCTGGAGTCTGGATTTGTGCCCGGTTGATGGCGATACGCTCGCCCCCTATTACATGAGACATAAAAGTAACTGGCGAAATTTTGTACTATGGGTAAACCGCTGCCTAACCCTTTGGAGAAAATAGGCGTCGTGTAATAAGAACTAGTTTTTGTACCTTACAAAATAATGGCAAAACCAGTCGTTGTGGCAGTACTTGGGATAGCCCTATGTCCAGCAGTGGACGTCTTAAAGCTGATATTTGATAAAGATGATAGATGGATTGTGGGTTTAAATGATTTTAACCCACTCTTCATTCCCCAATAAAAATAAAAAAAACTCTACAAAGTGAAAAATAACTTTAATTTCGGAAGATCTTACTGTCTTTGGTTTTGAATTTTCTGTTTTTTTGCCACCGACTTCCGAAATTAAAGTTATTTTTCAATTCGCAATGTTTTTTTTTTTTGGAAGTGACTTCCTTAAGTTTTTTACTTGAATTTACCCCACATAAATTCGAATATAACCTCCTATTTTGCTATTTTTAAATAACAGTGACAGGAACTTATAACATCACTCATGTAGACCAAGTGGGAAAAATACGTATTATTGGCCTCTTAAAGCATTTGCAAATTGCAATACCTCGAAAACCATTAACTTATTTTAATGTAATCTAAAACTAAAAGCTTTGTTACAACTTACGAAATATTTAGTGCATAATGATCCCTTATCAGACGTGCAACAGAAAGTGAAGGGAGATGTTGATGAAGGAGCAACTAACGGTAAGACTCACTAATGAAGGGTTTGGTTTTGAAGACTAAATTAATACTAGATCGTCTTCTCAGTATAAGGAAACTGTAGCCGTTAATTATTTCTTGAATATGATAGCACGGTGGCGCTGCCGCGCTGTGACTGAACCTATCGATATAATAAATATCTTTCTTGGGACTGGTTTTACCAACGTGAGCAGATATGTGACATCCACGCGCGCACTGATAGATTACAGCCCACTCCCTCTCGGAGAGAAAGCCTGTGTCCTAGCAGTGGGGACATTATAAGCTGATTATGCTGAGCTATATTTTATCCGTGCAATAAAATTGACATCTGACAGTTTTAGTATGGGAAAACTGTCAAAAATACTGTAGCGGTTACACCGCCACATATGAACTACGTATCAAAAAGACATGACGTCACAAAAATCATGCATCGCGCAATTAAAGTTTACCGCGCGAACAAAATATATACGACATCAACCGTCGGGAAGTTGCCCACCAGACACGACGCCCGTCTGGTCGAAGGATCCTCCCTTTTCTATAGACGATGAGAGAACTTTACACCCTGTTTCTCATACCTCTAAAATACAAAATGGCGTTGTTAAAGTCAGCTTTTGGAAGATTTTTTGAAGTGTACCCAAATAGTTAAAATATATAAATAGTAGAAGAATGACAGCCGCGTATGCCTGCAACTGCAATATCTAGTGAGCATGCAAAGTTGATAGGACTTTTGGGTCTGCAAATCCTTCCCCTAGTCAAGCAAATTATTAATATCCAAAAAACTCGACTGCAAAAAAGACATTTGTTTTTTTTATTTTTATATTTTTTTATTTTAATTAATACCAATATTGTTGTAATTTATTTTAAAAATAACTTCCTCTCCCTTTTTTGTAATTGCAGATGCAATATATAAATATTATATAGCCTATCTTACTCCCACAATTAAGACGAATCTAACAACACCTCACATGTTAAAATCCATTAAGCCGTTTAGGCTACAGAGCGTGCCAAGGCAATAGACATACATACATATTCTCGAAAACATTACCCTCCTGGGGCAGTCGTGTAAAAAAGGAACTCAGTAATGGGACTTAAAATAAAAAGCTATAATGGAAATAGATGCTTTCCCGGAAGAACTTTTCACAAAAAGTGCTAATAATATAACTTTACATTTACGATATGACAAAATACTTCAGTCTCTAGCGACGCGGTAGGGCGATATAATCTTTAATTTAATACATAATACAAATCTATTATAAACGGTTTTATAATATAGGTCTATGTAAATTTTATATTATAACTAATCTCCACAAGATACGTTGGAATGGATATTATAAACCCGTAGGTACTGTGTGGCCACTAAATCAGCGATTTTAGGAAAATTTATATTTATTTCCATGAGTCTAAATATTAAATAACACAGAAATCTGGGAATCAGTGCCCGAGCATTATTTTGTGGCAATCAGATTTTGAAAACTGCGGAAATCCGCTGGTTGCAAGAAATCTATCAGTAGTAGTGGACGTCTTTCGACTGAAATTATGATAATGATGATGAATCAAATGCCACTTAAATGAATGGGTTTTAAATAGCACTGAAATCCGGAAAGTATCCAGGTCAAACGTTCCAGGTACCTGTGTAAAGTTCCATAGTGGCTTTAGTGCTATGGTCGACAAAAAGCTGGAAAAACGAGTATCAGGTTCAGGTGTCGAACAATCCTCTTTGGGAAGCTTAACACACTGACTCTGGAAAAACACCATTTGTAAGTAACGGAAGTGTAAAATAGTGTTCTAGTGACAGGATGTGGAAAATAATGATTTCGGAGTAAGTATTTTACAGCCCGGAATCTGTATTAGTACCCTGTTGATGGCAATAGGTTCGCCACCTAAAAAATGGGACTTAAACATAACTGGTGAAATATAGGTGTACTAAGTAGGTACAAATCTGCCTACGGGATCCGCTAGGGCCGATGCCTGCCGGGGTTGCGAAGAAAACCGAGAGGGAGATCGTGGCCTCCGGCAACAGGGCAACCGAAGGAACACGGGTGGGTTTTAGTCAGTAAGAGTCTGACACGCCCTCCCGCTCCGCCCAGAGCGGGAGAAGTTATTTGATGATTTCCCACCCAAAAAAAAAAGGTACAAATCTGCCTAAACCTTCGGGAAAAACAGGCTTAGTGCTATGTAATGTTCCAATTATTTTTCCGCCCAAAATATTAATGCTTTGTCCGTTCGTTTCGGGGCCCAAAAAGGTTTTGTACGGGGCCTAATCTGTAATATTACGTTGCAATAAGCCTTTATAATATTGTTACGCATGAAATGAATGTATATTTTTGATATATTCATTTGTAAAATGGGATAAGCAGATCTCGTACTGGAAAGCTTTCAAATAAGTTACTTTCCTTTTTTCAATGAAATCGTATTCCAGTTCCTCCTCTCATCGAGAGGAAGCCTATGTGACTGTCCCAGCAGTGGGAACATTATACGTTGGTTATGCTAATATTTCAGTTTTTCAAGCTTTCATAGGTATTTAAGTAGGTACATGAAATGATAAGCAGTCACACGTTTGAATCTAATACCGTGATGGCTGGCTCTTACTTTCTCCATCAGAAATATACATAACCGGTAAACTAAAAAAAAAGAATCACCTCATTTTAAAGACCAACTGGTTATAGCAGTTTGTTGATAAGCTGCCAAAAAGACTTTAACCCTCACCGTCACCAGTTTTGTCATACTGGAGATAGAAAAACCTATCTATTTATAGTTTTAATGTCCCAAAACTCTGTCCGAGAATAAGGACCTTACGGAATTGTGGGACGACATTCAATGACAGATAGAATTATACTTTTTACCATCAATATCGATTTGTCTTTTACTGAAAAAGTAAGTTCAAAAACTAAAACCCAACTACTGAAAAATCACGCTCCAAAAAGTATAAAATAAGAAAATATTTCAGAGAGAAGTCAAGAGATAATGGGTACAAAAATGTTCAAGGTAAAGCCGTGGTCGTATGCCTGTACACCGACAAAATTATAATGGCATGCGTTTCTGTCTGAAATATTTTCTTGTTTCATACATTTTAGAGCGTGATTTTTCAGTAGTTGGGTTTTAGTTTTTGGGGTTATAATTTTTGTGATCAAGTATTTGGTAATGTGCTCGTCAAGCCGTTTCATTTGATACCCAAGAATTTCGTTCATGACTTTATGGCCTCTAGAGGGCGCCATATTGCATTTAATTAAGACGTTTTCAATGATACCTCATTGCTCACATTATGATCGGTAGTTTAGAAGTTATGAGGTAACAGATGAACATACATACATTCATACCGGTCCAAATCATAACCCTACTTTTTGCTTCGCTGTATTCGGGTAAAAATAGGCTATCGGGTTCGGCTGTAACTTCAACTATATTAAGTAAACCTCTGCCGGACCCTTCGGGGATTCCAGGCGTGATGTTATGTTTATTTATTTTTATAATTAGTAAAAGACATTTAGATTCAACATAATTATAATTTGCGTACGTCATGTTATTGTTATGTTGTTGTTTAGGTGATGAACCGCGCTATCGCATTAGGTGATGAACCTGTAATGATAGTTTTAAGGGAGATATTTAAAATAAATAAATAAATAAATAATAATAAATAAATAAGTTAAATTTTATTTGTTCAGACAACAGTGATCCGATTATAAGTATGTTAATTCCAAATACCATCACGACATTTTCCTTAACGAGGTCATCAGACCCCTGCTAAAGAAACATCAATTCTTTTTGTACGTACTACCGAGTTAAAAGACCTTTTAGACATAAAAAAAACTTGACACGTGTCTTACATTGATATTCAAATGTTGCATGTGTAAAGAAAAGAAACCTTTCAAATGGCATACGTGAGTTAAGGTTCTGAATTGAATGGAAATAAAAAAGAACTATATGAGGATAGAAAGAGGTGAGAAAAAGGAGGTTACATTAAAGTACAGTGGACCGGGTGTCGGTGGTATCAATTTACCTATCCTTGGATTGGCCTAACGTAGTACCTGCGGACTTTCCAAAGAATTTGAAGCCAGCTAATATTTGTTTTGTTAAACAACTACCAAAAAGGAGTATGTTATAAATTATGTTCGAAGCGTATGTGTATGTTCACCGATTTCTCCGTTTCCTCACGATGTTTTCCTTCACCGTTATGAGAGCAGTGGTGATATAATTTACACAAAGTAAAGCGCCTGTCAGGGTTCGAGCTACCTTAACTCTTAAGTCGTGACCATTATCACTGGGATGACAATATTGAGGTTCGCCTTCTATTACATGGGATTCAAATACCTGGCAAAATGTGGTCGAACTATAGACATATAAGGACAGGAAGATAATACATTCAGACTGGGTCGACGCCGGGGGTGCGAACGGGGGTGAGCCGGACGTGTGACGGGATCCACTAGGGCCAATGCCTGCCGGGGTTGTGGGAAAGTCCGAAAGAGATACCGTGGCCCCTGGCAACTTACAGGCAACTGAGGGAACACGGGTGGGTTTTAGTCAGTAAGAGTCTGACACGCCCTTTCGCTCCGCCCAGAGCGGGAGAAGTTAACTGATATTATCCGACCCAAAAAAAAGTCTGGTTGGACACCTTTCAGCAATTGGAAGAAAAAGAAGATTATAACCTCTGCCTCCTCTTTCAAGGAAAACAGGCGCGATCTTATGAAAGAAAGAAAGAATAACATTTACCTGGCAATAGTTCGTGTAGCACAAAATACAAATAAAATAATTGAAATGGTTGTAAAGCACGGGTACTTTACTAAATAGATGAATACCACAATATCTAGAAACCATCCCACTTAAAATCTTCTCATAATAAAATAAATTCTGGTAGAAAATGTGCTTTCATATTTATAGTATCATCTGCCGAGCCTTTTCCCAACTATGTTGGGGTCGGCTTCCAGTCTAACCGAATGCAGCTGAATACCAGTATTTTACATGGAGCGACTGTATATTTGTCCTCCACAACCCAGTTACTCGGTAATACGATAACCCTTGGTAAAACTGCTTGTCAGAATTCCGCGGCTCTAGACGATCCGTAACGACTGTCAAAGATCCACGAATGACAGTTGCCTAGCCGGGACCAAGGACTTCACATGCTTTCCGAGACACGGAGGGCTCCTGGTATGTACCTAAAAATGGTTACTAATCCACGAACCAACCGCGGCATCCGTAGCTTAACCGGAACGAACGACCCGTGCGGCTGTTATTACTTAGCTCCAAGCCATATTTATATTGCGGATAAAATAATTACGTAGCCCTGCTTGCAAAGCAAATTGTGAATGTAATCCCTAGTCGTTATTAATTCTTGGATAATCTTCTATTGAATAAAATGGCCTTTTCAAGGCTTTTCGTATTATTTTTTTTGTTTATTTTGCAGAATATTTACGTCATTGGTCGAGTTGCTGACCTGATTTCACTTGTGTTGCTTGCAAAAGTCTAGCGTTCGATTCACGGGTGAAAACAAGTGAAAGTAAGTGATATTCTATCTATGATGGAATAGTCAAAAACGTATTGGATTGACAGCTACCGTAAACCTTGTGTCAATCCTTTTGAAAGTTGTTGTAGAAATAAGAAATACTTTAAAAGCAATTGTAGCTTGTCTAGGCCCTGAAGTAACACTAAAATGGTGCCAGCAAAAGCACAGAGCGATGAGAATTAGGTAAGCAAAAGAAAAACAATCTATGTAAGTGCCCTATCTCTCTAGTGGCGGCGCAACCATGGCCGCACTGCCAAAAAATTATGGTTAGTTGCGCATTCGATCAAACGCCTTGTGAGATATACAGCAAAAAGCTGTGTATATTTTGCTGGCAGCGCGACCGTGGTGTCCTAATGAGATATAAGCCTAGTCATCTGGACCCCACGACACAGGGAATCCTAGTGTGGGTTCCAGGGAATTTATAAAAATCAAGCGCCCAATGGTAATGTATACCTACTAATTTTTTTTTTAAATATTGCACCGTGTTTGCTAAACCGAATAAAGTTTTTTTTTATTATCATCTGCATACGCATAGGTTTTAAAAAAGCTAGGAAAGGCAATACCTATTACAAGAAAATGGGTAGCTGCAGTGTTATTAAGTTTTCTAATCTTGTTGGTTATCACCTGATCTGAAAATCAAATCATTTAGATTAAGGCGATATTCCCTTTGGCCGCTAACCATTTCGATTTTAGAAAGATTTGCAGTGGACATTTTGACCTGAAATGATTTGACATTTTGACCTGATTATTAAATATCGTCTGGCATCTACTTAAGGGATTATCAATTTATTAGTGTTACCTCCATACTTCGGTTTCTAACTCCCTAGAGACCAAGGCTTATACATGTAATATCCATTTTCTATACAGTTCCCTCTTTTTCCTTATACTCCTCGTATTTTCGGATTAGGTTCGTTATGGGTTCTAACTTTTTAAGACAGTTTACCGTCCTTCGGGGATCCGGGCGTGTGATGTGTCGGTGTTTTCATTGGTCACCACTTTATCCTAGTTCAATGAAGGAATAGGGGTGAGAACATTTATTTTTTTGTGCCGGTGCACGGTTCCAATTGGTCACTTCCTATGGAGAAGAGCCGGCAAGAAACTCCACGGTTACTCTTTTAAAAATAAATAGTTTCTACAATGTTTTCAAATTACAAGTGTTAATAGGTATGAGAGGACAGTGTAGGCCTATCAACCAATAAGTACCAGGTACTTAGTAAAGAAGAAAATAGTCCACAAGTCTACAGCCTACAACGTTCTCACATTCACAAAATCTAAAAGAAAACAATCTATGTAAAAGATAAACAAAATAATAAAAATAAGGACCTATTTAAACCAAATGATAAGATTGCCACTACAGCTGTAACAAATCTTATTTGATAAAAAAATAAAGAAAAAGTTAATAGACATTTACATTGCTATGCCGTTAATGAGGTACCAGGGAAGCCACATGTGCAGAAGGAATTATTGCCAAACTTCCTTGTCTTCAACGTAGTCTTTAATCTTATAATATGATTTTTTGATATGGGTTTTGAACTTAAAACTATTCTGGCAGAAAATTGCACTCCTTAGCTGTCTGCACATTATGATTTCATACGTGCTGAAATGATGGTCTGTTCCTATGAGAAAAAAAAAATGCTGAATTCTCGCTTGTTATCTTTAAATAATGTGCTAACAAGGCGAGTCCATAATTCTATTCTACCACGACCCTACTTATTAACCTTTTAATTTTTCTATTAGTAACTTGTCGACATTTGTATGTGTATAGAATCTACAGTACCTACTGTCTGCTACCGAAGCACAAAAATAGACTCTGTTACCTAATACAAAATATTCCAGCTTTTACTCATATTTTAAAATTGTTAAAACACTTGGCTCCAGCCAGTTTCCATGTAGGTATTTTAAAACAATTTAAACAGAGGAGTAAATCCAAAAATAAATTGTATCATTTCTGTAACGAATGTTACAATTGTGAAGTGTTTCGCACCAAATGTTTCATTGTTTCAGTTTTGTAACATAAATGTTTATTTTACAATTAAAAGCGAGCGTTTGAAGTGTTATAAAAAAATGTAGTCAGACGGAAGAATTTGTTTTGAGTTTGTTTTCGGAGTGGTAAAGCATAAAATCAATGTTTTTTTTCTTTTGAATAGAGTCATATTAGTGAAGTTAAGTGAGGTTGAAGGTTCAAGTCTTGACTCGAGCATTTTTTTACCTACTTTGGTATATTTTTTTTTGCCGCTGGGCACAAAGTCGAAACAAATTAATGTCAAAAACTTCACAAATTCCCAGGTTCTAATTAACAACACAAAGTTGTTAAGTATACTGGCATTTCTTAAGTTATCGTTAGTGATGTCAACTTTAGTTGATGAACGATCAGTACATTAACTAAAGTGGACATCTGTGAGTGAAGCATTTAGAAATTGATGAGAACGAACACAGACTAAAAATGCCAGGAGCTTCAACCCAAATTTTATGCTCATTAGTATAATACCTGCGCAAAATTACACCCTTCCACCCATTCTACCCAGAATAGCCCGAGAGGCATGGAAATAGCTCCAAATTTGGTACCAAATTATAAACTCCGGGCTATAATCATATACCGTTATGGTGACGCAATGATGTGTACAACAAAGGGTATTTGCATATGTATCTCGACGCATCTGGGCCGAGCTGCACGTGTCCTTTCAATAACCCATTATGCACACCATAAACTTAAACACATTCGAAACCCAACCTTATCTCGAACACGTACGATTTATTTAACAATTCTCCGAACGCAAATCGATTTGCGTCTTAGCAAAATTAGGTTTGCTGCTCGTGAAGTTTGTAAGTATTTTAATGTAGACTTTATGTATGTGGAATAAAGGTTATGTTAACGTTCTTGGAGTGTAAATGCATTGAAAAAGAGTTGAAGAATGGGCTGTTTGTCGTCAATGGAGTCTTTAAAGGTACAAAATGAGCATTATATAGATGTAGAGGTTCAAATGAGGTATGAGGCCGATCGATGAGTATATGCGTCGTGTATACACTATGATTCACGTACCGTGAAATATGCCAACATTGCCCCCAAGGGGAACTTTGCCCGAAAATCCATTTTTAAGCATATATTTGATGTGCAAATATCGTAATATTAAGACAAAATTGATTATCTTAGGTGGAAAATAGGTTATATGTCTGGCAAAACTGACTATCGTGTTTGTTGCTAACTACGCTAAGAAGCTTGTTGGAACTAGTCGAATGAGTTGCGTGTTTTTGCGGGCAATTTTTCGTGTAATGTCAGGGTAACATTGCACAGTCATTTTAGTAAAAAAAACTTTTCATAGTGTCGTTTACATTCCTAAAGCTAACGCCATCTTTACCAAAATTCTTGTACTGGTTTTTATGTCATCTGCATAAAGGTCTTATTGCGTCAAAAAATCAATGTGGGCAAAGTTGGCTAAAAGTCCACATAACTTTGCCCGCCAACAAAATCGAACAAATATCTATTGAATTCAATGTTGAATATAAGTAAATATAATGATACTAACACATGCACATGATCTTATAGTTGTAGCTGATGAAGAAAAATACTTACGTCTCCATAGAAAAATCGTATTAAAATTATAATTCTCGAAAAAAGTGGGCAAAGTTGGCATGTTTCTCGGTAGTAATACTCATATTTTAACAGTATCAAGCATGTATTTTCCGAAAGATTAGGCAGTGGTGTTTCTTACACACATATTTAACGAGATTGTCCATATCGGCTGTAACGTCCGCTCTAAAAAATCATAATGCTTTCGGTAAGCTTAGAAATTGAAATCACCTTCTGTTGCCCACTCAACACAATTTTTGACCATCCTGACCAATTTTTTTTTTTTTTTAACGAAAAACTATCATGTTTTACTAATGTGATCTTTCATTCATAAATCTTTATTAATCGTTAGCGTCACATCGGTATTAATTTTGTAGAATCATCCAAAAACATTTATTTGTTTTTCGTATTAAAAACCTGTAGGCTCGGAAGAATTGAAGGCTGTATTAAAAATAAACAGTTAATCAATCTTAGAAGAGCTGGTAAATCATAATTTAATCTTTATGCTGACTCATAAGCCAGCATAAATATTAAATTATGATTTACCTGCTAAACCATTTTTTTGTAATAACTATTTTACACTTACATTAGAATTCATTATTATTACAAAGATTATTTACTACCCTACAATGAAAAAGTTTGCGCCACATAACATTATTACAGTTTGATTGCTAAGAAAATATAATATTTCTATCAAGTGTGGGTATAAATTAAACATCTCAAAATATGGTACTACATGCCTACAATCTATATCTGTACTTAATATGTACTATAAAGAGACAAAATTTGTTTTTTTATGTGTTTGTTTGTATGTAGCAGGTAATCTCCGAAACTTCCAGTCGGATTTGAAAAATTGTTTTTGTATTGTATAGCCCAATTTTCGAGGAAGGTTTTAGGCTATGTATCGTCACGCTACGACTCTTAGGAGCCGCGCAGAAAGAAAAAAAAGTCAGAAAGCACGCTAAGCGAAAACGAAGTAAAAGCGCGGGCGGTGGGATGCGACGCGGTGGGTATGGGGTCAAAATTTCACGCTGAAAAAGTCGCGGGGGAAAGCTAGTAATATTAATTGTAATACTTACAGACGCCACTTAAAAATAATCATTCAATTATTCCGCTTAGCCTTTTTCCAACCATGTTGGGGTCGGTTTTACATGGGAAGGATTGCCTATCTGACGTCCACAACCCACTTACTGGGTAGCGATACTCCATGGTAAGTCTGTTTGTCAGTCTTTCTGGCTTCTGACTATCCGTAACAGCTGCCAAAGATCTACAAATGAAAATGTATTACCCAGTTACTGGGGTTTGGATGTCAGATAGGCATTCGCTCCATGCTAAATACTGGTATTCAGCTGCATCCGGTTAGACTAGACCCAAACTTAGTTAGGAAAAGGTTAAACAGATTGATTGGTTTTCATCTAAACTAATATTATTATAATAAAGAGAAAAGATTAGATTTTTTGTATGTTTGCTTGTTATCCTTTCACGCTAAAACTGCTAAACGGATTTGGATGAAATTTTGCACATAGGTAGATCATGACTTTAGTTAGAACAGGATACTTTTTATCCCGATATTCCTACGGGATCGAGACTTGTGCAGGTGAAACCGCGGGACGCAGCTAGTCATAATAATATTTATAGGTATTGGTGCTTAGCAGTGACGTAACTGGGCACAGATCTGTCCAAAAGTCGTCCGCAGCGACCACGTCTTATTCTGTATTCCTCCTCAAAGCAATCTGTCATAAGCACATCTTTATTTACGTAATTCGTGTACAGAATAATAAAACAATTTCACTAACTTAGGGTGAGTGCGGGGAAATTGGAACAACCGCGAAAAATAATTATTTATTCCATTTTGTTCAAATAAAAATTTTGCTCGCGTTCCGCTGATCCGAATAATACAGATTTCGTTACAGATAAAACAAATGGTATTTCTCATTTCCACCTGTGCGAAGTGAAACGTGTTCGTTGTAGGAAATTAAGGTTATGCGAAAATTATTTAAATGTTGGTAGGAATTTTGTTAAGTGCTTGAAGTTTCTTAGGGATTTTTTGTATGAAAATTATAGGATTTTAGTTTTGCAGCGTTACATAAACACAGTAGAATTTAGCTATTAGCACATTGCTGCATAAAATAGAATAGAACATTTTTATTTGCATAGAATGTAGGTTTTTTTTTTTTTTTTTTTTTTTTTTTTTTTTTTTTTTTCTGTAGGGCATCTCGTAGCTGACCTCTGAGGTCATGACTACTTAACCGGTCAATCCTGTGGTTGCCTTAAGCTGCTACACTCAAAGCCTCCAGCCAGGGGCATACAAAACTAAGCTAAAAAGCTAGGTGAACGCTCGCTAAGGGCACCCCCTGTGGGGTACGAGCCTCGGCTTAGGGCGTCACCGGAGGGAGGGATAGAATGTAGGTATACAAGTGAGTTGTTATATGAAAATGTTTCGTTCCAGGTATATTCCACCATTTTAAAATGTTTACTTATTGTTAACTGAATTACCAAATTTTACTGATTTTGATATAAAACTTAAATTCTATTAAATCTAAACCTATATCATTAAAAATTTAACTAAATATCGTGCTGAAAAGCAATATGTTTGTTTAGTAATAATTATATATTGAAATGATAATTTTGATAATATTGCAATATGTTCAGTCTAATTTAGTTAATTGTGACAAAATTTAAAGCTACAATTAATTCCATTAAACTAGCTGGTACTTACATAACTCATTCTCAAGCTCAAAACCGAATAATTGTTAATTGTTTCTAGACAAAACAATTGTCATAACTCGCATCATGAATCATAGATAATTAATGCCTACCACAATCAATAGAGACCGCCATAAATAACAATCTATGTAGCCATTTTAAATTCCACAAGATGTCGACAAGGACTTACAAAATCACGCTCAAAACTAATGAATACTGAAACATATGAAACAAAAAAACACATTCATTACATGTCAGGCAACACGTGTTGGTCCATATCATAACAAAAGCCATAAGTCACTGGCCAGACAGAAATTATTCTAACGCCAGACCGAAATTTAAAAAGAAGACATGTCAACTTTGAGCTCAGCAAGCAAACAAAGAAAAAATAAATCAGTAGATGTCCAACATAACGTGACCCGCCCCACCTCTCTTCATGCAACTACACACATTAAAAATGAAGCTACACAAAGAAGTTTTAGAGGCCAACCAAAATTGGGCCCTGCGTGGCCTACATCTAAGCACCAAAAATCTTTTACGGTTCAAATAGTCATTACAAATTTAAATTTAGGCCTTATGGCTGTACTATTACGAATTAAAAGGAATTATTTTGAAAGGAAAATTTAATTTTGCGTTGAACAGTAGGGCTTTTCTTGACAAGGAAGCCACCATGGTGATGTCATAATGATTTTTAATTGAGGACGAACTAATTCTTGGAGGATGTTTGGTTGATAGAGCTTTTCCTGCGGATTTGTACGAGAAATGTATTTATTTAAGGGGTTGAAAATGACTTTGTGACCCTGCTTGCTTTTGAGTTAGTAAAGTAAATATTTAATCGACCTCTTGTTGTTATTAATGTATTTTGTAGCAACATTTATTCCGCAGTTTTCGAAATAAGTGGTTTGGTACTTTTTTGAATCGCATTAGTTTCGCCACAGACTCAAGTTGAAGTTTTCGAAAGGAATTGTACATCATAACAATGTCTAGCAATTACCAAGTCTAGGCACCGCAAACTCTAATCGACCCAATTCTTTACAAACCAAATTCACACACGCAGAGACGATAATCAAGCATCACATCAAAAAGGACATTCAACTCCAAAAGATCATAACTCTCCAGTTTAATGCTCCACAAAATTTTACATACACACATAATGTTTGAACATGATAAGGAGGACAAGCAAGGCACGTGATGTGACGTCGTAAATACCTGCTAGATTTATCAGCAGGATTATTAGGATTAAGAGGATGAATCGTTGCGACATCATACAGGGATACACGAGGCCTTGGCGGTGGAAGAAGAGGATATATAGCAAGATACTGAGGAGAAAAATGTTAAGAGTATGAAATAGACAAAGGTAATGAAGTGACGATGGCGTATTGGACGCGCTGGTTCGAACAATAGATTTGTTCTGCTTAGATATGGTATGCTGCAGACGCTAGATGCGTTTAAATTTCAAGTATTTCAAGTATTGGTGAATATTACATTAGTATTTATGACGGTTGGTTTTCATTTGATTTTTGGTCTTTGTGTACCTTAGTTACGTAGAAAAATGTAGGAAAAATAACCAAATAAAAATACGTAGTGATACAAGCTTTGAATTTGTTTGTAGAATATTTATATCCTTGTCTATTAGTAAATAATGTTTTTTAAATTACAATGATTTAAAAAGAAATACGTACAATTTGAACACTAAGGATGGGTAAGATACACGAAGAACAGCGTTCTATAAAGTGAATTGAAAGAGTTCTAAGTATATCACTTGACTGTGAAAGTTGATACAAAACAAGTATTCGTAACTGAGGCTTTAAATTATTAGTGCAAACTTCGTGACATCAAATTGCATAACACACCAACTACCAACTAAATCTCAGCAGTAAAGGTTGTCTTTTCGATATTGATACACTTAAGGTTGGAAACACTAGAGCGGGATATTTCACGAATGTAATAAATTAGAAAGTATAGCAGAGCTTGGGCTGAGAGAGACAATGACCTAAAGGTTATAGCTGATGCTGATCGAGAAATCGTGGAGCCAGATCCGGTATATTGACAGCTTATGAATTATAATAGAACTCCTGGTGGCAACATATTTGAAATATTTCAGGCAATCATGGAACAATTTCGTGACTGACTAACAGACAGTCAATGCACTACCTAAACATGAATTTCGGAACATAGAATTATGTACCAGTGCACAATGAAAAGTTATCTTCTCCAAATGAAGGATTCTAGTTTATATGCAAACCAAGTCAATGACAGATTGTAAGTTTTTTCAGTATAGATCGATTAAACAAATAGATATAATATCCTGTCGACATATCTTGAAATAATTGAGGTAAATCCCAAAATATCGTGTTTGAAATAAGTTAGAAGGTTCGGCTATACTAAATTTAATTTCAATCCACAATAATGATCCTATTAGTAGCACGATTAATATTGAAGATACTTACAGTATTAGACCGCTTTCTGCTTTAATGGAACAATCTGTAACAATTAAAAATAATCATTAGTATCAAATAAAGTAACTTAAAATTAAATAATGTATAAGGTATAGATAGATAGTATAAGATCTTTGTCCTAAATGTCGGACGTCTATTCTAACCGGCTTCCAGTCTGACCAGATGTAGCTGAATTCCAGTATTTTACATGGAGCGACTGCCTATTTGACCCCCACATCCCAGTAACTGAGTAATACGATATCTCTTGGTGATTGTCAAAGATCTACAAATGACAGCCGACACCAACAGTTTAACGTGTTTTCCGAGGCAGACGGGGTCTTGATATGTAATGGATGGTCACCCATCTACGAACCGACCGTGGCAAACGTAGCCTAACCTTCGATCGACCCCTGCGGCTGTTATCGTTTAGCCACGAGCCCGAAGCCTTTTGTACGAAAAATATTGAACCGAGTACGGTTCGATATTGTTCGCACAAAAGCCAACGTTTAACCATTAACCGCTACGTCAATCAGCTCGTCCAATTAACTCCATTAAAATTTTCAACCAGCCTCCATTACACTGATTTTAACAATATCACATTACATTACAGAGAATCGACAATTAAAGTACCTGAAAATGGATATACCGATTACAAAATAAACAGATGTTTTTGTCTGGATATTCTATCAGCGATACGTTTGGATTTTAGTACTCGTAGAAGTTTACTAAAAAAAATGATATCTAGTTATTCAAAAAAAAAAAAACAAGTCAACATTTAACCCCATTCTCCTCCTTCAAACTCGAAACCTAAATCCACTTAACCCCAGTTTACTCTGAATTTCGCCAAACACTGAAAAATCGCACAGATTACTTTATGTGGCACGTACTTATCTGAAATCTGGATAAATCTAGTTCAATCTGGTTCACGCCGGTATTAGCCAGACACACTGAGAGGCACGCCTATTGGCCCAGTATCGTTCAGTTGTGTTTATTTAGCCTATTTCAAAGCCAATGGGTCAGCAGTTTGGTAAGTAAACTTTTTACTAGCTAGAAGATTTTTTTTTTTGCTAACCGACAAAAAATTTCTACATTAAAAAAACAAGTCTAAAATCATGTATAAATATATATATAATATATAAATTCATGGTTACAGTTTGTGCGTGGATTGTCCCTGCCAGCTTGTATTGTCACTTGTCACAGATGAATACAGATGGGGCACTCCGTAGTTTAGGTATGAAGCTACAAGTACGCGGCCGGCCCGACTTGTTGGGCCAATGTCAATTCACTGAGTGTAACGTAGTCAGAAGATCTAAGAGTTACGCAATAGAAAGAGAGGCAACTTCTAAGTGAATATTACACTTTATTGTGTCGCAGCATGTGTCGCAGCATGTGTCGCTTTTTATTTAAATGATTTTGTGGAGTGACCTATCTGTAATAATCTGTGGTATTGTTTAAGCCCAGTAGGTGGCCACGTTGATTGCAGTACCTATCAGTGACGGTCATTAGGTCATCTTCAGTGTAAGTGCATTTATCTTCCAAAGTATATTTTTTTTTAAGCTAGCACTCATATTGCTAGAAGTCGAGACCGTATTTTACTACCACCGAATTTTTGTAGTACAGTCAATCGTACATCAGTGCTTATAATTTGACAATGACAACATCTTTATGTCGCAGCAATAAGGGCGATTTTCCTAGTGCAAGTGTTACAACTAATGTGCGGATTGTACCTGCTGTGGGTACCGTAAATATGGCACGTCGAGTTTCAAGAAAAGTTCGGATTTGTAAATCGCCTTCTCTGTCTCTCATAAAGCGCAGGCCACACTGGGAATGAAGCAAAACGAAACTAAGTTCGTTTAGCTTTTCCCTGCGTCTTATAATGCTTCCGTTTTCGTTTCCCTTAGTACCTACCTACGCGATGTGAACCGAAGTATGAAAAGACACGTAAGAAAGCTAAACGAACTCAGCTTTGTTTCGCTTCGTTCCCAGTGTGGCCTGCGCTTAACTGTGTGACAGTCTCTTTTTAGGCCGGTCACATACATAATATAAACGGAATTCCGGAACGGAATTCTGTTTCGAAATATCGATTCGGAATTTCGAAGGCAGCAAATCTATACAAAAGGCCGGCCGAAAATTCCGAATCGATATTTCGAAAAGGAATTCCGTTTTGGTATTCCGTAAGTAAGTGGCCGGCTTTGAAGTTCGATGTGATATGTATTCTTATGTATTTCTATGAAGGCGACGTGTCGCTAGCTTCGGAAAGTATTTCCTAGAAGAAATTCATAGAAACCAGTCCTGCTGCTGCGACACGTCGTCTGCAGTTGCCGCTTGCAGTCGGCTACGAAATGGTACCTTTATTAACGGGTTTTTGTACACACGGCTACACATCAAGCTATACATCTCCAGTATAAGCTGACCTCGCATTGTACGGATATCCTTTCCAATGCGAGATCAGCATAAACTGGAAATGTTTAGCTTGATGTATGGCCGTGTGTACTATACTAACATTGCACTGTATCTTATACAGAACTATCTTTACCGACTTTGTGGTTGCTTCCAATGTGGGTGGTCTATGGCTGTGCCGATCTCGCAACTTGGTCACCAGCTATAGGTACTGCCCAGTCGTGGGAAAATCTCGCAACGCACACTAACATTGTGTAACTAGGAACATCATAAATGAGGACGTCATTATTCAGAATGACGCATGTACCTATGTTTGTATGTGTGCACTGTCCGCGTGACAGACATCGTTTTGTATTTAATTACAATGATTTATTAATGGTACCTATTGCAGCTTGTTGCGATGGCTGTCGTGAAATGTATGAATGAATGGTTAGTTTGTTCTGGCCAAAAGTAGGTATACCAGAGGCCTTTTCTTAAACAGAGAAGAAAAGATGGCAATTTTTTCGTGTGGTTAGTGACTAACCTGGTGTCAGAGTTTTTAAACCGCCCATGGACTTCTCGCTTCACATGCCGTCGAGAAATATCTTTCAGGCATGGCTGGTTTCCTCACGATGTTTTCCTTCACCGTTTTTGAAGCAAGTGATAATTATACAATACGCACATGAATCCGAAAAGTCAGAGGTGCGTGCCTTGGGTTCCAACTCGAGACTTATGACTTGGCAGTCCGACAGATAGGAAGCTAAGATAAATCGATCAAGCTTTAGTTGTAAGTTTCAGAAGAGGAATTACTACACACTGAGACATAATCGTGATTTGACAATCACTAAATTTTGGAGATTTTTTGTTCAAGTACTATCGACGAAACGTATATCTAAGCAGTATGAATACAAAATCCCGTGCACACGACCCTTTTTTTTGTAGGTAAGCGTTACAATATCGGCTGAGCGCTGTAAGCAGAAATAATCCTTACGGTGTATAGATATGCGTTTCAATGATAACAAAAAATCGATCCTACTTCAACATTATAGTCTTTCTCTTTCTAACTAATAAATAATATTTCTTTTTTCTATCCGACCCCGCCCTGAACCACTTGACTGGAAATCCTTACTGTCTCATAGTGACAACTATTTATTTTTGCCTAGTGGGGATCACACGTCTCATGTAAAATGAGTAAAATACACCTTCATATACAATGTTGCCCATCGGCATGTGCCCGCCCGTATTTTTCTGAATATTCATGAAAAATTATCGAAAAATAACTTTAAAAGGGGGGGGGGATCTATCTTTAATATTTTTCATTTTATTTCATGATATAATTATGTCCGATGTTATTGGCTCGATTTGGATTCTGTTTATTATTTCTAAAAGCTTATGAGTTATTTTATCGGATTAACCAATCTTTTTATTAAAATTTGTCGACTATGCAAAAAAATCACTGAGGTAACAGTAGTGTTTTTTTTTTTTAACTCATGTAATGATAATGATTTTGAAAACGAAAATAAAATGTAATAGGTAAAATGAAAAAAAAAATTGAGATAGCCCAGCCTAAAAATTATAATATCGAAAAATAACTTTAAAGGGGGGCGGGGGGGGGCTTTAAAGTTATTTTTCGATATTATAATTCTTCATGAATATTCAAAAAAATGCGGGCGGACACATGCCCATGGGCGACATTGTATATGTATAAGAAAAGCATAATAAACGTATTATTAAAATCTTTAGAACGGCCTTTCCTTTGCTGTCCCCCTTTAACCCTAACAGTTTTCAATAACAGAAGCGATTTCGAAGGAAGGTTCTGGACACTGACGACAGCAGGCTGTCATCAGCTGTCACCAGTCTTGCACCCTTAATCGTAGGTAATCAAAATCACTTTCTGATAATGCTTATGCTTTGGTGCTTCTTCTGCCTAGTGAGAAATACCAGGGAATATGCACGTAATTCAAAACTTATTCATTAATTAAAATATATATTATATTAAAGGAGTCAAGAAACGAATTCCTATTCTTTTTACAATTTTTAATGCATTACTTATTTAATAATTCATTATTTTATGTTATATTTTTTTGGTGGAACGGAACGCAAACTGGATTATCCCGGAAGTGACCTCAAATGTGTGGCATGTGAATAAATATCTTTTCTTAGCTAACTGCTTGAATTCTCACTAAGGTAGTTTTTAAGTGCGATTTTTGCTTGAATAAAGCACAAAAACAATTTAATTTACATAATTTGGGGCAAAAAAACATTAAAAACAGATGTAAACAAAGTACTAACGTGCCAAATGACGTCACATCCTGACCGCGACAGAAACGGACGTTTGAACTGTAGTAGAAAATTGTTGGAATTTCATAATTTGGAGTTTCATTTTTGAACAACAAGCAGCAGTTGAATTTAACTTTTTATACTTTTCTTGGGTTTATTAATTTAGTGAAATAAAATAATTATGTACATGCACATTCCTTAATGGTAGTGTTAGGTTTGATCACCCAGGATGCACCAGACTTACTTATGTACACTATGTGCATATCGTCACCCGTAGAGGAATCTTACATTGTTACTAAAACAGGTTTATGTTATGTAGATTCAGTATTTAATTAATATTTCATAACCAAGAGAAACAGTCATAAAATAATTGGGTATAAATATATTTAGTGAGTCAACTAAAAATAATAATAAAAGGACGGAAGCGGAACCGTTTGCGGTATTTCGGTGAAACTTTCAGAAACTATTTTTATTTGACAAATGTATTCTCGTCCAGAATATATTTAGCATTTCGCCGAATTTAGTTCTGTGATTCATTCGTATATTATTCAGGGAATTAAGGAAAACGTAAACTTTTGGGTTTGTGATTTGTTGTTATGAATAGACGACGTGAAAAGTGAACGAGAGAGAAAAATTTCAAGATGAGAGGTTTTTTTTTTTGGCAATTTAAATAACAAAAACTGCGATCACCATATCCATTAACATCATGATTAGGTAGGGCCATTATCATCTGCCTAGCCTTTTCAACTAAATTGGGGTCGGCTTCGAGTCTAACAGGACGCAGCTGAATACCAGTATTTTTCATGGAGCGACTGCCTATCTGACCACCACAACCCAGTAACTGGGCAATACAATACCCCTTGGTAAGACTGGTTGTTAGACTATCGGGCTTCTGACGACCCGTAATTACTGTCAAAGATTCAGAAATGATAGCCGCCGGGACCTACGGCTTAACATGCTTTCCGAAGCATGGAGGAGTCTCGGTATGTAAAGATGGTCACCCATCCACGGACCAACCCCGGCAAGCGTAACTTTATTTATTTGACCTCCACAACCCAGTTAGTAACTGGATAACACTATACCCCTCGGTAAGACTGGTTGTCAGAATTTCGGGCTTCTGACTACCGGTAACAACTGTCAAAGGTCTACGAATGACTTCGGCAAGCGCAATAACCCGTGCGGTTTTTATTACTTGGCCACGAGCCTCCATTTTTACATTAAAAACGACAAACAATTAACCAATTCACTACTAACTCTCACCAACCCACACAATACCGACACTTACCTTGCTATCTAAATGAAAATTTGTTGGTTTTTGTCCTCGTATCTTAAGTTAACACACTTATCTAAATGCTCGGGGCTCCGACACCTAATTATGTATCTATCTAACTGGTTTCATGCTGAAATTAAATCGTTTACTCTTTAGCGACCAATTTGCGACATGATAGGCGATAAAAACGAAATGTACCTAATTATTTTTTTAATGTCATTAAATGATAAACATAATAAAAATGATAAAAAGTATTTATGTATCTAATTTAGTTTTTTGTAGTTTGGACTCCAAACAGTTGTCGATGCAGTTGAAGATCACTGAATCAATTATACAACATGTGAAAAAACCGGTATTGTTAGGTATGGTACTGAGTCTATTTATTGGGGTAATTTTCAGGAAAAAGGAAAAAAAAATCATCAATTTTTTTTCAATAGGAAATTTTACAGGGTTTTTATGGGGCGCAAGTGGCCACGGTTTAGCGGGTGTCTGCAATTCATAACTTATGACCCCCATTGAAAATTTGCTCATTTTTAATGGATTTGGATTTAATTTTGATACTAAAAATGTGATTATTAAATAGCAATTACTTTTTAATTTTCAACAATATTATGATTTTTATTACTTTTAAGTTGTAGCGGTTACACCGCCACATACGAACTACGCATCAAAGACATGACGTCACACAAATCCTGCATCTCGCAATTAGAGTTTACCGCGCGATCGACATACATATATACAAGATTCCGACTACAACCGTCGGGCAGTTGCCCGCTAGACACAACACCCGTCTGGTCGGAGGATCCTCCCTTTTCTATGGTGGATGAGTGAACTTTACACCCTGTTCCTCATACCACTAAAAGATAATGTTATTAGTACAGTTACAGTGTGTCCCATATACATATGGTATGAAATCTGATGTGCCTAATATCACTGACACTCATTCTCCTCTAGCAGAAACACAGTAATACTAACAAACTACTGTCGTTGATAGTATCTGCAATCACAGAGGTCTTTTTGAAGCTTACCAAACTTAAAAACATCCAGAAGTGGACCTAACACTTTCAAATTCGACTTGCTCTTGCAGTAAATAAATGTCTTGCGCAATCAAACTCTTTGTATTAAGTTTTGCAAAAAGAAAATTGCATGACACCCACAACGACAATTTTAAAGAAAATTCATGAATTTATAATCTATTGTTGCTTCATATTATGATGGAAAAATTCGTCTAATTAACAACGTAAATAACGCAATCAATGTTAATAAATTATCAAAATGAAAAGTATTGCCATTATGAGTGTGTTGCGCAATTAGGCTGTGCGCACTTTGGACGCGTTTTCGTACGAATTTCATTCGTGGGAACACATACGAACACGCACGAACGATCCCAACCTTCCTAGTACTAAGGGACTGCGCAGACTGAGAGCGAGTTAGTTGTACGTATACGTACGTTTAGCTCCGCTGTCCGAAAACAATCCGAACTTGTTGATATTTTTCGTGCGTTCAATGCAATATCACCGGAACACTACCTATTTGACGGAGAACAACGTATTCAGTGTGCGCACTCAATTCGTACGACCACAGTCGTACGTTTACGTACGATACAAATTCGTGTCCAAAATGCGCGCACCTTTAGACTGCTTGTCATTTTCAGTTGTCCATTGTCTATGTGATCTATACAAAGTGGTGAGTGAGTTTGTATGTAGAGTAATCTTTGTAATCTTCGGAACTACTGATCAGTTTCCGAAAATTCTTTCACCAATGGGAAGCTACAGTATTGCCGAGTGTGATAGAAAAACTAAATATATTACACACGGAAGAAGTCGCGGGTAGAAGCTTTAGTTGCTTACACCTATCGCTACTATAACATTATTCTTACATTGAAAGTAGGTTAATAATTTACCTAATTACCGCCAGGAAGTGGACCTGGCTATTATTTTTATATAACCGATAACCCCGTGCACTATCGATGGTCTTGACTCGACTCTTAATCAATTTGTTAGCATGGAAACCAATAATTAATTTAAATATGTGAGAAACATAGGGTTCTTGGAGTTAGTGTTCTGAGAATTTATTATATTGAAATAAGGGTTTTTTCCTAGCGTACTTCCGGCTTATTTAAAGTTATGTTCGTTCAAAAAAAGTTATGCTGAAAATTCTTTAAAAAGCCATTTTGGACCCTTGAGCTCGAAGTGTAAGGACCGAAAGTAATGTGATAAAAATAACCTAAACTTGCGATATTTCATATTTCCGGACATCTAATTATTTATACGCTTTAAAGCTTGTGCAGACCAGCGCGATATCGCGGGCGCTACAAGGGTCGCGCTGCCTGTCGCGCCTGCGATATCGCGCTGGTCTGCACGAGCCTTTATAGAATATTCTAAACCGTATTATAATAAACCTGACGTGCGGTTTGCTGTTCTGAGTGTTCAGTACAAAGCTGTTAAATGGTACACTGAGGATTTAGAAAAACCGGCCAAGTGCGAGTTGGACTCGCACATGAATGGTTCCGTACCGTATTACGAGCGAGCAAAAATCGCTGAAAAAAACACATTTCTTTTATGGATAGGGATTAAAAAAGTTAATAATTAATAATAACAATTAAATAAAGTTAATAATTAAAGGGGTATTTTAATTATTAACTTTATTTAATTTTTGTTGTTGTTGTTAGGATCGTAGCAGGTGGCGTTCTGTAGTTTCTGCCTACCCCCATGGGAAGAAGGCGTGAGTTTATGTATGTATGTGTTAATTGGTATTATTTTTTGATACAGCGGCTAAAGACATACACAATCTGTGAAAATTTCAACTGTCGACCTATTACAGTTCGTGAGATACAGGCCAACGGCGACGGACGGACAGTGGAGGCTTAGTAATAAATAGGGTTTCGTTTGGCACCCTTCGGGTAATCCTACAAAGGACGATTTTGTTGAGCTTGAAAGTCTCTTTTGAAAGCTCGATATGTCATATTATCGCGCGATACTGTAAGTTGCTGTAAGGTTTGCAATAAATCAATACAATATCGCTATACATACATACTATTTATATACAGTCGAACCTGGATAAGCGAGAGTTCAAGGGACCGTGATCTCTTTTTCGCTTATAAAGGTTCATCACTAACTCGTGTTTCTAACTTATAGAGCTTGAGGCTTATAGAGGTTGAGGCTTGTTGGGAAAGGTTGAGAGGAACAAAAACTATACTTTTTCTACGAAGTTTAAGAATGAGTCAAAAATAGCAGATGTTAAATTACGCTCGACTGTCGCTTATAGAGATAAACTACCAGCTACTAGCAGTCTCAGTTATAGGGGTCCACGAGTGAATAGCTGCTTTGTCTTTTAGAGGTTTCAGTTTCTCACTTATAAAGGGTTAAAATGACGGGACCTGGCAATTACTCGCATTTATACAGTTTTCGCTCTTACCCAGTTCTCACTTACACAGGTTTGACTATAAACGCGACGAGCGGTGTCTTTGTGTCGCGTCGCGTGTCGCGCCTGTTTGAATGAGCCTTAACACGTTTATGTATGTATAGCAATCACTCACCTCTTACAGACGATGATATAAAATTACAGCTCTTATTGACACCATGCAATAGAAAGTTGATGGACACTGAACAATTTATTTTCGCCATTGTTTTGTAATCCTAAATTGTCTGTGAATAGTATGTTAGGTTCTTATTTTATTTATCAGATATCCAGAACAGTTAAAAAGGTATATTTACTGTTGAAAATGTATGTTTTGTTCCAAGGTAGTTGCGGGTATGTAACCTATTTTCACAAAGGAGAGCGTGCGTCATCATCATCATCACTCCCGCAAGCTTTCGTGAGGCGAGTATCCTGACCACCAGCATGCAGCGAACGTGCATCCCTGGTCATCACCCTCAGCCTTATCAGCAACCTTGGCACAGCACCTGCACTTTCAGCCGGTCTCACAAGCAGAGCCCATTCTACCCTCTCCTAGTCAGCCACAACCCGACACCAGCAGTCAGCCACAACCCGGCGCTGTACCACATCTGACTCACTGGATCAGTCACTTGATGAAATGTATGTTTTCAAACGTTTTATTATTAAAGTCAGAACCTTCTTTTCCGTACAAGTTTTTAAAGCATTTGAAAATGTGAAACATTATAAACGACAAAAGTGTCTTTTGTAATTTTTAGCTTGCTAAAAAATTTAAGGATAGCGAAATACCTTAGAAGGGCAAGTGTTGAATTTATTAAATCTACATATACATTAATATTATAAATAGATAATTTTTGTTTGTAATGAATAAATTCAAAAATTACTGGACCTATTTTAAAAATTATTTCACCAATAGAATGCTTTAATTATTATCCCTAAGTAACAGAGGCTATAATTTACGAAAATATCACGCAAAGCCGCTGGCGAAAGCTAGTTTCTAATAAAGCAGAAAACCACAACAAGAAACACGTGATACAAACATTAGATTCTAAAGCCAAGTGACAATTACCACCAATTGTCTACCACCCACAGATCAAAAGCCATACAAACACCACCATTTTTCTAATCAGGACTGTCTGAACACAACGCCACCCTACGCTTGCGTCAACACATGAAGTGTCTGGTTTAGGGGGCCTGTGATTATCAGCTGAGTGATAACCCCCCCCCCCCCCAGCTGCTACCACCCCCTGTATTGAGCGAGCCCGCATAAGTGCATGATTAGAACGATGTGTCATTAGTTGTTTGTTAAGTTGATTTTTGGAGTTATTTATTTGAGAACTTGGATTGTGTGGAAGATGATATGGTTGACAGGGAAGTGAATTCTCAGATGAGATGATAGAGAAGTATGGAGGATGTTAAAAAGTGGGTTTTGATATTACACTCTATAACATTATTTTGTTTTGTTCAATTTATTTTTATTTTATCTCGATATGCCGCTACCCTTATTTAATTAAATATTCTGTCCATTATCAACATCCTGAAATTAAATTTAAGCTAATGCAAACATGTCTCGAATTAAAATTTAAGATAACGCAACTCAGGCCCTCAAAATACAGGCGCTGCATAGTTCAAGGACCATTGTTTTAATAACTATGTTAAATAATCTAGTTACAGTAAGCTTTCAATATTATTATTTTTGAAATTTATTTTGTAACAATGGACAGATAAATTATTCTTATTCTTATATTTGAAAAAGAAACAAAATGTTGAGATTGAGTGTCTTAAACTGTGTGTAGAATTGAGTCAAAGTTATCTTTAAAAGTCAGACGATCGTTCTATGAAAACAATGATGGCACGCTTCATCACATTTGTAACAATACAGTCCCATAAACAAAAAATTTGACTCTAGTGTGCGCACTATCTAAGGGCTTTCCATTTGTGAAACTAGAAAGTAGTTTGAACGCATACGAATTGATCGTAAAAATCGCAGTGTCAGCTTTTGAATACAAATCGTTAATAATTCAAATCAAACTTGAAAGTGATTTCACTATTGTTAGTGTAACAGATATTTTTTCTAGTTGTGTTTATATAAGTTATTCTGAAGTTTTTCTAGAAAATAACAAAAAAAAGTTCAATGTCTGTTTAATGAAATCTCCAAACGACTGGTTGACAGTTCTCATGACACAAGGGCTGGCTTTTACCTTGGCCAGAAGCTAAGCATTGCCATACAACGTGGCAATGCCGCCAGTCTCTTGGGTACATTACCAGTTGACAGCGACGCGGAGGAATTTTTCGACGCCATATTTTAGTTTACTAATATTTTTAGTTAGGTTAGGATATTATAATTTTGGTTTTGTTAAAAGGATGAATTAATACATAATACTTATGTTATTCTTTAAAAATTAAATATTCAAATTAAAATCCATAAATAAAAGGAAAAAAAATCAAACCAATTGATAAATTAGATAATTAATCAGTAACTTAATGATCATTTTTATATATTTGGTGATGATAAATCTAACTGACATTATAAAATGTGAAAGTGAGTTCGTTTGTTGAAACTTGGCAAATGTGCAGACCATGATCTAGATTAAGACATTATGATACCTACTTTTTATCACGATATTCTCACGGATCGAGACTTACACGGGTGAAACTGCGGGGCGCAGCTAGTTATATATTTGGTGAAGATAATTAATTATATTTTAACGAATTCAAAACAAAACAAAATCTACCTCTTAAATCAAAATTCCCTCGACTTTGCAACTCTGTCATTACACAGATAGCTTTAACCATTAAGAAATAATTAAAAAATTAAACTCATGTATCTTCAGTCTCCCATCATAATAGATGTCATTGTTCGGCAACCATTTCCAAATCTACAAATTCTTTTATAATTTGGTTAACTAGCGAAGCAAATGCGGTAACTATTCGGCAATATTTAAAAAGCTGTACTTTTAACTAATCGACTAACAGTAATCCATAATAACACATTACTATCACACGGAATCTCATCGTTCCATAGCAAATCGATTACTCAATTAAAATCGTTACCAATTAAATCGACATTGCTGTACTATAAATTATCATCTTGCTCAATTATTTCTATAAAATATTAAACACACATGACTATTATTTCACTAAATTCTGTAAACTTTATTCTCATAATCCAACTCTATTTATCATTCAATTTTATTTCTTTATACCAACTGTCTTTTTTTGCTCCTTTACTGATTCTTTATTTAGTTCACCGTTAGCAATATATTCATCATGATTCCCAGGGTCGACTCTTCTCCATTTCCATCGATCTAGTACCTACCGTATATTATTATTTTCATTTACCCTAAGGTTAATTCTTTATTTGTCTTCTTAGCTTTTTCCTAAAATATCTTCATTATTTGATGATTCGACATTTGCAACCGATCATAGATTCACGATTTCAGTAATAAATATCTCGAGATTTGACTGGTACTTAACTTAAACTTTGGACTTAAAGCTATGTGAGACGAACGTCTGAGATATTCGTTCGAAAACCGAAACTAATACAATGGTTAAAGTTCAGTACACTCGTAAGTTAAACAGGAAAAATCAAGATAAATAAGCTTTTTGAACCCAAATCAAACACGACAAGTCCTGCTTAAGAAATTAAAGTATGATAGATAATCATTAAGTTCAACAAACAAATTGCGCCTAATTTTTTAAAATGTCAATTACGGCGATGGCTACGTTCGTCTAATTACCTACTGTTTGCATAAAACATGCTGACGATAAAGTTTAAATATTTTCATACAAGCTCCAAAAACAACGTCACTTAATTCTTCAAACATTGATATAAAACAGCTCGTCAATTCGACTATCCGTATCAATATGTACGGCTCGTAGCTGTACGGAACCCGGCGATCGTAGCAGATGTGCAAGATAAACAGGACACGCGCGCGCTGACTCACGCCTGCGCCCGCGCAAGTACAGGCGGTTGCACAAACGTTTGGTAATTGTGTGTGGTAATATATTTTTTATGGTGGCTCTTTGAAATTTTTTTTTTCAGGTGTGTGTGTTTTTCATACAGATGATGAATGAATAATATGTTGCTAAAAAAATCTCGATATAAGAATACATTATAAAAAGAAGAAATAAATATATATATCTTTAATAGCAAACAACAACAACAAAACGTAATAACTCTACTGTAAAAATATGAAACCGTTCATAGTAATCTATCATAAGATTACATGTAAAAAATGACTTAGGTACCTAATTAAGTAACTGCTATTTAAAAAAAAAAATCATATAATTATATGTTCTTTCATTCCAAATTATTTCTTGATAGAAGTCATTTTAAAAATAAAGTTTTAATCTTCAAAATCTCCCGCTTATATTCGCAATATTCCCAACCAGATGTGAATTTAATTTATAAAAGGTGGCTTCGCAAAGTCACATGGCTTGGCAAGGTGCAAAAATTTCAACCCTCTTCCAAATTGAACCTATCCCTTTACTGAAAACAAAACATGCACTGCAGCAGATGCAGGATAACCATCTAAATAAAATAAAATGAGTATAAAACCAAAACAAATTGACTAAGGTCACTACGGTCATGGATATAACAGCCGACTGTATTTTTGGGTGGTGACTGGAGGCTTAGTATAATAAATGTAGGTGTCCAAGATTATTGTAGTACTGCATAATAATTGGTGACAATTATTAACTGTACCAAAGTCATATGCACCTAGATGACCAAAGACAACACTGACGAAAATCAAAGGAGTCAGCAAAAGCATGATGGACATAGCCACATTGGCGTGTAGTTTTTGTAAAAGAGCCATATACACTGCAGTGCGACATTTTAGCATAACATTATAATAGTAAAACAAAGTGACGCAACTGTACTAGAAGCCTCACCTAAACTTCACCCAATCTGAAATTTAAGCCGCCCCATAAATCAATAAGAAAATGTCTGACAATCCAAATAAATTGTCACTGTTCTATTAAACTAACTCAAACACAAAACTAAAAGTAATATTGAAACTTTTTCAAGTAAACCTTGAACAAAATTGCCTTTGTCTTACGATATAGACTGCGGCTTATAAATCTTCATTTAGTCATGGCGTTTTATGGTTAACCTACTTCGCCCCACCTTTGTGGACACCTAAAATGGCGACTAATGCTAATTACTGACCCACTTGTTCGGCGCGAATAAAGAATAAAGTTTTGGTTGTTTTTTGTTTTTCCTGTTTTGTGTTCAGAACATTTTCTTTGTTGTCAGTATTAGTGGTAATAGTTCCTGCATTAGTATCTTTTGTTTTTGTATTGCCTCGTTTATGTGACGTTGTCTCTCTCTCGTTTACTGAGGTGATTAACGTCTCCTGTAGGATTCTATGAAGGATTATCGTCGCCAACATAGTTGCCATCAATATCATTACTATGCACAGCTTTAAATGGACTGACATAATAAATATGTTGAAGTACACCACCAAAACCATGTTGTTTTAGTTGGAATTGCCATTACACATATCTTTAGGATAGTTAGTGGCCATCCTCTTGATGTTAATTCCTTTAATCTTCTTTTACGACTCTCATGCGATAGCTCTTTTAGATTAATAGCTTATTCTCTTCTATATATAGCATCTTAACATTGGCATGGGGTCTCAACTCGAACAAATTATAATTAGTGTTGAAAAAATAATCATAGATGGCAGCATAGGAAACAATTATAAATTAACAATCACTAAAAACGAGTAAACGGCAGAATTTGGATGAAGTAAGATTAGTAAAAATCAAAACTTCCTTGTTTAATGCTGATTTATCCATTTAAAGTCGTAAATCACGTATTTCCAACAAAAACGATAAGTGAAACCTTTTACTTGAATTCGAACCCATAGAATGATAAAGTTCTGAGTTGATGAGCTCTTTGCAATAGATGGCGTTTTACTCAATTTGTCATGACATACTGTATAAGCGTTTGGTAGGAAAATCAAACAACATAATTTTTTATAATCTAATACCTACTTTAGGTACATAGAAATAAAGGAATTGAAAGAATAGTTTCAACATGTTTTTGGCAAATACCTACCGACTTAATTTTTTTTTCATTTTACCAATACCTTTCTAAAAATTCTATAAAAAACTGGCCAAGTGCGAGTCGGACTCACGCACTAAGGGTTCCGTACCATTATTATCTATAAAAACGAGCAAAAAAAATCACTTTGTTGTCTCCCATACAACAAAGTGATTTTTTTTGCTCCCATAAATATTTATTTTATTCTGTTTTTTAGTATTAGTTGTTATAGCGGCACACAGTGGAACGAATGTATGGAAGCGGTTGGACGTAGACATGTCCGAAAAATAAGAGTAAAATTATGACAAACTAATGATGCCATCTTATTCGATTACTTAATGCCTTCATAAATTGTGGTGATGAATTTCTTCATAACTCCCATATTTCGGGAGTAATTTGAGAAAATGTGAAATTTTACTATGAAAATGAGTGTATTGAGCTCTCTCCCTCCTGATTCCGGGCTTGTTTCAAGTAGCGGTCTCTAATATCGTAATGCTATTACTAAGAGCTATATTTAATACTAAGACACATAGTGCGCCAAATGTGCACTTTCTGGGATAAAAGGAAATGAAAATTTAAAAAAAAAAACGTTTTTTCCCCATTTGTATTTACTTTAAACCGCAGACAGACTTATTAAGAGGTCTATAAATATATTATATATATACAGAAATATATATTAACAAAAATATTCACAAGAACTGATGAGAGTATGACTTTTAAGTAAGTTGATAATAAATTACCTAGTTTCATTAAAAGTACAATAAATAATTAAGACGTAAGCTCTAATTTACTAAGTTACACATTTTAAAACAATAACATCATTTAATTATCTTCGTCATCATCATCATCATCAATTAATTCAAATTCAGAATCGATGTCCGCTAAATCATTTATGTTAACAAATTCGATATCACTTTTCTCAGAATCCGTAAGCTCATAAAATTCCTTAAAAGAAGATTTTTTTACAAACTTATTTCCTTTTGGACGGATACTTGTAACAAGTGGATCAGAAGACAGTAAAAGATTGTGCATAATATCTTCATTGCATGAGATACTGCTATGCTTTCGAGAATGCCCCTCTCTATATTTTCTAAAATCTTTATTTCTAGCCTCAGATGCCTCTTCGGATAGAAAACCAATGGGCACAATTGACATGTTCTGAACTATGTCTGGCCCATGCATTAAAATTTTATGAAGTGAAGAAGGCATATAATACCATGGGTATAACTCCACGTAAAGCTTAGCAGTATCAAAGCAGAACTCTCGGAATTTAGTTACGTTGATCTTCTCTCCTGATGAAATACACTGCAAGATCACACAGATTTTTCTTAAAAGCATAGCATCTATTCCGGTCAGTTCAGCAGATTTAGTGTAGTTTTCAAAAAATCTCCTTGCCGAGTTGCCATTGTTGGTGGATCCACTGCCTTGTTTCACAACATCGAGAAGTAAGCCCGTTTCTCTTCTTACAGCCTCTTGAACTCTTTTCTTCCTGTCATCAACTTGCCTTTTTGCTATATCACCCCTTACTTGCCATGATTTTATGTCTAATTTGTAGGAAATGTGTAATAAGCATTCCATTGAGCGAATCCAAGCGTGAAGGGTGCTTAAGCTATATTTATACATGTCCTCGTTTGCGTGTTTATCTTTGATTAACTCTAAATTATTCATTTCTTTAGGACAAGCCTTGCATATGTCACACACTGAAGCTGCTGTATTGGATATAATGGAATGAATTTTACCATCAATCATTGTCAACAGCAGTTGGTGTTTGACACTAATTCCATCAGTGATGGTGGATGGAGTTAAGGCTTCAATCTCTGCTTCGATTTCAGCCATCTCTCTCTGCACATTTTCTTTGGTTTCCTTTATAAACTTAAACAATATTGGCCGGCAAAATGAAGTGGAAGATGGTCGCTCGTTTTCCCAAATTGTTACACCTTTTGAGACGAGCCGCAGTGGTACAAGACTAATCATAAAATTACTAGCAAGATCGATTTGCTCATCTTCACTCGTCCTTTGATGATAAATGCTTTGGCTAGATGATCCGTCAAAACCCCATTTGCTGGTCAATACGAGCTGTTGATTGGGATCAACAGGGGTTTCTAACGACCTAATAAGTCTTCTTGAGGTTAAATCCATCAAGGCTTGTAATTTGATTTTTGCAGAGCTCTCTGTAACTGTGAGATCTTCTTTGGCCGGATAGCACTTAATTTTTTCTTTAACCAACATGTAGTAACTCGGGTATTGAAGAGCTCCTTCTTGAGTGTTGAAATCCCGAAGAGTGTTATAACGCCATTTCGATAAGTTCATCGATACATAAAGAGCCAATGCCTTCAAAGGGGATATTTCCCGTACCTGAATTGATTTACCTTCAATGAAGGCTTTGATTTTTGAGGCCTCTTCTGGATTCTCCGTCAAGTATTTCATAACATAAGCTGTATCGCTTTGTCCTGCCTTTTGAAGCGCCCTTTCGGCCGAAAACATAATTTCAGCGCTGCTACTGCTGCATGAAAGACTATCTTCAGTGGTGCGTCTTCTTTTTTGCCGGTTACTAAGGTCCTCAAAAGATTTACGAGGACTAGGATGTGTACAAGTTGAAGCATCAGATTTAGCAGGAGAAATTATGGGCTCGATGACGTCACTTATATTTTCTGTAGAAGGTTCCATATTTTCATTCTGTAATTCCGGCCATTGAATTGCAGCCTGTAGCCAAATCTCATGTTTCTTCCGAAACTTATCTGTGCTTCTTCCAGACTGTGTCCATTTTGCATAAATGCGGTAGCAAAATCGACGACACCAGTCTTTTAAACTTGTTTCAGCACTTTCACATAACTGAACACAACTGTTATCTTTTAAAACACTGAACAAATAGTTAAAGTCGCGTAAATCTTTATGTGCGCGTGCGCATAAAGCAACGTGAATATCAAGATTTGTATTAAAATTTGGAAAATACATTGCGAGATTAGCTTGGATACAACGAGGTGTAAATCAACACTGATTTTAAAGTTACTAATAGTGACCTATTTATATAAAATCCAGGTATCCCAGGTATCCTTTGTTAAATATTGCAAGGTAATTAGTTATTGTGATAATTAGTAAATGATGCATGCTAAATTAGTGTATTAAGAGCCATTTAGTAATTAAATAATAGCAATGTTCTTATCAGTAATCATTAGTGCATCAGTTTTATATGTAAACCTTAAGTCCCTAATTATATATCCTAATTAGCTTATATCTTCTCTAATTGGCTGATCAGAAATGTTATTGTAATAAGGTAAACCTTTAGAAAAACGGTTTTAATCAACAAAATAAACAAAAAATTAAAAAATTGTGTTATAAAATAAACATCACTCTTTATCCCAGAAAGTGCACATTTGGCGCACTATGTGTCTTAGTATTAAATATAGCTCTTAGTATTAGCATTATGATATTAGAGACCGCTACTTGAAACAAGCCCGGAATCAGGAGGGAGAGAGCTCGATACACTCATTTTCATAGTAAAATTTCACATTTTCTCAAATTACTCCCGAAATATGGGAGTTATGAAGAAATTCATCACCACAAGTTATGAAGGCATTAAGTAATCGAATAAGATGGCATCATTAGTTTGGCATAATTTTACTCTTTTTTTTCGGACATGTCTACGTCCAACCGCTCCCATACATTCGTTCCACTGTGCGGCAACAGAAATACATCATCTGTGAAAATTTAAACTGTCTAACTATCACAGTTCATGAGATAGAGTCTGGTGACAGACGGACAGACAGACGGACAGTGGAATCTTAGTAATACGGTCCCGGTTTACCCTTTGAGTACGGAACCCTAAAAAGGATTTGTACGAAACGTTTTAAAAGTGCATAGGTAGCTAATGGTGACGATTTTCATTAGAGTCTAGTGTCCTCCCCCACCCTGCCATCTAAATGGTTGGTTTATGTGAAAAAAGATCACAAGAGGAGTATTTATAACGAAATTAAAAGGAAAACTATCACAGCTAAGTAAGATCTATAAGTTAACGAGTAATAAATCAACCAACTTAAAGCGGTTGCAAAAACATGTTCTTCCGTATGTTCTCCCGTATACATTCCGTATGGGAGAACATGTTTTTCAACTACAAAGTTAAGTTTGTTCTTGGGATAAATTCATCCTAACTACGGAACCCTTTATTATGCGTGGTCCAACACGTACTTGGCCGGTTTTATTTGATATTTTTAAAAACATTAAGCCGTCCTTCGCACGAATGTAATTTAATCGCGGCGGGATTTTATCGCGCACTGGATTTTCAACTCTCGGTGTTAAGCCGAGCGTTGAGAATCAAGTGCACGAAAAAGTCGTCGCAATTGTATTACATCCATGCGAACTTGGGCTTACTGTCAAAATTAGTTCGGATGAAGAACGCGTGATTTCAGTTTTAGGGTTTTAGCAATAGTAGATTTGGTAACGAGGAGATGAAAATCTAGATTTAAGCATTGAAATACAAAAAAAATACATAAAGAGGTATTCGCTGCCGCGTGAAAATTGCTAGCTCACTCACAAAAATGAAACTATTCCGTCAACTCGAGATATTTTTGTTGTATTGTTAATATACTTGTCCTTGAACGTACCGTGCGATGTGTGAATGCCATAAGTATCTAAGTCGACTTCTAGATGGCGTTATAAAACTACAGTCTCTGGCAATTTGTGAGTCGCTGATGCTGCCATCTGTTGAAACAATGGAGGAAGGAAAATAGCCAGCTCAATAGCCAGACTTAGGGAGGTATCATTTCTTTGTATGGGATTGGGTATCTGTACTAGTATATTATCTGTGACATTGGTCACTATATACAGTTAGTCTAAATTATTTATTAGATCACTGTCTAAAAATATGGTCTAACTACATTACCTCATTGATTGTCTATCGGCTTATGGGTCATAAGTCAGTAGATAATCATTCAATTATAATTTAATCTATGTATATCTACCAACAACCATTAGTCATTCCAACCGTCCTTGGTCTAATAAAATTTTCAAGGTCCACAGTGTATCTACTACATCCCTGCATAGTATGTTAATATCAGTAGACCCAAAAGCTTAATGTACTATCCCCAGCAAAGGAAAGGTACACTGTATCCTCAATATATTTATGTGGTTTACTTAAGTTATGTGCCGGCCTACTAATTTACTGTCCCTATTTTGATATGGATAGTGTGGGCTTAGGTTGCAAAGTGTTTTATAGTTAATTACTATAACACCTACAGAATTAGAGAGCATAGTTCTGCAGTACCTTATATTTATAAACCTGATCATGAACAATTTAAACAATTTTTTATAAAAAATCACGTCTTCAATCAAAAATTCATCTTTTTCAACCCTATCAAAGGTTTTCAATTCATCCTGGCACCCCGTAGAAAAAGTAGGGTCCTCAACTTAAATGGAACACCAATAGATGGAGCCACCTGTTACTCAGAACATTAACTATATCGACATGGACAGATCGAGTGCCATTCACCACACGAGCTCACGATTGATTACTTACCTCCTCTTCCATCGCTACGGTTCGGCTGGTAACTATAGGTAAGCTTAGTGCTAAAATGAATAAAGAAAAAATTGTGAAAAATATGGATGAACGAAAAATAACCAATAATGCTGACGGTACACTTGATTTCGAGGAGGAAATTGGAGTTTAACAAAGCAATTATAGAAAGTCTGAAATATTTGACCTTGACCGAAAAGCTCGAGAATTATGTAGGTCAAACTTGAAAGATTGTCTCAGAAGTTGAACTTCTAAAAACAGTTATAAGATGCAAAAATAAATTATAATGCATAGAGGTTTAAAAAAAGATATGCCATGAGTAAATAAAAGATATTCAGAAGACGTAACAAATGAAAACTCTAGTCCAATTCTCTCATGAATGAATGTAAGTGAGGATAACAAATAGGTTTAGATAATAGCTGTGCAAATTAAAGTTATCTAAATGTAAAGAGTGCTCCAAGGTTTAATGAGAACTGAGTAAGTATACCTGTAGTGAACGCACAGAGAAAACCGGACAATACGTGGAGTTTTGTCAAGTTGTAGTTGAAAATTTAGGGTATTTGATCATCTCTGTTGTAGATAATATTATAATAAATGTCTTCAAATGTTTTCTTCCAATCAAACTGTCAAACAGCTTTATCGATTTTCTGATTTTTTGTTACATTTGCATTATCAGCTTTTTCTTCTTCTATTACATAATTTGTATTTAAACCATCTTATAAATAATATTTGTTCTTTTCCTATCTCTTTGGCGATCGCAGCTTTTTCAAGTCAGCACAAAAATGGAAGATTCCGAAATATTGTTCCCTTATTTAATTTTGGTCTTAACATTATGTTTTCCACTTCGTTGAGTAAAAATGTAAAACTTTTACGATTTAATACAAATGAATTTTTCCGGCTTCATTTATAATTAAGTTTCGGCTTGTATTTACTTGCATGATGCCCTCTTTATTATATTTTTAAAATTGCTGCTTGAGTTGTTTTTTAAAGTTAATCTCAGCTCGAAGTCATAAAGTTCTGGATATTTGACCGGCCAGATAAGCAGGTCAAAAAATATTCTGGGTTTTCCGAAGTCGGAATTGGACTATGTTTTAGAAGTATTCATTACCAATATCAGTTGCCAGAAATCTTCAATTAGAATTGATTCTGTGAATGAGCATGTGATTAAAATTATCGAGGTCCCCATCTGTAAGCACGTCTTCGTAAGTTCAGCTTTAAGGATTTTCGCAAAGATCAACAGCCCTCCACTATAATTACAATTAAACGTACGTCCGTGTCTGCTCGATAGTACCTCTCGCCCACTTGGAGGCCTCTACGGCGCCTGCTGGTCGCATCCCAGCAATAATTAAACTATGTAGGTCGCTTGAACACCCACAATGACCAACGTTGTACAAACCACCAGTCTATCTTGACCCACCCCACCTCCCACTAACAATCAAACGTCAGACAAGTACAGCACTCGGCAAGGCTCAGCGCTAACTGGACGTGGTATGACCTCGTCGACCGCTCTTCTGTTGTTCTTTATTCAATTCAAAATGCGTTCCAGACGTGAACGTTGATGATAAATGACGGTTGAAACTTGAAATTCGATTTCAATTTGGAAGTTTGAAATTTAATTTTGGAATTTGGGGTATTTTCGAGTTCGCGTGTGAAAAGTTTGGGTCGTTAAATATGTGGGGAATGGAGTAGGTGATTTGATGTTGGTGGTTTGAGATATTTTATCATTTTCGGTGAACGAATTAAGTGGGTAATTTCATTTTTTTTTATTGTTCCTATTATTTTATTTTAAAGTACGAACGAAAAATATATAATTTTCCGAAAAAGCTCAGAATTAGAATCCAACAAATAACTACGTAAAGAAAATTCCCATGCCTAGAACCTTATACCACTCTTATCCAAGTAGGAAGAACAGCGAACAGAAAGACCAAAATGGAAACCGTATAGGTACCTAACATAGTTCCTACGAAGATTATAAATAAATCCGTCAGCTTATCATATACGATGTGGCTTTACAATACAAGAGGACCGAATAATGGATTTTCTTTCAACCAAAGAAATGTAACAATGGCGATGAAATCGTAGTATATGTCAAATGAAATCGCTACAAAATAAAAGTGTACCGAGACATTCTTCGTACTGTGACAAATGTTCCCCGCGGCAGAAGTAATTTGCCGCAATTTTTAGAATGCGACCACCCCATTCAGATTCATTCATAAGAATGTTTTTCTTCCCCAGAAAAAAAGAAAAGGATACACGTACAATTTTTCTTTAAAAAAATTACGGTGCTTTAAATTGGTATTGTCAATTTTATAAAAGCTGTTTTTCTTATTTATTGAACATCTCAAATGATAATTAAAAGCTTTCATGAATAATACAGGAATTGCAATAGAAACGAAATATATTACCGACCTTAAATCTATATCACGAAACTCTAGTAAACAATAAATTCAAACTCAAAGTGACTTCATTGGAACAAATCAACTATAGATTCCCACAGCGTAAATAAAATCACCATTAAATTCACGCAACCGCAAGCACAAAGCGCAATAAAATTACTTTCGAACCATAACTTACAAAAAATCTTTGATCTTATAATAAAAAGTGCAGCACGATAACTCTCAAGCTACCGCCGATGTGACAGCTCTTGCTCCAAATACAACGATATCATTTACATAGGAAAAAAAAAAACACAAACTCAATATCGGCGTAATTCTACGCTCGCATAAAAAATCCTAAACGAAAACTTCTCGCTTGTCAGCCGCAAAAAAGCTTGAGAGCTTTTAATCGATCACTGTACTAGGTACAAGAGAAAAACTTACGTTCCGATCCGGGTTCCTTCCGCAAAAGTACAATGAAAAAAAAAAAAAAAACAAAAAAGTCGTACACATAACTAAAAAGGCACTAAACGGTATACGTCCAAACGCGTTTTCGAGATTAAAAAAATGGTTGCGTGTCTATACGACCGCGCGGAGGGCGGCTTGCAGTATACTGATCTAATTTTCAAACGTACGACTGTGAAAGTGACGTAATGCCGGCGCCATGTTGCCCCGCGTCCCCAGCCGCGCCCCTCCCCCCCGCGACCGCGCCTTGCTTCCGCCACTGGAAAAATGCACTACCTATTTAATCAATTTCAGGAGTGCTATGGAATGCTACGAAGCTTTATGGGCTTATTGCGTAGTATCACGTTACCTACTGGCTGTGTTAAGTTTTCCACGAATCGATTAGAATCGTCTTATCTGTCCTTCCTGCGTTAGAAATGGCTTTTGCTAGGCAAGTTTGTATAAAACTGGCACGTCATAAATAAGGGCTTCGCGTGCAGGTTGCGTTGAGGTTCTGTTTTTGAAAATGTTTCTTGTGATTCGAATTGTTTTGTGTTTTGTTTAATTTGAAATCTTTTTATTTCTTGTCCATTATTTGGTGAACTGTGAATCCTACGATCTCTTAACATTGAATGACGTGACTGGAAACACGTCTGAAAAGTGTAGATGTTTATATTCTGTTTTATCTCACAGACCGGAACTAGTCTTGATCTTGAAGATGCATAAAATATCTCTCTATCTATAACATCTGTATCTTTGTGTGTCTGGTATTAGTGTGGTTACTTTTTTATAGTTTTTGGTCCTTATTTACAAACTGAATTCAAATCGTAGACTTATCGAAATTTTAATCCTGTTTCGAAATAGTAATCATAAACTGACTTTTGTATGTTGTTCATAGTTGCTGAACATTATTTTCTTACCTTGTAAGTTCTTACAAAATAGGTAAAATTACAATGGTTGTGTTGTTTATAGACTAGCGATGGCATCATAAATAAAACACTTGAAGTGGCTTCTAATAAATCTTGGCTTTTATGGTTTCGAGCACTAGATTTAATAATTATTCCTGTTTACTTCTAGTAGCATCAATTATTATTCTAGCGAGATATTTCTACGTACGAAAATGATTATAATTTTATTGGTCCTTCGAGTCGAATACAGGAAACTAGATTATTATAGTCTCTTCAATGTAATCATATTAGAGGAATATTATAAGAACCATAATCCACAATCCATCGGATTTTCCATAACATAATACTGTTATAAAATATGGATTATTTATTACGCTTAGCCATTAGTAAGTCTTTAGCTATTATAATTATTATCCATTTCGAGATGAATAGAATGAGTTACTGCCTAACGATTATTATCCTAACTATTATTATATAGTGTAAATTTTTATAATGGGCACATATCGAAATGAGGGAATCTATGCTTAATTTTATAGACGGAAAAAATATTTTTAGAAATCTATTTTTTTTTATTTATTTTTTTATGGATTTTTTAAACAAGACGGTGTAACTTTCAAACTAAATAATCTATCGCTATGAAACAAACTCCATAATGATTAAGTAGGAAGGAGGAAGTAATTAGGCGTGCTTATAAAATGAAAATTGTGGAATAAAATAACCACAATTGAAAATAAACATGTTTTTTTTAGCAAAAAAATCATTGTAAAAATCTTACTAAAACTAAAGTAACTTAAAAACAAAATGATTTTTTTAAATATTTTTTTCCGTATTTAAAATTAAGCATAGATTCCCATCATTTCGATATGTACACATTATAAAGACTCAAAGTGTAAATGCGAAAGTGAGTTTGTTTGTTACGCCTCGGATTTGGATGAAATTTGCTGCACGGATTTGGATGAAATTTGGTACATGGGTAGACCATGACCTGGAGAAGGACATGGGCTACTGGATCGTAGACGAAGTCGCGGGCAACAGCTAGTTACCTATAAGCAAATAACGTTAGGGGTTGTTGATAATTTAGGTCCTTCAACTCTCGTGCCCAATGAAGATTGTCCTTGATTTCATCAATAACAAAGGACTTAAATACCATATCGACGCTTGAAAGGCAACATTGACTACGCGACATACGACTAACTTTACAGGAGAACAGTTTAAAGTTAGACTTTTCAGAAAAAAAAAAACATAAATTCATGTAATCATCCTACAGGCATAATTCTTACTGTTTTGGAAATAAGTTTTATTTCATCATCTACATCGTGAAATAGACAACTATTCATAAATCGTATTATTTCAAAAGTTAAGTGTCGCTTAGTAAATTTTACCTAAAAATAGAAACTGGAAAAACGAAACTAACCGACAAGCGTTGATCTGGAAAAGTAGAGTAAAATTGTAATAAAGATAAATTATATCGAATTGATATCAGAGCAAAATAACCTAACCAAAATCAAAAAGGTTGGGAAATTGAGGCAAAACTGCACATAATTTATTTATAAATTGTAGTGCCTCAGAAAAGGTACTTTACTTTAATCAAATAAAAATTAAAACACAAATCAACTCTAAGGCAAAAATTTATTATTTTTAATACCAACGTAAAACTAATTTTAATCAATGGCATTGCCTGAAATTTTTTGGTTATTTTTGGGAACAATGAGATTACCACTTAAATTTTCAAATGATTGTGATATTAATCAAATCAAATCTTTTATTACTTTGCATTTATGGGATTACATTGATGTTTAATTAAGAAATTTTTCCATGTTCTACCGTCACATGGGCATGCAAATCATATTAATGTACACAAATTTAAAGACATTATAATTTGAAATAACAATTAGGAAATGATAACAATACATAATAGAAAAATAATGTCAAATCGTTCGAATTATAGTAAATGTCAAATTTATACAAAAATGTCAAATAAGTCAAGATCAAAAATAAAAATAAAATATGTCAAAAGGATTATTAGCATGTCAATCAGTCAGTGATTCATCATTAAGGAAGTCGTCAATTGTGTAATAAGTTTTTCTATTAATACTTCGTTTAGTACCCTTTTGAATTTGAAAACAGTCATATTTTTAATAACATTTGGTACTTTATTATAAATGCGGGGGGCAAAAACAAAAGAAACTTTTGGCATTAGTGCGGTTTTACATTTTCCTTGACACAATTGGTTTACGTATTGAGTCCGTATTGGATTATTTCTTACTGCCAACAATTTTTTAAAGAGATTTGGATTGTTTTTTACAAATAAAGCCATTTCCAATACATATAAGGACGGAAATGTTAATATTTTGAAAGTATTAAAATAAGGATGACAGCTATCTGTCCTAAGACCGCACACTGACCTTATGCATCGCTTTTGGATCCTAAATACAAGCTCTTTATCAGTAGGCTGACCCCAAAAAATAACAAAATACCGTAAAACAGAGGCAGTTAGTCCATGGTATGCCGTTAAAAGAGCCTGACTGTTGACTTTCTTTGAAAGTTGAAAGAGAACATAAGCGGACTTACTCAGTTTCTTACATAATTGTTCAACATGAGGTTTCCGTGTGAGTTAGTTGTCGATCACTATACCTAAAAACTTAACTTTATTTGCTTCCTCAATATCACAGCCTGGGTAAGTAATACTAACATTTGGGATTTCGCAGCGTTGATGAAAGTGCATAACTTTTGTCTTACTTAAGTTTATTACTAAATTATTATTATTTAGCCAATTTATAATGTTACGGAAACAATTATTGATATCATGCTCATAATTATTTTATTTGTATACTTTATTACAGCTGTACTATCATCTGCAAAGAGAACCATTTTGTTTGATGTTACTTTCGGGAGATCGTTAATATATATTTTTAAAAAGTGGCGGCCCTAGTACGCTACCTTGTGGAACGTCATATCTTACGTGACTTGGTTTAGACACATAAATGGTTTCCAATTTAGTCTTTGGACATATTCTAGAAATGTCTGAACATTGAAGCCTATTACTTAAGTATGACTCTATTAGCTGTAGGATGTTCCCTCTTATACCATAACTATGCAATTGTTTTAACAGAATCTTATGGTCCACATAATCAAAAGCCTTGGTTATATGAGTATAAATTGCACAGACAGGATCTCTTATCTACAGATGACATGATATTACCTAATAGATCATATATTGCCATATTGATTGTGATATTCTTACGAAATCCCTTTTGTTTTTTGCAAAATAATTGAAACTTTTCAAAATGAGCATATAACAAATGATAGATGACTTTCTCAAATATTTTAGAAAAACTTGGAATTTTTGCAATAGGTCTGTAATTTTTTTTATTTGTCTTGTCATTTCTTTAATATAAGGGTTTAATTGTAACTTTTTAAGACTGTTTGGGAATATGCCATCAGCAGTACACAAGTTAATTATATGAGCTAATGGTGGTGCTATTACTTCTTTGGTAAATTTTATAATTTTTGTGGAAACACCATCATATGCAACAGTATTTATATTTTTTAGGCTGCAAATTATTCTAAGATATTATGACTTAATAATAAAACTTGTACCGAACATTATACCGAATGCTAACTTTGAAACGCCCATTATTATTAGTAAGCGATGTCCAAATGGAATTAATATTGTGCCTCTGATTCCTATCAGTGGCACAATATTAATATTAATTTTTAAGATTATCATTATTCCAAAAGTTAACTAAAAATGTCCAATATTCAAGTGATTGAGCAAAATGACAGTTCCATTGATAAACATTTGTTATTTTCTCATTTGAGGTAGGCATGAGTGTAGCGCGCGCATGCTATCGAAGCGAGCGACGCACAGTGGGAAATAATGGAAACAATTCCAGCCACGCGTCATTTTATGAGGTAGGGTCACAAATTTTTGTTAATCTCTTTAAATGTCATATATTTTAAGCTACAGGTGCGGAAATTATGAAATTTATCACTGTGTTTTTAGTAATCCAGAAAAACATCATACGTCTAACACGACCAAGCGACGCAGAAAAATCAGACGGTTTGAACTATGTATATAACTCAATATGGTCCAAAATGTCGCTTAGTCAATGTTGCCTTTCAAGCGTCAATATAATTATATTCTTTCGTTTTTCTATGCTTTTTATTTTTACTACGTCACGACAGTTCCTGGAAGGAGGGAGGCCTTTGCCGAGCACTGAGGTAGAACAGGCTAAAAAAAGACGAGCTTTTGCCGTTGGTTTCGACATAAGAGAAGAACAAAAATAACACAAAGCCTTGTTACCTAGAAGGGTTGGGCAGAGGGCGAAGTTTACCTTTAATACAAAGGGGGTGAACGAAAAATTCACATTTTCACAATTTGCACGAAACAAACTCTACGGTAACGCGTCAGCTTTCGCCGAGGTCAGATAGAGCTCTGACGTAAAATATTAACGATCGCAGACAACAGGTTGGTACCAATATATATCATAGTAAGTTATGTAAGTCATTTCAATCAGTTGTCCCCCTCAATTGATTGTTACGTCATTCGTTTTTTTGGTAAGGTAACAATTATAGCAGAGCAAAGCATTGCAGAGCTAAGGCTCATACAGAAAGGGAATGAATGAGGACCACAGTCTTTTACTGTGAGTTGGTAAATAGAATAGAATCTCTTATTACAGAAATAATAAATGTAGAATGCAAAAAGTGGGAAAAAAGAATGAATGAAGGAAAAAAAGAAAAGTGAATGAAATACAGAAAAAAAAAGTAAATGAGATGTGAATTTGAAATATGGAATTCAGACCCTTAAGACTGAGGAGGCGGAACGCGTGAGGGAGAGGCAAATTTCGCGCCCTCACGCCCCTAACCGCCGCAGGAGGAGACGCCCAGGGCGTCGGGAGTCGCAAGCCGATTTCCGGCCACCGTAGGCGCGGGCTTGCGGACTGTGAGCAATGGGTAGCTCACCGTCCGATAAGGACCAGGCCCGGGTCGACGGCGCGTTGTGTTCCACGCGCGCCTCAAAGAGATGTCAGCAGAATTGACGGGGTCCGCTAGGGCCGATGCCTGCCGGGGTTGCGAAGAAAACCGAAAGGGAGATCGTGGCCCCCGGCAACAGGGCAACCGAAGGAACACGGGTGGGTTTTAGTCAATAAGAGTCTGACACGCCCTCCCGCTCCGCCCAGAGCGGGAGAAGTTATTTGATGATTTCCCACAAAAAAAAAAAAAAGACCCTTAAGACTAGTTTTTTGTCACTATTTTTTCGTTCTCGCTAAGTCAAGATATACTTAGAAAGCAAACATTCTGATTGTTATTTAAAAGCTTAATGTATACAACAATTTCAACAGTCTGTTCAAAAAATTCTGATGAAAATGTAAACAACTAAATCAGAAAACTTTCTTTGGATGCCAAGTTGTAGAGCGACTTACAAATTGAGTACTTGGACTTGATTACACGAAATTCTAATTTTAAATCAACAATTTGACAATCGAGGTAACATTTTTAACCTGAATTTTCGTCGATGGCTTGTCAATTACAATTTAATAATTATATTCAAACACTAATTGTTGGAAAAGTGGTGCGATTAAAGGTCAAACCTTGATTTGTTACTGATTCCCTTTAGTGAGTGATTGCGTAAAAAGTTACCCTAAACTGGGTTTGTTTACACTTTCCTCAGATAATTTTGGAACTGACCATACATATCTATATTAAGTATTCTATTAATGTATATAGTAAGTAAACAGAATGGTTCACTGATTACTTAATCGATAGGATTCCCATCAGAAATGAAGGTACTTACCGATCATAACCAATCGTGACAATTTGTAATACCCTTAATGGTACTTTCAAAAGTTTCAGAAGGCAATTTTACGTAAACCCCTTTTAACTGACTTCAAGGAGGAAGTTCTCAGTTCGTCGAACTCTTTTTAACCGACTTCAAAAGATATGAGGTTCTCAATTTTTTTTTTTTTTTTTTTTTTAATATATCTTCACGATTACTCGAAGACGGCTGAACTGAATTGAAAAATTCTTTTTTTTGTTTGAAAGTACGTTCAAGTTGGTCCCATAGTCATTTGGTCACGATCTAATGATGGGATCTTGGAGAAATCGAGGAAACTCTTCAAATATTATAGGCACACCTATAGCGATTTGGGTATTTTTTAAAGTAACTCGTGCATTTGCTTTCGAAAAGCACCGTTTGGTAAAGTGGAACTGATCAATTACAAACCAACATACTAAAAAGTAATAAAAAAATATTAAAAATACAACCGACTCCCAAATTACAAAGTGAAAAATAACTTTAATTTCGGAAGTCGGTAGCAAAAAACTTAAATACTGATCGATCCAAAGACACCGACTTCAGAAATTAAGATTATTTTTCATTTTGTAGTTTGGAAGTCGGTTGCATTTTTGGTATTTTTTTTTAAAATCTTTTTTAAATGTTTAACTCTTATTAGTGAAATTTGAGAAGATAGAAAAAGTTCGTTGCCAGTTGCAAACAATATGCACTGAAGGAATATGAGAGCTGTAGTTACAAATGTTCCGTAAATCTATTAGGTACCCACATTAAAGTGTGGCGTGAAAGGCCCTGTATATTCTTCCTCTTCGTTGTTGCTTTGCTGTACAGATTACACAAGAATAGTTCATGCTTTGAAAAAAATTGGCAGTCAGCAAGGTAGGAGTACTTACTGACTCACCAGGATACCCCGCACGTTCCTTAGTACTTACCTACGTTTAAGTAAGCACACGTTCACGACAAGTATTTTTGAGGCCTATAATGTTCCCACTGCTGGGACACAGGCCTCCTATTGGTGAAAGGGAGTGGGTCGTAATCCACCATGCGGGCCCAGTGCGAGTTGGTAGATGTCACATGTCTTCGAATTTTTGGTTTTAGGACATGCCGGTTTCCTCACGATGTTTTCCTTCATCGTTTTGAGAGCAGAGGTGATAAAACTATTTAGACAAAGTATAAAGCGCCTGGGTTCGAACCTACGACCTACATCTGTTAAGTCGCGGCCGTTACCACTGAGCCACCATTGTGCAGCTGTTCTTGAGTGGAGACCGCGAATCGGCAAACGTAAGGTTAGACGCCCTCAGGCTACGTGAAGCGATGATCTTCGCAGGGTGGCTGGTAGCAGCTGGATGAGAGTTGCCGAGAGTCGAGTTGAATGGCGTGCAATTGGAGAGGCCTATGTCCAGCTGTGGACTGCTTTGGAATGATCATAAAGTAATGATGATGAAGTAAAGACACTCGTCTCTATTTTGAGTTGGCAAAGGCTGAGAACGAAACAAATGATCCTAACTTCGGACTTCCTATCCTACTATATACATAATATATATTATATGTATAGAAACAATATGTATATATTATAAGAACTGCCTCGTTGGTCTAGTGGTCGCACTATTGCTGAGCATGAGGTCCTGGGTTCGATTCCCGGGTCGGGCAAAGTCTTATTGGGTTTTTCGATCTACAATTTCTCAGTAGCAGCCCGGAGTCTGGATTTGTGCCCGGTTGATGGCAATAGGCTCGCCCCCTATTACATGGGACTTAAATCATAACTGGCGAAATGTAGGTGAACCTGCGGCAGGGACACCTCTGCCCAACCCTTCAGGGAAACAAGGCGTGATGTTATCTATATGTATATAATATTATAAACGCAAAAGTTTGTGAGGATGGATGAATGGATGTTTGTTACTCTTTCAAGCAAAAACTACTGAACGGATTTAGATGAAATTTGACACACAGATAGTTTGTAACCTGGATTAACACATAAGATACCGTAATTTATCGTGATATTTCCACGGGACCGAGACTTATGCGAGTAAAACTGCGGGGCACAGCTAATCTATATATATAAAATTCTCGTGTCACAATGTTAGTTGCCATACTCCTCCGAAACGGCTTGATCGATTTTTATGAAATTTTATATGTACATTCGGTAGGCCTGAGAATCGGTTGTAATCTATTTTTCATACTCCTAAGTGATAAGGGTGGTCAACGTCAATTTTTTTTAAATTTACGCTAGGTTTTCATGAATTTTGTTGATATTTCGGTAGATAGGTAGGTAGGGTAGGTTAGGTTAGGTTAGGCTGCCATGTTCAAGCTCAGGTTGAAGTAAAGCAAGCGGACTGTATTATAAAAGATTTAACAGGTGGTTCTATATATTATATAAATTATAGCAACCTAAGTACTGGTCACAAGGTATGTCCAAGCGCGGTCATGTCGGACGATGCACTGATGATGCTGTCGCCTCTCGGTCCGCGCGCCGCCGTGCCGGGTCGCTCGTTGACAACATTGTAGTGTGTTCGTTGGATTTTGATGTATCCGTGTGAACATCTTCCCGGGCCAGCAGTGGATGATGAGTTGAACAGTTATGCCAGGTTGATTAACACTCAGAATACTTTTATCTCGATATTTCCACGGGACCGAGACTCATGCTAGTGAAACTGCGGGGCACAGCTAATACATAAATATGTATAAATGCGAAAGTGAGTTTCTTTGTTACGCTTTCACGCTAAAACGGCTGAACAGATTTGGATGAAATTTGCCACATGGGTAGACCATGACCTGGGTGAGGATATAGAATAATTTTTATCCCGATATTCTTACAGAATTGAGAGTTATGCGGGTGAAACTGCGGGACGTAGCTAGTTGTTGATAAAACTTAAAAGCAATAATAGGTACAGTAGACATAAAACTAAGTTACCATTAGTTAGCATTCTAAAACATTAACCCAATTTCTAACTGACAAAAACAGGAAAGGCAATAATCGCCAAGTATTAAGGCATTAATAATAATGAATGAATACATTTGATCTGTTATTCAGTTAATTGAATATATTATGCGGGACGAGGACGGTTCGCAGATCATTTAAATAAACGTCAAGGACCCGCCATTGTGGATGGCACGTTGAGATACTTTGACTGGAGATTAGTAAGTGTTGGTAATTGTGAAATATTGGATAAAGGTGGATTACTGTTTTGTGGTTTTTAGTGTTTGTGGGGGTTCTTCAATTAGAAACCCAAAGAGTACAACCCACACGTTATGTGGTAAACTATAATTTATAATGAATGAAAAAATTATAAACGAAGCAATGGCTTCTGTAGTCCCATGAAACATGAGGCTTTAGGGCCTAATGCAAATCTTGGGCTTCATTCGATTTATCGAGTCTGGTTTAACCACGCTGGGCTCGGTGTTGTCAATCATTCATTCAATAAAAAATTGATTAAAGAATGCCTTTATAGCCTAATCTCAATAGACAAAAGCGTTTCAAAGTGAATCTATTAAACCCAAGTTTTAGTCAATACTAGCTACTGCCCACGGGTTGCCCACGTTGGCCCTAATTATTTTTCTTAAATAAAAATATTCATAGTAACTCCTTATAGAACAGAAAAGTACTGGTTTTGGTGTTCCCCAGGGAAGTATTCTGGGCCCTACGCTATTCCTGATTTATATTAACGACTTATGTAATTTGAATATTAAAGACGGAAAAATTATATCATATGCCGACGACACGGCGTTAATATTTACCGCTAAAACCAGTAGCGAACTGTTCGAAATTGCTCAACTAGGTTTTAATACTGTGACTAATTGGCTTCAAAGCAATTTACTAACATTAAATGCTGACAAGACAAAATATATACACTTCTCCATGCGCAAGCCTCAATTTAACATTACTAACCCTCATATATATGCCCATCGATGTGGAAACCGTTCAGTCAACGTGTGTAATTGCCCTTTTATCCTCAAAACAAGCAGCATAAAATACCTCGGGGTAATAATGGACGACACATTGTCTTTCAGAAAACATATTGATAGTCTAAGTAAAAGAGTGCGCAAATTAATATATGTTTTTAAAAAATTGCGAACTTTTGCTGATACAAAATTAATTACACAAGTGTATTTGGCCCTATGTCAATCTATAATTCAATACTGCATCTCTTCATGGGGTGGCGCACCAAAAACATATCTACTTCCTCTTGAAAGAGCTCAGAGAGCAATTTTAAAGGTAGCAAACTTCCATCCCTTTTTCTTTCCCACAGATCTGCTATATAAATCCTGCAACGTGCTGACTGTTCGCCAACTTTTCATTATGCACTTAGTATTAAAACAGCACACCATGCTTACCTACACTGCTGACAATACAAACAAGAGACGGAATGATATAGTATGCACATCTAATGCAACCTCAAAACATGTCTTTGTAGAAAGATTTTTTACATTTTTAGGCCCATTTCTGTACAATAGATTAAATAAAAAACTTAGTATTTACAAATTAAATTACTTTAGCTGTAAAAAAATTATACTTGAATATTTACTAAACATAGATTATGCACAGACAGAAGATCTACTTGTTGTCTGCAAATAGAACCGCTGAAATGCTATTTTACATTTATTTATCTAATTTTAATTTTAGTTTATGCTTTATACTCTTAGTTAATTTATTACATTAAGTATTTATGCACTTTGTAGCCTGAAACACAGGTTCAACCTAGTTCAGGCAATAAAGCAACTGTGCTCTATTTTAATTATTAAGTTACTTATTGTAAATGTGCACATTTTTATAAATAAAACATTTTATTATTATTATTTATTATTATTATTATTATAACATCAGCTGTCTGCCAGTGAAAGTCCCTTCAAAATCGGTCCAGCCGTTTCGGAGATTAGCCGGAACAGACAGACAGACAACAAATTTTTAAATTGCTTTTTTTTAGTGAGAACTTCTTTAGGCGCGTTGGACATTTTTTAGATGGGACTAAACCATTGATTGCGCGACACCGTGATAGCGGAGCCGATTTTTTTTCAAGTTTTCACTTCAGTCGGCACTCCCAGAGTGGCAATGTTTATTTTTGCTGTTTTAAGCACCTTATACACTTTCATAAGCATCTAGTTAAAAGCTGTTATTTTGGCATTACAAACAGACACTTCAGTTTTATTTATTTGTATGTATATGTATGTAAAAATTTAACGATTCTTCGGGGCCCAGACACAATGACATTCAATCAGATATAACAATTTTAGAGGTTTGAGGAACAGGGTGTAAAGTTCACTCATCCTCTATAGAAAAGGGAAGATCCTTTGACCAGACGGCGGTCGTGTCTAGCGGACAACTGCCTAACGATTGATGTCTGGGAAGTTATATATATGGTGTTCAAGCGGTAAACTCTAACTGCGCGATGCAGGATTTGTGTGATGTTAGAATTTTGTGTGACGTCAGGTCTTTGATGCGTACTTTGCATGTGGCGATTTGGATCCATACGATAATGGAAAAATCAAAAATTTATGGAAATGACATAAACCTAGCTTATTTCAATCCTGTTGAAAGTCTTTGTAGAAACAGGAAACTCTTTGTCTAGGCCATCTCAGGCTGCTCATTTTGACCATAATCATCATCATCATCTTCTTGCCCTTGTCCCATGTTACGTGGGGTTGGCGCACTATCTGTTCTTTTTCCATAGCCTTTCTCTTTCATATAGCATTCTTCACACAATCCATTCATCTTTTCTTTGGCCGGAAGGCCAGCGGAAGAAAAATTTCTCGCTCCATCCATCAACATTTATATTCATCACTCTTTTAGTCACATGCATTTCCTCCTTCCTCATCACATGCCCATACTAGGCCAAACGATTTCCTTTCAACTTTTCTGTCACTGACGTCACTTTTAAACTTCCCCTTATATACTCATTTCTTACTTTATCCATTTTCGTCACTCCACACATCCATCTCAACATTCTCATCTCCGCTACATACAATCTTTTTTCATCCGTCTTCTTCAAGGCTCAGCATTCCGATCCATACAGTACGACAGGCCTTATCACTGGCTTGTATACGTTGATCAATACCCATAGAGAGTAGATAATGTTTAGAAACACGTATATTTTCTTCCTTTAACATAGTTTCATTTAAAGATACTAAATATAGTTGTGTTACCAATCTAATATTCGTTGTATTCGAGATATCACCAGTTTACTTAACCTCAGAGCGCTCTAAGCTAGGTCGTCGCACGTACGTGGGTCGTCGGCTTCCTCATTATCCTGGCTGCAATTATCTGCTCCAGTTCCTTCCTTGCCGTCCGGTGTTTGCGCCGTGTTTGAAGGAAATCCTTCGCACATCTTATTGGAAATTGTAATGACATGCAATAGACGCGTATAATGTATCTTTTGTATTTATAATTTTGAGAAGAACAGCAGATCAGTTTGTTGTCCTCCATTTTTTTTATCTATTAAGAGGCTGACACATGGTCACTGTCGGACTGCATAGTAAAGACAGAGAAGCGCGATGACACAATGCTGGTATTTTATTGCAAAATATGAAGCAATAATTTATTTACAAAAAATCTATTGATTTGACAAAAAAATTAAACCACTATTACGTTAATATGTTGCTTGTGGAATAATCTGACAAAAATCAGAGTGATTGCATGTATATTAAAATATGGTTTTTAATCATTAAAATAAATTTTAAAGGTATATTCGTGATTTTTTTCTATTGTTTCAAATTAATTGCATATATATTTTCAACATACTATCCTATTAGTATATCTTCTGAAGAATATCTTATTTTTTTCTGATTTTATTGCCGTAAAGTATATGACCCACTTGACTGCAGAATGGATCATACACTTTTAGGCATTATAAATCTTGAGTTTTGGTCCTGTAGTCCCCTTAAATAATGGGCCTGCTCTAGACCTCCCTATGGACGAGCTCTGCGATGGAACGACAGAACCCCGAAGCTCACAAGAAAGACCAGAGAAGAGATTAAACAGAAAAGTTTGAAAAAAACAATTGGCAGCTCGGTAATCAACGCGTTGATGTCTTTTTAATGGTCAAAAGCTGGTGTCGTCACAGTGTCGCGAAATCAATGGTTTAGTCCAACCTCAAAAATGCCCAACGCACCTAAAGAAGTGTTCACTTCAAAAATTGGTAAATCCAAAAGTGCACGCCTCATAACGCTCATTTAAAAACAGAAAAAATATTTAAACGACTTTTTATGAATTATGTTTTGAATGCTTTTTAGCCATCAATATGGGTAAAATTTCTCACTTCGCATTCTGTACGTACTGTCAAAGACTATTTAGGTTTGCTTTGTTGGTTGCTAGGCAACGGAAGTGGGTCGAAGTTGGAAATATATAGATATTATATTAGTTAGTTTACTTTGAATAAAAGTGCCATTTTCAACAAGGTTCCTCCTATGGCGGTAACGACAATTACTCAATTAATACATTTTCTCGCAAGCTACCATGTTTTCAGGTTTCATACATTGATTGACGGATTTATAAAAACTATTTTGATGTATTTTTTTTTTCGTTTCTGCTGCATTAAATCAATTTTAGAAAAGTACAATATCAATCTGGATTAAATTATAAATACAATGGTATATACATTAAGTAGGTTCTGTGCACTAGCAGGAGTATAACAATAAAAACAGTTGCAGAAAGGAGGCAACACAAATTTTTCGATCGCAGAGCACTCTCTAATGCTTCGCATTATGAGTCGAGTAATTCACTCTAGCTTTGAAGGCCAACTCCGTTTTTCATTGTAAAATGGTATTAGAGGAAACTTAAAGGTTAACTACTTTGCTTAATTTACGAAGTATAAAGAGCGAAAGCTAAGACATTCTAAGGTATCTACTGAAATACCAGGTCAAAATAGAGGAGTTCATCAGCGTCTGTATAATCTGTAGCTTTACGGTATGGTTGTGTTCCATAATTACCGGAATTCCTGTTATCCCCTCTAGCTGAGCTAAAATTGCTTGTTCTAGGAATAGGTTCTCGCCAATACTGCATGAGTTGAGGATCGAACTCACGATCTCTCGCAAGTCCAATGCTCTAGCCGCTGGCCTATTACATCCTATACTATTCAACGAGCAAAATTTGCATTTTTTTTTTTTCTATATATATTTGTCACGTTCTCAAAATCGACTCTAACGATTTCGATGAAAGTTGCAATATAGGGGTTTACGCGGGCGAAAAATCGAGCTAGCTAGGTCTCTTATCTGGGAAAATTAGTTTTCTCCGTATTTTCACCCGAGCAGAGCTCGGTCGCCCAAAGTTTAGAACAAGATAATGAATAATGACATGACATTATTGACATTAGAATTATGACATGGCAGCATGGAATTAGTAAGTACCTACCATCATGGCAGTATGGAATTAGTATGTACTATCCTATATTATGAAATAAGCATTCTCTATTTTCACCAGAGCAGAGCTCGGTCGACCAGGTACTATATTGTTAATAGCGTTATTAAAATAGTTAATATAGCTAGTTAAATCTCAGTTTAATGTTAATTTGATGTCAAAACGAAATAGCTTTGCAAAATTTCTGAGATCACAACACTTCATAGGTAATTCTAAATACTATTTTATTAAAGTTACAATTTCCACAAAATAAATGTAAACCTAGATTCCATTCTGCAAATTGCTTACATAAAATGTTTCTGGGAAACGTTTTAAAAAACTTATTCGGCTAACCTTTGAGTCGATGGACTCATAAACTTGAATCTTGGATAGCTACCAAATTGTATGAGACGAATGAGAAGATGTATGTATAGATATATTTGAATGTTTTGTGAACTATGAGAGTATCAAAATTGTGTATCAGGACGTGGTTAACTGTTGGTGCAGAATGGTGCCGATTCTCTTGTACACCGAACTAAACTAACTAAACTATCACTAAAATTCCTTACTTTTGGCTATGAGAATCTTATAGCTATTCTGCAAAATAAATTCTCTGAATTTAAAAATAATTTTGACACAACTAAATCGAATTTGACAATCGCGACTCCACGTGATAGGTACTTGTTTGCTCTACCCAGTGAGTTTTTTTAGAGCCTGAGGCGTGCAGGGGGGCAGCCTCGACGTGTTTTTTAAAGGACTTTTTCACTTTTTGTATGGAAAATATGAAAAAAAAAAATTACCTACATGTTGAGATTTTATTATAAAGGGGTTTATTATAAAGGGGGTTGAAATTTTCATTATTTTTGCGATAGGATACACCATCTTCAAGTTATAAGCAAAAAAGAAAAAAATACTGTACTGTTTTTGCACCAAAAGTCGAGGTGTTGTTGTGAATTTAAAAAGTTCATGACAACCAATTTTATTCCACACGTTTTTAATCGCGATTAGAAATAGTCAGATTTAGTTGGACAATCAAAATTTTAGGTGGAAAACGTCAAATTCAGAATTGCAAAATTTTCACTAAATTAATATCTCAGTGCCATTCTCAGTGCTGTCAAACTAAAATTTGGTTAAGTTGTGTCACTTTAGTCTATTTTAGAATGCGAAATCGTTGTTTGACAGGAATAAACTAAATTTAGGCGATTTTTAGTCTAATTTAGAGGCATTTGAGACAAGAGAATCGGCACCAATGCTGTATATTCGAACTTTATTCGTTGATATAATGAGGTTTTCAATCCTTGACACAAATTAATACAGACGGTTCACTCCTCATTTCAGGTATGAAGCTACGCGGCGGGCCCGTCTTGTCGGGTAATTCACTGAGTGTAACAACTTCCAGGTGAATATAACTTTAGGTTTTTATCGCTGTGCGACCTGAATTGCACTATATTGTATCGTAGCAAGAGTCGCTTTTTATTTAAATAATTTTGTGGACTGAACCATCTGTATTCATCTGTGTCCTTGATCAATCTACAGAGGAAAATATACAATAAAAGTTTCATTAGAGACTTCATCAATTGCCATTAAATTAAAATATCTTTAACGAATGAAAATCCATAAAGTATAACAATATTATGTAACAATGTCGGGGAAGACAAGCGTGATACAATGTTATGTTATGTAAGTAACAATGTGTAGGTCCCTAAATCAATCTGCCTAGCCTTTTCCCAACTATGTTATGGTCGGCTTCCAGTCTAACCGGATGCAGCTGGATACCAGGATTTTACAAGGTCGAGCGACTACCAATGTGTAGGTACCTGTTAATATTAAAACAATACTGCAATTAAAAACACATTAATTAACAAAAGTAGGTAACAAGGACTCATTAGAATATTATAATCTAAGAAATCTAACCTCGTCTTTTTTCATCCTTTACGAAAAATCGGCCAAGTGCTAGTCGGACTCATTATTCATTACTTATTGACTGCCTCGTTGGTCTAGTGGTTGCAAAGCGCTACTGCTGAGTATGAGGTCCTGGGTTCGGGTGGGGCAAGGTGTTATTGAGTTTTTCCATCTGGAATTTCACAGTAGCAGCCCAGAGTCTGAATTTGTGCCCAGTTGATGGTAATAGGCTCGCCCCCTATTACATGGGACTTAAACATAACCGGCGAAGAAATGTGGGTGTACTATATGTACACCTCTGCCTAACCCTTCGGGGAATACAATATATTATAATTTATATGTACTTATATATTATAATATATTATGTACTTATTATTTGTTGCAATATAATAAATCAATGCCTTAAAAAGCCTTTTTATTCCTTGCATTTTAAAGGATTTTATCATTTCTCGTAAGCAAATTGTTTGGTTAGTTAACTTAGATTAATTGTTAATTTTATTAATTCTATATAATATCTATATTTATAATTGATGCAAGAACCCCCTGGTAGAGTGAAGGCCTCCTCCAAAGATGCCCATTTGTGTCTGTCCTGTGCAATTTGTTTCCTGTTTGGACCCGCTGTTCTTTTGATCTCATCCTCCCATCGTGTCAGCGGTCTCCCTCTGCCTCTTTTGTCTTGTGGGCCTCTCCATTGGGTTACTTTTACGGTACATCTGTGGTCTGTAAGCCTGGCTACATGACCCGCAATTTTTTGTTATAACGGCAATAAAAATAACAATCTTTGAAAATTTCGACTGTCTACCTATTACGGTTCATGAGATACAGCCCGCTGACAGACAGATGGACGGACGGACAGCGTAGGCTTAGTAATAGGGTTCCGTGTAGCACCTTTCGGGTACGGAACCTAGCTTTCTTACCTACCAAATTATACTTCCGGATCGCGGTTGAAATATAAGACATAATTGAGATAGTGGTTTTTGTCGTATATCATACAGAAAATCATTGACAGGATTATTTTTTTAATCGGCGCAAGTTTAAAGAGGAAGCGGGGTCAGGTAATCTACACTAATAATACAAAGACAAAATATTTGTATTTTCGTGTGTTTGTTTGTAATGAATAAACTCAACAACTACTGAACTGATTTAAAAACTGGTTATAATGACGTTGAGCAGCATTTTCATTTACTTAGCATAGTGTTTGGTTATAACGAATATTGGTTATAACAACCGTAATCCGACGGTCCCTTCGAAGTCGTTATAAATAGTTTTGGCTGTATGTTATATCAATCGGGTTATATTATAAATGAAATAAAAAAGTATGCTACTCAAAATTTTACTATGAAAAAAAAAAGGAATATACCTAACAGAAATAAATATCATTTGGCATCTCCAGCTGAACGCCGCTCCCGTTTATCGCTAAACACTTGCACCACAAAACTCAAACCCGTAAAAAGCATCCATGATTTATAGGAATATAATTTTAATGCCACATGACGTTCGTAACTCATGTTAGACGTTTACGTAACGACATAAAATCGAAAATGATATACTGGTCCTAATCTTTACTTAGTAGAAAAATTGGGATCATCGCACTGGGTACTGGTTTATGGGTGAGACGTGCGTATTATAAAATTTTATTCAATAGAGAGATGCTGTGAAAAAGTACCTGGGCGACCGAGCTCTGCTCTGATGAAAAATTAAGTTCAAAAACTAAAACCCGACTACTGAAGAAAAATCATGCTCTAAAAAGTATGAAACAAGAAAATATTTCAGACAAATCAAGACATAGGCACAAAAATGGTCAAAAATGGGAAGCAGTAATGCTCGCGAAAGATGAGGCGGAACGCGTGAGGGAGAGGCAAATTTTGCCCCTAACTGCCGCAGGAGGAGACGCCCTGGACGTTGGGAGTCACAGGTCGATTCCCGGCAACCGTAGGCATGGGTTTGGGGACGGTGAGCAATAGGTAGCTCGCCGTCCAATAAGGAACAGGCCCGGGTCAAAGGCGCGTTGTGTTCCACGCGCGCCTCATAGAGATATCAGCAGAACTGACGGGGTCCGCTAGGGCCGATACCTGCCGGGGTTGCGAAGAAAACCGAAAGGGAGATCGCGGCCCCCGGCAACAGGGCAACCGAAGGAACATAGGTGGATTTTAATAAGTAAGAGTTTGGCACGCCTTCCCGCTCCGCCCACAGCGGGAGAAGTTATTTGATAATTTCCCACCCAAAGAAGAAAAAGTTACAAAAATGGTCAAGGTAAAGCCGTGGTCGTATGCCATTATAATTTTGTTGTTTTAGGTGTACAGGCAATTTAAATTATTTTGGTGTTATAGTTTCGTGATAAATATTTGCAGAACAGCTTAAAAAAATCGTTTGGGTTTTATGGTATTATAATACCAGCCTATTACTGTCGGGTAAAGGTACTGCAGGGTAAAGGCCTCTTCTCATATACAAAAGGCACGAGCATTGATCACCACGCTTGCTTAAAGGCTCTTTCACACAGGTGCGACACTCGACGTGACACAAAGACACCGCTCGTCGCGCGACAAGCGGCGTCTTTGTGTCGCGTCGCTTGTCGCGCCTGTTTGAAAGTGCCTTTAAACGGGTTCACGATGTATTTCCTTCACCGATGTTAGTTATGTCCAAGATAAACTCAGAAAGTACATATGAATTGAAAAAGTTACATGAGTACTTGCCCGGATTTGAACCCACAACCTCGGTGATGAGAGGCGCGGCCTTAACCACTGGGCCGACACGGCATTTACGGAATAATAAGTATTAATTTTACAGCCGTGCCGTAAGTAGCACAGTCTCATTTTTGCTTGTTTTTAACAATTTAAACATATTTATTTACTTAGACAATATAAATATTTGTAATTTGTTTGTCAAGCCTTTTCATTTGATACCCAACATGGCACAATTTAAAAAAGTTTACTTCATTACTTTGTGTCCTCTAGACTGCATTCCTCCATTGCATTGAATGTGACACATAGCCTTTAACCAGCGGACAATCAAGATGCTTCCAATTGTACCTCATTTATCAAATTATTATGGGTAGTTTAGAAATTATGAGGTAACAGATGAACGTACATACCTACATACATACATCCCGGTCAAAATCATAACCCTTCTTTTTGCTTCGCCGTAGTCGGTTAAAAATAGAGAATGCTCATTTAATAGTATACGAAAGTTCATACTAATCCATGTATAGTACCTACATCCATGCTGCCATGATTCTTCTATCATAAGTACCTATATACTTACTAATTTCATGCTGCCATGTCATTATTCAATATCTTCTGGTCATTCATTCATTATCATTGTCAATAACTTTGGGCGACCGAGTTCTACTCGGGTGAAAATACAGAGAAAACGAATTTTCCCAGATATGAGACCTGGCTAGATCGAGTTTTTGCCCCCGTGAACCCCTATATTGCAACTTTCATCGAAATCCTTAGAGCCAATTTCGAGAACGTGAGTACAAATATTATACAAATATTGCTCGTTTAATAGTATAGGATACGAATCTATAATACCTCACATTGCTTGAGCATGATCCTCTGTTATATCGAAAATACTACAACATTAATTTTGAAAGAAATATATGGTAAAGTTGAGGATTAATGTTAAGTACTATTCGACGAAAACACGATTCTATCAAATTTTCTCGATAGAAAAAAAACAAAGTTACCTTCAAAACGAACAATAAACCGCTGGTATTAAAAAAAATACTTCAAATGAGATCATGAAACTTTGCATAATAATTGAACTAACTATAAAGCAGACTAAATTATCGTTATTTTCGCCGTAAAAAGAAATTAACTAAATTTTTGGCGCCTTAGAGCCTTCTCCCCGCCGCTGCTCAACCTCGCTCTCACTCGGTCCGCAAGCAGTATCGTGCGAGCGAGATAACGGTCACAGTGAATTTGCGCTAAGGTATTATGAATTCTTAAAGAAAAGTCAAGAGCTAAAGTCAAGCGGATGACCAGCAACGTTCTGCTAAAAGTACCTTTAACAGTAAAATGCTATTACTAATCGTTTTGCCAACTTTAATGATTATGACTATAAGATATTTGAATCGTTTATTGTGAAGATATCTATGGTGAAAATTGTAGATGATGAGACGGTCGTAGATGATGCTGAAAGCATCATCTACGACCGTCTCATCATCAGCGGCTCAGCGTCAGCGGCTTAGTTAACTTATACAAAATATAGCCAAAACCGTCTTTATCAACTTTCCTTAAAACGACGTACCAATTATAACGACGAAATTTTAAGGCCCCAGCATTTCTATTTACTTAACATAGTGTTTGGTTATAACGAATATTGGCTATCATTTTTGGTTATAACGAATATTGGCTATAACAACCGTAATCCGACGTTTTGACTGTAGATAGTTAAAAATATCCTTTGAGTTACACACCTTCTTTTTTGAGAAGGCCAGTATTTGAGATCCTAGACCTAGAGCATAGTCATGAATCTCAACTTAAACTGTCAGATTTGAACGCAATCTCGACTGAAATCTAGTTTGGAATCGATTTCAAATTCAGACCGAGCAACGTTCTAGAATACGGGTTAGTCATGAATGAGGCAACTCAATTGGTGTGCCAGAGGGGTTCGATATTCGAATGGAGTCGAGAAGACGTTAGCAATTAAACTTTTAGTTATACGGTATCTAGAGAACTTTATTTCTTGAACTGGTTTGTGGAACTAGTGGTCGCAAGCACTAATTCTGAGCATGAGGTCCTGGGTTCAATTCTTAAGTTTGGCAAAGTGTTATTGGGTTTTTCTATCTGGAATATCTCAGTAGCAGCCCGGAGTCTGAATTTGTGCCCGGTTGATAGCAATAGGCTTGCTCCCTAATGGACATGGGGCTTAAGCATGACTGGGGAAATGTGGGTGTACTATAGGTACACCTCTGCTCAATGCTTTATGGAAACAAGGCGTGATATTATGATATTTTTTATTTCTTGCAATTTCCCGAATTGAACCCTTATTTATTTGATTTACCTAACCTTAAATGACGCACGACATCGTCTCTTCTACGATTTCATTTGTAAACATTGGGAAATAATGTATAAATAATTAATTATAACTTTTGGAAGCCGTAGTAATTTGGAATTCTCCCCTTTTCATCGTTGTTTACGAGTTGGTACAGTGACCACTTCGTGGTTTTGAAGTTTATGGACTTCTTAAACCGTCTATGACGTAAAACGAATCAAACCAAAATATTTTATTTTACATAAACACGACCATTTCAATTGGTCGTTCCCTATAGAGAAGAGCCGGCAAGAAACTCCACGGTTACTTTTTTTTAATAATTGGCTTTTACAATATTTTCAAATTACAGTGTTAATAGGTGTGGGAGGTCAGTGTTGGCCTTTCAACAAGTGCTAAGTACTTCAAAAAACACAGTCCACTAAGCCTACAACGTTCTCACATTAACAAAATAGAAAAGAATCTAAAATGTTGATGTGGATATATTTAGTAACCTGTTCCGCTTAGCTATTTCTAAAGAGTCTTAAAAAGACCCTGAAAGAAATCGACACGTGTTTCACCTCTCAACGAGGCATCCTCAGGATGACGATTGACTTGTCGCGAACTCGAACACGGCGTGTTGCCACACCAAGCACTGAGCGCAGACAAGAATCTATTAAAAGTTAAATAAAATGATAAAAATGAAAACCTTTTTAGACGAAATAACATGATTGCTATTACAACTGTAACAAATCTGAATAATTATCATGTCCACAAAAACCACTAATAAAGAGTTGAAATTAAATTGTGGGTATATAATATCAAAGTGAAAACTTATTAATTGCTACCTATCTGAATAGGAAAGAGGTAAGTAATCGCCAAGCAGAAGATGGCTCAAGACCAGATAAGTTGGAGCTTAGAGGAACTGGCCATTAGCGTTGGTTAATTGGTTGTAGAACAGTGGTGGTCCAGTGGTAACGGCCCCGACTTACGAGCCGTGGGTTCGAACCCAAAGAGGCGCTTTACTTTGTGTAAATCATTTCATTACCACTACTCTCAAAACGGCGAAGAAAAACATCGTGAGGAAACCGGCATATCCTAGAAACAAAAATTCGAAGACATTTGTGACATCTACTAACTCGCACTGGGCCCACGTGGCAGATCACAGCTCACTCCCTCTCGAAGAGAAGATGCCTGTGGTACAGCAATGAGAACATAATAGGATGTTTATGTAATTGGTTGTCGTAGGCTAAGTAAATATATATGTAGCCCAATGAGGTTTTCTAGCACCTGATAATGTCAAAAATACCGTACTATCAAAAAAGTTTTCTACAAACAAAAATAACAAACGATAAATCGTAATCTGATTAAACAGCACTGCCAACAAAACATTACATTTTCCACATACTTACCTAATCCTCGAATGTTTTCCTTATCATCGCACCCTAAAAGTACAAATCTTCGTCCTAAATTGCAATGTTAAGATAAAAAAACTTCCAACAATTCGTAAAAAAACTTGTAACAGTAATAACGTAGTAAAACTTTTTACCCGCTCGATTGAACACGAAGATGGCTCACAATGGGTATCGATTTAAGATGGCCGCTTTCCCGCGCTTTCTTATGTCAAACGTAATACGTGCGTTCTTACTTTGGTAGTTTTTTCGATGTTTTTTTTTTTTTGTTTTTATGAGTTCAAGTGTCGATGGAAGTCTTTAAGCGTGTAGGTAAAGTGGGAAGTTGTCTGAGTGTAGTGAGTGGACTTGGTCTGTGGCTTAGTATTTCTATTGCAATTCTATCGGGCACGTTGTAAAACACGATATTTTTTAGAAGCTTCTTGTCTGTAAGCTAGATTACTTCGAATCTGGGAATGATTTTTTGATCTGCATATTTTATAAATAAGGCCAAGTAAAGTATTGATAAGACCGTAATGCCCTATGCATTCATAGAAGTTCATTTTTTTTTATTATTTAGAATTTATTGCAGAAAATTTATAGAATGGTACCGAATTCGAATTAGCAATAGCTAAAGCTATATCGCGCAGACTTCGGAACAGTAAAAAGATAATAAATCTAGATGTTTTACAGACGTAGAACACCCTTAGGCCCGATAAATTTATTGATGAAAAACGCAGAAAGTTTCCGAAGAAATATTGGTCTTTTGGTACAAATATCTCTGCGGAAGGACCAAAATGTTTTATTCAAACAAAATATTAATAGAATCTATTTCTAGTATGAATGAGAGTTCTGAAATGCAAATACCGTTTATAATTACGAATACATTATACTATGATACAGGATTGTGTGTCCATTACGATGTCTTCCCACGCAGCTGTGAATGTCAGCTAAAGGGAATGGATCACTGCAATGATCACCGACTACGTTTTATTGTTCTCTACGATGGTATTCAAGTTCATTTGCTTTTTAAGGTGCTTAAATGTGGATGGAATAGGCAATAATAACGAAATGAATAGTCAAAACTTGCGTGGATGATGGGTTTGCTAGATAAAATCAGGTCATTTACTTTTACTGCCTTCTTAATATGGTCTTTGAAGTTATTGCCGTAATCACCAAGCATGGCAAAACTATTGGAGATTTTGGAATATGAGAGGATGCTACTGCATATTGACATTAAAGTAGTTGGAGCTCGTGGCTACATAATAACAGCCGCACGGGTCGATCGACCGTAAAACTACGCTTGCCGCGGTCGGTTTATGGATGGGTGACCATCCATTACATATCGAGCTCTCCGTGCCTCGGAAAGCACGTTAAGCCGTTGGTCTAGGCTGTCATTCCTAGATCTTTGACAGTCGTTACGGGTAGTCAAAAGCCCAAAAGTCTGACAACCAGTCTAAAATACTGGTATTTAGCTGCATCCGGTTGGAGTGAAAGCTGACTCCAACGTAGTGGGGGAAAAGATAGGCAAGCAGTTGGATCAATACCATCATAAACCAAAGAAGGTAATCAAGATAAAAACAACAGCAATACGCATTTTAGAAATTAATCCAGTTGAAGAAGGACTGAAATAAAATAAGGTATCAAACTCAAACTCAAAGCATTTATTTGAAATAAACCAATTACAGGGACTTTTGAATTGTCAAGGGGTCAGTCAGTCAAAAAGATAAAGCTAGTTGCTTATTCCAAAGCGTAGTAGGTACCTATGGAGAAGAACGGGCAAGAAACTCCACGGACACTCTTTTAAACCAAAATATTGTTAAAAAAAATATTCATTATCATTAGGTTGACTCCGTTTAGATGAAGAGAATCCTAAAATAAGTCGATTCTTTTGACCGTTTGAAAAATAAGCTCGGTGGAATTTCGAAATTATGAGCAAATTCCTAGTGCGTCATACCCGTTATGACATAAGTTCGTGACGAAACGTGGACACTGACAGTCGGGCTGGTCCACAAAATCAAGGTCGCTCAGCGCGTTATGGAGCGTGCTATGCTAGGAGTTTCTTTGAAGGATAACATCAGAATGAAGTTATCCGGAAAAGAATCGGAGTTGAGACCGATGGCCGGTGGAGCAGATGAGTCCTAGAGTGGAGACCCCGTAACAGCAAGTGTATTGTGGAACGCCCATCAGCTAGATGGACCTACGACCTTCAAAAGGAATGGACTGGATGCAGAATATGGAGGACAGGATGTTGTGGCGGAACCTGGGAGAGAGCTATTTCCAGCAGTGAACTGCGATAGGTTGTTGATTGAGCAAATTCCCACTAAACATTTTTACTTATTCAACTTAAAATGCACGAAACATTTGCATTTAGTTCCAATGTGGAGTTTTAATGCTTTTTAAAACCCCACTCTATTCAGTATAGATAAAGTGGAGCAGCAAAGTTAAATAAATGTACACATACACAACATCACGCCTGTAATCCCCAAAGGGTTAGGCAGAGGTGTACGTATAGTACACCCACATTTCGCCAGTTATGTTTAAGTCCCATGTAATAGGGGACGAGCCTATTGCCATCAACCGGGCACAAATCCAGTCTCAGGGCTGCTACTGAGAAATTCCAGATGGAAAAACATAATAACACTTTGCCCGACCCGGGAATCGAACCCAGGACCTCAAACTCAGCAGTAGCGCTCGCGACTACTAGACCAACGAGGCAGTCGAGGTTAAATATATTTAACCTCGACTGCCTCGTTGGTCAAAACACGGTTTCTCAGCGAAAAAAAAATTTGAGCAAGCTCAACGGTATTTGAAAGAGGAAGACTTGTTCTTTAATATGGTAACCTTTATTTTTTTTAGAAAAAATAATTCGTGAGTCTACATAACCTCAAAATCGGGCAAAAACTGCACTTTTTGCACTTTTAGGTCACACATCTCAGAAACCTGACGTGATAGAGCGATTCTGAAGCCAGCGGATCCAGCGCATCGAAAACCTTCGGAAATGTATAGTCTAGTTTCTGGTTAAGAAGTTTGGTTAAATTTTGTTGGCCTGTGATATTAAATGAAATAAACTAGCGCATTCCAACATTCATTCACAATTCTAGAGACGTAACTGAATAAAAATGTCTGGAGTTTTTTTTTGCTAAATGCTGTGTGTGACGTGACTTCATTTCCCAAAAGAATTCTTAGCATGCTGTATATTATGTTAAATTAGCTGAACTTGCTCTCAAAAAGTAATTATAAATATCCGTATTACCATTACAAGTAGGTAATAAGCTTTTGGATGTGGAAAAGTGGTTATGCAGCACAGTTATGAACTGCTCTCGCCAATTGTTTACCAAGCTTGGTGATTCATCATCATTTTAGCCGGAAGACGTCCACTGCTGGACATATACTTCCCTCAAGGATCGCCACTTTGATCGGTTCTGTGATTCTCGCATCCAGCAGATTCTTGACATCGGTCCACATTGTGGAAAGCGTACCAACGCTACGTCTTCCGGTACGCGGTCAACACTCCAGAACCTTTCGGCCCCATCGGTCATCTATTCTACGAGCAGACAGGCATTGCCCACTGGCACTTAAGTTTGGCAGTTCGGGCTATGTCGGTTACCTTAGTTCTCCTACGAATCTCTTCAGTTAATTGGTGATTATCAAACGCAATTTTGTATAGTGCTGATTATGAATAGCTTTTTATTGTTAATAGGGGGCAAAAAAGTAAGTACAAAAACTTAAACCCGATTACTGAAAACGCTCTAAAAAGTATGAAACAAGAAAATATTTTAGACAGAAATCAAGACATAGGTACAAAAATGATCAAGTTAAAGCCTTGATCGCATGCCATTATAATTTTGTAGTTGTACAGGTATGCGACATTATGATCGGTAGTTTAGAAGTTATGAGGTAACAGATGAACATACATACATACCGGTCAAAATCATAACCCTCCTTTTTGCTTCGCCGTAGTGGGGTAAAAAGAAACTGGTATACATGGTACAGCCCGATTCAAACTTTAAGGCGGCTCGGAACATGAGGCGAGTCGCTGCGCAGTAACAAATTCATGTGTCAGCGGGGGTGAGGGGTGGGGTTCTGCGCAGCGAGTAGCGCACTTCAGAGCCGCCATAAAGTTTGACGCGTACTATACATTTAGGAGTTTATCGCTAAAATTACAAACACTGCCGTCCTCGAATTAAACAAACATAATGTACACAACGTACTTTTGTGCTGAAATGTTTCAATGTGCTCTTTAATTTACTGATGTCAAGGAGAAAAAATTGTAGAAAATGGTGCAGGAACCGCCGATTTCATCAAATACTGCTTACGGAGGAAGCTCTATTGATTTAGCCATTTTTCCCATCATTTAGCTGGAATTACTTCTATTCTATCAAATCTATTTCCCAAGCTTGAGATTTCTTTTCCCTTTCAGGGTTAGTGGTTAACAAAGTTGACCATATTATTGTACCTAAACTAAAACCATTGTCAAAGCCACAACTTTACAAAAGTTGTGCCTTTGACAATGGTTTTAGTTTCCATATTTGTTTTCATATTTAGCACATAATATGACTCAAATGTCACCTAACAAATAAATACCCCCAACAATAAATAAATCTACCTGAATACCCTCATATTCGTAAAGATAACTGAAAGTAGGGCTGTAATAGAACTCAATCAGCGTTAAGGAGGGCGACAACTAGTAACTGCTACAAATAACAATGAATGAGATGTAGTCATTGGAAGGGAGAGTTTTTCCACTTGTACCCCACACTGTTGGACAGAATAATATGGACGCTGAGGCAAAATTGTTGGGGACTTTAATTTTTTTGGGAAAGCACTGCGATATTTTCATTTTTTTATATAATTATTCAGTAGATTTTAAATCATTTGTGATATTTCGATGTAAGTGGATTTAGAGTTTTTTTTTTTTTTTTGTTTTGCCTAATAATATTGAAAATATTGTTGACTAATTTTTTTCCAGCGTCTTCGCTCGCGTATCGATCGGAAAATATTCCACGGGAATGTACTGCCGGGATAAAAATTACCCTATGCTACACATAGAAAAACGGCAAAGGAAAACTTCTTGAAGACACCGGCATGTCCTAGAACCAAAAATTGACATGTCATGTGACATCTGCCAAACGCACTGGGCCCGCGTGGTACATTACAGCCCATACCCTCTCAAAGAGAGGAGGCCTGTGTCCCAGCAGTGGGAATATTTCAGACTGATTATGCTACACATAGTATAAATCCAGGTTTAAACTATCTGTGCGCTGAATTTCATCCAAATCCGTTCAGCCGTTCTTGCGTGATTGAGAAACAAATATTCAAACATAATTATCATCATATCGTTTATAATAAGTACGAAAGAATGTATTTCTAAAAACGTCTACGTACGAACACAAGTCAGATTTTCCACTTTCACAAATATTCCTGCTGTTTGCTTTGAGAACGTCTTTTTGAAGCAGTTTGTAAACGGTATTTAATAGAACCTCCAGAGCAAAGTTCTGCAATAGATTAGGATTACGTTCTAGGAAGATTATTTCTACCACACTTCTGCCACAGTACAAATAAGTAACAGTATTATCTTTATAGAAAACGTCTGAAATGACGCGGTTCAAAATCTCAGTGTATACCAGTACGCAAGTCTCGAGTGCGCGGCATGGACGCGGAAGGTCTGTTTACCGAGCGGCCGTAGATAATTATTTCAAGGTTACTCATCTGCCTAGCCTTTTCCCAACTATGCTGGGGTCGGCTTCCAGTCGGATACAGCTGAATACCAGTATTTTACATGGAGCAACCGCCTATCTGACCTCCACAAGGTTGTGGAGGTCAGATAGGCGGTAGTAACTAGGTAGCTACTAGATAACACAATACCCCTTTTTAGATTATTAGAATTATTTCAAAGGTCACTGCCGAGACGTAATACTGTTACTTTATTATACTGTGCTTCTGCTATGTAGGCTAATCCGTGAAACTACTGGCTGGATTTTCAGGACTAGCTGAAAATGTTTTTCAGTGCATTTTATAACTAGAACCAATTTAAACAACCTGAATAAACATTTTCTAGAAACATCTTTGTTAGGGAACTGTCAGAGATTACCTTGGGGCATTAAAGCTGCACTAGTCGACGGCTCGAACTCGTTGGTGGCGTGGCTAATATGCATGCTATTTAATATAGTTATTTATAAATTTATTTAGTGAAATAGACAATGTTTTATAACGAAAATGATTGCGTAAAATTTCATAAACAGACCTTGGGGCGTATAGATATTATAGAAAAACTTCTCATAATAAAATTATTTGAACTTTTGAATAAATTATATCCATCCCTGTCTCCATTTTGCAATTTTCATTCTACATATGTTATTTATTTACGCCCAAAGATGAGTTAAAATTAGTGTTGAAATATGGAAGTTACGACACTCATTACTTCCAAACCAATACCTTTTCCCAATTCTGCTTCCATAAAGGGCTAGATAATGACAAGGCAATTTGATATATTTTTTTAGTTTTGAACGTACACCGTCAAACAGACGAGTAATCACCATACTACGTTTGTATGGAAGAATGACTGACTAGTACCACTATTGTGAATGAAGTTTAAATAAAGAAAGGTTTGCTTATTTTGGGAGCTGATTTCTTATAAAAAAATTAATGGTCTTTAAAATAATGTGAGTAAATTACATAACATAACACCACACCTCTGCTCCTCGAAGGGTTAGACAGAACTGTACGTACTTATAGTACACCCACATTTCATCAGTTATGTTTAAGTCCCTTATAATAAGGGTTGAGCCTATAGCCAACAACTGGCCACAAATCCAGACTCCGGGCTGCTGAGAATTTCCAGATGAAAAAACCCTATAACACTTTGCCCGACTCGGGAATCGAAACCAGGACCTCGTGCTTACCAGTAGCGTTGCGACCACTAGACCAACGAGGCTGTAAACATATTTTTTTCCATATCAAAATTAATGCCATGAATTTCAAGCAAATAACTAATTGAACGCAATATGTGGTCTTGTCTAAATTAATCCTTTTAGTTATCCGTTAATTTTAGCCAGCCGGAGGTTGGACGATGTTCAATGAAAATTGTTGGACAAAGTTTAGGCAGCTACTGCTAACTTCCGATGCAGACACGAGGAAGTTTTCGGAGGAAATTTATTCAGGATCTTTATCAACTTGCCCACCTGATTTTAGATACCCACTGTTCAGGATTTAAATAGTCTGTAGGATAATCACAATAATATTTTTCTTAACGGCACATTACAGTAGTAACTTGACAAATAGTATACCTACATAAGATGACATGGCGTGTCGATCTACCAAAGCTTAATTAGTCTGTGTTAAATAAACGATAATATTTTATGAGAACTGGAAAGATACCCAAAGATTTCAATTCTAGTGTTGAAGCCAATCTATATAGTTAAGAAACCCCTAAACAAATGACGATCAGAAAACCTCTTCCTTATGAGAAACTTAAAACAATGTAGACCCTTTTCCTTCCACGCCAGTGTACGGAACACAATAGCTATAGTGTTGTGCAAGTTATTGGGCCGGGCCAAAGTCGGGCCTTTGTGAACTTATCTCGGGCGTTAGTCGACCTGCCAATTGAATTTTGACCTTCCGAGATTCGTGTTAACTTTCTTTCTTTATTCGGGTGAAAAGGGCTGTGAATGAGCCTTATTTGATTAGGTTCGATGCTTAGGAAAGCTTGGAAATAATACTTTCAGACCGTTGAAGTCCTTTGCTGCATCTTTCTTTTTTTGTGTGGTTAGTGATTAACTTAGTGTCAGTGTTTTTGTGCCCCACATGCCGTCGAAAAATATCTCGCAGGCATGTTTCCCCACGATGTTTTCCTTCATCGTTTTTGAGGCAAGTGATAATTATACAATATACACATGAATCCGAAAAGTCAGAGGTGCGTGCCTTGGGTTCGAAATCGAGACCTATAATAACAATTTTCTTTATTGACACTTCAAAGTCACAAACATCTGTGTAGCCCTGGCTCTTGTACTAGGAGTGCTGAATGATGCTAATCGATGCGTCATGTTCGTGAACGGTCGCTGTCAGTAAGGACTGGTCATCTCTTAGTTGCCACGGCTTATTTTAATTTAATTTTTGAAATGTTTTATTTTTTATTACGGACGTTTTTAACGTTCTGCCTCGTTCTCACAGGAATAACTTCAACATGAATGATTTAACCAATATATTGTAACCATATTATGATTTAACAGACTGTCCGTGGAGTATTTTGCCCGTTCTTCTCCATAGGTACCTGCTACGCTTTGGGATGGGCAACTAGCTTCATCTTTCTGATCGACCGACCCCTTGACAATTCAAAAGTGCCTGTAATTGATTTATTTGAAATAAATGGTTTGAGTTTGAGATTGGAGTTCCTGTATCATATACATAGTGTTTTTTGGTTTTTCCATCAGGAATTTCTCAGTGGCAGCCCGGAGTCTGGATTTGTGTTCGGTTGATGGCAACAGGCTCGCCGCTTATTACATGGGATTTAAACATAACTGGCGAAATGTGGGTGTACTAGGTACACCTCTGCTTAACTCAGTAAATACTGGCGTGGTGTTATGGGGCCTACTACTGGACACGAACCTTTCCCAAAATCAGAGGTTATCAACGTTGAATTTGCTTAAAAGGCTTGCAACAGCTAAAGTGCTGTCACTGTCGGACTGCATAGAAAAGAAAGAGTAGCGCTATGACACAACGATCAATCTACCTTGCCTTTTACCAATTATGTTGGGGTCGGCTTCCAGTCTAACCGGCTGCAGCTAAATACCGTATTTTATATCGAGGGACTGCCTAGCTGACCTCTACAACCCAGTAATTGGGTAATACGATACCCCTTGGTAAGACTGGTTGTCAGACTTTCGGGCTTCTGACGACTCGTAACGAGACTGTCAAAGATCCACGAATGACAGCCGGGACCAACGGTTTAACGTGCTTTCCAAGGCACGGGGGAGTCTCGGTATGTAAAGATGGCAATTACACAACGCAGGTAATTTTTGCACTCATGGCGTCATGGAGAGTGCGATTGTCGCAACCCAGCGCTGGGCACGCCACAATTGCGGCGATAAGACCCCTCTTTGAGGAGTGGCTAGAGAGGCGCCACGGCGTCCTCACCTTCCGCCTGACGCAGGTCCTCACCGGACACGGCTGTTTCGGGAGGTTCCTGCACAGGATAAGGCGGGAGGAAACGCCCGGGTGTCACCATTGTGTGGATCGCCCGGAGGACACGGTGGAGCATACGGTGGAGTTCTGCCCAGCTTGGGCGGAGCATCGCCGTGTCCTCGTGGAGGCGATCGGCGGCGGTGATCTCTCGCGTCCGGCCCTGGTTCAGGCCATGGTACGGAGCGAGAGGAAATGGGAGGCCGTCACCTTCTTCTGCGAAGCTGTAATGCTCGCGAAGGAAGAGGCGGAACGCGTGAGGGAAAGGCAAATTTCGCGCCCTCACGCCCCTAAGCGCCGCAGGAGGAGACGCCCAGGGCGTCGGGAATCGCGAGGCAATTTCCGGCCACCGTAGGCGCGGGCTTGCGGACGGTGAGCAATGGGTGGCTCACCGTCCGATAAGGACTAGGCCCGGGTCGACGGTGCGTTGTGTTCCACGCGCGCCTCAAAGAGATGTCAGCAGATTTGAAGGGGTCCACTAGGGCCGATGCCTGCCGGGGTTGCGAAGAAAACCGAAAGGGAGATCGTGGCCCCCGGCAACAGGGCAACCGAAGGAACACGGGTGGGTTTTAGTCAGTAAGAGTCTGACACGCCCTCCCGCTCCGCCCAGAGCGGGAGAAGTTATTTGATGATTTCCCACCCTCAAAAAAAAAAAAAAACAAAAAAAAAAAAGGTAATTTATTGCAAAATATCAAGCAATATTGTCGATTTACAAAAAAATCTATTAATGAGATTTAAAAATTGAAACACTAATACGTTAATATGTTGCTTATGTTGTAGAATAATCTGACAAAAAATCACAATGATTGCATGTATATTAATATGATTTTGAATTGTTTTTTTTTTTTTTCGAGAGGTCTTTGTGATTTTATTCTATCGTATCAAATTAGTATTATGTTTTCAACATACTGTCTTACTAGCATTATATCCGGAATAATATCATATATTTTTCTAATTTTGCTCACTGCAGGAGATCACGTACTTTTAGGCATTATAAAACTTGCGTTTAGGCACGTTTAGGTCCTGAAGTCCCTTAACAATTGAGCCCTCTTTTCAACATTTTTCTCGAGCCCTTTGCCAAGGTATTCTCCAACTATCCAATTAAAGCAACCACACAACTTCTGTATACCCCTTCAGAGAATAAAGTCATTCATTCCATTTTCCATCACCATTTAAAAAAAGCCACAGTATAGAAATATCCGGCTCCTCGCACAAAAGTTACAACCAGCGCATAAAGGAAGTCACAACTTGGTAGTAACTATAGCATAGGACACTGCCGGCACCCTAGTAACCTGATTACCTCATTACGAAGCTATCTGCATCAATACTAGCACAGTGAACCCAGGAGTTAAGTGAGCAAGGAAAAAAAACAAAACGGTGAAGGAAAATAATAACACTCGTATAGGTTGTAACGTTACATTTTCCCAGAGGGGGAAAATTTAAGGGAAAATATAACAATATAATTGAATATTATAATATAATTAAAAATACAAGGGGAGTACAAAAAAACACAGTTTAACACTACTGATCGGCACTGCACGCTTAGGAGGTTAGGCCTCAGAGGTGGCCTGCAGCGGGAGGTAGTCTTCGGGAGATGGAGGCTCCGGCAGGGAGTGATTGACGGCTGGTGATAGCCTCGGCGGGTCGATGACTCCGAGGGAAGGAAGAGTTGGCTCCGGCAGGGAGTGGGTGAGCCCCGGAATGGCCAGGGTAGGCCAAGATGGACTGTAAGAGAGACAGACCCTTTTATTATTGTAAAGTCGGAGATAGAATCGGAGATAGATAGAATCCGAGATAGAATCGCGATAGAATCGCCCGTTGCTTCTGACGGCCTCTGCTTTTATACCCTTCAGCTCGTTTCCAAAATCAATATTCTTTTCCATTTTCAAACAATGGTTTCTTCAAATATCATCGGACCTCCTTGGAGTGCGTAAATTTCATAAATAAAATTTAGAACAATAGTTAATTTGTAGTTATTTTGTACAATCATAATATAAAAATAAATTATAATTAATACAATGTTTTAGCGATATCAATAAAAATAATTAAAACTATATAAACCAAAAAGTAACAGACTAAGCCAAACAGAAAAATAAAAAGAAACTGACAGTTTAACATTTGACATAGGTAAGTGTCACAACAAGAAAATCTACAGAAAATATCAATAACAATGAAATACAGAGCCTCAGGAATATTTAACACACCGGCAATGGTCATGCCTTTATCTAGAGAGAACGTATGATAAAAGACCAACATTTTAACAACCAAACCGTAAGTAAAAACATGCAACATTACAAGGTATTATAAATAAAGAACACAATTTATTCATTTGAATAGTAACAACTTAAAAAAGGTCAGTAAATGAAAGAATACAAAATTTTATACAAGAAAAAGAAATTAATAAGAGAGCGAAATACAGCGGCAAAATAATGTATGTCAAAATTCTAAAAACTGTTTCTTTTTAGCATTTTCTGTGCCTTTCAGTCCATCCTTTGCTATATATTTTCTCAGACCGAGACACCAAGTGATCATAAACTCATGGCATGTCAATCTTGGTCATGTCAAAATCGAAAATTTCTCGATCCACAGTTGCTAGGGAATCGTACAGATTGGTAGTATTTTTGTTAACAAATTTCCAGGCGTTTGTAGGAAAATAACTAGTCACGAGTATTACCCACTGTATTTTACTGAATAATTTCACGAATCTGAAAAATTAAAAACCATTAAAAAAAAAACACAACTTCTCTGCCACAAAACAAACTAAAAAGTAAAAAAAAAAGTTGTATTAGTTAATCTGTATATACAAGCGAAAGGACATTCATTTACTCGCTGACTAAATAGATAAATAAAATAGTCTTTGCTGTCAGGGGGCCGTTGTGTCGTCGTGTGGAACACTTTTTTTTTAATCTAAGAGGTGACTTAAAATTATAACCAGGATGCAAGTGATTTGAAAATTTCTTGAAGTTTTCCCGTCCATTCTTACGAAAGAGAAAAAACATTATTTTATTAGCATAGGAGACTACTTAACAACTGCAGGTCTTACGACGCAAATAGGCAGCTCATCACCCATTTTCCTCACTATTTCTTCACTAACAGCCTTTGTAAATGTGTAAGTGTTGGGCCAGGTTTTGATTAAACTGAAAAAAGTATTTTTGGTTTAAATAATTGATGTCACTGGGAAACCTGCTAATCCCTGTCTGCAGGCTTTAAAGAAACCTAACACGGGAGCTCGTTCGCTCACATGACCTCCGTCATCCGCTTTGAACCTAACCTGTCCGAGTCGGGGTGCCCCAAAACCCGAGCTCGCTTCGCTTGCTCTTTCATCCTAAGTTCTTATTATCTTTTACTAAGTCCAGATGTGTCGTGACTTGGGTACCGGGGTGCCCCAAGTTTCAAGCTCGCTAGGCTCGCTTTTACATTCGCAAATAAGTAGAATTATTTGAAATGTACAAAAAGAAAAAATTTATTAAATTTAAAAAATGCCAAATATGTTGTGGAGGAGACCATAATAACGTTACATTCTTTCTAGCAAGGCGGCACATTTCTAAATCCAACCCGCAAGCACATATATACAAACATCATTGTTATAAAAGCGTACAATAGAGGATGGATTTTTGAGACGGAGCAATAAGGGTGAGGTAGTTTCGCATAATGATTAAAAGAGTCTTCTGGATCAACAAAAATTAAAGTATCTACTAGAAAAGCTAAGGACAATCGCCAAGCCCGTTTTCCTGTAGCTACAACAGTTATGGTACTTGTCCTTACTGCTCGTCTCCAAAATCAACCCTGTATATAAAGCTAGAAGTTGCTTCAAACATTGTAAAACAAACTTGAGATTTGCGCAAGCTTTGCCAAGAGAGTCTCCCTGGTCCCTTCTGAGGTTGATCATGGTAGCGTCTCGAAGGGGCTCGTCAAAGCAAGTCGTGGCTGCCAAGTGGAATATTATGTGCACCTGCATTACAAAACCATCATTTATTTCATTTATTTGTTAGACTTTTCCAAGTATCTTGGTAAAAATAATTGTATCGGCTGGATAAAAAACGTTTAGATTTAGTTACATCCTATATCTTTCCAAGTTATCGAGACGTCTAGAAAATATATTTTTATTTTCACAGTAGGTTAATATTTACTTGCATCTTAGGTATTTTTTCAACCAAGTGTTGTCTTGATTTTGAAGAGTGAGGAGTGACTAGAGAGGCGCCACGGCGTCCTCATCTTCCGCCCGACAAAGGTCCTCACCGGACACGGTTGAGGTTCCTGTGCAGGATAAGGCGGGAGGAAACGCCTGGGTGTCACCATTGTGTGGATCGCCCGGAGAACACGGTGGAGCATGCGGTGGAGGTCTGCCCGGCTTGGGCGGAGCATCGCTGTGTCGTCGTTGGAGGCGATCGGCGGCGATGTTCTCTCACGTCCGGCCCTGGTTCAAGCCATGGTACCAGGGCTTGAACCAGATACCATGGTTGGTTGATTGATGTCACACGGTACAGTATGCAAAACTTAAAAAAAAAAACTTATTTGTCTTGCAAAAATGACCCCCATAATTATTCAAAATTTATTTATTTACGTAACACTTGTTCGGGTCACAGAAATTGATATGTACCAAATTTTATCTTAATCTGTGGATTAGATTCGGAGCAAATTGACAGACAGACCAGGTCTCGGGTGACGGTATATTTTTCAAAACAGTTTCATCTTAAAAACCTAAGAAACGATTTTTTTCGGTGACATTTGAACGAAATGTTATTAAAACGTTCTTAAAGAAGAATAAAATTTTAATCGTTGTTGGTTAATAAAACGTTTATAACCGTTTTTAACCATTTTTGGGTTGATCGATAGGAAACTCGCAACATAACCCAATCAACACTGAAATGAAGATATAGTATAATTTATTTGGACAAGTTCATGATTGTCAGCGCAAGCCCCGCGCGCGACCGCGTCCTGCGGAATAAACCGGTTTTTTGGAAAATGTTCTCATTTCATATTCGTTCCGAACGAAATGTTGTACAGGTTGTACGAAGAACTGCTTGAAACGTTTTAAAAACGTTATTTTAAATACCGTTTCTGAGCCCTGAGACAAACACGATTAGTCCTATAAAGGTTCTGTTTTTTAATTCAGACATATAAAACCCTAAAAACATTTTTCTAATTGCAAATAATATCCTAAACCACATGCAATGCATTGTGTTAATTAATTTGTAATGTCATGAACGTTAATTATTTAGATATGAAAAGTTAAACATTATATTTATATGGCACATATATAGCATTAGACAAATAACGATAAAATAATGATAGTTCTTGTAACTTATATTCTATATTTGTTCATTCAACAATAGCTATTATAATTAGTCAGTTATTGTTGAAATTACTGCACTATAGAGTTATTTTTTTAATGTAAATAGTAACTATATTTTATTGCTTTGTATTTATCATGAAATAACGGAGTTTATTATACGTTTTTATCGAAATAACAATAGGGTGTTATCCGTTATTATTATTTCTTAAGTACACAAAAATAGCTTAGAAAATTCGGATTTTGGATTTTTCATGGCCTTTTTTATGGTTTTGTTGAGTTTCTAGACGTGAGGAGAAAAAGTATATAATTAAATAAATAAAAAAATAAGTTCTAAATATTAACTGACTTGTAATTCGACTTATTCATTTTAATACATACCTAATAGTGTAACTTATATACAACCTCTCTCCCATATTTGGTAAATTCGGCCTCAAAAAATTTTCAACAATCTTTGTTCCGTAACAATGTGTAACCACAAAACATTTATTACTGGTACATTTGGGTACTTTATTGATACAGTACTACGGAAAATCAATCTATTATTTATCCATTGTAACAGCGAATCAATTTCATACCTCCCCCTTAAGACCTAGGCCAAATACGGATAGCTTATGACCTTAAGAGGTGCCATAAAGAAATTGAATTAAAAATCTAAAAAAAATATTAAATCCGTGAAATAGCGCGGGTTAAAACTAGTTATAGACAATCAATGAATTCTTCTCGATGTAAAAAATTTTTTTGTTATGTAATGCGAAAAGCCCCATGTAACATGAGATTTTGTTACTTACCCGGTAAAAGTTATAAAGAATTATGTAAGTGACCATTACATAACAGAAACCTTTCAATTTCTTTCACTACAAAAACTCAAACCATAACGTCCCCCGCACACTGGCGGACTAACAGAACTGGTGCGGTCCGCACTGAACCCCCGGGCCTGGGGAATCCCCAAAGCTCGAGAAATACCTTTTATCCAATACGTAAGACCTTTAAGTAAGTAAGAGGCAGTTTGTAGTTGGAGCCCTCCTACGAATGCTAAATATAAACATAGGGTGCTAAAATTAAAAAAAAAAAACAAAATATTTATTTCACATAAACCTACATGGGCACTTATGAAACGTCAGAAGCTAGGTGTTTTCGAGCTCGCTACGCTCGCTCTTGCATTTTACTTTCCCTTCTTGTCAGACTTCTGTGCGTGAGTCGACAAAGTAACTCCTATTTATGTGTGAATAGCCAAAAGAAAACCTTACCTATCCAGGGTGGGGTGCTGAAATTTTCGAGCTCACTTCGGTCGCTTTTGCATCCATTTTCAAACTTTTCTGTTTAGGTAACTTATTAATACTTAATAACTTCGACTGCCTCGTTGGTCTAGTGGTCGCAAGCGCTACTGCTAAGTATGAGGTCCTGGGTCCGATTCCCGGGTCGAGCAAAATGTTATTGGGTTTTTCTATCTGAAATTTCTCAGTAGCAGCTCGGAGTCTGGATTTGTGCCCGGTTGATGGCAATAGGCTCGCCCCCTATTACATGGGACTTAAACATAACTGGCGAAATGTGGGTGTGCCTGCTACAGGGACACCTCTGCCCAACCCTTCGGGGAAACAAGGCGTGATGTTATGTTATGTTTATAAACCTACATGGGCACTTATGAAACGTCAGAAGCTAGGTGTTTTCGAGCTCGCTACGCTCGCTCTTGCATTTTACTTTCTCTTCTTGTCAGACTTCTGTGCGTGAGTCGACAAAGTAACTCCTATTTATGTGTGAATAGCCAAAAGAAAACCTTACCTATCCAGGGTGGGGTGCTAAAATTTTCGAGCTCACTTCGGTCGCTTTTGCATCCATTTTCAAACTTTTCTGTTTAGGTAACTTATTAATACTTAATAACTTCGACTGCCTCGTTGGTCTAGTGGTCGCAAGCGCTACTGCTAAGTATGAGGTCCTGGGTCCGATTCCCGGGTCGAGCAAAATGTTATTGGGTTTTTCTATCTGAAATTTCTCAGTAGCAGCTCGGAGTCTGGATTTGTGCCCGGTTGATGGCAATAGGCTCGCCCCCTATTACATGGGATTTAAACATAACTGGCGAAATGTGGGTGTGCCTGCTACAGGGACACCTCTGCCCAACCCTTCGGGGAAACAAGGCGTGATGTTATGTTATGTTTATAAACCTACATGGGCACTTATGAAACGTCAGAAGCTAGGGGTTTTCGAGCTCGTTACGCTCGCTCTTGCATTTTACTTTCTCTTCTTGTCAGACTTCTGTGCGTGAGTCGACAAAGTAACTCCTATTTATGTGTGAATAGCCAAAAGAAAACCTTACCTATCCAGGGTGGGGTGCTAAAATTTTCGAGCTCACTTCGGTCGCTTTTGCATCCATTTTCAAACTTTTCTGTTTAGGTAACTTATTAATACTTAATAACTTCTCCCGCTCCGGGCGGAGCGGGAGGGTGTGTCAGACTCTTACTGACTAAAACCCACCCGTGTTCTTTCGGTTGCCCTGTTGCCGCGGGCCACGATCTCCCTTTCGGTTTTCTTCGCACCCCCCCCGGCAGGCATCGGCCCTAACGGACCCCGTCAATTCTTTCTGTTTAGGCTGACAAAGCAATTTCTATTTCTGTATAAATGTTCAAAAGACAGTAACTATGCGGGGTGCAAACATTTTCGACCCCGCTTCGCTCGTTCTACGGGCGAGGGAACGAGCTATTCGCTGATGCCCTAGCTTTTCTGTTGTAGACAATGTATCTCCTATTTCTGTATCAATAGTCAAAAGAAAACCTGACTTTTCGACAGCGTGATAAATATTTAGACCCCATGGAGGCCCCACTTAGTTTTCCCGTCCCGGACCCCCGACAGGCTTAGTCCGCCACTGACTCCCGCAGATAACAATTTCCGTGAAGTTTTCATAGAAAGAAAGAAAGAAAGAATACATTTATTTAGCACAACCCAAAAAGCACACAATTTAATTAACAGCAGCTAAAAAATAAAAATCAAATAAAAAGTGAAAAGTGCGATGTAAGAAAATAGCAGGGGAGTGTGCCTCACGGCTGCGCCAAAAAGGCCCAGTTCAGCAAAAAACAGCCCAGTTCATAGAAATTGTTACACCAGAGTTGCGTCATCGCACCGTAGTGTCACGCCTACGCCTGTCTGCGACAGCCTTAACAATAGAACTCGTATTAAGTCACAATTATAACTAAATTAAGTATAAGAAACATGTAACAACTAGGTACCCCAAATTTATTACGAAACCATTTTCCCATTTCATTAATCAAAATCCCGTAACATTAATTACATTAAACCCTATTTCCTTGAGATAGAGTACTTTATGTTTTATCTGTAGGTACATTACGATAGACGTCCCCTTTCTATGACGGGTTGACTGCAAGTGACAGATGACAAGCGCCATATTGGATTGTCTGTGGCAGACTACTCGTACTGCGGACTCGCTTATTGTCGCGGTTTTGCTTGTAAATTAGGATGTTTTAGTTATTATAGAAGTTATTGTGTGTGTGTGTGTATGCGTGTGTGGATTTGCCTGTGATGAATGAAATCCGTATCAGCTATTGCCAAAGAATTAATTTTCGTAAGAATACGAAGAATTGTTATTTACCACACATTTAAATTATACCACATAAATTATCCACAAAATCAAAATATCAATGCAAACACACGTTAACAATTACTTAAATGCTCATTATTGCACAATTCCTACAGATAACCAATGTGTTTGTCCCAACATTAAAATGACAAATATAACAAAATACCTTGGTGTTATAATAGATGAAACACTTTCGTTCAAACAACATATACAAGCTTTAAATAATAGAATTCGCAAGTTGATATTTGTTTTAAAAAAAGTTACGCTATATTGCTGACCCAAAAATCGTTAGACAAGTTTACTTTGCTCTATGTCAATCAATTTTAACTTACTGTATTACCACATGGGGTGGAGCAGGTAAAACAATGTTACTAACCATCGAGAGAGCTCAAAGGGCGATTCTCAAAGTGTCTACTTTCCGCCCTTTCCTTTTTCCTACTAACCTCCTTTACAAATATTGTGAAGTATTAACAGTTCGACAGCTATTTATAATGGGTATTGTATTAAAACAACACACAGCTCTACCTTACAGCACTGCATACACTAATAAAAGACGTAAAGATATAGTTTGTCCACAAAATACATCAAAACATGCTTTTGTATCCAAATTTTACTTGTACCTCGGCCCTCTTCTCTATAATAAACTAAACTCGAAAGCAAACATTTATTCCCTGAACTACACAAATTGTAAGAGAATTCTCAAGGATGCTCTCCAAAGTATGTCTTATGAAGATACAGAGAATTTACTAACTGTATTAAAGTGAATACATGTACAAATTTCACCTAAGTTAAGTATTTTTCGAATTTAGATACTAAGGTACTCAACATATTATTAGTGATCTATTGTCAACCTACTGATTTATTTATTTATTTATTTTATAAGTCTATTTAAGCTCTTCTCGCCTGAAACACAGGATTACCTAGTTCAGGCACGTAAGTCTTAGGAATATAATTTACATTTAAGCAAAGCTGTACTAATTTTTATGCCTTGTAATTTTTGAATAAATATTATTATTATTATATTATTATTATTAACATTCACCCATCAACATTTACGCAGAGGATCTTCTTTTAGACAACCTTTACAGCTAAAGTTAAATATAAAACTAATTCCAAATTTCAACACACAACACACACTCACATTCATACACAAACACTTACAACACACACCTACACACCTCAATTACACATTAACGCCATACCTTCACTTCTTTTGATTTTAAAAATTACCTATACCCTTCATTTTTATTTTTGCTATGTTTAGTAGTTGTCCTAGAGCTTTAAAAATTTCTGGGCTATAATATTGTTGCGGAGGGACACTGATCTTCTAAAATACAGGTACTAACCTAGTTTAGAGGTCAGGGTTTCAATGTATTACTTACCTAGCATAAGCCTCTCAATGTATGTACTTCTACTATACCATTGTAATGATTATTTTAAGCTTAGTTCAATAAAGATTTTATTTATTTTATATTTTACATTGTAAAAAACAATACTCATGCAACGTATGGTTGTGTAGCTTAAGCTACCAGGCTTATCGGAAATAAAAATATGTTGGTAAAAAGCAAATAAAATGAATGAACGTAAACGAGGCAAAACGAGTATAATATAAGGATCGTAGCAGGCTTTCTGTAGTTTCTGCCTACCCCCATGGGAAGAAGGCGTAAGTTTATGTATGTATGTTAAAGCGAATAAATCCAAATTACGGCCGAAAAATGGGAATTTTCTTTTCGAAGAACCCCATAACACTTGAGCAGCCGCATTAACCAGTGAGGTAGTTAACACAACGTAATGTGACGACCACGTACATCAGTCCTGCCGTCGCGAGAATGCGTTCCTGACACCTGTCAGTTGGACAATTTCTAGTACAAATAAGGATCAAATTCGCAAAACACAATATTCGGTCATGAAACTGGCAGGTGTCAAGAACGCATTCTCTCGGCGCCGACGACGCGACGGCCGGACTGTAGTTACTAGTAACAGCAAGCTTAAGAGCGTTTATTCTGAAAGTGGGTAACGTCGCAAATAGATGTCAAATATATCGCTGTTTTGATTAAATTGGCAATATTACTGTATGGAAATAAGAAATATGGCTAACTAGTTCCTTAGAATATTAATAATGAATTGCAATTATAACACTAAATATGATGTTGCAACCGTTTTAGGTGTACAAAGGGCATTTAGAAAGTTTACAAATACTTTTTTACATCTAAAACTAAATATTCGGTATTACGATATTAATTAATGCATTTCATAATCAATATTTCAGTTCCTTAGTACATTTCTTAATACCATACAGTAATGTTGCCAAATTAATCGAAACAGGTAAATATTTGACAGCTACTTACGACGTTGCTAACTTTTAGGATAAACCCTCTAAGCACACGATAAATATTAAACTTTTAATTACATCAGTACTTGTCTAATCAATAACAGTGTGACACCATCGATCCACCGGCATGGAGCCACCATTATCTGATCGTTCTACCCGATAGTTTCCTTATCTACCTGTTAACTATCTGAAGGCTTGACGAGGTAAGTGATTATAATGGTCAGATGGTCACGTAGTTTATTAAATGTAATGTGGAAAATTATGGTGATATGTGGTGGTCGGGGGAATTTGAATGACAAGGAACTGGTGTAGGATATGCTGTTATAACATGTTTGGTAAATTCGGATTAGAATGATAATAATAATAATAATCTTTATCACATAAAGAGTGGTAACAAACTGTGTGAAGTCCCCTGACACTTGTGCTAGGTGGTTAACCTGTGTTTCAAGAGCCAGTGCCGTCTCCCGGGAGGAAATACAATTGAAAACTTATGCAATAAGATTAACAAAGGAAAAAATAAAATAGACTAAAATAATGAAAAACAATAAAAAATGGTTAGAAATAGTCTGTAATGGTGATTGTGTGTATGAGTGTAGTGTGCGAGCGGGCGTGTGTGTGTGTGTGAGTATGAGTGTGTATGTGTGTGTCTGTAAATTGAGTTGAATGTTCAGGAAAGATTGATTGGGATCGCGAGTAACGGTGAAGTGGAATGCCTCTCATAGTGTAGAATTGGTATTACGAAAGAGTTAAAAGAATTTGCTCTGCTTCTTCGTAATTGAGAGACAGTAGCCATGGTTTAAGACTTTGCTTGACCTTATGCAGGGTAAGTTTATAAATTGATAGGTTCTCAGGAAAAGCCAATCCGTCGATTGGATAGATGTCTATCTAACTGCATCGTGGAGTGTCGATGCAAGACAGTGCGGAGGACATAGAGTTTTCTTACCGTGAGTACTTGGGCTTCGGAGTACAACTGGGCTGTGGGGTAGTCCCTTTTACGGGAAAACATAACCTTGAGGTCAGCCCGCTGCGCTCGTGATCAGCAAGTTGTTGATTCTCGGTTGCATGTTGTATGTTCAACTATCTGGTTACCTACTTGTATTTCCTTTTTTTTTCCAATAAAAGGACCCTTTTTACTTCTTTTTGTTTTAAACCTACTTCTTCGATTAAGGTTGTTGTAAAATATTGTAATGGTTAACTGTTGATTGTAACTTCTTTTGAAACCAATTTTATTTAATGCAAAATAAAGGCCAATTTCTCAACCGAAAAATTGTTAAGCTTGCATAAACTGCTGTGATTGATACCCAATCGCAGCAATATCATTTCAACTATAAGGTACCATAGGTAGCTTAACCTTCGATCGAACCAAGCGGCTATTATTATTTAGTCACAAGCTTCATAGCTCATCATGACCACAAATTCAAAAGCCAAATATTATTACAATTCCCATTCTACAGATACCGAAAAACCACAAATAACCTCGTTTAAAAAGAAGTGTTACCCCCCTTCCCCCCATTCTCCCTAGGGGTGGTCATTTATCACAATCGAGCCGACGTTTGGAAGCCCTTCATAACCTAATCTATCCAATCAGGGGGGACAATGTAATTGACATTATGATTTAAGTCTATCAATACTTATTGTTGGGGAACTTATTTAGCTAAGCTATTTAATGAAAAATGCAGATCGAATGCAAAAGACGTGTGCTCCATTTATTGTATTCTTGTACAGTACACTGACGTTAGTGACAATTGACATTGACAGATATGATGACAGATTAAACTACTTAAATGTTGTGTTGCCAACACTTATAGAGTAGTGTCTTTAATTTCTTTTGTTTGGTTATATTTTGATATTTGTTTTAGTGGTTTTCGTCATCATTTTTGCAATGCTTGTGATTTTTGCAAAGCCTGAATTACATGGTGTGATTTTGTTTCCAGTGGCATATCATAAAGTTGGCAACAGCAAGATATGCCACAAGAAACTTTATTATCATCGACTTGACAGCCGCGGGTGGGCGTTAGCCTGGTTAAGTCAACGTGAGCTATCCGGCTTTTTCTCTCCAATTTCTCACTACAACAGTTCTTAAATCATGGTCTACGCCATCCAATCATCTGAGGTTGGGTCTCTCTCAACTGCTCCGGCCATTCGGTTTACTATCCAGTAAACGTTTGTGTTTTCTGGTTTCGTCTATTCTTGCGACAAGTCCTTTTGATTTTGATGATTTTAATTTCAATAGGCTCGTCGTACATCTATTAAAGCTCAAGGTTGTATCGCGTTCGCCTGAGGTAACAGAAAGTTCTCGTCTTTTTTGCTTAGTACGATGCAAGTCATTTCTTTCTTCAATTTTATAGGCAAATCAATTGTATTGTTTGCCATCGGTAAGAAACTTGCTTAAATGTGTAGAGTTTAATTCTATTATTTTGCTTCAAGATTCGTTTTGACCTTGACCCAACATAGCCTCGACCCGCCCTTAACTCCTGAGTTGTTAACACGGTGAGGTCAAGGACGTTCTTAGTTCAGAATTTCAGTCACGAAAGTTCGGAAATAATTTATGTTTTTTTATTGAGTTAGTGACAAACATGGTTCAAGCAAACAATTAATTAAGTGTAAGGTCAGTCGCTTCCAGCATCAAAGAACTACCTACCCTGCAAAGACGTCGCTGCACCTAGCTTTAAAACTGGCTTACTCTGCGTCTGCTGATTCATGATTTCCATGATTTGAACTTAAACTGTTAGAAGGCAGAAATAGCAGGGAATTCACATAAAATTTCTATTCACATTTTTTGAATTTTCTCTTCCTCTTATCTACACACGGTACTATAATAAAATTCACAATGCTACTGATAAATATAATAGAACACAACTTATGTAAGGATCGAATCAAGTAGCGTTCTGTACTTTCTGCCTACATGGGAACAGGCTAATATAAATGTAGGTATATCCTTTACTATTAAATGAGCAATATTTGTATATATATATGTTGTTGCTGTTGTTGTTGTTGTTGTTTGTTGTTGTGTGTGTGTTTGTGTTGTTGTGTATATTTTGTGTTTTTTGTTTGTATTTGTATTTTTTTTTTGTTTTTGTTTTGTTTATATATATATATATATTTGTAATCACGTTCTCGAAAACGGCGCTAACGATTTCGATGAAAGTTGCAATATAGGGGATATTTATGGGGCGCGAAAAATCGATCTAGCTAGGTCTCATATCAAAGAAAATTCGTTTTCTCCGTATTTTCACCCAAGCAGCGCTCGGTCGCCCAAAGTTTAGAACAAGAAAGAAAGAAAGAAAGAAAGAAAAATATTTTATTTGGGACACGCACAGGAAATACAAAACATAATAAAAAAGGATAGACATAAGAAAAAAGGAACAAACATTAACAAAAATAAAAAGGAGCATTAGATTTAAAAAAATACGACCTGTGCGAGGCCAAAAAGGCCCCTATCTCAGCATAATGCTGCGATATTTAAAAATAAATAAATACCGCAGCGCTGGTATTCTGATAGGGCCCGCTGTGATGCCACGAACATATCTACGGACCTATAAATCCCACTAGGAGATTATGAAATAAATAAAACAATAAGAATAATAATATAAAACAATAAAAAAGAAAAACAAAACTATTGTTCAATAAATTAAAATAATCGACGCACACCCGACACGACGTTCCAACATCACTTGTCCACGATGTGGTGACAAGCGAAGGGACGCGCGCTGGAGTGTATAATCTATGGCATCGGCTGTCAATTTATCTGTGCAAAATATCTATGGAGTAAATAGGTAAAGAAAATAAATAATATTGATCAAAAAAAATATACCACTGTTTACAAGAGGTATTAATACAAATAAAGCAGTGAGTGAATAATATAAAATAAGGCAAGAAAGTGGTGCAAATAAATAATAATAAACAAGATGGCTACCTTAGAATAATGACATGGCAGCATGGAACTAGTATGTACTTTCCTGTACTATTAAATGAGGATTCTCTATTTTCACCTGAGCAGAGCTCGGTCGCCCAGGTACTCTAGGTGATAAGACACAAAATTATTTCTACAGACCCAAAATTATTTATACCCTGTTAAAGGTACAGGTTCGTAGCCGACTTCAGGCAGTAGCAGCAGGCGACGTGTCGCCACGACACACAGTATATTTTTTGCCCAAAATTTCGGACATGGCTTTTTTATTATCTTATATCTTAGGACTTGCAATTATAAATGCGAGACGAGAAGACCCGATTGCCTATTTGTCATGAAAGACAGAAAATTAGTACTTGAAAAAAATTTCTATGGTTTCCAGAAAAACCATAGAAACAATTGTAGCTCAAAAGTTTGATATCTTTTTAAGACTTTACTTATGGTATTGAACAGTGATTTAAAGACTTTACGATAGTAAAAAAAATTAGGCTTTATTTGTTCAAGATAACAGAGTTATAGCTGATTTTGTAAATTTTTGATTTCTTTTTTTTACCGCCATATTATTACGTATTAGGATTTGAAACTAGGACTGAAATGTTCTTTTTATTTACACTTATGACCTTACAAACAAAGGAATCCTAATATAGCAGGATATGGGAATTATTGTAATTCAAACTTTTTTGATTAGGGTTATCACCTCGTAAATTTATTAAACTTAATATTTGAAGTTATTCTTTAATGTTAGTAAGATTATACAAGAAGACATTTTTATCACATTTTAATTGTATTTTGAGTGTTAGGTGACATTCGAAAATTCTATTTTTAAATAAAAACAGTAGGAAAACTTCCCAAAAAAAAAAATGGTAAAATAGCAACTAAACTTCGCGAAGACCCTCGTCCTTATTCCCCAGATGAAGCTTTAGCAGTATTTATAGATAGAAAATTTACTGTAGAGACATACAACTTTTTGCAACAAGATTTAAAATCAAGAGGATTTCCAGCATTTCCTCCATATAATAAAGTGTTCGATGCAAAACAAAAATGTTATCCGGATAGTGCGATTCAAGTAACAGAAAGAGAAGCCTTTGTTCCATTTGTTAGTTTACTTTCTCACACTCTTCAAAGATTAATAAACTCCTGCGACGAAATTATATCAGAATATTGTGAACAAAAAGGTCTAGATACGGTAGATTGTATTTTTGAGGGGAGTTGGGGGTTTGATGGTAGTTCGGGTCAATCATTTTATAAACAGAATTTTTCTGATAGTCAAGAGCCTGAAAACACTTTATTTGCCACTACATTCATCCCATTACGGATAAAAACAAAAAAAGACTTTTTACTTTGGTTAAACCCAACTCCACAATCATACAGATTTTGCCGTCCGATTCATATTCAATATCGGAAAGAGACAAAAGATTTAATACTAAATGAACAGAAATTGATAGAAAACCAAATTAGGGATTTGACTACTTTAGAAGCAACTACATCTAACAATAAGAAAATAAGGGCAAAACCACAACTTTATTTGACATGCATAGATGGCAAAGTACTAAATATAATAACAGAAACCTCTTCTCAACTTAAATGTCCATTTTGCAAAGCAACTTCAACGCAATTCAACAAATTAGACATAATTTATTCTCAGCCAATTGATATATCGGTTTTCAAATACGGAATAAGTCCCTTGCATGCATGGATTCGCGTGTTAGAGTTCTTACTTCATTTGGGCTACAAGCTTCCTGTAAAGAAATGGAGGGTAGGCAAAGATTCAATGGAATCAAAAACTGTTGAGGAAACAAAAAAACGTGTGCAAGAGAGAGTGCGAAAAGATTTGAAAGTGCTAGTTGATGTTGTGAGACCCAATGCTGGAACAACAAATGACGGCAACACAGCCCGAACAGTTCTATCGGATAAAAATCGTGCAGTCTTTGCTGAAATATTAGGCCTTGGTCTGTGGTTGTTGGACGATCTTCACACGATTCTGATTACTTTATCTTGTGGTCTACCTGTAAATGCTAATAAATTTGGAGATTTTTGCAAAAGCGTTGCATCTAAATACGTGGCAGAATATGGTTGGTACCCAATGACAGTAACAATACATAAGATTCTCATTCACGGTCAAGATATTATTAATAACTCAGCTCTTCCAGTGGGCTTATTATCAGAGCAAGCCGGTGAAGCGCGGAATAAGTTCTGGCGTTACGACAGAGAACACCATAGCCGAAAATCCGACCGCGAAAAAACCATGTTAGACTTGTTTCACAGAGCACTGGAATCGTCAGATCCAGAAATTTCCTACATAAGGCTACAGAATAGGTTGAAAAAACTTAAATCCTTACCGTTACCACCCAGCGTAGTTAGGTTACTGAAACCGTATGAAATCTCAGCAGAAGACGATTTTGTGGCAATAGAAAATGACGAAAATTTTGAAATTATTGAAGGACATACCGACAATGTAACAGAAATTCTTTCGTCAGATCAAGCTGAAGAATGTACATCAGAAAACAATTAAGTAAAATGGCATAATGTAATTTACTACTAGTGAAAGAAATTTCAATATAGGTTCAGTATAGAGATCGTTTCCTACAAACTTTACCTCTTTATAATATTAGATATAATAATTATGTAGATTATGTTCAAAAAATTCCAAATTAGTATGGCAGGATTGGCATGTCAAATGAAATTCATAGTTTTTTTTTATTATCTAAGCACGTCTAGGAAAACTGGGCTAAACCACAGCTCGATCCAAAAATGAAATAAAAAGTAATTTTTTTTTGTTTTTCTGTTCATTCAAAAACTATTTTTCTGTGTAAATAAAGTGTTCCAATGCACACGCCCCAACCTCCAGTTAATATATTATTTACGAATAAAAAGTTATGGTAACTTTTTACAATAAATTCTATTTAGAAATATTGATAACCCTAAAATCATAATTACCATAGAAAACTTTAGAAGCTTCTAAGTTCGATATCCTTCAATATTTGGATCTGATTTTTTTTTCATGGATTCATTCACTTTTTTCTAACAATTCTATAGAAAAATAGAAACCAAATAATTAAAAATACGACCATAAAAAAATAAAATAAAAAAAACATTAATTGTAAATAAATCTCTGAAAACTCGTTTAACAAATATATAAATCAATCAGTATTATGTGTCTTAAGATTATTGTTTATCAGGAAAAACAAGAAGATAATTCGTGAAATATTTCAAAACTTATGGGTGATTTACAATTTTATCATAAAAAATAATTAAGTGGTTTTTTTTTGGTCATAATGAGAAATAGGCGCTTGTGAGTTCTATTCATTAATTTTATAAAACATTACAAACAAAGTTATCACATAAAAAGACATGTCCGAAATTTTGGCCAAAAAATATACTGTGCGACACAACTGATTTTTATGTATTTCTATGACATACCTTCCGTAGCTAGCGACACGGTATTTTATAAAAATACAAGAAACGATTACGGACCTTAAAAAACTGAAAGGCAACACAAAAGGAGCTTTTACAGCGGTACTGAAAACCTGAAATTTTACAACTTCGCAGAATAGTTTTCAAAGGGATATTGTCTGGCTTTTATTCGTCCTAGAAAACAGTTTACGTAATTATGACGTCATAAACAAAATACATAGTCGCATAAATATGTATTTTGTTACTGTAACGAAATTGGCCAAGCGTGAGAGGGACTCTTTCCCTATTCCGAATCTGAAATTATAAAAATTACCTTTGTCATTTATTTTTTTTCAAGATTAACGGGCAATTTCAACTTCTAAAAATTTACACAGCTTTTAAGGTTTTTTTTTTCAACAATGTTAATAAACCCTTTATAATTCTTTATTAATAAAAAATTTGTCTTGTATTTGTTTGTTTTAAATTTGCACCATGCAAGGGACTTTTTCAAAATCGAGAAATGCCGTTTCAATTTTTATAGGTTTAGTTAGATATAATACTTTACTTCCCAAGTTTATTTCACTTTGGGTATTTTACATTGGCATACTACTGGTTACAGTTAAAGTGTTAAGACCTGATTGGGATCACAGTTACTCTTAGAAAAAACATGCAGGCAAATTAAAACAATTCGGCAGTCTCAAACAATATTGTTTTTTTTTTTAATACATTTAAGTTAGTGTCACATCTATAAAACTAAATTATTAAGTACCTACTGGATTACGCGCTAAAAATTAAAATTGAAAAAATAAAAATAAAACGGCAGTTATTCATAGCTACCTCCATTATCCCATATATAATAAAGTCAACGCATATTAACTTTCTTGTATTGTTAAACAAGACATTCAATAACAATACAAGAAAAACACGTCATACTCCTTGGCTTTCGGTTCTTATAATATTCGTACCATAATGTCCGGTTACTCTTTACTAAAGGAATAAACAATGTCATAACTAAAATTTGAAACTTAATTGTAATAGGTCGTATCAAAACAGAAAGTTGTAAAACATCCCATATAAGTCAAAACAAAATCATTGCTTAAAAAAAATATAGATGTCGCTAACCATAAACGACGCCATTTTTCTTTATTTTCTAGTAAGCGCAATCGCATTCGTGTCCTTACAAGAAAATAAAGAATGCAGAATTTTAATAAAAATAATTTAGTTGAAAATCATAGGAGTAAAGTTACATGTAAATAAAATGCACACATAGATATAGATCATACGTATCGTTGTTAAAATTAATAATACTTTTTACAATGAATAGTTCAATAATTAGTAAAATGAATCTAAAAATGAGCACTATTATAAAAGACAAGCCCCAAGCAAAGAGAGTACTTTTAAGATACTTTCTTTTCATATCTTTTTGGAAAACTTTAACAATTTTAACATAAAACATGATTACTAACCAATAGTTATAAACTGTCGACTCAAAAATAAAAATATAAAAGTAGATATTAATAAATTGAACGATCGATATAATTTGATCGCAGTCTCTTAAGATAAGTGACACAATGACTAAACGCATTATGTGCACAAGGGTTGCACTGAGATACACGTAGTCTTTAAAATTTTGAAATTTCGAAACTGTCTAATGAGTCACCACGATGTCACTCCATATATGAACGTGGCCAGAGTCACGGCGAACTGAATGTAGTGCCAGGTCTGATAATAGTCCACTAGGGCCGATGCCTGCCGGGGTTGCGAAGAAAACCGAAAGGGAGATCGTGGCCCCCGGCAACTGGGCAACCGAAGGAACACGGGTGGGTTTTAGTCAGTAAGAGTCTGACACGCCCTCCCGCTCCGCCCAGAGCGGGAGAAGTTATTTGATGATTTCCCACCCTCAAAAAAAAAAAAAAGGTCTGATAACAGGGAATAATTGATGGCACCCGGTTATTGACATTCTCTGTACGGCAAGGTACGACGGTGTCGGTATCAATCATTATGAGCATCAAACGTTGCGCCGATGCACTGATACTATAGTCATTACCCATTACATTTAGTTGTTTAAATTGCGAAACTTCTTGATGAGGCACCACGATGTCACTCCGTATATGAACGTAGACAGGGTCATGGTAAACAGAATGTAGAGTAAGACCGTATTACAGGCAATAATTGCTGGTTTCTAGCTTCTAACACTTACTGTAGAGCAAGGTTCATTGTTGCTGTTACCAGTCAAGATGAACATTAAACGTTGTGCTGATTTACAGACACTGTAGTCATTACCCATCATAGTACACTTGGAAACAAACATGTGACAGATGCGGATGTGACTAATAATACACTTGTTACAATAGGACACAGTGGCTGTTAGTAGGAATAGACTCAAAGGAGTAATGCGGTTCCGCCATCTGATTTTCGGCACTCAGTGTGCTAATCGATTCTATCTCCCTTATCTTATCAGTCGTAATGGCACTGGTAGTGAATAAAAGCTTATGATTAAGCCAATAGCTCGTTCAAAGTATGACTTAATTATGTTATTGCAAAAAATATAATACAATATTTATGTTAATATGTTAGCAGGCAGAAGGACAAGTGCTGTCCATTACAAAATTATCACGACATTCTCCTTGACAATCGATTCTTAAAATATTCGTGCCATAATGTCCGGTTACTCTTAACTAAAGGAATAAATAATGTGACAGCTAATACTTGTATGTGCGTTGTTACTGCACGTACATAGAAAGAAAAATCAAAACCATCCCAAATAACAAAATGTAATACGAATATATTGCTTAAAAAGAATATAGACGTCGCTGTGTAAAAATGACGCCATTTTTCTTTCCGTCTTTCTTTTTTAGAAACCCCGCTAGCATTTGCTTCTTTAGAAAAAAACAGAGAACACAAATATTTTATAATAATTATCATATTAACAACAGCAGGTATAACGTTGCATATGACTATAATGCAAACATAGATATACATTTTGCGTATGAATGATAAATGTTCACTTTCTACTGATAATTCTATAATGAGTAAAATCAATCTACAAATGAGCGATACAGCAAAAGGCAAGCCCCAGGCAAACAAGGTGCTTTTAAGATACTTCCTTTTTATATCTCCATGAAAAACTTTTACAATTTTTATATAAAACACAGAACACATAACCACCAACCAATAGTTATACACCGTCGTTAAGAACATAAACATATAAAAATAAAAAATTACAAATTGAACGGTCGATAAAATTATGTCACAGTCTATAAAAATAATCGATAAAATGATTAAACGCATTATATTCACAAGGGTTGCACTGAGATACACGTAGTTATTGAAATTGCGAAACTTTCTGATGAGGCACCACGATGTCACTCCGTATGTGAACGTAGACAGGGTCAGGGCGAACAGAATATAGTGTAAGACCGTATTACAGGTGATAATTACTGGCTCCCAGCTTCTAACACTTACTGTAGAGCAAGGTTCATTGGTGCTGTTACCAGTCAAGATGAACATTAAACGTTGTGCTGATTTACAGATACTATAGTCATAACCCATCATTATTTATTTGGAAACAAACATGTGACTGATGCAGATGTGACTAACAATACACTTGTTACAATAGGAGACAGGGGCTGTTACCGGGAATAGACACAAAGAAGTAATGTGCTTCAGCCATCTGATTTTCGGCACTTAGTGTGCTAATCGATTCTGTCTCCCTTATCTTATCAGTTGTAATGGCACTGGTAGTGAATAAAAGCCTATGATAAAGAAGTCATCGCATTCATAGCAAAAATCTGTCTGTCAATATATGTGGAAAAGGGTTAGTCTTTTCATTAGTAGTAGTAGTATTAGTAGAGCAGCTTTGAATTTGTGGATCACCCGTACCCGTGATTGTCCACGTTTTGGTTCCGTAAGAGAATAGAAAAGTTAAGTATAATCAAATTAATAACAGTAGGAATAACGTTACATGTGAATATAACACAAATAAACTGTTCGAATGAAGACGTAGTTATTTTATTTTCTACGATGGTTCATCAATGAGTAAATTAATCTACAAAATTAGCACTACTACAGAGAACAAATCTGCTGATATTAGACGCTTCAGTTGCAGTGAATCTCAATTTTTTTTCATACCACGTTCACACGACACCGACTTTATTACATAGAAATGAACGTTCATCTGTTCATTTCATTTTCCGATTATTCGGAGTGTGAGTGTAAGATTTCGAGTGCTGAAATCCGGATCGGTTCACTAATTAATTAATTTTTCAATTTAGGTTCATTACCCGGCTACGGCGAAGCAACAAGGAGGGTTATGATTTTGACCGGTATGTATGCCTGTTCATCTGTTACCTCATACCTTCTAAACTACCGAATTTGACAAATAAGGTATCATTGGAAGCATCTTGATTGTCCGCTGGTTATAGGCTGTGTGACGTCACATTAAATGCAATATGGCGCCCTCTATAGGACATAAAGTCATGCACAAAAAATAAAAAACCCAACATGGCACAATTTTTTTTTTTTATAATTGTGCTTTGTTGGGTATCAAATGAAAGGGCTTGACGAGCACATTACAAATATGTATAGATCATATTGTCTAAGTAAATAAATATGTTTAAATTGTTAAAAACAAGCAAAAGTGAGACTGCCATGTTCGGCGCGGCTGTATGTTTAATACCTACTAAACAATAAAACCCAAACAAAACATTTTTAAAGCTGCTCTGCAAATACTTTATAACGAAAGTAAAGCCGTGGTCGCATGCCTTTACACTTACAAAAAATATATAATGACATGCGACCACGGCTTTACCTTGAAAATTTTTGTACCTACGTCTTGATTTCTGTCTGAAATATATTCTTGTTTCATAGTTTTTAGAGCGTGATTTTTCAGTAGTCGGGTTTTAGTTTTTAAACTTACTTTTTTTGTGTTCAGACGTTTCACTTCGATTCCGAATGAAATATATAAATTAACAAAAAAAAAATTGCGAGTGAGGTCAGATACGAGCATCGTAAAATTATTCTCGTACCTATAGTAAATACCTTTTTATTACGAACCTATGCATCCTTTGGTTTCCAATTACCTAAACACTAACTAAATTATTTTCCATTTTCTATTGTATCTATTCTATTCTATTCAAATCTAGTCAGTCGTCCATTATAATGGATCCCTGAAAATAATTAAAATTCGTTTGATGGCGTGTCGTGGGCTGGCCTGGGAGTGGCCGCAGTTCTATAATGTCTTAAGGCGCGTTCACTGACGGTCGGAAGCACTTTCATTCTAACTGGTGAAATTGACACGTTTACTTTGTACTGCTAAAATAAACTTTTGGTTGCAAAGAACGTAAAAATTGCGATGAGTCATTTCCATTTCCAAAAATCTGCATCATTGTTTAAAATCAACGGTGTGATTGCATAACACTCTAATAAGGTAATAGGTAATAGGTAATACGGGCTGGTATCCGCAACTCCACGTCAAAGCGCGTATTTTGCGTACGGGTGGGAAAATCTGTTATTCGATCCACCCCAGCTCCTCAAAGAAGGCCAGCAACGCCTTGGTGTCACTGACAATCTCACGTAGGGTACCTGGGTTACCGAAGTACTTGGCCCTGTATGTGGCGACCACCGGGCAGTTTAACAGCACATGGGCTGCTGTCTCGTCGTCCTCCATGCAAGCTCTGCACAGCGGACTGTCTGTGACTCCTATGACAAAGAGGTGTTTATTAAATGACCCATGGCCAGTTAGGGCAGCTGTAACTGTGCGCAGCTGCTGTTTTGTTAATCGGAGAACCTGTTTCGTGAGGCGGCCGTCGATTGTAGGGAGAGCCTCCTTAGCCTGCCTGCACTCACCGTGGTCCACCCATATTTTGTGATGTTGTTCCCTGGTTCGTTTCCTTACCAGAGAGCGTAGGTACCCGAAGGGGAGTGGCGTGATGGGTTCAGGCCCCACTGGTGCCATGCTCGACCCCCTTCTGGCAAGTTCGTCGGCTGCGTCATTGCCCCGCGAACCGCTGTGTCCCTTGATCCATTGAATGGTTATATTATTGAGGTCACCCACCTGGTTGAGGCGTTGGTGGCACTCGTATATCAGCCCAGAATCAACAGTGTGACTGTTTAGCGCTTGCAGAACAGCCATACTGTCTGAGAGTATTCTTATCGAGTGGTCCTTAACTTCCCTGGCCATGATGGCTGAAGCGGCAAGAGATATACCCATGCATTCGGCCTGGAACACTGTGTTATGGACACCCAATGGTGTGGCTATGTGTATGTTGAAGTCCTCCGAGAAGATTCCAGCACCTGTGCCACTACCTGTTTTGGATCCGTCGGTGAAGATTCGCAGCTCTGCGGGGCGCAAACCCTCGCATCTGCGGTCCTCGTGGAGTTGGATTCTGTATTTTTTATCGAAGATAAATTGTTTGGGCACCCGGTCATTTACCGCTTTCGTAATAGGGAACTCATTGTTGAGTCCCTCAAGCAGCGCGGTGTGTTGTGTGACTCTCTTACCCCAGAGATCAATTGCATTAAGACGCACCGCCGCCATTGTCGCTTCCTGCTGTATGAACAGGTGGAGTGGGGGCAGTCCCAGCATGGCTTCGATTGCTGCAGTCGGAGTAGTCCTCATGCAGCCCGTGGTTGCCACGCAGGCTAGTCTTTGCATGCGTTGTAGTTTGTTGCAAGCTGTAACCAGCTGAGTGCGGGGCCACCAAACCACGGCCCCGTACGCGATCATAGGGCGGATCACTGCTGTGTACAGCCACAGTATGATTTTGGGGGATAGGCCCCACTTCTTACCTATCATTCTCCTGCACTGCCAGAAGGTAATGCAGGCCCTGTTTAGCTTGTTGTCTACATGACTACTCCAGTTTAACTTACTGTCTAGAATGACCCCGAGGTACTTGACTTCGTTGGCCAACTGAAGTTCAGTATCGAACAGTTTGGGTAGGCGGAAAGGACCTAATGCTCGTTTTTGGGTAAACATGACTAGTTCAGTTTTAGTGGGGTTCACTGACAGTTCAAATTCCCTGCACCAACTTTCTACGATACGTAGTGCTTGCTGAGTGAGGTTACAGATCGTACCCGTCACCTTCCCCGATACAAGGATTGCGAGGTCATCTGCATACCCTATTGTGTAATAGCGGTTGGCATTGAGTTTGGTAATGAGGTCATTAATTACCAGATTCCATAGAAGGGGGGACAGAACCCCTCCCTGGGGGCAGCCTCTGGCTATCATGGCCAACTGCCGCTCACCCTCAAGGCGAACCACCCGTTTGCTTAACATGTTTGTAATCCAGTCCGTAAGTACCTGTTCTACTCCATGCCTGGAGAGGGCGCTTCTGATGCTGGAGAAGTTGGTTTTGTCGAAAGCTCCTTCGATGTCTATAAAAGTACCCAGGCAGGTGCCTTTTTGATGAATCGCGTCCTCTATCTGACTGACCACTAGATGGAGAGCAGATTCGGTCGACTTACCTGAGCTGTATGCGTGTTGATTACCATGTAGCGGTATGTTTTTCAGAGCGCCATCCCTCAGCTCTCTATCCCATAGCCTTTCCAGAGTTTTTAGGAGAAAGGAGGTCAGGCTGATTGGTCGGTGGGATTTGGCGTTTGTGTAGTCGCCCTTACCTGGCTTAGGGATGAATATTACTTTCACTTCCCTCCATCCTTTAGGAACGTATCTAAAGGCCAGGCACGCCCTCATTAAAGGCACCAGTCTTATTGCGACAGAAGCACCCCCCCACTGTAGTAAAGCGGGGAACACTCCATCAGGACCAGCTGCCTTAAAAGGATGGAAGCTCCGGATGGCCCATTGGAGTTTCTCCAACGTGATCACCCTGCGTGCGTAACTCCAGTCAGTGTCAGCTGGTGTTTGGGTTTCATCTTGCCAGTCGATTACCTGCGCGAAGACGCAACCAGGGAAGTGAGTTTCAATTAGGATGCGTCTTGTTTCCTCAGGCGACGACGTGAGTGTGTTATCAGGTTTGCGGAGGGTGGCGGGCCCAGGTGTATTCTGTTGCGCCAGTACTTTCCTTACCCTGTTTGCTTGCTGACAAGATTCAATGCTACCACAGAATTTGCGCCATCCCGAGGTGCTCCTGAATCTGATGCATTTTTTGTAGCTAGATTTGGCCGCGTAGTAGTTATCCCAGTCCTCATCCGCACATGTGTTCATGGCTCTATTCAGAGCTGTTCTTACCTTGCTGCGCTTGCGCTCCAGATCAGCGCCCCACCAGGGTTGTTTACCCGGTATGTTGCGCGGCGTGGTCTCTGGGCAGGCGGTTTTGTAGCTGTCTATGATTGATTCTGTAAGATGGCTTACTTGTGCCTCAATCTGTGTCGTGTCCGCATATGTCACCGGATCGCTTAGCATCGCTAGCTTGGAATCAAGGCTGCGTGTGTAGGTGGCACGATCCGTTTTACGCGGATAACGCCGTGGTGGTATCGATGGAACACAGACCTGAATGTCGAAGAGGATCCACCTGTGATCGGAGCAGGAGGCCTCCTTGGAGACCTGCCACCCAGTGGTGATTTCCGCCACGCCCTCTGATGCCAGAGTGAGATCTATGATTGTGCGGCTTCGCCTGGTTACGAATGTTGGTTCGGAGCCAGTGTTTAGTAGGGATAGGTTAGTCGAGAATAAGTAGTCAACCAAAGCCTTACCCCTCTCGTTTTGCGTGTCCATACCCCACAGTTGGTGGTGAGCATTGGCATCGGCCCCGACGACAACCTCAAACCCGCAGCTCTCGCAATGGTTCACGAGGCGGGCGAGTCCGTTAGGAGGCGGCGCCTCCGCTTCGGGCATATAGACCGAGGCGAAAACGATCACCATCTCTGTGGCATCGTCGCGCTGTATAAGCAGCCTAGCTGCAGAGATATCTCTGCAACAGAAGTCAGTTAAGAGCTGTGTTTTAAGGTTACCTGTGACATAGATGCACGATCTGGGATGATTCAATCAATCTGAGGTGACTAGGAGCTTACCGCCAAGATTGGAGAGTCCTTGTATGCGACCCGCCCTAATCCACGGCTCCTGTATTAAGGCAATGGCCGTGTGTTGTACCTCCAGCCACTTGCGAAGCTGAGCCGTCGCGGTCTGACTGTGGTGGAGGTTTGCTTGGAGGACTCTACAGACCGACGAAAGGGACGCCATCACTGGTCGAACCCTCGTCGTCCCCCCCAAGTCTAAGCCCGGCAAACAGGTCGCCCTCGTCGAAACCGTCCTCCCCCGAGCCCGAAGCCGGAGACAGGATCATGTCGTCCAGCTCCCCGCCCGATGAGGGAACGACATCCACGGTGGCGGCGGCAGGGGCGGCTGACTCTGCAGTAGCAGGCTCAGCCGCGGATGCTTCCGGGTTGTGTGAAGGGGGAGTGGACTCCCCTGCTGTTGCTTGCGACAGCTGTTCCAGCGCCTCGCAGACGGTTCCCGTGGCGGGGTCCCATCCCTGTGGAACGTCGGTGAACCTACCGTTCCGACCCTGGAACTTCACGTACACCGCCCCTAATCCAATTGAGAGGCGGCGTCCGGCCTCCATCAGAGTCGGGATTTGGTCCACAGGGACGCCGACCACCACGAACCACGCCGCGGCTTGTTTGTCAGCGTGCAGCAGTACCCACCTCTTGATGTCTACCCAAGAGTTTTGGTAGCTGAGAGTACGACCAATCATAGTCGACTCTCCGTAGACCCCCTGCTCGTCCGGGATCACGATGCCACACCGTGCACGCTTCTGGATCTCCGACTGGCTCATAACGACTAACGAGGTGCTAGTTGAAAGAGTCAAGCCGGAGACTGTCTTCCTTAGCCAGGCTAAGGTGTGGTCATTACCGCACCACAGTTTAAGGATACCCCCGGCGAACAGCGGCTTGGCGTTGAAAGTCGGCCCTGGGGTGTCCTGTTTGGGGGAGCAGGCCTCGAGGATGATCTGCTTCTGGATAGCAGCGAGAACCTGGTCCAACGCGTCCTTGCTGAGGATCCCCGTGCGGTCGCAGGTGATGGCGACGTCTAGGGTTGCGCTGGCAGCTTGGGCGTAGCTTCGTTGGTCGACCCTATTGGATTGATCAAGACGCGGCCGCTTATGCTCTCCCCGAGGTGTCAAGGTTTCGTTGAGAGCTCGCTTGGCCGCGGCCTGATCCTTCCAATAGGGTCGCTGTGTAGTGTCACCTTTGGGTTTCACCGGAGCGCTGGTTGGCGGTTGACTGGGCGCTGGTCGGCTTGTGCCGGCCTCTGCCTGTGACCGCTTACCGGCGGAGAAGTTTAGCTGGCCAACTGTCGGTTTAACTGTGCTAGCGACAGTGGCCTGTTTGTTGCGGGAGCCTTTGCCCGACTTCTTTAATGCTTGACGGCGCTCCTTCCTCGTCAATCTGTCCCTCTTTCTGCCCTGTTCCGGGGCAGCAATTGGACCTGAAGGGTCATTGCAAGAGCAATGGGCTTTTTGAGTATGTTTACCCTTGCCCTTGCGTTTCTGCACGAAATGCCAGGCGCGTGAGAACACGTCCTCAGTGCAACTAGCCGTCTCCGCTTGACCGGTGACGACCGTCTGATGAGGGGAGGCTAGAGGAGCCACAGGAGGAGGAGGGTGTTTGGCTGGGAGCCCGGTACCAGTGTTACCTGGCGCCGGGGCCTGTGTAGAGAGGGTCAGACCGGCAGTGGTATTAGTCGTCGCCTTGGTCTTCGCCTGTGCGTCAGAAGGGTCGGTACTGGTCCCAATCAGCGCCGACGTCCTTTGTTTATACTGGGACTTTTTATTTTTGGTCTTGGCTGTGGTTCTCGCCACAGCTGGACCGGTGCCCGCGCTGGTACCCGCAGTGTTAGCTGCATGGCCTCCAGGGGCAAGGGAAGTGCAAGCACCTCCCTTGGGAGTCTCATCGGCTTTCGCCTCCACTCCGGTGCTGTTTTTTTTAAATGGCCTTGATAAATCCATATTAAAAAGTTAATAAAATTCGTCTCTCTGCCTCCCACCCACCATGGAGCCCGCAACTGGGAACGTCTCACTATATAAAAAAAAGAAAGTTCGATCGTTAGGACTACCAGAGAGATATAGGGGCGCGAGGCTGGTTTACAGTGCGACATCGGGTGCTCGATCGGGTTGGCGTTGGCCAACGAACTGATCAACCCTCACTTACACCGTCAGCATGACCTTTACCTACCGCTTTGGCCGTCCAAGGACGACCTCAGCGGACCTCACGCACCTCGCCTGTGGCCCTCTGACGGGACACTATGACCATTTCCCTACCCCTGGCTACTGGGTAGGGCCACCGTTTCACTTGAAATTCGGACCAAAGGGGGCGTGTTGCCTTACGGGCACATTACAGCCAGAGCCGCTCGGCTCAACCCCCCAGGACTCCTTCATCCCCGCTCACGGCGCTCAACTGCGCAGGTCCTAGCGCAGGTGACTGCTTACTCCTACTCGACAATCAGCTGGATTTAGTGATAGTCGAGCCCGCCCCCACCCAGTCACAGGGGGTCACGGTTAGGAGTGGAAGTTGGAAAGCGGAATAGGGAGGAGTAGGGATACGGATAGGATAGAGTGGGGAGGATTTGTGAGATTTGGGACAGGAAGGCATAAGACGGGACAGAATGAGGTTAAGGGAATTGAGGAAGGGATGCAAAGGCGCCTGGTGGTTTTAGTTACGTCTATTTCTTATGGAACTAGACCAAGAACGGGGTGGCAACCTCGGGAAGGTGCATCCGCCAGACTTGTCTTGAGGATCTACACGACTGTAGCGCTCACCCTCAAGACCCCGCCAACCCTACCCCCTCTGAAGGAGGCGGTAGGGTAGGCCTGCATCTATACTACCAAGCAAAGCAAAGCAAAGCATGTCGTTGTGCAACCGCGAAAGCATAAATCCAGGACCTCCCCCACATAACACTCTAACAATGCCCTTCATTTTGACAATTCAGCAACATTCATTGCGTTATTCAAGTTGTCGAGCCGACGACTTTTTCAAGCATATGAAGTAATGGATTAGGAATTTCCTTCAAAATTTAGGTTGTGATTGAACTGAATACACAATTGGGGTGCAAGTCATATTTTTATCTCGTATCGGCAAGAATTGTGTAAGAATATAATGTATCTCACGCCATGATTAAGTATCAGCTACAGTCGTCACGGGTAGTGAGAAGCCCGAAAACCTGTCTTACCAAGGGGATCGTATTACCCAGTTACTGTATCAGATAGGCAGACGCTCCATGTAAAATATTGGTATTCAGCTGCATCCGGTTGGACTGGAAGCCGACCCCAACATAATTGGGAAAAGGCCAAGCAGGTGATGATAGTTAAATAATATACATTCAGCAAGGTGGCAGCGGGGCTGACTGTCTAGTGTATGTCAGGAAGGTTTAAATATTTTAATAATTATTTATTAGCGCACACGATCGAATCCGCAGGCACATCTAGTATCTAAATATGCTTATTCATAGAAATTGTTTGAGTCACAATATAAATGAGGAAAATACGATACTATAGTACTATTATTGCTCAGTTTTTCTCTTTTCCGATAACTCTAAATGCCAGGTGTCAAGTTCTACCGATATGTGAAAAGAATAACAAAATCAGTCTTCAATGTTCCCACGGCTGAGATGAGTCCTTTTTCATAAAGGTGGCACTGAACGGTGTTACGGGGTGTAATGTAACTGTTACAAAGCGAACATTCGTGCAGTCAGTACGTCGAAACGAGCACGAACTCGCGAGCAGCGACCCGCTCGTTGCTCGTTTCGAATGCTCCGCTCGCTGTCGGTTTTTTAGCGAATCTTTTTGTAGAATCTCGTTGCGAATCAGTACGCCCGGGACAAGTCGTCACGAGCGCACATGCCACACGCGTCGATTCTTGGCTATTGTGTTTAGAATCTGGAGCGCAAGCGAGCAAAGAGTTCGAAACGAGCAAGTTACAGATTTTAGGACATGGCGTAACGTAATATGCTCGCTGCGAATGGTACATTACGGCCTGTAACACCGGTCAGTACCCACCTTAAGGAGGAGTGAGCAGTAATCCACCATGTGGCCCAATGTGGACCAGTAACATACAACTCATAATTCTCTTGCCCTTATCCAAATTTATTAGGGGTCGGCTCACAATATCTTAGTCTTTTCTTCTATACTTATCTATTAAGTATCTTCATCATCATTATCAGCCTACAGCTGCCACTGCTGGACATAGGCCTCTCCAATTGCACACCATTCTGCTCGATTCTCGGCAACTCTCATCCAGCTGCTACCAGCCACCGTGCAAAGATCGTCGCTCCACCTAGCCTGAGGGCGTCCTACCTTACTTTAGCCGTTTCGCGATCTCCATTCAAGAACACAATCTACTCCAACGGTCATCTCTTCCACGGCTAATAGGCCGGCCCATTGCCACTTCAGCGTGCTTATTTTATGAGTTATGTCGACAACTTTGGTTCTCTGCCGGATTACCTCATTTCGAATTCAATCTCTCAGAGATATTCCAAGCATAGCTCGTTCCATAGCCCGCTGAGCGACCTTGAATTTATTGACCAGCCGTACCATTATTCACGATTCGGCTCCGTAAGTTATAATATCAGTCATATTATACATCATCAAAAAGAGGCATTCCGTTTACATCACCAATTTGAATATCACCCATGCGAATATCACCCGTAGTAATCTTATTTCCTAGCCGCACGATTTTGCTCAATCGCTTTGTTTTGCTCGGTAACTGAATCTTTTTCGTCCGATTTACACAACACAGCACAGTCAGTCACACACAACTCAACGACACTTTATAATTATTATTTATTTGCACCACTTTCTTGCCTTATTTTATATTATTCACTCACTGCTTTATTTTTATTAATACCTCTTGTAAACAGTGGTATATTTTTTTAATCAATATTATTTATTTTCTTTATTTACTCCAAAAATATTTTGCACAATAAAATTGACAGCCAATTCCATCGCAGATTTGTGCCATAGACTATACACTCCTGCGCGCGTCCCTTCGCTTGTCACAATAGATTATATAATAATAGTCCATACCGTGGACAAGTGATGTTGGAACGTCGTGTCGGGTGTGCGGTGATTATTTTAATTTATCAAACAATGTTTTTGTTTTCCTTTTTTATTTGTTTTATATTATTATTTTTATTGTTTTATTTATTTTGTAATCCCCTGGGATTTATAGGTCCGTAGGTATGTCCGTGGCATCACAGCGGGCCCTATCAGAATACCAGCGCTGCGGTATTTATTTATTTTTAAATATCGCAGCATCATGCTGAGATAGGAGCCTTTTTGGCCTCGCACAGGTCGTATTTTCCTTTTTTTTGTTAGTCTAGAATGCTCCTTTTTTATTTTTGTTAATGTTTGTGCCTTTTTTTTATTATGTTTTGTATTTCCTGTGCGTGTTCCAAATAAAATATTTTCTTTCTTTCTTTCTTTCTTTCTTTCTAGTATTCCACATTGCGCACCCACGGTTGCAGTGGTAATTAGAGAGTGGTAATTAACTATTGAAAAACATCGATAGAAATAGACAAAATGTTAATTAGTAAGGTAATGTAGTATAATAATAAAATGAATAACTAAGTATTTCTTATAACTCAAGAAAATTAATACCACTACCCGCGATTGATTGATACGCGACAACCGACCACGCATTCTCACGACATCACGATTTTGTGCGATGCAATTAAGCGTATATTAAGTTTTAAAGGTTATAAATAAAGGCCTAAAATGAGGTAAATTACTAAGAAATTCTAATGTTTAATAAAGGAATTATAGTTACAATGAATACAGTAAATTTTACGGTGAGATTTGTGGTTCAAAACCACTATCTCAACTGATGTTATGTGAAGACGATGGTGCACGCTTGCCTAAAATGAGTAATCTATGTAGATCCAACATAAATGGAAAAAAACTGTTTGCATCATGATACTCCTTCACATTGATGTCAACGGAATCCTTATGTACTTTTGAATGGTAGTTGTAGCCATACACGTCATGATATACTTGCGCAAATTTAGATTTGTACAAGTCTGCTTGGCACCGAATGGCTTCAATACTTGTGCTAATTCATCCCACACACATTAATGTATACGTGTGCAAGTCCAATTTATCAAGCGCAAGTATATCGTAACGTGCGTGGCCTGGATGTCATAGTTGATGTATCAACTCTGCAAGTCTGCATTCCTAATTCTGAAATCTTCTTCTTTTCTTCTTCTAATTCTGAAATGTTTAGAAGAATTATGTTTGTTTGTAAAAAATGGGAATAGTCAAGGGTGAGATTTGAAAATTTGAACCATTCGAAAAGTCAAAATTACACTTATATTTTTTTACTCTATACTCTGCGACATTTGAAAAGTGAATAGTGAGGAGTGCAAAACATTATATTTTCTCTTTTTAATCTAGCAAAGAAAACCTTTTAGACTACACATAAAAAGTTAGCCATTGTAACCACATTCTTACGTAGGAAACGAGGGAGCGGCGGGAAGCGGGTGGGGTCGACCGACCCATATACTGTGGATCAACCAGTTGAACCCAACTGACCCGGTTAACTTAACACCAATAGTTATTAGCTTTTTGAACTGAAAGGAAAAATATGGAGGATGATGACACTAGAGAGCGACGAAAACTGGGCACTTTATTGATATTGTAGAAGTAAAAGCTTGCGGGCATGTGAGACATTTTCAGTTTTTGTGTCTGGGAAAACAACGTCTGTAATGTTAAAATATAATTATGGGCATAGGTATGCCCATAATTATTTTTTATTTTGGTGAACACCGTCAGGTGGGCAGGCTGTTCGTTATTAGTCAACTAGCATAAACAAAAAAAAACAAAAAAAAAACTTACTTTTCTTTTATTTTCTTTCTTTCTTTTCTTTTTATAGTTTTTTTCTTTTCTTTTTATAGTTTTTTTTTTTAGTTTGAAATTTTCTTGTCGTGACAACGACATGAAGACTTGCAATATTTAATAGAACACGTCTACATAGAGGGGCTTGTGGCTTAGTAATAACAGCCGCACGGGTCGATCGATCAGGCATGCCATGGTTAGTCCGTGGATGGGTGACCATCTTTACATACCAAGACCCCTTCGTGCCTTGGAAAGCACGTTAAGCCATTGGTCCCGGCTGTCATTCGTGGATCTTTGACAGTCGTTACGGGTCGTCAGAACCCCGACAGTCCGACAACCAGTCTTACCAAAGGTGTATCGTATTACCCAGTAACTTGGTGGTGTAGGGTCACATAGGCAGTCACTTCTTGTAAAATATTGGTATTCAGCTGCATCCAGTTAAACTGGAAGCCGACTCCAAATTTAATCTTAGTTGCGAAAAGGTTAGGCAGGTGATGACGTCTACATAGACCCTGTCCATCTTCGATCAATCGTATTGATCGAAGCTGTCCATCCAAGGGGACATGTGACTACGATCAACAAAATTCTGCTTGTAACAAAACGACTGCGATCATCAAAGCGTTCGGATTTTTAATGGTGACAGGATTATGATGTCATTTTTCTAATTTATTTAGATACATCTATGGCCAATATTTCATTGATCAAATGGTAGTTTCGACAAATAACACTTTTAAACACCTTTATTTACGATAGAACAATAATGCTAATAATTTATCTGCAATAGTTTCCAATTCCTAGAACGTGTGATACGCTGAGTGGCGTCGAATTATATAAGTGGATCGGTATTTTTAATTTTCTCATACCAATGGCCTGTGTCACTACCTCTTGAATTTCTTTCACTAATCTGAATCAATCCGACATACTGTTTCTGGTTGTTCTCGTCTTGCTGACGGCGAGTACTTGCACTAACACAATCTAATGGCTAGGATTATCTATCAGCAATTTGCCTTGCTGTACTACCTTGTGGAGTCCGAAGTTCCATACTACAGGTATGTGCCCGACCCATTTCTCGAGAATAGTCACGCCACATTGTACTGGGATCGATCTATCATCACTAACAAGACTATTGTAGCCAATAAGCCTGATATTGTGGTGATAGATCGATGAAAGCGCCGTGCAATGATTGTTGATATCGCTGTCCCTCATGACGAGAATCTGGTGAAAGCTGAGAAAGATAAAAAAAATCAAGTATCTTGACTTAGCACGAGGTTGTCGACATGTGGGACGTGGACTCTGCAATCATTGTATTGATAATCGTTACGGTTAATGGCCTAATAGCGGAGAGCCTCGACCAACACCTCAGGAGGCTCTCATTGCGCGGCTGGGTCAAAGGCTTGATTCAGAAAGCAGTACTTCTAGACACGGCATGCATAGTGAGGAGGTACCTCTCTCTAGAACCCTGACCACCGGCAGTTTGGACCTTGTTCCTGATGCCGATGGACCACTATTAAAAAAAAAAAAAATATTTTTTTATAAAAATATTTAAAAATGTATTTATAGTAAATACATTTTTAAATATTAAAAAAAATAATAATAAATGGAAATAATAATATAATATTAATAAGTACTAGCCGCCGCCCGCGGTTTACCTACGGTTTACCTACGTGTACCCTAATTCTTTTTCTAAAATAAAATAAACATAGCCTTAGTTACTCCTTATAACATCAACTATCTACCGGTGAAAGTTTTGTTAATGTCGGTCCAGCCGTTTTGGAGATTAGCCGAAAAAAATAGAGTTTTTTTTTTTATTGGTTTTATGTACCATTTAAACTTAATTATGCATTTAGTAGAAAGCTGTTATTTTGATATTACAAAAAGAAACTTAAATTTTATATATTTGTTGAAATGTTTGTATAGATGGATGGACCCAGAGACTCGAAAGTGGAACTTTTAAAAGAAAAGATGACCTATTCCCAAACTCATGCCGAATATTACGCAGATCTTAGAACACAGTAACATTTATTTAGCATAAAATCGTGCGCACACGTACGAGTTAGACTAATGTTATTACCATTGCAAACATTGTGCATGATAACCCGCGTGGGCACATCGTAGGCGTGACGGTCCTAGATTCGATGCCCGCGTCAATAAAGGTACATACAGATTTAGGTACTCGATTTTTGACGATTGACACTTGTGATCAAATAAAATCTAGTAATTGAGTAAGCAACGGACGATAATTTTTATCGGTCGATACATTTTCAAGAGATGTGATTTTATTTTTAAATTTAACCTTGATAAGATTTATTTATCAATCGTTACTCTCAGCTGTGAACGAAAATCGAGCAAATCTGTAAGAAGCTCACAACTAAAATATTTATTTAGACCGACAGGCGACAATCCCTTGTTTCTTTTCTAAAATTTTATGAAATAAAATCATTTCACATTTTCTGCTATAACAAACAGCACCTATCGTAAAAATGTGTCGATATTTTAGCAATTTCTTGACAAAAAATGTTGCATTGGCATGATATTTATCATAAGCACACCAACAACACACTCTTTGCAATTCAAATTAAATAACATCTAAAATGAACATTTCAGTATTCATGCAAATGACAGGTATGCATGACATTGACGTTTGAAAATAAGAGACAAAGGAGAATATTAAAAGAGGATATTAAATATGGTACAGAAAGGCATGGAAAGCAGGTTAATCCGTTGGTCCTGGCTGTCATTCTTGGCTCTTTGACAGTCGTTACGAGTCGTCAGAAGCCCGAAACCAGCCTTACCAAGGGGTATCGTATTACCCAGTTACTGGGTTGTGGAGGTCAGATAGGCAGTCGCTCTATATAAATACTGATATTCAACAGCATCCAGTTACACTGGAAGCCGAGCACAACGTAGTTGATAAAAGGCTAGGCAGTTAAATATATTAAATAAGACACAGATTTTAATGACTTGTTTATCATCTAAACGTTTGTCAAAATCGAGCAAATCTATAGGCACCATAATACGCATGTCCCCTATCCTAGTTCAGTTGAATCATTCATAGTTAATTTGTTAAAGCCAATTATAATGGTTAAAATGTTTTACGAGGTCAGAGTTTAATTTAACTTAGTTTAACTAAGTAGTGGTAAGGTTGAGTAAAGTGGCGTTGATTAAAGTGCAGTTTGTGAATGTTTGTAATTAGGTGTTAACTGGGCGAAGATTACACACAATCTGAGAAGTGTCAACTGTCGTGCCTTGTAATTCCTTTATAAATAAATAAAATAAAAATATTTTATTCTCAGGCATCAAGGCCCGTAGGGTGTTAGTATTACATCTTACTTAAAAACTATATTAGTAACATGCAAGAACACAAAAAGAAAGAAAAAGAAAATCATAATCACAGGAAGGTTTAACAAGCTTAGCTTCCAACATGATAAGATACTAATTTTAAGTCTCAAAAACATTCTTTTATAACCCCACCCCACTAGGTTGACATCTGTCAGATATACCAAAACGTATCTATTTGGCATCTATGTGTAATCTGATTTCAGTCACAAATCGTATCGTACGTATTCCGAACTACACAAATCGATTTCACAAAACCACGGCAAGAGTAGATTTGCGTGAGCAAATATTTGTTTATGTTTGTACACTTTTGATCGATGCACTTACAACCAAATAATATGACTAGACGATCGAAACTATGAGCCAGCAGCGCTGGAACCGATTTCCAAAAACGATTTTGAAATCTGAAATCGGATATTTAAAACAACAATCTCTACTACTAGGTGTTGCCCGCAGCTACATCTACGATTCAGGATGAAAGTAGCTTATGTCCTTCTCCAGGCTCTGTCTTTCATAACGATTGGTTTAGTAGTTTAGGCGTGATAAGGTAGACACACATACTTATTTCGCACTTATAATATTCTAAAAATATTGTATGTGGACCCAGCGATCATTGTGCCGATAGTCGTATCAGCCAATGGCTTAATTGCCACTAGTCTCGACCAATACCTGAGGAGGCTCTCGTTGAGCAGCTGGATAAAGGGCTTGATTCAGAAAGCCGTACTTCTGGACACGGCTCGCATTGTTAAGAGGTTCCTCTCTCTGGAGCTCTGAACGCCGGTAGCTTGGACCCTGTTCCCGATACCAGTGAGCTACCATTTTTTTTTTATATTTTTAAATGATTTTGTTATGTTATTTTTAATAAAAAATATAATTTATAAGTATAAAGGAGATACTTATATCATTTGGATAGTACAGTGTACATTATACTTAGTTAAATTAGTACTCAGAGTAGAACTACTGAACTGGTTTTAATAAAAAAAACAAAGACCCACCGGTACGTGAAATTGATTATTTTAATCTTGAAAAAAGACAATAATTATTTGTGATATTATATCGTTGGCTAGCCATTATAAATATCGTAAACATGGAGTTTGGAAAATACAATTTATACAGCAGTTGACTGATACAAAATTAAATGATCCATCAAACCTATCACCACGTTTAACAAAGCCTTTATCCAAAGCGATTTAAAGCGTCCCAACTTTCGAACTCCCAAAAATACTTGGCAAAATTATAAGCCCATCCTTTGGCACTCTTTGCTCGTAAACAAGTATGTCTCCAACGTCGTCTGAGGATGATTAATGTTTCACCCCTCCCCCTTCCCCTTCAGAGACTTATGTTTACCTTGTGGAGGGGGACACTATTAATTAGTAGAGTATATTATTATAAGGGTCTGGATTCGTCGGGCAATGTGCGTTGGGTAATTCTGTCCTTGGATACAGTTGGTCGAGTTTGGATCTCCATTACTAAATGAATTGAAAGTGGTACTTAATTGATTTGTAGAAAGACCTGAACTTTCGATTTGAACTTGAATTTTTCTACCATTATCATCATCTGCCTAGTCTTTTCCCAACTATTTATGTTGGGGTCGGCTTCCAGTCGTACATAAATTAATGGGTTGTGGGGTCAGATAGGCAGTCGCTCCATGTAATATACTGGTATTCAGCTGCATTCGGTTAGACTGGAAGCCGACCCCGACATAGTTGGGAAAAGGATAGGCAGAAAATGATGTCTTCGAGATCGAAGAGTCAACTAGGTCATCTGTCAATCTAGTGGACACCTGCGGGGTAATTGCGTAACATATACCTGTCATCTTGACAGTTCAACAAAATTCATGGTGTTATTTACTTCGACACTGTAAATCGCGCAATGAATGTAGCGGACGAACTTTTCTAACTGAAGCAATGGATACGAAAGATTTTGAAGGAAATTGCTATTTCTTTCAATATTTTTCGGATTGTGATAGAAAGTGTGTATTGCAATTAGGGTGTGTGGGTTACAATCAAAAGGTCATCAAGATAAACCAACATACATACACACATCAAAAGTGTCTAGGGATCAAGCATTTTTATGCGGATTTCTTGAGATTGAGATGTGGCTTTGTAATAAATTTATGATTATATAAATTTATATGGATCCTTTTTGGTGCATTTCATAATTTGAAACAGGAACTGTTAATCAAATTCGAGTAAAAGATGAAAATCAGCTGTCAATATTTTCCCTATAAAAACATATCGCGTCACATCGCAGCAATTGAGAAATGGAAAACACCACCCCATGTAGGTGCTGTTTTAATTAAGCTTAAAAAAAGATATTATGAAACTTATTCCATCAATTTAATTGTACCTAGTCTTATTGTATTAAACTATAATTGCATAGAATGCGATCGGTAGACGTTATCACTCAATTTCACCATACCGATATGGTCGACTACCGTAATTGAACCATAAAAACAATGGCATCCGTAACGAAACTGCTATGCGTGGAATATGTGCCGAACTTTATATCAAGTTGAGTTACTGTTATCTGATTAACTATGGCTGTTGGTAACCATGGATGTAGGAATAGACTGGAAAGGCGATTCTAGGTAATCTTTAGTACCTTCTTCTTCGACCCTGCACCGAGCCGTTATCTTACTTACGTACTCACTAAATTCATTAATCAAGGAAATCTTGAAGAAAACCTTATTTCCAAAGTAATTTTGTTTTTTTTTTCCGGGCTCTATTTAGAGCGTCCTAGTTTTGCTTCTTACAAGAGACCACCACTGCAGGTCAACGTATGGTTGACGGACTCAGATGAGAATTGCCAAAGGCAAGAAAACAGGTAGGTTTAATGACAACTTCAATGCAAAATAATGAAATATTTTTTGTAATCGATCCAGGACTTCCAGAGATTACCTCCTACCTCTTATAAACAAATAATTTTACACCCTTCCACTCACAAAAAATATTATTTATTTGTAATTAATTAAAACGGTACAACACCAATTACATTTATTAACACAGAAACAATTATTATGTTAACAATAATGAAGTTGCATATAATTTTTTAACTTACACTAACATGGAACAATGGACTCCCTAGCATACTTTCTCTCACAGAACACCAGACATATACGCATAACTGTACATACAACACAACACAACAACAAACAACAACAAGTTTACCTCTATAATATTAGTTTAGAAGTATTTCTTCCAAAAGTAAAATAGTAAATCAATCACAATAACAATTCCTCTCAAAATACCTGTCAATAAACTCCCCAGTGTCTCCGATACAGTTGGTAACCGCACAGCTATAAATTTTACGATTGCAGTAACAATTTTATTGTTTTATCATTGTCATTGTTATTGCAGCAGCCACACGTTTGGTACGCGTACCTACTTCACGTTATCACATTAATTTTAAATAAAAAGAAAGAAAGAAAAATCACTTATTCTGCACAAACTAAACGCACATACCAAAAAAATATTACATAAAATTTACATTCACAAATTAGCCAAAAGCCTCGTAGCCAAATAGTAGAAATATGTCAAGATTGTTGTTGTTGATTTTGTATCGATTTTACGAATAACTGGCGACCCGTACTGCTTTGCACGTCTTACGAATTGACTAAATATCGTGTTTTCTTTATTATAATTATTTTAGTTTAATATTAACAATTATGCACATAAACAAAACTACCATTTTCACTAAATTAATTTAGTGCTGTCAAACTAATATATCTATAGTTAGTCTATTTCAGAATGGGAAATCGTCGTTTGACCGGAATAAATTAAATTTTAGTAATTTTTAGCGTAGTTTAGAGGCATTTGGGACAAGAGAATCGGCCCCATTGATAAATTAATAAACACCCTGACGTCAATATAGAGGGTGTACGAAAATTTTGATACAATTTCGTTCTAGAGAAAGTACAATTTTCTAAAACCTTATGTACTTAATAGTAGCCGCGGGAGGGCCCTGGTGACCTGTTATACAGGTTTTTATTTCAACCTACTTCAGGCACCAGTCTCTCACAAAGTTAGCTAGTTGTTCGTGCACTATTGTCAAACACTAACATTAAGTACATAACTTTTGTAGAGAAAATAAACGTCTTAAATTATTATTCTTATATTATAGTACATTTTAGTTTTTTTTTTTTTTCGGTAAATGGGATGATGCGATTAGTTAAGGTTCACCCGCCATTTTGACTCTCACCCAGCCGCGGCGGCTACATGCCCGAAATCATACATTAATGCCATAAAATTATCTATCAAATAAAGACAATGTCATGGATATTAAAAACATTTTTCTGTGTTTATTTCAATTTTTAAAGTTCTCCGTCTCTAATAAATACACAATTTATCCTCCGAGATTCGTTTGCCAAAAGCAGGTGGGTGGTTATTCATTTTAGACCCAGCGGTTTATTAGGCTGTGCGTATCTGTCAAAGAATTAATGGATTTAAGATTTTTAATAACTAGATCATTTAAGTATATCTTTGTATATCTCTTATTGAATTTTTTGTATCAAGGTGACAGACATTTTTATTAATAAAGCTTTGGTGATTGAATGTAGCCTTGATAAATAATAATTGAAAAATGTTTTATGTAAACAAGATGTTTGAGGAAAAGTACACTAAGAGATAAGGATCGTTGATTTTTATTTTGACCAAAATACTTTTGTTTATCATTTGCGTGGGTTTTCCAATATTTGCCAGATTGTGAGCAAGATTACTGTTTGGGAAACTTATAAAGTTGGTAGAGCTGTACTGCCAAATTCACCCAACACAACAAAAGAAAAATCGCAACAAATCCGTCACTTTTTTACGTGAAAACCCAAAAAAAGAACGACATATTCTTGCTAACAAACATATTTAGATCAAAACCGAGTGGTTTAGTGGAACTGCGACTTAGTACCATCAATCATATCCGTCGTTGACACACGGAACAAAAAAAAAACGGAACTCCCATCGTGATCGTCATTAACGATAATTAAACCAAAAGAATGCCTAAATAACACTACTGGTGAAATAAATAGAAACGACGGATTATGAACCTTACGTCCTAAGAATAAGAACGGGAATGATTTTAAAAACGGTATTTATAAGTTGGTGGTAGGGAACATATGATAGGGTTGGCAGTTTTTGGTGGAAACGGAAGAGGTTTTGCAGTTTTATTCTATTCGGGGAAAACCTTGTCGTAACGTTTATGGGGTTTTTAAATGCACGACAACAAAGTGTAGAAAATTGGGCTCAAAAGCTTAACAGAATACGCTATTAACATAATCAGACGCCTCTGTATTACCTGAAGAGATAAATAAAGGTATCCGGGCTGCTACTGATTACGGCAAAGTCGAACCCCTCGCAGGTTTTAAACCCACTTGCCATATCTAAACCAATGAGGCAGTCACACCACCAGAACCGAATTTAAACACAAAATTTTAATGAGTAAATATCACAAAATATGTAAAAAAAAGTGGTGGCACTCCGGGAGTGCCGACAGAAGTGAAAACTTGAATAAGATCGCCTTGGTGCAAGAAAAATACTTGTTTAGAACATTGGTCCGTAACCTTATCTAAATTCTAAATAAAGAGCCCAAACGCGTTTACAAAAAAAAAAAAAAACTTCCGAAACCTTTAAAGTAGAAATACTTGCATAGAACATTGATTTGTAATGTGATATAAATAAAGAGCACAATCGCGTTTACAAAAATGAGGTGTCGTCATGGTGTTGCGAAATCAATGGTTTAGTCCCATCTCAAAAATGCCCAACGCGCCTAAAGAAGTTTTCACTTCAAAAATTTCCTACAGAATTCTGAAAAATAAAATTTCTGTGTATTTTCCGGCATCCGCCATGATACTTTTATCTACTTACCACGGCGCGCGGCGCTCACATGAAAGTAACCCGAATAAATTCTAATAGGCTTTTGTCGTTTCCAAGGAGTAAAATAACTATTTTTGGGAATGATGTTGGGGTCAAATGTGTCTCTAAAAGTTAAAATAGTTATAGAGATAGGAAAGATGGGAAGTTTTTCTGCCATATATACACCATGCCAAATGGGATAGCAGTGGTGGCCCATTTGTAACGGCCACGACTTACGAGTTGTGGGTCGTAAGTTCGAACCCTGACAGGCGCTTTACTTTGTGTAAACTATTCCATCACCTCTGCTCTCAAAATGGTGAAGGAAAACATCGTGAGGAAAGTGGCTAGAACCAAAAATTCAAAGACATGTGACATCTACCAACCCGCACTGGACCTGCGTGGTGAATTACGGCCTGTTTCCTCTCATCGAGAGGAGGCCTGAGTCCCGCAGTGGGAACATTATAACGCAACACGTGGTTTCTGTAATTGCGAAACTTCTTTAAGATGCACCATGATGTCACGCCGAATATCAAGTCAGCGCCAATGAAATGTTATTCGCGTATTGTTAGGATGCATAAATAAAAAGGTCATTTAAAAAGGTGTTTTGAGACTAATTTCAGTCCAAAAAAATCACTGCAAAGGTACAAGGTTTCGAATATGAATTATTAATGTCCACTCTTTTTTTTTACCGCAGCCACCAAATCATTCATCCAACATCCCAACATATCATCATTAACCGTAGCTTCCGAACGCGATCACTCGCCGCCCCTGATTGGCTACCGCATTCCCGCCAAAGACGCCATGATGAATGACAGCTGTCAACTTAACCTCAACAATTTGTTAGGTGACATGTTTTTAAAACAAATTATTGTCACTTTCATTATTTGTTTAGAAGTGAAGAATGAGATTTTGTTTTATTTATTTTGTTAAATTTTAAGTGCGAATGATGTTTGTTGTCATCACTTTCAAACTGTTTAGGATTTCGATTAGTCAAAACGACTAGTCAATAATACACATTATTTACTTATTTTTTATTTACATTCAATCATTCGTCATAACAAATAACTTTAGGTAAGTAATAAAATCTTTGTCTGCATTAGGGTATTAACACACTCTCACGATCGATGCTGCATCGATGGTTCGATAAGCGTCGATTTCTTAGGCGTATCATCTCAGGATAACTGATGATTGTGGCTTGTAAAACAAGTCGAATGACAATAGATCAAACTTGTGCTAGTCTATCGATCAATTACCAAAACCGAATTATTTCATCGATCAATCGTTAAAATAAAGCACGATCGACGTCAGATCGATCAAATTGAAAATATTTGGGTTTATCAAAATAACGATAAATGTTGAAAGGTCTATAATTGATGTTGACCTATCTATACCATCGACCGGCGTCGATCGTGTGGGTGTAATATCACCCATATTCACACATTTTAACTTTTCCACTGTAAAATATGAGATATAATTTCTAAGCAGTCAGACGAACAAACTTAATTTGTATCACAAAGTATGAGTAACGATTCTATTTTCACCCTAGCCACTCCTTCAATGCTATTTTTAACATTTCACTATGACATGGCGGTGATTACATGGTGTGCCCATGGGCTTCTTGTCACGCGTGGTCTATTAAATTAGAAGCCACTAAGCGATCGTGACACGAACCAATCAGATTGGTCGGTGAGGTTGATCATACATTTGTAAGTTGCAGGATAAGTCTTGTTTATTAAATATGTCTGTCAATGTATAAAAGTCTGCCTTTGATTTCTAAATGAAATGAAAAAATTGCTTATTTCCAAATACATAAATGCATAAAATAAATAAATGCATAATAACACAAAAATAACATAATAAACTCCACAAAATTGCCAATAGTGACTTTATTTTTACGTGCATTGATGGTAAAGCAATTTTTTTGCACTAAAAATTAATTAGGTGAAGCAATGTATGCCGCAACTTAAAAGGCTTTTAGTGACTGTGTACCTACTATAGCACCATTACGAACAGTCATAGATAAGCGTAACGAAACTAAATCGATTATCATCCTAGTGCCGAAAATGTAGCTTCATTACATTAGTTTGTTTCGGTTCCTAGCAAAGTAAAGTTTGGTCTGAAACTTACTTTATATATATTTGTTTACTTTGTATTTTGACTGTGTTGGGAGTCATATTTTTTATTTATCTCCTCCAATTTTGTGTTCAATTGCAAAACAATGACTATATCGAGTATCAGTACAACTTAATTGAAGCTTGTCATGGCTGATAACGAAAGCAATGAACCTATTTCTTCAGTGAGTGATACAGTGAGTGACAGATATATCTATTACTACATGATAGGGCACTATGTTCAGTTTACCATAACTCTGGTTTCGTGCACATACGGAGTGACATCGTGGTGCCTCATCAAGAAGTTTCGCAATTTCAACAACTACGTGTACCTCAATATAATCCTAGTGAATTTAATGCGTTTATTTGTTGTGTCGCTTCCTTTAATTCGCTGCATATACATTGTACTGTTCCTTCGATTCTGGGACTTACACTTTTTTATCTATTTATTTCTATCGACGGTGTTCAACTATTGGGTGGTGGTGATGTGTTATATGTATTACGTTGACATTGTAAAAGTGTTTAATGGAGACATCAAAAGAAGATATCTTAAAAGCTTCCTCTTTGCCTGGGGAGTACCTTCGATAGTATCGCTGATTTGTAAATTGATTTTAGTCTTCATGGAACTGGGACAAGAAGATGGTGACGAAGAATTTGTTGTAATTTTTGTAGTTTTTTGCATTTTCATCACATGCAGCGTTTTGCCTGCGGTCATCAACTTGGCCCTTTTTAACAAACTTGTGTTTTCTTTATTTCCTTGTAAAAATAACAACGCTTGTGCAACTGTTCCGAAAAAAGAAAGAAAAAAACAAATTTTGAGTCGTTTATGTACAGCGACGGCTATGTTTTTGTTAAGCAATATATTTGTGTTAATGATGCTTTTATGGGATATTCTTGCATTTTCTATCTTGATACGCGCTCTCACATTATGCTTACAAATAGTCATCCTTGCGTTATTTGTTCCTTTAGTAAAGAGTAACCGGACATTATGGCACGAGTATTATAAGAATCGATTGAAAAGGACCAAGTCGTAATGATAATTATTTGTTTTATTATTTGTTTGTAAAGTGAATAGGATCGGCAACTGCATTACCCTGTCTGATCTTCATAAGCAAAGTTTAATAGTAACATCGGTGGATGTCGAATTGCTACTTTGGTCACCGTTGTCTTGTAGATATAAATATTAGCTCATTATATGGATCGATTATTGTGACATAGTAAACACAGCTTACGACAATCGATAGATATTTTTAATATAAATAATAAAGCACTTCAATTATTATGTGATCGATATACGATACCGTCGAACGTTGTCTATCGTGTGAGTGTATTATCAACCTTAAATGTTAACTAAAGTTTAAATTCAAGGACCTGTATAATATGAACTTTAATAACAATTAGTATACGTTTTTGTATTAATATACTATAAAACTGTACTGTAAAACTGTAGTGTGGTGTTAATCTTCATGTATTCATTTATAGGTTATGTTTTTAGTTATAAATATTCACTACATTTTTTTTATATGCCTGTCTTTATTTTTCCCATTGATGGCATGCTTTAAGGCCTTATAAGCATACTGACATATCCTGTTTAGACTTTTATTAAGTTTAGTATCCGTGTTTTTTTTTTGTATATAAATTAATAATTACGTTCTTTAACAATTCCATAAGATTTTGTAAAAGGTGTTCGTGGTTAAGTTATATCAGTCGCACGGGTCGATTGAGTAGGTTAAACTTGTCACGTGTCGCGGCCGGTTCGTTGCTGGGTGACCATTATTACATACCGAGACCCCTCGGTACCTCGGAAAGCACATTAAGTCGGTGGTCCCAGCTGTCATTCTTTGGTCTTTGACAGTCGTAACGAGTCAGCAGAAGCCCAAGTCTCACCAAGGGATATCGTAATACCCAGAAATTAGATAATGGAGGTCATATAGGCAGTCGTTCATATAGAATATTGATGTTAAACTGAATCCGGTTAAACTGGAAGCTGACCACAACATAGTTAGGGAAAAACCTTAGTAGATAGTGTTGATGATAGCCTAAGATTATGTTAGTGCAATTTTAGCCTACCACGTCAATATCTTCTGTTGATGGACTTATGCCTGTTTTCACCTTCACTAAGTGACACTTAAATGAATCCCCAAATATAAGTGCATTGTTGGATTTTCAACTGTCAACGATGTGTCTAGCGTTGAAAATCCAACAGTGCATTTTTATTAAGGGATTCATTATATAAGTGTAGTAGTCTACTATTGCTAAATCTCAAACCTCAGAGGCATACGATTTCATTAATGAAACACCAGAATTTTGCGCCTACGCAAGTCTTGAACATAATTTTGACAAACGCGAATTATATTATCACATACATCGACCCACAATATCTTTTGAAATTGCATACTATCCAAGTGGAGCACAAATACTTTATTAGGTAAGATAATTAACAAAATGTCTTATACAATTATAAGACATTTTGTTATTATAGGCAACGGGTTAAGGTGGGTGAGTATACTAGTAAGGAATCTTACGTCACCTACGGCGTTCCACAGGGCAGCGTACTGGGTCCGACTCTATTTTTAATTTACATAAACCATCTCTGCAAAATGATGCCAGATAATGGTCGCGTTTTGTCGTATGCAGATGACACAGCTATTGTCTTCTTTGGTGAAACGTGGGAATCTGCATATCAGTCTGCTGAAAAGGGTCTCTTCGAAATTTCTAATTGGTTAAACTCACATCTTCTAACGCTAAACATGTCTAAAACAAAATATATTGCATTTACAAACTATAACAACTCTCAACCCGGACCTAACGTAACTCTTAAAATACACACTTGTCATAATATGTTTAGCACTAATTGCGACTGTAAATGTATTGAAAAAGTGACTCATATAAAATACCTAGGTATAATCGTTGATCAGCAATTATCCTGGCATCAACATGCAGAGATGGTTATGGCCCGTACAAGGAAACTTATCTGGGTATTTAAAAGCCTAAGACATGTGGCAACTAAGAAAATGTTAACTGAGATCTATGTCTGTCTGGCTCAATCAATCCTTACCTACTGCATACCCGTGTGGGGCGGTGCGACCAAAACAAAGTTTCTTGAGCTAGAGCGAGCACAGAGATCTCTCATCAAGGTCATGTACTCCAAACCGTACAGATTTCCAACCAACGAGCTATACTCCCTTAGCGATATTCTTACAGTCAGAAAGCTATATATACTCCATGCTGTCTTAAAACTACACAAAATCCTGCCTTATGACCCTCACACCCAGGAAAAAAGACGAAAACACCACGTCGCACCAGTAAAATTCGTTAAAACTACATATGCCAAAAGACAATTTAATACAAATTCCGCTGCCCTATATAATAAAGTTAACAAAGTAATTAATATTCATTCCATGACCACTAAAGACTGCAAAAAAGCAATGGTTCACTGGCTAAAACTGAAGACCTATGATGAAATTGAACTACTACTACAAGCACCGTTAATATGAGTCATAAGGATACGCCCTAATTACATTCAAACACATCCTCTCTCACATCATCACACATCACACTCACTAACACATACATACACACACACACACACACCCCAACGCACCTTTTCATACACCCACACACATTTTAATTACTTTTAATTTTAAAAAAAAATGTTTTTTTTTTTTTCTCTTTTCATTTTATTTGTTTAAATTTTATTCTATTTTACTTGGTACATTACTTTTACCACTATATTTGTCATTGAAGAGCGGGGCCTCCTAGCACAGGTATATCTTTTACTTAAAAGGAGGTTCTTATGTAAGATTCACTGTAAAAGTTGTACAAGTTTCTGCAATAAACCTTTTTATTTATTTATTATTTACATTTATGAATATTTTCAAATAAAATTCAGAATAAAAATTTGATATCCAAGGAAATGCTGGCGTGATGACTTAGATAGCGGGAGATTGGCCGGAGAAGGGAACAAACAAGGACCCGTGGAAAGTTATGGGGGAGACCTTTGCCTAACTGTGGGATAACACAAATAAAATAAAAAACTATTATATATACTAACTACTTACACTAGATACTAAATTAAATGACTAACTTTACAAATATACTCGTCCGTATCGCTGACATGCGGACACGTGCCCAGAAGACTGGCAGCATTGTCACGTTGAATGGCTTTTCTAATTTTTTGGCCAAAGAGCGAGCCAGCCACGATCACGAGGAGCATGACGTCGACGAGGATATTTTTTTTTTTTTTTTTTTTTTTTTTTTTTTGAGGGTGGGAAATCATCAAATAACTTCTCCCGCTCTGGGCGGAGCGGGAGGGCGTGTCAGACTCTTACTGACTAAAACCCACCCGTGTTCCTTCGGCTGCCCTGTTGCCGGGGGCCACGATCTCCCTTTCGGTTTTCTTCGCAACCCCGGCAGGAATGGATGTCGCACCTAACATGATCATAGCCTTTTATAAACTAAAAGAAAGAAAGAAAGAAAAAGCATTTATTTTGACTCGCACAGGAGATCACAAATTAAACTTAACAAACATAAATAAAAATAAAAAACAAAGTAAAAACAAAATCTCCTGTACAAGGCCAAAAGGCTCCTATCTTAGCATGGACTAGGGAGACACGGCTACATATCAAGCTATACATTTCCAGTATAAGCTGATCTCGCATTGTATAGGATTTCCGTAAAATGCGAGGCCAGCTTAAACTGGAAATGTATAGCTTGACGTGTAGCCGTTTGTATTAGGTAGAGCCAATATGAACAGTACAAGATAAGGAAAGTTAAACAAAATTGATAATCATCATGATTAATGAAAATTTGCCAAGGGTACTCACCTTTGCTTTCATTACATTAGTTTGTTTCGGTTCCTGATAAAGTAATGTCCGATGCAACAATTTTATTTAATCGAGTGAGTTGAGAGTGTCACCTACGTAGACTCTGTCCAAATATATTTTGATTTTCATAGTGAAAATTAGTAAACAAATGACAACAGTGTCTGAATATCAGCATAATTAAAAAACCTCGTCATGGCTGATAACGAAAGCTGCGATTCACATTCTAAAGTGAATGTTAGTGATGATTTAGACCCATCAATCTATTGCTATGGGATCTTACACTTTGTTCAGTGTGCCATATCTCTGGTTTCATTCATATACGGAGTGACATCGTGGTGCCTCATCAGGAAGTTTCGTAATTTCAACAACTACGTGTATCTCAGTCCAATCCTAGTGAATATATTACGACTAACCGTTGTGTCACTTCCTTTAATTTTTTCCGACGCGTATATTGCTCTACTTGTCCGAATCAGTAGTTTATATTGTTACATTTTCATATTTTTATCGACGGTTTATAACTATTGGTTGGTGGTGATGTGTTATATGTTTTACGTTGATATTGTAAAAGTGTTCGATAGTGATAGTAAGAGAAAGCATCTCATTAGTACTCTCTTTGCCTGGGGTGTGCCTCTACTAGCAGTACTTATTTGCAGGTTAATTTTATTCTTTATGGAATTGGCAGAAGACGGTGATAAAGAACTTTTATTTCTTAATTTTGTCAGAATTTGCGCTGATATCACATGTAATATTTTGTCTTTCATTATGAACTTGATCATTTTTATCAAACTTGTTTGTTCTTTGTTTCCTTGTAAAAAAACAAATGCCTGTGTGATGAATAAAAAAGGAGGAAAGAAAACTTGAGTCGTTTATGTACAGCGACAGCTATGTTCGTTTTAAGCAACGTATTTGTCTTGACATTTTTATTATGGGATTTGCTTGAACTTTCAGACTTAATACGCGCTATTTCATTAAGCATACAAATAATGGTCCTTGCGTTATTTATTCCATTAGTAAAGAGTAACCAGGCAGTATGGCAGGAATATTTTAAGAATCGATTGCAAAGGACAATGTCGTGATTATTAATGGTTGTGTGGTTTGTCGCAATTTTGAATTGGATCGGCAATGCTGTTGCCGATATTTAATCGGCAAGCATTGCCCCGTCTGAGCGTTATAAGCATAGTTTTACAATAACATTGTCCACCTATTACTGTGGCATCATACCCACATAATCGATGTCAAATCGCTGTTTTAGTCAGCGTCGATCTTGTTGATATAAATGAGCGGCTTAGAAGGATCGATTATTGTGGCTTGTGAAACACAATTAGTGACAATCGTTTGACCTATATGATTATGTAATAACTGTCTGTTTCTCTATTATAGTATTGATAAACGATACTATTAATCGATGTGTTGTCACTATTAAACTTTAGCTAATGTTCAAAGTCAAGGATTTGTATATTATGGGCTCAAATAACAATAGTTAAAAGTACAACCCATAAACGACTAGATAAAAAATAACACTACTAAAGTTGTTAGTGGTGTTATTTTTTATTTAGTCGTTTATGAGTTGTTTTCTGTTATATTATCACTGCAATTATTGTTTAATTTTAAAATACGACATACATATGCCCTTTTACCTTTTCCTCTGATGGCATAATTTGAGGCCTTATAAGTTTAGTAACATATGATATGTTTAAACTTGTATTAACAATAGTTATGTATCTGTTGTTGTTTAGCATAATAATCATCTTTTTTATCCAAGTTCTAAGATAAGTGCAAAATGTACTCCTACTACATCATTATCTTCTGGTGATGCCTTAGACCTGCAGTTTATATGCTTCATCTCAAACTTCGGAAGAATAATAACTTCGTTCATATATCATTCATTTTGATCATCTTCCCGGCCTTGTCCCATGTTATTTGAGGTCGGCGTTTTTTTCCTTTTATTTTCACATTTTTTTCTTTCATTCTCCCCTGTCAGCTGTCACTCTATCATTTACTCCTTTTTCTCTCATATCACCCTTCATACAATCCATCCATATTTCTTTGGTCTTCCTCTCCCTCTGCATCCATCAATATTAAAATTCATCAATCTTTTCGTTCACTCTTTTCATACCTTCTCATCATATTCCCATACCAAGACAAACGATTCCCTTTTAACTTTTTTTGGAACTGCGCCACTATCAAACTTCCTTTAATATATTCATTTCTTACTTTATCCGATCTTGTCATTCCACACATCTATCTCAACATATCTCCGCTGCATGCAATATTTTTTCATCCGTCTTCACGGCCCAGGATTCCGATTTCAACAATACGACAGGTCTTATCACGGACTTGTTGATTTTCCCCATTAACTTGTAAGTCATCCGTGGGTCGAAAGTTGTTCCTGTGACCTGTTGCCATTTCAACCATCCTTAGTGAATGACCATCATTATTCAGCAATATTTTCCACTTTCTAATCTCTTGTATAGTAATATAATTTTGACTTCTTCTTATTTTCGTGTGGTTAGTGACTAAACTGGTGTCAGAGTTTTAAAGCCGCCCATGGGCCTCTGACTTGGCTTCCTTACGATGTTTTCCTTCACCGTTTTTTAAGCCAGTGATAATTATACAATACGCACATAAATCCGAAAAGTTAGAGTTGCGTGTAGGTGTTGGGCACGCCACAATTGCGGCGATAAGTCCCCTCTTTGAGGAGTAGCTAGAGAGGCGCCGCGGCGTCCTCACCTTCCGCCTGACGCAGGTCCTCACCGGACATGGCTGTTCGGGAGATTCCTGATCAGGATAACGTGGGAGGAAACGCTCGGGTGTCACCATTGTGTCGATCGCCCGGAGGACACGGTGGAGCATACGGTGGAGGTCTGCCTGGCTTGGGCGGAGCATCGCCGAGTCCTCGTGGAGGCGATCAGCGGCGGTGACCTCTCGCGTCCGGCCCTGGTTCAGGCCATGGAACGGAGCGAGAGGAAATGGGAGGCCGTCACCTTCTTCTACGAAGCAGTAATGTTCGCGAAGAAGGAAGCGGAATGCGTGAGGAAGAGGCAAATTTCGTGCCTTCACGCCCCTAACCGCCGCAGGAGGAGACGCCCTGGACGTCAGGAATCGTAGACCGATTTCTGGCCACCGTAGGTGCGGGCTTGCGGATGGTGAGCAATGGGGAGCTCGCCGTCCGATACGGACCAGGCCTGGGTCGACGGCGCGTTATGTTCCACGCGCGCCTCAAAGAGGTGTCCGCAGAATTGACGGTGTCCACTAGGGCCAATACCTGCCGAAGTTGCGAAGAAGTCCAAAATCAGATCGTGGCCCTCGGCAACATGGCAGCTGAAGGAACAGGGGTGGGTTTTAGTCAGTAAGAGTCTGACACGCCCTTTAGAAGTTATTTGATAATTTCCCACCCAAAAAAATGGCATGCCCGTTTCCTTATGATCTTTTCCTTCACCGTTTTTTAAGCAAGTGGTAATTATACAATACGCATATGAATCTGAAAAGTTAGAGGTGCGTGTCGTGGGGTCGCAAATAATATTTTGAAATACATCAGCAAAGAAAACCTTTTGTTTACAATTACATATTATTTAAATAAAGCAATGGATAACGCTCTTGACACTATCATATGCTTTTATAAACTATGTATAGCCATTAAGCATAGTACAAGATAAGGCAAGTTAAATAAAGTCGATTATCATCATAAGTGCTCTAAATTTGCTTTCATTACATTAGTTTATTTCAGTTCCTGGCAAAGTAAAGTTCGGTCTGAAACTTTCCTTGTGATCGACTGTTGGGAGTCACCTTCATTGTGTGTAATGAAGTGTTCGAGTGTGGGCACTTCTATTGATACTGGTCATGGCTGATAACGAAAGCAACGAACCTTTTTCTTCAGTGAGTGATATCAGTGATGAGTTGCACAGACATATCTATTACTACCTAATTGGACACTATCTCCAGCTTGCAATTACTTTGGTTTCGTTCATATACGGAGTGACCTCGTGGTGTCTCATCGAGAAGTTTCGTAATTTCAACAACTACGTGTACCTCAGTGCAATCCTAGTGAATATGTTACGGCTAGCCGTTATGTCACTTCCTATATTTAGTTTCGACACGTATATTGCTCTGTTCGGCCGATTCTTTAGTTTATATTATTACATCTTTATATTTTTATCGACGGTTTATAACTATTGGTTGGTGGTGATGTGTTATATGTTTTACGTTGATATTGTAAAAGTGTTCAATAGGGATATTAAGAGAAAGTATCTAATTAGTACTCTCTTTGCCTGGGGCGTGCCTCTGATAACAGTGCTCATTTTGAGATTGTTTTTATTCTTCATGGAATTGGCAGAAAACGGTGATGAAGACCTTTCAGTTATTAATTTTGTCAGATTCTGCTTTGATATCACATGTAACTTATTGCCTTTCATTGTGAACGTGATAATATTTATCAAACTTGTTTGTTCTTTGTTTCCTTGTAAAAAAACAAGTGCATGTGCGACGCCTAAAAAAGAAAGAAGGAAAGAAAACTTAAATCGTTTATGTACAGCGACAGCTATGTTTTTTTTAAGCAACGTCTTCGTTTTGACTTCACTATTATGGGATTTGTTTCAACTTTCATACTTAATACGCGCATTTTCATTAAATATGCAAGTAGTAGTCCTTGCGTTATTTTTCCCATTAGTAAAGAGTAACCGTGCAGTATGGCACGCATATTATAAAAATCGATTAAATTGATCTTGTCGTGATTTTTGTTAACTTGGATGTCGATGACAAGAGTATAACAGCAGTGTCCTCTTGACCACTAATAACGACAAACAATATTAAATATCATCAGTAAAGTTTATTCTATTTGATTGTAATATTGATATTCTGGAACTATAAGGGTGCTTTTATACCCACAAGATCGACGCGACGTCTTCATAAACGTCGATCTCGTAGGTGTAACAAATCAGTATGATTGATATAGAGATTAATATTATCATAAATATTCACGTGCAAAGGTTATCAAAATGCTAAAATTATTGCCACATTGGACTAAGAATACGCATTCGATTTCATTAAATTTATCATTTACTTTCGTCAGAATTTTTCACCTTTACCAATACATCTCTAAAATGGTACTGAAAAACGCGAACTATGTTTTCACATAATCGTCACACAATTTTTTTTTTAGCATGAAGTATTAAAAAAAAATGTTGTCTAACATTAATGACTACTAGCTCAATAGTACAGCACGCGTAGCATGACCACCGTAGAAACTGGTTTTGTCGACGGAAGAATAGACAAAATGACAGATCATGACCACCGTAGAAACGGGTTTTGTCGACGGAAGAATAGACAAAATGACAGATCACAATCTGTCATTTTGTCATTTTGACAAAACCAGTTTCTACGGTGGTCATGCTACGCGTGCTGATAACGAAAGATAAACTGAAACGATTTGTCAAATACCCAAAATCTGCTCTAATCATATTAATTAGTTTGTTCCTGTCGTTGTTGAAGCAATGTTCGATCAAAAAGTTTTATTGTGTTGACGACAGTGTTTGGAGTCACACCTGTCATTTTTGTTGAGAAGTGCAAAATAATGGAAAATATCTACGATATCTGAGTGTATCTTTTGACACTTGACATGGCTAATCGTGACACCAGCGTAGAATCCACTTCAGTGAGTGAAAGTGATTATGACGACCCAACACAAATTGTCACTATAATCTCGCACTATTTTCAGTGCATTATGAGCCTGGCTACGTTTATATACGGAGTGACATCGTGGTGCCTAATCAGGAAGTTTCGTAATTTCAACAACTACGTGTATCTCAGTGCAATGTTAGTGAATATATTACGTTTAGCAATTGTAACGGTTTATTTAATAAATGATGACATAAATATTACTGTGCTTGGTCGATTCATATACTTTTATATTTTCTTAATCTTGTTTTTTCCTACAGTGTATAACTATTGGTTGGTTGTGATGTGTTATATGTTTTACGTTGATATTGTAAAAGTGTTTGATAGTAATATCAAAAGAAGATATCTTAAAAGCTCCCTCTTTGCTTGGGGCTTGCCTCTGATAGTATTGATAATTTGTGGATTGATTTTAGTGTTTATTAACGTAGCTGAATTAGATAATAAATTTCAAATACTTATATTTTTTGCCCAGGCTTGCCTTTTTATCTCGTGTAACGTTTTACCTGCGTCTATCAACTCGATTCTTTATATCAAACTTGTGTGTACTTTATTTCCTTGTAAAGGTAAAAACGCTTGTGGAACTATTCCTAAAACAGGAAGAAAAAAGCAAATCTTGAACCGTTTATGTACAGCGACGGCTATGTTTCTGTTAAGCAACATTTTTGTGTTGACGATGTTTGCATGGGATTTTTCGTCATGGAAAGTTTCATCCATAATACGAACTGTTTCATTTTGCTTGCAAGTAGTAGCTCTGTCGATATTTATTCCTTTAGTAAAGAGTAACCGAGTATTGTGGCACGAGTATTACAAGAATCGATTGAAAATGGCCATGCGTTGATTACTTTTGTGTTGTTTGTCAAACAGACTAAGTTTACCTGCTATCATCGTCTGCCAAGTTCATAAATTTAACAGTAAGCTCAGGCGCACGGGCAATTCTTTCCCGCGGTGATAATTTTTCGCGCACTGGAATTTAAACGCACTGCTTAGCGCCGAGAGTTAAAAATCCAAAAGTGTGTTTTTTCACGTAATGGAATGCGCTTTGTTGGATTCTCAATGCTCAGCTCAATATCCAGAGTGGAAAATCCAGCGCGCGACGTAATTCCGCCGCGATATTTTAACGCCCGTGCGTAATTCGTAATCTTAAATTACTCTAGGTGTTTTACAATACACCGATACGATCGACTTCTTGATAAACGTCGATCGCGTAGGTATCACAGTATTTATAGGTTCATCGATGAAATCAGCTTGTAAAACACGTCGATCTACAATCGATGGACTTTGTGATTTAGTATTACTAAACTTAAGCCGTGACATTGATAAATCGGAGCTACTAGGATCCTTTTGCACTCGGATCCATATTATTGGCAATACATATTGGCGTTGAATGGTCTATCGACGTGTAGATAACATCGATTGATCGATCGTCTGGATTTTAAAGTAACCATATATACTTGTTTTAAGGGCTATAAGGAACTATGTGTTTGTATTTTATGTAGTTAGTTATTAGTATTTATAATCTAAATATTTATTGCTGGAATTTTAAATATTTTTTCTCATGTGTATGTTACTTCACTTTATTTGTTTTACGTAAACATTGTTTAAGTTTCTAATTTATTCCGTCAATAATATCATCACTTGAATAATCGCAAATAATTTTTTCATCAGAATTTTTCCCCTTTACATGTGATTGACAAACTCTAACCATACTTTCACTATATATCGATGGTTAGAGCTTATTTTTTGCAATAACGATTTTTTATCAAAGAATGGATACGATACACTCCGTTATCACAGGCTATTGACCAAAAACTCAATTACGAACTCAGTTGATAACGCAGGTTAACGGGATCGATTAGTTGAGTCAAGTGGTCAAAATCTGGTTAATCATATTTTTTTTTTCTAACATTCGATCTGAAACTTTTATTATCTCACCAACTGTGTTGCCAGTCACACCTGTATTTAAGGATTATATCTTTGTTTTCAAGAGTGCGATCATAGAAAATTATAGCAATATCCGAGTGTTGGCACCACTTTTAATAGTCGTCATGGGTTATATCGACTCCAGGAAACTCAACTCTACAGCATGTGATCCTTACGTGGAAGCTATTGACGTTTATTTGATCGTACACTCAATTCTATACGTCTTGTGCCTGCCTACATTCATATACGGAGTGACATTGTGGTGTCTCATCAGGAAGTTTCGCAATTTCAACAACTACGTATATCTCAGTGCAATGTTAGTGAATATAATACGACTAATCCTTGTAACACTTACTATTATTCATTGCAACCGAGACGCAAACAGTGAATCCATATTTATTTACAAGTTTTTTACTATGTTTCTAGCGTTAGTGTATAACAACTGGTTGGTGGTTATGTGTTACATGTTTTACGTTGATCTTGTAAAAGTTTTTCATAAAAAAATTACAAGAAAATATCTTAAAAGCTTCCTCTTTGCCTGGGGTCTGCCTATGATAGTTTTGGCCATATGTAGATTAATTTTATGCTTTGTTAAAATAGCAGAAGAACATAATAACAAAGATATACTATTAACTATAGTCGGCATTTGCATTTTAATGACATGCATCATTTTGCCTGTGATTACAAATATCATAATTTTTGTAAAAATTTTGTTTTCTCTGTTTCCCTGTAAGGTTTCAAACGGGCGTGCGGTTACAAAAAAAGAAAAAGCAACAGAAAACTTGAGTCGTTTATGTACAGCGACGGCTTTTTTTGTTTTCAGCAACGCTTTTGCGTTGAAATTTGTAATATGGGATTTATTTGCCTTTTCAGAATTAATTCGAGGTATTGTATTTTGCTTACATATAATTGTTCTTTCGTTATTTTTTCTTTTAGTAAAGTGTAACCGTGCATTAGGGTATGAGTATTATGAAAATCGATTGAAAAGACCATGTCGTGATTATTATTGTTGTGTTGTTTGTCAGTAACGCCATTAGATTAAGTCTCTAATAAAAAATTATCACCATCACCAGTAAAGTTCATTAGTTCAATAGAACCCATACTTTTTTATACCTCTAAGGGTGGTGTTACACCCAGACGATCGACGTCTTGATATACATCGATCGCATAGATGTTACAGCTAGATAGGATGTTCGATATATACCGATTTTTATACTTAATATTTGTGTATAATCATTCGTTATTAGTGATAGTAAATTGTGTGTAATCTTGACAATTGTTGTGCCTTAATTACCATGTACTGCTTCTATTATATTTGATGTTTCAACATAGTTTTTTTTCATTCCATTAAAATATGAGCAGGTTAAACCGTAGTCAGCAATTTGGTTATTATTTATTTTTTAATCTTGTAGTGTCTGTAAATATTAAATAAGTCTAAATAATAATTAGATAAGTTAAGAAATTTTTATTGTATTATTTTTAGATTAAACACGAAAATCTCCTCGCAATCCGTAACTGTACCTACTGTGTTCAAGACTTCCACTGTGTTCTGTATCCGACTTTTAAGCCTGCTGTTATTGAATTGTTTTAATTTTGAATTGTCACCTTTATTCTCACCAAACTTTACACCAATGGCAATTGTTAGAATTATTTTTATAAATTATCTAGTTCTGTTGTCACCGGCAATAATAGTATGTAGTGTAAAGGTGTAAGTCTGTAAGTAGCTAAAACATGTTTGTATCTCATGCTTAATTTTACGCTCCCATTGGAAAAATAAACAATATTTATTTCTATTGTGCAGTTTTTATAACTCGAGAGCAACTGATCCTCTTCCTTGTCCCTTATCAAAATTTATTTGTTTTTTAGTAACATCACATTTTACATAATACATCCATCGTTTTTTGGTTCTTCATCTACTCCTTATCTTACTTTCCTCACGACCCTTCCCTCATTCCTCCGCATTACATACCCTAAGTCAAAGTCAATATACTATTTCAATTAGTTATATAAAACTTTTGAACGTTAAAATTTACAAAAAATAGAATTGATTCTAGTCACCCCTTCCATAAGGTAATTTACGTATGGAAAAGAATGGGCAAGAAACTCCACCGTTACTCTTATAAAATGTTTTACAATATTTTGTATACATTAAATATATGTGAAGACGATGCACTTGGAATGAGATTACTATACCACAATAGGTAAAAAGAATTACAAATAAAGCAATGACAGATAAATTAATTATGTAATGGATAACATGGTGCTCACATATTTACAAGCGTTGAAAAATTATAATTTATTATTTCTAAAACATTTACAAGTAATACTAATAATTCAGTGTGTGAGTTCAAAGAAATCACAGAATGTAAAATCAATTTTATAAAAATAATAAATTACTTAACCTAAGAACCTATATATCATTTTAACCTACACCACTTTTCAATCACCTGCACCACTCGCAGACTTCCTCCAAACAGTTCAGATTTCAAACACTACAGAAGAAGAATCTTAATTATAAACTCCATACATCAATCTTAATTATAACCTCGCAGATCAATCGCTAGCCATTTTGAAATAACAATTAAGTCTATCTTTGTCTATTCCAGATCCAAAGTGTTAGTGCTAATAGATAAATTGCTTTTAGATTGTCTGTGATTGGCTTATCTTCTGGTTTGTACCGTTTTAGTTAGGTTGATAGAAATGAATTGAGGTATTCATTGGTTACGGTTTGATACAGAGTTAGAATCCTTTTTTGGGAATAGCAATGTAAATATTAGTAAAAAAAATTCAATAGTTAATCTCATGTATTCGTGATAATTTCAGTGAGTGAAAGTGATTATGACGACCCAACACAAATTGTCACTATAATCTCGCACTATTTTCAGTGCATTATGAGCCTGGCTACGTTTATATACGGAGTGACATCGTGGTGCCTAATCAGGAAGTTTCGTAATTTCAATAACTACGTGTATCTCAGTGCAATGTTAGTGAATATATTACGTTTAGCAATTGTAACGGTTTATTTAATAAATGATGACATAAATATTACTGTGCTTGGTCGATTTATATACTTTTATATTTTCTTAATCTTGTTTTTTCCTACAGTGTATAACTATTGGTTGGTTGTGATGTGTTATATGTTTTACGTTGATATTGTAAAAGTGTTTGATAGTAATATCAAAAGAAGATATCTTAAAAGCTCCCTCTTTGCTTGGGGCTTGCCTCTGATAGTATTGATAATTTGTGGATTGATTTTAGTGTTTATTAACGTAGCTGAATTAGATAATAAATTTCAAATACTTATATTTTTTGCCCAGGCTTGCCTTTTTATCTCGTGTAACGTTTTACCTGCGTCTATCAACTCGATTCTTTATATCAAACTTGTGTGTACTTTATTTCCTTGTAAAGGTAAAAACGCTTGTGGAACTATTCCTAAAACAGGAAGAAAAAAGCAAATCTTGAACCGTTTATGTACAGCGACGGCTATGTTTCTGTTAAGCAACATTTTTGTGTTGACGATGTTTGCATGGGATTTTTCGTCATGGAAAGTTTCATCCATAATACGAACTGTTTCATTTTGCTTGCAAGTAGTAGCTCTGTCGATATTTATTCCTTTAGTTAAGAGTAACCGAGTATTGTGGCACGAGTATTACAAGAATCGATTGAAAATGGCCATGCGTTGATTACTTTTGTGTTGTTTGTCAAACAGACTAAGTTTACCTGCTATCATCGTCAGCCAAGTTCATAAATTTAACAGTAAGCTCGGTCGCACGGGCAATTCTTTCCCGCGGTGATAATTTTTCGCGCACTGGAATTTAAACGCACTGCTTAGCGCCGAGAGTTAAAAATCCAAAAGTGTGTTTTTTCACGTACTGGAATGCACTTTGTTGGATTCTCAATGCTTAGCTCAATATCGAGAGTGGAAAATCCAGCGCGCGACGTAATTCCGCCGCGATATTTTAACGCCCGTGCGTAATTCGTAATCTTAAATTACTCTGGGTGTTTTACAATACACCGATACGATCGACTTCTTGATAAACGTCGATCGCGTAGGTATCACAGTATTTATAGGTTCATCGATGAAATCAGCTTGTAAAACACGTCGATCTACAATCGATGGACTTTGTGATTTAGTATTACTAAACTTAAGCCGTGACATTGATAAATCGGAGCTACTAGGATCCTTTTGCACTCGGATCCATATTATTGGCAATACATATTGGCGTTGAATGGTCTATCGACGTGTAGATAACATCGATTGATCGATCGTGTGGATTTTAAAGTAACCATATATACTTGTTTTAAGGGCTATAAGGAACTATGTGTTTGTATTTTATGTAGTTAGTTATTAGTATTTATAGTCTAAATATTGATTGCTGGAGTTTTAAATATTTCTTCTCATGTGTATGTGACTTTTGTTTTACGTAAACATTGTTTAAGTTTCTAATTTATTCCGTCAATGATATCATCACTTGAACAATCGCAAATATTTTTTTCATCTGAATTTTTCCCCTTTACATGTGATTGACAAACTCTAACCATACTTTCACTATATATCGATGGTTAGAGCTTATTTTTTGCAATAACGATTTTTTATCAAAGAATGGATACGATACACTCCGTTATCACAGGCTATTGACCAAAAACTCAATTACGAACTCAGTTGATAACGCAGGTTAACGGGATCGATTAGTTGAGTCAAGTGGTCAAAATCTGGTTAATCATATTTATTTTTTCTAACATTCGATCTGAAACTTTTATTATCTCACCAACTGTGTTGCGAGTCACACCTGTATTTAAGGATTATATCTTTGTTTTCAAGAGTGCGATCATAGAAAATTATAGCAATATCCGAGTGTTGGCACCACTTTTAATAGTCGTCATGGGTTATATCGACTCCAGGAAACTCAACTCTACAGCATGTGATCCTTACGTGGAAGCTATTGACGTTTATTTGATCGTACACTCAATTCTATACGTCTTGTGCCTGCCTACATTCATATACGGAGTGACATTGTGGTGTCTCATCAGGAAGTTTCGCAATTTCAACAACTACGTATATCTCAGTGCAATGTTAGTGAATATAATACGACTAATCGTTGTAACACTTACTATTATTCATTGCAACCGAGACGCAAACAGTGAATCCATATTTATTTACAAGTTTTTTACTATGTTTCTAGCGTTAGTGTATAACAACTGGTTGGTGGTTATGTGTTACATGTTTTACGTTGATCTTGTAAAAGTTTTTCATAAAAAAATTACAAGAAAATATCTTAAAAGCTTCCTCTTTGCCTGGGGTCTGCCTATGATAGTTTTGGCCATATGTAGATTAATTTTATGCTTTGTTAAAATAGCAGAAGAACATAATAACAAAGATATACTATTAACTATAGTCGGCATTTGCATTTTAATGACATGCATCATTTTGCCTGTGATTACAAATATCATAATTTTTGTAAAAATTTTGGTTTCTCTGTTTCCCTGTAAGGTTTCAAACGGGCGTGCGGTTACAAAAAAAGAAAAAGCAACAGAAAACTTGAGTCGTTTATGTACAGCGACGGCTTTTTTTGTTTTCAGCAACGCTTTTGCGTTGACATTTGTAATATGGGATTTATTTGCCTTTTCAGAATTAATTCGAGGTATTGTATTTTGCTTACATATAATTGTTCTTTCGTTATTTTTTCTTTTAGTAAAGTGTAACCGTGCATTAGGGTATGAGTATTATGAAAATCGATTGAAAAGACCATGTCGTGATTATTATTGTTGTGTTGTTTGTCAGTAACGCCATTAGATTAAGTCTCTAATAAAAAATTATCACCATCACCAGTAAAGTTCATTAGTTCAATAGAACCCATACTTTTTTATACCTCTAAGGGTGTGTTACACCCAGACGATCGACGTCTTGATATACATCGATCGCATAGATGTTACAGCTAGATAGGATGTTCGATATATACCGATTTGTATACTTAATATTTGTGTATAATCATTCGTTATTAGTGATAGTAAATTGTGTGTAATCTTGACAATTGTTGTGCCTTAATTACCATGTACTGCTTCTATTATATTTGATGTTTCAACATAGTTTTTTTTCATTCCATTAAAATATGAGCAGGTTAAACCGTAGTCAGCAATTTGGTTTAGTAATTATATTGATCCCTCTTATTTATTTTTTAAACTTGTAGTGTCTGTAAATATAAAATAAGACTAAATAATAATTAGATAAGTTAAGAAATTTGTATTGTATTATTTTTAGATTAAACTGTACCTAATGTGTTCAAGACTTCCACTGTGTTCTGTATCCGACTTTAAGCCTGCTGTTATTGAATTGTTTTAATTTTGAATTGTCATCTTTATTCTCACCAAACTTTACACCAATGGCAATTGTTAGAATTATTTTTATAAATTATCTAGTTCGGTTGTCACCGGCAATAATATTATGTAGTGTTAAGGTGTAAGTCTGCAAGTAGCTAAAACATGTTTGTATCTTATGCTTAATTTTACGCTCCCATTGGAAAAATAAACAATATTTATTTCTATTGTGCAGTTTTTATAATTCGAGAGCAACTGATCCTCTTCCTTGTCCCTTATCCAAATTTATTTGTTTTTTAGTAACATCACATTTTACATAATACATACATCGTTTTTTGGTTCTTCATCTACTCCTTATCTTACTTTCCTCACGACCCTTCCCTCATTCCTCCGCATTACATACCCTAAGTCAAAGTCAATATACTATTTCAATTAGTTATATAAAACTTTTGAACGTTAAAATTTACAAAAAATAGAATTGATTCTAGTCACCCCTTCCATAAGGTAATTTACGTATGGAAAAGAATGGGCAAGAAACTCCACCGTTACTCTTATAAAATGTTTTACAATATTTTGTATACATTAAATATATGTGAAGACGATGCACTTGGAATGAGATTACTATACCACAATAGGTAAAAAGAATTACAAATAAAGCAATGACAGATAAATTAATTATGTAATGGATAACATGGTGCTCACATATTTACAAGCGTTGAAAAATTATAATTTATTATTTCTAAAACATTTACAAGTAATACTAATAATTCAGTGTGTGAGTTCAAAGAAATCACAGAATGTAAAATCAATTTTATAAAAATAATAAATTACTTAACCTAAGAACCTATATATCATTTTAACCTACACCACTTTTCAATCACCTGCACCACTCGCAGACTTCCTCCAAACAGTTCAGATTTCAAACACTACAGAAGAAGAATCTTAATTATAAACTCCATACATTAGTAATTTAATAATCCTAAGTAGGATAATTACATTTTTAAAATGCCGTTTGCATTTAATTAAACAACGGGAGTGTCTTTCTAATGGGGTAATTTCGTGCTGACTCCAAATAAATGGCGCAGAAGATGCATGTTTATATTACATATATACAGTCGAACCTGAATCAGCGACAGTTCAAGGGCCTGCGATCTCTTTTTCGATTATATAAGTTTCTCATTAAATCGAGTTTCTAGCTTATAGAGGTTCAATAGTGGCCTATCTCACTTATAGAGGTTGAAGCTGTTTGGGAAAGGTTGAGAGGAACAAAAACAATGTTAGTTCCATGAAATTTAAGAATGAGTCATAAGTAGCTGATGTAAAATAGAGCTTGACTGTCGCTTATAGAGGTACAGGTAAGTAGCAGTCTCAGTTATAGAGGTCCACAGGTTGATAACGACTTTCTCTTATAGTGAGACACTGAATGTCTCACTTATAGAGGCTTAAGAGGGTTAAATGACGCGACCTGGCAATTACTCTCATTTATAGAGTTTTTTGCATACCCAATTCTCACTTATCCAGGTTTGACTGCAATTATCTTAAATTCTTAATAAGTAACTACTGTAGGAATAATTATCCTCTCAACTATACTTTAGTATTAGAAATTATTGAACTATTTTTATATTTCGCAGATTTTGTGCTGCAAATAACAAGCAGGCATAATAATTACAAAATGATACAGTGACCTCCGCCATGCAAAAAAAACTAATTTTAGTTTTAATTTATTTGATATTTTTTACATTGACATTAATTATATTTTAAAAGTAAAAAAAAGTAAAACCTACCAAAAACAAAACTATCCCAACTAACAGCAAAACTTGGTCACCCTACACCGTTCGGCAGTAATCAAGAAACCCGACAATTTTGACGAATATTAATTCGTCAAAGTTGTTTTCGAGTTGAGATTGCGTGCTTAATGAACGGACAGACGGACAGACTAGTCTACTTGCTATTGTCTTCCAATCGACTCTAGATTAAATTTTACCACATTGGAAATTCAACCTTGTTTTAATTGGGTTAGAGTTGAGTTTAGAATGTCGTTATGTTATGATGGAAATCATTAATTTTGTTGGCAACAATCAGGCGGTATTGTTTATTGTTTTATTTTGGTAATTAAATTACGTGTTTTTCTAGCGATTGCTTCTGTCTGTGCCTGCGTGTCAATTATGAAACCTTATTTTGTGCGTTGGAAACTTAATTTGGTTCACAGCGTGTGGTTACCAAGATATGGTAAGATTTGGTAAAAGTAGAACCAATAAAAAAAAACTATTTAGTCCGTTAGCTAGATAATAGAAAAATATAAGACACGTATTTTTTACTTTATCATATTTAAAAAAAATGACTTAGATAAAACGCATTAAAGTTGGGGAGCGGGAGTCGCTACGACAAGTACCAAAATCTACATACTCGTGACGTTATGGCACATTTTAACTCAATGTATTACCGTAATCTTTTGACAAAGTAAAAAAGAAAATTAATACGTGTCCAATATTTTTTTTAAATCTCGCTGAAGGACAAAAAAATAATTTTTAGTCATCACCGGAGAACTACTGAATAGGTGACTTGATTTTTCGCTATTTCGTAGTCGGTCATTATTCTCCAGCCCATAACTCAATTTATTTGTGGTCAGCACAACCTGATCCTTTCTGCAATAGTCTCTTTCAACAGTTTCTTTCTATTAGTCGTCATCTCGGTAGTCACCCCCATTCTATCCATATCATCTTTCACACAGTCCATCCATCGTTTCTTTGGTCTTCCCCTGCTCTTATAGCCTTCGAAATTCATACTCAAAACTTTCTTCATGACATTTTTCTCATTCCTCCGCATCACATGCCCATACCATGACAACCGATTTCCGCGCAACTTTTCGGTCACCAGCGCCACTTTCAGTCTTCCTCTTATGTACTCATTTCTTATTCTATCTATTCGTGTGTCACAACACATCCCTCTTAGCATTCTCATCTCAGCTGTATAAAATTGCCTTTCATTCACCCCTTTTGTTGCCCAACATTCTGATCCATACAAGATGGTCAAGCTGGTCTCATAGTAAAGTTATTTATAAATACAACATAGTCACGGGAAAATCTGGGATAAAGGGATAACGTGGCCTCAGGCAACATATAAGCAACAGAAGGAACACTGGTGGGTTTTAGTCAGTAAGAGTCTGACACGCCCTCCCGCTCCACCCAGAGCGGGAGAAGTTATTTTATAATTCCCCACCCAAAAAAAGAGGGGTTCTTTTATATACGTTGATTAAAGTTAAGTGACATTCAAACGTCAAAAATGTATTGTTAAACAGTCAGTAATCTTAACTTAACTTTAAGCAAGGTTTATAAATAAACCCCAATATCATAAGTACATGCCAAGATACTTTCACCCCCTGGAAGAATGCCAATGATTTCAATAAAACCCCCTTATTTTGACCACCACAAAAGGCCTTATACCCAGCAGTGGGCGGCACAAGGCTGCAAATGATAATGATTATGACCAACAGGCCACCAGAGGTTTGCAACCTCGATATTATGTGAAAATGAACAACCCATCTAAGATATTGACCCCGGCAAGCGCGGCTTAACCTCGCAGATCAATCGCTAGCCATTTTGAAATAACAATTAAGTCTATCGTTGTCTATTCCCGATCCAAAGTGTTAGTGCTAATAGATAAATTGCTTTTAGATTGTCTGTGATTGGCTTATCTTCTGGTTTGTACTGTTTTAGTTAGGTTGATAGAAATGAATTGAGGTATTCATTGGTTACGGTTTGATACAGAGTTGGAATCCTTTTTTGGGAATAGCAATGTAAATATTAGTAAATTTTTTTCAATAGTTAACCTCATGTATTCGTGATGATTTTCCCACTGCAGGCACAGATTGGTACAGGTTCCCGAATCTCCGCAAAATCATTTATAAAAATCGACTCTTGCTACGATACAATAAAGTGCAGTTCAGGCCGCATAGCGCTAATTACCGACAGTTATATTTACCTAGAAGTTGCCTCTTTGTCTATCGCGTAACTCTCAGATCTTCTGACTACGTTACACTCACTAAATTGACCCAACAAGTCGAGCTCGGCACGTACCTATAGCTTCATTCCTAAAGTGCAGAGTATCCCATCTGTGCTGCAGGCCAACTTGTTAGTTTCATGCAAAAATTTATTTACAACTTTCTCCTTGTCTATTAAGTTAAAACTTTGTATTATTAGTCGTTCTGTTCCAATGAAAATATATTGACTTGACTGTCTGTTAAGAACAGGGCTTTGCCATAAAGTGAGCCTGATATTTTAAAGGAATATTATCCATAGGAAAGCTCTTACCAATGATGAGGGATGACACGGGAGCGAACTACCCATCGCTGATGGCTGTGGCGTACAGCATTAGAAAACTAGCAACCCTGTAATATTCTGGATTCACACTTGGTTGCTAAACCTGATACCTGCGTAGTTCAAAGTCAAAGTCAAATCATTTATTTCAAATAGGCCCTTGTATGGCACTTTTGAACGTCAAAATTTACAAAATAATAGAGTTGATCTAGTCGCCCCTACCTAAAAGGTAGTTTTCGTATGGAGAAGACACATAACATCACGCCTTGTTTCCCCAAAGGGTTGGGCAGAGGTGTCCCTGTAGCAGGTTCACCCACATTTCACCAGTTAAGTTTTAAGTCCCATGTAATGGGGGCGAGCCTATTGCCATCAACCGGGCACAAATCCAGACTCCAGGCTGCTAATGAGAAATTTCAGATAGAAAAACTTAATAACACTTTGCCCGACCTGAGAATCGAACCCAGGACCTCTTGCTCAGCAGTAGCGCTTGCTACCACTAGACCAACGAGGTAGTGTCTTAGATACTCGTTTAAAAAAAAACCGGGCGAATGCGTGTCGGACCACGCACAATGAAGGGTTCCGTAGTTGAGATGAATTCATTTATCCCAAGAGCAAACTTAACATTATAGTTGAAAATCATGTTCTCCCATAATTTCATTTAAGACCATAGACTTCTTATAGGTTTTCCTATAATCTATGGGTATCTATGGGCATTCTATGATTTTTTCAAAATTTTTGGTCCAGTAGTTTCGGAGATAAGGGGGGAATGGTCAATTTTCATCGAATTTCTTAAATATCTTAAAAGCATTTATTTGAAAATTATATAAAAAAAATATATTTTTAAGATCTTCGTAACAAGCCCTTTCATTTGGTGTGTCACACGGTACTGTTAGGATTTTTTTTTTCTTTTTTGCCCCCTAAAAGTGACCCCTATATTCAAAATTCATTTATTCACGTTACACGTTCGTATTTGGGTCACAGAAATATATATGTGTATCAAATTTCAACCTTATCGGTTTATTAGATTCGGAGCAAATTGGCTGTGAAAGATGGACAGACAGGCAGACACTCGAGCTATAAGGGTTCCATTTTTTCACGGAACCCTAAAAAACTCAAATTCCCACACCATGTCCCGCACCCACCATCATGGCTCGGATACCGGTTATATTTCCATTCGTTATTATGTACTTGACGCAAAAACCTTTACAGACGGTTTCGCTCGTAGAAACCGGTATTTTTCTCGGGTTTTCTAACAATCTTTACATAAAGGTTTTTCGGATTAAACGGTTTAGAGCAATATTAACCGGGTTTTTATTTAGATTTTGTTCACCGCGGCATCCTCAGAAGTAGTCACAAGTTGCAACATGTTTCCCGATTTACCGCTCATCGTATAAACCGGTTAATTTAGGTTAAAATAAAGTTCTGTTTTAAGAACTTTATTTTAACCTAAATTAACCGGTTAACTTTTCTTAAGAATGTGAATGTTTTAAATCACGTTCTTAAGAAAAGTTAGGAGTAAAACCCAAATAAACCGGTTTGCCCGACGTCGCATGCGACTCACCGCGCGGCGGTAGCATAGCATCAGTCTTCATGTAGCCACACACCGCACTCAACCAAATGTTGAGAAAATCTAATCTTTTTGAAAGTACCTATTCATGTAGAATTGTACAAAATTATACTAATTTTAGCTGCAAATACAAGTTTTATTTAAATCAACATTATCTCAAACAGTAGTGTCATAGTTATTGTCACCATAAATACAGATTTCTGGCAATTTTGGTTGCTTGGTAAATAACTCCATAATGGAATTACTGTACCAAATCTATCATCATTATTAGTTAATAAATAGTCCATGCATATCAAGCTAGAGAAAAGTTCAAATACCTACTATGATCGTCGCGAAGTCATTTATTAGATTTAATTTAATATATGTATCTCTAAATGTAATATTTTCTTAATTTTTAATGCCCTTAAAAAATAATTTTATTTTCCAAAGGACATGGATAAAGAGATAATTATATTTAAAAAATAACTGATAATATTTGAAATCGCACCACAGCTTTCGTTACTTGGCAAAACATCGGAGGAAATATTTCAACTTAAAAGACTTTAAAAGATTATTATTTTGATTCAAGTGGGGAGATAGTGATGTTGCCAGTTTTTGAAATATGGTGGTAATTGGGACATGCTTATTATAACAATTGATATGATTTCACTAGTATTTTTAGAATATAGGTACAAGTTTAAAACTGTATTTAAAGAATTGAGTAATAACTACTAGACTGTAATTTACTTACTTTACCATTATCATATTATGTATAATTTGGATATTTCATTTATAAACCTTCCGGTTCTTTCTTTAGTACGATATCGAGGCCATGTCATATTTACAAAAGCGAGGGGCGTTACATGGATTAGCTTGTCATTAATATTGCTAGTTTTCGGTGGCACTGTCAGTTTTGTGGGATTAGAGATTTTAGGTATGACGTCCAGTTTGAATCTAAAATAGTGAATTTTAGTTTTATAACAAATATTGTGGTACAAATACGAAATCGAAAATAATACGGTCTTGCTCTAAAATCACAGACATGGACGTTTTCGGATTTTTATGCAAACAGCTAAATATCCGATTTCAGATTTTAAAATCGGTTTTTTTAGAAATCGATTTCAAGAGCGTCCCGGCGCCTCTGGCTTGCAGTTTTGATCGTCTCTAGTAATATTATTCGGTTGTAAGTGCATCGATCAAAAGCATCCAAAAATAAATAAATGCTTGCTTACGCAAATCTACTCAATCCGTGGTTTTCTGAAATCGGTTTTTCTAGTTCGGATTATCGATACGATACGATTTGTGACTGAAATCGGATTTTACATACCTAATTATGTTTTGTTATATCTGACGCACACTGATCACAGATAATGTTTCTTACAATGAGACAAACGGGAGGCGACATCAGTTGAATCATCATACCTACTTGTCGACGTTCAAGTAACGCTACTTATTCATATGTGGACTACGAGACGCCAAATTGACCGTGGCATTTTCGTTCATAAATAATTCTGGTCACTATATTGCAATATCTTACTGAAATTACCTGGTCCTGTGAGAGCTATGATGGCGACGTGGTCACTGACGCCAACATCTGCACCATAACCATAATATGGTGGTAGTATACTTTCTTGGACGGACTCCTTCACCAAGGTACTTCTAGAAATAGTTTTTCACTGTATCCAGTCCTTTCAACCCAGATGACCTAATAACTCTGGTCCTCCAGGAGGAGAATAGGGCCACCAGTACAGTACTCAAATACAGACGAGACCCGTCATTCCAACCTCGCCGCCGAGGTCCATCGCGATCGCGACTGCGTCCCCGAGTAAATGATACTCCCCCCGACCCTTGCTCGAAAACGAGGTGCTAGCAGTTGTTGCAGCTGAGCACGGAGCTTTAAATACCTCGTATAAAAATCAAGATGAAAATCTAAGTTTGATCCAGCCTGTCCCTTCTTGCTGTCCTCCCTCCAGCGACGCCCTAAGCCGAGGTTCATACCCCACAGGGGGTGCCCTTAGCGAGCGCTCGCCTAGTTTTAATTTAAAATAGTTTTTGCTCCTGGCTGAGTCTAGAAGCTTATGGCAGCCACAGGAAAGCCCGGTTAAGCAGCCATGGACCTTAGTGGTCAACTGCGAGATGCCCTAGTTTAAAAAAAAAAACTTTATCCAGTCATTTTCGTAGCATTTCTGTTAAGGATAGTACAATGGTCACAGATCTCATTATAGAGGTCAATTTGACCAATTGCGTGCAGCGCCTACATTGAAGTGGCCAGTACTCGGTAAATGTTCCTAACTACGGCGATTATTCACGCCATTTAGCTACAGTGTAGGCAGAAGGACAGGTTATAAGGTATTTTACCTGAAATGTGGGTTCTTTATGTAGTTTGAGCTATTGACTGTTCCTGTCTATGTCGCAAGACGAAAAAATTAAAACCGGCCAAGTGCGAGTCGGATTCACACAGGAAGGGTTCCGTACCACCGTACAACATTTAGCAAAAAACGCAGAAAGACCCTCGATTCTTGTATGGGCATTTTTTTTTGTTGTTATATCGGCAATAAATAAATCTGTGGAAATTTCAACTGGGTACCTATTATGGTTTATGAGATACAGTTCGCTGACAGACAGACAGACAGCGGAGGCTTAGTAACAGTATTCTGTTTGGCACCATTTGGGTACGGAACCCTAAAAAAGAAATGAATAAATTATAACAGGCTTTATTAAGTCTTCATTATTATTATGACATCTTCATTTTCATGAATGCCATTGAACTAGCATAAATGGTGAATAATAATATGTAGTTACAGCTGGGCCCTCTGGGCCTCGCGTCCGGCCCTGATTCAGGCCATGGTACGAAGCGAGAGGAAATGGGAGGCCGTCACCTCCTTCTGCGAAGCGGTAATGCTCGCGAAGGAGGAGGCGGAACGCGTGAGGGAGAGGCAAATTTCGCGCCCTCACGCCCCTAACCGCCGCAGAAGGAGACGCCCAGGGCGGCGGGAATCGCAAGCCGATTTCCGGCCACCGTAGGCGCGGACGTGCGGACGGTGAGCAATGGGTAGCTCACCGTCCGATAAGGACCAGGCCCGGGTCGACGGCGCGTTGTGTGTTCCACGCGCGCCTCAAAGAGATGTCAGCAGAATTGACGGGGTCCGTTAGGGCCGATGCCTGTTGGGGGTGCGAAGAAAACTGAAAAGGAGATAGTGGCCCCCGGCAACAGGGCAACCGAAGGAACACGGGTAGGTTTTAGTCAGTAAGAGTCTGACACGCCCCCCGCACCGCCCAAAAAAAAAAAGTGTGCGTTTAAACCACTACCAGTGACAACTCTTAGTAGATACAGCCTGGGAAATTAACTGTTTATCAAATTGACACTCTACGTCAATTTGCCATGTTATAGTCATTTCATACAACAAGGTACTAAAGAATGACAATTTGTGATTTAAAAATACATATTAGGGCAATTTAAGATAATCTTAACTTTAATATTATAAATTCGAACGTGACTTTGTTTATTAGTTCCGCTTTCACGCTAAAACGGCTTAACGAATTTGGATGAAATCTGGTACATAGGTAGACCATGACCTGGGTTAGGACATAGGATACATTAATCCCAATATTATCTGACCTCCACACAGGCGAAGCCGCGGCAAAAGTTATTTTATTATTTAATTTAATGTTCGTTAATGTTCGTTTAATGTTCTCGTTGGTCTAGTGGTTGCAAGCGCTACTGCTGAGCATGAGGTCCTGGGTTCGATTCCCGGGTCGGGCAAAGTGTTATTGGGTTTTTCTATCTGAAATTTCTCAGTAGCAAGCAGCCCGGAGCCTGGATTTGTGCCCGGTTGATGGCAATAGGCTCGCCCCCTATTACATGGGACTTAAAACATAACTGGCGAAATGTGGGTGAACCTGCTACAGGAACACCTCTGCCCAACCCTTCGGGGAAACAAGGCGTGATGTTATGTTTATGTATGTTTTAATTTAATGTCCATTAATATTTTTAGGTCAGTTTAGATAAATACGTGCCTATCAAAAATATCCTCACATTTTTTCGATTTTTTTTTAAATAGTTGTCTAATGGTTCACAACAGAATAGAGTTTTTATTTCGCCCACCAAAAGTCTAACAATTTTTGCAAGTTGTACAGCACAATCGTAGGATATTATCACCGGTTATTACCAGCACTCTGATACCAGCTCAGGAAGGAAAGCATTCGGCAAAACATTTCCCCTCGCGTTGATGGATGGGCTACAACTAAAATATGAGGGGTCACACCGCGGCCTGTTAAATTGGGGATCAGTTAACTGTAGTTAAGTGTGACATTTGTATTCGTGAAGGAAATGTGTAGTGTCAATTTGGTGATGAGAATTTGACAACTCCATTGCCAATGTCATTTTACAGACAGTTCAAATTAGACTAGGTCTAAAAGTATAGACTAACTATAATTATTTTTATACCTTTAGTGTAAAAACCAGTTCATTTTCATCAAAAGACTGACTTCACTTACTACTGGAAGGACCCTCTCTGCTTGGGCCAATCCCTCCTCTGTAGCAAATATCATACACCCATCTTCATGATAGAAAACTAACTAACGTTTGGCAGTTTTGTTAAATGGCTTAGATAATAATGGCGATAACATAAGAGCCTATAACAACATTACTCACATTCTGAGGTGATTGGAATAATTTCCCATGTAAAATAACAAAATCCGAAGAAGTATTCATTTTGTTTACTCGAAAAATATATCATAGAACTTCAATAAATCACTGTATATTCACAAAATACAAACTGCTTTCAGCCACAAGCAGTTTCAATTCCAAAACCCTGTTAAAAACAGAACTTTCGTTCAAAATATCAGTTTAACGGATAGTAGTGAAACCCGTCAAGGTGTTGGCATGACGCAAGTTTCGCGTGTAAGCTAAAGTTTCTACGCTATAGCGAATACCTAATACTCGATGTGGAACGATATAGATACAAGAATAAAAGGTCAGAAGGTTGAATCAATGCGATAAATTACAATGAATTTTTAGTGATACTGAAAATAATTGATATAGAAGATGCTGCACGGTGCATTCTGAAAGTTGGCAACAACGCAAATAGCTGTTCAATCGCTGATTTGATTATTTTGTCAAAATTACTAAATAAATGATTATCAGTTCAGTGATAGCCTAGTGGTATAACCTTCAGACTGCCAAGTCATAGATCTCGAGTTCGAACCCAAGGCCTCTGACTTTTCGAATACATGTGATTCAATTTATAAGTACTTTCTGGTACATATTATATAGTATAAATTAAAAAAGTCATATTGGTACTTGCCAGGATTTGAACCCTCGTGTACGAGAGGCGAACCCTTAACCACTAGTGATCATCATGACGATCCTATACATGATTATTTTAATCTACACTAGTATAATAAAGATAAAAGGTTTGTATTTCTGTTTGTAATGAATAAGCTCAAAAACTACTGGACCGATTTAAACAAAATTCAGAATTCTACGACGATGATTTAGCCTGAATACTACTTGTTATAATACAATAAAACCTGTGTAAGTGAGAACTGGGTTATCGAGAAATCCCTATAAATGAGGGTAATTGCCAGGTCCGGTCACTCTAACCCTATATAACCTCTATAAGTGAGAAACGGGAACCTCTATAAGAGAAAGTCGTTATTCTCTCGTGGTCCTCTATAACTGAGTCCGCTACTTGCCTATACCTCTATAAGCGACAGGCGATCGGAATTTAACATCTGCTATTTATGACTCATTGTTAAATTTCATGGAACTAATATTGTTTTTGTTCCTCTCAAGCTTTTCCAACCAGCCTCAACCTCTATAAGTGAGAAAGGCCACGCCTGTACCTCTATAAGCTAGAAAGTCGCCATAAAATTTAAAAAAAATCTAATTTTAAAATATTGTATTTCCCATAAAGCTACAAGGGCACTTATGAAACGTCAGAAGCTAGGTGCACGGTTCCAATTGATCGCTTCCTATGGAGAAGAGCCGGCAAGAAACTCCACGACAGTGATAAACCTCTATATGCGAAAAATGGATCACGGTCCCTTGAAGTCTCGCTTATCCAGATTCGACTGTTTTATAAACGCAAAAGTTTGTGAGAATGGATAGATGGATGGATGTTTGTTACTCTTTCACACTAAAACTACTGAACAGATTTGAATGAAATTTGGCGCACAGATAGTTTATAGCCTGGATTAATACATAAGATACTTTTCACCCCAATATTCCCACGGAATCGAGACTTATGTGGGTGAAACCGCGGGGTGCAGCTAGTATGATAATAGTCCACTTCACCAGTTATTGTAATTGGTTAATGTAGTGTAGAAGGCGAGAGCATATTGCCAGGCTACATTTAAGAATTTCCTATAGTTTGACCGAGACCGCTGTAGTGGAATGCGCGGCGAGGTAGGGGGCAGCGTTGACGAATGAGCGGCTTGTATTGCCCCGTCTACCCCGTCTCGCCGCGCACATACCTCAGACGCAGTATAACGGTCTCGGTAAAACTATAATAGAAAAAGACCTAGACAGGAACCGCAAGGCAGTCAAGCCAGTAAAGGAAAATAATATCACTCTTGGTAGCTCGTGCCAACACGAGAAAAAAGGATATCAAAATTACTTACCTAAGTTCTACTAAAACATAGATATTTGTTCAAAAATTCAGGTCCGGATCGGGAACGAAACTTGGCACTTCTGTACCTTATCTGTGCAGTCGCTAACCTGGCCCTCTAATTCCTGTAGCGGAGCGGGAAATGACTTTGTTTATAAAAGGGAGTGACGTCGACGTAATCATTTGTAACATTGGATTAAGTTGTATGTATTTATGCCCTTTTAGTATTTAGAAGGCAGTTGTTTTTTGTTACGTAGTTAAAGAAACCGGTATACAAGTCAAGTTTAATAGATATTTTAATCAATCGGCCTAACCTTATTTCAATTATGTTGGGGTCAGCTTCCAGTCTAACCGTATGCAGCTGAATATCTACCAGTATTTTACAAAGAGCGTTTATCTGAGCTCCTCCTCTAGTTACTGGATAACACAATACACCTTGATAAGACTGGTTGTCAGATTTTCGGGCTTCTGAGTACACGTAACGACTGTCAAAGATCTACGAATGACAGCCGGGATCAACTGCTTAAATTGCTTTATAAAATTTTAATGCAACTTAAATTAAATTCTCCTTTGGACTTATTTATTTTGGCATCAGCACCAACTGACGCAATAGGCAATTTTATTAATCTCGTGACAGTATGACAAATATGGGCCATCATGTAAACGATCCTTTAGACAAGCGGCTTGACCTCAAAAATACCCCTACGTTCACATCCAACCTCATTTCTCCCGCATAACACCATATTGGTTACGTAAAAAGTATTTTATCACCTCTTAAATACCGCAGACGGACACAAACATACCTACTGAGAACACGAAAAGAATCAAAAAAGGAAAAAAAAGAAACTTCGATTGCGCCCATTCAGACCTAAGTGTGTACTGTCAAGTTGACACGAGACAGAGATGGGTATATACAGTTGGTATAAGCTAGAAAGATACGGTATGATCGTTACTAAGCCATTGGGGTCGTCAGACTGGACACAGGGGTGCTTGCACTTGACCCCGCAGTGAAGTAAGGTACAATTTTGATTAGGGAGATTTTACAAATACAGAGAGGACATGAAATGAGAAGTATTGATAGTTAAATGATAGAGGAATAATGTGATTAGACCGTTACGGTAAAGAAGATGAAGATAACTACAAGAGTACCTAGTTTAGACAGTTTAGTAGTGTTGAGTGGATACCACCCGCCATGTTTTGTCTATGCTTTAAGGTTGACTGGTAGAAAATTCCTTAGGCATTAAATCCGCCTTTGTACAGCATTTTTTTACTTGTGCATAAAGTTTTAATAAATAAATAATAAATGTTAGGCAATTGACATAATGCTTTTTTTTAAGCGCATGTTACGTAAAGCAATTAATAATACAATGGAAAATCTTATAAATTGGCTTGATAATAATTTATATTACCCTTAATAAATCAGTATATGTACAATTTAATAAATCTTATAATAACAAATTTAATTTTAAAATTCATATAAAGTATCATCGAAGAAACGCATACCTAAGCAGTTTGAAAACAATATCCCGTGCCCACAACTCTTTTTTTTTCGTAGGTAAGTGTTACTATATCGGCCGAGCGCTGCAAGCTGAAATAGTCCTTATGGTTTATAGATATGCGTTTCTTCGATGGTACGGAATAAGTTTGCAAATAAAAAGGACTGTTGAATTTTAAAATGAATATATGAAAACTTCAATAAGTAGCACAAGCAAAGTTTTTGGGAACGATCATAGACGAACATCTAGACTCAAAAGCTCAAATCGATAGTATTATATGCTCTTAGACAGATTAAAAATGTTACAAACATCAAAACAGCTGTAATGTCCAGGTGATCCACACAATGGTGACACCCAGGCGTTTCCTCCCGCCTTATCTTGAACAGAAACCTCCCGAAACAGCCATGTCCTGTGAGGACCTGCGTTAGGCGGAAGGTGAGGACACCGTGGCGCCTCAAGGGTCGCGGTAGCTGTAGCGCCTGCCAAATTTTTTTTATGATACCATATTGGGTTTTAGTTTTATAACTTTTATTTTTTAACACCATACTGCGATTGCCAACCCGACTGCCAAGCATGGCGATTATGGTAACCGCCCCCCAAAAGAAGCACAGAACTAGTTAAAGTGGCGGCGCTTCGAGGAAGCCCATGTTCAGCAGTGGACGTCTTTCGGCTGAAATGATGATGATGATTGGGGACACCATGATAGCGGAGATTCCCTCAAAAAAAATAATACAAATATCATATGCCAGTCAGGTATAGTGTAGCTTTCCAATAGCAGAAGAAGATTTTTTTGTAATCGGATCAGTAATTCCAGAGACTACGTTTAACAAACAACTTTAGTAGTACCTACTATATCTTACTAATATTTTGTTTAGATATCGATAAACCAATAACCCCTTGCCAACATAACTTTATAAGGAATTGTATTTACTAAGTGCATTATGTTTTTTGCCAATTTCTTTCTTTCTTTTGATGTTATCGACAAGAGAGAAAGAGAAGAACTTTTATAAGATTAAATTATTTTAAACAATAATATAAAACTGCGTTTATCATTTATTTTCATAGAAAAAACACAGACACAACAAAGTTATAAATTTAAAATGTAATTCGGTAATGCGTTGGCTCCAACTCGCGTATAATTAGTGCTCATTTTTAATTGGACGCTCGCAATTCAGTTAGTAGTTGTGAGTTGATCTACTGGAGTAATTCGTTTAGTTAATTGCATAGGTTATTCCTGTGTTTTGTTTTTATAATGGTGAATAAACTTTTCTGGTTCACCGCTGACTAAACAACAACGCGGTGAACAAGAAAAAAATATGAAATTTATGCGACACTTTACTGTAGCTGATATCAATTACATCCGAAAGGATTGTCTTCATACCGGGGTAAAAACTATCCTATATTTAAATTTTAGTTAAAGTCTAATTATGTGCCAAGTTTCGTCCTAAGATAGTTAATTGATTCAGGCGTGACCTTGCGGAAATCCATAATAAAATGATGATGTGGATATATGTAGTAACCTTTTCCGCTTAGCTATTTCCAAAGAGTCTTGAAAAGACCCTGGAAGAAATCGACACGTGTTTCACCTCTCAACGAGGCATCCTCAGGATGACGATTAACTTGTCGTGAACTCGACAAGCCGCCGTGTTCGAGTTCACGACAAGTTAATCGTCATCCTGAGGATGCCTCGTTGAGAGGTGAAACACGTGTCGATTTCTTCCAGGGTCTTTTCAAGACTCTTTGGAAATAGCTAAGCGGAAAAGGTTACTACATATATCCACATCATCATTTTTTTAAGTTTCGTCCTAATACGTTCAGCCAATAAAGCGTTATTGAGAAACATACTCAAACAATTTTTTTTTCTAGAGTCCGAATTAAAGTCACAATTAAATTTTTTGTTACAATTTTTTGCAAGTGTATTGCTGTTTAAGCGTGTAAAATTCAGTCATGTAGACCTTCTGTACGTGTCACACAAAACTCTATAACACTGTGTGTTTTGTTCTTGTGTGTGTTTCATGCGTGTGCATTGTGTGGTCGTGTTAATTTCCATGCCCATGCACGATGGTCTAGCTAGATTGTCAGGTGCTAAACAAAAACTTGGAGATAAAACAGTAATGAGGGAAGTGTCTCTTTTTACCTGTTCTATTTCTCAAACTCAAACTCAAAGCATTTATTTCAAATAAACCAATTACAAGCACTTTTGAATTGTCAAGGGGTCGGTCAGTCAGAAAGATGAAGCCCACTCCAAAGCGTAGTAGGTAGAGAAAAACGGGCAAGAAACTCCACGTACACTCTTTTAAATCACAATATGGTTACAAAATATTGGTTACATCATTCATGTTATAGTTATAAATGTGACAACGATGCAGAACGATAAAAGCGTCGGTAGTAAAAAATAAAACAATTCAAAAATCAAATTAAAATAAGTTATGGCAGCTAGAAGATGACCAGTCCCTACTGACAGAGCCCGTTCACGAACATGACTTACTTAATTTCTTACTTACTTTTACGACTCTTTTACGATTCTTACTTAAGGATATCATTTAAGACAGAGGATAAGGAGGATATCAGAAGAGGTTGGTGGTGGCTTTCTGAAGAAAGTAGAAAAATAAATATCGTTTGAGTTTTGCGTTTCGTACGGACATTCCATTTTTTTAATCATTTGTCGTCGTTGCTCAATGGCTTCCACATTGGCATGGAAACCAGTGTTTATTCTTAAAGCATATTTTTGAGTTAACGGTTTACCAGAAAAAAAGGGTAGCTATGAGGCCTCATCAATCATCATCATCATTTCAGCCGAAAGACATCCACTGCTAGACAAAGGCCTCCCCCAAGGACCGCTACTTCGACAGATTCTGTGCTTCCCGCATCCAGCGGATTCCTGCGGCCTTCACAACAATAATAATATGCGTTTTTCGCTTTGCCTCGAAAATTCTATTTTCAAACCCACTTTACTATGCTTGATTAGATACTGCATTTTATTTCTCAGCTCAGGCGATATAGTCTACATTATGTAATTTTGCAACAAAATAATCAATTCCCCTTTTATTTCCTCCCATGTAGAAGCTTTTAGCCATATAGTATATCGTCAGATTTTACAGCAGTGTGAGCTTTAACGAGGCATATCTGTGACCCAGTTCTCACATTCAATTCCTACGGCTAACGTAGACTTTACGGAGCTTATGTCCTATACCTTTTTGGCCATATCGTCCATATAATCGCCAAAATGCAGAGAGTGTATGAAAAGAGGCCTTAACTCTGCTGTGGGTTGATTACAAGCTATATTTAACATCAATACACATCGATTTTTTGCATTGGATTTGGCTGTCACTCAAATTGAATACATAATGCAATTTTTGGCTTAATATCTAGTGCTTAGCCCTTCAGGGAAACCAGTTGTGTTAATATGTCATGTGTGTGTGTGTAGTCGGTGTGTGTGTGTGTATGTAGTGTGTGTCACGTTATCATCTGATGATGATCGTCAATTTGTTATTTTCGTGTTTGTTCTTTCTTTGCGTCATGTTTACCGCAAATAAACGAATTAATAATATAAATAATAATAATTTACAAAAGTAAAGTGCCTATCTGGGTTCGAACCTACGCCCTACAATTCGTAAGTCGAAGCCATTACCACTGGGCCACCACTGCTCATTTTATTATCCCTAAAACAAAACAAATTGTATTCTTTAGAAGTTTTATACTCATTTTATGTTTCACATAGTAAACTTCCTCTTACATGAGGCGAGAGGAAGTTTATGAAAACTGTTTTTAAATATGAGATTTAAAATCAATTTTCTTAAACGCTCACAAAAATAAAACGGTCTCGTTTCAAATGGTAAAAAAGTTCACCACAGAAACGTTTCAAGTGTGGTTTCAGGCTATAGCAAGACAGTTGGCAGTCGTCGGATATATCCTGCTTACCCCCGAGTTGTATAGCACGATGATACTTTACGACCTCGTTACGGAACACGTACTTACAGTCGCGGACAAAAGTGTTTCTGTTTTTGATGAGGCATTTTTTTGTGTCAAACTCAAACTCAAAGCATTTATTTCAACTAAACCATTTACAGGCACGTTGAATTATCAAAGAATCGGTCAGTCAGAAATATGAAACTAGTTGCCCATTCCAAAGCGTAGTAGGTATACTACGCTTTGGAACTAGCTTCATATTTGTACCTATGGATAAGAACGGGGAAGAAACTCCACCGACACTCTTTTAAATAAAAAAATTCACCCGTTCACGAATATGACGCATAAATTAGCACCATTCAGCTCAACCATTTTGAAGGGATCTAAATGATCCAACACACGCGCCACCATGTTGTTGTGTTTTCCTCGTATCACTTACAGACGCACTGCCTGTCGCGCCCGTCATATCGCGCTGGTTTGCTCCAGCCTTTACCCAGCTATTGTGTGAGTCGCTCCATGTAAAACGCTGGTATTCATAAGCATTGGGTTAGACTGGAAGCCAGCCCAAACATAGTTGGGCAAAGGCTAGGAAGGATGATGATAATATATTTTTTTGGGATTATCTTTTAACTAGGTGCGCCCCGCGGTTTCACCCGCATAAGTCTCGATCCTGTGGCAATAAAAAAGGGATAAAAAGTATCCTATGTTACAACATAAGATACTTTTTCATGGTCTACCCATGTTCTAAATTTCATCAAAATCTGTTCAGCCGTTTTAGCGAAAAAGCGTAACAAACAAACAAAAAACAAATAAACTCACTTTCACGTTTATAATATTAGTTAGGATTTCCTTATGGTATTAGGAAAAGCCTTTGGCTGTTTTCAGAAAATAATTACAGTCTGTCTCATTTTCACAAACCTTTCCTTAACCATAATCATACCAAACAATACGAAGGTAATATTATTAATTCTCAAATTACTTTGAAATAATTCGAAGATAAACAAGGGTTTATTTTAGACTCCATAGTTTAGAGTGACATAAATAACTCCAATTGAGCCCACACAGCATTTGCATGACCTGCAAAATGCTCAACAAATTGCGATAATTTTGTAAGTTATTGTTAATTCCTATTATGTTCTGTAACAGAAACAATTTAAATTTTGACAAACAGCTATTATATACAAAACTACAGTTTCCTATTTCGTGAGGTGGATACAATGAATATAGTTGATAAATAAGATGCCCCTCTTATTTATCCACTATTTTCAGTGTATCCATCCCATACCTATAAAATAAATAATTAGCCTGAATAATTGTCCCATTATGAGAGATCATAATGAGACAATTATTCAGGCTAATTATTTGTAAGTGACAGAAATTATAAGTTTCTTTTTGTCCGTAAATATTTCTAGTGGACAAAAACAAGCCTCTATGAAATTCATGACAGACAAATACTTCAGACCTCAGAAAATGCCCTCAAAAATATTACTTCGACTGCTTAAATAACTGCATGAAGCTATTTATAAAACAAAAATAGTTCACATTCGATATGGCAGTCACATAAGTCTCCAACAACATGAAAACGTTAGCTGTGCAACCACGTTGCAGTTTTCATGAAAAATATTTAGTTTACAAATAAAAGCTTAGTCTTGGCTACAAAACGTTGAATTTGTAACTGACTGTCGAGCTATCGACCACGACAAAAGACAGCTAGCGTCCTTAGTAACATATACATGCAACAAAACAAGGCATTTACAACCTTATCTCCACCAGATACAACTGAAATTAACCTCTACCATACCCGCTAGAAAAACCACCCCACATTCAAATTTAAACTCTGAATTGCAAAAAATATAGTTCAAAATTGAATAGTCACAAACTCACGCACACATACGTATCCCGTTCGATAAAATAACTTGTTGCACGTCACAGCACGCACACACACACGCCAACACACACAGCTATGTTTACACGAGCATAAATGGATAGGGCTTGTTGGCAAAAAGTATTGAGTTACGAGGAAATGATAGAAAAATATATATTTCGTGAGGTCCTGGCCTTATGGATACCTATTGAATAAATTTTTGATGTTACCTCCGGAATTTTGTGATCGGAAAGGTAATGTGTTTATTTTTTTATCATCTTCTTGGAGACATCTTAGGTTGGTTAGTTGCGAAAATAAATGAGAAAATCTTTGGTTCATAGAATATTTATATTTTCCATCCTGAATTTTCTTACGTCTTTGAAGAAAATTTTGTTAAAACTTACGTGCATCGACGAGACACTGGTTTTAAGCAAAGTTTCTTCGATAAGATATTCGCTACCTCACAAAATGCAGTCAGTCTGAACAGATTTTCAGTCTAGGAAATTTTAAAATAGAATACATTAAAGGTTTTCATTTTTGATGCACAAAATTAAATTCATGTTCATTTATTTGTATTCCATATTGCAGAGAAGATGCTGTATAAGTAAAAAAAATAAAAAATAAAGGTAGGTGCAAAAATATGGACCCTGTAAGAGCGGCTACGCACTGTTCTAAATTCGGACGAACAAAGATCGCATCTAGTGCACAACCATTAGCATTAGGACTAGTGCGTTATTCAAATGGCTCATAGAAAAATCTTTCTATTCTGTGAATGAGTACCTAAATTTTAAAGATTTTCACTGACATTTTACTTTTATAATTTGACAAATGATTGACATTTTTATTCTTATTAAAATAACTATGATGTATGTTCCAATTTTATTAGCTTCTTATTTAATCTATGTAATTTTGCATGCTAGTTTTAACGAAATGTTTTAGAACTTGATAAAAAACCCGACCATCTGTATGTACTACAATTCTTGCAAATAAAATTTCATTTCATTTCATTTCATTTCATTTCATGGCTACTTCGGACCGACATTTCTTGGATTCGGATCGGATGTAGTAGCGACGCATGAGGATAAAATTAAAATAACGAAATAAAATTAAACTAAATTAAATCTAACAATAAATATAAAAATACGCTATCTGTAAAACTGAAACAGGTGAAAATGAGAAATGCAGTCGACAATACGTCGGCGGTAACCTTTTGACCTTGACCTTGCCTAGCATGGCAAGGAGTTTCAATAGAGGGCAGTTTATACTGCGGGGTAAGTGCGTAATACACTAACAGTAGCAATGACTTTCATTTCTACAGTTCAACAACATTCATTGCGTTATTTACGTCGTTGAGCAGACGAATTTTCCGAACAAACGAAGCAATGGATTAGCAATATTCTTAAAAATCATTCAGATTGTGATTGAAAGTGTGTTAAGCAATTAGTGTGCTGGTTTTGTTGCCACTGACATAAATTTACATGCCACTAATTTTCTGCTGCTATCTAAAACAGAATGTGAGAAAGAAATTGGTGTAGGTATACTGGAAAAAATATCGATACATTTTTACCTATGCAGAATGCTAATTAATTTAACTCACTTTGAGGCTCTTACAAACAGGCGCGACACGCGACACGACACAAAGGTACGTCGCGTCGCGCGACGAGCGGTGTCTTTATGTCTCGTCGCGTGTCGCACCTGTATGTAAGAGCCTTTAAGGGGAATGCACTAAGGTAGCCCGCGAAATCCTGACATCCACCACCAAGTAACTAAGTAACACTATACCCCTTGGTAAGACTGGTTGTCAGACTTTTGGGCTTCTAACTACCCGTAACGACTGTCAAAGATCTACAAATGACAGCCGGGACCAACAGCTTAACGAGCTTTCCGAGGCACGGAGGAGTCTCGATATTTTTTTAAAGATGGTCACCCATTCACGGACCAATCACGACAAGCATAGCTTAACCTGATCGATCGACCCGTGCGGCTATTATTACTTAGCCACAAGCTCCTCTGCTCGCTGGTATTACAACATACCAAAATATATTTTAGAACTTGTTAGTGAATAAATTCTCACTAAATAAACTACAGTTAAACCTACAATAGGTATATACGTTAGCATGTCTCTGTCTACTCTTGTGGTATTATCAGGCGGGATGTGTTTGATGGAGAGAACCGGAGCGAGCACCGCCGGTTGTTAAATCTAGGCTCTAGCTACGAGTAAGCCCTTTGTCCAAAAGTGTAGCCTGTATATACCTATGGTTAAATACGTAGAACTACAGATTTATAGAGGAAGATATGGCATTCGTTAAGGAATCGGAAACACCTACGAATAAGGGATAGTAAATACACTTTTTATGGGTAACACCGGAGTGAAAAAAAATGCGAACTGAAGTTAAGCAAAATCTTGCATCGCGCAAGCAGGTTGTTCCGCGCGACTAGTATGTATACAACATCCCGACATCAACAGTCGGGCAGTAGTCCACCAGATATAACACCCGGTTGGTCGGAGGATCCTCCCTTTTATATTATAGATAGAGGATGAGTGAGCTTTACACCCTGTTCTCACAATGCAAAATAATAAAAAAAAACATTTTTATTTTTATATATTTTAATTATTATTATTATTTGACTGCCTCGTTGGTCTAGTGGTTGCAAGCGCTACTGCTGAGCATGAGGTCCTGGGTTCGATTCCCAGGTCGGGCAAAATGTTATTGGGTTTTTCTATCTGAAATTTCTCAGCAGCAGTCTGGAGTCTGGATTTGTGCCCGGTTGATGGCAATAGGCTCGCCCCCTATTACATGGGACTTAAAAAATATAACTGGCGAAATGTGGGTGAACCTGCTACAGGGACACCTCTGGGCAACCCTTCGGGGAAATAAGGCGTGATGTTATGTTTCTTTATGTTTATGTATATTTTAATCAAGACGGTAAAAAAGCAGCGAAATATTCTTAAAATTATATTTTTCCAAATTTTCGAGAGCAAAATGACGTTTGTCACCCAGTATAGATTTGTATGGCGAAAACGACCTCTCTACGTCAACTGACATTGGACAACATTTTAAATTTGGCGCCATTTCTGAAGATATCTGCTTAGGCAGGGACAGATTATACCTGTGAGGTTGATTGTAGTGACCATATACGTACCTCCTGAAGCCCGCTACTAAACGAAATATGCACGATTGGGAAAAAAAACGCATTAATTAGAGTAAAATCTGATGTCTATTAATAAAGATAAAATATGAAAATTAAATATTTTCTAGATTCTTAATTTCTAGTACCTAAATACAGCGTTTGCAGTTGAGTGCGGGGTCAACGGCCACTGTAAGGCTCCGCGCAAACGGGCCACCGACCACAGCTACGGGTGGTTGGCGACAAGCTGTTTAGATGATTTTTAACACGATTTGTATGGAATCGCCGCACACGTATAGCGAGTGGCGTCCACTCCCGACTCAGTGTCCGCGACACGCTACCGGTGGCGGCCACTCGCGACTCAGTGTCTGCGACACGCTACCGGTGGCGGCCACTCGCGACTCAGTGTCCGCGACACGCTACCGGTGGCGGCCACTCGCGACTCAGTGTCCGCGACACGCTACCGGTGGCGGCCACTCGCGACTCAGTGTCCGCGACACGCTACCGGTGGCGGCCACTCGCGACTCAGTGTACAAGATATGTGACCGGTGGCAGCCACTCGCTGCTTAAAAGCCGACTACTGTGGCGGCCACCTATCATTAATCCGATCCAGCCCGACCCTAGCTGTCCTCCACCAGCGAAGCCCTAAGCCGAGGTCCGTACCCCACAGGGGTGCCCTTAGCGTGTAGTCGCTTAATTTCTAAGTTTTATGCCCTGGCTGGAGGCCTTAATTTATTGAGGCAGCCACAGGAAAGTCCGTTTATGCAGCCGACAACCTCCTAGGTTGACCTGCAAGATGCCAATTATAAAAAATAAAATAAAAACGGCTACCTATCATCACCTTTGTTTGCACGGTAACGAAGGACGTGGCGCGTGACAGCCACCGGTGCCTGTGGTCGGTGGCCCGTTCGCGCGGAGCCTTCGTATAGTAATTTAAAATTATGAATCTAGAAAATTCATAAATTTGTTTTATCGTCATTGGATATCCATCACGTCTGTGAAGTTTCGTCAGCTAATTTTATTTCACCCTGTATTATCACCTTGGTTTTAATATACTCCTGATTTGACCTTAACACCTACTATAAGATATTATCGTATCGATATTATTAGTTACAATCAGTAAACAATTTCGCCCACTGCGTCTGATAAATTCCGCATTGAACAAATTGTTCATGCAATCCATGATCTAAAAGAATCTATTATAATGTGTTTTAGCAAACATTTATGTAAAGTCAAGGACATTAATGTCTAAGCAAATTGACTGCCAACTTAAATTGTCCGTATATTCAAATCATAAGTAATAATCATTTTTTTGCCTTTACTGTCCCACTTCTGGGCAAAGGTCTCCCCCATACTTCGCCATACATCTTTGTGTGCTGCCCTTTCCGGCCAATCAGTCAAGAAGAGTGTAGGTTGTCGCGCCAGCGTTTCTTAAGCTTGCCTCGGTGACGACGCCCGTCTTCAGGCACCCACTGCGTGACGACCCTGGCCCATCAGTCCTGATGCATCCTGTACGTGTAGCCCGGCCAGTCCCATTTCAGCCTCACGGTCTTATCGCCAACATCGGCGAGCCCTGTCTTCAAGCGTATTACTGTGTTGCAAATTCGATCCATTTGTTTTATTTTCAAAATAATAAATTCCTTGACTACAGTAAAAAAATAGGCGAAATAAAAACAAATACAGGCTTCCATTGCCAATCTCACATACTGGTAAGTGATACTGGGTACCAACACTAATGACGCGGTTGACGATGTTACATGTTTGTCTAGAAGAAGAAAATCTATTAATGTGAGAGTTGAAGATTCTCACGTTACATGTATTGGGATAAACGATAACTCCAGCAGAGACGGCCACTCCATAACTACACATTTGATTGTGTACGCACACAATCAAGTTCAAATCATTAAGACGCAGATATATGGCAATGACCTTGAGTGGTTAGCTTGCGTGTTCTGTACTGAGCTCAAGCAGCGCGTTGTACTCACCCATCAAGGAGCGCTGTCCATAATTAGACGCATTATTAATTTATTATAAATAAAACAAAAGGTATTTTAATAAAACACATATACTAAAAGATCAATAATTAAATTATCTTTAAAATGGTGATAGTTTTAGGAAATTACGCTTGATAGATATTGCGTGATTCTCAGTTTTTTATCCGCATTAAACAAATCAATTTCACCATGTAATTTAAACATAATCTAAAATATTCCTATATTATGTTATTAAGAAAATGCTCTAATTTAACATATATATATTCAAAATCATTAACAGTACTCGTATAGACGTGATTTTCAGTATAAAATCATTAAAAGTCGGTTATCGTCGCCTTAACTGCAATAAACGTGTCGCAAACATATTAAGAGAATTTTCGTAGCAGCATCTTCTGTACATTAGATACTAATTATTATTCTAACGGTGCAAATGACTTCACATAAGCACACTTTCTCCCAAACGTGGTATTATCAACCCTGCTATCATCCACCATTATACCTTGACCCATTATATTTACCCCGACTCATCGCTATGAAGGGTTCACTAACATTGGCCATTGAAACCGATATAAAAAGACCCCTACCTCTTAGTTTTCTTTCCTCAGTGGTCAAATAAAGTACTTAGGATGGTGTGAAACTCAAAGGTCAATAATAAATGGTAATGTCGGTCTGAATGACTTTCAAGGTCAAGGAAGTAAATTCAGAAGGAAATGGAAAATGAGTTTCCATTCCCGATATCGAGTTTCCGAATGGTTGGAGAGTGGTTTTTCTTGGCTTGTTATCTTCAGTTACAATTAGGACAATATGGGGTTTGTAGAATACAGCTTTACAGCTTTGATGTTGTCGAAAACCGCTGCTTTAAAAACGAATTGCATTGCGCATTTCTCCGTTTTAACTTCCTGCAATTTCCCCAACACTTTTGGAACTCAGCAAGGAGGCAGGCTTGGAATTAAAATCATTTATTTCCTATTCCGCACAAATTCCTTAAAATAAAAGAACAAAAAATAATAAAAGTAACAAAAACGACCAAATGCTTTGGTCGTGCTTTCATTTGGTCGTTTTTGTTATTTTTATTAATTTAAAAAAATAGACCCTACTGTGTTTGGCTCTGTACGCAGTAACACAGTAACACAGTAGGGTCTATTTTTGGCTCTTCTACAACCTTGCCTCTTCCAAGTCACATTGATTCATTTAATATCACACACTTGAAATCTTCCTGCAGAACCACTGATTTCAATGAAAGCGTCATAAATTCCGTCTCACTGACGTAATAATGATGAAAGCTCACATTAATTTGGTAAAGCATTCCCCATTACCGGGGTAATTCTTAGCCGACTCCTTTTCAAATTATTGGCAAATGCTATACCTATTAATATCCCTACGAGATCGATAATGCCGAAATAGTTTGTAGTAAGTAGGTATATTTTGTTTGTATAGGTTAGATTTAGCTTCAGAGGACTAGAGGACATTTGAAATGCTTCAAGTAACGATAAGCAAGCATTGTTAAAACAATTTTTCTTCTTCCTGCCCTTGTCCCCATGTCAGTAGGGATTGGCGAAAAATGATTTTCCCTTCCATTGGTGTCAGCCGTCACGTTACCATTTTTTCCCTTTTCATCCATGTCATAGCTACAAACAATAATCTTCACTTCAAAAAGTTTGACCTTTTTAAATCGACCCCGGAGATAAAAATAGTTCTCGCAAAAACTATGCACATACCACGGTACGGAGCATGTTATATATTTTTCATGAATATTGCTGGCTAGGCGCTCGGGCGCCTGCGATGATTTTTTGTGCTATTTTTATAAATATTCCAGTCGTTTTCCATAGCGTAAAGTGGCTAGCCTTAATACTGTAGCGAACTGGCTTAAGTGGAAGTTAACATTTTTTGGTATGAGAATATTTTGGGAAGTAATTTAATATTTCTTACCCAGTATAGTAAGAAAATTCCTTTGGGAGAAATAGATGTATGTTCAATAACAGTTACGGTGTTTCCTCAACCGATTTTAATGAAGTTATTTTGCAATTACGTTATTTATTAGTCCTCCAAGCCGTATTTCGGCCATGGCGGCCAATGTTAACAGACACTTGCCATCGCATCGGCGCGGGAGATATTTATAGTGCACAAGGGGTGTGCGCAGACACAGGTGCACTCACACTTACCTCACTCTCATAGTCCGATGGGACGGCAATCCGACATGATCGGAGAGAGATCAGGCGCAATACCAACGGCTTAAGGTGCTTTCCGAGGTACGGGAATATCACACCGCCAACATCCAAACTCGGGGTTTTACTAAGAAATTCCTAATGGAAAAACCCAATAATACTTTGTCCGGCCTTTTTTTTGGGTGGGAAATTATCAAATAACTTCTCCCGCTCTGGGCGGAGCGAGAGGGCGTGTCAGACTCTTACTGACTAAAACCCATCCGTGTTCTTTAGGTTTCCCTGTTGCCGGAGGCCGCGACCTCCCTTTCGGTTTTCTTCGTAACCTCGGCAGGCATCGGCCCTAACGGACCCCGCAGTTCTGCTAACATCTCTTTGAGGCGCGCGTGGAACACAACGCGCCGTCGACCCGGGCCTTTTCCTTATCGGACGGCGAGCTACCTATTGCTCACTATCCGCAAGCCCGCGCCTACGGTGGCCGGGAATTGGCCTGCGACTCCCGACGCCCAGGGCGTCTCCTCCTGCGGCAGTTAAGGGCGTGAGGGCGCGAAATTTGCCTCTCCTTCACACGTTCCGCCTCCTCCTTCGCGAGCGTTACTTTGCCCGGCCTGGGAATCGAACCCAGGACCCCACGCTCAGAAGTCGCGCTTGCGACCACGAGATCAACGACGACGGCGACATTATTTAGATCACATACTCGTAGAGCGGCTTTATGAAGTTGAAAAACGCCTGTAACAAATTCAATCTAGTTTGATCTGTCGGTTTTCTAACGAAGTCTTTGTAAGATGTTCTACCTAACGTCACACAAATTCCTGACGTCACACAAATCCTATAGCGCGCGCATTAGAATTTACTGCACGAACAGCATATATGTATATATAACTTCCCCGACATCAATCGTTGAGCAGTTGCCCGCCAGACTCGACACCTGTCTGGTCAGAGGATCCTCCCTTTTCCATAGAGGATGAGTAAACTTTACATCCTGTTTATCATACCTCTAAAAGCTTAGTCTCCAAAATATATGCTTGCTTTTCTATCGTGGCAAGAGGCGCCTCAGACTTAATATTTAAAGTGCCTTTTAAGAAAGAAAAAGTATTTATTGGGATGGCACTGGAGATCACTAATTATAAGGTATCAATTTTTATTTTTTATTTTTGTCTGTCTATCTGTCTGTTTCTTCCGGATAATCTCCGAAACGCCTGGACCGATTTTGACGGGACTTTTAGCAGCAAATAGCTGATGTTATAAGGAGTAACTAAAGCTACTTTTATTAAGAAAAGTGAGTGAGGCCGCGGGCAGCAGCTAGTAAAAAAAGCAAACAAAGTAAAATAAAAGCAGAAAGTCCTGTACGAGGCCAAAGGGCTCATATCTCAGCATAATGATGCTTATTATGTGAAATTCTACATTTATTTCTCAAAAATTCTGCATTTATTTTTCAAAAATTCTACATTTATTTCTCCAAAAAAAAGAAAACTACTACTTCCAGGTTCCAGGATCTTTCAGAGATAACACAACACAGGAAGATCATATTTCAATAAAAGTATTTTCTTTAATATATATGCCAGGATCCAGAGCTGCATTTCGATAACTTCAAAACAAATCCCTGGAGAAATTCTAGCTCGTCTTGAAACTCTCGGCGAGACTAATCGGGAAGATTTCAATTCCGAGCACAGTGCAGGCTGTATCCTTTTGTATAGTTTTTTAAGGAACGGATATTAAACAAGGTGTCTAGCGTCGTCAGTAAGGATACTACCATTTCCTATTATTTATGGTTCAGGTTTGCAATTTTCCCACCAGTATAAAAAACCCTCGTCGGATCCCTGAGGGTGTTTTTAAGTATCGTACTGAGAATCTATTCATGTGGAAACTATCAGGGAAAAAAAAACAAAAATAAATCGCCATTTTATTTTTTCAGAGTACAATTTTACCAGATTTTTACATGAGGTGCGGGCGGCCGTTATTTAGAGGGTGTCTACAAGTCATTATTTGTGACCCCTGTTGAAAATTTGCTGATTTTTAAAGGCTCGTGCAGACCAGCGCGATATCGCGGGCGCTACAAGGGTCGCTGCCTGTAGCGCCCGCGATATCGCGCCAGTTTGCACGAGCCTTAATGGATTCGGGGTGATTTCGGTACCAAAAATGTAAATTTTAAATAGCAAAAACTGTTTATTTTCAAAAATAATAAGATTTTTTATTACTTTTGGTAACGTTTTAGCAGCACCTATCTGCTCCTTTCGGATCGATCAGGTTTTTTTTTTACCTATTGTATAAAACGGATGCAAATAACTAAAGACATCTGTGTGGCTGACTTAAGACAAAGTTTACATAATTTGCTTATAAATTTACCAGCAGCCATTTCATTCGAAGTGGAACATAGCAATGCTGCTTGGCTGCAAACATAGACATGGAGGCATTTACAATAAACCCAGCCATTTTTCTGCTGATCCTGAGGCCTAGACATTGTGACATTCTATCAGTGATAACGACTATGGAAAAGTCAAAAATGTATGGGAATCACATAAGCTACAGCTGAAAAGCTTATGTCAATGTTGTTGAAAATTGTTGTAGAAATACAAAGGACTTTGAAATTGATTGCCACTTATCTAGGTCTTCAAAACTTATGACGCAATGGGAAATTTTATTCTGCTGTAAGATGTTCAAATTCAGTTCTTGAAATATTTGTCCGAAATTTGTCTCCAAAATATTTGTCAAAACGATCCACCGTATTTTACGCCCACATCTTACCCATCATTATCACTCCAAATCATCATAAAACCTTAAAAACCCAAAAGAAACAGAGATAATAATTTCCATCTAAATCGGTATCCCCTTAACACATACCTCGAAATAGCAGCGTTTGATCGCCAACAGGCGCTGCGCATGAGTCGATCGATCGATTGATTTATACACACATCCCTTCTCACTTAAACAACGTAACTGCCACTTTTATACCACTGGAAAATCGACCTTACTTCTTAAAAATAGAGTTTAAAATTGAATGGTGTAGTAGTTCTTCCAGAATCAGGTATAAATTCACGCGCCATCTTTATGAGAGTAGGTAGAATTGTGAAATCAGGACAGGGCCACGTGCCATAGGCAAGAGACCAGACGGTTTACGTAATGTGGCTTATTTAAATTTTGGGGGACTTGTACTGGGATTTCCAAGTCTCTTTGTGTTTGTGGCTAAAAATAAAGGTTACTTGCGGTAGGAAAAATGTAGCGATACAACAAAGAAAAGAAGTACCTACTTATTAGAGAGATACTTGTAAAAAGGTTATATCTGTGAAGTTTGAGCAAGAACTATTGTTAGGTAAGTACGGATGGCACTATAATTTCAGTACCCTAATTGCGTATCTCGTTTTCGTAAACAATTTTGCCTAATTTGTTTCATTTTGAGAGTTCAACAACATTCATTGCGTTATTTACGTTGTTGAGCAGATATTTTTTTCCAACTTATGAAGCATTAGCAATCTGTTTCAAATCGAAACAGATTGTGTTGTATGCGCAATTAGGGTACAGGTTGCCAATCAATATTATTATGGTTATGAGTTTTGATTCATAAAAACGAGCCACCCTCAGGAATAAACCAATTCGAAGAGACAAAAATGAAGACGTGCTTCGAGGGCAACTACAAAATCTTCCATCTTCGTCATATAAACAATTTTCTTGGATGCAATTCCTTACTGAAGGGGCCTCTCAATACCTGCTTCTGGGAACGTCTTGATTAATTGCCAGAAACACCATGCTTGGCAACCAAAACTTATATTTTTACTGGCCATCAGGAGGATGCTGTGCTGCTGATAGGATCTAGAATAAGAGGATCTTACAAATAACCTAATAGCCTAGCCAAAAATTCCACTGTTAGAAAAATAAATCGCGACTCAAATTGCCTACCACATTTCTTTTAGAACTTCAACGAAATTCTTACTTAAACAGAAAAAAAATGCAAAAAGAATTCGCTTTTCCAACAAAACGCCGATTTTTAACAAGCTTTGCTTAGGGTTGGGGGATTCAAGTCCTTGACTTAAGAACTGACAACCCCTAAGAGAAAAATAACTTTGAAGTCTCAAAAATAAGGTAGAAATTCAAATAGCACGAAATCCCCGACCAACGCTTACCGTAAAGAAAATGATGGAAATAAAGAAAAACGCACATTATTTTTTGTAGCAGTAAAGTTTAAATTTCAATAGAGTATGTAAATTTTCTTCTTTTTTTAAATAAGGCCAGTATTATTGGAGTTGAAGAGCATAGTATAAGAGGGACTCATTGTTTTGAGTGAGCTGGCTCTATGACAAAGAACTTTTCACCTTATTTTGTTACCTGTAGAGTCTATAATCTATTGTTACTGCCTATTATTGATTACAGATAGGCACTAGACATAATATAGCTCGGGATATCACGACTTGATTCAAGTTTACTGGGTCATTCCACTCGCTAGGCAAGTACACAGTACAAGTACTGGCTTTAACAGTGATTGCATAGGCTTTTAGAGCTAAAAGTCATTGTAAATATAACATTGCTCGTTTACTTCATAATAGAGATTTAAAAGGGTATTTTATAAGGTACTGTAAGCTAAGAAAAGTAATGACCTTGACCTTCGTTCTAACTTTATTTTGAATGTGTAAGTATTACACAAATCTTGGAGACTCGACTGAAGTTATTTTCGTTAGTTAGCTAAATCGTCTCAATAAATAGGGCGAGAGGTCAATTTTGTTCGTTCCCATTTTGATACAATACGATCAAAATAGGAACTTTACTAAGTTAGTGTATTGTAAGGTCAAGGACAGCTTGGGTCATTGTATTATAAACTTATGGAATAGAGATTTTCTCGTGTGCTTTTGGAGTCTGTCATTTTTTCCGTAGAATTGACCACACTTTAACGGTATCAAGATAGACAATATTTACTTTTTCCTGATGCATAATCACAAATCATTTTTTACACGCCTGCCCAAAAAGGAGTGTAATGTTTTCAGAGTTCTTTTATGTACGTATGTGAGTTTCTTTGTGGCAACATAACTTTTAAATGCCTGGGCAGATTTGGATGTATGGGGTTTCGTTAGAATCCTTACATCATCCTGATGGCGACCTCTTAGATCAAAAAGTATCTGTTAAGTCAGCGAGTAATTGAATGACCTTTCGCTTTGTATATACAGATTCACTAATACAACTTGTTTATTACTTTTTAGTTCGGTTTTTGGCAGTTGTGTTTTTGAAATTATTTATTTTTTTAACAAGATAAGATCGATGTTTCCTCTCCTAGTACTAAAGACCGCCTCTGTGGTTTAGTGGTTAGACCATCTGTCTCAGACCAAGAGTTCCAGGGTTCAATTCTCAGTAGGGGCAAAATTTTCTGCTCGGTTACAGGTAAGTTAGACAGTTCGTCTGGGGTTGAGGATTCCGGGTGAAGCTCGCTTCCACCTTCGGCCTGATCATCAGTTGCCATCAGATGAGATGCAGGCTAAGAGCTTCCCCGTTGTGGGTAAATAAATAAGACAAAACACCGAAACAAAATCAAAGGTCACAGTCTCTTTTAAAGTCCAGACATTATCTTGGTCAGATCATGTGAGGACCATGTATATTAGTGTCTGAAATGGTCTTTTGAATAAATTAAAACTACACAGATTTAAGTTGACCTGTCCAGTCAGTGCATGCATGTGTCAGTAATCGTGTAGCTCAACCCAGACATTGAGGAGCTCAACGGTTTAGCAAACTGAGTAACAAATTAAATTGTCCGTTTATAATTATTATATGAAATCATATATAGATATATTTGTAATCACTTTCTCGAAAACGGCTCTAACGATTTCGATGAAAGTTGCAATATATGGGTTTACGGGGGCAAAAAATCGATCTGGCTAGATCTCATATCTGGGAAAATTCCTTTTCGCTATTTTCACAGCCACGGGAATGTGATACAACGTTGGTATACCTGGATGATATGTTTATCTATTTTCACCAGAGCAGAGGTCGGTCGACCAGTACTTATTATAATAATGAAATAGAAATATTGCCACAGATTGACGTAATGTGAATTTTCCTGATCATTCCTAAACTTATCGTGATGATTATGAAGGAAACCAAAATGCTTGGACTATTTAATAACATATTGTTGCAACAGTGAAAGGAAACTAAAGCAGTAGGAAGTTAGTAATAGCCCAAATTAATCTAATAACCTATCACGATTTCATATCTATGGGTATCATTTACAAAGTTACAAGATATTCTCCGATCTATATGGAATACCTATAAATTGCGACTCCCTACCATACTCACATCTTTCCCTTGGAAGAAGGAGAAATAAAGTATAGATTGTTATTTTCTACGATCCATATAGTGTTTTTAGCTGGACATGTTTATACATTGTCATAAAGACCTAGCCTTTATGAAATACATTATTTTTATTTTGGCCTACAATTCGCACCTTCCGTAGAACAAGGGCATATCTGACAAAAAAAATGACTTAAGTATGACAAAATGCTTTAAAAAGTCCCTTTTATCTGAAGGAACAAAGAACCGTATTAATATCCTGATTTTATGCATAGAATAATTGCTTCAAAGTAATATATGGCAGAACAATATGAATGTAATTTTTTTTTTTTTCTTAAAATGGCTCTCCTATAAAATCACTAAAACTGCAGTTATGCCGAAGGTACGAATTGTTTACACCGTTACAATTTTAAAATAATAAATATGAATTTAAATCTAAGCTCAGTCTAACAATTTCTTATAGGTTAGCTACGCATGCCTCATCAACGTAATAATGTTATTATGCCACAAGCACTATACTATACAATTATTATCTAAATAGGAAAAACAAAAAAAAAAACAAGTTCAAAGTAACGTGAGAAAATAAGAGTTAAAATAAACATCAGAAATCAAACAAAATAAACATAAAACATAGAGACATCAATAAATTATATATCATAAATAATCACAAATAAAATTATTATCAATAAGATCTGTGTAGGATGTCTTTTTAGAGAAGTGTACTACATATAGCATGGTACCTATCTATTATGCATTGTAACAGCGAATTTATTTTCACTTCTTCCCCTTAAGACCTTGGCCAAATATTTTTTTTTTAATTCGTATAGCTCATGAATATGACCTAAAGAGGTGCCTTATTAAAGAAAATGAGTCAAAAATATTTTAATCCACGAAATTTCGCGGGTTAAACCTATAACTAATTTTTTATGAAAATCTGTCGGAAACACACATCAAACCCCGAAAAAAATTCCTTAAAATAAAAAAAAAATTAAAAAAAAATACTAAAATACTTCGCAGTTTGTAGGTACCGCCAACAAGCTAAATTGACCATATCATCTTACAACACGAATTTCCCTTAAATACAAAAAAAGCACACTTTCACTAAAAACTTCCATTAGAATTAAAAAGAACACAATCTATTGTTTTAATTTTCGACACAAAAATGGCCGGATACCATGGAAGGTTTAAATTAATAGAGCGAATACAATGGCTAGGATGGCGGGGTCGACGGCCGGGTCACGGGGTCACATGGGTGGGCCACGGGGCTACCATTGTTTTATGGGACTTTTCAACGCTTCTTTATTGTGGTTTATGAATGGTCAGTTAGTAGTGCAGTGCTAAATGTTTTTGCTGAGCAGTATCGTTTACTCGCAAGAAAAAAGTGTACAGGGTCAATTTGAATTAGCTAGCAAAATTCTACAGACGTGACAGGCATCGATATCTCAACAGGATAAAGTAAAAAAAACCGGCCAAGTGTTTGTCGTGCCACGCACAAAGAAGGGTTCCGTTGTTGGGATCAATTTATCCCAAAAACAAACTTAACTTTGTAGTTGAGAAACATGTTCTCCGATACATCGATATACGTTACGGTCAATTCTCTAACTGCAGAAGTAAGTTAGTAACCACAAAAAAATATATTATATATATATGTGATAAAACTACAAATTATCAATTTTCGGACTTTTTACTTTACTTGTGCTGTGAGTTCTTGCTTCCTGCCAAATTTCATGATTCAAGGTCAACGGGAAGTACCCTGTAAATTTTGATTTATTTGCGAGTATCAAAATATGTTGCATAAATGACCGTATTTATTTATTGCCTTGATTTAGAAGCTTGATTTTTTTAGAGCTCCAAGGGAATATAGGTCTACGTATTCGATATTAATTTCAACTGGATACCTCCACGCGTCCCTGAGAATATAGGTCTTGAGACTGACGGACGGACGACGAAGTGATCCTGTAAGGGTTCCGTTTTTCCTTTTGAGGTACGGAACCCTAAAAAACAGATTTTCTCAACTCATACTTAAAATAACAACAGCGGTCGGTGACCCGTAAAAATCATCAATTTTTATTTTGTTTTTATTTTGTCGTGTTTAGATATACCATCAAATCTGCGGAGTTTTAATAGCTAATTGAAATTGACCCTGTATATTCCTGTGAAATATTCTTCTTGGCAAATAAGATAAATTATACAAGGTGTAATTGGACTAACTGAAAACCTTTTAAGGGGTCATTGAACTACGTAAAACATACTATGAGATCAACCCTGAAATCTCGAAAAAAAAGCACATGTACTGTATCTACATTTTGTAAGGGGTCATTGAACTACGTAAAACATATTAAGACACGAGAAAATAACAGCTGTTTCCTACATTTTGTCGAACAGCAGATTTTTTAGTAGTGGAAGCAATGGAAGGCATTCGAAATCGTGAATTGCCATTTGACAGTAGATGTAATTCTTGGGTCTTTGCCTATAAACGATAGACCATATTTGTAGAAATGTGTTCTATCGTTTTTTGTTGAAAAAGCCTTTTATACCTGGAAGAGACAGGAAGTAAGTTGATACCAAAGTAGATCATTAATAGATTATGTATACCGATTATTGCATCGATAGTATTCAATGTAAAGTCGTTGACGTAATGTGTAAGTGAATTAAAAAATGCGTATTATTGATAAATGGTTTTATTTCTGCAAGTAGGTGTGCACAAAAAGTTTTACACATCAAAATTAAATTATGTTTTAAGACTATGTAGATGAATTCGGTGTTTCCTATTTGATTACTCTGAGAAGAAAGACCGAAACTAACTCAGAGGTCAGTGAGGACCATGTAGATGTTTGAAATGGCCTTTTGAGGAAAAGACCACATACATTTGAGTGGACCTGTTCATTTAGTATTATTGACTACCTAGTTCATCTATCGTCACAAGTACGACTGCTGACCAATTTAGCATGAGTTTGATCGAGGTCAAGCCGGGTTGTAGGAATTATTCATTAAGATTTTGCCAGTAAGTAGCAGCTCGGAGTCTGGATTTGTGCCCGGCTTTGCCAATAGGCTTGCACCCCAAGGGACCTAGAACATAACACGCAAAACATGGGCACAATATAAATATGGAAACTAGGTCTATTTGTTGAAATAATTACTTACGCTCCATTTTTAAAAAGATCGCAGCGACCACTCGTCTCGACATGGCCCGCGCAATTGTCAGCACCGCGACAATCGCTTTGGGGTCTCGTCAATGAGCGCGTCTGTTGTGTGTGCCGTTTCGAACGTTTACTACGTAGTTTCTGTACTGTCCATATTTATACTGTGACATGGGTGTACTTTGCGTCTGCCTAACCCTTTGGGGAAAACAAGCGTTATATTGCAATATTAAGTAAGTACTAGTTATTACTAGTATAAAAAATACCGTTATCATATCAGTACGAACGATGTGAGGAACTTAAACAATGTTATGACTTAGTATGCACCACGCTTGCTGCTTACAAATAACCGTATGGGTGTTCCATGAGTACTGTTATCGTAAACATGACACACATAACACCGATGGTGGTCCTACGGTCTGTTTAACCCGTTGGTCCCGGCTGTCATTCGTAGATCTTTGGCAGTTGTTACGGGAAGTCAGAAGCTCAAAAGTCTGACCAGTCTTACCAAGGGGTATCGTGTTAACCAGTAACTGGGGTGTAGAGGTGAGATATGCAGTCGCTTCATGTAAAATACTGGTATTTAGCTGCATCCCGTTAGATTGGCAGCTGACACCAACGTAGTTGGTAAAAGGCTAGGTAGATAATGATGTAGGTACTTTGAAGTCTTATAGCCCATTAGTACCTGGTCGATCGAGCTCTACTCGGGTGAAAATAGAGAATGCTCATTTAATAGTATGTTCATACTAATTCCATGTATAGTACATACTAATACCATGCTGCCATGATAGTAGGTACTTACTAATTCCATACTGCCAGGTTATTTTTCTAAGCTAGCCAAGCAGAGCTCGGTCGCCCAAAGTTTAGAACTCTTGTTCTAAACTTTGGGCGACCGAGCTCTGCTAAGCAAGAGTTCTAAACTTAAAGAACAAGAGTTGTAAACTTTGGGCGACCGATCTCTGCTCAGGTGAAAATACGGAGTAAAGGAATTTTCCCAGATATGAGACCTAGCTAGATCAATTTTTTGCCCCCGTAAACCCCTATATTGTTTTCAAGAACGTGATTACAAATATATATATTATATATATACAAATAATGCTCGTTCAAAAGTGACAGAAAGATTACAAAAGAACTGTTGGTATACAAGTTATAGAACATTTGATGTTAGACCAACCCTCAAATCGTAGGAAAAAAGAATATATTCCAATTACCTATTCTGTTAATGATCACATAACATGACAACTTAAAAAAATAACAAATATTTCTACTTATTACACAAAAGCGAAGCTGCGAGCTAAAGCTAGTATTAAAATATACCGTCAAACTAAAATAGCAATAAATTGAATTAAGCCACAACTCGCCTCCTTCAATTGACTATAACAACTCACTCAATTTGATAAACGGCTGATAACTGGATTCATTTTATACCATTTCCATTTTAAGAGCATCGCGAAGCTTACTCAAGCAAATTGCACAACCGCGGAAATCTCCAACTGCCCACATACAACTATTTATATCTCAGATGTTCAATACTTCAAGATGTCGGTCGATTCCCATCATGATTTTATATTTAAAACCGTACCAGTTGCCAAAACCTTTTGTTAATTTCGGCGTGGTTTACGAGCGATAGTAAAAATCCGCCATGTTGGCATCGCTTTATCGCGAGATGGCGGCCTGATGTCAAAAAGGGCGCGAAAACGAAGAAAATGGCGAACCGCGATCGTTATTTTTAATAGTCTGTTTGTTGGCTAATAATTTTGTGGAGATTCTTGACGAAATGGCTTTGGTTTTGATACTTGGAAATGTAATTAGTTGATCCGGTACGTGTAGATGCTATTTTGGAGGAGGTTTACTCCTAAACTTAGGTTAGGTATTCAAATTATCCTTAATAACACTTCAAGCGTATCACGAAACATCTTTACATATGAATTAGCGTGTCTATACGATTTAACGAATTAATTTGAGGAACAAACAAAAGGCGGAAGGTATTTTGCGAGATCTTAAAGAATTTACATGCAAATTTCAAATTCTTGGAAACTTCTCAAATTAAGTGCTTCCCCTAACATTTTGCACCTTTAAGCGTCACCCTTAAACATGCTCCGCTACGTATCGTTTAAAACACAATGCATATAAAATTAAGGGCCACTTTATGGTAAGAAATAATTTATTTCTCAGTATATCCTATACTATTAAACAAGCAATATTTGTAATCACGTTATTGAAAACGGCTCTAACGATTTGGATGAAAGTTGCAATATAGGGGTTTACGTGGGCGAAAAATCGATCTAGCTAGGTCTCACATCTGGGAAAATTCGTTTTTTTCGTATAGTTACCTGAGCGAAGCTCGGTCACCCAAAATTTAGAACAAGATGGCTATCTTAGAATAATGACATAACAGCATGGAATTAGTATGTACTATACATGTAATTATATGAACTATCCTATACTATTAAATGAGCATTCTCTATTTTCACCCGAGCAGAGCTCGGTCGACCAGGTACTGGTAGGTACATTAAGATATTTATACATATATACTACCATTGCCGGTGTACAAATATTAAAATTAAAGAACCGACAATTAATATCCCCATTAATATTTATAAATTAGTTTGAAATGAAAATAGGAAATTTTTAATACAGTGTCAGTTACAATTTTTTTCTTATTATTATTTACGCGATACAATGAAAAAATAATAATTTGAACTACCTTATACTTAATCAATACAATTGCATCGCCAAGTTGATTGAGACGAAGAATGTTACCAATGATTTAACTTCGTGTATATTCAATTGATACATAGTAAGTACTATCTTCTAGTTAAAGTAAGACGTTGCTAGTAGTCCCGTTAACCCCACCAACTAAGCTCCAAATAGCTATAGTTGTGTTTGCATCAATAGAGCAAATGGTGGGGTTCGATTTCACGACTCCTCGTTTGCTACTTGTCCGCCCCAAACGGGCCTATTACGCTTTCACAGAGATTGAACACTTTACTTAGGCACCTATAACATTAACTGCAATTTGAATCACCTTCAGTTTGACCTGACATTTATCAGGTTCATTAATTTCTTATTCATATTGCCAAGTTGTCCCTACCCTTTAAACTACGCACAAAACAGTTTCCTCCCTTCGTCTAACAACAAAATCAAAATGTCAACGCAAATGCCGAGCAATCCCTAGAGGATCATTAAAAAGAAATCCGTAGACACTTATTATCGCGAACTAAATAGCTCCAAAATGTCAGAAATAAGGTCGGGAATCAGAAATGCCAGTGCAAATGCTAGATTGCGACATTTTCGACCATGATCCGATCGCGGTACGGTCGGGTAGACACCCCAAGTCGGTGCCGATTCCTTGCATTTTTTAATATATCGATGAAAAGAAAGTTGGTACGGGCACGTCAAACTTCCTAATACAAAGGACGAATTTACAAAAAATCCATAGTATTTAAGGCCTACGCCAAGAACCAAATATTGAAAATAATAGTAATCCCACCTCCTTATCATTACGTTGACGTCGTGGTGGGGTATGCGAGTTCCTATGAACTCTAAGGTCTGTGCCGGTAGAGTTTACTTTGCAAACAGTTTTAAAGTGAGGGGCCAGACCAAGAGAGATTCATAAACCCACAGGGTAGGCACATGCTGATGTGGCGAGCTGTGGGGCACCAGCGACTCTACGGACCCTATCTCCCGGGACAAGTCTTATTTCTCATCACTGGCTTGTCTTTATTAACGGCTGAAGTGAACACAGACAGGAACAGAGCTCCCACATCTTTCTTGCCTTTATTGGGCAGCTTGAGTGTACAAACATGCTCAGAGGCAGGAATTATTTCAGTAAGATGCTAGTAGGGATCTTGGTCGTACTTCCGGGATTGTCCTGATAGCCGTGGAATATCCCACAAGTACTCAAGCACCTCAGAATATGTTACTATCTTGTCATTACGTCACTATGTGCTAGCGAAAGTTTTCTGGAAAACAATGCGTTGTTTGCACCACGACGAGTGTTCACCTTTGATGCGAAATCAGGTGACCTACATACCGCTACAGTGTTGCCTAAGTCAACTAACTATATTGAAACGCAACTCACTCGTGTTGTTTTGGGATGCATCCAGCTTGAACTTCATCTCGGCCAGGGCTGCCTTCAGAGTAATAATATGCTTATGCAATAGCCTGGTGACGTCCACGAGGTCAAAAGTGACGGGGGGCAGCTTCCGTAGCTCCTTTACCAAAAATGGCGGCACATCGTCAGGGTCAGTCTCCCGAAACATGTCATGAAGACTCCTCCCTCCCTTTCCCCCTGCGGGACGGCATTCGGTCAGCTTAATCGAGCGACATGTACAGTATCGTTTTAGCACTGCGTATCTCATCTTCGGTGTAGCTCGAGGTGCAAATTAGCATGAGGCTTACTTCAACTATGATGAACACCAAGAACTCGTTGACTAAGAATTTTCCAGAACCCCCGACGGCGACGCGACGGCTAATGCCACGCTAAGCGCGAATTCAAAAAATCCGTAGCGGAGAGTGATGCACAAAATAGCTAGGCACAAGATGAATCATTTAATTATCTAGTTAAGTTCATTCCACGATTTAAGTCTACGCATTAGTCAAAAAAGTTTATTTTAAGATTTAAGTCCAAATAAATCTAATTCAATCCTATGCCAAGTAAATTAATTTCAAATCAAACTTAAATGTTTTCGCTAAACTTGCCTCTCCAAGTTTGGCCTAAGACTAGGCGTATCCTAGGCTGTCCGTAGTCAGCAGAAACTACACAAATCTATGGTTGACCTGGTTCACAGATTAGTAAAATGTGATCTAAAGTAAACATAATGGGAACAATAATGGACTATTTAAATGTAGGTAATAAGTTTTCGTGTCCTTGTAGATATCGAACGAATGTCCCATTAAAATTAACAACATCAAAAAGTAATTAGTGATACTGTTTGCAAAATTAATGTTATTGCATTAGAATTAATTGTTTTTGGTCCCGTTTTGGGAATGCCATTCAATGTAGAAGCTATTTATAATTCTGTACAGGCTCGAAGAGGTCTGTCTATAAAAGGCAACGGGAAACAGTGTCGATTGTAGACACGATCATTCACTGATACATTGTCTTGTGCAATACTTGAATATTTAGGTTCATTCAAGTTACTAAGTAATCTTGACTTTAAATAGTGCTAGCTCAGTATCAGTAAGACAAGCATGTTTGTATTTACTAGATCACCTTAACATTCGTTAAACGTAACCCTAAAATGTTTCCAGCATTTTTCAGTACCATTACCTACCTGTGTCCAGTTTGTTACAGAGGTCTTATTGCAAATAAACTTTTCCCAACTATGTTGAGGACAGCTTCCAGTCTAATCGGATGCAGCTGAGTATTTTAATACTGGGTTGTGGAGGTTAGCCTCCACAACCCAGTAACTGGGTAATACGATACCCCTTGGTAAGACTGGTTGTCAGACTTTCGGGCTTCTGACGACCTGTAACAACTGTCAAAGATCCACAAATGACAGCCGGGATCAACGGCTTAACGTGCTTTCCGAGGCACGGAGGAGTCTTGGTATATAAAAATGGTCACCTATCCACGGACCAACCCACGTGCCACGAGCTCCTCCTTATTGCTAATAAACTCTAGAGCTAATTTTGCGCATAACGCCTAATTTCTAATGAAGTCATCAATGGACTAGGTTCCACCTAGTCCATTGATGACCTCATCAATCATATTTGAATCATATATTTACATATGTTTCGTACGAATATACGTATTCCTCCTTAATTTCCTTGGACGTTGTAGCAGCGCCCTTGACCTCGGCCTTGGCCCTGCCATTTGCATTACAAATGCCTATGTTAATAAACCACAATGAAAATCGAGAGCCTTTTGCATACACGAACTGCTTGAGAATTTTAGGGTATAGCAAGATTTCAGGAGATATCGTAGTCAAATCAAAAATCACAGATTGCAAAGTCTTCGGAGATGGCACAAATATAGAGAGAAATGGAAAACAAGAAGAGGAATTCTAAGGTAAACTGGATAGAGAGTATAATAAATGAAAAAATGAGGTTAAAAATTAAAAGCTCATAAAAAGTGGCAGCACAATGGTGCGTCTTTATACCGCCATTGTTGTGTTTATGTTTACTTTTGTGTCAATCACAAATTATACGAAATCTAGATAAATATGTATGAGACTTTTTTTTTGGGTGGGAAATCATCAAATAACTTCTCCCGCTCTGGGCGGAGCGGGAGGGCGTGTCAGACTCTTACTGACTAAAACCCACCCGTGTTCCTTCGGTTGCCCTGTTGCCGGGGGCCACGATCTCCCTTTCGGTTTTCTTCGCAACCCCGGCAGGCATCGGCCCTAGTGGACCCCTTCAGTTCTGCTGACATCTCTTTGAGGCGCGCGTGGAACACAGCGCCTCGTCGACCCGGGCCTGGTCCTTATCGGACGGTGAGCCACCCATTGCTCACCGCCCGCAAGCCTGCGCCTACGGTGGCCGGAAATCGCCCCGCGATTCCCGACGCCCTGGGCGTCTCCTCCTGCGGTGGTTAGGGGCGTGAGGGCGCGAAATTTGCCTCTCCCTCACGCGTTCCGCCTCCTCCTTTGCGAGCATTACTGCTTCGCAGAAGGAGGTGACGGCCTCCCATTTCCTCTCGCTCCGTACTATGGCCTGAACCAGGGCCGGACGCGAGAGATCACTGATGCCGATCGCCTCCACGAGGACACGGCGATGCTCCGCCCAAGCTGGGCAGACCTCCACCGTATGCTCCACCGTGTCCTCCGGGCGATCCACACAATGGTGACACCCGGGCGTTTCCTCCCGCCTTATCCTGTGCAGGAACCTCCCGAAACAGCCGTGTCCGGTGAGGACCTGCGTCAGGCGGAAGGTGAGGACGCCGTGGCGCCTCTCTAGCCACTCCTCAAAGAGGGGTCTTATCGCCACAATTGTGGCGTGCCCATGTATGAGACTTGGAGTGCAACACTATTAAAAGACGAGCTAATTACAGGGGTACTGGTAAAAATGCAGCTTTAGTGGAAAAGTCAATAAACTATGAACGTTTTATAATTTATAGGTTATTTTGTGTTTGTTGACTTTAAGTTCGTTTTTTATTAAAGACTGGAGGTGTACGATAGAAGTAACCTGATCAGAATTGAAAACCAACTCGGGCATGATCTTCCTGACTGAAAAACCTCTGAGATAGTACTTCTAGCACTGATTTACATAATATCACATCACAAGTAACTGTATGTAATGAAAACAGAGTTACTTCTCTTGGAAGCATCACCTATAAACCACTTCCTCCCATAAAAGGCTTAAAGGAGCACATCGTCTCGAGGAAATATCGGATTCCAATTTTTTTTCGGAGAGCTTTCTCCCACAGTGATTTTCTTATAATATCTTTGACAAATACATTGGTCCCCGTATTTTTGCAGTAAACAGCTGCGCAACTGGTCTTAATAATTAATTATGCGTATAAGAAGTCTCTTATTTACAAAAAATGTATGGCTAGCTGTCGAATTATGAGACGCTGGAGATCAGCGCCATCTGAAGTGAGCAAGTGGCAGTTTTTATTGACACAGCAAAACCATTTTGCGTCACCAACTCTTTTCCCATCTTCACAAAAATGTAACAACGGACGTGCCTGCTCTACTTTCTCCCTCCTATGTTTTCACAAACACTGCCTATTGTTTTTCACCGTTATTTATTACGAAGTTTAGCATAATACTCAGTTTTTAGGGGCCGGCCAGAAAGGGGGCGATCGTTTTGTTTTTAGCAATATATTCATGAATCATTTGCAAAGATGTTCCGTTAGCGTAGTTACTAAATCATTTAGTTATATTTAGTAGTGTTTTTTGTTTAGTTGTGTTTTGTAGTTCTATTGCTAATTATCTTATAATCTATATAGCTGAAAGATTCCCCCTTCCAAAAACAAAAACCGTTTTTGCGACCGGTTTTCGTCGTGATTAACCAGACGGGTATTTAATGCTATAAGCAAAACGTTCACTGTACCGAACAATTACTCTGAGGCCAAAACTATACTAAAAGAATGGTTGCTGGGCTGGACTTATGAGGAAACAGAAAGTTTACTTTGCAGCACATATTAATACACACTCTCTGAAGGAATACACACCCTCACTTACACTCACACCACACACTTACTCACCTTAACTGTTTTTGTATGTATAATTTATGTTATTTATTTTTTTGTATTTAAATTATTGTACATTTTATATGAACTATGAATAATAATATTGCGCTAGCAGAACGTATTAAATTGTTAACTTTGTGTAGTGTTTGGGGTCACCAAGATACAGGCTGTGCCGAATTTGAGAGCCGCTGTCAAATATTATAAGTCTTCTGTTAGTGAGAATTTCATACCATGCTAGGTTGTATATTTGAGAACTTTGTGTAAGCTAAATAAATGAATTTGAATATAAAATAAAAATCTTTAAAAATTATGTTAATGGCTATGATAAATGTAAAATTATCCGAGGGGATTGACGCTGATAGCCGAAATACAGGTTTTTGCTTAGTTCGGCTACAGATGCTTAACTCATTTGAACTCAAAACTAGCCTAGGTTTAATTTGTAAAAGATCAATCTAGAAAATAAGCTTTTGTTATTATTATTTATTTTGGAATTGATTTTAATAAGGGCCCGAGAGTATACCAGATTTTCTGTTATATCAAATCTTTGCTTTACTAAGGGAATAATCCTAATAAAAAAATATTAAATAAAGTAAAAGAAAATATAGAAATAAAAATAAAAGTAGAACAGCTAAGATTATAATTATGAAATAAGATTGAAATAAATTGATTGATTACGTGAATCATTCATTCGGCATCCAGATCTGCTTCCTAAACAAATTTTATTAAGTTCCCTAGACTTCTTAATTAATTTTAAACTTTAATAGATTTTGGCCACTCTTACTAGTCCACATGTCTATGTCTTCAGTCCTCGTCCTTATAACAAAGCGAACAAACAACTCAACATTTACGAGCATTCATTCTCAAAGTGCAAATTGCTGCTGCGTGATTGGCTGTTAAAACTTTCATATAGTGATACTGAAAGTCTTCTTGAACAACCGATCTAGTTTTGCAGTGAAATCTTTACACTCATACGTGGAGTAAAAGGCGGCGGGGCGGCTGTTGCGGTCCGCCCTGGGCCCCCGGTCCTGGGGGCCCGCCAAAACTCACAAATATTTTTTAATCAAATCCCAAACAAGACCAAATTATGTTCAGTAAGTAAGAGCCAGTGTTTTTACTTTTTTATTTTACTTACACAACACACACTCAGACCTACAGTAACTTTTTTAAATTTCTGTATGTGTGTGCTGATCCATGCGTCATGTTCGTGAACGGGCGCCGTCAGTAGGGACTGGTCATCTCTTAGCTGCCACCGTTTATTTTAATTTTTGAATTGTTTTTATATTTTCTATCACGGGCGCTTTTAACATGCACGTCTTTCTACATTGTTTTCACATGTATAATTTCAACATAAATGATGTAACCAATTTTTTTTAACAATATTTTGGTTTAAAAGAGTGTCCGTGGAGTTTCTTGCCTATTCTTCTCCATAGGTACCTACTACGGTTTGGAATGGACTATACTAGCTTCATCTTTCTGGCTGAGCAACCGCTTTACAATTCAAAAGTACCTGTAATTGGTTTATTTGAAATAAATGCTTTGAGTTTGAGTTTGAATTTGCTCTCTTTGGTTCAGTTCCATCTCGATACATGACACTGATTTATCTTAATTTACGCCTTTACCTAAGAAAAAACCGCCACAGTCGTGCAGGTGTCCGCTACACCTTCGGAGTCCATTCAACTTTACCTAGATTTTAAATCAGCCGTAATACATTGACATATATTTGCGAAACTACGTGTATAAGAACAAAGACAAAAATATTTTGTTTTATTCAATACATTTTTGATATGCACATAAAAGTTGGAAATTATGTAAATAATATGGAGTAATGTATGGAAATTAGTTCTCAAACCATTTGTTCGGTGTTGAATATGTAATATGTAGCTGTGAGGTACATATTATTTTGTAATACTTCTAAATTATAGTCAGCAGGAAGGTCTGTAGAGGACAATAATTTATTATCATGTAAACGGCTAGGTACTTACCAAGGGGCTACCCATTAACTGGTTGTGGTTCACAACCAACAACTTGTTAAGGTAAAATATGCAGTCGATCCATGTAAAATACATGTTTTCAACTGCATCTGGTTAAACTGGAAGCTGACTTAAACATAGTTGGTAAAAAGCTAGGCAGAAGCTGAAGAAACTTAATGATTCGAATCTTCCAATAACCGTAACAAAAGACGATCTAAATGAACTTGCCATAAACACTACGCTTGACAGACGAATTGGTGATAGTAGCTTGACAGTGAGAGTTCCTGCACATCGTAACGGAATCCCATCCTTTTTATGACACCTATATGGGATAGCCAATTTTTTACCACCACGAAATCGGAAATATTAGTCCCCTATGCCTCCTGAGAGCAGTGGTGGCTCAGTGGTAACGGCCCCGACTTACGAGTTGTAGGTTGTGGGTTCGAACCCAGGTAGGCGCTTTGCTTTGTATAAATAATTCAAAACGGTAAAGGAAAAGATCGTGAGGAAACCGGCAAGTCCTACAACCAAAAATTCGAAGACATGTGACGTCTACCAACCCGCAATGAGCCCGCGTGGTGGATTACAGCCCACTCCCTCTCGAAGAGAGGAGGCCTGTGTCCCAGTAGTCGGAACATTATCGGCTGATTATGGTGCCTCCTGCATCAATTTTAGCCCAGACATTAGTCTAACCTTTCACAAAAAAAATATTTGTTCATCTAATACCTATTTTTATCGCTTCATTAACTATAAATTCTTTCTTTTCAAAACAATTTTAAAACTCTAGAAGGCACCAAACCGAATATTTTAATAAATTCTCCTGGACTGCATAGTTCATTTTGCCGACATATTGCAGCGCTAAATCTTCATTTGTTTATTCAAATGATATAATATTTGCATGCATACTGCTCTTTTATATCTTCATGAAAAGGGAGCATACCACACTAAACGAGGTGGCAGGGACATCGACGCGAAAACTGTTACCTTAGATTCAATACATGATTCTGAACCCTTTTTTTTTTGGGTGGAAAAATATCAAATAACTTCTCCGGCTCTGGGCGGAGCGAGAGGGTGTGTCAGACTATTACTGACTAAAACCCACCCGTGTTCCTTCAGTTGCCATGTTGCCGGGGGCCACGATCTCCCTTTCGGACTTCTTCGCTACCCCGGCAGGATTCTGAACCCTGCGTTGGTATAATTCGTCAGTTATTTAATTTTTTTAAATCTGCTATTACATACATTTTGACCGCATAGGTATTGCACTTTTCTATGAAATTTTTCACCGGTTATTTTTTTTTAAATTGCTGAATTAAAAAAAAAAAATAACCGACGAAAAATTTCAATGGTTCAGAATTATGTACCGAATCCATAGTAACAGTTTTCGCGTCGATGTCCCTGGCACCCTGTATACTTAGGCTAGCACAGTAATATACTGAAACTGAAGATTAAAGATATTTGAATAATGACAAAATTGCTAGAAGATAGTGATGAGCTACTTGTGAAATTCATTTGGAGAAGAGGATTATCACTCAATCTGTCTTCCAGCATTGGTGTGTTCCAGCTTGAAGAGAGTAGGTTCCGAAGAAACTAAAGGGTTACAGGATCTCTAGTATGGAGATCTAGGGAAATAGTGGGTGCTGTGAGGTATAGTCACTATTATAGTGTTGCTAATTTTGTATGAATTGTTATAGTGCCAAAAGTTAGCGTATTTGAAACTAAACAAATATAAAGAGCAAGGTTAAGTAAACTTCATAAAATAGCATTGTGGCTGCCAAAGCGCATTGCTAACCTTTTTTTAGTAATAATATCGAGTTAACGCGCTTTATTGAGAGCAGTAGTGGCCCAGTGGTAGCGGCCGCGACATACGAATTATAGGTCGTGGGTTCGAACCCAAGCAGGCGCTTTATTTTGGTTAATGATTGAATCACCACTGCTCTCAAAACGGTGAAGGAAAACATCGTGAGGAAACCGGAATTTCCTAGAACAAACATTTGAAGACATGTGACATCTACCAACCCGCACTGAGCCCGTTTTGTGGATTACGGCCCACTCCGTCTCACTGAGAGGAAGCCTGTGTCCCAGTAGTGGGAACATGGAACATCATAGGCTAATTACGCGCCTTATCGCATGGTACTTGGTAAAACGTGGGTATTAATACTTAGTGTCTTAAACCCTTCCGGGAAAGGCCCCATACTATGACGTTGGTACCTAATAATAAATATAACAATGTGTATTTTAAACTATCTAAATCATTGATAAATAAATCTATTTCCTATAACTTATAACCCCAACATAAAGATGTGCATCATCTCCAATAATAACGCATACCGATTTGAATATAAACAGTGAGTCAGTATAGCTGACTAACTATTTAATATTAAAACTATTTGCTTGTCTGTCACTATGTTATCATCGTTGGCTGTCAGCATCTCACACAGTCTGTCCTGGAGTTTAATTCTTGGAATTTTTGCTCGTAAACTATGATGGAAGGGCCTAGTAACTATTTAGATTAGTCATGGCTAAAAATTTGGGTTTCATTGCTAAAAATAGAAATGTGTGTAATTGCTTATGAAGTCGATGGCTCATCAAATGGAAGGGGTCACTGCCACCTATGGCACTTTAGATTTTACCCCAGGTCCACACTCTCGCGAATGCGCCTCGTGGAGGCCCATGCACGAGCCGCGGCAAATGGAGGCTACACGACTACACTAGTGCTACCCATTCACAATCTCATTTTATTTAGTTGCCGGCCACGCCTCGCACCTAGCGTCCTTTGACTCCGGTCAAAAAACCGACACCGAGCGGAGAACGCGCGAGGCGAGGCGAGAGACTACCGAGAGGAGGCGAGGGTGCCATCCACACTATCATGCTCGCTTCACCTCGTCTTGCCTCCTAGAGAGTACGGACCCGGTACGGTATGATTCAAACTCTAACGTGGCTGTTATTTCAACGGCTGCCTAAACCCTCAAAATGATATTACTATTCCACATACCCACGAAACCCCACTGAGACTGTTCTGGAAATTCAATGTATCTCTCACTTTTTTTTTATTTCATCAGGGTCACAGGTAATAACTCAATGTCACTGTTGCAAAGGCTCGCTCGAAATCTAAATTTTTACTCCATCAACCGAAACATCAGTACAAAACAAAATTAAACTAATGAAACACCATTAAAGTCGTACTAACTCCGCAAAACATCACCAACCTAACAAATCGTCCCATACGATATTATTCTCACCCACAGGTACGTCTCGCGCTTGACCGTTTTATATTTTTACCTCGAGTACGAGCCATGTGTTGTATACACGGTGCTACATCAAAGAACAAAAGAATTAGCTTCATGAAGAAAGTAAAAATAAAATGGTGGATACAGCGGGTTGCTTTTCTGGCAGTTGGATTTTTGATGTTAGAACAGGCTTTTATTTTTTATTCTATTATGGTAATGATTATCCCCTAGTTTATTAATTAATTAGGTATGGTCCGTAATAATCCTAGTACCTATAGGTACTTTATCATCAACTAGTGACCCGCCCCTGCTTCTCAAGTTTTTTACGACTTGACAAAACATCGAAGTTTCTAAATTAGATGTATGTTTAATATTAATGTATTATACATATAAAACTTACGGAATATATTCTCTAAATTATGTTGAAAACCTCATCAAAATCCGCTGCGTATTTTAGAAGAACAACGTGGACATACAGACAAACGCAAAAAGCGACTTTGTTTTATAATACATATAAATGTATAAATTCTATCAAATAAAATATGGTTTCCAAAATGTATACCTTTGACTACAGCACACGAAGCATGACAACCATAGAAAAGGGTTTTTTACAAGTTTTGTCGACAGAATAGTAGACAAAATGTCAAAATGATGATGTGGATATATTTAGTAACCTGTTCCGCTTAGCTATTTCTATAGAGACTTAAAACTCTCACCGAGCGCAGACTTCTGCGCTCGGTGCTTGGTGTGGCAACACGCCGTGTTCGAGTTCACGACAAGTTAATCGTCATCCTGAGGATGCCTCGTTGAGAGGTGAAACACGTGTCGATTTCTTCCAGGGTCTTTTTAAGACTCTACAGAAATAGCTAAGCGGAACAGGTTACTAAATATATCCACATCATCATTTTATAATGGATTTCCGCAAGGTCACGCCTGAATTTATTTATTTATTTTATTTATTTATTTATTGTGGCACTCCAACGACTTATTCACTATTACATTTATTCGGGTACTGTTACAATTAAATTTAAAATCTAGAGTGAATTTGTCACTTACAGGTGTGCACAGCACTTATATAGTTCAAGTTTTACAATTTTACATAGAGTAGGTGCATATAGGTTAAAAAAAAAACAATTCTACTTGAAAACAAAATTGAAAACTAAAAAAAAATTTGAAATAACTAAATCTATTTTGTTGCTCTCTAATAATAATAATCAAAGACAAATAATAAACAAGTAAGTAATAGTATAAAAGTAAGTAATAATATTAACAATATGGATATCAACTGTGGCCACTATGGGTCAATAACAATTGTTTGCGAAATTGCGATAGCCTGCTGGCGAAGATGTCAATGCTATTGGCACGTGTATGGAGCTCATTGTACGTCCTCATCAACCTGTTCATTGGTGCCGAATGTCCGAGGTTAGTTCTTGATGGGCATGGAGTGAATACATCTAGGATGCGTTGAGATCTGGGTAAACTATGGCGGGGAACAGATATATTTATTTCGACGAGAAGCTTCGGAACTTGTATAGATCCATTAATGATTTTGTGTAGCATAATCAGGTCGTTAGTATGCCTTCGCTGTTTTAAAGTTATCATTTTGAAATGACCTAGCCTTTGCGAGTAATCAGCGTCCAGAGGACAGCTGTTAGATTTGTACCGCAGATAGCGTGTAAAGCTTTTTTGGACCCGTTCTATGCAATTCACATGTGTTCCATAAATTGGATTCCAAACAGGTGACGCGTATTCCAAAACAGTTCGTACCAGTGAATTATACAGTACTGTTAAGGTTTGGACAGTTTTGAAATCGTAACAGGTTCTTTTTATGAATCCCAGTGTTTTAGCAGCCCTAGAAACAATAGAGTCGATGTGAGGTATGAAGGTGAGCTTACTGTCAAGGTGAACACCTAAGTCTCGGATTTTGTCGACTTTTTGAAGTACTCTTCCGTTGAGCGAATATGAAGAATTAAGCGTGAGGTGTTTTTTTGTGAATGTTATTTGGTAGCACTTATCAGCATTAAGAAGCATATGATTTTTAGTACACCATCTATATAAAGAGTTGAGATCTTCCTGGAGTAGGGCAATGTCTGTACTTGAATCAATGACCCGATATAATTTCAAGTCATCTGCGAACATGGAACAGGTACTGTGTTTTATACTGTTTGCTATATCATTGACGAATATAATAAAGGGTATTGGGCCCAAATGGGAACCTTGTGGGACTCCGGATGTTGAAAGGTAAGGTAGAGACTGATGACCCTTTACTACAACTCTCTGCTTTCTGTCGATCAGATAAGATTTAAACCACAGCCAAAGTTGACCAAATATTCCGAGGTTTGACAGCTTTTGCAGCAATATTTTGTGGTCTACTTTGTCGAATGCACTACTAAAATCGGTGTAGATAGAGTCGACTTGCTTGCGTGAGTCTACTAATTTGCAAAGATCATTAACGTAATGAACTAAGTTGGTCGTAGTGGATTTTTGAGCGCAAAAACCATGTTGTTGCGGAGCTATCACTATTTTCGAATGAGCGGTTAAAATAGGACACAAGAGAGATTCGAAAACTTTTGAAAATACAGACAAAATAGAGATAGGACGGTAATTCTTTACGTTATCAGCCTCCCCTTTTTTAAAAACGGGCACTACATGTGCTAACTTCCACTTATCAGGAAATTGAGAAGTTTTAATAGAGTGGTTAAATATTATTTTGAGTGGAAGGGATAGACTGACTGCACATTTTTTGACAAATATAGGTGGTAGACCGTCTGGACCTGCACCTTTGCATACATTAAGCTTTCTTAGTGCTGAGGTTACGTCTTTTTCCGAGAAAGCCACGCTGCCTAACGTATTGCAAGAGTAGATGTGTGTATCATCAGAGCGATGTTCAGAGTGTAAGGCGCCAGATTGAGTAAATGTCGACGAAAAGTGACGCGCGAAAAGATCGCAGATGCCGTCACCCGAAGTGGCTACCTCAGTGCCCAACTTCAATTCCGACGGCATTTCACTTGAGCCTGATTTTTTTGCTTTGACGAAGGTCCAGAACAGCTTGGGATTATGGGTTATGCCCTCCTCCATCTTCCTAGAAAAGTTATCATAGCTGCTTTTGATAACTTGGTTGGCTCTCTGGCTCAATAATTTATATTCGTAGTCGTCACGGGGATTTTTATACTTTTTGTAACGCCTTCTAAGTTTTTCCTTTTCGTTCAGAATGTTTATAAGACTTTTAGGGAACCATATGGGGTATTTGTTACATTTAAATTTGGATTTTGGCACAAGTGAACCTATTATGTTGTCCAATGGCTTGCAGAGCTCTTTTACCATAGCATTGGCATCCTGACATTGGGCAAAGTTTTCAATCCAATTAACCTGATTTATTCTCTCGTTGATTATTTGATAATTTGCTTTGCGGAAGTTAAACTTTGCAGAGAGCTTACATTTTAGAAATGTTGGTGATACACTGGTAATCTCAATACACAAGGGGGGATGGTAAGGGTCTATTGTTGACAAAGGTTCAGTACATTCATATACTAACACACCATGAAAGTTAGACAATATTAGGTCTAGAGATTTACATTGGTGATTTTTTACATGATTAAGCTGCTGTAAGCTGTTAAGAGATAAACAATCTACAAAGGAGTACCCTAACGAGTTATTATAATTACTTGCGGACATACTTGCAGACTGAGGGTTAGTGTTATCCAGCTCCCACTTGATGAATCCCAAGTTGAAGTCTCCAGCTATGAGTGTATGGCTACCCGTTAAATCAATTACAGAGGTAACCTTATCCAGGAACGCGTCCAGTGTTTGTAGTTGTACTGGTGGAGGCAAGTAAACTGCACAGATGTTCAAGTATTGAGTCCTTTTTCCTTCCGTAATCATTAGTCTCAACCACAAATTTTCGGAGTCAGTTTCACATTTTGCCATGCGAATACTACCGATTGTCTTCAATACAGCGATTAGCACGCCTCCGCCCTTTTTGTGTCCCAGGAGAGTAGAGGATCTATCTCTACGATATATTGTGTATCTAGAGTCCAATATTTCGCCGTCACTTATTGCATCATCGAGCCAAGTTTCTGTAGCAATAATAACGTCATATTGATGGCGTTGCACTGCGAGCATAATGTTTCTCAGTTTGGTTCTTATTCCTCTAAAATTTTGGTAGTAGATCTTGAATGGGAGTTTTGAAATCGAAAGTAATGTATTATTTGGTTCTTAATAAAGCCATGGTCGAGTGTTTGTTAGAGCAGTTCAACAGCTTCGAGGCTTCGCACTTGTTTGGCTTGTATCCCATCAGCTTTTCTAACAAGGATTCGGCCGTCGCGGACCCACACATACTTATATTCTTTGACACGGGCAGCTTTCCTAGTAGCTGCGTGAATCTGTTTATTGAGTGGCGATAGGTGTTCTGACACAAATACTGGTTTTTTCGCACCACCATATCCTAAGAGATGGGAGTTTAGCTTGTTATCCGGATGTTTTTTATTATAATTCATAACGGACGCTAAGATTTCATCACGAGTTGATGTACTATTCATCTTGACAATTATTGCCCGCGGAGAAGTACTTTGTGGGTCCAGTTTCCTGACACGAACAGCGGCTATAATGCAATTTTCTTTTAGTGTGCTTGAAACGGCCTTACCCAGCTGCACCACAGTACTGATCAAATTCTCGGATTTGTTTTCCGGCACTCCGTTGATTTCAATGTTCTGTTGACGAGTGTTTTGTTCTAGGAGGTTAACTCTAATAGACAAGTCTGACACGGTATGCTTAAGAAGCTCATTTTCTTTTAGAATGCGTTTGTTGGAATCCTTATAGTCTTGAAGTTCGTTTTTCACCTGATCGAATTCGTCACTCATGAATTGAACCGAGGCTTCGAGTTTGCGGATGAGAGACATAGCCTCCTTTAAATCCCCGAGTTCCTCCGCAATAGAAAATTTTATGGATTTTGATATCTCAGTTGACATTACATCTCTTATTTCCCGGCGAATGGTCTGCAGAAATTCCTCAGTTAACGGCTTGGCTGCGTGATCGATGTCGGGGGAAGTGTCTATGCGTGGACGTTTCTGTCGTATTGAAACGTTGGCGATACCAGACGAGTCAGACAATGCTTTTTGCATGTCAGACTCGGACTGTTTCTGTCTTGTTGAAACGCTGGTGATACCAGGCGAGTCGGACACTGCTTTTTGCATGTCGGGTTCGGACTGAGCATGGTTAAGATTAATACTAGGGTTTATTTTTGGAGAGGTGACCCTGTTTTGAGACATCGGCAGAAATGTAAACTGCAACAGGGAAGAGAAAAAAAAAAAAAAAATACAAAAAAAAAAAAAAAAAGTAATTTCCTTGCTTGGATTTGAACCCGAGACACACACCACAGCAATCTCACTGTTTATGTATGAGCTACAAGCGCTGCTAATGAGCGCACTTAAAAAGGTAGCTGTATGGCGAGTAATTAATCCAATTAGATTGTTGACAAGTAGAAGTGCCGATGGGTCCAAAGTCCAGTCTTTTGTTTGCCGTGAGCACTGCAAATAGGAATTTGAATTTTAACAGATTTGTAATGAAGTTTTTGTATGTTTTTTTGCACTTATTTTCACATAACACAGTTAATATCCGCATTGATCGATTGGGCGTAAAACGCTGAATGTCACTATGTAAGTTTTTAGTTGTATTATGCACTTTTTGTTCTCTTTGGCAATTTTTTTTACGGAACGTTTAGCAACACGACCGACTTGAACAAGTACGTACGGCGGCGCAACTTGTACAGATCGCGGCACGTTGGTTGAACCTTCGATGCGCAGTAACAGATTTTCGAGTCTTAATCGAAATGCGGTATGAATCAAATAACTATTGACAAAATGTCAGATTGTGATTGTCTGTCATTTTGTCTATTCGTCCGTCGACAAAACCCGTTTCTATTGTGGTCATTGGTGATGCTAAGCGTGCTGTTATAGTTAACTATAGAACATTTCCATCATTTTCGAGGCTACTCTAAATCTGATAATACTACCCACTTACTGTAAGTAGGTAATTACTTAAAAATGACATCTACGAGCTTTGGAACCAAATCCTTTTAGAAAATTTGTTTGAAAAACGTACAGTTTCATAAATTTATCTATTTATGTGAGTGAAAATTTCCTACTTAACAATGAACTAAGAAAATCTGATCCCCTTGAAGCTAACTAACAATATAAAATCAGAATCCTTGTCATTGTATTCTCTAATAAGATGAGCAGTGCGACAGTTCCCCAAACAATATAGCTGGCAGTAAGCCAGAAATGGCTACGACAGACTACAATATGTAAGGCATTAAAATCATGAATAAAAGCTACAGTGCTATTTTGCAAAGTTAAATTCCTCATTCAATGAGGTTTTACATGAAAGTTCACGCCACTTTGACAGAATGTCTTACATTTCGACAATAAATATAAAATATATGATCGTTTCATTCATTGGTTCATCATCCAGTGACGACAAAAAAAATAGGCGCTTTGACACTTTTGACAAGAGCCCGGACCTGACGTCTCAGTGCTGCCATCTAGTGAACGTCATTTCAGAAAACCCTCGTTGATCCTCACATAATATTCGAAAGCGAACTTATTTTTTGTGTAAATATGTAAATCATGGCGAACTCAACCTTCAACTTCTTTCGAATTTCGAAAAGTTGTCCAGGAAAGAACTATAACCATACATACCATTTTCTACCGGGGAGCTCGTGGCTCAGTAATAACAGTCGCACGGGTCGATCGGTCATGTTAAGCTATGCTTGCCGCGGTCGGTCCCTTGATGGGTGACCATACTAACATACCGAGACCCCTCCGTGCTTTAGAAAGGACGCTAAGCCTTTGGTCCCGGTTGTCATTCTTGGATTAAAGTCGTTACGGGTCGTCAGAAGCCGGAAAATCTGACAACTAGTTTTACCAAGGAGTATCGTGTTACCCAGTTACTGGGTTCTGGATGGTTAGATAGGCAGTCGCTCAGCAGGTCAATTAGACTGGAAGCCGACCTCAATATACATAGTTGTGAAAAGGCTAGGAAGATTTTATATTTCTGCCGCCAAGTAGAGTTACTCTGTTGCGGTTTGAAGGGAATGGATACAGGTATAGAAACACTTGCGTGTTTGCCAATCAACAAAACAACCAAAAAATGGCGATTTTTAGAGTATAGTAACCGAACTTATCACCGCGGAATCAGGTTGAGCCCATCACGTATCACTCACATCAGTTGGTCCCATTAAGTTTGACACGGCGATGAGTCGCGTTGTCCGAACCGAAACGTCACAAATGACGTCTTTTTCGCTTTTATTCCGTAGACATAAAACTGTTTCTATCCGACTCAAGCCGACTCCACATCGATAAGTGTGGTTCCTTATGCATTCAGATTCCTTCATTCACCTTTCAAGAACTCTTACAAAATAGTTAAGTTTTATTCAAACCCCTGTCACACTTTATTTGCTCCCTTTTCGTGAAAACAAATGTGAACCGCTTCAGATTTATTTAAGGGCCCACTGTAACGATTTGTTTTAGTCATTTATTATTGGTTTCGGGTTCTTTCGTGAATCGATAATGTTATCAATCTCTTCAATGCGTACCTTCAGACATTGACAGTCGAATCCTTCCCTAGTATCATATTAGAGTTGTTTTGCAATATACATTGAGTTGCGATAAAAATTTCCAATTTCTTTGTTTGCCAGCATCTTAGATATAGGTCGTGGCGGCTAGTCAAGAATAGTATGTTGTTACAAAGAACCATACCCTTGAAGACTAAAATTTCTTTGGCACAAACACTTATTCAGCCGATTATAGATTATGCCGACGCCTGCTACCTGGATGCTATTGAGGAGCTATTAAACAAGCTTGAGCGCCTGCAAAACTTGTGCATTCGCTTTGTTTTCGGTCTTCGAAACTATGATGTTTTTCACCTTCGCAAGGAACTCAAGTGGCTCCCAATCCGCCTTCGCAGGAACACTCGGATTTTATGTCTCCTCTTCAACATCTTCCACAACCCGTCTAATCCTTCCTACCTGAATGAGTGTTTTTCTTACGCCCGCCCTAGCGACGCACCGTGTAGATCACACCTTCGATCCCTCCTTATATCTCATCCTCATAAAACAATCTACTATTCTTATTCCTTCTCTGTCCATGCAGTAAGATTGTGGAACTCACTTCCACCTAGCATTCGTGATTTAAAAACTGTTTCTCAATTCAAATATCGAGTAAAAGAGCACTACCTCTCCTCTCAACTGTGAGTATTTATATACCTATGCGTATAGTATGTATGTTTATATATTTAAGCTTTATGTATTTATTTAAGTATATGTTAATTTATTACGTTTATATGTGTAGGTATATTTTAGTTTAAGACTTCGCATATCCATATTTTCTCTTCTTGTTCTCACACACTATTGTCTACATTTCTTTCTCATTTCTCCTTTCGCAAGTCCGCTGGAAGAAATTTCTTAACAAATAAACAGTACCTTTGTACTCAAAACTATAATTATGTCGTATCTCTACGTATTTTACTGTGTATACATAAATAATAAAATAAATTAATAAATAAATAAACCATCTCAGATGATAATACAGCAATCATAGCCTTGGATGCCGCTTTTTAGATTTTTCCGCATAACTCGACAAAGTAACTCACGTTGATGCATAAATAGTCAAAAGAAAATAAAGTTAACCTATCCGAAGTAGTGTGTTCAAATTTTTAAGCTCGCTCCGCTTGCTCTTGCAGCCTTCGAGACCCAGTCAGCTTTCTCCTAATTTACTGCTTGATAAATACTACTGCTGCTAAACTTTAACATTGGGCATTAAATTCATGAAAATATTATTTACTTAATTAAAAAACTTTTTAGAAAAAAAAACAACTGGTTGTTTTTTTTATATAACAAATTTTTATTTCTATTTTTTTAGTTGTGGTACCTACCCAACATAAATTTGAACACCACTACCTGCTATGTAAATAACAGTACTAAGTAGGAACAATAAGTATTACTGAAGCTAACGCTAAAACTACCCAATTTATATATACCACCTCTGAAGTATGTCCTATCAAACAAAAAAATGAGTCATCAAAATAAATTCGTAACTGTCGGAGTAATCGCGTAACAAAAAAAACAATTGAGAATCTCCTCCGTTTTGAAGTCATTTAAAAAGGATAGTGCAAAGACCTGGTGGAGCGGATTCAGATTATGATATGAAAACTTGAAGAAGAGGTTTATAATTATGTAGAGACAAAGTCACAGACACTAACAGGGTGTAAAATAAACAATAAAGTTAAGAAATTTAAATATTTAATGCCTAATACTTATGTATGACAATCTATACATATGAATCATCACGCTTGTCTAACGGTCAGCAGAATGCATTATAGTTTATGAGATCACAACATTGTCCCATGTTTCGCACATTTATGAAATGTTGGGAAATATTCATGTGAAATATTCATACATGATGCTAGCAATTCATAAATAATGATAGCTGATTTTTTTAATGAGAACATTAGTGCTATCAGCTTGGACTGAATGTAACACAATTAGACGAACATGTTGCATCTTAACAGCTTAGGGCAATCCCTAATTCACCTTTCATTTCACCGGGATCAATTCGACTATAGACATAACTAACCTAACTCCATCCGTCTTATTCCAAATAACGGTCTAGGTTTAAGTAGTTAAATAAAGGTAAGCAAATCGTAAAAAGGGTTTTTATAGCTGACACTTTCAAATTTAAAATACGATAAAACCAAATTAAATTTATTTTAGAATTTTACGATAGTTTCCTCTTTATTAATGTATGTTAAACCTTATAATTTATTCTTAAACTACTCTTCGTAGATCTTGAGCACAATTTCTTAGTTAGATTTATAATAATAATATAATATTTAACATATCCGATGCGACTGAGGAGCTAAACCGGGATTTAGGTGTGGTTAAAAATTGGTCCGAACGTTTTGGGTTGGCGGTTAATCCTCCCAAGTGTCGGGCTATCATTGTAGGGAGCACCCACAGTATGAGGAAGCTAAATGGCTTAACTGTGCCACCTGTAATATTTGACAACTCAGTCATCCCGTTAAGCTCCGATGTTAAGGATCTTGGTCTGCATGTTGACACATGTCTTGACTGGCAAAAGCAGGTCACGACTGTAAGTAAAAAAGTCACCAGAACGCTGCGGCTGCTCTATCGGTTGAAAAACCTTCTCCCATCACACATTAAGGCAATGCCTGTACAGTCCCTAATCTTTCCCTTAATAGACTATGGTGATGTGTGTTACTATGTCCTGAATGCAGATCTCCTCAATAATCTTGACCGCCTTCTCAATAACTGCATTCGATTCGTCTTCAATCTTCGTAAGTATGATCATATGTCTGCGCATCGATTGCTTTTAAAATGGTTACCCATACGTCAGCACAGAGAATTGAGGCTCTGTCTATATTGTATTCTATACTCGACAAACCCACTTCTCCTTCTTACCTGACTTCCCATGTTCAATACCTTTGCTCTGCCCGTAGTAAAAATCTTCGTTCCACCAACAATCGTCTTCTACGATGCCCTTCTCACCACTCTGGTTTTATTCACTCTTCTTTCTATGCCCAGGAGGTATTTCTTTGGAATGCGCTCCCTCTGACCATCAGGATGGCAACCAGTCGGTTATATTTCAAAGTGAAGGCACGTGAACATATTCATGAAAAGCTGGCAGAATCTTTGCAGCGCTGATTTGCTGGATTTGTTTTCTCCTCTACCTATTGTTATTTTTCCTGACAAAGTTTACTTGGTTTGTATGTATTTATGTATTAGTATTTATTCATTTTCAAGTTATCTATCACTTATGTTGCACCTGCCATGTTTTGTCTCTGCATCACCGTAAGTTTGAACTCGTAGTAAATGCCTCAGGGATTAAGTCCGCCTTTGTACAGTATTTTTTTACTTGTGCATGATGTTTTAATAAATAAATAAATATTTTGTAATCTGTCTATTAAAAAAAGCCCAAACTCTAAACGTCAAAGAATTATAACGTTGCTAATTTGAAGAGTACAACTGTGTCGTAGCATGACAACTGAAGTGAAAGGTATTACGTTTAGTCGGTTATTTGACAGCTGTCTCGTCACGTTGTTTTTTTAATACCTTTATTTAACTACTAGGTACCTTTTTTCTAAATCAAAACCCATAGCCGCATTCTTGATTTATGAAAGACCCTATAAGTAACTTTTTAGATACTGCAATAAAAAAAGAAAACAAATTTGAAATCGGTACTAATGAATCAGGATTAATGTTAAAGAATCAGAATTAAATGAGTGTTTCTTAGTACCTATTGTATTTAAATCTAGCAAGAAAATAACACGACCTTTCTTTGCAAAAAAGTGGCTCATATACTGAAAAGGCGGAATTACCAAAAAGTTTCATATCGGTCAATTTGTTCGATTTTCAGCACAATGTTTAAAATACGTTTCGTAAAAAGATATCTTTTCAATTCAACATAATTTGGGATCGGGTATTGCTGCATGAACGCCTGCAAGTTGTAAGGGCCAATTGAAGAATCCAGGGTAAGGGTTGGGTCCAAAAGGGTTGGACCTCGCACTGGGCGACGATCGGCTAACGATCTGTCAGTATACGATACGAATTCGAAATTTTCTAACAGCTCATGGTTCGTGAATGAAAAAATGGATGGCTTCATTATTTTGAATGTAGTGTTAAAATTAACAGCCCATATCAAATATCTGTTCAGAAAAAAACCACGAACAGAGGTGGAGTTTCTGCTTGTAACAATGGACCACTTGGATGTATATTCATTCATTCTAAGCCTTTATATGATGTATGATGACTTATAAAAACAGAATTATTTCATCTACATAAAAAAATTACGTGACGGATGAGAAAGATGAAGGAACTAAAAGAACGCTCTATATCTATAGGTAATAAGGAGAGTCTCCCTTAACAACAGAAAAATGTAATTGACGAAGTTCATAACAAAGCGTCTGATAAAGCAATCTTGTTACTTACTAAATCAAGACGCTTAAATAAATAAATACAAAAAAAAAACAAACTAACACCCGTCTAACACCCAAAATTGTACAAAAAGCTATTCAAACATCTGCCGTAAAAAAACTAAGAAAACAGTCACTGTTTAGTAGACTATAAAGCTATTATTATCACATGTGTTAGACACTATAACAGATCACAAATCAAAATATATGTGATATAATCTTCAAGAAAAAGAACTTTGTTTTGTTTTTTTTTTTGGGAATTTAGTCATTAATAAAATTCTCTCTCCACAAAAAGTTTCTGATAAAAATCGACAGAGAAAAGTGTAAATACTTTTAACTTTCAGATAAAACTCTTGAATAAAGAATCTCTGCTTAGATATTTTAATGTGGGTAAATCCTTAACAAAATGTAAGCCATCCTGTATAGCCCGGGCCCCCAATAAAGTAGAGTTAGCTGCGCGGACGCAACGAAATCGTTCATCGAACTCGACACATCTGTTTCTTTGTGCACAAGCCCGAATGCCAGACTGTCTCGAGTGTATTCCTTGCTTCATAATTTGATGTTACCTTTGTTAAATCTAACTTTAAATTAATCAAAATTAGGTTTATAATCAAATACATCTATTAAACCTTACAATAATAAGTATGTACGTTAATTACAATCTTAGCCAGGGTACCATAACCAAAACAGTTTTATCGGTCGTATTTTAAAACAATAGATATAACACCTTATCTTATCTAGTAGGTGCTTATTACCTATCTAAGCCAACAACTCAGCCAACTCAGCCTTAAAAATCATGGAGTTACAGTGACGGAAAACATCGTAACGTAAGTCCGTGATTTATAAAAGTTCGACTTCCAAAAGGAAGAGGTTCTCAATTCGCCTGTATTTTTTTTTTGTATCTTTGTTACGCGATTACTCCGCCAATTATGAATTGATTTTGAAGATTCTATAGGTGATGCAGAGGTGGTCCCATAATATTTTTTTGAACTTTGTTCGATAGTTTTTGAGTTAGCTTCAATGATACGTATTTTTTCCCACTTAGTATGTGGATGATATGATAAGTTCCTGTCACTGTTATTTACATAGCAGGTAGTGGTATTCGAATTTATGTGGGGTAATAAGTACCACAACTAAAAAGTGAAAAAAAAAAAAACAAACGGCTTCCAAAAAAAAAACACTACAAAGTGAAAAATAAGTTTAATTACTGAAGTCGGTGGCAATAAACGAAAATTCAAAACCAAAGACACCGAACTTAAAGTTATTTTTCACTTTGTAGTGTTTTTTGTTTGGAAGTCGGTTGTTTTAATTTTGTAAAACTTTTTTAAGGATACAATTTTCTGTAATCATTAACCCGCACTGAGCAATCGTGATTATTTATGCCTTTGAAGACGCCTTTGATTTCCAGTGGGAAAATATTCGTCCTCTCGGGTCACCATATGCTATTTTACATACACATACATCCCATGAAGATAGACAGAAACTACAGAACGCCACCTGTTACGATCCTTACATACTCCTTTTGCTTCGTTTACGTTCATACATCTGCATGGTCATCTTGCACGCCGGTCGATCAGTACGCTGGTCATAAACTATTTTTTACATGAAAATAGCTCCTGCTGTGGTGTAGAGATTGGTCAGTCAGCAGAATGGTCAATGGTAGCGAAATTGCCTGACGAGGTTGCGTCATAACATCGCTCGGGCTTGACCATAGCCAAGTCTACAATTGCCCATAAATTCACTTTCGAAAAATGAACCAATTTATCTTGATAATCGTAAATTTTAAGTACAGTGTACAATTTAAACTAATAATGGTCAAGAAGTTCATAAGAAACCTGTAATGAACGGTATTCGTGACAAAAATTGTCACAATCAGCGTGTTTAGAAAACCTATAGGTGATCCCAGATTGTAGTCATTACTGTAAATCAGTTACTGCTGGCTAAGTTTGTCACATAATTCTCTAAACACCGGGTTTCTAGGAGTCCATTCAATTTGGTTTGCTGTCAAATGTAATATTATTAATTTAATAAGCTGTTGGTATTTTAGTTAACTAACTACATCCGTTCATCGAAGGTCCGTTTATTTACAAGATTGTTCAATGGCAATACTTTGCATCTTTATTCCCAACTAGCGAGGCCCCACGGTTTCACAGCATAAGTTTCGACCCCGTGGGAATAACGGGGTAAAAAGTGTTATGTGTTAATTCACGTTATGAACTGTCTGTGAGCCAAATTTCATCCAAATCCGTTTAGTAGTTTTTGCGTGAAAGAGTAACAAACATCCATCCATCTTCACAAACTTTCGCATTTATAATATTATATATTAGTAGGATATAAAATATAAATATATAATTTATATAATATACAATAAATAATAATATTATAATATAATATAAAAGAAATATAATATATTTATAATATATTAAGTTAGGATATGTAACATGCTTGTGCTTGGAGTACCTTACTTTCACGTCCGCATGTCAGCAGTAAGACTAAGTTTTTGCTACGAAATCCCTTTGAAACAAAGCCGCTGTCAAAGTCAGACTGTAACTATAGACGTGGTATCACAAAGGTGGTAAATCTAACTCATGGTCACTAGTCCAAGCCATAACCGCTATTAATAATTATTTTATACCAGCTTATTACTCTCGCACTGCAGAGCAAAAGCCCCATCTCATACAGAAAAGCTCAAGACAGGGTGGCCGCTATTACCACTTTTGCCTTCGCTACATTTCTAATCCGAACATTCAAACATCAAATACTACAAATTAACACCGTTTAATTCCCAACAACACAGCCCCACCCTGTATACCGGGGCCCCCAATAAAGCGGCTGCGCCGAAACCGTTCATCGAACCCAGGACATCTGTTTCCATGCGCACGCGCCACGCACTGACTCGCTCATTCATCGCAACGTTTTTGTTGTTTTAAATATCCTCCTCTTTTGCTTTCAAGCTGTCTTCGTTAGGGTGTGGGCAGAGGAGGAAGTGTAATTGACTTTTTTATTAATAAATGCAGATGTTTTTAAAGGTGTTTAAATAATTTTTAGTCCTATGTTTGCAAATCTTTTTAACTAGCACTTTGCCAGTGACTTCGTCCGCCTTTTTTTATTCCCTTTCCCTTGGGAATTTTGAAAATCCAGTCTTATTCCTTTATCCAGACAGGCAGTCTCTACATGTATAATACTGGTATTCAGCTGCATCCGAATAGACTGGAAGCAGACCCCAACATAATTGGGAAAAGGCTAGGCAAATTTAATTTAATTTCTACCTATCTTCCTAGAACTTTTAAGATAAGATAAAGATAATCATATTTATTGCATAACTGTTCTTGTTTAAAATGTAAAAAAAATAGGCTCGACAGTCTACCTATGTCGGATACGTACTTGTTTGAAGTACATTGCTTCTTTGAAGAGGTAATTAATAAGAAGCACTCCCTACCTAAAGTGCCTATATAATTATTAAATAAAAGTTTTAAAAAAACCTCTTGAAAACATTAAAAGTTTTAAATTTTACACATGGGCAAAATCGCGAACATGACTTAATTATGTTTCCTCATGTATATAGTATAGCATCCTGAATCTATGCGAAATCAGATTCACACCACGATGTTATCAATAACAGCTTGATGCATTGCCTTCCGTTCAAGATTATCTTTACTATGTAGATATTCTATTTATAAGTAAATGAGAATGAAATAATGAATGAAACTAACGGAAGGCATCAACTAACAGCTGTTTTGCAGGTACTAAACTAATGCTTATTAATGCTTGTAAGTGGTTTTAATCACGTAATTGAATTGCCTAACAATAAGACGGTGAGTAACACTTACTATGTCTCTTTTTATTTGCCTTTGGCATTAAACTATCTATAAATTAATTAATATTTATTTATATTATAAATACTTTTAATAAATTAATTAATATTTATTAATATTATAAATATTTTTAATATATTAATTAATATTTCTTAATATTATAAAGAGGTAAAATTTGTGAGTTTTTTATAAGGGGTAATCGTCGGAACTACTGATCTGATTCAGAAAATTCTATCACTAATGGGAAGCTACCGTATTGCCGAGTGTTATATGATATATTTATTTTATGCTAAAACAAAAAAAAAAATCACAGAAGCTAGTTGGGAATTATATTACAATAGAATATTATCAATATTGGTTGTCAAGTTTATACTCTACTCGACGACCAATACTTATTGAAAATCTACTTTTCTCATGTTTTTTTATAAGTAAAGCAAGTAAGCCGTTCTCACATTTGGGTCTATTATAATTTAAATTCCTACAATATTACACACACAAGGAAAGGATAACGTTGTGGGTCATCTACAACGCCATATGCGGACTACGCATCACCATGACGTTAAGCAAAAATTCTGCACCGCGCAAGCAGAGTTTACCGCGCGACGACTAAGTATATTATATGCTCATACCTCTATAACGTTAAAACGTTTCATCTACATAAAAGGCTTAAAATTTAAACAAGAGGCCTAGGTATTTCTGGATGACATATTTGCTATGCCCGTTGCCTCTTACTGCTAATCAGTGACAAGTGTAAACTGTTATTCCTTCTCCATTCCTGTTGCCAGGATAACTTCTGTGTTGTCAAACCCTCCTCCATTTCCCTCACTCAGAATTATTCCTTTTTATCTCTAGGCAAACATTTGTGAGCCATCCCGTCAGCAACATCATTGACAGATCTATAAAGCGACGGACCACCATAAAGTACGAACGATTAATATTTAAAACAGCTGACGAAATGCAAATGGCGTCGAGTTAGGGACCGACGCCATCTTTGTGACGTCAGAGTGGTTGCTGTATTCGAAATCCAGGGTTCTTTCATCATAATTATTAATAATATTTTCATTTGTTGAAGTTTTTGTCTTTTGTTTTGTCTTTCTAAATCTTCATAATAATATATCACACCACACCCTACTCCTGGGCAAAAGTCTTCCTATGATTAACGTGAATTATGTCAAGAAAATCAAAAGTAACACCATTAGTTACTTTACAAGACTGCCACTTCAACTGAAGTACCTATTAGTCAAACCTTTGAAGTAAAATAAAAGAATGACCCATGTTTTATAAAATTTTATTATAGGATTTTATTATATAGATATATATAGGATAGATTATATACAGTCATTTCTTAAAGGGTACCACTTAAGTAACAAGTCATTGAGGTGCAAACGGATAAAAGTGATCAACAACTTTCTTCAAACAAACTAAACGAGATGACACCAGGCAAATTGAACCTTCCTTGAATGACAAACGACAGTGAGGAAGCAGAGGACGTCCGGAGTAAGATCGTAATAGGAACAGCATTGTTAGTCCAACGTGGAAGCTATTAGCCGACCGGACACAGTTGCATAAGCTATCATCGTACCAGACTGGAAATGTTGATTGTCTATAGCTGAAGTCAAGATCATTGCAGCTGTATACCGCATCTGTTCGTTTGAAAACACTATTTTAAAAAACGCGGAATAGAATTTTCACTAAGAGATAAAGGGACTCTCGAAGAAGGAATATCATCATGTACCGAGCCTTTTCACCACTATGTTGGAGTCGGTTTTCAGTCTTTTATTCTATTAAAATATTATGTATTTAGCTGAGCTGTCACGATTTAAGGGTACAGGAGCTAGGATGGTTAAGCAATTTTAAAACGTTCAATGCCGGGAGCCCTCCTGGAGGGCTTATTATAATTTAAGTTTTTCTTAACGAAATCGACATTATACACTGGGAAAATAAAATCAATTGTATATTATAACAAGATTTCAAACCTAATGCCAGTGACACTCTTCGAGGGTTAACTTAAGCGCAATTGTAATGCCGGTGACCCTCTTGGAGTCAACTTGCAATATGTATGGCGGCATGGTGTATGTGCTCTATGTAAAATGGGTGGAGTACAAGTGTTAAAAGAGTAATTAATATTGGTTAAAAGAGAGTGACCTTAGCCGAGCTGTAGAATAATTAATATTGGTTAAAAGAGAGAGTGACCTTAGCCGGGTTGTAGAATAATTAATATTGGATAAAAGAGTGACCTTAGCCGAGCTGTAGAATAATTAATATTGGATAAAAAAGAGTGACCTTAGCCGAGCTGTAGAATAATTAATATTGAATAAAAAAGAGTGACCTTAGCCGAGCTGTAGAATAATTAATATTGGATAAAAGAGAGTGACCTTAGCCGAGCTGTAGAATAATTAATATTGGATAAAAGAAAGTGACCTTAGCCGAGCTATTCGTGTAAAATGTTACCGGCTAGGATAGTATAGAAATAAAGATAGAATACAAACGAAGGGCTGGGCAGAGGTGTACCTGTAGTCCACCCACATTTCGCCAGTTATGTTCGCGTCCCATGGCCTAGGGGGCGAGCCTATTGTAATCAACCGGGCACGAATCCAAACTCCGAGCGGCCACTGAAAAATGGAGATAGGTATAATTAAAAGATGAAACAATTACTGTATTTTTTTATAAATATACACTATAATATTTACATATTTTTAAAATTATGTAAATATTATAGTGTATATTTATAAAAAAATACAGTAATTGTTTCATCTTTTAAATTTTACAAACTTACAAACTTAAAATAATAATATGTACAAGTATATAATAAATAAGGAGGGGAAATAATCATAGGGCATCAAAAATTTCCACATCGCTGTCAACAGGAAAAGTGCTCAAAAGGCTGGCAGCATTGCCTCGTAGTAAGGCAATTATTATCATTAAATAGCTCACCCAAGCCAAAACCTATAAAACGTTTCATCACTGAAAAAATCACTTCAGATTAATTACCTGAACGAACGCACAGACAGGTCCTCCATTTCTATGATTAAATATGATATGAATAATTCAGTCTCCATTCCACGTAGTTTCACAGTTAAAGGCGTTTGCAAGCGTACAAAAGTTATGATTCCGACGAAAATGGATAAAATTATTTTTCCAGGGATTTATTCCAGTAGGTAAGCAAATTATTCGTCCAATTTGGAATTAAGATTTCTGGAATTAAGTTCCTTGGGTAGAGTATTGTTTGGTTTTAGTTGAGTTTATGATACTATTGTTTTGTTAAAATTTTAGGAGCGTTTGTTGACTTATTTTGTATAATTTATCGACTTAGTAACATATGTAATTGTGGATATTTTAAATAGTAATTTATTCCATGCAGCGGATACATGCATGTTTGATGCATGCGAAGTTTGCCTGTAAGTGACTGTTGCACTGTTGGATGCACACTTTCGCATGTTACTTTTAGCATAGAACCTGTGTAAACAAAATAAATTGTTGGTGAACCAATAAAAATAAATAAATAAATTCCATTTTATTTTCTTTCTCTTGGGTACGTCACCAGTCGACAGCGATGTGGAGGAACTTTCCGACGCCATATTTTAGTTTGTTAATATTTTTAGTTTGGAAGAAGACTGTACGATATGAAAATAAGTAATTGTGGTTAAATTTTCTTCTTTATACAGGGTCAAATTAAATTAACTAGCGAAACTCCACAGACGTGATGGACATCACGTCTGTGGAGATATATCTAAACACGATAAAAAAATAAAGATATTAAGTTCTTTTTTTGAGGCCAACGACTGCTGCTAGTGGTTACTTGAAGTATGAGTTGAGAAATTCTTTTTTTATTTTGTTTTATCGTGTTTATATATATAAACGCGCCAAAAACAGATTTTCTAAACATCCGTTTTTTTTTGTAATATTCACAGTCAAACTGATTTTTAGTCAGTGATCCCCCACTTCGACAAATTGTGACTGCAGCGGCCTACTTGGGTACGCAATCGATTGAGGGCTTGCCATATAGGCCACTGCAGATCACGCCCGGGAAGTAAATGCTCCTGGAGTTTAACAAAGGCAAGGGGGGTGGATGCTTGTCTTCCCACAATTTCCTTCTCTCAGTTGTTTGTTCTGTTTTTCTTCATTTTTTTTGTCATGTTTAGATATTGATTCCCTGCGAGTCTGCTGAGTTTGGCTAGCTATGTTATCTGACCCTGTGTTCTGATTTCTATCGGAGAGATGTAGAACTGATAATCCCGATGAAACCAAGTTATCTTTGCCTATTACTAGTGCGATATCTTGTAGGTCACAATCGCCTACGCATGTTTGCGATGTAAAGACTAGGTTGAAAATACAAATTTTGCCTTTTATATCATCTTCCGTCCATTGAACTCGCGACACCGTTACCGACACCTCATATTTGTAAACGCGATTGTGCTCTTTATTGATATCACGTTACGGATCAATGTTCTATGAAAGTGTGTTTAAAGGTTTTGGAAGTATTTTTTTAGTTTTCACTTCTGTCGGAACTCCCGGAGTGCCACTGTTTTTTTTTTTTAATCATTGCCGTGTAAAAGAGTTTGTACAAATCTACTTACAGAAATAAAATCCTTTATCATTTATAACCTTCATACTGTAAAAGTACAATTCCGTAGCCGACTGCAGACAGCAGCAGCAGGCGACGTGTCGCCGCGACACTCATGTATTTCTTTGAAATCGTATCAAACTTGTATGAAGTTGCCTGCCTGCAGTTGGCTACGGAATTGTACCTGTGCACGACCATGCTCTTTTGTGGTACATAGATAAAAGTATTTCTCAATTGAACTCATTCATAAGGAGGTCTACTACTAAAGAACTAAAACATCGCTTCTGAAATTTACCTTTACATAACGTTTCATCATGTCTTACTCAACCAAAGTCCCATTCAGCAAGTCCAAAACATTAATCCTTTGAAATGATAAATCCGCATAACCCAGTAGATGAGCGTGAACTCTGCCTACCCTTGTTATTACATAACCGGGCAGTGGGCAGACTGACTAATCGGCCTTCTCCAACAGGTGGTTAGCAGATGCATTGTTGTAATGTACCGATAGCATATTAATTCGAACTCGTATCCTGTATTTTTTTTTTCAACTTTTTTTTTGGTAATTAATGTTCTGATTTAATGTTGTGACAGAATGTTGTGAAAGTTAATTTAAATAGGACTGGAAGAAAGAAAAAATATTTATAGGAATTTGCACAGGAGATCACAAAAAATTGAAAACAAAAAAACGAAATGAAATTAAAATAAAAGCAGAAAGTCCAGTACGAGACCAGAAGGCTCCTATCTCAGCATGATGCTGATGCCCGTTTTCACCGACATCCCCTATACCACCACCTACGTATGGGATCTTTAGCTTAAAAGTTCCCCCAAACTAACCTCTACATTAAATTTCGTTTCACCATCATTTCTACCACCTAACTAGGGGACACATATCTATGTGACGTTTTGTTTTCGATAAAAGTGACTGATTCATCTTTGAACTTATCGATACTTTGTAAAAAGATGGTTTTTATGAAATTATCTAAAGTATACACTTCTATGGATACAGATATGAATCAATTATGTTTTGATGGCAATAATAATTATTATTTCATTCATATTTTTAATTAATTTCATATTTTCTTGCATATTTACTCTGTGTATATTTTTATTATTCTACTGCAAGTAGCCACACTGATCCCACCCATGTCTGCCACAGCCAACAAATGAGATCCCGTAGCATAAAACCTTAATGCTATTAACAACTGATTTATTGGAGATATTGAATTATTTCTGAAACAAAATAATACATGCTTAATTGCTACTTAATTGTACTACAATACATTACAATAAGGACAGAGGTACCTTATATTGTTAGTTAGGTATCGACGTATGTATCGTCGACAGAACAAAGAAAAAATACCACGTGTTTTAAATTTTATTTTAAGGGCTACTTATAAAAACTTTAATAAGTTAAGTACTCACCTATTATCAGGAAATTCTAAGGCATGTTCAATCTTTTCCAATAAATACAACACTGAAGATTTGTATAACCTATATCTCCGAAAAAAGTCAATTTCATCAAAACTTTCGAAGTAGTTTGGTCGTTTCCGATATATTTTTGGTCTACGTCTGTTATTTACGTCGAATATAGTAGAAACAGTTTCTAAATTTTCAACAAATTCAAATAAATCACTATCCATATTCGTTGCTCGAGAGATCACTTACGTATGTGCCGCTTTATGGGCCCACATTTCGGCCACCTAAATTTAGGGGACCTTTTAACGTCTAACTGACCCCTTACTTCTGGTGAAACAGAAACAACCCCCTAACAACCCCCTAACCAGTCTTAGGGGATCCCATAAACTTAGGGGATGTCGGTGAAAACGGGCATGAGACATTTAAAAATAAGTACCGCAGCGCTGGTATTCTGATAGGGCCCGACTGAAAACTTTTATTTCAGTTCGTTAAAAAAATGGGGCTGCACTTACAGATATAAAATCTATTCCAAATAAGGTGACAAATTGCAAAATTATTTGCCCAAGCTGTAGGTCACTACTTCCAATGAACCAATTAGTATTATGCCCCATTAAGTCAAATCTACAGTCAAATCTAACTTAACTATTGATTTTACTGTTGTGATTGACTTAATAGACTTGAAAAAAAATCTTACAGGTCTGAAATTGAAATTCATAAACGCCTTTTTCAGGTGCTGAAAGTTGTCCGACAACAAGTCTTTTAGGATAACTAAGAAGGAGTCCCACTCATACAGCTATCATTAATTGGGAATCTAAACCACTATCTTGAAACCAAAGAATTACTTAAATACTTTTCTTTCAAGAAAGAAAAACTATTTATTGGGACTCGCACAAAAATATCACAAATTAAACCAAACATACTCAAAATATTTGAAAAAAAAAATGGCCAAAAAGCTCCTAGCTCAGCATGATGCTGCGGCATTTAAAAATAAGAGAGATAGTGATTTAGATGTAGTGATGGTTTAAATTCACAAGAAACTATGCAGACCGAAGCAAAGCTTAATAGGGAAGTTGAGATGAGAAATCATTCGGTTCGTCCAAGAAAAGCTGTGGCAATAAAAAACAACCACTAAAAAGTAAACAACAAAAAAGCAACAATTAATCCACACCTTATTTGCTGACGGTCCACTAATCTGTTCGTTGCATATTCATATAAAATGGCCGAGCTATACATACACGTCGCTATGTATAGACATACCATTGTTTTGATAAAGATCTGTCGTTATCGCTATGAGCTTATTTCCGACCTTTTTATAACGAAAATGTGTAGAATTTGACCGTCTTTGGGTCGTCTTTACAGTGAGTAACAAGCTTCAAAGTCAAAATGTCAGAGTAATTTATTTTCCAGAAAGGAGGTTCATACTTTTAAGAGTAGGCTTACATGTTTCACCATTAACTGGTATACAAATATTAAAATATAGATACAAACGTATAGATAACCTTATTCTAATCGAAATTATAGTGTCTGAATCCAGATTTATTTATTTCCCAGCAGAAAAATATTGAACCATCTATCTGAATTCTCTGTGTTTAATAATAGGTGACTAAGAGGTAACACGTCATAATTAATACAAGAGGACGGGTAATTAACTGAACCCACAAAACTGAGATCACCAATCCATCACACAACGTTCGCAGAAAAATATTCAACAGTCGCACGTCTTTCGGCTAAGATGAGGATGATGCTCGTAGGTTGTTAGTAGAAGATAAGTAGGCCGTTGTCAGTGCTGATGGTAAATCTTTCTTCATGAAACTCATAATTTTGAATAATTATTTGCCAGAGACCACACTTCTGTCCGTAAATCTACTTTAAAGTCATTAGAATTCTAACCATCGTAGTTACCTGCCCATATATCATTGGTATTCCCTCATGACGTGAGAATAGAGACTGCGAGTACATTATCTGTAATTATACTATCAATATGTCAATCCTTACCTGTATCTAGTATTGTTTTAAATCGCTTTGCTGTTGTTTATGGTAAAGCTGTGCCCACACTGAGCGGTTAAAACGTTGGGCACTGTTGGTTTGGAACACTGCAACTTACTCCTTTTTATTTAATAGCCGATTTGCTACTAGGAAATGTTAATTTGTAGTAAATACTCAAAGTATGTTTACTTGTTTGTATTTTGTACTCTTAATAATATAAATTCTGTCTTGTCATTGTGATTTTCTTAAGTAATTAAAATAAAATAAAATATAGAAAAACCACGACTCACTGCTTTGGCTCTTATTTAATTAAATTATTTAATATACAACATAATTTATTGTCGTTATTCCTTAGCTTAAGAATTTATTCTGGAAGCCGACTCCAATATCGTTAGGAAAAGGCTAGGCTGATGATGAGTTCCTTAACTTAAGCTGGGGCACGAGTATGTACGTCGGAACGGGAAGAACTTGTCGTAGCAAGCTAATTCTAACGAAAGACTAGCCAAATCGCTTCAAGGACCGATGCCGATATCATGACCGTTAAGAAGTAAATAGAAACTGACATAGGGCCAACTTGAATGGCCTTTAAATAATCTAAAAAGAAGTACACAGAATCGTTATTACATTAGAGAGACTGATCAAAAGTCTTATTCTGAGCTGTGCCAACTATAGATTACTGAGCTGTCAATCTGGAGTAATAATCAGACGGATGAGGTGCTCATACAATTCTACTCCTTTTACTGTACCCTGACTTTGCTGATCATCTTGTAAAATGAGGGGATGTTCTATAGAAAAAGATCTATGAACATGTTCAACCACGATTACATTGTCCTGGTTGACGCCCAAATATTAGCGTTTATCAAACAGCGTTTTAACTGCTCTGTGTGGCACTACCCTTACCAAACAATAGACTCTATAATCCCTAGAGCTCTGATAAAAACGGCCTTGCAGCGTCGCTAATCTGTGCATAGTATTCATACATACTTACATACATATTTGTTAGTTTTATACGTACTATCACAATTAGCTCTTTGTAATACCGCCGCTTTGTCGTTTGTTTTATTTCATGCTGTAATTATTTGTAGAGCATATTGAAAAGGTTTATTACTATGTTCTTCCTGTTAATGTTTTTCGAGATTATTGGTAAAGCATGTTTTGCATTTTTAGTTAAGAAGTAATCTTATTTGGCAGAAGTTACTTACGATGCAATGATGCAACTTATAGCTCCAATAATTTTTGGAGACCATTATGACCTTGAACCAACCCTAATAAGATTTTCCGAAAATGATGTAATAATTTTCGATATTTAACGCTTATTATTTTTTATTAAATTATGCTGGAGCCGCATCTGCGTTTATCGTGACGAAGCTTCGCACATTGATACGATACATGCAGATGTGATCAATCATTATCGGTTATCGTCCTGATAGATCGGGCTGCGTACTACTGATCACACAGCGGTACATTAAAGGGTTTTAGCGCGCTAATTAGCGTGGTGTGTGGTCGGCCTAGCATTGTGCATTTTGATAGTTGTTTCCGGACTCAGTAGACGAGTATTCCTTTTAATTTTCAATAAGTGCATGAAGTAATAATTAACACACATGTAGAAGTAATTTACGTCGTCGTCCATTGTCAAAACAACGCAGTGATTATCTCCTCTCTGGTCCAATGCCGTCTGGAACGGCCATTTTGGATCATTGCCACTAATATGACCACCGCATTATAGCGCGTAGTAACTTTGGCACGTATTGCTTCGTCACGATAGACGCAGATGCAGCCCCAGCATTACAAAAATAAGCAAAAGAGGATATATATGGACACTACTCTGCCGTTGCCGAGAACCGAGTTGAATGACGTGCAATTAAAGATGTCTGTGTCCAGCAATGGGACTACTAAGGCTGATGACGATGTGCTCTGCATGAATATAACTCCTCATCTAGGGAAAGAGGAGAATTACTTTGGACACCACACACTTGGTGAGCATCCTCAACATACTTGGAGAGGCTCCAAGAGCTTTAGCAGAACACATACTAAAAGAAGTGACTGCATACAAACAGTTTAACCATTAAATTTCTGTACTCATTCCATTTCATAACCCCATAAGCTAGAGTCAATGACCACACACATGGTGCTAGACGTCGGATAGGGAAGTACCTACCTACATGGAACGTGTCGGTAGGTGTACGTACTTACACAGGATCACAATCACCGGCTTTGTTTATGTTATCATACGAGCAGACAGTGGCGGGGGTTGGCAACCTTCAATAGGTACATGGAAAATATGATATAGTTTTATTTTATAATAGCTACGCCCCACGGTTTCACCAACATGAGTCTCGATTCCTTGGGAATATTGGGATAAAAAGTATCATATGTCCTAATCTAAGTCATGGTCTACCCATATGCCAAATTACATCCAAATCCGTTCAGTCGTTTTAGCGTGAAAGCTTAACATACAAATATCCAAAAAATCTAATCTTTTCTCTTCATAATATTTGTTTATATAAAGAAAAATCTGATAATATTTGAAGTCCAATGTTCCAAGAAAAGTAATAAATTTATAGAAAACTACGTGAATGGTTGTGTTCAAGAAAAAATGGTAGAATGCGAAATGCTAGAGCTAGCTACATTACAGCTTCAGATCAAATAAAAACATAGCTATATTATAGCAAGATATATGAAATATATGTAAGTGCTATGCTGAAGCCCATGGACTAAGATATAATGGTAAGAAAAGCGAGCTGTTAGTTTTTATGGCACAGAACAAGACCTATGAAGTGGTACCACCAGTCTCGCTATGTGGTGCAACTCTAGAGTAAAGCAGTTTAAATACCTTGGTCACTGGGTTACAGAGGATGGCACTGATAACTGTAATATGGAGAGAGAGCGCAAGACATTGGCCGTTCGATGCAACATGCTGGCCCGCAGATTTGCAAAGTGTGACAATTGCCAGGCTTTTTATTCCTGCAGTTTGTGGACCAGATACACGCAAAAATCGTTTAATGCCCTGCGTGTGCAATACAACAATGCTTTTAGGATTTCGTTTCTATAGCGTACCAGGGACGTTCATAGTAGAGCGTATAGATGACATCTTTGCGATCATGCGTAAAGATCCGCGTCACTACTACGTCGGATGCGACACAGCGTCAGCAGTCTCCTGAGCATTATTGCTAGTAAGACTGAAGGCCACCTGATGAGGCACCTGTGCGCAGTACATGTATTGTTGCCAGATGTCTCCAGAAGATAGCTTAATAGATATAGTGTTCTGTAAGTTGTGTTGTATTATTGTTATTGTTTGTTTGTTTGTACTGTTGGTGCTGCCCCACACTCTGGGCTTAGTAGGGAGGCAGTTCGCTTGCGTATTATAGCATGGAAACCATCAGCCGAGCCTCCACAAACATTGATCGACCCTTGAGTACAGCTGACCCACAGGCTACTCTTGTAAAAATTTGACTTTAAAAAGTGTAACCTTTACCTGTTTACTGCAGCGAGCGAACCTATGTGCCAGCATAATATTACTATTAACCGCCAATGCTCTGCGCTCCCTTTCAATGTCAACTTCGTCATCAAGATCCTCAGTAACATAGTGTCCTAGGTATTTGACTAAATGCAACGGATCTTCCACTACTGGTATGCCAACAAGACCAGTTGCATTGCATTTAGTTGCATTTACTCGGTACACCCACATCACAGACACCCTCCCCCGGACCCCCTCCCTTCCCCTTTTTACGTGACTGCTCAACAACAAAGACGGGGTTACGTTTTTGCTTCTAAAGTCAATCTCGTGCATATCTGCACTACAAATACGTCACGCTGTCTCTGACGTTATTATTTTATTTGCGGATCATTCATTTCTTTAACTGTCATTCTTGGAACAACTTCAAAATCGATGAACTCCTCCAGATATAGCTTAATATTGTACACGACTAAAATCACCACCTCGTGTGTGCCCCTGTCTGAATCCGAATGTTTACACATCACAGATGCGGCGCACGTGTGCGTATCGCGTGCGCGGGCACAGTGTGACGTCACACTCAGTCAATAGACACCGGCGCGGCGGCGGCGGCGGCTGTTGGGGCTTGGGACCATACAAAGAGTTGTAGTAGTTCAAAGAGTTTGTTTCATTCATATTATCTATACTTTGAATGTTGTCCTATATTGTCAGTATCTGGCAAGATGACATTTTATATTATTGTTTGTAAAGAAAAAAAGTGATTAATTGGGACTTAGGTTTTTAACTTTTTAGGTATTGATACTTACAATTGAATTATCTGTGATTGTATTTTAATCAGTTGTTGTTACTTACACGATATTGTTTTTAAATATTTAATGCCTGGACTTAAAAAAAAATCTCGACCCCTGAGTTTACTTCGCATTTTCTTCTCAGGGGCAGCAAGATAAGAAAAGTCGACTTCACGTTGCTCTTTTTAGCGTTCTGTAGTAAACAAGGAACCGTTATAGTTTCGCCATATCCGTCTGTCTGTCTGTCTGTCCGCGGTCTAGCTCCGAGACTCTTAGTACTAGAAATTTGTAATTTGGCATGGGTATACATATTAATCACACCGACAAAGTGGTAAAATTACGAAATAAAAATTTTTTATGGTATGTTTTTTTTTTCTATCCCATGGTGTAGGATATCGTTGAAAAGGTCCAAAACATTGTGACTGTGCGAAGACCATTTTTGGATTCAGGGATCCCTTTGCGAAATATTAAGCTTTAAAGTGCTAATTTTTGTTAGAGACAAGTGTCCCCCCTGAAAACTAAGTGGTTGGTTTTAGATGGGTGAAAAAAATCAAGGCAGTAGTTTATATAACGAAATTAAAAGGAAATCTATCACAGCTAAATAGGCTCTACAAGTTAACGAGTAATAATCGACCAACTTACAATTGCAGTTGCAAAAACATGTTGTCCCATACATTCCGTAAGGGAGAATATGTTTTTCAACTTCAAAATTAAGTTTGATTTTGGGATACATTCATCCTAACTACGGAACCCTTCCTTGTGCGTAGTCCGACACGCACTCGGCCGGTTTTTTTTTTATCTGTGTTGTAAAAGTGATTCCAATATTCTATATTAGATACAGAATAAACAATTTCAATTCATACTTTTTCTTTCGTGTCTCTAACAGATCTCCAACAGAAGGAGTGTACGCTTCCAATTGAAGGAGACCACATAATTAAAAAATATTGTAATATTTTCAGTTGTTGTTGGGATACATAAAAACTGTTAACTTGTGAAATCGATGAAATGTGACTAAGTATGACATAAGATGTCAGAGAATTTAATTGTTTATCAAATTAACCACCAACTCATAATATCCATAACAATTGTTTTCAAATTATAATTGCAATTATTTGACAGTTGTGTGAAATGAATGACGCAGCAAACAAATTGACGTAGTGTGTCAATTTGATAACCATTAATTTCCCTTGCTGTCTAATCGTTTCTCTCACTGATCGTTCCTAGAACCTAGTACGATTAGATTTTTTTTTTTTTTGTTAACAACGTTCCTACGTCAAATTCTGAACAAATCAATTCATCCTAAAATTAAACTACTGTTCTTACTTTACTATGGACAAGACCTCAACACATCTTGTGCTAATGTAATTAGTTGACTACATCATTCTGTTTGCTTACTGAACCGAATTCCACTTACATGATGCTCTAATAATTTCAATTCGTTGCAAGAGTATTATCCTATTACACAAAAACCGGCTAAGTGCATGTTAGACCACGTACAATAAAGGGTTCCATAGTTGGGATGAATTACCGGTATTCAACAAAATTTTTGAAAGGTAATGCTTAATCAAATACTCAATCATTTTAACACAAATAAAATCCTTCATGATCAACAGTATGGTTTCACCAAAGGACGTTGTATGACCGACGCCGGTGTTTATTAAGACACATTTTTAACGCGTGGGAAGAGGCCCAAGACGCCATAGGAATCTTTTGTGACCTCTTCAAGGCATGTGATTGCATAGATCACGAAACCTTACTCTTGAAACTTGAGCATTACGGATTTTGAAAACTTGCGCTGAATTTAGTAAAATCTTATTTAAATGATAAACAACAGCAAGTTCAAATAAACGGTATCAATTCACTAGGTTTAAAAGTAAAAATAGTTGTACCACAAGGTTCGATACTGGGTCCATTCCTCTTTTTAGTGCATATTATTGATCTACTCCATTTATTGACAAATCAACCACAAATGTTATTAGAATGTTATGTTATTTGCTGACGATATTTCCTTAATATTTAAGTTAGATAGACGTGCTACAACACGTCGACAACGACTTGACAACGTCAACAACACCCTACTCCAGGTCCGAAATTGGTTCACTGCTAATAATTTGTTATTAAATGGAAAAAAAAAAACAAAGTGCATCAAATTTTATTTACCAAATGTCAAAAGTAGTGATTGTGAGATAGTATTGAATCTAGAGAAACTTGAATTCGTCGGTAAAACGGTTTTCCTAGAGATCATGCTCGACAATGGGGTCCTCATTTAACATCTTTTGCAGGACGGCTAAGTTCAGCAGCATATGTTGTCAGAAAAATCCGTCAATTTACTGATGTAGATACTGCGAGGCTAGTCTATTTTAGTTACTTTCATAGTATCATGTGAAATCATGTCTTACGGTATTTTACTGTGGTGACGGGCTGCATATATCGAGTCTATTTTTATTCTGCAGAAAAGAGCGATCAAAGCCATATATTATCTTCGCAGGCGCGATTCTCTAAGGGTTCTGTTTAAGGATATTAACACCATGACGCTACCTTGTCAATATATCTATGAAAACATCATGTACGTAAGAAAAAAAATACTTCTTTTTAGTAAAAGAATTGATAGACATAATTATAGTACAAGAAATAGGGACCTATTAGTTCAACTAGGTTTCAGACTGGCTCATCTTTCATGGGATACTGTTTAAAATGTTACAACAAAATTCCTCCCCACATACTTCAACTGAATGAGACGAAATTCAAATTTTTCAATCCTCAGTTAAATTGTTATCCAGCGTATCAAATTATCTGGCTGTTTATCAGGCGAATAAATATTTTCAATTTTTCAATCGTAATAATATAATAACTGAAGAATAGTTAACTTGCGGTCTATATTAACTAACTTCACACTATCATGTGCAAGCGTGATGCACAGTATTCAACGTCTTAGATAAGAATAGAAACAAAACGTAAGTTTGACATTTTGCCGAGATTTCTTATCTTTTGTTTAGATCCACAGATGGTCAGCAATTATGACGACCTTTTTTTTGTTGTTGTTTGTAGCTAAGTTGATAGAAGCGGGCACGTATTTATCTAAAATGGATCAGGTACAAAGAAATTTGCTGTGTGTTAACTGTGTCTTCGGCTTGATACTAAAAGTTGAACCTAGTGGTTTAAAATAATTAAATAATGTCGTCCCAAAAACGTAAGAAAATGTATATATATTTCGAGACATTTAAAAAAATACTATCATCAATTAAATCAAAAACATCCATGTTTTCAAAAATACACAATACAGCACGAAAACGCGCAGAGGCAAAGCACATTAAAACCCCAAAAAAAAACAAACTTCAAAACATTATTTATTCCCTAGAATAATAACTTTATTCCTCAGTTATGGGCTTTATTCGTCAGATAATGAATATCTGACTATTGAAAAATCCAGAATCATGCTATCTATGGAATAAACGCTATTCAATTATTTATCTGAGGATTGAAAAACCGGCCCTTAAAGTATCTAACTAAAACAGTAAATAATCAGGCATCTTTTGGCGAAGCGGGGTTGACCAAAAGCCTAACAGAAGCCGGACAGGCCAAACTTGTGTATATTTGACCGGACACGATTGTAAAAAGCTGGACATGTTTGGCTAAAGTCAGACACACATGGCAACCCTACACACGAGTTATCCAATAAGGGTTCTATTTTTTCCTTTTGAGGTACGGAACCCTAAAAATAAACCTAGATTTAAATACAAGAATTTTCAAAAGATATATTGTTCTTACATAACATAACATCACGACTGTATTCCCCGCAGAGGTGTACCTATAGTACTAATTTCGCCAGTTATGTTTAAGTTCAATGTAATAGGGGGCGAGCCTATTGTCATCAACCGGGCACAATCCAGACTCCGGGCTGCTACTGAGAAGGTACGCCTACAATTGCGGCGATAAGTCCCATCTTTGAGGAGTGGCTAGAGAGGCGCCACGGCGTCCTCACCTTCCGTCTGGCGCAGGTCCTCACTGGACAAGGTTCGTCTGGGAGGTTCCCCCAGGTGTCACCATTGTGTTGATCGCCCGGAGAACACGGTGGAGCATACGGTGGAGGTCTGCCCAGCTTAGGTGGAGCACCGCCGTCTCTTCGTGGAGGCGATCGGCGGCGGTGATCTCTCGCGTCCAGCTCTGGCCAGGCCATGGTACGAAGCGAGAGGGCATGGGAAGCCGTCACCTCCTTCTGCGAAGCTGTAATAATAATAAAATAAGTGAGCTATGGGTAGCTCACCGTCCGATAAGGACCAGGTCTGGGTCGACGGCGCGTTGTGTTCCACGCGCGCTTCAACAAAATGTCAGTACAACTGATGAGGTCTGCTAGGGCCAATGCTTGCCGGGATCACGAGAAAGTCCGAAAGGGTTACCGTGGCAGCACACAGACAACTGAAGAAATACGGGTGGGTTTTAGTCAGTATGAGTCTGACACTCCCTCCCGCTCCACCCAGAGCGGTAGAAGTTATTTGATAACTACCCACCCAAAACAAAGGCTGCTACTGTTAAATTCCAGATGAAAAATCCCGATAGCACTTTACCCGAGTCGGGAATCGAATCCAGGAGTCATGCTTCGCAGTAGCGCTTGCGACCACTAGCTAGACTGTACTAGAACTGTCCACACACATTCAACGAAGATCCATCAAGCTACCATTTTACGCTATAAGTAATTTGTTTGTTTGGCGCCGCTTCAAAATTTGTTACTTAAATTAGTTTAGGAGCTTAGTTACACTAAAAGGTTATTTTGAATTTTTCAGTGTTTTTTGATCGTCGGTTTTTTTTTTTTTTCTAAATATATTTTACTTCATATGTTTGAATTCGTCTGCTCGACAACTTTACCAACGCAATGAATATTGTTGAATTGTGTAACTAAATTGTATTCGCACTGTAAGCGTGTTACGCAATAATCCTATTGTTTCATTACGATACCGATATTTAAGCATTGTAATGAAAAAAATACCGGTAGATTAGTTGCATCGATGACTTTAATGAATTTAATTCTATGAATAAACTTGTTTTTTTGGGTCGAGAATCGTATTTAAATTAACATACAACCTTGAAACTGACATGCAAATTGCAAAAAATATAAGAAAATTTGAATATAATGCGGGCCAAAATACTGGTGAAAATGACTGATTTTCATGACAGCCGATAAAATAATTATGACGGAACTGTTCTTCTAAGAACCCGTAGCTTTGCAGTGTAATGGCACATGAGACATTAACCCACTTGAATGATGATGTAAAGCGTCAATCACAGCCTTGATAGAAACATCACTGAATGACAAATGAAAATAAACAAATGCCCATTATTTAACGCTATGACACTTGAGGTCTTGAACTCTACTACGAAAATAAATGAATTTATAACCACAACTGGCGACTAGCCCGTTTCGCACGATTTTTACGACTTGAAAAAGCATGAAGATTGCTTTATCATATCTTAGTTACATATTAATTTATTAAACACATATTAATATCTATATGACGGAGAAGGGTAGGTCTCTCTTTCGTTATTATCAGCCATTTTTTAACTATTGTGGGCGCGGTGGTGTTGATTATTACGCAATAGAAAAACCGTTTGCAGTTCAGATCACGTTATAATTTACTATCAAATTTATCACACTAGCAATTCACACACTGTAGGTACACGACACAACTATACGGAACGTGTGACAGTTTGTAAACGTCTTCACCGCTTGACCGCCATCCATGAACTCTGCTCAGCTCCGGTCCGAGTGTTCTGTTGTGGCCGCCAGGCGGCGCTGGCGTCCCGATTAGTCAACTCAATAACGTATTTCCGACATAATATATTAACCTCCCAAAATAAACTATTTAATGGTGAAAATAGCATCAAAATTCTTTGCGTAGTTATAAGAACAACGCGGTCACACAGACACGAAAAGCGACTTTATTTTATAATATGTACTTACAGATGTATAGAAGATATAATTATGATAAAAGGTAAGAGCTTCGACCAACTTCTTGAGAAGTTGTCGAGAAACAGCTGGGTCAAGGGCGTGATACACAAAACGGTAGTCTTGGAGACGGCACGTATTGCGAGGAGATTCCTCACTCTCTGGACTCCTTACCACAGTAAGTTTGGGTATTATTTTTACGCAAATTGTCTAATATTTTTAGATTGGTAGATAATACTATTAGTAGGTAATGTTATTATTATAAAATATTCTTTATCCATTACGTCAAAAATATGCTAATGAATCTTTTCTTAATGTTAACTTTTTCAGCTGGACTCGTCTACACTATTATAAAGAGGTAACATATGTGAGTTTGTTTGTAGGGGGTAATCTTGGAAACTGCTGATCCGATTCTTATTCTTTCACTAATGGGAAGCTACAATACTGCCGAGTGTCATAGGATATATTTTATGTTATATTTAATATAAGTCTGAACTCGACAACCCGTCTTGAGCTAGCGTGGTGATCAATGCTCGTGCCTTCTGAGTATGAGAAGATGCCTTTGGTCTACAGTGGGACAATAATAGGCTGGTGTTATTATTTTAATAATCTTTTCCTGACAACTCATTGTCAATTTCATAACTTATTGATTAGGACCTCAGGGGTTCCCAAACTTTTTCAGTTCGTGGCGCATTTGCAGGTTTAGTATTTTGTGTCGGCGCCCTAGCTAGTCGAAATAGGCACACAAATTAAAACATCCACGATATGAAGCGGAGTTTTTTTATTTATATTGACACAAGAATACATTTATTATCCATCAGGTTAAGCTACGCTTGTCGGAGTTGGTCTATGTATGGGTGGCCATCTTTACATATCAAGACTACTCCGTGCCTCGGAAAGCACGTTAAGCCGTTGGTCCTGGCTGTCCTTGTTACGGGTCGTCAGAAGCCCCAAAGTCTGACAACCAGTTTTACCAAGGGGTATCGTATTACCCAGTGTTACTGGGTTGTAGAAGTCAGATAGATGGTATCTCCATGTAAAATACTGGTATTCAGCGGCATCCAGTTAGACTGGAAGCCGACCCCAATATAGTTGGGAAAAGGCTTGGCAGATTTGGCAACTTAGTCGATGTGAGGCGTGAGCTTCGTGATGTCCACACATTTTTTAAGGCGTGGGAAACTAAGGCTTGACACCGTTGCTCTCATTTCTTGCTCCACATTAATCGATATTTGCTCTTTATTACAGCTACAGCTGAAAATCCGGCTTTACATAAATAAGATGTTGGAGAGGGAATGAGAATTTTTAGAGCTTTTGTTTTGTACCCGCGAATACCTAAGTTTTGTTTCGCACCAGGGCGCCGCGGCGCACACTTTAGGAACCCCTGGATACTAGTATTATATCATCTGTGCCCTGGATTAAGTATTAGGGTCACTGCCAGAGTGTTGTTTGTCTATTTGTTATGTACTGTCTTTAATCGGTACTGATTTGATAGAGTTCATAAATTAAACCTGCTCCTCTGAACAGTTGCTCATTTGGTACAGAACCTGGCGGTGGCAGTGACCGGGGAGCAAAAACTTGAAACTTCGAGATATATTTCCACCACGTTAAATAGTCTTCACTTAGAGGTGACGCCATTGATGTCAATCAGTCATAAGCTCTCTGTTTACTTCTCGGGAACATATAAAAATACAAAAGTTTGTTGTGAAAATATGAGTATAATTTGTATTTATAAGTAAGTTTATTATCTGGTATTAATATGCTATGTTAACTATAATATCTAAACTCAAAAACATTTTATCGATCCCAGCAATATTTAAGTACCCGAAACCCCAACGTAAATAATCAGTTTTTTTACTATTGAACGGGAAACAAACTGTGATCTAACTTTAGTATGTGCGCACCTTGCGTTCAACTTTGGCACAAAACTATCCGTAACATACATAACGTGAAAACTGCCCTAAACTTCTTTCATAAAAAAGCGCCATCTGTTGCCTTATCCGTGAACTTCGTGGACAGATCGATTGCACTAATACATAAACAAGTTCGATTCACCATGGCAAAGTGCGGTTAAGGTTACCTAGTTTCTCTCTTCGACAGAGGTCGCTTATTGCAGCAGGTCTTGGTACCTCTGAGCGTGTGTAGAATACAAATTTTTAATCTTTTGCCTTTTTAAGTTGGCATACCGCGAAGCCCTGATCACCGACTTATTATAAGCGATTTTTTTTCGAAAATGCGATTTTCATCCTAAACGATATCTTTTACGATTTTTGAATTTTCGTAAAAAATTTCACTTTCAACAAATCGGTGGTCAGTGCTCGACATAATATTGCACATCAAACAAAAGGGGATTATCTGCCTAATTCCTGAAATAAGGGATTTAATGTCTTAATTTATATACAGATATACCTAGGCATATACAGATTTGATGGTACTTAATCCTTCTTTATTTTTAGTAAGTTTAGTGTGTGTATTAGTGATGTAACGAATGTTGGATTTTTCACATTCGCGAATGCGAATGCGATTGCGAATATTTATCTTCAACATTCGCGAATGCGAATGCGAATGAGAATATTTTAAAATTTCAAAAAAAGCGCGCGTAATATGTTTGACAGGTTTGACGTTTCGTGTCGGCCATGTTTAAATTGAACACAGCCGAGTCGATATTGGTTAATTGAATGAATTTAGTCACAGAAAGTTCATTGGTTAGTTTTATGTTATTTATCAAATTTAACTGATATTTAAGGGACAAAGTGGCATAAAAACATGAGTAAAGCACACATCAACGAAGTTTGGACTTATTTTACAATATGTGATGCTGAAAATGTTAATTGCAAGTTGTGTGATAAAAAGTACTCGCGCAAAGGCAGGACCACTAGTGCTATGAGAAATCAACTGTGCTATAAAAAAATATACATTTAAAGCCAAAGGTTATAAATACTTAATACATTAGATATTTAAAGTTTAATAATTTTGTTTCAAGTAATTGTTTAGTTTTTTAGTAAATAGAAACTGTAAACTTTATTTGTAAATGGTAGTAAAGTAATAATATACTACTAAATAAATGCAAACCTTACATAGTTGTAACAAGGCTGATTAATGTTAGATTTGATCAGATCTCTGAAGTTCTTTTTTCATAAATGAGACTTTAATTTAGAATGTAGAAGACTGATTTAATAAAAATATCTAAGTGTTATCTAATTGTATTATTATTTCATATGCATGCATATAATAATTTCCTTTTTGATAATTTAAAACATTCGCTAAATATTAGCATAGTTTTGCGAATGCGAATGCGAATGCGAATATTGAAAAATATGCGGATATTCGCGAATGCGAATGCGAATATCCGTTACATCACTAGTGTGTATCAGTGGTAGTTTATATTATTAGCACTTTTATATGGTCGGGTGAAGATAATACTGTTATGTAGTATAGCGTTAAATATGCGACCACACATTGCATAACTATTCTTACTATATAAGGTCCCATTAAAATAAATGGACAAACTTTTAGAAATCATTCAGGCCACCAAAATAAGGACAATGCTAAAAAAAAATAAGAAAAACGCATTAGAAACTTATAAGAAAAAAAAATCTGCTAACGATAATACAGTAAAAATGTTGCTTACTAATGTTGGTTAATTATTTTAGGTCAAAATAAAATCACTTTAACCAGTGTTTTTTTTAGTTGGATATCTTTGGTTAGACGTATTGAACGCTGTGTTAAAATTTGTCCATCTATTTTAATGGGACATTATATAATAATGCTGTCGTAGGAATTATGGGCAATACTATTCTATTTCTGTGCCTCGAAATTTTTGGAAATATGTCATGAGCTTTTTTAAATAACTCCGGGTGCATTTGAATAAATTTAGCACATCCGAATATATACAGACTTGGAACGGTTAGCATCCAGAACTTTTAGAAAAAGGGTTTCCGAGAATCCCATGGGCGTATTCCCGCTATGGTGCGGATCCATTTTTTCTGTGTGATGAAACTCTCTGACATTCTGTTGAGTAACCCCAGGCGATAAGACCATATCTCAACACAGAATCAATGTACCCATAGTATGCAGATAATACAGTTTTTAACGCTGATGTGTTTGAAAGTTCGTATAGAACGTAGTACACAAATTTGTTTATTTTATTGCACACTTTAGTAATGTGGGCCTTCCAATTGCAGTGTTTATCAATCGTGGTACCGAGAAATATCGTTTCGTTTACTTCTTTTAATTTAAGTCCCCTATGATTGATGTCTAAAGTCTTATTTTCTCGTCCATATGTACTAAATTGAATAAAATTAGTTTTTGTTAGGTTTACACTTAGATTATTTTCGTCAAGCCATGTTATTATCGATTCGATTGTATTATTTATGTCCGTTGTATATTTATTCATGTCAGTATTATTCGATGTCATTATTAACGATATGTCATCAGTGAACAGAAAAAAGGGGTGAATAGTAACTTCAGGCAGATCATTTATATAAAGTAAATCAATAGGGAACTAAGCACACCCCCTTGGGGCACACCAGACCTGTTATGTTTATAATGTGATCCGTATGATTTTAGTTCTAGATTACTATAAATTTTTTCGATTTCTACTCACTGCGTTCTGTTATTTAAATAACTTTCTATCCATAGAAGCGCTGAGCCCCGTAACCCATATTTTTCTAGTTTGTCTACTAGCAATTTGTGTGATACAAAGTCGAAGGCTTTCGACATGTCAAAAAATATGCCTGTTGTCTGAATTCGCTTATCTAGATTAGTAATGATTCTGTGAATTAGGTTAAAATAAAACATGCTAATGTTGTGAACTTTCCCTTTTGAAAACCGTATTGTTTTTCCCTTAGAATGCCATGTTTATCGATGAATTGAGTAAAGCTTCTATGCATGGCAGTTTCAAAGATTTTTGATATGATGGGTATGAGAGTGGTCTGTAGTTCTATAGGTCTTTCTTGTTACCTTTTTGTGGAGAAGTTTTACAACTGATTGTTTAAGTAGGCTAGGAAAACATAATAATATTACTATTTACTTCAAGTAAATATTACAAAACGTAAAAAAAACACTTACAATTAAAAGAAGATTAAACACAATGTAATAGCTCAATAATGTAATACTGCATAAAAATGGCTTATTGGTCGATTCGCAAGAATTTACTTGCCCGAAATGGGCGATTCGTCACTTTTAAATTAAATAAAACAAGCAAACTTTACTGTTGTTGCATATGATGTGTAACATCTGACATGTCACCTTGGTAATAAGCAACATTAAAAAGTGGCGGGGCCTCGTCAAGGTCGATTCTGGCAGCCAACTCTAGCATCGCGCGCGCTCATTGCTCAATCAAGGAAAGTGAGAGGAAAGATTTGCAGGAAAACGAATGGAAAGATGTTACACATCAATATTATTTTTCTATAGGCGATTCGCACGAAGTTAATTTATTTGTGAGCGAATCGACAAAACACAGTGCCATAGGCACATTTTAATTTTTTTGCTATGAATAGCAAAAAAATTAAAATGTGCCTATAGAATACAGTTCCTAGTCTGATTTTTTCTTAACTTCAGTTAAGAAAAAAACACTAGGAACTGTATTTGTCAATATTTTTTACTTAATTTTATTGCATACAATTAAAAATGTTCCAATTACCTAATACGTATTTCTGGAGTTATCGAATCGCCCACATTTTTTTTTTTATCGTTGTTTGTTGTTGTTGTGCCCGTTATCACCTTCACTAAGTGACACTTAAATTAATCCCTAAATAAAAGTGCAATGTTGGATTTTGAATGCTAGGCACAGCGCTGAGAGTTGAAAATCCAAAAATGCACTTTTAGTTGTCGGTGAAAACGGGCATAAAAGTTTCGTTTCGTTCTGCAAAGGTTCGTTTTCCCATTTTCATCATTTGAGTTGCTCTCAGATGTCATTTGGCAATCATAAACTGCACTCAGCATTTTTTTGAGTTAAGCTAAAATCCATAATAATATACTAATATTTTATCTACACTTCTAAACTGTTTTGTAAAGAGAAAGATTTGTATTTTTGTATGTAACGAATAAACTTAAAAACTACTGGCTTTGAAAAATTCTTTCAGCAATGGATAGCAACATTACCAGCGAGTAACATAGGCGAGTAATATATTTTATCCCCGTAGTCCCACAGGTACGGGAAGTACGCGGGTCAAACCGCGTGACGTCCGCTAGTATTTTATAATTATACATTCGAAAGTAAGTCTGTCTGTCTGCCTGTCTGTATGTTACCTTTTGACGCCTAAACCACTAAACGGATTTCGTTAAATTTTGACAAGGACATAGATTGTATCCCGGGGAAGGACAAAGGCTACTTTTTCTTTAAAAAATAAACCTAACAGGGATCCCCCCTGTTAGGTTTATTTTTTAGGGGACCATACTAATATTATAAATTCGAAAGTAACTCTAGTCTGTCTGTTACCTTTTCACGCCTAAACCATTCAGTGGATTTCGATAAAATTTGGCTAAGAGATAGATGGCATCCCGAGGAAGAACATAGGCTTTTCGTCTCAAAAGTAACCCTTTTTTTTGGGTGGGAAATTATCAAATAACTTAATAACTTCTCCCGCTCTGGGCGGAGCGGGAGGGCGTGTCAGACTCTTACTGACTAAAACCCACCCGTGTTCCTTCGGTTGCCCTGTTGCCGGGGGTCACGATCTCCCTTTCGGTTTTCTTCGCAACCCCAGCAGATCAAAAAAAAACATGGTCAAAAATAACCCTAACGGGGGGATATTAGGGGATGACAGTTTGTATGGGAAACCTATAATTTCTTAAGTTAGGGCTATGAAAGTTTTAATTTATGCTTTTGGTAACAAATAAAGAATTACTATTTCAGCGTTTTTCAAAAATCATCCCTCAAGAGGGTAAAATAGGGGATGGTTTTTCTTAAATGCACATTTAGTATTGTTTTTTTTTTGTGTCTTCTTGTCAAGAGATTTAAGGGATTGGAGTAGATATAGTCATAGTCCGTGTCTTGAATTAACATTTAACTTTATTTAAATAAAATCGGCCCACTCTCGGTCAAAAGTTAACCTTTGTAACATGTACGTGTTGTGTTCAATGGCGGCAAGAGTTTGTATTACAAATCAATGGTGGTAATAATAGTAAAATGAATAATAAGTATTTAAAAAAAATGCTTTTTGTATCATATACCTAAACCAGTTTTTTTTTTTTAATCCGTACAAATGTGAGTAAGACTTGCGCTCCGAGGGTTCCGTCTGAAAGCTGAGCTTGCTCGGCTGCCCGAATTTCCAAATTTGGATTGAAGGACAAACTTAACACTTCAATCGAAAAAGAACTTACAGAGTAATGAAATAAAGGTTGATTGATGGGATGGAATTTTTGATCCCAGATTGAAGAAACGACTTAATTCTGTAGTTCTTAAATAACTTTATATTACCAATGTTCAGATTATCCTCTTTAGATTTAAGCAGATTTAAGTTTTTGATATCTATTTCAACTTGAAGCCTCCACGCGTTCTTTAGAAAAAGGGTCTTGACAGACAACGAAGTCATCCTCTAAGGGTTACAATTTTTCATTACGAGGTACGGAACCCTAAAACAGATGTATTATCTGTAACGGCTGAACGGATTTAGATGAAAGGCATACGGATAGGCAATGATCTGAGTTAGGACATAATAGTACTCTGAACTTCGGTAACACGTTCCTGTGGGATATTTTCCAACATCCACACGGACGAAGCCGCGGACAGATGCTATTACAAAATAAACGTCAGACAAAAAAATAAAACATTTCATTTAACACTCGGTCACTGCGCAACAAACGTACTTACTGCGTAGTTAACGTGTGATAAAGTATTATCTCAAACAAACCAATGGCTATAAAGTATCATCTAGAGATATTTTCGGTGATAATCACAAATCCATCAAAACAAAACAATCAATACGGCATTAAATAAAAATGAAATATTTACGTTATTCTAACAGGCAATAGGGTATTAAGTCAAAATAATACTACGATTTGTATTATATCTAACAGGCAATAGGGTATTAAGTAAAAATAATACTGCCCTGCTAAGCACAAAGGCGATATCTCAACTGGAGTAAGTTTCGAGAAAATTGACTTTTTGTCAATTGAAATTTAAGGAAATATGGAGATATAAAAAACTTCTTTGTGGTTTTTTTTTAATGTTTTAAATTAGATAGCGCTATTTCGCTTACCTATACCATTAGATGCGAAATTGTTAAAGCTATTGAATGGTATAAAAAAAACTAAAAGGGTGGATCTCAGAGATACCGCCTTTGGGCTTAGCAGGGCAGAATACTGTATAGAATACTCATATTTTATGTTTTCGCTCCATCGATCAGTTCTTTATTAGTGATCGATGTTTCGCTCCGCAAAAACTGACTCAACTAGAATACGACCGTATTGATTGGTGCGTGAATAACACGAGTGAACGGTCAATAAAGAAATGTATTGTCATATCTCGGAAACTATTTACGCGAAAAATACTATTGTTTTGCCAGTTTGTAGAAACGCAAATGTTTCGAAAACGCAAAAAAAAAATGGCGTCCTTCGACTTGATACCCTATTGTTTGTGACGCGCGAATATGTAACATCAGTTTCCGCATTCCCCAAATAATTATGTTAAAAAGCTTTTCATGTTTTTGTTGTTGCAACTTTTAGCAATTCTAACTATTAAGTAATTTCAAATCAGGTATTAAGGTCTAGTCTGCTCTGCGAATTTTACTCGCGCGAATTTTATCCGCGCGGGTTATATTCAGTGTACGGCATTGCAACGAGCGCGACTTTCAAATCGCTAGTGCGTGTTGATATATTATGATATGCCTACCAGGGATGTTACTGAGCTTTGGTTCCGGTTCCGAAAGATCGGAACTTCCGATTACTTTTACACCGCCGATTCCGATTTTGGTTCCGATAATTTTGCATCGGAGTTATATAGTGGACTTCGAAACGCAGCGATGCACGTGACTAGAGCGCGTAGAAACAAGTTTTAACTCGTCGCCAGTGTATTTTAGTTTATTTTATACACGTTCACGCTCGAATTCTCAGTTTATTGTTTTGTTTGTGGATGTTATCGGTAATATTTGACTGATTAAAGAGACTGAATTATATTTCATTAAGCCTTCCCATAACATATTTCTTCTATTTCCACCTTCGGTTCTGGTTCCGATTACGGTTCGGAATCCGGTTCTGATTCCGGTTTCAATTCCGGTTCCGATTCCGATCAATCACATTTAAAACCTTCGATTCCGGTTCCGGTAAAACGACTTCCATAAAATCCCTGGTGACTACACACATTGAAACAGTAATTTGGAGGGGCGCGCTGTGTTATCCGTAGTTTATCTCTAATAACATTTTAAACTTATTCGTAGAACATTGCATTTTTAATATATTAATTTATACACATTGTTGTACGTATTCGGGTAGAATTATTTGAATAATAGATATTTTTCTTTTAATCCATCATTCCTTTATATTTCATTTTAAACGTGGCTTAGCGACGTCGGCGTCGTGGGAGCAGTCTAGTGTTTTGTACCGATTTGGTGAGTAATGTCTCAAGTCTTTTACTTCATTCTTATGTTTTTTTTTTCCTGGATCTATAAGTAACAATGGGAGTTCCACAGGACTCAATTCTTGTTCCTTTCTTGTTTCTTATTTTTAATAACTTGACCTTACGTCATAAAGAATAACCATGATATAGTGTTGTTTGCGGATGACACTTCACTTTTGTTTAAACTTAAACGTCAGCAGCTGGTTACCGATGTAAATACCGCGATCTCAAAAGTAGTTCACTGGTATAATGTGAACTATTTACTTCTCAATAAAAAAAAAAAATAACCAAATGCATTAAGTTTACCCTACCTCACGTTAGACAGGTGAAAACGAATGTGTTGATAAAGGTCGAAGAATTGAATCCTGAAGATAGCACAGTATTCTTGGGCTTAACTTTAGATGCTAAGCTTCAGTGGGGCCCACATGTAGATAAATTGTCAAAAAAGCTAAGCTCCGCAGCATATGCTGTTAGAAAAATTCGTAATTTAACTGACATAGAGACAGCCCGTTTGGTGTACTTTAGCTATTTTCATAGTGTAATGTCGTACGGTATTCTGTTGTGGGGAAATGCCGCCGACATTCAAACTTTCTTTGTTTTGCAGAAAAGAGCTGTTCGATCTATTTTTAAATTAAGTCCGAGACACTCTCTCAGAGATAAATTTAAGGAGATTATGTAATGACTGTGCCTTCTCAGTATATTTTTGATAATCTTTTATAAGCCCATAAAAACATAAAATTGTTTAAAAAAATACAGTGATATCCATAACATAAATACTAGGAACAAACACAAATTAGTTGTACCTACAACAAGGCTCAAGAACATAGGTGGCTCATTCAGATGTCAACGTATACACTTTTATAATAAACTTCCAAGCCACGTACAAGATTTATGCCTTAGTAAATTCAAATCATTCATTAAACCGTTTAATGAATGATTTGAATTTACTAAGGCATAAATCTTGTACGTGGCTTTTATCTAATAATCTTATACGTTTAATTTAAACGTAAGATTTGCCAGAAAGCTTTTTATACCGTTAAAGATTATATTGAGGACAAAACGGCTTGGGATTGAGCTGCTCCAATTTATTTAGTTTTTACTTTCGGAACTTCGTTTATTTTGCTAACTTTAAAATTATTTACACAATGACGTGAATATTTACTTTGTGAAGTTATATATAAATATACATATATAATACTATATATATATTAAATGCTCTATCTTATGTTCGATCAAATTCAGATAATAGGTTTTTCTCAAACATGCTTGAAAATCCGAACATTATTTTGACAACCTTCTTCGACATAAATCGAAATTTCTGTACTTATCTACTGGTCAAAAACAAATGAGTAGACGGCCAGCAATATTCCTATGAAAATCCTTAATTGTCGTGTTTAGCGGCCAAATAAATTACTATGAAAACTCATAGCTGTCGTGTTATTTAAAAATGGAACTAACTTTTTACTTCCACCCATGGCAACTAAGGAGGTAAATTATCAAAAAAAATATTTAACACTGGCTTAGCAGATACAGCTGTTTATAGTAAAAAAGAAAAAATTAACATATTGGCACGTGAAAAATTTTCTTTGTTCGTCATTGATTCTGGAATTTATAAGAGTGCAGATTCTGGCGGGAACTTTAAAAAAGAGCGGTTCGGATTTTTTTAAAATTTTTATTTTTGTTAAATATTCGCTAGTTTCTTGTTTAAAAGTTAATTAAAACAATAGTGCTAGGTGCGCAAAACTGAAAAATGGTGGGAAATGAGGGGGGCGGGGATAACCCGTCCACCTCACATAAACGTCCTCGGCCTGAGGCCGGAGGCGGAGGGACTGGAATGGACAGCAGTGATGGCGGCGGCGGTGAGCATTCTGACTATCCACCTTACATGAAACCAGACTATAAAAGACTATATCCAGAAAATGCCACTTATGTGGACTTTAAAGTATTCATTGAAGCTTCCAACAATAAGGATAGAATAGGCAATAAGAGCCCTGTCTATCTCAATCACATATTTTCCAGCGAAATAAAAGGGGTGACGGCTATACAACGAATAAACGCAAATAAAATAGCAGTAATATTTAAACAGTATAATACGGCCAATAATTTTATTAATAACAGCGCTTTTCTTAACAAGCATGGCTTGAAAGCATTTATTCCGGCTGCGCAAATAGAAAAAACAGGTATAATTAGATTTGTACCAGCAAACATTTCGAACAAAGAACTATACACCAAACTATCATCAATTTATGAAATAATAGCTATAAGAAGATTCACTAAGAAGATAGGACAGGAGCGAGTACCACTACAAACAGTTAGCATTACTTTTCTATCGAATATTCTTCCAGACAATGTAGAATATGATTTGTTTTCATACCGAGTTTTTGAATATGTTCCCCCATTACAGCAATGTTTCCGTTGCTTTAAATTTAACCACTCTGCTAGGGTATGCAATGGCAAACAAAGATGTTCCATTTGCGGAGGTGAGCATTTATATAAAGAATGTGATAGACCAACAGAGATCTGCTGTTGCAATTGCAGCGGGCCTCATCTTGCAATTTCTAGATTATGTCCAATTAAGTTAAATAAAATTTTAGAAAAGAAAAATAAGATTACTTATGCAAGTACTACATTGACGAAACAACACATGAGTGATAATACTGAATTTCCACCTCTACTACCTCCAAAAATGAAACCAACTGACATTGTAAATAACTCTGTAAATAAAGCTGTACATACATCTGTAAATAAGTCTGTAAATAAATCTGTACATACATCTGTAAATAAGTCTGGATTTGTAAACAATACTGTACATAGTGTAAATAAATCTAAAGATTTCCCTCCTAAAGTAGACATCAAAGCCCAAATTGTTGCCAACAATGATGTACTAATGGCCCTAGTACAGACATTGGTGGAACTGGGTAATAAGGGAGATAATACACCTACCACCGTAAATAGTATTAAAGAAATATTACTTAAAAATCTCAAGTATGGATCCAAGTCACACATTGTCTAAGCTACGTATTGCTCAATATAACATTCAAAGTGCTAATAGTAAAAAACCCTTATTGATTCAATTCTTACAAAACCAAAATATTGACATTTGCTTACTTAACGAAACATGGTTTAAAGACAATAGTTTCAGAATACCTGGATATAATATTTATAATAAAAATTCCAAAAATACTCATAATGGTGTAGCAATACTGATTAAGCCATATTTAAAGTACAAAGTTTTAAACACTAGATATTATGAAGACATTCAAACAGTTGCTCTGTCCTTATCTACTACACATGGTAGCTTGACTATTCTTTGTGTATACTGTCCTCCTTCTAGTGGACATATACGGATCAATAGATTACGTAATATTATTAATGATCTTCCAAAGCCCATATTTGTCAGTGGTGACTTTAATGCACACCACATTGCATTTGGTTGTCTATCGACTAAGAGCAGAGGTCATGATTTATTTAATATAATTGATGACTTGGATTTATGTATTCTAAATGATGGTAGTTCTACAACTGTTAACAACCCGAGACGGAATCCGTCTGCAATTGATGTTAGCTTTACTAGTGCTAACCTCGCATCAATATGCGAATGGTCTGTACATGATGATGCCATGGGTAGCTATCACTACCCAACAATAACAGAGATTTCACTACAAATAGATAAATATCATATTAATCCCCCTGTTGATAGGTTTATATATAAAAAAGCAGATTGGGAAAAATATAAAACTATTTCTAAAACAATATTCAATGATTTAGTCCTAAAATTGCATGATCCTATTTCAACCTATAATGATTTTTGTTCTCGATTGGATACTTTAAAAGATATGACAATTCCTAAACTTAGTAAACCAAATAATTTTAAAAGCAGACCTCCAGCTCCTTGGTGGAATGACATTTGTGAAAAAAGTGTAATTGCCTCTTACAACGCATTAAAACTATATAGAAGTGAACCTATTATGGAGAACTATTTAGATTATAAAAGAAAAGATGCACTTAAAAAAAGAACCATATCGGAACAAAAAAGAATAGGTTGGGATAACTTATGTAACACATTCAATAGAACTACTCCTATAAGTAAGATTTGGAATCTTCTAAAAATGTTTAAGGGTATAAGAGCTGGCAATAAATCATATAAGGATGAGTTTATTTCTCAATTTCTAGATAAATTATCCGACAACAGCAATCTAAATAATGTTAATAATTTAGGCAATATTTTCGAATTAAACAATGATAATCTAAATTCAAAATTTTTGTTAGATTTTTTTACATGGTCTGAATTTAAAATGAGTTTGTTATCTCGGAAAGACACTACACCTGGTTTAGATGATCTCCCCTATTGTATTATTAAAAATTTAGATGAATCTGCACAAAAAATGTTTCTTAATATCCTTAATTTACTCTGGCATTGTAAATGTATTCCACAATCGTGGAAAACACAATGTATCATTCCAATACTCAAACCAGATAAACCCTCAGAGCTTGCCAGCTCTTATAGACCAATATCACTGTCTTCATGTCTAGGTAAATTATTTGAAAACATGATTAAATATCGTTTGGATTGGTATATGGAATCTAACGGCATCATTCCACATGTACAATATGGATTTCGTCGAGGGCGAAGTTGTGCAGACAGCTTCACTTCCTTAATTTCAGACCTGAAACATGCAAAGGATAGAAAGTTTAACACTGTTTGTGTATTTCTAGATGTTCAAGGTGCCTTTGACAGCCTAGATCCGACTATACTTGTACAAGTTATGTCTAGGTTAGGTGTGCCTGGCCAACTATGTAAATGGATATATAATTTTTTGAATAATAGAACACTCTATGTAAGACATAATAATACATTGCAAGGTCCAAAATGTGCATCTAGGGGTACAATGCAGGGTGCTACACTATCTCCTTTGTTATACAATATATACACAAGTGAAATCTGTAAATTTATTAATAATAATGTAGATATTCTGCAATTTGCTGATGATATTGTTTTGTACAGTAGTAATTATAATGTAGAAATTGCAATTGACAATATTAACAGAGCCTTGTCCCAACTATTTCACTATTACAATGATGTGCTACATTTAAAAATTAATCCCTCCAAAAGCAGTGTTATGATATTTGGAAATGAGAACACAAATTCAAAAGTAGTTTATAACGGAGAATCTATAAATCCAGTAAATTCAAAGAAATTTTTAGGCATAGTAATAGACAGGAAATTAACCTTTGAGGAACATATTAAATATATATCAAAGAATGCTCTAAAAGGTTTAAATGTAATTAAATGTCTTGCAGGTGTCTCATGGGGAGCAGACCCGAAAATATTATCAATTTTGTATAAAAGTATAGTTAGAAGTCATTTTGATTATAGTTCACTAGTGTATATAAATAGTACTCATGTAAATAAACTAGATCTATTGCAGAACAGGGCTTTGAGAACAATTTCTGGTGCAATGTGCTCTACTCCCATAAGGGCCATGGAAGTGGAGACTAAAACTATGCCCTTAATTTTGAGACGCATTTTACTAGCAGAGAGATTCTGTCTTAAATTAATTGCTGCAAATAACAGGAAAATAATAAACAAAATTGTACCTTCTGTAAATAGAACTCTTGGGCCTCTAACAACAGGAGAGGATCTCTTGAATGGTAAATCCCCAACATTGTCCAAAATATTGTTAGAAACAGAAAACAGTTTTACTGGTATTAGAAAACAGTGCCGATGGCCATGTTACTCCTTCTCTTATCAGTGTATTTCACATCCCATTAAAGAATTACAAAATCCCATTAATAATAATTCAGATATGTTACAGTTTTTGGCAGATAATAATAATTATTATGTTATTTACACTGATGGCAGTAAGGGGAGTGATTATGTACGGGCTGCTATATATGATCCACAAGCTAAATTCTCTCAAAGCTTTACTCTGGACAATACATGTACTATATTCACTGCGGAGGCCTATGCCGTTTATCAGGCATTAATACATATTCGCCAAATTAGCAATTTTAAATACTTTTTTATTGTTTCTGATTCACTGAGTTTGATAAAAGCCTTAACTAACCTTACAGTTTCGTTTAAGTCAAATTATATTCTGTATTTCATCAAAGAAATAATTCATCAATATTATCTTAAGCACATAAAAATCGTATTCCTGTGGGTACCTTCTCACCGAGGTATCTCTGGCAATGAAGTAGTTGATAAAACCGCATATGAAGGTAATAATGCTATTGATGTTAGAAATGCAATGGACATTCCTATGACTGACTTCCTGCAATGCATTAATGAAAATATATGTAAGCTATGGTTAGAAATGTGGAAGAAAGACCAAGTCATCAAAGGAAAGTGGTATGGAAGTATTCAAGAAAGATTACCTGTTAGACCCTGGTACAATAGATTGAAGGAAGCCAGCCGAGACTTTATCACTACGATAAATAGATTGCGCTTTGGCCATAATACTGCTCCGTCACACCTTGCTAGGCTTGGCATTATTACAAGCAATACATGCCCACATTGTGAATCCCAAGAAGGAACAATGGAACATCTTATTTTTGACTGTCAAAACTTCTTACTTGACAGATTAGTGTTGGCTAGTGAACTTAGTGATGTGAACATTAAGTGCGATTCTTTATCCCGCCCGCCGCCACTTGAAGAGTTATTAAAAGACAAAAATACTTACAAACCGATACATAAATACATTAAAAATACAATTAAAACAATTTAAAAACGAAGTGATAGTGCAGTGTTCGAAAATAAAATAAGATTTGACCTAAAGGTCCAGTAACCAGGTCATAAAATTCCAAAAAAAAAAATGGAATTTATAATTAATTAAAAGTTTGAATTTCCGTGCATTGTTTGAGAAGAGTACTAATATTAATACGTATTAATACGCACTAATACGTATGCAAGCCTTGGCCGCAACCAGGCATTGATGGACTCACGTAAGTGAGTCCACGTTTTCACGATCGTCCATCAATGCCCTAATTGCTGACCACAACAGTAATGTACTGTTAACATTATATACGATGACAGCCAGTTCACACAAACAACACAAATATATTGCGAAAGTACAATGTTAAATTGTCAACAAAAGCCTGGTAGTTAGATAACATTACACATGGATTCTCCGAAGGAACCACAGAAGTTTACCCTGGTACACCCACATTTCCCCAGGTATGTTTAAAAGTCTCATGTAATAGGAGAAAGAAAGAAAGAAAGAAAGAAAAAGTATTTATTGAGACTCGCACTGAAAATCACAAATTAAACTTAAACACACTCATTAAAACATTAATAAAAAATTTAAAAACAAATTTAAAAAAATAACAAAGTCCTGTACGAGGCTAAAAGGCTCCTATCTCAGAATATGGCGCGAGTCTATTGCCATCAACATCCAACAGGGCACAAATCTAAACGCCCGCGCCGCCGCTGAGGTTCCTACTAAGAATTTCCTGAAATAATAAGATATTTATGTCAAAAGGATGGCCTATTTCATAGGGAGCTACTAGTTAGTTACTTAATACCAGTCAATCGATTATACCACCCCAAAATCTGCAGAAGATGTATCTAAGATTACTCGTAGGAGCGTGTAGTAGAGTCAGTTGTACCTAGTTCTATAAGAAATTATTTAGACCAGCCTTCCGGGACATAATGATTAGTACTATGTTATATGTTATTTTTGTACACTGATAGCCTAAAATGTCTCCTCTTTCTATCAGTCCATCCAAAGGTTGCCTCTACGAGATCGCCTCGTGCAATTCTTGTCACACAAAAACGGACAACTCAAAACTAGTGTATCCGCCCATTGTACACTTATTTTAAATATAAAATAGCATCACGCTTGTTTCCGCAGAAGGAAAGGTAGGAAGGTTTACGAACCCAAGGCACGCACCTCTGACTTTTCGGATTCATTTGCGTATTTTATAATTATCACTTGCTTCAAAAATGGTGAAGGAAAACATCGTGAGGAAATCAGCATGCCTTTTTTTGGGTGGGTAATGATCAAATAACTTCTCCCGCTCTGGGCGGAGCAGGAGGGCGTGTCAGACTCTTACTGACTAAAACCCACCTGTGTTCCTTCGGTTGCCCTGGTGCCGGGGGCCACGATATCCCTTTCGGTTTTCCTAGCACCCCCGGAAATCAGCATGCCTCAGAGATATTTCTTGACGGCATGTGAAGCCAAGTCAGAGGCCCATGGGCGGCTTTATAAAACTCTGACACCAGGTTAGTCACTAACCTCACGAAAAGAAGAAGAAGAAGTGTATTGTACACACTTCTTAAATACATCCTTCCAAAATAAATAGTGATCCAAAAAACGGACAACTCAAAACTAGTGTACAATGCTCGGTCTTCCGCCCATTGTGCACTAGTTTTGGCCACCACCTATAGTACACCCACATTCCTCCAGTTATGTTTAATCCCATGTAATAAGGGGCGGGCCTATGAAAAAAATATATTTATATAATGTTTGGCGTTTTTGTTTTATTTGTGGTATTCAAAAAAGCGGTGTTTAAAAATTAAGTCAATAAATAAATGACTATATTTCTTTTTCGAGGGTTAATAGAAATCATGGCGAAAATAGAAACTATGGATCCAGCTCAGGTGTTTATGTGCACGGTGATGTCCCGCAATAAGTCGATGGACGCAGCGACAGAGAGAGCGCGGAGACTCAGCCGTGCAGCAGTTCTACTGCGGCGCCGCGGTGCTCGTGACGGGCGGCTCCGGTTTCCTCGGCAAGCAGCTCATCGAGAAACTCCTCAGGTGAGGATAGTAGTTAAGAGGAAAAGGCTCAATCATGCAGCGATTTAACTGCGGCTCACAAACATATAAAAATATCACCATACGATCATTAAATATAACCAGACAGCTAGAAATAACTAAAATAATCAAATATTTATTTCCATTTAATTTCAGAGCGACAAAAATATCAAAAGTGTTTGTTTTGCTGAGTCCAAAAAAGGGGAAAGAAATCAACCCAAGGCTACATGAAATGTTACAGGATCCGGTTAGTATTCTTTAAGAAGCATAATAAACTTATTATTTCTTCCACCAAAGTCCCATGTCACAGCTAAAGTATACGATATCTTATTTAGGTATACGACATAATCCGGGAGCAGCAACCAGACTTCACAGACAAGATCATACCAGTAGCAGGAGATGTGGCTGAACTTAGACTTGGGATGAGCGATGAAGACTGGAACACTCTCAGAGATCAGGTTTGCTTCCAAGATTTCATTAAATTATTTTGATAATGATGATGTCATCAATCTTAAGAATAGAATAAGAATAATTTATTTTTTCAGAAATATTCAGACATTTAAATAATATGGTGATACACTTTAAAACGATTCTATTATCAGATATCGAATATCTGTGTCTGAACTAGATTAAAATATCTTTATTTCAGACATCAGCGCTCTTCCCCTGTCAAAGGCGATACTTAAAAATTGAGGTAGATTGTTTGACCTCCATATAGACATCGATAACTCATTCGATCAGACATATTATAAAGTAATATTAAAATAAAAGGAAGTGACTAAAGGTGCGGACAAACAAAAGTGAAACCGTTTTCAGGTTATTGGTTTGTCCCGCCTACAATCAAGTCTCGGAACCGGTTTAAAAAATACCAGTTAAAACTGGTTTATTTGGGTTTTACTTTTCTTAAGAACGTGAACGTTTTAAGAATTTTATTTTAACCTAAATTAACCGGTTTACACGACGAGCTGCATGTCGGTAAACACGTTGCAACTTGTTACTACTTTTGAGGATGCCGAATAAAAACTAAACAAAAAACCGGTTAATATTGCTCTAAACCGTTTAATGCGAAAAAACCTTTATGTAAAGACTCCTCGAAACCGGTAAAAAAAAACCGCAACGAACCGAAGTGTTTCTTCGATAGTACCTAGTAATTTTCACATTTTTCAGAAATATCCAATAGACTTTATGAGACATGGAATCACAGTTTTTTTTTGTTTTTTCCGAGTGGTACCCTAATTACGTAACTTATTTTCGTAAAAGATTACGACTAATTCGTTTCATTTTGACAGTTCAACAACATTCATTGCGTAATTTACGTTGTTGAGCAGATTTGCTTTTTCCAACTTATTAAGCAATGGATTAGCAATCTGTTTCAAATCGAAACAGATTGTGATTGATAGTGTATTACGTAATTAGGGTACTGGTTTTATCAAAATACTTTTCGAAAGGACTAAACAACTTAGATAAAAATATGTTTGTGTAATGCAGGTGCAAATAATATTCCACTTGGCAGCCACGACTCGCTTCGATGAGCCACTTCGAGTAGCTACCATGATCAACCTCAGAGGGACCAGGGAGGCTCTCAAGCTTGGCAAGGCTTGCGCAAACCTAAAGTTTGTTTTAAATATTTGAAGCGACTTCTAGCTTTCTATACAGGGTGGATTTTGCTTGAATGTGGTGGAGTCTTCTTACCGGTTGTAATATAACTACGAGGAAATGTTCTTGGGAGTCTGTCCTTAATTATTTTGAATGATTGCTAACTACAGTCAGATTTTAGAAAAATGGGCTAGATAAACGTAAATTCTCACGTTTTAATTCTTATGTTGTAGTTTATTAAAAATATTAAAATACTCTTCTGGACAAACAGTAGCTACAACGATTAGGCGCCTTTGCTGCGCCATCCACCCTGTATATTATATTGTATAATTTGCTTGTACAATATATTTATTATATTTGTATTTGTAATTATAATATAATATAAAAAATACCTTTTTTACAGATCTTACGTCCACGTTTCAACAGCATTCTCACACGCTTGCGACTTCAGAATCAACACAGAAGTGTTAGAAGATTTTTACGAGGTTCCTCTAGAACCAGAAACGATGATAAACCTAGCTGAATCAGTTGAAGAGTGGAGATTAAATGATTTAACACCCGGGTGAGGAGTTAAAAATTAAAATATATAACTTTTAATTTAAAAAGAAGCCCAGCCTCATCACATAAATAACACGTCTGCTAGAAAAAATCTTACTATCTCAATGACTAAATGCACATGACAATTATGGTGTAGGTACTTAACGTTCACAACAAAACAATACCATTAATTTAGCTTATATATATATTTTATATATATAAAGGAGAAACTGACTGACATATCAACGTAGAACTGAAACTACTGGGAACCTGAAATTTTGCATATATCTTCCTTTTATAATGTAGGGGAGCAATAGAATCAATTCTATTTTTTGTAAATTTTGACGTTCAGAAGTGCCTTTTGTACCTAATTGAAATAAATTATTTGACTTTGACTTTGACAATGAGAAGGGGTTTTTTGAAAATTCCACCTTTAAAGAGGTCAAAAGGGGGATTTCGTATGTATGAAAAATCTTATTCCTTGAGTAATAAACTTGAAACTTGGCACAAAAAGTACTAGTCTTCCATTAATTCAAGATAGTATTTAATCATTATGGCATGCTACTAATAGGATTTAGATAAGGCAGACATATAGTTTTTATCCTGGATTAACACAGGATACTTATCATCCCGGTAGTACGTTTCCATGAGAAATTTCCGACTACCACGCGAGCTAAGCCGTGTGAAAAGCTAGTAATCATATATTTACCCGACTGCCCCAGAAGAAGGGTAATGTTTTTCGAGAGTATGTATGTATGTCTATTTCTTTGGCACGCTCTGTAGCCTAAACGGCTTGATGATTTTAACTTATGAAATGTCGTTAGATTTGTTTTAACTGTGGAAGTGATATAGGCTATATAATATTTATATATTGCAACTGCAAATAAATAAAAAAGGAGGGGATGATTTAAAATAAAATCTAGTAATGGGTCAATCAACTATATATATATATATTTTTAACAAGACTAAAAAGCTTGAAATAAAGCAAATTATTAAAAAAAAAAACAATAAACCCAACTGCAAAAACACATAACTAAAGAGCGGCCCAGATGTTACGATTGAAGAGAAAACCGGTCAATGGCACCATCACTGGAGTCGGCTAAACCAAAACAAATGTTAAACATGCTGCAGAAATCGAACTACTCTCCAGACAGGACGCTGGTTTCAACTTGAAGATCAAGACGAACATCATGTCTACGCGACTAACTGCTAACTTACCATCACAAACCATCTCCACCAGCACCTGGCCGCATCAGCAAGGACTTACTCTGGCGGATCCAAGCTTCAATAAATATGGTCGAGTAGATTTATTACTAAGTGTTGACGTGTGTGCCCAAATCATGAAGGGTGAAGATATCAAAGGTCCCCTAGGAATACCGTGTGCTCAAAACACTACCCTGGGTTGGATTCTGTTTTGGAACGTAGAAAACAAACTATCAGGAGATTAAATTATCGTCATGCACCTCAATCTTGATCTAAATGATATGCTAAAACGAATGTGAGAACAAGATCCATACGACAAACGAGAACCCACAGCGGAGGAACGAAAGTGCGAGGCAATCTACGAGACCACAACTGTAAGAAATAAAGAAGGACGGTATATTGTGACGTTACCAAAGGAATCAAACACGCTACTATCAAGTCAAGAAGATACGAAAACAATAGCAATAAAGAGATTATATCAATTAGAATAAAGATTTAAGACTAACCCAAATCTTCATGAAAGATTACGAAATCTCTCTTTTTTTCTAAAGTACATACATCTTTTATGGGGTACTGTGTTAAATGTTACAACAAAATACCTTGTGACATATTGCAATTAAATGAAAGAAAATTTAAAACTCAGATTAAAAGTACACTTTGTAAACAAGCATATTACAAATTAGAGGATTATATCCAAGATAAGAGTGCTTGGAAACATGCTGGTCCTGCTCCATAGGACAATTTAGAATCAAGACAAAATCAAACAGGTTGCTAATTTAATTGTTAAATTTATAATTTTGTATTATATGACATTGATTTTACATTCTGTGATTACTTCCTCACACACCGACTTATTAATTTTAAAAACATTAGGAAAATCGTCTACTTTTACTATGTTTGTAAATATGTGAGCACCATGTATCTATCATATAATTAAATTATCTGTCGTTGCTTCATTTTTAATTCTTTTTACCTATTGTGGTATAGTAATTTTATTCTAGGTGCATCGTCTTCACATATAATTATTTAACTAATGTACGTACTAATACAAACTATTGTAAAACATTTTAAAAGAGTAACGGTGGAGTTTCTTGCCCATTCTTCTCCATACGAAAACTACCTTTTGGAAGGGGCGACTAGAATCAATTATATTATTCTGTAAATTTTGACGTTCAAAAGTGCCATACATGGGCCTATTTGAAATAAATGTTTTGACTTTGACTTTGACTTTGAAAGAAATTACATGGAAGAAGTACCAAACCAAGAAATGACCAATCCATCTGTGTACCTACCGCACCACGCTATAGTTAAAGAAGAGAAAGAAACGACCAAATTAAGAACTGTTTTCAACGCTTCTCAAAAGGGAAGAAACAATGTATCACTCAACGACGAACTGATGGTAAGACCACAGTTACAAGATGCCATGAGAAGTCTTATCATGAGATGGCGTATGAGGAAGATTTGCTTCGTAGCTGATATCCAGATAATGTATCTGCAAATTGTCGTTAATAAAAAGGACAGAGATCTGCAACAAATACTGTGGAGACTCAAGAACCTGTCAAAGAATATCGTCTTTCCAGAGTCACGTTTGGAATTGCTTCTCTTCCTTACTTAGCCGTAAGGATCTTGCATCAAGTAGCTAGAGATGAAGGACTAAACCATCCTGAAGCTGCTGAAATTATAAGACGCGACTACTTCATGGATGACATGATGACTGGTAAAGACAATCTACCAGATGCAGTAAAAGTGGCCAAGGAAATAGACGCCATACTACAGAAAGGCGAGTTCAAACTGAAAAAGTGGTGCTCTAACGACGCTGACTTTCTTAAAGAATTTAAAAAATCTGAAAGAAGTTCTCACCTGAAACTAGACTTAACATAGGAGGAATCACACGAGCATTAGGATTACACTGAAACATGGGCAAGGATCGATTTCAATACAGCCTGAACATACCTGCAACGTCAAAGACCGCTACGAAAAGAACAATCCTGGCTGACCTACAGAGATTGTTCGACCCACTAGGCTGGCTAGCACCTTCTGTTTTGCCTGCAAAACTTCTCATTCAAAGATTATGGATGCAAGGAGTAACATGGGATGAAAAAGTAGACGGAACCATTGCCGCTAGTAGTAGTATATAATTGGGGCATCTGGATCAAAGGAGATCCAGATACCCCAATTTTCACTATTCAAATAGATAAAAAATATCTATTCAAATAGAAGAAATCTTGTTTGTTGAATTGATGGTCTGTTAGAATATACTGTTTAATTCATTGGAACATATCTATTAAAATAGATGAAATTTTATTTACTGAATAGATTGTCTAATCAAATAGATAATTGAAATGACATTAACATTTTTATTCAAATAGGTTAATCTTTATTTATTGTAGAGTTCAACTAGATGAAATAATGTTTGTTGAATTGATGGTCTATTAGAATTGAGAATACCTATACTATTTAATTCATTGGAACATATCTATTCAAATAGATTTTGAACTACATTACTTTCTATGGTACAACACTGGTTGATTATTCTTAGAGGTGTCACAAGTCTTTTAATAAATAAAACTAAAATAATGTTAATTTAACATATTTATCTGTATTCAGAAACAATTAATGGAATAAAAAACGAATAAGATAAAAGCATTTTCATCTTCAGCCAGAATCTGGTAGCTTAAATACTACTTTGGAACCATTTTATACTTTTGTTTCTTTAATAAATTGATGTTTGAGTTTATCAACATAATCTGTCCCTTTTACAGCATTTAAATAAAAGCAATCAGGGAAAAGTATAGCATGCTGCATCCAAGGATCATCGTAATACTCCCAATCTTTGATATCACCTCCACACGAAAAGCACATAACTTTATCGTTTAAACCACTTCCACAGTAAAAAAAACCTGCATCAGCCATTTTCATCTCCAATCTTCGTTTTGAATCTACTGTAGCCCAATAATGTCTGAATGAACATAATCGAATTTGATATTCATTATATGTTTCATATCGTGGGCTAAAATAATTTTGAATCATTTTTAGAAGGTCTTGATACGGGGATGTGCATAGGCATAATGAGGTCTTTTAACTGGCGTTGTTAATTTATAACGATGTGGTACTTGGAGTCATATGGACAGGACTAACATTATTTTTTCGGTATATTTAAAATTATAGCATGGTTTATTGTGGTTCTATGTATTTATTTAGTAATAAAATAAAACAAGAAATAATCAATCAAAAAAATTTATTTTCATCTGTACACCATTTTCTCAAACACATTACAGTTTTTAAAGCACAGACATTCGAATGATATACACAACTAAATATATTACTAGACATTCTATAGTCATCAAATAATTTTTGTAAACGAGGACAGTTCTTATCTTCTAAATTATATATTTTATCATGTTTTACAAAGTTTTTTAACCACGAAATTTTTTCGCATCCTTTAACATAAATGCTTTTATCTTCCAGATAAGGTACAATATATCGATGAAAGTTTAAGTATGGCATAAAACCCTCTTTCCAGAAAATTTTTCTGTTTCTCTCTATCCAACTTACTTGCAATCTTTCTTTGTTTGTAAGATTGTTAAATGGGAATGGTGGTTTGATTAATAATACCATAATTTGATTTCCACATGCTATTGCTATTTCTTTCACGATGAACTCGTTACTTTCCGTCTTAAACCCTTGCACATCGACTATAGCGTTCATAATAGTTTCTTTACAATACCACTTAAGGGTTTATATTCAAATTGACGATCGTTGATGATTAGACAATAGGCAGATGTATTTTCTGGTATATCTTCAGAACTTTCTATTTCTAGTCTCACATCTACAGCCCCAGTTTTTAAGGCTTCGTTCTGTCTTGAGCAATCAATTACAAATAAAGGCGCCTTTTCTTTAAATTCGTCCAAACCAAGCATTGGTTCAGACCGGGTGTTATAGTAAGACTGACGAAATTTGGTGAACATTTCATATAATATATAATACTTATCTTCTGAAAATTTCGCATTCACTGATTCGTATGGATAATATTGAGAATTTAAAAAAATAGTAACATTAGTCAATTTACAATGGTCAAATATTGAGCAGTCTTTACTTTTCATATTTTTTCTATTTGTCTGCAAACCAAAGATCACATACCTTGGTTTTTCGAGTTGTGAAGCAGTTTTAACAACCCAAGAATGTTTTGTAGTTCTAGGTAATAAAGGGTATTCGTACATGTCCCAATTTCTGAAAGCTATTTGAATACGACGATCCTTTTCTAAATGTTTAAGTAAAGTTAATCTTTCCCGATCTGAAACTTTTATATGAGGCATACGCCATTGCAGTCTCTCTATACTTACTTCAATGGAGTCATTATTATCAAGTAAAACACTATTAAGATTCGAACCGCTTCTTTTAAGTATAAGTTCATGTTTACAGTTAATGATAATTTTATTATAATCTTCCGCAAATCCTAAAACTTTATTCAAAGGTATAAGTGCACTAAAAATACCATCATTATCTTTCATCCCATTCAAATTCCAACCCCAAATAGCAGCAGCCTTACTTTCCCCCTGGCTCATTGACACATATGATTTTAGAGTTGTAGAAATACCTGCATTTTTTATTCGGTCTATCTCTACACCGTTAATTTCATATCGAATGTCTTGGAATAGAAATGATATATGATTGTTGGTAAAATTAACAACCTTTCGTGTTAGTTTTCCTGCTCCATCTTTCGAAACCGTAGTGGCTCGGCCTTCAACGTAAATGTAGCTAGCTGAAGGTAATACGTACAAATCTTGCTGATTTATGGGTATACGTATTTCATCATTTTCATTAAAATTGTTGCTATATGGATTATATGTATGAATTTCATAATTCACTATAGAGTTGTCGAATTGTGGTAAATCATTCACTTGAAGAATACTCATAATTTAAATCCTAAAGCTCGAAGAAATAGTTTATTATCTTTAGTTATTTTTTTTAGAGTTCGTATAATATGTCTTCGTCTTTTGAAGGTACGAGAACGAGTAAAACTATTATCTTTGGCAGTTGATTTTATATTGTAAACAATCATTTTTTTATTTTCTTTAATCTAATTAACATTCACCTCTTGTGACAGATAAAGTCAAAGTGTTGTCTTATGTAGACGACTCATAACATTTAAACCTTTTTAAGTGATGATTTGATAAAACCTCGCTTTTTCCAAAACTCCTTAAGAAACTTAATACATAAATGTCCGCAATTGAATAAATTATTATTTTGCAAATTATTGTAATTATAATTAATATTGTTAGAACCTACATAACGAATAAATTCTATTGGAGGTTTCAAGTTGCCGTAGCTGTCAAAGTACTCAACATATTCATTTAAAATTACATAGGCTACCCAATGTGTACCAGAATTTTTAGAATTATCTAAATTTATGATTCCGCACTCTTTTGAAAATGGAGACTTCGGTAAGGTATCTCTCATAAACACTCCACGAAAATATGGAACGGTTTTGGTAAAATGTATGATATCTATATTAGTAAGAGCGCGATTAGGTAGCCTATGATTTAGTTTTTTTTCTTTAAATTTGTATATAGCCCAAGCCCGTCCTTGTAACGGTTTAGCCGCAGTCCGTTTCCAATACATACACCTTCCACATTGTTACTATGTCTTTTCATTTCTTCTAAACGCTTTTTTGCAACTCTATATTCATTTATGGTTTTGACGATTCCAGCAATTCCGCTTGCAATACTGCCAGCAGCAGACAAACCAGCAAATATTGGTATTAAAGGTAGAACCCCTCCAGACTTAGGAATTGGTATAATACGTGGAATCCTGGCAGATGAATCACGATTTAATTCTCTAGCAGCAGCGTAGGCCAATTCAATTAGTTTTTTCCTACACTTCGGTTTAACTTTTTTAATACATTTTTTCGTATTGGTTACTAAATTTTTAAAGTTTGTTTTGAACCCAGCTCCAGTATTCACTTTTGTTAACATTATATTATTAACTAAATTGGCAGCAAGTTTTTCTCCAGTGCTTGCATCGGAAGACAAAGCACGCTTTTTTGCCATTTTTAATAAAATTATATCTGCTTTGTGGCGATCTTTCAAAGTTTTTGAATTGTTATATGCAATATCGTGATGTTTACAATATTCATCTAACTTGTTTACACCTTTATCACCTCGAGCTAATCTTTCACGTAATTTAGTTCCTGGGCCACAATAATTATATCCTGGCAAATGGAGCTCAAACGGTAAATTATTAATTAAATTATTTATAAGTCCTTTCCCTTTCATGTATAGAAACAGAATGAGATCACTATCATAGACCGTGATGTTATATTGATAAACCGCTCATGAAACATTGCTTTCGTCAATCCAACTATTTTCGCAGGATGATAACCCCAACCATTTCACGAAAACTTTTCTACCTTTTCGTTTTAAAACTTTTTCAACAAGGTATATATCAGGATGTTTGGTTTTTTGTAATTCTTGATCGTAAAAGGCTCCTAAAATAGGTTGTTGTTTAACATCTTGTAATAAATATGTAACAGGGTTTGTGTTTTGAACGTTACTGATCTTGAATATCTCTGTTGACCAATTAGGAGTGTAACCTTTTTCAAAACAACCTTTATATTTACTTATTCGAACAAAATCGCCTGTCTTAAACTTAGCACATTTTGTTTTCGTTCGATTTTGATTGAAATATCTCTGTAGTACTTTAGTTTTATTGCTATGATTAACTTGAGCTGGTGGTAAACCAATTGTTCTATGTATTGCATTATTATATCCAGTAATGGTTTTTGCAAGTGTCCCGTCAGTCCATTTATAATTCCCCTTGAAACTAAATTCCTTGAAAAGCTTACTCTTAATCGTCCTTATTAATCGTTCTACAATTGAAGCTTTTTTGGTCGAATAAGTGCAGTAGTGGTTGATAGAATGGTTTATTAATATTTTTTGAAAACTTTTATTGTAAAACTCTTTTCCAAGATCTGTTTGCAAGTTTCTAGGGATGCGTTTTTCTCTACTCAATAATGTAATAAAAGCTTCAGATACAGCTTCTTTGGTTTTTTGTTTAAGTGGAATAGCCCAAGCGTACTTAGAGAATCCATCAATGATAACTAAAATATATTTGTTGTTGTTGTTGAATTTGGAGAAACTTTGCATATCTATTAAATCAGCTTGCCAGAGATCATCAATATCTTTTAATATTACATGCCTTCGAGGAAAATTTTTTCTTGCACTTCTATGAATTTCGTTTATAATGTCTCTTTTCACTTTGCTCATTCTTTCAACTATCACTTCTGAATTACAAAATTATACTGATAGTCAATTTAAACGCTGAGTCTTTTTATTCTTTTATAACACCCGCTTCTTTTAACTCTTCAATAATTGATAAGATTTCATTGTCAAGATTAGTATTACCTGCAGTTTTAGATGCGATCAAAAGTTTAAGCCTGTCCACTAATTCATTAGGATCATCCCAATAAATAAGCTCGGTATTTTTTTTATATTTTTTAAGATACGGTAGACCAGCACCTCGTTTTTGTTTAGATTTAACTTCTGTAGGTTCTTGTAAGCGTTTACTAGACTCGGGAAATAACGGTTTGACCACTTGAGAATATTTTAGACCTTTATCACCTTTAACTTGACCTGCAGGGTCAAAGTCTCTTTTATGAGCATTAGTTGTGATAAGTATTTCTTTGTAAACTAATTTATCTTTTAAATTGACCAAACTTAAATCAGGCTTCTTGCGAAGCAATAATTCTTTAAGACCAGGTGTTATTTTATACTGTTTATTAGCTACGCGAATTAAGTACACTTTATCAGAGTTCTCGCGAGTGGTAGAGAAATTAACTATTGTATTTCCAATCATGTGCTTATCGTTCTCACTACGTACGCCAAATGGTATGTTCATATCATCGTATATTTCAAAGATATCTTCTTTTTTCAGCGATACATTAACGTTTTCTGATTCAGATGAGTTATATTCTTCGTCTTCTGAATAAAACTTTTCTGATTCTGGTGATTCATGTTTGTACATATCATGTGATTTGTCACGCAAAAATATTTTTGAACCTAAGATATCAGTGTTTTTAGGTTGGTCGTCATAAGTGTCTTCATTTTTTATTATTGAAATTTGCTTGTTAGCTGCTATAGCATTAAGAGGGTCAGCAAGAGGTTTAAAAAAATACTTCAGATGAGTGTCGGTACTAAATTCATAATCTTTCATTTGTTTCACCTTTTTCCTAATAGCATCCGCAGAGTTTATTAATTGATTTGTTATGTTATGGTCCATTATACGACTTGTACGCAGAAGTATTAATGTTCAAATGATTTTTTTTGTTTTTCATTTCATGTTATATAACCATTAATCAAAATAAATAAAGTTGTCAAATGACTGTCTATATCTACCTTTATTTAATTCACAATCCTTATTTATAGTTAAAAAATCATAAGGATGGATCCAGATTTTAGAACACATATCTTTGAACTTAGACCAGTCAATATCAGAATTAACATGTTCATCGTATATATGTTTCATGTTAACTTCATCTTGCTTGAAAATGATCAAAAAGTTAACATTATCACGTAATAACTGCTTTGGTATTTTAGAATACGTTTGAGATAAATAAAAGCAGTCTATACCTCTATGTCTACCCAGTGTAAAATAATTTCTTATGTTTATTTGTTTTTCACAAACTACATCATCGAATATGATAACAGAGTTCAACAATGCGTCGTTAGGATGAATAACATCATCATCAAAATTAAAAACAAAAAGTTTTACGTCTGGAACTCTTTGCAAAACTTGTTTTAGGAAGCTGTATTTTGGCTGAAAGCTGGTCTTAGAATAAAGATAAACATTGTTAAACTTTAATCCGTTTTCATGAATTAGTAAACTAATCATGACATTCGTTTTACCACAATTCGAGGGACCACATATTATGCATCGAATATTATTTGGGAGAAGTACGCTGTGTTTCACGCGTAGCGAAGTTTCCTTTACATCTATATTTTTAACATGCAATGATACTTGTTGCTTGACCCACTTCATGTCTGTATCTGTTATGAAAACTATTCAGACTCTAGTATTTATAATTCTTATCATAGTTATTGATCGAACTATTGATTGACTTGAAGATTACTTAGACTATTTTTTAATACTTTAACTAAATGCGTAGTTAGCATATGGGTAAATCAAATAAATAAAAAAAAAAAATAAAAAAAAAAAAAAAATAAAAAAAAAAAAATGCGTTTAACTAGTTTATTAAATAAAATTATATCTATTCATACACACTTATTAATAGACAGATAGACACAATTTCAATGTAATCGTATATTTAATTTTAAGAAAAGGTAATATAAACAGGAGAATACACAGCTGTATTATACATCTAAATACATTATAACTAAATAATACATTTTAAGAAATTGTATCAGAATGGCCCCATGGTAAGGTTTCGATTTGATTTGAAAGTATTTGTCTTTTATCGTCACTTCTATTTAATGCAATTTTATTCACTTGTTGTGAATAGAGAACGTGTTTAATCGATTTAATTACATTCATTTTACGTTTGATAATTTTGTTATTGTGTAGAGCAGCATTATAATCAGAAAGCTTTAATTGATTTGTTACAGGTTTCGTTATACCTTTTGCCTTCTTTAATGTTGTCTTTACACTTTTCAAACAGTAAAGTTTAGCCCTTAAGCCTATGAATTCATAAATTACCGAGCCTCCAAGTTCATCTTTAAACAAACCCGGAACTTTTTCATTAATTTTAGGTATTCCATATGGATTATCCTCAGCAAAATTACTGGTATCAAATACCGATATATTATCAATCATATCCTTGTAAAAATTATCCGTTTCTACTAAGTAAAGTAGACTATCCGTGTCAGTGTAACATAGTTTAGCTTTCAAGCCATATTTGTTTTTGATAAAATCGTAGTGGAATTGATATAAGTGTTGTTTGGCATACTCCAATACAGTAAAACCAATGTAAATCGGTCTATCCAATATTAATTTTTCAGGGCTTAACTGAACAGCCACAAAGTTTTCTGAAAAGATTGATATACTTTTCAGGTTGGGTTGTAAAATAAGTTTTTCGGCACCAATATATTTATTTGTTTTATTATCAGAATCTTCCCACTTTATTACTAACTTTACATTTACTTGCTTGCGTTTATTTTCTATTGTTTTTCCAAACACAGCATTATTCAAAAGTTTGAAAAAATCTTTTTCAAAGGCTGATGTAGAAGCTTGACGCAGACGAGTATTTAAATCTATGTACTTTTGCAAAAAATGTTCTTGTCTAAATCTGAGAATGCGATGTATTCGGCTTAAAATCAACCCATTTTTCAAGCATTGTTTTAAATGTATGTAGTGAATGATGTAATTATATTTGTCATATAAATTCGCAATTAATTTCGTAGTTTTCCCACCAGGAGGTACAAATCTCTCTGGTGCGAATGGTAAGTCACTATGCGAATTATGCAATATTTCTGGATAAGTTAGATCGACCTCCAGAATATATCCATATTCAGAATCATCAGATATATTCAAAACATCAAAGTTAGCCCTTTCATTTTCTGATAAAAATTGAAATTCTGATACAGGCATTTTTTTTCTCATAGCATATCCGTAAAGATTGTTACAATCAAGATATATTAATAAAGATGAAGGCTTAGTATCATTGAAATAGGGTAGAAATTTATTATTCGCTTTTGCATGTCGTAGGGAACACTGTGCTAATCCACCACGTATTCCCTTTTCAAGTAGATTATACATTTCCAAGTCATGCATCAGCTCCAATTTAACACCAGTACACAAAAGCATTGCGTCCCAGCTTAAACTTGGTGCGGACACATAGTATGCTGGATCAAGATTGTAATAATCTAAACTTGTGTTTCTAAAATGCTCAAATATGTCACATAATAATAATACATCGTTTTTTAAATAAAGATCAGTATATTCACCAACAGAATTGATACTAAAAGAATACCAAACTTTTTGTGCATGTGTATAGAAATAGGCTCCAGCTTCATTGTGTTATAAAAACACTCTCTAGGGGGCAAACATTTTTCATCATACTTAGACCATGCATCAATATATTCGTATGGATAAATACCCTTTTGTCTCAATAAGCATAAATCGGCTTTATGGCCAAATTCTCTTGAAAGATTTATGAAATGTTCTACATGTAAATTCTTAGATAGTTCATCTAAACTCGAACTTAAAAATTGATAAGAATCTATAAACTTTATTTGAACAGGACTAGACTTGTTCTTAGAAGCGAGGCTTTTCATAATACAGATGTATTTTTCTTTTGATTTAGGAATTATTTTAATAGGACCATCGTACTTAACCAGTTCTTTAATAAATAAATGAGAATCATATCCCGATAAATTATGGAAAACAACAGGTATAAACGAACATATTGTAAACGTTAAATTGCAACGAGAATGTGCTGGTCCTCTGTATTCAGATGTAACATGATTGTGATCTCGAACTTTGTCACCCAATAACAAATGTTTACAAATATGACATCGAGTAGCCTCTTCGTACTCTATTTGTTGTTTGACAGACAAAGCTTTCATGGGTCTATTTTTAGACAGTATGGAATTTATGTAACTGACATCTTCAATTAAACGTTTTATAAACACTTCTACACAATCTAAACCTCTATATGTAACATATTTATTCAAATCTGGATCGTATGAACAACATACGTAATAAGCGAAACAGGATGGTTCATGCACCTTTAAGTTCTGAGTATTTTTAGATCTATTTTCAGGACAGTTTAGTAATATACTTTCAAAATCAGCATAAATGATAAAAGGTATTCTTTGTTGTCTGTCATAATTTTTAAATTGTATAATACTATTTTTTTCCGGTAATATGGTTAACACTTTAGAACAATCGTGTGAACTATATTTTGAATCACTAGAAAAAAATTGCAAACAAGCATCGCAAAGTAAAAAATTACCTTTGTGATGAGTAACTTGACGACGGATAAGTTTCCCTAGGTCTTTAATTAAACAGTAATGTCCTGAACCATTCCGCTCAAAGTACAACAAATTTACATGTTTGTTTTTCTTTGAGCTTGTCATGTATAGGGGTCCAGTCACACGACACTTCTTATCTAAACCATATATATTAACACTGATATTAGGATTATTTTTACCAAACAATTTTATATCAACCAAGGTTGGTGGAAATGTCATTCCTTCAATATTTAAAACATCTTTAAAGTTAGGATATGATTTTGTTCTACAAACATTATCCTTTGATGGGAATAGAGAAGCAATAATACTCCATAAAAAACAATGGTTGTCATTGTTCTGTATGTTTAAACAACTTTTCGTATTCCTTATGACCGGAGGAAGCTCGATAAACGTGCCACCTCTCATTGGACAATATTTATTTATATTAATTTCTAAGTGACTTATAGAGATAAATGACCAACCAGAATCACGTTGGTTAAATTCAGACATTTTTCTCTGAAAAGTCTCTTTAGCATTCATGTATAATTCATTTAAATCAGTATTTAGGTAAACATTAGCATACTTTGTATTAAATGATTTTAGCTGCTGCTCACCTGTTTTTGGTAATAAGAAGTAAGCAAACAGTTCGAAATTAGCTTTGATACAATTATGTTTCATTAACAATATTTTAATTAATTTCAGAATATCGCTTTGATTCCCAATCAGAAAAGCCTCCGGAGTTATGTACTCGGCATCTGGTGCTGGATTTAAGCGATACGTGTTTATTCTGTTTCGAAAAGCAGTTGCAATTATTTCAACGTTATTCAATTCAGTTTTAAGTAAACAGTTTGATTTATGCATATTAGTTCTAGCATGATATTTATATTTCTGTTTTGGTAATTCGATTTTACATTTATCACATTCTATTAAAATATCTTTTTGAATTGTGTTGGTAGTTGGTGCAACTGGAAAGAAAACAAAATTGATTATATAAGTAAAATGATTCTTTAATAATGTGTATTAAAATAACAACTTGATTAAATGATTAGCTTAACTAATATCTACTAGGATTATAAATGTAGATACGACACATCGTGAGCTATATGATAGTGTGCCTAAATATTTATGAGTTCTTAGATTCTATACCTAAAAATAAGAACTCATAAAGGTCTGAGGGCTAGATTTAAATTCTTTGCGCGTTGCGCATATAAATTTAGTCAGATGACCCCAAGCCTCGGCCCCCTCATCCGTCCGGTTTTTGACAGCTACAACGGCCTGACGCCATCGGTTCATCGGCGCGACGTTTTCAATTTCATCGCACCGATAAACCTTCAGTTCGATGTAATGTGTACCCGTTTTGGTGGGCAAGGTTTGACGAGCGTGACCTGTTGCCAGCCTTCGAGTTATCGATGAATGAAGAACAGTACTGGGTTTTTTACCGGTGGTTGCCTGCGTGTCCCCGTCTTCGTCATCGCTGTCGGTGCCGAATAAATCTGTTGCGGTGAGATGAGGCTTGCTGATTGGATTAATTTTCATCTTCTTTGAAGATGAAGATGATGACGTAGACGGAGTGGTTTTCGGTGGTTGATGTTGTGATCTCGAATCCGAACTTGACGGCTTCGACCGTTTTTTCTTTTTTTCGCTAATCGCCACATCTTGCACGGAGCTCTTATCGTCATCCGACAGAAAGAGGTCGTCAGCAAATCTGGACCTGGAATAATATAAATAACTATGATTAAGAACTATTTGTGAGCAAATACATATCAGAGACCTGTCCAATTTATTTATATACACCAAATATCTAATAGACATTAAGTAGTATGATAAAAACTGTTGACGGCCTAAGGAATCGAACCCAGGGTCTAACACTCAGTAGTTGCACTTGCTAAGTAATTATTTTATTCATAATTTTCATTCTAATCATAATAACTGTGATAAGAAACTATCTGCGAGCAAATACATATCAGGGAACAGGTACAAATAACCGAACAGGAACAGGTAAAAATAGACACCAAATATCTAATAGACATTAAATAGACATTATTGAATAGAACATAACATCACGCCTTATTTCTCCAAAGGGTTTGGCAGAATTAAGTCACATGTAATAGGGGGCGAGCCTATTGCCATCAACCGAGCACAAATCCAGACTCTGGGCCGCTACTGAGAAACAGATAGAAAAACCCAATAACGCTTTTCCTGTCCCGGGAATCGAACCCAGGGCCTCATGCTCAGCAGTAGCGCTTGTGACCACTAGACCAACGAGGTAGACTTATTGAATAGATAATTCAATATTGTATACTTAATTAGGTACTTACATTATAAATCGTTGAAATTTCACTTTTCACTTTAGATATGGTAGATATTAATTAGAAGGTGTGAGGTCACCACCTTCAGGAGAGCTAATGTTGATCCAGCTTCCAGCCCAACGACTTAAATACTTTTAATTATAATACGTCACAATCCCAAATATGGAGAGAGCACACGATTTTAAAACTGTTTATTCAGCTAAACTTCCTAACAACAGATGCAATTGCACATACTATGGAAATATCGTGGGTTTGCTTGTTAAATTTAATTATTTAATAACAAAGAAACAGACTTCATACTTTAAGTATTTTTTAACTGTAAAAGTTTTACCCCCCTCCCTCAAATTCGATTAGGTTTCTCTCAGACGTTGACGTTTATAAAATGTAAAAAAAAACAATGAACATACAGACATTGTTATTTATTAAAGGTATATACAGTATCTATTTACGTTAGATGTAAACTGTTCAGAGATGGTGAACCTTTTTATATCTGCTGCTGTTATGAGTTAACGTTAAAATTTTAGGTGGTACGATGTAATTTGTCCTTCTTGGATCATCATTCCGTTTGTGTAAAGGTGTGTCCAAACATTGAACAACAATAGTGCGCGGCTGCCGCGCTATGGTTTGGATAATTACCGCGTAAACATTCGTTGGTTTATTCCTAACTAGAGCGCGGTAGAAATGCATCCTGCAAACGCCGTGTGTTGCTGCCGGTGCCGCACTCTTGCCGCTCAATGTTTGGACATACCTTTAGGCAAACGGAATGATGACGTGCTTAAAATGTTAGCTTTGAGCCAAGGGTTTGGCATCCCTGCTCTTGTTTGATGCTTGGTTTTGAATTTCATCTTACCTTTTATGTCGAGGAATGTCTACATCAATAAAATCCTTCATTTTGAACTCTATTAACCATTAAAAAAAAAAATATTTCTTCAATATAAATAGCCGAAAATATCACTGAAATTCATTTCAATTTTGAAGGCTGAACGGGAACGCTTAGCGAGATTGTTCCAGTATGTCGGTAAGTACTCTCAATATGTATATAAATTATTTTATATGGGTAGGTATGTAGTTATATCGTTATAATCTTGAAGTAAATTCTTAAGCAATGTATTCGTTATTGTAACTATATTCTAATTCATATCTTCTTTAATAGATGACTCATGACGAGAACCTATTTAAAGTTTTGTTTTCTCTTTTCAGGATACGGAAGAACTATTCAATTTTGTGCCAATGGAGCAGCCGGCCACTATTCTAAAACCAGGACAAAAATCCTTGGGTCTTGTTCAACCTTTCCGCAAGAGAGGAAGACCAGAACCAACAATATATTCATACATAAAGAAACCTGTGACACGGGGTACAAAAATAATTAAAATTGAAATCTACGACGCTGACAATATGCCAAAATCCGAAAATTCTATCTGTAATTGTGAAGCTGAGGTGTGCGCTCAACATGTGGTTAAAACTGTGTTATTTGATGACATATACAGCAGTGCTAAAGAAATCATTAGTAAAATTCAGGATGAAATAGAAAATAAATCATAGAAATCTGTATAGTATTTATCCTACTTACTACCTATATAAATTGTTACTATTTATTTACGTAACAAATAAAAATATGTTTTAATAAGGTACTTTTATAATGTAGTTAACTGTGAATACGATAACAATAAATATAACTTGTTTGTCAAATTAGATGTAACACCTATGTTATAAATAAAAGAATTATGAAATAATAATTCGTTTTATTTTTAATGTCCTGGTAAATAATATTTTGCCTTTAATTCAAAGGAAAAATAACACATTTTGTTAATAATCGTATAAATAACTTCGTCTGACCGGGATAGAATCGAACCCAGAACCTCATATTTGACATTTTCATTTGTGAGTTTGTGTCAGTTTCATCAAATAGTTAAACAGATAAAATAATAACTATAGTAAACAATGCATGCCTGGCGTCATGTAGTCGCAGGTGTCAGGTAGCTTGACAAATATGGTAATGAACGAAATAGTTTGCTTAGCCGATGAAGGTACTAAGTCATTTTGTTTCTGAATACAGATAAATATGTTAAATTAACATTATTTTAGTTTTATTTATTAAAAGACTTGTGACACCTCTAAGAATAATCAACCAGTGTTGTACCATAGAAAGTAATGTAGTTCAAAATCTATTTGACTAGATATGTTTCAATGAATTAAATAGTATAGGTATTCTCACTTCTAATAGAACATCAATTCAATAAACATGATTTCGTCTAGTTGAATGCACAATTAATAAAGATTAACCTATTTGAATAGAAATATTAAAGTTATTTCAACAATCTATTTGATTAGACAATCTATTCAGTAAATAAAATTTCATCTATTTTAATAGATATGTTCCAATGAATTAAACAGTATATTCTAATAGACCATCAATTCAACAAACAAGATTTCTTCTATTTGAATAGATATTTTTTATCTATTTGAATAGTGTAAATTGGGGTATCTGGATCTCCTTTGATCCAGATGCCCCAATTATATACTACTGCCGCTGAATAGAACGGCCTACGAGAATGTTTCCATCAATACTTACCTGATATTGAAATAGACAGATGGCTTCATACTACTGAAACTATAATGAATACGTCACTATCCACGGCTTCTGTGACGCATCATCTCGAGCTTACGCCGCAGTTGCTTATCTCAGAGTACGAACAGCCACGAGTGACGTAAAGACATCAATCATTGCGGCTATAACCAAGGTAGCACCGACTAAACCTCAATCATTACCTCGTCTGGAACTCAGTGGAGCTGTACTACTTGCTGGACCTTTGAAACAGATAAGGGAAGCAATGAATATACCCACCTGTCAGATATTCGCATGGACCGATTCCACTATGAACACGTACGTTAGAAATAGAGTAGTTGAAATACTTGACAATATCGGCAATCATAATTGGTACCATGTCAAGTCACCAGAAAATCATGCTGACACAGCGTCGCGAGGACAGTCCTTGCTAGACCTAAAGGACGATGAACTATGATGGAGGGGTCCAGAGTGGTTGAGAGAAGGAAAAATCCACTACAGCAGACCAAAGGCGATGATGACAGATCTGGAAAGAAAGGAAATATTACAAGTTAATCTAAGGCTTGATAATGAGAAAATTATAGCCACAAAATTTGATAAATGTGACACATTACAAGAACTGCTTAAAGTGATACTGTACTGCAAAAGATTCTTAAAGGGAAAAAAATTAGAAAACAAAGACTTACCTGTAAACACGAATGAATTGGATGAGGCGCTGAAAACAGGCATAAGACTAGCACAGAGGGATAGCTTTGAAGAAGAAATACAGCAACTGAAAACAAAAGTACAAATTAAAAGGAATAGTAAATTAAACAATTTGAAAGCTTACCTAGACGATGATGGAATCCTCAGGGTGGGTGGGAGACTGCGTCACTCTGACCTAAATGAAGATGGCAAACACCCGATTATTCTTGATCGAGACAACAATCTTACGTTTCTCCTCGTCGCCGACGCTTACCTGAAGACGTTGTAAGGCGGAGTTCAAGTCATGCTATGCTTCCTGCGAACTAGATTCTGGATCCTGAAAGTAAAGACTAGTTAAATCCAGGCTAAAAAAATGTCTTATTTGTGCGAAATTAAACGCAACTGCAAGGTCGCAACAAATGGAAGACTTACTTCGCGTCCGAGTTACCCCTGCGAAACCTTTCTTGAATACAGGCATAGACATTGCAGGTCCGTATCAGATTTTAATGTCTAGAGGCAAGGGAGCAAAGACGAACAAGGCGTACATCGCTCTTTTTGTCTGTATATCGACAAAAGCGGTTCACCTAGAACTAGTAGGAGATCTCACGTCAGATGCCTTCATCGGAGCCTTCCGAAGGTTTGTAGCTAGGCGCGGAAGATGCGCTCAGATATGGAGCGACCAAGGACGGAATTTCGTAGGGGCAAATAGTATACTTACCGCAGATTGGGCTGAAGCTAAATTACAATTCGACGATCTAATCGCCGAGAAGTTAGCTATAGATGGAACTAAGTGGCACTTCATCCCGGCCCACACATGGGCGGACTGTGGGAAGCGGGGTGAAGTCTATGAAACCTCACTTAAAACGGATCATAACTTATTATTTGACCTACAAAGAGATGAGCACCTTGCAATGTCAAGTTGAGGCTTGCCTCAACTCTCGGCTTTTAAGCATAATAGACGACACGGACACCGACAACCTTCAACCACTAACCCCCGGTCATTTTCTTATCGGTGAAACCTCTATCACTATTCCGACTCCTGACCTCCAAGATATCCCAATGAGTCATTTGTCAAGATGGCAACATCAGCAAAGATTATTGACTGACTTCTGGCACCGATGACAGCAAGAATACCTGTCAAGAATGCAACTACGTTCGAAATGACACAACAAAGTAGAGTTTGACACATTGTGCTAATTAAATCCAATAATTTAACTCCGGTTAAATGGATGATGGGACGTATAGTGGACAAAAATCCAGGTACTGACGGTGTGACACGGGTGTACAGTGTGAAGAGTGGTGATAGTGTTGCGAAAATATCATTTAATAAGTTATGTTATTTACCAATAGACATTGAAACATAATTTTAATTGCGTTAATTAATTAGGTAAACTTGCATGAATAACGAATGGAACTCAGTAGTTATCACTGTCATTTAGTTATGTTTATGATACTTATTTTGTGAAAGGGTAAATAGGCCCTTTGGTGGGCGGTATGTTAAGTTAGAATCCTTGTATGTGTAAAGTAGATTAGTAAGTACGTATGCATATGTGTGTGCCATTATATGATTTAGAAATATTGTCCTGTAAAAACAGTCGCAAATAAATCAGCATAGCGCAAACACGTATTTCTATTACGCAAAATTCCCACAAGCAAAAGTGAACCTTATTCCTATAACAGTTATAATCAATAAAATTTTGGTATTGCAGGCGGGGTACAAACCCATAACCTGAAATTATGACGTAATTTTTGTCTGTCCCCCGCTTGCAATACCAAAATTTTATAGGTTATAACATAATGTTTGTTTTTGTCTTTTCAGCTATGTGTTCTATTTTTTATAAGGGGCATATTAGGTCATAAGCTTGGCCCATTGTTCGTCTGGCAAACGCTGTCGTTTGCCAGACGTTAGACACATCTGTATGTGTCTAGCCCAAATCCATTTCAGCGTATAGATAGTACTATATACGAAGACGCGCACCACTCCACGATTTTGTACTGTAAAGTACAGCTTACTGTACAATAACCGCGGAATGGAGCGCGTCTTCGTGGATGGCATTATCTGTAGCAGGTTAAAGTGACATCAATTATTTAAACCTATTTTTTTTTCAGTTTAATCAAAACCTGGCCCAATACTAACACATTCACAAAGGCTGTTAGTGAAGAACTGGTGAGGAGTATGGGTCTGGTGTGGAGTATGCCTATTTGCGTCGTAAGACCTGAAGTCGGTGAGTAGCCTTCCATGCCAATAGAGTTTTTTCTCTTTCGTTAAGAATGGACTGAAACCTAAAAAGATTTTATCAAGAAGTGTCTTGAAAAAATCTTTTTTTCTTTTAGCAACAACTTTAGGTGCACAATTCAGTGTATCTTACTGGTCTGCTTTTTATTCTGCATCCCGTACTACGGGAAGCACGCCATAGATAACTAGAGTTATATACTTACTAGTCACAGATGTCCGATTGTTTTTAATCTCAAGCTTTTTAATAACCTTCATGCCTTTTTGAATTGCTAAAATATCGATAGTTAAAAAAGAACCATTTTTGCATCGCTGGATTGACATCCACGACATGTTTGAGTTTTCCATCGTTGTTATCGTTGATAGAAATAGAATTTTATTTTTAGGCACACAGGACAATGCAATTTTTTATTGTTTTCAGTAATCTGTAGTAAGCAAGAACCACAGCCAGGATGAGTCGACATGTCCTGTAACTACGGAGCAAGTGGTGTAAGTATAATTGTAGTCACATCAGTCGATCTATCTACAGGATAGACAGTTCAAGCATGCACTACTAAGCACGGGTTCTCAAATTATCGATCATAGCATAAATTGATCAGCACACTCTCGCATCGATCTCATCTCATCCGTGTCCTCGTGGAGGCGATCGGCAGCGGTGATCTCTCGCGTCCGGCCCTGATTCGGGCCATAGTACGGAGCGAGAGGAAATAGGAGGCCGTCACCTCCTTCTGCGAAGCAGTAATGCTCGCGAAGGAGGAGGCGGAACGCATAAGGGAGAGGCAAAATTCGTGCCCTCACACCCCTAACCGCTACAGGAGGTGACGCCCTTGGCGTCGGGAATCGCGAGCCGATTTCCGGCCACCGTAGGTACGGGCTTGCGGACGGTGAGCAATGGGTAGCTCACCGTCCGATAAGGACTAGGCCCAGGTCGACGGCGCGTTGTGTTCCACGCGCGCCTCAAAGAGATGTCAGCAGAATTGACGGCCGATGTCGGGTTGCGAAGAAAATCGAAAGGGAGATCGTGGCCCCCGGCAACAGGGCAACTGAAGGAACACGGGTAGGTTTTAGTCAGTAAGAATCTGACACGCCCTCCCACTCCGCCCAGAGCGGGAGAAGTTATTTGATAATTTCCCACCCAAAAAAAAAAAGTTATTAGCTACAAGTTAGTTATAGCTGGAATTGAAACATTTTTTATAGAAACCACCTTAATTACTCATTCAAAATTCTTGTCCCAGATTGCGCTATGCAGTGGCTTAGGTATGATACACGCAGTCCTTTCGGACGACAATATTGACGTCGGTTTCACGCCAGTAGACTATGTCAATAAAGCCACCATTGCTGCGGCATATGAGACCGCTAGAAGGACAGGTGCTGGAGACAAGACACCCAAGATCTATACTGTCTCTACAGCGAGGAACCCTGGGATCTTGGGTAAGTGTTTTAGCTAATATCATTTGTTCTTGTATTGGAAGGTTAAGACTGATGATTTCCAGAAGATTGACAGGTTTTCTGTTTGTACTGGTAACAACGTCAAAAATCATGCTTAGCTTGAATTTCAAATCATAGTAGTTCACTGAAGTACAAAGGCTTCTTCAATCGCACGCTATTCAACTCCATCGTCGGTCACCTGTGTGAAGATAATCGAATCGAAGATAATCGATCCACTTAGCATAGGGTGGAGTGAGGCATAGGGTGTCCTTACAATTGCAGATTCGCGATCTCCCCTCAAAAACACATCTACCCCGACGGTCATTGGTTCTACGGCAAATATCGTCGATCCATTGTCACTTTAGCTTACTTACTCTGTAGGCTATGTGGAAATCTTTCGTTCTCTACCGGATCACCTCGAATTTTCGTAATTATTATTATCTGTTTCACACAGGAATACCGCAGCATACATTAAAGAAGGAAGTTATATATAATTACACATCGCCGAAGGCCGTGTGGTCTCCTTTCACTTTGCAAAGCAAGTACCCCAGGCTCTTCTGGATTTATTCCTGGATCATCCACATAATACCAGCGTATATCGCGGATGGAGCTTGCTTGCTTCTAAGAAAGGAGAGGAGGTAAAAGATGAATTTTAATTTAATTCACCATACCGTCCAGCATAGCTTTTTGTCCTATTCGATACGTTTCCGTGTCGAATTGAACATCAATCAATGGTATCGAAGGAATCTTCTAAACGCTGTTCACAAATCTGAAACCCAAAAATTTATATTATAAAAATTAATTAATATCAAATATATGACCGCTATTCTTCAAACAGCAACGTGCGACGGGGACAAGACTAATCAAAAATGTGTCATTTTCGACACGACAGCCCGTGGAATAGTTGCAAATAGCTATGCAGATTTTTCTAGCACCGACCACTTTTCAATTTCATTGATGTTTTTGGAAACCTAATGTAATAAGAAAAAAAGTGGCCACATATGGTGGTCATGGTAATTTGGATTACGAGATTAGTAGGATTATGCTGGGTAACGGGATTGTGAAGGTCAGATAGGCAATTGCCTCATTTAACAGTCTGGTAATCAGCGGCATTCGGTAAAACTGGAAGCCGACCCCAATATTGGCTAAAAGCCAGGTAGATGATGGCGATAACTTGACGTAATAAATCCTGGAGGCTCTCAAAACTGCTACATTTAAATACCAGCAGCGCCCCGCGGTTTCATCTACATTAGTCTCGAACCCGTGGGAATATCGAGATAATAAGTATTCAATGCGTTAATTCAGGTTATAAACTATCTGTGTGCCAAATTTCATCCAAATCCGTTCAGTAGTTTTTGCGTGAAAGAGTAACAAACATCCATCCTTCCTCTCAAATTTTCACATTTATAATATTATTAGTAGAATAGGATTAAGTAGGAAGTAGGATACAAAAAGCGTTGATCAGCGTTGTGGCTATGTTGCACACTGCTCTCATTTCTCATCTATTAACATATTATTCTGCTCTCCAATAAAATAAAATAAAACAATTTTATGTTACACACTATGTGTTGCCCAGAAATTCTTTCTTTCATTATAAATGTATGTTTTTCTCTGTGACTGCTTTTAAGGCCGGCCACATACAGACAGAATTCCGTTTCGAAATATCGATTCAGAATTTCGAAGGCAGCAAATCCATACAAAATCAAGGATGTATCAATTACGTACTTTAGTTCTCCGTTTGAAATTTCCTCCGATTCGAAATTCGACGCTCACCTGAAGACGTTGTAAGGCGGAGTTCAAGTCATGCTATGCTTCCTGCGAACTAGATTCTGGATCCTGAAAGTAAAGACTAGTTAAATCCAGGCTAAAAAAATGTCTTATTTGTGCGAAATTAAACGCAACTGCAAGGTCGCAACAAATGGGAGACTTACTTCGCGTCCGAGTTACCCCTGCGAAACCTTTCTTGAATACAGGCATAGACATTGCAGGTCCGTATCAGATTTTAATGTCTAGAGGCAAGGGAGCAAAGACGAACAAGGCGTACATCGCTCTTTTTGTCTGTATATCGACAAAAGCGGTTCACCTAGAACTAGTAGGAGATCTCACGTCAGATGCCTTCATCGGAGCCTTCCGAAGGTTTGTAGCTAGGCGCGGAAGATGCGCTCAGATATGGAGCGACCAAGGACGGAATTTCGTAGGGGCAAATAGTATACTTACCGCAGATTGGGCTGAAGCTAAATTACAATTCGACGATCTAATCGCCGAGAAGTTAGCTATAGATGGAACTAAGTGGCACTTCATCCCGGCCCACACATGGGCGGACTGTGGGAAGCGGGGTGAAGTCTATGAAACCTCACTTAAAACGGATCATAACTTATTATTTGACCTACAAAGAGATGAGCACCTTGCAATGTCAAGTTGAGGCTTGCCTCAACTCTCGGCTTTTAAGCATAATAGACGACACGGACACCGACAACCTTCAACCACTAACCCCCGGTCATTTTCTTATCGGTGAAACCTCTATCACTATTCCGACTCCTGACCTCCAAGATATCCCAATGAGTCATTTGTCAAGATGGCAACATCAGCAAAGATTATTGACTGACTTCTGGCACCGATGACAGCAAGAATACCTGTCAAGAATGCAACTACGTTCGAAATGACACAACAAAGTAGAGTTTGACACATTGTGCTAATTAAATCCAATAATTTAACTCCGGTTAAATGGATGATGGGACGTATAGTGGACAAAAATCCAGGTACTGACGGTGTGACACGGGTGTACAGTGTGAAGAGTGGTGATAGTGTTGCGAAAATATCATTTAATAAGTTATGTTATTTACCAATAGACATTGAAACATAATTTTAATTGCGTTAATTAATTAGGTAAACTTGCATGAATAACGAATGGAACTCAGTAGTTATCACTGTCATTTAGTTATGTTTATGATACTTATTTTGTGAAAGGGTAAATAGGCCCTTTGGTGGGCGGTATGTTAAGTTAGAATCCTTGTATGTGTAAAGTAGATTAGTAAGTACGTATGCATATGTGTGTGCCATTATATGATTTAGAAATATTGTCCTGTAAAAACAGTCGCAAATAAATCAGCATAGCGCAAACACGTATTTCTATTACGCAAAATTCCCACAAGCAAAAGTGAACCTTATTCCTATAACAGTTATAATCAATAAAATTTTGGTATTGCAGGCGGGGTACAAACCCATAACCTGAAATTATGACGTAATTTTTGTCTGTCCCCCGCTTGCAATACCAAAATTTTATAGGTTATAACATAATGTTTGTTTTTGTCTTTTCAGCTATGTGTTCTATTTTTTATAAGGGGCATATTAGGTCATAAGCTTGGCCCATTGTTCGTCTGGCAAACGCTGTCGTTTGCCAGACGTTAGACACATCTGTATGTGTCTAGCCCAAATCCATTTCAGCGTATAGATAGTACTATATACGAAGACGCGCACCACTCCACGATTTTGTACTGTAAAGTACAGCTTACTGTACAATAACCGCGGAATGGAGCGCGTCTTCGTGGATGGCATTATCTGTAGCAGGTTAAAGTGACATCAATTATTTAAACCTATTTTTTTTTCAGTTTAATCAAAACCTGGCCCAATACTAACACATTCACAAAGGCTGTTAGTGAAGAACTGGTGAGGAGTATGGGTCTGGTGTGGAGTATGCCTATTTGCGTCGTAAGACCTGAAGTCGGTGAGTAGCCTTCCATGCCAATAGAGTTTTTTCTCTTTCGTTAAGAATGGACTGAAACCTAAAAAGATTTTATCAAGAAGTGTCTTGAAAAAATCTTTTTTTCTTTTAGCAACAACTTTAGGTGCACAATTCAGTGTATCTTACTGGTCTGCTTTTTATTCTGCATCCCGTACTACGGGAAGCACGCCATAGATAACTAGAGTTATATACTTACTAGTCACAGATGTCCGATTGTTTTTAATCTCAAGCTTTTTAATAACCTTCATGCCTTTTTGAATTGCTAAAATATCGATAGTTAAAAAAGAACCATTTTTGCATCGCTGGATTGACATCCACGACATGTTTGAGTTTTCCATCGTTGTTATCGTTGATAGAAATAGAATTTTATTTTTAGGCACACAGGACAATGCAATTTTTTATTGTTTTCAGTAATCTGTAGTAAGCAAGAACCACAGCCAGGATGAGTCGACATGTCCTGTAACTACGGAGCAAGTGGTGTAAGTATAATTGTAGTCACATCAGTCGATCTATCTACAGGATAGACAGTTCAAGCATGCACTACTAAGCACGGGTTCTCAAATTATCGATCATAGCATAAATTGATCAGCACACTCTCGCATCGATCTCATCTCATCCGTGTCCTCGTGGAGGCGATCGGCAGCGGTGATCTCTCGCGTCCGGCCCTGATTCGGGCCATAGTACGGAGCGAGAGGAAATAGGAGGCCATCACCTCCTTCTGCGAAGCAGTAATGCTCGCGAAGGAGGAGGCGGAACGCATAAGGGAGAGGCAAAATTCGTGCCCTCACACCCCTAACCGCTACAGGAGGTGACGCCCTTGGCGTCGGGAATCGCGAGCCGATTTCCGGCCACCGTAGGTACGGGCTTGCGGACGGTGAGCAATGGGTAGCTCACCGTCCGATAAGGACTAGGCCCAGGTCGACGGCGCGTTGTGTTCCACGCGCGCCTCAAAGAGATGTCAGCAGAATTGACGGCCGATGTCGGGTTGCGAAGAAAATCGAAAGGGAGATCGTGGCCCCCGGCAACAGGGCAACTGAAGGAACACGGGTAGGTTTTAGTCAGTAAGAATCTGACACGCCCTCCCACTCCGCCCAGAGCGGGAGAAGTTATTTGATAATTTCCCACCCAAAAAAAAAAGTTATTAGCTACAAGTTAGTTATAGCTGGAATTGAAACATTTTTTATAGAAACCACCTTAATTACTCATTCAAAATTCTTGTCCCAGATTGCGCTATGCAGTGGCTTAGGTATGATACACGCAGTCCTTTCGGACGACAATATTGACGTCGGTTTCACGCCAGTAGACTATGTCAATAAAGCCACCATTGCTGCGGCATATGAGACCGCTAGAAGGACAGGTGCTGGAGACAAGACACCCAAGATCTATACTGTCTCTACAGCGAGGAACCCTGGGATCTTGGGTAAGTGTTTTAGCTAATATCATTTGTTCTTGTATTGGAAGGTTAAGACTGATGATTTCCAGAAGATTGACAGGTTTTCTGTTTGTACTGGTAACAACGTCAAAAATCATGCTTAGCTTGAATTTCAAATCATAGTAGTTCACTGAAGTACAAAGGCTTCTTCAATCGCACGCTATTCAACTCCATCGTCGGTCACCTGTGTGAAGATAATCGAATCGAAGATAATCGATCCACTTAGCATAGGGTGGAGTGAGGCATAGGGTGTCCTTACAATTGCAGATTCGCGATCTCCCCTCAAAAACACATCTACCCCGACGGTCATTGGTTCTACGGCAAATATCGTCGATCCATTGTCACTTTAGCTTACTTACTCTGTAGGCTATGTGGAAATCTTTCGTTCTCTACCGGATCACCTCGAATTTTCGTAATTATTATTATCTGTTTCACACAGGAATACCGCAGCATACATTAAAGAAGGAAGTTATATATAATTACACATCGCCGAAGGCCGTGTGGTCTCCTTTCACTTTGCAAAGCAAGTACCCCAGGCTCTTCTGGATTTATTCCTGGATCATCCACATAATACCAGCGTATATCGCGGATGGAGCTTGCTTGCTTCTAAGAAAGGAGAGGAGGTAAAAGATGAATTTTAATTTAATTCACCATACCGTCCAGCATAGCTTTTTGTCCTATTCGATACGTTTCCGTGTCGAATTGAACATCAATCAATGGTATCGAAGGAATCTTCTAAACGCTGTTCACAAATCTGAAACCCAAAAATTTATATTATAAAAATTAATTAATATCAAATATATGACCGCTATTCTTCAAACAGCAACGTGCGACGGGGACAAGACTAATCAAAAATGTGTAATTTTCGACACGACAGCCCGTGGAATAGTTGCAAATAGCTATGCAGATTTTTCTAGCACCGACCACTTTTCAATTTCATTGATGTTTTTGGAAACCTAATGTAATAAGAAAAAAAGTGGCCACATATGGTGGTCATGGTAATTTGGATTACGAGATTAGTAGGATTATGCTGGGTAACGGGATTGTGAAGGTCAGATAGGCAATTGCCTCATTTAACAGTCTGGTAATCAGCGGCATTCGGTAAAACTGGAAGCCGACCCCAATATTGGCTAAAAGCCAGGTAGATGATGGCGATAACTTGACGTAATAAATCCTGGAGGCTCTCAAAACTGCTACATTTAAATACCAGCAGCGCCCCGCGGTTTCATCTACATTAGTCTCGAACCCGTGGGAATATCGAGATAATAAGTATTCAATGCGTTAATTCAGGTTATAAACTATCTGTGTGCCAAATTTCATCCAAATCCGTTCAGTAGTTTTTGCGTGAAAGAGTAACAAACATCCATCCTTCCTCTCAAATTTTCACATTTATAATATTATTAGTAGAATAGGATTAAGTAGGAAGTAGGATACAAAAAGCGTTGATCAGCGTTGTGGCTATGTTGCACACTGCTCTCATTTCTCATCTATTAACATATTATTCTGCTCTCCAATAAAATAAAATAAAACAATTTTATGTTACACACTATGTGTTGCCCAGAAATTCTTTCTTTCATTATAAATGTATGTTTTTCTCTGTGACTGCTTTTAAGGCCGGCCACATACAGACAGAATTCCGTTTCGAAATATCGATTCAGAATTTCGAAGGCAGCAAATCCATACAAAATCAAGGATGTATCAATTACGTACTTTAGTTCTCCGTTTGAAATTTCCTCCGATTCGAAATTCCGAAACAGAATTCCGTCTGTATGTGGCCCGCCTTTGTATGGATTTGCTGCGCTACAGGCGATTCGATATAATGACTTACAAGTCAAGTCAAGATGGCAGAATAGTTGGTGCACACACACATTCATCTGATTTTCATTTGCCATTCAAATTCATGGGCACATAATTATTATTCCTGAAAGTACAAACATTTACGTTTTTTTCAGATTCGTGAAATTATTCAGCAAAATGCAACGGTTGTTAATCAAGACTAGTTATTTTACTTTAAACACTTGGAAATTTGTTGACAATAATACTGCCAATCTGTACGATTCCCTATCAACTGTAGATCGAGAAATTTTCGATTTTGACATCACCAAGATAGATTGGCGTGAGTATATGATCACTTGGGGCCTAGGTCTGAGAAAATATATAGTAAAGGATGAACTGAAAGGCACAGAAAATGCTAAAAGGAAACTGTTGGTTTTTCAATTTTTGACGTACATTATCTTGCCGCTTTATTTCTGTTTCTTATTATTTATATCTTTTTCTTGTATAAAGTTTTGTATTTTTTCATTTACTTACTTTAAGTTGTTGCTGTTGAAGTAAATAAATCGTGGATTGTTTATTTAATTTTATTTATATTTAGTTTTTATTTTCCCTAACCGTTTTTTTTTTTTTTTTTTTTTTTTTTTGTTTTTGCCTGCCCCCTTAACTCCTTTGTGCACTGTACTTATTATACATCTTAAATCTAATAATTGATGGACATGGAAACTAGCATTTGTTTGTATTCGGAAATGCGATGATACCCGAGGGACATAAAGAAAATAGAAATACTGTAGTTGAATTCATTGGATAATTAGAGAATACATTGGCGAAGAGGTTATTACAAAAATGTTGAAAAGCCTCTGACTTTGAAAAAGTTTCGTTTCCAGTAGTAATAGTCCTCTAGACCGAATTTCGGCCATGGCAGGCAATATCAGCGGAAACTAGCCATCTACGTGGGAAATATGATAGTGCACAAGTGTGTGCGCACTCTACCCTCACTCTTATAGTCCGATGGGACCGACACGACCGGCCCAGAAATACAAACTCAAACTCGAAAACATTTATTTCAATTAAACCATTTACAGGCACTTTTGAATAGTCAAAGAGTCGGTCAGTTAGTCAGAAAGTTGAAGCTAATTGCCCATTCCAAAACGTAGATCTCTACGGAGAAGAACGGGCAAGAAACTCCAAGGACACTCTTTTAAATATAGATATTACAAAATCCTGGTTACATCATTCTTGTTGCTTCTACATATATGTGAGAACAATATACAAAAAATAATCAAAAGCAATTAAAAAATATAAGATTAAAAATAAGCCCTGGCAGATAAGAGATGACCAGTTTCAACTGACGGCGCCCGTTCACGAACATGACGCGTGGATCAGCACCATCCACCTCAACCATTTTGTAGGGAACCGAATGATCCAACACACTCGCCACCATCAGCGAGACATTTAAGTGAACATGACATATTCTCAACTGCCATGCTATTTCAAGTCAACATACATCTTAATAAGTTAATAAACGGCTCCATGGTCTCACATTTACAAAAATAAAAATACTTCTAAATTATACAAAACGTTATAGTTTGCAATTTATCTAAAAAAATAAAAGAATTTAACCACCAAAAAGAAAGAAAATCATTACTTAATTGGAGCATTCAACAATTAAGTTGGTAAAACAAGGGGGCCAGGGAGCCAGTAGTAGTCTTGCATTAACTTCAAGTTTTTCCCGAGCAATCCTTTTTTAACCAACAAAAAAAGGTGATTTATTGATGCACCTAAATAGCTAATTTTGAGGCGAACTATCAAAATATCACAGGTTTCGCAACTTTAGCTGTTGGTTGTCTTCTAAGCAATTTGTAAGAATAGTGGATAGTTTAAAACGTTTTACGCGGGCAAACCCACGAGCAATACTAGTATGTGATAGATCTACATGTTCTCAATAATGTCCTACAATAAACATGATAGTCAATAAAATTAAAGAGCTATAGAATAGAGGCGCACCTCGAGTGTTGCTACAAACGAAATTATATCACTAACGCTTTGTATACTGCGCAATATGAGTGCTAGAGGTGTGGCAGTGTGGCTTTCTGTATCGAGTAATCGAATAAGTTTTAGTGACTATTCGACTTTTGAAAACTCACTCGAACTTATATTCTTGCAGCTTCGCTATCGTCTATCGTTTTGAAGCAGAGTTGTAAATAAGTAAATTACTGCTTTTTGACCGCCTCTGTGGTTTAAAGTAGACCGCCTGTCTCAGACAGAGGTCCCGTGTTCCATTCCCAGTGGAGGCAACATTTTCTGCTCAGTTTGGTTGGTGGTAAAGCTTGTTCTAAGTCCGGCTGGTTAGCTACCACCATCTTATCTTAATCTGTCGCCATAATAACAATGTTAATAACATTGTTGTGTTTCAGCAGTTAGAGGTAGCTAGTTCCTCTGTGGTTTGCGAATTTCGGGTGAAGCTCACTTACACTTTCGGCCCGATCATCACTTACCATCAGAAAAGATGCAGGCCAAGACCTTCCCCGTTATAGATAAAAAAGAAAAAGAAAATTAATTATTTTATAGTGACAAATATAATAAAGTGACATGTAATCATAAAATAATTAACTAATTTCTCTATCTCTATTAAAGATTTCCAGCGCATCGACAAACATAAACATTATGGTTAAATCACACATTTACAAACAAAGAAAACAAATATAATAATTTAAACTAATAAAACTTTCACAACCAAGCTGACTTCAAAACTGTTCAACAATCGACTAAAACCCACTTCGCCCATCCCTACTGCAAGCATAAGATGAGTTTTTGAATCACCCCATTACATACGATGGGTCGCATTCCTAGGAGGGGGGTGGAAATCAATTACAGGGGGGTGTCGGGAGGGGGCGGGGGTGTTGGCAAGACGCATGTAGGTTACGACTTACGTACCAACATAGATTTCCTTCAATATTTTTCAAGAACTGTTGTCAACATGCGTTGGGATGTTTTTTGAAAAATTGGATTGAATATAATATTAACTATGTAGATACAATTGTTTTGATCTCATGACTCCATTAAACTTATTGTGATTACAGGCCACCCTATTACCGTAGCGTAAAATAACTACTAACTACTCTTAGAATATGGATTGAATATTTTTTTTATTTTTTTATTAAATCTTTATGCACAAGTAAAAATACCGTACAAAGGCAAACTTAATGCCTGAGAAATTTTCTACCAGGCAACCTTAGGGTGATGCAGAGACAAAACATGGCAGGTGTAACATAAGGGATTGATAACTCGTAAATAACTATTAAATACAAGAATAAATACACAGATACATACATACATACATATAAACAGAATAAACTTTGTCAGGAGAAATAACGATCAGTAGAGGAGAAAACGAATCCAGCCAATCAGCGCTGTGATGTTTCTGCCAACTTCTTACGTATATGCTCACGCGCCTTCACTTTACCGGACAACCGACTGGTTGCCGTCTTGATTTTCAAAGGTTATGAAACCAGAGCGGTGAGAAGGACATCGTAGACGTCGTACATCGTAACGAAGATTTTTACGGCTCATGAGATACAGCCCGCTGACGGACGGACGGATAGCAGAGGCTTAGTAATAGGGTTCCGTTTGACACCCTTCGGGTACGGAACCCTAAAAAGGATAATGATGTAAGAACACGTCTTAACTCTCGCTACACTTATGTGAATGTCCCTGATGACCCTGATGTTACCCTGGCCCTTTTAAGCACTACGTTGTGAGTTCAAAGCAGGCAAGCAACAATGATTATTATTATTGGTGAGGAAGGAATCGTGCGGAAATCTAGACTTGAATTTCCACAAGCATATTTCTAACGTCATGATGTGTGCTCGTTCCTTCTCTGTTTCAGAAGAGGTTATTCACACAAGAGGGCACTGCAGTTGGACAATCACTAGGCTAGTATAACACAACCTATTAATTAATACTTAATCTATTTATTACGATATAAGCGGGGAAACAGTTCGTAATGACAGCTGAACAGATCGATAGCCACTGCACGCCCGCTCGCCAGTAGGGGCTCGGCAGAACAATACATGTCGATAGTTTTGATATGTTTTTGCGATAAATATCGCTACGACTATGATGGTAGTTACAAATGAATATCGCTACGACTATGATGGTAGTTACAAATGAATTTATTACGTGAGATTGGGTTTAGATTTTTTTTTAAATTTAAATGATTTTTTAGATGAAGGAAGAGTTGAAAGGACTTAGTTCAGCAATTTGTCGTTGTCTTTCGTTTAAACGTGTAATGGGTGTTTTTGGCACATGTTTGTTATTGTTCCTGTTGAAACAAATTGGAGGAATCTTATCTTATGTTAGAGTAAAAGTACTGAGTTATCAGAAGTTTTGCAGCTGCGTGAGATTAATCAAATTCGTAGAACGCACTCTTAAGAATCAAATATGCTTTATCAGATTTCTTGTAAATCCGATTCACAGATTCGATTCGATTTAGCCTGTAAACGTGAAAAAATACTTTATCCTAAAGGAGATGGGGAATGGTGGGCCCAAATGTAATAAGTTGAGATATGATCTAAAAAATTTGTCGTATTTTTTAATCCTTGAATATCAAAAATCAGCTCAATTCTTCATCTGGAAGCGGAGAAATATGATAAAGATAGTTTTCGTGAAATTCTCAATTAAAGTTATCGATTACACAACTAAAAAGAAAACCTACCCACTAGGTAGCACTACGTAATATAATTAACTCAAAGTAATTAAATGACCCTGCCTACCTTGTACGACCCTTGCTCACACAATGACTTGGAATTGTTATTTTGGATTTTACCGCCGTTTTGTGGACTCGATTTTGTTGAAACTATGGATCGCTGTGTGAATTGTGGGATAGCAACTAGTCACTAATATATGTTTGAATCTATAAATTCACACCATTTTCATCAAGTTACATTCAGGCCCAAGAGTGTATGTAATCGTTTCCGTCTCCTTTCAGGGATTTTCTATTTTATCGAGACAAGCATAAATGCCTGATATTTTAGTTGAACCCGTAGCATTTCAACAGTGACACAGGACATGAAATAGAATAGATGAAATGGTACTATAGTTTTTCACAGATAAAGTTAGTTCCTTTACTAACGTGTCCTTATCAAAAAAGCATATTATAATATTAAAGACTACGTTGAAGACAAGGAAGTTTGGCAATAATTCCGGCTTCCTTGGTACCTCATTATCGGCATAACAATATAAATGTCTAATATACGATAATTATTTTATTTTACTTTTTAAGTACTTCCTTGACAAAATCATTTCATTATTTGAAATTATATACCTACAATATTCTATTTCTTTTTTATTAAATTAGAATTGTTACAGATGTAGTAACAATCAGGTCATTTGGTTTAAATAGGTCTTTATTTTTATTATTTTGTTTATATTTTATATAGATTATTTTCTTTTAGATTTTATGAATGTGAGAACGTTATAGATAGAGTTGCTGTAGATTTTTACTGTAAATTTGTGAACCATTTTCTATTTTTCTAAGTACCCAGTACTTGTTGATAGGCCTACACTGTCCTCTCATACCTATTAACACGGTAATTTAAGAACATTGAAAAAAACATTTTTTTTTTAAAAGTAACTAATTGGAACCGTGCACCTAGCTTCTGACGTTTTATAAGTACCCTTGTAAGTTTATGTGAAATAAAATAATTTGAATTCAATTCAATTGACTACTTACTAAATATTATATATGTTCATTTACTAGTTTGACATCAAAACTTACACCTTACATAACAACAAATCGATTATATGTCCCTTCCATATAATTATTAATAAATCCTCACATCGTTCACTACACGAAAGGCAACTTTGGGAGTTCGTCAGACGAGTCAATTATTCAGAGGCCCTGATCGATTATTTGTGGACTTGATTTACATGGACGATTCATAGGCGACACTTGTAAGTTTTATAAAGTTCCTAACTATAACTAAAGGTTCGCCAATCCAAAAATTTTAGAAATTATATTTTCGGTATCAGACTCGTTTCCACTTTTTTCAAAAATATTCAATATACTTTGACTTCGTTACTATTTTATTATAATTATTATATTATAATATAGTTAAATAATATAATTATAATATACTAGCTGCTACCCGACACTTCTCCCGCGAAGACCGTTATTCTTTTTCTGAAATAAAAGTAAGATTAAGTTTCTCCTTATAATATCCTCTATCTGCCACTGAAAATTCCGTCAAAAACGTTCCAGCCGTTTCGGAGATCAGCCGGAACAAACCTACAGACAAAAAAATAAAAATTGTGTTTTAGTAAAATAACAATAAGTACCGTATGAATTTAGTAAAAACTTGCCAAGTGCGTGTCAGACCACGCACAATGAAGGGTTCCGCAGTTGGAATGAATTTATCCCAGGAACAAACTTATCTTTTTAGTTGAAAAACATGTTCTCCCATACGTAATGTTTAAGAGAACATGTTTTTGCAACTGCATATGTAAGTTGGTCGATAATTACTCGTTATCTTGTAAAGCTTACTTAGCTGTGATAGTTTTCCTTTTAATTTCGTTATATATACTACTGCCGTGATTCTTTTGACATATCCAAAATCAACCATTTAGCTGACACTTGACTCTAGCAAAAATTTGCGTTTTAAAGCATAATATTTCTCAAACGGATCCCTGATCCAAAAATGGTTTTACTAACTCCCAATATTTTTGAACGACCTTTCCAACGACTTGCCATACCATGGCAAAGACGAGAAAAAAATCCTCCCTTTACGTGTAAGGACCCTAGAATTTTTTTTTTTCATAATTTTATGTTAACACTTTGTCGGCGTGATTAGTATGTATACCACGGATATCGATGTATACTTATGCTAAATTACAGCTTTCTAGTACTAACAGTCCCTGAGTTAAGTCGCGGACAGACAGACAGAGTTCCTTTTTACTACGGAACCCTAAAAAGGTGTTATTTTAGCATTAAAAACAGACACTTAAATTTTATTTATCAGATTGAGACTGAGATTAGAATGAAAAATACAGAAACCTGGATCATCATCATTTCAGCCGAAAGACGGCCAAGCTGGGTATATGCCTCCCTCAAGCTCCGGCGCTTCAACCGGTTCTATGCTTTCCACATCCAGCGGATTCTGGATCCGACCTGAGTCTGGGGACCTGGATAGCAGCAAATAGCTTATGAAAAAGATAGACCATATCTTTTTCTACCAAAGCCTGAATTTAATAACATCACGAATGCCTTTATACCCGTTAGATATGCAAGCGGCGCCGAGTGTCACAATAAACAATATGAATGGTGGGGACGTGACTCTTGTAATGAAGATGCCGTAAATCTGCCAGTACCTCGCCAGACAGGGCGTGATGATATCAGAAGTGTATGAAATATAAATAATATTTAGAAAGATAATGAATTTATTTGCTTTTTACTCAACTACGACAAAGCAAAAAGGATGGTTGTGATTTTGACCGGTATGTATGTATGTTCATCTGTTATCTCATAACTTCTGAACTTCTGATCATAGTTTGACAAATGAGGTATCATTTGAAGCGTCTTGATTGTCCGCTGGTTATAGGCTATGTGACATCATATTTAATACAATATGGCGCCCTTTAGAGGACAAAGTCATGAACTAAAAAATCGGGAGTTTCACTTCAATTTTTTTTTTAATTGTGCCATGTTGGGTATCAAACGAAAGGGCTTGACGACCAAATTACAAATATGTATATATCATATTGTCTAAGTAAATAAATATGTTTAAATTGTTAAAAACAAGTAAAAGTGAGAGTGTGCTACGTACGGCGCGGCTGTAAAATTAATACTTATTGCACAATAAAACCCAAACAAAAAAAGAATTAAGCTGCTCTGCAAAAACTCTATCATGAAATTAAAACCCCAAAATAATTTAAATAAAAAGTAAGTTCAGAAAACTTAAACCCGACTACTGAAAAATCACGCTTTTTCGCGCTTAATCGCGGGTTTTACTTTTTGTTGTACTCAACGATAACTACTTACCCAATGTAACTCCCTCCCTCCCTCCTCTCTCTGATTTGTATAAATTGGAAAATGTATTAATAGAGAGAGCTCTGGCACCCATAACGCAAGTTTAATTCATACATTGTTCTATTTTATTTTATTTTTATTTTGCTGTGTGATTTTGAAATTAATTGATTTGATTTGACATTTACCTGTGACTCAAATAGTGACCCTTATAAAATTGACAAATTAATGTATTGTTTTTGTATTTAATATGGGTCTAGGAACTGAAATAAATTTACTTTATTTTATTTTTTTATCTTAGCTTGGATGCTGTGGTAGATAGTCCATGATTAATGGAATTTAAAAACAATACGTATAGTCTAGTAGTAGTCTAATATAGTATATTAACACGTTCGGCCCAGCGCCGCTCTCGTGAGGTGCCCACATTATGACACAATATTTCCTTATACAAATTTTTCATAAGCTAATAAACATTCTGCTCAATATCCCTTTTTTTTCGGGTGGGAAACTATCAAATAATTTCTCCCGCTCTGGGCGGAACGGGAGGGCGTGTCAGCCTCTGACTAAAACCCACCCGTGTTCCTTCAGTTGCCATGTTGCCGGGGGCCACGATCTCCCTTTCACACTTCTTTGCAACCACGGCCTGCTCAGTATCCTAGAGTGTTATTAGATGTGTAGCAAAAAGTCAAAACACAAAAGCTATAAGCCGCCAAAATGTAATTTGTTGTAGCTCTAGATGTTTGAAAAATCAAAATATTTTATTTCACATAAACCTACATGAGCAGAATGGGCAACAGCGTTCTCTATGCATTTTAACGCCATACTGCGATCGCCAGCCCTCCTGCCAAGCATGGCGATTATGGCAACCGGGGGGTTGCCACAATCGCCACGCTTTGGGGGATGTCTGTGTCCACCAGTGGACGTCTTTCGGCTGAAATGAATAAATTAATGAAACCTGCATGGCACTTATGAAACTTCAGAAGCTAGGTGCACGGTTCCAATTGGTCGTTTCCTATGGAGAAGTGCCGGCAAGAAACTCCATGGTTACTCTTTTAAAAATAATTGGCTTTTAAAATATTTTCCAATAACAGGGTAGGCCTTCCAAAAAGAAGGTACCAGGTACTTAACAAAATAGAAAAGAATCTAAACATATATAAGATAAATGAAATAATAAAAATAAAAACCTATTTAAACCAAATAATTGACATGAATGCCATTACATCTTGCACATGTTAAGCCGCAAAAGTTCAACGAATGGAATTTACTATGGTTTCCTGGCGTTGTGAGACGTAGTGCAAATAATAATCATATTTTTATTAGCCGTGATTAGACGTTGTGTGTGTTAACAATAAATTGTACATAAGAAGTTGCTGGTCCAAACGTGTTACCCTATCTCATGTAATAAATTGTAAATTCGGAAATAAGGTTATTATTTATGATCAGTTGTTTCGGAATAGTTCGTTAGGTCTGCTTGAAGAGATTTGTGACTTACATAAGCACCTTTATTTTGTTATTTTTTTTTTTATTTTTTTTTATTTTTGGATTGTTTTTCGTTTTCATATTTTGACTACCTGCGGACACTTTTAATGTGCACGTCTTTTACATTGTTCTCACATGTATAATTTCAAAATGAATGATGTAACCAATATTTTGAAGTATGTTTCTTGTCCGTTCTTCTCCATAGGAACCTACTACGCTTTGGAATGGCAAGCTTCATCTTTCTGACTGACCGACCCCTTGACAAGTCAAAAGTACCTGTAATTGGTTTATTTGAAATAAATGCTTCGAGGTTGAATCCAAATAAAAGATAATAAGTATTCTGCATACTTGTCTAAAATTGATAATAATATTATCAATTTCAGACAAGTATGCAGATTATAATAGATTTGATATCATAGTGCTCCGTGGCGTGTAACTTTGTGGACGCGTGTAACACTACTCATCAGCGCATCAGACGGCGCACGCGACGCTCACCATAGCTGACATCAATACCATGGCCAACACCGACACCATTCCCCACAACGACACTATGGCAAACAACGACACCATTATTATCAGCCCAACAAACTTTGAAGAACTTGTTGGCGACTCTTGGTTCAAAATTATTAACTGGATTGTGTTCGTGCTGCCTCTCGCGGGGGCTTTATACGGAGTGACATCTTGGTGTATCAACAAGAAGTTTCGTAATTTCAGAAACTATATTGTGCTCCTAAATGCAATTATAGCGCAAATGCTAAGTATATTATTCCATAACTTAATACTTGTACTGGGTTATTCTAAGAATTTGATGGACTATACATAATTATAGACCTGTGCCCTAATTGCGTAACTTATTTTCGTAAACACTTATGCCTAATTTGTTTCATTTTGACAGTTCAACAACATTCATTGCGTTATTTACGTTGTTGAGCAGATTTTTTTATTGTAACTTATGAAGCAATGGATTAGCAATCTGTTTCAAATCGAAACAGATTGTGATTGTTTTCTATTACGCAATTAGGGTAGTGTTTGTTTTTACTGCAGCTCTAGTAATGTTTTTGTCACTATCATATTATTGTTGGTTACTTGTGTTGTGCTACATGTTTTATGTTGATTTTGTAAAAGTTTTTCGTCTTGACATTCGGACGAGGTATATTAAGAGTAACCTAATTGGCTGGGGTCTACCTTTTACATCAAACTTATTAATTCTTATTCCTGCGTATTGCTCATCATTTTATTGTTATTATAACCAGTGACGATTAATTTTGTTATTATTTATTTATCAGTTTTATATTGTTTATGCCGCGTTAGTGTCGAAGCTGGTGCAAGTGCATATTTTAACAAATGGCGTCGCTTCTTCATTGCTACATTAACTTTTGTACTCAGCATTGTAATAGTCAGAGATGCCGCGAATAGTTGTTATAGCGAATAGTCGAATACCGATTAATCGCCATTCCCTATGACGAATATTGGAATACACGCCATTATTACTCAACATAAAAAAGGAATATAAAAAAAGATTATTTATTCTCAAATAATAATATAGTTTATTTATTTTCTGAGGCAGGAACGATTTATGAAAAAAAGCAAAACCGACTTGATCCCAATCGTGCAACTAGTTTTATTGCACCACAATCTGCCCCTTTTGGACATTCTTAAATATTAAATTATTAAGCCTAATTACCTTCAACATGACTGAATTTGACACTATTATTCGGTAACGAATAACAAAAAAAAATTCGAGTAACGCCGAATACCGAATAATAGCGAGTATTCGCGGCATCTCTAGTAATAGTGGATATAATTGTAACAATGGATGTGAATATATTGGCATTTAGTGTTATAAGCCAGTAAGGAGGTTTCTTGAACGCAATAGCGTTGCCTGTGTATTTAATTATACTAAAGAGTAATCGGAAATTATGGCGAGAATTTCTGGATAAAAAAGATCGAAACGAGTCAATACGAAAAAGTCACTTGAAATGAAGTGAGAATTTCCAATATACTACCTACTCATATATTTTGCTATTGTAATTATTATTTTTGTTTGTCGTAAAGTAGGGCTCAACAGATTAATCGATGTATATTGCATAAAATTCAGAACCTACTGATTGAGAGAAGACACTTGCTCCGGTAACACAAGTGTTGTTACCTAGCGCAGGAGTCAAGGCCCGTGCAGACTAGCGCGATTCTTCGTGCGACGCGACACCGGTAATTTGTTCTACCGTGAAATTTTCTTAGAATTTGTTTTGTTAGAGTCCCGTCGCGCCAGTCTGCGCGAGGCTTCAGGGCTTCACTTTTTTTGTACACATTGTTTATGCCAATAAAGAATTTATTATTATTTACAATGTACTTGCACAACATTTTTGAGGATAATACCATAATTTATTTGTCTGCTTTGAACAAAAAAGTTTAAAAAATCTCTTGTCACAAATACTCGACTAAAAATCACCAAAATTTAGTTTATTCCTGTCAAAAGACAATTTTCCATTCTGAAATAGACTAAAGTGACACAATTTATCTATATTTTAGTTTGACAGTACTAAGATGGTACTGAGATATTAATTTAGTGAAAATGGTAATTTTGATATTCTGAATTTGACGTTTTTCACCAAAAATCTTCATTGTCTAACTTATCTATTTCTAATCGCGATTTAAAACGTGTGGAATAAAATTGGTCAAGTCATTAAATACGCTCAATGCTTCTTCATCTGTTAACATTTTTGTCTGCCATGAGTCTTCTATGGGACTCGAGAATAAGGTCTTATTTTCACTGTCAGCAAACCTTAATGTTTCCACAAGTTTAGCTTCTTTTCCTTCTCCTATCGAACGTAACCCTTGAACATATGCATTATAGATGTGTTCAAATCCATATTCATTAAGTAACATTGTATCTTTTCTTCTTTTACTGGATTCTGACAAGTCTGGATAAGATACGCACGGTCTCCCACGTTTTCCAGAAGAAGTAGATGGTGCGGAAACGGTTGTAACGTGTTCAGAGTTCCGTAAAGTAACTGAATATTCTGATTCCAACCAATTACTGTTTTTCATTTAATATATACTTTTTCCGTGAAGCTTCTGTCAATCGTTTATTAAAAGCGGGCATAATATGTCTTTGAAAATCACTGAGGATGAAACATAAGTTGTTTTCAGATACATGATAATTTTCTTTTAAAACTGTTGATAATGCCTCCAATGATTTTCCTCCTTCGATACGAAAGTATTATTTCACGTTAGAACACTTGAAAGTAGACATTTAGAAGAGTCAACAAAATACCTATTCATATTGTATTCGTAACAATTAAACTTCTGTTAATTCACCACTATTCTGTAATTTACAATGAAATGAAACAACTGTTTATATACTATATTTCAACATTTCAAGCCGCATAGATAGCGAGCGGATTTCCGTTTTCTGACTTTTATCACATTTTTGCTAATTACTCCGAAAACCGCAAATATCAGCAGCTTTTTTTATTTGATTATGTTTATGGATAGCTAGGCTACAAATCAACATTAAATGTAAAGCAGAGGTAAACGTGGGCAACTGTTAAAAGTCTCGATGAACTTTAAAAAAACCTTATTTTCACCATATTTTATTTTGCAATTCTTTTAAGGTAAACGTTAACATAATATTAAATACATATTAGTTGTTTCATATTTTTCAAAAGACGAGGTTTCCAGAAATATATAATACATTATACCTTTTCCTGTAACGTATAACAATAAAATCAATTTGAAAGTGATGAAGTGAACGGGCCTGACATGGACGTTCGTCAAAACTAAAAAGTTTGTGGTGTTGTAAAAAAATCATTTCATTTAATATTTATAAATTTGTGATATTATAGTCTAGTTTGGTCCTTAAACTATTGAGTAAAATAAAAAAAGCATGCCAGTAGCGACATTTACAATAACCATTTTTAATCAGCAGTTGTTCTACGATTTTCCACAGTGCGCCACTAGGAGGTCGGCGCGTAGCACCCAGTCGTATCCGATGTCCCACAGATGCGGCCCCAGGACCGATCTCTGTGGGACACCGCACGACATCTCTCGCCGGTTCTACTCTCCCTGGTCACCGGGGTAGATGACGGCCCTGTCCGTTAAATAGGCCTGGACCACATAACGGAGGTAGGTCGGCATCCGCTGAGACCGGAGTGCCACCCTGATGCAACTCCAGGGCAGGGTATTGAAGGCATTGGCGATGTCTAGAGACACCGCCAAGATAACCCCGAGCCACACCATTCCCTGTCGTGAGGGCCCGCCTGCGCATGATGGCGTCCACCGTAGAGCGCAACTTGCGGAAACCGAACTGGCTCTCCGCCAAATCTTGCCCCACCCGCACCAGCCGCCCAACGAGGCGGTCTGCAATGACTCTTTCAAAGAGCTTGACCACCTCGTCGAGCAGCACGATGGGCCGATAAGCGGACGGAGAGCCTGCATGGCCCCCCAGCTTCTTAATGAGGACCAGTTTCCCCGTCTTCCAACGAAGTGGGAACTGGCCCCTCTCCAAGCATGCGCTTAGGAGCCCCTTATAGTCGAGAACCTCCAAGGCTAGGAGCCAGGCTTTCTCAGGTAAGCCGTCGGGTCCTGGGGCGGTATTTTTAGCATTCAGCCTACGTACCACCACTCTCATATCTACCTCGGTCATCTTCGGAGCATCGTCGTCGTCGGTAGTGTGATCCGCATCGGGCACCGTAGTAGGCGGAGCCATGGACGGGGAGGTATGTTCCCCTCTCGAAGAGAACAAAGCGCTTACCACGTCCCCCAAAAGCTGGGGCCGGAGACTCTGCGTCAGCGAGAGACCATGGGCGGAGTTTCACGCACCATCCTGTATGTGCATCCCCACGGGTCCCTGTTAAGAGTCTCCAGCGACTCCTCTCCGGTTGGGGGCTTCGCTGCTCTGTACTCCTCGTACAGCTTCTCCCGAATGGCTTCCGTATCCGGAGGGCGGATACGGAGCCTGCGGTGCCTGGTGTACCGGCGTCGCACAGCAACGCACGCAATGCGCTCAGTCGCTAGCTCCTATGATCACCATTACACTTGGCGCGAGGCACGTCCGGTCCATTGGCTGATACGACTGTCGGCACAATGATTGCTGAGTTCACATCCCACATGTCGACAACCTCGCGAGTCGCGAGCCAAGTCAAGATTATTATAGTATGTATCTTTACTTAATTTTTAAACATATTAATTACATTTTTAAATATTCATATAAAAAAAAAACATTTAAAAATATAAAAAATAGTATCCCACCGGTGTCGGGAACAGGGTCCAAGCTACCGGTTGTCAGGGCTCCTGAGAGAGGAACCTCCTGACAATACGCGCCGTGTCCAGGAGTACCACTTTCTAGATCAAGCCCTTGATCCAGCTGCCTAGCGAGAGCCTCTTCAGGTGTTGATCGAGGCTCTTGGCTATTATGACATTAGCCGTCACGACTATCGGCACAATGATTGCTGTATCCACATCCCACATGTCGACAACCTCGCGAGCTAGGTCAAGATATGTATTATTATTACAGTATGTGTAACTGAGCGCTGCGTGCTCTTTGCCCTGAAATTAGGACAATAGGCAAAACCTCTTGCTTAATAAATGAAGAAAATTTAAATACTGGTTTAAATCATCAAAGTGTTACAAAAAGTTCTTCTTTACAATCTAGTACCATCACAGATGTCAAGTGTCATCACAAGTCAAGCTGACGAGAGGATTGATGACAGGGCTACAAATGTAAGTACCCAGTGCAATGATGACTTGAGGAGTGCTTTAGAGGGTGCGATTCAGGAATATCGGTTCATGTCGCCCGAACTTAGACCACGTTTACCTCGTTTGCCCATGCATAACAAAAATAAGGCGCTGGTGGCGGTTCTGGATTCGCAGTTGTCTAACTATTTTGATGACTGCGAAGACCTCACTGATACACATTCAATTCTGTACTGCGCGGCTGTAGCGGTATGTCGTGTAGCTCACGTCAAATTCTCTAATGACTCTAGAGCTACACGACGAAAACCAGCCGCACCAGCTTGGCAGTGCAGAATTGAGCGCCGTATTGGTGGGGCCAGAACGCTCATCGGCAAACTAATCTGCTTCAGGGAGGGCAATACTCGCCCTAGAGTGATGCGCTTTGTGAGGCGGGCGTTTTAGGGACTGATATCAGCCCTCAGGACTATATGACTCGTGTCACAGAGCGCATCGACTTCCTGAAGCAGAAAGTGTATGCATGGGCAAACCGTATTCGTAGGTATAAGCGGCGAGTAGAACGATACACTCAGAATCGCACCTTCCAGAGCGATGAAAGGTGGGTTTATAGGGCTTGGGAGCGACCAGACCAAGGTGTGGCTGACACGCATCTGCCAGATGATGATGCCATGTGCTCTTTCTGGCGCAGCAACTGGTCGGTACCTGTCAGTCACACCGAAGGTGATTGGACTCGGGAAGTCGAGCGAGTCTGCGATCCAATACCAGAAATGGGGGCTATTACTATCTGCCCCCAAGATGTAGCTCGTGCAGTCCGTCCGTTGCCTAACTGGAAGTCTCCAGGGCCGGACGGGCTGCACAACTTTTGGATCAAATGGTTCGTAAGATCGCATGCTCGCTTGGCGGCTCAGTACCAGACTGCTTTGGAGTCTGGTTCGCTACCCCAGTTCCTAACGACAGGAGTTACCCACCTGCTCCATAAATCTGGTAGCACCGCGGAACCCAAAAATTATAGACCGATCACGTGTTTACCGACGGTCTATAAAGTTCTTACATCCATTTTGAGAGCTAAAATTAACAAACATATTGACACCAACTCCATCATGTCTGCCTCTCAAAATGGATGTAGGAACGGGTCCCGCGGTACTAAGGAGCTACTCCTCATTGATATGGCCATTAGCCAACAGGTTCGCCGTTCCCGAAAGGATCTGTCGACATGCTGGATAGATTATAAGAAGGCCTATGACTCGGTGCCACATACATGGCTCATGAGGGTGCTGGAGTTGTATAAAGTACATACAACTCTGCGCACTTTCCTGATGTCGTGTATGGGGCAATGGAGGACGGTCCTTCGCTATCCAGGATGTCGAAATATCCAGAGGAATAGCGAGCCGATAAGGATCGAGCGAGACATATTTCAAGGCGACAGTTTGAGTCCGCTCTGGTTCTGCTTAGCTCTGAATCCTCTAAGCACACTGCTGGAGGATTCAGGTCTTGGCTATCGGTTGAGGAGAGGTGGTCAGGTTATATCTCACCTCCTCTACATGGACGACCTAAAACTCTTTGCCCCCAACAATTTGCAACTGATGGAGCTACTGAAAGTAACTGAAACTTTCAGTAGCGCCATCAGGATGGAATTTGGTGTGGACAAATGTGCGGTCATGCATGTAAAGCGAGGAGAGATTATGGAATCCGTGGGTACCCAACTCTCGGATTCCATAAACCTTAGAGCCCTCTCCGCATCCGAAACCTATAAGTATTTGGGTATGTTGGAAGCGTTGGGCATCAATGTTACTGACATGAAGCAATCGTTGAAGGAGCGCTTCTTTGGCCGCCTGAAAAAAGTATTAAATAGTCTTCTATCAGGCGGAAACAAGGTGCGCGCCTTCAACGGTTGGGTTATGCCGGTTTTGATGTACTCTTTCGGCATACTCAAATGGACTCAGACCGAACTCGACGCCTTGGATAGGAGGGTCCGTACGTTGCTGACTGCATATCGAATGCATCACCCACGGTCATCAGTAATGAGACTGTATATCCCGCGAAAGTGTGGAGGTCGAGGCTTTTTAAACGCTAAGACCCTCCATAATCGCGAGATATGCAGTCTCAGGGAATATTTCCTTGGAGTCGACGTGGGGATGCATCGAGATGTGGTCGTGGTGGACAAGGGCCTTACCCCGCTCTCCTTGGCTAAAGAGAACTGGCGCAAGCCTGTAGTGCTTGACACTAAAGATCGCATGGAGATATGGCAGAGTAAGGAGCTTCACGGACGCTACTTCCGGGCCCTGCATGGGCCCGATGTAGATTTACCAGCGTCCGTAACCTGGCTGCGTTTTGGTGACCTCTTTGGGGAAACCGAAGGTTTTGTCTGTGCAATTATGGACGAAGTTATGATGACGAACAATTACCGGAGATTCATTGTGAAGGACGGCACGGTTGAAATCTGTCGGGCATGCCATCGTCCGGGAGAATCAATCCGACATATTATCTCCGGGTGTTCTCGTCTAGCTAATGAAGAGTACTTGCATAGACACAACCTTGTAGCCAGGATTATCCACCAGCAACTTGCTCTGAAATACAGCCTTGTGGAATCGGAAGTGCCGTACTACAGGTATGTGCCCGACCCAGTTCTCGAAAATGGAAATATCACATTGTACTGGGATCGATCCATCATCACTGACAGAACTATTGCTGCCAATAAGCCTGATATAGTGGTGGTAGATCGAGGAGAGCGGCGCACAATGATTATTGACATAACGGTCCCGCATGACGAGAACCTTGTGAAAGCTGAGAAAGATAAACAAATCAAGTATCTTGACTTGGCTCGCGAGGTTGTCGACATGTGGGATGTAGATTCAGCAATCATTGTGCCGATAGTCGTGACAGCCAATGGCTTAATCGCCAAGAGCCTCGACCAACACCTAAAGAGGCTCTCGTTGGGCAGCTGGATCAAGGGCTTGATCCAGAGAGCGGTACTCCTGGACACGGCTCGCATTGTCAGAAGGTTCCTCTCCCTGGAGCCCTGACCGCCGGTAGCTTGGACCCTGTTCCCGATACCGGTGGGCTACTATTTTTTATATTTTTAAATGTTTTTATATTTTATATGTTTTAATATTTAAAAATATAAATCATATGTATTTAAATGAAATAAAGGATAATAATACTCGTAACTGTAATTATCTTTAGTTTTCATTTATTTTTGTTGCTTATATATTTTGTAAGTATGTATGTATTTATGTATCTATTATTTAGGATATGTATATATCCGTGTATTTATTCTAGTTTAATTGTATACTTATTTGCACCGACGACAGCCCCATTTTATGTCCAGGCAAATCACTGTCCATTCCAAGGTTGCCTGGAAGAGATCGCGGAAAGCGATAAGGCCGCCCATTGTATATTTTGTAGTGTTTGATTATTTTTTGTTATGTATTTTTGTGGTGTACAATAAAGTATATATGTATAAATAAATAAATAAATAAATAATACTCTAAAAATTGTTCATCAAAATATACAGGGTGTGATAGGTAAGGAATTAAAATTGGAGCTGTTCATGAACTGTAGTTATATTGATATCCTATGTGTAACTGAACATTAGTTGAAAGTCCACCAGTTCATGTTCAGCTTTAACAACCAGCAGGTTGCCAGCTCATTCAGCAGAGTTAATATGATACGTGGTGGCTCTTTAATAATTGTTCGTAACAATATGAAATTTAAAGAACGTAAGGATATTGTGAGCCTCTCTGTTGAACGAGTTATTGAAATAGCTTGCATTGAGCTTGAGCAGTTCATTGTAATGAGCGTGTACAGGCCCCCATGTGCTTCATATGATATTTTTGAGAAATATATGGAAGAAGTATTATTAAAGACTTGTAACAGTAATAAAACAGTTGTACTCTGTGGAGATTTCAACATCAATATACTGGAAAAATCTGCTGTAGTAAATAAATTTATAACTTTATTAAAGTCATGTAATTTGTACAATATATTCTTTGATACGACTAGAATAACTGCCACTAGTGCTACCTGTATTGACAATATTTTTACAAACTTAAGACCTTCTAGCCATTTAATTATAAATGAGTTAGACTCTGACCACTGTGGCCAGTTAGTCACTTTCCCTCAGAAAACAGTCAGAGCAAAAACTTGTGAGTTTTATTCCTGTAAATATATTATTTGATTAATTATAATATTTGAAATGAAATTTCAAACACACACCGAAACCGTAATAAATAAAAGTAATAGAATGTTAGCATTTTTAAATCGTAGCACAAGACAATTCAGTAATTTGACAGCACTGAAAGTTCTGTTTTCTGCATTAGTTCGTAGTCATACAGAATACTGCTCTATCGTCTGGTACCCAATACATAGTATCCATATTCAACGCATCGAAAGGGTTCAAATAAAATTTATAAAAAGACTCTCTTATAAAGCGGGTATAAGGAATACAGTTAAAACCTATGAAGATAGACTGAATCACTTTAAAATGAAATCTTTGCACTGGCGTCGAGATTTTGCAGGTCAAATTTTCTTATTTAAGATATTAAATCAAAGCGTGGATTGCTCACAGCTTCTATCTTCAATTAATATTAATACGCCCCGGTCGTCGGCTAGACTTCATAATTATAAGCCTTTTGCTCCTGGTAGCCGCAAAACCAAGTACGGGAGAAATGCCCCCCTTTCCTATATTCTCAGAAAGTGTAACGACATTTTTCACGATTGTGACCTCGACATATTTTCCGGCAGCATCACAAAGTTTAAAAGAGCTTTGCTCAATAATATGTAATTCTTGCTCAATAATGTTTCTCTTTTTTTTTCTTTATTTTACTTTATTTTATTTTGTTTTGTGTCTGTTTATTTTATTTAGTGTGTGTGCTTTGTTTATAAGAATTTTCGTTACTTATGTTTTTGGTTTGTTAGTTAATTCAATTCAATTCAATTCAATTCAATTTAATTCAATTCATTTTAATTCAATTCAATTGATCTCAATTCAAGTTAATCTTAAGTACTTATATAAGATTAATGATATTATGGCTCTAATTGCATTGTTATCCATCTTTATATCGATTACTATTGTATAGTGAGATCTAATTAAAATGCTGTGCTTACCTATAATTTAGATGCATGCAATTCTATTTTATTAGTTAATGATGTGTACTTTGAATGTCCTTGTGTGTATTTAGTTGGTTTGCCTAAGAAAAATAAATAAATAAATAAAAGTCGCTTAGGCCAATTTAAGAATAATTTAATGGAAAAACTACCCAGTTTGCCTTATCAAAATGACCCGAATCAAGCTTACACTTTACTAATTAACCTCATCAATAGTGAGTTTAGGAAGGTTTTCACCTCAAAAACATTGCCTTATCCGTTACCGACTGCTCAAGAACTTTTTACTAAATTACACGGCGGTCAAAAATTTAGTAAATTGGACTTAACGCAAGCTTACTCACAGTTTGTCTTAGATGAGCCATCTCAAAACGTAACTTGTATCAATACACATCGCGGTTTGTTTGTTTATACAAGATTAGTTTTTGGTCTTGCAAGTGCTCCTGCTATTTTTTAGCGGGCCATGGAGTGTTTACTGTCGGAATTGGACGGTGTTATGTGTTTTCTTGATGACATTTGTATTACGGGGGCAACTAAAGAGCAACACTTAGAGAGGTTACATGCGGTCTTGCAACGACTACAAGACGCAGGTTTAACACTTCGTAAAGATGAGTGCGCGTTTTTCGAGGACCAAATAGAATATTTAGGCTATACTATAGATAAGAATGGCTTAAGGAAATCAAATGAAAAGGTCAAGGCTATTGTGGAAGCACCTACACCATCAAACGTGAATAAGTTACATTCGTTTTTAGGATTAATCAATTATTATAGGAACTTTGTCCCTAACGCGTCATCAATTTTGAGCCCGCTTTATTCGTTGTTGCAAAAGGGCAATCAATAGAAATGGGAGGTGATACAAGAAATGACGATGCTTTCAAAGCAATTAAGAAATGTTTAGCCTTAAATCAGGTGCTTGCTCATTTTGATCAAAATGCTAAAATAATTTTGACGGTGGACGCGTCGCCCAGCGGCTTAGGAGCTATCTTGTCACAGATAGGGCCAGACGGAGTGGAGCGCCTTGTATCATTCGCTTCACGTACACGTAATGCAGCAGAGAAGCGGTATTCTCAGTTACAAAAAGAGGCTACTGCTATTATTTTCGGAGTGCGACGTTTCCACCAGTACTTATATGGAAGGTCAGTTCCGTTCGTGTTCCGTACAGACCACAAGCCCCTTTTCCCTATTTTTGGTCTTTGCGTATTCCAGAGGTCTCCGCAAATAGGCTGCAACGTTACGCGATGTTCCTGAGTGGTTACAATTACACCATCGAATACATACACAGCGCAGACAACAGCGCAGATTATTTATCGCGCCAGTCTGCCTGACAATGAGTCAACGGTGGTTAGTGGGGGGGTGTGGCTACAAGGCCGACGACAGTTTAGTTCCTGTAGAAGATCGCGCGTCGTAAGTTAACTCTGTTATCGGTGGTAGCTTACCCGTTACACTTAGCGAAATACTTAATGAAACTCTTAAAGATCCATTATTAATTAAAGTGATATCATATATTGTTAACGGTTAGCCTAAGCGACTATCAGATATTAATTAAGCCTTATTTTTTATGTAAAATATTGGACGAGTACTTTAGATTGTCCAGGACTGCAATACCTTGTTGAACGTTAAAAAACACAAGAATCAATTGCCTAATAGCATTCCGCGGCACAGCAAAAAATATTCACAGGCCGAGGGAATGTCCTATTGAATTGGAAGATATTACAAGAAACCTCGAAACAGTCGGAACCGAATCCGGCACCTCCAGGAGATGGAAGTACGTCGGACTCCGGGAAGGGAGGGAATAGAGAAAATTCCACAGAAGACGAAGTTTTTTATGATGCAACAGATGCGACTCATGGAAATACTCTTGTGGAATTAAGACAGCCAATAAGACAAACGGTTGATGGGAAATATCTGAGAAATATGCCTAGAGTAGATTATAAACGTTGTTATTAAGTTTTTTATTTATGTTTTATTTTGTCAAGCTAGGGGAAGGAATGTTATATAGTTTTCAGTTATTTCTATGGTTTTGATAATCTGTCATCTTGACTTGAGAAATAAAACGTCAGTGTGCTACTAGCTATCCGTCATTTTATTTCTCCTTAATAAGTCCTAGGGCTTCGCCCTCTGCAATATCCGCATGCGTATCATGTTTGTAAAAAATATTGTTTGCCTAGTGTCATGAGACGATTGACAAACTGCTTTAATGGTGTACCACGCCTATGTTTGCTTCGTCATCCGGTATGGTATAATTGTCTGGGGAAACTCTTCTGAAATTTCTAGAGTTATGTTAGCACATAAAAATGCATACGAGCAATTTTCAATATGTACTGGACTGATTCCTGCAGACCAGTGTACAAATCCCACAACTTTCTCACGGTTGGCGCAGTGGTTAAGCGATTGACTGCTGCGCTGCGTGTCATGGGTTCGATTCCCGCACGTGGCTGTTTGTGTATGTGACTTTAAATGTTTGAAAACTCACCCACAATACAGGAGAAATTCCTAGGGTGGGGCAACGTCTAAAAAAAAAGTTACTTGCAATCATATTTATGAAATCGTTAAATTTGTTCAAACAAATTATTCACTTTTTGAACTAGAATAATAATACAAATTAACGAAAAGCCACACAATATTTATTAAAAATGCCTGTTCCTAGGATTTAACTATTCCGACGCAGTTGCGTATATATGGCGCCACTTATTTATAATTCAATTACAAAAACTGAATATCCTTAAGAAAATTCTGCGTAAAAAAAAATCATCCTGTTATTTTTATGTTGTGCCAAATGTATCATATACATTTTTTGTTAAAATTAGTTGTGTTGTGTAAATTGAAGATTAATTTACTTTAAATAATTTCAGGTCTAATAAATATTTTCAACTTTACTTAGAAATAATTATTTTAAGCCTTACTATTAATATTTGCATGCCAAAATATGGCGAAATGTGTCATCGCTCAAGAATACGATATACGATAACACCTTTGTAACCGCATTTAAAGCAAATAAATGACTTTAACCTTTACGCTGTAAGATACATATTGACGGTGAAGTGTACAGATTTTGTCGGTTTTCACTTTATTGTATATTCGTGGGTAAAATATGAAAGAAAAAAGAAGGCGAAAGGTAAAATAAGTCGTATTCGCAAAAATCCAATAAGATTTAGAAGATACGATTATTGTGAAAACATGATTGTACAGAAGTAAGTAGATTTTAACCGTCGCCATCGATATGATCCCATCAAAAACCAAGTTGATAAATAATTGTTAAGTGCATACATTTCGGGTTCGTATATAAAATAACAGTTTGACCCTACCTTGTAACCTTGATTATTCAGTACAATCTTTTTTTTGCCGTTCGATCATCCTCTATTATTGTTTTCCGCATTCCTTCCTATGTTGCCACATTCCATCAGTTCGGATACGTTCATACAATCATCTTACATTTCTTCAAAGATCGGATCGGACCTGATCGTTGATAAAATGAACATAAAAACAATAGATTAATTATATAATTATTTACTAACATATGGATGTAATGTATCATTAATCTGCTCTTATCATTTTACAATAGATAACATCAAGCTACCTATGCATGGATATCTGTTATGGGCAAGTATAACGCCGTTGACTTTGACCATACAAATGGAAAGGACTCAAAAGACGTGTCTTTACGGTAAAAGTACACACGTTCGGAACCGGGGCGGCATGGCCTCAGCACGAGCCATAACGTCAGCATTAAGGCTCCTACAAACAGGCGCGACACGCGACGCGACACAAAGGTACGTCGCGTCGCGCGACGAGCGGTGTCTTTGTGTCGCGTCGCATGTCACGCCTATTTGTAGGAGCCTTTATTTCTATAAAATTTTATACCTACTGTAACTCACACTGATCTGCTGAGCTGATATAATATGTCAGCATCATAATCAGCCCATAATAAATTAATTTATTACTATTAATTAATTTATTAATAATGTTCCCACTGCTGGGACAAAAGCTTCCTCTCTTCGAGAGGAAGTGAGCCGTAATCTACCACGCGGGTCCAGTACGTTTATGGGGTACTGTGTTAAATGGTACAACAAAATACCTTGCGACATATTGCAATTAAATGAAAGAAAATATAAAACTCATATTAAAAGTACACTTTGTAAACAAGCATATTACAAATTAGAGGATTATATCCAAGATACGAGTGCTTGGAAACATGCTGGTCCTGCTCCATAGGACAATTTAGAATCAAGACAAAATTAAACAGGTTGCTAATATTATTGTAAAATTTATAATTTTGTGTTATATGACATTGATTTTACATTCTGTGATTACTTTCTCACACACTGACTTATTAATTTAAAAAAAATAGGAAAATCGTCTACTTTTACAATGTTTGTAAATATGTGCGCACCATGTATCTACGACATAATTAAATTATCTGTCGTTACTTCATTTTTAATTATTTTTACCTATTATGGTATAGTAATTTTATTCTAGGTGCATCGTCTTCACATATAATTATTTAACGAATGTACACGAACTTATACAAACTATTGTAAAACATTTTAAAAGAGTAACGGTGGAGTTTCTTGCCCATTCTTCTCCATACGAAAACTACCTTTTGGAAGGGGCGACTAGAATCAATTATATCATTTTGTACATTTTGACGTTCAAAAGTGTCATACATGGGCCTATTTGAAATAAATGATTTGACTTTGACTTTGACCAGTGCGGGTTAATAAATGTCACATGTCTTCCATTTTTTAATTTTAGGACACGCCGGTTTCCTCAAGATGTTTTCCTTCACCGTTTTGAGATCAGTGGTGATGAAATTATTTATACAAAGTAAAGCGCCTGCCTGGGTTCGAACCTACGACCAACAACTCGTAAGTCGGGATCGTTATACCACTTTTTTTTTTTTTTTTTTTTTTTTTTTTTTTTTCCGGGGAGGAAAATCCTCATGGATGTCCTTCGCCCTGGGGCGGGCGAAGGGGTCTGTCAGACTCCTACTGACTAAAAACCACCCCGGTGTTCCCTTCCCACACTTGGACCGGGGATCATGGGATCTAGTGCGCCTTCCATGATCCCCGACTGGTGTCGGCCCGCTTTTGCGGACCACTTCATGCCCGCGAGTGGAGTGAGGTGTTACACTCCCCCCGCGACGTCAAATAGGGGCGCGCGTGGAACACTACGCGCCGCCACCTCGGGTGCTGCTGGATGGGGGGTGACGGACGTCCCCGAGTCCGCCATCCCTCCGGATCCGTTTACGGGGGCTGGAAGAGGGCATTGTCTGCCCTCCGCCGACGCCCAGTCCGCCTGCTACGGATCAGGAGAGTGGTCTCGATCTCCCTCTCCCTTTCCGCAGCCTCCTTCTGTGAAACTACAGTTTCACAGAAGGAGATCACTGCATCCCACGACTCGGCACTCCCGACCATCGAACGAGCGACAGCCGGCAGCGCCAGGTCGGCTCCGACTTCAGATACGAGAGCACGGCGCGGCTCCTCCCATGCGGCACACTCTGCCAGTGTATGCTGCGCCGTGTCCTCCCGACAGTGGGTGCAGTGATGGCACCGAGCGTCCGGCTCCCTGTTTATGCGACACAGGTAGTTCCCGAAGCAACCATGCCCCGAGAGCACCTGCGTCGCCCGAAACGACAGGGAACCGTGCTTCCTCCCGAGCCATTCGTCGAGCACTGGTCGGATCGCGTTGACGGTAGCGAGGCCGGCGGTAGGGCGCAGAAGCCTGTCCCGCCATTCCGTCACCATCGTTATACCACTGGGCCATGATAAAGGGTACGGAACCCTTTAATTATATCAAATCCATTTTCAACTTTCATTACCTATTTCAGGGAATTCCCTATAAGTCTGGTCAGTCTTCAGGCTACAAAAGTATTTGCCATGGGGTTTGAGCAATCTTGCATTATGTTCGTATTCTTCTACAGTTTACCGCAGAATTTTTAAAAGACGAGACAAAATGTTAGATAGTTACAGATTTAACCTTTTAAATGATTTTCATAACGCTATACCTTTACGGAGATAAGCAGTTAATCATGTGAGATATTATATAAAAACGGCTATTTTAGTCAATAGTCAACTAAGCAAATATCCTAGCGATTTGAAGACTTCTCCGTATTTACGTGAATTCGATTCCCACCCAACTATCGATATTTATTGTGATTCTTAGATTAATTTAACATTTCTTTTAGAGTTCCAATTAATAATATTTTTAATAGTAATATATATTAGTTTATAATTAGGCTTATACATATTTTTTACATATCGTCGATTTTTATACTTATTGTTTGAGTAGTTTATGCGGCCTACCCAAACGTTCTTTCTTAGGTATTGTTCGTCGAGTTGAGCTCCTTAAATTCTGAGTTGTGCTCCACGATTACTGACAAATGCTTGCACTGATTGGTCAGGTCCACTCAAATCTGTGTGGTTCTTTCCTCAAAAGACTATTTCAGACACTAATCTACATGGTCCTCATATGGCCTGACCAAAATTATGTCTGGACTTTAAAAGAGACTGTGACTTCTGAGTTTGTTACGGCCCTTCTTCTCAGAGTAGTCAGATAGGAAACACCGAACTCAACTAGCTTATTTTTAATTTTTTTTTAATATGACGTGTAAAAGTGATTCCGATATCCTATTTACAGAATAAACAATTTAATTTCATTTCATATTATATTTCTGCGAAAAAAAAAATTATAATGAATATAATTTTGATTAGTCCACAAATTTTTATTACAACTAGCAACTAAAAAATGTTTTAATTTCGTTATAGCACGGAGGTCAGATTGAAGTTTCAGATTGATTTCAAGATGCATTTCTACAGTATTAGGCCCATAGCGCGATAGCCGTGTCCTCGTGGAGGCGATCGACGGCGGCAATCTCTCGCGTTCGGCCCTGGTCCAGGCCATGGTACGGAGCGACAGGGCGCCATGCTCCCATGCATGATGGGAGGCCATCACCTCCTTCTGCAAAGTAATAATGCTCACTAAGGAGGAGGCGGAACGCGTGAGGGAGAGGCAAATTTCGCGCCCTCACGCCCCTGAACGCCGCAGGAGACTCCCTAGGCGTCGGGAATCGCAGGTCGATTCCCGGCTACCGTAGGCGCGGGTTTGCGGACGGTGAACAATGGGTAGTTAAAGCCAATTATTTTTAAAAGAGTAACCGTGGAGTTTCTTGCCGGCTCTTCTCCGTAGGAAACGACCAATTGTAACCGTGCACCTAGCTTCTGACGTTTCATAAGTGCCCATGTAAGTTTATGTGAAATAAAATATTTTGAATTTGAATTTGAACTTTCTATGCACGTGTTTCTGTGACAAATATTTTTTTTTTTTCTTTATTTTCCTTTCTTTCTAACTGGGTTGTGGAGGTCGGATAGGCAGTCGCTCCATGTAAAATACTGGTATTCAGCTGCATCCAGTTAGACTGGAAGCTAACCCCAACATGATTGGAAAAAGGCTAGATTTGGATTAGGAGCTTCCTTCAAAATTCTTCGGATTGTGATAGTAAGTGTTACGCGTTTGGGGGCATGCCTTTCTGCACTTACACTTAGAGTAATTCTAAGGCTCGTGCATACCAGCGCGATATCGCGGGCGATACAAGGGTCACGCTGTCTGTAGCGCCCGCGATATCGCGCTGGTCTGTACGAGCCTAGTAAGTTTATGAGTTTGGATGTAGGAGGTAATCTCTAGAAGGACTCATCCGATTTCGAAAATTATTTCACTGCGGAAAGCTGCAATATTGCCGAGCGCCGTAGAATATGTTTTATAGTATATTTGACTACCACGCGGGCGAGGTCAAGGGCAAATACTAGTATAATTATGTAAGTAATGTAAAAATATTGTAAATATTTTGACAAGACTCTTTTTCGGATCTAGATTTTTACGGAACTGCCTTTTGGAACTAGAAAGAATTCTATTTTCTTGTACAATTTGACGTTCAAAGGTGCCTTTAATGTGCCTATTTGAAATAAATGCTTTGACTTTTAGTTTAACTTGCTGCTTGGCAGCAGAAATAGACATGCCCCATTAATGGTGCCGATTCTCTTGTACACCGAAATAAACTAACTAAACTATCACCAAAATTCCTTACTTTTAGCTACGAGAATCTTAAAGCTATTCTGCAAATAAATTATCTAAATTTAAAAATAATTTTGACAACCAACACAACTAAAATCGAATTTTGCAATCGCGACTCCACGTGGTACTTGTTTGCCCTACCTCGTGAATTTTTTTAGAACCGGAAGCGCGTATCGGGTTAGCAACGACGCGTTTTATTTGGAATTTTTAACTTTTTGTATGGAAAATATGAAAAATTATTATTTACATGTTGAGTTTTATGAATTTAAGGGCTTTATAAGGGGGTCGAAATTGTCGTTATTTTTGCGATAGGATACTCCATTTTCGAGATATAAGCAAAAGAAAAGAGAAAAAAGATACAGTAATGTTTTTGCACATGAAATCGAGATGTTGGTGTGAATTTTAGTTCATGACAACAATTATTTTGACGTTGTTTAAGTATTCGGTTTCGGGGATTATTGATTGAATTTTAGATTTCTAGGTATCTAACGGTGACGTTCAGTATTTGATCAAAATTCATAAATATTAATCTAAATCAAATTTTAATCCACACCTTTTTAATCGCGATTAAAATTAGTCAGATTTAGATATACAATCAAAGTTTTAGGTGAAAAACGTCAAATTCAGATTAGCAAAATTGCCAGTTTCACTAAATTAATAACTCAGTGTTATCTTACAATTAGTGTTGTTAAACTAAAATATAGTTAAGTTGTGTTACTTTAGTCTATTTCAGAATGGGAAATCATTATTTGATTGGAACTTAAATTTTGGTGATTTTTTGTCTGTCTGAGCTAAAGGGATTTGTGACAAGATAATCGGCACCAATATCTATCAAAGTTATGGTGGTATTTTTTATACCGGCAAGGCGAGTATAAAAGGCGTGGATGGGATGGGCGTAAATTAAAATCACGCTTACCCTCTTACACCGAAAGATGTCTAGCGCTATACCGCGCCGCCTCGCGATGGCCAGCGCTGCTTCGCGCAGGCTCGCGAGACGTCTCGAGACGGAGATCTCTCTCCGTCTCGCGATGTCCGTGCGGACCCTCGATGGCCGGTGTGAGATTTGTATATCCGTTTTACAAAGTAAATAAATACTCTATTTTTACAGCAATAAAGTTCAATATTGTACTAACAAATATTTCAATCCTCGCCTCGCACATCCTCACGCATCTAGACCTTTTACACCAAAGATGGGCATGGCGTGGATAGAAATTTTGCCATACAAATTTCAATTCTTGCCCATCCCACCCACGCCTCGCTTCGCCGGTGTAAAACCACCTTTTGAACTAAACTAAACAATATGGTTTCCAGAATTAGCTACTTCCCGTGCTTCACTACCTCCCGTATTACATAACAGTATTACATCAAGGATATAGAAACATAACATAAATAATATTGTAGTTGTTCGCCACGTCGGTGACGTCATCAACGTCAGACTGACGTCACTCAGCGTGCTAACTGCGTTTATAGCAACATAATCAAATATACGGAGGAGGATAGTTGCACTGTGTGAATTGTAGTTTAAATAGTGCAATTTGGTTTAAACGCAGGTTAAGTTTTGGACACGTTTGATACGGTTTCTGAAAGCCTAATAAAGTATCTGATAAAGAACCTAAAGCTGCTGTTAAATCTAGTGATTAGTTGAACTAAATAATAACATCTAAAGTTAGTATACCGTATACCACAAATCACGGAGACGCCTCGTCAGCCCCTGCTAGAGGCGGCAGTGTCAACGCTTTCCATACAAAACAAGCGTGTCGTGTCACCGTTTACTCGCATTACGATACAAATGACGTTTAGAATCGAACAGCTTTGAATGACGGACCGTCACAGAAGCTGTAATGCTCTAACTTAGTGATGAGCACAGGCGATCTAGACGCTGCCGACGCAAATTTGATTAGTACTGCCACAGATTAGTACAGATGGGTCACCCCGCAATATCATTTAAATAAAAAGCTACACTTACCACGACACAATAAAGTGCAATTCAGGTCGCAGAGCGCAAATTACCCCCAGTAATATTCACCTAGAAGTTGCCTCTCTTTCTATCGCGTAACTCTTATATTTTCTAACTACGTTACGCCCACTGAATTCGACAAGTCGAACCCGCCGCGTACCTACTTGTAGCTTCATACCTAAAATGTGGAGTAACCCATCTGTATTCACCTGTGGTACTGCCGTCACGGCTGTGTAGCTGCTGGTACGGTAATCCCGTGCTGTGTGCCGTAAAGAAATATGTTCACAATGATTCAGAAAACTTTAGACCTATGACTTTTAGTCTTACATAAGGGTATCGTCCTTTTCTTGGCCCTTATTTCCATAATATTGGTCCTTGAACCAAGTACTTACTCTATTTTTAGAGTTACTGAACGATAAAATTATTTTTGGCGACTTATGACGTTGGATATTGTTATCCAAGTTATTTGCAGAATTTGCTTACAATAACATGACGATCATTGTTTCAGAAAAGGTCAAGGTAGGTAGCACTGTGACGTTTTATTGTTTTGATATTAAACTAGAAATCTAAGCAACTTTGCTTGAATTAGCTGAAACCAGACATATTTAACTTCAAGTTCAAACTTATATGAAGTATTTTCAAACATAAACACTTTACTAAAGAGCTCGTACCTTTAAGTTTTAAACAATTTTATTATAGACAACAAATCAAAGGAGTTACAGAACGGAAATCTAATGTTTACACAACTGACTTTAAGAACAGGTACATAATATTAATGCAAAGCGAACTATTACGGAGGCCAAGTGATCGAGGTTTTAAAAAAAAACACTTTGATGTACACAAAAGAAATAGTTTAATTAGGATTCGACCTTGGTATATTTTTAAGCTAAGTAACACTAAATTAGGACTGGCAGACACACGAATAAACAGAGATGGTAAAGGTTCAGCGATCGGGACGAGACTGGCGCTCTGTGGGAGCGGGGTGGCAGTGCTGCTTTGAGATGATGACGAGACAATTCTTAATAAATCTAGGTAATCAATTATTATTGATCGTTAATGGATTTCCTTAGCATCGGGAAACTATAACAGAATGACAAAATATTACTATGTTGTTTCATTTGCTTATTAGACGGATAAATAGTTAGAGATCTATGAATTATAGCCGGGACCAACAGATTAACGTGCTTTCCAAGACATAGAAGAGTCTCGTTATGTAATGGATGGTAACACCCATCCACCGACTGACCCCGGCAAGCATAGCTTAACCTTCGATCGGCCCATGCGGCTAAAATTACTTAGCCACGAGCTCCTCTTAGCTATGGTTACTTGAATACAGATAACTATTTCCATTATTTCCTACACCGGCCTCCGTACCTTAACATTACTTTCTTGAACAATATATTCTTGCAACGCCTGAATCTAGTAATCGCAGTTTAATATGTGCAACGGTGCAACCAGGCTCGCCCTAAGGAAATGGACAGCTGTGTGCGTTACCCCTTATCATACACACACTCTATTTGCGTATGTGAGCGTGTGTTGATTGAACAAGTGTGCATGTGTGTGTGTGGTTTTGTATGTGTGGGAAGCAATGCCGCGGGAAATGCTTAAATTGAAGCGGGATTAGTTTTAACTAGGTTTTGCTCCAGGCTTTTAGTGTTATTCCTAGTTGATAGGGTCTTCTACCTATTAGTAGATATAGGAGTTTTCTAGGCATGGAAATATTTTTTTGTTTTTTTTTTGAGTTTAGGATTTTACTCACGTGTATGTTATGGGTCTACATTTTCTGCTAGAATTTTAAAAAATTCTAGCAGAAAATGTAGACCCATAACATAAATGACATAATATTATTTTGCATAATAACGGATAGCATAATCTTCATTTTGCAAAAAATTGTTTGGCATAGCATACATTCAAAACTCATAATTTTGTAAGTCAGAATCTTCTTTTAGCATAAATTTCATATGCTTATGTTTCAGAGTATCAAGATTCTACAAATTAGAGGAAACCCGTATGTTTATAGTGATGGCCCAATGGTAACGGCCCCTGATTTACGAGTTGTAGGTCGTGGGTTTGAACCCAGACAGTCGCTTTACTTTGCTTGTAAATAATTTCGTCACCACTGCTCTCAAAACGGTGAAGGAAAATGACGTGAGGACACCGGCATTCGAAAACATGTGACATCTACCAACCCAGATTAGACCCGCATGGTAGATGACGGCCATTCCCTCTGGAAGAGAGGAGGCCTGTGTCCCAGCAGTGGGAACATTATAAGCTGATTATGTAAATGATTTGGAATTACCTAGGTACTCGTCTTGTTTAAGACTCAATACTCAATATTTATTTACATTCCACACTGTGAACACGGGTGGGTTTTAGTCAGTAAGAGTCTGACACGCCCTCCCGCTCTGCCCAGAGCGGGAGAAGTTATTTGATAATTACCCACCCGAAAAAAAAAGGTGGTAGGTAAAAACAAAGCTCAAACGGAGCTTCCATACATAAGCTTGTCACTTCATTAGTGGGTCCTGTAAGCACTTTCTTTCTTTCATTTTTGTGAGGTTAGTGACTAACTTGTACCCTTATTACGTAACTTATTTTCGTAAACGATTATGCCTATTTTGTTTCATTTTGACAGTTTAAAAACATTCATTGCGTTATTTACGTTGTTGATAAGATTTTTTTTTTCAACTTATGAAGCAATGGATTAGCAATCTGTTTCAAATCGAAACAAATTGTGATTGATTGTATATTTCGTAATTAGGGTACTAGTGTCAGAGTTTTAAAGCCACCCATGGGCCTCTGACTTGGCTTCACATGCCGTCGAGAAATATCTCTCAAGCATGCCGGTTTCCTCACGATGTTTTCCTTCACCGTTTTTGAAGCAATTGATAATTATATAATACGCATATAAATCCGAAAAGTCATAGTCAACTATGACTTGGCAGTCCGACGGTCAGACCATCAGGCTATCACTGCAATTAATTGACTCAATAAGTATTATTGTAAAGACCACTATGAGCAATAACAGTTTGGCTGGGTAAAGGTTTGTATTTCCCTAACTTAGCAAAGTTTAGTTAGTTTCCTGTACAATCAGTAGCAACAATCTACCATGAATAAATTTGACTTTATTCTTCACCACCAAACAGGGTTACCATTCCACGAGTTTTAATACCTATCCAACCTCCTAAGATCGATCAATCTACGCAATATCTCCCAGAAAAACTCCCTAAAGAAAGAGGAATTATAAAAATTTAATTAAAAGCCTCCACGTTTCTTATCTGACTCCGTATCTGCCATTTATTTCAGCGTAATGTTCTGAAACGGCCGTGAGGCGTGAAACGTTACACCTTCCTTGAGAAAATGTTGTGTAACTCAAGTGTCTTTGTTACCTTAGAGAGATTTTTTGAACGTTTTATAATAAAATTTGCTATTAAAGGGTTGTTAAACGCTGTACTGTTTGTAGCTAGACTTTTTTATTTCTCTTTAATATATTCTACTGTGTATGTTCTGCAAGGACTACGCGGCTGGCCAAGAAAGAGAGCGGGATGAGCTGGACTCCTTAAAGAATTGGCTCGCAATTGCAATAGACCGGAAAAAAGGAAAGAGGGATAACCCATTGCCCTACAATGGAACAACACAGACTTTTAGTATAATTTACAATAATTATTCCAGTACCCTAATTGCGTAACTTATTTTCGTTAACGATTATGCCTAATTTGTTTCATTTTGACAGTTCAACAACATTAATTGCGTTATTTACGTTGTTGAGCAGATTTTTTTTTTTCACATCTTATGAAGCAATGGATTAGCAATCTGTTTCAAATCGAAACAGACTGTGATTGATCGTGTATTACGCAATTAGGGTACTGTTCTTACTAAAACAGTTTGAATATCAGTGTTTTGCAAGGAAAGACTGCCATGTTTATTTTTCTAATGACTATGTGGCATGTTACATTAGTAGAAAGATTTCAGCGAAGTTTCGGCTCGTCGGGTTAACTTTCATGATCTATATCGAGAAAATGTTATTTTACAAAAAAATCTAACCTTATTTTTTCTAATAGGTAATGGTAATGGAAAGTTAAGATAATCCAGAAAATTTTGTTACGCTTGCGTATTTCATGAGAGCTCGTTCAGAACTGGGCGAACACCTTGTCCAGTCGCACCCAGGCGTTAATCAGGTCTTAATTCACGAGACCATAATTACGTAGGTAAGCTATTTTGTGTCATCATACAAGAATATTTTTTTATCATCCCTTGATTACTGCATTCAAGACTTTGAGTTTTGACTTTTTTTTTTTTACTTTTAACCTTGGATATATTAATCCCTCACATCGTTACAAATAACGTCATTAGCCATCAAGATAGCAAACTTGATACAGGTCGCATAAAAGAGTCTGACGTGGTGACATTTGGAACTAAATATATTACTTAAGTAATGCAGATCTACGATAATGGCACTACTTTGCCGATAAGTGATAGCAGGTTTTGAGTCACCCACAAGCACCGTTTTTATTATTTTATTTTTTTATATTCTTTTACTTATTGCCCATTCGAAGTCACCTAAGTGACTGACACACGATAGTGGCGCCCTCATTTCACACACTCTTTTATGTCGTACTGTAGCTATCGAACTACTTACTACAACCTTCTTTCTGTCCACACGTCTGAAACTACATACTATATAACTAGCGCACAAAGGAACGGGGCAGTGGGTCAAGTGCCACTCACCCAGCCCGACCAATTAAACGAACTGAGGTTCTGTGTGTCACGTTGTCTCAGGTGAATATTTTTGATGAAAAATATTTTTTGGATGATTTTTGTTGGAGATCGGAATGGATAGATAAGGCGAGATGAGCTTGTGAAGTGTAGAAGGTTTGACTGCGAAATGACAGGTTTAGACCGGGACAGGCACCTTAGGGACCAGTACCCTAATTGCGTAACTTATTTTCATAAACGATTATGTCAAATTTGTTTCATTTTGACAGTACGACAACATTTATTGCGTTATTTACGTTGTAGAGCAGATGTTTTTCCAACTTATAAAGCAATGGATTAGCAATCTGTTTCAAATCGAAACAAATTGTGATTGATCGTACATTACGCAATTAGGGTACTTACAGGTTGTGGGTCGAGTGAATGTGTCAAGTGATTGCTTCCAGAATTTACAGATACTTTATAGTCTAGCTTACGACTTGTCTATACTAATATTATAAAGAGGTAAAATTTATTTATATGTGTTAGTAAGTTTGTATGTTGGTATTCTCCGGAACTACCAGTCGGATTTGAAAAAATATTTTTGCCATTGGATAGCCCAATTCTCGATGAAGTTTATATAGGCAATGTAAAATCACGTTACGCCCCTTAGGAGCCAAGCAAGAAAGAAAAAAGTTAGAAAGAACGCTACGCGAAAACGAAGTAATCAGCGCAAGCGGGCGATGGGATACGACGTGGTAGGTTAGGGACCGAAATTTTACGCGGACGACGTCGCGGGCAGTCGCTAGTAAAGAATAAAGCCAGAGGAAACCAGTGGGCCTATCACGAACGCGCGTTTTTGACATTACAAACAGACACTTCAATTTTATTTATTTAAATAATTGTTTGGGAGTTCCTCCGCTGCCGGCGCCGCATTATGTAGAGGTGCCTAAAAAAGCCTGGCCATAAATTAATTTTTTAAAAATCGGCGCAGGTACTTGTATTATACTTCAAACTGTAGCTAAGAAGTTAATCTACTATATTATAAATAAATTATATGTATAATGTAGCTGGTATAGTTATGTTATAGCAAAGAGCGATGATTCAAAAACATATTTTTTCAGGATTATTTTCTAGTGAGCTAGTAATGAAAACTATACAAGTAAACCATTTCAGAAAGCTTATAATATTTATTTTCGTCTGTAAGCCTAAATATGCTATAAATTTATAAATATATTTACTAGATTTTTTTATCTTATGTTATGATATACTATCATTCTACTTCTCTTATAAATACATATCATTTTTGTGTATCTGAAACTAGATTTAAATTAGAGTTTTGACAGTTGCCGAAATTTGCCGAAGGTCTGTAAATGATGTTATTTGATAGGAAATTTAATATTATTATACAGGAAGAAAAAAAAAGTTGCTACTTCATTGCACAACACATGTTAATCTATTATAACATGAAATAGTAAAAATTTCGTAAAAATACTTACAAACATAACATCACGCCTGTATTCCCCGAAGGGTTAGGCAGAGGTGTACCTATAGTACACCCACATTTCGCCAGATATGTTTAAGTCCCATGTAATAGAGGGCGAACCTGTTGCCATCAACCGGGCACAAAAAAAAAACTTAAACATACTTACGTAAAAATACTTATGTGATGCTATTTGATTTATTAGTTGATATTTATTTATTTATGTGGCATCTCAACGACTTACTTACTTAAACATACACATACAAAAATCACATACAGTTTTAGGTATTGTGAACTCGTCACTTACAGAAGTGCACAGCACTAGCAGAGAACTTAATGATTATGGGACGTTTTAGTTATCGTTAGTTGATTTAGTTACGAAATAAAAAAATAATTATGTTCACAAATACGATGGAAAGTACAGAAATATTTAACTAAATAACAAAAAAAAAGACCTAAAAAGATGGAAATCGAAGTGGATACAATTTTATTAATAGGCGGCTTGTGTCGCACAGAGGTATTGAGACTCCGAGCTGGTTAAGAGTCTCGTACGGAATTGACGAAAAGGGTTAGAGAAGATGTCGATGTTATTGGTCCGTGTAGCGATTTTATTATAATTTCCCATTAGACGATTCATGGGTGCGGTGCTACCAAGATTAGTACGACATAGATGATATAGGTTACACCTGTGATATTTTATTAATAGCAGTTTATGTTTAGATAAAATATGTATCTATGTATTCTCACCATATTTTAGTTCGCATAAAGGAGTACAAAATAAATCGGTTGATGAAAATTCTTATCAATATGGTCTTTCGACTTTGCATTGCTAGATTAGATTTATGGAACTAATTTTACATATATCTTATAATCTAGGCTTTGAAAAATGGTCTGAAATAAAGATTTGAAAAAACTAAAGACATATATACAAAAAAGATTCAAATAATAACTTGGTTTAAATATCAAACCTAAGCAAGGTAACAGCAATAACGGTAATGCAGTTAGACGATTTTTTCAAAATTATCAGTGCAGTGCAGAAGTTACTGGTGTGAATGAAGAAAAGATAAAACGATTTTATGTTTTACTTCAATTTTTGTCAAGTGGAAAGTAACTGATACTACGAAATTCCGACAGCATGCTTTCGATACAGCACAACGATATGATAATAAATATATGTAATATACAGATGATTGCATATAGCCATCATGCAATGTTTCATATTTTGTGTTTTTTTTTATGACAATCAAATATTTATTCTAAATTATTTAAAAAAATATCTACTGGAAAAACAGATAAGTTATGGATTTATGAACCGAAAGCGACTCAATCTCCAAATAGTGAGCCGGCTTCCTAAAATAATGCCATTGGGAACCGGTATAACATTACTGCCGGCAGCCGAGATTATAAACATCGGCTGCCGGCACATTACATACTCTGTAGCCGGCACCGCCGGCTTTAATGGTGGCCACCGGCGGCACAGCATTTATGGAAACCCTTCCAATATTCAGAACTCCAACTAACTAACCTTATCTAAAGTATTTTTTTCTATATATTTGAGTCGGTTTTGGCACTCGCCGGCGCTGCCGCGACACCGCTCGCTTCGCTCGCTCGGTCACAGTTCTATCCTAAGCTAAAGTTTTTTGCGAGTAAAAATATTTAACCTAATATAACTAGTTCAGTTCCGGGTACCTAGTACTTGATTACTGGAATCTGCAAATCATTGATTATGGAAATATAATACTGAAAAAAAGTAATGCTTTATTACGTTTTTTTTTAATTATGCCTACCCCGCCTATCTACTCCAGTAAGTATGCCGTTTTCTGCTATTTTTTTCCAAACTCATCGCCGGCAGCAAATTCAGCAACCGGTGCCGGCAGCCAATTCGGAAGCCGGCGCCGGCAGCGGAGGCACTCCCTAATTGTTTATATAACCATTCGTAAACTTTATTTTTAGAAGATCATTTGGTAAAATTTTATATAAACGTAAATTTCAAGGTAGCTTTTATTTTATTTTGTTAGATAATCGTTAGAGGAAACCTGTTTGTAATTAATGTCAATACAATTAAGATAAATGTACGTAATGAGACACGCTTATGAACTTTATTGTTTTATGAATACCTACCAGGGCTGTGTCGTACCCATTACAAGTGATATTCCAAGATGTCTTAAAAATCAACATCTGAATTGATTAATGTAACTGCAAAGCCTGCACAATATTTATAATTATTACCAACGGAAACTTCTTATGAAACTGTGGCGCCATCTACATCGCCACATGCGAACTACGCACTGACGTCACGCAAAATTCTGCATCGTGCAAGCAGAGTTTACCGCGCTTCCAGGCCCGGGTCGACGGCGCGTTGTGTTCCACGCGCGCCTTAAATAGATGTCAGCAGAATTGATGGGGTCCGCTAGGGCCGATGCCTGCAGGGATTGCGAAGAAAACCGAAAGGGAGATCGCGGCCCCCGGCAACAGGGCAACCAAAGGAACACGGGTGGGTTTTGGTCAGTAAGAGTCTGACGCGCTCCGCCCGGAGCGGGATTTGATAATTTCCAATCCAAAAAAAAGGGTTTAAGGGTTTACCACGCAACTAGCACATAGGTACAATGTCCTAACATTAATCGTCAGACAGTAGCCCACCAAACACAAAACACATCTGGTTGGAGGATCCTCCCTTTTCTATAGAGGATGAGTGAACTATACACCCTGTTCCTCATACCTCTCTAAAACCAATAGCAAAGGCCCTATTTTGGTTCACATTTGCCAATAATTTTCTTACAGTCAGTGGCGGATTTTCGATAAGGCCAAAGAGGCCCGGGCCTAGGGCAGCTATGCTAAACAAATTGTGTTTAAAATATGTATCACACTTGTTCATTTCAGATATGTATTATAAACATTACGGGACACTAGTCGCCGCCAGACGTAATAACAATAAAACTTCTATTATGTCTCGTTCAGTGTCCTTCAACCGATTATCTATTTTGTTCACCTTTTTAACATGTTTGACAAGTTTTCTACAATTGATTTATATAACTAGTCTTGACAACCTGTTTAAGGTGTATACTCGCGATTTATACCTTGGTGTAAAAGCAGGTTAAAAATGTAAAGTCAAAAGCATTGTGATCGATTTAACTTATTTCAAACTTAGCTTCATTATTTACTGAGTTGAGATATTGACAGTGGCAGGCGTAGGTTGGCCCTAATATCTAACCGCCCTAGGCCCGGGCCTCTTCGGCCTTAGGGAAAGTCCACCACTGCTGCCTACAGTGCATGGTCTAACTTCGTCTCCAAGATACAAAGGCGTATTCACATCCGTCCAAAACCACGTTTTGGATCTGGATAGGCCTCTTTATCAAAGTTAAATTTAGTTACATCCCTGATAACATAATTATGAACTGATAACATAACTTCCATAACTCTTATTTGATTAAAGTAAAGAGCACGTAGTAGTTAGTACTCGCATGGTTTATTATAGCAAAAACATCAGGAGGTGTTCTGTCGCACTGGCCTTGTTATAAGTAGCTCTACCTTTATTTTGCAATTAGTGAAAAATATAGTGTGACTTGAAAACATAGTTTATAGAAACAAAATAGTTAATCAACATGAAGGAATCCAATAGGTAATCTAACCTAACCTAACCTAACGAGACCGTTTTGCAATGTTTAATTTTCTTGTGAGAAAACCCCTATCTAAGTACCAAGCAAGCCAATTATAAATTAGGTAGGAACAAAATAATATATGCAAGGATGGCTAACATATTTTTACGACAGGTAATAAAGTTATATTTATTTTGCTTTTATTTATGGCCTAAAACCATTCAAGGTCCTCTAATGAAAAAGACTGGTCCTTTTTTACGCTTCTTTTGTTTTTTCAGGCATGGATCGTATCAGGAGTCCTCCTCACGATGTTGGAGGTGGGGATGTTTCTGGGGTTCACCACCTGCCTCCTGCCAGCACTCAAGGATCCAAACTCTCCTATCAAAGCCACCTTGGAACAGTCTTCTTGGATAGGTATGATGACATTATTTTGTGCAGCAGGTGCTGAAGATTTGATTTACAGTTTTAACTAATTCCTAAAAACAAGAATAGGTATTAAAAACTGTATCTGCCTCATTGGTCTAGTGGTCACAAGCGTACCTGGATTTGTGAACGTTGATGGCAATAGGCTCAGCCCTAATACATGGGGCTTAAACATAAAAAGCGAAATGTGGGTCTGCCTAACACTTTGGGAAAAAAATGAATGATGTTATGTTATTAAAAACTATTACACTTTTTTGCAGCTGCATCCTTCAGCTTGGCCTGGATACCTGGCTTCTTTTCGTCCTCCTACTACATGGATCGTTTCGGACGAAGGGCTGCCTTCATTCTGGACGTCATCCCTGGTGCTTTGGGACTGGTCCTTATGTACTTCTCAACAAATGTCACCTGTCTAATAGCGGCAAGGGTCCTGGAGGGTATCACGGCAGGGTCTACATCGATATTAGGAGCTATAGTAATAGGGGAATACTCGAGTCCTGTCCATCGTGGGATGTTCCTCAATCTGAAGACTGCAGCTCTCTATTTGGGCAGTACCTTAGTCCATCTTTTGGGCCATTATTACCACTGGAGGACAGTAGCCGTGCTCACTTTGATTCCGTACCTGCTGGCTTTTGGAATGGTCTGTACATGGCCAGAAAGTCCTTCCTGGCTGGCTTCTGAAAAAAGATTTGAGAAGAGCAGGGAAGTCTTCTGCAGACTTCGTGGGAAGACAGAACAGTCTTCGAAAGAGCTGAAAGAAATGATTAAGGCTCAGCAAGAACGCATCAGAACTGAAGAAATCTCTTTTCTTAAGAAAATGCAGATTTTTTTTCGGAAATTCGGCAAGAGAGACTTTGTGATGCCAGTTTTGAACTATCTTTTTGCCGCTATTTTATTAGAGACAACTGGCAGACACATTTTCCCTGCCTATGCTGTCCAGATAATATCCGAGATTTCTGGAAACCATGGCTCGTTTTACTACACTTTAGGTTTAGATTTAATAGTAACTGTCAGTGCTACGTTTTCATCGTATCTTATAAGAATAATGAAAAGACGAACATTGTTATTTACTACTGGATTCGTAGCAGTCCTGGTCCTTCTAGCCGCATGCTGCCATCTCTTCTTAGCGTCTCGGGGTTTTTTACCTAATTCCCCATGGATTCCCATGGCATTATTTTGTGTATATTTTGCGATAGTTAATTTTGCGTGTGCTCCAATTCCTTTGGCTTTAGTGGGAGAAATATTCCCTTTGGAACATAGGGCAGCTGGAACTACAATTGCAGGAATATTAATATCCTTAACAAGCATAGTAACATTAAAAACAACACCAGCTATGTTAGCAACTGTCAAAGTTTACGGGACATTTACCATATTAGGTATAATTATGGTAATTTCGTTACTATTTTTGTACTTTATGTTGCCAGAAACTAAGGATAGGACTTTGCAAGAGATTGAATATTTCTTTAACCATGGAAAGTTTAGAGATGAGGTTAAAAATGATGGTCAGGAGCTTATACAAATGATTGATAATAAATTAAATGTTTAGTAAGTAGGTATTCATTTGTTTAATTTAATTTTAACGAAGAATTCCACAAAAAAATATCTGCTCGAGGTTCAAATCGATCACCATTGTTTCCCCAAGTTTTTATTTTAAGGTAAGACCTATTTTAAAACTCCTAATTTTTACGGGAATATTGGAGCAAGTACCGTATGATATTCTCTAATTCACTTTTATGGCCCACAATCTCAAATTCAAATTCATTCAATTCAATTCAATTGACTCTACAAAATAGTCATTAAATTGTTCTGCTATCATTTTAGGATTTGTTATACATTTGTCAGTCACATTAATTACATATTAGATTTTGGAATGTTGGGTTTCATACCATTTATTACCTTCAAAGTTGCCTTGGATTTGTTGGTACTTGTTCCAATAAAATAGCTATTTTGAGCTCGTTGTGTTAATTTGCTCACTTTTTGGTATCTTTTTTGAGAATGTTTTAAAAGCTATTTTTGATTCACTGTTTTGTGTTAGTCTATATTGCCACAGTAATCTTCGTCTCTTATTACTGCAACGTTTTATCGCCCTTGTGATCCACTCTGGCCCCATAACTGTACATTTTACGTTTGATAATTGGGAAGCAGTCTACGAACGTTGCTGCATCTTCAAACGTTTAACACAGAGCCATCTATTAAAAATGTTTGGAATTTGTTTGAATCAAACTCTTAAACTCTCTAACTCTTTATTGCATTCATGTGTACATCAAAAGTTGCGCCACCAAGGACATTGACGGTAAGCAATGAAAAACAGCAAAATAAATTATAAATCTTATTTATTTGTCAAATTCATACTAACAACTAATACACAATGACATCGCGACCCATCCATGTTGGATACCTACAGAGTAAGTAGTGTACAACACTGAGCGAATACCAACAATTATAATTATTAATAATAACTAATAAAATCGCCTAGGAACAAAATAATCGCCTACTGAAATGTCATTTGATTTTTATTTACAAAAAAAAAGTATCACAAGCAGTTTGTATGTTGGAATTAGAGGTAATTATTTTGATTTTAGTTGATTTAGTCGTTTAATCAAAACTACATAAATATCACAATAGATGAAATATACAAGATCGAATATACGTTTCCACACAATATTATTGAGAAAATGTGTGAAAAATGTTGGATGTTTCTGCAACAACAATACTGCCAACTTAAAAAAAAATAGAACAATATTTTAAGCAATCGTACATTGTGTTTACACAAATAAATAACTCTACAAAATTAACTAACAAATCACAAATACAAGTTTAAAATTAAATTAATTATAATGGTGTAAAAAATAATGACTATCTTTTACATAAATAATGACATTAATATAAAATGTTATTTGTATGTCATGATTGATAATAAATCTAAAATGTATGAAATTTGACTTAATTTATGGTGACCAGCACCCATGAAGCTCATTTTCCATTAAATTAATGTATTTTAATAAAATATTGAACATCTGACATCAACACTACATTATTGTTTGGTTTCATGAAAGATAAAGGAAGACTGAAGAATGGCAACAGTTTCTTCAAAAAAAAAATAACATTAGATATCTTTGACTATCGAAGAAACCATAACCATTAAAAAGTTACAAAATAGTAATTAAAACGTAATCATAAACTATAAAAATAAAACTGACGATTGAATGAATTATATTAATTCTATAATTGACAAACAAAAATCTTACATTAAAAAAACAAACATCACAAATGTCTCTACTTGAAGCAAAAGTATTTTTATCGTTCTGAAATCGCATTCCCGTGCAAATATAAATGCATAAAAACATGTACATGAACGATTAAACTGTACATTCGTCAGGGAAATAAAATTTGTCTACTTACACACTAAGGCTAATATAACTAATAATACTCATTTAATACCTATAAGTAGTTATGAAATAAAATATTGACTATCGACTTTGTTCAAGGTTAAAAAGTAAGTAAATATTATCCTGAATCTCTAAATAGGAGGTCAGAAAACCTAAAAAAAAGATTTAATACATAGTTATTGAAATCAATAATCTTGTGAATTGTCAGTGTTGTCACACTCACGATAGTTCAACAATGTAATACTAGATGGCGGTAATCGTTTGAAATTTCGCTTCCAACCTAAATAATTTTAAGACTATTTTTGGGGAAAAGCCTGTTTGACAGACTAAATGACAAGGCAATGATAAAAGAAACATTAATGACTTAAAGCCATAATGTCCCAGGATTATTTGCGAAAGAAACAGGGATATTTAATAAAAATAAAATACAACAGAAATGTGATTTCAGAACGTTGTTAAATATAAAAGTATACTTATATTGCTTTATAGGAGAAAAATTGAGCTTCTAAAATTAGGATTCACAAAACGTTTTTTAGTAAGTCGCAGCTATTTAGGCATTTAGTTTTTTGCACTGTTTTTCAACAACTACGCTGGGGCTTCGACTTACTTCAGTGCGTTTTATTATAAAAAAAGAGCGTCATAACAAAATTGCATACTTTATCAACATTTTCACTTCACTATAGTTTAAAAACTAAGCTAATACAAGCAATAATATTTGTAAGCTATTATTGACAAGTAGTCCAGGTAGGTTTGTGCGGGATTATAGTGCGGCGGCTGCGTGGGATTTGCGTTGCAGATGCGTAAAAATTGTGTCACTTATTAGAGTAGATGAGTATAATTTTTCTGCCATTCATTTTTGTCGTCTGGTAACGCAAAAGCTACGCAACCGCCACGCTCAAAAACCGTACTCCAACCAATTAATATTCACAGCACTGTAGAACTGATATCATACAAACGCCTTTTTATTTCGTTTTTGCCCAAATATTTATTTTATTCAACAAAATTTTTGTACATTAGAAGCAGATACTCCATTATGCCTAAAGAATTTCACTTTGGCGAGTCATAAAAATACATGGTATTATTTTGTATAAATGAAATTTCCAAACACCTTCATTGAGTTCATCCAGCTTTTAGTTCATACATTTTACAATAGATGGCGATATTATAAATTAGCTTTAGGCGTCAAAAAACTTACTGTTACGGTTTTAAACCGTATTTTATCTAGTTTTTCATTAATAATAATTTTTTTCGAGTGTCACATTAAAATACAAAGTTAGTTGACATACAGTAAAGTCAATTCGAAACAGACCAGTGTTGCCATTCTTGTCGTAGTTATTTACTAATTATACTAATTTTCTTTCAGAAAAAGCTTGCTGTTTTATTTTTTTGTTTTTTTCTGTAGGTCATCTCATAGCTGACCTCTGAGGTCATGACTATTTAACCGATCAATCCTGTGATTGCCTTAAGCTGCTAAACTCAAAGCATCCATCCAGGGGCATAAAAACTAAGCTAAAAAGCTAGGTGAACGCTCGCTAAGGGCACCCCCTATGGAGTACGAGCCTCGGCTTAGGGCGTCACCGGAAGGAGGACATCAAAGATGGGACGGGCTGGAATAGCTTGTTATTAGATTCATTGGAACTTATATTTTGTCTCGCCACAGACAATGGCTCACCTCCCATCTTGCACCGCATGCTCGGCCTGTCACCTGAATACGTAAGGACCTTTATGGCTGCATCAGCAAACGGTAGTATCCGCGTTGCTAAATTTTGGGTCAAAGAAAAAAAAAACTTTTTATTTTTTTTTACCTCCGTGATATTTTTGCCATTGACACTCTAAGAGGACTTATGTGATGTGACCCGATTGGTCACATGACATAAGTGCTCGAATAAAACTCGAATAAGCTCGGTTTACTATTTATACTTATAAATAACATAATGTTGTGTCGGTAGAGTGCTTTTAGGAGTTGTAAAGTTGATTATAATATTATTTAATGAATTCCTATGTGTTTTATTAAAAGTATCGCTTTGCATACTTATAGAGCATACTGAAAAATTACACACTAGGTATGTAATTCTTACATTGAATCGCCACAATATACATTAATGATAATATTCACATTGAGCTACGATTTACGTACAGACAAAATTATCTTGAATTAGGGCCGCTGTAAATTGGCAAGCTTTTCCCTTTGGCTTAAAAATATATTCTTCTGTCTATGACACACTAGACTCAACCAATTTTTTAATACGCTAATTATCTACTAGATAAAAAAAAAATACTAGGAAAATTCTGAGACTTTCCTGGTATTTTTTATTCTATGATTCGGTTATTAGGTTAATTACTGATAAAGTCTGGCCACGCAATGGAATAAATGGGCAACCCCAAAAAGTTTTATAAATGGTATACTTTTACTTCAGTCAGTTATGCCAGTTTTGGGGCTATAAGTAATTCTAATGATTTTGATATTTTGCCTTTTGATTTTTGCATAATAGATTATGTGTACCTATGCTGTACCTCCATACGATGACAAAACTGTATCAAATCCACACTGCATCATGCTAAAGTGACTAATTATTCTTTTTTATCAGGAATAAATCAGAATATAAACAAAATAACCTACCAAAAACAAAAAGACAAACAAAGTGTCAAATTCTTTTTTCGTAGGACAAGATGGTGTTGCCATGTATAGATTTTCAAATTCTACCGTTTTTTTACTCGTGCAGACTTAGCGTGGCCAGACTCAAACTCTAGGCTGTGTTTATAGCAAAATTAGAATTCTGTACTCTAGTAAAAAGAGTCAGTTTACAGCAATCGCTAATGAAGCTACATAGTAAATTGAATTGAATTGATTGATCAGCGTGTCATGAAAAATGACAAGTTACAGCACATTTCTTTTATAATCACACACACAAATATTCCGGTTAACCAGTAACTTCGATCCGAAGCCAGAAACCGCTCACTCACGTTCGCCAGCGATCGGGTAGTAGATAGAGGTAGGTGTTCATCGTTGTCTGGGGTTTATTGCGCCGTTGAGGCTCCGGAGCTCAGTGTAAGGTCTTCGAGAGAGGAGTTTATAGTCCTCACCGCCGCTGATTCGAATATATTCTCTGCGTTTTCTGTACACCAAGAGCCTGTAAGAAGAGAGTTGGATTTGAGATATGGAATCATAAAAAAAAATGAAATCAATAGGACCATTTTTCTGTCTTTGGGGATAAAGAACTGGTCCTTTAGATAAATATTTATTTTTGGCAAATTCCAGAATGGTTAGATTTGATGCTGATTGTTCCTACACACGTAAGACACAAATAAAAACGATCATGAGGCTCGCAAATTAAACAATCGTACTGAAAAACAATGCTTATCACATAGGACATAGATGTATTTAAGAACACTTAGCATCAAACAGTGTACAAACATAGATAATACCTGTATGTAGTAACTATCGTCAGTCTTATCTCAGGTAAACATGTACATGTGAATTATAGGTACATGTAATTATGTACCTAACAGAAGGCCAGTAGGTAATATTATGTCATTGGGTCAATTTACACAAAACCTTTTCTTGCTGACATTTTGTTTTTCATGGTTATTTGGCTCCTTAATGAAATCTTAATGTAGAAAACTATTTGTGAAGATACATTATTGTTTCATTAAAAATAAGCATATTTTGCAAGACTTTATTGGTAAGTAGCTACCTACTTACCAATAAAGTCTTGCAAAATATGCTAGTACAACACCAATGTTGTGTCATACCATAGATTAGTAGGTACATCTTTACCTACTAATCTATGGTATTATAGTATGCATGTAGTATTGGAACCATCTGGTTCACTCCGCAAAATCATTTAAATAAAAAGCGAGTCTTGCTACGACACAATTAAGTGCAATTCAGGTCGCACAGCGCTAATTACCTACAGTTATATTCACCTAGAAGTTGCCTCTCTTTCTATCGCGTAACTCTTATATCTTCTGACTACGTTACGCCCACTGAATTCGACAAGTCGAGCCCCCCGCGTACTAGTAGCTTCATGCCTAAACTGCGGAGTGTCCCATCTGTATTCATCTATGGTCATACCAAGTGGTCACACAACTTTTGGTCATAACATGATAAATTATTAAATACTAGCTGTTGACAAATTAAAGTAGGTATCTAGAACAAGTTAGCACTCTATTGCCTAATAAAGTACTGTGGCTATTACTTCGTAATATCGCTCTAGCATCGAACATTTCGACATTAGTTTTTAAACGCATCGATCACTAAAAACGCCAAAAGTTCCATATAGCGCTCTAGGTACTAAACTCTTCAATAAAAAACAAAGTAGCAATCAGCACAAACAACTAATAAAAACTACATAAACAGTAACAGATCGTGTCGCACACGTTCTTCAAGAAATTCTTAAGTACCCATCTCATTTAGACGCATCTGACTATGTAAACACATTACTATCTTAACGTCATTCGTTTATAATGCAGCTAGGAGACACGTCAATGTAAATAGGTATTAGGTTTTATGACCTAGCCAGCAGACAGCACTTGCCGCTATTAGGTACTAGCTACGAGTACAGGCGACAAGTGCTAGCAAATAGTACTTATTGGTAGCAAATAGTTCTGGTGTCTTATTTTTTTTTAAGTGTAAACTTTAAAAATCGATTTCGTGACACTGTTACGACACCAGCTATTGACCATTAAAAAGACATCAACGCACGATACATTATTTCCTGCAAATTAAATTGTTCAAATATTCACTTCTGTTGGCACTCCCGGAGTGACAGTTTCTTTTTACTATTGTCGTTTTTAACGTGCACGTCTTTCTACATCGTTCACACCACATGTATTATTTAAAGTTCAATGATGTAGTTAAGTAACTAATATTTTGTAACAATATTTTGATTTAAAAGAGTGTGGTTTCTTGCCCGTTCTTCTCATTATGAACTTACTACACTTTGGAATGGGCAACCAGCTTCATCTTTCTGACTGACAATTCAAAAGTGCCTGTGTAATTGGTTTATTTGAAATAACAGAGAGAATGGGCGGCAAATGACAAGGATTCGCTTGACTTTTTGGTATACACGGCTACACATCAAGCTATACAATTCCAGTTTATGCTGATCTCGCATTGTATAGGATTTCCGTACAATGCAAGGTCAGCGTATACTGGAAATGTAAAGCATGATGTGTAGCCGTGTGTACCTATTTACTTGATTTTATTATGTTAATTTATTTATAAACACTTTATTGTACTTATGCAATGTGGTACATAAAACAAAAAACTTTTTACAAAAAAAAAAACAACCTACTTGCAAAAAAAAAAAAAAAACACTACAAAGGGAAAAATAATTTTAATTTCGGGAGTCGGTGTCTTCGGTTTCGAATATAAGATTTATTTTTATTTTTTATAAAATATTTTATTTTTCCCTTTTTAGTCGTGGTACCAACCCCACACAAATTCGAATACTTACAATAAATTCATAATTTTATTGGCGGAGTAATCGCATAACATACAAAAAAAAATACTTTGTCCAATTGAGAACCTCCTCCTTTTTATTTTTGTAAAACGGACAAACATATTTAAAACTATTGTACAATAGGCAGCTTAATCGCACAAAGCAATATCAACAGTGATTTGAAAAGTGAAAATATTACACACGGAAAATTCTAATGTAGGTACTACCTACTGAGTTAGGTGAGCAAATATGCACCTAGACGTAATCGAAATTGCTCACTTTATCTAAATTGATGCATTATGCTGCATTGTGTAGAGTTTAAGGCTGCCAAGTCATAGGTCTCGAGTTCGAACCCAAGGCACGCACCTCTGACTTTTCGGATTCATGTGCGTACTGGATAATTATCACTCTCTTCAAAAACTGTGAAGGAAAACATCGTGAGGAATACGGCCATGGCTGAGATATTTCTCGACGGCATGTGAAGCCATGTCAGAGGCCCATGGGCGGCTTTAAAACTCTGACACCAGGTTAGCCACTAACCACACGAAAAGCAGAGAAGGCTGATGGCTGATGGTTTGTCAAATTGTGGTATTTTTAAGTGTGTTTGTTCAGAGGTAAACCTTCCAAATTAGATAGGATAAGTTTTTCATGATTAGTCGCCAGAAAAGAATAGGTAAACAATACTTTTCTACAGGAGAGTGCGAAGAAAAAACTAATAAAAATCACATCATAAAATTGTTAAAGGCCCTGACGTGAGTTAAAAATACTTTCAGAGACTTATAAAAATATTTCTGTTATTTAAAAGACGATTAAAATGTGTCGTAACAAAGTTTTGAAAGTGTAAGTAAACAATGGAACTAGGTAGCAATAAAATGACAATATCCAATGATGCTACTTGACCAATATACAGGGTGATTCTGAAACGACTCGTTAAAACCTTTAGGAAATAATTTAATAGCATTTAATGAGTAACTACTTACCCACTAGATGCTAGTAACTACTAGCAGAACACTAAGCCCCTAGAAGAGCTAGAACAGGCTGACAGTATTGCCAACCCGTAAGATAATTATGGGGGCGTACGATAATTTTGCCAATGGTACGATGTACGATAATGAATGTCTAATGTACTTTTGCGATTTTTTTATTTTTATTTTGCGATTTTGTGAAAAAACAAGTTCCATTAACAAAACGTATTTGTCAGACAAAATTAAACGTAAAAAAAAACATGTCAATTGTCAAATATGTCAAACAGTGAAAACACAAAAATATTAACTAAAAACTATGACAAAACATGTTTATGGTTTGTACTGCAATATCTCTAGTATAAAATTATTCATTTTCTTTTGATAGCAATTTGAATTTACGTTTTACACCTTATTTTTGGATTTTTCTTTTGTACGATAATTTTGCTCAAAAAACTATAATTTCGACATGCGATCTCAATAATTTGAACTTTTGGAGTTGGCAACACCCGACTATTCTATAAAAATCTTATCGTGAAAGAGCAAAAGAGCTACCGACCACAGCCACCGGTATCCCAGTGACAAGCAGTTTACATGCTTTCTCATACGTTTTGTATGGATACGTCGCACACGTGTGGCCGGTGGCCACCCGCTACAGCAGAATCCAACACCGCAGCAAGAGGCAACAGCAATCGGTGGCTGTGATCGGTCGCTCGTTTGCGCGGAGCCTTAGGTGAAGTGAGCCATCTCCACCTGATGCCAGAGATTGCCACTATTGACAGCTATTGGCAGGTACTTCTCTAGTACTAACAAAAATGAAGAAAACAATGTTCTTAGAATAGTTACTCTGAAAGGCTAGATAAAAGTCTACCACAGTCATCACGGAGAGCCTTGGCAGTGAACTGCGGAAACTGGTTAACAATAAGCCTATTATACGTAGGAACGACTAAAGGATCACAATGGGTTCTAATGTACTTGGCATTTACCTTCTATGCAACGCAACAGGTGCATTACAATGGACTCGATTAATTCTGAAGACGATCGAAACTACGCATAGGTAGGTGAAAGGGTTTTTAAAATTATACAGTAGGTACTAGCTGACCCGACAGACGTTGTCCTGTCCAACAAAAATCCCACGGAAAATGTACGTTCAGTTTTCTCGAATCTTCAAATTTTTCCGGGAAATTTTTCAATTTTTGTTTCCGTTAAACCTGATTTGGACTCTTGCGAACATTTTAAAACAAATAATAGTAAAATTGGTCCAGCCGTTCTCAAGTGATGCGCTGACCAACGAACATCATTTTATTTTTAAATAGAATTATTTTTAGAAAAGAAATGAAATGGTTTAAGTGATTGTCTTTTTTGTTGCATATCTCAAAAAGTTTTTTTTAAACTCTGCACTAAAAGAGCTTTTTTAAAAGAGAATAATACTTATACTTTTTGATGCGACAGATCTGCATTCTGTAATTAATTGAAACATCACACACACACATTTGAGAAATAATAGATTTTATCTCATCAAATTAACAGTTTTATTAACACACCTAAAAACAACACGCTGTACAAGCTACGCGACTTGTAAAGAATTAATTGCATCAAAATATGCGCGCACGCAACGAGATCTAGCGAATGCATTCTACGCGGGCTCAGTATTCGCGTAACCAGCGGCCTGTCAACACATCCATTATTGAATTCAAAGTTTTCCGCGGAAAGAAACTACGACGTAAATTGTGACTGGAGCAGGTAAACGAAAATTAGTACAATGACGGGGACATGAGAAGGCAGTTTAATTGAAAATGGAGGCTCTTGAAAAGATTACAACAATGAAAATAACCAAATAGAAATGTTGCAGTGATTTTTTGGCTATTTCAATAATTGATGAATATTTATCAGAAATTTACGGTTTAGGTGAGTTGAATTATTTTTAATGTAATTTTCTCTTTTTTATAGTGTTTTCCGCGATGTTTATACTTTCCTTTTACGACGTAAAGAAAGTGCAATTTACCTGATGCAGTACCTAGATACTTGATGATGGTCAAACAGGTGTTTTAGTCTGGGATGACGCAAATTTTCTAATTTACTTTTGTAATTCTATGTCAATTTTCACTCTCCTGTAATATGCTAATGCTCGGTTCCTTTAAACAAGAACCAAAAAAATTGCATAGTTTTCAGTTTGTGTCAAAACAGAATTTGACTTAGTTACCGATTTTGAGATAATTTCTGGTTCCTAAAGAAGGTAGGTATTTGAACAAAAATAATCCTAATCCTAACTAATAATAAAAATGCGAAAGTGAGTTTGTTTGTATATTTGTTTGTTACGCTTTACGTCTTAACTACTCAACCGATCATCATGAAATTTTGCATACACGTTGTCAGAAAAGGACATCATAGGATCATATGCAGAAAAAAAGTTCTATTCCAGAGGGATAACGCGAGCGAAGCCGCGGTGCAAAAGGTAGTACAAAAATAAGTTCAACAATACAATCACGCGCAGGTTAAAGTCCTTGTAATAAAAAGTGAGTAAACAGAGTATAATAATTATCACAGATGCGGCAATAAAAGTTATACCTGCACATCTGCAGTACACAATAACCTTTGCTATTTCTTAGTAAACACTATTCAAGATAATTTTCATAACATAACATCACGCCATGTTTCCCCGAAGGGTTGGGCAGAGGTCTACCTATAGTGCACCCACATTTCGCTGTAATAATAAATAATAATTGGGGTTTTATTATTAGAATCCCGTAACCGGTGGGCTACAATTTTTTATATTTTAAAATGTTTTTATAAAAATATTTTAAAATGTTAATAGATAGAGATAGATAAAACATTTATTTAAAATGATAAATTAATCAGGGTGGCAGGGACATCGACGCGAAAACGATTACCATGGATTCAGGACATGATTCTGAACCCCCTGTGTGAATTTTTCGTTGGTTATAAAAAAAAATTTGCTGTACCATACATTTTGACCGCGTAGGCTAGGTATTGCATTTTTCTATGAAACAGCAGATTTTTAAGTTGACTAGAAAATGTATAGTCAACTTTTTTGTGATATTGTGCAAGCCCACATTCCGCCTAGATTTTTCGACTCTGTATCACTCGAACGTATTTTTTTTTTCGATGAAAATGTTTGTCGAAATAATGTGTCGTCTTGAAATAATGATAGAAAGATGATTATTTTATGTCTGAAAAAATATTTCATATCAATGAAAATTGCAAAAAAAGAATGGGAAAAAGCCGTGTAAAAATAAAGATACGTAGGTTTTTAAAGCGGTTCCCATATATTTTTCAAAGAAATTTTTAAAATAATGATAAGTCGAAAACTATCAAGAATCACGGAACAAACATAGGGTATTTTCGGATACCTCTCGGCATGAGGAATCAATTTTTTTTTTTAACGTCACTATTTTGACCACCCCTGTATAAATAGTGCAACGGATGGGTTTGGAAACATCGTCAAGAGTAACCACCACACCTATTTCTGCAGCGAAACGCTTTGCTGTATGTTTTTACGGGTTTCAATAACCTTACAGGCATTATGAGCTTCGAACTTTGTGACAGATACAATACAATGACACGTAGGGCTTCGTAACCGGGCGTAACCCACAAGTTATAGCCATAACCCACAAGTTATAGCCGTAAACCTCAAGTTATAGCCGTGAGCAGCTAGTTACTACGTCAATCCAGTATCTTCGTCTGTCATAGTCTGCATACTCCAATTCATTATCACATGACCTGTTGAGTCAACAATGAAACAGATATTTTCCAAATTCCTACAATTAGAACCTACATACTTTATGGAAAACCCAATGATTTGTCACGATACAATTTAGGCAGTGAATTGTTTTAAATTCCATTAGGCTTTTGAACAATAGGCTTACACTTACCCTTTTGTTTAAGGGTACTTTAAGGAACACCTATGATTTGCCATGTTACAATTTAATTAGGGTTTTTTATTCATCATAAGTTGTGATTAGTGGGGAAGTTGCGTAACACACTAACAGTAGCAATGGTTTTCATTTTGACAGTTCGGCAACATTCATTGCGTTATTTACGTTGTTGAGCAGACAAATGTTTCGAACATATTATGGAATGGATTAGCAATATCCTTCAAAATCATGTAGATTGTGATTGAAAGTGTGTTACGCAATTAGGGTGCTGATGTATTGGTTTAAATCGGTTTATTTTCATTATTTTAGTTATCTTTTATATAGATTATTTTCTTTTAGATTTTGTGAATGTAAGGACGCTGTAGGCTGTAAACTTGAGGACCATTTTCTATTTTGCTAAGTACCTGCTACTTGTTGATAGGCCTACACTGTCCTCTCATACCTATTAACACTGTAATTTGAAAACATTGTAAAAAGCATTTATTTTTAATTATTTTTAAAAGAGTAACCGTAAAGTTTCTTGCCGGCACTTCTCCATAGGAAACGACCAATTGGAACCGTGCACTTAGCTTCTGACGTTTCATTAGTGCCCTTGTAGGTTTATGTGAAATAAAATATTTTGAATTTGCGTTGTTGAGCAGACTAATTTTTCGAACATATGAAACAATGGATTAGTGGTATCCTTCAAAATCACACTGATTGTGAACGTGTATGAACGTAAAAGAAGCAAAATGAGTATGTAAGGATCGTAGCAGGTGGCGTTCTGTAGTTACTGTCTACCCCCTTAGGAAGAAGACGTGAGTCTATGTAAATTCCGTGGCCACTCGCCAGTGAAAATGGATAATTCTATTTCATTTAAATTGACTCATCGTTTAATTTTATTATTTTCAGATTTACCAGTCTAAGAAAAACTTCCCACGTTTTCGCAATATGGTTTTACATTGATAACAAACTACAAAGGTATGAGATTTGAATAACCCTGGGGCAGCGTTGAAAGGTAAAACGTTATATTTTTATACTATCTTTGTTTATAATAAACTTGCCAAAGGTTTTGCGTTTTATTTTATCACAAACTTACGCCTGACAACTAAAGATTTAGATATTAAACAGCATAATGAATTCCTCACACAAATATCTATATTAGGCGATGGTATGTGAGGTACTATGTAGTAGCATCGACAAAATCTACGCATCATATTTACGAATATATTTGGTTATATGACTTTACAAGTTATTGCGTTTACGTAAAGATCATTTTCGCCTAAAGCACTAAATAAATATTGGTAATTTTGAAGGCGCACTCAGTTCGGGTGTGATCGGTTTTACGAATTTTGCCGATGCTACATCTAAGTTGTGTCGTAATGTACAAGAAGCAGTGGACACTTTCCATAAGTTAGGCTGTATTGGGTTTGTTTACTAACATTCAACATGTAAAAATCTAGAACCATGTCAGGCCATAAGCAGAAATTTTGGACAATGGAATTGAAAAACGACAGCATCCTAATAGTTCTATTATTTTCGTTCAAACAATAGTCGATATTATTACGTATGTGTGTCACATAACTCACACATGAAGCCGTGAGATAAAAACTGACATTTATAAACAACACAATGCCTCATAACAACTTCACATTTTGAAGATCCGCAGGACAATGGCAAAACCGACACAAATTTTCGCAGTTTGATGAAATTCCTAGTAAGTAGAAACAAATGAGGCTTTTAGGGACAAGGGCAAGCAAAAACAGAGGTAACAAGGAACCCAGGAGGAAGGAGGTCATCTCAGGTAAGGTTGAAATATGTACTTAGGTGATAGAAGACGGTCTGAAAAAGGTAGGTTTTGCTACTCTAGCAGTTGCTTAGGAAGAAGTAAAACGGCGAATATTACCTAAGACTTCCAAATTAATTAATTAATGGATTCTTTTAGTGCAAAGTATCGAGAAAGAAAGGTTCTGCTAATACTTCCATCCTAGCGTTTCCTTAGCATGAATTAGCCTTATTAATTCATCAAACAAACATGCAAATGAATTTTATTTTCGTTTTTATTCTGACATTGAAATAGGTACTATAACTACTATTAAAAAACGTGTCGGGAGATCATCGTTTCACTAAACGACACATCAAATGACACATTTGAGGAAAATTAAACACATCACAACACTTCTACATGACAAGCACAAGGACATCTCATGACAGCAGGTGAGAACGGAAGCTACCTTTGAAGTTACTTCCGGTTATTAACGATACAATGGAAGAGGTTGTACCTACAACCTTGCTGTATGATAATTAGGATGATTGCAGAAATCTAACGCTGAATTAGTTCATGTTGGAAATTTACATTATTATAACACTAGTTAAGATTTATTTAACTAATCCAGCTCATCATCTGCCTAGCCTTTTCCCAACTAAGTTTGGTCGGCTTCCAGTCTAACCAAATGCAGCTGAATACCAGTATTATACATGAAGCGACTGCCTATCTAACCTCCACATTAGTTACTGGGTAACACCCCCTTCGCAAGACTGGTTGTCAGACTTTCAGGCTTCTGACTACTCGTAATGACTGTCAAAGATCAACGAATGATAGCTCACCCTGCTACATAGGACTTATTAAAAAACTGAAGAAATATAATGGTTTGACTTTTGTAAGATAACATTCAATACTTAGCCACATTCCACACCCAAATTAAATTGACAACACGATTGAAAGTATTTAGAAAAACTAGATTAATTGCTACTCAATCTGCTTGCAAAATACAAAAGCAAACTTGCTTTAGTAATTCGTAACTCAAACTATCTCGGATTTAACTGCAACAATACCAACACACAGCACAGGGTGTCGTGTACGCGAGGTGGTGGGTTCGAAACCTGAACGTTTTACAAATCTAAACCCGTAGTGCAGCTTGAATTGGACTTGGTCTAGCGCTAGGAAAATTTTTATTCCTCTCTCGACCCCGAAACTCCTGTAGCACGAATCCTGTTCTTAATATGTGTAAAAACACTTAGATACACCAAAAATTCAAATATTTCATTTCTCATATGCCTACATGGGCATTTATGAAACGTCAGAAGCTAGGTGTACGGTTCCAATTGGTCGCTTCCTATGGAGAAGTGCCGGCAAGAAACTCCACGGTTACTCTTTTAAAAATAATTGGCTTTTACAATATTTTCAAATAACAGTGTTAATAGGTATGGGAGGACAGAGCAGGTCTTTCAAAAAGTACCCGGTACTTTACAAAATAGAAAACGGTCAACAAATCTACAGTCCACTAAGCCTACAGCGTTCTCACATTCACAAAATAGAAAAGAATCATCGTGGGAAAACCTGGAGCTTATAATTAATACAAGTCTGGAATCGCCAACCTGTCTTGCAAGCGTGGTGATCAATGCTCGTGCCTTCTCTGTATGAGAAGAGGCATTTACCCAGCAGTGGGATAATAATAGGCTGGTATTATTTAAATACAGTCGAACCTGGATAAGCGAGAATTCAAAGGAGGATTCTCACTAACTCGAATTTCTAGCTTATAGAGGTAGAGGTTGAGGCTGGTTGGGAATTGTTGAGAGGATCAAAAAAAAAATGTTAGTCCCACGAAATTTAGGAATGCGTCTGAAATAGCAGATGTTAAATTACGATCGACTGTCACTGTTATAGAGGTCCACGAGAGAATAAGGCAAGTAGCAGTCTCAGTTACAGAGGTCCACAAGAGAATAACGACTTTCTCTTATAGAGATTTTAGAGGTTTCATAGGCAATTACTCTCATTTATAGAGTTTTCTCGCTTACCCAGTTCTCACTTACACAGGTTTGACTATAAAGTGAACCAAAGGTCACACACACTATAGCTGAATTCACGACTACAAGACAACCAAGCCATTATGAGGTGAAGGTACTGGAACTACTTAAACTGGAGTAACAAAGGCAAACAATAATAAAATTACAATTAATCTCAAGGTAAGTGAACGTTCTCAGTAACTATGACATTTATAGCTGTTAATTACCAGTTTCTAGAAATCGTTATTTTACGAATCGAGGACAATTAGGTGTCAATTGTAATTGTATCAACTGAAACAAGTATTCTAAGTAGTAGGTGCCTATATTTTGATAGTTTGAAGGACCCAGTGTTACCCAGTAACTGGGTTGTGGAGATCAGATAGGCAGTCTCTCCATGTAAAATACTGGTATTCAGCTGCATCCAGTTGGACTGGAGGCCGACTCCGACATAGTTGGGAAAGGCTGGGCAGATGGCGCTAATTTGGAATCATATAGAACCATTGCAGAATTACGTAAAGCTAACTTGGTATTTTGTTGAAGAGTCTACAGGCAGGAAATAAAAGAACCAAGCAACGATAATGAAGCATGAATATTGGTTGAATAACATACAGCTGTGACAAATAGCTAGCAGTTCTAACTTCAATCCATGATCAATTTAATAATTTCTAAGTATCTACATTTAACAGTTAATGAGGGAAAGTAAGTATTCAGCCACGGCTGAAATGACATGTTATTAAATTCTGCTAATATATAATTAACTTTATTGAACACTGACATTTAACTGTAGCTACATACCATTCCTTAATACCGTAGGAAATAAACAAATATATGCATAAATAATACAAACATAACCTCACGCCTTCTTCCTATGGGGGCAGGCTGGAACTACAGAACGCCACCTGCTACGATCCTTACTTACTCCTTTAGCCTCGTTTACGTTCATACATCTGGTCATACACGCACGCCGGTTGCGAGTACTACGCACCTGACCTTTCTGAAGAACATCACCAATAAGATCACTATGTCCTCAGGGCGTCGGAGTCTTTGCGTTTCCACTCACATCTGCCTTGCAAATACCTTCTATATTTCTTAATACCGTAGGAAATAAGCAAACATCTGCTTATGCCTATTTGCACTACAAATCACTTAACGTATTCAACGATAAACGTGTCTAAAACATCATTTTTTCCGTCATCTTCAAGCGTTTTGCAGAAGCAGAACGATATTTTGATTACGTAAAGCGGTAAATGAATTTAGTTATTTTTGTTGCTAGCGGACCCTAGTCTTGATAACTTTTTTGTGATTATAGCTTCTGCTTGCGAAATCGCCCGCATTTTAGTCAACTATACTATAAAACCCACTCAGCAATAATGTAGCTTTCTGTCAGTGAAAGAATTTTCGAAAACTGATCAATACTTTCAAAGATTACCGCATATATCCAAAGAACATAAATTATTAGTAACAATGTCCGACCGACATAGACGAACAACGACCGTCACAGACGATGACTAGACAGTTTAAATACGGATAAAGTGGTTAGATAAATAATGGCATGAGGATTAAGTTGTCAGTCTTAAGAGACAATTAGAGGAAATGACCAGCATTATGCCATAGAATACGTTACACGATGCTGATGACTGGATGCAGTAGTGGATTATACCTTTAAACCAGCAATTCTTGTATATATGTATATAAAAACCGAGCCAAGCTATGTCATCCAGGTATTTATAAATTATATACGGACCGATTAACTCTTAGTTTTAAGGCTCCCGACGCGTGACGCGACGATATTTCTAAGAAAACTTTAAGGTACAACAATTTGCGGTGTCGCGTCGCGCCTGTTTGCGGGAACCTTTAACCTCTGCCCTGAATACTATCGGAGAAACTAGTATTTAGTTAGAAACGAGGGTTTGCAGATTTCTTATAAAAGTGATAATCATTGCATGACCGTTGAAGCCAACATTTCTCAGAGGCTGAAGGGAATTTCAATAGGTACTCTGGTTAACACGAATTAATCCTTATTGCATAGCCGCATTTAACAAGAGCTGGCCTACTATTCTACACTAAACTCCGCAGATTGATTTTTTAAGACTTAAAACGTAATATTGTGATATTTATTCTACCCATCCATTAGAAATAGTTCCTACCCATCTCGCAGATAGTGTGCCTTTTCAAACTTCTGTAACTACAAATCAAGCCGTGTTCACGTCATGATTACGTTCTCAGAAAGACGTGCGCGTCTAATAACACACGTCCTGCAGTAAATCTTGTCTGTCCGTCCTTTAGACCACGCAAGGTCTTGGTCAATGCGTCTATAAATGATATGTGTTAAAATAGTTTGTGTTTGATGCAAATATGTAAGTAAATAGATTAAATATCGGAGTAATTACTATGCCACATAACAGTCACAAAGAATTTGAAAGGTTAAGTTTCAAAACGGATTTTTACTTTGAAAGGTTCTTGTAAATTGTAGAGGACCTAGGTTCCTACATAATGAGGTTAGGTATGGAATCAAGAAACGAAGTTCGAGCAAGAAACAGAAGACCTCAAGACACAAAATCAGGAAGGAAAAGATATGAACATTCTGTACGAGTGTACGCGAGGATGATCCTTAGGAGTACGCATTTATGATTAAAATTGTTTAAACAAACAACGAAAGATAGATAACCTACTCGCAATATGAATCCAGGGTTAAAATTGTTAAAAGTTTCTGTCATAAGTAATGTAAAATGTCAAAGTTCAAACGCTTTTCAACTAGCTATATCGAAATCAGTATCTGCAGAGGTCCAGACCGAACACTTGCGACAAAACCATTTATTGGTTTAAACGCCTCCTAGGCACAGTATAAATAAGTAACAGTATTATACCTCGGCAGTGACCTTGAAATAATAACATACGGCCGCTTGATACATACACCTTCGCGTTCATGCGTAACTGCCGCGCACTCAATACTGTTGCGTACTGATATGCACTGACATTTCGAAATGCGTCGTCGTTTCGGTCGTTTTCTATGAAGACATAATACTGTTACTTATTTATACTGTGTCCTAGGACAATAAAACTACATACAAGATCGTCTATCTTAGTAAATCATGTAGTTAAGCAAGGCACGTGAAGTAAGGAAGTACTGACAACGTCTTAGCTACACAATGGGTTCTAACAAGGTAAACAGCGCGCTAGTATTATAGACATCCTGCCACACAACCTAGAACTATGATATGATAACCTGACGAGATTGGTGGAACGAAAGGAAATTCTTTTATGTGATGTTTAGAAAGATTCTGGTATTAACATTTAGCCATGTTCCCCCTGCTGGGGCACAGCCCTCTCCGCGAGAGGGATTGGTAGATGTCACATGTTTTCGAATTTTTGTTTCTAGGTATTAAAACGTTGAATTTTTGTTTTTTTTTTTATATTTCATTTACCTTATAACAACCTTAAATACATCGTAGGTAGAATATGATAATATAATACTCTTTATTATGTTCATCATATGAATCTATCTATACAGGGTTTTAGGCAGACGGTTGAACATTCTAAAATGACGGTTTCGTGGGACCGTGAGCTACTTGTTTAGGCCCAATAACAATTAAATGACTTTTTAATTTTTTATTCGAAATTCGTCGTTGCTCAAACTTCAAACGTCAATAATTTCATTTAAAAATAACAAAACTTAACGTTTTTTTTTTCATCTACAATAATTGTAAAAATAAATTGCCGTGCGTTAGTCTCGCAAAAACTCGAAAATGGCTCGACCGATTTTTTTTATTTTTGTTCGCCTCATTAATAAAATAAGAAAAGTGTGTGTGTCATCGACACACAACTGGAGTTTACTCCTTAATACAATTGTCTTTGAATATGCAATAGGCAAAGGGTAAATAAACGCATCAATTTAAAAAAAAAAACTTGGTACGAAGTTCACTGGGTCATCTCGTTACAGAACTGGAGAAATTTGACATAGGGCGACACAATGGACGGTCTTATCGCTAAAACCGATATTTTAAAGACAACCTTTGGTTTGGTCCCATACCTCTAGGTCAAAGGGCGTGAACCCCGTGTCATTGCATTATGTCTGTCATCCCGAGGTAAAACAGTCCTATGTGGAAGTAGCACCCTGAATATAGCAAGGCTGCTTGGCGGCAGAAATAGGTATGGTATAGTCCGCGCGCGACTGCTAGTCACCGCTTGAGGTATGTGAGCGCTGAGACGGAGGAGGGCGTCATTGACAAAATTGGCGGACTGACTTAGCTTGGCCTTTGTCTACCTCCCCGCCTCATCGCTCATAGATCTTAGACGGTGACTAGCAGTCGCGCACGGACTATAGTACGTACTTTCGGACAAAATCCTTCACTAAGAGCTGTGTTTAGTAATAGGTACACGATATCCTAAAATCTTCTTTCATTCATTCAAAGGAATGAGTGAATGTGTGTAGCTTTTAAAGAGAGAAACAGAACTATAAATGTGGATTAAATTGTTATATTTTATTCTTTAATAAAGGAAATTTCTTTCTTTGTATAGAAACTTGAATACTTTGTAACCTACATCTTTATTATCAGTATGCTAATATCACTATTTTTTATATTTACATTTATTAATGAACAAATATTTACAAACATGTTACATGATAGAGCTAATTATAAAAAGATATTGTAAACATTAAGATTATACCTACAAAAAATACTGGCGAATAATAATAATATAATATCACATTTTTAAGGAATATTTTTAACTCTGAAAATACCAAAAATGATGCATAATATTACCATACTAAAACCTATTTTTTTTTTTAAATAAAATTTATAAAAATATTTGTGACCTTGTGAAAATCAATGAATATATAATCATACCTCTAAATTACTCACATCTGGATATAAAATAATCTTAATACAATACTTATAACATCAAAGAATCACAAATTAACATAAGACATTAGTACAGTAACATTACGTGTTTAGACTTTTCACGAGGCAGCCTTTTTAAAAGTCGCTTTTGCTCGAGGCAGAAAGTGAATGGACAAGATAAAATATATACCATTTTTAAGAAAGTAAAGGTATGTTTAATGATCTCTTTTCTTTTTGAAAATTACTTTCTTTTCTAAAATAACAGTTGTCCGTGTTGCAATAATGTCTTTTGTTGTATCAAAAAATAAAACATTGTACTTCACTAAATTGCACAAAATTACTGTATCTACTTATACACCAAGTTGTTTCATTTCAGAAGCGCGCATCAATAATTGTAATTTAAGTCTTATTTCTATAGCAATAAAGGTCACACGACGTGCGCTCGTGATTTGCACCAACTATTCATCTTATTTAGGAAAAAATATGGAAAGATCTTACTTTTAGCGGGCCTCATGAAGCACTGGGTAACAGACGTGTTTGTGCCAACAAATATAAAGGAATGTAAAGATTGATATCTGAAACAAAAGAAAAACACTATTAGTAATGGTACAATATCCTAAGATTTCAACAATTTTTTAAAGTGCTCGCTTCAAACATGAAAAAGTACTTTTGGCGAGAAGTTTGTGAATTTTTTTTTTTAAAGTTTCTTATTTCAAGAATAAATATCAATTAGTACGTTAGAGGGCTGGCCATCCCCTAACCGCCGCAGGAGGAGACGCCCAGGGCGTCGGGAATCGCGAGGCGATTTCCGGCCACCGTAGGCGCGGGCTTGCGGACGGTGAGCAATGGGTGGCTCACCGTCCGATAAGGACCAGGCCCGGGTCGACGGCGCGTTGTGTTCCACGCGCGCCTCAAAGAGATGTCAGCAGATTTTAAGGGGTCCACTAGGGCCGATGCCTGCCGGGGTTGCGAAGAAAACTGAAAGGGAGATCGTGGCCCCGGCAACAGGGCAACCGAAGGAACACGGGTGGGTTTTAGTCAGTAAGAGTCTGACACGCCCTCCCGCTCGGCCCAGAGCGGGAGAAGTTATTTGATGATTTCCCACACTCAAAAAAAAAAAAAGAGGGCTGGCCATGTTAGTCAAAGGACCGATGGCCGGTGGAGCAGACGACTCCTGGAGTGGAGACCGCGTATCGGCAAGCGTAGTGCGGGATGCTCCCCAGCGACCATGGACTGACGACCTTAAGAAGGTGACAGGTTGAAGCCTATGGTCCAGCAGTGGACTGCGATAAGCTAAATTGATTGATTGATTTTGACCTTAGAGGACAAGCTAATCTTATTGATTTTTTATAACTAGGATTTTTTTGAGTTTAAGTTTTCGTACGCTAATACCTTCGAAGAGGGAAAGTAGTAGTAGCTGCCTAAATAAATGCCTAATATGTTTTGCAGAATAATTATTATTATTATTATAGCTTTTTCTCACATTAGTGGTCCCCAAGGGTATAAAAGCCTCCTCCATCTTTTTCCACTTTTCCTTGTTTGTGCAATGTTTGTCCAATTTTTTTCTGCTGTTTTAATAATGTCATCAACCCATCTTTTTCTCTGCCTTCTAACACTTCTCTTTCCTGCTGGGCCACGCCATTTCGTTAATTGGAGAGTTCACCTTTTATCTTTACACCTCGCTATATGACTTGCCCATGCATGCCATGCAGAATCCTTACACAAATATAAATATACAAAGGTTTGACACTCACCTCACCCAAGAGTTCCAGCTGCCAAAGATGCTAACACAACTAAAATGGCCGTCGCAACCCCGCTGGCTCCAACCTGCGCTCCGTACACAGCGCCCGACTCCACGGCGCCGCCCGTGCCAAACGCGTCCGCTGAAGTCATTGAACCTGTCAAATGGCCAACCGGTGAGCTTGTGCGCACCGGTGGGCTCATCTAGCTTATACGCGGGTTTTGCAGCTCTGATTTTGTATGACTTTTCTCTATAATTTACTAATTATTTGTTTTATATTATGTAAGACTGAGGAGGTGACTTTCTATAGTTTCTGCTTACCCCAATGGGGAGAACGCATGAGTTAATGTATTTATTTATTTAATTCGACTCAATTGAACAAACGAGGATCTTGATTTGTTATGCTTTGTTTTATAAGTCCTCAGATATTTCTTTAATTCGATCTAAACTTTTGCTTGTTAATTGATTCTCATAAAAGCAAAATAATAACATAAAAATAAACAGAAAAGCAAAAAACTAACTAAAGAATAATATTTTATATTGCCAATACGAATAATATCAGTATTAAATACCGATAAATTGCTAATTTAAATACCACTTATATTATTGCTAGATATAACCTACTTCCTAGCAGTGATTCAAAATATACAGGCTGAAATTGAATTAATGGGAATCCTCTTAAGGAATCATTGTTCTTATCATTATTGAACAATGTTTACTATGGGACGAAAACAGAAATCGAAAAAACATCTGCAGTTCCCTATCTACATCTACATGGCCACATGCGAACTAAGCATCAAAGAGCTGACGTCACGCGAGTCCTGCATCGCGCAATTAAAGTTTACCGCGAACGCCATATAAATAACTTCGACATCAATCGTCGGGCAGCAGATTTTTTATTCATGATTTCAGGGTTGGTCCCATAGTGAAAGTTATTTATAATGACGCGTACAAAGACCCCTTAAGAGGATGCCCATGAATTCAATATCACCGTGTATACCTAATACCAGTGTTAAAATAGTGATAAACCAATAAATACCAATTATTAAATAAACCAGAAGTAACAATACCCGTGTCGTTAGACTAGACTTACCCACCAACGCATGCAGTGCAGGAAAAAAATATATATTAATAAGTACAGCATTATTATTAATTCATTTTTTAAATAAGTGCATTAAAAATCCTGTATTGTTTAGCTTTTATCTAAGACAAATTGTGTTACATGTTTGTTCTTTTTAGTCAAATAAAAAAAAAAAATGAAATTAAAAATATATATAAAAAATCAATTTTCCCACAGCAGGGCAAAGACGTCCCTCTCTATTTTCCACACAATAATGTCTTTGTTTCTTTCGAAAAAAACTTGTTTGAACATAAAAATTTCATAAAACCTCAACTAAATGATTTAATGCGCTTACTTATTATTATTATTAATTGAACATAGAAAATCATAACTATACAACTTGCTACACCAATATTTGATTTTATCATTTATATAAAATAAATGATAAAATCAAATATTAAATAAAATAGGTATACTTATAACAAATTATACATGACAGCCAATTACGACAAATACTATTTTTTATCATTAAGAAAACTGCAAAAGAAATACCCAAAAGAAATAAAAGATACGTAATGCAAAGAATATGATGAACACACAACACACTTTACTAACAACCATTATGTTAATTTGAAAATTATTGCCATTCAGAGTGGAAATACTTTTTCATCACACCTGCTCTGAAAATACATACTAATTATACCAATTAGAGGGAAGAAACGCCTTTATCCCGCCCTTCAAATCCTTTCATCCCAAGGTATGGAAGTTTGTATGAAAATCCTTCCGACCCAAGGGTGGGAAGTATGTATGAAATTCCATTACATACCCGGTTTTTCTTTTTTTTTTAATTTGTCAGCAGTCATACTGCCAAGAGACTTTAACTGTCTACTAATTAAATTTCAAGTAAATTGTTACTGGCCACATACAGTTTTTTTTTACCAGTTACCAACCTCCTTGGTGCATACAGAAAATTAAAAACGAAATTATTTTTGTATATAAAACGCGCGGAATCACGGAAGAAGTGGCATTGTACTTTTAACTAAATATAAACATTTCTATGCATTTATGTCCATAATTTTCCTCGTAGGTGTAATGAAAAGCACTATACATCCCTCAGGATAAAGTACAGTTCCATACCTCAAATGGTTTGCGCCCCTCGCAAGCTCGTGGCGCAAATACCATAATCTCGGTATGGAACTGTCACTTTCTTCCCTCTGAAGTAATGTACTATTACAGATAGCAAAAGAAAAGCAAACCGAAACATTTTCAAAGTTTCTATGTTTTATTAAGACATAAAAATGTTTGCAACCCAACACCCCAGAATAAAAACACAGAACACACACTACATACACAATCACAACACATAATTGAATGAACGACGTACCGATGCCACCAACTTCCACGGTGAATGAATGAATGGTGAACAAAAAATAATAAGATTAATTAAAGCAGCAACACATGATGACGTCATGGTATATTAATCATGAAATGTTTCCTTTTTAGTTTGGGATGTTTCAACCTTGCAGCTTTCAGCATTTCAGATTCACACTAGAGTTATGGATTTTATTACATACTTTATAAGGGTAAAATATTTGTACAACTCGGGAATCGAACCCGCTTTTCGTCAAAACTAGTATCATAAATAATCATAATATCCAAAAAAAATGTCATATTTTTGACACTGTCTCGATTTGAGTCACACCTCTAAAGTATGCCTCGCTTTGACATTCAAAATCAAAACTCATTTTTTACAAAAATAAACACGAACGCATCGGGAATCATCACACATCTTCTTTAATAATTATTTGTCCGAGCCATAATAAACCTTATACCTAACACATAAAGCACACAATAGCTTACCTCCCCATTTGTTTAGCATGGCCATGATGACTCCGTTGGTCCATCCGAAGCCAGTCTGTAAAACGTACTCGCCACCTCCTCCATAACCGCCGAAGATTGTCGCGTCGTACTGGAAAAATGATGTTATTGTTTAGGAAATAAGGTTCAAATTAGGTAATTTCGTGTGATTTAAAAATATCAGCATTTTTAATCATTAGTTTATTTTTTCAATTTTGTTGTCAAAACATTTTTTTTTTTCAATTTAACCATTTACTTTAGTATTTTTAACGAGTAGGAGCATAGTTGCAAATTGGACAAAAGTTTTGAACTTCAAATGAGCCACCCAGAGACCTGAACAAGTACATTTTGATCACTGTTTTGACATTGTACTGTCAGGAGCTGATGTTAAGATATGTTTTGAAATTACATCTTGGCCTTAGTCAACTTTTGCGCCCTTGAATAAAGATAAAATGAATCTATTCACAGTGAATTTAACAATATTTAATTTTAAAACAGAAAATCAAAACAAAATAATTACCTTCTCAAGCATAGCGGTCTTCTGCTTCCAAACTTCAAAATTCGAACGGACCCATTTAGTGGCGATCTCGCTGGCCAGTCGCATGGCTTCAGGTTGGCCAGTGTTGGACAGGCCCATCACCACTATGTACTGCAGCGGTGGCCACGCGTTGGGGTAGTCCCACTGCTCCCCGGAGTGCTCGAATGTCGTTGGGATACCGCCGTCGAAGATGTCAACCTAGGAAGAATGGTGGAATTTAAAACAGGTTTACAATATTAATTATAATAATATCTATGAATTGAATATTTGGAAATATTTCAATAACAATAACAATTGTTGGACATAATTGTTATTATTAATTAAAGTAGTTATGCTACCCATATTTTTATGTAATTTTTCTTTTCAGATCAATAGAAAATTTTTATTTTTAATTTAAAATCAGTATAAAATAAGTTAAATACAAAATTCTAATATTATAATGTAGGTATGGCTGCCAAATTATATTTATTTGAGTTTTACAATTAAGTAGGAAATAATTTAATTTTTTATCATTTTTAAAACAAATTATCAATTTTAATAAATAATTTAACCCAAAATAATAAAAACGCATGAAATAAAAACACAAAAAGACTATTTTGACCCCGACGTGATTTGAACACGCAACCTTCTGATCTGGAGTCAGACGCGCTACCGTTGCGCCACGGAGTCCTATACACTTGAACGCGAAATTGCAGTTCTGTACGAACGAAGTGACGCAATATCTATTTGCTAATTACCTAGATAGATAATAAGAATTAATTAGCAATCACTTATCCACAAGAACTGTTCCTGATAAATATGAAGATTTTTTTGTTAGTAAATGACGCCGTATTAATAGAATGTATTAACGTTTTGTACAAATACAATCATAAACTTTTACCAAAAATCATTTTAAAAATATTATAAACACTCACAGACATTGTAAAAACTGTTTTTCCTAGATAAGTTTTATTTTTTGTTTTGCTAATTTTGCTTTAAAACGCACTAAAAAAGACGCAATTTCGCGTTTTTTACCGTGGTTTGTTTGTATCTACATAACTAAGTTATTAAAAAAGAAAAAAAAAATGTCTTTAATTATTTTATCATTATCTTCTCACCTTAACTTTATCCAAATAGTTGACAACTCTGTTCACAAAGTAATCCTTCCTGGCCTGGTCGTAGCAGATTGCCCAGAGAGGCGATACGTTGGATGGGTAGAAGTAGTCGCGCCGTCTACCTGACTCTAGGCTGTAGTCCAGCCATACTCCCACGTCTTCGTGCCATAAGACCTAGGAAAAAAATGTTTTTTGAATGAAAGATTTAATAATTTACATATTTTTTATAATTTACATAAGTTTATTTAGAAAACTGAAAATAGTATTCACGAAAAAACGTCTGGCTAGCTGAAGAGTTTTACCAGTCAGTAAATAAATCGGATTGGGGGCTAAGCGTTGCAAATGTTTGTTAAAAAAAAAAAGCACTTAAAACGTGCAAAAAGTATTGGCGTATGTTGATATAACATCAGCAATCTGCCAGTGATAGTCCCGTCAAAATCGGTCCAGCCGTTTAGGAGATAAGCCGGAACAGACAGACAGCAATAATTTTAAAAATTGATTTTTTTTTGTCATTTAGATACTTTACGATAATTTTATAGACATTTAGTAAAAAAACTGTTATTTTGACATTACAAACAGACACTTACCTGTTCAATAGCATCCATGAACCTGGCGTGTACATTCCTGTAGTACTCCGCCTTGTCAATGTTACCCAGTCGTGTGTGGAAGTCCCGCAGCAGCTGTGCGTTCCAGCACATAATGGCGTTGAGGTCCACCGGGATGATGGAGCGAGTCTTCAGGTTTGTTAAGTTGCCTAGAAGGGGATATAGGGTTAATGGGGTGTTTTGAGTGAAATTTTGAATTAAGGAGTCCATTTTGATATTTTTTCGCCATATCTCCAAATGGGGTAAGGAATTTTTATTTCCAGCAGTTGTTAATTTTTTAACTAGGTAATTATTTTATGATTCTACAATCTATGGAGCTTAATTTTTTGTGATATTTGGAAACATGTAAATTTATTTGATCTTTTATAACACCATTCTTTCTAGATGTTTTCTAATAAATTAGTAGTGGACAAGTAAGTAGATGATTAATGACTGCATGTGACTACATATTACATAATTAAAACATAAGATATGAAAACTAAATTATTTTAATCTACATTAATTAATTCACCTATTTATGCATATGGGGTATGTTTTACGTACATACATACATAAACTCACGCCTTCTTCCCATGGGGGTAGGCAGAAACTACAGAACGCCACCTGCTACGATCCTTACATACTCCTTTTGCCTCGTTTACGTTCATACATCTGGTTATACACGCACGCCGGTTGCGAGAACTACGCACTTGACCTTTCTGAAGAACATCACCAATAAGGTCTGCCTTGTGTTTGTCGCCTTTCATTCATCCTCGTATGTTTATACGTATGTTCGTATTTTTTAATAAGATATTAATACCTCCATTCAAAAACAGGACCTACGGACACCATCTATAATGTTTTATGATCACTAGGGAATAAAACACAATATGGGGTCCACACAAGGTATTTTTGTACTACATACCGCCGACTTGACTATATCCAGTAACAGAGAGATCACTAGTTGGTTGTGGTGGATATTCTGAACAAATAGGGATAAAATATATATTGAAGTAGGTACTTTTTTTGTTTGTATGTTTCTTCCAGTTTTGCCTTTTTTGATGAAACGAGGTTATTAAAGGCCGGCTATAATTTTATTAATAATATAATTGTATTTTTTTTTTATTATTATTGCGTCCTTTTCTATCCGTTCCTTCTGTATTCTACTGATAAATACTAAACTAACCGTAACAGCTTTCATGTTTTTTTTTTTACTGCCAAAGGTAGTGTTACACTTGACATAGTGTCCTTGGAGTTTCTCGCCCGTTTTTCTCCATAGAGATCTACGTTTTGGAATGGGCAATCAGCTTCAACTTTCTGACTAACTGACAGACTCTTTGACAGTTCAAAAGTGCCTGTAAATGGTTTAATTGAAATAAATGCTTTGAGTTTGAGTCATATGTGTAAATAAATATACACTATAATTATCCTAACTAATATCACAAATGAATACAGACGGTTCAATCCTCATTTTAGGTATGAAGCTACAAGTAGGTACGCGGCGGGCTGGACTTGTCGAATTTAGTGGGCGTAACGTAGTCAGAATATATAAGAAGTAATAGAAAGAAAGGCAACTTCTAGGTGAATATAACTGTAGGTAATTAGCGCTGTGCGACCTGAATTGCACTTTATTGTGTCGTAGCAAGAGTCGCTTTTTATTTAAATGATATTGCGGAGTGAACCATCTGTACTAATCTGTGCTAATATAGTTATAAACGCGAAAATTTGTTTGTTTGTTTGTTACGCTTTCACGCTAAAACGACTGTACGGATTTGGATGAAATTTGGCACATGGCTAGACTATGACCTGGAGAAGGACATAGGCTACTTTTCATCCCGGATCGCAGACGGAGTCGCTGGCAACAGCTGGTTTATTATATTTCTTACCTTTATTAGTGCCATTGAGAATAAACCATCTGGATGAGAAGTCCCAGCCGGACTCAGCAGCAGCCTTCAACTCGGCATACAGTTCTTCTTTCTTTTCATTTGTGTCAAAATGTCTGAAAATATAAAATTGCAGATGTTACTTCTAATAAAAACTTATATATAGCCTTCAATGTTCCCACTGTTTTGATTCAAATATTTCTGTCTGTGAGAGGAGCATTAACCAGCGTGGGCGCAGGCAAAATCAATGTGGTAGCCTTGTCTTGTCTTTCCGGAATGCATGTTCAGCCTACAATGTTCCCACTACTGGAATACAGGCCTCTCTTTCGGTGAGAGGGAGTGGGCCGTAATCTACCACGCGGGCCCAGTGCGGATTGGTAGATGTCACATGTCTTCGAATTTTTGGTTCTAGGACATGCCGGTTACCTCACAATGTTTTCCTTCACCGTTTTGAGAGCAGTAGTGATGAAATAATTTACACAAAGTAAAGCGCCTGTCGGGGTTCGAACCGACGACTCGTAAGTCACGGTCGTTACCACTGGGCCACCACTGATTTCATGAATACTTCCAGAATAAACCATGTTGCATGCCAGCACGCGATAAGAAAATGACTTACTTGGCTACATCCACGTCTTCCTTGTAACTCTCGGGCCTGGGTCCTTGTGATTGATCGTAGTACCTTGCTAACGTGTATCTGAAATGTATATCCATTTGTTATTAGCTATTATTGAATTCATAACGTTGATGTTAGGTATATTGATTATTTTCCTGAAACACATATTAACAGAAGTTCTATCCCAAATAAGTTACATAAGATTAATAATCTTTATTACTACATAATATTAGACATTCTGTCATGAAAATTTACGCCACTAGTTGGCGCCACTTTGACAAGAGGTCTCCATTTCGACAAAGAATATAAATTATATGATGACGTTCATCATTTAGTCACAACTAAAGAAAATATCTAGGCGCTTTGACACTTTTGACAGGTGTCCGGACCTGACGTCTTAGTGCTGCCACCTAGTGCACGTCTTTTCAGAAAACATGTTAAATATGAGCTTATGCAGCTCTGTAAGTTTGCGCCAACATCAATAGTACTAAATACTAATTGCGCGCGCCGATGTTCAACATAAATTGTTGTAACCTAGTTTTATGAACTCGAACATGTCTGTGCCCTAAAGACTTATTAGCATGTGCAGTATTGTCTCTCTTTCTACTTTAATCAATACAAAGTTTGTCTTTTCTCTTTTAAGGTAAAGTTTGTCTTTAAGGTGGATGCGCAACGGTAGCCCGCGAAATTAAAATTTTCTTACTTTTTTTTGCAGTTTGCAGGGGCCTAACGGTCGCTTTGGCAGAATCATAATATGATAATATTATGACCCATAATGTGATAATATTATGAATCATAATATTAAAAGTCACAAACTGACAATTCATAATATCATCTGCGTTCAATTCATATTACGCAATTCATCTATTTGACAGTTTTGTATTATAATGAAATATCGTTCACATTGTAGAAAACTAAATAAAAATCTAATTTGATTAATAAAAACTGTTAAGAAAAAAAAAAAAAATTTTATTCTGCAATATTTACACCAAATATAATTCTGATATGCATTGAATTGAATTGAATATGATTCAGCTCATATGTGTCACCATAGAGGAATTGCTAATGATCTGATGGGAATTCGGAAAGTGAATTAGTTTTAGAGGAATTGCTTTATGTGGCCGTTTTTAGGCCCACAGGTCAGTGTCATTTAGAATTAGTCTGTTGAATCACATGTTCATGAAATCGTGACAGTTGAGACCAATTCTAACTTAGACAGACGTATAAACGATTCTAATGATTATAATTCTGTAAATACATATTTTTTATGGTCGCAAATCATATTTTGATTAAAATACAACCTGACTGATTTTTTTTTATTTTGCGGGCTATTTTGCCCCCCACTGTGTCACCGTACCTATGTATTTTTTTGACATTTATATCTGTAATTTTTATGGTATCCATAATGAAGACTATTCTATTCTTATTACGTAATTTAGAGGACAGTACAGACCCTACATTAATTATCCTTTACCCTCTTTTTGTGGTACTTATTTAGATGCGTAAAGAAGTAATTGGTCTATAAGTGAGGTCTTACCTATGCCCATTGTGGTTCACTTCAGTGGTATGGTTGGTCATCCAGTAGTCGTATTCTCTGTCCATTGTGTGGATGTGTTGTCTCAAGAACTCCATATCATCCATGTCATCCAGAATTATCTTTACCATTGGGATCAGGAGGGGAGGCTGTGACCTGAAACATTTGGAAGAAAATAATTAGTTTTGAAGATTTTTTTTATGAAACGGCTTTTTACCCGATTGCCCCAGGAGGGTTTGGTTTATTTACAATTAGCTCCTACCCGCGGCTTCACCCACGTGGACCCCAATTCTTAAGCCTTAGTTACTCCTTATCATTGTAGCTATCTGCCAGAGAAAGTCCTGTCAAAATCGGTCCAGCCGTTTTGGAGATTAGCCGAATTAGGTTAGACAGAGAAAAAATTTGTTAATAATTTGTTTTTACAAGTACCGTATAAACTTTCGTTAGCATTTAAGTAAAAAGCTGTTTTTTTGACATTTGACAAACAGACACTTCAATTTGATTTATTTCATTTATGTACATATCGTTAACATTTTTAAATATTTTTATAAAAATCGTAAAAAAAACACAAAAATAGTGGCCCATCGGCATCAGGCACAGGTTACAAGCTGCCGGTGGTCAGGGCTCTAGAGAAAGGAACCTTCTCACTATGCGTGCCGTGTCTAGGTGTACTGCTTTCTGAATCAAGCCCTTGACCCAGCCGCGCAATGAGAGCCTCCTGAGGTGATGGTCAAGGATCTCCGCTATTAGGCCATTAACCGTAATGATTATCGGTACAATTATTGCAGAGTCCACGTCCCACATGTCAATAAACTCGTGTGCTAAGTTAAGATACTTGATTTTTTTATCTTTCTTAGCTTTCACGAGATTCTCTTCATGAAGGACAGCGATATCAACAATCATGGCACGGCGCTCTCACCACAATATCAGGCTTATTGGTTACAATAGTCCTGTCAGTGATGATAGATCAGTGACCATTATCGAGAACTGGGTTGGGCACATACCTGTTGTATGGTACTTCGGACTCCACAAGGTGGTACTGCAAGGCAAGTTGCTGGTGGATAATCCTAGCCACTAGATTTTGTCTGTACAAGTACTCGCCGTTTCCAAGATGAGAACAACCGGAAACAATATGTCGGATTGATTCACCAGGACGGTGGCATGCCTGAAAGATGTCAACCGTACCGTCCTTGACAATGTATTTCCGATAATTATTCGTCATGATAACTTCTTCCGTAATCGCACAGACAAAACATTCGGTTTCCCCGAAGAGGTCGCCGAAACGCAGCCAGGATACAGACACCAAAAAGTCTACATCAGGCTCGTGGAGGGCCCGGAAAAAAAGTCCGTGTAGCTCTTTGCTTTGCCATACTTCCTTATGATCGCTAGTATCAAGTACTGCAGGTTTGAGCCAGTTCTCTTTCGCCAAGGAGAGCGGGGTGAGGCCCTTGTTCACTGCGACCACATCTCGGTGCATACCCACGTCAGTTAGAAGGAAATATTTTCCGAGACTGGAAATCTTGCGGATGTGGAGGTTTTAGCATTTAAGAAATCTCAACTCCCACACTTCCGCGAGATGACCACTAATGATCACTGATGACCGTGGGTGATGCATCTCATTTGCCGTCAGCAATGTACGGACTTTCCTATCCAGAGCGTAAAGTTCCATCTGTGTCCATTTGAGTATGCCGAAAGAATACATCAAAATCGACATGACCCAACTGTTGAAGGCACGCATCTTGTTTCCGCCTGATAAAAGACTATTTAAGACTTTATTCAGGCGGCGAAAGAAGCGATCCCTCAACGATTGTTTCATGCCGGCAACATTGATGCCTAATGCTTCCGACATACCCAAGTACTTGTAGGTTTCGGTTGAGGAGAGGGATCTAAGGCGTATGAAATCCGAGAGTTGGGTTCCCACGGATTCCATAATTCTACCTCGCTTTACATGCATGACTGCATATTTGTCCACACCAAATTCCATCCTGATGGGCTACTGAACGTTTCTTTAACGTTACCTTCAGTAGCTCCATCAGTCGCAAATTGTTGGGGGCAAAGAATTTCAAGTCATCCATGAAAAGGAGATGAGTTATCACTGGACCACCTCTTTTCAACCGGTAGCCTAGAACTGAATCCTCCAGCAGTGTGCTTAGAGGATTCAAGGCTAAGCAAAACTAAAGCGGACTCAAACTATCGCCCTGATATATTCCCCGTTCAATCCTGATCGGTTCATCGATTCCCTGGATTCGTCGTCATCCTGAATAGAGAAGGACCGTCCTCCATTGCCCATACATGACATCAGGAAGGTGCGGAGAGTTGCATCTATCTTGTACAACTCCAGCACCCTCATGAGCCATGTATGTGGCACCGAATCATATGCCTTCTTATAATCTATCCAACAAGTCGACAAATCTTTCCGGGATCTACAAACCTGTTGGCTGATGGTCATGTCTATAAGGACCAGCTCCTTAGTACCACGGGACCCATTCTTACATCCATTCTGAGACACAGACATAATTAAGTTGCTGTTAATATGGCGTAAGATTTTTGCTCTAAAAATGGATGTAAGAACTTTATAGACCGTCGGTAAACATGTAATTGGTCTATAATTTTTAGGTTCAGCAGTACTACCCGATTTATGGAGCAGGTGGGTAACTCCTGTCGTAAAGAACAGTGGTAGCGACCCAGTCTCTAAAGATGACTGGAATTGCGAAGCTAAACAGACGTGTGACCTTTGTAGCCATTTAAGCCAGAAATTGTGCAATCCGTCCGGTCCTGGAAATTTCCAGTTAGGCAACAGACGGACTGCACGGGCCACCTCCAGAGGACTAATGATAATGGCCTCCATGTCTGGTATTGGATCACACGCCTGTTCAACAACACGCATCCAATCACCTTCAGTGTGACTGGCGGGCACCAAATGCTTCGCCAAAAAGCATTTATGGCATCATTTTCCGGTAGACGCGCGTTAGTCACTTGAGTGGGACTTGGCCGCTACCATGCTCTGTATACCCACCTTTTATCATTCTGGAACATGCAGTTCTGAGTGTACCGATCCACTCTTCGCCTATACCGACGGATACGGTTTGCCCATGCATAAACTTTCTGCTTCAGGATGTCGATGCGCTCTGTGACATGGGATACATATTATATATTTTATTATTATTATTCTAGATGTATTTTGAATTGACAGACTTCGAAAACAAAGAAGCATTTTCTGTAATCTAAAATAATAATATAATTTTGAAAGTGTTTGTCTCTCCTCCGATCTGTTCAATTTGATTTCACAGCAGTGGATCGATTTCGATGACTTACGCATTCGATTTGAAAAACTGCCTGCGGTCAAAGTCGCGAGCAAAAAATTTGAATTCATCCAATTCAAAATCAAAATATTTTGTTTCACATAAACCTACATAAGTGCCCACTTGTGAAACGTCAGAAGCTAGGTGCACGGTTCCAATTGGTCGTTTCCTATAGAGATGAGCCAGCAAGAAACTCCACGGTTACTCTTTTAAAAATAATTGGCTTTTACAATCTTTTCAAATAACAGTGTTAATAGGTATAGGAGGACAGACGGTTGTCTGGCGTAGGTTTATTTTTTCTATTTTGTAATTATTCTCTCGTTAGAAGGTCGATCCCTTGTCCATCTGCCAAGCTCGGTGCGTTCATGACCGGCATCAGTAACAAACTTGTGTCTACCACCTGTCATTATGATAACGAGGAGTCGAAGGTCGACCAGCACGCATAGCGTGACAATCATAGAAACGGGTTTTTTACGGGTTTTGTCGACGTAAGAATAGACAAAATGACAGATTGTGATTGTTTATCTGTCATTTCGTCTATTCTTCCGTCGACCAAATCGGTCATGCTAAGCATGCAGATGCTTTATTAAAACTGAACAAACCTCATAGTATAATAAATCCTTCCTCCGTTGGGGATAAAGCCAACCCTCTCCACAATATCCAGGAAGTTGGAGACCATGCCCTTGGCGGTAGCCCTCATCTCAGAGAGGAGAAGACCCTTGATGATCCAGTACGAGTCCCAGTAATAGAACTCCCGGAAACGACCGCCTGGAACACAGATTTATATTTTTATTACCAACTTCTGCCCACGCGTTCGTTCGTGTGTAAGTCGTGAGACACCACAATCTACTGAAAAAACAGCTACATTTTTATAAAACTTCTCGCAAAAGGTTAAATCTGTAACTATCTGCTATATTCGTTCCCTATTCAGCCCAGACCAGCGAATTTTCAGTAGCTCCATGTTAAGAAATACTAAATTGCTTCCAGCAAGTACAGGACAGATTGGAAGTCATCCCCATCATATGAAGTATATGAAGCCAGAAAAGGTAGGTTGAAAACTCACCAGGCACAATAACAGGGTTATTCACATAGATGATGGAGTACAGATCCTGGTTCTGCTTCACGTCTGACTTCATCTTTCTGCCCAGCTGTAGCCACAGGCGGTTCAGCTCGCCAGCCCATTGGTGCAGCAACGGATCTTTGATGTTCTGGAGAAACGCTGGAAACGAGGATTGAAGGTTTTTTAAAAGGATTCTGGATACTTTGGGGAAGAAAACGGCATCAAAATGAAGGACACGCATCTCGCCCCACCACCATCCACCATATCACTCTACCTAAGAGTCCAAATTCACTCTTTATCCCGCTCGCACACTACTGCTAGCGTGAGAGCGAGACAGAGCGGCGCAGCAGGGAGAAGACTCCAAAGCACTGATAGTTCAGGTAATAATTAGAAATGCGAAAGTAACTCTGTCCATCTGTCTGTTACATTCTCACACCTAAACCACTGAACCGATCGTTATAAAATTTGATAGATACGTAGCCTGGAAGCGAGAGAAGAATACAGACTACTTTGCATCCTGGATATTTGAAAAACGTACGAAATACATGCAGACGAAGTCGCAGGCAAGTATGGAATATAGTATACATTTTTCTCTGTTTTAATAACATTTTAAACAATCACTTTATTAAAATGTTAATAAAAGCGCAAAGGCGGAAGCAAAACACCGCGCCGCGAATTTAATTCTTTCAGCTGGACAAATATTTGATCTCACTATCAAGTAGATTTCAGTCAGTTAATGAGAAATTAAAAACCTTCTCAAACAATAAAACTTGTAGGAAGCAACACTATCAATATACGTATTATTACATAAGTTTAGTTTCTTGAAAAGGACTGCTGACCTTGAAGAAATGTCTGGAATAATATGGATGTGCAAGGCTGAAAAGCGGGTAAAAAACACACCTTGGGAGAGGCATATGTCCAGTAGCACGCGTTTTCTACGGGTTTTTTCGACGGAAGAATAGATAAAATGACAGATTGCGATTGTTTATCTGTCATTTTGTCTATTCTTCCGTCGTCAAAATCCGTTTCTATTATGGTCATTCTAAGCGTGCAGTGGACTGTGATAGGCTAAGCAAATAACAATATTGAAAAAAAAACAAGGTAGACCTTGGTGAACTTACCAGGATTGTCCTTCCAGTCGGTGGGTCTCCACTCCTCAAACTCGGAGCCTTCAGGGTCGAAATTCTGATTGACAAACTCCTGGATGTCAGCCTTGGTCGGATGTGAACCTGTCCTGAAGAAATATTCCGATTAAATAATAAACACACGTAGAGTTACTTTTAAGCCCCGAACAGACCAGCGACGCTATGCTGAACGTATCCAAATGCAGACGATAAAAGAGATCCTTCACTGCCAAATGCAACCGGGTAAATAAACGCTCGGCACGCACCAGTGATGCCATTTTAGTTTTGAGTTCGAAGGTTTTACATTAGTAGCATAAAGAAGTAGTAAAGCTAATGTGGATGAGTATTTCAGAAGTTAGTAAGGACATAGTTCAATGGGGAAGTGGTTCCTCCATCTTTTTTTGTCAAGCGGCAAGCAATGACTTCGAAAAGATAAGAAAGATTCCACTGGGAGTAGCGCCCCACATGCCAACAGAATCATCTCATCTGCTCATAGTCTAAAAGATTGATTGCATGATAAAAACGGGGAAATAAGCGCCAAGCAAGATTGCCGCGTTCCGGTGTCCGGGGTATGAGTGCCGGGCGTCGGGATTCCCAGGCAGAATCCCGGCCACCGTAAGCGCGGGCTTGCGGACGATGAGCAATGGGTAGCTCGCCGCTCAATAAGGACCAGGCCCGGGTCGACGGCACGTTGTGTTCCGAAAAGGAGACAGTGGCCCCTGGCAACATACAGGCAACTGAAGGAACGAACACGGGTGGGTTTTAGTGAGTAAGCGTCTAACACGCCCTTCCGCTCCGCCTAGAGCGGGAGAAGTTATTTGATAATTTCCCACCCAAAAAAAGAAAAATGGGTGTGGGTACCGATGAAAATACAAAACATGCATCTTGTTTTTGTCTTATCTGGTTGTTTCCATCAGCATTGTCAAAATAAACCTGTCGTGCCAACAGGCAGCGATAGCCACTTTTTATCAGATTGACTTTATGCGAACCAATAACTTTTTTAACATAACATAACATCACGCCTGTAAGCCCCAAAGGGTTAGGCAGAAGTGTACGTATAGTACACCCACATTTCGCCAGTTATGTTTAAGTCCCATGTAATAGAGGGAATCCAGACTCCGGGCTGCTACTGAGAAATTCCTGATGAAAAACCCAATAACACTATTCCCGACATATGGGAATCGAACCCAGGATTTCATGCTCAGCAGTTACGTTTGCGACCACTAGACCGACGAGACAGACAACATTTTTGTTTTACCAATTGGGCTCATAACTTCGATCTCGTCTGGTGGAAAGCGATGGATGAGGTCTACAATCCATGAAGCGTGTCCAAAAGATGCTTCGAACTTCGATAACTCGTAAAAATATCTAAGCGCAAGCAAGTGTATACCTGGTCATCATCTCATGGAAGTGGTCCAAGGTGATGTTGGCTGAGACCTTCAGCTTCATGTCCACGAAGGTTTTGGAGTCGTTGTACAGTCCTGCCATCTGCACCGTGTCCAGCAGGGGGCCGTGGCAGTAGATCGTACTGGAATCAGAAGTAGGAGGTTGCTTAACTTGGTAAGGCGAAAAAGCCAATAGCCATGATATGTAGGAAGTAGGTCCAAATTCGTTCACGTGATAAAATTTGATAACTTCTTCGTCAGGAAAACGAATAGAAAAGGAAGGAGGGATCTATGGAACTTCTCAACTTTGTAAGTAGACGATTTTTTTATTATACCTCCTAACTAAAGTATTCTGCACCTATCTATCGTTCCTTTAAGGCCCCCAAATGATCAATTGCAATATATGATGACAATTTTTTTTTGTTCGTCATTAAGATTATTAAAAAATATTGGACACGTATTTTATTTTACGTAATCAAAATATTGCGGCGATACATTGAGTTACAATGTGCCATGACGTCACGAGTATGTAGATTTTATACTTGCCTACTTGTGACGTAGCGACCCCCACTCCCCAACTTTAATGCGTTTTTTCTAAGTAATTTTTTATTAATATGATAAAGCAAAAAATACGTGTCTTATACTTTTTTATTGTGTCTAACAGACTAAATAGAATTTCTTCTTTTTTTTTGATCCAGGCATCATCATCTCTATTGTCAAGGGGTTCGTCAGTAAAAAAGATGAAGCTAGTTGCCCGTGGACACTAGCTTCATCTTTCGACTGATTATGACACATTTAGACACCGTGCCTCTGGAAGAGTAGAAGAGAAAATAAAATACATAAAATCTTAAAAACAATTAACCTTATTAAGTAAAATATTTAGGTAGGTAAATATATAAATATACTTAAATACATAGTTATGTAGGTACTCCTAAAATAAATATACCAGGTACTCATAGGCAGCCCCACAAAATTATTAACATTGGGTTATTAGTCCGCCAGTCAGATAATAAAAAAAATATTAGACACATAGGTATTTTTTTGCTTTATCATAATAATAAATAATGACTTAGATAAAACGCATTAAAGTTGGGGAGTGGGGGTCGCTACGTCACAAGTATAAAATCTACATACTCGTGACGTCATGGCACATTTTAACGCAATGTATCGCCATAATATAATGATTACGTAAAAAAAAAAAATACGAGTCCAATATTGTTGAATAATTTACCTGTCAGTTTTTTTTTTTTTTTTTTTTTTGTCGTCATCCCTATTCAATAGTACCTGTAATTCTATTGGTCTCATTGAAATAATAAAAATGCTTTGAGTTTGAATTTAAATAATGGAAAGTAGAAAGTGAGGCTTTTGTCCTGCAGTGTCCCAATACATAAATAAAAATGATTATAAATAAAGGTGGTGCTAACATAGCAACAATGCTAAGCCACGACCTATCTCACATTATAGGAACTTGATACCACAGTATTCTTTTACAACTTAAGTGCATTGACAATCAGTCAGTTGGTACTGTTTTGCATTCGTCAGTTTATTAATATTCTTAGAACAACTCCGGAAACTAGTGATGAGAGATGTCAGTTATAGAATATCGATAAATTAATAAATTGATAAGCGGAAATACCGCAAGGAAATTGACGAGAGATAAATTGCTAATTCGAACCCTATCTATTGCTTTATTGACGTAAACTCACATTTATCACTTTTAGTATTATTTAGTTGGGGTTAACAGGAATACTATACATTTACACTGAGGATGTTCTTATAGCAATATATTGGTCTGCAGCGCGAAAAATATACAAAATATTGTAAACATTTTAAAAGAGTAACTATAGAGATTCTTGCCCAATTCTTCTTCATTCAAAACTACCTTTTAGAAGAGGTAACTAGAATCAATACAATTTTCTCGTAAATGTGGACATTCAAAAGTGCCTTTTAAAATGGCCTAAGTACTTGAAATAATGATTAGACTTTAAAAAATACTTGTAAGTAGTGACAGCACACATAAAACATCACGCTTTGTTACCCCGAAGGGTTGGGAAGAGACAATTTGACAAGTTCTGAATGAATAACACATATAGATGAACAACTTATTAAACTGGAAGCCAACTATTACATAGTTGAGAAAATGTATTAAGTATAATATTTATGATTGAATAACATTGACGCAATGTTTCAAAACAAAAACAACAACAACATGAATCCTGATTTACATAACTGTAGTCTAGAATCAGTGTCAACACATTCAGAGTCACGACAAGGCCGATGTAAGTACTTCCGACAGGCGTCCCGCACGTGTTCCCTTGATCTACTTATAGGTACCCAATAAGTAACGTTACTAGGAAACATCTTAGATATTTTTTGTAGGATCATCCAAAACATGTATGTCTTAAATCTTTCGTCTAAATATGTTTTCAAATTTGATCTTTTGGGATTAACAGGACCAATTTTACCTGAATGTGGAAGATATACATTTAATCTGAGCAGTGTGTTGCATTTTACTGACTCAATAAACTTGTTGCCTCAGTATAAGCTAGACGAAAACATAGTATAGATTATTTGTTAGTTGTACGTAATGTTTTTGGGAAATAATGGTAGTTTTTGGGGTTTGGGTAGCTAAACCCCAAAAACTACCATTATTTCCCAAGAACACTGCTGTTCATTCGAATATTCTTCATAATTTTGCTTTTTGGAAAACTATGGTGTGATAGAGAGTAGAGTAGAGATAACTAGTAGTAGTAGAATCATTCAGTAGAATGATTAAATGTTAAACTCTGGCCGCCGAGAAAATACGTTCCCAACACCTAACAGTTGGACACGATTAGGAACAAATAAAGTATAAATTCGTAATAACACGTATTCTTTTGCACTCAACTGACAGGTGTCAGGATCTTACTTTCTCGGCGCCGCCAGGCGGTCGAAATATATATAGTTACCTATAATATTGTATTTCGTACTGGTTCTGCACTGTATGATGTGTCATAGTCAGAGTAAAGTGATGAGCACTTCCTGCAACGCATCTAGCCCTGATCTACTTGATTTGTGTCCAAGATACCTAGTATAAATACTGTTCTTGCGTTTATAGATAGATTTTATTCTGTAATTCTAGCTAAACAAGCACTATCACTATATTTAAGAGACCGGCGGCGTGTATTATCGCCAATGATGCTGATTCTCTCGTCACAAATGCCTCTAAACTAAAATTCACCAAAATTTAGTTTGTTCTTGTCAACGAAGATTTCCCATTCTGAAATAGACTTAAGTTAACTATGTTTTAATTTAACAGCACTAAGATGGCACTGAGATAATAATTTAGTGAAAAGAAGTTGCTATTCTGAATTTGACATTTTCACTTAATATTTTTTGATTTTATAACTAAATCTGACTATTTATAATCGCGATTAAAAACGTACGGAATAAAATAGGTGCAGAAACAGTACTGAATCTTTTTTTTTCATCTCGAATATGGTGTGTCCAATCGCAAAAATAATTAAAATTTCGACCCCCTTTTAAAAACGATTAAACCTCTGACACTCAACATGTAGGTAATATATATTTTTTTAATTTTCCATACAAAAAGTGAAAATTTCTTATTTAATAAAACACGTTGAGGCTGACCCAGCCTGCACGCTTCCGGCTCTAAAACAACTTCACGGGGTAGGGCAAGCAAATACCACGTGTGGAGTCGCGATTGTCAAATTCGATTTAGTTGTGTCAAAATTACTTTTAAATTTAGATAATTTATTTTGCAGAATAGCCTTAAGATTCTCATAGCCAAAAAAAAGTAAGAAATTTTAGTGATAGGTTAGTTAGTTTAGTTCAGTGTACAAGAGAATCGGCACCATTATTTATGTGGCTCTTCTTAACGCGTTGGGGGTCTGTCCATCTCTCTCTCTCGACTGTGTAGTATTTACTGGACTGTACCGATATTTTCAGTTGGTGATGAGATAATCTTTATGTTGTTATTCAGGACCTGTTCAAGGACGTGAGTCCATCACCCATCTGACACACCTAATTTATCGTCTCAAGTAAAATTCAATATAATTGAGGGTTTTTGACAACAACGAGATAGCTACGTTTTTTTATAATTAGCGAGCCAGCTTCGTATTCCATCCCGCATATTCACGAATACATAACAAATAATGTTTTCCATTCATACCTTTTGGAATCGTAAAACATTACTTACCCACGTCATAATATTTATACCTATCAACTTTGTCAAGTGTTACTCAAAAAACTAGTTTTTTTCTTATTGAAAATGACTAGTTGAATTTGTAAAAGAAAAAAAAAACACAGTTTGTACAATTGTAATTGTTTACAATTGTATAAACTGTAATTTTTTGTTATTTAAATGATAATATCGTAACTTGGGTACAGAACATTATGTGTAACCTACACATATTAAAAACTATTATATTTTTATTTAAAATGCTAGTTAAGACTAACATCAAAACAGTAAAATACTTAAATAGGAACTACTAAAATTCGTAAAAGTTTTTTGCAGATTTGTTTTTTTGCAGTATTACACTGTTTCTTGCGGAAAAAAAAATTACATGATATTTGCCTAGTCCTCCTCTCCCGCATGTGACATTGGGTGAGATTCAACTCGACCCCCTCCCCCTCTAATCTCCTGACGTAATTAATGAACGACCCCTTATGAACAACAAGTTAATAAAAATAAATATATTACAACTCACCTAGAACAGGTAGGTGGGAAGTGGCTCCTATCCAAAGCCGTAGCCACCCCAAGGATCGCACCAAATAAACACCACATTTTGTTATACATCTTCACTTTATCGACAAAAAACTATCGATAATGGCACAACACTACACTAACACTAATATCACTCGGTAAATAAATTAACAGGAACAAAATTGCACTACTTAAAAATTAAATAAAGTTTTTGATTATTCCGTAGTTTTTGTCTTTTTTACGTGTTGAGGTATGTGCTAAGGATCTTATATGACTTCCTTCTAAATGGTTGGATTGTCATTTTGGGTGGTATGCAGGCGAAGTAACTTCAAAACTCAGAAGTCGACATGGCAAACCTGAAACAAAAAGAAACACGATTTAAAATTGGAAATTATCGTTGAAATTGATAATACTGGACGTTGTAACTAGATGTACACATTAGTTATTATTATTAGTTAAATTGATTTTAAATAACAATGGTATCGTGACACAGCAACTTTTTACGTAGGTATAAACACAATGACATGGTGAACAAAATCTGCAGATTCATTTAAAAGATGATGATAAGCTGAAAATCAAACTTTAAAATAACCAAAACCATTCGTCAAATCTATTGCAAATAAACACATCTTACCATGACGTAAACTTCTAAATTGACCTCACAATTAATTCAGAAACAATGTAAAAACAGATAAGAATCAATAAAAACTATCTAGAATCTGAATCGACGGTCAGTCCGTTCCGGCCGGCGGATGCCGATTGTCTGTCTACAATTGTGCATTGTATTGTCCAGTTGTCGCAATGTGAGTGACGAAGGTGTCAAGCGTGAGTCGACTACGGCTGAAAGGACCAGCCACGTGAATTGTGACGTTAGGACCAGCATAGAGACATGGCTCAAGCAATAGGCAGGAGGATTGAATGCTATTTGTGTACCCACGTGTTGCAAACACGAGGTTTGACATGTGAATCAATGATGGAAACTGCGGAATGCCTATTAAAAAGTGGAAGATATTGAAAATACTGATAGCAATTCAATAGCTAATATAAATGAGCATGAAAGGGATTATTTAAGCAGAAAATTAATATTGAATGAAACAGAAAATAACGTTCATTGACATAGTTACCTATGCTATACGGCAAAACAATAGGAGCATGCTTATTCAGTAATTCTAAAATTATAGTTAGGTACTTAAAAGGCAAAAGCGAATAAAATTGTAGTACTTAGTTGAACATTTAACAATAATGAGTTTAATTTTAATTTAATTTATAGGTCCAAAACTCCATGGCAACAAGTACATAGAACTTGACAATTTTAGCGACACTTTACCTAATTTTGATTATCACAATAGCAACAAATTCACCACCTCCACCCTAATGGCGTAACACACGATCAATCACAATCTGAATCATTTTGAAGGATATTGCTAATCCAGTGCTTCATATGTTCGAAAAATTTGTCTGCTCAACAACGTAAATAGCGCAATGAATGTTGGTGAACTGTCAAAATGAAACAGATAGTGATTAATCGTGTGTTACGCAATTAGGACGCTTTTCTCAAAACAACATTGACCTGTATATCGCACGACACATCAGTACTATTCACACACACACACAGACACACATATTACATAACCTTTGGACAGACTCGTGGTCAAATCATTATTTTAGCAGCAAGTGCAAACATAATGCCCTCAACAATAGGTTGGATTAGCAAAACAATAGCAGTGTGGACCGTGTCATGTTTAACACTCGACATTCTATAAATATATACTGCTGAGCTTTTGATTGTAACGTCAGTATCCTGTTAGACCCAAATTAGGTGTTAGTCTGGCCACGCTAACTGCAATGGATTATAAGGGCAACCCCAAGACGGGGTCCGCTAGGGCTGATGCCTACCGGGGTTGCGTAGAAAACCGAAAGGGAGATCGTGGCCCCCGGCAACAGGGCAACCGAAGGAACACGGGTGGATTTTAGTCAGTATGAGTCTGACACACCCTCCCGATCCACCCAGAGCGGGAGAAGTTATTTGATAATTTCCAACCCAAAAATAAAAAGGGCAACCCCAATAGTTTTATATAATATGGTATACTTTTACATCAGTCAGTTTCGGGTACTTGATCTGTCAGATTGCTTAAGCTGTATGTTGTTTTCACTAAATAAAGTAGAAAAAAATGGTTAAACCAATTAAAAGTAGAATGCGGAAGTTATTATATACCTAATATGATATGTAAATTCCAAGATGTGAAGGAACAGCACGATGTCGTCCTTAGCCAAAAACGACAATATTTACGAGATATCGAAAACTTGACGTGTAAGTCATCTAATGATGTGAAATTTTACTGTTTGATTTTTGCATAATAGATTTTGTCGTAGCTTTGCTCTACCTAAATCCCAAAATAATAATCTTGATGACAAAACTGTATCAAATCCATACTGCATCGTGCTAAAGTGACAATTTTTTACCGGCAAAGAATAAAAATATAATTAAAATAACCTATCAAAAACTAAAAGACATACAAAGTATCAAATTCTTTTTTAGTAGTATAGACGGTGTTGCCGTCTATAGATTTTTCAAATTCCACCATTTTTTACATAAACAGAGTTAGTGTGGTCAGGCTATAGAATAAACTATAATTTGAAAAACCAGAAACTAGGCATAACTGCCGAAATGTGGGTGTACTATAGGTACACCTCTGCCTAACCCTTCGGGGATTACAGGCGTGATGTTATGTATGTAGAAACTAGGCACATTACATAAAATTCTGTCCCAACCAAACGATTATGATGTTCAGCTTCATTATTCATGGCCTTTGGGTCAAGAGTGATGAAGCTGAACAGACTCCACAATCCGTAGCAGTGTGTATTTAGGTTATTATGGGACAGTGATACGCATTGTGATTATAAAAGTCTCTAATTAAATAAAGGAAAGATTTTTGCTTAGAGGAAAAGGAATGAGTTAATGTATTGTAAACAAAGAAAAGCAAGATCCGAAACATCGCTTGAAAAAGGACCAGAGAGTTGATCGTTCCTAGACGCACAAAAATAAATCAAAGCATTTGAATCAATTGGAAGACCTTAACACAATAACAAAGGCCAAATAATTCGGAACGGAACACCTGTCAAGGTTACTACCTGACCCCAACGCAGGGTCGGGATATAGATCCGTAGTGAGCCCGACATGCGAAACAATTGTCCAATTAAACAAATTGCAGGTGACGCGATACCAATACATACGTCGGATGCAGGACAAGAAGTGGGATGCAAATAATATCCTGCAAACATGGTACGCAATTTGATTGGATACGTTGATGGGATCGTTCCCGTGGGACCCGATCTAGGCGTAGAGGATTATAAAAGGCAGCAGTATCATAGGACGTCAACAAATAAAAAACTATTTGGAAAATCCAAAAGTGCACGCCTCATAACGCTCATTCAAAAACAGAAAAATATTTCAACGACTTTTCATGAAGACGTATTTTTGACTGCTTTATTACCCATCAATAAGGGTAAAAATTCTCAGCTTGCAACGTACTTTTAAAGAATATTTAGGTTTGCTTTGTTGGTTGCTAGGCAACGGAAGAGGGTCCAACTTGGAAATATACGTCCATACATTTTGACCGCGTAGGTGTTGCAATTTTCTATGAAACAGCAGATTTTTTTAATAACCGACGGAAAATTTCAACTCAGGGGGTTCAGAATCATGTACTGCATCCATGGTAACAGTTTTCGCGTCGATGTCCCTAAAACCCTGTATGTTATAAGCATCATTAAGGTAATAAGCAATATTTAAGGGGCGGGGCCTCATCAAGGTCGTTTCTGACCAACTCTAACACCGCGCGCGCTCATTAGTCAAATCAAATACCGCGCGGTTCCACGGCTTCCTGTTACACTCTTCCGTCCCTTTTTACAAAATCGCTCCCGTAGATTTGACGATATAAATTTATTTAGATTTAAATTGCAGGAAATCGAGCGGAAAGATGTTACACATCAAAAAAATCGTGCCAAAATGATAACCTGTACCCTAATTGCGTAACTTATTTTCGTAAACAATTTTGCCTAATTTGTTTAATTTTGACAGTTCAACAACATTGCATTATTTACGTTGTTGAGCAGATTTTTTTTCAATTTGATTAGCAATCTGTTTCAAATCGAAACAGATTGTGTTGTATTGCGCAATTAGGGTACTGATCCTAAAAACGTTAAAGGCCGAACCAAAATACTGAAAAAAAATTGGTCCTTTTACCCAAGAAGTGTCTTGCTAGTGCTTCATGGTATTTGTTTTTATTTTTTTTTAATCTAATTAAACACAAACAACAGCCAAGTAGACAATATTGACACTGGCGCCTTACATAATTTCTTCAACGTTGCATTCTATTGTAAGTCAAGGCTACACTTTACAACCACAAACGGCTCATATTTCAATAAATTATTCTGAATCAATCTGGTTTCTCGTTATGGTCCTGTTTACAACAGTTCCTACTTCTTACTTGATATTACTTACTAGGTATTTGTCTGTTTTTGCCTAAAGACTGAGAAACACCTAGGAAATACATACCTACACTGTTTACTTAGTTCATATTTTCATGATCCCATATTTTGTTTTCGTTTATCTCTAAAGTACACAAAGATCAGCTCCAATATTTTGCTATTCTATACTTACTTTTCTTATACAATTTCATTCGATATAAAGGAAAAATCCGAATCAATTATTATTCTTATAATTTTTTATCGGTAATAACAAATTAATTTTACGCTTCACTTGACTTTTATTGTTCACATATTATTATTATCCATGGCACATTGTATAACTATGTTGGTATCAATTGTAAAGGCGAATCCAGAAGTTGGGCAATTTTAGTTATTTCTAAAAACATTACGACTAGAAGCTTCGGAGACGCTGAAAAAGCCTGGGGACGCAAAATTGTTTTCTTTAACTTTTTTGGATTGAATACGAGGCTTTCGGCTACTTTTGTATTGTGTGTATTTTATGTCTAGTTTTTTTTTTTTTTTTTAATGTGCGTTCTGTTTGTGCAGAACAAAAAAGAAAATTCTTTCTTTCTTTTTTTTTCTTCTTTCATTTCTTTTCTTTTTTTTCTGAAACGGGACAATTTCGCGTTTGATGGAAGTGTTCTAACACTTTCACACCAACAACTTTAAGCATATTTTTTTTGTATTTTAATTGAATGTATTTTATATCTGCCCGGCACAAATGCACCAATAGAAAGAGTATTTTCTATTATAAATAAATTGTGACGTCTGAAAAAACCAAGTTACAGGTCCCGGTCCTTAGAGCGATGTTGATAACTAAGGTGAATATGAAAAAAAAAACGTGCCAAGAATTTTCTTCTTACATAAAATCATCACCAGCTGTATTAAAATTTGTGCTGCTGACAAAATAAATATAAAAATGACAGAAAACTTTTCTTGCTTAACGTTTCTCAAAATTGAGTTTCCTTTATGAATTGGTCCTACTACTTGCGATAGATAAACTGATGTCCCATTTTGAATAAAAAATAATGGTCACGTTTTATATACACGTGTGTATCAGGCGTAATATCGTAAAACATCCCAAACAAAACTTTAATAACTACTCGATCCAAATGTATGGGACGACTGATAAATTTTTGCGATTACAACATTGCCCCAATGAGAAAGTTGTTCATTTTGATGGTCTGTAATCTTTTCCATACCCTTAATTTAGACCACGCCTTTCTGATATAGGTATACTGTATGTGGAGCATGGAACATGACAACGGCAGAATTAATAACAATTTTTCCTTTTCGCATTCGTAGAATTATTGCGGTCATGTAGTAATAAATAATGCAAGTTGCGATTACTTATTAATCTTATTATATATTGCAAAAATCCAACGAACGTTTTTGAAAGAGTAAACAATGTCAAAAATCTCTCGGTGTATGCGGAACAGCAAGATGACGCGAATCACCGAACAATTGATACTTGTCGTACCAATTGGAAAATTGACCTACCTTTGGCCAATCTTGGCCAAGGAGACATGATGGAATATTCTGGTCCCTTTGACATATGTTAGGCCAATATTCGGTAAAAAAATATTGTGTGCTAACAAACGAAGATCCGGAAACAAAATGTCGGTTCAGACGCTAATAGAACCGAAGATAGCACTAGTTAATCGATCTATATAAAGAAATAAGTTTAAAAGAACAATCATTGTACATTAGAACTGATTTAAGTCAGTCGGTCAGTAGGTTCAATAGAGTTTAAATATAAATTGATCTTGGTGAACTATTCAATCATTATTTATCATTACACTGTCGTCATGTTTTGACACGACTTATTCTGGAATGCAATGTTAGAAATTGCAATCACGTCTATTGAAATAGAAGGAATTCTTACAATAACAGACCACGGGAATAAGGAGAAGGAGGATGATACCCAGCAGTGACTGATATGATGTTAAAAAAACCACAATATTAAATGAAAATTGGTCCTTTAATCCAATCATCGTACGCCAGGTTAAAAAACTAAAAACTTTCAAGATATCAATCATTATGACAACGGTCCCAAGCTTGCTTGAGCTCCACCTTGTTATATCGTTACTATAGTTAATAGCTTTAGTATCCTTTCATTCTTCCGTGACGATTTATGCATTTAGCTACCAATTGAAGATTGGAATAAAAAGACAAGTTACGCCGATCCCAAATAAATTAGGATAAAGATGATAAGTGTGAATGAACGTGGCTTCTGACAAGGTATCAGTTCACACGGCTACACATGAAGCTATACATTTCCAGTATACGCTGACCTTGCATTGTACGGAAATCCTATATAATGCGAGATCAGCATAAACTGGAAATGTATAGCTTGATGTGTAGCCGTATGTGCAAATGACAAATAGATAATTAGGACCACTACATCTCTACCGGGGATGCGAAGAGAACCGAAAGGGAGATCGTGGCTTCCGGCAACAGGGCAACCGAAGGAACACGGGTGGGTTTTAGTCAGTAAAAGTCTGACACGCTCTCCCGCCCAGAGCGGGAGAAGTTATTTGATAATTTCCCACCCAAAAAAAAGAACCACTACATCTCGGATCAGTGCTCCTAAGCGAGTTCACAATATTCCAAGAATTGACAAGTTGGAAGACAACAAATCGTTTTAAGATGAGAGCGAAAATAACGTTCATATATTGATCTAGCAAAAGATAGATCAAAGAGCCAATTATGACTTATGGAAGAAGCACGGTATTATGAAAACATTCAGTGACGATGGAATTTTGCAGCTGCTTTAATCAACAGATTGTCATTCTACAAAAACGATGCGCACATGATGCTTGTTTACTACGTTAACCGCCCCCATATACATAATTGTACACAGGTTCAGTTGCACTTGTTTGACGTATTCAACTGTTTCACGTGACGGCCCCACCCACGGGAAGACGTAAGGGAATCAAGGCACCACGTGCCCTCACACCATCCGTCTGGCTAAATTCCAACAGATCACACGGTCACACCCCCCAGGAATGACGTCAGCGTTAATTTAAGTGTTGATCGATTAGCGGAGGACAAAACGTGATGAAAGATGAAGTAAATATTGATGGAAAGGTAGGGATGCATCAAAAGTATGCTTAAGTCTTGGCAATATTATGAAAGTATTAGCTATGAAGGTGGAGTGATCAAACAAGAATTTTTCAGCAGTATAGATTTTATTGTTAGTTAATAAATAAAGCAGATGTTTGTTGAAATTAAAACTGCATAAAGATACTTGTTTGGATCGAAGGAACAATTGGCAACTAATTGCGTTGCAATGGCTGCAGGTAGACTTAAACAACACAAGTTCGGGTTTATAGAATTAAATAATGTAGCGTTTCTTATCTTACTTACTAAGGATCCTTAAATAGGATTACTAACGACTTCTGTGCGCTTCATTTGATAACCGTCACCAAGTACATCATCTATGAAACTTCATTCTAAGTGCTCCTAAAGTTTCTCATAAGCAGTTCTTGGTAAATAATACACTATCAGTCAAGTTGCCACTAGAACCATATTTAATTTTAGCTTTTTCTGAAAAGTGATTCAAATGAATGTTCGTAACAGGAAAATTATAAACTGCGGGAATTCCTTGCATTTTTAGGGAAGTTTGCGTGACTGGCGCTGGGTAGGTATAGCACAGTATTATTTATTACAGTTGCGAATAAAATAATAAAATTACATTCCACTTAATAAAGCAATAAAATGATGCAAGAGTTAAAACTAAATAGTTATGTTACTTGCCACAAACTCAGACCAAATAAAAAACCAAGATATAACGCTGTCAACAGTGACGTGAGGCCGGTTTCGTAAACATGTGTGCACTTAGTGAGGTGTAGTTTGATTGTAAATGTGTGTGTGTGAGCGTGTATGCACAGCGCGGAGGTGTAGTTTTGGCGTGCGCTACTGTATTGGTCACAGCGCTATTTCTTGGATTTTTATTTGGTCTGAGGCCAGAAAGTGAATATCAGCTAGTTTTCACTTACTAGCAAATCAAGACACAGTTTAACAAACCGTAATCCTAACCAATTAAAATCAAATAAAAACCACCAACACGTAATCTGTTCACGAATGAATTAATTAATCGAACCGAAGGACCACGTTTAACATTCCTTCGATCCAATATTTATACTTTTGGCACTCTCTTCTGGCAATGGTCGGAATCCTCTACAAACGAGTGTACTCAAGATGTCGCTTTGAGTACATTATGGAGAGTAAAGACTTTTCAGAGGTGGGTACGGAGGGTCGATGACTTTGTGAAGGCCGAGCGTTCCGGGTTTTGACTGTTTTGAGCCCGATTTGCAGCTAAATGGGGAAATAGCGACAGATTGGCAGGATTAAGATGTCAATTTGTGTTGTTTAAAGCTAAGTTTAGACACTATACACCGTACACTCAGTGTATACACCAAGTGTCTATGTGTGCACGCACGGTGTCTCTAATGATGACAATCATTCGACATAATCAGCAGATAATGTTACCACTACTGAGACACAAGTCTCCTCGCCGTGAGAGCGAGTGGGCCATAATCCTTCACGCGCGCCCAGTGCGGGTTTGGAAGATGTCGCATTTCTTCGAATTCTTGGTTCTAGGATATGCCAGTTTCATCGCGATGTTTTTCTTCACCGTTTTGAGAGCAGTGGTGATGACATAATTTATTCAAAGTAAAGCGCCTGTCTGGGTTCGAAATTACTTGTAATTCGTGGTCGTTACTACCACCACCACTGCTCCTGCTGACATTCATTATGACACTATAATTAGTGGTAAATCAGCGGCTGCGTGAACACGTTGTGTCCAAGTGTCTCTTGTGGTTGAAAAGATTTTTCCTAGAATATACCCCTAAAACAAGAGTTATCTGGATTTTTATACGACATGTGCGAATAAAAAAAAAAGTCGCAGCTAGTAAATAATAAAAAATAAAAATGATAAAACTTCTTTATTGGCTTGTTCTACGAAACATACTCGATTTAAACTAAAATAAATCACCTATTTTCCTTCCTTATAACTTATAGCTAGCAAATTGTACATAAGTAATTGCTATGTTGTCAATTTTCATCTATCATGGATGAGCATAGATAGAAACAGTGACTCAAGATAACTACGTAAACAAAGTTAAATGATGATGACACATGGATTACTGAGTAGGTAAATCGACTGACTTCCGCTTCTATGTATTAATTTGTTCTATATATAGAATACATAGGTTATATAAAAAACATCATCGTTCATTATCATAATCGAGATAAAATATTACACGTTTTGCTGAGAATTTAGGGGACAGCATAACGCTGTCCCCCCTGGACAGCGTTATGCTTATTACGTATGTAACAAAGTCTAGACAGTACAAAAATATTTGGAATATTTTTATTTATTTATTTATTTATCATAAGCACACCAACAGCACAGTCACAATTTAAATTAACACAATACTATTTGTTCGACCGATAACGAGAAAACAGTTTTGGGAGACGATCCCGTTCTGTCTGGATAACACTGAAAACTAGTCGTAATTAATCATGCATTTTTTGGCTACTGTCATAATATTTCCACCATTTCATCCATAACCACAATGTTTTTATCACCTGCTTCGACATATTCCGGAAAATTCCAATAGTATTTTACCTCTCCTGCTAATGACTAAAAGCAAATCTTTTTTTTAACTCCTTCTGTGTCTATTCTTGGGGGACCTTGCCACCTACGATTTGTTTGTAGACGCTAATTACAAAATCAATTTGGCAATATTTCTAAAGAAAAGGGTTACATAAGGCCTTCACAAAAATCTTGCTCTGATGTTAGGCGTGGTTATTGGAAGGCCTATTGTCCACGAGGCTACTCTCAAAAGCAACGTGTTACAAAGTCATGTGGCGACATCTACATCGCCACGTGCGAACTAGGCATCAAAGACATGACGACGGCGATCGACATTATATTGTATAGAGAAAAAAAAATCCCCACTTTACTGGTAGCCGAGAAAACCAAAAAAAAAATTACCACTTGGTCGACGTTACTAATATGTATACCTATGAGAAATTACAGCTTGAAGGCTCGTACAGACCTGCGCGACACGGGTCGCACTGCCTGTCGCGCCCGCAATATCGCAATGGTCTGCACGAATCTTTATAGTACCTACTAAGAGTCTCTAAGCTAAACTGCAGACAGAAAAATACTTTAGATACACGTAGATCGGTTCCTCTCGGATTTATTTTGATGGTGTCATAATAAAAAAGATTCAGTGTTATTTGCTCTTTTAACTAATTGGCTGGCGGATCTGAGACCATTATCGACCACCATCCTTTACACACTGTTCCTCAAACTTCTATACTCAAATCACCAATGAGTTACCAGAGTGTCGCAGCACAGTATTTCAATAGTGGTCCAAACCAGCGGCTAGTTATAAATTGTAAAAGAGAAGCCGAAGTGAAGCCGGTTTCAACTTAATTATTTTTCAATAATGTTAAAATTTATTTATCAACTTTAATGAAAACAAAAGTCTTTCCTTTATTGACTTTAAAACATCTCAAAAATGCCCAACGCGCCTAAAGAAGTTTTCGCTTCAAAAATATTTAATTGATAGACTAAAGCATCCTCAAGAAATAACTTGTTGATGCAATAATATGAGTTTATTTACTTCGCTAACATCACATAATGACTTCAGAAAAACCTGTGTACAAATAAATATAGATAATAATTATTTGATTTTCCATATCTGTGTGCAAGGGGGTAATGTTTCCCAAGTTAATTACTTGGTTGCTAACAACAATATTCTATAACCTGATAATAATAATTAACGATATCTAAGGAGTGTCTGTTTAATGTAAACATGTGATTCGCTAATTACTAATTAGCAATCACTATCTGCCTACTCATTTGTGACATCATGACTCTCGAAATTCAGGCATTCTGCTGACCCTATGCAACCTTTATGGAAGCCAGGTTTCCACTATGTTATCAGTAAAAAGGTGTTGACCTTTTTACTGATAACATAGTGGTTTATTAATTAAGTTTAAATTAAATTATTATTTTTTACTGCGGAAAATTTTAAGTTTTCATGTAAATACGAACTTTCGTGACTAAGTATTAACAGTCGTACGGATCGATCCATCAGGTTAAGCTACGTGTGCCGGGGTTGATCCGTGGATGGGTGACCATCTTTACATACCGAGACTCCTCCATGCCTCGGAAAGCACGCTAAGCCGTTGGTCCCGGCTGTCATTCGTGGATCTTTGACAGTCGTAACGAGTCGTCAGAAGCCCGAACAACCAGTTTTACCAAGAGTTACCATATTACCCAGTTACTGGGGTGCGGAGGTCAGATAGGCAGTCGCTCCATGTAAAATACTACTATTTAGCTGCATCCAGTTAGACTGGAAGCCGACCCCAACATTTTATATAGTTGGGGAAAAGCTGGGCAGATTGATTGATGTAGATACGAACTTTGTACCTAAGGACCAGTCCACACTATCACTAAGACTTAGAAGACGAGCTTCTGCCCGCGCTTTTGTTCGCGTGAAATGTCTAGTTTTGTAACATAAAATATCCTATGACACTCGGCAATAAAAGAATTTTTGTAATCAGATCAGAACTGACTTTCAGAGATTACCTTTTACAAACATACAAACAATTGTACCTCTTTATGATAGGTAGGTACACACGGCTACATATCAAGCTATACATCTCCAGTATAAGGTGCTGCTGATCTCGCACTGCATAGGATTTCCGTACAATGACAGGTCAGCTTATACTAGAAATGTATATAGCTTGTCATGTAGCCGTGTGTACCTACATATTAGTTCAGAAGTTTAGATTAGTTTTTTTTTTTGCACATTTAATAGTTTTCCTTGTTTCAGACTAGGACAAGCCCTTATTCACGTGATTATCACGCGGTGAGATCGTAAATCACAGTTTTTGCCAGACGTATGTTATTGTTTTTTGAATAAATAGGTACCTTCTGAGTTGATGTACCAGTACAAATAATTCTTATTGACCACTGCGATTTTAATTAATTGTTCTGTGACTTGCTTACTTAAAACTTGTCAAATTATACCATCACGACTCGAGAATAAATCCATGGCACACTTTCTTGAACTGTGATTAAATTAAAACAAAATTGTAGACGAGAACGAATTGTATGAACGTAAACGAAGCAAAAGGAGTAGTAAGGATCGTAGCAGGTGGCCTTCTGTTATTTCTGCCTACCTCCGTAGGCAAAAGGCGTGGTTTTATGTGTGTATGAAGTTGAGAATCCCTAGAAGTCCACATTATATAAAGATTGACTGGTATCAACGCCAAGGTCTAAGAACAATTAATGCCTTTTGATTTACTTTCGCTGCTCGAGGCTAACTATTTGCAAAACATACTGTTCGCAATTCTGTTGCTGTGGTGAGTTTTAATTACTGATAGATTAAATGTAGCTCTATTTTTTTATTAACTATTTGTTTCAAGAATCGCTTCCTTATTAATTAGGATCGATCGGCCCAGTTACCAACTTTCCTGACTACCTAACTAATTATTTTATCGGTATTGGTTGGTATATTGGCTAGAGCAAGCTGACATAATTAATAATATGGCAAATAATTTAATGTTTTGTGTTTCGCAATGTTATTTACTTTATATACTATTCTACAGAATCAAGTTCTTCTAGCTTAACAGCTGTGCTGCTGGGGAGTTTGTTGCGAAACTTCTTCCCAGCTAAAGCGGTGTGGGAAAGACTAGGAAGTGGTGAAGGGAGGGCGTTTTGGGGGACTGTCTAAGTAATTCCGACGTGCAAAAAGTGCCGATTCTCAACCTAGTTTTAATAGACTGGACGCGCTGGGACGCACTCTCGTTTCCCAGCGCGTTGAAAAAACACACTGTTGGATTTTCAACTCTCGGCGCTAAGCAGAGCGTTGAAAATGCAGTGCACGAAAAAATATCGCGGCGATTTTATTACGTTCGTGTGAACGTCGGCTTAGCGATACGATACAAACACAGCCTACCTATAGGCCAAGTTATTTACGCAACCCAGGTGTAAGGACCAAAATTTTACAAAACTAATTATTTCTCATTACGCGTTTGGTACGCACAGATTTAAATAAAACAGGTTCAATAAAACATACACAATGAATAATAGACAAAAAAATCTTGAAAAAACATGCAGTTCGTAGGCAAGAAAGACCACGCGGGTAACGCGTGCTATGCAATGGTCCTCCTTAGCTACCAAAACTGTGGGTCATTGACTTTTTCGTCTACCGTATAAAAATGCCGTTTTAAAATTCATTTTATGATCGCATGATCGACTAGTAGTATTTTATGGCAGTGGTTGTAGAGTTTTGGCCATTTGATGGGTGGGTGACCTATACAGGGTGGCAGGGACATCGAAGCGAAAACTGTTACCGTGGATTCAGTACATAATTCTGAACCTCCCAGCGTTGAAAATTTTCGTCGGTTATTTAAATAAAATATACTGTTTCATAAAAAAGTGCAATACCTACGCGGTCAAAATACACATTTTGACCGCGAAACAGCGGAAAAGAACTTCTCTCGCTCTGCGCGGAGCGGGAGGGCGTGTCAGACTCTTACTGATGGAAACCCACCCGTGTTCCTTCAGTTGCCATTTTGCTGGGGGCCGCGAACTCACTAATCGCTCTCGGTTCTCTCAGTTCTATACTTAACCGAAAAAGTAAGGTCAGCTCTAACACCAAACTTAGGTTATATACCACTCTAATCAGACCTTGCATCACCTATTCGTGTCCGGTATGGAGTAGCACCTGTCAATGTAACTATAACCTGTTACAAATAATTCAAAATAAATCTGTTAAAATTGCCTATAATACTCCGTTTAAAACTAACTTTAAAGAACTACACACAAACATAAAGTTACCTAACTTTACAAAATTCATCTTAAAATTAACTCGTAAATTTTACAACAAAAATAAATGTCATCAAAATACATTGATTGCTAATATTGGTCAAATTAATTTGAAGGACTTGCGCCATCGATGGATACGGTACATACAAGCTTCCCCATCACTACGTGTACTGATAACGCGTCGTAGCTGGGCCCGTACGATGCGCTCGCGCTTCCCCGCTCTCAACATATACAGGTGCGCGCGCGGGAGGCGCGGTAGCTCGTGCGCTGCTGGTGGCCACGCGCGATCACCTAAGCTAGCGCTTGCATCATTCGCACTTACGCTGAGCGCGTAGTTAAGTATTCGCTGCTACCCCCTATTTCTTTTAAATTTAATTATTACTGATTACAATAATTTCATATATTATTCATGTTAAAGATTTAATTAATTAATGCCTCATGTTGTACACACGGCTACACACCAAGCTATACATTTCCAGTTTACGTTAACCTCGCATTGTACGGAAATCCTACACAATGCGAGATCAGCTTATACTGGAAATGTATAGCTTGATGTGTAGTCGTGTGTACTAAGTTTGTAAGCATTATTATTATATACTTATAAAGGTGCTCCTAGCCTGTAAAAGTGTTGTTATTAATATTAGTGCACCTGTTAATTTTTTTTTTCTTTTTAAGTACTACAGCTATGTATATTTTTATGTTAATAAAGATATTTTTTTTAAACTAAATTAACTGTCATAATGATTAGGCTGTAATATTAACATTAATTCAAATTCAAATTATTTTATTTCACATAAACCTACAAGGGCACTTATGAAACATCAGAAGCTAGGTGCACGGTTCCAATTCGTCGCTTCCTATGGAGAAGAGCCGGCAAGAAACTTCACGGTTACTCTTTTAAAAATAAATGGTTTCTACAATGTTTTCAAATTACAGTGTTAATAGGTATGAGAGGACAGTGTAGGACGTAGGATTCCAGAATTTTATGATAGCTCGATCATTCTTAGATGATTCGAATTTCATTTAAATTAGATTCATCGTATGAAAATTTTTGGAGGGTGAAAATTAACCAAAAGTTAATAATAACGATGAGAAATGAGATAGATAGATAAAATATCATGGACGAGCTTTGTTTAGAAACTTAAAATACTGTTATTATCAGCAATCCAGCATATAAAACGAATATCTAAGCAGTTTGAAAACAAAATCCCGTGCACACGACCCTTTTTATTCGTAGGTAAGCGTTACTATATCCGCCGAGCGCTTCAAGCAGAAATAGTCCATATAGTGTATAGATATGCGTTTCTTCGATGGTACCACTACAGCTAAGCGTGATTTTCAGATATTAATACGTAATGAAATTAGTAATTACGTTTGCGTAATAAATAAATTTATTTCAGTAGGTATTTAGATATTTTCAACATGTAAATGGCGACCTGGTAATGACGTGCTATGAACTCAGTTCACCTCTGCAGTAATTATTACCAAATTACATAATACGTTTGTGACGTTAAGGCTCTGACGACTAGGTTCGGTCATCAGAGAATGGCTAATTGTTTTCATGAAATTATGTTTTAGCAATTGTTTTTGAACTTAGTGCAGTGCTTGCTCCATACAATGCAGTGCTGCAAAAATATTGTGTTAGTAAGTAAATAGTAGTTCATATTTGGCCGTAGGATTGCTTAAGAGGAGGCTCCCTAAATTGTAGGTATGTTAATTTGCATTAATATTCTGAAAAAGTCACACATGCAATCAAAATGGAACTTTAGTATATGATTTATTGGATATTTTTCTTTCCAATTAAAAGACAGTTACGTAATTGGAACATTTTCGCTCGATCCATTTTTATTCGAAAATCATGTCTTTTATGTCTAAAATAATTATTGACAGTAAGGATATATAGTTTATTATCCAAATATAGGTTTTTTGCTCTAGATCAATTATTACTTTAGTTATAGACGAAACGAGACTTACGACATTTAGTTCCGTGCTTGAAACACGACCAAAGAGCGCACGCGATATTCAACTTTATTACTGAAGTGTTAGCGTTTAGCACAAAGTGGAGTGGTGGGGTGTATTGGGGCGGAGTTTGCGTGGAAATTGTGTTTGGAGTGCCTGGTCCTAAATTCTATGACCTTAGACATAGATAAAATGCCTACATTTAAAAAAAAGCATCATCTGCCTAACCTTTTTCCTAACTATGTTGGAGTCGGCTCCCAGTCTAACCGGATGCAGCTGAATACCAATCGTTTCCATTTATTGTTCATCTAAACTTCACTGCGTCAACAGTAATTTTGGGTAAAGTTTGGGGTCTAACTTCCTGAAATCTACGACCATTTAATTTCGCAATAGGTAATGGCCTTCATTTTGATAGTAAAAGACGGCAACTAGCAGATTTCTGAGCTATGTAGATCACCTTGCTTTATAATTTCCTATTTCCGGTTGTAAAATAATATTTGCTATTTATTATTTATTTATTTATTTAACCATTTATGCACACACATATAAACAGACAAGAAGAAAGGAACAGAAAAATAAAGAAAGAAGATAATAAAGAAGAGAGAAGAAGATATTAAATAAGACAATCTTTCAGATTTCTTACTAGGTAGGTATCTCCTTACTTTTCTAAACTCTAGAGACTCATGCTTGAGCATATCTTACAAAAATATCTTAATTAATTAATTATGGTCCTTACAAACTGTATAGACATACTATAGATAGACCGTATAATTAAATAAAAATTATACTGCAGTTTGAACTCATTCGATCATTTCGATTTGATTAGCTTAATTTTAATAGTATGTTAGCTTCCTCTTCCTTGATATTTGAACCTAAGAAGTCTGAAGTATAAATTGTATCAAATCTAAAGGCAAGTGCACATTTCAGCGGCCTCAAGATACTGAGACCACGCGTCTGAACTCCGTAAGACCTCCTGCATAATTTGGTTTCTCCCTTTTTCGTCTGCGAAGGGTGTTAATGCAGCTGCTATCTAGCAATGAACACTTGCACATCGCATGATCGATGAGGTTCTAGTATTGGAGATGGGTTGCAATGATGTTGCATTTCAACCTTCTTGCATTAGGTCACATTAGCATGTTGTGTTGTAACTAGAGATGCCGCGAATACTCGCTGTTATTCGGTATTCGGCATTACTCGATTTTTTTTTATATATTCATCGAATACCGAATAATAGTGTCTCTAAATAAAAATAAACTTTTAATGAAAAGAAAAAAAAAATACAAATATCTACTATAAACTACAACTTACTTAAAAATAATTACTTAAACTTTTATAATTCTTGAAAAACAAAATACACTTACTTATTTACTATTATTATTATCATTAATATAAAAAGTTAATCAAAAATCAGCCATGTTGAAGTTAATTAGTTAGGCTTTTTTAATTAATAATTAAATATTTTAAGTCCAAAAGAGGCAGTCAGAGACAATCTGCCCCTGGGATCAAGTTGCTTGCTCTTTTTTCCATAAATCAAACGTGCCTCAGTAAATAAATAAACTATATTATTATTTGAGAACAACAACGAGAAACTTTTTTTATATTCCTTTTTATGTCGAGTAATAATGGCGAGTATCCGACTATTCACCATAGGGAATGGCGATTAATCGGTATTCGACTATTTGCTATAACAACTATTCGCGGCATCTCTAGTTGTAACAGTGTGTTTACTTAATTAAACTTCGAAAATACGAACTTACGAAAACTAATCATTATCTTCCCTCCTTTTCCCACATTCCTTGGGGTCGACGCAACACGTTTTCTACTTCCATTATTTGCTGTCAATCGTCACGCTATCACATACTGCGAAAACTAATATTATCTTTTAAAGAATAGACGGCCTGGTAAGCAGTGCCAAGTGTTTATTTTCTTTCATAACTGTCCGTCCATGTGCGGTTACCTCTAAGTGACATAACAAAGTCTATATATAGACAGATATGCCCGTCTGAATGATTGGTCATACCGAGAATCGGCGTGGGTGTTATAACAAGCAAATTAGATCAAATTAGCTCAATTTGCGAGACCAGTGTGGTAAGTAAGGCAGAATTTGAGGCAACAGAAGATGTAGAGAGGTATTGCTATGCGGCTATTAAGATTTATATGTCGATTCTAAATTAATATAGGTACAAAGTTTCTCTAGTGTGCGCTTCCACTTATTTCCTTTTTTAATGTTTACCAGGATTAAAGGCAACTTAATCGGTTGACGGACACTGAACGAGACACAATACCTACAAGTTTTATTTATTGCTGTTTACTGTCCCCCCAAAGTGTTAATTGTTAACAAGCACCTACAATTTACCACAAAAAAAAACCAAACTATCTCAATTATTTCTACACAAATATACCTAAAATCATGAGCAGAGGACATTTACATCTTGATTGATGACGCTATTATTTACTTCTCCAAATTCTGCTTGTCTCGTAACAATAAATTATTTTGAGAACTCACAAGAGAGTATGAACTGGTTCAAAAATAAATGGTCACAAATATATAGGAGGGAAGGTCGAACTCATGATTGAAACGAAAAATACTTATTCGACGAAAAGAAACTAAATGATCTGAAAAGAATGGAATGCTTATATCTACATCACCCAAAGGTTGACTGGTAGAAAAAGTCTATGGAATTAAGCCCACCTCTGTACATTTATATGCTTAAAGTATTAAATAAATTAACAAAGTGCTAGGAAAGGCGAGTGACAAAATTAAGATCAGGATCAGTGTAAGATACACTGATCCTGATCTTAATTTTGTCACAAAGGAGAGAGGCTTATGATGAGAAGACACGGGTTGACAACTATGATGAACGACTACTTATTTAAACAATTATTATATAAGTAACATTATCACTATCAGGTTTTCACTAATATTTGCATACGAAGCATTAAGGCTACTACAAACAGGCGCGACACAAAGGTACGTCGCGTCGCGCGACGAGCGGTGTCCTTGTGTCGCGTCGCGTGTCGCGCCTGTTTGTAGGAGCGTTTACCATGTCACAGTATAATATGGACAGTACAAAAACTACGTTCGAAACGGCGCGGCACATTGACACAGACGCGCTCATTGACGAGACGTCGAGAACCCAAGCGATTATCGCGGTGCTGTCAGTTGCGGGGCCGTATCGAGACGAGATCACCGCGATCTTTTAAAAAATGGAGCGTAGGTAATTATTTCAACAACTAGGCCTAGTTTCCAGTGTCCATATTTATTTTGTATTGTGACCATATTCACTTGCATCACCAATAGGTATAGATACGTCATAACATCATCCGAGTTGAGCGTACCTAAGGACCACTATTTGTCCAAATGATCGTCTAACGATTGCACGCAGTTTTCCACATGCCGTTAAGATAATACAATTGTTACCAGACACTTCTAGAAATAACCAGTTCCGTCGCCGTGTGAAGATCAAGGTATTATTCGTATGTATTTAGCTAATTCTCGAGTACGAGTTACATCGTTTGTGACTGACGGTTTTACTGTTGACTTTTTAGTAGTTGCTTTACGTAACAGGTCTTCCGTTACATGCTTTCGTTCTATTACTCCGATTTCACAAACAGTCCGATATGTGGCAAAAAACAAAGCGTAAACGTTTCTTCTCTATCTTTAAAAACGTTTAGAAGTCTAAGGTCAAGGTCTTCGGTATAGGGTCTTCCTTGCACATCAATACATAAACTCACGCCTTCTTCTTATGCGGGGGTAGGCAGAATCTACTGAACGCCAGAGCTACGATCCTTACATACACCTTTTGCTTCGTTTACGTTCATACATCCGCAGGGGTTTCATTCTGACAGTATAACAACATTCATTGCGTTATAAATTTACGTTGTAAACCAGACAAATTTTTCAAAAGCAATGGATTTGTAATATCCTTCCAAATGATTCAGATTATGATTGATCGTGTATTACGTAATTAGGCCCTAATTACGTAATACACGATCAATCAGGCATACACACTCACGTCGGTTGCGAAGTCTGCCAATATTTCCCAAATCACTCATTATGTATAGGTATCATGCTTAACCTGTTATCTTAGACCAGAAGTTAAGTGGTGCTCACAAGGTCAGCACAAAGCGATGACCCTACTACGATATGATGATTTACATCACTTAACCTTTTGGTTGCAAATAAGTGATTTCAAATTAAATTAGTCATGTCAATGTGCTCAGATAAAACTATCACTACATGCGAAAATGAAAATCCCTGGTCTGGCTATCCGAAAAGGCAAATTTTAGATAAATTATTTGAATGCTAATTGATCCATCCTGCCTGTAGGCCAATCCAGGAAATATTCTGAGGAAGCCTTTGTCCAGCAGTGGAATAAGTATAATAGGCTCAAATTAAGGATTAAATGTCCATGTTCCATCTATAAGAAAGAGAACAGAGACAGCTGTACAGCACGCGGACAAACATAGAAACAGGTTTTCGACGGAAGAATAGACAAAATGACAGATTGTGAATCTGTCATTTTGTCTTTCTTCCGACGACAAAACCCGTTTCTATTGTGGTCATGCTACGCGGGTTGCTGGGGAGTTTGTTTCGCTACTTCTTCTTCTCAGCTAAAGCGCTAGGAAGTGGTAAAGGGCGGGAGTTTTGGGGGACTGCCTCATGTAAATTTGACGTTCAAAAAGTGCTGGTTTCTCAGCCTAATTTGAATAAATAATATTTGATTTTGATTTTTTAAACTTGTCTTTCATTCCGTATCCAAAACCAGGAAGAGAAACACAGAATACACAATTCTACTGCGATTCCCAAGCCAATAAGCTAAGCCTATTTTATTTATTATAATTAATACAATTTAACATTGAGAATGGCTAGTGCGAACTGGTAACCGAATTAATTATAATATTAATGCTGGAAGTACCTATCTTTAGCAAATACATTGACGTGGGCTTTATATGGCATATATGAATGTTGTTTTTAGTACCTAGAATTAGTTTTTATACTTTGGAATTTGAAGGTAAACTAAAATCAAAAATAGTTCTTGTTTGTCTAAAATTACTATTAATATATATAGCAATATATATATTAATAATAATAGCACTTAATTTTCTTTATAAATATTGTTTTTCTTTTTATGTAAAACATTCAATTAAGATAAGTCGATTTTATCATTTCTTCACTAAAAAAAATATCATTTCCAAACGAAACTCTGGTCTTTTCGCCCAAAATATAGTTCGTCTTGAAGGACCAAAAAATGTGAAATGAAATTTCAAGTTGCGAATCTGCCACGAAGGACTAATTGCACTAACGATCATCCATAATTATCTACTCACAAAGGACTGGAAATCAAAGAGATGCGCACCTAGTGCAGTTTACGTAACTCGCAACGGGACAATACGTGTATCTGTATGTCAGCTGACAGAACTGGTGCATGCATGATAAGCATGGTGATGAATGAAATTACGTCATCGTGGACACAATTACTATTCTTTTATTTTTGTTCTTCATTTGTTTAATTTAGACTTAAATTTTTTAATACTTGATCACTTTCTTATTGGACTGGAAGTCTGCATTAATATAGATCAGAACAAGATGATTGCGCGTAAAGATCGGTATTGGGCAGTGAACTCGAAGTGTGAAAAGATATGAAAGTAGTTTTTGGCACAAAATTGCAAACACTAGGCTAAATATCTGGATGACCGAGCTTTGCTCGGAGTTTTTTTTTTTTTTTGAACGGCGTTTTCTAAAAATGAAATCTAGCTAGATCGATTTATCGCCCCCGAAATCCACTGCATACTACATACATTTCATGAAAATCGTTGGAGCCGTTTCCGAGATTCAGATTATATTATACATATATACAAGAATTGCTCGTTTAAAGGTATTATTAAATGAAAAGGCATAAATCGTACTTGCACATTTAACAACTTACATAATAGCCAGAATGCAGTCTATTATGAATCTGGTTGGAATTACACATGCCCTATATGTGATGCCAAGGTAGAACGCTGAATCACGCATCATGAGTAGCTGTGAGTATATAAAACAATCCCGTAGTGAACAGTCGACAAAGTCAGTCAGTTTTGTACGGACAATACATTGCATTGATGTTGATATAGAGAAATAAGATAACATTGAAATTAATAAGGTTACAAAAGCAAGATTTGGAACAAGGAGAGACACACAAGAGGAGAACACAGCCAAGAGAGATAAAGTGGGTAGCTCTGGCATTTCAAGAAACTTGTCATGCTAAGATCTAGTATTTAAAGCAGACCCTGATGACAATTACGTTTCAAGTACACTTAAAATCTTTATATGATATTTTTAGCATATTACTGAAATCAGGATCCCTTAAACCACAAACAACTCCGTATAAGAGAAAATTTATAAGAGTTACAATTTTCTGGTCTTCACATAATACGCCATTGCTCAAGATGACCTGAACAAAGCGTATGGTAATGAAAGATACATGTCTAAGTCCACAGTAATTAATTATTGCAATCAATCACCCGACGAGTCCTTCGGTCCTTCCATCCATAACAGAGATAACAGCTGATAAGACCAACTATTCCATGCCAAGATCAAAGGAAATTACTTGAAACACGTTCAATCATCATCTGCCTAGCCTTTCCGAACTTTGTTGGAGTCAGCTTCCAGTCTAACCGGTTCCCAATGAATACTACATAGTATCTAACACAGAGCGACTGCCTATCTGACCTCCACAACCCAGTTACTGGGTAACATGATACTCCTTGGTAAGACAACAGACACGTTTGTTATGGAATGAATATCCTTAATTGAAATTCGCGACTCGTAGTCGCTATAGTTTTCCTAGTGATAAGGTGGGCGTTGAACGGACATATACAATCAGTGAGCACGTCACTTACACGTGGCACTATTATGGCTAAGTTATTGCCTCTTTCAGTATTATTACAGGGATATTTTATTGGCTAGATAGGTATAAGTCACTACTTCTTATACCAGCAGAGTGTTATATTTCAGAGGAAACTCCTAAAAAAATAAGCTGCCCAAAATAAACGGAGTGTCCGAACTTCCACTTTTCATATTCGTGAATAATTTTCTGAATAGATCAAGATGAGAACGAACATAAATCATTTATTTATTGACAGCTAGCAAATTGCTGATGACTATAGTAAGCATTAGTTCCCTTACCCCAGAGATAGGTGAAGTAGAATCTATTGCGCAAATATATTTCGCTCAGTTAGGTACATTTCCGCATACAATTTTCGAAGGCTACCAGTTTTATTTAACAATGCAAGGAGCTCAGCTGATTCTACTACAAAACATAAGTTACTTGTATTTAGAGCACTTAAAAGTACGTAAGCGGTTCTCAGTACTATATTTTTATATGGACATTTTCCTTCCTTTAATTAAAGCAATCAAGACCTCTTAAAAACACAACACGAATACTCAATTCCGCGACCGTTGACATTTAGAAGTCAAGGTGATCAGCAATTGCAGAAAAATTCAATCAGCAATGACAAAAAGACCTTTGGTGTTAATTGATAGACTATGTTCGTTGATGTCAGTGTCGATTCTGGGCCGGGTCAAACCCATCTTTGTCTAAAACCTTTTACTTGGTTCTATCTTTAGGACCTTCTAGACTAGGAAATAAGGCTGGAATTTTTGAAGCATAATTTCTTCAATTCTAGTTTTTTCATTACGTTAGTTAGTTTTAGGGTAGCCAAGTTTGGTCTTGTCACGAAATTAATATGTTAGAAGATTAACTTGGACAAAAGCCATAGCAAAACTTTAGAATTTAAAGGCTTATGAAAAGTCATAACTACATACAATTTGGAAAATATCCCAGTAATCATAATAGTTGCGACCTCTACATCATCTCAGGTCAGTTCAGGTCAGTTCTCAAGCTTGTAAAATGCCAGACATGGAGATAATTAATTTTTTACATCATTTCATGTTGCGTATCCTAGGTATCACTCAAATTCCACGTGGATACGAAAGACCAGTTATATACCTCTTACAACTAAAAAAAATATAGCAAAAAAGACTGGTCTGACAACTAAACGAGCCGGAACATGATTATTATAAGGTTAGCAACGCGCTAGCGCATTCACATGCATGTATTGTGTGAAACTCATCAAAATCATGAATTGTGGGCAAAATGTTTCGCCTGTAGCTTGTAGTTTCATTCAAGTAGTTATCTAAACGCTATCAGTTATTACTCGTACTATTATATCGAATCTGTTCCACTACATTTTAGGATAGAATAAACTTTTCATAATGCAATTTTAAGTGCGATAGAATTAAATTTAAACGTGTAAACAAGGTAAAAAAAACTATTACCGTGTGCATTACTGCATTTAGTATATTTAGCTATAAATTCAATTCTTCTTCTTTTTAAGTCGATGATAAAACATGTATTATGTTAAACGAGTTGGGTCCAGTAGATAGCTACGCCAATCGCGGCATCAGTGACATTTTTTTCAGTTATCTTATGAAATTGGATGAACAGTCTATCATCTTATCTTATGAACGATAATTATGTTAGCGACGGCCAATCTAGTACTGCACACATACTATGACTATGAAAAATAATGAGAGGCAGCCTTTCTCTAAAAAGGAACCACATTAAAAGGAGATAGTTGATAAAAACAACGTTGACGATCATCTACAACTTAAGTGATAAGACTATCTACTGTAATTTCTACTTTTTTGCAATGTTGACCTATCCTGCGCATAATGTCATGAATTGCATTCATGATACAAGCATTATAAAATTATGTCCAATAAAATTCTGCCATCTTAAAAGTATGCCATTGTAAATTCGAACATATAAACATTCGGCCAAACAATAATTATAATAAATAATTTGTATGCCTTTAAAATATTCGTTTAAAGAAGATAATGCCTAGTGTGCCAAATAAATTTTGGAGCATCTAGATTCTGCCAGATAAAGGGAACCCGTAATACATATCATGTTATTAATCATGAAAGGACGTCGTGAAGAATGACAAAATGACAGATTCGCAATCACAATCTGTCATTTTGTCTATTCTTCCATCGACAAAACCCATTTCTATGGTAGGTGCTACGCGTGCTGAAGTGACTGACGAGACAGCTGATCATGACCTTGCCCATTTAACTTAGTTAACCTGTCAAGGTTGTCTGTAAGACTACCAGGTCAAAATAGATAGAGACAATATAAAATACATGAGAGCAATCATAATATTTTAAATTACACGTGGGAAATTAAATTGAATGTAAAGATAATCAAATTAAGATTTAATTAAACTGACGAGTAGGCTGTAGGTATGACTATTGTTTTTGAATTACATGATGAATTTAAATAAGAACTAATGGAAACAATGTAAAAATAAAGAGTTAAAGGAACTTTAGTAATAGCTGATAGTATAAAACATGCAGTAGATCGTACGTAAACAATAATAATTTATACCAGACTATTATGTTATGATTACTTATGACAGAGACAATACAGTTAATTTGCACAGTGCAAAATGAATGTGAATTGAACAATCGTAGCACTACCTTAAGCTTGTTTCTTTATGTTACTACGATTAGGTACTCCTAGGTAAATAATTAGTATTCCGTTTTATTGTCATTCTTTTCACAGGATTTGATAAGAGGTCTTAGAATCCCTGGCCTCCAAACAATCATACCTACTTCTAAATCCTAGCCTTCATTCCTTGGAAAGCTCAAAAGGACCGGAAATATGTTGTATCAAAGGACCACGCTTAACTATAAGCATAATGAGGTAGAGACGCCTGACTGACAAGCAACACAATGACCTATTAACACTCACTGATATACAACAAGCGCAGCGTTACAGCCGACTGAAACAATCTGTTTCAGACATAATTTGCAAATAAGCGCCATTAACAGACCAGGGTATGTCTCAACCAAGAAACAATGTCTTGGCAAAATACTCGAAACAGACGTTGCCACCCGTCATAGAAACTTGACGGAATGCATTGACTTGACTAATCATGGAAGCCAAGATAAATTGCGAAGACTCAGTTCTTGCGATGCAGAAAATAGTGCTGAACAAATACCGTAAAAGGCAGTAATAAAGATATGTTGCGGTGCAATTTTATTAACACAATTAACATAAATATATCGACACAATCCGTCGAAAAACATTTAAATTATATCGATAAAGCGATAATCAACAAGTGATACGTCGACATTTCAGAGAATATACTCCAGCAGTATGTACGACATTCTTGAAAAGAAAAGTTGTCAATCAAACGTAATGGATTAGTAAACATCCAAGCTAGCACATTTCACAAAAAGGGATAAAAACTGCAAATTCGTTCAGTATCACGTCAAGACACAGTAGTCAAGGGTAAAGAACGGCGTGGTGTGCCAAAACTGTTATTTTTGGACGTACGGAGTAAGAACCGTCAAGATCACGGTTATACAACCAGTACAAATGAAACGTTCAACTTACCGAAGAAACTTGATCGAATAATCACAACACAACACAGTCCACTGTATTATAATCAAGACGACAACTTCGCGAGAATTAAAATTCCTAGAAATCGAGACGTCCGCACCGTGTGACGGTCAGATATGAACTGAATGACTGTTTCGCATTGTGTAGTGTAGCGACCATACTTACACACATATACAAGTTGGATGAAAGTGAGGTGTGTATATATACATATATGCTTTTATTGTGTGTGCAAATCAGTCAACACGATATACCTTGATGACGCATTGGTGATTGCGTTTGCATTAAAGTTTATACAGTTTTTGAAGACGCATTTTGTAGCTTCTAAAGAAGGAAATGATGATATTGTAGCCACTCGTTATGTAAAGGAGCGTAGCAACAAAAATATGCGTGAGGGAAATATAAAAACGGACAGTGTCGCGTCAAGAAATATTCAGTTTTTTCTGTACTGAATAACCGACTAAATTTATTTATTATTCAGGATATTGGTATCTTTACTTGGTAATGAGACACAATAGCTAAAATTCACGAAAGAAATCACAGTCTCGCAAGAGGTCCAAACCAGAGCAATTAAGAGCAAGTGCTCAAAAGAAGTATCCCATTTTTCCAAGCGGTGTTTTCCGTAATTGCTGAAGACGACAAGTAAAGGAATCGTTTTAACGCGGTGACGGTCGATTGCTGTGACCATGAAACTACGTGTAGGATGAACGTGTAATGTTCGTTATTGTACGCATAGTGAGCCAGTAGTTGACTGCAATTCATTGCCATTTTGTACTATTCATATTCTGATATGATTTTCCCAGTTTTATTGGGTCAACAAAAAGGTACTGCGTACGGCCTGCCATGTTATCTCTACACCACCCTTGGTTGACTGAAAGAGATCTACACAGTTAATTGATTCAGGCTGACCTTGAGGAAATCCATTAGAAAATATAATAGACGTTGATATATTATTTAGTAACCAGTTCCGCTTAACTATTCCTAAAATGCCATAAAAAAACCTGTAAGAAATCGACACGTATATCACCTCTCGACGAGGCATCCTCAGGATGACCAGAACTGCATAAAGTTTTATTACAAATGAATACATAGGGGCCCAATGACTTCAGGATTCAAGTTCTCACCTCCTTATGAATCTTGTTCAACCTTCTTGATTGAATGTTAAGAGATGGACGTTAGATGCTGAAAACGGAGTTCGTCAATGACATTCTAACTGTGGTACTTGAAACGATATTTACGTAGAAATTAAAAATTAACCCAATCAAAGACACTGTTTAAAGTATTAGACATAAACTTGTCTTACAGAAGTAATAGTATGCTGGACAATATAAATAAAATATAGCAAAAGAAAAACAATAGCTAGACTTAGGTACCGCTAAGTAGACCAGTACCCTAATTGCGTATTGCACAATCAATCACAATTTGTGTCGATTTGAATCAGATTGCTAATCCATTGTTTCATACGTTGGAAAAAAAATCTGCTCAACAACGTCAATAACGCAATGAATGTTGTTGAACTGTCAAAATGAAACAAATTTTTCATAATCGTTTACGAAAATAAGTTACGTAATAAGGGTACAGAATACAATAACCAAGAGAAAGCCAAACATGCTAGCAACACTAATGTATATCTTATCGGAATCCATATCATTGATATCAGATATAATACCAATGAAGTTTATCAACCCGGAAACCCCGCCTATATTATTATTTTTAGTATCATTTGCAAATTGATAAGTAATAAAATATCATGCTAACGGCCAAGGCTATCTACTGTGACTCGTGTAGGTACCTACATTTATCTTTTTTTTTAAATATATGTTAATTCATTGTTTAAATATTATATGTAATATTGAGATGGATGTGTGGAGTGACAAAAATGGATAAAGTAAGATATCAATATATAAGAGGAAGTTTAAAAGAGGCGCCAGTGCCAGAAAAGTTGAAAGGAAATCGTTTGGCCTGGTATGGGCATGTGATGAGAGGATGTGAGGAGAGAGGAAACGCATGTGACTAAAAGAGTGATGAATATATATGTTGATGTTGTTGAAACGGGAGAGCAAGGCCAACGAAATTATGGATGGATTGTGTAAGGAATGATATGAAAGAGAAGGTAGTGAATGATAGCGTGACAGTTGAGAGGGGAGAGTGGAAGAAGAAAACGTGGTGCGGCTACCCCACGTAACATGGGACAAGGGCAGAAAGAGGATGAATTATTTTTAAAATATTGTAATTATTACTTACTTATTTAAATACAAGGACTTTAAGGAAGCTGTGAAGTTGTGAATGCGTCAATTTTGTCAAATGAATACTTGATAAAGTACAAGTTCTGATTTTTTTTTTTTTCAAATTTTCTGGTTTTGGTATTTACCAAAACCAGAAAATCCGTGCCGTTTTTCGAGAATTGTATTTACAATTCTCGAAAAACGGCACGCTACATCAGCTGTAAGATGACGTAACAATCATTGGTTGGTCTGTCGCCCGTTCCGCTCTCTTATTGGTCAGCCAATGTCTTACGACCGTCTGACGCGTGTCCGTGCGCAAGAATTTAACATAATGTTTCATTTATAGACTTTGTATTATTTTTCTGTTTCTAATAGTACACTTGAACTAATAGAATAGCTTATGCTTGTATGATAGGCACTGCGAGTAATTTGATTTGTCTGAAAAATCCATTAAAACCAAAAGTAGTTTAATTAAATTGGGCTGAGAATCAACAATTTAAGAACGTCAAAGTTACATAAGACAGTTCCTCAAAACGCCCGTCCTTCACCGCTTCCTAGTGAGCTTCGAAGAAGTACATAACAAACTCTAAAAATAAAACTTGACATCAAATTTTAAAGCATAGGTAACCATTTTCCAAGTATTAACAGCTTCGGTGGATACACCCTAGCTGAAAATCATTTCTTCTCGTCTCCGCTTCGGACATCTCCGCGCATCTCCGTTTTGGTGACGGGCCTAACAATTTGAATGAAACTTTCGTCAGTCATTACGAATTGCGTGGGAGGACAGTAGGCACTATACGGACAGGCAAAACCAATCTGAGATTCTCAGGTATATATCGAGATATACAGAGTTGTGGGATCACTTTGCAGCAGAATATTACATAAAATCACGCCTGTATTCCCAGAAGGGTTGGGCAGAAGTGTACCTATAGTTCACCCACATTTAGTCAGTTATGTTTGAGTCTCATGTAGGTAATAGGGAGCTTATTGTCATCAACTGGGCACACATCCAGACTCCTGGCTGCTAATAAGAAATTCCAGATATGTATAAAAATGAGGCAGAATTAAGGAGAATCCTAAGTTTTCAAATGTCATGGTTGCATGAAAGAGTAATTGAAAATGGAACAAACCTTACTTAGAGAGATGTAATTAATGATTGTAATGATTATAATTCTGTAAATACATATTTTTTATAGTCGCGAATCATATTATGATCAAGATACAACTTGACACTGACCTGAAAAATGCATTTCGCAAGCAACTACTGCGGATCCATCTTAAATTACTAAACTGAAATTGTTCTTGGCTTCGATGCAACAGCATTATTGAGGCTGTGCAGGGCTTTTAGACGCAAAGTAGTGAATACATACATACATAAACTCACGCCTTCTTCCCATGGGGGTAGGCAGAAACTACAGAACGCCACCTGCTACGATCCTTACATACTCCTTTTGCCTCGTTTACGTTCATACATCATGTAACGTCATCATCATGCATGTCGTGTGTTCATCATGTATGTGTGTATCATGTGTGTGTTCGTTCATGTAGTGAATACTCTTGAGTTTATCGCAATATACTCCAATGCTTTCAAATGTGCCGGTTATTAAAACTAATCTGGATGGTATTTTAGTATTCAGGGCCAAGCATTGCTAAATAATACACGGGTCAGATTCAGACAAAAGTTTGAGTTATGCCAAAAGACGAAAGCACATACACCAGCTGTCTTTTAATTTTGTTCAGTCAGAAGCACTATTCTAGTCTTGGGTATATGAGTATCAAGAATATGCACGAAAGCGTAAGAAAGCGGCATCACTGCTGCACAGAGTGCGTGTGAGTAGCAACAGCATCCTGAACTATTTTTTACTAACAAAATGGATCATAAAAAAAAATGATGATGTGGATATTTTTAGTAACCTTTTCCGCTTAGCTATTTCTAAAGAGTCTTGAAAAGACCCTGGAAGAAATCGACACGTGTTTCACCTCTCAACGAGGCATCCTCAGGATGACGATTAACTTGTCGTGAACTCGAACACGGCGTGTTGCCACACCAAGCACCGAGTCCGCCTGCGCGTCTGCACCGCACCGCAAGGTCACGCCTGAATCAATTAACTATCTTAAAATGGATCATGTTGTCTGAAAAAAATTATAAATTTTCTATATTCTATTTATACTATATAATAATATTATAAAGAGGAAAAAATTGTTTATTTTTTTGTATGTAGGTAGTAATTTCCGGAACTATCTGTCGTTTAAAAATTTATTTTTGCATTTTATAGCCCAATTTATGAGGAAGGTTATAGGATATGTAACATCACGCTACGACCCTTAGGAGCCGAGCAAAGAGAAAAAAAAAAGTCAGAAAGAACGCTTAGCAAAAAAGAAGTAGTAGCGCGAGTGGGCGATGCGATGCGACGCGGTGGGTCGGGGGCCGAAATTTCATGCGGACGAAATCGCGGGCAGGCTGAAGCTAGTGATGAATGCATATTATATAGAAAGAAGGACCAAAAAAGCGAAGTTATAAACACAGGGCGCATCAGGTTTTAGACCGCGCGCACTTTGGATGCGTTTTCGTACAGATTTCACTCGTGCGCACACGTACGCATTTTACTCGCGCGTACACGTACGACCATGGTCGTACGAATTGAGTGCGCACTCTGGATACGGCTTTCTCCGTCAAATAGAACAAATCGCAACAAGTTCAGATTTTTTTCGGAGGTCGGAACTAACGTACCGTACGTATACGTACGACTGAGTTGCACCCAGTCTGCGCGCTCCCTTTGTACTTGGAAGGTCGGGATCGTTCGTGCGTGTTCGTACGTGTACTTATGCACGAGTGAAAATCGTACGAAAACGCACCCAAAGTGCGCGCGGTCTTAAACCCCCACGTACTTATCATAATGGAATATCTTGCATATTCTGCTACCTATCTTCACAGAGATTTGCGCGAGATATTATGTAATTATTTACATAAACAGAAGCTGTTATCAAAATGTCGGTTTTAGCATGATCAATTATGATTATCTTCTGGAAGTGTCAGTAAATAAACTGTCATACAGGTAGATAGAAACTTACATTTTTTATATTATCGATGTGCCCATAGACACGATAGAGAATCCACTAATGGATTATTTTTAAGTAATTATTATTATTTTAACTAAATAAGTGGAATTTATTGTCGTCCTTCGTCTGTCACACAACACAAAATTAAAGGCAAATCATTGGTAATTCATGGCTTGTATGTTATTGGGTTTTTCCATCTGGAATTTCTCAGTAGTAGCCTTTTTTGTGTGGGAAATTATCAATTAACTTCTCCCGCTTTGGGCAGAGCGGGAAGGCGTGTCAAACTTACTGACTAAAACCCACCCGTGTTCCTTCAGTTGCCATGCTGCCGGGGGCCACGATCTCCCTTTCGGACTTCTTCGCAACCCCGGCCTCAGTAGTAGCCTGGAGTCTGGATTTCTGCCCAGATGGTGGCAATAGGCTTACATGGGACTTAAAACCATAACTAGCGAATTGCGGGTGTACCATAGGTACACCTCTGCCCAACCCTTCGGGTATTACTTAAAAGCGTAATGTTATGTCATTGGTAATTGTCCTAATTATTGAATATTGGGTAACACACTAGGTTCATTTTAGATTCGCAATAACAAAATCATGAAGTAAAATGATCTAATTATATCAGCCTAACTCCAAGTCACGAGTTTTCAAAATGGTTCTCTACCTCACAAACTAATATAAACTTTACTGGTCATGTTTTAAGGTAACAATTCGGAATGCTTTTAAGCTGTAGGAAAAAAGTATAAGTAAGTAGATATATTGTTCACATCTTCTAGAGGAATAATGTGCATTATCATCCAAATCACGACCAAGCGTTTCCATTGTTTTTAACAATAGGAAGATGATGCTGTTTGTCTCAAAAGTCATTAAGAACGATTGCAAAATTATGAGGCTGATTGAGAGATCTGTGTTAAATGGAAAACAATATTAACTTTTGTCATTTTAGATATAACGCACTTGAAAAATGCAAAAACATCTTACAATGTTTTATGTACATAAATCATATGGAAATGACAGCACATAAAACTTGAGGTAAGGAACACCATTTAAATAAAAATTATGATACTGACAAAAGAGAATACATGTTAACTATAGACATTTAACACAAGCAAATGAAGAAAACACTAGGAAGTAGGAACGTAGGACCAATGACAGCCCCCTTCTTTTAGACCGCAACCCAGAAAGCCTTCGTCTAATAACTAGACATTGTACAGGACATTGTTCGGCGTCCATACATCGTTCGCCTAAGTACCAACAGAGACGTGAATTTACTTTCTGTGTTTTAAATAATGCATATATTCGATTGAATCTAAATTAAAATCACGGACTCCGCTGAGAATTTAAAAAAATATAAAACCCTTTCGGATTTTGGGGTTATAATTAGGCCAATAGAAACATATTAACTTGTGTTTATTAGTGACAATACATTAGATTTTATCTTCAAACTTTTCATATATTTATGTACTATTAGTTTAGTCAGAACCATTCTTTCTTTATATTAACTTATTTGTAGTTATTAGATAGGTATTATAAAAATGTACTCTGAGTGACAAAATTGACACTGTCATTAGGTACTAACAAATGTCAAAGCGTTATCTATCAATTCATCGACTGTCAGTGTCGATTTTGCTCGTTTCACACAGCGCTTTCAATCGCTTTATTCTGTTCGTAACTAAAAACCTTTTTCATAGATCAAGCGCTGAGAGAGCCTATTCAAAACGTCAAATTGAAACAAAAACTAATGGCGCTGAGGAATAAGACCGAAGTTAAGTACTTTTTTAAATGTTTTTAGAAATAAGAAGTGTTCGTTCCATTGCAATAAGCTCCTTGTTGATCGAACCTTCAATGTAATGTAAATTATTAAAAAAAACTAAAAAGTAATTATTGTAAAGGTTTCATACGTGTTGATTCATAGGCCATTTGTAACATTGTCCTTTGTTTTTGTAACATGAACCGACTACTATTATAGATTGGAGCCCACGTAAGTAACAAACAAGGAATGTGCGTCACAACATACAGGCTGTTCTGATAATAGATATCGCCTTTTAGCATGGTAATAGCGGTCATTGCCCTTTCCCTATAATCTCTTCGCAGGAACCCAAACAATAAACTATTTATGGTTTTTAATTATTGGAACATGTCGCAGATTACGATAGATATTGATTCAGGACTTTATTTCAATAAAAGATGGTAAAAAATGTAGGTGGTCAATTACCGCTATTACGATGCCAAAACGCGACAACTATAGAAATCTGCACTTTTGTAATGAAAAAGTAAATGTAAACACAGGTGCTACTTTAGTAAATAATATTTAAATGAGCCATGCTTCAGATGCCATAACTTGGAGTAAAGAACTAATAGAAATATTTCTATAAGTTTTTTGTTGTCTAAATAAATGATATAATTATCAAGTGCAATTGTTTAGCATATACCTTATTAGTTGACGGATATATAACTGTTGTATACTGGCTTAAATAATACTAAACATAAAAGTATAGATACTGAGCTAACATTATAGCTATACACTAAAATATTAGAAGTGCCTGTTAATATAAATCATAAAGCAAACAAGAAAAAGCCAATAAACGTGGCGTGAAAAGTGTCATGGCAAAATTTTATAAAGACATCGTCGAATTTAAAGAAGCAATTTCGAAAGAAGCTCAACCAAGAATCAACAATTCCAAATTAAAGTAATATCTATAATATGACACATCATTATCATTATGTTACCACTATCATAGTCGTCCCCTTTCTAGCCATATTATCTTTCACATAGTCCATCCATCCTTTCTTATCTTCCCCTACTCTTTTAGCTATCCACATTTATACTCAAAACTTTTCTAACAGCATGATCCTCGTGTTTCGGCATCACATGTACATATCTATGGCACAATGAAGTTAAAAGTAAACTCAATATAATCAGTAACATCGACACTCGTAGCTAATGGACTAACAATGTACCTAGTCATCTAGGGAATCTTATTATTATTTTTTCTAATCAAAGTGTATAATAATCAATATTGCATGTTTTAATCGCTTGAAACCGATACTGAGCTATAAGAAAAAAAAAAATTTTATTCGACTTCAAAAATGATTTTTATTTGATTTGAATGGAATAAAATCAAAATCAAAAGTAATTTATTCAGACTAGGCTGAGGATTAGCACTTTTTGAACATCAAAATTACATAAGACAGTCCCCCAAAACGCCCGCCCTTAACTAGTTGATTATGTTACAACACTTGGACTTCTAGACAATGTTAACCTCGTTTATAAGGTCTTCAATAATGGAGATGTAAATAACAAGTAACAAGAATATGTAGTTAACTAACAAAAAAAGGAATAGACTGGTCATGATTATGGTACGTAATCTGTTTGTCGTATGTAGGTAATGATAAATTTTGCATTAGACAGATTGCAAAAGTTTCCACACTGTATGCATGTCTGTTAAAAGATTGATTGAAGGAAATGAGTTCCTGAGTAGTCTGTATGCACTAACAACCTGTAGCCACTTAGGCACGAGGACAGCCCTGACCTAAAAGTTTTCCGACACGTAGTCACGTGTCGGAAAACGTTTATGTCAAGACTCCTTATACTCCTATAAACTGCAGAAATGTATTCAAGGTCAATAATGATTGTAATAGGTATTTTAATTTGTATGAAATATCCTGGTTATTGGAGATATTGGAGTGTCTTGAAATAGTAAAGGGAATACAGGGAGTAGACAAACAGATTCATTGGAAAAAGAAAAATGAATCACTTGATAGCAGTATGAAAATACCCATACCCTGTGTCAAAGAATCGACGTGATTAAATACCAATTCAACTTTTGCAGAAGTGTGTACCTACCCACACCACAAAGGCACTGATCCTAATAAGTAATAACTACTGCTTCTGTGTGCGAGTAAGACAAAGTAACTGCAAGAAGACCAACTTTCTTGGAATCGTTCTAGATAGGATATAATTATGACACCAGGCTCTATACAATCACACAGATAGAGGTTAACCACCTTCTACATAGGAAACCTTCACCTTGAACTCGAACAAAGACAAAAGAAAAGATTACGAACAAACTTCACAACAGAGAGAGCAACTCTAACGTGAAAAAATAAATTCAACTCACTATCGACACAGCAGGCCTCTAGTTGTGTATTCACAAACACAAACACACACACGGCGGCCATGACAGTTCGGCAAGCCTCCGAAACGGCGGCCGCTGATTGGCTGGCTGGATCGCGCCTCCATGACGTCAGCGGCCCCGGCGCACGCATTTTATCGAAAAACTATAGCCGCAGTGAAGGCGATAGCGATTTATGAATAGTTTATTGAGTATTATCTTGGCAAGTTGATATCATTACAGTTTTATTTGAACTTGAAGGGCAAAGAGAACAGTTACAAAGCGATCAATAAAGATATTGAGTATTGATCTCTCTTTGATGTTTGATGGAGACTACCATAAATTAGTACAGCAGTTGTAAAAGTTTAATTGCTCATATATAATTTGAGTAACGCCCGATTGGTAATAATCCCTCATTAGCTAAGATTACAAATCTATGGCAGTTCAATCTTATATTGGTCAATGACAAAGCTAAAATTTGAATAGTAAGTACTAAGTAGTGAACTTGTGACGAAGTGCCAAATTAACATCATCATAAGTAAGGTTTTTTACCTGTGTGTGGCAGTTGTAAACCCATAATGAAAGCTACACGCACTTTTTTAAAATAATAATTAATACTTAAATGATATTTTTTACTTCCTTTTACAGGCCTTTTTTATTGATTTGATGTCAACTGTCAACCGAAGTTAATCTTTTTATTCCACAGATTGATTTAGTTGCCAATAGGTTTCGGACATAATCTTCCTAGTCCTCAATCCCAGCTTCCTCCTTCAAGACGTAGGTCTTCCTGGCTGCCTCTATGTAATCACATTCCACGACCGGTTCTTACAAAGCTACTCCAAGCCCATGCCTCATACAGACAACGGGATTACAATACTATTATAGGGTTCAACAACATTTTCATTGCGTCAGGTCGTTTTAACCGGTTAAGTTTCTACGTCATGTTCCAGCCGCTCTTTATGGTATCTGTTCATCTCATCATTTGTTTGCTTACTCACCATGTAGGTACGTGGTAACTTGTAATTGCAAAAAAAAATATTCTGCTGCTCCATACAAAATTTAGGATACTGCAATTTTTTTCCATTCTCAGGGTTGATCACCTAGTAAAAGATGTTCATAATGATGAGTACAATAAACCCTTCTCAGGGTTTCAATAAATTCTATTACATCGTGTAAAGGAAGACGACCTAAAGTGTAACCACTTCTGCTAATAAATTTTATTTATTTTCCTTATAGAACTCACTAACAATTAATTTGCCCAGATTCCGAAGTGCAGAAGGTAAATAGTCTGCGTTTATTTAAAACTCACTGTTTCATGCTTGATAGCATGACAAAGCGGTTCTGTGTTTACGAAAACATACCTTCAATGACTGGGATAAAGACGGTTAAATATCGAAAGGCTTTTTTGATACGTAATACATTCATACGAAGTCGAAGATGTTAGTAATAAGAATTATTGTAGAGCTTCTTAGGTGACATCACCCAGCAACCGCTCAAAATGACACGCTCAAGGCCTGTCGAACCCGTGTTTCTTTCACATTTTTATCACAAACAAGAAATTGATTTGTATTTAATAGTTTTTTGTAGTTATTTAATAGTTGTTCTGGTAGTTATAGTGCGAATACCCGCTCCTGCAACCCACCATGGTTTATATCCATTAGAAAGTGAGTGACCTCGTGCGCTAGACTGCAAACTAGTTGCAATACACAGTTACGGACAAATAGGACGTACTTGGTAATTTACTTCGAAAGGTCTTATGTTTAAACTATTACAAGGAAACAGATTTCTTTAAATCGTGGAGCAGTTGCAAAGTTTTTCTCATTGAGAAAACCTTTTCGAGATTTTTGTATCTATGCCTCTCCGAATAAACCTCTTTGAGCTTGGATCTTCAAATACCTGAGTGTCGCCAACTGCCTAACCTTTTCTTATTATATTGGGGTCAGATTCCAATCTAACCGGAGGCGGCTGAATACCAGTATTTCACACGGAGCTACTGCCCATATGACCTCCACAATCCAGTTACTGGATGACTAATCCAGTAACTGGATTGTACAAGTAATGATAACGTAAGTGTTGATAACACGACAATCCAACAGTGATACCAAACTATACCAATATTTTTGGTGATTCTAGATAAAAGTAAATCACTACTTTCAAATAAACTGCACATGTACACGTGATTCCGTTCATTCTTATTTACAGAGACCTACACATTAAAATATACTTTCATCAAGAACTTTCTAATCACATTAAGATCTATCTTGATAACTAGATAAGTACTAGATCTTAACTATATTATAAACCTCAACCATCATGTCCTTATCACAGCACCCTCGGTTTTATTCCGCGTCGTACGCGCAACCGATAAATTGAACGTGAAATATTTTAAAAACAACTCTGATTGTTCTGATAAACCTATTATTGTGCAATGCGGTACGCGAAACTAAATAAGTAGCGATATGGATTTTTTTTTTCAATACCTAGTATGGGGCAGAATTCTAATACTGAAAATATATCCTAAGTACCAAATATTTTCTAAACCTTTGGATTAGAATTCGGGAAGATAAAACGGCTCTTCAACGAACAACAGCACTAGATACTTCAGGGCCATCATACATCCACAATTAGTGTTTTATCTCCAAAATACTCCATAAACAAAATCCTGAATAAAGATTAACGTTCTATGTATTTGCCAATTCAAGAAATATTACCAAAACCAACAGCACGCTTAACATGACCACAATAGAAACGGGTTTTGTCGACGGAAGAATAGACAAAATGACAGTTAAAAAATCACAATCTATCATTTTGTCTATTCTTCCGTCGACAAAACCCGTAGAAAATCCGTTTCTATGATTGTCACGCTACGCGTGCTGGTGCCATGCTAACTAATGTGAATAATTTGGAACACATACTTAGTTTTTTTTCACAAATGAAAAACAATGACGCAAGTGTTGTTTGAGACAGGCTAGAGTTAGACTATATCATCAGCAAAATAATTAGGTCGTAATGACGTAATACTAATATGGACCAAAATTACTTTCAACGTTGCAAAAACGATTGTTCGTAAACTCGTCTCTTTGTTAGGTATTGCATAAGTGTTTTGTATGCTTTTCTACAAACCATTGTATGATTTTATATTTACTTCAATCGAATAGAGTAATAGACTAAAGTTCAAGCCAAATTCAAGTCCAATAACTAAAAAAATTACACGACCTAATTGCACTTGAAGTACCTACCTACTATACAGGGTGGCAGGGACATCGACGCGAAAACTGTTACCATGGAATCAGTACATGATTCTGAAACCCCCTCGATCATTAATTTCGAATCGCAAATTTTAACACTTAATTAAATACAAGAAGTGCTATTTCAATGATGCTGCGGCCGCATTTGCGTATATTGTGACGAATAAAAATATAGATGGCTCGCCATTATTTCGAGTTTTCGACAGAGCGTCTACGCAGTCCCGACACAACAGTCGAAATGAACAACAGTAGTCCAGTCACGCACAACGCTAATTAGCGCGCTAGATCTCTTTGATGTACCCGAGCGATAAGTGCTACGCAGCCCGAACTATCGCGACGATAGCTGCGTGTATCGTATCACTGTGCGAAGCTTCGTCACGATAGACGCAGATGCGGCCGCAGCATAATTATGAAGGATGTATTTGTTTCCTATTTTTGTCATTGAGTTTATATAGCACGTCCAATTAATTTCGGTACCTATTTTGTTTTAATATTAATCATAGCTAAAAATATGTTTTTTCAAGGCCCACCCAATATTTGCTCGCGACCCATTAGAAACTACTGCCGTAGTGACTTGCCGGCTCTCCGCCATAAGAAACGACCAATTGGAACCGTACACCTAGCTTCTAACGTTTCAAAACTGCCCATGTAGGTTTATGTGAAATAAAATATTTGGATTATTGTCCCTTTTAGCGGAAATATGACCTAAGTAAGACACACATTTCCACTAACACGGCAGCAAGGAATTTTGAATGTTACAGAAATTTACTTCTACATTATGCTCTTGATGCTAAATGGTGCAATATGGTTGGCAAACGGCACAGATGATAATGCCATATGATTCAATTTCAGACTAGCTGATAAACAACAATTTTGCTATTATTTTATCTGCATATCAGCGCAGAATCTTGTATTTCTATTCCATTAAAACCTTGACATTCATATCTAACGTTATCAAAATGTAACAAAAGTAATCTTACAATAAACGCAGATGCCGATACCTTGAGATTGCAAGTATACGATACGCAATTACTTATAGGTACCATTACATCAGGAGCATTTTATCGTAATCGCACACACCGCACCCACAAATATCTACGTATATATTTAAGTTAAAACCACCACAGGATAAGTAATCGAACTAACGGTATCACTGTTATTTCGCAACAATTTTGGGTATTTCTATTTTAGCACAAACCTTATCTTCATAGTCATTTCGGATAACATGACGAATCAGTCATTCATCATTTATTTTCTAACGAAATTCCGAAAAGTAACAAAATATTTTTGAATCTATGTAATCACATATAGATAACTTATCAGCATGTAAAATCCTGAGAACATTGTCCCAATTAGAACGCCGAGCTTCATGTTACTATATAGATAGAATACTGTTCATTATGTACACTATAAAAATTGCAGATAAAAATGTAGAAACACAATTATGGTTACATAATGGGCGGTTTTATTGCTAAAAGCGATCTTTTACAGACAACCTTCTGATGGATTAAAGGGAAACGGAGTGACAATACTGCAGGTGCACCATTCACATATACAATAAATACATAAAGAATATACCTATTTATATAAATAAATATATACATATACAATAATAAACATGAAACAAGAGCAAGGAACTTATATGACATGTAATCATGATGTTCAAGGCAAGAATAAACGACTTTTAATGATTTTATATTGAAGACCACGTCTAAACAAGTAGTGTTAATGATTCAGAAAAATATATGTTAAATTAGAGCATTTTCTTAATAACTTAATCTGTGAATATTTTAGATTATGTTTATATTACATAACGTAATTAATTTGTAAAGTTATGTGTAACGCAGATAAAAAACTGAGAATCACATTAAAACTATCAAGCGTATTTTTCTGAAACCTTCATTATTTTAAAGATAATTTAATTATTTATCTTTTAACATACGTGTTTTATTAATAATGTTTTATGTATAATAAATTAATAATGCGTCTAATTTGGGACAGCGCTCCTTGATGGGCGAGTCCTATTACTGGCTAGACGTACGACCCGTTGCGAGAGCTCAGCGCAGAACGCGCAAGATAACCACTCAAGATCACTGGCATTTAGAGGAGAGAGGAAGTGTTTAAATGTCTAAGCAGGGACCTAATTTAATCCTAGCAACATATGGACCAAAGACTTCCTCCTTTTCCGCAAACAATCAAGGCAAGAATACACTGTTTACATGGACACATGAAGTCCTTATCACGTTGCTGTAAATATCGTAAACTGCACATGTCAGAGATCGATTGCTGCAGTGTATACACCGGCACTTTCCACGAAGGAAGGTGTCTTCTCGTAAACAATTTGATGTATGAGCTGAGAGTTCTACACACAAGGGCGACAAGTGTGGAGAAGAATTTATTTGATGGAACGTTATGGGTTATTTGAAGGTTGATCTTCTAGTTACAGGTCTGAGGAAATATGTGAAAGCAAGGGTAGCTAGCTTCTCCTATACAGTATGCTTTACATATTATAAATTAAAATCATATTACGTGTCTGTCTGTGTGACCGCGTTGATGTTCTAAACTACGCAACGAACATTGAGGCATCATTTTGAAAATTAATTCCGGAAGATTTGTGTAAGTATTATAATAAACTAACACATTATAATTATTTTTATGGTTAAAGTTTAGAAACGTGCCGCCTCGGTAGGGAGTACAGGAGGGGGGAGCGGGCAAAGGGGGATGGTTAGTAAGACCCCCACTCCCCCCCTCCGGAGATAAATAGTTTTAGTTATTTTAAACGACGTTTTAATATGACATAAATCTCATAGAAAAAGGTTGATAAATTAAATGTAAAGAAAGGTGGAAGTGAGGAGGAAGAGGGCAAGTCATCCCCCACCCACCAGTTCACAGGAGACACATTTTCAAGTTCAATGCCAAACGTCTCGAAAGTCAAGATCAAATAAAAAACAAAAAGAATGTTATAGGTATGGTATTTTTTTTTTAAAGTATGGCGTAATCTTCGGACCCCATGAATTCCGTCTGCAGGGTTTAAAAGTTTAAAGGACCTTAACACCTTCGAACCGAGTACTTCCACTTTGCCCCACCAAGCCGCCCCACCACTGGTGGGGAGAAATGGAATGCCTAAAATTTTGCAGTGGAATCTGCCCCACTGGTTCGACTTGGTGGGGCAGATTGGAAGGTTGAGGCAAAGTGGAAGTACTTCTTCGAACCTAACCTGTCCGAACCCGGCTGCCCCAAGTCTCAAGCTCGTTCTTGCATCCGTAAATAAATCGAACTATTTGAAACAAACCATTTTTTTTTTTAAGCCGGCAAAATAAAATTGATGTGGAGGGTTCAGGAGTTCCGCTAGATCCCCCAAATAACCTCACATTCTTTCTAGCGAGGAGACACTTTTCTTATCTCCACTCATTTTTATCAAGTCGACGATAAAAGAGCGTTGTGTGTGAGCTGGCACGTATCGTACAACCTCTAATTATATGTCATGTTCTAGAACCCAATAGGACTAATAAACACAAATCCATTATTAACAAACGATCACTTCCTTCACTTTAAATTACATCAATCACAATTAAGCCAAAATAGGTTTTGATCTATCGAAGACTGTGATTAAAGACCTTGAGGCAATCAAAGACAACGGCGTCAAAAATACTGAATCGTAGTAGGTATACAAACATGAAAGTAATTGACTCCCATGTGAACCCAAGAAACATGGGCGTGGAACAATAATTGATGATGTATTTGAAACACGTCAGGAAGAAACTGCGTCGTTTGAGAGCAATGCTAATAATACAAGTCAAGAATTCTGGGGACCAGGGTTTGCGAGCTGATCAGTCATATATGTTACGAGCACTATCGAAAATGGTTATAAAAGTCGTATCGTATCTTGGTAGGTAAGTTATTCGAACACCATTGTTGAGCACTTGATTTTTTAAATGCCTTCTCGACTCTTCAGATTACCTACTACTATTACCTACTCGAATGAAACAACAAAAAAGTACTCGTTGAATACTAATTTGGAAAGGATGGTGATGGTGAAGAAATGCCTAGGAGTATCTGCAGGAACATAATATGCCTTGGAGGATCTGTAGGAACACATGCCTTGGAGTATCTGAAGAAACGTATGCCTTGGAGTATCTGAAGGAACATCTGCCTTGGAGTATCCGAAGGAACATATTTCTTGGAGCATCTAGGTTGTAGGTAGATTTTGTTTGATTATGGAGAGTTTAAAAACAACTAAAAAGCTGTACGTATTGACAACCCTATCTGACAAGTTTACAACCAAAGTAGTTTTTTTATACCCTAATCATAACCACAAACACCCAATTGAAATAACTCTACTTATTAGTTTAAATACACATGATGCGTAATAAACTAATAACTAATGAGATCACATTACATATTCAGAAATTGAAATGAATGTCGGACCTGTCTAGACAGAAACAAGATGGATGGTGATAAACAAATTGATTCAGACCAGAACGTAAGTGCTAGCCTTGGTACAATAAAACAATTTCTGATGAGAATACCAATACTACCAATGGAAATGAATAAGAATCTTATACTACTGCAATAAAGGCGAAAATTGCAGATGAAGTAAGTTATTTTAGTATAAAAGTTGACGTAAACATTACAGAACCAAAATTTGCGTCAAGTGTGACGCGAAAAGAATCGATTGTCTCGTGAAATGTTTGCCTACACAACGCTGTAGTAATTACTTCTAATTTGGCACGTATATAGTCAATATAATTTTGCATTAGCTACTACTATACTATACTGTACTATATGAATATATCATACCACATTTATAGCTAAACCCTGCAAGCCGATTTTTAATTTGCTAGACCTAAATGACCACAGCGGTCAACCTGTATTTAATTTAAATAACACGAAATGAATTAATATTACAGAGGGAGCCGACCAGACCTTCACTGTCCTCCAGAACGCGTAACATGACCACCGTAGAAACGGGTTTTGTAAACGGAAGAATAGACAAAATGACAGATAAACAATCACAATCTGTCAGTTTGTCTATTCTTCCGTCGACAAAACCCGTTTCTACGGTGGTCACGCTACGCGTGCTGCAGTGGTCTTTGGTTACAGTCACTCGGCCACTATATGTAGATTATTCACTAGGTTATTTTTATGTCGACAGCTCGACACCAAATGTCATTTTAGTCTTGCAAATTCCAAGTCAGAGTATAGCTGAAGTTCAGAGGCGGCGTAAGGCGTGGGCGACGTGGGCCACCGCCTACGGCCTCGCGGTCCGAGGGGCCTCGCACCTCGTAGATTTTTATGCATTACATAAAAGCCGTTAACTGCCTGTGATGCTGAGTCAATACTCAGATATATATTTCTAAATAGAAATGAATATATACGTATTACTAAATAGAAATAAATAGCGTTAACAAAAATCGATGAATCGATGCGCTAACAAATTGAATTTGGGGCAATTGACAACACTACAACGTGTACAATTAACACTTTCAAAATTTTATAATTAACTTCAGATGACGTGACCAACGTTTGATAGCAAAATATTACAAAGTGAGCAAAATGCAGGAGTTGTCAACACACGTGCATCCTAAGAATCACGATTGCTCAGAATCAAACGTAAAGCGTTTCAAAGAAGTTCCGTTATGGAGTGATTTATATTTAGACTGCTAGTCAGTGGACGCAGTGCGTACCAGAAGTCACGTAGGCATTACCAGTCCACTTGCGAAACAAATAATGCTGAACACATAGCCTAACATAACAAAACATCAGGTCAGATGGAACCCCGAATTGGGATCGAAGAAAAAGTAGATGATCCAAAATTCGAACGAAACCTTACAAATTAGACTAATTACTTATTATGTGTGTTTCCAAAATACACAGCATTGGTGAAGATGCAATAATTAGAATTATAATAATTAGGTCTCAAATGTCATGATTTCATGAAAAAGTCATTCAATAGACCAATTCTAAGTTAGAGAGATGTATTAATGATTCTAATGATTATCATTCTGTAATGTAAAGAAAGAAGGAAAGAAATAAAAGTATTTATTGGGACTTGCACAGGATATCACACCTGGGCGACCGAGCTCTGCTCTGGTGAAAATAGAGAATTGCATGCTGCCATGTCATTGTTCTAATGTCATAATTCTCATGTTATTAATTTATAATATTTAATTTAATAGTATACGATATAGTATAAACATATTATACAATAGTTGTAATACCAATCTTGTAATTGCGTATAATTAAAATAGGTTTTAATTTTTATTAATTTATATATCTTTTATACAGATTGTTTTCGATTTTGTGAATGTGAGAACGCTGTAGGCTTAGTGGACTGTAGATTTGTTGACCATTTTCTATTTTCTTCAGTACTTATTGAAAGACCTACACTGTCCTCCCATACCTAGTCACACTGTTATTTGAAGGAATTGTAAAAACCAATTATTTTTTAAAGAGTAACCGTAGAGTTTCTTGCCGGCTCTTCTCCATAGGAAAGGACCAATTGGAACCGTACACCTAGCTTCTGACGTTTCACAAGTGGGCACTTATGTAGGTTTATGTGAAACAAAATATTTTGATTTTGATCTGGCTGAATTATAATTTTTTGCTTGCGACTTTGACCGCAGGCAGTTTTTCAAATCGAATGCGAAAGTCATCGAAATCGATCCACTGTTGTGAAATCAAATTGAACAGATCGGAGGAGAGACAAACACTTTCAAAATTATATCATTAATTTAGATTACAGAAAATGCTTCTTTGTTTTCGAAGTCAGTCAATTGTGTGTGCCCATGTAGGTTTATGTGGAATAAAAATATTTTGAATTTTGAAAAAAAAAAATATTATTTGAATACAGAATTGTAACATGGGCGGCATCGCGAATCATATTTCGAACAAGATACAAACTGACACTGACCTGCAAATTGTAATTAACGTAAGAAAATTTTAATTTCGCGGGCTACAACTGCGGATCCACCTTTACCAACCAATTTAATTGTCCGGAAAAAAATATTTTAAGTTGGAACAGAATATTAGGTAATTAACTGATTACTATTATAATAGTACAGTATAATATACTGTGCTAATAGTGGTCAGGTTATACCTACTGATCACGTGCGTAAATTTGGTGCTGGTGACCGTTATGAAAAGATTGGTATCGACGCCGATGCGTATACGTGGTAGAGACAGGTAGCGAAACTTGATGAGAAACTTACGAAGCCCAGCTTTAAGACAGAGCTCGTATTGGCTGAAGAACAATATGAACATAATTAAAATACCTATGTCTTAGTAGAGCCAAATATACCAAGATAAATAGAAATAGTACTGACTGATCAGTTGATCACCAACGCAGAGCCCGTAGAACCAGGAAATACGTTTGGAGCATAGGCTCCTTATATGACGTAGGCAACCACTGACAATTGATTTTTGGAAATTCGTCACCCATGGGAGTAAAATAGGGGATAAAATAGCTTAACATATGTGGGCACGCGTGGTGAATTACCGTCATATATTACGTACTTACTTACATGTTTACAGCCAACTCTCTTTTAAAGAGGTTCGAGTAGTAGGAACATTATTATATTAGGTAAGTAGGTTCGCTGAATATGTAAACGGCACCAAACGGACTGAGTTTCATACCTACTTACATATATATTTTATTTAAGAATTGATGTTTTAAATAATTTGGTTATTTCAAAAAGTTTCGTTCCTTAATGTCAAATGACATGATTAATTAATTTAATCAACAACAAGTTATGTAAAATAGATCTGACATTTTAACAGATCCGGGTTAGCAAAATTTGCATTATTGTCTACGAAATAAATTGGTAAAGTTCAACCGTCAATTTTCCATGTTTTTTTTTTTCGAGAACTATCTTAGAGTACCGTGTAGGGAGCCTCCACGAGTAGCATGACAACCATAGAAATGGGTTTTGTCGACGACAGAATAGACAAAATGACAGATTGTGATTGTTTATGTCATTTTGTCTATTCTTCCTTCGACAAAACCAGTTTCTGTTGTGTTCATGCTAAGCTTGCTGGAATGTATAGCTAGTCAAGAAGCTAGCAAGGCAGGTGGAGCGACGCAATCTTCACAGGGCGGCTGGTAGTAGCTGGTTATCATTTACCGAGGATCAAATTGCAAGGCGTGCAATTGGAGAGGCCTGTGTTCAGAAGTGCACTGCTACAGACTGATGATTTAGAAGATTGAAATTGAAACGATTTTCCCAAAATGTCTATATGTACATTTTGGGAAAATCGTTTTTCATTCCCTTCTCATAAAGTCAGCAGACAGGCGCAACGCAATTCTGGTAGAATAATTTCCATGAAGATTTTTTTCTACTAGAGACGCGTCGTGCAGTTGCGTCGCGCCTGTCTGCAGTAGCCTCCGTTTTGTGCGGTGGGGCACCTTCAAGATTATCATATTCTTGTCGTATATTTTATTTTATTCCCGGTTGATGGCAATAAGCTCACCGCCTATCATAGCTTGATTCAAACTTTATGACGGCTCGGAACATGAGGCGAGACGCTGCGCAGTAACAAATTCACGTGTCAGCGGGAGTGAGGGGTGGGGGTACTGCGCAGCGAGTAGCGCACTTCAGAACCGCCATAAAGTTTGACGCGTAGGTACTACAATCTGCCTAGCCTTTTCCCAACTATATTGGGGTCGGCTTCCAGTCTAACCGGATGCTGCTGAATACCAGTATTTTACATAGAGCGACTGCCTATCTGACCTCGACAACCCAGTAACTGGGTAATACGACACCCCTTGGTAAGACTGGTTGTCAGACTTTCGGGCTTCTGACGACCCGTAATGACTGTCAAAGATCCAAGAATGACAGCCGGGACCAACGGCTCAAAACTTGCTTTCCGAGGCACGGAGGACCCTCGGTATGTAAAGATACCCCTCTACAGACCAATCCCCTCTACAGCTTAACCGGATAAATCGAGCCGAGCGGCTATTATTACTTAGCCACGAGCCCCTCGCTTGACGCGTACTATATAAGTACATGGGACTTAAACATAACTGGCGAAATGTGGGTGTATATTTACACCTCTGCCTAACCCCTCGGGCATTACAGGCGTGATGTTATCTTATGCAAAATACCTACCTACCTATCTATCAACCTACACGATAAAGTAGGTACGCTATTATTTAGGAAACCATTACTTATCTTTGTTTATACATTGATGTCACGATAAGCACGTGAGAACTATCTCATATCTATGCGAATCAATAGTAAGAAAAACGTTGATAATTTAATTTTAAATCTTGATTGCAAAACTGCTGAACAATCGTGAATAAACGTGATACAGCAAGTTTCTCTAATTAGTTGTCCGCATATTTCTTTAATTCTGTAAAAAAATACATGAATTGCAAGTAGGTAATTAAATCATTTATCATGATTTATATTATTACAAGAGAGACAAGAATGCTAATAGAAAAGCCACTTAGTACACACGTAAAGTTAATCGACTTATCTTGCTGACTGTACCTACCTATTTTGGCTGGAAATGCTAGAATGCTAGATGGATGAGCTTTTGAGTTAGGGACTCAAAAGCTAATTTCCTATCAATCACAAGTCTCAATACAGCTAAGTACCTAATTAAACTTTTATTTTCATTAGTTAAGAATACGAATTTCAAAGCAACAATACATAGTTGTGAACGCTATTGTGCTAGTCCTTTATTTATTAAGATAGTTTGTAGATACCTACCATAATTTATTATAATATGTATGTGATGTGGCTGTCCTTCTTTAAATTAAATAAATACGAAAAGTTTTTATACAATAAATCCATTGCTAAATTCAACCTGTTCTTTTACCATGGCGCACCTCAAAACTGGTTCATTTAAAAGGTTAACATTTTAAAAGTTACAAGTTCCATTAACTTTAAGTTAGTAAATAACAGTGTCATAAAAGGGCCTGTCAGCTTCACGTTTCATTTCGTTCACTTGCATTCCGGTTGCGCGGGCGCATACGTGATAGAGGTCGTGTGCGCCGACCAATGGAAGCCCGTTGCGAAGGGGCACGGCAATGACGCACGACTTACGCACAGTGTTGCCAGATGTACGAGAAATCTCGTAACGTTACGAGATTTAGGGGTCTCTGTACGAGATACGAGAAAAAATAAATCTCGTATATATTTTTACGAGATTTTAACCTCGTTTTAACTTTCCTCTGACTGCACCATGTATCCAAATCAAAATATTATAATAAATTTTACAATAAACATCGTAATAAACGATCGACTCACTCAGCACATCACTAGATTCATTACCTCTGTAGTCTTTGGCCGGGGAATTCCCGCTCAATGTATTTCTTTGTAGTTATCCTTGTTGCACTCATGTAAATATCGGATTCTTATCTCCCTTGCTCTAACCGAAACACGTAGGGAAATATAATTTAACTCAGTAGTAGTTGAAGTTTGTTGAGTTCCAGTGCATTTTGATGTGTTTTCCGAATTATTCAGTGATTGATTTAAAATAATGAGTACTGACAGTGAATCTCCACCCACTCCACCTAGAAAAAAAACTAAAAAGGGAGGATGGACAGCAAAAAAAACAGGTGACACCGTTTTTAAACATCATTCTCAAACTTTTCGGGATGAATGGTTACAGGATCCGATATTTGGAGACTGGCTGCAGCCAGATCCTAAAAATCTTCAAAGGGCGAAGTGCGCATTCTGTCCATCAAGTTCCTTAGTAGCCGAAATCACAAATCTCAAAAGTCACGCACAATCAAAAAAACATTTAAGAAACAAACCTGGTTCCTCGGGTCTACAATCCCAAAAATTATCTTCGTTTGGTTTTAAGGCGTGTACGCCTGCAAAAAATAAACAAAAGGATCGAGCTGAAATTAAACTAGCTGCATTTTATGCAGAACATAATATTGCTTTTTCTGTGGCCGACCATTTGACTGATCTGTTAAAAGATATTATTACCGATTCAAAATTAGTACAGGAAATTCAACTTAAGCGTACTAAACTCACTGCAGTTGTAAAAAATGCTATTGGGGAAGGGCACAAAATTGATTTGGCGAGTAAGTTGAAATCAACTTTTTTTTCTGCACTGACCGATGAGACCACAGACGTATCTACGATTAAAACGGCTTGTGTTGTGGTACGTTATTTTGACAAAGATGCTCAGAAAATCTGCAGCGTATTCTGGGAATTGTATAAGATTTTTAAAGAGACAGAAACGGGCACCGATGAAGTTCCTACGGCGAGCGCTGAAAATATATACAGAGCGTTAGTAAATTCTTTTACCAGTCGTAATGTGCCACTTACAAACATGATTGGCTTTGGATCGGATGGATGTAACGTCATGATGGGCGAAAATGATTCAGTCAAAACACGTTTACTGCGAGACTTACCAGGGATTTTTATTTCGAAATGTGTTTGCCATTCAGCACACCTATGTGCAAGTCAGGCTTGTAAGGAACTTCCGGAATCAGCAGAACAACTAGCTCGTGACATATATAACTTTTTTAAAAACAGTGATAAAAGGCAGTTTGATTTCCGCAAGTTTCAATCTTTTCTTGAAATTGAGCCACATAAAATCTTGAAACCATCTCAAACCAGATGGCTGTCCCTAACAGCAGTAGTCGCAAGAATATTAGAGCAATGGGAAGCACTGCGTTTATTTTTTATTGATTTCACTACAAACCCAATACACAAAGGAAACGCTGAGGTAAAAAATCGAGCAATATCCATCTTGGAAAAGCTGTGTGATCCTTTTCATAAGTTATATTTTTGTTTTCTCGACTGGTCCCTGCCTTTGTTCACCAAATTCAATCTAGAATTCCAAAATGAAAAAGTGGTTATTCACAAGCTGCATGATAAAATTCGAGATTTATATCAAGAACTTCTCCTACGTTATTTAAAACGAGAATATGTTATGCGTCCAAATGTAAGTGAAGTGGACCCTAAAAATGAGCAATTCCAATTACATGACGCCGCAATGTATCTTGGAATTAAAGTATATGAACTACTAAAACATCCTGATGTGGTCAGGCAGCCCGCAAAAAAGGCACAGTTCTTCACAAGCTGCAGAAATTTCCTTAGGACTGGTGCTTTAGAGATAAGAAAACGGTACGATATGGAAGACCCTGTGCTGTCAAAACTTCAAGCTTTAGGACCAGAATCAGCTCTCTCTAATGATTTCAGGGATCACGTCCCAACATTGATGCCCCTTATGGAAGTCTTACCACGCATAACTGCATCTTTCAGTGATAACCAAAAGCAACAGATAGACGATCAATGGAGAAGACTGCCTATTGCAAAAGCTCGATACCCAGAACGGCTTCAAGATATTAAAGATCCTGATGAGTTCTGGGCAATGTTACTTAAAACACAAGATTTCTCCCAATTGGCCAGTTTCACTCTCGCAGTTCTGTCTTTACCTCATGCAAATGCAGACTGTGAGCGTGTTTTCAGTAAGACAAATTTAATTAAAACAGACCTTAGAAATCGTCTTATTACAGACACAGTAAATGGTACACTTTTAGCTGCCGATTGTGCTAAGGGCCCAAATCGTCAAGGAAATTGTATAACATTTGAACCCTCTAAGGAAATATATTCTAGAATGACAACTGAAACACTGTACAACAATAACAAAGATGATTTAAGTAATCTCCCTGACATTTTAATGTAATTAGCCACGTACTTAGTACTTTAATAGAATTTATTCTATTAATTAATCATTTGTACCTACTCATTTAAGTGAACTTATTAAAATGTGAATCAAAGTTGTAATTTGTTTGATTTAACAGCCAATATTCCTAATGCAAACCAGATGGAAGTAAATACATTGTGTAAACTATGGAATTTACGACTTTTTTTTTTTTTACTTTTACGAGATTATGTTCTGAAATTACGAGATATTTGGCAACCCTGGTACGAGGAAAAACATCCAACGCCTGGCAACCCTGCTTACGCAACACCACACAATATTTACATCAGTTAGTACTAATGTTGTATGAGGAAAACGCAACACTTGTGGCATTACTGGAAATTTCAATGATTCCCACACAAGCAAATAATGTAGATTAGGTACCTAGTGTAAAGAATATTCATGAGTGTAAACCTAAAATAATTAAAACCTGACTGACAGACAACGCAAAGACTAAAACCAATAACATTTTTAATGGACTGGATATACTTTTTGGGTTCTGTACCCAAAGAGTGCCAAACGGAACCCTATTACTAAGCCTCCACCGTCCGTCCGTCCGTCCGTCTATCTGTCAGCGGGCTGTATCTCATTAAGCATAATAGGCAGACAGTTGAAATTTTCACAGATTGTGTCTTTCTACTGCTGCTAAAACCAGTAATAAAAAATCCATAAAGTTAAAAATGAAAGGGGGTCCCCATACAATAAGCTTTCGCATTCCTGGCATGTGGGTTGTCATTATCTAGAACTCATCGAGTAGAGTACCTAACTATTTTTTTTTATTTTTTCTAATTAAGAAATAAGGGGCCGTAAATGTTGTCACTTTTAGACATTTAAAATGTGTTAGTCATTTGAAAACTTCTGTGTATCATGTAGATACCATAACAACACAGTATTTTAATCAACAAATATTAAAAACGCCGAATCATAAGGTAAGTATTTTATTTAAATATGGGCGATTTTCTACAATTACAAAAAAATACTTTTTAATTCACAGTATCTTAAGTAAAAAAAATTCTTCGTTTAATATTTTCATTATATTTTTATTCATAATAAGTAAGAAATAATTTATTTCTGTAGGACTGTCAAATAACGTAAATAAATACCTGTGTTGACGGATGTAATTAAATTAGACAATTACTGTACAAATCTTCACATTTTATGGAGGGACTATGTATAATATGTGAAGATTTGTAAAGTAATTTATAAATCTTGTTTCTTTTACGAAAGTATTTAAAAAGTGTTAAATCTTGTACTATATGGTACGGAACCCTTCATGTGCAAGACCGACTCGTACCTGGCCAGTTTTTTTCTTAGTCTTTTATGTTCTTCAATGTCTCACAAAATCTAACAAGTACAATTAATTGCATTGCAGACTTAATGCTCCATAATTTCGTTCAGAGTAATCAAGTAAAATACCTATCTTCAGTTTCTAATTTATTACTCTTCTTCTTTTGGTGTGGTTAGTGATTAACCTGGTGTCTGAGTTTTAAAGCCGCCCATGGGCCTCTGACTTGGTTTCACATGCCGTCGAGGAATATTGCTTAAGCATGCCGGTTTCACCGTTATTGAAGCAAGTGATAATTATACAATACACACATGAATCCGAAAAGTCAGAGGTGCATGCCTTGCGTTCAAACTCGAGACCTATGACTTGGCAGTCCGACAGTCACACCACTAAGCTATCACTGCTAATTTATTACTTACTCCTAAAGAGACGTAAGTCATCAACAATGGCATAATGATGTAAGAGTCTATTAACTGCTCCCAAATTAACATGTTTTTTTTCTTTTACTATCATCTTCTTTGGCATAATCATCCTATTATTTGACATCAAATAGGTAGTAATCTTGTCATTTTCTTTAAAATAAAATTTATTTATCTTATAAATAGATTCTTTTCTATTTCGTGAATGTGAGAACGCTGTAGGCTTAGTGGACTGTAGAATTGTTGACCATTTTCTATTTTGTTACATACCTGGTACTTTTTGAAAGACCTACACTGTCCTCCAATACCTATTAACACTGTTATTTGAAAATATTTATTGTAAAAGCCAATTATAAAAAAAAAATAACCATGGGGTTTCTTGCCGGATCTTCTCCATAGGAAACAATTAATTGAAACGGTACACCTAGCTTCTGACGTTTTATAAGTGCCCATATAGGTTTATGTGAAATAAAATAATTTGAATTTGAATGCTGAGTAGCCAATAAGTCAAGAATTCTGTTCTGCTTTTAAACTGATAAAGTTTTTCAGTAGGAGTTACCTATGTTTATTTATCATCATACCTTTAACCCCCAAAGGAGTAGTGGATAGCGGTGTGCTTATAGTGACACCCACATTTCGCTATCATTTAGGGGGAAAACTCATCAATCAGGCACAAATCCAGATTCTATAGCGGGCCTAAGTCAAAGTAAATAATTATAATGGCTGATAAGCTTTGACTATGCTGAAAAAGTTAATAAGTATAAAAGGCCTGGTTATTTTTGGAGATTCACATCATTTTCGTTATGATGGTAGGATGAAAGAGTACATAAGTTTCTACAAGTGGCTTAGGTTTACACAACAACTTTATATTTTAAGGTTCACATATAAATAGGTTTTACATTAAATAGGTCTTTGTCATAGTACTCTTGTGTTCTTGTCTTAAGACAAGCCGGACTGAAAATCACAAACCAAAACAATGATAAGGTGACCGATGTACTTACATTATTTAAATTTTTTAATAAAAATTCGTTCTGTTTTTATTGAAACGGCTTTATTTACATAAGTTCAAATATGTTCATTTAAGATTTTGATAAACTTCAAATACCTAATTGTAGTTGCGGGCACCTAGACTAACTACGTGTCTATTTTATATTAAACTGATTGGTAAAATAATAAATTGATTAAAAACACTGGCTACTTACAATTTTCAACCGGCGAGAAGCAGTTAAAAAAAAAACAATTAAAACAAAACACGATCAGGCTTGGGTTACAAACTTTTGTAGATTGTTTCTTGTTCACTTCACTAGTAAATTCGTAGCTAATTGAAATGGAAAATAATACTGAAACACATTAATACTGCAAACTAATGGAATACACGAAAAAAATTATAAACATGAAAACGTTATCCGTGACATTGACAAACAGCTGTGAGTGTGAATTTAGTTTACCGGACAACTCCGGACCAGACGTGATGGCGCTGTTCGTCTATTTGTCTTCTTTTTGTTTGTCGTCGAAGTCCCATTACAATTCTATGGTCCCAGGTAATTTTATGATTAATTTATTTCTATATCATACAGTAATATAGAAATAAAGTCTACAAATTGTTTTGAATTCGTTATCTTAAGTAGGTACCCATCAAAGTAACTGTTTTGACAATATTGAAAATACTGTTTCCGCATTAAATATTCACACTATTTTCGTTTTGTTCTGTTTGTTTGTTTTTGTTTTCAGTATATTACAAATTACTCTGCGTTTTAGTTTAATGGTCGAGCGAAGCCTTGCCTAGAGCGCTTACTGCCATCTATTAGAAAAAATATGAAGTAGGCAAATCGAAAACACTGTGTTTCGTCTAATCAGAAGATGGCGCGAGTAGTTAATAAAAGTAATGTAATTTTGATTTGTATTTTTTATTATTCAATTATTCTAGAAATACATAGTATTTTAATATATTTTTTTAGGTTTTTTTTCATTTGCTCTTTACAATCTATTCTACTGCAATAATAATACAAAATAGAGTCATTACATAAATACAGATAATTACATAAATATAAATATTTTCTATACATAGTAATAAATACACATTTCTACAATAAATTTCGAATACATAAATATTATATTGGCAAAATTATTTATGAACACATAGTTAAATAACAATATCACATTAAATATTATTCGTAGTCCAAATTCATGCCGGGATTTTCTAAAAGTAGGTAGGTATAAATGAAATTATTGATTAAGTGGTAAGTGTTAGGGTTCTTACACCTTGCACGATGTGGGTACTCTATACTGTTCTACTTTAGGAACACCAGAAACCTGAGGGTTCTGTCCTTGTTGGATCTGGTTTCTGTAAGTTCTGAACTGCTGGTCTGCCTTTGACTGGCAGATAACCTGGGCAGCTTGGACCTTGTAGCCTTCTCCATGGCAGTGGGACTGACAGGAGGGTAAGGGAATGGTGGTTATGCAGATCTCCCCGTGGTTCTCATGGTACTGCACTTGCTGCTGCAACTGGCACTGCCCACGCTTCTTCAGGTAGCTCCTAGTCCTGTATACATTCTGGGAGTCCCATTCCTGGTCTCTCTGCTGGATGGCTTTGTTCCATTCTTCATCTGAGCGAAGGATCGCGGTGTATTTGTGGGTTGACTGATACGCCTTTTGCTGAGCTTCCTTCTTCAGGCTTTGGGTTTTAGGGTCGCTGTTTTCGACATCAAGGGCGAAGGATGCACCATAAAGCTCGGGCTGGTCAACCAAACCATGAGGAGTCTGGTAATCGTCGTGTGGCTCACCGCTGTTCTGGCCGCAAATACCTCTGGTGGTCGTACGGTAGTCTTGGGTGGTAAGCACCAGGCGCTGTCCATCGTACATGGCACGAAGACGTCCATCGCGGATGTTGAACATTAGAACACCCTCAGCTTGGGTGAAGTACTGCAGAAGCGGAGATTCATCAACATCATCCCAGTAGATGGTCAGATCACCCTCAGAAATCTTCTTACCGTTGGTCTTAACCTGCACGTTAGCCTTGTTGGACTGCGAAGGCTGAATCTCAATTTCCAGGTCCTTGCCAGTTTCAGTTCTGGAAAAAAATAGAAACATTACATCGAAATATCTATACATGTGTTCCATGTAGCTAGGTAGAATTTGGTATCAAAACAGTAGGTTTGTAATTTTTCCTTTAAATGAAAAAAACAATAAATTACACTCACTTGTAAGAGATGTAGATCTCCTGCTGCTGCTGGCTGGGTCGCCTGGCGAGGATGACCAGCTCGTCCCACTTGCCGCGGGCCTTGTTGTACTCCTCCTGCATCACCACGTGCCAAGACCGGGACAGTTCGTAGTCGTAGGAACGGTTACTGAAGGTCCTCACTTTGCTACCGTCGATGGTACAGAAAGCTGTAGGGAAAAGGATGTCACTTGTATTAAAATATTTGGAATGAGAATTACTTACGATAAAAAATGTTTAGTATCTTAGATGATCTTTACAGTTCAATAAAAGCACGATTAAAATTTTGAAACTAAGTTTAGGATGTCGAACTAGATACAATCATGTTGTAAGTAGGAATAGTTGATTGTTTTGTCAGTCTATTCGAGTCTATGTATGTACACTTGGAACTATTTGGAAAGACTATTGCAAATCTGCATTTGCAATTTTATATGATACGTCAAGGTTATTAAAAAATTTACAATATGCAAACTCAGATGCCAAGATCTTATATTAGTAGTACTTACGCTGGTACTGGTAGTTTGATACGTAGTTGACGGTACGCTCAATCGGGCTGAAAGGCGAATACACAGACACCATGTAGGGAGTGAACTCGGGGATCTGCACGTTGTCGATGCGAACCAGGCCAGAAGGCGAGGTCATCTCGAAACGAAGGGTGTTGTCGACATAGGAAGTCTCAACCTCCAACTCCAGTTTACCATCAGCAACCCTCTTCATTGGGTTCACCTCAGTGTTCCAGCTCAGTTGCTTCAGAATCTTGTAAGCTTGAGAAGTCCAGTTCATGTACATGGGGCTCACGTTCTTGTAGGTCACTGAAGCTTTGAAGCTATCAGGGGCATGGGCCTTGATCAGCATCTTGTAGGAAGCGGCTTGGAATTGGTTGCCATTCACGATCTCCTGCTCCACCAGCTTAGCCAGAGGATGGTTCTTCAGCTGTTCGGTGTATCTCTTAGTACGTTCAGTATTTCCCTGGATGTGAATATTTCCATTCTGACCATACTTAATGTCGGCTTCGTAAGTCATTTTCATGTCCTTCTTCAGAGCTTCCAAGAAGTTCAGAGGCGAAATTTCGGGCTTGGTTACCTTAACAACAGCGTTGATTTGTTCGTTACCCTGCTTGACTGAGTTTCTTCCAGCGAACAGAGCGACTTGGATTTTCTGGTCGACTGGGCTGCTGGCGATAGCGGCAGTGAACACATACTCCTGTTTCAGGGGACCCGCGAATGTGGCGCTGACGTCAACCACTTGTGCTCTGGCGCTGTTGATTCCGGATGAAACATCCTTGATCATCTCCTCGCGACGGACTCCGCTATTCGGCGTAACTTCGTTCCTGATGTGTGCCTGACCCAGTTCTCCACTTTGCTTTTGGTTGAAGAATTGGTCTGTAAAGATATTTTAGATTGAGTTATTAGAAAATATAAATATATAAATAACTGTCAATTTTACACATTTAAATTAATACGTACCATAAGCAGCAGTTAAAGTGAAAACCTTGTTCTGCGACTGTTTTCCAAGGTATCTCAAGTTGTAATGGGTCAAAGCGATATCTCTGGTAGCCAATAAGTCACCCATGTTGTACAGGGCTTGAAGCAGATTACCGGCGTTCCTGAAGTCCGCAGAGTAGGAGTATCCTTGCAGGTGGAAAATGGTGCCAGTTTGCTGGCCGAATTTCACATCAGTAGATTGTACTTTCCTTGAGCGTTCCACTATTTTAGTTGTAGGATCCTGAGAGTAGGGCACTAAACTATCTTTCTTCTGGTAAGTAGTGTATGGCCAAACGCTGAAATGGGCGATAGTGTAGTCTTGGTCAGGGTGTAGTGGTTCTACATTAATTTTAGCCTCTCCAGATTTCATCTGGATGCTCAGCTTGACGGGTACGTTAACTTGGTATTTCTTGACGACTCCAGCACTAGCAAGCTGGTTACTAAGGGTGTCCATGAAACCAACGATTCCATCAATGTTTCTAGCAGCCGTAAGTTGGAGTTCCTTATCCATGAATGAGGAAAAGTCTTTGCGGTTCTTGGGGTCACGATCGATTTTGCCCTTAGCCTTGCTCTGAACGTTAATAACGACAGGCTCTTTGTACTTGTAGATGAACGGCATACCTGATGCGATGGGGAACATAACAGACACCTGGTTTGAGTTGAATACTTTAGTGTAATGTTTCTCAACACCTTGCTCTACTTCCTTCATGTATTCCATGATGTTTTGTACCTGTCTTGTAAGGTCACCTTCGTCGAAACTGAAGAACCTCTCCTGGTTCAAAAAGTCGTAGAAAAAGGAACCCTGAAGTGGGCTATGAGTCTCATGCTTCATGTTCAGCAGTTCCGAAATCCTTTTGGCGGTGTATTTGTGGTTGGCGTCAGACTTGAGGGGCTCGAACAACGTTGTTTTGATGAAATCGAAGACTTCCTGAGCATCGGAGAATGAAGCACCAATCTGAAAACGATTTTTTTTTTTCAATTAATGCTAGTTGATTACAAAGATAAATTCATATCAGTTGTCATGATGATGACAAAAAAGTAAAAAAATAATTTAAATGTCTCACTGAGTGTCTTAGTTTACAACGTACCGTGTTTTTAAGGGCCCATCCGCCGATTTTGTTTCTCCACGAATATCTCTGGTATTTAGGCATAGCACTGCTTTCGCCACCTATGTAAGATGATACTTGGAAGTATTCCTGTTCATAGTCATTTACATAGCCGTCTTCGTAGTTCTTGTTAGAGTAGCGCATACCAAGATTTTCAGATGTTACGATATCCTTAACAGCTTGGGCTGTCCTTGACCTGAAATAAGTAAAAAAAACATCAGTATTTCTGCTTTTTAGTCTTTAGCTAAAATAAATAAATGAAATATGTATTACTTACAGGTGCATGAAACGAGGATCCTTCAAGCTGGCAGCCGTTTCGATGCCGTTCTTGAGAGCAGCACGAACCTGGATACTTGGGTCATCATTGGTCATCTGGGCCATCACTTGCATCATCACGGCGGTCGGGTGAGCCATGAATATGTTAAGGATAGCAGCCACTCTCACTTCATAGGGTTCAGCAGTGTTTCTCAAGATGCTGTAGAGTACAGCACGCACATATTTATCCTTCTGGTCTACGAGAGAGCGAAGCTGTACAACCATTTGAACTCGGAAGTATGTAGATACTTGAATGCGACCTTCCAGGTAAGGAGAAAATACTTGTAAGATCTCTCGGTGTCCTAAATTGCCGATGGCCTTAATATAAACCTGGGCCCTGCTCCATTCTTTAGCCTCAATAGCTTGGTTCAGCAGTTCAGAGAGGCGAGGGAGGATTTTTTCCAGCACAAATTGGTCATGTTTGCGGGTGAGACGGCCATACATGTGAGTCGGGTAGTAAGAGTGAGCAGTCTCGTTGTTTACTTGACCCATGCGAATGAATTCCGTTGCAGCGATTAAAGCACTAGTGTTAAGATGTTCCTGTTGTTGAACCTCTGGGGTCATAGCGAGCTCGAAGAACTGAGCCATAATATCCTTGGTAGGGTAACGAAGCGTTCTAGCTAAAGTAGAGATCACCTGAGCTGCTTCCTCGCCTTGGAGTTTGTTGCTCTTAATCCAAATCTTAATTTGTAAGAAAGCTGGTGGTGTGCCAGCTTGTACGACAGCATCACGGAAGATCATCCACATATTAGCTTTAACATTGTTATTTGAAGACCTGCCGACTTCAATGCCACGGCTAGTTTGGGCGAGCTGATCGCTGCTCATAGAAGCAATAATGCGGACAAGAATGTTAAACTTAGCGAGGAAGTCAGCTTTTGGCATGTTATTGGGATTCTGCAATTGCTGAGCGATGTCCTGGAGCAATTTCTGGACGTTCATCGTGTTCTGTTTCTTATCCCCGCGTGATTGAGCACTCATGTACAGAGCCGCATATGCTGGTTCATTCATCCTGGGAACGTCATCGTTGATATAAGCCGATGAAGAGTCACTGGAACTTGACGACCTCCAATCCTTGTTAAACTGCGTCTCTTGATGATTATCCGAACGGCGCACTCTGCTTTTCAGTTCTTCCAACTGCACATTTATGTGCTCATGGGATTCAGAAGACTCACTTGACTCAGAAGACTGGTCGTGGATAGCCATTTGTCTGGTGCTCATTGCGTACAGAAGGGTTTTGATTTGGCGGCTGCCCTCAGGTTTTTGCCATTCAGCACCACTGTCTTGTTCAACAGACACTAAGTGCAAGCTTACGTAGCTGTGAACCTGCGCTTTCTGCTTACCATATAAATGGGGGTGCACGTTAACCGAACTGGTTGTTTCAGCCTTGTAGATGGGACCCTGCTTGCCAGCAAGGATGCGGGAGACTGCAGAGTGCGAGATGAACTGTTTCTCTTCATTGCTGTGAGCGGTTCCTGTCCATTCGGCACCTTCAGGTACTCCAAAGTGGTAAGCGACACGGTGGTGGCAGTGACCATAGTTCTTGCTCTTAGTAATCTCCATGGGGTCCTCTTCTGAAGCGAACAGTGGCAGCTCTCGTCGCCATTCCGCGGCCACTGGGGAGACAGTGTACAAAGTTTCGCAGTCACCAGTGACGTCAGCTTCCATCTTCTTAAAGAGACCCTGCTGGCGTTCCCTGTCGTAACTGTCCTGGTGGTTGTGCACATGGTGGTGAGCAGATAAGTCCACTTGGAGCGTGCTGATCAGACCCTTCAACAAGTTCTCGTGAGAAAGCAAGAACGCAGAGGGCAGATTAAGGCCGAGCACGCGGCCACCTTCAACGGAGATTTCGAAAGGTTTGTCCAGGTTTTGTACGGTTTCGTACTTAAGGTCCGAAGGTATGGCCATATTGTTGGGCAGCTGCTGGTGGAACTGAGCATGTTGAGGGTTTTCCAGCTTAGCCTGGAGGAGACCTGGGGACTTGACGCGGACGACGAACTGGGCCTTGAACGCGTTGCCGGAGCTGGCTCCCTCCTGAAGACGAGCCAGGGTGTGCGTGTTGACGTCATAGCGGTAAACTCTGCCAGTTTGCCACGGCCATTGGTTATCCAACTGCTGCTCGCTCAGTCTCCCTGAGGAGACGACGGCTGCAAGGAAATAATATGCAGTTAGGACATGACACTTACTTTGTTCATTGCGAACGCTACAAAACATTCGATATTTTAAAAAGAACTTAGAAAAGATTTTATAATGATACCAATAATAGTGTATTTATATAGAAAGAGTAGATAGTCCTTATTGCACACGAATAAAGAGAAACTAAAGGATTATCAATACTTGGATGGTCTTTAGTCCAATAAATATATATTGTTTGAAATAAAAAAAAGAGAGCAAGTAAAACATGGATTTCACTTTTAATTGAATAAAAAGAATAAACAATGGCGAGCTACACTCACTTAGAAGCGCAAGAAAAACGTGTGTTGCCACAGATCGTAAATATTTTAAGACACATTAATGTTGCACATATAAAAAACAAGAAACAAAATTAAAGATTCTAAATTATTACAGATCACTACAACTAATAACATTAATCTTTAATATTTCAGAATATCCAAATATATGTTCACATTGTATTGAACAGATATTTAGTAGGTAGAAAAATTAAGAGTTAGTTCGAAGACGAAAAGAGAAATAGTTATTTTGAGAAAACATCCTAGATATTTCTAGATACTTTAAAAAATCACTTTGATGCACTTAATTTAATTTAGAACAAATAAACACTAAGAACTCACCGATAAACGCCGCCAATACCAACAACTTCATATCTTAGTCCTCCTGAGTGCTGGTAGTACGTAGTGATGGCTGCTGGAGAAGTGTACTTCTGATGTTTTGACCAGATTCCAGACCTTATATACTAGGTTCATCCACGTGGAGAAGGCTCAAAATCGACCCCTGAACTTTTAGATCGATAGTTACAATGTTGATCTATTTATTGAAAATTGATTGACTTGATATTATTGTACTTTAGACTAGGCCTTGCATTAATTAGGTTACGGCTGTGCAAAGATGTCAAGATCAAAGTAATCGAAAAAGTTCTTAGCGTATCGAGGGCAAAAAATTCAAATATGTTTGATCCAAAATTCAGCTACACAAACTCTGCTGATTGACGAATTTTTAGAAGTTGATTAGTCAATTGATTTAAGACAGGTAGGTATTTATCCAAAGGAGAAAATCCTGCCTAATATCGACCGTATTCTATGGTTTCGACTAAAATATAAATAAATAAAATGTTAAGAGATAGATACTTACTGAGACAGGTTCATTATTCAAATGGTAATCCTCAAGAGTATCAAAAAACGTACTAGTGCCAAAGAATTTAATGAAATGCAATTCCTCTTCTTCTGCAAAATAAACTGCGAACCAGACTTAAATAAATAAAATAGAAATGCTCTTTATTTCTACTCCTAACAATATTTAAACCCATACTTTAAAAATTTATAAAAACTTAAACCCTTCACAACAATCTATTATCTTATTTATCTTTCTTATTTCTTTCCTTATATTTTTTGTCTCTATTCCTACAATATTTTAAATTCTCCTTCACAGGAAGACCACTGAAACGATAACCTGAACACAAATCACTGCAGCATGTTTTGCAAAAAATAAGAACTTCGTCTACATCTTCTGAAATTCAAGTAAGTTCAAGTATTTTTTTTCCATTAGGATCTCTTTTTTGTACAGACGGCAATAAAAGCCGATTCACTCTTCAGTTTTCTAAATCATAATATTATGTAAAAGTAGCAGTGTTAATCGACTATTGTGGCTGACCTACCACTAATGGTTTAAAAAATGCTACTTAACATATATGTGCATCTAAAATCCTCGGAAGTAGGTATTAAGGTAAATAAAATAAAAAAGAAAGTAAATTCCTTATAATAGGAATTGATTTCCATTTAATTTAGAAGAAGTTAATTTAGAGAAGGAATTTCCTATCTCTCTTTCTGTAGTGTTACACAAACGCCATTAATTGCATTTTAATTTACAAAGGCGCTTAGCACTTTGACTAAAGAACTTTTCGATCTAATGCAGTGATTTGAAAGATATAAATAATTCAAACGAGTTTATCGTCCTTAGGTACTAATAAAACACCTTAAAAATACACACACACTCATGCACGCACACACACATAAACACACGCACGCGCACACACTCACATACATTCTTTTACGGTTTTCAAGACGTTGCTTCAACGTTGTATGAGACGCATGGAAGCTATGGGCCATCATTGCTGTTGTGGATGGTCATGGAAAGCGACCCTTCTATACTTTGTGACTCTTCTTGGTATTCCGTCATGTTGGGATTGGTTTCTTAATTTTGTAGCTATTATTCACGCAGCTTTCATTCAGTTCGTCCATGATTTATATCCCTCTCAAAATATATCTGCATAGATTTCAATAGATTATAGGGATATCTTATATTAAAACTCAGAATTTCAGATAGTTATCAGGTTTTTGGAACAAACTCATAGTCATCAAAATTCAAAATATTTTATTTTACATAAACCTACATGGGCACTTCGGAAACGTTAGAAGCTAGGTGCACGGTTCCATTTGGTCGCTTCCTATGGAGAAGAGCCGGCAAGAAATTCCACGGTTACTCTTTTAAAAATTAATGGTTTCTACAAGGTTTTCAAATTACATTGTTATTTAGTATGAGAGGACAGTGTAAGCATATCAACAAGTACCAGGTACTAAGTAAAATAGAAAATGGTCCACAAGTCTACAGCTTACAACGTTCTCACATTCACAAAATCTAAAACAAAAGAATCTATATAAAAGATTAACAAAATAATAAAAATAAGGACCTATTTAAACAAATGACACGATAACCACTACAGCTGTAAAAAATCTAATTTGACAAAAAAAAAAAACAGTGGCACTCTGGGAGTGCCGACAGAAGTGAAAACTTGAAAAAAACGGTACCACGGTAATTAATGCGTTGATGTCTTTTACTTCACGAATCGCGGTAATCAACGCGTTGATGTCTTTTTAATGGTCAAGTATGTAAAAAAGTAAAATAAAATAATCATCGTAATTTGGGAGCAGTTAATAGACGTTTACATTGTCATGTCATCATAATCATACATTACAAAATCCAAATTCATTCAAAACATGTACTCCTAAAGTATATGGCCAATACTAAAATCAACTAAGCATGTTAAACTATATAAGTATACAGAGGAGATTTTCGAGACGGGGCAGCAATGGTCGGTGGCCGTTGTAGTTACAGAAAAACTGTCTTAGGAGAGACTGCCTTATTTTTTTGAGAAATTTTGATCCCCATTCACAAATTTTGAATGCGAATTTGATTGAACCAAGGTCTGTCTCCTAAGACCGTTTTCCTGTAGCTACAACGGTTAAGGTAGGTACTGCTCTTACTGCCTCATCTCAAAAATTCTCCCTGTATAATTGATCAAGTGCCAATACCTACGTGTAAATTATCTAAGATTGGATATCTAGATTGTTCTAAAGAGAACCGTTTATCCTGAAATGAGTCTCCTGTACAAAAATCTTTACAACTTCTAGTGGTCTTATGCCCGTTTTCACCGACAACTAAGGGTCATTTAAATTAATCCCTAAATAAAATTGCATTGTTAGATTTTCAACTCTCAGCGTTGAGCCTAGTGTTGAAAATCGAACAGTGCACTTTTAAGTGTCACTTAGTGAAGGTGAAAACGGGCATTAGGTTCTTATAACAAACATACATGAAATCAATTTTCCATATATAATTTTATTATGATATAAGGTTAGGAAAGTTTATCAAGAATCGCTTTATTAATAAGTAGCTGGTGCAACAATGTTACTAGTTCATCAACAGGGATTAATGAACTGAAACACGCGTAGTTCTGAATGAAGTCATCTGCTTATCTTAACATACACGGATGTTTGTCTAGTTGTGATCAATATGTAATTAATGCAGAATGAAATTTCTTGGCAGATTTTTTTAATACGCCTGTCTAAAAGTTATAGCAAAGAAGTTTTATAGGTACTTGTATCTCATCCATCAATTATCATCAAAGTGGACCATGCCACACAACCATAACAATTTTTACATGAGTTTTTTTTTAATTTTTGAAGTGAAAACTTCTTTAGGCGTATTGGTCATTTTTGAGATGGAAGTAAACCGTTGATTTCGCGACACCATGACGACACCTCATTTTTGTAAACGCAATTGTGTATTACGTCACGGTTCAATATTCTATGCGAGTATTTTTACTTTAAAGGTTTCGGAAGTATGTTTTTGAAGTGAAAATTTCTTTAGCGGCGCGTTGTGATTTTTTTTTGTAATGGGTAAAAAATGTTAAACTCGCCTCAGGACACGTGATCTATCGAAAATTCGTAAGACGGTTAAAAAGACATCAACGCGTTGATTACCGCGGTGCCGATTTTTTTTCAAGTTTTCACTTCTGTCGGCACTCCCGGAGTGCCACTGTTTTTTTTTTTTTTTTTTGTAATCGCGATTGTGCTCTTTAAATAAAGAGCACAATCGCGTTTACAACGCGATAAAGTTACGGACCAATGTTCTATCCAAGAATTTTTCTTCCACCAAGGCGATCTTGTTCAAGTTTTCACTTCTGTCGGCACTCCCGGAGCTCCACCAATTTTTTTTAAATGTGTATCATCTTTCCTCTCGCATTCCTGCAACCTGTGGAGTATGAAATCGATGGGTGCGAATCCATGAAAAGGGACGGAACTGTATTACAAGAAGCCGGGGAATCGTGCGCTATTTGATTTGACCAATGAGCGCGCGTGGTGCTAGAGTTGGATGTCAGAAACGACCTTGACGAGGCCCCGTCCCTTTAATGTTGCTTATTACCTTAATGTTGCTTATTATCAAGGGGAGATGTCAGATGTTATGATGATGCTCGCTCGTTTTTTAACCACAACTGAGAAGCTCTCGGTCTGCATCTCACGTGTGGTAAGTGATGATAAGGCTGAAGGTGGAAGCGAGTTTCATCCGGAATCCTCAAGCACAGAAAAACTGGCTATCTTAACTCTAACTGCCAAAGCACAAAAATGCTGTTAAGACTGTTGGTATGGCATCAAACTTAGATAAGATGGTGGTAGCTAGCCAGGCGGACTTCGAACAAGCCCTACCACCAACCAAACCGAGCAGAAAATTTTGTGGCCACTGGGAATCGAACCCCGGGATCTCTGGGTTTGAGACAGGTGGTCTGACTAGATCAAAGAGGCCCTTCATCATTATTCAGCCGAAGGACGGCCACTGCTGGACATTACCTCTCTGCTCTCTCTCAGGCATGCACTTGCGGTTCAACTCTGGGAGTTCCGAGCATTTTATACTCTAAAGGTGGGTTTAGAATAATCGAATATAGAACCAGAAAAATAACAAAAGAGTTTTCTTTTCTTGTTTTATTTATTTATTAGACCAGAAATAGTAAACATATAACAAAATTTGTTTTAGCTACTTAACATTATTATGCTTAAAAGTAATTTAGTAACAATTGTGTCCAATTATTAGCATCTGGTTCCGAACTAGGTTTATTATAGCCTATATTTCAGCATGCAGCGCCTCAACTCCTATATGATACTCTTGACATTTTATTATCAATAGACATATTGAACCTCAACGGAATAGACACATAGAACCTCAACGGAATAGACACATTGAACCTCAACGGAATAGACCAACAAAATTTGGTAGAGTAGTAGAGCTCAAACTGGTCGATTTTAAAACAATAAAACATCCATAATGATTTATTTTTGGCGTTAAACATTTTACTTTTGTATTTTTTTCTTTTTAAATTAACTTCCACGGAAGAAAATGGCAGGCAGTAACATAGGATTACACATTGTAATGTAGGTCCTCGTGTCCACGCGTGTATGAATAGACTTTCACAGCTTATCTCAAACGCATGGAAAGCGTCATTTTAGTAATAATGTTTTAATCTAGGTATCATCCGCACTTCGACACGTGTTATTATGAAGGCTAACTTTGTATTTACCATTTTATTGATTGCTATTCATTGCACATGTGTAGATACAACGATTGGTTTCTGCTTAGTTGCGTTTGTTACTTAAAGTTGAACCCTCAGTTACTGTTTGATCTTGCGTGGGAGTATTGTCGTTCTTCCGTTGTGTTTGGTAAATAAAAAATAGGTAATAAACTATTTAAAAAAAAAAACAGGGATAGTATTAATGTCATGCACAGAAAATTAAATAATTTTAAGTTTTGACTTGTGTAGACAATTTGTTCAGTGATCATAGAAATGCCAAGTTTAGTTTTAGAGGAGCTCGTAAATAATAACAGCCGCGGGGGTCGATCCATCAGGTTAAGCTACGCTTGCCGGGGTTGGTCCGCGGATGGGTGCCCATCTTTACATACCAAGACTCCTCCATGCCTCGAAAAGCACGTTAAGCCGTTGGTCCCGGCTTTGACAGTCGTTACGGCTCGTCAGAAGCCCCAAAGTCTGACAACCAGTCTTACCAAGGGATATTGTATTACCCAGTTACTGGGATGTGGAGGTCTGATAGGCAGTTGCTCCATGTAAAATACTAGTATTCAGCTACATCCGGTAAGACTAGGAGCCGACCCCAATATAGTTGGGAAAAGGCTAGGCAGACTGAAGTATTTTTCAAAGTATGCGCTAGCAAACAGAACAGATGAAACAACAATATGTTTTGTTACTATATTAAGTAAGTATTGCGAGTCAATCAAGGCATTCCTAAAGAGACTCTGGGGAGGACGGTACCATATTCGTAGCGTGTAACTGTACGTATGGGTCATTAGCTGCAATGCACTTCAAAAGTAATCTTCTTCAAGGGAAATCAAAATAATTTTCTCTGACTTTCGTTGCGGACAGTCTTTTTAACGTTTCCCATACAAGTTTGAAAGTTCAAAATTATTTGAGTTTTTTTTTTTTTTAAGTGAAAACTTCTCTAGCGGCGTTGTGCACTTTTTTTGTAATGGGTAAAAAATGTTAAACTCGCGTCAGGACACGTGACCTGATCGAAAATTCGTAAGACGGTTAAAAAGACATCAACGCGTTGATTGCCGCGGTGCAGATTTTTTTTTTCAAGTTTTCACTTCTGTCGGCACTCCCGGAGTGCCACTGTTTTTTTTTTCTCAGAAAGTTGGAAATCACAAGCAACAAATATCTTGTTCTCAAAGCAAATAAAATTGTAACGCGTATTCGTAAAAAGTTAATTTTTTTTGTTCATCTTCGGCTAGTCTGTCCATTATATAACTACAATTTTCTATATATTTTTTTAAATCAAATTATATTTGTTACAGCTGTAGTGGCAATCATGTCATTTGGTTTAAATAGGTCCTTATTTTTATTATTTTGTTAATCTTTTAGATTTTGTGAATGTGAGAACATTGTAGGCTGTAGACTGATTTGTGGACCATTTTCTATTTTACTAAGTACCTGGTACTTGCTGATAGGCCTACACTGTCCTCTCATACCTATTAACACTGTAATTTGAAATTGTAGAAACCATTTATTTTTAAAAGAGTAACCGTTGAGTTTCTTGCCGGCTCTTCTCCATAGGAAGCAACCAATTGGAACCCTGCACCTAGCTTCTGACGTTCCATAAGTGCCCTTGTAGGTTTATGTGAAATAAAATATTTTGAAGTTTGAATTTTTATAAAGAATCATTTTGAATAATTTTGAACTTTCCGACTTGTATGGGAAACATTAAAAAAGACAGTCCGCTACAAAAGTCAGAAATCGCATAAAAATGTATGGTTTTTTTTTTTCAAAAGCTCAAATCAATCTAAAAAAAATCAAATCAATCAAATCTATCTAAATTATTTTGTTCTCAAATGAAATAAAATCATAACACGTATTCATTTGCAATTCCGCTATTTTCTTTATTTTTTTTATTTTCGGCCAGTCTATCCACCGTAAAAAAGTAGGTTGGAGTCTCATTTCCTACGAAATGCGAGGTAAAAGTGTTTTGCGATTTCCGACTTTTCTAGTACTCAAACCTCTGTTGGTCCAATAGAGTTTTTTTTGGGTAGTTTTTGAGTTAGTTACAATAATACGTATTTTTCCCAGTTAGTCTTTGTGGATGATGTTATAATAGTTCCTGACACTGTTATTTATATAGCAGGTAGTGGTATTCAACAAAAAAGTGGAAAAAATAAAACATTTTCAAAAAAGAAAAACCGACTTCCAAAAACACTTCAAAGTAATAACATTTTCACTTTGTAGTGTTTTTTTTATTTACTAGACATACCTATCTCATCATATTTTTGATGACATCTAAAGAAACATTAACTGTAAATATGAGAACTATCCAGGCTAAATTGTGACTGTCTGCCGGTTTTTGGGTATTTTGTATATGGCCTACGCAAAAGTCCTGCAGATCTGGTAGCGTCGTGTGACGGGTCGTTGAGCTCCCTAAAATAGGGGTGAGCTACACGATGTCTAATGCATGCATGCTGTCTGTTGGGACCATTCAAACCTGCAATGGCTCTTTCTTTAAAAACCCCTTCCTGGCATGGCCCTGCATTGTTAAACCTTGACCTCTGAGTTTGTTATTGACGTGTAAAAGTGTCTTAGAAGATAGGTTACTTACAGAAATAAAGATTTCATTTCATTTCCAAAAATAACGTTGAATAGGATATGACAAAAATGAAAATGTTGTTAAGTAGGTTTTTTTATGTTACCTATCAAAAGTGAAAAATCAATTTATATGAGTTGTGTTAACTATAGAACATCCCATTTTTTATGTCCTTGCGTTTCTTAATAGAGCATAAAGGTACGTGACACCCACGCAGAAGCAGCTTATCCATAAAATTGCCGTTTATTTTAATTACAATGACTTTCAATTATTTTAATGACACCTTTATCAGTTAGACATTATATTAAATTATTAGTTTAGTTAATTAATCGTGTTATCGCAATTACACTGTATGTGGAGGGATGTGACTACCTACTAGTTATGGATCACTAGTTATCAAAAGGTCAGACGAGGTATCATTTTTCTAAAAACTACCAGCGCCCCGCGGTTTCACCCGCATAAGTCTCGATCCCGTGGGAATATGGGGATACTAAGTATCCTATGTGTTAATCCAAGTTTATAAACTATCTGTGTGTCATATTTCATCCAAATTCGTTTAGTAGTTTTTGCGTGACAGAGTAATAATCATCCATCCAGCCATCCATCCTCACAAACTTTCGCGTTTATAATATTATAGTAGGATTAGCTGGAAGAAAAAGTTAAACGCGTCGACTTCAGAACCTCCTTTTTTTTTCGTCGGTTAAAATTCAATTTTTTTTTATTTCACATATACTTACACTTACTATAAAAACGGCACTAATGAAACGTCAGAAGCTGGGTGTACGGTTCCAATTGGTCGTTTTCTATGGAAAAGACCCGGCAAGAAACTCCTCGGTTACTCTTTTAAAAATAATTGGCTTTTACTATTCTTTCAAATAACAGTGTGACTAAGTTTGGGAGGACAGTGTAGGTATTTCAATAAGTACCAGGTACTTAAGAAAATAGAAAAGAGTCTAGTATACAAAAGATGTATAAATAAACAAAAATAAAAACCTATTTTAATTAAACGCAATTACATGATTGCTATTACAACTGTAATAAATCTGAATAATTATCATGGGCGCAAAAGCCACTAATAAAGAGTTGAAATTAACTCGTAAGTATATAATGTCAAATAATAGGATGAATATGTCAAGGACGAATGTAAGAAAAATAAAATAAAAATAAACATGGTAATTTGGGAGCAGTTAATAGACTCTTACATAATTATGCCGTTAATGGGATACCAGGGAAGCCACATGTGCAGAAGGAATTATTGCCAAACTTCCTTCTCTTCAACATAGTCTTTAATTTTATAATATGCTTTCTTGATAAGGACACGTTTAATGTGGGTTTTGAACTTCCCATCGCTATGTTCTGTAACAAGCTTTGGCAACTTGTTATAAAAGCGGATACTGTTTATAAGAAATGACTTGCTTGTTTTAGTTAATCTAAATTTGGGTATCACAATTTCATGTCTACTACGTGTATTTATATTATGGAAATCGCATCTTATTTTGAAAAGTCCTAAGTTTTTGCGAACATACAAAATACTTTCTAAGATATAAAGAGAAGGCAGAGTCAGTATATTAATTTCTTTAAATTTGTCTCTAAGGGACTCGCGAGGACCCATTTTATAGATCGCGCGGATTGCCCTCTTTTGTAAAATGAAAATTGAATCTACGTCAGCTGCCCATCTCCACAGCAGAACGCCATAAGACATAATACTGTGGAATAAGCAAAGTATATTAACCTAGCTGTGGCTATATCAGTCAACTGCCTTATTTTTCTAACTGCATATGCAGCTGAACTTAATCTACCTGAAATAGCTCTAATGTGGGCGCCCTATTGCAATTTTGAATCTAAACTAATTCATAAGAACATAGTTTCCGTTATTGCATCTAGTTTTTTGCCATCAAGTTTTAGATTTAGACCTACTTGAGGTACATTTGGTAATGAATAAATTTAGTTTTATCCGCATTAAGTAAAAGATTATTAACTGCGAACCATTTTGAAAGAACAGCCAGACTATCATTAAAAATAAGGGAAGTATCGTCAGCAAATAGAATTATATTCGATAAGTTAGCCATCATGTAAGGAAGATCATTTATATAAAATATAAATAAGAAAGGGCCGAGAATTGAACCTTGAGGCACGCTCAGTTTTACTAGAGACCCCGTAGATGTCGCCCCATTAACGTTTACTTTTTGCTCCCTGTTTGATACATAGGAAAGAACAAGATCAGCAGCTTGTCCACGAATTCCGTAGTGGTGTAATTTACAGATCAGTGTATTGTGGTCAACGCAGTTAAACGCTTTTGAGAGGTCACAGAAAATGCCAATTGTATCCTGGAACTTCTCCCAGGATTCCAAAATGTGAGTGATGAGTTTTACTCCTGCGTCAGTCGTCGACCTACCTTTCGTGAAACCAAACTGGTGACGATGTAAAATCCCATTTGAATTAAAATGTTACAACATCTGGTCTAGCATGATTTTTCATAAATTTTACTCAATGCTGATAGCACAGATATTGGTCTATAATTAGAGGGATCACTCTTACTACCCGATTTGAAAATTGGTACTACTTTACTATGTTTCATTAAATCAGCAAACGTACCTCTATCTAAACATTGATTAAATATGCCAGTTAGGACAGGCGCAATTGTGTTAATGATATCTTCAAGAATCTTAACGGAAATCCCCCATAAGTCTTCAGTGTTTTTTTATGTTAAGACTTTTGAATGCTTTTTTAATTATGAAAATAGAAATGCGCTTGAATTCAAAACTTGGAATGTTCTTACTGAAGTGTTCTTTTAGAAGAGATTCAGCTAGTATGGATGATGAGGGGAGAAATCGCAACCTCTATTGGGATGTTGGTAAATAAATTTTCTAGTGTCTCAGCAAGTTTTAACTTATCTGAAAAGTTCTCTTAATCTGTTAAAAATAGGTACATAGGTATGATCAGCAACGAAATTCGTATAAACATATTTTTCTTTTTCTACTAAGTATTTACTTCCAAACACATTACCCCGCATTAAGACTCGTGCAGATTGGCGCGATATCGCGGGCGCGTCAGCCAGCGCGAACCTTGTAGCGCCCGTGATATCGCGCCAGTCCGCACGATCCTTTAAACCTATGGACTCTGAAATAAAAGTATTCTAGTCTATTAGCCCTCTTTGAACTAAGATACCTATAAGTACCTATCTTATCCCAAATTCTGTTCTACGTTTTTAGGGAAACCCCTTATCTCCGAAACTACTGAGCATAAACTTAAAAAAAAAAAACAGAATATAGTTCTATACTTATAGATTACAGGAAAACCTATAAGAAGTCTATGGTTTCAAAATAACATTTGCAGTTGAAATGTATGGGAGAAGTTTTTCACCTACAATGTAAAGTTTTTTCTTAGGATAAATTCATCCCAACTACGGAACTTTACATTGTGAGTGGTCCGACACGCACTTGGCCGGTTAGATCTGGGGTAATACAAGTTAAATAAAAATCTGAAAGTAAAATTATAAAGTTGCATATTTATTGCTGTTTCAGTTTTTACAATCAATAAGTTACTGTAAAATAAAATATGATTCTTCATTTATATAGAATAATTACAATATTTATATAATTTGATTACATTATTATTATTATTATTTTGATCAGTACCTAATTATGTCAATTTTCTAAATTATTTAAAAACAAAACAACAAAAAAATATCGCTAAGTATATTAGCTGGCTGATGATGAAACTGCTTTTTAAGTACCTATAACTTATTAATTGATATGTACTTACCTACTTAAATTAATCAAACATTAATTTGTGATAGCATAGAATTATTTGATGAAGGAGCTTTGAGATCATATATTTATACTTGAATACTATTTCAGCAGTCTCGACATTAGTAGGTAATGACGCTGTCGCAAACTTGCGATCGTAATAATACCTAATAACGAAAAAATTCTGTTGCAATAACGACGCTCGTGAGAAACGCAAGTCTCTACATCCAAGTTAGCGAGCCAAGATGTACAATAACTTGACATATCGGTACCAATGATAATAAAAGTAAATCGGTACGGCAGCGAAAAACGAAAATAAAATCTCCTTGATTATGGGGAAAAATAGAAAACATGGTTCAATAAAAATAGACTATAATAAAAGCCTTATTTTGAAGGCACTATTTTACATGAAAACTCGTACTTAAGTAAGGCTACAAACGTGTACAAACAATCTCACCTGTAATTGTGCTCCCGCTCCGCCACCTCTCATGTCACAACATGTTGTTCCTACAGCTTTACCCATTTTAACTCATAATTTAGAAACTATCAATCCCACTCAAAGTAATGTTTTGGTCTATTCAGATAGATTAGGAGCAGGTTTTGGATCATTGTTAAATAATCGCTCTGAATATACTATAGTTAACTGTTGTTACCATAACCTGCATTTTAATGAGCTTGTTCATAAAATAAAACATACACCAATGAATAAGCAGACTACTGTAGTTCTTTTAATTGGAAACAGTCTCAGCATCACTAAAAGGGACATAGTTAATGGTATTGACACCCTACTTAAATTAAAATTAGGTAAATTAATATTATGTGCATTGCCATATTCTGATAAGTTATATGAGCAAGATAACAACTACATTTTTAGTTTAAATAACCTTATGCATATTTTGGCATGTCGTCATAGTGACCGTTTATTGTATTTTGATACTAACAATTTTGTTAGAGACTTTGTGTTGACTCAGGAGCAGATGTTCTTACTTTTTTTTTTTTTTTTTGAGGGTGGGAAATCATCAAATAACTTCTCCCGCTCTGGGCGGAGCGGGAGGGCGTGTCAGACTCTTACTGACTAAAACCCACCCGTGTTCCTTCGGCTGCCCTGTTGCCGGGGGCCACGATCTCCCTTTCGGTTTTCTTCGCAACCCCGGCAGGCATCGGCCCTAGTGGACCCCTTCGAATCTGCTGACATCTCTTTGAGGCGCGCATGGAACACAACGCGCCGTCGACCCGGGCCTGGTCCTTATCGGACGGTGAGCCACCCATTGCAGGAGCAGATGTTCTTACCTAAGAAAAGCCAACATGTTTTAGCTACTTTATTAGCCTACAATATACACGCAGTTATGAATGTTTTAACTGAGATTAGCTTAAGTGACGAAACAGTATTATCTAGTACTTCTAATAATGCTGTAATAAATTCTTTAAACTTTTAGAATCGACAAAAGAGAAGCATAATAAGAATATTTTACTCTATCACCAAAATATAAATCGCATCTCTGGCAAAATCCTAGACGTGGAAATGTTAATAGACAAATATTGTATGGATATCTTATGTTTTTGTGAAACCTGGTTAAAACCAGATAGAATGTCGTTTAATGTAAATAATTTTTCAGTTGCCAGTGCGTACAACCGGTCTTCATTAGGGGGTGGTACCTTGATATTATGTAATAGTTTTCTCAAATATAAGGAAAGGAAGGATATCACTGCTTGCTCTGTTGGTCGCTTGTGTGAGGTAGCATGTGCAGAGGTTGAAGGCCATACTTTCTTATGTGTTTATAGACCACCAGCCTCAAACTTGTCATCATTTTTAATCATAATGGAACAAATACTAACTAAACTTTTTAGAGATAATAAAATAGTTTTTGTTTGGGGTGACCTAAATATTGATCTATTAGTCAATTCACCGGATAAACGTAAGCTTATCTCATTGTTTAAATCTTTCAATTTAAAATGTATATTTAATGTAGCAACTAGAATAACGGCAACCTCGGCTACATGCATAGACAATGTATTTACTAATTGTAAAATAAAAGATTGGTCCCTAATTAGTGACGTCAGATCTGATCATACAGGTCAACTTATATCCTTTGAATCAGATAAAAAGTTACGTTTAGATAAAACTATTCAGTTAAGACCTCTTACTAAAAATAAATTGAAGATATTTAGTAATAATGTCGACGGCTGACGCAGGAGTAAAACTCATCACTCACATTTTGGAATCCTGGGAGAAGTCCCAGGATGTAATTGGCATTTTCTGTGACCTCTCAAAAGCGTTTGACTGCGTTGACCATAATACACTGATCTGTAAATTACACCACTACGGAATTCGTGGACAAGCTGCTGATCTTGTTCTTTCCTATCTATCCAACAGGGAGCAATAAGTTAACGTTAATGGGGCGACGTCTACGGGGTCTCTAGTTAAAATGGGCGTGCCTCAAGGTTCAATTCTCGGCCCTTTCTTATTTCTAGTTTATATAAATGATCTTCCTTACATGATGGCTAACTTATTGGATATAATTCTATTTGCTGACGATACTTCTCTTATTTTTAAAATAGACAGAAAAGATACAGATGTCTTACATGTCAATGATAGTCTGGCTGTTCTTTCAAAATGGTTCGCAGCTAATAATCTTTTACTTAATGCGAACAAAACTAAATGTATTAGGTTTTCATTATCAAATGTACCTCAAGTAGGTCTAAATTTAAAACTTGATGGCAAAAAACTAGATGCAATAACGGAAACTATATTCTTAGGCATTACTTTAGATTCAAAATTGCAATGGGGCGCCCACATTAGAACTATTTCAGGTAGATTAAGTTCAGCTGCATATGCAGTTAGAAAAATAAGGCACTTGACTGATATAGCCACAGCTAGATTAGTATACTTTGCTTATTTCCACAGTATTATGTCTTATGGCGTTCTGCTGTGGGGATCGGCAGCTGACGTAGATTCAATTTTCATTCTACAAAAGAGGGCAATCCGCGCGATCTATAAAATGGGTCCTCGCGAGTCCCTTAGAGACAAATTTAAAGAAACTGATATACTGACTCTGCCTTCTCTTTATATCTTAGAAAGTATTTTGTATGTTCGCAAAAACTTAGGACTTTTCAAATAAGAAGATGAATAATACACACATCATTTAATTATAATACAAAAAAATACTAAAGTACAAACATCTGTATCAATAAATACAATAATATACACAAATACTTTCTTGAAGAAAGTATTTGTGTATATTACAAGGCAAAATTATCAATTATTGAAATACTAACATGAAAATCAACGTTAAAATTAAATTTCACACTGCATTTTTAATATAGGAAGAATGAGATGAATAATGGTAACTATGTTAGTGTGTTACTAACATAGTTTTTTGTAAGTATATTGTTAATAACACTATCGAGTCTTGTTGCTTGAATTAAATGATTTAATAATAAATTTAATTTGGTTGAATTTGCCATTGGTACAAAAAAAAATATAGGATTGGTTAACTACTTTCTTCGATATAACATTATAAATTAATGGAATAACTTTCAAATAAACGGGTAATTCTCCTTCAAACATGTTTCAGTTATTCAAACCTTGGTTGATGAGCTTTGTATACTTATTGAATATTTTGGAATTATTTTGCACACAAGCATTTCTTTTGTGTCACTTAAACTTGTAATAACTCTGCTGTGTATCCCTTACAACTATAGTACGGTAATATTAAATATTGGAACACTGCGATTACATACATTTATATTGAAAGAATCTTATCAATATTACATACACTACACTATTTCACTCAGTTTGATTTTCCGCTTGTCCTTTGTCATTCTTTTACTGGTAGTCCCCAGCTCCGTGGAGGTCGGAGGTTCTTTTTAGTGTGAACAGCTCGCTACACACTACTTCCCAAAGCTTTGGTATGGTACGACACAAGGAATCCGCATGATTAAAATGAAAAATCCCTTGAATCTGCTTATTTCTGTATCCTGACGGAATACCAATGTTTCATGCAGCTCCTACAGCCATCTCTTCAAACACATTTTTGTCGAATTCCAGTATCATTTCGTAGATACTCAGACGTCTGTCAATCCGCCCCAAAGACGACCCACTGACCGTGAATGTAGAAGTATATCCAGTGGGGTAGCAGCTTCAGCCACAAAGCAGAGGTACTGTACTCTTAGCTATCAATAAAAAATGCTTGAGAAAATACCATTGTCCATTGCACAGAGTACATTTTTATACAGGTCCATTGTTAATAGAACAGAAACAAAATAAACAAAACGTCAAAACCAATGACTTGACAAGTTTGGCACTAAACCAATCATGCAAGGAGGCAAATTTTAATTTCCTTAAATATTTTTTTTTTTACAAAATCAAAAATCAAAATCAAAATATTTTTATTTCACATAGACCTACATGGGCACTTATGAAACGTCAGAAGCTAGGTGCACGGTTCCAATTGGTCGTTTCCTATGGAGAAGAGCCGGCAAGAAACTCCACGGTTACTCTTTTAAAAATAATTGGCTTTTACAATTTTTTCAAATAACAGTATGACTAGGTATGAGAGGACAGTGTAGGTATTTCAATAAGTACCAGGTACTTAAGAAAATAGAAAATGGTCAACAAATCTACAGTCCACTAAGCCTACAGTAATCTCACATTCACAAAATAGGAAAGAATATATACAAAAGATATATGAATTAATAAAAATAAGAACCTATTTTAATTAAACGCAATCACATTATTGCTATTACAACTGTAATAAATCTGAATAATTATCATGTGCAAAAAAGCCACTAATAAAGAGTTGAAATTAACTCGTAGGTATATAATGTCAAATAATTGAATGAATATGTCAAGGACGAATGTAAAAAAAAAAAAATAAGATAAAAATAAATATGGTAATTTGGGAGCAGTTAATAGACTCTTACATAATTATGACGTTAATGAGATACCAGGGAAGCCACATGTGCAGAAGGAATTATTGCCAAATTTCCTTGTCTTCAACATAGTCTTTAATTTTGTAATATGCCTTCTTGATAAGAACACGTTTGATATGGGTTTTGAACTTCCCATCGCTAAGTTCTGTAACAGACTTTGGCAACTTGTTATAAAAGCGGATACTGTTTATAAGAAATGACTTGCTTGTTTTAGTTAATCTAAATTTGGGTATAACAATTTCATGTCTACTACGCGTATTTATACTATGGAAATCGCTTCTTATTTTGAAAAGTCCTAAGTTTTTGCGAACATACAAAATACTTTCTAAGATATAAAGAGAAGGCAGAGTCAGTATATCAGTTTCTTTAAATTTGTCTCTAAGGGACTCGCGAGGACCCATTTTATAGATCGCGCGGATTGCCCTCTTTTGTAGAATGAAAATTGAATCTACGTCAGCTGCCGATCCCCACAGCAGAACGCCATAAGACATAATACTGTGGAAATAAGCAAAGTATACTAATCTAGCTGTGGCTATATCAGTCAAGTGCCTTATTTTTCTAACTGCATATGCAGCTGAACTTAATCTACCTGAAATAGTTCTAATGTGGGCGCCCCATTGCAATTTTGAATCTAAAGTAATGCCTAAGAATATAGTTTCCGTTATTGCATCTAGTTTTTTGCCATCAAGTTTTAAATTTAGACCTACTTGAGGTACATTTGATAATGAAAACCTAATACATTTAGTTTTGTTCGCATTAAGTAAAAGATTATTAGCTGCGAACCATTTTGAAAGAACAGCCAGACTATCATTGACATGTAAGACATCTGTATCTTTTCTGTCTATTTTAAAAATAAGAGAAGTATCGTCAGCAAATAGAATTATATCCAATAAGTTAGCCATCATGTAAGGAAGATCATTTATATAAACTAGAAATAAGAAAGGGCCGAGAATTGAACCTTGAGGCACGCCCATTTTAACTAGAGACCCCGTAGACGTCGCCCCATTAACGTTAACTTATTGCTCCCTGTTGGATAGATAGGAAAGAACAAGATCAGCAGCTTGTCCACGAATTCCGTAGTGGTGTAATTTACAGATCAGTGTATTATGGTCAACGCAGTCAAACGCTTTTGAGAGGTCACAGAAAATGCCAATTACATCCTGGGACTTCTCCCAGGATTCCAAAATGTGAGTGATGAGTTTTACTCCTGCGTCAGCCGTCGACATTATTACTAAATATCTTCAATTTATTTTTAGTAAGAGGTCTTAACTGAATAGTTTTATCTAAACGTAACTTTTTATCTGATTCAAAGGATATAAGTTGACCTGTATGATCAGATCTGACGTCACTAATTAGGGACCAATCTTTTATTTTACAATTAGTAAATACATTGTCTATGCATGTAGCCGAGGTTGCCGTTATTCTAGTTGCTACATTAAATATACATTTTAAATTGAAAGATTTAAACAATGAGATAAGCTTACGTTTATCCGGTGAATTGACTAATAGATCAATATTTAGGTCACCCCAAACAAAAACTATTTTATTATCTCTAAAAAGTTTAGTTAGTATTTGTTCCATTATGATTAAAAATGATGACAAGTTTGAGGCTGGTGGTCTATAAACACATAAGAAAGTATGGCCTTCAACCTCTGCACATGCTACCTCACACAAGCGACCAACAGAGCAAGCAGTGATATCCTTCCTTTCCTTATATTTGAGAAAACTATTACATAATATCAAGGTACCACCCCCTAATGAAGACCGGTTGTACGCACTGGCAACTGAAAAATTATTTACATTAAACGACATTCTATCTGGTTTTAACCAGGTTTCACAAAAACATAAGATATCCATACAATATTTGTCTATTAACATTTCCACGTCTAGGATTTTGCCAGAGATGCGATTTATATTTTGGTGATAGAGTAAAATATTCTTATTATGCTTCTCTTTTGTCGATTCTAAAAGTTTAAAGAATTTATTACAGCATTATTAGAAGTACTAGATAATACTGTTTCGTCACTTAAGCTAATCTCAGTTAAAACATTCATAACTGCGTGTATATTGTAGGCTAATAAAGTAGCTAAAACATGTTGGCTTTTCTTAGGTAAGAACATCTGCTCCTGCAATGGGTGGCTCACCGTCCGATAAGGACCAGGCCCGGGTCGACGGCGCGTTGTGTTCCATGCGCGCCTCAAAGAGATGTCAGCAGATTCGAAGGGGTCCACTAGGGCCGATGCCTGCCGGGGTTGCGAAGAAAACCGAAAGGGAGATCGTGGCCCCCGGCAACAGGGCAGCCGAAGGAACACGGGTGGGTTTTAGTCAGTAAGAGTCTGACACGCCCTCCCGCTCCGCCCAGAGCGGGAGAAGTTATTTGATGATTTCCCACCCTCAAAAAAAAAAAAAAAAAGTAAGAACATCTGCTCCTGAGTCAACACAAAGTCTCTAACAAAATTGTTAGTATCAAAATACAATAAACGGTCACTATGACGACATGCCAAAATATGCATAAGGTTATTTAAACTAAAAATGTAGTTGTTATCTTGCTCATATAACTTATCAGAATATGGCAATGCACATAATATTAATTTACCTAATTTTAATTTAAGTAGGGTGTCAATACCATTAACTATGTCCCTTTTAGTGATGCTGAGACTGTTTCCAATTAAAAGAACTACAGTAGTCTGCTTATTCATTGGTGTATGTTTTATTTTATGAACAAGCTCATTAAAATGCAGGTTATGGTAACAACAGTTAACTATAGTATATTCAGAGCGATTATTTAACAATGATCCAAAACCTGCTCCTAATCTATCTGAATAGACCAAAACATTACTTTGAGTGGGATTGATAGTTTCTAAATTATGAGTTAAAATGGGTAAAGCTGTAGGAACAACATGTTGTGACATGAGAGGTGGCGGAGCGGGAGCACAATTACAGGTGAGATTGTTTGTACACGTTTGTAGCCTTACTTAAGTACGAGTTTTCATGTAAAATAGTGCCTTCAAAATAAGGCTTTTATTATAGTCTATTTTTATTGAACCATGTTTTCTATTTTTCCCCATAATCAAGGAGATTTTATTTTCGTTTTTCGCTGCCGTACCGATTTACTTTTATTATCATTGGTACCGATATGTCAAGTTATTGTACATCTTGGCTCGCTAACTTGGATGTAGAGACTTGCGTTTCTCACGAGCGTCGTTATTGCAACAGAATTTTTTCGTTATTAGGTATTATTACGATCGCAAGTTTGCGACAGCGTCATTACCTACTAATGTCGAGACTGCTGAAATAGTATTCAAGTATAAATATATGATCTCAAAGCTCCTTCATCAAATAATTCTATGCTATCACAAATTAATGTTTGATTAATTTAAGTAGGTAAGTACATATCAATTAATAAGTTATAGGTACTTAAAAAGCAGTTTCATCATCAGCCAGCTAATATACTTAGCGATATTTTTTTGTTGTTTTGTTTTTAAATAATTTAGAAAATTGACATAATTAGGTACTGATCATTATAAATAATGCTTATAAGAGACACCATATTATTAGCCATGCAGACTTTTGAGCTTATTTTGCACTCAGTTCAATGTCATCCTGTGCTACAATGTGAAATAGATATTTTTCGAATATTTAATGCATACATAATGTTTTTGGTTTTTTCCTTTGTTCTGCTCCTAAATGTACTGCACAAAAAATGAGTGGGAAATACATATTTTATTTTTTATTTTTATACATTATAAATTTTGTTTTGTGCCAGAAACCCTCGCGTTCTAAAATCCTACCAGTTTCTTCACAACCTAATCAATTGTTTAAGACAGTTTAGAGGTAAAACATATAAACATTATTAATTGTTAGGGTGCCGTACCTGAAGGGTAAAAACTACAGGATCTTGTTATGTACTAAGACTGCTGTTCGTCCGTCTGTCCATCTGTCTGTTAGCGGGCTGCAGCTCATGATCAAGAATGTGGATTTCGGTTGCCGCTATACATAATAAAAATAAGTTAAAAATTGGAAGCAGGTTATTTACTGGGGGTAAATAAAAATAAATATGTTGTTCTTTGCTTACTGTCGTCTCTGTCAGCGAGCTGTCTGTAACCCATTAATCCAATCAATGGGGACATAAAAGACGCTTTGCCTTACAAAGGGTGGTGTAGATGATTTTTGTCATTACAAAATATTCTCCCTCTTGTAACATTATATCTACCTTGCACTTGTCCTTGTATTTTTGTTAATGTTTTAGGAACTACACACCAAGGGAGTAGCAATTATAAGGGTAATAACGCTCAATGCGTGGCAATGTCCGCTTGCGCGTCAGTATTGTCAGTTTGCAGATATCGGAATCTGACTTGTCATGATATCGATGTCATTCTCCAAAGTGGAGACACTTTATATATGTCGCTTAAACCAATTCTACCGAAGGGTGTCATATTTTTGAACCCCGAGGAATTGCCTACGGAGATTGTCGTCGGAAACAATAGAGCTCAAATTGAAAATATGACCGCCAATTGGATTACAAATGGAGTATTTCCTCAAATTTCAGAAAATGAATACGGTATTTTAACTCTTGCAAACATAATTGAATCCAATGTTTTCGACGCAAACCACAATGATGAGACGGATAGCGTGGTATTTACCGGGCCAGACTATACAGTTTCTTTTTGGAGATTCGATAGTGCATTCTATTTATTTAACAGTCACGCAGTAGATGAATATAACAAATTAAATTCTACATGCGAAGTAGCACGTTTGTTTAAATGTTATTCGATTCGCGAATTAGCCAGATTGCTGTTATTGCGAAATATAGGTGTAGGTCAGTATTCAATACACAGACTACGCGTTCTCAATTATCAAACAATTGAAAATTTAGTTGTAGGATCTGCATTGCCATTGCCAGCGTCTGTCGAGTCTATAATAGACTTCGAATGCCCGGCATCAACAGATCATAGTCAATTATCGGAATCACAATCTATATTGCTTGGTTTTCAAAAACCCCTGAACCGGTAGTAGTTGACACCCATGTGGCGTCAACAAAGAGAGGTCGACCCAAAAAACAAAAACGTGGCAGGAAATGTAGTACAGTAAACGCCCATTTGGATGCGGTTAAAAAATATAATTAAAAAAAACCGCAAATTCATCGCGATGCCGTTAAAAAATATACAACTGAAAATCCACAAATAAATCGCGATGCTGTAAAATAATATACCAAGGAAAATCCAGAAATTAATCGCGATGCTGTACACCGTTATACCAAGCAGAACCCTGAAATAAATCAAATAGCCACTGACAAATATAATAAAAACAGCCGTCGTATAGACATACCACTACGTCAATCTAAAAACCTAATAGCACAGAAGAGAGACGCTGAGTTAGACGTAATAAAATTATTTTCTTTAAAAAAAACGTCCTTGCTTTCTTCAGACACTTTTAGGTGTCCATCTTGTAATGCGCGTCTGTTTGAAGAAGAAAAATCTCGAAAACAATGGTGTTGTGGGTCAGGCGCGTACAACATACAAAATTTAATTCCGTTAACCGAGGAGTTTTACTCTCACCCGTCTTTTCTGAGTAGACCGCGAGCTTAGAGTGCGTTTCATCGAATAGTTCCTTTGCCGTAATGTTGGCTCTACTGTTAAACTTTAACAACGGACCAATTACGTACCATCGTAGCGTATTCGTGTTCGTCCTACAACAGTGCAGCCAACATTACGGCATAGGAACTATTTGATGAAACGCACTCTACAATAATTTATTTGCCTTCAGTGCCTTGGGCGTTTCTCACGGGTACCAACAACCAACGGGAATATCTTTTCTTAAAATTCAAGGTCGAGTCTATCATAGAGATTTTGATTTAGCTTACACTGGTAGCGTAAATAATTTAGGACTATACATTAACGATACAAGCGAACGCGAGCAAATAGCCGCAAATATGAAACTTGATAGGCAGGTAATTAGTTGCATAACTAACTTTAACGCTAACAGAGCTAGACAATATAACAAAATTTTGGGAAATAGAAGACATCCCTTTGGAATCCGAAAAAACTGCGGAAGAAAAATTCTGTGAGAAATATTACACAGAAACAACAAAACGATTGAGCAACGGGCGTTATGTGGTGAAAATGCCTATGCATTCTAACTACGAACAAAACCTGGGTAACTCGAAACCGCAAGCTACAGCACAATTTCATCATTTAGAAAAGAAAATGGCGAGGCAAGAACACTTCGCTAAACTCTATAAGGACTTCATCCGAGAATACATCGATTTGGGTCACATGAAACCAGTTACAGAATCGGATAGTCGAGTACAAGTCTACCTACCCCACCACGGCGTAGTAAGGGACTGCTCATCAACAACGAAACTACGAGCTGTTTTTAACGCATCAATGAAAACAGACTCCGGGTACAGCCTAAACGATTTGATGGAAAAAGGGCCAAATCTACAAAAGGACATATTATCCCTGGTCATAAAATGGCGGAGCTATAAATATGTTCTAACGGCGGACATTGAGAAAATGTACCGTCAAATCCTTATTCATCAAGATCAACAATGTCTTCAAAGACTTATTTGGAGAGAATCCAAAAGAGAGCCACTGAGAACTATGCAACTGTGTACCCTAACATACGGGACTAAAGTCGCACCATTCATAGCGATGCGGACTCTCCAACAGCTGGCCGAAGATGAAGGCAACGCTTTCCCTTTGGCCCAAAAAGCACGCTAAACGATTTTTATATGGATGACGCCATCACGGGCCACCATACCATAGAATCGACAAAGCTACTACAAAAAGAGCTAAGCGAACTACTGAAGAAAGGTGGTTTTGTTTTACGGAAATGGGCTACAAACGAACCATCTATTCTCAAAGACCTACAAAAGAAAGACAAAAGTAACAATAACGATTTTAACTTCAAACAACAAGAGTTCAGCAAAACACTGGGGCTCGGATGGAATGATGCAAGCGATACATTCCATTTTATTAGTGAAGCACCTAACGACAATAAAAATGCAACATACATAAAACGCAGGCTATTGTCGGAAATAAGCAAGATCTACGATCCACTTGGTTGGTTGGCTCCAATAGCACGACAAGCAAAACTGCTTTTCCAAAACCTATGGAATGATAGTTGCCAAAACATTGGCTGGGATGAAAATGTACCGGATCCCATAGAAAAGGAATGGAGGCAAATAAAATCCGACCTGCCAAACATAAAATTCATAACTTTACCAAGATGGATAAAATATGAAAACAATAGTACGATCGAATTGCAAGCCTTCTGTGATGCGAGCGAAAAAGCCTACGCATGCGTTATCTATAGCCGAACTACGTCACCCAGCGGCGCTTTCGAAACAACACTACTCGTAGCAAAAACTAAAGTGGCACCGATCAAGAAGAAAACGACAATACCGAGATTGGAATTATGCGCCGCAGTTTTGCTAGCGAAACTCCTACAAACGATAACAAAAATCCTTGAAGATCACGATCTAAAGATTACCTGCTGGACCGACTCAAAGGTCGTTCTAGCATGGCTTCACGGAAATCAAACTAAATACGAAAAGTATGTAACGAATAGAACAACGCAAATATTAAACATCGTGCCTGCGATCAACTGGGGTTACGTGAAAACTAACGAAAACCCTGCCGACTGTGCCACAAGAGGACTCCCACCATCCAAGTTGGTCAACTATTCCCTGTGGTGGGAAGGCCCAAAATGGCTTAAGGAGCAAGAAATACAAACCCTTGACTCTAAACAAACCTATAACACAAACGAGGGCTTCTTGAAAAACTGTTTTACGACTAATAGTACGGAACCCACGTCGATCAAAAATGAATTAATAAATTCATTACTTGAACGACATAGCAACATAAATCGTATTACAAGAATACTAACTTTGGTGATACGTTTTGCTGATGCATTACGAAACAAAAGAAGGTCAACTGAGTGCCATGAACTGAACCTGCACGAACAAAACAACACACTGTTTATAATTATTAAATCAGTGCAACGGGAGTATTTCGAAAATGAGATAAATTCTCTTAACAAAGGCGAAAAACTTACCAACAGAAGCACCATTTTGAAACTTAATCCATTTTTGGACTCTAATGGAGTTCTACGCGTTGGAGGACGCCTGAATCAGTCAAACTTACCAGGGGAAACGAAACATCCCATTATTTTACCAGGAGAGGGAAGACTAACCCAACTTATTGTTGAAAAAGCGCATCAACGAACTCTACACGGTGTAGCAAGACTAACGCTAGCAAACACAAGAAACACTTACTGGATAATCAGCGGCAATCGAACCGTCAAGAAAATACTTCGACAATGTATTCGATGTCGTCGATACGCAGCAACTCGAACTGAACAGTTGATGGGCAACCTTCCTAAAGAAAGGATCACTCCATCGAGGCCGTTTTCGCACACCGGCGTCGACTTTACAGGCCATGTGGACGTGAAGATAAACAAAGGCCGCGGGATAAAAACCTGCAAAGGCTACATAGCCATATTCATATGTATGTGTACAAAAGCAGTGCATATCGAACTTGTTTCGGACCTATCAACGGAAACTTTCATCGCAGTACTAAGAAGAATGTGCGCTCGTAGAGGCACCCCAAAACATATTTACTCGGATAACGGAACCAATTTTGTCGGAGCCGCCAGAGTTTTAAAAGAAGAGTTCCAACTATTTAAAACATTGCAATCGTCAGAGTTCTTTAAAGAGATCAACGACCTTCAAATCGAGTGGCACTTCAACGCTCCTTTCTGGCCATCAGCAGGTGGCTTATGGGAAGCCGCTGTACGTTCCATGAAATCACACCTGAAAAGGGTGATCGGGCAACAAACGCTTACCTACGAACAATTTGCAACGCTTCTCACACAAATCGAAGCGTGTATGAACAGCCGGCCACTGTGTCCATTATCAGAAGATATTGAAGATCTGGAATACCTCACCCCTGGTCATTTTCTCACAGGGAGTCCAACATTTACACTACCACTCAATGAACCTGAAGAAAACAAAACGATAGACATCAGAAACAAATGGAAACTCATTGAACTCATGCGTCGACACTTTTGGGATCGCTGGTCGAAAGAATACCTTCATTCACTACAAAACCGAAACAAATGGCAACAAATTAAAGAAAACATACAGATGGGGCAGCTAGTTCTCGTCAAGGAAAGTAATCTACCCCCAAGTAGATGGGCTATGGGACGAGTAGTGGAACTGCACCCAGGCAGCGACAACTTAGTACGAGTAGTGACGCTGAAAACACAAAATGGGATACTTAAAAGACCCATAACTAAAATCGCCCTGCTACCGATAAACGAGGTACGTGGATGTGCTGATACACAAAAAATGAGTCCAGAAACGAACCACGACGAGCCAAAGAAAGGCACTAATAAAAGTCGAAAAGGGGTAAACAGCCTGCTTATGATGTTGTTCTGATAGCGTTGTAAATACTAATAGTATTTACAACGCTATCAGGTGGACTAGCAGCACCCCTGCAACATTTTAAAATAACTCAGTTAACTGAAAACCAACTAGTGTACTTTGACCCCGTCGGAAACATTCAACTCATCCACGATGAATGGAAACTTCTGGTATACTATAACCTGACCACATTCTGGCAAAGTACGACAAGGGTAGAGGAGTTCGTAAATCATTTAGGCCAGCTATGTGACACAATGCTTAATGAACCATGTCACTCTACGTCACAACAACTGAAGTTCGAAATGAACCAGCTGAACGAGTTTAACATATTGTTGCGGTCTCAACATCAACAGCGGAGGCGACGTGGCTACGTCAATGGCGTAGGAAATCTTGCACGAGCCTTGTTTGGTGTCCTTGACAGCGATTTCGCCGAAAAATACGCTCAGGACATAGACAAAATTAAAACAAACGAAAATATTTATTACAACTAATACGAAATCAGACACTGATTATCGAGGCAGAAAACAACGTCGTCAAGAAAAATGAAGACTTTGTAAAGACGCAACTGGAAGTAATTCAACAATTCATGAACGAAACGAAAGATAATATGGCTGTGATTGAAAACAGATTTCAAGTAATGAAAACAATGAATGATGTCAACGCTGGGGCATTAACTGCTAGCTTACTTATCTCAGTACTGAGAAGAAACCAAGAAATGCTCTTAAGCGCATTGACAGATATCTACAGAGGCCATCTCGACATGAAATTATTCCCACCGGAGCAGCTATCTAAACAACTAAATTACATTGCCGGTATCATTCCGAAAAGATTAACATTACCTATCAGAGACAGCAATGATTCGAACATTAAAAATATTTATAAAATTATTTATGTTAAAGCCCGGCTCACCGAACAGTACCTACTCTTCGAATTACATATCCCGTTACTTAGCGATGACGAGTATACACTGTATCGCAATATAGCTATTACTAAATGGGAAACAGCTGAACAATGTCAGGTGATTCAGACAGCAACACAATATATTGGAGTCAACTTCGTAAAGAGCACCTACATACAGATGGAAGAGGTTGATTTTCAGCAGTGTACCACAATGAGCGCGGATAATCATATCTGCCACGCCTCTACAACTATCTATAACTTGCATGGAGCCACGGCAGCCTGCGAAGCTAAAATACTTAATCAAAATGTAAATAACGTAACATGTGATTGGGTATCACAACAATGCGCTGACCAATGGATAAAATTACAGAGACCAAACATTATGACTGTATAATTGCAATGAGTGCACGATTCGCATTGTCTGCGAAAATCGAATTACAACAACGAGTGTAACCAAAGCAGGGCTCCTTGCCCTAGGTATACTATTCACAGGCTGACATGTTGTCATAGTGACAAATTATTGTATTTTGACACTAACCAGTTTGTTAGTGGTTTTAAGTTAACTCAGAGAACTTTATCTCTGTCTTGGGAATGTAGAAATTTGATTGCTATGTTGATAGCATATAATATTAATGAGGTTATAGATAATATAACAAAGTGTAGTATTAGTGACGAATCTATGTTGTCTAGTTATAATAACAGTATAGTGAATAATTATGTTTTACCATGTACGAAGGAGGATCCACCTACAATAACAACATACTTGGAGGCCACTACCAGTCAGATAGGGTATTCCTTTCCTGCTGGAACTCATACGGGCATTTTAGATTCTTCTGTTGTAGTTGTGGAGGTCACTCCGGATAATTCTTTAAACTAGGCAGTAAGACAACAGAAGTTACCCCTTCAATTAACCAATTATTATTAGAGAATAATAAAATGGTATCTTCTGGCAATATAACTCATAATAATAAACCAAAGGGAGTGCAACATACTTTAAAATTATTTAATCAAAATATCCAAGGTTGCTCTTCCAAATTACTGGAAATAGAATTGTTTTTAGAAAATACCAAGTTTGATGTAATTTGTTTAACAGAGCATTGGTTAAAAGATCATCAAGTGATGTCAATTAATTATGAAAATTATTGTGTAGTTAGCCATTTCAGTCGAAAATTACGAAAAATGTCATGGCGGATCATTAATATTGATTAAAAATTCTATAAAATCGAAAGAAAGAAAAGACATCATCGGACTGTCTGTTGAACACAACATTGAATTGTCCTGTGTTGAGCTCGATAAGCATGTTATAGTATGCGTATACAGACCTCCAAGTTACCAGAATCTATCTGTGTTTGATTCTGTGATGGAACATGTATTAAAAAAACTTAGTACTAGTAGTAAGTCAATAATCATATATTATGTGGTGATTTTAATATTAACTTATTAGAAAATAACTCGAACACTGTCAGATTATTAAGTCTTTTTAGGTCATTTGATTTGTCAAATGTTTTTATTGAACAAACCCGAGTGACAGCTTCTTCTGCCACTTGTATAGATAATATTTTTTGTAACTGTGATTGTAAATAAGTTGCCATCAGATCACAGTGGACAAACAATAACATTTTGCTCCTACATACCTTTACAAAAAATTCAAATAAGGTTTAGGCCAATTACATGTAAAAGTTTAGAGAAATTAAATAATTCTTTGGCCAATAAATTATGTGTTCAGAGTTTTAATAATATAGATGACCCAAATGAGTTCTACGTCGAGTTCTTTTCACTATTAAACACGCAATTTAATGACACTTTTCCACAAAAGACTAAAAGTATTTACACAAAGTTCTTATTTAGTGATTGGGCGACTCCAGGTATTCGTAAAAGCAGGGATAAACTACACACATCAAAAGTGTCTAGGGATCAAGCATTTTTATGCGGATTTCTTGAGATTGAGATGTGGCTTTGTAATAAATTTATGATTATATAAATTTATATGGATCCTTTTTGGTGCATTTCATAATTTGAAACAGGAACTGTTAATCAAATTCGAGTAAAAGAATAAAATCAGCTGTCAATATTTTCCCTATAAAAACATACAACGCATTGAAGACATTATTAGTGCTACTGTTTCCCTACTACTGATTAAAACCAACGTTATTATGGAGCGGCGACGTCATTTAAGCAGGGAAGAAATGCTCAGAGCCGTGGGAATGATAGAAGCTGGTTCCCGGCAACGTACTGTGGCTTTAGCTCTGAATACAAGTCAGAGTGTTATCAGTCGACTTTGGACACGTTACCGAAGCACTGGTACCGTGGCTGAGCGCCATGGAGGACGGTATCGCTGCACCACACGGAGACAAGACCGATACATTCAAATCTTAACTCGAAGAGCTCCAACAATAACCGCCATGATGTTAGCCGTGAGGCTTCATCACTCTTCAGGGAACTTAATTAGCGACCAAACAGTCAGAAACCGCTTGCATGAAGTGAACCTTCATTCCCGAAGACCGCTACGGGTACCACCTATAGCAATGCACAATCGTAGGATTCGATATCAATGGGCTCTTGAACACAGAAATTGGGCAGAAGAACAATGGCGTTTCGTGTGCTTTTCTGATGAGTCTCGTTTTGGTATGAGACCGGATACAAGACGTATACGACACTGGAGAACCCCTGGACGCCAACAGCGATTAAAATCCTGCCAGGAAGTCCATCCTTATAGTGGTGGAACCATCATGGTATGGGCGGGTATTTGGATCGGCGGAAGAACTGAGTTGATTTGGATCAGAGGCAACCTCAACGCTCAAATTTATGCTGAGACGATTGTATCTGACGTCATCGTTCCTCTACAAGTGCAAATCGGTCCCTTATTTCAGATAATGCATGATAATGCACGACCGCACACCGCAAGAGTTGTAACACAGACTCTCGCCGCAGCTAACATCAATGTCCTGCTCTGGCCTGCTCAGTCGCCAGACTTGAACCCGATTGAGCATGCATGGGATATGCTACAGAGAAGAGCTCTGCCGAATATGGAGGGTATCCAGTCGCAAGAAGACCTTTTTTTGTTGTTGCAACGAACATGGGCGGCCATTCCACAGCGTGATTTGGATGAACTCATTTTGAGTATGCCAAACCGATGTTCTTGTGTTGTTAGTGTTCGCGGTAGAAACACGGATTATTAATTGTTTAAGTTACCCAATAAAATTTTAAAGAAAACTGTTATTTCAGTCTTTTTGTCGAACTTTAATGTTAGTGGTTCAAATGTCAAAAATCCCTTTATTAGGAAAATGGCAAATTTCTTTATTAATGCAAAGGTGACTTGGTTTATCGTTACTGTGACAAACGAAAACACTTTATTTGATGAATCCTTAAAGAAAATTTTAATTAATATCAATCAGGAGAAAAGTTATTGCAAAAATATATGTTGATCCCTAGACACTTTTGATGTGTGTATTTGAACTTTATGGCCTAAAGCAACATACGAATAATACAAGCTTTCATAAGTATGTTGCAAAATATTCAAAAACTTTTAAAAGAGTGTGCAAAATAGCCAAAGCTCTTTATATTAGCAATAAAATAAAATCAGCTGATGATAAAATAAAAACTACCTGGCAAATAATAAATAATGAAACAGGTAGGAAAAAACAGCGAAATACTGAATTTAATTTAGAGACTGCACATGGCCCCATTAACTCAGATATAGAAATAGCTCAAGAATTTGAATCCTTTTTTGCTAATATTCCCCTTAAAACTACTCAAGCTTTAAATTCCTCACCCGCGCTTTCTGCTGCCTTACTTAGACAGAATGTGAAGGCTTGCCCTTTGGAGTTTAGGTTTCAGCATACAAACCCCCAGGCTGTTATAAAAGCTTTTAAAGATCGTAAAATTAAATCAACAGAAGATCTCTGGGGAATGTCTGTAAAAGTCTGTAGATCTATAATCGAAACCATTGCGCCCTATTTAGCTTACATATTTAACACCAGTATAGACCAAGGAGTCTTTCCGGATCTCATGAAACACAGTAAAGTAGTTCCATTGTTCAAATCTGGTGATAGTAAAGAACCCAACAATTATAGGCCTGTATCAATTCTACCAGTGCTCAGTAAGGTGTTTGAAAAGTTGATGCTCAATCAAATGTTACCTCACTTTAATAAAAATTCCATCTTTCATGAACAACAGTACGGTTTCACCAAAGGACGTTGTACCACTGACGCCGGTGTCACCCTAATAAAGAACATTTTTAATGCCTGGGAAGAAGCACAAGATGCCATTGGAATCTTTTGCGACTTCTCGAAGGCGTTCGATTGTGTAGACCATGAGACACTTCTGCTGAAACTAGAGCACTATGGGATTAGGAATACAGCTCTTGATTTACTTAGATCATACCTGAAAGATAGAAAGGTTAAAGTTCAGGTAAACGGCGTAAACTCATTAGGGTCTGAAATGGCAATGGGCGTTCCCCAAGGTTCGATATTGGGTCCATTCCTCTTTTTAGTTTACATTAATGATTTACCCCAATTATTTCAAAATCAACCGAAGATGGTGTTATTTGCAGATGACACATCATTAATCTTTAAAATAAACCGACGGTCACAAAATCTCGAAGACGATAATAGCTCTATTCTGCAAGTCCAAGATTGGTTTACGGTAAACAATTTGGTACTAAATAAAACAAAAACCAAATGCATTAGATTTAAATTACCTAATGTTAGAAGTAGCGAATGTGACATCATATTGAATGGGGAAAAACTGGAATTTATTAATCAAACGGTTTTCCTAGGAATCACGCTAGACGAGAAATTACAATGGGGACCTCATATAACATCTCTTGCGGGGCGGCTAAGCTCGGCCGCTTATGCTGTTAGAAAGATAAGACAGTTAACAGATGTAGAAACCGCGCGATTGGTCTATTTTAGCTACTTCCAAAGCATTATGTCGTATGGCATTTTACTGTGGGGTCGGGCTGCTGACATTGAATCCATCTTTATTTTACAAAAGAGAGCTGTCAGAGCCATTTATAATCTACGTCGCCGCGAATCTCTCAGGAAACTATTTAAAAGGATTAATATTATGACGGTACCTTGCTAATTCATTTATGAAAATATTATGTACGTAAGGAAAAATCCACATCTTTTTAATAAAATAAGTGATAGACATAATTTTAATACTAGAAATAAAGATAAACTAGATCAACCATTTTTCAGATTATCTAAAGTACATACATCTTTTATGGGGTACTGTGTTAAATGTTACAACAAAATACCTTGTGACATATTGCAATTAAATGAAAGAAAATTTAAAACTCTTATTAAAAGTACACTTTGTAAACAAGCATATTATTATTACAAATTAGAGGATTATATCCAAGATAAGAGTGCTTGGAAACATGCTGGTCCTGCTCCATAGGACTATTTAGAATCAAGACAAAATCAAACAGGTTGCTAATTTAATTGTAAAATTTATAATTTTGCATTATATGACATTGAATTTTACATTCTGTGATTACTTCCTCACCCACTGACTTATTAATTTTAAAAACATAAGGAAAATCGTCTACTTTTACTATGTTTGTAAATATGTGAGCACCATGTATCTATCATATAATTAAATTATCTGTCGTTGCTTCATTTTTAATTCTTTTTACCTATTGTGGTATAGTAATTTTATTCTAGGTGCATCGTCTTCACATATAATTATTTAAGTAATGTACGTACTTATACAAACTATTGTAAAACATTTTAAAAGAGTAACGGTGGAGTTTCTTGCCCATTCTTCTCCATACGAAAACTACCTTTTGGAAGGGGCGACTAGAATCAATTAAATTATTCTGTAAATTTTGACGTTCAAAAGTACCATACATGGGCCTATTTGAAATAAATGTTTTGACTTTGACTTTGGTCAGGACTGCATACTTCAACACAAAGACAACACAATTTATTCACATAACGTATTTAGTAGCAGTACCAACATTGGAATAAACCTGGAGGTACCTTCTATTGACTCACCAAATGATATGTGGAGTACATTAAAAAACACAAAGATTGTGCTGCCAAAATTAGACTTATCTAATGACCACAAATTATTAGATGACCAGATAACCGCACAAAAGGGAAGAGAGACCCTACCTAACGGCCTAAGTGTCCACGACATCGGCAACTATGCTATAAGCTCTTTGCTGGTGGGAGGAATCGTCGCCGCTATAATAGTTTGGCGAATAAGAAGATATCTACAGGCGCGTGAGAAGAGCGACACTGCAGCCAACGCGAACAAGACTCAAGAAAGGACAGAAGATATAGAGCTGAAGGAGATTCCTGCCTACACCAAAGTACGAAGTGGACATTCGGAAAACTACCGGCCACAGCTACCAGCAATTGGAACAAGATTTAAACTATGATTAATTAATTAAGAATGATGTATTGCTTATTGTTTTGATTGCTTATTAACATGTATTTTATTTAACTTGTAACTCTAGTTTGGTAATCTGAGTGCGTACATTATCTTTCCCTCGGGAGCATGTACGAGCCAATAATGCTCATACAGCAAAAGTACGTTTCTGCGCACGTAATGAATTACGCTAAACGTACTTTATTAATTATATTAAAACATAAATTCAGTCGTCACTAAAACTCAGCCACGAGCGGGTCGATCAATAATAACATTGCATCAAGTGCGGCTCAGATAACTAAACATAGCTACGTAACTTAAACGTAATTAAACTATTGAACATAACAGTGGTTTGGTGTGAACTTACTACTTTCCTACAACAACTACCGGGGTATCATATAACGACTAGAAAACCCCAACAGGGTTCTTACATAAACCTCGACCTTGCTGCTGTCGCCTTCTTTGACGGCTTTCTTCAGTTCATGGGAGAGACGTGGAATGACTGTTTCTACCACAAATAAGTCTTGTTTGCCGGAGCGGATGAATTTGGTGGCAGCCAATAAGGCGGACGTGTTCAGGAACTTCTGTTCCACAACTACGGGGCTGAAAGCGAGTTCAAAAAAGTCATTCGTTACATTCTTAGTATGGAAGCTAAGACTGCCGGCCACAGAAGCGATAACTTCAGCGGCTTCTTCGCCTTGAATTTTCTTTGTCAAAATCCATGCCTTGATTTCTTCAAAAGCTGCAATGGTTCCTGCTTGTGCAACTGCATCACGGTAGATTACCCACATCTGATTCTTAGGGGCATTCTTTGAAGCTAAGGCGACTTCAATGCTACTAGTCATTTGAGTGAGTTGTTCCGCGTCCATGAACATGATGAAGTGAACAGTGAGATTGAACTTCGAAAGGAAGTCGGCCTTCGGCAGGTTGCTGGGGTCCTGCAGTAAAGGAGTGATTTCTTGCAGCAGTTTTTTGGCAATGACAACGTTTTCTGCATTAACTTGGAAGAATGATGCCTCGCTATTAGTGAGCAAAAGCGAATCGCTCTCACGAAGTAAACCAGATTCCGATTTTTTCCATTCAGTGTCACTTTCCGGTTTGACTTCTGTTAGCGTGAACCCGACATAACTGTAGACTTCAGCTTTTTGTTTTCCAAACAGAAGCGGATTTACAAAGACAGAGCTCAAGGATTCTGATTTGTAGATTGTTCCTTGCTTACCAGCAAGAATGTATGATTCAGAAGTGTGCTTGATGAACTGCTTTTCTTCGTTTTCGTAAGCGATTCCCTTCCACACAGCGCACTCTGGCACCTCAAAGGAAAAACCAACACGTTTCTTGCAAGAACCGTAATTCTTGCTCTTAGTGATTTCGATTGGGTCGTCAGCAAACGCAGGTAACTCACGACGCACTTCCGCGGAAACTGGTGAAACGGAATATAAAGTTTCACAGTCACCAGTAACATCAGCTTCCATCTTCTTGAAGAGACCTTGGAAGGTTTCCTTATCGAAGCTGTTTGGGAAGTTGTGGACGTGGCCATAAGCAGATAGATCTACTTGGAGAGCACTGATCAGACCCTTTAGTAAGTTCTCATTAGCTATAGAAAAGGAAACGGGTAATTTCACGGAGAGAACACGGCCTCCATCGACAAAGATCTCAAAAACATCGTTGAATTTCTGAACTGGTTGGTATTTCAAGTCATAAGGAGCATTGTTAATGTTAATGTCCATCTGATCTTGGATTTCAGCGTACATGGGGTTATCAAGTTTAGCTATAAGTTGGCCTGGTTTCTGGACGCGGATGATGAACTGGGTCTTAAAGGCATTGCCATTGCTGTTGCTGTTTTCGAATTTGGTCCATGTATAGGAGTTCACGTCATAGACGTATTCTTTTCCTACTTGCCACGGCCATTTCGGATTTTCAGTGAGCGGACTCGACGCGACGGCGGCTGAAAGAGTATGTAACACACGGTTAATTGTATGTGACACACGGTTAATTGTATGTCTCAAAAATATTTTTAAAATATTTTAAAACAAATAGTTTTATAGTTATTTAAGAAAATAGATGAAAATGGACCATTCCCCCGTAACTCCGAAATTACAGAGCCTAATATTTTGAAAAATTATAAAAATAGTTCTATACATATACAATGAATGAAGACCATTCATTTTGACAGTTTGGAAAAAAGTGATATTTAGTGACGAATTCTGTGAAATTTTAAAAAATTCATAAAATTTGAATTTTCTCGAATCCCATGTATTTTCGCCTAGGCTTTATGGGGTGCTCAATTGCTTCAAATAGGTCACACTTTCACATCCTCGAAGAAATATGTCAAATTACAAGTCACCCTGTATATTACAGGAAAACATATAAGAAGTCTATCGTTTTAAAACAACATGGCAAATCTCTCAATATTGTGCGTACAAACTTACATTTGCAGTGGGAATGTATGGGAGAACATGTTTTTCAACTACAATGTTAAGTTTGTTCTTGGGATAAATTCATCCCAACTATGGAACCCTTCATTGTGCATGATCCGACATTTACTTGGCCGGTTTTTTTTATTTTTATTGGAACTAACATAATTGCAATTAACAAAAATACTGTTTTATGATTAAAGAATAGATATTATGAAAAATTTCGAAAAGTAAGACCAATTCCAAAAAAAATCATGAATAATCTTGTTCTTATTAACATACCTACAAAAACATATAGATTATCAATGTAATGGCGACATTAATCATTTCAAAATTAAATATTTAACTGTGCTGTTGATCTCAGTATCTATTGTTTTGTTATTAATGTAGACATGATACCTTCAGCGGCTAACAAAAATGTTGACAGACAAATCGACAAAAGAAAAATAAATAATGTACAAACAAAGTGATCCCAATAAGTTCCTTCAGTGCCATTTCAGCACTAAAGAACTAAAAGAGAACAAAACAAAAAAAATATATGATGTAACTTACCGATTATTGCCGTCAATACAACCAATTTCATAATTCCAAGTCCTTTCAGTGGTTGTGTTCAGTGTGGCACGGTTGAGCACATTTCTGATACCCAACACTGCTTTGCGACAGTTTTTATACTCATTCCCGGTCCTCTGTTTTGTTTTTGGGTTGTTTTAGGCTGACCCCTAACCCCAAAAATTATGATAACGTACGTTCGAATTTGCTAAGATTGTACCCAGAGCTGCTCTTTTAGGGTTCGGTATGTCCGAATGAAAAAACGGAACCCTTGATCCCGGAACGAGTGGTCCTATTACTCGTGTCGAGTGTTAGGACAGTGCAGTGTGTGACTTGAAATTTGGTACACATATGAATTTTTGTGACCTAAACATGGACGTGTTACGTAAATAAATGAATTTTGAATTCCACTCATCCCAAAAGTGAACCCCAGGTTACACATTCACCAGAGCGGGAGAAGTTATTTGATGATTTTCCTTCCTCAAAAAAAAAAAAAAAGGTTACACATTCAGCCTTTATGTGGCAGTACTGTTAAGCAATTAAAAAAAATAAGTTTATGACTATGAAACTGACGAGGACAGAATGGTTAGGGAAAAACGTGAAAGAAAGATTTTGGAAACAAAATCATCCCTGCTTTTGGAATAGTTTAACATAGTCCACAGTTTCAGGCAGTTAAAATATTGAATAAATTACCGCTTGAATTAAAAAGCTTACCGTACACGGGCTCATTCAAGGCAAGGCTCAAGGCATTCCTGTTGGAAATATGTATACATTCATTAGATGATATAAAGTCCTATTCTGTTAAAACTGACATGTGTCATTATTTGTGTTTGGGTTATAATTACTGTAGTCATATTTCATTTTTTGATTATTGTTTGCTTTTACTTTGCTGTTGATATTTGACTTATGGTTTTATAATTTAATTATGTTTACATGGCATTTCACATTACTTTTTTATCTTATTATTATTTCCTAATTTAAATTGCATTGAATGTATTTTAATAATATTTATTGTGTATTCTTATGTTTCATGTTGAATTATATTCGAACACAATGTGAATTGTTACTGAATTGAAATTGAATTTTAATAATAGTTTTAAAGTTATTTAAGAAAATTCGTAGCTGAAAATTGACCATCGCTTATCTCCGAAACTATTGAGCCTAAAACTTTGAATAAAATACAGAAAATAGTTCTATACTTTTAGATTACAGGAAAACCTATAAGATGTTAATAAGAAAGTCAGTCATATTAGTATTGTGCGTACAAACTGACATTTACAGTTGGAATATATCGGAGAACATGTTTTTCAACTTCATTGTTAAGTTTGTTCTTGGGATAAATTCATCCCAACTACGGAACCCTTCATTGTGCGTGGTTCGACACGCACTTGACCGCTTTTGTTTAGTTTTTATTACTTTTATCGCAAGTTCCACCAATTAGAGGCGGTTAAGTAGACATAACTAGGTATCTATATATTTATCTGTACTGATTAATTTGTTAATATTACTTAATTAAATTATGAAATATCGCTCTGTAGTGTTTTAGTGTGAGCAGTGGTGGCCCAGGGGTAACAGCCTCGACTTAAAGAGCAAGAGCCCGCGACGATCAGACCTTCGTTATTTTACAAAAGCTGAAAGTTTCTCTGTGTATGTCCCCAGTACAGGTAAGAACGATCCCCGAATATGAAGTTTGGATCATGGTGGCTTTTGGCAGGTAACATGTGACAAAGGTGTATAAAAATGCACCTACGTTACGTTATAGTATAAAAGCTGAATGTTATATATGTTACTTGGGGAAGTATTAAAAGATGTTTCCTTAGTAGTCAGAGAGTTTCGATAGTTCTTCCTCTTGTCAGACAGATTGAAAGTTACCCGTAGGTGCGAGCGCGAGGAATATACAACGTGTTCCGTTTGATATCGCATACCTCTATAGGGTATTATTAATCAGACCATTTCAAAGAGTTAACTAGTATATGAATTATTTTTGTTTTTTTCTTGTTATTTGTTGTTAAAAATAATTTCACAAAGTCACGATTAAATATTTATGTAAAACACTCTTAAGTGAAATACGACAACGTCGCATTTTGTTAGCTTTAAATATCAATTAAAATGATTTACTCGTACTTATCAAAGAAATCTCTCGAGTCTATTGTTAAGGTGCTCCCTGTGTGAGCCTGTAATGTAACGGATCGGACGGTTTTTGTTAGGTACACGTTGTAGAATGGCTACGAACATAATAAAACAATTTTTTCATTGGATTTCTTCCAATCAAATAATTATTCCCGCCTGATATTATTAATCATTTATTTCAGAATAAAACATTCCATACATTGTTAGTAAATAGTACTTATAACTATGTTAGACAATTATTATTTATTTTTTATTATTTACAATTCCGCTATTTAATATTATATAAGGCAACTCCAGATCCGTGAAGGGTGTTCCAGTGCCTCACAACTGGATAATCAACCTTTCCCAAAATAGTATTCAGAAGGCTGTCGGTGCTGCCCGCACGCGGCGCATCCGAGAGGCCACTCTTTTTCTTACTAATGCCCTAAAGCAGTCCGTGCTGGCCTTCGCAAACATACCTGATGCACTGCAAAAGCGAGGCAATCCCAACAGCATCCTAAAATCATTATTGTACAGGACCCGTAGGGCATTGAAAGATCTACGCGTATAACTGACCCACAGGATACCTCTCACAGATCCCTATGAGGATGTTAAGGGCTCTGACAGATGGGCTCAGCAGCACCATGTCGTCGGCATAACTAATGTTGTTCATACAAACACCATCGATGAACAACCGACACCGGCCCTGCTGAGTTCAACTATCAGTCCATTAACATATAGGTTGAAGAGTCGTGGTGAAGTTAGGCCTCCCAGTGTCACTCCACACTCCAACCTATACTCTGACGAACATGAGACCGCCCACTTAACATATTAGTTTGGTTGTCGTACCAAAATTTCAAAATATTAATCATATCCCTGGGTGTGCAGATTTCCCCCTGGAGCTTACCCATAACACGTTATAAGACACCAGGTCAAATGCCTTCGACAGATCCAGAAAACAACCGTATATAGGCGTTTTCCTTGTAACATAGTACTGGAAAGTATGCTTGAGTCGCAGTACCGCAGCTTCAGTCGATTGCCCAGGCCTGAAACCAAACTTGGCCTCATGCAGATCTATATGCTCACTCTGGTTACTATCAAGCAAACTGTGCAGCATTTTGGCGATCACCGTAGCCAATGAGATGGGTCTGCCAAGAGGTAAGAATTCGGAGGCTTTACGCGGGGGTCGTGCGGTCCATGGCCCTTTACGGAGCGCCGGTGTGGGCGCGTTCACTAAGACTGCGGCCAGCACGCCGGTTGAACGCGTCCCAGAGGGTCATGGCCATCCGGCTGGCCCGAGGATACCGCACGGTATCCTGCGAGGCAGCGTGCCTCCTTGCCGGATTACCGCCATGGGATCTGGAGGCAAAGGTCCTCGCGCACCTGTGGGAGTTGCGCGAGGAGGCGAAACGCCGGGGCTTAACTCCGCTGCCGCGAGAAATCACGGCACAGCGGACAGAGCTCCGGCGGGATCTCATGGCGTTATGGAGAATGCGATTGTCGCAACCCAGCGCTGGGCACGCCACAATTGCGGCGATAAGACCCCTCTTTGAGGAGTGGCTAGAGAGGCGCTACGGCGTCCTCACCTTCCGCCTGACGCAGGTCCTCACTGGACACGGCTGTTTCGGGAGGTTCCTGCACAGGATAAGGCGGGAGGAAACGCCCGGGTGTCATCATTGTGTGGATCGCCCGGAGGACACGGTAGAGCATACGGTGGAGGTCTGCCCAGCTTGGGCGGAGCATCGCCGTGTCCTCGTGGAGGCGATCGGCGGCGGTGATCTCTCGCGTCCGGCCCTGGTTCAGGCCATGGTACGGAGCGAGAGGAAATGGGAGGCCGTCACCTCCTTCTGTGAAGCGATAGTGCTCGCGAAGGAGGAGGCGGAACGCGTGAGGGAGAGGCAAATTTCGCGCCCTCACGCCCCTAACCGCCGCAGGAGGAGACGCCCAGGGCGTCGGGAGTCGCAAGCCGATTTCCGGCCACCGTAGGCGCGGGCTTGCGGACTGTGAGCAATGGGTAGCTCACCGTCCGATAAGGACCAGGCCCGGGTCGACGGCGCGTTATGTTCCACGCGCGCCTCAAAGAGATGTCAGCAGAATTGACGGGGTCCGCTAGGGCCGATGCCTGCCGGGGTTGCGAAGAAAACCGAAAGGGAGATCGTGGCCCCCGGCAACAGGGCAACCGAAGGAACACGGGTGGGTTTTTGTCAGTAAGAGTCTGACACGCCCTCCCGCTCCGCCCAGAGCGGGAGAAGTTATTTGATGAATTCCCACCCAAAAAAAAAAAAAAAAAGTGGTAAGAATTATTGAAACTGTCTGACTACTGAAGAAACATCTTTTGATAGTTCCTTAAGTAATAACATATATTAAATTCAGCTTTTATACTATGCCGTAACGTAATAAGTGCAATTTTATTATACACCTTTGCCACTCGTTACCTGCCTAAGCCACCATGATCCAAACTTCATATTCGGGGATCGTGCTTACCTGTATTGGGGACATACACAGAGAAACTTTCAGCTTTTGTAAAATAACGAAAGTAATAGTTAATAGGTAATAGTAATCGTCGCGGCCTCTTGGGCGATTAACCAGACATGTCTGGAACAACGTCAATGCGTGATTTGTACTCGGCATGTTTTTGACAAGCCGACCCCAAATAAATTGGGATACGAGGGCGACACTGAAAGTTCTTAGAAAATCAAAACCTGAACAAACTAGCAAGTTATTACTTTTATTATATCTTTTCAAAATAGTGTCCATTTACATCAATACATCGTTGCATCCGATGGAACCACTGAGAAAAGCACTTTACCCACTCGTCCTTAGGGGTCTCTTTGACGGCATTTTGAAACGCAGCCACTGCTTCCTCGGCGTCCATAAAAAGTTTTCCTCGAAGTTTTTCTTTTATTTTCGGAAATAAATAAAAGTCGCAAGGTGCGAGGTCGGGGCTATAAGGCGGGTGACCCAGTAATTCCACGTCTGACGTCGCCAAGTAGTCGATTGTATGCTTGGCGGTGTGCGACGAGGCTCTGTCGTGGTGAAGGAGAATCCTACTGCGAGGTCGTTTCTCCCGAACTTTTTCCAAGACAAGTGGCAAACAATTGTTAGTGTACCACTCTGCAGTAACTGTTTTTCGATCCTCTAAAACAATTGTTGCATAATGACCTGTCCTTCCGAAGAACGAGACCACCATCTTTTTCCCACGCTTCGACCTCTCTTCACTTTAGTTGGCAACTCCTCGGAAGGAAACACCCAGACAGCAGACTGTCTCTTAGTTTCAGGATCATAACAATGAATCCAGCTTTCGTCACCCGTAAGTATGTCGAACACAGCATTTGAGTCACTTCCGTTAAATCTTTGAACCATTTCACGACACCAATCAACACCACGGAGTCTATGGGCCTCTGTCAAATTATGAGATATCCACCGGGCACAAAGCTTCCTGACCGCTTAATGTTCACGGAAGATTTTGTGGGCTTGACTCATACCGATGCCATTTTTTTTTTTTTTGTGGTTGGGAAATCATCAAATAACTTCTCCCGCTCTGAGCGGAGCGGGAGAGCGTGTCAGACTCTTACTGACTAAAACCCACCCGTGTTCCTTCTGTTGCCCTGTTGCCGGGGGCCACGATCTCCCTCTCGGTTTTCTTCGCAACCCCGGCAGGCATTGGCCCTAGCGGACCCCGTCGATTCTGCTGACATCTCTTTGAGGCGCGCGTGGAACACAACGCGCCGTCGACCCGGGCCTGGTCCTTATCGGACGGTGAGCTACCCATTGCTCACCGCCCGCAAACCCGCGCCTACGGTGGCCGGAAATCGGCTTGCGACTCCCGACGCCCTGGGCGTCTCCTCCTGCGGCGGTTAGGGACGTGAGGGCGCGAAATTTGCCTCTCCCTCACGCGCTCCGCCTCCTCCTTCGCGAGCATTACCGCTTCGCAGAAGGAGGTGACGGCCTCCCATTTCCTCTCGCTCCGTACCATGGCCTGAACCAGGGCCGGACGCGAGAGATCACCGCCGCCGATCGCCTCCACTAGGACACGGCGATGCTCCGCCCAAGCTGGGCAGACTTCCACCGTATGCTCCACCGTGTCCTCCGGGCGATCCACACAATGATGACACCCGGGCGTGTCCTCCCGCCTTATCCTGTGCAGGAACCTCCCGAAACAGCCGTGTCCGGTGAGGACCTGCGTCAGGCGGAAGGTGAGGACGCCGTGGCGCCTCTCCAGCCACTCCTCAAAGAGGGGTCTTATCGCCGCAATTGTGGCGTGCCCTCATACCGATGCCTAAGCTTGAAAATCTGCTGATAAGTCACTCTTTTGTTAGTCCCTATCATATGCCGCACAATATTGATTTTATCTTCAGTCGTCGCCGTAGAAGGCCGTCCCTCACGCAGATCATCGGTGAGATTAGTGTGACCACGTTTAAACTCATTAAACCAGTTGTAAACAGTGGCACGAAATGGGGCTTCATCGTGAAAGGCCAATCAAAGTCAGTCATAACTTTCTTGTTGACTTATATGACATCGAAAGTCATAAAAAATCATTGTACGAAAATTTTCTCGCGGTAAATTCATGCTGACGTGATACAGACAATTTTCAATTTGCCGCCAAATCGTAAATAAATGACAAATGAATAAAATACATAAATACACAAGTGGCCAGTTCTAAAAACTTTCAGTGTCGCCCTCGTAAGGGCTAGAATGATAATGTTTTTGACAAGGCTTTTACAAGTACAAGACTTGTTGAAAACAAGTTAAAGAACTTGATGTAAACGCGGGTACCAATGGTGTCAACGAGATATCATCTACCAACCCGCTCTGGGCCCACGGGGTGGATTACCCGCTAACTACTGTGAAGTTCGACACCCGCAGTTTTCAGCAGTAGTACCAATTTTGATTTATTTGGCAATATAACTATATGGATATATGAAATATCGCTAACTAGTGAAATAGAATATGAATCATGAATTGCAATTATAACACTGAATTTTATGTTGTAACCATTGATATATAAAAACCCAAGATGCACACTCAACGTCTAAAAAACGTCCCCAAAAAATGAGCGCAACATTCTAAATTGTGCGCTCATTTTAAATAGTCTCGCGTCGCTCGCGTCTGGAAGCAGTCGTTAAAAATGCCGAAGTGTTCTGTGAGAAATTGTAAAAATATTACGTCAAGAAGGTTAAAAAAGGATGGGATATCGTATTTTCGGTAAGTAAAAAACTTATTGACTAGTTTTTGGTGTTTTTATGACTGATTATAACAAGCAATGTGTGATTTTGATTTATTTTTTCTAAAAACTTCATTCAACGCTCAAAGTAAAATACGGCTAACTTCAATGGCTGCTTGGTCAGTGTTAGAACAACGCATTACAGTCTCCTTTTTATTTTAGTCGCATTATAAAAATGACCCTGTTCTAATAAGTGGAGTCGATTTTTTTTTTTGTTTGTGTTTCTTTTTATTAATAAATTTATGTACTTTTGAACCTTTTTTGTATGTAGTTTTTGAAAAATATATATATTTACGTTACATAACGTGTAGGTCAGGAGGTAGCCAATTTAACATTTTTTATAATGTTCGTAAATATTATGATGTATAACGATTCATTTATGGGCCAACTTATGAGTTCGTGACATGCGGCATGCTAAGGATAGACTGAAGTGTTGCGTAGTCTGTAGTCTGTAAGTGTCACATTAGAAACTTCATGGAAACTTCTAATTTTTATATTTTAGTTTTCCTCGTGACCCAATACGATGTGGAGAATGGACATCAATCGTCAGCCAACAAAGGCGAGAAGATTTTTTAAAGTCGAATAATGCAAGCGTCGTTTGTTCCGAGCATTTTTGGATGAAGATATGTATGTCACTTTAAAAGGCATAAAACGTCTTCGTAAAACGGCTGTTCTTTATATTTGAATAAACAATTTTAACAGTTATTATTTGTTTTTTTATATACCCATAGGCTACCCAAAAACATATTTATGCAGAAATAAAAGTATATTTATGTGTTTAAAACACAATTTTACAAACTCTTAAAATACTAACTAATAACGTAAGATGAAAAAAAAAAAGTCATGTTCGACTCCACTCAATACCTTGTCCTAGCGACCACGGTCGGTCGTAAAATTTTATTGCTTTGAGTACCTGCGTTGTAATAACAACTTTAAACAATTGTCGTAAGGTTGAACTTGCAATAATATATGCTTGTAGCTTATAGAAAGAGACAGAAAAAAATAACAGTCTTATTGCAAGAAAATCACAGAACAAAATATTAACAATAATCGCGGCCGTAAGAAATATAGTGATGAGGGGGTTTGGCGATCCACGCCGCAATGTACAGCGATTTGAAGTGGGGGCAATAAGGTCCCAGTCGCCACCCGGTGGCAACTGGGATTTTTTTCTCCCAATTGCCACCTAGTGGCAATCCATGTGGGGGCGACTGGGACTATACGAGTTTCGGGACACTTTCGAGCGTTACTTTTATTCGAGACTGTGCATCTTGGGTTTTTATAATTGGGAATCAAACGAGCTTACCTGTTAAGCGAAGTCTTGATTCTAATTTTACGAACGGCGATCTGAAATATAATTCGTTAAACAAAGTAGTAATTCTTATGCACAGCGTAGACATCGCGTTCGTTTAGATATAAAATATTATAAATTAATAGAATTATCGTCCTTGGTGGCAACACACGCAGGAATGTCACTAATTTTAGAGATCCTTATGATGGAGAACAAGCTCTGTTTTCTGTACAGAGTAGTTCCGCATACTTACATTCACTAGGTTTTCCTGGAAAAATAAGTGAATTAAGTAGACTAATTATTGCAGCTTTGGGGATATTAGCTAGTGGCGGGTGGGTAATTATATTTCAGATCGCCGTTCGTAAAATTAGAATCAAGACTTCGCTTAACAGGTAAGCTCGTTTGATTCCCAATTTTACTTCACGGCGATCTGAAATATAATTCGTTAAACAAAGTAGATGTTCAGAGTTGTCTGCAATAATTTAGTTAGTTAATAAGTTACGGCATATTCTGATTTATTAAGTACTTTTATCATTCTTTCTGAATACAATATTTTAATTTTATGTAATTTAAGAAGGTTGCTTTGTTTTATGTGAATGTCATGTACATCTGTTATTGGTATGTATATAGGTCCATAACTGTTAACATTTAATATTTAATGTACAATATAATAATATGCTTTTGGCGTATCCATTTTAAATAAATTCTTAATAACGTTGCTTAATTAATAGTGTTTAACTATTTTTCATCAGTAATGAGGTATAATCATCAACACAATGTTGGTTGGCACTGTGTCTATTTCAATTGATGCCAGCACTAAGTTGAGCAACTGTATGTTTTGTGCTGTGGGAGGTGAATTATTAGTATCACTCTCACTTCCTACCACATTTAACCCAGCTTGTGTTTATACAAATTTTATAAAGTTGTTCTGAATTAATATACCAGGAGGATATTATGATATGAATACTTTAAAAGTGTAAAACTGGGTGAACCTGCTACAGGGACACCTTGCCCAACCATTCGGGGAAACAAGGCGTAATGTTATGATGTTACTTTAAAAGTTTCCATGATTGAGAATAGCATTCTCAGATCTGTCTGTAAATAGTTAATTATTTGGGATACTGTTGTGCTTAATGAGTGAGTATTGAGTTGCACATTACATCTTGCTGTCAAGGTAAGTGTCGAGCTCAGTGAGTCTAGAAGATGAATTGTAAAGATTATCATTAGGGTATTTTAAAGAATGTCAGTTATCTAGTGATCTGAATAAGAGGCACCATGGCTGTGAAGTCCTTAGTAGTTAAACTTTCATAGGGTGTAACAGGATCTTTTAGCCCCTGAATGTTGTAAGCAGGGAGGTATTTTTGGTAAGCATTTGTGGAATTGTATTGTACCTAAATTGTACTGACAGGAACTGAGTTTTTTTTTTTTTTTTTTTGAAAAATGTAGTAGGATTTTTTGATCAAATTCTTGTGATCAGTTGATGTTATTTCCGTTTAGGTAAGTATATACTTTATGATATGGTTTCATTTCATTTTTGGATGGACTAGTTTTCCATAACTTTAGTTATTAAAGGTATTTTGGAAACTGAATTTCAAATACGGAATAGGCTTTTAACTTGTAAGCACCAATTAATAAGGGCAGTATATTATGCCCTGGATAGGAGAGAGGTTTGAACAAATTTGAGGTGAAAGGGTCTATTTCAGATGCTTAGGGTTTTTCCTCAACGATACTAATTTCCATATGAGTTTCACATATTCTGCTAGCAGTAATTACTTGACGAGTTTAGAGCTAATCGAAACTAGATTCATTTTAGAAGTATAAAGATATGAACTCTTTTCCTTGACCTCATAATATGTCCAAAATTGGGATTGTGTAATGAGTTGCATTTTTAAGTGAGGGAGTTGTATAATTGAACTTGTTATGATGTGCACTTGGTGAGCAGATGGAGAGTTTTAGAGTAAAGCAATTTATAGATAATTCATTCATAGTACCTACATTTATTGTATTATACCTTATCTTGTTCATGTTCTACTCACAATCCATCAATACCTACGTTGTCCTCACAATGTTCTCCCCCCCTCCTTTTTTTGTTTTTTTGTTTCCTTGATAATTTCACTTTAGTGCTGCAATTATCATTTAAATCTACTGTTAAATATGTAGACTAGTAGTTGGCAATCAAATGATTAATTAGGTATTTTGATTTTATAAGCTTTGAATAAGATCACCCATTTCTGCCCAGCCCTTCGGGAAATCCGGGCGTAATGTTAAATAATGCGACTAAGTTTACTAGCTCTTTTTTTTTTTTTTTTGTTCTTGTGTTTCAAGGTTTGTTTAAAGTGAAAAAAAATAAAACTTAATAATCAAGCCTAAAAAATAGCATTATTAGTTTTCAAGCCCAAACATTTAAACACACTTATAGTGGTATTTATTGGTATATCTTATCGCAGTCTCGATATTTTACCAAATAAACAGTCAAGTTAGATTGTAAGAAAACCTTGTTTTCTGTAAGTAGCACTCACTACTGGTAATTTAGTAGGTAAAACAGAGATAAGAGACTATTCAAGTATGAAAAGTATTAGTAAATGTGTATGTAATTAACCCTTTATTGGTTATTTGGTAGGTAATGTTATCTTCCAGATAGTCCTAAGTGATACCCCTGTACCTATAGGATGAAATCATAATATGATTTCATAAAGGTAATATGGTATATTATACCTATCTATTTTGATATGCTAAGCTATAATTGATTAGTGTACAAGTTGTCAGTTTGTAACATACTTGTAGTTATTACTGGGATTTTTATTTTTATTTTCCTTCAGTATGATATTAGACAGTCTTGATGATTTTTTTTTTTCATCATGAAACTGAATTTTCTATTTTGTTTGGGACTGACTGAAATGTATTTTTCTGATAAATTCTTTGTAGATCTATCTATTGTATTGTTTGTAAATGCATCTCAATATTTGATAAGTTCTTTGATGGTATTGAGAGGATCATCATCTACCCGGCCTTCTCCCAACTATGTTGGGGTCAGCTTCCAGAGAATGGCTTTGAGAGGTTAAGATATTGAATTTGGTAGGTATCAAATATTTTCTTATCTATGTCCATAGCCAATAGCAGAATCAGAGGAATATAGCTGCTTTGCCAGCATTTATTCCAGTATTGGTCTTCTTGAATTGTTATTTTGGAATATAAGCCGGGTTGTTGTTGAGGTCCACCATATATATTGATTTTTATTTTCAGTGACAAAAATAGTTCATTTATTTTTCAGACATAGTCAATTCCAACCGATTAGATTATACCAAAACATCATAAGATATTGTGGTGGTGGTTTTCAATGGTGTGATTCCTGTTATTAACCCGTTAGAAGGATGTTTTATTTTGTTATTTACAAAAGTAAGTAAATCAACTAATGTTAAGTTATACATAGAACTGGTAAGTTTCACTATTATCATGAGAATGTCTCGTGGTTTTAATATTTATTGAATAGTTGTTATTGTTTTTGTTTGTAGCTAAAACATTGTGTACTCAAGTTTGTGATTGTTTCGGTTTGTTTATCAAATAGGATGAATTAAAGTTAATGTCAATTAGAGATTATATAACTTTTGTTCTGGTTTTAGTTTGGTGGCAGTGGGCATTGCCAGCTGGTTTTGCTGCATCAGCCAAGTTAATCAACAATTTGTGTTTGTCTTATGTTCTTCATAAGCATAGGGTCAGTCACTGCTTTCCCTTGATAGGGGTAATAACCAGTATGGCTTGTTTCTGGAATATCTCAATCCCTTATTTCCTCAATTTAGAGGAATCTAAATGGGGTGAATAAGTATGGGAGCATGGAATAATACTTTGTATTATTCCAATTATGGTTTAGTCCATTGCACTTGTATCTGAAATCAAGAGTTTCCAGAGGTAGCATTTGTCGTCAGCCATTGTATCACAGAATCAAGTTTACAAAGTATATTGTGTATTTAACTGTATGCCTGTAAAAATTGCACAATTTTGCATTATTGTTTTAGTTTACAAAATAGATATCATTTATCAGTTTTTGGCAGGATAATTAAGCCACCTAGAGCTAGATAAGTCACTGAGTATCTCGTACACAGTGATATCTTTTAATTAGCTATATTTTGTTTGTTAAAAATGGCAATCCTCGATATGAAAGCTAGATCACATAGTATTGAGATAACATGCTATAAGCATCTCGCGCTAAGCATGTGCACACCATGTCAGATATGTGCCAGTTAGCAACATAGAATCAATGTTGTTGAGATTTTGTTTGTTAAAAATGGCAATCCTCGATATGAAAGCTAGATCACATAGTATTGAGATAACATGCTATAAGCATCTCGTGCTAAGCATGTGCACACCATGTCAGATATGTGCCAGTTAGCAACATAGAATCAATGTTGTTGAGGGTACCTTGTACTTGTTGATAACAATCTAGTTAGCGAGGCAGAATTCCACACTCACTATAGGAAGTATAATGCTTTTGCAAGTTTATAACACACAGACAGTGTGCAGGGTTAAGTAAGGGTGTCTCGCAACCTTCATGTTTGTAAATTAAAAGTATATAGAACCACTTTTGACAATTCCTTAGCCAAGATCATAGAAATGTGACTTACCCCTGGTGACGAGTACATACCAGCGTTAGCTATGTAGAATAACATCGCTAAGTGCATCACGTGCTACATTGGTAGTTTCATATTCAGCTGGTAACGTAGAATTAGCGTTACTGAGAGCATCTCGTGCTTACTGAAGGGGTAATGCTGACAAGAGCGTACCAGCTAGCTATGTACAGTTACATCGCTAAGGGCATCACGTGCCTCTCTGGTAGCTTCTCATCCAGCTAGTAACGTGGAGATAACGTTACTAAAGACATCTCGTGTCCACTGGAGAGATAGGTAATGCTTTAACAAGTTGTGTTGTGTTAATGTCCACCATAGTGCTTGTAAAACACTGTCAGTATCACGTACAAAGTGGTCAGTTAAAGCCATGCATTCTCGCACATTAGGATTGTGGGAGGCCTCCGGATCTAAGTACATCTAATGTGGGTCAGGAACTCAAGACTAAAGCTGCTTCTAGTTAGTTCTGATGAAGGTAATTTATCAGCTTTCCTGTTAATATCGTTGATGGACGCCTTGTCCGTCTCAGGTTTTCACTAACGATGCACTTATTGCACTTTCTATCACTTAACATAATTAACATTTGTTATTCTAGTAAAAAGTTCCGTAAACTTATTTTAAATGAATAATTTTAAGAGAGCAAATTTTTTCGTGCGATGAAAAAACGCGCGCGAAAGAAAAGTGACATTCCTGCGTGTGTTGCCACCAAGGACGATAATTCTATTAATTTATAATATTTTATATCTAAACGAACGCGATGTCTACGCTGTGCATAAGAATTACTACTTTGTTTAACGAATTATATTTCAGATCGCCGTGAAGTAAAATTATATCAATGTGTCAGAGCCATTTATAATTACGTCGCCGCGAATCTCTCAGGAAACTATTTAAAAGGATTAATACTATGACGGTACCTTGCCAATTCATTTATGAAAATATAATGTCCGTAATGAAAAAACCACATCTTTTTAATAAAATAAGTGATGACATAATTTTAATACTAGACATAAAGATAAACTAGATCAACCATTTTTCAGATTATCTAAAGTACATACATCTTTTATGGGGTACTGTGTTAAATGTTACAACAAAATACCTTGTGACATATTGCAATTAAATGAAAGAAAATTTAAAACTCTTATTAAAAGTACACTTTGTAAACAAGCATATAACAAATTAGAGGATTATATCCAAGATAAGAGTGCTTGGAAACATGCTGGTCCTGCTCCATAGGACAATTTAGAATCAAGACAAAATCAAACAGGTTGCTAAATTTAATAATATTAAATTTAGCAACCTGTCCAAATTAATTAATTTCAAGTTTAATTGTAAAATTTATAATTTTGTGTTATATGGCAGTAATTTTATGTTCTGTGATTACTTCCTCCCACACTGACTTATTAATTTAAAAAATTAGTAAAATCGTCTACTTTTACAATGTTCATCAGCATCTTTGATAAACGTGTTTTTTCGCATATCTACCTCCTAATAATCATAAACATTATAACCTTACAATTACGACTTTCTTCAAAGTAAAAGTCAAAGTCAAATAATTTATTTCAAATAGGCCCTTGTATGGCGGCACTTTTGAACGTCAATATTACTCGCCCCTTCCAAAAAGTAGTTTTCGTATGAAGAAGAATGGGCAAGAAACTCCACCATTACTCTTTTAAAATGTTTTACTATATTTTGTATAGAAATAATTATATGTGAAGACGATGCACCTAGAATAAAATTACTATACCCCTCATTGACAATGCCACTATACGTAAACATAATTTAAAATGAAGCAACGACAGATAAATTAATTATGTAATAGATACATCAATTAACACTTGTCTTTCTGCCAGTGCCGGAAAGTGATGCGGCTCGATTTTATTTAAGTCTTTACTTGATTAAATTAAATAAAGGCTCGAGTCCATTTTCACTCGACGTTCCAGTCGATGTAGTCGCGATTAGATAAATATCACCAAAACTGCCTAAATGGAATTAAGAATGACAGTTGGCAAGTGTGTACTTGTTAACTGTCATTCTTAATTCTATATTTCTATGCGTGGGTAAGTGCAATCAGTGAAGTCATCGTACCGTCACTGATTATTAGATTGACAAGGGAATTTGAGTAGGAGAAAACGCTCTTTACAAAGTCGAACAAAGCAGCGGAGAAGCAGATTATCCACAAAATGCCATTTATTTTAATCACAATGACTTTCTTTTGAAGATACCTATATCAGTTAATAATAATATTAAATAATTATTTTAGTTAATTAATCGTTTTATTACACTGTATGTAGACGGATGTGACTACCTACTAGTTATGGATCACTAGATAAGAAAAGGTCAACTGAGGTATCATTTTTATAAATATTGCCATTTCACCCGCATAAGTCCCGATCCCGTGGGAATATCGGGATAAACAGTATCCTATATGTTAATTAAGTTTATAAACTATCTGTGTAGACTACATATACTATACTATAATATCATAAAGAAGTAAAATTTATTTTTAGTAGGGGGTAATCTCTGGAACTACCAATCGAATTGAAAAAATACTTTTTGCATTGGATAGCTCAATTCTTGGGGAAGGTTATAGGCTCGCGGACAAAGTCGCGTGTAGGAACTAGTTATATATAATATAGTATAGCAGGATTGGCTGGAAGAAAGAGTTAAGCGCGTCGAGCTCTGAACCTCCTTTTTTCGTCGGTTAAAAATAGGTATCTAGGTACTATCAGCAACGGAATTTGCATAACCATATTTCTATTTCTACTAAGTATTTACTTCCAAACACGTAAGCCCTCTTTGTACTGATATACCTATACCTATCTTATCCCACTGAAAACATCTTAATTCTGTTCTATGTTTTAGGGAAACTCCTTATATCCGAAACTATTGAGCTTAAACTTTGATTTTTTTTTACAGAATATAGTTCTATACTTATAGATTACAAGAAAACCTGTACGAAGTCTATGGTTTCAAAATAACATTTGCAGTTGGAATGTATGGGAGGAGTTTTTCAACTACAATGTTAGGTTTTTTCTTGGGATAAATTCATCCCAACTACGGAACCCTACATTGTGCGTGGTCCGACACGCACTTGACCGGTTAGATCTGGGTTAGTACAAGTTAAATAAAAATCTGAAAGTAAAATTATAAAGTTGCATATTTATTGCTGATTCAGTTTTTACAATCAATAAGTTATACTGTAAAATAATATATGATTCTTCATTTATATAGAATAATTACAATATTTATATACACCTTATTCTACATAGCGTATCACATATACATCATAATTATATACAATAGTATTGATCACTGTCCGAATTTCTTGCCAAAGTTGTCTCAGGAGTTCACATAAGTTAAAATAGGTACTATGACTGTCTGAATAACTTACAGTCCTTTTACGGACTCATTCTCAGCCTTGCTCCACTCAGCATCAGAGCGGAGTATGTTAGTGTACTTCGTGACAGGCTGGTACGCCTTCAGTTTAGCTTCCTTCTTCAGCGCTACGGTCTTAGGGTCGCTGAATTCACCGTCCAATGAGAAGGACGCTCCGTAAAGCTCTGGGAGGTCGACCAGACCATAAGGAGTCTTGTAGTCGTCGCTAGTCTGGGATGAGCTCTGTCCACAGATACCTCTGGTGGTGCTGCGGTGGTCAGCGGTGAAGATGACCAGCCTCTGGCTGTCGTAAACTATACGAACGGCTTCGTTGTTGATAAGGAAGACTTGAACGCCTTCGGCGAGGGTGTAATACTCCAAAAGAGCAGTTTCCGTAATGGCGTCCCAGTAAATGGTGTGCGCACCCTCGGACGTTTTTTCGGTGTTACTCTTGACCTCAACATCTGTTGGCTTGATGTTAATTTCCACGTATTTACCAGCATCAGTTCTAAAATAACACAAAATATGTTAATTATGGGTACGGTTACTCATTTGCTTACAAATAATTAGTCTTGATATCTCGACGTATTTGTTAAGATTGTAGGAATAATGTTATAATCATAGACATACTCATTTAGAAGCATGATTTGCTGGGGATGTAGAAAGTTGAAGTTAATAAGGCATTGTGGCATTGTGCTAAATTCACCTAAATTATTTTGTTAATGTTTTAATTTCAGTGGAATCTAACAATGTAAGTATTAAAAATACTCACTTGCAGGAAATATAGACTTCCTCTTGATTGTCACTGGGCCTCCTCGCGAGGATGGCCAGGTCTGTCCACTTGCCAAAGTCGTTGGACTCGTCCACCATCACGGTGTGCCAGGAGCTGGTGAGGCTGTAGTCGTAGCTGCGGCCGCTGAACGTCCAGATCTTGCTGCTGTCTACAGCGCAGTAAGCTGTTGGAGGCAAAAAATAAGGAATATTGTAAAATGTGATGATATTTACTTAACTCAGTATTAAAAAATGAAGTAACAAAATTATGCTCACGCATGTATTGGTAGCCAGTGAACCAGTTGTAGGAACGTTCCCAGTTCGTAGTAGGCGCGTAGATAGCCATGGCATAGGGGTAGTAAGACTGTCCCTCCGCTTTATTCATACGGAACACTCCGTATTTAGAGTTAAATTTGTAGTTAATAAGGTTGTCGTAGTAGAACGCTTGAGCCTCAATTTCTACTGTTCCATCTTTGGCTGTCTCTGAAAGATCCTCTTGTTCTTCCCAAGTGGTGAAGTGATTGTACAGCTCAAAAATGTTGTATGATGCGTTCAAGAAGGCAGGGGTGAGGTCTTTGTATGTAACCGTACCCTTGAAGAAGTCAGGGGCGTGCGCCTTGATGATCATCTTGTAGCAGTCCTTCTGGTAGTAGTTGTTCTGGCTGGTTTCTTGCAAGCACTGTTTTGCCCAGGGGTCATTTTTCAACTGTTCAGTGAATTTCTCGCTGCGCTCGCCGAAGCCTTTGAAGAGGATGTTTTCAGAGTTTCCAAACTTGATATCGGCTTCATATGATACCTTGATTTCGTTCTTAAGAGCCACTTCGAAGTTCAGTGGGGCAATTTTAGGCTTGGTCATCTTGAATACAGCGTTGATTTGATCTCTTCCTTGAACAAACACGGCGACTTGAACCTTGTTGTCTACTACACTGTTGGCCAAAGCGGCGGTGAGCACAAACTCTTTCTTCTGCTGTCCATCGAATACAGTACTAATGTCAACCACCCGAACTTTAGCGGAGTCGATGCCTGATGCAACGCGTTTGACCAAATCTTTACGGCGAACCTCACTGTTGGCTGTGGCGTCTTTGGTAATGGTAGCTGGGCCCAATTCACCGCTTTCCTTCTGGTTGTACAGTGTATCTATAATAAGAAATTTAATCATAGATATGAATGGAAGATGATAATGTTTTGAACGATGTAATAAATTGTGACAAGTAGCGAAAGCCTTTTTAAGCATTTACCAAGATAACACGGGGAGTGAAAAATATCTTTTATAAACTTGAAAACTTACTAATGAAGGTTGAGATAGTAACATCCTTGTTTTTGGTATCCTTGGCTACATATTTCAAGTCAAATTGCGTGCAAGCAACGTCTCTCTGGTACAATATGTTGCGAATGTTTGTCAAAAGATCAGCACCAAATACATTTTTCTTGAAGTCAGAAGAGTATGAGTGTCCCTTCAGATACAGGCCAACACCGGCAATTTCACCTAAATTAATGTCAGTTGACAGAACTGGGACAGAGCGTTCGACGAATTTAGTAGCTGGTTCTTCAGCGACGGTACGCGGGGAATGCATCTTCTGCACAGTGCTGTAGGGCCACACGCTCAAGTGAATAAGGTTAGCGTCTTGTTCAGGAAGCACAAAAGTGACTTTGAGGTCTCCACTCTTTACTTTCGTGTTAAGCTGGGCGGGGATGTAGATTTGAAGTTTGTTAATAATACCACTGCTAGCGTAGTTTCCGCTAAGAGTATCCAAGAAACCCACACTGCCATCCAAGTTTCTTGCATAAGTGAAACTAATCTCAGTATTCACTGATCCAACCCTTTCCTTACTGAGTTTTGAGTTAGCTTTTCCTTGTAAGATGAAAAGAATAGGTTCTGTGTATGCAAACACAAAAGGCATACCCGCAGCCAGAGGGAAAGAGACTACTACTTGCTTGTCAATCAACACCTTGGTGAACTGATTCTCAAGACCAGAGAACAACTGTTGAACATTCTTCATGGCTTCCGAAATAAAAGCTCCTAGTTCCTTTTCACTGAAAGTGAACAGTCTCTGTTGGTTCAAATTGTCAAGGAAGAAGGCGCCTTCAAGAGGGTTACGGGGTTCACGTTTGATGTTTAGTTCTTCAACGATCTTCTTAGCTGAGAATTTGAAGTCAGCATCCGATTTGAAAGAGCGTTCGTAGACGGTCTGCTCGATGTAGTCGAACAGATTCTGAACGTCGGAGACGGATAGCGTGAACTGGAAATAAAAAACTCATGTTATGGATTGGTTAAGCATGTGTTAATGTTCCAGTCATAATCATAGTTGTTTCCACTTTGACAGAAATAGTCAATAATTATGTGTATACTAGAGTATTTTGGAAAAGTGTCAAAAAAGTAATTACCCAGTCTTCCTCGGTAAGTCCAGTGCCTCTTAATCTCAAAGCTTGCCTCTGATACTTGGGTAGGAAACTGTTTTCACTGCCGATATACGACAATTCCCTGAAGTGGGCGAGGTCATCGCTGCTCGTGTACTCTTCAATTATGCTATCAGTTGAATAGCGGTATCCGTATTTTTCTTTGGTGACGAAGTTTGAAACAGACTGGGCAGTCTTAGCGCTAAGACAAAGAAAATGTTCAACAGTTTAATTGCAGTTTCATAGTTTACGGTTGAAATACCCTAAAATTAATATAACGTTTATTTTAAACAATTTAACTTGTTTTGAAACTTCATTAGATAAGCGTAATGTAAAATTGATGATCTTGAAACATTTCTCTAGTACCAGTAAGAATATTATAAAGTAAGGAAGTACTTACAGCTCTGCGAAACGTGGGTCCTTCAGGTTAGCGGCAAAACCAATGCTGGTTGCCAGTACTCCACGTACTTGGGTGCTGGGATCATCATTCGTCATGTGTGCCATTACTTGCATCATCTCAGCAGTAGGGAAAGCCAAGAAAATGTTAAGGGCAGCAGCTACCCTTACTTCGTAAGGCTCAGCGGTGTTCCTCAAGATGCTGAAGAGTACAGCACGGACATCTTCATTCTTCAGGTTAGCCAAAGTTTTCAGACTAATAACGATTTGGGTGCGGAGGAACTTGGTAACTGCGATGCGACCCTCGAAGTAAGGCGCAAAGACCTTCAGGATTTCGGGACGAGCTAAGTTGCCAAGGGTTCTTACATAGACCTGGGCCTTGCTGCTGTCGCCTTCTTCGACGGCTTTCTTCAGTTCCTGGGAGAGACGTGGAATGACTGTTTCTACCACAAATAACTCTTGTTTTCCGGAGCGGACAAATTTAGTGACAGCCAATAAGGCGGACGTATTCAGGAACTTCTGTTCCATAACTACGGGGCTGAAAGCGAGTTCAAAAAAGTCATTCGTAACATTCTTAGTATGGAAGCTAAGACTGCCGGCCACAGAAGCGATAACTTCAGCGGCTTCTTCGCCTTGAATTTTCTTTGTCAAAATCCACGCCTTGATTTCTTCAAAAGCTGCAATGGTGCCTGCTTGTGCAACTGCATCACGGTAGATTACCCACATCTGATTCTTAGAGACATTCTTTGAAGCTAAGGCTACTTCAATGCTACGAGTCATTTGAATCAGTTGTTCCGCGTCCATGAACATGATGAAGCGAACAAGGAGATTGAACTTCGAAAGGAAGTCGCCCTTCGGCAGGTTGCTGGGGTCCTGCAGTAAAGGAGTGATTTCTTGGAGCAGTTTTTGGGCAATTACAACGTTTTCTGCATTAACTTGGAAGAATGATGCCTCGCTATTAGTGAGCAAAAGCGAATCGCTCTCACGAAGTAAACCAGATTCTGATTTCTTCCATTCAGTGTCACATTCCGGTTTGACTTCTGTCAGCGTGAACCCGACATAACTGTAGACTTCAGCTTTTTGTTTTCCAAACAGAAGCGGATTTACAAAGACAGAGCTCAAGGACTCTGATTTGTAGATTGTTCCTTGCTTACCAGCAAGAATGCGTGATTCAGAAGTGTGCTTGATGAACTGCTTTTCTTCGTTTTCGTAAGCGATTCCCTTCCACACAGCGCCCTCTGGCACTCCAAAGGAGAAACCAACACGTTTCTTGCAAGAACCGTAATTCTTGCTCTTAGTGATTTCGATTGGGTCTTCAGCAAACGCAGGTAACTCACGACGCACTTCCGCGGAAACTGGCGAAACGGAATATAAAGTTTCACAGTCACCAGTAACATCAGCTTCCGTCTTCTTGAAGAGACCTTGGAAGGTTTCCTTATCGAAGCTGTTCGGGAAGTTGTGGACGTGGCCATAAGCAGATAGATCTACTTGGAGAGCACTGATCAGACCCTTTAGTAAGTTCTCGTTAGCTACAGAAAAGGAAGCGGGTACTTTCACGGAGAGAACACGGCCTCCATCGACAAAGATCTCAAAAACATCGTCGAGTTTCTGAACTGGTTGGTATTTCAAGTCAGAAGGAGCATCGTTAATGTCCATCTGACCTTGGATTTGAGCGTACATGGGGTTATCAAGTTTAGCTATAAGTTGGCCTGGTTTCTGGACGCGGATGATGAACTGGGTCTTAAAGGCATTGCCATTGCTGTTGCTGTTTTCGAATTTGGTCCATGTATAGGAGTTCACGTCATAGACGTATTCTTTTCCTACTTGCCACGGCCATTTCGAGTTTTCAGTGAGCGGACTCGACGCGACGGCGGCTGAAAGAGAATGTAACACACGGTTAATTGTATGTCTCAAAAATATTATTAAAATATTTTAAAACAAATAGTTTTATAGTTATTTAAGAAAATAGATGAAAATGGACCATTCGCCCGTAACTCCGAAATTACAGAGCCTAATATTTTGAAAAATTGTAAAAAATAGTTTTATACATATACAATGAATGAAGACCATTCATTTTGACAGTTTGGAGAAAAGCGATATTTAGTGACGAATTCTGAGAAATTTTAAAAAATTCATAAAATTAGAATTTTCTCGAATCCCATGTATTTTCGCCTAGGCTTTATGGGGTGCTTAATTGTTGCAAATAGGTCACACTTTCACATCCTCGAAGAAATACTTCAAATTACAAGTCACCATGTTTATTACTGTGTATTACAGGAAAACATATAAGAAGTCTATCATTTTAAAATAACATGGCAAATCTCTCAACATTGTGCGTACCAACTGACATTTGCAGTTGGAATGTTTGGGAGAATATGTTTTTCAACTATTATGTAATACGGAACCCTTCATTGTGCGTAATCCGACACGTACTTGGCCGGTTTTTTTTTTTTGGAACTAACATAATTACAATTAACAAAAATACTGTTTTATGTTTAAAGTATAGATATTATGAACAATTTCGACAAGTAAGACCAATTAAAAAAAAAAACATGAATAATCTTGTTCTTATTAACATACCTACAAAAACATATAAAATATCAATGTAATGGCGACATTAATCATTTCAAAATTAAATATTTAACTGTGCTGTTGATCTCAGTATCTATTGTATTGTTATTAATGTAGACATTATACCTTCAGCGGTTTACAAAAATTTTGACAGACAAACTGACAAAAGAAAAATAAATAACGTGCAAACAAACAAAGTGATCCCAATAAGTTCCTTCAGTGCCATTTTAGTACTAAATAACTAAAAGACAACAAAACAAAAATAAAAAAAATGAAGTGACTTACCGATTATCGCCGTCAATACAACCAATTTCATAATTCCAAGTCCTTTCAGTGGTTGTGTTCAGTGTGGCACGGTTGAGCACACTTCTGATACCCGGCACTGCTGTGCGACAGTTTTTATACTCATCCCCGGTCCTCTGTTTTGTTTTTGGGTTGTTTTAGGCTGACCCCTCACCTCAAAAATTATGATAACGTACGTTCGAATTTGCGAAGATTGTACCCAGGGCTGCTCTTTTAGGGTTCGGTATGTCCGAATGAAAAAACGGAACCCTTGATCCCGGAACGAGTGGTCCTATTACTCGTGTCGAGTGTTAGGACAGTGCAGTGTATGACTTGAAATTTGGTACACATATGAATTTTTGTGACCTAAACATGGACGTGTTACGTAATTAAATGAATTTTGAATTCCACTCATCCCAAAAGTGAACCCCAAGTTACACATTCAGCCTTTATGTGGTAGTACTGTTAAGCAATTTAAAAAAATAAGTTTTTGACTATGAAACTGATGAGGACAGAATGGTAAGGGAAAAACGTGAAAGAACCGGCTTTTGGAATAGTTAAACATAGTCCACAGTTTCAGGCAGTTAAAATATTGAATAAATTACCGCTTGAATTAAAAAGCTTACTGTACACAGGCTAATTCAAGGCAAGGCTTAAGGCATTCCTGTTGGAAAGATGTATATATTCATTAGATGATATAAAGTCCTATTCTGATAAAACTGGCATGTGTCATTATTTGTCAGTGGGTTATAATTCTTGTAGTCATATTTTATTTTTGATTATTGTTTGCTTTTACTTTGCTGTTGATATTTGACTTATTATTATAAATAAAATAAAATAATCTTGAATCCGGATAAGCAACATCCATATATGGGTTAGTAAACAAAAAGAGATAACTAAGGTTTAATTTTTTGCTTGCTTGGTTTATACTTATGGTTTTATAATTTAATTATGTTTGCATGGCATTTTACATTACTTTTTTATCTAATTATTATTTCCTAATTTAAATTGCATTGAATGTATTTTAATAATAATTTTTGTGTATTCTTATGTTTTATGTTGAATTATATTCGAACACAATGTGAATTATTACTGATTTAAATGAATTGAAATTGAATTTTAATTATAGTTTTAAAGTTATTTAAGAAAATATGTAGCTGAAAATTGACCATCCCTTATCTCCGAAACTATTGAGCCTAAAACTTTGAATAAAATATGGAAAATAGTTCTATACTTATAGATTACAGGAAAACCTATAAGAAGTTAATAAGAAAGTCAGTCATATTAGTATTGTGCGTACAAACTTACATTTACAGTTGGAATGTATCGGAGAACATGTTTTTCAACTTCATTGTTAAGTTTGTTCTTGGGATAAATTCATCCCGACTACGGAACCCTTCATTGTGCGTGGTTCGACACGCACTTGGCCGTTTTTATTCAGTTTTTATTACTTTTATCGCAAGTTACACCAATTAGGAGGCGGTTAAGTAGACATAACTAGGTATCTATATATTTATCTGTACTGATTTATTTGTTAATATTACTTAATTAAATTATGAAATATCGATCTGTAGTGTGTTAGTGTGAGCAGTGGTGGCCCAGGGGTAACAGCCTCGACTTAAAGAGCAAGAGCCCACGACGATCACACCTTCGTTATTTTATAAAAGCTGAAAGTTTATCTGTGTATGTCCCCAATACAAGTAAGAACGATCCCCAAATATGAAGTTTGGATCATGGTGGCTTTTGGCAGGTAACGTGTGACAAAGGTGTATAAAAATGCACCTACGTTACGTTATAGTATAAAAGCTGAATTTTATATATGTTACTTGGGGAAGTATCAAAAGATGTTTCCTCAGTAGTCAGAGAGTTTCGATAGTTCTTACCTCTTGTCAGACAGATTGAAAGTTACCCGTAGGTGAGAGCGCGAGGAATATACAACGTGTTCCGTTTGATATCCCATACCTCTAGGGTATTAAATCAGACCATCTCAAAGAATCAACTAGTATATGCATTATTTTTGTTTTTCTTGTTATTTGTTGTTCAAAATAATTCGACAAAGTCACGATTAAGTATTTATGTAAAACACCCTTACGTGAAATACGACAATGTCGTATTTTGTTAGCTTTAAATATGAATTAAAATGATTTACTCGTACTTATCAAAGAAATTTAGATCACACATCGAGAGTCTAGTGTTAAGGTGGTCTAGTGGTAAGCCTGTAATGTAACGGATCGGACGGTTTTTGTTAGCTACACGTTGTAGAATGGCTACGAACATAATAAAACTATTTTTTCATTGGATTTCTTCCAATCAAATAATTGTTCCCGCCTAATATTATTAATCATTTTATTTCAGAATAAAACATTCCATACATTGTTAGTAAATGGTACTTATAACTATGTTAGACAATTGTTATTTATTTATTATTATTTGCAATTCCGCTATTTAATATTATATAAGACAACTCCAGATCCGTGAAGGGTGTTCCAGTGCCTCACAACGGGACAATCAACCCTTCCCAAAAAAGTATTCAGAAGGCTGTTGGTGCTGCCCCGCACGCGGCGTATCAGAGAGGCCACTCTTTTTCTTACTATTGCCCTAAAGGAGTCCGTGCTGGCCTTCACAAACATACCCGATGCACTGCAAAAGCGAGGCAGTCCCAACAACATCCTAAAACCATTATTGTACAGGACCCGTAGGGCATTAGAGAAGATCGACAAGAACGACGCGTATAACGGACCCACAGGATACCTATCACAGATCTCTATGAGGATGTTAAGGGCTCTGACATATGGGCTCAGCAGCACCATGTCGTCGGCATAACTAATGTTGTTCATACAAACACCATCGATTGAACAACCGACACCGGCCCTGCTGAGTTCAACTATCAGTCCATTAACATATAGGTCGAAGAGTCGTGGTGAAGTAAGGCCTCCCTGTCTCACTCCACAGTACAACCTATACTCTGCCGAACATGAGCCCGCCCACTTAACATATTAGTTTGTTCACCAAAATTTCAAAATATTAGTCATATCCCTGGGTGTGCAGGTTTCCCCATGTAGCTTACCATGGAGTAAGCTACATGTTATAAGACACCAGGTCAAATGCTTTTGACAGGTCCGGAAAACAATCGTATATACCTAGGCGTTTTCCTTGTAACATAGTACTGGAAAGTATGCTTGAGTCGCAGTACCGCAGTTTCAGTCGATTGCCCAGGCCTGAAACCAAACTTGGCCTCATATAGATCTATATGCTCACTCAGGTGACTATCAAGCAAACTATGCAGCATTTTGGCGATCACCGTAACCAATGAGATGGGTCTGTCAAGTGGTAAGAATTATTGCAACTGTCTGACTACTGAAGAAACATCTTTTGATAGTTCCCCAAGTAATAACATATATAAAATTCAGCTTTTATACTATGCCGTAACGTAATAGGTGCAATTTTATACACCTTTGCCACTCGTTACCTGCCTAAGCCACCATGATCCAAACTTCATATTCGGGGATCGTTCTTACCTATATTGGGGACATACACAGATAAACTTTCAGCTATTGTAAAATAAGGAAAGTAATATTTCATAGGTAATAGTAATCGTCGTGGCCTCTTGGGCGATTACCCAGACATGTTTGGAACAACGTCAATGCGTGATTTGTACTCGACATGTTTTTGACAAGCCGACCCCAAATAAATTGGGATACGAGGGCGACACTGAAAGTTCTTAGAAAATCAAAACCTGAACAAACTAGCAAGTTATTACTTTTATTATATCTTTTCAAAATAGTGTCCATTTACATCAATACATCGCTGCATCCGATGGAACCACTGAGAAAAGCACTTTACCCACTCGTCCTTAGGGGTCTCTTCGACGGCATTTTGAAACGCAGCCACTGCTTCCTCGGCGTCCATAAAAAGTTTTCCTCGAAGTTTTTCTTTTGTTTTCGGAAATAAATAAAAATCGCACGGTGCGAGGTCGGGGCTATAAGGCGGGTGACCCAGTAATTCCACGTCTGACGTCGCCAAGTAGTCGATTGTTTGCTTGGCGGTGTGCGACGAGGCTCTGTCGTGGTGAAGGGGAATCCTACTGCGAGGTCGTTTCTCTCGAACTTTTTCCAAGACAAGTGGCAAACAATTGTTAGTGTACCACTCTGCAGTAACTGTTTTTCGATCCTCTAAAACGATTGTTGCGTAATGACCTGTCCTTTCGAAGAACGAGACAACCATCTTTTTCCCACGCTTCGAACTCCCTTCACTTTAGTTGGCAACTCCTCGAAAGGAAACACCCAGACAGCAGACTGTCTCTTAGTTTCAGGATCATAACAATAAATCAAGCTTTTGTCACCCGTAAGTATGTCGAACACAGCATTTGAGTCACCTCCGTTAAATCTTTGAACCATTTCACGACACCAATCAACCCGACGGAGTCTATGGGCCTCAGTCAAATTATGAGATATCCACCGAGCACAAAGCTTCCTGACCGCTTAATGTTCATGGAAAATTTTGTGCACTTGACTCATACCAATGCCTAAGCTTGCAAATCTGCTTATAAGTCACTCTTTTGTTAGTCCCTATCATGTGCCGCACAACATTGATTTTATCTTCAGTCGTCGCCATAGAAGACCGTCCCTCACGCAGATCATCGGTGAGATTAGTGCGACCACGTTTAAACTCATTAAACCAGTTGTAAACAGTGGCACGAGATGGGGCTTCATCGTGAAAGGCCAATAGAAGTCTATCATAACTTTCTTGTTGACTTATATGACATCGAAAGTCATAAAAAATCATTGTACGAAAATTTTCTCGCGGTAAATTCATGCTGACGTGATACAGACAATTTTCAATTTGCCGCCAAATCGTAAACAAATGATAAATTCATAAAATACATACACAATAATATTAGCAAAGAGTTCCAGTTTCATAATTTGAACTGTCTTTTTTATTATACCGTTTACAAGTGGCTAGTTCTAAAAACTTTCAGTGTCGCCCTCGTAAGGGCTAGAATGATAATGTTTTTGGCAAGTCTTTTACAAGTACAAGACTTGTTGAAAACAAGTTAAAGAACTTGTGTATGGATGTAAACGTGGGTACCAATGGTGTCAACGAGATATCATCTACCAACCCGCACTGGGCCCACGGGGTAGATTACGCGCTACTACTGTGAAGTTCCTTTTGAAAAAACCTCATAACGATCGACACCCGCAGTTTTTAGCAGTAGTACCTATTTTGATTAATTTAGCAATATTACTATATGGAAATATGAAATATCGCTAACTAGTGAACTAGAATATGAATCATGAATTGCAATTATAGCACTGAATTTTATGTTGTAGCCGTTTTAGGTGTAAAAAGGCATTTGGGAAGATTCCAATTTCTTTTTTAGGGTTCCGTACCTCAAAAGGAAAAAACGGAACCCTTATAGGATCAGTCGTGTGTCTGCCTGCCTGTACCTCTGTCACAGCCAATTTGCCGAATCTAATGGACCGATTAAGTTGAATTTTGGTAGACATATAGGTATGTATTTCTGTGACCCAAACACGAACGTGTAACGTAAATAAATGAATTTGAATATACTTTTGGGGGGCAAACAAAATTATAAAAAAAAAGTTTTGCTAACACTACCGTGTGACATACTCATATCAAATGAAAGGGCTTGATGCGAGGATGTAAAACATATTTTTTATATAAATTTAAAATAAATTCTTTTAAAGATATTTAAGAAATTCGATGAAAATTGACAATTCCCCCCCTTATCTCCGAAACTACTGGACCTAAAATTTTCAAAAAATAATACATAGTATGGCTTTTTACTCATAGATTACAGGAAAACCTATAAGAAGTCTATGGTCTCAAAATAACATGGTAAATCTCTCAATATTGAGCGTACAAACTTAATTTCCAGTTGAATTGTATGGGAAGACATGTATTTCAACTACAATGTTAAGTTTGTATTTGGGATAAATCATCCCAACTACGGAATCCTTCATTGTGCGTAGTCCGACACGCACTTGGCCGGTTTTATACATCTAAAAGTAATCGAAATATTCGGTGTTACGATATTTATTGCATTTCATAATCAATGTTTTATTGGAGCTCGTGGCTAAGTAATAACAGCCGCACGGGTCGATCGGACAGGTTAAGCTACGCTACGCTACGCTTGCCGGGGTTGGTCCATGGATGGGTGACCATCTTTACATACCGAGACTCCGCCATGCCTCGGAAAGCACGTTAACCTGTTGGTCCCGATTGTTATTCGTGGATATTTGACAGTCGTTACGGGTCGTCAGAAGCCCGAAAGTCTGGCAACCAGTCTTACCAAGGGGTATCGTATTACCCAGTTCCTGAGTTGTGGAGGTCAGATAGGCAGCCGCTCCTTGTAAAATACTGGTATTCAGCTGCATCCTGTTAGACTGGAAGCTGACCCCAATATAGTTGGGAAAAGGCTATGCCTAGCCTTTTCCCTACCCACCTACCTACCTATTGATTTAATTAAATTGGTTAAATTACCTGATGTTAGAAGTAGCGAATGTGACATCATATTGAATGGGGAAAAACTAGAATTTATTAATCAAACGGTTTTCCTAGGAATCACGCTAGACGAGAAATTACAATGGGGACCTCATATAACATCTCTTGCGGGGCGGCTAAGCTCAGCCGCTTATGCTGTTATAAAGATAAGACAGTTAATAGATGTAGAAATCGCGTGTTTGGTCTATTTTAGCCACTTCCACAGCATTATGTCGTATGGCATTTTACTGTGGGGTAGGGCTGCTGACATTGAATCTATCTTTATTTTGCAAAAGAGAGCTGTCAGAGCCATTTATAGTTACGTCGCCGCGAATCTCTCAGGAAACTATTTAAAAGGATTAATACTATGACGGTACCTTGCCAATTCATTTATGAAAATATAATGTACGTCAGGAAAAAACCACATCTTTTTAATAAAATAAGTGATAGACATAATTTTAATACTAGAAATAAAGATAAACTAGATCAACCATTTTTTAGATTATCTAAAGTACATACATCTTTTATGGGGTACTGTGTTAAATGTTACAACAAAATACCTTGTGACATATTGCAGTTAAATGAAAGAAAATTTAAAACTCATATTAAAAGTACACTTTGCAAACAAGCATATTACAAATTAGTGGATTATATCCAAGATAAGAGTGCTTGGAAACATGCTGGTCCTGCTCCATAGGACAATTAAGAATCAAAACAAAATCAAACAGGTTGCTAATTTAATTGTAAAATTTATAATTTTGTGTTATATGACATTGATTTTACGTTCTGTGATTACTTCCTCACACACTGACTTATTAATTTTAAAAATTAGTAAAATCGTCTACTTTTACAATGTTCATCAGCATCTTTGATAAACGTGTTTTTTCGCATATCTACCTCCTAATAATCATAAACATGTAACCTTACAATTACCTACGACTTTCTTCAAAGTAACAGTCAAAGTCAAATCATTTATTTCAAATAGGCCCTTGTATGGCGGCACTTTTGAACGTCAATATTACTCGCCCCTTCCAAAAAGTAGTTTTCGTATGAAGAAGAATGGGCAAGAAACTCCACCATTACTCTTTTAAAATGTTTTACTATATTTTGTATAGAAATAATTATATGTGAAGACGATGCACCTAGAATAAAATTACTATACCCCTCATTGACAATGCCACTATACGTAAAAAGAATTTAAAATGAAGCAACGACAGATAAATTAATTATGTAATAGATACATCAATTAACACTTGTCTTTCTGCCAGTGCCGGAAAGTGATGCGGCTCGATTTTATTTAAGTCTTTACTTGATTAAATTAAATAAAGGCTCGAGTCCATTTTCACTCGAGGTTCCAGTCGATGTAGTCGCGATTAGATAAATATCACCAACACTGCCTAAATGGAATTAAGAATGACACTTGGCAAGTGTGTACTTGTTAACTGTCATTCTTAATTCTATATTTCTATGCGTGGGTAAGTGCAATCAGTGAAGTCATCGTAGCGTCACTGATTATTAGATTGACAAGGGAATTTGAGTAGGAGAAAACGCTCTTTACAAAGTCGAACAAAGCAGCGGAGAAGCAGATTATCCACAAAATGCCATTTATTTTAATCACAATGACTTTCTTTTGACGATACCTATATCAGTTAATAATAATATTAAATAATTATTTTAGTTAATTCATCGTTTTATTGCAATTACACTGTATGTAGACGGATGTGACTACCTACTAGTTATGGATCACTAGATAAGAAAAGGTCAACTGAGGTATCATTTTTATAAATACTGCCATTTCACCCGCATAAGTCCCGATCCCGTGGGAATATCGGGATAAACAGTATCCTATATGTTAATTAAGTTTATAAACTATCTGTGTAGACTACATATACTATACTATAATATCATAAAGAAGTAAAATTTATTTTTAGTAGGGGGTAATCTCTGGAACTACCAGTCGAATTGAAAAAATACTTTTTGCATTGGATAGCTCAAATCTTGGGGAAGGTTATAGGCTCGCGGACAAAGTCGCGAGTAGGAACTAGTTATATATAATATAGTATAGCAGGATTGGCTGGAAGAAAGAGTTAAGCGCGTCGAGCTCTGAACCTCCTTTTTTCGTCGGTTAAAAATAGGTATCTAGGTACTATCAGCAACGGAATTTGCATAACCATATTTCTATTTCTACTAAGTATTTACTTCCAAACACGTAAGCCCTCTTTGTACTGATATACCTATACCTATCTTATCCCACTGAATACATCTTAATTCTGTTCTATGTTTTAAGGAAACTCCTTATATCCGAAACTATTGAGCTTAAACTTTGATTTTTTTTTACAGAATATAGTTCTATACTTATAGATTACAAGAAAACCTGTACGAAGTCTATGGTTTCAAAATAACATTTGCAGTTGGAATGTATGGGAGGAGTTTTTCAACTACAATGTTAGGTTTTTTCTTGGGATAAATTCATCCCAACTACGGAACCCTACATTGTGCGTGGTCCGACACGCACTTGACCGGTTAGATCTGGGTTAGTACAAGTTAAATAAAAATCTGAAAGTAAAATTATAAAGTTGCATATTTATTGCTGATTCAGTTTTTACAATCAATAAGTTATACTGTAAAATAATATATGATTCTTCATTTATATAGAATAATTACAATATTTATATACACCTTATTCTACATAGCGTATCACATATACATCATAATTATATACAATAGTATTGATCACTGTCCGAATTTCTTGCCAAAGTTGATCAGGAGTTCACATAAGTTAAAATAGGTACTATGACTGTCTGAATAACTTACAGTCCTTTAACGGACTCATTCTCAGCCTTGCTCCACTCAGCATCAGAGCGGAGTATGTTAGTGTACTTCGTGACAGGCTGGTACGCCTTCAGTTTAGCTTCCTTCTTCAGCGCTACGGTCTTAGGGTCGCTGAATTCACCGTCCAATGAGAAGGACGCTCCGTAAAGCTCTGGGAGGTCGACCAGACCATAAGGAGTCTTGTAGTCGTCGCTAGTCTGGGATGAGCTCTGTCCACAGATACCTCTGGTGGTGCTGCGGTGGTCAGCGGTGAAGATGACCAGCCTCTGGCTGTCGTAAACTATACGAACGGCTTCGTTGTTGATAAGGAAGACTTGAACGCCTTTGGCGAGGGTGTAATACTCCAAAAGAGCAGTTTCCGTAATGGCGTCCCAGTAAATGGTGTGCGCACCCTCGGACGTTTTTTCGGTGTTACTCTTGACCTCAACATCTGTTGGCTTGATGTTAATTTCCACGTATTTACCAGCATCAGTTCTAAAATAACACAAAATATGTTAATTATGGGTACGGTTACTCATTTGCTTACAAATAATTAGTCTTGATATCTCGACGTATTTGTTAAGATTGTAGGAATAATGTTATAATCATAGACATACTCATTTAGAAGCATGATTTGCTGGGAATGTAGAAAGTTGAAGTTAATAAGGCATTGTGGCATTGTGCTAAATTCACCTAAATTATTTTGTTAATGTTTTAATTTCAGTGGAATCTAACAATGTAAGTATTAAAAATACTCACTTGTAGGAAATATAGACTTCCTCTTGATTGTCACTGGGCCTCCTCGCGAGGATGGCCAGGTCTGTCCACTTGCCAAAGTCGTTGGACTCGTCCACCATCACGGTGTGCCAGGAGCTGGTGAGGCTGTAGTCGTAGCTGCGGCCGCTGAACGTCCAGATCTTGCTGCTGTCTACAGCGCAGTAAGCTGTTGGAGGCAAAAAATAAGGAATATTGTAAAATGTGATTATATTGACATAACTCAGAATTAAAAAATTAAGTAACAAAATTATGCTCACGCATGTATTGGTAGCCAGTGAACCAGTTGTAGGAACGTTCCCAGTTCGTAGTAGGCGCGTAGATAGCCATGGCATAGGGGTAGTAAGACTGTCCCTCCGCTTTGTTCATACGGAACACTCCGTATTTAGAGTTAAATTTGTAGTTAATAAGGTTGTCGTAGTAGAACGCTTGAGCCTCAATTTCTACTGTTCCGTCTTTGGCTGTCTCTGAAAGATCCTCTTGTTCTTCCCAAGTGGTGAAGTGATTGTACAGCTCAAAAATGTTGTATGATGCGTTCAAGAAGGCAGGGGTGAGGTCTTTGTATGTAACCGTACCCTTGAAGAAGTCAGGGGCGTGCGCCTTGATGATCATCTTGTAGCAGTCCTTCTGGTAGTAGTTGTTCTGGCTGGTTTCTTGCAAGCACTGTTTTGCCAAGGGGTCATTTTTCAACTGTTCAGTGAATTTCTCGCTGCGCTCGCCGAAGCCTTTGAAGAGGATGTTTTCAGAGTTTCCAAACTTGATATCGGCTTCATATGATACCTTGATTTCGTTCTTAAGAGCCTCTTCGAAGTTCAGTGGGGCAATTTTAGGCTTGGTCATCTTGAATACAGCGTTGATTTGATCTCTTCCTTGAACAAACACGGCAGCTTGAACCTTATTGTCTACTACACTGTTGGCCAAAGCGGCGGTGAGCACAAACTCTTTCTTCTGCTGTCCATCGAATACAGTGCTAATGTCAACCACCCGAACTTTAGCGGAGTCGATGCCTGATGCAACGCGTTTGACCAAATCTTTACGGCGAACCTCACTGTTGGCTGTGGCGTCTTTGGTAATGGTAGCTGGGCCCAATTCACCGCTTTCCTTCTGGTTGTACAGTGTATCTATAATAAGAAATTTAATCATAGATATGAATGGAAGATGATAATGTTCTGAACGATGTAATAAATTGTGACAAGAAGCGAAAGCCTTTTTTAAGCATTTACCAAGATAACACGGGGAGTGAAAAATATCTTTTATAAACTTGAAAACTTACTAATGAAGGTTGAGATAGTAACATCCTTGTTTTTGGTATCCTTGGCTACATATTTCAAGTCAAATTGCGTGCAAGCAACGTCTCTCTGGTACAATATGTTGCGAATGTTTGTCAAAAGATCAGCACCAAATACATTTTTCTTGAAGTCAGAAGAGTATGAGTGTCCCTTCAGATACAGGCCAACACCGGCAATTTCACCTAAATTAATGTCAGTTGACAGAACTGGGACAGAGCGTTCGACGAATTTAGTAGCTGGTTCTTCAGCGACGGTACGCGGGGAATGCATCTTCTGCACAGTGCTGTAGGGCCACACGCTCAAGTGAATAAGGTTAGCGTCTTGTTCAGGAAGCACAAAAGTGACTTTGAGGTCTCCACTCTTTACTTTCGTGTTAAGCTGGGCGGGGATGTAGATTTGAAGTTTGTTAATAATACCACTGCTAGCGTAGTTTCCGCTAAGAGTATCCAAGAAACCCACACTGCCATCCAAGTTTCTCGCATAAGTGAAACTAATCTCAGTATTCACTGATCCAACCCTTTCCTTACTGAGTTTTGAGTTAGCTTTTCCTTGTAAGATGAAAAGAATAGGTTCTGTGTATGCAAACACAAAAGGCATACCCGCAGCCAGAGGGAAAGAGACTACTACTTGCTTGTCAATCAACACCTTGGTGAACTGATTCTCAAGACCAGAGAACAACTGTTGAACATTCTTCATGGCTTCCGAAATAAAAGCTCCTAGTTCCTTTTCACTGAAAGTGAACAGTCTCTGTTGGTTCAAATTGTCAAGGAAGAAGGCGCCTTCAAGAGGGTTGCGGGGTTCACGTTTGATGTTTAGTTCTTCAACGATCTTCTTAGCTGAGAATTTGAAGTCAGCATCCGATTTGAAAGAGCGTTCGTAGACGGTCTGCTCGATGTAGTCGAACAGATTCTGTACGTCGGAGACGGATAGCGTGAACTGGAAATGAAAAACTCATGTTATGGATTGGTTAAGCATGTGTTAATGTTCCAGTCATAATCATAGTTGTTTCCTCTTTGACAGAAATAGTCAATAATTATGTGTATACTAGAGTATTTTGGAAAAGTGTCAAAAAAGTAATTACCCAGTCTTCCTCGGTAAGTCCAGTGCCTCTTAATCTCAAAGCTTGCCTCTGATACTTGGGTAGGAAACTGTTTTCACTGCCGATATACGACAATTCCCTGAAGTGGGCGAGGTCATCGCTGCTCGTGTACTCTTCAATTATGCTATCAGTTGAATAGCGGTATCCGTATTTTTCTTTGGTGACGAAGCTTGAAACAGACTGGGCAGTCTTAGCGCTAAGACAAAGAAAATGTTCAACAGTTTAATTGCAGTTTCATAGTTTACGGTTGAAATACCCTAAAATTAATATAACGTTTATTTTAAACAATTTAACTTGTTTTGAAAAGATTACATTAGATAAGCGTAATGTAAAATTGATGATCTTGAAACATTTCTCTAGTACCAGTAAGAATATTATAAAGTAAGGAAGTACTTACAGCTCTGCGAAACGTGGATCCTTCAGGTTAGCGGCAAAACCAATGCTGGTTGCCAGTACTCCACGTACTTGGGTGCTGGGATCATCATTCGTCATGTGAGCCATTACTTGCATCATCTCAGCAGTAGGGAAAGCCAAGAAAATGTTAAGGGCAGCAGCTACCCTTACTTCGTAAGGCTCAGCGGTGTTCCTCAAGATGCTGAAGAGTACAGCACGGACATCTTCATTCTTCAGGTTAGCCAAGGTTTTCAGACTAATAACGATTTGGGTGCGGAGGAACTTGGTAACTGCGATGCGACCCTCGAAGTAAGGCGCGAAGACCTTCAGGATTTCGGGACGAGCTAAGTTGCCAAGGGTTCTTACATAGACCTGGGCCTTGCTGCTGTCGCCTTCTTCGACGGCTTTCTTCAGTTCCTGGGAGAGACGTGGAATGACTGTTTCTACCACAAATAACTCTTGTTTGCCGGAGCGGACGAATTTAGTGACAGCCAATAAGGCGGACGTATTCAGGAACTTCTGTTCCATAACTACGGGGCTGAAAGCGAGTTCAAAAAAGTCATTCGTAACATTCTTAGTATGGAAGCTAAGACTGCCGGCCACAGAAGCGATAACTTCAGCGGCTTCTTCGCCTTGAATTTTCTTTGTCAAAATCCACGCCTTGATTTCTTCAAAAGCTGCAATGGTGCCTGCTTGTGCAACTGCATCACGGTAGATTACCCACATCTGATTCTTAGAGACATTCTTTGAAGCTAAGGCTACTTCAATGCTACTAGTCATTTGAGTCAGTTGTTCCGCGTCCATGAACATGATGAAGCGAACAAGTAGATTGAACTTCGAAAGGAAGTCGCCCTTCGGCAGGTTGCTGGGGTCTTGCAGTAAAGGAGTGATTTCTTGGAGCAGGTTTTGGGCAATTACAACGTTTTCTGCATTAACTTGGAAGAATGATGCCTCGCTATTAGTGAGCAAAAGCGAATCGCTCTCACGAAGTAAACCAGATTCTGATTTCTTCCATTCAGTGTCACATTCCGGTTTGACTTCTGTCAGCGTGAACCCGACATAACTGTAGACTTCAGCTTTTTGTTTTCCAAACAGAAGCGGATTTACAAAGACAGAGCTCAAGGACTCTGATTTGTAGATTGTTCCTTGCTTACCAGCAAGAATGCGTGATTCAGAAGTGTGCTTGATGAACTGCTTTTCTTCGTTTTCGTAAGCGATTCCCTTCCACACAGCGCCCTCTGGCACTCCAAAGGAGAAACCAACACGTTTCTTGCAAGAACCGTAATTCTTGCTCTTAGTGATTTCAATTGGGTCTTCAGCAAACGCAGGTAACTCACGACGCACTTCCGCGGAAACTGGCGAAACGGAATATAAAGTTTCACAGTCACCAGTAACATCAGCTTCCGTCTTCTTGAAGAGACCTTGGAAGGTTTCCTTATCGAAGCTGTTCGGGAAGTTGTGGACGTGGCCATAAGCAGATAGATCTACTTGGAGAGCACTGATCAGACCCTTTAGTAAGTTCTCGTTAGCTACAGAAAAGGAAGCGGGTACTTTCACGGAGAGAACACGGCCTCCATCGACAAAGATCTCAAAAACATCGTCGAGTTTCTGAACTGGTTGGTATTTCAAGTCAGAAGGAGCATCGTTAATGTCCATCTGACCTTGGATTTGAGCGTACATGGGGTTATCAAGTTTAGCTATAAGTTGGCCTGGTTTCTGGACGCGGATGATGAACTGGGTCTTAAAGGCATTGCCATTGCTGTTGCTGTTTTCGAATTTGGTCCATGTATAGGAGTTCACGTCATAGACGTATTCTTTTCCTACTTGCCACGGCCATTTCGGGTTTTCAGTGAGCGGACTCGACGCGACGGCGGCTGAAAGAGAATGTAACACACGGTTAATTGTATGTCTCAAAAATATTATTAAAATATTTCAAAACAAATAGTTTTATAGTTATTTAAGAAAATAGATGAAAATGGACCATTCGCCCGTAACTCCGAAATTACAGAACCTAATATTTTGAAAAATTGTAAAAAATAGTTTTATACATATACAATGAATGAAGACCATTCATTTTGACAGTTTGGAGAAAAGCGATATTTAGTGACGAAATATGTGAAATTTTAAAAAATTCATAAAATTTGAATTTTTTCGAATCCCATGTATTTTCGCCTAGGCTTTATGGGGTGCTTAATTGTTCCAAATAGGTCACACTTTCACATCCTCGAAGAAATATGTCAAATTACAAGTCACCCTGTATATTACAGGAAAACATATAAGAAGTCTATCGTTTTAAAATAACATGGTAAATCTCTCAATATTGTGCGTACAAACTTACATTTGCAGTTGGAATGTATGGGAGAATATGTTTTTCAACTATAATGTTAAGTTTGTTCTTGGGATAAATTCATCCCAACTACGGAACCCTTCATTGTGCGTAATCCGACACGTACTTGGCCGGTTTTTTTTTTTATTGGAACTGACATAATTACAATTAACAAAAATACTGTTTTATGTTTAAAGTATAGATATTATGAACAATTTCGACAAGTAAGACCAATTCAAAAAAAAAAACATGAATAATCTTGTTCTTATTAACATACCTACAAAAACATATAAAATATCAATGTAATGGCGACATTAATCATTTCAAAATTAAATATTTAACTGTGCTGTTGATCTCAGTATCTATTGTATTGGTATTAATGTAGACATTATACCTTCAGCGGTTAACAAAAATTTTGACAGACAAACTGACAAAAGAAAAATAAATAACGTGCAAACAAACAAAGTGATCCCAATAAGTTCCTTCAGTGCCATTTTAGTACTAAATAACTAAAAGACAACAAAACAAAAATAAAAAAAATGAAGTGACTTACCGATTATCGCCGTCAATACAACCAATTTCATAATTCCAAGTCCTTTCAGTGGTTGTGTTCAGTGTGGCACGGTTGAGCACACTTCTGATACCCGACACTGCTGTGCGACAGTTTTTATACTCATCCCCGGTCCTCTGTTTTGTTTTTGGGTTGTATTAGGCTGACCCCTAACCTCAAAAATTGTGATAACGAGTTTGTTCGAATTTGCAAAGATTGTACCTAGTGCTGCTCTTTTAGAGTTCCGTATGTCCGAATGAAAAAACGGAACCCTTGATCCCGGAACGAGTGGTCCTATTACTCGTGTCGAGTGTTAGGACAGTGCAGTGTGTGACTTGAAATTTGGTACACATATGAATTTTTGTGACCTAAACATGGACGTGTTACGTAAATAAATGAATTTTGAATTCCACTCATCCCAAAAGTGAACCCCAAGTTACACATTCAGCCTTTATGTGGTAGTACTGTTAAGCAATTAAAAAAAAATAAGTTTTTGACTATGAAACTGATGAGGACAGAATGGTAAGGGAAAAACGTGAAAGAACCGGCTTTTGGAATAGTTAAACATAGTCCACAGTTTCAGGCAGTTAAAATATTGAATAAATTACCGCTTGAATTAAAAAGCTTACTGTACACAGGCTCATTCAAGGCAAGGCTCAAGGCATTCCTGTTGGAAAGATGTATATATTCATTAGATGATATAAAGTCCTATTCTGTTAAAACTGACATGTGTCATTATTTGTCAGTGGGTTATAATTCTTGTAGTCATATTTTATTTTTGATTATTGTTTGCTTTTACTTTGCTGTTGATATTTGACTTATTATTATAAATAAAATAAAATAATCTTGAATCCGGATAAGCAACATCCATATATGGGTTAGTAAACAAAAAGAGATAACTAAGGTTTAATTTTTTGCTTGCTTGGTTTATACTTATGGTTTTATAATTTAATTATGTTTGCATGGCATTTTACATTACTTTTTTATCTAATTATTATTTCCTAATTTAAATTGCATTGAATGTATTTTAATAATAATTTTTGTGTATTCTTATGTTTTATGTTGAATTATATTCGAACACAATGTGAATTATTACTGAATTAAATGAATTGAAATTGAATTTTAATTATAGTTTTAAAGTTATTTAAGAAAATATGTAGCTGAAAATTGACCATCCCTTATCTCCGAAACTATTGAGCCTAAAACTTTGAATAAAATATGGAAAATAGTTCTATACTTATAGATTACAGGAAAACCTATAAGAAGTTAATAAGAAAGTCAGTCATATTAGTATTGTGCGTACAAACTTACATTTACAGTTGGAATGTATCGGAGAACATGTTTTTCTTGTTAAGTTTGTTCTTGGGATAAATTCATCCCGACTACGGAACCCTTCATTGTGCGTGGTTCGACACGCACTTGGCCGTTTTTATTACTTTTATCGCAAGTTACACCAATTAGGAGGCGGTTAAGTAGACATAACTAGGTATCTATATATTTATCTGTACTGATTTATTTGTTAATATTACTTAATTAAATTATGAAATATCGCTCTGTAGTGTGTTAGTGTGAGCAGTGGTGGTCCAGGGGTAACAGCCTCGACTTAAAGAGCAAGAGCCCACGACGATCACACCTTCGTTATTTTACAAAAGCTGAAAGATTCTCTGTGTATGTCCCCAATACAGGTAAGAACGATCCCCAAATATGAAGTTTGGATCATGGTGGCTTTTGGCAGGTAACGTGTTACAAAGGTGTATAAAAATACACCTACGTTACGTTATAGTATAAAAGCTGAATGTTATATATGTTACTTGGGGAAGTATCAAAAGATGTTTCCTCAGTAGTCAGACAGTTTCGATGGTTCTGACCTCTTGTCAGACACATTGAAAGTCAGCCGTAGGTGCGAGCGCGAGGAATATACAACGTGTTCCGTTTGATATCGCATACGTCTAGGGTATTATTAATCAGACCATTTCAAAGAGTTAACTAGTATATGCATTATTTTTGTTTTTCTTGTTATTTGTTGTACAAAATAATTCGACAAAGTCACGATAAAGTATTTATGTAAAACACCCTTACGTGAAATACGACAATGTCGTATTTTGTTAGCTTTAAATATGAATTAAAACGATTTACCCGTACTTATCAAAAAGAAATTTAGATCACACATCGAGAGTCTAGTGTTAAGGTGCTCCCTGTGTGAGTATTCGCCTGTAATGTAATGGATCGGACGGTTTTCGTTAGGTACACGTTGTAGAATGGCTACGAACATAATAAAACTATTTTTTCATTGGATTTCTTCCATCAAATAATTGTTCCCGCCTAATATTATTAATCATTTTATTTCAGAATAAAACATTCCATTCATTGTTAGTAAATGGTACTTATAACTATGTTGGACAATTATTATTTATTTATTATTATTTACAATTCCGCTATTTAGTATTATATAAGGCAACTCCAGATCCGTGAAGGGTGTTCCAGTGCCTCACAACTGGACAATCAACCCTTCCCAAAATAGTATTCAGAAGGCTGTTGGTGCTGCCCCGCACGCGGCGCATCAGAGAGGCCACTCTTTTTCTTACTATTGCCCTAAAGGAGTCCGTGCTAGCCTTCACAAACATACCTGATGCACTGCAAAAGCGAGGCAGTCCCAACAGCATCCTAAAACCATTATTGTACAGGACCCGTAGGGCATTGAAAGATCGACGCGTATAACGGACCCACAGGATACCTCTCACAGATCTCTATGAGGATGTTAAGGGCTCTGACAGATGGGCTCAGCAGCACCATGTCGTCGGCATAACTAATGTTGTTCATACAAACACCATCGATTGAACAACCGACACCGGCCCTGCTGAGTTCAACTATCAGTCCATTAACATATAGGTCGAAGAGTCGTGGTGAAGTAAGGCCTCCCTGTCTCACTCCACAGTACAACCTTTACTCTGCCGAACATGAGCCCGCCCACTTAACATATTAGTTTGGTTGTCGTACCAAAATTTCAAAATATTAATCATATCCCTGGGTGTGCAGGTTTCCCCATGTAGCTTACCATGGGGTAAGCTACATGTTATAAGACACCAGGTCAAATGCTTTCGACAGGTCCGGAAAACAATCGTATATACCTAGGCGTTTTCCTTGTAACATAGTACTGGAAAGTATGCTTGAGTCGCAGTACCGCAGTTTCAGTCGATTGCCCAGGCCTGAAACCAAACTTGGCCTCATGCAGATCTATATGCTCACTCAGGTGACTATCAAGCAAACTATGCAGCATTTTGGCGATCACCGTAACCAATGAGATGGGTCTGTCAAGTGGTAAGAATTATTGAAACTGTCTGACTACTGAAGAAACATCTTTTGATAGTTCCTCAAGTAATAACATATATAAAATTCAGCTTTTATACTATGCCGTAACGTAATAGGTGCAATTTTATTATACACCTTTGCCACTCGTTACCTGCCTAAGCCACCATGATCCAAACTTCATATTCGGGGATCGTGCTTACCTGTATTGGGGACATACACAGAGAAACTTTCAGCTTTTGTAAAATAACGAAAGTAATAGTTAATAGGTAATAGTAATCGTCGCGGCCATTTGGGCGATTACCCAGACATGTCTGGAATAACGTCAATGCGTGATTTATATTCGACATGTTTTTGACAAGCCGACCCCAAATAAATTGGGATACGAGGGCGACACTGAAAGTTCTTAGAAAATCAAAACCTGAACAAACTAGCAAGTTATTACTTTTATTATATCTTTTCAAAATAGCGTCCATTTACATCAATACATCGCTGCATCCGATGGAACCACTGAGAAAAGCACTTTACCAACTCGTCCTTAGGGGTCTCTTCGACGGCATTTTGAAACGCAGCAACTGCTTCCTCGGCGTCCATAAAAAGTTTTCCTCGGAGATTTTCTTTTATTTTCGGAAATAAATAAAAATCGCAAGGTGCGAGGTCGGGGCTATAAGGCGGGTGACCCAGTAATTCCACGTCTGACGTCGCCAAGTAGTCGATTGTTTGCTTGGCGGTGTGCGACGAGGCTCTGTCGTGGTGAAGGGGAATCCTACTGCGAGGTCGTTTCTCCCGAACTTTTTCCAAGACAAGTGGCAAACAATTGTTAGTGTACCACTCTGCAGTAACTGTTTTTCGATCCTCTAAAACAATTGTTGCGTAATGACCTGTCCTTTCGAAGAACGAGAACACCATCTTTTTCCCACGCTTCCACCTCCCTTCACTTTAGTTGGCAACTCCTCGGAAGGAAACACCCAGACAGCAGACTGTCTCTTTGTTTCAGGATCATAACAATAAATCAAGCTTTCGTCACCCGTGAGTATGTCGAACACAGCATTTGAGTCACCTCCGTTAAATCTTTGAACCATTTCACGACACCAATCAACACGACGGAGTCTATGGGCCTCTGTCAAATTATGAGATATCCACCGAGCACAAAGCTTCCTGACCGCTTAATGTTCATGGAAGATTTTGTGCACTTGACTCATACCGATGCCTAAGCTTGTCCAAATCTGCTGATAAGTCGCTCTTTTGTTAGTCCCTATCATATGCCGCACAACATTGATTTTATCTTCAGTCGTCGCCGTAGAAGGCCGTCCCTCACGCAGATCATCAGTGAGATTAGTGCGACCACGTTTAAACTCATTAAACCAGTTGTAAACAGTGGCACGAGATGGGGCTTCATCGTGAAAGGCCAATCAAAGTCTAGCAAAGAGTTCCATTTTCATAATTTGAACTGTCTTTTTTATTATACCGTTTACAAGTGGCCAGTTCTAAAAACTTTCAGTATCGCCCTCGTAAGGGCTAGAATGATGATGTTTTTGACAAGTCTTTTACAAGTACAAGATTTGTTGAAAACAAGTTAAAGAACTTGTGTATGGATGTAAACGCGGGTACCAATGGTGTCAACGAGATATCATCTACCAACCCGCACTGGGCCCACGGTGTAGATTACCCGCTACTACTGTGAAGTTCCTTTTGGAAAAACCTAATAACGATCGACACCCGCAGTTTTCAGCAGTAGTACCTATTTTGATTAATTTAGCAATATTACTATATGGAAATATGAAATATCGCTAACTAGTGTAACACTGACTTTTATGTTGTAAACGTTTTAGGTGTAAAAAGGCATTTGGAAAGTTTCCAATTTCTTTTTTAGGGTTCCGTACCTCAAAAGGAAAAAACGGAACCCTTACAGGATCAGTCGTGTGTCTGTCTGCCTGTCCGTCTGTCACAGCCAATTTGCCGAATCTAATGGACCGATTAAGTTGAATTTTGGTACAGATATGTATTTCTGTGACCCAAACACGAACGTGTAACGTAAATAAATGAATTTTGAATATAGGGGTCACTTTTGGGGGGCAAACAAAATTATTTTAAAAAAAAGTTTTGCTAACACTACCGTGTGACATACTCGTATCAAATGAAAGGGCTTGATGCGAGGATGTAAAACATATTTTTATATAAATTTAAAATAAATACTTTTAAAGATAATAGATGAAAATTGACCATTCCCCCCCCTATCTCCGAAACTACTGGACCTAAAATTTTGAAAAAAAAAAAATACATAGTCTGGCTCTTTACTCATAGATTACAGGAAAACCTATAAGAAGTCTATGGTCTCAAAATAACATGGTAAATCTCTCAATATTGAGCGTACAAAAATTTGCAGTTGAATTGTATGGGAAGACATGTATTTCATGTTAAGTTTGTATTTGGGATAAATCATCCCAACTACGGAACCCTTCATTGTGCGTAGTCCGACACGCACTAGGCCGGTTTTATACATCTAAAAGTAAACGAAATATTCGGTGTTACGATATTTATTTCATTTCATAATCAATGTTTTATTGAAGCTCGTGGCTAAGTAATAACAGCCGCACGGGTCGATCCGACAGGTTAAGCTACGCTACGCTACGCTTGCCGGAGTTGGTCCGTAGATGGGTGACCATCTTTACATGCCGAGACTCCGCCATGCCTCGGAAAGCACGTTAAGCCGTTGGTCTCGGTTGTTATTCGTGGATCTTTGACAGTCGTTACGGGTCGTCAGAAGCCCGAAAGTCTGACAACCAGTCTTACCAAGGGGTATCGTATTACCCAGTTCCTGAGTTGTGGAGTTTAGATAGGCAGTCGCTCCATGTAAAATACTGGTATTCAGCTGCATCCTGTTAGACTGGAAGCCGACCCCGATATAGTTGAGAAAAGGCTAGGCAGAATGATTAAATTAAATCGGTTAAATTACCTCATGTTAGAAGTAGCGAATGTGACGTCATATTGAATGGGGAAAACCTAGAATTTATTAATCAAACGGTTTTCCTAGGAATCACGCTAGACGAAAAATTACAATGGGGACCCCATATAACATCTCTTGCGGGTGGCTAAGCTCGGCCGCTTATGCTGTTATAAAGATAAGACAGTTAATAGATGTAGAAATCGCGCATTTGGTCTATTTAGCTACTTCCACAGCATTATGTCATATGGCATTTTACTGTGGGGTCGGGCTGCTGACATTGAATCCATCTTTATTTTGCAAAAGGAGCTGTCAGAGCCATTTATAATTACGTCGCCGCGAATCTCTCAGGAAACTATTTAAAAGGATTAATACTATGACGGTACCTACCTTACCAATTCATTTATGAAATATTATTATGTACGTAAGGAAAAATCCACATCTTTTTAATAAAATAAGTTATGAACATAATTTTAGTACTAGAAATAAATATAAACTAGATCAACCATTTTTCAAATTTTCTAAAGTACATACATCTTTTATGGGATACTGTGTTAAATGTTACAACAAAATACCTTGTGACATATTGCAATTAAACGAAAGAAAATTTAAAACTCATATTAAAAGTACACTTTGTAAACAAGCATATTACAAATTAGAGGATTATATCCAAGATAAGAGTGCTTGGAAACATGCTGGTCCTGTTCCATAGGACAATTTAGAATCAAGACAAAACCAAACAGGTTGCTAATTTAATTTTAAAATTTATAATTTTGTGTTATATGACATTGATTTTACGTTCTGTGATTACTTCCTCACACACTGACTTATTAATTTTAAAAATTAGTAAAATCGTCTACTTTTACAATGTTCATCAGCATCTTTGATAAACGTGTTTTTTCGCATATCTACCTCGTAATAATCATAAACATGTAACCTTACAATTACCTACGACTTTCTTCAAAGTAACAGTCAAAATCAAATCATTTATTTCAATTAGGCCCTTGTATGGCGGCACTTTTGAACGTCAATATTACTCGCCCCTTCCAAAAAGTAGTTTTCTTATGAAGAAGAATGGGCAAGAAACTCCACCATTACTCTTTTCAAATGTTTTAATATATTTTGTATAGAAATAATTATATGTGAAGACGATGCACCTGAAATAAAATTACTATACCCCTCATTGACTATGCCACAATACGTAAAAAGAATTAAAAATGAAGCAACGACAGATAAATAAATTATATAATAGATACATCACTTGACACTTGTCTTTCTGCCAGTGCCGGAAAGTGATGCGGCTCGATTTTATTTAACTCGTTACTTGATTAAATTAAATAAAGGCTCGAGTCCATTTTCACTCGAGGTTCCAGTCGATGTAGTCGCGATTAGATAAATATCACCAACAACACTGCCTAAATAGAATTAAGAATGACAGTTAGCAAGTGTGTACTTGTTAACTGTGTCATTCTTAATTCTATATTTCAATACGTGGGTAAGTGCAGTCAGTGAATTCATCGTACCGTCACTGATTATTAGATTGACAAGGGAATTTGAGTAGGAGAAAACGCTCTTTACAAAGTCGAACAAAGCAGCGGAGAAGCAGATTATCCACAAAATGCCATTTATTTTAATCACAATGACTTTCTTTTGACGATACCTATATCAGTTAGTCATAATATTAAATAATTATTTTAGTTAAATAATCGTTTTACTGCAATTACACTGTATGTGGACGGATGTGACTACCTACTAGTTATGGATCACTAGATAAGAAAAGGTCAACTGAGGTATCATTTTTCTAAATACTACCAGTGCCCCGCGGTTTCCCCCGCATAAGTCCCGATCCCGTGGGAACATCGGGATAAAAAGTATCCTGTGTTAATTAAGGTTATAAACTATCTGTGTGTACTACATATACTATACTATAATACTAAAAAGAGGTAAAATTTATTGTTTGTAGGGGGTAATCTCTGGAACTACCAGTCGAATTGAAAAAATACTTTTTGCATTGGATAACTCAATTCTTGAGGAAGGTTATAGGCTCGCGGACAAAGTCGCGTGTAGAAACTAGTTATATATAATATAGTATAACAGGATTGGCTGGAAGCAAGAGTTAAGCGCGTCGAGCTCTGAACCTCCTTTTTTCGTCGGTTAAAAATAGGTATCTAGGTATTATCAGCAACGAAATTTGCATAACCACATTTCTATTAAGTATTTACTTCCTAACACGTAAGCCCTCTTTGTACTGATATACCTACACCTATCTTTTCCCACTGAATATATCTTAATTCTCTTCTATGTTTTAGGGAAACTCCTTATATCCGAAACTATTGACCTTAAACTTTGTTTTTTTTTACAAAATATAGTTCTATACTTACAGATTACAGGAAAACCTATAAGAAGAAGTCTATGGTTTCAAAATAACATTTGCAGTTGGAATGTATGGGAGAAGTTTTTCAACTATAATGTTAGGTTTTTTCTTGGGATAAATTCATCCCAACTACGGAACCCTACATTGTGCGTGGTCCGACACGCACTTGACCGGTTAGATCTGGGTTAGTACAAGTTAAATAAAAATCTGAAAGTAAAATTATAAAGTTGCATATTTATTGCTGATTCAGTTTTTACAATCAATAAGTTATACTGTAAAATAAATATGATTCTTCATTTATATAGAATAATTACAATATTTATATACACCTTATTCTACATAGCGTATCACATATACATCATAATTATATACAATAGTATTGATCACTGTCCGAATTTCTTGCCAAAGTTATCTCAGGAGTTCACATAAGTTAAAATAGGTACTATGACTGTCTAAATAACTTACAGTCCTTTAACGGACTCATTCTCAGCCTTGCTCCACTCAGCATCAGAGCGGAGGATGTTGGTGTACTTCGTGACAGGCTGGTACGCCTTCAGTTTAGCTTCCTTCTTCAGTGCTACGGTCTTAGGGTCGCTAAATTCACCGTCCAATGAGAAGGACGCTCCGTAAAGCTCTGGGAGGTCGACCAGACCATAAGGAGTCTTGTAGTCGTCGCTAGTCTGGGATGAGCTCTGTCCACAGATACCTCTGGTGGTGCTGCGGTGGTCAGCGGTGAAGATGACCAGCCTCTGGCTGTCGTACACTACACGAACGGCTTCGTTGTTGATAAGGAAGACTTGAACGCCGTCGGCGAGGGTGTAGTACTCCAAAAGAGCAGTTTCCGTAATGGCGTCCCAGTAAATGGTGTGCGCACCCTCGGACGTTTTTTCGGTGTTACTTTTAACCTCAACATCTGTTGGCTTGATGTTAATTTCCACGTATTTACCAGCATCAGTTCTAAAATAACACAAAATAAGTTAATTATGGGTACGGTTACTCATTTGCTTACAAATAATTAGTCTTGATATCTCGACGTATTTGTTAAGATTGTAGGAATCATGTTATAATCATAGACATACTCATTTAGAAGCATGATTTACTGGGGATGTAGAAAGTTGAAGTTAATAAGGCATTGTAGCAGTGTGCTAAATTCACCTAAATTATTTTGTTAATGGTTTAATTTCAGTGGAATCTAACAATGTAAGTATTAAAAATACTCACTTGTAGGAAATATAGACTTCCTCCTGATTGTCACTGGGCCTCCTCGCGAGGATGGCCAGGTCTGTCCACTTGCCAAAGTCGTTGGACTCGTCCACCATCACGGTGTGCCAGGAGCTGGTGAGGCTGTAGTCGTAGCTGCGGCCGCTGAACGTCCAGATCTTGCTGCTGTCTACGGCGCAGTAAGCTGTTGGAGGCAAAAAATAAGGAATATTGTAAAATGTGATGATATTAACATAACTCAGGATTAAAAAATGAAGTAACAAAATTATGCTCACGCATGTATTGGTAGCCAGTGAACCAGTTGTAGGAACGTTCCCAGTTCGTAGTAGGCGCGTAGATAGCCATGGCATAGGGGTAGTAAGACTGTCCCTCCGCTTTGTTCATACGGAACACTCCGTATTTAGAGTTAAATTTGTAGTTAATAAGGTTGTCGTAGTAGAACGCTTGGACCTCAATTTCCACTGTTCCGTCTTTGGCTGTCTCTGAAAGATCCTCCTGTTCTTCCCAAGTGGTGAAGTGATTGTACAGCTCAAAAATGTTGTATGATGCGTTCAAGAAGGCAGGGGTGAGGTCTTTGTATGTAACCGTACCCTTGAAGAAGTCAGGGGCGTGCGCCTTGATGATCATCTTGTAGCAGTCCTTCTGGTAGTAGTTGTTCTGGCTGGTTTCTTGCAAGCACTGTTTTGCCAAGGGGTCATTTTTCAACTGTTCAGTGAATTTCTCGCTGCGCTCGCCGAAGCCTTTGAAGAGGATGTTTTCAGAGTTTCCAAACTTGATATCGGCTTCATATGATACCTTGATTTCGTTCTTAAGAGCCTCTTCGAAGTTCAGTGGGGCAATTTTAGGCTTGGTCATCTTGAATACAGCGTTGATTTGATCTCTTCCTTGAACAAACACGGCGGCTTGAACCTTGTTGTCTACTACACTGTTGGCCAAAGCGGCGGTGAGCACAAACTCTTTCTTCTGCTGTCCATCGAATACAGTAAATTTAATCATAGATATGAATGGAAGATGATAATGTTCTGAACGATGTAATAAATTGTGACAAGAAGCGAAAGCCTTTTTTAAGCATTTACCAAGATAACACGGGGAGTGAAAAATATCTTTTATAAACTTGAAAACTTACTAATGAAGGTTGAGATAGTAACATCCTTGTTTTTGGTATCCTTGGCTACATATTTCAAGTCAAATTGCGTGCAAGCAACGTCTCTCTGGTACAATATGTTGCGAATGTTTGTCAAAAGATCAGCACCAAATACATTTTTCTTGAAGTCAGAAGAGTATGAGTGTCCCTTCAGATACAGGCCAACACCGGCAATTTCACCTAAATTAATGTCAGTTGACAGAACTGGGACAGAGCGTTCGACGAATTTAGTAGCTGGTTCTTCAGCGACGGTACGCGGAGAATGCATCTTCTGCACAGTGCTGTAGGGCCACACGCTCAAGTGAATAAGGTTAGCGTCTTGTTCAGGAAGCACAAAAGTGACTTTGAGGTCTCCACTCTTTACTTTCGTGTTAAGCTGGGCGGGGATGTAGATTTGAAGTTTGTTAATAATACCACTGCTAGCGTAGTTTCCGCTAAGAGTATCCAAGAAACCCACACTGCCATCCAAGTTTCTCGCATAAGTGAAACTAATCTCAGTATTCACTGATCCAACCCTTTCCTTACTGAGTTTTGAGTTAGCTTTTCCTTGTAAGATGAAAAGAATAGGTTCTGTGTATGCAAACACAAAAGGCATACCCGCAGCCAGAGGGAAAGAGACTACTACTTGCTTGTCAATCAACACCTTGGTGAACTGATTCTCAAGACCAGAGAACAACTGTTGAACATTCTTCATGGCTTCCGAAATAAAAGCTCCTAGTTCCTTTTCACTGAAAGTGAACAGTCTCTGTTGGTTCAAATTGTCAAGGAAGAAGGCGCCTTCAAGAGGGTTGCGGGGTTCACGTTTGATGTTTAGTTCTTCAACGATCTTCTTAGCTGAGAATTTGAAGTCAGCATCCGATTTGAAAGAGCGTTCGTAGACGTTCTGCTCGATGTAGTCGAACAGATTCTGTACGTCGGAGACGGATAGCGTGAACTGGAAATAAAAAACTCATGTTATGGATTGGTTAAGCATGTGTTAATGTTCCAGTCATAATCATAGTTGTTTCCACTTTGACAGAAATAGTCAATAATTATGTGTATACTAGAGTATTTTGGAAAAGTGTCAAAAAAGTAATTACCCAGTCTTCCTCGGTAAGTCCAGTGCCTCTTAATCTCAAAGCTTGCCTCTGATACTTGGGTAGGAAACTGTTTTCACTGCCGATATACGACAATTCCCTGAAGTGGGCGAGGTCATCGCTGCTCGTGTACTCTTCAATTATGCTATCAGTTGAATAGCGGTATCCGTATTTTTCTTTGGTGACGAAGCTTGAAACAGACTGGGCAGTCTTAGCGCTAAGACAAAGAAAATGTTCAACAGTGTAATTGCAGTTTCATAGTTTACGGTTGAAATACCCTAAAATTAATATAACGTTTATTTTAAACAATTTAACTTGTTTTGAAACTTCATTAGATAAGCGTAATATAAAATTGATGATCTTGAAACATTTCTCTAGTACCAGTAAGAATATTATAAAATAAGGAAGTACTTACAGCTCTGCGAAACGTGGGTCCTTCAGGTTAGCGGCGAAACCAATACTGGTTGCCAGTACTCCACGTACTTGGGTGCTGGGATCATCATTCGTCATGTGTGCCATTACTTGCATCATCTCAGCAGTAGGGAAAGCCAAGAAAATGTTAAGGGCAGCAGCTACCCTTACTTCGTAAGGCTCAGCGGTGTTCCTCAAGATGCTGAAGAGTACAGCACGGACATCTTCATTCTTCAGGTTAGCCAAGGTTTTCAGACTAATAACGATTTGGGTGCGGAGGAACTTGGTAACTGCGATGCGACCCTCGAAGTAAGGCGCAAAGACCTTCAGGATTTCGGGACGAGCTAAGTTGCCAAGGGTTCTTACATAGACCTGGGCCTTGCTGCTGTCGCCTTCTTCGACGGCTTTCTTCAGTTCCTGGGAGAGACGTGGAATGACTGTTTCTACCACAAATAAGTCTTGTTTGCCGGAGCGGACGAATTTAGTGACAGCCAATAAGGCGGACGTATTCAGGAACTTCTGTTCCATAACTACGGGGCTGAAAGCGAGTTCAAAAAAGTCATTCGTAACATTCTTAGTATGGAAACTAAGACTGCCGGCCACAGAAGCGATAACTTCAGCGGCTTCTTCGCCTTGAATTTTCTTTGTCAAAATCCACGCCTTGATTTCTTCAAAAGCTGCAATGGTGCCTGCTTGTGCAACTGCATCACGGTAGATTACCCACATCTGGTTCTTAAAGACATTCTTTGAAGCTAAGGCTACTTCAATGCTACTAGTCATTTGAATCAGTTGTTCCGCGTCCATGAACATGATGAAGCGAACAAGGAGATTGAACTTCGAAAGGAAGTCGCCCTTCGGCAGGTTGCTGGGGTCCTGCAGTAAAGGAGTGATTTCTTGGAGCAGTTTTTGGGCAATTACAACGTTTTCTGCATTAACTTGGAAGAATGATGCCTCGCTATTAGTGAGCAAAAGCGAATCGCTCTCACGAAGTAAACCAGATTCTGATTTCTTCCATTCAGTGTCACATTCCGGTTTGACTTCTGTCAGCGTGAACCCGACATAACTGTAGACTTCAGCTTTTTGTTTTCCAAACAGAAGCGGATTTACAAAGACAGAGCTCAAGGACTCTGATTTGTAGATTGTTCCTTGCTTACCAGCAAGAATGCGTGATTCAGAAGTGTGCTTGATGAACTGCTTTTCTTCGTTTTCGTAAGCGATTCCCTTCCACACAGCGCCCTCTGGCACTCCAAAGGAGAAACCAACACGTTTCTTGCAAGAACCGTAATTCTTGCTCTTAGTGATTTCGATTGGGTCTTCAGCAAACGCAGGTAACTCACGACGCACTTCCGCGGAAACTGGCGAAACGGAATATAAAGTTTCACAGTCACCAGTAACATCAGCTTCCGTCTTCTTGAAGAGACCTTGGAAGGTTTCCTTATCGAAGCTGTTCGGGAAGTTGTGGACGTGGCCATAAGCAGATAGATCTACTTGGAGAGCACTGATCAGACCCTTTAGTAAGTTCTCGTTAGCTACAGAAAAGGAAGCGGGTACTTTCACGGAGAGAACACGGCCTCCATCGACAAAGATCTCAAAAACATCGTCGAGTTTCTGAACTGGTTGGTATTTCAAGTCAGAAGGAGCATTGTTAATGTCCATCTGACCTTGGATTTGAGCGTACATGGGGTTATCAAGTTTAGCTATAAGTTGGCCTGGTTTCTGGACGCGGATGATGAACTGGGTCTTAAAGGCATTGCCATTGCTGTTGCTGTTTTCGAATTTGGTCCATGTATAGGAGTTCACGTCATAGACGTATTCTTTTCCTACTTGCCACGGCCATTTCGGGTTTTCAGTGAGCGGACTCGACGCGACGGCGGCTGAAAGAGAATGTAACACACGGTTAATTGTATGTCTCAAAAATATTATTAAAATATTTCAAAACAAATAGTTTTATAGTTATTTAAGAAAATTGATGAAAATGGACCATTCGCCCGTAACTCCGAAATTACAGAGCCTAATATTTTGAAAAATTGTAAAAAATAGTTTTATACATATACAATGAATGAAGACCATTCATTTTGACAGTTTGGAGAAAAGCGATATTTAGTGACGAATTCTGAGATTTTTTTAAAAATTCATAAAATTTGAATTTTCTCGAATCCCATGTATTTTCGCCTAGGCTTTATGGGCTGCTTAATTGTTGCAAATAGGTCACACTTTCACATCCTCGAAGAAATACGTCAAATTACATGTCACCATGTTTATTACTGTGTATTACAGGAAAACATATAAGAAGTCTATCATTTTAAAATAACATGGCAAATCTCTCAACATTGTGCGTACAAACTGACATTTGCAGTTGGAATGTTTGGGAGAATATGTTTTTCAACTATAATGTAACACGGAACCCTTCATTGTGCGTAATCCGACACGTACTTGGCCGGTTTTTTTTTTTATTGGAACTAACATAATTACAATTAACAAAAATACTGTTTTATGTTTAAAGTATAGATATTATGAACAATTTCGACAAGTAAGACCAATTCAAAAAAAAAACATGAATAATCTTGTTCTTATTAACATACCTACAAAAACATATAAAATATCAATGTAATGGTGACATTAATCATTTCAAAATTAAATATTTAACTGTGCTGTTGATCTCAGTATCTATTGTATTGGTATTAATGTAGACATTATACCTTCAGCGGTTAACAAAAATTTTGACAGACAAACTGACAAAAGAAAAATAAATAACGTGCAAACAAACAAAGTGATCCCAATAAGTTCCTTCAGTGCCATTTTAGTACTAAATAACTAAAAGAGAACAAAACAAAAAAAAAAAAATGAAGTGACTTACCGATTATCGCCGTCAATACAACCAATTTCATAATTCCAAGTCCTTTCAGTGGTTGTGTTCAGTGTGGCACGGTTGAGCACACTTCTGATACCCGACACTGCTGTGCGACAGTTTTTATACTCATCCCCGGTCCTCTGTTTTGTTTTTGGGTTGTTTTAGGCTGACCCCTCACCTCAAAAATTATGATAACGTACGTTCGAATTTGCGAAGATTGTACCCAGGGCTGCTCTTTTAGAGTTCGGTATGTCCGAATGAAAAAACGGAACCCTTGATCCCGGAACGAGTGGTCCTATTACTCGTGTCGAGTGTTAGGACAGTGCAGTGTATGACTTGAAATTTGGTACACATATGAATTTTTGTGACCTAAACATGGACGTGTTACGTAAATAAATGAATTTTGAATTCCACTCATCCCAAAAGTGAACCCCAGGTTACACATTCAGCCTTTATGTGGTAGTACTGTTAAGCAATTAAAAAAAATAAGTTTATGACTCTGAAACTGACGAGGACAGAATGGTTAGGGAAAAACGTGAAAGAAAGATTTTGGAAACAAAATCATCCCGGCTTTTGGAATAGTTAAACATAGTCCACAGTTTCAGGCAGTTAAAATATTGAATAAATTACCGCTTGAATTAAAAAGCTTACTGTACACAGGCTCATTCAGGGCAAGGCTCAAGGCATTCCTGTTGGAAAGATGTATATATTCATTAGATGATATAAAGTCCTATTCTGTTAAAACTGACATGTGTCATTATTTGTCAGTGGGTTATAATTCTTGTAGTCATATTTTATTTTTGATTGGTGTTTGCTTTTACTTTGCTGTTGATATTTGACTTATTATTATAAATAAAATAAAATAATCTTGAATCCGGATAAGCAACATCCATATATGGGTTAGTAAACAAAAAGAGATAACTAAGGTTTAATTTTTTGCTTGCTTGGTTTATACTTATGGTTTTATAATTTAATTATGTTTGCATGGCATTTTACATTACTTTTTTATCTAATTATTATTTCCTAATTTAAATTGCATTGAATGTATTTTAATAATAATTTTAGTGTATTCTTATGTTTTATGTTGAATTATATTCGAACACAATGTGAATTATTACTGAATTAAATTAATTGAAATTGAATTTTAATTATAGTTTTAAAGTTATTTAAGAAAATATGTAGCTGAAAATTGACCATCCCTTATCTCCGAAACTATTGAGCCTAAAACTTTGAATAAAATATGGAAAATAGTTCTATACTTATAGATTACAGGAAAACCTATAAGAAGTTAATAAGAAAGTCAGTCATATTAGTATTGTGCGTACAAACTTACATTTACAGTTGGAATGTATCGGAGAACATGTTTTTCAACTTCATTGTTAAGTTTGTTCTTGGGATAAATTCATCCCGACGACGGAAACCTTCATTGTGCGTGGTTCGACACGCACTTGGCCGTTTTTATTCAGTTTTTATTACTTTTATCGCAAGTTACACCAATTAGGAGGCGGTTAAGTAGACATAACTAGGTATCTATATATTTATCTGTACTGATTAATTTGTTAATATTACTTAATTAAATTATGAAATATCGCTCTGTAGTGTGTTAGTGTGAGCAGTGGTGGTCCAGGGGTTACAGCCTCGACTTCAAGAGCAAGAGCCCACGACGATCACACCTTCGTTATTTTATAAAAGCTGAAAGTTTATCTGTGTATGTCCCCAATAAAAGTAAGAACGATCCCCAAATATGAAGTTTGGATCATGGTGGCTTTTGGCAGGTAACGTGTGACAAAGGTGTATAAAAATGCACCTACGTTACGTTATAGTATAAAAGCTGAATTTCATATATGTTACTTGGGGAAGTATCAAAAGATGTTTCCGCAGTAGTCAGACAGTTTCGATGGTTCTTACCTCTTGTCAGACACATTGAAAGCCAGCCGTAGGTGCGAGCGCGAGGAATATACAACGTTAACTTAACTATTAACCAGACCATGTCAAAGAATCAACTAGTATATTAATTATTTTTGTTTTTTCTTGTTATTTGTTGCACAAAATAATTCGACAGTCTCGATTAAATATTTTTGTAAAACACCATTAGGTACGTGAAATACGACAACGTCGCATTTTGTTAGCTTTAAATATATTTTTTACTTTTTATTATTAGGCTCTTCAACAATGAGTACACTATTACTTTATAATTAGTACATTGCAAACTTAAGTCTAAGCGCCTCATTTCTTATAGAAAAGCACAGCATGCACTACATTATGCGCAGATAATAACATAATTAATTAATTAAAATACGTAATACATAGTTTAAATGAAAATAAATGATTAAAAGCTAAATTGATTACAATAAATAAATTAAATTACATAGAATAAATTAGATTATTTTAGATTTTAAGTTTGATAATTTTTATAAAAGATTAGGTTAAAATTAAATTTTATACTAGAGACACCCATTAAATGGCAAGTGAGGCTTTTTTTCAAACTCAAACTCAAACTCAAAGCATTTATTTCAATTAAACCATTTACAGGCACTTTTGAATTGTCAAAGAGTCGGTCAGTTAGTCAGAAAGTTGAAGCTAATTGCCCATTCCAAAACGTAGATCTCTATGGAGAAGAACGGGCAAGAAACTCCAAGGACACTCTTTTAAATATATATATTACAAAATCCTGGGTACATCATTCTTGTTGCTTCTATATGTGAGAACAATGTACAAAAAATAATCAAAAGCAATTGAAAATATAAGATTAAAAATAAGCCCTGGCAGATAAGAGATGACCAGTTTCAACTGACGGCGCCCGTTCACGAACATGACGCGTGGATCAGCACCATCCAGCTCAACCATTTTGTAGGGAACCGAATGATCCAACACACTCGCCACCATCAGCGAGACATTTAAGTGAGCATGACATATTCTCAACTGCCATGCTATTTCAAGTCAACATACATCTTAATAAGTTAATAAACGGCTCCATGGTCTCACATTTACAAAAATAAAAATGCTTCTAAATTATACAAAACTATAGTTTGCAATGTATCTAAAAAAATAAAAGAATTTAACCACCAAAAAGAAAGAAAATCATTACTTAATTGGAGCATTCAACAATTAAGTTGGTAAAACAAAAATTAACATTAAGTTCTTACTGTCAAAATATATTTTTTTTTTAAAAGGGGAAGCAACTCTTCCAAATATTAGAGCAGGTACTGATGAATGATGAAAGGTCAATGTCAACTTCGTGCTCTTTGTATGTAGCATACATTCTGGACAATGGACAGTATTGCTTTAAGTTGCTATGACATCTTGGCATGCAGAAAAGCCTCCTGTTAGAACTTTTTGGCAGATTACGTGGCACATGGAATAATACCCTACTGAGCAAATCGGGACAGTTAAGAGAGCCTGTTACCAGCTTCTTAAGGAAAACCAAGTCTAGCATTTTCCTGCGTTTCTCCAGCGACACCATCTTAAAATACTTCAGTCTATCTTGGTACGAGTTGAGTTTTTTTCCCATATTACTTTTATTGGCGAGATGCCATAAGAACCGTTTTTGCAGCCGATGTGGGTCTTATACTCAGGTGACCAGACCACACTGCAATACTCGAGATGGCTTCTAACTAGCGAGTTGTACATGATTTTTTTAATGCTAGGTTTTTTGAAGTTCTTACACTCTCTCATAACGAAGCCAAGCATCTTTGATATTTTTTTTATATAGTTTTGTCGATATGTTCTACAAAACTTAGCTTTTTATCGAGCTGAACACCTAAGTCTCGAATTGTTTCGACTTCCTCAAGCCGCTCACCATTCAATTTATAGACTGACTGTATGATATTTTTTTTTGTGAATTTGATATGATGGCATTTTTTTACATTCAAAGACATTTTGTTGTGCTCACACCACATAGTAATCTTGTTTAAGTTGCTTTGAAATAGTACCGAGTCCGCACGGTTTTCTATAATCTTTATGGCTTTGAGGTCATCAGCGAATAAGAATATATTCAAGTTCGAGAAGCATTTGTAAATGTCATTTATAAAAAGAATGAATAAATGTGGACCCAAATGAGATCCCTGAGGGATTCCCGACGTTGCAATGTCGAAGAATCTGAAGAGCAGCCATTTACCACAACCTTAAGCATCCGTCCAGACAGATATGATTCGAACCAACTTAAGAGGGGTGCGATACGCCATTAATTTCAAGCTTCTTGACGAGTATACTATGGTCTACCGTGTCAAAAGCCTTGCTGAAGTCGGTGTAAACTGCATCAACCTGGACACGCGCATCAACCGCTTCAACAATGCTTTCCACATAAGTCACCAAATTGGTAGCTGTCGATTTCCCCTTCATAAATCCATATTGGCTATCTATTATTAGCTGTGATAAATGTCTAGACAGCACAGGGCATATGAGGGCTTCAAATACCTTTGCAAGTATAGAGAGAATAGCGATGGGTCTGTAATTGCTCACATCGGACCGATCCCCGTTTTTGAAAATAGGCACAATTTTGGTTTTCTTCCAAATGGCCGGAAAAGTACCCCGAAGCAAAGAATTATTAAATATAATACTTATTGGCAGTGAAATAACATCCGATAGCTTATTTAAAAGCAAAGCAGGTATATTATCAGGGCCGGCCCCTTTGTGAACGTCTAATTTTTTTAATTCTTTGCGTATCTGATCTTGTGATATTGTTATATGGCCTAACGTGCCATTGCTTATGCAGCTATCAGTGTCACCTGCGCTCGCATGTACGTCATTCCCATCACTACCATATATATACCTTAGAGAAATGGGATGCGAAATAATTACATATTTCATTAATATTTTCAGAGGTGTTTATACCATCTGTCATGGAACTAGGGTAGTTACTTGTGCCACCTGTCTTAATTTTTAAGTAACTCCAGAAATATTTTGGGTTCGAAGTAATTTTAGCCTCTATATCAGCAATGTGAGTATTGTAACAAGACGTAGCCATACGGTCACATCTTTTCCTAAGTAAATCTAAAGCAATAATGTCTAAAGGATTACTATACTTTTTAACTCTAAGTCGAAGGCGGTTCTTTTCATTTAGTCTTTTAATGAGCTGTCTAGAAAACCAGTACGGATATTTAATATATTTTATTAGTACTAGTGGAACGTGGCGGTTAATTAACCCATTCAATATTTTATAAAAAAAAAATCTACCATCTGATCTACAGTCATGCATGGTTCTAGCTCTGTCGACCAATTGAACTGCGCCAGTGCTGCATTAATTGCTACGTAATCTGCCTTAAAATAATTCAACTTAGTTCTATTGTGTAATATGAATTAAAATGATTTATTCGTACTTATCAAAAAGAAATTTAGATCACACATCGAGAGTCTAGTGTTAAGGCGGGGTTACCCGTATAAACGACGTTTTCTATTGTCTTTTATTCGTAGATAACACGGATTAAAATTTTGAAAAAAACATATTACATATTTCACACTTTGATCTATATATTTCAGCCGTGCGATACACGATTACTTGCACTTTACTGCATCCAATTAAATCGCAAAAACATGTCTAAATTATGTTCAAATATTTTTTTTATTTGAGTTATATTAGGCTTTGAATAATAAAACTTATACCATAATAAAGGTCGTAAAAAAAGTGATATAAACTGGCCAAAATAATGTGAAATATGAGAATACCAATACCACTAATTCCAAAATCAAGCGTTTTCATCTTTTCATGCGCTCGCCCCGTGCCATTTAGTCCCGAGCGGAACGTGTTGGAGGTCGGACGTATGCCAATTTTTGCAAGACCGCCACCCCCGCTAAGTTTTATTACCGGCTGAGCCAAAAAACATATTGTAAATTATAATAGGTAACTAGGATTAGGATATCTGGATAAGGAATTGGGTTAGGTATTAGGATAGGTAATTATTATAGTTAAATTTTTTAATAGTTGTAAATAGTTAGTTTTTATTAGATACTTTTAGTTATATTTTTTTAAACAAAATGGGCAAAACTAAAAAAAAAATAGTTGTCATCGCTGGGTCTACGAAGGCTGAATAAACAAAAAAGGTAATTGAAAATATTATTATATACTACATTATATAAAGGTATTATATTTTACCTTACTAACGAATAGATTTACAAAACGCAAATATGTGTGTAAATCAGTTGAATTTCAACCCTATGATAATGTGAATAAAGACGCCACGCGCGCAAAAATTATAGTGGTATATTTTTCTCGCTGAATTGATTTACCAACCGCATCAAGGTGTGTAAATAGGTGAATTTGAAACCTATATCGCAGTGCATAAAGCCGCCACACGCACTAATGTTGTAATGGTTTACTATTTTCAAATGTAAAATAGGTAGTTAGTTCATCCCGCGCTGAGTTGTTCCGGGTGGTTTTTATAATGTTTATTAGCGTAGGTAGGTACTGTACAGTCGACCACACGTTGCGCGTCTGTGGTAAGTGATAAATAACACTATAATCTTGAGCTGGCCCAACGTACGGAGTTTCATTAGAATAAGAGACCAGTTTACACTGGTTTTGTTTCCACTGACATGACGTGCGGCCTACTGTACGTGTTTACGCGACTCGCAGGACAAACTGCATAAACGAAGTTGATAGGTAATAAAAAGGTACCGAGCGCCTGCGTAATATTTCAACAAGGTTACAAAGTCCTAATAAAATCTCAATATGTATAATAAGAGCCTTTGCCTAGTCTTATAATATTTGTTATTTACTGCTGATATGTCCGGTTTCACTTATCGTACATCTAAATAGGTAAATGCCTAAATAAAAGCGCGTATTTCCTACGTGAGAGTTGAAAATTCAACAGTGCAATAATATTTAGGCGTTCATTTAGAAGTAAGCTATGTATCCCACAGCCACCACAACACAACAAATAATAATATTTACACTTTTTTACACTCGTGCCATAGTGTAGAAATGTACAGTATGACCATTTCCTACAAAAATATTATTTATTATTTTCGGTAACGTTTAGGCACAAGCTCGTTTATGCGCAGTACACTACTTACTAAAAACACTGTATCAAATTATGACAAATAAATAAATAAAAACTACATATATTTAGCTAGTTTGGCTATACACACGTTATCCAAGGCATAACTTTATTCAGTGTTTATTGGCAAGAGGAAAAGTATTTAGAAATTGTAAATTACATTTATCAGACTGTTTTTAATCGTTTTTGAGTAAATAAATATATTATTATTGTAATATATTTATTATTATTACTATAGGGTCTATGACATTTCTCGGGACCTTAGGGTCCCGGACCTTTGGAAGGCGTACGAGGGGCCGAAGCCAACTCGCAGAGGCCCGTTAGACGTTTTGAATGAAATTATTATTATTATTATTATATTTATTTTTAATTATTATTCATTAGGTTCAAGTTAATCAATACCTACCTAATCTATCTATAACCTTCAAAAATACATAATAGAAAAATAAAATAAAATAAACTTATATTAATCAATTCAAGTTGATCTACTGCATTGCTCTGTTATGTGACCCAACTTACTACCTACGCGAGGTCGTGAACTCATGAGCGGTGCGCTTGGCGCTCGCGTTTCCCGCGCATCGTAATTTGTTACGTATCGCTACTCGTTGCGGGGGCTGGGGTAAGCGTTGTATGCCTACCGCGCTCGGGCTCGGCCCGCCTTAAGGTGCTCCCTGTGTGAGTATTCGCCTGTAATGTAACGGATCGGACGGTTTTTGTTAGGTACATGTTGTAGAATGGCTACGAACATAATAAAACTATTTTGTCATTGGATTTCTTCCAAACAAATAATTGTTCCCACCTGATATTATTAATCATTTATTTCAGAATAAAACATTCCAGACACTGTTAGTAAATAGTACTTATAACTATGTTAGACAATTATTATTTATTTATTTATTATTATTTACAATTCCGCTATTTATTATTATATAAGGCAACTCCAAATTCGTGAAGGGAGTTCCAGTGCGTCACAACTGGACATCAACCCTTCCCAAAATAGTAGTCAGAAAGCTGCTAGTGCTGCCCCGCACGCGGCGCATCAGAGAGGCCACTATTTTCTTACTAATGCCCTAAAGCAGTCCGTGCTGGCCTTCGCAAACATACCTGATGCACTGCAAAAGCGAGGCAATCCCATCAGCATCCTAAAATCATTATTGTACAGGACCCGTAGGGCATTGAAAGATCTACGCGTATAACAGACCCACAGGATACCTCTAACAGATCCCTATGAGGATGTTTAGGGCTCTGACAGATGGGCTCAGCAGCACCATGTCGTCGGCATAACTAATGTTGTTCATACAAACACCATCGATTGAACAACCGACACCGGCCCTGCTGAGTTCAACTATCAGTCCATTAACATATAGGTTGACGGGTCGTGGTGAAGTTAGGCCTCTCTGTCTCACTCCACACTCCAACCTATACTCTGCCGAACATGAGCCCGCCCACTTAACATATTGGTTGGTTGTCGTACCAAAATCTCAAAATATTAATCATATCCCTGGGTGTACAGGTTTCCCCCTGTAGCTTACCCCATAACATGTTATAAGACACCAGGTCAAATACCTTCGACAGATCCAGAAAACAATCGTATATACCTAGGCGTTTTCCATGTAACATAGTACTGGAAAGTATGCTTGAGTCGCAGTACCGCAGTTTCAGTCGATTGCCCAGACCTGAAACCAAACTTGGCCTCATGCAGATCTATATGCTCACTCTGGTTACTATCAAGCAAAGTATGCAGCATTTTGGCGATCACCGTAACCAATGAGATGGGTCTGTCAAGTGGTAAGAATTATTGCAACTGTCTGACTACTGAAGAAACATCTTTTGATAGTTCCCCAAGTAATAACATATATAAATTTCAGCTTTTATACTATGCCGTAACGTAATAAGTGCAATTTTATACACCTTTGCCACTCGTTACCTGCCTAAGCCACCATGATCCAAACTTCATATTCGGGGATCGTTCTTACCTATATTGGGGACATACACAGATAAACTTTCAGCTATTGTAAAATAAGGAAAGTAATAGTTCATAGGTAATAGTAATCGTCGTGGCCTCTTGGGCGATTACCCAGACATGTTTGGAACAACGTCAATGCGTGATTTGTACTCGACATGTTTTTGACAAGCCGACCCCAAATAAATTGGGATACGAGGGCGACACTGAAAGTTCTTAGAAAATCAAAACCTGAACAAACTAGCAAGTTATTACTTTTATTATATCTTTTCAAAATAGTGTCCATTTACATCAATACATCGCTGCATCCGATGGAACCACTGAGAAAAGCACTTTACCCACTCGTCCTTAGGGGTCTCTTCGACGGCATTTTGAAACGCAGCCACTGCTTCCTCGGCGTCCATAAAAAGTTTTCCTCGAAGTTTTTCTTTTATTTTCGGAAATAAATAAAAATCGCACGGTGCGAGGTCGGGGCTATAAGGCGGGTGACCCAGTAATTCCACGTCTGACGTCACCAAGTAGTCGATTGTTTGCTTGGCGGTGTGCGACGAGGCTCTGTCGTGGTGAAGGGGAATCCTACTGCGAGGTCGTTTCTCCCGAACTTTTTCCAAGACAAGTGGCAAACAATTGTTAGTGTACCACTCTGCAGTAACTGTTTTTCGATCCTCTAAAACGATTGTTGCGTAATGACCTGTCCTTTCGAAGAACGAGACCACCATCTTTTTCCCACGCTTCGACCTCCCTTCACTTTAGTTGGCAACTCCTCGAAAGGAAACACCCAGACAGCAGACTGTCTCTTAGTTTCAGGATCATAACAATAAATCAAGCTTTTGTCACCCGTAAGTATGTCGAACACAGCATTTGAGTCACCTCCGTTAAATCTTTGAACCATTTCACGACACCAATCAACCCGACGGAGTCTATGGGCCTCTGTCAAATTATGAGATATCCACCGAGCACAAAGCTTCCTGACCGCTTAATGTTCATGGAAGATTTTGTGCACTTGACTCATACCAATGCCTAAGCTTGCAAATCTGCTTATAAGTCACTCTTTTGTTAGTCCCTATCATGTGCCGCACAACATTGATTTTATCTTCAGTCGTCGCCGTAGAAGGCCGTCCCTCACGCAGATCATCGGTGAGATTAGTGCGACCACGTTTAAACTCATTAAACCAGTTGTAAACAGTGGCACGAGATGGGGCTTCATCGTGAAAGGCCAATCGAAGTCTATCATAACTTTCTTGTTGACTTATATGACATCGAAAGTCATAAAAAATCATTGTACGAAAATTTTCTCTCGGTAAATTCATGCTGACGTGATACAGACAATTTTCAATTTGCCGCCAAATCGTAAACAAATGATAAATTAATAAAATACATACACAATAATATTAGCAAAGAGTTCCAGTTTCATAATTTGAACTGTCTTTTTTATTATACCGTTTACAAGTGGCTAGTTCTAAAAACTTTCAGTGTCGCCCTCGTAAGGGCTAGAATGATAATGTTTTTGGCAAGTCTTTTACAAGTACAAGACTTGTTGAAAACAAGTTAAAGAACTTGTGTATGGATGTAAACGTGGGTACCAATGGTGTCAACGAGATATCATCTACCAACCCGCACTGGGCCCACGGGGTAGATTACCCGCTACTACTGTGAAGTTCCTTTTGGAAAAACCTCATAACGATCGACACCCGCAGTTTTTAGCAGTAGTACCTATTTTGATTAATTTGGCAATATTACATGGAAATATGAAAAATCGCTAACTAGTAAACTAGAATATGAATCATGAATTGCAATTATAACACTGAATTTTATGTTGTAACCGTTTTAGGTGTAAAAAGCATTTGGAAAGTTTCTTTTTAGGGTTCCGTACCTCAAAAGGAAAAAACGAAACCCTTATAGGATCAGTCGTGTGTCTGTCTGCCTGTCCGTCTGTCACAGCCAATTTGCCGAATCTAATGGACCGATTAAGTTGAATTTTGGTGCACATATATGTATTTCTGTGACCCAAACACGAACGTGTAACGTAAATAAATGAATTTGAATATACTTTTGGGGGGCAAACAAAATTATAAAAAAAAAGTTTTGCTAACACTACCGTGTGACATACTCATATCAAATGAAAGGGCTTGATGCGAGGAAGTAAAACATATTTTTTATATAAATTTAAAATAAATTCTTTTAAAGATATTCAAGAAATTCGATGAAAATTGACAATTCCCCCCCTTATCTCCGAAACCAATGGACCTAAAATTTTCAAAAAAAAAAAATACATAGTATGGCTCTTTACTCATAGATTACAGGAAAACATATAAGAAGTCTATGGTCTCAAAATAACATGGTAAATCTCTCAATATTGAGCGTACAAACTTAATTTGCAGTTGAATTGTATGGGAAGACATGTATTTCAACTACAATGTTAAGTTTGTATTTGGGATAAATCATCCCAACTACGGAACCCTTCATTGTGCGTAGTCCGACACGCACTTGGTCGGTTTTATACATCTAAAAGTAATCGAAATATTCGGTGTTACGATATTTATTGCATTTCATAATCAATGTTTTATTGGAGCTCGTGGCTAAGTAATAACAGCCGCACGGGTCGATCGGACAGGTTAAGCTACGCTACGCTACGCTTGCCGGGGTTGGTCCATGGATGGGTGACCATCTTTACATACCGAGACTCCGCCATGCCTCGGAAAGCACGTTAACCTGTTGGTCCCGATTGTTAGTCGTGGATATTTGACAGTCGTTACGGGTCGTCAGAAGCCCGAAAGTCTGGCAACCAGTCTTACCAAGGGGTATCGTATTACCCAGTTCCTGAGTTGTGGAGGTCAGATAGGCAGTCGCTCCTTGTAAAATACTGGTATTCAGCTGCATCCTGTTAGACTGGAAGCTGACCCCAATATAGTTGGGAAAAGGCTATGCCTAGCCTTTTCCCTACCTACCTACCTACCTATTGATTTAATTAAATTGGTTAAATTACCTAATGTTAGAAGTAGCGAATGTGACGTTATATTGAATGGGGAAAAACTAGAATTTATTAATCAAACGGTTTTCCTAGGAATCACGCTAGACGAGAAATTACAATGGGGACCTCATATAACATCTCTTGCGGGGCGGCTAAGCTCAGCCGCTTATGCTGTTACAAAGATAAGACAGTTAATAGATGTAGAAATCGCGTGTTTGGTCTATTTTAGCCACTTCCACAGCATTATGTCGTATGGCATTTTACTGTGGGGTAGGGCTGCTGACATTGAATCCATCTTTATTTTGCAAAAGAGAGCTGTCAGAGCCATTTATAGTTACGTCGCCGCGAATCTCTCAGGAAACTATTTAAAAGGATTAATACTATGACGGTACCTTGCCAATTCATTTATGAAAATATAATGTACGTCAGGAAAAAACCACATCTTTTTAATAAAATAAGTGATAGACATAATTTTAATACTAGAAATAAAGATAAACTAGATCAACCATTTTTTAGATTATCTACTGATTATTTACTGTGTTAAATGTTACAACAAAATATACCTTGTGACATATTGCAGTTAAATGAAAGAAAATTTAAAACTCATATTAAAAGTACACTTTGCAAACAAGCATATTACAAATTAGTGGATTATATCCAAGATAAGAGTGCTTGGAAACATGCTGGTCCTGCTCCATAGGACAATTAAGAATCAAAACAAAATCAAACAGGTTGCTAATTTAATTGTAAAATTTATAATTTTGTGTTATATGACATTGATTTTACGTTCTGTGATTACTTCCTCACACACTGACTTATTAATTTTAAAAATTAATAAAACTGCTACTTTTACAATGTTCATCAGCATCTTTGATAAACGTGTTTTTTCGCATATCTACCTCCTAATAATCATAAACATGTAACCTTACAATTACGACTTTCTTCAAAGTAACAGTCAAAGTCAAATCATTTATTTCAAATAGGCCCTTGTATGGCGGCACTTTTGAACGTCAAAATTAGTCGCCCCTTCCAAAAAGTAGTTTTCGTATGAAGAAGAATGGGCAAGAAACTCCACCATTACTCTTTTCAAATGTTTTACTATATTTTGTATAGAAATAATTATATGTGAAGACGATGCACCTGGAATAAAATTACTATACCCCTCATTGACTATGCCACAATACGTAAAAAGAATTAAAAATGAAGCAACGACAGATAAATTAATTATGTAATAGATACATCACTTGACACTTGTCTTTCTGCCAGTGCCGGAAAGTGATGCGGCTCGATTTTATTTAAGTCGTTACTTGATTAAATTAAATAAAGGCTCGAGTCCATTTTCACTTGAGGTTCCAGTCGATGCTGTAGTCGCGATTAGATAAATATCACCAACAACACTGCCTAAATAGAATTAAGAATGATAGTTGGCAAGTGTGTACTTGTTAACTGTCATTCTTAATTCTATATTTTAAGCGTGGGTAAATGCAATCAGTGAAGTCATCGTACCGTCACTGATTATTAGATTGACAAGGGAATTTGAGTAGGAGAAAACGCTCTTTACAAAGTCGAACAAAGCAGCGGAGAAGCAGATTATCCACAAAATGCCATTTATTTTAATCACAATGACTTTCTTTTGACGATACCTATATCAGTTAGTCATAATATTAAATAATTATTTTAGTTAAATAATCGTTTTATTGCAATTACACTGTATGTGGACGGATGTGACTACCTACTAGTTATGGATCACTAGATAAGAAAAGGTCAACTGAGGTATCATTTTTCTAAATACTACCAGTGCCCCGCGGTTTTCCCCGCATAAGTCCCGATCCCGTGGGAACATCGGGATAAAAAGTATCCTGTGTTAATTAAGGTTATAAACTATCTGTGTGTACTACATATACTATACTATAATACTAAAAAGAGGTAAAATTTATTGTTTGTAGGGGGTAATCTCTGGAACTACCAGTCGAATTGAAAAAATACTTTTTGCATTGGATAACTCAATTCTTGAGGAAGGTTATAGGCTCGCGGACAAAGTCGCGTGTAGAAACTAGTTATATATAATATAGTATAACAGGATTGGCTGGAAGCAAGAGTTAAGCGCGTCGAGCTCTGAACCTCCTTTTTTCGTCGGTTAAAAATAGGTATCTAGGTATTATCAGCAACGAAATTTGCATTACCACATTTCTATTTCTACTAAGTATTTACTTCCTAACACGTAAGCCCTCTTTGTACTGATATACCTACACCTATCTTTTCCCACTGAATATATCTTAATTCTCTTCTATGTTTTAGGGAAACTCCTTATATCCGAAACTATTGACATTAAACTTTGTTTTTTTTTTACAAAATATAGTTCTATACTTATAGAATACAGGAAAACCTATACGAAGTCTATGGTTTCAAAATAACATTTGCAGTTGGAATGTATGGGAGGAGTTTTTCAACTACAATGTTAGGTTTTTTCTTGGGATAAATTCATCCCAACTACGGAACCCTACATTGTGCGTGGTCCGACACGCACTTGACCGGTTAGATCTGGGTTAGTACAAGTTAAATAAAAATCTGAAAGTAAAATTATAAAGTTGCATATTTATTGCTGATTCAGTTTTTACAATCAATAATATACTGTAAAATAATATATGATTCTTCATTTATATAGAATAATTACAATATTTATATACACCTTATTCTACATAGCGTATCACATATACATCATAATTATATACAATAGTATTGATCACTGTCCGAATTTCTTGCCAAAGTTGATCAGGAGTTCACATAAGTTAAAATAGGTACTATGACTGTCTGAATAACTTACAGTCCTTTAACGGACTCATTCTCAGCCTTGCTCCACTCAGCATCAGAGCGGAGTATGTTAGTGTACTTCGTGACAGGCTGGTACGCCTTCAGTTTAGCTTCCTTCTTCAGCGCTACGGTCTTAGGGTCGCTGAATTCACCGTCCAATGAGAAGGACGCTCCGTAAAGCTCTGGGAGGTCGACCAGACCATAAGGAGTCTTGTAGTCGTCGCTAGTCTGGGATGAGCTCTGTCCACAGATACCTCTGGTGGTGCTGCGGTGGTCAGCGGTGAAGATGACCAGCCTCTGGCTGTCGTAAACTATACGAACGGCTTCGTTGTTGATAAGGAAGACTTGAACGCCTTCGGCGAGGGTATAATACTCCAAAAGAGCAGTTTCCGTAATGGCGTCCCAGTAAATGGTGTGCGCACCCTCGGACGTTTTTTCGGTGTTACTCTTGACCTCAACATCTGTTGGCTTGATGTTAATTTCCACGTATTTACCAGCATCAGTTCTAAAATAACACAAAATATGTTAATTATGGGTACGGTTACTCATTTGCTTACAAATAATTAGTCTTGATATCTCGACGTATTTGTTAAGATTGTAGGAATAATGTTATAATCATAGACATACTCATTTAGAAGCATGATTTGCTGGGGATGTAGAAAGTTGAAGTTAATAAGGCATTGTGGCATTGTGCTAAATTCACCTAAATTATTTTGTTAATGTTTTAATTTCAGTGGAATCTAACAATGTAAGTATTAAAAATACTCACTTGTAGGAAATATAGACTTCCTCTTGATTGTCACTGGGCCTCCTCGCGAGGATGGCCAGGTCTGTCCACTTGCCAAAGTCGTTGGACTCGTCCACCATCACGGTGTGCCAGGAGCTGGTGAGGCTGTAGTCGTAGCTGCGGCCGCTGAACGTCCAGATCTTGCTGCTGTCTACAGCGCAGTAAGCTGTTGGAGGCGAAAAATAAGGAATATTGTAAAATGTGATGATATTTACATAACTCAGGATTAAAAAATGAAGTAACAAAATTATGCTCACGCATGTATTGGTAGCCAGTGAACCAGTTGTAGGAACGTTCCCAGTTCGTAGTAGGCGCGTAGATAGCCATGGCATAGGGGTAGTAAGACTGTCCCTCCGCTTTGTTCATACGGAACACTCCGTATTTAGAGTTAAATTTGTAGTTAATAAGGTTGTAGTAGTAGAACGCTTGAGCCTCAATTTCTACTGTTCCGTCTTTGGCTGTCTCTGAAAGATCCTCTTGTTCTTCCCAAGTGGTGAAGTGATTGTACAGCTCAAAAATGTTGTATGATGCGTTCAAGAAGGCAGGGGTGAGGTCTTTGTATGTAACCGTACCCTTGAAGAAGTCAGGGGCGTGCGCCTTGATGATCATCTTGTAGCAGTCCTTCTGGTAGTAGTTGTTCTGGCTGGTTTCTTGCAAGCACTGTTTTGCCAAGGGGTCATTTTTCAACTGTTCAGTGAATTTCTCGCTGCGCTCGCCGAAGCCTTTGAAGAGGATGTTTTCAGAGTTTCCAAACTTGATATCGGCTTCATATGATACCTTGATTTCGTTCTTAAGAGCCTCTTCGAAGTTCAGTGGGGCAATTTTAGGCTTGGTCATCTTGAATACAGCGTTGATTTGATCTCTTCCTTGAACGAACACGGCGGCTTGAACCTTGTTGTCTACTACACTGTTGGCCAAAGCGGCGGTGAGCACAAACTCTTTCTTCTGCTGTCCATCGAATACAGTACTAATGTCAACCACCCGAACTTTAGCGGAGTCGATGCCTGATGCAACGCGTTTGACCAAATCTTTACGGCGAACCTCACTGTTGGCTGTGGCGTCTTTGGTAATGGTAGCTGGGCCCAATTCACCGCTTTCCTTCTGGTTGTACAGTGTATCTATAATAAGAAATTTAATCATAGATATGAATGGAAGATGATAATGTTCTGAACGATGTAATAAATTGTGACAAGAAGCGAAAGCCTTTTTTAAGCATTTACCAAGATAACACGGGGAGTGAAAAATATCTTTTATAAACTTGAAAACTTACTAATGAAGGTTGAGATAGTAACATCCTTGTTTTTGGTATCCTTGGCTACATATTTCAAGTCAAATTGCGTGCAAGCAACGTCTCTCTGGTACAATATGTTGCGAATGTTTGTCAAAAGATCAGCACCAAATACATTTTTCTTGAAGTCAGAAGAGTATGAGTGTCCCTTCAGATACAGGCCAACACCGGCAATTTCACCTAAATTAATGTCAGTTGACAGAACTGGGACAGAGCGTTCGACGAATTTAGTAGCTGGTTCTTCAGCGACGGTACGCGGGGAATGCATCTTCTGCACAGTGCTGTAGGGCCACACGCTCAAGTGAATAAGGTTAGCGTCTTGTTCAGGAAGCACAAAAGTGACTTGAAGTTGATTTGAAGTTTGTTAATAATACCACTGCTAGCGTAGTTTCCGCTAAGAGTATCCAAGAAACCCACACTGCCATCCAAGTTTCTCGCATAAGTGAAACTAATCTCAGTATTCACTGATCCAACCCTTTCCTTACTGAGTTTTGAGTTAGCTTTTCCTTGTAAGATGAAAAGAATAGGTTCTGTGTATGCAAACACAAAAGGCATACCCGCAGCCAGAGGGAAAGAGACTACTACTTGCTTGTCAATCAACACCTTGGTGAACTGATTCTCAAGACCAGAGAACAACTGTTGAACATTCTTCATGGCTTCCGAAATAAAAGCTCCTAGTTCCTTTTCACTGAAAGTGAACAGTCTCTGTTGGTTCAAATTGTCAAGGAAGAAGGCGCCTTCAAGAGGGTTGCGGGGTTCACGTTTGATGTTTAGTTCTTCAACGATCTTCTTAGCTGAGAATTTGAAGTCAGCATCCGATTTGAAAGAGCGTTCGTAGACGGTCTGCTCGATGTAGTCGAACAGATTCTGTACGTCGGAGACGGATAGCGTGAACTGGAAATAAAAAACTCATGTTATGGATTGGTTAAGCATGTGTTAATGTTCCAGTCATAATCATAGTTGTTTCCACTTTGTCAGAAATAGTCAATAATTATGTGTATACTAGAGTATTTTGGAAAAGTGTCAAAAAAGTAATTACCCAGTCTTCCTCGGTAAGTCCAGTGCCTCTTAATCTCAAAGCTTGCCTCTGATACTTGGGTAGGAAACTGTTTTCACTGCCGATATACGACAATTCCCTGAAGTGGGCGAGGTCATCGCTGCTCGTGTACTCTTCAATTATGCTATCAGTTGAATAGCGGTATCCGTATTTTTCTTTGGTGACGAAGCTTGAAACAGACTGGGCAGTCTTAGCGCTCAGACAAAGAAAATGTTCAACAGTTTAATTGCAGTTTCATAGTTTACGGTTGAAATACCCTAAAATTAATATAACGTTTATTTTAAACAATTTAACTTGTTTTGAAAAGATTACATTAGATAAGCGTAATGTAAAATTGATGATCTTGAAACATTTCTCTAGTATCAGTAAGAATATTATAAAGTAAGGAAGTACTTACAGCTCTGCGAAACGTGGGTCCTTCAGGTTAGCGGCAAAACCAATGCTGGTTGCCAGTACTCCACGTACTTGGGTGCTGGGATCATCATTCGTCATGTGAGCCATTACTTGCATCATCTCAGCAGTAGGGAAAGCCAAGAAAATGTTAAGGGCAGCAGCTACCCTTACTTCGTAAGGCTCAGCGGTGTTCCTCAAGATGCTGAAGAGTACAGCACGGACATCTTCATTCTTCAGGTTAGCCAAGGTTTTCAGACTAATAACGATTTGGGTGCGGAGGAACTTGGTAACTGCGATGCGACCCTCGAAGTAAGGCGCAAAGACCTTCAGGATTTCGGGACGAGCTAAGTTGCCAAGGGTTCTTACATAGACCTGGGCCTTGCTGCTGTCGCCTTCTTCGACGGCTTTCTTCAGTTCCTGGGAGAGACGTGGAATGACTGTTTCTACCACAAATAAGTCTTGTTTGCCGGAGCGAACGAATTTAGTGACAGCCAATAAGGCGGACGTATTCAGGAACTTCTGTTCCATAACTACGGGGCTGAAAGCGAGTTCAAAAAAGTCATTCGTAACATTCTTAGTATGGAAGCTAAGACTGCCGGCCACAGAAGCGATAACTTCAGCGGCTTCTTCGCCTTGAATTTTCTTTGTCAAAATCCACGCCTTGATTTCTTCAAAAGCTGCAATGGTGCCTGCTTGTGCAACTGCATCACGGTAGATTACCCACATCTGATTCTTAGAGACATTCTTTGAAGCTAAGGCTACTTCAATGCTACTAGTCATTTGAGTCAGTTGTTGCGCGTCCATGAACATGATGAAGCGAACAAGGAGATTGAACTTCGAAAGGAAGTCGCCCTTCGGCAGGTTGCTGGGGTCCTGCAGTAAAGGAGTGATTTCTTGGAGCAGGTTTTGGGCAATTACAACGTTTTCTGCATTAACTTGGAAGAATGATGCCTCGCTATTAGTGAACAAAAGCGAATCGCTCTCACGAAGTAAACCAGATTCTGATTTCTTCCATTCAGTGTCACATTCCGGTTTGACTTCTGTCAGCGTGAACCCGACATAACTGTAGACTTCAGCTTTTTGTTTTCCAAACAGAAGCGGATTTACAAAGACAGAGCTCAAGGACTCTGATTTGTAGATTGTTCCTTGCTTACCAGCAAGAATGCGTGATTCAGAAGTGTGCTTGATGAACTGCTTTTCTTCGTTTTCGTAAGCGATTCCCTTCCACACAGCGCCCTCTGGCACCCCAAAGGAGAAACCAACACGTTTCTTGCAAGAACCGTAATTCTTGCTCTTAGTGATTTCGATTGGGTCTTCAGCAAACGCAGGTAACTCACGACGCACTTCCGCGGAAACTGGCGAAACGGAATATAAAGTTTCACAGTCACCAGTAACATCAGCTTCCGTCTTCTTGAAGAGACCTTGGAAGGTTTCCTTATCGAAGCTGTTCGGGAAGTTGTGGACGTGGCCATAAGCAGATAGATCTACTTGGAGAGCACTGATCAGACCCTTTAGTAAGTTCTCGTTAGCTACAGAAAAGGAAGCGGGTATTTTCACGGAGAGAACACGGCCTCCATCGACAAAGATCTCAAAAACATCGTCGAGTTTCTGAACTGGTTGGTATTTCAAGTCAGAAGGAGCATCGTTAATGTCCATCTGACCTTGGATTTGAGCGTACATGGGGTTATCAAGTTTAGCTATAAGTTGGCCTGGTTTCTGGACGCGGATGATGAACTGGGTCTTAAAGGCATTGCCATTGCTGTTGCTGTTTTCGAATTTGGTCCATGTATAGGAGTTCACGTCATAGACGTATTCTTTTCCTACTTGCCACGGCCATTTCGGGTTTTCAGTGAGCGGACTCGACGCGACGGCGGCTGAAAGAGAATGTAACACACGGTTAATTGTATGTCTCAAAAATATTATTAAAATATTTCAAAACAAATAGTTTTATAGTTATTTAAGAAAATAGATGAAAATGGACCATTCGCCCGTAACTCCGAAATTACAGAGCCTAATATTTTGAAAAATTGTAAAAAATAGTTTTATACATATACAATGAATGAAGACCATTCATTTTGACAGTTTGGAGAAAAGCGATATTTAGTGACGAAATATGTGAAATTTTAAAAAAATTATAAAATTTGAATTTTCTCGAATCCCATGTATTTTCGCCTAGGCTTTATGGGGTGCTTAATTGTTCCAAATAGGTCACACTTTCACATCCTCGAAGAAATATGTCAAATTACAAGTCACCTTGTATATTACAGGAAAACATATAAGAAGTCTATCGTTTTAAAATAACATGGTAAATCTCTTAATATTGTGCGTACAAACTTATATTTGCAGTTGGAATGTATGGGAGAATATGTTTTTCAACTATAATGTTAAGTTTGTTCTTGGGATAAATTCATCCCAACTACGGAACCCTTCATTGTGCGTAATCCGACACGTACTTGGCCGGTTTTTTTTTTATTGGAACTAACACAATTACAATTAACAAAAATACTGTTTTATGTTTAAAGTATAGATATTATGAACAATTTCGACAAGTAAGACCAATTCCAAAAAAAATCATGAATAATATTGTTCTTATTAACATACCTACTAAAACATATAGAATATCAATGTAATGGTGACACTAATCATTTCAAAATTAAATATTTAACTGTGCTGTTGATCTCAGTATCTATTGTTTTGTTATTAATGTAGACATGATACCTTCAGCGGCTAACAAAAATGTTGACAGACAAATCGACAAAAGAAAAATAAATAATGTACAAACAAAGTGATCCCAATAAGTTCCTTCAGTGCCATTTCAGCACTAAAGAACTAAAAGAGAACAAAACAAAAATAAAAAATATGAAGTAACTTACCGATTATTGCCGTCAATACAACCAATTTCATAATTCCAAGTCCTTTCAGTGGTTGTGTTCAGTGTGGCACGGTTGAGCACACTTCTGATACCCGACACTGCTGTGCGACAGTTTTTATACTCATCCCCGGTCCTCTGTTTTGTTTTTGGGTTGTATTAGGCTGACCCCTAACCTCAAAAATTGTGATAACGAGTTTGTTCGAATTTGCAAAGATTGTACCTAGTGCTGCTCTTTTAGAGTTCCGTATGTCCGAATGAAAAAACGGAACCCTTGATCCCGGAACGAGTGGTCCTATTACTCGTGTCGAGTGTTAGGACAGTGCAGTGTGTGACTTGAAATTTGGTACACATATGAATTTTTGTGACCTAAACATGGACGTGTTACGTAAATAAATGAATTTTGAATTCCACTCATCCCAAAAGTGAACCCCAAGTTACACATTCAGCCTTTATGTGGTAGTACTGTTAAGCAATTAAAAAAAAATAAGTTTTTGACTATGAAACTGATGAGGACAGAATGGTAAGGGAAAAACGTGAAAGAACCGGCTTTTGGAATAGTTAAACATAGTCCACAGTTTCAGGCAGTTAAAATATTGAATAAATTACCGCTTGAATTAAAAAGCTTACTGTACACAGGCTAATTCAAGGCAAGGCTTAAGGCATTCCTGTTGGAAAGATGTATATATTCATTAGATGATATAAAGTCCTATTCTGATAAAACTGGCATGTGTCATTATTTGTCAGTGGGTTATAATTCTTGTAGTCATATTTTATTTTTGATTATTGTTTGCTTTTACTTTGCTGTTGATATTTGACTTATTATTATAAATAAAATAAAATAATCTTGAATCCGGATAAGCAACATCCATATATGGGTTAGTAAACAAAAAGAGATAACTAAGGTTTAATTTTTTGCTTGCTTGGTTTATACTTATGGTTTTATAATTTAATTATGTTTGCATGGCATTTTACATTACTTTTTTATCTAATTATTATTTCCTAATTTAAATTGCATTGAATGTATTTTAATAATAATTTTTGTGTATTCTTATGTTTTATGTTGAATTATATTCGAACACAATGTGAATTATTACTGAATTAAATGAATTGAAATTGAATTTTAATTATAGTTTTAAAGTTATTTAAGAAAATATGTAGCTGAAAATTGACCATCCCTTATCTCCGAAACTATTGAGCCTAAAACTTTGAATAAAATATGGAAAATAGTTAGATTACAGGAAAACCTATAAGAAGTTAATAACAAAGTCAGTCATATTAGTATTGTGCGTACAAACTTACATTTACAGTTGGAATGTATCGGAGAACATGTTTTTCAACTTCATTGTTAAGTTTGTTCTTGGGATAAATTCATCCCGACTACGGAACCCTTCATTGTGCGTGGTTCGACACGCACTTGGCCGTTTTTATTCAGTTTTTATTACTTTTATCGCAAGTTACACCAATTAGGAGGCGGTTAAGTAGACATAACTAGGTATCTATATATTTATCTGTACTGATTTATTTGTTAATATTACTTAATTAAATTATGAAATATCGCTCTGTAGTGTGTTAGTGTGAGCAGTGGTGGTCCAGGGGTAACAGCCTCGACTTAAAGAGCAAGAGCCCACGACGATCACACCTTCGTTATTTTATAAAAGCTGAAAGTTTATCTGTGTATGTCCCCAATACAAGTAAGAACGATCCCCAAATATGAAGTTTGGATCAAGGTGGCTTTTGGCAGGTAACGTGTGACAAAGGTGTATAAAAATGCACCTACGTTACGTTATAGTATAAAAGATGAATGTTATATATGTTACTTGGGGAAGTATCAAAAGATGTTTCCTCAGTAGTCAGAGAGTTTCGATAGTTCTTACCTCTTGTCAGACAGATTGAAAGTTACCCGTAGGTGCGAGCGCGAGGAATATACAACGTGTTCCGTTTGATATCCCATACCTCTAGGGTATTAAATCAGACCATCTCAAAGAATCAACTAGTATATGCATTATTTTTGTTTTTCTTGTTATTTGTTGTTCAAAATAATTCGACAAAGTCACGATTAAGTATTTATGTAAAACACCCTTACGTGAAATACGACAATGTCGTATTTAGTTAGCTTTAAATATGAATTAAAACGATTTACCCGTACTTATCAAAAAGAAATTTAGATCACACATCGAGAGTAGTGTTAAGGTGCTCCCTGTGTGAGTATTCGCCTGTAATGTAACGGATCGGACGGTTTTTGTACACGTTGTAGAATGGCTACGAACATAATAAAACTATTTTTTCATTGGATTTCTTCCAATCAAATAATTGTTGCCGCCTAATATTATTAATCATTTTATTTCAGAATAAAACATTCCATTCATTGTTAGTAAATGGTACTTATAACTATGTTAGACAATTATTATTTATTTATTATTATTTACAATTCCGCTATTTAGTATTATATAAGGCAACTCCAGATCCGTGAAGGGTGTTCCAGTGCCTCACAACTGGACAATCAACCCTTCCCAAAATAGTATTCAGAAGGCTGTTGGTGCTGCCCCGCACGCGGCGCATCAGAGAGGCCACTCTTTTTCTTACTATTGCCCTAAAGGAGTCCGTGCTAGCCTTCACAAACATACCTGATGCACTGCAAAAGCGAGGCAGTCCCAACAGCATCCTAAAACCATTATTGTACAGGACCCGTAGGGCATTGAAAGATCGACGCGTATAACGGACCCACAGGATACCTCTCACAGATCTCTATGAGGATGTTAAGGGCTCTGACAGATGGGCTCAGCAGCACCATGTCGTCGGCATAACTAATGTTGTTCATACAAACACCATCGATTGAACAACCGACACCGGCCCTGCTGAGTTCAACTATCAGTCCATTAACATATAGGTCGAAGAGTCGTGGTGAAGTAAGGCCTCCCTGTCTCACTCCACAGTACAACCTATACTCTGCCGAACATGAGCCCGCCCACTTAACATATTAGTTTGTTCACCAAAATTTCAAAATATTAGTCATATCCCTGGGTGTGCAGGTTTCCCCATGTAGCTTACCATGGAGTAAGCTACATGTTATAAGACACCAGGTCAAATGCTTTCGACAGGTCCGGAAAACAATCGTATATACCTAGGCGTTTTCCATGTAACATAGTACTGGAAAGTATGCTTGAGTCGCAGTACCGCAGCTTCAGTCGATTGCCCAGGCCTGAAACCAAACTTGGCCTCATATAGATCTATATGCTCACTCAGGTGACTATCAAGCAAACTATGCAGCATTTTGGCGATCACCGTAACCAATGAGATGGGTCTGTCAAGTGGTAAGAATTATTGCAACTGTCTGACTACTGAAGAAACATCTTTTGATAGTTCCCCAAGTAATAACATATATAAAATTCAGCTTTTATACTATGCCGTAACGTAATAGGTGCAATTTTATACACCTTTGCCACTCGTTACCTGCCTAAGCCACCATAATCCAAACTTCATATTCGGGGATCGTTCTTACCTATATTGGGGACATACACAGATAAACTTTCAGCTATTGTAAAATAAGGAAAGTAATAGTTCATAGGTAATAGTAATCGTCGTGGCCTCTTGGGCGATTACCCAGACATGTTTGGAACAACGTCAATGCGTGATTTGTACTCGACATGTTTTTGACAAGCCGACCCCAAATAAATTGGGATACGAGGGCGACACTGAAAGTTCTTAGAAAATCAAAACCTGAACAAACTAGCAAGTTATTACTTTTATTATATCTTTTCAAAATAGTGTCCATTTACATCAATACATCGCTGCATCCGATGGAACCACTGAGAAAAGCACTTTACCCACTCGTCCTTAGGGGTCTCTTCGACGGCATTTTGAAACGCAGCCACTGCTTCCTCGGCGTCCATAAAAAGTTTTCCTCGAAGTTTTTCTTTTATTTTCGGAAATAAATAAAAATCGCACGGTGCGAGGTCGGGGCTATAAGGCGGGTGATCCAGTAATTCCACGTCTGACGTCGCCAAGTAGTCGATTGTTTGCTTGGCGGTGTGCGACGAGGCTCTGTCGTGGTGAAGGGGAATCCTACTGCGAGGTCGTTTCTCCCGAACTTTTTCCAAGACAAGTGGCAAACAATTGTTAGTGTACCACTCTGCAGTAACAGTTTTTCGATCCTCTAAAACGATTGTTGCGTAATGACCTGTCCTTTCGAAGAACGAGACCACCATCTTTTTCCCACGCTTCGACCTCCCTTCACTTTAGTTGGCAACTCCTCGAAAGGAAACACCCAGACAGCAGACTGTCTCTTAGTTTCAGGATCATAACAATAAATCAAGCTTTTGTCACCCGTAAGTATGTCGAACACAGCAGTCACCTCCGTTAAATCTTTGAACCATTTCACGACACCAATCAACCCGACGGAGTCTATGGGCCTCTGTCAAATTATGAGATATCCACCGAGCACAAAGCTTCCTGACCGCTTAATGTTCATGGAAGATTTTGTGCACTTGACTCATACCAATGCCTAAGCTTGCAAATCTGCTTATAAGTCACTCTTTTGTTAGTCCCTATCATGTGCCGCACAACATTGATTTTATCTTCAGTCGTCGCCGTAGAAGGCCGTCCCTCACGCAGATCATCGGTGAGATTAGTGCGACCACGTTTAAACTCATTAAACCAGTTGTAAACAGTGGCACGAGATGGGGCTTCATCGTGAAAGGCCAATCGAAGTCTATCATAACTTTCTTGTTGACTTATATGACATCGAAAGTCATATAAAAACCATTGTACGAAAATTTTCTCGCGGTAAATTCATGCTGACGTGATACAGACAATTTTCAATTTGCCGCCAAATCGTAAACAAATGATAAATTAATAAAATACATACACAATAATATTAGCAAAGAGTTCCAGTTTCATAATTTGAACTGTCTTTTTTATTATACCGTTTACAAGTGGCTAGTTCTAAAAACTTTCAGTGTCGCCCTCGTAAGGGCTAGAATGATAATGTTTTTGGCAAGTCTTTTACAAGTACAAGACTTGTTGAAAACAAGTTAAAGAATTTGTGTATGGATGTAAACGTGGGTACCAATGGTGTCAACGAGATATCATCTACCAACCCGCACTGGGCCCACGGGGTAGATTACCCGCTACTACTGTGAAGTTCCTTTTGAAAAAACCTCATAACGATCGACACCCGCAGTTTTTAGCAGTAGTACCTATTTTGATTAATTTAGCAATATTACTATATGGAAATATGAAATATCGCTAACTAGTGAACTAGAATATGAATCATGAATTGCAATTATAGCACTGAATTTTATGTTGTAACCATTTTAGGTGTAAAAAGGCATTTGGGAAGATTCCAATTTCTTTTTTAGGGTTCCGTACCTCAAAAGGAAAAAAACGGAACCCTTATAGGATCAGTCGTGTGTCTGCCTGCCTGTACCTCTGTCACAGCCAATTTGCCGAATCTAATGGACCGATTAAGTTGAATTTTGGTACACATATAGGTATGTATTTCTGTGACCCAAACACGAACGTGTAACGTAAATAAATGAATTTGAATATACTTTTGGGGGGCAAACAAAATTATTAAAAAAAAAGTTTTGCTAACACTACCGTGTGACATACTCATATCAAATGAAAGGGCTTGATGCGAGGATGTAAAACATATTTTTTATATAAATTTAAAATAAATTCTTTTAAAGATATTTAAGAAATTCGATGAAAATTGACAATTCCCCCCTTATCTCCGAAACTACTGGACCTAAAATTTTCAAAAAAAAATACATAGTATGGCTCTTTACTCATAGATTACAGGAAAACCTATAAGAAGTCTATGGTCTCAAAATAACATGGTAAATCTCTCAATATTGAGCGTACAAACTTAATTTGCAGTTGAATTGTATGGGAAGACATGTATTTCAACTACAATGTAAGTTTGTATTTGGGATAAATCATCCCAACTACGGAACCCTTCATTGTGCGTAGTCCGACACGCACTTGGCCGGTTTTATACATCTAAAAGTAATCGAAATATTCGGTGTTACGATATTTATTGCATTTCATAATCAATGTTTTATTGGAGCTCGTGGCTAAGTAATAACAGCCGCACGGGTCGATCGGACAGGTTAAGCTACGCTACGCTACGCTTGCCGGGGTTGGTCCATGGATGGGTGACCATCTTTACATACCGAGACTCCGCCATGCCTCGGAAAGCACGTTAACCTGTTGGTCCCGATTGTTATTCGTGGATCTTTGACAGTCGTTACGGGTCGTCAGAAGCCCGAAAGTCTGACAACCAGTCTTACCAAGGGGTATCGTATTACCCAGTTCCTGAGTTGTAGAGGTCAGATAGGCAGTCGCTCCATGTAAAATACTGGTATTCAGCTGCAACCTGTTAGACTGGAAGCCGACCCCTATATAGTTGGGAAAAGGCTAGGCAGATTGATTAAATTAAATCGGTTAAATTACCTCATGTTAGAAGTAGCGAATGTGACGTCATATTGAATGGGGAAAACCTAGAATTTATTAATCAAACGGTTTTCCTAGGAATCACGCTAGACGAAAAATTACAATGGGGACCTCATATAACATCTCTTGCGGGTGGCTAAGCTCGGCCGCTTATGCTGTTATAAAGATAAGACAGTTAATAGATGTAGAAATCGCGCATTTGGTCTATTTAGCTACTTCCACAGCATTATGTCATATGGCATTTTACTGTGGGGTCGGGCTGCTGACATTGAATCCATCTTTATTTTGCAAAAGAGAGCTGTCAGAGCCATTTATAATTACGTCGCCGCGAATCTCTCAGGAAACTTTTTAAAAGGATTAATACTATGACGGTACCTACCTTACCAATTCATTTATGAAATATTATTATGTACGTAAGGAAAAATCCACATCTTTTTAATAAAATAAGTTATGAACATAATTTTAGTACTAGAAATAAATATAAACTAGATCAACCATTTTTCAAATTTTCTAAAGTACATACATCTTTTATGGGATACTGTGTTAAATGTTACAACAAAATACCTTGTGACATATTGCAATTAAACGAAAGAAAATTTAAAACTCATATTAAAAGTACACTTTGCAAACAAGCATATTACAAATTAGTGGATTATATCCAAGATAAGAGTGCTTGGAAACATGCTGGTCCTGCTCCATAGGACAATTAAGAATCAAAACAAAATCAAACAGGTTGCTAATTTAATTGTAAAATTTATAATTTTGTGTTATATGACATTGATTTTACGTTCCGTGATTACTTCCTCACACACTGACTTATTAATTTTAAAAATTAATAAAACTGCTACTTTTACAATGTTCATCAGCATCTTTGATAAACGTGTTTTTTCGCATATCTACCTCCTAATAATCATAAACATGTAACCTTACAATTACGACTTTCTTCAAAGTAACAGTCAAAGTCAAATCATTTATTTCAAATAGGCCCTTGTATGGCGGCACTTTTGAACGTCAAAATTAGTCGCCCCTTCCAAAAAGTAGTTTTCGTATGAAGAAGAATGGGCAAGAAACTCCACCATTACTCTTTTCAAATGTTTTACTATATTTTGTATAGAAATAATTATATGTGAAGACGATGCACCTGGAATAAAATTACTATACCCCTCATTGACTATGCCACAATACGTAAAAAGAATTAAAAATGAAGCAACGACAGATAAATAAATTATATAATAGATACATCACTTGACACTTGTCTTTCTGCCAGTGCCGGAAAGTGATGCGGCTCGATTTTATTTAAGTCGTTACTTGATTAAATTAAATAAAGGCTCGAGTCCATTTTCACTCGAGGTTCCAGTCGATGCTGTAGTCGCGATTAGATAAATATCACCAACAACACTGCCTAAATAGAATTAAGAATGATAGTTGGCAAGTGTGTACTTGTTAACTGTCATTCTTAATTCTATATTTTAATGCGTGGGTAAATGCAATCAGTGAAGTCATCGTACCGTCACTGATTATTAGATTGACAAGGGAATTTGAGTAGGAGAAAACGCTCTTTACAAAGTCGAACAAAGCAGCGGAGAAGCAGATTATCCACAAAATGCCATTTATTTTAATCACAATGACTTTCTTTTGACGATACCTATATCAGTTAGTCATAATATTAAATAATTATTTTAGTTAAATAATCGTTTTATTGCAATTACACTGTATGTGGACGGATGTGACTACCTACTAGTTATGGATCACTAGATAAGAAAAGGTCAACTGAGGTATCATTTTTCTAAATACTACCAGTGCCCCGCGGTTTTCCCCGCATAAGTCCCGATCCCGTGGGAACATCGGGATAAAAAGTATCCTGTGTTAATTAAGGTTATAAACTATCTGTGTGTACTACATATACTATACTATAATACTAAAAAGAGGTAAAATTTATTGTTTGTAGGGGGTAATCTCTGGAACTACCAGTCGAATTGAAAAAATACTTTTTGCATTTTATAACTCAATTCTTGAGGAAGGTTATAGGCTCGCGGACAAAGTCGCGTGTAGAAACTAGTTATATATAATATAGTATAACAGGATTGGCTGGAAGCAAGAGTTAAGCGCGTCGAGCTCTGAACCTCCTTTTTTCGTCGGTTAAAAATAGGTATCTAGGTATTATCAGCAACGAAATTTGCATTACCACATTTCTATTTCTACTAAGTATTTACTTCCTAACACGTAAGCCCTCTTTGTACTGATATACCTACACCTATCTTTTCCCACTGAATATATCTTAATTCTCTTCTATGTTTTAGGGAAACTCCTTATATCCGAAACTATTGACATTAAACTTTGTTTTTTTTTTACAAAATATAGTTCTATACTTATAGAATACAGGAAAACCTATACGAAGTCTATGGTTTCAAAATAACATTTGCAGTTGGAATGTATGGGAGGAGTTTTTCAACTACAATGTTAGGTTTTTTCTTGGGATAAATTCATCCCAACTACGGAACCCTACATTGTGCGTGGTCCGACACGCACTTGACCGGTTAGATCTGGGTTAGTACAAGTTAAATAAAAATCTGAAAGTAAAATTATAAAGTTGCATATTTATTGCTGATTCAGTTTTTACAATCAATAATATACTGTAAAATAATATATGATTCTTCATTTATATAGAATAATTACAATATTTATATACACCTTATTCTACATAGCGTATCACATATACATCATAATTATATACAATAGTATTGATCACTGTCCGAATTTCTTGCCAAAGTTGATCAGGAGTTCACATAAGTTAAAATAGGTACTATGACTGTCTGAATAACTTACAGTCCTTTAACGGACTCATTCTCAGCCTTGCTCCACTCAGCATCAGAGCGGAGTATGTTAGTGTACTTCGTGACAGGCTGGTACGCCTTCAGTTTAGCTTCCTTCTTCAGCGCTACGGTCTTAGGGTCGCTGAATTCACCGTCCAATGAGAAGGACGCTCCGTAAAGCTCTGGGAGGTCGACCAGACCATAAGGAGTCTTGTAGTCGTCGCTAGTCTGGGATGAGCTCTGTCCACAGATACCTCTGGTGGTGCTGCGGTGGTCAGCGGTGAAGATGACCAGCCTCTGGCTGTCGTAAACTATACGAACGGCTTCGTTGTTGATAAGGAAGACTTGAACGCCTTCGGCGAGGGTGTAATACTCCAAAAGAGCAGTTTCCGTAATGGCGTCCCAGTAAATGGTGTGCGCACCCTCGGACGTTTTTTCGGTGTTACTCTTGACCTCAACATCTGTTGGCTTGATGTTAATTTCCACGTATTTACCAGCATCAGTTCTAAAATAACACAAAATATGTTAATTATGGGTACGGTTACTCATTTGCTTACAAATAATTAGTCTTGATATCTCGACGTATTTGTTAAGATTGTAGGAATAATGTTATAATCATAGACATACTCATTTAGAAGCATGATTTGCTGGGGATGTAGAAAGTTGAAGTTAATAAGGCATTGTGGCATTGTGCTAAATTCACCTAAATTATTTTGTTAATGTTTTAATTTCAGTGGAATCTAACAATGTAAGTATTAAAAATACTCACTTGTAGGAAATATAGACTTCCTCTTGATTGTCACTGGGCCTCCTCGCGAGGATGGCCAGGTCTGTCCACTTGCCAAAGTCGTTGGACTCGTCCACCATCACGGTGTGCCAGGAGCTGGTGAGGCTGTAGTCGTAGCTGCGGCCGCTGAACGTCCAGATCTTGCTGCTGTCTACAGCGCAGTAAGCTGTTGGAGGCGAAAAATAAGGAATATTGTAAAATGTGATGATATTTACATAACTCAGGATTAAAAAATGAAGTAACAAAATTATGCTCACGCATGTATTGGTAGCCAGTGAACCAGTTGTAGGAACGTTCCCAGTTCGTAGTAGGCGCGTAGATAGCCATGGCATAGGGGTAGTAAGACTGTCCCTCCGCTTTGTTCATACGGAACACTCCGTATTTAGAGTTAAATTTGTAGTTAATAAGGTTGTCGTAGTAGAACGCTTGAGCCTCAATTTCTACTGTTCCGTCTTTGGCTGTCTCTGAAAGATCCTCTTGTTCTTCCCAAGTGGTGAAGTGATTGTACAGCTCAAAAATGTTGTATGATGCGTTCAAGAAGGCAGGGGTGAGGTCTTTGTATGTAACCGTACCCTTGAAGAAGTCAGGGGCGTGCGCCTTGATGATCATCTTGTAGCAGTCCTTCTGGTAGTAGTTGTTCTGGCTGGTTTCTTGCAAGCACTGTTTTGCCAAGGGGTCATTTTTCAACTGTTCAGTGAATTTCTCGCTGCGCTCGCCGAAGCCTTTGAAGAGGATGTTTTCAGAGTTTCCAAACTTGATATCGGCTTCATATGATACCTTGATTTCGTTCTTAAGAGCCTCTTCGAAGTTCAGTGGGGCAATTTTAGGCTTGGTCATCTTGAATACAGCGTTGATTTGATCTCTTCCTTGAACGAACACGGCGGCTTGAACCTTGTTGTCTACTACACTGTTGGCCAAAGCGGCGGTGAGCACAAACTCTTTCTTCTGCTGTCCATCGAATACAGTACTAATGTCAACCACCCGAACTTTAGCGGAGTCGATGCCTGATGCAACGCGTTTGACCAAATCTTTACGGCGAACCTCACTGTTGGCTGTGGCGTCTTTGGTAATGGTAGCTGGGCCCAATTCACCGCTTTCCTTCTGGTTGTACAGTGTATCTATAATAAGAAATTTAATCATAGATATTAATGGAAGATGATAATGTTCTGAACGATGAAATAAATTGTGACAAGAAGCGAAAGCCTTTTTTAAGCATTTACCAAGATAACACGGGGAGTGAAAAATATCTTTTATAAACTTGAAAACTTACTAATGAAGGTTGAGATAGTAACATCCTTGTTTTTGGTATCCTTGGCTACATATTTCAAGTCAAATTGCGTGCAAGCAACGTCTCTCTGGTACAATATGTTGCGAATGTTTGTCAAAAGATCAGCACCAAATACATTTTTCTTGAAGTCAGAAGAGTATGAGTGTCCCTTCAGATACAGGCCAACACCGGCAATTTCACCTAAATTAATGTCAGTTGACAGAACTGGGACAGAGCGTTCGACGAATTTAGTAGCTGGTTCTTCAGCGACGGTACGCGGGGAATGCATCTTCTGCACAGTGCTGTAGGGCCACACGCTCAAGTGAATAAGGTTAGCGTCTTGTTCAGGAAGCACAAAAGTGACTTTGAGGTCTCCACTCTTTACTTTCGTGTTAAGCTGGGCGGGGATGTAGATTTGAAGTTTGTTAATAATACCACTGCTAGCGTAGTTTCCGCTAAGAGTATCCAAGAAACCCACACTGCCATCCAAGTTTCTCGCATAAGTGAAACTAATCTCAGTATTCACTGATCCAACCCTTTCCTTACTGAGTTTTGAGTTAGCTTTTCCTTGTAAGATGAAAAGAATAGGTTCTGTGTATGCAAACACAAAAGGCATACCCGCAGCCAGAGGGAAAGAGACTACTACTTGCTTGTCAATCAACACCTTGGTGAACTGATTCTCAAGACCAGAGAACAACTGTTGAACATTCTTCATGGCTTCCGAAATAAAAGCTCCTAGTTCCTTTTCACTGAAAGTGAACAGTCTCTGTTGGTTCAAATTGTCAAGGAAGAAGGCGCCTTCAAGAGGGTTGCGGGGTTCACGTTTGATGTTTAGTTCTTCAACGATCTTCTTAGCTGAGAATTTGAAGTCAGCATCCGATTTGAAAGAGCGTTCGTAGACGGTCTGCTCGATGTAGTCGAACAGATTCTGTACGTCGGAGACGGATAGCGTGAACTGGAAATAAAAAACTCATGTTATGGATTGGTTAAGCATGTGTTAATGTTCCAGTCATAATCATAGTTGTTTCCACTTTGTCAGAAATAGTCAATAATTATGTGTATACTAGAGTATTTTGGAAAAGTGTCAAAAAAGTAATTACCCAGTCTTCCTCGGTAAGTCCAGTGCCTCTTAATCTCAAAGCTTGCCTCTGATACTTGGGTAGGAAACTGTTTTCACTGCCGATATACGACAATTCCCTGAAGTGGGCGAGGTCATCGCTGCTCGTGTACTCTTCAATTATGCTATCAGTTGAATAGCGGTATCCGTATTTTTCTTTGGTGACGAAGCTTGAAACAGACTGGGCAGTCTTAGCGCTAAGACAAAGAAAATGTTCAACAGTTTAATTGCAGTTTCATAGTTTACGGTTGAAATACCCTAAAATTAATATAACGTTTATTTTAAACAATTTAACTTGTTTTGAAAAGATTACATTAGATAAGCGTAATGTAAAATTGATGATCTTGAAACATTTCTCTAGTATCAGTAAGAATATTATAAAGTAAGGAAGTACTTACAGCTCTGCGAAACGTGGGTCCTTCAGGTTAGCGGCAAAACCAATGCTGGTTGCCAGTACTCCACGTACTTGGGTGCTGGGATCATCATTCGTCATGTGAGCCATTACTTGCATCATCTCAGCAGTAGGGAAAGCCAAGAAAATGTTAAGGGCAGCAGCTACCCTTACTTCGTAAGGCTCAGCGGTGTTCCTCAAGATGCTGAAGAGTACAGCACGGACATCTTCATTCTTCAGGTTAGCCAAGGTTTTCAGACTAATAACGATTTGGGTGCGGAGGAACTTGGTAACTGCGATGCGACCCTCGAAGTAAGGCGCAAAGACCTTCAGGATTTCGGGACGAGCTAAGTTGCCAAGGGTTCTTACATAGACCTGGGCCTTGCTGCTGTCGCCTTCTTCGACGGCTTTCTTCAGTTCCTGGGAGAGACGTGGAATGACTGTTTCTACCACAAATAAGTCTTGTTTGCCGGAGCGAACGAATTTAGTGACAGCCAATAAGGCGGACGTATTCAGGAACTTCTGTTCCATAACTACGGGGCTGAAAGCGAGTTCAAAAAAGTCATTCGTAACATTCTTAGTATGGAAGCTAAGACTGCCGGCCACAGAAGCGATAACTTCAGCGGCTTCTTCGCCTTGAATTTTCTTTGTCAAAATCCACGCCTTGATTTCTTCAAAAGCTGCAATGGTGCCTGCTTGTGCAACTGCATCACGGTAGATTACCCACATCTGATTCTTAGAGACATTCTTTGAAGCTAAGGCTACTTCAATGCTACTAGTCATTTGAGTCAGTTGTTGCGCGTCCATGAACATGATGAAGCGAACAAGGAGATTGAACTTCGAAAGGAAGTCGCCCTTCGGCAGGTTGCTGGGGTCCTGCAGTAAAGGAGTGATTTCTTGGAGCAGGTTTTGGGCAATTACAACGTTTTCTGCATTAACTTGGAAGAATGATGCCTCGCTATTAGTGAGCAAAAGCGAATCGCTCTCACGAAGTAAACCAGATTCTGATTTCTTCCATTCAGTGTCACATTCCGGTTTGACTTCTGTCAGCGTGAACCCGACATAACTGTAGACTTCAGCTTTTTGTTTTCCAAACAGAAGCGGATTTACAAAGACAGAGCTCAAGGACTCTGATTTGTAGATTGTTCCTTGCTTACCAGCAAGAATGCGTGATTCAGAAGTGTGCTTGATGAACTGCTTTTCTTCGTTTTCGTAAGCGATTCCCTTCCACACAGCGCCCTCTGGCACCCCAAAGGAGAAACCAACACGTTTCTTGCAAGAACCGTAATTCTTGCTCTTAGTGATTTCGATTGGGTCTTCAGCAAACGCAGGTAACTCACGACGCACTTCCGCGGAAACTGGCGAAACGGAATATAAAGTTTCACAGTCACCAGTAACATCAGCTTCCGTCTTCTTGAAGAGACCTTGGAAGGTTTCCTTATCGAAGCTGTTCGGGAAGTTGTGGACGTGGCCATAAGCAGATAGATCTACTTGGAGAGCACTGATCAGACCCTTTAGTAAGTTCTCGTTAGCTACAGAAAAGGAAGCGGGTATTTTCACGGAGAGAACACGGCCTCCATCGACAAAGATCTCAAAAACATCGTCGAGTTTCTGAACTGGTTGGTATTTCAAGTCAGAAGGAGCATCGTTAATGTCCATCTGACCTTGGATTTGAGCGTACATGGGGTTATCAAGTTTAGCTATAAGTTGGCCTGGTTTCTGGACGCGGATGATGAACTGGGTCTTAAAGGCATTGCCATTGCTGTTGCTGTTTTCGAATTTGGTCCATGTATAGGAGTTCACGTCATAGACGTATTCTTTTCCTACTTGCCACGGCCATTTCGGGTTTTCAGTGAGCGGACTCGACGCGACGGCGGCTGAAAGAGAATGTAACACACGGTTAATTGTATGTCTCAAAAATATTATTAAAATATTTCAAAACAAATAGTTTTATAGTTATTTAAGAAAATAGATGAAAATGGACCATTCGCCCGTAACTCCGAAATTACAGAGCCTAATATTTTGAAAAATTGTAAAAAATAGTTTTATACATATACAATGAATGAAGACCATTCATTTTGACAGTTTGGAGAAAAGCGATATTTAGTGACGAAATATGTGAAATTTTAAAAAAATTATAAAATTTGAATTTTCTCGAATCCCATGTATTTTCGCCTAGGCTTTATGGGGTGCTTAATTGTTCCAAATAGGTCACACTTTCACATCCTCGAAGAAATATGTCAAATTACAAGTCACCTTGTATATTACAGGAAAACATATAAGAAGTCTATCGTTTTAAAATAACATGGTAAATCTCTTAATATTGTGCGTACAAACTTACATTTGCAGTTGGAATGTATGGGAGAATATGTTTTTCAACTATAATGTTAAGTTTGTTCTTGGGATAAATTCATCCCAACTACGGAACCCTTCATTGTGCGTAATCCGACACGTACTTGGCCGGTTTTTTTTTTGGAACTAACATAATTACAATTAACAAAAATACTGTTTTATGTTTAAAGTATAGATATTATGAACAATTTCGACAAGCAAGACCAATTCCAAAAAAAATCATGAATAATATTGTTCTTATTAACATACCTACAAAAACATATAGAATATCAATGTAATGGTGACATTAATCATTTCGAAATTAAATATTTAACTGTGCTGTTGATCTCAGTATCTATTGTTTTGTTATTAATGTAGACATGATACCTTCAGCGGCTAACAAAAATGTTGACAGACAAATCGACAAAAGAAAAATAAATAATGTACAAACAAAGTGATCCCAATAAGTTCCTTCAGTGCCACTTCAGTACTAAGGAACTAAAAGAGAACAAAACAAAAAAAAAAAAAATGAAGTGACTTACCGATTATCGCCGTCAATACAACCAATTTCATAATTCCAAGTCCTTTCAGTGGTTGTGTTCAGTGTGGCACGGTTGAGCACACTTCTGATACCCGACACTGCTGTGCGACAGTTTTTATACTCATCCCCGGTCCTCTGTTTTGTTTTTGGGTTGTATTAGGCTGACCCCTAACCTCAAAAATTGTGATAACGAGTTTGTTCGAATTTGCAAAGATTGTACCTAGTGCTGCTCTTTTAGAGTTCCGTATGTCCGAATGAAAAAACGGAACCCTTGATCCCGGAACGAGTGGTTCTATCACTCGCGTGTCTGTCTGTCTGTCAATTTGCTCCGAATCCAATTGAAAATTGGTACACATATCAATTTTTGTGAATCAAGCACGGATGTGTTACGTAAATAAATGAATTTTGAATTCCATTCCTCCCAAATGTGACCCCCAGGGAGACAAGTAAGAAAATAAAAAAAAGTTTTATACACTTTGCCGTGTGACATTAAGGGCTGTGAGGGTCCCATTTAAAAAAAAAGTTTTAAAATTATTTAAGACTATATGTAGCTGAAAATTGATCGACCCTTATCTCCGAAACTACTGAGCTTAAAACTTTGAAAAAAATATACAGAAAATAGTTCCATACTTATAGGTTACAGGAAAACCTATAAAAAGTTAATAAGTAAGTCAGTCTTAAAATAGCATATTAAGTCACCCAATATTGTGCGTACAAACTTACATTTGCAGTTGGAATGTATCGGAGAACATGTTTTTCAACTTCAATGTTAAGTTTGTTCTTGAGATAAATTCATCCCAACTAAGGAACCCTTCATTGTATGTGGTCCGACACGCACTTGGCCGTTTTTGTTTAGTTTTTATTACTTTTATCGCAACACATAGGAAAGTTCCACCAATATGAGGCGGTTAAGTAGACATGACTAGGTATCTATATATTTATCTGTAGTGATTAATTTGTTAATATTACTTAATTAAATTATGAAATATCGCTCTGTAATGTGTTAGTATGAGCAGTGGTGGCCCAGGGGTAACGGCCTCGACTTATAGACCAAGAGCCCGCAACGATCAGAACTTCGTTATTTTATCGTTCTTACCTGTATTGGGGACATACATGTCCCCAATACAGGTAAGAACGATTCCCGCATATGAAGTTTGTATCATGGTGGCTTTGGCAGGTAACGTGTGGCAAAGGTGTATTAAATGGTACTTACTTTACGTTTATACTGTATAAAAGCTGAATGTTATATATGTTACTTGGGGAAGTATTAAAAGATGTTTCCTCAGTAGTCAGACAGTTCCAATAGTTCTTTCCCTTTGTCAGACACATTGAAAGTCACCCGTAGGTGCGAGCGCGAGGAATATACAACGTGTGCCGTTTGATATCGCATACCTCTAGGGTATTATTAATCAAACCATGTTAAAGAATCAACTAGTATATGAATTATTTTTGTTTTTCTTGTTATTTGTGTTTCGACAAATTCACGATTAATTATTTATGTAAAACACCCTTACGTGAAATACGCCAACGTCGCATTTTCTTAGCTTTAAATAATTATGAATGATTAGTTTGAATGAAAATGATTACTCGTACTTATCAATGAAACTTAGATCACACATCGAGGGTCTAGTGTTAAAGGTGCCCCCTATGTGAGCATTCGCCTGTAATGTAACGGATCAGAAAGGTTTTTGTTAGGTACACGTTGTAGAATGGCTATGAACATAATAAAACAATTTTTTCATTGGATTTCTTACGATCAAAATTATTGTTCCCGCCTATAGTCAACAATATTTTTATTATAAAATATCAAGATTTTATTTTTTCGTTTTTCATTTCATATATCTCCAAAAGTTCCCAAACATTATTGATAAATTTATTAAATTTTTTTTATTTGACATGAGAGATTAAATGAGATTAATTTTTTAGGCATAGCATAATCAGCCTTTAATGTTACTACTACTGGGATACAGGCCTTCTCTCTGTGAGAGGACTGAGAGGGAGTGGGCCGTAATCCACCACGCGGGCCCAGTGCAGTCTGTCACATATCTTCGAATTTTTGGTTCTAGGACATACCGGTTTCCTCACGTGTTTTCCTTCACCGTTTTGAGAGCAGTGATGATGAAATAATTTACACAAAGTAAAGCGCCTATCAGGGTTCGAACCTACGACCAATAAATAACTCTAAAGTCGAGGCCGTTACCACTGGGCCACCACTGCTCGCTCCTTATTTTTAGTCGTAAATAATTCTATGTACTAAATGAAATTTTACGATAAATCCAAAAAACCAAGTTCAACACATAATAATGAGTAAATAAAAGATGCGCAGCAAAAGATCGCAATAGACCGAACGCACTATTTCACTCGCACCTCCTTGCATAATTATATTCCTCGCGCTCGCACCTACGGCAGACTTTCAATGTGCCTGACAAGAGGTAAGAACTATCGAAAGTACTGAGGAAACATCTTTTGATAGTTCTCCAACGTAATACGTGCAATTTTATACACCTTTGCCACTCGTTACCTGCCTAAGCCACCATGATCAAACTTCATATTCGGGGATCGTTCTTACCTGTATTGGGGACATACACAGATAAAATTTCAGCTTTTGTAAAATAACGAAGGTCTTATCGTCGCGGCCTCTTGGGCGATTACCCAGACATGTCTGGAACAACGTCAATGCATGATTTATATTCGACATGTTTTTGACAAGCCGACCCCAAATAAATTGGGATAAGGGTTATAATGATGATGTTTTTGACAATTCTTTTACGAGTACAAGACTTGTTGAAAACAAATTTAAGAACTTGTGTAGATATGGATGTAAACGCGGGTACCAATGGTGTCAATGATACATACGAGACATGATCTACTAACCCGCACTGGGCCCGCGGGGAAGATTACCCGCTACCTCTGAAAGCTTGGAGGCCTGTCTCCCAGCACTGGGCATGTTCTGGTTGACTATGCTGGAGGTAGTCAATAGCCGAACAGACACACTCCGACTGTGCTACTACTGTGAAGTTCATTTTGGAAAAACCCAATAACGATCTACACCATTAGATCAACCAGGTGATCGCAGCCAGATTATAAGCTTTAATTGCTTTATTTCTTAAGCATATCTATCTAACTTCTAAATATATAAAAGCGATAGGTCACTCACTCACTCACTCATCACGAAATATTGAAAACCGCTTGACTTATAAAGATAAAATTTGGCAGGGAGATAGTTTATACTTCGCCGCCGCTGTACGTCCGCTAAGATCGGTTTTTTGGAAATTCGACCTTTAAGGGGGTGAAAAGGGGAGATTTTGTTTGTATGAAAATTTTTATTCCTCCATTTTTAGTTTTTCTAAGCTACCCCCTAGAGGAGGATTGGGGGTGTCAAAGTTTATATGGAAGAATTTTAACGAGCGGTCTGATTAACTCGAAACTTAGTATTTGTAACTAAAACTGAATATAAATAAAAACTTATGGAAGGGTTTTTTGAAAATCTACCCCTAACGGGGTGAAACGGGGTATTTATTTTTACAGTAGAGGATTTTACTGTGTGGCTTGATTAACTTGAAAATTGGTATAAATAATCTATAAGTCAAATAATGGAAAAGTTACAATACATTTTTCAAAAACTATTATCACACTATTTGCATTATATTCGTATTCTTCTATAATTTACCGCAAATTGTAAAAAGACTAGCCAAAAGGTTAGAATATTGCAGATACTTACGGATTTAACCTTTTAAAAGATTATCATCATACCTTTATGAAACTAAGCAGTCAATCATAACATCTACAAGGTGGATTTTGAGATGCTTAAGTATATACAAAATATAACTAACTATACAACTGTGTAACTGTACATCGCTGTCATGCGGAAAGGTGCCCAGAAGGCTGGCAGCATTGCCACGTTGAATGGCAATGCTAATAGTTGTGTTAAAAACTATTAAGTTATATTACGTGCCCTCCCGCTCCGCCTAGAGCGGGAGAAGTTATTTGATAATTTCCCACCCAAAAAAAAAGGAATAAAATCTTGGATGTTATTTCTAAATTCTAAGCCAACGCCCATTCCTACTAGATAGCTTCTAGTAGGAATGGGCGTTGCGACGATGATCCGTTACGACCGTTTTGTGTTTTGTAATGATGAAACCGTTTCACGTCCTGGGTTTAACTTCAAACAGTCTTCATTGCACAAACCAGTCTTCGCATTACTTGGTGCGATTTTTTATTTTACATCTAAGAAAATAAAGTCAGGTACACTCTTACACACTCATAAAACAGTCCTTCCAATAAAAAGTGAACTTTTAGTCGCTTGAAATACAGTCAATAATGTATAACCAGTTGTCAATGCTGTCGTTCGTGATGCGAAAAAAACATTTTATACATTTCAAATCGTTGATAGTTGTAAGAAACTGCGCTCAACGGAAACGCAATTCTATTCCATGTTGGATAAGTTTCGTCCTTTAACCGTTTTCTGCAAGTGTTTTTGTCGTCGGGAAAACGGTTTCGTCCGTCAAAAATTCGACAACGACCCACCACTAATGTCTAGTGTCAATGTCAGTCAGCTCATGCCAGTGCAGAACATACACTGCCAGTGACATAGATTAAAAATATAAGACTGATTTTAATCAATATGAAATTGATAATCATTATTTTGGTTTTTCAATCATTACTGAAGTTTTATTTAAATTAAATGCACTATATTGTAAAGTCAAAGTCAAATAATTTATTTCAAATAGGCCCATGTATGGCACTTTTGAACGTCAAAATTTACAGAATAAAAGTATGTATAAAAGTATATGTAGTGCATTTAATTACTTTGAGTTAATTCTATTACCTAGTGCTACCTAGTGGGTAGGTTTTCTTTTTTTAGTTGTGTAATCCATTACTTAATCGATAATCTCACGAAAACTATCTCTATCATATTTCTTCGGAAAAAAATAATATTCTTGCGGAAGAACAAATGGGTTTCAGGAAAATTTAATCTATTAACAACGCATTTTACAGTTTCCTTAAAACGGTACTTAAGGGCATGGATGGTAAAAAACATGTCTCAACACTTTCTATGGATATGACCAAGGCCTTCGACTCCGTCAATCATGAAGTATTGTTAAATAAATAATAAGCGTATGGAATACGGGGAAACGCAAGAGATCTCATAAAATCATATTTAAGTAACAGAGAACAACAAACTGAAATATCTAGCGTTTCACATATCATAAAAGTCGAAAGGAAGCACTTGCGAACACCAATAAATGTCTGCAAAGGTGTACCACAAGGAAGTATTCTAGGTCCTCTGCTCTTTATTATTTATATTAACGACCTCCCCGAACCCATCAAATCTTCCATGGTTCTATATGCTGACCATAGTACTGCAATAGTTGTATCTGAAGACCCTATGATACATGCACATGAAATGAACTGTACGCTATCTAGTTAACTGGCTAAATTTAAATGAACTTAAAATAAACCTAACTAAAACATTTATAATGACTTTCAAAAATAAAAATTCAAAATTAAGTCAATTCAATATAAATTATGACCAAATAAACATAGAAAAAAAAAACAATACAAAATTTCTTGGGATATACATAGACTCAGACATGACATGGAGGCGTATATGAATAAATGCGTTATATTGAACAAGTATGTACAAAACTAAGTCGATATTCATATGCCATCTATATGCTTCGTAAAGTCACATATTCAAGCAAATAAATGATTTGATTTGATTTGATTGATTCGCTTCCAGACTGAGAATTGAGCAGATTTTTGATATTCAAGGATAAAAAAATATGACAAATTTTTTAGATCATATCTCAACTCACACATACATTACATTATTATTACATTTGGGCCCACCGATTTCCATCTCCTTTCTCAAAAACGAAAAGAGATATATCGAAAAAATAGAAAAAATGGTTCTGAAGAATTTAAAGGGCTTCAAAATGATACCATTCTGGTTATGATAGAATTATAATTAAGGGTGTAGATAGTGCCGTCCACGAAGACGCGCCCCACTCTTTGTTTTCCGCTTTGTACGCGAAAGTACAGCTGCAGTTCAGTAATCGTGGAGTGGGGCGCGTCTTCGTGGATCGCACTATCTATAGATTCTTACCCCTTTCGGAGACTTGATAAGTCCTTAACAATCATCACTCATCACTCTCATCACTCTTCTCATTAAATAAAACTAAATAATGACGTTGTGTAAATTACTTTATTCTTCATTTATTCTTAACACGCTTGATAGACGCTTGATAGCAAAGCTTGGGAGAATGAAGTTCTCCCTTTTTTTTAACTCTTTTGATGTGCATCAATTAAATAAAGTCATTTAAATTATTTTTTTTTGCTGTTTCGTTTGTTTTCTATCAACCAAATTTTTGTAAATTTTTAGTCAGCTAATTGTTTTCGAATGCTAGGTAGTAATTTTTTATTTCAAAATGTTCGTAATAATCTGAATTTGGTTTTTATAGAAAGATTTTTTTTTAAAGTTCCCGAAATAATTATGTTCAAATTCGGGAAAAACTGAACGTCCTATTTTCTATGGATTTTTTTATGAATTATTGAAATGTGGAAAGGACAACGTCCGTCGGGTCAGCTAGTCGAGATTATTATTGGTCGCTGGGGACGTATCCCATACATATTTGCCCAACCTCCTTTAATTAAATATTAGCATGCATGATACTTACAGGGCTAATCAAGTAGTAGAACCGATCGATACTTATAGAAGACGCCTACGGCAGTATCTCACGGATGCGCAACGGAAGCTAGACATGACCAACCTTAATGTTTCATTGATATAAATAGTATTATGACAAATTTATCTATTATTTATTGACGGACAGTCCTTTGTTTATGTACAACCATACCATTATAATTATTTTGTTAAACACCTCTGTATAAATCTTTAATAATTATTTTAAACTTAATTGTACCATGTTGATTTTATTATTAATTGCTACACTCATCTATTTTTTATTTAAATATTTACACACTCTATAAAACTGATTTACATCCGTAAGACGTACTCGTAACATAAGGTTCAGTTGAAAACCAGCGTCAGGCACTAGTTGTCTGTCATTTATGCTGAACTGTACCTATTTGTCGCAGCAGCGAGGTATACAATACTTTTTGTTTTTTAAGCTTTCCCTGTTTTTTTTTCTTGTTTGTGATGTGTGCCTTAACCTGGGTCAAATAAATTTATTTTCTTTCCTTCTAGTAGTTTTCAAAATGATTATAACAATAAATAGAGTATCTATTGATTGTTCAATTAAAATACAATTAACAATAATGTTATCAGAGTTTAGGTTAACAATGACGAAAATACTGACAGTCATGCATATTTTTTTAATTTATCGAGATCTGCTTCAGAGTTTATGCGGATTTGCAGGTCGTTCACACGCCTGTGCAGGTAAACTACGCGATGCCACGTCCAGCAGAATGGCAGCCGTGGCTCTTCCGAAATTATCTTGCTAGGAAATACAATCGTTGTGTTTTTAGTGACAAAGTTTCTGCTATATATATCGGTGGGACCGGTTGCTTCAGCTTTAAATGGGACGTATTAAGCTACTCACTACTGGTTTTGTTGAAATTTTTCACGCCGTCAACGATTTAACTTTTCAGCAAGACCGTGTTGAACTCTAGAATAACAGGGCTGGCAGACTACTTTACGCTAACTACATAAGAAATTACGTATTTAAGACTAATTTTTTGTTATTTTTATCTTTAAGGTAAATAGTATTTAAGTAAACTAGGTATAAAATAATGAATTAGGTAATTCAATTTTGTCATTATTTCAAGACTTCTATTGTTAAATATTGTTAAGAATTTTACTGTCCGACAATTACCATTAAAGGCTCGTGCAGACCAGCGCGATATCGCGGGCGCGACAGGCAGCGCGATCCGTGTCGCGCCAGCGATATCGCGCTGGTCTGCACGAGCCTTAAGTATGAGCTCATGCCGCCTGTGACACAGGTTTATCCTAGTACAGGCGTCTATTTTTTTATGATATGACTTACAATTTTATGTTAATATATGACCAATTTTGAATATTGTATAAAGATTTATTATTATTATTTATATATGTTTAAATATCTTGGGACCTTAGGATCCCGGTCTTTTGGAGGGCGTACGAGGAGCCGAAGCCAACTCACAGAGGCCCCTTAGACAATTTTAAATGAAGTAAGGCATCAACCGACGATTATCTCTATATGCACTATGCAAGTACACCCAAGGACAATCCACGGTTGGTGTAGGACTATTGCAGAATATGGAAACAAAGCTATTGGGCTATGGGTTTGGATGGCTTAAGTTGACTGGTGACCTGGAATTATGGAAGGGCTATGGCCCCTGCCTGATCAATGTTTAATATGTACACGGATAAAATGGCAGAGGGTGACTTGCAGACTCAATAGTAGGCCGCCGAAAACTGTTGCTAGCACATAATGACGTAGCGGCAAGAGGGCAACATGTCCAGAGGTGCTTGAGGAGTGGAGAGGTATTCCACGGTTTTCAGAACAATCCCAGAGCCCGAAAGATGGTCAAGATCCCTATGAGCACTTACTCAAAAGTCAAAGTCAAATCATTTATTTCAAATAGCCCCATTTATGGCACTTTTGAACATCAAAATTCACAAAATAATAGAATTGATTCTAGTCGCCCCTTCCAAAAGGTAGTTTTCGTATGGAGAAGAATGGGCAAGAAACTCCACCGTTACTCTTTTAAAATGTTTTACAATAGTTTGGATAAGTACGTACATTAGTTAAATAATTATAGGTGAAGACGATGCACCTAGAATAAAATTACTATACCACAATAGATAATACTGGAATACTTCCTTCCTCCGAGCACGTTTGCTTTTGCGAATCTCCACTCAAGGTGGCCAATTAAGGCAAGAATGAGGTGGGAGCTCCGTTCCTCATCAGTGTTCACTCCAGCCGGCCAATGAAGGCAAGCCAGAGGTGAGGAACAAGACTTTTTCCGGGAGATGGGTCCGTGGGGTCGCCCAACAGCTCGCCACATGCTGGCCTGCGGGTTTTTGTGTCTCTTTTGGTCTGGCTCCTCATCCCAGACCTGTTCCGGCAAAGTAAACTCTACCGGCACAGACCTAGAGTTCGGAGCGCGCGAGCCCCACCACGGCGGTGGGGTTATTATTAGTCTACATCGGTTTCGTTGCTGTGGTTGAGGGGGGGGGGGGGGGGTAACTAGATAGAAACACATTGAGGCAAGTTTCTGGTGACGTTGTTCGACATAGCCCGACGTTGCCCAACTTCGCTCGTCATCTCTAGAGACACGACCGTGTCGCGGCATATTTGTCCCTAGTGAATACGAGGCTTTATTACTGACTTGTCAGTGGGTTAATGAGAGCATTGTCATTCATAATTTACAAATATTTTTAATATTATAAATACCTAAAATTTGCCCCAATAAGTAATGGATCATTAACGCTAATGATTTCATTAATTTCATCAAAGAATCATCAAAATCAGGTCCAATGTTGCTTTTTGCAAGAAGTTAATGAAAGATAAGTATTTAATGACAGCTTTAAAAGTTAAAGTTCGTTTCTGCAACTGGCTGTAAAACAAATGGAGAATCCAATATTCTACAATTTATTACTGACTCACAACGCACTATTTTAATCTATATTTATAAAAATGAATCCCTATTTCCCTTGGTCACGGCATCACGCTAAAACGGCTGAACGGATTTGGATGAAATTTGGCATATGGGTAAACCATCACCCGGAGAAGGACATAGGATACATTTCATCCCGATATTCCCACGGGATCGAGACTTATTCGGGTGAAACAACAGGGCGCAGCTAGTAACTAATAATACCGATGGGGCCAACCTACTCACTAAACAATTTAGTTCTTAGTGATTTTTTAGATTTTGGTCGTATTTCTCAGTATTCCCATTAGATGAAATATAATTATTACTACCACTGTAATCATAAGGAACAAATCAACAAGCGTTGCTTATTACTTTTAAGGTCCACATTTTTTGGAGGGCCTAACCCCCGAACAAAAAAAAAACGTTCCTTTGAACCTTAGATAACTGAATTTTTATCATCGCAAGTTAGGAAGATGCAAAAAACGCAACATGTTCGAATAATGTACCCCTACCCACATAAAACAATTTTTGTAGCTCTAGGTCACACACTCATAAAAATTTTGGTGACATTACTGGCTAAATTGTGATGACATTAGTGGCTAAATTTTGGTGACATTAATGGCTAAATTTTGGTGACATTAATAGCTAAATGTTGGTGACATTAATGGCTAAATTCATAGAGCGACAGTAACTTTACTAAGAGTAAGTTACGTTTCATACAAATGTGATACAGTATGCGACGTCTACTTTGCTTAGCTAAGTAAAGTATCTGTAATTATGTTACACCTGCCATGTTTTGTCGCTGCATCACCCTAAGCTCGACTGGTAGAAAATGCCTCAGGTATTAATTAAGTCCGCCTTCGTACAATACTATTTTACTTGTGCATAAAGTTTTAATAAATAAATAAAGTAAAAGGGCGATCTGTGAATCTCGTCCTAAGATCCAAAGTAATACAAAAGATGAATTGATTATAATATTGCGTACAGTAGTATAAACAATTCAAAAGCCTAGTCCAAAAGGAAAGAGCTATTTAGCTTTAGGAGCCGTCCCAAAACCAAAACCAATTTCAAAGCGGTTGTTTTTGATCGAGTAGGTAGGGTAGGTAACTGTAATAAAACTGCTGCATTTGTCATATTTTTCCTTAAGTAATAAATACTAAATGTATTTCATCATAAATGTTTTCGGGTTATAATTATATAGACTAACTGAAAACAGATTTACCTATAAAAGACATATTTTTAATAGTAGTATAAGGAATGCCAAAATAACATTCTGTGTTATTCATTTCACAAGCCTTTTGGGATATCATTATCGATCATTCTCCATTCAGCATCAGAACGGAGGATGTTGGTGTACTTGGTGACAGGCTGGTACGCCTTCAGTTTAGCTTCCTTCTTCAGCGCTACGGTCTTAGGGTCGCTGAATTCACCGTCCAATGAGAAGGACGCTCCGTAAAGCTCTGGGAGGTCGACAAGACCATATGGAGTCTTGTAGTCGTCACGGGTCTGGGTAGAGCTCTGCCCACAGATACCTCTGGTGGTGCTGCGGTGGTCTGCGGTGAAGATGACAAGCCTCTGGGTGTCGTATACTACACGAAGAGCTCCGTTATTGATGTTGAACACGAGAACACCGTCAGCTAAGGTGTAGTATTGCAAAAGAGGGGCTTTCTCAACGTCATTCCAGTAGGTGTTGAGTGCACTTTCGGACGTCTTCCTAGCGTTGCTCTTTACTTCAACTGCTGTGGGCTTGATCTCTAGTTCAACATATTTGCCAGTTTGGGTCCTGTAAAGTATAATGATGTTATTAAGGAAGTTCGAATTCTAGTCAAGTAACAATAAATTATAATTGACACATAAAAACTTTCTGTTGAAAATGTAATTAATTATTACTTGTAGGAGATGTAGACTTCCTCCTGTTTGTCGCTGGGCCTCCTAGCAAGAATGACCAGGTCGGTCCACTTGCCGGAGTCGTTGGACTCGTCCACCATCACGGTGTGCCAAGAGCTGGTGAGGCTGTAGTCGTAGCTGCGGCCGCTGAACGTCCAGATCTTGCTGCTGTCGACGGCACAGTAGGCTGTTGGAAAATAGACAAACATTATAAAGTAAGTTGAGATTCGGTATTCAAAGTAAATAAATATTGAAAAAATAATATATACTCACGCATGTATTGATAGCCATAATAATAGTTAAAGGAACGTTCCCAGTCAGTGATGGGCGCATATACAGCTACAGCGTAAGGGTAGTAGGGTAAGCTTTCAACATTTTTCAAGCGGAGCACTCCATATTTGGTTGTGAATTCGTAGTTCTCATAATTGTCGTAGTAGTATGACTGAACCTCTATTTCCATTTTACCATCATCGATTGTCTTCGTGACGTCCTGTTCCTGTTCCCAGGAGAATATGTCTTTTAAGATTTCATAAGTGTCCAGTGTCGTGTTCAGGTACTCCGTGCTAAGGTTTTTGTATGAAACAGAGAACTTGTAGTAGTCAGGGGCATGCGCTTTGATGATCATCTTGTAGCAATCCTTCTGGTAGAAGTTGTATTTACTGGTTTCTTGCAAGCATTGTTTTGCCAAAGGGTCGTTGGACAACATTTCAGTATATTTCTCGCTGCGCTCCCCAAAACCTTGAAGGTGAATGTTTTCGGAGTTTCCATATTTCAGATCGGCTTCGTAGGTGACCTTGACCTTGTTCTTTAAGGCTTCTTCGAAGTTGAGAGGAACTATCTTAGGATTAACCTCCTTTATGACGGCATTGATCTGCTCCCCCGAGCCTTTAAAGAAAAATACTCCTTGGGCTTTGTTGTCTATAAAACTGTCAGCGACAGCCGCGGTGAACACGTACTCAACCTTCTGTGTTCCATTAAAGACAGCACTGAAGTCATACAAATAGACTTCAGCAGATTCAATGCCAGACGCGGCGCGCTTGACAATTTCCTCTCGCCGAGCCCCGCTGTTAGCAGAGACGTCCTTAACGAGAGAAGCTGGTCCGAATTCACCACTCTGCTTCTTGTCATAAATAGTTTCTAAAATAAAAATACATATATCAATATTAATTACAAATTCCTTGAATGTCCCGAACAAAGTTTTTTAGTTTACACTGATTAAGAGGTAGTTCCTGTAAAAAATTGGTTAGCTTACCGTAGTATAAGCTGAATGTGACATCCTTGTTGTTAGTCTCCTTGGCAAGATATTTCAAGTTGAATTGAGTTAAAGCGACATCTTTTTGGTACATTAAAGTGCCAATGCTGGTTAGAAGGTCAGTGTTGTAAAGATCGCTAGGGTCTTTGAAGTCAGAAGAGTAAGAGTATCCTTGCAGTTGAAAAGAAACACCAGATAGGAAACCTGTCTTAAAATCAGTAGACACAACTTTGGCGGGGCGCTTGATGTATTTAGTTGAAGGATTCTCAGAAACGGTCAGCAGAGAATCAGTCTTTTGTAGAGTAGTGTAGGGCCAAACGCTGAAGTGAATGATGGTGGCATCTTGTTCAGGAAGCACGAAATTCAATGTGATTTGTCCTTGCAGAGCCACTGTTTTCATATTAATGGGGAAGTAAAACTGGATTTTGTTGATGACACCAACGCTGGCATATACATCACCAAGAGTATCCAGAAAACCGACACTACCATCTATGTTTCTCGCATAAGTGATTTCGAGGTTTTTATGCAATGATCCGGCAAAGTCTAAGCTGCTCTTATCAAGTTTGAAATGGACTTGGCCATTAACTGATAACACGAGCGGTTCACTGTATTCAAAGAAGAATGGTACACCAGCAGCAAGGGGGAACACAACGTATGCTTGTTTTTGATGCAATATCTTTGTGTATTGGACGTCAGCACCTTCGAATATTTTTTCCATGTTTTGAATAGTGCTAGCAATGAAGGTTTTAAGATCCGCCTCGTTGAAGGTGATAAGTTTCTGCTGATTCAAGTTTTCAAGGAAGAGAGACCCTTCAAGGGGATCGCGAGGTTCACGTTGAATATTTAGAGACTCAGCGACTTTCTTGGCGGAGAATTTTAAATCGACCTTAGATTCGTTCGGTCTGTACATCATCTGTGCTATGTATTCCAAGAGTTGTTGCACACCTGATATCGACAAGGTGACCTACAAAAATAACAATTAAGTAAATTAAATTTAACTACTTTAAATAACCAATGATTATGTTCATAAGTATGGGTACATTTCGTTGGTAAATATGAGTAACCCAAGAGACCTTGGGTCACGGAAAGTATCATCCAGCCGTTTGGAAATTTCATAAGTATTGATTTGTAGGTACCTGACTTTCTTCAGTCCAACCAGTGCCTCTAGTCCTCAAAGCTGACCTATGGTATAGAGGCAGGAAATTGTCTTCGCTACCAACATATGATAATTCCCTGAAATATCCGATATCATCGTCGCTCGTGTATTCGTCGATTATGCTGTCCGTCGAGATGCGGTATCCAAACTTCTCTTTCGAAACGAAAGATTTGACAGATTGAGCAGTCGTAGCCCTGAAAATAAAGAATAGCATGCAATGATAATGTTCTCAAAAGGCTCATAAAACAACGAGTGCAACATTTATCCGAAAAGTAATAAATAAAATATTCTGTTTTATTGCTATAAAATACAAAAAGATAAACTCACAGTTCTTTGAAACGTGGATCTTTCAGTTTAGCTGCAAAGTTAATGCCATTAGCCAAAACAGCGCGTACTTGCGTACTGGGGTCGTCGCCGTCGTTGGTCATGTGTGCCATTACTTGCATCATCTCAAAGGTAGGGAAAGCCATGAAGATGTTCAGGGCAGCAAGTACCCTCACCTCGTAAGGCTCAGCAGTATTTTTCAAGATGCTGAAGAGCACAGCACGAACAGATTCGTTCTTCAGGTTAGCCAAGGTCTTCAGACTGGCAACCATCTGGATACGAAGGTACTTGGTCACTGCAATGCGACCTTCCAAGTACGGAGCGAATACCTTGAGGATGTCTTCGTGAACTAAATTGCCGAGAGCTCTTACGTAGACCTGAGCCTTACTGGATTCTCCATTATCAACAGCTTGTTTTAGCTCTTTAGCGAAACGTGGTATGACGACTTTAGTTACGGTTGAGCTTTGCTTATCAAATCGGTATAATTTAGCCCCTGCCAACAGGGCTGAATTATTAAGAAACTGTTGCTCCATTACTACAGGGCTTGTCACCAGCTCATCGAATTCAACCAAGACCTTAGTAGTTGGGTAACGGAGAGTAACACCTACACTTGTGATGAGCTCAGCCGCTTCCTCACCTTGAACTTTTTTACTAAGGATCCAGGACTTGATTTCTCTAAATGCGGCAACAGTGCCTGCTTGCGCGACAGCATCACGGTAGATTATCCACATACCGATCTTTGCGATGTTCTTCGAGGACTTTGCAATATCGACACTGCTAGTTAACTGGGTCAGCTGCTCTGAGCTCAAAGAAGCTATGATGCGTACAAGAACGTTGAACTTTGAAAGAAAGTCCGCCTTTGGCAATTTATTGGGTGTCTTCAGCAAAGGAGTCATGTCCTGGAGCAATTTTTGGGCATCGGCAATGCTCTGATTACTAACCTTGGGGAAGAACATAGACTCACTTATTGAGAATAAAAGCGAATCGATCTTGCGGCCCGCTTCAGGCTTTTTCCATTCATCTCCACTTGTCTCTTGGACGGACGAGAGCAAGACTTTAACGTAACTGTACACTTCAGCCTTCTGTTTACCAAAAAGAAGAGGACTGACGAAGACCGAAGTTTGGACTTCTGATTTGAAGATGGTACCCTTCTTGCCAGCTACTAAGCGGGATTCAAAAATATGCTTGATGAACTGTTTCTCTTTATTTTCGTAAGCAATTCCATTCCACACGGCGCCCTCTGGTAGGCCAAAGTAGAACGCAGCACGATTCTTGCATGCACCGTAGTCCTTGCCCTTGATAATCTCGATGGGATCCTCCTCTAAAGCCAATTTGGGCAATTCACGACGCCATTCGGCGGAAACCGGCAATACAGTGTATAGGGTCTCACATTCACCAGTGACATCAGTTTCTATCTTCTTAAAGAGACCTTGGAAGGTTTCCTTGTCGAAACTGTTAGGGAAGCTATCGACATGCCCAAAAGTGGATATGTCAACTTGGAGAGCGCTGATCAATCCCTTGAACAAGTTCTCGTGAGTAACGGAAAGTGTGAGAGGAACATTTAATGATTTAACACGGCCTCCCTCGACGAATATCTCGAAAGGTTGGTCAGTGATCTGAATAGATTGGAAATTAAGGTTAGAAGGTAAAGCTTTGAACGTAATTGGTATTTTCTCCACCTGGACCTGCGCGTACAAGGGCTCGCTCAGCTTAGCGAGAAGCAGGCCTGGCGCCACCACGCGAATAATGAACTGAGCCTTGAAAGCGTTGCCATTGCTGTTGCCGTTGTCCAATGAGGTCCAGGTGTAAGTGTCCACATCATACAGGTACTCTTTGCCGACCTGCCAAGGCCAGCTTTGGCTCTGGGTGAGCGGGCTTGACGCTACTGCGGCTGAAAGATAAAAAGGTTAGCTTAATGCATGTGGTGTGTTTACTGTTAAAGATACAGTAAAAATTATTGTTAAAAAGGTAAATAGTTTTTGTTTATAAGTTAGTACTTGATCCATCAATCGTTCAATTATTTTATAGCTTCAGCGTATTCAAGCAATGCCAATTGAACATAAGTCAGTTCTTTGCTAACATACTGATGCGAGGCCCCTAGAGAGACAGACCTCGCTACAGTATAATTATCTTGATTAGAGCAGTCAATACGTAGATATCTGGCGGGGGAGGCACTCAGAAGAACTCAGAGCGGTTTTAATTGTAAAAGTCCGGTTTATGAGTATAAATCTTCGTCTCTCCCGGGCAAAGTGTAAACAAACGATATCAAGGAGTCTACCGAAGTATTTGACAGTACCAACCAACTACTGCCACCAACAGTTGATTGACTAACTGTAAACAACTGTTTACAGACTTAAAACAACCGTAATAAATGTAAACAGACAACGGCAAGACTTATCAATTAACACTGCCAATATTTTTATTAATAAAATGTGGTAATAAACTGTCTCGCATGCATCCATACTATATTCTAAATTACCGCTCTGAATCAGAAGGTCTATAAGGAAAAATGTCATTGTTAGCAGAAGGTCCACATGTTAAAACATCTATTAGGTGACAATGTCTAGAGTGGCAAAACAACTTGCTAGTGAAACGTCCAAAATGCTTTCACGCTAAAATGGCTGAACAGATTGGGATGACATTAGGCACATGGTTAGAACATGATCTGGATTAGGACATAGAATACTTTTTACTCGGATATTTCCACGGGATCGAGAATTACGTGGGTGAAACCGCGGGGCGCAGCTGGTATGTATATTATTATTATTTTTATTATTTATTTTATAAACTAGCGACTTCGTGTGCGTGGAATTCTATACATCAACTTTATTTATTTACATAACTGCCAGTGAAACTCCCATCAAAATCAATCCAGGCGTTTCGGAGATTTGCCAAAACAAACAGACAGACAGACATTTTAAAAATTGTGTTTTTGTTGTATGTACCGTATAAACTTTCATAGGCATTTAGTAAAAAGCTATTATTTTGACATTACAAACAGACAGTTTTATTTATTTGTATTTATACTGGGGAATTCAATTTACAAATGAAAATAAGGTACAAATTCTTCGGAAGTATTAAAAGTAAATATTGGCTGGTAAAGCTGAAAGAAAGATTTTTTTATATTTTTTATTTAGCATATCTGCTAATAATAGAAGTCATTTGTTTGCGATAGACTCTTGGCTAATATGGAAAAAATGAAGTACGCGTGGTTATTAAATATCTGTGCTTGAAAAATTTTACCACGGAACAAGTCAATCAAGATTTACGGAATACATTGGAAGCAAATGCTTCGCTGTATTTCACAGTTGCACTTTGGTACGCCAAATTCAAACGTGGAAGAGCAACCACTAAAGAAGACCCTCGCTTGGGACGCCTTACGACAGCAGTGATCGAATAAATGGTTAAAAACGTCGAAAAAATTGTTTTAGGAGATCGTCGTGTCACGGTAAGTTTTATTGCTGAAAAAAACAAAGATTTCAACAGGTAGTGTGCATAGGATCTTACATGAAAAAATCCGCGAGAAACGGCGAGTCAAACGCCCACAAGTCCGGTGTTGCGATAGCTACAATTCGAATGCTGGCTTTGAAATACTTGAGCATCCTCCATATTCACTAGAACTTAACCCTTGTGATTTATATGTATTTCCGAGGTTGAAGGATTATTTGAGAGGTCAGAAATTTGAAGATGATGAAGCATTAGTAGCTGCAGTACAGATTAGAGGAAGAGTTCTTTAGGAAGGGAATTTTCAGTTTAGACAAAAGGTATTTCAAGTGTATTACACTAAAAGGTGACAATTTTAAAAAAAAAAGAATTTACCTGTAAAATACTCATTCTCACTTTTTATTGAACGCCGTAGTAAATGTATAGAAGATGTATTGTATAGATACCGATTTCTTGTGTTTTAATTTTTTGCGCGGAACCCTAAGAATTTTTCTAAAATAAAAGCCTAAGCTACTGCTTCTAACATCGGCTATCTTCCAGTGAAAGTCCCGTCAAAATCAGTCCCGCCGTTTCGGAGATTAGCAGAAAGAAAAAACAGAAAGACACAGAAAAAAAAAAAAAAAAACTTTTTTGTTGTACGAGTATGTACCGTATAAACTTTCATATGCATTTAGTAAAAAGCTGTTATTTTGACATTACAAACAGACACTTCAATTTTATTGTTTGTATTCAAATCAATTTTATTTATTTGTATGTATAGATTCGAAAGTAACTCTGTCTGTCGGTCTGTATGTTACCTTTCACGCCTAAACCACTAAATTAAATTTGATAATATTTGGCACGAAGATAGATGGCATCTTGGGGAAGGACATAGGCTAGTTTTTGTGTCAAACATAATCCTAAAGGTGGTGATTTCGAGGATGAAAGTTTGTATGGAAAAACCAGCATTTCTTAAGTTACTGATCGTAAAATTAGAAATGCTTTTGGTAAGAAATAAAGAAGTAAGTGAGACGTGTTGTGGTGATTTTTTTTAATCATCCCCCAAGGGGGTAAAATAGGGGATGATTTAAAAATTTTAATGTGAGATTGTTTTTTTGTGTATTTGGGATTGGAAATATAGTCATAGTCCGTATGTTGATGTAATATTTAGTCTTTATTTAATTAAAATCGGGCCACTGGGTCAAAATGATTACAATTTAAAGTAGTAAAATAACCTTTCTAACATGTACTTGGCTATTACGTGGTCAATGGCGGCACTAGAATACCTAGGTGTTACAAATTAATGGTGATTATATTAAAATGAATTATTATTACTTTAAGTAAGATATTTAGAATTAATAAACTCTGTTTTATATATTTTAAAAAGCCGGAGATGTGTGAGAAGGACTCGCGCCTGTGGGTTCCGATTCAAACCTCTACTAGTTAGTAGCTCGTCTGAATTTCGGATTCAAGGACAAACTTAACTTTTTAGTTGAAAAAAACTTTAAATAGAGAGGAGAAGACCAATTTGAATGAAATTTAAGCTAAATGAATGCTACTTCAAGATACGGCCCATGAATTTCCTAGCCCAAATTGAAAAAACAAACTTAACTTTGCAGTTGATATGTTTTAATAAAATACATTGTAATAAAATTATAACTAAGAATTTTTGTCCGTTTGTCTGTTTGTATGGATGTATGTACCAAATTGGCGCAAAAACGACTGAACGGATTTGGATGAAATTTGGCACACATTTTATAACTTGGATTGACACATACTTTTAATACCGGTAGTATTTTCCCGTGAGATATTTTCCGACATACAAGCGGATGAAACCGCGGATAAAAGCTAGTACAGATAAACACTTATGAAGCCCTAGTGTCAATTCTATTCAATTCAAAATATTTTATTTCACATAAACCTACAAGGGCACTTAACGTCAGAAGCTAGGTGCACGGTTCCAATTGGTAGCTCCCTATGGAGAAGAGCCGGCAAGAAACTCCACGGTTACTCTTTTAAAAATAATTGGCTTTTATAATACTTTCAAATCACAGAGTTACTAGATTGAAGGGCCAATCGGAGCGCCAAACGCGGTCAATGCGTAAAGTCGAGATGGTTAAAAGAAACTGACACTACACTGGGCCTCTGGAGGCCAAATGTAAAAAATGCAAGTAGTTAGGTACTCACCGATTAACGCCGTCAGTATCAAGAGTTTCATTGTACTAAGTACTTTATGGCAGCGGTCGTATTCAGAATAGCCGGGGTAGCAAACGCCTGATGCACAAAACTGACTTGCATGCTCATAAGACTTGCGTTTTTATCCACTTTACGTAGGTAACCTATAACCTGATACACTGTGATAAAAAATCTTTTATCCCTACAGTAGGCTACCAAAAATGTTTTTTTTTTTGCAGAATTGGCCTACTCTTGACCTCGATCTCGCCTGACGGAAAGCGATGGATGAGGTCGATGATGGAACGAGCGAGCCCAGCAGATGCCTGTTCACTCTTGTTCTGCAAAAGTAAGTTATGATTTGTTATCAAAACAAAAGTGATTTAATTCCTAGGTTAGATTTATGATCACTTAGGTATTTTTTTTATTGAATGGCTTTTAAATCAGCGGCCCACCTAAAATCTCTACCTATATTTTTTTAAATTGGCACTCCGGGAGTGCCCACAAAAGTGAAAACAAAAAAAAAATACTTCCAAACCTTTAAAGTAAAAATACTTGTATAGACCATTGAGCCGTTATGTAATATAAATAAAGAGCACAAACGCGTTTACAAAAATGAGGTGTCGGTAACGGTGTCGCGAGTTCAATTGTTTTTTCTCATCTCAAAAATGCCCAACGCGCCTAAAGAAGTTTTCACTTCAAAAATACTGCTATAAGAGGTGGTGGTGGCCCCTGATTGTAATCAGTTACCACTGTCAATAGACATCTGCCCTACCCATACCAGAAGCATCGCTGATGCGTTACCAATAATATAGCCTCGACGACCCATGTTTGCGACTATCTGAAGAACTTTTTCCACCTCTTATTGTTTTAGATTTTTCATAATAATACTACAAGACTAAAATCTTGTACTAATTCTGAACCATCTCAATAAATCACCCTGTATACTGCCACAATGTAGGTATACAATACGTATTCACAAAATCTACTGATAACTGGAATGAAATAAAACTTTTTTTTTTATACAGAAGATCATTCGTTGCTTTACTTTTGATAATCTCAAGTATTATTTCTTTTATCTTTGAGCATTATGTAAACATAACATGTTGACATTGATTATTAGTTACGATTTCACCTCATCACGCACTAAAGAGATTCAGTTATTAATTTCAAAATAAGCAAGTACTTATAAATAATTAATTGATAAAAATAACAAAATGATATACTAACTTAACTAAAACTATTCACAAACTAAAATATAGCTAAGCATTGCCACGTTGTTGCACGTTGTGAAGCTAGACGCTTCCCCTGCAAACTACCTAGTAAAAAAGCGGCTTTAGTGGAAAATTCAATAAATTATGAACGTTTTATAATTTAGAGGTTATTTTGTGTTTGTTGACTTTAAGTTCGTTTTTTTTGTTAAAGACTGGAGGCGTACGATAGAAATAACCTGATCAGAGTTGAAAACCAACTCGGGCATGATGTTCCTGACTGAAAAACCTCAGAGATAGCACTTCTAGCACTGATCTAATATGATAATATAAACACACACATACTTTACTATAATTTACATAATATCACATCACAAGTGCCTGTAGTAATTGAAACAGACTTAGTTCTCTTGGGAGCATCACCTATAAACTACTTTCTCTCATAAAAGGCTTAAAGGATAGCGCATCGTCTCGACGAAATATCGGATTCCATTTTTTTCCTTAAGCTTTTTCCCACAGCTTTCTTCTTATAACATCTTTGGCAAATACATGAGTCCCAGTATTTTTGCAGTAAACAGCTGCGCAACTGGACTCAATAATTAATTATGCGTAAAAGAAGTCGCTTGTTTACAAAAAAATGTATGGCTAGCTGTCAAATTATCAGACGCTGGAGATCAGCGCCATCTGAAGTGAGCAAGTGGCAGTTTTTATCCCTATTGACTGGCACCGTCTAAACAATACAAAACAGGCAAGAAACACATTCGGCGGACACACACGGGCGGGGAACACATTGTTGCAGTACACGGGCAAGTTTTTTGCCGTTCAAAACTGGTATAGGTGTAAACGGCATGTACATTAAAATTGCATTCAATACTGGCATCAAAATTTTGTATCATTCAAACATGAGTGCGGTGAGTGAGGATGTGTTAGTGAAAAAACATATTGTCCAATATTTTATAAAATATTTGGCAGCGAAAATACGGGTCAATACTTGAATCGATTGTATAAGGACGTGTAACTCTGTGTTTAGAGGGGGTAAAACTTGCATGTAACCATTGCCATGGTGTAAACCGAAGTCGCATGCAATTATTGAATGGCAAAACTTGCATTTAATTATTGCATGCCATTTTATGGAAATCGCACGCTTGTAAAAACTTCATGTAACTCTTGGATGGCATATTTGAACGTGGTTTTTGGCATGCGATTATTGCTCTTGAACGTTCTAGAAACTTGCACTGTATTAATGGGACTGAACTCTTAAACGCGATAATTTTATAATTGGCAGCAAGCATGTCAATACACGTGAACTTAGTGACAGCACTTTTTACCAAAAGTTATCTCTCACTCACCTCTTTATCAAAAATAAGAGAATATTTTTTTAAATTATTACAGCTACAATTGCTATTTTTGTATTACTTGGTACCAGCAAATGGCATGCCTCTGCACTTTGTGCAGTCACGAGAATTATCTCCTAAAGGTGAGTAAATACTATAGAGCATTTTGTCGAGCATTTCCATGTAATGTAATGGTAGTAACGATTTGCTTGCGCAAATTAGGTTTGTGCAAGCACATCGTTACGTGTGTTGGAAGAAATTTGCGCAAATTTCTAGGCTTGTGTGGTTTTCAATTTTCGATTTCAAGCTTGTGCAAATTTGAGTTTGCGCAAATTTGCTTGAGCGTGTGTGGGGCATGTGTTCAAGTTTCAGTAGAATTTTCCATCAACAATAAAAGTACAATACACCTGGACGGTCACTAAACAGAAATAGTATCGTTACAAGCAAATTTGAGCCATATGTGGTCAATACCGGCGGCAAGCTAATTTGCGCAAGCCTAAATTTGTACAAGTAAATTGTTCCGTGTGTGGCGAGCATCTTACGAATGGTACAATACAAGCAAAAACTCAATTTTAAAAAGCATTTCCATGTAGTATAAAGTTCTTGCCAATGCTCGACGCTGCGTTTGACGTAATGCTCGACGCTGCTTTCGATGTAATGGTCACCGCAAGCTTGCGCTCATTGTAACAACCTGCCCTCGGTCCGCGCACCTCACTGCGCGTCGCTCGCGCTCGTGCCTTTGCTCCATAAAATGTTACACCATTACGCTCGTTGGTTTTTAAAATCAGGTTATTACAAAACATCGAGCGTTGTGTTCGAAGTAGGTACGGTTCGATAAAATTTAAAAACGGCGAATGCTCAATGTTCTGTTACAAGTAAATGCTCTAATCTATACTCACCTTTACATACTTGTCGCATTTATTTAGACGTAGGTTTCCGGATATTTAAATAGTGCTTGGATATTCAGCGGCTAACAAGGCTACTAATCAAATATATAGTAAGTTAGTAGGTACTTATCTCATAGAACAGGCCGCCTAGAGTCACTGACCTTAGTAGGGAACCCAAAACATATGGCTATAGTTGATTCAGTTAACGAGTGCAGTGTGCTGTTAATTAGTTTTGTTTGCAATGTTTTGAGATGTAGCAACATGCTATGGACTTCTTTTTATTAAAATCAAAATTGATTGTTTGATTAAACATTAGAAAAACTTCTATGTTTAAATCAATTCTTGTTGAACGAAATCTCAAAACGACTGGTTGACACTTCCTTGGTTGCCATACAACATGGTAATGCCGCCAGTCTCTTGGGTACATTACAAGTCGTCAGCGATGCGAAAAAATTTTTCAACGACATATTTATTTTAGTTTGTTAATAGTTTTAGTTAGGTTAGGATATTTATATTTTTATTTTATCATTATTTATTGATTAAAAAATAAAAAGTAATCATTTAAAATCGTAAAATAAAATTCTTGCAGATTTCAGACTGTCAAAAACTACAGGACTTAGTCCTTATTCTTAGGTATACATCCAAAACATTAGCTCGTATGTGCTGGCCATAACCGTTAATCTCCTAATCGTTCTGTTCGCTCTAATCGTGTGTGTTCTAAGGAATTTCGTTTTGTTCTTTCGTGTACCTATAATCTATATTATACAATATTATAAATTAAAGTCACTTTTCGTGTCCGTCTGTCGTGACCGCCTTGTTCTCCTAAACTAACTACGCAACGGTTTTGGTGCGGTTTTGCACCATGATTTATTGAATTCATTCCGGGAGGTTTATCCTATACTATTAAAATTTGTGTATACATATTTGTAATCACGTTCTCTAAAATGGCTCTAACGATTGCGATGACAGTTGCAATATAGGGTTTACGGGGCCGAAAATCGATCTAGCTAGGCCTCACATCTGGGATTAGTTTTCTTGGTATTTTCACCCGAGCAGAGCTCTGTTGCCCAAAGTTTAGAACAAGATGGCTACCTTAGAATAATGACATGGCAGCATGGAATTAGTATGAACTTTCATAAACTATTAAATGAGCATTCTCTATTTTCACCAGAGCAGAGCTCGGTCGCCCAGATACTGTGTAATGTAATAGTACATATTAAACTTACACACAGTAAAGAAATTTCAAAGTTCTGTCAAGCCGTAAGAACCGTGCGAAGCAGGGACGCGATCGATAAATAATCTACTATATAAAAATAAGTCGGGTTTTCCTTCCTGACGCTATAACTCCAGAACGCACGAACCGATTTCCACGGTTTTGCATTCGTTGGAAAGGTCTCGGGCTCCGTGAGGTTTATAGCAAAGAAAATTCAGGGTAGGGTAGGTAGGGTAAGTAGGGTAGGTAGGTAGGTTAGGTAGGTAGGATAGGTAGGTAGGATAGGTAGGGTAGGTAGGGTAGGTAGGTAGATAGGTAGGTAGGATAGGTAGGTAGGATAGGTAGGGTAGGTAGGGTAAGTGGGGTAGGTAGGTAGGGTAGGTAGGTAGGATAGGTAGGGTAGGTAGGGTAAGTAGGGTAGGTAGGTAGGATAGGTAGAGTAAGTAGGGTAGGTAGGTAGGGTAAGTAGGTAGGCTAGGTAGGGTAGGTAGGGTAAGTAGGGTAGGTAGGGTAGGTAGGGTAGGTAGGGTAGGTAGGGTAGGTAGGGTAGGTAGGGTAGGTAGGGTAGGTAGGGTAGGTAGGGTAGGTAGGGTAGGTAGGGTAGGTAGGGTAGGTAGGGTAGGTAGGGTAGGTAGGGTAGGTAGGGTAGGTAGGGTAGGTAGGGTAGGTAGGGTAGGTAGGGTAGGTAGGGTAGGTAGGGTAGGTAGGGTAGGTAGGGTAGGTAGGGTAGGTAGGGTAGGTAGGGTAGGTAGGGTAGGTAGGGTAGGTAGGGTAGTTAGTTAGGTGCGCCGTAAATAAGTTCTTAATGCTATCCGTGCGAAGCCGGGCCGGGCAGCTAGTTAGTTTATAAATTAAAATAAAACATTGTTTTCAGATCGAATCTTATCTTTAATTGAGCATTAAAATTAACGACAGCAACTGTCTAAGTATAAAAACAAGATGTTCAAACACCTTTAAAAAATTATATAGGTACTATCTAATGAGCAAATTAAGAGATCTCAAAACGGGAAATACTTATGTAATCCTAATACGAGATTCTTTGGAAAGCATGCATTTGTACATTATAGGAATAACTTAGAAGTAGAGGTGAGAGTGTTGTCTGTAAAGTTTATAGTTCTATCTAATGACAAACTTTCTAAGGCCTCTGACTCAGGGCTAATCCAATAATTCTCTTTGGAGTTAGCTGTTAACTTCGAGTTATTTAGCTAACCCATGAACGAGCAAGTGGGCCTAAGGAACCCATTTAAAGAAGGTAATAGAAGCCATCAGTCGTGATGGCCCTGTGGTTACGGCCTCGCCTCTCATGCACGACGTGGTGGGTTCAAATCCAAGTAACTTCCACTGTGGCTTTTTCAATTCATATGTATTTTCTGAGTTTATCTTGGACATTACTGATATCGGTGAAGGAAAAACATCGCAAGGGAACCCGTACTAATAGTCACTTTAAGTCTAAAATTAACAACCCTTTGAGCAAGCGTGGTGATCAATGCTTCATGATCAAGCCTTCCCTGATTTTAAAGAGGCCTTTGTTCTTCAGTAGAACAATAATAGGGCGGTATTATCAATAGAAGCCCATTTCTTGCCCTAAGTAGGTACGAGCAAGACCGTGACTAAAATCATAAGTCATTTTCTTACAGGGCTCGGAAACGTTATTTAAAATAACGTTTTTAAAACGTTTCTAACAGTTCTTTGTACGTAACGTTAATTCCGCAAAACAAAAACCGAATGATTTCGCGTGCGCCGACAAGCATGAACTTGTTTTGTTAAATTGTTCCTTATCTTCGTTTCATTACATTATTGATTCCTGTAAGGATTGATGTTGCGAGTTTCCTATGGATCAACACAAAAATGAAAAAAAAAAAAACGGTTAAAAACGTTTTGTTTTTTAACCGAGAATGATTTGAATTTTGTTCTTCTTCAAAAACGTTATTATATCGTTCCGTTCGAACGTAATCCAAACAAATAGTTTCTAAGATTTTTAAGACGAAACCGTTTCGAAAAATATACATATCGTTATCCGAGCCTTGTTTCTTATACCTACTATAAAATTTACAGACAACACTGTTTTTATTTAAATTATAATACTTGCTTAAACTACTGTAATGTACAATATCTTACATTTAATTGAGCAAATATAGGTGCAAATGGAACAATTTCTTAATATCTACAAGATTGTCATATAAAAATAATAGGTTAATTGTTTTATTTTGGTCTTTTATGGAGATCTATTTTAAGTACCTAATATTGTAGATAATTTGGTGTAATGGCTTATTGGTTAATTTGAACGAATTTACTCGCCCGAAACGGGCGAATCGACACTTTTAAATAATATTATTTTTTCTTGAGGCGATTTAGGTACACAAATTAATTTATTTGTGGGTGATCGACAAGTACAGAAATACGTATTATGCTAATTGGTATATTTTGAATTTTTATGCAATATGTTGCTGTAGGTATTTTTTCTCAAAATATTGCATAATAAGGTACTATTTCCTAAATTTATTGCATAAAATTCAAAATGTGCCAAAACGAATGCAATACATTCGTTTCGGCGATTGGCGTGCGAATTAACCAATACGCGGTGTAATACTTAAAACAAAAATAGTTTACATAAATATACAACATTTAATAGGCCCCAGATAATACTACAGGTTAGACTCTTGGCCTATCTCAGTTTACTGATGGACTCATAATTATCTGTATCGCTCAGTGCTATGAATCGTTACCTATAATAACTTCAGTAATTAGGTAGTAATAATAACGATAAAAATAAGATTTTTATTTATTTTTGTGACAATCTTAAACAAAATATATGTTATCTTTACTTTCTGCTACCGAACATAAACATGAGATTGTTTTTTTTACAAACACGTTTTTGTTTTACCTATTCGTTTCCTATCAGATAATATTTAACTAAAGAATCTATATCTATCTATTTGGAATCAATGTTTTACTATAAATAACTACAAAGGTAGCTATTTAATTTAAAAATGTAAAATAACTTAAACCTAGTTTTTTTTTGTGTTTTTATCACAAGTCACATTAATTAATTACAACTATTATGTACTTAAAAAGTATTGAATTGAGCCAATCATGTTCCTTCAGTCTTGTTTTGAGCTTCAATTAGTAATTATTAATTATTTATACAAAATTCACAATTTTTTGGCAATTTTGCACCTAATGATAACAAAAAAGGAGATATAAATCGTAATAAAAAATGAAGTCTTCATTTGAGCATTGTCTCTTTAAAGATCTTAAACTACAAATACCTAATGATAAGTTTTCATAACGAAATGAATGCAAACTGTTGGTTGAATATGCATTAGCCTACCATTCCGGAGAAGGAAGTGTGAAGAAACAAAAACGGCGGCTATTTTCTTAGAAGAGCCCGATAACAATAAAAAAAATATATCCAAAAAATATTTCAGATGCTATTTAGACCAAAAGAAGCCAACAACTCCACACACTTTCAATTAATCTTACAGTTTCTGCAACCTGGGCACCGTCAGCTTATCCCTTATACACCTTAGTGTGGTCAGCTTTGCTGGTGAGCTTGGCACCGTCTGCTCCTGGTCTGGCTTCCTCATTGGCCTGGATGCTGGTATACAGGTCCGGGGCACGTTCGTGATGTGAGGATGCGTCTTCACATGCTTCCGAAGAGAGGACGGGTCTGTGTACCTCTTGCCGCAACCGATAGCGCCGCATGCGTATGGTCTCTGGAAAAACATAAGAAAATTATTAAAGAAGAAGAACTTAGAAGTGATCTAAGTCGAAGGTTTTGTTCTGAAAAGTTATACCGCTAGCTGTTTATGCCAGCAATATTTATGACTAGCTGCGCTCCGCATAAGTCTCGATCCCGCAAGAATATCGGGATAAAAAGTATCCTATGTCCTAACCCAGGTCATGGTCTACCCATGTGCCAAATTTCATCCAAATTCGTTTAGCCATTTTAGCGTGAAAGGGTAACAAACAAACTCACTTTCACATTTATGATAGGAAGCTAGGATAACTATATCTGTCGTTGATTTTTCTATGTCCATTTTTGATTAGATTACAGATGCTAGAAGAGTTTCTGTTCATTCTAAGTTTGTTTCGGCCTTTCTTCTCAGAGTAGTCAGATAGGATACGCTGAACTCATGTAACTTATTTATAATATTTTTTTTAATATGACGTGTAAAACTGATTCCGATATTCTATTTACAAAATAAACAATTTCATTTCATTTCAGTTGAAAAGAAGTAGACCAAGGAAATCATGGATGGATTGTCTGAAAGATGGATACAGATAGAGCTAATAGGGAGGTGAATTTTGAGATTACAGCTAGTGGAGATATGGATCGAAAAGACGTGAGCTGACCCCAAATATGGGACAATGGCAGCAAGATGATCATGAATGTAAACAAGACCTACAAGTTAGTTAGTATCTAGTTGCTAAACACAAAGGTTATCACCATCATGTAGATAGGCGAATGACTAGACCCATCATAAACAAATCAAGAGTAAAATGTTCTCGTATGATAACAGTTTTATTATTACTCGTTAATGAGTTTACATTTTAGGGATAAGAGTTCAAGTTCAGTATTTTTCTGTTGCGAGGCGAATTGAAAAGATAACTTTTTTTTGACGGCCGTATGATATTATAATGTACTAGCTTCCGGAAGCGGCTTCGCCCGCGTGATATCGTTATAAATTATAGCCTTTGTTACTCAGTGATAACATAGCATTCTACTGGTGAAAGAATTTTTAATATCGGTCTAGTAGTTTTTGAGTTTATTCATTGCAATCAAAACAAACATACAAAAATACAAATCTTTTTTATTTATAATATATAAACCAGCCGTAATAAATGATCTAAATGATGGTGAAAATTGCATCAAAGTCCGTTTCGGAGTTTAGAAGAACAACGCGGTCACACAGACAGACAGACAGACACTAAAAGCGACTTTTTTATATTAAGTATAGATATAAAATTGCGTAATGATACAAATTTAGGCAATGTCAAAGTATTTTGCAAAATTTTATCTGCAATTGCAACCTTTTGGCCTTTGATTGTCGTCAGTGTTTTGGCTATTTTCATGTTTGGAACATACCTAGTGGTTTAATGATAAACATGCTTATATAATCATAATCATATTTGTCAAAATATGGTACATTATATGGTCTTAAGATTAGTCAACGGTACTTACGGCATTGAAATGTGTCCTCTGATGTTTCGCCCTGTCTGAAGAGTTGGAGAAAGCCTTCCTGCAGTTAGGTGCAGGACATGCGTAAGGACGCTCACCAGTGTGAGACCTCACGTGGATCTTCAGATTCTCTAGACGAGAGAACGCCTTGCCACAACCCGGGTGCTAGAAAGACAGATAATTGAAAAATAAACTAGGTGGATCTTAAGATGGATCGACAATCTCCGCAGGGTGGTAGCAGCTGGATGAGAGTTTTCGAGAACAATTGGAGAGGCCTATGTCCAGCAGTGGACTGCCGGAGACTGATAATGAGCTAACTTAAGTACACGGATGGGCAAATTAAAAAAGCCATTTGCAAAGTGTCAACAAAAATCTAAATATGTCCTAAACCACACAAGTTAACTAGATACATGAATAAAAAAACATCTTACACTTGAATGTTGCTTTTTACTTCAAGAAGATATCTTGCGTGGTTTCGGAAATATTTCATGATAACTTAAGTGCCTGTTACAAGGTCCCCAACCGCGTCGCGACAGAGGTGACCTTGGTGGTTTGCAACCGTGTTGATGGTGGTTTACGACCAAATTTCAAACAGTTCTGCCTGTCGCCAACCAAGATCACCTCTGTCAGGGACGCGGTTGGCAGCCGTGTAGCAAGCACTAGTGGTTTTTATATTGCTCGTTAGTGTGTTTATTTCCGTACACAAAATACGCGCTTGGACATATTGCGGATATGAGCCCGTTATAGAAAACATATCATAACATCACGCCAGTATTCTCCGAAGGGTTACGCAGAGGTGTACCTATCTTTAACAGAACACCCACATTTCGCCATTAATGTTTAAGTCCCATGTAATAAAGGACCAGTCTATTGCCATTAACCGTATACAAATCCAGACTCCGGGTTATTTTTTCCATTTTTGTCCCACTGCTGGGCAAAGGTCTCCCTACTCTCTTTCCACCTCTTTCTGTCCAGAGCTTCCAAGGACCAATCTTTCTTAAAGGAGTCCTCATCCCGCGATCTCCGTCTAGGACTGCCGCGATGACATCTGCCACTAAGCGAGACCCACTGGGTCATAAGTTTGGCCCATTGAGACTCCAGGCTGCTACTAAGCAATTCCAAATGGTAAAACCCAATAAAACTTTGTTCAACCCGGGAATCGAACCCAGGACCTCATACTCAGCAGTAGTGCTTGCGACCACTAAACCAACGAGGCACTCAATACAATACAAGTATATAAATTTTACATTTTTATTTCATGTGTTTAGGAGTGTTTAAGTATCCATTTAAACCGCTCTGGCCTGTCTAATGTAACTACTCTGTATTGAATTATGTATCTGAACTTATGACTGTAATTTTTATGGTGTACATAATAAAGAATGTTCTATTTATCTATCTGATCCACAAGGCAAAGGTCTCACTCTCCCTTTTCCTTTTTTCCTGTAGTTAGACCTTATTAAAATTGTAGGTACAAATAATTTTTAATTTGCCAAATGTTCCTCATAATATTCATAGAGCTGATACTTACATGACACCTGTTGGGCTTATGTCCTGAGTGAACGCGCATGTGTATCAGAAGTTTGTAACGAGCGTTGAAAGGACGGCGTTCTCGAGCACATTCGCGCCACAAGCAGCTGAACTCGTCACCTACACAATACATGGGACACCTTCAGCATTTTTCATATTTAAATACATAAAAGTAGTCTAATTCAATCAAAGTTTTTTCGTGTCATTGATTTAGGTATTTTCTAAAAAGCGATGACTTTACCAATCGTTATCTTGTTACTGACCTGTTATCTACGACCCCAATATTTATTACTTAGTTATTATTAAATTTTTGTGAGGTAATTAACAAATTAGGGAAGTTTTCTTTACCTTTGTATGTGTTAACATGGGCTCTCTCGATGTGTTCCACCAACGTGGTTTGGTTCGGATATCTTTCGTAACACTGCTCCCATAAACACACTCTTTCACCTATAAAAATAAAAGCAGGATTTGATCATGTAAAAGCTTGCAGCCCAATAGTTTGATTCCTGATTGGAACCATTGTCTGTAGGCATGGTAGCCTACAGACAATGCTCATAAGCAAAGCACTTGTAGTTTTTATTATTAGTAAAACATTAAGATTTTATGTTTGGGTATAACGTGAATATTTTTAATAATTACCTTGAGCCTTATCTTTATCAGCCTTTCTCTGATTTTGAGCTTTACTCTCAACAACATCGACATTACTATCGGTCTCAAAAGTTAACCCAAAGTCGTCTAAATTAACAAACAAGTCATCTTCATCGAAATTTTCAGAATTTTCATCGTAATAGCTTGAACTGTGAACATCACTCTCAACTGATTCCGATACTGATATTTTCCTTTGATTTCTATCAAAACTGAATTCATTACAACTCGTCGGTGTATCAGGTAGTACGTATTTCCTCTCTTCTAAGTTATAAAGTATGTTATTCGGATAACTGTAGTGTTCTAAACTATTTACAGTACCAACATTTTGTTGAACAGGAGTCACATTATTGTACTCGGGCATTTGAGCATCTTCAACATTATAATTACAATATCGTTTTGAAAACACTGTATCTATTGACGGTAGAAGATTTTTCTCTGGTGTTGTAGAATTTAAATACTCTTCATTGAAATCTGGTGTTAATCTACAAGATTCACCATCTTCTCTGCAAAGCTCATCAATGAGTGATTCGTCATCTATGTAGTCGTTATTTGCTTCATACATTTTGTTTTCTTGTCCCTTGTAAGTATCCATTTTGCAGTTCTTATCTTCGAAGTCGATACCATCCAAATCTAAGAGAACTTCCTTAATATTTTGCTCATTGATATTGCTGTCAATCACTTCGTCTATAATCTCAAAATCAGTTTCGTTATTTTCAGGGGTGTTCCAGTTATCTAATACTTCAAAATCAAAACTTTCTTCTACTCCATATCTAAAATTATCTGCTTTCTTATTTTTGTTGCTGTTTTCTAGTTCTAAATTGAATTGTGACATGTAATAAGCATGTAGGTCTGTTACATTATCACTTCTATCGTTAAACATGTCCTCTTCCTCGTAACAAGGTATGATATCATATTGCGCCATCGTCATAGGTTCATTTACCTACAAAAGTTCAGTAATCTCTATGTAGAGGTGTTGACATGTGGTGTTTACTCGTATCTTTGCGCATATGGTTTTGCTATTATTATAAAAATAAACTTTCTCTGTGTACGATCACGCGTGGCTCCAGCATCTGCGAATTATAAATTTAATCGTCTCTTTAGAATTATTACTTAGTCGCCACACGTGTTAGTAAGCTGACTTATGGCCTATTATTATTAGAGTTAGGAAGCTCATTGGATGATGCAAAAAGGGCTTTATTTTTAAATATTGAATGGACATCTTTTGGTTTGAATCACATTTGAAATATTTATTTTTAATTCATGACAGAATCTTTTGATCAATCACAATTTTATTGCCAAATGTTTCATTAAACCTAAAAAACTTTGTGTTTTTTGGATAGCCGTTATAGACATTGTGAAGACACATGGATTGTATTGTGAGACAGATCCGGAATAGGGATTTAGTTTCTTTATTTATGTAATACTTATTATTATCAAATCCTTTTTTGACCGGTATGATAACGTCGATAAAAATATAATAAATGAAACGAATTGACGAACTTGAACTTACGCATTTTGTACATATTTTCGAAAAGATAATAATTAAGTGACAAATAAGATTATGAAACAAGCACGTGATGTATGAAAATCAAAGCATATCATTTTTATTCGGCAACATTGCGTAATTAATATTTTTACCAGACCACTGCAAAGCAAAATAGGAAGAAATGTTCTACCTACTACTTTTAGCAGTTATTTACAGACATGACCTCGAAACGCAGTCGAAACTACTGAAAGGATAGCAAATTGGTAACGTGTGTTGTTCGTAATAAAAAACATTACACTTTTTGAGCCGTCGTGTAAAAATAGAGACACGTCATTGACTATATTTTATTTTAAAGGAAGGCATACAAGCCTGCAGGCAAACCACCTGAACGAAGTGGTAATACCGCCGCCCACGCCGCCAGCGGGCGGCGGGCTGGCACCTTCCATTGATATAATGTGGTAATGAATAATAACATAGGTACTGGTAATTTATAAGAATGTACCTTGCATTTACGTAAAATTCATCAATTTTTTTTATCTCGTAAAATAACAATTGCAATTTTGAGAATAAACCTGTTCCATAGTAGTGTGTTTTCGAAATAGTGATAAATGATAATGGTAAATGATTTTATTTCTGTAAATAGGTTTGTACAAACACTTTTATATGTCAATCATATTTTTAAAACTAGATGAGGTCGGCGTTTCCTATCTGAATACTCTGAGAAGAAAGGCCGAAAAAAAAAACACAGAGGTCACAGTCTCTTTTAAAGTCCAGACATAATCTTGGTCAGATCATGTGAAAACTATGTAGATTGGTGTTTGAAGTGGTATTTTGAGGAAAGCATCACACAGATTGAGAGGACCTGTCCAGTCAGTGCACGCATTTGTCAGTTATCGTGCAGCTCAACTCAGAATTTAAGGAGCTCAACAATTCGACGAACAATACCAAAGAAAGGACATTTGGGTAGGCCGCATAAATTACTCAAACTGTCAGACTATAATTAGAACTAACTGAGAAAAAAACAAAACAAAAGGAATGACCCACATAGTCTTCACAATCACAACAATTAAAATAATATAATATAATAATTAAAATAATATAATAATAAAATATATAGTATTTTCGTAACACCGTATCATTTCTATCTATACTTGAGGAGAAAATCGCTTTTGTATCTTGCTTAATTGTTAGATATCGTAGGCTTGTTACCGTACGTTATTAAGAAAATAGTAGTATAAACACCATATAAAAATAATATATTGTTTACATTTTTTTAAATCTTCTGTTATCGACCAAACGTCACCTAATATTCTTATTTAACAATTTCAATACATACCTACCAAATAGTTATCTTAAATATTAAAAATTGAATGCTATGTAATTAATTTAGATGATAATTTATAAATGATAATATTATGTAAAAACTTTATCGGTATCTACCTAATTTTATTATGATTCTAATGGGCATAATTAATATCTAGCGATATCCAAGGTGAGGTATAATAAACAAGAGCTACATAGTATGCTTTAGAATAATTTTAGAACATCGATGAATATCCACAGTAGTACCTGTATTTTTTTTTGTCGCAATGAATGTATTATTCTTTATTTTATTATTTATGTACACACAGCAAAATACACCCTTCCACTCTTTCTTTCTTTTTTTTTACATTTTAAATTGAAATCGTTCATATTCACGTGTTATAATATTTTGGTATAAAGGTTATATAATAAAGGATTTCTTTTTTACTTCAAAAAAAATGGACTGCCGTGAATGATTATCAGTGATCGGAGTAGGTAGATTGATTTTGTGCGTACTCGCATCATGAATAGTCATAGAAATCATAACATGAAAAAGCCTTTTTTCCGGGATTTCATTTTGGTACTTACGGGATTGAATCAAATATTGTAAAAGTAAGGATTTTTAAACTTCTACATTAGAAATTTATAGAATGCGATAGATAAACATTTAAAATTGTTTTTTTTTTTTTCTTATTTATCAATTAATAAGGTGAATCTTATCTGTTGCACGTCCATTCGAAACTAACATAAAATGACTAATTTAGTAGTTATTTCTTGTAAGTATATTATCTGATCTTAAACTTAAAATGTAATTTATTATATGTAATTTAATTTATTTAATGTAATCAATTTAGCTTTTAATCATTTATTTTCATTTAAACTATGTATTACTTGTTTTAATTAATTAATTATGTTATTATCTGCGCATAATGTAGTGCATGCTGAACTTTTCTATAAGTGCGCTTAGACTTAAGTTTGCAATGTACTAATTATAAAGTAATAGTGTACTCATTGTTGAAGAGCCTGATAATAAATAAATAAATCTGCTGCTGTAATTGTTATTTATTCTTGAATAAATAAATAAAAATATATTTTATACTTCTCAATATTGTTTCGCATTCAATGCAATCACGTTTTATGAATATGAAAAGCAGTTTAAATTAGATTACAACATTTGAATTTCCTTAAAAAAATCTTAATAATTTAAAAATCCTCGAATCCCGGAGGCATATCCATACTAATATGTGCGTGCCAGTTCATTGACCCAAATCAATCTACCTACTCCGATTACTGATGATTATTGTAAAGTTAATTGTTTTATTTAAGTGTGTGCCATCTTGTTTTTCGTGAGTAGTAAAAAAAAACGAATGTAACTTCATACCTACTAGGTATTAAATTAAATTAAGTTTTAAATGCCTGCCTGCTACAATTAGCGGAAATATATCGAACTTTGAAAAAAAAAATATACTAACAAAAACTGAATAGGAATTCCAACTTATAAATAAAATAGAAAAAACACATCAAAATACTCACTTATCAAAAACAGCAAAATTCGAAAACACAAACTTCACAATTTTGGCGCGAACTGTCAATGTGTCACATAACCTAACTTCTTAAGTGCGCAGAGCACACGAGTGAACGACACCAGGACATTGACGGGAATAGTACAGGAGCTAACGGGATCGTGAAAAAAATCCTTACTGAAACCATAAGAGGCCATGGAGATGGTAAAACATGGAAGGCGTAAGGACACGTGTGACGCGGATGTGTGAAAAAAGTAGCACGCGGATGTTACAACAATTTTTGGCTTGGTTATGTTTTAGATATGGTTTTGCACGTTGTAAAAAATATTATTTCCTATTAGGAAGTTACTGAAACTGTATTTTGATTTCTGTAATTAGCCGAGTTCATTGCCTATTTAAATAGCAGTCAACTTTTGTGCATTCAGTATATTTTTATGATTTAACGCTTAGTTGTTTTTGTTTTCTCACCAAAACCCCAGTAAATCAATCTGTTCTACAATCAAAGATAACAATCATTAGAAATGATGTCAATATTACTAACTTGTAAAATAGGGACTGATATTTTAGACATTTTTGCAAAACTATTTTTTTTTTTACACATGAAAACGTACCTGCTATCAACTAGGCCATGCATAGTACATATTTTCAAATCTACACCATCTAGTTCATTTAATTCAAAGTAAAAACATGTGCTTTCAAAATCCCAACTTGATTTACTGTCGAACCCTGTTGAAAAACTTAACTGAACGTTCTTATTTGTAACGCAATACGGTTTAAAATTGTTCAACGAACTGTATACGTTCTTACAAAAGTGTGTAGTGATGTGTTTTACTGTCTTTTGGCGCCAAGAATATTTTATTGATTCAGTTGTCAATATAATATTTTTATTTGGAAATTATTTTATTAACGGAATTTCATTTTCAGTCGTCTGAAAAGATGACTACAACAAGATTATAATTATTTAGATATTTATTATTTTGTGCATTAATTAAGAACCAGAATAGGAGAGGTTGGACTAGCGGCTTTGCTCATCTTACTGCGTTGTCCTTTTAACCTAACCTTCAATATATTGAATGGGTTATTATTTCACCTTTTCGTAATGTAAACGTTAATTAATTTTAAACTCCTATGCACATAATATGTAGAGCCTCATCTGCACGTGGATGTTACTTTACAGATAACTATGGCCCTGTGACAAAATCTGGATACCGATTACTACAGAATAAAATTAAAATAAACAATACAAACCGTAGTGGAACTAAACTAATAATGCCTAGATCAGCTAACACAATCGGTACTCTGGCTTCCATACTATTAAATCTAAATCGTAAAAATTGTAGGGTTAGCCAGGATGATTAGAAAACATGGTGGCAATGCCATCTACCGATTACTTATCTGCATAGCGCCAATATGGCTAGCGGCGCTCATGAAATATGAACAAGAAAAAAGAACTGAGAAAAATTGTGGTTTCAACAAGTGACATAAGTGGAACTCTTATGCCAGCTCCACATTATCGTCCAACAGTCCAACATGACTCCAGTCTGTCCCAACTCACGATTGATGAAAACAGACTGTCCAACATCGTCAAACATGCACGAACTATCTCTCTACACGTGGAAGTTTGGACGAACAGTTGGATTTTTGGACGATAGTGGAGCCGTTGACGGGGTCCGCTAGGGCCGATGGCTGCCGGGGTTGCGAAGAAAACCAAAAGGGAGATCGTGGCCCCACAACAGGGCAACCGAAGGAACACGGGTGGGTTTTAGTCAGTAAGAGTCTGACACGCCCTCCCGCTCCGCCCAGAGTGGGAGAAGTTATTTGATAATTTCACACCCAAAAAAAAAGGTGGTGTTCTGTAGTTTTTGCTTAACATGGGCAAAAGGTATGAGTTTATGTAGGTATGCCAAGTGAAACCTTTTGAAAATATGATAAGAATGTTGTTCATCCAACTTCTACCAATTTCACAAGACCCTAAGTAAACTTTATGATACACGGCATTGTGCATCGTGAGTCCATCTCAGAGTTGCTACGAACAAATTCGCGACAAATGTTAGGGCGACAGTATGATATGTGCACCACCAGTGGTGCAACAGCACATCATAAGGTCAATTCTCGTACTTAAAAAACGTTAAAATTCAAATCACAATCTGTAAAATTTGTCAAAAATGTTAGTAAATTAATTTTATTTTTAACATATTGTGAATGAGATGTGAATGCGAACACTCGTTTAAAAATATGTAAGGAGCAACCTAAATAACGATGTTTTCAAAATGATTATTTTAATTGGAAATAGAATGATAATTTCTTGGCAATTTTCATAGTAGAAATCAAAATATTTAAGTTAAAAGGCTATCATTAAAGTTTATGAAGTTGAGAGATTGGGGGCAATAGATAAACATACCATCAAGAGCGTACTATCATTCGCTCATGTCTACAACTGACGACGATGGTCAATTGTGTACCTGCACTGTCACAATCTATAACCACCTTATTACTCTTTATCTCCCGTGTCGGTACAAGTTCGAGGCAAAAAGTTTCGACAGGCAATGTTCTAAGTTGATAGCATGTTAGACTGGCAACTAGTTACACTTATAATGTAACTACCTACCTACTACATGACTTGAGAGATGCTTAGATAAAAACATATTAAAGTTTGTGAAACATAAGTGAACCATGAATATTAGATCCAAGTTATGGTGTTCTTAGAAAACGTAGGCAGGTACAGGTCGTGCCATTAAAGATGAGACTTGACGCACCACGTGGTTTGACTTGCGCAATAGACGATTTATGGGTCTCTTTAGCGGTATGAGGTCCCCGCTGTACCCGAGACGCTGGTCCGCGTCATCGGGGCGGGGGAAAGAGCGGCGGGAGGCGCGGTCAAGTCTCATCTTTAATGGCACGACCTGTACCGTGTTTTAAAGTCCTGCCATTTCAATCAATCTGCCTAGCCTTTTCCCAACTATGTTGGGCTCTGCTTCCTGTCTAACCGGATGCAGCTGAATACCAGTATTTTATATAGAGCGACTGCCTATCTGACCTCCACAACCTAACTGGGTAATACGATACCCTTGGTAAGACTGGTTGTCAGACTTTCGGGCTTCTTACGACCCGTAACGACTGTCAAAGATCCACAAATGACAGCCGGGACCAACGGCTTAACGTGCTTTCTGAGGCACGGAGGAGTCTCGGTGTATAAAGATAGTCACCCATCCACGGAGGTTAAGCGGAGCTTAACCTGATGGATCGACCCGAGCTGCTGTTATTATTAAGCCACAAAATAAAAAATAAAGGGTGGATTTATAAGACGGGAAAAAGTTTTATGCGATTTGTGGCTTTTCTAAAACTGTAACCTCAGTTGGTTCAAAGGGAACCTTGAACATCGAATGTTATTATAAAAATAAAACGTGAGAATTTACATTTTTTTAACTGATTGTACCATTTCTCCAAAATCTGTGAATGCAATTTGCAATTACTCAAAAAGTTAAGGACAGTCTCGTCAAAACGTTTGCCTGTGGCTACCGTAACACTGTACTGTAACAACGGTTTAGGCCTGCCCCCCGTCTGATATATCCACCCAGTACCTGTTAAAATAAACTAGAAATATTGAACCGTTAGCGTATTATTTCTATCGATGCCAACATAACAGACCTATTGTAGCACAGCTAAGCTGAGGAAGCATTCATAGCTAACTTGGGTAAAACTGGCACTGGAGCGTGGAGATTGGCACAAACACAAGTACAATTTTAACAGTTAATATTTAAAAAACTCCTGACACAAACATTTCCTCATTTCTATTTCCTACTCCACCACCAGACCCTGTTCACTATCTATCTATAACCTATTCATTGAGACCATTCCAATGAACCCAAACACGATACCTGTGCTGTAAGTTGGTAAGGGAGTTGGGTATCCTGCAAATTCCAGGTGATGCTGCAGGAGCATTTCATGGTTACTATGTTCTTCTAATATCATTGAAGTAACAGAATACCAAATTTCAAATCGATCAGACCTGTGGATAATACTCACATCCATTCATCAACTAGAAAAGAGCTGATAATCTTCAAACGGCCAAACCGTTTTGATAAAACATGTCTAGGAACCATCGCTAGAAAACCTGTTTTCATGTAAAAAAACCGCATCCAAATCGGTTTACCCGTTTAAGAGCTACAGTGCCACAGAGAGACACATCTACATTGCGGTCAAACTTATAACACCCCTCTTTTTTTGCGTCGGAGGTTAAAAAAGAAACCTATGCTCAGGAGTGGGTGAATTCGCCTCAATTAAATTATGGGCAGCAGTTAGAGGTACCTTCTAAATTGTTTCATAACAGCAACAATATCCTGCTTGTTGTCCCGGAAGATGTAAGCCCACAGTTGTCCAGTAATTTTAAGTCCCATGTAAGGTTCCCTGGCAACAAAAATAATTTTGGATGATTTTGAAAAGAATTTACTAACAGTAGGTACAATGTCAGGAACGTGTAAGGTCAGTATGATAACATTTAGGGGTAGGTCAATGGATATCATTACCAACCTAACTAACGATAACTTATGTTGCAAATACAGCAGTTTCTGAAACTAACGAAGTAGGGGTCAGGAGTCTGATAGATACTCAAAATGTTATCGCGAATCAAAAAACAAATAAAACATTAGTTAACAAAATGTTCTAAGCATACCTACACATTTTTGCGCAATGATTTAAAAGATTTTCACATTAGAGAATTGTAGATAAAAAAAATAAAAAAAATATGTCTTTTAATTTTCATGTTGACCCTTATTAGTAAAGTTCATGATAGCAAAATGTTATTAAACATTATAATAAGATAACTTATAATAGGTAAAAACATAATGTACACTTCAATACGAATATTTCCAAAATATTGTATCTAACACAAAAACTTATAAAAATACACTTATTTGAAAACAAGGCAAAAAAAAACTTTGACGAGAGCCGTCATTATGTCTCTTCGACGGCTTTTTAAAACATCGCGCCCCATTTGTGTTAATTTAACAGGAGTATTATTTTTTGCGCAGCATTTTACGAGTTAGAGGATTAAAATTAATAAGAGGCGTCTACTTGAGGTTCATGAGCAATTTCGGAAAGATATAATGATTTAATGAGCCAAGTTATGTTTTAAAAACTAATTAATGGATTGTGTGTGTTCAAAGTACCAATTTTGGTACTAAGGTAGGTAGTTACTAGTAAAGTACCCTCTTGCTTTTCTTGGTAGTCAAAACGCAAGTAAAAAAGCTAACAGAAGACGGTTCCTTTAAAAACTAAAACCTCACGGGTCGATCGAAATCAATCGATCTACGCTTGCCGCGGTCAGTTTGTGGATGGGTGACCACCCATTACATATCGAGACCCCTCCGTGCCTCGAAAAGGACGTTAAGCTGCTGTTCTTGGCTATCATTCGTAGATCTTTGACCGTGGATTAAGGTAGTTCCGAGTTCAAAATTAATTTATTCAAACTAGGCTGAGAATCAGCACTCTTCGAACGTCAAAATCACATAAGACAGAATGCCCAACCTTCACCACTTCCTAGTGCTTTAGCTGGGAAGAAGAAGTGGCGCAACAATCTCCCAAGCGGCACAGCTGTCTGTTCAGTTAGAAAAAATAAATAAAATTGATTCTATAATAGTATGCAAAATAATTTACATTAGGCAACACAAAACATAATTTAAATTATAAATTATAAGCCATATGTCAGCTAGCACACGCCAATATACCTACCAGTCAAAAAATATCGAGAACTATATTCAAGCAGAAATAAAAAATAAAAACTAAACGTAAACAGAACTTTAAGCCTCCAGGCATAAACACAATCTTGCTGCACATCGCACACGTCTCCACAAAATAGGCAACTCGTTCATCAATGTATACGCTTTTACAACAAACTTCCCATTAACATTCGAAACTTACCCATTAATAGATTTAAAATCTGTATTAAAACCAAACTTTGTAAAAAAGGGTATTATAAAATTTCAGATTATTTAGAAGATTAAAAAGCATGGGATTGAGCTGCTCGCTCTGCTAAGCCTTGTGATAAAACTTGACATTTTAATTATTTTGTAAAATCATCAAAATATACCAGTTTTATATACACATTGTTGAAAATTATATTCAGATTGACATGATTATTTTGTAAAGTATTATATTATTTTAATTAATTATTGTGAATGTGAGGACTATGTGGATATCATTATTATTTTTATTTTTCAGTTAGTTTTAATTATGGTCTGGCAGTTTGAGTAGTTTATGCGGCCTACCCAAATGTCCTTTCCTTGGTATTGTTCGTCGAGTTGAGCTCCTTAAGTTCTGAGTTGAGCTCCACGATTACTGACAAATGCTTGCACTGACTGGACAGGTCCACTCAAATCTGTGTGGTTCTTTCCTCAAGAGACCATTTCAGACACTAATCTACATGGTCCTCATATGGCCTGACCAAGATTATGCCTGGACTTTAAAAGAGACTTTGACCTCTGAGTTTGTTTCGGTTTTTCTTCTCAGAGTAGTCAGATAGAAAACGCCGAACTCAACTAGCTTATTTTTATTTTATTTTTTTAAATATGACGTGTTAAAGTGATTCCGATATCCTATTTACAGAATAAACAATTTCATTTCATTTCAAAGGGCGTGCGCGCTTATCTATAGCTATATAAAGCTGTAACTGGCAGTTATAAATGATAAACTAGGACCATCCAGATTAAATAAATAAACAATTAATTACTAATAACAATAACAAAACCATGATCAGCAAGACGACCTGTCACCACAAGCAGCACCTTCAGCAGTTACCTTCCTTAGCCAAGATAGATGCAGGCATTGTTTGTAAGTACCTATATTTGCAGGCAGAATAACTCACGTAGGTACTTACATGGTTGCCGGGGTTGCGAAGAAGTCCGAATAGGAGATCGTGGTGATCCCCGGCAACTTGGCAACCGAAGGAACACGGGTGGGTTTTAGTCAGTAAGAGTCTGACACGCCCTCCCGCTCCGCCGAGAACAGAGAGAGAGCGGGAGAAGTTATTTGATAATTTCCCACCCAAAAAAAAGGTACTTACATGGTCGGTCAGGAAAGCATACTGGCAATTGGGAATTTTCAGGAGAGCCCTAGGGTTTTTCTGAAGAGTCGTTTAAAAGCTAAATATTTAATTTTTTTATTTAAGTTTGTTTTCTAGAACATCAAATTACATAATCAGAAGTGGATCCAAACCTCTAAAAAGGTTGTGGTCACGTTGGATTAAGAGTCGATTTTTATTATTTTTTTTATTAAAGTCTTCTCGCAGTTAACCACTAAGGTCGTGGTTGCTTAAGCGGGCTTTCCTGTGGCTGCCTTAATCTACGCTCAAAGCCTCCAGCCAGGAGCTAGGAGTCGCTCACAATCGATACATTAAATATCAAAACCATATTGCTTTATTAAGTCTAATAAGTTCATAGACCACATTTGCCCAGTCTCCTTCGGTAAGATTATATGCTTGCACACAATATGTGTGAACATCAGCCTATCGACCTCAATTAGGGTTTTGGGTAAGCCCACCGTGCCCACAACGATGGTGGATCCGCGCTTGCACATAATAACGATTTCTAGAACTGCCGACATAGCCCGCGTCAACACCTACTGAGTACCTACCCGACCATGTCATCAAGCAGAGTCACTCACCCCAAAACTAAAGAAAAAAAACATTTGAAAAAAGCAACGGTTTTATCATCAATTCGAATACTACCGTTTAAAAAAAGAAGTGTTGCGTGTAAGTGCGTGCGCGCAGCGTCGCTCGTTTTATTGTCGCTGCAGTTGCTGTACACGTGTGCGAGATGTACCATTTGTTACAATAATCACTAGATTTTTGTACAATTATTTGTTGGAAAAAGACTTTTACTGAGTCTTCTATTTCGTGGAGATTATTAGGCTCTTTTTGTTTGATCCTGACCTGGTAGATAAGGTACCTATGAATCGAGCTGTCGTAATTAAAAGTAAATGCCAATTCTAAACTAAACACGTGCAATTACCTACGATTTATTTTAACTCTTTATTAGTGGCTTCTGTGGACATGATAATTATTCCGATTTATTATAGTTGTAACAGCAATCATATAATTACGTTTAATTCAAATAGGTCTTTATTTTTATTCATTTATTTATTTTTTGTGTAGATTTTTTTCTATTTTGTGAATGTGAGAACGCTGTAGGCTTAGTAGACTGTAGATCTGTTGACCATTTTCTATTTTGTTAAGTACCTGGTACTTATTGAAAGACGTAGACTGTCTATCCATACCTAGTAGCACTGTTATTTGAAAGTATTGTAAAAGCCAATTATTTTTAAAAGAGTTACCGTGGAGTTTCTTGCCGGCTCTTCTCCATAGGAAACGACCAATTGAAACCGTGCACCTAGCTTCTGACGTTTCATAAGTGCCCATGTAGGTTTATGTGAAATAAAATCATTTAAATTTGAATTGATCATTTGTTTATTTGAATTTTTAATGTAGCGACTACCAATTGACCTCTTCAAACGAATTATTGGACAATGCCTCTAGAATGTCGCAAATTTCTGATATTATATTATGAATTATCATTGATAATAATGGTATGACGCCCTGGACCCTGGGTTTCTTAATTTCTAAGGCGCGGAGAAACTGTAATGAACAATAATTTATATACAATTATAATACCCTAAGTATTGCATCCCTATAGGAAACTTTTTAGAAACGTTTTTCTATAAATAATTATCGCTAATTATAAAAAAAATAAGTTACAGTCCGTGACCCATATACTAATGGCATCACTAATTACAGTGAAATAATAACTGTAATAAAGAGCTAATCCAACTAAATGTATGATTAATTATATGTTTATATCGTATCGCTCTATCTAGGACACATCTACGAGAAATGCTTACACTTGTTGCGCAGGAGCACGTATCTCAAAGTTTTCGATCTCTGAAAACATCACGTAGTAGGTACGTAAGGAAAACTTTTTAGTAAAAGAGGTGATAGACATAATTATAGTACAAGAAACAGGGACCTATTAGTTCAACTAGGGTTCAGACTGGCTAAAGATTTTTGAATTGTTCTTTGTTTTATCTTTTTATTACGGATGCCTCTAAAGTGTACGTCTTTCTACATTGTTCTCACATGTAAAATTTCAACATGAATGATGTAACCAATATTTTGTAACAATTTTTTATTTAAAAGAGTGTCCGTGGAGTTTCTTGCCCGTTCTTCTCTATAGGTACCTACTACGCTTTGGAATGAGCAACTAGCTTCATATTTCGGACTCCATGACAATTTAAAAGTGCCTGTGGTGTTTGGTGGTTGAATTGAAATAAATGGTTTGAGTTCGTAGAGCAATCATAGTTGTTTTCATTCTTAAAGGTTTTTGTTTTATTTTAACCAATTAGCTGTTAATTAAACGTATCATGAGTATTACAGCATCTGTGAAAATTCAAAAATGGAGATGGTTGTAAATGAAACATAACGCCAGTTTTGCAGGTGCAAAATATACATCGTATTTGAATGTTGTCCAGACATATTAAAAATTCAAGTATTTGTTGCACTTTAATTGTTATTGGAGCTGTTGTTAAGATCAGGATAGCTAAAAACATTTAAGTCTAAATTTCATCATTAATTTAATTTTAGTCAGAGTTTAATAAATCATAATTATTTGATAATTCGTTATTTTTAGAGAAAGTAGAACCAATAATGTTGAGATCCATTGATCATCGCGGTGGTACACCAAATTAACACACTCGTGCGCATCTGGGGAAATCAACTGCGGCCCGCAAGAGATTATTATATTATCAGTAATAGAATAAATTCTTAGGTACTTATAATTAGTACTCCCACTTCTAGGACATGGAATCTGATGATAAAACCTAATTTTAAAAACACCTGATTGAACTAAACTCCATTTGGTCTAGAGGATCAGCTTACCTCATTCTTCCAATACATGGTTATTATTATGGTCCATTCATCTCCGGCAGAATTGTCAACTTGGACGGAATACCATGTAAAAAAATGGCTACTGGATCCAACTAAGCGGTGGTAAGATCTTTACAGGCTGGTACCTCAACTTTTGGTATCTCAATCACGAATATAACTGCTGACTGTTTCCTTCAGACGCAAATATATGCCAGTGGCCCTGAGTGGTTAGCTTGCGTGTTCTGTACTGAGCTCACACAACGCGTCGTACGTCCAGCCAGTAATAGGACTCGCCCATCAAGGAACGCTGTCCCAAATTGGACGCATTATTAATTTATTACACATAAAAAAGGTATTTTAATAAAACATGTATACTAAAGGATCAATAATTAAGTTATCTTTAAAATGGTGAAGGTTTCAGAAAAATACGCTTGACGGATTTTGCGTTATTTTCAGTTTTTTGTCTACGTTAGATATAACTTTACAAATTAATTTCACTATGTAATATAAACATAATCTTAAATATTCATGTATTAAGTTATTAAAAAAATGCTCTAATTTAACATACAATGTCGCCCATGGGCATGTGACTGCCCCTTTTTTCTGAATATCCATGAAAAATTGTCGAAAATTAAAAAGACCCGGGAGTCTATCTTTAATATATTTTTCATGTTATACAATGTTTTATTTTTTGAGAAGCTTTCGAATAACATTTTCGAAATGGACCCCCATTTCGAAACTGTTATTAACTAAAATTATAGATTTTTTGATTATTTAATAATAACGATCTGTCTATTGATAGTTTGTTTTTTAATTTCATTATCATCCTCCTAAATATTTTAACCTTTTAATACTCACTGCTAAGAACAGGGATATTTAATTGACTTTCCTTATTTATTTTTTTTTTGCGAAATTTTTACTCTTAGACTTCTAGAGCTTTTCCTCGGATTTCGTTACAGTTCAGGAATCAATAATGTTCTGTGAATGTTATGTAGTAGATTATTAATAATTATTAAAAAAGTCCCCCAATACGGGGATTTTACTGACTTACACTAGTTTAAAAAAAAATCTTTTTTGTATTTCTCTTGCCTCCGTTTTATTTTTTTATTTGAGAAATTTAATAAAAAATGTTAGTTAATCCGATCAAATAACTCATAAGATTCTAGAAATAATAAAGAAATCCAAGTCGAGCCAATAACATCGGAGATATAGCAAAAAAATTAAAGCAGTCACAAACGCCATTAAAAAAATAAAAAAATGAATAACATGAAAAATATTAAAGATAGACCCACCCCTTTCAATGTAAATTTTCGATAATTTTTCATGAATATTCAGAAATATACGAGTGATCACATGACCATGGGTGACATTGTATATTTTTTCCAAAACATTAACATCTCGTTAAGACGTGATCTTCAGTATAAAATCATTACACGTCGGATATCGTCGCCTTAATTTATTTTCTCTCTTTGCGGCCCTCGGTTGGCATCCCGGGTGATAGGTACAAAAGTAAGCACGCGCACATGTGGACTTACAGAAATAAACACAATACTTACACTTACTAGTAATTGTGCCACCCGCCCGTTTCGGCGCGCGGACAAAAAGACAACACCATTTTTTATATAAATAAGCTCTCTTTGAAAACTCCGTAGATAAGTAGAGCATTTTGTTTATGTAACTTTTGTAAGATAAATTATAATTAATGGTTAAAAGGGTATGGTTAATAACATAGGTTTTATCGACGCTTATTGGTTGGTTTTCGTCAAAAATGATTTGTTGGCATCTCAAGTCGTATTTTATCTCATCGTTAGCTGTGTGGTCTTTAGCGCGCAAGTGACTAAAATGAAGATAGATTAGGTTCAAGGTTGTTTTATCTATCTGGAAATCCGACATTAGCCTTTAAATTCGCTAACTATTTAGTACGTTAAATACCATAATTCCGTTTCTGGACCCTCTATACATTTACTTGATGTAGCTACTTAATATTATTTTAATAATTGTCAAATACGCCGATGGTTGACGAGAGCAGTGGTGGCCCAGTGGTAACGGCCCCGACTTACGAGTTATTGGTCATGGGTTCGAACCCAGGCAGGCGCTTTACTTTGTGTAAATAATTTCATGACCACTGCTTTGAAAACGATGAAGGAAAACAGCAGTGAGGAAACCGGCATGTCCTAGAACCAAAAAATCGAAGACATCTGAAATCTACAAACCCGCGCTGTGCCATCTCGAACAGAGGAGGATGCCTGTGTCCCAGCAGTGGGAACATTATCAGCTGACTATGCTATGCCGACAGATCACACTGTCCACATGAAGTGCAGTTCAGACTACGCTGTACTACTTCGCTATATAGTAAAGCATATTGCGTCATAAGCTATAACTATATACCATGATGTTCACACTATTCGCTATTTATCGCAAGCTGAGGCCTTTCTGTGAGTTTCTTTTAACCATCTCGACTTCATGCATCAACCGCGTTTTGCGCTCCAATTGGCCCTTCACTAATGAAGGGCCAATCGGAGCGCCAAACGCGGTCGATGCGTAAAGTCGGGAAGGTTAAAAGAAACTCACACTAAGCCCTCAGGCCTACTATGTATGGTAAGTTATTTGACTACAATCCGTCATAAAGTGCACACACAATGGATTTGATACCTACTCACTAGCGTGGAAAGCTCATCAAGCGATGACAATGACATGGAATTTGAATCCAGCTTTATATTTTTGTGAAAAAGAAACAAAATAACCGGACAATCGTACGATATAGCTTTGAGAATCGCTCAAGTTTAACGCGTACAACAAACCAATACTTTATAGCATAACGTTGTGTGAACGCGTCCATACAAAATGTATGCTGAGCAATATTGTCATGCTATACAATATTTGCTCTAAGCTATATATTATAGCATCGTCTGAACTGCCCTTGATTCAAAGTAGTTACCACTGCTTGTAGCCAAAGCTATTCAATACCTACTGCATTGCCAAGTTGACAAAACTGTGCTTGTAATTTTACCTCAACCATACAGTGTCAAACCCGAACATAGCAGGACCTACCTACCGCTTGGCTGCAGAAATAGGTCGACAGGTACAGTCCGGTTGTTGAAAGAATGCGTTCCTGACACCTGTCAGTTGGATAATTTCTAATAACTATAATGAAGATCACATTTGCAAAAAAACGTACTCATTTGTATGAAACTGACAGGCTGTAGGCATACTCAGGCTTAAGGCTGATTTCAGGAATCATAAGTCTAGGTATTAAATATAATACAATTTCTTAGAATACTATAATAAACAACGCTGTGCAGCTTTAAATAATACAGACTCACGTCCAAAACATTTCCACTGTAGGAAATCTATAAACAAAACTGACGCAATCTGAAAAAAAAACGTTTCTCACGTGTTTCGAGTGACAACACCAAATCATAGCCACATGCAACATCATTACTCATCCCTTTAACAAAAAAAAACGAAATAACACTAAAACCCCGAAAAATACTAAATTAACCCCTAACTTTCCATTTCGAATTGAAATGACATTTTTTTGTAAAAAGAAAAAACGCGCTCATCTTAATTTTAACCCATTCGTAGACATGTGCACAAAAAAGGTTTTTTTTTTTCTCAAAGTTCAGTAACCAGATAGGGATTAAAAACTACAGTTATTTTAGATTTTTTGTTGGTTCACTAGTTTTTAGACGCGTACAACTCCAGTTATAATTAAGAGCCACATGTCACACTAGTGATGCAAGTATCAGATGTCGATATTATGTTGCTGAAACCTAACAACCTAAAATTGACGAAATAACTTTATTTTACCATTTCAGTTCAGCACTTTTGCTTGATCAGTTCCCATTTTTTATCTAAAAGTGCGTTAATTAGCTTTATAAGAAGTTTTCCTGCTTCCATACTTTTCTATTGGTTGTCATCTCAGTAGTCAGCCCCTTTCTGGCCATATCATATTTTATGTGTAAAGATGATAGGATCGAAGTATAGTGATCGACCATTATTTTAATAATGATCGATCACTATACTTCGATACCTACTTCCAGTTACAATTGTAGTACCTACCTATTTATACCTAATATAATTATCCATCTATTAGCAATAATATTTAGGCCAAAATCCACCAAATTCATCATATTATCACCAATTCCATAATTAAACTTCAACATTAAAATTTATCGATACACTCACCCGAGACACATCCCTAGTGCACTTGTTTCGTATCATAAATCAAGCGAGCTCGCGCTTGCGACGTATCGATTATATTACACACCACATTTAAGTAATAGTTTTATTCTGTTTATCTGTTCAACCTGTGCTGTCGCCCTTTGATGTAATTTTTTTTATTTTTATGTTATACTGAAAGTTTGGAGGTAGGTATTACATATATCCACTATATTGAAATTGTAGAACGCATAAACGAACGGTGAAATCGTTTTCAGAATTTCGATTTTAGTCGAATCGTTTGTGAAATAACATAATTAAGTGTAAATTCTGCATCACGCAAGCAGCGTTTACCGCGCAATCACAGTATTTATATAACTTCCCGACATCAATCGTCGGGCAGTTGCCCACCAGACACGACACCTATCTGCTCGGTGGATCCACGGAATAGATAAAAGAGGTATAAAGAGGTTTTATCTGTTTTGTGGGTGGATCCTCCCTTTTCTATGGAGGATGAGTGAACTTTTGTACCCTGTTCCTCATACCTCTACCTAAAAGATATTCATTAAGCTCTGTTATGTAGTTACTAAAACCTTTAAGCATTTTGTAGGTTTTAATTTTTCACTATTTATCATAGTGTGAAAATGCTTAATGAGCAGTTAATTGAACTCGGTCCAAAGTTCTACAAAAGAGAGCTGCTAGGCAGTGCATGTATTTTTTAAAACACATCTGCAAGTATTTAATACCTTTATTTTGCATGATTTCAAATGTTTATGAACTATTCTTGCTAATTAACAGAGATTAATCTCGCTCATGAATTTGTAACCAGGAACTCGACGTCCGCCATATCTTGAATGAATGTTTTGCAGGCTAATGACCCTTGTAGGCAATTAGCAAAGTTTTTTTTTTAACAGAGCCGTTTCTAACCCGTCGAATGGTTGAAAAAAAAAAATTGTCTGAACAAGATAAGACTTGAATTATAGTTTAGATCAGGTTCATTTACCTAACTATCTAATAGGGATGATGCCTGGGTAAAAAAATAAATTCTTTTTAGTCCGTCAGTCAGATAATAAAAAAATATTAAACACGTATTTTTTGCTTTATCAGATTAATAAAAAAAAAATACGATAAAACGCATTAAAGTTGGGGAGTGGGGGTCACTACGTCACAAGTAAGTATAAAATCTACATACTCGTGACGTCATGGCAATATAAAGTCCGGTTAAGCAGCCAAGACCTTAGTGGTCAAAACTGCGAGTTGCCATGTTAAAAAAAAAACGTCATGGCACATTTTAACTCTATCGCCGTAATATTTTGAAGGGAAAATGCGACTCCAATATTTTTTAATAATCTACCAGACGGACAATTTTTTTTTTGTCATTTTCCCTATTGTATACCTAACCCTAGAGTCTTGGGTATATAGATACTTAGTTATGATTAAAAACAAAAAATATTGGAGGTATCTAGGTAGCTACCTAGTTTAAAATTAATTGAATCAATTTTGTTTTTATTTCACTAGAGAATCCAACATTGGTCAGCTAGTATTCTTGAATAGAGAATTCTAATCGTAACTAGTCTAAACTAATATTTACAAATGTGAAAGTGAGGTTTTTTTTTTGTTTGTTTGTTACGCTTTCATACTAAAACGGCTGAACGGATTTGGATGTAATTTGGCACATGGGTAGATCATGACCTGGGCTAGGACATAGGGCACTTTTTATCCCGATATTCCTACGGGATCGACACCTATGCGGGTGAAACCGCGGGGTGCAGCTAGTACCTTATGAAGAAACGGTGTGAAAGTAGGTAGGTACCTACCTAATCACAAACCACCATCCATCTTACCAGCTATCAAACATCAATTTATGATTATCTTTAAAACTACAGCGGATACGTCGCTCGACGGATACGAAAACTTCTTTATTTTTACATAATATTAATTATAGCGGTCCTCTTACACGCATGCTCAACAAATGTGTTCGTTACTGACTCATGACACGGTTAGGTACCTACCACGTTATGACATACCTAAGGATGCAGCTCTGTAGGCATTATGATGATACATGGGCTGGAACAGGAAACAATGTTACATTGTTTGATTGTATTAGATTTCGAAAGCGGGTTCTTAAAAAAATTGTTGTCTTATTGGATGTCGTTTTTGTGAAAAAAAACGTCTGTGTTCAGATAGAAAGAATGGACCTGCTGAAAATAATATCCCAAGATGACGCCGATATTTTTAAAATTACTAAACTAGGGAGCCAACACCTCTCGAACCCAATTAAAATATTTAGATTGGCAAATACTCACCGGAAGAAAGCCGTAGAATCAAAGTATGTTACGACACTTCAGCACCCGCAAAGCATCTCCTACGGAATAAGGAGAAGTTGCCAGAAAACATAAAAATCTTTTCAGACACAGCAAAAATATTTTAAAAATCTGAAAGAAAAACTAATACGTCGTCAAAGTGTTGGAGAGAATGGACTGACCATGAAGTATATTAATGGCACACCAACAATAATAAAAACCCTTACAAAAAACTACGAGCAATAAACGAAACCATACCTACGACAACTAGCAACACCTACCAAATAATCAACAATTACCAAAATATAGAAACCAACAAATCACGGCTCAGATTTTTCTACCTTAATGCTCGAAGTATACGCAAAAAAGGAAAATTTGATGAACTTAAATGCATTTTACAATCGCCACCTAATACGATACATGTTATTTTACTGACTAAAACGTGGATTAGAACTGAAACACAAACCTTGGAACTACAAATAAACAACTACTCACACAACTACAACTACAGAACCGATTCAAGAGGAGGTGGAGTTTCAGCATATGTCCACAATGACCTTAAACATAGCCTATCAGAGTCTAAGTACACAGGCCTATCTATGGATACGACTAGAGCGATATGCACTGGAAGTAGGAGTTGTATACGACCCCGGCGATACTAACTACATAGATTTTCTGGAGGTATATGAGTCCCAACTACAACAAAGAAACAGGGCAATAGTGTTCGGAAATTATAACATTGATCATCTAACCAATGACAAAAAGACTAAACAATATAAATAACTCTTGAAGGGAACTGGACATACATTACTAAATAAAATCACCAAGAAATATTGTAGGAGAGAATCGAATACTAGAAAATCTATTTTGGACCATGTCAGCTCTAACCTGAAAGACGATCACTTCCACCTAGCAATAGCTGACTCCTCAATGTCAGATCACAAACAAATATATGTTGAACTTAAGAAAACTAAATTCCCTCGAAAAATACGGACCCAATACGAAGCAATAGATTTTACAAAACTACATGATATGCTAGAAACAACAAACCTTGAAGAATTGGATGATGACTACGCACTACTAGAATACAAAATAAAATCCATAATTGACAAAAGTAAAACAACAAAACCCAAAATTCTGAGCCTACCCCGAAACGACTGGATAAATAAAAATATAATTGATGATATCAAAGAAACTCATTGTGGACAGAACTAAAAAAGAATCAAAATAACATCACTCTGGAAGCAGAATTTACCACAAAAAGAAAACATGTTGCCAAACACATGCTAGATACAAAGAATATTTTCTACTATAAACAGTTTAGCGATTGTATTAATAAACCTAAGAAAATGTGGAATTTGGCAAATGTCTTAGCAAACTATAAAATTAAACAAAATTGTGCTCCTTCAAAACTATTGATCGATTCAAAACACATTACAAACCTAAACAAAATTTGCCAGATTTTCAATGAGTACTTTGCCACGATAGGACCCCTTTTAGCGAAAGATCATTTAATGATGATCACACACATGCTTTACCAAAAACTTCTGCAGAAGACACTCCAGTGTTATCAACTCTTGGTCTATGTTCCGAAACTGAAATTACAAAAATTATACCAAATCTCGACCCTAACTGTAGTACTGGATTAGATGGAATTAGTACAAAAGCAATAAAATGCATAAAAAATATAATAGCGAGCAACCTGAGCAAATGCTTCAACAAACTGCTAGCTGAAAGTAATTTTCCCGATTCCCTGAAAATGGCAAAGGTAACTCCCATTCACAAATCAGGTTCAAAAAGGGACCCAGGTAACTACCGACCTATTTCAGTGTTGCCAGTATTATCAAAAATACTAGAAAAAAACCTATATAACCGATTAGATAAACGTTTAACTTCTATCAACTTTCTTTTAGACAGGCAGTACGGGTTTAGACCAAAAAGCAGCACACTAACAGCAACAGTCGATCTCGTTACTAAAATTAAGCAAAATGTAGATAGAAAAAACATAGTCCTTGGTATCTTTATTGACCTCAAAAAAGCGTTCGACACTATAAGTCAAGAATTGCTACTTAAAAAGCTAGAAACCATCCAAATTACCGGCAATGCTGTAAAAATGTTAGATTCCTATCTGAAAAACAGGTTGCAGTTAGTTCAAATGGATAATAATTATCAAAGTGGCGCATTACCTATAACGTGTGGCGTTCCTCAGGGCTCAATTTTGGGACCCCTGCTTTTTTTAATCTATATAAATAATATTCAGGAAATTTGACTACATGGCCATCTTACTCTATACGCAGATGACACTTGCTTATTTTATTTCGGATCCTCCATTCGTGATTTAGTTTCCCAGACACAAGATGATTTAAACACCCTTTTTTCACGGTTTCAATATAACTTATCAACAATAAATATTTCCAAAACGTGCTATATCTTGTTTAAAACAAAAAATAAAATAATACCTCCACATAATCCATTAGTTATTAACAATGTTCCCCTACTGCAAAAATCGTGTGAAAAATATCTTGGCTTAAGAATGGATAGTTCTCTATCGTGGACTGTTCACTTGGATCATATAAAAACAAAGCTAACGTCACTACTTGGATCCCTCCGAAACATAGTTCGATGTATTCCACATAGACTGCGTCACACCATGTATAACGCCTTGGTAAAACGACATCTACTATATCTGGTTGAAATTTGGGGTAGTGCGGCCAAGACGAAGCTAGCAGGTCTCTAAGTTGCACAAAACAAAATAATAAAAATGATTTTTAACTACCCATATTTAACATCAACATGCAAAATTTATGAAGAAACCAAAATAATGAACATCAGACAGTTATATATTTACAATACATGTATTTTCATTCATAAGGTACTCAACAAAAGTATACAGACTAATTTATCGTTTACTAAAGTAAAACAAGTAACCCAACGTAGCACTCGCCGAGCTAATTTTCTGATTTTACCGAAGATGAGAACTAAGTTTGGCAAAAAAATGTTAACTGTTGAAGGAGCACAATTATACATCAAAATACCCCCATGTATAAAAAAAAATTACACTCATTCAATGCATTCAAAACACAATTAGCTGAATATTTAATCACACAACACCCTTCCTAAAAGCTGAATGCATTGGATGGGTACCTTTGACATACATAATTGCTACCGTGACATCTGCGACGAACTTTACATTTATAATTTATTAAACATTGTTCTCATGTAAGTGACTTTGTGTCTTTTTTGAGAATAAAATATATTTAAACCTAAACCTGAAACTAGATCGATTGCAGGTATAAAGTAGCTAATCTAGTTTGCACTCTGCCATACTTAGAATTCTATCCAAAATCAAGGATGGAGTAAAAACAATAAAAGGGTTTCCTATACTACATAATAAAACACATCATAATTGTAATGATTTCGTTTAATACAACACTAAGTATAATTTACAATGATCAATAAAAGTATTCGTGTTGGCTCGAGCACAAGCTCCACTGAACATAAGCACTCTTTCTGCTGACCAGCTACGTAAAACGGAACGCACATAAGAGGCGGTTCGCACTACACCGCCCGAATCCGCAACGATCGCATTCGGTCTCGTACGAATATTTACGAACGCAAACTTAATCATTCTAAAATAGCGAAATAAAAAAAAAAAAAACAATTCGTATACGGTGTAGTGAGAAACTTTAAACGGTTTCTTTTAAATGACCGCGCACCCATCTCTAAACAATAGTCAAAAATAATGTCATAATAAAAAATTCTCAATTCCAAATTCAGGTTCAATATTTTCGTGTATAGCAATGGATTAACAACGAGATACGTAACTATTGTACTTAACTGTTAGGGTCGGTTCACACGTATTCGTATAAAGACATACGATGTGTAAGATGGACAAAAAATCGCGAGAAATTCAACGTTGTTTAAAATACAGAGAAATCAGTCAGCAAATACTTATCTTCAATTTACGACAGTTATAATTAAGTAGACGTACGAAGAAATTGTATATCTACTGGCTACGGGTTTGTGACGAATGCATGTGAAGGTATCTACACAGGGTCAGGCCACGGTAAAGATAAAATTTGGAATAGAGTTCAGGCGGCGGGAATCATGCTATATATAGGCGGATGAAAACTGCTAACAATTACACATAGATACGTCTTGTATTTATTTCTACTTTTTAAATTGAAAAGCGTTTTACCATAGCCCAACCGTGACAGGATATCGCTATTTTTTTTTGCAAAGTATATGTAAAAATGTGACACACCTACATCGCTAAATGTATACATTTTTAATCCCAAAGTTATTGCGTAATCGAATATACATTTAACATACTCATTTTACAGTTCTACGTTATAAGTATACATACAATGTGTGATATGGTTATTTTCACCCTTTCCGATAATTATCGAAAAAGTAACAAAAATCCCAACATAATACGCACTTAACATTATTTTATAGTAAATGCAAAATCGAAAAATGCACGAAAAAACAAGTTTTTTTTTTAACAAAACAAAAAACTACTATCAGAATACAATGATTTTTTACTACTATACTTAGTTATTTCTTCTATTTTTTTTTTCTCTACAACATGAACGATTTAATATGCAATATAGTTAAGTGAACGTTTACACTCGTCTAAATTTTTACCATTTTTTCAAAAAAGATTTATTTTTTACAATCCATGATAAATATTTACATCCTAAACTTACGCTAAAAACAATTCCTTGGAATCAATAAAGTAATAGAAAAATGGTACCATTAAAAATCATGGCACGCCATTGAAAATAAAAAATTACATGTTTATCTTTACATCAGATCAATAATCACAAAAAAAAAAAATATGTAAAAAATAAAATGGGCTCTGTATTTTTGAAAAATAAATGTAAATGTTCTGAGATCTTTCTTGTATTTCTGCACAAAATGTCGACACAACTGAAACGCTTGGCGTATATTTAAGCTTATTTAACATACCAATAGTTACTACTTATTGTTCTTATTACTTGTATATTACAAATAATGATTAAATATTTTTATTTAAATATTGATATGGACCTTTTAAGGTTATTTATCGTTGAATTCAATGATTATCTGCGCAATCCGTTCCATCTAAAATCTTCCTAACACTTTACGCTATAAATATTTCTAACAAGTATAACTACCTCAGCTACCAAACCTAAGGGAAACCTAAATTTAAAAAAAAAACGTAAAACCTATAATACTTCAAAACCCCGTTAAAACCGGGTCAATTAAAAAATAAAAGAAAAAAATATTTGGTTAACTCTAACTTACAATTCCTCATTTCGAGATCGTCCATTTTTTATTATAAAAACTTCCAACAGTGAACACATTACACTTTCTAGAACACCATTTCTAATAACTTGAAATAGATCTACACCCGTAATTAATATAGTATTATATACTGTGATAATAAACGCCAAACACTGGAGTGTTGTGTAAACGATTTACACTTAGTTCACATGTACACTTGACACTCGCACTGTGTACACTTAGCTTTGGATACAGGATGGTACACTCAATCGTGTACTTACAACCACACATCATACTTCATCGCGTAGGGTAGAACCACCTGTACACGTGGTAGTGGTTGCTTTATTTGTCAGATCTCTGTTCGTTGAGGGAGAGGTTTTCGGCCTCGTCCTTGATGTGCGACATGGAGGGCCGGTATCGGTCCTCTGCGCGAGGGTAGTCGTCATAGGGACTAGTCTCGCCGGAGCGGTTGCTGGATGACTCCTTGTTTGAGTTTGAATAATCTAGAGGAAAGAAGACAATTTTTATCAGGAAATATAAAAGTATTAAGAAAACGAGAGCGAAAGAAAAAAAAAATATCATGAGATGAATGTGTGGAAGTGAGAAGAGTAGAGGGTACAGATTTTATTTTAAACTTTTTTTGCAGGTAGACAATGTTCCCGAAAAAGATGGAAATTTAACAGCGGTAACTCTTTGGAAGACCAGTCACTTGCTAGACCAAAGGTGACGTTTCTGGCCTGGAATCTGGTCTAGACAATGATGCCATCACCAATAGCAAAAGTATATAACACACTTCTGTTTTCTACTTGCAGAGTGGTTTCGTTATTTAAAAATGCAACTGAACATCAGTCATTACTTCAGCAAGATAAAGATAGTGAGCATGCAAGCATACCTTTGTTAGAATAATCAGATGCCTGCATCTCATTCTTGAGCGCGTAGATGTTGGGTTTGACGTCCTGAGTGTCGCTGGTCAAGTCCTCGGCCTTAACGTCGTGCGACGAGCTGCTGCTGCCGTACCCATTTAGCATGGGGGGCCGGCTAATAATGATGATAACTGGTTAATACATAGATAGAGAAATCGTACCTATTTTCAATATTGAGAACGTTTTAAGAAGCCCTCAAAACGATGAGAATTAAGGCGTCGAATGTCACCGAAAAGAATATCATATTCGATCGTTTCTCTACCAGTGATCCGGATTCCGGATTCCGGATTCTTTAGGCCAGTCAATTCAGCTATCTCGTTCCAATCGACATCTTATAAATCTCTTCCTATTACAAAAATATAAATATTTTTTCAAGAGGACTTCTTTTGTTACTTTTTTTAACGACGGATCTGTCTTTGCTTTATAAAACATTGGTTTGTCTCATCCCTTTTAATATTATGTAACTAAAGTTCATTGAAAAATGAATGTAGAAATCTAAATTACCTGTAATCATCATGCGAGGATGGGTAGTCCTCGGACTGCATCATGTGGTCCTCACCGGACATGTATGACAGGTTGCAATCTTCCATCATGCCCTAAAAATAGCAAATATATAGTTAATAACAGTTATCCTGTAAAAACAAAACTTATAAATCATGAACTCACTACACTTCATGTACTTTACAAACCGTATTATAATAATGTTCTACATTTTAATAACATTGTATTAGAAATTAAGATTGTTATTTACCGTACATTTGAGTGTTTTAACTAGGTCACATACATTGTACCATACCTGTAGGTTTCTTTTTAGCGCTTCGCTGTATCCGTGGGGACTGGTCATCATTGGAGGACTTTGAGCTCCCATGAATCTGTGAGAACATTACACTAGTTATAGAATTTGCAAATCATAAAAATAATATTCGGCTTTCAAAACAAATTACTGCATTTTTATTTTAAAAACTTTGGTTCTAGTGAATTCATAATATTAAATGAAACTGATCATTTGATAAAAAACAAAATTAATAAAAAATCATACCCCCGGCCATTTCAGACCTCTTCCAAATCAACATATAACCATTTACACTATTATAGTGAATTCTGTACTGTGTATATCTTGTGGAGTGTATAATTTTGAATTAGAAATCCAATTTATATGAAAAGTGTCTCAGTGAGTGTGTGAATGTGTATGAAAGAGAAAGATAAATAGAATATAAAATAGAAAATGGAAAAAAAGGCAAGCTTATCAAAAATATGTTAGAAAAAACTTATCTATCATGCGACAAAAATGCACAGGCAAAGCATAAGAAGCGGTACACTTACCTCAAGGATTACATGCACAAATGTTAAAGATTGGGAATAGTAAAAGATTAAAATATAATATTTAATCTTACTTGGGTATCCAACGACGATCCTTTACAATAATTCGTATTAGATGCAATACATGCAAGTCTTTGTAAAAATAAACATTGTTTATAATCATTGATATAGCTCCGGAGTTTCATCAAATGTAAATTAAAATATTCCATGTAATTACATTAGCAAAATATGATATAAGCTAATTTATTAAACATGTTATTTGTTTTGTGATGTTAAAAACTATTGCAAAACAATTGGCTATAGCTTCGCACTCTAGGAGTCTATAATACTTGTGTGTGCTTATATTTCTTATCTGGATGCCGTCATTATTTATTCTTATTCACTCGGTATTTCTGCTCATTAATTACGAGCATCAATTTAATTAATATTATTTTCCAATATTCATAAAATTTCTATCATAAAAGACATAATATGTTTTTAACGTCTGAAAATATCCTTATTTAAAGAAATGGAAGCACACACTGTGTTTATAATCCGCTATTATAAACACGTGTCTAGTTACAGACTAACATGACATGTTGAATTAATCTAAGCTTACACGGTGAACACTTTACAATAATGGTCAGAAACATCAAATCTAGTGTGTCTACCGAGGATTATCTCCTTTACTGTAATATTCTGATAATTCTCGGTTTCTGTATTCTCACATACATTAACGCTATGTGGACGCGATCGTCCAACGACTCACGTTTTTATATAAAAAGACCTCATTTTATCACATTTTAAGTCGACATATAGTCAGAAGTTTGCGTAACTAAAGAAATAATCTTATGACATCTAAGTATATATTTCATTCTTAGTCAGCTCTTTGTGTTGATGTCCATAATTTTAGAAACACTTCTTTAGAATCTTTAATCCAAAATATTATTTAAATCATTATCACCGGCTATTTTTTACTAGTATGTAATATTATGAACATCATAAAAAGCTATACTAAGTAGATTCGTTGGACGGTCGCTTGTGTGTCGCGGCGCCCTTACTGTGGCGGGTTGTGTGCGGGCCCGGCGGCCGGCTCATACTTCCGCGGCCTGCCCCGACTCAGGTGACGTCTCTTCACGAATTCCGCGTCGTCCACCATCCAGAATGAGCCGAAGTCGTCCTCGTAGCGCACGAAACATTTGTGCAGTGACAGGTTGGTCCGGATAGCGTTCTATAATTGCATCGCCGTTTAATAACTATCATAGTTATTCAAAAATCTCCAATCGTCTTAATATTAATGCTTGTGCTTTCATTGCTAAGAATCTGACTAAAAAATTTCGAAAACTGGCAATGAAACCACAATCAGATCGTCGTGGAATGGAACACCGTACCATGCAGGAAAGGATAGCCCCGGAAACCCTGAAGGATGGACAGGAAAGGAGGTTAATAGGCAAGCGAGAAAACGTTAGTCACCGTTGTGCCGAAACCCACGTACACACACATAAAACCTAAATACAGAAAAAAATACATGACCTCACAAGTTGGTGACGTTATAACTAGCAAGCTGCTAGTTATAATGCCACTCACAATGATCAAGAGCCCACTACACAAATAATTACAGATTCAAATCTGAAACGAGATGAAAACGTTTATTTACACAATAAGAGTTAGATACATCGCTAGGTTAGATAGAAAATATTTAAGAGAAGATCAAAATGTACCGAAAACTGTGAAGTGTATGTTATGTGCAGTGTTTGGTATTGTGCAAGATTTTTTTGGGCATTTGGAGTTACGTCTTTTCCGAATCTCTTTATCTATTTCACTCTTGGGAGAACTAGCTCATAAATGGTGAAATTCGACTTTCTCATAGATCAATTTTATAACTTGAATGTCTGACAAATCTCCCTGTGTATTTAAACACGTTAGATATAGAGGAGTTTTACGGATCCAATAAAAGTTTTTGATGTTTTGGTTGAATCTGAGTATTATTAGAGAGTATTTCATGATACGTAGACTGAAGATTTACAACTGTAATTTTCAGTACTAATATGTTTATTTCCTTAGATTCCTTCTTCATTGTTAGTTATTTTATAAGGAGTGCTCATAAAATCTTACTGTACTGTGTTCTTATGTGATTTGGATGTGGGGTGAGTATTTATATATTCCTTTTGGTGTAAATGTTATATTTGTTTCATTTGTTTTGAAGTATCTATCTATTAGTTTCTTGTTGTGTTGTAAATGTATATTTCTTCGTTTGTGTTTGTTAGACTAAGTATATTATAAAAAGATTTTGTGGAGTTTTAGTAGGTAGACTGTGTACTAGTTTTTGAAATATGATTTTGTTAAAGTTAAGTGAGTAATGTGTTGTAAGTAAAGTGTTATGTTATGTGTTACAGTAGTATCATTTGTAAGTAAGCTGTAATTTTTTGTTGATTTGTTTAGTTGGAGAGTCTTATTGTATTCTGTAAGAAGCAAGAGCAGTGTTTATAATGTTGTATGTATAAATGGCAGTGCAAAAATATATTATTGTATAGTATTTTCTGTAAAGTATACAATGTATAGTTTGAGTGATTGTCATTCAGTAAGAATATCTTGTCAATGTAAAGTTGTGCATAGATAATTGTTATTTGTATACATTGTTTATTAGTAAATTATAGGTATAAACATGGTGTGGTATGATATGTAGGTGTGCGTAAACATTTTCTGCAAGTTTGAAAGAACAGGTCTGCATGGCAAGAGTAGATTGTAAAGTATAGTAAGATACTAAAATGTAAAGTACCCCATTTTAGTCAACCTGATCGAGTGTAATGTTATGTACTCCCAAAATGATTAGAAGAATTCCACGCTTAAAGGGTGTGTCAAATGTTAAGCAGAACATGAAGTTCCAATGTTCCAGATGTCTTAAAAGACGATGTATGAACTACAATTGTATGATGTACGAATGAGGTAAACTGTCAGCTGTGTTAGTGAAAAATTGTATGGTGAATTGATAAACTTGAGATGCATTAAATAGTCAAGAGTAATGTTATGTCTCCAAAACCTCCCTTAGATTGTAAAGGGTTAAAACTTCGTTCAATGTAAAGTGTCAATTGAACAGTGTAGTGTAATGTAATGCAGGTCTGCATGGAGGTAAGTAGATGCAGTAAACTGCTAAGAGTAATTTATGTTTCCAAACCGACCCAGTGTTAAAACTTCGTCCAAAGTAAAGTGTAAACTGTATAGTTTAGTGTAATGTAATGCAAATAGCAGTAGAACAGGTCTGCATGGCTGGAGATGTAGTACCCGGCGTGCATGGGCGGCGGGTGCGCGTGCGCGGCGCGCTGCGGGCGCCGCTTGTAGAACTCCACCTCGTCCACCGTCCACACGGCGCCCTTCACGTTCTCCACCCGCATGAAGCATTTGTGCAGCGACAGGTTGTGACGCACCGCGTTCTGTGTCGCCACTCAACGCGTCTTTATATGCTTCAGTATTTGTTGGACGATACGCTATGTCTTTTAGAGGACTAGACAAAACGCCATCAACAAATCGATTGGTGAAAAGTTTATTTATGTCAATTTTTGTAACAATAATAAAATCAATATCGTTAAGGAATAAATTGGTAAGATAGAATATAAATCAGGTGATCATAATGTCGAATTATCTGTCATTATTTGTAATTTTCATAGCGCATCGTCGTCGTCACACATATTCATTTGTTATACAAATTAGAACATCTTATAGGATAGAATATACATCTATAAGCTTCTTATTATAATTTATTAAACTTCAATCTCCAACTCGCATGTTCATTGATTGCCTAATATTGATTTAGCAAAATGTTGCAGACGGTCGAACTACCTCAGTTGAAGATTGCAGTCATAATATATGTATGTAGATATAAGTAAATACGAATAAACATAATAATAAACTACATTTACCTTGTCTCTTTGGATTTCAAACAGTCTTTTGTTCAAAAAGAAAATATTAGTTTTATGTCTAGATCTACACAATTTTTAATAAGTATATTTTCATTATTTTGAATAACAATATTTTCTGTAGTATTATATTCCTTTAATCACTTGAGTATCTTTATTTTTTGTTGGCAATCATGTTGTTTCAATATTGTAAAAAACTTATTTGTCTATGACATACCTTCCAAGTAGCTGCGTTGCGCCTGAAGTAGCAGAAAGTAGACTGGAACCAGTTGTAAATCTCGTTCAGAGTCAGCTGCTTGTCTGGAGATTCAATTATAGCCTGGAAAATACAAAGATTCAATAATTATATTGCTCAATTTAGTGTAACTTAGAAAGTCTTGACCTTGTGTAGTTAGAAATGATCTTAAATCTAAATATTTAGTTTATTCTTCCTTAAATAAATAATTAAACAAACACCTTTAGTACATTAGGTCCCAATATGCACCCTTAAGGAACCCATAAGTATTTTATATCAAACTATTACATTCCATAAAAGTTTGTTTTACGTAACTTACAGAATCATTTTGTTGTGTCATACATACTTCGGTAGCAATTAAAAACGGTAATTTATATTACAGAAAGTCAAAAGCTTTAGAGAGTACAAACCTGTCGAATAAGTGAAGCATATGTGAACGGCGGCCGCACATCAGCGGATTTGTAAAACTCGCGGTTGCGTTGTATCTCTGAAAATATTAAGATATAGTTTTAAGACAAATATAAAATAATATTGCCCTACAACAAAGAAGAAGTAAAAATGAATACTGGAAATATTGAACTAAAAAAAAAAACTGAAACATTGAACTTTTTTATTTAGTACCTATTTCTTTACCTTGTTGCACATCTAATCCAGCTCTTTCGAGCATATACGGAAGACCTTTAAGACAGAAACGATATTTTTTAAATATTGCATATAGTTCTTATACTATTAAATCACAGTCAAAATAACGAGTTTTTGATTACAATGAAACCTATAGCTACGCTTTTTACGTGATATTAGTGGTAAAATGATGGTTGCATAATAATTACCTCCTGCAATGGCGACGCCTGATTTATCAGAGACACGGCGTCGAACTGGACCAGGAGATGCACCTTCAGAAGCACCACCTGAAATTATTATACAGTGAATAGTTATTCCTTTTTTTTCTGTCATGTCAAGAAACAGTTCTCTGTGGTTCCAAGAAAACACATTGCGATGACTAGTCCACTTTTCAAGCGCTGATAGCAATATTTTTTGTCAAAAATTCAGTTAAGGGATGTAATAAAAACTCGTGTCCTCATCTTAATCTTCTAGTCCAAATACTAATTTATATCAGGTCTTCTTCTGTAATACCTCTCTATAAGCCGTCATCTTGCCAGTCACCCCCTTTGTAGTTATATCATCTTTCACACAATCCATCCATGTTTCCTGTGATCTTCCTCTAAAGAAACTTTATGTCATGACAAGGCCAGTTGTATCTTTAAATTAATTGCGTAGTATCATAAAATACAAGCAGGTTATCGTGCGTATTAGAATGTTATTTTAGTATCATAACTGGTGAAAAATCCTCCATATTTCGCCGTAAAACACACCTCCCCTTTGGGAAATAGAGGCCTGATGTTTTCATACCATGTGGATGCTTGGCCTGGTGATGCGTGGTGTCCCTGGCGGCATGCAGGTGGCGCATCATGGCGGCGAGGCGGTCGCGCTCGCGCCGAAGCTGCAGCTCCAGCTGCGCCACCACCTGCATCTGCACACGCGCCTGCGCCGCCGAGCGGTCGTCCAGGGTGTGCGCGGCTTCCAGGTGCCTGGGAGTAAGGGGGAAGTTAGAAAAGAACAATGTTGGTTGAAGTTTTTTGACGAGGATAAATCCTGGCTTAAAATCGATCACAGGACAAGGAGACTTATTCCGAGTTGTTGGCCAATCTTTAATAATAGGGACGAAGACAACTTCTTTTATTTTTTTCCGTCAGGTAGATTAATAAAAAAATATTTTACACATGTTGTTTTCTTTTTTTTACGTTAACAAAAGATTACGGCGATACATTGAGTTAAAATGTGCCATGACGTCACGAGTTTGCAGATTTTATACTTACTTGTGACGTAGCGACCGCCACTATCCAACTTGAATGCGTTTTATCTTAAGTATTTTTTTATTAATATGATAAAGCAAAAAATATTTTTATTGCCTGACTGATGGACTAAAAAGAATTTCTTTTTTTTTACCCAGGCATCATCCTTATTGAAAACGCATCAGAAAAAGTAGAAGAACATTTTGATAATACTGATTTTCAGAACTTACTAATAAAAGTTTTTAAAAAAGCTTGCGACTGATTTGTAGCAATTTTAGTCAAGACTAGCTTTTGCGCGCGGCTTCGCCCGCGTGGATATCGCAAAATATCCCACGGGAACGTACTACCGATACCGGGATTACATACCTAATAGCCGAGGAAAAGGTCATTGACTCCTACCGCTGCGCCCGCGTTGCCGTCAACCACAATTATTTTGTTACGCGTAATTTTATATCTGTGATATCTTTTAAACCATTCATTTAAATGAAATGATGTCGATGCATATTTTAATCCAAAATAAAATGCCCAATTTAAATAACATATTATTTTTATTGGATAAGGATTAATATAATACCGGTCAAAATAGCTTCGGAATAATAATGAAATTTTTATCAAATTCTGAATGATAATAATTTTAATTTTATTATAATTTTAATTTTTGATCTTAATTTTAATTGTGATGTTGATTTTAATTGTGTTGTTGATTTCAAGTGTAAACTATGATCCTAAGTTGATTGAAATAAATAAATAATAATAATAATAATAATAATGGTTACTGTGGGTCAACCTTAGAAGATAGACATTATGTCATATTTTGTTGAACTTTTTAATATGAACAATACTGTAGAACATAAATTGTATGTATCTTTTGCGGTTTATGCGGCGCACGCCAATAAAGCTCCCAATCGGCGTGATTTTTTCCGACTTCTTCAACCAAATAATCGTCATATTTAAGCCAATTTACAGAAAATCTTGATGAATTATACACCAAAACCTTACTCAAGAATCATTCCGTCTATGGGTAAAAACCGTTTGAAAATCCGTTCGGTAGTTTTTGAGTTTATCATGTTCAGACAGATAGACAGACGCGGCGAGGGATTTTGTTTTATAATATGTAAGGATAACATGAACAGTTCAGGATGGATATAAAATTGAACAGTGGACTCACTTTAAGAAAGCCTGGTAATCTTCAGCAAGCGCATCGCAGCCGGGCCATTTGCAGACGCCGCGCCCGAACAGAGGGTGCTCCTCCATTTCACTGCCCCACAGCATTAAGCCTGGTGGACAAACACAAACATTAAATCTTAAAATTAGTTACCATTTCATCATAAGTAAAACCAACCTGATGCAATGACCTGTCCTGATGTTAAGTAACTCCGTTAACTAAATACACGTGCTGCGCTAAGATTTCTGAAGAGTTACCAACAACGTAGACAAAGTTGTCAATAATTTCACGAGCACTCGATGATACCCTTGTTGTTTGATAGCAGAAAATACGGTGTTACTAATTTAACTTGAACTGTTTTACTTAAGAGCTTTTATGGACCACAATGATGATTTTGTTAACGAAGAATGCTGGTCCCTACCAGATGAAAAATAAAGGATTGTTTTCAAACCTGGTGGGGCATTCGGTGGCACAGAGAGTGGTCCATGCATCAGGTACTGACGCTGTACTGCCTGCAGCTGTTGAACCAGCTGCTGCTGCTGCGCGCCTAGTTGTTGCTGAAGAGAACCTGGAGAGAACAGATAATTTAAGAACCCCATGGCTAAATGTTGATGGCTATAGCACGTAGTGGAAATTAGTAATGGGAAAGTTTGCGTGGTCTAAATAAATTGCAACGATTAGTTATATGGCATCCATAATTGCTGCAACCAGATCCACGGACATTTTTATGAAGATTGTCGATGTAATCAAAAGACATTGCTTTCAGAAATATACATACAGTAAATAAATGAAGATTTTCTAGTAAGAGTTTTTGGTGGTAATGAAAGAGTATTTCTTAGTCTAAGTACTGACCTGGCGAGGTGTCTGGCGGCGGCAGATGAGATTGTGACAGCAAGTTGAGATTGATCTGTTCTTGAAGCCGTGACTGCTCCAGCTGACGCTTAGCAGCCTCCGAAGTCATGTGCTGATGAAATAATATATGTTATATTCTTGTCATACGATTTTTTTATTGATAATTTTTCTTTGAATAAGAGAAAGCTTCTCTTATAATTCAATAAACCGGTTTTACATTCAAATTCTGTGATTTTTACTTTCTCATGTCAGCTGCTGACAGTGCATTGCAAAAAATTTATAAGATTTTTTTGGAAAACCAGAGGTTTGATGTTATATTTTCCCTATTCTTCAACTCTCATACCTGTTTCTGCATATGATGCTGATGGAACAGGCGCTGCTTCATGAGCGCCTGCAGCTGCGTGTGCTGGTCAAGCAGTTGCATGGCCAGCAGGTCAGGTGCCACTAGTGGCAGCGGTGAACGTGCACCGCCCGCTGCGCTCGCGCTTCCAGCCGGTGACACCGGTGCGGGGCTCGAGTGTGCTGAGCCTTGTGGAGATGTTGGAGCAGAGGCCTGGGAAGACCGAAATGTTGTTGAAGGTGGATTAGTAGAAGAAGATACTTCGGATATTATCGTCATTAAGAAATCGGTTAGACTTGAAAATGCTTACATTATGCCGTTAAAGACAAAAATAAGGTACATTGATCACTTATGAAAGTACCTCATCTGAGGTTAGGAATCTGCACCCAAGGCTTAAAACTTAAATGTTGTCAGAGATGAGCGAGGTGCAGTTGATCAATAATTAAAGCACTTCTTATGAAGTGTTCCACAGAAAAGAACTAGTTATCTAGGTCGTTTTAGAGAAACCTCCAACGTCCTTTTTGAAGTAGCAATAAAGAAATTTCACTTGGACTTACCCGTGCGAGAGCGAGAGGCTCATGGTCACGAGGGGGCGAGGCGCGGCGCGGGGGCGAGCTGCGCCGGCGTCGCCGCGCCGCTTCGCCGCCCCACCTGCCGGACTCCTCCCTGGGGAGAAAGCATTTCAAATAAACTGGCTACTCCATCATAATCTCTTAATCTCACACATCCTCCTGTAAACCAGAAGGCAAGGCTCTTGAAAAGGTAGTATTACATGTGGATTATGTTTGTCTGTGACTGCTTCATCTTTTCCTTGGGAATAAAAAAGGACTAAAAAACAAAACAGATATACAAACCATCTGTCTCCAGGAGATTATTGGGTTAGCTTTTCATTCCTTGTCCTTGCAATTGTTAAAAATTCTACAAAGACGTGGGAATATCTACTTTATATTTATCATTTTACCTAAACATCTAGTTTAACTAATATTTTATAATAATCAAAGCTACTTACCGGTCCAAACACCGGTCCAGCTCGAATGAGTTGATGAGCGGCGGCTTCGCGGCGCCACCCGGGTTTGAGTTCAGTGCCGACTCCGGACCCTGGGGACAAAACAACACCTTATGAGTATAATGATTAAAAAGGTAATTTGAAGAAACAAACTCATGATCTTGTGGAAGATCTAGGACTTGCTGTAGGTAATGAAATGGTAGTAACAACATGCAAGGTTCTTGATCCAAATTTCAAGGATACTGTGACTTTTATCATAAAGAAGACAAATTATAAAAACTTATTTCGCTAAACTGGTAGCAGCTTTATGGGAGTTAGAGCCTGCACTCATTGATGAAACGGCACGGCACATCCTTCGAAATGTAAACGCATACTGACGGCAACTATGCCGTGGTATCCTTAAGCATGCTGCGATGTCTTTAGGCATCATCGTTGAAATTTCAATTTTATTAATGGGATATTAAGATTCTTAAATATTCTCTATTCGTCGCATACAAATCTCTTGCCACGCGTTCCTCCAGAGAGAGGTTGCAGGCCCTAACCGAAGATTATAGGTTAAGTATCTAATGTTTTCGTTCGAGGAATGGACTCATATAGGTTGAGGATGAACAATTATGATGATGAACCTCGCAACTCTAATTAACAAATTAATAAAAAAAAAAAACATAGCCAGCAAACAAACGAGCTATCTTCACCAGACAATAAGGAATCATTTCAAGCAGTACACACGGCTACACATCAAGCTATACAAGTCCAATTTATGCTGATCTCGCTTTGCAAAGGATTTCCGTAAAATTCGAGGTCAGCTTACTGGAAATGTATAGCTTGATGTGTAGCCGGGTGTACCATCACTGTTCTTCTACACGCAATCAATAACTGTAAATATATAAAACCTGATGTAGAGGCCTTTCTACATTAGGTTCTATAGTTTCGTCCTGCTTCGTACCTAATTGTAGGTCGTAATATAAACAAAAGGTGTTTACGGAGCTTAAAGTATGCATTGTTGACGTCATGCAATCAATATGTAAGTGCACGTGTTTCTTCAGTGGTTTCATTTACTTAACAATAGAACCTTTGAAGAATAAGTCACATCTTATGTAGAGAAAAAAACAATGTAACATCGAGCTTCCACACCTACCGAAAACATTAAAAATAATTATTAAATACTTCTTTTCTCAGAGAGAAGGTAAGAAGGAGAAGGGGAAAAGTATACCATACATACGATACCTACCTATTGAAAAAATAAAACCTACTATTGAAGTTTCTGAGTAAGACTATTAGTTTATCTTCAGGTATGTTAAATACAGTGTATTTTTAACCAATTCCAAAAAAGAAGAAGTTCTCAATTCAATTGTATTTTTTTGTTTGGTAGGTCATACAGTATACTTCAGAGGTGGCTTCTAAATTTGATTAACTTTGCTTGGGTACTTTTTGAGCGAGCTTCAATAATATGTAAGTTTCCCACTTTGTCTTTATGGATGAAGTAATGATCAAGTTTCAGTCACTGTTATTTTTCACTTTGTAGTGTTTTTTTTTGTCAAATATTCTTCTTTTCACTCCAAATTTATTAATCTCGTGACCTCATGAAAATTTCCGGTCATATTCAATGAGATGATACCCAAAATCGTTGCTAAAACTATTACCACTTACTACACACTATTGCAACACATACTAAAGCCGACAATGACAAAATAGAAAGACCATAGTTTAATAGTTCAGAGACAGTTTTCGCCAAACGTCGGTCGTCATACTTAGCAAAATGTTATTGTTAGTAGTGTTAGCTACTATCGTCGAAGAACAAACATATTTACATTATGAGGTCACCGCTGCCCGTGGTAAGATTTGTTTTCATAAATAACTAACCATATTATAAACATGAAACCTCACATATTGTAAACTAAGATACATTTTTTCATAAACATCCTCTTCATAGAAAAGAAAATAAGGGCTAGGATGGGTGGCTATTTTGCTATTGTAAATTATCGGTGGAACAATGAGGGGTGAAGAGAAAGTATCTAAATAATATATACTTATAGAAAGGTACCTAAAAGGTAACGGGTTGAAATAATAGGAACACCAAATAAGAACAATGATGAGATAAGTAACTTATCTGGAAAACAAAAACATGAACATGGGAATATGGGGTCTTACCCTACAGTCGTAGAAGTGAAGTATCAATGATGAGCAATGCAACTATTAACAATATACTATCACTTTACTAACCCTGCACCCTGCAAATGATTATGGTAGATTCACAAGTCTGTTAAGAACAAAATACTGGTAGCATAAGCATAATCAGTCTATTACGTTCCTGCTGCTGGGACACAGGCTTCCTCTTTGCAAGGGAGGGGGTCATACACCACCACGCGGGCCCAGTGCGGGTTAGACGATGTCACATATCTTCGAGTTTTTGGTTCTGGGACACACTGGTTTCCTTACGATGATTTCGTAAAGTAAAGTACCCAGGAGGGCTCTGGGTTCGAAACCAAGACTTGAAACACGAAGTCGGGCCCGTTACCAAATAGTGATGGAATCACAGAAGACCTCAACCTATGTAAAATTTATTGGAAGGTTCACATTTCAGATTGCAGACGTAATAACTGACAATGCCTAAGCTTTACCCGGGTGATCACTGTCTCCAGACACACTAATAACTTTCAAACGATTCTTTCAATTTAGTTACTTGGCAACCTCTTCCACTTGTTATCTGATCTAAATGCAATATGTAGGTAATCATAATAGCTGATGTAATTCAGTAGTAGATTTCAGCAAAAAGGGCCCCCGACAGACACCACTGAATATGACCGATCTTTATGCCAAAACTCGTTGGTTGATGCATATGAGTTACTGTAAACCTATACTAAGACAGCAAAGGACCACAATTTATAAGTAGATGAGAGGCTAACTACCGCAACATGATATCATTCATACGCACGCAGGTGGCACATAGACTATGCCAACTACACTTAAAACTTGCATAAGGTGACATTCAATTTGTTCTTTCTCATGATCATAATGATAAACGTGTTGATATTATTATAAAATACGTGCAATAAACAATAACATCAATTACACTAAGAGATGTAACAACAAAATGTGCTGCGTAATTACATTACATGTAATAAATCACGTTCTTAGCTGTTCCAGCGCTTATCTACGTGATGAACACAAACAGACAAACAAAACTTCGAAGAATTTTATTAAATTGTATACAGTTATGTAATAAGAATGTAAACTGAGAGATTTGATGATCATACAGTAGTTTTACACGTGGTTGGAGAAATATTTTTGAGTAAGACGAACACAACATGAAACTGTTTACTAAGCCTTATATGGTCCTAGCTTTTCATGCTGTTATGCAGCTATTCAATTTGACTGTAGTCTGTAACAGTTAGTAAGAACCAATATGGAAAAAGCCAGTAGACACTCGAAATTTTCTGATAAATACATTAAGAATCCCTAGATCTAAAATACCTAACTATTGGACACAACGGGTCCTATTCCTTTGCTAGAGGAATGTATAACTACCTACTGAAGTTTTTTTTTTAAGATAACTACGCATTTCTTCTACTTACAAAACAATAATTATTACTAGTGATTTTACACACTGAGGTTTTGTGAAAGATATTTTCAATATTGACTATCCAGTCATATATTGTTGTGATAACTATGGGTAGTTTTATTACCTACTAGCATTTTGCTAAAAAAAAATATACAGGTACTGCTGAAAAAATCTTAATAGCCTTTTTATTGCTAAGCTGTAACTTCAGTGCATCATCCAGTTAATTTATCTCAAGGCGAAAGAGTCAGGGTAGCCAGCGACATTTAAATTTTCATACTTACGTTTTTTTGCAATTTGCCGGTCAGTATAAGGTACGATATGTATTTTGATCTAAGTATGATTGGCTGCCGTATCAAATATTTACATATAGAATTAAAATCCTACAAAAACTAAATAAAACTTGCTTTAAACCATATTAGCCTATTGAATGACTATTTTATGAAATGATGACATTTGAGTCCAATACAAACTTAAGGAGTTGTATTTCCGATTCTAATGATTATAATTCTGTAAAGCCACATTTATTACGGTCACGAAACATGTTTTAAATCAACATAGGAAAACCTGACCAGCAAATTGCAAAAACGTAAGACAATTTTAATTTCGCGTGTTACGTAAACGCATCCCCCTTAAGCATATTCTCCGTGCGTTTAAGATCGGTACTTTCCCCACAACACACACACTGTTAAAGAAATGCACATACATGTTTGTTTAAAATCAACTCTACGTTTGACTCAGCTCCAATTGTTTACTTATCGAGTTACTTTGTTTTGTTTTTTTAGGGAAAACACTGCGCGACGCGGTTGAATGCGAGCCCGTAGGAAAACAATAACATGGGCGCTGGACGTTGATAAACTAAGCAAATAACGTACCTACACAACGTGCGCCTAGAAGAAATTACGCGACCACCGGATGTTTTAGTTTTTTACTTATTTTCGCAAACACTTAACATCTCATGTTCGAACGTTTTGAGTTAGTTTAATATTGGTCGTACTGACGATTTGATTCTCCCATTTTGCACCAATAACGCCTATTGCAGTTTTAAGTTCTAATCAACTTGCATTTACATTCCATTCCTATGAGTATCTTATACAATATTGTACCTATCTTAGTTCGAAGTCTTTACTTTTTAGGGTTCCGTAGTAAACAATGCCCGTTTGTCTGTCTGTCTGTCCGCGGTCAAGCTCTGAGACTCTTAGTACTAGAAAGCTGTAAATGGTTGGTTTTGGATGTGTGAAAAAATCACGACAGTAGTTTATATAACGAAATTAAAAGGAACTCTATCACAGCTAAGTATGCTCTACAAGTTAACGAGTAATAATCGACCAACTTATATTTGCAGTTGCAAAAACACGTTTTCCCATACATTCCGTATGGGAGAACATGTTTTTCAACTACAAAATAAAGTTTGTTTTTGGGATAAATTCATCCCAATTACGGAACCCTTCATTGTGCGTGGTCCGACACGCACTTGGCCGGTTTTTTTGTAGAAAATTTCACAGTAGGTAATAAATAAATGCAGTATTTACATTTAAAACTACAACGTATTCTTTACTGTTCGTAAAGCACTTGAATCTTGAAGAATGGCTGAGACTTATAACACCAGAAATCTGACTTATTGCCACCATCATAATCAGTCTATAATGTTCCCATTGCTGAGACCCAGGCCTCCTCTCGGTGCAGGGGAATAGGCAGTAATTCACCATGCGAACCAAATTTTAGGTTCTAGGACATGCCGGTTTCTTCACGATATTTTCTTTCACTTTGAGAGCAGTCGTGATTAAATCATTTACACAAAGTGAAGCGCCAGTCTGGGTTCGAACCTACGACCTTACAACTCTTAAGTCGCGGCCGTTACCGCTAGGCCACCACTGCTCCAGCGATTGTTATCAGCTAGGTTTTGGTCTCCGTATTATATCCTTAAAACTCATTATTTCGAGTAGCCTGACAGAATCCGAAGGGCTGGTACAAAAAATATTACCAACGCCTTTTATCTCCGAAGAATTATAGGTACAAAAATATAATATACCCATGCGCATGTTCTGAAAATACAGTTTTTCCATTCATGATTATGTTGAGACTAATGATGTAGCTAAATTAGTTAAAATTGCTCCCCGTTACGCTATCTAAGCATTCTTAGCCAAGTGTTGCATATCAACCAAATAAGATTTTGCTTAAGAAGTAACGTCGCGACAGAAGACAATGGAGAATCAAGATCCATCACAACAACAACATACTGGGCATTGTCCATACACAACTAATTAGCCAATCAATGCTGTATTCATGAACATAGTAACATACAAGTGGTTAAGTGGGAAGATGCAAATACAATCTCGGAAAGTGGGGTTACCTCGACGGACCGACGGTACGGCAGCAGAATGTGGAGCTGTGGCGCAAACTATGTCCGACCTCCTATTCTGCCCTGTGTGCCCCAAAAAATGCAGCCAAAGCGACCTCTGCGCTGCCACCGACGATGCCGTGGAAGTGGCCAAAAAGATTTGAAGTAGTGTCGTGCCAGCGACACGGAGAACATTCATGAACATAGCAACATGCAAGTGTTTCTGGATGAGAGTAACCTTCCTTTCAGAGTTCCTTGTCAGTTCTTCCCCATAAATAATGCTTACTTCAGGCAGTGGATAGTTACAAAAGAAGAGCCTGTGATATAGTGAGTAACATTAGGATACACCTATTAGACACCGTGATTCCGTTGATTCCTAAAATCAGATGGTAGTTGAAGGAAATTGGAAAATCTATACTAATATTATAAAGAGGTAATTGTTTTATTGTTTGTATGTTTGTTTGTAAGTTTGTATGTAGTGGGTAATATCTGGAACTACCAGTACATTGGATAGCCCAATTCTTAAGAAAGGGTTTAGGCTCACGAACGAAGTCGCGGGCAGAATCTAGTATAACATATCATCACGCCTAAAATCCACGAAGGGAGAAGCAGAGTTGTAACTTAGTACACACAACATTTCGCCAGTTAAGTTTTAAAGTCCCGTGTAATAGGGTCGAACCTATTGCCATCAACCGGGCACATATCCTAACTCCAGGGTGCTACTGAGAAATTCCTGATCGAAAAACCTCAGTGGCACTTTGCGCGACCTGGGAATTGAACTCAGGACCCCATGCTCAGCGGTAGCGCTTCCAACCACTAGACGAACAAAAAATATGTGGCATGTTAAGTGGATACCTAATCTTTGGTAAAGTAAAATATTAAAATCACAGGCGAAACAAAAAACTTTATTTAAAAGGGACAAGATATCAGTGTGATTAAGCGCTTTACATTGACATGGAGGACCTATTAGTTAATGCAAAATGCGTGTTACTAAAGAGGCCAGGACCGCACACGGACAGCTAAATTGACATTGGATTGAATGGTCAAATACTACCCGTCTCTAAAACTACAGCGGTGGCTACGACACTCCGACGCTACGGCTACGAGTCGTCTACGATGCTACGCGTTGTGCTACGCCACTTTTACGTCACTTTTACGCTGCGACTTTGCTACGCGTACGCTAAATCTACGCCTGGTAATAACATAACACCCAACCAGTATTCGTCGAAGCGTTGGGCAGAGGTTTATAGTTCAGCCACATTTCGCCAGTGATTTCTTAAGTGCCATTATGTAACAGGGGAAAAAAAAATAACCTCCTCCTTTAAGAAATCGGTTAAAAAACAATGGCACTCCAGGAGTGCCGACAGCAGTGAAAACTTGAACAATTTAATTGTGCAGGAAATAATGTATCGCGCGTTGATGTCTTTTTAATGGTCAAAAGCTGGTGTCGTCATGGTGTCGCGAAATCAATTGTTTAGTCGTATCTCAAAAATTCCAAACGCGCCTAAAGAAGTTTTCACTTAAAAAAACACTGCCTCGTTGGTGTAGTAGTCGCAAGCGCTACTGCTGAGCTTGAGGTCTTGGGTTCGATTCCCGGGTAGAGCAAAGTAATATAGGGTTTTTCCATCTGGAATTTCTCAATAGCAGCCTGGAGTCTAGATTTGTGCTCGGTAGATGGCAATAGGCTCGCCCCTATTACATGCGACCTAAACATAATTGGCGAAATGGGTGTACATGATGTTGTTATGTAAAAAAAACCGGCCAAGTGCGTGTCCGACTACGCAGAATGAAGAGTTTCGTAGTTGGGATGAATTTATCCCCAATATAAACTTAACATTGTAGTTGAAATACATGTTCTCCGATACATTCCAACTGTAAATGTTAATTTGTACGCACAATATTGAGAGATCTACCATAGACTTCGTATATATTTTCCTGTAATTTATAAGTTAAGAGCCATATTATGTATTTTTTTCAAAATTTTAGGTCCAGTAGTTTCGGAGATAAGGAGGGAATGGTCAATTTTCATGGAATTTCTTAAATATCTTTAAAAGTATTTATTTTAAAATGATATAAACATATGTTTAAGGTCCTCGCAACAAGCGTTTTTATTTGATATGTCACAAGGTAATGTTAGCTAAACCTTTTTTTTTTTTCTTGTTTGCCCCCCAAAAGTGTACCCTATATTCAGAATTTATTTATTGACGTTACACCTTCGTTTTTGGGTCACGGAAATATATATATGTTCCAAATTTCAACTTAATCGGTTCATTAAATTCGGAACAAATTGGCTGTGACAGACTGACAGACAGACAGACACACGAGTGATCCTATAGGGGCTCCGTTTTTTCCTTTTCAGGTCCGGAACCCTAAAAAGCAGATTAATATATGGTTGTGAAGAGGAATTTGTAACTTATCTCATTACCTCAATATTTTACTAAACATGTGCAATGTGTATGGACTTTTGTCTAATTATTTCCTACTTGATAAGAAAAGGTACCTAAACATTTTAATTAATTATGCACTTTAAATCATCGATGCTAAAACAACGCGATTGTTCGACCTTGATATACATATTTGGAAGCACAGGTGCACAGGGAAACATGGGATTACAATTTATTAAAATGTCAATAATTAATCTCATACCTAAGGCCACGCTCAGTTTGGACAGGTTTTCGTACGAATTTTACTCGTGCGAAAATATACGAATACGTACGAATGATCTCGATCTTCCAAGTACTAAGGAAGCGCACAGACTGAGTGCGAGCTAATCGTACGTTTACGTACGTTTAGTTCCGACGTACGAAAATAATCCGAACTTGTTGGAATTTTAAAACATTTTCGTGCGTTATAATTAAAAATGGATGTAGATTTTATTAACTTGGTTTACGGACATAAATGTTTGTGGGATCAAGGTGATTCATGTTATCACTTCATGAAATTCACCGAATTCATGTCTTTTTTAATATACTCACCCATTCGGTTTTACGACAGTGACGTCGCCGTCGCAGTCTCCGAGTTATAAGAGAATTATTATCTTGAAGATACAGATTATTCATCGCACTTCAAACATGGCTTCACGAATACGATATTATACCAGAGCGAAAAATGTTTTTAGTGTACTCAATTCGTACGACCACGATCATATGTTTTCGTACGATACAAATTCGCGTCCAAAATTCGCGCGGCCTAATTCTTTGACATTTACCCACTGCAAAATTAACGGTAATTTCAGTTTAATTGTACTAATCTTGTATAAATGAATTGTGTGCAAATAGTTATTTGGTACTTGATAACACTTCAAAATATGTAAAAAGGACACGCCCAAAAAAGTCGATATTTTTATAAGCAACTTAAAAATAAGATACAACTTGATTCAGAGTAAAATAAAAATGGGTTGCAAAACAATAAAAAATACTGCATCCAAATATTTAAAAAAAACCAAGCATAAAAATCATTACGTATTTGTTTAATTTTGCTTTTACCGTAACTAAAATAAAATACACATTTTTTTGGCTTAAAATAAAACTAGAATTAGGAACAAAGCTTTCTACCATAAAGAATAGTCTAAAACTCACCTGTCGAACTGCATACAACATTGTAATTTCTTCCTTATTTTCTTTGGTTTTCACAATTACTTTCAATAGCTTTTAGACACTTTAAGACCTATTTTTGATTATTAACGAACACTTTTATTTTTATTTTACTAACTATCAGTCATATTATTTAACTTTGTATTAGTATATAATTCACTATATAATATTCTTTCTCTCATGTTATAATACGGACCAATACATAAGCAAAATCATCTGGAAAAATAGTTTTATTTTTTGTCATATCATGTTGGAAAAAATCGTAAAAATAATAAAACAAACCGTGAGTGAAAGTTGTTTTTTTTTATTTTTTTTATATTTAGCATGAAACCCGATTCGTTAAAAAAAAACAAACGATGGCCTAGTCTATGAATGGTTAACTCAACATTTAAAATGTTGCTAAATTAGCCTAACATTAGCTTTTAACGTTTTTGTTACATAATTATTTTAAAATAAACAATCTGGTTTTAAATAAAAATATGGTTGACATTTTTGTTTTCCGCTTAATTTTACCGAGTCTTAGTCTGATTTTTAAAAATAACTATGTCTATTTTGCATTTGTGCTAGAGTCAAAAGCAAACGAGATTATATGATTTAATGATGCGAAGGAAATTTAATAAAAAAGTAATAATTCTGTTGTGTAGAATTTTAGGTATTTCCCCACTTTTTCTTGTTCTTATTAAAGATTGCTACATTAAACAAATAACCAGGTAGGTAGGATTATTAGCTAGGTACCCTAATCACCTATATTAACATACAAATAGGTGATGCAGTTCCGATCGAATAAACAATGGAATGCATAGATATTTGAAAATGTTACAGAAAAGTAAGCTGCCCATCGCGGCCGTTTACTTTTCTGTTTGAATGTAACATTTCAGCAAAGATGAAGGCAGCTCGATAACTGCCTTCCTTGACCTATATTTATTTAGTAACTAATTATTATTACTAGCATGTTTAACAACAAAATCTTTCAACGAAACAAAATGATTCTGTACCTAGACCACCTTTATTTCGTAAACTCCTTTGTAATTCAAGAATAATAAATAAAATAAATGTATTTTTTTTTTTGTAAACATTCCTAAAACCTCATTCAACAAAACGATCCCAACGAATTTCTTGAATATTACATTTAAATAAATAACAAAAAGCCTTCATTGTCTGAAATGTAAGTTTTACCTCTGAAAAGCGTCCGCCCGCCCCACTGTTCAGTGACGGCGGCGACTTCAAAGAGCGACCGACCAATGGGATCGCTCCGCTGAAAAGTGACACGCCCACCCGCTATAAAGAGACCGCGCCGCCTTTGATGTACACCGAATTTTATATAACACAGGCTTATATTAACTGTACAGGAGATAATACTGGAGGAGGTACCTAATGTTTTGAGCTGTCGTCAATCCGTTTATATTTTCTGAAAGTGGTCTCTGAAATTGAGAAAAAGGACATTCCTTGCGATTCTTGTTGATGACATAGATCGTTAATGAAATAAATGGAATGAAACTCGAGAAATAATCCTAACAAGGATGTTTTTTTTAGAAATAAATAATATTAAACAGTTGTCTTGACAATCAAAAACAAGATCTTAGGATCGTATCTACATTCTTGATCTAGATTTTAATCAGAATGTTATCTTTACAGTCTAATGCTTAATTTCCGGTTAATTTTACATACTTTACAATACAATAATATCAAGCAACATTAAAATATTCACAATTGTTTACTGGCGGTATTCATTATAGTTATAATTAGGTGATCTTTTAGGATAACTTGTGTTGTTAATATTTTGACCTTCACGTTCTGAAACGTCTCTTATTTCAATGACACGTGATTGACAAATAAAGGTTATTTTTATTATTTTCTTTAAAGCATTTATCTTCTCTTGTATGTCGTGGTAAAAAGATTAGCTAACAAGGTTGATAGTCGATCTGGCTGCCCAGAAAATGATGATTTAATCACCTCACTTCTTCTTCCGTCGCTGGTCATGGGACTCTCTAATCGCACCTCATTTTTTATTTCACTCATTCCTTAGCTACTCTCATTTAGCCACTACCTTTCGAAGGTTGCCGCTCCATCTATGTACTCTTTTTGCCACTATATTGCGGTCGGCTTCCAGTCTAACCAGATGCAGTTGAATACCAGTATTTTACATGGAGCCACTGCCTATCTGCCCTCCACAACCCAGTTACAAGATAACACGATGCCTCTTGGTAAGCCTTGGTGTCAGACTTTCTGGCTTCTGACTACCCGTCTGGATTTTCAAAGATCATCGACGCTGTCACCTTACAAATTGTTGCATCCTGGATCCTCTCAGGGTCCAAAGGTCTGATGAAAGTCTACACTAAGTTGCACGTGTATTTATTGCACAAACGACGTCTTTAAGCTATAAGGAAATGCAGTTTCAAGAAGACAGGTTTACTCTTTGGACATAAAAAATGGCATAACACGAAATTAAGTAGGTATTAGATATTATTATTTATATGTTGGATCCCGTTTTGTATTAATAGATAAGACGAATGAATTTAATATTCTTTAGCCCCATTTACTGAACGATGCAAGGTTCTTGATAAGTTGAAGCAACAATAAAAATTGTATTGTCTAAGCACTTTAGACACAGCAAGTCATATTTTGTTGCTTCAATTTTATTGTGTGCCACGGGCAATAAAATCGCACCACAAAAATTAGCCTTTTTAAGCATCAGGATTATATTTAAAACTGTCACCCTTGACAGTCTATAGTCATCATAATATCAATAACGCATTCAGACTAGTTCTGTAAAGGTTTTTTGTGACGCAAACAAACAGGAAGACGGAAATAGTATTAGCTTAATACTCATAAATATATCTACTAAAATGTTATTCGCCTCCTACATGATTATTTAACTTTAATAGACGAGCAAATAAATGAATTAAAGCCTCATTTCTAATTGATATAGAAAATAAGTCTATGACTGTAACCGGTAGAGGTGATAACCTCATAGATTTTTGACAATTGTTACGGGTCGCAGAAGCCCGAAAATCTGACAACCCTAATTCGGTAACACACGACCAATGTTTCACTTTGACAGTTCAACAACATTCGTTGCGTTATTTACATTGATGAGTAGATAAATTTTTCGAACTTATTAAGCAAGGGATTAGCAATAATATCCTTCAAAATTATTCAGATTATGATTGATAGTGCGTTACACAATTAGGGTGCTGGATTACCAAGCTTGTAACCCAGTAACTGGGTTGTGGAAGTCAGGTAGGCAGTAGCTCGTTGTGAATCAATAAATAAATACTAACATAGAATTCTTTATCAACTGACTAGGTAGACAACGGTTAAAAGGTGCCTAACAATGAAATACTATTTCATTACTTTTCATTACAAAAATAACGTTAATCCAAGTGCAAAAAAATGGAGATCGTCACTTTAAATAAATTAAAAACTTGTTATTTCGGCCATTGTAGTGCAGGATTCACAACATGAAATTTAAAAAAAAAATCAATTAATAAAACATTAATTTTAAATTTAAGGTTTTAAATACGTAAAAGGCACGTCATACCCATACGTAATAAATCGAATTAATTAAGTTAACGATGCTGCAATGGAAATGATATTTAATTCAATAAAATTAGAATGAAACAACAATTTAATTCGCATTACAAATAAAAATCAAGTTCAGTATTAGGTACTGAGGTTAGTAACTTACTCGTATCAATTAGGACATTAAAATTAAAATCAGCTGCCGATATTTATAATTATTATCTAGTAAACCTAAAGACGATAGTAACCTATTTCGACGAGAGATATTTGGCAAAATAAATATGGATGCCATCATCTGCCTAGCCTTTTCCCTTGTTGGGGTCAGCTTCCAGCCTGACCGGCGACGATGGGTTGTCTGACTTTTGTCTTCTGACTACCGGTATCGACTGTCAAATATTCACGAATGACAGCCGTGAATTAATCAGTTTAAGATTTTCAATTCTCTATTTTTTATTAGGAAGGTATTTATATTAATTTATTTTATAACTAACGTCATGTCAATGGAGTATAAACGTTAATAGATCTTAATAAACATAATATATATGTAACAGTTTTAAGGGTGAACTGTAAAGTGTTGTAGACATGATTATTTATGATATACTTAATGACAGAAATAGATAATAATTACCATAGATACAGTCGTCATTAATTGATTAGACCTTCGTCTTAAATAAATCTATGACGTGTTTTACTCAACTAAAATAGTCTACTGTCTAGCCAGAAGGTACCTTTAAAACTTAAATAAATACCAGTTCTCAAAAGTAGAGATTTATATAAAAAAAACTGACATAAAGGCCTTTGACAACACACCTACAATTCTATATTTTATTTATGGAACTTATGTATAAAATTGTGCACTATGGTTTATATTTATACATACAGGGTGACCATTTTCAGTGTCGCATTTTTATATTATAAAAACCCAGGAAATCTGTTAACAATGTGCAATGGGCGATCTTAAAATTTATCAATCTCAACACGGGTCCGGGGGATTTCTGAAGAAGAGCTGCGATTTCAAAAAGAAATAATAATACCTAATGATTTTTTTTCCTCTACCGATCATCATCACACTAATTAGCTTTTACTGAAACTCAGCATCGGGCGCTCAGCCTATAAATCAAGGATTCATCCTTATCAATAAAAAGATATTAAAACCATGATAAGCTGATACGTCGCTTATGTTTTTTCCTCTCTTTCGTGCAATCTAAGATCAGCTTAAAATCATTTAATTACATTTTTTTTAATATGTCACTAAATTAGCAATAAAAATGTACATGAATAATTAATTTTGTCTAAATATTGTGACTCGTTGTTCAATAATTGACCGGAAGAGGCAGTCAAAGATGAATGCAAACGTCCATGGGAGACATTTTCCCAACTTTTTCGAATATAAATAAATTATCTAATTAAAAAATCATTTATTATTTCTAAATTAAAAGCTATTTATGTGCTGCGTTATTGTAGGAATAATAAATTGTTTTTTAAACATTAAGTTAATAGGTCACAGAGATAAAATTTATTTTAATCAAATATAGAAATCGGAAGCATAAAAGACGTCATACAGATGTTTAATAAAGGTTATAGATTTGATTAATAGCTTAATATTGACTTCTTAATCAATTATTACCTGCACATAGTGATTTACTGATGGAATAATAAAAAAAACACCAATAAATTACCTTCTAATTTTATAGAGAAGTACCTCCATTTTATTTTGCTCAAATCAATATTCACACGACATAAAGTACAAAAAGTAATTCATTTGCATTTTTTTTTATCACCCACAGACCCAATATAAATTCACACTAATAAAAAGAACGCAAAAAGTTTCAAAATTCTAAAGATACTTTCGCAATTTTCCGTGTGTCTCTTATCAGCTGTCAAAAGAGGCGCTGAAAAGCGGGCGGTCGTGATTGGTCGAGCCGCTGATGAGCGACGCTGTGATTGGTCGTCAGTCAGCGCACATGAGCGACACACCACGTGCTCATAAGTTCCGACGAGGAAATTCAAACTTTTCACGATACGCGAAGTATTGCGTTCGGATATTTTAAATAGTTTTGCGTTCTTTTTACCTTTTCGAATGAATTTTAGTTTTGTGAAAAGATAGAAATTAATAAAAATGTTTTGCAAAGATTATGGTGATTATTTATTAAAGAAATAAAATGTTTTTTTAACGAATTAACTATTTCATTTTTTTTATTAAAATTTTCTTGTTTTATTAAATCCCTGTTTACTGAAAACTGCTTTAACTTAATTATTCTTTATTTTATAACTTAATTATTAACTTTATTTAAAAAAAATATTTATCCAAAAGGTCATGAAAAAGCAAAAATGTTGGATAAATTGTTCGAAAATGTAGCCTAAAATAATTAAAACCGCGATCCTTCACCGTTAATCACTATTTTTAAAACTTACGCGCTCGCCAGATGTCCTCAAAAACTCATTTCACTCACGGCAACAAAATGTTTAACATAAAATAAAAACAATTAACAAACAATAAAAAACTAACACTTTACAGCGACTCGGTATACCCCTCATAAGTACCGGTGCACTGCAGTTTCAGATGCAAATTATTTACACTGCTGCAGCGCGATGCATCGTTCATAAAATTTACTAAAACCAACCACTCATCACCATTAAATAACTATTCCAACCCTATACGCCGTTACTGTTTATATTTAAAAAATATTTGCTTGGAAAAGCGCGTCTAAACAATACACAACAGCCTGCGACGCCGCAGCATCAACAATGCAAGGGCGAAATAAGCAAGAAATATTTAACTACCGAAGAGGGGTGGGGCGGGCACTGGCCCACAGTATTGGAGCTACGCCTGTGGTAGTTATAGTTTACGTGATACACAGCTCAAATACAAATAATATAAACATTACAGCGGAGCATGCGCCGTAACAGCAGACAGGGACGAAGCGACAATCGCCGTCAAAACTAAACGGTTACTAATAACATTTTTCAGCGATTCGAGAACGTCACAAGTAAATTTATTACTTTGAAACTAACATTCGTATCATAATAGTGGTGTTGAATCACATTTTTATAGATTAATTTGCATATTTTTGACAGGAAAGCGTCGTTGTGAGACAGCGTCGCACGCATGCGCGCCGCCGAGGCGCAAGAATGTTATTGACGATGCAAAATGTTTATTTTTTGACGCAACACCATGCTGGCTGTTTCTGCGTGGAACGAAACGGTTGCAGCCATCTTGGAAAATGGCTTCTCAACCATTTTACGAAACAAGACCTAAGCGAAAATAAATTTGAATGAAATATAGGTTACATTTTGGTGATGAAAGCTAAGGTAATCCTAGTTAAGTAAAAGATAAGAATGTAATCAGTTTTCAGCGAAGCACTCGAGAGTTTGAGCTGGATTTATTTCAATTATAATCTGATATGACAGTTCAGCGCATGCGTACGGCATTATTTACACCGAAGCGAGTTTTCCACTATTTAAGAAAATATTCTGAAAATAAACCAGACATATTTTATACCTATTTTTATTTAATTCTTTGCTTTCGGCACACGTTATCATACTCAGTAAGTTAATAATTCTGCGTGTCCACAAGATGTATTGGTTTATGAATAAATAAATGAAATGATATGTTGGGGCTCTTAGACACCGGACGACAATAAATTTTACAATATCTGTTCGTCGTTTTTACACGACTGCCTAATAAGGAGTGTATTGTTTTCAGGGTTCATGTATGTTTGTGTGTTCCACCATAACTTTTAAATGCCTGAACTTAAAATTTTGATGTATGGAATCCCTACATCATCCCGAGTGACATCTCTAAATGCCGGCAGTATGTGAAAAAAAAAAGTTCATTTATTACAATATAGGTATCCAATTAAAGGCCTTGATGAGCAATAGAGCATATTCCAAAACTATATAATTTACTATTTTTTATTTTAACTATATATTTTATTTGGCATACATTTTACATAGGTACATGCAAAACAAACATTTCATCCCCACGCCATCCACGCCTCGCCTCGCTTCACCGTGAGAGTATAAAAATCACCTTTAAGGCTCTTTCAAACAGGCGCGACATGCGACGGGACACAAAGACACCGCTCGTGGCGCGACGAGCGGTGTCTTTGTGTCGCGTCGCGTGTTGCGTCTGTTTGAAAGAGCCTTTAGTGCTTAAAAATTAAAGCGTGACATGTTTGAAAATAAAACTTGTCACTAAAATGTGTCTTTCAGCAGGGACTGGTCATCTCTTAGCAGCCACGGCTTATTTTAATTAAATTTTTAAATTATTTTATTTTTTATTACGGACGCTTTTAACGTCCTACATTGTGCTCACTTGTATAACTTCAACATGAATGATGTAACCAATATTTTGTAATCATATTTTGATTTACAAGAGTGTCCGTGGAGATTGTTGCCCGTTCTATTCTATAGGTACCTAATACGCTTTGGAATGGGCAACTAGCTTCATCTTTCTGACTGAGCGACCCCTTGACAATTCAAAAGTACTTGTAATTGGTTTATTTGAAATAAATACTTTGAGTTTGAGTTTAAAATAAAATAAGTAATTACCAAACACAACTAACCAAAAAACGAAGTAAAAACATTACACTCCTTTTTAGGCAGTCGTTTGAAAAAGTTAAAAAACAAGTTGTATATACATAGTCGGGGGATCTCTTAGATTAAAAAGTGTTCCTCACAACGTCATAACGGTCCCCCGACAGCAATGACAATTTTATTTATCTGTCAAATCAACGAGTAAATGAGTGACTTATCGCTTTGTATATACAGATTCACAAATACAACTTGTTTATTACTTTTTAGTTCGTGTTTTCGCAGGCCAGATGTTTAAAAAAAAAATACATAATTTATTTTTATTAAGGCCTTTCTTATAGATGGCTTTATTTAAATTAAGGAGTTGTACTATATTTATAGTAGGTATCTAATTATATTTTAATAGCCTAGACGGGTAGATTAACAAAATGATAATTTATATTGAATTTGCATAAAAACATGTCCTATCGGCTAAATATAAAAATTTAAAATATTCACTAATTGGATGTTTATCTAAACTTCCTATTTACGTAATTTACAAGATAATTTATTAAAAAAAAAAAAACAATTTTACTTACATTGAAAATACCTAAGTATTGATATAAGCATTTTCTTAAAAACAATAATTCCTTAAAGACTGTCGTGTATTTTATGATCAGCAAAAGAGAGAATCGGAACCCAGATACAACACAACCTAGCACTCTCCAAACTAGCTAAAAGTTCGAATAACTTTTATAAACCTAGACCTTGGACTTACACAAACTCTCTGGTATTTTATTGCAAAAATATGTGCGCCTTGCTCATGACTATCAAAATTAGCTCAACTACTCGTTCGGCAAGGCCGGTCGGTTCCGCATAATTTGCATATATTATGGTTTCTATTAAACAAACAAAAGCCTCTTTTAAATGTCACACGCATTCAAATAAACCGAAACCTGTTTTGTTTTACTGTTTTTTTTAATTATTTTTTTCTGTTTTTTTGTGTAGGTCGTGTGCGATCTTACATTATAATTATTATATGAATGGTTTTTATATGAATTGTTGATAAGTCTAAATAACATCACGCCTTGTTTATCCGAAGGTACAGACAGAGGTACATGTACCTATCTAAAGTACACCCACATTTTACAAGTTAAATCCCATGTAATAGGGGGCCAACCTATTACCATCAAAGTCTGAATAGTAATTTTCAAAATGAACTTTATGGGTGAAATTATTATGATTTGTAAGAATTAAAAGCGATTTAACTGAATATACTCACAATCGAATAAGTATAGGAGAGTAATATTAAACACAAACAAGCTTGTAAAAGTTTTATGAAATTCCAAAGAAAAGTAATAATAGTATTAATAATTGTTTTCTGGGTGATTGCAGTAACTATATAAATGAATAATTATTTACATACATTGTTAGTTTCATCAGAATCATCCATTTCCTGATTTATTACATTGACAGAATGTATTTATTATTATTATACCAGTCATATTATTTATATCTTTAATAATAACATATCAGTGCTGACGTATTTATTTGTTACGATGTGCTGACGCATGTAACTTTATTTTTAAACTTAGGGAACGGTCGTAAATTGTCGTTTACGTCCTTTTCTTGAGGTTACATGATGCAGATTATCTCTTAAAAAATTCAAGCGATGCAAGATTCGCAAACAACAATTTCGCATAAGTAGGTATACAGTTTTACATACTATTTAATAAAAAATAAATTCTCCATTTACAGAATATTTTTAATAAGTTCGATAAGATTTTCTGTTGAAATTATTTCTTGTTTTGAAATTTTTCGCGACCGAACCACGGTGTAAATGCAGCCAGTATACCAATGGGCCAGTGACATTTTTATTGGCCGATGATTTAATGGCTATCGATTGTGGCTCCACTATTCATTCGAAGGGAAAAAATATTATTCGAGGTCCCTTATTTATAGGGACCTGCCAGAGCCTGCTAATGACTGGAGGGAAAACTTCAGGATTTAGCTGACGTTAATTGTCCCGAAAAATTGGTTAATTATTGAAAGTACGACGGATTTGCTAAATGAATAGAAAGCAGCGTAAATTTACAGTTTGGTAAATCAATCAAATACCAAATAGGTACATTACTAACAGATACAAATGATTTACGCATTGAGAAACAAGAAAACAATTCCGCCGTTTCATCATCAAAAATTAATCAAAACCTGGATAGATTTTCTTCTCAGACTATTAATTAATTCAAAAAGAGTATAGTAGCATTTGTAACATCAACCATAAACAAATATAATGAGGCGAACAAAAAAAAAAGCCACATTCAAAAATCGAACACGCCAGCACAAACATAAATTTAAAAAATCAATTACACAGAATACAATCGCCGATATTCTCGACACGCAGAACTAAAAAAGGTTTCTCAGTGTAAAAAACTTTAATTAATTAAAAGTTTTCAGCGTGGGTTTTCAGAAACGGACTGATGAGCGGGTGGGCGGTCGCCCCGCCTACTGAAAAGCGACGCCCAACCGCGCTGTACAGCGACCTCCTACCGCACCATGTCTAGGAGATGGGTTCCACTTTGAAATTACGATATATTTTGGAATTGAAATATGGTTTTAGTTGTATAAGTTCTGTTAACGAGAAAATTGAAGGATGAAATGCAATTTTTGAGCGTCGCAGATTTTTAATGCAAATAATATGTCGGGAAAAAAATGCTAAGTATAGCAAACTCAGTGATAAATTGTACAAACAATACATCTACCTAATAAATCATGTTTATGTTACAAAATAGATTTTAAAAAATCCTATTCATTGATCCAAAATAAAGCACATAAATTTTGTAATCCTTCGAACGACGCATGTTTTTGTCTTATAAGTATACATTAATTTTGTACCATCTACTTAACGATTACGGCGCGGCGCCCGGCGTAGGCAGTTTTTTGATGAAAAATAAACAAGACAGAAGGAATCTAGGACTAATTATTTTTATTTGTCACCTCTGCTCTCCATTTCTATTTCATTTTAGGAACAAAAACCTTATCAAATCACTTATCAAACAGCTTTCCCACTAGCCTCACGCTACGCAATACCTGTACAAAACATTTTCAGATTGCTTTATGTCCAAAATGTAGAAAGTTAATTGAGATAATTTCTAAAATTCCGTCAATTGTAGAGAACTTAAATAATAAACCGTTAAGTGTGCAGTCACTAGAAAGCCCATTTTCAATAATAAATCTTTACCAGATCTATATTTACGGGGGAATACGACCCCGAAACAAAAATTGAAAAGTGATAGTGTTAAAGTTCACTAGACTAGCTCCTATCCTAAGCTTTAATGGCGCAGAAATCGTAATATAACAGTGCTCCTCTGGTCCGGACAATAAACTCTATACTTACATATTATATGAGACTAAACTAGAGCGGTATAGCTGCCACCCCCCAGTGGGGGTAGACGGGTTTGTGCGAGTTTTTGTACCTTTCAGCATGGTAATACTAGGTATGCTTTATAGCAGAGTTTCAGTTTTGTGGCGAGAATTATTCGTTAGTAAGTTATAATGGAGTAGTAGTTCAGTATAGCTTTTTTGGTTTTTTTTTATCTAACCAGTAGAATTGATCTCGTTTTTAGAAAGATTCTTTCATGTGTGTTTATATTTTGATAGGTAACCATGCAGGTCTCAACCTGCATGGTTTATTGTCTCAATCGCGAAGCTTATTTTTTGAGAATGGTTTATAATGTCAAGTAGAGGAAATATTATGTAGAGATATTTTTCTGAGAGTTCGAAAGAACACGCAAGTGCAACAAATGTTGTTACTAATTCAGCTATAGTAATTATATTGTCTCGTAATCCTCTGGTTCTAGTGGGTATCTAATAAAAATAAATGAAACACAATCCTAGACGATTAAATGAGCAATATTTGTGTACATATATAATTGTAATCACGTTCTCAAAAACGGTTTTAACGATTTCGAAGAAAGTTGCAACATAGGGGGCGAAAAATCGATCTAGCTAGGTCTCATATCTGGGAAAATTCGTTTTCTCCGTATTTTCACCCGAGCAGAGCTCGGTTGTCCAGGTAGTGTTAATGAAGTAGGTAACATTTTCGCCTACTTACGAAGCCTTTACGGACTGACATGTATTAGTACATTGTTTCGAATGTACACCTTCTGGGCCCAACTAATTTTAAAAGTACCATCATCGGAAAGAAGAAGCAGGTAAGGACTGATAGTTAATTGATTGACCTTACGGAAATCCATTATAAAATGCAATAGAAGTGGATATATTTAGTAAACTGTTCCGCTTAGCTATTTCTAAAGAGTCTTAAAAAAAAAACCTAAAAGAAATCGACACGTGTTTCACCTCTCAACGAGGCATCCTCAGGATGACGATTGACTTGCATACTGAGTGCTTGGTGTGGTAACACGCCGTGTTCGAGTTCGCGACAAGTCAATCTCCATCCTGAGGATGCCTCGTTGAGAGGTGAAACACGTGTCGATTTCTTAGGTATTGCAGGACTTCTAAATCGCTAGCAATAATATGATCGATAGAAGTTTAGAAGACAAAATGTAATATAATGTAGTTATCGCTGCAAATGTTTAACCCCAGATAGGGTTGTAAAGGGTTGAAATAAATGCAACTAATGACAAACGACATTTCGGCAATAAACGCTTTTATTGCAACTGTTAACGGTAATGGGAACACGGGACGTCAAAATGTCGCGACGAAGCAGTTTTTTATGAGTTTTATTATCTGTAAGAAAAACACGTTTATTGGACAATTAATTTTAATTGAAATGATGGGTAGTTTTTGGTTAGGACAGTTATAGGCAAAAAGTAATTCTTCAGGATGAGTGAAAGGAACTTTTGAGAAACCCGTCTTGAGCAAGCGTGGTGATCAATGCTCGTGCCTTCTCTGTTTGAGAAGAGGCCTTTGCTCAGCAGTGGGACAGTAATAGGCTTTGATTATTATATTACTAATCTTGAGAAAGTGTATTGTGGTTCGTGTCTAAATTATCAACTGAATGACAACGAAAAACTGAAACTACTAACGTATTTTATATTTTTAATTTATTTTAATTTTTGAATTGTTCTTTGTTATATCTTTTTTATTACGGACGCTTCTGCATCGTTCTCACATTTATAATTTCAACATGAATAATGTAACCTATATTTTGTAGCAATTTTTTTTATTTAAAGTAGTGTCCGTGGAGTTTCTTGCCCGTTTTTCTACATAGGACACTACGCTTTGGAATTGGCAACTAGCTTCATATTTCTGACTGACCGACTCTTTGATAATTCAAAAGTGTCTGTAAATGGTTTAATTGAAATAAATGCTTTGAGTTGGAGTAGGTATAATAGGCACTGAAGAAGATTTTTTTTTTCCTTAAGGGATGCAGTGCTTTACACATCCAGAATTGAAGTTAACATAACATACATAATCAGTATATAATGTTCCCACAGCTGGGACACAGGCCTCCTCTCAGTGTGAGGGAGTCGGCCGTAATTCCCCACGCGGGCCCACTGTGAGCTGATAGATGTCACATCTCTTCGAATTTTTGGTTCTAGGACATGCCGGTTTTCCTTCACCGTTTTGAGAGCAGTGCTAATGAAATAATTTACACAAAGTAATGTGACTTACAAGTTACTAAGGTTAAAGGACAATATAAGAGGTCACTTAGACAGCATGCAGTAAGTAAGTAAGTATTATGATCAATGCTCTTTCATACTATGTATGAGAAACTCTGCATTGGTAAAATTACAGGCTGGTTGGTTTTCACAATAGGGATGACGAAAAAAAATTTTTTTAGTTTGATCATTAAAAAATATTGGACTCGTATTTTTTATTTTTTTACGTAATCTAAAGATTACGGCAATACATTGAGCTAAAATGTGCCATGACGTCATGAGTATGTAGATTTTATACTTACTTGTGACGTAGCAACACCTACTCCTCAACTTTAATGCGTTTTATCTAAGTCATTTTATATGAAAATGATAAAGCAAAAAATACGTGTCCAATATTTTTTTATAATCTGACTGACGGACTAAATAGAATTTCTTTTTTTACCCTGGCATCATCCCTATTATATCTCGCTACGCCTATTGAATATGTACTCGCTTATTTCTTCTTTTGCAATTTGCACGCCGATTTCTAACATTAACCTTATCAAGTACATGAAAGCTTAAAAAGAGGTTTTAAATACGAAGTGATCTGACAAACAAATAAGGGCTGCTCACCCTTCTACCCTCGGTCTTATCTTGAAGGTTCAATGTCAACATGTCAAGAGGATTGTCTCGATTTGAACATTAACCCTCAGAGGAGTTATTCATATGGTTGCTTTATAAATCGGTGTTTACCTAAATATTAATATACCTTTGCAGACGGCAAAAAAGGAGAAAACAGATTTTTCTACACTACAATATTTTTAACTTCTGGATTGCTACCTTTTATGATAACAAAGGAAATGTGTGGGCCCTTTTTTGGCGGGCTTAAGAACATACGTAAGTTTTAAAAGAAAATATGAGGTCTACTTACCACAGGAGGTAGTTGCACCATTGGTGTCTGTAACAAAACAAAAGATTTATTGTAAAAATCAAGGAACAAGAAGATTTTTTATTTTCAAAACGGTTCGTAGCGCGTAGCAGGTATAACAATCGTAGCATGTTCGTAGCAAGAACAACGATCACTGATCATACTAACCTTCTACTTATACCCCAAGTAAGTAAGATGTAATTTTTCTAAGCACTTAGAATAATGATAAAGTCATGTTAATAAGCATCAGCATCTTTTTACATAACATCTCACCTTATTCCCTGACGGGTTAGGAAGAAGTGTATCATGCACATTTGACCAGTTATGTTGAATTCCTAAAATTAGGGTCAGAATCTCTTTGTGTTTCAAAGATCTTGTAAAGCCGTCGGGGTTTGATAGTTTAGCTATTTATCGCGGGCAGTTCATAGCTCATTTAAATCTGACAACAGCTGTAACTGGCCATGGGTCATTTAATAAACACCTCTATGTCATAGGAGTCACAGACAGTCCGCTGTGCAGAGCCTGCATGGAGGACGACGAACCAGTAGCTCATGTGCTGTTATACTGCCCGGTGGTCGCCACATACAGGGCCAAATACTTCGGTGGCCCAGGTCCCTTACGTGAGATTGTCAGTGACACCAAGGCGTTGCTGGCCTTCTTTGAGGAGCTGGGGTGGATCGAATATCCGATTTTCCCACCCGTACGCAAAATACGCGCTTTAGCGTGGAGTTGCGGTTACCAGCCCGTATTACCTATTTGATAACTCGCATTTTTGAGCCGGGTTGCATCGGTTAGATGGCAGTAGATTCAAGTAATGCGAACCAATGTTCTTCTCCTGATTCGTCGTACCGATGATTCCAAATTACATGAGTTTTGACCAGAATTCAACCACGCATACAGCGTTAGCGTTTCCTCGCAAAGGCCTTTAATAGGGCAAGCGTCATTCCACAGAGAACACGACAAGAGGTGAGGCATCGCTTGGGCTGTAATCTCATTGTGGCTCATTGGAGGTCCCTATATAAATGAACAATTTAGTTTTCAATGAGCACAGTAACTACACTCAAATATGTAATGTATGTAAGCTAATAAAAGTATGTATTTAAAATCAAGGACATGAAAATGTGTCACCAATGTATTCAGGAATTAATAATAATATTACCTACATTTTCACTCACCTTCGCATTCAAGATAAGATTATACCTTAAATTTTATCAGTAGAGACATTTTACAATAAATAAATATACTGACTTTCTCGTTGGTCCAGTACTCGCAAGTACTACTGCTGAGCCTGACGTCCTGAGTTTGATTCCCAGATCGGGCAAAGCGTTATTAGGTTTTTCCATCAGGAATTTCTCAGTAGCAGCCCCGAGTGCGGATTTGTGCCCAGTTGATGGTAACAGGGTCGCCCCCTAAGTACATGGGACTTAAACATAGCTGGCAAAATTTGGGTCTACTGTAAGTACAGTTATGCGTATCGCTTCGGGATTACAAGCGTGATGTTATGTTCATTTAGATATATATATACATACGCTACAAAAAACGATCGAGCCTTAGTAGTCGCATATGATACATATGTATACCGTGTGTCTTTATAATGTGCACATATTGAAATGAGGGAATCTATGCTTAATTTTACCGACGGAAAAAAAAAAAATTATGGAATTTTTAAACAAAACGGTGTAACTTTTAAACTAAATGATCTATAACGATGAAACAAACTCCATAATGATTGGAACTAATTAGGCGTCCTTATAAATTGAAAACCGACATGTTGTTTTTTTTTATAATAATCGTAAAATTTCTAAATAAGACGCCCAATTTTTTTTTTTTAATATAAAAAATATTTAGTTTTTAAAATATTTTTTCCGTCGATAAAATTAAGCATAGATTCCCTCATTTCAATATGTGCACATCATAAAGACAAACACGTATATGATATAAACAATATTCATTATCAGCATCATCGTCATCATCCTGCTTACAACCCTCTCAGAAAATGGGTTGGTACCATCTGACGGCCAACTCTAGCACCGCGCGCTATCATTGGTCAAAGCAAAAAGCGCGCGCTTCCCCGGCTTCCTGTTACACACTTCCATCCCTTTTCACGAAATCACTCCCATAGATTGCAAGAAAACGAGAGAATTTTTTTTACACATTTATAAAAAAAAAAACTGGGTCGATATCGAGAACTGCCGAAGCCAAAAGCTAGTCCAATTTGAACTTACGAATCCTTGACACTACTATTGAAGATAACAATATTCTACATACATACATACCTACAGTTTTTATGAACAGACAAAGAGGTCTTTTACGCTACATTAATAAATAAATACGTCATTGGTGTACATTTAATAAGATAGTGAAATACTTCGGATTTCCTTGAAGTTAATATTTAGATAATTTTGAATTTATTGTTGTGTGTGTCATTTCATTGAATATCCTACAAGTGCTTTACAGTCCCCTTTCCCCTTCTTCTTCTGTTTTGTTGATAGGTACGAGATACAGTAAAATAGGACAGATCGTTGAAAAAAAGTTTACCCATTTAGAAAATTGTGGCTCAATTGAGTTTCTTCTGAGGAACATTACGTGGAGTGCTTGCGAGAGAAATTCTAGGAGTAAAGGCGCCGTTCCACAGCAACCCACGGCTAAAGGTGGTGTAAACACACGTAACTAGGTACAAGCATGACAAGCCCGCATGAACGATCATTTTCGGCAAGCGTGTGGGAACGTCTGAACCTACCCCACACAAGTTCGAATACCACTACCTGCTATGTAAAAAATAGCGACATGAACTTATCATATCATTCACATACTAAGTGGGAAAAAATACGTATTATTGAAGCCAACTCAAAAACTATTCAAGCAAAGTTAATAAAATTTATATGGGATCAACTTGGGAGCATACTCCTTAAAAAAAAAAAGAATTTTCAAAATCAGTCCATAATTGACGGATAAACCGATGGACATAGATTAAAAAAAAACGTATATACGCTACGAAACTAAATCGTCAGCGTGGGTGGACAACTAAATAACTGCGATTTTGGTCAAATTGAGTTTTCACCATTTTCATAACACCCAAATCAAATCAACAAGAAAATTTAAGTTATTTAGTTCTCCACCTACGCCAACGACCTCCTCCTTTTTGGAAGTCGGTTAAAAATGTAAGCGGGATTGTCCACTACGACCCACGATTACTACGCACGGATGCGTGGCTGGCAAACAAATGAACAGTGCAGCTAACGTGGCAAACCTCTTCTTGTACATCCCACTTAGTAGTGGATGAGCGAAACAAAATACATCGTATTTTTCCACCTTTTCATTTAATATGCGAACTATAAGGCCCCTGTCTTCTGATTTTGATGAACCCGGAGAAAGTTTCTTTAAAAAACAATAGCCTTAACTTAAGGGTCTTCAAGCTTGATAAGGCTTTCAATAACTATGACACTTGGTGTCAGTAAAAGTTACTTTATGTACAGGTGTACATAAAATAACTTTTACTTTCATGTTTCGAGATTTTGTGCAAAAATTCGCGACACACGCAGACAAACTCAATATAACGTTAGCTACAGCTGATAAATATGTAGTTTATAGATAGTTCTGTTGTTTTTGTTTGCCTGCGTTATCTGAGCCAGTGATAGGGTCTTCTGTAAATAAAGATAACCACTACTCATTGAGATAACGACTCAAATCGGATGGACAACTTTGTCATGCTAGTTTTCTTGCAAAATTGTTGCAAAAATCTTTAATTTCCATTTTTTACAGGAATTTTAAAGTTATCCTTGTTTACAGCCAGTGTAGCGCTGAACCTAAATCAGTCTTGGCAGTTGGATCGGTATTCAACGTTTGCCACTGCCATTCATTCTTTGACGATATCTATGAGAGTCAATGCGGGAAATCAAGTGAATTGTGCTATACATGCGATTGTGACCAACCGGTCGATGTCCAAGAAGGCACAACGGTGTGCTGGTGCATACGCGTATGGAAGTGAATGTTGGATGTGGCCAAAGAGGCATGAAAGTAGAATACATTTTGTGGAAATCTGGTATCTATTAGTCGTCGTTTAAGAAAAGGCAGATATTTATAATTAAAGAAAGCATCCAGTAAAATGAAATTTATACCCGGACAATAGTTTTTAAACTCTGTTTAACTTAAGATGAAAGCTTTGATATAAAAGTAAAGAATAATTTAGTTACGTCTGTCTCAAAAGTCGGCAACGGAGAATACAAGTTAATGTACGTATAGGTATCCCTAGATACCTAATCATTATTTTATTTAAGTATATAAATTTCTAGGATTAAATGAGTACTCCATGGAGTGGTTTATCGTGTTTAAGTACTCAAGAAGGATTCCTAGACGATTTTATATCCAGTAAAGTTATGTTCGTAAAAGCCAATTATTTTTAAAAGAGTAACCGTAGAGTTTCTTGCCGGCTCTTCTCTATAGGAAACGACCAATTGGAACCGTGCACCTAGCTTCTGACGTTTCATAAGTGCTTCTGTAGGTTTATGTGAAATAAAATAGTTTAATTTTGGTATGTTTTCGTACTATAATGATGAAGAGTCTTTCCTTCAAAATTTTGATTTATAAATAATTCCGTTTTTTTTAAGTAATACATTTTGTCCCAAATAGATAATATAAAGATTACAAAAACTGACCAACATTATGCAAAAAATAATACATATTCTTAATCAGTTGTTTATACACAAAATTATCACAATAAATAGGTACCTATTTCGATAACCGTTTGTATCTTAAAGCACTGAAAATAAAATATACGTCATTTGCAGATTGAAATTAAGACCTTTGACAGCAATTATTTGTTTCTTTTATAACTTGGAACACTACTCGGTTACAAGTCGTCAGTTTTCAATGCTTTTTCCGTATAGAAATTGTTACTTGAGACTTATATTAAGTTTGTACAACTAGAATGCAGCCAGACGAATGCTAGGTCTCGTTTTAGGGCATCTAAGTTATTGCCCTATTATGCCAGGCCGCTCTTGGTGCTGCTATCTGTTTCAAGACACCCAAATATTCTTCCTTACTGATTAATATGAGGTATAGGTAGGCTCTCAGCATAACGGACTTACACTGTTTGTCCACCGCTCAACGTCAACGAGACGTCAACCAGAAACGAGATAATTCGAACCGAACGTGACGTCCTGCGGGTCTAAAACGGCCATTAACAATTCCTCTAAAAGCAATTAATTTTCTAAATTCCCAGCAATACCTCTATGGTGACACAAATATTTTAGCTGAATTATATTCAATTCAATTCATATCAGAATTATTTTTGGTGAAAATATTGCCGTATGAAAAAATGTTGACCGTAATCTTTGCGGATAATTTTTCTTTACAGTTTTTATTAAATAAATGAGATTTTTATTTTTTTTATTTCTATAGTTCAAATGTTATTTCATTATATTACAATACTGACAAACAGATAAATTGTGTAATTTAAATTGAACACAGATAATTTTATGAATTGTCAGTTTGTGACAGTTTGTGTGATTCATAATATTATCATATTATGATTCTGCCAAAGCGGCCGTTTTAGGCCCCCTGGTTGTGGTGCGCGGTGGACACGCGGCCATAGTAAATGTATGTATCGTTACTTTGGTGGCGTCATCGTCATCTCGTTCTCGTTGACGTCCCGTTGACGAGGCGGTGGACAAACGGCCTTACGCCTCATTAAATATCAGACAAAAGGTATTAGGTGTGAAGATGATTGAAATCTTAGTTGTTTGGAAGGCTACATTGCAGGCTGAGTTGACATAAAACATGCATATTTGGGATTACAGGCTGAGTTGATATAAAACATGCATATTTCAGGTGGTTTGAAAATTACTTCTGAAATGTCGTTTTAATAACTTTTGCTGAATCTATACTAATAATAAATCTGAAGAGTTTGTTTTTTATTTGTTTGTTTGTTTGTTTGAACGCGCTTATCTTTGGAACTCCTAGGATTGCAAAAAAAGTTGGTGCATTTGATAACCCAATCATGAGGAAAGCTATTAAGCACAACGCTAGGGACCCTTACGAGCAAAGCAAAAAGAAAAATGTCTGAGAGAACGCTAAGTGTAAACGAAGTATTAGCGCAGGAAGATGACGCGATGCGATGTGGTGGGTCAGAGGAACAAGAAATTTGACGTGGACTAAGTCACGGGCAGAAGCTAGTGCATTTTATATGCCCAAAGTATATGCAATTTTCAACAATTTTAATGTAAGCTAACAAGCAATTTTTCTGAATTTTAAACGTCTCTTTAAAAGATGAGCTCGTTTCATCTGCTAATTGTAGCATGGTGTTTTTTAACTTTAAGAGTTCTTCTTCCGTTTTTACGCAAATTCATGATTTTTAACGTTGTAATTTTCAGCAACAGTAAGATATTTTAATTATTTGATAATGAATAACGATAGTGCCATTCTCTTTTTTGTAATTTGGAGTTACACATATTTTTTTTTTTTTTTCATTTAATTTACTATAAATATTTTACGAAATCAGTTTACAAAAAAATCCGTCGGTGATGGAACTTTGACGCGCAAATTCACATTGTTCCATTCAATTCTAATAAAAGCTAAAATTACTAAAAGATAAGTTGAATGTTTTACTTGACTTTATTGGAATTCTAAAATTTCTTATTTTCACGGAAAAAAATCATAAAGGAAAGCAATAAATGTCTTGATTCAGGGTCCATTATATTCCAAATAAACAAATTTTTATCAAATAAGATATAAAGCTTCTATCTACAATGAATACGTTTCATTAGTTTTCGTTTCTCAATATAATAAGACAAAAATACCATAAATAAAATTAAAGTACTACATATTCCGCGTCAATTCAGCAAATCACTTGAAAAGAATGTGAACTCCAACTTACAAGATAGAGAATGGCACTATCGTTATTACAATCAAATAATTAAAATATCTTACTATTGTTGAAAATTACAACGTCTATCATAAACTTTCGTAAAAAAATAAATATTTCAAAAAGCTTGATTACATAAACAAACATAAACATAACATCACGTCTTGTTTCCCCGAAGGGTTGGGCAGAGGTATCCCTGTAGCAGGTTCACCCACATTTCGCCAGTTATGTTTTAAGTCCCACGTAATAGGGGGCGAGCCTATTGCCATCAACCGGGCACAAATCCAGACTCCGGACTGCTACTGAGAAATTTCAGATAGAAAAACCCAATAACACTTGCACGACCCGGGAAGCGAACCCAGGACCTCATGCTCAGCAGTAGCACTTGCGACCACTAGACCAACGAGGCAGCTTGATTACTCTCCTTTAAAAAACAAAAACGAATCATTTAATCTCAATAAAGGTAATGTCGCATATGTTTATAAAATAACATTGGGTTGTATCGCTGTGTGTAAATTACCAATCGATTTTCTTGTTTATAATAATCGTTGAAAGCGATCGATAATCGATACGGACTCGTATTGTTTAGATTTTCGCTCTTCTCGCTTTATCGAGGTTTACTTTCGTTTAAAATTGTTTTTTATAAACATCGCGGGTGGCGGTGGATTTTTTTTAATTGTTATTGTTAATCGATAAAGGTGCTTTAGGTGCGGTTGCGAGTATACATTAAAAATAAATTGTTTTGAATTTGAGATGTTGAGTCGGTGTTGTTTTAAATACTGTAATGCTGATGTTGACACGTAGGTAATAAAATCACGAAATCGGTGGTTAATGAATTTTGTATAGGTATGAATTACTTAGGTGAATTTCGTACAGGTGTTTTGTATTATATTTTAGAGCATATAGTTATTAGTACCTGGGTGACCGAGCTCTGATCGGGTGAAAATACGGATAAAGGAATTTTCCCAGCTATGAGACCGTATCGTAAACCCCCTATATTGCCACTTTCATCGAAATCGTTAGAGCCATTTTCGAGAACGTGATTAGAAATATATATAATAATTATTCAAATATTGCTCGTTTAATATATAGGATAGGTTAGGTTAGATAAGGTGTGATTTAAGATATTCTAATCATTGTAAATCTAAATATTAATAAAATTAAATTCTGTTCTTTGTCAAGTACATTACTTGAGAACGGCTGGTACGATTTGGCAATTTTTTTGTTTTTAAATGTTCGTAATAGTCCGAATAAGGTTCATAGGGAAAGAAAAAATTGGAAAAAAACGACGTTTTTTATTCATATGGTTAGGACAAAGTCTGTCGGGTTAGCTAGTTGTAAATATTCGTATGCCGCTTTAAGCGGTGGATGCGAGTTAATTTCAACTGTTTTTAGTGGCTTTTGTGCACATGATAATTATTCAGATTTATTACAGTCATAATAGCAATAATGTAATTGCGTTTAATTAAAAGAGGTTTTTATTTTTATTAATTTGTATATCTTTTTTATAGATTGTTTTCTATTTTGTGAATGTGAGAACGCTGTAGGCTTAGTGGACTGTAGATTTGTTGACCATTTTCTATTTTCTTAAGTACCTGGTACTTATTGAAAGACCTACACTGTCCTCCCATACCTAATCACACTGTTATTTGAAAGAATTGTAAAGGCCAATTATTTTTAAAAGATTAACCGTGGAGTTTCTTGCCGTCTCTTCTCCATAGGAAACGACCAATTGGAACCGTGCACCTAGCTTCTGACGTTTCATAAGTGCCCATGTAGGTTTATGTGAAATAAAAATATTTTGAATTTTGAATTTTGATGTGTCCCCATGGCACAGTATCATGCTGAGTGGAAGCCTTCTTGTCACAGTCATGACGTGCAGCTGCCGATATTTGTTTTATGCTCGTGATTTCTTATGCACTTACAGTATTTCCATTTTCTTAATGTTCCTCGGAAAACTTCGTATTTCGTCAGTCGTCGAATTTCTATCAGTTGCCCTTTGCATTTGGTGCAGACCTAGTGCAGACCGGACGCTCTCAATCAACTTGGAAGTATATAGAGTTTTTAATACTCTTTTAACTCAATGTAATTTATTTTAAAAATGGGAGAAAAGCTGCTAAAGTCGCAGGCACGGCAGATAGGAAAATAGTTTTACAGCTCTATATAGTTCACACGGAAATCAAAACAAAACAATAAGAAAGTACTTAGTTCTGGATTGAAATTATTATAATTACACGATAAATCTAATAATTGATGGAATTGGAAATTAGCATTCGTTTGTATTCGGAAATGCGATGATTCTCGCGGGACATTAAAAAATAGAAATACTGTAGATCTACTTTGGTTTCTATTTACTCTTGTCTTTTTGTATGCACATGTTTCTTTGACAAATAAACCTGTATCTTTCTTTCTTTCTTAGCAATGTCGTATCATATCCTACAAATAAATATCTTTGTTTTTATCCAGATGTGAGATTAAATATGTAGGTAGTGACTAATTTTCGTGCTTAAGGGTCCCGCAGACAGGCGCGACGCGACTCTGGTGGAACAATTTCTATGAAAACTTCACGGAAAAATTGTTCTACCGATGTCGCGTCGTGCCGTCGCATCGCACATGTCTGCGGGAGCCTTTAAAGTAAACACTGTAGATATTGCTGTACTCAAAACTTTAAAAACCAAAATAAAGGGTCTTGAATTAATGATCAAGCTTATAAACCAGTTGAAGATTCACATGAAACCTTGTAGAATGAGAACCTACTTCAAATCGATGACAAAATGTAGGTTTAGACTCTGACCTTCATATAATATACCTAACAGTAGTTAACCCAAAGTAAAATAACCCGATAAAACAGGATATTAAAAGTCAGCATATTAAAAAACTACGCCAGACGTTACTTCGCTGACCATCGTAAGTTCTGGGAATCTCAGACAAGCTCATTACTAGCAAAATCAATATTTATCATGTACACATATAATACTGCGCTTATTCTAACGGGTTGATAGGCAGAGTTAGACGTTACTCGAAACGGTTAAATTCTCCCACAGATACTTAGGCACAACGCGACGGCGCGACGCGAATCTAGTAGAACAATATTTTCCATGAAGTTTTCATAGAAATTATTCTACTAGAGTCGCGTCGCGCCTGTCTACGGGAACCTTAAAACGAATAAGGAAACTAAATAAGAAAATTAAACAAAGTTCTTTAAAAATACTTACCTGTTATTTTTTTAGAAAAACTTGAGAATGTATGATCAGACGCGAATCTAGGAGAACAATCATTTCCATGAAGCTTTCATAGAAATTGTTCCACTAAAGTCGCGTCGCGCCTGTCTGCGGGAGCCTTAAAACGAATAAGGAAACAGTAAGAAAATTAAACAAAGTCCTTTCGAAATGCTTGATTACTTTTTAGAAAAAGTAGAGAATGTACATTATTATGATCAGGTGTAGTGTATATTAGGTAGGTATATTTTTATTTAATTTAGAAAAGAGGTTAATCAAATTACATATAATTAAAGGATTAGATTGATAAAATAGGTAGGATAGTGGTGTTATGCAAATGCAATTTCGAATCTGGATACGGATATAGAAAAAAAAATCTGCTTTTCCCTACATTTTGACGAATTACGATGAGTAAAGTCATTTGTTTAAGTTTGCGGACTAGTTAAAATGTTACCCTGTATAAGGTGTTAAAAAATGTACTTTAGATATTTTAAGAGGTGCTTTAGACCATCGAACGGAGTAACTTTTACTATGGAACCAAGTTCGAAATCGTTAAAAAAAATCTGTTGTCACATACTGAACTAAATCCCTAACTGAACAGACAGCTGAGCTGCTGGGGAGTTTGTTGCGCCACTTCTTCCCAGCTAAAGCACTAGGAAGTGGTGAAGGGTGGGCGTTTTAGGGGACTGTCTTATGTCATTATGACGGTGGAAAAGTGCGGATTCTCAGCCTAATTTGAATACTTAAATGACTTTTGAATTTTGAATTTTACTATTTAGAACAGTAGGTATTATTAAACGCCCACAGCGGGAGAAAAAAAAAAAAAAGGTATTATTAAACTTTACTATAGGACAGCAGATTTTGTTTTTTCGCGATTTCAACGTTTGTCCCATAGTAATGGCAGGGACATCGACGCAAAAACTGTTACAACGGATTCCTGCGTTGAAATTCTTCGCCGGTTATTAAAAAAAAAACTGCTGTTTCGTCTGATTTCTTAATGATAGGATACGATAGAGATATTTAAAAGAAACCGGTAGGTAACTATATACTCAGACCAAATAAAAAACCAAAACACAGCGCTGCGAACAATACAGTGAAGCATGCGAAAACTACACCTCCACGCTGTGCATACACGCTCGCACGCACACATTTACAACCATTTACAATCAAACTACACCTCTTTAAGTGCACACATGTTTACGAAACGGGCCTCACGTCACTGTTGACAGCGCTATGTCTTGGTTTTTAATTTGGTCTGAGAGCGTTTCGCATTTATAATATTAGTTAGAATTTACAGACATACATAAACTTACACCTTCTTCCCTAAGGGATAGGCGGAAACTACAGAACGCCTCTTGCTATGACCCTTACATACCTACTCCTTTTGATTCGTTTTCGTTCATCGCCATTCGTTCGCATATCAAATATAAAAAAAAATATAAAAATTATACCCTACAGAGGGGAGGAACATCAAAATATGTTTTGGACCCAAAAATGCGTCGTCATCTGATGAGATGGGCAGATCTCGAAGAGGCGATGAAACGAGGCTGTTATTAAGAAAAGCTGAATATCGAGATTTGAATTATGTTTTTGAAAAAGCAGTAGCTGTTAAAATTGATGCTTTTGTCGAAGTAAATAATTGGGATTAATTACGGTTGAAAAACAACGTTTAAAATACAGATTTTACTGTAATAAACAGTGGGTATTTAATTTCTTACCTAAAATTATAGTAATTTAATTCCTTTATTAACTAGGTAATTAATTTACAGTAGATAGTAAATAAGAATCAATGTACCACACATTGCAATCATAAGCTACATACATACATTTAAAAAAACGTCACTTTCCAGTTCAATAAATTAATTATCTACACTAATAATATTATAAGGACAGAAGATATGTCTTACTGTTTCTAATGAATAAACTCAAAAACTACTGGACCGGTTTTAAAAATTATTTCATCGGTCGAATACTATATTATTATCACTGAGTAACATAGGCTATCATTTTTAAAGATACCACGCGGGCGAAGCCAGTCCATGCTAAAAAGGACGGATGGCCATCAGCCGGTCTATTCAGTAAGAATCTCACCATAAAAACGTAGGTGAAGTGAGCTATCATTCCACCCAATACAAGGTATTGACACTATTGAAGATAGATATTTAAGATAGATTCAGAAAGATATAATGTTAGTTTTTTTTATTATTACAATAGATAATGTAAATGGCTCTTTTAAAACTAGTGCTAATTCTAAGGTATGTTGTTAAATGGATTCTCCATATGACAGACAAATAAGGTTCGAACTTAACTATTTATTTAGATAAAATTCCGTTATTTTTGAGTCACAGCCTCTCGCTAACTATCACGAAAGATAAAACTGAGGTGCCAAAATGACTAAAACGAAAAGTACACAATTTGATTTAGTTTTTCATCTTTAAGTCCCTGTAGTCATGGCAAATTGCACCATGAAGTATTATTACCCGGGTTGTTTTACACGTATGTGCCAATATGATCAATTTTAGCATTCTACTATAGTTACACTAACTGTCGCATATTTTTAGATCTATGAGAGAGAGAAAAAAACTAAACTGTATAGTATATCACATATTACCAACCATATTATTATAAGATTTATAAATTAGCATGAACATTTGATTAAAACTCAATTAAATCAACAAATAAAAATATTACAAGTTTTTATTCTTTATACACAGCAAATGTACAGAATACCTATTCCACAAAATAATTATTTCGCGCCATTACAGCAAAATAAAAAAATATTAAAATTACAATTTAACAAAAGTCTGAAATTGTTTCACGTTAAAATACTTGTCAACCGAAACAAGCCCTTAAACCTATAAGAATACAGTTTACTTACCGCTTCATCTAAGTTGTCACCATAGTCTTCATCCCTTTGGAGACACATCCAGAAAACACTAATCCCAGGTCACATCACCTCATAAAACAATTAAAGTGTACTGGACCTAACACGATGCCCTGCGGCACTCCACGACAATACTCTCGACCAGACTGACACAGGCCAGCTTCGATGTTTTGAATACAATCTGTAACAGAAAAAAAAAACAATAATAAACTATACTTGCACGTAGTTTTGTGTTTGTGTTTTGTGGTGAGAGTGTAAGTACTGTTGGGGCTGTCAAAGGCTTGGGTATATTTGTTTATAACTAGACAAGTTTTAACAATTTTCTGGCAAAACTGGCCAAATTACTAATAATTAAGGAAGAAATTTATCACACCATCAAACCATCTATGTCAGATTTTGGAAACCAGTTAGAAAACTGGATACACAATTAAAATTGGATAGGTACACATATTTACTAAAAACTCTTTTCTATATAATTCCGACAACTTACGTAGAACAATGGGTGTAACGATATACCCATGTTAATACTACGTTATACTATAATGATCACTACAACAGTACTCTGCCCGTTTAATATTTATAATTATGCAGTATTAAATTTCAGATACCTATGTAATCCAATAATAAATAAATGTAGTTTCCTTTCAAATTATATTTACAAATGTGTGCTAGACGGTCAGAAACATTGCTCAATTTTTGAATTAATTTTTTTGATGACTTAAATTTATTGGATTATTATTTAGTTAAACCGTTAAAATTGGTATTTTTAGTAGTGAGTATTATCAAAGTATAAGTAAGTAAAGAACAAATAAGTAAAATTATTTTTTACAAGCGAAACTACAGTTGTAACAACAGGAGCTAAAAAATACCAACAGTAACGCAGCTGTACTCCAAGACTTCTAACATTCACCTACAATAGTTTTACACAAACAATAAGTAGTATTTTTAAATATTGCATGGCAATCTTTGCCTATGACTAATTTCTAGATAGGCCATAACATAACACATACAAGCCCAAACAATCAACCGGAAATCAGACTCTATTGCAATAACGATAAAGATGAAAATAATAATGAAAGTGATGGGTTATATGACGTTACATGTTTAATAAGAACAATTGGTTGTAAAATGACACCTGAAGGCGACACTATTCTGAAACAAAATATTTTGTTTCTATGGTCAGTCTAGCTAAGCAAAACATTTTTGTTAATATCATATTTCATAAACATTAGGGAGTAGCAATAGAAAAAATGTAGACTATTGTAGACCTACATCTAACAATTATTAAACACAAGTATTTTCTTAACTCCAAAATGTAAATAAATGTGTGACATTACTGACATTACAACTTAAATCTGAGTAAAGCCTTCTTGAGAAGCACATTCTTGAAAGGCGTATCAAGAATCCTTACATACCTTCTCTTCTTGAGAAGCACATTCTTGAAAGGCGTATCAAGAATCCGTACATACCTTAGATTCAGTTGACTGCAAAATTAATGCCTTAAAAGTATTTAATTCTGGTTTTTATATTTTCAGCACTCTCGGAATAAAAATATTAGCATATTTTGATACTAAGTGTATCTTAACTGCGTTCACACGGCGTTTTTCTAAACAGAATCATTATATTGGTTTGAATAAAATCTCCACACAATTTACACAATCCGAAAGAAAGTTCTCGCCAATGTAGGATCGTTTGCTGTTCAAAACACAGTTATTTAAGACAAACAAAAACTGTTGAAATCGATCAACAGTAGTTGTATGACATACGATAGCTCCAAACACGACCTGTCTCGTTACTATATCATAACAAGACATGTTTAACTTATGAAATGGAAACACCATCAAATTCTAATAGCAAATCATATTTCTATTTGTTACAGGTTGGGGTATTGAAGGAACATTGTGATGAAGCAGGTACCGAAGAAGACCTTTTAAGTCAGCTAAAGAAATCTTGAACTTAAAAATGGAGAGTATTCTATAAATATTTAAAACAGATGCTTGATTTGTGTCACTACTGTTACCAAATTTTGCAGAAAACTCGACTCGAACGACCACATCCCGAAATATTTTTCTGGGTACTAAAAAGACTAAAATTGTTGACACAAAGACAAATGGATATCTGAGAGATCAAAATCTAGATCTGACCCTTATAGTTCTTTAAAATGGACCAGTAAACAACTTTCCGATAGTCTTCGACTTTACTATAATACAGGTTGGATCCCACATCGACGCACAATCTGTGAGCATGGATTCAGTACATAATTCTGGAACCCCATGCGTTGAAACTCTTAGTCGGTTATTTTAAAAAAATATGCTGTTTCTTACAAAGTTCAATACCTACGCGGTTAAAATGCATGCAACAGCAAATTATTTCATTAACAAACGACGCATAATTTCAACGCAGAGGGTCCAGAATCATGTACTAAATCCTTGGTAACAGTAGGCTACGCGTCGAGGTCCCTGCCACCCTGTATACAAGACATAAGACAAATCAGTACAAAAGCTTTTCAATTTGAACATAGAAACCCCTTCGAATGGAAGAATAGATCCGAAATTCTATAGCATCTGGGATCCTTAATTTGATACCCAGATTTGGCATATTATAGGGCTGGTATGGCCTTGGTATTTTTTGAGATTCATGTCTGTAACTTAAAACAGGTGTGTCATGCGTTATAAAAGTATGTAGTTATTAGGGATGAAGATAGATAAAGGAAATAAAGTAAAAAAATCGGTTTATTGAATACGTCCTAGGATATACTAAGTGGGGTAAATAAACCATGTCTTTAAATATAGATCTTAACTATGATAAATATAATGGAAAGAAAAGAATTGAAGTTATTTGACTTGTAATAATAAGTTTCTGAAAAAAAGAAAATGGGAGTGTAGCAGGATTTCAATGAAATTGATATTAAAAGAGTGTCAGTGGTTGAAGGTAAAAAAGGTATGGGCAGTATTATTCAAAATAATACTTTATCTAGTTGCTTACTTATTACTCATACATTAATAGCAAGTAACCACATTCAAGTTGTAAATATACCTAACATCTTATTTATATATCATCTTTATAAACATCTTTCATTTATCATCAAGTTTTGATTCGTTTTATGTGTATTTGTGTAAACATGCGCCGATAAAACTCTATCTAAATTAATCTATAAATAAAAATTGGAGTTAACGCCATCTCGTTACGCATTAGAGAACTTAATAGTCTGCTAGTTGACTAGAATAATGTCGAAAAAGCGCCATCTAGGGTAGATAACCTGTAGCGTTTTTTTCGAGGCGACGTCACGCCTGTTGCATACGATCAACCAATTGTTTACACAATACAAAAGACCCCTTGTTTGTTTTTCGCTAGACGTTTCCTGGTTTGTTTTGTGTGTGAATATGTGTTTGTGTGTGTGTTCGTATGTTTTCACAGCCGGCTCTGTGTGTTCGAGGACGGTACACAAAATGTTGTTGTTTGCACGGCCCGAGTAGGTAATAAATTCTCTGTCTGACTTACGTACAGATATTTTTATGCTTTAAATATTACGATGGATGTGCTCACTGCTGTAAGATCAAGCGATAGATAACAGTTAGAATTAAGATTGTTAGACATTGTGAAAGGAAACATTACTATTGTAATAGCGACATGTCATAACATAATGCATTTATTGTTAACTATATTTTGATCTAGTTACTTATAACAAAGTGACTACTGCTGTTGAATGCCTAGTTACTAATAACAATTAGGTTTCATTAAGGATAACGGAACCAATTTATGACAGATTTTAAATAGTTCAAATGGTATATAATGTCTGTACTTTAAATTCGTATAGCTACTTATTCAAGAAAAATATGCAAAATATGTCTTCTTTAGTATTGTCAAGGATTATACCAAGTATAATGGCAGTTACGTCTTCAAAATCAATATTCCACTTCACTTCGCATAAATCTAGGGATTCAACATATCGTTAGTACTTCATATATCATTGGCAAAGGATCTGGTTTCCATTATTATGATAACAATTAGTTTCCCTAATCAAACTGAATCATTATAATATGTTGGAATTATGAAAAAAAAGTTCTAATTCATTTTAGCATTATCTCAGCACACAACATAATATATGAAATAGTAACCCATTTTGATAACGCAGTTATGATCCTGGAAATTCCCTGGATTTTTGGGTGCTGCAACGTACCTACCTAACTCTTTAAAACCAAAAAATTAAAACTTTAAATGTAAATGATCCAGTGTTTTAATTTTTTGCATAAATATCTAGACAGTTATATGACCACGACATGCATTAGAAGTAGCTTAAAACTCTTTTCACCCTTCACTATACATTTGCCTTCAAAGTCTATTCAAAGATTCACTGTGACATAACCAAAAACCATGAGTGGTTAATAATTCTGTTCTATTTATGGACATAGAAACATACATAAAAAACGTAAAATCACGTCTGTAATTCCAGAAGGGTTAGGTAGAGTTGTACCTAACTATAGAGTATTGTAGTACACCCACATTTCACCAGATATATTTTTAAGTCCCATATAACAGGGGGCGAGCCTATTGCCATCGACCGGGCACAAAGACTCCGGGCTGCTACTGGAGAAATTCCTCATGGAAAAAGCCAATAAAATTTTGCCCGACCCTCGATTTTGTCGAGTTCATAGAAATCGCATTGAAATGAAACTAGCAGTTAAGTAATGCCCTTTTTCGTAGCCAATGAAGTACCTCAACATAGGAGCCAATATTTTCACAGATTACGCACATCCTTAATAATACACAATGATAATAATGTATTTAATTCAAAGAAAACTCCATGTAGGGTATATAATCATAATTTAACAAAGTTAAAAATCACAAATTGTTAGTGTTTTAGTAAAAATTGTTACTAAAACACTATGGGTTTTTTTTATGGGTTACTAGGCTTTTTTATGGCTATACTTATCCACATATTTTGGAGGACAGTTGAAACGGGCAGCAAGCAATAGCAGTTCATAGACAGTGCAGCAAGGAGTTTGCCAAAGTATTTCTTACCAGATCACGATGTAAAAACTCTAATATGTAACCAAGATTATGCAACGTCAGTTACAAACAGTACGTCGAGGGAAACTGCTAACAATACCCTGGGAATATGGCCGCCTTTCCTACATTGTTCTTGTGTTTATTATGTGCATGTACTAACAAACAAACCAATTAAATTGTTTATAGCTTGTTTAGTTCGTAAGCTGGGTTTGAGCCAAAAGTATTAGATTAGATTTTTTTATTTTTTTATTATAAAAAAAAACTTAATAACCGAAACTGTGGAACCTTTGAAAATGTCGTAATAATCAAACCCTGTAGAAGTGTTAACAGATACCAACCTCTAGAATTTCAAACCGGATGTTTCCAAATAGAGTGATAAGCAGAACTACCTGTTTTTTTTATCTAGATTGAGTGACTGGCTGAAGTGTCATACAATTCACTGCGAAACTTCGGGTATAAAATTCCAAAATCGTAGGTAGGTATTCATCATATATTTTACCCGCATATTGTGGGCCCAAACTACGTTGCGTTTTGCCAAATCATCAAACGTCGGTTAATTGGCCGTTCGTCCAACGGAAGTTCGCCAACAATACATTATGTGCATTTTTAATACGATGTAACCAAAAGTTCGGCGACCGATTAAGCTGACATTTGACAGTAATAGTTAAAGATAATCGTTTCCTTTCTTAACTCTAATCTTGGGCCCAATACTCCTACCTACTGATAGTATTGAGAGGGGTCCTACAAGGTACCTGAACCTTGAGGGACACCATACTGTTCTTGTGTTATTTACAGCGTGTTCCTTTGACAAGCACTTTAACTTATAAGATCCAACCCACCGAATGAAGCATTGTCTTGTCTCCATTAGTATAATTTAAAGAGGAATAATTGGTAGCTTCACGAGAATCGTGATTTTCGTGGCATAAGGCAGTAGTTTTTTGTATCAGAATTAGAAGCAAATCATAACCATCTGAAAATTGCGCCGGATTTAAAATTATTGACTTTCACGGAAAACCAAACCCAAAAAAATATGGAACTTATAACACATTGTTTTATAATAGATTCAGTTCCAAAATTGACGAAACTGTCAAAACATTTCCAATAGATAAGATATTCCAACTTGCCCTGCTTATTTAAGCTTAAAAGGCTGATAAATTGCACACAGATACAATAAGCAACTATGTACTTATATTCCTTTATTTTTAGTCGATCCTAAAATAGATAAACCAAAAATCGTCAATGTATGTACAAACAAGTTGTAAAATCTATATTGATTTGTATCTGGCTCAAAGATAAGATATATCTTTCTGCTTATCCATATGGTAATAGGCATAATAATATAAAACTGTGTTTTGATCAAAACGTGTGTTGATGGTAAAAAGACGATGCAAGAAGTTATGGTTATAAGTAGTAGGCATAACCTACAATAATTTAAAGTTATTCCAACAACTTTTTGATTTGAAATTGTATTTTTAGTAATTATTACTGCTGTAGTGGTAGATATTAAGGAATTTGGAAAAGATGAGCTGTCTAAAAAAATTAGATATACCTACTTACTTAGCAACTAAATCATTAATTTCATATTTAAGCCATCTAGTAAGGGGTTCGACATTTGGACCAGTACAAAAAAGGTTTAACCCATTTTTTTCAGAAAAGGTGAAACTCTTGATCAATCTGTTAGACATAACAAAAATGATGAAAAGTCGTGAAAAAACTATAAGTTACAATTAACCAACATTAAAGCGAACTGAGTACAAATCTACTGCCACGTTGGTCTAGTGGTCGCAAGCGCTACTGCTCCGCTTGACGTCCTGGGTTCGATTTCCGGGTCGGGCAAAGTGTTATTGGGTTTTTCTATCTGAAATTTCTCAGTAGCAGCCTGGAGTCTGGATTTGTGCCCGGTTGATGGCAATAGGCTCGCACCCTATTACATGGGACTTAAAATATAACTAGCGAAATGTGGGTGAATCTGCTACAGGAATGCCTCTGCCCAACCCTTCGAAGAAACAAGGCGTGATGTTATGTTAGTACAAATGAACCTAATTTTAAAAGATAACAATACTTATTTATACAGTTTTAATATTTTTGTAACAGGCGTAATCTGTTATAATGATATAATAAAGGAAGCGTTGATATGTATCAATGTAGGTGTCCATTATCAGTAATTGCTAGTTGAATGACATATTCCTAATAGGTAGAAGAAGAATAATCTGAAATCGATGTATTCATTTCATAAAATCAACGAGGAAACCTATAATTCTTGCGGTTTCTGCGTAATTGGGTATACCTTCTAAGCAGTGGGTGCTAATATAAAGTCGAAGATTATGACGAATCTTGAAGAAGTACTTACAAGTGGTGGTCATGAATCCGATCTTGAACCAGAAACGACCACCTCCGCAATCAAAGGTGGAACATGTTGCAGACATGACCTATAACGATTACCATCTAACTCCAACAGCCGTTAGAGAAATATGTACTAAATAGATAACAAAAACGCAAACAAACAAATCTACTGACACATAAATCGATATATACAGAATATTAGCAAAAACAAATATTATTTACCTACGCAACCACTCACTGATACTGATAAGGTTTTTTATGTGAAATAAACATTTTTATTTATCACTTTGTATGTAGATATTTTACTGGCGTCATCAAAGGGCGCCAAGTTATAGTTAGCGTAATTTATGTAGGCAAAGGATGAAATAACCAAGTCAACTGTGAAATCAAGCGTATAATATAATGTGACAAATTGGAATACAAAAGTTTAATAGATATTACAAAAAAAGAAATGGAAGGACTCAATGATACGAATGCGATAGAAACTACATTAGGTAAGCAACTTCCTTTCCCGAAAAAAGATGGGCATGGAGAAAGACCTAGGAACCGGCAACCTAGGACAATGACATAATGACAGACGAAAAATGAGCCAAATTAAGTAGCCCAATGGTGCCCTGTGCATGAGCATAGCAAGTGACATCGCGGCAAGCCCAGATAATGTTTTACCCAGTAAATGGGTAAATGAACTGGTATTTTTAATAAAGATTGGTCTTTAGTAGGTATATACAGAGAGAAGTGGATGAAGAGTATTGAAGCAGGGCAAACCCTGCAGTGGAAAACACAGGAGATTACCTAGTGAGGCAGAAAATTATTTAATTTACCTCAAATGACAATTAAACGAAAAAATTTGATACAAATAGAATTTAATGTTAAAATATCAACTATAGTTTCTAATCTTAGACCATTATTAGTTGCGACAACTCTATAACCAACTTTGCAAAGATGTCTGAAAATAAGTTTTAAAATGATTTTAAATATTTAAGATATCAGGAAATATTATATCCACGATTACGGTTGCCGATGTTCAAAAATAATGAGGTATTGCTTAACAAAGACCTCGAATTAATGTTATTTTGTCGCGAATATAAACTAAACACTACCGCAAAATACATTATAAGCATTTATATCAAACTTTTATGGTACATAACTACCTATACAAATAACAAATCTTCACACGAACAATATTAAAATATTATATAAATAATTTAATTAGCATCAATTTAAATACATTTTGAGTGTTAATTCCAAAGATTTGCAATTTTAGTTCGGTTTAAATAAAATTGTGAATAAAAACTAAAACTAAATAGTAGCGTAATGATCTGAACGTCTTATCTTGTAAACAAACATGGCGTCAGACTAACCATAGACAATGAGTAGTGTTGTGATATAAGTGATTGATTGGTTCAACAGGATCAATTTTATGAAATAAATGTATTGAACTCGCTATGCTATGGAGCTATTCTGTTACATATATTCTCCTTTATTCATTTTGTGACCACATTACATCACGCCTGTACCCGAAGCGTTAGGCAGTGGTGTACTGATAGTACACCCACATTTTGCCAGTAATGTTTAAGTCCCATGTAATAGGGGGCGAGCCTATGCCATCAATCGGGCACAAATCCAGACTCCGGGCTGTTACTGAGAAATTCCTAATGGAATAACCCAATAACACTTTACCCGATCTGGGATTCGAACCCAGGACATCATGTTCAGTAGTAATGCTTGCGACTATTAGACGAGAGTCAGTATTTTGTGAACACATCTATACTATTATTCATATACAGGGTGGCAGGGACATCGACGCGAAAACTGTTACCATGGATTCAGTACATGATTCTGAACCCCCCTGCGTTGAAATTTTTCATCGGTTATTTAAAAAAAGAATCTGCTATTCCATACATTTTGACCGCGTAGATATTACACTTTTCTGTGAAACAGCAGATTTTTTTTAAAATAACCGACGAAAATTTCAACGGAGGGGGATACAATTGATGTACTGAATCCATGGTATCAGTTTTCGCGTCGATGTCCCTGCTATCCTGTACACTAACTACCTAAATACTTCATTAATAAATATAAAAAAAATATAACGAATCCGAAAGTGGTATGTCTGTCTGTTACCTTTTCACGCCTTAGCCGACGGATTTTGATGAAATTTGGCATCAGCATTTTAGCAATTTGGCCATCCTGGGTAAATAGGTAATAGGTAATAGGTAATACGGGCTGGTATCCGCAACTCCACGTCAAAGCGCGTATTTTGCGTACGGGTGGGAAAATCTGTTATTCGATCCACCCCAGCTCCTCAAAGAAGGCCAGCAACGCCTTGGTGTCACTGACAATCTCACGTAGGGTACCTGGGTTACCGAAGTACTTGGCCCTGTATGTGGCGACCACCGGGCAGTTTAACAGCACATGGGCTGCTGTCTCGTCGTCCTCCATGCAAGCTCTGCACAGCGGACTGTCTGTGACTCCTATGACGAAGAGGTGTTTATTAAATGACCCATGGCCAGTTAGGGCAGCTGTAACTGTGCGCAGCTGCTGTTTTGTTAATCGGAGAACCTGTTTCGTGAGGCGGCCGTCGATTGTAGGGAGAGCCTCCTTAGCCTGCCTGCACTCACCGTGGTCCACCCATATTTTGTGATGTTGTTCCCTGGTTCGTTTCCTTACCAGAGAGCGTAGGTACCCGAAGGGGAGTGGCGTGATGGGTTCAGGCCCCACTGGTGCCATGCTCGACCCCCTTCTGGCAAGTTCGTCGGCTGCGTCATTGCCCCGCGAACCGCTGTGTCCCTTGATCCATTGAATGGTTATATTATTGAGGTCACCCACCTGGTTGAGGCGTTGGTGGCACTCGTATATCAGCCCAGAATCAACAGTGTGACTGTTTAGCGCTTGCAGAACAGCCATACTGTCTGAGAGTATTCTTATCGAGTGGTCCTTAACTTCCCTGGCCATGATGGCTGAAGCGGCAAGAGATATACCCATGCATTCGGCCTGGAACACTGTGTTATGGACACCCAATGGTGTGGCTATGTGTATGTTGAAGTCCTCCGAGAAGATTCCAGCACCTGTGCCACTACCTGTTTTGGATCCGTCGGTGAAGATTCGCAGCTCTGCGGGGCGCAAACCCTCGCATCTGCGGTCCTCGTGGAGTTGGATTCTGTATTTTTTATCGAAGATAAATTGTTTGGGCACCCGGTCATTTACCGCTTTCGTAATAGGGAACTCATTGTTGAGTCCCTCAAGCAGCGCGGTGTGTTGTGTGACTCTCTTACCCCAGAGATCAATTGCATTAAGACGCACCGCCGCCATTGTCGCTTCCTGCTGTATGAACAGGTGGAGTGGGGGCAGTCCCAGCATGGCTTCGATTGCTGCAGTCGGAGTAGTCCTCATGCAGCCCGTGGTTGCCACGCAGGCTAGTCTTTGCATGCGTTGTAGTTTGTTGCAAGCTGTAACCAGCTGAGTGCGGGGCCACCAAACCACGGCCCCGTACGCGATCATAGGGCGGATCACTGCTGTGTACAGCCACAGTATGATTTTGGGGGATAGGCCCCACTTCTTACCTATCATTCTCCTGCACTGCCAGAAGGTAATGCAGGCCCTGTTTAGCTTGTTGTCTACATGCCTACTCCAGTTTAACTTACTGTCTAGAATGACCCCGAGGTACTTGACTTCGTTGGCCAACTGAAGTTCAGTATCGAACAGTTTGGGTAGGCGGAAAGGACCTAATGCTCGTTTTTGGGTAAACATGACTAGTTCAGTTTTAGTGGGGTTCACTGATAGTTCAAATTCCCTGCACCAACTTTCTACGATACGTAGTGCTTGCTGAGTGAGGTTACAGATCGTACCCGTCACCTTCCCCGATACAAGGATTGCGAGGTCATCTGCATACCCTATTGTGTAATAGCGGTTGGCATTGAGTTTGGTAATGAGGTCATTAATTACCAGATTCCATAGAAGGGGGGACAGAACCCCTCCCTGGGGGCAGCCTCTGGCTATCATGGCCAACTGCCGCTCACCCTCAAGGCGAACCACCCGTTTGCTTAACATGTTTGTAATCCAGTCCGTAAGTACCTGTTCTACTCCATGCCTGGAGAGGGCGCTTCTGATGCTGGAGAAGTTGGTTTTGTCGAAAGCTCCTTCGATGTCTATAAAAGTACCCAGGCAGGTGCCTTTTTGATGAATCGCGTCCTCTATCTGACTGACCACTAGATGGAGAGCAGATTCGGTCGACTTACCTGAGCTGTATGCGTGTTGATTACCATGTAGCGGTATGTTTTTCAGAGCGCCATCCCTCAGCTCTCTATCACATAGCCTTTCCAGAGTTTTTAGGAGAAAGGAGGTCAGGCTGATTGGTCGGTGGGATTTGGCGTTTGTGTAGTCGCCCTTACCTGGCTTAGGGATGAATATTACTTTCACTTCCCTCCATCCTTTAGGAACGTATCTAAAGGCCAGGCACGCCCTCATTAAAGGCACCAGTCTTATTGCGACAGAAGCACCCCCCCACTGTAGTAAAGCGGGGAACACTCCATCAGGACCAGCTGCCTTAAAAGGATGGAAGCTCCGGATGGCCCATTGGAGTTTCTCCAACGTGATCACCCTGCGTGCGTAACTCCAGTCAGTGTCAGCTGGTGTTTGGGTTTCATCTTGCCAGTCGATTACCTGCGCGAAGACGCTACCAGGGAAGTGAGTTTCAATTAGGATGCGTCTTGTTTCCTCAGGCGACGACGTGAGTGTGTTATCAGGTTTGCGGAGGGTGGCGGGCCCAGGTGTATTCTGTTGCGCCAGTACTTTCCTTACCCTGTTTGCTTGCTGACAAGATTCAATGCTACCACAGAATTTGCGCCATCCCGAGGTGCTCCTGAATCTGATGCATTTTTTGTAGCTAGATTTGGCCGCGTAGTAGTTATCCCAGTCCTCATCCGCACATGTGTTCATGGCTCTATTCAGAGCTGTTCTTACCTTGCTGCGCTTGCGCTCCAGATCAGCGCCCCACCAGGGTTGTTTACCCGGTATGTTGCGCGGCGTGGTCTCTGGGCAGGCGGTTTTGTAGCTGTCTATGATTGATTCTGTAAGATGGCTTACTTGTGCCTCAATCTGTGTCGTGTCCACATATGTCACCGGATCGCTTAGCATCGAAAGCTTGGAATCAAGGTTGCGTGTGTAGGTGGCACGATCCGTTTTACGCGGATAACGCCGTGGTGGTATCGATGGAACACAGACCTGAATGTCGAAGCGGATCCACCTGTGATCGGAGCAGGAGGCCTCCTTGGAGACCTGCCACCCAGTGGTGATTTCCGCCACGCCCACTGATGCCAGAGTGAGATCTATGATTGTGCGGCTTCGCCTGGTTACGAATGTTGGTTCGGAGCCAGTGTTTAGTAGGGATAGGTTAGTCGAGAATAAGTAGTCAACCAAAGCCTTACCCCTCTCGTTTTGCGTGTCCATACCCCACAGTTGGTGGTGAGCATTGGCATCGGCCCCGACGACAACCTCAAACCCGCAGCTCTCGCAATGGTTCACGAGGCGGGCGAGTCCGTTAGGAGGCGGCGCCTCCGCTTCGGGCATATAGACCGAGGCGAAAACGATCACCATCTCTGTGGCATCGTCGCGCTGTATAAGCAGCCTAGCTGCAGAGATATCTCTGCAACAGAAGTCAGTTAAGAGCTGTGTTTTAAGGTTACCTGTGACATAGATGCACGATCTGGGATGATCATGATCTGAGGTGACTAGGAGCTTACCGCCAAGATTGGAGAGTCCTTGTATGCGACCCGCCCTAATCCACGGCTCCTGTATTAAGGCAATGGCCGTGTGTTGTACCTCCAGCCACTTGCGAAGCTGAGCCGTCGCGGTCTGACTGTGGTGGAGGTTTGCTTGGAGGACTCTACAGACCGACGAAAGGGACGCCATTACTGGTCGAACCCTCGTCGTCCCCCCCAAGTCTAAGCCCGGCAAACAGGTCGCCCTCGTCGAAACCGTCCTCCCCCGAGCCCGAAGCCGGAGACAGGATCATGTCGTCCAGCTCCCCGCCCGATGAGGGAACGAAATCCACGGTGGCGGCGGCAGGGGCGGCTGACTCTGCAGTAGCAGGCTCAGCCGCGGATGCTTCCGGGTTGTGTGAAGGGGGAGTGGACTCCCCTGCTGTTGCTTGCGACAGCTGTTCCAGCGCCTCGCAGACGGTTCCCGTGGCGGGGTCCCATCCCTGTGGAACGTCGGTGAACCTACCGTTCCGACCCTGGAACTTCACGTACACCGCCCCTAATCCAATTGAGAGGCGGCGTCCGGCCTCCATCAGAGTCGGGATTTGGTCCACAGGGACACCGACCACCACGAACCACGCCGCGGCTTGTTTGTCAGCGTGCAGCAGTACCCACCTCTTGATGTCTACCCAAGAGTTTTGGTAGCTGAGAGTACGACCAATCATAGTCGACTCTCCGTAGACCCCCTGCTCGTCCGGGATCACGATGCCACACCGTGCACGCTTCTGGATCTCCGACTGGCTCATAACGACTAACGAGGTGCTAGTTGAAAGAGTCAAGCCGGAGACTGTCTTCCTTAGCCAGGCTAAGGTGTGGTCATTACCGCACCACAGTTTAAGGATACCCCCGGCGAACAGCGGCTTGGCGTTGAAAGTCGGCCCTGAGGTGTCCTGTTTGGGGGAGCAGGCCTCGAGGATGATCTGCTTCCTGGGTAAGAACATAGGCTACTTCTTATCCCGGTAGTACATTCTCGGAACGTTCTCCTCGGATAATTTCCGATCTCCACGCGGGTGACAACGCGGCTGGTAAAAGTTAGTTACCTTATGCTTAAAGTATTGTATTAGTAACGAGAACGGGACCCAAGCTACAAGGTTATGTAAGGTCTAAACAGAAAACCCTTGAACAATAAGAGCCTTGTCCAATACATAGTATCACTTTCTGGATCGAGCCCTTGACCCATCTGTTTAACGACATCCATAAACATTGTCACAACAAGAAACTCAGCCTTTTATGTTCCCACTGCTGGGACACAGGCCTCCTCTCTGTGAGAGGGAATGGGCGGTAATCCTCCACGCGGACCCAGTGCGGGTTGGTCATCACGTGTATTCGAATTTTCGGTTCTAAGACATGCCGGTTTCCTCACGATGTTTTTCTTCACCCGTTTTTGAGAGCAGCGGTGATGAAATAAATTTCAAAACTGAATCACCTGCTTCACCAAATAATTTTTGAATTTTTGTTATCAAGGCTAATAATTAAATTCTGTTTCACATCAGCTATCTTAGTAAAAAGACTCAAGAATAAAATGAATAAATCTTATATGTAGATGATTATCTATTTGCAATGCGTGCAATAAAAATAAAGTACCCACCAAAGTAAATAAAAAGTTTTATTTTATAGAGACTGTTTTAAAACTATTTTAAGAAGTTACATTGTTTTAATAAGACTAGGCTTCTAAATTGAATTGAAAACAAAGACGCTTCGTATTTTGGCACAGTCGTATTATTAACTTATCTAATTATATGCCGCCGTTTCTTATTTTCTATTTTTTTACCAACTTGCTTTAGTTGAATTATAATTATCGTTATTAATTCATAAATGTCGTAAGAACTATTAATAAAAATAAAAAAAACCACTACCTAATATAACCCTTCGCAAAAATATCCGACTTTGAAAAAAATATTGGCAAAAATTTTCGCAACAATGGCTGTATAAAATTAAAAATCTTTTTAATAATAAAAAAAACCTGGTCCCGCATGACGAGAACCTCGTGAAAGCTGAGAAAGATAAACAAATCAAGTATCTTGACTTGGCTCGCGAGGTTGTCGACATGTGGGATATAGATTCAGCAATCATTGTGCCGATAGTCGTGACAGCCAATGGCTTAATCGCCAAGAGCCTCGACCAACACCTAAGGAGACTCTCGTTGGGCAGCTGGATCAAGAGCTTGATTTAGAGAGCGGTACTCCTGGACACGGCTCGCATTGTCAGAAGGTTCCTCTCTCTGGAGCCCTGACCGCCGGTAGCTTGGACCTTATTCCCGATACCGGTGGGCTACTATTTTTTATATTTTTAAATGTTTTTATATTCTAATATTTAAAAATATAATTTATATGTATTTAAATGAAATAAAGAAAAAAACCTGGTATTCAATAAATCGTGCTGTATGAAGGCACGCGCACATTTCTGAATGTTTAGGAAGCAAAAGGAGGTCGGAAGTGTTGCTGATAGTAATTTATTGAGATTTCGAGGCCGCTACATTATTTAGGTTGTTTTTGTTTTATCAGTAGGAAGGCGCAATTTTGCGCTAAAATTCGTACATGTAAACTTTTTAGATTAATAAACACGTGGAACGCTATTTTTGTCTGCCGTACGCGGATTTGGATTATGAATGATGGTTTTGTAATCTTCGATAAAGAATACACAAAATTTGTAATCATTTGAATTTGTTTTGTAATAGGAAAATGAATTTTGCGATTTAAAGAAGAATACTTCTTCTTTGTAAAGAACTTCTGAGCTTGGTCATTCCATCGTAGACTTCATCCATCGCTTTCCACCAGGAAAGCTGGTGCAAAGCGATGACCGAAATCGAGGTCAAGAGCAGGTCCATTTCGCAATAAAAAAAGGATAGTAACTTTTAAAGTGTCTATTATATTTTTAAATTAAATAAATTTTAAATTAAGCTAAGAATTAAACAAATATTTATCTAAGCCCCTAACAAGTTAACAGCATTCTCAAGATATGTTACGAGGCAGTGCGAAAATTTGTCTGGAAAAACCCTACTAATATAATGCAACTAATTATAATTACGGAGCATTATTTAAAATGCAAATAACAATAGCTAAATAAAACAATGCTTTATAAGCAATAAATTTAAATATCTGAATTTTTATTTATTAAACCATATTATAACGAGGACACGTTTTGTTTTAAACAGGCTCATATAGGCTCAAACTTATTTCGCTATTGTATTATAATTAAAAATGTAAAAAAAAACATGGCCGACCACCTTAAGAAGCCTCAATACGGAACCTGAGAAGTTATTATTTATTTTTGGCTACATAATTATCAAGAAACAAACCACACCTGTGCTATATGTACATACATTACATATAGTGTGTGTTTGTTGTATATTTTTGCAAGGCTCGGTCCGATAACACTATCGGGCCGTCACGCCTACACGCACACGCACACAAACAAACAAAACCTCTATGTGTGTGTTAAAAAAAACAGTTTATATGATCATCGTTTGTTGCCAAGTTACCTAAAAAGCTTTATTTGTTCAACATACGACGGTGACTACATGCAAAACCATTTGTTTTAACATTTCGCATAATTTTAATTCAATTATCGTGTACTGTGGTATGTCTGACGGTTGAGCGCAATTTGTAGTGATAATTCGAAGTCTGCAAAAGTTTTTTTTTTTTTGTTTTATTGTTTATCTATTGGCTCGATTTGTTTTCAGACCTTGAGCATCGTTGGCTAGATTTGTTTTCTGACCTTTAACTTTACCTAAATACTCATTTTTTTAAATATGCATACTCAATACCTACCTGCCAAATTGAATTAGGTCCTTAGCACTTTTCAAGTTTTTTTTTTTCTGTTTAGGGCCATGAACGATATAGGTACACCATCTGACCCAAATTTTGATATTCCGAAAGGCTTTGGAAATCTAACCTTTAAAAAAAAAGCTCCTACAAAAATTTGGAAACTGCTTGAGGAGGAGGATCGACCCAATAGGTCCCTCTTAATGGCAAGCGACATCACATCAGGCCTAGACGGAGGTGGCGAGATGGGCTGGACTCCTTCAACAAGAACAGCAGTAGTATTACGTAATACACGTTCAATCTGAATGATTTTGATGGATATTGCTAATCCATTGCTTCATATTTACGAAAAATTAGTCTGCTCAACAACGTAAATAACGCAATGAATGTTGTTGAACTGTCAAAATGATAGCCATAGGCTTTATGTGTGATACGCAATTACTCCGCTGGTCCTTATAGATAGGAAGTGGAAAGAGAGGGATTTGCCTTGCAGCTGCACATCACATGCAGGCTTTTGATAATAATAATTGAGGAGAATACTACAAGGAACAACCAACCAACAACCAACTTCAACCAACTCCAACTTTTTTTAAAACTTTTTTATGTATTTAAAACTTTTTTTTTTTTTGCGTCATGTTTACCGCAAATAAACGTTTTTTCTTTCTTTCTTTCTTTCATAACTTGGATAAAATTGGGAAAAAAAGAAAAGAAGATAAGCAGCAATTATCGCTGATCTTTAACTTGTCATTCGTCAGTAAAAAAGAGAAAATTCCTAAAATAGTAGGCAATAGCAGTAAGATAACAGAATACCAAGCTTATATTGGGAATAAGTGTGAAATTAATTTTTCCATTTCATACTTTCATTCTTCTTTTCCTGTGGTTAGTGACTACCCTGGTGTTAGAGTTTTAAAGCCGCCCATTGGCCTCTGACATGGCTTCAAATGCCGTCGAGAAATATCTCTCAGGCATGCCGGTTTTCTCACGATGTTTTTCTTCACCGTTTTTGAAGCAAGTGATAATTATACAATATGCACATGAATCTGAAAAGTTAGAGGTGCGTGCCTGGGTTCGAACTCGAAACCTATGACTTGGCAGTCTGACACCACTAAGCTACCAGTGCTCCATACTTTCATTCATCATTGATTAATTCCTCAACTATATTGTCGGCTTAGTTGAGAAAAGGCTAGATTGATTGATTGAGAAGATGAAAGCAAGGCAAATGATTGAAAATATTTTTGTAATTTTTAAACTCCAACTAACTTTTTTATTTATTTATATTTATTTATTTATTTTACATGGAGCGGTGGTGAGGAGCACTGGTGGCCCAGGGGTAACGGCCCCGATTTCCGAACTGTAGGTCTTGGGATTGAATCAAATCAGGAGCTAATTATTCCATCACGCTTTCAAAATGTTGAAGGAAAACATTGTGAGGAAACCGGCTTGTCCTAGATCCAAAAATTTGAAGACATGAGACATATACCAACCCGCACTGGGCCGGCGTGGTAGATTACACTGTCACTCCCTCTCGAAGAGTGGCCTGTGTGTAGGAACATTCTAAGCTGATAATGATCATGACATGGAGCGGCTGCCTATCTAACTTCCACAACCCTGTTACTTGGTGACTGTCAGATTTTCGGGCTTCTGATGACCCGTAACGACTGTCAAAGATACAAGAAAGCCGGGACCTACAGCTTAACGTGCTATCCGAGACACGGAAGGTTCTCGAAAAGTAAAGATTAATAGTAGGTACCTATAGATCATTATTCTGACGAAAAACCTTATAAGATCTTTCATAGGCTTACGAAATATTGCAACACGATTCGTAATCATTAAGGAACGATTGCATATTTATATTTAACTTTATTTTTATGAACAAAACTTATCACAAACAAATCTAAGTATGACGTTATTCTGCTCTGAATGTAATGTAACTTAACTCCCAATAAATAATTGACCAGGAAATAAAGAAATATAAGATTAAGTAACCTTGCACTTCAGAAAAACGCACGGTTCAAAACATCGATTATCACTTTTACCTATTTGTTAATATATAGTCTGCTGTTTTAACTGATTATTGATAAGCATGGCCTTCGTTTCTGAGACTATTTGGAAAAATAACACAGAAGTAACATTAACTTGACCAGTAGAAACCGAACCAAGACGTCATCAATATGAAAATGCGGAAAAGTAGTTGAACGCGGTGGCGTGCCCGAGAGAAATAATTCTATGGCCAATGGCCATAGACGATGAACAGATTCAAGTGTGGTGACTGCAGTTTTTTTATTAATAAATGGACCTGATCTTGGCTTCGATCTCAAGGTCTATGATGGAACATGGAACGAGCGTACCCAGAGGATGCTAAGACCAAGAGCGATCAAATGTTGGGCTGTTGGTTTCAAGAAGGCACTGCTGCAAATCCTTTTGACACCTTCCTCTGTTACAACAAAGTTGTGTTCGTCAGGCTACGCGCTTATTAGCCTGTTCTGTCAAGACTTCAAGAGCTTTTATACCATAACTGAAATACCCAAGATGGTGCTATACATGCGATTATCACCAACCAGTCGATGTCCAAAAAGGTTCAACTGGCTGTTCACAATTGTGTGCTGGTGCCTACGCTTATGTATAGAAGTAAATGTTGGGTGTGGCAAGAGAGGCATGGAAGTAGAATAAATGCTGTGGAAATGCGTTCCTTGCGAAGCATGTGTGGCGTGACTATGAATGATAGGCTGAGGAATGATGTGATAAGGCAACGTTGCTGTTTAAGAGAAGATCTAGTGACAAAAGTTAAAAATAGTATGCTTATTATAAAACATGTAAAAAAACCCTATCTGATCCGTGAGGGTGTTTTGTGGTAATTTCCAGAAAAAAAAGCGAGTTATTTTTTTCAATGGGGATCTTTACCGGGTTATTATTACATGGGGCGCGGGTGACCGTCCTTTAGCGGGGTCTATATCTGTGGCGGGGTTCTACAAATCATAACTTAAGACCCCTGTTGAAAATTTACTAATTTTTAATGAATTCGGGGTAATTTTGGTACTAAAAATGTGATTTTAAATAGCAATAACTTTTTATTTTCAATAATAATTCGATTTTTTTTATTTCTTTTAGGTGATGTTATTGCAGTACTTATGTGCCCTTTTCGGGTGGGACAGGGTTCTTTTTCAAGTTGTAGATGGTTTGTTCATGTCGAGAGGAAGAATGAAAGGCGACTTACTAAAGGTTACATGGCAGATGTGAGTGAAAACGTCGGGAGGGGACGCCCTAAGAGGACATAACGTATACTGTGACTTCATTGGTGATATTCTTGAGAAAGGTCAGGTGCGTTTTATATAGTTTCTGCCTACCCCTATGGGATGTGTATGTAAACATGATCAATTTACCGACGGATCTTTACGACTTATTAATTTAAAAAAAATTAGGAAAATAGTCTACTTTTATAATGTTTGTAAATATGTGAGCACCGTGTATCTATCACATAATTAAATTATCTGTCGTTGCTTCATTTTTAATTATTTTTACCTATTGTGGTATAGTAATTTTATTCTAGGTGCATCGTCTTCACATATCATTATTTAACTAATGTACGTACTTATACAAACTATTGTAAAACATTTTAAAAGAGTAACGGTGGTGTTTCTTGTCCATTCTTCTCCATACGAAAACTACCTTTTGGAAGGGGCGACTAGAATCAATTATATTATTTTGTAAATTTTGACGTTCAAAAGTGCCATACATGGGCCGATTTGAAATAAATTATTTGACTTTGACTTTTGTTAATTGATAGTCCATACATTTCAAAGAAGAGTTCATGGCTAAGTAATAACAGCCGTACGGGTCAATCCAACAGGTTAACCCACGCTTACCGGGGTTGGTCCGTGGATGGGTGACCATCTTTACATACCGAGAATCCTCCGTGCCTCAGAAAGCACGTTAAGCTGTTGGTCCCGGCTGTCATTCGTGGATCTTTGACAGTCGTTACGGGTAGTTAGAAGCCCAAAAGTCTGACAACCAGTCTTACCAAGGGGTATCGTGTTACCTAGTAACTAGGTTGTGGACATCAGATAGGCAGTCGCTCCATGTAAAATACTGGTATTCAGCTGCATCCGGTTAGACTGGAAGCCGACCCCAACATAGTTGGAAAAGGCTAGGCAGATGAGTCCATGCATTTCAAAGTTCATGATATTAATACAAATTACCTTCCTATATCTATCGCCTTTTTGCTGGTAGACCATGACATATATTTCGACTTTTGATGTGTACCATCTTTCCTCTCGCTTTACTACAATCTGTGGAAGTGATTTCGTGAAAAGGGACGGAAGTGTGTAACAGGAAGCCGCGGAAGCGCGCGCTATTTGATTTGACTAATTAACGTGTGCGGTGCTTGAGTTGGCCGTCAGATGGTATCAACTACCAACTCATTTTCCGAGAGGCTGGTACTGTCAGCCAAGATATCAGATGTTACACATTATAGGTGATTACTGTAAGGGTTCGTTTTTACAGAACCCTGCCGCAAAAAATGGGAAGTGAACTCATAATTAAAATGATCAATTAAAAGTTACGAAACGGATTTTTTAAACTATAATATTTTAATATTACAGGTAGATATGACAACGTCCAGGTCGTGCCATTAAAGATGAGACTTGACCAACCTCCCGCCGCTCTTTCCCCCGCCCCGATGACGCCCCAGCGGGGACCTCATACCGCTAAAGAGACCCATAAATCGTCTACTGCGCAAGTCAAACCACGTGGTGCGTCACGTCTCATCTTTAATGGCACGACCTGTACAGTCTAAACAATGAAGAGTATAAATCAGGCGTAAGTAGATATTTATAGCAGCTGCGAGTACTTACTTAATACCGATACAATTTTACACTACCTATATATTATTTGATGATTTTCCTTACATAATTATTAGGATAATGGTTATTTTAATAATACAATATTTGTGTTTTGCAAGTTAAGTTTAGTCATGTTTTGTCAATTTAAAACTTTTTACAATTAATTGCTATAAACAGCCATAACTCAAATAATCCTGAAGTAAAGTGACTGTAATTTAAGATCTGTCATGTCGATCTATCTAGGTAGCCTTAAATACAGGTATCTAATGACTTATAAGAACTTGGTAGGTACCTATCTAAATAGTTTCCACCCGCGATTTTGTCCCCGTGAAATTTCTTGTTTTTTAGCATAAAATAATTATATCATATGACATTCGGCAATACTGTAGCTTCCCATTAGTGAAATTTTTGGAATCGGTTCAGTCGTTTCGAAGATTACCGCGTACATACAAAAACTCACAATTATAAGTATAGATATAGATGATTAAAGGAATAGATTATTTATTTACAGTATCTAGGCCTACCTAGGTCGACAACTATGGCATAATATTATCATTAATTTTGTTATTTAAGAGACATTTTTAAGCAAATAAGAAATACACAAAACAGTGACTTCCTGAATTTTTTTACCAAAAAACAAAAATAAGTAAGCAGGTACGATATCAATTGATTTTCTTCATTTGCAATAATCTACAATATTATGTACTGCAGAATAGTGTAAAAGATAATTTATCAATATATATAATAATGAATCCCTACTTCCCTTGGTCACGGCATCACGCGTGAACGGCTGGACCGATTTCGCAAATTCTTTTTTTTTTGTTATTGTCAGGAGAAGGTTCTTGAAAGAATAAAATTAAGAAAGTTGCGCGGAAAGTAGATTGCTCCCGTGTCAAGCATGGACGGGTCGTTAGATAAAGAAAAAAGATAATTTATTTGTAAAAACAGGAATTTACACTCAAATCAAATAAAAAATCAAGAAATAGCGCTGCGAACAATACAGTGAAGCATGCCAAAACTACACCTCCGCTCTGTTCATACACGCTCACACGCACTCATTTACAATCAAACTACACCTCACTAAGTGCACACATGTTTACGTAACCGGCCTCACGTCACTGTTGACAGCGTTATATCTTGGTTTTTTATTTGATCTGATTCATAAACAGTAAAATATGGAGTTTTTAAGGTTAGGTGTTAAGTTTAAAATAATGGTTCACATGTTTTTCTATAGAGAATGGCGTACTTACAAAGTAAAAATTGTACATGTACACAGAAGTAGTTAACTGAAAAAGAATGGCTGGAAATTGTAAAAAAGTAACCAAGAAATGAGATCCGATATTGGCAACGGGTTTATTTTCGGTACTATCAATACCTTCATAACAGGCAATGGATTAGACAAAAGATCATTATACGTTGATTGACTAAATCATTGCAGCTTATTCTAAAGACGAAAAAACTAAGCAAAACACAAGTTTTTATAACTTCCTTAAAACAGGTTAGTACCTATACTTTTTTGTTTTTTAGCAATTTGTATGAATGATATAGGTATTGTATTTATTTTTAGCAACTTTTTATTCAACAGTAGGTATCAATCTTGTATCAGTTCGGTAATAAATCAAATGTGGTTCGATGAAATACACGTAGGTAATTAATTATGTAAGTAAACTTGCTATTTTTAACATAATAGGACATTTTATTTAAACTGTCACCATTTCAACAAGATTTCTAAGAACTATTTACACGGCTCAAAAATACGGTTCCAATTTTAAAAATAAAAGAAAAAATCTCCAACACAAGGGGTTTCGTTCGGAGCCCTTGTTTTTATAATTCGAACCCCCATATTTGCCTTTCCCAGTCTCGTCGCGACATTTCTGTTGACAAGTTTTTTTTTTTTTTTTTTGTAAAAAAACTTTTGTAATGTCTGTGATAAACTGATTTTGTTAATGTGAGAGTTTTTGCCCTTCCAGACAAAGGTAAAACTAGTTATTTTAAGTAGAATATATGTTAATAAATAGATGACATAACTTAAAGGGAAAATTATATCCTGATTATTTTATGTTCTTGCTGGGTGGAGTAGGGTAAATTGGAACTTGAAAAAGGTTACTTGTCTTTTTATTTAATTAGTACATAATTACTTTAAATAAAAAGTAAGTATTAGATACTTATTGCATCATAAAATTAAGAAAATTAATCTAAAATACTCCAAATCTATTTTAATAATTCGATTCCTACTAATCAACCTAAGTGGCATGGTGATGAATTAATAAAATAATGAAAAAAAAACTTGACTTCCTGCTAGCCTACCGAACATGATAAATTAGAGTCAGATATTAGGTACCTACCGTAAGATAAATAGGTAACCTAAACATTATTTTTCCTAATGTTGTTTTTGTATTTTAATGCATATCAAACAAATAGTTGTATATTTAATTTATATAAAAGCCAAATCTTTTTGTACGATATGTGTGTATTATACCTACATAGGTATATTTTTTCATTCATATTTTAAATGTTAAAGTAATAAATCTTCAATTATATAGATATTATTTAAACCACATTTGTTTGTTAATAAATTATAACTGTAACTGTGTAAGATTGGTTAGTTTTTTAATACCTATGACATTGTGTTTATGTTAGGTACATTTTATATAGGTATCCGATATTTTCCTCGGAACAACTTAGACGGTCATTAAGTATTAACTATTTCATTCATTCGCCATTGAGTTATAATTATGTACACCTATTTATTACATACCTATTTTATAATGATAACATTGGTTGATTTTATTTATTTCTTTATGTATTTCACAAACAAATATTGGAGGTATTTCAATTTACTTTGGAACTAGCTGGGTTTATCTTTACCAAACCAGATATTGATATTAGAAAACAAGGAAAGTTGCAGATTAATTTATATTTTGTCAGATTTCTTAACATTTATTCGTATTTCCATATATGACAATCACATGGAGGCCTCAATATTTTCTACGAGGACAACGCACTTCAATAATAAGGTTTAATTACATTTCGCGTTTACATAAAACTTTTGGTAGTGTGATGCCAAAAATCAATATACCTAAATAAATGTGGAGACGATACGTGAGCAAATATAATATAATGACGTCTCTTGTCTCAACATTTTTTCCTATTGCCATAAAAGGTGCACATAAATTAAAAAGTCAACTCATCAAAGTTCGTCTTCGCCTAAATACATGACAAGTAACCTCTCCCTCCCTGTCTCCCCTCTTACACAAAGTGACAATAAGTCGCGCACGCACACACGCGTGTTGTTTGTACACTCACACACGTTCAGAACCGGCTAGGTATTTGGTTTCCCGCCACCGGCGCGAACACGCACACAAAACACGAAGAGCAAACAATACAAACACCAACACACAAGTAAATTTAAACTCACCTCAAAATAAATCCATTAGAAAACACACTTGTTCAAACAACTAGCGCTTAGCCTCGAAAACGCGTTGAAAAAACACTCGCCAGCATCCGATGTGTACTCAACACTTTTCCAAACTTTCTGTGCAGCCTACTTCTTCGTTAACACTTCGCGTTCCCGCCAAAAGTTAATTCAAATTAACAAAACTTCCAAAAGCGCACCGAACACATTTAAATTTTAAACTGTCAAAACAGGACACCTACATCGATAATTGTTTATCGACTTAGTTAATCAAAACTATATCTTGTTATCTTTATAATTGGTTCTTCATGCCGACTGTCTTCATAACGCGGTACGAATTCGCGAACATTATTTTCACGGCCGAAATCGCTTCCGCAATTCAATTGCGAGTTTTAATCAAACACTATGGCGAAATAAAAGAAACGACGACAAGTGGCCCCACTTATTAACACACGTTGCGCGGTAAAAATAAACTATGATTAACTACCATTAAGATTCGCGGAGACAACCGAGGCACCGGCGAGCGTGCGAATAGGTTATGAAAAATAAATAAAATGTAAATAATGCAAAAAAAAACACCTCGTTACAATGAGGACCTGCCAATAAAATCGCGAATTTGTTTACCGCGTCGCTATTTCGGTCGCTAGAGACGGTTCCGATATGAATAATTATTATCGCCGGCGAGCGAACATCGACGCATAGTTGTCGTTTCATAAAACGTGCGCGTTAAAACTGAGTCGAAAGGCTCGCGGCCCGTGTCGGAGCATAGCGCCGAATAAAATAAACAACAATATACCTAAATAAGCGGGCGACGGGTGCGGCCGAGTGTGCGTGCGCGCCGCTGTGTGCGTGTGTAAACAAGGGGCAGCGCGGCTTCAATGACATCCTCGCCCGACAGCCACCGACTGTGCTCATTAATAATATTTTGCGATGTTATGTCTAAATTATAATACTCGTGGGATATCTGTGACAGTTTCTTACTTTCTAGAGCTTCTTCTTTTAAGGTCTGAAACAGTCACTGTATGTTTTGGCAACATAAGCATCCCGGGTCAGCGTTTGCTGCAGGCAGCATTTAGTTCGAAGAAATTGGTGGCATACTTTCATTGCTATCATGCATCCAATTTCAAAACATATGCAGACGAGTCACCTGGTTAATTTATATCAACTATTGTCAAAAAAATAATTAAAAAAGCCTGAGTAGGTAGTAGGTACTACTGACATAGCCAACTTAAAAAGTTTAAAAACATTGGTCTGGATTTTAAAAGGCTGACATGGGAACCGAAAGTCTTAACAAAACAACTGAATCTTCACCATAAAGTAGGCCATGAAAACAGCGTCCTGATCAACAGGATAGGGCGAGCAGTATCTGCGGAAGTGCACCTGCTATGCTACTGGAGACGGATAACTGGAGAAAAATGCCCTCCTCCTTTGTGATCATAATCCAGAAGAAAGCCGCGAGCGATATCGAGATGGGTGATCCCGCCCAAAGAAAGCTTCGAGGAGATAACCCCAAGTACCTAACATGCCCAAACCTCGCCTGCATCGTTAAAGGCCTTGGGATCCTGGTAGAGCCCTCTTTACAGTAGGCGTTGCTCAGGGGGATTCTGGAGGTAGACACTTGGGACCCAGAACTCTCCTCTATGTGCTGATGAGGACCATCACGTCAATGGTTATAATGAGAAAAAAGTAAAACCTAACCCTTCAGGCCAGGATGCCTTTAGAAGGTTTACCTCAAAATAATAGTTGTGCGAGTTAATGGTAGGAAAAGTAGTAGGTACTTCTCCGAATAGAAACGTGAAAAGACTCAGAAGATATTCCTGAAACTATCATAGATTAAATCTAGTTTAGTTCTTTCAAAAGTACATTTTGTATTTGATTTTTAGTAGCACTTTATTAATTAAATAAACAACGAAAAAGCAAATACGAATTAAACATAATGTCAAAAATAATAATGTACATAATGTCATAATTTGTGTTGGTAATGTGTCTACTTACCGATGATGTTTTTATTTCAATTAAGAAAAAGGACAGCAGTGGAATCCTGAATCACCAGTCAAATGTTGTAATCTTCACCACTCTTCACTCATGAATTTACAAAAAAAAAAAAAACAATAAAAATAATAAAAATAAACTACTTGCACCTCCACATAGCCCCAACCTCCCCGCGAGAATAAACATATGACGTCACCGGCGGGTAAACAAACAAACAAACACATGCGCGCCGCTCATGTTTCCTTAATACAATTATTATTTCGAATGTGGAACGCGAACGAGGCGGACGCCGTTCGCGATTTATTTTTAAAACTAGCTGACCGCTTACAATTTAAACCTTTTTATTAGTTATAATTGTTTGTTTTAACATTACGAACCTCTTTTGATTTGAAAGAACACTTGTTTCTGCTTTTTTCTTTGCTTTTCTTACTGGTTTGTAAGCGGCCATGTCGTGTGGTTATTATAGCTAGGTACCCACACGTTATACATTTATTTTTGTTTACTGAGTAAAAAATGGAGTCATGTCGACGCTAATGCAATAGCGTCGTATTTTTACTCACATTACTCTGAAATCTATTTATTACTTGTCTCCCTGATCCGTTGATAATTAATTTAAAATAAAACGGATTACAATACCCGGTCATTGATATTTTCTTTTTTATTAATTCTAAGGCTCATTAAATTATTACCAATGTAATCTATGTTACTGAAGACAAGCAATAAATCAGATTTAATAGTCGATTATTGCATGATTAGTAGTTAATGCTACAGTCGAGAGATGGCGCGATTAGTGGCCATTTTGTACCTATGGGCCCTGTAGGAAACAAGCAATATTTAATCATCCATTGATTAGTTTCTTACACCTTGAATGGATGTATGGTATCTTAAGAGGCGATCAGTCAAACTGCTGCATTGAATACCAGCCTATTATTGTCCAACTTTGGGGGGCTTGTGGCATAGTAATAACAGCCGTACGGGTCGATCGTTCAGGTAAAGCTACGCTTCCCGCGGTTGGTCCGTGGACGGGTGACCATCTTTAGATACCAAGACCCCTCCGTGCCTCGGAAAGCACGATCTGTCATTGTCGATTACAAGTCAGGAGCCGGAAAGTCAGACAACAATAGTCTTACCAAGGAGAATCATATTACCCAGTAACTGGGTTGTGGAGGGCAGATAGGCAGTCGCTCCATGTAAAATACTGGTATTTAGCTGCAACCGGTAAGACTGGAAGCTGACCCGAACATAGTTAAGAAAAGGCAAGGCAGATGTTGCAGGGCAAAGACCTTTTCTCAGACAGAGAAAGAAACTGCTGCTTACTGAACATAAATTAACAACATTAGAATGAATAATTAAGTCATTATAATTAATTAAGTGGTTGAAGTAGTAATTCTTGCTTTACATGATAATATCTATAAGTCTTGAAAACCATGTTTTAATTAGTAAAACAGTAGTCCCAATTATGACTTTGAAATCCTAATTGGATTTGGTTTTAGGCAATATTCCCATAACTACTACAGTTTGCAAGTAGATTGGGGGTAGGAGGATTCCGTTAAAAGCAGAAATCAAAGGTCATTACGGCAAAATCCATCCTTTTACGGCATTCGTGGGTAACAGCAACTTATTACTTATTTTACCCAGGAACACTGTTTTTGATCTCCACGCTTGCGCGCTTCCCTTTGCGATTTATATCCACTTTTCCTGTTGACAGCGATGCGAACGAATTTTTTGATGCCCTATGACTATTTCTCCCCCTTTTATATACTTGTACATATTATTGTTATTATTTTACGTCTGTTAGTTATTAAAATTATTTATATAAGTGTGTGAAAATAAAATCATAATTATATCTAGAGTTAAACATTATTATTTTACAAGGTATTTAGTTCTAGCTGCGCCCGCGGTTTCATCCGTGATAAGTTTCGATCCCGTGGGAATATCAGGATAAAAAGTATACTATGTCCTAGCCTAGGTCATGGTGTACATATGTGCCTCATATCATCCATATCTGTTCAGTCGTTTAAGCGTGACAGCGTAACAAACAAACAAACTCACTTTTGCATTTAGATAGTTAGGATTATCGTTAGCCAATATTTAATCGTGTCTAACTTCAGATTCTGGCTTCCACCAAATTCTTCTGAAAGAATTCCTCCCTCGCTGTGAGCGAGTAGGTCTCGCCTAACACACTGGTCATCTTCAGTGCATTTTTAGAGGAGGACTCTGGGATATCCAAGGTTTTTTTTCTAACTTAACAGACAGCTGTGCTGCTGGGGAGTTTGTTGCGCCACTTGTTCCCAGCTAAAGCACTACGATGTGGTGAAGAGTGGGCGTTTTGGGGGACTGTCTTATGTAATTTTGACGTTCGAAAAGTGCTGATTCTCGGCCTAGTTTAAATAAATGACTTTTGAATTTCTCACGGTACCCGTTTATCACACCACCAAGAAAACAAAGTATGTAATTTCCCCCCAGTTTCATATCCACCTAAATGTCCTTACAGTGGATTAATTAGTTTTGAAGACTAAACTGTTTTCAAAACTGCCTCGCTGGTCTAGTGGTCGCAAGCTACTGCTAAGCACGAGGTCCTGGGTTCGATTCCCGGGTCGGACAAAATGTTATTGGGCTTTTCCATCTGGAATTTCTCAGTGGCAACCCGGAGTCTGCATTTGTAGCCCGTTGAAGGATAGGCTCGCCCCCTATTACATGGGACTTAAGGCGACGATAACCGACTTTTGATGCTTTTATACTGAAGATCACGTGTAAACGAGTAGTGTTACCGATTTGGAAAAAATATATGTTAAATTAGAGCATTTTTTAATAACTTAATATAGAAATATTTTAGATTATGTTTATATTACATAATGAAATTAATTTGTAAAGTTATGTCTAACGCAGATAAAAAACTGAGAATTACGCAAATCTATGAAGCGTATTTTTCTGAAACTTTTACCATTTTAAAGATAATTTAATTATTGATCTTTTAGTATACGTGTTTTATTAAAATACTTTTTGTTTTATGTATAATAAATTAATGCGTCAATTTGGTACAGCGCTCCTTGATGGGCGAGTCCTATTACTGGCTGGACGTAGCACGCGTTGCGTGAGCTCAGTACAGAACACGCAAGCTAACCACTCCAGGTCCATGGCATATATGTGCGTCTTAATAAACATAACTGGCGAAATGTGGGTGTACTATAGATGCACTTCTACTCAACCCTTTGGAGAATACTAGTGTGAAATTATGATTCAGTTTTTAAAAAAATCTCAAGGTTGCTACGTGCTTAACCGTGTCGTAACACTAATATAATGCTGTCTCGACTTATGTGCTGTGTTATGTAGGCATTTGGAAACAGCCGTAGGCCTCGAGATTTAGAATTAATTAAGCAAATTGCTAACATTTTTGCAGTTTTTATGGTCTTAGACAAAAATAAAAGCAAAAACCAGCCAAGTGCGTGTTGGACCACGCACAATGAACGTACGAGTATGTATGTTCCGTGGATGAGTTGAATTTATCACTAGAACAAACTTAACATTGTTGTTAAAAAACATGTTCTCGCAAATAGTACCCTACATTTTTTTTAATTTTATTTAGACTAGATTTTATTTTATCACTTTGTCGGGGTGATTAATATGTATACCTATAGTTAATTGATTCAGGCGTGACCTTGCGGAAATCCATTATAAAATATAATAGACGTGGATATATTTAGTAACTTTTCCGCTTAGTTATTTCCATAAAAACCCTGATTTAAATCGACACGTGTTTCACCTCCCAACGACCCATTCTCAGGATGACGATTGACTTGTCACGAACTCAAACACGGCGCGATGGCTTCGAATTTTTGGTTCTAGGACATGCCGGTTTCCTCACGATGTTTTCTTTCACTGTTTTTATGCCGTGGTGATGAAATAAATAACACAAAATTAAGTGCCTGCGTAGGTTGAACTCACGTCCTATGACACGTAAATTGGGGCAGTTATCACTGGTTCTCCACTGCTGCATAGCTTGTACCTACTGCGGTAAAAATACTAGCCAGTCCGCCACGGGGCAAGTAGCAACGCTGAACAGGGTGTTCTTTAAAATGTTACCACTCTTGAAAGTTATTTTACTGCACCCCAACCCCGTATTTATCAAGAGCCAGAGGTAGAAGAGGAATCATTTGCCATTGCAACCAACAGTAGTTACGACTTCACGATACAGGAATGCCATCGTCTCTTCTTTTTTTATTTTGTGTATTGGCACCTTGTTTTTTACCCGACTGCCCCAGAAGGAGGGTAATGTTTTTCGAGAGTATGTATGTATGTCTGTTTCTTTGGCACGCTCAGCAGCCTAAACGGCTTGATGGATTTTAACATATGAGGTGACGTTAGATTCGTCTTAATTGTGGGAGTGACATAGGCTATATAATATTTATATATTGCATCTGCAAATGCAAAAAAGGAGGGGTAGGTTTAAAAAAAAAACAACATTATTGTTATCAAATAAAAGATAGTAGTGAATCAATTCCACATATATATATATAAATAAAACTAAAAAGTTTGAAATAAAGAAAATTATTTAAAAAAAAAGATTGTAAAAACACATAACTGAAAAGAGAAAAACAAGCATTATAATCTATAAAATTTTGGTATTGCAGGACAAACAAAAGTTACACCTAAATTTCAGGTTATTGGTTTGTCGCCTGCAATGCCAAAATTTTAATGCTTGTTTTTCTCTTTTCAGTTATGTGTTTTTGCAGTCGGGTTTTTTGTTTTTTCATCTTTATGTTCATGTAATTTGTTATCTTTTGATTGTGCTTTTGTGTCTTGTGCTATTTCTTTTATGTGCACTGAATAAATGCTTTATCGATGTATCTATCTAGTGTCAGTTTCATCCCCACATCTCCCTAAAGAACTGGTGACTGTAGTACGTTATTATTACTGTTATTAGATCAAAAGTACCTGGGCGACCGAGCTCTACTCTGGTGAAAATGGAAAATGCTCATTTAATAATACAGGATAGTACATACTAATTCCATGCTGCCATGATAGTAGGTACTTACTAATTCCATGCTGCCATGTCATTATTCTAAGGTAGCCATCTTGTTATAAAATCTGTTCTAAATTTTGGACGACCGAGCTCTGCTCGGGTGAAAATACGGAGAAAACGAATTTTCCCAGATATGAGACTTAGCTAGATCGATTTTTCGCCCCCGTAACCTATATTCAACTTTTATCGAAATCGTTAGAGCCGTTTTCGAGAATGTGATTACACACAAATACACAAATATTCTCGTTTAATAGTATAGGATAGGATATAGAGCTGCTACCCAATCGAAGCGGGTTTTTTCCTTAATCGGGAAACACAGAAATAATGTAATTATCATATCAGTCGAAGGTCGTCCTTCTGAACATAGGCCTATGGCCATAAACCCACATATTAATATATTATTGATAACATAAACAAAATAATAATTAAAACCCGGTCAAGTGCGTGTCGGATCACGCACAATGAAGGGTTCCGTAGTTGGGATGAATTTATCCCAGGAACAAACTTAACATCGTAGTTGAAAAACATGTTCTCCCATTCGGAATGTACGGGTGCACATGTTTTTGCAACTGCAAATGTAAGTTGGTCGATTGTTACTCGTTAACTTGTAAAGCCTATAGATAGTTTTCCTTTTAATTTCGTTAAATATACTACTGCCGTAATTTTTTTCATATCCGTATCTAAAACCAACCATTTAGCTGGCAGGAGACTTGACTCTAACAAAAATGAGCTCTTTAAAGTTTAATATTTCGCAAACGGATTCCTGAATCCAAAAATAGTTTTCACACACTTACAATATTTTTCCAACGACACCCCACAACATGGGATAGACGAGAAAAAAGAACATCCCCACTTTACGTGTTCCCCTACATGTAAAATGGGGATTTTTTTTTTTTCAAAACCTATTTTTTTTATATAGAGTACATTTTATTTTACCACTTTGTCGGTGTGATCAATATGTATACCCATGCCAAATTACAGCTTTCTAGTACTAAGAGTCTCTGAACTAAGCCGCGGACAGACAGACAGACGAACATGGCGAAACTATAAGGGTTGCTTGTTGACTACGGAACCCTAAAAAACCATTTGTTTCGGTTAGCCAATCGGATAATGACTTTTAGTACCTACAAACATTATTGTAACAACAGGTAAATTTAATACATAAATAATAATATTAATAATTTAGTAAACGATAAACATTTTAATTAGTAATACACACAAATCAACGTGATTATTTCTGATCATGAAAAGGTTTTTAGGAAACAACATAATAATATGTACATTAACGTGTGGATAAGTACGGCCAATATCAGTCATATTGAGCGTACCTACTTACCTTTATATATTTATACAGGAAAGGAAAATAACCAGTGCGCAAACTCAAAAGCGTGACTTTACTCATCATTATGAACAACTTTTACTATGGGACAAAACCTGAAATCACGAAAAAAAAAATCAGATGTTCCCTACATTAAAAAAATCCCTATACGTATATAAATATTCGTATACATATCTTCATCATCAGCCCACAGCAGTCCACTGCTGGACACAGGCCTCTCCAATTGCACGCCCGCCATCCCGCTCGATTCTCAGCAACTCTCATCCAGCTGCTACCAGCCACCCTGCAAAAATCGTCACTCAACCTAGCCTGAGGACGTCCTACCTTACGTTTGCCGTATTCGTGGTCTCCACTACAAGAACGGTAGTAGTTTTGCTGACCATGGTTTTGTTATTGTAATTAGTAATTAACTGTTTTACTTCGATGGTCCTAGTTTATCATTTGTGACTTCGAGTTACAACTATATGTAACTATATGTAAGCGGGCACGCCCTTTATTCCTGGAGGCTTTTATTTGTTCTGTTTACGTTTTTTTTTTTCTTCTTGACTATAGTTTTCGATGTCATTTGTTGGTATATTGTCTTGTGCTAGCTGACATGTGGAAAATAATTTAATTTAATGTTTCGTGTTGCGTAATTGATCGAGTGAGCGTAGCGAGCGAAGCGTCCCTGGACCAAGTCTGGCAAAATTTGCTTTCGTGTGTCAGTTTGTACGTACTCCTCTACAGGTCGTATTTTACAACCCATCTGGACGAAATTTGGTGTACAGATTTGACGAATATTTTGTAATTTTTAGTCATCGGGGATTTTTGATTGAAGGGATACTTCCTCCAAAATGGGGCAAAAAAAATTGTTGAAGATCTAATGAGGATCTTCGGCGTGATGAGCAGAATAGCTTCTCAAAATGCAGTAAATTGCTCAATATTTATTAAAACCTATTATTTATTTTTTCTAGCCAGCCTACATTTTTTTTCTCAAGGAACCGATATAGTTTGACCATGTCCGTCTAACTGTCTGTCTGTCTATCCGCGGCTAGCTCAGAGAATCTTAGTACTAAAAAGCTGTAAGTAATGTGGCATGGGTAAATTAAAATCATTATAAATATTTGTTTTCATTAATAATATTTGTGATGATTTCCTAGGTTATAGGGTGTCGTGTGGGTGTGTGAAAACTGTTTTTGACTCGGGAATCCGTTTACGAAATATTAAGCTTTAAAGTGCAAATTTATGTTAGAGTCAGGTGTTGTCCCCCCTGCTAGCTCACTGGTTGTTTTTGGATATGTGACAAAAATCACGGCAGTAGAATATAATATATAACGAAGTTAAAAAGAAAACTATCACAACTAAGTATGCTTTACAAGTTAACGAGTAATAACCGGCCAACTTACATTTGCAGTTGGAATGTATGTAAGAACAACATGTATCTAACCTAACCTAACCTTTTAACTAGTGGGGATTTCTGGAAAAAAAGTAACAATTCCCTCTGGTAGAGATTTGTCGGTGGGGAATTGTAGAATATACCGAAAAAAATAGGTCATCGCCGTCTAATCATAGAAGTGCGTTGGTAACATAAAGTATTTTCGAACGCTAAAACTAAAGCGTTTACAAGCTATAATTCATGGTTTCTTCCTGCATGTCTTCTCCCTAAACACAAAATCCGAAGATTCGGCCGAAGGTACGTGCGATTCCTACTCCTTATCACCTACGGAGAATAATTTGGGGCCCGATCTAAGAATGAATGACAACACGATTTGACAGTTATCCTTACACCTAATATGCTTTTGCCCGTTCAAAAAAGTTAATTATTTGGGTGTACTCGCTGGTTGAGGGCAAGAAAGGCCGATCGCGGCGCAGCCACAACAAACACCGTACCACTCCTGCAAGTGAGGATTTTTGAGCCGCAGTGCTCATCATTTTCATGCATATTTCCCGGTTGGTCCCGCAGACATCGAGAGAAAAGGAGCCAAGGTCTAATCAGTGCCGAAGGAAGAGCGTTGCAGTCGAGCAAGACTAAGTACAAATTTTAATTTCGATATCCTCCAGGTTCCCGCGCTGCAAAAGGCCTCAGTCCAAAATTTTGGCCAGCTGGAGTTGTGTTTAGATATTACAGAGAAGTATGACCGAAACTAATTTCCCATGTGCGGTGTAATAATATTTTTTTGTAGTTTATACTTGGGTGTACACTGAATTTATTTATGAGTCTGTAAGGTATTTATGTAAAGGTTATTTTATCACTAGAAATAAATGTCTACTTACCTACTATATCTACTTACCTAATTATTATTGCACCACCAACATGATGCAGTGTTTCAAAAGCTTTAAAAAAAACAAAGATTTCAAATGTTTTTATTTTTTTTAATTAAATCTTATATATCTAAAAAAAATACTATACGTGAACGATACATTATACATAATATTCACAAGTTTACACGAATATTCGGCGTCATGTATCGCGCGCTGTCCGCGAGCTTAGGAATCACCATTTTACCTCTCGCCCTGTCTTCATGAATTTCGACAGATATTATATTATTATTATTATTTTTTTTTATTTTTTTTTATAATATTTTCTTTCTTTCTTTCTTTCTTTCACTCTTTTCGAAATCCACACTTCCTCTACTTTTTCTCGACCTTGATAACCCTTGACGTTATTGTGGTAGTTGTGAGTGCACATAAAATTTCATTGTTATTTTAGTCATTCTGTTTTTGTATAATTACTTAATTTATGTAGATAGCCAAAGTAAACAAACAATAAAATTATGACTTTAATTTGACGTGACAAATAATCGTTGACACTGACAATTAATCAGCATCAGCCATGCATTCTGTTGCAGCAAATATGAACTACGGAGAACTTATTTGAATAACAATAAAAATAAATGGAGTTACGATCAATAATGATAATAATATTGATATCTACAATTCTACATGTTTATGAAATACATATAAAATGTTGCTCAAAACTTTTAATACGCTTAACAGTAATTTTTAACACACTTTCATCTTTGGTTGCGTTTAAAAAGTAGCATCGTTATGTGGAAAGGAATGCTTTGTGCGACGTATAATGGCAACATTTTTGTTGTTTGACTCGTACTGTGTACGAACGAGTACGAACGACTTCAAGTAGTGAGAATACAAGAATCTGGATAATGCCACCGTTCTAAAAGCGACATAGGGAGACGAGCGGCATTGACGAATGCGACAAGTACGAGTGTAAACGCGAGAATTGGCCTCCTGGGACCACCTTCTCATCACAAAACTATAGAATTCTGAAAATAATTTTCAGAATTTTCTAAAACGTTTTACAATAAGGTCACCATATGGCGCTACTGTACACCGCTAGATCACGTTGTCGTTGTCGCTCGCCAAACGATTAGGTCCCGTCGAAGATTTTTTTATGTCTGAGTTTTGTTAGGTGTAAAGTAGCTCCAATAGAAAAGTCTCGTGTTTAACAGATAGTAGTTGGTTAGTTTTGGTTTCGTTTATTTCTGTTTTATTATCGTCTTGCCACCACATGCTTTTTAGTAACCTACAGCGACAGTCGAGTATTTTTTTAAGTTGGATAGGTATATTCATTATAGGATTTAAATTGACATAGTTATTTTTACTACTAAAGTTCTTTAAAACAGGATATTTACCATGGTTTTTGTTTTTTTAACAAAATATCCCGTTTTAAATAGTTTAGTGGTATATTAATTGTAAAAAAGTTTGTGCTCCCGAGGTCTACTGTTCGCAGAACTACTAGTTTTGTGTCTCCCTAGTAGCGACAGCAATATGGTATATATGTTCATTTTAAGTGGACTTCTCTTAATACTTCATTATCACCAATAATAATGTACCAGCGATGAATAAAGTCCATGTACAAAGACGAGCTTAACTGAGAGTTGAGTTTTCTCCCAAGAAACCTCTGAGTGACAGAGAAAGATCACTTTTCTTCGTCGCAGCCATTATTAAATGCCATTTTCTATATGCGCATCTTTCAGAGCAGGTGACTTATGACACCGACGTCGATTTCCTGAACACATAAAGTTAATGTTATAACAGCTTGGTTCCCAAGTCCCACAGGCCCCCAAGGCCAACAGCCTCGTTATCAAACAAGCCATAAACCGATAAACAAAATTGTGTACTGGCAAACAATTAAAATTTTAAGATTAATCAAGGAAACTTGGTACCGTGGTTATCCATTTCCGTATACGAAAATTTGATGTATTGTTAATTCTGCTAATCATGCATAAATATCGTTGTTATATTTTTTAACAACTTCTGTTCAAATATGGCGTGTTGAGGTTTTTTACATTTTGGTTAACCGTAGGTATTTACTTCTGCATACTACTTCGCCGACCGGTTGACACTTGCATGTGACTGACAAGAGGGCTCGCTCATACTTTGGGCAAAGTATTAGCATTGCTATTCAACGTGGCAATGCTGCCAGTCTTCTGGGCATGTTTCCAGATGACAGCAATGCGCATGAATACTTCGACAACGCCTAAATATCCTTTTATTTTTGTTTTTATTTGTACAGTTAGTAAGTTAATCTTTTCAAACTCAAACTCAAAGTATTTAATTTCAATTAAACCATTTACAGGCACTTTTGAATTGTCAAAGAGTCGGTCAGTTAGTCAGAAAATTGAAGCTACTTGCCCATTCCAAAAGATCTCCTCTATGGAGAAGAACGGGCAAGTTTTTATTTAATTTAGTACTTAGTGTAAATAGTTAGTTGTGTTATATTACGTGCAATAAATTAGTACCTATTTTATTTAAAAAAAAAACAATGGCACTCCGGGAGTGCCAACAGAAGAGAAAACTTGAAAAAAAATCGACAACGCGGTAATCAACGCGTTGATGTCTTTTACTCCACGCACCGCGGTAATCAACGCGTTGATGACTTTTTAATGGTCAAAAGCTGGTGTCGTCACAGTGTCGCGAAATCAATGGTTTAGTCCCGTCTCAAAAATGCCCAACGCGCCTAAAGAAGTTTTCAGTTCAAAAAACTTTCCTTTAACTACTTTATTATTGCCTATTTGTAGCATTCATAATAGTCATGAAGATGATTGAGTTCGTTCGTTACAACAAGTTACTAGGAAAGCCATCAGCAGAAAACACCCAGGAAAAGCTGATAAACAACTAACCGCTTGGAGATGTCCTGAAAAAATCATTGCGCAATCAGCCCTACTTCTGGCCATAGTGGTCCAAACACAAACGGCTCAAACATATAGCTCCCAGTAAGGTTGTAATTTTATTTGCATCATTTTAGGTTTACTGCACCTGCAGCAACAAATGAAATTGTCTATTCTGTAAATAAATCGCTCTTACACGTCAAAATAAAAAAAAAAATGTGCGGTCGGGGGACCCCCGTCAGGAACGAAGTTCTTTCTCACATATGATTTAAAATAAAAAGCAACATTTTTGCAGCTGCCATCTTGGATTTACATTTTGACCTCATATCGGCTTTAACTCCCTCGAAAACCATGACAACGATATCCATGATGAAAAATTTGAAAATTTTCAGAGCTGCCATCTTGGATTTACATTTCGACCCCACTATTGGCTTTAATACCCTCGAAAACCATGAACACGATACCCGTGATGAAAAAATTGAACATTTTCAGAGCCGCCATCTTAGATTTTCGTTTTGACCAAATTCATACTTTCTCTCTCTACCTCTCAGGCAGTGTACTCGGGCCGATGTGTACAATTTTATCCCACGACACTGTAATCACTTTACTCTTTTTTTTCTGCTGGCGTTCTCTCTCTTTCTTTCTCTTTGAGTTAGGAGAAGACAGTCGCAAGTATTAACACTTTTTAGCGTGACAATTTCTGAAAGTTTACAAGCCGTGTTATAAAACTTCATTCCAATAAGCAAGATAGAGTCGACATTTTCCCTCTGAAAAGAAATGGCGAAACAAACTCACGGGTTTAAATCTCTTTTAAAGTCCAGATAATCCGATGTCCGATAATCTTCAGATCATGTGAGGATCATGTAGATTAGTGTCTGAAATGGTATTTTGAGGAAAGAACGACAGATTTCAGTGGACCTGTCAAGTTAGAATCGTGTAGCACAACTTACAACTAAAGGAGGAAGATTAGATGGTACAAGGCGACACATGGCGCGTTTCACACCACAAGCTTATCCAACATCCATGGCAATATATCTATAATTATCTTTTGTACGTATGTATAGTCTCTACCTACATGTCATATCAGCCTATAATGTTCCCAGTGCTGGGACACAGGCCTCCTCTCTGTAAATCTACCACGCGGGCCCAGTGCGGGTTGGTAGATGTCACATGTCTTCGAAATTTTGGTACTAGGACATGCCGGTTTCCTCACAATGTTTTCCTTCACCGTTTTGAGAGCAGTGGTGATGAAATTATTTTACACAAAGTAAAGCGCCTGCCTGGGTTCGAACCTACGAGTAGTCGGGGCCGTTACCACTAGGCCACCACTACCCTATCAGCGGTCGGTTTTAGCAGGCAAGGGCCACATTACTGGCAAAATGAGGTAGAGGCGGGCCGCACTTGTTCATAATTTTGATAATAGGTATATTAATAGGTGATATTAAAGATGCAAAAATATTTAAGTAAAATTTTACTAATAGGTACGTAGGACTACGTCAACGACAAAGGAGCAATGAATGACAGACCATTCATTGCTCCTTTGTCATTGACGTAGTAATATATGTCCGGTCCGCATTACCAGAGTAATGCGGACATATATTAAAAAAATTAAACGAGAACTTCAAAAAATATAACTGTACATATACAAAGTTCAGTGTGACCTTTGAGGCTGTATTTGAATAGCTACATATTTGTTGTACGTTGCTCATCTGTGAGACGAGAAGCATACCTATTTTTTTTTCTATAATGAAGAAATTCAGAATTAAAAAAGTTTTTTCGCACAAGTACAGCCGAAAATTGTAATTAACTGCTGAGCAAACGTTTTCGATTCGTCAAAATTAAAAGGAAAGCTGCCTTGAAACTTAACAAGATTACACAGAAAGAGTTTTTGAGCATGTTATTAGATTGGAGATCATTCAGTTTGCTAGAAACCTTTTCAAAGTCACCAAATCTGTCGTTGAACTGATTTTGTAGTTGTATTAAAATGTGTTGTGACTTTGCGACCGCATAACATAATTTACCTTACCTTTATTATTACCTTTTAGCATTACTATCATAGTTTTCTGTTTTTTTATAGTTATAAGGTGTATTTTCTCTGCTGTAATGCTAATAAATGTACTTTTCTTTCTTTTTTCTTTCTTTCTTTTACTTAAGACCAGCGGCGGCCTTAGGGGGTGGCGAACAGGGCAATTGCCCGGGGCCTCGCTCTGGCAGGGGCCTCGCGCAACAACCCAAGCAATTTTTTTTTTATTGAAAGCTTTTGATTTTGATCCTTAATTACTTATTAAGGTTATAACATAAAGATACAATTTATCATCTCTGTATTTAAAAAATACAATAGACGTGGATATATTCAGTAACTTTTCCGCTTAGCTTTTATAGTGGACTTCCGCAAGGTCACGCCTGAATCAATTAACTATCTCTGTGTTTGTTAATTTTGTAAATCTTTTAATGTAAAATATTTTAAAACTCAAATATTTATTTGTATAAATTTAGCATTTCTCCTCAAACATGACAAATACCCAAACCAAACAACCAGGTCTGGTTGTTTGGTTTGCATTACATGCTTTTCACGAAGGACAAATGGGCCTTGCAAAGACCTGCCGCCCGGAGCCTCGCAATGGCCGCCACTGCTTAAGACTTTTAGTTCTTAAACAGTCGCGAGCCGCAAGGAGGAGAGCGTGCGGCCTGCGGGCCACGTGTTGTTGACCGCTACTCTAGAACTAACTCATGTACAAAGGCAACATAAGTTGAATATGCGATACCAAACTAACAAATCATTGGCTGTAAAGAAAACGTACCTATACAAAATAAATAAGAAATTGCGAAATATTTATTGACTGATGATGCGGACTGTACACATTTATTTTTTTCAAGTTCTGTCAAATAACCTCTTAAACGGTATTGAACCCGGGACTTCACCTATAGGTATGATATTTATATAGCCAATGCAATGTTTTGTTATTACATACACATATTTAATCTTTGCCAATAATATTTTATGGAGGTAAACATAGATATACAGAATGACTGTTGATTTAAAGTTTTCTAGTTTAAAAGGAATATTTCAGATGCTTTACATTATGTTCGAAGTAATCAAATGACATACGGGAGATGCGCTAAGGCAACCCGAGAAATTGAAATTTTCTTACGTTTTCTGTAATTTTTAGTTCCGTGTTATTTTTTTTTTTTTGTTGATCAAAATATGATTACAGAATTATAATAGTTAATTGATTCAGGCGTGACCTTGCGGAAATCCATTATAAAATACAATAAATGTGGATATATTTAGTAACCTGTTCCGCTTAGTTATTTCTGAAGAGCCATAAAAAAACCCTGAAAGAAATCGACACGTGTTTCAACTCTCAACGAGGCATCTTTAGGATGACGATTGACTTGTTGCGAACTCGAACACGGCGTGTTGCCACACGAGTACGAGTTGTGTTGATGATTTTAATTAAGTACAGTTCCACATTTTGCCAGTTATGTTTTGAAGTTCCATATAATATCGGGCGAGCCTATTGCCATCAATAGAGCACAAAGTCAAAATCAAATAATTTATTTCAAATAGGCCCATGTATGACACTTTTGAACGTCAAAATTTACAAAATAATATATTGATTCTAGTCGCCCTTTCCAAAAGGTAGTTTTCGTATGGAGAAGAATGGGCAAGAAATTCATAACACTCTTTAAAAATGTTTTACAATAGTTTGTATAAGTACGTACATTCGTTAAATAATTATATGTGAAGACGATGCACCTAAAATAAAATTACTATACCACAATAGGTAAATAGAATTAAAAAATGAAGCAACGACAGATAATCAATTATGTGATAGATGATATGGCTGGCTGGCACAAATCCAGACTCCGGGCTGCTACTGAGAAATAGTAACTAGCATAACCCAATAACACTTTGCCCGACCTGGGAATCGAACCCAGGACCTCATGCTCAGCAGTAGCGCTTGCGAACACTAGACCAACGAAGCAGTAAAAGAGGTCATCATCAAAATCTGTTTCATTGTCTCGCTGTTAAAACTATACAGGTGGCAGGGACATCGACGCGTAAACTGTTACCATGGATTAAATTCATGATTCTGAAACCCCCGTCATTGAAATTTTTCGTCTGTTATTAAAAAAAAATACAGCTGTTCCATACATTTTGACCGCGGAGGTATTGCACTTTTCTATGAAACAGCAGATTTTTATAACCGACGAAAATTTTCAACGCAGGGGGGTTCAGAATCTGCCGGGGGTGCGAAGAACACCGAAAGGGAGATCGTAGCCTCCGGCAAAAGGGCAACCGAAGGAACACGGGTGGGTTTTAGTCAGTAAGAATCTGGCACGCCCTCCCGCTCTGCCCAGAGCGGAATTTAAGGTATTTGATGATTTCCGACTCAAAAAAAAATAGGGGTGTTCTGAATCATGTACTGAATTAATGGTAACCGTTTTCGCGTCGATGTCCCTGCCTGGAGCTTCACTTAGATACTGATGCATTTACTTATAGGTACCTAGCACAGCTGATCGATGATAGACATCAGTTAATTAGAAATTAAATTAACTTTAGGGTCTGCTGACTGAAACGTTGCTTAAAAGCTCCCAAAGACTGGCGCGACGCACTAGCTCGGCGCGACACCGGTAGAACAATCTCCATGAAGTTTTTATAGAAATTGTTCCACCTGAGTCTACCCCTCCTCCTTAAAGTTAAGTTATGATTAGCGACTGTTTAACCATAAATTTTTTCTCTTGACTTTAAACAACATTTATAAATAAAAGGGTACGTAAATAAGTGGTTTACATAAGCGAATATTATAATAAATAATATTGAAATAACATAAAACATTTAGTAACAATTTATTAACGTTATCGATCATTATGAAGACTCGAAAACGTGTATTAATACCTATTGTGTTATGTAAACACGAAAATAGCTCGGTAACGCCGATAATCACTTGGTATCCTGTTATTTCCTTTTGTCGATTAAATTGTTTCCATGAAGCAATTTAAACTGAAGCCAGTTTAACACAAATAAATATTATTATAATAATTTATCAGTTATCAGCTCGCAAAATTAATGAATATTGTTTGATTATATATATGAATATTATCGCTCGCTCTTAGGTATACCTACGTAGAGGGGTGACTTTCGTTTATCTCTTCTCCATTTAGTAGAATAATTTCATAAAAAGAGGTTTGTCAAGGAAAGTACCTATAGATTTATGTACCTACATTGGTTGGCGAGAGCGGCCTAGAGGTCCATTACATTCGAGGTGTGGTAGGAAAGACTGGAGACCGTTGGCCTGAGATTAAGTCTACCTACTTACAATATCACACAACTTAGATGTAGCATGAATTTGAACATTTGTAATCATTCTTTTACATTTTTCGAATGTATTTGGTTATATGACTTTACAATTTATTGCGTTTGCGTAAAGATCATTTTCACCTAAATTGGTGATTTTGGAGGCGCACTCAGTTCGGATGGTGATCGGTTTTACGAATTTTGCCGATGCTACAACTAAGTTGTATCGTACTGTACCTACTTGTTTTGTGATTTTGGCGGTCTCTCCAATCCTGTGCCCATCTACTCCGACTTTCGGTACCTCGGGTCGCTTGTCCAAGGGGATGGCAAAGTAGTCGTACTGTCTGGATCGGAATGCTGGTCCGTGAAGAAGACAGATGAAATTTTTTGCATGCAGCGGAGATGATAATGTTAAGCTGGATGTGTGGAATGACGTAAGAAATGAGTATATAAGGGGAAGTTTTAAAGTGGCGCCAGTGACAGAAAAGTTGAAAGGAAACTGTTTGGCCTGGTTTGGGCATGTGATGAGAAGAGAGGAAACGCACGATGGATTGTGTGAGGAATGATGTGAAACAGAAGGGAGTGAAAGAAAGCGTGACGGTTGACAGGGGAGAATGGAAGGAGAAAACGTGTGCGCCAATCCCACGTAACATGGGACAAGGGTAGGAAGATGATGATTGGTATCTATTCGAAGTAAGGTTGCCAACCCTCCTATATTTGATATAAAAAATGTTGGCAACCCTAATTCGAAGTATCTGCGATAGTTACACTTTATGTGTGGTTGTAAACCTATACTCTAATTGCGTAATACAATACAATCACAATCTGTTTCGATTTGAAACAAATTGCTAATCCATTGCGTCATAGGTTAGAAAATAAAATCTGCTCAACAACGTAAATAACGCAATGAATGTTGTTAAACTGTCAAAATGAAACAAATTAGGCAAAAATGTTTACGAAAATAAGTTCCGCAATTAGGGTAATGTTGTACCCTCTCGTAAACAATTATAACTAATTTGTTTCATTTTATCAGATCCACAACATTCATCTTATGAAGCAATGGATTAGCAATCTGTTTCAAATCGAAACAAATTGTGATTGATCGTGTATTACGCAATTAGGGTACTGCAGTGCTCTGCTTAAGGACCAACATCAGCAGTGGTTTTTCAGTCCCGATTCTTAAAAAGCCTAATCGAGTCTGTCATCAGTAGATACCTATACCTATTTTATCTGTTTCTGTCATAGATTTATGATAGTTCATGGTTTACCGCAATAAATACCACAGTTATTCAATTCACTTGATTTAAGATTTATTGGCAACAGTCCAAGTTGAAGCACTAAAATAGCTTTAAGAAACTCCAGCTGTACTTAATTCTATCTTGAACTATGATATGAGGATGAAGGTAAGCTTTCAGGCTGACCGTGGAGTTTCTTGCCGGTTCTTCTCCATAGGAACCTACTACGCTTTGAAATGGGCAACTAGCTTCATCTTTCTGACTGACCGACCCCTTGACAATTCAAAAGTGCCTGTAATTGGTTTATCCTACTATTCTATCTTACTTAATTTAATAATTAATTAAAAAATAATTAATAAAAAAATAATTAATTTAATTAATTAATTTATTAAATTAATTATTATTAATTATTAATAATAATATTATTAATTATTAATAATAAATAATAATAATATTATTAATTATTAATAATAAATAATAATAATATTATTATTATTAATTATTATTTATTATTACTTTTATTATTTATTATTATTTTTATTATTTATTATTATTAATTATTTTTTTTTTTAATTTTTTTTTTAAATTTATTAATTTAATTAATTAATTTTATTTATTATTTTTATTTTTTTATTAATTAATTTTTAATTAATTATTATTTATTATTTATTTATTTTTTTATATAATTCTACTAATCCTACTTATAATATTATAAATGTGAAAGTTTGTGAGGATGGATGGATGTTTGTTACTCTTTCACGCTAAAACTACTGAACGGATTTGCATGAAATTTGGCACACATAGTTTATAACTTGGATTAACACATAGGATATCTTTTATCCCGATATTCCCACGGGATCGAGACTTATGCGGGTGAAACCGCGGGGCGCGGCTAGTTTGAAATAAATGCTTTGAGTTTGAGAAAACTTACATTTTCACATAAATCTACTTGAGTACATATGAAACGTCAGAAACGGTGTACGGTTTCAGTTTATCATTTCCTATGGAGAAGAGCTGGTAAGAAACTCCACGGTAACCTACTCTTTTTCAAATAATTAGCAAAAATGCTTTTATTGGCAGATTGTCACACAGATTACCAGCCCTCCCCCACCCCAAAACTGTGTTTGAGTATTAGATAATATTAACTAATTATTTTTACCTCAGGAAGGAGAACACAGTAAACGAAAATAAAAGAAAAATTAAATTACAAAATTAAAAGTTATTATTTTGTGAGTTGCAAACAAAAAGGGAAGTGCTCTACATGCAACCCTCACAGTTCCAAAAAGAGGATTTACACATTAGACATGTATTGCATATTCTAAGCATCAGGTTAAGCTACGTTTGCTGGGGTTTGTCCGTGAATGGGTGACCATTTCTACATATGAAGACTCCTCCGTGCCTCGGAAAGCACGTTAAGCCGTTGGTCCCGGCTGTCATTCGTAAATCTTTGACAGCTGTTACGGGTCGTCAGAAGCCCGAAAGTCCGACAACCAGTGTTACCAAGGGGTATCGTATTACCCAGTTACTGGGTTGTGGAGGTCAGATAGGCAGTCGCTCCATGTGAAACTGGTATAGCTGAAACCGGTTAGACTGCAAGCCGACCCCAATATAGCTGGGAAAAGGCTAGGCAAACTGATTTGAGATATTCTAAGCGTGAAACTAACAACCTCCGTCAGTCGTAATAAAAGTAATCAATGTATGAATGTTACAAAGTTCCACATTCATTCAATAAAATCAGTTACCTACATATATATCGTTACGACGAAAAAAATGAGATTTGCAAATTGTACAATTCATGGTCAAATTGTTGTGTTTACGGCATACAAATTTTAACAGGCGGGCATCGAATCTCGGCCCGTCTGCTGACTGCTAATGAACTCCAGTTTTACGAGCTGTCGCTTACATAATATGACGTAATTTGCGTGTGCGTGTCTGTGTGTGTGTTTTCAGTAGATGTGTAGTCCTGCATCCATTGGGATTAATTACTACTGCCCGCAGCTTCGCCCCCGTTTACACTAATTATTATTTCAATAAAATAAAATTAGTTACGCCTAAGTTATTGTTTATAACATCAGCTATCTGCCAGTGAAAGTCACGTCAAAATCGGTCCAGCCGTTTCGGAGATTAGCCGAAACAAACAGACAGACAGAAATTGTTTTGTAATTTTAAATATCGTATACAGGATAGCAAGGACATCAACTCGAAAACTGTTAACTCTTGTGGGCGATGTCCCTGCAACCCTGTATACTTTCATTTCATATGTTGTTATTTTGCAATTACAAACAGATAATTTAATTTAATTTATTTTTGGTATGTAGTATAGATAGCTATTTTCTTTTCCCAGTTAAAATACTAGGTAAAGTATTTAAGTCTTACGTATCTTGTATCTATGACCCGACACTCACTATCACCCAAAAGACATCTCAAATTACCCTACAATCGATTTAAATCTGGCAACAGAAGCTTTCAGTCACCCGATAGTTACTTTTAGTCACCCGATAGTGGCGTTTAGTCACCCGATAGTTACTTTTAGTCACCCGATAGTGGTTTTCAGTCACCATACATTCGCTCTCAGTCAATGTTAGTCTCTTAGCACTTTCAAGTCCACACATTTTTCTTAGAGCTCATACGCCATGCCGCCATACATATTGCAAGTTGACTTGGAGAGTCACCGGCGTTAACCCCTCGAGAAGTGTCACCGGCATTAGGTTTGAAATCTTGTTAAAATATATAGGTAACTGATTTTATTTTCACAATTTATAATGCTGAATTCGCTACGAAAAACCTACATTTAAAATGAGTCCTCCGCGAGGGCTCCCGGCATCCCATATGCGACTTTAGTGAACCCTCTAGGAGGGCTGCTGGCACTGAACTTGTTAAAGGTCACTTTCTGTCACACATAGCTCTGGATCAACCTATTGAAGCATAACTTAGCAATGGGCACTTACAAAATTGTAACAATAATGCGAAAGTAACTCTGTCTGTCTGTCGGTCTGTCTGTCTGTCTGTCTGTTGCCTTTTCACGCCTTAACGGCTTAAAGAATTTTGAAGAAAGGAGACTGGTCAAATTTATATCGGGACGGGGCCTAAAACGGCCACTTTGGCAGAATAATAATGATAATATTAAGAGTCACACAAACTGTCATAAACTGACAATTCGTAATATTATCTGCGTAATATTATTATTCATATTACGCAATTCATCTGTTTGACAGTCTTGTATTATAATGAAATTACATTAAAACTGTAGAAATAAAAAAATAAAAAATCTCATTTGCTTAATAAAAACTGTAAAAAAAAATTATCCGGTAAAATTGCGGTCTTCATTTCTTCATGCGGCAATATTTACACCAAGTATGAATTGAAATGAATATGATTCAGCTAAAATATGTGTCACAATAGAGGAATTGCTTGATATTCAGAAAATGAATTGCTTTTAGAGGAATTGCTTAATGTGGCCGTTTTAGACCCGCTGGTCTATACAGCGATAGCTATACGGTTTTGTTAATTCTATAGGGATACCTCACTATCCTTGTGCGCGGTCCTCATCTATACGCGGGTGAAGCCGCGGTTAAAAGCTAGTATTATAATAAAAGTAGTCCATAAATCCTAATATTTCAATCAGATCCACTAACCATTACCAAAGCTATGCAAAAACTCTTTGACGCCTGATTGAATAAACCACTTAATAATTCTATACCAGTAACTGGGCGCCGACCTCACAATAAAGCAAGTCGCCCAAAGTCCTAAGCTTACCTACATCAAACGCCACTACGTGTAGCTATGTACATATATCATTAGAGAATCGCAAACATAGCCTCGCTCTGCTACGTCGGTTAAATAATTGTTTCTAATACGTATTATTTGGCACTACGGCACGTTTACGCGTGCCGCACCAGCCATGTTTGATTATGTTGTTATTTTTCGCTAATGTTAATTTAAACAAGGTTTTTTGTTTCTACGCTGAAAGGTTTAAGGAAAATGGCAGTTTAATGAAGAGGTTGGTAAATAAATAAAATAAATAAATAAAATAAATAATTTATTTTGGACAAAACACTTGTTAACATTTTATAAACCTGCCAAACTGCGTGACAGTTTGTCGGCAGGATTAGCGTTAGTTAAGGAACCCCAACCTACCAATATTAGCTTTGTCAGACAATAAGTATTTACTAGATTATTATTTCCCAATTTCCCCACTGCGCGATCAGCATTTATAATTATCTAGAACATGCGTCAATCTGATCACGCTGTGCATGTACTACGTTAGCAATTAAGTTAGTATATAAGATCAATATTTTGTTAGATTTAATTAATTACTGTTTCGCTGTAACTCTGTCGGAATAAAGTTATTTTTAAATACTTCCGTTGTCGCTTACTTAATTGGCGCAGCCGGTAGGATCTCTGTAGTCAGTTTGCCGTGTATACAATTCTACGTGGAGTAGCCGACGTCCGTGTCTACGGTTTAGCAGAGATCGCCGAACAAATAAATTCATTAAGAAGCCACTTCGAGTTACGGAAGAGGACCAGCCACAGCAGTAATTCAGGGAGCATGGAGCTAGCTGCGGAATTGTGAGTAAATCTTTTTCACCTTCCTCTCAGCTCTTCCATCTATATCCCAACCTTGTAATAGTCTATGTGTTTGTGTATTATTAGGGATTGGACAACGCCGTGATAATATTTGCATAGATTTTAATTGTACTAATATTTTAGAGTAGTGATAGTTTAGTAGCACATTAGTGTGATTTTTTTTTCTCCGCGTTTGTTTCTTTCATAACTTTTCACAATGGAAAACGTAACCCGTGTCCCACAGGAATTGGTTAACATCATACCAATATTCAGCGGCGACACTAGAATGTTGCCTTTATTTATAAAAAAATGTGAATACATTTTGTCTACGTTCTTAGGAACCGCAGCCCAAAATGAATATTTATTTCATGTAGTAACAAGTAGGTTATCAGGCGAAGCAGCCAGTTTGGTAGGCGAAAGAGAAGCTATAGGTACGTGGGACGAGCTGAAGAAGTTGTTAAACCAACACTTCGGTGATCCACGCACAGAGGATTGTTTAGCAATGGAGTTAGAATCGTGTAGAATAAATAAGGGTGAAAGTTATTTAGATTTTTGCCATAGAATACAGCGGATGAGAAGTGTTTTATTTGCTAAAATATCAGAAACTATCATTGATGAATCTCTACGTAAGGCAAAGCAAATCATTTATAGTAACAGAGCAATGAATGCTTTCTTGTTTAATTTACCGCCATTTTTAGTTAGATTAGTTCGTTTGCGCGACGTCACAACGTTAGAGGATGCATTAAAAATAGTTTTAGAAGAACAAAACTTCCAGGCAGTCTATGAGTCGAAAACAAACGACAGACGTAATTTTAGCAGAAATAACAGACCCAATTTGCCTAATAACCAAAATGCAATTGAATCTAATAATCAAAAGAAAGATTCACATAGCATATCAAGTACACATGTACCGAATAGTGCTACAAACAGCACATCTACACCGAACAATTCGCATCAGCCCAGACATTATAAACAACATAATAATATTCAAAGAAATCAAGACAATTTTAATCGTACAAACAACAATAATGCGTCACCGCAGTCAAGTAGGTCATTTGTTCCGATTGCACAACCGAACCAACAGTTCGCGGCACATGCACCGAGCACGCCGTCTTTTGCAGCGCAAGCATCTACGTCGGGTGCGAATACTGATGTCACCATGCGTACTGCAAGTTCGCGACGTGTTAATTACATAAATAATTCTAATAATAATGAACAGAGTTCAAGTTATTCGTACAATGAGTGCCAAGAATTTTCTCCTGAAGAACCCGGGGCGGGAAATTTTTGCATAACGGCCTCTACCCTAGAGAACGAATAAAAATAAATTGTAATAAACGCTTAAATTTACCACATATAGTTATACCAGAATTAAAGGCAGTTTTTATGATAGATACGGGGAGTGTTAGATCGTTTATAAGCCCGTATATAGCGAATAAATATTTTAAAAATTATTTACAGTATGAACCCTTCGAAGTTGTTAGCACTCACGCATCGAGTGTTCATGGTGAAACGGCAATAGCCTTTAGCAAACTGAATACATTGCACCAATCCATTATAAATAGTACAGAATTATATAATACGTTAGAAGTCATTGCTAAACATGCTAGAACAATATACCCAGTAAGCAAACATAATTTAATAAAATTAGAACGTAATATCATACTTAAATCATATATAAATAACAACAAGTTAGTTTTTGTTTTAGAAGTTCCCCTAATAAATAACGAAACATATAATTATTACAAGGTTATACCCATCCCTATATTCCATTCTCCAAATACCTTTACAATAATACCCAAATATCCTTACCTGATGGTGAATAGATTGAAATACATGCCCGTGGTAAGCCCATGTACTGAGATTGAAAATGGAAAATTTCTTTGCGCTGAAACTAATTTAGCCCAGTTTCCAACCGAGACCTGCATTGAACAAATAATGCTGATGAAGAACAACTACAAAAACTGCATACAGAACCATATTGAAATAGAAAAAACTAAGATACAGAAAATAACCGACAACCAATGGTTGGTTTACTCAGAGGAAAATCTCATCATCACCGAGAATTGCAATACAGAAATCCTGAAGTACACTATTCTTGGGACCTACATCGTGACACCTGGCCAACAATGCGAGACACAAATAGGCGAAGTCATCGTTGCCGCCACCACAAACACTACAGTTTCCAGTCTCCAGCTGCCATTGATCCAGATGCCAGACCTACAACAGGACATTCAGAGAAGATCAAAGAAAGTGGATTTAAGAAATGTGGACTTCAGTGATGTGAAAGAAGTGTTACAAAGTGCAAAATTTAGTGAAATAGACGATACGACACAAACAGTGACAATAGAAATTAGTATATGGACCATCTTAGAGTATGTGGTTATTGTAATAGCAATAGTTATCTTTATAATGTATAAATTTCAGTTCATAAACTTTTGTCGAAATTCTCCGAAACCGTCTGCGACACCTTCGGATAATTTCTCTCTTAGGGAGGGAGGAGTTAAGGAACCCCAACCTACCAATATTAGCTTTGTCAGACAATAAGTATTTACTAGATTATTATTTCCCAATTTCCCCACTGCGCGATCAGCATTTATAATTATCTAGAACATGCGTCAATCTGATCACGCTGTGCATGTAGGTACTACGTTAGCAATTAAGTTAGTATATAAGATCAATATTTTGTTAGATTTAATTAATTACTGTTTCGCTGTAACTCTGTCGGAATAAAGTTATTTTTAAATACTTCCGTTGTCGCTTACTTAATTCGCTCGTTTTAAAACATTCGGTAATTAATCTAATTAAATATCAGTAGGTACAAATAGTATAAGGACGGTAAGAATATTTTTATGTATTTTGGGTACTTACAGTTATTAGAGGTATGAGGAACAGGGTGTAAAGTTCACACATCCTTTATAGAAAAGGGAGGATCCTTCGACCAGGGGTATCGTGTCGTGACGATTGATGCCGGGAAGTCATATACAACGTGCTACTACAATAGCGACATTAATTTAACACACGGGTAGGGCTAGTGGCCAGTAATTCATAAAAATATAATAAGACAAAAATATTCGTTATTCGAAAAATTAAAATTTTCAAACGCTTGCCGACATAGAACTCTCCCTTTCCTTCAATTCGCCTTCTCTTTGCACGTTATTCGTTTTATTTTCATTGATGCGATGTGTGATCCCGGTAAATTACCTCTGCGCTACAGTTGTTAAGGATAGGTTGCACCAGATGCTATTTTAGAAAACTGAAAATAAATAATAACGTTTAATGAAATTAAAATATCTTCATAAAAATGAAACGCTAATCCGTATACGTGTGTTAAAGTAATGTCAGCATTAAAGCGCCATGCTGTATATGCTGATCGCGCTGTAAACCCAGGCTTGCGCGATGCAGAATTGGTGTGACGTCAGGTCTTCGATGCACACAATCAAGGAAATTAATCGTTAAAGCAACAGTTTGCTTAACAAATAATTACACCCTACGTCAATTTGCCGAGTTATAGCCATTTAATACAACTCTTAAAGAATGACAGTTGTGATTTGACTCCTCGTCTTCATTCATAATTTCAGCCGAAAGACGTCCACTGCTGGACATAGGCCTGGACCAAGCACCGCCACTTCGACCGGTTCTGTGCTGCCCACATCCAGCGGATTCTTGTGGCCTTCACAAGGTCATCGGTCCACCTTGTGGGAGGCCTTCCAACATTACGTCTTCCGGTACGCGGTGGCCACTCCAAAACCTTTCGACCCCATCCGTCATCTGTTATGCGAGCAATGTTCCTTGCCCACAGCCACTAACTCAGCAATTCTTTGGGCTATGTCGGTTACCTCCTGCGGATCTCTTCATTTCTGATTCGATCGCGTCGGGAAACTCCAAGCATAGCCCTCTCCATTGCCCTTTGGGTGGCTTTTAGCTGTCCAATAAGGCCCATTGTGAGTGACCACGTTTCAGTGGCATTAGTCATTACTGACAACACACACTGGTCAAAGACGTTCGTCTTGAGACACTGCGGCATGTGGGACGAGAAATTATTGCATAGCTTGTGATTTGACTACACCGACAATTTTACTTGTGTTCCATAAACAAGATCTATGTTCACGATAATTCACTATGCTCAAACTCAAAGCATTTATTTCAACTAAACGTTTTACAAACACTTTTGAATTGTCAAGGAGTCCGTCAGTCAAAAATATGAAGCTAGTTACCCATTCCAAAGCGTAGTAGGTACCTATGGCGAAGAACGGGCAAGAAACTCCATTGACACTCTTTAAAATTATATTGCGAGTGTGGTTTTCCGGAGGTCTTGCTTTGAAGACCAATTCCTTCGACCTCTATTGAAAATCTTCCAATAACATTCCTCTCCCAACTAATTTCCATTCCCTTCCCCACTTCTCTCCCAAAATCATACAAATTTTAGCCACATTTCTAAATATATGAAAATAATTTGAAATTTTAACTGATGCTGGTTTTAATATATATATATATATTTTTATAGCCTTTTTTCAGAGTTACAGTTGTTACAAAAACGTTTCATTCTTAGTTCTGTGGCTCTGTATACCCTTTGGCAAAGGCCTCCTCCGTCCCCTCCTCCCCTGTTCCTTGCATATCTAGTCTATGTTTTTTTTTTTTTTGGGTTGGGAAATTATCAAATAACTTCTCCCGCTCTGGGCGGAGCGGGAGGGTGTGTCAGACTCTTACTGACTAAAACCCACCCGTGTTCCTTCGGTTGCCCTGTGGCCGGGGGCCACGATCTCCCTTTCGGTTTTCTTCGCACCCCCGGCAGTCTTTTCCCCTCCCTAGGATACGATACAATGGGAATCGGCAATAAGTACATGTGTTTATTAACTCTTGTTTTACTTGTGCTACTAACCATCATCTACCAGAGAGTAAAGTCTGTGGCCCGCCACTCTACGCTACCGTTTCAAGGTGAAGCTGGCACAATACTCGACACCGCCTCAACTGCCAAGAAAAAAAATAAAACTTGGCAATCAATTTGCTTACCAATTGATTAATTCCTGACTTTACCTACCGCCAACCTGCATTATTGGAGACTGAAACACCCGCAAACATTTACTTTAATTAGGTTAAAAACCCCTCACTCAAACACTTGGGGTATCCAGGTAACCTATCATTGGTAATTGAAACGATCCGTTGTAAAACATGAGAAATAGGAACCGATACTAATATAGCTTCTTGGCACGCAAGACTCGTCGCTACAATCTACATTGATCACGTCCACCGCTAGACTGGGCTTTTCCCGAAACGAATACCTATTGAAGCTGCCATGTCATGTAAGTACAGCTTTTTAAATACTAACAATGATTTTTGTTTTTTTTTTTTTTATCAATCACCTACCCAATAACCATTAATAATTGATACCCTTCGTCTGAGAAAAGCTGAGGAGTACGAGTACGACACTAGTACGGGCCGAGCGAGCGATGCGAGCGGTGCCGCGGTAGCGGCCGGCGAGCGCTACTTCCAAGTTGGTCACAGTTAATTGGGTATTCAGTTCCAGTGAAACTAACTCTTTTTAAGGCCTACTGCCAAATATTTTATACCATCAGTCTATGGGATAACCATACCCTAAAAGCAGACAATACCCTACGCATTCAATATAACAATACCTTCAGGGCGCTGTTGAGGCTTCCACCGTACTGTAGTGCATCAGGTATGTTCGCTGATGTGCACACTGACGACTACTTTGCGATAATGCGAAAGAAAGTTACTCCAGTAATATCCCGAGTGAGGAGGAGCAGCAACAGCATTCTGAGGGTTTTTGCAGAGAGGCTGGATGGGCCTACAATCGGGAGGTTTACCAAGCTACATGTTGGCAACAAAGCTTGTTAAACCTTCCTGTGATTATGATTTCCTTTTTCTTTCTTTGTATGTTCCTGCAAGTTACTAATATAGTTTTTAAGTAAGATGTAATAGGTACTAACTCCCTAAGGGCTTTGATGCCTGAGAATAAAATATTTTTATTTTTTATTTATTTATTTTTAAACCATGGATAACTCTACATTAATAATATGGCCAAACGTCGACTGACATATCATTAAACGTTGACGTTTAAACGGTATGACCAATTGTAGCTGGCCATTTCATGAAATGGTCCATTCTAAGATCTGGCCAAGACACCGACCGCCGTCCTCTTTCTGTATGAATAGACAAAATAAAACCTATCTCATTCGAGGCTAGATAGAAAAGCCTCTTATTTTTTAAGCTTTTCAGCATAAGTCGACAAATTTAGGTACCTACCGAATCTTTGAATAAACGATAATCTAATATAATATATACACACATCAAAAGTGTCTAGGGATCAAGCATTTTTATGCGGATTTCTTGAGATTGAGATGTGGCTTTGTAATAAATTTATGATTAAATAAATTTATATGGATCCTTTTTGGTGCATTTCATAATTTGAAACAGGAACTGTTAATCAAATTCGAGTAAAAGATGAAAATCAGCTGTCAATATTTTCCCTATAAAAACATACAACGCATTGAAGACATTATTAGTGCTACTGTTTCCCTACTACTGATTAAAACCAACGTTATTATGGAGCGGCGACGTCATTTAAGCAGGGAAGAAATGCTCAGAGCCGTGGGAATGATAGAAGCTGGTTCCCGGCAACGTACTGTGGCTTTAGCTCTGAATACAAGTCAGAGTGTTATCAGTCGACTTTGGACACGTTACCGAAGCACTGGTACCGTGGCTGAGCGCCATGGAGGACGGTATCGCTGCACCACACGGAGACAAGACCGATACATTCAAATCTTAACTCGAAGAGCTCCAACAATAACCGCCATGATGTTAGCCGCACTCTTCAGGGAACTTAATTAGCGACCAAACAGTCAGAAACCGCTTGCATGAAGTGAACCTTCATTCCCGAAGACCGCTACGGGTACCACCTATAGCAATGCACAATCGTAGGATTCGATATCAATGGGCTCTTGAACACAGAAATTGGGCAGAAGAACAATGGCGTTTCGTGTGCTTTTCTGATGAGTCTCGTTTTGGTATGAGACCGGATACAAGACGTATACGACACTGGAGAACCCCTGGACGCCAACAGCGATTAAAATCCTGCCAGGAAGTCCATCCTTATAGTGGTGGAACCATCATGGTATGGGCGGGTATTTGGATCGGCGGAAGAACTGAGTTGATTTGGATCAGAGGCAACCTCAACGCTCAAATTTATGCTGAGACGATTGTATCTGACGTCATCGTTCCTCTACAAGTGCAAATCGGTCCCTTATTTCAGTTAATGCATGATAATGCACGACCGCACACCGCAAGAGTTGTAAGACAGACTCTCGCCGCAGCTAACATCAATGTCCTGCTCTGGCCTGCTCAGTCGCCAGACTTGAACCCGATTGAGCATGCATGGGATATGCTACAGAGAAGAGCTCTGCCGAATATGGAGGGTATCCAGTCGCAAGAAGACCTTTTTTTGTTGTTGCAACGAACATGGGCGGCCATTCCACAGCGTGATTTGGATGAACTCATTTTGAGTATGCCAAACCGATGTTCTTGTGTTGTTAGTGTTCGCGGTAGAAACACGGATTATTAATTGTTTAAGTTACCCAATAAAATTTTAAAGAAAACTGTTATTTCAGTCTTTTTTTCGAACTTTAATGTTAGTGGTTCAAATGTCAAAAATCCCTTTATTAGGAAAATGGCAAATTTCTTTATTAATGCAAAGGTGACTTGGTTTATCGTTACTGTGACAAACGAAAACACTTTATTTGATGAACCCTTAAAGAAAATTTTAATTAATATCAATCAGGAGAAAAGTTATTGCAAAAATATATGTTGATCCCTAGACACTTTTGATGTGTGTATATCCGAGGTGAATCGCAAAGATGATGGAGCTCGCTTCGTGGAGCTGAAGAGGCACCCCCCTGAAAATAAAACTGCCGGCGCCCATGCTCCTACCTAGCCTTTTCCGAATTTTTATAACCAACGTTATAAAGGCTGCCGCAGACGCGTGCGCCGCTATTTTGGCAGAGCAATGTTCATGAAGTTTTCCTAGAAATTGCTCTGCTAGAGTCGAGTTGCGCCTGTCTGTGGAAGTATTTATCCTTTGGTTCGTCATAAGAATTCTAAAAAGGCTAGGTTGATGCTCGCATTAACCTAGCCTTTTTTTAATAGATCTATATATGTAGATGTACTTAACACAAAAATTAGGTAAGTACCTAGATGAACCTATTTAAAAAAAAAACGTAGGTAGGTACCTATTATTATGTTAATACATATTTTGCCTGTACATATGTTTAACAAATAAACAGATAACGTATTTGTTTTCATTCAATTGTCCTTGATAATGTTGGTAGGTAGTACATACCCAGCGGATACGTAGGTAGGTACTCGCCTATTAGCCAAGCAAACACTATATCTGCAGATTTGCAATTGTATCTTTATGTCAAATATCTCACGTTATTTTACTGATAGATATCTGTTCTGTTCAGTATTCTATAGTAGGAAAGAACAAAGTACATAAATATACCTAGTAATATAAATTATGAAACTTGATAATGTAGATAGATATGTGGCCGGGAGCTAAAAACGTCGTTGCTATTTCTAAAATATAATTTAATTAACGTTTAACTCTTGAGGTAAAATAATTACTCAATGTGGTTACAACCAGAATGATGAATATAAAATGAATCATAGTTTCCTGAATCATTTTTTACATCTCTATCTATGACCGTCCATGACTCATTTTTACGTTTAGTTTGCCATCTCGTGGTGTGTTTAGTAAACTATAATCGTGAAAGCATCATGAGTCATAGTGTCTCTATATTTACAAAAAACGCCAATAGATGGCGCACGTAGCAATGAGATTAAAATAAATTATTTTAAATTAGGCGTTTTAAAGTTATTTTCTTATCTTTTAATAGTGTAGCATGTATTGATGAAAAATGTATTACTTTAATTTGAATAATAATCATTATAGATATTAATCTACCCATGCATACTAGGCTGTTTGCAACGTTGGCCTTTGCATGACATTAGGTACGAATTTCTATAGCACAAAAAATTAAAAAAAAGTGCGAGGTAGCGAGAAATGGCGTCGCAAGTTGTTTTTTATTCGTAATCAATGTGTTTCTAATCATTATATATGATTGTAAAAGCTGTACGTGGTGTTAAGATAATACTGATCAGTTCCATCGATGTTTAATTGAAGAACAGTGGTTATTTTAACGTGATTACATCTTTAGCCGTCGGACAATGGCGTCGTCGAACGAAGCGAGAGTTACCCATGTAAAAGTTAGTGAAAATCGCGTTGTCGTTGACGATTACTGTGGCTCCAGCAGCTTAGAAGATACCGGTGAAGGTGCTAAACGTCGTCGTACTGGATACGACTGTAAAAAACTGTCACAACAGGGATGCGGGACAAGTGTGTCAACGGATCCTAAACATACACCATACTTAGAATCCAAAGGTATTAATTCATTCTATATGTACTTACTAATCTTGTACACGTTGCTTTGGAGCATTCAATAAGGTCGCCGTAGTAGTTTTCAATATTTAGACTTTCTATATTTTGGTGGGAAAGATGTTAACCTCTCATAAAGTGAATTACATCATTACTTCAGAGGTCGTAGGTGTTTATAAACACAGCACACGCTTTCCATACGGTATTACTATCTTTTCACCTGCTCAACATTGTTCATTTCCTCGTTTCCACCATATTTGAGGTGAACAGACTTGGTTCTCTACATTTAGGAGTCACTTGCATCACATTGTGACCTTGTGTTTGCTAGAACTGTACTTTCTATTTGTCATAATAACTGTATATTGCAAGTACTCTATTGGTTACTACATAAAAACCTAAGGTTATTGATATTGATGGCAAACCTTGGTTTTAGATGTAAAAAGTCTTTCTTTTGTCTCCGATTTTGATCTCTAACCGTGAAGCAAGACATGTTTTACTTCTCCTGTTATATTGATATTGTCATGGAAAATACGTTTTATATTCTGTATTTCAGTTTTATTCAATGTTTTCAGCATCCTGCACTCATGTACACACAATTCTCAAATGTAAATTATTTGACAATATTTCATGTGCAATATAATTCAACAACAATTTAAACTATGTCATACAACATTTCATTGCACGTTTTTGTATCTGCTGCTCATCTAAACATCACCACAGCCAATTCACCAGAAAACTTTGCTGAATTTTGATAAAATACCACATGATCTGGTATTAATCATCTTTAGTTAAAACCTGTCTTCAGTTGGACATGCTAACCAACTTACTTTGCGTCTGCAACTAATCTTATGATTTTTATAATTAAATTGATGAAAAAATGCTGCTAATTTATCTCAATCATGGGCTCACAGATAAATATCTGTTGTAAGCTTTAATTGGGATCAGTGGACATTCTCCTTTTCCTCAGAAGCAGTTGTTAGGGGCAGACTAAATTAAGATTTTTGCTACAAAAGAATAGCTAACTTCTTTTTACTGTCCACTCTTTTGGTATTTAATGTTAAGAGAAATTCATAATAATACTAGGGAACAAACTGTCTTTTAATATGCCTTGATGGCACATTTTACAGTAACTTGACATAAAAATAAACTAACTAATTTATAAATAAATTGATGAAAAAATGCTGCTAATTTCTCTCAATCATGGGCTCACAGATAAATATCTGTTGTAAGCTTTAATTGGGACCAGTGCTGCTCCTCAGAATCATTATTGTTAGGAGCAGACTAAATTAAGATTTTTACAACCATCTAAGATCAAAAATACCTAACTTATTTTTATTCACCACTCTTTTGGTATTTAATTTTAACAGAAATATATAATAATACTAGGAATACATACATAGCAGAATTTACAGAAGTTATTTGACATAAAAATAAACAATAGCAATAGATAAACACAAACATGCTGTAAAATGTGTTAGACTGCATATTTCAATTCTGGTTCAAGTTCAACCTGCATTGAATTATTGCATGACAACATTAAAGACCAGTGACTTAATTTCTTACCAAAGGAGCCCATAAAAAATTAAAAAATTTGCTTAAAAAATTTCAATTTTGTTCTTTTCACGGCCATCGCATAGATACTTCATTTATGCGATGGCCGTGAAAAGAACAAAATTGAAATTTTCTAAGCACAAAAGAGGTGCATTAGGTCTATATATCAACAGTAAGTTGCAAAGTGCATTTTACCTCCTTAAAAATACTAACATTAACTTGTCTTTACATATACCGCTTTGTTCATAAAGAAAAACCGTGATTTATTTAAAAAAGCTTCAGAACAAAGCTATGAATCCATAAGACTAACATATTGACATGAATTATGCCTAAGAAGTTAAAAAATCAATCTTATGCATAAAAGCATACTTTGCATGGCTCAATTTTTTTTAAAATAAGTTTCTAAATGACATAAAAGATTTAAACTTGACACAATTTAAACATAAACTAAATACATCTTTAATCGAGAAATGCTACTATACCATTGACAAAATTCACAAAATTTCATGTGAACTGACCATTTTATGTATATATCTTTTAATGTAATGTTCATATACATATGTCTATTAATTTATTATAATATATTGTATTTTAAATTCTATAGGTATTAATTAAATCATTATGTTTCATGTAATATTTTACTAAATGTCTAATATTGTAATTTAACAATGCATGGTTTATAGGTTAGATTTTTGAACTTACTATATTGTAAACACAACTACATATTATTTAAAAAGCTATAAATTTCCAGTATAAGCTGACTTCTTATTGTATGGAAATCCATAGTATGATATGTAACCCACCAGAAAAATACATTAAAAAGTAAATTAATTAAACTAGAAATCATACAGTTGAATCCGTTGATAATGACATCAAAAGGAATTGACAAACACGTCATAATAAGCAGACGTTATGCAAAGCGTTTTGTGAAAAAAATAAAACATTTTTATGTAAATTTGTATGTACTTAAGTATTTTAATAGAGAAACATAGTAACTACATATTAAAACAAAATAAAAATTTGCACGTAATCAGTACATTATACACATACAAGTGTATTTTTTAATGTAAGTAATCTATAATTTTTGTCTGCTTTTGTTTTTTAATTTTTTGTAAAAACAGTCTCTAATACTATTGTGTATAGAAGACATCACTATGGTCAAATTATCATTTTCAATATTGCTATGAACAAATCGAGGTAATAATTCTGCAGCTTTTAATGCCCCTTCTGTGATAAGTAACGGTTCTTTCTCGACTTCCTGTTCCCCATCACTTTCGAGTTGTTCCTTAGCATCAATGTTCTGTTTCATCGGTGGGTTCTTCGGATGTGAGGAGAGCGCTATCAATGTGAACATAATCTTCCCACATTTCCGGTGCTGCTTAAGAATCTTAATTTAGGTTTCGTGACCACAAAAATAAAGGGGCGCCATCTTCTTCATCAAATTCATGTTCTGATATTTGAATAGGTAAACCGTCGTGGCTTTCAATAAATCCTATATCCAAATGTTTGAAACAAAAAAATGGGTCATAATAAGCGACATATCACTGTAAGGGAAGTCATTATATCCGACTTTTTTATAAAGAATTTTATATGAAAACCAAACTTCGTAGTGTAATTACGTCATAATAATCGGTTGGTCAATATAGGCGGAGTCATAATAAACGGATTTTACTGTACTTTTATTCCTAATCTTATGTTATAGAAGAAAACAACTTACTTTTGAGAGCTATACTCAATGAATAACACTCAAATATGTATATTATTTGAGTGTTACACATTAAAAAGCAACATCAATTGAAATTACTATACTTTTCCATCATAAAGCATCCATGGGGCTTGGTTTTATTGCTCAAAAAAGTATCCTATGTCCTAACCCAGGTCATGGTCTACCCATTCGCCAAATTTCATCTAAATCCGTTCAGCCGTTTTAGCGTGAAAGCGTAACAACCAAAAAAAATCTTTCGTATTTTTTTTTTTTCCTTTTGGCATCTGCTGATGTCGACTATTCTGTCAGTGTCGTGTAGTGACTGCAGCACAGCAAGATGAGATGTCGAACTTTGCACTTCGTGGTAGCTGTTAGTAGTTAGTAGGATAGCAATTTTATGCCAATGTCATTCCATTAAATTGTTGCAAGCAACTATTCACAATATTTTGTTGTCAATACTAATCAACTGGCAAATTGAAATGGAATAATAACTACAACCAGATTTATATCAGAACAGGTAAGGAAACAAGATCTAATTTAAGTTAATAAAACTGCAAGTTCCTGGTTTATGGAAAAATGCTTACAATCAACCTTTACTGAACCATGTTGTGGTTAGCTTCCAGTCTAATGCAGCTGCATTTTACCACCAGCATTTTACATGGAGTCCCTGCCTATCTAACCTCCATAACGTTGTTACTGGGTAACACGATAACCCTGGGTAGGACTGGTTGTCTGACTTGGGCGTCAGACTATCCGTAATGACTGTCAAAGATCTACGAATGACAGCGAGGACGAACGTCTTAACTTCTTTTCCGAGGCATGGAGGGATTTCGATATGTTATGGATGGTCACCCATCCGCGAACCGAACGTAGCAAGAGTAGCTTAACCTTCGATCGTGCGGCTGTTATTATTTAGCTAGGAGCCCCTCAAGCAAAAGGTTTACATGGGAAATGTGAAAACTACCCTCAGGGAGTGATGTTATTTATAATACACCTGCAATCTGCAGTGTCCTTGGAGTTTCTTGCCCGTTCTTCTCCATAGAAATCTACGTTTTGGAATGGGCAATTAGCTTCAACTTTCTGACTAACTGACCGACCCTTTGACAATTCAAAAGTGCCTGTAAATGGTTTAATTGAAATAAATGCTTTGAGTTTGAGTTCAACTTCTTTAATAAATCCAAAAGTCAGATGTTCAGATCCATTCGACTTGTTGGATATTCAACCGAATTTACTCCCCCAAAACGGGCGACTCGACAAATTTTCAATCATTTTTTTTTTGCAATTCGCTAGTAGTTAATTTATTTATTTATTTTATTTATTTAACCATTTATGCACACACATATAAAGAGACAAGAAGAAAGGAACAGAAAAATACGTACAACTATGATTTATTGGTAGGCGAATCGATTTCTGGAGTTGGCGATTCGTCTACAAATAAATTAACTTCGTGTGAATCGCGTCAACAAAAAATAATATTATTTAAAAATGTCGATTCGCCCATTTCGAGTAAATTTGTGCGAATCACCAATAAGCCATTCATTCAATAAGCATGCTGCTATCACATACATAACCGCCATCTATTTTTTTTAAATTACACAAAACGTATTTAATACAGGTTTATTTTAAATGACTCAGGATAATGTTATCATCAAAAAGAAATGTACTTACAAGTATGTAAAGAAAAAAAATAAAAATAAAGGGAAGACCTCATTGGGCGGCAAAAAATTCATCCGAATCGCTGTCAGCGGGAAAAGTGCCCAAAAGGCTGGCAGCGTTTTGCCACGTTGGATGTCAATGCTGATTCTTTGGCCTAAGAATTGGCCAGCCCTCTCTGGTCATGTGAAGAGTTGACCAACCGCTTGGCAATGTCTCGGAATACTCGGTGAGCACTCGGACCCCACGGCCCTAGTGTTTCAGCCCCAAACTGCTCAAAAATATGGCTACCAGTAAGGTTGCTATGAGGTTTTCTGCACCAGCAGCAGCCGCCCCGGTACAGCCCGCAGTCCTAGGAAGATGGGATGACGCAAGGATGTCGACACAGGTTGCATCCTACACCAATGGCCTACCCAATTTCCATTTTTTTTTTCTATACATACTTGTACATAATATATATAATAGTGTATATTATGTTGAAATAAATTGATTCCACTATAAAAGGAAATGTGACATCTTATAAAAATTTACCCCTTACTACTCCGCTTACTAATACTTTAAGAGGATAAACAAGAGCTTTTCCTTATACATGATTGTTTTAAGAATCATGATGCACATGATTTTGTGATTCAATGAATGATTCATACAAATATTTACTGCAAATATTGTGAATTCCACTCCATACCCTCTGATGTTCACTGTATTATAGGTACCTGGGTCTTAGCTAAAGTGCTATATTATTTTAATTATTGTGAATGTGAAGACTATGTTGGTCATTCCTTTTTGTTTTGTTTTTTTCTCAGTTAGTTCTAATTATTGTCTGACAATTTGAGTAATTTATGTGGCCTACCCAAATGTCCTCCTTTTGGTATTGTTTGTCAAATCGTTCAGCTCCTTAAATTCTGAGTTGAGCTGCACGATAACTGACAAATGCGTGCACTGACTGGACAGGCCCTCTCAATCTGTGTGATGCTTTCCTCAATAGACCACTTCAGACACCAATCTACATGGTCTTCACATGTTCTGACCAAGATTATGTCTGGACTTTAAAAGAAACTGTGAAGAAAGGCCGAAACAAAGTCAGAGGGACTTTGTTTCGGCCTTTCTTCTCAGATTAGTCAGATAGGAAACGCCGACCTCATGTAGTTTTTAAAATATGATTGAAGTGTAAAAGTGTTTGTACAAACCTACTTACAGAAATAAAAATATTTATCATTTAGCTGAAAGCTGAACATAATATTTTTTATTTGAGAAATACTTAAATGCTGTCTCTGAGGAAAACCCTTTAAATAGTAATCCACTGTTCTTATTAATTTAGCAGCCGGTACCCGCGGCTTTTGAGAGAGAGTGGTGGCTTACTTTGTGTAAGTTATTTCATCACTAATGCTCTCAAAACGGTTAAGGAAGACATCGTGATCTACCAAACCGCACTGGGCCTGCGTATCGTGTGTCCCAGCAGTGGGAACATTATAGGCTGATTAAGCAATGCCCGCGGCTTCGCCCGCGCGTGCCCTAATTATTTTTCTAAAATAAAAGTAGCCTAAGTAATATCAGCCAGTAAAAGTCCTGTCAAAATCGGTCCAGCCGTTTCAGAGATAAGTTAGAACAAACAAACATACAAAACATATCAAAAATTGTTTTCTTGTTATAAGTACCGTATATATGGATTTAGTAAAAAGGTGTCATTTTGACATTACAAACAGACACTTCAGTATTTATTTGTATAGATTTCTTTACGTATACTCATTGATATATAAAAACCCAAGATGCACACTCAACGTCTAAAAAGCGTCCGCAAAAAATGAGCGCAACATTCTAAATTGTGCGCTCATTTCAAATAGTCTCGCGTCGCTCGCGTCTGGAAGCAGTCGTTAAAAATGCCGAAGTGTTCTGTGAGAAATTGTAAAAATATTACGTCAAGAAGGTTAAAAAAGGATGGGATATCGTATTTTCGGTAAGTAAAAAACTTATTGACTAGTTTTTGTTGTTTTTATGACCGATTATAACAAGCAATGTGTGATTTTGATTTATTTTTTCTAAAAACTTCATTCAACGCTCAAAGTAAAATACGGCTAACTTCAATGGCTGCTTGTTCAATGTTAGAACAACGCATTACAGTCTCCTTTTTATTTTAGTCGCATTATAAAAAATTACTCTGTTCTAATAAGTGGAGTCGATTTTTTTTTGTTTGTGTTTCTTTTTATTAATAAATTTATGTACTTTTGAACCTTTTTTGTATGTAGTTTTTGACAAATATAAATATTTACGTTACATAACGTGTAGGTCAGGATTTAGCTAATTTAACATTTTTCTAATGTTCGTAAATATTATGATGTATAACGATTAATTTATGGACCAACTTATGAGTTCGCGACATGCGGCATGCTAAGGATAGGCTGAAGTGTCGCGTAGTCTGTAGTCTGTAAGTGTCACATTATAAACTTAATGGAAACTTTTATATTTTAGTTTTCCTCGTGACCCAATACGATGTGGAGAATGGACATCAATCGTCAGCCAAAAAAGGCGAGAAGATTTTTTTAAGCCGAATAATTCAAGCGTCGTTCGTTCCGAGCATTTTTTGGAGGAAGATATGTATGTCACTTTAAAAGGCATAAAACGTCTTCGTAAAACGGCTGTTTTTTATATTTGAATAAACAATTTTAACAGTTATTATTTGTTTTTTTGATATACCCATACTGCCCTGCTAAGCACGAAGGCGGTATCTCAACTGGAGTAAGTTTCGAGAAAATTGACTTTTTGTCAATTGAAATTTAAGGAAATATGGAGATATAAAAAACTTCTTAGTGGTTTTTTTTAAATGTTTTAAATTAGATAGCGCTATTTCGCTTATACCATTAGATGCGAAATTGTTAAAGCTATTGAATGGTATAAAAAAAACTAAAAGGGTGGATCTCAGAGAAACCCCCTTTGGGCTTAGCAGGGCAGCATAGGCTACCCAAAAACATATTTATGCACAAATAAAAGTATATTTATGTGTTTAAAACACAATTTAACAAACTCTTATAATACTAACTAATAATGTATGGTGAAAAAAAAAAGTCATGTTCGACTCCACTCAATACCTTGTCCTACCGACCACGGTCGGTCGTAAAATTTTATTGCTTTAAGTACCTGCGTTGTAATAACAACTTTAAACAATTGGCGTAAGGTTGAACTTGCAATAATATATGCTTGTAGCTTATAGAAAGAGACAGAAATATAGTTTCGGGACACTTTCGAGCGTTACTTTTATTCGAGACTGTGCATCTTGGGTTTTTATATATCAATGCGTATACTACTTACTTAACACTACATAAAACACATCACGCCTTGTTTTCCCGAAGGGTTGGGCAGAGGTGTCCCTGTAGCACATACACCGACATTTCGCTACACCCGTTTCTGCCTCGTTGGTCTAGTGGTCGCAAGCGCTACTGCTGAGCATGAGATCCTGGGTTCGATTCCCGGGTCGGGCAGTGTGATTTTCTATCTGAAATTTCTCAGTAGCAGCTCGTAGTCTGGATTTGTGCCCGATTGATGGTAATAGTCTCGCTCCCTATTACATGGGACTTAACACTATTCCATTGTAATTTCATAGGTGTATGAAACTTTTAAGTATTGTTTGACAACTAATTATAATAAATATTGTATTTCATTCATATTTCAGCCAGCATTCTGTATCCCTTTCTATATCCGGCAATCTCTGGCTCTGTTTTGATAAAATCTACAGCTTAAGGGGGATTCGCTAGGTAGCCCGCCAAATTCTTCTTACGTTTTTTTGCAATTTGCAGGTCAGTGTCTGGTTGTATGTTGATTAAATTTTGATTCCCGGCCGTAACAAATATGACTTCACAAAATTATAGACATTAGAATTAGCAATACAACTCTTTTAAGTTAGCATAATTCTCAAATGTCATTTCAAGAAATAGTAATTCAATAGGATTATGAACTTAGAGAGTTGTATTGATCATTTTTAGGGTTCCGTACCTCAAAAAGAAAAAACGGAACCCTTATAGAATCACTCGTGTGTCTGTCTGTCTGTCACAGCCAATTTGCTCCGAATCTAATGGACCGATTAAGTTGAAAAGTCTTACACGCACTTGGCCGGTTTTATGATTATAATTCTATAAATAAACATTTGATATGGCCGCGAATCATGTTTAGATCAACATACAACCTGATACTGACTTGAAAATTGTAAAAAACGTAAGAAAGTTTGAATTTCGCGTGCTACCCTGACGCTTTCGCCTTAACATCTCTGGCTAACCCTTTAGAGATAAACATGCACAAGTTAATAGCAAAGGTCTCACTTAAATCAAGAAGTCTTATATCTTGGAAATATTAATGGATTATTATTAGGTACCTACCTAAAGTTTTTTTCCTAGCCGCATGATGAAGTACCTAAATACAAAACGAGTATCATTACTACCTTAATTTAATGGTTTCTTGTTTATCCAACTCATAAAAATGCAACTCACATCCATGAGCACTATACATAGCTGTCTACATGAATTAATAATGTGTACCAAGTTAATGATCTAGAAAAAAATAAATGTTGTATACCTATGTCAAAGTTATCATACATTTGTGGTTGTTGTCGTTGTCAATCCATTTACAGGCGCTTTTGAATTGTCAAGGAGTCGGTCAGTCAGAAATATGAAGTTGTTCATTTCAAAGCATAGAAGGTACCTCAGGAAGAATGGGCAAGAAACTCCACAGACACTCTTAAATTATATTGTTACAAAATATAAGTTAAATGGTTAATGTTGAACTAATAATTATATGTGAGAACGGTGTAAATATGTCGTAAATTCACGCTAAAAGCGTTCAGAGCAAATTAAAAAAAAAGTCTTGGCAGCTAAGAGATGGTCAGTTCCAACTGACGGCGCCCGTTCATGAACATGACGCATGGATCAGCATTATAAGCTAATAAATAACTATGTTTCCTATTTATTTAATAAAATGATCCTTCACTTTCAAAACTATCAAGGCTTAGATATTACAAAATCGAACTTATTTGTTATAAATTGTTGTTTTCGGATCCCCAAATTGTAGGATTTGGTCTAAAGTAGACCTACAACATGATATACATAAAGGCTCAAAAACTTATTTCTGAATTTTTATTTCCACAGGCAAGAAGCGTAAAATCAGCGAAAGCTCAAAGGACCTCTGCGTATGGGGCGAAAACGCTCGCCCATCTAAACAGAGCAAGATATGGCCGGTCTTCGACTCCGGAGGGTTCAGCAATGCCGCGGTGCTCAAACTGAACCTCCTGAAGAAATCACCGCCAGGCAAAAACCCTCTACTCTTCAACACAAGTTCAGAGGACGGCATCGAACTCGCCGAAATAAATCGAGACTCCTTCAAATCTGACTGGTATGGAGGCATCCACGCGTGGTGGAAGCAAGCGCAGATGTCGAACAAGATGGCCGACGATGAAGTCACAAAGAGAATATTCTCGTCGGTCTCCCGCCAACTAAGAATCATCAACACACATTTTCAGAGGTCTATGTGTAAGTACAAGTACCCAAGAGTTACCAGGCAGAATGTCCTATTGGAAAGCTCTGGAATGAGGAGACCAGCTACCCATGTCAATTTGTCCATGAAAGCGATAAGATTCCAATGTAACCCAAGGAGAGAGTTACCATGCTATGGTAACTTGATACTGCCCCTGAAGCAGATCAAGCAGGAGGTGAACTCGCAAGTGTTTCCTGCTGTCAGGAGTGTTAAAAGTGAGAGTGATGTGAAGGTTAAAGTGGAGAATGATAGAGTTAAGATGGAGAAGGAAAGAGATAGGGAGAAGGAAAAGGAACGAGAAAGGGATAAGTGAGATATTTTCTATATTTATGCTACATTCATTTTAAAGGTCTTATTTGAAATAGCAAGCATAACTTGCATGAGTATCAGATAATTTTAACGAAAAATTGTATTTTTTTGAATCACAAATTCTATGCCTGATGACAAGAGCAGTGAGCTCTGAGCTGTAGTGCCTGTACTTGCATGGAGTGGCCTACCCGAATCATTGCGATTTGCATAAAAAAAACAATTTCTTGAGTCACAAATGATGATCTCACAGATTTTGCCAACCTAACCTAACAAGAAACTATGTAGATTGGAATTAATACCTGAGGGGCAATTCCCGTGTTTAAAAAAACGATCGGATTTTAATTCCATTTGCTATATGTCAAAAATCGTCTAACTTATCTATATTTTTGACAAGTTTTGACAGTAATTGTCGCTGAGATGAGATTACAAGTAAATTTTGAAGGTTTTAAATACAAAAATTGGCCTTCTGGTTTCTGAATCTAGATTCGATTCTAAAACTTGCAAAAACCACTTCTTCAAAGTCAAATAAGGCACTTTTGAACGTCAAAATTATAATTCTTCTGTTCTAGTCGATGGGAACCACGCTCAAATCAGCTTAGCAATCACGATTCTCTATAATAATTAGTCTGTATCTCCCTCAGGTCATCCCATCGCCACTCGTCATCCTCCTCGTCGTCGTCCTGCCACCACTGCCGGCGCCGCGCGCGCGTGAAGCGCTGCTCCATCGGCGTGCAGTGTCGCCGCGACCGCGCCGCGGGGCCCGCGCCCTTAGATAGCTGGGGCCCGCTGGCCGAGACTCCGACGGTCAAGGAGCTCAAGTATCATAGGTAAGCACTCTGAAAATTTGATAAAAGAAGGCATAATTTATCTAACCTGCATAGAAAAGGATTTGCACAGGCAAAACTCATATCTTACTGATGCTGAAACCTTTTTTCTTCGGTACTTCTTTTTACTTACCTAATTACTGAAAAAAATGATACATGGTGGAAGACGACATGACCCAAGACATCACTCCCATAAATTGCCATTTTCCGCATGTTTATAATTTCAGCATAAAAGTAACAATAATATTTTTGATGTGTAACATCTTTCCGCTCGGTTTCCTGCAATGTAAATCAAAATCGAAATAATCAAATCTGTGAGAGTGATTTCGTGAAAAGGGACGGAAGAGTGTAACAGGAAGCCGGGGAAGCGCATGCTATTTGATTTGACGAATGAGCGCGCGCGATGCTAGAGTTGGTCAGAAACGACCTTGACGCCCCCTCCCTTTAATGTTGCTTAATACCAAGGTGAGATGTCAGATGTTACACATCATATGCGAGTACCGTAAGGCTCGCTCGATTTTGTCCATTTCTTGCCCGTTCTTCTCCATAGAAACCTACTACGCTTTGAAATGAGCGACTAGCTTATTTCTTTTGGTCAATAGAGCGATCTCGGAGTTTCTTTGAAGGATAAAATCTGAAATAAAATGATCGGGAAAAGAACCGGTGTTACCGACATAGCTTGCAGAATAAGCAAACTGAAGTGGCAGTGGGCTGGCTATATTATTAAAATTTGTCGATGGACCGATGGCAAAATTTGTTGAGGAGCAGACGAGTCTTGGAGTGGAGACCGCGTATCGGCAAGCGTATTGTGGGAGACCCCCACCTAAATGGACCGATGACCTTAAAAAGGTGGCTGAGACAGACTGTCAGTCAGTCAAACTCAAAGCATTTATTTCAAATAAACCAATTACAGACTCAAGTCAGAAAGATGAAGTTGAACTTAAATTAATGTTTTGAGTTTTTAATAAACTTACAATAGTACTAAATGTTCTGAGTTTTCAACAAAATATTATTTTGACTTATTATAAATCACATTGAACAGTGGCATACCATCTCTACACTTTGTCCACTACTGAATTACGATTGTTATAAGCTGTATTCTTCCCATGCTTTTGGATATGATCCGAGAAAACGAATCCAATCTCCTAAATACATAACAATGTATAACTTTACTTGAAAATTCTAATTTATTCTTCTTTTTTCTCACAGACTGATGCGAGTAGAGACTCACCCGAACGGCGGCGCGAGCGTGGTGTATCTACAACAGCGTGACGTGGACATGCTGAGTGCTCCTCAACAGGAGTTGTTGGCCAAGGAGTTCCTGAAGGTGAGCAGTTCTAACCGATCAGCATAGCCTTACAGACCTTGTGATTTTTGTACAAAAAATAAAAAGATCGTAGCAGGTGGAATTCTGATTGTAGTGGCGTTCCGTAGTTTCTGCCTACCCTCATGTCATGGTAAGAAGGCGTGAGATTGTGTATGTTGATGTAGTAAAAAAACTGACTGCAACTAAAAAGTACATTGAATACAAGTTGCAGTTTGTGGCAATTATTTTAGTTCAATCTCCTATTCAAAATTCAAAAGTCATTTTTTCAAACTAGGCTCAGCACTTTTCGAACGTCAAAATTACATAAGACAGTCCCCCAAAACGGCCACCCTTCACCACTACCTAGTGCTTTAGCTGGGAAGAAGAAGTGGCGCAACAAACTCCCCAGCAGCAAACTATTTGAAACATAACCCTGACTTTGCTGTCCCGCAGTCGGTTATACAAAATTCATAAATCACATGCCTGATACTACTTGCTATTTGCACACAAGAATAATGATTACATTTATTAGAAGAGAAACTGCCACTTGGGTTATTCGCGATTTTCAAGGCACGGAAGTTTTGCTTCATTCCAAAGTGTCCTTGAGAGATTGTCTTGTCACAATCAGCGTTAAAGACATCACTCATTATAACAGCACCGCTCCGATACGGCAAATAACTTGTCATTCAAGTTAGGATTTTAAATCAAAACCATTAAAGTCTATTTTACGTGTGTCGGCACGGGTAGTGAGCAGCCGGCGAGCCGTCCACTATTCTGTATAGCCATCGCAAAATAGTCTTTAAAATATCTGACTTAAAATCCTAACTTGAATGACAAGTTTTTTGCCGTATCGGAGCAGTGCTGTTACAAAATCTGTATTAAAACCAAATTTTGTAAAAAAGGGTATTATAAAATTTCAGAATATTTAGAAGATAAAAAAGCATGGGATGGAAAAAGCTGCTCGCTCTGCTAAGCCTTGTGATAAAACTTAACATTTTAATAATTTTGTAAAATCATCAAAATGTACCAGTTTTATATACACATTGACATTGATATTCAAAATAACATGATTACTTTGTAAAGTATTATATTATTTTAATTAATTATTGTGAATGTGAGGACTATGTGGATATCATTATTATTTTCATTTTTCAGTTATTTTTAATTATGGTCTGGCAGTTTGAGTAGTTTATGTGGCCTACCCAAATGTCCTTTCTTTGGTATTGTTCGTCGAGTTGAGCTCCTTAAGTTCTGAGTTGAGCTCCACGATTACTGACAAATGCTTGCACTGACTGGACAGGTCACTCTGTGTGGTTCTTTCCTCAAAAGACCATTTCAGACACTAATCTATATGGTCCTCATACGGCCTGACCAAGATTATGTCTGGACTTTAAAAGAGACTGACCTCTGAGTTTGTTTCGGCCTTTCTTCTCAGAGTAGTCAGATAGGAAACGCCGAACTCAACTAGCTTATTTTTATTTTTTCTATGACGTGTAAAAGTGATTCCGATATCCTATTTACAGAATAAACAATTTCATTTCATTTCACAATGAGCGATGTCCTTTATAATCAAATATTACCCACAATAACATGTAGTTTCCTTATCACAAAAAATAAAAGATTATCATTTTGGATTCCTATAAATTATTATTATCTTCACTTTAATTGCTTATCAAAATGTTTTTCCTTTTCAATGTCCCATGATTGCAAGTGATTCATTTAAATTATTTTACTTATTGTATATGATCTGCATCACGTACACTAGATTCAGGGTTAGCACCTAAAAACGGCCTGTAAAAGTTAAGCAACGTGGCCTGATGTGCGATCAGAAATAGAATTACCACCGATTAGAATGACTAACATATTTGGATCCGCAAAGGAAACCCGCGAAATTTAAATGTTCTTACGTTTTTTTTGCAATTTGCAGGTCAGCGTCAGGTTGTACCTATCTTGATCAAAATATGATTCGTGATCGTAACAGATATGTATTTACAGAATAATAATCATTAAAATCATGATTAGTAAGATTAGATTATTTCATGAAATAATGACATTTGAGAACAAATCTAAATTGCGAATCGTATTTTGATAGATAAAACATAACATCATGTCTTGTTTCCCCGTAGAGTTGGGCAGAGGTGTCCCTGTAGCAGGCTCACCCACATTTCGCCAGTTGTCGCGCTGGTCTGCACGAGCCTTAATGCAAATTTATGTTCCCGTAATACTCAAACGAACAGAAACTTACATTATTCTTGCCCGCGTCCTATTTAAAAGCGATCTTCGCATGAATCCACGATCGTTCAAAGATTTTGTTCGGTGAACCTGAGCGCGTGGTCGTGCCGACAGAGGGAGCTTTAGCGACCGATCGCGTATTAAATTAACCTGAAGTTCATGATATTTACAATACATTGTTAGGGATAGTTAATTGATTCAGGCGTGACCTTGCGGAAATCCATTATAAAATACAATAGAAGTGGATATATTTAGTAACACGGCATGTTGCGCTCAGCGCTTGCTGTGGCAACACGCCGTGTTCGAGTTCGCGACAAGTCTATCGTCATCCTGAGGATGCCTCGTTGAGAGGTGAAACACGTGTCGATTTCTTTCAGGGTTTTTGTTAAGACTCTTTAGAAATAGCTAAGCGGAACAGGTTATTAAATATATCCACTTCTATTATATTTTACATTGTTAGGGTTCCGTACCTCAAAATAAAAAAACGGAATCCTTAGGCTACGGACATGAAGGGGCGGCGGCGCGAGGAGCGACGCGGTTCAATGCATAGATTTTTATGGAACTGGCCTTTAAGGCAACGGCGCGGTGAGCGAGCGGTTCCATATAAAACTATGCGTTGCCGCGCCGCCGCACACTGGTCCCGAATGATAAAAAAGTGGACATTAAGAAATTTTTGACAGAAGGTCAACGGATTCGGCTGATTTTTTTTTTGTAGACAGCTGATGCAATTACAAATCACTTTTATAGATTGAGTTTTTGCCAAATAAGCCGTATTTTCAGAGAAAAAAAATATTGAAATATTTTTTGTATGAAAGAAATCCTAATTTTGTCTTTATCTTCCAAGATTCAAACGTATTCAAAATAAAACTTAGCGCAGCTTGTAGAGGTGCTAATTGCTCACCACTTTGTCATAGACACTCTTCTGCGATTTTGTGCTCCTTTTGAGTTACAGGCACTTTAAATATTTTTTGTATGAAAAAATCCTAATTTTCTCTTTATCTTCCAAGATTCAAACGTATTCAAAATAAAACTTAGCGCAGCTTGTAGAAGAGCTAATTGCTCACCACTTTGTCATAGACACTCTTCTGCGATTTTGTGCTCCTTTTGAGTTACATGCACTTTAAATATTTTTTGTATGAAAAAATCCTAATTTTGTCTTTATCTTCCAAGATTCAAACGTATTCAAAATAAAACTTAAAGCAGCTTGTAGAGATGCTAATTGCTCACTACTTTGTCATAGACACTCTTCTGCGATTTTGTGCTCCTTTTGAGTTACAGGCACTTTAAATATTTTTTGTATAAAAAAATTCTAATTTTGTCTTTATCTTCCAAGATTCAAACGTATTCAAAATAAAACTTAGCGCAGCTTGTAGAGTAACTCTTACAAATATATGAAATTATCAGTATCAAATAAACAAACAAGGAAATCTCAAAACGTGTTCAGACATGTTTATGTACAGGTAAGTTATTGTGTGACTCGTATGTAAAATTTTTTTTGTATAGAGTCATTGCTTAATTACCCTATAAGTGACGATTTCGGCTCTATTTGGTCATCTAGTCGAACGCGTCGAAAACGCTGAATGATGAATAGGTATATAAATTGCAATTAAAAATTCCCTTTGTAGTTTTGCGGTATTTATGTAGGAGCACATCTTAGTATGTTTTATTTTCTCGTGACTCATCCAAATTGCAAGAATATTTGGCTCATTATCTAACTACCCCATTAAGTAATGAGGTAGTTAGGTAATGAGCCATTATCTAACTACCCCATTAAGTAACGGGATAGTTGGGTAATGAGTCATATATCAATAGTATAAGGGCAAGCGGAACCCGTTTTTGTTCATTACGCGTCTTGTGCTCTTAAAAACAACACAATTTTTTATCAACTATCACCACATTGTAACTTTTATTTATTTGCCTGTAACATTTTTGTATCAAAATGACTACATTTGTGACTAATTTAGACATTTTTTCTTTTTTGAGTAATAGTGGGTGCCTTAAAAATAGTGATTTACTGTGTCAAACCATTATAAATCGTATTTCAAGTGAAATTCCAAACGAAGAGCTCAGTATTATCAAAAAGTTTTGCCAAAATTATACGTCAAACCTAGCTAGAAGATGGGACAATTCAGGTAGAAACGAAAGATTTGGTGTTAAAAACAAGGAGTGGTTGGAGTCTAAAATTTTGTGGCCAACTTTAACTTCTGTGAATTTTCCTATGTTGTTTGATCCAGAATATACCATAGAGGACATTTCAGTAGACGTAGAAGAGCATAATTTATCGTACGAAGAGGAAGCGGGTGCATCTACATCAGAAGCTACCACAAATACTCCCAGAACTAGAAATAAACGACCATTTGAAGATTTAACAAATAAGCAGAAGAAAAGACGTTCTTTGTCTCTTTTGGAGCATTCCGAAGAAGAGCTGTTCTATGCTCTTATTGCTAAACTTAATGAAAACGGGCGCACTGTTTGTTCTAAAGTTATTAAGTGCCTCTCAAATAAGCCAGAAAAGGTGCAAGAAGTAAGTGACTTTTTATATAAAGCTTCTGATAAATCGATTTCCGAGGAAGACACCTTAGCTCTTGCCACAGCATTGAGTTTATCAAAATGGCAATAAAAAACACGCCTGAATCAATTAACTATCTTAAAATGGCAATATCTAACTTTGAGGTCCATTTTAAGTACAAATGGCACAGCGGCTTTTCCATCTTACCAGAAGTTACTGTTGAAGAAGAAAGAATGCTATCCAGCAAAAGAAGATATTGTGATATCGGAGTCAGGAGCTAAAATTAAGTTACAGGCAGTTCTAGATTTAACTGCCGAGAAGATTTTGAAAGTGACTGGTTCAAATATTAATGGTGGTGTTTTGAAGCTAGTTAGTAAATGGGGCTGTGACGGAGCTTCTTCACAAAGTTGTTACAAACAAAAACCAACTGGTGACATATTTTCAGAATCTTCTGTATTTATGGTTAGTTTTGTGCCACTTCGCCTTATGAGTGACAACGATGTGATAGTATGGGAAAATCCGCGCCCTTCTTCAACAAACTATTGCAGACCAATTATGTTCGAATTCAAACAAGAAACAAAAGAATATATTCAGCAAGTAGAAGCAACATTACAAGAAGAAATTCAGAACCTTCTACCAACAAAGTTATTTGATGGCGAATTTGAAGTATTTCATGAATTGCATATGACGATGATTGACGGCAAAGTATGCACGGCACTTTCACAGACACAGTCTGCAGCCAATTGCAACATTTGCTTAACAAATCCGAAAGATATGAACAACTTGAACCTCGTTTTTAACAAACCAGAAAACCATGATATGTACAAATATGGTTTATCTTCACTTCACATGTGGTTGCGATGCATGGAATGTATTTTGCACATATCTTACAACTTAGATTTCAAAAAATGGGCGGCTCGGGGTGAGGACAAACTGCTCCGAAAATCAAGAAAAGAGTTAACGCAGCATGAGTTTTTTGTTGTAACTGGCTTAATGATTGATATCGTCAAACAAGGCTTTGGGACAACAAACGATGGCAATACAGCTCGACGGTTTTTCAATGATTACGAAAGGTCAGCTGAGATAACAGGAGTTAATGCTAATTTGATTAAGAGATTTGCTGTAATTTTGCAGGCAATATCTTCTGGGAGAAATGTAGATATTGAAAAATTTAGAATTTATTGCAGAGAAACAGCAGAACTTTATGTCAGCGAGTACTCGTGGTATTACATGCCTTCGAGTGTACATAAACTTTTAGTGCATGGTGCAGATATTTGCCAGCATTTTTCTTTTATTCCAATTGGTATGATGTCCGAAGAAGCCTCAGAAGCAAGAAACAAAGATTTTCGTTCAATCAGAGAAAAGCATACTAGAAAGATAGGCAGAATGCAAACAAATGAAGATATTTTACACCAGTTACTTATCAGCTCCGATCCGTACATTACGAACATAAGACCGAAGTTCACCAAAATTCAAAAGCAGCAGAGGTTTGAAGAAGCCGAAAATCTTCTAAAGGATGACGTTTCACCCAATGAACTCGATTTAGAAGATGCTGATGAGGAAGAAGTATACGTCGACATTGAGAATAATCCCCCACAAGATCCGCTAGCATAATTCACATTGTAACATACGCACGTTCAAGTTAGTTTATTTAAGTTTGTAAGTTTGTAATCTAGTTTATTTAAGTTATTAAGTTTATAGGTACTGAGAAAAAATGCGCTTAAAATTAATTTATGTTCTAGTTTATTTAAATTTGTAAAATAATAGTTTACTTTAGTTATTAAGTTTACAGGTACTGAAAAAAAATGCGCTTTGTTTTATTTTTTGTGTTTGTTTTATTTATTTATTTATTCATATTATGTTGACGACAGCCCTAGCAAAGTATTACATTTGTAAACAAAGACTGCCCACTGTTGGGGTAGTCAAATAAAAAGTTGTATTTTACATTTCATATGACTTATTAGGAAAAAATATTTAAAGTGCATGTAACTCAAAAGGAGCACAAAATCGCAGTTGAGTGTCTATGACAAAGTAGTGAGAAATTAGCCCCTCTACAAGCTGCGCTAAGTTTTATTTTGAATACGTTTGAATCTTGGAAGATAAAGAGAAAATTAGGATTTTTTCATACAAAAAATATTTAAAGTGCCTGTAACTCAAAAGGAGCACAAAATCGCAGAAGAGTGTCTATGACAAAGTAGTGAGCAATTAGCATCTCTACAAGCTGCTTTAAGTTTTATTTTGAATACGTTTGAATCTTGGAAGATAAAGACAAAATTAGGATTTCTTTCATACAAAAAATATTTGAATATTTTTTTTCTCTGAAAATACGGCTTTTTTGGCAAAAACTCAATGTACAAAAGTGATTTGTAATTGCATCAGCTGTCTACAAAAAAAAAATAAGCTGAATCGGTTGACCTTTTGTCAAAAATTTCTTAATGTCCCCTTTTTTATCATTTGGGACCAGTGTGCGCCGCCGCCCCACTGCCCGCTGACTTCGAGACCGAGGCCTTATAAGATCACTCGTGTGTCAGACTGTCTGTCCGTCTGTCACAGCCACATCTAATGGACCGATTAAGTTGAAATTTGGTACATATATGTATTTGTGGTGTGACACAGACATGTAACGTAAATAAATGAATTTTGAACATGGGGCTCACTTTTAGGGGGAAAATAAGAAAATTACATTTGAACTAATTCCCATGTATTTCTTCCTTAGCTGGTATTCTCAGAGGACAGCGACGGTTGGGCGCACTTCGTGTGCGGCGTGGTGCGCGGAGCCGCGGCACAATTCCCTTGCCTGCTGCAGTATCTGTCAGACACACATGCCAATTTGACTGTGAAGGCAGGAGTACTAGCCAGGGCCTCGGATATTGAGACTACCACCGTTAACCGGTATTACCAGCAGGTACAGTACTACAAGATTAAAGTAGAATACTTACAATTTTATGAAAAAAAAAAAAAACATGTATTCTTTTATCGACAGTTGTAACAATGGATAAACAGAGAGACATTATGAAAGAAATCTGAGGAAAAAAAATCATTCATTTTATTTGTAATATATTATATATATATAGCGAACTTTCTTCAAAATTTCTTCCCTTTTCTATAGAGGATGAGTGAACTTTACAACCTGGTCCTCATACCTCTGTACACCCTTATTGCATGCCTTTTATCAAGCCAGATCACAGAAACTAAGTGTCGGTGAAAGGGACTCTCCAAAGCGTCATACGGTAGCAGATAAAGATCCACTGTTCAGAATAACAGTGTTAACTGTCTTGCTATGAGGAGGAGCCACGATCCTCGACAGTCATCATCTGCCTAGCCCTTTACTAGGTAATAATAACTCGGTTGTTGTCACACTTTCGGGTTTCTGACGACCCGTAATGACTGTCAAATATCCACGAATAACTGCCGGCTTAACGTGTTTCCGAGGCACGGAAGGGTCCTGGTATGTAAAAATGGTCACCCATCCACGGATCAAACGCGCCAAGCGTAGCTTAACCTGATCGATTCACTTGTGCGGCCGTTATTACTTAGCCACAAGCCATATCGACACGATTCTCGACAGAGGGAGGAGAATGATTAGCTGTACTTATTGGTGTATCCCCACAGGTGCAACAGTCGTACGCGGCCGGCACGTTCCGCTGCGGGCCGCTGCACCAGATCTCGCTGGTGGGCACGGTGCACGAGGAGGTGGGCGGGTACTTCCCCGACATGCTGGACATGCTGGGCACCTGCCCCTTCCTCAACATGGTGAGTACTGGACATGTCGTCTATTAAAAGGGAAAACTATTTTTAAATCTATAGATCAGATGCGCATACGCATCCATTTACTTTGAGCTGTGCACGCGCTATTTTTCTTATATTTTATTGTATCACAATAAACCGAATACACAGTTGAGACAATATATTATTAATTTCTTGGCTGATACGAAAAAAACGTAATATGATTGCAGACTAATGCAGAGGATATAAAACACCCCACATTTTTGGAACTGAAGATGTATCTACCAAAAAATGTTATTGTGAAGATAGTGGAATGAAAGCAATGCTTTTCATTACAATTTCAACTCAGATAGATTCGACTTTTAGTCCATCTACAGGGTGTATCAGAAAGGTGTGGTCAAATATAAAGCTGTGGTACAGACCATCAAACTAAACAACTTTCTCAATGGGACCAACATGGTAGTCGAGAAAAAATTATCAGCTGTCCAGTACAAAGCTATATGACCCAAATATATGGGATGGCAGATAATTTTTGACCACACCTTTCTGATACACCCTGTAGATGCAAATATTCTAGCGAGTTATGAAACAAGTTGGTTTTTTAATTACATAGACAATGCCGTGGGGTCCAATGTCTGCAGTAGAAATGGAGCCTCAAGAGTCTAACGATGGTCCCATCCTTTGGATCAGACCGGGAGAACAGCTAGTGCCCACTGCCGAACTTGGGAAGAGCCCTATCAAGAAGAGGAGGTATGTGTTCAAACGTTAATTACAGCAGAAAACTAGAAAAATACATTTAAAAAATATGAAAATATTTCATAATATTTTTTCTGTGTGTAAAGTTCCATCTGGATGAGTTAATTTGTTGAAATGCTTCCAATTTGTGTGTCCGAAAGGATTTTCTATTATCTATATACTGCATAGATGGTACTCTCATTTATTAATATTTATTTTATTTTATTTAAATATTTACACACACTATAAAACTGATTTACATCCGTAAGACGTACTCGTAACATAAGGTTCAGTTGAAAACCAGCGTCAGGTACTAGTTGTCTGGCATTTATGCTGAACTGGGCCTATTTGTCGCAGCCGTGAGGCACACAATACTGTTTCAAGTTTTCTGTGTTTTTTGTTTTTTATTTGTGTGCCTTAACCTGGGTCCAATAAATTTATTTTCTTTCTTTCTTTCACTGTTGGGACTTTAAACGCGTTCAACTCTTTGGGCAATTTATAATAATCGCCAACACTTTCCTTTAAACAATTGCAATGTCTGTTCTCCATATTAATTGACCTAACTTATCAATTGGACTACATGCGCATGGAATGTTTCTGCACCGTATAAAACGCTGCGAGCTTATTGCCATCAACCGGTCACAAATCCAGACTCCGGGCTGCTACTCAGAAATTCCAGATAGAAAACCCAATTATTATAAACTGAATTATAATTATTATAAACTGAATTATAATTATTATAAGCTTAATTATAATTATTATAAACTTAATTATAATTATTATAAACTTTATTATAATTATTATAAACTTAATTATAATTATTATAAACTTAATTATAATTATTATCTTTTCCCTCAGGACCGGTATAAACGAGCTACGCAACCTCCAGTACCTACCGCGCTGGAGTGAAGCGCGAGAGTTTCTGTTTGAGGACAGGACGCGCGCGCACGCAGATCATGTCGGCCACGGGCTAGACAGGATCACTACAGCTGCAGTTGGTAAGAAAACATAATTTCAAGCTCCTTACTGGGTTTAAAAGTAGCTTATACGTCACTCTTAGTTTATTGCCAATGCTTTTTTTAATCTAAAACTAAAATAACACAAAAGATGCTGAATGTCAATTGATGGGAAGATTGCATCAGCGAAAAAAAACAGTTTCTGTACCAGAAACTATCTCTATGTAAAAGTCCGTGCTGGGGACTTGGCCTTTCAATAGAGCTCCGCTATCATATTACAGAGAAATACAGATGTCTTAAATATAAATAATAATTATATAGATTGGTTGTCATTATTTGGACCTTTCATTTGTGGCACTCTCAGACCTTGTTAACGACAACGGCCACTGGCCCGATTTTTATAACGGGCGTCGCACAGTGGGAAATAATGGAAACAATTCCGGCCACGCGTCATTTTATGAGGTAGGGTCACAATTTTTTGTTAATCTCTTTAAAATGTCATATATTTTAAGCTACAGGTGCGGAAATTATGAAATTTATCACTGTTTTTTTAGTAATCCAGAAAAACATCATACGTCTAAGCTAATTTACAACCCTCAACCCACCTAACCGTGGGTACAGCGAGCTAGCTCGGTATTTTTCTTCAAATAATTAAATTTTATACTACATGTAGGCTAAAGCAGCCAACCACCAACCCCCGATGATCGCTGGTTTCCTTTAATTTCTTTCGAGCACTAGTTGTATTAATGTATTTGTTCCCAGGTGTATTGAAAGCCATTCACTGCGGCGACGAGTCAGATCGTGGCCGCATCACTAAGGACGTGGTCGCGTTCCACGCGGCTGACTTCAACAAGCTGGTGCAGCTGTTGGGGCTGGACCTGTATGAGCCGCCCATCTCGCAGTGCGTCACTTGGTGAGTACTGCTGAATGTGTGCCGGCACAAGATTTAAGTTTGCAGGGTGCATTAGCTAGGCACTGTGCACTGCAATGCATGTGGGGGGAGGGGGGTGTAAACGTTTTTAACCGCGTTCTAGAAGTGTCTTAATTCCAACAATACTTGTAATTTTGTCGTTCGAAAAGTGCTGATTCTCAGCCTAATTTGAATAATTGATAATTGATTTTGATTTTTAGTTGCGATAAAAATCAAAATCAATTAGCGTCAGCGATATGCTTAAGTAGTAATAGTGCGTTGTCTACCATTATGATGCGGGAAATGTCGAGTGCACTGAATCTCGCCATCCTAGATCACTTCTTGCAACATGCATATTTCGTAGAATATTCGTTTTTTATTTTTTGAATATTTGTCAGTTGGTTAGGATTAAGTTATTATAGTGGCACTTCACATCGCTATTCGATATTCACGTTAATTACTGTGTTTTGTTCGGCTACATAGTGTAGAAGTCCGAATAACTTAAACACACCGTTCACACATCGTCATGAACAGCGAATTTGCCGAACATTCAAGAATATTTTTGCTAATCTGAACGCAAAGATGGACGTGTTGACGGTAGCAGCGACTTATTATTTCCTGTGTTAATTACCAATACATATTATGCTTACATAAAACATCGCACTCTACTGAGCAAGCCATGTGTGGACGGTAAACGAACTCATTCGGTATATTCGCAACCCTTTAATATGTGACCAAAAACCGACAACCGGCGGATACGAGTGTTCGTGTATGCATTTATTCGTGAAAAATAGGCGAAGAGTAACTTCAAATCGTCGTATGTGTGCAAATAAGATGAATACACGAATAGCGATGTTAATGTTGGTTTTTTGTATAAAAAAATTGTGTAAAAAAACTCCTTCGTGGTGTAAGGATCTTAATTGACATATTTCTATATTCTTCTTAATTTATATCAGGTTAGAAGAAGCGAAGTTGAACCAGCTCCGTCGCGAGGGCGTGCGCTACTCGCGCCTGCCGCTGTGCTCCGATGACATCTACTTCCTGCCCAGGAACATTATACACCAGTTCAGGACTGTGTCTGCTGTTACGTCTGTTGGTGAGTTCTAATTTTTTTTTTTTCTTAAACTACTGAGCCTAAAATTTCGAAAAAAAAATACAGAGTATGGTTCTTTACTCATAGATTACAGGAAAACCTATAAGAAGTCTATGGTCTTAAAATAACAATAAATCTCTCAATATTGTGCATACAAACTTACATTTGCAGTTGGAATGTATTGGAGAAAATGTTATTCAACTACAATCTTAAGTTTGTATTTGGGATAGATTCATCCCAACAATGGAACCTTTCATTGTGAGTTGGTTTAATTTCAAATCTATGCAGATGAAACATTTGAATCTGGGGGTTTGTGTTGTTAAATGTATTTTCTGTCATTCTTTTTTTGATCGGGGTAGACTTCCCTTAAACTATAAATGGGGCATAAATGAATGAAAGTCAAGGTGCGGTGATCACCTTCTAGATCCATCTTTTTTTTAAAATATATATTATTAACACCTATATTTCCTCTACAGCATGGCACTTACGTCTGAAGCAGTACTACCCGACATCCGAGGCATCGTCACCGGCTGAAGAACGTGTGGCAGCAGACCCTATACCTGCCACCATCACCGGTGAGCTTATATAGTCATTATGAAAAAATATATGCAAAGAGTAAATACACACCTTTTTTTATAACCAATTATAAAAGCTATTAGGGCCGTTTTGCACCTGAGAGGACGTCTGTTGTAAAATAATTTATTGGCTCTTTACAGTATATATAATTTCTTCTCTGCTTTTATTATTCATGAATTTTAAATGCAGACGTCTCGCGTATGTAACTAAGTATTCATTTATTATTAATGCAAAGCAAAATAATAACCTATTCAAAACATAACTACCGAAGAATGAACCTTGCAGACCAATTACTCATTGTTTGCGGAAACCTGTACATTGCTTTCCTAATATTATTTTTATATTTTCTTTTTACAGAATCCAAAAAATCTGCTGCAAAACATAAAGCCGGTGTCATTGAAATGCGAGCGCTCAGTGCTAAGTTCCACCAAAAGTTGAACCAGAAGACTGCTCTCAAAGTCGGTCAAAACAGGAAAAGCGTAGAAACACAGGTCAAACATGGAGACAAGAAGACAGACACCAAGGCAGACAAGTCTGACAAGGCAGAAAAACCGGAGTCGAGCAAGTCTGACAAGGCTGATACTAAGTCTGACAAAGTTGAGTCGAAGACTGACAAAGTTGATTCAAAGTCTGAAAAAATTGAGGCTAAGTCTGACAAGGTAGAATCCAAAATTGATAAATCAGAATCCAAGGTCGATAAATCAGAATCGAAGTCGTATAAATTAGATGCTAGGTCTGACAAAACTGACGTAAAACCAGAAAAGACTGATTCGAAACCACCAGAGAAAATTGATCTCAAATTGGACAAAACAGAGGTCAAGGAAAAAGAATCTAAACTTGACAAACTAGACCAGAAGTCTGACAGAACAGATAGTAAGTGTGACAAATTGGATTCCAAGCCTGACAAATCGGAAAACAAAAGTGATAAAATAGAACCAAGGTATGAGAAAACGGAGCTAAAGTTCGACAATCCTGATTTTAGGCACGATAGAGACAGAAATAAATTTGACCAAAAATCAGACAAAACAGAAATTAAAACGGAAAAATCTGACTCAAAATCTGAAAGAGTAGACCAAAAGACCGACAAAGTAGACACAAAGTCAGAAAGGTCAGACAAACCTGACAAAAACCACAGGCACAAGGATTCTGACAAACACCGTTCAGACCGATCAGAGAGGTCAGACAAGACAGACATACGGCACGCAAGGTCTGAAAAAGACAGATCAGACCATCATCGTCGACATTCATCATCATCGCGTCACAAATCATCTCACCATAAGTCAGACCGACCGAGAGAACATAAGAAGGACCATAGAAGTTCAGACGATAGGAGGAATGACAAGCACAGGGACAAGTCTGACAATAATAGAGATAAGTCAGACAAAGTGACAATTGACAGCGGAAAGTTACCAGTAGATGTGGTCCAGCGACCACCCGATTAAAGTGACTGTACTGAAGTAGTGAAGTGACAGTGTTTCGTGAAGGATTTTGACCAGTAAGTACGTCGGTATAAGTTTCTCGGTAAGATCTTGATCACTTTTGAATAATATTGGTTTCGGAGAGGATCTCATATTTTGTATGTCTGATTTGTGTGATTGGTCAAGATAAAATTATTAACTAATTTATTATTGTACTATGTTGTAGTATAATTGTTATTTTATCGCGTGAAACCATTGCTGTGTATTAAAATTAATTTGTGACACTATTAAATGCCTGGACGTTTTGGAAAATACAGTCTTTTTGACTGGCTGAGTGACGTCAATGCAGGAATTTGGATTTGAACGTCATTTTCAAGTACAAACTCTTTAAATTATTTGTCCACCTCACCGTGAACGGGACGTCAACGAGAAACGATATTACACAGCCATAGTAAATGTACTGTCGCTACTGCGGCGTCCTCATCTCGTTAGAGTCCTGTTCCAGTGCAGTGGACAAACAACCTTACTCCCGGCGTTTTATATAGCTAATCATAAATTCGTCCTAAAACCTTACCACATAAAGCATATATTTGAAGGGGCCAACACAACACGATTTTGCAAAAATGAAATCATTGACACTTGCACTTCAATATATTAGAAAATTCTAGAAGAAATCTTTAAGTATCAAAGTATAATGTGAAATAGTTCAGAGTCCTTCATGAAATAACACCAACTTCATAGCACTAGGGTACATTGTAAATATGTGTTAAGCAACCTCTTAGAGGCTAAGCAGAGATGGATAATGGATGAATGCGTAGTTTTAGATTTCTTAAAATGTTTACGTGTTTACGCGGTTTTATTGCGGATTTGTCCGATTTAAAAAAAATGCGGTTGCCAGTCAAGGCAGTGTCAAACTCAAGAGATTCTAAAAGAATAGGAATATTTTGAAATTGCAACCATACATAAAATTGCAGTTTTGCAATAAAACATAGTTTTCACGAAACTCGAACTTATTTACGGAAGATTTTACGTGAATTTTAGCCAAATTATTCATTCTGGCAGTTTATATCAGTTTTTTTGATTAAACTTTTGATTACATAAATCAATTTCGCCTGATTTTGTTTATAGAAAGAAAGATGAGTCTCAAATTTATTCCCAGTGAATGAATATCAATATTATTTGACAAATAATTTTAACAAAGCCGCTATCCCATGATAAATCATTGTTATATTTACAAACAGAAGTAAATTTTCATTGATTTCCAAATATTTTGAATTTTTCGGACGGGAAACCAATTAAAAAAACCTATGGAAACTGAAAAAATGGTTTTATTTGCCCAAAGAGAATCTTGTAAATCTAAAACTGCGCCGCGTATGTGATTTGAGAGAGTTTTAAACGAAAACGTAATTGAAAGAATAATATTAATAAATTAAATTCTAAGTAAATATAAATTTATTCACACATATTTCTAAAAATTGCACTAGAAGAGTAAATTATATATTATTATTCTGATAGACTAAACTGTCTGCTGCCGAAATCTGGTTTTAACTAGCTCTGCGTGATGCCATATTGGTACTGGTAGCGCACTGCCGGTCCACCCATCCGCGGTACTAAAGCTACGGTTCTTAAAAGAGCGGTGGTCGCTAAAAAACGCTCTAGGGAAACACGTTTACTAATGTTAAAAAACGTTAAAAATAAAGTTTTAGTGACGTCATTCGACGCTGAATTACAGTGAAGAAAGTAAAGCTGAAAGTTTCAATGTATCCTAAAAGACAGAAAAATAATGTTTTCTCATGCAGAGCCATTATTTATGGATTTTTTTTTTTGCCGCATCGCGCAGTTGCTAGTAATCGTCAAATGGGCGGTAGACATATATTTGAGGTTATTTCTCAAGATTTTTGAATTCATATATTTTGGTATGTTAGTTTTTGTGACTACTGCCTATTTTGAGTTTTATATAATATCGATTTTGTGGTAGTCATGTTTATCAGCAAGCAATTTAGAGAGGCCTAGCCCAACAGTGGATAAAGTCGAGAAATGAAATAAATAAAGCATTTATTTAACTGCCTACACTGTCAGTAATTTTATAATAATCAATTACCGAACCAGTAATTAATTATTATTAAATCACTGAATTATTATTCAATTCCCAAACCAAATAATAAATAGAATATTTGCTTAAATAAATAAAATAAAAGTAAATCTTTTTTTTTGTTGAAATAAATTTCTTTTTTCCACAAACGTAATGAATAAAGTGGCAGTGGTCATAAAAAGTACATTAATAACCTTTAAAGTAATTACGTAGTGTTGAAATTTTGTTATCAAATGTTTTAGCCGCTCCATAGCTTCTTATTTTGTAATACGATTGTTACAGTCTAAAGTTAAAATAAGATTTATCCTTTAAAAACGTGGTGCGAACTAAGACATATTAATTGTAATCATTCCTCAAATATTTTTGTTACAATGGCGAAAATCTTTTTACCAAAAATAAAATCTTGTGGGTCTTGTATAGATAGGTGCATTAATTGGATTAATAAAATAAAGCAAACATTAAAATAACTTAGAAAAGGTGGTAACCTATTAATGTAGCTACCTATACTTTAGACTTCTAATTTAAAAACACAATTCACTGCTTAAATGTTAAGCAATAGAATATTTAGTGATCTCGCGTACTAGACGGCCACGATCACGACTAGTCATTGCAGCGACCAGGTAAACTACAAAAACCGATACGAATCGCGGACTTTGTCGCAACGGCCAACTAGCCACAGACTGGGCCACGACTGGCTGGAGTCGTGGCCGTCTAGTGCGCGAGATCCCATAATGCATAAAATTTTATTTTTTATTAATCACCTGGCGTAGGGCTGAGTCTCAACAGATCGTAGCACGACGCTGCTCTACCGAGCTCAACACCCCGCTAGGAATGGAAGTCGTCTTCCTGAATCCATATTGAATGAAATCTTACCTCGCACCACTTTCAAACAAAACAAAAATTCAGCAATAAGATAGTGACATGTCCGTTAAACGCCCCTAATGTCTGTTACTTAGATAAAGACAGTATTATTAATGTTTATAGCGAATTCTAGTGACGAACTTAGCACTCTATGCTTTTCCTAAGGAAAGCAACCGATACTTATGTGACTTATGACCTGATTTTACAAATTTTATTAAAGTGACATCTATCGGTGTCCTTTGACAATGTAAGTGTAAGAAACTAACAATAGATGGCGCTCGAGAAAACTCGCGCAGTTAATTTTTTCCTGGACAGGTGATACGGATTACAAGTAAACTGTGACTTCGGGTTAGTATGTCTGGTTTTGGTGAAGAATGCGTTTATGACCCTTACAAGTAACTATTAAAAATAACTGTGTTGTTGTCAAAGTAATTATTACATAAACCGTATATCGCGTTCTTCACCATAACTTGGCTTAAAATGTAAATAAATACATGTCAATCAACAGATCACAGTTTTCTAAGAAGTAATTAATATTTTGCGCAAAACATTTCTTTTTTCCTATAGTTTCTATCGTTGATTTTTAATTTTTTTAAAGTAAGATAATTTTGAGAATTTTAAGTTAGCCCTGCTTTTTTGCGATCGAATGTACATTTTGTATATTTTATACTGTATAGATTTAAGTGTTATGGACTAAATTCTTGTCTAGATTTACTTATGGAAAGATAAAATCGTATTATTATAAAGATTTATTTTATTTTGGCCTATGCATAATAAGTGATGTTTTGGGAAGTGACTATTTTAGCCGAAATCTCAATAAAAAGAAAGAATAATTGGAATTTTTAATAAATACTTCCATAAGTAAACCTAATCATAGACAAATTGGTATGGAAACTCAAAGGGCTGCTAATCCAAAAGACATTTCAAATGTTGTAATTATTTTGTAATTTTAATTTTACAAGTGGCAACATAACAAACAAAAACGAAACGCCTTTGAGTGGTCAGAGTTGTCTCTGAAATTGTTTATTACTATCTTACTTCTTAAGACTTTAATTTAACACATAATGTTGTGTTAATTTCGATCATAATGTGAGAGTGAATAATTGTGAGTCAATGTTTGTCAGATGCGAATCGAAGCCGAAATCAAGCTGAAACAGAGAATGAAACTGATTTCTTGCCTTATAGATTAAACTGTCAAATTATACATCAACATTGATGTCAATTGCAATAATTTTTCTAATTGCCACTAGATGGCGTTGATGTAAACATGGCTGGTGTATCTAGCCGATTTATAATTTTTCGAGTTTGTTTCTGGCACATTTGACTAACTGGACGATGTCTCAAGTCTGAGCTTCAGACAATGTGATTGATAAATATTTAACATATTTATGTTTAGGTGGTTAATTTATTGTTTCACGTTCCCTATATTTTTTTTGAAAATAATAATTAGATTATAAATAGATTTTGTAGTTTTATTTTTCTTCCTTGATCCTTACTTTGCAATCTCCTGGAGCATCGCGGGCCGCCGACGCGTGATAATTATGATAAAATAGATTCTTTTAATGACAAGGAGTGGCGTATTTTTACAAAAAATGAGTATAAACATACGTATGTCATGTTTTGCCCTAACGAATGGCGAACAGATATGAATAGGTAGGATATTATATAAACATGAAAAAAGAAGTGTGGATGGAAAATACATGCACCTCAATTAAATTAGGATAAGCCGAAGAGAATGATGATGATTGGATTTGAGAGGATTAATTGGATGAAAATGGCCCACAAAAAATTGAAGCATAAATTAATGAAACACATGTTTTTTCCTTAGGATCTTGTGTGACTAACACTGGCATGGTTACCATCAGGGATTTCAATTTTGATAAAAATTAGTCGCCAAATATCAGAACTAGTCTGTCACTAGAGAGACTAATTCTGATAGTATCGGTAGTTCCGATAGTTCAAGAAAAGTTATAAGGGTTTATAGGTGGCCGATCTGGGAAGCGCCTACCCCAGCTTGGCCCATTTGAACCTCAAAAGCTATGGCACCTAGCAAAAATCTGCTTTCTCCCAAATTTAGTCGAAATCAGTCACCAAATATCAGAATCTAAATCAGCAACTAAATTTGGGAGAAAACAGATCTTTGCTAGGTGCCCTAGCTTTTGAGATTCAAATGGGTCAAGCTGGGGTAGGCGCTCCCCAGAGGGTTTATAGATGGCCGACCTATAAACATGAGAGTCAAAATGGCGGGTGTACCATAGCGAATTAAATTATACCAATTACCAAACAAATGTACCTAAAATGTACTATTTAGTACCTAGCTCTAAAAAATTTGTACCTCCTTCAGAACGAAATTGTTTCGAAATTAAGGTACACCCGCCATATTGACATCAAGATGGCGGGTGTACTAAAATATTTTATTATTTAACCATAACTCATAAAATGTATTTACACTAAAAAATTGTACCTAAAATGTACCTCAAGTAAATAGAAACACACACATGATCAGTGGGATAGTTCCTGAGAAATAAAACAACCGTGTCTCGGTTTACTTATGTTTATTATTATTATTATGTATTATTGATCTAGGTACATATTTATATATATTTTTGGGATAAATCATGAATGATAACGCGTCAAAGTTATTAGGTACCTCTTTATTTTCGTCCATACATAATGCAATTAGCGATAAGTGAATTCGGAGTTTTGGTAATAAAATTATTAAGATCATCAAAACATTTCCATTCAGTATTACGACGACAATGAGCCCGATAGTGACCAATATTGTGAATGTCTGTAATAACGCCGCCGGACGGTAAAAACTCAATTAATCCAAGAATTTCTTATTTTGTGTTATTTCCAGAGGTATGTCTTTAAGACAAATTACATCTGTTTGATTCAGTTCAAAAGCTATTGTATTACTTAGTTCATATTTTAATGTTCGTATGCCGTTGCAGTCATTACGTCTACATTGTACAATGCGCCTGTTACCATGGATTCAGTACATGATTCTGAACCCCCTGCGTTGAAATTTTGGGTCGGTTATTTTACCTACGCGGTCAAAATGTATGAAACAGCATTTCATTCAACGCAGGGGGGTTCAGAATCATGTACTGAATCCATGGTAACAGGCTTCGCGTCGATGTCCCTGACACCCTGTATAAAGGGTGTAACAAGACCTTTAACGATGCCAAAAGGTACTTGTTCTCCCCGTCATTGCGATTATTTTGTTGTTCTAGACTCTAGTCTAGAACAACAAAATAGAAGGTTAATAGAAGGTTCCTAGGTATGGTCTACCATACCTAGGAACCTTCTAGTTACGGAGATATTAAGAGTCAAAGTTTAAACTTTTTCACAAGTTTTTTTTTTTTTAAATACATGTTTTTATTAACGTAAGATTTTTACTGTAAACACTTCCATGACCTCCATACTATTCAATCCATCCATCAGCACGATGTTTTGAGTGCGATACATTGAGTCCTACCGCAAAACGTGATTTTTCACCCCCCATTCAAGATTTATCCCAAAAATATATATAAATATGTACCTAGATCAATAATACATAATAATAATAATAAACATAAGTAATCCGAGACACGGTTGTTTTATTTCTCAGGAACTATCCCACTAATCAAGTGTGTGTTTCTATTTACTTGAGGTACATTTTAGGTACAATTTTTTAGTGTAAATACATTTTATGAGTAATGGTTAAATAATAAAATATTTTAGTACACCCGCCATCTTGATGTCAATATGGCGGGTGTACCTTAATTTCGAAATAATTTCGTTCTGAAGGAGGTACAAATTTTTTAGAGCTAGGTACTAAATAGTACATTTTAGGTACATTTGTTTGGTAATTGGTATAATTTAATTCGCTATGGTACACCCGCCATTTTGACTCTCATCCTATAAACCCATATAACTTTTGAACCAGTGACCGACTAATTCTGATATTTGGCGACGAATTTTTTGTGTTATCAAAATTAAAATCCCTGATGGTGGCCATGCCAGTGTCAGTGATACTAGGATCACTAGTTGCAGTGGCAGGAAAGGCAGAGCGTTTGTTAGTAATGTATCGAGTTTTTGTAACGCGTCACTGCAGCGAGTAGAGCCGCTCGATGCGAGCACCGGATGCTCCACTCGACTGTCGGGTTTTTCTTGAATTCCTTTAAAACTCGTTACAGTAGTCAGTGCAGCGAGCCGAGTCGCTCCATGTGAGCATTGCGAGCGCATATTTACAATGGAGCACGCTATGAGTCAAGTGCTCGTAGCGAGCATTCGCCAAGAGTGTATCGCCGTTTTGTATCAAGAGCGTGCTTGAGCCATGTCCTCAAATGGAGCGTTCGCCGCGTCTTGTGTATCGCCCGTTTTGTTACCAAGCTCGCCTCGAATGATACATTACAAACAAACGTTCAAAGTCACCAGTCACCGCGTTAAAACAGAAAAGAAAAAAGCTGTGGGTAAGTGAAAATGTTTATTTATAAAGCCAATGATAAAATATTTCTATAATTTTGTTTTTTAAGGAAATTGACACTATAAGCAAATCTGTCTCTTGTATTTCGTTACTAAATAATTGTATCTAGACAAGCTCATACTTATTCAAGAGCAGAGCCTTGCTCCATTCAAGAGCAGAGCCTTGCTCCATTCATGAGCAGAACCTTGTGTGTGGCTGACACTGGCATGGCCACCATCAGGGATTTTAATTTTGATAACACAAATAATAATAAGTCGAAATTTGTCGCCTAATATCATAATTTGTCGGTCATTGGTTCAAAAGTTATAAGGGTTTATATGTGGCCGATCTGGGGAGCATCTCCCCAGCTTGGCCCAATTGAATTTCAAAAGCTAAGACACTTAGCGAAGATCAATTTTTTCCCAAATGTTGTTGCTAATTAGTCGCTAATTTTTCGCCAAGTCACAAATTCAGTCGGGTCTTACTTTAGAAGATATAACGAGTTCAATTTTTAAGTACAGTCCAAGAGCTAGATCGAACATTTTTCGTAAACTCTGATCTAGCGATTGGACTATACCGAAAAATTTAATAAAATTTGGTACGGGCGGCACCAGCACGAAAACATTTGTCGTAGGTATTATTCCGAATGGGGTGGTCAATAGGTTAATAATCACTGTTGTAAGCAAAAAATAGTCTTAGAAAACCCACCATATCATCATTATCCTACCCTTGTCCCAAGCTACGTGCGGTCCAGCACGATTTCTTCTTCCATTCTCCGCTGCCAACCTTTCTAGCAACATGACAGAAAACCCACCACAAAATAAAACAAAAATATTTTTTTGTTATTTATTCATTTCCTTACTCTCGAATAATATAAAAATCGGCAAAACTTTTTAAGTACAAACAAATAAATATAGAGAATCCAATATTCAGTCACGTACTAAAAAATACCTAAAATACATTTCAAAATGTATCTCTATTAATAATAAACATGCGATATTATAAACAATAGTAATAATTATTAAATAATACGAGATTATTAGAACATTGAGATGGCACAGAGATAAAATTATAACTATATTGTGGCAAGACAGAATACAAAGATTGCCAGTAAAAAAAATCACAAGGCGTGATCGTGGTTCGATTTTTTTTACTTATAAATACGAAGTTTAATATTAGAAATAATATATAAACTTGTGTAAATAAGATAAATAAAGAATTCCTCATACATAAGATATATAAATGTATATCTTATTGAGTATTCTGATAATTCTCTCTATAATAAAGTGTGACTAAGCTTAAAACATAACATGTTTTCACATAAAATTATAAATATTAAATTAAATAATGATCTTCAATGAGTTACATATGATAATGACGACATGTTTTGAACAATACTCTATAAATTCTTCGTAAATTGATTATCTATATAAAAACATGAGATTTTCTGTAGATTTTTCTAAAACAATTCTTTAAAAAATTGCACGTTCTAAGGCACTTTTTGTTTTAAAATGCATTCTCTATCAGTCGTTACCGAATGTAGATAAATATATTTCTAGAGAATAGTACTACGGTAATAATTGGCAAGTATAGTGTATATAGGAGACTTTACAACGATACAGGGTTAATATTGCTTTGGTTGGTGTGGTCGTGGACTCGCGCGACGGTCACTGTGGACAAACAAAACGCATTTGATTAATATTCAAAGAGAAGTAGCATTATAGTAGGTACATGATATAAAATTTGGAATCTCTCAGTAGCAGCCTTTTGTTTTTGGGTGGGAAATTATCAAATAACTTCTCCCGCTTTGAGCGGAGCGGGAGGGCGTGTCAGACTCTTACTGACGAAAACCCACCCGTGTTCCCACAGTTGTCCTGTTGTTAGGCGCAGCGGTATCCCTTTCGGACTCCCCCCCCCCCCCCCCGGCAGGCATCGGCCCTAGCGCCCCCGTCAGTTCTGCTGACATCTCTTTGAGGCGCGCGTGGAACACAACGCGCCGTCGACCCGGGCCTGGTCCTTATCGGGCGGCGAGCTACCCATTACTCACCGTCCGCAAGCCCGGGCCTACGGTGGCTGGGAATTTGGCCTGCGACTCATGACACCCAGGGCGTCTCCTCCTGCGGCAGTTAAGAGCGTGATGGCGTGAAATTTGCCTTTCCTTCACGCGTTCCACCTCCTCCGTCGCGAGCATTACCGCTTCGCTCAATAGCAGCCTGAAGTCTGGATTTGTGCACGGTTGATGTCAATAGGCTCGCCCCCTATTACAATACATGGGACAAACATAACTGGCGAAATCGATGCACTGTAGGTAAACCGCTGCCTTACACCCAAAGGGTGATTGGGGATTGACTTTAGTTAAAGACTGTTTCCCCTTCACTATAATTTTACATGATAGCCGAACAAGATTTACCTAATTGATAAATATAGTATTTAACTGGATACTCACCACAAATCTGTTGACTTTGGTCGCGAAGTTTTTTGATACGTTCGACTGCGTCACGTTCATGCTCTCGAACTTCTGACGCAAGCTGCGAAAAGAAACAAACCATTGTTTTCATTGTTTTACTTGTGTAACTATTTCAGTTTCAATGATTATCTGGCAGTTTGTGTACTTAATGCATGATCAGCCGTTAATGTGGCACTGCTGGGACACAGGCCTCCTCTTGATGAGAGGGAATGGGCCGTAATCCACCACGCGGGCCCAGTGCGGGTTGGTAGATATCACATGTCTTCGAATTTTTGGTTCTAGGACGGTTTCCTCACGATGTTTTTCTTCACTGTTTTGGGAGTACATTACGCGGCCTACCCAAATGTCCTTTCTTTAGTATTGTTCAAGTTTGTTGTGATTCGTGTTTGTACACGATTACTGACAAATGCGTGCACTAACTGTACCAGTCCACTCAAATCTGTGTGGTTCTTTCCTCAAAAGACCATTTAGACACAAATCTACATGCTCCTCACATGATTTGAGCAAGATAATGTCTGCGTATGCTAGTTTACCTCTTGGCAGTCTCGAGCTGTGACTCTCCGTCGTCGTCGTGCTCCTGCTGGCGCTCGATGACGACGGCGGAGGGAGAGCGTTGCGGCTCGGACTCCGACCAGTTCTCGAAGCGGCCGCGGAAGCTCTTCGTGCGGGCGAGCGTTTGGGCCTGGAACGAGGAGGTAAGAAAAATAAATTAATTTGTGTTCACTTTACTTCATTTTAGGAACTATACAAAATGATGACCATACAACATGTCATTTGTTATTCGTCAAGGGGGTAATTCTACCAATCCTGCTGAACAACTTTTCCTAAGAAATCCATATCAGATTCGTAGATTTTTTTTTCATACATACATCTAAATAGTCTGTCTACATAAGTTATATACGAATTCGGTTTTTTGAAGTGAAAACTTCTTTAGGCGCATTTGAGGTAGGACTAAACCATTGATTTCGCGACACTGTAATGCAATTTACCGACACCGTGGAGTAAAAGACATCAACGCGTTGGTCACCGCGATGCCGATTTTTTTTTCAAGTTTTCACTTCTGTCGGCACTCCCGGAATGCTACTGCTTTTTTTTTTTTCACGAATCGTATATGTGTTTCATAGCGAAAATTGTTTAGAATGACGGATAGATTCATCCGCTTGACGGATGCAGGTGACTAAATCCCCACTATGTATAAATATTAGGAGCATCAATTTTCGAGACCTAATCGAGATCGTAAACCCAACTCCAGATTTGGTAATTTTATTTAAAAAATAAATAAAAAAACATGCTTGAAAACTTCGTTGTTTTATTTTTTTACTCAAATGTTCTTATCTGTAATGCTTAGCGTGGCTGTTATAGTAATATAATAACTATTCTAAAAACTGAAACCGAATAAATAATTAGGGAAAAAACCAAGATGAGTTTTTCAGTATAGTCAAGTCACAAGAGTGTGTAACTAACTGACCTGTTTAAGAGCCTCGTCCCTCTGCCGGGCCTCAAGGTACGTCCTGCGACGTTCGTCCTCGCTGTCCTCTTCCTCATACTCCTCTGAGGAGTACTCTTCCTCCGAGGAGTCGCCCTGGTGGTTGTTCTCGCCGGGAGGCGGCGGGGTGAACCTCTTAAGGGGCTTGGGTCCTGTTAAGAAAAATTTTGGTTATTTTACATAATTATGTATAAATATGCTGTTATAATTGTTAGGAATACTGTGTAGTCTCTTCCACCAGCATGTGATACATGGAGGATATGGGACCCAACTGTAAGTATGTTTGCTAATAACAATACTGTGATCATCAATTTCAAGCATTTGTTGAGTTATCCTATTTTTTTATTAGAATTTTATTGGTATTTTCTTGCGAATCTCATAAAGGTCCTTTTGGAAAACAGATTTTAATATGATGGAAAGACTTATTTGAAGTGAATATTATGAATCCAATCGGCCGATTTGTTGGAAACCATCTCCATTTAGAGTAAATATTCAGTGCATGTCAAGACATTGCCATTCAAATTGACAGCTATACTCAGTTTATTTTACTATGATCTCTTTGACAGATTTTCTTCTTTCTGATCGTCCCCGTACCTTGCTGGTCGTCGGGCTTGTTCTGCTGATGCTCGAGCTGCCGGAACACGTTGATCATGCGCTGCGCGGTGTGTCGCGAGGCGGCGACGCTGGTGTCGACCGGTACGTCTTCACTGCGGACCACGCTGGGCTCGTGGTAGATCTCGGGAGATGGGGATTTGGGTCGCTGGAAAAGACATAAAAAATTGTGTAAAAATAACCAAGAAACCACCAAAAAAAAAACCAAGGATGTAACTCTGAAGGGCTTATGTGTATATAACTAAACTAAATTAATATTTAACTTACATTTAATAAAAAAATCTCAATGTTTTGCCAAGTTTTAAAAACCGAACGAAGCATGAGCGGGTTGCTAGTAAACTAACAAAATAAGCTATTCACCTGAGTCTGCCTGGGAGGCGTCATGCGGAACTCCTTGCGCTCGCTCTTGGGCTTGTAGGTCTCGAAAAACTTGAACCGGTCCGATATGTCGGATGTCTCGATTTTCACGTCTTCCAACTTGTCGCCAGCGCGGACCACATCTTTAGGGATGAATTGCTGGGGGCAAAAGGATTTTTTAGGGTTTATTTACCTTGCATTTTTATAGACTTGTAACACTTTTAGGCCCGCTTGTAAATATTGAAATATGTTTAATGCTGGGGCCGCATCTGCGTCTATCATGACGAAGCTTTGAACAGTCATACGATACACGCTTATGTGACCAACCATAATCGATTATTGTCACGATAGTTCGGGCTGTGTAGCACTTGTCGCCCGTGGCGCTACATAATAAGCGTGGTGCGTGGTCGGACTAGTGTTAGTCATTTCGACTGTTGTTTCCGGGCTGCGTAGACACTGTCGAAATAATAGAGATCCACCTTGAATTATTGCAAGATAATTCGCTAAAATTATGAAGTCGCTAATGTGATCACCACATTAACGCGATAACCGTTTAGCGTGGAACATACGAAGCTTCGGCACGCATTGCTTTGTCACGATAGACGCAGATGCGGCCCCAGCACAACGCTAAACAAATTTAAAACATCGTTCCGTTTCTGTCAATCGTTTAAATATGACAGAGACATAAATTTTCCTAGCCTTTTCCGGGCTTTTGGGGTCAGCTTCGAATCTAACCGGATGCAGCTGGATACCAGTATTTTACATGGTGTGACTGCCTATCAGACCTCCAAACTTGGTAAGGCTGTCAGACTTTTGGGCTTCTGACGACCCGTAACGACTGTCAAAGATCCACGAACGACAGCCGGGACCAACGGCTTAACGAGCTTTCCGAGGCACGGAGGAGTCTCGGTATGTAAAGATGGTCACCTGGCAAACGTTGCTTAACCTGATGGATCGACCCGTGTGGTGTGACCGTCAGACTGCCAAGTCATAGGTCTCGAGTTTGAACCCAAGGCACGCACCTCTGACTTTTCGGATTCATGTGCGTATTGTATAAATTATCATTTGCTTCAAAAACGGTGAAGGAAAACATCGTGAGGAAACATGCATGCCTAAGACATATTTCACGACGGCATGTGAAGCCAAGTCAGAGGCCCATGGGCGGCATAAAAACTCTGACACTAACCACACAAAACATAAAGAAAGAAGAACTATTATTTGACGTGATCTCCAAAGCACTCGAAAATCTTGATATGTTCAGATACCAAACTATTCATGGGCGGACCACGACAAGCACAGGTTAACCTCGCGGATCAATAAATCTGCTATGAATTGAAGACGTATTTATTAATTAAAAGTGACTCACCATCTCCTTCCGCTTGGGCACGTCTCCGGGCGGCGGGGAGGTGGGCGGCATGCTCTTGGCGTTCGCGTCCAGCTCCAGGAAGATCGAGCGGGACTTCTTGCCGATACCTGCAGAACAAATTCATGTAGTTACTTAATCAGCCTACAAGGTTCCCACTGCTGGGACACAGGCCTCCTCTCTGTGAGAGGGAGTGGATCATAATCCAACACGCGAGCCCAGTGCGGGTTGGTAGATGTCACATGTCTTCGAATTGTTGGTTCCAGGTTTCCTCACGATGTTTTCCTTCACCGTTTTAAGAGCAGTGGTGATAAAACGACTGTCAGGGTTCGAACCTACGACCTACAACTCGTAAGTTGCGGCTGTTACCACTGGGCCAACACTGTTCATAATATGTAGTGGTTGTCCGTCTGTCTGTCAGGGGCTGTATCTCATGAACTGTAATAGGTACACAGTTGATGAATTTTCAGAGATTGTGTATTTCTATTTCCGCCATGACAAACAAAAAATAATAAAAATTAAATAAAGTTAATAATTAAAAGGGGTCATACAAGAAATATGTATATTCGGCGTTTTTTGCTCGATCTTAATACAGTACGGAATCCATCGTGTGCGAGTTCGACTCGTACTTGGTCGGTTTTTTACAACGTTCAAGGTAAAGTTGTCATTAAAGATATTTTCTTATCGCAAGTGAGCGTTTAACATTGAATTGGTATTTCAGTTGAACATTGTGAGCTGGACTCCTACGAAAAGAACTGATCCTAGTGGCTCTAAAAATATAAATAGAGAGGAGAGGAAAGGCAAATGCCTATTCGGGAGGCCTCCTTTGTCCTGCACTGGGACACCAGAGGCTTTTAATAATAAAAGAATAACCGTGGAGTTTCTTGCCGGATCTTCTCCATAGGAAACGACTAATTGGAACCGTGCTTCTGACGTTTCATAAGTGCCCATGTAGGTTTATGTCAAACAAAATATTTTGAATGTATGATAGTTATTATTATTTACCTTCGTTAAACATTGCCATGTCATTGATCTCCCTGTTCCTGGGCGGCAGGTTCTCGTCGTTGAACACCTCTCCGTTCTCAAACCGCTCCTTGATGGCGCGCGCCTTTTCGGCATTCACATCCATTTCACGGGATATCTTATCTGATGAGGTCACACCTGGAAAAGGGATGACGGGTTTAATACCTCAAATTGCTTAGCATGATCGTCCGTTATATCTAAAATACTGCTGCATTAATTTAGAAATGAATATATGTTAAAGTTGAGGATTGATGTTAAGTACTATGTTTTACCTATAAAAATTACTCAATATAAAAAAAAAAAACCCCAAACCGAGCAATTAACCGATGGTATTCAAAAGATACTTCAAAGTCGACCATGAAACTTTGCATAATAACTGACTCAACTATAAAGCAGCGACTATGTTTTTTTATTGTATTTTTCGCCGTAAAATCAATTAACTAAACTATTGGCGCCTTGGAGCCGCCAGCACCCCACTCCATCTCGCTCTCACTCAGTTCGCGAGACGAATCGTGCGAGCGAGATAAAAAGTGAATTTGAGCTAAGTTAGTATGGGCTCTTAATAGGGCTCTTTGTCCCAATTAATTTATCTTTTAAAATTCGCAACCGCTTTGTTGTAGACTTTTACGTCTGTCCGTTTTACGGATGTCAGGGTTACTAACGTTTTTGACAAAAACTGCGTGTTGCAAGACTGAGCACAACATGGTGATGAAGTTTTTTTTTCTTTTTTTAATAAATTCAACTCCTTGGAAAAACCTCATGTGGTCTTGATAATGTATTAGGTTGTTCTTGCCTGCGTAGGCGCACCAATTTGTCATACTACTTAAGTAATTTGTACTATAGAATTAGTGATTGTAACTAGCTTTCGCAACCGGTCTACGCATGTATTTCCAGATGTTTGAATGTGGTTGTAAACTGCGTTCGCGATTTCCTTAAATGTAAACAAATATGAGTTTTTGGAAAAACAACTATAGTACCCACCCATAAAGTTCAGTTTGCGCTAGAACTTCAAGCTTTTTTATGACTTTGTCAATAGTAGTAGTCATTCTGAAATCACCATAATTTGGACAATCATAAAGTTGATATTCGTTTGAGTGGAAAAAACATCAATTGGAAACAAGTATTTCAATAGACTATAATTCTGTTCTTTCTGTTCATCCCATTGAGGAAAAATGCGTGATTTATATGTATGTAAGTAGTGGGTAATGAGATGGCTTCCCCAAATGCAATTGACAAAAAAGTAGTACGGTTTTACGTAACTTCTATAACTAGTGATGGTGAAGTCAAGCGACCTGTTTTTAAATTTTTGAATGATTACCTACTGGATTTTTTTTAAATGATCACTGACCAAGAATTGAAGCATTACCTTCCATTTCGGGAGCAATTTCGGTGTTATTAGTAGTCTCTAAAATAAATAGAGACAAATTACAAAACTTGTTACGTAAATCGTCTTCAAAGTAATTTGGCACGAATCTTACCGATATTGTCAAAGAATTGACATCCATCAAAACTCGACGTTTTTGCCGTAAAATTAAACAGACGTGACCGTGAAACCGCTAAATTACGTAAAGGCCTGTTTCAGCATATCCGGATAAGTTACGGTTATTTATTTGGGAGATAAATTTATACAAATTCTTTTAGATAGATAATTGATTCAGGCGTGACCTTGCGGAAATCCATTATAAAATGCAATTGATGTGGATATATTTAGTAACTTGTTCTGCTTAGCTATTTCTAAAGAGTCTTAAAAAGACCCTGAAAGAAATCGACACGTGTTTCACTTCTCAACGAGGCATCTTCAGGATGATGATTGACTTGCCGCTAACTTGAACACGGCGCACAGTGGGCTGGGATTACAAGGTTGGGTCTTAAGAGATCAAATGTATTTTTTGGTATCTAGGCATAAATTTAAAACGTTTTTATTCTTTGACCTTTTTTTAATTTAACGAGTACTTTCGGAGATATAGCCATATCAAATTTGTATGAAGAGTCATGTTATTTTAGTTAAGCAATTTATTCCAATTAAATTGAAATTGAAAATAATGTATACTAAACGGCCTGAAAACCTCAATACCTACTTAGTTCTTTAAAAAAAAAACAATGTTCGATCTTTTCCACCACCATAGGTAGGTATGACGTAATTTGTTTTGAAACTTATTTCCGGGAATCAAGGGATAAGAGTGCGCGAGCGCAACAACAAGTTATGACGTGTCGTAACGTGATTGGTGCAACGATAGGGTATCTACGGAATGTTCGGTTGCATTCAAACGTACTTCAGTGTTCTATTACCCACCATAATAGACGCACTACCCCCACACATTCATTACTTACTTATTTGTTATTTTGTATTTGTGAAAATGTTTGAAAATTTTGTGACAAACCTTGATCTTTTCGTTATTTTAAAAAACAGTGGCAGTATTAAAAATAATGATGGTTTGTGTAGTGAGATAAGGTCTAAATTTTTAGTCGAATTAAGTGATGATCACGAAAAGACCTTAAAGTTGTTTTGTGCAAAATTTTGTTATAATTTAAATAGAAGATGGGAAAACGCTTATCGTAAAGAAAATATATTCAGAACTAAAAATAGTGAATGGTTACAAGAAAACATAATATGGCCAGACTTTATTAAGTGTTTAATAGGCAGTAATGAAGATCAACCAGCACCGAGTACATCAACTCAGTATGTATCACCATCAAAAGTTCTGTCGGTGTCTCCACCGAACAAAGCCCAAGAAAACTTTTTTGTGAATTAGCGCCTAAACAGAAAAAAAGACGTGCAGAAAACTTTCATTTATCTTCGGACGAAATAAAATATGCATATTTTGAGCAGTTGAAAGCGGATGGGAATGAGGAGGTTGCTAAAATACTAGAACATTTACTAAAGAATCCCCAAGATGTAAAAAAAGTTAAAAAGTGCATGTCTGTTAAAGAAACAAAACCTGTGTTTTCTCCGGATGAGGCTTTAGGGTAATTTCTATCACTTAAGCTGACCAAGTGGCAATACAATACTTTAAGAAAAAGTGTTAACGAAAAAGACAGTAATATATTTCCATCTTATTATCAAGTGCAACATGCGAAACAGAAATGCTATCCACCAAAAGATGCTATTACAGTGACAGAAACCTCAGCTAAAATAAAGTTACAAGCTCTATTGGATATAACGACGTCACTCGTCATAGATAGTGGTTGTAAAGACTTTACATTAATCAGTAAGTGGGGATTTGACGGTGCTTCTAATCAAGCCAATTACAAACAAAAAATGCAAACAGACGATGAACAAGAAAGTCAACTTGACGATTCAAGCATATTTATGGGTAGTTTAGTGCCAATAAAATTAGTGTGCGGCGAACAAGTTATCTGGCAAAACGATTCACCAAATTCATCTTACTGGTGTCGTCCAATCTTTTTCGAATTTGTGAAAGAAAATAAAATAACGATATTGCGGGGAAAAAAGTGCTATTGAGGAAGAGATTGTAAATTTAGTGAAAACAGAAGTTGGAGAAATAAAAATTTCACACTCTTTATTAATGACTATGATAGACGGAAAAGCAACATCAATTTTATGTGATACTTCATCTCAGAGATGCGACATTTGTAAAGCCACTCCAACAGAGATGAATAATTTGCCCTTAATTGCATCAAAACCGACTGATCCAGATCTCTGTAAATACGGATTGTCATCATTGCATACCTGGATACGAATGACGGAATGCATTCTGCATATAGCCTACAGATTAACGATACAGACATGGACAGTAAAGGGAGACAACAAGTGCATCATAGAAAGAAGAAAGAAAGACATACAAGACGCTTTTAAAAATAGAATGGGACTTCTGATTGATGTTGTTAAACAAGGGCACGGCTCCACGAATGACGGAAATACTGCTAGAATATTTTTTGCAAATCTAAACATGACTGCTGAGATACTTAACTGGTGTTAGTGAAGAATTAATAAGGCGATTTGCAATCATTTTAGAGGCAATTTCATCAGGTTACCACATTGACACAGCGAAATTGCACGAATATGCTCAAGTGACCATGCAACTGTATTTGGAATTATATAGCTGGTATTCATGTGTTCATAAAGTTCTTATGCATGGTGCAGCTATTATTGAAAGTTTTGGTCTAATACCAATTGGACAGCTATCTGAAGAAGCTGCTGAAGCTAGAAATAAAGACTTTCTTAGGTACCGCCAACACCATTCCAGGAAATGCAGTAGAAAAACTACAAATGAAGACATTTTAAATAATTTATTGACCAGCTCTGATCCACTCATCTCAGCGAAACGTCACAAACTTCGCAGAAAACATAAAACTTTGTCAGTAGAAGCACAAAGTTTATTAGTAATTGAACAAGCAGAAACATTTGATGATGACGAATACGAAAATTTTGCATTCGTTAATGTGGATACCCTTGACAGTGATTAAATTAAAACAGTGCAGTGGCCAGTAGTGATTGTGATTTTACTTATTTATTTATTTATTTTATTAGTCCTTAGTGGATTAGGACTAAAGAGGAGACCACTACATAAAAAAAAACGCGCCTAGTTCTTAACCTCTATGGTGGTGTGGAATAAGAGAAAAAAATTTGAAATTACGACCAAATCGCAGAAAATCGCAACCCGAGAATAGGCGCTAAAATAGGACAAATATACGTACTATGCATACGTAGAGTCAATTCTTTGAGAAAATTTGAGAATTTCGAGATTTTCACATTTTTTTTTTGCTTCATACAAAAATTACTTTGGATATTTATAACTCCGAAAATACTAAGTTATCTGAACGACCCTCATAGAAATAATTACTTATAATCGATGGATAAATCCAACACAATATTTAAAATTTCAGAAAAAGAAACTTTTTTTTTTTAAATGCTAAGTCCTTTACCGGCCCGTTTCAGCCCACTGTGCGGCGTGTTGCCGCACTGAGCGCACTTTGCGCCTCGTTGAGAAGCGAAACACGTGTCGATTTCTTTCAGGGTCTTTTTAAGACTGTTTAGAAATAGCTAAGCGGAACAGGTTACTAAATATATTCACATCAGTTACATTTTACAAATTCTTTTGCCTATTGACCTCTTTCAGTATCAATTTGATGTCTTTTCTTTCTTATATATTATAATTTTAATTAGGAAATTATAACTTACCTTGTTCGCTCTGAAGTACTGACTGTTCGTACATCTCCTTGATTTTAGCTTGCTTGCCCTGTAACAATAATATTTTATCAGTTCATAAATTTTATGCATCCGCCTATAATGTTCCCACTGCTGGGACACAGGCCTCTCAGTGAGAGGGAGTGGGCCGAAATCCACCACGCGGGCCCAGTGCGGGTCGGTAGATATCCCATGTCTTAGAATTTTTGGTTCTAGGACATGTCAGTTTCCTCAGTTTTCCGTCACCGTTTTGAGAGCAGTGGTGATGATATAATTTACACAAAGTAAAGCGCCTGTCAGGGTTGGACCTACGACCTACAACTCGTAAGTAAGCTGCTGTCAAATTTCAAGCACTTCCATCAAACTAAACTAACTTGGGATGGTTTGCCGATTTTGTTTTAAGTTGGGACAAATGCTATGCTTGGTATTCGCCTTGTCAAAGACGGATTCTTCAAGCCTTAGTCGTGGTCTTCTTCTTTTCGTGTGGTTAGTGACTAACCTGGTGTCAGAGTTCTAAAGCCGCCCATAGGCCTCTGACTTGGCTTCACATGCCATCGAGAAATATCTCTCAGGCATGCCGGTTTGCTCACGATGTTTTCCTTCACCGTTTTTTAAGCAAGTGATAATTATACAATACGTTCATGAATCCAAAAAGTCAAGATGTGCGTGCCTTGGATTCGACCTCAAGAACTATGACTTGGCTGTTTGACGGTCACACCACTAGCCTATCAGTGCTGGTCAAAGATTTATAAAAAAAACTTACGATAGATTGGACAAAGCGAACAAAATTGTTATCTACTTTTTTTTACCAACTTGTGAAATATCGCTCACTATGCGTTTGCACCAGAAAACATTCAACATGTAGATGTTTCGAAACTTGAAACAAATCTCATTACTTGTTTTATTGAACTTGCGTTCGCACTGCACGAAACATGAGGAAGTCATAAGACAGATGTCAAGATTTGTTGTTATCTGCGTTCGTCGGCGCCGGCTGTCGCTGAAAACCAGCGCTGGGGCTCTGTCTTGCATAGGGTCGTAGCATAATGCTGAGCGATAGCCGATTTGCGTGGATGTGACGCATGCTTCCCCAACTTTTTTAACTTTTTTATGTGTTTAAAACTTTTTTTTTTGCGTCATGTTTACCGCAAATAAACGTTTTTTCTTTCTTTCTTTCTTTCCTTCACTGTCTAGACACATACACAATAGACATGTTTTGTATGCAGATTTGTCACGTTTGCGTTCGCACTGTTGTTTGTTTAGGTCAAATTATGTCTCGCAACTTGTCTATTGCTTGATATTTTGTGTTATCCGAGTATGGCGGTAAACATCCCGAGTTTATATCGAAACATGGAGTAGTCCTGAAAGTCACACATCCAGTACCTAGGTTTCTTCCTAGGTTTTTGCCTTTCCAGTATGCAATAATGGCAGCTACAAACATTAAATCGTCTTCATCGCTTGAATCCATTTTATTACCTACTTTTGATATTACCCAGTTAGTAAACGTTGCAATATTTTCGACTTTATTTAGTTTCGTAAATAGTTATTTTGACTCCGCTACGATTTAGCCGCAAATTAATCACTGTCAACATCATTAAGAGTAAATAAAAAAGTCAGCAAAATGAAATGTCAAAACAAATCTTACAACATGTTACTAGATTCATACAGATACATTTTGGTAGGAAATTGGTTTGTAAAAACATGTGGCGAAATATGTCAAGTGATATGAAATGCCAAACATGTTGCACGTCAACAAGTTGCGTGACAATGCGAACGCGAGTCGATGCATTGACAGAAAACAGAGTTTTCGAGCAGTCAGTTTAGTTCCATGTCAAACAAAGACATTGAAACATTTGATTATGGATCTTCTGGTTATTCTCCGACTTCTTACCATGAACAGTCTGCTGCGGATGTTCTGTATCTCCTGTTTCCTCTCGCGATGCCTCTCAGAGGAGGAGTGCTGGCCTGTCTCGAACTTGCCGACGATCTCACTCATGTTGCAGAAGGAGACTGGTTGCTCGCGGGTCGCTGTGTGCTTGTAGGACTTCTTTAGGACCGAGTCTTCGTCTGTGAGAGGAGAGGGTTTAGGACAATAAATACAGAGAATTACAACCCAAATTTACTTAAGACTGCCTCATTGTGCTACTGCTGCGCATGAGATTCTAGTTTCGATTCCCAGGTCGGGCAAAATTACATTTGCGTTTTTCCATCAGGAATTTCTCAGTAGCAGCAGCGAGTCTGGATTTGTGCCCAGTTGATGGCAATAGACTCGCCCCGTATTACATGGGACTTAAACATAACTGGCGAAATGTGGGTGTACTGCTGGCTACACCTCTGCCTAATCTTTCTGGAATTACGTCGTACGTTATGTTAATATAAAAGTATTTTAGATTTAAAAAAAGTTATTGCCACTATTACAATACATCTTTAGTAATATGGAATTTAGTAATGTGTCAGAATTTTATTAGAATTAATCATGTAAAAGTAAGATGGAACAACAATTGTGTAAGGGATTGGGTCCGCCTTTGTGCAGTTTTCAACCTTTAAATTAGTGCAAACTAGCTCTTGCCCGCGACTTCCCCCGCGTGGAGGTCAGAAATTATCCCAAAAAAACGTACTAACGTAACGCGGACGCAGTAAAGCTCCCAGTCGGCATGAGTTTTTCCGACATCTTCAACAATCATTGTCATCTTTCAGCCAATTTATACAAAACATTAATGAACTAGATACCTAAACCTTCTTCATGAATAACTCCGTCCATTGCTTAAAACCTTAAGAACATCCGTTCGGTAGTTTGTGAGTTCATCGCGTTCAGACAGAAAGATGCGGCGGGGGGTGGGATTTTATTTTATAATATGTAATCATAATTAATTAATAGGTCATGCGAATATTTAATCCAGAGTTCATCTTTTAAGTGAGTCGAGTATTCTAATTTCCACGGACTCTTAGCTTAGCTAACTAACAATTTAGGGAGGCATGATGAACCAACCGGGTGTAAAGTTCACTCATCCTCCATAAAAAGGGAGGGTCCTCCCACCAGACGGGTGACGTGTCTGGTGAGCAACTGCCCGACAATTTATTTTTATTTTTTTAGCTAGGGCATCTCGCAATTTTAGCCACTAAGGTCTTGGCTGCTTAACCGGACTTTCCTGTGGGTGCGGTAAGCTTCTACAGTTAAAGCCTCCAGCCAGGGGTACCGATTGATGTCGGGAAGTTATATATATGTCGATCGCGCAGTAAACTCTGCTTGTACGATGCAGGATTTATGTGGAGTCAGGTCTTTGAAGCGAAGTTCGCATGTGGCATTAAAGATGCCTCTACAAATTGATCTGTTAACTCACCATCCTCGTCGTCTTCGGGTTCGCTAGAGCTCTGTTCAATCGGCACGCCATTCAGGTAGTCATCAGACACGCCCACATCCATGCCCTTCGCTTTGAACCTGAATAGATGATACAACAAGCAGTTAGATTTAAACTGTAGTAAAACGTAAACAAAACTCAGCCCATTGCGAGTCGGACTCGCACTCGAAGGAAAAACCGGCCAAATGCGAGTCGGACTCGCACTCGGAGGGTTTCGTGTCATTGTACAATATTTAGCAAAAAACGCAGAAAAAACACGTTTCTTGTATGGGGACGCCCTTTAAGTTTAAACTTTATTTAATTTTTATAATAGAAATACACAATCTGTGAAAATTTCAACTGTCTACCTATTACGGTTCATGAGATACAGCCCGCTGACAAACAGACGGACGGACAGCAGAGGCTTAGTAATAGGGTTCCTTTGGCACGCTTCGGGTACGGAATCCTAAAAACGAATATGTCTGGAGGAACAAAGAGTTAGTTTAAAATGACCATGACCATATTGTCCCAGTCAGGCAGAGCACTGCTCGATATGGAGATTTTTTTAGAAATGTATTGTTTTCCAGAATTTCATGAAAACCAGCATATTTGTTTTTAACAGGATAACCTGGAACCTTAAGTAACCTGGAAGTCTTTTAACAGACTCCGAACCCAGGTTAGCCGAAAGCAAGGAAAACCTGTTCAGGTGGAGATTCATAGACGACTCCGCACATGTACCACAAACTATGCTGTCAGCTGCACGTTACAGGAACTGATGGACACTAGCGATGAGGCTAAACACATAGCCTAATTCCGGCTCAAGTCCATTTAGATTGCCATAGACACCTTAAGAAGAAGACAGGATAATTTGTTTGCCTAGCATTAAGAGAGTCCGGCGCACGATGGGTAAGTTGGCTTCACTTTTGACCTTGAATATTGAGTGATTTTTGAACGCAAGTCTAGCATGCTCTGCATGTTTATTTTGGGTAGGAAAAACCTACAGTCTTTTACAAAACGTATAAAAATGTATTGTCTTTAACACTCTATTAGCGTACGATTACTAGCGATTTTTTATTTATTTGTTCGCCTGAATACTGGCGTGGTTTTTGAAAAAAAAAATTAGAAAAAACCCAAAAGAACATTCGAAAAATTAAAAAAAAAAAACTACATTTTGTATTGATATCAAGTGGTATGAAGTTTACCGGGTCATCTAGTATGATGTATTTATAACTTGTATTCAAAATAGTTAAACAAATTTTTCATATTTAAACAAACAAAAATTATAATTCAACAAAATGTTGCAGGAATTGAACGATATAAACTTCACTAAACTTTTGGTTAACCCACTTCGAATCACAACAATAACAGTTGTATAAATGAATAAAAAATTACCTGTACATGACGCTCTAACTTGCAACACACAAAAAATCTTAACCACATAAAATTCACTATTACTACAGAATCTCTTTAACTTAAAACCATATTTTCGTTCGTCTTTCACGGGACACCGCGCACAATGTGATAGCCATCAGTTTCAATATCATTACCAAACTAACCATACATTTAAACAGGCGATTTTCACCCTTACATTGAAGAAAGAAGGTGTAGACAAGATGCAGAATAGTTTGCGGTTATAAAAAAGCTTATGGAACATGCTGGTAACTGAAAAAATCTTTAGTGTAGTGTGTTGAGTATTTTGATACTATCGATTGGTTTGTAATACATTGCTTGGTGTACAGGGTAGATTATAATAATAAGATTGAAGCTTTACAGCTTTTTCAAAATTAATATTAAAGTACTGATCTGACTACAAACATTCTTTTACTGATAGAAATCTACATTATGGCAAAGCTTAGCTAGTCTAAATTAATATTATAACGTTATACGCTTTCACGCTAAAACAGCTGAACGGATTTTCATGAAATTTGGCACATAGGTATACCATGGCCTGGGTTAGGACATAAGATACTATTTATCCCGATATTCCCACGGGATCGAGACTTGTGCGGGTGAAACCGCGGGGCGCAGATAGTTTATAATTATAAAAGATGGAGTGTTTCAGATGTCACTGTATGTAGGACTTACGTATCGACAAATAAAAACGGTTCCCCGAATAAGAGTAGGGCCATTATTCAGAGAACCGTTTTTATTAACCGATGTTACTGTAATATCGTATTTAAGTACTTTATTATTATATTACGGTATGTCTGTGTTTATACAGTGTGTGTCTAATGTGCACATATCGAAATGAGGGAATCTAGGCTTAATTTTATCGACGGAAAATATATTTAAAAAAATATCTAAATATTTTATGAATTAAAAAAAAAAAAAATAACAATACGGTATAACTTTTAAACTAAATGATCTATCGCGATGAAATAAACTCCATAATGATTTAAGTAATTAGGCATTCTCATTAAATGAAAATTTTGGAAATAAAAACTACAATCAAAACCCAATTGAAAACAATTTTTTTTTTTTGCAAACTTCTGTTTTTTTTTTTACAATAATCGTAAAGTTTCTCAATAAGGTGCCAAACAAAACAAAAAATAATAATTATTTTTTAAAAATATGTTTTCCGTCGATAAAATGAAGCCTAAATTCCCTCATTTCGATATGTGCACACTATAAAGACTCACACACTTTTGAATGGTCCATTACAAGCAGTATCTTACCAGCATTCGACATATTTCATTGTATTTAATTTCCATCCTCATATGGCGACCCTGCCCGGCGATATTTGCCAAGTGGCATTCTTTTTACAAAAATATTACTGTGATACTTACAACAAACTTGCTTATTACGATCATTTTGATTTCACGGGTAAATTGTAATATTTGAAAGAACTGATTGTATTTTGAACCTTTGCTGAACATGGCAAATCGTCATCTATGATTTTCACACACATTTCACCTCTATCATAACATCAATATTCCCGACTGTAGCCGTCAATGTACACCAAACACATCGATACACTCGTTCCCAAGCTTGGAGCACTTACCGACCGGCGCGCCGGGCGGTTCTCATGGCGAACAGAAATAGAACATCTGAGACTAACCGCTGACGCACGCGGGAGACGTGGAGTGAATCATTTTGATACTTTTTTATTTAAATTATGAAGATTTGGGAGAGAAGATTGTATATTTGTGGTTGTTTATTTAGATTATAGGTGGGATATTGTTATATTAAGTAGTGACACATTTATTTAAGCGACTTCAATAAAGGAAGAAGTTATGCATCAGACGAGTTTTTTTTTAATCCTTATATTTTATACTTATATTTGGTTAGATTTTTTGTCTTCTGTTTGTGGTAGATTTGACGAAAAAAAACAAAAAACAAATCCTTATCCTTGATAATAATAACTGCCCTCATAAAATTTGGCGCTCGTGTCACTATTCTGTTGTATATATATTTTACGACTGGTAAAAATATAAAATGAGCGACTTTTATGATTTTACACGAAAACGCTGTTACGCATATGATTTAGTAGACAGGAATAACAATAAATTACCTAATACTGGGCTGAAGTGTTTTTACATTTTCATTTACATGAAAACAGTACTGCATGTAGAATAAATTTATACCTTGGTGAAAACCCAATGGAGATATTTATTTATCGTTAATTACAACGTTACATGAACAATACGGTAGTTGATTAGGTAAAAAAAAAGAAATTCTATTTAGTCCATCTTTCAGATAATAAAAAAAAAATATTAGACACGTATTTTTTGCTTTATCATATAAAAAATAACTTGGACAACACGCATTAAAGTTGGGGAGTGGGGGCTCGCTACGTCACAACTCTGTATAAAATCTAGCAAGGCGTGACGTCATGCCACATTTTAACTCAATGTATCGCCGTAATCTTTTGATTACGTCAAAAAAGAAAAAATACGTGTCCAATATTTTTTATTAATCTACATTCCGGACAATAATTTTTTTGGACACAGGCCTATTACATTAATTAACAAAGAAACAATTATTACGTTGACAATAATGATGTTGTATTGTATAATTTAATTTAAAACTGACATGGAATAGTGGACGTTGCATACTTTCTCTCACAGAACCCCAGAAATATACGCATTATTTACTCCATTCTATAGAATTGACAACGATCGAACGATGACTAAGGGATCTCGTGCACTAGACGGCCACTCCGATCAGTCGTGGCCGTCTAGTGGTATTGTATGGACTGCGGCTAGTTGGACGTTGCGACCAAATGCGCGATTCGCATCAGTTTCTATAGTTTATCTGTACCCTAATTGCGTAAGAAACGATCAATCACAATATGAATCGTTTTGAAACAGATTGCTAAACCATCGCTTCATGAGTCGAATAAAGAAATCTGCTCAACAACGTAAATAACGCAATGAATGTTGTTGAACTGTCAAAATTAAACAGACATTAAATATATTACGTAATTAGATAGATGGTCGCGGTCGTGGTCGTTGCCGTTTAGTGCTCGAGATCACTAACAATTGTGTCGAAGAATCGTTCAACGTTGAACGATTCGACGAAACTTTCAAAAGTGAATCGTTCTGTCGACGAACCGTTCCTCGGAGAAACGAATGTCTTAACACTATTTCAGAATCTGTATCCTAATTGCAACACACAATCTATTTCGATTTGAAACAGATTGCTAATCCATTGCTTCATAAGTTGGAAAAAAGAAACAGTGGCACTCCGGGAGTGCCGACAGAAGTGAAAACTTGAAACAAAAAATCGGCATCGCGATAACCAACGCGTTGATGTCTTTTACTACACGCACCACAGTAATCAACGCGTTGATGTCTTTTACTACACGCACCGCGGTAATCACCGCGTTGATGTCTTTTTAATGGGCAAAAGCTGGTGTCATCACAGTGTCGCGAAATCAATGGTTTAGTCCTATCTCAAAAATGCCCAACGCGCCAAAAGAAGTTTTCACTTAAAAAATCTGCTAAACAACGTAAATAACGCACTGAATGTTGTTGAACTGTCAAAATGAAACAAATTAGGCAAAATTGTTTCTGATAAATAGTTACGCAATTAGGGTACGGATTGATGAGCATAAGTAATGGAACACCATACAAGAATCACACAGAAGTTTACCACTCATCCAATGCGCTATCAGTGTCGTCAATGTCTTAGTAATTCGAACAGAAAATCGAGAGCGTCCTTTTTGCCCGCGTGGTGGTCAGAAATTAGCCCATGGGAACGTATTGCCGGGATTAAAGTTTGTCCTAACCCAGGTCATGGTGTACCTGTGTGCCAAATTTAATCGAAAACCGTTTAGCCGTTAAGGAGTGAAAAGGCAGCAGACAGACAGAGATAATTTCGCATTTATATTATCTATCTATCTTCTATATTTATTTTATTTATATAAAAATGAATCGCCGAAATGTATGTACGCGCATAACTACCAAACGACTTCACCAAATTGGCTAATTCTTTTTTTATTGTGTTCTTTATTCTCAGGAAAAGTTCCACTAGGTTCGCTGTAGATAAGTACTTAGTGCTACCCGTGCGAAGCCGGGCCGGAAGCTAGTTCAGAAAATAAATGGATTGTTGACTTACTTGGCAAGTTTGGACAGAATAGCGGCAGTCTTCTCCCGGGGGGCTCGTGGCTCCTGGGGCAGGTGCTCCTCAGGCGCGTTGGCTCTGCGCTCGAACACCTCGAACCGCGACTTGACGTCTAGTTGAGAGAGCTCTTCTAATCCCAGGTCTGGTTTGTCTGATGCTGTTGGAATAAATAAGAATGGTTAATTATGGTTCCTTAGCACGTTAAGCCGTCGGTCCCGGCTGTCATTCGTAGATCTATAACAGTCGTTACGTGTAGTCAGAAGCCCGAAAATCTGACAACCAGTCTTACCAAGGGGTATCGTATTACTTACTAAATAGGCTGTGGAGGTCAGATAGGCAGTTGCTCCATGTAAAATACGCGTACTCAACTGCATCCAGTTAGACTGGAAGCCGACCCCAACATAGTTGGGGGAAAAGGCTAGGCAGATGATGGTTCCTTCTTATTGTAGTGGTATGTAACCCACATATACACACAACTTGCGAACTCAAGTACTGAAGACGTGTGTCGCCATCTATGAGTATACGATACTGCAGTCGGTCATTAGCTGCTGTTCGCGTCACTAAATATTATACCTGCTCTTAACATTTTTTATTAACCGTGTTTAGCAGCGGCGTGGTGTCAATTTTTATGAGAGGGAAGTCGAAGTGGAGCCGGTCTTAACTTTCTTATTTATGAATAAAGTAAACATTAATTATTTATTAACTTAAAAAAAAGTCTATCCTAAATTGAATTTAACACCATCTATCGTCAAGTAACAGAACCAAAAAAGACGGTTTCGCCACACAAACATAACTTTCAATTTATTATTTTTTTTACTTTCTAAAATTATTAGAGGAATATAAAAAATGGAATAGAATACACTTGAACAGGTGAAAACTAAATAAAATGTGCAATATTCCTCCATTTCTCTCGACCAAATCAAGTGGTGTCACATGACCCAAAGTGACGTTATGGTGGCATCACTATTGTATGGATTTTAGTTCCCGATTATGACATTTTGGCGCCGGGTATTTTTTTTTTGTTGGTAGAAATAGGCGTTTTTGTTGTTTGAATATTATTGTGAATTAAATAACCATAGTGATACTATATTTTATGGCAATAGTAAACACTATTGACTGTCCCATTTTTCAATTGCGGTAGACTTACTGACGCGAATCTCCGAAGGGAAGCCGGTAGGAATCGTGTTCTTTGGTGCTTTCGCCACAGATAGTAACTTCGTCATTAAATTCATTGTGTTATACTGAATTAACGTTTCATTTCGTCTACTATAGAATCTATAACATACCCTAGGATTTTTTTTATTTTTTATAACCTAAAAAGTGCTCCCCGGAATACTTAAAACTAACTCAATTTAAATCCACTGTTCAGTCTTATGCTATCTACATATGTTTGAGATCGTCTGTTAAATGTCGTTTAAGTAATCGGGGAAAATACGTATTTTATTTTGACAATAAGTAGAAATAAATAACAAGTTATAATAATAAGCAGTTGGCAATATGTATACAACGCCATCTATTGGTAAGATAACGCAACGGTTACTCACCTCTAACGACATCTGGCGGCAACTCGACCGGATTGCTCTCACAGATGATCATCTGATGCCTTTTGGGGACGGATGCTGTATGAAAATACAAAATTGATTTTATAATTTATTCAAAAGTAAATCCTGTGTAGGAAAATCGTCGCATGTGCCATTTATATCTGTATGTCAATATGACAGTCTGTTTCTGAAGCTCGATGTTTTATTTTATACTTTTCTATGTCAATTTGCTTTCAAGGAAATTTTTATCCCTGCAATTTCGAGGCCTACTTAGGCCGGTGCTAAGTTGTACTTATTAAGCCGGATTATCATAGAGATTTTGTAACTTTCTTTGCTTTAGGTGTGCTTTTATTTTAACTCATGTTGGTATAGCATAGAGCTTTACGTTAAGATATTACAATTGGATTCATTATTGTTGGTAAAATAGTAAAAAAAAATATTACCGTCCGTGACGTCATCCTCGTCGACCGGCTTGGGCTCGAACAAATGCTTGAAGTGCGGCTTGCAGTACAACGTCGTGTGATCACTCTGATAGGTCTCCACTCTACCAACAAAATAAAATTTAAATTAGTAAAATTACTAAACGAAAATATTTTTTGCATGCTGTGGGCCCAGCAAAGACAACACGAAAAGAAATAATTCAAATACTCGTTTCGCGCATAATATTTACTGAATTTAAAGTGGTTTGAAGACTTTATTAATGTCTAGGAGTAACACTAAGTGTGCAGGTTGCTATAGAGGGTTTACACGGGTCGATTTTAGCCGTGCAGTAAATCACCAGTCGCATCGCTTGTAAAAATCGATCGCCACCCTATTTACACCGGTCGACAATCGCATGGGACTTGTTCATTTCCGATGAAATGATGAATGCTTTTCATAGCACTCCAAAAACTGTATGGGGCTTGTCGCCCGCACGGCAAAAGTCGGATGACACCCAACTTTAGGTCTTGCGATTTGAGTCACTAGCGGGCTAGTCGAATTTTCATTTAGACGATCGACGACGATGACAATGATCGATCGTGTAAACCCCCTATAAAGGATAGTTGTATTTTCGATTCAAATATCATTCGAATTTACGTTACGTTTACGTCGCGCGTTCGTTTTAGAGCGTCTGAACTTTTGCTGCGATCAGACAGGTCTCCTTATACATATTTAGTTAGTCATTCTTTCACTCAGCAAGAGTTTATGGGTAAACTACCAATAGCCTATGCTATTGGTAGTTTACGGGCCGGAGAGTGACATAGGCTATTCGTAAACAGGGGTTAGTCAAAGCTTAGATTCCGGAAATGCACGGTTCCTATCGAGAAGCACCGTAACCAGGGCAGTTAAGACAGTTTAATGATGGTACTAACGTGAGCTGCTTGTTGCACTGGATGCATCTGAAGCACTCCTTGTGCCAGATCCTCTTCTCTGCTTTGATGCGCTCCATGGCGTACACGGGCCGCGAGCACTTCTCGCACTGCGGGATCGAGTCCGTGTCCGTTGCCGCCTTCATCTTCTTGTGTAGTTTTTCTGAACTCTTAGACTGGAAAAGAAGGAGAATAGATTTTTACATATTGTTGTTAGCAACTTCGCAAGTATACTGTCGGGCAAAAGATTTTGAAGGTCGACAAATTAGGCACATGTGCCTAACGTGGCAACTAACAGACACGTATAAATGCATATTAGCAATACCGCGAGAAAACAAAAATTTCAGAGTATTGATGTGACCAAAAACCAGAAAATCTCAGATGAAAAAGAGTTACAGCAATTGATTACTTTTCAAATGGATTGAAAAAAGCTTCCACCCTTTGCATTGACAATGGTCAATGGTGTAATGACACCGGTTGCTAATGAGATTTAGTTCTACTATAAATTGAGTTTAATTGGTAATCGATCTCAAGCATTTTTTGACGTTGCTCCATATTTCTAAACTGTTCAACAGAACAGCAATTATCAACATTTTGTTTCGGTCACGTATTAATTGGAATAGCTTATGTGCGGTTCGGTCAAGTGTCGGTCAAATCAGTGCTGTAAGTAGAAGAACCTCTCCATTGTCTGTCGATTTAGATATAAATCTCGTCACTTACCACCGATATGGTCCCTTCATCCTTATGCCTCCTGGACTTGGTCTTCTTCTTGACCGTCCTCTGTTCCGAGACCTGGACCTCCTGGTAGCTCCTCTGGACCCTCGACTCCGTCTGTATGAGGGACGAGGAGGACTCCATCGTCGCTGACGCCGTAGCTAGTGCCATTACTTTGTGCTCTGGAAAGAAATAAAAAGCAAAAATTCAGTTATACGTCTTTTGGGCAAGTCAGTGTTATAGATTTTCATGTGATCTACGAGATGGCAGAGTGGCTCTTCTTGACGAACTCTTAAAACGAACTCCAGAGGTGATGGTTTCGTCAAACAAATATCTTAGTGAATTTTAATGAGTATGGGCTATATCTGGCATGACTTTGAAGAAGTCATAGACGATCTGTTCTAAATCGTACTCACAAATTCCAGATCTTTTTTATGTGTTATATCTTTCCTCTCGCTTTCCTGCAATCTGTGGGAGTGATATCGTGAAAAAGGACGGAAGTGTGTAACAGGAAGCCGGGGAAGCGCGCGCTATTTGATTTGACCAATGATGTTGCGCGGTGCTAGAGTTGGCCGTCAAATGTACCAACCCATTTTCCGAAGTTGGTACAGTCAGCCAAGTTATCAGATATTACACATCATATGCGACTACTGTCAGGCTCGCTTGTTTTTTTAAATACCTTCTTTCAGAGCTTATGATAGTCATAGTGATGTATTAAGGGCTTGTTACACGGCAGTCAACCGCGTCCCAACAGAGGTGACCTTGATGGTTTACAACCGTGGAGTACCAACTCCACCAAACCACCAGGTTTACGACGAAATTTCAAACAGCTCTGCCTGTCGCCAACCAAGGTCACCTCTGTTGGGGACGCGGTTGACTGCCGTGTAGCAAGCCCTTAAGTGGTCAGAAAACCTATGTACTTAGATAAATGAAACTTGACCAACTACTATGGACACAAGTAAAATAAAATGATTAAGGAAAACTTCCCGTAGGTAATTATAGCAATGTTCATAATGAATTAACACAGGTTTTTGGATCGTTATGGTAATTAACAAAAAGTAATAATAAGATTTTCGTATGGTTAGCAAAAAGTGCGTCATAAATATTCAAATTGGCAATGAGTAATGTTAGCAGGAGAAAGCAGTACAAGTACCTACCTACTATTTATTTTTGCGAAAGACATTAGCATTTCTTCGCAATTATGTTTCGGAAATAGACCTTAACTAATGACATTGTTAACCTTAACTTTGACTAGTTTTAGCAATGAGGTCATTTTGTATTTTTTTTTTTGCGAGATTTTTTGGCTACGACTTTGCGCATTCTTCGAGATGTTTTGTCGGTGACATTCCAAAATATCTCGGGATAGGCTCAAACAAGAAGAAAACCATTTAACCATTATCTTCATGAACGTGCAAGTCAAACAATGTGCCATGCAAATTCCACCAGAATTAGCCACTTTTTCCCGTTATACGGATGTCTAGACTCGAAAATTGTGTCAAGGAGCTATGAAGAAGACAAAAGAGCTACAGTCAAGTCACGTACAGGCAGAATCTCACGACATTTAGAACTGAAAATACAGAGCATTTTCGTGCTAATGAACAAGACAGTTTTCTATTAAGCAGACATTTTTGCTCATATCTGACAAAATTTGGAGGCTGTAGAAGTGTAATAAGCGAATTCTGACATTCAAGACGATAAATAACATACAAAATTCACACGTCACTTATCGTGATAACATACGGAATTAGACACATATAAATGTGGGAATGAAATTAACTCATTAACAGGTAGTAAGGCCTTCGAAGCGCGACGGCTGGTTTCTAATGCCCCATCGAGGAGTCACGCAACGTCTGATGTCCGTCAACGAATAAGTAATTGAATAGCTTGTTGTATATTGTAATTGTTGTCGATTTTGGAAGATTTCTCTTAAAAATCGACATAACATAACATCATGCATGTAAGCCCCAATAAGTTACACCCGCAGTTCGCATTTTTTTTTCTTGAATATGAACGTGTCGAAAATTTTGATATATAGGGGAATTTTGCGCTTAAACATTGTAACCGTTATTAAATATTGTCATCGAAATGACGTTGGTTAGTGGTATTCATACGACAATGATTTTAAATTCGGGTTTGAAATCGTAAGAGAATAAGAGACAAATAATCTTAATGGAGGAACTATGATCTACGTTTAGAATAAGAAGGTAGTAAGGCCCAATAGTCGTTGATTTTTAATAAGGAGACCCATAAAAGAAAACTACACTCATTTATCAATATGACTTTTTAAAAGGTGCATCTGTTGCTATATTCAAAGGGCTACTAGAATTTGAAGATCAAACAAAGTTATCCACCGGAACGATCAATTAGATGAATTCAAGATCAAATCTTAAAACATTTCCCAAGCTCAATTAATAAAATATACACAATTACCAAAAGACACCGGAGCCATGACAAGCATCTTCATTCGATTTTCGTCACAATATATCTCACTGAAACACAGCCACTGAATGACGAACAAAAGATATATTGAAGATTAAACACAAATCACAGTTTTTTCAACAAATTCCTTTCTAACTTGCTCTCTCGGACGCTTTCGACTAACTGAGAGTATTCCACCAAAACATTACATTTATACGTTGAATTTTCGAACATATTGATTCATTGAAGTAGTAAAATAGGAGTATTACGAATAATATGGGTCATTCGTGTGTCGTCATAGGAAGGTGGGAAGGAAGTGGGTGACGGATGCATCAGCAAGGGATGTTGTGTCTGAATATGACGAAATAAGAAGGAAAACTCATTACAGGGAAGAATCTACATGTAGAACTGTATTAGGTAACGAAAATAACAATACCTAGGTTCATAATTATAGGATGCCCAGGGACTTCAGTTAGAAGAAATAAGATTAGTTAATACAATGCAGTGGATAATCTTATTACCATGATATGAGCTGGCTGTCATCATAAGAAGTGGGTGGGGAAGTGGGTGGCGGATGCATCAAAACACTTCGTCTGAATATCATGAAGCATGAAAGAGGACAGTACCGTTTTGGCTCCACATAAGGCTTGTTCGGAACACGTTCCAATACCGAACAAGGGGTCTCCTCGACTGACAATAGGGCTTCGACGACGTTTAACGCTTGGTACGTCAGTCCCGAAAGAAAGTTAGTCACGCTACCAACTTTTTTGAGTGTCTAATCATTTTACTGATATGAAGATAGATGATGCTGACTCGAGAGATGCTTCACTTATGTAAGTAATTCATTCAATCTTGACCTGACCATTAACATTTAACAAATACTACAGTAATTAAGCATATACTTACTATTAACTTTGGACAGTCTTCTAAAATTAACGAACGTTCTTTATAAGCTTTGTTTCCTTGTCTAAACAACGTATGTGGACAGACTACATATATTAATCAGCCTAACTATAATTATTTGTAGATCAGCGACTACAATAACGTCATAGTTACTGTAATGATGATCTTCTAATAGTTACTTTCGGTTGTATTATGGAGGTATGCTGGGGCCACAAACAGAAGCTTGGTTGGTATTCAGCATCGTGTTACAAAACTTTATAAAGAGTTAAAAACAACCGACTTCCAAAAAGACACTACAAAGTGAAAAATAACTTTAATTTCGGAAGTCGGTGTCTTTGGTTTTGAATTTTCGTTTTTTGCTACCGACTTCCGAAATTAAAGTTAGTTCACTTTGAAGTGTTTTTTTGGAACTGTGTTATTTGTTTTTTTTTTTTTTGTAAGAAGTTTTTATTTTTCACTTGTTAGTTGTGGTACTTACCCCACACAAATTCGAATACACTACCTGCTACCAGTGACAGGAACTTATCATATCATCCACATACTAAGTGGGAAAAAATACGTATTATTGAAGCTAAATCAAAAGCTATTCAAGAATAGTTAATACAATTTATATGGGACCACCTCGTGAGCATACCCTTTCAAACATAATAAAGAATTTTTAAAATCGGTCCACAATTGAAGGAGAAATCGGCGGACATACATAAAAAAAACACGCTACGAACATTATAACCTCCTCCTTTTTGGAAGTCGGTTAAAAAGTCAGTTTATTTGATAAGCCTAAGACTAGACCAGTCAATCAATCTGCCTAGCCTTTTCCCAACTCTGTTGGGGTCGGTTCCATGATGCAAGATGCAGCTGAATTTTACATGAAGCGACTGCCTATCTGACCTCCACAACCTATTACCTGGGTAATATGATACCCCTTGGTAAGACTGGTTGTCAGAATTTCGGCCTTCTGACGACTCGTAACGACTCTCAAAAAACCACGAATGGAAGCCGTGACCAACGGCATAACGTGCTTTCCGAGGCACGGAGGAGTCTCGGTATGTAAAGATGGTCACCTATCCACGGACCAACCCCGCCAAGCGTAGCTTAACCTGATGGATCGACCCGTGCGGCTGTTATTACTTAGCCACGAGCTCCTAAGACCAGATCTATCAATATTGGTTATTTTGCACCTCGCGGGGCAGGAGCTGCAATAAATTGCAAATACAATGGTCTTATGTTCTGAATATTGGTTCAGGTTTGGCTATTTAGCCAAAAGGATGAACATTAGCAATGATACCCTAGTGATGTGGCCATCGGACTGCCAAGTCATAGGTCTCGAGTTCAAACCCAAGGCACGCACCTCTGACTTTTCGGATTCATGTGCGTATTGTATAATTATCACTTGCTATAAAAACGGTGAAGAAAAACATCGTGAGGAAACCGGCATGCCTGAGAGACATTTCTTGACGGCATGTGAAGCCAAGTCAGAGGCCCATGGGCGGCTTTAAAACTCTGACACCAGGTTACTCACTAACCACACGAAAAGAAGAAGCAATTTATATTGCCAGTCGGCCTTGTAGGTAGATATATAAGGTGGTATAAGGTAGGGTTAATAATCAGCCTATAATGTTCCCACTGTTGGGATAAAGGTTTCCTCTCTGAGACAGGGAGTGGGCCATAATTGACCACGCGGGCCCCGTGCGGGTTAGCAGATAAGGTAAGATGACCATACTGTAATTACTTCAATTTAGAGTAGAAAATGTAGATTTCTGATCTAAAACCTAGAACTCTGCATCATACTACATTTAAAGTACAACCACGTGTATTCACGAGTAGCAGAACGAATCACCGAATTTGTTTCACGTTGCTAACGGTGGGTAGTCTCATAAATGTTTGTTTATGAAGGGATTTTTGGCGCCATTCCATGTAACATTCCGTTTTTCACGTTTATTTGAATTCTGCTGCGTAATTCCTGATTATGCAAAATTTTCTATGAAAATGTTGGCTGTATTTTTGGAATGAATATATCATCTTATTTATGGTCAACACAGAAATAGATCACTACATCACATCAAGTGTCGTAAGATATTCTTTAATGGAGGATGAGCTTTTATTTTTGCAGTATTTTGTGGTCATCAATTCGACTGTCAAGGTGGCAACAATATCATCATCTATGACATGTCAGTATATCGTAATATTATCCCTTTTCATCGTAGGTGTAGTAGTTTCAAATGCAATAATAAACCTATTTCATTACTCCCCAAAATGTTCAATCAAAAGATTAGGAGCGAACTAATATGCTTACACTCTTAAAATCTCCGTCAAACATCAGACCCATATATTAATGTATAAGAAACAAGCCCACCAAAGCATTCACAGTATATTTGTGCATTCGTTTATAGGTTAAAACATTCCCGACCGGCCGGTGAATCAGAACAAGAGTATAGCAACACTAAAAAGTCAATTTTCTAAATTTAGAACCGCCCCTATTAAAGATGGCGTTTAGAAATACGACACCTGTTTCTCTTCAATTAAATATTGGGTAACTACAGGATAAAGGGAAGTTGTTGTCGGTTTTACTTGTAAAATGTATCAGGAAAAGTTATATTTAGAGTTTATGAGGACACTGCTGCTTATAACAGTGATATGTCGTAAGAGACGGAAATAAATCTGGGTTTCTCATGTAATTGCTTGTCATTGTTTAGTTTCGTACAAGGCGCTTGCGCTTTAGCAGTTCAATGCTGCTAAAGAGCAAACGCCTTGTACCGTAATAAACAGAAACGAGGAGTTGCCAAAATGCATCATCATCCACCTGATCTTAACCCAATTTATTTGGCGCCGCAGTTGTACTTTTTTTTCATCCGTTCCTATACCATCCATACATCCATCTAGCATTAGACAAATAACGACAGCTTTTGTGTAATATTAGTGAAATTACTGCAGTTAAGAATTATATTTTTAATGTAAATGGTAAATAGGGTTGTATGTTGTTTTATAGCTTTCATTTTCATAGAATTTCGTTTCACATATTTTTTTTTATCGTATTATAATTTCATATAATAATCAATACGCAGAATACTTACTTTGAATAAATTTAAATAATTGATTTTTGTTACAAATAAAATTTTATGTTTCGATATTCATATCATAGAATAACAAATCAAATATTCTTTATGCTCATATTGTTTAGTTAATATAAAACTTATTACCAAGAAAAACATTTTATCAAGTGACAGTTTCTAAACGTTTCAATTCATAACTTTTACAAATATTCAATAGTATTTTATAATTTTATAGGGTAATTTTTTTTTCAGTCAGCATTGGCAACGGGAGCCCCACTTAGCGCGGTTACTATTTCTGTGTGGTTAAAAAAAAATAACCTAATCTATTCGAGTCGGGGTGCCCCAAGATCCGAGCTCGCTTCGCTCGCTCTTGCAGCCTAAGTTCTCATTCGACTTTAATTCGACAGTTAATTTTCGACGTTCAAATATGTACCCTTATAAAATTATGGATAGCGTAACGTCTATTTTTTACATTTTCGTTGAAATAAAATACCATGGAAAAATACACCGAACAAACAATATTCGTTAAAAATAGTTCTACTGATTGATACCGTTATTTGTCTAATGTATATTAAAATGGAGTACACATCTGTATCAGCCTGCTGCGTCTCCGACAGCAACCATCTATATCTTCTTAGATCTGCCTCTTTTATTACAGCCTCCATCCACATTTATACTTGCAGAAAGACACATTTTCATTATTGCAATGTGTCAATAGCATCGCGATAGTTTTCTTTTAAAATGAATATCCCCTTGAAACTCTAGACGTATTCTTCGAAAAATCATCGTGTGAAAGTTAGTAAAGGACATTCTTTGACACCATAAGGCTTCCCATATCCACGCAATAAACCGAATAAAGATTCCTAGAAGTTTTCATTGAAATCTTCAAACACTTCACGTATGAATGAATCATTTACAAGAAGAAATTAATGAAGCGTTGAGTTATTAGCATCATTCAGATGAAAATTTTTAATAAGTGCTTCTGGATTTAATATGTTAATGGTTTAATCATAACTCCGTTTATATGTGGATCGAGCAATCTTTGAAATATCTTTTAACATTTGGCCCCAAGGCCCAGATAGACCTCTCTTTCTACCTAGCTTTTTCTCCACTATGTTGGGGTCGGCTTCCAGTCTAACCGGATGGAGCTGAATACCTATATTTTCCATGAAGCGACTGCCTATCTGACCTCCACAATCCAGTAAATGGGTAACGCGATACCCTTTGGTAAGACTGGTTGTCGGACTTTCGGGTCAGATAGACCTATAGTAAAATATAAAAAACATAAGAAAACTTTTCTATTAAGAATCAGTTCAAGTACAGTAATAATCTTTTCATGATATAGTAATTAAAACATCCAACGAATTGTGCGGTTCAAAATGCAGGACAGTCATTTCTTAGAAGTCAGTGTTGGGTTAATTCATAAAGATTACGGTTAAGCTAATGTCGGTCAAACGGTCATTATAAACATCGAGCGATCTAATACCATGAATAAAATGGCGTCTTTTTCTTTTAGTTACGTTACTGATTTAATAATTTTTGTGTTCGTTTTAACAATGAAAATGGTATCTGTTGGGAGAATTGATTTCTTGAATTTTTTGAAGCTGAAAGATATTATACAGGTTTTCTTTGATCATTCACACCTTGATTTCGTAGTATTTATAGTTTCCATCACAGCATTAGCAGCATTTATTAGAAAATGCAACTCAGTGATTTTTGTAGACTGTCTGTTGGTTTCCAGATAAAAGAAAAATGGAGACAGTCGGGACCAATTGCAAATGTATCTAATTAACTAAAATGGAAGATTCTAGAACGTCAAGGAAAATCTATTTACACCATTCGATTGCAAACGAGTACGGAAAATTGTGTAGAAAAGGGTCCATCTTAGGAATTGTCGCCTTGACCAGGTTGCTACTTGTTTTTCCATGTATATATTCAACGTTAGATTTCACTGCTCGATAGAGCGCAATCAAATAAATGATATATTGCTAGAATCAAAGATTTTTTTGAACTGAGACGGAATCAGAAAATATGAAAGTAATACCTCAGATGACAAAATGCAAAACAGAGAAGACATGAGTATCTAGAAGCCTCTAAAGGAAAGTAATAAAACCAGAACTTCAATTATTTTAATTAATTATTGTGAATGTGAGGACTATGTGGATATCATTATTATTTTCATTTTTCAGTTAGTTTTAATTATGGTCTGGCAGTTTGAGTAGTTTATGCGGCTTATCCAAATGTCCTTTCTTTGGTATTGTTCGTCGACTTGAGCTCCTTAAGTTCTGAGTTGAGCTCCACGATTACTGACAAATGCTTGCAGTGACTGGACAGGTTCACTCAAATCTGTGTGGTTCTTTCCTCAAAAGACCATTTCAGACACTAATCTATATGGTCCTCATACGGCCTGACCAAGATTATGTCTGGACTTTAAAAGAGACTGACCTCTGAGTTTGTTTCGGCCTTTCTTCTCAGAGTAGTCAGATAGGAAACGCCGAACTCAACTAGATTATTTTTATTTTTTATTTTTTCTATGACGTGTAAAAGTGATTCCGATATCCTATTTACAGAATAAACAATTTCATTTCATTTCACAATGAGCGATGTCCTTTATAATCAAATATTACCCACAATAACATGTAGTTTCCTTATCACAAAAAATAAAAGATTATCATTTTGGATTCCTATAAATTATTATTATCTTCACTTTAATTGCTTATCAAAATGTTTTTCCTTTTCAATGTCCCATGATTGCAAGTGATTCATTTAAATTATTTTACTTATTGTATATGATCTGCATCACGTACACTAGATTCAGGGTTAGCACCTAAAAACGGCCTGTAAAAGTTAAGCAACGTGGCCTGATGTGCGATCAGAAATAGAATTACCACCGATTAGAATGACTAACATATTTGGATCCGCAAAGGAAACCCGCGAAATTTAAATGTTCTTACGTTTTTTTTGCAATTTGCAGGTCAGCGTCAGGTTGTACCTATCTTGATCAAAATATGATTCGTGATCGTAACAGATATGTATTTACAGAATAATAATCATTAAAATCATGATTAGTAAGATTAGATTATTTCATGAAATAATGACATTTGAGAACAAATCTAAATTGCGAATCGTATTTTGATAGATAAAACATAACATCACGTCTTGTTTCCCCGTAGAGTTGGGCAGAGGTGTCCCTGTAGCAGGCTCACCCACATTTCGCCAGTTGTCGCGCTGGTCTGCACGAGCCTTAATGCAAATTTATGTTCCCGTAATACTCAAACGAACAGAAACTTACATTATTCTTGCCCGCGTCCTATTTGTGGAGCAAAATAAAAGGGCATCTACTCATTATGATGGTAATACTCGAAACAATATGGCACGCGTTTCTATACTTTCTATTATTAATAATAATCAGAAGATTTTGCACTTCCACGGCTTTTCGCTTGCAAGTGCAAATTGTTGGGAGCATGGCTTCCTGTGTGAAAGTGAGCACTTTCTTCTTAAATCACCATATATCTGGTTGTATCATCTAAGTAACATACCATTATGGTAAACGGACAGTGCTTAGATGCTGCTGTGTTATACGACTGTCTCGGAGCGTCGTAAATGAGCTTAACTGTACTAAGCTTTGTTTTAATATCCTTCTCTGAAATTCATCTGTATTTAATTTAAATTATGCGCTCTTGCTTTAGACTGTAATCAATGATTATATATCATTATAATTTATAAGTGATAGTATTAATTAAATTATTACTTTATGATACATCTCACAATCTTCTCCGATTAATTTTTTGCACATTTGTTTATTTTATGGTGCAGTGTAAAAATGATCGAATTAGTTTACAATGTATGTGCTCGAAGAGAGCGTTTTCCAAGCAACCAAACTGGGTGGAAAGTGTCTCTTTTTTGACTAGTGCTTTTAACGTTTCCGTTTTTTTTTTTTTTTTTTTAAATCCTTCGTCAAAATTTTTATTATTTGAGAAAAGTTTTATAAATTAGATGAGATGCAAAGTCCAAGTCAAAGTCAAAACATTTATTTCAAATAGGCCCATGTATGGCACTTTTGAACGTCAAAATTTACAGAATAATATAATTGATTCTAGTCGCCCCTTCCAAAAGGTAGTTTTCGTATGGAGAAGAATGGGCAAGAAACTCCACCGTTACTCTTTTAAAATGTTTTACAGTAGTTTGTATAAGTACGTACATTACTTAAATAATTATATGTGAAGACGATGCACCTAGAATAAAATTACTATACCACAATAGGTAAAAAGAATTAAAAATGAAGCAACGACAGATAATTTAATTATATGATAGATACATGGTGCTCACATATTTACAAACATAGTAAAAGTAGACGATTTTCCTAATGTTTATAAAATTAATAAGTCAGTGTGTGAGGAAGTAATCACAGAATGTAAAATCAATGTCATATAATACAAAATTATAAATACAATTAAATTAGCAACCTGTTTGATTTTGTCTTGATTCTAAATTGTCCTATGGAGCAGGACCAGCATGTTTCCAAGCACTCTTATCTTGGATATAATCCTCTAATTTGTAATATGCTTGTTTACAAAGTGTACTTTTAATCTGAGTTTTAAATTTTCTTTCATTTAATTGCAATATGTCACAAGGTATTTTGTTGTAACATTTAAACAATTTCATTTCATTTCATTTCAATGGCCAGGAACGACCAAAGATAAACACTTTCTCTTATAACAGAATATTTTGGAAACACTAAAATGCATGCAGCATTTACAAATTTAGTAGTGTGTGTGTAGTGTGTTAAAGTGCGAGTTCGAAATAGATTTAATTCGACGAATTGCGTTACCTACTGCATTACTAGGGAAGGGGCGTGTTGAAAAGTCTACCTCCACCTTAAAAGTAGTTCCTGATTGAATGCATAAACAGTATCATCATCTTCACTTTCATGGAAATGCAAATACAAAAGCGTATGATTAAAACAAAGGCTCGTTTATTTATTATTATTTTCGTTACTTTTTATGAAATAATAAAATGCTATCAATTAGTCGTCATGCTGATGTGTTTCCTAATCGATGCGTCGATCATCAATTGTCTTGTTTCGTCATTCATTATGCAAAATGCGAGTTTAATCAGGATCGATAATTAACTGTATCGCATTTTGTGACTTTCATAGCTTTTTATATACAAAGACATGGACTGTTCTGGAATTCCCTCTATCTGGATCTTTGACGGCTTTTATTCCAGACTTCACATTATTATTATTTTCACAATGGCGTGTTTCAAGTGAAAGCACGTTAATATCTGAAATCGCTCGAGAGTCGTTCGCTCCTCATATATTTCGAGCATATCTCTCATTTTATATATACATATATTTGGATGTTGAGTGGGTGTAATGCACTGACGCGTCTGTACCAAACACGTTGGATTCACACGGATTTTAAGCGAAATTGTTTGATACCTTGCACGTGTGGATGTATATTTATAAAGAGGAATCTTAGGGTAAATTGAACTGTTTTCCGGAGGAGGTGAATTTGATATGGCTTTGTGGCAATAAAGATACATTAGGCAAACAATGAAATACCTACATATAAAACGCTACCTACTAAAAACCAGCAACTACTAAAAAATTGCTGCGTAGAATTTGTGTAAAAAATAAATAATAAAAAAAACAATAAGAAAATCCATAGATACAAATGATCAAATTGAAATAGATAGGGAAATCTTGTAGGGACAAATGATTCAATTGATGCAACGAACTTTACAGCTTAGAAGTTTCTAGTAATTTTACCGTTTTATTGAAATATAAACTTTAGTTTCATGATCTGTGTTCAAATTAAAATAGACATCAGAAGGTCGGGAAAGGTGATGCAGACTTGTAATTACGACATGCGCTCTGTTCTCGGAATTTATTCGTATGGCTATGATTATTTCAGTATCTATGGTTTTCAATTAGTCTCTAATTTTCTTGTCTGTCTTGATTAATTAATATATTAACCTAAAGTGATTGCTGTCAGCAGCAATTATTATGTTCTTTAAGATCTGAATCTGACTTGCAGATTCAAGATTTGCAAAGGTCATAATGACAACTGGCACTAGTGGCACAAACACATTAGAAAACTGATTCATCCTGCTGTAGAAATTTTATAGTATGAAGATTTATAATAATGGAGGGTTATACAAGCATACCATTCCTACTGTGATTCGATAGAAATTCTCTCCTATCATAATTATAATCTCTTAAAGATTCAAAATGATCAATCAATTAAAATCACAATCAACTTCTGGACATACGTCCGTCTAAAGTTGAGCTACATATTACACTTAGTTCTGTGATGTTTGTAAAATATTTTTATAGCTAGTATAGTATTAGCGTTGTCCCCCTGCCTACTATGAAAATATGAAGCCATTCATGTGAGCAGAATAATTCTTTCATCGCATGGATAAAAATATTATTTGCATCAACCGAGAATATTTCTTGTTTTCTGCAAATGATCTTTGTTATCCATAACAAAAAGGAATTTTAGACCTAAGTAAGTACATCAATAAAGCTGAGAACAGTTAAATCATAATTTATCACCTGTTCTTTGGCACTTATTATAGTTATTACACCGCTAAATCTCAGACACAGTCCATATGTCCGACGCACCCAGAATGACCGTGTTTGACTAAGCTCGACTTGTCATAAATTATGCCTGAAATATAGTACAGTACATAGCTCGAAACAGAGGAAGTTGGCAGCCCTGAAGTATGAAGTATGTCCTTTGGCATATTTTATGACAGATCATTATTAATTGGTTGTAATGATTTATTAGAACCTAACTAATTGATTTGAATTAGCAAAGTGAAGAGAACTATTATATAACATCTAATTGCTTTGACCCAATTGCAACTATAACTTCCGTTGCATCATTATATCCATAGATAATGTCTTAATTTTATTCAAATACAAGCTTTTCAACCTTTTTAGAAAACCCAAAAAGGATATAGAAACCCCAAAAAGGGTACGGTACGGGGTAGGGTACTAGACCTAGTCATAAAACGTTGAAGTTTGAAAATCTTGGAGACCATTTGAAACCTGTCCTACAATTAGGGGGCCTAAAACGGTCACATTAAGCAATTCTTCTATAAAAAAATCATTTTCTAAATTCCAAGCAGATCATTACCAGTTCCTTTATGGTGACACATATGAGCTGAATCATATTCAATTCAATTCATATCAAAATCATATTTAGTGTAAATATTGCCGCATGAAAAAAATTGAAACCGTAATTTTACCGGATATTTTTTTTTTCAGTTTTTATTAACCAAATGATATTTTTATTTTTTTATTTCTACTGTTTAAATGTTATTTCATTATAATAAAAAACTGTCAAACAGATGAATTGCGTAATATGAATGGAACGCAGATAATATTATGAATTGTCAATTTTTGTGATGCCAAAACGGCCGGCTTAGGCCTCCAGGCGAAATTTTGTACATTGACAATTCCATCATCGAGGGTAGTTTTGAATCAACAATTTAAAAAACACCACACTTACCAAAGCGATGTGTTTGGAAACAGGAAGCCCATTCGGTCACGAATATCATTTACCGCGACATTTACAAGGGAGCGGGCACTTAAAAGCTTTCAAATATGTGACGTAATTAAAACTTGCAGCATTTCTAGAAGAGGAGGTATGTGAGGCATTTCCCTCTTGGCGTGCACTGACCATTTGACCATGTCGAATATTTCTTTCAATGCGCAATTCGTTCTTGTTAGCGCCTTTTTTGATCTTTTATTGGTAAAAGTTAACAGTACAGTTCATAAACAGTTCCGTAACTGACAACCGGACAACGCAAGGTGTAACACGGAAAGTCTGAAGACACAAATTCCTATGTGGTTTGCAAGATGGGTTCCTTTGAAGGTTTAGAGATGCACAAAGAAAATATATTTCAAAAGAAAAAGTTTTTGTACTGGAAATTTTATTTGCAAACGAAGTCGCTGAAAAAGAAAGCCTAACAACATTATGTTTTTTTCGTCGGTGTTACTTGTCTTGTGAATTGGATAAACAACGGCCAAAGCTTGCCCGGTTTTCGTACATTGATAGTTTACCAACTTCTTGGACAGACGTTTTGTATACAATTATGGCAATAGAAGAACCATGTAAATAGCCTTGACGTTAGCTGTATTACTGTCCATCAGATGTTACACTATCCATCCGGTTTAAATGTTAAAAAACGGATCGTTTTTACTATTATACTATTATTATTATACTATTGATGAAAAACGACCCGTTTTTCTCATCAATAGTATAATCTCATCTTCTGCTAATACCTTATTAGTCCTTAGATAATCCTGAAGAAAATAACTGTTGGCTTCGATTGGATTAGTCTCCTAAGCGCTAAGCCAGAAAACTACGCTACAATGTTGGCGATACTACTAAAAACGACCAAAACGATTGATAAGATATTAGAAATCGGACATGAAGAACCAGTACTCAGTCTATCGTCTAGGTACCCATTAAGATGGCGTTAAATCTCTTAACGAGCTACTCTCACAGAGCAAAATAGAACTGTTGACATTTCAACGAAAACTGAAGGCAATAATCTAAATCAAAACTAGTGCCGGAATGGTATTCAGTAATTGATAACACAGTTCGCACCTGAGAGTTTGGCACTAAACCCGGGAGAGCTAAAATAAGACGCATACCACGATGTAGTTCAATTAGGACTTAGTTCAGTACCCGAATACTCATCCATTCGAGACATGATGACAGAGGAAGAAATGGGATAAGCACCTGTCACCACTGCTACATTCCTTGATACAGGAGTAATCTAATAATAATAGTTTATGCATGTTTTGAATTGAACTTCCAATCTTGCGTTTCATCTTTACACATATAAAACCTCTCTAAATTGCCTTGACTGTCAAACTATAAACCAATTTATGCTTCAAAAACATTGTAACTTTAATCTTTAGAAATATTAGGTACCATATTGGTTTGACAAGTGATTTGCTGAAAGTACTGCGATGTTACCCGTCATCGAGTTGCATTTTCGCGTGCGGCAACACCAAGCGCACCTGCAGCGATGCGCGGGCGCACGCAAGATTCGATTGGCTAATTTTAGCCGCACGAAGCGGTTATGTCACAGCAGACAATGCTTCAGCACTTCATCTAGTAGTGTTAAAATATATCACAGCTTTGTTTAATACTTCCTTGTAGTCTTCCTCTGAATAATGATGAAAGGAAATGATGTTCAAGTTCTTTGATCAGTTTCTCTCATTACATGTGTTTTGGTATCAGTTACATTGTGGGTTACATGATGTCAAGGATAGTTAGTTCCAGTGTGTAAATGAAAATTATTTTGAATATATCCATTCAAAATAATGTTCATTTGTTTTGCTCCTTTGTTATGAGATTTCATTCAGTTTCAAATGAATCGATCGTCAAGTGACCATCCGGGAAGCCACAGTAAATATTTTATTGAGGTCTTAAATATAATTAGACATGCGTTGACCGTATCAGAAAGACGAATGAATGAGTTGAATCTGTAAGTCTATCGGTTGGCAGACGGCAGATGAGATCCCAATCATAGTAAATGGCCACTAACTTCTTATTAAGGACGCCACGCGCCATCAATCCTTGTCTCGGCCACAGCTACACATGTTTTGGTCTGAAAACCTCCTGACTAACATAATTATATCAATGTCTCTTACGTAATATCTCGCCAACTATTTTTGGAAACACATAATTCGCTTATTTTCATTCTGCCAAAGTTAAATTTAAGCTTTTTGATATTTGATCCGGACATTTTGTGAGGAAACTTTGAACGAAAGGTGTTTTTGGGTCAGAGTTGAACAGTGATATCAGTTTTGTATGTTAAAACCCATTACGATGGCTGAAAAACAGGAAAAACAAAAATGAGTGTCACCTTTGTCCTATCTTCATAAACATGCGAACCAATGTCATAATACCTATCTGATTTCATAGTAAGATGCATCCATTTTTGTACGTCGCACACATGAAGGCTAACACTTCACTATTCACTTTTCACAATCTGCTCAACTACTTTGACAGTCATTAAGTTGTTGACTTTTTCCACAATAATCAAAACAAATCAACACAAAACGTTTGAACAAGTCCGTGTGACTAAAAGTATAAAGAAGGAGAACAAAACTGAGTATTAGTTATTGTATTGTACTATGTACATAGGTGTGTACGCCACCCGACACCCGTTTCATTGTACTTAGACCACACAGCGATTATAGAATGTAGGTAGTTCCATTTGGACAAAGCTGCAATGAATCATCAGATAACTGTAGAAGATAACACTATTCGCCACTGGTTTAAGAAATTACGAAGCAAAAAATTGCGGCGGTAATTTGGGAGCACAAGATTGTGAAGTAAAAGTTCGATGTTTATTTTTGGATTCGAAAAGACAGTTGGAATAACAAGTCATATGGCTGGAAATCCATTATTTTGTTTGCGAACAGCCAAGGTTGCGTAAGCACGATGATACTTTCGATGTTCTTTTGCAATATTTCCGAGCTTGAAAAACTTTGGAGTCATGACTTTCTGCTTTTAGAAACATATAGCAGAAATACATAATTCATATTATCGGAGTCCATGTGGATTTTGGCACGAATTTAATCTTGTTTTTCCAAATGGAACTGCACTGTTTCTAAAATGTATTCGGAGAATTTATTTCGGAGTGCTCCTGGACATTTTAACAAAGAATAACACTAAAAATTAAGATCATCATAAAACAAAGCTTTGTTTATCCGCTGTCAAAATGCACGAACTTATTTTTAAAATCATAAATGTCAAGAAGCGACGCCCGCTCCCACAACTGGGTCATGTAAGCGGATCTTAAATTCTTAAAAGATGTGTGATCTGATGAGCAAAGAATGGAGAATGAACGGAAGGAGTGAAAAGCAAGCCCTTCGGTCCTTACGTTCAGTGTTCGCTCACTGATTGCAGTGACTTGCAAAAACAAATGACTTCTAATATCAATAGCGCATTGTGATGTCTACAAAAGGGTAAATATTTTAACGAAGGTCTTCTTCTCTCGTGCAGCATGAACTATATAAGAATATCTTATAGCGTGGTAAACAAATTTGGTGGTCGTGTAAGGTGACGGTAAAATAGAATAGAATACTCTTTATTATGTACACCATACAAATTACAAATATTAATGATGATATGAATGTTGGTAACTGAACTAACCTTAGGCGGGTGAGGACGTACGTTCAAGAATCGCCACTTTTGGAGGCTACATAAATGCACTCTAAATTGAAAGGATTATACCATCGCAGTCAAATCCTGCTGCACAATTTCCATCAACCATTTTCGTCATTGTTTACAGAGGACAGTAACCAGCTCCTGACTCATCAAAATCTCCTAAGCCATTGACTTAGATTTCATACCGCAAAGAAGGCATGTTGGACCGAAATAAGGGCCAAAGTCTCGGAGTAGAAGAAGGCAGTTACAATGACTTCATTGTCTGAAAATAGGTCATCATTTATGACTACCTTAACCACAGATTTTGCTGTTATATTGTGCGTAAACAAAATTGTTTCCTCATGATATACCTAATGCTTTAACATCATATTTACTCTTACAGTATGTTTAAGAATCATATTTAAAATTTTCCTCAATACAGATTTCTGACCGTAATATCTTTACAGTTCGTTTTCCAATCCCAGGGACTAATTTGACAGGTGCAAATGTCAAAATCTAAATTGAAAAAACAAACAACAATCACCTGAAATGTCTACTAATTAGTCTCTGGGATTAAAAAAACGAACGTTAGTGGCCATGACTCTCAAGACATCCAGTTTCTCAAAAGCCAACATTTTTTCAAGTGTGTGACCCATATTTTATGAACAACGTAATTAAATTCTTCCATTAAAACATTTCTCTAATTCTGGGTTACTAGTACTTATCAGAAACTGTCGTCGCTAATATGATTAGTTCCAAGTGGGTAAGAATATACGTATTATGAGTTTTGGCAGAGCGAACGATTTCGAGAGGTGGTTAGGACTTTGTGCGAAGGTGACACAGCAGACAAGGCAACCCAATACAACATTGGATGATGTTATCATTACGTTCTATTTCGACGTCCGATTTTCTTGTCTCTATGCTGCGATGGGACTAACAACAGCACGGTCTGATAATCAAGACGAGATAAATAATAAGCTGTGAAGCAAAACCAATGAATTTGGTTGTAAAATTAAATTCAAATGACTTCATCAGCCGATTAACTTTTTATATAAAATAGATTGACCGACTGACTTTTGCATAATTGTTTGTAGTGATAGGTGTTCTTCACAAGATATACCAAACTACGTACTTCAGCACGCGTAGCATGACGCTTTCTATGTCTACGAAGAATAGACATAGCTCTTTCTATACAAATTGACATTTCGTCTCTTCATTTTTGACATCGCACCGTAGAAATCATTCTACAATCTGTCATTTTGTCTTCCGCTTCTAACGATCTTTGTCTAGGTCCTTTTACATGTAGACTATTTCAGAAGAAAGTTTTCTATCCAAACTGTCAAAATCACTAAGTAGTGAAGACAAAATTTGATTTTGTAATCGCCATGCTAAAGACGGTAGAAAACTTTTTACTCGACGGCCACAAAGTATATACGGTTATCTACAAAATCATGAAACACTTGCGTTTTGAACGCAAAACTGTGATAAGTAATAATTATCATAATTAAAATTCACACCAACACCTCGAATTCATGTACAAAAATAGTACTGTATCTTTTTTTTCTTTTGCTTATATCTCGAAAATGGTGTGTCTAATCGCAAAAATAATGAAAATTTCGACCCCCTTTATAAAACCCACAAACCCCTAAGACTGAGCATGTAGGTAATATTTTTTCTTATTTTCCATACAAAAAGTGAAAAATTCCATATAAAATACGTCGAGCCTTCGAGTCTCCGGCTCTAAAAAAAATCACGGGGTAGGACAAACGAGTACCACGTGGACTCGCGATTGTCAAATACGATTTAAGTTGTGTCAAAATTATATTTAAATTTAGGGATTTTTTGTTGCAGAATAGTTTTAAGATTTTCATAGCCAAAAATAAAGGGGTTTTAGTGATAGTTTAGATAGTTTAGTTCGGTGTACAAGAGAATCGGCACCATTACCAAGGAAATGGTTAAATCCAATATTACTGTAATATGATTTCTTCCAAAATACGATACTTCGACACTCTTAATATCAATAAAAATTGAGAATCAAACAAAGAAAAAAAAATCCTATGACAAAACAAACAATTCTGAGTCGAATTATGAAAAGAGTGAATTGCGTAAAAAGTGCAGTTGTGTCCTTTCTATTTTACTGCAGTCCTGTCTACACGGAACGTCATTTTTGTCTATTCTTCTGTCGACACAACTCGTTTCTACGGTGGTCATGCTACGCGTGCAGAAGTAAGATTTTTAATGCACTTGGTTCGAATGTTGTCAGCCTCATCAAGATTATCGTCAAGAAATTGCGTGAAGATAAGTGTAAACATATGTTACTGAGCTTCAACAAAATGTAAGGCATTTTACGAGAGAAAGTAAAGCAATTAGAACTCAATAAAAACACCTAAAATTCCTGCATTGACATGGAAACTGGTGTACAACAAGTATTGATGCAACTAATTTATAGATTGTTGCTTCATAAATCGTTTCATAGACAATTTGTCACGTAGCACACTTGTTTACTTTTTAATAAGGTTACTTGTGACCATATTTTGACTGGCACGAGAATCCTAGGTGATTCATTTAGACGTAGTGTTGCAATATGAATCATAATTAGAACAAAGTTATATGTTTTTAAATTGATATGGGGTATGGTTTCGAAGGGACAATAAAGTTGAAGGAAAACATATGATTCCAACGAGGAAGTATTAAATATATCGAAGAAACGGTAACATCCGGAACTTATGTAACAGATCCGGAACGAAATTACTGTCTTCAGAAGTTATAAAGATATTCTCATTCATCAACCGAACTGCAACGTTTTAAATATGGCAAAATATCAAAACAATAAACAGGAAACGAATTAACAAGTCAACAAAAAAACAACTGAATCAGTTGTTCGGTATAGATGAGTAAAAAACACCGCACAAATCCAATCACGCGAGGAATTTTCACTACGGTGCTCAATGACTTGTAACGAAACGAAATCGCCAGAGAAGTGGATGACATTTTGGTTAATTCGTATCCATTAGAACGCTTTTTTTGCGGAAGAAATACTGGATACTCTTAATAAAAGCCAGAAAATGGGAAAATATATCTAAATGATGGAAAAAAAGAGTCATTTATCATCTACGTTAGTTTAGCTCGCGATATTTCAGAGCCTTTTCATCGCGTTAAACCGTATTTAACATCGGTCGTGAACAGGAAAATCATCTGAAGACTAAATAGAATCAGAAATAATGACCCTGGTTGTTACTTTTCCATGTGGTTTATAAATAACATCCGCACCTACCTGAGAAACAAAGGAATATCGATACATTACCAAGTATCTAATGCGCCAACCCTTTCATTATTGGCACCAAAAATAAAGAAATTATAATGCTGTTCCAAATGGAGTTGGATAATGTAACTGTCCTTCAGCGAAGCAACGGATAAAGTATCAATTATTTCATAGGTAATAGACGTATTACAAGAACACAATGCTTCCTGCGCAAGTTATCACATTGTTTAAAGACGGTAGAGTAAACAATATTGATTATAATGGATGGTTGCAGTCCTAATTCAATCACAGTTACCAATCGAGCCAATTGTGAGTCTTAGGCATGCATTGACACGATCATTAACTTGCTGAATTAACTTGGCGTGGCCTAAAAACGTTTCTCAAAACTTTCGGAGCAGTAATTCTTTGTTGACTCCTCAACGACGGACTAAAGAGCAGGAATTGATCTAGCATAGACTTAATTTTATAAGTGTGATGCCCTAGATAACAACGACGAGATGACGGATGGCCATTGTTACGGGCAGAACTTGGCTTCGACTGGCACAGGAATGTGGAGATTGGTAATAGCAGAGAGGCCTATGCCCAGCCGTTTAATTTTGATTGTGGATGATTTTTTCTTAAATATTGGCACACGAGACAAACTGCACTAAGATACTCAAACGCACCGTATTTTTAGAATCTTGAAACAATTCTGAACTCTCTTTTTAATTCGGGGGCAAATTTAGGTTGTTTCAACAATCTATTTTGCACCTGTGAAAATATTTGGCTTTAATTGGAACCAGGCGAATTATATCTAGCGTTCAGTGCTTCTTTTTGTTTTTCTTTTTCGTTAGATTGGCCAGACTTATTTTTACCTGGAATTCCTTCGGTTTCTTGGGTGACTTACTACGAAATGGAACATCTTTTTATTTCAATTTCTACATCCATACTAATATTATAAAGAGGTAAAATATGTCAGTTTGTATGTGGGTTAATCTTCGGAACTACGAATTCGATTCCGAAAATTCTTTCACTAATGGGAAGCTACAGTATTGCCGAGTCTCATAGGATATAATTATTTTATCTTAAAGATTTCAGGCGGACGAAGTCGCAGGCAGAAGCCAGTGATCCATAAAAGTCAACCGACTAGGTTCATAAGGTAAATGATCACAAAAACTATCACTAAAAACAAAGTCAATAGTGTTAATTGTTCTATACTTTCTGAACACTGTTTGTAGGTATAATAATGAATATGAGTATGTATGCGTATAGGACGTTGTTACGAGAAATGCTTGGAAGTTGACGTCATTCTGACCTTATTGTTTTTACTTTGATTTGTATACTATAGGCCTTGAACATGTCAATTTCTTACTTACAGTACTCTCTAAATAGCTCCCTCGTTTTTAAATAGTTAACTGTACTTCATGTTTCTTTCAACTCATTAATCATAATAATAATTACCCTTATGAGTTAAAACGTAAATCTTAATGATCGTGGTACCACATATTAGATACAATAAATTTCTCATGGTTGGTCTCCTATGTAAGAAACATCTTCAAACATTTGAGTTTTAAGCGCTTAATTCAACGCCATAAAGAGAAAAATTGCCTTGAGCAGACTACAAATTTTGAATGGAAAGACAGATTATTTCGCGATTAATAAAATACGTACTTAAGTAAATACCGGAAACAACGTAATATTGATAATTGAATGAATTAAAAATGATTCTCATTTCGTGACTTTTGCAAGCAGCGGTGACATCGTGCATTATAAACAAGACCTTTTGTCTCTCTTCCTGTAAGACGGCTTGTTAGTTCCACAGTATTGTATCCAAATTATCAATTCTCATTACTGAAGCTGTAGTTTGTATAGTTCATTCATTTGTCTATCCTTTTTTATAGTTTGGTGGAAGCACAACGCAGAAAAAAGCCAAGTCAAGTTCGATGTGATTCTGAAAGAAGGGCTGATGACGGTTCCCAGTTTCTCACCAATTTAAGGCATGATGAAGATATGATTTAGATGACACTCTGGTTTAATTTAATTAAACTAAATCAGTACTTTAATTGCGTAATACACGGTCAATCACAATCTGTTTCGATTTGAAACAGATTGCTAATCCATTCCTTAATAAGTTGGAAAAAAAAAAATCTGCGCAACAACGTAAATAACGCAATGAATGTTGTTGAACTGTCAAAATGAAACAAATTTGTCATAATCGTTTACGAAACTGAGTTACTCAATTAGGGTACAGAATCAAGGATCAATTTTTTTTTTTCGTATTCTACGAACTAACAGAAGAAGTCCACAAAATTTGCCAAAAATCTCGTCCCTACACTGTGTGTCAACAGTTTTTAACACAGTTGGGTGGATTTACAATATCGTTGAAAAATTATGTTGAGGGCATAAAAAAATTATATTGTCAAAACTATTTTTATTTTTTATATTTACAGGCTTTATATACACTTGCTTTATACAGCACTTTAACCCAAACATCCTCAAAGTCAATAGCTGATTTTTAAGAAAATTAAAACCACAATTAAAATCATCACCACCTGTAAATAAAATGCGACTCTTATTGTTTGCGAACAAAAAAATCGACTACCCGATGTAATAAGCAGATTTTCATTTACGATTTACATTTATCCATATTGTATCTATCTATAAAAAAAGAAAATAATAATTTCGTCGTAAAATAAATAATCAATAAATAAATATAAAATTAGCACCGAATTTCGTCAACACCGTCACGGAAATATCAAAGTGGAAGTAGTTCCGTATGTGTAGCATTTGCGCGGCACGCGATACCTCGCCCCGCTTCCTCAGTTCTGAGCAAACTGTGAGAGGAATCGCACGTCCGTAGAAACGTGCTCCGAAACTAAAAATTTTGAGTGAGTGTTCAAAAAAGTTGTGTTTAGACAAAGTTACGTCATTTCCGTCAAGCTTTTCATTTAAGGTAAGTACATAAAATAACTTTACGATAAATTTTATAGAAACTTAGTTATAAGTGAAGATGCTGAGAAAGTAGCGGTATCCTTCTATTATTATTACTATTCTAGAAAAATCGAGGTTAAAGTCTTAATCGTCATCACCATACGCATCATTACCGTTTACAATTAATGAGCGGTGATGACAACAGGCGTACGGTGATGATGATTTTCTTAATTTGTGCTATAATTTGCTTAAATGTTACACTAAGAGATCAAATGTTATTAATTTGCTCTCTTAAATTGTTATAACAAAGAATTAGAGTAGGTATATATGCAGTTGTTACATATAGCGCTCAAGGTTTTCTTAGTCTTATGTTTGACTTAATTTCAAACGGTGTATGTATCTTAGTCCTTTTCTATTTCAAACCGGGAATAGAGCTCAGCATAGGTTTAATTATACATAATAAACTAATTTATTAACATTCCTTTTACGTTGTACCTTTAGAATTGTACGGTCTATTAATAAAACTGTTTACTTTCAGATCACAACTATGAGTAAAAGAAAAAGAAGCATAGAAGAAGTTCAGTTAGCAAAACGGAATAATATAGCTATTAATAAACGTGCAAAATATGCCGCCATAAAGCAGGATCCTGAATTATATAAAATTATTAGAGAAAAAGAAAAGAAAAGGTATAAATATAGAAAAGAGACATTAGGTCAGTTCGTATCAATAAATGAAAAAAGTCCAAGAGAGCAAAGAGTACAGCGCAAGAAATGGCGTGAAGCAGCTAAAAAATATCGGGAAAAGAAAAAAAATGAGGCAAAGGATAAGACCATTGAACTTAAACCAATACTGGTAAATCCTGATAATAGTAATGAGACGACTACAAACGATATTTTAGAACAGTATAATCAGGACCCATTAACAACACCCACCAACTCACAATGTAACTGCTCAGTAAAAATTAAAAGAATTCGATATTTAGAATACAAGAAACGAAGACAATTGTTGAAACTAATTATGGATTTGAAAAAAGAAAATACACGACTCAGACAAAACCTTCATAGGCAAAAACTTAACGAAATCAAAGAAGAATCCAAAAATATTAACTTTAGAAAAGATTTTAAAACACAGAAAACAAAAATGTCACCAGAAAAAAAGATCGCTAAATTAATAAAAGAGTTTTATGTTGATGATGCAAACAGTACGATATGTCCCGGAAAAAAACAGTACATTACACGATTCAAAACACAAATGCAGAGAAGGTATCTCAAAAGTTCGATAAAAGAATTACACGAGAAGTTTTTAAAGATTCATAAAATAAGAGTGAGCTACTGTACGTTTTGGAAATGTCGTCCATTCTGGGTATTGCCAGCCACAGCGGCGCAAAGAGACACATGCATGTGTGAAGTACATGCTAATATTGATCTCAAGCTGGAATCTTTATTTAAGGCGGGAATCATTAGAGAGAAGAATCATCACGAATTGCTGGAAAGTCTTTGTTGCTCAAGATATGCAGAGAAATGTCTTAAAAGAGAATGCGGTGTCTGCAAAGGAAAGACCATTCAATTTAATGAGTTCTCCAATGATGATGAGACAGTGTTCTATAAATGGATACGATCCCGAGAATCAATCTCAACAAAAAAAGGTCCTAAAACTATCACTATCACTAAGAAAGACGAAATCAAAGCAAAACCCCTCGATATTATCAGTGAATTGGATACAGACATGAAGTCATTTTTCGAACATTGTTACCTAATCTATGCACAATATTGTAAATTGAAAGAATTAAAGAATTCTTTGACTGTTAATTCTGCTGTCATACATGTCGACTTTTCAGAAAATTATGGAATGAAAGCCGCTAGTGAAGTTCAGTCATTACATTTTGGTGGGAGCCGCAAAGAACTTACCCTACATACTGCCGTTATTTATGCCTTTGATTTTCAAAGCAGCGATATAAGACCAACATCAGTCTGCACCGTAAGCGAATGTCTGAAACATGACGCTCCAGCAATATGGGCACATCTTATACCTCTGATAAATGAAGTTATCAAAATTAATCCATTCCTCGATACACTGCATTTTCAATCAGACTCGCCTACATCTCAATATAGGAATAAGTACATGTTTTATATAGTAACACAATTGTCCCAAGATTTCCCACAAATTTCCAGAATAACGTGGAATTACACTGAAGGTGGCCACGGAAAAGGAGCCGCAGATGGAGTGGGGGCTGTAATCAAGAGGACAGCTGATTTTCAAGTAAATCATGGCACAGACATTACAAGTATAGATAAATTTATCACTGTCTTGCAAGCACACACCAATGTAACAGTTATTGCTGTAAATGAAACTGACGTGCGGATAAGGGAACAGAAAATACCCAGTAAACTTGACACATTTAAGGGTACTCTTAAAGTACATCAGGTCCTGTGGGAACTTCACTGTAATAAGTTAACTTTGAGAACATCTAGCTGTTTTAAATGCACATATGGGCAGATATGTGATCATGGAAAACATATAGGTTTTATACAAATACCACGAACAGCTGCAATAACCATGAATCAGGACAAAAACAAAGATCTGAATGTCACTCTATTAGCAGCAACAAAGCGTGCGACTCTTTGTGATGTAACAAATTTACCAACTAATCACAAATTTATTATAGCTGGGCCTTCAAACATAAAAATACTCTCCAACAAATTAATCCAAATAAAAAAATAATAATCAGAAATTTTGTAGCTACAGGTAGATTAGTTACCTCTTTGATTATAAAATAACTGATTCAAAAATTGCCAAATAATGAAAAAAATATCATCTAGGAGAACTATTGAGTAGTCTATTACCAAAAATTAATCAAATTTTGAAATAACTACGTGATAATTATTAAGAGTAAAATGCCTGATTATGGAAGGCTAAAAAAATAATTACAATTTTACCTCTATAAGACTGATTACCAAAAACCTAAGTAAATCTGAATTAATATTAAAATATGATAAGTTTATAATTATAAGTTTACGTAAGAAAAAAAATCTGACTATTATTATAATACTTTATATATTATTTTATAGACTGTCGATTTATTTGTTGTTGATTAATCATTAATAAAGTTGATTTCCTTAAATATTGTCGTATTTTATTGTAAAATGTATAAAGTGTCATCACCATACACTCGAAATCATCACCATCCACGTATAAATCATCGCCATACCATAGCCGTCAACACCATCTCACCTCTTTTTATTTAAATGCTGATATCTTCTGATTTACGCTCAAAATTTTAGTCTAAACACATTTTATGAGCATTATAGCTATCCTACGATGATTTTATCTAGTTTTACTGGCATTCCAACGTGATTTCAATTTTTTGAATAATTTGTTCGAAGAAATTTTTCATGTGTAAATCCACCCAGTTACGTAAAACTGCTGTTGGGCGACAGAATTGGGTTACCATGGGGGACGTAAGTAGGTTAGGAATTTGTCGCCATGAACTAATGAGGTACGTCGAAAACGATTCGATGGCTTGAACCGCTATCGTCACAGAACTTTTCGTGGAGTTAGGCAGGCACTATACTGAGGCCGGTTATTTTCCGGAAGACGGAAACTTAACTGCAGCTCGAACGTGCATTGAGTAAGAGCTGAACCAGCCTTTATATCTTCACTTTGTTATGCAGGAGTGTTGCAACTTCATTGAAGAGTCTCTCGATCAAATAATACAGCGGTTGACTGATTACTGAAGCCCACATAGATGCAGAGTCGCAGAACCCTTTCCGTCTTATAACAAAACAAGTTCGAACTTCAGTCCCAGCCCAAACATTCGAGCCAATAAATGTAATTCATACTTTATTACGACATAAATAAAGTTCTAGATACAAAATTTACAATTCAGACTCAGGGTTAAAGTCAGTTTTTTTTAACAAGTAGATCTTAACTTTATCGGGAAAAAGTTCGAAATTGAATAAAAAATTGGCTTGATGGTTTAATCCTGGTTCTAAAAATAAACCTAGTTTTATAATAACGCCGCTTATATCATTATTGATTTGCTGTAAACACTATCCACAAAATATAGGAAGATTCGAATGGGGTACACATTGAAAACGACAGGATGACGCCATAGCTTGAACCATTATCGTCAAAGAACTTTTCGTGGGGTTAGGCTGGGACTATACTGAGGCCTGGTCGTTTCCGTTTTCCGTATACACGCCTGTCCTCACCACGCAAGGTCTTCAGTGAAATGGCAAAATTAAAGATTTAGTCATGCGGATTTTAATTATGCTGCTACACTTTCAGGGTTTCGGCAAAATCAAAAGTCATTTAAGTATTCAAATTAGGCTGAAAAATATTTGAACGTCAAAATTATATAAGACAGTCCCCAAAAACGCAACCCTTCACCACTTCCTAGTGCTTTAGTTGGGAAGAAGGGGCGCTACAAACTCCTACGCAGAAACATTCGCGCTATCGCGAAAAGAATAATTCAAAACGTAAGTAACGTTAAACCTGTGCGAGTTTTGACGAATGTTTTAAATTAATACGACATTTTCAAGCCTGAAGCCTGGTAAGTGTAGCTTCAGGTTAAGATATTATAAAATTAAAGGGCAACAACGCAAGCAGAGGTCAATGAAAGGACCAGTTATATATTGGCCTTTAGCACAGAGTACACATGATCTTTCATTATCATAGGTGCAGTATCTATAGAAGTATGCTCATATAAGTACCAACCTATTTTGATACTGCTCCCTGATCATTCCATTATAATCCTATGAAAAATTTAACAGTTGTCTATGTGCAATAAATATCCAAAAATTTATTATTATTATTTGCTTTGTTAGGCCCACCCAGGTCTAAACAATAACGTAGTAAAGTTTAACAACATTTCTATAGCTATGAAAATGTTACTGGCAATGTAATGATAAAATTAGGTTATTTCACATATGTATATCTGTTGATGTGATCTAAGAAACAAACCCAAGAATGTGCATACCTAGGCTTGTTTTTTTTTATTAGGTACCTCTCAGATTCACCACCTAAAATATAAAATAGGAGTCTTGAAAACTATTATAATTTTTAAGTCCCTATACACCTGTCTCAAAAATCTTGAACTAAAAGATGAGAAACATAAATAAATGTTTTTATTTTTTTTTTTTTTTTTTGATTAGGCATGAGACAACTCTTGAAACTATAATCAAACAAGAATCCAACTTGACATTCAAAATTAGAACATGATAATGAGTGTTGTCCAATTTCCTACACTAAATATTTGTTCATTTCTAAAAGTAAACTAATTAGGGAAGATAGTATGTAACCTCTTTCCTAAATAATAGAGAAAACCTGCCCGTACCGTCTGTATCTTATCAGTTCGGTAATCCAGGGAATGCAGTTATCCTAATGGATTCCTTTATCACTCAAATAGCTACTGTCAGTTACATTATTTTTATTATCTGTTACTATGTACTTAGTGTTGGGATGACGGTTCATATTTGTTCCTAATTTAATAGTTTTTTTATTTATTGTTATATATATTGTTGTTATGCTTGTTGGCTGTGTTTGAAAGTAGGTATTATAAATTAATTCACCTTTATTAGTCTATGGGTTTTTATTTCAGAAGTTTTAGATTGTTTTCTTAACAAAGAAATAATAAATTGTTTCAGGTCCATTATTAGATACATTAAAGTTATGCAGTAAAAGTACCTTCATTGCATACCTAGTAAAAACATTGACAAAACACCAAAATTAGGAATAAACAAAACAAAAGCGTAACTGTCCAACGACAAAAAAAAAATAGAACATGTACTTGAAAAAAAAAGTATTTTTATATTATTGTATGACATAACCAGGGTATTTAGGCTAAGGTAAAACATAATATTATTTTCGGTTACCTGACCATCACCTACTAACACATTTACTATTCACTCATAAATACTTTGCCAATCATTTTGTCTATTTTAAGATCCACAGTACGCGCGTACATATTACATTCAAATTCAATAATTCGCGGGAATACCATCGCGAAAGGGTCCACGACCCCGCCCTGCGTAATAACATTGGAATGCACAGATGATACAACCCACAAAGGTCTTATTTTCACTTTATTCTTTTTTTAAATAAAACAGTAAAGCATTTCCGGGAATAAAGTGCTAGTAAGCCTCTAAACAACTGTTCAATAGTCTGCGCGTTGTTATTTTTACTATAAAGCTAAGATAATATATTGTTTATGTCAAAAACTTACAGTTTCCTTACAATCACTACATAAAAATAAATATTTTTAGTTGTAAAATTTCACACACGTTCACTGCGTTCACAACTTCACTTCAAAATGTCAAACTTTTTCTGGACCGGTGTTGCTACTTTGTGATTTTATTTTGCCGTAATTTTAGTCCTAAAATGTGTTAACTAGCTAAAAGTGTTTTGTTTTTTTTTTTATTATCCCACTAGTAAAAACGTATTTTTTAAATATATTTATTTAAACATCGTTTTGCTTGATTCGTATTTCGTATAATCAAAATAGAACACGGTATCCAGTGTTGCCACAACAACAAATAAAATCTCCCCAGGCGACACTTCTCACGGAATTCTCCTGCCAGCTGAGACCGCTGCTGAGAGGTTCACGTTACCTTTTCTAATTATTATTAGCGGTGCCTAAAAATAGGTCAAATATTTAAAAATGCCTGTTGGCACGCATTGCCGCTGAGAGCGGTCGTAATCGCATTCGCGCAGTGTAGTGTTGAATCAATGTTTATGTGAATTGATATAACCAACTGTTGTAAATAAAAAAGTAAGCTGTGTTTAACTGATTTAAAAGTGGGTAATTTATAGCTTTCAAATATTATATCAGACCATAAATTCTAATTTAACCATATAAACTTATTTTCAAATCAATTAAACTCTTTATGATTCGTTCGACATACCGTATAGTGTTCCCATTTTATCATTTCACTGCATTATAGCCACTGTTTTACTTTTTATTAAGCACGAACCAGGAAAGAGAGATAAAATCCCAATATTTTATTACGGATTATAAGAATAACTTGATATTTATAGATGTAGCACCTCGCGCGTTTATTAGTTACTTCACACCGGCCGGCATATTTTTACGATCTTCTGGCCCATTCCGGGTGATATTTGCGATGAGAGAACTATTAATTATATAATATTTTGACTTGTTATTATAGCAAATACAAATAATTTATATTTGGTACCTAGTTACCTATATCGAATACTTAACTCTACGACACCAAAAATTACTTAGTTAAACTTCAGAGACATGATGGGTATCGATGTCTACTCAGTCTATAACCAAAAAAAAACTGTTTATCGATAATTTGTTTTAAAAGTAAAAGTAAGTAGGTATGTGTATTTTATAAACATCGATCTTTCTTTGCCCGGAAGAATGTATTCTCATAATTTTATGAGTTGGATAGAATTGAACATTGATGTAGAACCAAAAAATAAATAATGGTGGGAGTTTTATCCTATTTTCATTTACTATTAAATAGAACCGGAAATTGTCTATAAACATATTTTAATGCAGCATTCAACTACAGTTTAATTTTATTGCTGTGTGTTCAGTAGATTAAAATTTATTGTTTTTGATGCATAATTTACAAGTACGAAAAGTAATTAGATTACTTTCATGTAGAAGCATTAGTTTGATAGTTTTGAAACGACATATGTTATTTTTCGACATATGATTTTTTTTTTTTTTTCTATATGAATTTCATCATTACACTAAGACTTACACAATCAGATTGACATCCAATCCCAAAGGCTGCCTAGCCTAAGGATAATTCGAGTTCAAGAAGATAATTGTTTGGGATGCTCTATGTCTCCTCACACAGGCGCACTACACTTTTCCTTACCACTCCATAAAAATACAGATACAGAATCCCATTAAATTATAGGCACAATACCTATTTAATTGAAGACTGGGTTATGAATTAGCTAGAGTCATCATCATCATAGTTTCAGCCGAAAGACGTCCATTGTTGGACATAGGCCTCGTTCAAGCATCGTACTTCAACCGGTTCTGTGCTTTTCGCATCCAGCGGATTTCTTCCATCTTCACCAGGTCTTCGGTCCACCTTCTTGGATGCCTTCCAATGCTATGTCTTACGGTACGCAGTCATCACTCCAGAATCTATCGGCCCTATCACCCATCGGTTCTGCGAGCAATGTACCCTGACCACTGCCATTTACGTTTGGCTAGGGTCAGCCACACAGAATAGAAAAACCAGTCCACAGTTTTCTATTCCATGGTCAGCAAGCAACTAGAAATTCATCGTTTTCACTTTAAAAAACATCCATACCGTTTCGCCTAAAGAGGTATCTCTGCTTCACTATTATTTATTAAAAGGAATAAAAGAACAAAGGAACAGTAAACATTTTTATTGTAAATATTTTTTATTGTTATCCCCTTACACACGCGATGCACTCAATGGCTTTTCAAATCTTTTGGAAACTCGTAATAGCCTTCATATGAAGCTTTTATTGGCTGTTTAAATGTAATTAGTTTGAAATAGGCACGTTAATTAGTGGTTTATGGAAAACCATTGCGAGTTTCCAATATGGCGAAATAATACAAGCATGTTACTACGCAGTTACATCTTCAGTCGGCTCTTATAATGCACTTAGACACTACAAAACTGACGTTTCATTCTATTGAGCTCGTTACCCAACTTAATTCTTATAAAATAAATTAAGGTACTAAAAATTATGCCAAGTACACACACGGTATGTTTATTTAGACTCTATTTGATGGTGTCTGTAACTATAGTAGGTACTAGATATAGTTATAGATATTTATGATAGTATACAAGGCTTTAAATGAGAAGAAAACACTAAATTGATCTACGCAATAAATAATTAAGGAAAGTTAAAACTCACAATAACTACAAATAAAAATACAGATGTAACATTGGTTATTATATCATTTTGATTATTCCTTACATTCAATATAATGAGCACTACTTTCGTTACATGATTACTGTGCCGATACAGTCCTATTTAAGTATTTTATATTATCTCGTGTTATGATAAAATATTGGGAATAACTACATTCAACTCTTTACCAAGTCGTTCGGTGCTGGACTAACGTATTCACAGTCGATATCTCAATATTACATTACACTGAGATTTCTATCATTCACTAATATACCTTCAGTTACTTGACGAGCCTAATAATCTGATTTAGAACACGCACTTTGTAATTATACTTAGTTATATAATTTTGGAAGCTTCCAAGCTTAATTTTTAAACCAACAGTGATTAAACTAATGAGACAAGGGTAAATCAAGTGAGAATGATACTTAATTAAGATAAAGTAAGACAAGTATTCTATTTTCCAAGCCGTTCCGAACAAGACATTAGTAAGGCGAATCAGCATAGCGACTAACCGCTATATTATTAATCATTAAACTTTCATCTAAGAACTTTAAATTTTTTCCTAGTTCAAAAATTTGTAAGGTGTTTAGCGTAGAAGAATATTATTTTGTTAACAAATATAACTATTAATAGTATTTTTTATAAATAGTTATGTATTATTTTGACGACTAATCAAGGTAAAGTATCGCTAGATTGTCATTAGAATCTAGAGAGCTTTAAAATATAGAGAATTATACTATAGCAAAAAGTGGCTAACTTGTAAATTTAAATATGCATTCTTATAAAAAACAAATTACCCAAAATGCGGGGACTTTATTACTGGCAATATTTCATTTCGAAAAATAAATAAGCTGTATTGCGCCTATTTTGTATTTTTATAAAAATGCATTGTAGATTTAATAAAGAGATCGAACCGATGTTTTTAAAAAGTGGATTTTTTAATTAGAAAAATACTGTTTCTTAGGTAAGTATAGAAAGAGTTGCATTGAAAACGTTGCTCTGCTTGTAATGTTAACGTGCTTGTCACTCGTAAATAGAATGAAATGTGAATAACGTATGGATATAATTTGCAGGAAACAATGTAGTAAAATCACGGTGAATATAGTAACAATTTCTAAAAGATATACAAAACGTAACTTTGATAAATCGAGAAAGGATTCCTTACTTTCACACACTCACAACCCACCCCCGTTCTTTTAATATTTTTTTTAGTACATATTATTTTATAATTTTGTAAATAATTACAATACATCGCGTTAAATATAACAGAATATAACCTTTGCCAAAGCGATATGTTTCCTTATTGTAGCATTTTGTGTATGTATGCGTTCGTAATAATTATATATATTTTATATTTTTTTCGAATCGTGTTTATCAAATACTACTCTTAATATACACACACGTATTATGTAATACATTTTTACTTGCTTCCAATAAACGAATAATGTCCCTAACTGTACATAAAGCTTTTATAAAACAAAACCTAAATCTCGTTTACACTATGATCACACTAAGCTATGCATTTAAACTGGCCACTTATGATTAAATCCTAGCGCGTAAACGCCATCTTGATGTGATTTATATAAGTCAAAATGGCAAACATTCTGTTTATTGAATGCAAACGATTGTTTTATCATCATCACAGAATAGTTGAGTCCTTTTGTTAATGCATCAATCATAGAATTACTGGAATCACACATGTACTGATTACTTTTGCTATTATTTACAGTCACCCTTCAAATGAAATGGATTCAATGTGTGTAATAATTAAGTTTCATTCATTTTAACTTCAATTAAATCCAACAGACAACCCACGTTATTGTCATGTCCACCAAAATAACGTTCAATTTTCAAATTTTTCATCATTTTTAAACAAATCTTGATGCATTAATAAAAAGCCCTCTGTTATCTCTTCTCACATCGACATAGGCAAAGAAATGTATTATATGGCATTTTTTTTTTGTATTTAAAACCAGGACGACGCGCCTCCAAGCTTTGTTGATAGTTCTCCAATGCCGCGCCCGAAGATGTTGCCAACCTAGAAAATAATTGATTGAACTTGAGGGTAAATGTATTTTTTAAACAGCAACACTTAAAGGGTTGACATATTTTGTATTATTTTGTGATATTGGGTTGCATTTTGTAAGGGGTTTAGAGGAGTGATGATACTCTGGTGATCCCGATAATGTAGAAACGGTAGGTAATTATCGAATACCCTAACAAAGCGAAACGTGCCATTTGCAGTAGGTACAAGCAAATACTGCCATATATTAGTGAGGATGAATGCGGACGAATAAGGTGAGATATTCCCCCAAAGAAGAGAATGCTTCAAAAAGACGGAACTTTTAGTGCCAGCCAGCTAGTTTCTAAAACGGAACTTAAATTTTTAACATCACCGAATCGGCCAAGTTTGGTTCTATTGTATGAAACTTCACCACCAAACTAATTATATCAAATGCTGCGAATAGATCCCACGCAGTCTTGTAGTGTTAGCATGAGTCAATTGTAACCTTTGCATTTGACTGAAGTGTAAAGGTCGCAATAGCGCTTTGACAGCTGAATACCAATCGATTCTACAGCTACTTGGAACTCTGCCAATATACCTGAGCTTAGAGTCACTAGGTAGATTATTATGTATTAATAAATGGAACATAAATAACTGGAGAATGCCGCCCTACTTCAGTGAGAATGGAAATTGTAACAGAGATGGAAACTGCCTTTTGAAAAATCGTAGACGTAGGCTTTGGTTTGACTTTGACTACACGTTCAGTGCCGGGAGCCCTTCTGGAGGGTTCACCTAGTCGCATATGGGATGCCAGGAGCCCTCGTGGAAGGCTCATTTGTAAATGTAGGTTTTTCTTAGCATTATAAACCGTGAAAATAAAATATGATGTATATTTTAACAAGATTTACAAGTGTTGGTTTTAAAATCCAAGCATTTAAAAAAAAAAACTTGGTTACAAGCAATCACAATAAATTTAAAAGGTTGGAAACTACGTATAGTGACAATACCCCCTGAACACACCATTTTACTTCGTTTTACACTGTTTTACAACACGGTTTTAAACTTTATGCCGTTGACCATCTACGATGGTTAACTTTAGCGCATACGTAATGCCGGTAACCCTCCCGGAGGGTACACTTCCAAAATGTATGGCGGCATGGCGTATGAGTTCTATGAAAAGTGGGTGGAGTCGAAAGTGTTAACACGATATAATAAATAAACAAAAGACACGAAAAAAAATGATGATGTATGATATAATGTTGTTATGTAAGTATTTATCACAATATATTAATTTCTAAGTCTAGTAGTCGCAAGCGCTACTGCTGAGCATGAGATCCTGTGTTCAATTCCTAGGTCGGGTAAAGTATTATTGGGTATTTCCAACATGCAATTCTCAGTAGCATCGCAGAATCTGAATTGTGCCCTTGATGGCAATAGGCTCGCCCCCTATTACATGGGGCTTCAAAAATAACTGGCGAAATGTGGGTGTACCCCAGGTATTCTGCAAGTCCAAGATTGGTTTACGGTAAACAATTTGGTACTAAATAAAACAAAAACCAAATGCATTAGATTTAATTTACCTAATGTTAGAAGTAGCGAATGTGACATCATATTGAATGGGGAAAAACTGGAATTTATTAATCAAACGGTTTTCCTAGGAATCACGCTAGACGAGAAATTACTATGGGGACCTCATATAACATCTCTTGCGGGGCGGCTAAGCTCGCCCGCTTATGCTGTTAGAAAGATAAGACAGTTAACAGATGTAGAAACCGCGCGATTGGTCTATTTTAGCTACTTCCACAGCATTATGTCGTATGGCATTTTACTGTGGGGTCGGGCTGCTGACATTGAATCCATCTTTATTTTACAAAAGAGAGCTGTCAGAGCCATTTATAATCTACGTCGCCGCGAATCTCTCAGGAAACTATTTAAAAGGATTAATATTATGACGGTACCTTGCCAATTCATTTATGAAAATATTATGTACGTAAGGAAAAATCCACATCTTTTTAATAAAATAAGTGAAAGACATAATTTTAATACTAGAAATAAAGATAAACTAGATCAACCATTTTTCAGATTATCTAAAGTACATACATCTTTTATGGGGTACTGTGTTAAATGTTACAACAAAATACCTTGTGACATATTGCAATTAAATGAAAGAAAATTTAAAACTCAGATTAAAAGTACACTTTGTAAACAAGCATATTACAAATTAGAGGATTATATCCAAGATAAGAGTGCTTGGAAACATGCTGGTCCTGCTCCATAGGACAATTTAGAATCAAGACAAAATCAAACAGGTTGCTAATTTAATTGTAAAATTTATAATTTTGAATTATATGACATTGATTTTACATTCTGTGATTACTTCCTCACACACTGACTTATTAATTTTAAAAACATTAGGAAAATCGTCTACTTTTACTATGTTTGTAAATATGTGAGCACCATGTATCTATCATATAATTAAATTATCTGTCGTTGCTTCATTTTTAATTCTTAAGTAATGTACGTACTTATACAAACTATTGTAAAGCATTTTAAAAGAGTAACGGTGGAGTTTCTTGCCCATTCTTCTCCATACGAAAACTACCTTTTGGAAGGGGCGACTAGAATCAATTATATTGTTCTGTAAATTTTGACGTTCAAAAGTGCCATACATGAGCCTATTTGAAATAAATGTTTTGGGAACAAGGCGTGATTTCATGTTATGTTATATTTATTTAATCGAGAAAACAGCAAACGCAGTTAAGGATATTCAAATGGAATGACGATCTGAAGAAGTCTGTTGGACTTGGAGAAGCCTGGTTGCAAGTAGAACACCAAATCAAGGGATCTCGTCAGCGGGACAAGCAGGAGGAATAGAACGTGTTGAAAATAGTTGCACTATGAGGTTCATCGTCTTTACGCACATTAATTTAAAATATATATGATCACATAAATATCAATAAATGTTGATCAGTTTATTGGCAGAGGTTTATGTACGCGATTCTCTATTCTAATGTATTTATATCTTGATCGGACGTGATTGCGGACGATAAATGTCTCGCGAAAGAAATAGGCCTCTTGTTTACTTTGTCAAAAATATTTTGTCTGTGGTAATGACCCTTGAAGCTGTGGCCGTGGGAAAAATATTAATATTTGAAATCTGGTGGCGTTAAAATGTTTATATCTAATCTTAAGATGTACTTAAATAACTAATTGAATCTCGTGAATCAGCAAGAATATAGGGCGAATATTTAATGCCTGGTTCGTGTTCTTGTAATCATTTTCAAGGAAAACGAAATTGTTTTTTAGGCCTAATCTTAAAAGGGCTCGTCCGCGTCGTCACACATGGTAATCTTAAACTATTTAGGAATGCAGGGACCGTGGAAGTGGGGGGCAGAGGGGTCAAATCCCCCCCCCCCCCTAAATAAAACAAATTCAATTTCTTCAATTTTACTAAGAAAGAAGGTTTAGAAAGAAAAGGTGTAGAAATATGTTCCAGTCACCTTGTTTGTTTTCTTGTCGTTCCATTGTGCTTCTACGTGTAACCTACGCTGGCACAACGGGTTGGTACCTACTATTTTGGACCGTGATTTGCGTTTTGTTTTGACGGAATTTAAACTATTTGTATTTAAAATCGTTTTTGGAATGGCGTGACCAAAGGAGTTTGCCCCCCGTCATGGAGTACTTCCGCGATCCCTATAGGAATGTTATATTACCTTTCCAACAACCGCAGTAACATTGCCAAGCTTGGCATCTTCAGTGAGTGACTCAAGCTTCGACTTGCCACCCCTTGATCCTTCTTCAGATCCACCGTCGTCACCACCACTGTAATAGAATATGAAATTATCAGGTAAGTATAAGGTTACTAAGTGTAAAGTTTTGGTGTCCATGGCGACAATGGCTACACATTTATAATCAACATCCACAGCCCGACTGGTGGGCTTAAGTCCTCTGTTTGATTGTGCCAATCGCCACATTTACACACACACTTGTTCAACCCATGACGGCAAAAGAACGACGCACTAAGTTTCCTTTATGATACTTTTTATCAGGATGTGGCAGAAAATCTGCCATAAATAGAAGCCAACGATGTTTTTTGAAGAAAACATGAAGTGTGAATGTTATTAATAACAAAAACAACTAAATAATAATCGTAACAAATATAAAAAAGAATTTAGATAGCGGACTATTCAAGATTTCATGAAACGTGTAAAGAAATCTGTCCGTATAGTCATGGTACTCAAGGTATACACAAACTTGTGTATTTACTCGAAATCCCAAACAAAATATCTTAATTTAGATTTAAATAATTTAGGTAGGAATGTTTGCAAGACCATTGCCAAAACTTGGTAATTCAAATATAAACAGTAATTTATCATCCTACCGACTGATTTACGGACATTTAGACTACGGTACGTGTGTAAAGAAATGAAATTATAATAGGTTATAACATTCCATTTTATGATTGCACTTTCGAAGGTGTCTTGACCTTCTGTGTAACTGAATGGTTGTTACTTAGCTTTTGGCACCGATTTCAGTTCGGCTGGAATATTGTAGAGACGTTAGGTAAAGAGAACGGTCACGGAAAATAGGTTCTTTCATCTCTAGCATGTCTGTGGGTTCTATAATACAAACGACGTAGATCTTAGTATTGTTTCCATAGACCCTAAAAAACATAGCGATCAATGTCTAAAATACAAGCAACGATGTTTTTTTGGAAGTGTTTTAGTATCTTACCTAGCATCTTGTTGCGTCAGCAGTAGACTGCATGTAGCTTCCTCAGTATGCATCCTGGCGGCCACATTCTGATAAATCTTCGAATTTAACTTGTCGTCAATCACGCCTTGGAGCTCGAAATCGCTGTACATTTTCTAGAAAACAAAAACCTTATGTGACTTACACGTAAAGTGGTAAAGAAAAGTAAAACAACTAAGCCAGAATATAAAGATAAAGGAACAATAATCGTTTAATTTTCCACATTTGCAAATTTTCCCTATTTTCAAGGAGAATTTTAACGAGTGATAGCACAAGCGGGGGTATTTTTTCCTTAACAATGTTACCACTTCATCTTTATTTTTTCCAATTACCCTACATTAAATTTTGAGGCTAACAAAAGGCATTATGTGAATGAAAAAAAAAAACCTAAAAACGCGTCTTCATGCAAGTCAAGGATCTTTTGGCGCCTGATCCACCTGAATGACATTGACACTTTGACAGGGGCGCATTGTTGGTAAACATTTGTGAAATTGTTACAGAAAATGTATTACTTATTAAGTTAACAAAATAAGATGACGGCGTTAGATCCGATATCGGCCATGCGCCTAAAGATCTTCGTAGCGGTGTAAGTAGCTTTTTCTATGATATTAGGATTTTCCGTGCCATGTATTAAAATCAGAGTGAATTTTAGAAGGATTATTTACCTTCAATATGATAGACAGGCAGGCGACCTGCTGCGGATGTAGCGCGGGCCTTTCCGCTAACCACGTGTTGATCAGCCCCACCTGAATCCCGTACCAGTGTTCAAACAGCTGCAGGATCCAGAGCTCGTCTGTCACCTGGAAACAGAAAGTCAATCATGATAACTAAGGCTTTGGAATTGCTTTGAAGTGGATTTGATAAGGTACCTATTATATGACGATGAGAGAACGTATTCTATCTTCTAGGCAGATGTGACCTGCGGAGTAATTGTGTAACACAGTAGCAATTTGACAGTTCAACAACATTCATTGCGTTATTCACGTTGTTGAGCAGACAATTTTTCGAACCTATGCCTAGCAATGGATTAGCAATATCCTTCAAAATCATTCAGACTGTGCTTGATACACAATTAGGGTACTGATAAAAAAGTAATTAGCGCCTATAGACATTTCTATAATCAGTTCCATGTTAATAAACCCTGTTCAGATTAAATTCTTTCGCAATATTAAAGGGAATTCCGAATTAGTGACACATTCAGCTGTGCTGTTTCAATTATTGTTTAAACGACATTATTTAATTGTAATTCAAAAATCATCGACGAAAAATGAGGTGACATTAACCTCAATTATTGTCAAATGAAAAACATCATGATTTAAAATTCTTAGGTCGCATAAAATTATAAGTCGACTTTTCGCATAAGTTTGCGGGCGGCGGGATTGCTCACCCGCGTGAACCATGGTACTGTCAACAACGAAGTCGCCTTATAAGTAATTTTGTGTAGGTAATTTCATGTCACTAGTTTTGTAAAGTAATTTTTGGCTTTATTCAAATAATCAAATCAAAGCACTCCATTTATTATTGGCACGACAAATTGGTTTCATAATCATCTGAAAACTAGAAATATTAATGAAACTTGTACCTTCGATCTAATTTGGTCCATCGAGTTCCTCATGAAGTTGACGTAGCCCTGTCCGATGTCCTTACCGGAACCGGACACGTTGGCTATCGTCAGGATTGAGCCGATCAAGCTGAAAACCAAATACGTTCGTCAGCATAAGCATGATCAGTCTATAATGTTCCGTCTGCTGGGCCCTGTGGGGGAGTGGGCCGTAATCCACCACGCAGGCCCAGTGTGAGTTGGTAGATGTCATATGTCTTCGAATTTTTGGTTCTAAGTCCGATTTCCTCACGATGTATTCCTTCACCGTGAAAATAATTTACACAAAGTAAAACGCCTGTCAGAGTTCGAACCCACGACCTACAACTCGTAAGCCGCAACTTCTAGGCCACCACTGCCCGTGTATAAGATAATAAGTTCGTTAACACTGCAAAAAAAAGAGACAAACTAGCCAAAGCAAAATGGTAAATTCCTTAGTCCTGACAGACCTTTATGAATTATAGAACCAGTGGTATTCGTGTGATTTCTTTCCGCACATCTCTTTAATGTGCTCCTCCTATCTTCTGTGTTAAGTTAAAACTCATTGGCTATACGGAAAGACCACACAACTATTGATTTATTGCCTACAAGATATACTTAATTAGTAAAGACTAACCAGTCTTACCAAGGGGTATCGTATTATCCAGAAACTGGGTTATGGTGTTGTGAAGGTCAGATAGGCAGTCGCTCCATGTAAAATACAGGTATTCAGCTACATCCGGTTAGACTGGAAGCCGACCTCAACATAGTTGGGAAAAGGTTAGGCAGATGATTAGTAAGGTCTCACCTTCCCTCGTCGAACCTGGCAATTTTAGCAAGCGTCGCCTCCAACACAGCAGACAACCGCGTGGTCATGCCGGTAGCCATGCCTTGCAAGCACGCTTCGATCTGCGCGTCCATCTTAGTGTGATATTGGTACTAGAGGAAAGAGAATGAAGAGGATGTAGTATTTATGGCTTCTAGGTGCCCAGTAGTGGACTGACCAGTCCAAGAAGTTGATGCTTCGAACTGGTTGGCAGTTTCTTCTTTCTACCCATCATCTGCCTTTGTCTGGATCTGAAATGCTCGATTCACTAGCAAGTCTAGCAAGATGTACCTTCTGAAGTATGGCAATGAAAATACGCTCAGCAAAGTGACTTTTGACGGTGTTAAGTTCCTGTTCTTGGAAATGGAGAGAAATCGTCAAAAACTTAGTGACATCACGATGCTCATCAGTGAGCAACGACTGAAGGAAAAGTAACGTACCTATCGTGAATCTGCACCATTTAAACTTGCTAGTGAATTCAGAGCTTGGTTGGTAGATACAGTTCTCGAAAAGTGATAAGAACTATGTGTTTATAATGGAGCACATTCTGACAACAGAATTTTCAACAGAATTTTCGCCAGTCAGATTAAACCACGCTGTCTTATTTAGTGGTCCCAAATACTCCTAGAAAGTCATGTCTCATAACGAGGACTGTATCTTGCCATTTTGTCAGAGCCTGTTCGCACATGCATAGGTTGACTTTTTAGGAAGGTTTGAAACTTTCCCTTTGACACTCATCATAACAAATATAAGCTAGGGTAAGTACAGAAGCGTGGAATATTTCGCAACTAGTCTCTTAGAATACTTTGTAAGTGGTCAGAGGGGAGTCACACCGATACATTTTGATGTAAATGTACGTACTTACAAAAGCCTAAAAGTAGGCATTAATCTGCGATCACCAATCCTAATGCAAAACTTTTTGGGCTTCTTAATAGTATTCCTGTTATATCCCTATCAGCCTCCGATGGCTTTATATACTATTTGACAACAGAAAACATACTTGCTCAAAGCAACATTTTAGGTGCCATTCAGGCATTGCAGGGACAGACAGATATTTCCAGCCAATTCTTATGAATTGGGGTCATAAAATTGGAATAACGCCAATTCAATGTCCCCAATTTCTTGTAACATAGAATACGTGCAACAAAACATCATCATCATGCAGCTATTTTTTCCTCATGGAGTCAAAGTTTTGTTGTCTATCCACTACGTTCGCTTTAAGTGTTATTTATATGTAAGTACGCCAATCTATAACTGCTTTGATATTCGTTTATAATTTTGTTATTTTGGATGTTTTTCACGCCCTTGGGCTTTGAACGTAGTGGACGCATCATTGGGTATAGCATTTTTTGGGTCTAGTTCCGTGGTGGCCTGGCTCAAACATGAAATGGAGAGGCAAAATAGTGTCTGTCTAACGGGTAGGGTCGTGAATGATGGTAGATTTCTGAGGACTGTTTGACAGCAGAAACTGTATAATCTATGCTAGTGGTTCAGAGAGTAAAGATGAAATCACTGAAAAAATTATCAATGAGAAAGTGGTACAGATGAATTGGAGTTTAGAAACAAAATGAGACAGTGGAGATTACTGTATTTAATGAATGTGGAACAAATGAAAGATGGCATCACATAGCCACAGAATCATATAGAATTTATAATGTATTCCCATTGTGTAGAATGATATGAAGTACACGGGATATCAAACTTGCCAATTCATTTGTGTTACAAGCGGTTATTAGCGCGATCAATGTTGGCATTTTTGTACAATAGAGCCAAACCAGCGAAAGCCTACATTTTTGAATTTACATGCAATCCAATTGTTTGTAAGCTCACTTGGCAACAGCCAACAGCATGCAAGAACTTGATATTATGTATAGTTACACAGGTCCTTTGGATTATGGTAATGTGGCTTGATCTACTGTGGTCGGGATCGTCGATTTTCGGAATTGAAAGCGTAGCTGTTCGTCCCTATTTTTTATGTAAGCGTTGGCTAAGCACCTTGCTGCTGGAATCTTCGATAAATTCTCCATTTCGAATTCATTATAATAGAGGTTGCAGTAGGGTATACGATCTCAATCTGAAGTTTTTGGCCTTTCAGAAACGGAAGCGAAGTTTCTTAGTTTAGCAATTTCTGACTGAAGAATATGGTAAAGCGTTTGCTGATGTTCTGAATGATATTTAAGCCAACAGTGTGACTAATGGGAATGCTGATGTATGCTTTAAGCGTTTTGCTTTAATGCTGTTCTCTTCTGCAGCATTTTCAATTGGGTAGTTCCAAGCTGTTCTGGATTATTTGCCTTTATCTGTCAGTTATTGGAAGTAAAAAATCTTGTGGTTGCTTCAGTTAGAAAATATTCTCTAAATGAGAGCTTGTTATCTGGCCATCGCAACATTATAATATGTCTTTTCGTCGTCTAGTATGTTATCTGTTTGTCTTATCACCAATTCATTGACAAGAGGGTATTCCAATGTTCTTTTTTGAAAGACTCCTCCTATATCTATTAAGGGTCATTTTTATGAGCTCTGCCATCCGTTGTCTTCTACGTGTGCCTTTTGCCATTATGATCTTATTTTGCTTTCTATTCTAATTACTATCAAGTATAACACAATATTTTGGTGGGTATATAAATGCTCCACTACAGGTTCGCAAAATGATCGTTTCATCAGGTTGAGTAGTGTCTCGACAATTTAGTCTGTTACAACAGGCAGAGCTCACACATCATGGGAACATCAAAGATTAGTTTTTTATCCAATTTTCCTTTTCTTCCACCACTACCTGTATAGGGAAAGATCTAAGTACTCACAATATCTACCCCTTCAACTGCGCATAACTTCAGTGCCTGGTTCTTAGCGTCCAGGGCCACGTTGACCATCGCGCAGGTTTCCGCCGGCAGGATGTAGTCCGTCGACATGAAGGTCACGCTCTTCTTCAGCCAGGACTGAAAGGAACACACCGATCTGAGAAAAATCTACAAATGGGCGAGAGTTTCCGCCGGGATGCTCTATAGAATTGTCTGTGTAAATGGTTATTCTTTAATCATGCTGCCGATATCGTGGGAGGACAACAATAAGGATTCAGACCAATATTATTCTTAAAGTGTACTCAGCAAGACTAGATTTGTGTTAAGATTAGTACAAAAACTGTCAGTTCTATAAAGAGATATGAAATCAATCATACAATAGTTAAAATTTAGCGTACAAAAATCTACACTGACTTTCTACTTTCGCTTCAACAAAGTTTCTTACCTGGAACGAAGCCTCGGTCCTTTGAATGCAAGTCTCCATCATGTCACAAGCCATCAGCTTGAGCCTTTGCTCCAGGTGCGACCGGAACTCCGGCTCTGGCCAGTGCAGGTCCCTGATGAAACACTGCAGCGCGTCCAGCTTCCAAAACAGCTCCTCACTTGTCGAACAGCCGTTGCTATAGAGTGATGGAGAGTATTATGGGGTTTGATCTTTTGAAGAAATGCAACTGAATGAAAATTTTGAATTTGATCATCTTATAGCCAATTCGGATACATCTGTCGGTATGTAACAGGGTAGTGTATGAAATAAATTAAACGTACAGAAGATTAATGAAGAAGAAGGTGATAAATGAAAGACGATAATTTATTGATCCGCATAGTGTTTCTTTTTTCGAACAATGAAATGAATGCAGTGAAATTGAGGACGGCATGAGATTAATTTTAAATGGTAATTAAAAGTGTTCGACAAATCAAATACTATTTTCTCCATCAGGATTTTTAAATTTTTACCAGTGGAGGATTTTGCAACAGGCTAAATGGCGATGACTTAATACTTTGGCAGAATGATAAACTTACATGATTGAAACAATTATATAAAATAGTTTTCTTACCCCTTGATCTCCCACCTTTCCTTCTCGAAACCTTTGTGTAGCGACTGCGCAATTGAAGACTCCATCAAGTCCACATATCGCACAACAAGAGGAGCAAACGTGTCCCGAAGATGCTCATGAAACCTGCCACCTTTTAGATTTTCTGGCGATGTAATAAAAGGAGCTTTACGGAAAATAGAAAAGGAAGGTTGCGGAAATAAGTAATTTAAAAATTCCAAATTCAATATTTTGAATTAATTATTAAAAAAAACATACCTCTAACATTGATTACAGTTAGCAAGTAGCACAACATTTAAAGCCACACACAAACATTGCAAAGCATGCACCGCAAATGGTTTGCCACGCATGCCTCAGGCTCAACGAATAGCCACATCGCCAATCAAATTCGCTGCAGCAACGGATGCTCCCAGTGAACACCCCGTCCATACAGCCTGAGGCAAACGCGGCAAACCATTCGCAGGGCTTGCCTCACAATCTCTGTACGTTGCTTAGAAAAGTTAAGAAGATAGTTTCAAGAGAGTCATCGTTAGACGACAAAGTTTCGAAAGATTGGATTTGGACAGGTGCCGATCCGATTTGTTCGAACTCACCATCAGTCCTGAGGTAGTCGTTAAGGATCTGGAACAGGGGGAAGGAGTCCCAGGTGTCCGGAGGTTGTTCAGCCAATACCCTGTCCATATCTACTCCGAATAATGCCCAGAAGATCTCGGCATGCTCTACCAGCAATTCCGAAAACCACGCGAAAGCCTGTGTACAGATGAGAAAAGATGTAAATGGTACTTATAAATATAACATGTCTTGTGGGGGTCCAAAAGTATATTTTATTCAGTGAGTTATTTCAAGAGGGACTTTCTACAGTTAAACTTTTGTATATATGGATGAGTTACCATTGGCCATTATAGAGAAAAGGGATTTTTAAATGATTGGATTAAGTAACAGTTTTTGTATTTACTTATTTTCAAGTTTAACTTCGATCTGTATATCTAGATTTAACAAAGTTTTAAAACTAAAAAGACTTTACTACTTAATAATTAACCAGTGCAACCACTTGATGCGAAGAATCAAAATGGATAATACCATGCCTTTGACAAATCAAGTAGGTGTCTCTTTTAATATAATTTATTGCAAAGCTAGTCATATATCTACGACTAGTAAAACTTATAATTTATTCAACTAAAGTTTGGGATTGCATCAAAATATTTGCAAAACAAGTTGCGACATAAATATTTTGATGATATTTTTTTTGATACGCTAAATACAAAAGGACAAGATGCAAGAACGCAAGATAGTGATAGAACAACTCTACTTCACTCACTAGAAGCTGGACAGAATAGAGTACTGATACTAGTAGAGTATATTATGATATGTGCAATGACTAACGGTACTGAAGATCTAATGTGTACTGTAATGGACAACATAGGACGTAGGGTTTAGACGAAAATGATCTTAAAAGGTACTAACTATTAGATTGTTTTCAGCATTTGTTTTATATTACAGGAACAGTGAATGTTATATCGCAATCTTTAATACCTTTTAAATTATTTTCAATTCAACCACAAGAATTAAGCAAAATGTAAGCATAGAAATGTACATAAATAATAATAAAATATAGCGCACTACAGAAAAGAAAACTTGTTGTAATGTGCTCAATGTGTCGTATGTCCTAAATTGTTATGTAGAAGCATTTGTTCCTGTAACTAATGTATGTTTTGTGAGTCGGTAGTCGGAGTAGACTGTAGGAAGAATATACAAAATTCACTTTTCATTGCAGACATAAACGATTAAAAACCCTGCCAATTGGTTTTGAAAAACAAATCTAAGAAAACATTTTTGATTTGAGCCCATAATGAAAAGTCTGATCTCAGTCAATCAAATAGTCTATATCATTCGTATTTCATGCTTTCGACTATCAAAGTAACATTAAAGCTTTTGCCAAAGCAAGTTAAACTATCGTTTATCGAGTCTACTCCTTTTATATTGTGATCAAACCAATCAATGTGAAGTATGACCAAGATCAAGTGAACAAACGATTGACAAGTGATTCGTTCAGCCGAGCAACAAATCAAATTCATGAGTAGTTACATTTTGTTGACCGCTAGAGTCCGGTTTTGTGTTATAAACCTGCGGAGAAATAAAATATAAGATAGAAGTGGATAATAAAGACATAGTTTTATACTTAGCGTACATCAAATGTCGGGAAGTGAACTTATACAACATTCACTCGACGACAAAGCGACATAAATACATAACTTAGGAAAACAAAAATATTTTCAGTTCCTAACTAATAAAGTACACGATGAAGTTAACGAATGGAATAGCGACAATAAAAAATACTTGCTGATAAAACATCGTGTACCGTTGATTGAAATGAAAATACAGAATTTCCGTTTCAACCTCAAATAAATAAATAATAAGTATATACTGCCTGACATTCCCCACACTAATAGCGACAGGAGAATAGGATGCTATCCAGTCAACATTAATACATTGGTAAAACATTGCAATACACCCATCATTTTAAAGTAAAAAGTCCGATTAATTAGAAACTAACTACTATTAGAACGACAATGTTCCGTTGAAAAATAGTCATTTGTGTCTGTCGACAAATGATCAAGAAATCCAAAATGGAGGTTGTGACCTGAGGGGGGATATTTCCGTATCACAACGTATTACCAAAACAGAAAACCACGACATTCAGGATAGACATAGACATATTTAGGCAAACATTAACGAGCATAACTTCAATATTATCCGTTTCAAATTCTTCTTCAATATTAAAGTTACGCTCAAAAACTTGCTATTTTCGGGTTGTGACAGTGTTTGGTTTAGCTGCATTACCTCTGCGTAATGTTCTTCGTTTTGTTGTAGAAGATCGACACATAGTTCTGCTAAATGAATGAGGTCTTCCAGCTTTTTTGCTGGTGTGACCATTGTTTCACCTCGTAGATCCTCTGAAAGGGAAATATGTATGTTGACCACACAAAGTTACAAAGTTAGTCAAAAACATTTCTTTTATTGATTTGTCTCATCAGTCATCACACTCATAACTATAATCATTGTCATAAAGATTGAAATTTTGAACACGGCTCAAAGCAAACGCAAATATTTAATTTGATTAAATAACATTTTTTTTTAAACCCACATTTAAAAAAAAAAAATTACTGGTTTGTCAACAAATTGACTAATCAAGCTTTCAGATCAAGTTGTCCAAGTTTTAGAAATTGAGTTTTAGTCTGAACTTAGAACTAACAATAGACTTTGCAGTCTCATCTGACTGTTATTTGCTTATACCAATAAGGGTCTTGTCATAATAACAAAAATATCCCTTTTTTACACCATCGTGTTTTATTAGAACTCCTGCTTACCTTCTATATTAGCCTTCTGACTAAGCTGCGTGTAATTCAGCAAGGCCGCATTCTCCAAACTCGTCTGTATCATTGCTCTTACTTCTTCTGGGGCTACTGGTGTCACTACGTCTTTCATTAATACTCGCTCCAGTAGTGATAGTGTTGCCTGAAAGGTAATGTTTGTTTTATACTTACTGATCTGCAAGCATCTTTTCTTATTAATTCAGCTCGTTTTATATTCTGCTCTTCTTCTTTTGATTTTGCATTGTTTAAGTTGAATTTCTGATGTCCTTTCTGATTAAATTTTATTTAATATTTTGTCTCTTTAGAGTTAGGTAACTAAACATGATATATGTTATCAGTGTTTTTTATCCCCTATTACATGGGACTTAAAACATAACTGGCGAAATGTGGGTGAACCTGCTACAGGGACACCTCTGCCCAACCCTTCGGGGAAACAAGGCGTGATGTTATGTTGTGTTGTTTTTTATCTCAACTGGATTTTGTTTACTACAGCTATTTTATTTTCAGTTTCACTACTTTCTCCCAAAAACCCACCTTAAGCGCTCCCTCGGGCCTTCCAAATGGGAACGCATATCTGAAGTTCGTGATCTGGTGCTGCAGTAACGCCTTCAGTCGTTCCTTTATCTCCGCGAATTTCTCTTTTTCTTGCACGGTGATGCTGCCTACCCCGTCCGGCCTGCCAGTCAACGTCGCTGTACTGTGAACCACTTCCGGCGTAGGGCTTACTCTAGTTGGGCACAAGCGGGATATAGGGTAGGCTGTGAAATCAGCAGCTTAACTACTAACTAAGTTCTAGATATAGATAAATAATTCTAGTTTATATTAAGGGAGAGTGTGAATTTTATTTTGTAACTGCTCTGCCTTTCTTCATGAGTTTTCATTTGATTTGTTGTTTTATTTACTTTTATTAGCGATTCTGTTCGCTTTTAAGATAACTTAATTGTCGAGAAAGAGTGTGTACTTTGATTTCGTTAGGTACTTCTCTGCCTTCTTCGTTAATTTAACTTAATGAATGTTGATCTCGTTTTGTTGTAGCGGTTGTTTCTAAAACTTTCTTGGCCTTTGCTTTTTTAAATTTCATTTCAGTATTATGACGGTATTAGTCCTTGGATAATTTTGTTTTGACGACTCAATGGGCTATGATTTGATTATTGCCTTTATTTTCTGTTTAAAACTTTATCTTTCCTTTTGTGTGATAATTATAATCTCATCAAAATTGTTATAAAGGCCTCCTTTCATAGAATACTTAGATATAATATTTTAAATTCTCAAAATTCATGCATTATGTACTGCTCTATATTACCATTCTTTTTAAAATTTCAGAATATTTTACCCACCAACCCGCACTGATCGCCATGGTGGATTACAGCTCTCCCTAACAGAGAGGAGGCCTGAGTCCCAATAGTAGGAACATGTTATGTGGATTATTTTATTACTTTTATCTTTTCAACTGCTGACTCCAAAAGCCCGAAATAGATACATTAGTAAGGAGAAGCAGGCATAGTTAGTAAGCACATTTAGTACGGCATAGTCAGTTAGTATAGGTAAGTACTAATAGTAGAAGCAACATCACACTCATGTGAGGCAAAGGTTGGGTAGGTCGTGGCTCATTACTAGTTTTGGTGTGTGAAGCTGTTTTTGACATGTTTACCTTGTATATGAGTTTGAAATTCTTTATAAATTGAAAAATATTGCGTCTGTTGGTGTGAACCTTTAATTTTTATGGTAAAAACACCCGATTTGTTATTTCTCTGTATGTCTGGTTTGCAAAATTAACACCTTTTCAAATTTTCTCTTCTGCAAATATTGTTTCAGATTTTGTTTCAACAATTATTTTTATACTAAAGGTAGGACAGTTCTAAATTTTTCGTCAAATGCAGCTTCGTTTCTATCCATTGATCACTGCTAACATTCACATTCAGTTGCGGACCTAGTACATCGCCTTGTGGGACACCAAATCTAACACATTTACCATTCAATACCAACCTGTTATTTTTATTTACAAGTTTAACTACAAATGCAGATTCTTATATACTTTTTACATAAATACAATTGACTTTTTATTAAATTTTTGGTCATCTTCGGTTTCCTGCTGCTGGACATAGGTCTCTTGCTTAAGAACTTCAATTTGGTAATTGAAGCCAAAGTTTTTCTCACGGCTATTTATGTAGCAATAATTCAGTTTGTCAATATGCACATTATTTTACTAATCATTGGTTTTTCTTTACACTAGTGCCAATTTCATTACTTTTATCAGACTTCGGCCTTTTTTAAACTTTGATTTCCATCAAAATGTTTAGTATTTTCTACTGCCCACGACTTTTTATAGATCTTTACAAAAATATAACAAAAACTAAAAACTATCTATCTACCTACCTGTTACCATGAACATGACTGGCACAGAATGCGAAGGAGTAATGCATGAGGGTCGGGTCCACAGTCTGAGACCCACTCTCCGCCACGTCTAGGAGGTCTGATAGGTAGCAAAGGTGCCGGAAACAGCCTCGTACCCCGTATCTTGCGCAGTATTCGTCCAGGACGAATACTTGGCCGGGGGAGAACCAACCCTGGAACGTGAAAAGCAGATGTAGGTGACCTTGGCTATAGCCGCTGTTATTTTTAAGTGTCTAACAAAAAATATATATAAGCCTAAAATGGTACGAATAAAATGCACTCACGAAACGCGAGACTTATGAAATGAAAGTCCGACGGATTTAGTTTCTTTGAAAATTTATATTTGTCGAGTTAGAGTAAGTTTCGTAATTAAAACTTTTCGAGCCGTTTCGACAGCGGTTTAGATAATAATGCTTTCATGCTAAAATGGCTGAACAGATTTGAATGAAAATTGGCACATGGGTAGACCATGACATGGATTAGGATATAAGTTAATTACTTTTTATTTCGATATTCTCACGGGATCGAAACTTATGCGAGTGAAACCGCGGGGCACAGCTAGTATATAATATAATATTCTAAGGTACCATCAACAACAACGGGTTCAATTTGTTCGGTCCGTGGTTCAACAGAACTATTTTTGACAGAGAGGAGACTTGAGTAGTGTGAACACGAGTGTTTGATATAACGATCTAGTAACTAAATGAAATATCCTTACCAAAGAACAATATGGGTCTTGCAAGCGATACTTCAACGTTAAAGACTGCAGCACACAGAATAGTTGATGATGGTCGTACTGACACGGATCTGCCTGAATGTAATCCTCCATACCATGCTTCCGAGCTTTATCAGCATCTGTAAAAGAAAAGAAAATAGTATCAACTAGTGAAAAATGACGGGAACTAAGGGTAGAATTAATATAAAATGATCATCATTAATTCTCAAGACATTAGAGCTAATAATTAGGATGAGCGCTCGGCTTCTCGGAATAGCTTAATGCAAGGTAGAACGAAATCATATAATTTGCTATGTTCCCACACAGAGTGGTATATTCAGTAGTATATTGGTAATACAAATCAGCTCTAAAACTGAGCATAAAACCTTTTGAACAGTGAAAGAAAATCTCAATAGATCTAGATAAAAATATATGAATTACCAATCGGTGATTTTCCATAGATATTGCCACGGGTAGTGAACACCAAAATTGTTAATTAGTTACGATACACCATGATATTGACGTCAAACATGGAACAGGAGTATTGGTGATAATTTCTGATAAGATATGGGATCAATATAATGATTCAATAGATACCAGTGGTACAGATAGTACTAATAAAACTACAGACAGAAGCTTAACGGAAAAAGTAACATCAACAGGAATTTAGTATTCGTCAGTAAATACTTTTTCATTGTAGACTATATATCTAGTAGGTTTGAATTAGGAAGTAAGTTTTAGAATGTTTTATATACGCAATTTTCTAATTCAGCATGGTTTAATTTAACGAAGCATAAACCACTCACATCATTAGAAACGACTTTATCACCATCTCATAATGTTTTATTATTACTATATTTTACTATTACTATCTTTTACTTACCTCCCATAATCTTATGGTGGGTATCTGATGTTGTAGGCGGTGTAGGTTTATGACTCTGACCAGTGGCTCTATATAGCGCCATAACCCATAGATGGCATTCATTCTCATCGGTCACCCCCATGAGAACTGACTCGCCGTCTCGAACGGCGTTCATGAAGTATTTAGCACCCTCCAATTCTGCAAAGAAATTGATGGTAGTTGTTTCGTAGGTTTTTCAGCCATTAAGGACAGTGTAAAGGTATAGAAAGAGGCCTCTAATTTAGTTTTGAAAGAAAGTTTATATTGAAAAATAGAAATGACATTAAATTCTTGAAGCACTATTATCCAATTTAAACGTTAGTTTACAATAGCCATGGGAATCGAATCCATGACTTCTAACTTCCAAGTCTTCAGTTGCCATAAAAAAGGTAATTAGTTAATTATATTTTTGATTTGAATAAGTACAGACAACCGCACATCAGTGGTTTCACTTGATATATGAAAATCGCTCTTACGACTTCGAATTAAAGGCTATGGCAAATTGATACCATAGACGGGTGGTTTTCTGTAAAATAGTTTTTTTTTTTTTTAAGTTATAGAGAAGGAAAATTATAAATATAAAAGAATAATAATCATAAAAATGTTCATTACCTATTTGTTTCTTGTTTGCCTTACCTTGTCCGACGATCAGCTGAGCTGTATAACAAAACGACATTTTAGTAAACTAAATTATATCTGTCCATATTTAAAAAAAAAATTAATACTTCTAAATTCAAAGTATAGGAGAAAGGAGTTAAGAGATGAAAGATAAAAAAACTCATCGAATGCGCCGTGTTTAAAGTCGGTTAAAATATAAATGGGGGCGCTTTTTTTTTTTTGGAACAATTTAGGACATTTAAAAATGAGTACTGTACCGCTTGCTAGCTCGATATAGTCGACTGTGAATCCATCTAACTGCATCATCTCAGCAGGTTCTGATTTCTTATCTTTATATGAACATAAGGCAAAAGTGTACTGGCTGACTTGAACGAGCACCATGTATCTACGCTTCCATTTCCGCCAAACGTTCTTGCCGATTACATGAAGGTAGCTGAAAAAGACAGACAAAATGTAAAAAAGAGAACATGTTCATGAAATATAATTAAATAACATTATATTTAAATCTACAGGAACTGCAGTTAAAAGTTCGATCACTTATATTTTTGGACCTTTGCAAAAGTATTCGACCTTCTCACTCATTCATTCACTTTTCTCAAACTAATTCTAAAAGATAAAGATATATTATGCAACGCATTCAGCAGCTTTACCAAATTTTAACTGCCCCATGGAAACTTTCCATTAAAAATTTACAATTCATAATGGTAAAGATATTTTGGGAGTTCTACAGGGCAACAACGTTAGCCCTCTGATTTTTAAACAAACTCGTATTAAACTTTGACTTTAATTGTTCTAGTTTAAACTTTTGTTTTCTAGAAGTTATTACTTTTAAGAGTCAAAATCCTTTGCATTTATCTTTATAATAATAATTAATAAAATAATAATTAAATAATTAATAATTTAATTTAATAATTTAATAATTAATAATAATAATTTATCTTTATAGTATGTACTTAGACTTACCCACAATGCTTCATGTTTAGAGGTTTATCCATTCTGCAGGCGATTTTGATTCTCAAGTCTTGGTCCGGTAGATTTTTTGGTACCGTCATTCGATGCCATTCGGGTACCTGTAAATAACAACATACTGGTTAATACTTAAGTCTGTTAATATTATTGATGGCAATTATAAGCTTTCATTATGTCAAATGAAAAGAACGCGGTGTGGCAAGCAGACTTCGATGACTTTTACGTAATAGTATACCATTTACCTACTATAGAGCCTGATGAAGTATTAACAACTATTTGAGATACGATTAGTCCATCAATGGTAACAACTTTACATGACAACTTCTGCTCGAGTAGTTAACAGGATCTTATCGTCTCTCAAATAGGCTCTGAATTCTTAACCAGTCAGACAAAGAATAGGTCTGACAAAATATAGACCATTAGTACATCACTTTACTTACTTTGCTAGATAAAGGTGTCGGCCTAAGCACTACTTTTCCAAGCTCCTTATCTTCAAGAGCCAACACTCCAGGATTCTCAGTATACAGCTTCACCTTCACGGCAGGCAAAGGCTGTGTCGTACTGAAGTCACCTTGTGTGTCCCACCTAGTTGTAATAGAATATATTAGGAAGGAGACTTAACAATGTTATTCTATAAACTTGATGTAAAATAACTAGAAATAATCATGTGTGCTGTAAAGAATCCATACTTATTCGATCGATAGTTCAAACAGTAAAACATTTTTTTTTTACAGAAACGAATGTTTTATTACATTTTGATAAACTATTTTGTTAGTAAATATTGATAGGTAACTTTACAAAGTCCCTTTTAAAAAACGATAAAAAGTGTTAAACTCGGTTTAAGTTAACTTTAAGTAAATGTCATTGTAACTTACATAGGTTTAGAGGCTTCTGCTTGGTCGGTCTGGAGTTTGTCTCCGCCTTCAACTTCCATAGTGCAATAAACTATTCTATTTGGTGCTAAAGACTTGAGACCTTTCACCTCCATTACAACCACCTAGAATATGTTCAAGATGATGATATGAGACAAAATGTTACCATGAGACCGTCCCTTGAAATAACAGTGTTAATAAAACCCATTTAAAATAATTACCAAAAATTTATGATTGAACATAATAAAAACATTAGATATTTTATAGTAAAATCTAAAATGTATATAGAATAAATCAATATGACGATATTTCTTTACCAATTCCACTGTGATGCAAATATGTATATGTTTTAGTTAATTTGGAAAAAAATATACATAAATAAGGTTTTCGCCAATTCCCAAAGTTACCTCTATTTGAAATGTAAGCACTACATCCATTTTTGTGAGCTGTGCGTCCACGTCACCCCCATCAGCTTCGCCCGTCAACTTGTTGGCAAGCGAGCCTTGCGATCTGAAACACAGCTGCTTACTCAACCTTGGACTCGGATCCGGCCCAGCGTTTGATCTAATCACCATCAAGCAACCATTTCAAAATACCACCACCAAAGAATTCCACCAAGAAAACATTTAACCCAGATATATTATTTACAGAAATTGACAAACATTTAGGCATTAGTAATATAATTGACAAATTATATGAATCACAAGTTAGGAATGATATATTTACAGTTATTAAGGAAAGGGAAGCGATCGTTACATTCACAAGCCCGAGGGAATGATTGGTGGCATACAATATGAACCCATCACCGATACCAAGAATGATTAAGCATACAAAAGGGTAACATTACAAATACGTCGGAACACATTATCTAAATCTAAGGTACTGGTTAAGTGGCGTTTTGGTTTAAATGTATTAAGCGAATATGTATTAACAGTTATAGAGACTCCAGTTTACTAGTGAAAGAAAGAGGTCAGAAAAATAAAGCTAGAGACGAAGAAATAAATCCGATAGTGCACTTTCATGTTGACTCAATTCCACTTGATTTAACTTTGACGGTTTAAGTTTCTCAAACTACAATATTAAATCAAATGGAACCAGTCTAAATGGAAATATCAGAGCGAGCTTTGAACTGGAGACTCGTGACTGGCGAAATGAAATGTTGTATATAAATGTACAAATTAGAAAGCAAAGCCCTACCGAAGCTTGAAGCGGAGTAGTTTCAGTATTAGACGAAAATGTAAAAATAAGAATTAAAATAAAATTTGAAAATGTGGAACAAAAAGTTAAAGCAGTGGGATATATTGAAAAGCTTACGAGACTAGTATAATTTACATCTGGGGTATTGTATCTACGTTCCAAATATTAAGCTGACGCTTAGGTGTTACTGTAGCTATTTAGACTAGTATTATAAAATCTTTATCTACGTTTTTATTAACTATAAGCTTATTAAAGACTTCTGGCAGTGTTGTGGAAGCTTTAATATATCCATTGTTGTCATTGATATCAAGTATATTAATAACTTATTTTATTGGACCACGGGTTTTGTAATCTAGATTTTTAATATCAGCAGGAAGCTCTACTCTAGTATACTTTTACTTAGCTACAGTGGTCCTCAAGACAACATTAGGATTGCAAACTGTATCATTCATGTAGGGAATGTGTTGGGGTCCTGCTACACAAGACACGTGCTTAAAATTATCAATTCTGTACTCATTACTTGTACTTCCTTTAATATTACCGTCCGGTTATGTGCCAGGGACAGAAAAAACCAAATAGAAATCAACAAGTAGAAACAATGAATGTCTGGATGAACGTCTAAGGACTTTTAGAGAAAAAAACGATAGATAAATTCAACTTTTGGTTTTTGGACACATGGGTGCATAAGTAACGAAACTATAATGACGACGCAAATTGATTTTCTAACTTCTATATTTTATAATATTTCCTTCAATACATATTCTATTAAAATATTTGATATACTTATGATTTCCAAATGATTAGAAACATTTCTAAACAAATGCTACAGAACTTCATGTGTTCAAATACCAAGACTATAATAGAGGGTTTGGAAATCGTGACAATATAGACATGATTGTAAACGTTGCATCCAGATGAGATTATCAGTTGAAATCAAACATTACTAACAGTGGAGAAGATGAAACACCACGGTAATAAAACGCATATTTAGTTAGTTTTGAAAATGTTAGTTCACATTTATGATTTTGGGTCCACCATATCATTTTTGAAAGTATCTTCAGTCAAAGTTTGGTCAAGATAAATATTTTGATGGTTTTCAAAAATGTACAGTGAACTTTATTCTTATTTGTTACATACACCATTCTTTGTACACCTCCCAATTCAGACAGTGGTTTTTTAAATACAACCATTTTGTAATCCTGAACTGGAAAGTGTACGTCGAGGTTTTGAACAACAGACACATAGACTAAATACATACATAGAATTAATGCAAAGAAGATACTTTTTCACTGGTAAATGAATAGATAGAAAAATACAATCAGCCAAAGAAATTAAGTATAAAAACGACATTCCTTAATATTTTCTTTGCATTTTAACGAGACCAATTTGAATTCCATGAAACTTTATGGATTTCGATGAAAATATCCAAATAATAATTCCAGTATTCAACAACCATTCGAGATGGATTGACCATTGATAAACTACATTCAAGTTTAAGCAACAATAAGGATCTAGAATTTTCCAGCTGATTTCATTTCTTGGTCATTATCATCTTCCTACCCTTGCTTCATGTTAATTTGGGGTCGGCGCAAGACGTTTTTTTCTAGAAATATCATTAGGTATTCAAGAGTGTAAAGTTAGAACCTTGAGGTATTTTATCATTGATCAATCAACAGCATACATTGACCACATCCAATACAGCATTGAACTTTTAACAGACATTGATTCTCGAGGCATGAACATTCATACTAATTAATTTTGATGTAATTTTATTTTATTCACAGTTGAATACATTTACAGTTGCGTCGGTTATTATTCTTTGATATATGTATATAGAATAGTTATTATATTATAAATGTACTCAGTTTTTGTATTGAAAACCATGGTATATTTACTGCAAATGTATTCTCAATTCAAGCGATCGTATTTATCACCATTTCATACAGTTGCTGGAAAATAATTCTGTGATCATCTGATTTTTTCTTAACTGTGTGAAAAGGTTCTTCAGGAAATATATTTCTGCTGTTTTTATTATTATGTGTACCCTACAACACTGACCTGTGATTATACCGCTTGATTTTATGTAGACCATATTTGGAGTCCGCCCCGCCCTTGGACACGGGTAGCGACTCCAAGTTAGCCATCAGAAGGTTGATGGATGACTTCAGTTCTTCGATGTATAGCGACTCCATCTCTTTCAGCACGAACTTTGGCATAAGCTTGCGGTTCTAGAATAATGTTTTTATTAGTATCAACTTTAATTTCATTTGTACTGATGTTGCTAAGTTTAAAAAAAAAATGAAGTTTATAATTTTTCGAAGAATTGGTATCTATTTTGTCAAAATTATTTATTACCTTTTCCATTTCGTTGACTTTCTGCATTCTTCCATCTAACTCTCTTCTGATAGCTGCCGCTTGTTCATCGGCAGAATCCAACTATAAAAACATCCAAATATACTAACTTATCTTTAACCAATTTTCTAATTAAGTATCGACAGTAATACAAATTCTCATATAACCTTCAAAATATTTAAAACTTGGAAGCTTATTCCCTCAAAGGACCAATGTGTGATTACTCGTTAAAACAAATTGGCCCATTTCAACTAACATTTGGTTTTAGCCAATTCAATTAACCGTTCGAGGTCAGATGAGCTTAATTAATTTTAATGATTACAAAGGCAAACATGAGAGCTTTGATGTGAATTAGATCCCTAATTCATATCAATTTGCTTTAAAAAGAATACTAATTTTGTAGCTTGATGAATATTGTAAAAGATCTGAGCTTCGAACATGTCTAAATTTTGATGAAGGCAAAGCGTTAATAATTAATTTTGATATTAAAATTGGAAAAGCCTTTGTGAGAGAGAAAATATTATGTTATTAACACATTTTGGAGTGAGATGTTTTAACATAAGAGAGTAAAAATGTTGTTTGTGCTGAGTTTTGATTAAATACCTTTTTCGTTAATGGTCTGCCTTGATATTTGAATTACAGAATTATTAAAATTTGATTTGAATTCGATTTATGGACGAGAATTTATGATAAAATCTAAAAATAGTCACAACAGAAACCAATAATCTGTCGCCATACCACACCAAATACCTCTTGAAACCTGATGATAAGTTTAAAGGTAGTAACCGAGTAGGAATAGTTATAAATAAGACAGAGACAGATACTTACAAGAAGAGCATTGAAAAGCAACTGATGCTCAAACTTTTTGACCCCAAGGATTTGCTGGAACATGTCATAAAGCTGCTCTTTGCTGAGGATGCATTCAGCGTTGAGACTCTGTTGCTGCGCTCGAGATGGTCGTTTGGATTCGTCGTCTCCTGGTATGCCTGAAGATGTACTGGTTCTTACAATACTGGATTGTAGTTATTGGAAGTGGGATGTGTTGGTGTTGAAATGTTAAGAGGTATATCAGAATCTATTGACTGTTTGACAGTCTTTATATTAATTGGTAAGTGTAGAATAGTGGATAGTGTTTAAAATGTGGAAAATTTAGATACGGATAATTGGACTTCATAATAGTCTCTATGACCATTACAGTTGTCACATAGTCTTACGCTAGTTATTTTAAATGCTGCTCTTCCAACAAACGATGAAATACAGTAAGTGTTACACGGAAAGCCAAGATTGTGATTTAAACACATCAAATCATGCAGTGCACTTAACAATAAACTCACCTCAAAAATCCTTAAACCTTTAAGTAATGAAATGTAAAATATACTTATATGTGAAGTGTTAATAGAACCGCGTGTAACTGTAAAGTTGATAAGTGTAAAAATTGCGGATGATGTTAATGAAAAAAATAATGTGAGTGAAAAATATTTGGTGATAAATATTAAATTATTGAGTGACGAATTATTTTTAAAAGATTCTGTAAAAAGTGTTGTAAAAGACAACAATAAAGACATGAAACACAATATTTTAAATCACGGTAAAGTAGAAACAATTAAAAACGTAGATGACAAATACATAGAAGTAAATTTTGAAAACGTTCTTATCCATTTTATAACCATATAAAATGCCTCGGTGTACAACGAATACTAAAGTCAAGCAACGGCACAAGACGTAAGCGAAAATATGGAAAAAAGGAAGGAATCAAATGAAAATCTTTGTCGAGTGATACCTGTTATTCCTGTTCAGGATGTGTGAGAGAGACATGTCGTGAGAGAAAGGGAAAGAAACACAGACAGTGAGACAGACACAGGCACACACATTTTCAGGTACATTTAATTTTAGGACCGGTGTTTCGCAAACTCGTAATTTTTGCGTAACTTACGAGTTTGGTGAGCATACCTTTGGTGATGGAGTCGATATTTAAATTTAACAATTCACTCTCCCTCGAGTTTGTAACTCTTTAAAGACATCACAAAGGTGTGCTAACAGCGACTGTAAGACATTTACATTCTACAATACCTATTCTAACGGTTGCATCAAATATAAGTTTCCTGATTGTTTTTCAAATATCTGAATTATAGAAATTCTTTGATTTTAAAGATGAAAGAGAAGATCACAAAATATATTCAAAAATATGCCAACCAGAAAACTTCATGTAACTGTAACATTTTGCTATAATTTATTATGAAATGTTTCAAAAAGTAATTTTAGGAATAGATCGATAATGTTCAAGTTTTATTTTTGCAAAATGCCACAGTCACTGAGTATGATCCTATTTTAGGAATGGTTGATAATATACATACACGGGATTATGATAACATCGAGTACAAAAATGGATTTCACCGTAATCTATTCGAAAACAAGTTAACTGTCGTTGTAATTAAGGTTGCTATTTCGAAAGAACGTCTTTATTTACCAATCAATAAAATAAACAACAGAAAGAATGTGATCCTAAAATTTGCGAACGTAAAATATTTTCTCAATAAAAATAAAGTACATAAATATTGAAATGATGACGTTTTAATTAAAATAACTAGGTTGACAAACACTACCGCACACAGATCATTCTTGTGTCTACGGAGCCAATGAACCAATGAAATCAATTTTGAAAACAATAATTTCATTCAGAACATCGTTTGAAAGTATTCCAGAAATAAACTTGAGCGATACATGTATGTTTTTTTTTTACGTCAAAAACAGACTACCCGGTAAACCTACACTCAAAGGTTAACCAGAATCAAAGTATTTTAATAAATACACACCCATTATGTTAAAAATAAATACATCAAACGCGAACATCTTTCATTTTCCGACTGATGATAAATTGAAACAAATTCCCGCGAATTACCTTGCAGACTGAGGGATTTGGTAATGGATTTGTTATATTTCTGAGAATCGGGTGAAGTTCTCAGAATTAATTTATGCTTTTCATAAAATTAGCTTCTATTTTTTTACGTTTTCTTGTACGTACAATGAATGAGAATCTTGTTCCTTAATACCATACTAAGAGAGACTTTTTGGAATTAAAAAGTATGTAAAAATAAATTATACCTACTGAAGGATCTCAATATTTTTATGCTAATTCTGTCAATCTACAACCAATTCCAGATCATGTTGATGATCTTTATAATCAGGCTCGCGTAGACCCAAGCGCTACACAAACATTCAAAGGCACATTGCAAACATAAGCACATCAATAACTGATGCCTCATACACTGCGACATGCTCCTGATCCTTCACTCCAAACTTAGCTGCCGTCAACGAAAAGAAATTTCTTCAGAAATTAATAGAAACATCAGTAATTGAAGTAATAGAATTGATAAAATTATTCTAAGATATGTTATAGTTGCTATATGAATTAAAAATTATGTAGGGCATCACAAAATTAAACGTTACGAAACCATATACTTCCGACAAATTGATTTGGTTTCTACTAAGTTTGCGTCTAATTAATTAGAAATCAAATCAACTTTATGGATAGGAGATTTATAAATGGCTTCATGAATCAGTTTTGTTATTGTTACTTCTTAAGTTGTAGGCGTATCAAGAAGAGGCGTTCCGTTATCGCTTGAATCCGTTTCTTCAATAAAGTATCGGATTTCTTTTCGCCTACGTGCTCCATTAAGAAAGACGTTTCCCTCTAAGAGCAATTGGAACTCTATTAGCTTCTGAGATTTGTACGTAATTTTATACAATTCTGATAAAATATTGCTCAATGGTTTTTATTGAAAAGCGTTTCGCTTCTGAGAAATTTTCTTTTAATATTTTCAAAGCAAATGCTTTGATTCTGTTTTTCATATAATGATAAGAAAGAATTAAGTAAAGAAAATTAAATAGTCGGTTTGAAGAAATTCTTTGTCGTTATCGTCAACTTTAGCTTTTACCTTTGAGAAAAGCGAACTTCCATCGTAGAAATAAATTCTAACAAAATATTTATCTTAGTTATCATTTGATCATGACGATGACGTCAAAATGGAATATTTCCTTAACAGCTGGTTTCATATTTTGAATTATTTTTGTTCTCTTTCTCTTAGTAGTATATTATTGGCCATATTTCAAAGTATCACTTCTGGTAGGGAACGTTAGAGGTGTATTCATACAATTATCATGCATTTATATCGGGTGTTAGGTTCGCTCTTCTCAACTATTTTCACTTTTATATGTTCTAATAAATCATGACACTTACCTGTTCCCTTCATGATACAGTCAAACTTTGCCAACCATGATGACAGAACTGTCTCTTTACTTAATCCATCTATTTCTGGGAGAGACCTGTAAAAGTTATATTTTAGGAACTGCCCTATATGCTGAAAGAAGAGGAATATAGAAAAAGTGTCTATTCAGGAATCAAAAATTCATAAATTCTTACTTAAAGAATTCAATAAAAGAAAAACAGATAGCTATTTATTCTTTTAACCAATTCTTGTAGGTGTAAGCGTTGTTCAGACAAAGGCGGTGCTGGACTACTGTCAACTGATAATGCCAAATTGTAATATCTGACATAATGTCTTATGTCAGATATTACAATTAGGTTCTGACAAGATAGTAGTCCGCCACTGCAACCGCCTCTGTTTGAACAACGCATTAGTATCAAATCTTGAACATAGAAAAGTAATTAAAAAACCACCGGCATGCAATGCCAAATTGAGATCCATCCTAACATTCCAAACCTGACTCTCTTCTCTATGTTATTCCTGAACACCTCCCGGAAGTCGTGGTGGGAGCACGCTCCTGACTTCACCATCTGTTCCACTCTTTCAGATTTTAGGAACACGTCGTGGTAAGACTGAACTGCGTTCTGGAATGCTTCATCTGCCAAGATTTGTGTCTCACCCTTGAGGAAAGCCTGAATGCACATACACATATTACTTTATCGGTGATGATCTGGTAAGGTATATTTCAAGCAATGTATTTTCGGCTGATAAGATGATGACGCATAATAATTTTGTTATACCCGGTACAGAATATGTAAAAGAAAATATACCTAGTGGTAAATATCAAACTGTATTCTTCCAGGCAAATATATTTTACGTATAGTCTACGTAAAATGGTTAGAAAAGATATAAAGTCAGTAGATTCATGAGCGAATAGATACAGTATGAAATTTGCTACGCAAGGATAATAATATCGGAAACGTATAAATCGTAAATCTTTCGGGAGATACTAAGAATATTGCCCGTAGCTTTCGGCTTTCGTGGTTTCGGTACCTATTATTGTATTGTATATTTTACATTATGCTTTTGTTTTCGGAAAACCGATACTTAAATGAAAGGAAAGAAAAAATCCTTGAGACAAATTCTAAATCCTTGGTAAAAGAAAGTCAGCTCTGGTATCCTTTTATTAAAAAAAGAAGTTTACAATCTATTATATTTTAAAAGGGTTATTCTCATTCTTTGTTTGGGTTCTTGTATTATTAAAAGAGGTTTTCAAAGTAAACATAATCACTATAGACTTTTTAAAATAAAATTTTAATAAATTACAACGTTTTTTGTTTTCAAAAAACCAGTTATTTCTACTTTTGGAAAAAATCTATAACCACATTACAATGAAAAAAAAATTATATTCATACCTGAAACCGAGCCTGAATGGTCTCCAGTTGATGAGGAGTAAGTTTTGTGTGTCTTCTGGTCATATCGGTAGGCTGTTTTGCGTTAAAAGGATGAGCGATACATCGAGATACAAAAACGTATAGTTGTATACGCTTCTTTTTGTCTTCCTCTAGTTTTTCGATCTTTTCCTAAGAAGAAAAGGGCAAGTAATTTACTAAAACTACACCATATACTGAAAAGCTTGGTCAATACCTTGTTTAAATTAATTTCGAGCATATAATGCTCGAAATTAATTTAAACAAGGTTCTTAATTTCGTAAAAAAATTCTCGTATTTAAGCTCAAGATTAATATGGTTGTTGATTTCAATTCAGTGGTTTGTGATTACTTAAAAGTAATTTCATTTGTAATTCTAACATACCTGAGGATCTTGGTCTTTATCAGAATGGCTGGCACCAGAGGGACTTGGTGAAGGTGCTGGTGCTTCTCCAGAGCTTGCACTCCCAGTCGACGTCCTGCGCAAGAATGATCTACTCGATCTATAGCATTAAGTCATCAATGTAAGTGAAATTGGTCTTTACACACCGACATTGGTTAAAATACTTCCTTCTTCGGTTATTCCTATATGTTTATACAGACATCGGTATGCATAATATATTCTGGTTAGTCAGTGTATATAGACTTATGGTTATGGTTGACACTACAAACTATTTAGCATTAAGTAACATTTGATAATATCCCGAAGCAAGATCTAAAGCACTAAAGTACCCGTCACGAGAAGCTATAAATTATGTAAACAAACATCTTTTACTACGTAAACATTTTATACTGCGAGATAATAATAAATTGACCATATTCAATCGACATGAATTATAGACGGGTTATATGAAAGTAACAACCTATTTAATTTAGTCGGATCATATTTTAACGACGCAAAGCGCTATCGTTTGTGTTTCTTGGTACCGGAACGCGTCCGTCGCAGGGATTGTAAACAAAATACAAATTTTAAATTTGACGAGGTAAAACAATGACTACAAGAGGGACTGCAGCAGATTACTTCGGAAAATTGGAAGCGTTGTGTGGAGCATGTTATCAAGGAAGACAATAATTTTTATTCCAAAATCGATGAGATGATTGATAAAACTGTAGACAGCTTCGTGATACATGTCACTGATTCAGACACAGAAATGGAAACATCTGAATCTGACGAATAATTATTATTAAATAACATATGTTAATTAATATTTGTTACTTAATAATTTATTAAATCTTAAACAAATTCATTTTTTTTGTCGGTCCAAATGTTGTGAACTCCTGAACACTTGTTTACAAAATTTATAGCTTCTCATGACGGTTACTTTAGTTATAACTGAAAAATTTTCTACGACAGATCTAATAATTCGATAATTTAAAAGTTACTTTTTTATACCGATTTCTAAATAACCTCTAAAACTAGGGCATGATCCTAAGGGTTTAGGTAAAAGGAAGGTCAAGGGCAAACAATTACTTCTAAAGTACAGTAGCATCTAGATTGTTTCTAGAATGTGTCGTGAATGGAGATGGACGTGAGTTATTAGATATTTTTATGATAGTTTAGATACTTACGCATGAGGAGGAGGAGCTAACGCAGCAGCCTCTCTTTGTCTGGTAGCAGGATGTAGAGGTGCTGCTAATGGTGCTGTTGTTAGTGGACTAGGACCTTCATATAAATAATTTTCATTCATTAAGTAAATTTCGCTCGACAGTTAATGTTTAGTTACACCGAGAAATTTGAAGAGTCAGAGTAAACTGAATAGGAAATGGTGAGTCGGATATTACTACTAGGCCTTCATCTAACAATAGATGTCTTACGGCTGAACTATGAGAATGAATGAAAACTTACATAGGTCAGTGAGTAAGTACAATTGAATCAGACTCACAATGGATGCTTTTGTTACTATTGTCAACTTAAAAACTCATTCCACACTTGTATTCAACTCTGATGTTATTACTACTAAAATTAATATACATTGAAAAGTGAATTTACCTTTACCTGGCAGACCGGCTGTGGACCCCCTGGGCAATTCTGGTTTCCCTCGTACTGATGGTCTTCCACCCGCCAGGGAACCGGGTGGCATAACTGTTGTAACAAAGGTACATTGTAAAAATATTCTTTATATTGCAACAGCCAAAGGGGATTTTACGATTGCCCCATAAAATACACATCTGAATGTCGCAAGAGGATAAAAAGTTAAAGTTGTGTTTGCTTATATAGTTAACAATAAAGAATAATATTCTTTATATGCCTTGCTCAGCTTCTAAACATATCGAAGTTATCGAAAGCTGGATGTGCCTTTTCTGATCAACGTATAGCTGACAATAAAATTGAGTTTATTTTTTTATGATCTCAAATTTTCATCAATGTTTTTTTAATTACAATTGAATAATGTTATTCAAACGAAAATAGTTGGAAAACGTATAGCTTGTTTTTTATACTATTGATTAAATTCACCTGGTAATTTAGAGGGCTGTTTCTTGTGTTCATCTTCGCTGTCTTCTTCCGATGAGCTTGGGTCGATCATTTTGCTGCTTCTGTTAGGACAAAAAGCATAATTCCTTCATTTTAATTTATTTTAATTAAGAGGAAATCACTTACAGAATACACTTAGTATGTGGATTACTTTCTAAATTGTGTACTTTGAATGCATATTTCGTAAATTATAAAAAAAGTATATACTCCTTTAATTTATTTTAGAACCTATCCTTCCCATTAATAATAATGTGTTGGTAATTTAAAAGATACCCTCTAGTTATATTCTACACAAACATCTTTGAACTGTCGTTAATCAGGCGATCCCAAACCCTTAGAAGGGTTAATAACTAATAAATAAACCCATATTAATAATCACTTTATGGGGCAGAGTTTATGATAGGTCTCTGCAATCAATAAGCAGTTCTCTTCCATAGTGAGATACAAATTAGTATAGTCGCGTTGGCTCAAACTACGTTTGATAATATTATATTCCTATCATAATCTTATTCATTAGCAGCCTTGTTCCACCCACTACTAAGTATAGGCCTGTTCTTTTCTGTGCCATACTTCCCTGGTCGCGTCTCATCCAGGTCTTCCCCTCAACCTTCTGTAGGTCGCCACCACCAGGTTAAATATTCCTATAGTATCCATAACTAAAGCAAATGATACAAACATTTCCTTAGGAAAATCGAACACCCCAAAGAACTAGATCAAAGCAAACATTGGTAGATCTATGCCTAGTTCTACGAGTATATTTCTACTTCCAGCTATAAATGGCCCGATGGTTACAGTATCGACTAATAATCAAAATTTTGCGACTTTAAGTTCTGTAGAGTCTGACTTATGTAGTAGATCTACTGCTACAACAACAATTTTTACTTCCGTGTTTTTTCTTTAGGTACGTCTTTACATCCGATCTTAACGAAGACAGCAAAATATCTAGATTCTTTTTTTCCAAATCATCTTAAAGATTCAAAAGTCGAAGAGTTATCGCCTATAAAACAGGATTGAATACCAAGTACATCAATTTATAATACATAAAGTGTATGAAACATAAAATGTCGAGCAAAATACTACGCTATATATGTCGGGGTTACGAACCGCCATGAATAATTTACAAGGCCTGCACAACCATTATGTCTGACTATGCTTGAATTACTTTTCATATCTATGGATATTTGTATGAGTCCTGAAAACCTAATGTGTTATGGAAAATAAGCTTGTTTGAAATGTATACCAATGTATTTTTAAGAATAATTTTAGATTGAAAAGTTAAGAAGTGGTTCGTTTAAGGCAATTTGTAATCGCTGCATGAAGAGGAGTCTTTTTGGTTATTTGTGGAACCGTACATTTGGGCACTGCACAGAGGTTTCAGATCGGTCTTTTGAGAGGTAACGGTGCCTCCTGCCATGTGCAGATGGCGACTACTGGGTTGGTTTTAGTGAGATGAATCTAAAAATATAGACGCATTAAATATAGTCGACTTTATATATCTAGTCAACTTAATATACCTACTAGAGAAAACCTGAAAATCTTAGCTAGCGATTGAAAAAGTTTCCAAAACGTCGAGACCTATTTCGAAACAAAACAGGCTAGTAAGTAAATCAATAAAAACTTAGGTAACTTTTGCAACCGGATGGAAAAAGCTCGGCGAATGTTCCAGTAACGGAGAATGACACATTGAGAAGTTTTAAAATGTTTTCTACAGTTATTAGGTGAAAACCATCAAAGAAGATTGAAATGCCAGAAAAAACTAATCGAAATTAAGAGACCCAATCGTTTTAGGCTTAGTATCATAGACCAAATCATCTTTAAGACTGATATTGGTATCATTATGGATGCTACACGAAGTACTTTCATCGTATATTCCATCAAAGCAACCCAAAGATGTATTGAACAGTAAATTATTCATCGCGATGACACTCCGTTAATCCCTACTCTCCTAGCGTAGATATCTCTTACATAATGTATGTACAATAAATCTACACCCATTTCATATTCAATTTCATTTTCCATACCTATTATCCTAAATTGATAGGTTTCACAATTTTCTATATTTGGAAACCCATTCAGTATGATTGATTTTTTCCGGATCCTCCGAACTCCCCCATTATTAAGTGCTATTTTGATGTCGGATATTTTCGAACGATCCTCTTTGATGACATACAAAGATACCGAATCAATTTCCAAGGCTTTGTAAGTTAAACATTTGTTCAATTTTGTTTTGACTAGTTTTAGAAAGAAAATGTTTTGTTTAAATGATATGGAACGTTGAAAGTTGGTAATGTTCGAAGAATTTACAAAGGAATTTTACAAAACGCTATGGGGCATACCTTAAGGCACAACAACGTCTCTCCCTTTCGTATTTGCCTTATTGGATTTATTAAATAAAGCTACATCTGTTTCTAACTTTCTTTGAAGATATTATTTCGCTGCGGAAAAAGATACTTAAAGAAATCACAGGCCTGAAGAAAGGGAGCCCATGTATTCCAATATAAAGGCGGCAATTGTTTGTAAAATGGAAGATTGCTTTTCGACCCCTCATGTCACAGTCCTCGTTTCCCTTAATAATGCTTTGTCCATTACCATAAAATGTCGATCCAATATCGGCAGGATTCAATAAATAGAGCCCCAGTCTGTACAATTGAGGTTATATCTATTCAATTGCATTGAATTGAATGGATGCAAATAAAAAGAAACGCAGGCTTTAAGCCTCAGACAGCACCGCATTCAATTTATAGATACAATAGACTATTGCGATACTGAATTGCTTTAATTACGTGACTAATCACGTACTTAGGTATTCTCTTTACTTTTTCTCTGTACGGTACGGTACTTATACATTTATTGAATACTTCAAGCACACAAATGTACAGAGGCGGACTTAATGCCAGGCATTTTCTACCGGTCAAATTTTGGGTGATGCAGAGACAAAAAGTGGTAGGTACAATATCGGGGCATTTCTTATGGGGTCACTCGGCCCACTCAGGTGCTGAATGGGCACGGCTGCTTCAGTGATAACCTGAACAAGATTGGGCGAGAGATCACGGCAAATTGCCATAATTGCGAAGGCGGCTTAGATTCTGCGCAGCACACGCTCGAGGAGTGCCTTGCGTGGGTTGCTGAAAGAGGGGTCTTGGTCACCAGGATCGGGCGAGATTTGTCTCTGCCAGCAGTGGTTAGGTCTATGCTGGCAGTATCGGTGAATTGGAGAGAAATGGCTTCCTTCTGTAAGACCGTGATGGTTCAGAAAGAGGCTGCCGAGCGGGATCGTAAAAGGGCTAATCGTCGGCAAGGCAACCATCTCGACGCCTAACACCCCGAAACCTCGCCTGCAACCTTTAAGGTAGGCGGGAATTAGGGATCGCGGGCGCTCAGAGTGGGGACTCTGTCCGCCCACTGAGTGACTTCAGGGAAGACGGCGCACAAGTGTCACGTGTTGCCTTGCACACTTGCACAATTATGTTTCGAGGAGACCCCTTTACAGTCTCCCAAGAGATGTGCCCTAAAACGGACTGCACAGACGGGGTTCCGGATTGGTCATAAGACGTGATTGGTAACGGTGGCCCTTCCATCTGCAGATGGTAACCACCGGGGTGGTTTTAGTGAGGTAGGGATCCCACACTCCCCGGTCTTATCCCCAAAGCCTGGGCGCCTTTTGAAGGTTTCCCCCCGAAAACAGAAAATAAACATAATATATACACTTAATTACACATTACATTTATTATTTTTACTGTAGGTAATTAATAGGAGAGTACGTTATGAATACTAAGTAACGACTTTATTTTCGTTTCTTCTTAAATATACATGAACGATTTAATATTCATTTACAATAAAATATTCATAGAGACTGAAAGCAGTTTCCCAACTTCAAACGCACTGTTTATAAATTTCATCCTCGTACTCTGTATATTCCGTATTCACTGAGTCATACGGACGAGAAGCTAGACAAAGCTTTTCGTTGGAGCGGTTACTCTGACCTCTAGAAAGGTTCTGGATACGCAATTCTGTTCCCCAGTTAGCTCCTTCGAGTAATTAATTATTCGAAACGTCGGTTTCGTTGTTTAGACTAGGAAATCAACGCAGATGAATTGTTTTGGTTAGTGTGGGCAAGCAATTTGTGGAAAGGTCGAAAATGAAAAGGCTAGTTACGTGGGAGGATGGGAATGGTTTCCCATCAGTCGTTTATGGCTTAGGACTTAATTAAAACTTAATCGTTTCAGACTATTTAGTGCAATCGCTTTTAATGTCATTAGTGGAATCCGTGATTCAACAAATGTAGTGTGACATCTCATTGGGCATCCCCAATGAACTGAAAAGGACAATAGGGATGGATCGGAAGCGATTTTCAGTGCATAGATAAGTAACTTGGGATATATGTCATGTAAGCTCGCAGGCGATACTGCTGAGCATGAGGTCCTGTGTTTAATCCCCGAGTCGGGCAAAATGTTATTGTGTTTTTACATCTGGAATTTCTCAGTAGCAGCCCGTAGTCTGGATTTGAGCCCGGTTGATGGCAATAGGCTCGCCCCCTATTACATGCGACTTAAACATAACTGGCAAAATTTGGGTGTAGTATAACTACATAGATGTAACCCTTCAGGGTAAACAGGCGTCATATTATGTTCTGTTATGAAGAGTCAAAACTAGACTATACATTAGAGAGATTAATGATCGAAGATTAGAAACGAAAAAGTTTGAAGATGAAGGGCAAAGACCATAAAACTTGAGATTAGCTTTTGTCAAAAGATAATAGTCACATAAAAATTCATGAAGAATCTGAATTCTAGAGTCGGCAGAGGTGTATAGTATCTGAAATGTTATTTACAAGATAGAAGTGAAAACTTACAACTGGAACCGAGTATACGCGATTCAGCGCCGAGAATACACGATTCAGCGTTACCGACCGACTGGAGCCAGGTTTACCCGATTCACCGTCGTTGTTTCGTTCACTGTTCAGATAAACCGCCTAAAAAGTTTTCACTTCAAAAATCTAAAATAAGATTTTTATTTTTTCAAAATCTTTGTCATTAATAGTAAGTTTTGAATGGTATAATAAACTAAATCATTTAAAAAGAAAATAAGATATTACACTCCCCAAGGGGTTAGAAAGAGGTGGACCTATAGTACAACCATAGTATTTAAGTCTCCCATGTAACAGGGGGCGAGCCTAGAACCCAATAACACTTTGCCCGACTAAAGAATCGAACATAGGACCTCGTGCTCAGCAGTAGCACTTGTCAAGTGACCACTAGAACCAACGAGGCAGACAAGCAAAAGAAACTGTCCAATGAAAGAAAAACATTGCACAATGTAAGACAATGTTATTTATAAAACCAAACGTTTTAAAGAGAGTATTGTCTCTAGCATTCTATTTGATGTCGGGTCTTGAGATATCTTTATTTTCTTTCAATTACTTCCGTTTGTGCTCATTCGCTGTTTATTGTTCGTAACGAGTCGAGAAAAATAATCAAGGATAGGAATATTTATTTTCAACAATGGACTGGTTGCTTTGTAAATGGCGATGTTGTTTTTGTATCTCCAGGCGTTTTGATGTTATTAAGGGTGCCTGTTTTTGAAACATGGTTAATGTTGCCTACTCTTTTTTGAAAATAGCTTACTACGCAGCAGTTTTTGTTGATAATTACAGTCGGTTGTAGTACCTAAATAATGCAGCTTAGAAAACTGCCTACTATAATGTGGTTTTGTAATCGCTTACGTGACGATATTATCGTGGACGTCTAAGGACGTCACGGACAGTCTCGAGTTCAAACCCAAGGCACGCACCTCTGACTTTTCGGATTCATGTGCGTATTGTGTAATTATTACTTGCTTCAAAAACGGTGAAGTATAACGTCATGAGGAAAACGGCATGACCGAGAGATATTTCTCGAAGGCATGTGAAGCCAAGTCAGAGGTCTATGGGCGGCATAAAAACTCTGACACCATTAGTCACACTAACCACATGAAAAAGAAAGAAAGAAGTAATTGAAAAGGCATCAGAACAAGAAGAATGTTGACCAGGCAGTCTCATATTTCATACTCTTCCTGAAGTTATTACTGTTTGCGTAAAAATTAAAGCAAAGTAGCACTGAAATCCTGCTTCCTCAATTTTCCCAGTACCTATACTGTATCTACCAACTTCAGTATATTACACTCGAGAGCAATGAATCCGGGTCACTTAAAGAATCCTAAAAATCTCGGAAACTAAAAATGCTAGGTTAATGCAATAAATTGTATTTAATAGACAATGTAATACTCCTTAAATGAAAGTAAAAAAAATATGAGTCACCATACATTTTATTAACACAAAATTACATAAAGAAAAAAACTGCTGATCTCTCCTTAAAACAAAAATAGGAAACATGAAATTTTTGAACTTTATTACGATTTTCTTGAATTTTAATACTTCGTATTGCCTCCTCGTGCTTCCATTACTGCGTTTACGCGGTTTGGCATGCTGTACACCAAGTTCCTTATACGATTTTGGGGAATATTCTCCCATTCCTCTGTGAGAGCAATTTTGAGCTCACGAAGCGTGATTGGGGGAGGGTTTCGTTGTTTTACGCATCTGCCTAGCTCGTCCCAAGCATGCTCGATCGGGTTGATATCCGGGCTGCGCGCTGGCTACTCCATACTAGTAATGTTCATCTCTTGAAGGTAGTCATTCACAATCCTACCTGTATGAGGTCGGGCATTGTCATGCATAAATATAGCATCCTCACCTAAATTGACCATAAATGGACTAACGTGATCATTGAGGATTTCTTCCACATATCTTACGCTAGTTAAAGAGCCGTTTTTTATGATCACCAGCTCTGTGCGACTTTCAGAAGAAATTCCGGCCCACACAAGTACAGACCCACCACCGTAGGCTACTTTTTCTTCGATGCATGCTTGCTTGAATCTTTCCCCTGGTCTTCGATACACTCTGTGTCTTCCATCGTGCTTGTAGAGCATAAATTTTGATTCGTCGGAGAACATAACTTTTGACCAATCTTCAATACTCCAATTTACGTGGCTCTGGGCATATCTTAGTCTTGAAATACGATGCCCACGCTCCAGTTTAGGGCCGTTTGCAGGTCTAAGGGGTTTTAAGTTAGATTCAGCAAGCCGACGTCTTACTGTCCATGCACTTGGGTTACTTCCTCCGAGGCGTCGAAACTGATTTGTGAGTTCAGTTCCTGTGAGAAAGCGATTTCGAAGCATGGTGTTCACCAAGTATCGGTCTTCTCGTGCTGTGGTACACCTGGTTCTGCCCGTTCCTGGTCTGCGTAGGTTAGAACCAGTTTATTCGGAACGTCGGAGAACTCTTTGTACTGTTGACAGCGACACACCGACAGTCCTGGCTGTATCGCGCTGACTCCGGCCGGTTTCCAGCATTGTAAGTATTCTGGTGCATTCTTCAGGCGTAAGCGACATAATTTCAGCTTGAATAATGAATATAGAGCACTATCAACATGGTTTATGTACCCACATAAATGACAGATTACAAACAAAAGCAAAACCAAATGCTGTAATTTCGTAGTTCCATCTTCGAAAGTGGCCCTTTTTCAAATTTGATTTTTTTATGATATAACTTTACAATAACTAAGAAGTTTTAATACCTTCATTAAAGGAGTATTACATTGTCTATTAAATACAATTTATTGCATTAACCTAGCATTTTTAGTTTCCGAGATTTTTAGGATTCTTTAAGTGACCCGGATTCATTGCTCTCGAGTGTATATAAATCATTATAGGTTATAAAAATCCTGTTGTATAGCCAAAAGGTCTGAACCATGGCTGAAAAGAGGAATTTCTCTAGCATAATAAAATGTCAAGCCAGTTATCACTGAAATTCTATTTCCTCATTTTTGCACACTAACTCTATCTACCTAGAAGTACATCATTATGGCTTATAAATGTCCCCTGTAATAGCCAAAAGGTCTGAACCATGGCTGAAAAAGGAATTTCTCTTGCATAATAAACAGTTTTAAAGGACAATGGCAGTAAAGGACATTACTTTGTTCAGAACGTCGACCTTACGCAATGCCGCAGAAAATTTCAAAATTCAGACCAGTTTATTTAAGGGTTTTTACCCTCGTCTAGTTAAAACATTTTTAAACATTAATTAAGGAAAATTCCTAATAGTAATAGGTTAGGAGTGAACAGAATGCTATACGAACCATTGCGATATGAAGCTCTATAAAATATGTTAAAAAAATCCTGTCCGATCTGAAATGGGCACATAGGTAAGTACTGCAATAACATAACATAAAAGTAATAAAAAATCTTATTATTATTGACAATAAAAAAGTTATTGCTATTTAAAAATGACATTAAAGGACCAAAATTACCCCAAATCCATAAAAAAATATCAAATTTTCATCAGCGGTCATAATGAAAGGTGCATGTCATGTCATGTGACAGGTGACCTCAGGGACGATGAGGATATTGAGCGGGAGCGCAGGGCTCTGGCGGTGAGAGCTACGCACGATGCACTAGAGAAGTGAAGGTTACGCTATTCAAAGCTTATTATTACCAGTCCTTCTACTCGAGCGGCCTGTGGGTGAGATATACGCAGCGAGCCTACAGAGCCTTGCGCACTCAATATAATAATGCGTTCAGAATGTTTTTGGGTCTGCCATGGCGGTGTAGCGCGTCTGGGATGTTTGCTGAAGCACGCACTGATTGTTTCCAGGCCATCATGCGCAAAAAAGCAGCTTCCCTGCTGGCCCGTACACGGGGCAGCAACAACAGCATTCTGAACGCAATAGCTGTACGTTTCGACTGTCCCTTTCAGAATCAATGGATCATGTCTTGTGTAGGTGTGGCGACTCATGGCAAATAAAAATATGTACTAGGTTAAGGTTTCTATGGGTTTATGCCACCCGAAATAAATTTTTATATTATATATTATTATTATTGTATAACTTATGATTTGTAGCCCTTGTGGTCCATGTGCTCACCCAACCCGATAAATGCCCCATTGAAAAAAAAGTGTGACAATTTTTTTATACCTCAATATTCCTACGGATATAGACTCTCAGAACGATACCTAACAACACCCTCACGGATCGAACAGGTTTTTTTTTACATGTTGTATACTCTCAATTATCATCTTCCATATCGCAATATTTGCGGTCTCTATTTCAATCTCTCTTTTCTATATATACCCCGTTTCTACCCATATTATCTTTCATACAATCTTTCCATCGTTTCATAAAGTACATCCTTACATTACAATAATAATGTTAATAAAGTCTCTATATAGGGTGGCAGGGACATCGACGCGAAAACAGTTACCATGGATTCAGTACATGATTCTGAACACCCCTGCGTTGAAATTTTTCGTCGATTATTTTTAAAAAAATCTGCTGTTTCATAGAAAAGTGTAATACCTACGCGTTCAATATGTATGGAACAGCAGATTAAAAAAAAAATAACCGACGAAAAATTTCAACGTAGGGAGTTCAGAATCATGTACTGAACACAGTTTTCGCGTTGCTGTCCCTGCCACCTTGTATATTTTATAATGGTTGATAATACAATAATGCTGGTAATTTTTAAAGAGTTATTTTGTTGCGTACCTACCTGAATACCTACTTTTATTCATAACATAACATCACGCCTGTACATATTCCCCGAAGGGGCGGGCAGAGGTGTAGGTACATATAGTACACCGACATTGCGCCAGTTATGTTTAAGTCCCATGTAATAGGAGGCGAGCCTATTGTCGTCAACCGGGCACAAATCCAGATTCGGACCACTACTGAGAATCCAGATGAAAAACCCAATAACACTTTGCTCGACACGGGAATCGAACCCAGGACCTCAAGCTCGGCAATAGCGCTTTATTCCTGAAACATTAAAATAAGTTTTATATGTACTTAAGTGAAGTAACGGACACAGCTAATATTTATAACAAAGCATTCCTTGTTATAGATGTTTACTAATACATTTACGTAATGAAATATTTTTCTTGTCTCACATACGTATTTCTAACGTTGTTATTTATATTCTCGTTTGCATATAATATTTTCCTTTTCGAACTACTACAACTTCACTTACAGTAATAGAATAAGCATTTATTCTATTTCAATATCAGAACACTTCGTATTGTAGGGCTTCTTTATAAACCATTGCTATTTTTATGAAACACATCACACACACACACACACACACACACACACACACACACACACACACACACACACACACACACACACACACACACACACACACACACAAACTAAGTAATAATTTAAGTGCCTGTGCCTCTCCTTCATTCAGAATTGATTTTTTCAACGTTAGATACCTATCTTTATAAACTGGCAGACGTCAATTTAATTCCTTGGATGTGGGAACTTCCTTTTTTTTTTTTTCAGAACGTTCGCATTCTAATCTCGGTCTCAACCTGTCAAAAATACCGCCAATCCTAAATTTTGACAAGTTTTATGAATTGTCGTTGTCATAAGATTGCAACCAGATTATGAACGTTTTTAACTATGGAAGTTGGCCTTCTGACGTTGGCAAAATCCGTAAAAATCTGCCCTTAAAGAGTACATAAAGCTTAAATTCAATCTTTACATCGCACGCACGCTACTGCTCGCGGGGTCAGTGAGAGCGAGACTGAGCGGCGGAGAGAAGGCTTCAAGGCGCCGATACTTTAGAAAATCTCTTAACTTTCTAAATCACAAACGCATCTCGACAATACTATAAAGGAACAAAATTTTCATTTTTAAATTCATTCAGCCCACCACACTTTTATAGACACAATAAATCTACCTACAGTAAAATGGTGATCAAATAAACCAGAAAAAGCCTAATAATATAAGCCAGGAAAATTACGTCATTGAACCCTTGACAAAATAATTGGAAATGAAGATTAGAAGAGGAAAAATAACGTAGATTATACAAGTACCTACATACCTAACTTCCATCCGTAACAAGAAGCCAACAAGTTTCGTAACTTATACTAACAATCTAATTACAGAAGACATTTTGCCATCTACTGTTCCTCTGAGAGGTCTAAAAACAGTACGCAATGAAATTATAGCATCTTAGCATTGATTTAGAAGACCTTGTAGAACTTCCCAATTATTTTTGGCGACTGTTTCAACTTCAAGACGAAATATTATAGCAATTACTGTTTGACCTGCTTCAGCTCAATTATTAGTTCAGTTAGTTCAAGATTTTTGGGTAATAATATCATGACTCTTACTAAGGTGCTCGTGGCTGGTGATCGACACGTGCGGGTGTTACTATTTAGTATCAGCCGCACGTGTCGATCATAAGTTAAGCACATCAAGCCGTTGGTCCCGGCTGTCATTTGTCTGTCTGACAATCGCTAAAGTAGTCAGCTCTGACAACCGTCTTACCAAGAGGTACGATGTTACCCAGTAACTGGTCAGATGGGCAATCGCTCCGTGTAAAAACTTCAACAAAACTTCTGCGGTCGGGGGACCCCCGTCAGGAACGAAGTTCTTTTGTATGATAAAAACAAAATTTTTGCAGCCGCCATCTTGGATTTACATTTTATTACATTGGATTTACATTTAAGCACCTTGAAAACTATGAAAACGACACCTATGACGAAAAATTTGAGAATTTTCGCAGCCGCCATCTTGGATTTTCATTTTGTGTACTCGGGCCGATGTGTACAATTTTATCCCACGACACTGTAATCACTTTACTCTTTTTTTTTTCTTTTTTTCTACCGGCGTTCTCTCTCTGTCTCTTTCTTTCTCTTTGAATTAGTAGAAGTCAGTCGCAAGTATTAACACTTTTTAGCGTGACGTCAAATTTCTGAAAGTTTACAAGCTGCGTTGAAGAACTTCGTTCCAATACTGGTAGCTGCATCGGGTTAGACTGGAAGCCAACCCCAACATAGGTGGGAAACAGCTAGGCAGATTATGATGATGATTCCAAGAAGGATTTCCTATAATTTTAGACGAAAATTACATGTGTCTGGCTCAAGAAAGACTGTAACCATGGAACCGGACATGTCCTATAAAGGTCGCCTTACAAAATGAGTCCCAGATGCGCTCACAAATTGAGTAAACTGAAGTGTCGTTTTGGCAGCCGCAAATTACATTGCTCTACTGTCGCAACTAGAGAAATTAGTTGTTTGTAAAGCTAGTTATATGATAGCTTTAGTTTCGCTCTACCGTTGGAACACAATCCTAAATTACATAAGAGTTTTGATTTTATAATTTTTTTTGGTAGAATTACAAGTTTACCTACCTACATTTTGAACATTATTTTGTATTGTGGCTGTCTTTAAGAGCCTCTTTGTCTCGTAGTCACAAGCGCGACTGCAGGACCGCCCGGGTTGATATCCGGATCGCGATGTGGCATTTGGTTTATCGATGAGAATGTCTCAAGCTTTGGTTTTCTAAGAAATCAGTAAACGGTCATAGAATAACGGCTGTGTATTTGGGTACAGTGCGTTTTTTGCCAAATACTTGTGAAAATTACAGATTTTCATGACGACCGTTATAATATGACGGAGCCGTTTGTCTAAGAAAAGGCTATGTAACAAGCTGCCTGGAATTGTGCGTCGTCAATGACATGGGCAATGACAAACTGTAATACAGTACCTGGTCGACCAAGCTCTGCTCGGGTGAAAATAGAAAATGATAGTTCATACTAATTCCATGCTGCCATGATAGTACATACTAATTCCATGCTGCCATGATAGTACATACTAATTCCATGCTGCCATGATAGTACATACTAATACCATGCTGCCATGATAGTACATACTAATTCCATGCTGCCATGATAGTACATACTAATTCCATGCTGCCATGATAGTACATACTAATACCATGCTGCCATGATAGTACATACTAATTCCATGCTGCCATGATAGTACATACTAATTCCATGCTGCCATGATAGTACATACTAATACCATGCTGCCATGATAGTACATACTAATTCCATGCTGCCATGATAATACATACTTATTCCATGCTGCCATGATAGTACATACTAATACCATGCTGCCATGATAGTACATACTAATTCCATGCTGCCATGATATTAGGTACTTACTAATTCCATCCTGCCATGATAGTAGGTACTTACTAATTCCATGCTGCCACGTCATTATTCTAAGGTAGCCATCTTGTTCTAAACTTTGGGCGACCGAGCTCTGTTCAGGTGAAAATACAGAGAAATCGAATTTTCCCAGATATGAGACCTAGCTAGATCCATTTTTCGCCCCCGTAAACCTATATTACAACTTTCATCGAAATCGTTTGAGCCGTTTTCGAGAACGTCATTACAAATATATATGACGGCGCATCGCTAATATGTCGTATTTATGGCTGCTGTCAGCTGTCACTGGTGACAGCTTCTACTGATGGTGGTGACAGTTAACGTCCAATGTCAATATCAGACGTCAGAATAAGAGTGACAGCCGTCACTCTAGCGGAGCGTCGGGCGGGTGGGAGCACGGCGGCCATGTTGAAGAACACTTTTTTGAACAAGGGCCGACCGTGCACCACGTACTAGACGAATCGCTGATATTCTGCGTCATCCTAGTGTGAAATGCAATTGTCTTAGTGAATTTGATTACTGATTGACTTTAACTAGAATATAGAACAGTTATTTTGTGAATCAAGCTTTGTTAACGCAAATTATAGTGATTTTGATAAAAACTCGAGTGTTAATTAAAATTACAATTCCTTGCCCAAGTACCCACGGCTGACCGACTATGGCGGACTCCGATAAAGGCCCTCCTGCGCCTACATCAGAAGTGGGATCTCACGGGCTGCGACCAGAAGAGACGAGATCATCGTTGGAAGACCATGGTGCCACAAAATTACTAAGCAACATGGAAGCACTGCTCTCGCGAATGGTCTCAATGTCACAGATGCCTAGCACAAGTACAGCTGCCACCCAACTTTTGCAGTTCAACCCAGATGATAGTGATGCTGACATAGAAGATTGGAATGAAAGAAACTGCATCTGAATCTGCAATGCGGTTGTGGAATATGATTGAGCGAATACCCAAGACTGACATGCCTGAAGAAGTGATTACTGGATTTGTAGTATCTGTGCTCTGCCAAAAAGACGGTGTTATACGTCGTGAGCTGAATGCACATCTCATCAGTAGTAGATCTCAATTGTTCCGGATTCTAGGCGGTATTTCTTCGAAGCGGCGCCTCGAATCAGAGACGCAAGAACTAGAAGTGAAACGACCCCGTATGAGTGAGACACGGTTTCCTGGAAAATGCCATTGGTGCGGATTATCTGGACATCGACAAGCTGATTGTAGAAAGAGACGTGAAAACGCCGGATCATCAGCACAAGCAGACACCTCCAACTCTTCGCGTCTTGCTGATAGGACACCAGCTGTCACCTGCTACGTGTGCGGCAAGCAAGGGCATGTGGCGACAGTTTGCCCCAACAGAAAAACTGGTGGAGGAGCGGCAGTCAAGGAGGTCAACCTGTGTGGACAGCGCACTTCGAGAGGCATCCTAAACACTTCATCCGGTGAGCCCGTTTCGTTTCTATTTGATAGTGGGTCATCTTGTTCGCTCCTCAAAGAGAGTTTTTGCTGTAAATTTCCTGGTACTGTGTGCAATTCTCTTGTCTACCTAACTGGGATCGGGGGTGATGATGTTAGGTGTGATACTCAGATTTTAAATGAAGTAAAAGTAGGTGAAATAACTCAGACCTTACTTTTTCATGTAGTACCGGATTCTTGCCTATCGGAACCTGTCATAATAGGTAGGGATATCTTAGAAAATGACATTGGCGCCCAAATAGATCAAGATCAGCTTAAATTCTTTTCTAAGAAACAGTCTAATTCTTGTGAGCTGCAACCGAACCAACTAATTTCCGATTCAGTTGACACTGATCTTGAAGGTGAAGATAGAGAATCTTTAGTGAAACTGCTCAACAAATATGCTCAATATTTTATAGAAGGAGTTCCAACTAGAAAGGTTAATACTGGTATGTTAGAAATTAATCTAATTGACCCACACAAAATTGTCCAAAGATGTCCTTATAGATTAGCGCCACCAGAAAAGCAAATTGTAAGAGAAAAGGTTCAGGAACTTTTAGATGCCGGGATTATAAGAGAAAGTACTTCACCCTTCGCTAGTCCGATACTCTTAGTTAAGAAAAAGGATAATACAGATAGGATGTGCGTCGATTTTCGGGAACTTAACTCTAATACTCGACCCGAACACTATCCATTGCCGCGTATAGATGATCAAATAGACCAACTTACAGGTGCCCAATTCTTCACTTCTCTTGATATGGCCTCTGGTTTTCACCAAATCCCTGTTCACCCTGATTCAGTAGAGAAGACAGCATTTGTGACGCCAGAGGGCCAATATGAGTACTTAGCCATGCCGTTCGGTTTGCGCAATTCCCCGTCTGTATACCAGAGATGTATAACGAAAGCACTATGCCATCTTAAGAATAAACCCCTGGTATATATGGATGATATTCTCTGTCATTCTAAAAGCGTCCGCGAAGGCCTGGAGCAGTTACATGAAGTTCTGGGTGCGTTATCTGAGGCAGGATTTTCACTCAACTTAAAAAAATGCAAATTTCTAAAATCAAAAATTGATTATCTGGGATATTCGCTTCAAAGCGGTGAAGTGAGGCCCAACCTTCGTAAAATACAGGCCCTGGTAGATGCTCCACCCCCAAAAACAGCCACACAAGTCCGGCAATTTCTTGGTTTGGCCTCTTATTTCCGCAAGTTTATACCTGGTTTTAGTCACACAGTCGGCCCATTGTATCCACTGACGAAACTTAAGGGTCCCATCAAATGGACTGACAAATGTGAGGACATACGTAGGACAATTATTGGCACGCTGACATCTGAACCAGTCTTAACCATTTTTGATCCCGAGCTGCCAGTCGAATTACACACCGATGCCAGCTCCGAAGGCTATGGCGCAATCCTTATTCAAAAAAGAGATAATTTACCTCACGTTATAGAATATTTTAGCCAACGCACAAGTGATACAGAGTCCCGCTACCACTCATACGAACTGGAGACGCTGGCAGTCGTACGAGCGGTAGAACACTTTCGTCATTACCTCTACGGGCGACACTTCACGGTCTTCACTGATTGCAACTCGCTAAAAGCATCTAAGTCAAAAGTAGACCTGACACCACGTGTTCATCGCTGGTGGGCTATCCTTCAGGCATACGATTTTGAAATCGTATATCGTGAAGGCCGTGGAATGGAGCACGCAGACTATCTTTCTAGAAATCCCCAACCCGATACAAACTTAGCTTCCTCAACATCTTCTGTCAAAGTACGAAAAGATGTCAAATTCGTAGAACTGCATAAAGGTTGGCTTTCGGTAGAACAAAAAAGAGATCCTGAAATACAAGATTTGATACGTAAACACCATAATAATGATTTCCCCGAATCCGTAGCAGAAACGTATGACGTCAGAGACGGTATCTTGTATAGGAAAATTGCACGGAACAAAATTGTATCATGGTTGCCCGTTGTCCCTCGCTCGTTAATTTGGACTTTAATTAGTCACATTCATAGCGAACTACAACACTTAGGATACGACAAAACGCTAGACAAAATTTATGAACAGTATTGGTTTCCCCAGATGTCAAAGTGTGTTAAGAAATTTATAGAAAGCTGTATTATATGTAAGGCATCAAAAGGCCCTTCCGGAGCTCAAGCTGTTCAGCTCCACTCCATTCCAAAAGTGTCTTTGCCCTGGCACACCATCCACATTGATTTCACTGGTAAGCTCAGTGGCAAAAGCGACCGAAAAGAGTACTGCTCGGTAATTATCGACGCTTTTACGAAATATATATTACTAGAACACACCTATTCATTAGATGCAACTTGTGCTGTGCAGGCCATAAAAAAGGCAGTATGTCTTTTTGGTGCACCGAGACGTATAATTGCTGATCAAGGCCGTTGCTATGTAAGTGCAGAATTTAAACATTTCTGCGCCGAGCATAAAATCGACTTGCACTTTATAGCAACTAATTTTGCTAGGGCTAACGGACAAGTCGAGCGTATTATGCGAACGCTCAAGAGTCTTCTCACAATTATTGAGAATGACCCTAACAAAATCTGGCGGGAAGAACTCGGCAATGTCCAGTTAGCGTTAAACAGCACTAAATCAACCGTAACTAAATACTCACCGACCGAGTTGATGATAGGAATTCGCGCACAATCATTAGGACTAACTAAAATAGGTATTTCCGGTGCCGAAGAGTCAAACCGTCTAGATTTAGAGTCTGTACGAGACGATGCTTCACAAAATATTCGGAAAGCAGCTGCAGCCGACGCTGAACGATTTAATAAAGGTCGAAAGATAATTAAACCATTCTCAGTAGGAGACTTCGTATTTATAAAAAGTAGCGAGCGAAATCAAACTAAACTTGATAGGAAGTTCAAGGGGCCGTTCGTTATTACTGCAATTTTAGACAACGACCGCTATGAGCTTAAGACAGTTAGTGGTGTAGGTTCCAGACGTACTTACAAATATGCACATGAGAATTTGCGCGCAGTACCTAAGGGGCACGAGGGTTTATTAGAAGTAACTAGTAGTCTATTGAATGAAACGGAGGCCGAGACGGCGCCAGAAGAGGTACACGAGAGTACTAGTAGAGAAAGTACACACTCATTACATAACGATGACACCTTGACTCTCGAATCCAACACCGATACAGCTGGCTCAGATACTTTAACTGCGGGTTCTGATACTCTAAGTATACTCTCGGATGACGAAACGTTCCAACTACACGAAGTAGAAGCCGAAATCCATAACAATTAGGTATGTACGAGACTTGTGTAATTTTTGTGTATCATATGTGCCGGTGGACGGAATGGTGCCGTCCGGTCCATGCCATACTGGCTGGTCGAAGGGACGCACTCTTCCTGTCTAGTCCATTTTTATTGGGTGGTCGAAAGGACAGTGTCGTCCGGTCCATCCACGATGGTCGAAAGGACACACCCGTCCGGTCCAAAACATGTATTTGAGTGATTGGTCGAAAGGACAGTGTCGTCCGGTCCATCCGCGATGGTCGAAAGGACACACCCGTCCGGTCCAAAACCTGTATTTGAGTGATTGGTCGAAAGGACAGTGTTGTCCGGTCCATCCGCGATGGTCGAAAGGATACACCCGTCCGGTCCAAGACTTGTATTTGAATGATTGGTCGAAGGGACAGTGTAGTCCGGGCTACCCGTTACATCACGGTTAGTCGTAAGGACACACCCGTCCGGTCCAAGTCTATATGCAATTGAATGGTGATAGCAATGTCAAAGTCAAAACTTATTCTGCTTGTCAGGTTGGACGAGCGTATATTTGAAGTTGCGTAACGTTGTTTCAGGATTGCATCCAGGTACGCCCGAGGACGGTCGCTAGTCAGTTTGGCCGTGACGGCGCATCGCTAATATGTCGTATTTATGGCTGCTGTCAGCTGTCACTGGTGACAGCTTCTACTGATGGTGGTGACAGTTAACGTCCAATGTCAATATCAGACGTCAGAATAAGAGTGACAGCCGTCACTCTAGCGGAGCGTCGGGCGGGTGGGAGCACGGCGGCCATGTTGAAGAACACTTTTTTGAACAAGGGCCGACCGTGCACCACGTACTAGACGAATCGCTGATATTCTGCGTCATCCTAGTGTGAAATGCAATTGTCTTAGTGAATTTGATTACTGATTGACTTTAACTAGAATATAGAACAGTTATTTTGTGAATCAAGCTTTGTTAACGCAAATTATAGTGATTTTGATAAAAACTCGAGTGTTAATTAAAATTACAATTCCTTGCCCAAGTACCCACGGCTGACCGACTATGGCGGACTCCGATAAAGGCCCTCCTGCGCCTACATATATATTACATACAAATATTGCTCGTTTAATAGTTTAGGATAGGAATAAACACAATCCTCTAGATAACCATAAAGAATTCATACATAAATAAGTTTTTAATAGTCTTCCGGGACAATTCTAATTACGTTTAAATTTGTAGATACAGTCCAACAGTTTGTGTTTGTTTAGCTAACTTTAGAATATCAGTATCGAACGGTTATTCTATTACTGGGTTACTGGTAGTCTATGTGTTAGATCTTAGTCTACTTTGGTTATGGTTAGGAGACTATGGAATATCTACCGCCAATGAAGCCAGTAACAGTAAGGCAGATGTTTCAGTAAAACATGAATATACCGTACAAATTGGGGTTTTAAGGTAAGGTATTAAGTTTCAAATTATGACCTACATGTTTTGCCATAGGTAGTCCGCCAAGTGAAGAGAAATTGACCTCAGAAGTTGTTATAACGCAATGAGCAGCAAGCGTGTTCAACTGAATGCTCATTTTTTCCCTGTGTGAAGCAGGACTAAAGCCTCTTTTTTGCCTTTCCCGAAGACAATTACAATCTAATGTTATAAAAGCTATCTTGTATTACCCTCTTCCATGCAAAAAGCTTTGTTGCTTCGTTCAATTGCTTTTGTAGGCACACGTCGAGGATACCGAGGCGAAGTAATAACAAGATGCAGTATTCACATTCAAAATACGCAAGCTTTGTGCTCGAGTTAGTTAAAGATCCTTATCTATGGATTTAAAAAATTAAATTCAAAACCTTATACAAGAACGGTCGATGCTTGGGGAGACTCTATTGTATGTCCTGCACGCGTAGACCATCGTAAAAACAAGGAGCGAAAGGAAAATAAAAGTTTTTAGAATTCTACGGCGCGATGTCAAAAATGAAGAAAATTAATGTCACTTTGTCTTCGTAGAGTAGAGATAGAAGTTGTACCGCCTCGTGTGCAGCAGTGGACGTCTTTCATCTGATGAATAGATGTAAGAGTAAGCTTAGATGGTGTGTTCATGTTGAGAGGATGAATGAAGGGCAACTCACAAAAGGTTGTTGATTTACAAGGCAGATGTGAGTGGAAACGCCGAGAAGGGACGCCCTAGAAGGACACAACTAAAAAGGGTATTGTAAGGATCGTACCAGGTGGCGTTCTGTAATTACTGGCTACCCCCATAGGAATTATGTATGAATTAAAATCACTACGCCCATAAGTTACTTTGTCGACATAAGAAAAAATTTTAAATTAATAAAACATTTAAAAAAATATATCATTTTATTTTTAGATAGGTGCTTGACAATTTTTGCGTGCCTATTTTCAGGCAGAATTTACATGGCTCACTCCTATCTACTCCACCTGTATTGTAATGTAACCTTCATTCGTTGCAAATAAATCATTGATTGATTGATAAGCAGAAAAGTATAAGAATGTAAAACAAGCGAAATTGAGGTCGAAAATGTTTGCACCCCCTTGGGTAGGTTAGATTTTCATAAAGATCATTCAAACAGAAATACAAATTACTGTCGTGTTTTGCAGAAAAATTTGAATTATAAAAATGCAAGATGTAAGAGCGAGCAAAGCGAGCTCGAAAAATGTTGTACAATTTCGGATTTGTTACATTTTTTTTTTCCATTTATACAGAAATTGAAAAATTTATTTTCTCGACATGGGCAGAAAAGCTGAACCTCATTTTACAGCACCTAAGTAAGTATTATGAAACGTTTGGGTTTTGGAAACTAGTCTTAACCTTTTTAATACCAAGAACTTAAAATTTTGTAAATCCGTTCTTTATTATTGGAGCCGCCGCACCCCCCATTGCTCACTCTATGCCCCCGAGGGGGGCGCGCCCCACCGGTTAGGAATCCCTGCCGTAATGAGATCAACTTAACAAGACAATCCTAAATCTCAAGCCTTACATAATATTGCGTATAAAGTTCGACTGAACTGAGCCACCGTTTTGTCTTCAAGGACGAGCCACTGTCAGAACCTAATAAATCACGATTATGGCTCGGATGGCTCGTCTAAACCACACAAGTGAGGCGTGTCTACTATATCTTAATATTAATTAGGGGACTGGCTTGTGAAAGGAAATGTTATGCTAATTTTTCATATCAAATATAATGTGGATTTCGGCTTTAAAGATGAATGACAGGACTCCATTGTAATCTCGGTGTCGCATTAGACTTCACGTACATTTGTACACATATTCTGTTGGTCAAGAGTAATCATAGCATATTTTAATAATATTGGATTTTTCAGAAAAAAAACGTTGTTTAAAGAGCAGCGGTGACTCCGTAAGTCCGTACTAACCTGAAGACTATGATGCTGCAAACAGTGTGACATTAAAAGATGGCGGAAATAATTTTCTCGTGCAAACTTTAATACCCCGTTGCATTGTTGCGTAAGTTTTCTATGCAAAAGTTTCAGCCGATTTTAGTCTTTTACTGCTTATATTTACATTAATTCTTTCTTAGTGCTTCTCATCCTATCCTACTAATATTATAAACGCAAAAGTTTGTGACGATGGATAGATATTTGTTACTCTTTCACGCAAAAACTACTTGACGGATTTGGATGAAATTTGGCACACACATAGTTTATAACCTGGATTAACACATAGGATACTGTTTATCCCGATATTCTTACGGGAACGAGACTTATACGGGTGAAACCGCGTGGCACTGCTAGTAAGAAATATTTCCAAAAGGGATTTATGACAAAAACAGAATGCGATAATGAATTGACCATGTTGTTGTTCTGATGTTATGTTTTACAGGTTTTAAATATTATTATTAGAAGACATATAAAAGGAGATAAAGCTCTTATTTATTTATTTATTTAACCATTTATGCACACACATATAAACAGACATAAAGAAAGGAATAGAAAAATACGTACAAAGGCAATGCTTATTTCTAAAGAAATCTCTTCCAGCATACCTTCGACAGGAAATTATATAAAATGATTATACAACGTGTGTAACCGTAGAAGAGAAAACAAAAATATAAATCAAAGAAGAAAAAACATTACAATTTACTATTTACACAAACTACTTACAATATAAGAATATACTTACATACATACTTCTAAAATAAATATCACTACAATATATATAATTATAATGTATGTATGTATAATGTATGCTCTTGTACGTTTTCTATTTATATATTATCAGCATAAGCTATAGGTACTGGGCACTCTATGGCTTTCCTATTACGGCTATTAGGAGACAAAAGTTTAATAATTTAATTACGTAACACATAAGTTTTGCTTTTTACGGTCCCGCTGGGTAGGAGGCCTGAATAGAGTAGGTGTACCTACTCTATTCTGTTATGTATGTCAAACTGTGTTCCTTGATCTTGGTTTTTGAGTTTACAAAGAACTATGAATATATGCATTGCATCATAACTATGTTTCTCGTCGCAAAAGGTTTTGACACAGACGAGGGTAAGAACAAGTGACGGATAAGTTTAGCACTTTCGACTCCACCCACTTTTCATAGAACTCATACGCCATGCTGCCATATATATTTGAAGTGAACCCTCCGGTGGGGCTCCCGGCATTACGTTTGCGCTAAAATTAACTATCGCGGATGGTCAACGGCATTAGGTTTAAAACCGTGTTATAAAACACCGTAAAACGAAAAAAAAATGTCTTGTCGCTTTAAGTAGTTTCCTACCTTTTTTATAGTGAAATATTTGTAACCGTGAATAAAAATAAAAATTAAATCAAAATGCTTGGATTGTAAAACCAACGCTTATACTAATAAATCTTGATAACGGAACCCTAAAAATGTGCTTCATGGCTGCGCCAAAAACGCCCAGATAAATATTCAAAGAGACCATAAATCTTGTTATACATCAGATTTTATTTTCACGGTTTATAATTCGCTAAGATAAACCTACATTTAAAATGAGCTCTCCGCAAGAGCTCCTGGCACTGAACGTGTTAAGGAAAAAACCAAAATCACGTGATTTCACGTGGCTTCCTCGAAAGAGGCAAGGAAAATCCACTTTCATATTCCAAAGCTAATCCTGTACTTTATAATATTCTTATTTAAAATTGTTAGCGGCAAAGTTACCATTCCCTTCTTATCTAAAGTAGCGACTATCTAAATTAGCGACTCTACGTTAATAATAATAATCTGAATTGCCGAAATTGGTTTGCATAAATTAATGAACGCTAATTTTAAAGAATTCCCTAATACTGGAGGAGACACTCGCGGTTAGGTTTAGTTTTACAAGAGCCAATTTTTTCTCTTTTAAAACAAATCTCAGGTGTATGCCAATAACAAAAAAAAAATCAGGTTTAGGTGGTATGTATTTATGATACTGTATCACCTGAAATAAATGGATTTCTGTATTTCATTCATACACGGTGATATTTGAATCACAGTTTTGCTGGACAAACATTGTTCAGACAATGGTCTACTACCATTCTACATCATCTATTATTATTATTTGGTATTTTATCACTGATAAGTGGCTATTATAAAACAGATTTGTATGGCTTGATATGGCTTTGGCTATGGTAAACTTTGGTAGATATTTTCTGCCTATGCATTATTGCATGACGCGACGCTCCGTACCTGCAGCGTTGCAAGGTGGCTGACCTTTAATTTTATCATTTCGTTCTAACTGCAAACTTACGGTAGGTACTATCAGACGTGGTTTAAATTCTTTCCTGTAGGTACTAGGTACGGGTATCTATTGTATCTAACGTGAGATTTTTAGGTATTATTTATTTATTAAGATATTACAGGAACAAGAAAAAACAAAAGTTTTACAAAACCGGGTTAGCTCCATGTGCACCAAGACAACATTGACTCCAATTTTCCCTTCATACTTATCGGGCTTAGGACCGTCAGAAATTCTAGCTGAAGTTAATTATTAATTTGGGTAAGTAAACCTACCTACTTAGTTACTTTCTTACAATGCAGTTCAGAATGTAGGTACAAAATTGCACGCAAAACGCACCATATTATTCAAGGCAATGGCACATCAAATTTAATCGGAGAGGCAATCGGATGGCGAATGGAAATCTGGGTCTTAAAGTGATATCAAACCCCCACGTATCATCCGAATGGACCCCAAATGGACGGGGACGGAGATATGGGGATGGGGGCAAAATATTTTTTTTGACATGCCTTTAAAAATTTAAGCTCTAATAAGTGCAAGGAATTTATTTGTATCAATGTCATCTGGTTTTGATAAAATTCACCCTCATCTTCGGTAATAAATCATCGGTAAGCAGTTTCAAGAATTGTATACATTATTTCAATTATAACGATGTTGGGGGGGTAGCAACTGGATGGTATTGATACACACAAATTATATACACTTATTAGAGCTTACATTTTGAATGCCACGTCAAAAAAAAAAAAGTTTTGCCCCATCCTCCATTTCTCCGACCCCGTCCATTTGGGGTCCATTCGGACGGTATCCGGTTGCCTCTTCAATTAAATTTTACGTGCCATTGCTTTAACTATAGCCAAACACTCCACATTCAAATAGTTAGAACTCATTTTCACAAAAAAAAAAAAGTTTTTTTTTTCGAGCGGGCTACGCGTATGCACGTCACAACGTAAATACATCGGATGCATACGCGTCGTCCGCTCGAGAGATTTCGGTAGACTGACTACCGCCCGGGCGGTGCGGGAAGCCCGCGGCAGTCTACAAAAGAAATGGACAGTACGATACTTCACGCGATTGTATATCATTGGCTAATGATTTATTTGCATTTCGACCCGCATTGACCCGACATCCTTGTAGTCCACGTCGATACCTCATAACTCTTTTGAATGCCATATCGCTACTACGATGAGTACTTTGATGTTACGGTTAATGTTTGTACACGTTTGAGTAACATAAGACTTATTTGAGAACGCCTAGTTTAGTTTGCTAACCGACTTCAAAAAAAGGAGGAGGTTCTCAGTTCGTTGAAATCTTTTTTTTAGTGTATGTTCTCCGATTACTCGAAAACGGCTGAACCGATTTGAAAAATTTTTGATTTGAAAGGGTATTCTTTCTAATTGGTCCCATTGTCATTTGGTCACGATCTGATGATGAGATCTTGGAGAAATCGAGGAAACTTCAAATATTATAGGCATAGCGATTTGGTTATTTTTTATAGTAAATCGTGCATTTGCTCTCGGAAAGCACCATTTAGTAAAGTGGAACTGATGATGAAGGACACAGGTGGCCACCGGAACTGCTCCATAACATGTATTTCACGGGTTGCAATCCTATTAATTTAATATGGCAAGCAATTGATGCTCGTCACAGTTCATATGGTGCAGTGAAGCTGATGATGAAGCACCAGGAGAACTCCTCAACAATTAAAGTCCCTACATCGCAAAAAACAATATTTTGTAAAACGTGATGAGCAGTTTACATTAGGCTATTATTACTTAGATACATTACAAACCAACCCACAAAAAAAGAGAACAGAAAAACTTTTTCACAAAAAAATACAATCGATTTCAAACCACAAAGTGAAAAATAACTTTAATTTCGGAAAGTCGGTGGCAAAAATCTAAAATACTGATCCAAAGACACCGACTTCCGAAATTAAAGTTATTTTTCACTTTGTTGTTTGGAAGTCGGTTGTATTTTATTTTATTGTTTTTTTTTTTTAAATAACATATTTGATGCTATAGAATGATAGTAGGTAATGATACCATGGTCTGAACAACGTTTGTTCTAGCAACACTGTGATTCAAATGTCACCGTGTATAATACATATCATTTACATTTTTAAATATTTTTATGAAAAAAATCTTGTAAAAAAAATAATTGCCCAACAATATAGGGAATAGGGACTATTATTAATAAGCATCGCCGAAACTACCGTACGCTTTACAAAACAACGACCTACTGTAATTTTGTAACACATGCGTCTTGTTTCAGGTATCCCCTAGGGAAACGTCAAACTTTCAGCATTTGTTGGCTTTTCAGCGCGAACCCCTGAAGGATTGGACAGCGAAGGAGGGTACGTGTCGTGTACCCGTGTGAGAGTTATAGTTCCGGGGGATATTGTGGGGAATTATAATTAATTAGGGCTATGTCATATTAGTTCTTAAAGGTAACAAAGTGGTTTAGAAGTTAAGTAAAAGGAAATGGTAAATTAAATTGCCTTTTGACAGATGCTCTATGCAATCTTGATAGGTAAGAGTCTAATCTATCAAGATTACGCAGAACGACTAGCAAAAGCCTGGGTGGCGTGGGACTGAGTTTGGTGTCTAATCATTAGACATGAAGCCCAATAATATACGGCATGAAAAGCAGAGAATAAGGATGATTTCCAAGGTCAAAAAAAGGAAATTCTATTTAGTCCGTCAGTCAGATAATAAAAAAATATATGACACGTATTTATTGCTTCATCATATTGATAAAAAATGACTTAGATAAAAAGCATTAAAGTTGGGGAGTGGGGGTCGCGTCAGAAGTAAGTATAAAATCTACATACTCGTGACGTCATGGCACATTTTAACTTTATGTATCACTGTAATCTATTCAAAACGTAAAAGAAGAAAAATATGTGTTCAATATTTTTTAATAATCTACAAGACGGACAAAAAATATTGTTTAGTCATCATACCCATTATAACACTGATTTTAACAGTTGCCGTATACATTGTACAATGATATAAATAAAGTGGTCCTACTAGCATACCTTGTGGCACACCAAGATTAATTAACATTTTTCTCAATTTGACAATGATAGCCATAAGAAGTACCCAAAGTAGGCAATGAAGAAAGAAAGAGAGGAACTTCATCACACAGTTGAAAAAAGACCGAAAAGGGGTAGGTACGACTTATAAGGAGATCCATTAGGACACTACAGCTTTCCCAATATTAAATAGCCTGTACTGTGAGGATCAGCAATTAAAAGAGAGAAAACCAAAGTGATCCACTGATAATACATTCTGTGATTACTTCCTCACACACTAACTTATTAATTTAAAAAAATTAGGAAAATCGTCCACTTTTACAATGTTTGTAAATATGTGAGCACCATGTATCTATCACATAATAAAATTATCTGTCGTTGCTTCATTTTTAATTATTTTTACCTATTGTGGTATAGTAATTTTATTTTAAGTGCATCGTCTTCACATATAATTATTTAACTAATGTACGTACTTATACAAACTATTGTAAAACATTTTAAAAGAGTAACGGTGGAGTTTCTTGCCCATTCTTCTCCATACGAAAACTACCTTTTGGAAGGGGCGACTAGAATCAATTATTTTGTAAATTTTGACGTTCAAAAGTGCCATACATGGGCCTATTTGAAATAAATGATTTCACTTTGACTTTGACTTTGGATTGGCAATCAAAAGTAAGTAAACCAAAATAATCCACTGACAAGAGCTGTTACAACTTAAACCAAGCGCACTCGCAACTGGCATTTGTTTGAGATCGCCGTGCGTGCGCCTGTTCGCTCGTTGTATGGAGCCAAAACTGCGTAGCCTTTAGCTGAATACCAGTATTTTACGTGGAGCGACTGCCTATCTGACCTCCACAACCCAGTAACTGGGTAATACGATACCCCTTGGTAAGACTGGTTATCAGACTTTCGGGCTTCTGACGCCCCGCGCAAGGCACGGAGGAGTCTTGGTACGTAAAGATGGTCCATGGACCCATTCGCGGACCAACCCTGGCAAGCGTAGCTTAACCTGATGGTCGATCCATCCCATGCGTCTGTTATTATTTAGCCACGAGCTCCTCTGCAGCGGCTGCTACAGCTTAAACCGAAGCAGAAAATAGTTATAAAAGTTCAGATATTTATGTACTTAGAAAGTTATATCCCATATCCTTCCAGGCCGTAAAGCCTCCGCGATCCATCTAATAAATAAAGAATGAAATAAAAATAATACCAAGTAACGACGGCTTAGTCGCAGATGCAATAAATTTCTTTCAGTCAACACACACGACCATGAGTGGGTAACTGGAACACAGTTTTTCATTTTTCATTTAACACGTTAACAAATACCTAGTTCACCTAGTACAGAAGGTTTGCTCCCTTCATTACATGCCGTGAACCGGCCGGGCGTCAGAAAGCACGTTAAAATACCGTTAGACCCGGCTCTCATTCGTAGATCTTTGACCGAAGCCCGAAAGTCTAACAACCAGTCTTGGTTAAGCAACGCTTGGTCGGTCGGTCCGTAGATAGATGACCATCTATAACATACCGAGACCCTTCCATCCCTAGGAAAGTACGTTAAGCAGTTGGTCTCGGCTGTCATTCGTAGATCTAGACAGTCGTTACGGGCAGTCAGACGCCTGCCCAAAGTCTGACAGCCAGTCTTGCCAATGGGATATCGTGTTACTAAATTATTGGGTGGAGGAGGTCAGATAGGCAGTCGCTCTATGTCAAATACTGGTATTCGACTGTATTTAGTTAGACTGAAAGCCGGACCCACCATAGTTGGGAAAAGGGTACACAGTTTTGGCTCCATACAACGAGCGAACTGGCGCACGCACACAGACGCGTACGCACGGCAATCTCAAACAAATGCCAGTCGTGAGTGCGCTTGCACTCACTGTACGTGAAGAGTGTCTATGGGTGCATGTTTTCACTATTGTACGAAGTCGACCTTCTGTGCTATGCTGTGGAGGATAATATTAATATTTTAAACCGGTCGATAGTAGTTGCTACTACACCTACTTACTTAGTTATAAGTGGAAGGGCGCTAAACTCGTTTCATGATTAAACGTGTTTTCTGCATGAGTCATGGTGGTAGAATAAATTAATTTGCATGGGGTTGCTTTGCTCCTCAGGCTTTTCAATTTCCTTAAACACTGTTTGATCACTTCTAAGATTAAAGGACGGTGAATCTTTGACTGCATTATCATTGTTTAGTTGGGCCCACCATGTCATCTTCCATACAGCCCTTAACCTATATGTTGATCATTTTCTTTGTGTCACTATTTTTTTTTCTCAGTTAGTTTTAATGATGGTCTGGTAGTTTGAGTAATTTATGCGGCCTACCTAAACTATTCGATCACTTCTAAGATTAAACGATGAATCTTTGACTGCATTATCATTGTTTAGTTGGGCCCACCATGTCATCTTCCATACAGCCCTTAACCTATATGTTGATCAGTAAATGTGAACAGCTGTTACAGGAAATAGATGATAGTGAGAAAGAAGTCGAGAAGGTCGTTCACAAAAATACAAGCTTAAAACAGGAGCTAGTAGACCTACATCAACAATACCTAGATGTTGTTGATGAACGGGACAAACTGCGTCTGGTCACGGATGGTTTTAATAACTGTAGTAATTTATATGAGGAGGCTCTGTGTAAGGTTAGGGATCTAGAAGATGAACTAATTCATGCAAATCTACGAATTACTAAGTTACAGAAACAAAAAAATTGTACTCAGGTTAAGGAAACTAATAACTTGTATGATGAATTATCCAATAGTAATTGTACCCCTCATTCCTTAATAACAATAGACCTTACTGAAGATTCTATATTGATATATAATAATAGTTGTTATAAAGTAAGTCTAAATAAAATAAAAAAATATGCAAAACTAAATAAAATCATAAATAAATGCAATAAATTCAAGAAACAACAAAAGCATAGTTCCAATAATATTAAACTAAGGAAAGAACGTGTCTTTCTAATAAATAAATTAAAAAACTATCAAATTAAATTAGAAGACAGTAAAAACATTTATCAAATTGACACCCAACGATTACAGTCTGGAATTGAGGTACTTGAAGAGTCACTACATTCACTTTATATTAAGTATGTGAGCTCTCAAAAACAAATAAAGGAACATATCCTTGCTGCCAACAAGTTAGTAGAAATGTGTAACGATGAGGCAGACAGAGTGGTTCCGATCACTCTTAGCACAACTCAATGTTCTTGTCAAAGGGCATCCAACCTTGAGGCTCTTGAACCTGAGGCAACGGAGTACCCGTCCCAGTCTAGAGAGCCTCAGGACTGTATCCCTGATCAAGATACACCAAATGTTATACAGGCTTTATCTCAAGTAACACAGACAGATACTTGTTCTCTCCCTTGTTCTAGTAAAGATTGTTATTGTTCTATTATGTTTTCAGATAGTTTAGGGAGAGGGTTAGGTAAATTATTAAGTAACAACCTGAGTCAAACTTCAGTTAATTATTGTATACCAGGGAAATCCTATCAGGAGATAATTTCATCAATAATAGGGAATAAATATGATCCGAAAGTCATTATTTCTGTATTTGTAGGCAATAGTACTAATGTAAAAAAAGATGACATCACTGACAGTGTCACTGAAATCTTGAAGATTAATTGTCAGAAAATAATATTGTGTGCTTTTCCATACTTTGAGCACTTGTCAAGTAGGCAAAATCATAATATACATATGTTAAATAACCACATGCATTTATTAGTTAATCACTATAGTGAAAAGCTTATATTTTTTGACACCAACACTTTTGTTGAGAAATTAAAATCGACTAGGGATACTCCGTATCTGCCTATTAGTTTTAGACGTCAAATAGCATCGCTATTAGCTTTTAATATAAACTCAGACATAAGTAGTATGTCGAAGTATTTTGTAAATAGCACCACAAAAATTAGTAATAATACTAATATTAAGGTGGTTAGTAATATTTTAAACTAGTCAGTAAGACAACAGAAGGTACCAGTAACAATTTTTTTGATCTCACCATCAACAAGGTATCTTCTAGCAATCAATTAGTTAATTGTAAAAAAGGGGCTAAGCAGAATTCCTTGAAATTATTTCATCAAAATATTCAAGGTTTTTCTTCCAAACAATTAGAAATTGAATTGTTTTTAGAAAAAACAATGTTTGATATTATTTGTATAACTGAACACTGGTTGAAAGATTATGAAATGTTAATTAATTTTGAGAATTATAGTGTGGGCAGTTGTTTTAACCGAAAATCCATGCTACGTGGAGGTTCATTAATCATAATTAAAAATTGTATAAAATCTAAGAATCGTAATGACATAGTTGAACTATCGGTGGATCATAGCATTGAACTGTCCTGTGTTGAGCTAGATAAGCATTTTATAGTGTGCGTATACAGACCGCCAAATTATCAAAACTACTCTATATTTGAATCAGTAATGGAAGATGTTTTGGCAAAACTTACAACTGGTAATAAATCAGTAATTATTTGTGGTGACTTTAATATTAATATTTTGGAAAATAATTCAAATAGCAGTAGATTATTAAGCCTCTTCAAATCATTTAATCTGTCAAATGTGTTTTTAGAACCAACGCGAATAACTTCGACTACTGCTACATGTATTGATAATGTCTTTTGTTGCTGCGACTATTTAGATAAAGCCATTGTTAATTATTTCCCTTCTGATCACAGCGGTCAAACCGTTATTTTTGAATCAAACACACCAATACTAAAAGTGCAGATACAAACTAGACCAATAACAACAGGTAATTTAAATAAGTTTAATAGCACTTTAATCAGCAAGTTAAGTGATCAGGGTCTAAATATGTCCAATGGCAATATTTTGTATGAACAATTCTTTTCATTAGTGCAATCAGAGTTTAATAAGTCTTTTAAGAAAAAAACAAAAACTATTTGCCCTAAGTTTTTATTCAGTGACTGGGCAACTAAAGGTATCAGGAAAAGTAGGGAAACATTATTTGAACTGTATGGCCTTAAGCCGTATATTCAGACGGAAACTTTTAGTAAGTATGTTGCTACTTACTCTAAAACGTTTAAAAATATCTGCAAAGCAGCTAAAGCTTTTTTCATTAGCAACAAGATTAAATCAGCAGATAATAAAATAAAGACAGTTTGGAAAATTATTAACAATGAAACAAACAAGAACAAAAGACATAATACAGATTACACACTAGACACTTCCCGCGGTCTCATTAGCGATAACATCGATGTTGCTCAGGAATTTGCAACTTTCTTTACCAATATTCCAATTAAAACTACTGAAACTTTAAATTCCTCCCCTTCACTTGCTATTGATTTATTAAAAGCAAATGTTTCAGCCTGTCCTGTGGAATTTAAATTAAAACATATAAACCCTGTGGTCGTCGTAAAGGCTTTTAAGCAACTAAAGATTAAAATGACCGAAGATCTGTGGGGCATGTCTACTAAAGTTTGTCAATCAATAATTGAGACAATTGCACCCTATTTAGCTTTAATATTTAATTTATGTGTAGATCAAGGGATATTCCCGGATTTAATGAAATACAGTAAAGTTATTCCACTTTTCAAATCCGGGGACAGCAAAAACACAAATAATTATAGACCCGTATCGGTTTTGCCGGTTTTCAGCAAGGTCTTTGAAAAAGTAATGTTAAATCAAATGCTCAATCATTTTAATCGTAATAACATCCTACACGATCAACAGTATGGTTTCACCAAAGGACGTTGCACAACCGACGCCGGTGTCACTTTATTAAAACACATATTTAATGCATGGGAAGAGGCACGAGATGCAATAGGCGTCTTTTGCGACCTATCCAAGGCATTTGATTGCGTAGATCATGAAACGCTGCTCTTGAAACTTGAACATTACGGACTAGATAAACTTGCGCTGAGCTTAGTAAAATCATACTTGAATGATAGACTGCAGCAAGTTCAAATAAACGGTGTAAATTCATTGGGTTTAAAAGTCAAAATGGGTGTTCCACAGGGCTCGATATTGGGTCCATTCCTATTTTTAGTATACATAAATGATTTACCTAATTTACTGAAAACCCGACCACAAATGGTGTTATTTGCTGATGACACATCACTGATTTTTAAAGTAAACAGACATGCACAGGAGCTTGACGACGTAAATAACGCTATGCTTAAGGTCCATAATTGGTTTACTGTAAATAATTTGGTATTAAATGAGAAGAAAACTAAATGCATAAGATTCGCGTTACCGAATGTTAGAAGTAGTGAATGTCACGTTGTATTGAATAAGGAGACACTACAATTCGTCGAAAAGACTGTTTTCCTGGGGATAACGCTTGACTCTAAACTACAGTGGGGTCCTCACTTAACATCACTTGCAGGGCGGCTAAGTTCAGCCGCTTACGCTGTTTGGAAAATCCGCCAACTAACAGACGTAGATTCCGCGAGACTGGTCTATTTTAGTTACTTTCATAGCATCATGTCTTACGGTATTTTGCTGTGGGGACGGGCTGCAGATATTGATTCTATCTTTATTCTGCAAAAGAGGGCCGTCAGAGCAATCTACAACCTCCGCAGACGCGAGTCTCTAAGGGAACTGTTTAAGAAAATTAACATCATGACGGTACCTTGTCAGTATATATATGAGAACATTATGTATGTTCGAAAAAATCTCCATCTTTTTAGTAAGATAAGTGACAGGCATAATTTTAACACTAGAAATAGGAACAAATTAGATCAACCACGTTTTAGATTGTCTAAAGTACACACTTCTTTTATGGGGTACTGTGTAAAATGTTATAATAAAATACCACTCGATATTCTTCAACTAAATGAGAAGAAATTTAAAACATGCATTAAACGCACACTATGTAGACAAGCATATTATAAGTTAGATGATTATATCGTAGATAAAAATTCTTGGCTTAATGCTGGTCCTGCTCCACAGCCGCTTGGGCTCACTAGTTAAAATTTTAATATTTGGAAGAGGTTGCTTCCCCTTTTAAAAAAAATATATTTTGACATTAGGAACTTAATGTTCATTTTTGTTTTACCAACTTAATTGTTGAATGCTCCAATTAAGTAATGATTTTCTTTCTTTTTGGTGGTTAAATTCTTTTATTTTTTTTAAGATACATTGCAAACTATAGTTTTGTATAATTTAGAATTATTTTTATTTTTGTAAATGTGAGACCATGGAGCCGTTTATTAACTTATTAAGATGTATGTTGACTTGAAATAGCATGGCAGTTGAGAATATGTCATGCTCACTTAAATGTCTCGCTGATGGTGGCGAGTGTGTTGGATCATTCGGTTCCCTACAAAATGGTTGAGCTGGATGGTGCTGATCCACGCGTCATGTTCGTGAACGGGCGCCGTCAGTTGAAACTGGTCATCTCTTATCTGCCAGGGCTTATTTTTAATCTTATATTTTCAATTGCTTTTGATTATTTTTTGTACATTGTTCTCACATATAGAAGCAACAAGAATGATGTACCCAGGATTTTGTAATATCAATATTTAAAAGAGTGTCCTTGGAGTTTCTTGCCCGTTCTTCTCCATAGAGATCTACGTTTTGGAATGGGCAACTAGCTTCAACTTTCTGACTAACTGACCGACTCTTTGACAATTCAAAAATGCCTGTAAATGGTTTAATTGAAATAAATGCTTTGAGTTTGAGTTTGATCATTTTCTTTGTGTCACTATTTTTTTTTCTCAGTTAGTTTTAATGATGGTCTGGTAGTTTGAGTAATTTATGCGGCCTACCTAAACTATTCGATCACTTCTAAGATTAAAGGATGAATCTTTGACTGCATTATCATTGTTTAGTTGGGCCCACCATGTCATCTTCCATACAGCCCTTAACCTATATGTTGATCATTTTCTTTGTGTCACTGTTTTTTTTTTCTCAGTTAGTTTTAATGATGGTCTGGTAGTTTGAGTAATTTATGCGGCCTACCTAAATGTCCTTCTTTGTCCTTCTTTGTTCGTCTGAGCTGAGCTGTTTGATTACTGACAAATGCGTGCTCTGAATGGACAAGTCCACTCAATCTGAGTAGTTCTTTCCTCAAAAGACCATTTCAGACACCAATCTACATGGTCTTCACAAAATATAATTGACATTAAAAGCGATTGTACAAACCTATTCACAGAAATAAAATCATGTATCAAATAGCTAAACCTTTTTACATTCAATTGGCGTCGTTATGCCGTCTAATCGGACTGGTCTAAATTTCAGTGTTTAACATTGAGCTCCTCCTTATCTTAAGTTCTTAACCTGGGTGTAATATGGATTATCTAAGATTAGTCCAGTTGGGTGTGTGACTTTCTAGTTTCAGTTCATGTAGGTAACGGCTGAAAACCGTCGACAAGTCGTACTCTATTCTATAAAGTGCATTTCAACAATGCAAATCTATCAACTTACAGATGACAAGTTCCTAAATAATACTTAGTTCTCTGATAACATAATGACTTCTGATGTCTAAAACCTTGGTTTTGTTGAAAATCTTAACGAAGGTATACTCAACGAATATTCCTACTCACTAAGTACATCCCAAGAAAATAAGTGCCGTTAATTTTCCTTTTAATTTCCTGGACCTTTGTGGAAACAATTTTAGTCAAAACGGGTCCCAGTTTAAAGGAAAATTAGCCGTTTTTGCGCCCTCTATAATTTACCCTGGAGAATACTAAAGATATTAGGTTTATTGTCAGCCCCAATGACCCAGTTCGCGTAACACAATTGAATTAAAAGAAAAAACTTGGCAACGCCGTCTATGGGCTATTTGCATTAATTTTCTGATTAAAACAATGAGTTAGGTACTGTAAATATTTGGAAAGTTGGCAGCGGTCAAGGTTATCCAGTTTTCCGTTACATTTCTTTGAATTAAATATAACATAACATCACAAATGTATTCCCCGAAGGGTTAGGCAGGTACACCCACATTTCGCCAGTTATATTAAGTCCCATGTAATGGAGGGCGAGCCTATTGATCAACAACCGGGCACAAATCCAGATTCCGGGCTGCTACTGAGAAATTTCAGATGGAAAACCCAATAACACTTTACCCGACCGAACCGAACCCAGGGCCTTGAGCTCATTAGTACCGCTTGGGACCATTACACCAACGAAGCAGAACAGTTCTTGGAATTTCCACTCGTGATAAAATTGCCAAGCTTTGTATAAATAGAACCATAAACCCAGAAATTCGAGTTTCTGGGACATGCGGTAACCGACCTTGTGAAAATAACACGAAAATTATTTTCTTGATATAGAAACATTTTTGTTTTATGTATAATAAATTAATAATGCGTTTAATTTGGGACAGCGCTCCTTGATGGGCGAGTTCTATTACTGGCTGGAGGCACGACGCATTGCGTGAGCTCAGTACAGAACACGCAAGCTAACCACTCAAGGTGGTCAGGTCACCACTCTGTCATGTATCTGCGTCTTAAGTAATTGCGGAACATACATAAAATACCTATATGGATATATAACAAAATATATAAGTACTTCTATACCAATATTATAAAGAGGTACAATTTGTGAATTTGTATGTAGGTGGTAATTAATCTTCGGAACTTCTGATCCGATTCCGAAAATTCTTTCACTAATGGGAAGCTACAGTATTGCTAAGTGTCATAGGATCTTGCCGAGGCCGCGGAAAATTCTGACAGGGATACCGTGGCCCCTGGCAATACAGGCAACTGAAGGAACACGGATGGGTTTTAGTCAGTAAGAGTCTAACACGCCCTCCCGCTCCGCCCAGAGCGGGAGAAGTTATTTGATAAATTCCCAACAAAACAAAAAAAAAAGTGTCATAGGATAATTTTATTTTAAAACCAAAGATAAAATACAAAGAAAACAGGATACTCGCCTAACAACTAAAGTACCGGACTATAAAAATGATTAAAATTTCACAGATAAAATCTGTACTCCTTCTTAACAGCGAATACTAATTCAAGAAAGCTCCTAAAAACGGTTCTGTTTATCTTAAAACCATCTTAGAATCCGAAGAAGATGAGAAATCCTGGATCCCATTACAGACGAGATCCTTAGTAATGGAAAAACAGGCTGTAACGAAGAGGGTTCGACCAAACGACTGGAAATGAGATAAATTTTGTTGGTTTAGGAGACATTGGACAAAATTGTGTCAACGGATTTGGAACACTCCCTAATTTAGTTAATAAGAGCTTTAGTTCTTGTTTGTAATTAGTGTTTGGGAAATATTATACTGATCCTCTAAAAATTTATTGACCTTCTTATGATGAACCCGTTTTAGGGTTCCATAGTCAACAAGGAACCCTTATAAATTCGCCATGTCCGTCTGTCCGCGGCTTAGCTCAAAGACTGTTAATACTAGAAAGCTGTAATTTGGCATGGGTATACATATTAATCACGCCGACAAAGTGGTAAAATAAGAACATGTAAAAAAATTGAGGATGTTTTTTCTCTCGTCTTTCCCATGGTATGGGGTGTCGTTGGAAATTTCGTTAATAAATATTGAGTTAGTGAAAACCATTTTTGGATTCAAGCATCCGTTTGCGAAATATTAAGCTTTAAAGTCCAAATTTTTGTAAGAGTCAAGCGTCCCCCCCCCCCCCTGCTAGCTAAATGGTTGGTTTAGGTTATGTAAAAAAAATCACAACAGTAGTATATATGTATAACAGAATTAAAAGGAAAACTATCACAGCTAAGTAGGCTATACAAATTAACAACTTGCAGTTGCAAAATCAACTACAATGTTAAGTTTGTTCTTGGGATAAATTCATCCCAACTACGGAACCCTTCATTGTGCGTGGTCCGACACGCACTTGGCTGGTTTTTTAAATTACTGAACCATTTAAAACTTTTGGGGCTTCTAATGATGCACACTTTTTAAATAAATGAGCCTCTTTTTAACTGGCGAACGCTACAACCATGTTGGTCGCAGTGACTTGGCTATCTATTTGGTATTTTTAGGACCCCAAAAAACAAAATTATGTGAGGTTCACAAAAAGAGGTTCACAAAAGATCTACACAAATAAATAAAATTGAAGTGTCTGTTTGTAATGTCAAAATAACAGTTTTTTACTGAATGCATATGTAAGCATACACGGTGATTTTTTTAAATTCAGTGTTAAGCTATCAGGGGATGATTTTTTTTTAAATTCACTTTTAATTTTTCAGGAGGCGAAATTACTCATAAATATAAACAACTTTCACTACGGGCCCAACTACAAAATAGCAAAAATGAAAAACATCTGTTTCATACATTTTCATCAGGTAAATATTGAATTCTTGTATGAAATAGCTGATGATATTTTTCGATACTTCAGAGTCGGTCTCATAGTGAAAGTTGCTCATTATCATGAGTACTTCGCACACCCTGAAAAGTTAACAGTGAAAACAGTGAATTAAAAATTACTATGTATAAGGTACTCATAACAATTTTTTTTTATCGTCTGTTTTTCCGGCTAATCTCCGAAACGGCTGGACTGATTTCCACTGGCGGACGGCAGCTAGTTTATTATATAAGAGTGTTCAGTAAAATTTTTAAGAAAGGAAAATGGGAATTATTTGAAGTTTGATACATACATGTTTTAGTTTGTAGGGTTCCGTACATCAAAAGAAAAAAAATACTGGCACTCCGGGAGTGCCGACATAAGTGAAAACTTGAACAAGAAAATACTTGCTCATCAATGATTCAATGTTCTATTGATCCATAACGTAATATAAATAAAGAGCACAGTCACGTTTACAAAAACGAGGTGTCGGTAACGGTGTCACGAGTTCAATTGTTTTTTCCCATCTTAAAAATGCTCAACGCGTCTAAAGAAGTTTTCACTTCAAAAAACGGAACCCTTACTGTCGTTTACCACTTCGTTGTCCGTCTGTGTGTCAGTCTGTCACAACCCATTTTCTCAGGAACACGTGGAGGTATCAAGTTGAAATTAATATCAAAAACGTAGTACACCTATGGTCCCTCGGAGCTCTAAAAAATGTGACATATTTTGATACTCGCAAATAAATCAAAACCTACAGAGTACTTCTCGTTGACCTAGAATCATGTTTGGCCGGAAGCAAGGACTCACAGCACAAGTACCTAAAGGAAAACGTCCGAAAATTGTTAATTTGTAGTTTTATTATTATTTCATGTTTTTCTTGCAAAGTTAAGTTTGTTTTTGGGATAAATTCATCCCAAGTACGGAACCCTTCTTTGTGCGTGCATACACGCACTTGGCCATTTTTTCTAACAGTAATCATTATTTACCAACTCAAATATAACCTTGTGTGGGCGTTTTTATTCCATATTCTAGCTATCGTTGTTCTTGCGGAGGAATCAGGATTGAACCTAATAATACATTCAATTTGATCTAATATTAGTTACATACTAATATCGTTTCATTTTCTTCAAAAACTCACTACAGTAGGACCTTAATAAATGTATTTCACATTTATTATCATATGATAAATTCTCACGATTTAATTAGACTTAAAATAACACGTTTTAAGTGATTTTAAGTCAGGTCTCGAGTTCGAACCCAAGGCACGCACCTCTGACTTTTGGGATTCATGTGCGTATTGTATAATTATCACTTGCTTCAAAAACGATGAAGGAAAAAATATCGTGAGGAAACCGGTATGCCTGAGAGATATTTCTCGACACTATGTGAATCCATGTCAGAGGCCAATGGGCGGTTTTAAAACTCTGACACCAGGTTCGTCACTAACCATATGAAAAGAAGAAGAGTGCTTTTTAGGGTTCCGGAAACCGAAAAATCACTACCCTACGAATATAGTACTCCTCAATGAGTACTTAAATAAAAGTAAGCTGTTTGATTCTTAATACTGGTCTTAGCATCTAAAGTACAGTAAAAAGTTTCTTACCCGTTCTTCTCCATAGGTAACTACTACGCTTTGGAATCGGCAACTAGCTTCATCTTTCTGACTGACCGACCCCTTGACAATTCAAAAGTGCCTGTAATTGGTTTATTTGAAATAAATAGTTTGAGTTTGGAAGTTAAACATTCAACAACGCGCTTCTGTTTAGGCATTAATTTAGGCGTTGTTTAGTGTTATTAAAAATGAGCATTATTAATCTCATAAATCAAACCTATTAAACCAGCTATCACAAAGAAAATAAGGTTTATAGAACCCGTGTGACAGTACAGTAAGTCAGTCCAGCGCTGACTTACAACTGGCTCGTGTAGACACAAGTTTCAACCCAGTCCAGTGCTGACTTCGTGCCCTCAAATCAGTCCAGTTAACTAACCTACCCGTATATTCTCGGGCCCAATAGTTGGCGAGGGGGGTAATGGCTGATCTTTGCGTTATGCTTATGAGGGTGCTGCTTGTGGTGACTGATCGTCTTGCTGATCATGGTTTTGTTATTGTTACTAGTAATTAACTGTTTATTTATTCGGTCCTAGTTTATCATTTATAACTTCTAATTACAGCTTTATATAGCTTTATGTAAGCGGGCACGCCCTTTATGCCTGGAGACTTTTAGATATTAAGTTCGGTTTACGTTTAGTTTTTGTTTCTGCTTTAATATAGTTCTCGATGTTTTTGGTTGATATTAGCGAGTGCTAGCTGACATATGGCCAATAATTTATCATTTAAATTATTTTTTGGACTGCATAATGTAAATTATTTTGCATACTTTTGTTTAGAATCATATTTTTTCTAACTTAAACAGACAGCTGTGCTGCTGGGGAGTTTGTTGCGCCACTTCTTCTTCCCAGCTAAAGGCACTAGGTAGTGGTGAAGGGTGGGCGTTTTGGGGGACTGTCTTATGTAATTTTGACGTTCGAAAAGTGCTGATTCTCAGCCTAGTTTCAATAAATGACTTTTGAATTTTGAAACATTTTTTTTTGAGTAGCTTCCCCCGCCTGTCTCACTAAGTTACTGCCGATCTTGTCTTCATGAACCCACTGACTGGGTCCGAAATTGCGAGTCACTGGGTCCAGACACTGCCATTGTAAAAACCAGGCATAATCACCAATCAACTAAAAACAATAGCAAAAACAAAACGTTATAATCAGCCCGCCTTATTTCCATAACTATAGAAAAAAAACTCATATAAACTCTATGGTGACGTGTTACGAAGTAATTAATTTTCCCCTTCGTGTGATGCCGTAAACCCTATGACTCACGTTGTAGACCCATTATGAAAATACTGTAAAAACTATAACACCTTTTGTTCTAACGTTTTACTAAACAAAGCGATTATTATAATAACTAGCTCTTTAGAAGTGAAATATATTGGTTATTAACTATGTAACTGGCTAATTTCCATGTTCCGGAATAGTAAAGGTCAGTTTTTTTTGTTCTTCGTTGGCTTTTGCCCGACTACGGCGAAGCTGAAAGGAGGTATTGTATTTGGCAGATTTTTTGTTGTACCTACCTAGATATTTCAGCGTTGATCATTACTAAAGTTAATTTTAACCCACCAAAAACATTTTATGTAAAGTAGGTTGCCAAGACTCACATAAAGGCTCTTTCAAACAGGCGCGACACGCGACGCGACAGAAAGACACCGCTCGTCGCGCGACGCGACGTACCTTTGTGTCGCGTCGCGTGTCGCGTCGCGTGTCGCGCCTGTTTGTAGGAGCCTTAACGCTTTCACTGTTACACAACTGTTATAAAGTTATCAGATCTAATGTAGAACCAAGCCCCTAACTCCACAAGGCCTAACTCTACAAACCTTACATCTTGGTCAAAATGTATGGGCTGAGAATTTGAGCTCTCTTGCATTATCCATGTGGGTTGGAAATACGGCAAAATGCTTCAAGAAAAAGTAGGTAGTGCCGCTGCTTTTTGTTTTTTGATCGTCTTGTTGAGGGCTCCGCCGTGCCCCCAGATCATACATACCTACATTGTTCCACTTCTTGTAATAAATCCACATATTACAGTAACACTGTTTATTGGAATATCCATTTTTCCCCGATCTTTACTCAAACTCAAAGCATTTATTTTAATTAAACCATTTACGGGCACTTTTGAGTTGTCGTAGTTGAAGCTTGTTGCTCATTCCAAAACGTAGATCTCTGTGGAGAAGAACGGAACGAAAATTACAAAATCCTGGGTACATCATTCTTGTTGCTTCTATGTGTGAGAACAATGTATAAAACATTATCAAAAGCAATTCAAAATATAATTACACTCCGTTATTCAAAAAATAGGTTAACTAACTACTTAATTATTAATCGTTCGAGTTTCCGTACCACAGCGTATTACAGGCCATTGACCTGCTAACGATTGATTTAAACAGTTCTGCAAACCAGTAAGTGCTGTTGTGAAAAATCATTACTAATGCAAAGGCCTCCGCGAACTGCATAACGACCCACTTCAACTGTTTTTCCACACAGTTTTGTTAATTGAAACGAACAAAACCAAATCCCTTGATGGCCACTTGCTTTGCTTTCCGTGATGTCGAGATCATTTTGAATCATTGACCTTAATAATTATGAGGGGTTTGGAAATAAGGTAAGGTATAACTTGAGCTTTTAATATACGTTTTACGCATGAAGAGTCTCTAATGTTATTATTGTGTAAAAACAATATTGCCAAAAGAAAGAATGAACAAAATACATTTACTTATGGCCAAGGAGGTTGTAATTCTTTGATTGCTTGAAATTGTTCTTTTAAAGATATCGAATCAGACATCAAATTAAAAACATGTTCATCAACTACAATGTAAAATCGTTAGTTTACTTTAAAAAATCGTCCTTTAGGCTACACTGGCAGTCAGGGATAAACGTCAAATGCCATAATAAAGTCAAGATCTGGATAAAATACCAATCTGCCTAGCCTTTTCCCAACCATGTCGAGTATTTTACATACAGAGACCAGTATTTTACATGAAGCGACGTCCACACCCAACTATCTGGGTAATACGATACCCCTTGGTAAGACTGGTTGTCAGATTTTCGGGCTTCTGAATACTCGTAACGACTGTCAAAGATCCAAGCCCAACAGCCGGAACCAACGGCTTAATGTGCGTTCCAAGGCACGGAGGAGTCTTGGTACGTAAAGATGGTCCATGGACCCATCTACGGACCAACCCCGGCAAGCGTGGCTTTACCTGATGGATAGACCCATGCGATTGTTATTGCTTAGCCACGAGCACCTGAAGTCAAGATCTGGATAATTCCAATCATATTTTATGCAAGTAGGCACCTTGTATTCCTGTATACTTTAAATTAAATAATAAAATTTCTAGTCACGCTTAACAATGAATATAAATATACTAATAAAATAGCTAAAGAGTTTGTTTGTTAGTTAGGACGCGCTAATCTCTGAAACAACCAGTCGGATTTGAATAAATCTTTTTGCATTTGATAGGCCAATTCTTAAGGAAGGCTATTTAATATCACGATAGGCCCCTTAGGACCCGAGCAAAAAGTAAAAAAAGCCAAAAAGAACGCAAAGCAAACACGAAGTAATAACGTGGCCAATAACTAGTTATAGATAAAACAATAGGTTTGGTCGATAAGTGCCGTCTAAGCATAACTTAAATATATATTTATAGGCACATAAACACACACACTCTCCCACAACCGTTGCTTAGTAACAAATACAAATAGTGTGTAGGACAAATCTACATACGTTCAAGTTATGCATAAAATAACAATAATTTAAATCCCTGAAACTATGCCAGTTCTCTCTCTGAATACGCGGAGAGAGTTTCAATGGTTTTAGTATGTAAAACCTAGTGGCTTAACCTCGGACAAAAGACTGGAAGTTTTAGAAAATCTAGAACGGTAAAAGCTGGAGGAAACTAATCCTAAAACTCCATTTAAACTTGATGCTCAGCTTCTCTTATCCAGAGATCCTAGACAAAGTGAAATGCCATCAGTGATAGCATAATCAGCCTATAATGATCCCACTGGTGGGACACAGGCCTCCTCTCTATGAGAGGGAGTGGGCTGTAATCCTTGTTGGTAAATGTCACGTGTCTTCGATTTTTTTTATTCTAGTACATGACGGTTTCTTCACGATGTTTTCCTTCACCATTTTGAGAGCAGTGGTGTTCAAATAATTTACACAAAGTAATACGCCTGTCAGGGTTCGAATCCACAACCTACAACTTGTAAGTCGCGGTCGTTAACACTGGGCCACCACTGCTTCAACTTGTCGACGTTGTCGACGTTCAAAAGTGCTTTTTATGTCCCTCATCATCATCTGCCTAGCCTTTTTTCACCTATGTTGGGGAGATGGGGTGATGGGTATTAGTGTTAGTTTAATTATGTGCCTATTGGAAAAAAAAATGACTTTGAAAGCGATTGCCACTTTGTCTAGGCCCTCGGGTAATACCAGTCACTTTGTGAAAAGGATCGATGTAAATGGTGTACCATGGCCGGAAATCCCAGGCTGATTCCCGGCCGCCGTAGGCGCGGGCTTGTGGACGGTGAGCAATGGGTAGCTCGTCGTCCGATAAGGACCAGGCCCAGGTCGACGCCGGCGGCGTTGCGTTCCACGCGCGCCTCGAAGAGATGTCAGTACAACTGACAGAAGGAACACGGGTGGGTTTTAGGCAATAAGAGTCTGACACGCCCCCACTCCGCTCAGAGCGGGAGAAGTTATTTGGTAATTTATTTACCACACAAAAAAGTTTGTTGGTGATGAAATCCTAACTAACCCTAATAGAAAAATGTTTTTAACCATCCAACCACGGAAGAAGGGTGGCTCGTGGGTGTGCAGTTTGAAATGAGGTATCCTTATATAATGAGAAACGAAACGCCACGTCTTGTGTCACTGTTGATATGTCTGTCTGTATGTTCGTTAGTGCTCTTGTAAATCGTACGCCACATATCCGATTTACGTAAGTATGTGATTTTAGTTTTAATTAGAACCTAATTAGATCCGACTTAAGGCGAAGATAACCGACTTTTAATGATTTTATACTGAAAATCACGTCTAAACGAGTAGGGCTAATTATTTGGAAAAAATATATGTTAAATTAGAGCATTTTCTTAATAACTTATTTTATGAATATTTTAGATTTTGTTTATATAACATAGTGAAATTCATTTGTAAAGTTATGTCTAACGCGGATACAAAACAGAGAATCACGCAAAATCGATCAAGCGTATTTTACTAAAACTTTCACCATTTTAAAGATAATTTAATAATTGATCTTTAGTATACGTGTTTTATTCATGTATAATAAATTAATAATGCGTCTAATTTGATACAGCGCTCCTTGACGGGCGAGTCCTATTACTGGGTGGACGTACGACGCGTTGCGTGAGCTCAGTACAGAACACGCAAGCTAACCACTCAAGGTCACTGGCATATATCGGCGTCTTAAAACGAGTATGTCGTAGCAGATGGCGTTCTGTAGTGTCTACCTACCCCCATGGTAAGAAGGTATGAGTTTATGCATGTGTATTTTTAGATACTTACATTCTTCTCCAACCAGGCTTAAATATTATTTTTATTCTTGTACTATACGTAATAAGTAGTGACTATGTATAATAAATAGTAGGTAGAAAAAAACCAGCCAAGTGCGAGTCGGACTCGTGCACGAAAGGTTCTGTACCATTATCAATAAAATCAAGTAAAAAAAATCATTTGTTGTATCCCCCTTAAATATTTATTTTATTCTGTTTTTTTGTATTTGTTGTTATAGCAGCAACAGAAATACATCATCTGTAAAAAATTCAACAGTCTAAGTATCACGGTTCATGAGAAACAGCCTGGTGACAGACAGACAGACAGACAGACGGACGGACAGCGGAGTCTTAGTAATAGGGTCCCGTTTTACCCTTTGGGTACAGAACCCTAAAAATGATTGATGAGGGTACCATCTTAACGTCGAGATAAATCGAACTAGGATTGTTCAATGAGTGACCAGAAAAGTCTTCGAAAACTCTGAAATATTTCTTGTTACACACATGTTCAAAAGAATCATCTATCAACTACGTATGGCCCGCCAGGTTTCTGTCTTCTGTCTTTTGTTTATTCAACAAAAGTTTTCAGTTTTTACTGAGGGGATGCTGTGTATTACTTACACACACAGCCCGAGTCCCTCCCCAGGGCTCTTCGCCTTCCAAGCGAGCGCCGCGCAACTTGTCAACCATCGCGCGGTCGCCGCGGCCCTAAGGCCGCCACCCGACGCTTAGGAGGCTCCTATGCGAGGTCCCGTGCGGCGCCCCAGACGCCTAACTATACCCGTGGAGAGATTAATAGCGTGTACAGAGACTATTTTAATTTTAATGTTAGTCTCGTACACTGATGGCGTCTGAGGCTGACACGATTAAGTCACTAGATCAAGCCGCGTCAGATGGGTCGGTCGATGAAGTTTGCCTAAGGGAAGACCGATGGTATAGCGTCGACGCTCGTATATATACTAACGTGGAGGAAAACTTTAATTGCGCGATGTAGAACTAAAAAATATAAATGCATTTTCCCCTTAAAGGAAACATTGCCACAATGTTTTTCGAGGTTCACTAAGCTTCATAGTTACCTAGTCTTTCCACTGTACAGTTGTATTTTTCGAGTTTCTGTCATGAATTCTATTATTTCACGTTTTTAATTTTAAAATTCGAATTTGCTCGTCGACCAATCATAGCGCAATGAAGGAGCAGGGAAATCCCGGGCCTGACACGTTTTCAAGTTCCGGTCTCATTATAGCCAATGACTCATGAACTCATCATTGTGGGATGCGATGAAGTGCACGGATGAATAAATTATGGCAATGTGTTGGAACATGGAAATCTGGCATCGTTCAAAACAGGTATTCTTTGTTCTGACTCATTTCGAAGGATATCTCTATTTACATTTTAATCATGCGTCCGTCTCATTTACTCATTTATGTGTCAGTATTTTTGTTTTGTCACAATCACACTATTTTTGTACCTACATATTCGTTATTATTATTTTCATATTTTTACAAGACAAATTTTTATTGTTTAAGTATGCATAGACACGTTACATTAAAACCGATTTACATCCCTCACATCACCCTCTCAGGTCCAGTTGAAAACCAGCGTCAGGAACTTATAGTTGTCTGGCATTTTTGCTGAACTGGGCCTTTTGGTGCAGCCGTGAGGCACACTCCCCTGCTAATTTCTTACATCGCACTTTACACTTTTTATTTGATGGTTATGTTTTAATCTGCTGTTAATTATATTGTTTGCTTTTTGGTCTGTGCTAAATAAATGTATTTTCTTTCTCTCTTCTTCTTTCATCATGTAACTTTAAGTATCTATGTGCTTACTAGTTTCACCCCGCGGTTTCACCCGCATAAGTCTCGATCCCGTGGGAATATCGGGATAAAAGTATTCTATGTCCAACCTAGGTCATGGTCTACTCATGAGCCAGTTTTCATTCAAATCCGTTCAGCCGTTCACGCGTGATGAAATGACCAAGGGAAATAGGGATTAATTTTTATATACACACAATGTGGCATGCATGCGCATGTGACTACCCGTATTTTTCTGAATATTCATGATAAACTATCGAAAGTTAACATTAAAAGGGGGGTCTATATTTAATATTTTTCATGTTATTCAATTTTTTATTTTTTGTAGCGTTTGTGACCTTGCTTTACATTTTTTGCCATATCTCCGACATTATTGGCTCGATTTGGGTTCTGTTTTTTATTAATAAAAGCTTATGAGTTATTTTATCGGATTAACTAACATTTTTCACTAAAATTTATCGACTATGAAAAAACAAACCGTCCAAGTGCGTGTCGGACTACGCACAATGAAGGGTTCCGTAGTTGAGATGAATTTATTTATCCCAAGAACAAACTTAACATTGTAGTTGAAAAACATGTTCTCCAATACATTCCAACTGCAAATGTAAGTTTGTACGCAAAGTATTGAGAGATTTACCATGTTATTTTAAGACCATAGACTTCTTATAGATTTTCCCGAAATTTAGGAGTAAAGAGCCATACTAAGTATCTTTTCAAAATTTTAGGTCTAGTAGTTTCAGAGATAATGGGGGAATGGTCAATTTTCATCGAATTTCTTAAATATCTTTAAAAGTATTTATTTTAAAATTATATAAAAAATATATTTAAGATCCTCGCAACAAGCCCTTTCACGAGTGATCCTATAAAAGGTTCCGTTTTTTCCTTTTGAGATACGGAACCCTAAAGATTCAATAACATAAAAAATATTAAAGATAGACCCCCCTTTCGAAGTTAATTTTCGAAAAAAAATCATGAATATTTAGAAAAATACAGGCGGTCACATACCCATGGGCGACATTTTATAGATAGATTACTCAACTCATTTTTTAATAAATAGATAATTGCTTCATTTTTGCAATATCATCGCGCTTCTCTTTCTTTTCTATGCAGTCCGACAGTGACCGCGCTTTAGCTCTTGTCAGCGTGTTAAGGATGACTGTCCACTGGAGCAGAGAGGAGATGAGCAGAGCGGAGCTGTGGCAATATTATACAATGGAATGTCATAAAATCTCTACTCTGTTTCAGTGGACAGGGATTTGAACGTTAGTGTCTCTATCTTCAAATTAATCCTGCTCTGTTTGACGAAATCATAACAAATTATGGCCAATTCAAATTTTTAGAGTTGTATTGATGATTCTTCATAATTCCGGAAATACATATTTGTTACCGTCGCGAACCATAGTTTGATCAACATACGACTTGACACTGCAAGTCAGTGTCAAGTCGTATGTTGATCAAACTATGCAATTTTTTGCAAGTTGATCAAAATTGCAAAAAAAGTGAATTCAATTTGAATTTGACGCACAATCCTTACACTGTCGCCTTAAGTCTCGATCGCTTTGCAAACCGAGACCTTTTCCCCGTCGCCCGGGGCAACTGACGAGAGAAATGTCAAATGTTGTTGGTTTTCTTGAAAAGTTTAGGTAGGTCGTAGGTTGAAAAGCATTTTCTACTCAGCGTGTTTTCTTTTAAACTAAACACGTTTTATTTCTTTTAAATATTTGCCTCCAATTTCTGAAGTCTTGTAGAGTAACTGAAAAGTCTTACAGCTGAATCGTGGGTGTATAATTAATTAAGAAGATTGTGAAACTACAAATGAAAACAACAACTAAAGCAGAGCGGTGAGCGAGAAGTAAAATTATTCATGAATTTATCAAAACTGGCCAGTTTTAGAATCTGTTCCTTAGTGTCCGAATAGGTACTATAGCTACCAGATAAATGCTATTTAACAGAATCTGTAATATCAAATTATCTGACAGATAAGTTACTCAGAAATTATCTTTCAGATAAGTTAACCGGAACTTATTAGAAGCCAGTGTAACACACCATAAATCTATTAGGCTGTCGCCATTAGCGTATCGCCGGCTTACAAGAGAGATAAGAAACATGTTTAGTACCTACCTACATGAAGCACATCCTACGCAACAACGGGCAGATAAGAGCCACGATGACGTCACTATGAAGTATTTCAATAACATAATTAACTTAATTCAATACAATGTCTCGAAAAATTGCCAGCCATTTTTTTCATTTATGATATCATTCGCACGGATCGATAAAATGTTAACCAAAAATATCGAGACTCCTCCGTGCGTTGAAGAGCACGTTAAGCCGTGGTCTCGGCTGTCATTCGTAGATCTTTGACAGTCATGTTAAAGCGTTTTCGCACTGCATCCGATCGGAATCCGAATTCAATCCGAATTGAGAATGTTCTAAATTCGGACGGACAAAGATCGGATCTAGTGCACAGCCCTTCATACAAATAGTACTATGGTTACTTCGGAACGACATTTATCGGATGCGGATCGGACGTAGTGCGGAACCGTTCTTACGGGTAGTCAGAAGCCTGACAGCCAGCGAGCATCGTGTTACCCAGTAACTGGGTTGTGGAGGTCAGACAGGTAGTCGCTTCATCTATTATAGGTATTCAGTTGCATCCGGTTAGACTGGAAGCCGACCACAACATAGTTGATATTAACCAGGCAGATTGATTGATAAGGTTTTAAAGTGGGTGATTACTGATAGGACAACTCAGATGTTTGGAAGAAGTTGATATGCTGCAAATAATTATGTGACTACGTAATTTCTGATTTCTTTCAGAGAGGACGCTTGTCTTCCAGCAGTGGGAACATTAGAGACAGATTAAATACGTGTATGAGTCAATAGCAAGCTGTGAAATATAATGTCACTTGCATCAACCAATATTCAAGTTCAAATTCTTTATTGCAAACTATACTCCATTTGAAATAAGATTAGACATTTAAACAAACCTTTTTTACAGTCCAGTCAACCGATTCTGACTTCCATACAGCAAGCATAAGGATGGCATTAAAAGCAAAAAAGTGGTTACAATACCAACTGTTTACTGCAGTTGCCATTTGCCATGCCACCAACGCAATAGAAGTCAAAATCAGTTGAACGGACTGTAAAAAAGGTTTAGTTAAATGTCTAATATTATTTCAAATGGAATATAAGTGTACAGAATTTTGAAGATTTTAACAATACGTAGGTACTTAGAAATTAGTTACCTGTTAAGGCATTGCAATTTAAATGGTAATAATAATATAATATAAAAAACCTCAATATTCCAGCTATACACTTTCACAATCAGGAATTCTTTTACAGAGAAATATGCATTTTTAATCGGGAAGTCTTTTAAGCTTCCTTTTAAATTACCAATTGAATGTATGTTCTTAATGTCTACGTGTGTACCGTGAAACCTGGCAACTTTGCCAATTTACGGTGGGTAAAAAAGTTTGAAAAGGTTTTTCTTAAAAAATCTCTATGATGTTATAAAAAGCAATCAATGAGATATGTAGTAATTTTTATACATTATTGAAAAGCAATCTTATATCTATTGTTTTCTAATTCTATAATGATGTTTTAGTCCAAAAACCTTTTATGGCAAAGTCAACTATCACTTGTGGTAAGAATGCCATCCCAAAATTTTGGAAAAATTTTACCATAAAAAATCACAGTCATCATTGCCGCATGCTTGGTGTGACCAAACATGCGGCAATGATGACTTGACATGCGGTAAAAATATACTACAGTTGTATAATATTTTACACTGGCAATTGAATTTCCAAAATATGGCAAATTCACCCGCCTTGTTTCGATTTTTTCAAAATAAATAGAAATAGCTGTCAGGATTTCATCAGTAAAATTAGGGGTACGTAAGTAGGAAACAAAACTAAATAAAAGTATTTTAGTTTCTTTCTTGTGACAGCCCTAGCCTCTAAAAAAATATGGCAACGTCGACGTTACTAAAACTTTGCATTGGGCAGGTATATTTGCCAACAGTGATTTCTTAGGTTTAATTGGTTAAAGAGACGTAATTATCATGATTTTAACAGTTAGCGTTCAGTTCGCGCGGGAAAAAAGTAACCGCCAAAAAATTACAGTTCTATGAGAGCTGGGTTGTTATATACAATAAAATGTTGCCTATCTAATATTCAAATTTGATTTAAGGGTACAAACGTTAAAAAAAATACAGTTTTGACGTAACAAATTATTTTGCCTCGTAAGGCGGTATATGGCAGAATAAACAACCTTTGGCAAAGTTGCCAGGTTTCACGGTATTCAAACAAAAAATTACATACTTGCTAGTATTTAGGAGCCAGAGACTGACCATCTAAAGTATTGAAATACCCTTTGGAGATAGGAAACGCTAAACAATGTTTCAGTAAAAGAAAATTAGAAAACATACTCGGGTTGTAATGAATCGTGCTTTGCCTGTATTTGTCTCAATGTAGGTCACTCTTTACAGACTAAAAGTCAATCTTTGAAGAAGTAAAATGAGCATTGATCACCCTCGCTGAAATTTCAAATGTCTCTTATATTTTTATTCTATTATATATCATTTGCTTCATGACTTCATCCGCGTGAAGTTTCTGTTTTGAACATAAAATATATCCTATGACAGTCAGCAATACCGTAGCTTCCCATTAATGAAAGAATTTTCGAAATGATATCAGGAGTTCCGTAGATTACCCGCTACATACAAACTCTCAAATTTGACCTCTTTATAATTTACAGTTTCTGGGCGACCGAGCTCTGCTCTGGTGAAAATAGAGAATGCTCATTTAATAGACGACAAATTCCATGCTTTTTTTTGGGTGGGAAATTATCAAATAATTTCTCCCGCTCTGGACGGAGCGGGAGGGCGTGTCGGACTCTTGCTGACTATAACCCACCCGTGTTCCTTCAGTTGTCCTGTTGCCGGGGGCCGCGATCTCCCTTTCGGTTTTCTTCGCACCCCCGGCAGGCATCGGCCCTAGCGGACCCCGTCAATTCTGCTGACATCTCTTTGAGGCACGCGTGGAACACAACGTGCCGTCGACCCGGGCCTGGTCCTTATCGGACGGTGAGCTACCCATTGCTCAAGCCCGCGCCTACGGTGGCCGGAAATCGGCCTGCGATTCTTGATGCACAGGGCGTCTCCTCCTGCGAGCGGTTAGGGGCGTGTGGGCGCGAAATTTGCCTCTCCCTCACGCGTTCCGCCTCCTTCGCGAGCATTACCGCTTCGCAGAAGGAGGTGATGGCCTCCCATTTCCTCTCGCTCCGTACCATGGCATGAACCAGGGCCGGACACGAGAGATCACCGCCGCCGATTACCTCCACGAGGACACGGGGATGCTCTGTCCAAGTTGGGCAAACTTCCACCGTGTACTCCGGGCGATCCACACAATGGTGACACCCGGGCGTTTCCTCCCGCCTTATCCTGAACAGGAACCTCCCGAAACAGCCGTGTCCGGTGAGGACCTGCGTCAGGCGGAAGGTGAGGACGCCGTGAAGTCTCTCTAGCCACTCCTCAAAGAGAGGTCTCATCGCCGCAATTGTGGCCATGCTGATCTTGTTCAAAAAGTTTGGGCGACCGAGCGCTCGGGTGAAAATATCCCAGATAATGAGACCTAGCTAGATCGATTTTTCGCCCCCGAAAACCCTATTTACGTTTTTGAGAACGTGATTACAAATATAAATAATAGTCAAAAGTCAAATCATTTATTTCAAATAGGCCCATGTATGGCACTTTGGAACGTCAAAATTTAAAAAATAAATCGAGAAGAATGGGCAAGAAACTCCACCGTTACTCTTTTAAACTGTTTTACAATAGTTTGTATAAGTACGTACATTAGTCAAATAATTATATGTGAAGACGATGCACCTAGAACAAAATTACTATACCACAATAGGTAAAAAGAATTAAAAATGAATCAGCGACAGATAATTTAATTATGTGATGGGTACATGGTGCTCACATATTTACAAACATTGTAAAAGTAAACATTTTTCCTAATTTTTTAAAATTAATAAGTCAGTGTGTGAGGAAGTAATCACAGAATGTAAAATCAATGTCATATAACACAAAATTACACACATCAAAAGTGTCTAGGGATCAAGCATTTTTATGCGGATTTCTTGAGATTGAGATGTGGCTTTGTAATAAATTTATGATTATATAAATTTATATGGATCCTTTTTGGTGCATTTCATAATTTGAAACAGGAACTGTTAATCAAATTCGAGTAAAAGATGAAAATCAGCTGTCAATATTTTCCCTATAAAAACATACAACGCATTGAAGACATTATTAGTGCTACTGTTTCCCTACTACTGATTAAAACCAACGTTATTATGGAGCGGCGACGTCATTTAAGCAGGGAAGAAATGCTCAGAGCCGTGGGAATGATAGAAGCTGGTTCCCGGCAACGTACTGTGGCTTTAGCTCTGAATACAAGTCAGAGTGTTATCAGTCGACTTTGGACACGTTACCGAAGCACTGGTACCGTGGCTGAGCGCCATGGAGGACGGTATCGCTGCACCACACGGAGACAAGACCGATACATTCAAATCTTAACTCGAAGAGCTCCAACAATAACCGCCATGATGTTAGCCGTGAGGCTTCATCACTCTTCAGGGAACTTAATTAGCGACCAAACAGTCAGAAACCGCTTGCATGAAGTGAACCTTCATTCCCGAAGACCGCTACGGGTACCACCTATAGCAATGCACAATCGTAGGATTCGATATCAATGGGCTCTTGAACACAGAAATTGGGCAGAAGAACAATGGCGTTTCGTGTGCTTTTCTGATGAGTCTCGTTTTGGTATGAGACCGGATACAAGACGTATACGACACTGGAGAACCCCTGGACGCCAACAGCGATTAAAATCCTGCCAGGAAGTCCATCCTTATAGTGGTGGAACCATCATGGTATGGACGGGTATTTGGATCGGCGGAAGAACTGAGTTGATTTGGATCAGAGGCAACCTCAACGCTCAAATTTATGCTGAGACGATTGTATCTGACGTCATCGTTCCTCTACAAGTGCAAATCGGTCCCTTATTTCAGTTAATGCATGATAATGCACGACCGCACACCGCAAGAGTTGTAAGACAGACTCTCGCCGCAGCTAACATCAATGTCCTGCTCTGGCCTGCTCAGTCGCCAGACTTGAACCCGATTGAGCATGCATGGGATATGCTACAGAGAAGAGCTCTGCCGAATATGGAGGGTATCCAGTCGCAAGAAGACCTTTTTTTGTTGTTGCAACGAACATGGGCGGCCATTCCACAGCGTGATTTGGATGAACTCATTTTGAGTATGCCAAACCGATGTTCTTGTGTTGTTAGTGTTCGCGGTAGAAACACGGATTATTAATTGTTTAAGTTACCCAATAAAATTTTAAAGAAAACTGTTATTTCAGTCTTTTTTTCGAACTTTAATATTAGTGGTTCAAATGTCAAAAATCCCTTTATTAGGAAAATGGCAAATTTCTTTATTAATGCAAAGGTGACTTGGTTTATCGTTACTGTGACAAACGAAAACACTTTATTTGATGAATCCTTAAAGAAAATTTTAATTAATATCAATCAGGAGAAAAGTTATTGCAAAAATATATGTTGATCCCTAGACACTTTTGATGTGTGTATAAATTTTACAATTAAATTAGCAACCTGTTTGATTTTGTCTTGATTCTAAATTGTCTTATGGAGCAGGACCAGCATGTTTCCAAGCACTCTTATCTGTGATATAATCCTCTAATTTGTAATATGCTTGTTTACAAAGTGTACTTTTAATATAAGTTTTAAATTTTCTTTCGTTTAATTGCAATATACATTTATATAAATATTGCTGATTTAATAGTATAGATAATTAGGTCACTAAAGCTTAATTACTAACCTCTCTTCCAATAACTTTAAGCAGATTAACCCGCCATGTCTTTCATCCTAGACCCAGCAATTATTAGTTCTAAAAGCCTTGATTAGCCCACTCAGCAAGATACTAACTAAGCCAATTTAGACCTTAATTGCATGTTGTTAAGTGCTATTACTTTCAAGGCTGGGATATGATATTCCTATGGGAAATCATGTTGGTATAGCCTTTTAGTGCGGGTAGTGTAATAATCTTATTTATCTTGTTTCGAGGTATATGATGAATATGTTTTAGTTAGGTCACAGAATAAATAAGAAGCAGTATTATATCTCAGCAGTTACCTTGAAATAATTACCTACGGCCGCACAGTAGATAAACCTTCCGCGTCCGTGCGTAACTGCCGCGCTCTTGATACTGTTGCGTACCGATATTATTGTACACTGATTTCGATGCGCGTCGTTTCGGCCGTTTTCTAAGAAGACATAATACTGTTACTTATTCATACTGTGGTTTTAGTAAGGTTGACCTAAAAACTTCTCAGCGTGAATTGAATTTTATTACTTTTATACGTAGGTACTCACATTATTTTAGGAAATAAATATACCTAAATATTAACTTATTACTTAAATATTTGCATGAAACATACTTTAGTTACAAAGAAAAAATACAAAATACAGCCTCGTTGTTCTAGTCGGGGTGATGGTGATAATGGGTTCAATTCTCTGGTCGGGCAGAAAAAGCGATGTTGCACCGACCACAAATAAATTGGGATAAGAGCCGGATCAAAATCGATGAACACACGCTTTCGAAGGCACAGTGAGTATAATTTAGTTAAGCAAACTTTAACGTTAATGTAAGTTCAACAAGTATAATTTTAAAACTTAAAATTAAAAAAGCCGACACAAATTTTTCCTCATTTCTCTTTCCTACTCCATCACCAGACCCTGTTCACCATCTATCTAGAAACTATTCATTGAGACCATTCCAATGAGCCCAATGACGATACCTGTGCTGTAAGTTGCTAAGGGAGTTGGGTATCCTGCAAATTCCAGGTTTTGCTGCAGCATCAGTTCAAGGTTATTATGTTCTTCTAATATCATTGAAGTAACAGAATATCAAATTCTAAATCGATCACACCTGTGGAAGATACTCACATCCATTCATCAACTAGAAAAGAGCTGATAGCCTTCAAACGGCTGAACCGAGTTTGATAAAACATGTCTAAGAACCATCGCTATAAAACATGCTTTCAAATAAAACAATCACATTAGAATCGGTTCACCCGTTTAAGAACTACGGTGCTACAGACACACATACATAGCGGCCAAACTTATAACACCCCTTTTTTGCGTCGGGGGCTAAAAAAGCTTGTCCGAAGAAGGTTTTCGTAATTTTATAAAATATGGATAAGTATACGGAAACTTGAAGCAGTTAAAGTGCTCTTTCTTTGAAAGTTCTTGCATAATAGACTAATTAATCAAAAGTCGATAGTCACGAATTACAACTATTAAAAAAGCATGATTTAAGCTTTACTTTTAACGAGTACCTAAATAATGTGTTTCCTACCGAGGCGCCCTGGGCAATCAGCCCCGCTACTACCTTGCTGACAGGATTTATGTTTTTACAACGGCAGGAGCTATTTCTGTGGCAAATAAACCATATTTCTTTCTTTCTTTTCTTTCTATTCTTAAATGCCAAATATAATACAGGGTGGCAGGGACATCGACGCGCAACCTCTTACCATGACCACTTCATGATTCCGAATAACCAATCCATGATTTCAAGAAAACCGAAAGGGAGATCGTGGCCCCCGGCAACAGGGCAACCGAAGGAACACGGGTGGGTTTTAGTCAGTAAGAGTCTGACAGGCCCTCCCGTTCCGCTCAAAGCGGGAGAAGTTATTTGATAATTTCCCACCCATAAAAAGGGGGTCCAGAATCATGTACAGCATTCATGGCAACAGGTTTTGCGTCAATGTCTCTGCCACTTTGTAGGTACCCAAGTTCGGGAACCGAACCGACTAAAATCTGTAAAAATTACAACCTGTCTTTTATTACATCGTTTGTTAGGATCAATTATAAGGATGAAATCCCTCTAAGAAACATGATAAATTAAATTAAAGGAAAACCATGAAATCTGGACTTATAAATTCAATGAGTCAAGTTAAAGCTCTTTAACTCAAAGATCCATCTGTTTACTTATGTTAGTAATTAATAATTATCATTGACGTCATTTATCCATTAAAATTACGAATTACCTTCTATTTAGATAAGACGATTACAATTTGCACGTGCAATACTGCGTTTATGAGATAGTTTAAATATGGAATGTTACATTTGAAAATAGATTGTCATATTTGTTACTCACATTTGATTGTTTTTACAAATCATTTCATTGTCTCGCGGTAAAAATGACTTATCAAGAACAATTTGATTTAATAGAAGCTTATTTTTTAAATAACAAAAAATCTAGCTCTGCGGTGGTATGGAGAGAGATATCGAGATCGACAGGCACCACATCGTTTCGTATTGAAAAGAATGGTAGAAAACTTACAGAATTTAAAAAAGCGACTGCAAACTCGTCAGCAGAACTATTTCGATTTTGATCTAAATGTTTTAACATATTTTGAATCATTTCCGAAGGCTTCAAGCAGAGATGCTGCCGAAGAATTAGGCACACCACAATCGAGTAAAGTGCTGAAAAAGTGTAAATGTTATCGTGAAGGTCGGTTGGTGCAAAACTTGCATACTGGGACTTGCATAATTGTGAGAGACGATTACAATTTTGTCAAAACATGCTGAGAGAAATTGACCGTAACCATAATTTTTTGAGTAACATTGTATGGTCTGACGAAACCAACTTCAGCAATAACGGCATGTACAATCGCTGTAATAACCACTATTGGTCTCGAGTGAATCCTGTTCATGTTCATGAAACTAACAATCAAGTAAGATTTTCTTTCAACGTTTGGTGCGGAATTATGAGAAATATGGTTGTGTTAGTCCACGTGTACGAAGGTCATTTAAACACTGAAGTATCTTGAAATACTGGATCTCTTAAGAAATGATTTAAATGGTTTCCCCGAGCAAGAGCGAAACCAAATAATTCTACAGTAAGATGGTGCTCCAGGCCATAACAGCAGAATCACTTAACCATTTTAATACCTGGATTGGTGCAAACGGCACAATCAGATGGCCTGCGAGATCATCAGATCTCACCCCTTTATATATTTTTTGTGGGGATATGTGAAAAATCTAATTTACATTAAATCTTATGCGAATGTAAACGAGTTGAGAGTTGAAGTTCAGAATACGACTTATAATATTCACCACAACACGTTATTAAAGGTTACTAGAAATGAATTCGTTAGAAGAATACATTTGTGTATCCAAGAGAATAGAGCCCATTTCGAGCAACTAATTAGTTAGTTTACCATTTTTTGTAAATAATTAAAATAATTTAAGATTTCATGGTTTTCCTATCATTTAATTTATCAAGTTTGTTAGAGAGATTTCATCCTTATAATTGATCCTAACGATCAATTCAATAAAATTAGAGGGTGTAATTTTTACAGATTTTAGTCGGTTCGATTCCCGGGTGTGGCAAGCGAATTTTCGAAAATCTTTGTATGCAGTTTTATTGCTTTTCAAAAATAAAGGAATGTTTTCTTTGTGTTACATTTTCTATCTACAGTATTAAGAGTACTTTCCATTCAGGTGGCATTACAAAATTCCACCTTGTATACCATTCATTAATTTAGACACTTTCCGAAATAAATGCTTTGAACTATGGTGAAAACCGCTTCAAAATCCACTGTGTAGTAAACTACAAAGTCCCTAAATACGTTTACCTATTTAGTGACTGTACACTTTACTGCGCAGTGTTACTGCAGTTTGTTTTAAACGAAGTATATTGAGAGGAGACAACTACTAACAATCTAAGTTGCTACAACCTTAAGACCATTCATTCTAAAAGTTGGCAACGTCGCAAATAGCTGTCAAATATTTACCTGTTTTGATTAATTTGGCAATATTACTGTATGGAAATTCGAAATTGAAATATCGCTAACTAGTGAACTTAGAATATTAATAATTAATTTCAATAACACTGAATACTGAATTTGATGTTGTAACCGTTTTAGTTGTGAAAAAGGCATTTAATTTGGAATGTTTCCAAATACTATTTTTACATCTAAAACTAAATACTCAGTGTTACAATATTAATTATTGCATTTCATTATGAATATTTTAGTTCACTAATTAGCCATATCTCATAATTCCATACAGTAATATTACCCAATTAATAAAAACAGCGAAATATTTGACAGCTATTTGCGGCGTTGCCCACTTTCAAAATAAACACTCTTAATGGTTGCCCAACGACATGAGCCAGTGCATGGCAGTGGCCAATGGCACCCATATACTTAGTTCATGTGGATATGCGAGAAGAAGTATACTTCTTAAAACCTCGTACCTTGTGCTAGAAGTGTGACCACATAATTTTTCATGCCACGAGTGTCATTCCAACTCAAAACCTCTGTTTGTCGTATCCATTCAATGCCTTTACTATTGAACTACATACTGCTATATTATTGTCTGTATATCAAACTACCTCATTCAGGGAAGTAAAGTGTAAACGTGAACAATCAACTACCCTTCAACTTCAAGTTACAAACTATGCCTTTGTTAACCTGTCAATTACACGACAAACAATAACGATAATTAGTAAAGTGTTTTGTTTACACGAAGTCTTTTGTTTGGCTAACGTGAGTGATTCGATGTACAAAATATTAAAATCTAATGGTGGGTAGGTACAGACAAACTATGTTCTTAATGTCCCTCGGCAACGATCGTGGTTCGTCGGTTGTCGGACCTATAAAAGCTAGGCGAAAGTACATGGGATTCGAGAAAATACAAATTGACGAAAAAAAACAACAAATTTTCCCAGAATTCGTCACTAAATATCACTAAATATTCCTGTAACTTTAGAGTGTTAGATGTTTTAGAAAATTTGGTTACATCGAAATATTTGTTAAAGTATTAGGTATCCAATGGAATAGTAATGAAGGCCATTCAATTTGAGAGTTTGGAGAAAAGTGATATTTAATGATGAATTTTGAGAAATTTACAAAAATTCATAAAATTTATATTTTCTCGAATCCCATATATTTTCGCTTAGGCTTTATAGGGTGCTTAATTATTGCAAATAGGTTACACTTTCACGTCCTGGAAGGAATACGTTAAATTACAACTCTTGATTTCCGTGTGAACTATACAGGATAGTTCACACGGAAATCAAAACAAAACAACGTAAAGTAAGTACTTAGTTCTGAATTCAAATTATTATACACGATAAATCTAATAATTGATGGACATAGAAATGAGCATTCGTTTGTATTCGAAAATCCGATAATACCCGAGGAACATTAAGAAAATAAAAATACTGTACACATATGAAACGTAACATTAAGAGTGCTAATACACTGGGGACGCCATGGCGACGTCGCTGGCTACATAGCCATGGCTACATACCGTAACCAAATGAGGTTGTCAAATAAGTAGCCAGTAACACGCGGGCGTCCATCCTAGCGATTTGTTAGCCACTGAGTGAGGGAGCCGCAACTTACTTGTATACAAAATACTGGCGACTTGGCTACGCGTCGCCAGGTCGCCAGAGTATCTACTCTACGTAGGGGCCGGTCAGTCGTGGCTACGCTTCCAAATTGGCGACGTCGCCAGACCGTGCCCAAGTTAGTTAACTGTCATACATTTCAATACAAATTGTTTGGATATGTAGCCGGCAACGTCGCTTGGCGTCCCAGTGTGTTTGCGTTCTAAATGTAACATACGCTGAAACGAACATGGCATAATCAGCCTATAATATTCCCACTGCTGGGACACAGGCCGGGTTGATACATATCACATGTCTTCGAATTTTTTGTTCTAGTACATGCCGGTTTCCTCACGATGTTTTCCTTTACTGATGAAATAATTTACAAACACAAAGTAAAGCGCCCGTCTGGTTTCGAACCAACGACCTACGACTCGTAAATCTCAAATATAGGCGAATTTTTTTCACCGTATGTTACATTTCATGTTACATGGCAGACCTATATTTGGACGACATGTTCGTTTCAACTTAATATTATCATGTTATATTAAACATAATATTATGTGTACCCACCATAAAGAATGTGACGCCGGGTACAGATTGCTGAACAGTAGCATGAAATGTAACACAAATTAGTCTCCCTATAAATGCAATACAACATGACATGTAACATAGAGGCTTGTACAGACACGTGTAATGTAATGTAACGCGAATAGTGTGGAGGACATACAAACGAACACTGTGTTCGAGTTAAAAACCGACAGTCGATGGATCGGCGCAAGCGCCAGCCGTAATGTAATGCTCGTAGTGCGTCCACACGCGGAATTCGCATTACATTACACGATAAATTACATTACACATTACATGTGTCTGTACACGCCTTAAGGCGAATTTGTGTTACATGTCATGTTACGTTTCATTAATTTGTACCCGGTACAGATATTCTATTTCACGAAGTCCGTTCGGCTTTGGTTGTAGTAGTGACGTATCCCGACAAGCGCGCTTGTGTGTGTAAAAGTAGGTAACGTTAGCAAAAAAATCTGATATATATTCAAATCGAAATTTAATAATCTAAATAAAATTTTGGTTTTAAGAGTATATACATTTTGTAAATAAATTAGATTAGGTTGCAATCAATACAAAAATATTAAGAATATGTAGGCATTTAATTAAGCATTGGTGTTACAGAATGGAAACGAAACAAGTAGGACTATTCAGTATTTTCAATCACTATCAGATAAATTTTCGATTTCCGATTCCGTTTTGCTGTCGTCAGAATCATCTTGTACATTGATTATAAATTCAAAATCGAGATCAAAATATTTCAAGTAGTCTTTTTCAATTTTTTCAACATGAGCACAAGTTTTTTTGCCACGTTTTACTGCTAACTTGGCCCAAACTTTCATTGATCAGTCTTTCCGTATTCGTCATGTTTTGCTCGATATTTTTAGATGCGACATAATTTTTAACGATCCCCCAAATATTTTCAATCGCATTTAATTCTGGGTGATAAGGGGGAAGGCGTAAGACATCAAAACCCTTGCTTTTTATAAAATCGTCAATCTTGTAGATTACGTGTTGGGCTTTGTACTTCTTTATTGTATCGTACAATTCCAATTTAAGAAGAGATTCATCAAATGCTATACCCTTATCCCTGAGCCATTGCTGCATATCGGCTTTCTTTGTAGATTGCGTCGGTAGTCGTTCAGCCCGTGTGTTGTGATAAGATGCATTGTCTAAGACAATGACAGAGCGCGGAAGTAAATTGGGTAGCAACTTTTCATTTAGCCATTTTACATAGTTATCATAGCTCATATTTGAATGATAATCACCAGCTGTTTTAGTTGGCCTTGTAAACCAAGGAAGCATTTTCAATAAAACCATCCTTGGTTCCCGCGTGCACTAAAATAAAGCGAGTGCCTGTGCTAATTTTTTTAAAAAGCGGAGTTCTTTCCTTTTTTTTGCCCAGGTGTTGTTTCGCACGTGTGTCGAAAGGATGTAGCTCTCATCGGTGTAGACAATGGGCCGACTTTGAGAGCGGTACTCTGTAATTTTTTTTTAAATATTTTAAACGCCACATTTGTATATCATGACGCTCCGTCAAGACTTTACGGTTGTTTTCTGTTTTGCGCCACTTGTAACCTAATTTCAACAGTAACTTGCGAACAGTTTCTAAACAACTTTCGAATCCGATTTTTTCATTCAATGCTGTTCTTAACTTAGCTAATGTTGGAATTTCTTTATGGACAATATGGAAATCTTGTACAGTACTGCGAACCACATCGGCTGTAAAATTATCTATATCCACTTTATTATCTCGCTTTCTCCTTTTCTTCATAGGTGAAGTGAATTTTGATGAAGTGGATGGCAATTCCTTCTCTTCTTTTAATATTCTTTGAACTGTTTTTTGGCTCACACCCGTAGCTTCAGCTGTACGGCGTGTAATGTCTCGTAAATGAGACAAATCACAGTTGAGTTCCATTAATGATTTTGTAAATTCATATTCTTCTCGCAGAAAATGATAAACACTAGCTATCATGTTTCGACCCTAAAACAAAATGTAATCAAAATAATTAAGTAATATAAACATTTTATAACACAAAAAAACATTCATTTTATAAATACTTCTATTGCTATATTAAGTATCTTTGTATAACATTTTAATTGAAAACGTATAAATAAATATTACCTCACTATGGACAACTCTTCTTCGTTTTGTTGCCATGCTGACCTTACTCCGTGAAACAATTTGGCGCGAACTAAAAACCACTACTGATCCGGACCGTGTCCCGATCGACACTGAGCGCTCTCGAGGTTACGCACACAAAAACAATGTGCATGTGCACGCTTGACAACATTCATAGCCAAACGGACTTCGTGACATAGAACATCTGTATTATGTTTCGATTTCTAAAATCCATAAATCGCAATTAATTAAATTATTAGCATCAATGCAATGTAACCAAATTATATTCCGTGCCTAAATTGTCATAATAAAACAACGAAAAAAAATAAGAATAACACTATTTTCGTTGACATTTTAAACATCAAAGCGATCACTTTAATTTGTTAAGTTATTCTGCCACACACTTTACTTGATCTCTTTGAAGATACAGCATGAAGGTTTTAACATGAAATATATCCTGAATAAGTAATGCCACATTTTAGCCCCTAGCTTATGAAACAAGGTTTTCCCCACTGAATATCTTAAATATAACTGTTGAAATGTGGGTGTAAAGGTGCACCCCCTTTTTTTCTTCGGTTGGGAATTTATCAAATAACTTCTCCCGCTCTGGGCGGAGCGGGAGGGCGTATCAGACTCTTACTGACTAAAACCCACCCGTGTTCCTTCTGTTGCCTGTATGTTGTCAGGGCCACAGTAACCCCTTCGGATAAACCCGCACAGGTGCACTCTTGCCTAGCCTTTCGAAGAATACAGGTGTGACGTTCTGTTATGTAATCTTTTTAAAGTTGCGTGAAAGATTACCATAAAAAACACCGTGGAAATAACTAAAATAGTTGCCATATCGAAAATAAGTTGTAGGTTACATTTTATTACAATCTCATCGGTAGGAATTTACAAAACGTGTTAAATGTTTCAATATTTATAAGTTTAGGGCAAGCATTAAACCTGCTACAGTTGCTGTCAAATATTAAAGCTGTGTGAATCACCAAACAAAAAGAAGCTACAAATAAACAGATTTTATAAAACCATATTTACCTACAGTAATCGTGTTCTGTTTAATAAAAGAACCTGTACAAAATTTTTCTTTAAAAAGTATAGTAGGGCTATACTTTTTAAAGAAAAAAGGTTTTCCCATTTAGTAAATACATGTGCGTGAAATGTACGAAAAAATGCTGTACATAAAATCCCATTCTAAAAACAACAGACAAAAACAACGCCCTCGCAAAACAAAATAGCTTCATTTACCGACAAGTATAAACAAAAATAACATTACAAAAGCGTAGACAAACAAATTAAATACGTCAGAACAATCTAGCAGTATTCACGAGCCGAAATGTCGTAGTGCTCGAGACTGACCTTTCGTGTTTATATCTAAAAATACGCCAGCCCGCCAGACGAAGCTGCTGTTTCCCTTGTTGGCTGCTTAGTGAAGTTACGGAGAATCGTATTTTAATGCCCTTAACTCAACTCGGCGCGATGCCAAGCACTTGAAGGCTAAGAGAGCACTACGCAGTTTCGGGTTTCTTTTAACATTGTAGAGATTTTTTTTTTTCGTAGAAGGAAAACTAAGCGCCTTTGTTTAAAATAAGATTTGCTTACGGCTGCAAAAGTTTAAATGTTTCTTTTTAGGTTTTTAGGGTTCCGTACGTCCGATTTAAAAATGGAACCCTTATAGGATCACTCGTGTGTCTGTCTGTCCGTCTGTCACAGCCAATTTACTTCGAATCTAATTTGAACCAATTTAGTTCTTTGGTACACATATCAATTTCTGTGACCCAAACACGGACGTGTTACGTAAAAAAAATAATTTTGAATATGGGAGTATTTTTTGGGAGACAAATAAGAACATTTAAAAAAAGTTTACACACTGTACCGTGTGATAAATCAAATGAAAGGCTTACTGTGAGGGTCTGAATTATTAAAAAAAATAATTTTAATATAAATAGTTTTAAAGTAATTTAAGAAAATATATGAATATTGACCATTCCCCGGGCTTATCTCCGAAACTACTCAGAGACTAAAGTTTTGAAGAAAATACAGAACGTAGTTCTATACTTATAATTACAGGAAAACCTATTTGAAGTCTGTGGTCTTAAAATAACATGGTAAATCTCGCAATATTGTGCATACAAACTAAAATTTTGCAGTTGGAATGTATGGGAGAACATGTTTTTCAACTACAATGTTAAGTTTGTTCTTAGGATAAATTCATCCCAACTACGTTCATTGTGCGTGGTTCGATCCGACACGCACTTGGCCGATTTTTTTACTGAATCATACCGAATTATCTGCGCGGACTAAAATGTTGTAATTCATGTAGATTATAATTAGCATTTATGCTCTACAATAATTATATGTGTGTCATCCCAGAAAAAGGTTCCATGGAATTTCAAACCCAAACTCAAAGCATTTATTTCAATTAAACCATTTATTTACAGGCACTTTTGAATTATCAAGGAGTCGGTCAGTCAGAAATAAGAAGCTAGTTACCCATTCCAAACCGTAGTAGGTACCTATGGAGAACCACGAACGTCCACGGACTGTCCGTGGACGTTCTTGCCCGTTCTTCTCCGTTCTCTCGTTTTAAATTTAAAAAAATCTTGGTATGTAATCTTAACTAGTATCTACATAAATAAGAATATTTAGGTAGAAAAGACACGATAACAAATAATTCGTTAAACAAAACCTCTGCCACGTTGGTCTAGTGGTTGCAAACACACTGCTAAGCATGAGATCTTGAATTCGATTCCCAGGTCAATGCAAAGTGTCATTGGGTTTCCCATCAGGAATTTCTTAGTAACCCGGAGTCTGGATTTGTGCCCGGTTGATGGCAATAGGCTCGCCCCCTATTACATGGGACTTAAACATAACTGGCGAAATGTGGGTGTGCTTTTCTGCTTCTACTTAAACCTTCGGATATTATAGTTTAATAAAACCTAGAGTACCGATGTATGTCATAACGCAAACAAACAGCCTTCACACTCCATTTCCTTTAATATTATCTAGTTCCATGAACAAACGGGAATCCAATAATATGAGATATCTCTTCAATAAAAGACGAAAGCCTTTATAAATATTTTGTAGATATCGAATATGTCGGCTTATTTAATATTAATTGTAGTTGGAAAATCTGAGGAAGAAAAGCTCTTTTTCTTCACAAAGTACGTATTCATTCATATATTATTAGGGTTCCGTACCCAAAGGGTGCCACATGGAACCCTATTATTAAGCTTCCGCTGTCCGTCCGTCCGTCTGTCCGTCCGTCTATCAGCGAGATGTACCTCATACACAGTAATATCTACACAGTTCAAATTTTCACAGATTGTGTATTTGTATTGCCGCTACATATCAATCTGCCTAGCCTTTTCCCAACTATGTTGGGTTCGGCTTCCAGTCTAACCAGATGCTGAATACCAGTATTTTACATGAAGCGACTCTCTATCTGACCTCCACAACCCAGTTAAGTACTGGGTAACACGATACCCCTTGGTAAGACTAGTTGTCAGACTTTCGGGCTTCTGACGACCCGTAACAATTGTCAAAGATCTACAAATGACAGCCGGGAACAACGGTTTCCGAGGCATGGAGGAGTCTCGGTATGTAAAGATAGTCACCCATCCACGGACCAACCCCGGCAAGCGTAGCTTAACCTGTCGGATCGACCCTTGCGACTGTTATAACTTAGCCACAATTATAGGCTGAGTATGCTGGGCAATTTAAGTTGGTAATCAATTTGGTACTTGATAAATTAATTTCCCTGGACTTGGAACAGGTACACCTCTGCCTAACCCTTCGGGGAATACAGGCGTGATGTTATGTTGTGTGTTTACTTGTCTTTAAAACTGAAATAAACTAAGAAACAAACAATCATGATTGAATTGACCCCAAGTTTCAATCTTCAAGATAATAAATACAAAGTCGAGATTTTCGTAGACTTTCGTAGCTCGGTGCTACGAATTGCTACTAAAATCTTGAACACAAATCACGCAAGACGTGTTTGGCTACGCGTGTGCTACGACGCCTATTATTATGTAAACGGGAATTAGTAAACTTTGTATTGTAAGTACTTGCGTCAAACAATTCTTGGAAGTACTTGGAGGAGGCTTTTGCCCAGCAGTGGTATCCCAATACCGAGTAAAAGCCTCCCCAAGTACTTTCGAACGAGTTAAAAAAGGGTACTTGCAAGTGACTATAACTACTCAATATAAAAACAAATTAATTAGGTAAGTACATAATTATACCGACAGGAAGTCAGATAAGGCCGGAATGTAAACAAGTGAAGCGTAGTCTGACTTTGAAACCCATATTATCTCTTCCAGTAAATACTGGATTACATTAATCATGCATGACGGAAGTTGGAACCTAATTTAGCTTAGCTTAGATATGACTGTGCGCGATTTTTGTTATTTGAAGGACAGCTCGCCTACAGCAAACGGCCTTGGGTTTTGAACGGTGCCGCAGTGACGCTTTTAGCTCTTGATTTTAACGACGCAAACCACAAAGGGAAAAAATAAACTTATTAGAACCTACTTGATGTTTTTTTTTTTCATACTTTCGGAACTCCATATGAAAAATAGCGAAAAGGTCGGCTTTTCAAGTATTTTTATCTTCCTCTTCCAAATAGGAAGGGACATTCAAAGAAATTCCGATAAAAGAATGTATCACCATCTTTTGTTGCGATTTGGAGTGTTCGGAGAAGATCGTTCGCAATACCGTCGGCTTACCAAATATATAAAGCGGAATTAGAGTTGGCGAAATATATATTACGTACTTCACCAGTTACCTCAAAGCTGAAAATGGAAAGAATATAATAATATGATAGAAAACGTCTACAGACGTACAGACAGGGTTTGTTCTAAAAATAAGTAAGGCACTGGACTATTTTCTCATAGTTCGTAAGAAAAGCGACAATCTTGATGTAAAAATTCGGCAAAGCATTGAGTACTTCTACATACGAAACCATAGGTAAACCATTTATAAACCGCTTCAACGACCTCCAGTTTTTGAATAAAGTATTCCCAATATCATTCGAAATGAAGTTATTCAGTTTTCTATCAAAAATCACACAAAGTAACCAAGTACCGCACTTCCGACATATACATAACTATGTATATTCGTTCATAACTTACCCTGTTACATAAAATAAAAAGAACAGATCCAGCTAATCGCCTCTATATCAAAACTGCGCTCCAAGAAATACAAAATCCAATTTGTCGCACAATAATTCGATTTAAAAATAGTTTTTAATAGCAAAATTAACTTACCCTCAACCACTTCTTCTCAGCGCGAACTTTTAAAGTCTATTCACACACTGACATTACTTTAAAATTACGTTGATAAATAAAAAATATCACGTTTTTTTGTCTAAATTCTATTTACAATTTTATTTACAGTTATCCGTAATTTTCGGAATGATACTGGGGTTTGTTGAAACGTCAGTGGTGTCGCATATGTTTTACGCATGCGCGGGGCAAGATGGCGGCCGCAAGGCGGGTCGATAGCGCGCGATAACGTTCCGAAGGCTGCGCCACCATTGCCGGGTGACATTGTGCTAACGGGGTAACATAAAAACGAGGTCACCGTTTCATATTAGCCCGCGCTTCCGTGGTACGGTGATACCAGCATATTTGTTGCCATTACAAAAATGGAAAATATTTTTCGTAGTCCGAGCCAAGTTTTATTTATTTAGGTTGCGGCTTTAGCGTATTTTGTTAGCTGGTTTTATTATATATTAAATGCTAAGGTTATATAGTAAGTTATGCATTCTGATGAAGTGCCCTATTTTATATGTCGCATCCATGTTTATCGTGGTTTTTCTTACAATAATATCTTGACAATAGCGTTCTTCACAGTAAAGCATTAAGCAGACCATGTATTTCGTTTTAATCTGAAGACTTCTTACTTATCATGCCTTGTTATCTTGTTATATACGTAAGGGAATACGCTAAGTAGAAAGTCCTTGTAAATCTTGAGTGCGACGGTAAGAGTATTACGCGGTGTCCCTCAAGGTTCTATCTTTGGGCCCTTTCTGTATTCTTTACTATTATATCTTTTTCCCGCAATGTCTGATAGTCAAAGATAGAAATATTTAAATACCAACCATTATCATTGTAAAAAAAAAAACAGCACTTTTCAATAAAAAAATAATTTATTCATCCTCATCATCGGTCTTAAGATAGTGTACTTCAGGGTCACTTATAGTGCGTCCGCGCATGCGTGCAATCGCAGCCACCCCACGTGATCGCGTCATGATGTAAACACCCCATAGCGCGCCAACACATGCCACACTGACTAACAACACTGTTACTGCTACCGTTGCTCCACTCATACCTGTAAAAGAAACATTCAGTTTCAGACAAGGGTTTCACATTATTGACGACAGGTTGGGAAAAAATTGACCGCACACGAAATCATAAATTCAACTTATTTTCAGGAACTTGGGATATACGTGTGATAATCAATAATAAAATCTCAAGAAGAGACAATCTCTTGACAAGTAAGACAGTAACATGAAAAGATTTATCTAGATACAGTAAAAATGAGGATTAAAAAAAAATTGAAAAATTATCATACCCCCAGTTTTCTTCCCGACCACCTTATTCTGTACTTCTTTCTTTGTAGTCTTCTCATCTTTGGTCTGAATTCCATCATCCAGCTTCGTAGTTCCCATAATGAAAATGGTCAATGTAGTTGATTTACGTGTGATGATTGGTTTAAACGCAGTTGTTGTAGTGCTAGGAGATATTTTCTTAGGAACTGGAGGCCTAGGAGTAGTAGTAGTAGTAGTAGTAGTAGTAGTTGTTGTAGAAGTAGTAGTAGTAGTTGAAGGTTTAGTTGAAGGCCTTTTAGTAGATGTAGTAGTAGTAGTAGTTTTTCTAGTAATTGGAGGAGGAGGTCTTTTTGTAGTTGTAGTGGTAGTGGAAGTTGTTGTAGTTTTTTTTGTTGGTTTGGTCGAAGTGGTGGCAGGTGGCAATGTTTCAGTGGTTGTGGCAATCAGTTTCTGTGTCTGCGGGTGTGCTACTGAGCTGTTCCAGTTTGAATCGTCCTCTGATGTATATCCTTAAAAGAAAATGTTTTATTAAGTTAACCTGTGCACTCATTTTTCCTTTTTTGGGGGATTTGAGCTATGCGTAAATGTGAGTAAAACGAACTCTTCTCTAATGACGAGAGAATTACCAGCCCGCAGCTGTACAAAGGACTAAACTGGACATTGTTTGCTTGTTTTGTCTAGCTTACCAACGCCTTCTGATTGTGTCAGGGCTCCACATGGAGAAGATTACTTAATAATAATCTATGTAATTAATATAAGTAAATTGTAAAGTATACTAACCGGCATCAAAATCGCAAACGTCCAAGAAGTCTGGACAGCAGTTCTGGGTGACGACGCAGACAATGCTGCAGCTACAGCCACGGTAACCAGTAGCCTCCGCGTACAGGTCGCAGCGACCGACGCAAGACTCCTCTGGAAATTACAACCATCCAATAAATGTAAAGTAGATGATGCAACATTAATGGTGCTTATGAATTATGCATGTTACTTACGAATACTCAAGTGTATGTTTTATTACACAGGACGACGAGCTGTCGTTTGGGATATGTAGGTTTAATAATTTTACATTAAGGAGAGTTTATTTAATATTATAAAATTAATTAATAGCATATGTAATAAATATTTGCGACATCTCGTTTACGTATTCGTTCCGTGAATACAGCTTGTTGAAAATGTAAGGTTCATTTTCATACGAGGTGACCAACATAAAACCAGTTTTCAACGCGCCGACGCAACCAATCGCGTTAGCACATATATTTCTATAACGGTTCTCACACGTCGCAAGGACGCAACTTGTCAAAAAGTAGTTTTAAACGGCGACGCAACTCAGTCGTTGCCAACGCAAGTTTTCATGAAATTGGCGCGTTATCGTGTGTCATGTCGTCAGAGCAAAATAAAATATATAATTATACATACATACATAACATCACGCCTGTATACCCCGAAGGGTTAGGCAGAGGTGTACCTGTAGTACACCCACATTTCGCCGGTTATGTTTAAGTCCCATGTAATAGGGGGCGAGCCTATTGCCATCAACCGGGCACAAATCCAGACTCCGGGCTGCTACTGAGAGATTCCAGATGGAAAAACCGAACACCTTGCCCAACCCGGACCCGGGAATTGAACCGAGGACCTCATACTCAGCAGTACTTAGCGCTTTACAAACACTAGACCAATATAATTATATCATATATATAATTGATACAACTTGAGTTGCGGTCATGTGAGAGTACCAGTTGCATCGCAGTTGGCGACGCCCGTTGCCAACCAGTTTAGGTTGTTGCCGTGACCCCGTGTGAGAATGGCCTTAAAGAATTCGGATTGTTTATTGCGACTAATCATACAACCCAAAATTTATCTCCTTTCTTTCAGTCCATACAAAGGTTATCTGTCTGTAAGAGATCGCTTTGTGCGATAAGATCTCCCATGGTATACTTGTTTTTATTTCTTTGTCCTATTTGTAGTATGTAGTGCCCAATAAAGAGTAAAAAAAAAAATCATACGATCAAATAAATTATTTTTAACCGACTTCCAAAAAAGAAGGAGGTTCTATGTTCGACTTAAGGTTTTTTTTTTAATATATGTTTGTCGATATTTTCGTCAATGTGGACCGGTTTTGAAAATTCTTGCGCGGTGGTCTCATATAAAGTTTATTATCTTGTATAGTTTTTGAGTTAGCTAATTTTAGCTAAGTTAGTTAATTTAAAAATAAAATGAGACTCATTTGCAGAAAATGAGTAATCAACTGTATCACGTCTATGATCTCAATTGGTTTCAGGTATTCGAAAATTTACAAAGATGAGAACTTCAAAACACGATATCTCAGCGAAAAAAAATAAATATTTGAGCAAACTCAACGGCATTTGAAAGAGGAAGACTTGTTCTGTAATATGGTAACCTTTATTTTTTTTTTTAGAAAAAATAATTCGTGAGTCTTCATGACATCAAAATCGGGTAAAAACGGTACTTTTTGCACTTTTAGGTATCCTATATCTCAGAAACCTGACGTGATAGAGCGATTCTGATTCGGATTCAGCGCATCGAAAACCTTCGGAAATGTATAGTCTAGTTTCTGGTTAAGAAGTTTGGTTAAATATTGTTGGCCTGTGTAATTTAAAACCAAATACACCGAAGTTATTTTTCACTTTGTAATGTTTTTTTTTAAGTCGTTTGTTTTTTTGTAAAAAGTTATTCCGTAATAAGTACATTATAATATTGAGTTCTACTTACGTAAAACAGAGGGTGGTGTGGTGGCTTGGAACATGGCTTTGGTGCAGTTTTCACCATGCTGAATGGACACATCGTCGATTGCTAGGTCACTCATAAAGCTCTCTCCCCTGATGCCCTCGATCACGATCTGTTAAACGAAAATATCATAATAAGATCAGTACAATTAATTTTATTATAAAAATGTTGTGTTTTTACATACAGAATGGTCCAAATAGTGACGTCGATTTATGCTGCCGTTTTGCATGGATGTGACGCATATTTTCCCGCAATTTAGTATTTACGTGTTTTTTTATTTTTTTTTATTATCTTTCTTTGCGTTATGTTTACCGCAAATAAACGTATTTTCTTTCTTTCTATACCAAAGAAACGCTTTCAAAATTTGGGTAGGCCGCTTAAACTACCTACTCAACCTGCCAGACCATTGTTAAAACACACTGAGAAAGAAAAAAACACATAATCCTCACATTCACAATAATTAAAATAATATAATACTTTACAAAGTAATCATGTCATTTTGTATATAATTTTCAACAATGTCAATGTGTACATAATCAAAATCATGTAAACAGCTTGTCGCCAGCCACCGGTGGCTGTGGTCGATGGCCCGTTTGCGCGGAGCCTTAGAGTACACCAGCGATTGGACACAATTCATCGTGACCACGAGTGCTCCGTCAAAAGCGAAGCGAAGAGATGTTATATGACACGATACTGACCTGGAAGTCATCACCAACGTCAGACAGCATAGCGACGGCGCTGTACCACTCATTCCCCTGGTCTCCCCACTGCTCGAACAGCGTATAATTTTGCGCCTGCGACTTGAGCTGCAGCATTTGCAGCTGATACATTGATAGTTTGTCAGGCTTCTGGTACACTACGAGACCACCCATGCTCCTGTAATGAACATTAATTTATTACCATCAACAAGCGGGTAATAGCGTAACACTCTCACAGTAGCAATCTGTTTCATTTTGACAGTTCAACAACATTCATTGCGTTATTTACGTTGTTGAGCAGACAATTTTTTCGAACATATGAAACAATGTGTACACTAACAGTAATCTTCAAAATCATTCAGATTGTGGTTGATAGCGTGCAATTAGGGCAGCTGTACCATACCGGTTTGTTTTTAACCAGTGCGCAAACTTAAACACGTTTTTCGCTATTTCAAGATTGGACCCATAGTAAAAGTTGTTCATAATGATGAGTAAAGTCACGTGTTTAAGTTTGCGCACTGGTTAAAATTTTACCCTGTCTGTTCCAAAGTATGTAATAAAAGTGTAGACAAATCCTGTTCATGTTAATTTCTTACCCAATCACTCACTAAAGGGAATTAGTGACACATTCATCTGTATTTGGAAGGGTTCACGTTTATATCCCACAACTTTTTATAGAATTATTGTTTGAATATCATTGTTAAATCGTAATTGGAAAATTTTTGAAAAAGGTTGAGGTTATGAAAACCTCAACTCTCAAATGAAAAACATCTTTAAGAAGATTTAAAATTAGAATTAAGGGTTTAAGTATTAAAATAATCAAATCTAAGCACTTAATTTGTAGATGGCAGGTCCACAGGTTTATTGTTTACATTTTCAGCACATACTTATAGAACAGACTATACGCCTCTACAGAATTGTATGCCACTAATTTTTACTAAGATGCCTTATTTCGCGATCTCTGCGCCATATTTACCTTCCGAACATATGGTACCAGAAGACGAAGCACCCGTCCTTCGCCAGGTCAGCCTCATACACGGGTGACATCAGACGAGCGCTTTCATTCGCGATCCGACCTGTACTTTCTATGTACATGTAGTAACCTGAAATAAATAGTATTGTAGTTTTATTTAGAAGAAGTATACAGTTATGTTTCTGCCTCGTTGATGTAATGATCGCAATGATGACAGCTGAGCGTGGAGTTCGGTTCTTCGATCGGACAAAGAGTTATGTATTGCCGTATGGGTTTATTTCTCAGTACGAGCCCGAAGTACAGATATGTACCCGGAGGCGTATAAGCAGAGTCCACCAAATGAGTTTTGAATGTGGCTTCTGATTGGTCGTTAAGAGGAGGCTCCCTAAATTGTATGTTAATTTGCATTAATATTCTGAAAAAGTCACGCATAAAATCAAAATGGAACTTTAATATATGATTTATTTGATCTTTTTCTTTCCAAATATAAGACAGTTATGTAATTGGAACATTTTCGCTCGATTATTTTTTTATTCGAAAATCATGTCTTTTTTAAAGATTATTTGAAACAAAAACAAGATTACTCGGCTTTTATGTCTTAAATAATTCTTGACAGTAAGAAAATATAGTTTACTATCTAGATATAAGATATTTTTTCTCTAGATCAATTATTACTTTAGTTATAAACGAAATAAGAATTGAGACTTATGACATTTGGTTCCGTGCTCGACCAAAGAGCGCACGCGATATTAAACTTTATTACTGATGTGTTAGCGTTTAGCATATAGTGGAGTGGTGGGTGACAGCGGCAGAAAGGACTGTACGTCGACCGTATTATTGGGTACTTACCCGATCCATTCTTTCCATAAGTGTGATCGTACGTAGGTCCTGTCTGTAGGAAAGAACTCGGTGTCTTCCTATTCAGCCTTCTCCAATCAAAGTCGTGATATTCATCCGGCTTCCAACCGCAAATGTTAGGCTCTTCGAAATCACATTCTGTTTCAGTTTGTTTTGATGAACTGTCTGTATCTGGTAATTAAATAAATAAATAATTTATTTATTGGTCATTCAACTGTAATCAGCCACCATAGTAATACGTATTTTACCGAGTTATTGACATAGAAAGTTATTACACTATCATAATAGCTAGGATCATATCTTTAAAGGCCTACGAAATAAAAGGAATATAATATGTATACCTACCGAAGTTACGAAATGATTCATAATAAATGTCTAAATATAAATAATACATTGTCATATAGGGTGGCAGGGACATCGTCGCGAAAACTGTTACCTTGGATTCAGTATAGGATTCTGAACGCACCTGCATTGAAATTTTTCGTCGATTATTTAAAAAAAAAATCTGCTGTTTCATAGACGCGGTCAACATGTATAGAACACCAGATTTTTTTTTTCATACTTTTTTCAAATATATTTTTTAATTTATTAATCCAAGCCAGTAAAACTTTTTAACGAGTCACTGTAATACAGGCAGGCAGAGTATTACAAACAGTTGAATGATGATTCAATTGTTTAAAAAAAAAATTATAATGGTACCAGTTTACTAAAAAATTACCCCAATTATGGGGTAATTTTCAAAAATGATTACCACATATAACATAAATAATGTGTTTTTATTACTTTGAGCATTCTTCAGTATGTATTACCATAACATCCAGGAGCAGTTGAGTTCCATTGTGATCCATCGCAATAAATAACCGGTGAACCCACGAGTTGATGTCCGGGTAAACAGAAGAAGACTATCCACGCGTCTTTATGAGATGTCATATTCACCGCATTCTTAACTTCTTCCAACTGCTGGCAGCCCGATCCTTTAAAAAATGTAAGAAAACACTTGTAACTACATAAATACAAAATGCACAAAATAGCTACTACGTAGGTTTTAATAAAGTAAGATTTTTTCGTAATTATTAGGATGCGTTTACGTTACAGTTGAGGGAATCGAACACAACAACCAGAACGTAGAAACTTTATTTAGCAACTGCGTCTTTAAATTTAATCTTTCTAATATTACAAAGAGAAAAGATTGGATTTTTTGTATGTTTGTTTGTCATGGATAAACTCAAAAACTACTAGACCGATTTAAAAAAAAACTTTCACCAGTAGAATAGCTACTATATTATAATTATAATATAATTATATATAATTATAATATTATATTATAATTATTATTCTATATTATTAACATAGGCTATAATTTATAAAGATATCACGCGGGCGAAACCCCTGGCGAAAGTTAGTCTAAAATAAACTGAAATAAAGAGTATTCTATTTGTAATTGTAAGGGTGGATATCACCAATAGAGGATACTTACTAACACATACGGGTGTGGGCACATCCCATTGCCCAAACCTACACGTGGCATATTTATTGCCCACCAGCGTATATCGACCACTGCAAGAAAACTTGACAAATGACCCTCGCTGCCTAGGCCGAGCTCGGCCGTTTTTAATTCGAGGAAGCGAGCACGATGTCGTTGAGGCACGATAATGTGGATATTCTGCAACAAATAGTAATTCGCTTATTTTATAAGTATTATACCCTGGCTGGAGACCATAATTTATTGAGGCATCCGCAGGATAGCCCGGTTAAGCAGCCGACAATCTCCTAGATCAACCTGAGATACGGAATTAAAAAAAAAAACATTATATTTATTTCATATCATCATTTCAGCTAAAATACGTCCACTGCTGGATATAGGCCTCCCCAGAGCGTCACCACATCGACCAGTCATTTCACGGATTCCAGTGACATTACCACCAGCGCCGGGGTAATTGTGTTACACACTTAAAATGACAATTAATCGCAATGGAGTTCATTTTGACGGTTCACGCACATTCCTTGTCATAATAACATTGTTGAGCAGACGAATTTTTCAAACCATTGGATTAGCAATATTCTTCAAAGTGATTCAAATTGTGATTGCGAGTGTATTACGCAATTATGGTGCAGGGGGCCTACCACGTAGTGTATGGGAAAGAGATGAAGCTCTACAGGACGAATAGCTCCATCTCTTTCTCCCATTGAAGTAATATTAAAATAATACTGCTTTATGAGCTGGTGGTAGCCCCCAGGTCTGTCTCCAAAAAGCTACCATAGTAACGTGACGGGTATTCCCTCGATCATTTAATACTTCTGAGTGGGAAGATTCCGTGTATAAGTCAGTATGAGATCAGCTATTAGGTACTATCATTATTCATATATTTTCAACTTGGGACTGTGACGCCACCTACGCTGTTATTTTATTTCCATGAGGACGGAAGTTTGATGTCACGCGTACCGCCAAGAGCGTGCGTCCGGCTGATAAAGTTTATAAACCATGTTTTTAACGTTTAGATAAGTTTATATTATTGTTTATTAATAATTTTAAATGCTTAAGACCTGTTTCCTGGGTCCTAAAATAAATTCTCGATATTATTAATTAACTAATCTTACAAACTTCAGGCAGGAATCTTAACTTATTTTGCAATTCACTCGAAATGAAAAAAATGATAATTCAATATAATAATGTAAAAGATCAACCTATGAATTTACGTAATTTAATATAAAGTCGACACAGAGTGTATTTGTTTTGATCAAAATTAAATGTAGTTATAATTTAGATTCTGCTTGCACTGTCAAATATGTCATTCCAGGTAATTATTGAACAAAACAACATTTCCCTCTTTTAACACTGTGGATAATGCCATACCAGACTTTATAGTCACATGAGGATAATTTATATTTCCTTAAAAGCTTATTTTTCAATAACGCTATAATTAATAATGCGTTATGAAAATAGAATAATATAAATCGCAGCACTCATTAGAGGTAAATTGTATAAACGTAACTATTACGGGACGCCTGGTAGGAAAATCAGATATGACAAAATTTTGATGCTCAATCAACCGAATAAATTGAGTTTGTTAAAATTTTACATTTAGTTAAACTATGCCAACTCCATAAACACCAGCAACCTAATTGCGTAACACACGATCAATCACAGTGTGTTTTATTTTGACAATTCAACAACATTCATTGCGTTATTTACGTTGTTGAGCAGGAAAAAAATTCGAACATAATATGAAGCAATGGATTAGCAATAACCTTCAAAATGTTGGGGTGCTGGTCGTAAGTACAGTCCAACAAGCTATTGCATCTTTCCAATATACAGAAGAAAGAAAGAAAATAGATTTATTTGTCACAAGAAACAAGTGCATACAAAAAGATAACTCACTGCCAATATTAATTTATGTATATTGTATGTGTCGGTAATAACTGTTTAAGCTTATAGCATACTTAAGTAACTGTAGTAATAGGATTGACTATATACCAAATACCTTGTTCGCTTGTACTTGATTGAAACCCATAATCTCAAGTTTAGCATCCGCGTTTAACAACAGATTCGATCACATAGGTTAAGCGCGGTTGCTTGCTAATTATTTAATATAAGTATCAGTACAGTCACGAGCATAATTACAACTAAGCAAGATTCAACAGCGATTTTCTCCTAAAGCACTGTTTTTTTTAACGTAATAAAGGACCTTTTTCGTAAAAAAAAAAATCATACTTCTCAAGATTTCAATCGCTATTTCACGAGAAAATCGCTCTTGAATGTTGCATACGTATAACGTATTTATGCTCGTGAGTATATATAGGTACACACGGCTACATATCAAGCTAGTTTGTGCAGAATAAATAATGTTTCTTTCTTTCTTTCTGAGCTATACATTTCCAGTATAAGCTGATCTCGAATTGTACAGGATTTCCGTACTTGTTGTTTATTCTGCACAAACTATCTTGATATGTAGCCGTGTGTACCAGTACGTACCTATACATATACAGTCACGAGCATAAATACGTTACAAACCGAGACAATGATCCTGTACAATGCGAGATCAGCTTATACTGGAAATGTATCGCTTGATTAGCCGTGTGTACTAATACTAACTATCATACTACAATAAAATCACCGAAAATTGTATAGTTAAAATTAAACGATTTTTTCTAGGGTAGGTAACTGTTTAAAGTTTAAAGAATCTCAATTCGTGTTCATTATTCCCATTTAATTAGGTAGGTATCAGTAGAAATTATTTACATTGCTGAAGTAGAACGCGTGTCCTTATAATTCTGCCTTTTTTTTTTTTTTTGAAGGTTGGAAATCGTCAAATAACTTCTCCCGCTCTGGGCGGAGCGGGAGGGCGTGTCAGACTCTTACTGACTAAAACCCACCCGTGTTCCTTCGGTAGCCCTGTTGCCGGGGGCCACGATCTCCCTTTCGGTTTTCTTCGCAACCCCGGCAGGCATCGGCCCTAGTGGACCCCTTCAGATCTGCTGACATCTCTTTGAGGCGCGCGTGGAACACAACGCGCCGTCGACCCGGGCCTGGTCCTTATCGGACGGTGAGCCACATTGCTCACCGCCCGCAAGCCCGCGCCTACGGTGGCCGGAAATCGCCTCGCGATTCCCGACGCCCTGGGCGTCTCCTCCTGCGGAGGTTAGGGGCGTGAGGGCGCGAAATTTGCCTCTCCCTCACGCGTTCCGCCTCCTCCTTCGCGAGCATTACCGCTTCGCAGAAGGAGGTGACGGCCTCCCATTTCCTCTCGCTCGCGAGAGATCACCGCCGCCGATCGCCTCCACGAGGACATGGCGATGCTCCGCCCAAGCTGGGCAGACCTCCACCGTATGCTCCACCGTGTCCTCCGGGCGATCCACACAATGGTGACACCCGGGCGTTTCCTCCCGCCTTATCCTGTGCAGGAACCTCCCGAAACAGCCGTGTCCGGTGAGGACCTGCGTCAGGCGGAAGGTGAGGACGCCGTGGCGCCTCTCTAGCCACTCCTCAAAGAGGGGTCTTATCGCCGCAATTGTGGCGTGCCCATTATAACTCTGCCTACTACGTATGTTTTCGGAAAATACGGATGTGATGTATGGAAGTTATATTTTCCTCGAATACTTGTTTATTTTTAGTTCCATAAGTCACAAAGGACCTACCTAATTCAAGGAAAATACATATGTAATATGAACATAATAATCCATTTTAATGAACATATCTAAGCTTCGATCATTAATTAATTATTACAATATATTATCAAAAAGCAAATTGCCGACTCTATACAAACTATAGAGTACTTATTTTTTTTTTTCAATTAATTTCGTATAAATAGAATTATAAAACTTAGAAAGAAATTACAAAAAAAAATTGGGTATTTGGGTTAATTTTAGGAACATATGGAACTATTTATCAAGAATAGAAGTGATTACATAAATACAAATAAATAGGTAGTTTATCCATACTTTCATAAAATAAATTAAAAAATACAAAATTATATAATATTAATGTATAATATCATAAACGCGAAAGTAATTCTGTCTGTCTGTTTGTTACCTTTTCACGTCTAAAGCATAGAACCATTTTTACGAAATTAACATAATATACGACGTACGACACAAAGACACCGTCTTTGTGTCGCGTCGCGTGTCGCGCCTGTTTGAAAGAGCCTTTAGACTTTTCAAATAGGTGGTCTGGGACCTGGAGAAGTACATAGTCGACTTTTTATTCTGGATATTTGTATTTAAAAAATTAAAAGCAAAATACACACATACGGAATCGCGGGAAACTGCTAATACATGCTTATAGGTAAAATTTGTAAAATTGGTAGTAACAGGGAGGACCTTTTTTAAGTAATTTGAATTTAGATCTAGCCTTATATATACTTCTATACTAATATTATAAAGAGGAAAGATTTATATTTTTGTATGTAACGAATAAATTTAAAAACTACTGGACCATTTTTAAAAATTCTTTAAGCAGTGGATAGCTACATTATCAGCGAGTAACATAAGCTATATTTTATCCCCGGACTCTCACGGGAACGAGAATGACGCGGGTGAAACCGCGTGACGTCCGCTAGTATTTTATATAACAATATTTTGAGAGCATCGGTGGCCCAGTGGTAAAGGCCCGACCTAAGGTTATGGGTTCGAACCCAGGCAGGAGCTTTACTTTGAGTAAATAATTTCATCACCACTGCTCTCAAAAACGGTGAAGGGAAACATCAGAAGGAAACCGGCATGTCCTAGAACCAAAAATTCGAAGACATGTGACATCTACTCACCCGCACTGGGCCCGCGTGGTAGATTACAGCCCACTGCCTCTCTTCGAGACGAGGCCGCAGCGGGAACATTATGGCTGATTATGTTTAAATGTTTTTTAAGTAGTTCTTATTGTTATTTTTTGTCAAGAGAAACAAACCCACGCAGCAACAGGCGGGTGGACATAACCGAGATAGCAACGGAAGTGAACAGAAACCAAAAATCACACGCTGTATGGAGTTATCAAATGCTGAAATCAGCTTCACATAAATAACTACTTATTACAAAGTGTCTTTATAATGATTATAATATTATTTATTTGTCTTTGACACATCTCGGGACCTTGGGGTCCCGGACATTTGGAAGGCGTACGAGGGGCCGAAGCCAACTCGTAGCGGCCCGTTAGACGTTTTGAATGAAATGAGGCACCAATTGATTATAATAATTATTATGAGTTTATATGCGGTCTTTTGTAGGTGTTGAGTTAACATTCCTGTTAGAAAAGACTATCCGACAAAATAACATGGTTCGAATCTGACCCACCCGAAATCTTAAATTAATCTTACTCAAGACGCGATTAATAACATAATTACAGAAAAATATTCATTGGGTCCATCCTGCCTAAAATGCAAGTTAGTTTATCAATTCATATTTTTCTTTCATTAGATATCTTCATATCTAGCAGCCCAAAAAATTATCGTTTCTGTTTTTATTTATTTATTCTATGTAGGTATGTAATTATTTTCATATTCACATTGTTAATCCAAACTTGGTGCGATGAATCAGATTTTGGCTGCCAGTAAAAAAAGATAAAGGTTCCAATAAAAACTACAAAATTGATACCTAAATTGATTAAGTAAGAAATATAATATAAATCATACTCTTTGTATTTAAATAAGATAAGTAGATAATAAAATATATTTTAAGTTATACACTAGATAACTTAATAATAATCATAAAGAAAAAAATTACCTGCTTCAACAAAACTGAGAACAAATAACAATAATAAACACTTCAGAAACATTTTGCACTTTAATACTATTCCGATGTAGCACAATATTATTTACTGTTATTTTAAACTATTTAAAAATAATAAATAATGTTTATGTTACTTCATATTTTAGGACTAGACTGGATGTCGTTACGTACTCATTTTAAATGTTGTTTCATTTATGTTGTTGTATGTTGTTCACATCGAACCCAACAAAGAGTAAGCCCGGGTGCAGATCCTACAACGGATTTATATAAGGCCTACGGTTCAGTGCGGATGAACGAAGAGCGTGGAGTAGAGGATTTGTTATGTTGAATAATAAACCTTATTTTCAGTCATGAGAGAAATAACCCGCGCCAGGAGGATGCTGTTTGCGGTTTATGAATCTTATAATTTTAATTCCGTTTTCTTTATCTATTTATTTAAATTAAATGTAACAACTTAGTTCTGTCCTCTTAGTTTTCACGTACACATAAACAATGTTTTTGTTGTAACTTCAGCCCGCTTAACTACTTAGGTAAATATTTCTAATTACTACAATGTCATTTGAAATACTGATAACAGTTTTTTTTTTTTTTTTAATTAAAGTTTACATTCATTTTGAAAAATATATTTTTTATGGCAGTTCTGTTTATTTTCATAATCTTTGCGCTGGACGGGATGTAAATTTATCAGAGTACGCTTCCTTTAAACTTTCCAACAGATATTCCATTGAATACTATCAACCATCCATTGCATTTGTAAAACAGATTAGTAGATATACCTACTGTGGCTAATTTCTTATCTTATCGCTAAATAATACCCTTAAAACATTGTTCACTGTGAGTCTGAATCACTTTGGGTTTTTTAAATTCCTATTAAATTACTGAGTTTGTCAGGATATGACAAATATTATAATTATCAGTCCCGTCATCCTAAACATTATGGGTTACTATATGATCAAAGGACCATCGGTTTTGTAGTAATATTCTTCATCCCAGCACGAGATACTCTAGAATATATCATGCCAATATGCGACACGAGGGAAGAAGATCAAAGACATCATATTAGGCACCATTTTGTTTGCGTGATGTGACTTCACTTCCGATTTTTTAAATTTTGCAAGTGGGAAGTCCATCGAACTTAAACTGATTCCAGCCCGTCCCATCCTTGATGTTCCTCGCTCCGGTTGACGCCCTAAGCCGAGGTTCGTACCCCACAGGGGGTGCCCTTAGCGAGCGTTCACCTAGTTTTAATTAGCATAGTTGTCATAACCCCTGGCTGGAGGTTTTAAGTGTAGTAGCTTAAGGAAAGCCCGGTAGTCATGATCTCAGAGGTCAACTACGAGATGCCCTACCTAAAAAAAAAAACTCAGTCAAAAAGCAGTTATAATAGTTTAACGTATACGATTCTTAATGAACGATTTTGAATCAAAATTATTTTATGCCCATCAACCGAGCTTACCCAGTAAGACTCTGGCTAAGAATCAAAATGAAAACTGAAATCACATATCTAAACTTCATAGTTTATACGATGTGTCCACTGTGTTCATTCTTCGCTGTCCATCAAGGTTGCCTGGAAGAGATCGCGGAAAGCGATAAGGCCGCCCATTGTATTTTTGTAGTGTTTGATTTATTTTTTGTTGTGTACGTTTGTGGTGTACCTACAATAAAGTACCTATATATAAATAAATAATACATACATAACATCACGCCTGTAATCCCCGAAGGGTTAGGCACAGGTGCACCTATAGTATCCCCACATTTCGCCAGTTATGTTGAAGTCCCATGTAATAGGGGGCGAACCTATTACCATCAACAAGGCACAAATCCAGACTTCAGGCTGTTACTGAGAAATTCCAGATGGAAAACCCAAAAATACTTTTAAAAAAAAAATATATATATGTAAAAAAACCCAGTCCGATCCGCGAGGATCGAACTAGATTTTTTTAAGGGTGTTGTTAAGCATCCTTGAGAATCTATTTACGTATGTGGTAATTTTCAGGAAAAAGGAAAAAAATACCTCGCATTTTTTTCAAAGGGAATTTTACCGGGATAATACATGGGGCGCGGGCGGCTGTTTAGCGGGTGTCTACAAGTCATAACTGTTGATAATTTGCTATTTGTTAATGAAATTGGGATAATTTTGGTACCAAAAACGTGAATTTAATAGAATTATTTTTTTTTTCAAAAATAATAAGAGTTCTTATTACTTTTTGGTAATGTTATTGCAGTACATATGTGCCCTTTTAGCGTATTAAGTGATACATGTATACTGAAAAAAATACAGCCTGAACTGATGGGTCCAAGTTATTATTTTCGTAGTTAGTTATGCCATTTCGCTACATTGCACCATTCTAATTTGGATTGTTAATTGTTTTGTATAATGGATAAATTCATAATTATTTGATGTTTACTTATTTATATATATTTGTACGCCGTTGAGACAAAACATGACCGTGATAGAATAATGTAACATCTTGCATGCCATGTGTGTGTATACTCATGTTTTGGACAAATAAATTATCTTATCTTTTCTTATCATATAGCAGAGGTAGCTTGTAACAAAATTCCTGATAACTGTCACCAAGTTTCAAGCTGTATATATTTGTTTTTAAAGTTACCTACTATAATACATCTGGCCGAAGTCATAGAAAACTACTTGTATATGTTTCAGGGGTAATCTACACTTCATAGAGGGCAACATTAAAAAACAGTTGTCAAAATAACTCTGTTTTTCCGTTCCAGCGACCACGAACTGTACGCTATCTGTTTCATTTGTATTTCAAAACTAGAAAGAGAAAACAGAACGCAATGCTGGTATTCTGTGTTCATGCGATGCCGTTGTCTGGAACGTTTGTCATGTCGTGTTATTTCAGATTTGAGTAATATTGTTTTTTTGCAAAGAAATGAAAGAATATACTTATAAATAAATGAAACATGGAGAAAATATGTAGATTTTGTTTGAAAGTATCTATTAAAAACATGTGCAGTTTACAAGAATGCGATATACACTATAACATTCAAAAATTTCTAACGATAAAAGTAAGTAATCGTTTACATTATCAAAAGCTTTGCTTAGCAAAGTTGTGTGTTTTGATTGTTATTCGTGTTTTAAATAATTATGGATATTCTCCAGTCGTTTCCTGAACTAGGAACACAAGTAATCATAAATTAATTATGATACTTGTCTCTAACCTCAGCTTCACCCATATTTTTACTTTAGTTTTTTGAGCTCAGAACAAATAAAAAACTAACAACTAGCGCTGCGAACAATACAGTGAAGCATGCCAAAACTACAAGTCCGCTCTGTGCATACACGCTTACACGCACATATTTATAACCATTTACAATCAAACTACACCTCACTAAGTGCATACATGTTTACGAAACCGGGTTTGCGTCACTGTTTTATTTAGTTTCAGTTTTTTATATTGTTTGTCCTTTTCAGATACCAACTGAAGATTCGTTCCCGAACAATTTATGCAAGGAATGCTTTAAAAAAGTATTGCAAATCATTAAATTCTGTATAACTCTCGAAGACAATGAAGATAAATTACAATATTATTTAAAAAATGGCTTATTACAAGATTATTATTCAAAAATTACAAACAATAAACAAATTAAAGATGAACAAAAAGAATTAAAAACGGAAACACGTTATGTGAAAGTTGAACAAAAAGAATTAAAAATTGAAACGCATTATGTGAAAGATGAACAAAAAGAATTAAAAATAGAAACGCATTATCTGAAAGTTGAAGATAATATGAAATTAGACTTTGAGGATTATGATCATTTGGAAGAAGAATTATCTGATGATATCAACGAGACCAATTGCAGTTCTGGTGATGAAATAACACTGCCCTCACTTAAGCAAGAACAGGAAATTAATAGCGATGCTCCATTAAAAAAGATTACAAAATTTAGACCTATAAAGAGTCTAATTCCCAAAAGGAAAAATAATAAAAAAGAACCAGAAAACATTGAATATGTAAAACCATTTACATGTCTGACATGTTTAATAGAATGTAATTCTCAAGCAGACCTCACAAAACATTACTATGCCAAACATTACAGGAAACAAACTGGTGATAAAAATTATACGGAACATAAATCAGAGGATAAGACTACGTACAGCTGCAACAGTTGTGAGAAAACATATAATTCAAAGAAAAATATTGTGAAGCATATTATGAGTCACGCTGATGAGAGTAATGAGAGACCGTTGATTTGTAAACTTTGTGGTAAGATATTATTACTCTTATGTTATGACTGCCTCGTCGGTCTAGTAGTCGCAAGTGCTACTGCTGAACATAAGGTCATGGGTTCGATTCCCAGGTTGGGCACCTCTGCTTAACTCTACGGGGATAACAGGAGTGATGTTATTTCATGCTATTTTAATGAATAATAAAAAAGTTTATTTCGGAACAATAACACAAGGCTAAGTACAACAAGTAAAACAATGATAGCTGCAAAAGTATAAACTGTAGCACAGCTAACAACACCCCTCTTCAGATACAGAATGGAATGATTGATGTTCCATGCACCACGCACAATGGTCCACCTGACGGACTAAGTGCGGAAACCAAACCCCCTAACATAGATGTTCCATGCAAAAAGTGCTTAATAGGTAATTAAGTAGGTCCTTCACATAAATTTTATTTATTGACATTAGTATTGTATATTGTCATAGCCTTATTATTTTTTTCCAGTCTGTGTGTTGTCTTGCAAAAAAAAAATATATAAATGTCAAATATTTTTTATTTTCATTTTATTATTTATTGACATTGATATCTATTGCTATTTATTATTAATTAATCTGTATTATAAAATGTGTTATTTTTATAATTGTTTTTTATTGTTTAGGCTTATTTAATTCAATGATTACTAAATTACAAACATTTATACTCCCTTTGGCATAACATAGCAAACTCCTTATTAACTTTATATACCATTATTATTGTACACCTATGTTAAACAAATGAGTAAATGACTTATTACTTAAGTAAATGTTTAATTAATTGATGTCCTTTTTCTATTTCATGGACAGCACGAACATACCGGAGAGTTCCTGACATAGTCCGACATGCTAGAGCACACAACGGTGTCAAGCTGCAGTGCCCGTACAACTGTGGGTTCTCCACCGCTTACCAAGGGTCTATGGAAGAACATAAGAAGAGACACTTGGATGAGTACAAGGTTTGTGAGCATTTTGTAGCATTATATTAAAACTTATTTGCATTTGAAAATCAGGTTGTAACTATGGCAACCCGATTTTCATGTAGGAAGTAGGAACTCGTTTGTTGGAGCAGTGGTCATGAAATAATTTACTCAAAGTAAAGGACCTGTCTGGGTTCGAACCTACGACCTACAACTCGGTAAGTCATTGCCGTTACCATTGGGCTAAAAAAAAAAGACTACAAAATCTTTAGATGTTAATTTAAGCTACCTAGTGCTTAAGGTGACACTAGTCGCGGGCTCGAACTCACTAGTGGGCATGGCCGAAAAGCACGCTGCCTCACCTGGCATCGTGTCCGACAGAGTTATTATCAGTGATGAGCAGTTAGACACTGGTCTACGTGTACAACGTCTAGTTTGCACGCACACAAACACCGTTCCGAACTATTTTAGTAAAACGAGTGCGTAAAAAATTACGAAAAGTCCTTTTGAAAATAGGGTTTTATGAAAAGACCACTGCATAAATCAATTACAAATAAAGTTTATTGAACTCTTCGACAATTGAGCTTTGTCGGTGCCAACTTTGTTTTGGAGATTTTACACTTCTTTTATTGCTTATTTACCCCCAAAGTTACGTTAAAATTAGCAAGAAAAAGGAATCTTTGTGGGCTCCTAACTTTTTAATAGCTCATTATTTTACTATTCTGTTTCCGCACAGACAAAATTAATAATGAAACAAAACGATATCATGTTTAACTTTGGATGTATCATGTCACACAGTGGAGTAAAACCCCCCTGAAATTTGTATGGAAAAAATATCAACTAGTTCCACCTTAAGCTTAGCATTAAATAAAATTGTGAATGACCTAATTAGTGTTCCATTGAACACTAGCAATCCGCGCCTGCTTTGCAGTTTTTACAACTTGACAAAAGATCAAGATTTCATGTTATGTTAATATTAATGTATTATACACATAAACCTTTCGGAATATAAATGATGGTAAAAACCGCATCAAAAATCCGTTCCAAAGAACAAATTCAAATTACAATCGAACCTGGATAAGCAAGAATTTAACGGACCGCGATCTCTTTTTCGCTTATGGAGTTTTCACATTAACTCGACATTCGAGCTTGTAGTGGCGTTTCTCACTTATAGAGGTTTATAAAAATACAGCAAATATGTAATGATAAACAGTCGGGCACACCACGAATACACACGCACATTTGACCATTCAAATAGCATACGATACACATAACATCACGCCTGTAATCCCCGAAGGGATGGGGCAGAGGTGTACCTACAGTACACCCACATTTCGCCAGTTATGTTTAAGTCCCATGTAATAGGGGGCGAGCCTATTGCCATCAACCGGGCACAAATCCAAACTACGGACTGCTACTGAGAAATTCCAATACAAAAGAGATTGGATACAAAAGTTATGAAGACCAGCACTGGGGCTCTTGTCTCGCATGGGGTCGCAGCATTATGCTGAGGAATGGCCGTTTTGCGTGGATGTGACTCATATTTTCCCCCAAATTGTTATTTTCGTGTTTTGTTCTTTCTTTGCGTCATGTTTACCGCAAATAAACGTATTTTCTTTCTTTCTTTCTATGTTAGTTACTTCCACGAAATTTAAGAAAGAGTCATAAATAGCAGATGTTAAGGTTGCGCTATTCGGTCATTCTTCCATACAAACGTAGTATGGTGATTACTTGACGGTGTACGTTCAAAGCTAAAAAATATATCTATTTATCTTGTCATTATCAAGCCCTGTATGAGAGCAGAAATTGAGAAAAAAATATTGGTTTGGAAGTTATGAGCATTGAAACTTCTACATTTCATCACAAATTTTAGCTCATCTTTGTGCGTAAATAAATAAGTTATGCAATATGAAAATGGCAAAATAGAAATCTTACATCTTAATCTTATTATTTTATTTTGAGTAGATAATCCAGTAGCTTTTCCATAATATCTATACGCCGAAGGTCTATTCATGAAATTGTACGCTCTTGTTTTCGTTATAAATCATCGTCTATTTCACTAAATAAATAAAAACTAGTTATATAAATACAAAATAACTCAACTGAATAGCATGCATATTTTTTTTTTGCCGTTGCCCCACACTAGGAATTTCTCCTGTATTGTGGGTGCGTTTACAAACATTTATACTCACATACACAAATAGCCAGACCCGAAACAACTACTTGTAGGTCATACATCGCACGCTTAATCAAAAAAAGAAATATATCAAAATTGATATTTTTTGGATATGACAGTTTAAAGTTTAGAACTATTCTGGGTTGAACTTTGTTTTCGTATTAAAATTAATTTAGACATGTTATAAGGAAATAAACTGATTTAAAGAAAAGCTGGGATTATTGGTTTTTGTTTAGTGCTATATGTAAGTAAATTCTATTTACTATTGACTAGTAGATGATGCATTGAAAAAAAAGTTCCCAGTTATTTCACTTTATGATTAAAATTTACGTGCATATTTTAAATGTTACTAGTCATAAAACATAATATATCCTTTTATTAATAAAAAGTTGTTTAGCTATTTAACTTAAGTAAGCTTTATTTCAATTTTTAATTAATAAATGTAATAATTTTCTTACGAGAATTCGAAATATTTCTTTGTCTTACAACATGACGGAAAAATATCAATAAATATTGTAGTAATGAAACGCATAATTAGAAATATTCTTTTATTTTAAAGGACGAAAGTAGTATAACTCAAGACATTAATGACTTGGCTAACTGAATTAAGGTAGGTAGGTACCTAATAACAAAGTTATTGCTACTGGTGCCCAAAGGACCCGGCTGGGGCAAAAAGTGAAAAAAAATATGTTTAAAAAAATAATCAATAAACTTGGAATCATTAACAATTATCACAAACTTGAGATCCATAAAACATGTCGTATGTAATGTTACATAATATACTTAACTTATATTAGTTATACTTAATAACAAAACTAAAACTCTTCTTACTTAATTAGGAAAACAGAAAAAAACAATGTTTATAAAAATAATGTAGACAAACAAAATCACTAAAATTTTAATGAAATATTATGAGATCAATGAAGTAACTCTAGTTAATGATCGAATTATAAAAATTTGCGTAAAAAGGAGGAATAAGTCCTTTATTGACGAGATCTCTTAAATCCTTCTTTTTATTAAGACTTATATCTTGCCTTTCCGTGTAAGCCTTTTTTAGTGTAATTTCTGTTATGAGTTTCATCTTCTTCCTTTTATTTCTTACATCTATTTCTTGGAAATAATCATCTTTGTAGGAAGTTTTGTAAAAAATACTTAATGGTTTCTCTTTTGTCATCATCAATACTTTTACATTATTCCAATTAACTGTTTGTCCGTCAATATTTGTGTTATAATTGTATCCCCATTCTTCCTGCAATAGTTTAGTATCAACGAAGGAATCAAAGGTTAGTTCGTGTACATTTATAGCTGGTTTACTTTTCTTAGCATTTTTAATTAAAGCTATGTACTGATCAGGGGTGTAAATGGGCCCTGATTTAAGATTTTTCTTTATCTCTTTCTCTATTAAACTATGCACGCTGTCCGCTTCATTTTGAGTATGCCCTGTGATTAAAAACTTGTGCATTATACTTCTTATATTCAACGTGTTCACAGCAAATAAATACAATGTTGCGATATATTTATTTTTATTCTGTCCGCAACAGTTATCAGAATAAAATATAACGTTTTTCTCTTCTATATTTCCTTCACATATCCCTTCAAGATACTGCCATACACAAGTTCCTATTTCTATTGCCCCACGTTTGGCTTCTGATTCTGTCCAAAAATAACAATGTACTTTATCATATGCCGTTTTTGACTCCGTTGGTGTCAATTCCGTTAATGTTAAATTGTAACTGTTTAGTTTGGATTTATAATAGAATGCCGAGGTATCACCTCTTGGACATTGGAGCACTGCTTCTAAATCATAAATTGCGACTATATTATCTTTGGTAACTTTTTTACGATCTTCTTGTTTTTCTATTCTACTCAATGACTTTTCTTCTATGTGTTTATTATATTTATCTTCCAGTTCTTTCTTTTTTTCATCAGTACTGTTTTTAAATGATTCACATAAGTCACACTGATCTTTTTTTGGCTGGAAAAAACTTAAATTAAATTCTACAGTGAATATTTTATAGTATGCTATGTAATTTCCTGTCTCTTTGTTATTTTCTTCTTGTTGTTTAACAAAATCTGAATATAAATCCTTTATAGTTTTGCCGCCGTCAATGTATTCTCTGGTAGAAGTAGCTCTCACATAGTGTGACTCTATTTTCGGAATGGATTGAATATGCTTCCGTATGTCGTCAACCAATTCAGGATGAAGAGTTTTGTGGCTATGGTGTTTCCCTCTCAAATCTTCAAGTATAAAGCCAGCGTCACTTACTTTATGCTGTATGGTGAATATCATTCTGTCCGTAACATCCAAAGTAGATTTAAAAAATGTCTTACATACCCTTATTTTCTTATTATTATTAACAGTAAAATTATAGGCTTTATTTGGGCGTCTGGGATTTGTAGCATTTGTGTACCTATATTTTGGAGTTATGTCTACCATACAACTGCTTATAAAAACTCTTTGTCTTGTCAGGTCTCCTAAATCCCAAAATTCTTTGAATATATTATACCTTTCATCCATTGATATATTATTTGTGCATTTTAGTCTACATTTATCTGTGCAAGGCACTTTAAGACAGCGGCTGGGAATAACTTTCTGAGATTTCGATGTGGATATATACGATTCACCAGTGTTCCGTAGCTTTTTAACTTTATTTTGTTTCCACTTTGCAGGATTTAGAGATCGCTTGCGGCCTCTTTTACTAAGCTTCTTTCTATCAGAATCTGAAACACTATCGTCACTGTCAGATGAGTCTGTTTTGGTGGCAGCATCAAAAAAATAGTTTTTCTTTTTGCGTTTGGTAGACAGTTCATAATTAAATGTAGGATCATCATCACTTAAGTCTATGTTATTACTTTCATCGGTATAATTTGGTGAAATATTGGCAGGTAGAGTAGAAGTTGAAGCGCTCTGTGGTCTTACACCATCGGCGTATTGTTCAGAATGTTGATTAGTTCGTTTAGAAGACGTAGAACTGTCTGAATCCGAAGATGAACTACTAGAGGAAGAAGAGCTCGATGAAGATGAGCTTGATGTAGACGAGCTTGAAGCAGAAGATTTCGGCAGTGCTTTTTGAATACTTTGATCAATTTCAGTACAAGTTTCAATGTTTTCTAAGTTACTATTATCATTTATGGATGAATCGTCACTGTCATAATCTGGTACGAGGTTTGTTTGCAATGTTCTTATTATTGATGTGCGTGTAATAAGACTACTATTATCTGTTTTACGGGAACTAATAAATCGAGCATCAATTTTGTTAGCAAATTGATCATCTCTATCACAATCTGATAAGATCTCATCACAGCTACTTACATCAATATTTTTATTTGGGGAGACATTTTCTGTGTTTTCTTTAGCAGTACTGTGTTGATCTTCTACAATAGTATTGTCGATTTTAACCACCAGTTGATTTACATTGTCTTGAGTACGAGATGTTGCATCAGGTGAGACCAATTTAAGAATACGACTTGCTCTCCAAGACGCCATGCTACAAAAAAAAAACAATACATTTTTTTAATATTAGTTATATTAACAGTAATTAAATTAAGACGCGTCTGCAACTCGGAAGATAACGGATGGAGTCACGGTTTTAAACGTCAATAATAATGTAATACTAATATAATTATATAAGTCATATTCAAATGGAAAGGGAAATAACTTTAAATGTCCCAAATAACTTTTGACGATAATTAATCATAAACAGCAAAAAGCATGTTTCATTATTAAATTTGAACGATAATTTAAAACTAAACCGAAACAAGTTATTTTGTGCCAAAACTATATTTATTGTTTTAAAATGAAAACGAAATAACTAATATAAATTTGGACGACGCGTTAATAAAATTTAAACTAAACTGCAATAAGTCAAAATGATATCACAAAGTAGTGACATACTTTTTATAATAAAGTGAAATAAGACTTAGTTATTCACTTTATGAATAAATTAAAACAAGAAAAAAGACTTACCTATTAATAATATAAAGATGTATGCCGTAATGTTTCGCCCTTTGATTAATTTTGCGATCACCTTGCTTGCATCACTGTTGGCACATTACTGAATATAGCCGTTTACTGGTACCAACCTGTTCGGGCGCGTTAGTCAGAAAGAGAGCGACAGTCCTTTATTTCGTTCATATTCATTCAAATCGAGCGGCGGTTGGAGCGTAAATATTCTTAGCGATATGTTATTACGTTTTATGATTAAAGCTTTAAATAACTTATTTTTGAGTTATTTCTCTTTATGATTAAGCGTGCGACATGTTCCGTGCAGGAATCGAACCACGGCCACGAATTAGCCACGCCACCAATGAGTTCGAGCCGTCGTCTAGTGCAACCTTAAATTACGCTCAACTGTCGCTTATAGAGGTACAGGCAATTGAAGTCTCAGTTATAGAGATCCACGAATGAACAACGACTTTCTCTTATAAAGGTATCTCCGTCTCACTTATAGAGGTTTTAGAGGGTTGAAATGACGGGACCTGGCAATTACTCTCATTAATAGTTTTCTCGCTTACCCAGTTCTCACTTACCCAGGTTTGATTGTATTTTATTTCACATAAACCTACAAGGGCACTTCTGAAACAATTAACAATGCGGTCACTCACGAAAAGAGTTTGTTTTATAATATTTATAGATAATAATTGTTTTTAAAAACAACACCTAGACCTATACCTAACCTATTCAATTCTCCTTTCCCAGTATACTTGTGCGACATGCGGCAAGGGTTTCAACACAAAAACCTGGTATGAGCAACACCAGAACCTCCACACAGGACACAAGCCGTTCGTCTGCAATATATGTGGCATTGCCTTCCCTCTGTCCAGGTTAGTTTGTACAAGGAATAAAGTAAAAAAACATGATTACAAGAAAAGGTACAGCTATCCAAAAAAAGTATGCGCTTCGGGAGTCGTCGTCTATGTTCGGAAATACGAACGCGCCATGATGAGATCAAATTATAGACCTGTTACAAACTAAAAGTATTTGCCGGATTTGTAATTACCGTGATTACGAAATTATAAACTTTTGAGTGACAAATCGACGATCTGGGAATGGAGTGGGTAACCCGAAACAGATAAAACTTCGCACAATGATAGATGCACTTTTACAACTACCTACTACAAAGCGAGGTAGCACGAAACTTGAATATAAATTTTGCCTTTGTAGCGGCCGAGGTTTTTACGTTTCCAAATTAGCACGAACGTCGTAACATTCGTGCTAATTTGGAAACACGAAGATGACCGAAGCGCATACCTTATCTAGTTTAACTGTGGTTACCTTTTCTTAGAATCAGTTTTCAGTTTTCGGCGATGAATAGAGTTAGTTAGTTCAGCTTTGTACTGAGAGCGCAGACCCAGGTTGGACAGTGTTATCTAATTTTCTATTAGGGAATGATTTTATCCTCCTATTATCTACCTAATATAACATCACTCATGTGGTGTCCGCAACTCCACGTCAATGCGCGTAATTTGCTTACGGCTGGGAAAATTGGTTATTCGATCCACCTCAGCTCCTCAAGGAAGGCCAGCAACGCCTTGATGTTCCTGACAATCTCGCGGAGGGTACCTGGTTACCGAAGTACTTTGCCCTGTAAGTAGCGAGTACCTGGCAGTTTAGAAGCACATCTTCTTTTCGTATGGTTAGTGACTAACCTGGTGTCAGAGTTTTAAAGCCGCCCATGGGCCTCTGATTTGGCTTCACATGCCGTCAAGAAATATCTCTCAGGCATGCCGGTTTCCTCACGATTCACCGTTTTTGAAGCAAATGATAATTGTAAAATATGCACATGATTCAGAAAAGTCAGGTGCGTGCCTTGGGTTCGAACTCTAGACCTATGACTTGACCGCCTGACTTTCACACCACTAGGCTATCATTGCTCTAGAAGCACATGAGCTGCAGTCTCGTCCGCCATGCAGGCCCTGCACAGCGGACTGTCTGTGACTCCTATGACAAAAAGGTGTTTATTAAAAGACGCGTGGTCAGTTATAGCTGCTTTAACTGTACGCAGCTGTTGTTTCTTTAGTAGGAGAACCTGTTTCGTTCGGCGGCCATCCATTATAGGGAGTGCTTCCTTAGTCTGCCTGCACCTTGGTCCATCCATAGTTTGTGATGTTGGTCCCTGGTTCGTTTCCTTACTAGAGGGCGTAGGTACCCGAAGGGGAGTGGCGCGATGGGTTCAGGTCCAGGTGCCCTGCTCGAACCCCTTCTGGCGATGTTATCTTACCATATTATGTTTTCAGATATCTACAAACTCATAAAAGCACGAGGCATCCGCAGTCTTCAAGCTTGAAACGGTACCAATGTGTCCATTGTGGTGAAAAGTGTGACTGTGCCAAAAGTCTGGCTTTACATTTGCAGGTAAATAATATTTATTTTATTATAAAAATAAAAAAAAATGTGCTCCTTCTGTGGGAACCTGGGCTGGCGATCCTTAATACAGGTTACCATATAACTCTTTATCTGATTATCCGTAAATTTTAAAATTATATTTATTGTAGCAGACTGTACCACACTTTTATGAAATAAATAAATTATTATAAACCTTTCTCTATAGATTTTGCTGCTGCGGAGCATGAGGTCCAGGGTTCGATACCCAGGTTGGGCAGTGTTATTGGGTTTTTCTATCTGGAATTTCTCAGTAACCGCCCGGAGTCTGGATTTGTGCCCGGTTGATGGCAACAGGCACGCCACCGTTACATGGCCCTTAAACATAAATGGCGAAATGTGGGTGTACTGTAGATACACCTCTCCCTCTTTGTAAGGAGCAAAAATATCTTGTTGTCAATGCCTCCGTCAAGAGAGGCTTATGTCCAGCTGTGCACGGCTTTCGGCTGATATGATGATGATAATGATGAATGAAATCTTTGGCTGCATTATTTCAAATTAATCTATCTACCTAGCCTTTTCCAACTATGTTAGGGTCGGCTTCCAGTTCAACCGGAAGCAACTGAACACCAGCATTTTACATGGGTCGACTGCCTATATGAACTCCACAACCCAGTTACTGGGTAACACGATACCCCTTGGTAAGACTGGTTGTCAGACTTTTGGGCTTCTGACGACCCGTGACGACTGTCAAGGATCTACGAATGCCAACCGGTACATTAGAAACCCTTCCTCACTCCTCAGAACCCCTGTCTCAGAAAGCAAGTTAAGCAATTGGACTTAATTTGCTTTCCGAGGCAGAGTGGAGTCTCGATATGTAATGGATGGTCACCCATCCACGAACCGACCGCGGCAAGGGTAGCTTAGCTTTCGATCCACCTGTGCGGCTGATATCACTTTGCCAGCGCCGCTTTGGCTGCATTATGAATTTATAATATAAAAAAATTATAAATAATGGTGTTAATTTCTCTATTCCAGAAACATGGTATTAAAAAAGATACAGATTCTCTATGCGATTTCTGTGGCAAGATTGTTCCGTCTATTTCTCAACTGCAGTACCATCATAGGATGCATTTGGGAGTGAAGCCATACTCATGCACGTATGTACCATAATTATACTTACTTGATTTGATATACAGCCAATTGCAGAAACGAACCTTATTCTTTAAAGCTATCATTAAATATTAATCTTTCATTAACTTGCTGGTTGTTGCATTAGACTCGATTTTAGTGGTTCTTTAATTAATTAAATCATTAGCGTTAATGATCCATTACGTAATGGGGCATTAATGTTTGTCTTTGTGCAACTGGATGTAAGTCACCAATTGAATGTACTATAGGTTAAAAAATAATACTAAATAACAAAATCAAAACTCGCTCAGACCCTCACTTTTTGTTCATTTTTGCCTTTCATTTTGGCATCTTTCACTCGAAGTGAAATATCTGAACACAGAATCAAAAGTGAAAAAATTTATTCACCTGTGAACCATTCCAAGGATATTGAATTCACTGGGCATCTTTCCCTCTCCTACTGAATGATCTAAAAATTAAATGAAAGGAGCTGATGGATGTTCATTCCTATACAACTTTTGGCGTCGTGTAAACGTGGAATGAAACAAAACTGAACCGAAGCGATAAGTGAGGTCGGTTTAAAAAAAAAACAGTGTTTTAAAAAAAAAAACATGCCTGAAATTCGATTTTTTACCTCGGAAATCGATTTTTCGCACGATTTATTTTACTGTATTGACCCTAAATTCCTGTTTCACAGTATATGCAAAAAGAAGTTTGCGAAAAAGTACAACCTGCGACTCCACATGACTATCCATACCGGTGGTCAGTCACACGTTTGCGTTCATTGCGGCAAGATATACTCGCAGCGAAGCACTCTCCTGAAACATCTTAAATGGTAACGTTATATAACTCTCCTGTATACCCATTCTAGGTCCTTATTATGAAGTATTAATGCCATCAGGATTCTATTGCGAAGAAGGGATGGTGATGATCATGTATAGCTCCGTCTCTCTCTGATACTGGAAAAATTATACCATTAGCTCTTCATAATATGGCCCCGATACTATTGTTTGTCTTGGTATGATGAAGAGGGATTCCCCTCTCCTCTGTCCCCGGACCTCTGGGGAGTTAGTCATCAGCTTTGTTTTAGTGACGTTCATTTCTAGCCCTATTTCTCTTCGTTAGGGTTTTTACCACGACTTCTAATTACTTGGGATCTTTTTCTAACACGGTAATATCGTCTGCGAATCTCAGATGGTTTAGGCGGCTACCGTTGATGGTAAGACCTTATTGGTCCCAGTCTATTTGTCTAAAAAACAGCTTAGGAGATAATGGGTCTCCTTGTTTGACACATCTGTTTATAGGAAACGAATGAACTCTTAACCAGGGTCAAATAAAATTTATTTTCTGTCTTTCCTTCTCAGCACGCTTAGCATGACCACAATAGAAACCGAAGAATAGACAAAATGACATAAATAATCACAATCTGTCATATTGTCTATTCTTCCGTCGACAAAACCCGTTTCTATGGTTGTCATGCTACGCGTGCTGATAAAAGTTATCTGATGATTGAAAAATCGGCCCTAAAATTAGTAATTATTTATTTTAGCTACCACGGCGGCGACACAGGAATCACGAAGACAGAAACGTAGTTTTAACAAGTTTTTAAATATGTTTGTGTTCTTATAACTTGTAATTATTGTAATAGGTAATAATTTCAATTAAGACTTAATAAAATATTCATTATTACTGCTTGTTTTATTAAAACAACCATGGTATTACTAAGTAGTATACAGGGGTATGGTGGCCCAGTGGTAACGCGGGGCCGCCGTTACGAGTTGTAGGCCGTGGGTTCGAACCCAGGCAGGTGCACTACATTGTGTATTTAATTTCATCACCACTACTCACAAAACGGTGAAGGAAAACATCGGGAGGAAACCGGCTTGTCTTAGGACAAAAAAATTTTGAAGACGTGACATCGACCAACCCGCACTGAGCCCGCGTGGTGAATTACGGCCCACTCCCTCTCACCGAGAGGAGGCATGTGTCCCAGCAGTGGGAATATTATAAGCTGATTATGGTACAGGTGGTAGGAACATCCCAAAATAGCGGATTCGTAGGGCCGTCTGCTATGTGTTTTGGCCCAATAACAAGGCCAAGGTCACACATTCTTTTAAATTTTATTCGAAATTCGTCGTTGCTAAAACTTCAAACATCAATCATTTTATTTAACAATAACAGAACTGGCAACATTTATTTTTTATTTTCATCTATAATAGTCCTATGTTCGCACGGACCGGACGTAATAAAATCGCGGCGGGATTTTATCGAGAATCCAACGCGCTGGAACGCACTCTCGTCCTAGCGTGTTGAAAGAACACACTGTTGGATTTTCAACTCTCGGCGCTAAGCAGAGCGTTGAAAATTCAGTGCACGAAAAAAAATCGCCGTGATTTTATTACTTACGTCCGTGCGAACTTGGGCTAATTGGGATCAACAAGTAAAAAAATTTTTTGCTTACAAGTAATTTTTTTTTTTTCGCAAATGTAGAGTTCCGTGAAAAAAGGCCCAGACAGTTCTCTAGATGAAAATAAAATAAAAATGTTGCCAGTTTTGTTATGTTTAAATGAAATTATTGACGTTTGAAGTTTGAGCAACGATGAATAACGAATAAAATGTTTTAGCGTAACAAAGAAATTCACTTTCGCATTTATAATATTATTTTATATAATATAAATCTAACAAAAATATTGAGCTCAGCTTGGCAATAAAGACTTTGGAAAAATGAGGGCGCCACTATCACACTAAAGGTCACTTCGAATGGGAAATAAGTAAAAGAATTTAACCAAATTGTTAAAAACATCACCCGCCGTCTGGGGCAGTCGGGTAAATATACTGCTTGTGGGTGACTCAAACCTACGAACACGTGTCGGCAAAGTAGTGCCATCATAGGACTGCATTTAGCTCCAAATGTCGCCACTCTTTTATGTCAATCTGTAAAGACCAAATTTGCAAAATGTAAGATGTACCAATACATCCTCGAAGAGTAGTTTATGAATAAAAATGATAAAGTATAAGACTAAACTATCTTAAAAATTGAGTATTTTAATTGGAAATAACGTATACAAGAAATTGTCATCTAAAAAAACCCTTTACCTAGACTAATGGAGTAAAGATGGGTAGATTCTTGAATATTATGCTAGCTCGTTTTTTTTTTTGCTCTTTCTGTTTATCCTGAATTCGAGGGTACTTATAAACATTCGTGAAACGAAATTTTAAACACTGTTCCAAACCCGTCCAATCCGTCTTTGAAACAATCCGGTGCTTATCTGATACTGCCATCCTTGTCATTTTTAATGGACCAAGAACGTAGACAAAGAACGAACCAGAAGAGGCGGTCCATCACTCATGCTTAAAATATAGAATACCAATAAAAAACCGTAGACAGAGTAAACTATTTGTCGTATGTCTATGGTCGTATGTCATTTTTTCATTTTCCCTTTCAGTGTTTTTCATTCGATTGTGACAGTGTTTATAATAATTGTGCCCGTAGTTTTAGTATTAACTCCATCCAATATTTTATTTATGTGAAGCAGCCTGCGTTTAGAATATGTTTGTGTTTTCGACGGACCTGTGAAAAATCTATCCTTTTACCCTATTAGTGAACTTTTGCTATGGCTGAAGGACAACGCAATGAAAAACTAGAAATGATGACTCTTCACAAGATCTTATTTACTATTTGTGCTCTCTCCATCATCTACAAGTACTATACTGGCACTACGAATTACATTATACGGATAAAAGAACCAAAATTCAGTATTTTAGGACCTTTGAACACAACTCAGATAACTGTTGAGGATAAGTACACTCAGTTGATAGATATTAGCAATTTTACCTTTAAAATAAACCCACAACCATGTAAGGACTATCCTGCAGGTTTGCTGTTAATGATAATTATATCCTCGAACCCACATAACCGCGAAAACCGAAAGGTTATACGGAATACTTGGGGTCGCAATCATGATTCAACTAAGGTCGTCTTTCTGGTCGGCGAACCGGAAAACATAACTATAGCGAACCAAGTAAAAAATGAAAGTATGAAGTATGGGGATATAGTACAAGGAAATTTCGTAGATGTGTATAGAAATATGACTTACAAACATGTTATGGGTTTGAAATGGGTAGCACACCATTGCCCGAAAGCTAAATATGTCTTGAAAACTGATGATGATATTGTGGTGAATTCTCGGGAGATGACGCACTATCTTGCTAGGGAACTGTCTCCGTGGGGTGCTAAAGATCTGATTACATGCCAGGTGTTAGAAAATGCTAAGGTTCAGAGGTCTAAGAAGTCAAAATGGAAGGTAACTACAGAAGAGTATGTGTCAACTTATTATCCAACTTACTGCGCAGGTTTGTGTTATTGTATTTTAATTTATTCATACTTAAGCTAGTAATTTTACAGGACATATTACTAACTTGCTTCGGCCAGCGGTTTCGCCCTCCTTATAAATTATAGCCTATGTTACTGGTATTAAAATATTTTACTGGTGAAAGAATTTTTTTAATTGGTCCAGTAGTTTTTGAGTATATTCATTACAAACAAAAATACAAATCTTTTCTCTTTGTAATATTATTGTAAATATGATTTTCTGACACTACAATGAACAAATTTCATTTGCTACTAAACTTCCTAATCATTTTTTATAGAATCATAACTTCCTTCCTTCCTTTTTCAATAAATACTTTTTCTTTCTTAAAATTTTAAACATCTATGTATCTGTTTTCAGGTTGGGCGATCCTCTACTCTATAGACGTAATACCACGGCTACTTAAAGTAGCTCAGTCTACACCATATTTCTGGATAGACGATGTCCACATAACTGGTGTAATTGCAGAGAAGATAGGTGTAGCACGCACTCCACTGTCCAGTTTAATATTGACCCCAGCTAATGTTAAACAATTGAAAGTGTTTGGACCGAAATATGTTGGACCATTTGTTCTCGGTCCGCCTGACCTAAGCTCAGAAAAAATTATGGAAATATGGACCTCCATTCCAGCATAAGTTTTATGTTTAAGTAGTAAATTGCACTAGTAAGGTTTTGTGCAGAAGCCTAAATACATAGATTATTAAAGTTACCAAAGGAATATCTTCAGTAATACCCATTTGTTTATGACTAGTGGTTGTGTTTCAATAAGCCCCACGGCCATGTCTCTAAGAAAAGCAATGGTATTGTAGGTTACTAGTAGAGGCCAACTTCAATTTTTTTTTCGGCAGAATACGAAAAACGGTTTTTTTTTTCTCCAGAAAATAACTTTGATCGGTCTCTACATCCCGGAACAAAACTTTTATTTGGCCTTATTTTATTATTCATGTTTGTACCACTGCTAGACAGTTACTGAATTTAATAGAAATATAACCACCGAACCATAGAATAAGTAATAATAATTTGTTGCATATCGGATCTATCTCTACATCTATCTTTGGGATCTATCTCTACAACTGTGGTTGGCTCCCCATCCTGTTTTAGATATTATGAGTTTGTGATTAACTAGTCAGTATTATAAGTTTGGAAATTACTTACATCACCAAAGATCTATTATGCCCAAATTACATTATAGCAATATGCATATTATGTTTAGCAAGATAAGGGGCTGTATGTTGTTTTATAGCTTTCATTTTCATAGAATTTCGTTTCAATTTTTTTTTTTTCATATTATCATTTCATAGAATAATCAATCCGCTGAATACTTACTGTGAATAAATTTAAGTGACCAAGGCTTTACAAACAAACAATTTGTCATATAATTGATTTTTGTTACAAATAAAATTTTGTTTCGATATTCATATCAGAGAATCAAACAAATCAAATTGTTTTTTAATTTATCCTCATATTGTTTAGTTAATATAAAACTTATTACCAAGAAAAACATTTTATCGAATGACATTTTCTAAATGTTTCAATTCATACCTGTGTTTCTGTGGTTTAAAAAAAAAAAACATTTTTTTTCTAACCTAACCTATCCCAGTCGGGGTGCCCCAAGTCCCGAGCTCGCTTCGCTCGCTCTTTGCAGCTAAGTTCTCATTCGACTTTAATTCGGCACTTAATTTTCGACGTTCAAATATATACCCTTATAAAATTCTGGATAGCATAACGTCTATTTTTACAATTTCGTTGAAATGAAATACCATGGAAAAATACACCGAACAAACATTATTCGTTAAAAATAATTCTACTGTCTGATAAAGTGTATCACATTTTTTATTTTACAAACTTATTGTAAAATAAAAAAATGTGATAGTAAAATTCATTGAATTGTATTTCTGTGAAATGTTTCATTCAAGTAAATAGGCGTTAAAACAATATGTGAAATAGACAGACCAAATATTATATAAAACATGTTCTGACTGAAACTCAAACTCAAAGCGTTTATTTCAATTAAACCATTTACAGGCACTTTTGAATTCTCGAGGAATCGGTCAGTCAGAAATATGAAGCTAGTTGCCCATTCCAAAGCGTAGTAGGTAGGTATCTATGGAGACCTATGGAGAACGAAAATCTTTTAAATGTTCTGCAAAACGAAATTCTATGAAATTTCTGTCTGCGAAATAAAGGGACACCCGAGACAAGTTCCTGATTTTATTGTTTTCGTATTGTTATTTAATTTATTGTAAGTTTTGAAATGATAATAATCCATTAGGTAGGACATTTATTTCAAGCTGTGCTTGCTTGAAACTTGCTATTTGTAAATCTCTGGATATGTTGTGAGAACAGACTTTAGAATCATATAGATTATTAAATATACAAAGTGGTCCAAATAGAGACGTCAACAAAAAAAATAATGGATTCCTCATACCTAGGGGTATCCGAAAATACCCAATGTATGTTCCGCGATTCTTGATAGTTTTCGAGTTATATATATATTTTTTAATTTCTTGAAAAAATTTTTTCAGCGATTCCAGCAATTTGGTCGATTAAGTACTTACCAACTTTTATGTGATATTGTGTAAGCCCACATTCCGCCTAGATTTTTGAAATGATTTAGGAATCAGGCAGCACTAAAAAAAAGCGGGCTTGCGGACGGTGAGCAATGGGTGGCTCACCGTCCGATAAGGACCAGGCCCGGGTCGACGGCGCGTTGTGTTCCACGCGCGCCTCAAAGAGATGTCAGCAGATTTGAAGGGGTCCACTAGGGCCGATGCCTGCCGGGGTTGCGAAGAAAACCGAAAGGGAGATCGTGGCCCCCGGCAACAGGGCAACCGAAGGAACACGGGTGGGTTTTAGTCAGTAAGAGTCTGACACGCCCTCCCGCTCCGCCCAGAGCGGGAGAAGTTATTTGATGATTTCCCACCCTCAAAAAAAAAAGGCAGCACTAAAAAAAATAATTTAAAAAATGTAGAAATTTCGACTCTGTATTACTCAAACGTAAATTCATTCTTTTAGATCAACATTTTTGTGTCTTGAATTCATGATAGGAAGATGATTATTTTATTTTTAAGAGAATATTATATACAATGAAAATTGAAAAAAATAATGTGAAAAAGCCGTGTAAAAATAGATAGAATTTTTAAAAGTGGTAAATCATTATAATCCGAAAGCTATCAAGAATCGCGGAACATAAATGAAGTATTTTCGGATATTTTTTTTTTTTATGATGTCTCTATTTGGATCAGCCTCTATACATCGTGACATTTAAGTCGTCTTACAAAAACAACCCACTTCATGATATCCAATGACTACTAAACATTCATAAAAAAAAAAAATATGTAACAATTTTTTTATTGCTCCTAGAGGTATTTTATGTCGGGTACATTAAGTGGTCCTTTGTAAGACGTCTTAAATGTTACGGTGTATACCAAATAAGAAATTAAGTACCTCGATGGTCCAGTGGTCGCAGGCGGCACTGCTGAGCATGAGGTCCTGGTTTCGATTCCCAGGTCAGACAAAGTGATATTGGGTTTTTCTATCTGGAATTTCTCAGTAGCAGCCCGGAGTCTAGATTTATGCTCGGTTGATGGCGATAGACTCGCCCCCTATTACATGGGACTTAAACATAACTTGTGAAATGTGGGTGTACTATATGTACCTACACCTCTGCCTAACCCTTCAAGGAAACAAGGCGTGATTTTTATGTTTAAGAATCTAACTATTAACTTTCATTGTAACAAATATAAGTGTTAATTTTATTTTGTATTTAAATTTTATGCATTTATTGAATTTATGTACCTATGTATTGAATGTATGAAATATGTAATAATGTGCCTTGAGAACAATATAAATGATTCAACTATAGCTTAACTACTATTTTAAAATAAAAATCTGAACTATACCTACCTGTGTCACAGTATACATAAGTAACAGTATTACGTCTTCATAGAAAACGGCCGAAACGAAGCGCTTCGAAATCTCAGTGTACTGGTAATACGCAACAGTCTTGAGTGCGCGGGAGTTACGCACGGACGCGACAGGTTTATCTACCGAGCGGCCGTAGGTAATTATTTCAAGGTCACTGCCGAGATGTATCTCGGCAGTGACCTTGAAATAATTACCTACTGTAATGTTACTTTATTAAACTGTGCCTGTGTAATAATCAGGCACATATGAGACATGTGAGCATTGGCTCTGGGATGGCAAGTTTTAGATACATAACACCCAGCACGTCTGCAGAGTTTTCCTAGCTAATTTTATTTGACCCTGTAGGTGTATAAATAAAACCAAAAAATATAAAACAAATCTATATCTATTTGTACAATATTGTAATCTTAAAAATAGGTGTCTTTAAAGTACATGTTTGTTTGTAAAAATATTATATTTGGATTAATATTAGGACTAAACAATAATTTTAATCTCACTAAAAAGAATTGAATCACTCATCACAAGCCGCAGCTGAATACAAAAAGGTCACTCCGCGTTTTAGGTATGAAGCTACAAGTAGGTACGCGGCGGGCTCGACTTGTCGAATTCAGTGGGCGTAACGTAGTCAGAAGATATAAGAAATACGCGATAGAAAGAGAGCAACTTCTAGGGGAATATACTGCAGGTAATTTGCGCTGTGCGACCTGACACTTTATTATGTCGGAGCAAGAGATTTAATGATTTTGCGGAGTGACCCATCTGTACTAATCTGTGGTATAGCAACACTTATAAATATGGCTTGTTTTGAAATAAAATCTTTTGTTACTTATTTTTAGAAACCTAAGGTCCGTTGCACACGGCGTTTTTTATACGCGCTTTCCACACAACACGCGTTGTCTGCGTGTTACATAGGCCTGTTTTTGAATGATGCGCGTCGACGACGCGTAAAAATACCGCCGTGTGTATATGCCCCAAGGCTTTTTTTAAAAGTGCCGTAAAGGCGCGTTCTGTGGAACAGATTATAAGCGCTTGTAAACATTAAGGTGGAACCTTCGACCATGCCCGCGAAATTCAAATTTTCTTATGTTTTTTTCATTTTGTAGGTCAGTCTCAGATCTCATGTTAATGATTGATTGATTGGCGGTCATAAAAGATGGCCTCCCTCCATTTCTTCCACATCTCACGGTTACCTAAATAACATATCAAATTATTTGCTGCTAAGAATGTCAATTTCGTGAATTTATGACATTATACACCATCACTGAGAATTGTATTTACGATTTTAATTATTAACATTCTGTAAATACATATTTATTATTTTTACGACCGCAAATCAATCAATCATTAACATGAGATCTGAGACTGACCTAAAAAATACAAAAAACGTAAGAAAATTTGAATTTCGCGGGCAGGGTCGGCGCTTTCGCCTTAAACTCGAAAAAGCAGCACTTGTTACGTTGGCAGCGCGTTTTTGTATCGACGCGCGTAACAAAACGCTGTGAGCTAACTGTGCGTTTGCACTAGCGAAACATTCACATAAAAACATGTTGAAATCTCTATTTTCTGTCAATGTTCGACACACTGTTTGACAACAACGTAACAAGTGCTGCTTTTTCGAGTTTTATTTTTTAACGCACAGTGAAGCTACGGTTTCATAAAAGAGCGGTGGCCGTAATAATATAACGGTTGTCATAAAAATCTGTCATTTTCAACAGTATTTGACATTATGGAAAACCGTTATTGTGTGACCGTTCACCGGTGTCTTAGGCTAGTTTCACAGCTGTCCGGAAGACCCGTACGGGTAGCGCCCGCAGTGCGTTGTACAGGAGTGGGTCGCGTACGGACCAATCCGCGTCGCTGTGAAACAATGTTCTAATGCATCACGTGTCTCCGTTCCGGGACCCCGTACGGACGGTCCGCACGGGTCTCCCGGGTAGCTGTGAAACCATCCTTAGAAAGCCAAAGCTTAGAGGCTTATTAATGTGTTTTGAGAGATTCAGTTAAGATTTCTATAAATGGTGCTCCACTTTTCTTAATCACTTTCTGTTCCTTACTTGCCTAGGGATTCAATCAATTTTTTGCTTATTAAGTCAAAGATATGTCCTATTTTAAAGGACCTATTCCCTTCATTTCGTAGTGCACAACTATTTAGGTATTTATTTAAGTTTGCTTCGATACAAATACCCTGTAACTTAAACTTAATTCGTACTTATATTTGGTACTTTAAAAGCATAATACAAAATCGCCTGGAATGACTTGAGTACTCAATAATATTTAATTAACAACAACTCCTTCCTCTTTTATAATCAGTTTCATCTGTGCTTCCGGGTCATTACTTTTCTTACCTTTAAAACTATCTTCTATATCCTGTAAAGTCCTGTCCTTAGTTTCAGGCAATAACAAATACATTACACTTAGGAACACAGTCAAAACCGCAGAATAAACTAAGTAAGCACCTTCGACTCCTACTGAAGAATACAAATGTGGTGCAGATTTCATTGAAATCACGAAAGAAGGAGTCAAAAAGGACGTGGAAAGTGTTGATCCTAAGCTTCTATACGCTAAAGGAAATACTTCACCACATATCACCCAGTTTAGAGGTGCTAAACCTAAACAGAAAGATAAGGTGTACAGAACCATTAAAGCCATTGGAACTATTTCCAACATCCATGGTTCAGTAAAAACTCCCGCTCTCCTTAAATAGACGAAGATTGAAATTGCTGTCATAGACAGTACAGTCATCACTCCACTCGAGAATAAAATAGTCCTTCGTTTAAAGTATTTAAGTAGGAATATAGCTAAGAACGCACACACTGTCCTCAATAGATCGATCACTGTGAACTGCCAAGCAACGTCTTTGGCATCTTTTTTGTCCAACACCGTTTGCAGGATTATATTGCCGTATGCAGCCACCATATGAGCTCCACCGAACTCAAAAACAACCAACATGCTTATAGCAATAATAGCTGGTTTATAGAACTCTTTCTTCTTGAATATTTTTACAACTTCGCTAATAGCTTCGACTATTTTCTTGAAAACATTGTTGCAAACGTGAGTTTCAGCATATTCTGGTCTCTTCTCGGACTTTTCCATCTTCTGTGCGTTGATCATGGCTTCAAGTTCCTCCTGTTGCTGCATTCCTTCGCCTCTGACCCATTTGAATGCCTTTCTTGCTTCGGCAAACTTGCCTTTAGAGACCAACCAGCTAGGAGATTCTGGGGACAGACTTATAATTGCCATAGCTATCAACGGGAATAGGGAACACACTGCAGCAGTCATCTTCCAAGTCAAATGCGCTCCCCACAAATGCGACAAAAATATCCCCATTCCGAGAGAAATGGCGAAAGTCCCCAAAAATGCTCCTCGATACTTCGGATCAGTGTATTCCGCGACTAGAATGGCTGCTAAAGGAGTCCTAAGTCCTAATGCAAGTCCGTGCAAGAGTCTGGCCAGTATAAAGAGGGGGACGCTGTTTCCGAAGACGAAAACTATCCAGCCTAGTAAGGCAGGTAGGGTTGAGATGAGGTGGGCCCGCTGACGGCCGAACCTGGTCATCAGGACAGGAGACACGAAGTTGCCCACGATGCCCATCACGCCGACTACGGACGCTGGAAGAAAGAATGAAGGGTAAAAAATAATAATAATATGCTCAGACCAAATAACAAACCAAGATATAGCGCTGTCAACAGTCAAGTGAAGCCGGTTTCGTAAACATGTGCGCACTTAGTTAGGTGTAGTTTGATTGTAAATGGTTGTACACGTGTGCGTGTGAGCCTGTATGGACAGAGCGAGGTGTAGTTTTGACATGCTTCACTGTATTTTTCGCAGCGTTATGTCTCTGTTGTTTATTCGGTCTGAGATGTTAGATTAATATTTGATGCTTATTTGCTTACTAGCCACCCGTATGGGTAATGTAACTACACATAAACTTTTCGGAATTAATTTTACAAATGACGGTGAAAACCGGATCAAAACTCATTGTGTACTTTAGAAAACTAAACAGTCACACAGCACAGATAAACACGAAAACACGACTTTGTTATATTAGTATATTGATACTATTCCCAACCATGTCATCACTTGTAAACCAGTAACTTATTTCGTAAACAATTATGCCTAATTTGTTTCATCTTGACAGTTCAACAACATTCATTGCGTTATTTACGTTTTTGAGCAGACAAATTTTGTGATTGTGTTGTATTACGCAATAAGGGTACAGTACCCTAATTGCGTAATACACAATCAATCACAATTTGTTTCGATTTGAAACAGATTGCTAATCCCAATTCATAAGTTGGAAAATAATCTGCTCAACAACGTAAATAATGCAATGAATTTAGTTGAATTGTCTAAATGAAACAATTTAGTCATAATCGTTTACGACAATAAGTTACGCAATTAGGGTACAGGATCTACAACGACGATCAATCAGGAAGCACAGAGTCAAGAAGGCGTGGTGTGTCAGTACGAAGTAATTCTACTGTCCGACGACTAGTACACCGACTATGGTCATCATTGTCTCGCCCTTATTCGAATTTATTTGAGGTCAGGGCAGCATTTCTTCTTCCATACTATCCATCAGTCGTCATCTCAGTAGTAACTCCCTTTCTTTTCATACCATCTTTCACACAGTCCATCCATTGTTTCTTTAAACTTCTCCAACTCATAGCCATCCATCCACATTCATACTCAAAACTTTACTCACGACATTTTCCTCACTGTCTGTCTTTTTTCTACTGCCTGCCTAATCTCTATAAAAATGAGCACTGGGTTTTAAATTTCAGAAATGAGTAACCAGAGTCATCATCATCATATCAGCTGAAAGACGTCCACTGCTGGACATAGGCCTCCCCCAAGCATCACCACTTCGACCGGTTCTATGCTTCTCGCATTCAGCGGATTCCTGCGGCCTTCGCCAGGTCATCGGTCCACCTTGTGGGGGCCCTTCCAACGCTCCGTCTTCCGGAACGCGGTCCTCACTCCAGAACCTTTCGGCCCCATCGGCCATCTGTTCTGCGAGCAATGTGCCCTGCCCACTGCCACTTAAGTTTGGCAATTCTTCTATATTTTAATTATTCTATGTCGGTTATCGTGGTTCTCCTGCAGATCTCTTAATTTTTGATTTGATCACGTCGGGAAACTCCAAGCATAGCCCTCTCTATTGCCCTTTGGTTGACTTTGAGCGATCACTACCTTAACCACTACTAAAGAAGTAAATATCTGGACATTAAAATTTTCGCAAAAAGTGAGATTTAGGAAACAAACCTATGGAACTTCCAGAATCTATATAGACTGTTTTTGTATGAAGCAGTCATTGCGTTACAAAAACATGAGATTCTGATTACGTGACAGGAAAAGGCTTTTTTGTTAGCAAATATCATGTCACTTATAGTGCAAATAGCAAATACTTGTAAATAATAATCTCGTTTACAATAAACTCGTTTTAAAATAAAAACCTTGACAGTCAGAGGCCTTGAGAGTTCACGGGTAGTTGTTGACCGTACTTACTGGGTAACAACTTATTTTACTTAAATATCGACTGGTTCCAATCAAAAAGGGATTCTTTTTCTCGTTATAGCTCTATTTTTTTTCAGAGTTACGCGGTTTTTTGTGGCTATATTCATTTAATCAATTTCGTGCAATTCATTGTACCTATATATATAGGAAGGTACATATTTATTTAGGTTAACCAAATTTTATTATACGTAAATAACGCAATTAATGTTGTTGAACAAAATGTTGTTGAAAAATGAAACAGATTAGTCTTAATCGTTTACGAAAATGTTTTACGTAATTAGATAGCTGGTCATAAGTCATTAGGATATAGATATATGACGTATAAGATAGTGCCAAAATTATCTTTATATTCCTTCTAGCATTTCTTCTACCGGGTTGACTGGTTCCAGTCTAACTGGAGGGCTTTGATTTCAGTATTTTTCATGGAAACTAATTCTATCCGACTTTAAGCTACCTACCATTTAGCCAGGAACTCTATATTTTTTGGTGTTGTCCCCAATTAGTTCATAATGCAATATTTCGCTTACCAATCCATGAAGTGTCATGATCCGTCAGCGTGACGGGTCCGCCATCTCTGTAGAGCTGAGCAAACAGCACAGCTGGGTAGCCGTGTGCACATCCATGTCCTGCTATGTTTAGAGCCGCACCGCTCACCACGAATGCCTGGAACATAATGTATTGGTAATGTTAGGAAATATCTTGACTGAGGTGGAAGAAGGATCATCTTTGGTTTATTCGCAGGAGTACGTCATAGGCTAGTCTTTTCCAGAACGGAAGGTATCGAATTGTCTATGACAGCTTCTCGAAAACTCCAAGAGAGTTTCTAAAGTATTTTTGCTCTTATCTTATAGCGCCCCTTATATCTCAAAGCTAACGACTTAGTTAAATTCAATATTATGACTGGCTTTTAAGTCTTCCATGTCCATTGTCTACCTAGCCAGTCAGTGGTGTAAAACTTTTTAAATCCCTGAAACTAATATTCTAATCTTTTTTTTTTTGGGTGGGAATTATCAAATAACTTCTCTCGCTCTGGGCAGAGCGGGAGGGCGTGTCAGACTCTTACTGACTAAAACCCACCCGTGTTCCTTCAGTTGCCTGTATGTTGCCAGGGGCCACGGTATCCCTCTCGGACTTTCCCGCAACCCCGATAATCGTCGTAATCTAAGGAATGAACCAGTGCCTCTAGTCCATTGCTATAAGGAAGGCCTATAAAATCAAATCAGCTAAATCCAAGTATGTCAAATATTCAGGAAGCTACAAAAACGGATATTTTTGTCTTGCTTTTGATTCTCATTGGTTGGCATATAGCTGTATTTGATGCCAATATTGGTTTTTGACCTGAATTTGATAGGGAACTAACTGCATTTGTAGTCAAATGAGTACACCAAAGCGTGCCCAAGTAACTAAACTTGATGCCGCCATAGTTAACTCATTTAAAGACTTTTAAGGTGCCTTTGATTTGAAAGGCCTCCTTGGCAAAATGGGAATGCACGACGTGACTAATTGCCTTGATCGGAAACAATTGTAATAAGTATTCTTTTGAAAAATTCCATTGAAGCTAAATCATTAACTTGATTGTTTATTTTCTTGCGCAGTTAGCACCGCAGAGTAGAGGTAGTATTTACGTACTTATTTAATTATCTGTGGGAACCTAGATACTTCTTATGCAATGAAGTGCGATGGCCTTTCTTTGCTACGAAGATGAATCATGATAATCATGGTGCACATGCTCGAATCATAGGTGGATAACAACTAATGGTCGACGTATCTAATTAATTGATGTCCTGTCTATAACCTCAATGTTCAACGCAGCGTGGCAATTCTATTGACGTTTTGAAATGGTGCCAAACTTTGCATTTTTTTAAGTTATAGACCCATCTCTGGACCTAAGACACTAAACCCCTTATAGAGTCTTGCCCGTTGTCCTAATAGAACGTGATTACGCGACCATCCCGCGATTTTATCGCGTGAATGTCAATAATTAATTAGGACGCCTATTTGACACCTAGGTACAGTTCGATTCAAACTTAATGGCGGCTCGGAAGTGTGCTGCTCGCTGCGCAATACCCCACCCCTCACCCCCGCTGACCCATGAATTCGTTACTGCGCAGCGACTCGCCTCATGTTCCGAGCCGCCATTAAGTTTGAATCGGAGTGTACGTGGTATTCGTTTGATAGCGGGTTCGTAAACAAATCTCGTGCGAACTTGCGATGGTCGTGTAATCGCGTTCTATTAGAGCAGCGCCTTAGAATTGCCATTTTACAACAACCATAAAAAAAATATTGATTAAAATAATTTACCTGCTTTATAAAAGGCTTCATCGCACTGTGGCTTCATGCAGGAGATTGAATCTGTACCTATAACAATAATTAAATGTTAGCATTGTTAAGTGAAGATGAAACTACGCAATAACTACGAGTTCATGTGCGTATGTCAATAAAAATAGGTGCTTGTAAACACTACACCATACGAATTACAAACGTGTAGAAATTTGAGATAGTGTGACACAATGGGCGATGTTATCGCTAAAAGCGATCTTTTAAAGACAACCTTTGGGTGGATATAAAGGAAGAGGGAGAGACAATGCAGTACCATGAGCTATTCTCTGACCTACGAGAGGAGAAGAACAGCATTTTATTTATATATTTGATCACGCCTCGTTTGTCGGGTTGCTATGCTTAGAAGTCTGAACTTTTCAGTGGCGGACTAAGCCTTTTGGGGGCCCGGGGCAGCAAAACTAAATGGGGGGCCCAGGTATGCAGAAAAGTTGGAATAGTAGTAGATTTATATTTCCATCAAGGTGATTTCCATCAAGCGAGCTCCAAATTTTAAACACACTGCCTCGAAAAGGCTAGGTTTTCTTTTGACTCTTCATACAGAAATAGGATATACTTTGTCGAATTATACTGAAAAGTAAAAGCATTAGACGAATATACTTATAGGATGCTAGAACGAGTGAAGAGAGCCCGAAAATGTTTGCACTTCGGTTAGGTTTAATTTTCTTTTGAACATTTGTACAGTAATATGCGAGCGAAGCGAGCTCGAAAATTTTAGAGGTTGCCCTGGATAGGTAAGGTAGCATACATAAATAGGAGTACTTTGTCAATTTACGCAGAAAAGTCTGAGAAAACAAAGAATGTAGGATGCAAGAGCGAGTGCAGCAAGCTCGAAAATTTTAGGACCCTACGTTTATATTTAGCATATCTAGGGAGGGGGCCCAATTAAAACTGCCTTTTACTTACTAACATATTTTGGCCGTTTCTGGGCTTTTACTCGTTTTAAAACGGCTGAACGGGTTTTCAATAAAATTTGGCATATGCGTAAACTATGACCTGGGGAAGGACATACGCTACTTTTCATCCTGGATCGAAAAAAAAGTCGCGGGCAACAGCTAGTAATCTCATAAAAATACGTGAGTAAATCGAATTAATAATTATTAATTAAGTGTCATTTTTTGTTTATTTATTATTAAATTGCGTATAATCATGGTAGACCGAAGTTTAAAATAAATGTATTATTCCGCCAGTTATTCAAGTACAAATTACTTGAATTAAAATAATAAATGAACATCTGTCTGTATGTGCTTACAAGTTAACTCGAGAGTCTCCACTTATCCAACTTACCTACTACGTGTGTTATTTTCATAGCCAACCAATTAAATATGTTTCTGGCTAAGTTTAGTATATTTATTACATTCTGTAACAAAGAGAGAGCTGGAAGTCAATCAATTCTCTTTTTAACACACTTTTATTAGGTCGACCTGTATGTATGTAAAAATGTATGTAAAGTGTGGCTCTGGACATCGCAGACGATGTCCAGAGCCACACTTTAGACGCGACCAAATGTATGAAACCGACATCCCGTCCATCAAAGTTAATTTCGGTAACGAGGCGAGCACCTAATTCAGCCTATAGGCATCCAATTCCCGGCCAAGTACAGCTACGGTACGGTGGAAAGGCGCATGCTCCCAGTGATTTTAAGTTGGGCATCTACCGTGCACAAGATGCAAGGCTGTACGGTAGACCACGCCGTGGTGTACTTAGGGTCCCGTACTTTTGCGGATGGACAGGCATATGTGGCGCTAAGTTGAGTAAAATCACTTAGTGGTCTCCAGATTGAAGAGCTAGATTGTTCTAAGCTGACAGGTAAAGACACCATGCAATACAGACGCACTGGCGGAGATGGAGAGGATGCGGGCTCATTCGTCTATTTAAAATAAATGTTTAAAATATGCCATTAGCAAAGACTAAAAAGTATAAAATAAATTAATAGTTTGAAAAACACTAAAAAACACGCTTTTATAGGTGCACGTAAAAGTCAAAAATAAATTACGGATCGTTCAAGTTGTCTCTATTTCTGGGCTGAAGTGTAAACTATGTGCTTTTAATTATAATATTTGATTGTAAAAGCGTGGGGCGCTGGAACAGGAAAGATTTTTTGTATACCTTGCTGAGAAATCAATTTAAGCGATGTTTTGGGAAGCAGGTTACAGAGATCGGCGCTCTAACTATAGTTGCAGCACGACTAGTAGGAGGCTCTACATTAAACGGTCTGTTCAAAGTACCAGTCAACAGTGGCAAAATGTAGAGTTCTTGTTCGTGTATTTGTTTACAAGAAAGTCTTTCCTGCTCCAGCGCCCCACGCTTTTACAATCAAATATTATAATTAAAAGCACATAGTTTACATTTCAGCCCAGAAATAGAGACAACTTGAACGATCCGTAATTTATTTTGTAGTCAAATAAGTGAAACTAGTGCTAAAAAAAAGGTACATCGCGCTCAAATGAACGTAAATGAAGCAATGGGAGTATGTAAGGATCATAGCAGGTGGCGTTCTGTAGTTTCAGCCTACCCTCATTAACACGTTCAGTGCCGGGAGCCTCCTGGAGGGTTCACCTAGTAGCATATGGGATACCGGGAGCCCTCGCGGGGAGCGCATTTTAAATGTATGTTTTTCCTAGTGAATACAGCATTACAAACCGTGAAAACAACATCTGATTTACATTTTAACAGGATTTATTAGTATATGCGTTGGTTTGAAAATCCAAGCATTTTTTATTTTTTTTGTTCGCGTTTAGAAACATTCACAAAAAAATTAAAAGGTTTGAAACTAGGTATAGTGACAAGACCCCGTGAAAACACAATTTTACATGGTTTAACAGTGTTTTATATCACGGTTTTAAACCTAACACCGTTGACCGTCCGTGATGGTTAACTTTATCGCAAACGCAATGCCGGCAACCCTCCCGGAGGGTTCACTTCCAGTATGTAAGTATGGCGGCATGGCGTCTGAGTTCTATGAAAAGTGGGTGGAGTCGAAAGTATTAAAAGAAGGCTTGAGTTTATAAAGGAAATAAAGTATCGCGTTAAAAAAACAAAATTCAACCGTATTGGCCGATCAGCCGTGACCGGCTGTTTCGATTATCACGATATTATTTATTCCCAAATACATGGAAGTAGGTATAAATATAGATTACTATCCAAAACAACAATAGTCGTAGTAAAACTTTTTTACAATGATAAAGTAACCTTGTAGTTCCCAGTGCATTTCCGCACCTATTCATACTGAGAATTAATATCGACATGCCATTTAATCATTCTCATGATTTAATTTTAAGTGTTTGCTTTTAAAACTAAGTTCTTTTTCTTTTTCATGACTCGATTTGTTTTTGTTTCGCGAAAAAGTGACTTTGGGCACCACACGGTGAATTTTGCAGTACTTACTGCGACTCAGAAGCAATTTATATTTATAGTGCTTGGTTTTCCGCTATCGCGATGGACTCACGTGTGTCAAGAACACGCGTTTGTATCGCTACATAAAGTCGCCCTGTATAACCACTCTAAAGCTTTTATTTTGGTGGGAAATTATCAAATAACTTCTCCCGCTCTGAGCGGAGCAGAAGGGCGTGTCAGAATATTCCTGACTAAAACCCACCCGTGTTCCTTCAGTTGCCATGTTGCCGGGGGCCACGATCTCCCTTTCGGACTTCTTCGCAACCCCGGCAGGCATCGGCCCTAGCGGACTCCGTCAGTTGCGGAAGTGCTCCGATGAGTTGCAGAAGCAATTATTTACCGTGTCTGGTTTACCGCTATTGTCGCGATAGACTCGCTTGTGTTAAAAGCAAAGCAGCCAAGCAAGCGATCGTCTCGTTCATAGATATTTCACTTTTTGTTCGGTGCTCTGAAACGCGTGGACGTGCCGACAGAGGGCGCCTGTCTGTTTTCCGAAGAAAAACGACTCAAAAACTCAAAGTAACCAGAACCCTAATTCCGTAATACAACACAATCACAATCTGTTTCGATTTGAAACAGATTGCTTATCCGTTGCTTCAAAAGTTGGAAAATAATTTGACAGTTCAACAAGATTCGTTGCGTTATTTACGTTACTGAGCAGATTTTATTTTCCAACTTATGAAGCAATGGATTAGCAATCTGTGTCAAATCGAAACAGATTGTGTTGTATTACGCAATTAGGGTACAGTTACAAAGTCAAATCTCCAATTTACGTTACTTTTGAGTAGTGTCGGTCGTGGAAGATGGGCCTAAGTAGGTATAACGAATGACTTTTTAAAAGTTGATTTCATACGCAAGTCAGACAAAATGGGGCACAGGTTTTTTTCCTTTTTGGCTTATCACTAACTGGGCATCGCATTAATCTGTTTCAAGCTGGCAGGAGGAAATTGAACGGTGAAAAATCCTTTGTCAGGACTTCTCAGTAATATAAATAAAATGCCCTTCACGAATTAATGTTTTATTACATCCATTTAAAATAGTTAAGTGTTAAAGTAGTTCTGCAGGAAGTTGGAAGCGTGTCTTCATTAAATAGAAAAAAGTTTATTCAGTCAATTAGACACGATGTCTGTACAAAAGAATAAGCAATCAGATCGTATGTTGATAATGTTGCCATATTGAGAAAAAAATGAGGAAGCCATGGTTGTATTCTAAGTGCATTTTTTTCATGATATTCGATTCCCCTTGGTAAGACTGGTTGTCGACTTTCGAGCTTCTTTCTACCCACAGATTTAGAGAAATCTGTGTGACTACCCGTAACGACTGTCAAATGTGTCAAATATCTACGAATGACAGCCGCGGGACCAACGACATAACGAGCTTTCCAAGGTACGGAGGCGTCTCGATATGTAACTAATGGATGATCACGAATCCAAGAACCGATCGCGGCTAGCGTAACTAAACCTTCGATCGTCCCGTGCCGCTGTTATCATTTAGCCACGAGCCCCTGATCACCTCAAGTCCAATACAATTTCAGCAATTTTAGAGCCTCATTAGGTTTAGGAATTCGTCTGGCACTTTACTGGCCTATCCCAACGTGTGTGGCAGGGTAGGGTCCTGCATACCTATTCAAATCGATACGCTTCCGTGCCGAATCAATTAATATAATCGATGGAGTCCTTTTTTTTGGATGGGAAATTATCAAATAGCTTCTCCTGCTCAGAGCGGAGCAGGGGGCGTGTCAGACTCTTACTGACTAAAACCCACCCGTGAACCTTCGGTTGCCCTGTTGCTGGGGGCTGTGATCTCCCTTTCGGTTTTCTTCGCAACCCGGGCAGGATCGATGGAGTCCTCTAAACGCTGTTTACAAATCCGAAACCCGAAATGTTGACATTTTAAACCAAATAGACAAAAGCTGTTCTTCCGACAGCCATTTACTGTCAGGCAGTGTTGGAACGAGAAAAATGAGGAAGCCTGTCAAATGGCTGTAAAATAGCTATGCTGGTCCGGACATAACATCAAGGGCCTATTGCACGATGTCCGAATAGCCACTGCTTACCGAATATATTCAAAAATGGAACAGAATTTGTAGGATATTATCAGTCAAATAAGTTAAGGAGAACCTAATCGGAGGAGGTGAAAAGGCCTTAAGTGCATTAAGATATCGCCAGGCCATTTTATTACCAGCTAATTGCAGTCTTGTCTACTTTACCTATCTACACAGAATCTAAAACGAACAAAGACAACAATTACCTTACTTGTTAGTTAACTACTAATTACTTATGTATGCACCGCGCCAATCTTAACGAAGATCGTGACCGACTAACAGAGTATCTGCCGTCATTTACTGACATTTGTAGTTCTGCTGGGCGCTGTGGGGTCGGAGCGTGATGTTATTAGTCAATAGTTTTTGCTGGGAAGTGCAGTTTAATATGCATTTGTCTGCAAATTATAACGATTGAAGATAATGAGAGCAATGACCTGCCGTAATGGTGGATAATATCCACTGGATATTATAGCATACCAGCCTATAACGTTACTGCTGGGCCCATAGATAGGTACAAGATATTTCTAAGGCCAGGCCCAACCATAGATATAAGAATTATAAATATTCTTTGATTGGGACACAGGCCTCCTCTAGGTTGGTGGATGTCACATTCATTATGTCTTCGAATTTTTGGTTCTAGCACATGCATATTTCCTCACGATGTTCCGATCAATGTTCTATGCAAGTATTTTTACTTTACAGGTTTTGCAACTTTTTTTTTAGTTTTCACTTCTGTCAGCACTCCCGGAGTGCCACTTTTTTTCATAAATTAAAGCTGCCGCAGAAAATAAATAAACCAATATTATAATTTGAAAATAAATAAACTTTTTTTATATTCCTTTTTTATGTCAAGTACGAGTAATAATGTCGAATATTCGACTATTCGCTATAGGGAATGGTGATTAATCGATATTCGACTATTCGCAGCATCTTTTACTTTAATTTGGTTTTCACCATAATTTAGAGAGCATTTATTCCGGCAGGGTTATGTGTACCTAACTTATGTAATAGTAAATTATTACATTTTTAGTAAACTTAGTTTGAGTTTACACCCACAGTGCGCAACGGGGCGGGTCACGGGTAATAAAATAATTAGAAGTAAATTTTTAGGCGCAGTGGTTGTGCTACGGATCGCTGGTTCGATTATCGCACGAAACAAGCGTTAATAGTCCATTTGTTATAAGGTCTGACTAGCTAGGTCTAGGTCTGATTAGCTAGGTCAAGGTCTGGCTAGCGACAGATCGTAAGTTCAATTCCTATCCGTTGCACATTTGAGTGAACACTAATAAGAAATAATCAGAAAAAGTAGGCAGCCTTTTCACAATTATATTGGGGACGGCTTCCAGTCTAACCGGTTGCAGCTGAAAACCAGTATTTTACATGGATCGACTGCCTATCTGACCTCCACAACCCAGTTACTGGGTAACACGATAGCTCTCGGTAAGACTGGTTGGAACGCTCTCCTTGCACAATAGGGATGATGTCTGGGTCAAAAACAAGAAATTTTGTGACTGACGGAGTCAGTCAGATAATAAATAAGAGATTGTTATACGAGGGGCAGATAATAAATAAGAGATAGATACGAGGGGCTAAAATAACCAATTCTTCAACAATTCAACAATCATTTATTCTCTCTTCACAAAGCTGACTTAAAGTTAATGTGTACAAAAAAAAAAAATGTTTCGGCCGTATTCCACCTTTGTGAGAGACCCCATAACCTATTCTATCGAGGTAGTAGTAAACAGAAACAGAGTCATAATGGGTTTTTAGCGGCCTGTGTTACACTGTACTTTTCACTACGATTGCGAGAAAATAAAATAATCATATTCAATATGAAATAGTTTATTTTATTCAAAAAAATACACAATTTGTTCAATCAGAATTTTTAAGGAAACCTTTTATTCCGGTATGCGGTACTACGTTTTCATAGGATAATTTCCGACTTCTATGCGAGCGAAGCCGCGGGAAAAAGCTAGTTCTACATAAGAATAAAGACTTTTTCGTTTTTGTAGGCTCGTTGGTTACAGAAAAAATTTAAAAAGAAATTACTTTTTCCCCTAAAGCACAGATAATATACTAGTACCTAAAGCAAGATATGCTATTTTTTCCCCGCTCTGCTACGCTACAATGACGGACTTTTTGAGCAAGAGGGTTGAAAAAAAAAATTAGACACGTATTTTTTGCGTTATCATATATAAAAATTACTTAGATAAAACGCATTGAAGTTGGGGAGTAAGGGTTGCTACGTCACAAGTAAGTATAAAATCTACATACTCGTGACGTCATGGCACATTTTAATTCAATGTATCGCCGTAATCTTATGATTACGTAAAAAAAGAAAAAATATGTGTCCAATATTTTTTAATAATCTATATGATGAATAAAAAATGAATTTTTAGTCATCATCCCTATGAGACAGATAATTTTTAATTAGCTGGTTAAAAAAGGCTGGCTGCTAGTGGTAATTAAAGTTGCTTATAGATATTGTGCTTAATAGTTAAGGATGATGATGAAACTCATAAAAAATACCTATACTTAACTTCATTTAATCATGTTGTTGTCTTATTATTTGTGATGTGACGCTGAGAACACAATGGAAGGAGTAAGAATTATGTTATCGTCACAATCATATCTATCGCAATATTTTACAACACATCCATTGAGTAGGGTTTGGTGAAGAAAATGTGGGGAAGTGAGCCTCTAAATTCGATGAAGAATGCAGTAATAAGAGAATTAGTCCGAAGTAGGGATAGGTAGTAGTTACCCAAACGTGTGTTGTTATATGTAGAATCCGTACTAAATAGTAATAAAGTAACTCTGTCTGTCTGTCTGTCTGTCTGTTACCTTTTTAAATTATTTTTCTTTAAGGCGAAAGCGCCGACCCTGCCCGCGAAATTCAAATTTTCTTGCGTTTTTTGTATTTTTTAGGTCAGTCTCAGATCTCATGTTAATGATTGATTGATTTGCGGTCGTATAAATAATAAATATATATTTACAGAATGTTAATAATTAAAATCGTAAATACAATTCTGAGTGATGGTGTATAATGTCATAAATTCACGAAATTGACATTCTTAGCAGCAAATAATTTGATATGTTATTTAGGTAACCGTGAGATGTGGAAGAAATGGAGGGAGGCCATCTTTTATGACCGCCAATCAATCAATCATTAACATGAGATCTGAGACTGACTTACAAAATGAAAAAAAAAACATAAGAAAATTTGAATTTCGCGGGCATGGTCGAAGGTTCCACCTTAAGTACGCTGTACTGGTACAGCGTCTAAATATTTGTTTGCTGCACCGGTCGACGTCATTACGTCGGCGCCGGCTGTCGCTGAAAACCAGCGCTGGGGCTCTGTATTGCATAGGGTCGTAGCATAATGCTGAGCGATAGCCGATTTGCGTGGATGTGACGCATGTTTCCCCAACTTTTTTATGTATTTAAATCTTTTTTTTTGCGTCATGTTTACCGCAAATAAACGTTTTTTCTTTCTTTCTTTCTTTCTTTCTTTCTTTTCATGCCTGAACGGCTAAACCAACAGAATTGGATAAAATGACCATGACCTGGGTTAGGACATACGATACTTTTTTATCCCGATTAGTAGTGCGTTCCCGTGCGATAACACTCGACCTCCACGCGAGCACAGCCGCGGGCAAGAGCTAGTAAATTATATTTAATTGAGAGAAAAATAAAAGACATTAAGTCAAGGCCTATCAGCGAATGATTGGCCCACTCTTAAAAACGACTGCAAAAATATACGTACTTAAGGTAATTCCCACAGTAAAGCATTTTATGCTGATTCTGACACTTCAAGTAATAAAAGCAAAAGGAACCTTTATATTATTTGCATATTCACGGAACCTAAAGGAACTAAAAATACCTACCTACGTACGCAGTAGAGTAGCCAAGTACTTATTTTTTTAATTAAAAAACGCATAAATTAAATGCAAGTCGTGGTTAACACTGAGTCATCAAGTAGGTAACTAGGTACCCACCTACTTAGGCACCTGTTCCACTGCCGACGAGGAAGAGATTAGCTATAAACGATTTTATCACTCAAGAAACATACAAAATATTGTGGGGCCCGTGAAAAAGAGATCTCGCTGAGAGGTACATACATACTAGAGAGTTGCAACGGATAGTGATTTGGCCGGATAACCGGCACAAGATGACAATCCGGCCGTGCGGCGGATAGTAAAAATATGGCCGGATACCGGGTAGTGCCCGGATATCCGTTGCAACTCTAATACAGACGGATACTAGCGAATAAACGCTCGTCGCCGTCGCGCACTCGCTGCTCGCCAACTCGTTCTTAGTTGCTAACTCTACTCGCTTTTCGTTAATCGCCGCCATTAATACAGCAGGTGCCTAACTTGGGTTGCACGTTCTTATGGCAAAAAAACGACAATATGATATCAACAAAAAATTGAATGAACTAGTTGTTTTGTTTGCACGTGGAATAAAAATGCTGAATATTACTAGTCAGACTGAAGCAAACAAAAAAATACATCATGTCGAGTAGGTATCTCTATGGGCCAAAGAATATAAAGTTCGCGTTGCTTGAAAATATATTTCGCCTCATACAGACTAGCACAACGCGGGGCGGCGCGGCGCGACGCGACTCTAACAAAAGAATTTCTAAGAAAACTTAATGGTAAAACAATTAAGTCAATAAGCCAATAAAGCGCAATAAGGCTCGTGCGGAAGTTGCGCCACGCCAGTGTGCGCGAGCCTTATTGCGTAAAAGGGAGGAAGGGATTGATTTTTAAATATGTAGGTCGGCAAAGGGTCTAGGTACACACGGCTACACATCAAGCTATTCATTTCCAGTATAAGCTGACCTCGCATTGTACGGAAACCCTATGCAATGCGAGATCAGCATAAACTGGAAATGTATAGCTTGATGTGTAGCCGTGTGTATTAAAAAAAAGCAAACTCCTGTCGGGACGATTGCAACCACATATGGCAAAAAATGATCCTAGATATATGATAATGTATATGTAATACACAGATATGATCCTAGGGGTCATATAAGTAGGATAAGAGATAAGATCCTATATATGATCCTAGATAATATGATAGTGTAATACCCCCTTAGCATGACTATAAGAGAAATGGGTTTTGTCGACGGAAGAATAGACAAATTGTTTATCTGTCATTTTGTCTATTCTTCCATCGAGAAAACTTGTAGAAAACCCGATTCTATGGTTGTCATGGAATGCGTGCTGTTCGTGGTCGTGGCTGTGTAATGCGCGAGATCCCTTAGATGAGTTAGAAACACTTTATTGGAAGCTTAAGAAATAAACAGTAGCTTTTTTTTTTTTTTTTGAGGGTGGGAAATCAAAACCCACCCGTGTTCCTTCGGTTGCCCTGTCGCCGGGGGCCACGATCTCTCTTTCGGTTTTCTTCGCAACCCCGGCAGGCATCGGTCCTAGTGGACCCCTTCAATTATGCTGACATCTCTAAATAAACAGTACCTAGCTTTGTAAAAAAATAAAAATATAATTATGTTGTATTTCTATGTATTTTACTGTGTGTAAGTAAATAAATAAATACTTATATTAACTTTGTACATTGGTGCTTTGATACGTGGATACAAGGAACTTAAGAATGTACTCATACTTACCTATAAGCGAGATAAACAAAGGTTCACAAATTAGAAAAAGAATTAAAAACATCGTCCTGTTTCTGAAAATGTTTGAATGTGATAGAGACAGAATGATGTTTTAAATAAGTTTTACGCATTTAGTGATTTGCAAGTGGGCCTAAAATTATTTCCCTAAAATAAATGAAAAGTTGGTTTTATAAAATTTATGATTTCTATAAATTACTTTCGATTAGCTGCGCCCCGCGGTTTATTTATTTATTTAATTTGCACAGAAATGTACAGACATTTTCTACCAGTCAACCTTTGGGTGATGCAGAGACAAACAGTGGTATCTAGGTGCAATTACAAAAACCGAGGAATAAAATAAAAAAATATACAAATATGAAGATACACATATACCTTATACTTATTAAAACCTATAAATATAATATATAGGCCTAATTATATTTATAAAAATAAGTACAAATAAATATACATACAATTCTGTGGGAATATCGTGATAAAAACTATCCTCATGTCCGAACCCATGTCTTGTACCCTTTTTTTTTTTGGTTGTGCAATTATCAAATAACTTCTCCCGCTCTGGGCGGAGCGGGAGGGTGTGTCAGACTCTTACTGACTAAAACCCGCCCGTGTTCCTTCAGTTGCCTATATTGCCAGGGGCCACGGTAACCCTTTTGGACAATAACCGAAACCCCGGGAGGCATCGGCGCTATCGAACCCCGTCAGTTCTGCTGACATCTCTTTGAGGCGCGCGTGGAACACAACGCTCCGTTGACCCGGGCCTGGTCCTTATCGGACGGCAAGCTACCCATTGCTCACCGTCCGCAAGCCCGCGCCTACGGGGGCCGGGAATCGGCCTGCGACTTCCGACGCCCAGGGCGAATGTCGAGTACCGTAATTGCGTAGGTAGTGTAGGTAGGTGTGAGTTTGTTTGTTTCTTTGTCACGAAATAGCAATCAGTCAAGGCCTTTCTATTGTGAAAAGTAGGATTTGTGCTCCTATGAACTTGTTCCTAAGGAGAAGAATGGGCAAGAAACTCCATGGACACTCTTTTAAATTATATTGTAACAAAGTATTAGTTACATCATTAATGTTGAATTATATATGAGAGCGATGTAAAAATCCACGCACGGATTGAAGATCGATGATTAATTGAATATGTGTTTGTGAAGGTCTTCCTCTAATAGTAAGTCCTTGCACTGACTCCAAGGCTACAAGGACGCATGGTTCCCACAAACTCGTGAACAAAAATGCACGTTTTCATGAAAATTCACGCCACCAGTTGGCGCCAGTTTGACAAGAGGTCTTCCATTTCGACAATGATTATAAAAAATATATGATTATGGTCATCATTCGTTTCATTCATCCGTTCATCATTCTGTCACGACTAAAAACATACAGGGTGACAGGGACATCGACGCGAAAACTGTTACCATGGATTCAGTACATGATTCTGAACCCAACCCAACCCAACCCGATTCTGAAAAAATCTGCTGTTTCATAGAAAACTGCAATACAAAACGGTCAAAATGATGGAACAACTGATTTTTTTTTAAATAACCGACAAAAAATTCCAACGCAGTGAGGTTGGGTTGGGTTGGGTCCAGAATTATGTACTGAATCCATGGTAACAGTTTTCGCGTCGATGTCTCTGCCACCCTGAATAGGCGCTTCGACTCTTTCAACAGGTGCCCGGACCTGACATCTGAGTGTTGCCACCTAGAGAACGTCATTTCAGAAAAGCCACATCGCTACAGGTGTCGAATAGGTGTTTATTCATTTGAAATTCGCGTACCGCTTAATCGCTTTTTATTAGGACAACGGCCTAAAAGAAATATTTTTGGTTTTAGTGTAGAGAATTGGTTTCGCATTTCATTTCATACATGATTGGCTGAGGCATAAATAATTCAAGACCGATTAATAGATTGGTGGGGAAAATACTAACTGCCAATCTATTAATCGGTCGAAAAGTTCTAAGCCGTGTCGCCGTGCCCATCAACACGTCAAGCAAATTAAAATAAGGAACTACTGTTCAATCACGTTGAATGGACGTCAAAATGCCAAAAAAACTTCAAACTAACAACACACTCAAATTGACTGAACCGGGAAATTCATTAAAACTATTAACACAATTAAATTAAACTGACCGATTTGTAAAACCAGGAGGTTGAACAAGTCTGCAGATCACGAATGAAGTAAGACCAATTAAATCCTGCTAATGATCGTCATTAAAGCTGATTCTTTTTGAATTCAATTAGTTATAACATTCACGAACATTTTGCATGATATTTACCTATAACCTAATTAATGTAAAACGTTAATTGTTAAAAAATATCTTAGCATCGCATCAATATTCTGCTGCTAATTGGACAGGGAACGAACTTGTATGTCAGTGTCATGTCAGACTATTATTATTTTGTATTATTATGAAGAGTGATGAGATGACTGATGCCGTTGAGACTTCATCTACGATTTTATTGTAATTCGAGTCTTTGTTTTTTCCGTTTTTAGGGTTCCGTACCTCAAAAGGAAAAACGGAACCCTTATAGGTGATCTTTCTCCTTATTCGTGTGTCTGTCTTTCTGTCTGTCCGTGTGTCACAGTCAATTTGCTCCGAATCTAATGGACCGATTAAGTTAAAATTTGGTACACATAAATGTATTTCTGTGGCCCAAACACGGACGTGTAACGTAAATAAATAAATTTTGAATATGGGGTTACTTTTGGGGGGCAATTAAGAAAGTTATAAAAAAAAGTTTTGCGAACTGTACCGTGTGACTTATCAAATGAAAGTATTTATAATTTGAATCTATGAAGATTACAGGAAAACCTATAAGAAGTCTATGGGCTTAAAATAACATGGTAAATCTCTCAATATTGTGCGCACTAAGTTACATTTGCAGTTGGAATGTATGGGAGAACATGTTTTTCAACTACAATGTTAAGTTTTTTCTTGGGATTAATAAATTCATCTCAACTACGAAACCCTTCATTGTGCGTAGTCCGACACGCACATACCTGGTTTTTTTTTTAATGATAGAGCTCCTAGAGGTATTTTATGTCGAGTGGCCCTTAATAAGACGGCTAAAATCTTACGGTGTATATCTATTTTTTTTTTAAATGAATGTTTAGTAGTCATTGGATACATGAAGTTTTGTTTTTTGAGGACGACTAAAATGTCACGGTGTATAAATATCACTAGGGAGGGATATGACTATATCACTGCTTCATCCATCTGCTGCGACATATCTCCATCTTAGGACTTCGGAAAGCACGTTGTGGTGGTGACCATGATCCCATCTATGCCCTTCTTTATTCCAGAACAACAACATTGTCGCATTATAATGTATCTATTGTTACTGGGGATAAAAGAAACATTTATCAGAAGCCATCATGTTACTGCGTTGTGAACTTGTGACACACCATGAGATGATTATTATCACATACATAGATAAGGTCATTATTTTAATGTAAATCCTTAGGGTAAGATTCACAGATCGCTGTTTGGCAAAGTTAGCGTTTCATAGAAATACAACTTGTGTGCCCGACGACGCACGATGGGATATCCCTCCGAGAAAAATGAACTTTCATCCCCTATTTAAAATTCACCACGTAACAAAAAATCTTTCCTTAGTGCTCACTTTCGCTATATAAAGAACTCTAAATCTAAAATTTCATGCTTCTAGACCCAGCAGTTTAGGCTGTGCGTTGTCTCAGTCAGTGAAAGAATAAATGTATTTAGGAATTTATTAAGTAGATGAACCTTATTCTTATGCCATACTGTTCATATTCGTGTAAGCGAATGTGACTTAGCAACGCATTCGAATATTAAAACGTTACGGTTATACGAAAAATGTTCATACTAGAAGTGAGGCGTATTTATCATAACAGGTAGAAATAACAGATATTTAAAAATAACAAATAACAATTGTTCCTAACAATATAAATATCTGTTACTTAAAATAACACTGACCCTCGAAGACTGTTATCACGGCTGTTACTGTTAAAGGCTCTTTCAAACAGGCGCGACACGCGACGCGACACAAAGACACCGCTCGTCGCGCGACGCGCGGTGTCTTTGTGTCGCGTCGCGTGTCGCGCCTGTTTGAAAGAGCCTTAATTCGTTATTACAATCTCACACAGACTGTTACTATGACATGCACACTCACACAAAGTAATAAATATTGCAAAGTTAACAATTTATCTTTCTTCCTCATCCAGGAATGACCCTTGCTGAATAGTGAAACACCTATTATTTTCTTCAAAATATGTTTATTTCTCACTCTTACTAAAGCGGTTAAACTACGATAAAAAGAGAAGCACTTAGTATTTATTGTGCCTTAAAATACAGTTGGTGGTCTTACAAGAACAAACACTTATGAAAAAGTGACTCCTAAATTTGGTCGTGTTACCTGTTACCTGTTACTGACCAGTTACCATTATTCAATATTGATATTTAAATACGTATTTATTGTCCATACAAATATAACAGGCTGTTATTTGATAACAGATATTTGGATCTGTTATTTTTGTGTAACAGTAACAGTGAAAATAGATATCATGTTTAACCTGTTACAACCCACCTCTAGTTTATACTTATTCGTATTGTTTACTTAGCAAAGTCACAATGCGATCTGTGAATCTTGCGCTAAGTACTAGTAACATACTTTAGTACTAGAACGTGACTAGGATTAGTATTATTTTTCAAAGACAATTGAAATTCTTAACATTGAATTTTTACAGCAAAAAATAATTATGAAAGAGATAAATTGATTGGTCAATTATTATTATTTAGGAGTTAATTGATAAACAATTATATTTATCGGCGTTAGGTTTTTATTTTTCTAAAAGGGAAGCTAATTATTCGAACAAAAGATACCATCTGTATTTGTACAAAATAATTAAATAATTAGATTGACAGTGACATACTTTGCTAGATCAATAAAGTATTGTTAAGTTGTCCTCTCTTTAAGTTTTAGGTAATACTTTGCATTACAATGTCCATACCGTACCACGACAATCGACAATCGTGCATAAAAGTCAAGATATCTAAAATTGAGGTATAAGTCCAAACTAAAATGGCTGCGTTTCCACCAGAGAAGTGCGAGGTAGCTGAGCGGTGCGAGGATGCGTAACGGAACTATGAAACGATGTAAGTGTTTCCACCAGAGATGTGCTAGGCCGCTGAGCGGTGCGAGGATGCGTAGCGACGCTGTGAATCGGTGCGCAGATGAGCGCTGCGAGGATGTGTAGTGGGCTGTTTTCAGATACGATTTCTCACTCGCGTACATCCCTAACAAACATCCCTCGCACACAACTCTCGCTCACATCCCTCGCATCCATCTCTCGCTTCTTTTGTAGGTAGGTACGTACAAAAACCTTGCACCGCTAAGCCATTACCGCCAGAGCTGCGCTGAGCGAAGCTAGGCAAATGAAGCGATTCTATCGGTTCTTAACAAACACATCCCTCGCTACGCATCCTCGCACATGTCTGATGGAACCGCAGCCTAATGTGGATTTCTATGGATAATGCGATACTACGGCGCGGCGTTTCATTTCAAAGTGGACATTAGACAAGCTATACCAGCTACCTATTGATCAAAATGATCACGAATACACCTCAACATCTGTCTCGAGTAGGGCTGCCAACTTTAAAAAAATTAAATATAGTTTTTTCGAAGCAGGTCGGTTATTAAAAAAAAATCTGCTGTTCCATACATTTTGACTGCGTAGCTAAGCTATTGCACTTTTCTATGAAACAGCAGTTTTTTTTTTAAATAACCGACGAAAAATTTCAACGCTGAGGGGTTCATAATCATGTACTGAATCCATGGTAAAAGTTTTCGCGTCGATGTCGCTGCCACCCTGTATAGTAGTTAGCGAAAAAATGTAGTAGGTTTATTTAAAAAACATTTTTATGCTATAAAATGCATATTTTAGTAGCAGTAACAGGTTTTTTTTTTAATGTTTCATAACAAATTTTTACACTTTCTAAATTAAGGTTACTGATTAATAAAAAAAATGGTTGGTAAATTAAGGTTGCGATCATTACTCCATTTTGTATTGAAATAATTGAATCGTAGTTTCGCCTATTATATTTTTTCTTAAAAATATAGTATTTAGGCCTCAGTAGGCCTCTAATATAGCAGGATACTATATTATACAGGGTGGCAGGGACATCGACACGAAAACTGTTACCATGAATTCAGTAGATGATTCTGAACCCCCTGCGTTGAAATGTTTTTCAGGGTTGGCAACCCTAGTTTCGGGTGTCATTTCCAAACGCACCTTTCATACGACGCATACGCAACCGCATCGTCATTACATGCTATGAATCGCCCATGCGCCATTCTCTCACGTGACGTGTTTTATAACTACCGCAGGGTTTCCTCATGAATATCACATAATTTTTTCAAAGACAGATAATGTCACTATAATTTGTAAAATTTGCCTAGTCATTTCACGTTTACGATTTCAATGACAAGAATTGAGGCAACATTTTAGTTTTAAAAACTTTAAAAATATCAGTGTAGCTGTAGATTCCCGTACTTAAAAGAGTCAAATATATGACAGTGACCTTGAGTTTACGTGTTCTGTACTGAGCTCACGCAACGCGTCGTACGTCCAGCCAGTAATAGGACTCGCTCGTCAAGGAGCGTATTTTAATAAAAGACGTATACTAAAAGATCAATAAGTAATTAAATTATATTTAAAATGGTGAAGGTTTCAGAAAAATATGCTTGATAGATTTTGCGTGATTCTCAGTTTTTTATCCGCATTAGACATGACTTTACAAATTAGTTTCGCTATGTAATATAAACATAATCTAAAATATTCCTATAATAAGTTATTAAGAAAATGCTCTATTTTAACATATTTTTTTTTCCAAATCATTAAAACTATTCGTTTAGTCGTGATTTTCAGTATAAAAATTAATTAAAAGTCAGTTATTGTCGCCTTAATGAAAAACGTTCAAAATCCAATCGCAATCTCATCTCAGCGACAATCAACGTAAAGAAAACCGGCCAAGTGCGAGTCGTACTCGCATACGAAAGGTTCCGTACCACCGTTCAATATTTAGCAAAACACGCCACGTTTCTTGTATGATGAGGGGTCCTTTAATTTTTAACTTTATTTACATATTTAGCGGCAATAGAAAAACGCAATCTGTGAAAATTTCAACTGTCTCTTTTTTACGGTTTATGAGATACAGCCCTCTGACAGACAAGAAAAACTGTGCCCGCCTGTAATATTTTTGCTATTGAATGTTTCAGTTTCCCATGAAACCCGATTCGGATGTCGTCGATATAATTTCATCAAATCACACCGTTAATAATTAAGAGGTGATACAGAATAATATTTGAGTGAATTAATTAGATATGTATTAAGTACAAAATAAAGTATTAAAAAAAAAAAAACTGATAATATCCATAATGGCCGCCCATCACGCTTGTATTCCCCGTAGGGTTAGGCAGAGGTGTCCCTATAATATACACCCACATTTCGCCGTCAAGCGATCGTCTACTAAAAGCAGTCTCCTTTCCTTGAAAAATCATTTAAATAAAAAGCGACTCTTGCTACGATACAATAAAGTGCAATTCAGGTCGCACAGCGCTAATTACCTACAGTATATTCACTTAGAAATTGCCTCTCTTTCCATCGCGTAACTCTTATATCTTCTGACTACGTTACGCCCACTGAATTCGACAAGTCGAGCACGCCGCGTACCTACTTGTAGCTTCATACCTAAAATGCGGATTATCCCATTTGTATCCATACGTGGCGCTGAACGGTTTTGATGATTATAAAGATGTTTTATTTTCGAGTACAATTTTCTTATTTACAATCGCCGGTTTATATGACATTTGTGAGGTTAAGTCCAATGTAATAGGGGGTGAACGGTCGAGCTTATGCCATTAACCGGGCCGACTGAAACTGTTAAAGTACCACTATTCCGTCTATAGAAAAAAACGTTTTTTTTTTGGTGTTTATTGAAGAGAATTAATCCAGTTCACAACACCAGAAAATTGGCAATTCAGCATCTCTACGCAATTGTTATTTTAACAAAAATCATGATGAGATTGCAAGTAAAAAAAATTAAAATAGCTGACTCAAAACTAGGATTTCATGATAACTCTTTACAGTCCAATTATTTATTGTTTACCAAGTATCCTACTAATAATATATAATAATATTGAATATTATAATCTATATAATATTTAAAAATTTATTTCCGTAGTCTCGCAAAAACTCGAAAATGGCTCGACCGATTATGATGAAACTTTGGTAAATTGTTGTGTGCGCGTTGGAGAAGGTCCTTAACAAAAAAAAAAATGAAAAGGCATTGCAACTTGCAACGCATGCCGTGCATTAGCTAATTAATTACATACCTAATTATAAATGTGAAAGTTTTATGTTTAGATGTTTAGATGTTTGTTACTCAACCACGCAAAAACGGCTGAACGAATTTGGATGACACAGATAGTTTCTAACTTGGATTAACACATAGGTTACTTTTTATCTCGATAGTACGTTTCGGTGTGATAATTACCGACCACTACGCGGGCGAACCCACGGGAAAAAGCTAGTTTAAATTAAGGAAGTATAACTGAAGCCATTAAAATTGGTCTGAAAGAGTATAATGAGTTAGTAGCTAATTAAAATAGATAGTGTGAAATTACAAATGGTTTGGTTCGAAGTGCAAAAAGTAGGTAATGATACGATTAATTATTAGTATTTGATGGAATCCCAGGATAATTATTTAATTAATATAATCATGGGCGTTCCCACGGTGGGTCAAGGTCAAGGTCATCTGCCCCACCCTGGTCCCTGACTCGAAATTAAAAATTTAGATTTATTAAGTAACAAAATTAATTTATTCATGAGTTAAAATTCAAAATAACCGCGCAAAACAATGCACTATAGATGAATCGAGGTTATCGAGTTTTATCGAGACAAATTCCTATTACTTATCGAGTTTATTTACTTCTACGCCATGCCTAAAAAAATGCTGGGTACGCCCATGAATATAATATTGCTACTGTTTTAATGAAAGATCGCCCGAAAACGAGACCTGCTTGAAGTTCTTCCGGAAGGATGGGTTGGCGTCCTGCCAAAAGACTGCCGCGAGTCCTGTTAGCAGTACCCACGCAGTTTGTATGAAATTTTATCTGGTCCTTCCAGCAGTATGATGCCCTCGATTTTGAACTTGCGCTCGCCAGAAGTTTTAGTTAAACGTTTGGTCAGTACGTCATCATCATCATTTCAGCCGAAAGGCCTCCCCCAAGCACCGCCACTTCGACCGGTTCTGTGCTTCTCCCATCCAGCAGATTCCTGCGGCCTTCACCAGGTCATCGGTCCACCTTGTGGAGGGCCTTCCAACGTTAACTCTTCCGGTACGCGGTCGCCACTCCAGAACCTTTCGACCCTATCAGCAATATGCCCTGCCCACTGCCACTCAAGTTTGCCAATTCTTCGGGCTATGTCGGCTATCTTGGTTCCCCTACGGATCTCTTCATTTCTGATTCGATCACGAAGGGAAACTCCAAGCATAGCGCTCTCCATTGCCCTTTGGTTTGGATGACTTTCAGCCTTCTAATGAGGCCCATTCTGTGAGCCACCACGTTTAAGTGCCAGTACGTATTAAAATTAAACTCATTTGTTTATCTAATTTCATCATAATTTTCATAATATTAATGACCTACTGCCCCCGTTTAAGCTTCGGCCAAACCTGCGCGACCACAAACCGGGACGCGGGACGCGAGCGGGAGCGTCAACAACGCGAAACTTAACCGTGCATACCTGCGCTACTACAGCACGAACCGCGAACTCAGTCCCGCTTTGCCAACGCGGAGTTCCCGCGTTAAGGGCTTGCTACACGGCTGCCAACCGCGTCCCAACAGAAGTGACCTTGGTGGCTTTCGACCAAATTTCAAACAGCTCTGTCTGTTGCCAACCAAGATCACCTCTGTCGGGGACGCGGTTGGCAGCCGTGTAGCAAGCCCTTTACGGTCGCATAGATGTGCAAGGCGCCATATAATAACACGTGCAGCGTCCGCCGAGTTAGTCCGGTTAAGCAGCCAAGACCTTAGTGGTCAAAACTGCGATATGCCATGTTAAAAAAAAAGTCCGCCGAGTGGTAGACGCTCCCGTTTTGCGCTCTCGCGTCCCGCGTTGTGGTCGCTCAGGTTTGGCCGTACCTTTATATTATAATCATAGATAATCTAATCGATTTTGTACTAAAACATAATAGAATGTTTTATAAAATATATATAAATTGTAAATTTTGGCTATTCCGTCTCAAAAGGTTGCCAATCTCTGGACCCAAAGCAATGTACAGTATTACAGTCATATGAATACCTACTCCTGCGCACATCGTGTCCCTATTGAAGGTCAGTTGCGTGTAGCAAACGTTTTTTGTAAAATGTGGAAGAGATAAAAATATTATATTTTACTGTTTTTTTTACTAATTAGATTTTTTGCTTTAATTCATTTCAGTGACCGAAAGAGCTTGCGTCCTTTCGAAATTACTCAAAGTCCGGCTAGCAGGACTCTGGGCGATCTTATCATTAATTTAAAAATACAACGGACTTAAGTACTTACCTAATGTGTTTTAAACCGTTGGCGGTATAAGTTAAAGTAGTCCGCATTAATTTTATTAATATTCATAACTTCACTTTTATTTTTCTACGCGTTTTTGTAAACTGCACAGTGAAGCTTACTTCGCTAATATTCATTAATTGTTTTTTTATTTTTATATTAGCACGTAGATATTTAAGTTATAGATATTTACCTTATTATTTTAAGTTGCAACATGATAATAAACTGATAATTAATTAAATGGAAAAATAACAAGGTTTATGTGGGAAAATTGCTTATTATCTATGAATTTCTTTGTTAAATGGTTTAGATTTTAATTATTTTAATGTCACCTATACATTGAAGCTAAGATTCAAAGCAAAAAAAAAAATATTTATTACAGGCGTCACGTTTTTCTTTAATTAAAAATATTAGTAATAACAATAGGTCTTACCTCGACTAGATTTATCACTGATCTTATTATATTTTTTAAATTCAAAGACTCATCCACAGAACCAATAGTGATCGACTAAACCAATACTGACATGCGCCGGCGCTTTTAAACCGCAAGCTTTTTTCATAAAGCCTGACCCTGACATTGGAAAATGACTATTTTATTAAGACCTTGAAATGTACGGAAATATTATGACGCGGCAGATCTACGTTAACTGGGTGTATGGGTACGTAACTATCCAAGTTTGCTATATAAAATGTAGTACTTAGGTACCTACTATGTATCTATTACTCATATATATTTATGTACACAAATAGGTCTGTTGACATCCGCCGATGAAAATGGCTTACTAGTCGATTCGGACAAAAAAAATGTCGCCCGATTAGGCGAATCGCCACTTTTCAATTTTAATAGTTTTTGCGTAGTCTGGTCGCATGAAAGTAGAGATTGGTCTCAAAATAACAGCGTCAGTGAAGTTCTAACAGTACGGAAGTCAAAAATGTCTACTTTACGGGAGAGTGAAAAAACTGTATGAAATTAATGTAACTTACGCTTAAGGCCATGAAAATCCCAATAAACTTTTTCATTGAAGTAATTTGGTGACTTTCGCAGTGTGAAATCTCAAAACACTCATAAAATGACTTCACTGACGACAGATAGGTTAATAAACTTGGTGATATGAAAGAAAGTTTCCAAAACCGAAACTTGTAGGAAAGGTTGCTGTATCAATGTAATGAGCTGGGCAACACACATTTGCATCAAGCATGATAAAGACAGCTGGCAGGATAAGACTGAGGTACCTGAGAAAAATCTCAGATATAACCTGGATATGAGTTTCACAGGACAGAGGCGAATGGTCAAGAGTAATAGGGATGTACGATACATAATTTTCCCGATACGATGCCTATACCGATTATAGTAGTAAATAATCGGCGATACCGATACCGATGCCGATATCGATGGCTTAGTAGATAATAAATCAAATAAATAAAGAAGTATGTATGTACCTCAATGCGTTTTTATATCTTTTGTATTTTGAATTTCGGGCACAATGGTATTCAGTTCACTGTGTGAATAATCAGAATCACGAATAGCGGTGACGTGAAATAGGCACGAAACAATAAATCGCTCAGCAAACTGCAAACACTGCCTTGTTGCCATGTCGCTAAACATGCGTTGCGCGGCTCTCCCGCCCGTGCCGCTTGCGACGGAACAACAATGTTACACGCGCGTCGTTGTTTCGCGCGCTTTTCGAACAGTATTAATTGCAACTTATTTTCGTAAACATTTATGCATAATTTGTTTCATTTTAACAGTTCACAAACATTCATTGCGTTATTTACTTTGTTGAGCAGATTTTTTTCCAACTTATGAAGCAATGAATTAGCAATTTGTTTCAAATCGAAGCAGATTGTGTTGTATTACGCAATTAGGGTACTGTTGGATATCGGATGCCGATATATCGGAATCGGAATCGTTACATCCCTAGTCAAGAGAGAGCACTGGAAGATAAATGAAAAAGGCCGTCTCCATTCGGCTGCCTGACTATAGGTAGCCATCGAAAACGGGTGACTTAATCTTAGTCATAAGACCTTCAGTGTAAAAAAAGAACAAGTAAACTGGGAATGACAATAGAAACCACCAACATAATACGGCCTCTGACAGCATCAAGCGTGAAAGACATCAAATTCCAACTTAATCTGGTAACAATTCGCATACTTGCACGTCTCTTTAAAAATAATAATGTCTAGGAAGTTAGGAACTAATTTAGTGGTAGTTACAACAAAGATCTTTTTGTTGTGACTCGTTGTGAGTGTTAATTGAAGGGGAAATATTTTAAGGCACGTATTTGGTATAATTTAAGTGGCGAGTGATTTTCAGAATCTGCGCGCATAAAACTAGTGACGGGTCAAATGCATGTTTGAAACTGTATTAGTAGGTGTTACTGCCCCCTTGTTCTCGTGGTCGTAAGTAAGAAGAAAGAAAATAAATTTATTTGACCCAGGTTAAGGCACACAAATAAAAAACAAAAAACACAGAAAGCTTGAAACAGTATTGTGTGCCTCACGGCTGCGACAAATAGGCCCAGTTCAGCATAAATGCCAGACAACTAGTGCCTGACGCTGGTTTTCAACTGAACCTTATGTTACGAGTACGTCTTACGGATGTAAATCAGTTTTATAATGTGTGTAAAGATTTAAATAAAATAAAAAATATTAATAGATGAGAGTAGCAATTAATAATAAAATCAACATGGTACAATTAAGTTTAAAAAATAATTAAAGATTTATACAAAGGTGTTTTACAAAATAAATAAAATGGTATGGTTGCACAATAAACAAAGGACTGTCCGTCAATAAATAATATAATATATAACTTTATCATAATACAATTTATATCAATGAAATATAAGTGAAATATAAGTGTGACTGCTGAGCCTGGGTTCGATTCCCGGGTCGGGCAAAGTGTTATTAGGTTTTTCCATTAGGAATTTCTTAGTAACAGCCTGGAGTTTGAAAGTTGCTGGTGTGATAGTTTTGCAATTAGGAATTTGTTAGTAACCCCCTGCTTCGGTGCGCACGTTAAGCCGTTGGCCCTGTGCCTGATCTCTCTCCGGTCGTGTTGGATTGCCATTCCATCGGACTATGAGAGAGAGAACAGAGAGTGCACCTGTGTCTGCGCATACACTTGTACACTATAATACCTCCCGCGCCGAAGGCTGGTCTCCGCTGAGATTGGTCGCCGTGGCCGTAATTCGGTCTGGAGGACTATTATAGTTGTAGTAAAAGGACAAATGGCAGCAGTATATATAGGAGTGATACTGTAAATTTTAATGTGGTTAGGTACCTCAGAGGATGGAGACGGCGGTCGCTGCTAGAGGCAGCTACGTTAATACTGTCGTTGACTCTGATCTGCGAGGTAATTGCGTAACACACAGTAGAAATAGGTTTCATTTTGACAGTTCAACAACATTCATTGCGTTATTTATGTTGTTGAGCAGATTTTTTTTCCGAATATTTGAAGCAATGGATTAGTAATATCCTATACCATCATTCAGATTGTGATTGAAAGTGTGTTATTCAATTAGGGATGCTGGTTTGGTCTCTGACAATGGCACAGCCTTTGAGCAGCTCATCGTCTTCCTGCACATGTCCCATGTTAGGTACTTGGGGTCGGTGCTTCACGGTTTTTTCTTCTAATCTCAGCCGTCGCTGTATCATTCATTCCTTTTTAGGGTTCCGTACCTCAAAAGGAAAAAACGGAACCCTTATAGGATCACTTGTGTGTCTGTCTGTTTGTCCGTCTGTCACAGTCACAGCCAATTTAGTTGAAATTTGGTACACATCTGAATTTCTGTGACCCCAATATGGACGTATAACGTAAATAAATGAATTTTGATTATGGGGGTCAGTTTTCGAGAGCAAACACGAAAATTAAAAAAAAAGTTTTGTAAACTTTACCGTGTGACATAAGAAATTAGAGGGCTTGTTGTGAGGATCTCAAATAATTTGCTTTTATAATTTTAAAATAAATACTTTAAAGATATTTAAGAAAATTTATGAAAATTGTTCATTCCCTTATCTCCGAAACTACCGAGATTAAAATTTTGAAATATATTCAGAGAATGGTTCTTTACTAATAAATTACAGGAAAACCTATATAAAGTCTGTGCGTTCAAACTTACATTTGCAGTTGGAATGTATGGAAGACCATGTTTTTAATTTCAATGTGTATTTATATATTTTTTTTAATGTTAAGTTTGTTATTGGTATAAATTCATCCCAACTACGGAGCCCTTCATCGTGCGTGGTCCGACACTTGGCCGGTTTTTTTCTTCTTGCATATCATCCCTCACACAATTCATACATATTTTCTTTGGTCTCCCTCTCCATTCATTAACATAGAGCAACTTAATCATAAAGAAAGAAGTCTATCTCTCGTCCCGGATTTAGTGTTCCATATTTCCATGAGCGAAGGTTACGTGCTGCTGTAACACATTTCCCCACATTTTATGGTGTTAGCTTGCCCTTATGTATGGCAATCGATTCGATGTATACGACACTAGAGTTCACCGATTCCGGCTGATGCATGCGTGGCTCCCTATTCCATTATCCTCGGTCGTTCGTTTACTTACGCGTTTTGGACTGATTTCAATAATTGTTTGGATACCTAACAGATAATTCATAAGCTGACCTCGCATTGTACGGAAATCCTTTACAATGGATAATAATAATAATATAATAATAATAATAATGTTTATTCACGTAAAAATGTACATTTGTTATCAAGTAGAGTGCTTAATCGAAACTTATAGTACACAAAAGTATTAGCATTTGGGGCCGAATTAGGCATAGCCTGTATTTCAGCCCTCAACGCCGATCCCCCTGAGTTACAAATTAAATTATCATTATTATGTCCGTGCACTGATCACATGTATGAATGAACGTATCCTATTAGAAATATAAAAATAAAAACAAAAATTAAAATTTTAAGTTTAAGGCGAAAGCGCCGACCCTGCCCGCGAAATTCAAATTTTCTTACGTTTTTTGTATTTTTTAGGTCAGTCTCAGATCTCATGTTAATGATTGATTGATTTGCGGTCGTAAAAATAATAAATATATATTTACAGAATGTTAATAATTAAAATCGTAAATACAATTCTCAGTGATGGTGTATAATGTCATAAATTCACGAAATTGACATTCTTAGCAGCAAATAATTTGATATGTTATTTAGGTAACCGTGAGAAATGGAGGGAGGCCATCTTTTATGACCGCCAATCAATCAATCAATCATTAACATGAGATCTGAGACTGACCTACAAAATGAAAAAAACATAAGAAAATTTGAATTTCGCGGGCATGGTCGAAGGTTCCACCTTAAAGAAAAAGAAAAAAAAAAGAAGTTTTTTAGTGTGTAGAGCAGTCCTCTCTTTGTCTGTAATGGAGGTGTGCGTGAATGAGTGTAAGAGGGTGTGTAAGATTGCGGAGCATGACCTTTTGTTATTTTCTTACAATGCGAGGTCAGCTTATACTGGAAGTGTATAGCTTGATGTGTAGCTGTGTGTACCTGCATAATTGTTAGGTACAGTCAGGTAGTCGAAAGAATGCATTCTTGGCACCTGTCAGTTATAAACTAACGAATAAGTATGTGTTTTGCGAATTTGATCCTTATTACTACTAGAAATTGTCAAACTGACAGGTGTCAGGAACGTATTCTCTCCGCCGCGGACTGAAGTAAGTAACATTGTCAGAGAATTATTTCACAGTAAGGCGTGGTTTTCCGTGATTTGGAACTAAGTAATTATGGAAATGCTTAATCTCATTAGGTACCTACATAATAAGCTGATGCGTCCTTGAGTGGAGACCATGAATCGGCAAACCCAATATAGAATAGATTAGCCAGATGGATATTTACGACTTACCCCAGGAGTCCAGATGAATTCTTTTAGATACCTACCTAACAAGATCGTAAAAATGTGAGGTGGGTCGAAGGTTCAGGCCCCATGGTACAACTTGGAAGATACTTCTAGGCTAACGAGGCAGTCAACTGGATTTATCAGAGAGGTCAGTATCTTTACATACGCGCTACACACGTCGATGGCCGCCGTTGAACATGCCGCTCGTGTGTATGAGCACATTGAACACTTAATCATGAGAGAAAATATAGGCAACTAGTAATTAGCTAATTAGAGTCGTAGTTTAAACCCACATTGTTATCACTACATTTGTGAATCCCATAGACTACAGGAGGCCAGTCAGTAGGTAAACGTAATGATAACTGATTTATCTGGTGATTCCAAGTAAACAAACCATTACTAATAATATTATTAGCAGTAAAATATTATTACAGGCACATTGTATAATAATTCAAACTCGGAACGTAGTAAAATTTTATAAGTAGGCTGTGTGACGTTATGTCATGATTGTCAATGTCAACATTTGTTGTCATGGCAATGTCAGCTGCATAGTCCTGCATACACCGTCAGTTTTGTGTTCTGCTTATCTGAGGCATAGCTATTTCCATAGACATAGAGAATGGACGGATCGTTCCGTATTCAATCGTGCAGTGAATACAGACCGAAAAGTACGAGAGAGACAAAGCGAATTTGCGGCCAGTAGTTGTCCATTTAGTAGTACCTACTACAGTTGGCCGCACAGTCGCTTTGTCTCTTTCTAGAGACTGGTCACTTTTGTGAGGCTAACGCTCAGTCCAGTGCAACTCCAGAGAATTGCACTGGAATTCCAGACAATTCCATGGCAATTGTATACCTATTCCCAACCATTTGACAGGCTGTCGTGTCCAGAATTGCGTTACCCCTTACGGCAAATAGCTGTCAGAAGAATAGCGGTCGAAAATTATCAGGTTTTGGATTGCTTCGATAACATTGATTGATGTTCGATTCGGCACGGATACATATCAAATGGTTGCGAATAACTAAGTATAAAGTTCTAACAAAATGTGGATTAGTCCTTAAAAAGCTACTTTGCTGCATATTTCTGTCAGATTTCCGGATTTTCCTTTAACTTCTTTGTATTTTGAAAGAGTCTGGTTTTAGAGAAGACGGTCAATCATTTTTCAAGTCCCTAATGATTATAATAATAATGTTTTCGGACAGACCACAGCACGTAAGGAACAGTATGTCTAAAAATATTAAATCAGTTCTAAAATATTAAAGTTTGTAGGTATTCTGAAGTTGACAAAAAAAAAATTATTTTCAACGGCTTCCGGAAGTCGGAAACCGGTGCATCGTTTTCGTTATGAAAATAGGTACCCTAACTTATGTGATAAATGCGAAAGTGAGTTTATTTTTTACGCTTTCACGCTAAAGCGGCTGAACGGATTTAGATCAAATGTGGCACATGAATAGACTATGACCTGGAGAAGGACATAGGCTACTTTTCATTCTGCATCGCAGACGAAGTCGCGGGCAACAGCTAGTCAAAACTACGGGATAAAGATTTTCACTGATGCTCAAGCAAATCTTGGCTCGGCCCTTCGCATCTTTCTGAGAAAAATTCCCAATATTTTCTGAAGTCTCATTCACGCAATCCCATAGTTCGTTGTTAATATGATACATTTTCATCGCGAAGCTCAAAGTCGCATAATTACAGCTACCTTCTAGTTTGGCAAAGGTTGGCGTGCTGAGGGTGACCACTACTGCTGAAAAGGATGCCGAGGAAGGCTGTAGTGGTGGCACCGACGACTGGTCTCCAATCATGGAAGACTGTTGTGTTTACACCGATGAATGGCATGACGAATAATGGTTGTCTTTACTTTCTTCAAAACCTACGAGCTGGGCCCATAACTTGTGGGCTTTTACTTCTAAAGCCCACAGCCACACAGAGTCAAAGAAGTAGGTAGGTAAGTTTTTATAAGTGAAATACAGGTTGATCCAGATGCACAGTCATGTATTGACAACAATAGACAAGAGAGTGATGCAAAACAATAGGGAATAGAAAAGTCTAATAAAATGTAAACATATCTTTCTAAAAATAGGCCAATGTTTTGATGGTGATAAAATGTAGGTTCCAACAATATGACACCAAATGAAAGTGTGTTTATTAACATAATCGATTTAACGGTGATATCATCGTTTCTTAATTTAAATACATAATCATTATTATGTATTAAACGTGTTACATTTTCTAAGTTATAACTTCATCATAATCAGCTTATAATGTTCCCACGGCTGGGACACAGGCCTCCTCTCTCTGCGAGAGGGAGTGGGCCATAATCCTCCACACTGGCTCAGTGCGGGTTGGTAGACCAAATGCCTTCGAATTTTTGGTTCTAGGACATGCCGGTTGCCTCACGATGTTTTTCCTTTCACCGTTTTGAGAGCAGTGGTGATGAAACAATTTACAGAAGTAAAGCGCCTGCTTATGGGCCTACCACACGCACAAGTTTCACCACAGTTTTGCTTGCGCAGGCCGGTTTGTACACGGAAAACCGTGTACAAACTCACAAATCGGCGAGTTTTACCAACCACACGCACGGTGTTTCGTGTACAAACCGGCCTGCGCAGGCAAAACTGTGATAGGCCCATTAAGTTCGAACACAAACGAAGAAGAACAAAAAAGGCTTGGTGCTTGATACCTATTCTTGCTATTGCTTGCTTCTGCGATCAGCCCTTCTTTTGCCGGACAACCTACCATTATTGCATTGATTGACTTGCATATCCAGGTAGCTCCTTTCCTATATGTTTTTTGTCCGTGACTGTACCGTTGAGCGATTTATGGCAGAGGGAAGAGATGGGAAGGGGAAAAAATGGGACTAAACTAGCAAACCTACCTTAATCTGCCTAGCCTTTCCCAACCACGTTGAGGTCGGTTTCCAGTCTAACTGGATGCAGCTGAATACCAGTATTTTACATGGAGCGACTGCCTATCTGACCTCCATAACCCATTTACTAAGGTACCTAACACAATATACCCCTGGGTATGACTGGTTGTCAGACTTTTTGGGCTTTCGACTACCCGTAACGCCTATCAAAGATCTACGACTGACAGTCAGGATCAACGGCTTAACGTGCTTTCCGAGGCACGGAGGGTTCTTGAAATGTAATGGATGGTCACCCATCCACGAACTGACCGCGGCAAGCAGCAAGTAGCTGTTATTTAGCCTTAGATACTTACCTATCTATTCCTTTCTTAAGGCAATCAGCACCCTCATTGCGTAATACACCACCAATCACAATTTGTTTCGATTTGAAAAAGATTGCTAATCCATTGATTCATAAGTTGGAAAAAAAAAATCTGCTCAGCAACGTAAATAACGCAATGAATGCTGTTGAACTGTCAAAATGAAACAAATTTGCCATAATCGTTTTTCGCAATTAGAAACGTAAATGTCAATGATTATTTAACTTCGTTTCATTGCATAAAGTTGGTTTTTTAATCCCAGATATAATTTGACATTTCAAAAATGTTGCACGTTTTTCCCTATAAATATTGATGTGCTGCACTGCAACTGATAATTGACCAAAAGAAAGATAAATATTCGTAGGTATAGTAGTTTTTTTTTTTTTTTACTTCTAACACAAGTTTCTGTATACTTACTAAAATTTTAGGGATTTCTAAATAAAAAAACTTTTTGAATACTGTTTTGTAATTAATTATGGTCAGCTGTTTTATTCTCTGATTGGTTGAATCCTATTCTTCAAAAGTTTTTGTTATTGAACTACTGGTACTGGTTGGTACTAGCGATTCCGATGAATCATAATTATAATACCTACTTATTATTTATATTATATTACTATAGACTTACTAAGGCTGATCAAAAAGTAATGATTATCGGTTATTTTTCTTTTTGCTTGTCGCTTATGGGTCCTAGCGTAATGTTATAAGCCTTCCAGCATTAGGGCTATCAAATGCAAAAAGATTTTTTCAAATCAAACTGGTAGTTCCAGAGATTCGCACGTTCAAACATACAAAAAACTCTTCAGCTTTATTATTAGTATAGAAAATATGAACCGATTATTATTACTTTTTGATCAGCCTAGTATTTATACAGACTCATCTGAATAAATAAGAGTTTATAATTTAATTTGTTTTATTTCTAACTGCGCCCCGCGGTTTTACCCGCATAAGTCACGATCCCATGGGAATGTCGGTATAAAAAGTATCCTATTTCCTAACCCAGGTCATGGTCTACCCATGTGCCAAATTTTATCCAAATCTGTTCAGCCGTTTTAACGTGAAAGCGTAACAAACAAACAAAGTCACTTTCGCATTAATTTATATTATTACAATAGTTAGGATTACCGTAGACATAAGTTTTCTAATATATCGAAGTCATTGTTTATAAAACTATTAGTAAAATTGTAGTGAAGTGTTATTACATAACTGCTAAGTGGTTCTATACTTTCGTCCAGATTATTATTATTATTTTATAACATATTTATGTATTATCTTGTTTATTCATCTTAAATCACATTACTTTACATTTTTAAATATTTCTTAATATAAAAAGTGTAAAAAAAAAAACATTTAAAAATATAAAAAATAGAGTTCCGCCGGTGTCGGGAGCAGGGTCCAAGCTACCGGTGGTTAGGGCTGCAGAGACAGGAACCTCCTCACAATGCGGGCCGTATCGAGGAGTACTGCTTTCTGAATCAGGCGCTTGATCCAACCGCCTAACGAGAGCCTCGAGAGATGTTGATCGAGGCTTTCGGCCATCAGGCCATTAGCCGTTACGACAATCGGCACAATGATAGCTGAGCTCACATTCCACATGTCAACAACCTCGTGTGCTAAGTCGAGATATTTTATTTGTTTCTCTTTCTCAGCTTTCACGAGGTTCTCGTCATGTGGAATGGTAACATCGACTATCATTGCGCGGCGTGCTAATCGATCTATCACTACTATATCAGGCTTATTTGCTATAATAGTCCTGTCAGTAATGATAGACCGATCCCAGTACAACGTGACATGGTCATTTTCGAGAACTGGGTCGGGCACATACTTGTAATACGGTACCTCAGAGTCTACAAGTTTATATTTCAAAGCAAGTTGCTGGTGAATAATCCTGGCCACTTGGTTATGTCTGTGCAAGTACTCGCCGTTAGCTAGACGCGAACAACCAGAGATAATATGTCTGATGGACTCACCCGGACGATGGCATGCCCGACACACGTCAACCGTACCGTCCTTCATAATATGTCTCCGGTAGTTATTCGTCAAGATAACTTCGTCCATAATTGCACAGATGAAACCTTCGGTTTCCCCGAAAAGGTCACCGAAACGTAGCCAGGATACGGACGCTAAGAAATCTACACCGGGCTCGTGAAGAGCCCGATAGAAGCGCCCGTGAAGCGCCTTGCTTTGCCATACCTCCTTGCGGTCATCTGTAGTAAGTACAACAGGTTTGCGCCAGTTCTCTTTAGCCATAGAGAGCGGGGTGAGCCCGTTGTCCACTGCAACCACATCACGGTGCATACCCACATCGGCTTTAAAAAAATATTCCCTGAGGCTGCACACCTCGCGGTTGTGGAGGGTCTTTGCATTTAAGAAGCCTCGACCCCCGCATTTCCGCGGGATGTACAGTCTCATCACTGATGAACGTGGGTGATGCATCCGGTTTGCGGTCAGGAGTGTACGTACTCTCCTGTCCAGGGCGTCAAGTTCGGTTTGAGTCCATTTGAGTATGCCGAAAGAGTACATCAAGACCGGCATGACCCAACCGTTGAAGGCGCGCACCTTGTTTCCGCCTGAAAGAAAACTAATTAATACTTTCTTCAGGCGACCAAAGAAGCGCTCCTTCAACGATTGCTTCATGTCAGCAACGTTGATGCCTAACGATTCCGACATACCCAAATACCTATAGTTTTCGGCTGAGGAGAGGGATCTAAGGTGTATGGAGTCCGAGAGTTGGGTTCCCTCGGATTCCATAATCTCCCCTCGCTTTACATGCATGACTGCACATTTGTCCACACCAAATTCCATCCTGATGGCGCCACTGAATGTTTCAGTTACCTTCAGTAGCTCCATCAGTCGCAACTTGTTGGGGGCAAAGAGTTTCAAGTCATCCATGTAGAGGAGGTGAGATATGACCTGACCACCTCTCCTCAGCTTATAGCCTAGACCTGAACCCTCTAGCAGTGTGCTTAGAGGATTCAGAGCTAAGCAAAACCAAAGTGGACTTAAACTGTCGCCCTGGAATATTCCCCGTTTAATCCATACAGGCTCGTCATTCCCCTGGGTCTGTCGACATCCTGGGTAGCGAAGGACTGTCCTCCATTGCCCCATACACGACATCAGGAAGGTGCGCAGAGTTGTATGTACTTTATGTATTATTATTATTATCTTCTAAGTATTATATTATTATTTTATAACATATTTTTCTCTTCACACCAAATCTGCACCCTAATTGCTTAACACACGATCAATCAGATGTTTCATTTTAACAGTTCAACAACATTCATTGCGTTATTTACGTTGTTGAGCAGACAAATTTTTCGAACGTATGAAGCTATGGATTAGGAATATCCTTCAAAATGATTCAGATTATGATTGGGTGCTGGACGAAAAAATAGATTGACCATGCTTTTGTAAGTCATCTAATTCTTAGTCTAGGCTATTATATTTTATGAGTACCTAGGACATTTTCACCTGTCAAATTACTATCTGGAATTAAAAACATTGGCACTGGCAACACAATACAAGCACAATTAATTCAATGAAAGGTTTGAACTTTTAAAACTTAAAACAAGATTTATCGTTTTTTGATAACTTTCCTTTTTATGAGACACTAGCTTTGGTCCGCGACTTTGTCCGCGTGTTATTTGTTGTTTTAACATTTATAATATGTTCTATGACACTCGGCAATACTGTAGCTTCCCATTAGTGAAAGAATTTTCGAAATCGGATCAGTGTTTCCGAAGATTACCCCCTACATACAAACTCACAATTTTACCTCTTTAAAAAATATTATTATATACTAGCTTCTGGCCGCGACTTCGACTTCCGCGACCACCTATAACCTTCCTCAAGAATTGGGCTATCCAATGCAAAAAGAATTTTTCAAATCCGACTGGTAGTTCCAGAGATTACCCCTTATATACAAACTTACAAACAAACAAACAAATTTTACCTACTTCTTTATAATATTATAAGTATAGACAATATATTTTTGTTTTATATATATATATAGTATAGCTTATATAATAAAATGTGTACCAGTTACATTATTATGTAAATTTACAAATCCAAAATCACAGTTCTGTTCTGTAACAGCACCTTGACACGAATTAAAAATATTTATGGCCAAAATATAAGTTATTAAACACGTTGTCAATTAAACCATAGGTCATCAAAAAATATTAAGTAGGTATTAAAAAAAAAACTTACATCAATCATAAAATTCCTTCCACATTTTTTAATCAATTGTCACTGAAGTCCATTTTAAAGTTCATCACGTAAGTAATCAAATAGTTAGAAAACATGAACACATTTTTAGAAATCTATTAAAATCCTAAAATACGGAAACGTTTATTCGATTCATATTTTAATTTTCGATCGTTCTTTTTTTAAACTCGCGCTGCGTAGTGCGGGGAAAGCGGACGCGTCGATTTCTCCGTAGCCTTAACATCGACTGACTTCGACGAGTTGTTACGAAACTCTTTCATCTAGTGATGCTAACTTGCATTTTATAATTGTTATTTCTACATTGCCGCATCATTTTTTCTCTTCTATCATACTACGATAGTTAAAAGTAAGTACTTTAATAAGCGCGCTTAGAACACTTGGCCTAGATAATGAGCATGTAATTTGAGTGTAACTCATTTTACATAACTAACCGACTTACGTACACAAATGAAGTAACATGTCTTGTTTAATAATTTAATGATAATTACTTTCGTTGAAGAATAATTTACGCAAATAATCGACAGTCGATAGACAGAGGAATATATTCCCATCACTAGCGTTAGCTAAATAGTCAGGATGGTTTGTTTGTCACCGCGGCACGTAAAATACATTGTGCAAAACACAGGCCTCATAATTTTGCACAACGAGACGAGAGGGCTAGGTGACATAACTATGAATAACGACTTATAATACTCGTAAGTAAGTACAGTCAGCAGGAACATCTTCGATTTCAGCATATTAATTTACAGGGTCAAAATAAAATAGTTAGCGAAACTCCGGAGACCTGATGGGTCGATATCTAGAAATGAGTTTAGATATTGATACCTACACATCACGTTTGTGAAGTTTACACAATAGGCATGATGACTATATTTTTTTGTCTGTTTTGTAGATTATTAAAAAAATATTGGACACATTTTTCTACGTTATCCAATGATTACGGCGATACATTGAGTTAAAATTTGCCATAACGTCACAAGTATGTAGATTTTATACTTACTTGTGACGTAGTGACCCCCACTCCCCAAATTTAATACGTTTTATCTAAGTAGTTTTTTATTAATATGATGAAGCAAAAAATACGTGTTTAATATTTTTTATTATCTAACTGATGGACTAATTAGAATTTATTTATTTTTATTGACTCAGGCATCATCCCTATTAAAACAGATTTTTCTAAATGATATTTCAAGTACATAATTATATTAATCTCACGAAGCGATGCGCGCTTTACTTGTGGTAACCTGTAGTGTAGTGAATACATAACACACACTTCCGACTTCGCCCGTGTCTCGTACGGTACCGAGAGCTCCTGCGCTTACACAGACATTCACAGCGTGTTTGCACACTTGGTTAACACAAGTAAATCACACGTCGCTTCGTGAGATAAAAGAAAAATAAACTGTAAGCCGACGTTCGCACGGACGTAATAAAATCGCGGCGGGATTTTATTGCGCACTGGATTTTCAACTCCCGGCGCTAAGCAGAGCGTTGAAAATCAAGTGCATTTAAAAAATCGCCGTGATTTTATTACGTCCGTGCATACGTCGGCTAACTAAACTACTTACTGTCACAAATTGTTTTATTTTATTTCAACTTCTATAATTTAGCTCGCAGTGAAACAGTGCAGTGACACACCCAAAAATGTAGGTACATATTTATTTTACTTTTGCACGGAAAACAGATATCAATTTTAAGCGCCTGACTGTACAAAGGTACTATTACGCTGCAGCCGCTGCCTGGCAACCAAATGAGAAAGCCACGGGTTTACGTTTGCTATCCATTGCAATATTGACACAGAGAAATTTAAACACGACTTCTATAAAACTGAAATGAAATGCAAACAAATAATTTTGTCCTTTGTTTTTTTTTTGTCTGGTAGTTGGCTTAACCCAGTTGTGGTAAACAGCCAACACCTCAAGCCACGAAATGACAGTCTTTAAAAAAAAAAACTACAATCCGACCATCGAGAGAATGCGTTCCTGACACCTGTCAGTTGGACAATTTCTAGTAGTAATAAGAATCAAATTCGTAAAACACATACTCGTTAGTATGAAACAGATGTTAGGGACTACTCACACTTATTCAGCTATATTCAGCTTATGTCCATAGAAAACAACGATTTTGTATGGAGACGCGTACGCATCCATTCAGCTTTCCGCGTTTATTCAGCTTTCGCGGCAAACAAGTATAAAATAAGAACAAATGTGTTTTTATCATGCGAGTGCTTTAGATAGAGTTCAGCGCTGTTCTGCCGCGTTCAGCGCTGTTCCGCCGCGTTCGATGCTGAATGCGGCGGAACAGCGCTGCACACGTATGGTTCTCAACTCCTTGTCGACAAGTTGCGACCTGCATAGTTCCTGGATAGATTTGATTTATTATTACGTAATCATTATGCACGCAAGGATCACACTGCTTTTGTAACACGGGTCGTAATAGGTCCACAATCTTGTAAAATTTTGCAATATCTATCCGAAAATGCTCTTTAAATTTAATAGTATTTAGTTTTAATTGGGGTACCAATGTCACGTATTCTCCAATCAAATTTCTATTTACCCAAAGTGGGTCGACCCACTGTCGTTTGCGTTTTAATTTTTTACGGTAATTTTTTCTATTTCTTCTGCAAGTAGCGAAACGACAAAAATATCGCACATAGAATTGTCCATGTTGAGGGCACAATACTAATTGAGTAGCTGACCGTCTTCGCAGCATATTCAGCGCCGTACGTAGTATATAGAAGGATTTTAGCGGAGATAACACTCTTACGTCGCTGTACGCGGCTGATAGAAGTAAAACTGTATAAGTGTGACCAAAATCGTTCAGCGAAACGCGAATAGAGCTGAATAAGTGTGCGTAGTCCCTTAAGAACGCATTATCTCGAAGTCTCGACGCGACGGCCGGACTGAAAGCCGACGTACGCACGGACGTAATAAAATCGCGGCGATTTTTTTTTCGTGCATTTGATTTTCAACGCTCTACTTAACGCCGAGAGTTAAAAATCCAACAGTGTGTTTTTTCAACGCGTTGGGACGAGAGGGCGTCCCAGCGCGTTGGATTCTCAACGCACAGAACGTTGAAAATCAATGCACGAAAAAAAAATCGCCGCGATTTTATTATGTCCATGCGAACGTCGGCTAAATAGGTAGGTAACTAGTACTCATTGGTAACTTGGTAAAAACCCTTAGCCCTCGTACGCACCGCGCGATTTTCTTACACGACGATATTTGATTGTACACTCGATTTTCAACTCTCGGTATTGAGCCGAGCACTGAGAATACAACAGTGCAAATCCCTGCGCGTCGAAAAAGCGTACTGTTAGATTTTCAACTATTGGCGCTAAGCAGTGCGTTAAGGCTCCCGCAGACAGGCGCGACGCGACGGTGCAACGCGATTCTGATAGAATAATGTACATGAAGTTTTTTTAGAAATTGTTCTATGAAAGCCGTGTCGCCGCTGTCTGCGGGAGCATTTAAAAATCCTGTGCGCGATAAAAAATCTTCACGAAAAAAAACATCCCGTGCGTACGAAGGCGTCCGAGGAGTCGTTGCATTCGTAATAATGATTAAAAATAAATACAAAAAGTAAAGTATTGAAATAAGCTGCTGCAGCTGTGACTGTGATCCGGTTTGCGTATGTAAACGATCACTGAACTACATTCTATCGACGCCTTAGAGTGAAAACCTCGTAAGTTTAAAAGAAGTAACTTTTCGGGAGGAAGAAAAACTGCGTGCTGTAAATTTTTGTACTGCGTCTTTTATGTCCGCATTCTGGATGTAAAAGCGGGTTAAATTTCCATATTCATTAATTTAAAAAAAACATAAAAGATGCCGTACAAAAACTTTACAGCACGCAGTTTTTTCTTCCTCCTGAAATGTTATTTCTTTTACACTTACGAGGCTTTCACTGTAAGGCGTCGGTATGAGTTTTAAATCTATTATTTTTCCTGGTTCCGTCAGAATTTTCTGTGAATACTTAATGAGCAGGATTTCGTTCAGGGAATTATTAGCCACTATTTCTGCCACCAAACAACATTAAATCCTCGTATTAATCCTCGAATTTAATCCTCGAAGTATCGAAGTATAAAGGCTTCCGCGGACAGGCGCGACACGACTCTGGTGGAAAAATTTCTATAAACACTTCATGGGAATTTTTCTATCGGCGTGACGTCGCGCCTGTCTGCGGAAGCCTCAATACCGGCGCCGTCCGCTTACAGGCGGCGTCCCGTACAGGGCTTCTGAGTTTTACTAGTACACGTCTTTCTGCAACGTTCTCACAATACGGTACTAAAGACATCGACGCGCAAACCTGCGGATTCAGTACAAAATTCTGGACCCTGTCTGCATTGCTGTCCCATAAATTTTGACCGCGCAGTTATTCCGTAATCGTTCGTCCATAATTATTTCTAGTTATTAATACCAACCACCTGTATGTGCACCTATATTATGGATTGCAATAAAGATTAATTGATTGCGATGACGTACTTATTGAATCCATGACTCTTACTGACTAAAACCCACCCGTGTTCCTTCAGTTGCCATGTTGTTGGGGGCCACGATCTCCCTTTCGGACTTCTTCGCAACCCCGGCAGGCATCGGCCCAAGCGGACCCCGTCAATTCTGCGAACACAACGCGCCGTCGACCCGGGCCTATCGGGCAGCGAGCTACCCATTGCTCACCGTCCGCAAGCCCGCGCCTACGGTGGCCGGGAATCGGTTTGTGATTTCTGACACCCAGGGCGTCTCCTGCGGCAGTTAGGGGTGAGGGCGCAAAATTTGCCTCTCCCTCACGCGTTCCGCCTCCTCCTTCGATTCTGAACATTCCTGCGTTGAAATTTTTCGTCAACACAGTGGGATCCAAAACCATGTACTTATTGAATCCATGGTAACAGGTTGTGCGTCAATGTCCCTGCCACCCTGTATGTAGATTCATAATTTTTACATGGATGATGTAACCAATATTTCGTAACAATGCTTTGATTTAAAATCAATCAATCGAAGTGTATCATGGTTTCCAAATATCAATAGGACTTTGGTTGGAGCCTCGAAATCTAAAGGATGTCTTCAAGAAGTCTAAATTCTATAACGTTATATTAATGAGTAGGTACTTAGTTAAACGGTTTGTTAATATTGTTAAAAGTATACCAAGTTTGTAAGTGTGCAAGAATATAAATACAGAAATATTAGTACTGAAATGGTGTATCATTACAAGTGTCTATAGAGTTTATTGGCTGTTCTTCTTCATATATATAAGAATCTACTACGCTTTGGAATGGGCAACTAGCTTCATATCTCTGACTGACCGACTCCTTGACAATTTAAAAGTGTCTGTAAATGGGTTTGAGTTCGTAGCTGTAAAAACCTCACCGTGAAAAGTTAGGTGAAATGAGTTTGGCCTAAATTTTCCTGCTCAGTTAGGATGACAGTTCGTAATAAAATCGCGGCGATTTTTTTTCATGCACTGGATTTTAATCGCTCTGCTTAGCGCCGAGAGTTGAAAATCCAACAGTGTGGTTTTTCAAAGCGCTGGGACGAGCATGCGTCCCAGTGCGTTGAATTCTCAACGCTCGGCTTAACACCGAGAGTTGAAAATCCAGTGCGCTATAAAATTCTGCCGCGATTTATCTTATTTCATTTAAATACAGACACATACCCTAAGTAAGGCGGAGTACGAAGCGCTCGTAACTTCGGCCGAAACTAAAGCCGGATTCATATTACTATGTTGTGTCGCGTCGTGACGTCTTCTGACCCAGTGATAGCCAATAAAAACTCGTTGTGATTTGAAGTAGTCCTGAACAGATCCGTTTGATTGGTGTTTCCTGCGTCACGACACAACACGATACAGTTATGTGTCGGAAGTTTAAGGATGTCGCTTAGGGAGTAGACCCCCTGAGCCGGGCGTTATCGGGGGTGACGGAAAGAGCGCGGGAGGCGTGGTCAAGTCTCATCTTTCGTGGCACGTATTGTACTGTGGTTTTTACAGAAAAGACCGGCTGTATAAGATATGGGATGTGACTAGTCCTGACCTAGTGGTTGTCGTAAGCAAGCGAGACTGCTGAGCGTATGGGTGCGATCCCCGTCGGGCTCAGTGTTAAGGCTTGTACAGACTAGCGCGAGTTGTCGCGCTACGCAACATTGGTAATTGCTCTACCGTGAATTTTTCTTAGAAATTGTTTTGTTTGAGTCGCGTCGCGCCTGTTTACCGGAGCTTTACTGTTTTTCTTCCGTTACGAGTTTCTCAGTAGCAGCCCGAAGTTTGAATTTTTCCATGGTTGGTGGCAATGGTTCGCTCTCGAGGTAACTACGTGGGACTTAATACCTTTACCTATCCTTTCAAAAAATACAGGCGTGATTATCAGTTGATGTATCTCAATATCTGATGATGAGGAAGTATTTATCTACTTACAAGGAAGGTATTTAAATGGTTAGTCAGTAAACTCTGAGAAGACTGAAAGAACACCACCAAAATAAAAAAATAAAACAGTGGCACTCCGGGAGTGCCGACAGAAGTGAAAACTTGAAAAAAAATCGGCAACACGGTAGTCAACGCGTTGATGTCTTTTACTCCACGCACCGCGGTAATCAACGCGTTGATGTCTTTTTAATGGTCAAAAGCTGGTGTCATCACGGTGTCGCGAAATCAATGGTTTAGTCCCATCTCAAAAATGCCCAACGTGCCTAAAGAAGTTTTCACTTCAAAAATTGTAAGAAAAATATATAAGCATGCGTTTCCGCACGACTTCTCGCAAAGTGGGGCACAGTTAAAAACAGTGAAGTGACGGTTGGCTATTTTGTTTATTTTTTATGGAGAAACATGATTATTAAGTGCTCCTGCAGACTACAGACTTTCAATCGGTCGATAGTTTCGTCGGTTTTTTAATCAGTATGAAGATGTATGCCAGTGCGCACATCATAACGATTGCCTTCAAACTGAACGGTCGACTGCTAAACCAGTATGGCGTTTTTCGACGCTGTTTAGTCGGGCGATGCGGCCGATAGTTCAGTTTGCTCCGAGCTTTAATTCCTCCTCTGTTCTGGAGAATTTTGCATTAACTTTCATTATTCGATCGCTCTCATCAAAAGCCGCTTTCCAACTAGCAAATCGTTCAAGAGCATGCCGACTGTTATGCGATAACAATATTTTGGCTACGGTTTTGACTTTTTTCATCGAAGTAGTAGGCAATACGAAGGCATTCTTAAGCAATTTCTTGCATGATTCAACGAATGAGATCTTTACATTAACAGAATGACTCTGTACTTTGCTACTGAACAATTTATTCGGTGGAATCGGTAAAAAAAAACTGATCGAATCGAGTCGGAAGTGTGTGCTTCGAGTTCCGTACCGTGAAATGAAATTAGGCCTTTTTAGAACTTTCTGTAGTCTCAGTTGGCTATAATTACGCTCTATTACCATAAATATATTAATACCAGCCTATTATTGTCCTAATGTAGGGTAAAAACCTCTTCTCATACAGAGAAGGCCGCCACCACGCGTACTCAAGACGGGTTGACGATTTCAGATTTAAGAATATTGACTATAAAACATCTAACAAAACATGTTGAAATCTCTAGTTCCTGTCAAACATTGTATGGAAAATTGTAAGAACATAGAGATTCCAACATGTTTTGTTCTGAATGTTTGGCCAGTGCAAACGCACAGTAAGTCCCTGGTTTTGTCAGCGATGCATCAGTAATGTCCAAGATTAACTTGGAAAGTACTTACATATGAATTGAAAAAGTCGCATTGTTACTTGCCCGGATTTGAAAATATACTTGGACATTTTCTGTAGGCATAGACTGAGTGCTACGTGCTACGTTTGACGCCTGAGTTCAATACCTGGGTCTTTGGTCAAGTGTTAGCAGCTAGCATTCGGCAAAACGTGTTGATATTTGTGAGTGTGTTGTGTAAAGATGTTTTTCTTCGGTAAATTCATGCAGGACATAATATGGGGCCCAAATGGAAATAGTTTTGTAAACATTTATCAGTTTATCATGGACGAAGGAGAGGCGCCAGAGACTAGCTAGATAAATACAAAAACAACTTATTTGACGCGGAACACTAAAATTAGCGCGAACTTTAAATTACGTCACATCGTTATGCGCTACGTAAGAATCAATTTATTTTCATTGTTAAATTTAAAAAAAAACGATTCTACTTTATAGAAAAATCGAAAAAAAAAAACCATTTAGTATTAAGGAAGTGGTTTCAGTAATATACCTCGTTCAAGGTCGCGTTCGGCATTTTTACATAACAATAATTGCTTTTTGTATAGAACGGGTTAATAAAATCATAGAAATAATTGTTTATAACAGTAATGGTGTCGATGTCTATTTATAGACATATTGTTTTGACGTTATAAAATCAATGAATGATATCGATTAGTGGGTCAATGATTAAAACAATTATAATATAATATCAATGATTTGACATTTTAACTGGTTTCAATACCTCGCTAGGAGGAGTAAAATTACTTAACTGTTGTAACTGTAAAGGTGCTCCCTCACCGGAAGCATTCGCCTGTAATGTAACGTTACAGATTCGATTTTGAGTTTTACGTTACATTACTGCCTCCCTGACTGACGAGCATTCGCTTGTAAGTAAAATTTCAGATTCGATTTTGAGTATTACATTACAATAGGTACTCATGGGATGACTGACGAGTATTTGCCTGTAATGTAACATTTCAGATTAAATATTACAGACATTGCGCACTGTAATGGTCGGTTCTCCTCCCCCACTGATGTAATGCTCGAATCTGAACTGTTACATTACAGGCGAATGCTCGCGGTGAGGGAGCACCTTTAGGATCAAAACAATTTTTTTTTTTAAGTCCAGTAGGTACCCTAACTGCGTAACTTTTTTTCGTGACTGATTATGACTAATTTGTTACATTTTGACAGTTCAACAACATTCATTGCGTTATACGTTATTTACGTGATTGAGCAGATTTTTTTTCCAACTTATGAAGCAATGGATTAGCAATCTGTTTCAAATCGAAACAAATTGTTATTGATCGTGTATTACGCAATTAGGGTACAGGTTCGTCGTTGTCGATTTTTTCCTGCGGCGATTTTTTTCGCACACTGGTTTTCAATGCTCTGCTTAGCGCCGAGAGTTGTAAATCCAACAGTTTGTCTTTTCGACGTGCTGGGATGCGCTCTGTTGGATTCTCAACGCCCGGTGGAGTTGAAAATCCAGTGCGCAATAAAATACCGCCGCGTTTTTTTACGTCCGTGCGAATGAGGGCTAATAGTTATATAATCATAATCCACAGCCCGACCACACCCACTGCTGGGATAGACCTCTCTTTTCTTGTGCTAATCTCCACGCTCCTGTGCCAGCCTCCAGGTTTTGCCCGCTATGGTAACGTTGCCGTCCGCCCATCTAGCCGCCGAAGGACCGAACGTCTCGTCTTCTGTCCTTGGACGCCACTCTGTAATCAGTGCGCCTTACCAGGGGTCTTTTCTTGCCCAACTCTCATAGTGTTATAAAGTAAGATTAAATCTTAAGTATTCATATCCTATCCTTTATTATTAACACGCTTCTATTTTGCTATGCGTAATTTTGAATCTGTGATATCTTTTAAACCATTCATTTAAATGAAATGATTTCACGGCATATTTTAATAAAAAATAAAAGCTCAATTTAAGTAACATAGTTTGTTGGATAAGGATTAATATAATACCGGTGAAAATAGCTTTGGAAATAACAATGAAATTTTTATCAAATTCTGTAAGATATAAATGGTTATTGTGTGTCATCCTTAGAAGATACACACATGCCATAGCGGACTTTTTATTGAACTTTTTAAGATGAACAATACTGTAAAACATAAATTGTATGTAATTTTAACGATTTCCGGGACACACGTCAATAAAGCTCCCAGTCGGCATGATTTTTTCCGACATCTTCAACAATAATCGTCAAATTTCAGCCAATTTAAGTACACAAAACGTACACTACGCGCCACGAAAGATGAGACTTGGCCGCGCCTCCCGCCGCTCCTTCCGCCGCCCCGATGACGCCCCGGCGCGGACCTCATACCGCTAAAGAGACCCATAAATCGTCTACTGCGCAAGTCAAACCACGTGGTGTGTCAAGTCTCATCTTTAGTGGCACGTACTGTAATGAAGTATACACTAAAACCTTTCTCATGAACTCAAAAACTACCGAATGGATTTTCAAACGGTTTTCACCAACGCACGGAGTAACCGTGCGTTGGTGAAAACCGTTTGAAAATCCATTCGGTAGTTTTTGAGTGCATGCTATGTTTTTGTCCTAGCTAAACATGTTTGTGCCATATAAATTTGTATTTAACACCATTGTATACACAGAACATATATACTCAATTGTATACCATGTCTTACGCAAATAAATATTTTGATTTGATTTTTATTCTTGCTTGTAGCGCTCTTGGTCGCTACAGTAACGCTCACATACAAGGGTTGTGTGCACGGGATTTTGTTTTCAAAGTGGTTAGATATGCGTTACCGCGATGGTACATAAACTCACGCCTTTTTCTTAGGAGGGTAAGCAGAAACTCGTACATACTCGTTTACTTCCATCAAAATAAACCGGTTTTATACAAAAATACATATTTATTAGTTGGCATTGTAATCTTAGCTGTGTCATTGTTTTTAATAAATAGCACCTGCTAAATAAATCAATGATAACATCTGTATATGCACCTTATTTTATTATTTTCATAATAATTGTCAAGTAACATCTTATTATCAGTAATAAATCCAACTTTACGGATATAATTGTCGTGTACTAGGTATCTAATAATTTAAATGTAACAATATTTATTTTATTGCATGAATATTAATGATTTTGTTGTACCTAGATACCTACCTAGTTAAATACATAGGTATAGATAATCAGCCCATAATGTCCCCGCTGCTGGGACACAGGACTCCTCTCGGTGGGCCGTAATCCACCACACGAATTGGCAGGTAAATAGATGTCACATCAGACCAAATAAAATATTAAGACAGCGTTATGAACAATACAGTGAAGCATACCAAAACTACACCTCCGCTCTGTACATATGTCGCAGGGATATTATAATTTCACTAAACTTTATCAACCGCCTCCATTTCTTACAATTTAACCGGCTCATTTCAGTGACATTATAATTCCACTGAACCCACGCAGTGATATTGCAAACAGTAAGTATGTTCCTTGTATTGCAAAGCAGTAATATTGTGACAATTTCACTGTTCGTACAAGCCCGTTAAATTGTGAGATGGTCAATGATTGGTCCATTTCCAATGTCAAGCCTTACTTATATCATAAAATGAATAAACTTCTACATGTTATTATGCAGATCTTAAAGGCGGATGAAAAAGAGTTGACTAATCAAATGCACGAAGACCCCACTACAAACTTGACTCAATACAGACTAATACTAATATAGACTAATATACCTAGGGGTAAGTATTATAAAATCACTACAGCGATTCCATGAAATTACAATAACACTAAAAAAAAAAACGTTAAATCGTGAGAAATGTAGGCGGTTGACAAAGTTTGGTGCAATTATAATTTTACTAGTGAAATTATAATATGACTGGTTTGGCAATATCCCTGCGACACATACACGCTCACACGAATACATTTACAATCAAACTACACCTCACTAAGTACACACAACCATGTTAACAAAACCGGCCTCACCACAGAACATAAATATATTCTCTCAGTATATTCAATGTAGAGTGCGTTTCATCAAATAGTTCCTTTGCCGTAATGTTGGCTCCACTGTTAAACTTTAAGAACGGACCAATTACGTAGCGCCGTAGCGTACTCGTGTTCGTCCTATAACAGTGCTGCCAACATTACGGCATAGGAACTATTTGATGAAACGCACTTCTACTCTGTGTTCTACGCTACGAGGGCCTCTCGTCACTGTTGACAGCGCTATGTCTTGGTCTGAGGATGTCACATGCCTTCGAATTTTTGGTTCTATCTAGGACATGTCGATTTCCTCACGATGTTCTCCTTAACCGTTTTTAGAGCAGTTGTGATGAAATAATTTACACAAAGTAAAGCGAGTGTCTCGCCGAGCAATGGCCAGATGGGTGGACGACTTACAGAAGATCCGGGGAAGACCTGGATGAGACTCGTACAGACCAGGCAAGCGTGGCACAGAAGGAGGAGGCCTATACTCAGCAGTGGGTGGATCAAGACTGCCATATTATAATGTACTCTGTGAAGACTGCAAATGATGATGATGAAAGCATCTGTCTGAGTTCGAACCTATAACTTGTTATTAACTGGAGGCCGATACCACAGGGCCACCACTGCTCCGGAATGATAGGTATGTATGAGAACCAAGAGCGCGGCGTGCCCATTGTAGATAAATAATATCTGAATATTAATCGGCACCACCACTTAGCCAGTGCGCAATCTTCCACTTGTTGCTATTATTATCATCACAGGCGGACGTCATTTGATTTGTTGCCGTTTGAGTCTGTGGTTAATTTAAATGAATGATTTATTAATCGTATTGAAAATAAACATATTGTTATTTTAAAAAAAAGTTTCGTTTTATAAGTAGACTAAAACCATATTTCAATTAAATCTAATGTTAAATCTATGGTTTAAAAAATATATTTTTTTTTATATGGTCACCCTAATTCTACGTGGAGAAAAAAGAAGCAAATTGTTTATTCGCCATTAAAATGGCGTCATCGAAGGAAACCTATTGTTTGTGTGGTCAACCTTATAATATTGGACAATTTATGATAGAATGTGATTGCTGTCGTGAGTGGTTTCATGGCAGGTAATAAGGAAAATATATAAATTTCACAGTGAAAGTTTCGTTGTGTGTTAAAAAAATCCAATCAAGATTGACAGTGTATGCGCGTTCGGCCATCACTTGTATGCGAATGTTTTACTCAATATTTCTTATTTTTCTGTTCTCTGGCGTGATTTTCACCGTTTATTAGGCACGATACAGTTTTTATTTAATTATCCAGGATTTCTGCGGCGCATTCCAAGAGTTCTTGTTTGTTTACATCAGTGGTCGTCATGGGTTTATCAGAATGCGCTTTCCTGCCGTGCATTCTTTGTGTTTATTTATGTTATTTTATGCATGATAACGTGTTGTTACTGGCAAAATCATACAGTTGTATTATTTCTTTTACTATTGCCTTAGTTTTTGATGTTTTGTTCGAAGTTACAGTAGCCCTTAGCAACTGTTGTGAAATCCCTAGACCCTAATTAGATGCCAGAGAAGGCAGGGGTCAAAAAAACTGCTACGTTCTGAGGACTTTGGTCGCCCCTAGTTGCCTTAAGTGCACTATGGTTAGTTAGGTTGAGCATAACTGTGAAGTACACACAGTATCTACATATTAATGTTTTAATGAATGTTTGTGATAATTATGTACTATGTGGTGTTAAATTACTATGTAACATGCACATAAAAACCTACATTTGAATATACTTTAGCCATAGCTGGCAATTAAAACATGAAACATAATTATTTTTGTTGTAATATTACTATAATGGTTATAATTTAAAATCCTACAATCTTAGTTTTCAGTCAATCAATTATTTGTTACACCATATTCCACTGCTGTAGTCTTTACATTCTCTATTTGTATCTCAACACCTATTTAGACTGTTATAATTTTTTACCTTACTATCAATCATAAGTACTTTCTGAGTTTATCTTGGACATTATTGATATTGATGAAGGAAATTTATTTATTATGGCACTCCCATCTCGGAACAACTAGATCACAAACATATTTACAGAGAGCATATCATATAACATATAACCCTTACATTATTTGCCTATTTATAATTAAAGTAATATTAAAATCAATAAGTTTACTACTTATAATAAATTAATACAAGTCTGAGATCGCCAACCCGTTGAGCAAGCGTGGTGATCAATGCTCGTGCTTTCTCTGTATGAGAAGAGGCCTTTGCCCTGCAATGGGACAATAATGGGCTGGTATTATTAAATCTTTTATAGTGTTTTATAGATGTTCATTATTTTTTAAATATTTATTATTAAATACATTTGATGATTATACAAATATCCCGATAACCGTTTTTGCTGTGCCCATCAGGGTTCACATCCATATTTATGTAAAACCAACCACCTAAGTTCACATGTAGGAAAAATAAATATATAGAATATCCCTTTAGACTTGTTATTGGGGTGAGAGGTTTCTTTGAATGATTCTTCATGATCGGAGTTGGAGATGAAGATATAACTCATATTCATTGTCAGGCACAGAAATGCAATAAATGTTAAAAAGGTAATGAAAAAAAAAAACTATTACCAATAAAACAAAATTTAACAATAATTAATGTAATGTTTGTTTGCTTCTCTACAAGAATATTACTTAGGTACGTGTAAAAAATAGAGCTCTATGAATAAATAAAAAATATATAAATAATGCAAACTGTGTCCGTGAATAATTAAATCTTTGCATACAAAAGCGTACACAATGAGTATTTTTTACAATTGCTTTATTTTATTAAAATTTCACATTTAGGTAACAGCTATCCTAGTATAGTCACTTATTGAAAAGTAACATAAAGGCTTACCCCCTATTGTTTGGGAAAAATAACTGGTGATGTGGGTGTTACTTTACATACACCTCTGCCTAACCCTTTTTAGATTATAGGCATGATTTATGTTATGTTATCTATATTATGTGATTTGACTCCATATTAAATGTTTTTCAGATTGTCTGATAGGATCCAGGAATCTTAATTTTGGGGTCAGTTTACACTAGGGTTGCCAACCATTCTGTTTTCCCAGGACCGGTAGGTCCCATTTGTTCTATGGAACATGACATAATAGAACAAATTGAGAAAGTATTGTCCCTATTTGTACTATTGAACAGTTTGTACTTTTTGTCTCAAATTGTTCCATAGAACAAACTAAGTATATAAACTTCTGGAAGTTGATATGTAAGAAAAATTGTTTTTAGTTTGTAGTTACAGAAACACGTATTGTTAAACTGCTGTTTTGCTTTTATTTTTCAAAATAACTATATTATGTAACAAGTAGTTTAAATTTTTTGATAGTGAACTGTACCTGGTATTAAGGCTCTTTTTCTTCTCTCACAGACAAATAAAAACAGGAGCAAAAGCTAGTATGTAGATCTATAGTACAAATAGGGACAATATTTTCTCAATTTGTTCTATTACGTCATGTTCCATAGAACAAATGGGACCTACCGCCCAGGACATGTCCTGCTTTTTCAGATGTACTGTCCAGGACATCCTTTTAAGTAACATCCTGGGTTTTTTAAAGCATCCTGGTAAATTCTGGTAGCCTTCAACCTTACGTTTATCGATCGGCCCCGCGCCCCGCGCTTGAAGGCCATAGCAAATACTTTTAAAAATAAAGATGTACCTTGCACTCTGCTTGTTGTCTCTTTCTCACTACTATTTTCGTTCATTCATTTTTTTTATAATGAAATGAATGAATGAACGAACAAACACAGAGCTATCATTAAAAATTGTATTAAAGTAAATACAAAATTGAGTTTCATTGAACTTGTTTTCATTGCATGTTGCTATTAACTACTGCGTCATGTTTAAAATGTCCAGGGTATTTTCACCTTTTAATACTGGTTTTAAAAATTTGGAGATGGCAACCCTAGTTTACAACAGCAGACGGCTCGGTACTACTCTGTAGTTGATTTAATTAATCAACGTTTAAGTGCTAATACTTACAATATTTTTGTTACAGCTGTGTTGATGTCAAAATATATCATTCTGATGACATAGACAAGTATCACTGTCCAAAATGTGCACAGACTTATGGACCTTCAGTATGTAAGTAAATTACAAACCATACTTAAGGGCTTGCTACACGGCTGCCAACCGGCTCCCGACAGTGGTGACCTTGGTGGTTTATAACCATGTAGATGGTGGTTTACGACCAAATTTCAAACAGGGTCTGCCTGTCGCCAACCAAGGTTACCTCTGTCGGGGACGCGGTTGGTAGCCTTGTAGCAAGCACTTTAGATACCATAGATCACAATACAGTGTTTGTTTCACAAGTGTATGTTTCACAACACAGTGCTCAGCTTGAGCACTGTGTTGTGAAACAAATTTTAGGTGATTATAATAATAGGCTTTAATAGAGGTGTGTGTAGAATACAATATGGTACCATTTTTTTTTTGTTATGAAAACTAACAGTCTTAAAATAATAATAATGTAACAAGTACATAAAAAGGAGAGGAAAGAATCAAAGGGGATCACACTTTTTTTAAATTAAATTTTTTGTTTTGTTAGATTAGAGGGATTATAAAACACTCTTTTGAAGATAGAAAGAGTATTTAGTGGAATTCCTCTCATAGAATTATTTAATGTCAGCAGATTATCGGATTGAGGTTAAGAAGATGAAAAAAAAAAATTTTTTGTGTGGTACATATTATCATAGCAAATATTGACTGACCAACTAATTTCACTCATAATCAACAACTTCGGAGCAGTTAAGCCTGGTAACTGCGGCCGTGATTTACGACCTGTATGTCAACGGTTCGAACCCAGACAGGCGCTTTACTTTGTGTAAATAATTACATCACCACTGCTCTTAAAACGGTGTAGGAAAACATCGTGAGGTGATCGGCATGTCTTAGAACCCAAAATTCGAAGTCATATGAGAACTACCAACCCTCACTGGGCCCGCGTGGTCGATACGGCACACTCCCTCTCACTGGTAGGAAGGCATGTGTTGTGTCCCAGCAGTGGGAATATTATAGGCTAATTATGCTCATATAACAACTTCTTTTCTAGTAAAAATCCCAACAAACAACCACCGCGCGGACCGCTACGAACTGGGCGCAGAGACCCGCCCCTCGCAGGTGGGCACCCCGGCGTGGGTTCGCGCGCTGGCCGCGCGTCCCTTGCGCCCGGCCCCGGCGGCCCTGCAGCGCATGAGCCCGCACCAGTTCGTTGAGGATTTTATCAGAGATAATGGTGAGTGCAGCAATGAATTTTACTAACACTTTACCAGCTCCCTTTGTAGAACCTAGCCATCGACGATTGTAGGACGAGCTATCCACAAGTTGACGAATTCCTTGTGGATAGCTTGTCTGGGGAAGTACAATGCTAAGTGCAATATGCTTCCTCGGACGAAGACCAGATGTAGAATGTTGCTGCATTTAGTGCAGTATGTGAGAGATTCAGAAGCACCCCAGCAGTCCAAATGTTTAACTTTCTATTGTGTTTGTTTATTTCGCTAGGAATGGCCAGTTCTGGCATAAGAAACCTCCTATCCTGGTGCTTTCTATTTCCTATTCATGATATTCATAAAATTATAGTCCTAAAATATATTATACTCCTAAAATATATTATACTCATAAAATATATTATACTCAAAAAATATATTATACTCATAAAATATATTATACTCCTAAATGTATTATACTCTTAAATATATTATACTCCTAAAGTATATTATACTCCTAAAATTTCGTAGCAGTATGTTTTAATAGCGTAATATAAAGGAATATGATGGATCTTTTTTTAAATCATTTTCTTTAAATGATTGAGAGCAGTGGTGGCCCAATAGTAACAACTGCGACTTAAGAGTTGTAGGTCGTGGTTCGAACCCAAGTAGGCGCCTTACTCTGTGTAAATTATTTCATCATGACTACTCTCAAAACGGTAAAAGAAAATATCGTGCGGAAATCGGTATGTCCTAAATTAAAAAATTCGAAGACGTAACAGCCACCAACCCGTACTGGGCCTGCGTGGTGGATTATGGCCCACTCCCTCTTACAGAAAGAGGAGGCCTGTGTCCCAGTAGTGGGAACATTATCGGCTGATATTATGCTATGCTTATGCTAATAAATTATTTATCTTTTTCTGCACAGGATTCACGCGACCAGTAACATTCACAACTTCAGAGGGTTTGGATATGAAGACTCCCAACCCTGGCACATTCACAGTCAGATCCGTGCTTAGGTTCTGTGGAGCGCAATTAGAGGTAAACAAAATTACATAGTACTTACAATATTACTAGTTGCTTTCCGCTCGCGTGGACTGTAATTCTTTTCTAAAATAAAAGTAGCCAAAGTAAACCCTTAAAACATCAGCTATCTGCCAGTGCAAGTCCCGTCAAAATCGGTCCAGCCGTTTCGGAGATTAACCAGAACACACAGACAGACATACAAACAAAAAAAAGTCTGTGTTGTAAGTACTGTATATACTTTCATATGCATTCAGTAAAAAGCTGTTATGTTGACATTACAAGGATACACTTCAATTTTACTTATTTGTATGTATGTATAGATCATAGACAACTTTCTATGGTTCTTTGTCAAAAAGTAGTCCAGTTTTTTCGTGTTAATTGAAAGTATGTTTAAAATAAAAATAATTTATTGATATGCAGTGCTAATGGACATAGGTTGCTTCCAAGCTTTTTAATGTCTCATATATGTCAGAAAATACAATAGAAGTGGATATATTTAGTAACCTATTCCGCTTAGCTAGCGGCGATGAGCGCAGATACTTGGTGTGGCAACACGCCGTGTTCGAGTTTGCGACAAGTCAATCGACATCCTGAGAGGTGAAACACGTGTCGATTTCTTTCAGGGTTTTTTTTAAGACTCTCTAGCTAAGCGGAACAGGTTACTAAATATATCCACTTCTATTGTATTTTATAATGGATTTACGCAAGGTCACGCCTGAATCAATTAACTGTGTCATATGTCTTCATAAAAGCATCACAAACTTTCTCGCCTCTTATGTAACAAATGATAGGGGAGCCACTGAGAGCCAATGAGCCCACTGTCGCAACCCAGTGACTACGAGATGTTTCCGAATTGTGTAACTTCTTAAAACGACAGTAAGCTTTTAATTTTTTCACAAACAATTACCCTTGTTATCAAGAAGTGCGTTGGCAGGCACAAAACTTGCATGAAAACCGCAATAATGACGTATTCAGACATAATTGATATCGCTGTCGCGCTCGGTAGGGATGCTGGTCCAAAGTAACTAACCAGAAGGCGGCCCAGTACCGCTACCGAACGCAGCTGAATAGACCTTTAGCAGCTTTTTTTTTTGGGTGGGAAATTTTCAAATAACTTCTCCCACTCTGGGCGGAGCGGGAGGGCGTGTCAGACTCTTACTGACTAAAACCCACCCGTGTTCCTTCGGTTGCTCTGTTTTCTTCGCACCCCCGGCAGAGACCTTTAATCGTTAAGCAAACAATGTTTACATTCTTTCTTCATAGGTGGAGGTAATAGATGTTCGTAAGCAGTCAACTCTACGCATGCCGCTGGGCGACTTCGTAGACTATTTCGAGACGCCGCCCGAACACCGCGATGAGAAGGTGTTGAATGTGCTCAGTCTGGAGTTCAGCGAGACCAAGTGAGTGATGATGACCATTGATTTGTCTTTTAGGTGCCTATTTCAGAAGTTCCGCGTTGCCAGTACCCTAATGGCGTAATACAACACAAACTGTTTCGATTTGAAACAGATTGCTAATCCATTGCTTCAAAAGTTAGAAAAAAAAAAATCTGCTCAACAACGTAAATAACGCAATGAATGTTGTTGAACTGTCAAAATAAAACAAATTAGGCATAATCGTTTACGAAAATAAGTTACGCAATTAGGGTACAGGTGAAATCATACTACAAACCTGTTGATTTGAAATTATTTGCTTTTAGATCTAAAAGAACTTCATACCGTATACAAGAGACCTTTGAGTTCGTTTCGGTATTTTTTTTCAGAGTAGTCAGATATGAAATATAATTTATTGTTGATGTGTAAAAGTGTTTTTGGAACAAAATTAAAATATTTTATTTTACATAAATCTAATTGGGCGTTTATGAAACGTCAGAAGCTTTCGTCTCGAGCCAATTTCTGAAGTAACCTATAATCCCGCCAGCATGGCCCGCGCCGTGGAGCCGCCGGGCGTGGCGCGCGCGCTGGACTGGGCCGAGCGCGTGTGGGGCGCGGCCCGCGAGCGCCCGCCCGCGCCGCAGGTGCGCAAGTACTGCCTCATGTCGCCCGCGGGCGCCTACACCGACTTCCACGTCGACTTCGGCGGGACCACTGTGTGGTACCACGTGCTGCATGGACGGAAGGTGAGGACAACGAGAACTAGAACTATATTTGATATAGAGCAGGAGGAGAAAAGGCAAATTAAGTGTATTCTTAGGCATCTTAAGGTTAAACTAGTCGCGGGCTCGAACTCACTAGTGGGCATGGCCGAAAAGCACGCTGTCTCACCTGGCATCGTGTCCGACAGAGATAGTGTCAGTGATGAGCAATTAGACGCTGGTCTACATGCACAACGTCTAGTTCGCACGCACACAAACACCGTTCCGAACTATTTTAGTAAAACGAGCGCGTAAAAAATTACGAAAAGTCCTTTGGAAAATCGAGTTTTATGAAAAAACAACTGCATAAATCAATTACAAATAAAGTTTATTGAACTCTTCGATAATTAAGCTTCGTCTCATAGTTTGCGAACTATATTTTGTGACTGTATTTTTAGAATAAGAATGGGATATAATTTGACTGTCAGTTTTATAGTGCATACTTGAGCTCTGACAACTTCAGTAGATGTTTCAAACCGAGATAGTATTTTTTTCTTTTATATAGTAACTTCTTGTATTCACAGACATGAAAATCATACACCAACAGTTTCTGGGTGATTGCTGCTTGTAATTAGCAGTAGAAGTGAAAACAATCAACCAATGCATAACCCTAATGAACCCATTGCTTCTATTCCAGATCTTCTACCTAATCCCGCCCACAGCAACAAACCTGGCCCTGTACCAACAATGGTCGGCCGCCAACAACCAGAACGAGCGCTTCTTCGGCGACATGGTGGAGTGGTACGGCACGGCCGAGCTCGGCGCCGCGCAGACGCTGTTCATCCCGAGCGGCTGGATACACGCCGTGCTCACTCCCTGCGACTCGCTCGTCTTCGGAGGGAACTTCCTGCATTCGTATGCCATTGAGATGCAGTTGCAGTAAGTAACTTGATTTACCATACTAGAAATAAGTGTAATAATATGATCAGGTCAAATCTCAGGCTGTGGGTCATCATGACTTTCATTTAACTTATAAGTCAATCGGTGATGCTCACTGCTGGACTCGGTCAAAATCCATTAATCAAAAACAAAGGCATGATCCAAGAATATCATCTGCATCTAGGAATGGTGGGTCTAATTTCCACTCTCACACTCACACTCAGATAATACAGAACGGCAGCATACACCAAAATTATACCAAATTTTATATTTACATTTTATTTTAAGATTTGATTTTAGTTTTCCATTAATCACGAGGCTAACTAGTTTAATGGTAGCCAATTTCAACTTTTATTTAATTTAATAATTACCAAAATCTTGTACCTACCTATTTAATAGTGCTCAAGATACAGGCTGTGCCTATCTGGGACCAATAAATTGTAATTTTGAATTAAAATTAAAAATAACGATTTTTACTCTTTTTTGCTTTTAATTGTGTTGCCATTTAATTTGAAAACAAATCAAGCTCTGAATAGCATAATCTGCTTTCATATCTGATGTATGTTTGAGGCAATACCTGGCCATTATCTCTATCTTTTATATTGTCTATTCTTATATTTATCTTTCCTTGCAGGATCTATGAGATAGAGCGTCGCGTAGAAACGCCCACAATGTTCCGGTACCCGCTGTTCGAGGCGATGCACTGGTACGCCGGGGCACATCTACTCACTATGTTGCGTCGGCACAATGAGGAGACACAGGTATGATGAAAATGCCTGTTTTATTTATTTCTCACCTCTCAAGGGTACCTTTTTGTTCCATTTCTCTTCTCCAATGGAACAAAAAAATAGCCCTATGGTATCCTACGGAGAGGAAGAGAAAGAAAGGGAAGCCCTCGAAAAAATGGCAATGACTTGGTGAAAAAAACGGGAAAGTCGTGGAATAGACAGACAAGGAACAGGGAGAATTGGAAGGTGATGGAGGAGGCCTTTGCCAAAGGGCACACAGAAAAACAGAACTGAGATTAAAATTTTTGTAATAAAACTAAAACTCGAAAAAAGGCAATAAAATAAATAATTTATTTAGGATCTGCCATAAAGGATTATAAATACCTAATAAATGTCACATAAATAATGGACAACATCAGGAATGAAGCAGGTGTACTCCTTCACTAATAGGAGACCACAGCATCTTCAGCTCAATAGTCTCCTTTGATTCTCCTTTTCTTTGTTCTTATACAGCATATAGTCTACATAATTTTATGTTGATTCAAGATATATCAGTGCTTTGCAAAATTTGATCCTTATGAGCAATACTGTCGCTCACTGACTATTACCTTTTGCAAATAAACATTCAGTATTATAAGTATGGCTAAGTGCGTGTCGGACCATGCACAAAGAATGGTTCCGTAGTTGGTAGGAATTTATGCCAAGAACAAACTTAACTTTGTAGTTAAAAAACATGTTCCAACTGCAAATGTAAGTTTATTCACATTAAGTATAGAACTATTCTCCTTATATTTTCAAAATTGTATGCTCAGTATTTTCGGAGATAAGGGGTAATGGCGGGGGATAATGGTCAATTTTCATCTATTTTCTTGAATAAATAAAAATATTTAATTAAAAAAAAAAAATTGATACCTTCTCAGTAACTAATAAATGAACATTATGTTGTACAGGACGAAGAGTTCACACTCAGTGAGAGCAGCGTTCGCCTGACGCCGGTCGCGTTGCCGCCTCTGTTGCTTCGCGGCATCAAAATACTCTCCAACGCGCTCAAAGAGTGGCATGCGCTTAAAAGTGTAAGTAATATATGATTCGTAAATAATATAAAGAAGATTTGATGATACGACTGATGGCTATGGGCTCGCCTCCTAATAATAGGTAATTCGGTTTGGTATCCGCAACTCCACGTCAAAGCGCGTATTTTGCGTACGGGTGGGAAAATCGGTTATTCGATCCACCCTAGCTCCCCCAAAGAAGGCCAGCAACGCCTTGGTGTAACTGACAATCTCACGTAGGGTACCTGGGTTACCGAATTACTTGGCCCTGTATGTGGGGAGCACCGGGCAGTCTAACAGCACATGAGCTGCTGTCTCGTCGTGCTCCATGCAGGCTCTGCACAGCGGACTGTCTGTGACTCCTATGACGAAGAGGTGTTTATTAAAAGACCCGTGGTCAGTTACAGCTGCTGTAATTGTACGCAGCTGCTGTTTCGTTAGTCGGAGAACCTGTACCCTTTTGGGGAATTTAAGCGTGACATTGTTTTAATAACAAAACGCCTTTGAACAAAATAGAATATGGCAGCAAGGCCTTACCCGATATAATGTAATGTTACGGACTCTGTCTGAAATAAAAATGCATTATTATTTTTATGTTTCTTGACATTTCTCGGGACCCTGGGGTCCCGGACCTTTGGAAGGCGTACGAGGGGCCGAAGCCAACTCGCAGAGGCCCGTTAGTCGTTTTTAATGAAATGAGGCACCAACCGACGATTGTCCCTGTTCGCACTATGCAAGTGCACCCAAGGACAACCCCCGGTTGGTAGGGCTATTGCAGGATATGGAAACAAAGATATTGGATTATGGATTTGGGTGGCTAAAGTGTATTATTATTACGAAAAAGTGAGCTCACCTTTGTGAAAAATGATTGTAAGAAAAGAAACGAAATTAATAAATGAATGATGTATTTTTCTGTCACTATTCATCTAATCAAAGTCTTTTGTGATTGCAGACAGACACAGCGAAACGTGACAACGTGCCCAAATGCCTGAACTCCGGCCAACTAGTGCGTGAGCTGTGCAAGGAACTAAGAACCTTGGAGAAACGTTCTACCACCACTACTAATAAAGATAAGGTTAGTGTATCAGATTATTTCATCTGTTGAGGTCTGATTTCTGCCTGACTGGTTGTTTGTCAAAAGTTTTGGGACTTTTGTTTACCTGTAAAAACTGGCATTATAGTGACCTGGTAGTGGAGATTACACCTGGAAAAATAATGCCATTTTGGTAGGGATACACGAAGTGGCAAAAAGTATTGATATAAAAAAACAATATCGATTTCTATATATCGAAACATAAATATCGATATATTGAAACATAAATATCGATATATCGAAACATAAATATCGATATATCCGTGAAATTTTCTAAAAAAAGTTGTTGTTTTATAGTCTCTTCCACAAAAATTACGCGAAACGTTTTCTATTTATATTCTATTGAAAAAATTCTGAAATGATTCCCAAATTTCACAAACAGTTTGTATTTTTAATACGTTGCTGAATGCCAGTTGCTTTGGGTTTTATGTTAGCTTATTTATCCCCACTTGCAATTTTTATCCAAGCAAGCTAGTTGCTCAATTGGAAATATATCGTGTTTGACACATTTTCGATAGATACTTGATATAAATATTGCTTAAGAATATTAATATGTCGATTTTTTTGTGACTGAAACTATTAATAAGACGGCCATAGCATGTACTTAACTTATTCAACTGTTTTGTTACTTGGGGCTCTTCGAAGAACTGTAATTTTATTTTAAAACTTATAGTTCAGTTTGCAGCATTTCTTACATTTGTTAACCTCGCCCATCATCATATCCTAGTCACAAAATTGTCAAGGAAATTGAATTATCTTTATTGGGAAAGTCTATAAAACTCATAAATCGTGAAAACAACATCAAGACAAGTATACCTTTTTTTCCAGGACTTCAAAATAAAGAACCACTCGTCCCCCAGCAAGTCACATTCGAAGAAAGCAGTGAGCAACTCTAAGAAATCTCTCAAGCTGACTCTGCCGAAGCCCATAATGCACATGGGACAGAACGGAGAGTTTGTGGAGGAGAAGGTTTACGCTGACAAGTTTTATATTGATAATAAGGTAAGTTATTGTATGGCCAACACCGACATAGAGCCCTTGCCATGCCGCGCCTTCGCAAATCCTCACCTACTGAACAAAATGGGGCCTTGGCCTAGCAAAAATGTTATTGACTGGACTAGATAACATCCTAACATGTTTTTTTAGATTCTTGGCTGTAATTAGATGTTGTAGAAAATACAATCAAGCATATTGCTTCTAAAGGATTGCCTTCATGACGAAAAAATCCGGGCCTTAATAATAGCAAGTCGAGTTTTAGAAAGAGAGAGGTTTACAAAGGACAAACTATTTGTAAATTTCTTACGTTTTACGACCGAAAATAGATTTTCATCGGAAAAATAAAACGAAAATGTAGCTTCGGCTTTAGTCGAAACGAAAATGATTTAGACATTAAAAAAATATTAATAATTATTTCCGCTGTACACTGAAATCGTTTTTTTTACACCTAGGGAGAGAAAGAGCAAATTAGGCTTTAAAAGAAATTAAACACGATAGCCGAACTGCCGAATCATGACCTTTTGGCCGAAAACAAACCGAAGCTTCGGTCGTCATTTATCTGTTGCTCATATTTTTCGTCATTTAATTAACTTTGTTAACTTTATTTATTTATTATTCGCTCAACTATTTATCACTTATTTAATTGCACAAATAGTGATATTTATGTAATTGACAAAATTTTGTAGGTATTGTTTTTGTACTTAATATGGGTCAAGGACCATGTAGCACACACGACCTGTATGTTCACTCTATACCAGGGGTGGCCAACTTGGTTGGACCCAAGATATATTGTTTACTGACGAAACCCTATGCGATCTACCAATTACATACTTCTTGAAATTTTTAATACAATTACCTACGTAGTATTATTTACGTATTTTATTAAGAGATCATATAATTGAAAATTATTCTTAGTAACTACTTATTTATAGTAGTGCGAGTATTGCGTCTGAGCTACTGCGTGAGAGAGAGGATAAATAAAGTGATGGAACGGCGATTGATAAATGATAGACGATGCGCGCAGGAGTTTCTGATGACGTTGCGTGGTCTGTTCTACCTATTTTTTGTTAAAAAATATTTTTAGTTAAATTAACTTTTTTTTTTTTGTTTTGCCACGATCGACTGGACTAATAGCCGCGATCGATCGCCACCCCTGCTATATACAATGTGTGGCTCACGGCCCTAAAGTGGTGTTACTTTCGTAAGCTGTGGTCAAATACCTAATTTCTTATCTCCATTCCCCAGGAGGTAGTCTACCAAGAAAGATACGTAACAGCACAAGACGTAAAGTTCGCGAACGGAATACCGGACACAAAGTACGTGGTAGAAGGCAAGGAGATGGTGATGCCGGAGAAAGGGTACGCCTATCAGACGTACGAGGAGGTCTCCTATCCGGAGAATGGATCGTACGTCGAGAGGACTGATAAGAAGCCGACTTTGAAGATCAAGATGAAGTAAGTGGAGGTTTTACCGTTTTTAACCATTTATAGAGTCTAGATTTCGTCTTCGGTTCGGCCGATATATCCATTTTCGAAGAAAAGTTAAGTGCCGGCAAATCAGTACTTTCTATTCGTTTATTCAGAGAAAATTGATAGTAACAACAAATAAAAGTATCATTACTGTGACAATGAAGAAAATAAATGCTTTTTTACCGCACACTACCTGACCCGACAGAGGGGCTGTCAACATTTCAATGTATAGAAAAAAGAACACAGTTTTTTCCCTAATTGGCCAAAGGTTTTTTCAGTAAGAACCTGACTCGGGACTATTATGAATATTTTAAAACAAAAATTTGCCAAAATCGGTCCAGCCGTTCTGAAGTGATACGCTTAACAACAAACAGCATTTCATTTTTATTATATAGAAGTTAGCTGCGCCCCGCGGTTTCACCCGCACAAATTTCGATCCCGTGAGAATATCGGAATAAAAGGTATCCTATTTCCTTCTCCAGGTCATGGTCTACCCATGTGCCAAAATTTATCCAAATCCGTTCAGCCGTTTTAGTGTGAAAGCGTAACAAACAAACAAACTCACTCTCGCATTTATAATATTAGGTACGATTATGTCTTCGAAAAAAGTATAAAGTTTCGTAAATAGAGAAGAAAGAAAATACGTTTATTTGCGGTAAACATGACGCAAAGAAAGAACACAAAAAATAATAATTTGAGGGAAAATATGCGTCACATCTACGCAAAATGGCCATCGCTCAGCATAATGCTGCGACCCCAAGCGAGACAGAGCCACAGCGCTGTTTTCAGCGACAGCCGACGTTGACGCGATGACGTCCACAATTAAACAGTCATTTAGTTTGCCACACAAACAAAGATATACAAAATTAAAAGTTAAAGTCAAGACGAACAATCGACGTACCTAACATTTTCACAACAGTATTTAATTTTAAGCACAATTATTTCTTAAAACGAATAATTGAGATGGGAATTAAATTAGGGTTTATCCAAAAAGATTTGGGTCACGGCTTTTCCAAATATAATATATGTATTAACACTAATGTTTAAGATGTGTATGTAATTACTAACAAATTGAATTGTATGATCTGACAATAAAATTATTTGATAGATTGATTTTCTGGCAGCTGATGCGGATTTCATTGTTATGAGTCCTATATACCTGTTTGTTCCTAACGAAGGGTATCCATGACGATTCCCCTACAAAAAAGTATGAATTTAAAACCAACTAATCTAAAATCTCTTGTTACAGCAACTCGCCCTCCTCATCTCGCGACGACGCCCCCCCTCCCTACTCCCTCCCCGAGCACTCGATCCTCAAATCCCACCTCATTCGTACAGACAGACCTCCCGTCTTGAAGCCTATACATCAGTGGACCATCTCTAAGAAGGACATCGGAGACTACCATGAGGAGCAGATACTGTTCACTAACGAGAATTTACAGGCTAACGTTAGGATTGATGGACAGGAGATGAATTATGGACCTGGTGAGTGGACAATCTTTTTTAGACCGTTTTATTTACCCACAGCCGCACGGGTCGATCCATCAGGTTAAGCTACGCTTGCCGGGGTTGGTCCGTGGATGGGTGGCTATCTTTACATACCGAGACTCCTTCGGGTCTCGGAAAGCACGTTAAGCCGTTGGTCCCGGCTGTCATTCGTGGATCTTTGACAGTCGTTACGGGTCATCAGAAGCCCGAAAGTCTGACAACCAGTCTTCCCAAGGGGTATCGTATTATCCAGTTACTGGTTTGTGGAGGTCAGATAGGCAGTCGCTCCATGTAAAATACTGGTAGTTAGCTGCATCTAGTTAGACTGGAACTCGACCCCGATATAGTTGGGAAAAGGCTCGGCAGGTGATGATGAGGCAGTCCCCATGACTGCCTATTTTTTTTGTCAACTTATCAGTGTCAGCATATTCTTATTATTGTAATGCCTAATGTCCCCTTGCGCAAGTTTTCTTTTTGCTGCAAGTTCAACAGTGCGCTTTTATTTAGGTATTCATTTAGCAATAGGGCTTATGAAAAGTGGCATAAGTGGGCAATGCATGAAGTTTATAAAACAAGTTTTATTGCAGCATTAAACATTGGAGTCATAGCATATTTGGAGCTGTGGTGGCCCCGACTTACCGAGTTGTAGTTCGTGGGTTCGAAGCCTGGCGGGCGCTTTACTTTGTGTGAATAATTTCATCACCACTGCTCTCACAACGGTGAAGGAAGACATCGAGTGGAAACTGGCATGTCCTAGAACCAAAAATTCCAAGACATGTGACATCTACCAACCCGCACTGGGCCCGCGTGGTGCTCTCTCTCGAAGAGAGCAGCCTGTGTCCCAGCAGTGGGAACATAATAAGCTGATCCAACTGATACTGACAGCATCGTTAAAAAATTCCCACTGTATTTTTCACCGAACTCAACATAACTCGGTATAAAATCATTAAAAGGACTTGTGAGATTTTCAATAACCAGTAGTATGGCGAGGCTTTGACTCTTTTATTTATAAATGTCTCTTTCTTAGGCATGTACTCAGCAGAAGACATTCAACAAGACTACCAGTACTCTGAATCGGCAAAGCCAGGGTCATATCAACCAGCAGTATACAGCTACCAACAGCCGCAACATATAGCGTACACCACTGTGGATAACTATCAGAGATATGAAGAAGTACCTTCTGTGCATCAGGTAAATACCATGTAACCTGCAGTTACCTACTGATTTAAGGCTATTAAAACCTTGAACATGTTTAGATATTTCGTCTTCTATTTCTCTTCTTTCATTTTTTTTTGTTAGTCAATACTGTGCCACTTCTGGGCAAAGGCCTCTCATTCTTACCATTAAGCGATGCAAATTGAAACGTCAAAAGTAATGCGTTAACAAAGTAATACACAATAGTGTGAGAAAGTCCAAAAATGATTAACGTCTTCGTAATATTCTTTATTTCAAGATTAACATAATGCTGGTATACGCTCCAGAGTTGCGACTTATTTGAAATACTTGTATTTAAAATGCAAATACAAAATGCAAAATACGTACTTTATCTTTAAAAACCTTTAAAAAAATCATATTGCATTTTATTTGAAATACTTTTCGAGATGTATTTTATATTTACAGACTCCTCAGTAAACGCAACTGACGGTAGCAGTGTAAATGCATAGATTTGGAAACACTCCAATATTTAAAAGATGAAGCCACAAGTCTAGCCATTCTAAATACGTACCCAAAAATAAAAGAGTATTCCTAAAATACAAAATACACACCCACCTACCAAGTTCTGCACCAGTAGAAAGAGTATTTTCATATGGTGTTATGATCATGCGATACAACATATCTGATGCTCTTTTTGAATTACTAACTAGTATAGTTATTAATATCTTTAATAAATAAAAAACACAAATTTCATCTAAAAGTATTTTATTTGAATAAAGTATTTTGAAAATACTTATTTTGCATTTAGTATTTAAAATACAAAAAGCAAAAGTATTTTGTATTTAAATACTTTTAAAAACTATTTTGTACAAGTCGTGCCATTAAAGATGAGACTTGACGCACCACGTGGTTTGACTTGCGCAGTAGACGATTTATGGGTCTCTTTAGCGGTATGAGGTCCTCGCCGGGGCGGCATCGGGGCGGGGGAAAGAGCGGCGGGAGGCGCGGTCAAGTCTCAACTTTAATGGCACGACCTGTACATCTCTGTATACGCTTCGCGTACTGATGCAACTATGTTAAATACATACAGTGTAATTCGTATTTAATGTTTGCAGCAAACAGCTAGTTATAGCAACGTAGCAGTACAAGAGACTGTGAACGGAGAGTATCATCACAATCAGCTGCCATCGTACGACGCGGCGATCGCACACCAGTATACAGCAACTACGGATTATGTAAGTAACGTTAGTATCCAGTTTACATACCTTTACTCGACACATTCTTCGTAAATGACTTGATGTATCGACGCAAACGAAGCAAATGCAGTATGTAACGATCGGCGTTCTGCAGTTTCTGTCTACCTCCATTGGAAGAAGGCGTGAGTTTATGTATAGTATATCTATTTTCTTAATGCCCCTCGGGTATCATCGGATTTCCGAATACAAACGAATGCTAATTTCCATATTCATCAATTATTAGATTGATTGTGTATAATAATTTGAATTCAGAACTAAGTACTTTATTGTTGTTTTGATTTCCGTGTGAACTATATAGAGCTGTCAAACTATTTTCCTATCTGTCGCCTGCAACTTTAGCGGTTTTCCTCCCATTTTTTAAATAAATTACAATAAGGGCCACCTCCGATTAGGTTCTCGTTAACTTACTTGGCAGATAATATCCTACAAATTCTGTTCCATTTTTGAATTTATTCGGTAAGTACCGACTATTCGGATATCGTGAAATAGGCCCTAAGTTAAAAGAATATTGGAAGAACAACTCTACATACTTCCAAGTCGATTGAGAGCGTCCGGTCTGCACCAAGTGCAAAGGGCAACTGATAGAAATCCGACAACTGACGAAACACGAGGTTTGCCGAGGGACATTAAGAACATAGTTTGTCTGTATATGTATATATTGCTGGGAATGTTTCGAGTGAAGAAGCTTCACATTCATGAGCGCTTGTTAGACGTGAACTTTCATTTTTCGGCCGTACTGACGGCTTTAAAGTTGTCAAAGAATAAAAGACCTGTTTAGACATTTGTCATCGCGACGTAACTAGTGAAGTAACCATACGACTCGGTACTCGATACTTACGATAAATCGATTCAAGTTTGTATGAGTATTTGATCGATTTGATTATGTATTGTAAAGTGCATTGTTAAAGTTCTGATTAGAAAATTTAACTTAAATTTTAATATTGTAGGTATTTTGAAATGATACAATGGTACGAAAGGTCAATTTGTCTTTAATTTAATATTTTTAGTTACGATAACATTCACTCAATCACAAAAAAGCAAGAAAAAGCGAAAGTGATTGAATCGTCATTCAATCATTTTCTTCGGATGATGAGCCAAAATCGTCAGTTGAGCTATCGTCACCTGTAAATATAATTAATTTCATTTTCAATTTTATTATCAATATTGACGTCTCTGTCAAAATCTTCCTTTATTATTTTTCGTGTTTTTTCTAGCACTTTTGCCCAGTCTTCTTTAGTAATTTTGGCATTTATAAGCTTCTTTCACCAATGTCATCATTGTCTTAGTGGAGAATGGCGGCTGTAAGCGCGAAACGAGAATACTCGCAATATATTCCATCATATTATTTACCGCCAAAAAAATTATGTATTTTTAAAATCACTTTATGTTATTAATTATTATTTTAATTGTTACTTTCAGTTTCGTTCCAAGTTACATTCTAGGGTCTTTCTCAAATGTCAAAACGGGCCTATTATTTTCCTGAACCTTTAGGTGCTCGAATGGGAAAAGTGCAACTGTCAAAATGGCGCTGTCGTAACTAGTTCCAAAACAAGCTAATAATACAAGGCATGAGGTGTTTTCTTTTTTTTAAATGACACGTTTTTGTGTCCCTAAATTATCCGAAATTGCAGTCCACCATTTTCCGAAAGACACTAAAATTAGAAAATTGTGGCTTAAAGCAATTCGTAGAGATTATTTAACAGTTTTTTTTTTTTGAAGAAACTGATTATAAGGAAATATTTAAGGTTTTGAATATTAGCATTTTCTATGTCAAATACTTGATTTAAAATAATGAAATCACCGAAAATAACAATAAAGTGAAATGAAACCAAACTCATGAATGAACACGAAACGGAATGAATGAACGGAATGTCAACTTTATTGTTGGTCGTAGGGACCTAGCTAGCTATGGTCACACCATCTACCGTTCCCGATTGCTCGAAAATTCGTTGCTTGTAACGTGCTCACTTTACACGAGAGCTCGCGGTGAGGACGCAATCTTAACACAATATTGTTTAGTTAATCTCGATGTGGTTGCAGAATTTGTCCCTCTTAAATTCTATTCTAGTAAGATGAGCAGAAAAATAACATCCCTATTTCAAGAATGACAACTAACTTATGCTCGAAGTTGATTTTAAACACCACCATCATTTCTAGGTTGTGGAAGAATCCAAACCCAGCGTATCCGCCACACCACCAACCCCAGTCCGTCGTTCCGAGCGCCCAGTTCGACGCCGCGTCTCCAACACATATGACTACGAAGATTCTGACTTGTACATTGATGATACACCGGCACCGCGACCCAGGAAGACCAAGCACAACAAACATACAGCTTATAGACGGAATGAGACCAGCAGTAATGGTGAGTCGGCCTAGCCTTAACATAACACATAAAAACACGGCTGTTTTTGCAGGGTGACCTATAGTTGGGAGGACGTGCGGTCGTGAGATGCCTGGTAGGCATGGCGGGCTGGTGCCAGTCGGGAGTGCGGCGAATGTACAAGTATCTCCCGGGCCTCCGACACTTGGTAGTAGTAGGAACAGTGGGATTTTAGTCGGTAGGACTCCAACATAACCCTCCGTTCTCCCAAAACGGAGTGTATCCATGAGTATTTCCTCGCGGAAAGAAACCCTACCTAGCCTTTTCTCTAACTATGTTGCGGTAGGCTTCTAGTCAAACCAGTTGCTGCTGAATACCAGTATATTACATGGAGTGGCTGCCTATCCGACTTGCTAAATCCAGTTACTGGGTACCGCGGTACACTTTGGTAAGACTGGTTGTCTGACTTTCGGGCTTCTGACGGATCCATAACGACTGTCATACGTCTAAGATGCGCGGGCGCCGAGACAAAGCAAGACTAAGGGTGCTTACATAAAGAAACAGATTATGGAAGTTTAAGCCTGTTTCTTTTTAAGTGAGCGCATAAGATAACGTGGAAATATTATTGCTGCACCGATCAGTATCGACCCGCACAGACTCGCCTGCACCGGAAACCTGTTTCTTTATGTAAGCACTCTATAGCACAATAATCATAACGCTTATAAACGGAATGAGGGCAGCAGTAATGGTGAGTCATCATCATCTGCCTAACCTTTTCTCAAATATGTTGAGGTCGGCTTCCAGTCTAACCGGATGCAGCCGAGTACCAGTATTTTACATGGAGCGACTGCCTGTCTTCCACAACTACTGAACAGTTGCATTTTTTATTTTTTTTAGGTATGGCATCTCGTAGTTGACCTCTGAGATCATGACTACTTAACCGGGTACTTAACCGGGCTTTCCTGTGGGTGCCTTAAGCTACTACACTTAAAACCTTCAGCCAGGGGTTATCTAACTATGCTAATTAAAACTAGGTGAACGCTCGCTAAGGGCACCCCCTGTGGGGTACGAACCTTGGCTTAGGGCGTCAACCGGAGGGAGGACATCAAGGATGGGACGGGCTGGATCAAAGTTTTGATCATGATTATTAGTCGGGGAATTTAAAGCTACGTGCTCAGCTGCAACAATTGCTAGCACCTCGTTATCGATCAAGGGTCGGGGGGAGTATCATTTACTCGGGGACGCGGTCGCGATCGCAAAGGACCTCGGCGGCGAGGTCGGAATGACGGGAGGCGTCTGTTTTTGTACACTATGCTGGTTTCCCTACTGCTCTCCTGGAGGAGGGTAATGGGGTCGTCAGGGTCGGTAAGGATTCGTTTAACGGTTGCATTATGTTCAGTGTTCTGTTCCTTTACTTTATTTCTTGACTGCGCTACAACAAGGACAGGCCCTTGAAGCATCTTAACGACTGGATAGAATTTTATAAATGAGGTGTTTACCGACTCATCTTGGTCGTGCGATGGTTATGAAGAATTGAGTACCATGACCAATAAAGTATCAAAATAAAGGACTGGACTTGAGACTATTCCAAAAACGCTCAAAAACCCGACTGCAACTAAACAGTTCAAGCAATGTGATGCAGTTGGTGGCGTGAAATTTGAGACTGTACTAAAATAACTATCACCAACTGCATCAGACTGCATGAAAAGTAAACTTGTTTTGAACTTTTAGTTGCATTTGGGTTTTTGTTTTTTTTTTTTTTTATCTACACCCATGCTATAAAACCTCTAAGTTTCTGAAACAGATAGTGTATTGCCAACATTAAAACAGCCAGTGTCATAGTAAGCATAATATCATCCAAATTATAAGTGTTATAATGTTGTACAAAATTTTATTAACTCTAATTTCAAAAAAGAACATTTTTATGCAGACGGGTTTCACTTCCACAGCACCGTAATTAAAAAAAAAAACTTATAGGTTATTCGAATTCATGACGTATACCGCCATTTTTGTTCGATAATAGTATTGTAAAATTTGATTACTTTGTTATTTACAAAAATGAGTGATACAAGCTTTGATAACACACCACCAGATATTTCTGATGCAGGAAAGGACATTTCTAACCAATTATTACCAGAAAATTCGAGAAAACAATGTTGTACAACACCCTATGGTTTCAGAACCTTTTATAGATGATTCATATCACGGATATAGATAAAGTCTTGTATGCAACATTTAGTAAGTACATAATTAGGTATTAAAACACTCAACTGCCTCGTTGGTCTAGTGGTCGCAAGTGCTACTGCTGAGCATGAGGTCCTGGGTTCGATTCCCAGGTCGGGCAAAGTCCTGCCGGGGTTGCGAAGAAAACCGAAAGGGAGATCGTGGCCCCCGGCAACAGGGCAACCGAAGGAACACGGGTGGGTTTTAGTCAGTAAGAGTCTGACACGCCCAGAGCGGGAGAAGTTATTTGATGAATTCCCACCAAAAAAAAAAAAAAAGGTCGGGCAAAGTGTTATTGGGTTTTTCAATCTGAAATTTCTCAGTATGGAGTCTAGATTTGTGCCCGGTTGATGGGAATAGGCTCTGCCCGTATTACATGGGACTTAAAATATAACTGGCGAAATGTGGGTGAACCTGCTACAGGGACACCTCTGCCCAACCCTTCGGGGAAACAGAGCGTGATGTTGTGTTAAATGTTATATTAAAACACTCAAGTGATACTATTATCACACATTCGTGTTTTAATACTCATTATTATACAACAGTTGCACAAATAACTATTACAATTGGTAGTTAAATTAAAATCAAAAGGCATTTATTCAAACAAGGCTGAGAATCAGCAGTTTTTAAACGTCAAAATTCCCGAAAACGCTCGCCCTTCACCACTTCCTAGTGCTTTAGCTGGGTCGTGTAATCTTTACATTCATTACTAACTGTTAATTTTTACTTTTTTCCAATGCTTAACTGGACCTTGACACAGATTCTGCAGCCAGTTATTCAAGTAAGCATTCTTTATCTCAAATAAATACTACAATTTATTACTAAAAAATACCTGTAAATATGACAAGCTTCAGACAGAGGTTACCATTACAGAGAGAGGGTTTTAGTGACAGACTCGACGCATTTTTTTTTGTAGTATATTTACGGTACGCACAGTAGTTACCTACCTATGCATTTTATTTACTTTTCAATCTTATCGTTAGTGAATTTGTTACAGCATCCACAAACGTAACGAGTAGCAGGTATAAGCAAGTCGCAGCGAGGCCGGCACCCGCAAACGGTATCGAGTCTCTCATACAAGCATCTGTGTTGGCCGAGGAAGAACAGCCCGTGGTTGAAACGTGAGTATCATACAAATATACGGTTTATTTTGCATCTTGGAATCAGAAATGGACTACATTTTTGGAATCAGCATCCCCAAAACCACCATAACTGTACTCATTTTCGATTTCCGAACTTTCAAAAACTATGATATGATTTCTTAAAGAATAACTTGCATTTATAACCATTCTGGATTTTGGAAACAATATTCCGGATTCAACTGTCATTTATACTATTTTAATCACACTCGAAAAAAAAGCAGATAACTGAAAACTTGCCCTCCCCGTTTGCACCCCCCACGATTACTTTGAAATAACGATCCCATTGACCACCCTTAAAGAGGTTAATATTACTACTGTGCACAGTACTAAAAACCAAATCATCCATCTCATAGGGAACCAGAAGACGCAGCAGTAGCAGGGATGCTGAGCATCAGCGAACGTTTCACAGCCCCCTCTCGTACCTTCGGTCTGGCCAGCGACTCGCCGCAGCCCGCGAGCTCGAGACACGACGGCAAACGAGCTCGAAAGCCGCCGCCCGTACAGGACTTGGCTGATGAGGAGGATGTTATTAAGGAGGTGCATCGGGATGAGGAGTATGGTAAGAGTCAAATGTTGATTTTCATTGATTTTACTGAGGTTGTAGTTGAGTTGGTTTTAGTTTTATTGCCGGGCTGTAGGGCTATTTTTTACAAATATTCCAAAGGTAGATAGAAACTCCATTTTCTTAGGTCATCGTCGTCGATCTGACGATAAGCGGTTTCCACTACAAAAAATACAACTTTCTGTTAATAAAAATAAATAAACTTAACCGCTTGCCTGTGTCTGCTGTGATGCTCTTGCTGAGTATGGTAAATGTAGCTATTAAGGCCAGGGAGAGCAAATTCATAGCTTACTTGAATAGTTTTAGACCATCGACTTTCTAGGGAGTTCGTGCAGTTTCTACGGTCAAAACGATACGTTCCTACTACGTTTCTGTTTGCTAATAAAGCACTTTCAAAATAAACTCTTAAACTGTATTGCTTAGTAACACAACAAAGAATAATAAAACAAATTATCTCCTGTTCCAGTGTATCCATCGTTAGAAATGAGTTCAGATGAAGACGAGGAATGGACGGCGTCGAAGCGACGAAGAAATTCACGCAACAGGGTAGATTCGCGGTCCAAGGGGGACAAGTAAGTAATCTTGTAATTATACAGGATAGTAAGATTAACCGACTAGAAGAAGCTAGGTCGCTGTAGTTACAATTTAGTAAGGTATACTTTGATAAGCCACAATACAACTGTGGAGCCACATCACAAACGATGCCTCACCTCTTGAATGAATGAATGAATATTTATTTGTTAAACACAGGTATATACATTTGGTCTTCAGTAAAAATTCAGTTGACTCTCTATGTTTTGCCAGTGGCGTACAAATTTATAGCTACAGTAGGTACAATAATAATAAAAATAAATTCAGAATAATTATAAATTTAAGTATTTACAAATTCACAGTGCTTATTTTATATTAATTAAAATTAAATTCAATAAAAAAAAAATTAAAAAAATACAAAAAAAATATACACATTCATTACTTAGTCAAATTATATTAATATTATTGTCATTAAGAAATTCATCTTAGTGCGATTCATATTCTTGTCGTGCTCTCTGCGCAATAACACTTACACTATGGAAGATCTGTGTGAGGTTAACGCTAATTGTCGACGTGGCCGAATTCTAGTCGAAGCTAATTTAAAAATATACAAAAGGAATTATCAATCTCATGAAGAAGAAGGGTAGTAATTTTACATAGGGTATGGGTTTGGGATTTATTTTACACTGCATTCATAGATTCAGATCTAGATATTCTATTGGACTTAAGTATTAGAATAAAATGTCGATAAAATCAATATTTAGTTGGTAAAAAGTGTATTTCGGATATTTTGGAACGATAATTCGGTTTTTGACTGTGCTGGTAATGCCAACTTTACAAACTTAAACTAGGAGCATTTATTTCAATTAAATCATTTATAGGCACTTTTGAATTGTCTAGGAGTTGGTCAGTCAGAAATATGAAGCATAGTATAGACACTGTAAGGTCTGGAATTAATAGGCACCTTACTCTTGTAAGTAGTCACAGTTAGCTTAGGTGAGTTGACGGAAACCACGGATTCTAGAAACATTCGAAAGTTTATTAAGTAGCCCGATTTACGAGCAAAGATTGGATGCTAATCCGCAGTGCTAGCGATAGTAGTAATTTGTCAACTAACTTAAATATATGTTTAATGTTATTATAAGTGAATAAAGTAAGTAGGCTGTGTATGCAGTTTAATAAATTGTACGTGAACTGTACATTATTTTCAATAAAATTAAAAAAAAAAAATTGAATGTTGGTTACATCGTTCATGTCGGAGTTATACAAATAGATACATACTTATTTGAGTACGATGTAGACGTGCACTTTAAAAACATCCAGAGCGAAAAGTACACAAAAAAATCAATTTAAGAATAAAATACGCGCAAATTACAGTCGTATTGGGTCGCAGTGTATCGCATTTCAATACAGAAATCGCGGTGCAGCTCGCTTGTAGTGTGCGTCGGTTTATACGAAATGTACGAGTGCCGCGGCCCGCTCAAGTGTGCGTAGTCAGCTTTGAGACTAGTCTCGCGTTCCTGTCCACAGGGACGAGGCGTGGTCGCCGCGCGCGCGCCTGGGCCGCCTCGTGCCGCGCCTGCGCACGGCGGCGCGCGCCGGCGTGCGGCGCGAGTGCGTGCGCGCCGCGCTGCACGCCGCCTCCACGCGCGCGCCGCCCGCGCACGCCGCGCACGCCGCGCACGCCGCGCACACCGCGCACAAGCTGCACGACACTGCCGCGCCGCATGCACAGGTAATGGCAGAACCGGCAAGTGCGATATACACAGCGAATAGTCGAGATACCATTGATAACATCAACCGTCCTATATTGTCAACAGCCCAACGCGAAGCGAGCCGTGTTAGCCACAAAAAGCAGACGGCCGCCACCGCCTGTACACAATACGCCAAATAATAAGAGTGAGTATACATACTATTATTAGTATTCTATAATAAATAGTCAGATGAAAAGAAGATATCCCTTTCAGGAGTGGAGCTTAACAAGAGATAGATAAAACTATATTTTACTGATTATTTTCCGAATTCTCATACAAAACAATTCAACTTGCCGAGTAAAAAGAAATTTTACTACAAACCTAAAACACTGCGTCCTATTTAAAAGCAATTGTCACGTCCATCAAGTCACTTTTTGTTTGAAAAACCGGAAAGCACCCTCTGTCGGCACGACCACACATATAGTTCCCCGAAAAAAATTTATTTTATGGTCACTACGATCACGCGAAAATCGCATTTAAATAGGACACGGACATATAATCTCGTCTCTGTCTCAGATTTTTAGTTTGATAGTTGTGCGACAATGACAAGGATATCGCTTAACTATGGCATATTAATCTCAGCATAAACAGCTCAGACAGAGAAGTACCCGCAACCCGCAACTTAGCTTTTATATCTACAATTTCAAAGCTCATATTTAACTTTAGTATATCTCAATCTCCCTCTATACTCTCTATTTCAACCTCTGTACCATGTTTTTGAGCAAATAAAGATTCTACTCATTCATTCTTCTCTTATATGAAATGTTAAAGTTTGTGTATATTAAGAGGTTTTTTTTTTTTCTCTAAAATCCAGACAAAATTCCAGATGCAAGACTGAAGAAAGGTATGAAGACTGCAAAACAGCGTCTCGGTAAAATCCTTAAGATACACAAAATGATATATTAATTATAATTAATTAGTTTACTAGATTACGCGTGACAGACGGACGTACGTAGATGTATATTTTATATATGTATTGTAAGCACCGACCAATACGTGTCGTGGTCGAACGATCACTAGTTGCCTATATGGGTCTTTTATAAGCGAACCTTGACAAAATATTGCATCACTTGTATTTCCGTCTAATTCAATAAACTATTCGCTTATGGTGACGACCAATCCCATGCCGACAGACGTTAGCGGGACGATTTTTGTCAGTGACCGATTGTCTCTGACGAAAGTCAGATGAAAATCAGGCACTGACAAGAACGGCCTTAAAAATGAGCTTAGAGATATTTGAACAGCAGATTGTCAAAAATTTTGCGTAGGCATCTTTCGGGTTTCTTTCTCTACATGACGCCGGAGCCGCACCGGCGCCAGTTCGGAACTGGGTGTACACTGACATTGATACCGACTTAAGAGAGTTTATTCTGAAAGTTGGCAACGTCGCAAATAGATGTCAAATATTTCGCTGTTTTGATTAATTTGGCAATATTACTGTATGGAAATAAGAAATGTGAAATTAATAATGAATTGCAATTTTATCACTGAATTTGATGTTGTAACCGTTTTAGGTGTATAAAAGGCATTTGGAAAGTTTTAAAATACTTTTTTTTACATCTAAAACTAAATATTCGGTGTTACGATATTAATTATTGCATTTCATAATCAATATTTTTGTTCTCTAGTTAGCCACATTTGTTAACTCCATACTGTAATAATGCCAAATTAATCAAGACAGGTAAATATTTGACAGCTATTTACGACGTTGCCAACTTTTAGGATAAACCCATAACCGATAAACCCAATAGTTAAGCAACGATAATAGTTCGTTGAAACATGCGTTCCGGCGCCGGTGCGGCTCTGGCGTCATGCTCAGGAAGTATGTAGTAGTACCTACATAATAAAATGATTTATGTTTTTTTTCAACTCTAATTAACTACTAAAGGGATTTATAAATGGTGCAATATATTTTTCAATTTCTGAAGTTATTTACCAGGTGGAAATTAATCTATGATTACGAATTTTTATTTTAGTGGGTAGTTCCGTACAGTTCAGTTTCTAAAATTGAACTGTTTGCCTCGGAAATAATCCATTTTGATACTCAACATAAGCTTCCAGTAATTTTGTTATGATTTTATTTAAATTCAATATAAGTGCATTTTAAAACTCTAAGAAATAGAGCCTTGATAAATTTTTGTTACTAAAATCTAATTGTCATCAATTATTCACTCATTTTATCACAACGAAGTTTGCTTGTTACTCAACAAATGCTTATTTTTTCTCACTAATTGAAAAACAGATTGTTACATTATTTTACGTTTTCATTATTTCCACCTGATATTTAACAGACATACCTTGACTCTTAATAACCCAGTGATGAGCTCTTAATTGCCTATAAGCTGCGTACACACTGACAAAGAATACCATCGAACATAATCAGGTTGAATAAATACATGTCTTGATTCGGTACCTATTATTCCAATAAACTCTTAAGTCAAACTCAACTCAAAGCATTTATTTCAATTAAACCAATTACAGGCATTTTTGAATTTTTAAGGAGTCATTTAGTGAGAAATATGAAGCTAGTTCGCCATTTCAAAGCGTATTAGGTTCCTATGAACTGGCAAGAAAGTCAGAAATCAAAATATTGTGACAATAACATCATTCAAGTTGAAATTTTACATTTGAGAACGATGTGGAAAGACGTGCACGTTAAAAGCGTCCATATTAACAGTTAAAAAAGATATATATCAAAATAAGCCAGAGGCTGGGCCCTCTGTGCCCCGGAAAGCATGTTAAGTCATTGGTCCCGGCTGTCATTTTTAGATCTTTGATAATCGTTATGGGTAGTTAGAAGCCCAGAAGTCTGACAACCCAGTCTTCTTACCAAGGGGTATCGTGTTACCTAGTAAAAAGGTTGTGGAGGTCAGATAGGCAGTCGCTCCATGTAAAATACTGGTATTCAACTGCATCCGGTTAGCCTGGAACCCAAACTCAACATAGTTGGGATGAGGCTAGGCATATGATGTTGATATATCAAAATAAGCCGTGGCAGCTAAAAGATGACCAGTCCCAACTGACGGCGCCCGTTCACGAACTTGACACGCACCATTTAGCGCAACCATTTTGAAGGGAACCGAATGATCTAACACATGCGCCACCATCAGCGGGACGTTTGAGTGAGCATGACATACTCGCAATGGTTCATTTAGTGGTTTGATCGAATTCTTATATTAGCCAGTCAGCAATTTAGTAGTGGAACTGTCTAGGGTACACTACGGAACGAAGTTTCAATTTGCAAATACAGTCATGGAAATTCAGGTTTTACCTAATTGCCACACTGCGGCACCAATAACACTATCATATATTGATCATACAAATATGATTTCTTATCTGTCAAATTCTATGATCATAGTTAAGATGCTGTTCTTTATTTTTTACATAGCATCATAAATAAACGTCATACTTAATCAAGATGGATAATGATTTAGCCTTGTTTGTTTTAGTTATTCATAGGTTCTTCATAAAAATGAATCGTACATCTGTGATCATATTTCTATGATAGTCTAATATGGCTCTACGTCAAGTTGCCATGTTATAGCCAGTTCATACAACTGACAGAGAATGAAAGTTGTGATTTGAATATACGGTCAATTTAATTTGGTAGTCCTGCCGTCACTACATGACACTAGCAGAATAGTCGGGATCGGCTCAGTGGCAAAAAGAAAAAAAAGAATTGTTGTCAATTTGAAAAATAATGAATTTGCCCTGGCTTTACATTGTTTCCATAGTAGAGGGAACTTGTCACTTTATCATAACGTATGGCTATAAAAATGTGTATTTTTCTCAGTGCGTACGCGGCTTTAAATGTGCACACAGGTTTAAAATGTGATTTTATATTTAATAACAATAGAGGTAAAACGTATTTTCTCAATCAAGTAGACTTGCGATTGATATCAAATGTTTTTAGTTCTTTGGAAAGTCTCTTTGATTAATATCAATGATGAATATAAATTTCGATTCTCGAATATAATAGCATAATAATGTGTCTTTAAATATGATTTATCTGCATTTATTTTAATCTATGACGATCCCGTCCTATTATATTTTTTCGCATAATACCTCAAAAGAAGTCGTCGAATTAATTATTTTTTTGTTTTATTTTATTTACATATCCATTACGTCTGCGGTTTCGCTAGTTAATTTAAATTGACCCTGTATTAGACGTTCTGGTATTCAAATACTATGTGTATTTCGAACGAAGGAAGTTAATAAAAACCTTGTAAAACATTGAAGTTGAAGAGACTTTCCATAGACTTCTTGTTTTTAGTAAGATCTGATTTCTCACTTTGTGTATTTGTCGTTTAAATTAATATTTGATTAAGCTTTTATCTGTCTTTTTGATAACCGTTGTAGAGACATGACGTAATTGTTTCTAAATTAAATCCATTTTCTACATTATTAATAATACTCGATTTTTGATTCTGTTAAAACAACTTGATAAATTATGGAACTAAAAAAAAAATAAAAGAAAAACATATAAAAAGACATTATTTTTCAAAAAAAATAAAATAAAGTGTTAAACCAACCACCGAATATTAAATGTAAATAAAAATGAATTGAAAAATAAACGTAAAAAAACAACAAAAAAAATTGCTTTAGCTACTTATGGACATTTTTTGTTATGTTTTTAGTGATAATAGTACATAAGGTCGTGTTTTCAATGTTATTTTGTTGTATCAGAATAATACGGATGCAGAATGAATTTATATTTTTATCGAACTCGTGCAATAGGATTATATGGAATTTCATGTAGTTTAAAAAATAATGAAACGTGCTTGATTTTCGGGCCCCGTTTGGTTATTTTTAAATTAATGTCAAAACTGGTTAGATTATTATTATAAATAAAAACCTCATACTTGCTGAAAACATGTCCTTTATTTCTATTCTTATCCATTAAAAGATGAATGCCGGTTTTCGTCTTTCGTATAATTTTATTGCACTCAAATAGTTTTGCGTCTGTATTAAACGGCTTGTTCTCATTTGCAAAAAAAACAGGGTGTGTTTTTCATATAATATTTTATATTCATAGATGTGTCGCGTACGTGTGAAACGTCGTTTTTTCGATGATTACGTTATTTTGTAACATATAATAGAACATTAAATAAAACGAATTATTATAAATATATTTATTATCCGACATGAACTGCAAATGACATAAAATTTAAATATTTTTCTAAACAGAAGGAAAATCATTTTGACTTATACATATTGTATAATTTTATTATATGTTACTAAATTACTCGACTCTGTATCAACAATGACCGGGCATTTTTAGGCTATGATTGTAAAATGTCGACTTCACCCGGTTAGTGTGTGTAGCGGATATTAATATGGATCAGAAAAGGTACATTAACCCTTTAAAATGTAAAACCACAACTTATGGACTTTTTATAATGATAGATTTTTTGGGCACTGATAGCAATTATTATAGTTTTGAAGTAAATCAGTGATATTTTAAAGGGTCAACGTATGTTTTAATTTCTACAAGTTTTTACGTATAATGCACTATTCAGTCATGATAGAAGTCGTCTCGTTCACTATAAAAAAGTATAATAATTATTTTGTTCATAATAAATTTAAACTTCTTAATACCCTTCTCGAATTTGTCCGAAAAACACTTTTTTTTTTGTTTTTAAAAATACCAACAGACCGGATTGGGATAGCTTCATCCAATCATCATTCACCAATTTACTTATTTTTTTCATCATTCATTTATTCATTGATCGCTAGCCCAATACCGTTGTTCTTGTTGTTATTTATTTTTGAACCTACATTTTAATACTGCGTTCGAAATCTTTTTCATTCGTTGTTGTTATTAATTCATACATCACATTCAACTCAAGCGCAGCTTATGTAAAATTAATTGAATAGAATTTGTATTAAATTATTTGGCACATAACTTATCTCACTGTGGTGAAACAGGCCATAAGACTGGTACACTGAGTACCCGTCTTATGGCCTGCGTACCGTACACACGATAATACAGGGTGTAAGGGACAGCCCTCCGCAAACTAACAGGGTACATTCAGCTCCTTATTCTGAATCATATTCCACCGAAAATTTTCCCAGGAAAATTTTCATTTTTTTTGCGTTTTTTAATTTACTATTTCTTTCTTTCAATGTAAAATTACATTCTCTGTACGCAGTACTCCATTAATGTAAATAGAACAGGTAAAACAGAAAAAACAGCAATGGATGTTGAACAAACGACGCGTGAAATCAGCTGTTCAATTTCTCGCTGCGCTGCCGTTCGCTACCTACCTACGTGCGTTTTGCCATGGTAGCGATACATTGCGTGTAAGGTAATAAAACAAATCAGGTTAATTGGATTCCCATAACATTCCTGAAATAATTTTAAGTACCGGTCATCTTAGTATGATATACTGACTTCACTCTATCAGTCTGCGGAGGGCTGTCCCTTACACCCTGTATATTAGGCTATAAATTTCCAGTATAAGCTGACCTCACAATGAGCAATGAGAGCTCAGTTTAAATGGGGAAGAAAACTCAAATTAGTTCCGCTTAGGTGGCGCTAAGGGTTTGTTACTTCATTCGGCAATGGAGTTTCTTGTTAGAAACTTTGCTGCGAGATAACGCAAGTGTTTTGTCTTGTCGCCGTTTGATCGCTTTTCATTCAATAACACTTTGACAAGTGACAAACACAGCGCTGTCTTGCGGTGAAGCTTCCAGCAAACAGCCCCATTTGAAATGTAAAGTTTGATAATATGTCGTCGTGCGTACATTATTTCATTTCGAAATTTTATGAATATTAAAAATTACTTTTTCTAGTGAACGAGCCGCTATTGCCACATTAATTTACTAAGCCTTTGATGTTAATTAACTTATTAAGATGTTTTCTCTCGTAGGAGCACATTAGATATAAATGGAAGCGCCTTCACTGTTTAACTAGCGTTTTATGTATATTGGTGATGTATATCGATTACTTAGGTTTTCTATTCCTTTGAAAAATAACGATTTTTAGTAAAATTTGTATATTTAGAAAAATATGTCACCTATACAGAGTGACGGGATTTGATCCTGTGATAAGGGACAATCCTATTGAGACATATTTAGGTAAAAAGGCTTCTTTATGGAACACAAATCAATGTTCAGCAATATTATTAGTAAATAATTTTCGCGTTTGGAAAAAAAATGGATATAATAATAGTACTTATAATAATATAGAAAACTTAAGTAGTCGACAAGTATGAGCGATTGATATATACACATAGTATAAAAGATATATTGTAAATTATGAATAACAGTGAATGTAAATTGTTGTGACAGAGGAAACAGTTCTCTAGACAAAACATTTATTTATTCGTTTTATTTATACCCCATAACTACACTACAACTAAACTGCAGATATCTGAAGACTAACGCAAGACAGTTTGAAGTAAATTACAATCTAAATCAGCAACAAACTTCTACCCATACTTATCAGGGCTAGCGGGATGGTTGCTTAACACACATCAAATGAAAATTGATCGCAATGGGTTTCATTTTGACAGTTCACCCACATCCATTGCGTTATTTACGTTGTTGAGCAGAATTTTTAAAACCTATGATTGTGACGGATTGTGCTTCAGACTGGCTCGATTTGTCGCGCGACGGATTGCGTGGCCATTCTGCGATATTATCGCCAAGCAACACCTATCACACTAGTGCGCCGCGAAATCGCGGGCGCGAGAGGCAGTGCGACACCAAAGGAACATTTTGTATGGCGTCGCGTCGATATTGCCGCGATAACGCGTCGCTAGCGCGATGCGACACGAGTGTTTTCTGTGTCGCGGCGCGACAGGTCGCTCCTGTGTGTAGTGTGGTTTCTTTTATTGTGTAACAAATTATAACTAATTAGCCAGATGTCCTGTACAAGACATATGTGACAATCCGCGGCTAAAGGTACCTTATGGACGTTTATAGTTTCGAAGATATTGAATGTTTTGTAAATTTTGCAAGAAATATAGATTTTTTTTATTGCTTTTTCGCAAAGCATAAGATCTGAAATTTATTTCCCTGTTATGTGCCACTATGTAACTTACAACGGCAACATAGTGTTCGAGGTGACTGAACTTAAAATGTCTGTTTCTCGAAATTGCACAATTTCGAATATAATTAAAAAAATTATATCTCCGTAACAAAACATCGTAGGAGGTTGATCTTTTTTGATATCTACAGCGTATTAATCGCAGAATACTAGCGTATGCATAACTCCATATCGACCACAAGGTACCTTTAGCCGCGGATTGTCACATATAATCATCCGTTTAGTCAATTCCAGAAGCTGTATATCTAATTATCTATTGCACTTAGATGACGATTTTCGACATTTTCTGACTGGGGTAATGCACACTTAAAATCCTGCTATTCAGCTGCATCTGTTTAGACCGGAATCCGACCACAACATAGGTGGGAAAAGGCTAGGCAGATGATGATGATAAATATATAAGCAATACTTTGATGATTATTTATTCACTAAACTGGTCATGTGCGAGTGTCTCAAGGGTTTCAATGACAGTCAGTACCTACTCTCATTGGACAAAAGCACTGACTGTAACAAAGCTCATTCTAGATGCGGATTGATTATCCATCTTGATTTACTAGAAGACCGGCTTAGCGTGAATATAAGGTAAGTTTTTTTGTTACTACTTTCATGGATCAAAATGTTAAGATATTATAGAGAAAGGCGAGATGATGATAACAAGGAAGGATGAACTTATTGTGTCACAAAATAAATAAAGAGAACTAGCTCCTCTCCGGGACTACGTCCGCGTGAAATGTCACGTTCTCCCGACCAACCGCATCGCATCTTTTCGTCCGCTCGCTCCATTACTTCGTTTTCACATAGCGTTTTGCGGACTTTTTAGTCCACTACGGCTAAGCAAAAAGGAAGGTTATGATTTTGACCGGTATGTATGTATGTATATTCATTTAGTTACCTCATAACTTCTAAACTTCAGATCATAATTTGATAAATGAGGTATCATTGGAAGCGTCGCAAGCGTGTTTTTACAATGTTTGTAAATATGTGAGCACCATGTATCTATCACATAATTAAATTATCTGTCGTTGCTTCATTTTTAATTCTTTTTACCTATTGTGGTATAGTAATTTTATTCTAGGTGCATCGTCTTCACATATAATTATTTAACTAATGTACGTACTAATACAAATTATTGTAAAACATTTTAAAAGAGTAACGGTGGAGTTTCTTGCCCATTCTTCTCCATACGAAAACTGCCTTTTGGAAGGGGCGACTAGAATCAATTATATTATTCTGTAAATTTTGACGTTCAAAAGTGCCATACATGGGCCTATTTGAAATAAATGATTTGACTTTGACTTTGACTTTGTATACCCACAAAATTATAATGGCATGCGACCACGGATTTACCTTGACCATTTTTGTACCTACGTCTTAATTTGTCTGAAATATTTTCTTGTTTCTTACTTTTTAGAGCGTGATTTTTCAGTAGTTTAGTTTAGTTATTTTTCTTTTTGCTCAGCTCCTAATAGTTATAGCGTGATGGTAAATAGCCATAACCTTCCTCAAGAATTGGGCTGTCAAATGCAAAAGATTTTTCAAATCCGACTGATAGTTCCAGAGATTAGCACGTCCAAACAAACAAACAAAAATAGATATATGTTTTACCACAAGAGATTAATAGAGGCAAGATGAGAATGTTATGATGGATGTGTTGTTAGAAAGAGGAAGCCCGTGATGTGGGAAATGAGAAGTTGTTTGGACATCAGGTAATAAATACCTGATGTCCAAACAACTTCTTACCAATTTAGTGGCGTAGCTACCGGAGGGCTAGACGGGGCAGTGCCCCTGAGCCCCCAAGCTCAGGGGGCCCCTCGGACTCTGACTTACAAACTATAAATTGAACTAGTGAAAATTTCTCCTACATTCGGAATATAAATAAACCAGATTCCAGGAATGCGATTTTAATAATGGCAACTTATTTGAAAAAATACCGGGGAGTTCCCAACAAGTCTCGAACATCTTTGTTTGAAACTTGCGGAGTACTCCCCTGTATTCTTAGGCTAGTTTTACAGTTGCGCCGTCGAAAAGCGCGTTTCAACAGCACGTGCTTGACGCAAGGCGGACCTTTGAGAAACGCGGCGCGCTTCAACAGCGTTTGTCACTAAAAGCAATCGAAAACAACGCATCAAATTTAGATTTAACCGAAGCTATTGATACATTTGCGAAAACTAAAGCTAGGAAACGATTATAAATAAACTAAACTTCCCACTTTCTTTCTTTCTTATATAATAAGTAGAGGAGATGCTTTATAGAGATAAGTTTACCTTTGTAGGTACCTACATGACATCGCTAAATAAATTGTTTTTGATGTTTTATGTACGATAAAGCAAAATAAAAACGTCTTTGATTTAGGTACTTAGTTTTATTCCTTAGTACCAATACCTATATTAATTAATTTATCCAATTATTCATTCCTAAACTGCGTGTAGAACCAGGACGTGCCCTGCTATCCACAATAAAGAACTGATGATAAAATAGCTTTGCAACTTTAAAGTAGGTATTTAAATGTAACTACATATTTATATTTTGACTTGTATTGATAAAATTTTAAAAATTTGTTCCGTATTCGTTGTGTTCCGAACTCGACGTACTCCAGATTTGATGTAACACACATTCGTCGTAAAACGTATAGTCGGTCAAGAAAGTGGTGTTATTGGTTTAAAAATACTTAATTAGGTTTCCGTAGGTACCCAAACGGTGCTCAACGTGCTTCCGCTGTCTGTGTATCTGTCACAGGACTGTATTTTTATAAAATAGTTTTAATTTGTTCATTACAATAAGTTACAATTTGTATTTGGTTTTTAATTTTATTATGGAGTCGACTGTATTACGACAAATCCGAATTACGACAAATCTGGAGTGCGTCGAATTCGGAACAAACGATTTTAAATAGTTTAGTTGGGGCCCTAGTTTATTTTTTGTCTCAGGGCCTTTGGTTACCTAGCTATGCCAGTGTCAGGTATCATGGTATGAGCTCAGACTAAATAAAAAAATCAATACAGCGCGCTGTCAACGGTGACGTGAAGCCGGTTTCGTAAACATGTGTGCACTTAGTGAGGTGTAGTTTGATTGTAAATGTGTGCGTGTGAGCGTGTATGCACAGAGCGGAGGTGTAGTTCTGGCATGCTTCTCTGTGTTGTTCGCAGCGCTGTCTTGGTTTTTTTATTTGGTTTGAGGGTGTCAGTATGTGATACAGAGAAATGTGCATCTCTTTAGACGCGTTTTGAATATAAACATGCGAGGGCTATAAGAATAGAGGAAAAACAAAGAAACTATGGGTAGATAGGGTTCAATGCTGATACCGACTGATTAGGCAGGTTTTTAAGACGGGTAATTTGTGAGCTTCGTAGATAGGTAGGTATATGATATAATATGATAGTGTATCCCATAATAAATGCCCATTTCACAATTCTATTAAAACTTCGATCACAGATCCATGATCACAGACATGACAGCGTAATAATTGCGTCGTAATAAAAGCGCATGACCCTCAGTAAAAATTTTCGTAGCCGACTACCTAACCAAATTTAGTTCTATGAGTTGCCAAGGGTGGGGAGCAGCGTCTTCCACCCGCTACTCTGATCAAACAAACACTACTTTCCGAGTATGAGAAATGAAAAAGCTTATAATAAAACAATTTTTTTTTGCGGTAGATACCTACCTACCGGTAGGTATCTACCGCAAAAAAAAACAAAAGTTTCCCAAAATATTACTGAAAGATAAAGCAATGAATTTTAGCTCAATCCTAAATTAAACTAGCCACCCATAAAAGTAAGGAACGACCCATTAAAGTAAGTTAGGACTTGCATTTCTTGGTTTACTACTTACAAACTTCAAGAGTTAATGTCTTCGAAAAATGTGTCATACCTACTAACAAGGAAAGATTAAGATTTCATGGAATAAAGAGACTGTCTAAGTGCTAACTTGTAACGTGGAGTTTCTTGCCCTTCTCCATACGAAAACTACCTTTTGGAAGGGGCGACTAGAATCAATTATATTATTTTGTAAATTTTGACGTTCAAAAGTGCCATACATGGGCCTATTTGAAATAAATTATTTGACTTTGACTTTGAACTAAACGCGATCAGCACACAATTTAACCGCGTTCAAGAGTTGTCACTTTCAATAAATCACAAAAATGATGACACCGACAGCTCTTGAACGCGATTTGTATGTGCTTAAAGTCTATAAATGCTCGGCTTTGCTACTGCTGACTCGCTTTTGGTCTGCCAAAGACATTAAGCTGTCCCGCAGACAGGCGCGACTTATTGCACGACATGTCGCATTGCGACTCTATTTTCATAGAAATTGTTCTACGGATTATATCGCAGAATCGCGTCGCATTGTCGCGTCGTGCCTGTCTCTGGGAGCCTTTATCGTTCCGGTCAATAAACATAGTGGATGCGTCGTTTCACTCGAAAGCGCATGCGTAACATCGCCCTTTCTTGCTCACTCTTGTCGGCCATCTTGCTATTCAATAATCAGTACATGTTTATTTTTAGACGAGTGCACACGCTTGACGTTCTTTATATCATTCAGAAACGATGTCGATTCCTGCTAATTTTAACAAATTGCTATTAATTAAATTAGTGCATCAAAGACCAGCTTTATGGGACAAAACTGTGAAAAACAGTTTGACGAGGACGGCGGCGTGGCACGAAGTTTGCAGAATTCTGAAGAAAGATTATAATAAATTGAATGAAACGGAACGACAAAAGTATTGTAAGTTATTTTCTCGTATTCTGACTGCGTTTGCACCACCGGCGAAACACTCACAACAAAACACTTGTTGAACAATGTTTGATAGGAATTAGAGATTTCAATACGTTTTGTTGTGAATGTTTGGCTAGTGCAAACGCATATTAGTATATCTCTATAATTTTAACCCATAAAAATAATGATCAATTAGTTCGTGCGAACGTAGCGTCGTGGGTGTCGACTGCAGTGATTATCAACCGGGATAATATGACAAACCTGTTGTTGTGAATGGAGCGAGCCGATATGACGCGTACGCGCAGGCGGCCCGAGCGAGACAGAATATACGTAACTATACAACACTCGCGATAACTAAGAGAGAGACACTACAAACTTTGTTGTTTGTAGCGTAATTGTATGGCTGTGATAATAATTTAACTTTTGCAGCGCCTTTGTTGTGTAGCAGTAAGGTCGGTTTTCGGAACCAAAGTTGTGATTTCGTACGTCTACAACATCAGAACTGAGGCGAATACTGATGGATCAGCCGATAGTAAATATGGATGTAAAGGCTCGTGCATACCAGCGCGATATCGCGGGCGCTAGAAGGGTCGGGCTGTCTGTAGCGCCCGCGATATCGCGCTGTCTGCACGAGCCTTCAATCGCATCCGATAACGTAATATTGCGTCAGACAATCGGTACGACATCACGATACGACGCGGCGTGTCTGGACTAGATTGCGACTGCTGGACTTCCCCGTGTAGCGTTTCTTCTACCTACCCTACGTAGATAAGTACCGAGCAGGAGAAAAGTTTAGCAGAAAAGCTAACATCTATACTAAGTTGGTAGAAATATTGATCGTTTGGTCTGCTGCGCTTTAGGAATCCTACCTAAGTATGTACCTAGTGTACTTAAGTACCCACTTACCCCATAGACCAATATTATTTATTGAAATGCTTCTTTTTTCATTTTTACAGACAAGTTAGTCATTAAAATATGGACTCATACCAGGGACAGTTGGGCGAGAAGTTACAATGCAAGAAAAAATGCTAAAAAGGCCGGATCATTTGTGACTCCATATAAATATCATAAAGAAATGTTGTTTTTGAAAAAAGTAAAATTTGGACGATTTGTCCAAGAATCAGATGACACCGAGGATGATGAAGATGAAGAAGAAGAAGAGATTATTGCAGAATGTGATTCAGATTCTGCTGGTGTTTGTGAAAACGAAAGCACTGCTGACTCAAAGGAACACATTGATTTAAAAGCAATGAACCAGGACAATACAACAAACGTAATAGATGATACAGAAAAAAGACAGGATCATAACATATGTGAAGAAATGCTCAACGCGAAAATGCAAGCATACTTGAATAGCCAAGTGAAACAAATGAGGAAGCCAAGTGACACACATGACGACCGCCATTTTGCATTTTTCAAAAGCGTTCACCCGACGTTAACTTTGCTTGATGACGATCAAATATTGGAATTCCAATCCGGTGTTATAAATCTTTTACGAAATATCAAAAGTGGAGGAAGATTTAATAATGTTGCTAACAACCAACCTAGTTCAAGTAGGGGTTTCTCTGGTCAACTAGAAGATTAGGATATATAGCAGCAACCAGTGCTTGGACCAAGAGCGGTACAAATATCGTTTAATTGGCTGAATAAAGTCTAGAATAGAACGAGATCCTGAATGATATGCAAGACCTGTACCCTAATTACGTAATACACGATCAATCACAATCTGTTTCGATTAAACCGATTGCTAATCTATTGCTTCATAAGTTGGAAAAAAAATCTACTCAACAACGTAAACAACGCAATGAATGTTGTTTGGTGTATAGTTTTTAAAAGCGGATAAATGTTTCTTTACCAAAAATAAGTCGACCGCGAGTCACTGGCAACACTTTGACCTTGAGCAGCACGCGTTGCATGGCCTCGACGGCAGAATAGTCAAAATGACGGATAAACAATCAGAATCTGTCATTTTGTTTATTCTTCTGACGTCAAAACCCGTTTCCATTGTGGTCATACTAAGCGTGCTGGCCTAGCGTATCTAGTAGTAATTTTAGGATACACAAAACAAATGTCCTAAATAAATTCCATTATTATGTTTTCTACCCCTTTCTAAAAACAAGCCTGTGTTTTATTGAATTAATTTCCTTGTGGAGTCAAAAAAAAATTTCACTAAAAATAAGTCCTAGTTCCTTTATAGGCAGTGGTTTTTACGTTAATTGTAAGAATAATAATTCTTGTAAGACTGCAGAGAAACCTACAAAGTTAAGTCTTGCGGCTTAACTTTGTAAGGAAAATCGGAGTCTACAAGCTCGGAAAATTTAATTTACCAGGGTTACAGCCAACTCATCTTACTTTTAGTATTTTATTACTCAGTGTTCAGTCCTACATTCAGAATTCCCTTTGATAACTGACTGCGGATATTTTTATCGTTGTCATGTTTTGCTTTCATTTGACTTACTATACCTCTTTAACTTTAATTGATAAATAAGTTGAGCTGGGTACGTCTTCATTCGTCATACCGAGCGTTTACATAAAATATGAACCACAGGTCTACCACTACCTAATCCTTCGGGGCATACAGTGTGATGTTACGTTTATAGGCTACAATGGTCGCGCTGCCTGTAGCGCCCGCGATATTGCGCTGGTCTATAGAACCTTACTGAAAAAATATTGGTATGAAATTTTTCACAGGCGAATGATTGTTGTGTGAAAATATTTTCTGTCTATAGACTGAACATGTTGCCATCAACTGGACACGAATCCAGGCTCTGGGCAACTTCATGGAAAAAGAATTTCTATTTGGTTTTTCAGAAAACCCCATTAACACTTTGATCAACTAACCGTTGCGTTTGTAGCCGATAGACCAACATGCCATAACGTACAGAAAACCAAATAAAAGAGGACATCATTTGCATTTTGCATTCCAAACATGTAATTTCCCTATTTATTTTACTGTGTGAACATAAATAATAAAATAAAAAAATCCTGCACAACCCTTTGTCGATCCAACACGACAGATTTATTGGTACATAATAGAAAAGATAAAAGCTAAGGTGCCAGTGCATGCAGTGAGAACGTTAGTGAGTGACTCACGAACAGATAAATCGTATTTGTGCCTCTCTGACCGCTTCCTCAACTACACTCAATGAGGTTAGTTGGTAGGGGCAGGTTACGAGATATAGCTAGCGTTATATGTATAGCGGCGCGGCGGCGCAGGATAGCCTTTTTCAGAAGTGAGCATCGTATTAGTGGTTATAGCTGGAATATTATCAGGATTGTGCTCGCATACAGCAGTTCATCGTAGACGTAGTACGACAGTAGCTCCCCTAACATAATATCTGTCATCAGACGACAGCCACCACGCAACTATAGAGGTATAAGGAACAGGGTTTAAAGTTTAAAGAGTCGGTTAGTTAGTCATAAAGTTGCAGCTAATTGCCCATTCCAAAACGTAGATCTATGGAGAAGAACGTGCAAGAAACTCCAAGGACACTCTTTTAAATATAGATATTACAAAATCCTGAGTACATTATTTTTGTTGCTTCTATATGTGAGAACAATGTACAAAAAATAATCAAAAGCACATTCATTCACACTAGTGCATTTGTAACAGTAAAAGTATAAAAACTCCATTTGCCAAGAAAGAGGGGTTGACCAAGCAGGCTTCTATAAAATGTGACGCTTTATGACATAAGTTTTGTCTGTAACACTTCCAGCAATAAATTTTCTACAGTACGTTCATTATAACTAGTCCCGTGCGTGACGCAATTGGCAGCACTGTTCTGTTATAGTCGCCATTTTGAAAATACTGTTATACACTCTTTTACAAAAAAAAACGGGCACCTAAGGAAATTTACGTTCTAAGGTCGATTTGAGTTAATTAAATGAAATTTATTTCTTTGACGTAGTCTATGTATACTTATAATCGTGTAAATTAATGCGCGTGAAGTGAATTGGGGCAATTAAAAGAAAAAAAAAACGATGGATTCTTTAAAACCGATGTACATGCCCAAACAATAAGAAGTGGTCGGCAATAAAGACAAGATTTTTTTTTACTTTTTTTAATTAAATAAAGTTACAAATTTAAAAACGTAATAACGAGTGTGACCTCCTCTTGCCAAAATCACAGCTTGAATCCTTCTGGTCATGCTTTCCACGATGTTTTTAATAACGTTTTGAGGAATACGTTCCCACTCTTCTGCAATGACTCTTTTTAGCTCCCTGATGTTTTGTGGAGCAGGTTGCACTGATCTTACCCGTCTCTTTAGAACATCCCAGACATGCTCAATTGGATTAAGGTCAGGACTTCGAGCTGGCCAATCTAAACGACGGATCCCAACTTCTTGCATGTACGCTTCCACGTCGCCAGAACGGTGCGGGCGAGCATTGTCGTCCCTATAAATGGAATCTTCCCCAAGTGCAGTCAATGTGGGTTGTGCATATGGAATTAGGACTTCCATTATGTACCGGTGTGCATTTAATGTTCCATTTTCTACAAAAATTAACTCCGTACGCTCCGTCGAATTAATTGCTGCCCAAAACATAACGGAGCCTCCGCCATAAGGAGTGATTTCTTCGAAACACACTTCCGCATAGCGTTCCCGTGGTCTTCGCAGCACTCGCCGGTGTCGGTCCTCTCCACACAAAGATATCCTAGCTTCATCAGAAAACAATACTTTATTCCAGTCCTCCAGAGTCCATGAAGCACAGTTCCGAGCAAACTGAAGTCGAGCAACACGGTGCTCACGGAGTAATTTAGGGCCCCGAGCTGGGCGGTAACTCCTGATATTGGCAGCCAAAAGCCTCCTCCTGACCGTCCACAAGCTAACTTCTACTCCTCTTACTTCTTCAAGGCTCTTCTTCAGGTCCACACTTGACGCCTTATGATTCCGCAACGCCTGACTCACCAAAAAGCGGTCATCTCTTGGTTCTGTGCATCGTTTTCTTCCCGAACCGGGTCTTCTTTTGACCGAACCGGTCTCTTGATACCGTTGCCAAGTCCTCTAGACAGTTGAACGACTCACATTTAGCCGCTGAGACACGTAAGTTTCCGAACAACCTTCTTCAAGTAGGGCTATAATTTTACCGGCCCTTATCGCTTTATCACTCATATCAAAAAGTGGTATTTAATGTAAAAAGAAAGATTAAATTGTTTAATTTGCAGAAAATATCCAAAAAGTTTTAAAATATCGTAATCAGTTAAAAATCGTTTCAGCAATTCGCGCCATTAATAAAGCAATTATAGAATAATCCACAATAATCATTATTTTTCTTTTATTAATTTCAAATTTTAAATTTGGAACGTAAAGAATCATGCCAGGATGCTTCAAATAACATGCCAATACATCGTCAAATTAATAAAACCTATTTCTTGTTCTTCTTCATTGAAGTAGAGAAAAAAATCTAAAGTGCCCGTTTTTTTTGCAAAAGAGTTTATATTGATACTAAGCTTGACAAATTATGGTGCCAACATGACGGCAAGGGACAAGGTTATAGTCAATGATCTGTTGGCAAAGGTTTAATAAGTTAAAAGATCATCGAAAACTTGGAAACAAAATCGCTACAGTTTGAGAATGAAACCGCAGACTATGCTCAAACGAACGCGGCAGAATAGTTCGCCGTCCATTGCGGGCGAATAGAGAAAACTGGTATAAATGAATTAAGATTTTAACTCCTCCGACGACCAGCTGAATTAGCCTTATTCTGCGCACTGCTGACAAAATTATTTATTTTCAGTTTCGCTAGGTAATGTTATAAAGTGGCAAGTTTTATTAAGTGGTTACGTAACTATGTGGGATTTTGTTTTAATGTTACAGTGGTGCGTGACCCAGTGATAACGGCCCCGATTTACGAGCTTTACTTTGTATAAATTATTTCATCACTACTGCTCTCAAAACGGTGAAGAAAATCGTTAGGAAACCGGCATGTCCTAGAACCAAAGATTCGAAGCGTGTGACATCTACTAACCCGCACTGAGCCCGCGTGGTGGATTACGGCCCACTCCCTCTCACCGAGCGGAGGCCTATGTGCCAGCAGTGGGAACATTATAGGCTGATTATGCTCGTGGCTAAGTAATGACAGCCGGGTTTTTCGGATTTATCGATCAGGTTAAGCTAAGCTTGCCGCGGTCGTTATGTGAATGGGTGACCATGTGGTGTGGTAATCGGAAAGCACGTAAAGCCGTTGGTCCCGGCTATCATTCGTGGATCTTTGACAGTCGTGACCGGTCGTGAGAAGCCCGAAAGTCTGATAGCCAGTCTTACCAAGGCGTAGCGTGTTAGGTACCCGGTAACTGGATTGAAGTTGACTGAAAAACCACTCATCAGAACATTTAGGTACAAATACACAGAACCATTTTATCGAAATCGGTGCACGAGGTAAAGAATTATTGCTGAACGTATACAAAAAGTACAAAAAACTGTTCAATTATAATGTTAATTTATTTACATTACAGCCCGCGTAGCGTGATCACTGTAGAAACGGGTTTTGTCGACGGAAGAATAGACAAAGTGACAGGTTGTTGGGAAGTGATTAATTGTTTATCTGTAAACTATTTTTCCGTCGACAAACCCCGTTTCTACGGTGGTCATGCTACGCACGCGTGTTGCAGTGCTATTCTGTAAAAATCTCACCGTGAAAGCTTAGGTGAAGTGAGCTTGAAAGTGAGCTGTCAATACTGTCAATCCCTAGCACATGGTGGAATGACAGCGCACTTCACTTAAGCGTTCACGGTGAGATTTTACCAGAATAGCATTGCTGGTCATAAAATCACAATTCCACATAAGTCGCCATGTTTGTTACTCCACATCTGTTGAGTCCTCGTCTGATCCTGAAAAATATATTTAAAAAAATCATAATGGCATATTAAATCAACATCGCATCACGAATATCCGTGAATGTCTGACCCGAGGGGTGGGCAGAAATAAGGGGGTGTTAAACTTTCGTTCGTCATGTGGTAAGTCCCATGTAATAGGGGCGAGATTATTGCCACTAATCGGGTACAAATCTGAAACCCAATAACACTTAACCCGACCGCACCGTATCCAGGACCTGAAGATTAACGCTCCACACTTCACCTCTAACAAAAGCGAGTTGTTTTATTTTATGGAAGTTAATACGTAGGTATATGAAAGTAGAGAACGGAAAAAATGTTGAGTTTTTTAGAAATCAATTAATATTATATTATTATATTTATTTCTGTTAATTGGTTTTAAGAAACACGGTTACACGTCAAAAAAAAAATTACAGCTAGATGAGTTCGGTATTTCCTATCCGAAGAAAAAAAAACACCGTAAAAAATCAGAGGTCTCAGAGGTAAATTTTTCCTCTGAGATCATATCTACTTAACCGGGCTTTCCTGTGGGTGCCTTAAGCTACTACGAACCTCGGCTTAGGGCGTCAACCGGAGGGAGGACATCAAGGATGGAACGGGCTGGATCAAAGTTTTGATCATGATTATTAGTCGGGGAATTTAAAGCTACGTGCTCAGCTGCAACAACTGCTGGCACCTCGTTATTGAGCAAGGATCGGGGGGGGGTCGGAATGACGGGAGGCGTCTGTTTTTGCACACTGTACTGGTTTCCTTACTGATCTCCTGGAGGAGGGTAATGGGGTCGTCAGGGTCGGTAATGATTCGCTTAGGGCGGCGAGTTCGATTGATCCAGAGGTCAGACATTCATCTTGGTAGTATGAGGACCATGCAGATTATTATAAGAAATGATAATAAACACAAATTGTACACACAGTATACAAGAGATGTTTAAAGTAAAGATAAAAACAGATCACCACGTTTGCCTTAGACAATGCTGATATGTAAAATTAAATTAATTATAATAAACCCTGTCTGCTAGAAAACTAATAACTTTGAACGGTTTCTTGACTCACTAACCTTATATAGCCATCTTCTCCCCAGTTCTTGCCCCACCAGTTGAGAAGAATCCAGTACTCCTGCGTATAACCCACTAGAAGCATGGCGTGGTTCAGCGTCCATGAGGTGCAGAATAGATCGTCGTAGATACCGCTCCTAATTGAGTAAAAAAATATATTTGAAGTTTACAAATAATTTTCTCGTTGTTTAACCAGTACCCTAATTGCGTAATACAAAACAATCACAATCTGTTTCGATTTGATACAGATTGCTAATCCATTGCTTCATAAGATGGAATAAAAAAAAATCTGCTCAACAACGTAAATAACGCAATGAATGTTGTTGATTGTTTACGAAAATAAGTTACGCAATTTGGGTACAGGTTTCCGAAACCCATAAACTGATTTAATAAGGTACTTAATTGTTAGTATCATATATATGAGCGCCAACGTCAGAGGCAACTGCAGCTGTCGATACTCGTCGGCGGCAGCCGTACACGCGTCGTTGGGTACAGTTGCCTTTGCCGTCGACGCGTCGATGGCTGCCTTCGATGCGTCTACGATTGCCGCCGACGAGTATCGACGTCTGCGTTGTCGTTTGCATATTTCGGCCTTTGTGAAGAATTTTATTGCATATTTCGGCCTTTTTTTGTGCATTTTTGCATGCATATTTTGGCACTTTGTTAATGCATATAATCCGACGTCTACAGATAACTAAATAAAAGATACCAGGTATACGTAGCTACAAGGTTTAGAAAAAAGCTCCCATCAGATGTCATATTATAGGAGGTTTTCTTCAAGGAATTTCTACATTTTACGATAGGTTTTTGTCGGTGACCAAACAGTACACAGACACTTTGCCTGAGTACAAGATTACTTTTACTTTTTGGGAAGATTATTTAGAAAGTGAAACCACAACTTTAAGGTCTATTACGGTCAGACAAATCATAAATACCTGTAAAGCTGAAACGTAAATGGCGCAGCGTTAACAGCCACAGCTAGGGGCCCGATAGTCGCGAGGCTCTTTTCTATGGCCGCCTCATCTCCAACCGGCAGGGTCGCCCACCTTCGAGCGCGGACCCTCACGAGATTACTATTGTATTTGCAGCTACCATCCTGGAGGATAACAAGTAGAGGATTTAGAGTGGTTGGTAGCAACTGGAAGATTGTAGCTAAGAATCTAGTTCTACAGGGTCAATGACCGTTGCTTAGTTAAGTTACTTATTTGAAGAATGAGTTGAGAAAATCCGTATTTTTTCGTTTAATCGAGTTTGTGGGTGGGTGTGGTTTGATCAAATAGAAATACCAAAAATTCATATTTCTTCATGCCATTTAATAACTCATTAGATCAAATTTTCTCACAGACATTTATGCCAATCTGATAAAACTGTTTGAACCAGCCTGTTTGATCAAATTACTTGTACGTCTATGGCCCGCTCTGAAGTTAAAACGAAAAAAAATTAGAAATATCAGTATAAGAATCTTTTTTTTGTGTAAACTGTCACGTGTGTAAACGGTCATTGACCAAAAAAGTGATCAAATCTTTTTTTCTTTTGTTTCATCGTGTTTAGTTACCGCTAACCATCACTTCTGCGGAGTTTAGCTAGCTAATTTTTTTTGACCCTGTAATTGGCAAGTGTTTGGAGACGCTTATGTTAGCTGTGGACTGATAATGATTATGATGGAAGCTTTTCAAATACCTTATGCTATGAGAGATATTTCTTAACGGCATGTGAAGTCAAGTCAGAGGCCCATGGGTGGCTTTAAAACTCTGACATCAGGTTAGTCACTAATCACACGAAAAGAAGAAGAAGATGGTTAGAATATATTTTGGCAGCCCGCAAAGATACTAGCTGACCTGATAGTGCTGACTATCCAGGATCGGCCGGGTCGCGGGAAAGTCCGAAAGGGATACCGGCGCTCCTGGCAACATGGCAACTGAAGGAACACACACGGGTGGGTTTTAGTTAGTAAAAGTCTGACACGCCCTCCCGCTCTGCCCAGATAATGATCTCTTTATAATGTTTTTATAATGTTTTCTTAACGTGACGAATTTTGAATCAACGCGCCACTCATTCTGACACTCACGCCGCTGCCCGGTTTGGCCGCCATGTATATTCACCGACATATCTCTGGTAGTCTACAACCTAACGAAGTCATTGGGAATTTGCGAAAAGTAATCCGAATTGTGATGTTAAGTAAATTAAAATATTTTATGTTTTTTAGTGTTTACTTTGCTAAACCCTACCCTTAGCGGGGCCTAGCCAAACGGCAATCCTGGATGCGCCACTGGGGTTCACTTTCCATCAGGTGTGCCGTGAGTTGCCGTAAACTGGACGTGACCTAATCATTTGGGCTTGTACCTGGTTATTGCTAAGATCATACCTCCCCGACCATTGCTCGATAACGAAGTGCCAGTAGCTTTAAATTCCCCGACTAATAATCATGATCAAAACTTTGATCCCGCCCGACCCATCCCTCCGGTTGACGCCCTAGCTAAGGTTCGTACCCCACAGGGGGTGCCCTTAGCGAGCGTTCACCTAGTTTTAATTAGCATAGTTTAAATAACCCCTGGCTGGAGGTTTTAAGTGTAGTAGCTTAAGGCACCCACAGGAAAGCCCGGTTAAGTAGTCATGATCTCAGAGGTCAACTACGAGATGCCCCACCTAAAAAAAAAAAAAAAAATCTAAGATCATAGTAGTTCCAATTGTAAATTTAACGGTGCTGAATACAATCGAGCAAAATGATCACTGGCTGAACTGACAAATGCATTAAGTCACATACCTTCCCAACATAAGGATACTGCGACTCGGTGATCAGTCCGTCTCTAGCTGCATATCGGAGTGCACCCCGCAACGACCCTCCGTCGCAGCCCGCGTTGCCGTCCTTGAAACTACAGTCCACTATCTGCTGGGGACTGGTGGAGACATAAAAGTATGCTTGGGTTACTTAAAACGGGTCACAACTCTTGTGATGATATTACATAATAGACTTATATGCTTCATAAAGCTATGTTTCATATTTTCATCTAGTAATAAATAATTATATACCTAACTAATTATTATAATTTATTCACCAAAATAAGTTTAGGACTATCTGCATCCGAACTAGGTAGACTTGTATCCCAGATTACATTTGATCCCCTTATATAAATTGTGAATATTTAGTAGCCATGTTTAAAGTTGTAAGCATAATTAGATTGCCATATAAGAATTTATGTGGAAAATATGCATAAAGTATGAAAAAATAGAAAAAGTAAGTGCGATGTGAGAGTGTGTGTGTGTTTGTGGGGTAGTATGCGTGTGTGTGTGTAATATGAGCGTTTACTACCAAGTAAACCACAAAAATAAAACAAACGATATCAAATTGGCACACGGAGTGCGATCCAGTGTCTAAGAAAAGGACCGTCTAACCGGTCCGCTATTACTTTCAGGGGGCCTAAAACGGCCGCTTTGGCAAAATAATAAAATTATATTATTGTGAATCACACAAACTGTCACAAACTGACAATTCATAATATTATCTGCGTTCAATTCATATTACGCAATTCATCTGTTTGACAGTTTTGTAATATAATGAAATAACATTTAAACTGTAGAAATAAAAAATAAAAATCTCTTATGATTAATAAAAACTTGAAAGAAAAATTATCTGGGTAAATTACGGTCTTCATTTTTTCATGCGGCAATATTTACACTAAATATGATTCTAATATGAATTGAAATGAATATGATTCAGCTAAAATATTTGTGTCACCATAGAGGAATTGCTGGGAATTCAGAAAATTAATTGCTTTTAGAGGAATTGCTAATGTGGCCGTTTTAGACCCGATACTTGATACCTATTGGCGACGCTGATTTAAATAGCATGCCAGATGTTACCTCAGTTCCCCCCAAAATCCGTGTTGCCTATAGAGCTGTGCCTGCAGCGCGTGTGTGACAGCAAAAGCGTAGCACGCGCCACAGTGATGTTGCTCTTCTAGTTTGGGTTTGAAGCCTGTTGTGCGCCAGTCGACCTTTTAATCATATTAAAACTATACTATAATTTATACTAATATAATGAAGCTGAAGAGTTTGTCTGGAACTACCAGTCGAATTTGAAAAATTCTTTTTGCATTTGATAGATAGATGATTCTTGAGGAAAGTTTATAAGCGTAAACGAAATATAGCGCGAGCGGGAATTGTGGCTGTTATTTTTGTATATGGGTGGTCCAAATAGTGACGCCATACATTGAATGCCTCACCATTTCAGGTACACTGCGAAGCAAATTCTTTCTGTAAGCAATCTTATGAGGATCCTCTGCCGGGTCGAACAGTGGAAACGTGTGGAACAGCTTCAGAAACTTGTTGAAGTATTCTTTTACGTCCTAAAAGGAAGAATAAAAGCATATAAAAATTGTGATAACACTTCAATTACGAAAACCGGCCTTATCTGCTACGCCATAAAGGCGTTGTCAATGAAAAAATTGTTATGAAAGAATCGCGGCGAGAGTCACGCTGTGGCTTCAAATTATCGCTGTGGTTATATCGCCGTGTGGAAATTTATTCATACAGTTTCTATTTAATTTGATGGCACGGTGAGACTATGGCCACGATTTTCTCGCCCATGGTTTGGCGCCTCGGTGCTTGGGAAAGATCTGTTTTCATACAGAGAAGGAGCAAGCAGAGATCACTACGCTTGTTCACTATTTCTTGGAGATTTCCTACAGACATTAGGCACCCTAGCTTTCGAACCCTAAGTGAGAGAGATGTGTGTCTATGTCCAGAAGTAGGTACACGGTCAGCCATAGCTTTATTTGCTAGGTACCTGCTATGAATACTAAGCCTATTTCATTTTAATATTACAGGACAGAATACTAGTCGAAACTGTAGTCATGTTGATTAGCTCTGAGAGAGTGCTATAAAATTCATGGAATCAGCATTCGATCGTAGTAATTATGCCCTTAATGTAAAGTAGATTGGTTTCATTCATAGATGTATTATTGAAACTGATTCATTAATATAGAGTGTGCTGCAGTAGGCTCTGTGATTATTATGTAAGTTGGTAAATAGTGTCATCCTTTCAGCCGAAAGACGTCCCACTGCTGGATATGCACCGCAACTTAGACCGGTTCTGTACTTCGCTCATCCAGCGAATTCCTACGGCCTTCACAAGGTCATCGGACTACCTTGTAGGAGGCCAGTTACGAGCCAGTTGGGAGGAAAGATAGCCAGTTCTTCTGTGGTTGAGGATTCCGGGTGAAGTTTGCTTCCACCTTCGGCCTGATAATCACTTACCATCAGGTGAAATGCAGGCCAAGAGCTTCCTCGTAGGGGTAAAAAAAAGAGGCCTTCCAACGCTACGTCTTCCGGTACGTGGTCCAGAAGCTTTCGATTCCATCGACCATCTTTTCTGCGAGCAATGTGCCCTACCTACTATAATCACCAAATAGTGTACTATATATCGTCGTTTTAAAGTCTGTTTACAACGTGGAAAAAGATGAATGCAAGTATTGAAAGCGATTTGCTATTTCGACTTCCTGAATTGGACTTCCATTTTCAACACCAATCTAATCTTGTTCTCCTGGGAAAATATGGGAATTAAGGTCTACTGCGTTCTGTTGGGTTGGGATCAACGTTTTAATACAAAAGCGGCGGCCGCTACATAACGGCCACAGTAACAGCTGTCATAAAAATGATGACTTTACGGAACCAAAAAACAGTGTCGTCGTTCGCCGGTAAATTGTGGACTCTATGCGGCGGTCACCGCTCTTCTACGAGATCGTAGCTTTTAACACAAGATGTGATAACTGATTTTTTGAGGTTTTTAGAATGTGAGAGATTCTGCATTTTAATTTCTTGACTGTAGGCAGGGCTGGATAAACCATGTCGGGGCCCCTAGGCAATGGAATTCTCGGGGCCCCTTTACCCTTTTCTAACCTCCTAAAATTCATTTTACGCTATTTTTTTACTACATTACGAAGGCATGCTATCACCCTAACTAAACAATTAAACAAATGAAAAGAAAGTATGCGTATTTTTTGATTAAATACAATAAAAATACAATTCGGTGCGATGCATTTTTCCAGTCAGAAAATCCAGTTTGAAATTTCAATTGGCTACAGACTATACTATCCCTTATTTAACACAAAAAACAGAGATCTGAGCCGCGTGGGGCTTGACGGCCGTGTCGCCCCGATGTCGCTTATAAGCAGCAACTGGGGAATCGCCACGAAAAAATCGAATATCATTCTATCCGTACCTGGCGTGAATAAGTTGATATGTCATTTATGCATACTTTTCAGAGCAGCCAATTTAAAGTTAACGATCTTCTGGTAAATCGAAAATAATGATGATTACTTTTTTAATAGTTGAATTTAGGTTCTTTAAGGAGCTGTTTTAAGTCCACGTTACAAAATAAATGTAATATTTGTTAATGCATTTAAAAACAGACTTATCCAATTGTTCACCGACGACTTATCAACTTATTCCCTGAAGGAAGATAAAAATTCTAACTGTCATAATTGAATTTAAATAAAAACCAAATGAAGTAATAACAAAGTTTAATCGCAGAAACAAATTAAGATCCTTTATTCTTTTTTAAATTTAAGAAATTTAACCAAATGACAAGAAAAAACACTTTAAATTACTTATTCTTCTGTGTTTTCTTCTTTATCAGGATCTTCTTCGTCAAGATCGGGGTCGATATTTTCTGTATCATTATCCGTTTTTATATTTCTATAAAATTCATGAAATCTGGATCTATTAGAGGCAATAGATCCAGCAAATCTTTTTTCTTCTCTCGACTTACTGGCAATTGCTCTCTGGACACTGGTTCTAACTGTATGTTATCTATAATGTATTTGCCTCTTTTCTTGAAGTTTATTGCTTTAAATGGAGTGTCACTGTCAAGGTTTGTCTTGAAGTATATTTCTCCAATGGGCTTTCTATATTGCAACCACTTCACAGGTTGCCATAGGAATTTGCTTCCAGAGACGTCTTTCTTTTTAATTGTGAACGGCCCTTTTTTTGAACTTAATTCAGAGAAGTTTAGAAACTGTTCTTGCTTCATAGGTATCACTTCAAAGGGGTTTTTAACTTTGGAAGACCGAACCAGTTGTATCCAATCATTAAGATGGTTAATTTTAATCTGTGTCTTCTTTTTAGTTCTCTCAATTATAGCATGGTCCGAGTCACATTCCATATGACTATGTCCGCTGATAAGAAACTTATGGTTGATCACTTCTAATGTTGGATGTTGATGCAATAGAAACATGAACATCATAGCAACTGTGTTGTTTTTATTTTTCCCCCACATGTGTCCGAATAAAATGTGACCTGTTTTACATTTGCAGGTAAATTATGAAGCAAATCCCATAAACAAGAAGCGATTTGGTTAGCACCTCGTGCGCCAATCGTTTTGTCCCACATATAACAAATAGTTTGATCATTAGCTAAGTTATGAATTGTTAGATTGAAGGACCACAATTGCCTTTTATAAAAAGAAACTGAAGTTAATATTTTCGGTTCATTCTTTTCCTACAGTAGTGACTCTCGTAATTTGGAAATGACAGTATATGGTTTATAGCTGTAGTAGTATCGTCAATCGTTTTTTTATTTTTAGGTGGTTGCCTTCCTCTCTTATCAGCAGTTATTACTCCGCTTACAGAGTGTTTTTTCTTATCTATTATAATATTTACAAATCCTTTGGTTTCCCCATACGTTTTACATAAGCATTCTTTACAAATTGGTTTGTGTTCATTATTTATAATTAGTTTATATTTGCAATAATAATCTCTCTGAACTGTTCTGCTATCAGTCTTTTGTGTCTTCTTTGGTAATATTGTTATAAGACTAGCTACGTACATTGCTCTCCGATCTCTACTGCCCAAAGCCCAATATTCGTCAAAACATTGTTTCCTTTCCAATTCAGAAAATCGTTCAGAACATTTTAATCTACAAGTTCTTAGTGAACTCAATTTCCTCTCACCCACTTTTTTTCCTTTTTCCGTTACATAGCCTTTACCAGAATTCCTTAGTCTTTTAGATTCTTCCCTCTCCTTCCTTGATCTACCCTTTTTTTTCACTTTCGAATTTTCTTTAGATGGATCTTCATTCCTTGCCTCTGTCACACTGTTGATATCTGCAACAATATAATATGTATTTCAGTATATTCATAAAACTATTTTATAATAACTGTTCCTATTTTACATTGATTTTAACTTATTATACTCACCTGAAGTAGAAGCTGTAGCTATATTTTGTGTATTATCGTTCGAAATGTTAGTGATAGTTTCCTGGTTTTCTGCTCTTATTTTTTCATTTTCTACAGAAACAGCACTTTCCACTAGGTTGTTATCGATTTTATCAGTATTAGATGTATTTTTTTGTAAATCTTTAGGAGATAAAATATCATCACAAGATTCGCAATCAGTTTCAGAGTTATCCTGTACAGCATTTGTTTTATTTGCCATTAAATCAGGAGATTGCATCAAGTCAATATTTTCAAATTCTAGGTCTGGTTCATTTAATACATCATAAAGTTCTTTCGAAATAAATAGGGGACGAAGTATGATCTTCATTTTCAAGATCTTTTAATAATGGAGACGATCTCAATCCTTCTGATGTGTCACTTCTTACATCAAAATTAGACTCATCTGAAATAATATGATTTCGTTTAAAGTATGTATAACATTTATATCCAATAATAAAAAAAGAAAGATAAATAATTGCCTGGAGTTGAGTTCTTATGTCTTAGTTCCTGCATCAAAGGAGTCAATGGAGAAAAGGGGGGAGGAGAAATAGAGGGTGGCTCATTTGAAAATAACATTTCAAAACTGCATGTATCTGAAAAGATATTAACATAATAGATTATTTTTCAACAGCATTCTCAGACTTCAAACTTACTAAGTTACTTATAACATCTTTAATTCATTAAGCTATTCATTCCACATTTTCCTATAATATTTAACATCTTGATTTGAAAATATTTTTTTATTATAGAACGTCTTAATACAGTCTTACTGCCGCACACAGAGACGTCATTTTACTTTAATGTCAATTATAGCAAAACCTAAGGTACTTAACATCATAAAGATATAGACTATTATTCAATGACAAAATGAGTAAATCAGAGATTAGCGTTAATGGGCGCCTCTGAGTGCGGCAGTTAAAGTGATTAAAACAACAGAATTCCATCACCTGTCACGCAATTCCCTCCTACACCACCATTTGACAAAAAAATAGCTAAGAACGTAAGAGTTAAACTCATAATTTAATAAATTAGCAAATATGGTAAAAATACGATACAAAAGTATAAAAACTGTCTGACCTTTTTCATCCACCAAAAGATTACGAGGTGACTTAGACATAACAAGTTCTCGTAGCTCAAGCAATTTACGCTTTTTATGTAATAAGCCCTTGAAAGCATTCTGCTAAAATATTTAAAAAAAACAACTGTACAATCAGTATTTATAACAAGCACACAATGCAAATTTAATTTTATATTATAACCTATCTGATAAACACAGACGTATTTTTGCGTACTTACTTTTTCCTCATTATCACTCATAATTATTATAAGCCACAATAATTGTTTTTCTTTATAAAAATAATATAAAGTTGTTGTAATACAAAACACTTAAGTAACGTACTAACAATAAAACCTTCTCAGACGACGAGATTCTCGATACTGACAAGTGCCGACACGATCTTTTGAACGAACGAACTGATTTGTCTGATTTTGATCATGTACCTACAGATCGGCAGTGACTCGTAATATGAAAGGCATTCAAGTATAAACCTGCCTTATATGTTTACAATTGAGTTCAAATTACCTTGCGCTTAAAGTTTTCCTAAAAGTTGATTTTGATTCAAATTCGGTCATCAAACTCTTAAAACGATGAAATGATGTTATTTTTATAAAAGTTAAATTATATGCGTATTTTAAGTATTCTCAAAGTAAGTAAACGTAACAATTCACGCTTTGTTATTATAAACAATATAATGTCCATTTTAAAGAGTTTCATAAATGACTCGTGTGATTTTATAATGATAAAACTAGACAATTCGAAATGTTCTAAAATATCACAACTTTTGATAGCGTGCATAACTAGACAATTCGAAATGTTCTTAAATATCACAACTTTAGATAGCATGCATAACTAGATAACTCGACATATATGTGCGTGTTTCGTACTCAAAGACGTTCATAACTTGATAACTGATTTTGTCATATTACACTCGCAAATCCACAAACGTATATGTTGATATATTAACTAATGCATGTTCTGACTTATGTTGATAAATCGAAATGCAATAATATAAACGCTGTCAGTTAAGTATTATTAATTTGACATGTCGTTTTATCAAATATTTATTGCCATAATTGTAAATACTCACTTATGTACGAAAGCAATAATTTGATTTTGTTTGAGTATTTCGAGTTGAGTTTTTAATACCGGTAGGGTATAAGGTCACAGAAGCGTTTAAGCTAAAAATAAAAAAAAACGACATTTCGAGTTGTCAACGTATTCACGCGTGGTACGGCTATAATAATTTGAAATATATGATATGTCTAATATAAAAAAATCACAAGGCAATAATATATATTGTCGTTCAGGATACAAATCTTCAAATTAAACCTTCACTCGATGAAACATTTCCAACAAAAGAACTCGGTTCGCGGGGTCCTTAGCTAATGCGGGGCCCCTAGGCAGTTGCCTATACTGCCTTATGGATAATCTGGCCCCGACTATAGGTACCTAAATCATTATTATAATAGGTTGATTTGGCATCGCTTGGGGGAGGCCAAAGTCCAGCAGTGGACATCTTTCGGCTGAAATGATGATGATGATGACGACATAATTATTAAACCTATTTGAATAACCAGCTAACATAGAGCCCTTTTAAAGTCCACACGTCCGTGTCCAGGCCGGCGATAGAGCTTCAGTGCCTGCCTTGTGTGTGCCACGGCCCTGTCAGGTCCTGTCACGATCTTTAGTTTAACTTTAAAGCTCAATAAAGCCTTTTGGATCGTAAATAATTTCCAAAGTTTTAGATCCTTTTATGGTTCATTGGCCTAATAATGATCTAGGCTCGGATGGAAAAATCTTAGTAGACACTAGATGACCCAGTCAACTTCGTACCACGTGAAAAGGACTTTCGATTTTTCAGCTGTTCCTTTGGGTGTTTCCTAATTTTCGTTTTTCCTAAACCACCACAGTATTGAGGTGAAAAAAAAAAAAAAAAAAAAAACGAGCCATTTTCGAGTTCTTACGAGACTAACGCACGGCAATTGATTGATTATATACAGGGCGTCCCACGGATATGCCACATGGAGGGAAAGTATCTTGAATATTGTAGATGGTACATTTTACTGAAAGAACACATGGTCTTCCTTTTATTTTAGACACTATGTTATTTAGCAAAAAAATAATCCTTATGATGAAGCCTTTCGATCGGTATGATAAAGCTACAGGGTAATTATTTTTCCATGTAATTATTTAAATATCTATGAATGCAGTTTAAATTGTTTTTTAAATTCAAATAATGTCTTCTTTCATTAAAATGTTCCATCTACAATATTCTAGGTACTTTCCCCCCATATGGCCATGACGCACTGTATATAATATATATCTAGAAGATAGATAGAAATACAACTTGATATTACCAGATCTCCGAAAAGATTCAGCTGCAGCGTGTACGACTGCTTTCCGAGCAGAAAGTCGCGGTTGTGTTGCGCCACTATCTCAAGATTGTTGCGCCACTTCGTCAATGCTTCTAACTCCTGGTGAGGTGTTCTGTAAGCTTTTTTGTGGACCGACTGTAAAGAGACCAATGGGAACGTCTTTTATTATTATACTAGCGGACCTGACAGACGTCGTGCCCGAATAGCGCCATCTACCGGATCCAATTGTGAATCCTCAACCAATCGAAGACCCACTCAAAAACACACAAATAAATTCGAGATCGATATTATCGATCGAGAATTATATTTTTTTTTCATAGTCGACAAATTTTAAAAATGTTAGTTAATCCGATAAAATAACTCATAAGCTTTTAGAAATAGTAAACAGAATCCAAATCGAGCCAATAACATCGGAGATATGGCAAAAAATGTAAAGCAAGGTCACAAACACTACTCAAAAATTAAAAATTGATTAACTTGAAAAATATTAAAGATAAACCCCCCTTCCAAAGTCAATCGTAAAGAAAAATACGGGCGGTCACATGCCCATGGGCGACATTGTATATCTGCCTACGTATATCTTGTATAACTCACTGGTGTTCATCCATCGTCTCTTTGGTTTTCCTTTATCCTTATAGCCATTCAGATGTGTATTTAAAATGTCCCTATTTTTTTTGTATCACCGTGCTCATGGTATGTTGACTTATGCGAGGATGCAGAGAAGTTGTTCGGGTATCTGTAGATGACTAGGTATGAGCTTCATTCCATGATTACCGATTTCTAAATAACTTCTCATTTACCGACGCCAATTCATGCATCAGGCTTCCTCTTTCATACGAATCTAGTAACAACACAAATCTCCTTTGTCATTCTTATCTAGGTTTTCAATAATCACGAGTAAATATGTAAAGACATGTACTAATCCGTAGATAAAAAACTTACCTTATATTCATGCCAATGCCAGTCTGGTAAATCAGAATGTACGATCAATCCATTCAATATGTGTCTTTTGACATACTCAGCACTTTTGTCCAGTGAACACTGACTAACATTTAAATCCTTCAGAAACTCGCCCCAGCCTGCGTTCTTTTCGACCAATTTGATCGTTTTAGCAACATTACTTTCGGTTTTATCGAAACTGATACATCTAGCATGTCTGTTATTTTTATTCTTAGTTAGAATTGATTTGATTTTGTTTGTTTTTTCTGTTAAATTCATTCCGGTGATGAGAGTGAATTGTAGTATGAGAATTATTTTAATTATTTGCATTTTATGCAGCAATGTTTTCTAGATACTACGAAGGTATTGAACAAGATATTCACTTATATTGCACTTATACTTAATCACACTGTTTCTTTTGAAAAACACAACGTGATATTTTTTATATAAATTACTCACGAACACTAACTTGTATTTTCACTTATAAAATAATTTAGGTCATTTACTATATAGCGCCTAGTGACATTAAGCTAACTAATTCGACTGTGAATTTTGTAGACTAATCAAAGATTTTCTGATCAGCAAAGTTAGCAATATATTTTTTGAGTCATACGTAATTATTGTTTATTTCCATCGCACTAATTGCTGATTAACATTTTTAACAATAAACAGTATAATGAAAGTATTACTTAGGTACCTATAAAATTGTTCGGTCTAGATTTAAAATTTACGTCGATGATTAAAAAAAAAAGAACAAAGATAGATATAAAATACGTTTATTTGCGGTATCTAAGAATGACGCTGAAAAAACAAAAAAAAAACACGTAAATAACAAATCACAATAACAATCAATTAACAATTAGGTTACTCTTACTTGACAAAACTGTTCTGATTTTTGACCTAGCGCGTATCCAGCCATTTAGGGTAAAAGTTTTTTACTTAGACATTGTTCCGGTTTTTTTTTAGGCAGGGCATCTCGTAGTTGACTTCTGAGATCATGACTACTTAACCGGGTTTTCCTGTGGGTGCCTTAAGCTACTATACTTAAAACCTCCAGCCAGGGGTTATTCAACTATGATAATTAAAACTAGGTGAACGCTCGCTAAGGGCACCCCCTGTGGGGTACGAATCTCGGCTTAGGGCATCAACCGGAGGGAGGACATCAAGGATGGGACGGGCTGGTAGGAAGTGGTGAAGTGTGGGCGTTTCGGGGGACTATCTTATGTAATTTTAACGTTTGAAAAGTGCTGATTTTCAGCCGAGTTTGAATAAATGACTTTTGTTTTTTTTTTTTTTTGATATCGATGATTAGGTAACTAGTTGACAAACCTGTTCTTCAATTTTTTTTACCAATCGCGTATCCAACCATTTTTTTTATTTTTTTTTATTGTATTGGTTATGGTTGGGTCATTTAGAGTAAAAGCTTTATACTTACACATTGTTCTGGGTCAAGGCTGATTAGGCCGCGTCCTATTTAAAAGCGATGGTTGAGCGAATACATGATCGATCGCGTGCATAATGTCAGTTTTTGTTCGGAAAACCGGAAAGCGCCCTCTGTCGGCGCGACCACGCGTTCACGTTCACCGAACAAAAAGTTCGAACGAACGCGTATTTGTGCGACGATCGCTTTAAATAGGACGCGGGGTTAGATGATCTGACTGAACTCAGTGGTGATGTCCGTCAGAGCATGAAACGCTGATGTCCATAATTGAATAGGTCCATAATTATTTTATTTTATCTTTTATATAGATTATATTCTTTTAGATTTTGTGAATGTGAAAACGTTGTAGGCTGTAGACTTGTGGACCATTTTCTATTTTAATAAGTACCTGGTACTTGTTGATAGGCCTACACTGTCCTCTCATACCTATTAACACTGTAAATTGAAAACATTGTTTAAACCATTTATTTTTAAAAGAGTAACTGTGGAGTTTCTTGCCGGCTCTTCTCCATAGCAAGCGACCAATTGGAACCGTGCACCTAGCTTCTGACGTTTCATAAGTGCCCATGTAGGTTTGCTCGACTCGTAAAATACCTACTAAAAAGTTTCGTTATGCACGAAATCACATTCGCGGGCAGTGATGAAGAAAACTGTTCCAGTGTAATATTTTATTTAACCGTTAATAAAGTAAATTAAGAAAACCTAGTATGTAAATATGTTATCCTATTCTTAATCATCATTAAATATATTAAAACAGGTCAAGCTTTGCACTCGTTATGAGAAGCATGTGTCGAATTGGTTTTTTCAGGGTAACCATAACAATGAGCCCTTCCGCGAATCATTACCTGGTCCTTCTCTCTCGCTATTATGTAAATAGGTACAGACAAAACTATTGCATTATTATTTTGCAGCTGCAATTTACTGATAAGGGTCATTAGATTACTTGTCTTGTAGGTTAGTTTTTCTATGACAATGTCGGGTGCAAGTTGTTCAAGTGGTTCGCTTCAAAATTTTAAAATAATTGACAGTAGACGTGGTGGAAGAACTTTATTACATAGAACACAATACCTCAAGCTCCGCGAAAATAAAAGTACAATTATTTGGCATTGTATAAACAAATAAATAAAATTAAATGCACTGGGAAACTGATTCTGGACAGTAAAAGTCATGCAATAGTTCAAGAAAATAAACACAGCAATCAATGCATGCCAAATTTTGAAGACAATGAGGTTCAAATAGCTATTAGTGAGTGCAAGAAATAAATGACAAAATATAATATAGTTACAGAAAACTTTTGAAAAACATAAATGCAAAGATTAAGAGACATCGGCTACCATCTCTAAGGAAGTGTTCCCAACTACAAATCAGTAAAAAGGAAATTTTATAGATGCAGAAATAAGTCACTGAAAGTTCAGAAAACAATTAAAAAACCCGGCTGAAGTCATCATACCAGAAGAATTTCGTAATTATGTGTTGGTTGATTATTGTTGTCAAGGCGGGAACCGCATAATTATTCTTAAGGCGATATTACACGGATCAACTAAATTGACAGCAATTCCGTTGAAAAGCATTGAACATTGCACAGGCGATATTACACGGATCAACTAAATTGACAGCAATTCCGTTGAAAAGCATTGAACATTGCACATATTATTTCCTTTTTCAAAACATTCAACAAGACATTCAATGTTCATCTTAAAAACCATTTTTAAAATAATAACATGCGCGCACACCAGTAACTACACAATCCTACGTCCGATTCCTTCGCTGCCGTTCGCGGACTGGTCATCGTTCAATGTTCGTGTTTACATGTTTCAACCGTCAATTCGATTGATCAATATTGGTTCCATTGCATTGAAAGTCAATTAAAAATCTAAACTTTCAATGATATTAGACAATCAAATTGAAATATGTTTAGATGCGTCAATGCCATTGAAGCAATGGAATTGAAAGCAATATTGAACCGAAATTGACCTGTGTAATATCGCCTTTACTTCAACCGAAATTGGGAAGCACATAAAAACTGTCACCCATTTCTTTGGTAATCGTACTTTCGGCGGTTGCCCAGTGCCATTTAAACATGTTTATGTAATTCATGGAGACATGGAAAATACTGAGATGTCGGCGCGAACGCGAACGTCTTAGTAGACAAAACTAATTTTGACTTACAGACGCTTACGTAAATACGAATAGAGCTATAAAAAAAAAAAACTTGAATTCAAACACTTTTCTTTCCAACTGTACCTTCCATTGTTTACGTAGAATGCGAAGAATTGCGTGCATAGCGAAACATTTTTGTAGGTATTTTTCGAGTCGAGCATAGCGGGACTAGAGCATAGGGGGACTAACCGCAAAAGAAGGCCCTGTTTTGCGTGGATTTGGAAAACAATAAAATATCATCAAAATCACAGATGTACTACATCGATTGAAGTAGATTTTAGAAATTTATTTATTTAGGTTAGGTTTGATTTACAACTAATAATTTAAAACTTAACCCTTTTAAAATTATTGCTTTGGTATCTTTACTAGAACATCAGAACAAAATCTATATACCTATATATAAATCAATTGCCGTGTACTAGTCTCGCAAAACTCGGAAATAGCTTGGCCGATCTGAATAATTATTTTTGTTTTGTGCCTCAATACAGGGGTGGTTTAGGAAAAAACGGTTTAGAGAAAACCCAAAGGAATAGCCGAAAAATCGAAATTGAAATTTTGACCACGTAGACGGGTCAGCTAGTATGGAATAAAGAATGACATGAAAAACCTACATGTAAGTAAGTGTAATCAGCGCGTACCAATTTACTAGTGTTGTGAGGTCGTGGGCTCGAATCCAGGCGCTTTACTTAGTGTAAATAATTTCATCAGCACTGCTATCAAAACAGTGCAGGAAAACATCGTGAGGAAACCACTTACAATCAAACTACACCTCACTAAGTGCACACGTGTTTACGAAACCGGCTTCACGTCACTGTTGACAGAGTTCTATGTCTTGGTTTTTTATTTGGTCTGAGTGCACTGTTTAATCATTAAACTGAAATATTGTAAATAAACACTAACAGTACGTATTTTCACTTTTTCATTTTGTTATTTATATTTTGTGTTTCACGAACTGTGTCCAAATAAACGTTTCTTTTTTTTTTTTGGTTTTTTCAAGGCGAGGGAAGCTGCCCTTAGAGGGTCGTGCGAGGGAAGCTGCCCTTAGAGGGTCGTGCGAGGGAAGCTGCCCTTAGAGGGTCGTGCGAGGGAAGCTGCCCTTAGAGGGTCGTGCGAGGGAAGCTGCCCTTAGAGGGTCGTGCGAGGGAAGCTGCCCTTAGAGGGTCGTGCGAGGGAAGCTGCCCTTAGAGGGTCGTGCGAGGGAAGCTGCCCTTAGAGGGTCGTGCGAGGGAAGCTGCCCTTAGAGGGTCGTGCGAGGGAAGCTGCCCTTAGAGGGTCGTGCGAGGGAAGCTGCCCTTAGAGGGTCGTGCGAGGGAAGCTGCCCTTAGAGGGTCGTGCGAGGGAAGCTGCCCTTAGAGGGTCGTGCGAGGGAAGCTGCCCTTAGAGGGTCGTGCGAGGGAAGCTGCCCTTAGAGGGTCGTGCGAGGGAAGCTGCCCTTAGAGGGTCGTGCGAGGGAAGCTGCCCTTAGAGGGTCGTGCGAGGGAAGCTGCCCTTAGAGGGTCGTGCGAGGGAAGCTGCCCTTAGAGGGTCGTGCGAGGGAAGCTGCCCTTAGAGGGTCGTGCGAGGGAAGCTGCCCTTAGAGGGTCGTGCGAGGGAAGCTGCCCTTAGAGGGTCGTGCGAGGGAAGCTGCCCTTAGAGGGTCGTGCGAGGGAAGCTGCCCTTAGAGGGTCGTGCGAGGGAAGCTGCCCTTAGAGGGTCGTGCGAGGGAAGCTGCCCTTAGAGGGTCGTGCGAGGGAAGCTGCCCTTAGAGGGTCGTGCGAGGGAAGCTGCCCTTAGAGGGTCGTGCGAGGGAAGCTGCCCTTAGAGGGTCGTGCGAGGGAAGCTGCCCTTAGAGGGTCGTGCGAGGGAAGCTGCCCTTAGAGGGTCGTGCGAGGGAAGCTGCCCTTAGAGGGTCGTGCGAGGGAAGCTGCCCTTAGAGGGTCGTGCGAGGGAAGCTGCCCTTAGAGGGTCGTGCGAGGGAAGCTGCCCTTAGAGGGTCGTGCGAGGGAAGCTGCCCTAGTGGGACGCTGCCCTTGCAGGGACGCAATAAAACTTGGCAAGTACGCTTATTTATAGTAGTTTATTTCCACAAAACGGCACGGAAGAAGACACATTGGGAGACGTTGGAGCGCCATCTTCGACGGAGACACCATGGCTTGTCTGCGCGAAGTGGTGCAACTCCGCGCCACTAGCAAATCTTCGTACAGCAAGTGTAGATCGTGATACAAGGGCAGCAGCATCCACCGCAGCAGCCACCGCAACAGCCACAGCCTCCGCACCTGAAGAAAAAGAACTTGTGAACAGCTTGCATTGGAAAAGCAGACTCGAGGCATAGCATAAAATCTGCTTTGATAACGTTCCCACTGGTGTGCCGTAATTCACCACGCGGGTCCATTGCGGGTCTAGTTCTAGAAGTTTCTCACGATGTTTTCCTTCACCGTAACAAACTACAACCCAGTTAAGTCGGTAATAGAATAGCATCCCATCCACTAACAGGACGAAAATCTGTACGGAAACGCGACGGGATAAAATGAAACCTGGCAAGCCCACTAACTTGATAAAATCCCTCCCTCCTCGCGAAAGACAGGACGCAGTTATCGCGTCGCGTCACTGGAGGGAAAGAGGGATTTTAAGTCCGGTCTTGGCATTCATTCCTTAAGGAATAACCCCTTGGTACCAACCGCAGCAACCGGTAGCGATCGACCCGTGTGGCTGTTGCCACAAGCCGATCAAATCTATAAATTGCACTCGAAGAATGCATACTAAATACGAAAGAAAAATAGGTACGCTGGTAACTGGCACCGATGGAGCGCTTGTCGCCTACAAGCAAAGGTTGGCAACGCTGGTCAGCGCAGGAGTTTCATAAAATATGCGCAGAACCAGCGCTTGACGGTTTCGACAAGCGCTGGCATGTCGTCCCCGTTACCAGCGTTCTACATAAAATGCAGCCCGAGGAAAGATTTCTACTTACATTTTTTCCTATAGAAAATAAAGAGTACTTAAATAAAGAGCCTAAAATAGGTCGAAAGTAGACTAAAGTTGTGGAAAGTCACTGTTTTTCGTGTAAATTTTTAAAAAGATTTGCAACGTTTTTTTTGGGACTTTTAATTATTTGTGAAACTTGCGCGAGCGATTTGATTGTACTACACTTTCTGTCAAATGAACTTCTACAGAACACCTCTGATGGCGTTTGAATGGAGAAGATAATTCAAAAATTCGAAATATATTTTTTAATTATGGATTATTAGTTGACAGTACCATTTTATTAGTTGACAGTACCATTCTATTTTAATCAGAAACGAGCTCATATTATGAGCTGAAACAAGGTGGTCGAAGTCGATTGAACTACACGGTTGGAACCAACCACCAACAGAGGGTACCTTGGTTGAGTTTACATAAAAATTACCGTGTAGACGTTGGTTAATGTCCAATAATTTGTAGGCTACCCAATGACCTTGGTCGCGAGCGCATGCCTCGCTACCAAGAACTGACAGAGGGCATTGAGTCGGATCTCGACCTTGTGGACGCCTGTTGGCGGTTGGGAACCTTATATCGCCCAGCATGTTTTATTAATATTTTTTTTAAAGAAATTGATGTGATGTAACTGTACTAAATGTGAAATCTTTGCAATCTCTTCCCGTACCTAGAATCTCAGAGTAGCTATCAGACATTCCTCAGCAGATACAGCTTGTCCCATTACTGTATTTTTCTTGGCAGTCAATGGTCGCACCATTTCTAATACTTCATTAAAAGTGTGTTGGTCCATCCTAAGCCAATTACAAAAGTCGTCAGAGTCGAGTACCTATTTTTTTAAATGTAGGTGACTTAATGCTGTTCTCTCTTTTAGCCATTGTTTCATCCATTTTCTTTTCTTTCTTTGTTTTTCTTGGTCACTTGCGTATAAAAGAGGTATAATGCTAATCCGATTTTTATATGTTTTGGAAGGTAAGGTGCCATATTTAAAGACGTAGTAATCTGTTGCGTTCGAAGTATACACTGACAAGTTGAGTCAACCACATGCTCGTGTAGAACAATAACATTTGGTTGATCCAACCAAGGTGCACTCTGTTGGTGGTTGGCTCAAACCGTGTAGAAGGCTAGGCGCTGGCATGAATAAAGCGCCCGTCTACTTTTCTAGCCCGTGACCTCCGTCCGCGTCCACCGTATTCCCCAAGCCATTGGAAGAACCTGTGTAAATGCATCGGGTCAGTCGCTGCTCCGCACGGCAGACATGTGAGGCCAAGGTAGATCCCTATGGGCAGCTTTAAAACTCTGACACCAGGTTAGTCACAAAAACACAAAAAAAGAAGCACCTCTTTGCGAGCCATCGCTAGTTGCTTGCATTACAGATTGTGCTAACCCACACGCCGAGGAATTAAAGGCCTTGCTACACGGCTGCCAACCGCGTGCTAACAGAGGTGACCTTGGTGGTTTACGACCAAATTTCAAACAGCTCTGCCTGTCGCCAATCAAGGTCACCTCTGTCGGGGATGCGGTTAGCAGCCGTGTAGCAAGCCCTTTATTTGCAAGTTACGTCCTTGGTAGTCAGGGCTAGTTCCTTGTATAATAGTAGTCTATTATCTACCTACAGTACTTACTTACTTACTTCTAATGAAAGCCAAATATTTCAACATAATCATTCTTATTAAACCTCGTGCAGACTGGTGCGACGCGACACCGGTAATTATTCTACCGTGAAGTTTTCTTAGAAATTTTATTATTAGGGTCACGTCGCGCCAGTCTGCACGAGATTTTAAGCTATGGTTTCCTAGAAGAGCGGTGGTCGCACTTAACGGCCGCAATGGTGGCCGTCATGGAGGCCGTCATAAAAATGATGACAGCAGCAAAGATTTAAATCATTAGATACGTCCCATCGCGTCAGAAGATGTTGCGTTTCTATTTCGTTTTGACACCTCAAACACACAATGACGCAGTGATTGCACTTGTTTGTCATGAAAACGCTATTTAATAATGTAAGAGCTCACTCTTTTCAGTATGGACACTTTTTATTGTAACTAAGTACGGTGAGGGTAAATCTACCGATATAAATCTTTGGAGGGCAGGGTTTGCTTAATAGGGGGTTTACACGGGTTGATTTTGTCCGCACGGGTTGTTTTGGGTTGATAGGCCGCGCGGCGAAAATCGATCGTCTAAATGCCAATTCGACTAGACCGCCAGTGACTAAAATCACAAGACCCAAAGTTGGGTGCAATCCGACTTTTGTCGGGCGGTGACAAGCCCCATGCGGCGGGTGACTAAAATCGACCGTGTAAATGGTCAGTTGCAGGTGATCGCCCGCCGCATGTGTGTTTTGCGCTGTGTTGTTCCGTTACATATGAACAAGTCTTATGCGATTTTTATCGACTGGTGTGAATGGGGTGGCGATTCGATTTTTATAAGTGATGCGGCTGGTGACTTGCCGTCCCCCATTACGGCGCCTGGGTTTGCTACGTTGCGCGGTCACCGCTCTTCGGTTGTGGCGTTCCCTACATAAAAATGTACTCTGTGAGCGTTCCGTCACAGTTTGACTATTTGGAGTTTTTATATGAATATAATGGAATAAATTTTAAATACTGACTGTAAATAACCATTTAGTTTTTTGAAGTTTTTAACTATAAATAAAATTAGTTTTGACATCTATTGTAAAAAATATAGCGAAGCGAAATTGATTTTTCCCATCTTTCATGCATTTAATTATTTTCCGATACCAATATAAAAAGCTTATTTTTAATAGTTAAAATTACTGCCACACAGTCGGCAAATTAGTGACCCCACTGGGGAATACTGAAATTCTAGCAGTCATGGCCGGTAAGATGATGGAGCACTCCGAGCTAGCAACAGTCAGAGCAGTCACCATGTCTGCACTCCAAACCCATCGCACCAAGCTCATCAAGTTTCCAGCCCCAACAATAAGTCGCAATCTTACAAGTTTTAAGGCAAATTGAGAAATTGTCGCTTGAAATTGCCGAACTGCGAAAATATTTACCACCGTTCTCATCTCCCTTCGCTCCACCGCAACCGTTCCCGTTCAAATGCAAGAACGCGTCTGGTTCCTCTTGCAAGGCCGTCGATCATAATTGGCACCGGTACGGCGGCGGCGATAACGCGCGCAAATGCAAATCGCCATGTTCCAAACAGAATTGCATCGATCGTGGCGGGTGTAGATAGTAACCAGAAAAACCACGGCCTCTGTATAATTGACTTCAACAACCGAGAGAGGTTTGTTGTGGACAGGGGAGCCTACATATCTGTATTAGCGTCGAAAATATCTGAAGATGTTGCATATCTATCTATTATTACAAACTTTTCACTGCGCACAGCACAGGAATACGTAACTACGGAGAGCATACTCTCGACCTCAACTTAGGTCTACGTAGAAGCTTCACGTATAGACATTCGTCGTCGCCGACGTCGTTCAGGCCCCTCCCAATCGATAGCTACTCCTTGCGACGAGCTTAACCATCTATGTCCACTACCAGTGAAGGATCGGAGCTGCATTCTTAGGGTGGCAACATGTTAACGTATCGCTTATGTGTGCAAGTGCATGCACACATTATGCAGACGACGAATGACGTCAGCGTGGTATATTCTAGACATCTGCGCGACGAGGCGCGCGCACCACACACGCGCCCCGAAAAATCTTTTATTTTCCATGAATTACATTGTTAAAATTAAATTAATTAAACATTAAATTAAATTGGTGAATTTTTTTGTTATTGACTTCCTTTCATCGCCCCACAACTGAGATTGATGGGCTGAACAGCACCATGTCATCAGCATAACTAATGTTGTTGATCATTCTTCCATCCACAGAACACCAGCCATTGTGCTACTCAGCTCACCAACCAGCCGGTCTATATACAGGTTACAGGTTAGAGTGGGTGAAATCAACCCCTCCCTGTCTCACTCCACAATCTAGTCCATACTGTACTGATTGAGCATCTGACCATCCCAGCCACCCACCAGCCCATTTATCCGCATTCGGTTCGTTTTCGATTCTTGTTGGTTTCTGATCCGGTTTGGCCATCCTAGTAATTGTATGGACGTTTGTGCACTCATATGTATACGGGTCGTATTTGGTTCGTGTTCGATTCGTAAATTCTCACTTCGAGTCGTTTTTTGACGGATTAAAACCGAGTGTATCAAACAAAACGAATCAAATACGGATAAGTGTGCAAATACTAGGACTTCAATTTCCCGTCCGTCTTTTTCACGTATCGAACACGAATCGAATACAAACCGGATACGAAAACGATCGGATACGGAACGATTCAAGTTCGTTTCTGGCTGATCCGGTTTAGCCATTCTGGTAATTGCATGTACGTTGATGGCCTTGTAAAGGCCGCAGGATTCTGCTGGATATGGGCAGCACAGAACCGGTCAAAGTGGCGGTGTTTGGGGGAGGTCTATGTCCAATAGTGGACGTCTTTCGGCTGAAATGATGATAATAAAATACATAATATATTTATATAGTTATGCTTTATTTATTTAATATGTAAATAGTACACACCAATGACTACTTGCAGTATTGTCCCTCCTTCTCTCTTTAATCTATCCAACTCTACGTAACATTTCTACACTTATATCTTGAATCCATATGGTGTACATAATTGTATTCTGTTCTCAGTAGCAGCCCAGGGTCTGCAGTGCCTAGTGGATGGCAAAAAAAATTACATAATCATTCGCCTGTTAAAATTTTAATAGTAATGATTTTTTACACGTAACATCACTCCTATATCCCCCGAAGGGTTAGGTAGGCAGAAGACCTTTCTATAAAAATCAACTCTATGGACCAGTAGTTCATATTTTTTGTAAACGATTGGTCTACAGAAAGAAGCGTACCTTTTTAAAAGTTATGCAAGTTTATAATAAGTCACGTTTTAAATGAAATCAAAACAATACAACAATAAAAATATCCACAGTAAGTTACCAAAGGGAATTCGGAATGTAAGTAAACTGTGTAATAAAAGACTGAAAGTAAGACGAGTCGGCAGTAATCCTGGCAAATTTAATTTTCCAAGTTTATGGACACCGAATTTATTTAATAGCCGCAAGACCTAACATTCTAGGTTTCTCTGAAGTCACTTAAGTTAGCAAATAGTGCTTTTCGAGAGCAAATGCATGAGTTACAATAAAAAAAATCTAAATCGCACCTATAATATTTGAAGAGTTCCCTCGATTTCTCCAATATTCCATCATCAGATCGTGACCAAATGGCTATGGGACCAATTTGAAAGTAAACCCTTCCAAACAAAAAAATAATTTTTCAAATCGGTTCAGATGTCTTCGGGTAATTGGGGAACAAAAAATATTCCGTAGAACTGAGAACCAGCTCCTTTTTTTTTAATCGGGTAAATATAAAAGTGATCTAAAAAGTACGAATAGAATAGAATAGAATAGAATATTTATTTATTTGCACAGAATGATGGATGAATGGTTTACAAAATCCTTCCTTGTACATTCTGCCATATTGGCATGCAAACATTAATTGGGTAAATAAATACTTTGAACATAATCGAGAAAAAGGCGTAGTCAGGTACAAAAAAGGTCAAGGTAAAGCCTTCCTCGCATGCCTTTATACCATGTGGGTGCCAGGAACACCTACAACTTAACCTAACACCTACAAAATTATAATGGCATGCGACGACAGCTTTACCTTGACCATTTTTGTACCTGTTCCTTGATTTCTGTCTGAAATATTTTCTTTTTTCGTACTTTAGATCACTTTTATTTTTAACCTACTTCAAAAAAAGGAGGAGATTCTCAGTTCGTCGGAATATTTTTTTTCACTTTTATTATTCCGTAGTTGGGTTACAGTTTTTAAACTTAATTTTTTATTATTCGAAAATCAAGTCGTTTTTAAAGATTATTTGAAAAAAAACAAAAACTGCTGGATTTTCAACTCTCGGTACAGAGCCGAGCGTTGATAGTTCGACAGTGCGCTTTTAGGCATTACAATCCTTTGAAAACCCTCATGACCTATATACCTACAGTTGACACAAACCCACGTTTGAACAGATCCAAGCACGGATAGTTGTTTTCCAAATATGTTACCGAAAAAAATGTTGTTCTTCAAACGAGCAGGCCGTTTGAAAAACAACATTTTTTGCGTTTGCGGTACAAACTGACATATTTCACACACGTACCGAGCGACGGAAAATATCCGAGCATATCGAATACTGGGACAATGAAACGGTCAAGTGTGAGTGTTGTTAGTGGTAAGGATTCCGTAGAACTAAGTAGGTAACGTTAAAGAATAAGTTTGAAAAATAATCTTGTATTCTTTGGAGACGTCAGCTCAGCAGGTGTTATGCCTTTTATGGTCTAATGTGGTCTATTTTATCACTTTTTTAACCTTGGTTCGAGTTCCGACAAAGTCGTGGGTTTTCATCAAGCATTTTTCAGTAGCAGTTGATTTTTTTTGGTTATATAGAATACTTAGGCTTGCTCCTGGCATATATTATCATATATAGCAGTGATAGCCTAGTGGTGTGGCCGTTGGACTGCCAACTCATAGGTCTCGAGTTCAAACCCAAGGAACGCACCTCTGACTGTTCGGATTTATGTGCGTATTGTATAATCACTTGCTTCAAAAACGGTGAAGAAAATATCAGAGGAAACCGGCATGCCTGAGACATATTTCTCGACGTCATGTGAAGCCAAGTCAGGGCCCTTGGGCGGCTTTAGAACTCTGACACCAAGTTAGTCACTAACTACACGAAAAATAAAGGAGAATATAATTATTTTTAGTCACAACCGTCGTTGTTTTTGTGGCTTTAACTTTCCTCGATCCTATTTTCCTCTCATCGACAAGGCTCTGCGATTCAAAACCACACCACGGACCCCGAAAAGCGTACTACTGCATACAAACTTCAGTTTTTAATAAAAACGGGTAACGAAAAATAAAGCAATTGTGTCAGAGCTTTCAATCTGGGTTCAACTATTTTATTTTTGGTAAAGAATTCTAAAACCGTTATCCGCTTTTACAAACTATGCGCCTGTTTCACACGAGATAACTATCACAAAGCCACACTATGGGCACAATGTGGCTGTTATTACGATAACCACGTGGTTATTAATGGTTATGTTTTTAGTTTCAGTTCCAAAATAAATAGTATCCTTTATTTACTAGCAGCGCCTCGCGGTTTCACCCGCGTAAGTCTCGATCCCGTGGGAATATCGGGATAAAAAGCCTATGTCCTTCTCCAGGTCATGGTTTACTCATGCGTCAAATTTCATTCAAATCCGTTCAGCCGTTTTAGCGCGAAAGCGTAACAAACAAACAAACACTTTCGCATTTATAATATTATTATCTACTTATTTTCCGAACGGATACGCAGTAAGGTTATCATCATTGTAAAATATTCATAATTATCTAATAGTAGGCATTTTATAGGTGGTACTTAGTGTATATGTTACTGCTAAAACCCGAAGTTGGAAGTCGGTTAAGCCGCAGATATACGACAGTGATCTTAAGTGGTTCGCTTGCGTGTTCTGTACTGAGCTCACACAACGCGTCGTACGTCCACCCAGTAATAGGACTCGCCCATCAAGGAGCGCTGTCCCAAATGAAACGCATTATTAATTTATTATACATAAAACAAAAGGTATTTTAATAAAACTCGTACACTAAAAGATCAATTATTAAATTATCTTTAAAATGGTGAAGGTTACAGAAAAATACGCTTGATAGATTTTGCGCGATTCTCTGTTTTTTATCCGCGTTAGACCTAACTTTACAAATTAATTTCACTATGTAATATACAAATAATTCAAAATATGCCTATATTAAAATATTTAAAAAATTATCTAATTTAACATATATTTTTCCAAAACATTAACACTACTCGTTTAGACGTCATCTTCAGTATAAAATCATGAAAGTCTGTTATCGTCCCCTTAACTTGCCTAAATGGACCCTGGCACTCGCCGGCCGCTGCCGCGGCAGTTTTTGACAGACTTTTTGCAGTACTGTAGGTTGGTTCGAAGGGTATGACCAAGTGGGAACGTTGCAAAGTGAGTAAAGGTTAAATGTCGGATAGCAGATTGTTCTTTTAGAAAGGACCTTAAGTACGGCTCGCTGCGCCCTTTATAGTCGTAGCATGGTTATATGGCACCATCCCACATGATCACGCAATACTGATTAAGCGAGATTAAGGTAGAAAGAAGATGATTCGTAGATAAAGTTTTATTATCATATTATTAGAGTATGAAAAACAGTCGGTTACGATCTAGATCTGAACAGGGTTATAACCTATATAGTGCTATTAACTTAATAGGTCTTTGCCTAAGCCCGAGACCAAACCATGCGAGATTGCGATCCTCGCGTCGACTGAGAGCACCTTCCGGTTTTCCGAACAAATGAGTGACATACATATGTACACAACGATCGCGTATTCGAGCGAACGATCTTTTTGGTTCGGACGCGTGGACTCTCAGGCGAATCGAGCGATCAATCAAGTCGTGTTTGTACTTCATAATTCATACAAACGATGGCGTCGATCGCGTGCCCGCGCGACTATCGATTTTGGTTAGGACGCGGGGTAAGACTGAGAGCTCTAAACTAACAAAAACATAGATTAAAGAAATAATTAGCTCTTATTACAAAATCGATTACTTTTGTAATGCAATAACATAACCATTAAATTATTTTCCTAATCAGTACCTGACGTAATATAAATCATTAAGGAGGATGCGCTCAGCTAGCCCGCGGAATTCAAATGTTCTTACGTTTTTTGCAATTTGCAGGTCAGTGTAAGTTGTATCTTGATTAAAATATAATTTGCGACCGTAACAAATATAGCTTAACAGAATTATATTCATTAGTGTCAGCAATACAACTACTTATGTTAAAATAATCTTAAAATCTCATGATTTCATGAAATAGTCATTTAATAAGATTATATGAACTTAGATTATTATTAATGATTTTTATGATTAAAATTTTATACCTTAATAAATATTTGATACGGCTGAGAATCATATTGAGTAGATCTCAATATGATTGTCAGTCTATCAATTTTATATTTTGTTTTGCAATTTGCTGATTTTGACGTGCAAATTGCAAAACCGTAAGAAAAAAATAATTGCGCGGGCTACCCTGACGCTTTCGCCTTAATCAATATCTACTTGAATGTAGTGACATATAATACCAACCAGCTTATTACCGTCCCACCACGCTTGCTCAAGACGAGTTGGCGGCAGACTACAGCGGGGTAATTGCATAACACTAATTATTGCAATATGTCTTTCATTCTGACAATGCAACAAGATTCATTGCGTTATTTACGTTGTTAAGCACACACATTTTCCAAACACACAATGGATTAGGAATTTCCTTCAAAATCATTTGAATTGTGAAAGAAACGCAATTAGGGTGCACGTTTCCTCACGATGTTTTCCTTTATCAGTAATGTCCAAGATTAACTCAGGTCTTGAATATCTCATTCAGGTTTCAATGGATCTCGTTCTATGATAGGCTGTGTTCTAACAGACCCGGCAGAACTAGACGATATTTGTATCATTCTTGGCCCAACTACTGGTTGCTGCGATACATCAGAAGCTACTGGTTGACCATAGTAACCCCTACTGGAACTCGAACTGGGTTGGTGGTTAGATACATTATAAAATCTTCCTCCACTTTTTATACTTCGTAAAAGATTTATAACACCGGATTGGAATTCCAATATTTGATCGTCATCAAGCAAAGTTAACGTCGGATGAACGCTCTTGAAAAATGCAAAATGGCGGTCGTCATGTGTGTCACTTGGCTTCCTCATTTGTTTCATATGGTTATTCAAGTATGCTTGCATTTTCACGTTAAGAATATCATCAGATATGTTACTATCCTGTCTTTTTTCTGTATCATCTATTTCATTTGCTATATTGTCCTGGTTCACTGCTGATAGATCAATGTCTTCCTTTGAGTCAACATTCCATTCATTTTCACAAACCGCAGCAGAATCTGATTCACTTTCTGCAATAATTTCTTCTTCTTCTTGTTGTTCTTCATCCTCGGTGTCATCTGATGCTTCGACAGTTCGTTTACCTTTAACTTTTTTTAAAAACAACATTTGATTGTGATATTTATATGGTCTCACAAATGATCCATTCTTTTTAGACAATTTTCTTGCATTTAAACTTCTGGCCCAACTGTCCCTGGTATGAGTCCATATTTTAATGACTAACTTGTCTGTAAAAATGAAAAAAAAGCATATGAAGAATTATAATTATATAGGTCTATGGGTAGGTACTTACACTACATAGGTTCTAAAAGTTAGCAGATCAAACGATCAATCTTTGTACATACGGCTACTTATCAAGTTATATATACATTTCCAGAATAATCTGACCTCGCATTGTACGGAAATCCTATACAATGCGAGATCAGCATAAACTGGAAATGTATGCCGTGTGTACCATATCAAACCTACCTACCTATCTGCTCTCTACCTGCGTAGGTTAGGTAGAAAAACAAACGCTAACAGAGAGAAAGTTCAGCATTCGCAATCTAGTCCAACCAGCAAGACGTCATGTCAATGTCGCGTCGTGTCGTGATGTCGTAGCATGTGTCTGACGCGTAAATTCTATATAATCTGTGTGGCACGTCTTTTTGTCAGTAGTTCGTTTAGTATCTACGAAAACCGACCTTACTGCTCTACAAAACAAAGGCGCTGTGAAAGTCAAATTATTATCACAGCCGATACAATTACGTAACAAACACAATGTTTGTGTCTTACTCTAGGTAATCGCAAGTGTTGTATAGATACGTATGTTCTGTCTCGCTCGCGCCGCTTGCTGCGCGTTATACCGGCTCGTTTCATTCACAACAAGGCTTGCCAGATACTATCATTGTTGAAAGATAATTACTGCAGTCGACGGTATCGTTCGATACGTCGTTCGCACGGACGATATTGATCATTATGTTTCAGTGGTTAATATTTTAGATAGTCGTAATACGAGACAAATAACTTACAATAATTCTGTCGTTCCGTTCCATTTAAATTATTATAATCTTTCTTCAGAATTCCGCAAACTTCGTGCCACGCCGCCGTCTTCGAGAATTTGTTTTTATAGCTGTCCACAGTTCTGTCCCACAAAGCTGGTCTTTGATGCACTAACTTAATTAATAGCAATTTGTTAAAACTATGAGGAATCGACATTCTGTTTCTGAATGACATGATGAACGTCAAACGTGTGCACTCGTCTAAAAATAAACGTGTACTGAATAGTGAATATTAAGATGGCTGACAAGAGTGAGTGAGAAGGGGCGATGGTACGCCGGCGCTTTCGAGTGAAACGACGCATCCACTACGTTTATTGATTGGAACGATAAAAAAGGCGTACCTACATTTAGTGAAGGAGCGTCATAAATGCGGTTTATGGGACACGATTATTTTGCCGCATTAAGGCTCTTTCAAACAGGCGCGACACGCGACGCGACACAAAGACACCGCTCGTCGCGCGACGAGCGGTGTCTTTGTGTCGCGCCTGTTTGAAAGAGCCTTTACCGTGCGTGGCGAATAGTGAATACCGTTACAAACATAACAGCTGTTAATAGTTACTTACGTGTGTTAGGTAATTAACGAGTGTACTCGAGATACAGTAAATATCACGTAGTAACCTTGAATTGTAATGTTATTGTTTTGTAATCGTTATAGGTATTATTCGTGGTGCTAAATAGCGGGGATTATTAATGAATCATCACAACACTTATTATAATTATTTTATTAAGATTATTAAATATTTGCGAACCGTTATTTTTATTGTTCCGTTTTTGTTATTGTTGTAATCATTTTGTGCGCAGTAAAGTCAACCGTACGTCAATGGTAACAACAGGATTCTTTCGTCGAAAGCGGGAATAATAAAAAAAACGTAAATATTCAGTGGTTTGTTAAGGCTCCTACAAACAGGCGCGACACGCGACGCGACACAAAGGTACGTCGCGTCGCGCGACGAGCGGTGTCTTTGTGTCGCGTCGCGTGTCGCGCCTGTTTGAAAGAGCCTTTATGTTTTACTAAGTAGGTACTTATCCGTTTGAGTTTTAAATTAAAGTTTACAATGATTACCATAGGAAATGTGAAAAGTGATTCCGATCACAAGGTCACGCCTGAATCAATTAACTATCCGATATCCTATTTATTAATTCAATAATTTAATTCAATTTCACTGTTTTTAATTGGCAATAAGTACATTTATACGTTATTTATTATAATATTAGAATAATAACGGTTATCACCCTTTCGGTATTTCGATATAAACTCCGTTATTTCACGATAAATACAAAGCAATGTAATCTATTTACAATTTTTTTTTTTTTACTCTATAGTGTAGTTATTTCATCAATATTACACAAAATTGCTGTTGTTATTTTGCCGTTATTTTTATGCCGTTATAATCGAATCGAATATTAATCGAATCTTATAATACAAAGTTTGAAAAAAAAAAAAACTTTTGTATTTCCATACGCCCAGTTAGTTTTTGAACACATACTAAGTGATTTACGAACGCATCTTAACAGATTAAAGGATTATTATTTTATGTACATATATTATCACAAATGGTCACAAAAAATGCTACTCATTTGTCAGTTTTAACAGTTTTTCTCAAACACTGAAGGGAGGGGGCGCCACTATCAAGTTTTTGCCCCGGTTCGAAAAAAATGTAGATCCGGGGCTGGCTAGAATAATGAATGGAGTGTTATAGGTGTCGTGTAGTGTTAGTTATAATATAATTATCTATCATTTGCTAGTGATATTATTTTAATTGGATTTGGATGTAATTCGTTTGACTCTTTAGTAGTCGTACTCACACCTACCTATCTCTCTCGAAGATGATAGATAGCAGTTGGCGGCCTACCCAGCATTTTTTTAGGGGTGGAGCAGAAGTAAATAAACTCGATAAGTAGTAGGAATTTCTCCCAATTAAACTCGATAACGACGCATGCGCGCTCGATTAATCGATACTGCATTGTTTCACGCGGTAATTTTGAATGTTATCAAATTAAAAATTAATTTTGATACTTAATAAAACTAAATTTTTAGCTTCGAGTCAGGGAGCAGGGTGGGGCAGATGCGACGTGAGGCCGGTTTCGTAAACATGTCTGTCCGTCTGTCTGTCTGTCATAGCTGGATATGTCAAGAATTAAGTACTAATGGTATCAACTTGAAATTTGGAATAGTTTTAGATGACGTTTGCCCAACTATTTTGCAATTAAGATTTTTTTATTATATCGGACTGAACGGGGTTCTTAAAAATTCGAAGTGGGGCTACTAGGGCATGTGGGGTATCATATGAAACAGTGCTAGTTTCACATTCTCAAACATTTTCTTTATTTAGGCCGCATAGTTCGACATTTGACGAAAATGAAAAAAAAAAAAAACTGTCTCCGAAGTTTGCATAGAGAAGTTTTTTAAATTATTCTATGTGAGAGAAGTTTGTGTAAAGATTACAGGAAAAATAAAACAATGTCTCTAAATGGCACACTTTCAGAAATCATTATCAAAAATTACATTACTTCCATTGTCGGTCAAGAGATGGCGCTGACCTAAAACTGCAATATTCTACACCGCTGTGTTAAAATACTGAGGCCTCGTCGATGAAAATTTTATATGATGGTACGGAACCGTCGGTGCGTCTGAATACAAACATCTGAAAAGATTATGCAACAACCAGTGCAGGCACCTAAATACTTTAGCAAGCGAGCGAAACCGCGCGCAACAGCTAGTAATAAATTAGTTATCAAAACCATAAACCCGAGGACCAGACTATCGACTGACCGGTTGAAATTTTATGACCGGAAGTTGCGTCAATTTCCCGTTGCATTTCCGGTTTCCGCAGGCCGGCGACGGTTTTCAATTATTCCGTTATTCCAGTCTCCGTTTTCAGGCTCTAACCGGACCGTTTTGATTTAACTAACTGAAATAAAGTGAAGGTTGTAAATTAATCCTTTGTTAAGATTCGGGTTGGTAAACATACAATTTTGTAAGACGGAGTCGCACTACAGCCGTAATGCGATCGATCTAAAAAAATGCACCTTCAAGAATACAATAAAGGCTAGTGCACACAGCGCGATATCGCGGGCGCTACAAGGGTCGCGCTGGTCTGCACGAGCCTTAAGGCCATAAAAGGACGTTACGCGTGGCGGCTGTAGTGCGACTCCGTCTTTTGTAAGTAGGTAAATGATGTAATTGGGATAGGAACCTACTTACATCATTTAGAAAGGAAATTAGATTACTAAATAGATCTATCTACAATAGGCCAAAAATCCTAACTGCGAAATAAATGCGAAAGTGAGTAAGTTTGTTTTTACTTGTTTGTTACGCTTTCACGTCCCAACGGCTGAACAGATTTCAATGAAATTTGGCACACAGGTAGACCATGGCCTGGCCTGACATATGATACTTTTTATCCCGGTAGTTCCCGTGGTATATTTTCCTAAATCCACACAGGCGAAGCCGCAGGCATAAACTAGTGTTGTATTATTGAGAAGTAATAGGTAATCATTATCGTAGTAATATACAATACAATAGACGTGGATATATTTAGTAACCTGTTCCGCTTAGCTATTCCTAAAGAGCCATAAAAAACCCTGAAAGAAATCGACACGTGTTTCACCTCTCAACGAGGCATCCTCAGGATGACGATTGACATGTCGTGAACCAGAACACGGCGCCACGCCAAGCGCTAGATGCAGAGTGCGCACAGTGAGTGGTCACTCTGCGATATCCATGTCTATTGTATTTTATAATGGATTTCCGCAAGGTCACGCCTGAATCAATTAACTATCGCAGTAATAGTAAAAGGCACTAAGTAATAGGTGGAATGCCTCGTTGGTCTAACTGCCGCAAATGCTACTGCTGAGCATGAGGTTCTTGGTTTGTTTCCCAGGTCGAGCAAAGTGATATTTTTTGGGATTTTCCATCAGGATTTTCTAAGCAGCAGCCTGAAATTGTACCCGGTTTATGGCAATAGGCTCGCCTCCTATTACATGGGACTTAAACATAAATGGCGAAATGTGTGTGTACCCCTTTGCCTAACCGTTCGATTATTACAGGCGTGATGTTATTTATGTATGTATGTAATAATAATACTAGCCTATTACTGTCCCACTTTTGGGCAAAGGCCTCTTCTCATACAGAGAAGGCACAAGCATTGATCACCACGCTCGCTCAACGTGGATTGGCAATTTCAGACTTGATATATTTATTTATTTATACAAGGTGTTCCTTTTGATATCCCATAACCTAGGGTATCAATAAGACAATGTCAAAGAATCAATATGGCATATTACAAAAAAAAAAAAAAATCGTTTTCTTTCAACATAATTCGACGATTATTTCGCTGTCCCCGGCAAATAAAATGGTAATTTGCTACTACGATAGTTTTAAGGTTATTATTGCATATTCGATATTAAGAGGTCCGATTACACTCTGTCAATTTTTTTCATTCATTTCCTACGGTTATTTCAGAAGTTACAAGATTTTAAGGTGTATTGTAATGAATGTCAAAAGATCACTTTTTTATAAGTATTTGAATAATTCCGCTATGTATATTAATTAGTTAATAAGATTTTCACAAAAAATTGTTTTTTTATTTTTCCCGTAAAATTTGGTTTTTACGATTACCATTTTTTTCGCCAGGGACAGCGATTTATGTAAACACCCTAACGTGGAATATACCTTTATTATAATTAAAAAAAAAATACCAGACTATTTTTGTTCATACAAAAATATATATGTATACCTAACAACGTCGCATTTTCTTAGCTTTAAATATGAATGATTGGTTTGAATGAAAATTATCGACTCGTACTTATCAATGAAACTTAGGTACACACATCGCGAGTATAGTGTTAGGTATGTTATCTTTGAAATTGAATCTCTATTTTTGGAACACTCTTATTCTAGGACTTTTTGTATTATTTTTACTTAAAGCACATGAATAAAAAACCGAGCTTAGAGTTATGGGACATTAAAAGAAACACGTTGTATATACAATACTTTATTGTACACCAAAACGATACATAACAAAAATAAATCAAACACTACAAAATATACAATGGTCGGCATTATAAAAGAAAGAAAGAAAAAGTATTTATTGGGACTCGCACAGGACATCACAAATTAAACTAAAACACACTCATTAAAACATTAATAAAAAATTTAAAAATATAACAGAAAGTCCTATACGAGGCCAAAAGGTTCCATAAAGTAGTAGAAGAGATAACCTGCATGGTACAGTTCCATTCAAACTTAAAGGCGGCTCGGAAGTGCGCTGCGCAGTACCCCACCCCTCACCCCCGCTGACCCATGAATTCGTTACTGCGCAGCGACTCGCCTCATGTTCCGACTGTTCCGAGCCACCATTAAATTTGAATCGGGGTGTACAACGGTTACTGATAGCGCAGACCGCAGAACATGGTTTTCAGACATAATGTCGCAACTATCTGTCTGCACAATGGTCACGGAAAATTTGGCGGAAATCGATACTTTATGTAAAGTATTTCACGTTAGAAAGGTTCGTGATTAAGTGATAACAACCGCACGGGACGATCGAAGGTTAAGCTACGCTTGCTGCGGTTGGTTCGTTAATGGGTGAACATCCATTATGATACATATCAAGACTCCTCCGTGTTTGGAAAGCACGTCATATCTTTGACAGTCGTTACGGGTAAAAGTCTGACAACCAGTCTTACCAAGGGGTACCGTGTTACCCAATAACTGGGTCGTGGAGGTCAGATATGCAGTCACTCCATGTAAATTGCTAGTATTCAGCTGCATCTGGTTAGATTGGAAGCCGACACCAACATAGTTGGGAAAAGGCTAGACGGATTGATTGATGTTACAAAAATATTTTTTAAGATACACGAAGTAATATAGGTATAAAGTTTTATTAGAATTGAATTGAATAATTGTCTGATACGTTTGTAGGTAAAAATTGTTTAATTTTAGTAAACTACTAGGTCACCCGACGAACGTTGCCCTGGGCAAACAATAATTCATACAAAAATCCTATAGAAAATGCACTTTTAGTTTTCCCGAATTTTCCTAGCAACTTAAAAAAAAACCTTTCCGTAAGACCCTGATTGCAAAATCGGTCCAACTATTCTTAAGTGATTCTCGCTTATCAACGAACAGCATTTCATTTTTAAGGATCCGAAAGGAGCACATAGGTACTGTAATAACATTACCAAAATTTTTGTTTTAATTATTATTGAAAATAAAAAAAAACTCATTTTTAGTACCAAAATTACCCCAAATCCATAAAGGGGTCATAAGTTATGACTTGTAGACACTCGCTAAACGACGGCCGCCCGCGCCCCATATAATACCCGGTAAAATTCCCCATAAAAAATCAAGTGGCGACTTTTTTTCTTTTTTTCTCAAAAATTGCCAAATAAATTAACTTTCAATACGATACCTAAAAACACCCTCACGGATCGGACAGGGTTTTTTTTCATGTTGCACGAAACGCACACGTACACACGCACTCATGAATACGTACTAAGGTAGTTATGTCATCGCTGCACTATCGTCCTAAATAAATTATTGACGATAACATAACAACTACCTAAAAACAACTACCTAAAAATTCCTGTATTCTCATCAAAACATTGTCGGGAGCCTGCAGGTGAGTTTTCAAGGGGTGTCAAGCCAAATGAAGGTATAACGAATGTTATTTTTTTCCTCGTTCGGGTCGTTTATCAGTCTGCTTCTGCGACCACTGACGGGTCTAAGGTAGGGTTGCCACGAGTTAAAATAATTGTGTATTTGACTAGAATTTTTTCATTTTATGTTCGAAACAGAAAAAATAGGACAGTAAAAAAAATTGTTTAAACATTACAAAAAATGGTGAAGTTCTATATGCGTTAAAATCTTTGCTGGTGGTTAGACAGAGACGGCCTGCTGTGATTTGACGTCACAAGACAGAAGCGCCATAGTAACTTCGCGCCATTCAGTACAAAAATCGTTTAGCGTCACAAGGATGTAGTCTAAGATCCCACTATAAAGCGACCTTCACCGAGCTGGCTAATGGATGAAAAGTATTTTATATTCAATCAAATATGTCAATAAATATATTGCAAATGGGTTGCCTAAAAAATTTCAGTCCAGAATATGATTTATTAACAATAAAAAAATGTTTTTTTTTTTTTAACATTTCACTGGTTTGGTTAATCGACAAATTCCATACCATTACCAGCTGCATTTCTGTGTACTCTTCTATCGTATAGGATGGTTCGCTGGGACCTCTCCGTCGCACGTATTCACTTGCAGCAATATTTCGCTTTTTAAAATTCGACAACCATTCGAATTCAGGACTGATTTTTCCCAGACAACCCTATAACACCGTGTTCGTAATTAAATAATCTTGATTTTAAGTTAACTTTAATTCATTAACCAGACCGGTGCAAGTTACTAGTATCGATTTACCTGTTTATACTTGCCTACCCAAGAGTTGTGACGGGAAAAAAATAGTCAACCTAACGTTTGCATATTCTATGGGCTTCATACATTCGATTGGTATGGAATTTGTCTATTAACCAAACCAGTGAAATGTAAAAAAAAACATTTTTTTTATTGTTAATTAATTATATTCTGGACTGAATTTTTTTAGACAACCCATTTGCAATATATTTATTGACATATTTAATTTAATATAAAATACTTTTCATCCATTAACCAGCTCGATGAAGGTCGTGTTATAGTTGGATCCTATAGAAGAATAATTTCACATAGGTACATAATACATAACATCACGCCTGTAATCCCGAAGGGTTAGGCAGGGTTTTATTTAAAATTTCAGAATCAAGAAAAACTGCCTTAACATATATGAAAAAAAAAAATGTCCAGTAAGTCTTACTTTTTTATTTTTAATGTAGGTACCAACCCTAGACAGGTGCACGAATGATAGAAAAAATTCTACCCTCTCTGACACCAACTAATTTCGGAAAATTGTTGTCCATTGTTGGCGACGCACAAAATGTTGAACACAACATAATAATGTTGAAATTGTATTGTTTTGCCGTGGAAAAGGGAAAATTAGAACAGTAAGTAATATCTATAATATCTACTAATATAGTAAAGCTGACGAGTTTGTTTGTTTGAATGCCAACTACCAATGGGATTTAAAAAAAAAAAATGCTATTGATAGCCCGATTCTTGAGGAAGATTATATCGTACTCCCCACTGAATAATATGGTAATGTGGTACACACGGCTACACATCAAGCTATACATTTCCAGTATAAGCTCACCTCGAATTGTACGGAAATCCTATACAATACGAGATCAGCATAAACTGGTAACGTATAGCTTGATGTGTAGCCGTGTGTACTACGACAGTTTTCGTTTTTTAACTTTTTTATGTATTTAAAACTTTTTTTTTTTTGCGTCATGTTTACCGCAAATAAACGTTTTTTCTTTCTTTCTTTCTTCTTTCTTTTATTGCATATTCGGTGTTTTTTGAGCATTAATTACAATTTTTGTATTTTTTCTATGTATATTTATAAAAGTACAATAATTTAAATGATACCGTAATGAACATAATAATATTATTCATTAAAGACAAAACCTTGGAAAACTGGAGGGTGACCCGACATGCCACACACTTTTTAAAGAAATAATATGGAGCTTCAAAAACAGGAAGGTATGAAAAATGGAAGTCGAGTCACGAATTGAAATACAGGATAGAACGACATTGAATATGTAAATAATACGATTATTGGAATTTAATTTGAAATTAGATTGTAAATGGATGATTATAAAAAAAAAATTAAGCAATAAGCAATACCATGGACAAGTAATAAGATCAAAATGTAATTCTATAAATAGGTTGTCAACATAGTATGAGCGTGGACAGGGGAAACGCTACCGGCAGACCCAGCAAACAGGGGACCGAAAGCCATGCTACAGCGCTGCTGGAGGTCCAAAAACCAAATACTGCTAATATTTGAACAATTCTGCTATGTATGCACACATATATTAGTTAATACGATTTTCACAAAAAAATGTTTTTGAAGTGAAAACTTCTTTAGCGGCGTTGTGCACTTTTTTTGTAATGGGTAAAAAATATTAAACTCGCGTCAGGACACGTGACCTGATCGAAAATTCGTAAGACGGTTAAAAAGACATCAACGCGTTGATTACCGCGGTGCCGACTTTTTTTCAAGTTTTCACTTCTGTCGGCACTCCCGGAGTGCCACTGTTTTATTATTTATTTTTCTAGTAATATAGGTGAAGTGAGGTTCAGTGCCCTGCGGGTCCAATATAACAATGCTTTCAGGTTGCTGATGGGATTGCCTCGCTACTGCAGTGCGTCAGCGATGTTTGCTGAAGCTCAAGTGAATGGCTTTCACGCCATTATACGTAAAAGAGCAGCCTCGCTGATGCGAAGGGTGAGGGGCAGTCCCAACAGCTACCTGAGGGTAATTGCAGACTACGTCCATAGTCCTGTTTGGAGGCATTGGATTGGGCTGCACATATTGTAGGCTGACTGGTTCTATTATTTGTTGTACTTGTGTCGTACTAACATAGTTTTAAGTCATCTTGATGTACTACTAACACTCTATGGACCGAAGAGTCTGAAATAAATGTTTTGAATTTGAATTTGAATTTGAATATTTGGTTTTTACGATTACCATTTTATTCGCCGGGGACAGCGACATATACTTATGAAAAATCGTTCACTGTATCATAATAGTAAATATTTTTAAAACAATCGATTTTATAATACAATATTGCGATGATGTTTGTACTCAGAGAGACAGTTTTAGCCCATAATTGTGCCCTTTTATCATTTATAACATGACGATATTATCGTGGACGTCCACGTCCAAAAAATGTATGGAAATACGTCCACGTTATAACGTTATCGTGGACCGAAATTTAAAAGCGTCTTCATATATTTCTATACATTTAACTTCCCTGGGTTTTCGTGATACCGTGGACATCCACGATAATATCGTTACGTTAAAAATCATAAATGCGTACAATGGCTTTGTTGCACGACCCAGAATCAAGCAAAATGTCTAAATCGCGTAAACTTAACTCCTTGATTTTAATGATAGATCAATCAGTACCCTAATTGCGTCATCCACAATCAATCACAATTCGATTCGACTTGAAACAGATTGCTAATATATTGCTTCATAAGTTGGAAAAAAAAAATCTGCTCAACGCAATGAATGTTGTTGAACTGTCAAAATGAAACAAATTAGTCATAATCGTTTACAAAAATAAGATACACAATTAGAGTACAGGGCTATTTAGGTTGGACAACCGTGTAAAACACATGAAGAATATTGACTAAAACATCACTTCTCCGATTGTTCTTGATGGTCGTCACCCAGCTGTTCATCTACTTATGCAGTACTACCTACCAAGTCAAAGCTGCTCACGCTTTTAATCAACTGGTGTGTAACGAGCTTAAACAGCAATATTGAATTTTGAGATGCCGTACTGAGGTCCACAAGATATCGAGAAACTGTGTATTTTATAAGAAGTGCAAAGCAGCACCAATACTACCTATCGGTGGTTTTTCTGATGTAAGACGACTTCTATAGCCGACCATTTACCAACGTGGAGTGGCGACCGGCAATGGAGAGGGCTATGTTTGGAGTTTCCCGACGTGATCGAATCAGAAATCAAGAGATCCGTAGGAGAACCAAGGTAACCGACATAGTCGAAATATTGCCAAACCTAAGTGGCATTAGGCAGGGCACATTGCTCGCAGAACAGATGGCCGATAGGGCCGATAAGGTTCTAGAATGGCGACCGCGTACTGGAAGACGTAGCGTTGGAAGGCTCTGACAAGGTGGATTGATGAACTGGTGAAGGCTGCAGGAATCCGCTGGATGCGAAAAGCACAGTACTGGTCGAAGTGGCTATGTTTGGGGGAGGCCTATGTCCAGGAGTGGACGTCTTTCAGCTGAAATAATGAATTGTGATACTCAAATGTATCTACGCAGCAACGTCCTGCTGGTCTATTGTGTAAAAATCTCACAGTGAAAACTTAGGTGAAGTGAGAAATGTTATTGGTATTTACGACACGTATGTGTTATCTGTATACTTACATCTTGAGATTACCAATCCAAGTCTCCTACAAATATGGAGTAAAAAACAAATTAAAATGTCCAAAAATATTTAATCAATAATTAATAGGGATGGGTTGAGGCACTAGTACACAGTACATGCTTACATAAGTAATAATAATAACCACGGAAAAAACACTATTAACAATGTTCGCGAATTTTGTCCAATCCTGACTAAATCTTTTAATATCAATCGTATCATCATCAACGTTCCACAAAGGAAATATAAAAAACTTCCCATAACTGTCCAACACAGCATCGTTCATAGATATGATATAATTTTGTGGCGTTGACTTAACCTTACATAAAATTCTCAGTAAGAAAGTGAACAAGATAATCAGAACGGTTAAAACCATTGAGCCACGATAGTACAGTACTAAGTTTGGTGGATCGGAACTCTGCTTCGGTATATTCGCGGCTACCTCCGTCACGAAATAGTAATGGCCGAGAAGACTGAAGCAAGCGATTGCCAGGCGTACGAAACGCCTTACATCTAGAAACAGAGCTGTGACACTGAGCACAGTAAGAATCACCACAGGGTACACAACAATGGCTGCTAATCCACCAGCTTCACGATCCAAAACGAAGATCATCTTTAACTGACGATCAGAACTATGATTCGCCTCTTGTCTATAATCAGAAATGAACCATTCAGCTTCATACTCTGCTCCCATCATGCTTATAGCACGAGAAGAAAAGTTCATCTTAAAATGAGTCGATTTTATTGACCACGCACCGAATTCAAAGCTACATTCTTGTCGGTCGTAGGGCCACTTTGTGAGTTTGACACTGCATATCACGTTGTGTGTAATCCTGAGCACGCAGAAGATGTCCCCAGTATTCTTCAAATGGCACAGCTCGTAGTAGAATCTGTAGTAGTCATTGGAAACGGCGCTGTTGAACAGTCGAAAGGTCGGAGTCCAAATTTTTATAGAGTATATATCCGTTTCTGTAATCCCGTAGTACTTCTCTGGGTCCCATTTCAGCCTCTCATCCTTCCAGGAGATGAACATCCAGGTTTGTATTGAGAACACTCCGAGGTCACTGTTAAGGTTGAAACGTTTCAAAATGAACCTGAGGTTGACTGTTAATGTTGAAGTGTTCCCACTTGGCGGCTCGTACTTTATGTAGTCACATTGTAGGTCTTTTCTGAGCTGTTTCTCGAAGGCCATCTGTTCTGGCACATCGTTGATGACACAATCTTTGGCAAACGTGATGTTTAGGAAAGCTAGTAGAACGATATAAGTGAACAGGGCCATGGTTGGGTCGGTACTGGAGACGGTTTTTGTTTCGATCATAGCTCGTCGTAAGGTAATATGATCCAGTAACGCCCACTGCGATTATTCATTGCGCTGGTGCCGCTTGTTCGTAATCAGAGAACATTTGAAGTTGTTTGGAATTTATTGATTTGTCTGCTTTACATAAATTGTTAAAGCATGTTGATAAAGTAACTTCGAATGTTGTGAATTTGACGTGAAATGTCGCCATTGTTGGGTGCCAATTTTTGGGTTCAAAACTACTTTTCACTTCTTTGTTTGTGGAATATCTTTTCCTTCTAATTCCAGCAGCATACTTAGCAAAATAAGTAATTAAAATATTTGATTTAATAATTTAATTAATTCAGTTTCCTCGTTACTTGCGTCATATGACGAGACAAATCGGCAGGTGAGTTTTAGCATGCGACATATACATATGTACTGCCGCACCTTCCAACTTGCCATGTCTGATAACAACACCAGCGTTCTCAACTCTAAATACACAAACAGTTCTTCATCTCCTGGTATCTCCAGTACAATGCGTTAACACTACACGCACCTCTAAAAATTACACAGCTCTGCAGTGCCCCAAAGTAATTTATGAATCTTTGCTTAATGGGGTAGAAATAAATAATAAACATATTTTATGTGTAATCAGTCTTTATTGATACTTACATCATAAACAAGAAATAAGTACTCTTACTTAAAACATAAAATAAAAAAGTCGTTTCTAAATCTTTCAAAACTTTAAAAAATCAACATAGGAACTTTAAATTAAAGATTTTAGTCATCAATTCGTGACCTATCGAGATCATTTAGACTTCAGTTATAACATTGGTTACATACACTATATTTATGGTAATTACAAACAGGTCTATAACATTTGTGACATGCTGTTCTGGTAGATCGATCTTTGGCCCTCCCACAGTCATCTAGCCATCATCAGTCATCTAGCCTTCTTTGTTCTTTTGCGAGGTATGTTATTTTCTTAAGGTACAAAATACCTTTTATTTATATCCAAAAAAAGCGTACCTCGTTCCCTTATGTTTCTGAGCATATTTTTGGAGAAAAGCCGCTGCCGCATTTGTGGTCTTATGTGTTCTATGGCAACTGAGCGCAGGTAATCGCGTCGAGAAATACGTTGGTAATTTGATTGATCATACAGTCAATTATCATGCCATTTATGCCTGTTATATTTATAAAATAAAAAATCTGACTTTGTTTTATAAGTTTATAAATCTGATAATGGAGCATCATGTTCATCTGAACTTTCTGATGATAAGGACAGTCTATTTGTGAGTAAGGTTGCTGAGTTTGATGTTACCTGTTCCTCCGCATTATTTTCTTGTTCCGACTGTGGTTCTACTATGCAGTGGTTCTCCTCATCCTCACTACTCAACAGGTCTTCTACACCACCCTCCTGTTCGACGTCGGCTGCCTGGAGCCAGTCAATTATCTGATACTCTCTAAAGGCCTTAATAGCCATTTTGATCATAAGTACCTAAAACGAGCAAAACACAAATGAAGAAAATAACTAAAACTGCTTACCTCTCTCATGCATCACACAGTTACGTAATTACACGAACGGGGCAGAGGCGTGCCCCAGCAGCACTAAAATGTTTACGTAAAGCACGTTCGTGCGCCGACGCAGCCGACGCCTTAATGACAAACGCTCAAGAACACTAGCAACAGCTATTAAAGGCGGCCAGATTCTAAGTCGATTATTTTAGTAATAATATATGGCTGGGGCACGCCTGTGCCCCGCGCGTGTAACGGAGTGTTAACTTAGCTGTATTTGTGCTGTCAACAATCACTTTCATCGTCGGCATATCTTCGTGGATATTGTTAATAAAGAAGGTCAGGCATTTCAAAAACTATTTGTTTTTTAATATAATTTCCAATAATGCCCTGAATATAGCGCTGGGTTACGTGGTCAATGATGTGATGAAGAGGACAAGTGATGCGATAATAATATGCACATTGATTGGCGTTTTTATATTTTAAACTGACAGCTCACTGTTGGTTGCTGTTGCTGTGTTGTGTTTTATGTTGAACTTGTGAAAGTTCTTGGTGGTGATGTCAAGAGAAAGTACCTCAGGAGTACCTTATTCACTTAAGGACTGTCTTTATTTTTCACAGTGTTTTAATGCCTCACATAGTCAGTTCAGAAAAAATCTGTGCGAAGATGTATCACTGGACTCTTTTCTTTCCTTTGTTGATTTATGTTAGAGTGTTGTACGCTTTGTTGAAGACTGAAGTTTGTGATAGTAAGTAGTGATAGGTGTCGCCATGTTCAAGTAGCTACGATTATATTCTTAATTAGTGGGACTCTGTTTTTCTTGCTGGTGTTACAGAGTTACGTTACTTTTCCACGTTATTTGGCAATGGTACTGGTTTTTTTGCAACCTGTCATGGTTTTGTACTTCTTTATAGTAAGATTGAATCCGACTGTTTGGAAAAAATATGTAGCGGTTACACCGCCACATTCGAACTACGCATTAAAAAAAGACATGACGTCACACAAATTCTGCATCGCGCAATTAAAGTTTACCGCGCGATCGACATATATTGTACAAGATTCCGATGTCAACCGTTGGGCAGTTGCCCACCAGACACAACACCCGTCTGGTCGGAAGATCCTTTCCTTTTCTATGGTGGATGAGTGAACTTTACACCCTGTTCCCCATATTACTAAAAATACTACGGCAGAAAAAAATTAAATACTTTAATACCTTTAAGAATTAAGTAAATGTTCTAACCAAAGTCGCATTCACTTAATTTATTCTAAGATAGTGGAAAGCGATAAGATTGCCAGTGTATGGTGTACTTACCTACATTTTTATGTAACTAAGTATATCCCAAAGACTATAAATTGAACTAATTTTTTTTTTCTATCTATAGAACATAATCTAACAGACTGTTAGGGACCTAAGTAAGGACTGAGCTCATAAGCAGTGGACTGTGAGTTAAACAAATATAATCCAAATAGGTACAATAAATTATGTCGATGGTGGTAAACGTATGGAGTGCGCGCGCGTGCCGTCGTCCGAGATCGGTAGCGAAGTGGTCCGATGACCCCCATCCCGCACGCCGCACCTCTCGCCGCCGCCCGCCGCCTTCCGCCGTCTGCCGACAGCAGTCGAAGATTACCGAGTAGTCGGAGGCGCCCGAACACAGACAGACAGAGCTTGATACTGGAATCACTATTATGATCAAATTGAAGCGAACCAATACATTTCCTCAATTCTAATATGTCGTTTTTTTTTTACTTTCTATAATAATCACCTCTTACAGTATTTGACACAATTTTTGTAATACCTGTTTAAAATAGACAGTCTAATAGGACAATTAACAAAAACTACTCTGTTTTTAAGTCGTAAAAATAAGCAACAAGTTTGGTATTAATGAACTTCATAGTTTCTTTCTGCATTATTTTATTTTTATTAAAATAATGTAGGTACTTACATATTTGAGTGGTTTTGCATTTAAATGCGATATTGGCGACATTATTTTGACAAATGAAGGCTAGGTAGTTTAGCTAATTTTCTGAGAATTAGGTGGACAAAACCAGCAGTGAGCAGTCAGTTTACAATATACGAACGTCAGCGTCAATCCATGTGCATATTATCGCATCACTTGTACTTTTCATCACATCACTGACCACATAACTCAGGCTTTCAGGACATTATAAAAATACCTATATATTAAGGAACAAATCGTTTTTGAAATGCCTGAAAGTCTTTATTAATATCCACAAAGATAGTTAATTGATTCAGGCGTGACCTTGCGAAAATCTATTATAAAATACAATTGACTCGGATATACAGGGTGTAAGGGACAGCCCTCCGCAGACTGATAGGGTGAAGTCAGTATATCATACTGAGATGACCGGTACATGGAATTATTTCAGGAATTTTATGGGAATCCAATTAACCTGATTTGTTTTATTACCTTAGACGCAATGTATCGCTACCGTGGCAAAACGCACGTAGGTAGGTAGCGAACGGCAGCGCAGCGAGAAATTGAACAGCTGATTTCACGCGTCGTTTGTTCAACATCCATTGCTGTTTTTTCTGTTTTACCTGTTCTATTTACATTAATGGAGTACTGCGTACAGAGAATGTAATTTTACATTGAAAGAAAGGAATAGTAAATGAAAAAACGAAACAAAAAAAAAAATGAAAAATTTTCCTAGGAAAATTTTCGGTGGAATATGATTCAGAATAAGGAGCTGAATGTACCCTGTTAGTTTGCGGAGGGCTGTCCCTTACACCCTGTATTTAGTAACCTGTTCCGCTTAGTTATTTCTAAAGATTCATAAAAACCCTGAAAGAAATCGACACGTGTTTCACCACTCAACGAGGCATCCTCAGGATGACGATTGACTTGTCGCGAACCCGAACACGGCGTGTTACCACACCGAGCGCTGAACGCAGAGACGACGCGTTCTCTGCGTTTTTATGGCTCTTTAGAAATAGCTAAGCGGAACAGGTTACTAAATACATCCACGTCTATTGTATTTTATCCACAAAGATTTAAATATAATATAAATACAAAGATAATATACGAGGAATCACCATTATTGCTAGCACAAAAATACCGAAGATAACGCATTCTACTGGACTAACTCTTCTGATATTAGATGAAGAACTGTTTGTGTATATAGAGTTGAGAACACTAGTGTTGTTATCAGACATGACGAGTATGGAAAGCTGCGCTAGTACTTAAATGTATGTCGCGTAATTTTCTCTACGGCACCCAGAGTGCTAATGGCAAATGCTAAAGATCATCTGCCTGATTTTTCTCGTCATATGACGCAAATAACGAGGAAACTGGTTTTATTAATTATGTAGTCAAGTAATTTAATAACCTAGATGGCTAGTTGTTATTTGTGATTATGCTAGAAATAGCTTTATTGATCACGTTCTTGAGGATACTGATGATATTAACTAGACAGGCAATAATTGCAACGAGAGCGACTCACAAATACTCACAATTGAATTTGAACCTGACTGAAAGGCAGCATGCATGTCAAAGTAAAAGTCAAATCATTTATTTCAAATAGGCCCATATATAGCACTTTTGAACGTCAAAATTGACAAAATAATATAATTGATTCTAGTCGCCCCTTCCAAATGGTAGTTTTCGTATGGAAAAGAATGGGCAAGAAACTCCACCGTTACTCTTTTAAAATGTTTTACAATAGTTTGTACATTAGTTAAATAATTATATGTTAAGACGATGCATCTATCTAGAATAAAATTACTATACCACAATAGGTAAAAAGAATTAAAAATGAAGCAACGACAGATAATTTAATTATGTGATAGATACATGGTGCTTACATATTTTCAAACATTGTAAAAGTAGACAATTATCCTAATAAAAAAAATAAAAAATAAGTCAGTGTGTGAGAAAGTAATCACAGAATGTAAAATCAATGTCATATAACACAAAATTATAAATTTTACTATTAAATTAGCAACCTGTTTGATTTTGTCTTGATTCTAAATTGTCCTATGGAGCAGGACCAGTATGTTTCCAAGCACTCTTATCTTGAATATAATCTTCTAAATTGTAATATACTTGTTTACGAAGTGTATTTTTATAATGAGTTTTAAATTTTCTTTCATTTAATTGCAATGATATTAAAGAGAAGTAGGATAACTATTTGGGAAGCAGGATGCAACATGCATTAATTTCTATTGATGTAGGTGAACGATGAAGAATAGGTACAAAAAGCAGTACCTCCAGAAAAACACTATTAATCAGTTTACCCTAATGACCTTAATTCACAAGAATACAGATTGAGAGGGAGACGAAAAATACTGCACTACGTGCTAGAAAGAATAATCTTTGAGGAGGCTACGAATGAATTCTCTGTTCAACTTTCCAAGGTAAGCAATAAAAGTTCTATAGACTAGTTTTTCCCAACGACCTTGACATTGCAAAGAACGAACATAACGTACCATCGTACAGGAGGAAAGTGAAACAAGTTGATTGTTTATCACAAGAACTGGAATGGAATATATGTGCGTTCATGTCACATATTATCGTAGGTCAGTGAACTGGTGACGACGAGTCTGTAAGCTCTCGCAGACAGGCGAGGAGTTGGCGCGACGCAATTCAGGTAAAAAAAAAAGCTTTCATAAAAATTGTTCTACTAGAGTCGCGTCACGCCTGTCTGCAGGTGAAGCCTTGACCTTCCTGAAGAAGAATTTCGTAGTCAAAATAAAGTGAATGTGCTAATGAATAAGTCAATGTATCTTTAAATTTTTGCTTGTTGTGAGTGACATTTCAAACTTCTTACACATCTGAAACTGCTTGAAATTTGATTCTTTATTATCTTCACACTTTGAATGACACAACACGAGACACAATAAAAGTTTTATTGTTATGACGCATAAGGCCGTATAACTGTTCTTCAAAGTGTTAATAGGTATAAAATACGACAAATATCGGGAAACTTTGGAGCTGATACCTGGGTTTATCAATAAAGAACAAGCAATTTTTAGAATAAGTTGTTTTAATGACGTAGGTACACAGATGAAAGACTGGTTCTCGTAGAGACGCAATAATTTGCGGTCTGCGCGCGGTAACTCGATCTGTAAGTAATGACTCCACAGTTTTATGATGATTCTTGGTATTTTCCCCGGAACTACGGAAAAAATATGATAAACCGATTGCACTTGTTATTAATACTTTATAGCCGGGGAACGGGTGTAAGAGAAACGCAGGTGCTTAAGAATGACACTATAATTACACGAATCACATAAGTTTAAATCTAACAGAACTTTTGAGTTAAAGCGCGCGCACATTCGCTCGCTGATGGGTGGCTTACTTGATTACCTCACGATTACCATTCAAACTTACTGGAGCTTGTGCGGGCGCTCTCAGACGGGGGCGGCCGGGTAACCGCACTGGGTTGCCATCGTAGCATTTACATACTGCCGCACGCTATAACTCACTCAATCCTTTTTGATTTAATTAACAATGCGGGCGTGAGGTCCTGGTTTCGATTCCGAAGTCGAACAAAGTGGTATTGGGTTCTTCCGAAGCAGCGCCTGTGTGCGAAACCTATGAAGCGCCTCTTTTTTCACGAATTTTCGTTTCAACTTATTTTTTTTATATTTGTAAATTTTGACCGTAATAAATGTTCTCCAGTTTTATATACTTATTAGAGTATTGTTGAAAAATATTAATTAATTTGACATAAATTTAAAATAAAATGTTGAATTTGGTTACCAAGTGTGTATATTATTTAATTTTGGCTCTTATCTCCAAGATAAGTCGGCATATTTTTGAAATCCGAATCATTCGTTACGCGTGGTATAATATGTTCAGTAATTAAAAGATCGAATTTTCCTTACATTTCAATACGTTTAAAAAAATTACCATTGTTACGGTCGTATAATTTGTGGTTTTGGCCGCGAAAAGCCATATTTTGTGTACTTAGAAATTGGACTTGAATAGAATAATATATGTGATATTATTCTTTTTATTACATCGTACCAGCGCTACTTTTCAATCTCTAAAAGTTTCTGTAGAATACTATCAATAGTTTCTATTTTTAAGAGCGTGATACAAATCTGTCCATTTTTGGTATTGAAATGAGCAAAACTTTCCTCATGTCTGCAGCAACAAAGCTAGATGTTGCCAATCACTAATTCCCTCGCAGAATTTATTTTTATGTTTTGATTCAAATAGCTTGCAGCAGAAGCAATAAACGGCATTTTTGGGCATTAAATACAGCAGCCACTCTCTGTGATACTTTTCACCGTTTCTTAAATGCCTTTTATAATAATACTCGGAAAATTTTCGCCCCGAAGAGTCACGCGGAAAATTATACTGTTTAATTTTTTTAATCGGATTTTCTATTAAATACTGGATCAAAGTAGCATTTAAAATTTCTGGAGAGTCCAGGGTCATCTTCGAAAACAGTTGGTATTAGTGACGATAATTGTCTTGGCGGTGACAATGGTGTATCAGGCAGAGGCACGGACGTAACTTCGGCGGCATCATCTTAAATTAAAGACAGACAAACAAAGACATATTATAAGTACCTATCTACCTGTCTGAATAAACTGATTTATCTTTCTATGAATAATTATGTAAAATAAATATAAATAAAATAAATAAATAAATGAATATTTCTTGATAATCAAACTCCGCCGTCTAGTCCCAAACTAAGCAGGGCTTGTATACTATTGTAAGATAACTGACGTGCAAAAGTGATCTATAGCTTTTTAAATTTGAATTTCATAAATTATGTGTCAACTATTAATATACTTTTTTCTGCAAATAAATACATATCACATATACATAAATACAAAGGTTTTTTTTTTTTCAAAGCACCTTATGGGAATCGAACCCATGACCTCCGGCAGCTATTACAAGTATAAAATAAAACAGTCACGTCATCTATCCGCCACATCAAAATCGGTGCAGGCGTTTCGAAGATTAACGGCCGCCACATAACCGCTGCCACATAACGGCCGAAACATAGCGGCCGCTAGATAAGGGCCGCCAAATAACATCCGCCAAATAACGGCCGCCACATAACGGCCGTCAAATAACGGCCGCCACATAACGGCCGCCACATAACGGCCGCAACATAACGATAAGCAGGCGGTTTCGAAAAAATTTCAGCCCCTGCAGCTTGGTTACGGCTCCAAAGGGGGCTGTGAGGCTGCCGTACACGCCTTGTCGACTTACCTAAATTCTGGCAAAGGAGAGGTCATCCTGAAGGTTGACATAAAGAATGCCTTCAATTCAGTGAATAGGGACACCTTGCTGGCAGAAACTAAAAAAGAAATATCCCAAATCTATAGTTTCCTTTGGCAATGTTACAGACACCCATCTAAATTACTGTTTCGGGACAACCTTCTGGAATCTGCTGTTGGTTGTCAACAAGGTGACCCCCTCGGGCCAGTGATTTGTAGTTTAGCCATTCATCCAATTATTCGACAGCTAAATTCCAAATTTAACGTTTGGTACCTCGACGATGGAACCCTGGGAGGCGATGTAGAAACTGTTCTAAATGACCTTCATTTCCTAAAAAATGAACTACATTCCATTGGCCTTGAACTCAACCTTTCGAAGTGTGAACTATACTTAGCGGACAGTACTGACAGACATGATACACTTTCCAAATTCAACACAATAGCCCCAGAAATCAAAATTATTGAAAAAAGCTCTCTTCGTCTCCTTGGGTCACCTATCTTTGAGGACTCCTTCCCCGGTTTTATTGAGGAAAAAATTCAAAATTTCAATGACGTTTCGGAAAGATTGTTCCAAATTAACATGCATTCGGCCATAACCTTAATCCGTTACTGCTGTTTCGGTCCTAAATTGACATATTTCCTCCGCGCCTCCCACTTATGGAAACACACTCATCTTTTAGACAAAATGGACCAAATTATCCGGCATACATTAACCTCGATCTTAAATGTGGCCTTGGACGACTGAGCTTGGGCACAAGCTACTCTTCCTATCCGTATGGGAGGCCTCGGCGTCCGCAAAATTTCTAGTATTAGTTTACCGGCTTTTATATCCTCGGTTCACGGTACTGAGAAATTAATCAGGAAAATCCTAGCTTCCACACTGATTAGTTTTGATGTGCCGTGCCTCACCGAGGCTATGGATGCCTGGAGACTCGCTTGCCCGAATTCAGATACGCCCGACAATCCATTTTCCCAGAGACGGTGGGATGAGCCGCTCTGCAGAGTAGTACAGAACAATTTACTTGACACTTCTGTTACTACTGCGGAGCGTGCGCGCCTGCTGGCTGTGGGTAAGTGGGAGTCGGGCCTGTGGCTTCATGCACTACCGTCGTCGAACTTAGGCACTTTGTTCGACGACACTACCTTCCGCATTGCTGCTTCCCTGCGTCTAGGAGCTCCTTGTTGTTCTCCTCATCGCTGTCACTGTGGTGAAGTTGTCAACAGCCTCGGACACCACGGCCTGTCTTGCAGCCGAAGTGCGGGTCGCTTTGCGTGGCATGCAAACATTAATGACATCATCCGACGAGCTCTTGTCACCGTCGGCGTTCCAGCTGTATAAGACCCCAACGGCTTGGCACGCGACGATGGCAAGAGACCGGACGGCATGTCTTTATTTCCATGGGAGGTGGGTAGGCCTTTAGTGTGGGACGCAACGTGTGTCGATACACTAGCGCCATCCCATCTTCCTGGCTCAGCGTGCTGTGCTGGCGCTGCCGCTGCGGCTGCGGAAAACCTCAAGCAAAGTCAAAGTCAAAGTCAAAGTCAAAACATTTATTTCAAATAGGCCCATGTATGGCACTTTTGAACGTCAAAATTTACAGAATAATATAATTGATTCTAGTCGCCCCTTCCAAAAGGTAGTTTTCGTATGGAGAAGAATGGGCAAGAAACTCCACCGTTACTCTTTTAAAATGTTTTACAATAGTTTGTATTAGTACGTACATTAGTTAAATAATTATATGTGAAGACGATGCACCTAGAATAAAATTACTATACCACAATAGGTAAAAAGAATTAAAAATGAAGCAACGACAGATAATTTAATTATATGATAGATACATGGTGCTCACATATTTACAAACATAGTAAAAGTAGACGATTTTCCTAATGTTTTTAAAATTAATAAGTCGGTGTGTGAGGAAGCGGCGAAAGTATAATAACCTTATAGGTCACTATATTTTCGAGCCGTTTGGGGTTGAAACCCTAGGGCCGTGGGGTCCGAGTGCTCACGGTCTGTTCAATGAAATCTCCAAACGACTGGTTAACACTTCCCGTGACCCAAGGGCTGGTTTTTACCTTGGCCAGCGGCTAAGCATTGCCATACAACGTGGCAATGCGGCCAGTCTCTTGGGTACATTACCAGTCGACAGCGACGCGGAGGAATTTTTCGACGCCATATTTTAGTTTAATTTTAGTTTAGTTTTGGTCTAATAGTTTTAGTTAGGTTAGGATATAATAAAACAATTATTGTATAAAAAAAAGTAAAAAAATAAATAAAATTGAAATAAATGCTTTGAGTTTGAGTTTGAGTTTGCTGCCACATAACGGCCGCCACATAACGGCCGTGAATAGCGGCCGCCATTTAACGGCCGCCACATAACGGCCGCTAGATATCGGCCGCTAGATAACGGCCGCCAAATAAAGTCCGCCAAATAACGGCCGCCACATAACGTCCGCGAAATAACGGCCGCCATTTAAGGGCGGCCACATAACGTCCGCCAAATAACGGCCGCCATTTAACGGCCGCCGCATAACGGCTGCCAAATAACGGCCGCAACATAGAGGCCGCCAGTTAACGGCCGCCCATAACGGCCGCTAGATAACGGCCGCCACATAACGTCTGCCAAATAACGGCCGCCACATAACGGCCGCCACATAACGGCCGCAATATAGGGGCCGCTAAATAACGGCCGCCTTATAGCGGCTGCAATCTAACGGCCGTCAAATTACGGCCGCAATATAACGACCGTCATTTAACGGCCTTCACATAACGGCCACCACATAAAGGCCGCCACATAACGGCCGCCACATAACGGCCGCAACATAACGACCGCTAACTAACGGCCGCCACATAGTGGCCCCAATCTAACGGCCGCAATATAGCGGCCGCTAAATAACGGCCGCCATATAGCGGCCGCAATCTAACGGCCGTCAAATTACCGCCGCAATATAACGACCGTCATGTAACGGCCACCACATAACGGCCGCCATATAAAGGCCGCCATATAACGGCCGCAACATAGCGACCGCTAAATAACGGCCGCCACATAGCGACCGCTAAATAACGGCCGCAACATAACGGCCGCAACATAGCGACCGCTAAATAACGGCCGCCACATAGCGACCGCTAAATAACGGCCGCCACATAACGGCCGCCACATAACGGCCGCCACATAACGGCCGCCACATAACGGCCGCAATATAGCGGCCGCTAAATAACGGCCGCCATATAACGGCCGCCACATAACGGCCGCCACATAACGGCCGCAATCTAACGGCCGTCAAATAACGGCCGCAACATAGCGACCGCTAAATAACGGCCGCCATATAGCGGCCGCAATCTAACGGCCGTCAAATAACGGCCGCAATATAACGACCGTCATTTAACTGCCGCCACAAAACGGCCGCCACATACATAACGGCAGCCACATAAGGGCTGCCACATAACGACCGCAATCTAACGACCGCAATATAACGGCCGCCAAATAACGGCCGCAATCTAACGGCCGCCACATAACGGCCGCAATCTAACGGCCGCAATATAACGACCGTCATTTAATGGCCGCCACATAACGGCCGTCACATAGAGGCCGCAACATAACGGCCGCCACATAACGGCAGCCACATAACGGCCGCCACATAACGGCCGCAATCTAACGACCGCAATATAACGGCCGCCACATAACGGCCGCAATCTAACGGCCGCCACATAACGGCCGCAATCTAACGGCCGCAATATAACGACCGTCATTTAACGGCCGCCACATAACGGCCGTCACATAGAGGCCGCAACATAACGGCCGCCACATAACGGCCGCCAAATAACGTCCGCCAAATAACGGCCACCATTAATGACAGTGTCAGTGTTAGAATTGTAACAAGGCTATTTGTTGTATTGAAGAGCGTCTTTGAATTGTTCTCAAGACTTGTAAGGTTGAAATCGCTTTGCATGTGGTTGTGTGTGTGCGTTTAGTTTGCAATAAAGCATTTTATGTATGATGAAGATATTTGTTTAGTTTCACAAAACATTTTAAAGTAATTAACCTCTTAACTATCAATAGGTATAATTGCAAAATGATTAATGTTGTACCAATATTTGTAATAATTCGATATTGTTTGATTTATAACGATTACAACTTAACAACTACTGGTTACGCTCAGACGTTTTGTTTTGTATTTTACTCATATTCATATTACAGCTCTAATCAGTATTTGTAATCGAGTTAGGAGCAAATAATATCACACTGCCATTTTCGGTGAGAAGAAAATTTGACATAATCCCAAAGTTCATTTCTAAAACCAATATTATTTTATAGTTTATGTTTACTTATCCACTAATAATGCTTTAACCTTTAAGAGTTATCCATCTGTATTTAAACCACCGAATTTATAGCGGCTTATGCGGGCGAATTATGGAATTTAAGCAAGACTAGGTTTGGATGAAGGGCCGCGCCGTCCCCCCACAGCGCCTGTGTGCGAAACCTATGAAGCGCCTTTTTTTTCAGGAATCTTTTCGTTTCAACTAATTTTTTTTTTATATTTGTAAATTTTGACCGTAATCAATTGTTTGTATATGTAGAGTTGAGAACACTGGTGTTGTTATCAGACATTATGAGTATGGGAAGCTGCGCTAGCACTTAAATGTATGTCGCGTAATGTTCTCTACGGCACCCAGTGTGCGAATGGCGAATGCTAAAGATCACCTGCCTAATTTTTCTCGTCATATGTCGCAAATAACGAGGAAACTGGTTTTATCAATTATGTAGTCAAGTAGTTTAATAACCTAGATGGCTAGTTGTTATTTGTGATTTCTCTCATTATGTGGAAATAGCTTTATTGATCACGTTCTTGAGGATACTGATGATATCAACTAGACAGGCAATAATTTGAACGAGGGAGCGTCTCACAAATACTCACAATTGAATTAGAACCTGACTGAAAGGCAGCATGCATGTCAAAGGCAAAGTCAAATCATTTATTTCAAATAGGCCCATACATGGCACTTTTGAACGTCAAAATTGACAAAATAATATAATTGATTCTAGTCGCCCCTTCCAAAAGGTAGTTTTCGTATGGGCAAGAAACTCCACCGTAAGTCTTTTAAAATGTTTTACAATAGTTTGTATAAGTGCGTACATTAGTTAAATAATATGATATAATGATGACGATGCACATAGAGTAAAATTACTATACCACAATAGGTAAAAAGAATTAAAAATGAAGCAACGACAGATAATTTAATTATGTGATAGATACATGGTGCTCACATATTTACAAACATTGTAAAAGAAGACGATTAACCTAATTTTTTTTTAATTAGTAAATATGTGTGTGAGGAAGTAATGACAGAATGTAAAATCAATGTCATATAACACAAAATTATAAATTTTACAATTAAATTAGCAACCTGATTTGATCTTGTCTTGATTCTAAATTGTCTTATGGAGCAGGACCAGCATGTTTCCAAGAACTCTTATCTTGGATATAATCCTCTAATTTGTAATATGCTTGTTTACAAAGTGTTCTTTTAATATGAGTTTTAAATTTTCTTTCATTTAATTGCAACGATAGTAAGAAGAAGCAGGATAACTATGTATTTGGGAAGCAGGATGCAGCATGCATTACTTTCTATTGGTGTAGGTGAACGATGAAGATTAGGTACAAAAAGCAGTACCTCCAGAAAAACACTATTAATCAGTTTACCCTAATGACCTTAATTCACAAGAATACAGATTGAGAGGGAGACGAAAAATACTGCACTACGTGCTAGAAAGAATAATCTTTGAGGAGGCTACGAATGAATTCTCTGTTCAACTCTCCAAGGTAAGCAATAAAAATTCTATAGACTAGTTTTTCCCAACGACCTTGACATTACAAAGAACAAACATACCGTATATATGTACAGGAGGAAAGTGAAACAAGTTGATTATTTATCACAAGAACCGGAATGGAATATATGTGCGTTCATGTCACATATTATCGTAGGTCAGTGAACTGGTGACGAAGCGTCTGTAAGCTCTCGCAGACAGGCGAGGAGTTGGCGCGACGCAATTCAGGTAAAAAAAAACGAAGTTTTCATAAAAATTGTTCTACTAGAGTCGCGTCACGCCTGTCTGCGGGCGAAGCCTTGACCTTACTCAACAAGAATTTTGTAGTAAAAATAAAATGAATGTGCTAGTGAATAAGTCAATGTATGTTTAAATTTTTGCTTGTTGTGAGTGACATTTCAAACTTCTTACACATTTGAAACTGCTTGTTTGATTCCTTATTATCTTAATACTTTGAATGACAGTACACGAGACACAATAAAAGTTTTATTGTTATGACGCATATGGCCGTGTAAGTGTTCTTCAAAGTGTTAATAGGTAAGGTATAGAATACGTCAAATATCTGGAAACTTTGGAGCCGATAGCTGGGTTTATCAATAAAGAACGAGCCATTTTTAAAATAAGTTGTTTTAATGACGTAGGTAGACAGATGAAATACTGGTTCTCGTAGAAACGCAATAACTTGCGGTCTGCGCGCGGTAAGTCGATCTGTAATTCCACAGTTTTATGATGATTCTTGGTATTTTCCCCGTAACTACGGAAAAAATATGATAAACCGATTGTCCTTGTTATTAATTTTTTATAGCCGGGGAACGGGTGTAAGAGAAACGCAGGTGCTTAAGAATTACACTATAATTACACGAATCACATAAGTTTAAATCTAACAGAACTTTTGAGTTAAAGCGCGCGCACATTCGCTCGCTGATGGGTGGCTTACTTGATTAACTCACGATTACCATTCAAACTTACTGGAGCTTGTGCGGGCGCTCTCAGACGGGGGCGGCCGGGTAACCGCACTGGGTTGCCATCGTAGCATTTACATACTGCCGCACGCTATAACTTACTCAATTCTTTTTGATTTAATTAACAATGCGGGCGTGAGGTCCTGGTTTCGATTCCGAAGTCGAGCAAAGTGGTACTGGGTTCTTCCAGGGCCGCGCCGACCCCCCACAGCGCCTGTGTGCGAAACCTATGAAGCGCCCCTTTTTTTCACGAATCTTTTCGTTTCAACTTATTTTTTTTTATATTTGTAAATTTTGACCGTAATCAATGTTCTCCAGTTTTATATAATTATTAGAGTATTATTCAAAAATATTTATTAATTTGATATAAACTTAAAATAAAATGTTGAATTTGGTTACCGAGTATGTAAATGATTTCATTTTGGATCTTATCTCCAAGATAAGTCGGCATATTTTTGAAATCTGAATCATTCGTTAGGCGTGGTATAATATGTGCAGTCATTGAAAGATCGAATTTTCCTAACAGTTCAATACGTTTAAAAAAAATACCATTGTTACGGTCGTATAATTTGTGGCTTTGGCCGCGAAAAGCCATATTTTGTGTACTTAGAAATTGGACCAAATATATTATTCTTTTTAATACATCGTACCAGCGCTGCTTTTCAATCTCTAAAAGTTTCTGTAGAATACTATCAATAGTTTCTATTTTTAAGAGCGTGATACAAATCTGTCCATTTTTGTTATTATTGAAATGAGCAAAACTTTCCTCATGTCTGCAGCAACAAAGCTAGATGTTGCCAATCACTAATTCCCTCGCAGAATTTATTTTTATGTTTTGATTCAAATAGCTTGCAGCAGAAGCAATAAACGGCATTTTTGGGCATTAAATACAGCAGCCACTCTCTGTGATACTTTTCACCGTTTCCTAAATGCCTTTTATAATAATACTCGGAAAATTTTCGCCCCGAAGAGTCACGCGGAAAATTATACTGTTTAATTAGTTTAATCGGATTTTCTATTAAATACTGGATCAAAGTAGCATCATAAACTTCTGGAGAGTCCAGGGTCATCTTTGAAAACAGTTGGTATTAGTGACGATAATTGTCTTGGCGGTGACAATGGTGTATCAGGCAGAGGCACGGACGTAACTTCGGCGGCATCATCTAAAATTAAAGACAGACAAACAAAGACATATAACTACCTATCTACCTGTCTGAATAAACTGATTTATCTTTCTATGAATAATCATGTATAGTAAATATAAATAAAATAAATAAATGAATGAATATTTCTTGATAATCAAACTCCGCCGTTTAGTCCCAAACTAAGCAAGGCTTGTATACTATGGTACTAGACAGCTGTATAGCTTTATAAATTTGAATTTGATAAATTATGTGTCAACTATTAATATACTTCTTTCTGCAAATAAATACATATTACATATATATAAACACAAAGGTTTTTTTTTTTCAAAGCACCTTGTTGGAATCGAACCCATGACTTCCGGCAGCTATTATTAGTATAAAATAAAACAGTCACGTCATCTATCCGCCACATCAAAATCGCTGCAGGCGTTTCGAAGATTAACGGCCGCAACATAGCGGCTGCCATTCAACGCCCGCCTCATAGCGGCCGCCTCATAGCGGCCGCTAGATAACAGCCGCCAAATAACGGCCGCCACATAACGGCCGTCAAATAACGGCCGTCACATACCGGCCACAATCTAACGGCCGTCAAATAACGGCTGCAATATAACGGACGCCATTTAACGGCCGCCACATAACGACCGCCACATAACAGCCGCCACATGACGGCCGCCACATAAAGGCCGCCACATAACGGCCGCAACATAGCGGCCGCCATTTAACGGCCGCCGCATAACGGCCGCCATTTAACGGCTGCCACATAACGGCCGCCACATAACGGCCACGTAATAACTGCCGCCATTTAACGGCCGCCAAATAACGGCCGCCATTAATGACAGTGTCAGTGTTAGAATTGTAACAAGGCTATTTGTTGTATTGAAGAGCGTCTTTGAAGTGTTCTCAAGACTTGTAAGGTGAAATCGCATTGCATGTGTTTGTGTGTGTGCGTTTAGTTTGCAATAAAGCATTTTATGTATGATGAAGATATTTGTTTAATTTCACACAACATTTTAAAGTAACCTCTTACCTATCAATAGGTATCATTGCAAAATAATTAATGTTATACCAATATTTGTAATAATTCGATATTGTTTGATTTATAACTATTGCAACTTAACAACTACTAGTTACGCTCAGACGTTTTGTTTTATTTCTAATAACTCATATTCAGTATTTGTAATCTCTAATTCTGTAATCTCTAATCAGTATTTGTAATCGAGTTAGGAGCAAATATCACACTGCCATTTTCGGTGAGAAGAAAATTTGACATAATCCCAAAGTTAATTTCTAAAACCAATATTATTTTAAAGTTTCTGTTTACTTATCCACTAATAAAGCTTTAACCTTTAAGAGTTATCTATCCATCTGTATTTAAACCACCGAATTTATAGCGGCTTATGCGGGCGAATTACGGAATTTAAGCAAGACTAGGTTTGGATGAAGGGGCGCGCCGACCCCCCACAGCGCCTGTGTGCGAAACCTATGAAGCGCCTCTTTTTTTCACGAATCTTTTCGTTTCAACTTATTTTTTTTATACAGGGTGTAAGGGACAGCCCTCCGCAAACTAACAGGGTACATTCAGCTCCTTATTCTGAATCATATTCCACCGAAAATTTTCCCAGGAAAATTTTCATTTTTTTTGCGTTTTTCATTTACTATTTCTTTCTTTCAATGTAAAATTACATTCTCTGTACGCAGTACTCCATTAATGTAAATAGAACAAGTAAAACAGAAAAAAAACAGCAATGGATGTTGAAAAAACGACGCGTGAAATCAGCTGTTCAATTTCTCGCTGCGCTGTCGTTCGCTACCTACCTACGTGCGTTTTCGCTGCGCTGTCGTTCGCTACCTACCTACGTGCGTTTTGCCACGGTAGCGATACATTACGTGTAAGGTAATAAAACAAATCAGGTTAATTGGATTACCATAACATTCCTGAAAACCATAACATACTGACTTCACCCTATCAGTCCGCGAAGGGCTGTCCCTTACACCCTGTATTTGTAAATTTTGATCGTAATAAATGTTCTCCAGTTTTATACTAAGTGGAGCAGGACGATTGACATTCCTTTAAACCACGTAAAGAGTGTCATGTTCTTTACCCGTATACAAAAAATAAATCAAATCCAATGAATACTTTAGCCACAGGAAATTATTTTTCATTTTCAAGATGTAGATCTGATTCCGTAATAATAGGTAAACATTGTAAGGTCAGGAACCTGTGCAAAAACGTACGATTCTCAATGTGCTTGAAAGACAGAGAAAGGTGTCATAACATTCCACTCTTACGCGCCCCGCCCACTCCCACAAAATACTACAATTAGAAAGAAAAAGAAATATTACTTAAGCAAATAATGCATTAGTGGTGCATAGAAAACTGCGAGTGTGTGTGTGAGCGGAATTTTTTCTGCAAAAAGACTTTTATTGACTCGGTAACTATGTCAGTCAGTGCAAGTACTCTGTGGTTAGTGCATAGCGGAGCCCTTTGATGAGAGCACACGCCTACTTTTGTTATCACAAGACGAGCCGCGCGCGCATTGTTGTGATTTTATGAAAAGTTTTAGTTGTTATTGTGTTAAAGACGATTTATGATAGTTAGATTAGTGCACAGGTTATTGTGACATATTGTTAAGTGTTAGTGTATTATTAGTTAGTTAATTAGGAATTTAACAACTGTTATCCAGAGATATGCCAGTCAGAGTGTTATTTTGCCAATGGCTTCTCGACAGAATATCAGACGACCCTGACTTCATATCTAATATTATGTGGACAGATGAGAGCACGTTTACAAGAAATGGAGTTTGGAATAGACAAAACCTGAGATATTGGAGTCATGAAAACCAACGCCTAATTCGAGAGTCTTCATTCCAGTACCGGTTTTCACTAAATGTCTGGGCTGGAATTCATAGGAACAAAATAATAGGTCCAGTGTTTATTGGTGGGACGTTAAACGCAGAGAAATTCTTAGAACTTCTTAGTGGCCCAGTGTCAGACTATACGGACGATTTCTATCCTTTGGACGTGTATGGACGACTGTGGTATCAATTGGACGGTGCGCCCGCGCATTCCGTAGTGCCTGTTAGACAGCGACTAATGGATATGTTTGAAAGTCAGTGGATTGGCCGTTTTGGACCTATTCGATGGCCAGCACGGTCACCGGACCTGACACCACTGGATTTCTTTTTGTGAGGAGCCGTAAAAAACGAGGTGTATGCACGAGAAGTGAACACTGTGGATGATTTAAAAATTAGAATTAGTAATGCCTTCGACTAACTTAAAAGAACAGATGGGGACTTGTTAAGACGAGTCCGTGAAAATTTAATAAGACGATGTCGCTTGTGCATATGAACAACGGTGGACACTTTGAAAATGTAAAAATTTGACTACTTATTGATGATTTAAATTCTGATTGTGATGTGATAATATGTGATTAATTATTCAATTAGTGACCTTTTATTAATTAACAACGCGCAACTTAGTGAGTTTATGCCGCGGATTTGTTGTTCTCCGACTAAAGTACCTACCTACGTCCACCTACGTCCTGCACCCCCGCCCGCTGCATCCCGCACCACACTGCACAACAGGTCAGTGACTTTTCGTAGATAAAGCGTGTTAACATTTTATGCAGTTGATTTTGCTATTAATTTTGTTTGAAAATTGCAATTCTTAAATTTTCCATTAACTACTAATCTTCGTGTTTTAAAATGTTTCCATGGACTAGTACTGTGCTCGTTTTAATTTAATGTCGTAAGTCCAGATCCACATTGTATACTTATTAGAGTATTATTGAAAAATATTTATTAATTTGACATAAATTTAAAATAAAATGTTGAATTTGGTTACCGAGTATGTAAATTATTTCATTTTGGCTTTTATCTCCAAGATAAGTCGGCCTATTTCTGAAATCCGAATCATTCGTTAGGCGTGGTATAATAATTATGGGAAGTCATTGAAAGATCGAATTTTCCTAACAGTTCAATACGTTTTAAATAATTACCATTGTAACAGTCGTATAATTTGTGGCTTTGGCCGCGAACAGCCATATTTTGTGTACTTAGAAATTGGACCACATATATTATTCTTTTGATTACATCGTACCAGCGCTGCTTTTCAATCGCTAAAAGTTTCTGTAGAATATTATCAATAGTTTCTATTTTTAAGAGCGTGATACAAATCTGTCCATTTTTGTTATTATTGAAATGAGCAAAACTTTCCTCATGTCTGCAGCAACAAAGCTAGATGTTGCCAATCACTAATTCCCTCGTAGAATTTATTTTTATGTTTTGATTCAAATAGCTTGCAGCAGAAGCAATAAACGGCATTTTTGGGCATTAAATACAGCAGCCACTCTCTGTGATACTTTTCACCGTTTCTTAAATGCCTTTTATAATAATACTCGGAAAATTTTCGCCCCGAAGAGTCACGCGGAAAATTATACTGTTTAATTAGTTTAATCGGATTTTCTATTAAATACTGGATCAAAGTAGCATTTAAAATTTCTGGAGAGTCCAGGGTCATCTTTGAAAACAGTTGGTATTAGTGACGATAATTGTCTTGGCGGTGACAATGGTGTATCAGGCAGAGGCACGGACGTAACTTCGGCGGCATCATCTTAAATTAAAGACAGACAAACAAAGACATATAAGTACCTATCTACCTGTCTGAATAAACTGATTTATCTTTCTATGAATAATTATGTAAAATAAATATAAATAAATAAATGAATATTTCTTGATAATCAAACTCCGCCGTCTAGTCCCAAACTAAGCAGGGCTTGTATACTTTTGTACTAGACAACTGACGTGCAAAAGTGATCTATAGCTTTTTAAATTTGAATTTGATAAATTATGTGTCAACTATTAATATACTTTTTTCTGCAAATAAATACATATCACATATACATAAATACTAAGGTTTTTTTTTTTCAAAGCACCTTACGGGAATCGAACCCATGACCTCCGGCAGCTATTACAAGTATAAAATAAAACAGTCACGTCATCTATCCGCCACATCAAAATCGGTGCAGGCGTTTCGAAGATTAACGGCCGCCACATAACCGCTACCACATAACGGCCGCAACATAGCGGCCGTTAGATAAGGGCCGCCAAATAACATCCGCCAAATAACGGCCGCCACATAACGGCCGTCAAATAACGGCCGCCACATAACAGCCGCCACATAACGGCCGCAACATAACGACATGCAGGCGGTTTCGAAAAAATTTCAGCCCCTGCAGCTTGGTTACGGCTCCAAAGGGGGCTGTGAGGCTGCCGTACACGCCTTGTCAACCTACCTAAATTCTGGCAAAGGAGAGGTCATCCTGAAGGTTCAATTCAGTGAATAGGGACACCTTGCTGGCAGAAACTAAAAAAGAAATACCCCAAATCTATAGTTTCCTTTGGCAATGTTACAGACACCCATCTAAATTACTGTTTCGGGACAACCTTCTGGAATCTGCTGTTGGTTGTCAACAAGGTGACCCCCTCGGGCCAGTGATTTTTATTTTAGCCATTCATCCAATTATTCGACAGCTAAATTCCAAATTTAACGTTTGGTACCTCGACGATGGAACCCTGGGAGGCGATGTAGAAACTGTTCTAAATGACCTTCATTTCCTAAAAAATGAACTACATTCCATTGGCCTTGAACTCAACCTTTCGAAGTGTGAACTATACTTAGCGGACAGTACTGACAGACATGATACACTTTCCAAATTCAACACAATAGCCCCAGAAATCAAAATTATTGAAAAAAGCTCTCTTCATCTCCTTGGGTCACCTATCTTTGAGGACTCCTTCCCCGGTTTTATTGAGGAAAAAATTCAAAATTTCAATGACGTTTCGGAAAGATTGTTCCAAATTAACATGCATTCGGCCATAACCTTAATCCGTTACTGCTGTTTCGGTCCTAAATTGACATATTTCCTCCGCGCCTCCCATTTATGGAAACACACTCATCTTTTAGACAAAATGGACCAAATTATCCGGCATATATTAACCTCGATCTTAAATGTGGCCTTGGACGACCGAGCTTGGGCACAAGCTACTCTTCCTATCCGTATGGGAGGCCTCGGCGTCCGCAAAATTTCTAGTATTAGTTTACCGGCTTTTATATCCTCGGTTCACGGTACTGAGAAATTAATCAGGAAAATCCTAGCTTCCACACTAATTAGTTTTGATGTGCCGTGCCTCACCGAGGCTATGGATGCCTGGAGACTCGCTTGCCCGAATTCAGATACGCCCGACAATCCATTTTCCCAGAGACGGTGGGATGAGCCGCTCTGCAGAGTAGTACAGAACAATTTACTTGACACTTCTGTTACTACTGCGGAGCGTGCGCGCCTGCTGGCTGTGGGTAAGTGGTAGTCGGGCCTGTGGCTTCATGCACTACCGTCGTCGAACTTAGGCACTTTGTTCGACGACACTACCTTCCGCATTGCTGCTTCCCTGCGTCTAGGAGCTCCTTGTTGTTCTCCTCATCGCTGTCACTGTGGTGAAGTTGTCAACAGCCTCGGACACCACGGCCTGTCTTGCAGCCGAAGTGCGGGTCGCTTTGCGCGGCATGCAAACATTAATGACATCATCCGACGAGCTCTTGTCACCGTCGGCGTTCCAGCTGTATTAGAACCCAACGGCTTGGCACGCGACGATGGCAAGAGACCGGACGGCATGTCTTTATTTCCATGGAAGGTGGGTAGGCCTTTAGTGTGGGACGCAACGTGTGTCGATACACTAGCGCCATCCCATCTTCCTGGCTCAGCGTGCTGTGCTGGCGCTGCCGCTGCGGCTGCGGAAAACCTCAAGCGGCGAAAGTATAATAACCTTATAGGTCACTATATTTTCGAGCCGTTTGGGGTTGAAACCCTAGGGCCGTGGGGTCCGAGTGCTCACGGTCTGTTCAATGAAATCTCCAAACGACTGGTTGACACTTCCCGTGACCCAAGGGCTGGTTTTTACCTTGGCCAGCGGCTAAGCATTGCCATACAACGTGGCAATGCGGCCAGTCTCTTGGGTACATTACCAGTCGACAGCGACGCGGAGGAATTTTTCGACGCCATATTTTATTTTAATTTTAGTTTAGTTTTAGTCTAATAGTTTTAGTTAGGTTAGGATATAATAAAACAATATAACGACCGTCATATAACGGCCGCAACATAGCGACCGCTAAATAACGGCCGCAATACAGCGGCCGCTAAATAACGGCCGCCAAATAACGTCTGCCAAATAACGGCCGCCACATAACGGCCGCCACATAACAGCCGCAATATAGCGGCCGCTAAATAACGGCCGCCTTATAGCGGCTGCAATCTAACGGCCGTCAAATTACGGCCGCAATATAACGACCGTCATTTAACGGCCGCCACATAACAGCCGCCACATAACGGCCGCAATATAGCGGCCGCTAAATAACGGCCGCCATATAGCGGCCGCAATCTAACGGCCGTCAAATTACGGCCGCAATATAACGACCGTCATGTAACGGCTACCACATAACGGCCGCCATATAAAGCCCGCCATATAACGGCCGCAACATAGCGACCGCTAAATAACGGCCGCCACATAGCGACCGCTAAATAACGGCCGCAACATAGCGACCGCTAAATAACGGCCGCCACATAGCGACCGCTATATAACGGCCGCCACATAACGGCCGCAATATAGCGGCCGCTAAATAACGGCCGCCATATAGCGGTCGCAATCTAAAGGCCGTCAAATTACGGCCGCAATATAACGACCGTCATTTAACGGCCGCAACATAGCGACCACTAAATAACGGCCGCCACATAACGGCCGCAATATAGCGGCCGCTAAATAACGGCCGCCATATAGCGGCCGCAATCTAACGGCCGTCAAATTACGGCCGCAATATAACGACCGTCATATAACGGCCGCAACATAGCGACCGCTAAATAACGGCCGCCACATAACGGCCGCCACATAACGGCCGCAACATAGCGGCCGCTATTTAACGCCCGCCACATTACGGCCGCTAGATAACGGCTGCCAAATAACGTCCGCCAAATAACGGCCACCATTAATGACAGTGTCAGTGTTAGAATTGTAACAAGGCTATTTGTTGTATTGAAGAGCGTCTTTGAATTGTTCTCAAGACTTGTAAGGTTGAAGTCGCTTTGCATGTGGTTGTGTGTGTGCGTTTAGTTTGCAATAAAGCATTTTATGTATGATGAAGATATTTGTTTAGTTTCACAAAACATTTTAAAGTAATTAACCTCTTAACTATCAATAGGTATAATTGCAAAATGATTAATGTTGTACCAATATTTGTAATAATTCGATATTGTTTGATTTATAACGATTGCAACTTAACAACTACTGGTTACGCTCAGACGTTTTGTTTTGTATTTTACTCATATTCATATTACAGCTCTAATCAGTATTTGTAATCGAGTTAGGAGCAAATGATATCACACTGCCATTTTCGGTGAGAAGAAAATTTGACATAATCCCAAAGTTCATTTCTAAAACCAATATTATTTTAAAGTTTATGTTTACTTATCCACTAATAATGCTTTAACCTTTAAGAGTTATCCATCTGTATTTAAACCACCGAATTTATAGCGGCTTATGCGGGCGAATTATGGAATTTAAGCAAGACTAGGTTTGGATGAAGGGCCGCGCCGTCCCCCCACAGCGCCTGTGTGCGAAACCTATGAAGCGCCTTTTTTTTCAGGAATCTTTTCGTTTCAACTAATTTTTTTTTTATATTTGTAAATTTTGACCGTAATCAATTGTTTGTATATGTAGAGTTGAGAACACTGGTGTTGTTATCAGACATTATGAGTATGGGAAGCTGCGCTAGCACTTAAATGTATGTCGCGTAATGTTCTCTACGGCACCCAGTGTGCGAATGGCGAATGCTAAAGATCACCTGCCTAATTTTTCTCGTCATATGTCGCAAATAACGAGGAAACTGGTTTTATCAATTATGTAGTCAAGTAGTTTAATAACCTAGATGGCTAGTTGTTATTTGTGATTTCTCTCATTATGTGGAAATAGCTTTATTGATCACGTTCTTGAGGATACTGATGATATCAACTAGACAGGCAACCACAATTGCGGCGATAAGACCCCTCTTTGAGGAGTGGCTAGAGAGGCGCCACGGCGTCCTCACCTTCCGCCTGACGCAGGTCCTCACCGGACACGGCAGTTTCGGGAGGTTCCTGCACAGGATAAGGCGGGAGGAAACGCCCGGGTGTCACCATTGTGTGGATCGCCCGGAGGACACGGTGGAGCATACGGTGGAGGTCTGCCCAGCTTGGGCGGAGCATCGCCGTGTCCTCGTGGAGGCGATCGGCGGCGGTGATCTCTCGCGTCCGGCCCTGGTTCAGGCCATGGTACGGAGCGAGAGGAAATGGGAGGCCGTCACCTCCTTCTGCGAAGCGGTAATGCTCGCGAAGGAGGAGGCGGAACGCGTGAGGGAGAGGCAAATTTCGCGCCCTCATGCCCCTAACCGCCGCAGGAGGAGACGCCCAGGGCGTCGGGAATCGCGAGGCGATTTCCGGCCACCGTAGGCGCGGGCTTGCGGGCGGTGAGCAATGGGTGGCTCACCGTCCGATAAGGACCAGGCCCGGGTCGACGGCGCGTTGTGTTCCACGCGCGCCTCAAAGAGATGTCAGCAGATTCGAAGGGGTCCACTAGGGCCGATGCCTGCCGGGGTTGCGAAGAAAACCGAAAGGGAGATCGTGGCCCCCGGCAACAGGGCAGCCGAAGGAACACGGGTGGGTTTTAGTCAGTAAGAGTCTGACACGCCCTCCCGCTCCGCCCAGAGCGGGAGAAGTTATTTGATGATTTCCCACCCTCAAAAAAAAAAAAAAAAAAACAAAAAAAAAAAAAAAAAAGGCAATAATTTGAACGAGGGAGCGTCTCACAAATACTCACAATTGAATTAGAACCTGACTGAAAGGCAGCATGCATGTCAAAGGCAAAGTCAAATCATTTATTTCAAATAGGCCCATACATGGCACTTTTGAACGTCAAAATTGACAAAATAATATAATTGATTCTAGTCGCCCCTTCCAAAAGGTAGTTTTCGTATGGGCAAGAAACTCCACCGTAAGTCTTTTAAAATGTTTTACAATAGTTTGTATAAGTGCGTACATTAGTTAAATAATATGATATAATGATGACGATGCACATAGAGTAAAATTACTATACCACAATAGGTAAAAAGAATTAAAAATGAAGCAACGACAGATAATTTAATTATGTGATAGATACATGGTGCTCACATATTTACAAACATTGTAAAAGTAGACGATTAACCTAATTTTTTTTAAATTAGTAAATATGTGTGTGAGGAAGTAATGACAGAATGTAAAATCAATGTCATATAACACAAAATTATAAATTTTACAATTAAAGTAGCAACCTGATATGATCTTGTCTTGATTCTAAATTGTCTTATGGAGCAGGACCAGCATGTTTCCAAGAACTCTTATCTTGGATATAATCCTCTAATTTGTAATATGCTTGTTTACAAAGTGTTCTTTTAATATGAGTTTTAAATTTTTTTTCATTTAATTGCAACGATAGTAAGAAGAAGCAGGATAACTATGTATTTGGGAAGCAGGATGCAGCATGCATTAATTACTTTCTATTGATGTAGGTGAACGATGAAGATTAGGTACAAAAAGCAGTACCTCCAGAAAAACACTATTAATCAGTTTACCCTAATGACCTTAATTCACAAGAATACAGATTGAGAGGGAGACGAAAAATACTGCACTACGTGCTAGAAAGAATAATCTTTGAGGAGGCTACGAATGAATTCTCTGTTCAACTCTCCAAGGTAAGCAATAAAAATTCTATAGACTAGTTTTTCCCAACGACCTTGACATTACAAAGAACGAACATAACGTATATATATGTACAGGAGGAAAGTGAAACAAGTTGATTATTTATCACAAGAACCGGAATGGAATATATAAGCGTTCATGTCACATATTATCGTAGGTCAGTGAACTGGTGACGAAGCGTCTGTAAGCTCTCGCAGACAGGCGAGGAGTTGGCGCGACGCAATTCAAGTAAAAAAAAAAACGAAGTTTTCATAAAAATTGTTCTACTAGAGTAGCGTCACGCCTGTCTGCGGGCGAAGCATTGACCTTACTCAACAAGAATTTTGTGGTAAAAATAAAGTGAATGTGCTAATGAATAAGTCAATGTATGTTTTAAATTTTTGCTTGTTGTGAGTGACATTTCAAACTTCTTACACATCTGAAACTGCTTGAAATTTGATTCTTTATTATCTTCACACTTTGAATGACAGCACACGAGACACAATAAAAGTTTTATTGTTATGACGCATAAGGCCGTATAAGTGTTCTTCAAAGTGTTAATAGGTATAAAATACGACAGATATCGGGAAACTTTGGAGCTGATACCTGGGTTTATCAATAAAGAACAAACAATTTTTAGAATAAGTTGTTTTAATGACGTAGGTACACAGATGAAAGACTGGTTCTCGTAGAGACGCAATAATTTGCGGTCTGCGCGCGGTAACTCGATCTGTAAGTAATGACTCCACAGTTTTATGATGATTCTTGGTATTTTCCCCGGAACTACGGAAAAAATATGATAAACCGATTGCACTTGTTATTAATACTTTATAGCCGGGGAACGGGTGTAAGAGAAACGCAGGTGCTTAAGAATGACACTATAATTACACGAATCACATAAGTTTAAATCTAACAGAACTTTTGAGTTAAAGCGCGCGCACATTCGCTCGCTGATGGGTGGCTTACTTGATTACCTCACGATTACCATTCAAACTTACTGGAGCTTGTGCGGGCGCTCTCAGACGGGGGCGGCCGGGTAACCGCACGCGCACTGGGTTGCCATCGTAGCATTTACATACTGCCGCACGCTATAACTCACTCAATCCTTTTTGATTTAATTAACAATGCGGGCGTGAGGTCCTGGTTTCGATTCCGAAGTCGAACAAAGTGGTATTGGGTTCTTCCGAAGCAGCGCCTGTGTGCGAAACCTATGAAGCGCCTCTTTTTTCACGAATTTTCGTTTCAACTTATTTTTTTTATATTTGTAAATTTTGACCGTAATAAATGTTCTCCAGTTTTATATACTTATTAGAGTATTGTTGAAAAATATTAATTAATTTGACATAAATTTAAAATAAAATGTTGAATTTGGTTACCAAGTGTGTATATTATTTAATTTTGGCTCTTATCTCCAAGATAAGTCGGCATATTTTTGAAATCCGAATCATTCGTTACGCGTGATATAATATGTTCAGTCATTAAAAGATCGAATTTTCCTTACATTTCAATACGTTTAAAAAAATTACCATTGTTACGGTCGTATAATTTGTGGCTTTGGCCGCGAAAAGCCATATTTTGTGTACTTAGAAATTGGACCACATATATATTATTCTTTTTACATCGTACCAGCGCTGCTTTTCAATCTCTAAAAGTTTCTGTAGAATACTATCAATAGTTTCTATTTTTAAGAGCGTGATACTAATCTGTCCATTTTTGTTATTATTGAAATGAGCAAAACTTTCCTCATGTCTGCAGCAACAAAGCTAGATGTTGCCAATCACTAATTCCCTCGCAGAATTTATTTTTATGTTTTGATTCAAATAGCTTGCAGCAGAAGCAATAAACGGCATTTTTGGGCATTAAATACAGCAGCCACTCTCTGTGATACTTTTCACCGTTTCCTAAATGCCTTTTATAATAATACTCGGAAAATTTTCGCCCCGAAGAGTCACGCGGAAAATTATACTGTTTAATTAGTTTAATCGGATTTTCTATTAAGTACTGGATCAAAGTAGCATTTAAAACTTCTGGTCAGAGTCCAGGGTCATCTTTGAAAACAGTTGGTATTAGTGACGATAATTGTCTTGGCGGTGACAATGGTGTATCAGGCAGAGGCACGGACGTAACTTCGGCGGCATCATCTTAAATTAAAGACAGACAAACAAAGACATATAAGTACCTATCTACCTGTCTGAATAAACTGATTTATCTTTCTATGAATAATTATGTAAAATAAATATAAATAAATAAATGAATATTTCTTGATAATCAAACTCCGCCGTCTAGTCCCAAACTAAGCAGGGCTTGTATACTTTTGTACTAGACAACTGACGTGCAAAAGTGATCTATAGCTTTTTAAATTTGAATTTGATAAATTATGTGTCAACTATTAATATACTTTTTTCTGCAAATAAATACATATTACATATACATAAATACAAAGGTTTTTTTTTTCAAAGCACCTTATGGGAATCGAACCCTTGACCTCCGGCAGCTATTACAAGTATAAAATAAAACAGTCACGTCATCTATCCGCCACATCAAAATCGGTGCAGGCGTTTCGAAGATTAACGGCCGCCACATAACCGCTCCCACATAACCGCTGCCACATAACGGCCGCAACATAGCGGCCGCTAGATAAGGGCCGCCAAATAACATCCGCCAAATAACGGCCGCCACATAACGGCCGTCAAATAACAGCCGCCACATACCGGCCACAATCTAACGGCCGTCAAATAACGGCTGCAATATATCGGTCGCCATTTAACGGCTGCCACATAACGACCGCCACATAACGGCCGCCACATGACGGCCGCTAGATAAGGACCGTCAAATATACGGCTGTAATATAACGGCCGCCATTTAACGGCCGCCACATAACGACCGCCACATAACGGCCGCCACATAACGGCTGCAAAAAAAACGGCCGTCACATAACGGCCGCCACATAACGGCCGCTAGATAACGGCCGCCATTTAACGGCCGCCACATAACGGCCGCTAGATAACGGCCGCAACATAATTCTCAACACTCACACGTCAGACAAACCAAGAACCTGTATCTATATACCCAACGAAATTCCCATCACGCCACTCACCCAATTCTGTTCCAGAGACTTGACAGCTGTCAGGCTCCAGACCGAGGGTAGCGTTCCAGATGTTGTACTAGCCTCGGTATACATGCCAGGCGACGACGCAGACTGTCCGCCTAAAGAGATGGCCGACCTTGTGCAACACTGTGAGCGCGCCAGTCTGGACCTGATAATCTGCACCGACTCGAATGCCCACCACCCGCTCTGGGGCAGCGACGCACCGAACTCCAGAGGAGAGGTACTATCCACCTATTTATTCTCTACTAACCTCAACATTATTAACCGCGGCTCAGAACCCACTTGGGTCACGGTCCGAGGACAAACGATCATAGATTTAACACTTGCTACAGAAAACGCGACAAACCAAATCACAAACTGGCACGTATCGGACGAGCCTTCTTGCTCAGACCACAGGAGAATCCGCTTTACACTAACTACCAACACAAGGAAAACCACACCGAGACGAAACCCGCGGCGCACTGATGTCCCCGGGTATAAACGCCTGTTAGCCTCCCTTTTAGCGAGACATCTATCACAGGTAACCCTACGAGACATGGCACAATTAGAATACACCGTAACAAAACTATCACAATACCTAACCGAGGCATACCATGCATGCTGCAAACTAAGGGCGCCACGAACCAAGAGTGAGAGAAACCCCTGGTGGAACGCTGAACTTAGCAGACTCAGAGACACACTACGTAAACAATTCAACAGAGCCAAAAACACCAGACTCCCGGAGGACTGGAAGCTATACAAAGAGACCCAATACACATACAAGAGGCAAATCAGAACTGCCAGGAGGAAAGCATGGCGGAAATTCTGTGAATCAATTGAAACTAATAACGAAGCGGCAAGGGTACGAAAGATCCTATCAACCGATCAGGACCGAACTCTCGGCGCGCTGAAAAAACCCGATAATACATACACACTAACCGACTATGAAACCAGTAAGGTCCTTCTTGAGACTCACTTCCCAGACTGTGAAGTCCTAGAGGACAGGTCATGGGAGGCTGAACCAGAATGGACCCCAACGGATCAAGACTGGTCAAGAGCCCGTAATATAGTAACACAAGACCGCATAGAGTGGGCCATCAACACCTTTCAGCCATACAAGTCGGCAGGACTGGATGGCATCTTCCCGGCCCTGCTGCAGTGGGGGGTGGATCATCTGACACCATGGCTGTTGGAGATCTATCGAGCCTGCATAGCACTTAGACACATACCTCTCGCATGGCGTGAGGTGAAAGTCATTTTCATACCTGGCAAGACCGATTATACACAACCCAAGGCTTATAGGCCAATAAGCCTCACATCCTTCCTACTGAAGACCCTCGAGAGACTCTGTGACAGGTACATCCGAGACGGACCTCTCCGGGTAAAACCACTTCACAAACAACAGCACGCGTACTCCACAGGCAAATCAACAGAATCAGCGCTGCACAACGTGGTTTCTAAGATTGAATGCGCAGTGGACCACAAATGCTCAGCACTGGCTGCCTTAATTGACATTGAGGGCGCCTTTGACAAAACCATGTTTAACAGCATAAAAATGGCCCTCGACCGACACAGCATAGACTCGACCCTGAGTGGCTGGATCACCAATATGCTCAAATTGAGAGCGGTACAAGTCACAGTAAATGACACTACAAGGGCCATCGTTGCGAAGGGCTGCCCGCAAGGGGGCGTCCTCTCACCGCTTCTATGGAATTTGGTAGCAGACAACCTCATCAAAACACTTAATGACAAAGGTTACTTCACCGTAGGCTACGCTGATGACATAACCATAATAATAAACGGGACCCACGAAAACACTCTATGCAACCTCATGCGTCAAGCCCTGAAATTAGTAGAGGAATGGTGCAGCAAGCACCAACTCTCAGTGAACCCCACAAAAACCGAACTGATCCTCTTCACAAAAAAGAGGAAATTGACCACACTACAACTACTACGATTCTTTGGAACAACCCTAAGCCTCTCAAATGAAACCAAATACCTGGGCATCTTTTTGGACAAACAATTGAACTGGGCAAAACACACGAACTATATCACAACAAAAGCCAGCATATCCCTGTGGCAGTGTAAACGACTGCTTGGCAGGAATTGGGGGATTAGTCCCAAGGTCACCCACTGGTTATACACCACAGTCATCCGACCAATTATTATGCTCACTGGTCTGGTGGCCCAGGACAGACCTGAGCACAGCCCAAAGAGATCTTGAAAAACTGCAGCGGTTTGCCTGTGTTGCGATCACTAGCAGTATGAGAACTACACCCACTGCCGCCTTACAGGCAATGCTTGGACTGCCGCCTCTGCACCTCATTGTGCGGGAGGAGGCGGCCCTGGCCGCCTTTAGACTACATTTATCAGGAACTCTCAGCAAAGACTCCAGAATTAAGCACACACGCATAAAGGAAGATGTAATCAAGCGACGGCCAATGATGGCATCACCCTGCGACAAAGCACTCAAATCACACCACTTTCAAAGGCACTACAACATAATACTTACAGAAGAACAGTGCGACTACTCATGCCCGAAAGAGCTGAGGGTTTACACTGATGGATCGAAGACCGACTCTGGTACCGGAGTCGGAGTCTTCTCGCACGATCTCAACATAAAGATATCCAGACCACTAGGAATGTTCAACACCGTCTATCAGGCGGAGTGTGTGGGCATCATACAAGCGGTCCATGCCATAGAGGCCAGGAGAGTTACGGACACTCACATACGCATACTCTCCGACAGCGCCTCAGTTCTCCAATCGCTGAAGAAAAAATATATTACCTCAAAGTTGATACTAGAATGTCACAATGCACTAGAACAGGTGTCGGTGTCTAGTCGCAACACGGTGACACTACAATGGATAAAAGGACACAGCGGATCGCTAGGTAACGACGCAGCTGACGAACTTGCTAGAAGAGGATCTAGCACGGCAGTCTGTGGACCCGAACCTATCGTACCAATCCCCTTCAACCAAATACGCAGGTGGCTACAGGAATTCACCCTCACTCAAGCGGAGTACTGGTGGACCTCGACACCGGGCTGCAGGCAGTCCAAAGTAGCTATGCCATCCCTGGATAGCAGGTTAACCAGGAGTCTTTTACGCCTGGACAGGAACGGTCTGCGCCTGGTGACGGGGACCATCACAGGACACTGCTCGCTAAACAAACACTTCCACACAATAGGCATAACGGACAGTCCTCTGTGCAGGGCGTGCATGGAGGCTGAGGAAACCGTTGCGCACGTGCTCTTTGAATGCACAGGCGTCACCCAGATTAGAACAGAAACCCTCGGGTCACCCAGATCTTTCACAGATGTTCTGAACAGACCAGGAGTTTTGATCAACTTCTGGAGGGAGGTGGGCTGGTTGGAATAACCCCCCAAGCGGCCGCCATGGCCCACGTACAATGGTCCACCTGACGGACTAAGTGCGGAAACCAAACCCCATAACATAGAACATAGAACGGCCGCAACATAACGGCCACCATTTAACGGCGGTTTTGCCGGTTTTCTGCAAGGTGTTTGAAAAAGTAATGTTAAATCAAATGCTCAATCATTTTAATCGTAATAACATCCTACACCATCAACAGTATGGTTTCACCAAAGGACGTTGCACAACCGACGCCGATGTCACTTTATTAAAACACATATTTAATGCATGGGAAGAGCCACGAGATGCAATAGGCATCTTTTGCGACCTATCCAAGGCATTTAATTGCGTAGATCATGAAACGCTGCTCTTGAAACTTGAGCATTACGGACTAGATAAACTTGCGCTGAGCTTAGTAAAATCATATTTGAATGATAGACTCCAGCAAGTTCAAATAAACGGTGTAAATTCATTGGGTTTAAAAGTCAAAATGGGTGTTCCACAGGGCTCGATATTGGGTCCATTCCTATTTTTAGTATACATAAATGATTTATCTAATTTACTGAAAACCCGACCACAAATGGTGTTATTTGCTGATAACACATCACTGATTTTTAAAGTAAACAGACAAGCACAGGAGCTTGACGACGTAAATAACGCTATGGTTAAGGTCCATAATTGGTTTACTGTAAATAATTTGGTATTAAATGAGAAGAAAACTAAATGCATAAGATGCGCGTTACCGAATGTTAGAAGTAGTGAATGTCACGTTGTATTGAATAAGGAGACACTAGAATTCGACTGTTTTCCTGGGGATAACGCTTGACTCTAAACTACAGTGGGGTCCTCACTTAACATCACTTGCAGGGCGGCTAAATTCAGCCGCTTACGCTGTTTGGAAAATCCGCCAACTAACAGACGTAGATTCCGCGAGACTGGTCTATTTTAGTTAGTTTCATAGCATCATGTCTTACGGTATTTTGCTGTGGGGACGGGCTGCAGATATTGATTCTATCTTTATTTTGCAAAAGAGGGCCGTCAGAGCCATCTACAACCTCCGCAGACGCGAGTCTCTAAGGGAACTGTTTAAGAAAATTACCATCATGACGGTACCTTGTCAGTATATATATGAGAACATTATGTATGTTCGAAAAAATATCCATCTTTTTAGTAAGATAAGTGACAGGCATAATTTTAACACTAGAAATAGGAACAAATTAGATCAACCACGTTTTAGATTGTCTAAAGTACACACTTCTTTTATGGGGTACTGTGTAAAATGTTATAATAAAATACCACTCGATATTCTTCAACTAAATGAGAAGAAATTTAAAACGCATTAAACGCACACTATGTAGACAAGCATATTATAAGTTAGATGATTATATTGTAGATAAAAATGCTTGGCTTAATGCTGGTCCTGCTCCACAGCCGCTTGGGCCGACTAGTTAAAGTTTTAATATTTGGAAGAGTTGCTTCCCGTTTTAAAAAAAAAAAATGTTTTTGACATTAGGAACTTAATGTTTATTTTTGTTTTACCAAGTTAATTGTTGAATGTTCCAATTATTAATGATTTTCTTTCTTTTTGGTGGTAAAATTCTTTTATTTTTTTAAATACATTGCAAACTATAGTTTTGTATAATTTAGAAGCATTTTTATTTTTGTGAGACCATGGAACCGTTTATTAAGTTATATGTTGACTTGAAATAGCATGGCAGTTGAGAATGTCATGCTCACTTAAATGTCTCGCCGATGGCGAGTGTGTTGGATCATTCGGTTCCCTACGAAATGGTTGAGCTGGATGGTGCTGATCCACGCGTCATGTTCGTGAACGGGTGCCGTCAGTTGAAACTGGTCATCTCTTATCTGCCAGGGCTTATTTTTAATCTTATATTTTTAATTGCTTTTGATTATTTTTTGTACATTGTTCTCACATATAGAAGCAACAAGAATGATGTACCCAGGATTTTGTAATATCTATATTTAAAAGAGTGTCCTTGGAGTTTCTTGCCCGTTCTTCTCCATAAAGATCTACAATTTGGAATGGGCGATTAGCTTCAACTTTCTGACTCACTGACCGACTCCTTGACAATTCAAAAGTGCCTGTAAATGGTTTAATTGAAATAAATGCTTTGAGTTTGAGTTTGCTGCCACATAACGGCCGCCACATAACGGCCGTGACATAGCGGCCGCCATTTAACGGCCGCCACATAACGGCCGCTAGATATCGGCCGCTAGATAACGGCCGCCAAATAAAGTCCGCCAAATAACGGCCGCCACATAACGTCCGCGAAATAACGGCCGCCATTTAACGGCGGCCACATAACGTCCGCCAAATAACGGCCGCCATTTAACGGCCGCCGCATAACGGCTGCCAAATAACGGCCGCAACATAGAGGCCGCCAGTTAACGGCCGCCCATAACGGCCGCTAGATAACGGCCGCCAAATAACGTCTGCCAAATAACGGCCGCCACATAACGGCCGCAACATAGCGACCGCTAAATAACAGCCGCCACATAGCGGCCGCCATATAGCGGCCGCAATCTAACGGCCGTCAAATTCCGGCCGCAATATAACGACCGTCATTTAACGGCCGCCACATAACGGCCGCCACATAACGGCCGCCACATAACGGATGCCACATAACGGCCGCAATATAACGGCCGCAACATAGCGATCGCTAAATAACGGCCGCCACATAGCGACCGCTAAATAACGGCCGCCACATAACGGCCGACACATAACGTCCGCCCTGTAACGGCCGCAACATAGCGACCGCTAAATAACCGCCACATTGCGGCCGCAATCTAACGGCCTTCAAATAACGGCCGCAATATAACGACCGTCATTTAACTGCCGCCACATAACGGTCCTCACATAGCGGCCGCAACATAACGGCAGCTACATAACGGCCGCCCTGTAACGGCCGCAACATAGCGACCGCTAAATAACAGCCGCCACATAGCGGCCGCAATCTAACGGCCTTCAAATAACGGCCGCAATATAACGACCGTCATTTAACTGCCGCCACATAACGGTCCTCACATAGCGGCCGCAACATAACAGCAGCCACATAACGGCCGCCACATAACGGCCGCAATCTAACGGCCGCAATATAACGACCGTCATTTAATGGCCGCCACATAACGGCCGCCACATAACGGCCGTCACATAGAGGCCGCAACATAACGGCCGCCACATAACGGCCGCCAAATAACGGCCGCAACATAGCGGCCACCATTTAACGCCCACCACATTACGGCCGCTAGATAACGGCCGCCAAATAACGTCCGCCAAATAACGGCCACCATTAATGACAGTGTCAGTGTTAGAATTGTAACAAGGCTATTTGTTGTATTGAAGAGCGTCTTTGAATTGTTCTCAAGACTTGTAAGGTTGAAATCGCATTGCATGTGTTTGTGTGGGTGCGTTTAGTTTGCAATAAAGCATTTTATGTATGATGAAGATATTTGTTTAGGTGCACACTACATTTTAAAGTAATGCCTCTTAACTATCAATAGGTATAATTGCAAAATGATAAATGTTGTACCAATATTTGTAATAATTCGATATTGTTTGATTTATAACGATTGCAACATAACAACTACTGGTTACGCTCAGACGTTTTGATTTATTTCTAATAACTTTAACAGAACTTTACTCCTAACTCGATTACAATACGCCAAGTATTTGTAATAGAGTTAGGAGCAAATATCACACTGCCATTTTCGGTGAGAAGAAAATTTGACACAATCCCAAAGTTCATTTCTAGAACCAATATTATTTTAAAGTTTCTGTTTACTTATCCACTAATAAAGCTTTAACCTTTAAGAGCTATCTATCCATCTGTTTTTAAACCACCGAATTTATAGCGGCTTATGCGGGCGAATTATGATATTTAAGCAGGACTAGGTTGGGATGAAGGCCTGCACCGACCCCCCACAGCGACTGTGTCCGAAACCTATGAAGCGCCTCTTGTTTTCACGAATCTTTTCGTTTCAACTTATTTTTTTTTATATTTGTAAATTTTGACCGTAATCAATTGTTTGTGCATGTAGAGTTGAGAACACTGGTGTTGTTATCAGACATTACGAGTATGGGAAGCTGCGCTAGCACTTAAATGTATGTCGCGTAATGTTCTCTACGGAACCCAGTGTGCGAATGGCGAACTGCCTGATTTTTCTCGTCATGACGCAAATAACGAGGAAACTGGTTTTCTTCATTATGTAGTCAAGTAATTTAATAACCTAGATGGCTAGTTGTTATTTGTGATTTCGCTCATTATGCTGGAAATAGCTATATTGATCACGTTGGATACTGTTGGATACTGATGATGTCAACTAGACGGGCAATAATTTCAACGAGAGCGACTCACAAATACTCACAATTGAATTTCAACCTGACTGAAAGGCAGCATGCATGTCAAAGGCAAAGTCAAATCATTTATTTCAAATAGGCCCATGTATGGCACTTTTGAACGTCAAAATTGACAAAATAATATAATTGATTCTAGTCGCCCCTTCCAAAAGGTAGTTTTCGTATGGGCAAGAAACTCCACCGTTAGTCTTTTAAAATGTTTTACAATAGTTTGTATAAGTACGTACATTAGTTAAATAATTATAATGATAACGATGCACATAAAGTAAAATTACTATACCACAATAGGTAAAAAGAATTAAAAATGAAGCAACGACAGATAATTTAATTATGTGATAGATACATGGTGCTCACATATTTACAAACATTGTAAAAGTAGACGATTAACCTATTTTTTTTTTAAATTAGTAAATATGTGTGTGAGGAAGTAATGACAGAATGTAAAATCAATGTCATATAACACAAAATTATAAATTTTACAATTAAATTAGCAACCTGATTTGATCTTGTCTTGATTCTAAATTGTCTCATGGAGCAGGACCAGCATGTTTCCAAGTACTCTTATCTTGGATATAATCCTATAATTTGTAAAATGCTTGTTTACAAAGTGTACTTTTAATATGAGTTTTAAATTTTCTTACATTTAATTGCAATGATAGTAAGGAGAAGCAGGATAACTATTTGGGAAGCAGGATGCAGCATGCATTACTTTCTATTGGTGTAGGTGAACGATGAAGATTATGTACAAAAAGCAGTACCTCCGGAAAAACACTATTAATCAGTTTGCCCTAATGACCTAAATTTACAAGAATACAGATTGAGAGGGAGACGAAATTACTGCACTACGTGCTAGAAAGAATAATCTTTGAGGAGGCTACGAATGAATTTTCTGTTCTCTCTGTTTTTCCCAACGACCTTGACATTACAAAGAACGAACATAACGTACATGTACAGGAGGAAAGTGAAACAAGTTGATTGGTTATCACAAGAACCGGAATGGAATATATGTATGTGCGTTCATATCACATATTATCGTAGGTCAGTGAACTGGTGACGACGCGTCTGTAAGCTCTCGCAGACAGGCGAGGAGTTGGCGCGACGCAATTCAGGTAAGAAAAAAGGTTTCATAAAAATTGTTCTACTAGAGTCGCGTCACGCCTGTCTGCGGGCGAAGCCTTGATCTTACTCAACAAGAATTTTGTAGTAAAAATAAAATGAATGTGCTAGTGAATAAATCAATGTATGTTTAAATTTTTGCTTGTTGTGAGTGACATTTCAAACTTCTTACACATTTGAAACTGCTTGTTTGATTCTTTATTATCTTAATACTTTGAATGACAGTACACGAGACACAATAAAAGTTTTATTGTTATGACGCATAAGGCCGTATAAGTGTTCTTCAAAGTGTTAATAGGTAAGGTATAGAATACGTCAAATATCTGGAAACTTTGGAGCCGATAGCTGGATTTATCAATAAAGAACGAGCCATTTTTAAAATAAGTTGTTTTAATGACGTAGGTAGACAGATGAAAGACTGGTTCTCGTAGAGACGCAATAACTTGCGGTCTGCGCGCGGTAAGTCGATCTGTAAGTAATGTCCACAGTTTTATGATGATTCTTGGTATTTTCCCCGTAACTACAGAAAAAATATGATAAACTGATTGTATTTGTTATTAATACTTTATAGCCGGGGAACGGGTGTAAGAGAAAAGCAGGTGCTTAAGAATGACACTATAATAACACGAATCACATAAGTTGAAATCTAACAGAACTTTTGAGATTAGCACGCGCACATTCGCTCGCTGATGGGTGGCTTACTTGACTAACTGACTATTACCATTCGAACTTACTGGAGCTTGCGCGGGCGCTCTCAGACGGGCGGCCGTGTAACCGCACTGGGTTGCCATCGTAGCACTTACATACTGCCGCACGCCATAACTCACTCAATTCTTTTTGATTTAATTCACAATGCGGGCGTGAAGTCCTGGTTTCGATTCCGAAGTCGAACAAAGTGTTATTGGGTTCTTCCAGGGCCGCGCCGACCCCCCACAGCGCCTGTGTGCGAAACCTATGAAGCGCCTCTTTTTTCACGAATCTTTTCTTTTCAACTTATTTTTTTTATATTTGTAAATTTTGACCGTAATAAATGTTCTCCAGTTTAAAATACTTATTAGAGTATTATTGAAAAATATTAATTAATTTGACATAAATTTAAAATAAAATGTTGAATTTGGTTACCGAGTATGTAAATTATTTCATTTTGGCTCTTATCTCCAAGATAAGTCGTTATATTTTTGAAATCCGAATCATTCGTTACGCGTGGTACAATAATGTTCAGTCATTGAAAGATCGAATTTTCCTAACAGTTCAATACGTTTAAAAAAATACCATTGTTACGGTCGTATAATTTGTGGCTTTGGCCGCGAAAAGCCATATTTTGTGTACTTAGAAATTGGACCACATATATATTATTCTTTTTATTACATCGTACCAGCGCTGCTTTTCAATCTCTAAAAGTTTCTGTAGAATACTATCAATAGTTTCTATTTTTAAGAGCGTGATACAAATCTGTCCATTTTTGTTATTATTGAAATGAGCAAAACTTTCCTCATGTCTGCAGCAACAAAGCTAGATGTTGCCAATCACTAATTCCCTCGCAGAATTTATTTTTATGTTTTGATTCAAATAGCTTGCAGCAGAAGCAATAAACGGCATTTTTGGGCATTAAATACAGCAGCCACTCTCTGTGATACTTTTCACCGTTTCTTAAATGCCTTTTATAATAATACTCGGAAAATTTTCGCCCCGAAGAGTCACGCGGAAAATTATACTGTTTAATTTGTTTAATCGGATTTTCTATTAAATACTGGATCAAAGTAGCATTTAAAACTTCTGGTCAGGGTCCAGGGTCATCTTTGAAAACAGTTGGTATTAGTGACGATAATTGTCTTGGCGATGACAATGGTGTATCAGGCAGAAGCACGGACGTAACTTCGGCGGCATCATCTAAAATTAAAGACAGACAAACAAAGACATATAAGTACCTATCTCCCTGTCTGAATAAACTGATTTATCTTTCTATGAATAATTATGTATAGTAAATATAAATAAAATAAATAAATGAATGAATATTTCTTGATAATCAAACTCCGCCGTTTAGTCCCAAACTAAGCAAGGCTTGTATACTATGGTACTAGACAGCTGTATAGCTTTATAAATTTGAATTTGACAAATTATGTGTCATCTATTAATATACTTTTTTCTGCAAATAAATACATATTACATATACATAAACACAAAGGTTTTTTTTTTTCAAAGCACCTTGTTGGAATCGAACCCATGACTTCCGGCAGCTATTATTAGTATAAAATAAAACAGTCACGTCATCTATCCGCCACATCAAAATCGCTGCAGGCGTTTCGAAGATTAACGGCCGCAACATAGCGGCTGCCATTTAACGCCCGCCTCATAGCGGCCGCTAGATAACAGCCGCCAAATAACGGCCGCCACATAACGGCCGTCAAATAACGGCCGTCACATACCGGCCACAATCTAACGGCCGTCAAATAACGGCTGCAATATAACGGACGCCATTTAACGGCCGCCACATAACGACCGCCACATAACAGCCGCCACATGTCGGCCGCCACATAAAGGCCGCCACATAACGGCCGCAACATAGCGGCCGCCATTTAACGGCCGCTATATAAGGACCTCAAATAACGGCTGTTATATAACGGCTACCATTTAACGGCCGCCACATAACGATCGCCACATAACGGTGTGTGTGTGTACGAAGGTTGAACGGCTGCCATTTAACGGCCGCCACATAACGACCGCCACATAACGGCCGCCACATATCGGCCACCACATAACGGCCGCCACATAACGGCCGCCACATAACGGCCGCAACATAGCGGCAGCCATTTAACGGCCGCCACATAACGGCCACTATATAACGGCCACCATTTAACAGCTGCCACATAACGGCATCCACATAACGGCCACGTAATAACGGCCGCCATTTAACGGCCGCCACATAACGTCCGCGAAATAATCGCCGCCATTTAACGGCGGCCACATAACGTCCGCCAAATAACGGCCGCTATTTAACGGCCGCCGCATAACGGCCGCCATTTAACGGCTGCCACATAACGGCCGCCACATAACGGCCACGTAATAACGGCCGCCATTCAACGGCCGTCAAATAACGGCCGCCATTAATGGCAGTGTCAGTGTTAGAATTGTAACAAGGCTATTTGTTGTATTGAAGAGCGTCTTTGAAGTGTTCTCAAGACTTGTAAGGTTGAAATCGCATTGCATGTGTTTGTGTGTGTGCGTTTAGTTTGCAATAAAGCATTTTATGTATGATGAAGATATTTGTTTAGTTTCACACAACATTTTAAAGTAACCTCTTAACTATCAATAGGTATCATTGCAAAATAAATAATGTTGTACCAATATTTGTAATAATTCGACATTGTTTGATTTATAACTATTGCAACTTAACAACTACTGGTTACGCTCAGACGTTTTGTTTTATTTCTAATAACTCATATTCATATTACAGCTCTAATCAGTATTTGTAATCGAGTTAGGAGCAAATATCACACTGCCATTTTCGGTGAGAAGAAAATTTGACATAATCCCAAAGTTAATTTCTAAAACCAATATTATTTTAAAGTTTCTGTTTACTTATCCACTAATAAAGCTTTAACCTTTAAGAGTTATCTATCCATCTGTATTTAAACCACCGAATTTATAGCGGCTTATGCGGGCGAATTACGGAATTTAAGCAAGACTAGGTTTGGATGAAGGGGCGCGCCGACCCCCCACAGCGCCTGTGTGCGAAACCTATGAAGCGCCTCTTTTTTTCACGAATCTTTTCGTTTCAACTTATTTTTTTATACAGGGTGTAAGGGACAGCCCTCCGCAAACTAACAGGGTACATTCAGCTCCTTATTCTGAATCATATTCCACCGAAAATTTTCCCAGGAAAATTTTCATTTTTTTTGCGTTTTTCATTTACTATTTCTTTCTTTCAATGTAAAATTACATTCTCTGTACGCAGTACTCCATTAATGTAAATAGAACAAGTAAAACAGAAAAAAAACAGCAATGGATGTTGAACAAACGACGCGTGAAATCAGCTGTTCAATTTCTCGCTGCGCTGTCGTTCGCTACCTACCTACGTGCGTTTTCGCTGCGCTGTCGTTCGCTACCTACCTACGTGCGTTTTGCCACGGTAGCGATACATTGCGTGTAAGGTAATAAAACAAATCAGATTAATTGGATTACCATAACATTCCTGAAATAATTTCATGTACCGGTCATCTTAGTATGATATACTGACTTCACCCTATCAGTCCGCGAAGGGCTGTCCCTTACACCCTGTATTTGTACATTTTGATCGTAATAAATGTTCTCCAGTTTTATACTAAGTGGAGCAGGACGATTGACATTCCTTTAAACCACGTAAAGAGTGTCATGTTCTTTACCCGTATACAAAAAATAAATCAAATCCAATGAATACTTTAGCCACAGGAAATTATTTTTCATTTTCTTATTTTTCAACATGATGTAGATCTGATTCTGTAATAATAGGTAAACATTGTAAGGTCAGGAACCTGTGCAAAAACGTACGATTCTCAATGTGCTTGAAAGACAGAGAAAGGTGTCTAACATAACATTCCACTCTTACGCGCCCCGCCCACTGCCCCAAAATACTACAATTAGAAAGAAAAAGAAATATTACTTACGCAAATAATGCATTAGTGGTGCATAGAAAACTGCGAGTGTGTGTGTGAGCGGATTTTTTTCTGCAAAAAGACTTTTATTGACTCGGTAACTATGTCAGTCAGTGCAAGTACTCTGTGGTCAGTGCATAGCGGAGCCCTTTGATGAGAGCACACGCCTACTTTTGTTATCACAAGACGAGCCGCGCGCGCATTGTTGTGATTTTATGAAAAGTTTTAGTTGTTATTGTGTTAAAGACGATTTATGATAGTTAGATTAGTGCACAGGTTATTGTGACATATTGTTAAGTGTTAGTGTATTATTAGTTAGTGTAGCTGGTGAAGGGTGGTGTTCAGAACACACAAAACGCACTCAATCTTTTTAAACGATTTATTCACGGGGATGCGACACACATTACATGGACAAAAGGTTGACGACTGATTTTTACAATTTTGGGGTACACGAAATAATACAGAAAACAAAGTACCCCCAAATTATGAGGAACAAATTTGAACAAGTAATCGAGCGTCGCTTACACTCCCACCCCTAGTGCTGACTCTGCTCAGCACTCATCTCCAAATGAAATAGGAGCGACGCGAGCCGCGGAACGCCGCCAGATACCCGTCCGGGTCTTCACGTCCACCTGCCGGATGCGGCCGTCTTTAGAGCGAATGACCTGCTGGACAACACCTTTCGGTCACACGTTCCTGGGAGAGGCTGGATCAACCACTAACACTAAGTCACCTACCTTTAGAGGCTTCTGCTCCTCGTTCCATTTTCTTCTTGGCAGCAGGTGTGGGAGAATTTCTTTAAGCCATCGCTGCCAGAACATGTCACTCAACCTCTGAGCCTTCCGCCATTGTTTCTTCAAAAACAGGTCTGAGTCATCGAACGATCCAATGACCGGAAGACCTGAGGCTGAACCAAGAAGAAAATGATTAGGAGTCAAGCTTTCAGCAGTTCCAGGGTCTACGGAGACGTGTGAAAGGGGACGACTATTTACTATGTTTTCTACCTCGGCCATCAGTGTGCTCAAGACTTCTTCTCTGGGAGCCCGCTCATTCAAAATTACCTTAAGGGTAGTTTTTACACTTCGTATGAGACGTTCCCACGCCCCACCCCAGTGGGGGCTAAGCGGCGGTATAAAATTAAATACCATCCCGTTGTTAGCCGCTTCAATTTTCAGTGCCTCGTTGTCTAAATCCTGCATGGACTTCTGCAGCTCTTTGTCGGCGCCTCGCAGATTGGTTCCGTTGTCGGAGTATAGATGGCGGGGCCAACCACGTCTGGCCGCCATCCGTCGTAGAGCCATGATGAGCGAGTCCGTGGTGAGTGACTGCACCAATTCAACGTGCACGGCTCGGACAGTGAGGCAAGTGAAAAGAGCACCATATCGTTTTTCACGGCGAAGTCCTACTGTCACCTCCATAGGCCCAAAAAAATCAAGCCCACAAAAGGAAAAGGGGCGCTGATGATGCGCCACTCGAGCTGGAGGTAAGTCACCCATTCTGGGTACTCGAGGCGTAGCTTTGCGTATGTTACAAAACATACATTTTGATACCACATGCTTAACTGTAGGCCTAAGCCTAATTATCCAATATTTTTGTTTAAGGTCGTTGACCACGGTCTCCTGATTGCCATGAGCTGCTTTGACATGGTAATGTCGAACAATCAGATGAGCTATAGGGTTCCGGCCGTCTAGGATTACCGGTTTCTTTACCTCCAGGCAGCAGCGTCGATGCGACCGTTAGCGCGGAGAACGTCGTGTTCGTCGAGAAAAGGACATAAGGTAAGCAGCTTGCTAGTTTTCGATACACTTTTACCATTTTTTATTGCAGATATTTCCTTGGCGAACGTCTCAAGTTGAGCTCGGCGTAGTAGAAGATGCTCCGCCCTCTCGAGAGTGAGGCAATCCAAGTCGGTGGTGCGCCCTCTGCATCTATCAACGAACATCAAAACCACTGCCGTACTTCGCAGCAACCTGAGCCATGAAGAAAACCGGAGGGGATCCGGAACCGGGAAGTTACTTCTTAGTACAGGTAAGTCTTTTGTAACCATGACATTTTCAGCATGTGTTTCATTGGTTTCAGATTGGCAGACATCGGCGGGCCACGATGACTCATCTAGGTACAAAAATAAAGGTCCTGAAAACCACTCATTTTAAAAAATAGAATAATCGAAATCCTCTCGTGTGGCCAAGTCCGCAACATTCAATTTAGTAGGTACGTATCTCCACTCATTTATACGTGTCAGATCGTCGATCTCACCCAAACGATTGGCTTCGAAGATATTATACGTACGCGTGTTATTTCGAATCCAATGTAAAACTGTGGTCGAATCGCACCAAAATACCCGTTTCTCGACTGGTAACTTATGCTCCTTCATAATGGTGTCTGCTAATCTAGCAGCCAGAAGCGCAGCTTGTAATTCCGAACGAGGTATCGTCAGTGGTTTTACAGGTACGACTCGACACTTACTCGCAATAAATGCAACGTGGATAATATTCTTATCTATCCAGCGCCAATATGCTACGGCGCTCATAGCTTTCGACGATGCATCGCTATAAACATGCAACTGTAGGTGGCTATAGCGAGGCGTTGAGTTTGGTTCTGTTGTCGCGTGCGCAGCTGTTGACTCGCCGGGAGACGGCTGCGGGGTGTGCGGGTGACCGGGGGGCGAGCCCGCCGCCGCCGTACAGTGGACTCCAACCTTGTTTACGCGTCTCGTTGAATGGTAGCACCTAGGTATGCGTATGCTATCTACTACCTTAAGTATATCAACCCACTTACACCACCGTTCGTAAATATCAGTAGGTACGACATCGTCCCAGCTGATCCGTAGCCGCCATAAATCTTGCAACAGTATTCGTCCTTGAATAGTGAAGGGCGATAAAAAACCAAAGACATCAAAAATGGACATGACCACCTGAAGCATTATTCGTTTCGTAGGTATTTCTTTACCTTGAATAACGTGTTCTGGAATTTTCTTCAGTGACACGTCGAATCCCAATTCGTCAGTACCTGGGAACCATATGAGACCGAGTGTACGCTCACCTTCCGACTGGTGATCCATTTTAAATCTGACCGCGGCCGTACCTAAAGTATCTTTAGGGACAGAGTTCAAAACTTGAACACTGTTGCTGGTCCAATCACGAATCTGGAACCCGCCTTGTCGGTGGATGTGTGAAATATTTTTTACCATCTCAATAACACTCTTATCATCGGGCAAACTATCTATATAGTCGTCCATGTAGTGCGACTTTTGTATAGCACGCACAGCTTCGGGCATAGATGACTCATAGCGCGTAGCGTTTTTATTTTTTATGTACTGACTTACAAAGGGAGAACAGTTTGCACCGAATATAAGTGATGTCATGATGTAGGTTTTTACCTTTTCTTTAGGACTGTCTCTCCACAGAAATCTAAATGCATGCTGGTCGCTCGGCTGAACTTTGACCCTGAGAAAGAAATCTTTAATGTCACCTGATACTGCTATTAAATTTTCCCGAAAGCGCAGCATTATACCAAATAGTGATGGCAGCAAATCTGGGCCTGTATGTAGGTAATCGTTAAGACATAAACCGTTTACCTTTGCAGCCGAGTCAAACACCAATCGTAATTTTTTCTTATTGGGGTTATCAATCCCGAAATGAGGCAAATACCATGTTTTTGCTGTAGTATCAATTTCTGTTAATTCTCTTGCAAAATTATTTTCTAATAAATGTTTAATCCTATCCCTGTACCTTTCTGAAAAACCTTGGTCTCTTTCCATCTTCCTCTCTATACCTTTCAGCCTTTTCAGCGCCGTCGGGTAGGAGTCATGCATGTGGCAATCGTCGTTCTTCCACGGCAATCCAACCCACCACTGGCCATCGATTAGTTTGGCAGTCTTCTCCAGTTTAGCTACGGCAAGTAAATCATTTTTATTCTGACGAGGCTTACCACAAACACCCATCGACTCCAATGCGAATGAGCGCTTTACCTCATCGTGTAGGTCTTGTAGCTGCCGGTCTTGCTGGCACGAAGGAGCGGGCGCTGGCGCTGCACAGCATGCCGCGTCTAACACCAGTGTCGCGTGAGTAGCGGGCGCGGGCCTAGCGGCGCTCCGCGGCACATGCCACTTACCATGGACACACCAACCTAGGGGCGTGAGTGTAGCGAACGGCTCAAAAGAACTACCTATATTAATTTCTATCGGTAAAATTAGGTGATAGTTATCCTGACCTAGTAATATTTCAGGTTTCAAATCGGTAGAACATAACAAATGCTTAATAGCAGACAGACTTCTGTATTTATTGCAATCTATTGTAGACAAACTATGTACAGGTAAATTTAAATTCTTTACAGCACGAGCTCTAATAGTATATTTCTTATTGTCCATACCAGAAAGACTCACGTCCGTGATGATCGATGCACAAGATAGTTCATCATTCCAGGCTCCGCGTACACGTATCGTTTCGGGCTTGTCGCGCAAACCCGCGCGCTCAGCTAGTTTATCACTTATCAATGAAACGGTCGACCCGTTGTCGAGTAACGCGCTAGAGTTTATTATACCGTTAGCACTATGTATATTTATGGGTACTACCTTCAATAACACTTTGCACTCACTATCACTTGCGTTTATGTTCGACACGATTTCCGCACTAGAACTGGGGACGCCGGACGTAGGCACCGACGTGACCGCCGGCGCCGGCTGCCGCTCCTGCGGCGCGGGCGCGGCAGGCGGCGCCGCACGCTGGGACTCGGGGCGCCGCTCGGTAGACGTGGGATAATGCAGCAGTAGATGATGGGGCTGTCCGCAGCCATCTTTATCGCAGTTTGGGGCTGGGCAGGTATCTCGGTCATGACATGAAAGTAGGCATTTAAAACATAAGCCACTACGTTTTACAAATTGCCAACGAACTTTGCGAAGAGCCTTCTTGAATTTATTACAAACTGTTATCTTTTTATGCGAGCTAGTTTTGCAGAATAAGCATTCATCGCTTTCGTTAGTGTGCATCAATACTGTTTGTGAGCGAGATTGAGTGTACTCTTTATGTTTATGTTTGTGTTGATCGCTGCGCGTAGACACAAAGTAGGTATTCGATGTAGTAGAAACTTTAATAGCTTCTTCTTTCAGGAAGTCTGATAATATTACCAATCGTGACCTCTTGCCTTCTGTTATCGGTACGAAACTGTAGTCTGCCCACTTGGATAATAGAATCGTAGGTAGTTTCGCTAAAATTACCGATAAAACACTGATACCTTGTAGGTATTCCTCTCGGCCGACTGCGCGTACAGCTTCCATAAAGTTTTGTATTTTGACCGAGAAGGAAATAATATCTTTGTGGTAATCTTGAGATATAGGTTGTAACTTTTTAATTTCGTGCACGAGCTTCGATAAGATGTACTCAGGGTTACCGAACCTCAGCTTCAATGTAGACATAATAGTTTCAGGAGTTGATGCGCTCACGAGCAAAGCTGATATGGCTTCCTTAGCAGCTCCACGAAGACACTTTCTCAATCTCCACATATTTTCCTTAGGGGTGAAACTACACAGCTCCGTTGATTCCTCAAATGCGTGTTTGAATTGCAGCCATTCCAAAGGATCGCCGGAGAACTCAGGGAGCTCCCGGGGCGTGCATATACGGCTGAGTAGGTTCGTGTTCGGCGCGTGACTGATGGAAGCAGCGGCGAGATCTCTCAGCGCGCTGGCTAGCATCTGAACTGTACCATTTGTGCTGGCGGTGGCGGCCAGCGCCGGTGTGGGCGCGGGCGGGCCAGCCGGGTTCAGCGCGGGCGGTGCTACACACGGCGCCTGCGCTTTCTGTGCCGGCGGTATAAAAGGCGCCGCCGGCGGTCCAGCTTGTTGACACTGCTCACCCGTGTATGAACCTTCATCGGGGGCGGGCAGGCCCTTGGTCAGTTCCTGATAACTGCGCTCCATCCATTCTTCAACGCGGCTTCGACTTTGGCTACCATCGTGTGAACTGTATTCTTCGTCTAGGCTAGCTAGATCGGCATCTAGCTTTTTATTTGTTAGGTCCATGCGAATCTGCGCCTTCTGCCTTTCTGCCTCCAGTATAAGCTGCTGCCGTCTCGCCCGCATTGACGAAGTGGAACCTATCAATGATTTCGAGCTCCGACGTTCATCTTTACGTGATGCGGGTAGCAGGGGCGGCGGCTGTTCCGACTTGATACTGCTAGCTTGCATAGCTGTTCGACTCGAAATAGGATTCTTGATCGTATCACTATCTTTCGTCTTCGTAGTTTCTAATGTCGAAGTAGGGTCCTGGGGTTTTGATAGCGGCATGTCACCATCCGGTTTGATGTTTTCCGGCTCGTCGCGGACGCGATTGCGCCGCGCTGAACTACGCGTATTCACCATTTTTCGCGGCGCGCCTGGTGTTCCAAACATATAATCCGGCCGAAGGATACTGTAGCTGGTGAAGGGTGGTGTTTAGAACACACAAAACGCACTCAATCTTTTTAAACGATTTATTCACGGGGATGCGACACACATTACATGGACAAAAGGTTGACGACTGATTTTTACAATTTTGGGGTACACGAAATAATACAGAAAACAAAGTACCCCCAAATTATGAGGAACAAATTTGAACAAGTAATCGAGCGTCGCTTACAGTTACTTAATTAGGAATTTAACAACTGCTATCCAGAGATATGCCCGTCAGAGTGTTATTTTGCCAATGGCTTCTCGACAGAATATCAGACGACCCTGACTTCATATCTAATATTATGTGGACAGATGAGAGCACGTTTACAAGAAATGGAGTTTGGAATAGACAAAACCTGAGATATTGGAGTCATGAAAACCAACGCCTAATTCGAGAGTCTTCATTCCAGTACCGGTTTTCACTAAATGTCTGGGCTGGAATTCATAGGAACAAAATAATAGGTCCAGTGTTTATTGGTGGGACGTTAAACGCAGAGAAATTCTTAGAACTTCTTAGTGGCCCAGTGTCAGACTATACGGACGATTTCTATCCTTTGGTCGTGTATGGACGACTGTGGTATCAATTGGATGGTGCGCCCGCGCATTCCGTAGTGCCTGTTAGACAGCGACTAACGGATATGTTTGAAAGTCAGTGGATTGGCCGTTTTGGACCTATTCGATGGCCAGCACGGTCACCGGACCTGACACCACTGGATTTCTTTTTGTGGGGAGCCGTAAAAAACGAGGTGTATGCACGAGAAGTGAACACTGTGGATGATTTAAAAATTAGAATTAGTAATGCCTTCGACTAACTTAAAAGAACAGATGGGGACTTGTTAAGACGAGTCCGTGAAAATTTAATAAGACGATGTCGCTTGTGCATATGAACAACGGTGGACACTTTGAAAATGTAAAAATTTGACTACTTATTGATGATTTAAATTCTGATTGTGATGTGATAATATGTGATTAATTATTCAATTAGTGACCTTTTATTAATTAACAACGCGCAACTTAGTGAGTTTATGCCGCGGATTTGTTGTTCTCCGACTAAAGTACCTACCTACGTCCACCTACGTCCTGCACCCCCGCCCGCTGCATCCCGCACCACACTGCACAAGAGGTCAGTGACTTTTCGTAGATAAAGCGTGTTAACATTTTATGCAGTTGATTTTGCTATTAATTTTGTTTGAAAATTGCAATTCTAAATTTTCCATTAACTACTAATCTTCGTGTTTTAAATTGTTTCGATGGACTAGTACTGTGCTCGTTTTAATTTAATGTCGTAAGTCCAGATCCACATTGTATACTTATTAGAGTATTATTGAAAAATATTTATTAATTTGACATAAATTTAAAATAAAATGTTGAATTTGGTTACCGAGTATGTAAATTATTTCATTTTGGCTTTTATCTCCAAGATAAGTCGGCCTATTTCTGAAATCCGAATCATTCGTTAGGCGTGGTATATTAATTATGGGAAGTCATTGAAAGATCGAATTTTCCTAACAGTTCAATACGTTTTAAATAATTACCATTGTAACGGTCGTATAATTTGTGGCTTTGGCCGCGAACAGCCATATTTTGTGTACTTAGAAATTGGACCTAATATATTATTCTTTTGATTACATCGTACCAGCGCTGCTTTTCAATCTCTAAAAGTTTCTGTAGAATACTATCAATAGTTTCTATTTTTAAGAGCGTGATACAAATCTGTCCATTTTTGTTATTATTGAAATGAGCAAAACTTTCCTCATGTCTGCAGCAACAAAGCTAGATGTTGCCAATCACTAATTCCCTCGCAGAATTTATTTTTATGTTTTGATTCAAATAGCTTGCAGCAGAAGCAATAAACGGCATTTTTGGGCATTAAATACAGCAGCCACTCTCTGTGATACTTTTCACCGTTTCTTAAATGCCTTTTATAATAATACTCGGAAAATTTTCGCCCCGAAGAGTTACGCGGAAAATTATACTGTTTAATTTGTTTATTCGGATTTTCTATTAAATACTGGATCAAAGTAGCATTTAAAACTTCTGGAGAGTCCAGGGTCATCTTTGAAAACAGTTGGTATTAGTGACGATAATTGTCTTGGCGGTGACAATGGTGTATCAGGCAGAGGCACGGACGTAACTTCGGCGGCATCATCTTAAATTAAAGACAGACAAACAAAGACATATAAGTACCTATCTATCTGTCTGAATAAACTGATTTATCTTTCTATGAATAATTATGTAAAATAAATATAAATAGAATAAATAAATAAATGAATATTTCTTGATAATCAAACTCCGCCGTCTAGTCCCAAACCAAGCAGGGCTTGTATACTATTGTACTAGACAACTGACGTGCAAAAGTGATCTATAGCTTTTTAAATTTGAATTTGATAAATTATGTGTCAACTATTAATATACTTTTTTCTGCAAATAAATACATATCACATATACATAAATACAAAGGTTTTTTTTTTTCAAAGCACCTTATGGGAATCGAACCCATGACCTCCGGCAGCTATTACAAGTATAAAATAAAACAGTCACGTCATCTATCCGCCACATCAAAATCGGTGCAGGCGTTTCGAAGATTAACGGCCGCCACATAACGGCTACCACATAACGGCCGAAACATAGCGGCCGCTAGATAAGGGCCGCCAAATAACATCCGCCAAATAACGGCCGCCACATAACGGCCGTCAAATAACGGCCGCCACATAACGGCCGCCACATAACGGCCGCAACATAACGATATGCAGGCGGTTTCGAAAAAATTTCAGCCCCTGCAGCTTGGTTACGGCTCCAAAGGGGGCTGTGAGGCTGTCGTACACGCCTTGTCGACCTACCTAAATTCTGGCAAAGGAGAGGTCATCCTGAAGGTTGACATAAAGAATGCCTTCAATTCAGTGAATGGGGACACCTTGCTGGCAGAAACTAAAAAAGAAATACCCCAAATCTATAGTTTCCTTTGGCAATGTTACAGACACCCATCTAAATTACTGTTTCGGGACAACCTTCTGGAATCTGCTGTTGGTTGTCAACAAGGTGACCCCCTCGGGCCAGTGATTTTTAGTTTAGCCATTCATCCAATTATTCGACAGCTAAATTCCAAATTTAACGTTTGGTACCTCGACGATGGAACCCTGGGAGGCGATGTAGAAACTGTTCTAAATGACCTTCATTTCCTAAAAAATGAACTACATTCCATTGGCCTTGAACTCAACCTTTCGAAGTGTGAACTATACTTAGCGGACAGTACTGACAGACATGATACACTTTCCAAATTCAACACAATAGCCCCAGAAATCAAAATTATTGAAAAAAGCTCTCTTCGTCTCCTTGGGTCACCTATCTTTGAGGACTCCTTCCCCGGTTTTATTGAGGAAAAAATTCAAAATTTCAATGACGTTTCGGAAAGATTGTTCCAAATTAACATGCATTCGGCCATAACCTTAATCCGTTACTGCTGTTTCGGTCCTAAATTGACATATTTCCTCCGCGCCTCCCACTTATGGAAACACACTCATCTTTTAGACAAAATGGACCAAATTATCCGGCATACATTAACCTCGATCTTAAATGTGGCCTTGGACGACCGAGCTTGGGCACAAGCTACTCTTCCTATCCGTATGGGAGGCCTCGGCGTCCGCAAAATTTCTAGTATTAGTTTACCGGCTTTTATATCCTCGGTTCACGGTACTGAGAAATTAATCAGGAAAATCCTAGCTTCCACACTGATTAGTTTTGATGTGCCGTGCCTCACCGAGGCTATGGATGCCTGGAGACTCGCTTGCCCGAATTCAGATACGCCCGACAATCCATTTTCCCAGAGACGGTGGGATGAGCCGCTCTGCAGAGTAGTACAGAACAATTTACTTGACACTTCTGTTACTACTGCGGAGCGTGCGCGCCTGCTGGCTGTGGGTAAGTGGGAGTCGGGCCTGTGGCTTCATGCACTACCGTCGTCGAACTTAGGCACTTTGTTCGACGACACTACCTTCCGCATTGCTGCTTCCCTGCGTCTAGGAGCTCATTGTTGTTCTCCTCATCGCTGTCACTGTGGTGAAGTTGTCAACAGCCTCGGACACCACGGCCTGTCTTGCAGCCGAAGTGCGGGTCGCTTTGCGTGGCATGCAAACATTAATGACATCATCCGACGAGCTCTTGTCACCGTCGGCGTTCCAGCTGTATTAGACCCCAACGGCTTGGCACGCGACGATGGCAAGAGACCGGACGGCATGTCTTTATTTCCATGGAAGGTGGGTAGGCCTTTAGTGTGGGACGCAACGTGTGTCGATACACTAGCGCCATCCCATCTTCCTGGCTCAGCGTGCTGTGCTGGCGCTGCCGCTGCGGCTGCGGAAAACCTCAAGCGGCGAAAGTATAATAACCTTATAGGTCACTATATTTTCGAGCCGTTTGGGGTTGAAACCCTAGGGCCGTGGGGTCCGACTGCTCACGGTCTGTTCAATGAAATCTCCAAACGACTGGTTAACACTTCCCGTGACCCAAGGGCTGGTTTTTACCTTGGCCAGCGGCTAAGCATTGCCATACAACGTGGCAATGCGGCCAGTCTCTTGGGTACATTACCAGTCGACAGCGACGCGGAGGAATTTTTCGACGCCATATTTTAGTTTAATTTTAGTTTAGTTTTGGTCTAATAGTTTTAGTTAGGTTAGGATATAATAAAACAATTATTGAATAAAAAAAAGTAAAAAAATAAAATAAAATTGAAATAAATGCTTTGAGTTTGAGTTTGAGTTTGCTGCCACATAACGGCCGCCACATAACGGCCGTGAATAGCGGCCGCCATTTAACGGCCGCCACATAACGGCCGCTAGATATCGGCCGCTAGATAACGGCCGCCAAATAAAGTCCGCCAAATAACGGCCGCCACATAACGTCCGCGAAATAACGGCCGCCATTTAAGGGCGGCCACATAACGTCCGCCAAATAACGGCCGCCATTTAACGGCCGCCGCATAACGGCTGCCAAATAACGGCCGCAACATAGAGGCCGCCAGTTAACGGCCGCCCATAACGGCCGCTAGATAACGGCCGCCAAATAACGTCTGCCAAATAACGGCCGCCACATAACGGCCGCCGCATAACGGCCGCAATATAGCGGCCGCTAAATAACGGCCGCCTTATAGCGGCTGCAATCTAACGGCCGTCAAATTACGGCCGCAATATAACGACCGTCATTTAACGGCCTTCACATAACGGCCACCACATAAAGGCCGCCACATAACGGCCGCCACATAACGGCCGCAACATAACGACCGCTAACTAACAGCCGCCACATAGTGGCCCCAATCTAACGGCCGCAATATAGCGGCCGCTAAATAACGGCCGCCATATAGCGGCCGCAATCGAACGGCCGTCAAATTACCGCCGCAATATAACGACCGTCATGTAACGGCCACCACATAACGGCCGCCATATAAAGGCCGCCATATAACGGCCGCAACATAGCGACCGCTAAATAACGGCCGCCACATAGCGACCGCTAAATAACGGCCGCAACATAACGGCCGCAACATAGCGACCGCTAAATAACGGCCGCCACATAGCGACCGCTAAATAACGGCCGCCACATAACGGCCCCACATAACGGCCGCAATATAGCGGCCGCTAAATAACGGCCGCCATATAGCGGCCGCAATCTAACGGCCGTCAAATTACGGCCGCAATATAACGACCGTCATTTAACGGCCGCAACATAGCGACCGCTAAATAACGGCCGCCACATAACGGCCGCAATATAGCGGCCGCTAAATAACGGCCGCCATATAGCGGCCGCAATCTAACGGCCGTCAAATTACGGCCGCAATATAACAACCGTCATATAACGGCCGCAACATAGCGACCGCTAAATAACGGCCGCCATATAGCGGCCGCAATCTAACGGCCGTCAAATTACATAAATATGTCAAATTAAATAAAAATAATTAAATAAATATTTTTGGATAATACTCTAATAAGTATATAAAACTGGAGAACATTTATTACGGTCAAAATTTACAAATATAAAAAAAATAAGTTGAAAAGAAAAGATTCGTGAAAAAAGAGGCGCTTCATAGGTTTTGCACACAGGCGCTGTGGGGGGTCGGCGCGGCCCTGGAAGAACCCAATACCACTTTGTTCGACTTCGGAATCGAAACCAGGACTTCACGCCCGCATTGTGAATTAAATCAAAAAGAATTGAGTGAGTTATGGCGTGCGGCAGTATGTAAGTGCTACGATGGCAACCCAGTGCGGTTACACGGCCGCCCGTCTGAGAGCGCCCGCGCAAGCTCCAGTAAGTTCGAATGGTAATAGTCAGTTAGTCAAGTAAGCCACCCATCAGCGAGCGAATGTGCGCGTGCTTTAACTCAAAAGTTCTTAAAACTTATGTGATTCGTGTTATTATAGTGTCATTCTTAAGCACCTGCTTTTCTCTTACACCCGTTCCCCGGCTATAAAGTATTAATAACAAATACAATCAGTTTATCATATTTTTTCTGTAGTTCTTTGTAATGTCAAGGTCGTTGGGAAAAACTAGTCTATAGAATTTTTATTGCTTACCTTGGAGAGTTGAACAGAGAATTCATTCGTAGCCTCCTCAAAGATTATTCTTTCTAGCACGTAGTGCAGTATTTTTCGTCTCCCTCTCAATCTGTATTCTTGTGAATTAAGGTCATTAGGGTAAACTGATTAATAGTGTTTTTCTGGAGGTACTGCTTTTTGTACCTAATCTTCATCGTTCACCTACACCAATAGAAAGTAATGCATGCTGCATCCTGCTTCCCAAATACATAGTTATCCTGCTTCTTCTTACTATCGTTGCAATTAAATGAAAGAAAATTTAAAACTCATATTAAAAGAACACTTTGTAAACAAGCATATTACAAATTAGAGGATTATATCCAAGATAAGAGTTCTTGGAAACATGCTGGTCCTGCTCCATAAGACAATTTAGAATCAAGACAAGATCAAATCAGGTTGCTAATTTAATTGTAAAATTTATAATTTTGTGTTATATGACATTGATTTTACATTCTGTCATTACTTCCTCACACACATATTTACTAATTTAAAAAAAATTAGGTTAATCGTCTACTTTTACAATGTTTGTAAATATGTGAGCACCATGCATCTATCACATAATTAAATTATTTGTCGTTGCTCCATTTTTAATTCTTTTTACCTATTGTGGTATAGTAATTTTACTCCATGTGCATCGTCATCATTATAATTATTTAACTAATGTACGCACTTATACAAACTATTGTAAAACATTTTAAAAGACTAACGGTGGAGTTTCTTGCCCATACGAAAACTACCTTTTGGAAGGGGCGACTAGAATCAATTATATTATTTTGTCAATTTTGACGTTCAAAAGTGCCATGTATGGGCCTATTTGAAATAAATGATTTGACTTTGCCTTTGACATGCATGCTGCCTTTCAGTCAGGTTCTAATTCAATTGTGAGTATTTGTGAGACGCTCCCTCGTTCAAATTATTGCCTGTCTAGTTGATATCATCAGTATCCTCAAGAACGTGATCAATAAAGCTATTTCCACATAATGAGAGAAATCACAAATAACAACTAGCCATCTAGGTTATTAAATTACTTGACTACATAATTAATAAAACCAGTTTCCTCGTTATTTGCGACATATGACGAGAAAAATTAGGCAGGTGATCTTTAGCATTCGCCATTCGCACACTGGGTGCCGTAGAGAACATTACGCGACATACATTTAAGTGCTAGCGCAGCTTCCCATACTCATAATGTCTGATAACAACACCAGTGTTCTCAACTCTACATATACAAACAATTGAGTACGGTCAAAATTTACAAATATAAAAAAAAAATTAGTTGAAACGAAAAGATTCCTGAAAAAAAAGGCGCTTCATAGGTTTCGCACACAGGCGCTGTGGGGGGACGGCGCGGCCCTTCATCCAAACCTAGTCTTGCTTAAATTCCATAATTCGCCCGCATAAGCCGCTATAAATTCGGTGGTTTAAATACAGATGGATAACTCTTAAAGGTTAAAGCATTATTAGTGGATAAGTAAACATAAACTTTAAAATAATATTGGTTTTAGAAATGAACTTTGGGATTATGTCAAATTTTCTTCTCACCGAAAATGGCAGTGTGATATTATTTGCTCCTAACTCGATTACAAATACTGATTAGAGCTGTAATATGAATATGAGTAAAATTGGGAATCAAACGAGCTTACCTGTTAAGCGAAGTCTTGATTCTAATTTTACGAACGGCGATCTGAAATATAATTCGTTAAACAAAGTAGTCATTCTTATGCACAGCGTAGACATCGCGTTCGTTTAGATATAAAATATTATAAATTAATAGAATTATCGTCCTTGGTGGCAACACACGCAGGAATGTCACTAATTTTAGAGATCCTTATGATGGAGAACAAGCTCTGTTTTCTGTACAGAGTAGTTCCGCATACTTACATTCACTAGGTTTTCCTGGAAAAATAAGTGAATTAAGTAGACTAATTATTGCAGCTTTGGGGATATTAGCTAGTGGCGGGTGGGTAATTATATTTCAGATCGCCGTTCGTAAAATTAGAATCAAGACTTCGCTTAACAGGTAAGCTCGTTTGATTCCCAATTTTACTTCACGGCGATCTGAAATATAATTCGTTAAACAAAGTAGATGTTCAGAGTTGTCTGCAATAATTTAGTTAGTTAATAAGTTACGGCATATTCTGATTTATTAGGTACTTTTATCATTCTTTCTGAATACAATATTTTTATTTTATGTAATTTAAGAAGGTTGCTTTGTTTTATGTGAATGTCATGTACATCTGTTATTGGTATGTATTTAAGTCCATAACTGTTAACATTTAATATTTAATGTACAATGTATATGCTTTTGGCGTATCCATTTTAAATAAATTCTTAATAACGTTGCTTAATTAATAGTGTTTAACTATTTTTCATCAGTAATGAGGTATAATCATCAACACAATGTTGGTTGGCACTGTGTCTATTTCAATTGATGCCAGCACTAAGTTGAGCTACTGAATGTTTTGTGCTGTGGGAGGTGAATTATTAGTATCACTCTCACTTCCTACCACATTTAACCCAGCTTGTGTTTATACAAATTTTATAAAGTTGTTCTGAATTAATATACCAGGAGGATATTATGATATGAATACTTTAAAAGTGTAAAACTGGGTGAACCTGCTACAGGGACACCTTGCCCAACCATTCGGGGAAACAAGGCGTAATGTTATGATGTTACTTTAAAAGTTTCCATGATTGAGAATAGCATTCTCAGATCTGTCTGTAAATAGTTAATTATTTGGGATACTGTTGCGCTTAATGAGTGAGTATTGAGTTGCACATTACATCTTGCTGTCAAGGTAAGTGTCGAGCTCAGTGAGTCTAGAAGATGAATTGTAAAGATTATCATTAGGGTATTTTAAAGAATGTCTAGTGATCTGAATAAGAGGCACCATGGCTGTGTAGTCCTTAGTAGTTAAACTTTCATAGGGTGTAACAGGATCTTTTAGCCCCTGAATGTTGTAAGCAGGGAGGTATTTTTGGTAAGCATTTGTGGAATTGTATTGTACCTAAATTGTACTGACAGGAACTTAGTTTTTTTTTTTTTTTTGAAAAATCTAGTAGGATTTTTTGGTCAAATTCTTGTGATCAGTTGATGTTATTTCCGTTTAGGTAAGTATATACTTTATGATATGGTTTCATTTCATTTTTGGATGGACTAGTTTTCCATAACTTTAGTTATTAAAGGTATTTTGGAAACTGAATTTCAAATACGGAATAGGCTTTTAACTTGTAAGCACCAATTAATAAAGGCAGTATATTATGCCCTGGATAGGAGAGAGGTTTGAAAAAGTTTGAGGTGAAAGGGTCTATTTCAGATGCTTAGGGTTTTTCCTCAACGATACTAATTTCCATATGAGTTTCACATATTCTGCTAGCAGTAATTACTTGACGAGTTTAGAGCTAATCGAAACTAGATTCATTTTAGAAGTATAAAGATATGAACTCTTTTCCTTGACCTCATAATATGTCCAAAATTGGGATTGTGTAATGAGTTGCATTTTTAAGTGAGGGAGTTGTATAATTGAACTTGTTATGATGTGCACTTGGTGAGCAGATGGAGAGTTTTAGAGTAAAGCAATTTATAGATAATTCATTCATAGTACCTACATTTATTGTATTATACCTTATCTTGTTCATGTTCTACTCACAATCCATCAATACCTACGTTGTCCTCACAATGTTCTCCCCCCCTCCTTTTTTTTTGTTTCCTTGATAATTTCACTTTAGTGCTGCAATTATCATTTAAATCTACTGTTAAATATGTAGACTAGTATTTGGCAATCAAATGATTAATTAGGTATTTTGATTTTATAAGCTTTGAATAAGATCACCCATTTCTGCCCAGCCCTTGGGGAAGTCCGGGCGTAATGTTAAATAATGCGACTAAGTTTACTAGCACTTTTTTTTTTTAGTACTGGTGTTTCAAGGTTTGTTTAAAGTGAAAAAAAATAAAACTTAATAATCAAGCCTAAAAAATAGCATTATTAGTTTTCAAGCCCAAACATTTAAACACACTTATAGTGGTATTTATTGGTATGTCTTATCGCAGTCTCGATATTTTACCAAATAAACAGTCAAGTTAGATTGTAAGAAAACCTTGTTTTCTGTAAGTGGCACTCACTTCTGGTAATTTAGTAGGTAAAACAGAGATAAGAGACTATTCAAGTATGAAAAGTATTAGTAAATGTATATGTAATTAACCGTTTATTGGTTATTTGGTAGGTAATGTTATCTTCCAGATAGTCTTAAGTGATACCCCTGTACCTATAGGATGAAATCATAATATGATTTCATAAAGGTAATATGGTATATTATACCTATCTATTTTGATATGCTAAGCTATAATTGATTAGTGTACAAGTTGTCAGTTTGTAACATACTTGTAGTTATTACTGGGATTTTTATTTTTATTTTCCTTCAGTATGATATTAGACATTTTTTTTTTTTTTGTTCATAATGAAACTGAATTTTCTATTTTGTTTGGGACTGACTGAAATGTATTTTTCTGATAAATTCTTTGTAGATCTATCTATTGTATTGTTTGTAAATGCATCTCAATATTTGATAAGTTCTTTGATGGTATTGAGAGGATCATCATCTACCCGGCCTTCTCCCAACTATGTTGGGGTCAGCTTCCAGAGAATGGCTTTGAGAGGTTAAGATATTGAATTTGGTAGGTATCAAATATTTTCTTATCTATGTCCATGGCCAATAGCAGAATCAGAGGAATATAGCTGCTTTGCCAGCATTTATTCCAGTATTGGTCTTCTTGAATTGTTATTTTGGAATATAAGCCGGGTTGTTGTTGAGGTCCACCATATATATAGATTTTTATTTTCAGTGACAAAAATATTTCATTTATTTTTCAGACATAGTCCATTCAACCGATTAGATTAAACCAAAACATCATAAGATATTGTGGTGGTGGTTTTCAATGGTGTGATTCCTGTTATTAACCCGGTAGAAGGATGTTTTATTTTGTTATTTACAAAAGTAAGTAAATCAACTAATCTTGTGCTTGTTTTACATTTTCACCATAGAACTGGTAAGTTTCACTATTATCATGAGAATGTCTTGTGGTTTTAATATTTATTGAATAGTTGTTATTGTTTTTGTTTGTAGCTAAAACATTGTGTACTCAAGTTTGTGATTGTTTCGGTTTGTTTATCAAATAGGATGAATTAAAGTTAATGTCAATTAGAGATTATATAACTTTTGTTCTGGTTTTAGTTTGGTGGCAGTGGGCATTGCCAATGCCACCAGTTCATACTGCCAGTGGTTTTGCTGCATCAGCCAAGTTAATCAACAATTTGTGTTTGTCTTATGTTCTTCATAAGCATAGGGTCAGTCACTGCTTTCCCTATGATAGGGGTAATAACCAGTACGGCTTGTTTCTGGAATATCTCAATCCCTTGTTTCCTCAGTTTAGAGGAATCTAAATGGGGTGAATAAGTATGGGAGCATGGAATAATACAAAGTATGGGAGCATGGAATAATACTTTGTATATTTATATACTTTGTATTATTCCAATTATGGTTTAGTCCATTGCACTTGTATCTGAAATCAAGAGTTTCCAGAGGTAGCATTTGTCGTCAGCCATTGTATCACAGAATCAAGTTTACAAAGTATCTTGTGTATTTAACTGTATGCCTGTAAAAATTGCACAATTTTGGATTATTGTTTTAGTTTACAAAATAGATATCATTTATCAGTTTTTGGCAGGATAATTAAGCCACCTAGAGCTAGATAAGTCACTGAGTATATCGTACACAGTGATATCTTTTAATTAGCTATATTTTGTTTGTTAAAAATGGCAATCCTCGATATGAAAGCTAGATCACATAGTATTGAGATAACATGCTATAAGCATCTCGCGCTAAGCATGTGCACACCATGTCAGATATGTGCCAGTTAGCAACATAGAATCAATGTTGTTGAGATTTTGTTTGTTAAAAATGGCAATCCTCGATATGAAAGCTAGATCACATAGTATTGAGATAACATGCTATAAGCATCTCGTGCTAAGCATGTGCACACCAAGTCAGATATGTGCCAGTTAGCAACATAGAATCAATGTTGTTGAGAGTACCTTGTACTCGTTGATAACAATCTAGTTAGCGAGGCAGAATTCCACACTCACTATAGGAAGTATAATGCTTTTGCAAGTTTATAACACACAGACAGTGTGCAGGGTTAAGTAAGGCTGTCTCGCAACCTTCATGTTTGTAAATTAAAAGTATATAGAACCACTTTTGACAATTCCTTAGCCAAGATCATAGAAATGTGACTTACCCCTGGTGACGAGTACATACCAGCGGTAGCTATGTAGAATAACATCGCTAAGTGCATCACGTGCTACATTGGTAGTTTCATATTCAGCTGGTAACGTAGAATTAGCGTTACTGAGAGCATCTCGTGCTTACTGAAGGGGTAATGCTGACAAGCGCGTACCAGCTAGCTATGTACAGTTACATCGCTAAGGGCATCACGTGCCTCTCTGGTAGCTTCTCATCCAGCTAGTAACGTGGAGATAACGTTGCTAAAGACATCTCGTGTCCACTGGAGAGATAGGTAATGCTTTAACAAGTTGTGTTGTGTTAATGTCCACCATAGTGCTTGTAAAACACTGTCAGTATCACGTACAAAGTGGTCAGTTAAAGCCAGGCATTCTCGCACATTAGGATTGTGGGAGGCCTCCGGATCTAAGTACATCTAATGTGGGTCAGGAACTCAAGACTAAAGCTGCTTCTAGTTAGTTCTGATGTAGGTAATTTATCAGCTTTCCTGTTAATATCGTTGATGGACGCCTTGTCCGTCTCAGGTTTTCACTAACGATGCACTTATTGCACTTTCTATCACTTAACATAATTAACATTTGTTATTCTAGTAAAAAGTTCCGTAAACTTATTTTAAATGAATAATTTTAAGAGAGCAAATTTTTTCGTGCGATGAAAAAACGCGCGCGAAAGAAAAGTGAAATTCCTGCGTGTGTTGCCACCAAGGACGATAATTCTATTAATTTATAATATTTTATATCTAAACGAACGCGATGTCTAAGCTGTGCATAAGAATTACTACTTTGTTTAACGAATTATATTTCAGATCGCCGTGAAGTAAAATACAAAACAAAACGTCTGAGCGTAACCAGTAGTTGTTAAGTTGCAATCGTTATAAATCAAACAATATCGAATTATTACAAATATTGATACAACATTAATCATTTTGCAATTATACCTATTGATAGTTAAGAGGTTAATTACTTTAAAATGTTTTGTGAAACTAAACAAATATCTTCATCATACATAAAATGCTTTATTGCAAACTAAACGCACACACACAACCACATGCAAAGCGATTTCAACCTTACAAGTCTTGAGAACAATTCAAAGACGCTCTTCAATACAACAAATAGCCTTGTTACAATTCTAACACTGACACTGTCATTAATGGTGGCCGTTATTTGGCGGACGTTATTTGGCGGCCGTTATGTGGCGGCCGTTATGTTGCGGCCTCTATGTGACGGCCGTTATGTGGCGGCCGTTAAATGACGGTCGTTATATTGCGGCCGTTAGATTGCGGCCGTTATGTGGCGGCCGTTAGATTGCGGCCGTTATGTGGCGGCCGTTATATTGCGGTCGTTAGATTGCGGCCGTTATGTGGCGGCCGTTATGTGGCTGCCGTTATGTGGCGGCCGTTATGTTGCGGCCTCTATGTGACGGCCGTTATGTGGCGGCCGTTAAATGACGGTCGTTATATTGCGGCCGTTAGATTGCGGCCGTTATGTGGCGGCCGTTAGATTGCGGCCGTTATGTGGCGGCCGTTATATTGCGGTCGTTAGATTGCGGCCGTTATGTGGCGGCCGTTATGTGGCTGCCGTTATGTATGTGGCGGCCGTTTTGTGGCGGCAGTTAAATGACGGTCGTTATATTGCGGCCGTTATTTGACGGCCGTTAGATTGCGGCCGCTATATGGCGGCCGTTATTTAGCGGTCGCTATGTTGCGGCCGTTATTTGACGGCCGTTAGATTGCGGCCGTTATGTGGCGGCCGTTATGTGGCGGCCGTTATGTGGCGGCCGTTATGTGGCGGCCGTTATGTGGCGGCCGTTATGTGGCGGCCGTTATGAGGCGGCCGTTATGTGGCTGCCGTTATGTGGCGGCCGTTATGTGGCGGCCGTTATGTGGCGGCCGTTAAATGACGGTCGTTATATTGCGGCCGTAATTTGACGGCCGTTAGATTGCGGCCGCCACATAACGGCCGCCACATAACGGCAGCCACATAACAGCCGCCTCATAACGGCCGCCACATAACGGCCGCCACATAACGGCAGCCACATAACGGCCGCCTCATAACGGCCGCCACATAACGGCCGCCACATAACGGCCGCCACATTACGGCCGCCACATAACGGCCGCCACATAACGGCCGCAATCTAACGGCCGTCAAATAACGGCCGTAATATAACGACCGTCATTTAACTGGCGCCACATAACGGCCGCCACATACATAACGGCAGCCACATACCGGCCGCCACATAACGGCCGCCACATAACGGCAGCCACATAACGGCCGCCACATAACGGCCGCAATCTAACGACCGCAATATAACGGCCGCCACATAACGGCCGCAATCTAACGGCCGCCACATAACGGCCGCAATCTAACGGCCGCAATATAACGACCGTCATTTAACGGCCGCCACATAACGGCCGTCACATAGAGGCCGCAACATAACGGCCGCCACATAACGGCCGCCAAATAACGTCCGCCAAATAACGGCCACCATTAATGACAGTGTCAGTGTTAGAATTGTAACAAGGCTATTTGTTGTATTGAAGAGCGTCTTTGAATTGTTCTCAAGACTTGTAAGGTTGAAATCGCTTTGCATGTGGTTGTGTGTGTGCGTTTAGTTTGCAATAAAGCATTTTATGTATGATGAAGATATTTGTTTAGTTTCACAAAACATTTTAAAGTAATTAACCTCTTAACTATCAATAGGTATAATTGCAAAATGATTAATGTTGTACCAATATTTGTAATAATTCGATATTGTTTGATTTATAACGATTGCAACTTAACAACTACTGGTTACGCTCAGACGTTTTGTTTTGTATTTTACTCATATTCATATTACAGCTCTAATCAGTATTTGTAATCGAGTTAGGAGCAAATAATATCACACTGCCATTTTCGGTGAGAAGAAAATTTGACATAATCCCAAAGTTCATTTCTAAAACCAATATTATTTTAAAGTTTATGTTTACTTATCCACTAATAATGCTTTAACCTTTAAGAGTTATCCATCTGTATTTAAACCACCGAATTTATAGCGGCTTATGCGGGCGAATTATGGAATTTAAGCAAGACTAGGTTTGGATGAAGGGCCGCGCCGTCCCCCCACAGCGCCTGTGTGCGAAACCTATGAAGCGCCTTTTTTTTCAGGAATCTTTTCGTTTCAACTAATTTTTTTTTATATTTGTAAATTTTGACCGTAATCAATTGTTTGTATATGTAGAGTTGAGAACACTGGTGTTGTTATCAGACATTATGAGTATGGGAAGCTGCGCTAGCACTTAAATGTATGTCGCGTAATGTTCTCTACGGCACCCAGTGTGCGAATGGCGAATGCTAAAGATCACCTGCCTAATTTTTCTCGTCATATGTCGCAAATAACGAGGAAACTGGTTTTATTAATTATGTAGTCAAGTAATTTAATAACCTAGATGGCTAGTTGTTATTTGTGATTTCTCTCATTATGTGGAAATAGCTTTATTGATCACGTTCTTGAGGATACTGATGATATCAACTAGACAGGCAATAATTTGAACGAGGGAGCGTCTCACAAATACTCACAATTGAATTAGAACCTGACTGAAAGGCAGCATGCATGTCAAAGGCAAAGTCAAATCATTTATTTCAAATAGGCCCATACATGGCACTTTTGAACGTCAAAATTGACAAAATAATATAATTGATTCTAGTCGCCCCTTCCAAAAGGTAGTTTTCGTATGGGCAAGAAACTCCACCGTTAGTCTTTTAAAATGTTTTACAATAGTTTGTATAAGTGCGTACATTAGTTAAATAATTATAATGATGACGATGCACATGGAGTAAAATTACTATACCACAATAGGTAAAAAGAATTAAAAATGGAGCAACGACAGATAATTTAATTATGTGATAGATACATGGTGCTCACATATTTACAAACATTGTAAAAGTAGACGATTAACCTAATTTTTTTTAAATTAGTAAATATGTGTGTGAGGAAGTAATGACAGAATGTAAAATCAATGTCATATAACACAAAATTATAAATTTTACAATTAAATTAGCAACCTGATTTGATCTTGTCTTGATTCTAAATTGTCTTATGGAGCAGGACCAGCATGTTTCCAAGAACTCTTATCTTGGATATAATCCTCTAATTTGTAATATGCTTGTTTACAAAGTGTTCTTTTAATATGAGTTTTAAATTTTCTTTCATTTAATTGCAACGATAGTAAGAAGAAGCAGGATAACTATGTATTTGGGAAGCAGGATGCAGCATGCATTACTTTCTATTGGTGTAGGTGAACGATGAAGATTAGGTACAAAAAGCAGTACCTCCAGAAAAACACTATTAATCAGTTTACCCTAATGACCTTAATTCACAAGAATACAGATTGAGAGGGAGACGAAAAATACTGCACTACGTGCTAGAAAGAATAATCTTTGAGGAGGCTACGAATGAATTCTCTGTTAAACTCTCCAAGGTAAGCAATAAAAATTCTATAGACTAGTTTTTCCCAACGACCTTGACATTACAAAGAACAAACATACCGTATATATGTACAGGAGGAAAGTGAAACAAGTTGATTATTTATCACAAGAACCGGAATGGAATATATTTGCGTTCATGTCACATATTATCGTAGGTCAGTGAACTGGTGACGAAGCGTCTGTAAGCTCTCGCAGACAGGCGAGGAGTTGGCGCGACGCAATTCAGGTAAAAAAAAAAGCTTTCATAAAAATTGTTCTACTAGAGTCGCGTCACGCCTGTCTGCGGGCGAAGCCTTGACCTTACTCAACAAGAATTTTGTAGTAAAAATAAAATGAATGTGCTAGTGAATAAGTCAATGTATGTTTAAATTTTTGCTTGTTGTGAGTGACATTTCAAACTTCTTACACATTTGAAACTGCTTGTTTGATTCTTTATTATCTTAATACTTTGAATGACAGTACATGAGACAAAATAAAAGTTTTATTGTTATGACGCATAAGGCCGTATAAGTGTTCTTCAAAGTGTTAATAGGTAAGGTATAGAATACGTCAAATATCTGGAAACTTTGGGAGCCGAAAGCTGGGTTTATCAATAAAGAACGAGCCATTTTTAAAATAAGTTGTTTTAATGACGTAGGTAGACAGATGAAAGACTGGTTCTCGTAGAGACGACGCAATAACTTGCGGTCTGCGCGCGGTAAGTCGATCTGTAAGTAATGACTCCACAGTTTTATGATGATTCTTGGTATTTTCCCCGTAACTACAGAAAAAATATGATAAACTGATTGTATTTGTTATTAATACTTTATAGCCGGGGAACGGGTGTAAGAGAAAAGCAGGTGCTTAAGAATGACACTATAATAACACGAATCACATAAGTTGAAATCTAACAGAACTTTTGAGTTAAAGCACGCGCACATTCGCTCGCTGATGGGTGGCTTACTTGACTAACTGACTATTACCATTCGAACTTACTGGAGCTTGCGCGGGCGCTCTCAGACGGGCGACCGTGTAACCGCACTGGGTTGCCATCGTAGCACTTACATACTGCCGCACGCCATAACTCACTCAATTCTTTTTGATTTAATTCACAATGCGGGCGTGAAGTCCTGGTTTCGATTCCGAAGTCGAACAAAGTGGTATTGGGTTCTTCCAGGGCCGCGCCGACCCCCCACAGCGCCTGTGTGCGAAACCTATGAAGCGCCTCTTTTTTCACGAATCTTTTCTTTTCAACTTATTTTTTTTATATTTGTAAATTTTGACCGTAATAAATGTTCTCCAGTTTTATATACTTATTAGAGTATTATTCAAAAATATTAATTAATTTGACATAAATTTAAAATAAAATGTTGAATTTGGTTACCGAGTATGTAAATTATTTCATTTTGGCTGTTATCTCCAAGATAAGTCGTTATATTTTTGTAATCCGAATCATTCGTTACGCGTGGTATAATATGTGCAGTCATTGAAAGATCGAATTTTCCTAACAGTTCAATACGTTTAAAAAAATTACCATTGTTACGGTCGTATCATTTTTGGCTTTGGCCGCGAAAAGCCATATTTTGTGTATTTAGAAATTGAACCACATATATTATTCTTTTTATTACATCGTACTAGCGCTGCTTTTCAATCTCTAAAAGTTTCTGTAGAATACTATCAATAGTGTTTCTATTTTTTGCTGCCACATAACGGCCGCCACATAACGGCCGCAACATAGCGGCCGCCATTTAATGGCCGCCACATAACGGCCGCTAGATAACGGCCTCCAAAAAACGTCCGCCAAATAACGGCCGCCACATAACGGCCGCTAGATAAAGGCTGCAACTTAACGGCCATCATTTAACGGCTGCCACATAACGGCCGCCACAAAACGGCCGCCACATAACGGCTGCGACAAAGCGGCTGCTATTTAACGGCCGCCACATAACGGCCGCTAGATATCGGCCGCTAGATAACAGCCGCCAAATAAGGTCCGCCATTTAACGGCCGCCACATAACGTCCGCGAAATAACGACCGCCATTTAACGGCGGCCACATAACGTCCGCAAAATAACGGCCTCCATTTAACGGCCGCCGCATAACGGCCGTCATTTAACGGCCGCCCATAACGGCCGCTAGTTAGCGGCCGCCAAATACGTCCGCCAAATAACGGCCGCCACATAACGGCCGTCAAATATTGGCCGCCATATACCGGCCACAATCTAACGGCCCTCAAATAACGGCTGCAATATAACGGCCGCCCATAACGGCCGCCACATAACGGCCGTCAAATATTGGCCGCCATATACCGGCCACAATCTAACGGCCCTCAAATAACGGTTGCAATGTAACGGCCGCCCATAACGGCCGCTAGATAACGGCCGCCAAATAACGTCCGCCAAATAACGGCCGCCACATAACGGCCGCAATATAACGGCCAGTAAATAACGGCCGCCATATAGCGGCCGCAATCTAACGGCCGTCAAATTACGGCCGCAATATAACGACCGTCATTTAGCGGCCGCCACATAACGGCTGCCACATAACGGCCGTCATATAACGGCCGCAACATAGCGACCGCTAAATAACGGCCGCCATATAGCGACCGCAATCTAACGGCCGCCAAATAGCGGCCGCCACATAGCGGCCGCAATCTAACGGCCGTCAAATAACGGCCGCCACATAACGGCTGCCAAATAACGGCCGCCACATAACGGCCGCCACATAACGGCCGCCATATAACGGCCGCAACATAGCGACTGCTAAATAACGGCCGCCATATAGCGACCGCAATCTAACGGCCGCCAAATAACGGCCGCCAAATAATGCCCGCCAAATAACGGCCGCCACATAACGGTCGCCACATAACGGCCGCCACATAGTGGCCGCAATCTAACGGCCGCAATGTAACGACCGTCATTTAACGGCCGCCACATAACGGCCGCAATCTAACGGCCGCCAAATAACGTCCGCCAAATAACGGCCGCCACATAACTGCCGCAATCTAACGATCGTCACATAGCGGCCGCAATATAACGGCTGCCACATAACGGCCGCAATCTAACGGCCGCCAAATAACGGCCGCCACATAACGGCCGTCACATAGTGGCCGCCAAATAACGTCTGCCAAATAACGGCCGCCATTAATGACAGTGTCAGTGTTAGAATTGTAACAAGGCTATTTGTTGTATTGAAGAGCGTCTTTGAAGTGTTCTCAAGACTTGTAAGGTTGAAATCGCATTGCTTGTGTTTGTGTGTGTGCGTTTAGTTTGCAATAAAGCATTTTATCTATGATGAAGATATTTGTTTAGTTTCACACAACATTCTAAAGTAATGCCTCTTAACTATCAATAGGTATAATTGCAAAATGATTAATGTTGTACCAATATTTGTAATAATTCGATATTGTTTGATTTATAACGATTGCAACTTAACAACTACTGGTTACGCTCAGACGTTTTGATTTATTTCTAATAACTTAAACAAGATAATATGCCAAGTATTTGTAATCGAGTTAGGAGCAAATATCACACTGCCATTTTCGGTGAGAAGAAAATTTGACATAATCCCAAAGTTCATTTCTAAAACCAATATTATTTTAAAATTATCTATCTGTATTTAAACCACTGATTTTATAGCGGCTTATGCGGGCGAATTATGGAATATTTGGATGAAGGGCCGCGCCGACCCCCCACAGCGCCTCCGCCAGTCGGGGAATTCCCATGATCCCACCCCGCTTGCGTCGCACGCATCGCATCGGGTTGCGTTCACAAACTCATTCAAATACAAACTCACAGCGGATCTTTTGATTTTAACGCTGAACTCGGTAACTAATGTCAACTCAAACCCAAAGCGTAAAATTTAACCACAAACGTGCATATTATCTTGAGAGACTTCTACAATAAGCGCAATATATGTTTTGTTATTAACAAGACATATGTTGCGCCTATTGTACCTACTTACTTATCGATACTCCACTACAAAGAATATGTTGTTGTGTAAGTGTAACAAAAATAATTTCGATAGCGGCGCCCCTATTGTCTTGGCGCCTGTGTGCACACTTCGCACACAGGGGCGGCTCGGCCCTGGGTTCTTCCGTCAATAATTTCTCAGTAGCAGCCCGGCCCGGTCGATGGCAATATAGGCTCGCCTGTGACTTAAACATAACTGAAGAAATATGGGTGTAGGTACTATTGGAATATAAACCTAAACCTCGTTGTTTCTGCACGATTCGCGCACCCCTATAAAAGGGGTGATAGACGCACGAGCAAGTATGCGTACTTATAGCTCGGCAACCTTTCTCGCCCGTGTGTCATACTAAGTATGCGTACTTTAAAACCGCTGAGTAAGTTCGTCGGCGATCTAACAGGTTTGAAATTTTGCTCGTAGCCCGCCTTGATACGTAGTTTCGCACATCTGTCATCGCTGCGACTCGCGAGCCGCCATTTTGTTTCGACATTTGTGCAATGTTTGTTTAGTTTGGTTCAGAAAATTTGACAACATCGCGATACCGGCGAGCCGAGTAAGTTCGTGAACTTAAAAACCGCGTACTTTAAGTTCGCACGTCTATCACCTACTTTTAATAGTGTGTTTCTCAATGATCACACTTCTGTCATTCATAGAATCTTTATGCTGTTGTAATCGTTTTAAAAAACTATTTAATACTTTATCTTTCTGTTTTATTACATTAATACCTAATGTACACTCCTCTTCAGGGAAAACAGGGCGATGTTATGTTCATAAAAAATTGCATTATGAGAGTCTACACGTTTCACGTATTAGGGGCTCGGGCTAAAAAATAACAGCCGCACAGGTCGATCAATCAGGTTAAGCTACGCTTGTCGCGGTTGGTCCGTGGATGGGTGATCATCTTTACATACCAAGACCCCTCCGTGCCTCGGCAAGCACATTAAGCCGTTGGTCCCGGCTGTCATTTGGAGATCTTTGAAAGTTGTTACGGGTCGTCAGAAGCTCAAAAGTCTGACAAGCAGTCTTACCAAGAGGTATCGTGTTACCCAGTAACTTTGGCTGTGGAGGTTAGATAGGCAGTCGCTCCAAGTAAAATACTGGTATTCAACTGGATCTGGTTAGATTGGAAGCCGACCCCAACGTAGTTGGGAAAAGGCTAGGCGGATGTTGACATGAGTCACGTTTGATTGACCATCCGACGTAATCTAGGCAGCTGGGCAGATATCAATCGAGCGGCGAAATTCCCTAAGTTCTCCGACCACACCACGGAAACTGACCGATGCAATTGTTTTTGTTTTGACTTGAAAACCTCTTTTCGCTCGGAGTACTGGTAGTAAGTTCAATATTAAATCTTCAAAAACTTAACATCAAAAACCGTCGTTTCTGATGTTAAGTCACTTAACATTAATTTATTTTTGGCTTCACAATCACTGAATATATTATCAAGACAAGTTGACTGCTACATAATTGCTGTATAATTTGACAGTTTGTAATCTATATATATAAAAATGAATCCCTATTTCCCTTGGTCACGGCATCACGCTAAAACGGCAGAACGGATTTGGATGAAATTTGGCAAATGAGTAAACCATGACCCGGAGAAGGACATAGGATACTTTTTATCCCGAAATTCCCAAAGAATCGAGACTAATGCGGGTGAAACCGCGGGGCGCAGCTAGTCAGTAATAATTTGATTACAATTAAAATATAGAATAGCGTTACTGTGACGACATGTCCTATCATTTATAAATTAACATGTTTAAATTATAAATGTGCCTATTTTGCTCATTAGAAAAATATTGCGAATAAGGCTAGGCATAGAAAATAAATTTACTACTGTTGGTCCCATTGAAATGTAACATCAAATGGACACATTCAATTATGTCCTATTTTCTAACACTATCCCCATATCTTCTACTATATAAAAATAAGTCGGGTTTTCCTTCCTGACGCTATAACTCCAGAACGCACGAACCGATTTTCACGGTTTTGCATTCGTTGGAAAGGTCTCGGGCTCCGTGAGGTTTTAGGTAGGGTAGGTAGGTAGGATAGGTAGGGTAGGTAGGGTAAGTAGGGTAGGTAGGTAGGGTAGGTAGGTAGGATAGGTAAGGTAGGTAGGGTAAGTAGGGTAGGTAGGGTGGGTAGGTAGGATAGGTAGGGTGGTAGGGTAAGTAGGGTAGGTAGGGTAGGTAGGGTAGGTAGGGTAGGTAGGTAGGGTAAGTAGGGTAGGTAGGTAGGATAGGTAGGGTAGGTAGGGTAGGTAGGGTAGGTAGTTAGGTGCGCCGTAAATAAGTTCTTAATGCTGCCCGTGCGAAGCCGGGCCGGGCAGCTAGTAATATTATAACAGTTAAACTGGGGTTTATTTTTGTCAATTTAATATTACAAATTAATTGGCTAGTACTGGCAACGGGTAAACAATTATTTATAACATATTGTTGTGAACACTTATTAAATATTCTACCAAAACCTTGACCAAATTTGTCTGAAAATACATATGTTGTGTTAATCAAATTATTCATACTATTATTATATTTATTATTTTAACAAATCTTGGGATCGTGGATCCCGGTCCTTTGGATACGATGGGCCGAAGTCAATTCGCAGAGGCCCCTTAGACATTTTTAAGTGTTGAGGCACCAACCGACGATTATCCCTCTATGCACTATACAAGGACAACCCCCGGTTGGTGTAGGACTATTGCAGAACATGGAAACAAAACATATTGGGCTATGGATTTGAGTGGCAATAATGGATTGGTCGCATGGAACTATGGAAAGACTATGGCTACTGCCTGACCAATATTTTCTATAAAATACACAGGAAAATGGTATTATTATCATCATTAATACCTACTGCCTAAGCCACTGAGGGTGTGGGAGTAACAAGTTGAGGCTGGGTTGCCTGGGAGCAGGCACAGCTAAAAGAGAGGTTATTTATAAGAGACTCATACCTCTCTGCATTCGGCCCTAGCGGACCCCGTCAATTCTGCTGACATCTCTTTGAGGCGCGCGTGTCCAATTTGTACCTATAGTGCAAAAACTTCAGCTAGAACGGTAATTCTTGTGTTGTTGCCAAGAGTTGCAAAGGACTACCAGGATCTAAAGAGATATGACAAAAATATTTCGTCAAATAGCGGTAAAAATGCGTATGAAGTTGACAATCGCAAAATAATTTCACTTTGAGACTCATATCGGCCGTAAACCTGTTCTACATTAAAAAAATCCCAACCGAAGATAGCTTGCATCACAAAGAATGGAATAAGCCTAGAAGATCTAGTGCGTGTGTATGACGATCTGAGTACTGATGACATTCTAACCTGCAGTTCTGTATTTTTGTTAACAGCATATTTATTTCTCATTTGGCTTACCCATCTGTTAATCTTATTATTTAATGTTTCGTGATAATGTGACTTGATTGATATTTTTTAAATAGTTTCATTGATTTATTTTTATATATGACCCGAAGAGATAATTATTTGATTTGAAAAGATTTAATTACTAACTTGAGCTTTTTTTTGTTTTAATTTAAATTGAGTTTTATTCCTAAACAAAATTGAACATGCAAAATACTACTACTGTTATTGCAAACTGTGGTTAGGTATTGTTTATGTCGGGAATCGCGAGGCGATTTCCGGCCAACGTAGGCGCGGGCTTGCGGACGGTAAGCAATGGGTAGCTCACCGTCCGATAAGGACCAGGCCCGGGTCGACGGCGCGTTGTGTTCCACGCGCGCCTTAAAGAAATATCAGCTGAATTGACGGGGTCCGCTAGGGCCGATGCCTGCCGGGGTTGCGAAAAAAACCGAGAGGGAGATTGTGGCCCCCGGCAACAGGGCAACCGAAGGAACACGGGTGGATTTTAGTCAGTAAGAGTCTGACACGCTCTCCCGCTCCGCCCAGAGCGAGAGAAGTTATTTGATGATTTCCCACTCAAAAAAAAAGGTATTGTTAATGTTCTTTTGGACGCTTTATTAATACCTATTATTGTTAAATGAATACACTGTATTTTAAAATACAGGATTTTTGTATGATCCGTTAGCTCTGTTCTCAATAACTAAACATACAGTGTTTTGCTCAAACAATCGGTAACATTTCTTCAAGTGTTATAGAGACAATACACATTTACTTAGTTAAGTCAAAGTCAAATCATTTATTTCAAATAGGCCCATGTATGGCACTTATGAACGTCAAAATTTACAAAATAATTGATTCTAGTCGCCCCTTCCAAAAGGTAGTTTTCGTATGGAGAAGAATGGGCAAGAAATTCCACCGTTACTCTTTTAAAATGTTTTACAATAGTTTGTATAAGTACGTACATTAGTTCAATCATTATATGTGAAGACGATGCACCTTGAATAAAATTACTATACCACAATAGGTAAAAATAATTAAAAATGAAGCAACGACATATAATTTAATTATGTGATAGATACATGGTGTTCACATATTTACAAACATTGTAAAAGTAGACGATTATCCTATTTTTTTCAAAATCAAATCATTTATTTCAAATAGGCCCAAAACAACATAATTGATTCTAGTCGCCCCTTCCAAAAGGTAGTTTTCGTATGGAGAAGAATGGGCAAAAAACTCCACCGTTACTCTTTTAAAATGTTTTACAATAGTTTGTATAAGTACGTACCTACATTAGTAAAATAATTATATGTGACGACGATGCACCTAGAGTTAAATTACTATACCACAATAGGCGAAAATAATTAAAAATGAAGCAACGACTGAACGCGACGATAGGTCGTGGTGGAGCAAAATAAAATGATAGCGGACTGTATAATAAGTATAATGATTGAGATTAAAAGGAAATAAAATTACAACGGTCGGTTACATATATGAATAAGAAAATGGATATTAAGACGCGTGAGCGCAGCCGTGCACGAAGGAGAGCAACAGCTGACTTGCATGGCGTTGTGGCGCGGGGCCCGCGCTCGGCCGTCGGCCGGCTGACTCCCCGCTGTCCCCGCAACCCTCGTTCACTGCCGCCAGCGCGCGGCGATGTTGAGAGGAGCGCGAGCGGTCTCAACATACTCCCCCCGTTGAAGAGTCTTCAACTGTAGAAACCGGCAGCGGGCAGATGGTGTTGAAGGCGCGCCGAAGGACACCTTTTCTGGTGAGAATGTCGGCGACCCTCGCGACGCCGTCCTTCCCTGGGAGAACGTGAGTGATGCGTCCTAGAAGCCACATAAGAGGAGGTAAGGTTTTGTCCTTTATGATCACCAGTGTTCCTTCCTTGAGCTCGCCAGACGACCGGCACCATTTTGTTCTCTCCTGTAGCCACAGAACATATTCATGTGAGAAGCGAGCCCAGAAATGTTGCTTCAAATATTCTATACGGCGAAATCTTTGGAGGCTGTTGACGTTGGCGTTCTGGATCTGTGGATGAGGCAGCACAATTAGAGAACGACCAATAAGGAAGTGTGCCGGGGTTAAAGGAGTGAGGTCGGAAGGATCGTTGGACAGTGGAGTTAAGGGCCTTGAGTTTAGAATAGCCTCAACTTGAATTAAACAAGTAGCCATTTCCTCAAAGGTAAGGTTTGTTAAACCCAAGATGCGTCGTAGATGATGCTTGGTGGATTTAACTGCAGACTCCCATAGGCCTCCGAAGTGTGGAGTATACGCAGGTATAAATGAAAAGTTTATGCCTGGATCGATGTCAGTGAAGTTTAAGTCTTGCGAAAGCAGCCTGGCCAACTCATTGAAAGCACCGACAAAGGTGGTACCGTTGTCGGAAAAGATGTTACGGGGTTTTCCCCGTCGAGCAATGAAGCGATTTAGTGCAGCTAAGAAAGCTTCCTTTGTAAGGTCCGACACAAGCTCGAGGTGGATGGCTCTCGTAGCTAGACACACAAACACGCAAATGAAGCATTTGATGAGCCGACATCCTCTACCTTTCCGGTCAGCTATCACGATGGGACCGGCGTAGTCTACCCCTGTGTCTAAAAAAGGAAACTCTAAATGTAGACGCTGCTCTGGGAGATTACCCATGATAGGCTGAATAGTGTTGGCCTTGATTCTGCAACATTTTACGCATTGATGTGTGATCTTCTTAGCCAAGTTCCTACCCCCAATAGGATAGTAGTGATGACGAACAGTGGCTAGTAGAAGCAGTGGTCCAGCATGCAAAAGGCGGACATGAAACATGTTGAACAAGAGAATGCAGATTATATGAGAACTAGACAATAGAATTGGATGCTTAACATTATAATCATAAAATGAGTTGTTTAACCTTCCTCCAACACGAATTAGGTTAGAAAGACTATCAAAGAAAGGTGACAAAGATAATAGCTTGTTCTTTGCTGGTAACTGTTTACCTGATTTAAGTACGTGATATTCTTCCGGGAAGGATTCCACTTGACTAAATCTTAATAGTAAGTTTAAAGAATTATTAAGTTCAGTAGAAGTTAGTGAACCAGACTCATATGACCTCTTATTGCATTTAAATATGAATCGCATGACATATGCCGTCACACGCTGTAATGTACTAAAGTTTGAAAATTTTGAAAATAACGCAGTAATAGGACTTTCAACAATTTGATTAGAAACATGATAAGAGGAGACTGTTTCTGGTAATTCAGAATTATTTTGATTTGATTCAGGGAACTGAGGCCATGAAGACATATCTTTGCTAAGAAATTGTGGTCCTGACCACCACAATGAAGACGACAACAGCCTGTCAGTTCTAAGTCCACGCGAAGCGAGGTCTGCGGGGTTTTCAGCTGACGGAACATAGTGCCAAGCCTTCCCTCCTACATTCTCCTGAATTTCAGATACACGATGACAAACGAACGTCTTTAGTTGGTTTGGTGAAGTAGATAACCATCCCAAGACGATGGTGGAATCACACCAATAATGTACTTCATCAAAATGTAATGTAATTGACTGACGAACCTTTGAGTACAACCGTGAACCCAACAACGCACCACACAGCTCGAGCCGCGGTATGGTTGTGGATTTGATTGGAGCTACCTTGCTTTTAGCGGTAAGGAGATGCACGTTAACCTTACCGTCACTCGAAACACTGCGAACATAAACACATGCCCCATAAGCTTTTTCGGAAGCGTCAGTGAATATGTGCAACTGTAAACGGGACGCAGATTCACATAACACCCACCGAGGTATCTTGAACTCATTTAAAAGGTGTAGGCTATTTTGAAAGTCATTCCAGGCATACTGAATATGTGTGGGGACCAGCTCGTCCCAAGAACATTTGGCCAGCCACAGATGCTGCATGATAACTTTGGCTTCCACTATGCATGGAACGACAAGGCCAATGGGATCAAAGATTTGTGCTATGGTTGACAAGATATGACGCTTAGTAGCCTTGTCAGTGGAGTTTAAGTTAATAGAAAATGAAAATGTGTCACTTAAGCTCTTCCATAGGAGCCCCAGAGTCTTCGACTGCTCGTTGTCACTCAGGTCCACGACATCAGAAACGTCGTGCTCACCGCTAAGCTCTTGCAGCACCTGACTGGAGTTAGATCGCCATTTCCGAAGATTGTACCTTGCTGACCGAAGAACATCATCAACACGGCGGCTTTTTTCTAAAGTTTCTGAAACAGATGATCCACCGGACAAGAAATCATCCACATAGAAGTCACGTGCTATCGAAAACTTTTTTGATGAATCTGAGCACTCTTCAGCTAGTTGAAGTAAACACCTGGTGGCTAAAAAGGGTGCAGATGCCGTGCCATAAGTTACGGTATTAAGCGTATACTCCTTTAACGGATGAGTCGGTTCTGCCCTCCAAAGGATTTTTTGCAAAGGACGATTATTGTCGTGAACAAGTGTTTGTCGATACATTTTCTCAATGTCCGCACTTATGACAATTTTATGTTGACGAAATCGAAGCAATATAGACAACAAATCATCCTGGATAGGGGGACCAACCATCTGTATTTCGTTAAAGGACTTACCTGACGTAGTTCTGGCGGAAGCGTCAAAAACTACCCTTAATTTGGTGGTGGTTCTTGACTCCTTCAGAACACCATGATGTGGTAGATAGTTTGAACATGTTGAGTCGAGTGGGCGCCTAGTAGATTCAGACATGTGCCCCAGCTCTATGTACTCATTAACGAAGTCAACATAGGCTTTTAAGGCGGGGATCTCTACCCAAACGACGTTCAAGAGATAGGAATCGCTGCTTAGCCATCATGTATGAATCACCCAATACGTCCAGTGACTCTTTGAAGGGAATACTTACCACAAATCGCCCATCAGAATTACGATATGTGGTATCTATGAAATGTTGCTCACATGATCTCTCTTCAGCAGAGTGTTTATGTATAGACGACACAGAATCTAACTCCCAAAACCGATCTAAATCTACTTGTAAGTTATTATTGTGCATACAAACATGTGAAGAGGAATCAGACTGATGATATGCACCCGAAATGAGCCAACCTAATTTTGACTCAAGCAAAGTGGGCATATGAGTACCTAATGCGATACGGCCAGTGCTTATGATACCCCAAAAGACTTCCGCACCAACAAGGACGTCGATAGAAGACGGAATATAATAAGTGGGGTCAGCAAGACGCACGTTCGTAGGTATACGAATATTGCTAGTATCAACAAAGGTATCAGGAACTGATGCTGATACTTTCGGCAATACGAGGCAGTCAATGTTCAGTTCGTACTCACTATCATCAATTGATTTTAATGACACTGAGCACCCCTGAGTACAACTAGAAACTTGATAATTTATACCTGTTACCTTGGACTTGGTAATGTAGGTAGGAACATGTAGCTTACGAACAAAGTCCTCCGAGATGAAATTTGTTGTACTTCCACTGTCCAGCAAGACTCGTGCTGTATGGTGGTTACCGTCAGCGCCGGTCACCCTCACGAGCGCTGTGGAAAGTAAAATTACTCGAGATGTAAACGATTGACTAGCTGATAATGCAGTGTTGTGTGCACTAGGAAGAACATTATCACTATCGACATATAATAAAGTGTTGTGTTTTTGACGACAATATTTACAATGGCCTAACTTGCATCTGGAGACATCATGACCTGGACGAAGACAATTCATGCATACTTTTGAACCCTGAGCCTTTGCAATACGAGCCTGTACCGAGAGACTTTTAAACTGCTCGCATGCAAAAATAAAATGATCCTGACGACACATGGGACATGACAATGTTTTCAATGACTTATCAGGTACCACAGTATTGTTTTGGTCGCAGGTGTGGTGTGTTCATTTTTAGCTATTACTATAGGCTTAGACTCCTCAAGTGTCTCCAGTAAGTCTGCTCTGCTACTGATGAAGCTAGTGAACGCAGATAACGTAGGAGGTTCAGAAAAAGTGTTTCAGATTACTCCCCCCGTTGAAGAGTCTTCAACTGTAGAAACCGGCAGCGGGCAGATGGTGTTGAAGGCGCGCCGAAGGACACCTTTTCTGGTGAGAATGTCGGCGACCCTCGCGACGCCGTCCTTTCCTGGGAGAACGTGAGTGATGCGTCCTAGAAGCCACATAAGAGGAGGTAAGGTTTTGTCCTTTATGATCACCAGTGTTCCTTCCTTGAGCTCGCCAGACGACCGGCACCATTTTGTTCTCTCCTGTAGCCACAGAACATATTCATGTGAGAAGCGAGCCCAGAAATGTTGCTTCAAATATTCTATACGGCGAAATCTTTGGAGGCTGTTGACGTTGGCGTTCTGGATCTGTGGATGAGGCAGCACAATTAGAGAACGACCAATAAGGAAGTGTGCCGGGGTTAAAGGAGTGAGGTCGGAAGGATCGTTGGACAGTGGAGTTAAGGGCCTTGAGTTTAGAATAGCCTCAACTTGAATTAAACAAGTAGCCATTTCCTCAAAGGTAAGGTTTGTTAAACCCAAGATGCGTCGTAGATGATGCTTGGTGGATTTAACTGCAGACTCCCATAGGCCTCCGAAGTGTGGAGTTTACGCAGGTATAAATGAAAAGTTTATGCCTGGATCGATGTCAGTGAAGTTTAAGTCTTGCGAAAGCAGCCTGGCCAACTCATTGAAAGCACCGACAAAGGTGGTACCATTGTCGGAAAAGATGTTACGGGGTTTTCCCCGTCGAGCAATGAAGCGATTTAGTGCAGCTAAGAAAGCTTCCTTTGTAAGGTCCGACACAAGCTCGAGGTGGATGGCTCTCGTAGCTAGACACACAAACACGCAAATGAAGCATTGGATGAGCCGACATCCTCTACCTTTCCGGTCAGCTATCACGATGGGACCGGCGTAGTCTACCCCTGTGTCTAAAAAAGGAAACTCTAAATGTAGACGCTGCTCTGGGAGATTACCCATGATAGGCTGAATAGTGTTGGCCTTGATTCTGCAACATTTTACGCATTGATGTGTGATCTTCTTAGCCAAGTTCCTACCCCCAATAGGATAGTAGTGATGACGAACAGTGGCTAGTAGAAGCAGTGGTCCAGCATGCAAAAGGCGGACATGAAACATGTTGAACAAGAGAATGCAGATTATATGAGAACTAGACAATAGAATTGGATGCTTAACATTATAATCATAAAATGAGTTGTTTAACCTTCCTCCAACACGAATTAGATTAGAAAGACTATCAAAGAAAGGTGACAAAGATAATAGCTTGTTCTTTGCTGGTAGTTACCAGCTTAAATCAGGTAAACAGTTGTTTACCTGATTTAAGTACGTGATATTCTTCCGGGAAGGATTCCACTTGACTAAATCTTAATAGTAAGTTTAAAGAATTATTAAGTTCAGTAGAAGTTAGTGAACCAGACTCATATGACCTCTTATTGCATTTAAATATGAATCGCATGACATATGCCGTCACACGCTGTAATGTACTAAAGTTTGAAAATTTTGAAAATAACGCAGTAATAGGACTTTCAACAATTTGATTAGAAACATGATAAGAGGAGACTGTTTCTGGTAATTCAGATTTATTTTGATTTGATTCAGGGAACTAAGATAAATTAACTATGTGATAGAAACATGGTGCTCACATATTTACAAACATTGTAAAAGTAGACGATTTTCTAATTTTAAAAATGTAATAAGTCAGTGTGTGAGGAAGTAATCACAGAATGTAAAATGAATGTAATATAACACAAAATTATAAATTTTACAATTAAATTAGCAACCTGTTTGATTTTGTCTTGATTCTAAATTGTCCTATGGAGCAGGACCAGCATGTTTCCAAGCACTCTTATCTTGGATATAATCCTCTAATTCGTAATATGCTTGTTTACAAAGTGTACTTTTAATATGAGTTTTAAATTTTCTTTCATTTAATTGCAATATGTCACAAGATATTTTGTTGTAACATTTAACACAGTACCCCATAAAAGATAAATATGTACTTTAGATAATCTGAAAAAATGTTGATCTACATAGTTTATCTTTATTTCTAATATTAAAATTATGTCTATCACTTATTTTATTAAAAAGGTGTGGATTTTTCCTTACGTACACAATATTTTCATAAATGAATTGGCAAGGTACCGTCATAATATTAATCCTTTTAAATAGTTTCCTAACAGATTCGCGGCGACGTAGATTATAAATGGCTCTGACCGCTCTCTTTTGCAAAATAAAGATGCATTCAATGTCAGTCGAGCTTAGCCGCCCCGCAAGAGATGTTATATGAGGTCTCCATTGTAATTTCTCTAGCGTAATTCCTAGGAAAACCGTTTGATTAATAAATTCCAGTTTTTCCCCATTCAATATGATGTCACATTCGCCACTTCTAACATTAGGTAATTTAAATCTAATGCATTTGGTTTTTGTTTTATTTAGTACCTACCAAATTATTTACCGTAAACCAATCTTGGACTTGCAGAATAGAGCTATTCACGTCTTCAAGATTTTGTGACCGTCGGTTTATTTTAAAGATTAACGATGTGTCAATATTTCGCTGTTTTTTCCTACCTGTTTCATTATTTATTATTTGCCAGGTAGTTTTTATTTTATCATCAGATGATTTTATTTTATTGCTAATATAAAGAGCTTTGGCTATTTTGCACACACTTTTAAAAGTTTTTGTATATTTTGCAACATACTTATGAAAGCTTGTATTATTCATATGATGCTTTAGGCCATAAAGTTCAAATAGTTTTCCCCTGCTTTTACGAATACCTCGAGTCACCCAATCACTCAATAAGAACTTTGTGTAAATACTTTTAGTCTTTAGTGGAAAAGTGTCATTGAATTGCGTGTTTAATAGTGCAAAGAACTCGGCGTAGAACTCATTTGGGTCACCTATATTATTAAAACTCTGAACACATAATTTATTGGCCAAAGAATAATTTAATTTGTCTAAACTTTTATATGTAATTGGCCTAAACCTTATTTGAATTTTTTGTAAAGGTATGTAGGAGCAAAATGTTTTTGTCTGTCCACTGTGATCTGATGGCAACTGATTTACAATTTGTTTGTGTAGGTAATCACAATTACAAAAATATTATTTATACAAGTGCCAGAAGCTGTCTTTGGTGCTTTTTAGGTCAAATCAATTGACCTAAAAAGACTTAATAATCTGACAGTATTCAAGTTATTTTCTACAAGTTAATATTAAAATCACCACATATGATTATTGACTTACTACTAGTACTAGGTTTCTTTGATACATTTCCATTACAGAATCAAATTCTGGTAACTTGGAGGCATACTATAACATGCTTATCAAGCTCAACACAGGACAATTCAATGTTGTGTTCAACCGATGATGTCTTTTCTTTCTTTCGATTTAATAGAATTTTTAATCAATATTATTGAACCGCTATGTATCATACGTTTTCGGCTGAAATGGCTAACTACACAATAATTTTCATAATTAATTGACATCACTTGATGATCTTTTAACCAATGCTCTGTTAAACAAATTACATCAAACTTGGTATTTTCTAAAAACAATTCTATTTCCAGTAATTTGAAATTTTGATTAAATAATTTTAAAGTATGTTGCACTCCTTTTGGTTTAATATTATGAGTTATATCGCCAGAAGATACCTTTTTATTATTCTCTAATAATAATTGGTTAATTGAAGGGCTAACTTAGAAAGAAAGAAAGAAAGAAAGAAAGAAAGAAAAAACGTTTATTTGCGGTAAACATGACGCAAAAAAAAGTTTTAAATACATAAAAAAGTTTAAAAAGTTGGGGAAGCATGCGTCATATCCACGCAAATCGGCTATCGCTCAGCATTATGCTACGACCCTATGCGAGACAGAGCCCCAGCGCTGGTTTTCAGCGACAGCCGGCGCCGTTGCAACTTCTGTTGTCTTACTGCCTAGTTTAAAGAATTATCCGGAGTGACCTCCACAACTACAACTGAAGAATCTAAAATGCCCGTATGAGTTCCAGCAGGAAGGGAATACCCTATCTGACTGGTAGTGGCCTCCAAGTATGTTGGTATTGTAGGTGGATCCTCCTTCGTACATGGTAAAACAAAATTATTCACTATACTGTTAGTATAACTAGACAACATTAATTCGTCACTAATACTACACTTTGTTATATTAGCTATAACCTCATTAATATTATATGCTATCAACATAGCAATCTTGTGTCTACATTCCCAAGACAGAGTTAAAGTTTTCTGACTTAACTTAAAACCACTAACAAACGTGTTAGTGTCAAAATACAATAATTTGTCACTATGACAAGATGTCAGCCTGTGAATAGTATTATTCAACTTAAAAATATAGTTATTTTCATCATATGATAACGTATCAGAATAAGGAAAAGCACACAACATCAGCTTTCCTACATTTAATTTTAATAAGGTGTCCACACCATCCACTATGTCCTTTCTGGTAACACCAGTACTATAAAACCATTGTAGAATAATGATCTAGGTTTGTGTTTACAATTCTTTTAATATGTGATAGATACATGGTGCTCACTCAATTGTATGTATAGTATGGTTGTAAAATGTACATGGCTAGATAAAACGTAAACATACATTTAATTTGGTACCTAGCACATAAGGTTGAAATTGAAAACATGCGACAGATTTAAATGGGAGATTCGGTAACTGATACCTAATCATAATAAATTGTTATTTCCGAAATATAAATTGTGAAAAAGAATCGTGTAATTATCGTCTTAGATAGTGCAAAATAAATTATTGTCTTCACGTAGACACGATTTTATGGCGTTCCAGTAAAATTAAATAAATTTAAAAAAGTATCAATTTAGGCGTGCCAGAAATGCAATCCATTCATCGCAGACTCAGAGTTCATAACTTCGTGAAGTATGGCAACGCTTTGCGCATGCGGTCATTTACTTAATTTTGGCAATCTCCACTAAGTACCTAGGCGTGCGACCGACGCGCGACGTTGCCAAGCCGCTTGCGCATAAATGGTTAAGCGCGTTAAATTAAACTTAGACCTTATATCGTTTGTTTAGAGTCGTAAATGGACTTGCAGTTTAGTGAGTGACTCGTTTCGTTCAAAACTCACAATACGAGTACAAAATGTTCTGTGTAGCCAATCTGTGCCCTGTGCTGTGGTGTGTGCTAGCACATCAAATTAAAAATAGTGAGTGACTCTTTAGATCCAAGTGAGTCGCTACAACTGTGCTAGCATATGTGCTGGGTTACCCAACACTAACGTTCAGTCTCCCGAAAACATCTAACCATCTCTCATCTGTAGGAGAGGTCACGGTCGCGCATGCAATTTGCAACATCGCGATTATTCGATGGTTGGATAGATGTTACGCCATGTACATGAGTTACCCTGTTTTAGTGTTAGTGTACCGGACTGTAACGTAGTTACGAAGATGCCTAGGACGAGAGGAAATAGTCGTGTGCCATTAACCAACGACCAGTTAAACGCGTTTAACTTACGTGAAACGCAGCGAAGATTTCAACTTAGGTATCCTAACAGCATTCCACCATCACACACGGAAGAATAGTGGGAGGTCACCGGTACATCCGAATCGAATGTACCCCTTGATAAAAAGGTTTTTTTTAATGAAAATCCTCAAGCCAGTACTAGACAAGCAGCGAGACGGTTTAATGTAAGCCAATGTTACATGTGGAAATTATTAAATGCGTCGGGCATGTATCTGTATCATTTCCAGCGCGTACAAGATATCGTTCTCGCAGACTATCGTCCTGGGAGAGATTTTTGTAATTGGTTATTATTTGCGACGCCGCCGCCGCGTGCCTTATAATGTGTACAAAATGGAGGAGGACATTTCGAGCACCTATTAAAATACACGTAAGTTTTAGTGATTTTAAAGACGACAATTATTGTAAATAACGTGATTCCAACTTTTTAAATACGCCTAAAATACAATAAGTACCTAAGTGCTTTTGCTTTATTGTTACAAAATAATGTCGTTAATTTTTTTAAAGTTTATTTTAGGTTATTGTATTTTTGATCGTCCTAAGCCGATAAAAGTATGACGGGAAAGTTTTACAATGTTTTTATGCGCACGCGGGGTCGCGGTAAACAAAAGCGCGGCAGCTCGGGTCCGGGGAGGCGCGCGGCAACGCGGGTGCGGGACGCGCGCGGTAGCGCGGGGCCACGGTAATTAATATAATATTACCGTGGCGGGGCGGTTGATTCATAGGTACTTTGTAGGTAGGTAGGTACAAAGTAGTAAATTCCTCGTATTACCGATATCGTACATTTCGCATAGTAGTACCTAACCTACGTAGTAGGAATTATTTAGTTGATACTTTTATTATTTTCATGCCTTTCGCAATTTTTTTTTAAAATTTAATTTTCCTTAATGGCATGCTCTATATTTTCTTTGTAGCACGTAGAATTATATACCTATTTAAATTTGTCGCGAATGAACGTAATTTTATAATAATATTACTCAAACATACCAAAAACAAAAAGAAAAGTTTTAAAAGCCCTTTTCACGAAATAGTTATTTCTGAGATACGGTGTTTTGGATTCACACGTCAGAACTTGACTTATTCAGTAGCACATTCGCTTTATTTACACTACGGAATTCTTGTTGAGTAAGGTCATGACTCCTGCAGACAGACGTGACACAACTCTAATAGAACAATCTTTATGAAAACTTCATGTTTTTTTTTACACCAGAATCGCGTCGCGTCGTAGAGAACGCGCGACATACATTTAAGTGCTAGCGCAGCATCCCATACTCGCCATGTCTGATAACAACACCAGTGTTCTCAACTCTAAATACACAAACAATTCTTCATCTCTTGGTATCTCCAGTACAATGCGTTAACTTCGCTGTTTTTGTGCTATCGACAATCACCTTCGTCATCGGAATATTTTTCGTGGATAATAAAGAAGTTCAGGCATTTCAAAAAAGATTTGTTCCTTAATATAAATTTTTAATAACGTCCTGAACATAGCGCTGAGTTACGTGGTCAGTGATGTGATGAAAAGTAGGTACAAGTGATGCGATAATTAATATATGCACATAGATTAACGTTCCTATATTTTAAACTGACTATTGTTGGTTGCCTGGTTTGTCCACCTAATTCTCTGAAAATCAGCTAAACTACATAGCCTTCACTTGACAAATGTTGCCAATATCGTATAGAATATAAAAAAAAAACACTAAAATATGTAATTACCTAGACTTCGCGCCACTGCTGAAGTCCGGCGGAAAATTGTGGAACTACATTTTTTTAAATGCAATTTGATGTAATGACAGACACTAGCGCCGCGTCTATCGGACTTGAGTGGTGGCGCAGACTCTATTTTAATAAAAAATCAAAGAATGCAGAAACCGTGAGGTTTAATAATACATTTTTTTGTAACTTATAATCCTATTACGACTTAAAAACAGACGAATTTTTGTTAATTGTACTGTTTATTTTGTCTATTTTATAACAGGTTTTATAAAAATTGTGTCAAATACTGTGAGAGGTGATCCGGTATGTTATTAATATTACATCTGAGAAATTTAAAATGAATAACACATACCTAAAACGGGGCTATTTGGCTTTGAGGGGGGTATTTGGGACAACCCAGGTTTTTGAACAATTATGTCGATAATTTTCGTTTGCTGTTTGGTAGGATTTGTTTTATGAACTCTAGCAACACATTTATGGTTAACGTCATAATTGTCAACTGTCAGTGTCAGTATATTAAACAGTTTAGTAACAAATTTTGGTGAAAGAGTCAGAGACCGTTTTTTACGTGAAAATTTAGGCGGCAAAACTTCTCGCACAGCGGAAAATCCTGACTGGTAAGAGTTCTGTTGTTTTTAAATGACGAGTATATATATTATCACTATGTTTTCTTACTGGTATTTAATTTTGTCATGCTTATAGTTTTTGATTTATGATTGATAATGTGTCTGGGGCTTTTTGGGACATCGTTGCGGGGCTTTTTGGGACAGTGTCCCAAATAGCCCCTTCACTTTTATGCATTTGTGTACAATTGATTTTTATTTATTAATATATCTATCATTATGTATTTACAAGGTTTTTTGTGGTTTTCAGATAAAGTACAATTGTATAATGGTTCGAAAATATTCAAGAACATATAGAAACTTAAGAAAAGGTAAACGGTACATGCCATACTTCTCTTATAGTAATGATGACTTAAACAAGGCAATATCAGACGTTAAGTATAAAAAACTTTCTACTGGAGAAGCAGTACAAAAATATGGCGTACCCAAAAGTACAATTAACCGTCATTTAAAATCGGAAAACTTACTGTATTCTAGGCCAAGGCACCCTACATTATTTTCAGAGGCGGAAGAAAAAACGTTCGTCAATTATATTAAACATATGGGGGACTGGGGATTCCCCCTAGATCTAATGGATTTGAGAGTCTTCGCCCAAAAATATTTACAAAGAATATGAAGGACGGTTTATAGTCTTAAAGACAATTTACCAGGACGGGATTGGGCGGCTTGTTTTATACAGCGACATAAAGATGAAATATCTAACAGATGTGCTGCAAATATATCGTCGGATAGAGCAACCTTAAGTTTAGAGGTGATTGATGCGTTCTTCGACCACTACGAACGAAATTTGGAAGGTGTTGAAAATGACTGTGTAATAAATTACGATGAAACGAACCTGACCGACGACCCTGGATGCAAAAAGTACATTTTTAAGCGTGGGAAAAAGTATCCAGAGAGGATCATAAACAACTCTAAATCATCTGTGAGTCTGATGTTTTCTGGCACAGCATCAGGACTTCTTTTACCAGTATATGTTGTGTATAAAGCAGAACACTTGTATGACACGTGGCTCTTAGGAGGCCCAGAAGACACAAGATTTGCTATGTTTTGAAAATTGGTTCCAGACGATCATTATTCCTTATGCAAAAACGAAAGAGGGAAAAAAGATAGTGCTTATAGGAGATAACCTATCGTCGCATTTCTCGACTAAAGTATTGGAAGATTGTGAAAAATACAACATTACGTTTATTTGCTTACCACCAAAGGCCACACACATTCTGCAGCCTCTTGACGTAGCATTTTTTGCTCCTTTAAAACATTATTGGAGAATTATTTTAACTTACTGGAAAAAAGGCGAAGGCAGAAAATGCAAAACCCTTGCTAAAAACAGCTTTCCTTCCCTATTGAGTGAGTTATTAAAAATGCTGCATTCAGAGGACGCTGCTTCAAAAATCTTTTGTCTGGTTTTGCCAAATGCGGCCTGGTGCCTGTGGACAGAAATAGACCGAAAGAAAGACTTCCTGGCCAAATATCAGATGTTGATATACAAAGTAGTGCTTCTGGTGTTATGATAGAGATGTTAGAAGAAATGCGAGGTTGTACTGGTGAAACAAAAAGTACCAGAAAGAAGCGCTGCAATGTTCCTGCCGGTCAAAGCATTACATTAGCTGATTTAAACACTGAAGAATGGAACAACAAAGAGAAGGGCAAGGCTAAAGGAAAAGGGAAAAAGACACGACCTGCGGCAACAACATCTACTGTTTTACCGATAATAGAAAATTTATCTGAGCCATCCTGTGATTTATACGACCAAAAATTGAGCAACAAAGGAAAGAGTAAGGGTAAAGAAAACCAAATACCATCAGCAACAGTAAAAGGCCCTGACTTTATAAAGACGAATAAAGATAGTAATACTCACCCCTGTGTAATACTCACCCCTGTGATAATGTAACGACGGAAAGAACAACTCCTAAAAAATTAGTGAAAGAAAAAAATGGCAAAAATGTGAAACCTCTTCCTCGGATAGTGACATTGAATTAAGCGTTCACAGTGACTCAGACTTATTAAATGTTAGTGATGATATTCCCCAATGTTTCGATAAGTCCCCAATTCATCAAGAGGTTCAGTCTCCAGTCTCTCTTTATGAAGTGTCCTCTGAATATATAAATCAGCAATCTGAACCAGTATCAGCAACCAATTTGACATACAACACACCAGAGACCTTGGAAATATAAGACATTCAACAGAATGAGACACCTGTTTTCAAAGATGACAAAAACATGAATCTGGTGCGACACAGTCCCAGTCCAGTTCCAGAACCAAGTAGAGAAACGGAAGTAATTGACTGTGATTATAATGTTGGCACCTCAGTCTTGGTGAGATATATTTAAAAAAAAAGGTGCAGTATTTTGTGGGACATATTTTGAGTAAATCTGGCTCTCAATACAAGATATCTTTTCTAAAAAAAACTGGAAGGAGTGATAGCACTAAATTCATTAAGACTAAGAAGGTAGATATAGACACAGTTAATATCGACATGATTGTTAAAGAGATTGAGTTGTTAACTATAAATGAGAATGAAACAGAATTCATATTTATGAATGACGAAGATTTTTTTTTTTTTGAATATTGACTTTTCGGCTGTGAAGAAATGTGAGGGTTATCTAGGTTTAGCGAGGTAAACTAAGTTAAACCTATGTAGATGTTTAATTAAATGTTGATTATTGATTATCTGTAGACTGATATGAATCCTAAACGAAAATTTAAGACTGTTTTTTTTAATAACTATTTTATAATTAATAAGAAGATATTTTGTTTTGTTTTGAAGACTGTTTAATTTTGTAAGAATTTATGATTAATATTTAGAAGTTTTGTTTTGTTTGTTTGTAAGTAAATGTATGTAAATAAGCTTTAAGTTTCGACATTCTTACCGTTCATAGAAGTTTACATAACCTAGTAATAAACGAGTTTTTGAAAAAAAAAAAAATTCTTCTTAAAATTCTACCAATCCCTAAAACAAAAACATTATTTTATGTAGTTTTTGTCAGTCTTTGTCCCGAGTATCGATAGACTTGTTGAAAGTGGCTGTTTTGTCTCAAAATATGCATTTTATATCGGTTTTTCAGTGCTGTCCATAATAGCCCCAAATATGCGATATTTGGGACAGCCTCATTATTTTTTTATTTTTCTGTTCCTGTTACATGTAGCTACTTCAAAAGTATGTCTGCAGAAGTAAGGAGTTCTCCGACACCCGTACAATTTTTTCACCATAGTAATTTATGTGAAATAAACAAGATATTTGGTAAAGTATCTCAAAATATGTCCCGAATAGCCCCGTTTTACGAATTGTACCTTATTCGCCGCCGGCTTATTAAGCGAGTAAGATACTTCCTCTTGATATCATCACCAAGCACTTTCACAAGTTTAAAATAGAACACAGCAACAGCAACCAACAGTGAGTTGTCTGTTTAAAATATAAGAACGCCAATCAATCTGCATATATTATCGCATCGAACGACGAAATCCACGACTATCTATAAATGCTATCAGTAAACTCTAAAATCGAGCGGTAGAAAAGACAACACAAGGTACGCCTAACCTTGCATCCAGACCCACTAGTTGCTGAAATGTTAAACCCGATAGCGGTGGTAAAAAGGTTGAAGAGGAACCACCTTCCATAAGTGGGAGGCGCAACACTGCCTGCTCCACCACAACGCCACTTGTCATGCAACGAATTCGCTTATGGTCTGACGATCGATTGCAAATTGATAAAAAGGAGAACATGTAACTCAGCGCTATGTTCAGGAAATTATTGAAAATTATATTAAAAACAAATAGTATTTGAAATACCTTCTTCATTGATAATATTCACGAAGATATGCCGACGATGAAGGTAATTGTTGATAGCACAAATGCAGCAAAGTTAACGCATTTTACTGGAGATACCAGGAGATGAAGAACTGTTTGTGTATGGAGTTGAGAACACTGGTGCTGTTATCAGACATGTCAAGTTGGAAGGTACATATGTATATGTCGCACCCGCTACTCTCTACAGCACCCAGAGGACCAATGGTGAATGCTGAAGCTCACCTGCCGATTTTTCTCGTCATATGACGCAAGTAACGAGGAAAATCGGTTCATTAATTATTAAATCAAATATTTTAATTACCTATTTTGCTGGAAATAGAAGGCAAAAATTATCCACAAACAAAGAACGGAAAAGCAGTTTTGAACCCGAAAATTGGCACCCAACAATGGCGACTGTTCACATCAAGTTCACAACAACATTCGAAGTTACTATATCAAGATGATTTGACAATTTATGTTAAATAGACAAATCAATAAATTCCAAACAACTCTAAATGTTCCTTGATTCCGAACAAGCGGCGCCAGCGCAATGAATAATCGCAGTGGGCGTTACTGGATCATATTACCTTACGACGAGCTATGATCGAAACAAAAACCGTCTCCAGTACCGACCCAACCATGGCCCTGTTCACTTATATCGTACTACTAGCTTTCCTAAACATCACGTTTGCCAAAGATTGTGTCATCAACGATGTGCCAGAACATATGGCCTTCGAGAAACAGCTCAGAAAAGACCTACGATGTGGCTACATAAAGTACGAGCCGCCAAATGGGAACATTTCAACATTAACAGTCAACGTCAGGTTCATTTTGAAACGTTTCAACCTTAACAGTGACCTCGGAGTGTTCTCAATGCAAATCTGGATGTTCATCTCCTGGAAGGATGAGAGGCTGAAGTGGGACCCAGATAAGTACTACGGGATTACAGAAACGGACACGATGTCTACACAAATTTGGAGTCCTACCTTTCAACTGTTCAACAGCGCCACTTCCAGTGACTCTGACAGATTATACTACGAGCTGTGTCATTTGAAGAATACTGGGGACGTCTTCTGTGTGCTCAGGGAAATACACAACGCATTATGCTGTGTCAAACTCACAAAGTGGCCCTACGACCAACAAGAATGTAGTATTGAATTCGGTGCGTGGTCAATAAAATCGACTCATTTTAAGATGAACTTTACTTCTCGTGCTATAAGCACGATAGGAGCGGAGTATGCTGAATGGTTCATTTCTGATTATAGACAAGAGGCGAATCATAGTTCTGATCGCCAGTTAAAGATGATTTTCGTTTTGGAGCGTGAAGCTGGTGGATTAGCAGCCATTGTTGTGTACCCTGCGGTGATTCTTACTGCGCTCAGTGTCATGGCTCTATTTCTAGATGTAAGGCGTTTCGTACGCCTGGCAATCGCTTGCTTTAGTCTTCTAGGCCATTATTATTTCTTGATGGAGTTAGCCGCGAATTTACCGAAGCAGAGTTCCGATCCACCAAACTTAGTACTGTACTATCGTGGCTCAATGGTTTTAACCGTTCTGATTATCTTGTTCACTTTCTTACTGAGAATTTTATGTAAGTTGAAGTCAATGCCACAAAATTATATCATATCTATGAACAATGCTATGTTTGACAGTTATGGGAAGTTTTTAATATTTCCTTTGTGGAATGTTGAGGATGATACGATTGATATCAAACGATTTAGTCAAGATTGGACAAAATTCGCGAACATTGTTAATAGTATTTCTTCCGTGGTTATTATTATTGCTTATGTAAGCATGTACTGTGCACTGGTGCCTCAACCTATCCCTATTAATTATTGATTATAACCTATTAATTATTGATTAAATATTTTTGGACATTTTAATTTGTTTTTTTTTACTCCACCCTTTGTATGAGACTTGGATTGAGAATCTCAGGCTGGTTATAAATCTGCCGGGGGTGCGAAGAAAACCGAAAGGGAGATCGTGGCCCCCGGCAACAGCGCAACCGAAGGAACACGGGTGGGTTTTAGTCAGTAAGAGTGACACGCCCTCCCGCTCCGCCCAGAGCGGGAGAAGTTATTTGATAATTTCCCATCCAAAAAAAAGGTCTGGTAATAAATATACAGATAACACATATATGTCGTAGATACCAATAATATTTCTCACTTCACCAAGTTTTCACTGTGAGATTTTTACACAATAGACCAGCAGGACGTAGCTGCGTCGGTACATTTGAGTATTGTTGTGAGTCGGAGCAATAGAAGTCATCAGTTGGTATAAAAGGGAGTGCCGACCGCAGCGCACCCCTTTTCGACGACGACCCCATCGCTCCATAGTTACGACTCCCCGAGCAAGCTGCACTCAGGTTACACGCGGCTTGCTCGGATAATAAGACTCCACAGATGTACACATACATCTGTTGCGCGGTGTGTTCTAGGTTAATATAGGCATACCGCGTAACTAGCCACAGACAACCTTAACTACACATGCATCTACATAACCATGTGTCGACGCGGCGCGGGCGTGCCATGCGTCACACATAGACACTGAGCAGCGACACACAACAACACTAGCTGCTCACACACACGCGACAGTCCCCCCCCCAATCCGTAAACGGCTAGATCTGTGAGCGGGGCGGGGGGGAACTACATATCTCCCCGTAGGCGCGCAGAGTCGGCACCCTCGCCGCTGGTCGTCTCCTGCTGGGCCTCCCCCAGGAAACTGGGGGTCTCACTCGGCAGGGATGGACCGCCGGGGTGTCGTGAAGAAAGCGACGCCACTATAAGCGTCGCGGCGCTCCTACGGAACATATTCAGTGCAACCAAACACACGAGTGCGACCTAAACCCCGCACTCATAACCATAGCCGCACTAAGGCCAACCATATGAGGGGTCCGCATTGGCGGACCACTGTAAAGCCTCCGCGGGCGAGGGGCTACGCCCTGACCCCGCTCGCCGCGCCCCCTTGCGGGGGCGCAGCGAACTCTTTCGATAGACGCACCCCTTTTCGCTCGAGAACCACCGGCCAAGCAACACGTCTTTGCGACCGACATTTTTACTTTTTAATTTTATTATCGTGTGGAAGTGTACTTTTGTTTTGTTCGTTTTGTTTAAATTAAATTTCTATTGTAGCTGTAAAGATTTTGTTTTAAAAAAAAATAATTAGACGTTTAGTTTCCAAGATCAGAAGTGGGATTCAATCCAATTTCTGTTTCTGTTATTTAAATTAGTTCTGTGCGTGTAAAAATGTCGGATCGCTCTCGAAGTCGTCGCCACAGCCGTGAGCTAGGTCGGCGACACAGCAGACGACGGGATCATACGCAGACCCCAGAACGAGACCTACCGCGTGAACTAAAGGTAATGCGAGCACGTTTAGAGGAAATGGAGAAGCAGGCATCATTGGCACAGCCGAAGCGCTCTCGCGAAAAGAGGGTATCTCCACAAAAATCTGCGCGTTCGGAGCGCGGCGCATCGCCGCCGCCAGCCCGGCGCCAGACGACCCCGACATCGCGGCGCCATGCCGAGCGTGTTGTCGAGTCTCCGTTGCTGAGGCGATCGGCGCACACGCCGTGTTCACGCACGCCACCGCTGGCGTCTGTACCGTCCAGTGTGGTCCATGCTGGCCCAACGACAGAGTATTTGTTGGAACAAGCCGGCGCTGCTAGTGATGTCACCGCAACGGACCGCATAGTCGACGCCATCCGTTCCATCGGAAATCGGGTGAGATCTGACCAACATTTTTTTATTTCTAGTTTTGACCCTAGTCTCAATAATATTAGTGATTGGTGTGACGAAGTAGATCGGGCAAAACTTTTAAATAATAGGAATGATTATGAGTGTCTGTCGCGAATAGGCAACTGTTTAAGAGGTGATGCTCGTACATGGCTACGCGAATGGGTTTCGAGTGATCGTACTTGGAGTAGTTTTAAAAGGGAATTTACGCCGTTGTGTCCGAAAACGCCAGATATTGCAAATATTTTATTTGATGTAATGAATACAAATTCAGATAATTATTCCACCTATGCGGATTACGCCCGGCGTTCATTACTTAGATTGCGCATAGTACGCGGACTCAGTGACAAGCTCATTTCTGCGATTGTCGTACGTGGTATCGTGGATCCTCATATTAGAGCATCGGCTACCAATGCTAAGTTGTCGCCTAATAACATTGTTGAATTTTTGTCTATTTATGTAAAGCCATCTACGTCTAAGACACAAAGTTCACGTTCTACCCTTCAAAATAATTCTGCTAAAAGTAATCACGCCAATAATTTGACAAGAAAACGTAGACTTGAGGAAGGCAAGTGTTTTTCGTGTGGAGCGACGGGTCATAGACAGGCTTCTTGCAACAAAAAACCTAAAGTTGATTCAAATGAATCAAATAATTCCGTCTCCAAACCAATGTTCGTGCCGCCCAAATCTGAACCTTGTTCCTTTTGCAAAAAGCCTGGTCACAAAGTAGAAAATTGTTTCGCAAAACAGAAATCAGAGTCGCGCAACAAAAATAATGTTAATTTTTGTCGAGAAAATATGACTACCCACAATAGTGATGTCGTAGTAGCCGTTATTCAGGGAATACCGGTAGATGTGTTAATCGATAGTGGATCGACCATATCGCTTATATCATCGTCACTGCTGAAACATTTTAATTGTTCGCATAAGCCAGCTTTTCGCGTATTACGGGGATTGGGAAGTCAAGAAATCGAAAGCACGTCATTTGTCACCCTACCGATTGAATTCGATGGTTTACCACTTGAAGTGGACTTGTTTGTCGTCGCACCCGAATTTATGAATACACCAATTATTGTGGGAACCGACTTACTCAATAGGGAGGGTGTTCAGTACATTCGCACGCATAATTTTCAATCTCTCACTAGAAAGATCGACGGTGTGGAAGATGTAATGATTGTTCAGAACAATGAGCCGATACCAATTAATACGCCTCTTGTAGGTGAACAATTACAACGGTTACTCAATATGATAAATGAGTTTTCAGCAAATTTCATATCCGGAACCGCGACTTCAACTGTAAATACAGGGTGTATGACGATTAGACTAAGCAGTGATAATCCTGTACATTACCGACCTTATCGAATGTCTCATGCGGAAACGCTTCGCGTTCGCGAAATAATTAAAGACCTAATCGACAAATGTATTATTCGCGAATCAGAGTCCAATTACGCAAGTCCGGTCCTGTTGGTTAAGAAAAAAGACGGATCCGACAGGATGTGCGTAGATTTCCGCAAGTTAAACGAAATCACAGTTAAGGATCGTTTCCCACTACCGCGAATTGACGATTACATAGACCGACTGGGACGTAACAGGTACTTCACCAGTCTCGATATGGTAACTGGGTTCCATCAGATACCCCTTCACGAGGAGTCCGTTCCACTCACCGGGTTCGTAACGCCAGAGGGCCATTTTGAATATCTGAAAATGCCTTATGGATTAGCGAACGCCCCGGTGGTTTACCAACGAATTATATCAAAAACACTCCGCAAATTTATTGATTCTGGTGATGTACTTGTCTATATTGATAACATATTGATTTTGAGTCAGACAATAGACCAGGGTTTCGACCTTTTGTACCAGGTACTTAAAGCTCTTACAAAATCCGGATTTTCGGTCAATTTAAAAAATGTTCCTTTTTACGACTGAAATCGAGTATCTAGGACGTAGAATTAGTCAAGGTCAGGTACGACCGAGCCTTAACAAAATAAAGGCTCTAATTGATTCCCCTGAACCAAAAAATGTAAAACAGGTTCGCCAGTTCTTAGGCTTAGCCAGCTATTTTCGCAGATATATATCAGGTTTCGCTCAGAAGACAGCTTGCATTGCTGCTCTGACTAAGAAAGGTATAACGTTTAATTGGGGAAAAGAACAGCAGGCTGCTCGTAAATTAATACTTGAGTGCCTCACAAGGGAACCTGTGCTAGCAATATATGACCCTTCCTTGCCGATAGAAGTTCATACGGACGCTAGTTCTATTGGTTACGGAGCTGTCTTATTCCAAGTGCATGATGGTAATCACAAGCGAGTGGTTGCCTACTTTAGCAGACTTACACAGGGCGCTGAGAGTAGGTACCATCGTATGAACCTTTGCTGTGGTCAAAGCTCTACAGCATTTTAGACCGTATCTTGTGGGTGTGCGGTTCACTGTCGTTACAGACTGTAATGCGTTGAAGCTCACACAGCGCAAGAGATATTTATTACCCAGGGTAGCTCGATGGTGGGTCTACCTGCAAGACTTTGATTTTGGCCTAGACTATCGCAAAGGCACTCTTATGTCTCACGCTGATTATCTAAGTCGAAATCCTGTCAACGTGTGTTCAGTTCAGAAACCTCAGAATTGGGCACAGGTTGCACAGGCCGCCGACGAAGAAACTCAAGTTCTAATACAAAAATTAAATGTCGGGCAACTAGATGCCACGCGATATGTTGTCAAGAATGATATTCTCTATGTAAAGCACTCCCCTACTGGTGAGTCTTCCCGTTTCCTTTGTTACATTCCTAAGGGTCATCGACTCAGTCTCTTGCGCGTCTTTCATGACGAACATAATCATGTTGGGGTTGATAAAACGGTTGATTTAATTCTTAAGCACTTTTGGTTTCCTGGATTACGAAATTTTGTTTTAAAGTACATTTCACATTGCCTGGTGTGCATCACGCATAAGAAAGTTGCACGAGCCCCATTGCAACCTATTAAGTCTTGGGAAAAGCCAGACTTACCCTTTGAAACCATTCACATGGATGTCTTAGGACCCCTTCCCAAAGCCGATGGGTATCGTCATGTCCTGATAGTTATTGATGCCTTTTCCAAGTTTTGTCTCCTTTACCCAATGTATCGGCAGGACGCAAATGAGCTAAAGCAATATTTTACTAATGTGATATCGCTATTTGGGGCGCCTAAATTAATAGTAGCCGAGCGAGGCCGCATGTTCCAAAGCGCAGAATTTCTTAATTGGGTTAAGAATATGGGATGTGATACGCATTTTATAACGCCCGAAATGCATCAATCAAATGGGCAAGTCGAGCGTTATTGTCGAACGGTTTTGAATAAGATTCGTGTCGAAACTAATTATCGACAAAACGCATGGCCAACTGATGTTTGGAAAATTCAGTTAGTACTGAACATCACCAAGCACAGAACTACGCAATACTCTGCCTTAAATCTGCTAGCGGGTATTGAAGCAGCAACTCCACTTATAAGAAGCCTGGTACGTGATGTTGCGCTCGATGGGTCCAGCCCTAACAAAGAAACTCTACGTGAAATGAGTAGACAGCGAGCAGCGGAACTTACACAGAACCAGCACCAACAAGATGTGTACGTCAACCAAGGAAGGAAACCTCCCCGGGTGTTGGAACTTAATGGTTTAGTCTTTGTTCGAAAGCAGGCTCAATCAACTGGCAAGTTGGATTCCTGTATGCGTGGACCCTACCGCATCGTGAAAACGCTGCCACAAGGACGTTATGAGCTCCAACTCTTGACCGGCTCGTATGGAAAGTATACGCAGGCGGCCGCGGAATACATGATTCCTTGGCGTGGAGAGTGGACTCCTGAAGTATGTGCTGCTTACTTTGATGGTGAGTGCTTTATGCCTCTTTTAAGTATGGAGCTTCATATGTGTTTTTGCAGGGATAAGCTTCACGTAGTGCCTCTTTCCCTGATGTGTTTTTACTGGGATAAGCTTCACGTAGTGCCTCTTTCCCATATGTGTTTTTACTGGGATAAGCTTCACGCAGTGCCTCTTTCCCATATGTGTTTTTGCAGGGATAAGCTTCACGTAGTGCCTCTTTCCCTGATGTGTTTTTACTGGGATATGCTTCACGTAGTGCCTCTTTCCCATATGTGTTTTTACTGGGATAAGCTTCACGTAGTGCCTCTTTCCCAGACTGTTTGTGTGTTTGCATCGAGACAAGCTTCACGTAGTGCCTCTATCTCGATGGCTTACCATGTATCTGAAAACAAGCGTGTGTATACGCTTGTGTGTGTAGTGTCGTGTGTTCGGAAAACGCTTTTAATGTTCTGTGCAGATGCAGACCATGAAGAGGAGGAGTCTACACTGGTTAGAGCTGAGCTGAGTTCGTCAGCTGACCAGGCCGTCTCCCATCCACAACCTGGTACCTCTGGGATCCAGGCTGAGATGCTGCGTTGTCCCACCGAGCCTGAGCCACTGCAACGTCAGGTCCAGCCTGAGTCACGGCAGCTTCACGTGGAGCCTGAGGAATCTTTAGCGGACGAAGGACCATCGATGCCTGTGCTGGAGAGTGACTACCAGAGCTGAAGACATCACTAAGGAGCCCGGGACGGCCTCCTGTCAGGAAAGGCCGTGTTGTGAGTCGGAGCAATAGAAGACATCAGTTGGTATAAAAGGGAGTGCCGACCGCAGCGCACCCCTTTTCGCTCGAGAACCACCGGCCAAGCAACACGTCTTTGCGACCGACATTTTTACTTTTTAATTTTATTATCGTGTGGAAGTGTACTTTTGTTTTGTTCGTTTTGTTTAAATTAAATTTCTATTGTAGCTGTAAAGATTTTGTTTTTAAAAAAAATAATTAGACGTTTAGTTTCCAAGAGTATTATATATACTCATAATTTCAGCAGAAAGACGTCCACTACTGGACATAAGTCTCCCCCAAACATCGCCACTTTGACCAGTTCTGTGCTTCTGTGCATCCAACGGATTCCTGCGGCTTTCACTAGGTCTTCGGTCCACGTTGTGCCTTGCAACGTTACGTCTTCCGGTACGCGATCGCCTCTCCAGAACCTTAAGGCCGGCGGCACCATCGGCCATCTGTTTTGCGAGCAATGTGCCACTTAAGTTTGGCAATTCTTCGGGCTATGTCGGTTATCTTGGTACAAAAAGCAGTACCTACAGAAAAAAACTCGCCTTGACTGCCTTGACTGCCTCGTTGGTCTAGTGGTCGCAAGCGCTACTGCTAAGCATGAGGTCCTGGGTTCGATTCCCAGGTCGGGCAAAGTGTTATTGGGTTTTTCTATCAGAAATTTCTCAGTAGCAGCCTGGAGTCTGGATTTGTGCCCGGTTGATGGCAATAAGCTCGCCCCCTATTACATGGGACTTAAACATAACTGGCGAAATGTGGGTGAACCTGCTACAGGGACACCTCTGCCCAAGCCTTCGGGGAAACAAGGCGTGATGTTATGTTTTTATGTTACAGAAAAAAACACACAATTTATCGCAATTTAGCCTAATAACCTTGATTTGCAAGAATAAAGATGGACAGGCGCCATACCGCGTAAATTTTACTCTCATTATGAGATATTCTGATAATTTTTCATCTCGTGGTCTGGCGCCGCCGGCGCGGCACCGGAACGGTGGCACTGCATTGTCCTACACGCTGTTTCGCACCGCACGTAAACCGGACTTACAACCCGCGAGACGAGGCGGGGAGGGCATATGCGTTGCGAAGCCCGTATGACCGCCAATGCAAATATGTATTTGCGGTGCGGCGCTGCAACGCGTCGTGGGAACAGGTTCTTACAGCAAATCATTTTACGACAGTACAGAATAATGTTGATGATGAGAATAAATGAGTTGCACATTAATGTTAAGATAATAAATCAATGATAGAGCGCTGCTTCTTCATACATTAATAAGCTTCAAATGTACAATATTATTGGTATCTAGTCATGTCCCGTGTTTTCAGCTTTGTGGAGTTCCTATAGAAACTATAAGGCACACACACATACTATGTACTCATAGTACGAAAGAGCATAAAAGCATGCTAATTTTGAGCAGATGCTACCTAGTAGCACACAATTATCTTGTGTATACTATAAGAGTATGATAATTTTTTGCACACATAAAGCATGCTGTAAATGAGCATGCTACTGACTAGCAGTCAATCATGCTTTTTAATAGCATGACGTGTATTTCAGCGTTAAATAGGAATATAAATATATCCTGTGTTACTTGGTAATAGTGCAGCTTTCCCTAAGTGCAAGAATTATTTGGATCTTATTTCCGAAGATTTTTATAAACATAAAAACTCACACACAACTTTATTTTTTTTTAAATACTAAAGCCGCAATACTTGCTCGCATTCTGATGATTATATTGATAATTCAGTTTTTTGGAACGAGTTATTTAACCCGGCTTGTGGTAGGAGCCGTCAATGGGCAGAAATCGTCACGTAAAGAAAAAGCGTTATGCCCGAAAAAGTCAGTATCAAGTGTCAAGAGTTTTTGATTTTGTTTTTTTAATACAGAGCAGCTACCTGAGTATTTGATATAAGTTCTTAGCTTGCGAAAAACTTGAGACCATACTAGATAGAATAATATACAAAGAAAGGAACTTTCTTCCAACCGGGTGTCCCACGACACCTCCCGAATTTTATAAGTATTAGGTAGTGATGACATCTCGCTGGTCAACTTATGAGGTTGTCGTCTGCTTAACCGAGCTATCCTGTGAGTGCCAGCCAGAGTCCAGCCAGAGCTTAATACCTGAATCCGGACGCCCGATACTATGTTTGCTGGCACTGGCAGCCTTCTCGTCTTCGGGTGTCTAAAGCAGTGGTCGGCAAACTCATTAATCATAAATGGGGTTTAAAACGGGGTGGGGAGAATATCCCCGATTGGTCCCGGGAAAGGGCACAATCAATCAGCAAGGGAATCACAATTTACGTGGCTGTTCACGATAAAAATTATATTATACGTCAACCGACATTTTATTAGACGTTCACACGTATCCAGTACCCTAATTGCGTAACTTATTTTCGTAAACAATTGTGACAAATTTGTTTGATTTTGACAGTTCAACAACGCGTTATTCATTGCGTTATTTACGTTGTTGAACAGTTTTTTTTTTCAACTTATGAAGCAATGGATTAGCAGTCTGTTTCAAATCGAAACAAACTGAGATTGATCGTGCATTACTAAAATAGGGATACGTGTGAAAGTCTAATAAAATGTTGTCGGTTGACGTATAATATAATTTTTACCTTAACAGCCACGTAAATTGCGATTCCCTTGCTGGTTGATTGTGCCCATTCCCGGGACCAATCAGGGATATTCTCACCGCCCTGAGTGTTTTTAGTATATATTTTTGAGTATTCCAGTTGTCCATCACCTAGCCCATTTACATAATGTTGCATTTCCTTCTGGTCTAAAATTCTGTTTATCTCGGATCCAGTTAGAAAAGGCCGAATTCGGCCGCACCCCAAGGCCAGAGCCAGTCTGCCGGCCCTATACGTCGCGGCGCCCCCAGCATCCGCGGGTCCGAGCAGAACAGTGCCGCGTATCGGCGCTCCGCAAGGGGCCTGGGTAGATCGGAGTTGACCGGGTCGTGCGTAGCTGAGTCAGGTCGGCGAACGGTCCGAAGCTATGCTCTGCAGTGAGCCTCCCTCGAGCAGACTATCTATCGAAGTTTCCCTGCCAAATTTTTCTTACTGATTTAGATTTTTAATTTGTTACTCTAGTGTTTGTGGTTTTTAGCGTTTAAAAAATTGTGTATTAAGTAGGTTCATCGCGACCAGTTTCAATACGCGTTTTTGCACAAAAAACGACTCGGAACCGCCACAATGGCTATTGAGTGGACCACCCGCGCCATATCGGACATTGTTTAAATTATGGGCCTAACGCCTTCTCAAATAAATTAGGATCCAACTTCGTTAAGCCATTCCGTTATATTCTTTTTAACTAACAAAGCTGACGGCTAGCTGTGCATTTTTTATTAACGTGTTCCTTATTTCGTTTTGTTTTCCTTTTAATAAATAAACTTGAGCGTTTGCAAAATATCTGTATTCCACTTTCCACTACGTCATAGTTGCATAGTTATCTTAAATAACATTTTAATTATAAATATTGTAGTGATATTTATTTTAGAAGTATGTATGTAAGTATATTCTTGTATTGTAAGTAGTTTGTATAAATAGTAAATTGTAATTTTTTTTTTCTTCTTTGGTTTATGTTTTTGTTTTATCTTCTACGGTTACACACGTTGTCTACATCTCATTTTTTATAATTTCCTGTCGCAGGTATGCTGGAAGACATTTCTTTAGAAATAAGCATTGCCTTTGTACGTATTTTTCTGTTCCTTTCTTCTTGTCTGTTGATATGTGTGTGCATAAATGGTTAAATAAATAAATAAATAATAAAATATGTATACAGTGTTGTTTTACTCGAACTGCACCTTTCGTTTAATAACCTTCCCTCGCCGTGGGTTCTATTCCCGGCCGACATTTCACATGTAGCAAATCATCTATTTTTGCTACAACTTGTACACCGACTCCCCCATTTCACCAGTTATGTTTCAGTCTCATTTAATGTGGCGACCCTATTGCCAGACAAATCCAAACTCTAGGCAGCTATTGTTAAATTCCTGATGGAAAAACCTAAAAACACTTTGTCTGACCTAGAGATCGTTATAGGGTGACTGTTAAATATAAAACAAGGTACAAAAAAGTATATCGAAACAAAAAAAACAGCTGTTCCCTACATTTTTACGAGTTATACGAATATAAATCTAGGGAACAGCTGTTTCTTTTTCGCGATTTCCGATTTGGTCCCATAGTAGAAGTTGTTCATAATGATGAGTAAAGCCACGTGTTTAAGTATCGGTCACTAATTACCAGTCACCATATACAATAGGTATGTAAAAAAACCCTGTCCGATTCGAAAGGGGCTCATAGGTACTGCAATAACTGGGCACGCCACAATTGCGGCGATAAGTCCCCTCTTTGAGAAGTGGCCAGAGAGGCGCCACGGCGTCCTCGCCTTCCGCCTGACGCAGGTCCTCACCGGACATGGCTGTTTCGGGAGGTTCCTGTTCAGGATAAGGCGGGAGGAAACCTGGGTCACCATTGTGTGGATCGCCCGGAGGACACGGTGGAGCATACGGTGGAGGTCTGCCAGGCTTGGGCGGAGCATCGCCGTGTCCTCGTGGAGGCGATCGGCGGCGGTGATCTCTCGCGTCCGGCCCTGATTCGGGCCATGGTAGGGAGCGAGAGGAAATGGGAGGCCGTCACCTCCTTCTGCGAAGCAGTAATGCTCGCGAAGGAGGAGGCGGAACGCGTGAGGAAGAGGCAAATTTCGCGCCCTCACGCCCCTAACCACCGCAGGAGGAGACTTCCTGGGCGTCGGGAATCGCAGGCCGATTTCCGGCCACCGTAGGCGCGGGCTTGCGGACGGTGAGCAATGGGTAGCTTGCCGTCCGATAAGGACCAGGCCCGGGTCGACGGCGCGTTGTGTTCCACGCGCGCCTCAAAGAGATGTCAGCAGAATTGACGGGGTCCATTAAGGCCGATGCCTGCCGGGGGTGCGAAGAAAACCGAAAGGGAGATCGTGGCCCCCGGCAACAGGGCAACCGAAGGAACACGGATGGGTTTTAGTCAGTAAGAGTCTGACATGCCCTCCGAGTGAAGAAGTTATTTGATAATTTCCCAACCAAAAAAAAAAAAGTACTGCAATAACATTACTTAGCTAAAAGTAATAAAAAATCTAATTATTATTGAAAATAAAAAAGGTATTGCTATTTAAAAATCACATTTTTAGTACCAAAAATACCCCAAATTCGTTAAAAATTAGCAAATTTTCAACAGGGGTCATAAATTATAACTTGTAGCGGGTGCTAAAGGATGGCCGCCCACGCCCCATGTAATAACCAGGTAAAATCTGCATTTTAAAAAATTAGATAGAAGTATTTTTTTTTTTTTTTCTTGAAAATTGTCACGTAAACAGACTCTTAGTACGATACCTAACAACAACCTCACGGAACGGACAGGGTTCTTTCTACATGTTGTATAATGATACAACTTTAAGTTGTACAGTACATGTCCTATAATTAATAAAGTAACACAAACAAAATATTTAGGTGTCATAATTGACCAACACATGAGTTGGTACTCCCACCTCGAGCACGTTACCGATAGGATACGAAAATTGGGATGGATATTTAAATCATTGAGACACGTGGTCCCTGCAAGTATAGCCACAAAAGTGGGCCCTAAGAGAAATTTGCTAAATGAAATCTACACAGCCCTTGCACAATCTGTGATAGTCTACTGTATACCTGTATGGGGTGGGGCAGCAAAATCAAAATTTATGAATGTTGAACGAGCACAAAGAGGGAGAGGGAAAAATAATGTATTTTAAGAAACGGAGATTCCCTACTGAAAGTCTGTATGAGATCAGCGGCCTGCTATCTGTTAGGAAATTATATATATGTGCCTCGATCTTAAAAAAGCATAAGACACTTACATATGATAAAAACATAATATAAAAAAGAAAGGATATTATTGCGCAAGTCCCACAATCTAAAACCAATTTTGCTGCTACACAATATAATAATCAATCTACATTTACACTGAACATCTTCATAAATGTAAGAAAACACTAATAGAATGGTTAAAATCACGCACCTATTCCGATATTGAATTATTGTTACAATAAGTGGAAATTAGTTATACTGGCACCGCCACACACACACGCACATCCTCCCTGATACTCACATCAACACCAACCACACACCTCGCACACCTCACGCACCCCGCACAAATCACACACCACACACCTGACATACCTCACACACCCCTCACTCGTCACACCTCTCACACCCCTCACACATCACACACTCCGCACACCCAACACACCCACATTAATGTATACATTTTCTTAAATTCACGAGCGTGTGCTTGAATTTATATTAATTACACTTTATTTATGTAATTGGCAATAAAGCACGCATAGCGCGCTCGAGTAAAATATGTAAGTATAGTAAACTAGCTATAACTGAAATGTGTAACTCTAGAAACTAAAAATCTAATAATTTTGTTAATTGTACAAACAGCCAAAGCTTAAGGAAGTGCCGACTCTCCTAACACAGGCGTCATCATGCTTAAAAGGAGATTCCAATCAAAAACTAATGTATACTAGTTGGTACTCAAATAAAACATTTTGTATTTGTATTTTTATTTTTTGTATTTGTACAGATGTAGTATTTACCGCAAAGTTAAGTACTTAACGCTTTTTACATTCACACAAAGTGGACAAGAGGTATGACGCAAATAAACACTGGTTTTTATAGTTTTAACATATTTATTTTCACACTCTGATCTTCATTCAACCCATTATGTACATTAGTATACCTACGGAGTTTCCGAATAGATACTATATTAAAACGTAGGTATAATACGCCACACAGAATATTGTTATGGTAATCTTGGGTTTTTTACACTGATGAATCAACGAACGTTTATTACCTACCTTCCAAGCTGTAGGTAAGTTACTTACAAAAACCAAACACATACATCAAAAGAACTTCCTTCTTTTTATGTTCTTTGAATTATGTAACTCGTTTCAAGTATAAATTGACGTAAAATAATGCAATATTAACTCATGCATCTCAATCAAGGAATATTCGTGGCTAATTTTTGCGCATAATATTGCTGCCACAGTTCTCTATTACTCCGAACTAAAGGAAGAAATAAGTCAATTGCTATCTGTTGCAACTTAGACATAACTGCTCCTATTGAATAAGTAATGCTCATAATGTTCCATGCGAATGAAGACAACACTATGACGTCACTCAAAACAAACAACAAAGTAGCTATGTAGAAGCGACGCCAGTTGTTAGTAGAAGTTGTCGCTTTCGGATTGAAACAATTACACAGAGAAAACAGAACGGCACCGTAAAGAATACAATTAATCATTAAAGGCGAAACTATTATAAAAACTTCCACAGAATCAGCGACAAAATCCATAGTAGATCCTAATAAATAAACATGGAAGTGTCGCTCATTAAAGTATATAAAAACATAATACGTCAGAAAAGCTACAAAAGGTATACCCCAAGCAAACAGACAACATTTTAAATACTTCCTTTTCACATATCCTCGAAACACTTGCACAATATCCACATAAAATATATAACATATCACCAACATCCAATAGTTCTGCACTGCTGAAAAGTACGTACAAATATAGCGACAAATATCTAAGATATCTTTGTCATTAATCACAATAATTTGCATAACACCAGGTATGATGATTGACACTGTTGTTAAGCGCAGTAAACTTGATACGATGGCGTTGATGTACACAAAGTTTCTGAAGTGCCGAAACTTCTTGATAAGGCACCATGACGTCACTCCATATATGAACGCGGCGAGAGTGAGCACGAACACGAGATACTCCACTACAATGGACACCAGTGGTGGTCGGAAGGCTGTCGTGTTGGGCACGGCGATTTTGCTGTAATGTACATCACTGTCTGACATTGTGAGTTTCTCGCCAGAAGCTGCAGATCGAAACACGACCACACCGTCTCTGCGATACAGTCACAAATGGAGGTGTGTGACTAATAAAAACTTTATATATACGAGCCGCTGGAAAAACCACTGGTTTAACTTGCATAGCAGGGGAATAACCAGTGTGGGTTCCGCACATAATTGCGAATCTTCACACGTCGAGTTCTTGTGTCCGCTAAACCCTAGCTGGTTACATTTCGCCATTATAGGTGCGTACTTATTTTTAATTATATTCCAACGTAAATGATTATATATTTCAATACTCAGAGAGCATGGTTCAAATGTCATCAAGAAAAAATACGGAGGTCGAATTTGTATGTGTATGTTGAAATGTGGAATAAGTTGAAATACCGGATTGGATAACTAGGCTAGCGACAGTAGCGACCAATAATATACATGATGTCAGTTTACAGTTTGCGGAAAAGTTAGGCAAATAAATCTGTTAGTATAGTGCCACATGGCTTAAGAAAATTTTAGGGCTCGATAATATACCTAGTCGAGTGGAGATGACGGTACGTCCACTCTTACTGACAGCTGCCGCATTTCTAATAATCAACTACAAATTCCACGTGAAACATTAAGGTGGCTCCACACTTGTATCATTTTAGTGTATCCATAGTATATCAGATCTCCGACGCGTTGCATCGACGTGTATCATTTTCGCTAGTGTGGACGCAAAATGATACGCGACCATGTTATACGCTGTAGCTTAATACACCCGATCCGTATGTATCCGCGTATCTGTCGTATTGGATAAGTGTATCATGATCGGCAGAATGATCGTAGTATGGACGCATTTTGATACGATATGTCTATGTCATTTGATACGTGATACACCGCGATCCATCTCGAAGCGGTTTTTCCTCGATCATCAAAGGGGGTACGCAATGCCGATACACGATCTAGACAAGTTTGGACGTGCACTTTTTTTCGCGACCATCGCACGGGCACGCTTCTCCGCTCATTAATTTGTAATTCCTTGCATACGGCGTACGCAGATGTTTTTTAAATCATGAGTTAAAATATACGAGGAACGGGAGATTTGGATACGAGGATCGTAGGAAAAATTGAGCGTCTACACATGGCGACATGACACGCGTTAGCGACACGCTGACAAGACACAGTACCGTAAGTGTGGACGTGGTTTTTGGCATGACTGTGGTATGACACCGTGAGAGATACGATATGATCGAAATGGGCGTTCACAGTTAGGATACAAAAACTTGATATGATACGCCTGATTTTAAAATTCATGATGGTACAAGTGTGGTTACTAGCTCTTAGAAACAATTCCAGAAACAATGCAACTTGAATTAAATTTTCTTACTAAATACCTACGCAAAAAACCGACCATATCAAGCTCACAAGCGAAGCACAGATAAAATATAGTCCATTAAGAATATCAGCAAGAAAATAAATGAATTACACATTAAAAAAGGGTGTGTAACGATTGAAATAATAACAAAAGTTATAATGATCATATGACCTAATTTAATTGAATACATATATATATATTTAAATATAACGATGAAAAGAAATAATGAATTATTGATATTATTTCATTTTACCTAATTTTATGTGGTATAATGAACATTTTCTATAATGCACATTTGAATTAATATTCAATTAGTATAATATTCAGTTACTATAATATTCAAAATAACGTAACGTTAAATAACAGTAACGTTTAATATAATTTAGAAACGTGTACTTTGTTTTGTATATTTTAAGCAAAAACTGATTAAGTAGATTTTAAACGTCTGCCATTTGGGTTAGGTTAGTTGTGTTTGGGTTGAGTAGCATTTGGGTTAGGTTAGAACAGTGACCATTAACGCGCGAAGGCGAGCGAGCGAAGCGTGCGTGCCGCGGCAGCGGCCACCGAGCACCAGATCTCCTTTATTGTGCGTGAATCATTTGGGTTATATGAGGTTATAAAATATGATGTTTCCTGATATTTACTTATACAGAATTTTGACTGAAATTGAGTAAATATGAAAATTAGGTCAACTGAATGTTATAAATATAAAAAGAGCATTATACAAATTAAAAATTAAATGAAATGACATTTATACTAAATGTTATTAGAGCAAAAGAAGGTTATATGAAATATAATATTACATCACATAACATTAGGTTCTTTGTTTTTATAGCATATGAAAATTATATCATGTGAACGTTATAAGTATTATACTATCTGTTATTATGCCATATATTACACACCCATTAAAAACTGGCCAAGTGCTTATCGGAACACACACAAAGAAGGGTTCCGTAGTTGGGATGAATTTATCCTAAGAACAAACTTAACATTGAAGTTGAACAATGTTCTCCCCACAGATAGTGGTTCTCCCATACATTCCATCGGCAAATAAGTTTGTACGCACAATATTGGGAGATTTACCATTATATTTTAGGACCATAACCTTCTTATAGGTTTTCTTGTAACTTATAAATTAATAATATTATCTGTTTTTTTTTTTAATTTTAGGCTCTGTAGTTTCTGAGATAAGTGGGGTCAATTTTAAATTTTCATCAATTTTTTTTAAATAATAATGGTCAATTTTCATCAAATTTCTTAAATATCTTTAAAACTACATATTTATTTTAAAATTATAAAATACATGCTTGAGACCATCATAGTAACCCTCATAGTCATCCCTTTGATATGTCACATGGTACAGTGTGCAAATCCTTTTTCTTTTTAAATTAATTTATTTACGTAACACGTCCGTGTTTGGGTCACAGAAATTGATATGTGCACCTTTCAACTTAATCAGTCTATTCGATTCGACACAAATTGGCTGTAACAGACGGACAGACAAACAGACAGACAAACACACAAGTGATCCAGTAATTCCGTTTTATCATTCGGACTTACGGAACCCTAAAAACACTAAGCGAATAGAAAATGAAAAACAAATAAGTACGCATACAGAAATTGCACAATAATTTGTAAAAGTTGAAACGAAACGAGTTGAGTTGGGTTGAGTTGACGAGTTGAATTGAAACGTTTGTACAGTAGAAATCATATAAAACCTGTCCAACAGAGATTGCGCTGCTAATACCTATATTGGTGCAAGCACTCAATATTCGTACCGGGTAGTGAGCAGCTAACATTTATAAGTAGGCTCAATATTCTTGTATCTACAAACATAAATACATACAGAAGTACTTGGCAACAATCCAAACGAGGCAAATGAATGCAATATTCTTCAAGTCATTGAACACACAACTCTTATAATAATTTTAGGTTACCAATAAAATTTGCAGCCGAACTTATGTAAACTAGTAACCGCTACTCTCTTGCAAGAAAGAAATACGAGTACAAAGCTTATTTTAAAAGACGATAAGTGTCTTTAAATAAATACACATAATATAAAATCACGCCTACATTCCCGAGAGGTTGCGCAGAAGTTTGTACAGTTTTTATTTGTTTCCTTATTTTATTTTATTTTTTTACTTGTAGTGCGTTTTTTCTTTCTTTCTAAGTCACGCTTTACAGTCGCGCGTGCGCATCCCTCACGTGAGGATGTGACGACCGAAACTTAGAGTTTTTGTCAAAATGTCGTCAGTGGTTAAATGCGTTTCCTGTAACATAGTTATAGATGAATTGCTGTCGTATATTCAAAACAAAATATTAGTGATCGATAAAGACACGTTAGTGCGGTTATGTACATCTACGTTTACAAGTGAAGATATCAAAAAATTTAAAACACTGCTGTACGAATCGGTTTCTGTGGAGAAGGCGAAATTAAAGAGGAAAAACAAAGGCAAGAAACAACGAGATCTAACGGATATAATTAATGTTTTTAAGTCAGTGGAGCTGGATCAATTTCTAATTTTCGTAGCAAGGGACTTGGAAAAGTTATCTTCAATACTGTTTGACCAGCTTGATTGGAAAGAAAGGAGGAAAGCACGTTAAACCGTTGGTCCCGCTGTTATTCGTGGATCTTTGACAGTCGTTATGGGTAGTCAGGAAACCGAAAGTCTGACAACCAGTCTTACCAAGAGGTATCGTATTACCCAGGTACTGGGTTGTGGAGGTCAGAGGCAGTCGCTCCATATAAAATACTGGTATTCGGTTAGACTGGAAGCCGATCTCAATATAGTTGGGAAAAGGCTTGGCAGATTGATATGTGACTCAGACACAGTTGAAAGATTTTAAAACGGAGACTTTGAAATTATTAAATTACTTATTAATACCGGTACCTGTTTGTAAAGTGAACACGAAACGAGGTGGATGGCTTATGGACAGCAGTCCCATTGGATTATCCCACGTCAATTCATCAGTTATAGATGACTGCAATAATATTATCGATGAATCCTCGTTACAAATACTAGACAATAACGAACAATCATTTAGAAAAATAAAGGAGGTAGACGCAGAAACTTGCGACCGCGGTTTTCAGTCAGCTGTCTTGCCGCAGCGAGCGGCCGAGTGCGATTCCCCTCGCGTCGCAACCACTGTCGCAGGCGCCCGTGCCGACGCCGCTAGCTCAACTACTTCGAGGCAGAAGGCATTGTGATATCTTCTGATCCCTAAAGACATCTTCCAGCTTGCCAAATGCCGCCCAGTCCAGCTGTACGCACTAAACCTGTAGCAGGTACTTACTAATTCCATGCTGCCATGTCATTATTCTAAGGTAGCCATCTTGTTCTAAACTTTGTGCGACCGAGTTCTGCTCGGGTGAAAATACGGAGAAAACGAATTTTCCCAGATTTGAGACTTAAGTAGTTAGATCGATTGTTTGGCCCCATAAACCCCTTTATTGCAACTTTCATCGAAATTGTTAGAGCCGTTTTCGATAACGTGATTAAAAAAAATATATAAATATACAAATATTGCTCGTTGTATTGGATATGGTCCCACTTTATTTCACTTGCCTCATTTTCCAATCCATAAAGTCGATCAGTCATGTAACGTCCTGGCATTAAAGCACGCCAGGGTCAGGGTCATCGGTTGGTGGCTGGATCGCATCCAGGGATTCTTCGCACCCTAAAAAATATCTATCTATAAAGAGTAGGTATGCCGTTCGTGTCTGTCCGTGTGACCGCTAAGTAAATATTTGTAAACTACACAATGGATTTTGATGTGGTTTTTATCATAATTTAGAAAATGTATGAGTAAACTACATTAATATTAAGCTTAAATAAATAATTCTCGAAGTTTTGACAAGTCGTAAATCAAGGTTCAAAATAAATAAATCAAATCGCCGTCCATTGTATGTTTTGTAGTGTTTGATTTATTTTTTGTTATGTATTTTTGTGGTGTACAATAAAGTATACATGAATAAATAAATAAATCGTGCGAAGCAGAGACGGATCCTATATCTATCATCGTATATATATATATGTTTCTGGATCTTAGGATGTTTTTTTTAATTTCTTTAGTTCACTTTTGTTGAAATCTAAAATTCTGGTATTCAGCTGCCGGTTAGACTCGAAGCCGACAAAAAAAAATGTTGTTCATGTTGTATGCGCCGTTATGCGCCGGTATGCGCTGGAGTCTGCCAGGTCGCGCTGCGCGCCGCTTCTCCGGGCGGCGAACGCGGGGGTAGCACGGGAGGTTCTCTTTGACTGCGTAGTAGCTAGTGGGATAATCAAATCCCGGCTAGCGATGATTACTCGGCAGATGCCGCTGCATTCCGGCGGATGCTTCGGTAAGCTGACGGACGCTCGTTGTATCGCAAGGGATTTTTCTTGTCAGTGTGCGCTGGCGGATAGAGGAATCCTCCTCGATGCTCTCTCCATGCCATCCGCCACTCTGCGCAGCCTGCGCACACTAAAGAGGCCTAGTATTGAAATTTTCCTCCAGTTGTGACAACTGTTTCATAGTCTCCGGAAAATCAATACCTAAAAAGATAATATCCAAAACTGGAACAGAATACCCATGCATGATATTATTTCCTCTTTGACCAAGCTCTCTGCAACAGGTCATAAGTCTGACCAAGCCTAAGGTCACGTAAAGTGTGCCAACGAACCCATTATAAAGTAGGTATAAATATCTCAAAAACATGTGTCCAAGGTTTTTTAAGAAGTATATTGACCTCAATGTTGCAGTTATTATGACTAATGATTCTAGCTGTAATGACAAGGCAATCAATAGCTTGATTTAGACCACAGGTACTCAACGTGGGTGATAACGCTCCCTCGTGGACTTTTGTGGCTTTCAAGGGGGCAGTAGAAGATCCAGAGAAAATTAAGAGGCGTTGAGATGGCACAAAAGAGGCGTGGGCAAATTAAAAAAAATATAGTCTAAGAAAATAAAAAAATAAAAAAACACGCAAATCACGCTAATCTAAAGTAATATTGGTTTTACGTGTGCGTAAATTCACATTTCGGTAGTTCGGGAAGTAAATGAAACTTGAACTAAAAGATAAAGATGTCTTTTCTGTCTGTCTATTAAAGGAGATAAGGAGATGGAAATGATTACATACAATCTTGGGCCTGAATGTAACGAGATGAATATGGTGTGAATGAATAGATTTAAATTTATCAGTCTATTTATATCATCTATTTAAATCTTAGATTTAAATCCAAATTAAGGCGGCGGTAAAATCCAAAATAACAATTCCAAGTCAAACGTGAGACCTATCTTCGGTGTCCAGTGTGGCAGCAAGGGTCGTATTAGGTAGGCAGGGTCAGAATTCGTAAAAGACAAAACAGTGGTCGTTGAAAATGAAAAATAATAAAGAAAGCACTCAAAACGCATCAGAAAATATGAAACCAGTGAGCAACCAAGAGCAGTCGGCAACTGCCTAGTGTCAATGTCAGTCAGCTTTCATGCCAGTGACATAGACGATTTTAATCTATATAAGATTTTTAAAATGATTTGAAATGTAAAGAAATGTAAAACTGATTTTAATCGACATATAAAAAATGACAATTATTGTATTGGTTTTTCAGTAATTAATAAATATTTTATTTATTAAATTGTCTGTAATTAGATATTGTATATAAATTTTAGTGCATTCAATTACTTTGAGTTAATTACTTAATGCGAAGGTTTTCTTTTTGTAATTGTGTAATCGATTACTCAATTAATCAATAAACTCACGAAACCATATTTCTCATATTTCTCAGCTTCCAGATTGAGAAGTGAGCTGATTTCTTATATTCTAAGATAAAAAAAAATGACTAATTTTTTAGATCATAACTTAACTTATTACATTTGGGCCCACCGTTTTCCATCTCTTTTAATGTAGATCTGAATGTAATGCAATTTTTAATAATATTTCATTCAGATCTATATTAAATTGGATGATTAAAAAATTTTTTTTTTTAATAAAAGAAAATCAAAACTTCCGATTTTACGTGAAACGTCAAAAGCCTGTTATTAAAAATTGCACTAAAAAATAATAGGAAGCACTGAAAATTAATTATTCAAATATTTCTGGTAAGTAGCATTCCCATCATCATATTAAGCTGAACGTGGATTTAGTGCTGTAGCAACGTTGATAACTGATTTCGGAAGTCGGTGGCAAAACACGAAAATTCAAAACCAAAAGACACCGACTTCCGAAATTAAAGTTTTTTTTGGAAGTCGTATTAGAGTAACAATAATAATATTTTATCGTGGCATTGTAACGTTCTAGAACAAAGTGAACTTCTAGTACTCAAAGTCAAAATCAAATTTCTTTAAAAGTCGTAATAAGTCGGTTGTTTTTTTTTTAAGTTTACCTTTTCCACACAAATTCGAATAACATGTAGACCTTCCTACCTGGTATTAGCATAAACTATTAAAAGAATATTCATGCCAAAAGAAGTAAAAAGAAGAAACGGAAGGAAGAAAGAAGTGAAGGGTGTGAAAGTTTAGCCATGGGTTCTCCACTACAGCCCCCTTATGGCAGATGTTTTTATGAACCATTTTGAAAATAAATACATTATAGGACAGTCTCAAATTTTATATTATTACCATTACGTCGACGACAAAAGTTCTGTTAGATTTAAACTTACCTCTGTGATTCGTGTAATTATAGTGTGATTCTTAAGCACCTGCGTTTCTCTTACACCCGTTCCCCGGCTATAATATATTGTTACGTCGTACGTACGAGATTTTTCGAGAAAGCACGGATTACAATGTGTTTGCGCTAAAAACTTCGAGAAGCATTCCATTATTATTAGTTTGAAGTTAAGTAGGTAACTACTTATAAACAATATTAGAACTCATCATTGTAATTTCGACCGTACGCCGAGGGCATAAAGTACCTATTTCTTTATTCGGTACAAGTAGGTTATTATTTTTTATACCTACTACTTTTGTATTTCCTGGTAATGTTTATTTGTTGATGTTTTTTCTGGAACCGTTCTACACATAGCTGGAATGTTCTTGAATATTGGCGGTATAAAAGCAGAGAGCCGACACACGATGAGTCAGATGCTGAGCGACCTTGAGCCTTCCCATCTAGCCTTCTGGGAACTCCAGAGGAAACTCAGATCCCCTCATTCAGGCCATATGCCCCCGTTAGTCCGCCCGGACAAAACATTAACCTTCGATGACATCGACAAAGCCGAGTGCCTAGCCGACAGTCTTGAAGCCCAATGCTCTCCCAGTACCCTACCAGTAGACAAAGCTCACCTCGATGAGGTCGACGCCGAAGTCGAACGTAGAGCCTCTATCCCTCCCATTGAAGACCCTGATTTTCCCCTGCCCCCCATCGAACCAGATGAGGTACATGAGATTATCAAAGGTCTGACAAATCGCAAAGCCCCCGGTTCAGACGGACTCACCAATAGGGTGGTCCAACTATTCCCAGCCCATTTAATTATGCTTTTGACCACCATCTTCAATGGTGCGTTAAGCAATAACATTTTTCCCCAGACGTGGAAAGAGGCCACTGTCATAGGTATCCCTAAACCCGGAAAACCCAAAAACGAGCCATCCAGTTATAGGCCCATCAGTCTGCTCAAGGTTCTAGGCAAGATCTATGAGAGGCTTATTTACAAGCGTCTCAGAGACTATGCAGAGACCAAGGGCCTCATCCCCAATGAACAGTTCGGCTTTCGAACTCAGCACTCTAGCGTGCATCAGGTCCATCGTATTGTCGAGCTAATCAGCGGTGCTCTCACCCATGGCCGACAAACGAGCGTAGTATTCTTCGACATAGCAAAGGCGTTTGACAAAGTCTGGCACAACGGTTTAATTTATAAGCTCTACAAACTCGGTGTGCCGGATCGTCTCGTGCTCATCTTACGAGACTATTTGTCGAATCGCACCTTTCGCTTCCGCATCGAAGGAGCCCTTTCCTCCCCCCGCCCCATAAGGGCAGGAGTCCCTCAGGGCTCAGTATTAGCCCCCCTCATTTTCACGCTATTCACCAGCGACATCCCCAAACACAGATCGACGCAGTTGGCTCTGTTCGCAGACGATACAGCGATCATCTGTAAGGGAAATTCAGCTACGATGCTGCTAAACCTCCAAAGGGCTGTCAACAACCTTGGCGCCTGGTTTAGAAAGTGGCGAATAGAAGTAAATCCCGACAAAAGTCAAGCGGTTAGCTTTTCTAAACCGAGAACTAGACCCCCCCCGTTCCCCCGACCTATCACCATGTTCGGCAAACCAATCCCTTGGGCTAGGCGCGCCAAATACCTAGGTGTTATCCTAGATCATCATCTCTCCTTTTCTGAGCACATAAAGACGGTTCGTTCGCGAGCCGCTTTCGCTCTAGGTAGACTCCATTTCGTTCTAAATGCACGCAGCAAATTGTCACTTAAGTGCAAACTGCGCATCTATACATCGTGTATCCGACCCATTATGACCTATGCGGGTGCAGTATTCGCCCACGCCAAGTCCCATTCCATCCATAGGTTGCAAGCCTTACAGAACCGTTTCCTCCGTAAAGCCACGGGAGCTCCCTTCTATGTCAGAAACGAGATCCTCCATCTCGTCTGTAAAATCCCTACGATCCACCAGTTCCTCAAACGCATGTCCAAGCGTTACTTTGACTCCGCTCCTAGACATCGCAACCCCTTGGTTGTCGAAGCAGCCAATTACGTCCCTTCCAGAATTAGCCAGATCCGCCGTCCTAGGCATGTCCTTTCCGACCCTGATGATCCCATTACTCTCCTCCAAGAGCAGAATAGGGCCACCAGTACTATAAACAAAAACAGACGCCTCCCGTCATTCCGACCTCGCCGCCGAGGTCCTTTGCGATCGCGACCGTGTCCCTGATTAAATAATACTCCTCCCCGACCCTTGCTCGAAAACGAGGTGCCAGCAAGTTGTTGCCGCTGAGCACGTAGCTTTAAACTACCCCGCTTAATAATCATGATATAAACCAATTTTGATCCAGCCTGTCCCTTCTTGCTGTCCTCCCCTCAGCGACGCCCTAAGCCGAGGTTCGTACCCCACAGGGGGTGCCCTTAGCGAGCGTTCGCCTAGTTTTAATTTAGTTTAGTATTTTGCCCCTGGCTGGAGGCTTTGAGTGTAGCAGCTTAAGGCACCCACAGGAAAGTCCGGTTAAGCAGCCAAGACCTTAGTGGTCATACTGCGAGATGCCCGTTCAAAAAAAAAAAAAAAAACACGATGAGTCAGTCTGATTTAGGCGATACAACGAAGCGAATCGAAGTGAACTAGAAGTGCGATATCTAAGCGAATAGTGATCAGTAGTGTATTTGTGATTAAGTTTCAAGTGTTTTGTGTTCAATAAAGTTATTTAAATTGTCTGATTGGTAGTAAATAATTTATCCCATACCCAGCTCGTAACAATTTGGTGTCAGAAGTGAGGGATAAATTATGCCAATTTTACCGAAGGACGACACGGACGGTGTCCGTACCAGGAGTCAGCGACAGCAGGACATGGACCAAAGGCGGTTTGGACATTCTCCAACACAGACACCGGGTGGTGTCCAGCCTACGTCAGTGCCAGTCGCTGGCCCATCCGCAGTTTCTACAGCATCAATGGCGCCAGACTTGTCAGCTTTAATGGCGTTGCTACAGGAGCAGTCTCGCCGTCAAGATGAGCAGTCTCGCCGTCAAGAGGAGCAGGCTCGCCGGTTGGAAGAGCAGTTGCAGCGAGACAAAGAGGAGCAGGCTCGCCGTCAAGAGGAGCAGGCTCGCCGGTTGGAAGAGCAGTTGCAGCGAGACAAAGAGGAGCAGGCTCGCCGTCAAGAGGAGCAGGCTCGCCGTCAAGAGGAGCAGGCTCGCCGGTTGGAAGAGCAGTTGCAGCGAGACAAAGAGGAGCAGGTCCGCCGCCAAGACGAGCAGATGCTCCTCATAAAGGATCTTCATGCAACTTTTGGCAAAGACCTAAAGGTGATGAAGGATCAGGTACAGCAGCACGAGAATCGCCTCTCAGAAGCCGAAGTTCAGATCGCTGGGGTGAAGAAGGCTTTGGGGGAACTGAAGACTGGAGACGTGACTGTAGCTTCAGTAGTTGCTGCACCTTCAGCGCGGGGCTTTAAGGTGCCTCCATTCGATGGCACATCTTCGTGGTCGGCTTATAAAATTCAATTTGAGGCCGTTATGAAGGCGAATGGATGGACAAAACCGCAAGCCATGACTGCGCTCACCTTGGGCCTCCGAGACCAGGCCCTAAACATTCTTGAGGCGCTCGGCAAGAATGTAACCTACGAGCAGCTGCTGGAGGCGTTAGAGTCCAGATACGGCGACGCACACCTGGAGCACGTATTTCGTGCTAAGTTGAAGGATCGTGTTCAACGTAGTGCCGAGAACCTACAGCAGTGGGCCCTCGAAGTTGAAAAGCTGGTTCGGAAAGCATACCAGTCTGCCCCTGCACTTATCGATGGGAATCTGGTACAAGCGTTCGTTGATGGAATACGCGACCTAGAAGTTAGAGCCGCTGTGAGACTTGGGCATCATGAGACGCTGAAAGACGCCTTGGCCCATGCCTTAGAAGTAGAGGCAGTGAGGCAGGACCACCGAACGCACCGCGTCAGGGAGGTTGTAGCATCACCTGTACGCGACCGGCCGCAAGGGTACAGTCCTAGGTGCTACACTTGCGGAGAAAGGGGTCATCTTCAGTCAAGCTGTCCTAAGCGCAACACCCCGAGAGAAGACCAGCAGGGAAGGGTGGCTGAAGTGACTGCCCAGCCACAGCAGGGAAACGAGTAAATGCCAGGACTGGGGGGCGGGTGCTGGCTGGTATTGAAAGAGCCCCGAGAATCTTGATCTCGCAAGCACATGATGGGAACAGCCTGACCATCAAAGGCGAAGTCAACGGAACACCATGCAAACTGACGTTGGATACTGGAGCTTCTCACACGGTCGTCAATTCTCACCTAGCAAGTCGGTTTCTTGGGGACTACGTCGATAACCACGACCGTATACGATTACTAACAGCTACCGGTCAGCACATAATCGTCCGAGGCAAGAAGGAGGTGGAGTTAAAATTGGGTGATAGAACTTACCAGCACAATGTCATCGTGGCCGATATAGTGGACGATTGCATCTTGGGCTTGGACTTCATGCGGAAACATCGTTGCGAGATCGACGTTGATCAAGGAGTATTGAAATGTGGTTCAGATGAAGTCTTCATGGAAGGTGCACCATCAGGAAAAGTGTACTGCTTGAAAGAGATTGTTCTTCCTCGCAGATCAGAAACAATTGTGCCAATTAGTTTACCACAGAATTCTAGACACAAAGATCGAAGTGTTCTGATAGAAAGGGTGAACAATGACTTCCCATGGAAGATGGCACGTACTCTGGTCAAGGCCACCAACGTCTCAGCAGTACGCATACTGAATCCAAGTGACAAGGAGCATGTCATCAAGAAGGGTACCTTGATCGGTACTTGCGAGGAAGTAGTTTGGATGCGTCAATTGCAGGATCCGCCTACCGGAAATAAAATTCGTAGTGCAAAATTTAACGTGTCAACGCTTTTGGAAAACTGCGATTTAACTAAAGGAGAAATGGACAAGGCTAAGAAGATGTTACTTCAGTACGCCGACACTTTCTCTTCAAATGATGCTGACATAGGGAGAACTGGACTTGTTCAGCATAAGATTAATACAGGCAACGAGTTACCAATCCGTCAGCGACCAAGAAGACTGCCAGTTGCACGAGAAAAAGAGGTGGAAACCATGATTGAGGGAATGGTGAAGGACGGTGTTATAGAACCTTCATCGAGTCCATGGTGTTCTCCTGTGGTCCTGGTAAAGAAAAAAGACGGCAGTATGCGCTTCTGTGTGGATTATCGACGACTGAACGACGTCACGAAGAAGGACAGCTACCCGCTGCCTAGGATCGATGACACACTGGATACGCTGACTGGTATGAAGTGGTTTACCACACTTGACCTGAAAAGTCGCTACTGGCAAGTAGAAATAGACCCCAAGGATAAGGAGAAAACTGCATTTTCAACAGGAAAAGGGTTGTGGCAGTTTAAAGTTATGCCATTAGGTTTGTGCAATGCTCCTGCGACGTTTGAAAGGTTGATGGAGCAAGTACTCGCCGGATTGATTGGAGACGCATGTCTTGTATATCTAGATGACATTATCATCATGGGCCGTACATTTGAAGATCACCTTAAAAACCTCAACCGAGTGCTGTCGAAAATCCAAACAGCAAATCTCAAGTTAAGTCCGAAAAAGTGCTCGTTTTTCAGACAACAAGTAAACTTTTTAGGACACATAGTTTCGGGGGAAGGTGTTCAAACAGACCCAGAAAAAGTAATCGCCGTCAAGGATTGGCCAGTTCCGAAAGACAAGACACAGGTCAGAGCATTTCTGGGTTTGTGCTCCTACTATCGAAGGTTTGTCAAGAATTTTGCCGACATTGCGAAATCCCTGCACAAACTCACTGAGGAAAAGCGGCAATTCTGTTGGGACGAGAACTGCGACGTCGCATTTCAGGAATTAAAGAAACGTCTGTGCAATACACCTATTTTGGGATATCCTGACACTGAAAATGACTTCATAGTTGACACCGATGCAAGTAATACTGGAATTGGGGGCGTGCTGTCTCAACGGAAAGGAGACCAAGAGGTTGTGATAGCTTACTTCAGCAAGTCTTTATCCAAACCAGAAAGAAATTACTGCGTTACAAGACGGGAGCTACTCGCCGTAGTAAAGACATTGCAGCACTTCAGTAAATATTTGCTGGGACGTAAATTCCAATTACGAACTGACCATGCTGCATTGAAGTGGCTATTACAGTTTAAGAATCCAGAGGGGCAAGTGGCGAGATGGATTGAACTACTACAAGAGTTTGACTTCATAACTGAACATCGCAGTGGGAGAACTCACGGTAACGCAGACGCCTTGTCAAGAAGACCTTGTCCTGAAGACTGTAAGCACTGTGCCAGGCAAGAGACTAAGGAAGTAGTGCCCGTGAGGATGCTTAGAACAGATCTCAGCGATGAATGGAAGGAAACCCTACAGCAGGCTCAGCAAAATGACTCGGACATCAAACCGATCTTCGAGTGGGTCAAAGCTGGTGCTCCTAAACCTAAGTGGAGTGATGTGGCTGCGATGAGTTCTATCACGAAGAGTTATTGGGCGCAATGGAATAGCTTGGTGATCCAGGATGGAGTCTTGTGCCGTAAATGGGAAAACGCTCGAGGGGACAGCCGTCATCTACAAATGGTTGTCCCTAAAGCTAAGGTACCGGATGTTCTACGGCTCTACCATGATGGATGTTCAGGAGGACATATGGGGGTAAAAAGGACTCTACTAAAAATTCGAGAACGCTTTTACTGGATCCACTGTCGAGATGATGTGGAGGACTGGTGTCGCAAATGTACCAGTTGTGCGGCCGTGAAAGGACCCCACACACGCAGCCGAGGTGCATTAAAAGTGTACAACGTTGGAGCCCCTTGGGAACGGATAGCACTAGACGTTGCGGGACCATTTCCAGAAAGTGAGAGCGGAAACAAGTACTTCCTGGTGGTCATGGATTACTTCACAAAGTGGCCAGAAGTCTTCGCCATTCCTAACCAAGAAGCTACAACCGTCGCAGATAAATTAGTTCAGGAAGTTTTCTGTCGTTTTGGAGTACCCTTAGAAATACACAGCGATCAAGGAAGGAATTTTGAATCGCAAGTATTTCAGGAAACTTGTCGATTGATGGGTACCTACAAAACCAGAACCACCTCTTACCACCCACAATCTGATGGAATGGTGGAACGATTCAACCAAACGTTGGAGAGATATCTGGCAAAAGTCGTGGAAAGCAGGCAGAGGGATTGGGACAAGCACATACAGCCGTTTTTGCTGTCCTACCGCAGCGCAGTCCACGAAAGTACGACTGTGACGCCAGCCTTCGCGAACTTTGGAAGAGAATTACGGTTGCCTGCAGATTTAATCACTGGAGCTCCCCCTGATGCTCCACGTAGTGTAACAGATTACGCAAATGATTTGCGTAACAAGTTGAATGATGTTTATGAGCATATCCGACAATCCGGCCAACAGATGTCTGAGAAGACGAAGACCCGTTATGACCGCAAGGCAAACAGTAGGGGTTTCGACGAGGGTTCACTGGTGTGGTTACATAACCCAGTGCGGAGCAAGGGAAAGTCTCCGAAATTGCAAGCAAATTGGGATGGACCATACCGAGTCGTGACTAGGATCAACGATGTCACCTACCGAATACAGAAGGGTCTACGAGGTGCGCCTAAGATTGTTCATGTAGACCGATTGGCCCGATACTACGGGGCTAATGATGCTCGGGACGAGCATGTCTAAGGAGGGGGCAGTGTTACGTCGTACGTACGAGATTTTTCGAGAAAGCACGGATTACAATGTGTTTGCGCTAAAAACTTCGAGAAGCATTCCATTATTATTAGTTTGAAGTTAAGTAGGTAACTACTTATAAACAATATTAGAACTCATCATTGTAATTTCGACCGTACGCCGAGGGCATAAAGTACCTATTTCTTTATTCGGTACAAGTAGGTTATTATTTTTATACCTACTACTTTTGTATTTCCTGGTAATGTTTATTTGTTGATGTTTTTCTGGAACCGTTCTACACATAGCTGGAATGTTCTTGAATATTGGCGGTATAAAAGCAGAGAGCCGACACACGATGAGTCAGTCTGATTTAGGCGATACAACGAAGCGAATCGAAGTGAACTAGAAGTGCGATATCTAAGCGAATAGTGATCAGTAGTGTATTTGTGATTAAGTTTCAAGTGTTTTGTGTTCAATAAAGTTATTTAAATTGTCTGATTGGTAGTAAATAATTTATCCCATATTCAGCTCGTAACAATATAAATAAAACAAAAAAATTGAAATAAACAAAATTATTTTAAAAAACAAAAAACCCGACTGCAAAAACACATAACTGAAATTTTGGTATTGCAGGCTGGGGAAAATTTCAGGTTATTGGTTTGTCCCCGCCTGCAATACCAAAATTTTATAGATTACTAGCTGCGCCCCGCGGTTTCACCCGCATAAGTCTCGATCCCGTAAAAATATCGGGATAAAAAGTATCCTATGTCCTTCTCCGGGTCAAGGTCTATCCATATCCCAAATTTCATTCAAATCCGTTCAGCCGTTTTAGCGTGATGTCGTGACCAAGGGAAATAGGGATTCATTTTTATATATATAGATAATGCTTGTTTTTTTCTTTTCAGTCATTTGTTTTTGCAGTCGGGTTTTTGTTTTTTTAAATAATTTTGTTTATTTTGTTGATGGTCTATGATAACATAAGATTGGATCAGACATACCGCCATTTTATTGCACGTTAAAGAAAATGATTCTCTTCAATAACGTCACGCCGTATGCTATGACGTTAATTCGCCTGCTCAATTTATCATTCAAAGAGCAAAAACTATACAGGTTCATTTATTTTGTTGCTACCAATGGAAATAGAGTGGATTCGTACGTCATATTCGACAATGAGTAATGTGAATCCGTTGACAAACCTGCTTACTTGGAAATTAATCATTTTATTGAGAAACTGGATTCAAAGGTTAGTTGAGGTCACTATATTAGTAACCCTGTATAAAGGTTGTGGCTCGTGGGCTTGTGGCTAAATAATAACAGCCGCACAGTTCCATCAAAGGTTAAGCTATGCTTGCCCATCCGGGTGACCATCCATTACATATTACTTTGACATTTATCATAAAACTGTGGAGTCGCTACCTAGTTACGTATCGATTTACCGCGCAGACCGCTAATTATTGCGTCTCTACGAGAATTAGTCTTTCATCTGTGCACAACCTACGTCATTAAAACAACTTATTCTAAAAATAGCTTGTTCTTTTTGGTAAAGCCAGCTATCGGCTCCAAATTTTCCGATATTTGAGGTATTCTATACCTATTAAGATCATAAAGAATCAAATTTCAAGCAGCTTCAGAATTTTCGGATCACACTATTGGTCTAGTAAAACGAAGATATGTGTAGGAAGTTTGAAATGTCACTCACAACAAGCAAACATTTAAACGTACATTGACTGTCATTAGCACATTCACTTTATTTACACTGCGGAATTCTTGTTGAGTAAGGTCAGGCTCCGCCCGCAGACGTGACGCGACTCTAGTAGAACATTTTTTTATGAAAACTTCATGTTGTTTACCAGAATCGTGTCGCGCCGTCGTCGCCTCGTACTTGTCTGCGAGAGCCTACAGACGCGTCGTCACTAGTTCATTGACCTACAATAATATGTGACGTGATCACACATAAGCAACATTCCGGTTCTTGTCATACAAAATCAAGTTATTTATTTATTACATACATTTGCTACCATTTCAGTCTCCCGATTCGGTAGTATGTAGTTAATTATCAATTTATGAAATAATACAACACAAGATTTATAAATTAAAAACGTAACACGTGTAACGTTACCCTTGCGAACTCGCTCAGTGAATATGAGAAAAGATCTATTCTGTCGGCAACTAAAAGTGTGCCCATTGTTCGCGTCAGAGGGACATTCTCCAACAATTAAGTTCGACTGCGCGGCACTGCAAACAAGTTGGGCCGTCGCCGGCGCTGCACGTACCCATCTGGCACACACAAGCCTATCCCCTGAAGCACGCTCGGATTATTTATGTTACCCCGGAACACTCCAAGCATATGCAACGGCAGTGCTAGATCCCTCCTCGTTTCCAACTTGTTGTATCCAACCATGCCCAACACGAACAAGGTTGGATACATCAAGGGGTAAAAGGGATATACTCCATACCGCCTTAGGTATATGTATCTCGTAAACTTGTTCTGTGTGCGCTCCAACATGAGACTATATTTAGTCTCATGTGGAGCCCATACTGCCGCATTATCATCCAACTGACTCCTTATTAGAGCGTCATACAGTGCCGAAATGGCTTTAATATTTGTAAAACCTGTTGCTCTGCGAAGCATAAATTCCATTCGCTTGTAAGCCTTTTTACAGACATTGATAATATGCTCCTGGAATCTCAATTGAGTATCCATGCGAACACCAAGGTCCCGCACTGCCTCCTCCCTTTTCATAGGCACGTCGTCCACTTTGTAGCTGTGGTGGAGTGGAACTCTTGCCCGACTGAATGTTAGAACGAAACATTTAGTAACATTGAATTGCAGCACTCGATCAATGTCTTGCTGAAGGTGGTGGCAGTCATTCTCGTTTTCTATGGCTAGCAGCAACTTGAGGTCGTCTGCAAATAGCAGACACCTGGCATCTCTTATTACGTCAGGCAAGTCATTGATCATTATTAAAAATTCTAACGGCCCTAAATTGCTCCATTGACTCACCCCTGATCTAGTGTTGGCTGCGACCGGAATCCACGGTACTCTGTATATTGTTTCCTGTCAGAATTGGAACAATTTGGGTGTGCAGCCAACTTTTACTAACTTTGATAATAAGACATCATTATTGACCTGGTCAAACGCCTTTTTAACATCAAAGTAGGCGGCGTCCACCTGCACCCCGGCATCAATATGAGGAACTAAGCACGTCATGGCATTCAATAGGTTGCTGGTCGTGCTACGCGTTGGTGGAAAGCCGTTTTGGGCGTCTGAAAGTTGCCATGCTACTTGCTCCTGGACATCCCGCTGAAAGGCACACTCAAACACCTTCGCTGGTGTCGACAAAATCGCCATTGGTCTAAAAGATTCGGCTACCATCCCGTCTCCCCTTTTTGGTATGGGAATTACGCGGGTGACCTTCCAACGTTCTAGAAAGTATATGATGTTTCTAGGCATAAGTTAAACATGTGTACGAGCGGCTCTGCTTACACCGATCGGCAATCTCGCATAATAAATGCCGGAATGCCATCCGGGCCTGCCGAGCGCTTGGGTTTGAGCAGAGCAAGCGCAGCTTGAACTTGGCCGAGTTTCAGTCGCAGGATTTGCACACGCGCGCTGCTTGCGCCCCCGCTTTCACCGCTTCGTTCAGGTCAAGCCGTGCGGGCTCTTCATTATACACGGAATAGAAATAATTTCCAAATTCCGTCACACATTCGGTCTAATAAAATTATCCCCTCTTTCATAATTTTGCTACATTTAGTGGATCTCTTTTTTGACCTAATATAATCCCAAAATGACTTAGGATCCTTTGCTAAGTTACTCTACTTAATTTGTGTACTAACGGTGAATACTTTCTTTAAATGCTCTGAATCTACAAAAAGCATTGTAATCAACACGCGATCCCATAAATTTATCCCGCTTATGAAGTCTCGCCTTTAATTGTATATCGGAAATTACTTCTTTCGTATAGCATTCTAGATAATAATACTTACGATTTACAGGTTTTGGCTTCAATTCAACTACATAATTAAAAACATCGTTAAAATACTCTAAAGCTTGTTCTAGTTGCTGCATGCTATAAATCGGATTCCAATCGGCGGAGGCCAATGAGGAATATAATAAGTATATATCTTATTTATGTTTCGTTTGTGAGCTTAATATGATCGGTTTTTAGCGTAGGTTTTAGTAAGAAAATTAAATTCAAGTTGCATTGTTTCTGGGATTGTTTCTAAGAACTAGTGACTACACTTGTATCATCATGAATTTTAAAATCAGGCGTATCATATCGAGTATTCGTATCCTAAGTGTGAACGCCCATTTCGACCATATCGTAACTCTCACCGTGTCATGCCACAGTCATGCCAAAAACCACGTCCACACTTACGATACTGTGTCTTGTCAGCGTTTCTCCAACGCGTGTCGTCACGTGTAGACGCTCATTATTTTATTAGAAATGCGACAGCTGTCAGTAAGAGTGGACGTACCGTGATCTCCACTCGGCTTAAAATATTATCGACTCCTAAAATTAGCTTAAGCCTCGTGGCACTAACATATTTATTTGCCTAACTTTCCCGCCGACTGTAAACTGACATCATGTATATTATTGGTCGCTACTGTCGCTAGCCTAGTTATCCAATCCGGTATTTCAACTTATTCCACATTTCAACACACACGCATAAGTTTGATTTTCGCTGACCTCCGTATTTTTTTTTAAATAAAATTTTAACAATACTCTCTGAATGGAAACATAATATAATAATTAGCGTTCGAATATAATTAAAAATAAGTAGGGGCAAACTGAAACCAACTGGGGTTCAGCGGACGCAAGAATTCGACGTGTGAAGATTCGCATTTATGTGCGGAACTCACACTGGTTATTCCCCCTACTGAGCAAGTTATACCAGTGGTTTTTCCTCGTATATATAAGTTTTTATTAGTCACAAACCTCCATATGTGACTGTATCGCAGAGACGGTGTGGTCGTGTTTTGATCTGCAGCTTCTGGCGAGAAACTCACAATGTCAGACAGTGATGTACATTACAGCAAAATCCCCGTGCCCAACACGACAGCCTTCCGACCACCACTGGTGTCCATTGTAGTGGAGTATCTCGTGCTCGTGCTCACTCTCGCCGCGTTCATATATGGAATGACGTCATGGTGCCTTATCAAGAAGTTTCGGCACTTCAAAAACTTTGTGTACATCAACGCCATTGTATCAAGTTTACTGCGCTTAACAACAGTGTCAATCATCATACCTGGTGTTATGCAAATTATTGTGATTGATGACAAAGATATCTTAGATATTTGTCGCTATATTTGTACGTACTTTTCAGCAGTGCAGAACTATTGGATGTTGGTGATATGTTATATATTTTATGTGGATATTGTGCAAGTGTTTCGAGGATATGTGAAAAGGAAGTATTTAAAATGTTGTCTGTTTGCTTGGGGTATACCTTTTCTAACTTTTCTGACATATTATGTTTTTATATACTTTAATGAGCGACACTTACATGTTTATTTATCAGGATCTACTATGAATTTTGTCGCTGATTCTGTGGAAGTTTTTTTAATAGTTTCGCCTTTAATGATTAATTGTTGTCTTTACGGTGTGGTTCTATTTTCTCTGTGTAATTGTTTCAATCCGAAAGCGACAACTTCTACTAACAACTGGCGTCGCTTCTACATAGCTACTTTGTTGTTTGTTTTGAGTGACGTCATAGTGTTGTCTTCATTCATGTGGGACATTATGAGCATTACATTTTCAATAGGAGCAGTTATGTCTAAGTTGCAACAGATAGCAATTGACTTATTTCTTCCTTTAGTTCGGAGTAATAGGGAACTGTGGCAGCAATATTATGCGCAAAAATTAGCCACGAATATTCCATGATTAAAATGCGTTAATTAAAACTGCATTATTTTACGTCAATTTATGTTTGACAATGAGTTACAAAATTCAAAGAACACTCAAAAGAAGGAAGTTCTTTTTGACGCATGTTTTTGTTTTTTGTTAGTTATTACTTAAAACTTGGCAGGCAGGTAATAAACGTTCGTTGATTCATCAATGTAAAAACCCAAGATTACCATAACAACATTCTGTGTGGTAAAATATACCTACGTTTTAATATAGAACCTATTCGGAAACTCCGTAGGTATACATAATGTACATAATGTAGGTGTACATAATGGGTTGAATGAACATCAAAGTGTGAAAATATATATATAAAAAACTATAAAAAAAACAGTGTTTATTTGCGTCATACCTCTACGTCAACTTTGTGTGATTGTAAATAGTGTTAAGTACTTAACTTTGCGGTGAATATAACATCTGTACAACTTAAAGTTGTATCGTTTTATAACGCTACAGCTGAGCATTAGGTGTTGGGTTCGATCTCTAGGTCAGGCAAAGTTTTATTGAGTTTTTCCAACAGAAACTTAATAATAACAGCCCAGAGTCTGGATTTGTGTCTGGGAATAAGCTCGCTTCATTACATGAGACTGAAACATAACTGGCGAATTGGGGTGTACAGGTGTACTATAGATACACTTCTGCCCAACCCTTCGGGGGAAACGCCGTGATTTTATATTATGTTATATATACCTACTACTTCTATAGCAATACTTTAGATCAATGTGCAGTGGTCGGCAAACCGCGGCTCGCGAGCCGCATGCGGCTATTTGGCTTATAGAGGGCGGCTCTGTACAAATGTCGATGAGTGCAAGCAAAGATATCCGCGGTTGTCGGGGTTTCGGTCATCAAGCAAGATATCAAATTTTATTCAAAATTCAAACTATTGTTTAAAGATTTGTTTACACCAAAAATTAACAGGACTTCGAAAATTAATCACCTACTGTAAGTAACTTTCAAAGTTTTCCAAGGTTAACTTGTTAATAAGTAAAGATGCCTTCATCTTTAATCATTATGGAATAAATACTAAGTAATCTTTTTAAAGATAATAAATTAGTTTTTGTTTGTGGTGACCTAAATATTGATCTATTAGTTAGACACACTATAAATATAAGCTTATATCATTGTTTAAATCGTTCAATTTAAAATGTATATTTAATGAAGCGACTAGAATAACAGTAACCCCAGGTTCATGCATTGACAGTATATTTACTAATAAAAAAATGATGATGTGGATATATTTAGTAACCTGTTCCGCTTAGCTATTTCTAAAGAATCTTAAAAAGACCCTCAATGAAATCGACACGTATTTCATCTCTCAACGAGGCATCCTCAGGATGACGATTGACTTGTCGCGAACTAGACCACGGCATGTTGCCACACCAAGCACTGAGCGCGCTGTGTCTGCGCTCAGTGCTTGGTGTGGCAACACGCCGTGTTGATTTCCTTCAGGGTCTTTTTAAGACTCTTTAGAAATAGCTAAGCGGAACAGTTTACTAAATATATCCACATCATCATTTTATAATGGATTTCCGCAAGGTCACGCCTGAATCAATTAACTATTTACTAATTGTAAAATACAAGACTCATCCTTAATTAGTGGCGTTAGGTCTGACCATACGTGGGCACGCCACAAATGCGGCGATAAGACCCCTCTTTGAGGAGTGGCTAGAGAGGCGCCACGGCGTCCTCACCTTCCGCCTGACGCAGGTCCTCACCGGACACGGCAGTTTCGGGAGGTTCCTGCACAGGATAAGGCGGGAGGAAACGCCTGGGTGTCACCATTGTGTGGATCGCCCGGAGGACACGGTGGAGCATACGGTGGAGGTCTGCCCAGCTTGGGCGGAGCATCGCCGTGTCCTCGTGGAGGCGATCGGCGGCGGTGATCTCTCGCGTCCGGCCCTGGTTTAGGCCTTGGTACGGAGCGAGAGGAAATGGGAGGCCGTCACCTCCTTCTGCGAAGCGGTAATGCTCGCGAAGGAGGAGGCGGAACATAAAAAAAAAAAAAAGTTTTGTCAAGGATGTTGAATAGCAGACACAATATCCGAGAGTTCCTGCGTAGTCGAATAAGGAGCCATTTGAGCATCTTGCGATAATTAGAAACATGATCATACTTTTTAAGGTTAAAAATAAAACGAATACAGATATATTTAGTATAGTGATCGATTCTGTTCATCTTGTACCTACAGGTCGTAACGTAATGGTACTACTAAAGACTATTAGTAATCAGGAATAGCCTATGATAACGCCAAGTTTGATTGGGTTAATATACAGGATTTTTTTTAAACAGTGCGCAAACTTGAACACGTGACTTTACTTGTAGTTTGCGCACTGGTTAAAAAATTTCCCTGTATATAATAAATAAATGAAATAGCTGTGTCCCCATATATGTATATTGTTTTTTCTATTTTATTCAAAGTCTGTATTTTCAATAACATGTCTGCCTAACTGCGTATTAGTTTGTCGGCAGTTGTTCTCGTGTAACAATGGATTACAAATTTTGATAATAAATGTGCTGATATTACTTAATTATCCTATTATATTAAATTAGCAATATTTATATATATAAATATATATGTAATCACGTTCTCGAAAACGGCTCTTACAATTTCGATGAGACATCGATCTAGCTGGGTCTTATTATAATGGGAAAATTCGTTTTCTCTATTTTCACAACCTCGGGAATGTGACAACATTGATATACCTTGGATGATAAATTTTATCTATTTTCATCCGAGCAGAGCTCATTCGACCAGGTACTGTTAAGTAAATTATAATAAATATACCTACAGTCGAAATTAAAAATCTCTCATTTTTACAAAAAGGTGTTTTCGCAAACGTGAGGTTTGTTACAGACATAGCTATGGACTCAATGAGATATAATGTTTTTGTAGAACTCTTTTAAATTGGTTTTTAGATTTGACATGCTATAGCAGTTTTGAGGGTATCTCTTTCACTAAGGTAATGAAGGGTAGATATGTTTACGTTCCACTTTGTGGTATTGATTATTAAATGTTACAGTCGACAAATTTAACTTACTTTTAAGAACGATCGGGAGTACTTTACATGAACAATTATTAAAGTATTGCGTAGCAATGATATTTCGCATTGTCACGCACGTTACTATACTGCATAGCTGTCACGTACATTACTATTGCTACTACAATGTGTAGCTGTGACCTGCGTTACTATTACATTGTGTACTTGTCGCGCACGTTACTACTAAAATGCGTAGCTGACTATACTCAAACCATATTTTTATACAAATCCACAGATAATTTTTGTATTTGGCATGCAATACCCGGCATTAACAAAGGCTTTTATTGACTTCTAGTACCATTACGAATTGTATTGATAAGACAAGGAAAACAATAGATTAGAACGCTGTGTGCACAGAATCTCGTTTAAGCAAATTGGTACGTTTGTTTCTGACTGTTATTGTAAGGTTCGGTTTTAAACTTTTTTTATACCGAGTATATTGGGGGTGGTCACATATAAATCTATCATCTACTTTAATCTTGAGCTCAAGGTTAAAGTATTCATGTATTATATGTATATTATTAGCTATTCAAGTATTAAAGTTACGGGGTTTCAATACAATGATAATGCATTGGACTGATATTATTATAAGTTACTGAAAAGCTTAGGGCAACCTGAAAGTCTTAGTAAAAATGTCTACTGTACAAGTGGCAATTATCAAGTGGAAATTATTGCCACCTATCTAGGCCCTCTAGTTGAAGATGACAATCGTATTTAATATAAGTCAATACAACAATATAATCATGATAAAGTCCTTTTCGATCGATTCTTATAATACTCGTGCCACAATAACCGGTTGCTCTTCACTAAAGGAACAAAAATGGCCATAGCTATCATTTGGAGGCTTAATGTAACACCTCGTACTAAAATTGAAAGAGCAAATACATCCCAAATAATAAATGTCAACACAAACACGTTGCTTAAAATAAATATGGTCGTCGCCACAGACAAACGACGCCATTTTTCTTTAAATCTGTCTTTTTTAGAAACTGCACTCGTGTTTATATCCTTACAAAAAAACAGAGAATACACCAGTTTTATAAAGAGAGTCAAATTTATAAACGAAGGCAAAATGTTGCTCGTGACATAGACGCTTATGATAAGAAACATATAAGATAATCTATTATTATTTTCTTCTGTTGCTAGTTCAAGGATTAGAAAAACGAATGAAAAAATGATCAAATATATCACAGGCACGCCCCAAGCGAAGATGGAGCTTTTAAGATATTTCCTCTCGATATTTTTATGAAACACTTTAACAATATCAACGTAAAACATATAACACATTACTAACAACCAATTGTTATACACCGTCGTTAGATAAAAAAAAGTTATAAACCACGGTAATGTAATGCACTTTCTCAAATCAATAGTCCTTTCTTCACAATGAATCAAAGTAAGTGACATAACAGTCAATCGGAGTATATTTACTACGGTTGCACTGATATACACGTAGTTGTTGAAATTGCGAAAATTCCTGATGAGGTACCACGACGTCACTCCATATGTAAATGTAGCCAGACACAAGGCGAATTTACAATAGTGTCCAATCACATACACGGGAACTAATGAAGGCTCCAGGTAATCATAGCCCGCTGTACAGCCTGAACTGGTATCGCAACCTGCCATGGCGAATATTACACGTTGTACCAACACTCGGATACTAGTCATTAGCAAGTATTGCACTTTTTTATTAACACTGCTCTCAAAACGGTGAAGGAAAACATCGTGAGGAAGCCAGCATATCCTAGAACCAAAAATTCGTAGACATGTGACATGTACCAAACCGCACTGGGCCCGCTTAGATTAGCACACCCCTCCTTCTCGAAAAGAGGAAGACTGTCCCAGCAGTGGGACCATTATAGGCTAATTATGCTGATTATGAACTTCAGAATACTATATCGTAGACAACAGATACATTTGTGACTCCCTAACGAGTAGATCGAACTTTACTATAACTGGGAAAGAAACACACTAATGTGATTCAACCGCTTTTTTAGCACTTAGCGTACAAATCATGTTTACCTTGTCTTATCAGTACAGTTCGTAAATTGCCCTGATGGTTAACAAAAGCTTAAGATAACATGGCGTAACACATCCATTGTTTAATATAAATAATATATTATTATATGCATATTTAAAAAAAATGGTGTGTGTGACAATGAACTCAAACTTTCACTTATGATCTAATTAGCGCTTTAGTCGTTATTAGCGTCATAATAGCGCCCCCCCAGCTAGATGGACCAATGACTTAAGAAATCTGCGATAGACTGAATTGATTTACACACTTGTCTTATAATCATACAATCTTATTGGAATATTTTATAACGTTGTGCACCGCGATGAAAGTTCCTCTGTGTAGGTCCCCAATACAGGTAAGAACGATCCCCGAATATGAAGTTTGGGTCATGGTGGCTTTGGCAGGTATCGTGTGGACGGACTTTCAATGTGTCTGAAAAGAGGTAAGAACTATCGAAACTGTCTGACTACTGAGGAAACATCTTTTTAAAGTTCCCCAAGTTAAAATTCAGGTTTTTATACTATTTTTTGCCACACCATATCTGCCAAAGCCACCATGATCCAAACTTCATATTCGGGGATCGTTCTTACCTGTATTGGGGACATAAACAGAGAATCTTTCAGCCTTTATAGAATAACGAAGGTCTGATCGTCGCGGAATCTTGGGCCATAATGACCACAGCGTGCCAGTGTGCTCTACTGTCAACGATTGTTACCTGGAACCTTCAGTCGTTCCCATGTATGTGATCGGATACTACACTCAGTTCGGCCTGTGTCTGGCTACGTTCATATACGGACTGACATCCTGGTACTTAATAAGAAAGTTTCGTAATTTTTCAACAACTACGGGTATGTCAGTGCAATCCTAATGAATATAAGACGTTTAATATTCAATTTCTTTAATTCATTTCGAAGAAAAAACAAAAAACTATTGATTTCAGAAAGTGCATTCGGTTATATTCGTTTATTATCTTTGTTTATTTAATCATAATAATAATACCCCACCGCCGTATCTCTACGTTGACGTCGTGGTGAGGCTTGCGCGCTCTGAACTCTAGGTCTGTGCCGGTAGAGTTTACTTTGCCGAAACGGGTCTAGGGTGAAGAGCCAGACCGGCTATAGTGGAGATTCGCAAGAGCAAATGTGCTCGGAGGAAAGAAGTATTCCAGTAAGATGCTGGCCGGACGCTGGAGGGATCTTGACCGTACTTCCGGGATTGTCCTGATAGCCGTGGAATACCTCTCCACTCCTCAAGCATCTCAGGACATGTTACCCCTTGTCGATACGCCACTATGTGCTAGCGACAGTTTCCGGGGGCCCATATTGAGTGTGCAATTCAACCCCTGCCATTTCATCCTTGTACACTGTATAACATTGTTCAGACTCAACATTGTGGAACATATTTATTCCATAGTTCAAGGTAACAAATCCACTATAGCCACCCAGACCCATAGCCTAATATGTTTTGGGCGGCCGAACTTAGCCTTTCTGACAATTTTTCTATGTGTGGGCCCCATTGTAATTTACTGTCAATAGTGATTCCAAGAAAAGCTGTCGAAACAACAGGGTCCAACTCTGTTCCATTAACTTTAACATTGGTAGATAGCTGTCTGACATTTGGTATTGAAAATTTAATGAGTTTAGTCTTTTTTTCGTTCAGAAGAAAATTATTTACATTAAACCAATTCACAACTTTAGAGAGTGCATCGTTAACTTGTTCAAAGCTGAATAACTGACGTTTGATTTAAAAAATGAGGGATATGTCATCTGCGAATAATACTATCTTGTGATTATCCCTTATGTGATATAATAAAGTAATACATATTAAAAACCTTAGATAACTGTTACTACACACGTAATGTTGACGGCGTCGTGTGTCGCAGCGTGATGCCTTTAAAAACTTATATTTTTGTAATTGCACCCTCGAGTTACTAGTGAAACATGCATATGACTTTATAATAGCATTAATTAGACTGAGATGCTGCATTGTAAAGTATACTGAATTCACGTAATTTGGCACTTTTAACACAATTTCTTAAGGTCCTTTTTATGACGCGCACTAATCGAAACCCACAGTTACTAAACAAAATGGCCTAGCCAAAAGAAACTAGCACCCTCTCGTTGTACTATATTGACGCATAGATTTCCCATACTTCTACTCTTGTCTAACACGTTGATTATTGTATTTGTGCATCTCGCTTGCACATGATATCGTGAAGTTGGTTAACAAAGACCACAGTTAACTATTCTTCAGTTATTATACAATAGAAAAATTTAAAATATTTATTCAGAGCAGAGTCAGATAATGTTATACGCTAGATAACTTTTCAACTATTTAAATGAGGATTATTAAATCGGCCCTAAGAGAGAATTAGGTGACTAAGACCGCAATAAAAAAGGTTACTGCTTGGCATGCTTGCACTGTCGTCGACCTCTTCATCTCTTACTATCAGGTGGTTGGTTTATCCAAATCTTTGCCCTCAATTTCAATAAAAACAGAAAACATGGGCCGTGTTCGTCTGCTCTTCTAATCGGGACCTACATTACAATACTTTTAGCTTTAAGGTTATATTGACACCTACTTGAAAACTGGTATTGATGAAATAAAGCTAAATAATTTACGAGTTTATTTTCTTTTAACCCTTATATCTTGAGGGCCTCGTGCCTAAATAATAACAGCCGCACGGGTTGATCGAAGGTTAAGCAATGCTTGCCGAGATCGGTCCGTGAAGGGGTGATCATCTATTAAATACCAAGACCCCTCCGTACCTCGGACAGTACGTTAAGCCGTTTGTTGGGACTGTCTGTAGATCTTTGACAGTCGTTACAAGTAGGCAGCAGTCCAAGTCTGACAATCAGTCTTACCAAGGCGTGCCGTGTCACCCCGCAACAGTTGTGAAGGTCAGATATACGGTTGCTCCATTTAAAACACTAGTATTCAACTGCATCCGGTTAGATTGGAAGCTGTCTGCAACGTTGTTGGCAAAAGGCTAGACAGACTTATTGATTTTGTAGCATCTAGATTTGTTTTCGCAGCAGTGCCTAGTTAACATAACATCACGCCTTGTTTCCCCGAAGGGTTGGGCAGAGGTGTCCCTGTAGCAGGTTCACCTACATTTCGTCAGTTATGTTTTTTAAGTCCCATGTAATAGGGGGCGAGCCTATTGTTATCATTCGGGCAGAAATCTAGACTCCAGGCTGCTACTGAGAAATTTCAGATATAATCTGGGAATCGAACCCTAGCTCAGCAGTAGCGCTTGCGACCACTAGACCAACGAGGCAGTGCCTAGTTATTAGTGCTTATTTTTTTGCTTGCTCAATTGACGCTGTTAATGTCAAATCGTTACCACGGATGTCCAGTAGACTGTACTCAAAGTTTTGTCAAACCATCATGCTTCATGCAAACATTAATGCAAAAAATAAAAGGTGGAGCTCGTGGTTAAGTAATAACAGCCGTACGGGTCGATCCAACAGGTTAAAATACGCTTGCCGGGGTTGACCCGTGGGTTGGTAACCATCTTTACATACCGAGCCTCCGCCGTGCCTAGGAAAGCACGTTAAGCCGTTGGTCCGGCTGTCATTCGTGAATCTTTGACAGTCGTTACGAGTCATCAGAAGCCCGAAAGTCTGACAACCAATCTTACCAAGGGGTTTCGTATTCCCAGTTACTTGGTTGTGGAGGTAAGATAGGCAGTCGCTCTATGTAAAATACTGGTACAACTGAAACACTGGTATTCAGCTGCGTCCGGTTAGACTGGAAGCAGACCCCAACATATTTGGGAAACGGTTAGGTAGACTGATTCCGGTAAAAAAAAAACAAACAATAAGAATGTAAAATTATTTATTAAATATAATGATAAAGATATACCAAGATTATTTGGCGTGGAATTAAAACTGCCATCTTGTTTTTTCAATACAATTTCACAAAAAAATTACAAACAATGCCTCTGTTAATGCCATTCAGACTCCAAAAGATCCTTGTATCACTATATGTGTCATCTATGAACTCTATGCTGCCCATCCTCCTGTTTCCTACACAAAATACATTAATAATCACGACAGTCGTAGGCCTTTGAATCGTTTCACCAAATACTCATGCCAACTTGCGTGGTTACTCTTTAATAAAGGCACAATAAAAGCCAAGGCTGTCACTTGCAAGCTTAATATAATCATACGTATCAAGACTCTAAGCAAACAAAGCCGTCGCTGTAAATAAACGACAGAAACTGTTTCTCCTTCTGTCTTTTTTAGAAAACGCACTGGCATTTGAGTCTTTAAAAAAAATCAGAGAATTCACAACTTTTGTAAATATGATCAAGTTTATAATCGAAGGCATAATATTGCACGTGAATAACGCAAACGGTAATAAACAAAAAAAAATCTTTATTGATCACCTTCTACTGCTATTTTAATAACAAGTAAAAACAATAAACATATTATCCATATTATAAGAGGCAAAAATGGAGCTTTTGAGATACTTCCTATAGATATTTTATATTTAATAGATATTAATTATTCATATGCAATGCTTAACATTGCATATTCGATAAATAAACGGCTTACGATGTTAAACAGAAAATTTATTCCCTCTCTATTATATTTTAATGTTATATTAATAATAAGTAAACACAATGGTACACAGGACTTTTACCAAGTAAAAAGATGTGTATACTTTGGATACAAAATGTGCCAAACACTGAGTGACGAAAAGATACACATGGCGCCGAAGGTGTTTTCACACGGTTACATGCTGCTATCATAATATTCGGCTGATAATGACGAACATAAATTGTTATAATTAGTAAAACAAGACGCTCCTGATCATTCTCCAGAAGCTACCGACAAACAACATAACAATAATCACGACATGGTCCTATTCATTCGATTAACATAATACTCGTTCCATAATGCCCGGTTACTCTTTACTAAAGGAACAAATAATAAAAGAAAGATTGTTTGAAAGCCAAATGTAACAGCTCGTAATAACAATGAATCATGTAATAAACCCCACAATAATAAAATTAAAACGTTGACGTTGGTCAACATAAACATACCCGCCGCTGTGCGTAAACGACGCCAGTTTTCTTTCTTTCTTTCTCTTTCAGGAACCACATAGGCGTTCGTTTCTTTACAAAAAAACAGAGAACGAACAAGCTTTATAAAAACTATCACGTTTATTATCACAGGCAGAACATCACACATTACTAAAATGGAAATGATAATAATAATAAAAATCTGGGGGCACCTGAGTGCCCCCACCAAGTCGAGCAGCATAAGTTTGTCTTTATCACATTCTAGTGCTAGATTTACAATGAGTAACATCAATATACAAATGATCCATCCTATCAAAGGCACGCCCCAAGCCAAAAGAAAGCTTTTAAGGAACTTTCTTTTTATATCTTCCTGGAAAACTTTTACAATATTAACGTATATAACACATCACTAACAACCAATAGTTAAATACCGTCGAAAAAAACGTAAAAATTATAAACTGTCGGACCGTCATAATTTCGCCGGAATAAGTATCAGTTATTGATACAACACTTAAACGAAATGTATTCACTAGGATGGTATTCAGATACACGTAGTTATTGAAATTGCGAAACTTCCTTATAAGGCACCACGATGTCACTCCGTATGTGAGCGTAGCCAGACTCATGGCAAACTGAACATAATGTCCGATCATAAAGTAAATAACGTTTGGTGGGTATTGGACATCACTAGAACTCACTCCAGACTTGGGTTCACTGGTATAGTTACCAGCCATGTTGAGCATCAAACGTGCTACTAACACTCAGATTTAGAAGTAATTTTCCATGATTATATACTGAAAACACAAAAATATAGACGTAGAATACCGGTTTTACTCTCAACAGTTTCGCATCGAACATTACGATAACAGGATCAAAACAAAACTAACGTCATTTTGGGTAATTAGTGTATCTACTGATCGATTTCATTGACCTTATCTTGTATAATTTATAATGGCACTAGCACTAGTAGTCAATAATGGCCCATGATAACGCAAGGCATCATACGATGTTCTGCGGTATCCATTGGTTATCTTAAATATGTAATTGCAAATAAATAGGAAGGTATTTATTTGCAATTACAATTATTCCGTCGATGAACTTGAAAAGATATACAAGTTAGTAGTTACGTACGTGCCAGGTAGGGAGAGTAGAGTAGTAACATGCTTGACAGTTACGTAGAATAGTTTTATCATGCGTGACAGATACCCGTGGTGGTAGTAAAGTGTGTGCAGTAATTCAGTTTTGCCACAGCAACATCTGTCGCTGTTGTGAGGAGGACCAAAAACACGTGCTCCAAATAGTTCCTACTACTTACTACACTGCGTAATTCTCACAGTCGTTACAACGATACTGCGTAGCTATCATGCCCATAACCATCTGTGTTTCGGCCACCGAGAGATTTCATTCCTGACACCAGTAACTTGGACAAAATTAGTGATGAATATAGTTTAAATTTGTTAAATAAGTATTCATTCGTATTCAGCATTTGCTGTCCTTTTAACCTCTGATTTTGCATCACAGTGATCTTTATTATCATTGCTATAAGGTTACTGTCAGATTTAAAATAACAGTAAAAGGAGTAACTGAAAGGTGTCAGGAACGCATTCTCTCATCGGCTAGAGAATGAGCTGTGGGTAAACATGCAGGATGCACAAATAAATGACGTTGAGGCCTTAAATTCGTTGTTTTATTATTTAATCAAAAATAAATTATTATAAATTATCGCATTATGTCTTAACAGTTAAATTAATCATCTACGTTTTAATCGATTCTTACAATACACGTGCCATAAAGCCCGGTTACTCTTTAACAGAGGAACAAATAACGAAAGTGCTATTATTTGTAAGCCTAATACTACAGCTCGTATTGGAACAGAAAAAATAAAAAAATCCCAAATAATTATGGTCAATACAATAACATTGGTTAAAACAAACATGGCCGTCGCTGTACACAATCGACGCAGGTTTTCTTTCCTTCGTTCATTTTTAGAAATACCACTCGCGCCGGTTTCTTTGCAAAATAAAGAAAATATAAGCCCTGCAAAAATAACCATGTTTATAATCAAAGGTACAATGTTGCAAGTGGCGAAAGCACAAAAGGTGACAAAAAGAAGAAGCCGTTTTTCTTTATTACCTTCTACTACTAGTTCAATAATGAGTAAAACTAATCTACAAATAATTAATACTATTAGAGGCACGCCCCAGACAAATATGGAACTTTTAAGAAACTTCCTTTTGATATCTCTATGAAAAACTTTAACAACATCCACGTAAAACATGTAGCATATCACCAACAACCAATAATTATATACTGTCGTTAAATATATAAAGATTAAAAATTCAGTTAGCGAACTAAACACTTGATCACTATGAATTAAAGTAAGCGATAAAACGGTTAAACGTAATATGTTCACTAGGATTGCACTGAGATACACGTAGTTGTTAAAATTACGAAACTTTCTGATGAGCCACCATGATGTCACTCCGTATATGAACGTAGCCAGACTCATGGCAAACTGAACAAAGTGTCCGATCGTTACATAAGGAACGATTGATGGGTCCAGGTCACTAACATCCACTATAGGGTAGAGTATATTGGTGATATTGTCATCAGCCATGGCTAGCATCAAACGAGGTGCCGACACTGCAGTAATTTTCTGTTTTTGTACTCTTGAAATCAAAAATATAGGAGACAGATTCAAATGTGATTACCCCAGCACAGGTATAATAAAAGTTTTAGCCTGAACCTTACAATAACACGGTCAGAGCCAAACTAATATGACTAACGAGATTTTGTGCACTTAGCTTACTAATCTACCCTATTTGCCTTGTGTTATCTAAATATTTAAAAAAGTCTTTGATAACGCCGGGTATAACATGAAAACATTATTAATCCGTCGATTCATGCAAATATGGTTCGCTTATAAACAGCTATGCATTGTATTAGTTAATATTGAGACAGCTACGCTGCGTGACAGCAACTCAGTTAATGTGCGTGATAAAAATCTATATAACGTAATATGTTTCGGCATTACGAGTACTATTATATTTTTTTTTTACGGAAATTCATGATTTTTGACGCTGTAATTTACAGCAGCAGTAACAAATTTTAATTATTTGATTACAATTAACGATAGTGCCATTCTCTTTCTTGTAAGTTGGAGTTACACATTATTTTCGTGTAATTTGCTGAATTAACGCGGAATATTATATAAGAAAACTAATAAAACGAATTCATTGTTGATAGAAGTTTTATATCATATTAGTTTAATTGATAAATTGTGTTTATTTAGAACTAGATTCTGCCAACGACTTCGTCCACGTGCGACTTTCCTCAAGAATTGTGTTATCCAATGTTAAAACAATTTTTCAAATCCAACTGATGGTTTCGGTGGTTACATACAAACAAACAAACAAATTTTACCTCTTTATAATATTAGTATAGACATAATCGACGCTGAATCGAGACATTTAATGCTTTTCTTTACGATTTTTTCCGTGAAAACTTAAAGAATTTAAAAAATCTAGAACTGCAATAAACAAGTAAAAAAAATCAACTTATCTTTTAGTAATTTTAGCTTTAATTATAATTGAATGAAACAATGTGAATTTTAGCGTCAAAGTTGCATCGCCGACGGTTTTTCTTGTAACCTACAGTTCATAAAATATTTTTAATAAATTACACTAAAAGACAAATTAAAAGAATAGTAGGCAAAAATGTACCCACGTCCGCCACAGTTAAAACCACTGTAGTTTTGAGGACATTACTTATCCCTTTACTCAGGCCAAGGCGCATTAAAATCTGTACCAAGGTTATTCAGTCCCAACAATGTTAGGTTATGTTAGATATGGTCGGGGCCTATTTGGCAAAAAGGTATGTCACTTACAAAGACGATGGCAGAGGCCGGCGCGAGATGTCGTGCGGTGTTTCACAGCGTTCGGTTCTAGGACCGCTCCTGTGGGACATCATATACGACTCGGTATTGAGGGGCGGGCCGGGGTGAACCTGAGGTCTTACGCGGACGACACGCTGGTCACGGCTCGGAGGAGCTCGCACAGGGAAGCAGCGTTGCTACAGCGTGGCTGCGGTCTCTCAGGTGGTGAGCTGTATTCGGCGCCTGGGCCTCGAGGTGGCCCTCAACAAGTCGAATGCTATCAGTTTCCATGGCCCCCGACAGGCACCGCCACGTCTTCATTTCTTCCAAAACTACAGTGGTTTTAACTGTGACGGAGCTAGGTGTATATTGCTTAACCTAATCCTTTTTTTTTTGTCGCTGAGAAATGCATTACGCATCTCCGCTCGTGGGGGACACCAATGTGTCACCAATGACAGTATACCCACTAAAACTCAGCGGTGTTCCCACATCGCCGTGATGGGAGGGTCATGGGAAACCGGCTCAGCCTTGACTTCCACAGCCCTCCCGGCGCATGCCCGCCTAACAGGCGGGCCCCACATGCCCCCCAGGCTGGGGGGCTACGGGAATGGCCGGGAACACCTGGCCATTCCCGTCCGGCACTGGTGGAGGTTTGTGCAATGCAGGCAAGGGTGCCCCCGCAGCCGTTGCCTGCTGGCCTCCACCTGGGAGGAGTTGGAGATGACTTTCGAACTGATGTCTTCTTCGACCCCTCCTCCGCCTTCGGAGCGGCGCCGCAGCAGGATCGTCCTCCCACGTGCGCTCCGTCGCCTCCTTCTGGGACATGACGTGTTCGCAGAAGGAGGCGACTGCCGCCCAGGACCTCTCATCCCTCAGCATGGCGTTAATCAAGCCGGGGAGTGAGAGGTCCGGTCCGATCACCGCGATGAGGTTGTGGCGCGGCTCGGACCACGATGGGCACACCTCGAGGGTGTGCTGCGCCGCGTCCTCCGCCGCGCCACAGTGGTGGCACGACGGCGTCTCCTCCCGTCCGATTCGGTGCAGGTACGATCCGAAACAACCGTGTCCGGACAGCACCTGCACCAAACGGAAAGAGAGGAATCCATGCGACCGCTCGAGCCACTCTCGCAGGACCGGCCCAATTGCGTCGAGGGCTCGGCGGCCGAAGACTGCGGCGGTTAGGTCCTCCGTCCAATGGACGACGATGGCGTCCCTCGCCTCCCGCCGAACGGCCTCCCGCTCTTCCGGGAGTGAGCGTTCTCCTCTCGCCCTCCGTCCCGCCGTCCATTCATATACTCTGGCGAGCACCCATGCCTCGAGTTCCCAAGGAGGGGTGCCGGCCAGAGCACATGCCGCCGCAAAGCTCACCGTGCGGTGGGCCCGCGCCACCCGCTGGGCTATGGCCCTTTGGGGTGCCCTCAAGGCGGCGGCGTTCTCCCTTCTCTGGAGTAATTGCTACCAGATAGGGGCCCCGTAGAGGGCCATACTCCTCAAGAGGCCGGCGTAAAGTTGCCGGCATCGCGCGCTTGGCCCCCCCAAGTTGGGAAGCAACCACGAGAGCGCGCCCGCCGCCTTCAGCAGGCGCGACGACAGCCCACTAAAATGTGGGCCGAAGCGCCACCTGCTGTCAAGTACCAGGCCCAGATATTTCATCTGGGCCTTCACCTCAATTCTGACGCCCTCCACGAAAATGTGGGCAATCGGAACTGAATAACCCTGGGTCAGTTTAAATGCGCCTCTCTGAGTAAACAGAAAAGTAATGTCTTCAAAACTACAGTGATTTTAGCTATGGCGGAGCTGGGTGTATTTTGCCCACAGTCCTTTGTAACTCCAACTTACAAGAAACAGAATGACACTATCGTCATTCATAATTAAATAATTAAGTTCTCTTAATCTTACTGCTGTAGAAAATAACCAAGTAAAAATCATGAATTTGCGTAAAAAATTTAAAAGGACTCTTAAGAGTATTATTTAGTCGGTTCCACCGCTATAAAACGTTTTCTTGTATAAGTAGTGCCAATTGTGCTAGTGTTAGCTACTACGACTGATGCGAGGCACCGCTACTCACTTTCAAACCGCAGCCATTTATTTTTATTTTTATATAACCCTGCATGGGGACTTATGAAACATCACAAGTTAGGTGCACGGTTTCAATTTTTCATTTGGATCCGGTAAGACACTCCTCGGTTACTCTTTTAAAAATAGCCGCGACCTACACATTTCACTATACTTCTTCTAAATCATTTTACTTTAGTACCTATTTCGTGCTTATATGTATGTACATACTAGTAAACTTGCATTACTCGGTATTCAAGGCATTTTAACAATATTTCTTTTGCAATTATAATATAATGTTTCCCAATAAAACCCTTATCGTAGGCACAAGATAAACAGAATCGATTACTTCACTCAATGACTGAAATCTGGTTGAAATTACATTAGTTTGCGTCTAACCATGTTACAGTATACATGTACATGTTTGGCTTTAATTATTTTCAAGAGTATAAAAATGGGAAATTACAACCAAATCTTAGTGTCAGGAACAACATTGTAACTCATCATGGCTGATATTGACATCGGTGTACAAAACTTGACAGCGCGTGAAAGTGACATGAACCCTTCATGCAAGGCTCGGCTGATCGGACACTATGTTCAATTCGCCATTACAATGGTTTCATTCACATACGGAGTGATATCATGGTTCCTTATAAAGAAATTTCGCAATTTCAACAACCACGTGTACTTCAGTACAGTGTTCGTGAATATATTACGTTTAATACTTGTATCAGTTACATACGTTCCTTGTAACCAATACGTTCGGTCTAGAACCCATTACTTTATCTTTGTATACTTAACGACTGTGCACAACTACTGGTTGTTGGTGATGTGCTATATGTTTTATGTTGATATCGTAAAGGTTTTTCATAGAGATGTAAAACATAAGTTTCTCAAAAGCTCCCTCTTCGCTTGGGGCGTGCCTCTGATAGTAGTGGTCGTTTGTAGATTGATTTTACTCATCATTGAACTAGCATTAGAAGGAGCAGTAGAAGGAAGAAATGATAAATTAGTTTAGACTTCTTATCATTACAATTTTCACTTTCGTCACGTGTAACATTTTACCTTTGATAATAAACTTTATTATTTTTATAAAACTTGTGTATTCTTTGTTTTTTTGTAATCCTACAAAAAATGATACAAAAAATGAGAGAGTGAAAGAAAAATTACGTCGTTTATGTACAGCGATGGCTATGTTTATTTTAACTAATGTCAACGTATCGATATTTGCTATATGGGAGGTTTTAAACATTTCATTCTCATTCCGTGCTGTTACATTGCACTTACAAATTATAGGGCTTTCATTATTTATCCCTTTATTAAAGAGTAACCGAGCTTTATGGCACGAGTATTATAAGAATCGATTGAAAAAAACAATGTCTTGATTATACCGTTGTTTTGGTTATCCGTAACGGCAAGAGAATAGACGGTAATGTTCCCAGTTTGCTAACAATAATTAACTAAGATTATCTTTTTCAGCCAAGTGTCATTTTTAACCATTCGGTTAAGAACTGTAAATATATTACGCGATAGTTCATAATATTTAACCGCATAATTGTATAAAATAAATAATTTATCGCCGCAAAGTTGTTTTATTTTTCAACATATTTACCCTCAGCTGTCCAATTACTCCTTTTTTTTGGGTGGGAAATTATCAAATAATCTAATTCTCCCGCTCTGGGTGGAGCGGGAGAGTGTGAGTGGAGTCATTCACACTCTCCCGCTCCACCCAGAGCGTGAGAATTAGATTCCAATTGATCCTGACGCGTAAATCTTACAAAATAATAAACTATTTCTTACTCTGTTTGTTTATCTTCAACCCGCTCTAAGTATTCAAGAGATAAAATGGGAGGTTCTATTTTGTAATTACTCATTCAAGATAACCAATGGATGAGATTCCTACGATATCATTCATTACTAGATAAGTTAATGTTAACAAAATCGATTAGAAGATAAATAAAATCTGGTTTAATCGCATTAGTTAGGTTTTGTCGCTGTTATAGTAATGTTCGACGTGAAATTTTTTATATATCTTCTGTTGAGTGTCAAATCGATATCTGTCAAATATCCGATATCTGTCTGTGTACCTGAAAAATGACTATATCTGAGTGTCAGCACCATATTTGATGATCATTATGGCGGATAACGATACCAGTGAACCCAACTCTACAGTGATTGTTAGTGATGACCAAGACCCATCATTCATTCTGTATGCAATAATCTTACACTATGTTCAGTTTGCCTTGACTCTGGCTACGTTCATATACGGAGTGACATCGTGGTGCCTCATTAAGAAGTTTCGCAATTTCAACAATTACGTGTATCTGAATACAATCCTAGTGAATATATTACGTTTAACTGATATGTCAATAACTGAGATGCACTCCAACGAAGAGATTAACTCGTTCAATCAATTCTTAATATTTATGTTTCTTTCAACAGTGTTTAACTATTGGTTGTTGGAGATGTGTTACATGTTCTACGTTGATGTTGTAAAAGTTTTCCGTAGAGATATAAAAAGGAAGTTTCTTAAAAGTGCCCTCTTTGCTTGGGGCGTGCCTGTAATAGGATTAATCATTTCTGGAGTGATGTTACTTATTATTCAACTGGCAGTAGAATGTCATAAAGAAAAACTGATTCTTTTTATTGTCACCATAGGCGTTATTATCACGGGCTACTTTGTGCCTTTGATAATAAACATGATAGTTTTTATAAAGATTATTCGTTGTCTATTTTTTTGTAAAGATAAGAATGCCTCTGTGGTTCCTGAAAAAGAAAGAAAGAAAGAAAACTGGCGTCGTTTATTGACGGCGACAGCTATGTTTATGTTGACTAACGTCAACGTTTTGATCTTTTTAATGTGGAGTTACTTTGATACTAAATTTTCATTATGGGCTGTTACATTTGGTTGTCAAACAATTGTTCTGTCATTATTCGTTCCTTTGGTAAAGAGTAATCGGACATTATGGTACGAGTATTATGTAAATCGAAGGAATAGGACCATGTCGTAATTAATTTTGTCGGTAGCGATTTTTCTGCTAATTATAGCAATTTTTGATTGTCCTCTTATTATTGTAGTAATACTGATTGATTGTAATTTATACCAAATAAATCATTTGTATCTTCTTAAAAATTGTTTTTGTTTACGCTCAACCTGGTTAATATATTTTTTTGTATTAGCAACGTGCATGACAGTTACGCAGTGTAGTAGTAACGTACGTGACAGTTACGCAGTGTAGTAGTAACGTACGTGACAGTTACGCAGTGTAGTAGTAACGTAGATGACAGGAGTAACGTTACATATTTCATATCACGGCATCATGTATTTTGTCTCAGCTACGGGTGTGTTACGGGTCGTCAAAAGCCTGAAAGTCTGACAACCAGTCTTACCAAGGGGTATCGTATTACTCAGTTACTGGGTTGTGGAGGTCACATAGCCAGTCGCTCCATGTAAAATACTGGTATTCAGCTGCATCCGGTTAGACTGGAAGCCGACCCCAACATATTCGGGTAAAGGCTAGGCAGATTGATGTATTGTGTCTCAAGTACGCAAGAGACCAATGACGTCACAGTATTGTTTTTTAGTAGCGCGTATTGCAGCGATATATAGTATCATAATAACTAGCCACAGAATATACCTCGCTATAGTGATCTTACTGTTATAAAAAAGTGGCATTAAAAAGCCTACACGAGTAATGACGATGTTATCATGTTATTATAAGTTTTATTGACAATTACGACTGATAAAGCTGGTAATCAGAATCGATATTCAGTATGCTAAGTGCACAAAATCAGGTTTTATGACATTAGTTTGTTTCTGTCCTCGTAAAAGTTATGATCAGCCAGAAACTTTTTTTCATCAAGTGAGATTGATGATTTCAAAACAACAATAATGGAAAATTACTACAATATCTGAATGCCAAGTTTGATTTCTGTCATGGCTGGTACTAATCACAGCGTGCCCGTCTGAGCGATTGTTACCTGGAACCTTCAGTGATTAGGTATAATTGTTGGTTGTTGATAATGTGTTACATGTTTTACGTTGATATGGTTAAAGTTTTCCATAAAAATATCTCAGTAATATCTCAAAAGCTTCATCTTTGCCTGGGCCGTGCCTCTTATAATATGGATGTTTGTTGATGTTAATTGTTTTTATTTATTATCAAAATAGCAGTATAAGATGATCAAGAAAGATAATTTTTCTGTTTATTACCATTTGCGCGGTATTCACGTGCAATATTATGCCTTCGTTTATAAACTTGATTATTTTTAAAAAACTTATTAATTCTTTGTTTTTTGTGAAAACCTAAATGCCAGTGCGATTTCTAAAAAAGGCAGAAGGAAGGAAAGTTTCCATCGTTTATGTACAGCGATGTCTATGTTTGTGCTAAGCAACGTCTTCGTGCTGACATTTTTTTATATTTTTTAATATTTAGACTTTCAATCTTGATACGAGCTTGTTATTTATTAAAGACTAGCTGCGCCCCGCGGTTTCACCCGCATAAGTCTCGATCCCGTAAAAATATCGGGATAAAAAGTATCCTATGTCCTTCTCCGGGTCAAGGTCTATCCATATCTCAAATTTCATCCAAATCCGTTCAGCCGTTTTAGCGTGATGTCGTGACCAAGGGAAATAGGGATTCATTTTTATATATATAGATTTGGTTTGTTCCTTTATTAAAGAGTAATAGGGGCATTTGGCATGGGTATTATGAGAATCGATTAAAAGGACTATGTTATAGTTATTATTGTGTTAGTTGTCGGAAACGTTAAAGTTCTGACCACTCTCTCGAATCCCGCGCGTGACGCGGGAGAAGACTGCGCGCGTCGATTATTAAGTCACGCAACTATTTCCACCAGTTTGCATAATAAAAGTTAGTTAACACAATCGGCGGGCGTGAGCACGTTACGCAAGTGAATCCCGTGCAGGATTCGCTTCAGTTTGGCCAGCGCTTACGAGTCGTAAAAAGTTATAAAACTATTTGGAAACTACTACATCGCCAAGCGTTTAGTCCTCTCTTCCCGTGATCAGAAGTCTAGCCTATATATTAGCTAAATAATCAGCAGTGCCATACAACGTGGCAATGCTGCCAGCCTTTTGGGCTCCTTTACTGTTGACAGCGATGCGGATGAATTGTTTGATGCGTATAAGCTTATTTTATGATGCACATTATATATAACCTACATTATTTTTAAGACTATTGGATTGTATAATATTAATATATTTTATTAAATAAAAGCAATGCATTAATCAACAATTAGAAATTAGAGGAGACAGTGTTAGATAATCGCATTTACTTTTGGAATATTTGAAAAGCACAACAGAACAAATTAGTATACTTAGTGCGGATATTACCCATGAAACTGAACGCGATCAGCAGTTCTAAACCGGGTACAAGAGCTGTTAGTGTCAATATGTCATAACAATTTTGACAATGACAGCTCTTGAATGTAGTTGCTAACAGCGCTGTGCTGTGGGTTCCCCATAGCACTGCATCATGCCGAGTGGAAGCCTTCTTGTCACAGTCATGACGTGCAGCTGCCAACTAATTTCTGTTGTATGCTTGTGATTTATTATGTACTTTTTGTTGTTTTCGTTTACTCTTGTCTTTTATGTATGCACGTGTCTCTGTGACAAATAAACCTGTTTTCTTTCTTTCTTAGTTTAGATATACTGGGGCCATATTATGACGTGTTTAAGCTATTATTGTTCCATTGTGAAAAAGGGATAATACTATTCGTCCTGTGTATCTCTATCTCTCTCTGACACTGGAACAATTATGGCTTTAACGTCATAGTACTGCTCCTGATCGCGTTCAGTTTCATTGGTGATATTCACCCTTAGTCACCGTTGTAGTGTTGTCGTCATACTGTAATAGTGACATCAAGGTTATGTAAGTCTGAAAAATGTATGAGGTTTTGTAACATGAACCTGATTTGGGCTTTCAAATGAATGAAAGTTTCTGGTGTTTGGCTTTTATTAGGATTACTACACTTTCGATTTCCGATGAACCTACGTAAACAATTTTGAGTTAAGCATAAAAGATAAGGTGAAACTAATACTGTGTGTATATTAATTTTATCAAATAAATAATTTCACTTTATAAATTATTTTGACGATTTTTTTTTTGCAATTTTATCAAAGTCAGATACTTAATTTATTTCAATTAGGCGCATAAAAGGCACTTTTGAACGTCAAAATTTACAAAAAATTGGAATTGATTCTAGTCACCCCTTCCAAAAAGTAGTTTTCGTATGGAGAAGAATGGGCAAGAAACTCCACAGTTACTATTTTAAAATGTTTTACAATATTTTGTATACGTTAATTATATAATTATATGTGAAAACGATGAACCTGGAATAAGATTACTATACCACAATAGGTAAAAATAATTAAAAATGAAGCAATGACAGAAAAAATAATAATGTGATGAATACATGGTGTTCACATATTTACAAGCATTGTAAGAGTACCTATCTACTGCTACGTATAAAAAGACACATTGCTGCTCAAAAAAACATCTCATAAATCAAATTACATTTTATTTCATAATGTAAACTACACTGCATATCCGTCACGGACGTTATCACTACACTACGTAGCTGTCACGCACGTTATCATTACACTGCGTAGCTGTCACGCACGTTATCACTACACTGCATAGCTGTCATGCACGCATTACTATTAAAATACTTAGGCGACTGAATTTTCTCAGATATGAGATCGATTTTTCGCCCCCGTAAACCTCTATCTTGCAACTTTCATCAAATCGTTAGGGCCGAAAATAATATTGCTCATTTAATAGTACAGGATTACGAAGCTGGTCATAAGTCAACCATATTTTCACACAAAGTGTAAATCTTCGATTTACAATGACATATTATTTAAGTTAAGCAAATGATGCGATCCCCTGTTATCATAAGCTTTTATTAGCTATTAGTATAATCACGTGTACGAGCTGTACTGATAAGATAAAGTAAACAGGATTATTCCACTACGTGCTCAAAAGTGTTTTAATCACATTAGTTTGTTCCAGCCCCTATTAAAGAAAAGTTCGATTGACTCTGTTGGAAGTCACGCTTGTATCTGTCGCCTAAAATTTGGTTTTCATATCTTTTGATTTTCACCATGATTGATGGCAACTTAATCGAACCTGACTTTGCAGTGAGTGATAGCTACCTGGAGCCATCAGCAGTCATTTCAATATATGTCATCGGACACTATACTCTGTTCACCCTGTGTCTAGCTACGTTCATATACGGAGTGACATCGTGGTATCTCATAAGAAAGTTTCGTAATTTCAACAATTACGTGTATCTCAGTGCAATACTAGTGAATATATTACGTTTAACCGTTATGTCCTTTACTTTAATTCATTGCGAAACAAATATTAATGTTTTTAACCAGTGCATTCGTTTTTATTGGCTTATTACTTTCATTTATTTAACGACAGTGTACAACCATTGGCTGTTAGTCATGTGTTATATGTATTATGTTAATATTGTTAAAGTGTTTAATAAAAATGTTAAAAGGAAATATCTTAAAAGCTTCTTCTTTGCCTGGGGCGTGCCTCTGATAATATTGATTATTGGTTTATTAATTTTAATAATTATTGAAGCAATAGAAGAAGGAAATGATGACAAACTGTTTCTTGTTTTTGCAATCGTATGCGCTTATCTCCCTAGCAACATTTTGCCTTCGTTTATAAACTTAATTATTTTTATAAAACATGTGTATTCTCTGTTTTTTTGTAAATATACAAACACGACTGCAGTTTCGAATAAAAAAGACAGATTTAAAGAAAAATGGCGTCGTTTGTCTATAGCGATGGTTATGTTTATTTTAAGCAACGTTTTTGTGTGTACCTTTATTATTTGGGATTTATTTGATCTTTCAATCTTAGTTCGAGGTGTTACATTGAGCATACAAATGATAGCCATGGCCTTTTTTGTTCCTCTAGTGAAGAGTAACCGGGAATTATGGCACGATTATTGTAAGAATCCATTGACAAGGAGTACTTACGTAGTAAATCAGTGATTGTTGTTGTGTTGACTGTCGGTCAGGTCAAGAGGATAGACTACAGCGTCTTCCTGTGTTACCAATAATAAACTATGATAGTTATCCTCAGTCAAATGTGAGAGTATCCGTTATCACATCGAAAGAAATTGTAATTGACAACAAGATTATGTAAATCTGACAAATGTGCGGTTCCTGATTTAGTGACGAGCATCTTTTATGTGACTATCTTGTTTCCTAAATCTAAACTTATATTATAAATAGAAAATATTTATTTTTTTGTAGGTATCTTTATTTGTAATTAATAAACTCAAAACCTACTAGATCGATTTAAAAAAAATATTTCACCAGTAGAATGTTATATTATTTTCACTGAGTAACATAGCTTATAATTTGTTAAGATATCACATGGGCGAAGCCCCTGGCGAAAGTTAGTATTGCATGAAATAAATAATTGTTTAAGACTTCCAAATTGATTTTATTTGCCTGCATGTTTATACTTGGAGACGCCCAGGGCGTCGGGAATCGCGAGGCGATTTCCGGCCACCGTAGGCGCGGGCTTGCGGGCGGTGAGCAATGGGTGGCTCACCGTCCGATAAGGACCAGGCCCGGTTCGACGGCGCGTTGTGTTCCACGGGCGCCTCAAAGAGATGTCAGCAGAATTGAAGGGGTCCACTAGGGCCGATGCCTGCCGGGGTTGCGAAGAAAACCGAAAGGGAGATCGTGGCCCCCGGCGCCAGGGCAACCGAAGGAACACGGGTGGGTTTTAGTCAGTAAGAGTCTGACACGCCCTCCCGCTCCGCTCGAGAGCGGGAGAAGTTGTTTGATGATTTTCCCACCCTCAAAAAAAAAAAAAAAAAGGTGCGACCCAATCCGGTTCGAAAATCAAGTTATCGAAAACTAGTTCATTTCCTTAGGGTGGATGACTAACGACACATACAACCTCAAATATTTAAGATAGTAAAGAAAGAAAGAAAATACATTTATTTTAGCAGACTGGTGAGCTATTTGGAAAAAAACAATCTAATCGCACCAACGCAATTTGGGTTTCGCTCAGGCAAATCCACCTCTGACGCGGTCCATGAGTTGACAGACTATGTGGTCACAAACATGGATAATGGGGATAAAGTTATGGCCATATTTCTAGATCTGGCTAAGGCCTTCGACACGGTTTCTGTCCCAATTCTTGTACGTAAGATGGAAAGTTTGGGAATCAGAGGACTTCCACTGGACCTCTTTAAAGACTACCTGAGTGAGCGTACCCAGAGAGTAAAGATAGATGAATTCATTAGTGAGGAGCAAACAATTAACTACGGCACGCCCCAGGGTAGTGTGCTCGGACCTTCACTATTCCTCATTTATATCAACGATCTGGGTACACTCACTATTCCTAATGGCAAAATCATTAGCTTTGCTGATGACACTGCTCTCTTGTTCAGCGCGAACTCGTGGAAAGATGTCTATGAGTGTGCACAACTAGGCTTTAATACGGTATCCAACTGGTTACGCGACAATCTGCTGACCCTTAATACAACCAAAACCAATTACATAGCATTCTCCATAAAAAACAATGGATCCTCCCAAACATTATATAATACTATTGTAGCTCACTCTTGCACAAGCCCACACACTGGTAGTTGTAACTGCAATCCACTCACCAAGGCTGAGAATGTAAAATACCTGGGAATAACAATCGACAAAAACCTAAGGTTTCAAGACCACATTACCACCCTTAGTAGCAGACTACGGAAACTAATATATGTGTTCAAAACGCTGAGACATGTAGTCGATAAGAATGTTTTGAAATTAGTGTACTACACCCTCGCTCAGTCTATAATATGCTATTGCATCACCTCTTGGGGTGGAGCTCCAAAAACTACCCTAATAGAAATCGAAAGAACCCAAAGAGCTATACTGAAAGTGTCGTCTTTTCGCCCGTATCGCTACCCCACTGAACAGCTATACAAAGAAAATGAAGTCCTGACAGTGCGCCAACTATTTATATTGCACATTCTGTTGAAACAACATACACTCTTGGTTTACAATCCAACGCTGTCCAGGGGGAAAAGACGATATGACCCAGTGGAGCGCCATCACCTACGTCACAAAACTATATTTGCAACGCGTTTCTTTTGCTACCTGGGTGGCTACTTATATAATAAAACTAATAAGGTGTTACATATCTATAGTCTCACGAAGCATAATTGCAAAAAGAGGCTAACTGACTGGCTACTAAAATTAAATTATAATGATACTGAAAATATCTTTACAAAGACCTGAAAACAGAATCATACACTCCTAACACACCCACACACTTACACACCCACACACCACTCAATCACACATACTATACACATCTACTAACAATTGTCTCGCAATCTAGATATTAATTAAAATAAAAAACTATAAAATGTCATACCTTACTACATTCTGTCAGCGCGCATAGTACATAATTTGTAAAATGAAAATTTAAAAGGGGTGGGATCCTGGTGTCCTGAAACACAGGCCACGAGCCTAACTTAGGCACCAGTCTCCCACAATATATACTCAACTAAATTATATGTCATTGTCGAATCTGACCGATGTAAAATAACATGTATATTGTGGTGAGAAAATAAAGTTATTATTATTATTATTATTATTATTATATTATTATTTAGCACAGACCAAAAAGCACACAATATAATTAACAGCAGATAAAAGTTAAAAAATAAAATAAAAAGTGTTAAGTGCGATGTAAGAAATTAGCAGGGGAGTGTGCCACACGGCTGTGCCAAATAGGCCCAGTTCAGCAAAAATGCCAGACAACTATAAGTGCCCGAAATAAGTAGTATACTCAATAAAAACTTTACTAAAGTAAGAGAAACTGCATTCATACATTTTAGACAAGAATGCCTACTTGTTCCTTATACAGATTTATTGGTAAAACATACTCAAAATTATGAACAACTTTTACGAACAAAACCTGAACTCGCGACCGTAATTTATATTTACGTTCGCTTAACTCGTCAAAATGTAGGGAACACCAGATTTTTTTTTCTGGTTTGGTCCTATAGTAAAATTTGCTCATATTGATGAGTACAATGATCCCTTAAGAGGTTGTTAATATTTTACCAATAACCCTGTGTAGAACGAACACGAACATGACAATTATCATTCTGTGTGTCAAAACACTGCCAATTTTAAAGTATGGCACTAAAACTTGAAAATAAGGTAACCTCAATACAAACATTTTGAGAAATTATTTCAATCTATGTTGCGTTCGATTTTGTACACCTTCTATCAATCAAATGTGAAAGTAGCCCACATTTACAGTTACCAGTTTCCTTTCTAGGTTGCTCACAGCTTGCTAACTTCATTCAAATTACTACTACACTGCGTAGCTGTCATGCACGTTACTACTACGCTGCGTAACTGTCACGCACGTTACCACTACGCAGCGGAGCTGTCACGCACGTTACTACTACACTGTGCATCTGTCAAAACACTAATTGTCACGCAAATTAATTACATTAATCTTCACTTGAAGTACCTAGCATCTATAATTGCAATATATATTTTAATTGCTATAAGTAGGTCTAAATAAAAGTTGTTTTTTTAGATAAAGTAATTTATTTTCACACTTAGATGTTAAATTATTGATATTTAATAGTATATAGAATAGCGATTCTTAACATTATTATCTTCTTAATCAGCATTACCTATATTTTATAATATTACAATAATGCATAAAAAAGTGTTAGATATCTTATATTACCCACACTCAATATAATGTCGCTTATAAAAGAGATCTATTAATGAATCGAATTTGAAAAATGCATGCTTACAATGTTTTGCACAATACGTTAGTGGTATTTCCTCTAAAACTTTTTTTAAATATGCCCCAAGCAAACAGGAAACTCTTCAAATACTTCCGATTAACATATCCACCAAAAATTTTCACAATATCTACATAAAATATATAACATACCACCAACAATCAGTTATTTTGCGCTGTCGTCGAGTACATACAAATAAAATGACAGACTTAGAAATTTTGTTTACTCCCAATTACAAAAATCTGCATGACGACAGGTACAATAATAATTGATACTGTTGATAGTCGTAGTATACTTGATACGATGGCGTTGATGTACACAAGGTTTTTGAAGAGTCGGAGCTTCTTGTTATGGAACCATGATCTCACTCCGTATAAGAACGCAGTGAGACTCAGCACGAGTACGAGATACTTCACCACCATAGATGCGAGTGGTGGTCGGAAAGCTGTCGTGTTAGGCACGGGGATGCGACTGTAGAATTCACCGTCAGACATGATGATTAAACGCCGGGGCTTAACGACGCTACCGCGAGAAATCACCGCACAGCGAACAGAGCCTCGGCGGGATCTAATGGCGTCATGGAGAGTGCGATTGTTTCAACCCAGCGCTGGGCACGCCACAATTGCGGCGATAAGTCCCCTCTTTGAGGAGTGACTATACAGGCGCCACGGCGTCCTCACCTTCCGCCTGACGCAGGACCTCACCGAGCACGGCTGTTTCGGGAAGTTCTTGTTCAGGATAAGGCGGGAGGAAACGCCCGGGTGTCACCATTGTGTGAATCGCCCGGAGGACACGGTGGAGTTGGTGATTGCGCATTAGAACAACCGTTTGCAGTTCAGATTACATTATAATTTTACTTCACGACGATCTGAAATATAATTCATTAAACAAAGTAGTAATTCTTATGCACAGCGTAAGACATCGCGTTCGTTTAGATATAAAATTTTATAAATATATTTTTTTAATAGAATTATCGTCATTGGTGGCAACACACACAGGAATGTCACATTTCTTTCGCGCGCGTTTTTTCATCGCAACGAAAAAATTTGCTCTCTTCAAATTATTCATTTCAAATAAGTTTACGGAACTTTTTACTAAAATAACAAATGTTCATTATGTTAAGTGATAGAAAGTGCATCGTTATTGAAAACCTGAGACGGACGCGGCGTCCATCAACGATATTAAAAGGAAAGCCGATAAATTACCTACATCAGAACTAATTAGAAGCAGTTTTTGTCTTGAGTTCCTGACCCACATTAGATGTACTTAGATCCGGAGGCCTCCCACAATCCTAATGTGCGAGAATGCCTGGCTTTAACTGACCACTTTGTACGTGATACTGACAGTGTTTTACAAGCACTATGGTGGACATTAACACAACACAACTCGTTAAAGCATTACCTATCTCTCCAGTGGACATGAGATGTCTTTAGTAACGTTATCTCCACGTTACTAGCTGGATGAGAAGCTACCAGAGAGGCACGCGATGCCCTTAACGATGTAACTGTACCTAGCTAGATGGTACGCGCTTGTCAGCATTACCCCTCCAGTAAGCACGAGATGCTCTCAGTAACGCTATGTCTACGTTACCAGCTGGATATGAAACTACCAATGTAGCACGTGATGCACTTAGCGATGTTATTCTACATAGCTAACGCTGGTATGTACTCGTCACCACTGTAAGTCACATTTCTATGTATTTACAAGCATGAAGATTGCAAGACAGCCTCACTTAACCCTGCACACTGTCTGTGTGTTATAAACTTGCAAAAGCATTATACTTCCTATAATGAGTGTGGAATTCTGCCTTGTTATCAACGAGTACAAGGTACTCTCAACAACATTGATTCTATGTTGCTAACTGGTACATATCTGACATGGTGTGCACATGCTTAGCACGAGATGCTTATAGCATGTTATCTCAATACTACGTGATCTAGCTTTCATATCAAGGATGATATTATACTTCTATTGAAGATAATACCTCTGAATTACCATTTTTAACAAACAAAATATAGCTTATTAAAAGATATCACCGTGTACGACATACCCGGTGACTTATCTAGCTCTAGGTGGCTTAATTATCCTGCCAAAAACTGATAAATGATATCTATTTTGTAAACTAAATCAATAATGCAAAATTGTGCAATTTTTACACGCATACATTCATATACACAAGATACTTTGTTAACATGATTCTGTGATACAATGGCTGACGACAAATGCTACCTCTGGAAACTCTTGATTTCAGATACAAGTGCAATGGACTAAACCATAATTCCATACTTATTCATCCCAATTAGATTCCTCTAAACTGAGGAAACAAGGGATTGAGATATTCCAGAAATAAACCGTACTGGTTATTACCCCTATCATAGAGAAAGCAGTGACTGACCCTATGCTTATGAAGAACATAAGACAAACACAAATTAAATAAACATTAAATAATAAATAAAATATCAAGACTGCGATAAGACAAATAAATACCACTATAAGTGTGTTTCAATGTTTGGGCTTAAAAACTAACAATGCTATTTTTAGGCTTGATTATTAAGTTTTATTTTTTTTCACCTTAAACGTACCTTGAAATAACTGTAAAAAAGTTCTACTGAACTAATTCGCATTATTTAACATTACGCCCGGACTTCCCGAAGGGCTGGGCAGAAATAGGTGATCTTTCAAAGCTTATAAAATCAAAATATCTAATTAATCATTTGATTAGCAACTACTAGTCTACATATTTAACAGTCGATTTGAATGATAATTGCAGCACTAAAGTGAAATTATCAAGGAAACAAATAAAAGGGGGGGAGAGAACATTGTGAGGACAAAGTAGGTATTGATGGTTTGTGAGTAGAACATGAACAAGATAAGGTATAATACAATAAATGTAGGTACTATGAATGAATGATCTACAAATTTCTTTACTCTAAAACTGTCCATCTTCTCACCAAGTGCACATCATAACAAGTTCAATTATACAACTCCCTCACTTAAAAATGTAACTCATTACACAATCCCAATTTTGGACATATTATAAGGTCAGGGAAAAGATTTCATATCTTTATACTTCTAAAATGAATCTAGTTTCGATTAGCTCTCAACTTGACAAGTAATGACTGCTAGCAGAATATGGGAAACTCATATGGAAATTAGTATTGCTGAGGAAAAACCTTAAGCATCTGAAATAGACTCTTTCACTTCAAATTTGTTCAAACCTCTCTCCTACCCAGGGCACAATATACTGCCCTTATTAATTGGTGCTTACAAGTTAAAAGCCTATTCCGTATTTGAAATTTAGTTTCCAAAATACCTTTAATAACTGAAGTTATGGAAAACTAGTCCATCCGAAAATGAAATGAAACCATATCATAAAGTACATACTTACCTAAGCGGAAATAACATCAATTGATCACAAGAATTTGACCAAACAATCCTACGAAATTAAAAAAAAAAAAAAGTTTGTCTGTCAGTACAATTTAGGTACAATACAATTCCACAAATGCTTACCAAAAATACCTCCCTGCTTATAACGTTCAGGGGCTACAAGATCCTGTTACACCCTATTAAAGTTTAACTACTAAAGACTTCACAGCCATGGTGCCTCTTATCCAGATCACTAGATAACTGACATTCTTTAAAATACCCTAATGATAATTTTTACAATTCATCATCAAGACTCACTGAGTTCGACATTTACCTTGACAGCAAGATGTAATTCAATACTCACTCATTAAGCACAACAGTATCCCAAATAATTGAACTATTTACAGACAGATCTGAGAATGCTATTCTCAATCATGGAAACTTTTAAAGTAACATCATAACATTACGCCTTGTTTCCCCGAAGGGTTGGGCAGAGGTGTCCCTGTAGCAGGTTCACCCACTTTTACACTTTTAAAGTATTCATATCATAATATCCTCCCGGTATATTAATTCAGAACAACTTTATAAGATTTGTATAAACATAAGCTGGGTTAAATGTGGTAGGAAGTGAGAGTGATACTAATAATTCACCTCCCACAGCACAAAACATACAGCAGCTCAACTTAGTGCTGGAATCAATTGAAATAGACACAGTGCCAACCAACAATGTGTTGATTGATTATACCTCATTACTGATGAACAATAGTTAAACACTATTAATTAAGCAACGTTATTAAGAATTTACTTAAAATACATACACCAACAGCATATATATTGTACATTAAATATTAAATGGTGAAAGGTATGGACTCTTATATATATACCAATTACAGATGTACATGACATTCACATAAAACAAAGCAACCTTCTTAAATTACATAAAATTAAAATATTATATTCAGAAAGAAAAATAAAAGTACCTAATAAATCAGAACATGCTGTAATTTATTAACTAACTACATTATTGCAGAAAACTCTAAACATCTACTTTGTTTAATGAATTATATTTCAGATCGCCGTGAAGTAAAATTGGGAATCAAACGAGCTTACCTGTTAAGCGAAGTCTTGATTCTAATTTTATGAACGGCGATCTGAAATATAATTACCCACCCGCCACTGGCTAACAGCCCCAAAGCTGCAATAATTAGTCTACTTAATTCACTTATCTTTCCAGGAAAACCTAGTGAATGTAAGTATGTATGCGGAACTACTCTGTACAGAAAACAGAGCTTGTTCTCCATCATAAGGATTTCTAAAATTAGTGACATTCCTGTGTGTGTTGCCACCAATGACGATAATTCTATTTAAAAAATATATTTATAATATTTTATATCTAAACGAATGCGATGTCTTACGCTGTGTATAAGAATTACGACTTTGTTTAATGAATTATATTTCAGATCGCCGTTCATAAAATTAGAATCAAGACTTCGCTTAACAGGTAAGCTCGTTTGATTCCCAATTTTACTATCAAATTAATCACACTGTAGGTACACGATACGACTATTCGGAATGCGCGGCAGTTTCTAAACGTCTTCACTGCTTAACCGCAGTGGCGTGCACTCCATACATGCAAATAAACTCTGCATACCCTGTAGTCCCATACATACAGATAGGCATCTAAAAGATGAATAATTATAAGTCAAAAAAATCACTAACGCGATTTCATGCCATCTATTACTTTTTTTTAAACTAATTTGTTGGAGCGGCGAACATTCATCACTCGCGGCTGCGCGCTGCCAATTCACCGTGCAGGCAGCGCTCTGCGCTCTCGTGAGCAAAAGCAGTTCTACAGGTTGCTTATTTCTCATACAATGCATCTCGCGAATTCTCGTGTACACAGCAAAAGTGTGACTGTGTGCGTGAAAATATGTGCGCGTGTTTGTATTTTATAAGCTCAGCTTATATTGCAACCCGTCCAAATTGAGAAGCCGTAAAAGCACCGTTTAATTGTTGATTTCAGAAGGTCGACTTTTTTGTCGGATTCACCAAATTACCGATTAATTCATTCGTTCGTAATTCGTATTAATTCGGAAATTTCCAAGATTTTTCGCCATATTTGTTTCGATTGTTTTTCTTGGCACAAGTGATTGACTGTCTAAGCTCTACTAAACCGTAATTATTTAGTAAGTTTATTGTAAGAAATGGAAAATTATACCTGTGAGATCTGTGCTGGCGAAGTGTGTTTAAATAAATTAAAATCTGCCGCTGTTTCAACGTGACCTGTCATATTACCATCAATCACTTAATTAGATATTCGTGGTGGTCGCAAACAAACATCATGCGAAGCCAATGGCGTCGTGCGGTAAGTCAGGTAGGGTAGGTAGTCGGTGGGCCACCGACCGAAACGGGTGGAAACTGGTAAGTTTTATTTTTATTTTAGCCGTGCATACCCTGTCTGAAATCTCTGTGCACGCCACTGCTTGACCGCAATCCATAAACTCTACTCAGCTCTGGCTCCGATCGGTCCGAGCGTTATACAGGGTGTTTGGTAGATGGGTGCAAAGCCTGAAGGGGGTGATATCTTAGACCATTTAGAACGTATTAAGCTAAACTTGTCTAAGACGAAGTCTGTTCCTTGTATTTTTTTTGAAACTCTAAGGTTTTTAACAATAATACCCATTTTTTTTTCAATTAATTGTTAATAGTGTCCAGTAAAAGCTGTTATGTTATTATTTTTATTTATGTAATGTGTGATTACTCAAACAAAATAAATCCCAAGCATCTGTGTCATCAGAGAAACATTCTACGCCATATTTAAGTTTAAGAAACTTTTTAAAAATTAAGAAAATGTTTTGTTTCCAGCATAAAAAAAAATGCCTCAGTCTTTCAAACCTTTTTAAAAACATGCTTGGTTATTGCCCTTTCTTTTGAGGTACTACTTACGCAGATATCTCATTAGCTCTTGGAATTAGGATATGTACAAAGCATATTGAGTATGAAAATTGTTATTTCGAACAGATCAATAAAATAACATTTTTGTTAAAATAATTTATTGTTCATATTCAAAATGTTGACCGCGGTTTCTTATACAAACAAGCGCGTGCCCGTCTTCTCACTTCTCTAGTGCTGATTTTTAATTTCATTTCCTGCTTCATGACTTCAAAAGCCGTTTGGATTCTTTCTTTTAATTCTTCTCTAGTTGAAATTTCAACGTGCGTGTAGACGAGCTCCTTGGCCTGTCCCCAAACAAAAAAATCCACAGGAGTTAAATCGGGTGATCAAGGTGGCCAAGGGATGGCAGGTAATTTTCTCCTTGATAATTTAAATTATCTGGCAGGAAGTGGGGACCAATCAACGTTCGGGCGATTACTTCTGCCCACACGTTAACTGAAAATTTCCTTTGGAACGACACTTGCTTCTTCCAGTGTGGATTGTTGTCCTTGTCGGTCCATCGATGAAGATTATGAAAATAAGTAATTCCTTCTTTCAAAAATTTTGACTCATCGGTCCACAAGATGGATTTTAAAAACCATGCATCTTCAATGTCACTATTTAATAAAAAGCGACAGATCTGAATCCTTCGTGGGGGATCTTCATTTTCCAAACCTTGTACACCCGTGCCGTGGAAAGGATATTTGTTTTCTCGGTGCATCGTATTCCACTACTACTCTGACGCTCGTAGTAGGATCTGCATCAAAAGCTGCAATAATGTCTTCCTCGACACTTGGGTGATGTCTTCCCGGGTTGAGTCCAGATTCCGCGTGATGGATTCCAACTTCAGAAAGCCGACGAAATGTGTTGTAAAGCACTCTGACATTAGGTAATCTGTGATTCGGATATCTCTCTTGGTACATTCGTCGCACCTGTCCTGTTTAAAAATTAAATATTCGACCTCAATTTGCTTTGTACATCTAATTCCAAGAGTTGATGAGACATTTGCGTAAATAGTACCTCAAAAGAAAGGGCAATAACCAAGCATGTTTTTAAAAAGGTTTGAACAACTGAGGCTATTTTTTTATTATGACGTAAACAAAACATTTTCTTGATTTTTAAAAGTTTCTTAAGCTTGAATATGGCGTAAAATGTTTCTCTGATGACACAGACGCTTGGGAATTATTTTGTTTGAGTAATCACACATTACATAAATAAAAAATAAATAAAAATAATAACATAACAGCTTTTACTGGACATTATTAACAATTAATTGAAAAAAAGGGTATTATTGTTAAAAACCTTAGAGTTAAAAAAAAATACAAGGAACAGACTTCGTCTGAGACAAGTTTAGCTTAATACGTTCTAAATGGTCTAAGATATCACACCCTTCAGGCTTTGCACCCATCTACCAAACAGCCTGTATAAAGTATTTCCGATAAATATAAAATCACGCCTGTGTTGCCCAAAGGGTTAGGTAAAGGCCATTAAGTCGCGAGTTATTAGCGCTATTAGACTGAAAACTTCTAACAAAAAGCTAATTTTAAAAAAAACGAGCGAGTCTCACAGTAGTCGCTTAAATATGGTACATATGTAACATCTGCCATCTCATCTTGGTATCCTAAATAAAAATGATTCAGGTATTATTTGAATTGATTTTGCGTAACGAAGGATAATGATTTTTAATGAAAATATTATTTCATTTTTAATTCAATTTTTGTATTAAAGACAGTTTTTTTTTTCAATTTGGGAGAGAGCGGCGACAATAGACTTATGATAACTAAAATATGAGACATTATACTTGTGATATCAAAGTATTTAAAAACCGTTGAAAGAATTAGTGAAAATAATAACTTGTTTTAGTGAAACATGCTCGTTTTATTGTAAACCAAATTCTTATGAGTCTTATATGAACCAATAGGATATATTATACGGATTACGAAACAATTACAGTTAGCAGTTTTATAAGGGGTTTATAGTAAAATAGCGAAAAATCGGGGTGTAAATGCTAGTGGTCCTAAAAGGGGCGGGGCCTCGTCAAGGTATTTTTGAACGGCCAACTAGAGCACCGTGTGCGGTTATTGGTCAAATAAGATACCGCGTATTTCGGTGGCTTCCTGTTACACATTTCTGGCCCTTTTCACGAAATTACTCCCACAGATTCCAGCGAAAGGAAATGTGTTACACATCAAAAATCTGTAGAATTTGAAGAGGTTACTCTTCCAAAAAGTAGTCGGGTAATAAGAAAAAATATTCTGACGAAAGAAGACAAGACTGATTCACAAGATCACAAAAATCATTTATGTCACGGTTCCAGTATACTTCCTTGAGGTACGCCATCGCCAGTCTTTTGCTGTGTTTTGTGTTGCAATGTTTTGTTACGTTTATGTTTATCATTCCACATTCACGATAATTTAAACCCAGTGCCTTTTTTAAAGCTGGTCACATTTATTTTGCATTGCTTTGCTTTTACATTTGATGTACTAGCATCATGACTTACAAGATCGAATGCTCTGAATAAATCATTATAATAACATGCTTTTCTATTTCTATTTTTTATTTGTATGTGCGTTGAGGATAAATGGTAAACAGGAAACATACACACATCAAAAGTGTCTAGGGATCAACATATATTTTTGCAATAACTTTTCTCCTGATTGATATTAATTAAAATTTTCTTTAAGGATTCATCAAATAAAGTGTTTTCGTTTGTCACAGTAACGATAAACCAAGTCACCTTTGCATTAATAAAGAAATTTGCCATTTTCCTAATAAAGGGATTTTTGACATTTGAACCACTAACATTAAAGTTCGAAAAAAAGACTGAAATAACAGTTTTCTTTAAAATTTTATTGGGTAACTTAAACAATTAATAATCCGTGTTTCTACCGCGAACACTAACAACACAAGAACATCGGTTTGGCATACTCAAAATGAGTTCATCCAAATCACGCTGTGGAATGGCCGCCCATGTTCGTTGCAACAACAAAAAAAGGTCTTCTTGCGACTGGATACCCTCCATATTCGGCAGAGCTCTTCTCTGTAGCATATCCCATGCATGCTCAATCGGGTTCAAGTCTGGCGACTGAGCAGGCCAGAGCAGGACATTGATGTTAGCTGCGGCGAGAGTCTGTCTTACAACTCTTGCGGTGTGCGGTCGTGCATTATCATGCATTAACTGAAATAAGGGACCGATTTGCACTTGTAGAGGAACGATGACGTCAGATACAATCGTCTCAGCATAAATTTGAGCGTTGAGGTTGCCTCTGATCCAAATCAACTCAGTTCTTCCGCCGATCCAAATACCCGCCCATACCATGATGGTTCCACCACTATAAGGATGGACTTCCTGGCAGGATTTTAATCGCTGTTGGCGTCCAGGGGTTCTCCAGTGTCGTATACGTCTTGTATCCGGTCTCATACCAAAACGAGACTCATCAGAAAAGCACACGAAACGCCATTGTTCTTCTGCCCAATTTCTGTGTTCAAGAGCCCATTGATATCGAATCCTACGATTGTGCATTGCTATAGGTGGTACCCGTAGCGGTCTTCGGGAATGAAGGTTCACTTCATGCAAGCGGTTTCTGACTGTTTGGTCGCTAATTAAGTTCCCTGAAGAGTGATGAAGCCTCACGGCTAACATCATGGCGGTTATTGTTGGAGCTCTTCGAGTTAAGATTTGAATGTATCGGTCTTGTCTCCGTGTGGTGCAGCGATACCGTCCTCCATGGCGCTCAGCCACGGTACCAGTGCTTCGGTAACGTGTCCAAAGTCGACTGATAACACTCTGACTTGTATTCAGAGCTAAAGCCACAGTACGTTGCCGGGAACCAGCTTCTATCATTCCCACGGCTCTGAGCATTTCTTCCCTGCTTAAATGACGTCGCCGCTCCATAATAACGTTGGTTTTAATCAGTAGTAGGGAAACAGTAGCACTAATAATGTCTTCAATGCGTTGTATGTTTTTATAGGGAAAATATTGACAGCTGATTTTCATCTTTTACTCGAATTTGATTAACAGTTCCTGTTTCAAATTATGAAATGCACCAAAAAGGATCCATATAAATTTATATAATCATAAATTTATTACAAAGCCACATCTCAATCTCAAGAAATCCGCATAAAAATGCTTGATCCCTAGACACTTTTGATGTGTGTAGTTAATTACGGACTTAGGCTAATCTATGTATTATGATTGGTATGTAGTGATACAGAAAAAATATTACATAATATTTGTGTTAATTCATGTTATCTGCGACCGTTTACCGTTAATTTAGTGATGAAAACTAAATTAATTTGCGAAAGTTATACATAAATTCTCAAAATCAGACATTGCTTATTTTTGTATCATTTATATATATATATTATCCTCGGTATTTGCCTTACCTGTTGACACAACTGATTGTTAACTATTATTGTAATATAGATTTTGTATAGATTTTTCTATCCTCATTTCAATTTTGCATGCAGATATTATCTATGTCTATTCATATTGTTATAATTTAACATCATCGCAAATGAATAACACCGTAGTTACCATAAATATTAAACGATACATAATTATGATAATTGGAAACGTTACATACTGCTTATCAAGTTAAATTTTTCAATATGTGTAGACGACGTTGACGTCCACTGCTGGACATAGGCCTCACGATTTAGCCAGGCATCCCCATTCCGACAGGTTCTGTGCTGCTCGCATCCAGCGGTTGCGTCGTTAGCTTAATTTCTTATATTTAAGTAACTGCGTAAGAATCGTTAAGTTAGTCGCTAGTAAACACCATTGAAGACAGACGCATTTGTGATTTTATCACAAGTTTCAAGTACACACAAAAGTGAACCTAAACAATATCAACATTGATAACATAATTGATCCGGTATCATAGTGGTTTGTGCCGTCTAACTTTGTGGAAGTGTGTAACTGCTCACCAGCGCATCAGAATTGCGCACGCTATACTCACCATGACTGACAATGATACCAGTATTACCAGCCCACACACCTTTATAGAACTCGTTGGAGACTCTTGGTACAAAATTATTAAATGGATTTTGTTCGTGCTGACTCTCGCAGCAGCCATATACGGAGTGACATCGTGGTCCTTCGTTAAGAAGTTTCGTCATTTCAGAAACTATGTGCTCCTCAGTGCAGTTATAGCTAAAATGTTAAGCATATTATTCTATCAATTAACAGTTCTACATTCCGCGGAAATCCAGTATCCAGACGTGTTTGTTTTAGAAGTTTTAAGTGCAGATTTATTATTGTATTTTACGACATCGAGTCATTATTGGTTACTTGTTTTGGGCTACATGTTTTATGTTGACTTTGTAAAAGTTTTCAGTCTTGACATTCATAGGAGGTACCTTAAGAGTAGTTTATTTGCGTGGGGTGTACCTGTTGTGTCAAACTTATTAGTTTTCGTTTCTACTTTCTTTGTTCATGACTATGTCTCGAGGGAAATAATAAAATCTCAAATATTATTTTTTCTCATCATTTTAATGTTATTTATACCCTTGGCGATTAGTTTTGTTATTTATGTAACAGTTTTATATTGTTTATGCCGCGTTAGTGAAGCTGGTGTGAGTATATCTTTTAACAAATGGCGTCGCTTCTACATAGCTACGTTGATTTTTATACTTAGTAATTTTTTGGTGATACCTGCTATACATTACATATTTTATGGACATATATTGATAATTGCTGTTATAATTGAATTAGGAGATTATTTGAACACAATAGCATTGGCTGTGTATTTAATTATATTAAAGAGTAATCGTGAGTTATGGCGAGAATTTCTTGATAAGAGATCGAAACAAAAGTCACTCGAAATGAAGTGAGTTCTGTAGAGATCGTAACCTATTTAGTTGTAATAATATGCAACCTTTTTTGGAAAAGGTAATTATAAGTTAGTGGCATAAAATTATGAGATAAACGCTGATACGAATTAAGAAGAAAAAAATAAAGAAAATGTAAAATTTATTATTAAAGTTCACAATTACAATATAAATAGTATTTAATTGATTAACAATAGCAAAGCATATTACAAATTAGAGGATTATATCCAAGATAAGAGTGCTTGGAAACATGCTGGTCCTGCTCCATAGGAAAATTTAGAATCAAGACAAAATCAAACAGGTTGCTAATTTAATCGTTAAATTTATAATTTTGTATTATATGACATTGATTTTACATTCTGTGATTACTTCCTCACACACCGACTTATTAATTTTAAAAACATTAGGAAAATCGTCTACTTTTACTATGTTTGTAAATATGTGAGCACCATGTATCTATCATATAATTAAATTATCTGTCGTTGCTTCATTTTTAATTCTTTTTACCTATTGTGGTATAGTAATTTTATTCTAGGTGCATCGTCTTCACATATAATTATTTAACTAATGTACGTACTAATACAAACTATTGTAAAACATTTTAAAAGAGTAACGGTGGAGTTTCTTGCCCATTCTTCTCCATACGAAAACTACCTTTTGGAAAGGGCGACTAGAATCAATTATATTATTCTGTAAATTTTGACGTTCAAAAGTGCCATACATGGGCCTATTTGAAATAAATGTTTTGACTTTGACTTTGACTTTGAATAAACAATATTTATTTGTTCAAGACTTAAACCTATTTAGGTATAATTATTGTACCTTAAATAAGACTTTATATTTTAGTGGCAAACTTACTTAGACTTAAACTGTGACTGAGGAGTACTCCTCTGCTATAAGCACCGTGATCGAGCTGCCATTGTGTGTCAACACACAAGTGTACATGTACCATTATAATAACGTGTCGTTATTATAGTACCTAAGCCCAAGATGCCGATGATATCATCATTGAGGAAAACTAACTAGTTTAACCGCACGAAATCAAGTTAAAACAGCAAGTTAAGAATAATGTTTGTAACCAGTTTAGTTGGTTGATCACACTTTACACTCAAGATAAAGATGATATATATTATGATGATACATAATATTATGTAATATATACGTTTAATTATTATTTTTTGCCATATACAACAGCGGCCAACTTATCCACAGATATCTTTTAAACTATTTGAAGGGCAAGTAATTAAAATGCCTATACAAATGCAAAGAATGCTCATGTCAACTTACGTGTCTTTTTAGGGTTCCGTTCAAAAAAGGTGTCAACGGGACTCTATTACTAAGGCTCCGTTGTCTGTCCATCTGTCCGTCCATCTGTCACCGGGCTGTATATTTTGAACAGTAATAGTTCGAAAAATAAAAATATTGTACGGTGGTACGGAATCCTATGTGTGCGAGTCCAACTCACACTTGGCTGCTTTTTTACGGTTTAAGAGACGCAGACATATCAGCGCGGCTTATTTTTCTCTTCGATTTTATTAATACCCGTGGCGATTCGTTTTGTTAATTACATATTATTATAACAGTTTTATGTGCTGTAGCAGGTGCGAGTATATCTCTCACCAAATCTGCCGCGATAATTAGAAGTACAGTAAGGAGGTTATTCGTAGTTTCGACTAAATAGCGTCTAAAGTTTTTTGCTCTGTACGAGGAGTCCGAATCTAAAATGAACTCAATTTTACAAAACCTTCCTTACTGCGTTTTCTAATTAGCACGGCAGAAATAGCGTCGCTTCTACATGGCTACGTGAACTTATGTACTCACAGTATAATTGCTATCGCTAGGAAGGCTGATTCAGTATTTGGTGGGTGTAGGGCCCATCTCCGGGGAGAATGGTGACGGTCTGCCTGCATGCGGCCGGCCAAGTGACTATCTATCACCGTTCAATGACGAGTTATTGTTACCAAAAATGAACAAAAACTAGAAAGGCTGACACTAGTACGGCATTATGATATGATTAGTACCTGTGTGAAAATGATAAACACTGATGATATTCATCAGCCGGTTCACTAGATATGGCCGCTCAAAGACGTGTTATGTTTACAAAAAATGAACGATCACTAGGAAAGAAAGAAAAGAAAGGAAGAAAACTTTTTTATTTTGTACAAACAAAACGCATATTTTAAAAAACTAGACAAAATAAACATAAAACAAAAGTAGCCAAAAGCCTCTTATTCAATCAAACAAAAAAGTTTGACAATATTGTTCATAGTAATTATAACGCAGGTTCATTGGTTGATGTCAAGCCCACGGACCAAAGACAATATTGCGACAACATTGGCAAATGACAACAAAAACAAAATGCCGATCGTAGAGTTAACTACTTTTGTAACAAATAACAACAAAAATTAAGCTGTGCGTCACATCTGTACAAGAACAGGTCATTGCTCTGCGAAAAGCTAGGAATCCGGACGAACGTAACATCACCAGCGCTGGTTTTCAGCAATTACCTAAGGAATGACGTAATGACGTCTCCCTGTGTGACCTAATAAATCGGGTAAGTATTATTGTCCACTGAAATATGTGTGATTCAGCTGAACATGTTATGTCGCTACTTGCGGAACCCTTTTTTTTTTTGGGTGGGAAATAATCATCAAATAACTACTCCCGCTCTGGGCGGAGCGGGAGGGCGTGTCAGACTCTTACTGACTAAAACCCTTCGGTTGCCCTGTTGCCGGGGGCCACGATCTCCCTTTCGGTTTTCTTCGCAACCCCGGCAGGCATCGGCCCTAGCGGACCCCGTCAATTATGCTGACATCTCTTTGAGGCGCGCGTGGAACACAACGCGCCGTCGACCCGGGCCTGGTCCTTATCGAACGGTGAGCTCCCCATTGCTCACAGTCCGCAAGCCCGCGCCTACGGTGGCCGGAAATCGGCTTGCGACTCCCGACGCCCTGGGCGTCTCCTCCTGCGGCGGTTAGGGGCGTTAGGGCGCGAAATTTGCCTATCCCTCACGCGTTCCGCCTCCTCCTTCGCGAGCATTACCGCTTCGCAGAAGGAGGTGATGGCCTCCCATTTCCTCTCGCTCCGTACCATGGCCTGAACCAGGGCCGGACGCGAGAGATCACCGCCGCCGATCGCCTCCACGAGGACACGGCGATGCTCCGCTCAAGCTGGGCAGACCTCCACCGTATGCTCCACCGTGTCCTCCGGGCGATCCAAACAATGATGACACCCGGGCGTTTCCTCCCGCCTTATCCTGTGCAGGAACCTCCCGAAACAGCCGTGTCCGGTGAGGACCTGCGTCAGGTGGAAGGTGAGGACGCCGTAGCGCCTCTCTAGCCACTCCTCAAAGAGGGGTCTTATCGCCGCAATTGTGGCGTGCGACAATCGCACTCTCCATGACGCCATGAGATCCCGCCGGAGCTCTGTGCGCCGTGCCGTGATTTCTCGCGGCAGCGGAGTTAAGCCCCGGCGTTTCGCCTCCTCGCGCAACTCGCACATGTGCGCGAGGACCTTTGCCTCAAGATCCCATGGCGGTAATCCGGCAAGGAGGCACGCCGCCTCGCAGGAGACCGTGCGGTATCCTCGGGCCAGCCGGATGGCCATGACCCTCTGAGACGCGTTCAACCGGCGGGCTGGCCGCAGCCTTAGTGAACGCGCCCACACCGGCGCTCCGTAAAGGGCCATGGACCGCACGACCCCCGCGTAAAGCCTCCGGCAGGAGGCGTTTGGCTCCCCTAGATTGGGCACGAGCCGCTTCAACGCAGCCCCGGCCCGCTCCAGTCTGGGAGCCAAACGTCGGAAGTGTTCGACGAAATTCCACCGACTGTCGAGGACGAGTCCTAGATACTTCATCGTCGACTCGACGCCGATGTGAACCCCTCCCGCCACCACCTGGGAACCCGACGGTGGCGCATTCCGAGGTCCATGAAAACCCATGGACTCGGACTTGTGCAAGGCCACCTCGAGTCCCAACTGCCGGATTCTGTCGACGATTGTCGCAAACCCGCGTGTCGCTAAGTCGGCCGCCGCCTGGTATGACCTCCCCTGCGCCAGGACCAGCGTGTCGTCAGCGTAACAAATGACGCTGACGCCGCTAGGGAGGTCGGCGCGCAGCACCCAGTCGTATCCGATGTCCCACAGATGCGGACCCAGGACCGATCCCTGTGGGACACCGCACGACATCTCTCGCCGGTTCCACTCTCCTTGGTGACCGGGGTAGATGACGGCCCTGTCCGTCAGATAGGCCTCGACCACACGACAGAGGTAGGTCGGCATCCGGTGATATCGGAGTGCCTCCCTGATGCAACTCCAGGGCAGGGTGTTAAAGGCATTGGCGATGTCTAGAGACACCGCCAAGACGACCCCACCCCGGGCCACAGCATCCCCCGTCGTGAGGGCCCGTACGCGCATGATGGCGTCCACCGTAGAGCGCCCCCTGCGGAAACCATACTGGCTCTCCGCCAGATCCGGCCCCACCCGCACCAGCCGCTCGACGAGGCGGTCTGCAATGACTCTTTCAAAGAGCTTGCCCACCTCGTCGAGCAGCACGATGGGCCGATAAGCGGACGGAGAGTCCGCTGGGCGCCCCGGCTTCCTGATGAGGACCAGTTTCCCCGTCTTCCAACGAAGTGGGAACTGGCCCCTCTCCATGCATGCGCTTAGGAGCCCCCTTAGTCGAGGCCCGAGAGCCCCCAAGGCCAGGACCCAGGCTTTTCCAGGTATGCCGTCGGGTCCTGGGGCGTACTTGCGGAACCCTAAATTATTATGACTAATACCTATCGCATTGACAATGACTACCGCATTGCGCTCAGCACCGTGAGATTCGCCTTCTCAGCAATCCGATTAATATTGATTTAGTGTATTGGTGGATCACTCTTGTTTCTCATATCGAACATTGTCGCGCATCTTAGTTTTACCGATCTTATTGTAATAATTATTTTAATTAAATCCTTTAAGTAAATTATATCCGTTTTCTTTGCATCCTCGCCTGCAGCCGAACGTAATTAACATAGTATGTACTTAAAAGTAATAATAAGTATAAATCAATATCTGTATTTCTGTGTAACATAAATTAAATATTTAAAAATAAATAAACTAATACAATGAAATCATAAAATACTAAGTAATTAATTATTATGTGTATAGTGTGGTGTGTTTTCCTGTTTGTGCTGTTTTAGTAATTATAATAAATTTGATAATACGCTAAAAATCCATACTTAGGTCTACATTGACACTTTGACACACCATCGATTCTCAGATGCACCATGGGAATCGCGACTTGCGTTGCGATGGGGTAGCGGCCATTTGCATAAGAAAGAAAAGAAAGAAAGAAAAAAGTATTTATTGAGACTCGCACAGGAAATCACAAATTAAACTAAAATCATTAAAACATTAATAAAAAATTAAAAAACAAATGAAAAAATAACAGAAAGTCCTGTACGAGGCCAAAAGCATAACGGTAGGCATCGAGACATGGGGTTGGCAAAAGATAACCATGCTTTTCCGGTCAAAGTGGTAAAAAAGCTAACTGGTACAGCTTGATAGTGTTAATTACGGATTACTTGATATTATTTTAGTGGGATGACATGGATATTTTAGAAGGCTGATACTTATATAATATTTGATACTTATATAATATTAAAGTATGCACAATACCTATGTGAACAACATGTATAAAAACTGACGATATTCGTCGGCCGGTTCAGGAGCGTTAACCAATTTAACATGTCAAAATATTAAGTACTAAATTATATATTTTGTGATTTACCTCCGTCGTAATACTTTTCCATCAACTCTCAACAACAACAATAATTCACAACTCAACAACAACTCTCATCAGCTCTTTTTTTTCTTTTTCGTCTTACCGAGGGGAATCGGATTACCCAGTTACTTTGTTGTGGAGGTCAGATAGGCAGTCGCTCCATGTAAAATTCTGGTATTCAGCTGCATCCGGTTAAACTGGAAGCCGACCCCAACATAGTTGAGAAAAGGCTTGGCAGTTCTTTTTTGTAATACTTTTCCATCATTCTTATCATGTCTAGCATCGACATTAGGTATCATTAGGTAGGTATATATTATGGAAACATTAAAATTGGGATATACATACCTACTGTGTTGGCTTTTAATGGACATATAAGAAAACACCACTAGTTTTATTTTATTAATTTTACTAATTGCATAGCATAATGCGACATAGGTACTTCTGCATTGCCTTTGGTACAAAAATAATAATAATTATTCATATTTAAGGCTAATGGTAACGTTTCTTATAAGCAACTTGGAATGTTGAAACTCACAAAATATTATTGTAATCCTTACTCATTATAAAACAAAGTCCCCCGCCGCGTCTGTCTGTCTGTCTGAACGCGATAAACTCAAAAAAAACCGAACGGATTTTCAAACGGTTTTCACCAATGATTATCGATGGAGTGATTCATGCGGAAGGTTTTTGTGTATAATTCATTATGGTTTTGTGTAAATTGGCTGAAATTTGACGATTATTGTTGAAGATGTTGGAAAAATCATGCGGACTGGCAGCTTTATTGGCGTGCGCCGCGGAATTCGTAAAAGTTACATAAATTTTATGTTCTACAGGATTGTTCATCTTAAAAAGTTCAACAAAAAAGTTCACGACGGCATACGTCTATCTTCTAAGGATGACCCACAGTAACCATTATTATGTTTCTGAATTTGATAAAAATTTCATTGTTATTTCCGAACGTACATATTTTGACCAGTATTTTATTAATCCCTACCCAATAAAATATGTTATTTACATTGGACATTTAATTTATATTAAAATGTGCCTGACATCATATAATTTAAAATAATAGTTTAAAAATATCACAGATTTGAATCTGTGATATTTTTTATTTAATTACGCGTGACAAAATTATTATGGCTGACCGTAACGCGGGTGCAGCGGTAGGAGTCAATTACCTTTTCCTCGGCTATTATGTATGTAATCCCGGTAGTACGTTCCAGTGGGATGTTTTTCGTCATCCACGCGGACGAAGCCGCGGGAAAAGCTAGTATAATATAAAATAACATTAAACAAAATAACTAGAAATATGAACGTGCTTGTAAACATTCAAAATAACAACAAAATACACAATAACAACAATCAAAATAACATAGATCGCCTGTGATAATAATTCAATCTATATATATGTTACGAATCGAACTCGTTGATCATAACACCTTTTCGGAACATTGTATTCTAAATTCTAGCATTAAGTACTGTCAGGTTTGACGGGTGCTTTTTGGTTCTTTTTGCTTGTCTTTTTCACTTTTGTCTTATTAGGTTGAAAAAATAAACTGTGGCTACTTTAACCAGCGTGTTTCAATTATAGAGCTACGATCAGTAATATTTTGGTCCTTCTCCCACGTGAAAAGGAGCCATGGTTTATAATACACGATCTAAAAATCGAAATAGTGAACCACCACCAGGAGTTTCAAACGGAGTCGCCGGCCCGAGCGGAAATGACAATGGATGCACAGCCCACCCGTCGGAGGCCCACCAAGCGCCGCCCGTCAATATTATTAGCAGCGCGCCCCCGACAGCTGATGAACCCAACTCAAAGTCTGTATATTTCCCATACCTATTAGAGGCCCACCAAGCACCGCATGTCCATGACGACAGCAGTGCGCCCTCAGGTAGCCGTGACTCCCCTCCACAACACCCACATGACACACATACCTCGGTCACTACACGATCGATAGGGTCTACACGATCCTCGAATACCATAAAAGCGAGAAAACTCGCCGCTGAAGCACTACATGCACGTCAGCTTTGTGACATCACAGCCCGACAACACAACCAACAAGCCTATATGGCAGCTCAACAAGCCGAACTCGAACGTAAAGCGGCTGATCTATATCTTGAGGCTGAACTTGCCGCTATCGACGCAAAAAGCGTAAGAGATAGCGTAAGTAGAGACAGTGTAAGAGGCAACGATCATAGGAACGACCACGCTAGTGCGCGAACAGACAACATCAGTCGTTGGCTCAATGATGTACAACCGAACATCATCCCAAAAACCACGACGGGAGGTAAAGTACCTTCCGCCGCAACGAATACAGCACGCCATCAATCTTACACAAAGGCATACAACGAAACGCTCGACGTTCCTTCTGGTTCAGGCCCAGGTCGATACGTACACCCCGCTATATTGAATGCCACGCACGATCAGACCTACGCGCCTAATCAGAATACAACTGACGTTTCTTTAACTAAAATACCTAATAATTTCCAGCCACCTGACGGAGCTACCGTCAACTGCGGACATAACGATCTTATCGGCATTTTTGAAGCAATAACTAACAAGCCCAAGAAGTCGGACATCAAACTGCCAGTATTTGATGGAAAATCTGCCACGGATTGGTTTTGCTTCAAGCGCATTTTTATAGATACACAGTCGTCATTCACTACAATAGAAAACTTATTCCGCATTAGTTCATCCTTACGTGGCGCCGCTCGTGAAGCTGTTTACATCCTACTGGTGTCAGCGAATGACCCTATGGAAGTTATAGACGCCCTCGAGATGCGTTTTGGTCGTCCCGAAAAAATTGTGATGCAGGAGATCAACGCTGTGCGAGCTTTACCTAAAGTTGGAGCAGAAGGTAAAGATTTAGTTAATTTTACTTGCCGTGTCAAAAACTGCATTGGCATAATGAGACTATTGGACCAATTCGACTATCTACATTCTCCCGAAATTTTCAATTCATTAATGACCAAATTATCCCCAATCATTCGCGGAAAGTGGTATGACTTCGCGGCTAGTCATACTGGCGAACGCATAAGCAAATTGGAAATGCTTTCTGACTTCCTATCTCGTGAGGTTGAGCTCCAAACAAAGTTTGGAATTCAGGATTTCCATTCTTCGACGGCTTCAGTTCAGTTACCTACCCAGAGGGGCATGCATACAGATCAAAGCCTACCCGACGAGAAATCTCCAAATTCTGCTGTAAATAAAACTGTAAATAAATGTATTTTTTGCTCGAAGTTGCATAATGTAAACAAATGTGACAAATTTTTGGCATTGTCAGTGAATGAAAGATGGCAATTTATAAAAAAAAATAAAGTTTGTCATAGATGTTTGGAAAATAGGTCACATAGGTTTAATCTTTGCAAAGTAAAATCTCCATGCAGCGTTGGGGGCTGTACCTACAAACATCATAGCCTACTACATAACTTAGATAATGATCAGAACGTGCTAGCTCACGCCGATTTAGAGGACACCTCGGACTCTGAGCTGGAGATAGCGCCGAAGCCATCTATTGATGTCAAAGTCGAGAAACCTGAACCAGATGACTGCGATGTCGAAGTATCGGCTCATGCTACCGCTATTCCTCCTTCGTCAAGCGTAAGTAGACCTAAATCTCGACCACTTCTCAAAGTTGTCTCAGTTCAAGTAACTGGCCCCCAGGGTACTGTGGACACTCACGCACTTTTAGATGATGGCTGTACAACCACATTCATAGACTCTGAAATTACAAAGCGTGTAGGTATTGAAGGACCGAGTAAACGAGTACGTATAGATTGTGTAGGAGGCTTGTCACGCAATTGCGATATTCAGTACGTTGATTTTATAATTAAAGGGCGTGACTGTACCGACTCTTACCATATACATAGTGCACGCTCGGTCAAGAATTTAGGTATAAATTATCGAGCTTCTGTAAATAGGGAAGATATTTGTAAATATTCGTATTTATCCGATTTAGGAGACGTTTTGTGTTGTGAAGAAGTACAACCTATGATAATCATTGGCGTAGATAATTGGAAGTTGACCATAGCAGATTCTATTCGCGCCGGAAAAGATCACCAACCAGTTGCAGTTCACACTGCTCTTGGTTGGGTTTTATATGGCTTCGTGTCAAGTAGAACATCGAAAGTTGACTTTCTTCATCATGCCAAGATATCAGAAACTCCAGACGATCATTTTTCTATTGAAACCGCAATCAAAGACTACTACAAATTAGACTCTATTGGCATAATAAAGAAAGACCACCGCGGCAATTCCGATACACATGCATTAAAAATTTTACGCGAAACTGTACATAGACTATCCGATGGTCATTTTGAAGCCGGACTCCTCTGGCGGCCCGATGTTAAAGATGTACCGAACAATTTTAAATTAGCCCTTTCTAGATTCTTATCTCTCGAAAAGAAAATGCAGTCAGATGTACAATATGCCAATATGTATAGAAATAATGTTAAAGCAATGTTAGATAAGAAATACGCTGAAGAATGCACGGCCGCTCCAATTGGTATCACATGGTATCTCCCACATTTTGGTGTTACTCATGCCCATAAACCTGGTAAGTTGAGAGTCGTACACGACGCAGCCGCGAAGTTTAAAGGTATAAGTCTTAATTCTCTCCTCTTGCCAGGTCCTGACCTATTACAGCCATTACTTGCGATCTTGATGAGATTTAGGGAAAACGCTATAGCACTTACAGCGGACATACGCGAAATGTTCCCACAGGTTCGAATCCGTTCAGCAGATCGCGATGCGCAGCGCTTTCTGTGGCGCAATGACCCCGCGGACAAAATAAAGCTGTATCGTATGTCATCCATGATGTTTGGCGCGTGTTCGAGCCCGTGTACCGCTCTATATGTAAAGAACTTTAACGCGACGGAATACAAACTTCAGTACCCCGATGCTGCGCATGCAACCATACACGATGTGTACATGGATGACTATATTGGCTCGCTAAAGAGTGTAGATCAAGCTGCGCGACTGGCCCGAGACATCGTAATTCTCAACCGCCAGGCGGGTTTTGAGATGCGCGACTGGGTCTCGAACGACCCAAGAGCTCTCTCTTTATTAGTAACTGAATCGATATCTCAGAAATTTAACGATGTAATGTTAGGTAACGATGACAACGTTTCTAGGGTGCTCGGTCTGAACTGGCAACCTAGGAACGACGTCATAGGTTTCAGTCTCAACTTAGATTCTAAACCGCCAGCTCAGCTAAGTAAACGTGACGCGTTGTCCCACTTAATGCGAATTTATGACCCTTTGGGTATTTTAGGCCCACTCGTTTCTAGAGGACGCGTCATGTTCCAATCAATTTGGCGAAAAGGTTTATCATGAGACGATGAACTCGATCAAGGAGACCAAAAACTTTGGAATGAATGGCTCCGCGATGTACAACTTGCTTCTCAGTTGTACCTGCCGCGATATTACGGTCTAAGATCATACAATATCATTCACCGCGAACTTCATCTGTTTTGCGATGCCAGTGAGTTGGCATACGCTGCAGTGGCATACTGGCGATATATCTATGCAGACGGAACAGTGAAGCTCGCTCTCATCGGTAGCAAAAGTAGAGTCACACCATTGAAACCCGCCTCCATCCCACGCCTCGAGTTGCAGGTGGCTTTAGTGGCTGCTCGGTTTGCATCATTCATTCACGACTCACATCAGCATAAACCAAGTAAGCGTATATTTTGGTGTGATTCACTTAACGTCTTGAGTTGGTTGCGTAGTGATGCGCGATCATTCAAACCATTCGTAGCACATCGAATCGGCGAGATTCTCGAAACCACAGATGTAAAGGAATGGAGATGGATTCCGACCGCGGAAAATGTGGCAGACGATGCGACGCGCCATAAACGCGAAGTATTCAATCAAGAATCTCGCTGGATTACAGGTCCAAAATTTCTACTCGAATCAGAACAACAATGGCCATCATCACCATACTTAAATACGGCCAGTAGTTTGGAAATAAAACCATCCGCTCAGAATCATTGTCATCTCATCTCCTCACATCATTTTCCGACACCATTGACTGTTGACCCAGAAAGACTGAGCTCATGGGGAAGGCTATTGAGAGCTACGGCAAGAGCCCATAAATTTTTGCACCTATTGAAGAACAAAGATAGTTCAAAAGAAATAACCGCCGAAGATCTACGCGTGGCTGAATCACATATTCTGAAGAAAAGTCAACTCGACTCCTTCCCAGATGAAATCATCTACCTCTCTGAGAAAAGGTCATTACACCGGAAAAGCCGATTATTCAATCTGGCCCCCTACATAGATAATGAGAATTTACTGAGATTGGGCGGAAGAATCAACCGAATGCAAGATATTGGTGACGGGGTGAAAAGTCCAATAATTTTAGATTCCAAACACCCTGCTGTCCAGCTTTTGATTGCCCATTATCACGTGAAGTCTGCCCACGCTAATTCCGAGACAGTAGTTAACGAAATGCGACAAACCTATTGGATCATCAATTTGCGAAGCGCGGTTCGAAAAGTCGCCCATGATTGTCAACTGTGTCGGCTGAAGCGCGCTCAACCATTCACACCGTCTACTGGAGACCTCCCACCAGCCCGTCTAGCCCATCATCGTAGACCGTTCACTTTCGTTGGCTTGGACTACTTCGGCCCAGTTCAGGTCACAGTTGGGCGAAGGAAAGAGAAACGCTATGTAGCATTGTATACCTGCCTTGTTATACGAGCAGTCCATCTAGAAGTTGTACATAGTTTGTCAACCGACGCGGCCATCATGAGTTTGCGCCGTTTCATTGCGCGCCGTGGAACGCCGAGTGAAATATGGTCCGATAACGGAACAGCCTTTGTGGGTGCCAACCGGATGCTAAGAGAGCTGTACGGAGTGGAAATTAACCGTTTTGCAGCAGACGAGAAGGTCTCATGGCGATTTATTCCCCCTTCGGCCCCATTTATGGGTGGAGCGTGGGAGCGAATGGTAAGATCAGTCAAAACAGCACTCAAGACCACCTTAAGACAACGCTTCCCCTCAGATGAAGTTCTACAGACCTTTCTACTAGAGTCAGAGAATTTAATATACGCGTCCACTGACACACGTTCCAGTTGATCCAGACTGTGAGGAAGCCTTGACACCAATGCATTTTATACTGGGATCGTCCTCAGGGAGACCTATCCCAGCTACGTTGACGGATCGGGATATCATCGGACGAGACGGTTGGCGCAGAGCCGTAAGGCTCACAGATCATTTCTGGTCTCAATGGGTGCGCGAATATCTTCCGACTTTGGTGCCCCGGCGCGGCGGTGGATCATCCCCAAATATAAAAGAAGGCGACTTGGTTATTGTGGCAGATGGACAATTACCCAGGGGATCTTGGCCGAGAGGTAGAGTGATTAAGATATACACAGGACCAGACGGAGTAGCAAGAGTGGCGGACATACGAACAGGGGCTGGCCTTATCAGGAGACCCCTTAAGAAGTTAGTGCCCCAGGAGCTCTAGGCTAGACTTTAAAAAAAATGTGGAGTATGTTACGAATCGAACTCGTTGATCATAACACCTTTTCGGAACATTGTATTCTAAATTCTAGCATTAAGTACTGTCAGGTTTGACGGGTGCTTTTTGGTTCTTTTTGCTTGTCTTTTTCACTTTTGTCTTATTAGGTTGAAAAAATAAACTGTGGCTACTTTAACCAGCGCGTTTCAATTATAGAGCTACGATCAGTAATAATATATAAAAATGAATCCCTATTTCCCTTGGTCACGACATCGCGCTAAAACGGCTGAACGGATTTGGATGAAATTTGGGATATGGATAGACCTTGACCCGGAGAAGGATATAGGAGACTTTTTATCCCGATATTTTTACGGGATCGAGACTTATGCGGGTGAAACCGCGGGGCGCAGCTAGTCTAAAATAAAATATGGAACAGGAAAATTAATAGTAAAGGGATACTTAAATACTACACGCAAACACCAACATAAATCAGGTAAACTAAATTTAACATAATTAAAAAAGTGTAATAAGAATAGAATAGTAATTAATTTAAGGCTTTCATAATATTTATTAGCACATCAACGCGATAATGTTGATCACATTCTTCTTCACTGTCTTCATCAGTGCCTAGGATAGTAGTTGGCAATAATTGTCACAAAATTTAGAATGCCAAGAAGAATCATTGTTAGATTCAGTTTCGTTGGTCGATCGCCCTTGACACTCAAAATAAAGATGAATCTACTGTTAAACCAAGTATCCAACATCATAAAGATTCATTAAACTTATTTTTATTTATTTTTTGCCTTATACAACAGCTGCCCACCTATGTATAGATAGATATCTTTTCTATTAGCTGGGAATGGAACCCTTTAGTTTTATCAAATTAATCTTCAAACTGCAATAAAAAAGGTTAACATTAATACACACTACGCGCAAAGTGGACTATATGAATCCAAAAAATAACGGGAGTCCAAATTAATCTGTATACTTGTGTCCTTATCCTTACATATTTATAAAACAAAGTCCCCCGCCGCGTCTGTCTGTCTGAACGTGATAAACTCAAAAATCACTGAACGGATTTTCAAATAGTTTTGAACAATAGACCGAGTGATTCATGCGGAAGGTTTTTGTGTATAATTCATTAGGGTTTTGTGTAAATTGGCTGAAATATGATGATTATTGTCGAAGATGTCGGAAAAATCGTGCCAACTGGGACCTTTACTGGCGTGAATTAAGTAAGCGACAACGGAAGTATTTAAAAATAACTTTATTCCGACAGAGTTACAGCGAAACAGTAATTAATTAAATCTAACAAAATATTGATCTTATATACTAACTTAATTGCTAACGTAGTACATGCACAGCGTGATCAGATTGACGCATGTTCTAGATAATTATAAATGCTGATCGCGCAGTGGGGAAATTGGGAAATAATAATCTAGTAAATACTTATTGTCTGACAAAGCTAATATTGGTAGGTTGGGGTTCCTTAACTCCTCCCTCCCTAAGAGAGAAATTATCCGAAGGTGTCGCAGACGGTTTCGGAGAATTTCGACAAAAGTTTATGAACTGAAATTTATACATTATAAAGATAACTATTGCTATTACAATAACCACATACTCTAAGATGGTCCATATACTAATTTCTATTGTCACTGTTTGTGTCGTATCGTCTATTTCACTAAATTTTGCACTTTGTAACACTTCTTTCACATCACTGAAGTCCACATTTCTTAAATCCACTTTCTTTGATCTTCTCTGAATGTCCTGTTGTAGGTCTGGCATCTGGATCAATGGCAGCTGGAGACTGGAAACTGTAGTGTTTGTGGTGGCGGCAACGATGACTTCGCCTATTTGTGCCTCGCATTGTTGGCCAGGTGTCACGATGTAGGTCCCAAGAATAGTGTACTTCAGGATTTCTGTATTGCAATTCTCGGTGATGATGAGATTTTCCTCTGAGTAAACCAACCATTGGTTGTCGGTTATTTTCTGTATCTTAGTTTTTTCTATTTCAATATGGTTCTGTATGCAGTTTTTGTAGTTGTTCTTCATCAGCATTATTTGTTCAATGCAGGTCTCGGTTGGAAACTGGGCTAAATTAGTTTCAGCGCAAAGAAATTTTCCATTTTCAATCTCAGTACATGGGCTTACCACGGGCATGTATTTCAATCTATTCACCATCAGGTAAGGATATTTGGGTATTATTGTAAAGGTATTTGGAGAATGGAATATAGGGATGGGTATAACCTTGTAATAATTATATGTTTCGTTATTTATTAGGGGAACTTCTAAAACAAAAACTAACTTGTTGTTATTTATATATGATTTAAGTATGATATTACGTTCTAATTTTATTAAATTATGTTTGCTTACTGGGTATATTGTTCTAGCATGTTTAGCAATGACTTCTAACGTATTATATAATTCTGTACTATTTATAATGGATTGGTGCAATGTATTCAGTTTGCTAAAGGCTATTGCCGTTTCAATCTCTTGTATGTTTTCGTAACAGGTCCGAAAGTTATTTAAAATTTGATACATAGTATTTAATATTTGGAAAAGTTTGTTAAACCTGAACTCATGTTCAACTAATTTTTCCATTTCATTGGTATGTAAACCCAAGTTTTTAATATTTGAATTTATTATTTCAGAGTCATTTACTAATTTATCAAAAGCTTTTTGCATTGATGATACTTTACGTTCGACCACATGCTCTTTGTTCTGTATCATTTGGATTTCTCTATCATATTTAATTGCATCGTCTTCATCTAAATTTCCTGTGATAGCTTTTACAAGTGAGCCTAATGGATTAACCAGAGCTCTTTTATTTCTATAATGGAAAGGTAAGATTTGAAAGAATCTATCCTTAGTTAGTTTAATAAGATATTCTATTTGGCTTTCTATTCCTATAGTTTCGTTACTAAGACTATTTTCCTTAATTTTAATTTTCAAGTTAATAAAATCCCGAATATTATTATCTATTTGTAATATCTTTTACGTCTAATTTATTTTTAAACCATGAATGAATTAAAATCTGTTTTGGTTTAGTATCGACAGCTTCGTTTAAACTAGGAATGCCTTCGTGTTCTCTATTTGAAACTGAGTTGGCAGTGACCCCATCATCAGAATCCGACAGTTCTATCGTTTCTATTGGAGTTTCGAGGTCTTGCAATTCGTTTTCTATAATTTTTTGTATACGTTCCTGCCTATCTCCTATATTTACGAATATTGAATCTAAATCGTCGTCAATTGCATTAATCTTAATCCTAGATAAAGCATCTGCATTCGTGTTTTGAGGGCCTTTCTTATATTTTATTTCGAAATCGTATTCTTCTAACCTTAACCGCCATCGCGTGAGTTTACTATTGGGCTCTTTCAATGAATACAGCCAAGCTAATGGTCTATGGTCTGTAAATATGGTAAACTTATTACCATACAAATACGGTCGAAAGTGCTTAACTGCCCATATTATGGCTAAAAGTTCCTTCTCGATAGTGCTATATTTTACTTCTGTGTCGCTCAAGGTTCTACTAGCATAGGCTACAGGCTTATCTGAGCCTATCGTTCCTTGTGACAATACAGCCCCGATCGCAAAATTGGATGCATCCGTGGTTAAAATAAAAGTTTTACTAAAGTCAGGAAATTGTAACAAAGGTGCATTTGTTAAAAGCTTTTTACATGTCTCAAAACATTCTTTATATTCCCCATTAATTACAATTTTGCGACCTTTCTTTAAACAAGCTGTTAATGGTCTAGTTATTTTGGCAAAATCTTTGATAAATTTCCTATAATAACCGATTAGTCCTAAAAAGCTTTTAATCTGTGTAACCGTTTCCGGTATAGGATACCTAAGAATAGCGTCTATTTTATCATTATTTGGTTTCAAACCTTCACTTGTAATAGTATGCCCTAGGTAGAGTACTTCCTTTCTAAGAAAATGAGACTTATCTAATTGAACTTTTAAATTTGTTTGACGGAAGCGGTCAAAAACTGCTCTAAGTTTTGCTACATGTTCAGGCAAGCTTTTAGAAAAAATAATGACGTCATCGAGATATATTAAGCAATGTAAGCCTTGAAGGCCTCGTAAGACGTTATCCATGGCTCGCTGAAAAGTTGCGGGTGCGGTCTTTAACCCAAACGGCATTCTGTTAAATTCATAATGACCTGAAGGTGTGCTAAACGCAGTTTTAGCTCTATCTTTCTCCTGAACCTCTAATTGATGGTACCCGCTAGCTAAGTCGAGAGTTGTAAAGTATGTACTATTACCTAGCATGTCAAATAAATCGTTAATGTTGGGCAAAGGGTATTTATCATCAATTGTGATTTCATTGAGCCGTCTATAGTCAACTACCATCCTCCATTTTTGTTGGCCTGACGCGTCTAATTTTTTCGGCACTAAATGTACGGGAGCACTCCAGGGGGAATGAGATTCCTGGATAATGTTATCCCTTAACATTTTCTCGACTTGACTACTGATCTCTTTTGTTTGAATAGGTGGCAATCTATGTGCCTTAATGTTTATTGGGTCTTCATTTTTTGTTCTTATTCTATGTTTAACCTGATTTGTGAAGGTTAACGGAATATTTTCACAATAAAATATATCTTTGTATTCTTTACAAAGTCCCTCAATAACCGTTCGTTCTTCTGAATTCATATGATCTAACTGTAATTTGTCTAAATTCTTTGTTAGCAAGCTGTCCACTTCTATATTATTATCTATGAAATTAACACTAACAGATGGGTCCTGTATGTATGGTTCCACTTGAAAAGGTCCCGTAACTACTAATTTTCTATTTTCATGGCTATAATTCTGAATAACAGTTGTTGCATAGCCTTCAATACACGTAACTAATGCGGCGGGCATTCGAATCCCTTCCGTAAATTGCTTAAAATCTAACACAGCTTCCCCGTTCAGTAAGTTGACTGGGAGTCTTACTCTAAGTTCACTACGAGATGGTAGATTATATATCTCTCTCATAGGCGGTGAATATATGATAGGAATATCAGTATTTTTTAAATGTAATATCTGATTTTCCATATTAATCTTTGCCTGTAATTGCTTCAGCAAATTGCTACCTATTAACCCATCATACCTATCGTCGACACTATAGACATAAAACTTATGGAACTCTTGACTTCCAAAAGTAACCGGTAATGGAATAATAGCCGTTTCACCATGAACACTCGATGCGTGAGTGCTAACAACTTCGAAGGGTTCATACTGTAAATAATTTTTAAAATATTTATTCGCTATATACGGGCTTATAAACGATCTAACACTCCCCGTATCTATCATAAAAACTGCCTTTAATTCTGGTATAACTATATGTGGTAAATTTAAGCGTTTATTACAATTTATTTTTATTCGTTCTCTAGGATAGAGGCCGTTATGCAAAAATTTCCCGCCCCGGGTTCTTTCAGGAGAAAATTCTTGGCACTCATTGTACGAATAACTTGAACTCTGTTCATTATTATTAGAATTATTTATGTAATTAACACGTCGCGAACTTGCAGTACGCATGGTGACATCAGTATTCGCACCCGACGTAGATGCTTGCGCTGCAAAAGACGGCGTGCTCGGTGCATGTGCCGCGAACTGTTGGTTCGGTTGTGCAATCGGAACAAATGACCTACTTGACTGCGGTGACGCATTATTGTTGTTTGTACGATTAAAATTGTCTTGATTTCTTTGAATATTATTATGTTGTTTATAATGTCTGGGCTGATGCGAATTGTTCGGTGTAGATGTGCTGTTTGTAGCACTATTCGGTACATGTGTACTTGATATGCTATGTGAATCTTTCTTTTGATTATTAGATTCAATTGCATTTTGGTTATTAGGCAAATTGGGTCTGTTATTTCTGCTAAAATTACGTCTGTCGTTTGTTTTCGACTCATAGACTGCCTGGAAGTTTTGTTCTTCTAAAACTATTTTTAATGCATCCTCTAACGTTGTGACGTCGCGCAAACGAACTAATCTAACTAAAAATGGCGGTAAATTAAACAAGAAAGCATTCATTGCTCTGTTACTATAAATGATTTGCTTTGCCTTACGTAGAGATTCATCAATGATAGTTTCTGATATTTTAGCAAATAAAACACTTCTCATCCGCTGTATTCTATGGCAAAAATCTAAATAACTTTCACCCTTATTTATTCTACACGATTCTAACTCCATTGCTAAACAATCCTCTGTGCGTGGATCACCGAAGTGTTGGTTTAACAACTTCTTCAGCTCGTCCCACGTACCTATAGCTTCTCTTTCGCCTACCAAACTGGCTGCTTCGCCTGATAACCTACTTGTTACTACATGAAATAAATATTCATTTTGGGCTGCGGTTCCTAAGAACGTAGACAAAATGTATTCACATTTTTTTATAAATAAAGGCAACATTCTAGTGTCGCCGCTGAATATTGGTATGATGTTAACCAATTCCTGTGGGACACGGGTTACGTTTTCCATTGTGAAAAGTTATGAAAGAAACAAACGCGGAGAAAAAAAAATCACACTAATGTGCTACTAAACTATCACTACTCTAAAATATTAGTACAATTAAAATCTATGCAAATATTATCACGGCGTTGTCCAATCCCTACTAATACACAAACACATAGACTATTACAAGGTTGGGATATAGATGGAAGAGCTGAGAGGAAGGTGAAAAAGATTTACTCACAATTCCGCAGCTAGCTCCATGCTCCCTGAATTACTGCTGTGGCTGGTCCTCTTCCGTAACTCGAAGTGGCTTCTTAATGAATTTATTTGTTCGGCGATCTCTGCTAAACCGTAGACACGGACGTCGCCTACTCCACGTAGAATTGTATACACGGCAAACTGACTACAGAGATCCTACCGGCTGCGCCAATTAAGTAAGCGACAACGGAAGTATTTAAAAATAACTTTATTCCGACAGAGTTACAGCGAAACAGTAATTAATTAAATCTAACAAAATATTGATCTTATATACTAACTTAATTGCTAACGTAGTACATGCACAGCGTGATCAGATTGACGCATGTTCTAGATAATTATAAATGCTGATCGCGCAGTGGGGAAATTGGGAAATAATAATCTAGTAAATACTTATTGTCTGACAAAGCTAATATTGGTAGGTTGGGGTTCCTTAACTCGTGCGCCGCGTAAGCCGTAAGAGAACCATCAAATTTATGTTCTACAGAATTATAGACCTTTAAAAGTTCAACAAATAAATCTGTGATGGCATATTCAGGATTTGAAAAAAAAAATTGTTATTTCAGAAGCTATTTTGACCGGTATTATATTTATCCTCATCCAATAAAATATGTTATTTAAATTGAGCATTTAATTTAGATTAAAATATGACGTAACATCATATCATTAAAATTAATACTTTAAAAGATATCACAGATTCAAACAAAAACACATTATTTAACGAATTATTTTGTAACAAAATAATTCCGGTTGACGACAACGCGGGCGCAGTGGTAGGAGTCAATGACCTTTTCCTCGGCTATTAAGTATCTAATCCCGGTAGTACGTACCCGTGGTATATTTTCCGACAGCCACGCGGGCGAAGCTAGTTGATAATATAACTAATCTGGTAGGTATCATAGCGCTTTGTGGCGAGTAACTTATTGAACGCGTATCACTACTCATCAGCGCACCAGACTGCGCACGCGACGCTAACCATGGCCGACAACGCCACCGGTATTAACAGCCCAAAAAACTTTGAAGAACTCGTTGGTGACTCTTGCTACAAGATTATTAAATGGATTTTATTCGTGCTGACTCTAGCAGCGGCCGTATACGGAGTGACATCTTGGTGCATCATCAAGAAATTTCGTCATTTCAGAAATTATGTGCTCCTCAGTGCAACTATAGCGAAAATGTTAAGCATATTATTCTATCACTTAACAGTTCTACATTCCACGGAGTCGACCCAGTATCCAGAAGTGTTTGTTATGGGAGTTTTAACCGCAGATTCTTTATTGTATTTTACAATATCGTTTCATTATTGGTTACTAGTGTTGTGCTACATGTTTTATGTTGACTTTGTAGAAGTATTTCTTCTTGACATTCGTAGGAGGTACCTTAAGAGTACCTTATTTGCGTGGGGTCTACCTGTTATATCAATCTTATTAGTTTTCTTTTTGCGTAAATATGTCTCGAGAGAAATAATAACAACACACAAATTAATTGGTGTCGTCTATTCAATGTTATTAATACCCGTGGTGATTAGTTTTGTAATTTATATAACAGTTTTATATTGTTTATCACGTGTTAGTGAAGTTGATGCAAATATAACTCTTAACAAATGGTGTCGCTTCTATGTAGCTACGATGATTTTTGTATTCAGTAATTCTTGGTTATTACTTCAATTTCATTACATATTTTATGGACATATATTGATCATAGCTGTTATAAGTGAATTAGGAGATTATTTGAACACAATAGCATTGGCTGTGTACATAATTATCGTAAAGAGTAATCGTAAATTATGGCGAGGATTTCTAAATAAGAGATCAAAACCGGTAAATTCGAAATTTTCCACACAAGTCTCCAGGTCAAGTTTCCAATAGCATCTCGAAGACTGAAGTCATGGCATTAGACACAATTAACTATGGCCTACTTGATATTATATACGACTTGACGATGCTGACCTCAAGCAGGTCGAGAGATTCAAATATACCTTGGAGTACCTTAACAAGTAAAGGTGACCTGGACTCGGAAACTAACTGCAGAATTGGTGCTGCTTCAGCAGTTTTTGGCAAACTACGGGAGAAGGTATTCCACTCGCATGATCTCAAACTACAACCGAAGGTCAACGTGTACATGGCCATCGTCTTGCCAAACGTCCTGTAGTCCTCTGAGACGTGGTGCGTGTACAGGATAAACATACTATACTCCGCGATATCTTAAACATCAAATGGTCTCTGACTGAATTGAGCTCTATCTAATACGTCATCAGCTACGCTGGTGATTATGATGTGAAGATGACTGACGAGGGGGTAGCTAATCGCATCTTCATTTCTGAACTCAAAGATGGCAAGCGGAAACAAGACGGCCGGTTCTGCAGATATAAAGACGTTTAGAAAAGACGTGTGAAGAGATGCAAAATAGATCCCTCTTGTTGGAAAGAGTTGGCAAAGGAGACTTGTTTCGAGGCGTTTGGTAAAACGATTCTGACTTCGAAGAACAGCGAAAGAGAGATCTCGACAGCAGGCGAGATGGCCTTAAGAGTAAACCACCCTCCAACATACCGAAGTGTTACGGGGTAGATGCAATAAAATAGCTTTGGAATTGAAGTGAACGTATTTCTGCCTACCACGGCACTTCCTTAATATATATACAGGTACAACACAATGAATAAGACAAAGGACAAGTTGTATAAACGAAACAGATATTACACGAATGATGGAAACCAACTTGGAGAGATCTAGAGCTTTGAGGAAGTCTAGATCTTGGAGCAGATTAGAGTGTGCCGAAGATCTGAAGATCGTGCACTGAGGTCGCTAAACCCTGAGAATGATTTTCTGTAGTTCATGAGTGTTTCATTTTGCATTCTCAACGCACGTTCCATTTCTCCCACATAATTATGTACATTTTATTTATTGATGTGGAGTGTAAATAATTGTTAGAACTGTTAAATATGTTATAGATATTGTGTGTGTTGTAAATATAGTAAATAAGTAATAGTTGTAAATATATTTTGTTAGTCAAGTTAAGCAATAGATAATGATATTATTCTCGTTTGATGTCTATGATGAATGAAGTGTGAATGTGGCAGATTGATATGTCAAACGAGAAATATTATGTAAGAGGTTATAGTGTTTACAGTTAGTTTTTAGAATAGGATTTAATTAGAAACCAAGAGTGCTAAAACAATAGAATACCATTACCACAATGGCATTCTAACTTGTACGTACTGTACATGTACCTTTACAGTCAGGATAGGTTACATTAGCCTCATCAGAGCACACGCCCGTAACCAAAAACAGTCAGAAACAAAAACAGTCACCGTAGCCGAAATCGGGCTGTATTATTAGTTTGAATATACTTTACCTTTTAACCATGATTATCCAACACAATAAATTCTATCTATTTTTTGTAAGCAAAGTCTTTTCTTTATCCGTTCGATTCCTTCCTATGTTGCCACATTCCATTAGTTCGAATACAGTCATATAATCATCTTACATTTCCTTAAAGATCGGATATCACACACCCAATAAATAGCGGATCCAGGGGGGGTGCTAAGGGGCTCAAGCACTACCCAAAAGCGTCTAAATTTTTCCCACTACCTCATGTACAATTATCCCTAAATTAATCAATATAATTTTATCAAGTTTTTTTGGTAAAATGTTTTGTTTACGTGACGAATTTTGAATTTGAGCGCCACTCATTCATATTTCTAGTAGTCTACAACTTAACAAAGTCATTCGGGAATTTGCGAAAGTAATCCGAGGAGGCTTGTAAAATGGTGTGTGCTGTTTTAGTCTTTAAAATTTACCCTCAGCGGAGTCCCAAACGACAATCCTGGATCCGCCACTACACCCAGTCCCACATGTCTCATCATCGGTCTACAGCAGCCCACTGCTGGACATAGGCCTCTCTAATTGCACGCCATTCAGCTCGATTCTCAGCAACTCTCACCCAGCTGCTACCAGCCACCCTGCGAAGATCATCGTTCCACCTAGCCTGAGGGCGTCCTACCTTACGTTTGCCAATTTGCGGTCTCCACTGAAGAACACGTCTGCCCCAACTGTCATCGGTTCCTCTGCTAATATAGCTAATATCCCACACGTATAGTTGTAAATATTTCATTAATCTACTCCTTTTACTCTTACAATAGACAACAGTGGCCCGCTCTTGCACTGATATCTGTTAAACCTTTATGGGCAAGCATAACGCCTTTCACTTGACCATACAAATGGAAAGGATGCTCAAAATATGTGTCTATTTGAAGATAAACACACACATTTCAGTTCGGAATAGAATTGGCATCGCCGCGAGCTATTCAGCATTATTTCTACAAAATTCTACAGGGTATAAGTGTGAGTTACAGTATAGGGTGGCAGGGACATTGATGCGAAAACTGTTACCATGGATTCAGGACTTTTTTTAAATAACCGACGTAAAATTTCAGCGCAAGGGGGTTCAGAATCATTTACTGAATCCATGGTAACAGTTTTCGCGTCGATGTCCCTGCCACCTTATACTGTAACTCACACTTATCAGCCGAGCTGATATGATTTATCTATGCTTTAACTTAATAAGGCAGTCGAGTACTGAACCCTAAAAGAATCTAAAATACCTCAAATTGCTAAGCATGATCCTCCGTTATATCGAAAATACCGCAGCATTAATTTTGAAATAAATATATGGTATGTTTGACGAAAATACGATGCCATACAATTTTCTCGCCAGAAAAAAAATCTAAGTTACCTTCAAATTAAACAATTCTTTTTATTTTCGTTTGGTTAGTGACTAACATGGTGTCAGAGTTATGAAGCCGCCCATGGGCCTCTGAATTGGCTTCACATGCCGTCTAGAAATATCTCTCAGGCATGCCGTTTCCTCACGATGTTTTCCTTCACCATTTTTGACGCAAGCGATAATTATACAATATGAATCAGAAAAGTCAGAGGTTCGACCTCGAGACCTTGGTAGACTGATATGGTCTCACCACTAGGCTATCACTGCTCAGAACCAAACAATAAAGCACTGGTATTCAAAATCCGGAGTAACTGTTTCTCACATAGACAACTGTACGTCGCTTGCTTTCGCGTCACCAGTCCTGAATCTATGATTTTAGCTGCTGAGACCAAAACTACAAACGTAGTTTACAGGGAAGTTTTATAAAAATATCATAACATCACGCCAGTATTCCCCGTAGGGTTAGGCAGAGGTTTACTGTTCACCCACATGACGTCAGTTATGGTTAGCTCCCATGTAATAGAGGGCGAGCCTGTTGCTAATAACCGGGCACAAATCCAGACTTCGAACTACTGAGAAATTCCAGATGAAAAACCCAATAACACTTTGCCTTACTCGGGAATCTAACCCAAGACCTCATGCTCAACAGTAACGCATGCGACCACTAGATTAGTCGAGGCAGTTTTTTTATAAAAATGTGGTTGTTATTTTAGTGGGGTCTTACGACTTCCATGCGAACAAAGTCGCGGCCACAAACTAGTGATAAATAAATGTGTTTAAATAGAATTATTGCGGCCGTTCTATTTAAAGCCAAACAAATAAATCATACGATTATTAGGAAAACTATTTTTATTTGTGGTTATCCCCCTATTGAAACAAGCAATCAAAACAATATTTTGTTGTGATACATTTAATCACATGACCCTTATATAGACTAATCATCAGTTAGATATATATAAAATATTCCCTATTTCTACCATTACTATTAATACTTCCTTGCTCATTGATTTATGAATTTTAATATTAGAACTTTTTAAATTAACAAAATGTATGCAGACATCATCGCTTGACCTAAATTATTAGGGTCAGTGATAGCTTGACCCGAGTCAACTCAACCCGAATAATAATACCAGATACTACGTCATCAAAACGCCTAAAAAAGTGGTGTGTACCGTCGAAAGAGCACGGTAAATTTTTCGCAGAATCCGCCTTCTTGTCTTTTATGTCCTGATATGCAAGAGTGAGATATAAAACCTTTCTATTGTCATCAGATTCAATGTGTGTCATTTTGTTAGCCAAGAACGCTTGTTTTTTTTTAGTCTAGACAATTGAAAAAGGCTACGTAAATAGGTATCATCATTGAAAATTAGGCGTTGTAGATAATTATGATTTCCTTCTTTGGAAGTAACTAAAAAAAAAATCGGCTTGAGTTGACTCGGGCCGAGCTGTCACTGACCCATTTATTGGCGTTTGAGTGTTTTATTATAGGTGCACCTTTGTCTAACCTTTCGGGGAAAATCGTTACGAAGTCTGAGCATTCTGAAAGTTAGTGCATCCACGCGCGCGAAGTAGTGATCAAAAGCTAGTAAAAAATAAAATTAAACGAACGAGCGATGCTTACAGTAGTCGCATATGATGTGTAACATCTGACATATCACCTCGGTAATAAGCAACATTAAAGGGGCGGGGCGTCATCAAGGTCGTTTCTGACGGTCAACTCTAACATCGCACCCGCTCATTGGTCAAATCAAATAGCGGGCGCTTCAGGCTTCAGGTTACACACTTCCGTCCCTTTTCACGAAATCACTCCCACAGATTAGATAGCTACAGATTGCAGGAAAGCGAGAGGAAAAATGTTACACATAAAAAAAAAAAATACAGTACGGTATTAATAGTGTTTTTTTTTTTATTATTTCCTAAGAGGCATTGATGCAATAACTAAAATAAATCCATTATATCCAAATTCAATATCTTGACAGTGGTTATAAATAAATTGCGTCCATCCCAAACAGTGGGGGAAAAATTGCAGGAAGAAGTGTGTTTAATTACATGTGATTTTTTTTTTTTACTTATTATCACTCTAAACCACCATAAAAATAAGGCTATTTTCAACATAGAAAAATAATTAATATTGTGGCGGCATCTACATCGCCACATGCAAACTACGCATTAAAGACCTGACGTCACACAAGTCCTGCATCGCGTAGTTAAAGTTTACCGCGCGAACGACATATATATGACTATCCGAAATCAATCGTTGGACAGTTGCCCGTCAGACACGACACCGTTCTGGTCGGAGGATGCTCCCTTTTCTATAGAGGATGAGTGAACTTTACACCTTGTTTCTCATACCTCGAAAATGACATTGACGACATTTTTGGAATGTTCAAATGCAAATATCTCAGTTTCGATATAACTTTAGGTAAAAATTACTACACAATATGTATAACTAAAATAAATGGAAGATGCTGACAAAAAAACATTGCCACTAGTCCATACAAAGTTACTCAAACCCCGGAAAAGTGTTTATGTCGCTTCTAATTTGATTACATTTTTTTCTATTCAGTTTTGCATATTTTATCATTTTATTATGATTAACTTTATAACTGAGGCCGCGAGCGCAAAAACGGCCTAAGTAACATTTTACAAAAACATTAGATATCTAGTGGGCCTATCACCATCACAAATGATTTTTTTAAAGAAGCAAAATGGCCTAACATTGATTTTCGACCTAGCAAGAGATGGCATTAGTAACACATTTATTGCGTTAAAAACTTTATTCAAAATCTGCGTGTATGAACGGCCTTAGTTAGTTGGGACGTTTTGGCACTTTGGCTTTGGCTACACTAACTGAACTGTCAGTTAGGCCTATGTCATATTTTGACATTTGTGAATTTGATATGAATAAAATTGGTGCATTCATGGTTTAAACGTGTTTCTGAATTTAATTTATTACTTCAGAAATTATTTTTTGCTATGCATAATGTAAATTATTTTGCATACTATTGTATGGAATCTTTTTTTTTTTCTAACTTGAACAGACAGCTGTGCTGTTGGGGAGTTTGTTGCGCCTTTAGCTAGAAGTGGTGAAAGGTGGGCGTTTTGGGGGTCTGTCTTATGTAATTTCGACGTTCGAAAAGTGCTGATTCGTAGCCTAGTTTGCAGAAATGACTTTTGAATTTTGAAAGTAGTATTATTAAATTCTTTTGAAACTGGTTTTTTAGTTTTTTTTTTTGTATCCGATTTTTAAGTCGTACACTGTGTGTCCACCGCACCGTGAACGGGACGTCAACGAGAAACGAGATTACGCAGCACAATCATCGACTAAATAATTCAGAGAATAAAACAACTTACTAAATTCAAAATCAAAATCAAATCAGTTTTTTGCAAATATGTTGTACACACGGCTACACATCAAACTATACATTTCCAGTATATGCTTCCCTCGCATTGTACGGAAATCCTATAAAATTGCGAGATCTGCTTAAACTGGAAATGTATAGCTTGATGTGTAGCCGTGTGTACCTACTAAAAGGTTGGAATACGATTATAAGTTTTAAACATGTCCTTACAGGGGTAAGGGCACTGAAAAACAACACAAAAGTAATATATGTATTATTACAATACAATTCATATCATAAAGTATATTAACTAACGAAGGGTAAGTTCCAAACTAAAATAGAAAAAACTGTTTCTTTTACGTATCAATTTAATATTTTTTTGTGAACAAAAAATTTACGAAGAAAATAAAAACTATTGTCTCGATTGAAAAGATGAGTCGTGCAACCTTTTTTTTCTGAGCAGACAGTAAAAAATTCTCGAACCCAAAGCGTTGTGCAGCGCGTGTCGGTGAGGACAAGTGCCGGCACTGCGCATGCGACGCTCACCATGGCCGACAACGTTGTATCAAGATATCTTAGTGACATTATTTATCAAATTATTTACTGGATTTTGTTCATGCTGCCTCTGACGGCAGTCATATACGGAGTGACTTCGTGGTGGATAATCAAGAAGTTCCGCCATTACAGAAACTATTTGCTTCTAAGTGCAAGCATTGCAAACATGCTTAATTGTTAGTGTGGTTCTTTATGGCTTATCCCAATAAACTTTTGAAATACTTTCCAAGTTTGAGTTTAGTCATTTTTGCTCCATTTCTATGCTGTTTACTCTCTTACAATAGTTGGTTAGTAGTGTTGTGCTATTTATTTTACGTTGATTTTGTGAAAGTGTTCAACATGGACATTAGTAGAAGGTATCTCTATTTTGTTAGGGTGTAACTTTAGTGACATTCTTGTTGTTTTTTGTTGCTCCTTTGTTAATTAATTGTATGACGACCGTGCCTACACATGGTGAAAATACCGTAGTTTTTCAAGAAAAATGTAAGTACATAAAGGGCCTAATAAGAATTTAAGGCGGAATTTTTGAATAAAAGAAGATTTAAATAAATCTTGCTTGAGGAAAATAAAACTGGTTGGGTCGCTTATACAGGGTGTTTGGTGCATCGTGTGCCAAATTGAAATGGTCGACTGGGGGGATCACCTGGTATCCTTTCAGACCCCTAAACACTTCTCATGCCCTGTGGATTTTTTTTCATCGACTTTTTATTGTTTTTTTTTTTTAAATACCCAAATTTTACATTCAAGTACAAATAAAAAACAAAAGTGTAAGTCGTAGACTCTGAATTTTAATTTTATTTAGATGTGTATTGTATTACAGTACTGTTAAATTCAAAATTAGTGACATTAACCATGTAGTTTTTTTTAAATTTACTCAAAAAGTTTCGGACTTCAATTAAAGCTGTCCATGTTACAGCTATTTACATGGCTATAAAAAAAATACAAAAGCGACCGGGATCTTCCAACTCCCTCAGAAATTCTCTAGTCTATTCTCTTGCTAGTGATGTGCCACATGCCATAAAAATCTTTTTACAACTTTGTGAATTCGCTAGAATTGTGAATCGAGTCACAAAATACTAAATTACAAATTCAAAAGAAAAAAAGTCTTTTTGCGTAATTGTTACTTGAGTAACAGGTAAAATTTGTTTTCTCACTCTCGCGAAGTAAAATCTATCTTCTATCTCTTTCTTGCATAGCGTACCTAAACTAGTTTGAACAAACAACGAACTGCCACCGACGCCGTCAATCCGTCATTATTTTAGTCGAGACATCACTGCCTCTGCTACCTGACGTGTGTGTTAGTTCACCGTACTCCGCGATTTTTTTTATTTTGTTACTTTGTTTTGTTGAGTTTTTGTTACGTTTTAACTTTTGGTGTTATCGTTAAACATTGTTGACTTTTTTGTTTTTACAATGGCGACGTTCTCTAACGAAGAATATGCTGACATCATGATGGCTTATGGAGCCGCCCATGGTGTCACTCGTGCAGCGCTACGACTTTACCAGGAACGCTTTCCTGGTAGACGATTACCTGGCCGCAGAGTCTTCCAAGATACATACCGACGCATACGCGAGACTGGCAGTGTCACTTTTCATGAACCAGGGGGCCATATTGTGCGACATAATGTTGAAGTGGACGAGCGAATACTGGCACTTTTTGAGGAAGACCCTACAAGAAGCATTAGAAATGTAGCAGCACATCTTGATATTTCAATATGGAAAGTGTGGAAAGTTCTTCAGCAAAACGAAAAACATCCATTCCACTACACTCCGGTGCAAGGTACGTTATTTTAAACTAACTTTAAACCCGTACAAACTTTGTTTGACGATGCTTTTGTTTAGCAGGTAATGGGTATGGTATGACGTCACTTAGAGGTAGTGAATCAGCCCATACAGGCGGTCCGCCGGTCCTAAAAAAATCTAATTGTGCGGTTATTTACTGCTCAACAGGAATTTAAAAGAGTTCTTTATTTGTAGGTCTTGAGGGTGGCGACTTTGACAGACGAGTGGAATTCTGTCGGTTTATGTTACACACGGATGTGGATGATCCTAATTTTTTAAAAAGAATATTGTGGACGGATGAATCCAAATTTACCAAAGAAGGGATTCTCAATCTTCACAATCTGCACCACTGGACAAACACAACGGAAAATCCACATGTTAAAAGGCAGAAATCTTTTCAAATGAGGTTTAGTGTAAACGTTTGGGCAGGAGTGATTGGGAATCAGGTAGTTGGACCGCATTACCTGCCCGATAACCTAAATGGCGATAACTATTTGGAGTTCCTTCAAAACGACCTGCCCGAATTGGTGTCCGAGGTGCCCGTATTTAATGAAAATGTGCCCAAAGTATTCCAGCATGACGGCTGTCCCGCGCATTGGCGTTTGACTGTGAGGGAATATCTCGACGATGTGTTCCCCAATGCGTGGATTGGTCGCGATGGCCCTATTGCATGGCCGGCACGCTCCCCAGACCTAACTCCGCTAGACTTTTATGTCTGGGGACGTGCCAAAGAGCTGGTATACGCCACGGAGGTTCCGACTAGGGAGGTACTACTTCAACGCATTGAAACGGCGTTCAATAAAATAAAGGAGGAAATACGAGTTCGTACAACAACTGTGGAAATACGAATAGATGTCGGGCCTGCATTCGCAATAGCGGCCAACAGTTTGAGCAGAATATCTAAAAATTATTAAATAAATTTTAAAAATGCAATTATTTTTTATTTCTAGTAACCCCCCCGAAGAGAGATACGAGACAGATTTGACCTTATAAGAGTGAGATAACAGATTTAATGAATTTTTGAGGTATCATTTAAGCAAAAATATTTTTTTAAATCATAATTTGGAATTTAATATTTTGTGACTCGATTCACAATTGTAGCGAATTCACAAAGTTGTAAAAAGATTTTTATGGCATGTGGCACATCACTAGAAAGAAAATAGACTAGAAAATTTCTGAGGGAGTTGGAAGATCCCGGTCGCTTTTGTATTTTTTTTTTATAGCCATGTAAATAGCTGTAACATGGACAGCTTTAATTGAAGTCCGAAACTTTGCGAGTAAATTAAAAAAGAACTACATGGCTAATGTCACTAATTTTGAATTTAAAAGTACTGTAATACAATACATATCTAAATAAAATTAAAATTCAGAGTCTACGACTTACACTTTTTTTTTAATTTGTACTTGAATGTAAAATTTGGGTATTTTATTTAATAAAACAATAAAAAGTCGATGAAAAAAAATCCACAGGCCATGAGAAGTGTTTAGGGGTCTGAAAGGATAGCAGGTGAACCCCCCAGTCGACCATTTCAATTTGGCACACGATGCACCAAACACCCGTATAACGTGCTATAAAATTACATTAACGATTTACCTTACCCTACAAGACTTTACTAGTCTTAGTAAATTATTAATGTTGTATATAATTCGTAGTGTTTGTTGCAACAAAAAAAAAAAACAAAAAAGAATATATAAAAAAAATATTTTGTCATTATCGTACTTATTATTTTGATTGAGTATTTCTAGTTTAAACATTATTATAAAGCGAAAATATTAGATTTTTTATATAAAATACGCCAAGATTTACCTAATCAGTTTTTTTTTTGTAAAACCTTCAATTCTGAACATTACCCGCAACCAGAGGGTAGATACTGGATTTTTACGATACAGGTAAAAAGTTAAAAAAAAAAATACATATAAATTAGTAAAATAAAACTTACTATAAATATACAATAATATAATTAAATATATAATACACTAACTTATAAAATATAAGATTGATTTGAAAATGATATCTGTACATAGTAGCGCCCTCCGTCGTTGAGCAGCGGAAGCAACGTGAAGCGTATCCTTCTGTTTGTGCCACTCGCTGCTAGAGGGCATTTATGAATAATTTACTCGTAGTATGAATGGAATATTGAATAACAGCTTACGCCTCTCAACACCAGGGGGACGCTGAAATGAATGAGTTATTGTATAGTTGTCATGAATGAATGTTTTATTTGATCGCTTCTCGACACAAGAGGACGCATTGTAGAAGAATCTGGAATTTTCTCGTTCTTTCTAGAAGCTGGAAGTTGATATAAACATAAGCTTTTCCGCCCAGTTTCATATTATTCATTAGTCAGTTCGCTTCCAGAAGTAAGAGTGTTCACTAGTCTTGTCATTTTTTTTACCGTGTAATGTCATAGGGCACGGTATCTTTAACTGAAACTATGCTTGCCTAAGTGTATGACGGTACCTTGCCAATTCATTTATGAAAATATTATGTACGTAAGGAAAAATCCACATCTGTTTAATAAAATAAGTAATAAACATCATTTTAATACTAGAAATAAAGATAAACTAGATCAACCATTTTTCAGATTATCTAAAGTACATACATCTTTTATGGGGTACTGTGTTAAATGTTACAACAAAATACCTTGTGATATATTGCAATTAAATGAAAGAAAATTTAAAACTCATATTAAAAGTACACTTTGTAAACAAGCATATTACAAATTAGAGGATTATATCCAAGATAAGAGTGCTTGGAAACATGCTGGTCCTGCTCCACAGGACAATTTAGAATCAAGACAAAATCAAACAGGTTGCTAATTTAATTGTAAAATTTATAATTTTGTGTTATATCACATTCTGTGATTACTTCCTCACACACTGACTTATTAATTTTAAAAACATTAGGAAAATCGTCTACTTTTACAATGTTTGTAAATATGTGAGCACCATGTATCTATCACATAATTAAATTATCTGTCGTTGCTTCATTTTTAATTCTTTTTACCTATTGTGGTATAGTAATTTTATTCTAGGTGCATCGTCTTCACATATAATTATTTAACTAAAGTACGTACTTATACAAATTATTGTAAAACATTTTAAAAGAGTAACGGTGGAGTTTCTTGCCCATTCTTCTCCATACGAAAACTGCCTTTTGGAAGGGGCGACTAGAATCAATTATATTATTCTGTAAATTTTGACGTTCAAAAGTGCCATAATGGGCCTATTTGAAATAAATGATTTGACTCTGACTTTGACTTTGAAATGTAATTATTTTTTAAACTTAAACCTCTGGAGTGTTGATATCGAAAATTAAATCTGGTAGTAGCGCATATTGTTTTTCATTACCACTAGTTAGTCCCCCGTCCTCAGCGAAATTATGTTAGGAAAAACACATTGTACATAGGGTTGGTACTTAATGACGTTGAGAAAATTGCATACTTGCATTTTAATGATACCAGAAGCACAAAAAATACCTTTACTGGCATTATAACTTATAGCCCTATTTTTTTGGTGGGAAATTATCAAATAACTTCTCGAAGGGTGTATCAGACTCTTACTGACTAAAACCCACCCGTGTTCCTTCAGTTGTCTATATTGCCAGGGGACACGGTAACCCTTTCGGACAATAACCGCAACCCCGGTAGGATAACGTATAACTCTGTAGACGCGTTGCGAACTGCGCACACGACGCATTACCATGGCCAACAATACCACCAGTTTATTCGAAACCAGTGGTGGTATCGGTAATGATATCGGTACCTATAAAAGATACCGGTTTAAACAATACGAGTGCCAACTCTGTACCATATCTTGAGATTATAATCTGGATTTTGTTCGAGTTGACTCTAGTTGTGTTCATAAAAGGAGTGACATCGTGGTGGATAATCAAGAAGTTTCGCCATTTTATTTAATGTTTATTTCTGTATCTATCTATCCGTGACATCACTGCGGGCCCTATCAGAATACCAGCGCTGCGATTTTTTTTTTTAAATGTCGCAGCATTTGCTGAGATAGGAGCCTTTTGGCCTCGTACAGGACTTTCTGTTACTTTTTTTTTATTTGTTTTTAATTTTTTATTAATGTTTTAATGAGTGTGTTTTAGTTTAATTTGTGATGTCCTGTGCGAGTCCCAATAAATACTTTTTCTTTCTTTCTTTCATTTCAGAAACTATGTGCTTATCAGTGCAATCCTTGCAAATTTGCTACAATTCTTAGTGATTATAAGACCAGAGACTATAAAACATCCCATAGTTCGTCTTATACAGCGTGGCAGGGACATTGACGCAAAAACTGTTACCATGGATTCATTACATGATTTTGAACCCCCTGCATTGAAATTTTTGTAGGTTTTTTTTTTTTTATTCAGCTTTTCCATACATTTTGATCGCGTAGGTATTGCACTTTTCTATGAAACGACAGATTTTTTTTTAAATAACCGACGAAAAATTTCAACGCCTCTGGATTCAGAAACGTACTGAATCCATGCTAACAGTTTTTGCGTCGATGTCCCTGCCCTATATGTATTTAAGTTTTCTTATACTGTGTACTAGCGAATAATTATTGGTCACTAGTGTTGTGCTAAATTTTTTATGTTGATTTTGTAAAAGTTTTTAATGTTGACATTCATAAGAGGTACCTTAAGAATAGCTTATTTGCGTGGGGTGCTCCATTAATAGTATGTCTTATATACTTAATAGTATTTTTAATTTACTACATTTCTAAAATTACACAACGGAATTTCAAAGTTGCCATTATATTGCTATTAATACCAGTGGAGATTAATTTAGTTATTTACATAGCAGTTTTAAATTTTCTGTTCCGCGGTAGTCATACTAACAAATGGCGTCGCTTCTACATAGCTACAGCGATGCTATAATAGTATTAACTGGTTTGTTACAAGTCATTCAAGTACCATTATTTTTAGTAGATATATTAGGAATTGTAGCATAAATAAATTTAATCAAATTGAATATATAATAAAGACCAATCGGGAATATGGCGTGAATTTTTGAATAAGAGAGGTAAGCAAAAATCACTACAAATGAAGTCATCAGTTGGTAATACGGAATAAGATACCAAAAGTTAAAAAAAACTGAGGGGCAATTCCCGTAATTTTTAAGAACGTTCGCATTCGCATCTCATTCGCAATCGTCAAAAATAGAATCTATTTACCAATATGTTTGACAAGTTTGATGAATTGCGACTTGAATTTATAAATTTGTGTTATATGACATTGATTTTACATTCTAAGATTACTTCTTCACACACTGACTTATTAATTTTTAAAAAATAGGAAAATCGTCTACTTTACAATGTTTGTAAATATGTGAGCACCATGTCTCTATCACATAATTAAATTATCTGTCGTTGCTTCATTTTTAATTATTTTTACCTATTGTGGTATAGTAATTTTATTCTAGGTGCATCGTCTTCACATATAATTATTTAACTAATGTACGTACTTATACAAACTATTGTAAAACATTTCAAAAGAGTTTCTTGCCCATTCTTCTCCATACGAAAACTACCATTTGGAAGGGGCGACTAGAATCAATCATATTATTTTGTAAATTTTGACTTTCAAAAGTGCCATACATGGGCCGATTTGAAATAAATGATTTGACTTTGACTTTGACTTTGAATGTGAACGTTTTTTAAGAACGAAAATTGGCCTGCTGGTCACATAGGAATCCAGTACAGGAAATATGTTTGTAAACAATTTAGGAAACCGGTTCTGTTAGTCGGTCTATGATGACTCAAGTTTTAATGCAATACGACCCGAAACTGGAGCTGATTTTATTGTAAAAAAATATCTAGCAAATGTTTGACTGCCTCGTTGATCTAGTGGTCGCAAAGCGCTACTGCTGAGTATGAGGTCCTGGGTTCGATTCCCGGGTCGCGCAAGGTGTTATTGGGTTTTTCCATCTGGAATTTCTTAGTAACCCGGAGTCTGGATTTGTGCCCGGTTGATGGCAATAGGCTCGTCCCCTATTACATGGGACTTAAACATAACTGCCGAAATGTGGGTGTACTATAGGTACACCTCTGCCTAACACTTCGGGGAATACAGGCGTGATGTTATGTAGATGTGTGTATTCGTATTTTTATTACATTTAGTTTGGACATTTGCAAGCTTATTTTGATCAGCTTCCTCTTGGCCGGCTTACCTACTCGCTCGCATTTTGGCAGAGCAAAAGAAAAAGAAGGATTGCCGATCTTAAGTGGCAGTGAGCAGAGCACATTGCTTGCAGAACAGATGGCCGATGGGGCCGAAATGTTCTGGAGTGGCGACTGCGCACCGGCAGATGTATCGTTGGAATGTCCCCCACAAGGTAAACCGACGATCTTTTGAATACAGGGGAACGCGAGAAGCACAGAACCGGTCGCAGTGCGATGCTTGGGGAGGCCTATGTCCAGCAGTGGACATCATTTTTCTGAAATGATGATAATGATGAGACCAAAATAAAACTTGATGATAATTTTAACTTAGTTAAGTAAAAAAATTAAATTCTTATAGAGCATAGTTTCGTCTGATTGTCTGTGATTTGCCTTTAGAAGTGGATAAAAATAAAAATTCTATTGTATCTCGTTAGTGATAGTTAAAGTTAAACTCATTATAGTCATTATCTATAGATAATAAATAAATTAAAGGCACTTTTCGAGTGTATGTGACCGCTTTGTTCTTCTAAACTACGCAATGCATTCTGATGTGGTTTTCACCATCGCCTAGAAAATTTATTCCGGAAGGATTTTGTGTAAAATACATTCAAACTTAAAGCATTTATTTCAATTAAACCATTTACAGGCACTCTTGAATTTTCAAGTAGTCGGTCTGTCAGAAAGTTGAAGCTAGTTGCCCATTCCAAAGCGTAGTAGGCACCTACGGAGAAGAATGGGCAAGAAACTCCACGGACACTCTTTTAAATAAAAAAAATATTACAAAATATTGGTTACATAATTCATGTTGAAATTATACATGTGAGAACAATGTAGAAAGACGTACACGTTAGAAGTGTCCGTAATAAAAAAGATAAAACAAAGAACAATTCAAAAATTTAAACTATAACATTAACATTAAACTCACATAAAATAAATTTCGGTGTTTTACCAAGTCGTATCAAAACATGCGAAGCAGGGGCTGGTCACAGGTGTTATTATAAATCAAGTATGCAAAATAACCGCTGCATCTCAAACTAGTTTCCTCATCGCCAGGTAGCGTTTTAAAACGCAGATTTGTATTTTTTTTGCCTTTTTTTGAAAATAGAGGAAAAACCAAAATAAACTATCTGCCTATCCTCTTCCCAACTATGTTGGGGTCTGCTTCCAGTCTAACCGAATGCAGCTGAATACCAGACTTTTACATGGAGCGACTGCCTATCTGACCTCCATTACCCAGTTAATGCATAACACCGTAAGACTGGTTGGGCTTCGACTACTTGAAACAACTCTCAACGATTTACGAATGACAGCCGGGACCAACGGCTTAACGTGCTTTCCGAGGTACGGAGGGGTCTTGATATGTAATGTATGGTCACCCATTCACGAACCGACCGCGGCAATCGTAATCTTTTAGCCACGACCCCTTATGTGGAAAATCCATGCGCTCCAATTCTTTGTGAAGTAGAAATACACACGGATAAAGCTTCCTATACTCCATACGGTTAGGTAGTTAAATAAAGGTAAACAAAAAGATCCACGTGACAAGACAGCTGTTAAATAACCAACTAAACGTAATACCTGTCACTTCAGTTGTCATACTACGTCACAGTTGTACTCTTCAATTTAGCAACGTTATAATTCGTTGACGTTTAGAGTTTGGGCTCTTTACAATAGACATATCACAAAATATGATAATAATATTATAAATGTAACTAAAACTTTGTGCTCAAACAGTTACATCTACGAAGAGTAGTTTAAGAATAAATGATAAAGTTTAACATACATTAATAAAAGAGGAAACTATAGTAAAAGTCTAAAGTAAATTTATATTGGTTTTATCGTATTTTTAAACAAGAAAGTGTCACCTATAAAAATCTATTTTACGACTTGTTTACCTTTATTTAACTACCTAAACCTATGGAGTATAATTGTCTTGCTATGGAGACCTACGATTCTGATTCGTAACCAAGTGTGAGCTACGTCGTAGCATGGCGCGTAGCCATCGCGTAGCACACCGCTACGCCGAGGGGCTTTAATTTTTTCTGAACGTCGAAGTGAGAAGAGTTATTTAAACACTTTTTTAATACATCAATATTTAATATAGTTGGTATGTGTTGTGCAGTGTGATGTGTTGTGATTGTGTATGTGCGATGAAATAAAATTCAGATTGTTTATAGTTCTAATTTTTTTCCTGTAAAAATAACATAACATAAACATAACATAACACCACGCCTGTAATCCCCGACGGGTTAGGCAGAGGTGTACCTTTAGTACCTACACCCACATTTCACCAGTTATGTTTAAGTCCCATGTAATAGGGGGCGAGCCTATTGCCATCAACCGGGCACAAACCCAGACTCCGGGCTGCTCCTGAGAAATTCCAGATGGAAAAACCCAATAACATTTTGCACGACCCGGGAATCGAACCCAGGACCTCATACTCAGCAGTAGCGCTTGCGACCACTAGAGCAACGAGGCAGTCCTGTGAAAATCACTCACCATAACTATTTTTAAACTAATTATATATACATTAATACCAATACAATAGTGGCTCTGAACAACTAACACTCTCCACAAAAGCGTGTTTAGTAAAACATTGATATTTTTACTACATAACATAAACTCTTATTACAATTACATAAATTCAGGTTTTTATCCCATATTTATTGATAAAACAGAAAAAGAAAAAAAATATATTACAAGAAAATTAAAACTGAGTAAATATTAGACTACGGATATGGTAACGATGTAAAAGTTATGAGTTTTTACATTACCGGGTGTTAAAACAATATGTTAATTAACGAAAGCCTCGTTGGTCTAGGTCGCAAGCGCTATTCATTTGTTAAGGTACAAATGAGTGAAGTTTTATAAGCACATGTGCACCGGCACACATACTACTCTTTTTTCCATAGAGTGAAAAAAGAAACAGCAGCCCATCATGCTTCTAAATTAATGTTAGTTATTGCAAAAAGGGTCCTTGACTGTTATTTTTAAAGTCAATAATTGTTTTGACCAGTTGACTTTTAAATGTGACAAATACAAGACAAATCAATACCAACATGAATAAACAAGTATTTCCACTACGACTAAGAATTATCTAGAAACTGTTTTTTTTTTATTGCTAATCGAAGTCGACCGACTTTTTGTGCTTACGTCACGCCACACACTCCCCTAATCGTCGGCGTCGGACAGGCGCCGTTTATCGATGACGAACCTAATGAAAGTAGTGCGACACTGAATTGATACTTGTCTCAAACTCATTGAAAACCAATAAATTATTCATAGTGCTTTGTGGCACAAGTCTATGTGGACGCGTGTCATTGCTCATCAGTGCCTTGAACGGCGCACGCGACGCTCACCATGGCCGACAGTGTTGATAGCACAAAAATGTTCTCGGGCTCGTTGGAGTCCATGGATTTTTTATTAGTTTCCAGTAACTGTTAGTGCTAAGTCTGATAGCAGTCATATACGGAATGATATCGAGGTGCATTATCAAGAACTTTCGCCATTACAGAAACTATGTGATTCTAAGTGGAATCACAGTAATATGTTACGAATATTTCTGGGTAATTCATTCATGTTTTTACCTGAATCATACTTACCTAGTGAAAATAACAGTGTAACATTGGAACATATTATAGAATTGCGTGTTTTGCATTTTCTATTAATTTACTTTGTATCTCTCACACCATCGTTGGTTACTAGTGTTGGGATATATTTTTTAAGTTGATTTTGTAAAAGTTATCAACTTTGACATTCATAGACGGTATCTGCTGATTGGCTGGGGTGCCATTTGTAACCGTGTTCTTATATATTGTAGTTTGATTGTCATTTTATGCATACGATAACTCAATAAAAATAATTCCAGTTCCTATCGCCGCGCCGCTTCATTTACAGCAATACAATTTTGTGATTTATCTTACAGTTGTATATGTTACGGCTAGAACCCGAAGTGCGGCTACACCTAGTTTTAGCCGGCTACAACTAGGTGCGACGGGTAGCAGTTGGTAAAACTTGCCTAAATGGACCCTGGCACTCGCCGGCCGCTACCGCGGCACCGCTCGCTTCGCTCGCTCGGCTCGTGCGGTGTGTTATGTGGTCACAGTTCTAACCTAACCTAACCTACCTTTCAGCCATTTTCATTTTCTACAGTTAAATGTAACCAACTGCTACCGGCCGCACCTAGTTGTAGCCGGCTAAAACTAGGTGTAGCCGCACTTCGGGTTTTAGCCGTGACATATATACTCTGTTCCGCAGTAGCAAATCTGGCGTGATTATATCTACTAAAAAAAGGCTTTTACATAATAAAATAATATGTACGTTGATATTATTGTATTTGTAACGTGACAGTGTTGACCACTTTATTTGAAGTACTGAAAATATTTTTGATTTTGTTCACTGATATGGTAGCCGTTTTAGGAGAATTCTTGAATGTGTACATAATTGTAGTGAAAAGTAATAGAGATATAAGGTAATAGAAGAAAATCGCAACTAAATACTTTTGAAAAGAAGATTTGCGCGACGGTTCGCACAAGTGCGCTGGATTGAACGGTGGAAAACGACAGGACACTAGTCACTGTGAAGACGGATGGTGGACCACGGTGGAAGTATTTAAATGAAAATACAATATTACAATATTACGCTGTCAAAGGTAGCGAATACTGAAGTCTACTCAGCCCACTGTCTTCTACCAGATCTGATTCGAAACTTAGGTTAACCTCGGAGGTTGTCGGCCCCGGAGGGATGGCGAACTCGGGGACGTCCGCCACCCCTCCATCCAGCAGGACCCGAGGTGGCGGCGCGTAGTGTTCCACGCGCGCCCCTATTTGACGTCGCGGGGGGAGTGTAACACCTCACTCCACCCGCGGGCATGAAGTGGTCCGCAAAAGCGGGCCTGGCACCAGTCGGGGATCATGGAAGGCGCACTAGATCCCATGATCCCCGGTCCAAGTGTGGGAAGGGAACACCGGGGTGGTTTTTAGTCAGTAGGAGTCTGACAGACCCCTTCGCCCGCCCCAGGGAGGAGGACATCCATGAGGATTTTCCACCCCGGAACAAAAAAATAAAAAAGGAGGTTGTCGGCTGCTTAACTGGACTTTCCTGTGGCTGCCTCAATAAATTAAGACCTCCAGCTAGGGCATAAAACTTAGAAACTAAGCGACTACACGCTAAGAGCACCCCCTGTGGGGTACATACCTCGGCTTAGGGCGTCGCTGGGGGAGGACAGCAAGGGACAGGCTGGATTGGATTAATATTATTGTTAGGGGATTTTAAAGCTACAGGCTTAGCGGCGTGGGCTGGCTCGGGAAAGGGTCGGGGCGGGGAGGTCGCGGCGGGCCCCGGCGGCGAGGACAGAAGCACGACGGTTGGTCATTGTTTTTGTGTGCTAAGGTAGGTACTGGTTTGCCTAGTACTCTCCTGGAAGAGGATGGTGGGGTCGTCTGAGATAGTGAGAGTATGTCTTGGTCGGCAAATCTTACTTATGCGGAAGGGAGTGTAATAGGCGACTGTCGCAATTAGGGGATTGGGATGCTTTATAGCAGAGTCGAAGAAACGCTTTGAGCGACGTTCCATAAACTGCTGGACGCTGTAACTATTTTTTCTGTAGGGCATCTCATAGCTGACCTCTAAGGTCATGACAACCGGTCAGCTATATTTGGATAAGCCAGGACTTTTTATATACCCCAGTGGCGTAGGATTCTCAATTCTCCCTATCATTTCCCACATTTCTGGTCTAGCAACAGTACTCGCTACGCTATTGTTTATTTAAACTTATTGATAACACATCTGGTGCGGATAAGAATGCTCGCACTAAACTGTTGCTACGAACTATAAAAATTAATACTAAACAAATTCACATTTTATGAAGCAGACAATAATCCACGTTTACACTACCACTAGCAAGAGATTTTGAGAACAATAAACAATGAGTTTTACTACGGCGGGGCAGTAAGCAAATACAATATGAGACCCAAATTCCCGAGCGCCGTAGGGTATAACATGTGGCTACTTTCCAAAAATGGTTATATTATCTAAATGGTACATAATATTTGTTTCCCAAAAATAGAAATAGCACGTAACTAAAACTGATTTCACTCTAAAGCTTACTATGGGATCGGCTGTCCTGCACAGAAGTGACGTCAAGTTGACTTCAGATGCTTCACTCGAGTCAGTCACCGTGAATGGTTCACTCGAGCAAAAGCTCATTTTTATCCGACTACGGCAAAGTCAAAAGGAAGGGTTATGATTTTAGCAGTCTATTTATGTATGTTTGCTTTTACGTGTGTTCCACCGTAGCGCCTAAACTACTGAACCGATTTTGATGAATGAGGTGTCAATAGATTCGTAATACCTAATGGTCCGGGTGACATAGGCTATATAAATGCTCTCTAAATTTAATATGGTAGACTATACACGTAAATTGTTGACCAAGAAGGTATCAGAAGAAAAGGTCTTGACGAGCACATTGCAAATATGTGTATATTAATGTATCATATTGTCGAAGTAAATAAATATGTTTCATTTGATAAAAACGAGAACAAAAGCGAAACTGCGTTACGTACGGCACGGCTGTAAAATTAATACCTATTAAATAATAAAAAGCATGATTAAAATATGTATTTCTGTCCTATTCGTGTCGCAACGTTTATCAAGCGTTAAAACGAAAAAGTGTAAAATAATAAAAATGTTTGAAAACTGTAACCTGATTACGGAAAAAATAAAAGTAATCTAAAAGGTACGAAACAAGAAAATATTCCAGACAAAAATGGTCAAAGCCTTCGTCGCATGTCTGTATACCATGTGGGTGCCTGGAACACCTACACAGTTATAATAGCATGCGAGGAACGAAGGCTTTTATCTTGAGCATTTTTGTACCTATGTCTTCATTTCTGTCTGGAATATTTTTTTGTTTCGTACTTTTTAGATCACTTTTATTTTTCCGTAGTCGGGTTACAGTTTTTCAACTTGATTTTTTATTGTTTCATTCCATGTTCACACGAGACTTACAAAGCTACATAGAAATGAGAACTTTCATAAGCTCATTTCATTTCATTTGCGATCATTTGTAGCACGGGTGAAAGGTACCGTGTGTTGAAATTCATCATCATTGCATCGAGTCACTAAGTATTTTTTATTTTATTCATTTGTTTTCAGGCGTTCCACTACGACTAGAAGGCGAATGAAATGAAGAAATGTTCAAAAAGTGAAGCGTCCGATATCTATGAATCTTGGCATCATATTTGAGGATGTTTTAAAACTAGTTGTGCCGCTTGTAAAAACAGTTAATTTAAATAAATTAGTTACAATTATCCTGTTCAGTTTGTTTTTTTAATTATACAAGATCTTACCACGAATCATAAATGCTAAAATAAATGTTTATAATAGTGTCTTTTGTACTCTAAGGCTGCCTGTCTACTGGAGCTGAGTGAGGCAGCGGAGCGGAGAAATGTGCCAATATTAACCAATAGAATCTAAACTCCGGTTCAGAGCTTCACTCTTATTGGTTAATATTGGCACATTTCTCCGCTCCGCTGCCTCGCTCCGTTTCAGTGGACGGGCAGCCTTTTACTCTTAATGCGTGCTAAGTGCTAATGCTACGTATTTGTTGCTCGCTAGAGATATCTTAACATTTGCGGGTTCGTAAAGCAAATCGCACACACACAACACCCTCTCCTCCGTCTTCCGCATCCAGTCTGTCCCAGCCACTATTTTAAGGTTATCGGTCCATCTAGCTGATGCTTAGCGATACGCGGTGCCCACTCCAAGACTCGTGCTCTATCGGCCATCGATCCTTCGACAAATATAGCCAGCCCACTGCCACTTCAACTTGCTTACTCTGCAGGTTACGTCGGTTCTTTTCCGTTTGTATAATTGAATATGAGCAATAATATCATACGATTATGAACTATAAACACTTCATGAATTAGGTTCATATACGCATGAAGCTCTAACTTTACTAAGTAGAAGCAAAGAAAAGTGCGATGTGTGAATCTTAAACCTATGTGTGCGTGCGTTTTCATTCAGTAGATTGAGCCAACCCTCTGTACCTACTATTTTGTGTGTCTGGTTTGTTCGAAACCGCGGTGGTCGCCTCTACACGCTTCATTTGTTTTCCCTCCCGCTCTGGCCTCTCACGGTCGCCGTGTCCTTGATATTGGCTACTCGCCGGCGCATTCCGAAAACGAATTCGTTGCTGGCGCCACTATGTATCTCTGTCACCGTCGCGTCGTTTTGTTTGTGCGAAAACGAGACAAAATCATCGTTACCATTAATTGTTTCCGATGAGTCACTCAGAGGTGAGGCGGTCATTGACATTAATACAAATTAATAATTGTGACGGAGACTATTTCAATGGATTATGAAGCGGATTGTTTTGTAAAAGGCCCCTCTTTTTCTATTTAATTTAATTTTACGGTGAACAAAATAGTTGGATAAACAAGTCAAAAAATAACTGGTTGGTTAACAGGTATTTTGTTTGAACTTTATATTACTTGACTGATTATATAAAAATACATATACTTATCATACATATTATAACTTGACAGGTTCAAATATAAAAACAGTTTTGTTTTCCAAGTATAATTATTTAATTATTTATTAGAGATTACTAGCGAACGATACACAATTATTATCTATGGAAGAGCATTTGTATTATTATGTTCTTTATCATTATTTTATTATTTGGTGGGTTCAAGTTTATCTTGAAGCGTTAAGGTCATTCGTCGCTATTAAATTTGCGCGTTTTAGCGAACTTATAATTATAAGTAGTTTGACTAGATTCTTTGATCTCCCAACATAATTCCAGCCTCTGGTGCCAATCTGGTATTGATAAAATCGCGCCATAATTTCCAATTACTTTTCAATACAACTATAAAGACCATCAATGCTATTATAAGCATATATTCCAACAACTCTCCAATGATATCAACGGCGGTAATATTTTTTTCAATTATTTCCGGGACAACGGTAAACAAAACAACATTACTGAGTAAAAATATCAATGTGGCGATGGTGAAGCGACCACATAATTTGTTCGTAGATGGACCGCAGAACAGACGGCTTACAATTGCTATGTAAGTAACTAAACTTATGGCTACAGGTATCAATAACAGTGACATAGCAATAGGACTTACAAATATGTCCTTCGAATCATCACCGGGCATATTAATTAGAACGGATCCTACAATCACATATAACAGCACTATTATAAAGGGCACACCCCACGCAAAGAAGTTACTCCAAAGGTATTTTTTACGAATATCATAATGGTATACTTGCACAAAATCAACCGAGAAAACATAGCACAACACTATTAACCAACACTGAAATGACATTTGGAAGTACACCAATAGAGCTAATGGTATAACACTAATTGCTGCATTACTTTCCACTGCTTCTTCAGAAATGAGTCGGTCAGATATTTGAAGAATAAACATGAGTAGCATGTCCGCTATGATCGCACTGAGAAGCACATAGTTTCTGAAGGTACGAAACTTTTTGAGGACGCACCACGATATCAGTCCAAATATGGTCGCAATCACAGACGCCACGAAGAAGGTCCAGGCAATTGCGTCCGTTACAGCTTTGCCGAGGAGTTCCATTAACTTTCGTGGCATTTCACGAATTTCTTTATATTCGTCTTCGTCCATGTTAGAAGTCGCGTGCGGCGTCTGGCGCGCGCTGTTGTGTAGTGTCGATGCCGGCCGCCACGCGTCTACGCCGACACGCCCCACAACGAAATTATGTCAGTTATATTTTTATTATCACTAGAAAAATATGCAGATTACTGTCTTAACTGAGAACGTGAACCTGACTGATATAAAAGCTAAATAAGTTCCGTACGAAAATCGTGAAGTCATTAATTTTCTTCTTCAACCTCGTTCCGAACTTTACAACTATATTAGCATGTCAGGGCACGTACAGTAAACCGCGCATCAGCCGTTATGCTTGCTCTACAAAAACTCCCCTTATGTCTGAGTCTTAAAGATCACTGTGATTTTGACAGTGAGAACAAAATAACTGATAGGAAGTAAGTGTGTTAAGTAAGTGTTTCATTTTTGTAGTTAAAGATTACAGTCATGTTGTGAAAAGTTGTTTTCCTTTTCTGAGTAAAACATGAAATGCTACGTTCATGAAAATCTGTTAGGATCAAATAAAAAAAGGTTTTTTTCTAAATTAAATTGTTTATTTAAGCATTTACGCTGCAATAATTTTATATTCAAGAGAATTTAAACAACCGCACGGGTCGATCGAAGGTTAAGCTACGCTTGCTGCAGTTGGTTCGTGGATGGGTGATCATCCATTACATATTTTATTGAGACCTCTCCTTGCCTCAGAAAGGACGTTAAACTGTTGGTCTCGGCTGTCATTCTTAGATCTTTGACAGTTATTACGGGTAGCCAGAAACTCAAAAGTCTGACAACCAGTCTTACCAAGGGGTATCGTGTTTTCCAGTAACTAGATTGTGGAGATCTGATAGGCAGTCGCTCCATGTAAAATAATGGTATTCAGCTGCATCCGATAAGAATGGAAGCCAACCCCAACATAGCTGGGAAAGCGCTAGCCAGATTTCTTGATAGAGATTTAGTTAAAAAACACAGATTATTTAAGTATGCTTTACTTAAATAATCTGTGTTTTTTAACTAAATTCATAAGCGGTCTGATTTGTTTCATAATCTGTGACCAACAATTTTTGTTTCGATCTCTTACTAAAAAAATCTCGACATAATTTCCAACTACTCTTTACCACAATCATATAGGTACACATTCAATGCTATCATATTCAAGTATTCTCCTAATTCTCCTATAACATTAATGGCCAAGATATTTATATTAAATAATTCTGGTAAAGCAACTAATACTATAATATTACTGAGTGCAAAAAACAACGTAGCTATGTAGAAGCGACGCCATTTATAAATAGGTGAACTCAAAGCAGCTTCACTACCGCGGATCAGAGAATATAAAACTGCTATGTAAATAGCCAAACTCATCATCGAAGGTATTAATAATATCGATAGCAAGACTCGATAAGTTAATATGTCTCTTGAGTTATATAGGTAAAATAGCCAGCCAGCAAGGAAATATAAGAACACCGTTATAAAAGGTAAGCCCCACGCAAATAGGCTACTCTTAAGATATTTCCGACGAATATTAAGATGGAACACTTTTACAAAATCAACAGAAAAGGTATATAGCACAACACGAGTAACCAACATTGAAACGATAGTGCACAATACAGATATATGGCTTTAAATAATTCCTGCACTATTGGATACTTGATCAATACTTCATTAGTTACAAAAAACTGAAGCAGTATAAAACGTAGCACATTCGCTGTGATAACACTGAGAAGAACATAGTTTCTGTAATGGCGAAACTTCTTGGTGATGCACCACGATATGACTCCGTATATGAAACCAGTGAGACTGATCACGAACAGAATCCAGAAAATAATGTTGAATGCAGTGTCACCAACGAGTTGTAGAAATGTTTGTAGGTCGTAGACACTGGTGTTTTTGAATTCACTGGTATCATTAATGTGATTGATACTGGTATCATATCCACTGCTGTGATTGATACTGGTATTGTATCCACTGGTGATATTACTAATAGTGTCGTATTCACTGGTATCGTGGTCGGCCATAGAGAGCGTCGCGTGCGCAGTTCGGCGCGCGCTAATCAGTAGTGCGGTCAAATAGATACACAACACTCAATTTAAGTATAATACCGGTTTAGTATTTTTTTGTTGATTTTAGACGAGTATTTTGATTCATATTTGCATTGGGTTTGATCAAACACAAACCTGCCCTGTGTATTGCGTATAAAGGGTTAGCCCAGTTCCAATTGACAAGGAAATCTTCACAGGCGTACATTAAATCATTTATGTTATCAAGTGCTATTAAAATCAATTTTTTTTTCATTATTTTTCAATCTCATGTAATATGTGACAACTACAATTTTACCGTTTGTATTTAGTAACTAATTCAAATGTCGTATCTACCATTATTTTACTAATTGACCCCTCGATGTATTTGGGGGAAAAACTTCTATTTTTGTAGACATGGAGTTAAGTGGTATGATTTCGAGAAATTTTTCTAATAAAATAGTAGGAAAAACGTTCAGTAAACTCTTTATCTTAAATCAAAATGAAATGATGTTCATTGGTAAGCACATTACTTGAGAACGGCTGGACCGATCTGGCTATTTTTAATTTTAAAATATTTATGATAGTCTCGGCTTTAATTAAATGAGGTATATTTGTAATATAAAATTTAGTAAGATATAAATCTATCTAATATTATAATCTTTGTTAGTCTTAGTAAGGCTACCAAAGATACGATCAGCAAGCTTAGCATGACCACAATAGAAACGGATTTTGTCGACGAAAGAGTAAACAAAATGACTGATAACCAATCACAATCTGTCATTTTGCCTTTTCTTCTGTCGACAAAACCCATAGAAAACCCGTTTCTATGGTTGTCATCCTACGCGTGCGTAGCTTTAAGGAAAATAGTCTAGCGAAACTGGTTAGAAAAAAAAAATCTGGAATAATTTAATGAATTTAATCTGGTTAGAAAAAATCGTTTGCATTTTAGCAGGATAACCAAGCGATCAAACAAGTTTTATTTTCTACAAAGGTGATTTCTAAGATTCATTACATTACTTCATGTCAAGCAAATTTTGTGGCGTACTTCTTTTAAAAAAACATTCAAGTCCATCGCATTCACGAATAGTCCTAGATTTACTAATATTATAATATTAGTAAACGGCACGCCAGCATTAATGACATCATCCGTCCTAAACTCTTGTCACCAGATCTGTCATGTGGGCGCCAGCTGTTTTAGAACCCAACGGCTTGGTACGCAACGATAGGAAGAGACGAGACATGATAAGAATGCTTGAAAACATACTGGTCTTGCTTCATAGGACAATCTAGATAATATACAAAATCAAACTAGTTACTAATTGGGTCGTTTTCAAAATTAATGTACCTACATTTTGATATTCATTGCCATAGATTTGGTATGATTTTGTTCATATTAATGTTCTACATACATATTTATGATACAGTGTTTAACATCTATAGTTTAACACATTCTATGTACCTTGTTCTTGCTGTTTTTTTGGGATCATGTTTAACTCTTAGGTAGTATGAACGCATCATTCAGCGGTCCAACCAGAACCAGTACATTTTTTTTTTGGGTGGGAAATTATCAAATAACTTCTTACTGACTAAACCCCGCCCATGTTCCTTCAATTGCTCTGTTATCGGGGGCCACGATCTCTCCCTTTCGGTTTTCTTCGCAGCCCCGGCAGGCATCAGCCGTAGCGGACCCCGTCAATTCTCCTGACATCTCTTTGAGGCGCGCGTGGGCTAGTGCTAATAAATTAAACAATCACAAGCATTTATTCAATATACAACCCTAAGTACGCGCAAATCAAATATAATAAGATAACAATTGCTTAACCCGTTGTTCGCAAGTTCGCAGCAAGTGCTAATAAATTTCGCGAACGAGGTCACGGCCACGTGAAACCGATATTTATGTATGTATGATAGTATAAAAAAGTACGAAGTCATAAATTCACTTCGCATTTCACAGAATTCCGCAACTAAATTTCATTTGCTAAATGCTAAATGTGCATTCGCATGCTAACAATGAATGCGAATGCTAATTAATCTATCACTACTGTGTATGTTTTTTGTGTTAATTTTACACCTGCACTGGTTCTATTTATTTCCAAACCAATATATTATTCAGGATTTTTCCAAATTTTTATTTCAAAAGATTTTTCCAAACAACATAAATTGCAAGAATTACTTACAGACTTGTCCTGATTTGTCTCATTTATCTCATTTTGTTGGTGTGAGTTTAAAAAAAAATTCAGTGAATGTTTTATTTCAAGTAATTGGTGCCTGTTTCAAACAATACAATGCTTTATTAAATTTATATATTTTATCATTTTTGTTTTCATAACCTTCAGGCATCTACATGTATACTTCGTCTTCGTCTACTTCGTCGTAATTCACTATACAAGAAAGCAGTTTTTACATCAAAAACAATCATTTCAAAATTATTATACACAGTTATAGCCATAATAGTTCTAAAAGTTATCTGACTTATAACGGGAATATATATTTTATCATAATCTACACCCCATTTTTGTTCAAACCCCTAACTACCAACCTAACTTTGTATACTCCGTTACTTTTTAAGTTAAAAACCCATTTATTAAACAAGAGTTTTTTACTCTTAGCTTCCGCTTTACTGATTACTTGCCAAGTATTATTTATTGCTAGATATTCCTTCTCCCAATTTTGTCCTTCAATACCTGAAATAGCTTCATTATAGGTTAGTAAAGCGTAGTCATTAAACCTAACGTGTGTTACAGGTGTTTTCGCATTCTTTTGATTTTCCTTGTTTCTTCTACTATTGTCTTTTCATCAGATTGTGTAACTGTTGTATCTTTGCTTACAATAGACACATCTTGATCATTTTCACTGTAAAGCTGTTATCGCTGTTAAAATATGATCATACCTTTCTAATAATTGCTGTAGATCGTTCTATCCATCTCACTCGCACGTAGCATTTTGTCTCATTTACGCAATACGAGCAGATTCCCTTAGCACACCTCGCGCTACTTAAAGTTGTACTCGTATGTAGATAAATAATTACATGGGAAAGTAAGCTCAGCTAGCCACCGTATCTATCAGCATTGCTTGATGTGGATTATTCACCTTCAGGAGGGAAATAACAATAAAAATCGTTTTCCCACGTTGATTTTAATACATTTTTAAATATTTCAATGATAAAAAACAAGCATATACTTTTACACGAATAATACACAACAATAATGATTTACTAAGACTGTCAAAAGATACGCTCTTCTAGCTTAAGGTAAATCGTTAATATAATTCACTAATATTTTATAACAGAATATACAAGCGATCCAACCAGTTTAATTTTTTACAATAATGATAACATCACCTCAATTCTTGAAAGATTTGTTCAGATAGTCTTTTATTTATAAACTCCCACCATAATTCCCTATTACTCTTTTCTAGAATTGTATATGTCGCAGGGATATGAGGAAAACAGGGAATTGATCAAATCTCTAAGCGATTTGATCAAATCACGGAGGATGTTAAAATAATAACACGTTTGTATCATTTCCCTAAGCAAATCTGGTGATTTGACAAATCCCAATAAAGAAATCTAGTGATTTGAACAAATCTCAAAATTGGTTCAGTGAAATGACAAAAATAACTTTTCCGTGGTAATTTAAAGGTTTATTTTGTACTAGCAACCCACCCCGGCTTCGCACACAAAATGTAATATAGATCTCAAAAATCACAACTAGAACATAATTATTTGAAAAAGAGAAACAAAAATGTATTAAAAAATAGAAAAACGTAACGTATGATATGCCTATTTGTAATATTCACTTATTAAAACACGTAGCAGATTTGTGGCAACGTGAATTACACAGAACATTATTTTTCTTACAGGCACATTTGTTCGTTTTGCATCGTACTTTGGACTCTTGACAAGAACACTGCTTGAAGCCTTGTCCTCCAAATAAAGATAATTTTCCTGCAATTTCACGCAAACTCAGCGTTGTGGATGGAATCGAATCGGTTAATGTAACTGTAGATAATTGAAGAGCGTTTCTTGGAAGCCAATCTCTTATGATACCAACTGAAGTACCGATTTGAAATAAATTGTTTTTCGTATCTAATACAATCCCTGTAATACTGTTTGCATCTAGTGGACCTCTGTCTACTTTTGGTACATCAACCAAAACGGTGGAACCAACTAATACATCCTTGAATTTTTTCGAACAAGTTTCTTTCATTTTAATTTTCTCTTCTTTTTGGTATAATAAGCATAAAACTCCCGACCCATATCCTTCTTCGCTTGTCGTAATGCCACATATTGCATGCACGGAATTTCCGCAAATGTCACATGAATGAGCTCCTGTAGATTCTTGTCCACAAACAATACAAATCATTTCCTGTACTCTCACAACCGATTCACTTTCTGATACAACAGGTGGTTCAGCTAATAATTCATGTGTTAAAATAGGTGAAGTCGAAGTGTTATCTTCATTTGATGCAATAGTTAGTTGTTCCTCAGAAGTTGTGGCGTTGTTATCAATTGATTCAGTAGCTAATACGTTTTGCTGTTTAAGAAGCTGATCCAGATCCTCTTCAGTAACTAACTTGTCAAGTAATTCTGTTGAAATATGAGTAGATTGGAGTCCTGTTTTTGGTTCTGTTTCAAATAACGCCTTGTAAGGTGAACGCTTAATGGTACGATGAAAGGAGGAATTCTTTTGAAATTGAACAAAATAACAGCCGATTGCCCAATTTTTACTGTCATTGTCAATTAACCAAGCCCGTAACATCGCTTCGACATCTTGGTTTGCACGCTCAACTGACCCTTGACTCGCTGGATGTCTAGGCCTACCATTAATAATTTTGCATGTTGGCCACATGGCAGTTAATTCTTGAATGATTGCAGCAGTAAACTCACGGCCATTGTCACTTTGTAGTATATGGGGACAACCGACTTCCAGGATTTTTTTTAAAAGTTCCATTGCTACTTCAGCTGCTCTTTTTGAAATCAATGGTCGCAAAAAACTGAATTTTGTTGCGTGATCTTGATAATGTAATAGCCATTTATAATTCCTGTCGGGGGTTGACTGTAGGTCAATCAAATCAACCTGGCCGCGATGGTTAAAATCATTAGACACAATCGGGCAAACAACAATACCTTTTCTTGGGAATTTCTTTTTAGATTGACATACCGTACAGAGTTTCAAAAATTCTAATACAACAGAAGTGGGAATTAAATATCTGGATTTCAAATAGTACAGCATTTTATCTCTGCCACCGTGGCCCGTCGCTTGATGGGTTTCACAAAGTATGGCATAAAATTCATTTGGAGTCACTATCTTAACCACTGAGTCAGAAGCAAACTTTCTTTTTAATATCAAAAACTTGGTTATACCTACCTCCATTACATCATATTTGTTACCGTAATAATATTGCTTGTTTGTTCTCTTAAGATTCAGTACTGGAGCTGATTTAAATTGTTCAATCGCTGTAATCGCTTCTTCTACCCTCTCTTGAGTCCATAACGGTTTTTCCTTATCATGCCGCCCCTCTACAATCGTCTTAATAGCTTCATTAAACTGTTCCTCACACACAAACTCAGTACGAGGCTGATTTTGTTCCGTATTCAAAGCCATTCTCTATAATTTTCGTAAAATTATACTCAAAAGTGCGTGCGTCCGTCTCCCATAGTGTTTAGAACCAATTAAGACCACGTGCGGGCGGCCGCGGGTGAGTGCGGGGTGGAGCAGGGGGCGCGGTAACTGACAAGCAAGCGCGAGCGCGACGTAAACAAGAACTGGACATGTTTTATTATCTTTTCACTGAACCAATTTTGAGATTTGTTCAAATCACTAGATTTCTTTATTGGGATTTGTCAAATCACCAGATTTGCTTAGGGAAATGATAAAAACGTGTTATTATTTTAACATCCTGCGTGATTTGATCAAATCGCTTAGAGATTTGATCAATTCCCTGTTTTCCTCATATCCCTGCGACATATACACATTCAATGCCGCCGCATTCACAAATAGTCCTAGAATTACTAATAATATAATATACAAGTCCTTTACCTAATAGAAACTCAGTAAAGCGGTAAAGGTTAAAACATTGCTAAAACCAAATACTAAAGTACATATGAAGAATCGACGCCATTTGTTAGTAGCTGTACTAGCATCGGTGGCATCAATATCACTACCGCGGTACAGACAATATACAACTCTTACGTAAAGAATAAAATTTAAAATTATAATAATTATAATTTGTATTACTACTAAAAACAATGCAACGATCGCAGGAAGTGCATATTCAATTATACTACGAACATCATGTAAAAATGGAGCAACATAAAACAACAGGGATGTCACTAAAGGTACACCCCAGCAAAATAGATTACACATAAGGTACTTTCTACTGATGTTCATGTTGAACACTTTCACAAAATCAACGTAAAATATGTAGCACAACACTAGTAACCAACTATTGTATGAAAGTAAACAGCACAGAAATAGACCAAAAATGACTAAACTCAAACTTGGAAAGTTATCTAAAAGTTTATCGGGATAAGCCTTAAAGAACCACCCTACTAAGTAAAACATGTTCGCAATGCTTGCACTAAGAAGCACATAGTTTCTGTAATGGCGGAACTTCTTGATTATCAACCACGATGTCACTCCGTATATGACTGCCGTTAGAGGCAGCATGAGCAAAATCTAGTAGTATATAATGTTACTAGGGTATCTTAATACACCGTTGTTGGCCATGGTAGGCATTGCATGCATAGTGCCGCCAAGAGTCCTCACTGATACGCTCCGCACAACGCTTTGAGTTCGAGCAGTTTTTACTGTCTGTTTTTATAAGGTTGCACGACACTTCATTTCAAATGCTTATACTAAACGAGTTTTCCTACAACAGGCATACGACGTAGTTCTTAACGTTTATAAATCATAACGGTCCATCAAGGTGAGCCGAAACTCTACCTATGGAAATGGTATAATTATGTTAATAAACGATGGTTGTATTGTGTATTAAATGTTAGGGAGTACCTCCGCTGCCGGCGCCGGCTCCCAAATATAACGCCATTGGGAACCGGCATGACATTACTGCCGGCAGCCGAGATTAAAAACAATCGGCTGCCAACACATTAGGTACATACTCTGTGACCGGCACCGCCGGCTTCAATAATGGACACTGGCGGCGCGGCGTTTATGGAATGACCATATTTATTATTATATAAATTTTAGGACCTTCCAGTATTCTGAACTCCAATTAAATAACCCTAACTAAAGTGTTTTTATGTATATATTCTAGTAATTTTTGGCGTAGGGGATCACAGTTCTAACCTAACCTTTTTTGCGAGTAAAAATATTTAACCTAATCTAACTGGTTCCGTTCCAGGTACCTACTTAGTACTTGATTACTGGAACATGGAAATCATTGATAATGGAAATATAATACTGAAAAAAAGTAATGCTTTATTACATGTCTTTTTAATTATGACTACCCCGCCTATCTACTCCAATATGCCAAATCGCCAACCCCGTATTCCGCTTTTTTTTCAAACTCAGCTCCGGCACTCAATTCAACAACCGGTGCCGGCAGCCAAATCGGGACCCGCGTCGGCAGCGGAGGCACTCCCTAAATGTTATTAATGAGTATAGTTAAAAATATACATGGCTTGTATATAAGTAATAACAGCCGCACAGGTCGATCGATCAGGTTAAGGTAGAACAAGGGAAATTTATATATTTAAACTATATGCACAAACAAGAATCGCAACTTGTTATATTTATTGAAATGACGGATTTTGCGACTCAGTGCATCGTAAGTGCGCGTCCTTTGCGCAAATCTCCACACTTATCATGTTTAGTGTCATGATGCTGACATATCCTTAATCTTCGACGGTTCTCCGTCTGTGGTGGTGCTGTCTCTGACAGTGCTCATATACGGACATAGTGTACGTCATAGTGTCTCATAAGAAAGTTTCGACACTTCAAAAACTATGTGTAACTAAGCTCAATACTAGCAAATTTCTTCAAAATATTTTTACGTATTCTGTGATCTATCGTGTTTTGTTCAGGCTTCGTCTCTGAAAAGGAGATATCTGAAAAGTACGATTTTTACATGGGGTGTGCCTTTGACGACAACCCTTTTTAGAGTTCCGTATCTCAAAAAGAAAAAACGGAACCCTTATACTCGTGTGTCTTTCCGTTTGTCACAGCCAATTTGTTTCGAATCTAATGGACCGATTAAGTTGAAATTTGGTATACATGTATTTCTGTGACTCAAACAGGGACGTTTAACGTAAAATGTTGAATATGGCATCTATCATTTATCACTTTTGGGGGGCAACCAGGTTCTCCGTCTAACGAAACAGCAGCTGCGTATAGTTACAGCAGGTGTAACTGGCTATGGGTCATTTAATAAACACCTCTATATCATAGGAGTCACAGGCAGTCCGCTGTGCAGAGCCTGCATGGAGGACGACGAGACAGCAGCCCATGTGCTGTTAAACTGCCCGGTGGTCGCCATATACAGGGCAAAGTACTTCGGTACCCTAAGTGAGATTGTCATCAAGGCGTTGCTGGTCTTCTTTGAGGAGCTGGAGTGGATCGAATAACCGATTTTCCCACCCGTACGCAAAATACGTGCTTTGTCGTGGAGTTGCGGATACCAGCCCGTATTACCTACCTACCTACCATAACAATAACAAAAATCATGGTCATCAAAACATTGTATGCGTTTACGAGTATGTGTAAACTAACATTGTTTTAAGCACTATTTTTACTAACAAAATGGATCATGTCCAAAAATATAAATAAATAAATTAAGTCATATTTTTGGAATCGTCTTCTAAAGCCCTTTATTTCGACGCACTAAAAACTTTTTTCATGACTTTACATATTGGATTCTAAAGTCCGCCATGTTCATATTTGTAAAACGGCCACCTTCGTCGAGTCGATGAATTTCCTTCAAAATCCTTCGGATTGCGATTGAAAATGAGGTGTGTTTCGATGGGCGGTCACCACAAACCTAACGACATGTAAATAATTAGAATGCATCCAGACGTTGGGATGCTACGCGAGAATAAGAATCTTACATACATAGGACATAACTACATAAGTAGTAGTACGATACAAATACGTATCCCTTCTTGTCAGTCGGGTTTGTGTTTGAAGATATCTATTTTAATTCTAACTCTGTAGTGCTGCGTGACTTATGGTGATTTCTTCAAATATATCATTGGCTTTGTTTCTGGTTATCTTTTGCATTTCTGAGTGACTTCGTCTTTCTAGAACTATAGATCTTCGCATTACAGTTTACCTGAGCTACAATAACAAAACCTATAGGCTCGGACTACTCTTATTTTGCCTGGTTTCCATTGGAGATCCAACGTTATATAAACTGGGACACAGCAAATGAATCATTTGGGACAGTCGTTAGATTTGAGTGGAATTCAATCTGCTGGAAGACAGTGGATTACTCTGCGATCAAAAGGTTTGAATTGATTTTTTGAAGTCATCAGATTTGACATTTTATTTCTATGAGATTTGAGAAGGGTCTTTTTTTATCCTTCCTCAATCACAGTAATAATCTAAAATAATGAACTTACTAATATTCAAAAGAGGTAAATCCTAAGAAAGTGACTTACTGACTGCTATATTTCCTCAGAGCCGAAAATTATTAACTTAGAATAATAAATGATAATAAATAATTATTTAGGCGTTTTTGCGGAAAACCATGATGGGCAAAAATTACTTTTACAATATACACACATGAGAAATATAGGTAATTGCAGCGACCCACGAGTCTTAATAGCTCCCAAGGATGCCCCGTGCAAGGAAGAAACACAGATCAATAATATCGATTTCGTTTTCATATTGTTACTTGGATAATAACAGTAGCTACAAAAAATAGGGATTTGTTCTATTCATTACTCAAAAAAATAAATTCAGCCCAAATGGGCTTGAATGTTTAACAGAATGAAAGGTTCAGTTGAAAGCCAGCGTCAGCGCAGTGGGACGCTACGCCCGCGCCGTAGTGTAGCGGGAGGCTACGCCGTAGCACCGGGCAATGCTACGCCGTAGCACCGGGCAATGCTACGCCATAGCACTGGGCAAAGCTACGCCATAGCACTGGGCAAAGCTAATCTGTGGCACCGGGCAATGCTACGCCGTAGCGCGGGCAAGGCTACGCTAGTGCGAAGCTTACATACCTTGTAGAATGTGTGTGTGTGTGTATGATTTATTGTTTATGTGTGAGTGTGTCAAGTTTCATATTGAGACACGAAGCAACAAAATACCATCTATAAGAATGTGGCCGCTTTCTTTTAGATCGAATTTTGTTGCTTCGTGTCTCAATATGAAACCTTATAAAAGGTATTAGAAAATTCTAGACACTCTTACCGAGGGTCCTCACTAGCCGTTGTTCGTAATTCCTCCTCAGTGACGAGATAATTTTTTTTAAAGGAGTGGCGCTTGTGGACTACCTTTTTTTTTTTTTTTTTGGGTGGGAAATCATCAAATAACTTCTCCCGCTCTGGGCGGAGCGGGAGGGCGTGTCAGACTCTTACTGACTAAAACCCACCCGTGTTCCTTCAGTTGCCCTGTTGCCGGGGGCCACGATCTCCCTTTCGGTTTTCTTCGCAACCCCGGCAGGCATCGGCCCTAGCGGACCCCGTCAATTCTGCTGACATCTCTTTGAGGCGCGCGTGGAACACAACGCGCCGTCGACCCGGGCCTGGTCCTTATCGGACGGTGAGTTACCCATTGCTCACAGTCCGCAAGCCCGCGCCTACGGTGGCCGGAAATCGGCTTGCGACTCCCGACGCCCTGGGCGTCTCCTCCTGCGGCGGTTAGGGGCGTGAGGGCGCGAAATTTGCCTCTCCCTCACGCGTTCCGCCTCCTCCTTCGCGAGCATTACCGCTTCACAGAAGGAGGTGACGGCCTCCCATTTCCTCTCGCTCCGTACCATGGCCTGAACCAGGGCCGGACGCGAGAGATCACCGCCGCCGATCGCCTCCACGAGGACACGGCGATGCTCCGCCCAAGCTGGGCAGACCTCCACCGTATGCTCTACCGTGTCCTCCGGGCGATCCACACAATGATGACACCCGGGCGTTTCCTCCCGCCTTATCCTGTGCAGGAACCTCCCGAAGCAGCCGTGTCCGGTGAGGACCTGCGTCAGGCGGAAGGTGAGGACGCCGTAGCGCCTCTCTAGCCACTCCTCAAAGAGGGGTCTTATCGCCGCAATTGTGGCGTGCCCAGCGCTGGGTTGCGACAATCGCATTCTCCATAACGCCATGAGATCCCGCCGGAGCTCTGTCCGCTGTGCCGTGATTTCTCGCGGCAGCGGAGTTAAGCCCCGGCGTTTCGCCTCCTCGCGCAACTCCCACAGGTGCGCGAGGACCTTTGCCTCCAGATCCCATGGCGGTAATCCGGCAAGGAGGCACGCTGCCTCGCAGGAGACCGTGCGGTATCCTCGGGCCAGCCGGATGGCCATGACCCTCTGGGACGCGTTCAACCGGCGTGCTGGCCGCAGCCTTAGTGAACGCGCCCACACCGGCGCTCCGTAAAGGGCCATGGACCGCACGACCCCCGCGTAAAGCCTCCGGCAGGAGGCGTTTGGCTCCCCTATATTGGGCAGGAGCCGCTTCAACGCAGCCCCGGCCCGCTCCAGTCTGGGAGCCAAACGTCGGAAGTGTTCGACGAAATTCCACCGGCTGTCGAGGACGAGTCCTAGATACTTCATCGTCGACTCGACGCCGATGTGAACCCCTCCCGCCACCACCTGGGAACCCGACGGTGGCGCATTCCGAGGTCCATGAAAACCCATGGCCTCGGACTTGTGCAAGGCCACCTCGAGTCCCAACTGCCGGATTCTGTCGACGATTGTCGCAACCCCGCGTGTCGCTAAGTCGGCCGCCGCCTGGTATGACCTCCCCTGCGCCAGGACCAGCGTGTCGTCAGCGTAACAAATGACGCTGACGCCGCTAGGGAGGTCGGCGCGCAGCACCCAGTCGTATCCGATGTCCCACAGATGCGGCCCCAGGACCGATCCCTGTGGGACACCGCACGACATCTCTCGCCGGTTCCACTCTCCTTGGTGACCGGGGTAGATGACGGCCCTGTCCGTCAGATAGGCCTCGACCACACGACAGAGGTAGGTCGGCATCCGGTGATATCGGAGTGCCTCCCTGATGCAACTCCAGGGCAGGGTGTTAAAGGCATTGGCGATGTCTAGAGACACCGCCAAGACGACCCCACCCCGGGCCACGGCATCCCCCGTCGTGAGGGCCCGCACGCGCATGATGGCGTCCACCGTAGAGCGCCCCCTGCGGAAGACATACTGGCTCTCCGCCAGATCCGGTCCCACCCGCACCAGCCGCTCGACGAGGCGGTCTGCAATGACTCTTTCAAAGAGCTTGCCCACCTCGTCGCTAGTGGACTATCTGGCGGTCCCTTAAGCTAGCTGGCTGCGACATATGCTTAATGTTGACTTGAACAATATAAGTTGATTCACTCATTTTATACTAGCGACCCACCACTTCTTCGCACAATTTTTACGATTTGCCAAAACATAGAGATATCTTTATTATATTTATGTTTAATATTAATAAGGAATAAATACCGGAACCGGAATAAAACTTCGCAATGGATTTTGAATCATAAATCATTTATTTATTTGCAAACATAGGTAAGAGATACATAGATATTTTTCCTTATAATAAATTTCTCCATATATTCCCAAATATTATGGGTATGCAAATAGTGTAATAAAATTTAAAATTATCAATAATGTCAACTAAATTCAATAAATCACAATTCTAAAAACAAAACTAAATAATTTAAAATAAATCAACAATAACTAAATTAAATAATAATACATACATTCCGAATAATCAATATTAATTATGTTCAAAATAATAAATAACTAATGAATTTCCTAACATAGTAAATCAGATGTAGCAGGCTCAGCATCTTTCATTTAAATAGTCATTAATATGATAATAACATTTCACAACTAAAAATCGTGTGTTTTGGTTTTAAATAGATCTATATCTTTAATTCCCATGATGTGTTTAGGTAGTTTATTGTAAATTTTAGGTGCCACACCTAAAAGCTTTTTATAGAAAATAACTTTATTATGTGGTGTTGCACATATTTTATTTTTGTGTCGTAAACTCTTTGGTTAGTTATATAGATGTTTATTTGCTTTAACATAGCTTGCTACTTTGTAAATGTAGAGACAGGGAAGTGTAAATAGCTGAAGCTTTCGAAAATGCGGCTCACAACTGTCAGTGGTTTGAATGCCACATTCGCCATTTCTCTATCAATCGAGTTCCCCCAAAACATTAGTCCGTATCGCAATGTTGATGACACATATCCGTGGTACGCCATTAATAATGTTGCCCGATTTGAGATTTTCCTCAAGTTATAAAGGGCATAGGAACATTGGCTAAGTTTTTTGCATATATTTTCAATATGTGTTTTCCAGTTCATCTTTTTATCGATCCAGATACCTAAGAATTTAGTATAATCAGTCTCACGAATACTTTTGTCACCATATCCTATATCTAGTTTTTTATTGTGTGTTCTTTGTTCAAATGAAATGTAAGTTTTCTTTTCTAGATTAATTTTAAGGTTATTTTCGATAAGCCAGGTTATTATGTCATTTAAGTTATTATTTATGTCATTTTCGAAAGTCTCATCAGTTTTGCTTCTGAATAATACCGTGCTATCGTCCGCAAATAAGATCATCTGATTAGAAATAATTTTAGGCATGTCATTAATATAATATATAATGAATAATAATGGTGCTAGGACACCGCCTTGCGGTACCCCGAAATAGCATTTGCGATATTCAGAAGTATATATTATTTCTGTTTTAGTATAGGGACAGATTTTCTTTATGCATGTTGATACGGTATAAATCAGTAAACCATACTATTAGAATAATTACGCAATTACGTGATTTTTTAAATTTTTTTTATTGACTGGTTAGTGGTTTAACAAGTTTTGTAATCATATAGATCAGGGGTAGCCAACTTGGTTAGACCCAAGATCTACTGTTTACCGACGAAACCCTATGCGATCCACCAATTACATACTTCTTGAAAATTTTAATGAATCGATACACAATTACCTACGTAGTATTATTTATTTTATTAAGAGATCATATAATTGAAAATTATTCTTAGGAAATACTTATATATAGTAGTGTGAGTATTGCGTCTGAGCTACTGCGTGGGAGAGAGGATAAATAACGTGATGGAACGGCGATTGCAAAATGATACAAGATGATGCGCGCAGCAGTTGGTGATTACGTTGCGTGGTCTGTTCTACTTATATATATATTTTTTTAATGTATTTTAACTTTTTTTTTTGCCACAAACAACTGGACTAATAGCCGCGATCGATCGGTCGATCGCGATCGACCGGTTTGCCACCCCTGATATAGATGTAGTCAATGGCATCACCTCAATTCTAACGATGTTTGTATCACTTTTATTTTTAAATATTTTCCCCATATCACTCGATCACTTTTTCCCAAAATTAAATACGTAACCAGTGCTAGTATTTTCAATACTTCGCCAGATTCTGTAATCGTTTCGACTATAAAATAGTTTTTATTGAATGTAGACTGAACATGGAATAACTCTAAAAGATCGTTGAGTACAAAATTAAATATCTACGTAGCTTTGTAGAAGTGACGCCTTTTTTTGTAGTATACTTGCGCCAGCTTCACTTCCGCGGAACAGAGAACTTACAACCATAACATAAATAACCACATTCATCGTAACAGGTATTAATACAAGTGACTTAACTACAGCAAGACTAATTATGTCTCTCGAGATATAGAAAACAAGTAACCGTCTAACAAGAATATATGAGAACACTGCTATAAAAGGCAAATAAGCTACTCTTTAGGTACCTCCTACGAGTATCACAGTCGGGGACTAACAAAAGTTCCACATTTGAGGTTATTGGTTTGTGGGCCTGCAATACCAAAATTCTAAAGATTATAAAGCTTGTTTTTTTTTCTTTTCAGTTATGTTTTTTGCAGTCGGGTTTTTGTTTTTTCAAACAATTTGCTTTTAGTTTTATAATTATATATATACATCTATCATTTGATACCAATATTATGCATTTTTTTAAACCGTCCACTACCTTTTTGTATTTGCTGATGCAATATACAAATATTATATAGTCAGTCACTCCCACAATTAAGATGAATCTAACGACCCTCATATGCTAAAATCAATCAAGCCGTTGCTACAGTGCTTGCCAAAGAAATAAACATACGTACATACACACATACTCTCGAAAAACATTACCAAGTAAGTGGAGTTTTTTAGTTCCTGCCTGTTTCTCTATGAAATCACCTCATTTCTAGTCTCATTTCTTGTCGTCTCGATCTCCGTTTGAAATATGCGACCCATAATTCCCGATTACTTTTCACTATAATTATATATACATCTAATGCTACCGTATTAAATACATCTCCCAATAAACCTATTCTGGAAAATATTGCATAATTATCATTAAATATTCGTGATAAATAGGATAACGATAAAATATTGCTGAGTACAAATATCAACGTAGCTATGTAGAAACGACGCCATTTATTAGTAGATGTACACTCGGCAGTATCACCGTGGTGGAAGAGAGAATATAAAACTGTTAAGTAAATAACAACATTAACTGTGGGAGTAATAAAATAAATAAAACAGAAGGAAATCGTCCAAATGTATGGTGTGATTTCTTTGAAAAATTCACACATACTTAAAAACGCATCAATAAAAGGTAATGTAAGCATTAACATAAAAGGTACACCCCAAGCAAATAGGCAGCTTTTAAGGTACTTCCTACGAATATCAACATTAAAAACTTTTACAAAATCAATATAAAAAATATAACACAAGATAAGCAGCCAAAAATTAAACGATTGCAAACAAATCAAACCTAGAAACATAAGTAATCTTAAAACTATCGGCACCTCTTCTGGCGTGAAATTACGAATAATTATTATACAAAATAATAAACGCATCGCATCCGCAAATATTGCGTTGAGAAACACATAGTTTTTGAAATGACGGAACTTCTTGAGGATGTACCACGACGTTATTCCGTATATGAACGCAGCCAGGGACAGTACAAACAAAACGTAAAGAAAAATTTGAGGCATTAGGAGCCCATTTTTCCTTCCAGAAAATACAGTTTTTGTTGTGTTGTTAAAACTACTGCTATTATCACTGGTGTTGTATGACATAGAGTTGTATACACTCATAGTGTATGATCTGCTGTCGTATTCACTGTTGTCTTAAGCACTGGTGTCGTACGCACAGTTGTCATATGCACTGGTGTCATATGGTCTAGTCTTATATACACTGGTGTCATATGGTCTGGTGTTATATGCACTGGTGTCGTTTTCGGTGATAGTGAACGTTGAGAACGCAGTTCGACGAGCGCTGATAAACAGTGGCCAATATTATTAATATTATTAACACCAAAATATCAATACGTTTTTACATAAATCAATATAAATTAACTAATTGCTGATATGACAATATTGATATGGAAAAACTCGACCAAGTGTGAGTCGGACTGTGGGTTCCGCAACTTTGGAGAAATTATTCTTATATTTTTGCATTTTCGAACAAAAATATTTTTACTAAAACACCTTCTGAATACGTCAAAATTGAGTTTTTTTGAGATGTAGTTTTGCTAATATTTTATTTTACATAATATCACGCCTTTATCCCCCGAAGGGGAAGGCGTAGGTATACCTTTAATACACCGAAATTTCGCCAGTTACGTTTAATTTTTCTTTAAGGCTCCTACTGAGAAACACCTGCTGGGAAAACCCAATAACATTTTACCTGATCTTGAAATCAAACCCAAGGCCTTATGCTCCGCCCTGGGCGACGGGACTCGCAGGCCGACTTCCAGCCACCGTAGGCGCGGGCTTGCGGATGGTGAACAATGGGTAGCTCGCCGTCCGATAAGGACCAGGCCCGGGTCGACGGCGCGTTGTCTTCCACGCACGCCTCAAAGAGATGTCAGCAGAATTGACGGGGTCCGTTAGGGCCGATGCCTGCCGGGGGTGCGAAGAAAACCGAAAGGGAGATCGTGGCCCCCGGCAACAGGGCAGCCGAAGGAACACGGGTGGGTTTTAGTCAGTAAGAGTCTGACACGCAGAGCGGGAGAAGTTATTTGATGATTTCCCACCCAAAAAAAAAAGGGCCTTATGCTCAGCAGAACCACATTTTATTATTTCATTGTTTATTATAAACCTCCATCAACTCGACTTATTCAAGTTTTTTTCCTTTTGCAACCTACGAAATAGGAATGTTCCGTTTAAAATAATTTATTGATTTTGTGTCTAAAACTATGAGGCACACATCATAAAGAAAACATGTTTATTTGCAATAAACGTGAGGCATAAAAAATAAAGCACACAAAACACAAACACAACAAGTGGGAGAAAATATACGTTACATCCACACAATACGGCCATCGCTCAACTTAATGCTGTGATATTATGCGAGACAGAAACACAGAGCTGGCTTTTAGTGATAGTCGACGATGATGTGATGGCGTTAACCGGTGCAACATAGAAAGGGCTACCTTAAAGTAACTTAAAAAAATAAAACTCAAATAATTTTAACATTTCAACCCACCGTTTCGGCAGCTATTTTGATAAAACCATTTCATAAAAACACACACATTATATGTATATTAGGTATGTTGAAACTGTTTGTACTCCCCGTCACTTGTCCTTGTGGGTTCATTAGAAAACCAGCGTCAGATAGCATCTGTCTGGCATTAACGCTGGAATGAACCTTTTTGGCGCGGCCGTGAGGCACACACTGTTGTTTTTGAAACATTATTTTTTTATTTTATCTTTGTTATTTGTGTTTTGTCTTTCACGAACTGTGTCCAAATAAATGTTTTTCTTTCTTTCTTTTTTTCAATTCTTTCTACTAATGTAGTGTATTATTTCAAATCAATGGCATTAGTGGTTCCGAAAATGAGTAGCTAAAACAGACAAACGAACAAAGTCGCACTATAAGAGTTCCTTTGTACAATTTTTATACGAAACCCTAAAATAGGAAGTATCAAAACAATCCAATATATTATTATATTATTGTAGTGATAAACGAATTCTATTTACGTTTTGTACGGCAAAATTAATGATCAATTAATTATTTTATAAAATTTTGATAACACGTCCGTGATTAGGTAAGTTTCAATTTTTGGTTTAGTTCGACCGTACTTTTATTGCTGTAGTAAAAATTATACTCCATTTTCACATTGAAACTAAGATTTGCTCAATTTGTAACACTTCTCTAACAACTTCTCTTCACAATCTTACACTATTTACATAATAATCATTTTTGATTGTAGAAAACTGGTAACCGGCGCTGATATGCGCTTCTCGCATTGGTACTTTTTGCCAAATTAGGGCGATTAGCGCGAACCGGCACCAACTAATTCAGATAGGCTCCTGAGAGTGGAACGTCTCGGCGCATATCGAACGTCTCGGCGTATATCGGCGCCTGTGCTTTCTGCATGAAAAGGGCCATTAAATCACAGAAGTACACAGTAAAATACAATTTTTTTAATTTTTTTTTATTTTGGAAAGAAAATAGCGGTCTAAGAAGTTCTAATATACACGTGCACATTACTAGACATCATTTAATTTCAAGCGATGTTTGTATTGATCTTCTTTTGAGATATTCACCTACGATTCCCGATTACTTTTCATTATAATTATATGTAATATTATCGTATTCAATAGTTCTCCTGACATACCTATCGTTTGAAATGGTCCAACATTAGAATCAAATATTGGCAATAACGCCAAACATTTACGCTAACGCCGAGTACAAACATTAACCAAGCTATGTAGAAGCGACGCCATATTTTTGTCAGTAGATTTACTAGCGGCAGTATCACTACCGTGGAACAGAGAATATCAACTTTTATGGAAATAATTAAATTAACCGTCGAGTGATAAAATTAATTACTGTATGGAATATCGAAATCGTTTGTAAATGCGCCCATTCCTATCAAATTTAACACTTGCAAAATGCACTGCAGAAAAAGGTATAACAAACGTCGAATCATAGCAAAAGATATGCACCAGGCAAATAAGCTACTTTTAAGGCAATTTCTACGAATATTAATAGGTAGAGATTTTTTTTTTTCAAAATCAACGTAAAAAATATAGCACAACACGAGTAACAAGCAGTTGAAAGTAAGTGCCCAGAACTCAAATAAAACTATCGAAAAAACTGAACTCGCACATAATTTATTCATAAAAACCATTCGTGTGAATTTGTAACGAAACATACAAAAAGCACACAGTTCCTGTAATGGCGAAGTTTCTTGATGATGCACCACGATGCCACTCCGTATATAACCGCTAAAGATAGAAACTTTAATTTCACGGAAACCTGGTAGTTAGGATTGTCCATCACCAATTTGGTGACGATAAAAATGGCACTGTATACAGATATTATTGGTTCACAGCCGGCGCGTATGACCAGATGTATGAACGTAAAAGGAGTATGTAAGGATCGTAGCAGGTGGCGTTCTGTAGTTTCTGCCTACCCCCATGGGAAGAAGGCGTGAGTTTATAGATGTGTGTGTATGTATGTATACAGATAGTTAATAGAATATTTTTTAACTAAGCTACACCCGACTAAGGTTATCCATGAAAGCATTAGGCACCGCGCGGTTAGTAGTTCCGCGCGGTACCACGTGGTCATATCAACTTAGCCTTAATACTCAGGGCGACTACGCTGTCGCAGCGCCGTGCCTCTAAGCTGTGTATATGCAACGTTACCAGCCCTCTACCCGCACCGCCGCCGCGCCACCGCCACGGATTGTCTACATGGTTACGCGAAGCGGTGTCGGCGCGGCTACAGTGCACAGGAGCCCTTAAAACACTACAAAGAAATAACAAAAAAAAGCCGTGAAACTTGTATTTTAACACAACATTATCATTATAACATAACATATAAGATCTCGTCGGTATTCCCGTAATACATAGGCAGAAGGTACCTATAACACCCACATTTCGCCAGATCAGTTAAAGTCTCATGTAGGTAATAAGAAGTGAGCCCATTGTCGACTGGGTTCAAGTCCAGACTCCGGCTACTACTGAAAAATTCCTTATAGAAAAACCCCAATTACACTATCGCCCGACCTGGGAATCGAACCCAAGACCTCAGCAGTAGCGCTTGCGACCATTATAGACTATGCTCGTAAGCAATATTGATTGTCTATGTGTGAGTGAGTGAGCATTTGCCAGGTTTAAATGAAGGTATTGATTAAAATAAGTACTTTTATTTAAACCTGACAGGTTGAGATTAATGATTTCTTACTTAATAACACCTTACTTAAGATTTCTTACTTAATAACACCCAGTTTCTGAATTGAGAACTGGTTAAACTTTTATAAGGCTTAATTAGCATTATTCCTTCAAAGTAGCCCGCGAAATTCAAAAATTTCATACGTTTTTGTGAAGAAATTTCGTATTTCGCGGGCTTTTATCCCAAGCAATGCTAGAGTTTGACAAGTTCTCAACTTCAATTCTCAATTCAGAAACCGGATGTTAACGTACAACTTGGCATACAATTTTTCAAACCTTGCTCATATTATTATAGAAAAAAATAATATGAGCAAGGTTTGAAAAATTGTTTTTACATTCTAGTTTTTGTTGTCTTCATACTGTTCATCTTTGCCTTGTGGGGTCAAGGTAAATTACCTTCTAACGAAGCTGGTTACAGGCGTTTCTGTTTTGCGTATTTCATCTGATTCATAAGCGATCTGACCAGTTTGTTTATCCTCAAAGCTGACAAAGACTTGCCAGTTTAGTATCGATTCCTTATTTAAACATTTTTGCCACAATTCCCGATTACTTTTCACTATGATTATAAATACGTCTAATGCTATTGTATTTAAGTATATTCCTAACTCTCCAATAAAAACCATTATAAATATCTTCAAATCCAGTATTTCTAATATAACAGTTAATTGTAAAACATTGTTGAGTATAAATATCAACGTAGCTATGTAGAAGCGAGACCATTTGTTACTGCATGTACTCACAGCAGCTTCACAACCCCGGAACAGAGAATGCACAACTGATATATAAATTACGAAATTAAACATTACAGGAATTATTAATATTGCCTTGGTTAAAGCCCCAAACATGTATTCTGTAATTATTTCACTTGAGTTATAAACATAACAATATAATGCAGCAACGAAGTATATGACCGATGACATCAAAGGTAAACCCCATGCAAACAGACCACTCTTTAGGTACCTCCTACGCATTTCAACACGGAAAACTTGTACTAAATGTATATAAAAATAATAGCACAACACCAGTAACCAACAATTAAAAGATAGTGTACAATATATCATTAGAGATATAGGTATAACGCGCACCACTGGATATCGTATCACCGCGTCCTCACTGACCAGAGCCATGCACAACTCAAACACTATCAAACGGATCACATTCGCTAAGATAGCACTGAGAATCACATAGTTTCTGAAGTTACGAAACTTTTTGATCATGGACCACGATGTCACTCCGTATATGAACGCTAACAGCGTCGGAACGAACAAAATCCATCCAATAATGATGACGTTTTCTTTGGAAAATATTTGTTCGATTTGTTCGGAGTCACTGGTCTTGTATTGGTGGGTGTCAGCCATGGTGATCGTCGCGTGCGTAGGTTGGCGCGCGCTGTTGAGTACTGACGTAGTTTTTAGTGACAATATTCTCAAACAAGTCGGAATGAATCTCAGTTGCACCCGAACTGACTTGTGCACGTCAGACTCATTGATCGTAAGCACGTTTCATTAATTTTGACGTCACTTATATCGATACTAATGTAAAATTTTTGCAAGATTTTCGTTACCACGTATTATATACACGCCAAAAGGAAGAGTTACTTGCGGTAAACCATAGAACAATACAAACATAAAAATTTAATTTAAAAAAAACTTTATTTTCGGCATCAGAATCGTTCCCAGACCTCGTATCAATTACTTTTTTTTTTCAAAAATATTCAATGTATCTACAGTTTTGACTTCGCTACGGTTTTATTTATTGTATTGATTTAGATAGTCACTTGCGCCAAGTTTCAAGTTTCTAAACTGTATTCCCCCTTTTCGCCCCCAAAGGGGATACATTTTGAAAAGTCTATCGTGACGTTTCCATTATTGACTTGTAGATTAATAATTTATACCAATTTTTAGTTAATCAAGCCACGCAGTAAAATTCTTCCCTGTAAAAGTGATTACCCCTTTTCACCCCGCTAGGGGTAAATTGTCGAAAAATCCTGATACACGTTTTATTTGCGTTCAGTTTTAAGAGTAAATACGAGAGTTTCGAGTTGATCAGACCGCGCGTTAAAATTCTTTCATACAAACTTTGACACCCCTCAATCCTCCTTTATGGATTAGTTTAGAAAAACAAAAAATTGCAAACTTTATAATTTACATATATAAGTATTCGAGCCAAGTTTCAATTTTATTAACTCAAGGAAAAAGATTTGTCATTCAAACAAAATTCCCCCTTTTTCACCCCCTTAAAGTTCAAAACCCTTGGAACACGAATGGGTTTTAGTCAGTAGGAGTCTGACCGCTCCGCCGAGAGCAATAATTTCCAACACAAAAAAAGGCCGACTAACAAAAGTTATACCATATTTCAGGTTATTGGTTTGTCTCCGCCTGCAATGCCAAAATTCTATAGATTATAATGCTTGCTTTTTTCTTTTTTTAGTCATGTGTTTCTGCAGTCAGGTTTTTGTTTTTCAAATAATTTCCTTTTCTCAAACATGCATGCAAATATTGACATTATTTTCGAAAAAAGAGCACGCGAAGTATCGAATTTACGGTCAAAGAAAATCAAATCCATTGCAGGATCGTTTTTTTTTTTTTGTTTGTTTCCAGCAATGTTATATGAAACGGCGTGCTAGGGTTATTAAATACTCTTTGATTGGATCTCTTTTATAATTCATGGCCTACCAAAGTAAGTCTCTTTGCTTAGTACAAATTGCGTGCAAGTGGCTGTATAGCCATAAATGCGTTTTCCTTTCGGCACAGATGATAAATAAAAAATTGGCGGCTAAGCTGAAAATTCGTCTTGATTTGTTATTTACATAAACATAAACATAACATCACGCCTTGTTTCCCCGAAGACAACATACACAATAAATATAAATTTAATAAATAAAATGAGTTTCAACGGCTCAGAGACTGAAATGGAGATTGATTGTACTCCACCAGATTTAAGATCAGAAGCCAAATTGGCAATGGAAAACCTGCTTCCAGCGAAGACAAAGGAAAAATATGAAAATTTTATGATTTGAACATTTTCTCAGAAACAGTATTTTTGGCGTTTTTTAATGAGATTGCTAAAACTAAAAAGCAATCTACATTATGGACAATTTATTCCATGCTGAAATGTACAGTTCAAGTTAAAAACGGGATCAACCCGAAAAATTATGGAAATTTAACTACTTTTCTAAAACGACAATCGACCGGATTCAAAAGCAAAAAATCAAAAATTTTATCGGCGAAAACTTAAAGCATTTTCTAATTAAAGCTCCAGATGATATACATTTAGCTACAAAGGTAAATATTATTATTTATTATTTATTTGCGACACAGTTAAGCCAAAATGACTGGATGGATTTGGATGAATTTTGATACACAGGATTTATGAGTCTTATTAAATATACTGTCCGTGGCTGTAGTTTGATATTTAGTTTCGTTTGTTACAGATTGCTATGATATCAGGCGTTAACGGAGCATGTCGGAGTATCGAACTCTATAATATTACCACAAAAGACATAGAATTTCTTGATGATAAAGCAATAATAACATTACGCGACACTAAAACAAAGATTGACCGGATATATGTAATCCAAGGAGAGTTCCTCGCATATGTAAAAAAATATAATAATCTTCGTCCAGCGAACACAATATCAGATAGGTTTTTTCTTAACTTTCAGAAAGGGAAGTGCACGAAGCAGGTCATTGGAAGACACAAAATAGCTAAAATACCTAAAGAAATAGCAACTTAGTTAATTGATTCAGGCGTGACCTTGCGGAAATCCATAATGAAATGATGATGTGGATATATTTAGTAACCTTTTCCGCTTAGCGGAAAAGGTTACTAAATATATCCACATCATCATTTCATTTTAAATAGCAACTTATTTAAACTTGAGAAATCCTGAATGTTACACTGGACATTGTTTCCGTAGGTCTTCAGCCACTCTTCTGGCTGATTCTGGAGCGAATTTGACGACTCTGAAAAGACACGGAAGCTGAAGGCTACATCGAGGACTCAAATGAAAAACAAAACTGATATAAATAATAAAATACATCAAAACATCACATTGCAACCTAATTCGGAAACAGAATCTCACCCGCTGGCCACTTGCCAACATCTAAGTCCACAGCCATCCTCCTCAAAACAGCATATTCAGCCATCTATTACTACATCCAATGCCCACCTGCAAAACTCATCAGAAGTTCTACAAACAAACATAAATGTACCGGGGAAATCAATAAAATTTTCTTTTTGTGATTGCCCCAATGTGACTAATGCAACTTTTAATATTAATTAAATTAAATGTATTATATAAAAAGTATGTTTTATTTCCCTGCATTCTTTTGAGACAAACACTATATATGCCTCGGCGGAAATGGCAATTGCCTGTCTTGTATTAGTGACTCGACCTGCAATTGCCTATTTCACGGCCTTTGCAATAATGTACTACTATTTCAAGATTTTAGTTGTATTAGTATACCAGCTTTAGCCCGCAGCTTCACCCGCGTGGATGTGGGAAAATATCCTACAGGAACGTACTACCGGGTTTCGGAGTTTCCTATGTCCTAACCCAGGTCCTGGCCTAACCGTATGCCTTTCATCTAAATCCGTTCAGCCGTTACGCCATGAAAGGTAACAGGCAGATAATAAATCTGTTTTAGGGTTCCATACCTCAAAAGAAAAATTGAATCCCTTAAAGAAAGATTTCGTTGTCTGTCAAGACTCTTTTTCTCAGGAATGCGTGAAGGCATCCAGTTGAAATAGATATAAAAAAATTGATCATGTCATACCACGGTATCTTGGTGTTGTAACAAAAATTAAACTTCAAAGTCAACGCAATAAAAAAATAGGAACATTTATGCCGCATATTTTAAACACTCGCAAATAAACCAGTCTATTTGATACTTCCCGTTGGCCCAGCAGCTTGAAGTTTGGCGAGAAGCAAGGTCAAGTAAAGAGGAAAATCCGAAAATTGGTAATTTACCTATGAACTCCAAAGTTAAGTTTGTTCTTCAATCTGGGATCAAAAATTCATAGGCCGTGTCTTGCAGTGGCGGACTAAGCTTGTCCGGGGCCCGGGGCAGCAAAGCAAAATGAGGCCCCCCCGCCCAGGAATAACGTCGAAATATTTAGCGCGCTGCCTCGAAAAAAATTGGTTTTCTTTGACTATTGATACAGAAATAGGAGATACTTTTTCGATAACAGAAAAGCTAGAGCATCAGAAAAACAGAGCGTGGTAGAGCGAGCGCAACGAGCTCGAAATTTTCTATAGTTTAAAAAAATCTTTAGAACATTTATACAGAAATAGGAATTATTTTGTCAACAGAAATAGAAAAGTATGAAAATGTGGGATTCAAGAGCGACGAAGCAAGCTCGAAAAAATTTGCGGCCAACCCCGGATAAGTAAGATTTTCTTTTAGATATTCGTAAATAAATAGGAGTTACTTTGTCGAGTTACGAAGAGAAGTCTAAGGAAAAAAGAGAACGTAGATTGTAAGAGCGAGCGAAGCGAGGTGGAAAATTTTAGCACCCTACTAGGATAGCTACTCCATTTGCACATTGAAACAGTTTGTTCATAGCATAATTTTATTAAATAAAATAGTTCTATCTTCTTAGTCTAACAAGTAGTCCAGTCACTTACGTTTAACACGTTCAAAAAATTGCATGCCTGTCCATAGCGACGCATGTATTCATAATTCAATTAAGAGACCATTTTAAATGCAAATGAAAATATTCTTATTCTACATTTATAATCTTATTCCATACACTATTTCTACATGATCCTTAAAGATCAACCAGCTAATAGAACTAGAAACACAATTATTTTGAATAGCAGCCGCACGGGTCGATCGATGGTTAAGCTACGCTTGCCGAGGTCGGTTCGTGCATGGGTGACCATCCATTACAAATCGAGACCCCTCTATGCCTCGGAAAGCACGTTAAGCCGCTGGTCTCGGCTGTCATTTGTAGATCAGTGACAGTCGTTACGAGTGAGTAGAAGCCCGAAAGTCTGACAACCAGACTTACCAAGGGGTTTCGTATACCCAGTAACTGGGTTGTGGAGGTCAGATAGGCAGTCGCTCCATGTAAAATACTGGTATTCAGCTGCATCCGGTTAGACTGGAAGCCGACCCCAACATAGTTGGGAAAAGGCTAGGCAGGTGATTACTTGGACCTTATTCGACATCAAGTCATTCCATACGATGTTGTTTGTACCGATCTCTTCCTTAAATATTATTCTTTTAAAACTTGTACGTTCAGTGCGGCATTCTTTTTCTTCTTCTTCCGATCCTGGTCCCGTTATTTGGGTCGGGTTTCCGACCGTATACGTTTAGAGTAACATAAAAATATTAATAAATACATTTATCGCTTCTCAAACCCGCCAGGTTTAAATGAAAGTACTGACTAAAATAAATACTTTCGTTTAAACCTGGCAGGGTGAGATTTAAGAATTCTCTTTCTTTTTTCTTTTAAGAGTTTATTAACACATTACCTTTTTTTTTTTTTTTGATGGTGGGAAATCATCAAATAACTTCTCCCGCTCTGGGCGGAGCGGGAGGGCGTGTCAGACTCTTACTGACTAAAACCCACCCGTGTTCCTTCGGTTGCCGTTGCCGGGGGCCACGATCTCCCTTTCGGTTTTCTTCGCAACCCCGGCAGGCATCGACCCTAGTGGACCCCTTCAAATCTGCTGACATCTCTTTGAGGCGCGCGTGGAACACAACGCGCCGTCGACCCGGGCCTGGTCCTTATCGGACGGTGAGCCACCCATTGCTCACCGTCCGCAAGCCCGCGCCTACGGTGGCCGGAAATCGCCTTGCGATTCCTGACGCCCTGGGCCTACACCACCTAACACACAACACCTTACCTAATATTTCTTACTTGAGACCCGGTTTCTAAATTGAGATCTCATCAAATTCTTCTAAGGCTTACTTAACGTTATTCCTTCAATGTAGCCCACGAAATTCGAAATTTGTAACGTTTTTTGTAAAAAAAAATTGTATTTCGCGGGCTTTCATCCTAAGTAATGCTAAAGTGGAGTTTGACATGTTCTCTACTTCAAATTCTCAATTCAGAAACCGAGTGTTAGCGTACAACTTAGCATACAATTTTTCAAGCCTTGCTCATGTTATTTTAGAAAAAAAAAAATTAATTTACATTCTAGTTTTTGTTGTATTCATACTGCTCATCTTTGCTTTGTGACATCAAGGCAAATTAACTTCTAACGAAACTGGTTACAGACGTTTCTGTTTTGTTTATTTCATCTAACTCATAAGCGATCTGACGAGTTTGTTTTTCCTCAAAGCTGACGCCAAAGACATTAAACTTCTTGCCAGTTTACTATCGATCTCCTATTTAAACATTCTTGCCACAATTCCCGATTACTTTTCACTATGATTATGAATACGTCTAATGCTATTGTATTTAAGGATATTCCTAACTCTCCAATAAAAACCATTATAAATATCTTCAAATCCAATATTTCTAATATAACAGTTAATTGTAAAACATTGCTGAGTATAAATATCAACGTAGCTATGTAGAAACGAGACCATTTGTTACTGCATGTACTCGCAGCAGCTTCACAACCCCGGAACAGAGAATGCACAACTGATATATAAATTACAAAATTAGTCATTACAGGAATTAATAATATTGCCTTGGTTAAAGCCCCAAACATGTATTCTGTAATTATTTCACTTGAGTTATAAACATAACAATATAATGCAGCAACGAAGTATATGACCGATGATATCAAAGGTAAGCCCCACGCAAACAGACCACTCTTTAAGTACCTCCTACGAATTTCAACACGGAAAACTTGTACTAAATCTATATAAAAATAATAGCACAACACCAGTAACCAACAATTATAAGATAGTGTACAATACATCATTAGAGATATAGGTATAACACGCACCACTGGATATCGTATCACCGCGTCCTCACTGACCAGAGCCATGCACAACTCAAACACTACCAAACGGATCACATTCGCTAGGATAGCACTGAGAATCACATAGTTTCTGAAGTTACGAAACTTTTTGATCATGGACCACGATGTTACTCCGTATATGAACGCTAACAGCGTCGGAACGAACAAAATCCATCCAATAATGATGACGTTTTCTTTGGAAAATATTTGTTCGATTTGTTCGGAGTCACTGGTCTTGTATTGGTGGGTGTCAGCCATGGTGAGCGTTGCGTGCGCAAGTTAGCGCGCGCTGTTGAGCACTGAGTCAGTCTTTAATGACAATATTCTCAGACAAGATGAAAGAATCACCGTTGCACCCCCACCAGACTTGTGCACGTCAGACTCATTGATCGTACGTACGTTTCTTTGCTATTGACGTCACTTATATCGATACCAATGTAAAAGTTTTGCAAGATTTTCATTCCCATGTATTTTTTTATTTTTTTGTATGTATGATTACTAATATTGTTTCCACACTAAGTTGTGTGGAATTCGGTTTTTATGGTATGGCCATGAAATACGGAATTAAAAAACAAATATCATGAGGAATGTTTTAATTAAGAATACGGATGGCGTGAAAGTCCAAATAAACGTTGGAGGGACCGTGTGAAAGATGATATGGCTAGAAAGGGGGTCACTACCGTCGAGATGGCGACTAATATAGAAGTATTAAAAAGACATATTGCGAGGACCTCAATTAAATTAGCATAAAGGCAAGAGAATGGTGATACTCATATTAATATACATACATAATAGGTCCATGCAAGTACCAATAAAGGAAAAAATATCAAAATAATATTTTATAAGTAGTAGGAAACTGGTATGTTGAATAATTATGTAAAGTTGTGTTGCAATGTGGTGTAACTATGTGTGAATGAGAGTCGAGATGAGTGAGAGTCGTAGACGCAGTGGGTGCATAAAAAAGACAAAGCTCAAATGTGCGGATGTGTCTGTTTTAAATAAAAGGCATCGTGTTTATTTTCTTTTTAATATTGTTTTTCTGTGATAATCTCACACTGTGCACAATCAATCAATCTGTCTCATATAATAGTATTTCTGGGGTAACAATAACAACTAACAATGTTGACAAAAAATACCTACCTACATTATTATATTTCTTGTCTTTAGTACCAACTATGAACACACACACACATGAATACAATAAAGAGTTTGAGTTTGAACAAACAAGTCTCAGGTATTTGCCATTTGAATATTTTGAATCATAAAAATTCAAACCAAACCAATCTTTATATCAAATATTTACTTAGCAGCGTACAATACTATTATATTACCGAATATAAATGTTAAGATTGCTATGTGAAAGCGACGCCATTTATTAGTAGATATTCTCGTGCCAGCTTCTCAACCACGAAACAGAGAATATACAACTATATCGTAAATAACTAAACTTATCATCACAGGTATTAATAACAGTGACATGCTGATAACAATTGTAAGTGTTTCTCTCGAGTCCAACAAATCAAGTAACCAACCAGCAAGATAATATAAAAACACTAATATGAAAGGTACAGTAGCCAAACAGGCTACTCTTGGGGTACGTCCTACGTATGTCAAAACTGAAAATTTTCCCAAAATCAACATAAAAAATGTAAAATCAACAACTAAAATGTATACAGTACAAAAAAAATGAAGAAATGAATAAACTGTAAACGATATTTATAACAATCGCCACTGAAGATAATCACTTACCAAATATAGACAGAAACGTTTTAAAAACAATTTATAAAATAAAAACGCGAACAACCACATAGTTTCTGATATGTCGAAACTTCTTGATAATGCACCACGATGTCACTCCGTATATGAGAGCAGCCAGACTTAAGACAATAATAATCCAGGAAAACTTGAAAAAATATCTACCGATGAAACATCTTCGGATGATGTAGATAGGAATTCACTGTTTTCGTATTTACTGGTGTCGTAGGCTTTGGTGCCGTGTGCATTGATATCGAATGCACTGATATTGATTGCACTATGGTCACTTATATTACTATCGTTCCCGGGCATGCTGAGAGTCACATGCATGCGCTGTTCAGTGTGCGAGTGAGCAGTGAATGCGTCCACATCTATTCGCGCCGCAAAGCGCTATACTAGTTTCGAAAAGCATGCAAATTTCTGTAATAACGTCTACTATATGCTTTATTTAATCTTTCTATCGATTTTTTTTATTCGTATAAAACCTGCAAAGTTATTTGTAAACTATCTAAGAGATATAATCTTTTAATGCAGCTTTTCTTACCTTTAAAATCGTTATCCTTTGTTTGTCCATTGTTACTCATCTGTCGTAACTGGCCTATCTCCAAGGATAAATCAATATATATGAGGCTAAACCGGTCTCAGTTTGAGGAGCGGTTCAATAGGCTGGTTTTCGTGTTACATAATAATACGCAATATTATAAACATTTTTATCAAAACAAAAACCTGTTTGATTGAAATGACAGTAGGTAACTAAGTATTATAATAAATTTTAATCTGATGAACACATTCCTTCAGATTTTAAAAATTTCTTTAACACAACAAACATTGTTTCTATGTTCTATGTTCTCTTCTATGACTCGGGGGAGGCTGGAGCGCTCCAACGCGAATGTATACGTACATCCGTGGTGGGGCGATCCAGACTGCCAGGCACTTCTTCTCTTGCAACCGAGCGGGTGGGCAGGTTGCGGATAGCCCAACTCCGGCTGCGGGACCGACCACTGTCAGTTACTTTGACAGTCAGTGGGCTGTCCCATACTTGGAGCATCTTCTAAGGAGATCCCGGACAAGAGAAGTTCCCGAAAGCCAAATCCCAAGCTTAGGGTAACCCACGTACCCCTTCCTATGTACCCAATACCAAACCAAGCCATCCCTCCCTATCCATAAATATCCCGTCGATCCTAAATCCCTAGGCCAACTCCCAGGCCTAGGGTTACGCCCAAGGAACCTACACGCTCCATCCACCATTTGCCTTCCCTCCTATCCCTTTATTCTGTCGGTCCTAGAGGAAGGGTAACCTCAATCCCAAAAACGCCCACCTCCCAAAAAATTCCAAACATTGTTTTATAAAAAGAAACTTGACTTTTACATTCTGGTTTTTGAGCCAATTAGAATAAGTAACTTTTTAATTGATAGTGTTATACAAGGTGGACTAACGGATTTTATTCATTCATTGCCTGCAGTTTACGGGAAGGAACTATCTGAAGTACCTACCAGGATAAGTATTATAAAAGTATTTAGTGATCTTTTTCAAGGTGTTTAAGGTGTGTGCCAAATTGTGTTAACCTTTGTCGAACAATTTTGGAGTGAATTTCAATTATAAAAACACACGCGCAACAGCGCTGTTGAATTTTTAACACTCGACACAGCATCAAACGTTAAAAAACCACCAACACGCTTTTCTTTCATTTAGCCAATTTAGGCGTTGTTAGTGAAAACAAGCATTAGATTTTATGGCGTAAATTAAAGGTCAAGTGCTTAATAAAAGTTACGCAACTCATTCATTTAGGGTTTTTTAACAGCGTTCATTAGCTGTCTAGCCTGCACTGCGGTGCAAGCACGATAACGATCGACATAATTGCTATAATTTTAAAGTCAATCTTACATACAAAGTTACCATAATTGAGTTCGTATAACCTAACCTAACCTAACCAAAAATTATTGTCACTTAAAAGCTGGGCGATAGGATGCTTTGAAGGCTTTATAACATGCAAAGCAATGGTGGCCACCATCTTGAAATGTAATTTTAACATCATTTACGACATGATCACTCCTGAAAACTATGAAAATGACTGCCAGAACAAAAAATACAATTTAACTATAATAAGAACCATGTCTGCATCGTTTTTCTTTTACTCACATACAAAATTGCTGTCTAAAGTATCACATTATTTCAAGTGATATTCTTATCGATCTCTTTTTCAAACATTCACCCTATAAAACACGATTGCTCTTTCCTACAATGAGATACAAGGCCAGTGCTATTATTTTTATGAATTCTCTAAATACCCCTATTAATACCCCTGTAAACAGTATAACACCACAATATTACTGCGTACAAATATGAATGTAGTTACGTAGAAGCGACGCCATTTGTTAGAACTGACCCTAGATTTATTATCACAGAACAGGGAATTTACAACTATTATGTAAATTACCAAACTTATCGCCACAGGTATTGGTAACAGATGATGATACGAATTGTTAGTATATCTAGAGAGAAATACCGATAAAGTAACTACCCCACAATAAAATATGTGAACACTGTAATAAAACGTACACCCCAGGCAAAGAGGTTACTCTTAAGATACCTCCTATGAATATCCATGTTAAAATCTCTTACAAAATCAATATAAAACATATGGCATAAACAAGTAAGCAAAAATTAAAAGAAATACGTAACAAACACAGTTCTTGGTAATGACCATAAAACAAGAACAAATTAGAAAAAATATACACAAACGTACAGTAAGCGTTCAAAAGTGCATAAGCACGTTAAGAATCATATTGCTGTGAACACGCGGTATAGTCCGTTGATCTGTATGTGTAAACAACACGGCACACACACCACAGAGAACGCAGTATTGCGCTTTACACACTGTCGTATCGTCGCGTACTTGCGCCTCAGTACCGAAACAAATATATATTTCCGTCGCTTTTGTTAGACAACACGCATCATGCGCTTGACCTTGGCCAGTTTATGGCAATGCTAAAATTCGAACCAAACTTACGTGTGCAGATAGCAGAACGCGTTAAGCATTGGTTTGAGATGCAAACTGGCTTAGGTTCCAACCTCGTCAAGCACAGTGCAGTTTTTGCAAATAAAATATTTTTGTTAGCAATAATATTATATTTTAACTATTGCTGCCTTTTTTATTAATGCTGTTATTGCAATAAAGGGTTTAGAATTAAAAATGCGTAATATGTGATAGCAAAATTAAAAAAAATATTCGTTATATTTATTTTACTTATAGATAATATATTGCTACAATTATTTGTCATTACGTCAGCTCAATAAGATGTGAAATAGATGTCAAGAAACTTAGAAGTAATTTATATTATTTTGACATATTTGTATTATGAAATGTTTTAAATTTTAAATTGATTTTTTCACCATAAATATTAGCTAGCTTATTATTAGTTAGCTTTGATCATGGTCGAAGTAATTAAGCAATAAATAAGAATATAAGACTAATCAAAATGTAAAAAAAAACTACTTACAAAATAGGTGATTTTAAGGTAAAGTATGGGCAGTTTGTTTACATTATTTATTTTACATTTTATTTGGCTTTAGTAAATATTGGTTGGTATTGAGGTTATAGCTTAAGTATTCATTTTCTTTACGAAAAGAAGATTGAAACTTAACCTCAAATTGTAATCCTAAAATAATAATATTACTAAAATAACCTTAAACATTTTCGGTCTATCTGCGAGAAATACGACAAACAACATATTGTAACTTGCTTAAAAAATCGTTACCACAAATTCATGCAATAACGAATCTGTTGTTTATTAAGTTGGTACGGTAAATATTTTAAGGTTAAAATATAGCAGTGTCCCACTTGAAGTCTTAATATTATCGTGCGAAACTTAAACGTTCTTGATGCCTTTCTGTCGAAAACGGCTTCCTAGCTGGTCTTCAGTGATACAAGTCTTCAGAGTGCACAGCGAACGGTTCATAATGACGTGTTTAATAATTCAGCAAAATATCTCGTTGGTATGAAACCATTTGTTTCATATTCCTCCATCATTTGACGTCGCTACTGCTCGATAATAAGCCTCTTCCTCATTCCTCTTAACCCTCACAGTATTTCTCTAGAACAAAGAATAACATTGTATTTATTACACATAATAATTATTTATCATTCACTAATCGAATTAAACCTCGTAATGAATTTAAAATTTTAAAGGCATCTTCTGTCTCAACAATACCTCTGTTCTATCAACAATACCTTTGATTAAGATTTATGAATAGTAAAATATGAAATATTTAAATGATAACACTCACACTTAGTCCGGTCTCATTAGATATTTGTGTAAATTACATTCACTTTTACGCAGCGCAATAATATTTGATCTCCTTTCAATATTTATATTTGACTGCATTTTGAAAACAATAACCACAACACCGCTAATACTTAAATACTCGTCACCAACAATAACCACGAACCAACAAAGTTTTGAGATTGGCTGGGAACAGACCGTAGCAATCGCGAATACGCGTAACGAACTGCGTCTGTCTACCCCACAGAAATCGAAATGATTTACTTAGTTTTCTGTGGTCTACCTGCTAAACCTTAATATTTATGTGAACAAGACGACCGAAACAAAAAACGAATGATTATTGAACTAGTCATTATTAAAAAATAACAAAAACTATGAATAATAATTATTAAAAAATAACAAAAACTATGAATGTAATTATTAAAAAATTACAAGCAAACCACAGATGAGATTTGAACCCTCGCTCGGCTCGCCATAATCGCACATACCAAAGCACGTTATCCACTGAGCTAGCACGCCGTATTCTATATTGATTGAAATTATGAACTACTATGAGTTGCAGACAAAGTGAGTGTGTGTGTATCTATAGTATTGTAACATCTTATAGAAGAAGGTCGTAAGTCAAACCGAAGCGTCAGTCTATTGCTTTGTGCGATGGCCTATGGACTTTTGGTCGGTACTGTACGTGTGCTACGTACGTTTGTGTATATTTTTTCTAATTTTACCTATTTCTTTTAATTTTTGCTTACATTAAATTGAGAAGTACATACGTTTCTGTAATGACGAAACTTTTTGATGAAGCACCACGATATCAATCCGTATGTGAACGCAGTTAGAGACAGTGCTATCATAATCCAGGTAATAATTTCACTCAGCCGGAGGACACGGTGGAGCATACAGTGGAGGTCACTCTCGCGTGACTAATTTTTATCTATTTCTGTAGTTTTATCGTTTTCTGACAGCTACGCCATACAAAATACTCGACTTGTACTGTCAAATTTGATGTTTTGTCGACAAACCCTGATGCCTGCCAGAGTAGCGGGAAAGTCTGAAAGGAATACCGTGGCCCCTGGCAACATGGCAACTGAAGGAACACGGCTGGGTTTTAGTTAGTAAGAGTATGACACGCTCTCCCGCTCCGCCCAGAGCGGGAGAAGTTATTTGATAATTTCCCACCCAAATAAAAGGTAATAATTTCATTAGATAAACCATCATCGGTTGCTATCGATTCGTAGTCTGGTGTTGTATGGACTTATGTCATATGCAATTGTGTCGTAAATACTCCTGTCGTATGCACTGGTGTCTTTTGCACTGATATCGTATGTGATAGTTTCAAATGAACTGTTGTTATATGTACTGATAGTATGTACACTGATATTGATTGCACTATTGTCATTTATATTACTATCGTTCTCGGGCATGGTGAGCGTCGCGTGCGCTGTTGCGCGCTGATGAGCAGTGAACGCGTCCACACCTATTCGCGCCGCAAAGCACCATACCAGTTCCAACAAGTATGCAAATTACTGTAATAACGTAAATAATAATTAGAAAAATCATATAGCGCCATCTAGTGTAATTTATCCAAAGCACTACGATGAGCAGATTCATTAACTACAAGACAGCAACTACAAACTGTTACTGTAGATAAGTGACGCCATCTACAATCTTCGTGTGCAATCTGCGCCAGCGCCACCCCACGAGGTATCTGCACCACAACTACAGACGACTACGTGTGGATATTGTGCACACATGTCAACAATCCGCCTTTATAAGCAGAGCTGTCTTCGAACAAATCGTCATTCACTAGCTAGAGGTTCTGAGCCCGGTAGCCACGCAGCCAGCTCTGATCCTTAGTACGACTAGTTCCTGCTTCGATAGCCTAGCGGTCTTCAGGAAACTAGTCAGCTAGGGGAGGTCTGAAGGGCGATTGCCGCGTAGTCCCTTTCATCCCTCCACTTAGGGTTGCCATATGATATATATATTGTAACGTGTAACGTAATATAAGTAAAGTTGCCAATAAAGTATCATCAAGTTCAACGGGGCTTTAATTTCACAACCAGCAACCCTACATTGGCGCCCAACGTAAATAATCTACGGATACCCACATATTTGCACGGCCTACCTTCAAATTGTAAGTGGTCTACCCACATATTTGGACGGCCTACCCTCAAGTTGTGCACGGCCTACCTTCAAATTGTATGGAGTACCCACATACTTACTAAAGTTACCCACATAATTTTGAAAAATGTCAATCACTATGACGCAAGAACAGTTCACTGCGTTAATGAACACAATCTCTTCAACTCAAAGTACCATCATGTCTGGGAAAAGTTTTGCAAGTTTTACTAGAAAATATGAAGGCGAAAGAGACTACAATAAGGTGGAAGAGTTTATAAACACTATCTCAGTGTACAAAAAAGTGGAACACATCTCCGATGAATTTATTGTTATATATATATTATATAATTTATTTATTTTTTTAGTTATTGTTAGGCGGCACGGCAGCAACATGGTGACACGGTGTGAAAGCGGACATTAAAAAGTGGAATAACACGTTAGATGCAATACGGTCAGCGTTTGCTCCAAAGAAGCAGCCACATGAAATCTATTTAGAATTGTTCAGCAAAAAGCAAACTAACGAAACAATCCACGAGTTTGTTTGTATAAAACGTGCGCTTCTTTCCCAACTGCCATCTAAACGTAACAAAGAAGAGGAACATCTCGACTTCGTGTATAGTTTGTTAAAGCTGAGTATCAAAAAGGAAGTCGCCAGATCCGATTTTAAATCTTTTACAGAACTACTTGAAAAAGTTCGCCATTTAGAAAGTTTGGAGAAAGAATCACAAACAAGTAATTCTTCGACGGGTGAACGTTTTGAAAAAAAAACAAAGCGTTGTGTATTTTGTGGAAAGAAAGGACACACAACAGAAGAATGTCGAAAACGCTTGGCAGAGGCTAAAAACCAGCCAGCAGCAACAGCTACAGCCACCGAGACTAAAAAGGTAAGGAGTAACTGCAAGAAATGCCAGAATAAAGCAACTCCACCAAAACCGGTTGCATTTTACACAATGGATACCACAGAGATACTACAGGACCATGTTAAGATACCTACGATAGAAATCTTCGCGAAAAATGAGAAAGGTTATGCTTACATAGATACAGCTGCAAGAACGAGTATAGCAAGCACGCAGTTGTACAAGTTGTTCATCAGAACTGGAGCAAAGTTCAACGAAAAAATGGCTGACACAATCCTAGCCGATGGGACGGTTCGAAACCGAAGATTATTAACCACAGCCTTGGACATCACAGTTGGTGGACGTTCCTTACCCATAACGTTCACAGTGATACCCGACGCCACTGATAACCGTACTCTACTCGGCATGACTTCTTAGAAACGGCGGGAATAGTGCTCAATTTGCCGCAACGAGCAACGCATTATTGCAGGGGGAGGGCGAAAAAGAACACCCAGTAGAATATGGAAGCAGACTTCTTACACCAGCAGAATACAATTATACTGTGACTGAAAAAGAAGCCTTAGCAATTGTTTGGGCTGTTTCAAGATTTCGTGGTTACATTGAAGGTACACAATTCATTACAGTCACTGACCACCAACCATTGAAATGGTTAATGAATTTGAAAACACCAACTGGTCGCCTGGCCCGTTGGGCACTGCAACTACAGCCCTATAATTTCAATATACAATATTCTCCAGGGCGTACTAATGTTGTAGCAGACACTCTATCAAGACCACCATGCACGCATGACAATGAAGACTGTAATGTATGTTATGTAGAAATTGAATTACCAAAATACAGTAAAAAGCAAATACGTGAAGAACAACTGAAAGATGATGAGCTCAAGATAATAATAAATGCTCTTGAAGTGGAAAATCAAACAGAAAATTATATAGAATGGTCTAAAAAAGACTACTTACTTAATAAAAATGTGTTATATAGGTATATACCAGAACAAGAAGATGATAATGCAAAATTATTAATACCTATACAAGAAAGATCAAATATACTAAAGGCATATCGTGATGATTCAACAGCTGGCCATTTGGGAGTAGAACGTACAGTTCAACGTATTACAGATAAATTCTACTGGAAAGGATTAAGGAAGGATGTAATTAAGTATGTGAAAACTTGTGTAGAATGTCAGAAATATAAACCATCTAATAAAAAACCAGCGGGTTTATATCAATCAACTGCAAATAATCGCAGATTCGATGTACTCTCTATTGATCTGTTCGGTCCCTTACCAAAAGCAATAACAGGAGAAAAATGGATTTTTATTGTTGAAGACACAGCTTCTCGATGGGTTGAACTTTTTGCTATAACAGAAGCTACAGCTGAAACCTGTGCACTCACTCTTCTACATGAAATATTTCTGCGCTATGGTTTACCAAGAAAAATTATAAGTGATAATGGAGTACAATTTATATCAGCAATAATGCAAAAACTTACTTATTGTCTAGAAATACAACACATTCTGACACCGGTATATCACCCAGAACCTAATATTGTGGGAAGGAAAAATAGAGACATGAAAACTCAAATAGCAATTATGGTGAAGAATCAACACCAGCAATGGCCAAATACACCGCCTGCTATCAGATTTGCAAAACAACGGGATTTTCACCGTCCTACTTGACTTTTGAACGTGAATTAAGAACACCCTATGATCTTACACATGATTTCAGTACAGTTTTAACACAAGAAAAATTTATATCACAAATCACGCCTTCTTTGAAGCAGTTAGCTGAAGATTTATTAATTGCAAAAGAAAACATAGAAACCATGCAAGACAATAATAGGCAACGTGCAAATCAAAGAAGAAGACCTGATCCATGCTATAAAATGGGAGACTTAGTATTGGTTGAGACACATCCAATAAGCAGTAATGAAAAACAGTTCACAACAAAATTTGCTCCACGCAGAGATGGTCCTTATGTTATCATAAAGAAACATGGAGCATCCACATATGAGATAGCAAACCCAAAGTTACCTGAACAATCCATGGGAAAATATCATACTTCAGCAATATGTAAATTTGAACAAAGAGATGACAATGTGCCCAAACCATTAAATCCCATAAGAAAAAGAGGGAGACCAAGGAAGATTGATACTGATCCTGGTACTCTGTCGGGATGACTATAGAGTACCAGAGGGGGAGAATGTAACAAACATATAGCGCCATCTAGTGTAATTTATCCAAACCACTACGATGAGCAGATTCATTAACTACAAGACAGCAACTACAAACTGTTACTGTAGATAAGTGACGCCATCTACAATCTTCGTGTGCAAGCTTCGTGACAATCTGCGCCAGCGCCACCCCACGAGGTATCTGCACCACAACTACAGACGACTACGTGTGGATATTGTGCACACATGTCAACAATCCGCCTTTATAAGCAGAGCTGTCTTCGAACAAATCGTCGAGCAAAGTAGTCGTCATCGACGACTCCATTATAGTTACCCCTCAGGTAGTCCCCAGTACTCCTACCGCTACTTGCGCTCCCTTAGCTTCCCCCTCCACCGCCCCTCGCCCGATTGCGTCATCCTCGCAGAATGACGCACCGCGATCCGCGCCAATCTACGGCCCTAAAAAGGTCGCGCCGCCACCTCCTGTCTTCATCCAAGACAAGGATAAGTGGACGGCTGTTTCAAAATGGTGTGTAGACCTAAAAATAGGCTACACTAGCGCCCGATCAACCCAACAGGGTATTAAAGTACTCGTCCCTACGTCGAAAGACTATAGGGACTTAACCAGGGTCCTGAGAGAGAGAGGTGTGTCATTCCACACCTACTCCCTCCCAAAAGAAAGACAGATTAGGGTAGTGATCAAAAAGATCCCCAAAGAGATCCCCTCCTCCGATATCCTTGCCGACCTTCAGTCGCAGAACATCCCCGTCGATGAAGTGCACTGAATGCACCGTTCACGCGGCAGGGAAGCGTACGACATGGTCATTGTCGTGTGCTCCCCTACCGAGGGGCATCACCCCATATTTAATGTAAAAACGATCTGTCAGCTAGTGGGCTTCACCATCGAGAAGCCCTGGAAAAGTAGCGCCATAGGGCAATGCCACCGTTGCCAATTGTATGGCCACAAGCACTGCCATGCGAAACCCAGGTGCGTCAAGTGCCTGGGTGACCATGGCACTGCAGACTGCACCCGGCCCAAAGACCGCAACTTATGCGTCACCCCGCCAAGTTGCGTGCTGTGCGGCCTCGAAGGCCACACGGCTAATTACAGAGGATGTCCCAAAGCCCCTAAGGCTAATGCAGCAAAGCTGTCTAAACGTCTTGACGCTAGGCAGCAACGTCAAAGGGATTATCAACCCTTCCCCTCAAATCAGATGCCTCAGAGGCTTAGCCCCCAGAGACCTAGCCCCTGGTCTCAACTAAATTATAACCACCAGCAGACCTTCCCGGCTCTGGCGACCCCGCGCCCCCCTCCCCCTCACACCCCGCTATCTTCCCTAATGGACCCGCGAGTCCGCCCCCCTCCTCCCCCCGGCTTCCCCGCTCCCCAAGGGCCTACACAGCGTAGCGCACCCCCCGCGCCCTCCGCAAAACCCAATATTAACCCGGTTACCCCGCGTCCCGTCCCCACTCCCGTGGCCAACCAAAATATTATCATGGACCCCGTCAAAAATGCATTCGGCATTATTAGCCCCACTTTCATGACCTTCTGTACCCCCAGGGCTACACAAATGGCCTTAGACATAGTCGAAGCCAAAAAATCACGTTCCATAGAACAAATTCAAAACGTGTTCCTAGCATACGAGGATATCACCTCCGCCCTCACTTCCTTCACTAGATCCACATAATGGATAACGTCTCTTATGAAAGGTTTAAACCCCGATCCCTAAAGATAGGAACTTTCAAGGCCAATGGCTTATTCAATCAGAAAGATGAAATCGCGGAATTCCTCCGCGATCATCAGTTAGATCTTCTCCTCATACAGGAAACCTTCCTTAAACCCCACAAACGAAACCCCTCTATAGCTAACTATCGTTTAATTCGAAATGATAGGACGCGCTGTCACGCGGGTGGCACTCTCATTTATTATATAAAGGATCTGTATTGCATCCCTATGGACCCTCCACCTCTCTCCCGATTAGAAGTATCAGTCTGTCGCCTAGGCATGACTGGTCACCAGCCGATCACTCTAGTGTCGGTCTATATCCCTCCTATCTCAGCTCAGGCCTCAGAAAACTACCAACTTATTTCTGATGACCTACAGCTACTCTTCGGCATGAGCGACTCTGTCATTGTGGCAGAGGACTTCAACGCCAAACATCCATCTTGGAACAGTCATATCACTACCCCCAGGGGCCGACACTTGTTCGACCTCTCTTCCACTCTTAACTTCGACATCATCGCTCCGATGAATCCTACTTATTATCCCCATATGATTAATTACACCCCTGACGTCCTTGACATAACGCTCCTTAAGAACGTAAACCTACGACTTGACTCGATAGAAACGGTGCACGAGCTTACCTCTGACCACCGCCCAGTAATCATCCATCTTGTATCCCGCATAGGTCCGTCTGACCCTAACCACCCTCTTCCTACTAGAAAGGTGACGGACTGGAAGAAAGTAAGCGATAAGCTGAAATCCAACACGTCCCCCTTACTAGACTCTATTCCGGACCAGTTTGACTCAATCGCTAACACGACAGCTGCGATCGACTCACTCACGGAGCACGTGCAAACCGTCCTGAGCGACTGCTCAAGGGAGGTTCCGGCAACAGATCCCTGTTACCTGAAACTCCCGGACGATGCGCGCCCCTACTGACTGAGAAGAACGCAGCTGTCCGTGCCTACAGCAATTTTCCCTGCGCCGCCAACAAAGCCCACATGCGCTACTTACAGAGAACTGTAAGGATACGTATGGCGGAGCTGCGTGAAACGGGCTGGGACCAGATGCTGAGCGACCTTGAGCCTACCCACCTTGCCTTCTGGGAACTCCAGAGAAAACTCAGATCCCCCACTCAGGCCATATACCCTTAGTCCGCCCGGACAAAACATTAGCCTTCGACGACATCGACAAAGCCGAGTGCCTAGCCGACAGTCTTGAAGCCCAATGCTCTCCCAGTACCCTACCAGTAGACAAAGCTCACCTCGATGAGGTCGAAGCCGAAGTCGAACGTAGAGCCTCTATCCCTCCCATTGAAGACCCTGATTTTCCCCTGCCCCCCATCGAACCAGATGAGGTACATGAGATTATCAAAGGTCTGAAAAATCGTAAAGCCCCCGGCTCAGACGGACTCACCAATAGGGTGGTCCAACTATTCGCAGCTCACTTAATTATGCTTTTGACCACCATCTTCAATGGTGCGTTAAGCAACAACATTTTTCCCCAGACGTGGAAAGAGGCCACTGTCATAGGTATCCCTAAACCAGGAAAACCCAAAAACGAGCCATCTAGTTATAGGCCCATCAGTCTGCTCAAGGTTCTCGGCAAAATCTATGAGAGGCTTATTTATAAGCGCCTCAGAGACTACGCAGAGACCAAGGGCCTCATCCCAAACGAACAGTTCGGCTTTCGAACTCAGCACTCTAGCGTGCATCAGGTCCATCGTATCGTCGAGCTGGTCAGCGGTGCTCTCACCCAAGGCCGGCAGACAAGCGTAGTATTCTTCGACATAGCTAAGGCGTTCGACAAAGTCTGGCACAACGGCTTAATTTATAAGCTCTACAAACTCGGTGTGCCGGATCGTCTCGTGCTCATCTTACGAGACTATTTGTCGAATCGCACCTTTCGCTTCCGCATCGAAGGAGCCCTTTCCTCCCCCCGCCCCATAAGGGCAGGAGTCCCTCAGGGCTCAGTATTAGCCCCCTCGCTTTCACGCTATTCACCAGCGACATCCCCAGACACAGAAGGACGCAGTTGGCTCTGTTCGCAGACGATACAGCGATCATCTGTAAAAGAAATTCAGCTTCGATGCTGCTAAACCTCCAAAGGGCTGTCAACAACCTTGGCGCCTGGTTTAGAGAATGGCGAATAGAAGTAAATCCCGAAAAAAGTCAAGCGGTTAGCTTTTCTAAACCGAGAACTAGACCCCCCCCATTCCCCCGACCTATCACCATGTTCGGCAAACCAATCCCTTGGGCTAGGCGCGCCAAATACCTAGGTGTTATCCTAGATCATCATCTCTCCTTTTCTGAGCACATAAAGACGGTTCGTTCGCGAGCCGCTTTCGCTCTAGGTAGACTCCATTTCGTACTAAATGCACGCAGCAAATTGTCACTTAAGTGCAAACTGCGCATCTACACATCGTGTATCCGACCCATTATGACCTATGCGGGTGCAGTATTCGCCCACGCCAAGTCCCATTCCATCCATAGATTGCAAGCCTTGCAGAACCGTTTCCTCCGTAAAGCCACGGGAGCTCCCTTCTATGTCAGAAACGAGATCCTCCATCTCGACTGTAAAATCCCTACGATTCACCAGTTCTTAAAACGCATGTCCAAGCGTTACTTTGACTCCGCTCCTAGACATCGTAACCCCTTGGTTGTCGAAGCAGCCAATTATGTCCCTTCCAGAATTAGTCAGATCCGCCGTCCGAGGCATGTCCTTTCCGACCCTGATGATCCCATCACTCTCCTTCAAGAGCAGAATAGGGCCACCAGCACTATACACAAACACAGACGCCTCCCGTCATTCCGACCTCGCCGCCGAGGTCCTTTGCGACCGCGACCGTGTCCCTGAGTAAATGATACTCCTCCCCGACCCTTGCTCGAAAACGAGGTGCCAGCAAGTTGTTGCCGCTGAGCACGTAGCTTACTACCCCGCATAATAATCATGATTTAAACCAAATTTTGATCCAGCCTGTCCCTTCTTGCTGTCCTCCCCTCAGCGACGCCCTAAGCCGAGGCTCCTACCCCACAGGGGGTGCCCTTAGCGAGCGTTCGCCTCGTTTTAAATTAGTTTAGTTTTTTGCCCCTGGCTGGAGGCTTTGAGTGTAGCAGCTTAAGGCACCCACAGGAAAGTCCGGTTAAGCAGCCAAGACCTTAGTGGTCAAAACTGCGAGACCCCATGTTAAAAAAAAAAAAACAACAAATCGTCATTCACTAGCTAGAGGTTCTGAGCCCGGTAGCCACGCAGCCAGCTCTGATCCTTAGTACGACTAGTTCCTGCTTCGATAGCCTAGCGGTCTTCAGGAAACTAGTCAGCTAGAGGAGGTCTGAAGGGCGATTGCCACGTAGTCCCTTTCATCCCTCCACTTAGGGTTGCCACATGATATATATATTGTAACGTGTAACGTAATATAAGTAAAGTTGCCAATAAAGTATCATCAAGTTCAACGGGGCTTTAATTTCACAACCAGCAACCCTACACTTGTAAGTTTTTTTTTCTACAATAGGAAACCATAACAAAAATGAACAAGTTTTATTTTTCCGTTTAACACATTTTCTTTGCGTAAAACTATTAACACTGTATCAACTACTTAGGTATACATTATAACTCAAACAATAAGTGTAAATGAAAACTAAAATTGTTAAGAAAACCACAAACAAAAAACAGCTGTTAGTTCTCAGTTTCGTATCGTAAGTATCCAATTTATATTATAAAAATAAGTTATACTAGGAAATAGGATTGACTAAGCTACAAAAACTACTATGCAAAGCAGGTTTACAAACAAGTTAATCAAACAAGTTTTGATTTTCTTAAAGATTTTGTCTATAACATCACCTAATTTCTAGCGATGTTTGTACCAATCTTTTTTTTTTAAATAATGTCCCCATAATATACCCAGCGAGGCTTTAGCGACCTGCGCGTCCAGTACAATAACGCTTTCAGGGTGCTTTTGGGGTTGCCGTGGCGATGTAGCGCGTCAGGGATGTTCGCGGAAGCGCGCGTCGATGGGTTCGCCGCGATTATGCGGAAGCGATGCGCATCCATGATGGCGCGCTTGCGCTCCTGCTCCAATGACATCCTGAATGTGTTTTCAGACCGGTGGGACTTTCCCCTCTTACGAAGGTGGGTAAGCGTTCAGACACAAATAATGTAGCGTACCATTGGACGAATTGTTCAATGGTACTATGGTTGTTTATTATTATTAATTTAATTAAATACTAACATTAGGCTAAGTTATACAAGTTATACTACCTACTGCTAACATTATATGGATGTTTATCTGAATTAAAATATTTGAATTGAATAATTCCCGATTACTGTTACCTACAATGAAATACACAATCAATGCTATTGAATTCACTAGTTCTGCAGATGCTTCTAAAAGAGCAACTAAATTGTTTCTGATTCCCAATATATCCTGAATAGCGTAAAGTACTGCAATATCACCGAGTACAAATTTCAACGTAGCTACATAGAAGCGACGTCATTTGCTAGTCGATGTACTCGTGCTACCGTCGCTACTGCGAAACAGCAAATACATAACCATAGCATAAATAATCAAACTTATCGCCACAGGCATTAACTCAACTGCCGGGGGTGCGAAGAAAACCGAAAGGGAGATCGTGGCCCCCGGCAACAGGGCAACCGAAGGAACACGGGTGTGTTTTAGTCAGTGAGAGTCTGACACGCCCTCCCGCTCCGCCCAGAGCGAGAGAAGTTATTTGATAATTTCCCACCCAAAAAAAAAGGCATTAACTCAAGTGTCATAGCGACATGAACTGTAAGTATGTCTCTCGAATCATACAGATTGAATAACAAAGTAGCAATCAAAACTATAAACATTGCTATAAAAGTTACACCCCAGGCAAATAGGCTACTCTTAAGGTACCTCCGAATAGTAATATATAAATAGATATTAACACAAGTTAAACGGTTCGGCAAGGAACGGCAGAAACGTATAAACAAATAAAAAAATAAAAACAGAAAGTTACATAGTACGTTCGCGAGCATTACGTTGAGAAGCACATAGTTTCTGATATGACGAAATTTCTTGATGATTCACCAGGATGTCACTCCGTATATGAACGCAACGAGACTCAGCATAATAACAATCCAGGGAAACGATTTAAAACATCTCTCAGAGAATCAACTTCGGACTGTGTCGAATTGTTTGCATTGGTGTTGTATGCACTGGTGTTATATGCACTAGTGTTATATGCACTAATGTTATATGCACTAGTGTTATATGCACTAATGTTATATGCACTAGTGTAATATGCACTAATGTTATATGCACTAATGTTATATACACTAATGTTATATGCACTAATGTTATATGCACTAATGTTATATGCACTAGTGTTATATGCACTAATGTTATATGCACTAGTGTTATATGCACTAATGTTATATGTACTGATGTTATATGCACTTGTGATGCTTGTTGTTATGTGCTTGTGACTATTGTTGCTTATACGGTTGTAGTTGTCAGCCATGGTGAGGATCGCGTGCGCAGGTCGTCGCGCGCTTTTGAGCAGTGACACGTATTCACACCGCCCCGCGTCTCACAGGGTTATAAAACCAGTTAAATTGATTAGCCTTAGTAACGTTTATCTCGTACAATAGGTGTAATTTTCTACAAAACGTTTAATAGGAAACAGTAACTCATCAGTGTCATGGCATTAGTGAATGACATATTAAAGATAAGAGCGCTCGCCCCGTCTGGGTCTTCATCCCGTGTCGGTCCTTTGCGTTCAAGTCAAAGCGTCTCGTGCAAAGAGATCTAAGATACTATAGAGAAGCTATCAGAAGAAATGTTATAGAAATCCTGTAACCCTGTGTTTTATTTATTTATTATTTGGCACCTCAACGACTTACTCACTTAAACATACACATACAAAAATCTCATACAGTTTTAGGTACCTATTGTAAACTCGTCACTTACAGAAGTGCACAGCACTAGCAGAGAACTTGATGATTATTATAGGACGTTTTAGTTATCGTTAGTTGATTTAGTTGCAAAATAAAAAATAAAAATATCTTCACAAATACGATGGAAAGTACAGAAATGTATAACTACATAACAAAAAAAAAAGACTTAAAAAGATGGAAATGGAAGTGGATACAATTTTATTAATAGGCGGCTTGTGTCGCACTAAGGTCTTGAGACTCCAAGCTGGTTAAAAGTCTCGAACGGAATTGACGAAAAGGCTTAGAGAAGATGTCGATGCTATTGGTTCGTGGAGCGATTTTATTATAATTTCCCATTAGACGATTCATGGGAGCGGTGCTATCAAGATTAGTACGACTTGCAGTTGTGGAAATGATAATGGTCTCGCGACCTGATCGAATAGTTGTCGAGGGACAGCTATACTTAATTCCGCCAAAAGATCGGGGACATTTAGTAAACCCATGTCTCAGTGAAGCCATCTAGCTTAATATAGCAAAATTGAATAACCAAGTTCGACACTTTTACCGACATCAGCCTTTGATTACCTACCAACCGTCAGATAGTTTGACATTTTGATAGTTAGCTTTTGCCCGCGGCTTCGCACGCGTAAATGTCGGAAAATATCCCACAGGAACATACTAGCGGGATTCAAAGTACTTATCATATGTCCTAACCCATGTCATGGCCTATCCGTATGCCATTCATCTAAATCTGTTCAGCCGTTGTGGCATGAAAATGTAACAGACAGATAATAAATCTGTTTTAGGATCCCGTACCTCAAAATGAAAAATGGAAGCCCTTAAAGGATGACTTCGCTGTCGTGCAAGACCCTTTTTCTCAGGAACGCGTGGAGGCATCAAGTTGAAATTAGATATCAAAAACTTAGCCTAAGCGCGCACAACAAATTTTGATCGTTGCGATTATTAAACTGCGAAATAAAATCGTAAACGAAAATAATTCCTACGCGCAATCGCAAACGATTTCTTTTAGCAGTGCGCGGACTCTAGTTGATGGTATTGTTCACGGATTGGCGAATATTATCCATAACGATTAAAATTCGTAGTGCTAGCTTAGCTTTAGATCTACAGTCCCTTGGATCTGTAACGAAAATCAAACTTCCATGTCAACGCAATAAAAAATATGGCCATTTATGCCGCTTATTTTGACACTCGCAAATACCCCAAAGCCTATTTGGTACTTCCCGTTGGCCCAGCAGCATGAAGTTTAGCAAGAAGCAAGGTCAAGTACAGAGTAAAATCCGAAAATTGGTAATTTCTAGTTATAATATATATGAACTGCAAAGTTTTTTCTTCAATCTGGGATCAAAATTTCATATGACGTGTCTTAAAGTAACATTTAGTCTGTATTTCATTCAAATCGGTACTCTCCACACTATTTAAAGTAATTTTTCAATTGAAAAGTTAAGTTTGTTCTTCCCTCCAGATTTGGAAATTCGGGCAGCCGAGCAAGCACAGCTTTGAGACGGAACCACACAGTAAAACCCTCCTCTGTAAAAATGAATACCCTTGTTCACCCCGTTAGGGGTAATTTTCAAAAAACCTTTACATACGTTTTTATTTATTTTTAGTCATATGTATAAATACTGAGTTTCGAGCTAATCAGGCCGCGCGTTAAAATTCTTCCATACAAACTTTGACATCCCCCAAATCTCGCTTAGGGAGTAGTTTTGAAAAACAAACAATGGTAAGCTTTATAATTTATAGAGATAAGTAATCGCGCTAAGTTTCAAGTTTATCAACTCAAGGAATAAGATTTTTCATACAAACAAAATCCCCTAATTTCACCCCCTTAAAGGCCGGATTTCCAAAAATCCTTTCTTAGTGGATGCCTACGTCATAATAACCACCTGTGTGCCAAATTTCAGCCCAATCCGTACTGTGGTTTGAGCTGTGCGTTGATAGATCAGTCAGTCAGTCAGTCATTCATTAACTTCCTTTTATAGATATAGATTAAACGAGCAATACATACATAACATCACGCCGTGTTTCCCCGAAGGGTTAGGCAGAGGTGTCCCTGTAACAGGCACACCCACATTGCGCCAGTTATGTTTAAGTCCCATGTAATAGGGGCGAGCCTATTGCCATCAACTAGGCACAAATCCAGACTCCGAGCTGCTACTGAGAAATTTCAGATAGAAAAACCCAATAACACTTTGCCCGACCCGGGAATCGAACCCAGGACCTCATGCTCAGTAGTAGCGCTTGCGACCCCTAGACCAACGAGACAGTCGTAAACGAGCAATATTTGTATAAATATTTGTGTGTATACATATTTATACTGACGTTCTCAAAATCGGCTCTAACGATTTCGATGAAAGTTGTATATAATATAATATAGGGGTTTACGGGAGCGCAACATCGATCTAGCTAGGTCTCATATCTGGGAAAATTTGTTTTATCCGTATTTTCACCAGAGCAGAGCTCGGTTGCCCAAAGTTAAAACAAGATAATGAATAATGACATGACAATAATGACATTAGAATAATGACATGGCGGAATGAAATCAGTAAGTACCAACTATCATGGCAGCATGGAATAAGTAGGTTATACATGATTATAGTATACCATTAAATGAGCATTCTCAGAGCCGATTTCGAGAAAGTGAGTACAAATCTATATACAAACAAATATATATACAAATATTGCACATTTAATAGTACAGGCTTAAAGATACATTACTTCAGTACGTATTTTTTACGTAGCAAAACCGTAGCTTGGTGCGTAGCCATTCCGTAGCGTATCGGACACCCGAGGGCTTTCACCTTTTCTGAACAACGATGTGGAAAGAGTGATTAAATAGTCTTTTATCCCTCTCTTTCATCTATTTGGAGTAGTTCAAAAGTTTAATCTAACTTTGACACAAGTATATTTCCCGTGAAAAAAATGGTTTTGTAGAGATCTTCTCACTACATTGCGGCATTGACGTGAATTTCACACGGGTCTAAATTTTAGATCAAGTGGCAGTGGGCTGGCCGAGTTATGGCTGTGTGGTTCTTTCCTCAAAATACCATTTCCTTTCACACTTTCGACATTTTCCAATCTACATGGTCTTCATATGGCCTGACCAAGATTATGTCTGGACTTTAAAAGAGACTGTGACCTCTGCGTTTATTTCGGCTTTTCTTCTCAGAGTAGTCAGATAGGAAACGCCGAACTCGACTAGCTTATTTTTTATTAAATATTACTTGTAAAAGGGATTCCGAAACAGGATAAACAATTTCATTTCATTTCATTTCAGTTTGTCGAAGGACCGATGGCTGGTGGAGTAAACGAGTCCTAGAGGGTCTATCGGCAAGCGTAGCGTGCGACGGCCCCCAGCTAGATGGACCGACGATCTTAAAAAGATGGCTGTGACGGACTAGATGCGGAATATGGAGGTCCAGGTGTTGGGACGCACTTTTTTTTGGGAAATTATCAAATAACTTGGCGTGGAGGCGTCTCAGACTCTTTCTGACTAAAACCCACCCGTGTTCCTTCAGTTGCCTGTATGTTGCCAGTCTCTTGCTAGGGCCACGGTAACCCTTTTGGACACACCCGCAACTTGGGATAGGCCTACATTCAGCGGTGGACTGTGATAGGCTGAGTTAATGGCGAAGTAAAAAAAAAAAAATTTTCTTCATCAACCACGAGTGTAAACCGATATTCGACTTCCTGCACTCATTTTCTCAATGATAAATAAAAATGTGCGTTTATTGTGTTTTATGAGAAAATTATACACTATAAATACTGCTTATTCTTTATTCTTTACATAAAGGTTATTAACAATTAACAAAGGTGACGTATACACACTATGCTCATAATTAAGTATGGATCCTAATTATGAGCACCGTACGAACAAGACAACAGAATTAGGTTCCAGAACAGCAAACCTAAGAGCTCTACCGAGATTCTAGAATGAGTACATAAATGTTGAGTGTACAACGTTAATTAAATAACGACTCTTAGGAAACTAAAATAAATAGTAACAACTAAAAAACAACTAATAATATGTCAGTTCCAAAACTGTACACAGCTAAGATTGATTTCGTACAGGTATTGGCATGCAAAGCGGGTTTAATTATTTCATATTTTGCTTATTCATATATTTTCTTTTTAATCGTTAACTGCCAGCCTCATAACTGAACTGTATTGCCTTATGTCAGTATGCTAACCGCACATGATTAATTTGTATTTTATTCTGGATTCATTAAAGGTCCAAAAAGTTTCGATATCCTCAGTTCCTTAGAGCTGTTGTTAATGACCTCATCTAATTTCTTGAGATGTTTGTGACAATCGATTTTTTAAATATTCACCCCATAATACCCGATTACTTCTACCTAGAACAAAATACACAATCAATGCTATTGAATTCAGTACTTCTGTACATGCTCCTAACAGTGCAACTAAATTATTCCTTACTTCAAATATTTCCTGAATAGCGTACAATGCCGTAATATTACTAAGTATAAATATAAACGTAGCTATGTAGAAGCGACGCCATTTGTTAGTAGATATACTCGCACCAGTATCATTACCGCGGAACAGAGAATATAAAACTATTATGTAAATAATCAAACTTATCGCCACAGGTAGAACCTCCAGAAACATGACGACTTGCACTGTAAGTATGTTTGTCCTATCATCATACAGATAAAATAACCATGAAGCTATAAATATCAAGAGCAATATTATAAAAGGCACTCCCCAACCAAATAAGCTACTCTTAAGGTACCTCCTACGGATGTCACTGTTGAACACTTTTACAAAATCAATATAAAATATATAGCACAACACGAGTAACCAACAATCAAAACTAAGGGCACAGTACAAGAAAGGATATTGAAAGAAATGAATACACTGTAGTTCAGTATTATCTTCATTGAAGTTAACCGTTCCAAGGAACAAATACACACATAAACGTTTAAACAATTGAAAAACTAAAAACAGAAAATTACGTAGCATATTCGCTAACATCACGTTGACAAGCACATAGTTTCTGATATGACGAAACTTCTTGATACTGCACCACGATATCACTCCGTATATAAAAGCAGCCAGCGTCAAAACTAAAGAAATCCAGGCAAAAATGTTAAAAATATTTAGCACTTTTTCATATTCGGTTTCGTTCGGGTCGTATTCACTGATTTCATGTGCACTGATGTCGTTTGCACTAATGTTGTTTGCACTGATGTCGTATGCACTAATGTTGTTTGCACTGATGTCGTATGCACTAATGTTGTTTGCACTGATGTCGTATGCACTAATGTTGTTTGCACTGATGTCGTATGCACTGGAATTGTATGCACTAATGGTGCTTATACGAGTTTCGTTGTTGACCATGGTGAGCACTAACACGTCTTTCTCGATCTGAGCCGCACAGCGCAATGATACCGATTATATTATATATAAATCGTTATAAGGCAAGTATGTAAATCCCAGTGTTTTTCAACCTTGACGTCGTTTATTGGGGTTCCGTGATCAAACTTGAAACCAGTTATAAAAGATACTCCCCGGGCAAATAGATTTCTCATAGATACCTTCTACGAATGGTATTGTTGAAAACTTTTACCATAACGACGTAAAAAATATAGCAAAACACTAGTGATCAACTGTTATACGAGAGTAAGGGCTGAAACACAGTAGCGGCTGGCCGTGACGCGGCGTGCCGTTGAGGTTGGCCGCAGTTTAAACGGTCTGCCGCAACGGCACGCCGAAGTCCGGCTTACCGTATCGTCTCGGTTCTGTAGCGTTCCACCGCATTTCGTCGCCAGTGCTTCTAAAAATGTTGGTCATGATGGACGTAGAAGAAGTTGCTGTAGTTATTTATTTAAATTATCGTGGAAAACATCGTCGTAAAAATAAACATCGATTTTGGATACACCCTCTACTGGAGATACTGGCCGCAAGTCAGTGCGTTGGTATCAAGCGGTTTCATATAAAAATTCAAGTGCGGCCAACCGCAACGGCACGCCGGCGGCGCCGCGTCACGGCCTGCCGCTAGTGCGTTTCAGCTCTAAGCAAAAAATGACTAAACTCAAGTAAGTGCCTAGAAATCAAATAAGAAAAAACTGAACTCGTACTAGGTTCAGTCATGCTAGAAACAATTCGTTTCTACATTATAGGTACGAACAAACAGTAATGTATCACATTAGTAAGCATTAAGTTGAGACGCCCATAGTTTCTGAAATGTCGAAACTTTTTGATGCACCACGATATCACTCCGTGTAATGTCGTGATATCTTTGATTTTTTTAAAAATATTATTTAATTTTAAATTTTATTTTGTCAAGTATTATGATTATTAATGAGCAATACACATAAAACCAGTTTTTGATTATTTTAGGGCTCCGTCAAATATTTCGTTAAGGTGGGAACCTTAACGAAATATTTCGCCAAAAAAGTTTGAGAATTGCTGGTATAGAGTACTAACCAGTTTGAACACCTCCATACAAATTACTTAACAGAACAGGCACGAGCGAATTTCCTCCCGCATTCCACGCGGTTCGCCTCAGTTTGGACAGACCTTTACGCTAATTGATCGTATTATAAAAACAAGGTTTTTTTTTTGACATGGTTTAAACCAGTTTTTGTAATAAGAATGTAACTGTGATTGAAATACAGTTCTAGACAAAACTAATAACTTAGTCCGGTACATTTTTTTTTTTGGTTGGGAAATCATCAAATAACTTCTCCCGCTCTGGGCGGAGCGGGAGGGCGTGTCAGACTCTTACTGACTAAAACCCACCCGTGTTCCTTCGGTTGCCCTGTTGCCGGGGGCCACGATCTCCCTTTCGGTTTTCTTCGCAACCCCGGCAGGCATCGGCCCTAGCGGACCCCGTCGATTATGCTGACATCTCTTTAGTCCGGTACTTGAGGATAATTTCTACCAAACGGCTCGCATCGCATCGGATCGGAAAGGATACGAAAGGATGCGACGACAGCCGATCGCTTCCGGCAGGATGTCGACGCATACGATCGGCTCCGTACCGTCGCTTCGTTCATTCCTAACGTGTTGACGTGTTCTAATTATTGAAAATGGTTGAAGTTGACGTAGTATTATTGGCTATTGCATAAAAAGAAAACGAAAATAATAATAAAACAGCCGAAAGCATCCGATCGGATACGACGACAGGCGAACAGAGCCGATTGCGCGTCGCAGCATACTTTCGGCTACGATCGCGTGTCGCGGCAGATGTCCGCGGTCAAGTTGCTGTGCGCGACTTGGTAATATAGACTTTAAACGCTGTGTACACGATTTAATATCGTTTAAAGATTGTATAATCCGTTCCGATTCCATGCGATGCGAGCCGTCTTTGTGTAACGAAGCAGGTGTCTGGCCGAATAAAATTATTGAATACTTTTAACACAACGGTATATTTTTTTAACACACGTTCTTAGCAAACTATTTTCCAAGACTAACTGTCACAATTATATTCTATCTTATTTATACTTTTAAAATTTTAGTCTAATACAATCAAGTTATTATTGGAAATTGTATACAGGGTGGCAGCATCGACGATCAACCTGCTGCCATGCGTTCGAGTTAATCGAACACTAAGCGAAAATGCAGAATTGCATCAAACGCAAATATGCACATTCGCTCGTTCACCTAAATGTGGGCCAGTTCTCGTTCAGGTCTCATTAGAGACCGTTTTACCATAAATTTTACCAATAATTAAGTTAGTTATATAGTTTACCATTTTCTACCATATCTTGTAACTAAGGCCGCGGACTCCAACTCAGCGGGCGGCGGGGCGGCGCGCCGCGGCGGCGGCGGCGGCGGCGGCGGCAACGCATAGTTTTATATGGAACCGCTCGCTCCCCGCGCTGCTGCTTTCGAGGCCAGTTACATATAAATCTATGCATTTGAACGCGCCGCTGCCGCCGCCGCCCCGCTGCCCGCAAGATTCGAGGCAGAAGCCTAAGTATTATAGTGATTCAATATAGCTATTTCCCTAATAATTCGAGACTTTAACTTTTACCATTATATACCATATCCTATCAATACGAGAAAGGTGTGTTAGGTCACCATAGTGCCGAGCACCACTTTCTACACCATGGATTCAATACATGATTTTGGATTGCTTTAAAGCCTGCTTTAAAATTTTTCGTCGGTTATTTAATTCATGGTAATTCATGGTTCGCGTCGATGTCCCTGTCACGTTGTATATTATTGAATTAACTATTGAAATGTAAATGTAAAATTATTACAAAGAAAGAATTGTGATAAGTCGGATAGTGTTTATCCTGAATTCACGACGAGAACAAAAAATGCAGTTTTTTTGGAGTTTACTCCTTAAGAATTGATTTTCATTTATGGTCCCCGGGTATGAAAATTTGATGAATGTGTGAAATTTAAAAAGCAAAAAATAAAACACGGTTACAACAAGGATTTTTTTTGGAAAAATATATAACATAAATATTTCACACTTCGATCTAGATATTTCGGACTTTTTTTTATTAGAGATGCCTTTATTAACCCTCTTTGCGTATATATTAAAAAACAATCATATTATTAAGGTTTAAACTCTAGTCGTGCGTCGAAGTCGACACACATTTTTTTTTCGTCTAATATTTACGTTTTTTTTTTTTAACCACAACGGGTACGTACGGTACTCTTAGCTTGCATCTCACCTGATGGTAAGTGATGATCAAGCCGAAGGTGGAAGCGAGCTTTACCCGGAATCCTCAACCGCAGAAGAACTGATGGCTATCTTTTTTTTTTTTTTAAACGTTGCCCCACACTAGGAATTTCTCCTGTATTGTGGGTGCGTTTACAAACATTTAAAACTCACATACACAAACAGCCAGACCCGGAACAACTACTTGTAGGTCATACAAATATTTGTTCTGTGCGGGAATCGAACCCGCGACACGCAGCGCAGCAGTCAATCGCCTAACCACTGCGCCAACCGTGCCGTCTTACCTCAACAGCCGGAATACAACAACGCTGTTAACATTGTTGTTATGGCGACAGACTTAGATAAGATGGTGGTAGCTAGCCACTTGCTAGACGGACTTAGAACAAGCCCTACCACCAAAAGGTCATGGTTCCTTTGACCACTGCTCTACTACCCATAGGATCAGATTTAGCCGTGATGGGTCTTCTTCTGTCCGTGACATCACTGCGAGCCCTATCAGAAGACCAGCGCTGCGACATTTTTTTTTTTAAATTTCGCAGCATATGCTGAGATAGGAGCCTTTTGGCCTCGTACAGGAGTTTCTGTTATTTTTATTTTTATTTGTTTTATTTTTATTTTTTATTAATGTTTTAATGAGTGTGTTTTAATTTAATTTGTGATGTCCTGTGCGAGTCCCAATAAATACTTTTTCTTTCTTTCTTTCTTTGACATAATCATCCTATTATTCGACATTATGTACCTACAATTTAAATTCGTTGAGAGGTGAAACACGTGTCGATTTCTTTCGGGGTTTTTATGGCTCTTTAGAAATAGCTAAGCGGAACAGGTTATTAAATATATATCCACGTCTATTGTATTTTATAATGGATTTCCGCAAGGTCAAGCTTGAATCAATTAACTAAAATAGGTTTTTATTATTATTAATGTATTTATCTTCTACAATATAGATTCTTTTCTATTTTGTGAATGTGAGAACGCTGTAGGCTAGGTGGACTGTAGATTTGCTGACTATTTTCTATTTTGTTAAGTACCTGGTACTTGTTGAAAGACCTACACTGTCCTCCCATACTTATTAATATTATTATTATTTAAAAATATTGTAAAAGCCAGTTATTTTTAAAAAGTAACCGTGGAGTTTCTTGCCGGCTCTTCTCCATAGGAAACGACCAATTGGAACCGTGCACCTAGCTTCTGACGTTTCATAAGTGCCCATGTAAATGTGAATTAAAATAATTTTAATTTGTGTGTCGCTGCAACGAACGAGTACTCGCCGGCGATGTGAACAGACAGCGATTAATAGAGTCTTACAATCTTTTGTAAGTGTCTTGATCGAATGAGAAAATCTATGATAGCTAGTCGTTCCCTCTTTGGCGGTGGGACTGGTGCCTAAGAACCTTGGCATATTATATGATGCAAATAGTGACGTGTAAAAATGATGTAAGTAGGTATTTCATTTATTGACAAAGTATAGAATTGAATTTCATCAAGTCGAAACGTTATCAACGTTTTTGTAAGGTAACCGCAATTAAATGAGTATGAGAGTAGACCGACTTGAATAAAATAAATACCAAATACTGCAGGATTATATAAGAGCCTAATGAAAAACTGGATTGAAGGACTATAGTTTGACCGGGACCACTGTTCCGCGCCTTAGGAATGCGGGGCGAGGCGGGGGCAGTGTTGACGAATGAACGGTGGGCGGGACACCTTGCGCCGTGAGCATTAACCAATGAGCCGCCTGCAGTGCCCCCCTCGTCTCGCCGCGCGGAATAGCGGTCTCGGTCAAACTATAAGCCCACGTTAAAAATATAGTGGCGGGATTTTATGGCACATTGGATTTTTAACTCTCGGCGCTAATATTTAGGTTGAAAATTCAGTGTGCGAAAAAAAATCAGCGCGGAAAAAATCGCCCGACGGACCTGGGCTAACTTAACTTTCCCGTCGAAATAAAAATATTCTCCCATACATCGTTCTGCAGCACGATCAATACACTTACTGCAAATGTAACATTACAATCGCAATACATACTAGGTTTTTTTAAACTACAAACTAAAATTTTTCGGATTATTTAAAAAACCCGAAAATTCACGGTATAAGTAGGTACTTTTACCGAGAAACCTTGCTTCTTGCCACGTTGTTTTAAATTCTGCTAGGTAAACGGGAAGTTAGGGGGTTTGAAAAGCCAAATAACTTTTAAAATTGGCGACAATAAATTGACCGTGGTGCGCAGTGATAACGTCCGCGACTTACGATTACGAGTTGTAGGTCGTAGGTTCGAACCCTGACAGGCGCTTTACTTTATGTAAATTATTTCATCACCACTGCTCTCAAAACGGTGAAGGAAAACATCGCGAGGAAGCCGTAGAACCAAAAATTCGAAGATATGTAACATCTACCAACACGCATTGGCCCGCGTGGTGGATTACGGCCCACTCTTTCTCACTGAGAGGCGTGTGTCCCAGCAGTAGGAACATTTTCGGCTGATTATGCTAATGGACCGTATCTCTCGATTGCGTTGGTTTAGAAGCTTGAATTCTATACCCGTGTAAAGGACCGCAGACCTAGTCAGATAAAAAAAATCTGTATTATTATTTCTAAATAAAGGAAACACAAACTTGTTCTGTAAAGATTTAATTATATAATGACTTATTCATTTTCAGCAACATTAAACTGCTTATATACAATTATTACTTAACTAACAATTTACACTAGATACTAAATTAAATGAATAACTATACAATATTTACTCACCCGCATCGCTATTGAATGGCAATACTAATTTTTTGGTCTGCCCAGCTTGGGCGGAGCATCGCCGTGTCCTCGTGGAGGCGATCGGCGGCGGTGATCTCTCGCGTCCGGCCCTGGTTCAGGCCATGGTACGGAGCGAGAGGAAATGGGAGGCCGTCACCTCCTTCTGCGAAGCGGTAATGCTCGCGAAGGAGGAGGTGGAACGCGTGAGGGAGAGGCAAATTTCGCGCCCTCACGCCCCTAACCACCGCAGGAGGAGACGCCCAGGGCGTCGGGAGTCGCAAGCCGATTTCCGGCCACCGTAGGCGCGGGCTTGCGGACTGTGAGCAATGTGTAGCTCACCGTCCGATAAGGACCAGGCCCGGGTTACGGCGCGTTGTGTTCCACGCGCGCCTCAAAGAGATGTCAGCAGAATTGACGGGGTCCGCTAGGGCCGATGCCTGCCGGGGTTGCGAAGAAAACCGAAAGGGAGATCGTGGCCCCCGGCAACAGGGCACCGAAGGAACACGGGTGGGTTTTAGTCAGTAAGAGTCTGACACACCCTCCCGCTCCGCCCAGAGCGGGAGAAGTTATTTGATGATTTCCCACCCAAAAAAAAAAAAAAGACCTAGTCAGATAAAAAATCTGTATTATTATTTCTAAATAAAGGAAACACAAACTTGTTCTGTAAAGATTTAATTACATAATGACTTATTAATTCTCAGCAACATTAAACTGCTTATATACAATTATTACTCAACTAACTATTTACACTAGATATTAAATTAAATGACTAACTATACAATATTTACTCGTCCGCATCGCTATTGAATGGCAATACTAATTTTTTGGCCAAAAAACGAGCCAGCGCTCTGGTCACGTGAAGCGTTGAACTGTCGGCGAGAAATTTCCTTATAAAGAAGACGTGTACTCAGGCCCTTATGACTCGAACGTTTTGACCCAAAACGGCTCAAAACTGTAGGTACCCATAATATATACCTAATTACCATACCTTAGATGTAATATGTAAGATCCACTGACTAACATTGCACACACGCACTGAGTTTATTAAGCGGTCTAACCAGCTTCATTTTCCTCAAACGTTATGGTACAAATAACTTTGTGGGTTCAAATCTGGGCACGTACCAATGTAACTTTTACAATTCGTATGTAGTTTCGGAGTTTATCTTGGACATTACTGACATCGGTGAAGGAAAACATCGTGAGAAAACTTGGACATATAGATAATATAAGTCTGAAATCGAAAAATCGTCTTGAGCAGCGTGGTGATCAATTCTCGTACCTTCTCTGAATCATAACATTTTTGTTACAGTATTTGTTTTTGTCTAACTATTAATTTCGACAAGGAATTCTAAGGTGTCATATTTTAGTTTGTAAGTATTATACTTCCCTATGACATTTTTGTCCGTAATGCCCTCTACTAACCTTTTGAACGCCAGAGCAAAAACACATGAACCTCAACCCTCAACGCAAAGCCACAAATTCCGCGCAAATACCTTCCAATAAATAAACAGGCATTAAAGTAATGTTCAAATTGTTTATTTCCTGTTTCTGTATACCGCTTTTTCTGTCACGTATTTGTGTCGGTGGCGTCCAGGGACAGTTTTCGCTTGTCACGTATATGTGACCATGGCGTCCAAAAGGCTAACCTGTATTTTAACAAGTTTTACTACTAGATCTTCTGTTTCTTTAAACATTATGTACGCCTGTAATTTATGAATATATTAGTACATCAATTCTGTTGATGTAACCTTTGAATATATAAATATGAGACGAGTTTTGCTCTGCAGTGGGACAATAATAGGTTGGTATACACATGTTCATATTTGCAGGGATGTCCGAATCGATTTCTTTTTAAAGTATATTTGCCACAACTCCCGGTTACTCTTTCCTATAATTAAATACAAATCCAATGCTAATATATTCATGAACTCTCCAAATACTCCTAACACATTAACATATTTATCAGATTTTTCAAATAAATCTCGTAAACAGTACAACACCATAACATTACTAATTACAAATATTAAAGTAGATATGTAAAAGCGACGCCTCTTGTCAGAAGCTGTGGTCGCGACAGCTTCACTACTGCGAAACAGAGAATATACAACCATGACGTAAACGATAAAACTTATTGTCACTGGTAACAACAACAGTGATATGCCAATAGGAGTTGTAAGTATTTCCATAGAGTAATACACACGAAGTAACCTACCAGTAATAAAATATAAAAGCACTGCTATAAAAGGTACTCCCCAAGCAAATAAGTTACTCTTAAGGTACCTCCTGCGAATGTCAATGTTGAAAACTTTTACAAAATCAACGTAAAAAATATAGCACAACACGAGTAACCAGCAGTTGAAAGTAAGTGCCCAGAACTCAAATAAATACAGAAAAAACTGAACTCGTACAAGGTGGACATAATTAATAAAACAATTTGATTCGACATAAACAAACAAACAGTAACGTATCACATTAGTTATCATCAAGTTGAGAAGCACATAGTTTCTGAAATGACGAAACTTTTTAATTTTCCACCATGATGTCACTCCGTATATGAAACCAACCAAACTTAGCACGATAATAATCCAGGCAAAAACTATCAGATAATATGCACTGGGAACGCAGGGTGTGTCGAAGGCATCATGTGCACTAATGTTGTATGCACTAGGGTTGTATGCACTAGAGTTGTATGCACTGGTGTTGTATGTACTGGTGTCACTTGCACTGGTGTCACTTGCACTGGTATCATTTGGAGTCGTGTCATTTGCACTGATTTCGTATGCACTTGTTACATATTCACTAGTGTCAAATGCACTAGTGTAGTTTTCGGCCATGGTGAGCATCATGTGCACAGTTCACCACGCGTCCATTCCCGCACGCGCCGCACAGCGCAATGAAACCGGTTGAGTTACTTGAATCATTATATACAAGTCCTTAATTGTGATTCACAGTGTTATCCTGCATCACCATGACGTTGGTTATTCCTAACAGTTATTATAAATGCAAAAATGATTTTGTTTGTTTATTAGTTTGTTATGATTTCAAGTTTCACGCTAAAACGGCTGAATGAATTTCAATGTTAGCGCATGGATAGACCATGATCTGGAACAAAGGATGATTTTTATCCCGGTAGTATCCCATGGAATAATTTGCCAAGGCGTTGGCAGAAGTTAGTAACAATATAAAGGCTTGTTCGGGGAAATACTACCACTATAGGTAGATATTTGTGTCGCCACAGCGTTGGTGTTTTCTTTTTGAAGGTTTATAGGTGGGTAAACCCATCATGCTTGCGAATAATGTATTTGAATGTTAAATGCTTGGAAGCTAGTTGTAGAATTTTAATACTATCTCTTATGTTGTTTGTATGTGATGTAGGTATCTGTTTATCCAGAATTAAACTCATATTAAAAGAACACTTTGTAAGCAAGCATATTACAAATTAGATGATTATCTGAAGATACGTGTGGTGGCAACCTACTAAACCGGCTCCATAGGTCAATCTAGCTACACGAAATGAAACTGGTTGCCATCTGGCGGTACGGTAGTGCCCCCGCCAAGACGACCCAGAAACAAAAAGCAGGAGGGGGGGGGGCACTCCTCACGCACATTTGGGAGTGGCGCGAGGAGGCGAGGCGCCGGGGCTTAGCTCCGCTGCCGCGAGAAATCGCGGCACAGCGGACAGAGCTCCGGCGGGATCTCATGGCATCATGGAGAGTGCGATTGTCGCAACCCAGCGCTGGGCACGCCACAATTGCGGCGATAAGACCCCTCTTTGAGGAGTGGCTAGAGAGGCGCCAAGGCCTCCTCACTTTCCGTCTGACGCAGGTCCTCACCGGACACGGCTGTTTCGGGAGGTTCATAAGGCGGGAGGAAATGCCCGGGTGTCACCATTGTGTGGATCGCCCGGAGGACACGGTGGAGCATACGGTGGAGGTCTGCCCAGCTTGGGCGGAGCATCGCCGTGTCCTCGTGGAGGCGATCGGCGGCGGTGATCTCTCGCGTCCGGCCCTGGTTCAGGCCATAGTACGGAGCGAGAGGAAATGGGAGGCCGTCACCTCCTTCTGCGAAGCGGTAATGCTCGCGAAGAAGGAGGCGGAACGCGTGAGGGAGAGGTAAAGAGGAAATTTCGCGCCCTCACGCCCCTAACCGCCGCAAGAGGAGACGCCCAGGGCGTCGGGAATCACGAGGCGATTTCCGGCCACCGTAGGCGCGGGCTTGCGGGCTTGCGGGCGGTGAGCAATGGGTGGCTCACCGTCCGATAAGGACCAGGCCCGGGTCGACGGCGCGTTGTGTTCCACGCGCGCCTCAAAGAGATGTCAGCAGAATTGAAGGGGTCCACTAGGGCCGATGCCTGCCGGGGTTGCGAAGAAAACCGAAAGGGAGATCTTGGCCCCCGGCGACAGGGCAACCAAAGGAACACGGGTGGGTTTTAGTCAGTAAGAGTCTGACACGCCCTCCCGCTCCGCCCAGAGCGGGAGAAGTTATTTGATGATTTCCCACCCAAAAAAAATGAAAAATGTACTGGACGCCTCCTGCTTTCACGGCTTGGATAATGCTAGAGAGCTCAAATTCTCAAGACACTTGTCATCACTGTGGACTGCACCGAGGACACGGTGCAACATACGCTGGAGGAGTGCTCAGCTTGGGTAAGCCCAACAGCGCTGTGCCTTCATCGAGACACTTGGTGCGGGTGATCGCTCGCTTCCAGCCGTGGTTCAATCCATGGTCAGAAGCGAAAACGCGTGGAATGTTGTCGCCTCTTTTTGCGAGGAGCTGATGCATGCAAAGGAGGCGGCGGAGAGGGAGAGAGAGCATACCTTTCACTCCACCCGCACCAGAAGAGCAGCTGGGCGTCGAAGGGCGCTTAATAATCTCCAGCCACCATAAGGAGGGCCTGCAGGCGGCGAAATTAGGGCCGTGTCGTCGGTCGAGCAGTATGCGCGCCTTAATGAGAGGACGTGCGGTCGTGGGACTGGTCGCACTTGGTGATGGGGCCAGGCACGGCAGCTGATACCAGTTGGGGGTGCGGCAGATGTCCAAGCATTTCCCGGGCCCCCGACTCATGGTACTAGAAGGAACAGTGTGGTTTTAGTCGGTAGGAGTCCGACATAACCTCGTTGGGAAATCCTCATGAATACCCTCCGTCTGGAAAGAACAGACAGTATCCATGAGGATTTACCAACGGAAAAAAAAGGATAAGATGTTTTTAGTAGACTTAAAACACTAAGTTTCATTTGTGTAGCTTATATACTTTGGATTTTATGAATAGGAACCTCAAAAACGTCGATTTCATCACTGTGAGTGAGTGAATTCACTCAACAAAACCTCTATAGAGCACTTCCCGAAGTCCTAGAATAAGAATAAGAATAATTTATTTTCAGAAAATATAACATAACATAACATAACATCACGCCTTGTTTCCCCGAAGGGTTGGGCAGAGGTGTCCCTGTAGCAGGCACACCCACATTTCGCCAGTTATGTTTAAGTCCCATGTAATAGGGGGCGAGCCTATTGCCATCAACCGGGCACAAATCCAGACTCCGAGCTGCTACTGAGAAATTTGAGATAGAAAAACCCAATAACATATTGCTCGACCCGGGAATCGAACCCAGGACCTCATACTTAGCAGTAGCGCTTGCAACCACTAGACCAACGAGGCAGTCAGAAAATATATAGGTACTTATTTTAATAAGATATACAGAAATACACCTATGTTCTAATAGATTTTTTTATTTAAGATAAAATTTAAGTTATTATAAATATGCATATATAACAAAACTTGAAATCTTAAATAAAAAATTACATACCGAGAATTATTTAATGTTAAACTAAATAAACCAAGCCACAAAACAGTAGGAAAATTAAAATATATTTTTTCTTTATTGTTGGCGTGCTAGAAATACCTTTTTACCCGATTATGCTGGAAGTAAGGGTTATGAATTAAACATGCGTGCATGATATCAGTAAACTATCACCGCTTAATGCTACTGCTCCATCTACGTTAAAGTTAGCGTTCAAATGCGTTCAAAATAACCCTACAAAAAGAAAAGAAATCCCACCAAAAATATTTAATGCAAAACACGTCGCCAAGACTCACATAACGCTTTCACTTTCAAAAAGACACTAACTCTACAAACCTTAAATCTTGGTCAAAATATACGGCTTGGTTGTTCGCGGCCGTCGCACAGACATTCCTACGGGCTTGTGGAGAGATGTGCGGAGATGTCTAAAGCGGAGACGAGAAGAGATGTTTTCTATCAGCTAGGGTGCAGCCACCGAAGCTGTGCGGAGATGCGTACTGGCTAGACTGGAGCGGAAACGATTGCTGGCTTGAGCGGACATGTGTGCTGGCTAGAGCGGAGATGTGTGCGAGCTAGAGCGGAGATGTGTGCTGGCTAGAGAGGAACTGTTACGGCGCCGCTCACTGTACGCCGCACACATCTCTTCTCGTCTTCGCTGCGCGCCGTAGCCAGCCTGCGATGCACAGCGCACATCTCCGCTTTGTCCCACTGTCCAGCTCTCGGCGAGTTACAGTTCACATCTTAGTTTTAATCGCGCCATTCAAATAAGACACGTCTCCACTCAGTGGTCTCCACTGAAGCTGAGTGGAGACGAGATTCTCCTCTTCTTTCGTGTCGGCTCCGCTTTGTTGGAGTCGGGCCTGTTGTGTTATGCAATAGTTTAATGGAACGGCCAAGCCATACGTTTTGACGAAGATGTAAGGTTTGTGGAGTTAGGCCTAGTAGAGTTAGGAGGCGGAACCCGTGAGGGAGAGGCAAATTTCGCACCCTCACGCCCCTAACCGCCGCAGGAGGAGACCCCCAGGGCGTCGGGAATCGCAGGGCGATTTCCGGCCACCGTAGGCGCGGGCTTGCGGACGGTGAGCAATGGGTGGCTCACCGTCCGATAAGGACCAGGCCCGGGTCGACGGCGCGTTGTGTTCCACGCGCGCCTCAAAGAGAAGTCAGCAGATTTGAAGGGGTCCACTAGGGCCGATGCCTGCCGGGGTTGCGAAGAAAACCGAAAGGGAGATCGTGGCCCCCGGCAACAGAAGGAACACGGGTGGGTTTTAGTCAGTAAGAGTCTGACACGCCCTCCCGCTCCGCCCAGAGCGGGAGAAGTTATTTGATGATTTCTCAGCCACAAAAAAAAAAAAAAAAAGGCCTAGTAGAGTTCTTTATAACAGTGAAAGCGTTATGTGAGTCTTGGCAACCTACTGTACATGAAAGGTTTATGGTGGCATTTTTGTAATCACAACATCATCTGCCTAGACTTTTACTAACCTAGCTATGTTGGGGTTTGCTTCCAATTTAGGCGGCTGCAGCTAAATATCAGTTTTTTACATGGAGCGACTGCCAAAGAAATACAAATGACGGGGACCAACAGTTTAACGTGCTTAATTATTAACAATCACACTATATATGTCAGCGCATCATCGCCGTCGTTGCCGGAATCACACATATTTACATATTGATTTGAACCAATATATCACACAAATAAATACACAGCAATAGAAAATAGCAGGAAAATGTTTAAGAGAGTACAAAGAAAATACCTTACTTCAACTCAAGGTGTTTATTCCACGAGCAGCGCACAAAGAATGTCTTTCCATTCGAATTAAAACAGTGTTTATATACAAAATAACCGCCAAACTTTACCGCTACCACAAAACTTTACCGCCAAAAATAATTTATATAAATCAAGTGGATATGCAGGTCAAAATAACTCCTTAATAATATGAACTCTAAAGGAACTTACATTTTAAATAATTCAAGCGGATGTCAGGATAAATCCTTAATACCAACATAAAAACTTAAAATAAAGTCAACCGGAAACGCGCAATATTTAAAAAGATCAAAAAACAAAGTATAAGAATAGAGACTTATATTATATAAATTCGACAGGAAATCACAATATTTTAAATAATCAGGAAATAGGTAACATAATGAAACTTAAAATTCGACCGGGAATACAGGTATTAATTCAATAAATAACATGGAAGTCAGATTTAGTACAAAATAATCAAAACGGGCTTAAAATTATAATCAAATAATTTGCTGCCCATTCGACCATTCTGATCCAGCGCGCTCTCTGCGTTTCAAAACATTTTACATCAAAACGGCATCACCCGCCTTGGATGTAGCCGCCATATCACATGAGATCACCCGTCTGGGATATAGCCCCCTAACACAGCATCACCTGTCTTGGATCTAGCCATATTTCATGGCATCACCTGCCTAGGATATAACCCCCGGCATTACCCGCCTTGGATCTAGCCATATTTCATGACATCACCCGCCTGGGATATAGCCCTAAGACCAGGAAAAAGAATGCACATGATGGCCAGCCAGCGTAATAGGGAGGAAAGTAGCTAAAATAATAAATCTACAAATCATTCGCCCATACGGTCGGCTCATTATCATTGTCATCCATAAATGGATAATTTTGAGCCAGAGGTGCTGGTCTCAAAATCTTTTCGAAACATCCTCTTAAATTGATATGCTTTACTTTGTAGCGATTATTTGGCTACTTTTAGAACTTCCATAAGACCTTCATATTTAGGACCAAGTTTAGTCGTATGTCTTTCATGCTTATGCATTAAGAAAAAATCCCCCTTTTCAAAAGGCTTGATTTGAGCTTTGCCCTTGTCAAATCTTAACTTGTCCCGAAATGATCGATCTAGAAGTATTAAGATCTTCAATTGGATCATCATCATCTATTTGTAAAAGCTTAATGGTGGCGAACATTTTTTCCCATACAACAACTCCATGGGCGATCTTCCCGTACTGTAGAAACGGTAGAATTAATAGCCAACTGTAAATCGCGAGTAGCAGTGTACCACTGATTATTAAGCTCCACAACAGACATGTTATCTTTGATGATTTTCATAATACATTCTACCTGACCGTTTACCCGACTAAGCAGCTTTAGCTACTACGTTATGTAAAAATACTGAAACGGTAACGGCAAAACTTCATGAAATCAGATGATCTGTTGTGAGTCCATTTGGGTAGCCGAAAATAGAATTACTTCTTGCAAACAAGATATGGCTGTATCAGATGTTCGGTCATTGGTATAAATTAAATGAGTATATTTGGTAAATGCATCAATAAATACAAACGCATATTCAGCTTTATTACGTTTACAGTTCATACGTCCAGTTATGCATGATTAGGGTGTGAAAGGGAATTGCAATTTTATCTTACGATATGAAATAAGTGTCAGCAATGACTTTGAATTAAGTTGATCACGTTTTTGTTCTATTAGGAGCCAGTTATGATCAAATGTAAAAGAATTTACAACAAAATATTATCTTGAAGAATTTTACAGGGTATCGCTACGGGATTTCGTCAAAAAAAATCGGCATGAGAAATTCTGTGACTTTCCATACTCAATATGAAATTAGAAAGTTTTCAAAAATCACACCAGTGGTTTACTCTTGGCGTTTGTTATTTTTTTCGTTCGGGATGCTTTTAGTGAATTATAATCTGTTACTACTTTAAAGCATCTACCATACAAAAAGTGGCGGAAATGTTTAAAAGCTTTGACGACAGCCAATGTTTCGAACTTGTATGAATGGTATTTGCTCTCAGCATCAGTCGTTCGTATTCTAAACAACGACACGAGGATTCTTATCATGTCGCTAAATCAAAACTGCACCATAACATAGAGAACCAGTGTCTGTATGGAGTTCACATGGTAAATCAGGGTCGAAAATTTTCAAGATTGGGGAAGATGGGCCCACGATTTTGGAAAAATTTGGTACAATTCATAAATTTTTAAGAATTTCCTAAAATAACCTGCTAGAAAATAGAAATAAACATATCGTCCAGATATACCAACGTTGTATCACATTCTCGAGGGTGTGAAAATATCCCAGATATGAGACTCAGCTAGATCGATTTTTCGTCCCCGTAAACCCTTATATTGCAACTTTCATCGTCACAGTTATATTTGTATTTATTAATACGATGGTAAGACCCGGAATTTGCACTAAATCATAACCAATTAAAATATGAAACTGGGTTTGGTGATCGATCTCGACCATAGCCGAGATACACTGAGAACACGTTAAATTCACATTGCCTATTTCTTTGAAAACAGTATTGAAAGAAATACTTTTACGTACTAACTAACGAACAATCTGCGCCAGAAACAAAATTTAGGCAAGGATATGAATTAGCTCTAATCTGCACGGTAGTCGTACTCCATCTATCGGACCACGGATTTTGGATCGGTTCACTTCGATTTTTTTTTCCATTTTACGGAAACATATTTTTCTAAATGCCCCTTTTTATTTCTGACGTAAAGGTTTTTCCTTACAATCACGAGTTCGGTGACCAGGTTTTTACATTTGAAACAAATTGGCGACTGACCTAATTTCGAATCAGGGGTTTCCGAAAGTCAGGGTTTTTTATTAAGATTATTTTTGTCTGTACTGTCAGTTTTCGGTCGGTTACGTTTACGAAAAGTTTTCAAAACGGAGACTAGTTTGGGCAAAGAGTCACTAAATCAGGGTAGATACCAGTGATAAAAGCATCAATTACCTCGGTGTCCGCAGCTTCGGGCTGCACTCTCTTCTGCTCGTGTGCTCCGACGTGTAGTCGCGCCACCGCTGGACGTCGTCAGCATACCGGAGCTTTTCGCCGAACGTCCGGTTCAGGTATTATTTAACTTGCTCCCACGTGATGGATTTAAGGGACCACGTATCAGCCCAAGTCTTCGCTCTTCCTTTCAGCTGCAGTATTACCTTCATACGAGCTTCATGCGGTGATATGTCAATATTTGCAATGGTTTAGTCAAAATCGGCACACCAGCCCCTAATGTCGTGTAGAAATCATCAAAATCCCGTGAAGGCGCTGGAGTAGAGGCCAGGGCTGCGGCCACGGTGCTGTCCCCAGACTCATCACTTGCTCCATCGAGAAAATTGAGTCTAGCTGGGTGGTCGGCACTGGTTTGCGGACCTGGAATCCAGAAGACCTCAGTAGGAGAGAGGCGGATCCCACCGCTGCTATCGGTGCATCATCGCCGTTGATGTCGGAGTCACACATATTGTCATATTGGTTTGGTTTGGTTTGCATATATCACACAAAAACACGGCAATAGGAAATAGCAGGAAAATGTTTAAGAGAGTACAAAGAAAATACCTCCCTTCAACTCAAGGTGTTTATTCCACTAGCAGCGCACAAAGAATGTCTTTCCATTCGAATTACAACAGTTTTTATACACAAAATAACCGCCAAACTTTGGCGCCAAACTTTGCCACCGAATATTACCGCCAAAAATAATTTAGGTATTTAAATCAAGCGGATATGTATGTCAAAATAAGTCCTTAATATGTAAAAAAAAAGAAATGAATAATGAACTCTAAAGGAAATTACATTGTAACAAATCCAAGCGGATGTCAAGATAAATCCTTAATAATATTAACTCTATACATTTTAAATAATTCAAGCGGAAGTCAGGATAAGTCCTTAATACCAACATAGAAACTTAAAACAAAGTCAACCGGAAACGCACAATATTTTAAATAAATCAAAAGGAAGTAGGTAAAATATTAGAAACTTTTAAAATTCGACCGGAATTACAAGTATTAATTCAATAAATAACATGGAAGTCACATTAAGTACAAAATAATCAAAACTAAAATCAAATAATGGTTTGGCGACCATATATATGTTATCAGCAGTCTGTATTCACATTCTACACAACATTCAACATTCAACATTCGACATTCTATAGAATGCCTATAACGTTCAGGCAAAGTATGAAATATAATTTATTCCATGCTTTGCCTAAGCATTCTATACAATACCGAGTGTTGAACCGGCAATGTGTGGAATTAATACTTAAGAGTTCAGAGATGTTTCGTATTATTTTCACCTCAGACCAAATAAAAAATCAAGACATAACGCTGCAAACAACACAGTGAAGCATGCCAAAACTACACCTCCACTCTGTGCACACGCGCTTACATGCACGCCTTTACAATCAAACTACATTCACTAAGTGTACACATGTTTACGAAACCGGCTTCACGTCACTGTTGACAGCGCTCTGTCTTGGTTTTTTGGTCTGAGACTTTCACATACAAAGTTTAATTAAATACTGTTGTTTATAGTCATGTTGATTTTGAGTAAGCAAAAAATGTTTATTTTCCTTAATTTTATACTTTATCTAATCTTGTCGTGACATGCTATACAATACCCAGGCATAGCATACATTGACTAGGCAGGGTATATAATTATAAACGATAGATAGAATATTCTATATAATGCCTAGACGAGCTCGGCATTGTATAGAATCACTAGGTATTCTATACAATGGCTGAATTACATTTTTTGCCGGTAACATATACGTACATAAACTCACGCCTTTTTCTCATGGGGGAGGCAGAAACGTAAACGAAGCAAGAAGAAGTATGTAAGAATCGTAGCAGGTGACATTCTGAAGTTTCTGTCTACTTAAACTACGCTAATCACAAAGTATTCCTTCGCGATCGGTTAACATAAAACTCTCGCCATAGTTCCCGATTACATCTTACCAAGGGAAGAAACAAATCAATAATTATTGTTTGTAAGTTTATCAACACTGTTTGTATTGTGACTGGAAGGCGCAGGAGTATGTCCCAAATAAAAGCAGATAACACAATGATATTACTCAACACAAATATCAACGTAGCTAAGTAGAAGCGATGCAATTTGTTAGTACCTGTGCTGGAACTTCCTTTATAACAAAACAAAGTATACACGAACTTAATGTAAACAATCAAGTTTATAAACAAAGGTAAAACAATAATTCCAATTTTAAGGATAACGAAAATTCTTATTCTCAATTCAGGTTTCATTGAGTACCCTTCTTTGAATACTAACAATAACGGTAACACAAATGTAGAAATGAGACTAGTTATAACGGGGAAGCTCCAAGCGAAAAAAGTTGGTAAGAATTTTTTATATCTATTTTGTAATGATCCCTTAATTACTTTAACAATATCTACGTAAACTATATAACATATCACCAGCAACCAATATTGTTGCACTGTCGTAAAGTATGTACTTAGAAAATCGCATATATCGTGGGTCAATCTATCGTCAATGACCTTCTCATGTAAGTTGGGAACAATAATTGACAATATAGTTAAACGCAACAAACTTGAGACGATCGCATTCAGGTAGGTGAAGTTTTTGAAGTGTCGGAATTTCTTGATAAGCCACCATGACGTCACTCCGTATATAAACACGGCGAGGGTCAGCACAAGGACGATGTATTCAATGATGACGGACGCAAGAGGCGGTTGGAATGCTTCGAGATTATGGACCACGCGCGTCCCGTTTCGAGTCATTGTAGGTATCTTGTACTGAGCTGGTTAGTCTAATTGTACTTGAGATTCTCACTAAAATTGAAAAATTCTCACTTTCCTTTTTTACTTTGAACTCTATGTCATCCAATATTCATGTTCGTGTTGATGGCACGACAGTGTTATGTTAGCCAAAACTTCGCCACTTCTACAGCGTCGTCAGTTGCAGCGCAGAGTTCACTTTGTATGCAGGTTTTGAAGCACAGAGGACAGAATAAGTGGTGATACAGCTCCACATCCGCGACCTCCTAACGGCAACGAGCGATGGTATGGTCGACCGTGATACACGCTTGCGTAAATGTAACCTTTATACTCGAGACTTAAAGGCTTCCAGGTTGTAGTTATCGGGAAACAAAGATTCCGGCAAGAAGGTTCTTAGCGAAACACTGAATTTCTAAGTTAGAAACTCTCAGTCTGTCGGAACAGTCAGTACGCTTAAAATTGATGATGCTCAAGATTGTCACACGTCCACACGAATGTACACAGGCACAGTAGACTGATTTGGTTTTGGTATCGTAGCAGTTGCCAATCGGGAATGAGAAAGAGAGGGATATAGTATTAAAAGGAAAAAATATTTAAATAAGTCCGTCAGTGCACCGAAATCGACACCGCAAAAGTTGAAGGCAGAACCCAACATGACGAAAATAAGCCGATAACACAATAAAATTATATATTTTGCCTGTTCTTATCAGTAAAGTTTTATACTTCTGAGTATTAAAGTATAAATCACACACACACACATAACATCACGCCTTGTTTCCCCGAAGGGTTGGGCAGAGGTGTCCCTGTAGCACAGGCACACCCACATTTCGCCAGTTATGTTTAAGTCCCATGTAATAGGGGGCGAGCCTATTACCATCAACCGGGCACAAATCCAGACTCCGAGCTGCTACTGAGAAATTTCAGATAGAAAAACCCAATAACATTTTGCTCGACCCGGGAATCGAACCCAGGACCTCATACTTAGCAGTAGCGCTTGCGACCACTAGAAAAAAACTGAAAGCTTATAACAGGTGGCAGCACAGTTGTACGTCTACAGTTGTATAAATTATACGAAAACTAGATAAATATGTATGAGACTTGGCGTGTAGCACTATTAAAAGACTAGCTAAGGACAGGGGAAGCGCGTACTACTGGTAATAAAGCAGCTTTAGTGGAAAATTCAATAAAGAAGAAAGAAAATATTTTATTTGGGACACACACAGGAAATACAAAAAAAAAAAAAAAAAAATTATGAACGTCTTATAATTTATAGGTTATTTTGTGTTTGTTGACTTTAAGTTCGTTTTTTGTTTAAGACTGGAGGCGTGCGATAGAAATAACCTGATCAGAGTTGAAAACCAACTCAGGCATGATCTTCCTGACTGAAAAACTTCAGAGATAGCACTTCTAGCACTGATCTAATATGATAATATAAACACACACATACTTTATTATAATTTACATACTATCACATCACATGTGCATGTATCTAATGAAAACAAACTTAGTTCTTTCTCTTGGGAGCCTCTCCTTTATACCACTTTTTCCCATAAAAGTCTTAAAGGATAGCACATCGTCTCGACGAAATATCGGGTACCAATTTTTTTGGAGAGCTTTCTCCCACAGTTTTCTTCTTATAAAGTCTTTGGCAAATACATAGGTCCCTATAATTTTGCAGTAAACAGCTGTGCAACTGGGCTCAATAATTATTTATGCGTAAAAGAAGTCGCTTGCTTACAAAAAATCTATGGCTAGCTGTCAAATTATCAGACGCTGGATATCAGCGCCGTCTGAAGTGAGCAAGGGGCAGTTTTTGTCCCCATTATGTAGACCATTGTCTCTGCAGTCTGCTGCTGTATATAGGGCTCTCCCAAGTTCCTACTACATCTGGTTTTCAATCTGTCTCGGCTGATATGATGAAATGTTTATTCCTGTACGTACGACTTTTTAAAACACTTTTACACGTCAATCTGTTTGTCAATATTTTTCAACTCGATGGCGCTAGCATTTTCTAGCTGACTGATCCCTGAAAAGAAATGCTGAAACAAAATCAGAGGTCTTTTGCAAATCAAAACATTTTATTTTTGATATATTATGTGAGTCTTATAATGCAGGACCATATCTAGCAGGGCCTTTTGAAGAAAAAGTCATTGCAACTTTGATTGACTTGTTCCGACGTGCAGCTCAACCCTATTGTATGGATCTTAACGACCCATCACACAACGCTACCAACTCTGTAGGACATTTGCATAGGCCACATAAATAATACTCAAAACTGTTAGACAGTTGTAAAATCATGTATTCTATCTAGCCTGCATGGTATTCACATTCACAGTCAGTTTTTCTCTCATGGTTCGCCCACGGCTACTTCAACTTGCAATGTAGGTGTTGACTCCGATTTACAAAAGGCCAGTTCGATACACTGTTATTTAGATAATAATAAAAATAAAACGGCCTTATATTTCTCTATAAGTTTTTTACAGAACTGATTACAAATTTTTGAGAACCCCTGAGGTGAAGGCCTCCTCTAGAGAATGCCAATTTTCTTTGTCTTTCGCTACGTCCACCCAGCGTGATCCAGCTTTACGCACGATCTCATCTTCCCAGCAAGTGTGTGGTCTTCCTCGTTTACGTTTGCCAACCGGTCCCATCCAAGAAGCCCTCATTATGGCCCATCTGTTATCATGCAGGCTTGCAACATGGCCTACTCATTTTCACTTAAGTTTGAGTGCATGTGTAAGGGCATCAATTTCCTTTGATGTGACGAATTTTGTGCTGTTTTTTTATGTTAAGCAGCGCTCCATTACCCTTTAGCATGAAGTACTTTTGTTCTTGATAGAGTTGTTAAATTTCCAAGTTTGGCATGCGTTTGACTCCATTACCTTTTTCTTCAATTCTAATGGGAGGTGACTTTTGAATACTTCCTTTAGATTCCAATATTTATTCCATGTTTGTTTAACTCTTCGTTCAACTTCCAGTAAATTGCTATTTTTTGCAAATTTTTGTTTCCCTAAGTATACATACTCCTTCACATATGCAAGTGTACGTTGTTAGAGTTTATTTGTTTCTGTATGCTTTTGGTCATAATTTTTGTTTTTGAAGAGTTAATTTTCAGGCTCATCTGTATACTTGCAAAGTGAAGTGTAGTAATCATGTGTTGTAGTTGACTAGAGCTCTGAGACACTATGACTATATCATCTACAAACTTATCATAAAAAAATATTGCACAATTATGCATTTACAATGTGCGTCACTTAATACAGATGCAATCCGTATGACGTGTGTAAGAATACCTACAATTAAATAAACCACTGGTTAATAACGTTATATAAGAAACTCATTTATGATGATATTCATTCTTATCTGCTTGCCTGCTTGCATGATTTTCCTCTATTACATTCATATTCATTAATATACGTATAAAGCTGAGTATTTTCAACTCATCAATAAACACGGTGACTACCACGATGACGACTATAAATCTTAATATATATAAATCTCGTGTCACAATGTTTGTCCTCAATGGACTCCTAAACCACTTAACCGTTTATAATAAAATTCGCACACCATGTGCAGTTCGATCCAACTTGAGAGATAGGATAGTTTAAATCTCAAATTATAGTCGCAATTTTAATTTACTGCTATTTATTTATTTTTTGTCTGTTATTATTTGACAGTCACAATTATCTGTTAACTCCAAATGATTCTAACAGATGTCGATACCTTTCGACTGGGTTGAGTAAGTAATCAATAGATGGCGCTGCTATGGTAAATCTACGAACGTGTCATATAAGCTACATTTTAACAGCATAATTACCACGTGTTGTTGACGCTATAAAATTAATTAAATTTATTTTGTAGTGAACGAAATACCGTATAATTCAATTATTTCCACTTTTTAAATTTTTGGTGTTAGTCAAGCTGCCATTGGACGTTCATAATAAACCAGATGCAATGTGTTACACATCAAAAAGAATAGTGGAATAGCTGCAGTGTTGCGGAAGAGTTCTATAATAATTTGGGATGAGTGCACAATGGCACACAAATATTCACTTGAAGCATTAAACAGAACTATGCAAGATTTAAACAGCAATAATAAACTTTTCGGTGGTGCTATCTTACTTTTGTCTGGTGACTTCCGGCAGACCTTACCGGTTATACCTCGCTCTACTTTCGCGGATGAGATTAATGCATGTTTGAAACAATCATTCTTATGGCGAAGTGTTGAAACACTTCGATTGACCATAAATATGCGAGTACAATTGCAAAATGATCCATCAGCACAAATATTTTCCGAACAACTACTAGATATTGGGAACGGTAAAATAGAACTGCAACCAAATACGCAATGCATTAAACTACCAGACAATTTTTGCACTGTTGTTCAGGATAAAAATGAATTGATTCAGAGTATTTTCCCGGATACACAGAATAATTATTTGAATCATGAATGGCTTAGTCAACGGGCGATTTTGGCAGCCAAAAACGTTGATGTTGACGAAATTAACTTCCAGATACAACAGTTGTTACCAGGCGATCTGATGTCTTTTAAATCAATCGATACTGTTGTTGATGAAAATGAAAGTGTAAATTTTCCGATTGAATTTTTAAATTCATTAGATATCCCTGGAATGCCACCACATAATCTTCGATTAAAGATTGGTTCCCCTATTATTCTCCTCCGTAATTTGAATCCACCTCAATTATGTAACGGTACGCGTTTGGTCATCAAAAAGATCACCGGAAACATTCTTGAAGCAACTATTTTGGCTGGGAAGTTTAAAGAAAAAGTGGTCCTATTAGTGTATTAGTGTATTATATAATGTATTATCCTATTAGTGTATTAGTATTAGTGGTCCTACGTATTCCGATGATACCATCAGATTCTACCATACCCTTCAAAAGGCTACAGTTTCCAATTCGTTTAGCTTTCGCCATGTCTATAAATAAATCTCAAGGTCAAACAATGTCTATTTGTGGTTTAGATTTGGAAAATCCATGTTTTTCTCATGGGCAACTATATGTTGCGTGTTCACGTGTTGGGAAATCGTCGAATCTATTTGTGTTAGCTAAAGACAGGTTAACCAAAAACATTGTGCACCGATTGGTGTTAAATTAAATTGAAATTGAAAGTATTTATAATTAAAAAAAATAGATATTAATGTTTAAAAGTTTAAGACTGTCTGCCTTGCCTACCTCATTCATGAGTTTAAGCGTCACATGTTATTTACTGTATTATACTGTAATATACTTATATTTGTTATAAAATTAAATGGAAATAATAAATCTGATAAATTTTTATTTTGTACCTATTGATTTCTGCTTAATATCAAGTGTAAGAACATTTTAATAAATTGTGTTCAACGTACTTCCCCTTCAAATCTCAATCCAGTGAATTTGTATACCAACATCAACATTTTCGTCTTTGTTCGTAAATAATTTCATTGTACTAAAGGGTTATAGTAGTAGAAAGTCAAATAAGGAGATCACCATATTTTTTTACAAATACCATCTGTGTGAAAAAGCATAGTGGACTCCGTGACTGATGTTCTCTTATTGTTCCTCTTAGATTGTTTACTATAATGTAATATAACAAAAACTTTAGCCACAGCAACGCGTGGCCGGGTCAGCTAGTAGTAAGATAAGTATAGAGGAAAAGGTCATGTTGTGCCGACCCCAAAATAAATTGGAATAAGGGCAAGAGAATAGTAATTATGACCAATCAATAAACAGCTAAAGATTATATATTATACTAGCTGACCCGGCCACGCGTTGCTGTGGCTAAAGTTTTTGTTATATTACATTATAGTAAACAATCTAAGAGGAACAATAAGAGAACATCAGTCACGGAGTCCACTATGCTTTTTCACACAGATGGTATTTGTAAAAAAATATGGTGATCTCCTTATTTGACTTTCTACTACTATAACCCTTTAGTACAATGAAATTATTTACGAACAAAGACGAAAATGTTGATGTTGGTATACAAATTCACTGGATTGAGATTTGAAGGGGAAGTACGTTGAACACAATTTATTAAAATGTTCTTACACTTGATATTAAGCAGAAATCAATAGGTACAAAATAAAAATTTATCAGATTTATTATTTCCATTTAATTTTATAACAAATATAAGTATATTACAGTATAATACAGTAAATAACATGTGACGCTTAAACTCATGAATGAGGTAGGCAAGGCAGACAGTCTTAAACTTTTAAACATTAATATCTATTTTTTTTAATTATAAATACTTTCAATTTCAATTTAATTTAACACCAATCGGTGCACAATGTTTTTGGTTAACCTGTCTTTAGCTAACACAAATAGATTCGACGATTTCCCAACACGTGAACACGCAACATATAGTTGCCCATGAGAAAAACATGGATTTTCCAAATCTAAACCACAAATAGACATTGTTTGACCTTGAGATTTATTTATAGACATGGCGAAAGCTAAACGAATTGGAAACTGTAGCCTTTTGAAGGGTATGGTAGAATCTGATGGTATCATCGGAATACGTAGGACCACTAATACTAATACACTAATAGGATAATACATTATATAATACACTAATACACTAATAGGACCACTTTTTCTTTAAACTTCCCAGCCAAAATAGTTGCTTCAAGAATGTTTCCGGTGATCTTTTTGATGACCAAACGCGTACCGTTACATAATTGAGGTGGATTCAAATTACGGAGGAGAATAATAGGGGAACCAATCTTTAATCGAAGATTATGTGGTGGCATTCCAGGGATATCTAATGAATTTAAAAATTCAATCGGAAAATTTACACTTTCATTTTCATCAACAACAGTATCGATTGATTTAAAAGACATCAGATCGCCTGGTAACAACTGTTGTATCTGGAAGTTAATTTCGTCAACATCAACGTTTTTGGCTGCCAAAATCGCCCGTTGACTAAGCCATTCATGATTCAAATAATTATTCTGTGTATCCGGGAAAATACTCTGAATCAATTCATTTTTATCCTGAACAACAGTGCAAAAATTGTCTGGTAGTTTAATGCATTGCGTATTTGGTTGCAGTTCTATTTTACCGTTCCCAATATCTAGTAGTTGTTCGGAAAATATTTGTGCTGATGGATCATTTTGCAATTGTACTCGCATATTTATGGTCAATCGAAGTGTTTCAACACTTCGCCATAAGAATGATTGTTTCAAACATGCATTAATCTCATCCGCGAAAGTAGAGCGAGGTATAACCGGTAAGGTCTGCCGGAAGTCACCAGACAAAAGTAAGATAGCACCACCGAAAAGTTTATTATTGCTGTTTAAATCTTGCATAGTTCTGTTTAATGCTTCAAGTGAATATTTGTGTGCCATTGTGCACTCATCCCAAATTATTATAGAACTCTTCCGCAACACTGCAGCTATTCCACTATTCTTTTTGATGTGTAACACATTGCATCTGGTTTATTATGAACGTCCAATGGCAGCTTGACTAACACCAAAAATTTAAAAAGTGGAAATAATTGAATTATACGGTATTTCGTTCACTACAAAATAAATTTAATTAATTTTATAGCGTCAACAACACGTGGTAATTATGCTGTTAAAATGTAGCTTATATGACACGTTCGTAGATTTACCATAGCAGCGCCATCTATTGATTACTTACTCAACCCAGTCGAAAGGTATCGACATCTGTTAGAATCATTTGGAGTTAACAGATAATTGTGACTGTCAAATAATAACAGACAAAAAATAAATAAATAGCAGTAAATTAAAATTGCGACTATAATTTGAGATTTAAACTATCCTATCTCTCAAGTTGGATCGAACTGCACATGGTGTGCGAATTTTATTATAAACGGTTAAGTGGTTTAGGAGTCCATTGAGGACAAACATTGTGACACGAGATTTATATATATTAAGATATTCATCATTGACAAAACATTTCTTTCCAATCGCTTTGCACGAAAAATTTTCCATGATTCTCGATTACATGTAACTATAGGAACAAACAAATCTATTACTATTACTATTATATCTGATAAAACTAACTATGTGCTGAGTGAAAGTTCCAATATTTTGGTCATTACAACAGTAAAACATTGCTATATCGCTAAAAAACCATATCAACTATGTAGAAGCTACGCCAATAGTAGATAGATATACTCGCACTCCCAGAGCTTCCATACCAACAACAGAAAAGAGGATGTATAAACTTCATGTAAATAAATAATTTCACAAATAAAGGTAGATTTAAAATTACAATGTGAGGATAAAAATACATTTCGTACGTCAATAAAAGAGGTAACACAAACTTACAAAGGACTTTTGTCATCAAAGGCACACCACAAGCAAAAAGACTACCTACTCTTTAGAAATCTCCTTTGGATATTTCCATTAAAAACTTTTACAATATCAACGTAAACTATACAAGAAATCACAAACAACCAGTAACTTTGGACTGACTAAAAGAACTTAAGAAAAAGTCTTTTGCTGTAGGGACGGGTCCATCAACAGTCGAGTATCCTCAGTCTTCGACTGGTCTACGGTTAGTCCTGGCCCTGATTTACTTTGTTGATATATATTGCACGAATGCGGTCGCTAGATAGCACTCTCCCACTGCTGAACAAAGGCCTCCCCCAAATCCGGAAGGATTTGGGGGAGGCCCTGGAGAGGGAGGTGGCCCTGGAAAAGGATGCATGGAAATGCATCGTTTTCCAGGACCACCTCCCTCTAACCCTTGCGGTAGACATCTAGGTCGTCTCGCCACCTTGTCCTGGGTAGACTAAACTACTACTGGGTAAACTATGGACTAGATGTATGTCTGAAATAAATAAATAATTTAATTTAAATTTACCTACATAAACTCATGGCTTTTTCTAATAGGGGTAGGCAGAAACTATAGAACGCCACCTACTACGATCCTTGCGTACCGACTCCTTTTGCTTCGTTTACGTTCATACGGTCCATACAAGCTTTTATTATGTTATTATTACAAACATTTATATACAGGTTGGAAGTGACATCAACACGCAAACGGTTACTATGAATTCAGTACATTATTCTAGACGCCGCCCCAGAGCAGTATTTTTTTTTTTGTATGGCATCTTAAAAGTCAACCGAACCGGGCTTTCCTGTGGCTGCCTCAATAAATTAAGGCCTCCAGCCAGGGCATAAAGCTTAGACACTATTTATTATTATTATTAGGGGAATTTAAAGCTACAGGCTCAGCGGCGCGGGCTAGCTCGAGCAAGGGTCGGGGCGGGGATGGACGGGGACGTCGCGGCGGACCTCGGGGGCGAGGACGGAAGGACGACGGTCGGTTTACCCCTTAGAGTTGAAATTTTTAATCGGTTATATTACAGATAGTGCCATCCACGAAGACGCGCTTCAGTTTTTTCCCTAATCGGTTACAGTACAAGTGTGCAACATACCGCTATGTTTTAGTTTTGTCGTGTTTACTAATTACCCACTCATAAGTAATAGTGTGTATCGATAATACTAAAACACTAGCGAAGGTTGCACTCTTAAAAATAATACTTCCAAAATACCGGGACCCTAAGGCCCGAGATATTTAAACATATAAAAATAATAATAAAACTTTATTGAAACGAAAAAACTCGGTTTACAGAAACTCTTATAATACTGTGTCGCAGTCATTAACGCCCACCTCCAAAAAGTTCTTAACAAAAGCAAGACTAAAACAAATCAAATTCAAAATAATAAAAACAAGAATTTTAATAAGAAATAAAAAATCAAAAGGTATAATTAAAACTGAACAATATTCCACTGTGTTTGTATATGAGATTGTGTGTTTGTATGGAAGGATTGTGTAGTTTTGAGCGTACAGTGAATTCAAAATTCAAAAGTCATTTATTCAAACTAGGCTGAAAATCAGCACTTTTCGAACATCAAAATTACATAAGATAGTCCCCCAAAACGTCCACCCTTCACCACTTCCTAGTGCCTTTAGCTGGGAAGAAGTGGCGCAACAAACTCCCCAGCAGCACAGCTGTCTGTTCAAGTAAAAAAAAATACTCTATACAAAAGTATGCAAAAAAAAACATTATACAGCACAAAAAATAATTTAAATGATAAATTATTGGCCATATGTCAGCTAGCACACGCCAATATACTAACCAAAAACATCGAGAACTTTACTCAAGCAGAAATAAAAAAATAAAAACTAAACGTAAACAGAATTAAATATAAAATGATGATAAATGATGATGATGATATATCATTTTATAGTGGATTTCCGCAAGGTCACGCCTGAATCAATTAATTATCTTAGAACTAAATATCTAAATAAAGCCTCCAGGCATAGCGTACCCACTTATGTAAAGCTATGTGTATGTGTGTGTGTGTAGGAGAGAGGTGTCAGTTTGTGTAGGGCGTGTGTGTTTGCGCATGTTATACATATAAAGAGGCAATTAGAGAGTGAGTTTTTACATAGGTTTTTAATCCTTCATAAGTAATTGCATGAAGCCATTTTATCCGTGATCTGTCGACATTCTTGCAAGGTCAGTGGATATATATTGAGCTGTTTATTTACTCGATTATACAAAGTGGAGCTAAGAATGTGATATTGCCGCCGAGCAACTTGAACTCCACCTGGCAGACTGTCAGATCTGCGTTTTTGTGTAAAGACAACTGGATCGGAAGGAAGTTCTAAGTGTTTACGCTGCACTACAGCAAGAAGAAATGCGTTGGTAACTGTTGGTAACTCGCAAAGAGCGTACAGTTCAGTAGTTAAAATCGAACAGGTTTTTTATTTTCGACTGCGACTCGCAGTTTTGGCCACTAAGGTCTTGGCTGCTTAACCGGACTTTCCTGTGGGTGCCTTAAGCTACTACACTTAGAGCCAGAAGCAAGTAAACTATTCTAAATTAAAACTAGGCGAACGCTCGCTAAGGGCACCCCTGTGGGGTACGAACCTCGGCTTAGGGCGTCGCTGGGGGGAGGACAGCAAGAAGGGACAGGCTGGATCAAAATTTGGTTATCATCATGATTATTAGTCGGGCAATTTAAATCTACGTGCTCAGCTGCAACAACTGCTGGCACTTCGTTTTCGAGCAAGGGTCGGGGAGGAATTGAGCAGGTTTGTGAGTCATGACTTTTATACTGCTACTGCTGCTGCTGCCCTTTCCAGTTGGAGCATTAAGCACTTCCCAGCCCCACCCCAAACTGCAATACAAAATTTTTGGATGGAATGTGCCAGAGCGAAGTATACTGTTCGTAGTGTGGCAAAATCAGCAGATGTTCGCAGGTTTTTAAAAACAAATATTAATTTTCTGACCCTGGAAACCAGAGCATTTGCTCCTTCCATGTCAGCATACTATCTATTATTATACCCAAGTATTATCTCTTGTAATGTAAGTGTTTAGGAAGAAGAGTGGGCCGCGTCTTCGTGGATACCTCTATCTGTACCCTGTATATTATTATAAAAGCTCTTGTTACAGGCTAATTATTATAGAACTTTAATAAATTACAGTTGTTAATATTTGCTAAAATGGATTCTTGCAAGGAAATTTTGTACAGCTTCTTCAGTAGCTTACAAGACAGCAAACAATCATGCATTTTTTTTTTTTTTATTAATTATGGCACTAGCAGGCTTTGTGCCAATGTCAAGTAAAAAGGTTAGGAAACGGACGGGAGGGGTAAATTCGAAAAGGAATTATTGACAAGATCAGGTGAGTTATTAGGATCTAATTATATGTATTACAAAATTAAACTTACACAAAGTACTTATGAGGAAGGAAGGCATAATAGGAATTTATATATATATATATATTATATTATATTATTAAATCTTGATATCATTATGCAAAATAAAAGATGTAATTATAGGATAGAGTTTGGGATTCATAAGTAGGCATGACATTCGGGTAGGAAAAGGAACACGAGCACTAAGCAATTGTTGCAGAAGGTAGGAGTGGTCAAAACGGGAACACGAGAAAATTAAATGGTCCAAATCTCCAACATCAACACCACATTCACATATATCACTATCTACAATTTTAAATCTAGCAAGGTGGGAAGGAGTACACATGTGTCCAAGACGCATACGGCAAATAATGGAAGTAGAACGTTTGTCAAAGTTAAGTTTAAAAAACCAAGGTTTTATAGGGATGTTGGGTTGAATATTAAAGTAATGTTTTCCTTTAAATCTAGCACTCTCTCTCCAAAGCCTATCCCAAGAATCCCGAAGATAAACTTTAGGGAGAGATATCAGGTCATGACAATAATTTTTATATGGAAACACATCACCACAAGTTGATGCAGCTTTAGCCAACTGGTCAGCTTTTTCATTACCTACAATTCCACAATGACTAGGGATCCAAGCAAACATAACCGACAACCCTTTACACTTGCATATAAACAGTTTATTACGAATTTCAAAAATAATAGGGTAGTATGGTTTTAATTTAAATGGAAACTTTTCTAAAGCTTGAAGAGCTGATTTTGAATCTGAAAATATTACGGTTTTACTAAGTTTTGCTAAAATAATATATTCTAGGGCTTTAAATAATCCAAAACATTCACCCGTAAATACCGAGGCTTCCGGTGGCAATTTGACCTGTTGAATAATTTTATATTGTTTATGAAATACACCAACTCCCACACAATCACCAGCAGAATTTTTAGATGCATCTGTGAAAATGTGATGACAATCATTCCAATTCTCATTAACGTTGAAGTTAAAGAGAACATTTGACCCTAAATCCCTTTTGTGAACATCTACATCATAGCAGATAGTTGGAGAAATAATAAGAGGGTCAAAATCGTACATAAACAGTGGTAGAGAAGGAGATCGGTCTATACTAGCCTGAATAGAGATAATTTTACGATAGCTAATAATAAGATTAGGAATAGGTTTGTGACGCCAATACTGAGATGTTTGAACTAGTTCATTGAGAGTGTGTAACTTTAAAATAAGCGGGTGGTTGGAAAATTGCATAGCTCTCGTAAGAAACCTGTCGGATAAGAATTGTCTTCGAAGGACGAGCGGAGGTTCTACGCACTCAACTTGTAGAGCATTAATTGGGCTGGATTTCATAGCACCACAAACCAATCTCATAGCTTTAGACTGAATCATGTCTAGTTTTTTAATACCTGCAGCACTACCCCCTTCTAGCAGAAAAGTACCATAATCCAACACACTTCTTACAAGAGCATTATACAAAAGTTTCATACAGAAAGGGTGTGCACCCCACCATACTCCTGATAAGCATGTCATCATGTTTAAAGTACGTTCACATTTAGTATCTATGTATTCATAATGCGGTAAACCTGTGAGCTTACTATCTAACACGATTCCGAGAAATTTAGCTTTATTTTGTATAGTTAGTGGACAGCTGTTGTAGTTAACAGTGACAAGGGGAATAGATCTTTTCCTGGAGAAAATTATCACTTCACTTTTAGGTATTGATATTTCAAGGCCATTATTATCTAACCATTTCTTTAGCAAATTAAGAGATAATGATAGAGTATTACAAGCTTTGTTAAGGTTTTTATCAGTAGTGTATAACAACAAGTCATCTGCATACTGGAGGACAGAAACTGAGCCATTGAGAGACGACTCTAAATCATACGCATATATGTTATAGAGCAGTGGACTTAATACAGAACCTTGAGGTAAACCCTTATAAACACAACGAGACACTTTGGAGTCATCAGAGACAACTGATATAAATCTTTCAGATAACATATTAATTACAAAATGTATTAAAATAAGTGGAACATTTAGTGTTATGAGTTTCTGTTTAAGAATTGAAATTATAACATTATCATAAGCTCCCGAGATGTCCAGCAAAGCAGCCACCACATATTCCTTACGGGAAAATGCAATTTTAATATCTGTAGTCAGAATGCTTATACTATCTATAGTACTTTTGCCTTTACGAAAACCGAATTGGCTGTCAGATAATTTTGTATTTCTCTCAATGAACCACTCTAATCGATTCTTTACAAGGTGCTCTGCAGTTTTAGCTAGCACTGATGATAGAGCTATGGGTCTATACGATGACGAATCATCTGTTGGTTTGTTTGGTTTTAAAATTGGTAGAATTTCTTGTGACCTCCATGAAGCAGGAACATTACCCGACATCATAACATCATTGATTAAACTTAAATAGTATTCCAAAGAACCATCACTCAAATTGGATAAGAAGGAATATGGAATACCATCTTCTCCTGGAGAAGAATTTTTCACTGATGAGAGAACACCTTTTAATTCAGTCAGAGGGAATGGCGAATCCAAAGATAAAGAAAAATTTGTAGGAATTGCTAAACTAGGAGGAGAAAATATGACATTGGCCTCTGGAACAAAAGGTGGTGCTAAGCGGTCAAGGAAGCTAAATTAGAAGAGATGAAAGAAGATTGTTCATTAAAAGCAGATCTGAAACGTTTAATATTGCGCCAAACTAAAGAAGGTGGTGTGTCAGGACAAAGAGAGGAGCAGAAAGATCTCCATCCTGCCTGTTTTTTATTTCTAAGTAATTCCTGGGTGTCCATAATAACATTCTGCAAATTTTGTAAATTTTCATTAGACATGTCCAGAGCATATTCTCTCTCTGTAGTCTTTCTTCTACGCACAGCGTCTATACATTCATTATCCCACCAGGGTGGGAATGGAATTTTATCAGATGGGTTGTTATTTTTAATGGGAAAGAGTTGATTTGCAACTTCTATAAGGCATTTTGCAAAAGCCTCTGCCCTATCAGATTCTTCACCAATGACAGCAACAGGAAACTTAGAAATTCTGGACTCAACCATGGCTTTAAATATTGACCAATCAGCATCATGTAGTTTGTGTTTTAAATTAGAAGATCGTTTTTTGTTAGAACTATTTTTCAAAGGAGAAGAGATAATAATTGGATAGTCGTCACTACCAAAAGAATGTGGATATAGATTCCAGGACATACGAGAGGCAAGAGAGGGGGAACATATAGATAAGTCTACAGCACTTAAATTTTGTGTTGGACATGTGCGTCGAGTAGGGGTACCTGTATTGAGCACACAGAGGTTATGTGAATCCAAAATTTCTGCCAGGTCTACACCATGGTTATTAGTGATACTGGAACCCCAAGCTCGGTGATGAGAGTTAAAATCGCCTAAAATTAAACAAGGTATGTGGAGTTGTGTAAAAATATTATTTAGATCAGCAAAAGATGAAGGACAGGGCCGTGGTATATAAATAGATAAAATGGAAATATTATCAATACATACACCAATGACATTAATATCAGAATTTCTGATAGGGAAAACTAATCGAGAAAAAGGAATAGAATTTTTTACTAATATGGCAACACCACCATGTACATCAAATCTGTCATCTCGAAGACATGTAAATCCCGAAATACCAAAAATAAAACCTGGCTTTAGCCAAGTTTCTGTTAGACATACAACTGCTGGATTATATTTGTTTATAAGATATATCAAATCACATTTTTTGGGAACTACACTTCTGCAATTCCACTGTATAATCTTGGAATCCATCACTATGAGTTTTGTTAAGTATATCATTCAACATGGCAACGTGGTACGGTTTCAAGACATTATTCTGTTGCAATATTAATTTTGAAAGCAAATTTAAAAGCATTTCTAACATTCCCACACTATCAGAGTCATCAGAATTATGCTTTTTTTCCTGATCGTTCAACTTAAAAGCAGAACCATTCTGTGGGGAGGGAAACTGGTATTCATTTAATATTTTATTGTGAGCAACAACATCATAGCCTTTAGTAGGTTTAGGTGGAGAACGAGGTTTGGAAAAAAAGGTCTTTTTGTACGATGTATGGACTGGTTTTTCACTGGCAAAACTTAATCTAGCATTAGTATGATGTTGATGGCCATCATTAGTAGGGGCATGAGCAAAAACATCCGCATATGATTTTTTAGAAACTGGGAACAATTGTGATGCTTCAATATAGGAAATACAGCTATGTGACATGGCATGTTTAATTTGCTTCTGTCGGTCTAATTCAGGACAAGCCTTACTAATGGCAAAATGGAAACCAGAACACATAATACATGAAGCTTCTACAGAACCTTCCTCAATGTGACAAGAATCACCTGTATGGCCTTCTTGAGCACATTTAAAGCATCTCGGAGAAGAACGGCACATCACCTTTGTATGGCCATATCTACAACATTTATAACACTGTATGGTCGGGAATGTGTATGTTTCTACAGAGAATGCATTATAACACATAAATATCCTCTTTGGAAGTACTTGACCATCAAATGTCAATACAATTGATTGAGATGGCTTCCAAGTGGGAGAACCACCTACCATCATTTTGTAATTAAGTCTCCTAACTTTTAAAACCTTACCGCAGCCTATAGGGGTGGAAATATTATCACAAATTTCCTCATCAGTCCACTCAGTAGGGATACCACGAATAATTCCCATTCTTGTTACATTAAAGGTTGGAATAAATGTTTTCAGTTTGTTTACGAGAACATTTTCATTATTCAAAAAATCATTTGCCGCTGAGAAGCTAGTAAAAGCCACTGAACATTTATTCCTACCAATTCTTTTTACACTACCAGGAATTATACACTTGAATTCATTTTTCTTTAAGAAATTACCAAATGTCATGGGATGTAAAATTGTGCCGCTGTCAGGAGAAGATTCAATTTTTTGCACATGAACTACATATGGTTGTGCATCAGTAGGAAGGTACTCCTTACGACCTATGGTAGACTGACCAGATTCAGTTGTTACTGTCTGTTTGAGTATGGGTTGATGTACATGTTGTAAGGGAAGGTTTGGCACTGCAAATGAATGAGGTGCTGATGCAGGTTTAAATGTAGGCTCATGAGATTTCACAACCATTTCATTGGTGGAATTACACTGGCAATCAGAGTCATTATCATCTGGACTGGACCTCTTCTTCCTACGTTTGTTGCAGTGTTTGCAAACTTTACAGGCTCGAACGCGTTTTCGTGATGCTTCCCTTCCATCAAGGCCTGATAGAATGGAAGAATCAGTTTCCATGCCACTTAAATCCGAAATCGTTACATTGCAAGCCACAGGGGGACCCGGATTGGGGCCCGGATCCCCCAGCGCAATATCGGGGGGATCGCTCATCCACTCATACACCGATTGTAATAAAAATGTACAAAACTTACCGAATCACACCAAAATATTTACACAAAAATACTAAATTAAACTAACTACAACAAATATATACAACTATTAGACTCAACTGATCAAATTTACACAAAAATAAAAATAATTTTGAAAATTAGCTGAAAAGACTCCCGCCTTCGACGAAGTTTCCCGCGCTTTTTTTTCAATCATGCATTCATTTTGCGAGCAATAACAGGCAACCATAGAGTTATTATTTATTTTCCGGACAACACAGATGGATAGTCCGTAGAAAGCTTTACATGCCACATTAAGTTTTTTATTGGCTATTTTACTACATAATAAACTAGGTAAATTTTATTTCAAAGAAAAAGTATGTGTAAAGCCGGGCACTCCATAGACAATTTTCACGCAAACTCAGCCTCCGTGCAGCCCACCACACCACTATGTACTAAGCGCTAACACATCAGTAATAAAGTTGAATATCGCGTGCGCTCTTTGGTCGTGTTCGAGCACGGAATTAAATGTCGTAAGTCTCAATTTCTTATTTCTTTTATAACTAAACTAATTTGATCTAGAGAAAAAACGAGTTATATCTGGATAATAAACTATATTTTCTTACTGTCAGTAATTATTTTAGTCTTGTTTTTGTTTCAAATAATCTTTAAAAAGACTTGATTTTCTAATAAAAAATGAATCGAGCGAAAATGTTCGAATTACGTAACTGTCTATTTATGGAAAGAAAAAGATTTAATAATTCATATACTAAAGTTCCATTTTAATTTTAATGCGTGACTTCTTCAGAATATTAATGCAAATTAACATACAATTTAGGGGCCTCCACTTAAAACTGGTTATATCATTTCTGTCGAAACAAGTTTAACAGTAGTCTTTTTTTGGGGGATTTTTGTAACATTCTTGATTGTTCATTTTTATTTTATTATTTTTGTTTTGTTTTTTTTTGCAACGAAGTATTGTTTATGGCCAGGGGAGGCACTAAATAAAAATATTGGGAGATACATAAGTTCTGGACTTCTAAGTCAATCAATAAATCAACTAAGTCTATCGCAGTCCACTCTGGATATATGCCTCTCCCAGGCTGCGCCACAACACCCTGTCCTCCACCTTCCTCATCCAGTCTGTCCCAGCCACATTTTTAAGGTCGGTCTAGCTGAAGGCGTCCAACACTAAGCTTGCCTATAGGCGGTCTCTCTCCACCGGCCATCGGTCCTTCGACAAACATGGCCAACCGGTCAGTAATGGAACTTGTAATTACCATGTAGGTTCAAACAACCCCTGATCTTGGGGGCAATCGAAAACTGGGGGGGCATCCATGCCCGAAGCGCCAAATTTTACAAATTCAAGCGTGGCAGACAAGTGCACCATCCAGCACAGCGCAACTTTGCAATAAATGAAACATGCAGCACTTAGTTATATTTTTTCTCTGCGGGTGGTGCACTGACGAAATCACTGATTAGCGTAGGCATATGTCATCAAATGATGCGAGCAGGTTGCGAGCAGGCGCAGTTGAAGTCTTTTATTATTGTGGTTGAATTCTGCCAGGAATTCGATGAGAGCCTCAGTGGTCAAAAAGTTAAAAGAAAAATCCTATTATTGAAGTTTTACTACGCGTACCGGGGGCGACAGGCGTCCCGCCTGTTCCGAAGCCTGCCTCGCCTTTCCACATAATTAATTAAGTATGTGACAGATACATGGTGCTCACATATTTATAAACATTGTAAAAGTATACGATTTTCAACAAAAAAAAATACAATTTATAAGTCAATGTGTGAGGAAGCCATAGCAGAATGTAAAGTCAATGTCATATAACAAAAAATTATACAATTAAATTAGCAACCTGTTTGATATTGTCTAGATTCTAGATTATCCTATGGAGCAGGACCAGCATGCTTCCAAGCATTCTTATCTTGGATATAATCCTCTAATTTGTAATATGCTTGTTTACAAAGTGTAAGTACTTTTAATGTTTTGAGGAAAGAATCTGTCGTTCTTTTTATCTATTTTCGTATAGTAATTTTATTCTAGGTGCATCGTTTTCACCGAAATATAATTTTTTAATTAATGTACCTAAACAAAATATTTAAAAAAACAGAGTAACGGTGGAATTTCTTGCCCATTCTTCTTCATAGGAAAACTACCTTTTGTTGTTTTTGAAACGATCATCTCAGACGCTAATCTAAGATAATCTTGTCCGGCCCTCATAATTATAGTCTGACTGACATTGTGTGTTCTACCTCTCAGTGTTTTCGGAGTTTCTTCCAGAAGGGCAAGAAACACGGTCTAGTTTTCAAAATCGACGCCTTTTATGTTTTTATTTTTTTATTAATTAAAATGGAAATTTAACCCGCTTTTACAGAACGCAGTGTTTTCTGCCTCCTGAAAAGTTACTTCTTTTATTCTTACGAGGTTTTCACTCTAAGGCGTCGAAATATTTTTGTTTTGACGTGTCAAAGTATTTTTGTTAATACAATTAGTATTAACAAAAATACTTTGACACGTCAAAAAAAAAATATACAGCAATAAATATAATTTATCAATTACAACATGGTTTTAAAACAAGTACCTATTAGGTCGCGATAACTCCTGGTTTTATTTTCACTGCCGTTTTATTCAGAAATTAATATTGCTATGTTGTTTTAGAAATTATTGCTATGCTGTATTGGAGAGGCCAATGATGATCATTATTATTTAAATGTCTGATATATCTCGGGACCTTGAGGCCTCTGACCTTTGGAAGGCATACGAGGGGCCTAAGGCAACTCGAAGAGGCCCCTTAGACAGTTTTAAGTGTTGAGGCACCAACCGACGATTATCCCTGTATGCACTATGCAAGTGCACCCAAGGACAACCCCCGGTTGGTACAGAACTATTGCAGGATATGGAAACAAAGATATTGGATTATGAGTTTGGGTGGCTAAGTGAACTGGTTATCTAGAACTATGGAAAGACTATGGCCGCTGTCTGACCAATATTTTATATAAAATTACACAGTCAAATGGCAGAGGGTGACTTAATTAATAATGGGCCCCCAAAACGGTCGCTAGCACAGTGTCGTAGCGACAAGGGGGCAACATGTCTTGAGGTGCTTATGAGGCGGCGGCGGTGATCTCTCGCGTCCGGCCCTGGTTCAGGCCATGGTACGGAGCGAGAGGAAATGGGAGGCCGTCACCTCCTTCTGCGAAGCGGTAATGCTCGCGAAGGAGGAGGCGGAACGCGTGAGGGAGAGGCAAATTTCGCGCCCTCACGCCCCTAACCGCCGCAGGAGGAGACGCCCAGGGCGTCGGGAGTCGCAAGCCGATTTCCGGCCACCGTAGGCGCGGGCTTGCGGACTGTGAGCAATGGGTAGCTCACCGTTCGATAAGGACCAAGCCCGGGTCGACGGCGCGTTGTGTTCCACGCGCGCCTCAAAGAGATGTCAGCATAATTGACGGGGTCCGCTAGGGCCGATGCCTGCCGGGGTTGCGAAGAAAACCGAAAGGGAGATCGTGGCCCCCGGCGACAGGGCAACCGAAGGAACACGGGTGGGTTTTAGTCAGTAAGAGTCTGACACGCCCTCCCGCTCCGCCCAGAGCGGGAGAAGTTATTTGATGTATTCCCACCCAAAAAAAAAAAAAAAAAGGTGCTTATGAGGAGTGGAGAGATATTCCACAGCTATCAAGACAATCCCGGAAGTACTGTCAAGATACCTACCAGCATCTTACTGGAATACTTCCTTCCTCCGAGTACGTTTGCTCTTGTGATTCTCCACTCAGGCCGGCCAATAAAGGCAAGAATGAGGTGGAAGCTCTGTTCCTCGTCAGTGCTCACTCCAGCCGGCCAATAAAGGCAAGCCAAAGTCGATGAACAAGACTTCTCCCAGGAGATAGGGTCCGTGGGGCCGCTACTACCCAACAGCTCGCCACACTGCCCTGCGGGTTTCTGTATCTCTCGTAGTCTCTTGGTCTGGCTCCTCATCCCAGACCTGTTCCGGCAAAGTAAAATTTACCGACACAGGGCTAGAGTTCGGAGCGCGCAAGCCCCACCACGACGTAAACGTAGAAATACGGTCGTGGGGATATTATTATTTTCCTTTATTTCATTATTTACATATAAATTATATTTTTGAATATTAGAATGAAATGATATAAAACATTTAAAAATATAAAAAAATAGTAGCCCACCGGTATCGGGAACAGGGGCCAAGCTACCGGTGGTCAGGGCTCCAGAGAGAGGAACCTTCTGACAATGCGAGCCGTGTCCAGGAGTACCGCTATCTGAATCAAGCCCTTAATCCAGCTGCCCACCTATGTTGGTCGAGGCTCTTGGCAATTAAGCCATTGGCTGATATGACTATCGGTACAATGATTGCCGAGTCCACATCCTACATGTCGACAATCTCGCAAGCCAAGTCAACATACTTGATTTGTTTATCTTTATCGACTTTCAAATAATCATTTGAATAATCATTGTGCGCTCTCCTCGATCCACCATCGCTATATCAGGCTAATTTGTAACAATAGTCCTGTCAGTGATGATGGATCGATCCCAGTACAAAGTGATAATTCCATTTCAAGAACTGGGTCGTGCATATACCTGTAGTACGGCACTTCCGATTCCAGAAGGCTGTATTTCAGAGCAAGTTGCTAATGGATAATCCTGGCTACAAGGTTGTGTCTAAGCAAGTACCCTTCGTTAGCTAGTCGAGAACACCGCAAATAATATATTATTACTAGCTGACCCGGCCACGCGTTGCTGTGGCTAAAGTTTTTGTTATATTACATTATAGTAAACAATCTAAGAGGAACAATAAGAGAACATCAGTCACGGAGTCCACTATGCTTTTTCACACAGATGGTATTTGTAAAAAAATATGGTGATCTCCTTATTTGACTTTCTACTACTATAACCCTTTAGTACAATGAAATTATTTACGAACAAAGACGAAAATGTTGATGTTGGTATACAAATTCACTGGATTGAGATTTGAAGGGGAAGTACGTTGAACACAATTTATTAAAATGTTCTTACACTTGATATTAAGCAGAAATCAATAGGTACAAAATAAAAATTTATCAGATTTATTATTTCCATTTAATTTTATAACAAATATAAGTATATTACAGTATAATACAGTAAATAACATGTGACGCTTAAACTCATGAATGAGGTAGGCAAGGCAGACAGTCTTAAACTTTTAAACATTAATATCTATTTTTTTTAATTATAAATACTTTCAATTTCAATTTAATTTAACACCAATCGGTGCACAATGTTTTTGGTTAACCTGTCTTTAGCTAACACAAATAGATTCGACGATTTCCCAACACGTGAACACGCAACATATAGTTGCCCATGAGAAAAACATGGATTTTCCAAATCTAAACCACAAATAGACATTGTTTGACCTTGAGATTTATTTATAGACATGGCGAAAGCTAAACGAATTGGAAACTGTAGCCTTTTGAAGGGTATGGTAGAATCTGATGGTATCATCGGAATACGTAGGACCACTAATACTAATACACTAATAGGATAATACATTATATAATACACTAATACACTAATAGGACCACTTTTTCTTTAAACTTCCCAGCCAAAATAGTTGCTTCAAGAATGTTTCCGGTGATCTTTTTGATGACCAAACGCGTACCGTTACATAATTGAGGTGGATTCAAATTACGGAGGAGAATAATAGGGGAACCAATCTTTAATCGAAGATTATGTGGTGGCATTCCAGGGATATCTAATGAATTTAAAAATTCAATCGGAAAATTTACACTTTCATTTTCATCAACAACAGTATCGATTGATTTAAAAGACATCAGATCGCCTGGTAACAACTGTTGTATCTGGAAGTTAATTTCGTCAACATCAACGTTTTTGGCTGCCAAAATCGCCCGTTGACTAAGCCATTCATGATTCAAATAATTATTCTGTGTATCCGGGAAAATACTCTGAATCAATTCATTTTTATCCTGAACAACAGTGCAAAAATTGTCTGGTAGTTTAATGCATTGCGTATTTGGTTGCAGTTCTATTTTACCGTTCCCAATATCTAGTAGTTGTTCGGAAAATATTTGTGCTGATGGATCATTTTGCAATTGTACTCGCATATTTATGGTCAATCGAAGTGTTTCAACACTTCGCCATAAGAATGATTGTTTCAAACATGCATTAATCTCATCCGCGAAAGTAGAGCGAGGTATAACCGGTAAGGTCTGCCGGAAGTCACCAGACAAAAGTAAGATAGCACCACCGAAAAGTTTATTATTGCTGTTTAAATCTTGCATAGTTCTGTTTAATGCTTCAAGTGAATATTTGTGTGCCATTGTGCACTCATCCCAAATTATTATAGAACTCTTCCGCAACACTGCAGCTATTCCACTATTCTTTTTGATGTGTAACACATTGCATCTGGTTTATTATGAACGTCCAATGGCAGCTTGACTAACACCAAAAATTTAAAAAGTGGAAATAATTGAATTATACGGTATTTCGTTCACTACAAAATAAATTTAATTAATTTTATAGCGTCAACAACACGTGGTAATTATGCTGTTAAAATGTAGCTTATATGACACGTTCGTAGATTTACCATAGCAGCGCCATCTATTGATTACTTACTCAACCCAGTCGAAAGGTATCGACATCTGTTAGAATCATTTGGAGTTAACAGATAATTGTGACTGTCAAATAATAACAGACAAAAAATAAATAAATAGCAGTAAATTAAAATTGCGACTATAATTTGAGATTTAAACTATCCTATCTCTCAAGTTGGATCGAACTGCACATGGTGTGCGAATTTTATTATAAACGGTTAAGTGGTTTAGGAGTCCATTGAGGACAAACATTGTGACACGAGATTTATATATATTAAGATTATAGTTTTACGCTCCTTTTGAGTACGCCTCTCGTTAAATCTAACACTCTTGATACTTTTTGGTGACCCACAAGGCAGTATGTTGGGCCCAAATATTTTAATTAAAAAAAAACCACAAATCTTTATGCCCATTATAATAGATACGGTAGGTAACGATAGTTAATTTTTAGATTTTGTCTTTTTTTTTTAAGTCATGATTTGTGTCCGGGCAATCGGCTCACCCCTATTATATGGGACGTATAAGATGAGTACCACGCCAAATTCGGGAATAGGTACTAACTACCTCTGCTGAAGTGCCTATTATACCCCTTCGTGAGATACAAGTGTCGTGTAATGTATGTTAATTATGTGTAAATAGCTTCCGCTAGCGCCTTCGCCCGCGTGTTATCTTTATAAATTATAGCCTATGTTACTCAGTGCTAATATAGTATTCTACTGGTGAAAGAATTGTTTAATTTGGTCTAGTAGTTTTTGAGTTTATTCATTACAAACAAACAAGTAGAAAATCAAAGTTTTTCTCTTTATAATATTAGTTTAGATTAGCGACCCTTCCATGTTTCGGACGGTTTGTATGACTTGACAAAACATTGAAATTTCTTATTAGTAAGTATATGTAATATTAATATATTAAACACATAAACCTTCCAGAATACAATTCTTTAAATATGATGGTGGAAACAACATCAAAATCGGTTGCGTAGTTTCGGAGAACAACATGGTCACACAGACAGACACGAAAAGCATCTTTAATTTATAATATTTGAAGATAATGATATTTCTAATTAATTTATTTATTAACAACCAACTTATGTTTACAGTTTGCACCACATATACAAGGTCGAAAAAAAAAGAGCAATATTTGTATATCAATCAATCTGCCTAGCCTTTTCCCAACTATGTTGGGGTCGGCTTCCGGTCTAACCAGATGCAGCTGAATACCAGCATTTTACATGGAGCGACTGCCTATCTGACGTCCACAACCCAGTTACTGGGTAGTATGATAGATTCCCCTTGGTAAGACTGGTTGTCAGACTTTTGGGCTTCTAACTACTTGAAACAACTCTCAAAGATCTACCGAATGACAGCCGGGACCAACGGCATAACGTGCTTTCCGAGGCACGGAGGAGTCTCGATATGTAAAGATGGTCTCCCATCCACGGACCAACCCCGGCAAGCGTAGCTTAACCTGATGGATCGACTCGTGCGGCTGTTATTACTTAGCCACGAGCTCCTCAATATTTGTATATAAATATAAGTATACATATTTGTACTCACGATCTCGAAATTTGCTCTAACGATTTCGATGAAAGTTGCAATATGGGAGTTTACGGGGGCGAAAAATTGATCTAGCTAGGTCTCATACCTGGGAAAATTTGTTTTCTCCGTATTTTCACCAGAGCAGAGCTCGATCGCCCAAAGTTTAAAACAAGATAATGAATAATGACATGGCAGCACGGAATAAGTAAGTAACTACTACCATAGCTGCATGGAATAAGTAGGTACTATACATGGAGTACTATGAAATTTCCTATACTATTAAATAAGCATTCCTTATTATCACCAGAGCAGAGCTCGATCGCCCAGATACTAAATACCTAATTGTGTTGAGACCTGTCGTCTGTACACAATTTCAATTGGTGTACCTACGTTTTGTACCTACCTGACCTGAAAACGGCTCAAGGTGAATACTAAGCAGGCGACCGATTAAGGTATTACTTGCCAAATATAGATTAACGTTTAAAATTTAACTAGTGTTTCAATTTACATTGAAAGTAGTTAGAAATATTAACACACTCATTGTAAAAACATTGGTAGCCCGCAAATTTGCTCACGTGTTTTTCAATTTGCAGGTCAGCGTTAGGTGGTATGTTGATTAAAATTATGATTCGCTACCTTATCAAATAACGTTCATCAGAATAGGGAAGATAACATTTTTTTTTGTTCGTCAGCTATCTTAATAAAAAAACATTGGACACATAATTTTTCTTTATTTACATTATTAAAAGATTACGGCGATACATTGGGTTAAAATGTACAATGACTTCACGAATATGTAGATTTCATACTTACTTGCGACGTAGCGACCCCCACTTCCCAACTTTCATGCGTTTTATCTAAGTATTTTTTAGGGAGTGCGTCCGCTGCCGGCGCCGGCTCCCAAATATAACGCCATTGGGAACCGGTATGACATTACTGCCGGCAGCCGAGATTAAAAACATCGGCTGCCGGCACATTACATACTCTGTGGCTGGCACCGCCGGCTCCCATAATGAACACCGGCGGCGCGGCGTGGCGTTTATGGAATCCCTTCCAGTATTCAAAACTCTGTTTTGCGAGAATGTGACGCGTATTTTATAACCGTTTTAAATTTATTTTTCAATTTATAACAAAACCTTTTTGTTAATAAAATTGGGTAAAATAATAGCCATTGGGTTGCCTATCCCCTTGACCTCTTTATAACCTTACTAAACCCTATATTTGCACAAATAAATAAAACTTAAGAGTCTGCTGTCAAACTAACAGCTTTTTACTAAATGTATATGAAAGTATGTACGGTACTTATAAAATATGTAAAAAAAAACCTCTCCGATCCGAAAGAGGTACTGCAAAACATTTACATTATTGTTATTGAAAATCAAAAAGTTATTGCTATTTTACAATTCAAACTTTTAGTACAATCCCTAAAAAAATAGCAAATTTTCAACAGGACTCATAAGTTATGACTTGTGACACCCGCTAAACAAGGGCCACCCGTTACCTATGTAATAAATAAACCGGTAAAATTCTCCATTGAAAAAAAAAAGTTGCGAATTTTTTTTACATTTTTTTCTTAAAATTTCCACATAATTAGAATCAAACAGGGTTTTTTTTTACATTTTGTATAGACGCACAGACAAAAAACATTTTTGTCTGTGCGTTTGTTCCGGCCAATCTCAGAAACGGCTGGACCGATTTGATGTCATAAGGAGTAACTTAGCCTACTTTTATTTTAGAAAAATAAAGAATAAGGGTCCACCCTGGCAAATCTGCGGGCAGCAGTTAGTCATTAATAATTTATTTATTTTATTTCTTTATCTCTCCCGTATTATTATCAATATTAAAAACGCCGATTCATTAGGTATTTTATTTAAATATGGGCGATTTTCTACAACTGCAAATAGTAACTTTGTAACTCACAGTATCATTAAGAAATACAAATTTATCTTTGCGATTTTAAAAATTTCAGGTGCAAATTTTTTCGTTTAGTATTTTTATTTATCTGAACTAAAAAACCGGCGTAGTGCGAGCCGGACTCGTACACGAAGGGTTCCGCACCACCATACAATATTTAAAACACAATATATTTTTAGGGTTCCCAGAATAAAATAAAGTTAAACATTAAAGGGAGTCAGTCCTCCTACAAGAAACGTGTTTCTTCGGCGTTTTTGCTAAATATGGTACGGTGGCATGGAACCCTTCGTGTGCGAGTCCGACTCACACTTGGCCGGTTCTTTTATTGGAACGAAGTTCCTTATCGCACTTTATACTTTGCACACTTGGCAAATGAATACTAGACCGAAAAACGCATAACATATCGACCGTAACGACACTTTTTTAGGGTTCCGTACCTCGAGGAGAAAAAAACGGAACGAACAAATATCAATTTTTGTGACCCAAACACGGCCGTGTAACGAAAATAAAATAATTTTGAATGTGGGGACACTTTTCGGGGACGATGTGAAAAATTAAAAAAAAAAGATTCGCAAACGGTACTGTGTGACATATCAAATGAAAGGACTTGTTGTGAGAAAATATTCTTACAACACTCACAAACAAATACTCAATTTTTTTATTTTATAATTTTAATAAATGCTTTCAAAGATAGGTATTTAAGAAATTAGATGAAAATTTACCATTACCACAACCCCTTATCTCCGAAACTACTGAGCCTATATTTTTTTTTTTTAAATTAGAAAATGTTTCTATACTTATAGATTACAGAAATACTTATAAGAAGTTTATGGTCTTAAAATAATATGGTAAATCTCCCAATATTAAGCATACAAACTTACATTTGCAGTTGGAATGTATGGGAGAACATGTTTTTCAACTTCAATGTAAAGTTTGTGCTTGTGATAAATTTATCCCAACTATGGAACCCTTCATTGTGCGTGGTCCGACACGCTCCTGGCCGGTTTTTTTTTCTTTAGTAACTCTGAAATGTTGTTAATTTATTTCTTTGTGCATATTAATTAGTACATAATATACTGCGATAGGAACTTCCTTCCAACCGGGTGTCCCATGACACCCCTCGACTTATTTCACTTCAAAACTTCAGAAACTTAAACAGCGGCCCACAAATAAAGAAGGTTGGATACCCCTGATCTAAATCCTTAAGAATCTAACCTAGAACCAACTTATACCAGTTCCAATTGCATACTCGTTTTAACCACTTGTGGCCAAAACATACTTATAAATAATATTTATTTTATATTTAAGTAATCTTAGACAAAAACGATAATGTAAGAAAAAGCAACATTTAGTTAAAAATATAAATAAGTAATTGTCAGTTCTGTATTTTTGTTTTTAAATTGTGTTAAATAGTTTTAAAAAGTTTTATAAACTTTCTTCTAAAATGTGTGGAGATCTATACTTTTGGAGACAGGTTCGTATGTTTTCAAATATATTTACTAGGTATACCCGTTGTTTTTAATCGACTGAGCAAAAGCAGACAGGTTGTGTTTTTCACGCGTAGGTATATTTGTATGTGGGATTCTTTATTTCCTAACGGCTGGATGGATTTTAATATAATTATGAGATGTCTATCGACTCGTCTAGATCGCGCAAAGGGTAGGTTTTGTTTATAAAAAAAACATTTTACAAAAATAAAACAACCGACTTCCAAAAAAAAGCACTACGAAGTGAAAAATAACTTTATTAATTTCGGAAGTCGGTGTCCTTGGTTTTGAATTTTCGTTTTTTTGCAACCGGCTTCCGGAATTAAAGTTATTTTTCATTTAGTAGTGTTTTTATTGGAAGGGGTTGTTTTATTTTTTGTAATTTTTATAAAATATTTCTTTTTTAGTTGTGATACCTACCCCACACAAATTGGAATACCACTACCTGATATTTAAATAACAGTGACAGAAACTATTATAACATCATCTACATAGACTAAGTGGGAAAAATACTTATTAATGAAGCTAACTCAAAAAATACCCAAGCAAAGCTAATAAAATTTATATAAGACCATTTCTGAATTACGACCTACGAAATAAAAAAAGAATCATCAAAATCAATTCATAATTGGCAGAGTAATCGCGTTATAAAAAATAACCAATAAAAAACTGTCCTCCTTTTTGAAGTCGGAAAATGAAAATAGAGGATGTTGACTTCAAAAAGAAACGTCCAGAAAAAAAATTGTACCGTGACCATGTGGGCTACCTAATCAAAATAAGGTTACAAAAAAGTTAACTACTTATTAAAGTAAACAATTAACTTTCCTGGCTGTTGCTACGCAGCGTACGTACGTGCGGTTGACGGCACAATTTAACTGCTTAAAAACTTCTTGTTCCTCCAGGTATTCATCCTAGCGTCGGGCTTGTTTTACTCTGTCAGCGTGGGCATCATGCTATCATTTCCATCAGTGCTGACTCCTGCCCTGGTTTCTTCCAATAGCACCGACATTCGAGCTACTTCCAGCCAAGCTTCTTGGATAGGTGAGCTTCATTTATTAGTCTAGATTTGGAAGATTTCTGGTACAGTAGGCCACTCGTCGGTAGTACACTTTGACCTTGGGCTGTACGCCATGCCTTATCACACCTGGATGAGAATGGCCTGGGCCTGACGACGGAGACCATCACGGGACATTGCTAGCTAAAGAAATATTTCCACACAATGGGCATAATGGACAGCCCTCTGTGCAGGGCAGGGCTGAGGAAACTGTTCCACATGTGCCCTCTGAATGCACAAGCTTCACCTAGATTACAACAGAAACACTCAGGTCACCCAGATCTTTCACAGGTGTTGTGAATAGAGCAGGAGATTTAATCAACTTCTAGAGGGAGGAGGTGGGCTGATTGGAATAACCACCGACGGCCGGCATGGCCCACGCACAGTGGTTCACTTGAAGTAGTAAGTGCCGTAACCAAACCCTTTAAAATAACATAACTACATAGGCCAGCCAGTACGTAGCCAGTACGGGTTTCAATAGAATAAAACTTTGTTTGTGGTACCTACCCCACACAGTCGTTCGTCGAGTTGAGCTCCACGATTACTGACAAGTGCTTGTACTGACTGGACAGGTCCACTCAAATCTGTGTGGTTCTATCCACAAAATACAATTTCAGACACTAATCTACATGGTCCTCATATGGCCTGACCAAGATTATGTCTGGACTTTAAAAGAGACTGCGATCTCTGAGTTTGTTTCGGCCTTTCTTCTCAGAGTAGTCAGATAGGAAATACCGAACTCATTTAGCTTTTTTTTTTTCTATTACTTGTAAAAGGGATACCGGTGTCCTATTTCATTTCACAAATTCGAATAGTTACCACTACCTGTTATGTAAGTTACAGTGACAGGGAGTTATTATAACATCACTCACATAGACTAAATGGGAAACATACGTATTATTGAAGCTAACTCAAAAACTACTTGAGCAAAGTAAATCTTCTATCTTATATATATGTTACGGCTAAAACCCGAAGTATGGCTACACCTAGTTTTAGCCGGCTACAACTAGGTGCGACGGGTAGCAGTTGGTAAAACTTGCCTAAATGGACCTTGGCCGGTGTGTTATGTGGTCACAGTTCTAACCTAACCTAACCTACCTTTCAGCCATTTTCATTTTCTACAGCTAAATGTAACCAACTGCTACCGGCCGCACCTAGTTGTAGCCGGCTAAAACTAGGTGTAGCCGCACTTCGGGTTTTAGCCGTGACATATCTTAATATATATAAATCTCGTGTCACAATGTTTGTCCTCAATGGACTCCTAAACCACTTAACCGTTTATAATAAAATTCGCACACCATGTGCAGTTCGATCCAACTTGAGAGATAGGATAGTTTAAATCTCAAATTATAGTCGCAATTTTAATTTACTGCTATTTATTTATTTTTTGTCTGTTATTATTTGACAGTCACAATTATCTGTTAACTCCAAATGATTCTAACAGATGTCGATACCTTTCGACTGGGTTGAGTAAGTAATCAATAGATGGCGCTGCTATGGTAAATCTACGAACGTGTCATATAAGCTACATTTTAACAGCATAATTACCACGTGTTGTTGACGCTATAAAATTAATTAAATTTATTTTGTAGTGAACGAAATACCGTATAATTCAATTATTTCCACTTTTTAAATTTTTGGTGTTAGTCAAGCTGCCATTGGACGTTCATAATAAACCAGATGCAATGTGTTACACATCAAAAAGAATAGTGGAATAGCTGCAGTGTTGCGGAAGAGTTCTATAATAATTTGGGATGAGTGCACAATGGCACACAAATATTCACTTGAAGCATTAAACAGAACTATGCAAGATTTAAACAGCAATAATAAACTTTTCGGTGGTGCTATCTTACTTTTGTCTGGTGACTTCCGGCAGACCTTACCGGTTATACCTCGCTCTACTTTCGCGGATGAGATTAATGCATGTTTGAAACAATCATTCTTATGGCGAAGTGTTGAAACACTTCGATTGACCATAAATATGCGAGTACAATTGCAAAATGATCCATCAGCACAAATATTTTCCGAACAACTACTAGATATTGGGAACGGTAAAATAGAACTGCAACCAAATACGCAATGCATTAAACTACCAGACAATTTTTGCACTGTTGTTCAGGATAAAAATGAATTGATTCAGAGTATTTTCCCGGATACACAGAATAATTATTTGAATCATGAATGGCTTAGTCAACGGGCGATTTTGGCAGCCAAAAACGTTGATGTTGACGAAATTAACTTCCAGATACAACAGTTGTTACCAGGCGATCTGATGTCTTTTAAATCAATCGATACTGTTGTTGATGAAAATGAAAGTGTAAATTTTCCGATTGAATTTTTAAATTCATTAGATATCCCTGGAATGCCACCACATAATCTTCGATTAAAGATTGGTTCCCCTATTATTCTCCTCCGTAATTTGAATCCACCTCAATTATGTAACGGTACGCGTTTGGTCATCAAAAAGATCACCGGAAACATTCTTGAAGCAACTATTTTGGCTGGGAAGTTTAAAGAAAAAGTGGTCCTATTAGTGTATTAGTGTATTATATAATGTATTATCCTATTAGTGTATTAGTATTAGTGGTCCTACGTATTCCGATGATACCATCAGATTCTACCATACCCTTCAAAAGGCTACAGTTTCCAATTCGTTTAGCTTTCGCCATGTCTATAAATAAATCTCAAGGTCAAACAATGTCTATTTGTGGTTTAGATTTGGAAAATCCATGTTTTTCTCATGGGCAACTATATGTTGCGTGTTCACGTGTTGGGAAATCGTCGAATCTATTTGTGTTAGCTAAAGACAGGTTAACCAAAAACATTGTGCACCGATTGGTGTTAAATTAAATTGAAATTGAAAGTATTTATAATTAAAAAAAATAGATATTAATGTTTAAAAGTTTAAGACTGTCTGCCTTGCCTACCTCATTCATGAGTTTAAGCGTCACATGTTATTTACTGTATTATACTGTAATATACTTATATTTGTTATAAAATTAAATGGAAATAATAAATCTGATAAATTTTTATTTTGTACCTATTGATTTCTGCTTAATATCAAGTGTAAGAACATTTTAATAAATTGTGTTCAACGTACTTCCCCTTCAAATCTCAATCCAGTGAATTTGTATACCAACATCAACATTTTCGTCTTTGTTCGTAAATAATTTCATTGTACTAAAGGGTTATAGTAGTAGAAAGTCAAATAAGGAGATCACCATATTTTTTTACAAATACCATCTGTGTGAAAAAGCATAGTGGACTCCGTGACTGATGTTCTCTTATTGTTCCTCTTAGATTGTTTACTATAATGTAATATAACAAAAACTTTAGCCACAGCAACGCGTGGCCGGGTCAGCTAGTATATATATATAAAATTAACCCCTATTTCCCTTGGTCACAGCATCACGCGTGAACGGCTGGACCGATTTCGCTAATTCTTTATTTTGTATTAATTATTGTCAGGAGAAGGTTCTTATGAAAGAAAAAAATAAAATAGTTGCGCGGAAAATTAAAAAAAATTAAGAAAACTTAACGACTATAATTCACTTTTCAAATGTAACCTTAGCGCTTTTGACATTACTGTCAGTCGTTTGACAGTTGGCGCGATTGACAGAATGGGCGATGCAAACATAGAAACAGAACAAAGTCTGTCGGGTCAGCTAGTAATTTATAATTATCCCCTTGATGGTCGGGACCGGTGGACCACCTAGGAAATTTAAACAAAAGAAGTATTTTCCAAATCGGTCTAGTCATCTTCGAGTAAACATACATTAAACAAAAGATTCCGATGAACTGAAAAACCTCCTCCTTTTTAGAAGTCGGTTAAACAGGCCAGCTTGTGCTGATTTTGCTATCACTGACGTGCGACCATAGACATCCGCGTGCGACCTACTGAACATCATCTTTCCCAACTGTTATTGCAGATATCCATAGGCGGCGATAACCACGTAATATCAGGGGCCGACGACGCGTCGGTTTTTTACCAACCAATCAATCTGCCTATTCTTTTCCCAACTATGTTGGGGTCGGCCTCCAATCTAACCGGATGTAGCTGAATACTAGTATTTTACATGGAGCGACCACCACAACCCAGTAACTAGGTAATACGATACCCCGTGGCTTACTGGTTGTCAGACTTTCGGGCTTCTGACGACTCGTAACGACTATCAAAGATCTACAAATGACAGCCGTGACCAACGACTTACCGTGCTATCCGAGACACTGAGGGGTCTTGCTTTGTAAAGATATGGTCACCGATCTACGGACCAACCCTGACCAGCGTAGCTTAACCTAATGGATCAATCCGTGCGGCTATTATTACTTATCCACGAGCTCCTTTACCAACCAATAACATAACACCACTCCTGTTATCACCGTTGGGTTCAGCAAAGGTGTACCTATAGCAGACCAACATTTCGTCACTACAATGTAATAGGAGGCGAACGTATTGCCATCAACCGAGCTCAAATCCAGACTCCGGGCTGCTATTGAAAAAAACCTTGATGGCAAAATACAATAACATTATTGTCGACTTGGGAATCAATGCCAGGGTGTCATGGTCAGCAGTAGCGCTTCCGACCTTTAGAGCAACGAAGCAATAGGTAAGAAAAGACTCTTTGTAAATCACAAATATTTCCATTAATTCTTGTCTTTTATTTTCCAGCTGCCAGCAATGGGTTCGCAGGCATGGGCGGATTTTTCATCTTATCACCCATGCTACAAATGTTAGGAAGAAAAGTCGTCCATATCAGCTGCAATCTCTTAATCCTCATTGGTTGGGTGATCTTCCCGTTAGCCAATAGCATTCCAGTCTTATACGCCGCGAGAATCATCCAAGGCCTCGCTATTGGTGGAATCTACATCCACGCCATTATTATCTGTGAATATGTTGAGTCTAAAAGGAGAGGGTGCTTCACGACTATCAAGAAAGTGTGTATAGCTCTCGGTACTCTAAGCTGCCATTTCATGTCGTTGTTCTGGGATTGGAGACAAATATCAACATTTGCAATTATGCTACCTACCGTTGCCATAATCTTGACATTGTTTTGGCCTGAAAGCCCATCGTACCTGGCAATGAAAGGCCGATTTGAAGACTGCGAAGAATCATTCATATGGCTAAATGGTAGATCAAATATTAATGAGCTTCATCATTTAGTAACGACGCACATGGAGAGGATGAAGAACCGTAAACCAGAAAAAAGTTATAAGTTTTTACTGAAGAAGGATTTCTTGAAACCCTTAGTGATCGTCTCCCTTCTTACCCTAGTTTTAGATTTGTCTGGCAGGTATTATTTCGTAGTTTACGTTATTCAAATCATGGTGGAATTAATTGGAGACCAATCTATGGCGTTATATTGTTCCTTAGGAGTGGATTGTTTAATAATAATTGCTCTCGCATGTTCTTGTTTCGTCATAGAACGTTACAAAAGACGCACCTTTTTGTTTTCATCTGGTATCCTTACCGTTGTTTTAATGTTGTCAATTAGTTTATTAATGTTACTCAAATCATATAACATTGGAATTAACTTAGTGTGGCTGACTCCTTCGATTATTGTTTTACAAAGTTTTGTGGTTAATTTTGGTGTTATACCAATTGCATTTGCCATTATTGGAGAAGTATTTCCGTTGGAGTACAAGGGTATTGGCTCATGCATTTCTGGGATAGTATTTACCTTTTTATACACTTTAACATTGAAGATCACACCAATGTTGATTGAAAATACTGGTGTAGGAGGTACTTATGCTGTGTACGGAGTTTGCATGGCTGTGTCTATGGTTCTATTGTATTCTGTGTTACCAGAGACTAAAGATAAGACGCTGCAGCAGATAGAGGATGAGATCAAAGGTGTTAAAACAGCAAACCATGAAGTTGAAACGAATGCTTTGTTATAGAAATTAATGCCCGATATCACTAACACGAGGCAACATTTAGATGAATGCTTATATAAAAGCAAGCTGCAATTTTCAAGTATCAGCGCAGAATCCAATGTAACAGCGCGCTTTTATTTTGGTATTCATTAGTAGTAGAGTCGGAGTGACTTTATTATGTCGATAAGGTTAGTATATAAGGTTGATGTACCTATTATGTTATGGAGGATTTTTGTGATGGGGCAGTAAAAGCAGGTACCTTAACCGTTGTGGAAACTGTCTTTAAGATTTGATAAATTTAGAACTGCATTCACAGATAAAAAAAGAAAAATACAGTCAGCAAGAAAATGGGCAATTCTCTCAAAAGACTCTTTTTGATGCCAATCGGTCTTGATTCTTGTACAGTGTGTCTTTCCCTCATTCCCTCATTTCTATATGTGCACATATCGAAATGAGGGAATCTATGCTTAATTTTATCGATGAAAAAATATTTTAAAAAATCTGAATATTTTTTATCGAATTTCTGAAAATTTTGTTCGCTACTTTGACCCCAGTGTAAACAAAATGGTGTAACTTTTAAACTAAATGATCTATCGTGATAAAACAAACTCCATAATAATTGGAAGTAACTATATATATTTTATTATAATAAATATTAATAATTATAATTTCACTATACTTTATTATAAAATGAAAATGGAGGGAAAAAAAAACAACAGTCAATTGAAAATAAACACGGTTTTTTTTGCTAAAATTATTTTTTATTCATAAATTTTCACAATAATCGTAAAATTTCTCATTATGACGCCCACATTACGTACTTGAAATTTCTCATTATGACGACGACGTACTTAAAAAAATAATTATATATATATATAAAAATATCTTCGAAAGGTTAGGCAGAGGTGCATATTTAGTACACCCACATTTCGCTAGTTTTGTTTAAGTCCCATGTCTATGGGTGCGGGCCTATTGCCATTGCAAGACGCAAGCCGTTGAGAGTTATTGTCGTGTTCTTCCCGAGTCTATTTAGCGTATATTTGCCTGATACATGCTGAGTTGGACTCCCATTTGGTGCAACCTTGAGACGCACACCGACCCTAATATATTTAGATTATTTCGAAGTATGCCATAATGTCACTCCATTTCTATACGTATGTTTTTCTTTTTTGTATATTGGCATCTTGTTTCTATATATATCCATGTAATTGTTATCGTTGAATTGTTTTTTATGTATGTCTTTTGTGTGCACTAAATAAATGTTTTATCTATCTATCTATCAAGAGTAGTAATTACGAAGTATTATTTTTGGAATGTAAAATTCTGCTGGTTCATGGGAGGGTAGTGTTGTCAGTAGCTTTAGAACAGTTTTGTAGTGATTTGTAATTTTGTACATACAAGACCTCAAAGGAATAATAATATGAAAAGATTTCTAGTGCCCACTTGTAATAACTATTATGGTTGAAGATGTAAAATTTTTTTAGTTCCAACTTTTTTTAAAAATAAATAGTTCTATCACAAAAACCACTTTTAAAAATAAAATTCATAAGTACCTCTTAAATGTGTTTTGTCAAAGCCTAAATAAATGTAATGAATATTTTTTAATACTTGTATGACAAATATACAAATACGTACTTTTCGGTTCAGTCAGCGCTCAGCGCTTGGTGTGGCAACGCGCCGTGTTCGAGTTCGCGACAAGTCAATTGTCATCCTGAGGATGCCTCGTTGAGAGGTGAAACACGTGTCGATTTCTTGCAGGGTTTTTTAAGACTCTTTAGAAATAGCTAAGCGGATCAGGTTACTAAATATATCCACTTCTATTGTATTTTTTAAGTTCTTTAAAAATATTCATAATACATAATACACACGATTCTGTTTCATATAATTAAGTATTGCTTGAACAGTTTAGCGTAGGTACCTATAGGTGAAAAAGTGTTATAACTATGTTTACATGTACTAAAAAAGGACGTCTGCCAACGAACTGCTGTGCAGTTTGGCACGGGTAATTAAAGTGTAAAAGAAATAAAAACTGCGAATAAACACTTTTTTTTCCATCAACCGGCTACAAATCCAAATTCCGGGCTACTACTGAGGAATTCCAGATGGAAAAACCCAATAACACTTTTCCCGACCCGGGAGTGAACCCAGGACCTCATGCTTAGCAATAGCGCTTCCGACCACCAGACAGTCAAAAAATTAGTTATAAATTCCTATAAAAAGATTTGTACCGCTTACAACCAAGTTTTACATAAATATTGAAACGGGATGTGATTGGTTTCAACATCATTTTTATGTTCTTTGGCTTCCTAATGGTTAATAGTAGCTAAGTTTATGGACCGTAACCGCATATGAAAGAATATGGGTATTGTAATTTATCCTCAACTATTCTAATTACTATGTTAATGGCCGAACCCAATAACCTATTTTCAGTAAAAGACAGATTGCTATATTGATGGCAGACAATATTATTTTATCTATCATTGAATGTCGTCCCACAATTCTGTAAGTTCCTTTTTCTATGACAGATTATTAGTTAAAACGTTAACGTTAAAACCGGTTTTTTTTTATCTCCAGTATCCCCAAAACTGGTGATAGATAGGTTATTGGGTTCGGCCGTAAGTCGATATCGTAGATAATTTCTTCTCTTTTAATAAGAACTCCCAGTTGAATTAAACTCTTGAAACTAAGTAGGTATTTAATTGTCAGGCTTCATGTACACTGGGCACGCCACAATTGCGGCGATAAGACCTCTCTTTGAGGAGTGGCTAGAGAGGTGCCACGGCGTCCTCACCTTCCGCCTGACGCAGGTCCTCACCGGACACGGCTGTTTCGGGAGATTCCTGCACAGGATAAGGCGGGAGGAAACGCCCGGGTGTCACCATTGTGTGGATCGCCCGGAGGACACGGTGGGACATACGGTGGAGGTCTGCCCAGCTTGGGCGGAGCATCGTCGTGTCCTCGTGGAGGCGATCGGCGGCGGTGATCTCTCGCGTCCGGCCCTGGTTCAGGCCATGGACGGAGCGATAGGAAATGGGAGGCCGTCACCTCCTTCTGCGAAGCGGTAATGCTCGCGAAGGAGGAGGCGGAGCGCGTGAGGGAGAGGCAAATTTCGCGCCCTCACGCCCCTAACCGCCGCAGGAGGAGACGCCCAGGGCGGCGGGAATCGCAAGCCGATTTCCGGCCACCGTAGGCGCGGGCTTGCGGACGGTGAGCAATGGGTAGCTCACCGTCCGATAAGGACCAGGCCCGGGTCGACGGCGCGTTGTGTTCCACGCGCGCCTCAAAGAGATGTCAGCAGAATTGAAGGGGTCCGCTAGGGCCGATGCCTGCCGGGGTTGCGAAGAAAACCGAAAGTGAGATCGTGGCCCCCGGCAACAGGGCAACCGAAGGAACACGGGTGGGTTTTAGTCAGTAAGAGTCTGACACGCCCTCCCCCAGAGCGGGAGAAGTCATTTGATGATTTCCCACCCAAAAAAAAAAAAAAAAGGGTGTTAACTGATCAAGCAAAATAATTACGAAGTCGACTTTTAATTAAAAACAATGTTGTTTTATGAACTATGTTTTAACCAAAAATAATCATATTTACTTATTTAGTACTAGCTGCGCCCCGCGGTTTCACCCGCGTAAGTTTCGATTCCGTGGGAATATCGGGATAAAAAGTAACAGCTATGTACGTATCAAGTTTCATCGCAATCGGTTGATTCGTTTTTCCGTAAAGAAGTAACAAACATATTATGCATATACTAACACAAACTTTCATAATTAGAGCAGAATTTGATTAATGGTGTCACAGTAATAAAATCGTTCACAACTAATATTTCATATACTTAAACATATTGTATGGAGGAAACAAAAATGGAAAATATAACTAAATAAAATATAACCTTTCCGCAGTCGGGTAAAAAAGAAAGAAAATAAGAATGAAATATAAATACCTATAAAGAATCATTACAAAGCTTCTCTCTAAACTATATTTGATGTGCTTGCTCCCAGAGCAAGCTTCTCTGTAAACTATATTTGATGAGCTTGCCCCCAATTAAAAATAATTATTAAAAGTACAGAGTTTGTAAGACTGATAATTAAAAGAGATCATGGAGTCAATTTAACATAACTAATTTTACAATGATAACTACAAGGTTTGTAAGACTGTTAATTAGAACACTATTACTCTTTAAAACTTTTAAACTTAACACAAAGTTTTATAGACTGTTAATTGTGTTGAATTTATAATAATTACGCAAACATAAGAGTCGAAAAAAAAAAAATTAACAATTGTTTTATTTTTGTTTCCCTAAATTTCGTTTAGATATGTGATAGCTAAGCTGTAAAACATGAAACTCGTGTAAATTTGCTTTGAACTTATTTCCATGGCGTTAAAATACCAGCAATTTTAGTAGATAATCTATAGTTACATCAAATTGCAACACTGTAAAAGTCCTTTACAATAGAGTTAAGTATAATTTTCTATTTCTCTTGCTGCTTACACTATGCTCGACGGTTTACACATAAAATATTAATAACTTAAGGCACAACTTAACATTAAACCACTGGGCATTCCAAAATATTTTTATAGCATGAATTAAGAGGAAATTTTAAGAAATTTTGCTCTGGACACACTTAAAATTGGAGCAGACAGTAAAAAGTTATAGACAGATAAAAAACGTTTTTTGGCTCTCGTGAAATACCTTGATTTGTCCCTTACATTAATTGATACTTCTGGTATCGATATAAGAATCAAATTAATGTAAGTACTCGGTATTTTAGCAACGATCTTTTAACCCTTCGTATGCCCGGTAAGTGGATCCACGCGAGACACAATGGCTTTTTAATTGTTTCTGTAATTACGGCATTCAACCGGTTAAACAAATAAAATAAAGCAAATACGAATTTGTTTTGTACTTGGCATATTACGGAGTAATAAAGATAGTTTTGTGAGATAATAATGTAAGAGAATAATTCTTAAAAAACTCTAATCTTGAATTAAAGTAAGGAACATGTTATTTAAATTGACTGATTTGAGGTTTAAAGTAAGGGTGTAAATTATTTAATACGATGACTTACTTTATTTTTCTGAGAAGAATAAAGTTATTGTCTGTTAAATCATTTTTTTTTTTTGTCATAAATCGACTTACGCAGTCCAAAAAACTGTAAGGAATTTTTTTAACGATGAAAAAAATTGACACCAATCGATAGAGCGGGAAATTCTGAATCGAATGATATATATAACTCATTTTCACCAAAATGTCCCTTACGTTAAATTGATACTTCTGGTGTCAATATTTTGGTTTGTTCCATAATTAATAAAACATTTATTTTTTAATCTCAGACCAAGCATACGTTAAACTTTATCGCTGTGGCGACTCGCAACGAATGGAAGATGAAAATTTCGCACAATTAGAGGTAGGTATGAGCACATACCTACATTTTTAGTCTTCGAATTTGCTAGGCGACGATATAAACTAGGTACAATAAAGCACTACTGTAAAGCATCAGTATCAGCCTACAACGTTCCCACTGCTGGGACACAAGCCTCCTCTCTGTGAGAGGGACAGGGCATCCACACAATTAGGTAGGTATGTCTCCGGATTTTTTGGTTCTAGGACATGCCGGTTTCCTCACAATGTTCTCCGTTTTGAGAGTACAATAGTACATATATTTGCCATAATTATATCACCATGTAGGAATTTGTTTGAGGTATCAGTTTTTATGAGGAAATATCATTATATATGTCCTCATAAAAACTAATAATAAATAATAATAATTCATTAATTATTTAGATTCAAGGGTGACAATTAACACTAAACAGTGACCAAGAGATTTACGAAAATTTCAGTTCATTGTTGTAATACCACTTTAATTAAAAATAATGTTTATCGTAATATATGTGCATTATGTATATATATTTTTTTAAATAAATTACTGATCAACATAAAGGGAGTTCCCATTTAATTATTTTAAAATTACACTGCGTGGGCAGATGGTTGACAGAAAATTGTTTTTATACTGTAAAAGAATTTATGCAACCTAAAGATTTTTTTTTATATTGTTTTGTAGTTCTATTTATTTATATTAAAGGCTCTTTCAAACAGGCGCGACACGCGACGCGACACAGAGACACCGCTCGTCGCGCGACGCGACGTACCTTTGTGTCGCGTCGCGTGTCGCGCCTGTTTGTAGGAGCCTTTAACTGTAAAGAGTTTTTTACACTGAGAAAAAGTGTTATTTTAACGAGTGGAAGTGGAAGTACCTCTTCCAATTTGCCCCACCAAGCCGCCCCTAAGGTAAGGTGCCAACCCTAGTGGGGCAGAATCCACAGTATTTAAAACTAGTGGAATCTGCCTTACCAAGTCGAACCAGTGAGGCAGATTCCACTGCAAAATTTTAGGCATTCCATGTTTCCCCACCACTGGGGCGGGCGGCTTGGTGGGGCAAAGTGGAAGCTCATTTTAACGCTCTAAGTTTTGTTATGTGAATATTTTATTATAACTTAAAATGTTATCTTTATTTAAAAATTCTATTAGAACAGAGTTAGATATTTTTTCAATCTGTATATTTTATTAAAATAAGTAGGTACCTATTTGGTATCAATGTAAAAACTATTTACATGCCCTAAACAGGCAAAATATGGACTGTACATTAAACCACCAACTATTACAACTGTTAACACCTGTATTTTCTGCAAATAAATTATTCTTATTCTTATAAACATCGGTAAATGCTGTAAACGAATAACAGGTGATGTCACCCATCCACGAATGTCCTCGGCAAGTGCATTAGTGCAAGCTTTACCTTAACGACGAGACAACCGAACCGCACTGCGCGTTATTTACTTTTAAAAGTTATGAGAGTAGCGACACCTATACACCACCATGAAGTACTAAATATTCAGCTAGTGTACGATGAATATTGTAGATGGCGCCACCACAGATGTCACACAATCTTACATCGCACAAGCAGATTTTGATTAATTTTATTGCTCTTACAGCCAGTTTCATGGTTTCATCCGTCTGGGCGTGAGAACTTTCCTTTTCATTTGAGGAACATCACACTTCATACCTCCACCCCCACTATGGTTACCCTGAAGTGATTATATTTCCAAGTGTGCTTACTCTGAACAAAATCCTTGTTAAATAACGTTTCAGTTCATTCTCCGAATTTAAGCAAAGACCATGATCTTCAAACCGAAAGATATTCCAAGGACCAAACCGATCTTCAGATCCCGTATCAAAGACTTTGATCAAACTAAGTATATTTCAACGATTCTCGGGATGAAATAGTTCAGTGGCTTGGAGAGCTCTTTAGACCATCTTGAATAATTTCTTCGAAGTGCTTAATTGGGTCCGCTATGAGAAGGTACCTATTTAGAAAATTCCTTCATTGCTAGAATAATTTGAAAATTTTAAGGTTTAAGGTTAATAGCCCGTTGTTAAAGTCTGTGTAGTTTTGAGTACCTACTTTCGAAACAGCTTTTGAAACTTTACAGTAAAACCACGGTTTGAAATTTAATTAAGTACCTAATTACATTTATAGTGGGGGGCTTGGAGAAGTGTATAGGCTCAAAAGATCCTTTAAACTCTAAATAGGTACATGAAATTCTATGTATGATAAACATGGGAGTCAATATTACCAATAATAGAATTATAGGTACTTATCTAAGTAAAATAAATAAGTACCTGTATCAGTAAATGTTAAGATGGACGATAATGATTTCTGCAAAAATTACCTTTTTATGAATTAATTTAAACAGTTTGGTTATTTAAGTGTTCAAAATTCGTGCCTAAAGAAGCAACTTTGCCACAAGTTTCGTATCTACATGTTTGCTATTTACTTTTTTTAGGCGCTAGTATTGTGATTGTAAGTTTGTAAGTGTAATAAAATAGACGGAGGGACGCTACTAACTTTGAGAGCTAAATCTAGGTGTTATTAAATTAATATTATATTTGTACTATTCTATTCTGTCTACAACCACAAATTATTTATTTATTTATAAACACAAAAATAAATTACTTAAAGCGCATCGTAACGTAAACAATTACCAATTTGACAAACTGGAGTGTGACTGTTTATTTGTTTTTTAAATAAATTAAAACAAAATGGATTCTAAGCGTTTATCTAAAAAAGATGTCTATGAGTAGGTCCACGCAATCCAGACATTGCAGTTTCACCGTGGGCTAATACAATTAACGTCACACACCCCCAACAAATTAGAAAACAGGACAAAATATACAAAAATGGCGACAAGTGGGATTCAATTTGGACGGTCGCTGGGAAAATTAAATAAAGAGAGTGGCTGTGCACTGCATTTTTCTATAGCCCTAATTTTGTGTACGCCGTATAAATTTAAATTTAATGCCGTTTTTAACAGTTTCGAGGGTTGATAGGTACTCCCGGTATTTTCAGTGCTCAAATTGGTGTGATAGAAAAAATTACGTTTCGTCTATTAATTGTCATTTTAGCCCGTTTCTTTTTTTGAATTGGGTTTCGTTTGGCTTTATGTATAGAAAATATAATTTAAGGTGCACTAGCAGCAATTGCTGGCTTGTCTAAAATGCTGTTTGATTATTATCCTGACCATTTTCTAATTTATTATGTATCTTAACACAAACTTCTTCTTACATTACCTACCAGCCATCCTGTTAGTTACTTCAGCTCACACACAATACATTTAGGTAATCATTGACGCCTGAAACACAAGAAACGCAATGAATCGACAATCAACGAAATCAAAACCCACAAAAATAACTCCCACCAATCCAAAAAAAACAAAACGCTAAACTCGAAACGCGAAAAAACCAGCCGTCGAGAAAGTTGCGTCGCTAAATATAAATTATATTCAAAATGGTTGCTCCAAGCTCCTGAAACGAACGAGTTTGTAAAAAATTCAGACATTTCAGACCTTCCGACCGCCGCCACCACCGGCCGCATTTCAATTAGACGTGTTACAAAGTTCCTCGCCTCGCTAAATACGTTATCCTTGTGTGTTGAACTGTAGTTCCATTTGATTTTCATGTTGGTATTTATTTATGGGAGTGTTAGGTACGGTTTAATAGAGAATTTAGATTTACACACTGCTTTCATTGGGTATCTGGTCTGGTCACCAGTGGAGTAGCTGGTCACATCTGCCTCCCAAAACTGACCCCCATATTAAAAAAAAAATTATTTACGTTACACGACCGTGTGTTTGGGGTCACATAAATTCATGTGTACCAAATTAATTTCAACTTAATCGGTCCATTGGTTTCGGAGCAAATTAGCTGTGACAGATGGACAAACAAACAGACAGACACACGGGTAGGGTTACCATCCATCCGGATTTGTCCGGACTTATTCGGCTTTTTGACCTGGCCGTCCGGACAGCGTCCGGCCTTCTCATTTGTCCGGACTTTTCGATTTAAGGGATTTTCTTTAAAAAAGATAAATTATTACTGAACAATATAAGATTAAAAAGTTAAATATCCAGATTTTTTTGGAAATTGCAGGCTTTTTATCAGGACTTTTCAAATTTCAAAACAGTAACTCTACACACGAGTAATCCTATATGGGTTCCGTTTTTTTCATTCAATTGTACGGAACCTAAAAAACTCCTAAGTATTTAGGTACTGCTAGACATAAAGGCGCTGTCAATTTTAAATAGTTACCACTGGTGTAGGTACACCTTATTTGTTTTTTCACAGCATTTTAAGTGTTGTCTTAACGTTGTTTACAGTAGATGCACTAGGCACGTAATACTTTTGATCCGAAAAATACATAACAAATTTACCCTACCCTACACTGATACAAGTGTCATGAAAAAAAAAACCATATCAAATTGAGCAAATAAATCACGTGTTTATTTCCTCATATAAGCTCCCTAATACCTTTATTATTATTTTGAACCAATACATCAAACAAAATCGCATCTAAAATCGCATTATTTACAAATGAAAAAACGTTTTGATAAAATCACGTTGGACATTTACAGGATATTCCATTTCCCTCAAAGTAAATAGGTACATTTATTTGCTTCGTATGTAGGTAGTTCACAGATATTTCGTTCGGAAATTGAAAATTTGTATTATCGTCGCATCTATGCTTGGGATTAAATCTACAATTTTGTTGATTTATAATCGGACGTTTTGAATCCTGCTGCCTACGGTAGGTACTTACCTAATCCTACTCAATCGTACGTACCGTTATCCATGTTCTAAATTGCATGTTTATTTGCATTAATATATTGAAAAAGTCACGCATATACAATAAAAATGGAACTTTATTATATGATTTATTGGTTCTTTTTCTTTCCAAATATTAGTTACGTAATTGGAACATTTTAGCTCGATCCATTTTGATTCGAAAATCACGTATTTTTTAAAGATTATTTGAAACAAAAACAAGATTACTTGGTTTTCATGTCTAAAATAATTATTGACAGTAAGAAAATATAGTTTATTATCCAAATATAAGATATTTTTTCTCTAGATCAATTATTACTTTAGTTATATACGAAATAAGAATTGAGACTTACGACATTTAGTTCCGTGCTTGAACACGACCAAAGAGCGCACAAGATATTCAACTTTATTACTGATGTGTTAGCCATTAGTACGTAATGGAGACAATTTCCACGTAAACTCCGCCCTAATGCACCCCGCATTGGGGCGTTTGCGTGGAAATTATCAAATTGTCTTTGGAATGCCTGGTCTTAAAAGCGAAAACCTATAAATGTATCTACCCCAAAGAAAACGAGCGAGTGTTACAGTAGTCGCATATGATGTGTAACATCCGACACCTAACCTTGATAATAAGCAACATCAAAGTGCCTGCTAGACGGCTGCCAACCGCGTCCCCGACAGAGCTGACCTTGGTTGGCGACAGGCAGAGCCGTTTGAAATTTGGTCGTAAACCACCATCTACACGGTTGTAAACCACCAAGGTTACCTCGGGACGCAGTTGGCGACCATGTAGCAGACACTTAAGGTAATGGGGCCTCGTCAAGGTCGTTCCCGACGGCGAACTCTAGCACCGCGCGCGCTCATTGGTCAAATCAAATAGTGCGCGCTTTCCCGGCGTTCTGTTACACACTTCCGCCCCTTTTCACGAAATCACTCTCACAGATTTCCCACTCCACAGATAGCAGGAAAGCGAGAGGAAAGATGTTACACATCAAAAACTCTTCTAGCTTTCCTGAAATAAGTTTCTAGTGTCAGCTCCGACTATATAAAATAGATCAACCCAAATTACCCCTGAAAATTACCTGCCGACGTAACACTCTTGAATAAATGTTTTAAAAATACCGCACCGTCACCTAATGGCCGTTCTGAAGGTAATCTCTTGTTTTATCCGCCGACCCTTCCGTTAAATTCATCATTTCAACATGCCAAGCGAAAAATTAGAGAAAGAGTTCAACGTGATAAAAAGCAGGTAGGTATCTAAGGTAGACATTTTTGTTTTCGATTTTCAAACGCAACCAATGCCTTCCGTTTGTGAGTTCGATTTTCAAAATTCATTGTGATGTCCTTCTACCTAATTATTATCCGTTTTTCGTTGTGTGTTGTGTCGCTTTACGGTCGATCAGTCACGTCAATTTCAGGGACGTTTGTAAACAGATAGTCAGTCAGTCATAGTGACGCCTGTTTCGTTCATAGCAATACAGGTTTTAACTTGCTGGTGACGCGACGTCGATTGAGACGAGCTGGTAGTGACGTGACTGATTTGTGTAGCCAACGTCCTACAACTTCTACTTACCTATATTTTTGACGTGGTTGATGGGCGACTTGACTGACGTGTGTGCATGAACCAGAGTTGCCAGACGTCCCGATTTTGGCGGGACGTCCCGATTTTTAAATCATAATTAAATATCCCGGGCGGGACAGGCTCAGTCCCGCTTTTTTTCTCCTTATTTTTGCTTTTTATTTATTTTTTTATTCAGAAGACTAAGAAGACTCAACTACCTAACAATAGAGTAAATCTGATTTAAAATATCATATTTTTATTAAAATACATTTTCTATGGCTATTTTTGCTATCTATTGTTACGTAAACGTAACTTAAACCTCGAATAAAAAGATAAATAATTAAAAACTTCTGATTGTACACGTTGTTTTCTTAATATACATTTTTTTACTATGTCCCGCTTTCGACGAAAGAACCTCGCTTTTTTCATTCAAAAAGTTTCTGAATCCCGACTTGGCAAAAAAAAAATCTGGCAACGCTGGCATGAACCTCGTCACGATAGCCCGCGAAATTCGATTTTTCTTAGGTGTTTCTGCAATTTAAAGGTCAGTATCAGTTTGTGTGTTGATCTAAATATAATTCGCGGCCGAATCAAATATTGATTCACAGAATTATAATCATAAAAATAAGTATCTAAATAATAAAAGTAGGTGCCTATTACTTTTTATTATTATTTTTTTACGGCTTCGACATTTCTCGGGACCCTGGGGTCCCGGACCTTTAGAAGACGTACGAAGTGCCAAGCCAACTCGCAGAGGCCCGTTAGACGTTTTTAAAGAAATGAGGCACCGCCCGACGAATATCCCTGTATGTACTATGCAAGTGCACCCAAAGACAACCCCCGGTTGGTGTAGGACTATTGCAGGATATGGAAACAAAAGTATTGGACTATGGGTTTGGGTGGCTTAAGTTGACTGGTGACCTGGAACTATGGAGGGACTATGGCGCCTGCCTGATCAATGTGATAAAATGGCAGGTGGTGACTTGCACACGCAATAATGGGCCCCCGAAAACTGTCGCTAGCACATTGTGACTTAGCGATAAGGGGGCAACATGTCCTGAGGTGCTTGAGGAGTGGAGAGGTATTCCACGGCTTTCAGAACAATCCCAGAGCCCGGAAGATGGTCAAGATCCCTACGAGCACTTACTGGAATACTTCCTTCCTCCGAGCACGTTTGCTCTTGCGAATCTCCACTCAAGCCGGCCAATAAGGCAAGAATGAGGTGGGAGGTCCGTTCCTCGTCAGTGTTCACTCCAGTAGGCCAATAAAGGCAAGCCAGAGGTGAGGAACAAGACTTCTCTCGGAAGATAGGGTCCGTGGGGTCGCTACTGCCCAACAGCTCGCCACATCCTGCCCTGCGGATTTTTGTATCTCTCTTGGTTTTGCTCCTCATCCCAGACCTGTTCCGGCAAAGTAAACCCTACTGAGAGAGTTCGGAGCGGGCAAGCGCCACCACGAAATCAACGTAGAGATACGGCGCGGCGATGGGGTTATTATTATTATTCATTTATTTCGGACAGGTGCCATATTATGTATTAGTAGGTACTTTGATCAACGCAATTTATTTCAAAATAAGAGATATAACTATCAAAACATTACAATCGCCAACACTCACAAGTTGTCAGTGAACCTTGAACAAAGTGTCTTGGTAAAGTATTTCTAACAAGTCGTACCTTCGAAATTACTAGCGAATAAGTTTGAACTCGTTCGGGTCATTACAACTTGTAGGGAACCTTTTTTAGGGTACCTAACGGACCGAAGGCACCTTTATAATGGCACAGAATCATGATGTCACCATCGATCACGTGATGTGATGGCATTGTCGATCATCTGCCTAGCCTTGTCCCAACTATTTTTTTAATGACGATTTATGCACACAAATAAACGGACAAGAAGAAAGGAACAGAAAAATATGTACTTACAAAAACAACAAACTATGTTGGGGTCGGCTTCCAGTCTAACCGGATGCAGCTGAATACTAGCAACTAGCTTCATCTTTCTGACTGACCGACCCCTCGACAATTCAAATGAACCTGTAATTGGTTTATTTGAAATAAGTGCTTTGAGTTTGAGTTGGGGTCGGCTTCCAGTCTAACTGGGTGCAGCTGAGCTGAATACCAGTATTTTACATGGAGCGATGCCTATCTGACCTCCAGAACCCAGTTACTAAGTAAATAGTTCCTAGGTAATACTCCCTTGGTATAAGACAGGCTGTCAAACTTTCGGGCTTCTGACGACCCGTATCGACTGTGAAAGATTCACAAATGACAAATGGCTGGGACCAACGGCTTAAGGCTAGTGCAGACCAGCGCGATATCGCGGGCGCTACACCACCAATGTACAATAGTCATCATTCCTTCAATTATCCTTAATGAGTGAGTATTATGTTTTCAAGTTGATAGGCCTACTGTACACTATCCTCTCATACCTATTAACACTGTAATTTGAAAACATTGTAGAAACCATTTATTTTTAAAAGAGTAACCTTGGAGTTTCTTGCCGGCTCTTCTCCATAGGAAGCGACCAATTGGAACTGTGCACCTAGCTTCTGACGTTTCATAAGTGCCCTTGTAGGTTTATGTGAAATAAAATATTTTGAAGTTTTTTTTCGTGGCGAGGTTTGAATCCGCGCGCAACTCATCCTGACACTCACGCTGCCCAATTTGGCCGCTATGTGTATTCACCGAGAAATCTCTGGTAGTCTACAACCTAACGAAGTCATTGAGGAATTACTACTAATTGCGAAAAGTAATCCGAGGAGGCTTGTAAAATGTTGTGTGCTCTTTTAGTGTTTTCTTTACTAAAACCTACCCTCAGCAGGGTCAAGCCTCTTTGCGTAACTTATTTTCGTAAACGATTATGACAAATTTGTTTCATTTTGACCGTTCAACAACATTCATTGCGTTATTTACGTTGTTGAGGATATTTTTTTTTCTAACTTATGAAGCAATGGATTAGCAATCTGTTTCAAATCGAAACAAATTGTGATTGATCGTGCATTACGCAATTATGGTACAGGGTGACTGACAGCCAATTATTACAAGTCTTAAGTTCTTCATTTATAAATACTAAATATTGAGAAGGAGTCTGGGAACAACACAGCATCACCAACAAAAAAATAAATCAAATCAAAGCTGTTTGTTTTTTTTATAATATTATCGATATAGGAACACTAAAAAAATAAATGCACTCAGCCTATTGAACTACATATTTATTTGAGTTAAGGCTCTTTCAAACAGGCGCGACACAAAGACACCGCTTGTCGCGCGACGAGCGGTGTCTTTGTGTCGCGTCGCGTGTCGCGCCTGTTTGAAAGACCCTTAATACGAAAAAATTTAAGACGCGACTTTGCATTAGACGAAATACATTTATAATATACGTACGTGTCGCACAGAGTTAATCCCAAAATAATAATATATTAATAGTTTCTAAATAATATTGCGACTTTTTATTATACGCCAATAACGCCATACAATTTCAGCTGGCCCCAATAACATAGCTCCCAAGGGTTTAACACTTCGGAACTGGTCCCAAAGTCCATTTCAGTTTTAATGCTATTTTCCAATTGCAATAGTAGTCAGGCGGAAGTTTAGATATTGCTTTTTAGAAGTTTTGTACCGAGTTATTGGCAAAGGTTTTTTTTTTTTGGTGTGTGTTTGAAACTGAGACAAAATGAAATTCTTTTACAGGACATGCGGAAGTAATTTAAACTTTATCTTTTTCAGGAATTTAGAAACATTAATAATTACCAATTTATTTGAATTAAATAGTATATATTTGTCTTGCATTACACAATATTTTTATAACACAAACTTAACATCACGCCAGTATTTCCCGAAGGGTTAAGCAGAAGTGTACCAATAGTACACCCACAATTCGCCAGTTATGTTTAGGTCCCATGTACAGGGGGCGAGCCTATTGTCACCAACCGGGCACAAATCCAGACTCGGGACTGCTTCTGAGAAATTCCTGATGAAAAACCCAATAATACTGCCCGACGTGGGAATCGAACCCAAGACCTTACGCTCAACAGTACCACTTGCGACCACTGGACCAATGAGGTAGTCTTTACTAACAAATTAAAATTTTTGACTGTTGAATATCCTGATGGAGCTGAATATTACTAAATATTTATCTTAGTCCTCTAACTACCATTTAACTAATATTCTGTCTTTGAAACATCATCTATTTGGGAAGGATATTGTTATCCAACGAAAAAAATATATTCAGATTTCTGGCGTTGCCAAATGTCTTATAGATAGATGTTTGGCATAAAAACTGCTGTAATGTCATACCACGCGTACCTCTAATCGCTACTACGATATGGCCTTGTAAAGGGTCTTTGTGTCGCGTCGCGTGTCGCGCCTGTTTGAAAGACCCTTAATGTGGGGTACAAACCAATTTCTGTAGGACATTCATTGCTCAAAAAAGTGCATGAAATCAATTTGTGGTTTTAAACCTGACGACTCATGTCAACGAATATTTAAGAAACCTTTGTTACTGTTACCGTCACTTTACATTTACGAAATATGTGTGTTTGTAATTAACGTTAAACAATTATTTAAGACTGCAAATGATTTTAATCCTAGGAACAGACGAGATCCTCATAAACTAGTGTTGAATGATTTACCTAGACTAGCTAAATACAATAATAACTGCTTAGCAATATGTCTATAACAAAATACCAAGACAGTTTGAAACATTAAATACAAGATTATTTAAAATTAAGTGTTATAAATGGTTACTGGAATGCAGTTTTTATAGATTAAGAGAATTTTTTGATAAAACATGTTGATTTTTTTTTAAATATTCATGGTTGATGCCTTCTTCAGCTAACTTTATAATTTTGCATGCCATTTTATCCTAGCTAAACATGTTTATGCCAAATAAATTTGTACTTAACACCATTTGTATACCATGTTTTACGCAAATAAATATTTTATTTATTTTATTCATAAATCGAGACTGCGGGCTGCTACTGAGAAATTCCTGATGAAAAAACCCAAACGCCCAAACTTGGGAACCGAACCCAGGACCTCATGTTTAGCAGTAGCGCTTGAAACCTAGACCAACAGGGCAGTACTTTATTCAAAAATATTCAAAATCTAGTAGCAATGTCATGTAATCGAAAATCAATGTTGGAAGGTTGAAAGAACGACTCTTAAAACAAATAGCAAATTTTTCTAAAGAAAATGATAATTACCCCTCTGGTGGTCTACCTACCTGCTCATGCATCAAGTGGACATGAGCAAAACTTTTAAAACCTGGAAAGCAACTTTAAAATATTTGCTGCACAATTAATCATTCCCGTGAAGTCAGAATTCTTATACACTCTCTCACTCACTCTCACATACAGACACACTGCGCATAGGTATTCACATTCGAATCACACTCTCACTACCTAAAATACTTGTTTTTAAATTGATATTTTAAGTACCTTGGGATTTATTTTAATAGATTAAGATTATGCTATACTATGGAAGAGCGGAGTCTCCTAACACAGCCATTGTTTGCTTAAAAGGAGGCTCCAAACATGAAACCATTTTTATAAACTGAAGCTTAAATTTAGGTAACATTTTATTATGCATTCAGTGACCAGTGATTTACAGCGATTATTTTGTCTCAAACTCAAAGCATTAATAGCGATTTGAAACAGGCCCATTCCAGGCCCTTTTGAATTGTCAAAGAATTAGTCAGAAAGTTGAAACTAGTTGCCCATTCCAAAACGTAGATCTATGAAGAAGAATGGGCAAGAAACAGCAAGGGCACTCTTTTAAATCAAAATATTAAAAAAACCTGGGTATATTATTCTTGTTGCTGCTTTATATGAGAATATAGAAAGCTAACTAAAGTGTTAAGATTATTACGTTTATTTCTACAGTAAACAATGAAACTTCATACCGGTCTTATCTTTTGATTAAAAATGTGTACCTATCAAGTTTTGAGTCAAAAGCTGATCAAGGATATGCATAGTCGCCATGCTTGGAATATTTTAATTCTTACTCTGCGCCAGACTGTGCACCAATGTCAATAATATTTGGCTGGAAAAAGTTTGAAGCTAAAACCGAGTAGATAAGTCATTGTAAAGTTGAAGCCATCATAAACATTATACTTTCATTTTAAATCTGCCCCTAAGACGACCCACTGACCAACCGTTTAGTTAAGCGACCAATCTTTTATTGATAAAATGCAACTTATCATTTTCTCAGTTTAGTCGTGAAAATAGTCACGCTGAAAAGAGCGTTTACCTGTCATACCAAGATTTCAATTAAATTCGTTCGATTGTCTTCTCTTTAACTACTAATCCTAGAATGTTAAACTTTTCGTGTAAATAAAAACAAAACAACATCACAATTAAACACGATGCTCTTCATCGTAGTTGTGTCGTACATTGACATGATTGAATTGGTGTTACCAACTTATAGAAATATAAAACATACCAAAAACCGCTGCCAATTAATTAATCATATATATCCGATTTCTGAAATGAAAAACACAATAAATTTTGCAAACAAATTGTGAAATGCATGTCAACTGCTATGATTGGTTAATTAACAATAGTCAATCAAATCACTTAACATGAGTTAATTTATGACACGTCATTGATTTTTGTTCCAGAAACTATATGCAGTCAAAGATAATTTTAATTCGGTTTAAAACATGAAGTGTGCATCATTCATTATTCATCACACATCTAACGAATAATTATTTCAGAAACTAAAAAACGAGTACCACTTGACTATAAGGTATAAATTCATACAAATTCAGAAAATATAAGTCCATTACTTCTACCTAATGCCCCTGCCACACACTCGTCGAGTGACATGAGAAATAGCGAGGAAAGTAGGCAGAGAGGTAGTGTGGCAACGCTACTCATCATGCCGCACGTCAGGCTCCTTGTCATGCCCACTGCTCCTCTTTTGTCAATTTTTGGGCCGGAGCCAAAGGACGTAGTGCGAAGCGTCGCGATTAATTGCGCGAGCAGAGAGTGTGTGGGGAGACAGTGCAACATCGCGTCAGCGCTACGAGCAGAGCGATGAGCAGCGCGAGGAGCATAGTGTGGCAGGGTCATAAGAGCTAGAAGAGATTCATTACTAACTTAAAAGCACACAGGTATATTATTATTACGCACAGCCTAACACATGTCCATGATAAATGATAACCGTGTGTGGTGTTGTGACTGTGACACTACCATTATTTCGTATTTCAAGTATTTGACGTAAAATCGATTTGATCGTAAAAAAAAAACTGATAAAACTATATAAAGAGTGCAAACAAGATAATTCTAAGTATCTACTTATTTTTTGCCTGAGCAATACCTAGTAGGTAGGTATTCGCGGGGTTTTATAATAACTATATTCCAAGTAGGTAGGCTAAATCTAAACTAATGTTATAAAGAGAAAACACTTTTTGTGTTTGTTTGTAATTAATAAACTCAAAAACTACTTACTGGACCGATTAAAAAAATATATTTCACCAGTAGAATGCTATATTATCACTGAGTGTTATAGGCTATAATTTATAAAGATATCACGCTGCCGAAGCCGCTGGCGGAAGCTAGTAAGAAATAAAGTAATAGTCACGTCATGACGTAAAGTTTGGTTACTTTTAGTAACCTATAGTTTAAATCGACACTGCCAGCACAGGACAAAATAATTATGATTATGATGTATGGCAGGATCATCTTATGAAATGTACGTAACACTATTAAAAAACTATACAAATCAAATATTTAAAATCGTCTATTTGCATAAAATGAGGTAGGTACTAAAAATATTTCAATTAAAATTCAGTGCGACAGTGGCTTAAAATATTTAATAGATCAAACAGGTACGTTAGTTAAAACAGTAACATACAATTATAGACAATTATTAAAAACAATTTTGAGTGTAACTAATTCGAGTTTTAGCTATAGACAATGACGTTATCTATAAAAAAAAAATATGAGTTCCTCCTCTTTTAGCGTTAAATATTATTTTTTCATGAAATTGTTTCAATTAAGAATAAGGATGAAAAACAGTTACTATAATGTTATGCTACTAACTGACAGATATTTTTTATTATGACAACATTGCAAGAAGCAGTGTTGTAACCGAACAAAACAATAACTAAATTAACGCACCGGCAAAAATAATCCATTTATGAATTTATGTACATAAACTGTGTCGTATTGGCTGAAATATATTGTTTTTATTCTAAAAATGTTTATCAGTTGTATTTCTATAAAATCCAAGACACGTTGATAAGTTTGCTTAGAGTAAAAACTTTTAGTTTTGTGAATCGTAACTCCCTCTAGTGAAATTAACCTTAAACTACGCGTTGGCGGAAGATGGCCGTCGCGTGCCGAGTGTTGCTCCGATTGTTTACGACGATTTTTTAAGTTTTTATAATACGAATCCTTATAATTGACCATAGAATAAGTGAAAAAGTTGTATAGTTGACCTTAAAAGTGTTTTCTGGAGTGTTTTTACGGTGTTTTATGATAAATTTCTGTCAAAAAGTGCGGCATCAGTAGTGTGAGTGAAGCAACTAGTTTTGAGCCAGTGTTTTTTAGGAATGTTGTGAATCCAAGTGGATTGTGTCTATAATACTGGAGTTTGGACTTGCTAAAGCCACATTTAGCCCTAAAGGTAGGTTATTCTAACTTTGGAAAACTTTTAGAAACTTCAAGTTTGTTTACATCGGAAAGCGCTACCGCGCATGTTCAGTTTCATAAGCAGTTTCTTTAGAATAGTTCCTAGTTCGAACAGAAAACTTTTTGTTCGTGTTTTTTTTCTTTTGTTAACCTATTGTTTCGTTAAGCAGTTCTTATTGCTTGAAACGAATTAATAAGTTAGGTACTTATTTTTTGTTACCGTTGATTACGTTTCCTTGAACTTATTTCGGATCGGCAGGTACAATACAAGTTTCCTATTATTCAAATTAGTTTTTTTTTAAAACTGAATACCTTACTTTTTTACCGTCTTCTAAGATAAGATTATCAAATTGGAACGTAGTTTATTAATAGCGCACTACCAATAAAGCCTTCATACATAACTTTTTGTCGTGGTCATTGAACCTTCCTTCGTGATGCCGACATAAAGCCTCCATGGTTATAATTGCTCGAAAAAGTTTGGTGATATGAAATAGAAATATTGAATAAATACATCTTGTAGGATGTAGAAGCTATGATTTATCGCGGAATCATTTAGTATATATAGCTAGGTAGTTAATTACAACAATGACGTGTTTTTTTTATTAACCTTTTTCATCCCACTGCTGGGCAAACGTATTTATTTATTTATTTAAACTTTTCACACTCAAACGGTACAAAGGCGGACTTAATGCCTTAGGCATTCTCTACCAGTCAACCAAGGGTGGTGCAGAGATTGGATGGCAGATGCTCTGTTTAAGAGGAACAAAGAAAAAATTATTAAAAATATATCATTAGAAAAATATAGGTAGGAACAACAGTACATAAATAGGTTATAACTTATAATACACATACATATTTAATGTAATATACATATATTTATTATATATATACATATATACAAATTTAAGGGAGAGAGATGTTGAGATGACTCTACTCTATTTGTTTTGAAAAAAACTCTGCAATTTCCGCTTAAATGCATACTGACTGGTGGCCGTCCTGATATCAAGAGGAAGCGCATTCCATAGGAGAATGGACTGAATGTGAAAGGAAGAATGAACAAAGTCAGAAGAATGAGAAGGACAAAGTAGGAGAAGATTGTTAGAAGATCGTAAATTCTTAGTGTGTGAAGAACATAGATATTGAAAGTGAGACACGAGATATGAAGGAGGAGTGGGAGAGTTGAGAAGGGAGAAAAGCGTGGTCAAAGCGCGCAAACTTCTTCTTTGGCGAATGGACATCCATTTGAGCTCAGACCTATAGCTCGACACATGATCAAACGTATCCATACTTTTCCAAATTTATTTGCGTTTTATCTTCTCGGGAGTGTTTTGTTTACAACATTATGTACCTACGTAACACATTAGTTACTAATGGGTTTCAGATTAAAAATTAAAGCTAGATACGGTTTACTAGAGCCTGGCTGTGTGACACATGTCGTAATCGTAATTTAGTAATTGTAGTTTACGAGAAAATCACTGTAAAACGTGTTTAAAACCCGATTTATAGCCAGGTAGGTACGTAATTAGACTATTAAAATGCTGGACTAGCTTTTACTGAACGTAAACATTATGTACCTACTCTATTTGCCACCTAGATGGAATAACTTAAAGCCTATTAGGTATTAACTTACGTTACTGACAAGTTTTCGGTTCATTCTAAAAGTTAGCAACGACGCAAATAGCTGTCAAATATTTGACTGTTTTGAATATTAGGTACTTTATGGAAATATGGAATATCGCTAACTAATGAACTAGAATCTTAATAATGAATTGCAATTATAACACTGAATTTGATATTGTAAAAGTTTCGATATTAATTATTGCATTTCATAATCAATATTTTAATTTAGTTCCCTAGTTAGACATATCTCATATTTCAATACAGTAGTACAGTAATATTGCCAAATTAATCAAAACAGCGAAATATTTGACATCTATTTGCGACGTTACCCACTTTCAGAACGCACGCTCTTAACTAGCAATTTAATTTGCTTTAAGTACTTAATAATGAATATAAGTATCAACCTATAACATAAAATGCCTATTTTGAAATTATATTCAACGGCAAGCATCTGAAAAAGAATTCTATCTTGGTTGGAAACTAATAGTGAACTAGATTACGGCTCCTTTGAAATTTCTATGAAATTTCACTGTACCTGACTTGATTTCCGTACGTCTTTTCGTCTTCTTATTTTTTTCGGGTGACCACTGAAAATCAGCGCTGTGCTGTGGGTTCCCCATAGCACTGCATCATGCTGAGTGGAATCACAGTCATGTCGTGCAGCTGCCGACTAATTTCTGTTTTACGCTCGTGATTTATTATGTACTTTTTGTTGTTTTCGTTTACTCTTGTCTTTTATGTATGCACGTGTCTCTGTGACAAATACACCTATTTTTCTTTCTTTTCTTTATTTAACTTCATGGAAATTGTTCTACCGCAGTCGCGTCGCGCCTTCGGGTTGCGCGTGTCTGCCTTTACATTAAAACCTTATAGGTACTTACTACCCCATGACCATAACTGAACATCGCATACACACAAACGCAACAAAATACTGGTCACTTTTCAAATATTTAAATTCGGAATTCCATCGAATCAATAAATGGCTTCAATAATAAAAGCATCGCCAATTAATGAATAAAACAAAAGATTCCCGCTTAATTGGTTAATGTTTGCAACACCGTTCATTTAAAATGGACATTTTACTAGCAATGTTTAATTTGAACTCAGTTATATTTAAACGCTCTCTCTTGTTCATTAAATACAATTTACGGTCGGATTGATCTTTATTAATAAAATTATATTTGGCTACATATTGTTTTGATGTTGCGAAAATGAGCTCTGTTCTGGTATTTAGATCCCATTTAAAAATTGCGTAATCAATGTAGGGCAGTGTATTTCAACCTTTTTCAAGATGCGACCCTCCTTAGTATGAGAAAAAATTCCCGACCCCTTACCCTCCACTGTTTATAATCTGTATTTTATTATAATTAAAATATCAAATACGTACAACATTTTTATAATTACGGGTCGACTAATTACGGAAAATCGCTTTTCCATAATTAGTCGATACGTAATTACGATGGATTTGTGAGGACTACATATCTCACTCGATTCTAAGTATATTTTAAGGGCATGGCTACGAGGGATGACGAGACCCATTCCCTTAAAAACACTGATGACAACTAACCCCTTTTGAGTCTAGTTTGGATCTCTGCCTACCCTTTCATAGGTACTATCGAAGAAACGCATATCTAAGCAGTTTGAAAACAAAATCCCGTGCACACGACCCCTTTTTTGTAGGTATGCGTTACTATATCGTCCGAGCGCTGCAAGCAGAAATAGGTCCAACGGTGTAGAGATATGCGTTTCTTCGATCGTACTAGGTACAGGCGAGATGTTATGAATGCACTGTAAAAGTAAAAATATTTTGGCAGGTACGTAAAATAAATTTCATCGACAACACTGCCTCGTTGGCCTAGTGGTAGCAAGCGCTACTGCTGAGCATGAGGTCCTGGGTTCGATTCTCGAGTCGGGCAAAGTGTTATTTGGTATTTCCATCTGGAATTTCTCAGCAGCAGCCCGGAGTCTGGATTTGTGCCCGGTCGATGGCAATAGGCTCGCCCCCTATTACATGGGACTTAAACATAACTGGCGAAATGTGGGTGTACTGTAGGTACACCTCTGCCTATCCCTTTGGGAAATACAGGCATGAAGTTATGAGTTAGCTTCATGATATATATCTAATCTTATTTCGCAGAAGTCACAGGATAGGTACTATCGAAGAAACGCATATCCATACACCGTAAGGACTATTTCTGCTTGCAATGCTTGGCTGTTATAGAAAGCGGCCGTTAAATAGATGTGGTCATCAGTGCCGTCTTTACCATAAGGGCACAGGGGGCCCGTGCCCAGGGTTCCCGACCTCACAGGGGCCCCGGAAGTCCGATACTGCTTGCACTCAAAAGCGTTTTTTCTTTTATTTTTAGATAGATACTTACAAATTTAATAGTTCCGTCAACATTTCTAAATTGAAATATTAATCGGGGACCAGATAAGATTTTTAAACTTTTCTTTTATTTTTCTGACGTTTTAGTTTTCTTTCTCAGTTATAATAGTCGTTTCTGACTACTTGACAAAAAAATGCAAAGAATTTGTAGAAATTATGAATGCTTATGAGCTCAAATCAGAATGTTTTTGTCAAAGGAATCGGCGGATCTCAACCTTACAAAGTCCGATAAATTAGAAGAAAGTTTTCCAAATGCTGAAATCGCTGCAAGAATATTCCTTTACCTGATGATTACATTACGAACGACATTGTTACAAGAACGACTAACTAATTTGACAATTATGTGCATAGAACGTGATATCCTTAAAATAATAGACTGAGGATACAAAAGAAGATTTTGCAGAACAGAAATCCCGAAAGAAACCTCCATCGTAAATTCAAAACCAACTCACTTACCGTACCTACCTGAATTTCTTAATATTTGATTTACCAATTACCCATAGGAAATATGAAATCATAACAGATTTTTTGTTTTTCCATTCGCTATTTTTTTTACTTTCCAAGGGGTCCCAAATTCTTGTGTGCTCAGGGGCCTCGGCTTGCCCTGAGACGGGCTTGGTGGTCATCGTGTTTACGGGATTTTGTTTTTAAACTTAGATATGCGTTTCTTCGATAGTACTAACTTAATTCTCATAAAGTTCTCACACTTAACTTCTTAAGAACAAGTGCTGTCGTAAATTACCTACAGCATTACTTATAATAAGTGTTGTTATTAAACTTGTAATAACTGGATTAGATGAGTTACGACCTCAGATGAGCGCTTATGTGCTAATTTATTACCTGAGATCGGTTTTCGCTATTACGGTTATGAATAAATAATATGGGCTTTTCGAGGAAAGATCGTTGTTCATGAAAACAGCATTATTATGAAATAGGTGCTGAGCAGACGACGGACAATTCGTCATTCGCCGGTTACGGACGAGTAAATCCGTGCGAATTACCAATAAGCCAATTTATCCGTGTGCGCGTTACATTTCTATACGATTCCAAATTGTCCGTGGACATATTGTCCATCGTCTGCTCAGGCCTAGGTCCTGCACCCAAACCTTAACTATCAGAATGACGATGCAACCTCTGCGTGCCTAAAAACATGACACCTAGTCATGCGCGCTGATTAGTTATGCACTTATTGAGTTATTTCAGAGCTAATTGATAATGAAAACAGCACCAAGATCCATTGTTTAGTTTAGAAGAACAACGCGGTCACACACAGACACGAAAAGTGGCTTTTTATATTATGTATGTACTAGCTTCTGTGACTTCGTTCGCATGGAAGTTGTAAGATACACAATATAATAAAAATCTTTTTACAAAAAATACAATATAGTTTGGAAGTCGATTGTATTCCGACGAACTTAGAATCTCCTCCTTTTTTAAGTCGCTTAATGATAACAGCCACATTTTTATAAAAACTCCTTCGGCCCCCGACCCACCGCGTTGCATCGCCCGCCCGCGCTTACTTTTTGTCATTTTGCTCGGCTCCTATCATGTCGTAGCGTGATATTAAATAGCTTAAAACCTTCCTCACGAATCACTTCGTCCAATGGTGAATACCGCATGAATCCGTTCGGTAGTTTTTGAGTTCATCGCGTTCAAGACAGACAGACGCGGCGGGGGACCATGTTTTATAATATGTGTGATAGATAAGCATATAAAGGCATGGCCTTCATTTTGAGCAGGAAGGCCGAAGGTCACGAACATCAAAGAATGGAGATAAAATTACAAAGTGAAACGTGTTCTAAGAAGTTGAGTTTGTAGGCTTTCTTTCCCGTAGCTTCCGGAAAGGGGTAGGCAGAGAAATGGAACCGACATTGATCTATAAAATCTATATATATTTTGTTGAATTAGTTTATTGTTTTATTTGTCAAGAATGATCAGTATTACGTATTTTTATCTCACGAAGGGACGCGCGCTTTACTTGTGGTAACAAAGTGTACAAACACGCCTACCACGTTTTTGCTTACTCTATTAAAATGAAGGTAAAAAAAATCTTCGTTTTTAAGTCAGAAAACAGACCCTGTAACTATCCCTCTAAAGTATTTTATTAAAACTTAATTAAAGTCTCAAATACAACATGTCAGTTACAAACATTCCATTTTTAAATAAAATATCAAACTACCCACTCATGCGTCATAGTTGCATCGGCCATCAGTATTCACTGGCATATTTCATAATAATTCACCTTGCATGCCTGCATACATTGATTGGTTAATTTTTATGCGAAACTGCACCATGACAATTGTCTTTGTTGTGTAAAAATGGTTGTTGCACAAGAGTGGAATATTAATCAGGACTTTTATTGAATTTAAATTGATTAAAAGGGTGCCATCGTTTTATTATCTCTGCGCGGTGAATAGTAAATTGTTTTGAATGAACTTAGTTGATTAGCTGCTGCGATAAATACTCTTGTTCTCATAAGTAGTCGACATTATTAAACTTTACGTACAGAGTGATAAACTGATAAACGTACATAGGCTAGGCATAGAGCAGTGATAGCCTAGTGGTATGACCATCAGACTGCCAAGTCATAGGTCTCGAGTTCGAACCCAAGGCACGCACCTTTGACTTTTCGGATTCATGTGCGTATTGTATACTTAATTATCATTTGCTTCAAAAACGGTGAAGTAAAACATCGTGAGGAAACTGGAATGCCTGACAGATATTTCTCGACGGCATGTTAAGCCATGTCAGAGGCCCATGGGCGGTTTTAAAACTGACACCAGGTTAGTCACTAACCACACGAAAAGGAGGGTGAAAAAGCTTGTGGCATAGTCCACATTAGTGGTTGATTCTTAATTATGAGAGATAACACCCGAAACGGTTCAGGTCTTACAGCGCAAAAAAACCCGTCCATATTTTTGTACAATGAATGTTCAATCATTCTGCCTAGCCTTTTCCCAACTATGTTGAAGTCGGCTTCGAATCTAACCGTTTGCCGCTGAATACCAGTTTTTTTACATGGAGCGACTGCCTATCTGACCTCCACAACCCAGTTACTGGGTAACACGATACCCCTTGTAAGACTGATTGTTAGACTTTCGGGCTTCTGACGTAAAGCTACTGTCAAAGATCTACGAATGACAGCCCGGACCAACGGCTTCACGTGTTTCCGAGGCACTGAGGAGTCTCGATATGTAAGGGATGGTCACTCATCCGCGAGCCGACGGCGGCAAGCGTAGCTTAAACCTTGGATCGACCCGTGTGTCTGTTATTATTTAGAATGTCACTATTTCCAAAACAGAAAGCTAAATAGTTTCCCATACTTATCGATTTAAAATAATCGAAGCCCCAAAGTATCGATTGTCTCGACTCTCTTCACTTGTAAGTTGTAAAACCAACCTGTTTTCCCGAGTTGTTTTTACGATGTACATGAGGCGATAAGCAATCGAATTGGGTTCCCGTGGCGCTGTATTAACCTAAAATCTATCACCATTCATCAGCTATAAAATCTGATAAGATGTTGTTTTATGCGGCTACAATAGCTTCGAATACATTGATAATTAAACTTCGTTACAATGTGACAGCTGAAAGAAGCTTAAGAAAAAGAGTCTAGTAGCTTTAAGCGCTGTGGTAACATTAGTAACCCTAATCACAGATAAGTTCCCTAGACAACCTCACTTCTCATGACTTGTTGGATCATTAAAAGATCATAAAATTATGAAAGAACGAGTATTTACTTGAGTATTTCCGTAGAAAGCAAACATACATGTTTTTTGAAGTGAAAACTTCTTTAGGCGCGTTTGGCGTTTTTGAGATGAGACTAAACCATTGATTTCGCGACACTGTGATGACATCAGCTTTTGACCATTGAAAAGACATCAACGCGTTGATAACCGCGGTGCGTGGAGTAAAAGACATCAACGCGTTAATTACCGCGGTGCCGATTTTTTTTCAAGTTTTCACTTCTGTCGGCACTCCCGGAGTGCCACTGTTTTTTTTTGTTTTTTTTTTTTTATATTCGTCCTTGACATATTCATTCTATTATTTGAAATTATATATCCACGATTTAATTTCAACTCTTTATTAGTGGCTTTGTGGACATGATAAAATTTACGAGTTGTTGCATAAATAACTCGTATTTGACAATCGAGACTGAGATTAAAATGCCAACGGTTATAAAAATACGGCGATTACTGTGACCATGCATAAGCTTGTACTGTTAAAGTTCTTGTTAAAGCCTCCAGCGGACAGGCGCGACGCGACTATGTTGGAACAATTTCTATGAAAACTTCTCGGAAATTATTCTATCGGTGTTGCATCGCGCCTGTTAGCAGGAGCCTTAAATCCATTATGACTGTTCCTTCCGGCTGGTTCAGAAATAATACGTGCACCATTTTTTTTAAGTTTAATAAAAACCTCTGGACCGAACATATACATCGATTGATTGATTGAGACGTCCTCTAACTATCCTAATCCTAAAACAAAAACTAAAACTAATATTAAAAATGCGAAAGTGATTTTGTTTGTTTGTTACGTTTTCACGCTGAAACGGCTAAACGGATTGGGATGAAATTTGGCACATGGGTAGACCATGACCTGGATTAGGACATAGGATACTTTTTATCCCGATATTCCCACATGATCGAGACTTATGCGGGTGAAACCGTGGGGCGCTGATAGGAGGGTTATATGTTTGCATGTTTGTTACTCAATTAGGCAAGAACGGCTAAACGGGTTTGAATGAAATTTGGCACACCATTAGTACAGTTCCGTGGGATAATTTCTGACCTCCACGTGGGCGAAGCCGCGGACAAAAGTTAGCTAAAATGAAAGCCTCGAATCTTTGATGGAGAAAAAAAAGGTAAAGAAAAACAAACATTCGCTAACTCAAAACCACCGTAACCTGCCGTTAACCACGGTTATCCTAAAGGCCGTTGCTTCACGGCTCGGTTTTTGTAGAAAAGGTTATCAGGATCGCGTTACTAATCGTGGTTAGGCGGCAATTAAACAATTAGCTTTAATGAATGAGGCTTGGAGTAGGGTTCTTGTTCTCACGCATCACCTGTGATTGATTTGGAACCGGTGTAAAGAGTACAGCTACTCAACTTTTTATTTAAATTTTATTTGTATGGCAGCCTATGTAGACAGTAAAACCACAGAATAAGTAAGTAGCAGTATTATGTCTCGGCAGTGACCCTGAAATAATTACCTACGGCCGCTCGGTACATAAACCTTCCGCGTCCGTGCGTAACTGCCGCGGACACGATGATACTGTTGCGTACTGATACACACTCAGATTTCAAAGCGCGTTGTTTCGGCTGTTTTCTATGAAGATAAGATAGAATACTGAACTTATTTATACTGTGATGAAACGTACGACGATTTGCTATACTTTATTTTAAGAATTTATTTCCTAATTCAGACTTATTTTATCGCAAACGTAGGAAGCTTCTTAACCAAAGGCCTTTTGTTATTATTTTGTAATACTACCGGTATTCTTCTATATTCCGGTACAACATAGAATGTTAATATTTTCCATTCGCGTTACAAAAAGGGACAACTCGAAAAATGAAACGAAAACAGCAATAATGACTCGGATGACGGGCGAAAACATTTATTTCCATCGTTCATGGCTTTATTACCCACTTGATTGCGCACTTATTCTCAATGAAAACAAAATACCTTCAATTATTAGCGTAATACCCTTCAGAAGCGTTTTTCACAAATTTTTTTCGATATAATAAATTATGACTTACCTGCAAGGCTCGGATTCCGGTTAAATTTTCAAACCGTTATACCGTACTTGTCGCAAAAACCTTTACATTCGGTTTCGCTCGTAGAAACCGGTTTTGTAACCAGTTTTGGAGGAATCTTAACATAAAGGTTTTTTCGGATTAAACGGTTTAGAGCAATATTAACCGGTTTTTTGTTTAGTTTTTATTTAGCGCGGCATCCTCACAAGTAGTCACAAGTTGCAACGCGTTTACAGACATGCCACTCGTCGTATAAACCGGTTAATTTAGGTTTAAATAAAGTTCTTAAAACGTTCACGTTCTTAAGAAAACTTCGGAGTAAAACCCAAATAAACCGGTTTACACCGGTATTTTTTAAACCGGTTCCGAGCCGTGCTTACCTGATTTTTGTCCGTAAAGTGTATTTATCTTTTACTTGTCATACAAAATAACATCACGCTGGTACTCCCGAAGGGTTAGGCAGAAGTGTACATATGTGTCCTATAGTACACTCACATTTCGCCATGTAATAGGGGGCGAGCCTATTGCCATGAAATTCCAGATGGAAAAACCCAATAACACTGCCCGACCTGGGAGGCGAAACCAGGACCTCATGCTCACAGTAGCGCTTGCGACTTACTTTTCATATTTGGTAAACAAATATGGCGTTACTGAGTATTGAATTTGAGAAAAATAATATGTTTGAATGGATCAAATTAGTTTTTGATATACATATCGTATAAAACTCATGCGAAGGTAAGACGTTCATACCCGACTTTGTGTAAATTATGCGAAAAATCCTGATTTTCTTAGTATGTATCTACCATGTTTGTTTACCTTATTGGAAATGTAACAAAAAATACACTGTTTGCAATTAGAACCTCAAGACTAAATTAAAATCCAAGCGTTGTCCACAGTGACGTGAGACCAGTTTCGTAAACATGTGTGCACTTAGTGAGGTGTAGTTTGATTGTAAATGGTTGTACATGTGTGCGTGTGAGCGTGTATGCATAGAGCGGAGGTGTGGTTTTGGCATGCTTCACTGTATTGTTCGCAGCGCTCTGTCTTGGTTTCTTATTTGGTCTGAGGTAAAAACATCATATTTTGTTCATTCCTCGTTGACAAATCTGGAGTGATATTTGAATCTGTTTACAATATTTTCCATAAATCGTCGATAAAGTCTGTCATGTTTACTTTCGGGCTTACGGGTCCGGGTATGCAAATGTACGGTTTCGTTATGTCACTTTTGGATCTTTGTTGGGATACTCGTGTTTAGCATAATGTATAACATTATGTGTTTACCAGTTACCTACTTATTTACTTAACATGTAGAATCTTTTAATGGGTTTAATATTTTTAAAACTTATAACCGCCGCACGGGTCGATCGAAGGTTAAGCTATGCTTCTCGCGGTCGGTTTGTACGAGTGTATGGGTAACCATCCATTAGACATCGGGATCTCCGAAAGCACGTTAAGCCGTTGGTCCCGGCTGTCATTCGTAGATCTTTGACAGTCATTACGGGTAGTCAGAATTCGGAAAATTTAACAACCAGTCTTACCAAGGGGTAATATCGTGTGAAAAATTAACTGGGTTGTGGAGGTTAAGTAGGCACTCACTCCATGTAAAATACTGGTATTCAGCTACGTCCGGTTAGACTGGGAGCCGTCCCCAACATAGTTTGGAAAAGGCTAGACAGATTGATGGTGCCCCCTTGTTTCGCAGACAGAAATTTCATAGATTATTGTTTCGCAGAAAATGTTTCATATAATATTTGATCTTTGTATTTTTATTGTTTTAAAGACTATTTACTTTAATTAAACAGAAACACAATTCAATGAATTTCATAATCACATTTTTTTAAAGCTATCAAACAGGAGAATTATTTTTTAACGAATATTGTTTGTTCGGTGTATTTTTCCATGGTATTTTATTTCAACGAAAATATAAAAAATAGACGTTAAGCTATCCATAATTTTATAAGGGTACATATTTGAACGTCGAAAATTAAGTGTCGAATTAAAGTCGAATGAAAACTTAGGCTGCAAGAGCGAGCGAAGCGAGCTCGGGACTTGGGGCACGCCGACTCGTATAGGTTAGGTTAGGTGGTTATTTTTTTTTAACCACACAGAAATAGGAGCCCCATGAAGCCGTGCTCCGTCGACTACTCTGACAAAAAATAAAAAAATATAAAATATCGAAAATTAAATGTCGAGTTAAAGTCGGATGTGAACTTAGGCTGCAAATGCGAGCGAAGCGAGCTCGGGACTTGGGGCACCCCGACTCGGACTGGTAAGGTTAGGTTAAGGCTCCGTTGACAATGCTGACTGAAAAAATTCTATTTACCTTATAAATTACCATTGACTATTGAATATTTGTCAAATGTATGAATTGAAACGTTAAGAAACTGTCACTAAATAAAATGTTTTTCTTGGTAAGTAAGTAATAAGTTTTATACTTTTTTTTTTTTTTGAGAGTGGGAAATCATCAAAACCCACCCGTGTTCCTTCGGCTGCCCTGTTGCCGGGGGCCACGATCTCCCTTTCGGTTTTCTTCGCAACCCCGGCAGGCATCGGCCCTAGTGGACCCCTTCGAAATAAGTTTTATACTAACGAAACAATATGAGGATAAATAATATTTCACTTATTTAAATTTATTGAAAGTAAGTATTCTGCGTATTGATTCTATGAAATGATAATATGAGAAAAAAATGATGTGAAACGAAATTCTATGAAAATGAAAGCAATAAAACAACGTTCAACCCAGATTGCTTGATTTGTCAAAGAACGTGGGTGACTAAATAATCCAAATATCTACTTCATGCCATCTTCAACTTCATGTAATAATATTTTTCACAGACATTATTCATCGTGGATCTATTTTATTTTCCTAGAATTCTCTTTGAAAGGTCGTCCTCGCTTGCACTCCAGAGCCGCGTAGGTAGGAAAAACTAATTCTTATGTAATCTGGAAATTGAGACTAGAATATGGTCGGAATGATAATTCTGACTTATGAATAGGGCAAATGTAATCGAAACTCTTTGATTCTCTATGAATGTGAGCGAATTTGATGTAGTAATAAACATGAGATTTTTTTACTGAGCATGAGGTCCTAGGTTAGATTCCCAGGTCGAGCAAAATATTATTGGGTTTTCCATAAAGAATTTCTCAGTAGCAGCCCGGAGTCTGGATTCATATCCGGTTGATGGCAATAGGATCGCTCGCTATTATATGAGACTTAAACATAACTGGCGAAATGAGAGTGTAACTATTATGGGTACACCTCTGCCTAACCCTTCGGGGAAACAAGGCTTGATGTTGTGTCGATTTTCTTATATATGGAAATAGGGACTTAGTTGCGACTTTGATTGTAATACAAGAAACAGCAAGCTATCGAATGGTAAAAATCCTATACTATTAAACTAGCAATATTTGTACGTATATGTATTTATTTGTTTGTGTATAGATTTGTACTCACGTTCTCGAAATCGGCTTTAACGATTTCGATGAAAGTTGCAGTGTAGGGTTTACGGGGGCAAAAATCGATCTAGCTAGGTCACATACCTGGGAAAATTCGTTTTCTCTAATTTCAGAGCCTCGGGAATGTGATACAACGTTGGTATACCTGGACGATATGTTTATCTTTTTCACCCGGGCAGAGCTCGATTTAAGTAGCCTTGTACTAAGTTAATCGTCTTTTATCTCATTAATAACGAGCGTGACGATCCCATAATTTAGCTAGTGTGACTGACAAACAAACTCACGCCAAGGTGATCCATGGGAAAAGGCAGCAACCTTCAATATACTTAGATACTTTCAATTGTAAACGTTCCAGTTTTACTACAATCAGATTTCATCAACTACATCGTACCAAATAACTTTGACCTGAAACATCTCACTGCAATTCCTATTCATTCCCTATTCGCCAAAAAATAACAGTCAGTTTGTCCCACAAACATATCCAGCTCATATTTGCTGTTACAAAGTAGCTTGAAGCAGAGAACTTTAATCAAAACAGTGTAAAGACAGTCTGAACTGCATTCAGCTTGTGTTTGCGCGTCTCGTCAACATTTACTCTGGCCGGCCATTTAGTCATGTTTGCGCACAGAGTAGTAAGTAAATGGAGTGAGAATTAACATAAACCGCAGTAATTTTGTCGCTAAACGTTGCCACTATGATTGAGAATAATCATTTCTGGTTTAGAATAGTCTCAGTTTTTGGGTATTGTAATAAAGTGCCTTCAAGACGGTCATAGTATGCACGCTAAAATATCTCTAATCGAATTGCCAAGTTGGTATCAAATATGGCAATATTCGCAGTGTAAAAGTGTATCAGTGTAAAAGGCCGAAGTCTTTGAGAAATCATATTATGCAGAAAAATGGCAAAAAGTTTGGAAATCGTTTCCGCCGTCTAACGACAGACAATCTTTACCCATATGCGGGTTGCAGACCCAAATCTAAGCTAAGTTTGTTTAGCATAGCTCGCATAGTTGACGTAATTTCTCATACTTGTGTGCCAACCGCAAACTATGAACTAGTATGAAAAATTACCTGAGCGGGCTACGCTAAACTAACTTAGCTTAGCTCTTGATCTGCAATCCTCAATAGACCTTTAAAAACTCACTGCACAGAAAACTTACTACCCATATGAGCACTCCATTGACTCACTTCTCCGTACGCATCGGCTACGTCATTAGAACACTCTTTATGTCTAACAGACTAACAACACGTCATTTGAGTGTTTGGAAACTGATTTGGTACGAGATAAGGTTTGCTTTGCTTTGTACTTTGTACTGATTTGGTAGTTAGATTTTTTTATGTAGTTGTAGTTTGATGTACCGAATAAATGAGTTGAGTAGACAATGTTGTGATGCTCGCATGTGAGTAATCTGGTTTATTCCGATTGAATTTAAAAGCTTGATTTAAATTGGAATCGTGTACGAAGATAGTCTTTTCGAAAATATTCGCAATGGAGCCAGTTTTTATTTTCAAGGAAGCTTAAGTAAGATAGGGTTATCATTCGTCCGAATTTGTCCGGACATGTCCGGTTTTTTGGCACCCCGTCCGGACTAAGTCCGGCCTTTTCATTTGTCCAGACTTTTCGATTAAAGGGGATTTTCTTTAGAAAAAATAAATTATTACTGAAAAAATAAAATTAATAAGCTAAATTTCCGGACTTTTTTTGCAAATGTCAGGCTTTTTGTCAAGACTTTTAAAATTTCGAAATGGTAACCCTAGGTATAAGTTAAGCTTTCCGGTTTTCTGCGACGTCTTAATAAGCTCTGCATTTCTAGAATGTGTCATCAAAGTCTACCAAAAACTTGATAAAAAATTCTTAAAACTGAGTAGGTACCTACCAAAGAAAATGTTTACTTCCAAGTTCCTTTTCACATCCCATATAATATAAAGTCAACGACATTATATTCTAGCGTCTGTCTGGAAGTCTGAACGTTGCCACATCATGAAAAATCCAATACAGTGGAGAATCGTGACATGGCAGTGTAATAACACTGAATAACTGAAAGTTATTCTTCTGGCGACGCCCAAGCAGTTTGACGCCTCAAACACGCCTTGCGATCAAGAAAATTTATGATGTCCGAATTTGAGGGTCCCTATCGAAATTGAGGGCTTCGTAATAGTCTTTTGGGGACTATGTATACAGATACCTACTAGAATGCTGTTGTTTTTTGTTACGCTAGAAATACTGCTAAGAAAGGACAACGTTTTATTTTTCCCTTATGGATCTTGCATCTTGTTGGTGTGTTAAACTTTATCTATCTCACAGCTAATGCAATCTTCCAGAACTTAATTGGAATTGGTATTTCGGGCCAGAATGTTATCCATCAATGCCAAGTACTGTTTCCTTAATCTGTTAGTCACGCATCTCCTTGTGATATGATAGCACAGTCTTAGTCCTCCGTAGAGCTGGATTAGTTACACTGTGGCATGTCTAGTGTCACAGCAATATCAAAGAGGTGTCGTTTAGCTTGGGTTCTAGATCCCAATTAGCGATGCAGGCGGTGATTTTCAGTGGCGCCTCTGTGAGGTTTAATAGCATTAATTACTTGTGACGTTGGTTGGTTCCTAAACTAGGTTACTAATTACTGCTTGTCATGTCATAAGAACTTTAAATCTTAGAAATATTGTGGAGGGAAGACCGGCTCTTAATTCCAAAAGTTTTCTACTCATAATACTGATAATGCTATGCGGGTAGTGGGAGATACTATGGAGACAAGACTAGATTATAAGTATCACAAGTCGTAGTTAGAACCATTGACGACACGTATAATATAGGAATCGAACTGAACAGAAGATTAATAAACTGACCACGCAAATCCAGTTCACTTAACTAATGATCATTAGGCATTAATCATACACTTGTTAAGAACACAATCGGCTAAGTGAAGGCAACTCGGCCTGGGAAAAGACTAGCATAACAAGAGCTTCAACTACTTAGGTAATATTGTGATCATTAAACTCAATTGGATGGAAGATGTTTTACGTAGCGTCAAGTGGCAACAATGAATCTCGTGTTAGCTCTGAGCTCTAAACTCTCATCAGTGTCCAATAAAAATGATATTGTGTTTAAAACTTTGAATGGACGGACAGGGTGGTCGTTTGTTTGTCTTTCCACCAACTACTATGTTCTCCGTAAGCTACCTCACTTGGACTAAAATTAAAAATAGTTTAACATCTGAGCAGAGACTATTTGTAAAGAATGTCAGTAACCACATCCTCATCATCATTTGCCTAGCCTTTTCCTAGCTATCTTGGAATTACAGTAACCACATTTTTGAAACGTGTTCATACCAAACAAACAACAATGCAACTTAGTTTAATATAAAGTCTAGTAAAAACATAAAACACTGAACATTTCAAGAAACTTGAAGCTTATATTTACTTTTTCCAGACATACACAGTTGCGTTAATCTTTTTTTTTTTCTTAGCAAATCTCGGGTCTGCCTAGAGAAGAACACGTATTAAAAAGTTCCATCAATAACGTCTACAAAGTTCTTTGATAAGAATTCTGCAAGGTCTCCTCAGACAATAATAAATTGCAGAACTTATAGTATTTTACCAGTCACTGTTGGAACTTGTTGAAAAAGAAGTTTCGTTACATCCTTCTTATCTGCTCTCAAAACTGGATTATTAACTTCATTAGCTGAACAGGCATTCTTAAGTTTTAATTGAGCATTATTCATGATGTTTTCGCTAAGTTACTTAATTACTCATGCTTTCTCGGGGGAATATATTAAAATCCTCAAAGTCAGTCTCGGGGCCGAGTTTGTTCTGCATAATTTATAGCCCCGAATTCTGTATCCATATATCTAAAATTTTCATAATCTCCTATCCCCAATGTTCGGTGTAAGTGTGCAATAAATATTGTATGCAATGGGGCTACAACATGTTATTTGCTAACTCACAATCCCCTGCTTCTGTGCAGGGGTCGTTTCTATTCATAATAAGGCCAGAAATTGCGAACAAATCATTCATAGTAAAACAAACTTTACGCCACTGTGTTTGGGCCGGAATTTGTTTCCAGAATTTCTTAAGTTTTACCGTCCTAGATTTATGTTGCTTATTACATTTTACACGCGTGAAATGAACACGTATCAAATGAAAAATGCAATTTGCAACTTTATTTTAGTTGACACAGGAACTATTTGAGAAAAAATCCTAAGCGTATAGAGCTCCTTTGTTAGATCCCTGTTGAACCCTTTTGTCGTTGAGGCCGTAAATTATCTATTTAGGTTTGCATTTGGCGATAAATTGCTTTTTATTCAACGAATCGTGAAAAGAAACATGTCAACACAGTATTATTAAAAACGAAACGTATTCAGACGTGAATGGCACATTCAAAACAGATGTGACTTCAATCAAAAGCTTGTCTAGTTGCGTTTGCTTCGACGTTAGTTCTAAAGCAACTTTAATAACGTTTTCGAACTGAAATACCGATGTTATCCATAAAGTTATTAGAACACGAAGCCCTTTATCTAAGCCATCGGATGTACTGAGAGCCGTTCTGAGTACTTACCTAATCTGTACGGTTGCTATCTCGGGTCATAGGCCAGTAGATACCATAAGTTGTACGCCAAAAGCCTTCCAGCGATAGTGTTACTTATAGGTATCAAACTAAGGTTAATTTTCCAATGAGTCGATTGGAAAGCGACGTCAGAGTTTCCAACATACCGCATTTCGTTGAATAGTACATTTTAAAGAACTCTCTATGCCGAGTTCGACCTATTTCCGAATGTGATTGATGATTTCAACCCCTCATTTTACCGAGATCGCACGATCATTTCGAATACAGTTCATAATAATTTCGATTTTGCCATTTAATTTGCAATTATTTATTGTATAGCTGCAGCTGCAGACTTCGTGGTAGTGTATTATTTTTGGAAGGAAATTAAATGTAGCTGTACACATTAAGACAAGAACCAGGAAATTCTCAAGAGATAAGTAAATTTTGACCTAGTTAGCTCAATTGCTAGAGTTTGCCTCTAAAACGTGGAGTTCTTGGCTTGAATAGTAAGTGGAGTAGGTATTTCCGAGCATTCCTTATCTGTGTCCTAAGGATGTTACTAGACTTATAATCTTTTTAGTCACGATGAAAATAAATTGCCTTTGTTCACGCCAACAGTGAAAAACTCCGTTTCGAATCATAGAGCGAACATTTATATTACTTTCATGTTTTGTATGAACTTTATATCAAATAACGTATTATTTATTCGACTTCATTTCGCTTCACTAAACCGTAATATTGGAAAAATAATACTCGTAAAAGCATTACCATAGCTTCCGCCATAACGTCGAGTATTTTCTTACCATTTTTTTGGCTGTCACATCCGTTTGTCCGGACAATTAGCTTGTTCCCTTTGCCCGACTTTTGTCCTTCTTTGCATAATATCCCCAAGAACACGACTTAATTTCTTTAAAGACAAATATTGCTTTTTTTCTTAGGCCAGAAATTAAGGACGGGACGTCCCTTTTGCTACTCAAAATCTGAACGTGAAAACGGAGTACTGGGGAGCTTAAGAGAGTTAAAAATGCTTCTTGGACTGTGGAAATTAAAAATGAATTTACTCTGAAACTCGTCTAAAAGCACAATGGACAGAGATAAAAGGAGGAAACTTTGTAACCCGACTGTTCATTATTCGAGTCATTAAGTCCATTTTCACTCGACTTAGACGAGGAGTTAATCTTCATGATACAAGGTATGCTTTTGGTTTTTTAAGCTTACCATTTGACACATCCGTCTTGCACCGTTGAATAATGGCTCTGGTCCATTAAAATATCTACTCTGGACGCCCCTAAGCTTCTAAATATAACATAACTGTGTCCCTTGACAGCTAAATGTTTATTTGTGGGAATTTTTTGTCGAGGAATGACGGTTTTTTTGTGAGTTAAGCGGTATGATACGGGATTTTACATGTTAAACTTGTGTGTCGTGTTGAGCTCGTAATGTCTTATTTTCTCCGTTTTTACACTGTGTTTACAGTGTTTTAGACATTGAGTACGTATAAAGGACTTACTTAGAGCTTTTAGTATTCGTTCTACGAAGTTTATAACTGAACTTATTTAGGACTTAGTGCTTTGTCAACATGTCGTATTAAGAGTATTTTATGTGTTTTTAAAATTATCTCCAATATGGTTGAATTTATTCAAATTAACTTGGAAACTTGATCTTCAATATGTTTTATTGTAGCCAGAACATGATTGGTATTTGTAAATATAGATAATCTTAGAGCATTGTGTTGGACATTAATTTAAGTAGTCTTAAAAATGCAAAATTCTTGTGTAAGTACTTAGATAACAAGAAACATTTAAGTTTTGAATGAAACTACTCTTGAACATTACGTTGAACTTGACATAAGTCTATTTGAAACAACGAACACTTACAAACACTTAACATTTGAAAACAAAGAGTTATTTACCAGAGCCAATACCGAACAGTATTAGTCATAAGTTTTATTGTTATTTTAAATGACCGGTGCGGTATTTTTATCTCAGTACGTTAACTTTAACTTTTATTTACTTAAGGAATTCTTCCATTTCGTGTCGAACAGAACTGTCATTGTAGAGCGTGTTGTGTTATTTTATGGATGTGGTAGCTTTTTTTTTCTTTCATTTCTCTTACTTTGAAGATGGCTTTCAGTTTTACTCATCTCACTCAAGCGCATTTTGAAAGCACGTTTTATTTGATACACTTCCTTTACTAGTAATAGGTGTCGGTACACACGGCTACGTATCAAGTTATACATTTCCAGTCTAAGCTGATCTCTCGCACTGTATGGAAATAATATAAAATGTGACATCAGCTTGATATGATGTTCACAAAGTATTTTAATGAACATCATATCTCCAAAAAAGAGTCAAAGTCAAATCTTTTGTTTCAAAAGTGCCATACATGGGCCTATGGCACTTTTAAACGTCAAAATTTACAAAATAATATAATTGATTCTAGTCGCCCCTCCAAAAGGTACTTTTCGTATGGAGAAGAATGGGCAAGAAATTCAACCGTTACTCTTAGAGCAGAGAAATATTATGTTACGTAACAATACTCCATTTTTATCTAACTTAGGAAAGCAAATACTGAACGCAGTTTTTCAACTACCCACCCTTGAAATAATTCTTTTGAATTAGCTGTCAATTCCCTGAATAGAAAAAGAGATAAAATGATTTGGTAATTGTCATTTTGGTCTCGAGCGTCCCCGAATCAGATGTAAAATTCTAGGAAGTGCTTTAATGAAATTTCTACCAGCTCTCATAGATAACCAGATATTTAGTAATTATATTCAGTCTGCCTTTGCGGTGTTACCTAGTTTAAGCTGTAAATTAATTAAGAGTTTAATTTCGGCTAGTTTATAAAGTGCCTTCGAGCGTGTTTACTTCTATTTTGCAATTAAGTTTAGGCTAATAAAAACTTTATAGAAGTTAAAAATAAATAGGTTTATTACGTTAGTTGTAAAGATAAAGACCAATAGACGACGTTTTTCATTAGTAGAATCCAACCACTGTTAAAATTCTTAAAATGTTCGTCGTCATTTTATTAGATAAAAAAGTACTGGTCGTTGTACGCGACTTCATCTGTATGTATTATGTATTTCATCATTTTTTATTCAAATGTCCAGGATGAAAAGCAGCCAATGTCCTTCTCCAGGTCCCAGGCTACCTACACTTATTATCTGTCAAACACAGCGAACGGTTCAGTCGTTTAGAGATGATAACAGACAGATAGAGTTACATATGCATTTATACTAAAGTGAGTTTGTTGGTTGGTTGTTTGTTACGCTTTTACGCTAATATTCAGCACATTCATAAGCTGACCTATGACGAAACTGAAAACATCTTAATTGTACCACATTAAGTTCATATACTCACCCTCCTACACACACTCACTCATCTACATTCGACACGAAAGGAGGTCCACACCACACCCCACTCCACATTATTTCATTTGCATTCTTATTTTATTTGCTACTAATTGATCTAAAAATAACGAAATATGTATATAATTATAACAAATTTGAACTTGTAAGCGTTTAACTGTATATTTTAGGAATGAGCGCTGTTGTCTGAAATACAGATATTTATTTATCTAGTTCAGACACAGATGTCTTGTCGAAATTCTGTTAATATAAGATCCTTTAAGATATGTCTTTATTTATAATGTACTTACTATCTTGAATTTGAAATAAATTATATTATATTATTATTATAAAACGGTTGAACAGATTTGAATGAAATCTGGCATTCGGGTAGACCATGACCTGGATTAGGCCATAGGGTACTGTTATCCCGGTAGTACGTTCCCGTAGGATAATTTCCGACATGCACGCGGGCCAAGCCGCTCGCAAAAGCTATAGTTATATTATAAACTTGCTTCTGTGACTTTGCCCAATTAATATCTTTATAAATTATAGCCTTTGTTACTCAGTGGCAAATTATTAATACAACATTCTACTGGTGATTTTTTTTTAATTTATTAGTTTTTGAGTTTACAGTAAAAATACAAATCTTTTCTCTTTATAATATTATTAGCTGTGCCCCGTGGTTTCACCCGCATAAGTCTCAATCCCGTGGGAATATCGGGAAAAAAGTATCCTATGTCCTTCTCCAGGTTATAGTCTACCTATGTGCCAAATTTCATCCAAATCCATTCAGCCGTTTTAGCGTGAAAGCAGAATAAACAAGCAAACTCACTTTCGCATTTAAAATTATTCTAAGTTATACTGTAAGTAGATGAAAGTATGAATGGATAGTATGAATTTAGTTACGTACTTGATTTCAAGTACCTACTTAAAAGTAATCTCTGAGTTCGTATCCTGGCTATGACCCCAAGTTCTAAACACATGCACAGGGGTGAAATAAAACACGTTTACGCTTGTTCAAGCATGTCTAAGCAAGTGTGTGCTCTTGAATTATTTAAAAGCGTAACCTTGACCTTTTTGACCCTTGTATTATCACTCTGTAATTAATTTCTTAGGAAGTAACTCATTTATTGTCTCAAACCTTACTCATCTGCCTAGCCTTTTTCCAACTATGTCGGGGTCGCCTTCGAATCTAACCGGATGCAGCTGAATACCAATATTTTACATGGAGCGACTGCCTATCTGACCTTCACAACCCAGTCACTACAGGGTAATACTGACTGGATGTTAGACTTTCGGGCTTCTGACTACCCGTTACGACTGTCAAAGATCTACAAAATGACAGCCAGCACCAACGGTTTAACGTCTCGATGAGTAACGGATCCATCCAGTGACCGTAGCTTAATCTTCGACCAACGCGTGCGGCTATTATTATTTAGCGACGAGCCCCTCTATTTCTGACTTTACTGCTGCAAATTTATTGTATGTAGTAACTTAAAGTTGGTATGAAATAGGCTTAAGTCAATTGACCTTCGTTATACCTCGTAGGTTGCGGCCATAGAAACAGCCGTTGTTTGGGTAACATTAGCTCCTAATGTTATGGCAAAATTATCTTTCCGAACAAAATTCAAAATGACATGATTACTTTGTAAAGTATTATATTATTTTAATTAATTATTGTAAATGTGAGGATTATGTTGATATCATTATTATTTTCATTGCTCAGCCGGTTTTAATGATGGTCTGGCAGTTTGAGTAGTTTATGCGGCCTACCCAAATGTCCTTTCTTTGGTATTGTTCGTCGAGTTGAGCTCCTTAAGTTCTGAATTGAGCTCCACGATTACTGACAAATGCTTGCACTGACTGGACAGGTCCACTCAAATCTGTGTGGTTCTTTCCTCAAAAAACCATTTCAGACACTAATCTACATGGTCCTCATATGGCCTGACCAAGATGTCTGGACTGTATGTCTGGACTTTAAAAGAGACTGACCTCTGAGTTTGTTTCGGCCTTTCTTCTCAGAGTAGTCAGATAGGAAACGCCGAACTCAACTAGTTTATTTTTAGTATTTTTTTTAATATGACGTGTAAAAGTGATTCCGATATCCTATTTACAGAATAAACAATTTCATTTCATTCCAGTACAAGTTGTAGTGTGACTGTATGTACTTTGATGAACCACAAAAACTACAAAGTAACTTAAAAGTCAAATATTCTCTTCTCCTTCTACTACTTACCTTTACATTATGATTTTAACTTCGCCTTTTCTTTTCTTTTCCAGAATTTGAAGTTTTTCGAGTTATGAAGCTCAGCGGCCATTTTTTGATTAATTTATTTTTAGTTATTAGTAAAAACAAACTATCCATTTATTTAGTTTAGTTATTTAAATATCAACGTAGAAAAGGTATTAGATCACCTTTTATAGAAATATATTATGTCCTTATAGTATACATTCATTCTCTATTTCTCTTAAAACTAAAACACTAGAATAGTTCCTATAAATTATGTTATCGCTCTCTAAACATCGTCTTAACATCTCTAATAATAGCGTTATCACCTCGTTATTAAATCGTTTGCAAGCCATTGTTACTTAGACTCATTTAGTTTTATTGTTAAACTAGTTAAACTTATCTAGATAAAACATAAATTAAGACACCAATCTTCAACATTGTCGGCAGCATCAAGTACCTAATCTTTATAACTCCATCTTTCAAATGTTATTACTTTTCTGGGATGTCATCGAAACAAACTTTTGTTTGAATGCCTTCACATACATTCAAAATCAAAAGTCACTAAATCGAGACAATTCCAAAGTCATTTCCTAAATTATAAATTGCATTGTACAAATCGTTAATGGTATTCCGGACGTTGTTTTTTCTACGATATCAATGCTTACCGGGACGATCAATAGAAAGGCGTATGACAAGCTTTTCAAGCTACTGCTTTTATATTGATGGTCATTACTACTTCTCTAGAAATGGTGCTATACATCCCAATGTCGTTCTCTTATCTCATTTTTACCTTTACGACTTTCTGCCTATCAGTACTTATGATGTTTTTCTATCGCCATTATGTCACCTGTTCAGCAGTATCCATAAAGTTATACTGATAAATAAACTAGTTTGACAGCTTTCCAGGAATTTTTATTAACTTTTGAGTTATGCGGCGATACGAAAATGCTGCCTTCATCGTCACTGCCTAGATACTGCTTTAATTACTGTGTCTTATAACAGTTTCTCTTAAATTTTTGTCACCACAAAACGTCCCCATCAAGTTCTAGTCTATTCTCAAAATCGGAAAGTTTACGCCTGTCTATACCTATTAGTGTCCTTATATTATGGCATTTATTTAATCGAAGCTCTAATAATTCCCATTTCGCGCTCCTAAAAATGTTATTGAACACTCCTAATATAATGATTGCGCCTCTGTTAATTGTAAACCTCAAATATTCCTACCCAAAAAATGTCAGTAACTGCGACCAACTTGGATGTACCGGTCGCCGGCCACTGCCGCGACACCGCTCGGATCGCGCGCGGTTTGTCACACTTCTAACCTAACCCATTCAGTCGGGGAAGCTGGGGTAGCTTAGTTACTGCGACCTACTGTGAGAAAAGAATGAATTATTAAAAAAAGTGAACGCTAAAAGTTTAGAGGGTCATTTCTTAATTTTAAAAAGTATCCATCATTACAATATAAATTTTTAGATTATCTAATCTCTTCAGTTAAATATTTTCCTTATAATATTTACGTTAACACCTTTTGGATATAGCCGCAGCCGGTGTGACTAAACCCCTTGTCGTAAATCTTCAGTTTCGAGGCCCAGCGTCCAATAGATTTGTTGCCGAACTTGTTTGACAGCTGTCGAGAATTTTAAGCTCTTGCCCATGCGTCATACTCGTCAATTCATCATTAGTTTCCACTTCGTTAGAATTATGGGTTTTAGTTTTCTCATCTTTTAGTTTTGTTTCATATTTCATGTCTTTGATAGCGTTATAATTTTTACTGACGTTGTATTTTATGAACGAGAAATTCATTTTAAGGTTGCTATCTCTACCATCTCAAATTATAAAAATTATCTAATTCTATTACCTTTCTTTGTCAGGACTAGCAGGAAGAACCCCAATATGATTGTCGAAGTCAACGTGAATATCGCGGAAGGAAAGTTGATGAAATGAACTCAGAATCGGCAAAAGCTCTGAAAGAAGGCCTGTTTGTTTATAAATATCTACAACCTTGAAGTTGAATGAAATAACGGCTGGATAGATGTAAATCTCAAACGTCAAACACAATAAATTCCTCTACATAATATAAAAATCTTAAAGCTAATAAAATCTAAGTAACTACCTCAGTGTGTTGTCTTCCGAAGCTACAAAGCTTCGATTTTAAAAGCAAGAGCAGTCCGTTAATACCTGGCTTATACTTTGGTTAAAGCACAAAGCACTTCTGGACAACCAACATTCTGGCAAAATTGTCCAGATTTAATATAGCTTCATTCGAAATTACAAATTCAACTCCCAAAGGTAAAATTTCAATAACTAGAGGCCCAGACTTGAAAACATTTTAAACTAATTTGATGATAGAAATGTTCGTAAGACGAAACTCATAACCTCAGCTTATGACTAATATTAGTTTTTGGTTACCTGGGTAGTTTTATGGATACTATGAATTTCGCTTTCAACTTTATTCATTCATTAAAATAGTGCTGTGCAATTCGAATCCCGTTTCGCGGGAAGTTCAAATTTGATTGTCCGTGATTAAGTACCAAAACTCCGTTGTTTTGGTACTTAATCACGGACAATAAAATACCGCCAGAATCGTAGTGCGTGTTGCAGAAGCATTAAATTTTGAGGTGAGGCATGAAAATTTTTGATGTACATTCTTGATTAATTATTTGGTGCATATTGCATAGATATGTCGATGACATGCAGACAGCAGAAATAATAAACGTTCATTCACATTCTTATAAAGAAAAGTGTTTTCTAAATAAAGGAATTCTTGCTAGTATGCAACACAAGACAGACTCTTTAAACTCGAGAAGACTGTCCGTTTCATTTGCATTTATGGAAAAGGCAAAAGGTCAAGAAAGAAAAATAAGAACATTTACTTTGTGAAAATATGTCAAAACTTTGAACTCCAAATTGAAATAGTTTTACATGAACTTCATCAAAAAATTATTTGTCTCCAAGTCCCGTTAAGAACACCGCCTCCCTAAAAACGTCTACAGTTTCTTCACTATTCATGAAAACTTATTCTTTTTCTGTAAGCGCCGCAGTTATTACTCTGAAACTACCCGCTTATTTTCATAAAGTTTTATCAAAGGAGTAACGTTTTTCTCTTGAATGAGAATCGTTTTAGGTATAGCTTTTCAACATTCTACCTGGAAATTATTTAGCCTTCGTAACCTTAATAATTTGTTTCTTTATAAAAAATACAGACTTTTTCTTTTGCCGGGGTTTATTTGCTTGCAAAGAACTTATTTATTCTTAGTAACAACATTATTTAGCTGTGAACCGATTGCTATTGGAAGAGAGAAATATTTCTCATTTTGAGAGAAGAGAAAAACATAGTAAGTACTATTGGAAGAGAGAAATATTTCTCATTTTGAGAGAAGAGAAAAAACATAGTAATGTACAGCCCGATTCAAACTTTATGGCGGCTCGGAACATGAGGCGAGTCGCTGCGCAGTAACAAATTCATGTGTCAGCGGGGGTGAGGGGTGGGGTTCTACGCAGCGAGTAGCGCACTTCAGAGCCGCCATAAAGTTTGACGCGTACTATAAAACGTTCAACGATCTAAAATGTAAGGAACGTTACCAACACTGTTAATCAAAAATTCCCTCTCTGTGGGAACATAAAAAATCTTACCACAAATGTCTCAAAAGTGGTATCACAACGGCGTAAAATGAACCGAATAATGAAGAGTATCGGGCAGAAAATTACAAGGCTTGGAGAACACATGTTTCCTAATAATAGGGAGGCGGGAAGGTGAGGGGTCTCGCAAGGTATAAGGTGCTCCTTTTTTATACACGGTGAATCGCTTATCGATCTTTTTGAAAAATGGCTATCGAGAATGTCTGAGGTTTTTTTTTTGTTGACCGAAGTCTTCTACTACAATAAACCGACGAAGACGTTACAACGGTAATACGGAGAATAACTGTTAAAAAGTTAAGAAATGCTGACAACTTACGCACTAATCTGATGTTGGAACCGACTGGTTTTCCCTGTACGTGACTCCTTAAAATGAGGAAGCCATATTTTTATAATTTCGAAGTCACGACTGCAAATAAAGTAGCAAAAACGTTTAGAACTCCAAGTCTGTACAGATTAACAGCTATACAAAAAAAAAATCTTGACCGAGAAATTGAATACAGCAACTGAATCGTCCACCAAAAATTTGAGGCTTTTCTTCCCTGGATCTTCGTCTATGAAAGAAGGCAAATTGTTGATACCTCTAAACTTACAAGTACAATTTTAACAGTTAAAGGAGTTAAAAGTAAAAAGGGGTCTCGCAAGGTATAAGGTGCTCCTTTTTTATACACGGTGAATCGCTTATCGATCTTTTTGAAAAATGGCTATCGAGAATGTCTGAGGTTTTTTTTTTGTTGACCGAAGTCGAGTGTTGGGCGCCAAATTGGTTTAAATGAGACTGCGGTGTGGTACTGGAAGGGTGTATAAAATAGTAGACTTACCATATCTACAAATACAAGGTATAAATGAGACGCCATAAGACTTATTAACTTTTTGCGCCGTTCAAAAAAGCTATGATGCATGTTCTGTACTTTGTAAAATGTAATTATTTGCAATTCGGATTAAATATTTTAGCTTCGGTGCTTAGTTCATGAAATAAACACCAGGTCCCATGATATCCGCACTAAACAAAGGCATAATTTTTCCCATTATACCCACTCGACGCCATCATACCTAACTAACCATAAAACAGTCTTTAAACGTTTAAAACCCTATAATTACTCGATAACGTATTCATTACCTACTTAAAAATGTAAACGGGAATAAGGATTTTCCACCACGTGTATTTTCCCATAGAAAAATAACTGTGTTGGGAATAAACCGACATAATATGATGTATTTTTAATGTTTCAAGAAAATTTGCATGTCAAAGCTTTGTGATATGAATATTTTTACTGGTACGCGTGGTTGTGGGTAGTCGTGTTTCCATGTAGTTTGTTTGAGAGACACAATATCAATTTGTAAGAAGATTATATTATTAAACGTTTAGGCAAATATTTCATAATATACCAATCATTTAACCGGTGCCTGCAGTACATTTTTTCCGAAGCGGAAAAACTCCAAAGACCCAAACACGAAAAGGTCAACATTCGACCCTCGAAACACTCAACGACTCAATTCAAAAAACTTAAATGAAGACTTCAAATTAATTCAACTCTAGCACCATTTCGTTCCTTTTATGTCATCGAACGCTCACTCCTTCGACTTGATAATGTAATTATAGCCTTACTAGGGCAGTAATTAATGCCGTGTTTGACATTGCGCGCTCATTAATATTCGTAATTATTGAAGTGAATTACTGAATAATAATATATTGTATTCTTGGCTGACTATCACGCGATTCGATGCTCCCTCACTTGGAAAGGAAGGTAAGAAATTTATTAAAAGCACTAATTGGAAACAGGAAAGTTAGGATCGATTTAATTACTGACCATAAGGAGTGGGTACGAGTCAACTGTATGAGTTTCTCTGTGGTGCTTCTAAACGATAAATTGGCCAACTATTGCAATCTAATGGTTCCTGTCCTTACTTGAAAGTTCAAATTGCCTTATTCGTGCATGAAGAAGATTGGGTGAAGTTGGGATCTTTAAATTGATGAAACTTTGGAAAGGCCCATGTCCGGTACTTAGTTGAATTGTAATGATAATGATAAAGGCGACGCTAAATGTTTGAAATTGAACGTTCTTACGACTATAATGATCCCTTTTAATAGGGTACTGTGAGTCTTTAAAACTCCAAAGCAACCGTCTTGGCTTGAATTATGATTTTTGTGCTCAAGCCAAAAACATGTGTTTTGTATGCGCCTTTAGTAGCTCTGTAATAAACTTTTATCAGTCCCTTTCGCACCGTGAGAATTCTGCAGCATTTTTTATTTTATTTATCACTGCCTCCATAGAAAAAGCGATCCCTAGATAACTATACATTCAATGCACAGACAGATCCTTTTACTGTGTATATGTATTTTGATATTTGAGCGTATTATCTTCCAAAGGTCGTGGATTTCGGTAAGCCAAGAACAGAAAACACGAAAATAAAATATTCTGAATAATTTATGTATTCTTCTTCTAAAGTTTTTTCTCTCTCGGCTGATCTTGACCTGAAAAATAACGTAAACTCTGTATTATATTTGCATTTAGAACGTGGTTCTTTTGAACTTTCATAGACTGAAGACCTACTGATCGAATAATAGGAACACAACTTTAAAATATTTTGCTTTACTATGTAGATTTTCTACGATTCTGCCGTACTGACATTACTAATTAATAGTTTTATAGAGGTGTGAGGAAGAGGGTGTAAAGTTCACTCATTCTTTATTGAAAAGGGAGGATCCTCCGACCAGACGGGTGTTGTGTTCAGGGGGCAACTGCCCAACGATTGATGACAGGACATGACGTCAGTGTGATACGTAGTTCGCATGTAGATGCCGCCAGTTTTATAATAAAAAAGGCTTTTGCTCTGAATATCCCGATTGAAGTTCCAATCGTCAAGTCATGCCTTACCATGTAAGCATGCAGAAACTACAGATCTATAAAGAGCGCTTGCTATGATCACTACATCGTTCTTCGTCATCTACTTCTTATTTAATTTTGTTATCATCTTTAAGTACTTGTTAAAAATGTCGGCACTCCCCGCAGCGCCATTTGGATCGCTATGTAACTTTTTTATAGTTCATGTTGATCCCTATCAGGTCATCTTCTACTACAATAAACCGACGAAGACGTTACAACGGTAATACGGAGAATAACTGTTAAAAAGTTAAGAAATGCTGACAACTTACGCACTAATCTGATGTTGGAACCGACTGGTTTTCCCTGTACGTGACTCCTTAAAATGAGGAAGCCATATTTTTATAATTTCGAAGTCACGACTGCAAATAAAGTAGCAAAAACGTTTAGAACTCCAAGTCTGTACAGATTAACAGCTATACAAAAAAAAAATCTTGACCGAGAAATTGAATACAGCAACTGAATCGTCCACCAAAAATTTGAGGCTTTTCTTCCCTGGATCTTCGTCTATGAAAGAAGGCAAATTGTTGATACCTCTAAACTTACAAGTACAATTTTAACAGTTAAAATAAAAAAAAAAAACCAACACAAACATTTCCTAATTTCTCTTTCCTACTCCATGACTAGACCCCGTTCACCATTTATCTATAAACTATTCATTGACACCATTCCAATGAGCCCAAACACGATACTTGTGCTGTAAGTTAGTAAGGGATTTGGGTGTCCTGCAAATTCCAGGTGTTGCTGCAGCATCAGTTCAAGGTTCTAATATCATTGAAGTAACAGAATACCAAATTTCAAATCGATCAGACCTGTGGAAGATAATCTCGAAGGAAGATACATCCATGCATCAACTAGAAAAGAGCTGATAATCTTCAAACGGCTGAACCGATTTTGATAAAACAAGTCTAAGAACAATTGCTAGAAAACCTGCTTTAAAAAAAAACCGCATTGAAATCGGTTCACCCGTTTAAGAGCTACAGTGTCACAGACACATAGCGGTCAAACTTATAACACTCCTCTTTTTAACCGACTTCAAAAAAGGAGGAGGTTCTCAGTCCGTCGGAATATTTTTTTTTAAATTTTTATGTATGTTCCCCAATTACTCGAAGACGGCTGGACCGATTTGAAAAAATCGTTTTTTGTTTGAAAGGATATATATACTTTTAAGTTAGTCCCATTGTCATTTGGTCACGATCGGATGATGGAATCTTGGAGAAATCGAGGGAACTCTTCAAATATTATAGGCAAACCTATAGCGATTTGGGTATTGTTGATGAGCAGTTGACATTAGGGTATTGTAACTTAGATAAATTACTAACCACCACCAACCATTACTAAAAAGTTTAAAAAAAACTTTGTTTTTTAAATTATTTTTTTGCGTTAAAAATAACTACGAATAAGTAGGTACTTTTCACATTTAACAGTATTCTTGCAAAACGATCGATTGACGATACATTAACTGAATTCAAACTACAAAGTACCCGCACTTTTATCGTCAGCAACTAAGTTTTACTGCTCAATAAAAGCTCACCACACTTCCTTAACCAAACGGTTAACTGGTAGATAAAGAATAAAACTATTTTTACTTTATACTGAACATTTGTTTAGACCGCCGCCGCCGTGCGTTTTAGTTTCAAAGGGAGTTTAGGTAAGTTTTGACGGTCAAAATAACCTAACTATGGCCTGGCCTCGGTTATTTTGTTAAGGCTACTAAATTTTTGTTAGTTACGTTTACGTTACGTCGTAGTAAGTACCCTTTAATACTAGCCTATTTATGTCCTAGTGCAGGGCAAAGGCCTCTTCTCTTTTTTTTTAATATCGTTGCATTATGCTGAGATATTTTTGTTGTTCGTTTAAAATGCTCCTTTCTTATTTTTTATTTTTTTTTATTACTGTTTGTATTTCCTGTGTGTGTCCCAAATAAAATATTTTTATTTATTTCTTTCTTATTTCTTTCTCCTCATACAGAGAAGGCACGAGCATTGCTCAAGACGGGTTGACGATTACACAACGCCTTGGTACATTTAAATTAAAATGATCCAAACACTAATTTAATATCAAATTCAAAGCTAATTAAATCTCTTAAGTACTACAGTGACTTTCACAATTACTCCCCGAAGTACTAAGACAGATGATATGGCATTTCAAAGTCTGAAAAATTAGAAGTTCAAGCGTTGAAACTGCGACACAATTAATTTAATTGCTCTTTCAAGATTCTGATACCTTTGCAGACAAAAGTTGTTAATATTTTAATGAATTCAGTAACCTTGAGACAGTCCTTCAAGGCTTCAAATGTCGTAACTTAGCTTATATCTTCAGAATTAAACTTTTCATAATGACGTGCCAGCACTCCGCAAGTTTCTATGACGCATGTACTGAGAGGATTTATATAAGCAATAAATCAAATGCGTGTGCCCAGTGAGCAGCATAGCATAGCCCAGTGAAACGTCCTATTTATTAGTAATTGCTAACCTAAACATACATCGTAGATACATAATGTACACTAAGAGCGATAAGGTTATCATCATCAGCCTAGCCTATTTTAATTATTTTTTTATTTATCGTTTATTTGGAGTCGGCTTCCAGTGTAACCAGATGCAGCTGAATACCAGTATTTTACATGGAGCGACTGCATATCTGACCTCCACAACCCAGTTACTAGGTAACACCATACCCCTTGGCAAGACTAGTTTCAGACTTTCGGGCTTACTACCATAATTTACAAATATTTTAATCTATGGTCCGTCTGGCGATCGAGGCTGCGTTCCTAAGTTAATAAAAGCAAGTCTAGCCAATGCCTAAAGACAGAAGTATATTTTAGAGAAGATTTGTTATTACTGCATTGCTACAATTTCAAAATACCCACCTTAACTTTAACAACAACTGACTTAAGAGGAATCCACCCACCAACACTCGAAATATCGACAATTCCGCCGCTGACGTGGCAAAATTGGACTGTTAACGGTCCTCATAATGGCTCTTAAAGTCGTTTCAACAAAAAACCGGAGACTTCCATTCAGTAAGTAGAAGTAAGTACTACTTACCTTCATGTAATAAGTGTTTTTGTTCGTCATTTCTTTGGTAAAATCATATTTTTGTGGTTCCACGCCTACAGTCTACAACAGTACTTTTGGAACCAGATCCTTAATTAATTTTTGGGCTATTGGAGTAGTCTCTTAGTTAAAAAGCGTGGTAATTAGATTTTTTTTTCAGTTTATCGTATTAAAGGAGCAATATTTGTTTATATACTGGGTGGCATACATCGACGCGAAAACTTTTACCTTGGATTCAGTACATGATTGATACATCACCTCTCTGCATTGAAATTTTTCGCCGGTTATTAAAAGAAATCTGCTGTAGCATAGAAAAGTGCAATACCTACGCGGTCAAAATGTATGCATGCAATAATAAGTACCTACTATCATGGCAGCATGGAATTAATATGAACCTTTACCTACTATTAAATGAGCATTCTCTATTTTCACCAGAGCAGGGCTCGGTAGACCAGGTACTTATATTGAAACTGCTAGATTCTCATTTCTTAGCATGATTGTTTTAACTGGTATAGTAGGCAGTTATTTTTTTTATTTGATATCACTTGTCAGTTAAACCACGTTTTACTTAGTACTTAATTAGATGAGTATTTTAATCAATTATTTTCATAACAACTGTAACACATTATAATAATTATATAGGTAACAGAAATAAAAATGGCGTTCTCGAAGATTATTGAGGTGATATTATGAACATTTCCATAGAGTAATTATGTAATGAAATTCCACTCTATGTCCTGATTTGTTTCTGGTTAAAGTAATGCAATTTTGACTATTCCAATTTTATCTTTATGATAATCCATTGTCGTTCTTCATTTCATCCGTTCTCAGAAACAGTTGCTCTAAGATTATTAGCGTATTCCTTTTCGACAGATGTTATTAAGACAACGAGGAATATTCCACCTACGCTGCGGTCTCTTAAGATATTTTTGGATTTGAATTAATTAAGTTTATTTACTTTGTGGTCTCGGAGTAATAATAATTCTTTAGTACGTTATTCTGCCTATGCGTTTAATTTTAGCTATGTTGTCATCGTACTATAGTAAAATGAAAAAGAGGGCGCCACTATCGCACTTAGGTTATTTCGAATGGGAAATAAATTGTCAAAATAAATGTGAAACAAAAAACGCTGCTTGTTACCGTTTCTAAATTTTTAAGTCCTGACAAAAAGCTTGACATTTGCAAAAAAGTCCGGATATTTAACTTTTTAAACTTATTTTTTTCAGTAATAATTTATCTTTTTTAAAGAATGTCCCCGTAAATCGAAAAGTCCGGACAAATAAGAAAGCCGGACATAGTCCGGGCCGGGGGCAAAAACCCGGACATATCCGGATAAATCCGGACGGACGTGATTTAAATCAGAACCTACTAGCACTTGTCGGCAAAGTAGTGCCATAATCATATGTCTGTAGTTCCAAATGTCACACAGACGGGAAAAACATTCGAACTGTATGTACTACTGAGTTTTTGGTCTTGAATCTTAAGAATTTTGGGAGATTTTATATCCAACAGAAATAGTGGGGTTTTTCACCTCCAAAAATCCAGAGCACATGGTGATTAAGAAAGAAAAGTATTCCGATAGGTTTATACATTTTTCTCGCATACATCAGCACGAAAACTATTAGCACAAAGATCCGATAAAAGCCGACTTTCAGCTACATCGAGGAAATATGATTTTGCTGAACCTACTTTTTCGACGACATTATGCTAATGTTTCCTGCCCTACATCTCGTTTGAGAGTGGCTCTTTCGCATTAATATGTGTCTTTGGCTATACTTATGTAACTTACATACATAATTTCAATCCTTTTTATCTTTTTTGTAGACAAATTGAGGTCAAATCTCTTCGTAGAATGGGGAAGGAAAATATTACCTATATTTGGAAAAATGGCCGTGATAATCCAGTAGCTTTGCTCAATGGTATTATAGTGAAATAATGTATTTCCTTTTGCTTGAGGGAAATATTTTCCGGGAGCGGATATCAATCGAGAGGTATATTATGCAGTTTTAGTAGGTAGTGTTATTATTACTTATAAGTTACTATGCGGTTAATAGCTTCCTAAAAACCGAATAATATCCATAAACTTTATACTCAAAAACTCCAAGTAAATCAATCAGTAAGGCAAGTCCATAAAACCATAAACTACCCTCCTAACGTGACTTTTGAACATAACCGAATTTAGCATGTCGTGCGCCATAAACTAATTGAATTGTAGCGCAATAAAATAATTTAATTACTCGTCAAACACATTTTGAGCCAGTAACGGCCGCGCTGGCGTCTCTAAACGCAATTAAGACTGCTTTGCATAATCACGAAATATGCGTTGCGTGAATGTTAGACAGTATTTTCATCTGAATACTCGGTAAAAGAGGAAAGAGTATAATAGGGTTTATTGTCAAGGTGTTATATATAATATGCTTTTAATTTCCATTATTTTGCTCCTGAATAATATGTCCTCGAAAAGGTCACACTGCAAAATGGCTGAACTGAAGAAATATTTATTTCTGTGGGTAGATAAGTAGTCCTCATCATTAGGTTGATATACGAAAATAGGAGTGATATGGTAGAGTTATTGTTAGTCTATTGCCTATATCATTCTCCTAATAAACGATTGAAGATAATAAATTCTATTCTGGTGCCAACGATAAAGCAGATGAAAGATCTCATTTAAAAATAATATCTGATCTCAATCTATTAGAATTGGATACTGTGTGTGGTCTAGATAAAACGAGTAACATCTGTTTCTAAATGCACAAATAGGTCACAGAAATAAACCAATAACTATTTATCGAGGATCTGTTAACGTCTTGTCTTTATACAGTGCTATCTTGTGTGCAGACGGAGTGACCGTGACCATATTTGATCCAAAACTTTGAAATTCTATTTCTTCGTCATAATCATAACCTAGTTCGTCTCTTGCTAAAGATGTTTTCACAACGTCATGTATGTCGTGTGACAACAACGACACGACTCTCCTAATTCAACGAATGTTTAATTTCTAATTGTGAATCGCGTGAATCGCTGCGCGTGCTCCAATTCCGTCTAGCGTAGGGGGATTATATGTTAGGTTAGGAGACGCAGGTGATTGGTTGGAGCTGGGGGAATTCGAATTTAATGGTACAATTTAGAAATTATTATCGAATGTCTCTCAAAGATGCTTTATTTCTATAAAAGCGAATAAAGCCGTTGTTTATTCAATAATAATAATAAAATTGTCGTCGCATATCTCCACTACCCAGGCACTGGGAAAGTAACTTTTAGCTGTCAGAATTTACGAACTTCTAAAAGTTTACTTCACACTTCCTTAAAACTGATAATCAACGCTGCGAATAGCACGTTTCTATCTGCATAAAACTCATAAAAGCACTAATTTACAGCAAATAAGGTATTCAAACTGAAGATCATAAGATCCTGATGCCGGAAATAACCCAGACGGCGGCTTCTCTCCTACAAAGCGAGTGTTGTGACAACGTTCTTTTGTTTACTCTGCTAATCACAGATTGAATATTTAACATGTCGGTTAAACGGTTGTCGAAAACGCGCTGCCAGCACAAACATGCGCCGCACATTGTTTATTATTTGAGTTACAATTACGATTTCCGTTTTGAAGTGTCAGTAATTTTTGAAGTTATTTTGAGTGTTCGTTATGAATGTTTGTTTAATTTTGGAAGTGAAAAGTTTATGGTTTGTTGTTTTGATTATGAGAGGTGAACTTGAATTATCAAAACAAATATCAAGAATTGTGCGCAAAGTGCTTTTGTGCTGTGTGCGTCAATGTTTTCTTTCAATTTACTCAATAAGATATTCTTTTTTATAGCGTTAAGTTTTCCATGCTTTGGTCTTCGCTCACAATGATATAACGAAAGCCAAATGGCAGAACATTGTTTTCTGCAGTATATTGAAAGTTTTAAAAAGCCTGCAGAATTAACAGCTTTAGTAATCCATTCAGCCCAAACGTGCGAACTGCCCGAAACTCGTACCAAACTTTTTTCGAACTACCCTCGAAAAACAGAAACGAGAAGCTCCCTAAATTCTTAAAAGCCAACTTTAGGTAAATTTTAGTAGCAAGCTGGGCACGTTCTGTCAACTTGTCACGACATAAGTGACTCTGGCGTGCTCCAATTATGCTGGCAGACATGTCCACAGTCCTCCAGTGACTTGAGGGGTTTACGGGAACATCGCACGTATGATTTAGTTAGCTTTGGGACCAATTTGAGACGGTTTTGAGGTCAAGATGGTGTGTGCAGTTGACTGTTTATGTTTAGTACAAGTTTTAGCTGGATTAAATGTTTTATGAAGTGCTGTTATGATTGTGGGAGCGAAGTAATTAATTTTGGGAGACTTATGTGGAACGTGTTTTGGGGATTTAGTGCCGATGTGGTCACTACAAACATTGGCATAAGTAACATTATAGTTGACGTGTAGTGTAATTACAGATCTTATTTTGGTGGAAATAAGTTCATTATGGACCTTGCTGACATGGAATTTCAGACAAAATATTTGAATGAAACAATTTTAGTTTTGTTTGTGCAAAATTCTGGACGCGCATGAGTATTTTTCTATGTTAGTGTGGTAACTAAAGTAGGAAAACATATTCAATTTTACTAAATGGATCTGAATAAATATTCAACCCGGTGAAGCTACAAGTATGTCTCCAAATACGTCACATATTTTCATTTCGCCATCTATATATATTTCCTGTTTCTGTAGCTCGCTTGGCTAATTTCCTGATTCAGTCGGCGAAGAGAATTAATTTTCACAATTTCGTATTCGCAACACGATTCATTTTACGTACATACGTTAAATGTTATACGATTGTTTGGATCATCAAATTACTCTGTTGAAATTCAAAATATGAACGGTTTAACACTCTACAATATTTTGCTTGTAGCAAGTAAATTCGGTTGAGAGGAATTTGAAAACAGCGCGGTAAAATTAGGTCCACTAGTTATTGTGAGATTTGATCTCCATCTCTCTGTATTTTCTGAAACAATGATAATGTTTAATGTAACAAAACTGTCTGTATAAAAAAAAATGTCTTTTAAATGAGCAATATTTATATATATATAAATATATATATTTGTAAGCTCTTGGAAACGGCTCTAACGATTTCGATGAAATTTGCAATATAGGGGTTAACGGGGGCGAAAATCGATCTAGCTAGGTGTCATATCTGGAAAAATTCGTTTTCTCTATTTTCACAGGCTCGGGAATGTGATACAACGTCGGAATACCTGGATGATATGTTTATCTATTTTTACCCGAGCAGAGTTCGTTCGACCAGGTACTTCAGTATTAAACGCGTTATTATTTAAATCAAATTAATATATAGGTAACATTTTACATCATGACGCGCACTGTCAGCTCTTCAAGCTGGTTCTCTTTAATTTTCTAATATTCTAAATTCGAAAATGTTGAAATAGTGTTTATCTCATAATATTATGCCATCAACTACTCATGGAGGTTACATGAAAAAACCATGCAGGCCAAAATTCTCTACAGTACCACTAAGCTTTGTAGTTTTGCAAATGCTGATTTTCTAAAAAAGATAATGTCTAGAATCTGCCTTAAATACTTACCTACTCTTAATAATCACTATTTCAATAGTTACTCCGTCAAGTAACGTCATAAGAGGCGTGAGATAATGACAAATGACATGTCAGAAAAGACGAAGGTAGGTACCTACTAGCCTTAATCATTTCAGAATCAGTATTTCTATATTTCCAATAATAATGAAAGTTATTTCTTTCAAATATGTATATTATGTCGTCAAGTGTGAGATAATGACAAATGACATGTCGGAGATGACGAAGGTAGGTATAACCTACTAGACGAGATATGAAATATCTTGAACATGTCCTTTTTATGCCTAGATTTTATTTGAATTTCGTGAAGGATGAATAGGTAATGTTTTATAACGGTTTGATATGTCGAGAGTCGAGACGGAATTGCTAAGGTAGATCTTAGGTTCTTGTTTGCTCATAAATGGAATAACGATGTGGGTAATAATAATTCAGATCCAACTGATGCCTTCCTAGAATTACAGCTGTAGGAACATACGTCATACATTTATCAGAATTGAAAAGTACGACTGTGGTTTTAAAAAAAAATGAATGCATTAGAACCTTACAATTTTACGAGAAATTAAAAAAAAAGAAGAGGATTTTTTTTTCCGATAATGAGTTTAGCAACTTTTTCTGTCCAGAATAACCCTTTGCATGATGTGTGAAATCCATGAATTTTAGCAAAATATCAGCAGTTGGCTGCCGATATTCTGCTAAAATTCAAGGATTTCTGACGGATTCATACGGCTATTAAATCGAAATAATTTTCGGATGCACTGTTTTACATATGGTTCGACGTTTAACCATTGGGATTGGTAAGAATATGGCCGCAGGAGTGCTTAGAGCGTATAACGTGTTAAGCGTTCGTCACGCAGCATTGCGTGCGTGCCTCTAAAGTTAGCTCTGAAATGGGTTCCTGCGTATAATGGAGACTTTTTACTTTTTAAAGTTGTTTTTTTTTATGGCCTGTTACAAGGTTTAAAGTTTTATTCGTTATTTAGTAAACATGATTTGTAGCTAAATGATGAAATAATGTTCATAGGTCAGGTGCGAACCGTGCGTAGTACCTACTCACAATCTACGTGGATACAATGTATGAACCTTAAAGTATATAATCTAAGGTATGAACGTAAACGAAGCAAAAGGAGTATGTAAGGATCGTAACATGTGGTGTTCTGTAGTTTCTACCTACCCCCATGGAAAGAAGGCGTGAGTTTATTTTGAAATTAAAGACCTACTTAAGTACCTAGTGCAAACAACTTATCATGTTTCGCACCTCTAACAGAAATAAACACCTCAAAGATGACACTGTCAAAGTGTCAACCCTGCACGGAATCTAGTTCTAATTTCAACCCCCAGACCAAACTGTTCTCCCTAATATTTATCTTGATTAAACCAATCACCACCCGACTGACAACCCTAGCTAGTAATTACCAATAGATAGTATACCTGCTGTCCCACCGCCGACGAGGAAGCGTCTAGCTATCAACGATTTTCTCGTCCAAGAAACGTACAAAAGAAACTCCCGTGTAAGTAAAAGAGATACATATATTAATAGTTGATCCCTGACTGTTCACACCGCCGGCGAGTTCTCGTTTGTCGCAAGAGCGCCAAAAGCTATCAAAGAGAATAACTAAGGCAGTTGTCCCACCGAGGAAGCGACTAACTATCGGCTATTTTCTCGCTCAAGAAACGTACAATAGATATAAATTCCGTGTAAACAAAAGAGATGTATATTTTACACCGCCGGCGAGGACTCGCTCCACTAGTGACACATAAGAGCTATTCAAGATAATACTCGCTCAGCGATACTTGCTCAGCGATGCTTGCGTGGCGGTCAGATCTCACACCGAGAGACCAAACAGCGGTAATTTCGCCCCAAGCGAGTGGTGTGAGTAATCGCCCGTCGCTCTCGGACACTCGCTGATAGCCCGGCGACAAAACTATCGGAACTACACACTCGCTGCTCGCGAACTCGTTTTTAGTTGCTAGCTCTACTCGCTACTCGTTAATCGCCGGCGGTGGGCAGATTCCATTGGTAGACATGTACGTCAGTCAGTTAATCTAGTAACGGATTTCGCGTATTCGCTCATCCAAATAGATTCATTGGCTATGCGCCCGTGACGTGTGTCTGTTATGGCTTGTCCACCGTGATCTGATATGGCTAATTAGATAGCGTTTGACCTATTGTCATGGGTTAAATCAGGTGTAAAACCTGTATTATGCGGTTGTGGTGGGTATACCTAGTTAGTAGGTAGCATGGTGCGCATTAATTTAAGACCTATAAATCCTTATGTCAGGGTGGGTACATTTGAATAGGAAAGACAGGTACCTAAATTCGAAGTGGCCGATTAGGATAACCTGTTATGGCATCAATAGATTTCATTTTTTAAATGTTGTCTTGATAGATAAATAAGTACTTAGTGGGTTCGTTCGTCAATAAACAAATTTTCCGAGGAGGAAAAGGACTGTTAGATAAATACATAGAACAGGTACCAATATTATACGTAAAAACAGGATACCTGCTCTTTTATCTCTTTTTTTGTGTTATTTAGAAGGGCCAGTAAAAAACATCGTCTTCTAAAATGTCACTTAAAATAATTCTTAAATAAATGACAACAATTTAGAGTGCATTCATTGATAAGAACGTGTAAAACTGTGTCATAACCAGAATGTTTTTCAAACTCTGAATAAGTGCTTGGCTTAATTTTAATTTCTTGACTTGAGCGAAGATCAACGTTAATACATTATTATGTTTGGAAAATGAAAGAAAGAATTTGATATTGTTGCGTTCGGCAATGTAAAAAAACTAAATGGAGGAAAGTAAGTCAAGAGAGGTTCAGTTTATCCTGTTGTTTTTACATTATCATTGTATTGCTCATCCGACCCTTGGATTAATTCCTACTTGACTTAACAAATGTAATCCAAAGACGGGATTAAATATAAAATTCAAAAACATAACGTAAGTGATGAGAAAACAAGCCAGACTTTGTCTGAAAACAGCGTATGATTACAGAAAATGGCTAAAATAAATAATAAATTATACCCTCATCCGAGGTAGTTCATTAAAAATTACGTAGAGTGGAACAATCTAAATTGTGCCTTATTGTTTAAATGCAGCAATTAGCAACTGGTTGCTCAGCGCTTGCTTAACGAACCACTGGGTAATTAGCAACAGTAGCTAGTGCTTTTATTAGGATGTAAATTGTAAAGCTTATAATTGGCCCCGTTTCGCAGCTTTGCTAATTAAAATAAATTATTATCAACGAAATTCTAAGACGGACAGCTAAGACAAATTAAAGTGACAGACAATCAAAAGTACAAGACTATCTACTTACTTTAAAAGGTCAACAATTTTCTTCAAAATGCACACTAAAATATGTCATTACACCAAACAATCCCAAATGATGTCAAACAGTTTAAACTCACAAAAACACCAAAGTCGTATCTAAAAGCGACTGCTAAGCAATCATTAAACAACCGTTGTTCCTACCATTTGTATAATGTACTCACGATATCAAACACGGTTGGGTGCCTTGAACAAAGTGTCCAGATGAATGCTGGAGATACCAGTAATTATTATGTTTTTTTCCATGATATTTTGCTGAGAACAACGCTTGTTGAAACACAATTGCAATGTATACTGTTTGAACTATCAGCTTTTTTGTTGCCTTCATTGCCAGTTATTTTTCTTAACTTGGTGTTGACTCGCGTATATTTATACATACTTGATATCGCTTTCGATACCTCCAGATTCTTTCATCGAGTCATTTGAGACTCTATTACCTAGACTCACGTTGCAATGGCCGACTTGGAAAACTTTGATCAGACTTTAAAAAAGCAAAGACAATCTCTACAGGTTTCTGGGATGGTTTAGATCCTCAAATATATACGTAACGTCTCCCCGCAGACCATGGTCCACCATTACCACCTATTACCACCTATTGCCACCGCATAGGCTGTTTTCACATTACACGACAACGATAACGACACGATATCGTCGAACTAATAGTTTCATACAATTACTACTAAACGCTATCACACTGTGTCGGTGCAGTCAACGGTATTGTCGCCGACATTGATTGTCGTGCCGATATCGGCGGACGACACAGTGCACTTGTCCACTGCTGCCATTATTACCTCGAATACACTATTACACTTTTGTAATCGAGCGGCGATGTAAGCTTTTACTGGCGCAACGCATACCACATGTCAATAAACTGTTGGTTAGATCTTGTCACATACCGATATCGTCTCAATATTGTCGTCCGATATCGTTGTCGTCCGAGCTGACGATATGTCGGTGTTGTTATCGTCGTAGTGTGAAAACAGCATTACCCTGTTACCTGTAGGTACACGTGTGGACCTGGGTCGGCGAATGGTGTTAGCATTGTTGAGTTCTGGTTCTGGACCAAACAGGAAATTTAACTTAATATTTGCCATCGAAAGCTAAGAAGATCTCATGACATTAAGTTCTCCTTATAGGCCACCATTTTGCATTCAAAACAAATTGTACATCGCAAAAATAACCCTCCACCTGCCGCACCATAAAATGCAATCAATAAAAGTGCTCTTAAACTCCAATAGCATTAAACGTTGTTATAAAAAGCATGTAAAATAAACCTCGGCGAGCCACAAACCCGCTCGTATCGCAAACTAACGCACATCAATACGTTCCGTGCAAATTTACTTACCGACCAGTAAACTTTGGATGTAAAATTGCCTAAAATACTCCAAACCAAGCGGTGTTTGTTTGCCCGCGACTGGGAATTAGGATTTAGTAACAGTGTCGGGATTATCTTGTGACTTGTGAATATAAATAAAGAGAAAATTAGATTGTGCTGGTAAGTGTACCTACCAGGTAATTTTGTCTAGTGGCCTCTTTTTGCTGCTTTATGTTGGATGTTATTTACTTTATGAATTACTAGCTTCTGCCCTCGATTTTGTCTATAAAATATCCTCCTATGACACTCGGCAATACTGTAGCTTCCCTTTAGTGAAATAATTTTCGGAATCGGATCAGTACTTCCGAAGATTACCCCCTACATACGAACTCACTTACCACTTTATTGAGGGAATATTGTTATTTAAAAGTAATAATTTATAACCTACTTCCGTAAAATCTACTAGCATGAAATCTTATAATTTAAAAACTGTGAAGGTACCTACGTCGTAACTCTTTAAATTGTCAAGATGTCACTTAATTCAGAAACGCAAGCAACGTCACGCAATCAGTTAGTCACGTATAAAAACGTTACGCTTTACGAGGTCACGCCACGTGTGACGACGACCGACGTCTGTAGGCGCCATGAGCATTTTAGGGTTGAACACTTTTAAAGCACTTTCTGATGATACCAAACTCTTGTTGAGTAAGTACCTTACAAATTTTGGTATTCAACTAACAAGCAGTTATTATTGAGTAAAGAATGAAAACAAGAGATGCTGATGGATATAGGTACAAACTTAATAGTTTTCCGGAACGAATTTCGGCTATGGCGATCAATTTCAGCGGAGCACAGCCTTCTGCCCGGGAGATATTATAGTGCACAAGTGTGTGCGCAGACACAGGTGCACTCTCACTTCCCTTACTCGCATAGTCCGATGGGATGGGACGGTAATATCTACGACACGACCAGAGAAATCAGGCGCGGGCCAAAGTTATTGTTGTGTGTTGTTATTGTAAGTAAATTTTGAATGTAAAATAAATCTGTTCGGTTGTAATATTAAAATTTTCTCTGAATACAGTTTGCTACGTAACTAGTTACCCAGTCTTACCTTTATCTTAACAGATGCAACATATATAATACAAATATGGGGACGGTCCGAGAACCTCATAATTATTTTTATGTCGGTTAAAAATGTCTTGACAAGTTGACACGAATTTCTGTTTTTCTGCTTGAGGTTCCACTAGTCGACGGCTCGAACTCGTTGGTGGCGTGCATTTATATATTTAGTGTTTAATTACATAGCTTTTATTTATGTAATTATTTAGTGAAATAGACGGTGATTTATAACGAAAACGAGCGCGTAAAATTTCATGAACAGAACTTTAGGTTTATAGATATTGTGTAAAACTACTGGATGTATCTACTCAAAATAAAATTATTTGAACTTTTGAATAAATTATCTATCCAGCCCTGTATGGTTTCAATTTTACCATTTTCATACTCAATGAGTTATTTATTTTCGCCCATAGATTGTTTAAAATTAGTGTTGATGGAAGTTTCGATAACTTCCAAACCAATTTTTTGTTTTTTTTTTCGAATTCTGCTTCCGTACAGGGCTAGATAATGACAAAACAGACGGGTAATCACCATACTACGTTTGTATGGAAGAATGACCGACTAGTGTACCCTTGTAGAAAGTGGTAAAGATGGTTCAAAAACTATTCTAAATATGTACACGTAAAATCATAACTTAATTTTGGCGAATTCGTGAAAAAAAAAGTCACTATTGACGGTCGGTCGGTCCCACGGTCGGTCCTCAGTTAAACTGATTATGACATTGTAAAAGCTGAAGCCTTACCAATAGCTTTCCAAATTGCCCTTTCATTCCTGAAAGTCATCCGTGCCCCGAAAGGTTTTTTTTCGTAGAAGAGAATGTCCATTATATATTTTTTGTTTGGTAGGTTCCTAGGTAACAGTTTGACGTTAAATAGTTTCGTAAGAAATATCATGGCACTAGACTACTTACCACAGCTTTTGTTTAGGTTATATCTAAGTGCGACTGCTGAGCATGGTGTCCAGGGTTCCATTCTCAGTTATTGGGTTTTCAACTTGAAACGTCACAGTAACAGCTCCGATTCTGGATTTGTGCTCTGTTGGTGGCAACAGGGTGGCCCTTAAAAATGGGGGGTGTATGAAATGAAAATATTAATTCTGTAAATAGGATATTGGAATCACTTTTAGTCGACATTTCGTATCTAACTAAGCCTCAGAAGAAATGGCGAAAGAAACTCATGTGTTTATTCTAGGTGCATCATCGTCTTCACATATAATTACGTACTTATACAAACTATTGTAAAACATTTTAAAAGAGTAACGGTGGAGTTTCTTGCCCATTCTTCTCCATTCGAAAACTACCTGTTGGAAGGGGCGACTAGAATCAATTATATTATTTTGTATATTTTGACGTTCAAAACTGCCATACATGGGCCTATTTGAAATAAATGATTTGACTTTGACTTTGAATCTCTTTTAAAGTTCAGAAATAATCTTGGTCAGATATAATGTACTATAGGTACCATGACTAGACCTAAACCTTCCCTGAAATACGTGCGAAGCGATTCTAATGAAATCTATCGAGAATTGTCTGCACATTAAAGAAATCTCCTACTGATTATCTCATCATTTTTATTGAGACACGGCAATCATTTTAGGTCTCCCTTCGCATGCATTTTTAACTCTTACCTATCTTTTTCTAGCCTAAAAGGGCGAAGTGCTATTACATACTTACCATACTACTGTTTTTAGATTCAAGGTGAAAGGTACGTATATCTTTAATAAGTAGGTAAGTATTGAGATAAAATCTTGAGTTTCTGAATTAAGAATTTGATGTTGAAGACTTGCTATTTCAGGATTAGGGACTAACGTGTTGTAAAAATTGCTTTGCAAAGAAAGTAAGAATGTTTGAATTTGGGAGGCTGCATTGAGAGAATCAATAGTAAAGTAGAGTTTGACAAGTTGTCAGCTTCAAATTCAAATTCTCAATTTAGAAACGCGGCGTTATTGCCATCTACCCCCAATCTAGGAAAAAAAAACTTAGTTATTTTTATCGGAAATATGAACTGACAATTTGGGTCATAAACTACTTGAAAGCTTGTGACATAAAATTATGAAATACCAAAACTTTACAAGCCATAAAATTAATGATTTGGCAGTCTACCTAGGTAGATATTGTTCTATTTTGCTGAATCAATCCAATACCATCGCTTGCATCTTAAATTAAGATCATATGAGAGGATTGGTTATAAAATACTTTACGATCTAGTCTACCTTGATTAGATTTTAGTCTCCGATTTTGCTAAGTAATAAAACAGGCTAATTTTACGTTTTATTCGCAGTATCAGATTGTCCCGTTGGTCTAATGGTTGCAAGCGCTACTGAGGTCTTGGGTTCTATACCAGGTCGGGCAAAGCTTTATTGGGTTATTCCATCTGGAATTTCTCAGTAGCAGCCCGGAGTCTAGATTCGTGCCCGGTTGATGGCAGTAAGCTCGTCCCCTATTACATGGGACTTATATATAACTGGCGAAAGGGTGGTGGTCCCTACTAATAGGTCACCTCTGATAACTCTTTAGGGAAGCCAAGCATGATGTTTTGTAAGTAAGTATCTATTTAACACACAGAAACTTCTTTCCAAAAACATCAATTTCTAAAGTTAAGGGATCTTTATATTAAAGTAAGTAGGTATTTAATTACTTCATTAAACTCACATATACTATATTAATAACTTATAACAACCACTTCTCACACTCTTTTGCGTAAAATTTACCTTTTAATGAGGTATAAAATTACATTACTTCCTTGTAAAATTATACCTTTACTGCCGTTTATCAAATAACATCCCACAATAAATACTTTAAGTGCCGCCATCTTTAAAGTAACTTAATCGACACTTGCACTGGCCCTCTCGTAAAACCTAAGACTATAAAAGTTTGAAAAAGCATTACCATATGTGCAAAAGTAATAAAAACACTGTTATATCCACAGAAGTATAGCCATTTCGATCTGTTCCCAACAGTAAAATTATACTGATATCGGAATTTTTAAAGGATATGAAAACATCTTTTAATATTTTCGTATATTTTATTGAGTTTGTTTTACAGACGTTTTAGTTTCTGCGACTTTATTTTTAAATCGTCCGTATAAAGTCCTTTACGCAGGATTTTACGTGCGCTTGTCAAAAACTATGTGGCCCAGTTCCAAATACCAATATGGTCTTTTCAAAACAGGGACCTTTAAGATTCTGAACAAACTATGCCCCCATCTGCTAAAGTGTCCAAAATATTCGTTCACCCTTTACGATCTGAACAACGCTTCTGACACCTCAATAAACAGATTCACCTACCGAGCCCAAACAGTATAAGGAAAATAGATGTACCATAGAAACGAAAAGAAAAAGAAGACCTACAAGAAGCTTCAGCAGAAATCGCTTACACGTTGCTATTGATGAAAATTTTGCCTATATGTATTGGGATCTGTAGAATAATAAGGCGTATCCAATTGAATTGGAAGGCGATAAAAGGATGAAATCAAAACTAAAACATACCAACCCGCACTGTGCCCGCGTGGTAGATTACAGACCACTCCCTCTCGAAGAGAGGAGGCCTTCGTCCCAGCAGTGGGAACATTATAGCCTGATTATGCATATTATTGTGCATAACTAAAATTTGACATATTTTGCTTGCATCCAATTAAATGACTTCTCGCTGTAGCATACTTTGTTCTTCGATATCATAAAAATGTTACTGCAAAATAGATATAGTTACGAAAAACTGCAATACGCTATATTTTTTATTCACACTTAATTTATAAGCATCGAAAACAATTAATTACTTAAATTCATAATTCTGTTAAGAGTGAAGCAAAAACTTTAATTACACATCACATCAATATCAATTAGGAATCTGTTATAAAAACACAAAAAAAAATACTGAAATATCATACTAATGTATGTATCATTAGTGTTAGTCATCCTAAAAAAATAAGTTGGTAGGTATAATCTTTGAATTGTATCAAAGCGATTAACTGGTATCTTACTCCGTACGTTTACTTCCTACCTACCACCTTTTAAAGAGGTGTCTGGGACAGATAGGACGCGGAAGGTGCAGGATAGGGTGTTGTGGCACAGCCTGGGAGAGACCTATGTTCAGCAGTGGACAGCGATAGGCTGAGTTGCTTGATTACTTTATTTTTCAGTTGGTGTAAATGCACATGTGTAACAATAGTCTTACCATCATTAAGTAATAATGGTAAGACATTGAATTTGGGACATAACTATCAAAATAATTAATCTTTTTATAGGTATTAGATTCCAATAAATCTGATAATATGTTTTCTGTGAGTGAGCACTTAGTTATCATTGTAACACACTAACATAGTTTTTAAGTTTTCTTTTTGTACCTAACCATCATCTGCCTAGCCTTTTCCGTACCTACTATGTTGGGATCGGCTTCCAGTCTAACTGGATGCACCTGAATACCAGTATTGCCTATTTGACCTCTATAACATAGTTACTAGGTAACACGATACCCCTTGCTAAGACTTAACCAACTAACATAAAGATCATTGTTGTCTAACTAAATGAATTAATTTAATTTTATAATCCAGTAGGCATTCTAGACATAAGATCAGAAATTTTGATTGACGTGAGTGTTTACCTATTTGCAGAAAATAAAAACATTTCATTTAATTTCATATCGTCATTTCATTTCGAAAAAAAAGCTAACATTGCGTTTTTATGTCCAGTACCTAACGACGATAAATAAAAAAGGTAGGTAGGCAAGCAATTCACAAACATACCAAACTAAAATCTAAACTAGTGCACACGGAGTTTACCGATGTCCTAAATTCATGACGTTCCTAATTTAACTTTCTGACGGGATCCCGTGCTAGTTTAAATTGTACGACATACGTTCATTCGTTAGAATATCAGACCACATTCTAACAAAGTTCAGAAAAACGTTGTTATTGAAACGAACTCGCCAATAAACCTTCAAATATACATTTTATTTTCGATGTTAGAACCCCAAAACTTGGAACAAAGAAAGAATTAAGCAAATCTATCATTGTCATTCATAAATGCAAGCATTGTTTTTGCCTCTACCCAAATGCATGCTAATCAAATACCACTCTTACTACTCCGTAATAAAAGGTATTATTAAGAGGGTAGTCGAAAAAACGCGCGTATTACAAAAATAGGGAGCAAATTGTGGGAAAAACACCGAGGTGTCCGAATAATAATGCTGTACTATGTACAAATTACTCATTCGGAATGACAGCTACCGTGAAAAATGCATAACTATGCTTTGGACGGCGTTATGCAGCCAGTTATATAGCCAGGCAGTTGCGTCTTTGTTTGAGAACAGAATAAAAATTCAACGTCGGTTATTCTGTTTCAAATGTGTCAAAAGCGGACGCGCTGCGATAGTTTTTCAGTATTTGCACTAGGGCAGGGCTAACTTTTTTTCGGAATATGCACGGTCTTTTCTGTGTTCAAAATTCATTTCAGAGCTCGGGGTACTGTAGTTAATATAAATCTGAATTGCCAACTCATCTTGAGCAAGCGTGGTGATCAATGCTCGTGCCTTCTTTGTGTGAGAAGCGGCCTTTGTCTTTCAGTGGGACAATAATAGGCTGGTATTTATGGCATCTGCGTGGTCCGGACTGCCCAAAAGCCACGATTTCTTCAAATGTCACTTTTGTCCTTTTGGTTATTACAAATAACTAGTAATAATACTGGTGTTACCTAACATAAACAGTCTCTCATAATGTATTCCGTCAAATCTCTCTACCGAGTGTGCCATGCTAATAACTCGACCCGGTCTCCGAGACTAATTCAAAGCCTGATGATGCCATTAGTCCGGGAGCTAGTCATTTTTTCTTATATTAAAATCAAAGTTTTTGTTTATACAAACATTCGGTGTAGCGGAAGTAATATCAGAATTCTTACATGGGATCTGTGTACGTTAGATGATTGGGTGACTAAGAAAAAATGGGATTCGATTAATTTTTTCGTCTTACCTAGTGGTAATTGAAGATGTTATAGCTAAATAAAGATGTTGAACACGGTTGGTATAAAAAATGTAATTATCTAATAGAATCTGTTGACCTTTAGTGATGATTTGCTACAGGAAAATTAGTTTTGATTGCTAATTTATTATGACACATAAACCTTACAGAATAGATAGGTACTGCGTGGTTTGAAGTTTGTAATTGTTATTATAAATATTTATATGAATTATATTTGTGATGTAATCATCAACCAAATAATCATACTCAACAATGTTATTATAAAGATTAATTGCCAAAATATTTTTTTTTTTCAATTATTGTGTTTGTTACTTCATCCGTTTCATATGAATATAACTCTATATTTAAGGGTATAGTATATCTTCTGTAGTAATTATTTAATAAGATTCTATATTTTGGTTATGGTCATCCAAACTACCTCATTTCACAATTTTTACTGTTTTCGAACCCAACTTGACCGCTGATGACTTAATGTCCCGCTGAGCTTCTGGTCATCAAGCAAGAGTTAATTATGGGAAACTTAGTCATTACGCTATGTGGGCCATGGCTCGTAATTTTCTGTCTATTATACCTTGGTATGCCATGCATAGCGATTTTAAGTATAATTATTGTTGACCTCTTTCCATTTTGCACAAAAAACTACGCACGAACAAGTAAACTATGTGTCATTAAATGTTATGTAGATATGTGTCACGAATTTTGAACAACTTGACTGCCTCGTTGGTCTAGTGGTCGCAAAGCGCTACTGCTGAGTATGAGGTCCTGGGTTCGATTCCCGGGTCGGGCAAGGTGTCATTGGGTTTTTCTATCTGGAATTTCTCAGTAGCAGCCCGGAGTCTGGATTTGTGCATTGTTGATGGTAATAGGCCAATAGGTTCGCCCCCTATTACATGGGACTTAAACATAACTGGCGAAATGTGGGTGTACTATAGGTACACCTCTGCCTAACCTTTCGGGAAATACAGGCGTGATGTTGTGTGAATTTTAAACAACTTTTATAAGAGACAAACGACAAAATCACAATAAGCCTGGTAGGTAACATGGAAGGTATTTTGCTCGATTTCTGGGATAACTGTATCGCCTACGGATAAATAGTTTCGGGTCTATGTCAGATTTGTTTACCTCGAAACGTTTCACGGTACATGGAAATTCTACTGTGTAGCATCGGCAAATTGTCAGTGAAGTCCGACCCTTTCAGACCTACACAAGTTTTCTGAATTGTGAATTTGAAGTTGAGTTCTTGCCGATCTCTACGTTAGCATTAAAAAATTATCAAAATAGCCCGCGAAATTCAACGTTTCTTACTTTTTTTTTTGCTAAGAAATTCTACATTCATCAAAAACTACTTATTTCAAGGAAGGGTAGGGGAAGATCAAAGAAAATATGCTTAAAGGGCAGAAGAATTATGAATTTCAAGGAACATTCAAGGAATCACCTTAAGTAATGCTAAAGTAGAGTTTGACAAGTTCTTAACTTCCAATTCTCAATTCAGAAACCGGGTGTTAGCCCTTAGGTCTGACTCATCCAAATAATAATGTATAAACTACTGAACAAAGATACTTCAATAACATTGCGCACGCGATTGACGGCGTAGTCATAACTAAGGCCTTGTTTTGAAACAAATGACAGTTGTGTCGTTGATCGGCGCGTGCTCAAAGCAAAAACACTTCACTTTGTGACGTCAGTTTTAATGCTTTGTGTTCAATGAGCTTCTTTCTTCTTGTCGATGGCAATTGTTTTTTGTTTGACCAGAAGACATCTTTTTTTATTGCAAGTTTTATGGCGCCTCGTCTTCAACGCCATTCTACTGGATTACAAACTAATCTAAGTTCTCCTAGGTTTAGTTGTCTCCTATTTTTAGAACAAGGTTCATAATTGAATCTCACATTAAACTCAAACTCAAAGCATTTATGTCAGTTAAACCATTTACAGGCACTTTTGAATTGTCAAAGAGTTGGTCAGTCAGTCAGAAAGTTGAAGCTAATTGCCCATTCCAAAACGTAGATCTCTATGGAGAAGAACGGGCAAGAACGGGCAAAATTAACATTTGGCCATATGCGTCAGTATGTAGGTTTTGACTCGCAATAAAATTCTATCGTGTAATTGCCTTTGCTAGTGTTCTCCTACTTGCACACAAAATTGGGCTTAAGATGACTGATCCATTTCAAACCATTTTCTTGATACGAGTTCCTTAATCATTTCTCTACTCTTCACGACAGCGTCAAGTAGTGTCAGCGTCAGGTATATTTATCTGGAGCTGGACTCCCATTTGGTGCAACTTTGAGACGCATACCGCACTTTGTACCTATGTTCGTTATTTCATTTAAAGTGTGTCACAGTCACAGTGTTACTTAATTTCTTTAAAATAAGTTTTTATTGTATAATAGCACCTTTTATTTTCTTTATATTCGTGTACCTTATTTATGCCTTTGTGTGTTGTGTTATTTCTTTGGTGTGTCCCAAATAAATGGTTTATCTACAATATCTACATATTACAGAGCTCTGGGTGTGATTTTACTCATCCCCCGTTATCAACAATCACTTTATCGATTTTATAAGACTGATGAGTTTCCGTCCCACCCATACCTACATAATCGGGCAGATCCGCGTAGGCGTTTTCGATCAGCGAATTCATTGCCACCTTATAATAATCTGTTAAGCTTCTAAATATTATTTAGTTCATTACGAAGGTGTCTGCATTCGTGTTATCTATCGGAACCATCTTTTTCATAAACAAGTTCTGCCTTAATCTATATATAATGGTTTCACATGTCTTGCTTGTAATTGCTACGGGGTAGACTTTTTCGTTCATATTTTATGGTACAGTGGATTTTGTTTGGGTTAAGTTTGAAGAGGAGGCGTTTACAGTTGGTGTTTGAGTTAGTTTGTATATTTGTCAGTAGTGACTGGTCATCTTCTAGCTGCCATGGCTTATTTTAATTTGATTTTTGAATTGTTTTATTTTTTATTACGGACGCTTTTATCGTATTGCAGTGTTCTCACATTTATAACTTTAACATGAATGATGTAACCAATATTTTGTAACCATATTGTGATTTAAAAGAGTGTCCGTGGAGTTTCTTGCCCGTTCTTCTCTATAGGTACCTACTACGCTTTGGAATGGGCTTCATCTTTCTGACTGATCGACCGACACCTTGACAATTCAAAAGTGCCTGTAATTGGGTTATTTGGAATAAATTCTTTGAGTTTGGGTTTGAAAATTTTTCAACAACTTAGATTATACTGCAGTATGGCTATTTTTTCATCACCACAATGCTCTGCATTATGCCTTAGTGGCTCGGTGCATACTCTTATTTTACCTTTGGGATTTTTTATTTATTCAAAATTCCATCATCTGCCTAGCCTTTTCTCAACTATGTTAGGCTTGGCTTGCAGTCTAAACGGATGCAGCTGAATACCAGTATATTACATGAAGCGACTGCCTATCTGACCTCAACAACCCAGTCACTGAGTAATACCATTTATTAAACTTTATGCACATTTAAAAATTACTCTACAAAGGCGGACTTAATGCCTGAGGTATTTTCTACCAGTCAACCATAGGGTGTTACAGAGACAAAACATGGCTGGTGCAACATACAGGATAGATAGGTCTGAAATAACTATAAAATATAAAAGAATAAATACATAAATATTTACATATAAACAAAACAAACTTTGTCAGGAGAAATAACGATCAGTAGAGGAGAAAACGAATGTCTCTTTTTTTGTGTCGTTGGCTCTGGCTAGCCATAAGCTAGTTTAACAAACCGCACTGTCTGACTCTTCATTTAATTGGACCGGCCTGACTACCAAGGTCGTCTCGTTTGAGCTTTTAGAGACCTATTTCTCTATCTGGGTAAAACGATAGCTCTTGGTAAGACTGGTTGTCAGACTTTCAGGTTTCTGACGACCCGTAACAACTGTCGAAGATCTACGAATGACAGCCGGGACCAACGGCTTTACTTACATGCTTTCCGAGACAGAGAGGGGATGCAATCTACTTACAAAATAAATGTACACTTTAAGATATTTGTAAATAACAGCTACCTACCTACCTACTCGATATCCTTTACAAGACCTCGATCATCGCTTCCTTTTATAACTTAACACGCCATGGGCGGGTCTCATCCCATGCCCGTTAGAGGGCGTGCCGTAATGCCGGTTTTGATTAGATTTCTACAAATTAGTTTCTTTAAATTGTGTTTTTGTTATTAAATTCCTTTTTTGTGTATGACTAACGCCGTTTTTATTCGCTCAGTTTCATTTTTATTTTCAGATTGAATCTATAATTATCTATTAATTATTAATTATTAATAATTAATAATATATTAAAATATATATTATATTTTTATTTTTTTTTTTTATTATTAATTATTTATTTTATTCTCTATTATTTTCTTTGCTTTATTTTTTTTATTATCTTTTTTTTTTATTTATTTTTTTTTTTTTTATGGTAATTTTATGGTATTCATTAATTTGAGCCTGATTTATGTTGAAATCTGTTATTATATCAGCGTTTTGCGATATTGTTTGGTTAGTAGAAGTAGAATTTGTAGTAAGTTTAATTTTAATACATTAAATATTTATTCTGCTTTTGCCCAAACAAGTTTAAAGAAGTTATTCAGGCAATTTTAAGAGTATTTGGTTTATTAGTTAGAAAAATTACTTACAAGTGTATTCGAAAAAAAAAGACTTCTACCTGAGGGCTAAGATGCTCATTGTCGTATTGAATTTGATAATGCTTTGTGTCTTCGATGGTAAGTACTTATAGGAGGGTAATTACACTTGCATGCGCAGCATGACCACAATAGAAACGGGTTTTGTCGACGGAAGAATAGACAAAATAACAGTGCACCGGTGCCCGGATCAATCTACATAGCTCTCTAAAAACAGGTTTTTGTTGGGACAGTTCTTGTTGTTTTCGTATGTTTTTTGTGTTTGTATTATATTTGATTACGTGATTATTTATTTATTTAGTTTTTAAGTATACAAATTATGTATTAGGTATGTAGAAACTGTTTTTACTCCCCGTCATTTGACCTTAAGGGTTCATTAGAAAACCAGCGTCAGACAGCATCTGTCTATCATTAATGCTGAAATTAACCTTTTTGGCGCAGCCGTGCGGCATACACTATTGTTGTTAAAACATTATTTTCACTTTGATATTTTTGTTTTGTGTTTCAAGAACTGTGTCCAAATAAATGTTTTTCTTTCTTTCTTTCTTTTCTTTACAGATGCACATTCACAAATTTCACAATCTGTCATTTTGTCTATTCTTCAGTCGACAAATGATGGTCGGTCTACGCGTGCTGTTGACGAACGAAAACTGTTACAAAGTGAAAATTAAACGCAAGTTAACTGATCCGATTAACTGTTGATAATTCAGTCAACCAATCACAGCAGTTTACGGGTGCTTGTTAGCTAATTTTTGTATTGATTTTCGTTGCAGAAATATAGGACTTACATTACTTTGCTTTTTAGGGTTTCGTACCAAAATGGCAATATTTTTAGATGACGTTAAACACCCAACTATCTTGCAATTAAGAAATATATTTTTTTTTTTGTTTTTTTTTTTCAACAGGGACAGATCGGTGTTCTTAAAAAATTGAAGTGGGGCATGGGGTATCATATTTATGAAAAAGCGCTATTTTCACATTCTGAAACATTTTTTTAGGCCTTTTTAGATTTTCGACTTTCGACGAAAAATGTAAAAAAGAAATACCGTCCCCTTTATCTCCGAAGTTTGCATTGAGATTTTTTTTAAATTATTCTGTGATAGAAGTTTAAAGATTACAGGAAAAATAAAACGATGTCTCTAAATAGCACACAATTTTTTCAGAAATCATCAAATTTTATTACATTAGTTCTACTATCGATCGAGAGATGGCGCTGACCTAAAATGCAATATTCTACAGTGCAGCGTGCAGTGTTAAAGCCCTCTGACGAATAAGGCCTTGCCGATGAAAATTTTAAGTGGTACGGAACCCTCGGTGCGCGAGTCCGCCTCGCTCTAGACCGGTTTTTTTACTTACTTGAATCAACTTTTCTAATATATTTTTATCTCTTTTCAGGTACGTGCATCTGAAGAATCCGGGTCAAGGCTACGGTCCAGATCTTTTGAAAACAGGACAAAATTATTCTTTACTTTAATAATTCATAAATAATCAATTTAAAAAAATAATTATCCTGTATAATAATCCTTTTCGCTCTTTCTGAAAGGCCTAGTCACAAAGTTAAATAGTTAAGGCAGGTAACATAAAATTGTGGCGTCATCTACATCGCCACATACGAACAACGCATCACAGTGACGTCACGCGAAATGCTGCATCGCACAAGCAATGTTTACTGCGCGATCAGCATATAAATATAACTGTAATCAATCATTAGGCAGTTGCCGACCAGACACAACACCCTACTGGTCGGAGGATCCTCCCTTTACTATGGAGGATAAGTGAACTTTATTTACACCGTGTTGCTTATACCTCTTTAAAGTCAATAATATCCTTGAAAAGTTTTCATCAAAGTGTTCTGAATATTATGAATCAAAGCCAAGGCTTTTATCCTTAGGATAAAAGTGATTTTGCTAAGAAGGCCTTCTCAGTGAGTATTCTATCAATATCAATGTAATAGTTTAAGAGTTCATAATACCTCAGCTCAAATTCACTCCTTATGTCGCTGGCACGATACTGCTCGCGGACTAAGTGAGAGCGAGACTGCTGAGACGCGGGGAGAGAGCTCCAAGGCGCCTATAGTTTATTTAATTTATTTTTACGGCGAAAATAATGGCAATTTATTAATAATAAAAACATAGTATCTGCTTTATAGTTAGTTCCGTTATCATGAAAAGTTTCATGATCTAATTTGAAGTACTTTTTGAATACCCACGGTCTATTGGTTGGTTTGGAGATAATTTTGTTTTTGTTTTTTCTTTCGAGAATTTTTTATGGAATCGTGTTTTCGTCAAACGTAGTATGTCAGTACTTAACATTAATCTTCAACTTTACCATATACAAGGTGGCAGGGACATCAACGCGAAAACTGTCACCATGGATTCAGTACATGATTCTGAACGCCCCTGCATTGAAATTTCTCGTCGGTTATTTTAAAAAAAAATCTGCTTTTTCATAGAAAAGTGCAATACCTCCGCGGTCACAATGTATGGGACAGCTGATTTTTTTTTTTGTTCTCAATCCATGGTAACAGTTTTCGCGTCGATGTCCCCGACACCCTGTATTTATTACTGCAGTATTTTCTTAAGAACTGTGGATCATGCATTCATGCTAAGCAATTTGAGGTATTACAGACTCTTAAGCATTCACTGAAGCAATGTACGATGTATAGCTTATTGGGAGCTTGCGGTCCACACTAATTATGAAATGATGATTAGGCAACGTATCTAAATTAATGGCTATTATAAATTAATTGGATCGCTAATTAACTAGGAACTGTTCTGAATTATGTCGTTTTAATGTTAATTATAGCTATCTCGTCTAATACAGTTTTAATAACTACAAAAACGAGTAGCAGTGCAGTTTTTTGCCCGTTCTTCTCCACACGAAACTATTCATTGTGTTACGAGCAACTTATTATTATTTCACAATCGGACCGATTTTTTGAAAATTCAAACCTGCATAAAGATTGGCGTATCTGACATTAAAAAATAAATCTTTATTTTAATGGCTTTATCGCTGAGCGATAATGTCGCCCTGTAACATCAGCAAAATAACTAAACTTAAAAACACTTTTTAATTCTAACATAACTGTTATTACTACATACTTACTTTAAAACAAAAAAATGTCAATTTGTACATTGTCCTAGCTTGTTCCGATAGACGTAAAGCCAGGATCGCGTTACAGTCTCCAATGTCGTCGCACACACTCCATCAAAACATGTTGCACATCTTCGACTACTCCACATCTTTCACAGTTTGATGACGTAACCTTTTCCTCAGAAAACCAAACTTTCTTGATGGAATTTGACCGGAACGAAGTCTTAATGCCATAACTAAATCACTTCCGCTCATTACATTTTGATGGATCCAATTATACACTGGAAGCTGTGGTTGGATGGCCTCTACTTATATTAATACAACCTTGGGTCTAGAAGCATACAGTTTTGTACAAGAGTATCTCCACATAACGAAAGTGAGCACAAAGGAGGGATTTTTGAAAATACATCCCCAAAAGTTAGGGGATGAAAGTATGGAAGTTCGTCATTTTTTGTCGATGGGAACGCCCGTCATTCACATGGCTTGTACGAAAATAAATAACATAGTCAAGTTAAATATTCCGTTGCAATTTTCCTTTTTTCCGATGGGTCTGCTAACTAAAGTTTGCACTTTGAATTTAAGACTCATCAATCTGCCTAGCTTTTCCCCTTGGTACGACTGGTTGTCAGGCTTTTGGGCTTCTAATTACCCATAACGACTTAGAAAGATCTACGAATGACAGCGGGGACCAACGGCTTAACGTGCTATCCGGCACGGATATGTTATGGATGATTGCCCATCCATGAACCGACCGCGGCAAGTGTAGCTTAACCTTCGATCGATCCGTGCGGCTGTTATCATCTAGCCACGAGTTCCTTTCGAATTTAAGACGCACATACGATAAAAATCCTAACATTTTCGTCGTTTTCTCCCTCAAAGGCCCTTTTCTCAATACCGTGGGCGTGGTCAGTGGTCACCTAGTGGTCAGCGGGTCCATTTTATTGCCGTGTTCGGTCCGGCTTACAAATCGTATTAGGAAGTAGGGGCTATTGTTTTAGACCTGTTGATTTTGTTGACAAGTTTGTGATTGTGTTTGATGAGAATAGTTTTCAATTGACATTTTGAAAATTTCAGAAGGCTGTTTATTGTAGGTTCCTATAAACTGTATATCCTATACTATTAAACGAGCAATATTTGTATATACATATATATTTCTAATCACGTTCTCGAAAACGGCTCTAACGATGACGATGAAAGTTGCAATATGGGGGGGTTCACGGGGGCGATAAATCGATCTAGCTAGGTTTAATATCTGGGAAAATTCGTTTTCTCCGTATTTTTACCCGAGCAGAGCTTAGTCTACCAGTTACCTATATACTTGGTAGAGGAATTTGTGAGTTTCCATGTAGGGGGAAATCTTCGGAACTACGGATCAATCAATCTGTCTAGCCTTTTCCCAACTATGGTGGGGTCGGCTTTCAGTCTAACTTGATGCACCTGAATACCAGTATTTTACATGAAGCGACTGCCTATCTGACCTCCACCACACAATAACTGGGTAATACGATACCCCTTTGTAAGACTGGTTGTCAAAATTTCAGGCTTCTGACAACTCGTAACGACTGTCAAAGATCCATGATCTTCGGGACTTCCGATCCGATTCCAAAAATTCGTTCACTAATAGGAAGCTCCATTATTGGTATTATTCTATGTTACATGCAGACAAAGTCGCGTTTAAAAGTAAGTATGTACAATAAATATCTACCATTAATGTGTTTTGTTAGCTATTGCTACAGCAAACTGGTAACAGACAAAAAGATCTTTATAGATATTATTAAATATGGCGATAAAATTATGCCTTGTATTGTTTAGTTACTATCATAAACTTCGAAACTGTTCTTTGAAGGATACCTATTTGATGAATCCCAAAGAATCTTTTAACGATCTATCGTTAACATTAAACGTTTTCCTTCAAAGTTTTTAAAGCTGTCCTTGATTTTTACGATAACGTAAAATGGCCATAATATTATATTCTCCATAATGTTGACGGATTAAGTGGCAAAGATTATTGATTTTCTTTTTTTTTTTTACCTATCTCACTTCTGTGCAAAGGTCTTCCCAATAGCTTTCCATAGTGCTTTGAGCGTTGCCTATTGAAGATTACGGGAGTAATATGAGATTGGAATGACGTTGTTTCGACGCAAAATTTGCGAGTGATAGGTATGCCAGTTCGAAAACACATTGAATCGAAAACCGCTATATCGAATCACGTTATCGCGAACACGCTCATGAGAAAACCTTTTTGAATACGCTAGTATTGTTGCGTTAATTTCTCCAGGAATCGAACTTACGAGCCAATCCCAAACAACCCCAAAAATGTCCCCGGAGGACTAACAAATCATTAATAAATGGTTCTGATCAAAATGGTACCATCAAACTGGTCTAATGATGAAGCTGGAAAGCCGGAACTCCGTAATAAAACAATGTATCCTAGCCACGATTCATTTGTAGCCAGAGTGCTCTCATGACAATTCTATTGGAATTGTCATGAGATGCACTCTGGCTACAAATGAATTCGGTGTCTTTGGTTCTGTTTTCGTTTTTTGTCACCGATCAGCTCCGTGATGGACCATTCACGAACCCACTGCGGCACGACTATCAAAGATCTACGAATGACAGCCGGGACCAACGGCTGAACACGCTTTCATTACACTCTCAGGTCCAGTTGAAAACCAGCGTTGGGCTCTTAGTTGTCTAGCAATTTTGCTGAACCTCAGGTCCAGTTGAAAACCAGCGTTGGGCTCTTAGTTGTCTAGCAATTTTGCTGAACTGGGCCTTTTTGGCGCAGCCGTGAGGCAAACCCCCATGATAATGTCTTACATCGCCCTTTACACTATTTATTTGTTTTTATGTTTTTTATCTAAGTACTGTTTAATTATATTGTGTGCTTTATGGTCTGTTCGAAATAAACTTATTATCTTTCTTTCTTTCTTTCCGGGGCACGGATATGTAATAGATGATTACCCATTACGAACTGACCGCCGCAAGTGTAGCTTAACCTTCGATCCGTGCGGCTGTTATCATTTAGCCACAAGCCCCTCTCTGTGAATATTGCCCATCTGTAGGTATACATAATACATTCTATCTACTCAATAAGCCAAGAATTCAAATTAGTGACGCTATTCTCACTCGATGAGGTAAAGGTGACATCAGAAGGACCTGCATAATAATACCTTTTTCAGTAATAAAGTAACCATTTTCTGTCGTGAACCGAATATTAAAACAAAAACGGTTATATTTTTGGTGCGTTTTTGAGAGGTCAATTGAAAACACGTGATTTTTCATCGTAATACGGTCACGAAAACATATTTTTATTAAATTAAATTTAACCTATTTTACTTTTTTTAGGTGATTTCTTTAAAAAGTTAAGTAATTTAGCTTGAAACAGTAACCTATAATTTGTATTTATTGAGGTTTTTTTCATGCCGTAGGTAGTTCATAGCTCAGAACTAATTTATTAGAGGGTATTCGATAGTTCGGAATCCGCTGGATGCGAGAAGCACAGAACCGGTCGAAATGGCGGTGCTTGGGGAAGGCGTATGTCCAGCAGTGGACGTCTTTCAGCTGAAATGGTGACTCGATAGTTCTATCAATGAGGTTCCTATACTAAAACTGTACTTTTACCTACAGTTATTTCTTAATTACAAACAAACTGCTTCGCCTGCGTGAACCCTAATTTTTTTCCTAAAATAAAAGTACCCTAAGTTACTCCTTGCTATATCAGTTATTTGCCAGTGAAAATCGGTCCAGCCGTTTCGGAGATTGCCGGAACTAAAAGACAGACAGACAAAATGTTTTCTGTAATAAGTACGCACTTTCATATGCATTTAGTAAAACGCTATTATTTTGACATTACAAACAGACACTTCAGTTTTATTTATTTTTATGTAAAGATAGATTCCAAGAAATAATGAGTTCTGCTTTTAAAAGCCAACTAGAAGGTCCTGGGATCAGGTGATCATAAAATACAAAATGACGTGTTTTACACGACTTATAAAACGCGATATTTAGGCCCCAATTAAAGAACCAGAATAAATTCGGCACAAAAACTATCTTCGCTAGAAAATGAAAGCAAATTCTGTTTTTTTTACATCGCCATTCGCCAATCATGAATGGATGGTAGTCTGTAAAAATAATGTAATAAAAAATGGCCGTAGGTACCAATATTATTAGGTTTAGTTATACAAATTGAATTTTAAAAATGTCTGCTCTTTTACGTTTCAAATTATTCAGAATTTTTCTGATATTTTAGTTCTTTACTTAATGTTTCTTAAAGTAATTGGACAAGAAAATCGTGTTATACGAAGATGTTTTTTTTTAATAACCAGTTTAGACGAAAATAGAAGCTTTTTAAACCAACTTCAAGCTCTTTAACTTATCAACTAGATTAAAGCTAACTTGATGAATTATTTTGATTGCTTTATCATTTATATTTTCAATAGATTCTCCGTATTTTGCCTTGATTTTTAGTAAAATGTTTTTTTTTATATTCAGTAGTTCTTTTAGTAATTAGTGGTCCGTTAGTAGTCCAATTACCGACCACTTAATCAGATTTTTGGTTGATAAAGTAAAGAGTACCTGGTCGACCGAGCTCTGCTCTAGTGAAAATAGATAAACATATCGTCCAGGTATACCAACGTTGTATCACATTCCCGCGCCTGTGAAAATAGAGAAAACGAATTTTCCCAGATATGCCCGATATCGTGAACCCTATAATGCTACTTTCATCGAAATCGTTAGAGCCGTTTTCGAGAACTTGATTACAGAGATATATATGTCGCCGAGAAAGCGTCAACCGTAAAAATTATAACATAATCTTATGCGTAACTATTTATTATAATTGTTATTTACCATAAAGTCTTTGATCCTGCCCTCTATGGTAAAACTGATTAAACCCACTCCTAGCATATGAATGATATCGATTCTTTTGAGATTATAATTATAATGCCATCTATTGCCCAGTTTGTGAAATCAAACTCAGGTTGCTGGAGCAGTAACTATTAAACTAATTTCGATATTGGAGCTAAAACTAAAGTTAAAATTAATAGAGAACTTTTATTTAATGATTTTTTTATACGTATATATACAAATATTGCTCATTTAATAGTATAGGAGGGAGCAGTAGTGGCCCAGTGTAAACGGCCCCGACTTACGAGTTGTAGGTCGTGGGTTCGAACCAAGGCAGGCGCTTTACTTTGTGTAAATAATTTCATCACCACTGCTCTCAAAACGGTGAATGAAAACATCGTGAGAAAACCGGCATGTTCTAGAACCAGAAATTCGAAGACATGTGACGTCTACCAACCAGTACTCGGCCCGCGTGGTGGATTACGGCCCACTCCCTCTCACAGAGAGGCCTGTGTCCCAGCTGTGGGAACATTATAGGCTGATTGTGAGTAGTAGAGGATATTTACATATTTTTTGTCCATTCTTTTATGAAATGAATATGGAATATGGAGCTGAAGGAGTATGTTATGAACGTTGGGATCTGGTTCCGTATTTTCTGCCTAGAATCATTGAAAAAAAAAAGACTCAAATATAAGTCTATAAGGGGCTTGTGGCTAAGTAATAGCAGCACGGGTCGAACGATCAGGTTAAGCTACGCTTGCCGCGGTTGGTTCGTGAATGGTTGAATATTTTTATATACCAAGAACGCTCCGTGCCTCAGCAAGCACGTTAAGCCGTTGGTCCCGGCTGTCATTCGTAGATCTTCAACAGTCGTTACAGGTCGTCAGAAGCCCGAAAGTCTGATAGCCAGTCTTTCCAAGGGGTTCTATCTATGTTCTATGTTATAGAAAGAAAGAAAGAAAAATAGGTTTATTTGTCACAGAGACACGTGCATACATAAAAGACAAGAGTAAATGAAAACAACAAAAAGTACATAATAAATCACGAGCATAAAACAGAAATTAGTCGGCAGCTGCACGACATGACTGTGACAAGAAGGCTTCCACTCAGCATGATGCAGTGCTATGGGGAGCCCACAGCACAGCGCTGATTTTCAGTGGTCACCCGAAAAAAAAAAAAGAAGAAGAAAAGACGTACGGAAATCAAGTCAGGTACAGTGATTTGTTTATTACATAGGCAGGTAGTAAGATAAAATAAAATAAACAGTGCTTAGAATGTAAGACAAATACACAACGAGATATAAGAATAAATATTATTAAAAATCAATTATAGGGTTTGGTTTCCGCACTTAGTCCGTCAGGTGGACCATTGTACGTGGGCTATGGCGGCCGCTTGGGGGGTTATTCCAACCAGCCCACCTCCCTCCAGAAGTTAATCAAAACTCCTGGTCTGTTCAGAACATCTGTGAAAGATCTGGGTGACCCGAGGGTTTCTGTTCTAATCTGGGTGACGTCTGTGCATTCAAAGAGCACGTGCGCAACGGTTTCCTCAGCCTCCATGCACACTCTGCACAGAGGACTGTCCATTATGCCTACCGTTTGGAAGTGTTTGTTTAGCGAGCAGTGTCCTGTGATGGTCCCCGTCACCAGGCGCAGGCCGTTCCTGTCCAGGCGTAATAGACTCCTGGTTAACCTGCTATCCAGGGATGGCATAGCTACCTTGGACTGCCTGCAGCGCGGTGTCGAGGTCCAGAAGTACTCCGCTTGTGTGAGGGTGAAGTCCTGTCCAAGAGGTATTGTATTACCCGATGTAAGTAATTGGGTTTTGGAGGTTAGATAGGCAGTCGCTCCATGTAAATAAAATATTATATAAATGTATTCAACTGCATCCAGGTTAAGGCCGCCCATACACGGCCCGCTCAAGCGTCGTGCAGACCGGCGCGACGCGTCTAACAAAACAATTTCTAAAAAAAATTCACGGTAGACAATTATCGCGCGAGCCTTCAGGCGTTGCCGCCGAGCAAGCCGCGGTCCGCCCGGCTTGCCGCACAAAGGAGCCGACATACAAAGGAGTGCCGCTCGGCAAAAGCCGGCGGTCCGTGCCGTCGGCACTGCATATAGTAGTAGCCTTTAAAGTGGAAGCCGACCCCAAATTAATTGGGAAAAAGCTAGGTAGATTGATCTGGGTCTATAAAACTTTATGTACTTATGTTAAACTCATAGCTCAACAGCCCAGAAACCACACGACCGAAGTCTATCCATGGACATTCACCCGTTGTCCTCAGATGATGACAAATGAATAACTAATCACACGCTCAGAGCTTCCTGTCTGTCACTTTATGAACACACTTAGGGAGCTATTACTTGGTGTTGCGTATGTACATATTGTAATAGTGGTTAGGCTGTCAAAGGCTGTCTCAAACAACGGAGTTACATGTGTGGCAGGTGAAGTTGGTATGGGAATTGAGGTAGGTACTTTAGTGGAAAGCCGTAGAAATATTTACACAATTTCCACGCAAGCTATGCACCCCGCCACTCCACTTTGTGCTAAACGCTAACACATCAGTAATAAAGTTGAATATCGCGTGCGCTCTGTGATCGTGTTCGAGCACGGAACTAAATGGTGTAAGTCTCAATTCTTATTAATTGATCTAGAGGAAAAATATCTTGTGGCTGGATAATAAACTATATTTTCTTACTGTGAATGCTTATTTCAGACATAAAAGCCGATTAATCTTCATTTTATTTAAATAATGTTTAAAAAAAAAATGATTTTCAAATAAAAAATGAATCGATCGAAAATGTTGCAATTACGTAACTGTCTTGTACATGCAATACATGGATACAAAAAGATCCAATAAATCATATACTAAAGTTACATTTTGATTGTATGCGTGACTGTTTCAGAATATTAATGCAAATTAACATACAATTTCAATAGGCTCGCCCCCTATTACATAAGACTTAAACATAACTGGCGAAATGTGGGTGTCCCATGGGTATACCTCTGCGGTCTGCCTAACCCTTCGGGGATTACAAGCGTGATGTTATGTGTGTTAACATACAATTAAGGGAGCCTCATCTTAATGGTTCTGTGGTGTAGAGTGGCTCGTGGCTATTAAAGCAGCCGCATGTGTCAATTGACGGTTACGTTACGCTAGCCGCGGTCGGTTCCTAGATGGGTGATATCCATTACATATTGAGACCCTCGGAAAGCACGTTAAGCAGTTAGTCCTGGCTGTCATTCGTAGATCTTTGACAATCGTTACAGGTAGTTAGAAGCACAAAAGTCTGACAACCAGCCTTACAGAGGGGTATCGTGCTACCCAGTTACTGGGTTGTGGAGGTCAGATAGGCAGTCGCTCTATGTAAAAATGTTGGTATTCAGCTGCATCCGGTAAACTGGAAGTCGACCCCAACATAGTTGGGAAATGGCTAGGCAGATTCTTTGACAAAAGGTGCCAGTGATAAGGATTGTTTGCAAAAGCTAGATTCACATTCAAAGGCTACTTGCAAATAAAATAATAATCACGAAATGCACAGTACTCGTGTATCTTGCATACAAAACGGAGACATATCCAAAACGTTGCACGTCGTAAGTTTTACGTGTGTTCACGTAAATAACGTTTCGTTGGAGAGCGAGAACAAAACAATCGTGTCATTGAGAACAAGAGTGTTGCACGGATACGAAGATTAGTTCTACTTACGACTGAGCGTTCGTTGCAGTTTTCAGCTCATGAATTAATCATGAAAGCTCTTATTTTATTTATTTTATTCTATTCGGGAAACTTACACAGTGTTTTTTAATTATATAAAATTGAAGGCCATTTACAAGTTTCCATTGATAAACACTAAACATAAAAACGAAAAAAAAAAAGCCGGTACAAAATACCTATTAAACGTAAATTAGGAAACAATAGTACACGATATAATTACAAACTAAAAATCATATTTTGCTAACAATTACTTTTCCGTAAAGAAGCTCTTCACCAACAAATGCTTAAGCCGGGTATTATTGGAATGCTTACTTACGTTACTTTTCAAACTGGCATTTTTTTTAAACGTATACAGGTGTCGATTTAATGACCTGCTGGATGCAGGTCGATGAGATTTGGATTTTATATCAGAGCTTTTAATCCTCAATTCAATGCCCTTTTCGTAATGAGACGTATATGAATTAGATTACTAGAGGATAAAAATATTCAGACCTTTTATAAATTTGTACTTTTCTAATAAAAGGCATGATTCACTTATCTGCTAATTCCAATAACATCAATTCACCAAATATTTAGTTCCGTTTTAACTCATTCATGTATCATCGTTTCAGCCGAAAGACGTCCACTGCTGGACATAGGCCTCCCCCAAACACCGCCACTTCCACCGGTTGTGTGCTTTTCACATCCAGCCGATTCCTGCAGCCTTCACACGATCATCGTTCCACCTTGAGGCCTTCCAACGCCATGTCATCCAGTACGCGGTCGCCACTCCATTAATTGCATATACATTACTAGCTGCGCCCCGCGGTTTCACCCGCATACGTCTCGATCCCGTATGAATATCGGGATAAAAAGTATCCTATGTGTTAATCCAGGCTATAAAACATCTGTGTGCCGAATTCCATCCAAATCTGTTCAGTAGTTTTCGCGTGAAAGCGTAACAAACATCCATCCATCCTCACAAAGTTTCACATTTATAATATTAGTTGGATAGGATTATATGTTATATTATAGACTATCGTTTGCTCGCGGCTTCGCCCGCGTTGCCGTCGGAAAATATCCCACGGGAACGTACTACCGGGCCGTGCCGGGATTACATACCTAATAGTCCAGGGAAAGGTTATTGACTCCTACCGCTACGCTCTAACCGTAATTATTTTGTTACGCGTAATTTTGAATCTGTTATATCTTTTAAACCATTAATTTAAATGAAATGATGTCAAGGAATATTTTAATCTGAATTAAATGCTTAATTTAAGTATCATAGTTTATTGTATAAGGATAATATAATACCGGTCAAAATAGCTTCGAAAATAACAATGAAATTTTTATCAAATTCTGAAAGCTAAAAATGGTTATTGTGAGTCATCCTTAGAAGATAGACAAATGCCATCCCGGACTTTTTTGTTGAACTTTTTAAGATGCCTTTTACCATTTCCGCGGCGCACGCCAATAAAGTTCCCAGGCGGCATGATTTTTTCCGACATCTTCAACAATAATCGTCAAATTTCAGTCAATTTACTCAAAACCTTAATGAATTATACACTAAAACCTAAGCATGAATCACTCCGTCCATTGGTGAAAACCGTTTGAAAATCCGTACGGTAATTTTTGAGTTTATCGCGTTCAGACAGACAGACAGACGCGGCGGGGGACTTTGTTTCATAATATGTAAGGATAAGGATTTTTATATTATACATATTATATTATACTATTCAATAAATTAAATGACTATATTATATAAGTAGAATTAGTATGATAAGTAGGATTATAATGATGCCGATTCTCTTATCACAAATGCCTCTAAACTAGACAAAAAATCACCAAAATTTAATTTATTCCTGTCAAACGACGATTTCGCATTCTGAAATAGACTTATGTGACACAACTTAACTATATTTTAGTTTGACAGCACTAAGATGGCACTGAGATATTAAGTTAGTGAAAATGGCAATTTTGATATTCTGGATTTGACGTTTTTCACCTAAAATTTTGATTGATTAAAAAGGTGTGGAATAAAATTAGAACTAAAATTTACACTAACACCTCGACTTCAAGTGCAAAAACAGTACAGTATTTTTTTTTTTTTGTTATATCTCGAAAATGGTGTGTCCAATCACAAAAATAATGAAATTTCGAACCCCTTTATAAAACGCTTAAAACCCTATCACTCAACATGTAGGTAATAATATTTCTTATTTTCCGTACAGAGAGTGAAAAATTCTAAAACACGTTGAGACTGCCCCCCATGCGCGCCTCAGGCTCTAAAAAAAAAATCACGGGGTAGAGCAAATAAGTATCACGTGTGGAGTCGCGATTGTCAAATTCGATATAGTTGTGTCAAAATTATTTTGCAGTAGGGCGTTGAAATTCTCATAGTCAAAAGTAAGAAATTTTAGTGATAGCTTAGTTAGTTTAGTTCGGTGTACAAGAGAATCGTCACCAATATCCATAAATGCTGGTTCCGCTCCCGCTATAAAAGAAGAATCGATCGCTAATAAAACTCCTACATACATAACTTATTATTTATTATATTACCACTTTACCAACATGAGCCTGTCACTTTCAGAATACATACCCGTTATCTGATTTCTGAACAGAAATTAGTGATGTCAGCCTGCTGCCGACAAACAAAGGGAGCTCATAATCCGAGATTAGGGACTTCCAACTGTTCCTATAGTATCTACAGCCACACTGAGTTTATCGTATGTTGTACAAGACCTTGGCTGAATTAGCTTACATTACGGGTTTTTTTTTTAAATGTCTGGTGAAACGGTTTATAGAAAAAAGTAACAAAGTAGTTAAGAGATTCTTTTCATTATATATATATATATATTTTTTAGACAGCTCTATTCTTCGGACATTCAATGGTGAATGCTGTAGTACACGCATTTTGCGGATCTAGTTATTAAGGCGACGATAGCCGACTTTAAATGATTTTATACTGAAGATTACGTCTAAACGACTAGTGTTAATGACTTGGAACAAATATATGAAAGAAAGAAAGAAAAAACGTTTATTTTCGGTAAACATGATGTAAAAAAAAAGTTTTAAATACATAAATGAGAAAAGGTTGTATATTAAATTAGAGCATTTTATTAATATTTTGGATTATGTTTATATTATATAGTGAAATTAATTTGTAAAGTTAGGTATAAAACTGAGAATCGCGCAAAATCTATCAAGCGTATTTTTCTGAAACATTCACCATTTTAAAGATAATTTAATTATTGATCTTTTAGTATACGAGTTTTATTAAAATACCTTTTGATTCGTGTACAATACATTAGTAATGCGTTTAGTTTGGGCAGCGCTCCTTGATGGGCGAGTCCTATTACTTGCTGGGCGTAAGACGCGTTGCGTGAGCTCAGTACAGAACACGCAAGCTAACCATTCAAGGTCACTGGCATATATCTGCATCTTAAAAATGCCATGACATATAGGCAAGCCTATACAACAAACCTATTACCTACACGATTACAAACTCAGGATTGCCCATGCCCACACACAGTTATTCAACAGAGAGAAAAAAAATTGCCCTGACCTTAGAACCAGAACAATTAGCGTGTTCAGCCAGGTAGGTAAATACAGCGGTTAATTTAAATTATAAAACTGTACTACCTAACTGGCCTATAAAATTGCCATTTCAGGACCCTGAGCTTGTACGCACGTTGGCGATTCTTGATCATCATAAGTTTCGGCTTCATGACATTTATAAATATGAAACTTATAAAAATTAAAACACAACTACGACAAAAAAGTCAACTAAAAAGGTATATCTAAACAAGACGTCACAGACAGACAAATAAAAAATCAGGAGTCACACGTGTTACATAAATCGAATAGATTACGTTCTAACGATACCTCATTTGTCAAATTATGATGACTAGTTTAGAAGTTATGAGGGAACAGATGAACATACATACATACCGGTCAAAATCATAAGCCTCCTTTTTGCTTCGCCCTGGTCGGGTAAAAAGTTATCTAAACTTAAATAATATTTTAATAGAATCACAAGGGTACTAAAAGGAGCAAACCCTCTACAACGTCTACGATTCTAAATCCATTTTGCTTCCCGTCTTGTAAATAAACAGACTGCGAGTTCCCGTGATGACACAGCGCGTTCGTGTCAAGATCGTGGCAGTTCGGTTTAGTTCGTACGTCTTCGGGCGTTTTGACGGGTGGGTTTGAAAATGATAAGCGTAAGTGGAATGAAGCTTTTTGTTTTTTTTTTAATTTTTATTGGGTTTAATAAATTAATATAAGCGAAATAGCTTCAGTACATTAAAAAGCTAAAAATGACCACCACGTACTTAAGGTACTTACGTTTACTGAATCAACGAAAAAGTATGACGCTATTTTAAAGATGGCGGCTGTTTCAGATGAGGTGCTTGAAAAATTCTGACTTCACTTCTGAATTAGTAAGATCAAGATGTTTTTTACTAATCCATCCGAATGTTTTTTTTTTTCATTTTAATACAGAAAACTAACTTATGAAAATATTCGACATTCTAACAGTAAACATCAAAATATAAATAACTAAAACTCATACGTGACTTGTAATCACATAAAAATGAAGAGACAACAACTGTGCCCTAGTTATACACTATATAGACAAAACAATATAATAGAGGGGGTTCTCGTAAAAATAACATAAAAATAAATGATTTCCTTTATTCAATACAGTTTCACCTTACGTTCCGAGAAGGATTTTATGGTAAAAAATAACAGGATCCGATACTTCGATTTGTATTCCCCTTACCGCTGGGGGCTTCCGTTTTTTTTTTTTTACTTTCTTCCTCCCCCTCTTTCTACCACGGTGGAGGGTAGTTTTAAAGTAAAGGAGGAAGCGGTGGATTAGCGGTTACATATTCATGCATCTTTGAAACCTGAAACCCTAGAAATATTTGGGACTAGATTCAGCATTATTGCAATTTCAACATTTTGGTTAAAGTCGACAGTGACGTAAAGGTCATTAACGAGACTGCGAAAGCATTGTGTACAAAGTCGGGAAGAAAACGTCAATTATATCCCAGGCTCAAATTTCTCTGTGATCTCTAATCCGTTTTCCAATCATGATGTATAATCAGCCTATAATGTTCCCATTGCTAGGATTATGGCCTCTTCTCTGTGAGAGGGAGTGTGGGCTTTAGTCCACCACGCGGGCCCAGTGCGTATTGGTAGATACCACATGTCATCGAATTTTTGGTTCTAGGACATGCTGGTTTTCTTCATCGTTTTGAGAGCAATGGTGGTGAAATAAATTACAGAAAGTTGGGAACGCGGGCGCTGGGGTTCGAAACTACGACTTACAACTCGGTAAGTCGGTGCCACTGGGCCATTACTGCTCTCAATCATAGTGAATTCAGCATTACTCCTCAGGAATCCATGAGCCCTTCAGTTTTACTAAAGCCAGGAACTCGAATGATCCGATACAATTCAACAAGCCGTCAAGCCCTCACCTTTTCAAAAAAAATGTTACTCTGATTGCGTCAATACCCTCAATACATCGTAAACTCTATTTACAAAACGGTTACAAAACCGTACACAAAAAAATAAATTACTTCTCAAGTATTCATAAACCTCTACCTATTCAAGATTCTTATCGGGGGTACTCCTTCTGAACCGCCGAATACAATTGACTTATCAGGCTCCAATCTTAAGCAAGATTTTCGCTCATAACTTGTGCGTTGGCAAGAAGTAGACCCGGTCAATGTTAATAGAGGATGAAACGTCTGAACAACGACCGTTCTGCCCGTAAATAAGCCGAAGTTGATCTCAATTGCAGTTCCATGTCTCCGACTGGACGTCAAACGAAGTTTAGGAGCAAATAAACGTGTTTTGCATCAGAAATAACGTTTTCTATTGATTTATTTGTATCCCCATCTTGGATAAACAACATATTCTGATCTGCTGTACGAATGAGAATTCGGGGTCCTAAAAATTTTATGGCAGTTAGGTGTGTACGGCTCATTGGTTGTTACTGTTTTATTTCTTTTGGTAATTTGGGTTTGTGAATGAAATACGTATGCTTAACATCTACGCATATACTAGGATTTCGAGATATACGAAATCCGAATTAATCAAGGTGTCTCGATTGATGGAGTGCGACAATTTTTATAGGTATTAAAATAGGTTGAAATTCCGTGCCTCAGAAAGCGCGTTAAGTCGTTTTCGTCTCGGCTCTCATTCATGGATCTTTGACAGTTGTTACGTGTCGTCAGAAGCCTGAAAGTTTTACCAAGGGGTTTCGATTTACGCTAGGTTGTAGAGCTCAGATAGGCAACAGCTCCATGTATTGTAAAATACTGGTTGGTATTCAGCTGCATCCGGTTAGACTGGAAGCCGACCCCCACATAGTTGGGAAAAGGCTAGGCAGATGATGATGTTGATGAAGTTAGGTTGAAATTAGACCAACAGAACTATGGACATACGTTATAACATATCCAAAACTTTGTTTGCAACTAATGGCCAAACTAGAGTCGTTAAAATAGGTATTTTAACGACCAACTTTCTGTAACCTTAGTATACGGCCCCCAGGAGTATTTGGCAGGATTCAAGCTAGCTTCTCTTAAACTGAACTTATAGAAGTAAATTCCATCACCAGCTATAATTGGTATCTGTTATCAATGACAAAGACACAGAAACCGAAGCAATCTGCCTAGGGTTTTCCCAACTATCGGTCTATCGGTAAAGGTGTAAGAAAGATCCTTGGCGTTTAAGAGTGTGTATTCTAAAAGTTGGCAACGTCGCAAATAACTGTCAAATATTTACTTGTTTTGATTTATTTGGCAATATTATTGTATGGTTATATGAAATATCGCTAACTAATAAACGAATGAATTATAACACTGAATTTGATGTTGTAACGGTTTTATTTGTAAAAAAAGCATTTGGAAAGTTTCGAAATACTTTTTTCTATATGTAAAACTAAATATTGTTACGATATTTATTATTGCATTTTATAATCAATATTTTAAGTTCACTAGTTAGCCATATTTCATATTTCCATACAGTAATATTGCCAGTGAAATATTTGACATCTATTTGCGACGTTACCCACTTTCAGAATATACGCTCTTAAACGCCAAGGATCTTTCAAACACCTTTTTTACCACAATCTGAGATCAGGCGTTTTTTTTTAACTGTCAGGAGCAATTCTAATTCAAAGCGCGCAACGAACAGGTGATGGTAGATACGAGGAACCGTTTTGGGTTCGTGTCTATGTCGAGATTACACGATATGTATGTGAGGAAACATTGTGGAAGGACGATTTCAGTTTTTGAAACGAGAGCGTGAATTAAGCTTAATTTGGTTGAAAAGGTGGGATTGGAGCTTTTGCATCGTTATTTTTTTTTTGGGACCAAGCTCATTGGTAGGTATGATATATGTTATCCTCACTTGGCTCATAGTTTTATTTCACATTTTTCTTGCTGGTGGAGAGAGCTGCACTATTGAAAAGATTCGTTATTGACGAGTCTACCACCAACTCGTAATGCAGTATTTAGTTTCAAATGGTTGAGTTTACATGATCATGAATATTGTAGCAAGCGGTTGTTATACTTTTTTTTGTTAAGTTTAAGTTGTGGCATAATCATGTAAAAGCCTCAGTTCCTGTCAACACTTTCTTCACAAAATAATGACTATTTGTCCAAACATACCATCAAAAGATAAAAACAAAACTTCCTTGCACAAATCCACCCTTATAACTTTTAAAAGCCACATTTCCCTTAGCAAAACTAAATAACAGAACAAAACTCAGACTACCCTCGGTTCGAGGTTAATTAAAATTAGTTAGTTAATTCTAAACTAAAACATGCCCCACTGAATACACGGCGGGCTAAACACGTGGAAATGTAGTAACCACTTGCCGAAGATAGGTACAATGAAAATAGGTTCACAAGTGTTGTTACAAACATTGTTGGGTGTTGGTGTAAGTAAGAAGATTTTGGGCTGTAGTCTACCACGCGGGCCCGGTGCGGTGTTGGTATTTGTCACATATCTTCGATTTTTTGGTTCTAGGACATGCTGGTTTCCACACGATGTTTTCCTTCACCGTTTTGAGAGCAGTGGAGATGAAATTATTTACACAAAGTAAACCGCCTTCCTAGGTTCGAATCCATGCCCGTAACTTGGAGCTGTTACCGTCTCGAAAATAGGCCTGTATGCCAGCAGTGGGAATATTGCTACAGGCTGAAGAATATGTAGACGATTTTGTAACTATAGCAGATATTCCGTAACATTCACAAGAGGGATTGGGAGAATATATGTAGAATCACTCTCTATTCTTACTTAATGCGATTGAGAAGATAGAAAGTCTTACCTATTATGGTTTTCCTCAACAGACCATCAGACCATAATCTTCATAGTTTTCATATTATTTAACTACATTACACTGTCCTCATTGCTATTAACACTGTAATTTGAACACATAGTAAATGCCATTTATTTTTAAAAGAGTAACCGTGGAGTTTCTTGCCGGCTCTTGTCCATAGGAAACGACCAATGGAACCGTGCACCTAGCTTCTGAAGTTTCATAAGTGCCCATATGAAATAAAATATTTTGATTTTGACTAGATATGTTCTGTCCATTTATTATAAAAATTGTTCGGAATATATTATTAATGTTCGGACTTTAAACGAGATGTTCCAGTTTTCCTTTTGTGGTGGCTGGGTAGGAAAAACCGGCCACAGTTATCTTGCAATAGTGATTTCAGTTGCAATCGCTTATGGCTCATAATGGCATGTTGTGGTCTCCTATAAGTGAAGGAGTACACCTACTTAATACCTAATGTTGCCCATAACGTATGTGTCATATCTTGCGGTATCATTCGTTGGAGATCTTAAATAAATAATTCACCAGTCATCTTCCGACCATCACTATCTTCTATAACCTCATATACCAACTCTGTAGCCAAAATAATTTTCAAAAACTACCCGCCCACATCTCCTAACCCAAATCGCGGTACAGTCCAGTGCCCCGAGGTACGCGGCCGTCCCAGCGTATAATTCGATTTAGATAGATGTTACAAAGACTCTGCTAACTTAGTTACGGGTCGCAAAGGCTTCCTAACTAGTTTACCATTATACTGGAAGTGAAAAATGAATAGATAAGTTTTACTCATGCAGAAAGTGTGGATTTCGGTTTTGCTACTTCTCTTTTGTGTCATAATTTCTTGGTCGAGATTTTTAGTTTGTGGGTTGTCTGCAGTAGGTGAGAGATGTGATTTGTGGATTCTTTTATGCTGAGATGCATCAGCAACTATGGCTTAGAGGACATTATTCACTAGTATTAATGCTCTGGTTACATTTAATCGAGTCCATGGCAGGATTTTTAGACTTTTTCGGTTAGTTGGCCTCCTTGCCTCGGAAAGCACGTTATACCGTTGGTCCCGGCTGTCATTCGTAAATCTTTATCATTTGTTACGGCTATCAGAAGCCCGAAAGTCTAACAACCAGTCTTACCAAGGGGTATCGTAGTACCCAATTACTGGGTTGTGACGGTCAGATAGACCGTCTCTCCATGTAATATGCAGGTATTCAGCTGCATTCGGTTAGCCTGGAACTAGCAGCCGACTCCAACATAGGAAAAAGGCTAGGCATGCTAGGCGATGATAAGGTGTGCAATGTTTTTATACTTCTGTTTATTTTACTAAAACTTTATGCACAAATAAAAAAAATACCGTACAAAAGCCATCTTTTCTGTCTATAGATGTATGATATCGTTTTAGCGTCTGCATCTAAAGGTCTTAAGTTCTATTCCCATACCCTTCAAATTCAGATTCAGATGTTGAAACTTTCCGATTTTTTTTAAAACAATTTCATCTATTTAACTCTACTATTTTCGGAGGAGCTTATGTTTATTTATTCAAAAAGCAAGGACTAATGCACATAACTATTATAGCACACATAGTGTGCCTTGAATGGAAACCATGCTTTGCCTTGCTATTTCTGCGGAGAGTAAGTTCTACTGAGAGGAGCCTTCCTAGAATTACTACCCTCTATTCTATCATATTTCCATTTTATAGAAACCGATATTATACATTCTTCCAACCAAAATTGATTAGATTTGCGAATTTTTTACCGACCTAACTCTCTTCCACTCAAATCGGTCTCAGTTGATTGATGAACTCTAAACTAACTTAGTTAGGGTCGCCCAAAGTTAGTAACCGGGTTATCATTACCCGTAATAGACTATGTATGTCGGTATTCGATATGCTTCGGTTAGTGAGAACCCTACTGATTTTGGAAATAGTATTTATTGGCAGGTTCATTCGTGTTGTAGACGTAATGTGGAGTATTTTCGTTGTGTATTTCGCTATTTATTGTATTATTATAAGTAATAACAGCCGCACGGGTCGATCCTTCAGGATAAGCTACGCTTGCCGGGGTTGGTCTGTGGATGAGTGACCATCTTTACATATCGAGACTCTTCTGTGGCTCGGAAAGTACGTTAAGCCATTGGTCCCGGCTGTCATTAGTAGATCTTTGACAGTCGTTACGGTTGTCAGAAGCCCGAAAGTCTGGCAACCAGTCTTATTTATTTATTTAATGCCTTAAGCACATAAATGTACAGAGGCTGACTTAATGCCATAAGCATTTTCTACCAGACAATCTTTGGGTGACGGTGACAGACAGTAGCACTCCTACTAAGGGGTAGCGTAGTACCCACAGAACATATAAATAGTACCCAGTAATTAATAAAAGTAGTTAATAAAAGCTAAATTAACTGCCTTGCTGGTCTATTAGTTGCAACCGCTACTGGTGAGCATGAGGTGCTGGACTCGATTCTCGAGTCAGACAAAGTGCTCCAGCGGTTAGATGCTTGTGATTTGGACCATTATGACAATGTATACTTAAAACTAACGTTGAATTAAGAACATAAATAAAATAAAAACAAACAAAAATAAACAGAGATGTTAGAGGTTGCTTGAGTGAGTGTGGTGTGAGTATAGATGATGGGTTGTATGTACAAGCAGCAGTTGGGATGAATATTAGTAGACACAGTCTATCTGAGAGGAACAACAAATTCTCAGTTCCCTGATAGCCTAGTGTTTTCAAATACGTAGCTTGAATTTTTACATTTGTGTTTGGTTTGAGGATTAAGGGTGTTATTTAGCTTATTGTACAGATATGGCCCAAGAACGGAGAAGAAATTACGCGCCTTATACAGATTCGGATCGTATTGCAACATGGAGTGTTCTTTAAGCACGCTACGCAATATGAAGGTTTGCCTAACAGTGAGTATTTCCCAGTTTTTAAAAAGGGTTTTACGGTTGGGAATAGGTAGGGAAGACGGCGCCAACTTTGAGAATGGCACGCTGTGCACTCTCATCTTCAAATGGGTCTTGGCAGAACCTCCCCAGAATATAATGCAGTACTCTATATGGATGGATTGGCATAAAGCATCGTAAACCATCTTAATAACTCGCCGGTCCGCTGCATGTCTCAGAGTTTTGAAGATGTAGATTATTTTACGGAGCCGGGTCACAAGGACGTTTATATGCGGTTTGAAGGTCAGAAATTGGTCCAAAATGATACCAAGGCATTTCATATGATCAATTCTTTGGAGAACGGGACAGAAGCACAAGGAGGTGATGCCAGGAATACAAGCATGACAGTAAATGCTAAGATATGATTGAGGAAGTTGATTTGACCTATGGTCAAAGGTAACATATTTCGTTATTTAACATTAAGCGTCAGAACATTCGACCGGAGCCATTCGCAAACTTTGTTAAACCCCTTTTGGGCACTGTCAAAAACGTCCTCCCAGTTCGGTCCACTAAAAAAAGGGCAGTATTTATCCGCAAAAGTAAACATTTTGCCCTTGAAGAGCTGGAGTTGGCAGAAGCTGTTGATATACCTACATCAAGAATAACGTTGGGCCGAGTATGCTTAAATAATAATTAAATAAGTATTTGTTTTATTTCTTTTTAACTTAAAAGAGCAAAATAGATGTTCTGTCTTGTCTAAAACATTTTTGAAACTTAACCTCAACCTAGTTTTTTATAAAGTCTTCGATGTCTCGTGTTTCTTAAGAATATTCTGGAAACAAAATTAAACAATCATCCGTCTCCGATATTACAATGAAAGTCTCATTTTTACATCATTTTGGGAACTTGTTTTGGTGGAAGGACAAGCTTAGAAAGCTTTCTTCTTATCCATAAGCTATTTTTGACCAAACTTACATACACATTATGTTAGCTATTTACTCTACAAGAGTTGCGGAGTCCCTGTTTGCAATAAAAAAAAATCTTACTTTTAGCCGTTCCCTTTAACCAAAACTTTCTTGCGATTTTACAGTACATTAATTAAGGCTCATTTATTTTAAAAAATCTTTCCGTTTCGAACAATCATTTGAAAGTGACAGAGACAGAATTGTGTTTTCAAAAATGTATCAGTATGTTTGACTCGAAAACTCGATTTGTGGACCATTTTCTATTTTGTTAAGTACCTGGTAGTTGTTGAAAGACCTACACTGTCTTCCCGTACCTTTTAACACTGTTTTTTTTTTTAATAAAAGCCAAATATTTTTAAAAGAGTACCCTGGAGTTACTTGCCGACTCTTCCCCATAGGAAACGACCAATTGGAACCATGCACCTAGCTTCTGACGTTTTATAAGTGCCCATGTACAGTATTTCTATTTTCTTAATGTCCCTTCTTCCTACTTCGTGTTTCGTCAGTCGTCGGATTTCTATCAGTTGCCCTTTACACTTGGTGCAGATCAGACGCTCTCAATCGACTTGGAAAGCATATAGAGTTATTAATATTCTTTTAACTTAATGCAATTTATTTTTAAAAAATGGGAGGAAAGCTGATAAAGTCGCAGTCACGACGGATAGAAAAACAGTTTTAAAGCTTTATAAAGTTCACACGGAAATCAAAAGAAAACAACAATAAAGTACTTAGTTCTGAATTCAAATTATTATAAACGATAAATCTAATAATTGATGGACATGTTATTAACAAATTAGCATTCGTTTGTATTCGGAAATGTGATGATTCTCGAGGGACATTAAGAAAATAGAAATACTGTAGGTTTATGTGAAATAAAATATTTATAATTTTGAAAAAAGTTACTGTCGGACTGCGTTTTTGTCTACCAAAGTCAAATATAAACATCAACTTATGATCACGCCTGTATTCCCCGAAGGGTTAAGCAAAAGTGTACCCAGTATATCCACTTAAAAAGAACCGTCCAAATGCGTGTCGGACCACGCACAATGAAGGATTTCGTAGTTGGGATGAATTTATCCCAAGAACAAACTTAACATTGTAGTTGAAAAACATGTTCCCCCATTAATTCGAACTGCAAATGTAAGTTAGTACGCACATTATTGAGTGATTTACTATATTATTTTAAGACCATAGACTTCTTATAGGTTTTCCTGTAATCTGTAGGCATAGAACTGTTCTCTGTATTTTTTTCAAAATTTTAGGCTCGGTTGTTTCGGAGATAAGGGGAATGGTCAATTTTCTTAAATATCTTTAAAAGTATTTATACAATTTTTTTATTTTTTTTTATTAACATCCTGACAAGCCTTTTCATTTGATTTTTTTTTTATTTTATGTCACACAGTACGGTCCGCAAAACTTTTTTTTTTAATTTTCCAATTAGCCCCTGAAAAGTGACCCCCATATTCAAAACTCATTTATTTACGTTATACATCCGTGTTTGATTCACAAAAATACATACCTACGTGTACCAAATTTCAACTTAATCGATCCATTAGATTCGGAGCAAATCGGCTGTGACAGACGGACAGATAGACAAGTGATCCTATAAGGGTTCCGTTTTATCGTTTTGAGGTAAGGAACTCTGAAAAAATAAAAATTGCAATTCAAATCAAACAACAGTATCCACTCACACTTCAACCAAATTAATTCATGTCTACATTAAACTTACTCCAAAACATTATAGATCTACGTTGCCAACTTATGCAGTTAAGTCGTAACTTCAGTCGCAGACAGCCGTCTTAACTCAGCGAGCGCCGCATACTGCAGATAAAGCTTCTCTTTAAACTTTTGTAGACGATACTCTCACTTTTTTCACCTGCCAACCGGATAATCCCGAGATTTTGTACCGGAACTGAAAAGCATGAAAAGGTGGAGTTATGTTTTGCTGAGATAAAAATATGTGTTATAATCCCGAGAAGTGTTATTAGTTTGACCGCTATGTGTGTCTGTCTGTGGCATCGTAGCTCTTAAACGGGTGAGCCGATTGGAATGCGGTTTTTTTTATTTTCTTGCGACAGTTCTTAGTTAAGGGTCGTGCAGACCAGCGCGATATCGCGGGCGCGACAGGCAGCGCGACCCGTGTCGCGCCCGCGATATCGCGCTGGTCTGTACGAGCCTTTATGTTTTATTTAAATCGGTTCAGCCGTTTGAAGATTATCAGCTCTTTTCTAGTTGATGAATGGATGTGAGTATCTCCCACAGGTCTGACCGATTTGAAATTTGGTAGAAGACCATAGTAACCTTGAACTGATGCATCACCTGGAATTTGCACGATACCCTACTCCCTTACCAACTTACAGCACAGGTATCGAGTTTGAGCTCATTGAAATGGTCTCAATGAACAGGTTATAGATAGATGGTGAACAGGGTCTGGTGATGGAGAAGGAAAGAGAAATGACAATTTTTTTTGTTACTGTTAACATTGTACTTGTTAGATATTTAAATTACTATTCGTTACAGAACTGGCGAAATGTAAGGTGTTACTAAAGGTTCACCTCTGCCTAACCCCGAAGGGAAATGCAGGCGTGATGTTATGTTATTTACCTTTAACTTTGTTACGTATAATATAAATGGGTTAAACGCTCTCGCTGACAGACGCGACGTGACTGTGCGACGCGATTTTGGTAGAACAATTCCTATGAAGTTTTCATAGAAATTGTTCTACTATAATTGCGTCGCACTATTACGTCGCGCCTGTCTGCGGGATTCTAAAGTGGATACTAGCTATTTTGAGATCGGAAAACAAAATACAAGCTGTTTTAAAGCATTCGAGTATTATCAGCTTCCCACTTTTTTTGTTACAATAAACGAGTATAAAATAAATAAAATTTCGAAGTTCAGTTTTTTAAATACTTTTTTATATATCATAATCATATATGCCAGATGCTGTTATTAAAAATTAATCTACAAATTACTACTAGTACATCTGTTAAATAATTTTCCAAACAACAGTACAGTTTTTTTATTGCCATCATATTAACCCTATGACTACTTGTCTACGGTATTATTGACCCCTACACGATTTTATTCAACTAACACAAATATATGCCAATCAAAAACCATTCTTAATTCTCTGAAATAAAATATATAATTGTAGTAACACATGGAATCAATGGGACATCTGGTATATGTAAGGAATGAAAGATATTAATTATTATTCACTGTTGATGCGGTAAGTTTAATGATTGAGATTAACATAAGAGCTACACGTTTTGTAGATAATTAGTCATTCATGTAGTATGTAACTACATTATAATAATTTGTTATATTAATAGCTGTTGTATGTTTAATATCGCGTGTTGAATATTTTGTCGTTTGTAATAGATTTGACGATTTGGCGTAGGTGCGGCTAATAAAACGAGTCATTTATTTAGTTTTTGTATACTCAGCGAACAACATTTGTCTTTCCAAAGAATCTCGAAATAAAACGTTCATTTCTTTACTTCTTTATCCTTATGAAATATAATGCCGTCTGCCAATCCTCAGATGTCCTCTTAAAGCCGAAAATTACTTTTGTTTACTTAAAGCGTTAAGTCACTAAATTATGTAAGTTAGCACTTGGAAATCCAATGCATTAATAATATCAAAATCCACAAAAACTCATTAAAAATAACACTTGAAAGTTATAATCGTTCAAACTCGACCGTGGGCCCATTGGACCCGGGAAGTTTAAATTAAACTTGTCACCCTGTACGGCGGGTGAGGGTTACTCGGGACTTCTTGCGAAAAAATCGAGGAGGGAAGCTTCCGTGGTCCTGTAGGTTAAAGTAATTTGAAATTCGTTTTGAAATGTATGTGGTTTTTGCGTGTAAGAGGTTCTCGAGTTGTTGGAGGAATGGAGAGTTGAATTTATTACGCGAACCATTTTCTATCTAAATTTATTCAAAATTGTTTTTTTTTTTTTTAACAAACCTCTGTCTTTATTTGTCCCGCGCTGGGCAACGGTCTTCTATTCCTACAAAGTTAGTATCGTAGGGTATCTTCTACTATTACACATCCGATCAGTTCCTTTTACGGGCTACCCAGTGCTTTCTTACAGCTGTAGTGACATGTCATTTGGTTTAAATAGGTCCTTATTTTTAACCCACTTCCAAAAAGGAGGTAGGTTATATGTTTGTTTTTTTTTTATTATTATGTATGTCCACCGATTTCTCGGTCAAAATAGTTTTTTTGTTTGAAAGGGTATGCTCTCGAGGTCCCATATAAATTGTATTAACTTTGCATGGATAGTTTTTGAGTTAGCTTCAATAATACGTACTTTTCCCCACTTAGTATGTAGATAATATGATAAGTGCCTGTCACTGCTATTTACATAGCAGGTAGTGGTTTTCGAATTTGTGTAGGGTAGGTACCACAACCAAAAAGTGAAAAATAAAAACTTTTTACAAAAAAAAAAAAAACCAACCGACGTCAAAAAACGAAAATTCAAAACCAAAGACACCGACTTCGGCAATTAAAGTTATTTTTCACTTTGTAGTGTTTTTTTTGGAAGTCGGTTGTTTTTTTTTTGGATAAATTATATTTATTTATCTTTTATATAGATTATTTTCTTTTAGATTTTGTGAATGTGAGAACGTTGTAGGCTGTAGACTTGTGGGCCATTTTCTATTTTGCTAAGTACCTGGACTTGTTGATAGGCCTAAACTGTCCTCTCGTACCTATTAACACTGTAATTTGAAAACATTGTAAAAACCATTTATTTTTAAAAGAGTAGTAGTAGTAGGAAGCGACCAATTGAAACCGTGCACCTATCTGACGTTTCATAAGTGCCTGTGTAGGTTTATGTGAAATACAAAATTTTGAATTTGGTATGTTAAACCTGCAAAATTAATCTGTTGGTACTTATATAATAAAATTATAGAGAAGTAAAATTTGTGAGTTTGTATGAAGGGGGTAATCTACGGAACTTCTAATCCGATTTCGAAAATTCTTTCACTAATGGAAAGCTACAGTATTACCGAGTGTCATAGGATATATTTTATTGTATATTTGGCTTCCATACGGATGGAGTCGCGGGTAGAAGCTAGTTACTTTGTGATAAATAAATCGAATGGCACTAATAAAACACTGTCATCTTACGGTGTCTGAAAAAAAAAATTGTTTAACAGTGAGTTTGTATTTCCATAATATTTCGTATTTCCATAATCAAAACAGCGAAATATTTGACAGCTATTTGCGACGTTGCCCACTTTCAGTATCAACTGAAAGTGGGCAACGTCTTAAAACTGATTTCTTATATACCTGGCTCCTCTCTACTTTGTATTCCCAAAAGCGAAAACCTTATTATACATAAAAAAAAATTCATTGCGAAAAATAACAAGACTATTGTCACATCTTCAGAATTAAAATCATCTCGCGGTACCCAATTTTTTCTGAAATCTTGAACGTTGGCAACCCCTGATGCATACCCAAGTAGGGTTTGTCCCGGCAGTAATTCGTTTTTAAAACGCCGATGGGTCCTCCGAAATAAGATTTTAATTGTAACGGAAAAATCGTGGTTTGATTGATGTGCTCTGAACTTTTAACATGGTTAGGGTAATTGGTTTGACAAGAGTTGTCAATTTCGGTGTCATTTTTAACCCCCGACGCAAAAATAGGGGTGTTATAAGTTTGACCGCTATGTTTGTGTCTGTCTGTGGCACCGTAGCTTTTAAACGGATGAACCGATTTGAATGCGGTTTCTTTGATTTAAAAACAGGTTTCTAGCGATGGTCTGATCGATTTATAATTTGGTATTCTGTTATTTCAATGATTATAGAACATAGTAACCTTGAACTGATGCTGCAGCATCACCTGGAATTTGCAGGATACCCAACTCCCTTACCAACTTACAGCACAGGTATCGAGTTTGAGCTCATTGAAATGGTCTCAATGAATAGGTTATAGATAGATGGTGAACAGGGTCTGGTGATGGAGTAGGAAAGAGAAATGAGGAAATGTTTTATCGAGGGTTTTTTAAATTTTAACTGTAATAAAGTTTGATGGGTAGGGAATAATCTATTTTTCTTTGAGAATTTCGTCTAGGTTTCTGAAGAGAATAGGTTACTCTTACATACTTCGTAAAGCGTTTGCGTAGGATTGCACTAAGAGGATGGGCAGTATCACCTTGACTCCTTTGAGGAATCGTTGTTATTGGGAACCTCTAATTGAGCAGTAGACGTTCACGGGCTGATAGTGGGATATCAATCAGGAGATCAAACAATGGTGCGTTCTTGAAGACATCATGCAAAGATAACCGCGTTATTTAGTGGTGATTTAGTGAACCTATAGCAGTGCGACTGTATAAAGCATGCTCTCTCTTCAAAAACACTAATTTTTTTCGAGTTGCAACTTTAAAACTCTAGACTTCAGGTAAGTCATTATATCCTGGTGTCAGAGTTTTAAAGCCGCCCATGGGCCTCTGACTTGGCTTCACATGCCGGCGAGAAATATCTCCCAAGCGTGCCAGTTTCCTCACGATAGTTTCATTCACCGTTTTTGAAGCAAGTGATAATTATACAATACGCACACGAATCCGAAAAGTCAGAGGTGCGTGCCTTGGGTTCGAACTCGAGACCTATGACTTGGCAGTCTGACGGTCACACCACTAGGCTATCACTGCTACCAAAATCCACTCATTGGCTAACAGCTTACCTAACCAACAAAAGCACCTCAGTAGGTACATAAACCGCGGTTTAATCAAAACCCATCAACACCCCCATAGTAAATGAACAAATCAAATCCAAATCAAATTCCGATCTCGTTGGGCCAATTAGAACCGAATCGGCGCCGACACGGTGATCGATTGATTTATGTAACCAGTCTAATTAGGACTCTCGTACTGATTAATTTATATGAACTTCGTACTTGTGAAAGGGTCAATATAAAATGGTGGTTGTAATAGATTTGATTAATATTCGAAATGGTGGTAATTTGCCGCTAATTGTCACGTGTGGGCGCGTGGCAGAATAATCGTGGTTAGGTACCTTTGTGTGGACTATTGTTTAGTTATATATCGTTTTCAGGGTTCCGTACTTCAAAAGGAAAAAACGGAACCCTTATAGGATCACTCGTGTGTCTGCCTGTCTGTTTGTCCGTCTGTCACAGCGAATTTGCTCCGAATCTAATGGACCGATTAAGTTAAAATTTGGTACACATATGTATTTCTGTGACCCAAACACGAACGTGTAACGTAAATAAATGAATTTTGAATATAGGGGTCACTTTTGGGGGCAAAGAAGAAAATAAAAAAAAAAGTTTTATTAACAGAATCGGGCTTGTTGCGAGGATTTTAAACATATTTTTTATATGTAATTTTAAGATAAATTATTTTAAAGATATTTAAGAAATTCGATGAAAATTGACCATTCCCCCCTTCTCTGATCTGATCTCCGAAACTAATGGAACGAAAATTAAAAAAAAAAAAAATACAATGGCTCTTTACTCATAGATTACAGGAAAACCTATAAGAAGTCTATGGTCTTAAAATAACATGGTAAATCTCTTAATATTGTGCGTACAAACTTACATTTGCAGTTGGAATGTATGGGAAAATATGTATTTCAACTACAATGTTAAGTTTGTATTAGGGATAAATTCATCTAAACTACGGAACCCTTCATTGTGCATAGTCTGACACTCACTTGGCCGGTTTTTGGCTATCAATTCGTCCATTATTCATGATAATATCAATAGAGTTAAATCATCATTATCTGCTAGCCTTTTTCAACTATGTTGAGGCCTGCTTCCAGCCTAATCAGATGCAATTGATTCAGTCGGAACTAGATAATCAATATACCTAGCTAAATAACTGCTCATAATTTTGTATATCACAATTTTATATTAACGACCAGTGACCTCGTCTTTTTAACCGACTTCCAAAAAGTAGGTTCTATTTTCGACTTTGTTTTTTTTATATGTTCATCGAAATTTTCGTAAATTATGGTTGTGATGCACCGACTTCCGGAATTAAAATTATTTTTCACTTTGTAGTGTTTTTATTGGAAGTCCGGTTCATCCTGCCGGGGTTACGAAGATAACTGAAAGGGAGATCGAGTGGCCCCCGGCAACAGGGCAACTGAAGGAACACGGGTGGGATATAGTCAGTAAGAGTCTGACACGCCCTCCTGCTCCGCCCAGAGCGGGAGAAGTTATTTGATAATTTCCCACCCAAAAAAAAAGAAAAAAAAGGGTTCTTAGCTCATCTCTATCAGCTGTCATCTCAGATATACAAGGTGGCAACGAAATCGACGCGAAAACGGTTACCATGGATTCAGTACATGGTTCTGAACTCCCATGCGTCGGAATTTATCATCGGTTTTTTTTTTTTTTAATCTGTTGTTTCATAGAAAACTGCAATACCTACGCGATCAAAATGTATGGAACAGCTGATTCTTTTTTAAATAACTGACGAAAAATTTCAACGCCCCCTGCGTTGAAATTTTTCAGTTCAGAATTATGTACTGAATCCACGGTAACAGTTTTCGCGCCGATGTCCCTGCCACCATTTATAGGGAACTTTTAAATCTAGCAAACCTTCCTGCGTGTTAATTACACTGCTAAATGCAACTATAAACCTTAGTAAAAATAATTATTAACCCTCAAATGTAAGTCAACACAGAGCAACGGGAATCGCAGCCCATCCAAATATTGACCTCATTAACTTCCCCTTAACCCAAGTGATGAAGCAATAATAAACCCCTTAAAACACTTATATTAATTATACTAATAACTATAATTATTGAAGATAAGTATCACAATTAGTTTAGTGTTAATTAAAAACTTTTATTGTCGTATCTTTTGATCGGGGTCTTTTATCTTTTTGTTTCATCTGGGGTGAAATGTTAAAGGTGGTGATGACACTAAGCTTATCTTTTGAGAGGTGCTTATGCGTTTCGTTTCACCCCCCAGAAGAATACTGCATGTAATGCTTATTAAATTAATTAAAAGTTACTGTACTGATGTAAATGATAAAATTCATTGTATTACATAAGCAAGCTTAAGTGGCTGATCAGGAAAATTTAACCTTTTTATAATATCAGTACTTTGAGAGCTGTGGTGTCTTAGTAGGAGCGGCCACAACTTACGAGTTGTGGGTCGTAAGTTCAAACCCTGACAGGCGTTTTACTTTGTGTAAATTATCTCATCACCACTGCTCTCAAAACGGTGAAGGAAAACGTGATGTCCTAGAACCAACAATTCGAAGACATAGGACATCTACCAACCCGCACTCGGCCCGCGTGGTGGATTACGGCCCGTTCCCTCTCATCGAGAGGAGGACTGAGTGGAGAGAGAATCATGTACTGAATCCACGGTCTCAGTTTTCGCGTTGATGTCCCTTCCACCCTGTATATTATTTTTATTTATTTATTTAACCATTTATGTACACACATATAAACAGACAAGAAGAAAGGAACAGAAAAATACGTACAAAGGCAATGCTTATTTCTAAAGAAATCTCTTCCAGCATACCTGCGACAGGAAATTATATAAAATCAGATATAGACAACGTGTGTAACCGTAGAAGAGAAAACAAAAACATAAATCAAAGAAGAAAAAAAAAAACAAATTGAATCAATCGAATATCGAGTAAAACTCAAACTCAAAGCATTTATTTCAAATAAACCAATTACAGGCACTTTTGAATTGTCAAGGGGTCGGTCAGTCAGAAAGATGAAGCTAGTTGCCCATTCCAAAGCGCAGTAGGTACCTATGGAGAAGAACGGGCAAGAAACTCCACGGACACTCTTTTAAATCACAATATGTTTACACAATATTGGTAAAAAGAGCATTACCTCTCCTCTCAACTGTGAGCATTTAAATACATATAGTATATATGTTTATATATTTAAGCTTTATGTATGTATTTATTTAAGTATATGTTAATTTATTACGTTTATATTTTAGTTTAAGACTTCGCATATCCATATTTTCTCTTCTTGCTCTCACACACTATCGTCTACATTTTTTTCTCATTTCTCCCTTCGCAGGTCTGCTGGAAGAAATTTCTTCAGAAATAAGCAGTACCTTTGTACTCAAATTATGATTATGTCGTTTCTCTATGTATTTTACTGTGTGTACATAAATAATAAATAAATAAAATAGCAATTTATTAGTATAGAATCAATGAGTAAATTACTTTCTTTTATCATGTAAGATGTATAAAAAGATCAATGGAATTCTCTTACTAACAATAGGGCTGTTTAAAGAACATTCTGGCAACAGTTGCATTAACATTCTCTAAAAACAACAATCATTAATTTCGCCACAAGGGTGAAATTTCACTATTAAGAGGGGGTGATACGCTATCCTCGCTACCCCTTATCTATCCCTTCATCTTGTTTCGATCCCCACAAAATGATATCGTGTTATTCCTATTAATGACTTATTTCCCTTGTACTTACGTACCCCTCTAAACCCTTATCGCGTTTCGGCGATCGCATTCGCCCCTAAATTAATTATTTGAGTTATTTTTTTATTGTTAGTTTCTTGATCGAGATAAAACTTGGATTGACAGTATTTATTAGCGACAATTGTTTGATAATGCAGGGGAAATTGGTAATCGTTTTTAATTTGTTTTATTGATTTGTCAAAACGGTAATATCTAATACCTTTAAACGAGCAATTCTTGTATAAATGTATATATATAATCTGAATCTCGGAAACGGCTCCAACGATTTTCATGAACTTTAGTATGCAGGGGGTTTAAAGGGCGATAAATCGATCTAGCTAGATTTCATTTTTAGAAAAGTACCTAAAAAAACAGATATTATTATTTTAAGCAGGTATAATTAAATGGTGCAACATTTATAATCAGAAATTTTGACTCCTCCATGTTGTTGTTTTATAAAGTCCAAAAATGAATGAGGTCACTGAAGAGCTATTCTCAACGACTCTAAATCCTGCATGAAAACAAATAAACGAAGGCATTCCTTTTGAGTGATATGTGCTCACTGCTCACATTTTCACAGCAGCAGTTCTCTGAGTGGATTATAAACAATCAATAGAACCTACAGAAAACGTTTAAAAAAAACCTTAAAAGAATGGCTTCACATTTAACCAACAATTTCTGTGACTTTAATTAACGACATACACTTTAACGAAACAAGATAACTAATTTAAATATAAAATTAATATATCACACCTTCCTCATACTAAATTACAGACAGACACATTTTTATTGATTTCATTTGTCATTCGTATTTATCCAATTAAATGTAAAAGCCTGACCCACCCACATTAGGAAATCAGTAAAAAAATTATTCAATTTAAACTTATTACATTAATCTACGCCTACGATTTAAATCGTGCAATCAAATTAAAAATGGTGTGAATGCGCTTTCAATTACAAGAGTGCATCCATTCTGTGACTAACTGCTTTGTGATTGGTCGAAATTGTTTTTTGATGTTGCCGCCGCTCAAAGGGGCAATGGGGCAATATAGTGATCTCTGTTTGTAACGGAAATCTGTAAGTGTTTTTTTTCAGTCGTCGGATGTTCCTGTAAAGTGTTCCGGAACGATGTTTGACGTGAATAAGTTTTGTTGTTTCCTGTCGATTAATTTTAAATGAGTTTTAATGGGCAATGGAACGTGAAGTGTTTATGGTAGCAAATTTTTTAGGACCGAAGTTCTATAAGCACTCGCTGTTTTTTATTAAAGACTAGCTGCCCGGCCCGGCTTCACACGGGTAGCATTAAGAACTTATCTACGGCGCACCTAACTACCTACCCTATCTATCTGCCCTGCCTACCTACCCTACCTACCTACCTAACCTACCTACCTAACCTACCTACCCACCTACCTACCTACCCTACCTATCTATCCTACCTACCTACCCTACCTACCTATCCTACCGACTTACCTTACCTACCTACCCTACCTACCTACCCTACCTACCTACCCTACTTACCTACCCTACTTACCTACCCTACTTACCTACCCTACCTTCCTACCCTACCTACCCTACCTACCCTACCTACCTACCTACCCTACGTACCCTACCTATCCTACCTACCTACCAACCAACGTACATACCTACCATCTCCCGAGATATCAAAATTCATGCAAGCCTAGTACTTTGTGTTAGGATTTATGGCATATATACCGGGATAACATAAATACAAAATTTATAAAAACATTTTTCTTCATATGTTTTTTTTTGTGAATTTTTCCAATGTTTTAATAGTTATTATCCTATTCCGGAAGAAGACATGTCAACACAAAAATCATACAAATTGGTCCAGCCGTTCTTGAGTTATAAGTGGTGTAACTAACACGACTTTGTTTTGTATATATAGATGTATCATAAATTCGCTTTTTTACAAGACTCCTAAAAATACAGTGGGCCTAGCAAGAACGCCCGGAGTATGTAACTGTTTTAGTATTTTTATCTCACGAAGCGACGCGCGCTTTACTTGTGGTAACCAAGTGTACAAAACACACGCTGTGAATTAAAGGTGTATTGAAAAAAATAAGTAAAAAATATATGTTGAGGTTCCAATGAGGTACTAAATTTTAACGAAGAGATGAAAAAGTTATGACGTCTACAACTAGGTTAAACCGACGCGACGTGGCAAAGATTACATGCAAAACTTCTTTAGTTATAACTTTTTTTTGGCTTGTGGTAAAAATGTAAGAAAAATATATGTTGAGGTACTAAATTTTAACGAAAAGATAAACGAGATATAATGCCTACAACAAGATGAAACTGACTTGATCACTTCACTTGGTCACTTTCTTAGTAACAGTTTCCCTCTTTAGCGAGGTACCAATTATTTGATGTCTGGTACCAAATAGATACAAAAACTTGGTATTGCTCAATCTTCCAAAATCTCTCTTGGTCCAGTCACCCTGACGCACAAGTATTTTTGATTAAAAAATCGTTGAAACTACTTACATTACGTTAACGCCACATGTTTATATAACAAAATGTTTTGACCTCATTTCGGAAATATATTCAATATACAAATTCCCCTTTTACTTCAATCTTAGATGACATTCTGATACCATTACATTCTTTATCGTATCTTTTTCTAAGTGTCTCTAGAGAAATTATAAATTTAGGGCACTCTAGAGACCCTAGCTACGTATTATGAGCTCAGGCCTCGACGACAAGCCTAGAAAACTAAGCCGTGACAACTGAGACGCGTCCCAATTCGGAACCAGGGCTGGCGACGTCAAACACAAAGAAATATGGGACAATGTACGCATGTAGGTTAGGCTGAATGGATTATCTTACTAGCTGTTGTCCTCGACTTACTTATAACATCAAACTTGTATTCCCTGGAGGTATGTGTAGAGACGTATAACACACTAGTTTCTACCCGCGACTTTGACCGCGTGTCTTGTTCCCCCGAACCACCCCGTCGCATCATCGCCCGTCCGAGCTATTACTTCGTTTGCGCTTAGAGTTATTTCTGACTTTTTTTCGTTTTATAGTATAGAATAGAATTTCTTTATTCGAGTAGCCAAGACTCAACAATATTGTTAGTAAAACTTACGAGTATGTCAGTAAGCACTGACACTAAACAAAAACATGGAAAACAATACAATCACACATTGGTCACCGCTGCGACATCCCATGAGAGGGGGCACAACAGTGACCCACGTATTCACAGTCCAGGCGACTCGTGACCATGCTTAATACACTGTTGGAGCTGTCCCACACCCTGCGCACCAGAGCGCCTTTTACGATTGTTGCGTAAAATCAATCTACATGCGCATCTGCAAATATCCCTGACGCACTACAGGTATGAGGCAGCCCCACCAGTATCCTAAACTGGTTTTGCTCGGCTCCTAAGAGTCTTAGCGTGATGGTAAATAGCCTATTGCCTTCTTCGAGAATTGGGCTATCAAGTGTAAAAAGTTTTTTTCAAATCCCACGGGTAGTTTCAGAGATTACTGCGTTCAAACAAACAAAAAAACAAACTCTTCTTAGTATATATATATAGGTAGATTTGGAGTGTCATTTGTGGTTTAGGCCATGCGTTGTTTGTCAACCACCAACAACACAAGGAAGTGGATGTAACAGTGGATTAAGTTACATAAAATCTTGACACTTCCGTGTATCTATATTTTTGAAGTAGCTATGTTTGTCAAGCAAAATCCATCTCGTTTTGAGCGCCTGGCCAAAGAATAGGCGTGACAACAGCAAATTATGTCAAGTATCATGTCGAACCACTTTGATGCGTAAGAGCGTTTCTTGCATGGCCCCCATTATCTACAATAAATTACCGAGTAGTTGGAAAGCTTTAAATACAGCACAATTTAAGAGTAGATTGCGGAAATTTATTGGTAGACAATACGTACTACAGTGTAACTGAGTTCCTATCGGAGAAAAATATCTGTTAATTAGTGACATCTTGATTTAAAAAAAATAAAATATTTATGACATTTTTGATTTTTGACATTTTGATCTTTGACATTTTGATTTCTGACATTTTGATTTTGGAATTGTATTAATAATGATATTGTATTAGTAATGACATGTTAAATGATGTAATGACAATGGTATTATACTTGTAATAGTAATGACATGATATTTAATCTTATGATACTAAATTATATTTTTCTTTTAATACAAACATATATTTTTAATTAAGTTGATGATTTAAGAATTTTATAATGGTAATTTATAAATTGATCTAAATAAGTGTAATAATAGTGATATAAATAATTTCAAATGTTTGCATGCCGATTGGTAAAATGTGGCTGAGCTAATGTAATCTTAAGAACTATTATGTACCTATATTTGCAAAATAAAATTCTAATTCTATTTCTATGTATTAAAAAGAAAGCATGAGCTCGTTGGAGTGAAGTCATGCTGGTAGGAGTGAAAGGAACCCATGACAATCCTTTAGTCATTGACTCACCGGCACCGGTAGTTACTGGATACTTCAAGACGAAACTATCTTCTAGAAATCACTACATATTACAAAACAAAGTCCGGGCGCTGCTTCTGTCTTTCTGAAAGCGATAAACTCTAAAACTACCGAACTGATTTTCATACGGTTTTTACCAATGGACGGAGTGATTTGTGAGGAAGCTTAGGGTTACCTTAACCTTCACTATGTTTTTTTTTGTAAATTGGCTGAAAGATGACCATGATTTTTGAAGATGTCGGACAAAAATATGTCTAACGGGAGCTTTATGGCGTGCGCGTTACGGTAGTACGTTTCCATAGGATGATTTCAGATTTCCACACGGGCGATGCCTTGGGCAAAACCTAATGCTTTTTATAAATATAAAATAGTGTGGAAGATACACAGTGATAGCCTAGTGGTGTGACCGTCAGACTGTCAAGTCATAAATCTCGAATTCGAACCCAAGCCACACACCTCTGACTTTTCGGATTCATGTGCGTATTGTATAATTATCACTTGCTTCAAAAATGGCGAAGGGAAACATTGTGAGGAAACTAGCATGGGAGATATTTCTCGACGGCATGTACAGCCAAGTCAGAGGCCCAGGGGCGGCATAAAAACTCTGACACCAGGTTAGTCACTAACCACACGAAAAAAAAATAAGTGTGAAAGATGGCATGCTTAGAAAGGAATGATACTCATACATCGTTATTAGCTGACATCTCGTGACGATATAGAAAAGCTGAGGCCTTCTGCCCACTCTGCCAGAAGGGAAGGATTCTGACATCAGATACTTTTACACAAAGGATTGAAAGGTTACTAGTAAGGTCACAATTGCCCTCCAGTGGAGATAAAAGCCTTTTCGATTGAGCTATTATTATATAATTCAGAGTGCGCACTTTGTGTTCTTGATCTCGCTAAATATACTCACGGTTTATTAGTTTGGAAAGCCTCTGCGATAGGTTATGTTTCGAAGGAGATCCTCGATTTCCCAAATGAGTGTCGTTTGTCCCCAGTAGGAGTTTTGAAGACTTATCTACATTAAGTTCCCGCAGACAGGCGTGACACGACGGCGCGACGACGTGACCCTGGTGGAACAATTTATATAAAAACTTAACTGAAATTTTTCTACCGGTGTCGGGTCGCGATTTTATGCGAGAGCCTTTAAACAGTGTAACATTATAAGTTAAATGTCTTTCAGTGTCTGAAAGACTAATTCAATATGATTCTAGGCGAAATCTCTTTGTGTAGATATTGAATTTACTGTTGTTTTTACGGTTAACCAATGCCAATAGTTCAAATAAGGTTATAGAATGTTGATTTGCTTTTAGTAACCGGCGGGATAATTGATGTTGTAATGCTTTTGGTGGGGAGCTTGAGCCTCTTAGCTCCCCCTTAATCCGCCACTGAATTAAATATTTCATACTAATGTCTTATGTTATATTTTTGTTGCAGGTATGTATCCAGGGAGAAACTGTTACAATGCCTCCGAAATATGTAGTCTCGTAAGTTATTTCCAAAATTTATTTTTAGATAAAAAATAAAATACGATAGACGTTGATACATTTAGTAATCTGTTCCGCTTATCTATTTCTAAAGAGCCATAAAAAACCCTGAAAGAAATCGACACGTATTTCACCTCTCAACGAGGTATCTTCAGGATGGTGATTGACTTGTCGCGAACCCGAACACGGCGTGTTGCCACACCGAGCGCTGGACGGCTGTTGATTTTATTTTATAATGGATCTCCGCAAGGCCACGCCGGCCGGAATCTCAATTAGCTATCTTAATAAGAAAAGTTCGTCATACTAAAAATTTGAAAATTTTATCAGTACAAGTTGATAATTTCAGACCATGAAGATCAGCAAAGTAATTTGCGTATCACACTTACAATTGCAATGCTTTTAATTTAGACAATTCAACAACATTCATTGCGTCATTTACGTTGTCGAGCAGATGAACTTGGCAAATACGTGAAGCAATGGTTTAGCAATTTCCTTTAGGGCCGATTTATCGATCCTCAGATAAAGAATAGAATAGCGTTTATTCCATAGATAGCATGATTCTAGATTTTTCAAGTTTGACGATTAAAGCCCGTAACTGAGGAATAAAGTTAACTGTCCCTTCAAGCCTCAGTACCTTATTCTAGGGAATAAATAATGTTTTGATGGTTTTTTTTTATTTTGGGTTTTGTTGGTGGAAAATATTTATTCGCCTGATAAACAGCCAGATAATTTTATACGCTAGCTAATTATTCAACGATTTAACTGAGGATTGAAAAATCAGCCCTGAAAATCTTTCGGATTGTGATAGAAAGTGTGTTACGCATTGGGGTGCTGGTATACTATGTAAGTAGAAACAATAATACCGGGGTGAAAACTATTCGTAAAAGTACTATTGCAGATATAACAACTTTTAAACCTTCCACATTTAATTTCATTTGAAACTCAGTCAAGTTGAGGTAACTATTAATTACGTTTGCAAACTTTCTCAACCGTATGTAAGTATACAAGGGCGGGTATAATTACTAGCTTCTCTTTGATATTGTTATTCATTTTCTAACGTCAAATACAAAAGGCATGAACATGAACTAACTCGACCATTTTACTCCGTCGGGTCGTAGTCTAAAGTAATTTGTTTTATAAACCTAATGTTTTCTGGGTACCTAATTATTTTCAGTTCGAGTTTCATAGTACGCTATAGTTTGACCGATACCTCTGTACCGCGACTTAGGAATGCTTGGTGAGGCAGGGGGCAGCATTGACGAATGAGTGGTCTGCACTGCCCCTCCGTCTTGTCGCGCACGCACCTAAGGCGCGGAACAGCGGTCTCGGTAAAACTATAGGCCATATGTCAATGGTAACATTGTAAACTGACCTCATATTCTATTGAAACTACGCTAGGCCAGCTCAAGGTCGAAGTGTGACCACTGACGTGCGACTTTCTGTATCTGTACTGCAATGTAGGGAAAAGGGACGAGTATGAAAATAATATGTCAAATTACTCGGTGGTTGACATTTGCACAGGCGTCAAAAGTGGTAATTTGGTTGCAAATGACCTCTCCTACATCCTCTTAATGTATTGCCGGCATATTACCAATAGCCCTGTATATACATAGGAAACCTCCTGCTATTATTAGCAATGAGGTTTAAGTCAACAATTTAACACTTTTCCTCCAAAAGAGCACTTAATACCACCTTCTGAAATACTCGCATTATTTACTAACAATTATGTTCAAACATCTCAGCTTGCGTCATATTTTAAGTGCTGGCAACTTGGCAGCGAAACGCCGTTAAAAACCCCGCGCTAGGCTGGCAACCCCAGGCATAAAGAGCCGATTGCCACGTGAAAATGTATGGCAACATCAAGTTGAATATTTTATAATGTGCTTTTTACACTCGGGGATACATTTAACGACACAGTTTAACAGTATCGAATATTTCAATTCGATAAAACTTTTCGAGCGTATTTTGTTTTCTGTTTCGTATTTATTTTCGATGGTCGTGTGAATTTTTGTGTTCTGCTTAAAACTTATGATGTATTTTTTTGGTGAATTCGCAATTTACTGTTAACTGATAAAGCAGCTGCGATAATAACTTTATGATAGTTTTAAAAAAAAATCTGATGTATTTTTTAAAATACATCAGATGTTTTAAGGTTTTGTTAAAAGTAAAAAACATCTTTTAAGATGTTTTTTACTTTTAACAAAACCTAATTAACGAATTTTCGGTTCATGAACGCTTAATTTTTTCGTAAGGAAAGCTTAGCCTTACGTCAAGCTTAACAGATTTCAAAAGCAACATAACCTAAGTTCGCCACTTCTAAAAACATACTTACAAAAAGATTTCAGTCCATTTTTATTACAGCTACAAAACCCAGCTTAGAACATTCATAACATCCTCAAACACGACAATATCAACCCAGAAACATGTTTACACGTTACTTCGGCCGCAAGTGTACCCACTTTACGACCCGGGGCGCTACATAGCCATAAGTCGTCTCGATGACGTGTGAGCTTTAGTAACCGATTACTCGATAACTCGATATCGATACCGAGTTTACATGTTTTTATTCGCATAATATAACAATGTTTTACCGATCTTATCTGAGCTGTCAATGCGGGAAAATGGTAATGTTTTTCAATCGAGTTAGCAGCGATTATGTATCGATTTAAAGACGGGTTCGGATGGGAATCGAATAGTTAATTAGAGTTTTTGTTGTTATCGGTATTTGGAAATGTTCGTGAGCGCTGGTTTTTGGGTTTATCTCGGTAACCGTTTGATTAATTTCATTTACAAGATGATAGTATTAAATTATTTAGGGAAAAAGAAATGATAATTATTTTTAAGGGCGCCCTCGATTCTGCAGCGCGTCGGGCATGTTTACTGACGCAAGAGTCGATGACTTTTACACCATTATGCGCAAGAAAACAGTTTCTCTGATGTGCCGAATTTGGGGAGCGCCAACAGAATCCTTAAGGGTCCTACAAACAGGCATGACACGCGCCGCGACACAAAGGTACGTCGCGTCGCACGACGAGCGGTGTCTTTGTGTCGCGTCGCATGTCGCGCCTGTTTGTAGGAGCCTTAAGGATGATCTCTGAGAGGCCAGAGTCTGCAGTGCTGGGTAGCTTCATCCTGCTTCATTTGACGAGATGACACTATGATTTTTTGACATTAGTGATTTAATTATTTGTATTTTGAATTAAATTATAAATGATCACTAACATAGTTTTAAGACCTTTATAACTAACAATTTATGAACATATCAATTAGTCTGAATTAATTGAATTTATTTATTATTTATTCTGAAAGAAGACAGAAACATGGTATAAGTACGTACCTAAGTATATAAAAGTATGTAAAATAGATAATAATAATATCATTTTCATAGTAAAACGATCGATTCGTAAATTGAACTCATCTCCAACTACCCACCTTATAGTAGTAAAAATTATTATTTAAATAAAATAGTAAGTATCGAATTTACGACTTCAAAATATTGTGAGCAGTAAACACTTGAATACAAAAGTTTCTTGTTCATACAAAGTTGAGAAACTTGTACTTGCAAGTGTGGTGGGCTTCGTACTCGTTCCGTACAAAGTTGTTTAAATCTCAATGCACACATTGTTGATTTCATTAACAAAGTTTACAGAAATTCGAATCAATTAATATGCCTTGTTTGCAGTCACATTCGAATCAATTAATGTGCCTTGCTTGCAGTGACATTCGAATCAATTAATGTGCCCTGTTTGCAGTTACATTCGAATCAATTAATGTGCCTTGTTTGCAGTCACATTCGAATCAATTAATATGCCCTGTTTGCAGTCACATTCGAATCAATTAATGTGCCTTGTTTGCAGTCATATTCGAATCAATTATTGGGGATTTGCGTTTAAATGGATTTAAAAAAAATAAAGATACAATGTCGTTTGTTCTTTTCTCATTCTCTATTGAGTGCTAGAGCTACCAAACCAGCACACTAATTACGTAACACACTTTTACACACAATCCGAGGATTTTGAAGAAAATATAATTAATTGCTTCATAGGTTTAAAAAAATCGTCTGCTGAACAACGAATGAACGTGGGTGAACTGTCAATTAATCCGATCCAGGCTGTGCCTTGCTGTTCTCCCCCAGCGACGCCCTAAGCCGATGTCGAGCCGTACCCCACAGGGGGTGCCCTTAGCGCCCTTAGCCATTGAAAAATATAAGTGAACTATGAAAATTAAAGAAATTGCGATCAATTGCCATTTTATGTGTCACGCAATTACCCCGCACTACTTTAAAAAGAGCTTCCAGTTAACCCCCTTTTTTTTTGGGTGGGAAATAATCAAATAACGTCTCCCGCTCTGGGCGGAGCGAGAGGGTGTGTCAGACTCTTACTGACAAAAACCCACCCGTGTTGCCATGTTGACGGGGGCCACGATCTCCCTTTCGGTTTTCCTCGCAACCCCAACCCCCTGGAAGCTCTTTTTAAATTAGTGCTATGTAACGTACCTATCTATATGATCTATATCTATGCATATTATAAATTGAAGTCGCAATTTCGCGTTTGTCTGTGTTACCGCGTTGTTCTCCTAAACTATGCAGCGAATTTTCATGCGGGTTTCACCATTATTTATAGCATTTATTCCGGTAGGTTTCTGGGTACAATATGTTGATAATACACTTACATTATAATAAAGAAAGCTCGGTATTTGGGGCAAATCTTAAAAAACGTGCGATGCAGGCGGATGGGGGGGGGGGTCGCTAGTATTTTTATATAGCTTACATTCTAAATAAAATATTCATAACAATATAGAGAGGAAGCCAAAAGTATTTCATATGCAGTAGCAAGGAAACCTGTAATTCCTTTGTAGAAAATATTCAGTAGCTGGGCGACCGAGCTCTCATAGAGAATGCTCATTTAATAGTAAAGTTCATACTAATCCATGTATAGTACCTACTTAGTCCATGCTGCCATGATAGTAGGTACTTAATAATTCCATGCTGTCATGTCATTATTCTAATGTCATTATTCTAATGTCATTATTCTCATGTCATTATTCATTATCTTGTTCTAAAGTTTGGGCGACCGAGCTCTGCTCGGGTGAAAATACGAAGAAAACGAATTTTCCCAGATATGAGACCTAGCTAGATCGATTTTTCCCCCGTAAATCCCAATATTGCTACTTTCATCGAAATCGTTAGAGCCGTTTTCCAGAACGTGAGTACAAATATTGCTCGTTTAATAGTGTAGGATTATTAAGCATAAAAGTTAGAATGGCAATATAAATACAAGTCGAACTAACATAGCACCATTTAGTATGACATAAAATGTTTCCGCGTATTTTATTATAACTACCTTACTTAGTTTAGCAGTTGAATTTAACGATAGGTTTTTAAATTCATTGCGTGGATGTCGCAGATAACCTGTGCATGCTCACTATCCATACTAAAATGTACACTAATAATACAGCTGAAGAGTTTGCTTTTTGTTTGTTTGTTAGAACACGGTAATCTCTGAATAAAAAATAATAATCGCATAGCTTAATTCTTTAGGAAGGCTGTAGGGTATTTTACATCATGGTGAGACCCTTAAAAGCCTTTTTTTTTTTTTTTTTTGAGGGTGGGAAATCATCAAATAACTTCTCCCGCTCTGGGCGGAGCGGGAGGGCGTGTCAGACTCTTACTGACTAAAACCCACCCGTGTTCCTTCGGTTGCCCTGTCGCCGGGGGCCACGATCTCCCTTTCGGTTTTCTTCGCAACCCCGGCAGGCATCGGTCCTAGTGGACCCCTTCAATTCTGCTGACATCTCTTTGAGGCGCGCGTGGAACACAACGCGCCGTCGACCCGGGCCTGGTCCTTATCGGACGGTGAGCCACCCATTGCTCACCGCCCGCAAGCCCGCGCCTACGGTGGCCGGAAATCGCCTCGCGATTCCCGACGCCCTGAGCGTCTCCTCCTGCGGCGGTTAGGGGCATGAGGGCGCGAAATTTGCCTCTCCCTCACGCGTTCCGCCTCCTCCTTCGCGAGCATTACCGCTTCGCAGAAGGAGGTGACGGCCTCCCATTTCCTCTCGCTCCGTACCATAGCCTGAACCAGGGCCGGACGCGAGAGATCACCGCCGCCGATCGCCTCCACGAGGACACGGCGATGCTCCGCCCAAGCTGGGCAGACCTCCACCGTATGCCCCACCGTGTCCTCCGGGCGATCCACACAATGGTGACACCCGGGCGTTTCCTCCCGCCTTATCCTGTGCAGGAACCTCCCGAAACAGCCGTGTCCGGTGAGGACCTGCGTCAGGCGGAAGGTGAGGACGCCGTGGCGCCTCTCAAGCCACTCCTCAAAGAGGGGTCTTATCGCCGCAATTGTGGCGTGCCCAGCGCTGGGTTGCGACAAGCCTGAGCACAGCCCAAAAAGATCTCGAAAAACTGCAGCGATTCGCTTGTGTCGCAATTACTAGCAGTATGAGAACTACACCCACTGCCGCCTTACAGGCAATGCTTGGACTGCCGCCTCTGCACCTCATTGTGCGGGAGGAGGCGGCCCTGGCCGCCTTTAGACTACATTTATCAGGAACTCTAAGCAAAGACTCCAGAATTAAGCACACACGCATAAAGGAAGATGCAATCAAGCGTCGGCCAATGATGGCATCACCCTGCGGACAAAGCACCGAAATCACACCACTTTCAAAGGCACTACAACATAATTCTTACAGAAGAACAGTGTGACTACTCATGCCCGAAAGAGTTGAGGGTTTACACTGATGGATCGAAGACCGACTCTGGTACCGGAGTCGGAGTCTTCTCGCACGATCTCAACATAAAGATATCCAGACCACTAGGAATGTTCAACACCGTCTACCAGGCGGAATGTGTCGGCATCATACAAGCGGTCCACGCCATAGAGGCCAGGAGAGTTACGGACACTCACATACGCATACTCTCCGACAGCGCCTCAGTTCTCAAATCGCTGAAGAAAAAATATATTACCTCGAAGTTGACACTAGAATGTCACAATGCACTAGAACAGGTAACGGTGTCTAGTCGCAACACGGTGACACTGCAATGGATAAAGGGACACAGCGGATCGCTAGGTAACGACGCAGCTGACGAACTCGCTAGAAGAGGATCTAGCACGGCAGTCTGTGGACCAGAACCTATCGTACCAATCCCTTTCAACCAAATACGCAAGTGGCTACAAGAGTTCACCCTCACACAAGCGGAGTACTGTTGGACCTCGACACCAGGCTGCAGGCAGTCCAAGGTAGCTATGCCATCCATGGATAGCAGGTTAACCAGGAGTCTTTTACGCCTGGACAGGAACGACCTGCGCCTGGTGACGGGGACCATCACAGGACACTGCTCGCTAAACAAACACTTTCACACCATAGGCATAACGGACAGTCCTCTGTGCAGGGCGTGCATGGAGGCCGAGGAAACCGTTGCGCACGTGCTCTTTGAATGCACAGGCGTCACCCAGATTAGAAAAGAAACCCTCGGGGCACCCAGATCTTTCACAGATGTTCTGAACAGACCAGGAGCTTTGATTAACTTCTGGAGGGAGGTGGGCTGGTTGGAATAACCCCCCCAATCGGCCGCCATGGCCCACGTACAATGGTCCACCTGACGGACTAAGTGCGGAAACCAAACCCCATAACATAGATAGATAGACCCTTAAAAGTCGAGCTAAAAAAAAACGTGCATGTCGGACCACGCACAATTAAGGGTTCCGAGGTTAGGATGAATTTTTGCCAATAACAAACTTAATATTGTAGTGGAAAAACAAGTTCTCCCTTAAATCGATTTACGTCTTGGTAAATAAAAAGTCCTATCCAAAGTCAAAGTCAAAGTCAAAACATTTATTTCAAATAGGCCCATGTATGGCACTTTTGAACGTCAAAATTTACAGAATAATATAATTGATTCTAGTCGCCCCTTCCAAAAGGTAGTTTTCGTATGGAGAAGAATGGGCAAGAAACTCCACCGTTACTCTTTTAAAATGTTTTACAATAGTTTGTATTAGTACGTACATTACTTAAATAATTATATGTGAAGACGATGCACCTAGAATAAAATTACTATACCACAATAGGTAAAAAGAATTAAAAATGAAGCAACGACAGATAATTTAATTATATGATAGATACATTGTGCTCACATATTTACAAACATAGTAAAAGTAGACGATTTTCCTAATGTTTTTAAAATTAATAAGTCAGTGTGTGAGGAAGTAATCACAGAATGTAAAATCAATGTCATATAATACAAAATTATAAATTTAACAATTAAATTAGCAACCTGTTTGATTTTGTCTTGATTCTAAATTGTCCTATGGAGCAGGACCAGCATGTTTCCAAGCACTCTTATCTTGGATATAATCCTCTAATTTGTAATATGCTTGTTTACAAAGTGTACTTTTAATCTGAGTTTTAAATTTTCTTTCATTTAATTGCAATATGTCACAAGGTATTTTGTTGTAACATTTAACACAGTACCCCATAAAAGATGTATGTACTTTAGATAATCTGAAAAATGGTTGATCTAGTTTATCTTTATTTCTAGTATTAAAATTATGTCTATCACTTATTTTATTAAAAAGATGTGGATTTTTCCTTACATACATAATATTTTTTACTCCAACTGCAAATGTAAGTTTGTAGTCCCAAAAAAAAAATGTGATAAAACTTTATTCTTTCCAAATTTCATGATTCTAGGTCAATGGGAAGTAAGATACGGGAGTGGGAAGTAAGATCTATTTGCGACTACCAAAATATTTCGCTTAAATGGCCGTATTTTTTATAGAGTATACTTACAAGCTTGAGTAGACTTAGAGTTCCAAGAGACCACAGACCTACGTATTTGATATTAATTTCAACTTAATCCACGCCATCTCCACGCATTCCTGAGAAAAAGGGTCTTGACAGACGAGCGGACAACAAAGTGATCCTGTAAGGATTTCTTTCGAGGTACGGAACTCTAAAAAAAAACAGAAAGAACGCTAGTGCATTATAAATGCGACTGTAGTGTATTATAACATAAACATAACATAACATAACATCACGCCTTGTTTCCCCGAAGGGTTGGGCAAAGGTGTCCCTGTAGCAGGTTCACCCACATTTCGCCAGTTATGTTTTAAGTCCCACGTAATAGGGGGCGAGCCTATTGCCATCAACCGGGCACAAATCCAGACTCCAGGCTGCTACTGAGAAATTTCAGATAGAAAAACTCAATAACACTGCCCGACCTGGGAATCGAACCCAGGACCTCATGTTCAGCAGTAGCGCTTGTGACCACTAGACCAACGAGGCAGTAATATTATAACATAGAACCACGGAACGATAACAAATACTTAGGTACCTTCCTGAATTTCTCCGAAATCTGCTGTTCCGTACATTTTGACCGCGTAGCATTCACTTTTCAATGAAACAGCAGTTTTTTTTTTACCGACGAAAAATGTTAACTCAGGGGGTTTCAGAATCATGTACTGAATGCATGGTAACAGTTTTCGCGTCGATGTACTTGCCACCCTGTATCCCCCAAAGGGGTAGATAAAGAGTACATGTATCTTAGTACCTACAGCCACATTTCGCCATTATGCTTGAAGTCCCATAATTTATTAGAGGCTGGGCCGTCTACCTTCAAAAGGGCACAAATCCAGGATTCGGGCTGCTACTGATCTAATTTAGACAAAAACTCATTAAAACCTGGGCATCAACCTAAAACACTGAAAAAAGAACTATAACCCCGCGTCCTAATAGACATACGCGATCGTCGCGTTAGTATGCACGCGTTCCAGTTCACAAAATAAAATGTGACATCGCGTGTTCGCGCGACAATCGTCTTAAAACTTAAAAAGTTTGACAAAAGAGATTGCTCACTAAAGTTCAAACAACAAAACTTTTCGGGATATTCCCAAATTAATACCAATAACCCGAATACTATTAAACACAAATGGTTCCGTTTGGGTCACCGTGCCAAACTGTTTTATCTTTAGCTTGGGACGGTTAGCGCTAGCCCAGCCGTGACAATTATTGCCCGATGTTGTTTTAAATTTCCCAAGTATGTTGTACTGTTTTATTGTTGTTGTGTATCGGTTTTTAAGTGGATGTTCTTGGCAAGTTTATGGGATTGCATTGTTTTTGGTTTGATGGAATACTAAGGTTTCCTTAGACTAGACCTAGGGAGTTATGGGATAGTTTTCGGTTTTGATTAAATGTGAGAGTCACCGACATAGCCCGAAGAATTGCCCAACTTAAGTGGCAGTAGGTAGCACATTGCTCGCAGAACAGATAGCCGATGGGGCCGAAATGTTCTGGAGTGGTGACAGCGTACCGGAAGACGTAGCGTTGGAAGGCTTCTCTCATCTAGGGGATTCCTGCGGCCTTCACAATATCGTCGGGCCACAGGAATTCGCTGGATGCAGGAAGCACTGAACCGGTCGAAGTGGCGGTGCTTGGGGGAGGCCTATGTCCAGCAGTGAGTAACAGTTATAAAGCAGCCCGTCTGGGAAAGTAAATACTAACACCGCACCTATTTATACCGCCAGACAGCGTCCCTGTGTTCTGGTTTGAAGGTTATGGGGCCGGTGTATTTACAGGCATTCGTCTCTAGCATGGTAACATGTCTATGATGCCTCTTCTTCTTCTTCACCTTTTCGCTCTTGACAGAGCATTCGTGGTTACGATGAGTTTTGTCCAATCGCAAGTGTAGTCGTAGCGTGCCTCACGATCTCCCTCCATCTGGTTCTGTTAGATGATAGTCTGGCGTATTCATTATAAGAGCCTCCAACCGCGGATTCAATTTGATCGGTTCACCTCATCGGTGACCTTCGGCGTAGCCTATTGCCTTCTACTCTGCCCTTCACCACTAGTCGCTCTATGGAGTTATTATTTCATCTCTAGACATGACCAAAGAACTTCATTATTCGAGACTGTACTAGTGCAGACGCTGTTTGATGCCGAGTTCTTGGATTATGGGCACGTTTGTCTGGAATTCTCTCCACGAGATCCCAAGCATGATGCCTCTACGATTTCAGATATCCAAAGATTGTGGTAACCTCCTACCAGCATAATGACATACACTCGAAACAAGAGCTAATTTGTACTCACATACAGAAAGAAACGCTCAAATCGTCTTTTACCGATTTTTTAGTTTTGATATCATGTAAACTCTTTTGTCTAACGTACTCCTTCAACATCAAACCCTTCAACTATGTGCGTAGGCATATAAATGTCACGTGTTTCAGATCACGTACATAGTTCTCAATTCTCAAGGACGCTTGAGTAAACCTCCTAAGTATCCAAGGCCTCCACTTTGCTGTAAAACAGGTTTCTCATTGCAACTAATTTCTGAATTACTTTTGATGTGTATTATGTTGTTTACCTTTGAAGTTAGGTTTTGTATTGTTGTATAATGTTTTGGATAGGTAGCTGTTAATAGTTATATAATTGTTATATGGATGGATGATATGAAAGAAAAGGGAGTGAATGATAGCGTGACGGTTGACAGGGGAGAGTGGGAAAAGAAAAGGTGTGCGCCAACCCCACGTAAAATATTAAGAGAGAAGGGCAAGAAGATGATGAATTGTTCTGTAGTACTCTAAAAGGTATAGTATCCTAGACTCTAGTAAGGAAAAATTTTTTATAAATTAAAACCCAACTACGACGAAAAATTCAACTAAAAAGGTACAATAAACAAGACATCACGGACAGACAAATTACAAATCCGGAGTCACACGTAATGTTAACTGTTTGATTTATGTCCTAACACTGAAATGTGCTTATTGAGCCCTTTCATTTAATACCCATTCATCACTTTATGTCCTCTAGAAAGCGCCATTTTGAATGTAACCTCACATATCCTATAACTAGCGGTCGATCAAGACGCTCCCACCGATACCTCATTTGTCAAATTATGATAAGTAGTTGAGAAGTTATGAGGTAACAGATGAACATGCATACCTACATACCGGTCAAAATCATAACCTTCATTTTTGCTGTTCCTACTGAGGTTCATCCTGTAAATGTGTTCAGGACAATTTATCATCGTCCTGCCTTGTCTCAATTGGTTTGAGCATTTCTTGAGGTCCCTCCTCCATATGTACTCAGGACATTTTATCACCTTCCTACCACTATCCCAGTACAGTTGTTGGCGTTGCCGTTTTTGTCTCCTCATTCACATCACTGCCAACCGTCATCTCTGTATTCAATTATTCAACCCATTACTAGCTATCATGGAGGAGCTCATGGCTAAGTAATACGAGCCGCACGGGTCGATCCATCACGTTAAGCTACGCTTGCTGGGGTTGGTCTGTGGATGGGTGACCATCTTTTCATACCGAGAGTCGTCCGTGCCTCGGAAAGAACGTTAAGCCGTTGATCCCGGCTATCATTCGTGGATCTTTGACAGTCGTTACGGGTCGTCAGAAGCCCGAAAGTCTGGCAACCAATCTTGCCAAGGGGTATCGTATTACCTAGTTACTGGGTTGAGGAGGTCAGATAGGCAGCCGCTCCATGTAAAATACTGGTATACAGCTGCATCCGGATAGACTGGAAGCCGACCACAATATAGTTGCGAAAAGGCTGGGCAGATTGATTGATACAGTTAACTATCATCTTTCACACGGCTGTAACATAGTTTCTTTGATTTTCTGTTCTTCAAGGACAACGACTTTCATTTTCAATACGGTAGGTAGTTTGACGTAGCACACAAGAGTGTTTCATAATTGGAATATATTCAACAAATTTTTTGCACACCTTACAAGCATTTCAGCCTACAAGCCTAGACCCTTGGGAAATATAGGCAAATACATTTTTTAACTTAAAACTACACCCCACAGTGGAAATTAAACCTTTTAACCAACATTAATACTTGGAACGTCAAATTCAACCCTCAAACGGCGCGCCCACAACGCACCATTACACAATGGTCATTAAAACCCCGATTTATAGCTTCATTTTTAATGGTCAGACACACTCCGGTGCACTCCTATTGTCTAAATTACTTGGAAGTATTGTTTACTAGTTTTTGAAGTCAGAAGTTGCTCTAGAGGTTATGATTGATGCTATTTGGGTAGCGATGTTCGTTTTCGTTACTTTGACCTGATTTTTGTTACAGCTTAGCACCTTTTTATTCTTCTTCTCTCTCTCCCGTTCTTACTTCCGTTCTCTTTTCTATCTCATGTTTGTAAAACTCATGAGTTATTCTGATTAAGCGTATTTCTTGGAATGGTAATGGTCTTGGAAGTTATGTATTTCATGCGTGATATCTACCACAATTAGACATATTATTATGCTTTACATTTTCTGAAACATTTCTCTTTTACCAATCAATATTACCCAAAACTTGGTCCTTAAACAGTCCTCAAACTTATCACAAATTCAGCCCAGCATTATGATAAACACAGAAACGAATTTAAATATTCTATTCTCGTATTAACCGTATCTAAAATACCATTCAGCAACTCACTTAATTAATTCCTATTTTAATCAACAAAGTGGTAGAATTTCTTTACGCTTCCATTACGTATTCTGTCCTTCGGTAAATGTGGCTAGATAATAAAATAATAATTGTATTAATTTTAGCTAAAATTCCCTGGCGCCGTTTTCAGGGTTAAGTGTGGTTTGATGTTTAAATTTTCGTGGCAGTTTGTTAAGATTTTCAGTACTTATGTACCATTTGAATTTAATTTTCTAATTAGTAAGTAATATTAAATTGACATAATATAGACTGAGTGCTTTGATGATTGTTCATCTTGGATAGTCACTAGTCACCAATCAATCTGCCTATCCTTTTCCCTACTATGTTGGGGTCGGCTTCCAGTCTAACCGAATGCATCTGAATACCAGTATTTTACATGGAGCGACTGCCTATCAGACCTCCACAACCCAGTTACTGGGTAATATAAGATACCCCTTAGTAGTAATACTGGTTGTAAGACTCGGGCTTCTGACGACCTGTAACGACTGTCAAAGATCCACGAATAACAGCCGGGACCAACAGCTTAACGTGCTTTCCGAGGCACGGAGGAGTCTCGGTATGTAAAAATGGTCACCCATCCACGGACCAACCAAACCTGATGGATCGACCCGTGCGGTTGTTATTACTTAGGTACGAACTTTTCAAATAGTCACTACGCACCCTACTACCAATTTCGGTTATTATTTTCGACACGAGAGAAAACTAACTCGTCTAAAGCCGCTCTAAAAATAATACCGAAAATTCTTTTGTTATAAAAACGCTACAATGAAAAAATAATATCCGTTCAGGTCGTCGAAATAGTTACCGAAGCACATTCAGACAACCCATCGCATTATTTTATATTCGTTAACGAAATGACACCGACTATCATAAAAGTTTATAGATCATTGAACACTGAGGTAAGGTAAAATTTACGGTAAATAAAATATTACGTTTGTACCTACAAGGGTATTTTCATTAATAACTCTGGGGTGGCCATTGTTTCATAATAAGTTGGGTGCTACTGTCAGCGTTAAGCGGTACCTATAAATAAGTTATTTTATTGGTAAAGGGAATCCGTAATAATAACATTAATCCGATCCAGCCCGTCCCTTGCTGTCCTTCCCCAGCGACGCCCTAAGCCGAGGTCCGTACCCCACAAGGCGTGCCCTTAGCGTGTAGTCGATTAGTTTCTAAGTTCTATGCCCTAGCTGGAGGCCTTAATTTATTGAGAGAGCCACAGGAAAGTCCGGTTAAGCAGCCGATAACCTCCTAGGTTGACCTGCAAGATGCAACACAAAAAAAAAAAGTAAAGGGAATGTACTCGTATATTATTCGATTTTATCCATCATGAATTTATGACTGATCGATTTATCGATTGGTGCCATAAAGATTTAAACTGTTATTTTTACGATTTTCTCCCGTATGTTTTCAGTTTGATATGATGCGATGTAATTCATAAACTCCTTACGAGCATATGCAGAATCTAGAAAACGCGTCATTTCCTTTATGTTATTCGTGATGGATAGGCATAATCATCCAACATTGTTCCCACTGGCCTTCTGTGAGACTCTGTGAGATGGGAGTATGCCGTAATCAACCACGCGGGCCCAATGCGGGTATGTGGATATTACGTATCTTCGAATTTTTCGTTATAGCTAGGACATAGGTACTGGTTTCCTCACAATGTTTCGTCATGTCCGCTCAAATACATGTGCCGCCGATAAAGATGTACCCGTAACTTTAATATCTTCTAAAACGCTTTCAGTGCCACCATACCCTAATATTCTGTGTTCAATGTTTTAAAGACTACATTAAAGAGGGGTTCAACCAACTTCGGCTTAGGCTTTCCACCGAATACATTAACTTTATTTTTGCTAAAAAACTTTCACGGATTACCTTTCGTTTTGATGTTAATTCCGATGTTGCCGTGTCGGGCGTATTTATTTAATTAGATTAAGGTTCTGCTTCATTAACGTTGATTTTTATGTTGATGATTTTTTGCTGTTGGCAGAAATACAAGTCTGCCTTCCTGTTGGTTTTAGGGCTTATTTTTTATGATTGAAACATGGTAAAGAAAAATGAAGGTTTTTTTTAATGTATAATATGGTGCAATTAAATAACCTTCACGTGTGACAGCAGTACCAAGCTTTCCTCCATAGGCCTCCAGTCAGCCGAACTATTAACCTAGATAGGCAAGCAGTCAGCTGGTTGGTAGATACCAACTAGTTGACTGGTTGATATTTTAACCGCGGAATGAGGTAATATTCTCGCGAATCCCGTGGAGACACGAAAGAAAAAGTAGAAGAGGACCTTATTTAATTATTTATCATAAGCAGACCAACAGCACAATCACTTAAAATTCAAATTAAATAACATCTAAAATTTTCATTTTAGTAACCATGCAAATGACAGGTATATATGACATTGACGTATGAAAAACTAGAAACAAAGGAGAACAATAATCTAAAGTGTGTCTAGTAGACCTAAATCTACAACACTAAAAAAAAAACAATTTGAGCGAGATAGATGGGCACTCATCGCACTGTTTAAACATCCCAGCGTCTGTATGAAGCGAAAGTTATGGAAAAAATATCAATAGGGTAATCCGTCAAGTTGGACCTTTCATTATATTGCCTTGCCATACCTGTAAGGGGGCTATTAAATGTAGTATTCAAGGTGGCTGTAGGTGCAGTCTTAGGTAATCTTAGATTACTTATTGGGAAGGAAAATTGAAAGGCAAACTGGACAATGATCTGATATCGCCTAACGCAGAAAGCATGCCTTTTTTTTGTGTGGGAAATCATCAAATAACTTCTCCCGCTCTGGGCGGAGCGGGAGGGCGTGTCAGACTCTTACTAACTAAAACCCACCCGTGTTCCTTCGGTTGCCCTGTTGCCGAGGGCCACGATCTCCCTTTCGGTTTTCTTCGCAACCCCGGCAGGCATCGGCCCTAGTGGACCCTTCAAATCTGCTGACATCTCTTTGAGGCGCGCGTGGAACACAACGCGCCGTCGACCCGGGCAGAAAGCATACCTGGTGATCAAAGCACTCCTTTTGCTTTTTCTCATTCCTCATACTGTTTAGTCATTATAAGCACAAAATTCTTGCTCTTGAGTAAAAACCATTAGGTCTGAAATGGAACAATACAGTGGCCTTAAATTTTCTCAATGTCTTCTATTAAAACAGCGGTCCTCACAGACAAACCCCTACAAAAAGGCCAGTATATGTAGAAATAGCGTATTAAGAAATACAATTAAGCCGAGGTCATTGTTTTTAATGTTAATTGGAACGTAGGTTTAATACTAATGAAATTCCCGTAGGTCTAGAAGACTAGAATGTATTGAATTTTAAGGAGAGTGTATTTTAAGGCGATGTGACACCTAATTAAAGTGGGGTGATTTGGTTTTATTTTCTTGTTATTTTCTTTAATATTTGGGATAGTTCGTAGACATTTTTCGGTATAAGAAATCTTGTCCAATGTTTACGTGTAACGTCAAGGCTCGACACCGGTAATTGTTCTACTGTGAAGTTTTCTTAGAAATTTTTTAATTAGAGTCACGTCGCACCTGTTTGTGAGAGCCCTTAGGATCTTGCATTTGCCTACTAACACGCTCTTGTCAAAATGCTTACAATTAAGTAAGTACAACAAACTTCCCATTGACATTCGAAACTTACCCATTAATAGATTTAAAATCTGTATTAAAACCAAACTTTGTAAAAAAGGGTATTATAAAATTTCTGATTATTTAGAAGATAAAAAGCATGGGATTGAACTGCTCGCTCTGCTAAGCCTTGTGATAAAACTTAACATTTTAATTATTTTGTAAAATCATCAAAATATACCAGTTTTATATACACATTGACATTGTTGAAAATTATATTGAAAATGACATGATTACTTTGTAAAGTATTATATTATTTTAATTAATTATTGTGAATATGAAGACTATGTGGATATCATTATTATTTTTATTTCTCAGCTAGTTTTAATGATGGTCTGGTAGTTTGAGTAGTTTATGTGGCCTACCCAAATGTCCTTTCTTTGGTATTGTTCGTCGAGTTGAGCTCCTTAAGTTCTGAGTTGAGCTCCACGATTACTGATAAATGCTTGCACTGACTGGACAGGTCCACTCAAATCTGTGTGGTTCTTTCCTCAAAAGACCATTTCAGACACTAATCTACATGGTCCTCATATGGCCTGACCAAGATTATGTCTGGACTTTAAAAGAGACTGTGACCTCTGAGTTTGTTTCGGCCTTTCTTCTCAGAGTAGTCAGATAGGAAACGCCGAACTCAACTAGCTTATTTTTTTTTTTTTTGATATGACGTGTAAAAGTGATTCCGATATCCTATTTACAGAATAAACAATTTCATTTAATTTAATTTCATTTCATAAGTAGTGATTTTAGGTGTAATAATAATAGTCCGCCAAACCGAATTTGATAACACTTTGCCCGACCCGGGAATCGAATACAGGACCCCACGCTCCCGCCTGACGCAGGTCCTCACCGGACATGGTTGTTTCGGGAGGTTCCTGTTCAGGATAAGGCGAGGAGGAAACGATCGGCGGCGGTGATCTCTCGCGTCCGGCCCTGGTTCAGGCCATGGTATGGAGGGAGAGGGCATTGGAGGCCGTCACCTCCTTTTGCGAAGCAGTAATGCTCGCGAAGGAGGAGGTGGAACGCATGAGGGAGAGGCAAAGTTCGTGCCCTCACGCGCCTAATCGCCGCAGGAGACGCCCAGGGAGTCGGGAATCGCAGGCCGATTCCCGGCCACTGTAGGCACGGGCTTGCGGACGGTGAGGGCCTCAAAGAGATGTCAGCAGATCTGTCAGGGTCCGATAGGGCCGATGCCTTCCGGGGTTGCGGTTATTGTCCGAAAGGGTTACCGTGGTCCCTTGCAATATAGGCAAAATGAAGGAACACGGGTGGATTTTAGTCAGTAAGAGTCTGACACACCCTCCTGCTGCACCCAGAGTGGGAAAAGTTATTCGACAATTTCCCACCCCAAAAAAAAAAATGACCCCACGGTCAGCAGTTGCGCTTGCGACTACTAAACTAGACTAACGGAGCAGTCAGTATTTTAGGTATGCATCCTATACCTCAGACACATTCGATGTAAAGGAACGTAATTAGTTTTTTCATACCTGTATTTCTCCGCCATAATGGTTCTCTAACGGAGGCCATATGTTGGTTATAACAGCTTGAGGCCGCTGCATTATTTGTAAATAAATGTAAAAAAAAAATCATATTCTCAACAGCAATGGCTAATGAGAACAAGGACTAAATAGCAATAAATATATAAAAAGTTTCAAGTGTAAAAAGCTAGATGGCTCTCTATTAAAAAGTAACAACAAAAAGTTTTGACACTTGAAGCCGACTTTTTCGGGCAGAACGCGTTTTCCTTACGTGACGTTTTCTACCAATATACTCCTACCGCAAGCCGCGTTAAAGAACTTCGTTCTAAAAATCGCAATTAGGGGTACATTACCTCGCCTCAAACTATTAAACAATAGTTTACACCCTTTAGATTTCATATCTTCTCGTAACTATTCCCCTATACGCCGAAACGTTAACAAAATTACCAGTGATTGCTCTTACAAATTACTTGAAATAGTAAAGTGATAGTAATAAAATGATTCTCAGCTACTAACTCACAAGTTTGCGTTAGTCACAAGTTATTCAGTATTCTGAGATGTTATACATTTGTCATAAAAGATCTGAGGGCGAAGCGTTGAGATGGTCGTGCTCTTGTGTGGAGCTTCGAAGACAGCGATGGAGTAGAAACTGGTTTTACCGATACATACCTACAGATTTCTCAAGAAGTTTGCGTTTCGGGAATCATCGTCTGTCTTCGGAAAAACAAACGCGCGGTGATGAGATCTAGAGCAGGTGGCCTAAAATGGCCGCCTTGGCAGAATCATAATATGATAATATTATGAATCACACAAACTGTCACAAACTGACTATTCATAATATTATCTGCGTTCAATTCATATTACGCAATTCATTAGTTTTGTAATATAATGAAATAAAATTTAAACTGTAGAAATAAAGAATAAAAATTGCATTTGATTAATAAAAACTGTAAAGCAAAATTATCTGGTAAAAGTACGGTCTTCATTTTTTCGTGCGACAATATTTACACCAAATATTATTCTGATATGTATTGAATTGAATATGATTTAGCTAAAATATTTGTGTCACCATAAAAGAATTGCTGGGAATTCAGAAAATGAGTCGCTTTTAGAAGAATTGCTAATGTGGTGTTTTAGACCCGCTGTTACCACCATATAAGTACTTGCCTATTTTATATTACCCGATTGCAAAATTATAAAACTTGAGACAAACGCACAATGATAGGCGCACTATGACAAAGCGTGGTTGCAAAAAAACTAAGAAGCTTTGCCTCTGTGGGCTACTCTGTGGCGTGACGTTTGTACTAATTCGGAAACCCGAAGATCATCGAAGCACTTACCTTTTTTACACACTTACGATTTTTTAAATACCCGTAGATAGAAGTTAAGGGTGTGTAACGTTTGAAATAATAACAAAAGTTCTTAATGATCATATGACCTAATTTCATTTATGCTTTTTTTTAATATAACAGAATTTTGGCAGAAAATTAGTAAATATGAAAATTGAAAATTATATGAAATTAACGTTATACTTAGTGTTATTAGAGCAAAAGAAGGTTAAGATATGAAATATAACATTAAATCATATGAAATTAGGTTATTTGTTTTTGAAGCATATGAAAATTATATCATGTTTTTCAAGTGATATTATACTATCTGTTATTATGCCTTATATTACACAACCAGAAGTTGAAGGTAAACATTGTTGCTTGCTCAAGTAACCACGTTAACCTACGCTAACCCACTATGATTCTCCAGGTTCACATTCAGACCTCTATAATGATAAATGAGGATGATGACTCCGCGTCTTGTAGCAGCAGTCAATCACACTGCCAAAGCGCAAATTTAGCTGATGAATTTGATTATTAAAATCTTTATCATTCTTGGATGATTCCTTGCAAAGTTCTCATTTTTCCATAGAAACTCCTATACCAAACTTTTGGGGGTAATTTACGCCCATTTAATCAGCTAAATCCACCATCATAGCCATCAAAAGAATTTAAGACCTCAAAATCCCCAATCCCTAACTTCGGAGCCGCTCCGAAAACATAATGTAATGACTCCACGGCGCCGTTTATAGGGCAAGTTTCTTGCGATAACAAATCGCCAAGAATTTGTCCCACTTCACTTTTATATTATACTTAAAACTTTTGAGCCCGTCTGAACAGACATCTCGAGTACATTATCTTTTTACTGAACATAAAAAAAAGGTTGGGGTACCTACTCAAGTCGTCATTTCATAACATAAAAATTATATTAGAAGAAAGATTCTGAAGATTTCGTGGATAGCAGCAATTCTGTTTTAAGATTAAACTTAGTAATGCTTTTATGCTGTATAGCTTATGCTATGATGAAAATATTTCAGTTCGCAACTATAAGTCCCGTAGATAATCCGGCAGAGAACCAAAGTTGTCGACATAGCTCACAGAATAAGCAAGCTGAAGTGGCAATGGGCCGGCCATATTAGCAGTAGAACCGATGACCGTTGGGGTACACTTGTTCATGAGTGGAGACAGCGAATCAGCAAACGGAAGGAAGGATGATCTCAGGCTAAGTGGAGCGAAGATTTTCGCAGGGTGGCTGTTAGCAGCTGGATGAGAGTTGCCGAGAATCGAGCTGAATGGCGTGCAATTGGAGAGGCCTATGTCTAGCAGTGGACTGCTGTAGGCTGATGATGATGATGATGATGATGCACTAGACAATCAAGTCATGTTTCGCTTCAGCAACTAATACCTAAAAGCACAAGCGACTATCGCCCACATGATAATAGTCAATGTGCAACCAGCTTTATCATATTCACTCTTGCTAGCTAATGAAACCGGTAAACTGATCACAGAAAAAAATAAAGGCAATCTGCGGGCTGCGGAGAGAAGTGAAAACTTAAAACTATGAAATAATGATACTGATATACTGCTGTTAACAGCATGTCGGTGACGCGAACCCATAAGATTTTCCTCTACCAAAAACAGCTCAATTCGCTTGAAGAAGTTTTCTCTTAAAAAACCCAGATGTGGGACCCGTCCGGCCACCCCAAAAGCCAAAGACGAAACTGCTCACAATCACCATGGTTTATAACGGATTTGTGGATGCAACTTGTTAACAGATACAAACTGCATCGGTGCTGCCCATCCTCTCAACAACCTTCGGGTTTCACGACAAATACCGTTATTGGACTTTTTACTATCAGTGTTGAGCTGAGCGTTCAAAATTCTAACAGCACGCTTTTATTCATTTAGGTGTCGCCTAGTCAAAACCGGCAAAGGACTAATAAGAGAGGGGTTGGATTAACATTGTCGGAAACTACGCGAAACACCGCAGTATCGGGTTTGTTGCGTGAAAACACAATTGCTACCAGATTTCCTAGAGAACAATACAGATTTGCTAATTAAGTGCCAATCAGTAGTTAACGCAAGGCTTCGTGTATTTACTTTACTGGTTTAGTTGTTTATGTAAGTAGATTGCTTCAACATTGGAGCAGATAGTACCAACATCTTGGGGGTATAAACACCCGTATCTGTTAAATCCGATGTTTAATACGTTGGATTAATCTATATATTAAAATATGCATAAGATTTTGAGAGATTTAGGATGTGACCTGGGCTCCCACAATACGCCATGATTGGATCACTCTTAGATATATAAACTCACGCCATTTTCGAATGAGGGTAAGCAGAAACTACATAATGCCACCTGCATACCTCCACCCTCCATCCTTTTTAAGGTTCCGTATCACTCGTCACTTGTGTGTCTGTCTGTCCGGTTATTTAAGAAAATAGACGAAAATTTACCATTCCCCTCTTATCGCCGAAACTACTGAGACTAAAATTTTGAAAAAAAAAAAATACATACAGTAGTTCTATACATATAGATTATAGGAAAACCTATAAGAAGTCTATGGCTTTAATATAACATGGTAAATCTCTCAATATTTTGCGAACAAACTTACATTTGCAGTTGGAATGTATGGGAGAACATGTATTTTAACTACAGTATTAAGTTTGTCCGTAGGATAATTCTTTCTCTTCTTTCTTCATTCCAACTACGGAACACTTCATTGTGCGTGGCCCGACACTCACTTGGCCGGTTTTTTTAAGGTAGGCAATGTTAATAATTTAACAGAAAATACTGAAAAGGTAGTCAAGCAATATTCTGTCGACATAATACTTTTAACACCAACAACAAACCAATTCCGAATCCACTTTTAGAACCAAATGCACAACGGTATTTTAGAAAAAATCCTAAACTGTAACAGCGTTTGCGTGTCAATCGCCATTTAAGAGCGTTACATAAATAACGTGCTGCCCCGGCAGAGGTCGCCGTCCGACTGAACGTGATTTGTTTGTTTTGACTAGTAGCGCCATCTCGCGTGATCTACGGGCTTTTAGCGACATTACGTTGCTGCGTGCCGAATGACGTATGGCGCTGTCTGACGCTGTAAATTGAGGGGCCGGGACTGAGTTAATTAAATTAAAAAGGGTATAGATTTATACTTGGAAAGTTTGTATTAGATTTTATGGCTTTTTTAGGGTTTGAGTTGAAAGAGACGTGATTTTAATTCAACTAATTTTAAAAAGGCGGTTTTAATTTTTAAAGTACAGACAATTTTGAAGAAGACTTTAGAAAACACTTATAATAATAACTAGAGCATCTCATGGTCGAGGAAAACTATGTTCTATGTTATTGGGTTTGGTTTCCCGGACTTAGTCCTTCAGATCGACCATTGTGCGTGGGCTATGGCGGCCGTCGGTGGTTATTCCAACCAGCCCGCCTCCCTCCAGAAGTTATTAAATCTCCTGGGCTGTTCAGAATGTCTTTGAAAGATCTGGGTGACCCGAGGGTTTCTGTTCTACGGCGCGACGGTTTCTTCATGTACAGAGCACAGAAGACTGTCCGTTATGCCTATTCTGTGGAAATTTTGTTTAGTGTGCAGTGTCCCGTGGTGGTCCCAGAAAACATAAAGCAACAATTGATAAATTAAATTTAAAAAAAAAAACCAATGACAAATTAAAGTATAAATATTGACTGCATATACAAACATAACATCACGCCTTGTTTCCCCGAAGGGTTGGGCAGAGGTGTCCCTGTAGCAGGTTCACCCACATTTCGCCAGTTATGTTTTTAAGTCCCATGTAATAGGGGCGAGCCTATTGCCATCAACCGGGCACAAATCCAGACTCCAGGCTGCTACTGAGAAATTTCAGATAGAAAAACCCAATAACACTTAGCCCGACCTGGGAATCGAACCCAGGACCTCAGCAGTAGCACTTGCGACCACTAGACCAACGAGGCAGTCACTGACTGACTCCACTGACTGCCTTGTCTGTCTTGACTCGTCTTGTTACTGACTGTGACTGCATATAATTAATTATTTATCTTGGTCACATCTTAGTCAACCGATGTGTAACCTTCTTTTCCATACAAGCACTTTACCAAAACAGACTAAGTTACTTCGAATTACATTCACAAACGCTGTAGAGTCCGTCTCACGAAAGAAGCCCCGCGGCAATAAGCTGAACTAATAATGATTATATAGTTAACACCATTTCTACAACAACCCTCGTAATTCAGACACCTTTCTCTATTTAAGATTGTGCATTGTATTAACCAGTGCCTGTAATAATAATTGTGATGTTTAAATCAAACAGTATAATAATAGTAAATATAGAAATGAAATGCAATGTAATGATGATGAAATGAAATGAAATGATGATGAAATGAAATTATGATGAAATTAAATGAAATGATGATGAAATTAAATGAAGTGATGATGATGAAATGAAATGATTTTATTTTCTGTAGTAAAAACCTATTTAAGGTTTTTACTAACACTTTTACACGTCAATATAATATTTGAAAAACTACATAGATGAGGTCGGCGTTTCCTATCTAACCACTCCGAGAAGAAAGGCCGAAACAAAGTCAGAGGTCACAGTCTCTTTTAAAGTCCAGATATAATCTTGGTCAGATAATTTATGATTCCGCGAGACTTCTTTCATGAGACGGACTAAATAAAAGGAATAGCAACAAATTGTTTACTTCCAAAATGTACAGCCCACTCATTCATAGTGTAAACTAGGTACTATGACCTCCAAGTATACTTGTGTGATTATTACATCCGAGTGTCCCCCGGGAAGGCAGATTTCACCCTGCGTCTAATTTATCGCCGGAACAGGGTGACGGAATGATAATTTCATATCAGTATGTGTCTCTCTTGTTTCGCTATTTTATCGTAATTATAATGTTGTTGCTTTGTGCAGGTTTTTTGGAAACCAACACCTTTTTTTTTTTGGATGGGAAATTATGAAATAACTTCTCCCGCTCTGGGTGGAGCGGGAGGGCGTGCCAAACTGTTACCGACTAAAACCCACCCGTGTTCCTTCAGTTGCGTATATTGCCAAGGGCCACAGTAACCTTTTCGGACAATAACCGCAACCTAAAACCTGGAAACCAACACCTGATATTTTGTCCTACGTCGGCATTTTGGGAGGGGGGAGGGAACAGGATGGCTTCCTAATGTTACCTTGTAGTTTCCTATAACTCACCATCTCAAGAATAGACTTCAATAATTACTATTTCTCACAAAGTTTTTATCACTAAGTCTCATTTGTCACGATTACTGACAAATGCTTGCACTGGCTGACTACTCAAATCTGTGTAAATCTTTCCTCAAGAGACCATTTCAGACACTAACCTACATGATCCTCATATGGCCTGACCAAGATTATGTCTGGACTTTAAAAGAGACTGTGACCTCTTGAGTTTGTTTCGGCTTTTCCTTAGAGGTTTTCCTTCAGATCGGAAACGCCGAACTCATCTAGCTTATTTTTATTTGACGTGTAAAAGTGATTCCGATATCCTATTTACAGAATAAACAATATCATTTCATGTCATTATTTAGTCTGTTATTCAAAAGGCACTAACACTAAGAAATCGTTGTTACTACCTCTTTGACCAGGAGTTCTGTTGCTACTAAAGAGTCTATCCCCCTCATACTGACTTTCTCATTGCCCTTGACACATGCAGCAGGTGGTTGGTATGGTATGTAGCCAGATAGAAACTAATTACTTAAGCAAATACCCCAGCCAATTGCTTGTAGGTTAGTAGAGAATTATCACTTAAGAAAATCGATCCTACCCTACATTTCGGTCTTTAAAAATTCACGAAAACCCACTTCCATCGTCCTTGAATTAACTTCGTTAGTAAACAGCTTATTAATTATTTCAGGTTATTAGATATATGTAGGTACTAGTAATTTTGTTAATTAAGATATCTTGACTCATTTCAGTTAACATTTTAGAAGTTTGACCTATATTAGTTTTGAGGGCCAATTTGTTGCTCTGTTCTACAATTTCAGTTCTGGATTATTAATTTAATAGAAATTTTAATTAGACCAACGTTGTTTGATGTGTTTTAATTAAAATTCTATGTGTATATTAGTTTTTATGTCGCTGTGAATGGCACTAGTTTTGAAAATGGAATGAAATGTGGTAACAAAATGGCCGCCGTGGCGGTTTATAAATAGAATACGTATGATATAAAGTTGTTTTAAGTTGTTTTTATTAAAATTGAAAAATCAATTTAGCTCGTTTTCTGTGACAGTAAATAAAAAAGAGGGTGTGTGCCACACTAAAGTGAAAACTGACAACTCGAGCCGAGAATACGCGACTTGAGTGCCGAGGATATCCGATTCAGCGTCTTCGACACAATCGTGACGGTTCAGTTTAGTTCACTATTCAGAAAGAACTCAAAGTGCATCTAAAGAAATGCTCACTTCAACAAAGACTACTGTAAACGCAAATGTCAGCTCAGTAGTTTCTTTTCCCATAAAATAATAAATATAAAACAGAAAAAATAACAAAACCTGCATATTTTAGTGTCCTTTACGACTCACCAATGCAATGCAATATTAATCCATGAATGAAGCCATATCTAGTTTCCCAAATTCTTTGATTTAAAAATCTTCTTCATAATACTTTTGCTGTTCCTCCATAATTGGCCCGATTTCCCTGTCACTTCACAGTTTCAAGTTCCATAAGGAACGACGATTATAAAAGTTATGAGCGTACTACAGTTAAATTTAATCTCCGTTGAACGAGTAAAAAGATTGGGTTAACTGCGGGCTACCCAGTAGGCAAGTTTATGTTGGGTAACGGTCCTCTTTGTGAACTCAAAAACGAGTAAAAAGAAGTGGAGTGGATGCGGCCTTTGGCTAAAAATGGTGGATGGGAAAAATGGTTGACGAAGTCACTGCTGTGGTTCGAATATATAGCGAAATAGTTTAGTAAACGTTAGCGTGTTGCTGTCGAGTTTTGTATGAAAATTGTAACAGCATCATGTGAGATTGCATTTAAAATTATTGTAGGTATGTATATTATATAAGGATCGAAATCAATGTTCCTTGGTCAGAGGCTAAGCATTGCCACACAGATTGGCAATGCTGCCAGTGTCTTGGGTACCAGTCGACAGTGATTCAGATGAATTTTTCGACGCCATATTTTAGTTCGGTAATACACTGACGAGCAATATAAAAAGCCACTTGGAAAGTGCCAAAAAAATCTAAACATCTCGTAAACCACACATGAAGTCAAAAAAATCTTGAAAACAATTTTTATGCGATATTATCTTGCGTGGTTTCGGAAATATTTCATGATAAGTTAGTGGCTTTTTTATATTGTTCGTCAGTGTAGTTTCAGTGTTAGGATGTTAAATAAGCTTTTTCGATGGCATTGATTTATTTTTCCTATTAAATTGTTGAGTTTTACGAAGGCTAGCTACTATATTAATTGGAATTTTTCTTTGTATAAGTGTGTGTAATTTTGTGAAAGTTTTTAAGAACTTTTAACTACAAGAGACTTTAATGATCAACCATCGCATAGATTTAAAAACTTACTAGCTGCGCCCCGCGATTTCACCCGCATAAGTCTCGATCCCGTGGTAATATCGGGATAAAAGTATCCTCTGTCCTAACCCAGGTCATGGTCTATTCATATTCTATTCATAGTCTATTCCTGGACCTCAGGATTGATGGTTGTGGTGTGGAAAGGGTGCTGGAGGCTCGTAATCTTGGGGTAGTATTTGACGGGCAGCTGCATTTCGAAACTCACATTTTGGAGGCTGTGCGCAACTGCTTCTACCGACTCAAGCTCTTGTATCGTGTCCGTCCCTACATAAGTGTGGATATGCGTGTCATGCTGTGTGAGTCACTTGTTCTATCCAAGCTGAACTATGCTGACACTGTGTATGGGGCGTGCATCCTCGGTAGAAGCGAAAAACTTATCCAGCGGGTGCAGAATGCTTGCGCAAGATTCTGCTACAATGTCCCACCACGATCCCACATCACTCCCTTTTTAAATAAGGGTAATTTGATGAGAATGTCAGCACGCAGAAAGCTTCACCTGGCTACCCTACTCTTTGGCACAATTCTCACAAAGAAACCAGACTATTTATACAAGAAACTGTCTTGGTCGCGCGATGTTAACAAGATTAAAACCAGAGCATCTTCATACCTCATGTTGGCGTCATCGCACAGAACTGCTGCTTTCCGTGGTAGTTTCAAATTCGCTACCTCTCGTTGCTGGAACGACCTGCCACCTCCTTTTCGTGCTATAAAGACAGTTGGTACTTTCAGAGTAAAATTTAAACATTACTTACTTCAGCTTCAAAAAGATACCACACATTATTCTTACCGTTGGTATGCACGCGTCTGTCGATGGTGGCGTGCGTTTGGCAGCGATTATGCTCTTTGGTTGATTGAGACAGCAGTTGTTTCGCATTTTCTTTTACTATTCTTTGTCACTGTTTGTCATAGGTGAATTTTGAAATTCATAAACCACTCAATCACTCACAACATTAGTTTATCTGTATATCTCCTTATCCAAATGCCGTTAACTGGTTACCACGATACACTTTTCATTATAATTATAATAAACACTGTGCTATTGTAACATTCACAAAGGACGAAGCATTATACAGTCGTAATGTTTTTATAACAATTTTTTGCCGGTGTCGGCGTCTGCGTCTCTTTACTTGTCACAACGATGCCTAGTGTACCACAGACACCAAAGGCATAGACAAGTAACTGATGTTACGTCGGGTGCAGACACGCGGACTACTTCTATTTAATTTTTAAAGTATTTCACACATATATTTTATTTAATATTTATTTACATCTATTTTATATTTTATTTAATATTTATTTCTGTATCTATCTATCCGTGACATCACTGCGGGCCCTATCAGAATACCAGCGCAGCGCTGCGACATTTTTTTTAAATGTCGCAACATATGCTGAGATAGGAGCCTTTTGGCTTCGTACAGGACTTTCTGTTATTTTTTAATTATTTTTTTTTAATTTGTTTTTTTAATTTTTTATAATGTTTTAATGAGTGTGTTTTAGTTTAATTTGTAATGTCCTGTGCGAGTCCCAATAAATACTTTTTCTTTCTTTCTTTCTTCTTTCTATATGCCAAATTTCATCTAAATCTGTTCAGCCGTTTTAGCGTGAAATCGTAACAAACAAACAAACTCATTTTCGCATTTGTAATATTAGTTAGGATTCTGGTATTCATCTATTTTCTCACTGAAAGTTGCTTGAGAAGGCAATTTTATAAAACGTAACATAACATCACGCCTGTAATCCCTGAAGGGTTGGGCAGAGGTGTACATATAGTACACTCACATTTCGCCAGTTATATTTAAGTCCCATGTAATAGGGGGCGAGCCTATTACCATCAAACGGGCACAGTTCCGTTCTCCGGGTTGCTACTGAGAAATTCTAAATGGAAAATCCCAAAAAAACTGCCCGACCAGGGAATCGAACCTAGGACCTCATGGTCGGTAGTAAGTAGCCTTTGCGATCACTAGACGAACAAGTTAGTCGATTTATAAAATTCATCTAAAATTCAATTGTTAAATATAATTTATTTTAAAGCATATTCAGCAGTTTTCAAAGCAATCCTATTACTTTTTCACGAGCTGGCAAATATCGTTGCTATATAAGTCAACTCTTTAAGTTATAACTTAGCAACTTAAATGAAAACTTACCTTAAGATAGTCTGACTTTTATGAAGTTATAAATTTTTTAGTGATGTGACATTCTCATACTTTGTTGTTATATTAGATTTGGGTATGTGTGTGTGTCTCTATTTTTTCGTTGTGTGTTTTCTTTTATGAAAAGTAAAAGTTATAGTTTACTACTGAATACATAAGTGACTAGGTATTATTTTTCTACAGCCGTGCTTGCAATTGTATGAAGGATAGGGATGTACTTACTTTTAGAGCGTTTATTCTGAAAGTGGGCAACGCAAATAGCTGTCAAATATTTACCTGTTTTCATTAATTTGGCAATATTACTGTATGGAAATAAGAAATGTGGCTAACTAACGAACTATAATGTTAATAATGAATTGCAATTATAACACTGAATTTGATGTTGTAACCGTTTTAGGATTAAAAAGGCATTTGGAAAGTTTCCAAATACTTTTTTAAAATCTAAAACTAAATATTCGGTGTTACGATATTAATTATTGCATTTCATAATCAATAATTTAGTTCCCTAGTTAGCCACATTTCCTAATTCCATACAGTAATGTTGCCAAATTAATCAAAACAAGTAAATATTTGACAGCTATTTCCGACGTTGCTAACTTTTACGATAAACCCTCTTAATTGGAACATATCGACATTAGTTTTTTAATTGATTCGTTTGAAAAAATTAGTATAAAATGCCACATGTCTCTTCCTTAAATGCCGGAAATATCCCAGTAGGAGCCGTAACAAATTTTACCGTGTTAAGAACTAAATTAATAGCTTTTCAATAAAATGTAGAATAGTTTTTTTTTACGTTTATCATTATCATAATAATTAAGCGCACAGGTTATGGGTATGGCCCACTCCCTTTCACAGAAAGAGGAGGCCTGTGTCCTAGCAGTGGGGTACATAATAAGCTGATTATGTTATAGACATGTTCTGTTTTTTACAGCCATGTTCAATTTATTAATAGAACTAATTCCATAACTTTCTCCATTCACAATACGAATATGAAGTCCAATAATATTAATTACAATTTTCTCCTCTTTTCCAGGTAAAAGTTGAAGCGGCCGTAGAAATTCGCAGAGGCCAGAAGGCGGAGTTTTTAATGAGGTTCCTGGATTAGGGCTGACAGGATAATTTGCCGTAGAACTTTAATAAGATGTTCAAGTGTTCCAGAACGGACGAAAGGAAATTTTCTTATTAACTTTCAAGTTTAATGTAGAATATTTTTTTCGACTTTTATTTATTTGGCGTATTATTTGTACTTGAGCTGTGTTTGCCGACACATTTTTTTATTTTTGTATGTAGGGCATCTCGTAGTTGACCTCTAAGATCATGATTACTTAACCGGGCTTTCCTGTGGGTGTCTTAAGCTACTACACTTAAAACCTCCAGCCAGGGGCATACAAAACTAATTATTCAACTATGCTAATTAAAACTAGGTGAACGCTCGCTAAGGGCACCCCTGTGGGCTACGAACCTTGGCTTAGGGCGTCAACCGGAGGGAAGACATTAAGGATGGGACGGGTTGGGGTTTGCCGACAAATGAGCTGTTCTTCTTCGGCGTGTTGATAGTACGACAGTGTATTAAATTTTGTGGGTTCTGTTCTTCGCCACTTACTCGGCATCGTCTGGGGCAGCGCAGAGGTCGCTATGGCTGGTTTTTTTTTGGGGCACACAGGACAGGATAGGAGGAGTGAATAACCGGATTGCCCTATTTGTATCTTTACATAGATACTTATTTACTTACCATTCTTGGGTGATTTAATAGTAATCGCAGTATCTGTAGTGTGATTTCATTGGCAACTGACCTCTTGACGCTTTTAAGACCCTATTCAATATCCAACGGTGAATAGAAGTTGGCCTTTTCTTTGCTAAGGCATCTACTAAACACGTTAACTTGTATTTTAATTAGTTACTAAACAATCTTTTTTTTATTTTATTCAAATAAGTAGCTGATCCGACGGACATTGTTCTGTCCAATAATTTATACAAAATTTCCATAAAAAAGTAGTTTCAGTATTTCCCAAAGGGTCTAGCGGGATTAGCACATGAAAACTGCACTCGAGTCTGATGAAGGGTTTTTACCTTATTTTTATTGGTTTTCATCTAAAATAGCCATACACTTAATCTCACACCCCTAACCCCTATGGTAAGGAAATAATGAGGGTGGCAACCCTTAACGAAAACATTTTTTTTCTCAGTATCTATTCAAAATATCTTCATGAAATTGAAACCATATATGACAATTAATAAACTAATCATAATATATTTTTTTTAGAATTTTTGCAATATTAGAAACTGTAAAAAACGAGTAGTATATTTTTTGGGGGTGGTTTTTTATATTAACCCCTAAAATGACACCAAACAAAAAAATATATCTTATTTGTTAATTAGTTAGCTATTACATATAAAAGTTACAAAAGGGTTGAATTGGTGGAACATAGCTTAAAAAAATAAAAATCAATTACGGATACGTGCATGCATATATATCAATTTTTACCAAACTACGTAAACACCTGTGCACTACCACTATCTTTATATCTATCATTATAAATACGTTCTCATAACTTTTTAATGTCAACAAATATGTATACCTACAAATAAACTATGAACAATCAACGTTGCGTAACAAAGAACATGTAATGACCTGTTCATTTTCATGCAAGTTTTGTCAAGTTATAAGAAGTGAACTAGCGAGTCAAAACATAATTGGCAGGCGACAATAGACATATACGTATTCGGGAGTTTCGGCAACTTTGCCAGATTTTCTTTCTCTAAAGACCTTAGTTGGACTACTCACAACGAAAATAAAAAAATTAAAAAAAAACAAATCGGTCCAGCCATTATCAAGTAATGCGCTTACCAACGCATTTAATTTTTATCTATACAAATAAAATAATAGGTATCGAATCCTTTTGGTTCTTCAGAAAAAAAAAAAAACAGTGGCATTCCGGGAGTGCCGACAGAAGTCAAAACTTGAAAAAAAATCGGCACCGCGGTAATCAACGCGTTGATGTCTTTTTAATGGTCAAAAGCTGGTGTCATCACGGTGTCGCGAAATCAATGGTTTAGTCCCATCTCAAAAATGCCCAACGCGCCTAAAGAAGTTTTCTCTTCAAAAAACATAGTTTTTATTTACTTCTCGTAAGTACCTAAGTATTAGTTACTTACGTAGGTACGTTTCATATGTATAATAAGTGAGTTACAATAGGATATACATTTTTTGTTACTTATTCATGACGTAGTGCCTGTCATCTTGTATTATCATATCAGTCATTAAACGTCAGCGAGAACCACCGAAATCTATACTATTAAAGCTGAAGAGTTTGTTTGAATACGCTAATCTCTGGAACTACGCGTCAGATTTGAAAAAATGTTTTTGCTTTTGATAGCCCAATTTTTCAGGGACTATTATTTAATATTACGCTACGACTCTAAGGAGCAGAACAAAAAGAAGAAAGTCGCCAAAAAGAATGCTAAGCAAAATATAGGCCACCAGACCGTACTTCGGCCATGGCGGCTAATCTCAACGGAGACCAGCCTTCGGCGCGGGAGATATTATAGTGCACAAGTGTGTGCGCAGACATAGGTGCACTCCCTCTTCTCTCACTCTCATAGTCCGATGGGACGGCTAAGCAAAAACGGAATAGCTGGGCACAGCTATTTATAGGATTTATTTTATGTTAATACAAGAAATTTTACGCGGACAAAGCCGCGGGTTAGTAGCTAGTAGAAGTTAAGTAAGTACCTATAATAATGGCAATGCTATGATATACTTATTACATTTAAAAAAAACAGTAACAAAAAGATGGTATGACCGGGTATGACACTAATTTTAGCTGTCACAATGACAGTTGACAGTTTTGATTGAATGAAAAAAAACATAGATGTAAGAAAAAAACACAATGGTTATTAATATTTTTTATTTGGTAACTAGATACGAGTATTATGCAAATGTTAGTGGATTTGTGAATAGTGGATGTGTTTGTTTTAACATTAATTCAAATATAATTTGAATTAATGTTAATTAAAAGTAGCTTGATTAAAGGTGGATTTATTAATACCTATTCACAATCATGCGCTTTGATGAACGTTAGTGAAACATTCCCGATTAGGTTCTTTAATAATGTTCAGGTTGGGGCCATAGATAGTCCTTCCATAGATCTTGGTGACCAGTCCACTTTAGCCACCCAAAGTCTCAAACCCATACCGTGTACATTGATGCTCGTTGTGGGAATGGGAGTGGAATGGAATAATAATAATAATGTCAACTCCCCAATATGATATATTAATTTAATTTAGTTTAAACATAATGTAAGTAGGTAAAATAATAATATGACATTCTTCTAATCAAAATCATAATAACTTCCGTGAAGAAACTAAAGAGGCCTGTTGTGTGTGCGCCTCGGTAGCGCAGACGTCTCGAATATTCCAGGGCTTACTTCATTCATCGTCTACATATGTGTGCAAGTGAATGCACACATATGTCTAATATCTTTGTTTCCATATTTTACATTACAGCTGCACTACCCGTGGATGGTCGTTGGGTGCACTTGCATAGTGCAGTGTGCAAACGGGTATAATCGCCTGTTGGTATCTCATTTCATTTACAATGGTCTTGTTCTGCGCGTTGGCTTCGGCCCCTCCTCCTTCCAAAGATCCTGGACCCCATGATCCCGTATTATGCAAAAAAACACTAAAAATTATTCTTGCTTATTCTTCTCTAGAAGAAATACCCTACCTACAATACGGGCGATATAACTTGGCAGGTGTGAACTAGAGATGCCGCTAATAGTTGTTATAGCGAATAGTCGAATACCGATTAATCGCCATTCCCTATGGCGAATAGTCGAATACTCGCCAGTATTACTCGACATAAAAAAATGAATTAAAAATATTTTCTCAAATAATAATAAAATTTATTTATTTTCTGAGGCTGGTTAGATTTATGAAATATAAGTGCAACATCGTACAGAAAAACTTTTGGACTTTAAATATTAAAAAGCCTAAGAAACTAACTTCAACATAATTGATTTTTGGCTAACTTTTAATATTAATGATAATAAGACTATGTGTAAAACACACAAAAACCCTTTCATTTGATATTTATTTATTTAAATCACAATTATAAGTATAACACCTTTACAGACTAATCCAAGGCGATGTTATAAGTCACAAAGTACACAAATTTACAACAAAAAAAAAAAAAATAACCTGTAAGCAGAATTACAAAGAATTATAATGATTAAATGTTAATTATTATTATAGTAATATAACAATTACTCTATAAATGACAATTTTTATTCTATTAAACCTTTTTCAATCATTATTTGTGCCATTTGAATATATTGCGGCAGGTTATGTCACACACGGTACAGTGTGCAAGACTTTTTCTTTAAATTTTCTAATTTACCCCGAAAAGTGTCATTTATTGAGGTACGAAACCATAAAAATCGCTCATATTAACTACCACCAACGTTTCTACCCAATAAACATAATCGTAATCACCGTCTATGAGTGCTCCAGTAAGATAGTCACACAGCACTCTACACTATATCTACAATTCTGCAGCTAAGACAAAGCTATTAGAAGACGATGTTGACATTCGATTTCCCTAGCTTACCGATGTGATCTAGTTACGTGTACACGTAGGTAATGGTTCGAAAACAGTGTGTGTACCTACTGAGTGACTGTTATCAGTAGTTTGATTGTTAATTAATTTGGTTTGAGGTAAGCTGAGATTAAGGTGCTAATGAAAATAATGTGTTTATAACTAACTTGCTTCCGTCAGCGGCTTCGCCCTAGTGATATCTTTATAAATTATAGTCTTTGTTACTCAGGAATAATATAGCATTCAACGAATGAAAGAATTTTTAAAATCGGTCCTGTAGTTTTTAAGTTTATTCAAACAAACAAACTTACAAAAAAAGCAAATATTTTCTCTATATTATTTATAGTTTATACTAGATTCTGCCCGCGACTTTGGCATGAAATTACCTGTTTTAACATAAAATATATATGACACTCGGCAATACTCTAGATTCCTATTAGTAAAAGAATTTTCGGAATTGGTTCAGTAGTTTCGAAGATTTCCGCCTACATACAAACTCACTTTTATTACCTCTTTATAATATTGTTAGTACTTGTAAATATTTTAGGTTCTTTAAAGTAGGGAAACTTAATCTCCTAAGGTTTGTGTTCGTTTCTGATCCGGTTTGGCCATCCTAGTAATTGTATGGACATTTGTGCACTCATGCGGTTCATACAATTTACTAGAATGGCCAAACAGGGTCAGAAACAAACACGAATCGAATACAAACCGGATACAGATAAGTGGGAAAACGCCTTAAGGCTTTGCCTTAAGGGTAGTTAAGTAAAATCACAATGAGAAAAAAAATTGGATAACAAAAAGTTCCATAAATTGTTAGTAACATGTTTGCACTTAAACTACAATTGTTAGTAACTTAAAACTGAAGACGAATTTATGAGAAGATCACCCAACATCTAGACACAAAGAGAAATGGTAATGGTCTAACTATGGTATAAGCCTTCGCACAAATTGCCTTATTATGGCGGAGGAAGTATCTGCCGCCACAGCCTTCAGGATACTATTGTGACTGCCTCTTATTCTGCTCAAGAGTGAGGCCGTTTATGATAGATGCCTGAATAAAAAAAAAAACATGACTTAAAACTGACAGTATCTTTAGCAGATTTTAATTTTGGCGAAATAATTACATTAAAAGTAAGCGTATAATCAAATCAAAAATAGAAGTTTGATTCAACCAGCCAGCTATAAGTTTTTTCATTTAAAATTATTTAATATTTAATTTGCTTGCCATTGCCATTGGAATATAAAATCTAAAATATTGCCTACGGTGGTTTCGTACTGTGAACCTAGATTAAAATTTTCAATTTCTTTCTCATTTTTACTTAGGAAAAGTTAGTCAAAGTTTCTAGCGAATATTTTTTTTTTATTGAAATGAGTGACTTTGAAATTAATTCTACGTTTTATAATTTTTCTTCTTCTAGTTTCATAATCAAACTTTAATATGCGTATTTAAAACTTGCACAGTCACCAAAATCTATTAAAAATCACCCTGAATTAATTTGAAAAATAAAATCCCCAGTGCTCCATCTCACGATTTATGTGGACGAAATTAACGCGTCTATTTTTCGCATTTAGGTCGAAATTTATCTTTTAACTTATTAGTTAATTGCATTCGCAGTGGCATTAAAGGAATTCCCTTATTTGCATAGAATATAAATGCACGCCAAAGCCAGGGGTATTTACCTCGGGAACTGTACGAAGCATCGTTGTTTTTGCTATTATTATACTTAAGTATTTTAGTTCCTTTGTTTTTCTTTTTTAAACTACAAAGGTGAGTTTTTCTGGTAGATTGCGCGTGTACTATTTTTTTTTTACTGTGAGTACAGTTTCTATTTTATTTGTTTCGTTCTTTAGCACAAACGTATTGTTACGAGCTGGGTATGGGATAAATTAATTACTACCAATCAGACAATTAAATAACTTTATTGAACACAAAACACTTAAAACTTAATCAAAAATACACCACTGATCACTATTCGCTTAGATATCGCACTTCTAGTTCACTTCGCTTCGTTGTATCGCCTAAATCAGACTGACTCATTGTGTTTTTCTTTTTTTTTTTTTTTTTTTTTTTTTTTAACACTAAGGTCTTGGCTGCTTAACCGGACTTTCCTGTGGGTGCCTTAAGCTGCTACACTCAAAGCCTCCAGCCAGGGGCAAAATACTAAACTAAATTAAAACTAGGCGAACGCTCGCTAAGGGCACCCCTTGTGGGGTACGAACCTCGGCTTAGGGCGTCGCTGAGGGGAGGACAGCAAGAAGGGACAGGCTGGATCAAAATTGGTTTATATCATGATTATTAAGCGGGGTATTTTTAAAGCTACGTGCTCAGCGGCAACAACTTGCTGGCACCTCGTTTTCGAGCAAGGGTCGGGGAGGAGTATCAATTAATCAGGGACACGGTCGCGATCGCAAAGGACCTCGGCGGCGAGGTCGGAATGACGGGAGGCGTCTGTTTTTGTATATTGTACTGGTGGCCCTATTCTGCTCCTGGAGGAGTGTGATGGGATCATCAGGGTCGGAAAGTACATGCCGCGGACGGCGGATCTGACTAATTCTAGAAGGGACATAATTGGCTGCTTCGACAACCAAGGGGTTACGATGTCTAGGAGCGGAGTCAAAGTAACGCTTGGACATGCGTTTTAGGAACTGGTGAATCGTAGGGATTCTACAGTCGAGATGGAGGATCTCGTTTCTGACATAGAAGGGAGCTCCCGTGGCTTTACGGAGGAAACGGTTCTGCAAAGCTTGCAACCTATGGATGGAATGGGACTTGGCGTGGGCGAATACTGCACCCGCATAGGTCATAATGGGTCGGATACATGATGTATAGATGCGCAGTTTGCACTTAAGTGACAATTTGCTGCGTGCATTTAGAACGAAATGGAGTCTACCTAGAGCGAAAGCGGCTCGCGAACGGGCCGTCTTTATGTGCTCAGAAAAAGAGAGATGATGATCTAGGATAACACCTAGGTATTTGGCGCGCCTAGCCCAAGGGATAGGTTTGCCGAACATGGTGATAGGTCGGGGGAAAGGGGGGGGTCTAGTTCTCGGTTTAGAAAAGCTAACCGCTTGACTTTTGTCGGGATTTACTTCTATTCGCCATTTTCTAAACCAGGCGCCAAGGTTGTTGACAGCCCTTTGGAGGTTTAGCAGCATCGTAGCTGAATTTCCCTTACAGATGATCGCTGTATCGTCTGCGAACAGAGCCAACTGCGTCGATCTGTGTTTGGGGATGTCGCTGGTGAATAGCGTGAAAATGAGGGGGGCTAATACTGAGCCCTGAGGGACTCCTGCCCTTATGGGGCGGGGGGAGGAAAGGGCTCCTTCGATGCGGAAGCGAAAGGTGCGATTCGACAAATAGTCTCGTAAGATGAGCACGAGACGATCCGGCACACCGAGTTTGTAGAGCTTATAAATTAAGCCGTTGTGCCAGACTTTGTCAAACGCCTTTGCTATGTCGAAGAATACTACGCTCGTTTGTCGGCCATGGGTGAGAGCACCGCTGATTAGCTCGACAATACGATGGACCTGATGCACGCTAGAGTGCTGAGTTCGAAAGCCGAACTGTTCGTTGGGGATGAGGCCCTTGGTCTCTGCATAGTCTCTGAGACGCTTATAAATAAGCCTCTCATAGATCTTGCCTAGAACCTTGAGCAGACTGATGGGCCTATAACTGGTTGGCTCGTTTTTGGGTTTTCCGGGTTTAGGGATACCTATGACAGTGGCCTCTTTCCACGTCTGGGGAAAAATGTTGTTGCTTAACGCACCATTGAAGATGGTGGTCAAAAGCATAATTAAGTGAGCTGGGAATAGTTGGACCACCCTATTGGTGAGTCCGTCTGAGCCGGGGGCTTTACGATTTTTCAGACCTTTGATAATCTCATGTACCTCATCTGGTTCGATGGGGGGCAGGGGAAAATCAGGGTCTTCAATGGGAGGGATAGAGGCTCTACGTTCGACTTCGGCGTCGACCTCATCGAGGTGAGCTTTGTCTACTGGTAGGGTACTGGGAGAGCATTGGGCTTCAAGACTGTCGGCTAGGCACTCGGCTTTGTCGATGTCATCGAAGGCTAATGTTTTGTCCGGGCGGACTAAGGGGGGCATATGGCCTGAGTGAGGGGATCTAAGTTTTCTCTGGAGTTCCCAGAAGGCAAGGTGGGTAGGCTCAAGGTCACTCAGCATCTTGTCCCAGCCCGTTTCACGCAGCTCCGCCATACGTGTCCTCACAGTTCTCTGTAAGTAGCGCATGTGGGCTTTGTTAGCGGCGCAGGGAAAGCTGCTGTAGGCACGGACAGCTGCGTTCTTCTCAGTCAGCAGGGCGCGCGCATCGTCCGGGAGTTTCAGGTAACAGGGATCTGTTGCCGGAACCTCCCTTGAGCAATCGCTCAGGACGGTTTGCACGTGCTCCGTGAGTGAGTCGATCGCAGCTGTCGTGTTAGCGACAGAGTCAAACTGGTCCGGAATAGAGTCTAGTAAGGGGGACGTGTTGGATTTCAGCTTTTCGCTTACTTTCTTCCAGTCCGTCACCTTTCTAGTGGGGAGGGGGTGGTTAGGGTCAGAGGGACCTATGCGGGATACAAGATGGAAGATTACTGGGCGGTGGTCAGAGGTAAGCTCGTGCACCGTTTCTATTGAGTCAAGTCGTAAGTTAACGTTCTTAAGGAGCGTTATGTCGAGGACGTCAGGGGTGTAATTTAACATATGGGGATAGTAAGTGGGATTCATCGGAGCGATGATGTCGAAGTTAAGAATGGAAGAGAGGTCGAACAAGTGTCGGCCCCTGGGGTTAGTGATATTACTGTTCCAAGAAGGATGTTTGGCGTTGAAGTCCCCTGCCATAATGACAGAGTCGCTCATGCCGAAGAGTAGCTGTAGGTCATCAGAAATGAGTTGGTAGTTTTCTGAGGCCTGAGCTGGGATGGGAGGGATATAGACCGACACTAGAGTGATCGGTGAGTGACCAGTCATGCCTAGACGACAGACTGATACTTCTAATCGGGAGAGAGGTGGAGGGTCCATAGGGATGCAATACAGATCCTTTTTATAATAGATGAGAGTGCCACCCGCGTGACAGCGCGTCCTATCATTTCGAATTAAACGATAGTTAGCTATTGAGGGGTTTCGTTTGTGGGGTTTAAGGAAGGTTTCCTGTATGAGGAGAAGATCTAACTGATGATCGCGGAGGAATTCCGCGATTTCATCTTTCTGATTGAATAAGCCATTGGCATTGAAGGTACCTATCTTTAGGGATCGGGGTTTAAACCTTTCATAAGAGGCGTTATACATTATGAGGGTCTAGTGAAGGAAGTGAGGGCGGAGGTAATATCCTCGTAAGCTAGGAACACGTTTTGGATTCGCTCGAAGCATCCTGATTTTCTGGCTTCAACAATGTCTAAGGCCATTTGTTGAGCCCTGGGGGTGCAAAAGGTCATAAAAGTGGAGCTAATAATGCTGAATGCATTTTTAGCGGGATCCGAGTATATATTATTATTATTATTATTATTACTAGCCACGGGAGTGGGAGCATGACGCGGGGTAGCCAAATTGATATTGGGTTTTGCGGGGGGCGCGGGGGGTGCGGGGGGTGTGCTACGCTGTGTAGGCACTTGGGGAGCGGGGAAGCCGGGGGGGGGAGGAGGGCGGACTCGCGGGTCCATTAGGGAGTATAGCGGGGTATGAGGGGGAGGAGGGCGCGGGGTAACCAGAGCCGGGAAGGTCTGCTGGTGGTTGTAGTTTAATTGAGACCAAGGGCTAGGTCTCTGTGGGCTAAGCCTCTGAGGTATCTGGGACGAGGGGAAAGGTTGATAAATCTGTTGGCGTTGCTGCCTAGAGTCTAAGCGCTTAGACAGCTTTGCTATGTTAGCCTTAGGGGCTTTGGGACAACCGCGATAATTAGCCGTGTGGCCTTCGAGGCCGCACAGTACGCAACTTGGGGGGGTATCGCATAAGTTGCGATCCTTTGGACGGGTGCAGTCTGCCGTGCCATGGTCTCCCAGGCACTTGACGCACCTGGGTTTCGCATGGCAGTGCTTCTGACTGTGGCCATATAATTGGCAACGGTGGCATTGCCCTATGGCGCTATTTTTCCAGGGCTTCTCAATGGTGAAGCCCACTAATTGACATATGGTCTTGACGTTAAAAATGGGGTGATGCCCCTCGGTAGGGGAGCACACGACGATGACCATGTCGTATGCTTCCCTGCCACGCGAGCGGTGCATACGGTGCACTTCATCCACGGGGATGTTTTGCGACTGAAGGTCGGCAAGGATATCGGAGGAGGGAATCTCTTTAGGGATCTTCTTAATGACGACCCTAATCTGTTTTTCTTCCGGGAGGGAGTAGGTGTGGAATGACACACCTCTCTCTCTCAGGACCCTGGTTAAGTCCCTGTAGTCTTTCGACGTAGGGACGAGTACTTTAATACCCTGTTGGGTGGAACGGGCGCTAGTGTAGCCTATTTTAAGGTCTACACACCACTTTGATACTGCCGTCCACTTGTCCTTGTCTTGGATGAAGACAGGGGGTGGCGGCGCGACCTTTTTAGGGCCGGAGGTTGGCGCGGAACGCGGTGCGTCATTCTGTGAGGATGACGCAATCGGGCGAGGGGCGGTGGAGGGGGAAGCTACGGGGGCGCAAGTAGCGGCGGGAGTAGCGGTGGGGGCTGCCTGAGGGGCGACTATGAGTTAGTCGTCAATGACGACTACTTTGCTCGCTTGGGACGAGCTCTGCTTCTTTTTCTTCCTCTTGTTCCCTTTCCCGGTGACTTGGGTGAAACCTTCGTCATCCGAGTGGGAAGAGGAGGAGGAATGAGCAGAGGCTTGAGCCTCTATGTCGGGGGTATAAAAGGGATGTGGGGTCGGAGCGCGGATTGTGGCCGCGGTTGCGTCTTCTGCAATGTCCATGCTGTCAGAAGGACAGGGACTGAATTGCGCGTCTATTACATCGCTGAAGTCAGCGATGGAAGAGGACCTAAATTCGGCCTGCTGTGAAGCAGCGAGACCTTCGAGTTCGATACCGAACTCGTTTATGAGGGTGGGCTCCTTTTTTAGTACTCTATTTAGGAGGTCAAGGAGCTTGGAGTTTTCACTCCTGAGGGATATGAGGTCGTTACGGAGTGACTGAATGTCACTCTGTACGGCCTCCATATTGACAATTTAAATTAAAATTAAAATTTGGGACCTAATTTTCCCTAAATATCCTAACAACCTAATTCCCCGGGCGGACTACCGGGGATGTGTAAACCCTCCCTGTCGGGTATAGACAGGGAGGTTGTGTGCCTAATGGTGAGCCCTAAGCTTGCTTTTGCCCGTTGCCTATCTTATTGTGCAACGGGGTCCTGACCAGTCTAGTGCGCCGGGTGTAGACACACCCGACCGACACTAGGTGAGTTGCTGTGGAAGGAAAACAAATGCCGACTAGGAGACCCCCCAAGGCCGAACACTGGGACCCGGCCAATTGACTGCCTAACCCTGAAGGGGCTCGGCGGGTGTGATTGGGTCAACACCCCCTCGGTTTCGTTGGCACCGTATGGTTTCCACCGAGGACCACGAAACTGTGGTTTTTCCCTGAAGGGGCAAAGTGACTTGAAGAGTCAGTTGACGATACTCCAAAAAAGAAACAGATAATTAATCGTATCTTGAAAAAGACTCCGATTAATTGGTCGACGATATTCGATTAATAATAATCGACTATGAAGAGCGTCGCAGTACGCGACGAAACGATGACTCAGGAACAGGATCGCTTGAGTCACTATCGGGAACCACAATCAGCAGCGCAGCACGTCCGTCCGCGTCCGATGCCAGGCGCAGAGTGTGTGTGACTCATCGTGTGTCGGCTCTCTGCTTTTATACCGCCAATATTCAAGAACATTCCAGCTATGTGTAGAACGGTTCCAGATAAACATCAACAAATAAACATTACCAGGAAATACAAAAGTAGTAAGTATAAAAAATAATAACCTACTTGTACCGAATAAAGAAATAGGTACTTTAAGCCCTCGGCGTACGGTCGAAATTACAATGACGAGTTCTAATATTGTTTATAAGTAGTTACCTACTTAACTTCAAACTAATAATAATGGAATGCTTCTCGAAGTTTTTAGCGCAAACACACTGTAATCCGTGCTTTCTCGAAAGATCTCGTACGTACGACGTAACACTGCCCCCTCCTTAGACATGCTCGTCCCGAGCATCATTAGCCCCGTAGTATCGGGCCAATCGGTCTACATGAACAATCTTAGGCGCACCTCGTAGACCCTTCTGTATTCGGTAGGTGACATCGTTGATCCTAGTCACGACTCGGTATGGTCGATCCCAATTTGCTTGCAATTTCGGAGACTTCCCCTTGCTCCGCACTGGGTTATGTAACCACACCAGTGAACCCTCGTCGAAACCCCTACTGTTTGCCTTGCGGTCATAACGGGTCTTCGTCTTCTCAGACATCTGTTGGCCGGATTGTCGGATATGCTCATAAACATCATTCAACTTGTTACGCAAATCATTTGCGTAATCTGTTACACTACGTGGAGCATCAGGGGGAGCTCCAGTGATTAAATCTGCAGGCAACCGTAATTCTCTTCCAAAGTTCGCGAAGGCTGGCGTCACAGTCGTACTTTCGTGGACTGCGCTGCGGTAGGACAGCAGAAACGGCTGTATGTGCTTGTCCCAATCCCTCTGCCTGCTTTCCACGACTTTTGCCAGATATCTCTCCAACGTTTGGTTGAATCGTTCCACCATTCCATCCGATTGTGGGTGGTAAGAGGTGGTTCTGGTTTTGTAGGTACCCATCAATCGACAAGTTTCTTGAAATACTTGAGATTCAAAATTCCTTCCTTGATCGCTGTGTATTTCTAAGGGTACTCCAAAACGACAGAAAACTTCCTGAACTAATTTATCTGCGACGGTTGTAGCTTCTTGGTTAGGAATGGCGAAGACTTCTGGCCACTTTGTGAAGTAATCCATGACCACCAGGAAGTACTTGTTTCCGCTCTCACTTTCTGGAAATGGTCCCGCAACGTCTAGTGCTATCCGTTCCCAAGGGGCTCCAACGTTGTACACTTTTAATGCACCTCGGCTGCGTGTGTGGGGTCCTTTCACGGCCGCACAACTGGTACATTTGCGACATCAGTCCTCCACATCATCTCGACAGTGGATCCAGTAAAAGCGTTCTCGAATTTTTAGTAGAGTCCTTTTTACTCCCATATGTCCTCCTGAACATCCATCATGGTAGAGCCGTAGAACATCCTGCACCTTAGCTTTAGGGACAACCATTTGTAGATGACAGCTGTCCCCTCGAGCGTTTTCCCATTTACGGCACAAGACTCCATCCTGGATCACCAAGCTGTTCCATTGCGCCCAATAACTCTTCGTGATGGAACTCATCGCAGCCACATCACTCCACTTAGGTTTAGGAGCACCAGCTTTGACCCACTCGAAGATCGGTTTGATGTCCGAGTCCTTTTGCTGAGCCTGCTGTAGGGTTTCCTTCCATTCATCGCTGAGATCTGTTCTAAGCAACCTCACGGGCACTACTTCCTTAGTCTCTTGCCTGGCACAGTGCTTACAGTCTTCAGGACAAGGTCTTCTTGACAAGGCGTCTGCGTTACCGTGAGTTCTCCCACTGCGATGTTCAGTTATGAAGTCAAATTCTTGTAGTAGTTCAATCCATCTCGCCACTTGCCCCTCTGGATTCTTAAACTGTAATAGCCACTTCAATGCAGCATGGTCAGTTCGTAATTGGAATTTACGTCCCAGCAAATATTTACTGAAGTGCTGCAATGTCTTTACTACGGCGAGTAGCTCCCGTCTTGTAACGCAGTAATTTCTTTCTGGTTTGGATAAAGACTTGCTGAAGTAAGCTATCACAACCTCTTGGTCTCCTTTCCGTTGAGACAGCACGCCCCCAATTCCAGTATTACTTGCATCGGTGTCAACTATGAAGTCATTTTCAGTGTCAGGATATCCCAAAATAGGTGTATTGCACAGACGTTTCTTTAATTCCTGAAATGCGACGTCGCAGTTCTCGTCCCAACAGAATTGCCGCTTTTCCTCAGTGAGTTTGTGCAGAGGTTTCGCAATGTCGGCAAAATTCTTGACAAACCTTCGATAGTAGGAGCACAAACCCAGAAATGCTCTGACCTGTGTCTTGTCTTTCGGAACTGGCCAATCCTTGACGGCGATTACTTTTTCTGGGTCTGTTTGAACACCTTCCCCCGAAACTATGTGTCCTAAAAAGTTTACTTGTTGTCTGAAAAACGAGCACTTTTTCGGACTTAACTTGAGATTTGCTGTTTGGATTTTCGACAGCACTCGGTTGAGGTTTTTAAGGTGATCTTCAAATGTACGGCCCACGATGATAATGTCGTCTAGATATACAAGACATGCGTCTCCAATCAATCCGGCGAGTACTTGCTCCATCAACCTTTCAAACGTCGCAGGAGCATTGCACAAACCGAATGGCATAACTTTAAACTGCCACAACCCTTTTCCTGTTGAAAATGCAGTTTTCTCCTTATCCTTGGGGTCTATTTCTACTTGCCAGTAGCCACTTTTCAGGTCAAGTGTGGTAAACCACTACATACCAGTCAGCGTATCCAGTGTGTCATCGATCCTAGGCAGCGGGTAGCTGTCCTTCTTCGTGACGTCGTTCAGTCGTCGATAATCCACACAGAAGCGCATACTGCCGTCCTTTTTCTTTACCAGGACCACAGGAGAACACCATGGACTCGATGAAGGTTCTATAACACCGTCCTTCACCATTCCCTCAATCATGGTTTCCACCTCTTTTTCTCGTGCAACTGGCAGTCTTCTTGGTCGCTGACGGATTGGTAACTCGTTGCCTGTATTAATCTTATGCTGAACAAGTCCAGTTCTCCCTATGTCAGCATCGTTTGAAGAGAAAGTGTCGGCGTACTGAAGTAACATCTTCTTAGCCTTGTCCATTTCTCCTTTAGTTAAATCGCAGTTTTCCAAAAGCGTTGACACGTCAAATTTTGCACTACGAATTTTATTTCCGGTAGGCGGATCCTGCAATTGACGCATCCAAGCTACTTCCTCGCAAGTACCGATCAAGGTGCCCTTCTTGATCACATGCTCCTTGTCACTTGGATTCAGTATGCGTACTGCTGAGACGTTGGTGGCCTTGACCAGAGTACGTGCCATCTTCCATGGGAAGTCATTGTTCACCCTTTCTATCAGAACACTTCGATCTTTGTGTCTAGAACTCTGTGGTAAACTAATTGGCACAATTGTTTCTGATCTGCGAGGAAGAACAATCTCTTTCAAGCAGTACACTTTTCCTGATGGTGCACCTTCCATGAAGACTTCATCTGAACCACATTTCAATACTCCTTGATCAACGTCGATCTCGCAACGATGTTTCCGCATGAAGTCCAAGCCCAAGATGCAATCGTCCACTATATCGGCCACGATGACATTGTGCTGGTAAGTTCTGTCACCCAATTTTAATTCCACCTTCTTCTTGCCTCGGACGATTATGTGCTGACCGGTAGCTGTTACTAATCGTATACAGTCGTGGTTATCGACGTAGTCCCCAAGAAACCGACTTGCTAGGTGAGAATTGACGACCGTGTGAGAAGCTCCAGTATCCAACGTCAGTTTGCATGGTGTTCCGTTGACTTCGCCTTTGATGGTCAGGCTGTTCCCATCATGTGCTTGCGAGATCAAGATTCTCGGGGCTCTTTCAATACCAGCCAGCACCCGCCCCCAGTCCTGGCATTTACTCGTTTCCCTGCTGTGGCTGGGCAGTCACTTCAGCCACCCTTCCCTGCTGGTCTTCTCTCGGGGTGCTGCGCTTAGGACAGCTTGACCGAAGATGACCCCTTTCTCCGCAAGTGTAGCACCTAGGACTGTACCCTTGCGGCCGGTCGCGTACAGGTGATGCTACAACCTCCCTGACGCGGTGCGTTCGGTGGTCCTGCCTCACTGCCTCTACTTCTAAGGCATGGGCCAAGGCGTCTTTCAGCGTCTCATGATGCCCAAGTCTCACAGCGGCTCTAACTTCTAGGTCGCGTATTCCATCAACGAACGCTTGTACCAGATTCCCATCGATAAGTGCAGGGGCAGACTGGTATGCTTTCCGAACCAGCTTTTCAACTTCGAGGGCCCACTGCTGTAGGTTCTCGGCACTACGTTGAACACGATCTTTCAACTTAGCACGAAATACGTGCTCCAGGTGCGCGTCGCCGTATCTGGACTCTAACGCCTCCAGCAGCTGCTCGTAGGTTACATTCTTGCCGAGCGCCTCAAGAATGTTTAGGGCCTGGTCTCGGAGGCCCAAGGTGAGCGCGGTCATGACTTGCGGTTTTGTCCATCCATTCGCCTTCATAACGGCCTCAAATTGAATTTTATAAGCCGACCACGAAGATGTGCCATCGAATGGAGGCACCTTAAAGCCCCGCGCTAAAGGTGCAGCAACTACTGAAGCTACAGTCACGTCTCCAGTCTTCAGTTCCCCCAAAGCCTTCTTCACCCCAGCGATCTGAACTTCGGCTTCTGAGAGGCGATTCTCGTGCTGCTGTACCTGATCCTTCATCACCTTTAGGTCTTTGCCAAAAGTTGCATGAAGATCCTTTATGAGGAGCATCTGCTCGTCTTGGCGGCGGACCTGCTCCTCTTTGTCTCGCTGCAACTGCTTTTTCAACCGGCGAACCTGCTCCTCTTGGCAGCGGACTTGCTCCACTTTGTCTCGCTGCAACTGCTCCTCCAACCGGCGAACCTGCTCCTCTTGGCGGCGGACTTGCTCCTCTTTATCTCGCTGCAACTGCTCTTCCAACCGGCGAGCCTGCTCCTCTTGACGGCGAGCCTGCTCCTCTTTGTCTCGCTGCAACTGCTCTTCCAACCGGCGAGCCTGCTCCTCTTGACGGCGAGACTGCTCATCTTGACGGCGAGACTGCTCCTGTAGCAGCGCCATTAAAGCTGACAAGTCTGGCGCCATTGATGCTGTAGAAACTGCGGATGGGCCAGCGACTGGCACTGACGTAGGCTGGACACCACCCGGTGTCTGTGTTGGAGAATGTCCAAACCGCCTTTGGTCCATGTCCTGCTGTCGCTGACTCCTGGTACGGATACCGTCCGTGTCGTCCTTCGGTAGAATTGGCATAATTTATCCCTCACTTCTGACACCAAATTGTTACGAGCTGGGTATGGGATAAATTAATTACTACCAATCAGACAATTAAATAACTTTATTGAACACAAAACACTTAAAACTTAATCAAAAATACACCACTGATCACTATTCGCTTAGATATCGCACTTCTAGTTCACTTCGATTCGCTTCGTTGTATCGCCTAAATCAGACTGACTCATCGTGTGTCGGCTCTCTGCTTTTATACCGCCAATATTCAAGAACATTCCAGCTATGTGTAGAACGGTTCCAGAAAAACATCAACAAATAAACATTACCAGGAAATACAAAAGTAGTAGGTATAAAAAATAATAACCTACTTGTACCGAATAAAGAAATAGGTACTTTAAGCCCTCGGCGTACGGTCGAAATTACAATGACGAGTTCTAATATTGTTTATAAGTAGTTACCTACTTAACTTCAAACTAATAATAATGGAATGCTTCTCGAAGTTTTTAGCGCAAACACACTGTAATCCGTGCTTTCTCGAAAGATCTCGTACGTACGACGTAACAGTATTTTGTTATCACGTAATTAATGAACTAAAGTAATACGGTGTCAAAAATTAAACCAACTATAAGATGTGGAAATTTCGTATGACGTCAAACGTAAAAGAACAAAAAATATATAGAAAAAAATACGTTGCCACCTATTTTCCATAGTCCCCTACAAGAATAACACAAAAGACATTTGTTTACTTTTCGTAATAAAATGCAACGCTAATTTGTATGCGATCACATTATTTAAATGTCAAGGGAGGGATTTATGTAATAACTCACAGGGGATTCCGGGGGTTTTAATTAACGATTATAACTCGAAAAGTTTGAGCAACCGTGTTTTCCCCTGTAATTTATATATATTTTTTGTTCCCTAAAAATAGGGTAGGTATGCAAATGTTCTGTTTTATAAAACTTTCTGTTAAACTTTTTAACAAATAAATTATTATCGCTCAATACAAATTGGGGAATTAGATAGATTGTAAGCGAATGGCTTTAGATACCCAACTTTATAAGGGAAATAAATTATATGGTAAAAATTAAAAACAAAATTACAGGAACAAAAAACTAGGGGAAGGATTTAAAAAAAATCGACTTATATTTAAGAACACTTTATTTTTATTTGCTCCGAATTGTATAGGCTAAAACAGAAGGTCGGAAGCGCAACAAAAAAAATAAAATTGTAAGCGTGATCATTTGAATTTAAAAATTGCAAGTTTTAGTAAGACGCCATTAAATTTGACAATCATCCTACTTACATAAAGACTGTCGTCTGTGCGCTAGATACTTAATAAATGCTATTATTCAATAATATCGTACCTATAATAAAACATATTTTAGAATTTCTCGGTCTTTTCATGGTAAACTTAAAGCTGACTTTTAGTAGTTAAATTCAATATGGCAGTGCAAATTGCAAGTTATGGGCAAGTACCTAATCCATTTATTTATAGGATATTCGAACTCAATGTTTGCGGAAGGTCTGTTCCACTGTGCAGTATGTTTTAAGCAAAACTAAACTTTATTTCAAAATTCTGATTTTATTATGCAGTTTTTTGGCTTTTTAGACAGAACTTTTTTTTCTAATTTTCATGTTGCTGTCTTTTCAGACTAAACGAATGCATTTTCTTTAAAGCAAATTGTAGTAATAGTATGTCCAAATTCAAGCGATTTCTCACACATTTTTCGCAGATAGTAAATAAAAAAAAACTCCTTAATCGACACGCTTTCTTATTTATTACTGCAAATAAAAACCACAGAAAAGTAAACCTGTTTACATTTTTTCGCTCAAACTGCAACAGAATAAGCAGTGGCAACGAAGCGTGGAAATCTATTTATTTAAATGTTCTATCTTTTTCCTGCGATGTTGCACGCGTATAAAATGTTCAATTAAATGGGTTTTTTTTTTCTATCATTCGACTATCTTTAGTCACACTGTGGTGATTATTGCATCAATTTGTTGATTCCATGCCGGCCGGCTTTTGCAGCTTTTTGATTCTTGTTTCACACTTTCATTCGATAAAAATGACATTAATTTATTGAGGCGTGTGATTTTTGATACTTTTCTTTAAACTTACTGCTATTTTACTAGACATTGGCAGGTATTATTCGTGAAAACTTTTGTCTACACTAATATTATTAAGAGAAAAGATTTTTATTTTTGTTTGTAAAGAATAACTCAAAAACTACTAGACCGATTTAAAAAATTCTTTCACCATTAGGATGCTATATTAACACTGAGTAACATACGCTATAATTTATAAAGATATCACGCGGGCGAAGCCACTGGCTGAAGCTCGTTTGACATAACTTTGCTCACAGCCGACCTTATCTAACGATTGCAACATGATTATGACAGGTTATGCGATTCATTCTTATTTCCTAGTAACTAGGAAGATAGTTCCGGGAGAATTTCACCGAGTAACTGAAGTGAATCGAACTAAACGAGCTATCAGTCTATATCTGTGGCTCGGATACCGGTAAAATTTTCAAACCGTTATTATGTACGTGACGGAAAAACCTTTACATGCGGTTTCGTTAACAAAAACGGTTTTTTTTTTTTCAAACTTTGTTTGGAGGGGTCTTTACATAAAGGTATTTTCGGATTAAACGGTTTAGAGCAATAAAAACCGGTTTTTGTTTACTTTAAATACAGTGCGGCATCCTCACAAGTTGCAACTCGTTTACCGATACGCCGCTTGTCGAATAAACGAGTTAATTTAGGTCAAGATAAAGTTCTTACAACGTTCTTGAGAAAACTTCGGTGCAAAACCGAAATCAAACGGTATTAACCGGTATTTTATAAACCGGTTTCGAATCTTGGTCTCGAATATTTCACAACAATAATGACACTGACAGTTCTTGAACGCGGTTCGGACGTGCTGATCGCGTTCATTTTTATTTATGGAATTCGCCCTAAGTAGTAACTCAGTTTTATCAAAAAAACCTCTTTTAACATTCCCAATACACGAACACACCTACACCATAATTTCCAAATATTATAAAAGAAACAGAGTGCTCACTTAGGGGTGGCTATTCTCGCCCCTACTACTTAATAAGGATAGCCATTCACTCCCCCACTTGTCACATAACTTACGGTGTTAATGAAAAGCTTCCCATTCAATGTTGTACTGTGTAGAAGTGACATTGATTTAATTTATGGCAACACTATGTAATTGTGGTGTAGTGTTCTTTGTTACAGTACAATATCTTTGTGCTGTATCTACAATCTACATCGCAATCTTATGTTCTTTATCGCACGTTCAATATCTATTAAATGTTTCTACTATCTGTCATCAGCACGTAGTCGTTAGTATATAAGATGCACCTTTGGATAATTATAACCAGACTATACTACATCTTTGGTCTCATTTATACCTAACCATATACTGCCAAGAAGTTTGGCAAATTGGTGACCCCGACGAACGAATACGCAGCAAGAAACATGGCGCAACCACCGTGCAAGGCGAACATAAATCAGCAAGGAACACTTGAAGTAGCTGCTGGCACCTCGGTTTTATCCCGCATTCCGGAATTTTGGAAAGACCAACCCAGATTATGGTTCACGCAACTAGAAGCCATATTAGCACCACAGAAGCAAGGAGACGAATACAAATACTGTACGGTAATAGCAAAGTTATCCAAGGAAGAAATACTACAGGTTAGTGACCTAATCACTTCGCCACCGACTACAGATAAATACAAAAACATCAAGGAACGTTTAATTGATTGTTACGAAGAAACAGAACAGCGGCAGTTTCAAAAATTAATATCAGAGACATAACTCGGTGATCAAAAACCTTCGCAGTTATTACGTCAAATGCGAGTCCTCGGGAGAGGAAAAATCAGTGACGAAACAATTAAACTACTATGGTTCAGGCTTTTACCAACATCAGTTACTACGGTTCTAGCAGTTACGGAAGACATGGAAATTGACAAACTGAGCCTAATTGCAGACAAATTAATAATGAATTCAAAAGTAACCGAAATATCAGCTGTTAGCAACGACACTTCAAACGACAACAATACAGCATGCATTTTAACCCAGCTAGCAAAATTACAGATAGATATTGACGCAATTCAGCAAGGTCGATATGGCTATCGACCCAACACGCACAATCATTTCAAGGAACGTCAACAATTCCCGATTATGAGGCCGAGAACAAACTATAGAGGGGCAAATCGATTTTGTTACTACCACGGAAGATTCGGAAAATATGCAAGGAACTGCATTAAGCCATGCGGTTGGAAACCAATGACTTACGTACGGAACCAGGGAAACGAATAAGAGCACAGACAACGGCGAAACTCTGTGCAATCCACCCATCCAATCGCCTCACCATTACCGACCGAAAAAGTGGTATGAAGTTTTTGATTGACACGGGCGCAAATATCTCAGTCATTAGCAAGCAACAGAGATATTCAATTTTTCAAAATGAACAATACACACTATACGCTGCAAATGGGACTAAAATTAGGACTTACGGCGAGAAGACGCTTACCTTGAATTTAGGACTACAACGATGTTATAAATGGAATTTTATAATCGCCGATGTTACACAACCAATAATTGGAGCAGATTTTCTAGAGCACTATAAACTATTAGTCGACATAGCTGGTCGCAAACTTATCGACAAAGTTACAGAGCTGACAACGCATGTAACTTCAGAAAAAGCGGCACAACAAGCAATTCGTACTATCGCAGTGGGAACGAATCCACGTATTACGCAACTTTTAAACAAGTACGAAGACATCACGAAAGAGTCCTCTCTACGCAATGCGCCCAAACATAAGATTGAACACCACATTATCACTATAGGACCACCCGTCGCAGCTCGGGCAAGACCATTACCTCCAGAAAAATACGACATAGCCAAAAAGGAATTTCAAAGTATGATAGAACTCGGAATTTGCCGACCGTCAGATAGCCCATGGGCAAGCCCATTGCATATGGTAAAAAAGAAGAATGGCGAATGGAGACCGTGCGGAGACTATCGAATGCTCAATAGCACGACAGTTCCGGACAAATACCCACTACCAAGATTAACTGACTTTACATACATATTAGAAAATAAGAAGATACTAAGCAAGATAGATATACGCAAAGCATACCACTGTATTCCTGTTAAGGATATAGAGAAAACAGCCATCATCACACCTTTCGGACTTTTTGAGTACTTAAGAATGCCTTTCGGATTACGCAATGCGGCACAAACATTTCAACGATTCATGGATTCCTTATTTAGAGATTTAAATTTCGTATTTATATATGTAGACGACTGTCTCATCGCATCGGACAGCGAAGATTTGCATTATCAGCATTTAGAAACGGTTTTCAAACGTTTACACGAGAATGGAATAACCATTAATCTCGAAAAATGCGAATTTCACAGAAGGGAAATAGATTTCTTAGGTTATCATATAACGAGCCAAGGAATACAACCTACCGAGGAAAATTACAAGGCAATCATGGAATTTCCCAAACCGAAAACGATTCAAGAATTAAGAAGATTTTTGGGCATGGTCAATTTCTACAGAAGTAATATTCCACGCGCAGCGGAAAATCAAAGAGTTTTAAACGAATTTCTACATGGTTCAAAAAAGAACGATAATTCACCTGTTCCTTGGACAACGGAAGCAGACCAAGCTTACGAAAAATGCAAGGAAAGCTTGAAAAACGCGGTATTAACAGCGCATCCTTCCCGCAACGCATCACTAGCGCTCATGACCGACGCTAGTGCTACTTGCGTTGGTGGAGTTTTACAACAAAAATCCGGACGCAATTGGGAACCATTAGGTTTTTTTTCACAAAAATTGAGCGAAACTCAACAAAAATATTCTACGTTTGACAGAGAGCTGTTGGGAATTTACATGGCCGTCAAACATTTTCACAGATTAATCGAGGGAAGAGAATTTACAATATTTACGGATCACCGACCTTTGACATACGCATTCTCCCAAAAACCATCATCAAACGATACACCGCGACGGGTCCGGCAGTTAGATTTCATTTCACAGTACAGTACCAACATCCAACACATAAGCGGACGTGACAATATTACCGCCGATGCCTTATCTCGAATAGAGGAAATATACGTGCCATCACCTATCGATTACGCTGAATTGGAAAAATGTCAATCAACAGATAATGAACTTAGTAAATTACGTGACAATAAAAGATTAAAATTCAAAAACATTACGCTTCCGGGTTCCACAATAAACATCACCTGCGACACGTCTACTGGAAAAAGCCGCCCCTACTTACCAAAGCATTTTCGCAAACAAATTTTCGATACCATTCATGGTATGAGCCATCCAGGAAAAAGAACTACGAGGAAAATGATAACCCAAAGGTATTTATGGCCGTATATGAACAAAGATATCAATAATTGGTGTAGATCATGTTTAGCCTGCCAGAAATCAAAAATACAACGACATACGATATCACCTCCTGGTGCTTTTATGACAGCGCAACGTTTTGAGCATTTGCATATTGACATCGTCGGGCCACTTCCGATTTCACAAGGGAAGAGATATTTAATCACAATCATAGATCGTTGTACGTCATGGCCCGAAATATTTCCGGTAGAAGATATAACTGCAGAAACAGTAGCCAAGACGCTTTTCGAAGGATGGATTACTCGTTTTGGTTGTCCATTGCGCATTACTACGGATCAAGGCCGACAGTTTGAATCAAGAATATTTGAGTCACTCTCTCGATTTTTGGGAATACATAAAATTAGGACAACACCTTATCATCCGGAATCCAATGGAATGATAGAGAGATTTCATAGAACTTTAAAGGTAGCGTTAATGACAAGAGAATCCAACGAAAATTGGTTAAAAGAAATCCCAACAGTTTTACTCGGGTTGCGGAGTAGCTTGCGAGAAGACACAGGTTATAGTTCAGCAGAGATGACATATGGAACGCCAATACGACTCCCTGGAGGGTTTTTTGAGTCATCAGCAGCACAGTTATCAACATACGAAGAATTTGTAAAACAAATTCAAAAGGGCATCACACAAATGACGTCAATTCCGAAAAGAAAAAACCATAACCAAGCTATATTTGTGCATCCCGAACTCAAAGAATGCTCACACGTATTTGTTCGGTGTGATAGAATGAAGAAAGCCCTGACGCCGCCGTATGAAGGACCCTACCCAGTAATTAGTAGAACAGATAAAACATTTTGCATTAGAATTAGGGATAAGGAGACAGTGATATCAATTGATAGATTGAAACCAGCTTTCATGATCAATGACGAATCAAACTACGTGCCAGATTCAAAGGATTGCGACAGACATTCACACACGTACGCTACACGATCGGGACGTAAGGTGAAGCCAGTGGTACGTCTATAAAAATCGCTGATAGAAGCAAGTTATTCGTATATATATTAGCATAGATCTTAACATATACCATTAATTCACAACTACTCGTAACAACAAGGCATCTAAAATGGGAAATCAAAGTTCTAAGGACCAGATAACATACAATACGGACAGTTGCCTCAATCAAAACGAAGCGGACAAACTCCGTAACCTGATCCAGGAGGACTTACGGTGGACAAGAAATGTTGCGATGGGACAGATTATTTTAACAATCGGTGCGATCCTAATTTATGGCATAATGAAAACACTGGACAGAAGAATGAAGAGTTTAACGGAAAAAAATAATAAACACTCGTGCAACAGCTAAGTCAAAATTACAGACGTCAGCAAATCGCACCACAACAGGCGTCATCAAATTCCACCGCGTACAATAGCATTATTATTTATATACATCAGCAAATAACTAGTAAGGTCTAGATCAAATTTATATTGTAAACACTATTACCATAATATTTACTTTTTTTTTTTTTTTTCTTTTAAAGGGGGGTGTACTGTTACAGTACAATATCTTTGTGCTGTATCTACAATCTACATCGCAATCTTATGTTCTTTATCGCACGTTCAATATCTATTAAATGTTTCTACTATCTGTCATCAGCACGTAGTCGTTAGTATATAAGATGCACCTTTGGATAATTATAACCAGACTATACTACATCTTTGGTCTCATTTATACCTAACCATATACTGCCAAGAAGTTTGGCAAATTCTTCATAATGTATTTGTTTTGTAATAAAGTTTAATTAGGCTGGTTATTTTTGTTACGGAATATTTAATTATGTTTTTCATAGCCTCGTTGGTGTCGTGGTCGCAAATGTTAGCTGGGTTCCAATTCGGAGGTCGAGCAAAGTGATACTGAGGTTTTTTCATCAGATATTTCTCAGTAGCAGCCCGGTTGATAGCAATAGGCTTGCCCTCTAACATGAAGTTTAAGACGATGATAACCGACTTTTAATGATTTTATACTGAAGATGACGTCTAAACGAGTAGTGTTAATGATTTGGAAAAAATATATGTTGAATTAGAGCATTTTCTTAATATTTTAATATAGGCATATTAAGGATTATGTTTATATTGCATAGTGAAATTAATTTGTAAAGTTAGGTCTAACGCGGATAAAAAACTGAGAATCGCGCAAAATCTATCAAGCGTATTTTTCTGAAACCTTCACCATTTTAAAGATCATTTAATGATTGATCTTTTATTCGAGTTTAATTAAAATACCTTTTGTTTTTTGTATAATATATTAATAATGCGTCTAATTTGGGACAGCGCTTCTTGATGGGCGAGTCCTATTACTCGCTGGACGTACGACGCGTTGCGAGAGCTCAGTACAGAACACGCAAGCCAACCACTTAAGGTCACTGTCATATATATGCGTCTTAAACATAACTTACGTAATGTGGGTGTAATTATAGGTACCTTCACCTCTGCGTAACCCTTTGGGGAATTCAGGCGAAGCATTATATTAAATATATTTATATTTTAAATATAAATGAAGTGAACCTGTAGGTTTCTGTTTCAGTATTAATGATTTTTAAAGAAAATTATGGTTCTTCAGCATTAGTTTCGTTAACAATTTTCATTTCCAAGGAAGATTATTATAGTTTAAATTTTGTGTAATTGAAGTGAAAACTTCTTTAAAGGCGTTGGGCATTTTTGAGATGGGAAAAAGCAATTGAACTCGCGACACCGTTACCGACACCTCATTTTTGTGAACGCGTTTGTGCTCTTTATTTCTATTACGTTACGGATCAATGTTCTATGCAAGTATTTTTACTTTAAAGATTTTGGAATTATTTTTTTTTAGTTTTCATTTCTGTCGGCACTCCCGGAGTGCCACTGTTTTTTTTATATTTAAGTAGAGTTGTCTAGACTTACGCAAGCTCTGCGTAATATTTACCAAATTCTTAGGTTACTAAGCTCATAAAATAGGGTACTCTAAACATCGGGCAGTCACCAGATCAAAGCCATTCACCAACCCTGCCGATATTAAACCAATTTCTGAACTTTAACTTATAAAACTTTCTTATTAATATTATTTCGTGTCACTACCAAATATTAGTATTAAAATGTTATTAATATGACTGGTTGAACTTGACATTTCAAGAATTTGGTGCACGATTTCACAACTTTGCCTATTTCGTGAAATAAGTTGTCCGATAAGATTTTGGTAATAATAATGAAATTTGTTTTTATTTTTTTTATTTTACAATGTTCATAGTTTTTTTTTTGCCAAGTTCTATTAGATACGTCTAGCCTAGCATTAGCTTAGGTAATTTACTTGAGTTTATGTACACACATATAAACCGACAAGAAGAAAGGAGAAAAATACGTTCAAAGGTGATGCTTATTTCTGAAGAAATCTCTTCCAGCATACCTGCCTCCTTCATAAAATAAAAAAAACTTAACTGTTCACTAATTTAAATATAAACATACAATATGAGAATATACTTAAATACATACTTCTGAAATACATATCACTAAAATAGATATAAATACTTAATTAGAATGTAGTATAAAGTAATAAAAGACATAATAGGTAATTTTTTTGTTTTTAATAAACAGGTACTCCACTCCGCTACTTACTGAGACAAGCCCCTGGGACACTGGCCTGTTAATCAGAAGGACAGCAACAGCTGTTCTATTCTCTAAAATTCTGACTGTCAAAAAATTTCGTGAAGTGACCTGTCAATAGTGTCAATCTGACTCTGAATGACAGCTTACTTCAAGCTCACTTCAAATAAGTTTTTCGTGATAGATTTTTACAGAATCCATAAGCTTTTTAATTCTTAAAATCACGTAACCCTAAAATGCGGACGGAGCTCGCCATTTCTAATAAACCATTTTTCTCAATCAATAAATCACCTTAGTCACGTTTTTTCCGTTGTCCTATTTTCCCCTCAATAGTTGATCCCCTCAAAATTTATCGTCATAATTTTTGTCTTGTTTTACAAGCAAATTTTTTTTTTTACGAGTTTTCAAAGTGTTGGGGTGGCTGGTCGTTGTTTAGATAACTTTTTTTTTACATGGGCAACCCCGCTTACGGTTGACAACAATTTTAATTTTGTACGTGAACATTTTTGTTTCATAATTGTGTGAAATATTTTTAATTTCGCTCTGAAGATAGGGCTTTGTTTTATCGATTTTTGTTCGTTTATTTTTGCTGCTTTTTGTGTTGGGGCGTCTAGTTTTTGTGGTCTCGTTTTTTGAAATTGTTTCTGTGCAGGTATTTAGAACTTGAGATTTTAGTCCGTATTTAAAATAGTCAGATAGGCAGTAGCTCCATGTAAAATACTGGTATTCAGCCGCATCCGGTTAGACTGGAAGCCGACCACAAACTAGTCGGGAAAAGGCTGGGCAGATTGATTGAGTTAAAATAGCTCAAAGGCTTTGAAATTTTGCCGCAATAGGATCGAGCCTTTTAAACCAAAGTTTAGAATCTATTGTACACACGGCTACACATCAAGCTACACATTTCCAGTTTATGCTGATCTCGCAATGTATAGAATTTCTGTACAATGTGAGGTCAGGTTATACTGGAAATGTATAGCTTGATGTGTAGCCGTGTGTACAGCTTGTAGGGATAGATACAGAGTAGGTATTATCGAAGAAACGCATATCTAAGCAGTTTGAAAACAAAATCTCGTGCATATATCGCATATATCGTGCGTATATCGGCCGAGCGCTGCAAGCAGAAATAGTCCTTACGGTGTATAGATATACGTGTCTTCGATGGTACTTTTTCAAGTTTAAGAATTTCATAAGCTTTTCATATTTTATCATCATTCTCATTCTCCTGCCCTTATTCCAATTTATTTAGAATCGATGCAACATGTCTTTTTCCATACTTCTCTATTAAGAGTCCCACATTTCAATCGCTTGCAATTATTATTGACATTTTTATTTTTTAATTGGGTATCTGATGAAATGTCGGAGTAGTACCTAAAGGTACACCTATCTGACGCTTCGGAAAATACAGTCATGATCTAAAGGTATATTTTTCTGTATTCATCACACGAGATGACGTGATGTTAACATTAAAAAAATTGAACACAAACGAAACTTATTATTATTTCTTTATTATTATTTAACCATTTATTTTGTATGAACGCCTTTATAAACAGACAAGAAGAAAATAACAAAAGATCCGTACAAGGGTGATGTTTATTTCTAAAAAAAATATCTTCTAGCTTACCTGCGATAGGAAAGTAGATAAAAAGAGATGACAACGTGTGTAAGAGTAGAAAATAAAATAAAATACATAAACAATAAACAATTCACATGTTTAATTTTTTTTTTTTTTGCGTCATAAAAGTACAACCATAATATAATTCGATATTTTTAACATTTGGCAGGTAGACACTATAAACGTAAATAAATAGGTTCCTGCACATAAATACTAATCAATAATGTGATATCATATTTCATACCTTTCTAATGTCTTATAAGTGTTGTTCGTTAAACTTACATCACATGATAATTATTTAGTTCGTATTTAAGCACTAATCGTCGTGTCGGGTGTGCGGTGATTATTTTAATTTATCAAACAATGTTTTTGTTTTCCTTTTTTATTTGTTTTATATTATTATTTTTATTGTTTTATTTATTTTGTAATCCCCTGGGATTTATAGGTCCGTAGGTATGTCCGTGGCATCACAGCGGGCCATATCAGAATACCAGCGCTGCGGTATTTATTTATTTTTAAATATCGCAGCATCATGCTGAGATAGGAGCCTTTTTGGCCTCGCACAGGTCGTATTTTCCTTTTTTTTGTTAGTCTAGAATGCTCCTTTTTATTTTTGTTAATGTTTGTGCCTTTTTTTTATTATGTTTTGTATTTCCTGTGCGTGTCCCAAATAAAATATTTTCTTTCTTTCTTTCTAATCACTCACCAACAATTACTAACACTGATATTGTTATTTAGGTATTGTAAATAATATGAGAACATACTTAAATACTTAACCCTTCAAAAGCACATTGAATCGTGACTCCACCCAAAACTGACGTCACAAAAACAATTAAAAACACCACACTTAATTAACGTTAACCACACCCAATACACGCCTTAAACAATCATAAACATTGTAGAACTAATTATAGGAGCTTGTGTTACCAAATTAATATCGATGTGGGATTAGTTGTAACTGGTATGAAGTGATCCCTTGGGAGTACATACCTACTTGTTAGAGACGAATACAGTTATTGGAATAGGCGTAACCTAATTCCCTTATTAATTACTTAGTTCATGGAATGGAAACTTGGTAGCTATAGTTTCTCGATCAAAAACAATGCCCATTTTCACGAGCCCTAAATTAATACCTAAGTAAAAGCACGCTGTTGAATCTTTAACTTACGGTGCTGATCCGTGGGTTGAAAATCCAGCAGCACAATTTTATTTAGGCATTCATTTATACCGAAGATGGAAGAAACCAGTTATCATGGATTCATGATTCCGTCGGTTATAAAGGTCTTAAAGACGGCCAAAGATCAACCAATGACAATCGGGACCAACGGCTTAATGTGCTTTCCGAGGCACGGAGGGGTCTCGATATGTACTGGATAGCCATCCACGATCCGACCGTGGCTTAGCCTTCGATCTACCCGTGCGGCTGTTATAATTTAGCCACAATTATTTATAAATACTTTGTCCCATAATTAAAAACCTAAAATTATTATAATATATACATTATCGCTCAATTACGACAACAACCAACATTCTCCCAGGTTACACTACCAACCAGTTACCCAGCAACCACTAATTGTCTCTCTCGGGGCAAACTAAGCGAACATGGCCCGATTTGCATGAACATGTATCCGTAATGTACTTACCTAATGTTAGTTGCTACATGTGTGATTTGTATTCGTTAATACACGCCATAGATGGAGAAGATACCTACATTCCTGGCTGTAAATGCCGTAAATTTAGAGAGACTTTCCTGTTTTGGGGAATTAAAAATAAAATCATCAGGTGAAGGGAATTTTGATAATCATCAAGTTTCATTAAAAGTTTGTCTTGTACATTCTTAACCAATTTACAAAATAAATATTATTTCTAAACATTGCACAGTCATGATTTTTGTTTTTTTTTTTTAAATACGTATCGCAACTGTCCTAGAGGTAGGTTCTCGTATACATATAATATTCTATGATTTTATATATTTTATTTTATAGCTAAGTTTTCGAATAACCTAGAACAAACTACTTAAGTCCAACCAATTACATAAGTAACTTAAGTATACTCAAGTTCTCGCTTCTTCCGACACTTTACAAGAAGAAACGTGATTACCACTTTTTAGCCTTGAAATTGTATATTATTTCGAAGATACAAACTGTATTTAATGTCAAAGCCTTACAAACAGTGACAGGGTTGAAAACTTGAAACCTCATTTTAACTCATTTCTACTTCGTCTGATATTTGTAATAGGTAAGTAATAACACAGTATTTTCTCACCGACAGTTTAGGGTTATGTGGCAAAATAAGGAACCCATAGTGCGTAGGACCGTGGCTGTGGATGGTACCTATGACTATAAAATTTACCCCTATCTTTGAAATGTAAGGCAAACAAATTAAATAGATTCCAATCTTGGGGGCTTACTCTTGATTTCAATTCCGATCTATCGACATTGGAATTGTGACGTTTCGTACTCTTTGTTCGACACTAGCGCCAAATTGTTAGCAGATTGGGTGTGCATTTCGGGAACGGGCTTGGCGTGCTTTAAAAGCTACTCTTAACTTTATTTTGACAGCTGTATTATGGAATTGTTTCATATCTTTAATTTTGAGACACGTATAGTGTAAATAATAAGTTTTCTCAGAGATCTAAAAAAATCTTTAGTATTTTTTAGAAAAAACTCTCTTATAGAACCCTTAAGTCTCAGCAGCATTATATAAAACTACCTCATCAAACTCAAATGGCAAGTTGTTATAATATTAACAAAAAACTCATTTTTACTTAAAATTAAATACTAGCCAGTAGTATTGTTCGTCGCTGTCTTTTCTTCACGCAAATGCTGCTAATTAGTTCAATTTCAATGCTGCTTGTAAGTTGTGGTCCAAGTTAAGAAATAATAACTAAAATACGGAGAGCTAGGCAAAGATCGTCATTCACTGGACGCCTGAGGGAGGACATCGTCGACCTCGACGATGTCCTCCCTCAGGCGTATCGACATCCTGAGGGAGGACATCGTCGAGGTCGACGATGTCCTCCCTCAGGATGTCCTACCTAGGCCACGGCGATGGTGGTGTGATGATCTGATAATGTTTACAAGACCAACATGGACAGAAATCGCACAAAACATAGGTTTGGAAGGAAAAAGGGAACGCCTGTGCCCAGCAGTGGGACACAATAACAAGAAAAAAAGCAATTATGCTAGTTTTTTTCCTGCTTCTACGCGGAGTCTAAGATGGGGTTTAAAAAAATAAATGTTATAACTATTTAGCTTTTTTCTCATCTACACTAATATTACAACGAGAAAAGATTTGCATTTTTCTTTGTAATGAATAAACTTAAAAACGACTGGACCGATTTAAAAAAATATTTCATCAGTAGAATGCTTTATTATCACTGAGAAATATAGGCTATAATTCATAAAGATATCACGCTGGCGGAAACTAGTTGAACAATGTTTGTGTATTCTAAATTCTGGAGCTCGTGGTAAGTATTAACACCCGCACGGGTCAATCCATCAGGTTAAGCTACGCTTGCCGAGGATGGTCCGTGAATGGGTGACCATCTTTACATACCGAGCCTCCTCTGTGCCTCGGAAAACATGTTAAGCCGTTGGTCCCGGCTATCATTCGTGGATCTTTAACAGTCGTTACGTAGCCCGAAAGTCTGACAAGCAGTCTTACCAAGGGGTATCGTATTACCCAGTAACTGGGTTGTGGAGGTCAGATAGGCAGTCGCTTCATGTAAAATACTGGTATTCAGCTGCATCCGGTTAGACTGGAAGCTGACCCCAACTTAGTTGGGATAAGGCTAGGCAGATAACTCTGATAGTCCCTCTATCAGAGTTTAGAGCACTTTACCATTAAAATGATAATTTAGGAACAGAAAGTCCAGCAGTGGTCGAGGTTGACTGAAGTGCCAGAATAATATTTTTTTTAATCAAATGAAATCGCTACAAACTTCTAAATTAGACTCCGAAAAGAAACACCTGCAGACTACAACAATAATAATAATACTTAATTGTTGAACACTCGAGCTACAGCGCCATTTTCTTCTACCACTATACAGTGTGCTCTGTCCTCAGTCATGCTCAATTATATTAATGATATCTCCCTGCATTAAACTACCTAAGGAAATTATAAGAGAACCTCTATTCTGTATACAATCGACTTAAAAAAAGGGGTAGTGCGTATTACAATCCGCTGGATGCGAGAAGCACAAAACCGGTCGAAGTGGCGGTGTTTGGGCCTATGTTTGGCCTATGTCCAGCAGTGGACGTCTTCCGGCTGAAATGAAAATGATGATCATGATGGTCTTCACGATAGTCTTCACCGATGTCAGATTAACTCAGAAAATAAATATTATGAATTGAAATTTTACATATCCATTTCATTCCAATTTTATTCTCCTCATATAAATGTGAAAGTGTTTGTTTATTTGTTTGTTACGCTTTCACCTTGACCTTGACCTTGACCTGGGTTAGGATAAAGGATACTTTTTATCCCGATATTGCCACGGGATCGAGACATATGCGAGTGAAACCGCGGGACGCAGATCGTCTTCTATAAACGAAGTAATTATTCTAACACCGTACACAGCTTTAAACAGACACACGAATGCTTTTAGCCCACCTTGTTCCGTCTGATTCGTGAGTTAGTTAATAAAATACGAGTAACTATAACACCGTAAGACTTGATGTCGTGGGGAATAAGAATTGGAGTTAAATGAAACTTTTTGTTTTAGGTAAAGCCTGATAAAAGGGCATTTAGAGGGAAAATATTATAAAGGACGTGAAAAATAAAGATTCTTGGAGGGAGAAGGGATTGATTGCTATTTCATTTTTGGTATGCATAAAGTTATATTTAAGATTGCTGTATTAACCCACATTAAAATTTTTGACAGTTTAAGAGCATTCATTGCGTTTTTTACGTTGTTGAGCAGATTTTTTTTTTCCAACTTATGGAGCAATGGAATAGCAATCTGTTACAAATCGAAACAAATTATGATTGATCGTGTATTACGCAATTAGAGGGTTAGTAAGAGACAAGGCAAAAACTGTCTTGATTTCCATCCCCACCTAAGAGGATTAAAAAAATGAATGTATCGATGTATAAAAAACGGATCAGTAGGTATTTAACTTGATTTAGATGCATAAAATACATGTGTAATTGTATATCTTATTATTTTATATGTATTATTTAATATATTTTATATATCTTAATTTTTTCTCTCCTTAAGAACACTTGTATGATTTTTATGTAGATCTAAATAACATGATCATTCTGCCCTTATTCCAATTTATTTGTGATCGGCTTATGTCCTTTTCGTCCATACCTCATACCCCTTCCCCGCCACCCCTCCCTCCCCTCCTCCTCCTCCCTCTTCCTTATTTCTTCTTTCTTTCTTTCTTCTATTAGTCGTCATCTGTAGTCACTCCTTTTCTAGCCATATCATCTTTCACACAGTCCATTCATCGTTTCTTTGGTTCCCCTACTCGATATACATACTCAAAACTTTTCGGGTAGAATAAAATAATACAAAATTAAAATCATCATTTTCTATCAAAATAAAATGAAAAACTGTATTCATGTAAATTTTCTATGAAACGATCAATCATATCGATATTATGCAACTGTGCATAATGTATGTGCGAAACTTGGCTCATCGTTAAAAAGTTTGGCAACAAAATATCACCATTAGATTTAACTTTTTTACAAATCATCCTTCTTATCTACCAAGAAGGTTTGAACTATCAGTTTTATGACAGCAAAGAGCAGCCATATTTAAAATGAAAAATTTATTTCATATTTCGAATTGAATGTCATAACTTTTTTTCTTTGCAACATCTCAAGTTGTCAGCTAACTCACGGTTACCAACACAAAAAAGAAACTAAATTTTTAATTCGTAAACAATTTATTCGAATAAAATTCCGCTCAATCAACGCTTCAACTGCGGTGGGGTCACAACAAACAACTTAAATTTAAAATATATTCGCGTCAATTAACATATCAACATTGAAATTTTAATTTCGGATACGACACCGCTCGGCGGTCAGATATTGCTGCCACGATTTACAGATAATTAACCCTTGCCAGTCGAAAGCACCGAACGATCATATATTTAAAAACGTGTCGAATGCAGTTGATTGATTAATTTCGTGTGGTTTCGTTGTTTGGTTTAATTTATTATCTCGTGATGAAGCACTAAAGAATAGGCGGATGTTTTTGTGATAGTCATGTTAAAAGGTTGTTTCATTAACTGATAACAGTGGTTGTCAATCAAAGGCAATAATTTAAAGCAAAAATTCTCATTGTTTGTTTAAACAAATTCTTTTTTTTTTACCCGACTACGGCGAAGCAAAAAGGAGGGTTATTTACCTTTTTGTTTATGTTTTGTTAAAAACAAAATTAAAAATAAAATTAAACTATTCACTACAAAACGGTTTTACAAAGTTATTTTAACACGCAAAACGAAACGCTCTGCAAAATATTACAAGCAAAATGTTCCGGGAGCGAGTGCATTAACCAAATTCGTCGGCAATATCTCGCTAAGTGGCCTATCTATCCGAATATCCGCATAGAAGCTTGCCGTGCTGCGCTCATAATAACCTTTAGTCGGGATAACCGCCCGCTTCCAGTGCGGTCCACGCGATGAATGAGAGTACGGATATTAGAGATTTTCGGCGACCAAATTGTTGGTAAATTGAATGAAGTATTACGATATTTGAAAGGAAATTATCTAAATAAATTGTAGATGTTTATAGTATGGGGTTGTGGTCTTTGTTGAAATATATGCGCCCTGATACGAGATTAATTAATAAGAGTTAAAATTAATTAACATTTATGAAAATGAAAAACATGCAGCGCCGTCCTCGAATAAATGGGCTAAAAGTTAAAGGTTTGTGTGATAATGATGGACAAAAGTTGAATCTTTCTTGGGATAATGGCTTACAAGTGTAAAAAGCTAACTTATTGATTAGCTTCATCAGCCCAGAAAAACGCTAACCCAAAAACCAAACTAGCAGATGTTTAATTAAAACTACCCTCGCAATTTAAACAACCCTTTATCCGCTCGTCTCAAAACCAAACACCTATTTTTCCCGAACAGCCAACAGACTCGTCGGACTACCGCGGCATGTTTCACACCCGCACGCTTTCAATTTGCATTAAGGGTTTATCAGTTTTAATGTGAACACTAAAAGTTGTGCGCCGTCACCGCTAGGGGTTGCCTCGACCGCTGTTCGCATTTACGGGTTGAAAATTTTAAGTTGCTTTGAGAACGTCTTTTAAAGAAGATGGATTGCTCTCAGCATTAAGATTTTTATGTAAATAGTTTTTTTTTGCAGGGAATTTGTGGTTATATGATTTTAATGGATACCGTTTTAGTTTCAGATTTCTTGATAGTTTTCGAATGAAGTGGAAAATAAAGGTGATATTGTAATGGTAATGTGATTTGGGTTTCTTCACATTACTATGTATTAATCTGGTTACAGTAGATTAACCCTTTGTAAGAGCGGCTATGAGGTGACGAACTACTGTAAAATGTTCGAACAATACGCATGTTTATATTATCGGTTACCAAAACCTTACAACCTATCAAATTAAGAACTTCATACTACAAAGCAGTAAAACAAAATTATCTTTGAAACTGCGAATAAACGAAACTTATTCACGGAACAGACGGCATTCTGCGAAAATTATATTGCGTTACAATTGCATTACTGAGCTCCTGTTGGTACCCGCCACCCGAGTGGCGCCCAACGTGGGACCTTTTTAATTGCACTTTTTGCCTTGCCCGGGTAATTACCCACCTCGGAAACCCCGGGAAGTGTATGACGATGTTAATGTGCCGCCTAGTAAGCCGACTACAGTGAACAATAAACATTACACCGTTTTGTGACTTTTATACCCACTGCTGCAGGTGGGGGTTAGCTTTGAAACTTTGAATTCGTTAGTAGTTCTTGGAATTTAGTGTTTTGGGAAGCTGGAGAGGGTGTTTTGGATCTATTGGGTGGGTCGTAGTTTTTTTAGGAGTTTTTTTTTTGCTTCCATTACTTCCGATCTTGACATTATAAGAAAAGATTTTCTTTTCGGCCTGGCAACATTTTGTTAGTTGCTGAACCGACCAAAATGGTAATAACAATAACATATTATTATCATTTAGGTCGGTTCACAAAATATTTCTTTACACAAAAATAATCCTTACATATTATAAAACAACTAGCTTTAGCCCGCAGCTTCGGCCGTGTGGCTGTCGGAAAATATCCCACGGCTACGCACTACGGGTATAAGATACCTAATAGCCGAGGAAAAGGTCATTGACTCCTACCGCTGCGCCCGCGTTGTCGTCAACCATAATTATTTTGTTACGCGACATCTTCAACAATAATCGTCAAATTTCAGCCAGTTTACACAAAACCATAATGAATTATACACTAAAACCTTTCGAATGAATCACTCCGTCCATTGGTGAAAACCGTTTGAAACCGTTACGCCGAGTCTGAGACGCGGCGTGACGGACTTCCTTTCATCATATTATAAAACTAAGTCCCCCGCCGCGTCTGTCTGTCGGACTGTCTGTCTGTCTGAACGCGATAAACTTAAAAACTACTGAACGGATTTTCAAACGGTTTTCACCAATGGACGGAGTGATTTATGCGGAAGGTTTTAGTGCATAATTCATTAAGGTTTTGTGTAAACTGACTGAAATTTGACGATTATTGTTGAAGATGTCGGAAAACATCATGCCGACTCGGACCTTTCCTCGGCTATTAGGTATATAATCCCGGTATCGGTAGTACGTTCCCGTGGGATATTTTCCGACATGTACGCGGGCAAAACCGCGGGCAAAAGCTAGTAATTCATATTTACAAATTACTGTGTGTATTTTCGTTAGAAAAATATGTTTCTTATAATAGCAAAATATGTTGAATGCCCAATTACTATTCTGCAACCAGCTGTATCTATTTATTTTTCTTATTATAACAACAAATTTTACTTTCCAGACCTATTATTATTTGCGAATAATGTTTACACAGACATACTAAGGGCATCTTTAAACAACAAACACAAGCGTCCTGCCTATCTGACCTCCACAAACCAGTTACTAGGGGTATCACGGTACTGTTTGGTAAGACTGTTTGTCAGACTTTCGGGCTTCTGAAAGAACTACGAATGACAGCCGGGACCAATGGCTTAACGTGCTTTCCGAGGCACCGAGGGGTCTTGATATGTAATGCATGGTCGTCCATCCACGAACCGACCGCGGCAAGCATAGCTTAACCTTCGATCGACTCGTGCGTCTGTTATCATTGAGCCACAAGCCCCTTTTGATGTCTTTACTACATAATTGGCTAAGTTCATGCCCTTAAACTTTTATTGATAAGTCCTTGAACCGTCTTCTTTCATGAAAGAACCGGCCAAGAGCGAGACGGACTTGCTCATTAAGTGTTCCGTACCAGCGTACAATATTTAGGAAAAAACTCCGAAAAAAAAACACGTTTCTTTTCTGAGGCATCCCCTTTAGTTTTTAACTTTATTTCATACTAGCTGCGCCCCGCGGTTTCACCCGCATACGTCTCGATCCCGTGGGAATATCGGGATAAAAAGATATTACACAACTCACTTTCGCATTTATCATATTATAATATATATTATAATATGATATGTTTGTTACGCCTTCACGCTAAAACAGCTTAACAGATTTAGATGAAATTTGGCACAAGGGTAGACCATGACCTGGATTAGGACGTAAAATATCTTTTTATCCCGATATTCCCACGGGATCGAGACGTATGCGGGTGAAACCGCGGGGCGCAGCTAGTATGAAATAAAGTTAAAAACTAAAGGGGATGCCTCAGAAAAGAAACGTGTTTTTTTTTCACAGGGTGTCTGCTAAAGAATGGATAACCTTGAAACAGCATATAATAGACCCTATGGCCGTTCTAATAAAATACAAAAATAAATATATCCCAAGTAGTACCTAAGATTTATAACAAACTTTTTTTACCTTATTTTACATTTTTCTTCACCGCGAACACATATGAATGAAATTCATCGTTTATTTGTTGACAGGGTGTCTGCTAAAGAATGGATAACCTTGAAACAGCATATAATAGACCCTATGGCCGTTCTAATAAAATACAAAAATAAATATATCCCAAGTAGTATCTAAGATTTATAACAAACTTTTTTTACCTTATTTTACATTTTTCTTCACCGCGAACACATATGAATGAAATTCATCGTTTATTTGTTGTTGTAATATTGTAAATTGACTATGCCGACAGAGAAGCAGTAAATGTGACTAGAAATTGTCCAGTATAGTTTAAAAAAAATGTATCTTATGTACTACTTGGTATATATATTTTTATTGTATTTTTTTTTAGAACAGCCATAACATCTATTTAATAATGCTATTTCTAGGTTATCAATTATAGCAATAGGTCCACAATTTGTAAAAATGTCAACTCTCTACTTATTACGGTTTATGAGCCCGCTGACAGACAGACGGACGGACGGACAACCGAGGCTTGGTTATAGGGTTCCGTTTGGCACCCTTCAGGTACGGAAATACGGAACCCTAAAAAACTTCAATACAACATGATTACATTATAACATTATTTAACCGAAAATAACATTTTCCCATTCATAATAGGACATATTTCTACCAAAAAGCTCAGGCAAATTGATCATTATTTTAGGTAATAATTCACTGAAACCATACCGAGCACATTATTTTGCGGCGGGTAGGTAGATATAATTTTTCTGTAAGTACCCTGTGTAGGGACATTGTGTATTTTTCTGAATCTCATTGTGTTCTTTGTATCATTTTATTGTACGTGGATATGGTTTTCGTGGAAGAGACGGAAAAATATTTTTGTGTTGAATTATTTAGGTATGTTTTTGTTTACATACACGGATTTACATAATTTTAAAAACTAACAGACTTAAAATAATAATATTTACAAGTATATAATAAGGGGGAAATGATCATAGGACAAAAAAAAATTCGTCCGCATCGCTGTCAACAGGAAAAGTGCCCAAAAGGCTGGCAGCATTGCCACGTTGTATGGCAATTCTGATTCTTTGGCCAAAGAATAGGCCAGTCCTCTGGTCACGTGAAGAGTCTATTAACCGCTTGGCAATGTTTTAATTTGAAAAAACAAGTGGGCACTCGGACCCCGTGGCCGTGTGTCAACTAGTGTTTTAGGACACGGGCCTCCTCTTAATCAGAGGGAGTGGGCCGTAATCCACCCCGCGGGCCCAGTGCGGATTGGTAGATGTCACATGTCTTCGAATTTTTGGTTCTAGGACATGCCGGTTTCCTCACAATGTTTTCCTTCACCGTTTTGAGAGCAGTGGCAATGAAATAATTGACACAAAGTTAAGCGCTTGCCTGGGTTCGAACCTCCTACGACCTACAACTCGTTAGTCGCGGTCGTTACCACTGGGCCACCACTCACACTCTCGAAATCACATTTGAGCATACTTAAATCTGGAGCATTCCTACTGAAAGATTTTTGTAACCATACATACATACATACATAAACTCACGCCTTCTTCCCATGGGGGTAGGCAGAAACTACAGACCGCCACCTGCTACGATCCTTACATACTCCTTTTGCCTCGTTTACGTTCATACATCTGGTCATACACTCCCGCCGGTTGCGAGTACTACGAATTCTTTTGTAACCATATTTTGATTAAAAAGAGTGTCCGTGGAGTTTCTTGCCAGTTACCTACTACGCTTTGGAATGGGCAACTAGCGTCATATTTCTGACTGACGGACCCCTTGAAAATTCAACAGTGCCTGTAATTGGTTTATTTGAAATAATAATGCTTTGTGGTTGAGTTTTGAAAATAATAAACAATCCAGCATCTCTTGATCTGAGTTCTGAGAGAATGTGTCGGGTATTACGTTAGAATGTTCAACGGTTTCATGTTATTGTGGAAGCAAATCCTTTGCTGTGTTCCCCTGTAAGCCTCTACACACAATAGATACTTTACCACTAAAACTTTGTGACAAACGCATGTGTGCGACTTTTAGTCGCAGCGATACAGTCGTGTGTTGTGAAAACTGCGGTTATACGATATCAAGGCATGCATACAGGCGTTTGGAGGTTAGGTACAGACAGGAAATTAATTGCTAAATAAATTGAAAGAAAAAAATATTTATTGCGTTGGGATACGTACAGGAAAAAACAGCGGCACTTCAAAGAGTGCCGACAGAAGTGAAAACTTGAAAAAAATCGGCAGCACGGTAATCAACGCGTTGATGTCTTTTTAATGGTCAAAAGCTGGTGTCGTCACAGTGTCGCAAAATCAATAGTTTATTCCAATCTCAAAAATGCCCAACGCGCCTAAAGAAGTATTCAAATAAAAAAACCACGAATAAAAAATACACCCTAAAAAGCGGAGAGAAGCAGCTTTTTTATCGTATCAAATGCGCCTATCCTAAGGCCGTTTGTCCACTGCCATGTCAACGGGACGTCAACGAGAAAGATGACTGCGCCGAAGTAGCGATACATACATTTACTATGGCCAAGCGTCCACCGCGCATCCGTCAAGGGACCGTCACGTTGGTTTTGAATAATCTCGTTTCAGGTTGACGTCCCGTTGACGGTAGCGGTGTACAAATGCTTTTAGAGCGGGTTATGACTACAGGGTACATGTATATTTTGTTTGTGATAGAATGCGGCGGATTTGTACTGGGTTTTGGATTAACTGTTGCTTTATGGTTTAGGTTGTGGTCGTCTTTTTGTTGTACCGGATGGTTATTATCGTAGGCTGTGGCTGTGGATGCAACGGTGTGCTTTTAAGTTCTTAAGCCCGAATTAAGAGTTCACTGACTGTTTTTAATAGGTAAGATTTGAAAAAAAAATATAGTTGAAAACGTTGTAAGCCTCTATTGACTACAGTTCCTTGTAGATATTAACTAACTCTTCTGATTTATTTTGTGTGTGTTACTGGGCCTGCGTGATAGATTACAGTCTACTCGAAGAGACGAGGCCTGTGTTCTGCAGAGCGAACATTATAGGCTGATTCTGCATTAGGTGATATTAGTAATGAATTAATATTTTCCACAATTTCTGTTACTATTCTCAGGGGCATCTAGGTATCATAATATCCATGTCAGATGTACGAGTAATTATAATAATGTAAACATGTTTACCGACGGCGGTATATCATCCAGTACCTATCCTCTGATACAATTACGAATTCCCCGACCAATGAAAGTTTCCTAGTATAACAACAATATTAATAGGAGGCTCTATCATTTCCTGGATTCACAGAAAAAATAATAACAATCACAATTTCTGATATCAAAGGACTTTTCATAGTAATAGGACATCGTAATGGGTATTGACAATTCCAATATGCATAGCAATTTACTGTTCGGCCCTAGCGGACCCCGTCAGTTCTGCTGACATCTCTTAGAGACGCGCGTGGAACACAACGCGCCGTCGACCCGGGCCTGGTTCTTATCGGACGGCGAGCTACCTATTGCTTACTGTCCACAAGCCCGCGCCTACGGTGGCCGGGAATCGGCCTGCGATTCCCGACGCCCAGGATGTCTCCTGCGGTGGCTAGGGGCGTGAGGGCGTGAAATTTGCCTCTCCCTCACGCGTTCCGCTTTCTTCGCGAGCATTACTGCTTCGCAGAAGGAGGTGACGGCCTCCCATGCTCTCTCGCTCCGTAACTTGGCCTGTACCAGGGCCAGACGCGAGAGATCACCGCCACCGACCGCCTCCACATGGAGACGGTGATGCTCCACCCAAGCCGGGCAGACCTTCACCGTATGCTGCCATGGCCTCCGGGCGATCCGCACAGTGGTAACACCTGGGCGTTTCCTCCTGCCTTATCCTAAACAGGAACCTCCCAAAACAAGCGTGTCCGGTGAAGACTTGCGTCAGGCGGAAGGTGAGGACGCCGTGGCGTCTCTAGCCACTCCTCAAAGAGGGAGAGTGGCCAGCTTTGGTTTGTACCTTTGATTTAGGTGGTCTTAATCAGACTTCTGAATAAGCATCACTTCCATTAACCACACCGCCATTTACGTGCATTGTATACATAATTAATGTAAGTACATCAATATCGTCATTACCGTTGGCTGCTCTTTAGCTTAACGCTGTTAAAGGTTCTACCTTAGTGCTTGAGCGAGCGAGAGAGGTAATGAGTTGAAAAGACTTTTCGATCGGGATTCAATTATTTTCGATGAACATCCGGTAACCCGGTCATCATTTAATCCATCGTCATAATAATCAAATTTTTCTTTAAAATCCACTATAGGGACTTTTGCAGAAAAATTTACTGCTGTCTAACTAAACCCGTTAATTACACTTTATTTATTAAATCAATATTTGACAGTTTAATGCTGGACTCGGACCTTCCCCAAGCTGAGCTGAAACCACATCCTTCACCTTCTGTAATCCAATCAGCTCTCACACTCTTGTGTCTATGTGAATACTTGTTTTCGTACAGGACTTCTTAAAGAAGCATACAACCTGGATATACCCACAAAATCCGCTCTTTCCTCCGCTCCCCGCTCCCACCATATCCCCACATCGCCAATCCCCACGCGCCGGCGATAAATAATCCTCGACTCGCCCATTACACACGGCTGTACATCGCTTCCTGATAATTTATACTCCAAGAGTTACCTTAATATGCTGCTCCAGAGGTTTTATTTTACTTGCCGAAGTATCGTTAGGAAGGTCTTTAAGGAGATTCTTTGGGACATTATTGGGGCGGTGTTTTGCAACCTAGGTACCTTCAATCTTATTGGATTATTTTTATGGATTCAATCACTCACAAGTTTCGTGATTACTTGTCTACTTTCTGCATCAACGGGGCCTTTAGCGTTTTAGGATTTGAAATATCTTTTTGTAGACAATTAAAAAAATGATGATAATATCATGCCTGTGACCCTGATAATTGTGGTACTCCTACGAACTTTCATTAGAGGACCATGTTTAGGAGCTTTTGATGTGTAATATCTTTCCTCTCGTTTTCCTGAAATCTGTGGGAGTGGTTTCGTGAAAAGGGACGGAAGTGTGTAACAGGAAGCCGGGGAAGCGCGCACTATTTGATTTGACCAATGAGCGCGCGCGGTGCCTCAGTTGGCCATCAGATGGTACCAACCCATATTACGAGAGGTTGTAAACGGAATGACGATGATGATTAAGGTGATGGTGATGATGATATATACGTCAGTCAAGATGTCAGATGTTACACATCATATGCAACTACTGTAAGGTTCCCTCGTTTTTTTTTTTAAATTTACTGAAGACCTTATTAACGCCCTGCTCATAAGCTAATCGTTAATCTACTCGTCTAGTTACTGAGAACTACGATGTTAGTATTTACTAAAACTATCATCATTTACCAAGTTGCATCTTGATTCTCTTGATGTGTTGACACAGGAGGTGCTTGGCTAAATCAGTTGCTAAGCGAGACGTGCATTACGAAGCTAAGTAGACTAATGTCGCTGAACTTTAGTTTGAAATCCTGTTTTAAGCAGTATTTAAATGGTTGGTCTACAATCTGGATAGTTTAGCAGGAATAAACCAAATTATTTGCAAACCATCACTAAGTCGTTTGCTAAATATCCTTGGCCATTTGCATTCGCAATCAACGTGTGCAATAGCGAACCATCTCTACTTAATTTTTTTTTTTTAATTAATTCATTGACAGTCAACGCACAGCCAAAACCACTGAGTCTAGAAGCATTAAATTTTGCACAAGAGTTCCTTACATAACGAAGGTGAGCAAAATTTTTGAAAATTTAATCCCCTAGTAGGACTTATTAGGGGACGAAAGTTTGCTGTCATATTTGAAGTTAAACACGTAGAACTTGCTACTTGGACTTTTATTTATCAGTGAAAGTTAGTCGTATCTTCGTTTTTTGGAACCCCCAAGGCTCCAGAGAAGGTACCGAAGATAAGCACTAATAACTCAAACCCAAAGCATTTATTTCAATTAAACCATTTACAGGTACTTTTGAATTGTCAAAGAGTCGGTCAGTTAGTCAGAAAGTTGAAACTAGTTGCCTATTCCATAGCGTAGATCTTTATGGAGAAGAACGGGTAAGAAAATCCAAGGACGCTCTTTAATGTATTACAAAATCCTGGGTAAATAATTCTTGTTGCTTCTGTAAGTGAAAACAATGTATGTGTAAAAGAGATGATACGATGCATGGTATCATTCAGCTCAACCATTAAAGACATAATTGTATCCCCCTAAAGGGTTTAATTAGGCAATGGAAGTTCTTCATTTTTGCCGATGTGAAATCCCATGCGGCACACGGGTTGTTTGAGAGAATTTCCAATGGCTTATAGGTGTTCTTAAAGCTGGTTATTGTAGCTGTTCAAGGATGCCCATAGCCTGAATTGGCTACAAAGAGCTTTCTAAAAAGTTTTCTTTTATTCTACATGTGAAGATCGGTTGTTATGGCAAGGATCTTCATCTTCATCATTTCAGCCGAAATAAGTCTACTATTGGAAATAGGCCTCCCCCAAGCACCACCATTTCGACTGGTTCTGTGCTTCCCGCATCCAGCGAATTCCTGCGGCCTTCACAAGGTCATCGGTCCAACTTTTAGGACCTTCCAACGCTATGTCTTCCGGTACGTGGTCGCTACTCCAGAACCTTTCGGCCCCATTGGCTATCTGTTCTGTGAGCAATGTGTCCTGCCCATTATCACTTAAGTTTGGCAATTCTTCGGGTTATTTCGGTTACCTTGGTTCTCCTGTGGATCTCTTCAAGGATCTTACAAGAAGATTCATTAATACCTTGTTTACACATATTATCGTCTTTTCAAATGTAGACGATAATATGTGTTTACTAGCGAAGATAAACAGTTGAAGGTTCTAATGACAACCATCATTATCATCTGCCTAGCCTTTTCCCAACTATGATGGGGTCGGCTTCCAGTCTAACTGGATACAGCTGAATACCTATATTTTACATGGAGCGACTGCCTATCTGACCTCCACAAAATAGTTACTAGGTAACACGATACACCTCGGTAAGACTGGTTGTCAAGTTTTGGGCTTCTAACTACCCGCAACGACTGTCACAGATCTACAAATGACAGTCGGGACCAACGGCTTAACGTGCTTTCCAAGGCACGGAGGAGTCTTGGTATGTAAAGATGGTCACCCATCCGCGGAACAACTGCGGCAAGCGTAGCTTAGCCTGATCGATTGACCCGTGCGGCTGTTATTACTTAGACAATCATGACAACCATTCTAGTCTAAATCCGAAACTAACATTTCTATACTATATATCCATTTACTCGGCAAGGAACATAAGCCAGCCTTCAAATCTAGGTCAAACATGTAGGATATCTGTATATGACTTAGCAAAAACTTTCAAACGAGCTATTAGCAAAATTTGGTACGTACCCGTCAAAGCGACGATAAAATTCAGCTCTGAACTCATTACCCACCTTGTGTAAACTTAATATGCTGTATTTCATCCTGAAAACCGGTTTTGGGTACGTCATTTTAGGTTGAAACTATTTTTAGGACATAATTTCGGGGGATATGAGTTTTAATCTCATGGAGTTAGCTTTTAGCAGTGTTTTAACGTCGTTTGATCAAAGCTGGGAATATTGAAACTAGAGAAAAATTTTTGAATATTGCAGAACGTTGTTTGGACTTAATTAAACAAACTTGTAAGCAATGAGTTGTCGTCCGTTTATATGATACTTGATTTTTCGGCATATTCAGTTGGTTTTTTACGCAGTTCGGCAATTTTTATTTAAGGGTTTCCAGTGCTGGGACACGGGCTTTCTCTCTATGAGAGGAAGTGGGCCGTAATCCACCACGCGGGCCCAGTGCGGGTTGGTGGATGTCACATGTCTTCGAATTTTTGGTTCTAGGACATGTCGGTTTCCTTCACTGTTTGGAGAACAGTTGTGATGAAATAATTACACAAAATAAAGCGCCTGTCAGGGTTCGAACCTACGAGTACTACTCGTAAGTCCCGGCTGTTAGCCACCACTGATCTTCGTCTACCAAGGGTCTAAACTCGTTTAAATTCAAAACTCTTATCTAGTTTTGAGAGCTGCAGCAACTTCTTAAAATTCATCGATACAAAATCCACTTTAAAGAGAAACATTAAGCGGCCGTTCACACGACGCTGTCATCTACAACATATTCGGTTAAAAGTGGGGATCACACATCATCGTCAACGTCCACTGCATGATCATAACTGTTACTGTTAGCCTGTATCGTCGCACTGCTGGACAAAGACCTCTCCCATGGTTCCCAGTGCTTGCGATCCAGTGCTAATGTGAACCACTGGTCGTTTGTTTTGTCCAGCTTGTCCCGCCATCTTCTACGGCGTCTGCCGTATGATCATACAGTGTAAAAAAACAAATCCATTATGTAAATGCCATGTGATCCCAAAATTTAACAGTCAAAATAAAAAAGGCACGAGATCTATAAATATACCTATCAAACTTGACCAAACAAAATTAGTATTCCTCATGCTTCAAAAAGATACATACATAACCATATCTAATTGCATCAGTATCTTGCATGCATAATGTTAATCCTACTTGTTAATTCTGTGAGCGGTAGTTACTGATATGAGCCCCATATAATACCTTTTTACATTGACAACGGATGATGGTTGTAAATTGTCATAGATTATTGGAGTGTAGAGGTGACACATGTACTTTTGTCTGGTCATAGTTAAGTACAAGCTGTTGTCCTAGACTTCGTTTGCTATCGTTTCAATGGTTTAGGCGTAAATAATTAACAGACAGAGAGACAGACAGTTTCTTTTACATTCATAATATTTATTATAAAAATATGGATATGAATGTTCATATCGTCTGGCTAGTTAAGAAAAATTAAAACGAAATATTTCCTCGTGTGATAGTATTGATTAGGGTTTCTTCAAACTAACTAAACTACTTTCACGTTCTTCTTTTGCTGCTTCAGCATAGCTTGGGTTATAAGTAGTTTCGGCATAATGTACTTAATCAAGTTATATATTTTCATCACTTTCTCAAGGGCAAAAGACGCACTGTTTTGGAAATGTAATCGACTGTTGTGCCTGATTAAAGCCAATGCTAAAATGGGGTCGATTTTATTTGACTTTGGTTTGTTGCCAATTCCTATTCTACGGTTTAGGAAATTCTGTCGCCCGTGTGTCCCACTTATTCTTTGTCCACATTCATCTGGCTATCGGCCGAGGCTATTAGAATTAGAAGCGACGCCACATCCTTGTGGAGGGCGTTAATACCGCATTGCTAAGTAACAGTGGGCGAGCCACGACTTATGTGTCATAGCGTGTCATGGACCATAGTGAAGGGTAGATAAAGCCATGTCTTACTGTGTTGTGACGGCAGATATTCGTCCTGTTCATTTGTATGGAGCTTTTCATATAATAGTGGTACAAAATATGTCGAATAACTGGCGTAATGTTATACTATAGGTACACCACCATATAAAAATCAATTGCCGTGCATTAGTGTCGCAAAAACTCTAAAATGGCTCGACCGATTTGAATAATCAGTTTTTGTTTAGTTCGCTTCAATAAATAGGGTGGTATAGAAAAAAATGGAACACCCAAAGGAACAGCCGGTAAATCGAAATTTAAATTTTGACAGGACAACGTAAGTGTTTACGTAGGTAGATAGGTAGGTATGTAGGTAGGGTAAAAAGAGTATGTAGGTAGGTGCATCATAGATAAGTATTTTGTGCTACCCGTGCGAAGTCGGAGCGGGCATTTAATATTTTTTGTCAATATAACGAACACGAAACGAGTGTCGATGGAAGAATGTAGAATGTCGATGGTTATAAGAGTAGGGGAAGACCAAAGAAACGATGGATGGACTGTGTGAAAGATGATATGGCTAGAAAGGGGGTGACTACCGAGATGACGACTGATAGAGAAGTATAGAAGAAAGGGACATGTTGCGCCGACCTCAAATAAATTGGGAAAAAAGGTGAATGATGATGATGACGCGTAAAGAAAACATGAAAGTCTCCAACATTTTGAGTTTTGATTATTTGTCTTCATTGTCGAATACTACAAGTACAATTTTTCCCTTTAAAATTTAAAAAAAAAACACGACAAACACTTCATTTCTTTTTTGTACTCCATCACCAGACCCTTGTTCATCTATTGGGTTTCAACTTTCGCCCGGTTTTGTGTTAATTGATACAAGTGGACAGGTCACGAGCGTAACAAATGAAATGGATTTTTTTTTTTGAAAATCTTGCATTTCAGTACCATGCCACTGACTTATAAAATTATAATTATTAATGAAAGAAACTGTATAATGTCGTTAAAAGTAACCCTTCTGAAGTGTTACTTCTAATTAACAAAGCCCATGGGTTATTAACGGAGGAAGTAAGTCTATCAAAAATGTCAACCAAAAAAAATCGTGCGAAGTATTTTTAAAATTTAATATTTATCTTTAATCTAATATTATCTCTAATATTATCTCTAATTTTCTCTAATTCTATATATCTTTATCTCTAATATTATCTTATCAGCCTGTTCGTTTTTCCGTCTTATTTTTAACCCCCTACGCAAAAAGGGGTGTGTTACAAGTTTGACCGCTATGTGTGTGTCTGTCTGTGGCATCGTAGCTCTTGAAAGGGTGAACCAATTTCAATGAGGTTTTTTATTTGAAAGCTGGTTTTCTAGTGATGGTTCTTAGGCATGTTTTTATCAAAATCGGTTCAGCAGTTTGAAGATTATCAGCTCTTTTCTAGTTGATAAATGGATGTGAGAATCTTGAGAGTAGGAAAGAGAAATGAGGAAAGATATTTTAAATATTAACTCTACACAATTTAAAACCAAAGTTTTACTCTCTTTCGGTCAATGTTATTCCATAGCATATTAATAATCATTTTTTTGAGTGTCATATCAAACATTATAGAATGAACATAGTGTAGTTTGTGTTTTTGGTTATTAATGCTTGTAGTTAGCATTTACCAACCAACCACAAACAAAAACAGCTTGAAATTAAATCCCTTTTCAAGCTATTATTAAGCTATACAGTTCATTGTTTATATCCACAATGCACGGCATAAGCTCGCTATAATACAATTTATTTTACCGTTACGTTACGATATCTATAAGAACAATCAGATGATCTCGGCGGCATCGGGAATGCGGCGAGGCCTGCGCGCGCGCATGAACTTGTAATACGTTTTGATTTAAAGATTCATTTTTTAAAGAAATAGTGGAGGATTTTTTATTACAAACTTTTATAGAATAATTTTTGTATAATTTTAATCATATCTGGTGTATGAAGAGTAATCTTTACTACGTATAGACAAAGTAAAAAAAAAAAAACTTGTTTTTAATTCCAAAAAAGTCGTCTTTGAGGGCTAATATGAAAATTAATTGTTAAAGACATTGGCTACCAACTTTAATTGTCGGTATTTTCAAATCCCAACTATTACCTACAGTTGGTCTTTGATAGCTGTTTATAGAGGTACGACGAACAGGGAGTAAATTTCACTCTTCCTTTATAGAAAAGGGAGGATCCTCCGACCAGACGGGTGTCGTGTCTAGCGGGTAACTGCCCAACGATTGATGTCGCATAGTCTTAGATATAAGTCGTACGCGCGGTAAACTCTAATTGCGCGATGCGGGATTTGTGTGACGTCAGGATTTTGTGTGACGTCAAGTCTTGGATGGGTGATTCGCATGTGGCGATGTAGATTCTGCCAGAGTTGTATGGATTATCTACAACACGGCAAATTGACGTAGGTTGTAAATTTGTTTAATTTATTTCCCTGATTCTTCACGACCACTCATAAATCCTCAGTTACGTATACCGATTATAGTACCAGCCTATTATTGTCCCACTGCTAGGCAAAGATCTCTTCTCATACAGAGAAGACACGAGCATTGATCACCACGCTAGCTCAAGATTGACTGGCAATTTCCGACTCATATTAACTAAGTCCAGGTTTCCTCACGATGTTTTTCCTTCACCGATCTCAGCACTGTCCAAGATAAACTCAGAAAGTACATTTAAATTGTAAAAGTCACATTCCTACTTGCCCAGATTTGAACCCACAACCTCTTGCATGGCGAGGACTTAACCACCGTACCATCACGACACCTCCCTCCTCCACCTCTCAATTGTTAAATCAAATATCACAATTGTTTCAAAATCACGATCAAACCTTCCAAAATCAACCACAGAAATATTAAATATGACACATCCGGCATCCCCCTAGGTGAAATAGGCATCACGACCGAAGGTTCACGTTCGAGGCCCGTTTGATGCTCTAGGCTATACGATAATCTTGGGTAGCGGTATCCGGGAAACTGGTTGTTAGATACCTTGTCCGAAGAACAATGGATAGACGGCTTTTGTTTTCTGGCAGTTAAAGCGTGTTTAGGAAGGGGAGAGAAATTCTGGATTATTTGAATGTGTAAGGTAATGGTCTTGTGTCCATCCATTTATTTCAGGTGACACAGTACCTTAATCTGAACACAGATGTACACTTGCCAAATCTTAAATAAATCTAACACTAAAATATGTATGTATTATGTACAAGTATATAAAATAAAAATAAAGGGAAGGGCTCATAGTCATCAAAAAAAAATCCGCATCGCTGTCAGCGGAAAAAGTCCCCAAAAGGCTGGTAGCGTTGTCACGTTGGATGACAATGCTGATTCTTTGACCCAAAAATTGGTCAGTCCCCTGGTCGCTTGAAGTGTCGAAAAACCGCTTGGCGATGTTCCGAATTACTCGATGAGCACTCGGACCCCACAGCCCTAGGGTTTCAACCCGAAACCCCTTGTAGCAAGTGGGTTTGGTATACAATTGTAAGTAATTCATTATGGTCATATTGAGGAGAAAAATAGAGGCACGGGGGTATAAAAGACAGAAAGAAAAAGTATTTATTGAAACTCGCACAGGAAATCAAATTAAACTAAAACACACTCATTAAAACATTAATAAAACATTAAAAAACAAATTAAAACAATAGCAGAAAGTCTGTACGAGGCCAAAAAGCTCCTATCTCAGCGGTATGACACCGCCTACTTCCAAATTTCCAAGCTCCGAACTGTTACTAAGAAATTCCTAATAGAAAAACCCAATAACACTGCCCGACCCGGGAATCGAACATAGGACCCCAAGCTCAGCAGTCGGTCGGTTGACCACAACTTCATTTGTGGGTTTAACCCCTTGGAATTGACAACGCTAGGGAAGCGGGTCCATGCCCGAACTATATACGTGGCCTTAACCCAGTTCTGACTGTCGTTTAAGGCTTTTTTACTAATGAAGTGAGGTGTTTTCATGAAAGGGAATCTTTAGTTCTCGCTTTGTTGTAGATGTCAATGCTTTTTCTTTGATATTCTACAATGCTATCAATACTTTTAATTTTTTTTTTTAATATGACGTGTAAAAGTGATTCCGATATCCTATTTACAGAATAAACAGTTTCATTTCATTTCTATACGGAGTCAAATGTATAGCACAATGGTCCACCTGCTGCACTAAGTGCGGATAACAAACCCCATAACATAGAATAGGGTCAAATAAAATTAGCTAGCGAAACTGCGCAGAGGTCGCTAGCTACATAATTTTATGTGGCCCTGTATAATATAATAAAAATGAAATGCTTTTCGTTAGTAAGCGCATCACTCCAAAACGGCTGGACCGATTTGGCAATTTTTTGTTTTAAAATGTTCTTGATAGTCCGAATCAGGTTCTTACGGAAAGAAAAAATTAAAAGTTGCGCGGAAAATTTGTGCATTTCTATGGAAATGTTGTATGAATTATTGTTTGGACAGAACAACGTCTATTGGATGAGCTAGTATAAAACAAAATTGTTGTTTTGTCTGTGTGTCATAAGCGCTTAGTTCTTGGTTCTTCCAAACTACACTATAAATTTTGATGATGTCTTCACCATAATTTAGAGAATTTATTTATTCCGGTTTATGTGTACATTAATATTTAACTTAGACAAAGCATAGAAATATCGATGTTCTGACGTGTCGCTGCATCACTATATTGCACCCGTACGAAGCAGCGCTAGGACGCTAGTAATAACAATACCAGCCTATTGTTGTCCCAGTGCAAGGCAAAGGCATCTTCTCATAGAGAGAAGGCACGAGCATTGATCACCATGCTTGCTCAAGACGGGTCACCGATTTCATGGAACTACTTAGTCCAGGTTTCCACGATGTTTTTCCTTCATCGATGTCAATAATGTCCAAGTAAAACGCAGAAAACGGGTAGCTAGTAAAGTGAAGAATAAAGTCATCAACAGATTACGCAGTTAACTATGATTTCAAGCTATGATTGCACTGTAAGAAATTGCGAACATTTACTACGAAATAGTAATCGATTGTAATTTCCAGAGCTCGGGAAAATTGGTGCTATTTGTCACTTTTTTATCGCAACACTCGCAACAGTAATTGCAAATGCATCGATTTGTGGGAAGTCATACCGTATTGCAGGAGCTATGAGAAGCAATCACGATTCGGTAAACTGTGATTGATTAAGAAAAAAAGAAAGAAAATACGTTTATTTGCGGTAAACATGACGCAAAGAAAGAACAAAACACAAAAAGGAACAATTTGCGGGAAAATATGCGTCACATCCACGGAAAACGGCCATCGTTTAGCATAATGCTGCGACCCTATGCGCCACAGAGCAGAGCCCTAGCGTTGGTTTTCAGCAACTGCCGGCTTTGACGTGATTACGTCAACCGGTGCAGCATACAATGAAATATTTGAAATTAAATAAATATACAATCTTCTATATATATAAAACAAAGACGGGTTTGTTACAACACTTATAACTCGAGATCTGCTGGATCAACCTTCATGGTTTTTGTTTCGTTGGATTTGTCTCCGCCCTGAATAGCAGAATACATTTTAAAAACAACGAAAACTTGACGAATACATAATTATGAAAATTAATCATTTTCCATTTAATTATGTCCCTTTGTTTCGTACCTGTCAAACATTTGTTTTCCTCCTGTCATCCTGTCAAATACTGTGATTGACATTTATGCATGCGTTCAGAAATGTATTTTGTGTAAACTATTTTAAAAGAGTGAATAAACTTTTGTCTGTATTTTTTTTTAATCAATTAAAAAGGTTCAAAGTGTATTAAGCAGATTTAAATAGAAGTTCCTCAAATATTTATGCGTGCATTCAGAAATAATGACAAATGGTTAACATTTACGCGTGCGTTCATAACTTTATTTTGCGTAAATTAAAGTTTCTATTTTCGAAAACAATTTCTAAGATTTATTCTTTAAGTTATCGAAATATAATTAAATTGTATATATAAAAATAAAGAAATATATATATAAAAGAAAGTCGTGTTAGTTACACTATTTATAACTCAAGAACGGCTGAACCGATTTGGCTGAAAATTGGTAGGGAGGTAGTTAAGAACCAGGAGAAGGACATAGGACATAATATATTTTTTATCCCGTTCCCGTCGTTCCTGTGGGACGTGACATAAACGGCATGCATTGGGCATGCATCGGGAGATGGTAGGTATGTACGTTGGTTGGTAGGTACGGTAGGTAGGTAGGATAGGTAGGATAGGTAGGTAGGGGTAGGTAGGGTAGATAGGGTAGATAGGTAGGGGTAGGTAGGGTAGATATGTAGGGGTAGGTAGAGTAGGTAGGTAGGGTAGGTAGGTAGGGTAGATAGGAGCGTAGGTAGGTAGGTAGGGTGGGTAGGTAGGGTAGGTAGTTAGGTGCGCCGTAGATAAGTTCTTGTGCACTATTATATCTCCGGTGCCGAAGGCTAGTCTCCGCTGAGATTGGTCACCATGGTTGAAATTCGGTCTGGAGGGACTATTCGTATCGACTCTACAAGTGAACAACGCAAAGCGTTACTAGTAAGTACTGTGCGTCCATCTATGCTACTAAGGAAGTGTATAAACATGCTCGGTACTCATAAACGGGTGAACGCATTTTGTTGAGTAGAGCACACAGGTAGAATCCAGAATTAGCTCGTACCGTATGTTTCATGGGGAAGATCTGGATGAGACTCGCACCGACCAGGGAAGCATGGCAAAAAGGGAGGAGACTATTCTCAGCGATGGGTGATACAAAACTGCCAATGATGATGATGATACGTTTTATCCAGAAGCCAACATCACACCTGTCTTACTAATATTTGTGCGAAAGTGAGTTTGTTTGTTTGTTACGCTTTCACGCTAAAACGGCCGAACGGATTTGTATGAAATTTGACACATGGGTAGACCATAACCTAGGTTAGAATATAGGATACTTTTTATCCCGCTATTACATTCCCGTGGGATAATTTCCGACCTCCACGCGGGTGAAGCTGCGGTCAAAAAGTAGTAGACAACATTTTTTTTTTTATTTCTCTTTCATTTTAAATCATTACGTCAATCCACAAACTATTCGATTTTTCCAAAATGTGTGATCACTGTTTAAATTTTAATTACGGTTCATCTAACTAACTAAAATCTAAAAACATAAAAGTATTGTAGCCGTAATCTAGTGAGGTTTTATCTGAAGCACGGACGAAGGCTGCGCGAGCGCCGTGTCACTGACACCGCCGGCGTTTGGTAGTGGACATGTTGGTGAGCGGGAGCGGGTTGTTGTGTTACATAATTAAAATAATAACTTATGTAACTATTTATGTAAACACAACAGGCGGAGGAAACAAGAGAAAAAGATGATAGATTCTTTTTTGGCAATACGTTTGAATGGTTTGGATTGCAATACCTACTTTATAGCAGAGATCGTGGAATATCTGTGGTAAATGGATTTTTTTCAATGTCGAAGCATAGCAAGCAGCATTAGCGCGTCTCTCGTACGATAGAAAAGTAATTTAGAAGTCTGATCTGGCAAATAGATTTAGGCGTATTCCAGTCTAGTCTAACTGAAATTCATTTCGCTCAATTCATTACAGTAAATCTTAAAAGGTCGTTGCATACAACAAAGTAATTAGAAATAACTACTTTATCCCATGTACATCACCTCCTTATCCCTTACTTTTTCTAATATTTCATCATAATACTGTTTAGAGTTGTCTAATTCATTCTTTGTATAAAAAATACAAACCACTGTTTGAATTGAAAAAACAAAGTAGATATATTATGTACGTCCTACGTCGGTATTCAATGAGTGCTGTATCCTATTACAAAATTTCCAATTTTCACTCACATTTATAAAATCGCCATCTCCTCACGAACTTAATCGCACCCTTAGTATCCCAGCAGACGTCTCCCCGAGCGGGTTCCTCTAACCGGTTTGAACACACCTTTAACTCATTTGTTGTGTTATGATTTATGTTAATCACTGATGTTGACTCTTCTGTCACTCCTAGATGAACCTAATAACAATAGAGGAAATTAAAGTTGTGATGGCATTGAAAATATCTATTCTATAACGATTAAGATTTCTTATGAGAGCCTTTCTGTGTGTCCAAACTGTTACAGTACACTTTTCTTAATCCTTAAAACTGCCATCTTCTTTCACTCCACAACGGTTCCTAAAATTAACTTGCTAAGAAGTAGGATGCGTTTATCGTCATTATCATCAGCTGGTAGTAATATGATGAAAGCATCTTACTTATTAACAAGTCAATCTTTTCGGTACTGTAAATGATTAATTTTCGATGTCCTGTTAATTTTTGTTGAAAATATTAAATCTTTGAAATATAGTTTGAATTTTGAATAAAACTTGATATCTTGCTTAATGACCGAAATCCTGACCCCCTCGCGTACCTACGCTCGCACTCAACAATATTTGTACAGAGCCTCCCTCTATATGCCAAAGTGCTGTATGCGGCTCGCGAGCTGCGGTTTGCTGACCACTGGCCTAGTGCGTAAGGCCTCGCCTCTCATACACAAGGTTGTTTAAATCCGGACAAGTAGGTACGAATGTCATTTTTTCAATTTATATGTATTTTCTGAGTTTATCTAGGATATTACTGACATCGGTGATGGAAAAACATTGCGAGGGAACCTGGACTTATAGTTAACTTGCTGTGCCCCGCGGTTTCACCCGTAAGGTCTTGATGTCGTGGGGATATCGAGATAAAAAATATTATATGTCCTAACCCAAGTGCCAAATTTTATCCAATTCCATTCTGTAATTTTAGCATGAAAGCGTAAAAAACGAATATGAAATATCAAATCTTTTTTCTTTTTATTATAATACATTAGTTAGTAGCTGTCTGCAATCACCAACCCGTTTTGAGCAAGCATGATAATAATAATAATCTCCGGAAAAAGGAAAAAGTGCTTGTACCTATTTTAATGAATGCCGATGTGACGCCTTCCCTGTCGTTCCTAAAGCCGGTTTTAAGTCTCACCATCCTATGTATTTGTTGTACCATGAGTTATGGTAATCAGTGCTGTTGACTTTGATGTCACGTGGGTGTGGTGTTAGGATCCTGTCAACATTAGGAGAGACGGAATAACTTGGGTATTTATTTGTACACAGTATGATTGTGGCGCCACTTTAATAATACAACAACAGCCAGGAAGGCAATGGCCTCTGCTCATACATAGAAAGAACCAAAGATTTAAATCGTTAGATTCGCTCTAGCGCGTCAAATGGTGGTCGGATTTATGTTTCGTTTTGATATCTCTGGCACACAATAACGCAGTGACTTAACTAGATTATCATGGAAACGCTAGTTAGTAATATGTGAGCTCACTCTGCTTTAAAAAGATTACAAAGATTTAAATCGCTAAATTTGTCTTGTGTGAAAAAGTGTCTATATCCATCTCAGTATGGACACTTTTTCGTGACTAAGTACGGCGAAGGCAAGTCTAGCGACTTAAATCTTTGGAAAGAGCCAGTATTATTCATAATGCTTGTTCTCTGAGTATTAGATATTTCAAACTATAAAACCCCACCCCTCACGATGTTTGCCTTCACCATAAGTCAGTGATGTATAAACTCAAATAATTTCTTACGTAGTTATAGACACCCTTATTAATTGGGAACCCCTTAATCAAACAAAATACCTTAACAAAGGGAGTTAACAAACAATAAAATCATCGGAACTATGCTACAATATTTACAAATTAATTAATCTATGAAATAGGAATTTCAAACGGAGCGCGTCCAAAATTCATCGGACTGTCAATATTTACAAATTGCAAATACCATAATGTTCAGACATTAAATTAACAGTCGATTTTAGTCTCTGTAACTTAAAAGGTATCTAAATAAAATAATTATAGATTTTATAATCCGTATGAAATTATATTTGACACTACTTTCCGCCTCGCTGTTTCCTTGACTAGGAGCTCTTTGTTGTTCTCCCCATCGCTGTCACTGTGTCGAAGTTGTCAACAGCCTCGGACACCACGGCCTGTCTTGCAGCCGAAGTGCGGGTCGCTTTTAGCGCGGCTCGCGAACATTAATGACATCATCCGACGAGTTCTTGTCAACGTCAGCGTTCCTGCTGTATTAAAACCCAATGGCTTGGTACGCGACGATGGTAAGAGCCCGGACGGGATGTCTTCGTTTCCATGGAAGGTGCGAATGCTCATGGTTTGTTCAGCGAAATCTTCAAAAGGCCAAAGTTGATTCTTCTCGTGACCCAAGGGCTGGCTTTTACTTCGGTTAGAGGCTAAGAATTGCCATACAACGTGGCAATGCCGCCAGTCTCTTGGAATTTTTTGACGCCATATTTTGTTAATAGTTTTAATTAGGTTATTAAATTTTTATTTTAATAATTTGTTAGTTAATTTAGTATAAGAAGTTTATCTAGTGTATTTATTTTTATTCTCTTTAATAAATAAGTATGTTCAACATAATTCAACTGTAACGGAGGTGTTGAAACAGATCAAATATCTACTGACCCTGACCAAAAAACGACACTTTCCTTTCAACCATCACTGCCCAAAAATCACTCATCATTCCATATAAAGCTCATCTCGTTATCTGTCATCAATGTTGCAATTCATATACATCCGAAGGTCAGTCATGATGAATAGCATTCAATACACAACTTGTATGCCATTCATATAATGACAAGAGGTGTGTCTACGAACATCATCTCATATGTTTTGTTGATTGCAACTTTTTTATGTCCCTGACATTTTCAATTGGCTTCGATTGTGGAAAAAAATGTTGCTACATTATAAATATGGCAACATTATGATTACAATGCTTATGGGTTACTGCGATGGTCTAGTGGTTGGAAGCTCTACTGCTGAGCATGAGGTCCTCGGGTCGATACTCAGGTCGGGCAAAGTGTTATTGGGTTTTTCCATGAGAGATTTCTCAGTAGCAGCCCGGAGTCTATAGATTTGTGCCCGGATGATGGCAATAGGCTCGCCCCCTATTACATGGGGCTTAAACATAACTGACGAAATGTGGCTGTACTTACTATAGGTATGGCTCTGCCTAACCCTTCGGGGAAACTGGCGTTATGTTGTGTTCTTAAACGTGAAAAAACTAAATATATGAGAACAGCTCATCATCATCTGCCTAGCCCTTTCTCAACTATGTTCGGGTCGGCTCCCAGTCTAACCGGACATAGCTGAATACCAGTATTTTGCGCGAAGCAACTGCCTATATGACCTTCACAACCCAGTTACTGGGTAACACGATACCCCTTGGTAAAACTGGTTGTCAGTCTTTCGGGCTTTTGAGAATAGTTATGCCATGGTAAAATTGTAGTCAGTCAGCAAGGTGGTAGTGGGTTTCAACGCCCAAGGTAAGCCAGACGTAGCGCCATTTAAGTATCAGTTCACTTCATCGCGTCAACGCCTGTCGTCAAAAAACCAGCGCTGTGGCTCTGTTTCGCATTATGCTGAAGATGGCCATTATGCAGCGATGTGACGCATAGTTTCCCCCAATTTGTTCTTTTTCGTGTTTTTTTTTTTAAATTATGAATAAAAAATATATAAATATTTACCGCAAATAAACGTATTTCGTTTCTTTCTTTATCGTGGACTCTATTTTATGATTGGGAGGTCAGTAAAGATAGATATTATTGTGTGCTTGGTGTGAATTCAACAATACCAAACCCTCAAACCAGCGAAGTGTGCGGGTATTATAACCACTCCACTGATTTTAAGTCCACTGAAATACCGAGCTTGCTTCTTGTCATTTACCGGACACCAGACAGGGACTAATTCTCTTATGGAAATTAAACTTACACATAACATATCCACCTGTAATATCCGAAGGGTAAGGCAAAGGTGTAAGTACCTATAGTTATAGTTCACCCACAAGTCCTGTGTAACAGGCGGCGAAACTATTGCCATCAACCGGGCACAAATTCAGACTCCGGGCTGCTACTGAAAACCCAATAACAAAAATAAATTATAATATTATTATCTCCTTTATTCTTTTTATGTTCATATCGTTTACATTTTTAAATATTTTTATAAAAAACAAAAGAAAAAAAAAACAATAAAAAAATAAAAAAAATAGTAGCCCACCGGTATCGGGAACAGGGTCCAAGCTACCGGCGGTCAGGACTTCAGAGAGAGGAACCTCCTAACAATGCGAGCCGTGGCCAGGAGTACCACTTTCTGAATTATTATTATTATTATTTGTATAAAATAAATTAAATACAGCTTTAAATAGTTATTAGGTAGTAAGCATTAGAACAGAGCATTAAACACAATGCCCGCAGAACAAATGGCTGATGTAGCGTTGGAAGGCCTCCCACAAGGTGGACCGATGACCTTGTGAAGGCCGCAGGAATCGGCTGGATGCGGGAAGCATGGAACCGATCGAAGTGGCGGTGCTTGGGGGAGGCCTATGTCCAGCAGTGGACGTCTTTCGGCTGAAATGATGAAGTATTAGAACACTCCAACTTATAATATGTTAACTATTGAGCTTAAATAATTCCCTTATCCAAAACCTCATGGGTTGGGTTAACATCCCCATAAATTTGGTAAGGATTAACACCTTTAACCTTATAGTGTCGGTAACGCTGTAAAAGGTTAAAAGGATTACCCATTTTAAAGGCTTAACCTTTCAATGGACTTTTACGCAGTGACTACAATTAATATCTATGGTAAGTAGTAAGTTTTTCGTTGTATTATAAAATCTAAAAATACTTCAAACTCAATTCAATGCATTTATTATATACCCATTGCACGCACTTTTGAGTTGTCAAGGGTCGGTCAGTCAGAAACACGAAGCGGCCCATTCCAAAGCGTAGTAGGTTCCTATGGAGAAGAACGGGCAAGAAACTCCACGGACACTCTTTTAAATCAAAATATTCTTTACATGATTCGTGTTGAAATTATATTTGAGAAATCGATGTTAAAAGACTTGGAATACAAACCCAGGACTTGACACTTTTCAGACAAATTTACCACTAAACCAATTGACCGTTCTCAATTCTTCGCTATTCCAGCCGATACTTCAAAGAGCTTTCCTGGACGAGCTATTCAGCCATTTTGTTTAGCTAATGTCGCAAGAGGCTTTTGTATGTAAAACTATGTTTTCTTGAGCCAGTGTGCTCAACACAACTCAACATACCTCTGTACAAAGTACCTAGGAATAATTACCACATTTTCGGCATGAATCGTCCGAAATTAGGGGTGACCTTTGTAACCAACCCACTAATAAGTGAAAAAAAAAACTTTTTTACAAAAAAAAAAGGAAGCAACCGATTTTGTCTTCTATACCGTAGGCATAAGGATGGCATTAAAAGCAAAAAAGTTGTTACAATACCAACTGTTTACTGCAGCTGCCATTTGACATGCCACCAACGCAATAGAAGTCAAAATCGTTTGAACGGATTGTAAAAAGGTTTGTTAAATGTCTAATCTTATTTCAAATGGAGTATAGATTGCTAATTACAAGCCTCCATGGATAAATACAAAATGATCGAATAAGCTATAGTAACACTGTATTTTTAGGGTTCCGTACGTCAAAAGCAAAAAACGGAACCCTTATAGGATCACTCGTGTGTCTGTCTGTCCGTCTGTCACAGCCAATTTTCTCCTAATCTAATGGACTGCTTAAGTTGAAATTTTTTGTGTATTTCTATGACCCGAACACGGACGTGTAACGTAAATAAATGAATTTGGAATATGAGGGTCAATTTTCGGGGGCAAACAAGAAAATTAAAAAAAAAAACAATAGTGTTACAAACTGTATAGTGTGACATACTACATGGATGATCTCATTTTTTTTAAATCATTTTTAAATAAATACTTTTAAAGATATTTAAGAAAATATATGAAAATTACCTTTTCCCCCCCCCCTTATATACGATATTACTGAGCCAAAAATTTAGAAAAAAAAAAAAAAAATACAGAGAATAAATAGTTCTTTACTCCTAGATTACAGGAAAACCTATAAGAAGTCTATGGGCTTAAAATAACATGGTAAATCTCTCAATATTGTGCGCACGCACTTACATTTGCAGTTGGAATGTATGGGACAACATGTTTTTCAACTACATTATTAAGTTTGTTTTTGAGATAAGTTCTTCCCAACTACGGAACCCTTAATTGTGCGTGGTCCGACTTAATTCTCATTTAATTACTAAACGAATTACAACTTTAGTCCGAGCCGGTTTTTGTATTTCGAACCTTATTGTGTGTAATAAAGTCATTTCTTTTTCTCATTTTTTAATAAGACGGTTCAGGTTTTTATATCAAAAGACAACAAAACTTCAATACAATAACAAGCAATACTAGAAGTAAATTGTTCTCTAGTATCAAATATCGACAAATATATTGGGTAATAAAACACGTAGATACCAATAAAATTGTATTGAAATATATGTAAATTGTCTCATAAAAATAAAAATATTACAAGTATTGAAATTGCTGCGTCTGATATAATAATAAAGGAGACATGTCAACTGATAAGAATCATTTTCTCTGTCAAAGTGTGTCGTTTATTTATTTTCATGTTTCGACAAATCTTTAATACAATATATATCTATATATTATATATTTCATCGCCTTACACAACAGTCAGTAAAAAATCGATTATTTTTTTCTTAAATTTTTAACTTTATTTAATTTTTATTATTTATTGTTATAGCGGCAATAGAAATATATTATCTGTGAAATTTTCAACTGTCTACCTATTCCTATTCGGTTCATGACATACAGCTCGCTGACAGACAGACGGACAGAGGAGGCTTAGTAATAGGGTTCCATTTGGCATCCTTCTGGTACGGAATCCTAAAAAAGGGAAGACCTCAAAGAACCTTTTCCCAATTATATTGGGGTCGGCTTCCAGTCTACCCTGATACAGCTGAATACCTGTATTTTACATGGATCGACTGCCTATATGACCTCCACATCACATCCCAGATACCTACTGGGTAACTTTAACTTTTAACACCTTGGTAAGACTGGATGTCAGACTTTTGTGCTTCTGACTACTCTTCACGACTGTCAGAGATCTACGAATGACAGCTGGGACTAACGGCATAACGTACTTTCCGAGGCACAGAGGGATCTCAGTATGTAGGGGATGGTCACGCATCCATGAATCGACCGCGGTAAGCGTAGCTTAACCTTCGATCGACCCGTGTGGCTGTTATTACTTAGCCACTCGAGTAATAAGACCTTTATTAAAGAAAAAAAAGATTGAATATAAGCCGTGGTGTTGGTAAAAAATCCGATGCTATTGGATTTATGGAATGGATGGCATCCCACGTTTCAAATTGTTGCTACTAATCGGAAAGCTACTGCTGAAGCAGGCAAGATAGAAATTGATCGAGCATTGAAGAAATTGTCCGGAAAGTAGATTAATAAAAATATTGGACACGTATTTTTCCCCTTTTGACATAATCAAAAGATTACGGCGATACATTGACTTAAAATGTGTCATGACGTCACGCCTTGCTAGATTTTATACTGAGTTGTAACGTAGCGAGCCCCCACTCCCCAACTTTAATGCGTGTTTTCTAAGTTATTTTTGATTAATATGATAAAGCAAAAAATACATGTCTAATATTTTTTTATTATCTGAAAGACGGACTAAATAGATTTTTTTTTTCCTAGGCAACTACCGTATTGCAGATGATAGTAGTACTTGAAACTCAGATACATACAGTATTGATGGTACAGAATCAAAATAAAAAATCATTTATGGTCAGAATCAGAACGTCTGTGTCTGTTTGCTAGATCAGACTAAATAAAAAAAAAAGACAGAGAGCGCTCTGTCTTGGCCTCACGTCACTGTTGACAGCTGTCAACAGTGACGTGAGGCTGGTTTCGTAAACATGTGTGCACTTAGTGAGGTATCGTTTGATTGTAAATGTTTGCGTGTGAGCGTGTATGAACAGAGCGGAGGTGTAGTTTTGGCATGCTTCACTGTATTGTTCACAGCTCTCTCTTGGTTTTTTATTTGGATTGAGTGTGCTGGATGCTTTTTAACTGCCAAAAAAAAGGAGGAGTTTCTCATACTGCTAAACTATCCGCATAACTTCCGATCTTGATAAAGAACCATGGGAAAAGAAAAAAAGAAAAAAAAAAATGGACATAATTTAGTTGGGACATTTTCCCATCCATTTTTTTACGAAACCGGATACCCACTAACACTTCAATTCACAATGCAAACAAAACAAAAAGCTCAAAGAACAAACATCACTATAACTCGTCCCAAGACACTACTTTGATAATCATATCCCATAAGGGTGAAGTTCCCCTAAACTCTTCTATTGACAAACATCTTAATTTAATTGAAAACCCCCATTTCATAATTGACTTTCACCCTTCGATCATTGAGCTTGAATTGTGAAGGCGAGCGACACGTGTCATGTAGGGACGTCACTCATTTAATGTCATTGTCTACATGGAATCAGTAAGTATGCATAAGACATTTAATATAGCATTAGATAAATAACGACAGTTATCGCGTAATTTTGTTGAAATTACTGCACTTTAGAGTTATTTTTTAATTGTAAATTGTAAATAGATTACATTGCTTAGTATTTAATGTGAAATAACGGAGTTTATTATACGTTCATATCGAAATAACGAAAGGGTGATGATAGTTATTTTTCTAACGTTGTAGTAAATGAACCGTTATTTTTCTTGCGTTGTAGTAAATGAAGTAAAGGTACTAACATATTTGATCGTCAAGCCGAACTCTTTATCCTTCGAATTCTTTATTTTGCGATGGAGCAGTGACGCTTCTCTGCAATTAAGGGATGTTGTATCAGATTTGGGACATTCCTAATTGCCACTATCTACTGGATGAATTAAGAAGTCGGTTAAAAAACAGAACTTGTATGAAATATTCTACATGGTGTTAGGATAGAGAGTTTGCTTAACCATGTAAATGCTGAGTATTTACATGGTAAAGCAAACAGCTCTCTATGTAAAATGCAGCACTGGTTAATAAAACTTTATAAAAAAAAAAAAACAACCGACTTCCAAAAAAACACTACAAAGTGAAAAATAACTTTAATTTCGGAAGTCGGTGTCTTTGGTTTTAAATTTCCGTTTTTTACCACCGACTTCCGAAATTAAAGTGATTTTTCACTTTGTAGTGTTTTTTTAGAAGTCGGTTGTTTTTTTGGAAAAAGTTTTTATTTTTCACTTTTTAGTTGTGGTCCCTACCCCACACAAATTCCATTACCCATTATGTATTTACATAATGGGTAATGGAATTTGTGTGGGGTAGGTAACAGTCACAGGGACTTACGTATTATTGAAGCTAACTCAAAAACTATCTAAGCAAAGTTAATAAAATTTATATGGAACCACCTTGAAAGCATACCCTTTCAAACAAAAAAAAGAATTTTCAAAATCGGTCCATAATTCACGGAGAAATCAACGGACATACATAAAAAGAAAAAAAAACACGCTATTAACATATAACCTCCTCCTTTTTGGAAGTCGTTTAAAAATGGCAACCAATTCTTGACAAAAAGCGCAAAAATGCCCGACAAATTCACAAAAACATCTAAAGCCCGTAAATAAACATTCACCGTCAACGGGTTTGGATGACAACCGCAACCAGACCAAGGAACGTCTTGGATGATCTGTCACAAGCTTCCGTGCACGAGGAAACAGTAATCTATCTCAATTCTCGAGTGTCGGGCGTGCTATTGAATAATTTCCTTAGATATTAGGCGACGCATAGTTTGTCAACGGTGGTGCGGAGGCTAATTGGGAGACTGACGTACCTTATTCCTGTGTGATTTATTGTTTGTTATTGTAGTAGGTAGATAATTATGAAATTATGAAGCCAGTCGGCATGTGCGCAAGATTGAGAATTTTCCAGATCTTAAATGGTTTGAGACCCAAGCTTACTTTTGACACAGATATGTAATCATTGTGTATGTTACCAGCATCCAGTCGTAACTATATACGTCTTTATGTATAAGTACCTAGCTGCATAATTTATGTAGGGTAGGTTACTCAGACTCATAGCCTAGAGGTGTGACCGTCGGGCTGCCAAGTCATTGGTTTCGAGTTCGAACCCGCACGCACCTCTGACTTTTCGAATTCATGTGCGTATTGTATAATTATCACTTGCTTCAAGAACGGCGAAGGAAAACATCGTGAGGAAACCGGCATGCCTTAAGATATTTTTCAACGGCATGTGAAGCCAAGTCATAGGCCCATGGGCAGTTTTAAAACTCGAAACTAGGTTAGTCACTAACCACACGAAAAGTAGAAGATCGACTATTTTTCAGTTAACTACTCCGAAATTCCATAGTGGTCATGCATAGTGCATAGAGATAGTTTCAGCTACCCTTTTCTTATTATCTCGTATCCGAAAGAGCAATGAGGCAAATTTGATCCATTTTACTAAGAAATCCATAACTCAAACTCAAAGCATTTATTTCAATTAAACCATTTAGATACAGGCACTTTTGAATTGTCAAGGAGTCGGTCAGTCAGAAATATGAAGCTGATTGTCCATTCCAAAGCGTAGTAGATACCTATCGAGAAGAACGGACGAGAAACACACGGACAACTTTTAAATAAAAAAAAATTGTTACAAAATATTGGTTATATAATCCACAGATGTCCCGCTTCTGAAGCTAGAGAGACTGCGAAATATACAAAATTCTTCCTTAAAACTGTAACAAAACTATCAAAAACGTTTACAACAATATCTCACCCCCTCTTCATATAGTATATAGGGTTGCATATCCGACTATGGTAGTGTTAATGCGATCCCATGAGAGTCGAACCCCGTTACAACGTTAATGACATATTCACTGGGTACGGGGATGCATAGCAATTTAGATTACGGCTGTAGAACATGCGGTCACTGTAGAGAAAATACAAAAGGTTGAAAAGTTTTGATATTTAATCGCGTGGTCTATAAAACCTAGAGAGCAAAAATTTAGCACAGAAACCTTTTGTGATTTAGACAACGAATACGGTCAGATTTTTCGATATTCCGTCGAGATTGTGAATATAGGGCGGAAGGAGTCAAAGGCAAGGTGCTAGTAAATAAAATGGGGATTTTTCTGTCTAAACTTTAAAGCCTAGAAATATGTCAGCTGTAGTTTACTTCCATTTCTTAGACTGCTCACAACCAATTTCTTTTTCATTTTCTAGCTAATGAAACCTTACCTTACAAGCTTAACTTACGCGATACACGCCGCTGTCGCTTGGTTTATAAGTACCTAAAAACCAAGCGAAAGGTTTGTTGCAGTGGTTGAAGTACGATTGTCTCGTCTCTATAGGTATCTCTGGTTTTTCTAAGAAAACTTTTTGTACAGATGTGAGGTTGACAGTGACGTTAGTGTGGTTATCAAAATGTGGCAGATTTTTGGTCACTTGATAAAAATGAATGATAATTAGATATATTTTCGTCGTCAATGCGTGAGAAAGAATAAAATGAACTAAAACTTCTGCAATATATCTAAGTAGTGACAGTACGTGCAAGTTGAGTGATTTTGCTAGTGTTATCGATACAAACTGATCTCCTGAAAGAGGTGCAAATTCATGTTTTAGTTATTGTATGAATTGTCGTAGGTGAGGTGAAAAGCAATTTATTTAAAGGTTCAGCAGAGTTGAATAATGTATTTTAAATAAGGCGTTTACGTAAGAAAGAAAGAAAGAAAGAAAAAACGTTTATTTGCGGTAAACATGACGCAAAAAAAAAAAGTTTTAAATACATAAAAAAGTTTTAAAAAAAGTTGGGGAAGCATGCGTCACATCCACGCAAATCGGCTATCGCTCAGCATTATGCTACGACCCTATGCAAGACAGAGCCCCAGCGCTGGTTTTCAGCGACAGCCGGCGCCGACGTAATGACGTCGACCGGTGCAGCAAACAAATATTTAGACGGTGTACCAGTCCAGCGTACTTAAAGAAAAATAATTTATTAAAATTAAATTGTGATTCAATATATTAAATAGATGTAAAAAACAAAAAGAAATATACATACATTTTTTTAAGTTACGAGAATATCATCCTCAAAAAGGTTTTACGTTTCATATATTGGCAACATTTCGTCGCGTCTTATTTGGCGTGCACCCAACATGTACTAAATTGTGATGTAAGAAATTACAAAATGGCCAATGATGTAATATCACATAATATGTTGTGTTATTATTATACAAAAGTTACGTGTCAGTGTTTTTGTTAAATGCGTTTGTGAGGGATTGTGAAATGAGATGGACCCAATAAAAGACAAAACCTTGGTAAACTGGAGGGTGACCCGATATGCCAAACACTTTTTAAAGAGATATGGAGCTTCGAAAACAGGAAGGCATGAAAAATGGAAGTCGTGTCACGAATAGAAATACAAGATAGAACAACACAGAGTATGTAAATAATATGATTATTGGAAATTAATTTGAATTAGATTGTAAATTGATGATTTTAAAAATATGATTGATGAATATGAAGAAAAAGATGATTTGAAAAAGTAAGGCGTATTGCAAAGCTATTTGAAAGATTAATGCCTCAGGACCTGGTCGACCGAGGTCTGCTCGTGTGAAATAGATAAACATATTGTCCAGATATATACCAACGTTGTATCACATTCCCGAGGCTGTGAAAATGGAGAAAACGAATTTTCCCAGATATGAGACCTAGCTAGATGGATTTTTCGCCCGGTGAAACCCTGTAATGCAACTTTCATTGAAATCGTTAGAGCCGTTTACGAGAATGTGATTACAAATATATATATGTTACGACTAAAACCCGAAGTGCGGGTACACCTAGTTTTAGCCGGCTACAACTAGGTGCGGCCGGTAGCAGTTGGTTAAATTTAGTTGTAGCAAATGAAAATGGCTGAAAGGTAGGTTAGGTTAGGTTAGAACTGTGACCACATAACACACTGCACGAGCCGAGCGAGCGAAGCGAGCGGTGCCGCGGCAGCGGCCGGCGAGTGCCAGGGTCCATTTAGGCATGTTTAACCAACTGCTACCAGCCGCATCTAGTTTAAGCCGGCTAAAACTAGGTGTAGCCGCACTTCGGGTTTTAGCCGTAACATATACAAATATTGCTCATTTGATAGTATAGGATTGATATAGTGTTTGCAATCACGGTTTCTGATATTAGATTTTTAATAATAGATTCCTTGATCGTTAAAAGTAGAGAATACCGTAACCTTTTAGTCGTCGGTGAAGTCAAGTTAGCCGGAGAAGTCAGCTTAATTTTACTTTGCTGTAAGAAAACAAAACATTTAATCCGTTGTAAACAATTTTGATACTGCTTCTCGGTTTCTTTTCATGATGGCGCGTCATTTTTGGTACCTACTGTTTATTATATCAGTAAATAACAAAAACATTTAAAATGTATACCCTTCTCGATCGCAGACGCCTGCTAGATTTATGCTTCCTCCATAAATTAATTCATGGAAAAATACAGTCCAGTTGCCTTTTGCAAAGTGTTTCCTTAGCTATTCCAAGAATTTACCCAAGGACCAAAAAATTAAAATTAAAAAAGTAGGTATTTGATGCACCTTTTGTAAAAAAATAATCTAGATTTACAGTCTCCAGTTATACGAATGAGCAACGATTACAATAATACTATAATTAACACGCCTGAGATATATGATAGATATATTCTGCGACAAGCTACCGGTACTCAGAAAGAAAATCATGCTGTCCTTGCCAAGTTGTTTTAAATTTAAATGTTACTTTTTATTCCTTAACTTTCTTTGTTATTGTTATTACCAGTCTTATTTACGTTATTCTATTTTAGCTTAGTTTAGTGCCGTAATTATCATGTACATTAGCCCTTTATTTAATGTACCTTTGTGATGTGGCTGAGCTTTTTTTAATATAAAAAACATAACTGCCGCAACAAAACTATCCATCGCAGTCACAAACAGAACTCAAAAGTAAATTTAAAAGGATTTTTCTTACTCGCAACACGCTTGCAAATTGAATTTGAAATACTTCAACGATAAATACATCTATTTACGTCGGCTATCCCCTTTTCTCCCCTTTAATCCCCAGTAACTGGTGTTAGCGATAATGCGATCCCTCGAGGATAAAAAGACGTCGTTTTCTGATATTTTGCACCTGACGTAAAGGGGTGTGATTTAGTTAGAATATACTGTGCGTACTTTTTGCATGGATAGGCTTCGTTTTATTAAAATCTAGGGGCGAGAAGGGTAATAGGCTTTTGTAATCGCAATTTTTATTTCGTTGTATTTAATACCTATAAACGAGCAATTCTTGTATATATATAATCTAAATTTCTGAAACGGCTCCAACGATTTTCATTAAATTTAGTATGTAGGGGGTTTCGGGGGCGATAAATCGATCTAGCTAGGTTTCATTTTTAGAAAACGTCGTTCAAAAAAAAAAAAAAAACGGAGCAATGCTCATCCAGACATTTAACAATTTATTTGGCTAATGTTATAAATCTTTTTGTTGCAGGTATGTATTCACAGAAAAGCAGTAATAAAGGCCACTTGCAGTTGCGTGAGTTACGTTCAAAACTTATCGTTAGAAGAATTCCACAATTTGAAAACTTGCTGCCTGCTTCAAAGTATTTCTCTTCGTCTTCAGTCAATATAGTTTAAAAGTCAAAGTCAAATCATTTATTTCAAATAGGCCCATGTATGGCACTTTTGAACGTCAAAATTTACAAAATAATTGATTCTAGTCGCCCCTTCCAAAAGGTAGTTTTCGTATGGAGGTTTCACTTGAAGAGGTAGATGTTTCATAGTATGACTCATATTTGGGTCCTACTCTACCCAGGTTTTAACTAGAGTGCTCAGGGCCATAAACTTTCGGGTCATCATGATAAGTCCGGGATACAAACCCGAGTGCATTTTAGTGACGTATCTCAAACTAGCCAGTGTTGCCAATTAACACGGTTCATAAACTTTACTACCAAGACATAGTCCCGAGGAAAACCTTTGTCATTGCATTTGGTGTTGCCCGATTCCTTAGTACCTAAATAGAGCTTACCACTTCCCAGAAAAAAAAAATCGAGTGGGGTCGGGGGACCCCCGTCAGGAACGAAGTTCTTTGTGACGTATGATTAAAAAAAAAATTTTTTTTCAGCCTCCATCTTGGATTTATTTTGTATTCATCTTGGATTCATTTTGATCTCATATCGGCTTTAGCACCCTCGAAAACTATGAAAACGACACCCATGACGAAAAATTTTAAAATTATCGTAGCCTCCATCGTGGATTTTCCTTTGTCCCTATCGGCTTTTTATCCTGGAAAACCATGAAAACGATACCCATGATAAAAAAAAAAAAATCAGATCCGCCATCTTGGATTTTCATTTTGACCAAATTCACACTTTCTCTCTCTCTCTCTCTACACTGTACTCGGGCCGATGTGTACAATTTTATCCCACGACACTGTAATTACTACACTGTTTTCTTTTGTATTTTTCTGCAGCCGTTCTCTCTTTCTTTCTTTCTGTTTGAATTAAAAGAAGACAGTTGCAAGTATTAGCATTTCTTAGCTTGAGGGTTTCTGAAAGTTTACAAGTCGCGTTAAATAACTTCGTTCCAAAAACCGACTACTGTCGGTCTGTCCTCTAGTTTTCTTAGGTTTTTGCGGACGCGACTACTGAGCGTAAGGTCGTGTGTTCGAGCCTAGATCGGCCAGTATTTCGGTTTTGACATTAAGAATTTCAGTAGCAACTCTGAGTCATAGATTTGTGTTCGAACAATGGCAAAAGGCTCGCTTTCTATTACTTATGACTAGACATCGGATTATATGCATTAACAAAGTGCCAAAATATGCATGCAAACATGCACAAAAAAGGCCGAAATATACACTAAAACTCTTCACAAAGGCCGAAATATGCACAATGAAAAATCAAAAAACCGTTTTTATTTTTTATATATTTTAATTAAGATGGTTCTAAAACTAGGTTTGTAACGGATGTCGTATAACGGATGAGGATGCGGATGAGGTTATCGAGATAATCGGGTTTGAGGATGCGGATGAGGATACGGATATTGGAAAATTCCTTATTGAGGATGCGGATGAGGGTGCGGATGCAGATTTCGTATGAAAAATAGCCCGTTTTTGACACCTGACACCACAATGATGGACAGGGACACTGCGAATTCAGGCAATTGGAACGCGTCACTTACACTTCGGCCCATACATTTAGCTCGGAGCGAGTTTAACTAAATTAAATAGTGAATTTTTAGCGAACAACGTAGGGTCACATCCCCATAGAATTTATGAGGATGAGGATGAGGATGCAGAGCTTTTAAAATCAAAAGATGAGGAAGCGGATGTTTTGCGGATATCAAAATTTATGCGGATGCTCCGCAGTTGCGGATGCGGATACGGATATCCGTAACATCCCTGGTTAAAGCAGCGAAATATTCTTAAAATTGAATTATGCATAATTTTTGGGGCAATAAATAATTAAGAATTTAAAAAAAAATCTAGAGCAAAGTGACGTTTGTCACCCAGTATTTGTATGCCGTAAACGACCTCTTTACGTCAACTGACGTCGTTAGAAAAAAATTTAAATTTGGCGCCATTTCTGGAGATACCTGTGAATTTGGTGTAGGTTCCCTACACGTACCTTCCGCAGTCCGCTACCAAACTAAATATGCAGAATTGGAAAAAAAGAATAAAATATGCATTAACGCCGTAGTTAGAGAGTTATATGCATTTGCATATGTAAATGCATAAAATCCGATATCTCTCCCCGACCGGTGAGTGTCCCATCGGGTAATACATTATTACTTCATTCTATATTTATTTAGTGCAGTCAGTGTGGTCTGAACTTGTGACCTATAGCGCGCCGATCGCCCGTATCGTTTGAGTGTGTGGTCGTTCTAGGTACCAAAATAAACTAGCTTCATCTTCATCAAATAAACGTAAGATAATAAATAATTGACGTCTATGAGCATGACAGAGCGACAACGTCGATAATTATTCAAAATTTCTTAGATTCAGTCAACCTCACATCTGTATTAACATTTGAACTACAAAAACCGCTCTTATTGTTACTTACAACTTGAAGTTGACTTTGTTACTTTTAGGGCCATGTTACTTTTAAGCCCGCGTTCACCACAAATAACTAAAAACTTTTATCTCTACGAATTTAAAACTTCGTTCTATTTCTTTTCCTCATTTGAAGATGATAGAGAAATAGTGATGTTTTATAATTGAACGTATAAAAAACTTTTATATTATTTTATTTATTACTAGCTCCGCTAGTGGCTGCGCCCGCGTGATATCTTTATAAATTAGCCTGTGTTACTCATTAATAATATAGTATTCTACTGGTGAATTAATTTTATAAATCGGTCCTTCAGTTTTTGAGTTTATTAATTACAAACAAAAATACAAATCTTTTCTCTTTATAATATTAATGTAGACTTCTGTTGTAATGTACAATAAAAGTCTACAAAAACAGAAGTCAAAAAAAAAAGCTGTTCCCTACATTTATGTTTGCATAACTCGTGAAAATGTAGGGAACAGCAGATTTATTTTTCGCGAGCTCAGGTTTGATCCCATAGTAAAAGTTGTTCATAATGATGAGTAAAGTCACGTGTTTAAGTTTGCGCACTAGTTAAAATTTTACCCTGTATACCTATTCTACAGATTATTTCACGAAACACATAAATCGTGTATCAACCCAGAGTGTCAGAGATCAGTGTAGGCATCGATAATCCTACAGCCTGCGGGAAGGCAGAGTTAATGCTGATGAATGGATAGGGTTGCACTACTGTCGTGTGACCCTGGTAGGTCAGTAGGTCACTTGGATGTTCACAAAACAAAAGGACTGTTGAAAGGTTCGTTTAGGATTAGCACTGGGTTTTTGAATCTGAAAATATGTTTAATTGAATCTATTGGCAATCCGGAGGTGAATCTTAAGAATCTTTGAAAACCTTAAAGTGCCAATTTTTTTTGTGTTATTGTAAAAAATGAGGCTGTATTTGATAGGCCGTGGTATTTTAGTAAACCCCCATTTTGCCTAATGAGTATGTTTGCTATTATCCAGATTAAATTCAGACTCGTATATCTACTGTTTCAGAGAATTTCCTAATGGCAAAACCCATGACGCTTGCTCAAGCCGGGTTTCGATCCCAGGACCGGACCTTGAGCAGTAACGTTTGCGAGCACTTGACTAACGAGGTATTCATACTTCGTAATTTGAGAATATGCGCATAAGCAAGCGGGCAACACACTTAATACTGCGTTCGCAATTCGTTTGCCAAACATATAAACAAACACGAGTTTTAGGAAAACTAACTGTAATGCCTACACATAAGGTTCAGTTTGCGCTACAACTTCATATTTTTATGACCTTTTCAACAGTACTCGTCAATCTAAAATCAAGTTTATTTACACTTTCATAAAGTTGATGTTTGTTTAAGTGGAAATAACATCAATTGGAAACAAGATAAATAAATAGACCTTAAAGGAGGCCTTTGTCCCAGCAAAGGGAACATTATAGGCTGATTATGCTTATGCTAAGCGGGCAAAGAAAGTAATGTTTAACCAAATTGTTAAGTAGTCATCTCCAAAAAATATACTTATCTGTGAATAATTAATGCCTCAAGCCTCTTAAAGTCCCCTCCACACAGACCGTCTCGTGTCCGGAACTGTTTGTTGTGGCGTGACCTTTACACCGCGATATCCCGGGATTATGGGATCATCCCAAACTTGTGGACGAGTCGACGTCTGTCCGCCTATGTATAGAAATTATAGTTTATGTATGTATGTATATGTCTGTAGATAGTCTGCGGTAAGATATGACTAGTGAGGTGTTTATGGCGGTACCCATGGGTTACCACTCAGTGATTAACTTAGTACTATGTGTTCTGGACATAAGTGTTTTGGTCTCCTAGACCTAGGTACAAGGTGTAATCGACATTAATTGAAAAAGCAGTTTCTTTTTCGTAATTATTCATAGTTGGGTTATATTGTAAAATTTGTTGGCAATCGTGTAGTTTTGTCTCGATTGTCAGTCATTGTCAGAACCGTTTGCTATGAGAGTAAAGTAAAGGTGAGTTTAAACCGAACGAACATAGAACCAGAGCATTCTTTTCTTGATATTACACAACTCATAAAGGCTCTTTCAAACAGGCGCGATACGCGACGCGACACAAAGTGTGTCGCGTCTTTGTGTCGCGTCGCGTGTCGCGCCAGTTTGAAAGAGCCTTTATGCGAAATATTAGAGAGTGCGCTGCGATCGAGAATTTAGTTTTACCTCCTTTCTGCTATTGTTTTTATTGTTGCACTTCTGCTAGTGCACAGAACCTACTTAATTTATATACCATTGTATAGATAATATAATGGAGATTAATACTGTATTTTTCAAAATTTGATTTATGCAGCAGAAACAAAAAAAAGTGGCGGCACGAAATCTTCTTGGTGGAAGAAAATACTTGTATAGAACATTGGTCCGTAACCTTATCTAAATAAAGAGCACAATCGCGTTTACAAAACCTTTAAAGTAAAATACTTGCGTAGAACATGGATCCATAACGTAATATAAATAAAGAGCACAACCGCGTTTACGAAAAATGAGGTGTCGTCATGGTGTCGCGAAATTAATGGTTTAGTTCCATCTCAAAAATGCCCAACGCGCCTAAAGAAGTTTTCACTTCAAAAACACCAAAATAGTTTTCAAAAAATTCCCGTCAATCAATGTATGAAACCTGAAAACATTGTAGCTTGCGAGAAAATCAATTAATTGAGTCAATTTTTTTTTATAGATTCGTTTCAGCCGTAGGAGGAACCCTATTGAAAATGGCTCTTTTTTCACAGTAGTTTAATTAGAATTTAAAAAAACTAACTAATAAAATATTTCCAACATCGACCCTCTTCCGTTGCCTAGCAACCAACAAAGCAAACCTACATAAATAGTCTTTGACAGTACGTAAAGATTGCGAGGTGAGAAATTTTACCCATATATACGGGTAAAAAAGCAGTCACAACATACTTCATAAAAATTCGTTTAAATATTTTCTGTTTTTGAATGAGCGTTATGTATGAAGCGTGTACTTTGGATTTTCCAAATATTTTAGTAAATACCTATAGAAAGTAGCTACGAAAGAAAAATAAGTAATAATTAGCGACTGTTTAACCATACATTTTTGACGTTCGACAACTTACCTTTAGGCCACTTAACTTTAGGCAACGTTTATAAATAAACCCCAGAATGTGCATACGCTCGTTTGCTCTGAACCGACCTTAAGAAGATTGTCATAAACGTTCCCTACTAGTTGGTACTCACACTACCTCGTTCATTTCGTTTATTTCTCCTGCATATTGTATGCGCATCGTGTGCGGCGACTCTGGCAGAGTAATAATTCTGTCAGCGCTCGTAACGTAAGGACCGCTATATTTAGTTTATAGCTAACACTGACGTTTGTAATAGGGTAAAAGTTGGGTAAGCAGTAGAATAGGTGATGGGTAGGTATAGTTTTGTAAATTAAGCAGAACGGTTGCGATTAATTGCCTCGAATCGTAAGTGAAGTAGTTGCAAGCGCGTCTGTTGAGTGTTTTTTAAATAATAAACAGGGTTATCACTAATAATTATGCTGGCAATTCATTAAGGAAACATTTCGTCCAGGTATACCAACGTTGTATTACATTCCCGAGGCTGTGAAATTAGAGAAAACTACTTTTCCCAGATATGAGACCTAGCTAGATCGATTTTTCGCCCCCGTAAACCTCTTATTGCAACTTTCATCGAAATCGTTAGAGCCGATTTCGAGAACGTGAGTGGAAACATACATACAAACAAATAAATATATATACAAATATTGCTCGTTTAATAGTATAGGATAGGATGTAGAAGTCATTTGCAACCAAATGACCCCGTATGACCCCTATGCAAATGTCAACCATTTTCGAGTAATTTGACATTTTATATTTTGAAATGTATGAAATAAAAATACAAAATGTCAAATTACTCAAAAATGGTTATTCTTATCTAATCTTACTTAACTATTTTCGAGTTATTTGACATTTTATATTTTTATTTCATACATTTCATCACGCCTTTAATCCCCGAAGGGTTAGGCAGAGGTGTTACCTAATAGCACACCTATATTTCGCCAGTAACGTTTCAAGACCCATGTACTGGGGGTGGGTCCATTGCTATCAACAGGGCACAACACAGGCTGTTAATGACTACGCGACAACACTTTGCCCGTCCCTGGCAATTGAACTCCGCCTCATGCTCGCAGTTTCGCTTGAGATTGAATACTTTAAAAACCAAATTAAAAAAAAAAAACCAAAATATTTTATTTCACTTTAACCTATATGGGCAATAAGAAACGTCAGAAGCTAGATGCACGGTTCCAACTAGTCGTTTCCTATGGAGAAGAACCAGCAAGAAACTCCACGGTTACTTTTTTTAAATAATTGGCTTTTACTATGTTTTCAAATTACAATCAAATGAACACAACGGATAAGCACTACTAGTAATTTCAAGAATTGAATACACAAGTAAGCAACGTATCAACAACATTGTGCTAACTTCTACCAACTTAGCTCCTGCTTTGAGAAGCGCTTATTAGCTTATAACACGCTTAACTAAGTTTACAACTTAGACTTAGCAGAAATGGTAATGGTAATTAAATATGTACAAATTGTGCTGTACATTAGTTATGTTTGTTTTGAAGTTAGGAAGCTGAATCGGAGGAGAAGGCTCTTGGTTATTCAGTGTAGACGCATACCCGCATAGAACAGTTAATTAATTTAAATATTGTTGTAACCGAATTCAGCTTAATGCTCATTTGAAGCAGTGCAGCAGTGATAGCCTAGTGGTGTGACCCTTGGACTGCCAAGTCATAAGTCTCGAGTTCGAACCCAAGGCACGCACCTCTGACTTTTCGGATTCATGTACGTATTGCATAATTATCACTTGCTTCAAAAACGGTGAAGGAAAACATCGTAAGGAAACCGGCATGCCTGAGAGATATTTCTCGACGGCATGTGAAGTAAAGTCAGGGGCCCATGGGCGGCTTTAGAACTCTGGCACCAGGTTAGTCACTAACCACACGAAAAGAAGAAGAGTATAAAGTTTTTGTTCTAAAAATTGTTGAAGTAATCATTTTTCCACTGCTAACTTAACTGCCATTTTGAAATAAGATTTAAAAATCTACCGTTTCAAAAGCAAATCAAATAAAAATAACGAACGGAGCAGAAAAAATAAACAAAAAACAAGATAAGACAAACGACGCTCTCTTAATAACTCCGAAACTTTTGCTAATTTTATGACAAAACAAATGCTATTCCACCTAATTTGATTGCACATTTTATCTGATGTATCTTCTCGACTAAATTACTTGCGATCTTATTTTTGCTGAAATAAAAATAAGTAGAAAACATTCTCGCTTATTTTTATTTAGTGTGATTTGGACATTCATATTGGCAACTACGATCTACTATGAAATTCAAATGTATGAAATGATCCAAATGTGATAAATAATGCGTATTTGTGAGTTTAAGAAATACATGAACAAAAGAAAATTGCCATATCAAACCAGTGTCCATGTTTTTCTGTATTTACAAATCAATATAATCTAAAACTCACGCCTTCTGCCCATGGGGGTAGGCAGAAACTACAGAACGCTACCTACATCGATCCTTATATACTCATTTTGCTTCGGTTAGTGCTCATATACATGAGGGGTACGTTGCCAACCGCAGACGCAACTGCAGCCGTCGACACTCGTTGGGGGTAGCCGTAGACGCATCGATGGTTATACCCGTAGACGCATCGACGGCAGCCATAGACGCATCGACGGTTATAGCCGTAGACGCATAGACGGCAGCCGCAGGTGTATCGACGGTTATAGCCGTAGACGCATCGACGGCAGCCGTAGGTGTATCGACGGTTATAGCCGTAGACGCATCGACGGCAGCCGTAGGTGTATCGACGGTTATAGCCATAAACGCATCGACGGCAGCCGTACACGCATCGACAGCAGCCGTAAATTTTCGCGCTAATGTGGTGGTCCAATTAGCGTTAGCGCTCTAAAATCCTTTTATGTACCCGGGCAATAAATGCTAAGCAGCCCAAACTATGGCGACGATAGCCGATAATGGTTGGTCACATCTGCGTGTATCGTATCACTGTGCGAAGCTTCGTCACGATAGACGCAAATGCGGCCGCAGCATTTTCAAGAGACGAGCAAAAATAATACATAATAAGGTATCATGGCGGCCTATATTTACGGACGATTATAAATGCTAATCCTCAAAAACTCGCCTCACAGCCTAAAAAGCCCTACCTATAATACCAAACTCAAATATTTTCGTCAACCAAGATAAACTCGCCAAGATTTAAATTTGAAAGTGTCTGATATTAAAGAAATGGCTCAATAAGAAGTCGGGAGGCTCTTTATTGCGAGAGTTTTCATAAAACTTATGCAAACAGCGCACTGAAATAATATAGTAGGTATAGTTGTTTCAAGACTTGGAATAGAGAGGGGAGGAATGGAAAAACAAGGGAATGGAGGCCCGAAATGAGCTATGGTAATTGTGTATGGTAATGCGACAACGATGAGGTTAATAATGATTTAGGTTGGAATAAAAAGTTACATAAGTAATTCAGAAAATGTATTATTCTTCGGGTGACAACTGAAGCGCTGTGCTGTGGGTCCCTCATAGCACAGCATCATGCTGAGTGGCAGCCTTCTTGTCACAGTCATGTCGTGCAGCTGCCGACTAATTTCTGTTTTATGCTCGTGATTTATTATGTACTTTTTTGTTGTTTTCTGATCACTCTTGTCTTTTATGAATGTACGTGTTTCTGTGACAAATAAACCTATTTAATTTTCTTCCTTTCTTTCTATTATCGGAATGGAATATTTTAAGATTTCTGTAAAATCTTTTTCCGATAAATACAATTTTTGAGTTTTTCCGTACAAAATCTAACAGACGTCAATTTTCTTTTTTTTTAAGAGTTTCTTTTATTATTCTCAAACATAGGTACATTATTTATAGCTTCTACAGTGTTACTCGTCAAACTTTCCAGTTTGATGGCGAGAAACGCTTGTTATCAGGTATAGGTACATAAAATCAAAGAAAATTAACCTTAAAACTATCAACTATGCACTAATTTCAGTCAAGGATCAATCACACCGGAACGGACAGATTGCGGACGAGCCGCGGACATCGGACACTGACAGATTCTAAGTATGTACCTATCCGTCTGGAGGCGTCCGCAATCCGCCCGCGCCGGCCCTCTAAAACCCTTAGTGTGAATCACAGATTATTCATAATAAATTACAATGATACTATTACTGCAGATTCGTCCTTATCGAGAAATAAACTCATTAGTTTTGACTTTAACATGCCTTTACTTACTTTATGGTTTTGTCTAAAGATCTCTGTCGTTGGTAAAACCAGCCCTTTTAATCGCCTATAGGAATTTAAATTTTTGAATATTTAGAATGTCTGAAAAGTTAATTTTGAATGATTCTGCATCATCCAATCACTTCAATTCAAATGATTTATTTGCAAGAAAATACACGGTTTACAAGAGAAGATCTTTCACTACACACATAAACTCACGCTTTCTTCCGATTGTGGTAAGCAGAAACTTCAGAACGGCCACTTGAAACGATCCATACCTTCGCCTTTACCACCCTCCCCTGCCCCTTGCTCCTTCTCCATCTTCCTTCACTAATTCGGCACCTTGAAAGTTACCTTAGAAATTTCAGATTCGAAAAAAAAAATGGAAATATTCTACGTTTTTCTATTCCTGTTTTTAACCTGATCCAAGTTAAAGACAATGGAAGCTGAAAAGCGTTTACACTGTAGAGAGAAATTCATTTCATTGTACAATACTGGAAATACTTGTCTTAATGAGGGTAGTTCAGCTCCCTTTTGTTGGACCCTTCCTACCGTCAAATCGACTGCTTTTCAATCGATTTTATTTCACTTTCATTGCAGTTTTTTGTTTTAAGATTTTGATCCTGAAGTAAGATTATTGAATATTTTAGTAAGATCTAGGCATGACGAAGTGATGGTATTGCCGCTAAGTTTATTCGTAAACCACCGTACTTATGTATTATGAAAGGAGTTGGAGTCATTGCAAGGCAAATAATTCTTTTTCTCCATCTTGCCTGTATCCCAATTTTTTTTGGGGTCGACGTAACGTCTTTTTCTTCTTCCCTCTTTTCTAGCACCATCATCATCATCTTTCACGAAGTCCATCCATCGTTTCTTTGGTCTTCGCCTACTCCCAAAGCCATCCACATAGTCAAAAATTTGCTCACGACATTTTCCTCATTCCTCCGCATACCATGACAACCGATTTCCACACAACTATGAAAATAAAATATTCTATTTTTGAAGTGAAAACTTCTTGCTTCTTCTTGTTAAAAACACAATTGAACTCGTGACACCGTTACCGACCGATTATTTTTGTAAACGCGATTGTGCTCTTTATTTATATTGTTACGGATCAATGTTCTATGCAAGTATTTTTACTTTAAGGTTTTGGAAGTATTTTTTTAGTTTTCACTTCTGTCGGCACTCCCGGAGTGCCACTGTTTTTTAACCAGAATTTAAGGGTTTTTGTTATTTTTATTTCGTTGAAGGGAAACATCGTCAGGAACCATGTCTGAGTGATATTTTTTTAACAGCAAGTGTAGCCAAGATGGAGGCCCATGGGCAGCATAAAAAAAACTGACACCAGGTTAGTCACCAACCACACGAAAAAGAAAGAAAGAAGATTTTTTCGCCCTTCGAGATCACTCTCAATTTATTTGTTCTACGTGTGAGCTATATTTAATTTCAGCCCGTTACGCTCCATTTTGTTTGCAAAGAAACCCTTTATTATATTTATTCGAAACTATTCACCAGCACACGTAAAAACTAAAAGAAAATTCACTTTATATCCAAATACGTAGTTCTTAGTGAAATTGAAAGGAACCCTCGTAAATGCCTTTCAGCTGTCAGCTACTAATTTATTTTTAAGAAATAACTACTATTACATAATGTTCAATTTATTTTGACGTTTCGACCATTTGACAGCTGCTGTCAAAAAATAAACTTTTTTTTTATATTTAGTTAGGACAGACTAGCACTGTATTACTGCCAGGTTTTCTTATTTCAAATATTGAATTTGGTGCTTTTGATGAATTTAATAAAAAAAGATGTTAAATAATATAATTAAAGTAACCTCTTTTTTATATTTTTTTCTGTTTGTATAATTGAATATTTTTTCTTAAAAGTCTCATTTTTACGAGAAAAGTGCCAAGTTTAACTTGAGTTTTCAGTTGCGAGTTTATAATAATTATCTATACATTTATAGTATATTTAATATGTATAGTAGATTATAGTATAGTTATACTTTAATAATATAAAGAGGTAAAATTTGTGAGTTTGTATGTAGGGGGTAATCTTGGGAACTACTGCTCCGATTCCGAAAATTCTTTCACTAATGGAAAGTTACAGCATTGTCGAGTATCATAGGAAAAAAAATGTTAAAATATTGTTACGTCGTACGTACGAGATCTTTCGAGAAAGCACGGATTACAGTGTGTTTGCGCTAAAAACTTCGAGAAGCATTCCATTATTATTAGTTTGAAGTTAAGTAGGTAACTACTTATAAACAATATTAGAACTCGTCATTGTAATTTCGACCGTACGCCGAGGGCATAAAGTACCTATTTCTTTATTCGGTACAAGTAGGTTATTATTTTTTATACCTACTACTTTTGTATTTCCTGGTAATGTTTATTTGTTGATGTTTTTCTGGAACCGTTCTACACATAGCTGGAATGTTCTTGAATATTGGCGGTATAAAAGCAGAGCGCCGACACACGATGAGTCAGTCTGATTTAGGCGATACAACGAAGCGAATCGAAGTGAACTAGAAGTGCGATATCTAAGCGAATAGTGATCAGTAGTGTATTTGTGATTAAGTTTTAAGTGTTTTTGTGTTTAATAAAGTTATTTAATTGTCTGATTGGTAATAATTAATTTATCCCATACCCAGCTCGTAACAATTTGGTGTCAGAAGTGAGGGATAAATTATGCCAATTTTACCGAAGGACGACACGGACGGTATCCGTACCAGGAGTCAGCGACAGCAGGACATGGACCAAAGGCGGTTTGGACATTCTCCAACACAGACACCGGGTGGTGTCCAGCCTACGTCAGTGCCAGTCGCTGGCCCATCCGCAGTTTCTACAGCATCAATGGCGCCAGACTTGTCAGCTTTAATGGCGCTGCTACAGGAGCAGTCTCGCCGTCAAGATGAGCAGTCTCGCCGTCAAGAGGAGCAGGCTCGCCGTCAAGAGGAGCAGGCTCGCCGGTTGGAAGAGCAGTTGCAGCGAGACAAAGAGGAGCAGGCTCGCCGTCAAGAGGAGCAGGCTCGCCGTCAAGAGGAGCAGGCTCGCCGTCAAGAGGAGCAGGCTCGCCGGTTGGAAGAGCAGTTATCCCATACCCAGCTCGTAACAATTTGGTGTCAGAAGTGAGGGATAAATTATGCCAATTCTACCGAAGGACGACACGGATGGTATCCGTACCAGGAGTCAGCGACAGCAGGACATGGACCAAAGTCGGTTTGGACATTCTCCAACACAGACACCGGGTGGTGTCCAGCCTACGTCAGTGCCAGTCGCTGGCCCATCCGCAGTTTCTACAGCATCAATGGCGCCAGACTTGTCAGCTTTAATGGCGCTACTACAGGAGCAGTCTCGCCGTCAAGAGGAGCAGGCTCGCCGTCAAGAGGAGCAGACTCGCCGTCAAGAGGAGCAGGCTCGCCGTCAAGAGGAGCAGGCTCGCCGGTTGGAAGAGCAGTTGCAGCGAGATAAAGAGGAGCAAGTCCGCCGCCAAGAGGAGCAGGCTCGCCGGTTGGAGGAGCAGTTGCAGCGAGACAAAGTGGAGCAAGTCCGCTGCCAAGAGGAGCAGGTTCGCCGGTTGGAAGAGCAGTTGCAGCGAGACAAGGAGGAGCAGGTCCGCCGCCAAGACGAGCAGATGCTCCTCATAAAGGATCTTCATGCAACTTTTGGCAAAGACCTAAAGGTGATGAAGGATCAGGTACAGCAGCACGAGAATCGCCTCTCAGAAGCCGAAGTTCAGATCGCTGGGGTGAAGAAGGCTTTGGGGGAACTGAAGACTGGAGACGTGACTGTAGCTTCAGTAGTTGCTGCACCTTCAGCGCGGGGCTTTAAGGTGCCTCCATTCGATGGCACATCTTCGTGGTCGGCTTATAAAATTCAATTTGAGGCCGTTATGAAGGCGAATGGATGGACAAAACCGCAAGCCATGACCGCGCTCACCTTGGGCCTCCGAGACCAGGCCCTAAACATTCTTGAGGCGCTCGGCAAGAATGTAACCTACGAGCAGCTGCTGGAGGCGTTAGAGTCCAGATACGGTGACGCGCACCTGGAGCACGTATTTCGTGCTAAGTTGAAGGATCGTGTTCAACGTAGTGCCGAGAACCTACAGCAGTGGGCCCTCGAAGTTGAAAAGCTGGTTCGGAAAGCATACCAGTCTCCCCTGCACTTATCGATGGGAATCTGGTACAAGCGTTCGTTGATGGAATACGCGATCTAGAAGTTAGAGCCGCTGTGAGACTTGGGCATCATGAGACGCTGAAAGACGCCTTGGCCCATGCCTTAGAAGTAGAGGCAGTGAGGCAGGACCACCGAACGCACCGCGTCAGGGAGGTTGTAGCATCACCTGTACGCGACCGGCCGCAAGGGTACAGTCCTAGGTGCTACACTTGCGGAGAAAGGGGTCATCTTCGGTCAAGCTGTCCTAAGCGCAGAACCCCGAGAGAAGATCAGCAGGGAAGGGTGGCTGAAGTGACTGCCCAGCCACAGCAGGGAAACGAGTAAATGCCAGGACTGGGGGGCGGGTGCTGGCTGGTATTGAAAGAGCCCCGAGAATCTTGATCTCGCAAGCACATGATGGGAACAGCCTGACCATCAAAGGCGAAGTCAACGGAACACCATGCAAACTGACGTTGGATACTGGAGCTTCTCACACGGTCGTCAATTCTCACCTAGCAAGTCGGTTTCTTGGGGACTACGTCGATAACCACGACCGTATACGATTACTAACAGCTACCGGTCAGCACATAATCGTCCGAGGCAAGAAGGAGGTGGAATTAAAATTGGGTGACAGAACTTACCAGCACAATGTCATCGTGGCCGATATAGTGGACGATTGCATCTTGGGCTTGGACTTCATGCGGAAACATCGTTGCGAGATCGATGTTGATCAAGGAGTATTGAAATGTGGTTTAGATGAAGTCTTCATGGAAGGTGCACCATCAGGAAAAGTGTACTGCTTGAAAGAGATTGTTCTTCCTCGCAGATCAGAAACAATTGTGCCAATTAGTTTACCACAGAATTCTAGACACAAAGATCGAAGTGTTCTGATAGAAAGGGTGCACAATGACTTCCCATGGAAGATGGCACGTACTCTGGTCAAGGCCACCAACGTCTCAGCAGTACGCATACTGAATCCAAGTGACAAGAAGCATGTGATCAAGAAGGGCACCTTGATCGGTACTTGCGAGGAAGTAGCTTGGATGCGTCAATTGCAGGATCCGCCTACCGGAAATAAAATTCGTAGTGCAAAATTTGACGTGTCAACGCTTTTGGAAAACTGCGATTTAACTAAAGGAGAAATCGACAAGGCTAAGAAGATGTTACTTCAGTACGCCGACACTTTCTCTTCAAACGATGCTGACATAGGGAGAACTGGACTTGTTCAGCATAAGATTAATACAGGCAACGAGTTACCAATCCGTCAGCGACCAAGAAGACTACCAGTTGCACGAGAAAAAGAGGTGGAAACCATGGTTGAGGGAATGGTGAAGGACGGTGTTATAGAACCTTCATCCAGTCCATGGTGTTCTCCTGTGGTCCTGGTAAAGAAAAAGGACGGCAGTATGCGCTTCTGTGTGGATTATCGACGACTGAACGACGTCACGAAGAAGGACAGTTACCCGCTGCCTAGGATCGATGACACACTGGATACGCTGACTGGTATGAAGTGGTTTACCACACTTGACCTGAAAAGTGGCTACTGGCAAGTAGAAATAGACCCCAAGGATAAGGAGAAAACTGCATTTTCAACAGGAAAAGGATTGTGGCAGTTTAAAGTTATGCCATTCGGTTTGTGCAATGCTCCTGCGACGTTTGAAAGGTTGATGGAGCAAGTACTCGCCGGATTGATTGGAGACGCATGTCTTGTATATCTAGACGACATTATCATCGTGGGCCGTACATTTGAAGATCACCTTAAAAACCTCAACCGAGTGCTGTCGAAAATCCAAACAGCAAATCTCAAGTTAAGTCCGAAAAAGTGCTCGTTTTTCAGACAACAAGTAAACTTTTTAGGACACATTGTTTCGGGGGAAGGTGTTCAAACAGACCCAGAAAAAGTAATCGCCGTCAAGGATTGGCCAGTTCCGAAAGACAAGACACAGGTCAGAGCATTTCTGGGTTTGTGCTCCTACTATCGAAGGTTTGTCAAGAATTTTGCCGACATTGCGAAACCTCTGCACAAACTCACTGAGGAAAAGCGGCAATTCTGTTGGGACGAGAACTGCGACGTCGCATTTCAGGAATTAAAGAAATGTCTGTGCAATACACCTATTTTGGGATATCCTGACACTGAAAATGACTTCATAGTTGACACCGATGCAAGTAATACTGGAATTGGAGGCGTGCTGTCTCAACGGAAAGGAGACCAAGAGGTTGTAATAGCTTACTTCAGCAAGTCTTTATCCAAACCAGAAAGAAATTACTGCGTTACAAGACGGGAGCTACTCGCCGTAGTAAAGACATTGCAGCACTTCAGTAAATATTTGCTGGGACGTAAATTCCAATTACGAACTGACCATGCTGCATTGAAGTGGCTATTACAGTTTAAGAATCCAGAGGGGCAAGTGGCGAGATGGATTGAACTACTACAAGAGTTTGACTTCATAACTGAACATCGCAGTGGGAGAACTCACGGTAACGCAGACGCCTTGTCAAGAAGACCTTGTCCTGAAGACTGTAAGCACTGTGCCAGGCAAGAGACTAAGGAAATAGTGCCCGTGAGGATGCTTAGAACAGATCTCAGCGATGAATGGAAGGAAACCCTACAGCAGGCTCAGCAAAATGACTCGGACATCAAACCGATCTTCGAGTGGGTCAAAGCTGGTGCTCCTAAACCTAAGTGGAGTGATGTGGCTGCGATGAGTTCCATCACGAAGAGTTATTGGGCGCAATGTAACAGCTTGGTGATCCAGGATGGAGTCTTGTGCCGTAAATGGGAAAACGCTCGAGGGGACAGCTGTCATCTACAAATGGTTGTCCCTAAAGCTAAGGTACCGGATGTTCTACGGCTCTACCATGATGGATGTTCAGGAGGACATATGGGAGTAAAAAGGACTCTACTAAAAATTCGAGAACGCTTTTACTGGATCCACTGTCGAGATGATGTGGAGGACTGGTGTCGCAAATGTACCAGTTGTGCGGCCGTGAAAGGACCCCACACACGCAGCCGAGGTGCATTAAAAGTGTACAACGTTGGAGCCCCTTGGGAACGGATAGCACTAGACGTTGCGGGACCATTTCCAGAAAGTGAGAGCGGAAACAAGTACTTCCTGGTGGTCATGGATTACTTCACAAAGTGGCCAGAAGTCTTTGCCATTCCTAACCAAAAAGCTACAACTGTCGCAGATAAATTAGTTCAGGAAGTTTTCTGTCGTTTTGGAGTACCCTTAGAAATACACAGCGATCAAGGAAGGAATTTTGAATCGCAAGTATTTCAGGAAACTTGTCGATTGATGGGTACCTACAAAACCAGAACCACCTCTTACCACCCACAATCTGATGGAATGGTGGAACGATTCAACCAAACGTTAGAGAGATATCTGGCAAAAGTCGTGGAAAGCAGGCAGAGGGATTGGGACAAGCACATACAGCCGTTTCTACTGTCCTACCGCAGCGCAGTCCACGAAAGTACGACTGTGACGCCAGCCTTCGCGAACTTCGGAAGAGAATTACGGTTGCCTGCAGATTTAATCACTGGAGCTCCCCCTGATGCTCCACGTAGTATAGCAGATTACGCAAATGATTTGCGTAACAAGTTGAATGATGTTTATGAGCATATCCGACAATCCGGCCAACAGATGTCTGAGAAGATGAAGACCCGTTATGACCGCAAGGCAAACAGTAGGGGTTTCGACGAGGGTTCACTGGTGTGGTTACATAACCCAGTGCGGAGCAAGGGGAAGTCTCCGAAATTGCAAGCAAATTGGGATGGACCATACCGAGTCGTGACTAGGATCAACGATGTCACCTACCGAATACAGAAGGGTCTACGAGGTGCGCCTAAGATTGTTCATGTAGACCGATTGGCCTGATACTACGGGGCTAATGATGCTCGGGACGAGCATGTCTAAGGAGGGGGCAGTGTTACGTCGTACGTACGAGATCTTTCGAGAAAGCACGGATTACAGTGTGTTTGCGCTAAAAACTTCGAGAAGCATTCCATTATTATTAGTTTGAAGTTAAGTAGGTAACTACTTATAAACAATATTAGAACTCGTCATTGTAATTTCGACCGTACGCCGAGGGCATAAAGTACCTATTTCTTTATTCGGTACAAGTAGGTTATTATTTTTTATACCTACTACTTTTGTATTTCCTGGTAATGTTTATTTGTTGATGTTTTTCTGGAACCGTTCTACACATAGCTGGAATGTTCTTGAATATTGGCGGTATAAAAGCAGAGCGCCGACACACAATGAGTCAGTCTGATTTAGGCGATACAACGAAGCGAATCGAAGTGAACTAGAAGTGCGATATCTAAGCGAATAGTGATCAGTAGTGTATTTGTGATTAAGTTTTAAGTGTTTTTGTGTTTAATAAAGTTATTTAATTGTCTGATTGGTAATAATTAATTTATCCCATACCCAGCTCGTAACAATATGAAATTTCACGCAAAAGAAGTCGCGGGCAAAATCTAGTTAGTTATAACATAACAATGTTTGCCATAAAAAAAACAGTTTTCATAACCACATCTAATATTTACCAAAACTGAAACGTGTAAATATGATTACTCTGCAACAAAGGCAAAAGAAAATGAGAACAATATGGTGGTGTTTGCTGTAGCAGTAATGTAATCAATCTGTTTACAACGGATACTCCTAATCAAAAAGTCCAACGCGAATCAGTTGAGTTGCGAATTTGTTGCTTAGATTCGGGATTTATTTGAGTTTGCTGTGGTGCAAGCTCAAAGATATAGCGGGAAATATAAGTAGGTACAAGTTTTAGCATTGAAAATTGTTTTTCGATCGCTTTACTAGGGTATCTGCTGCCGGGGGTGCGAAGAAAACCGAAAGAGAGATCATGGCCCCCGGCAACCGGGCAACCGAAGGAACACGGGTGGATTTTAGTCAGTAAGAGTCTGACACGTCCTCCCGCTCCGCCCAGAGCGGGAGAAGTTATTTGATAATTTCGCACCCAAAAAAAAATGGGTACCCGTTTTCAAGGCAAGTGCGACCGGAGGCTAGCTTCCACAATTATTTAGATAGAGAAATGAAAATGGTATCGAAAGATGCGTTACTGAAGGGGCTACACAGTACTACAATTATTTTTTTATTTAAAAATAACGCCACTTTTTGTCCATTTCTTTTGGGACTTTTTCATAGAATCTTAAACTTCTTAAAAACGAAAAGTAACATATAAAAATAAATTAATTTGAAGGGCTTTGAGATCATATGATTCTGGTTTCGGTAGAATTATAATACCTAAAGGGTAAATGTTTACCACTTTCGGAGACACTAATTTTCCGCGCCACGTTGTTCCTATATATTTTGTATAAAATATGAAACGGGCGGCGAAACGCCCGCGCCATACCGTCACCACGCCATACATAAATGGCGAGTGGTGCACTCGCCATTTATGTATGTCCCGCGCCTAATCATCATCTTCACAATTTGTGTATATCCCGCGCCTAATTATCTTCGCAATTTGTGTATGTCCCGCGCCAAATTGTCTAAACTTATACGTCTGTCCCATTTTTTGGAATCACAGTAAATCGCTACTCCCTTTTACCTTCACCCATACAGAGGCAACTGTATCTTAACATTGTTTTCGTACACCCCGGCCGAATTTGACAACAACCCTTAAAACGTATCTTCGGTCTTCCGGACCCAACCGTTGTTCCGCGGCCATCTTTGATCCTAAATATAATTGTTTCAATGTAAATATTGGATTTGAGCCTTAATATTGAGTTTGGCTTATTATTATTCATCTGAATTTATTTGAACTCACTGATTTGTTAAGCTTGAGTTATTAAGGGAAGCTGTGTGTATTTAATGAGATATATTATATTTCTTGTTTCCAAGGTAGGCAATATCAGAAATAAAACACCTTGTTTTTATGCCAACCCTGAGTGGGTTGGCATAAAACAAACAAGTTGTTTTAAAACACGTATTTTAAACAATGTTTAAAACAGTTTGTAATAAAACTGTGTTTTTTTATAAGTGTTTAAAATCACAGTATAAAACAAGTTTAAAATAATGTTTTAAACATTAAGAAGTAAAAACATGGTTTTAAATCTAGAAGGAATGGAAATAAATGAAATGTTATAATTTATTAGGATTTGAAATAGCTCGGCAAGAAATTAAAAAGGTTAGATAGTTTTTTTACATTTCGTCGCCGGTCGAAATGAAGTAATTCCCCGCAACTATTTTGGGGATTCCTCTTATTTACAAATATTCTCCACCCTACCTATCTATATCTATACTTCGTCTTTTGTCGAAATGAGGTAATTCCCCGCAACAATTTTAGGGAATTCCCCATATTGAAATATAATTTTAAGTAAGGTACAACCAAACTTAACATTGCAGTTGAAATACATTCCAACTGCAAATGTAAGTTTGTACGCACAATATTGAGAGATTTACCATGTTATTTTAAGACCATAGACTTCTTATTATAGGTTTTCCTGTAATCTGTGAGTAAAGAGCCATATTATTATTTATTTTTTCAAAATTTAAGATAAGGGGGGGGGACGGTAAATTTCATCGAATTTCTTAAATATCTTTAAAATCATTTATTTTAAAATTATATTAAAAAAAAATTTAAGATCCTCGCAACAAGCCCTTTCATTCGATATGTCACGTTATCATGTTAGCAAATATAATTTTTTAAATTTTCTTGTTTGACCCCCAAAAGTGACCCCTATATTCAAAATTCATTTATTTACGTCGTAGTTGTCAGGGATACAAAAAGAGTACCTTTCGTCTTCAAAAAGTACCTACTGTTCCAGAGGGATAGAAAAATGATTGACAAAATCAACATTAATGTAAGCGAAACCGCGGGCAAAAAGATAGGTTAGATTTTCTTTTGATAATTCAACCAGAAATAAAAGTTACTTTGTCCAGTTTTGAAAAAAACTCAAGAATTATGAGAATGTTTAATGTAAGAGCGAGCAAGGCGAGCTCGGAAATTGTAGCACGCTGCGTCAGATAGGTTCGGTTTTCTTTAGTCCATTCATACAGAAGTAGGAAAACTTATTTTGTCGACTTATGCAGAAAAGCTGAAGCTCATTTTACAGTACCTATCTACAATATTAAGAAACGTTCGGGTTTTGAAAACTAGCCTCAACTTCTTCTAAATTAATAAGATCACTCTACGCCCCCCGGGGGGGCGCGTCCCACCGGTTGAAAATCCCTGATCTATATGAAGCCATTGGACTTAATAGAGAATACCTTCAAAGGAAACAGACGAAATCCTTTACTTCTTTGCTAGTAACAGGTGTACAAGTATAGGGTATTCACCAACCGTTGTCCTCATTCCTTGACAAATAAACTTGAGCCCAAATTAAAGGATGCCTGATGTCATTCGTAAAACAAATCCTCTGTATAAAAGAACCAGTAAAAACGGCAACCAAGAAATAATTAAAAGCCTCGCAGGCGGTCCGATGTACCCCACACCCATAGCCGCGGTGAATTTTTTTAATTAGGATTTTTAATGATTACGGTGAAATGCTTGTGAAGGAGAATTTTTGATCGTAAAATGTGATGTTATGAAATGCTTAGGCTGTGATATTAAATTTCTGTGGTAGCTTCACAAACGGTGGATTCGTGGGTTGATTCATGTCTCGTTTATATGTGGAAGAGTGCGTTCATAATAATTATGCGAGTGTGACTTTTCTTTGTTAATTAATATCTCTTTCCAGCGTGTTTGATTCGGGAAGCATTGCCTGCGAGGATTTCAATGTTGTTGTAACAATAATTAGGCCAAGATTGTTCCAATTATTTTTTGAAAGACTTGCACACGGAGTCTACAATCTTTTTATCTACTTTCCTGTCGCAGGTATGCTGGAAAAGATTTCTTTAAAAATAATCATCACCTTTGTACGTATTTTTGTGTTCCTTTTTTTTCTTGTTTTTTTTTATTGTGCATAAAAAGTTAAATAAAAAAAAAAATCAAAATCGAAATGCAAAAAAAAAACAATAGCAAAACAGTAAATGCAATAAATAAAAAACAAAAACTTCACTTAAACTTAATTATGTAATTAAAAACTGCAATTGAAACGCAAAACAAACCAGAAGTATTTACGACGGCAAAGAAACATAATAATTAATAAAAATAAGAGCAACACGTTTTTTTCCACACTAGATACAAGTTACAGCGTTTATAAATTTTACGAGCCATAACTTTGTTGGTACAACCCGTAAAATGTAAGTAATTGGCTATAATTGGTACAATCATGGCATTATAGCCATGCGTCCCGCCATTATTTTTACGTTAAACGAGATTCTGCTTTAACAATATAAGTTTTTGATATGACTTCGAATGGTGGCACTAGGACCAACAGCTTTTATTATTTATTTATTGATATATACTTTATTAATAGAACATTACTGTAGCGGCCTGCAACAAGGGCATTGATGGACGATCGTGTCTCCATCAATGCCTGGTTGCGGCTTGTATAGTTCTCAAATAACGCGCGGAAATTTAAACTTAGTGAATCAATATAAAATTCCAGAATCAATGACGCACAACGATAACTTATCACGCGCCAATATGTTCATTTGTTTCTTTTTTATTTTATACAGCTCTATTTGCAAGCCAAATCGAAATTTAAATAAAATATTTGATAAGTTACCTCCTTGGTTTCCATGTGTTGAAGTAAAAAGTTCGTTCCATTTTTAAATAACTGAGTGACTTTTCATAGTAATTTATTCGGCCTCTAAACACGACAGATAAGGATTTTCATACGAACATTGCCGACCGGGCGCTCGCATGTATTCAGTAACGCAATTTCGATTTATCTCGAAGAAGGTTGTCAAATTAATGTTCGATTTCCAAACATGTTTGAGAAAAATACTAACACGAAGTCACGTCGAGTCTGTCAAGTTCTTTTTTAAGTTTGAATAAAAGAACATCAAACAATCATTTATTTCAAGAAGACCATTAAAAGAGAGGCATAACGGTTACTCTTTAATTTGTAAAAGATACCTCACCTTTTAAAAAACCTTTACGCAAAAATATAGGCCCAACTCTTCAAATACTCTTCAAAGGATTTCAAGCTGAAATAAATTGATACTCTGACTGTGTCACTTTGAACTCTTTGAAGCTGCACTATAAAAAGTACGGTCACGTGAAAAGTGAATGACTATTGAATGAGATGAAAAGTATAGCCATTAGGTTAACTAGTAATATAAAGTAGTATTATTGATATACCGAATAAATATATAAATTAATGTATGATACAATGGCCCATTAGGTATAAAACCAAGTATTCACTACAATTCGAATGTTTAAAGCAAATAGTAGCTAAGGCGGTGATGAAATTGCGTAATTAGAAAATTTTATGTTTTTTTTTTTTATAGAATGACATTTCATCAGCAGGACAGCAAGTGTGAACTCAACTAGCTTATTATTATTAATTTTTTTAATATGACGTGTAAAAGTGATTCCGATATGCTATTTACAGAATAAACAATTTCATTTCATTTCACTTCACAATTTCATTTCATTTCATTTCGCAATTTCATTTAAAAAAGAAAGGAAAAAAAAAATGCACTTAGGAGGCACACAAAAAAGTGACACACGATATAAACACACAAAGACTTAAGTAATTCTAAAAATAAATAGTAGATTGTTATACAAGGGTCGAAGGAAATTAATTCCCATACGAGGTATCACACGCGCGAGCACAGCGACGGTGGGTATAGTCCGAGTAGGAATTTATGACTTTCACCCGTGTTAGACACTACTTTTCATTTCATAGTAATTGCTTCCCTCTCTAGGACGGGAATGAAAGAAAAAAAAAAGTTTTTCTAAAATAGTTAATTGATTCAGGCGTGACCTTGCGGAAATCCATTACAAAATATATTTAGTAACTTTATTGATAATAATAACATGAGTATTCTAGTACCTATTAGTCTTTTAATTATTTTAATATGGAATACACCGCGTCACCGCCGCGGGCCGTCCCGCTTATGGGCATTTTTTTTAATTCATACTGGCTGTTTATACACTAACAAGAAGCAGCATTTTATCGATATTTTTCTATAATTACACTATCATATCTATGATCAAACATATAAATAAATTATAAAATAGACATTATTATGGGTAATTTGTAAGCTTCATAGGTATATGATATAATATGATAGTGTACCCATAATAAATGTCTATTTTAAAATGTCATAGAAAACTTTTTAGTAAAATTTTTCGTAGCCGACTACCTAACCAAATTTAGTTCTATTTTTAAAATTCATTCCCGTCCTAGAGAGGGAAGCAATTACTATGAGTCTTTTCCGCCCTAGGGTGGGGAGCAGCGTCTTCCAGCCGCTACTCGGATCAAACACTACTTTCCGAGTATGAGAAATTAAAAATATATATCGTTATCAATCGTCCTTCAGTGGTCCTTAGAGCTACAATGATTGGCTCTTAAGCTAGCCGTGCCTTGGTAAATATTGATTTGAATTCTCAAAGAAAACAACAAAAACCTAGCACCAAACAAACAGAACTCCAAGAAAATATTCACAAAATTAACAAACTTAGAAAACAAGAATATAGGACTAGGTGCTCATAAATCGCAGGGGGTACCAGTACAACCCACGCACCGCACTTTGAATTCAGCGTCGGTATTTCTAGGCGACATTGATTCGAATTTATTCCAGCTTGAATTAAATTTATGAATCATTTGGAAACTGGACTGGATGCAAAAAGTACAGGATCAACTTTGAGCACGAATCGAAGCTGGAGACGCGACGGAATAACAATGGCTTGAATTTGTTTCTGAGTTATTTCTATTGATGGTCCTAGAATTCTAGATTTATCTGTTTTGTGACTTTTAAAGCTATAGATATATCTGGGCAATAGAATGATGATACCCTTTTTAGGGTTCCGTACCTGAAAAGGAAAAATAGAACCCTTACAGGATCACACGTGTGTCTGTCTGTCTGTCCGTCTGTCACAGACAATTTGTTCCAAATCTAATAGACCGATTAAGATGAAATTTGGTACACATATCAATTTCTGTGACCCAAACACGAACATTTAACGTAATTAATTTTGAATAGGAATCGAATTTTGAATTTGGAGGGTCACTTTTCGGAGACAAATAAAAAAAAAATGTTTTGCAAACTGTACTGTGTGATATACCAAATGAAAGGGCTTGTTGTGAGGATCTCAAATATATTTTTTCATAATTTTAAAGTAAACACTTTTAAAGATATAAGTTAATAGATGAAAATTGACCCCCTCCGTTATTTCCGAAACTACTGAGCCTAAAATTTTGAAAAAAATACAGAAAATGGTTCTTTACTCATAGATTACAGGAAAACCTATAAGAAGTCTATGGTCTTAAAATAACATGGTAAATCTCTGAATATTGTGCCTACAAACTTAAATTTTCAGTTGGAACGTATGGCAAAACGCGTTTTTCAACTACAATGTTAAGTTTGTATTTGGGATAAATTCATCCTAACTACGGAACCCTTCATTGTGCGTAGTCCGACACGCACTTAGCCGGTTTTTGTCTCTGTTAACCCTTCGGAGATTACAAATGAGTAGTTATGTTATGTCCTTTTCCAGTAAGTGTCAATTTGTCATAGTAATTGACTCTTGAGGTGATAAAAAAACACTAGGCAACGTTTTAAGTTTTACTTACCTACAAGGAGTTTTACAATTATGAAATAGTGTCTTCTGTATTAGTGACATGGAAATTCCATATTAGTCGGTCTATTAGTCTCAGACGATTTACTCTGAAACTAATTACGAAAGTCTTTAAAAATTTATTGTTCGTTTTTATAGATATTATACTGAAAAAGGATAGTGTTTCAGTGGATATAAATTTCTATATAAAGAGCCAAAAAATTACCACATCAACGAACCATTCTCTGTAATAGCAACGCGTAACAGGTCCTCTAGCTTTGTAAAATTTATCACAAGTAATAAATGGTTAGGAGTTTCACTAAAAAAGAAATTTGGAAAAGGTCGAGCGAACACACTGATTTATGAAGATGAGATTAAATATATGCTCTTTCAGGGTTCATGTTCTTCCACCACGCACATTAGGCCTTCTACAATATTGCTAGGGTGAATAAAAGATAAGTAATATTTTGAACTTGGGACAATTTAGAGTTTGAACTTAACGTGTAAGATAAATATGGCCGTTACAGTGCTAGACAACGATACTCTTGACGTACTGAATGTGACCCTCGGTGAATCAAAAGTTCTATTAGTTTCTTCACGACAGTATGTTACACGTCTTCAACTTTAACTTGTGACTCTTGTCTGTCCATCTATCTTTTCTATAATTATTTTTGCTCATTAAAACCCCCATTTCTGCCATTTCTGACTGCGACACTAATGAGATTTTCTAATTTCGAAAATATCATTAAAAGTCCTCCTGTAATATCACTGAAGATTTTCTGGCCATAATAACTTAAGCTCCTTTTACGGCACTCACAGATAAGTGTAGTCTTTAACACCCTCAGTTAAAACCTTTACTGCAGTAAAATTCTTCGTAAGTGTATCTAAACAACACTACTTAAAGCTGTATCGGAAAGTGCTCTTAGTGCAGTACGTTTGTGCCATCAAAAGATAATGTGCAAATACTGAGTGCAGACCATTTGAAGAATCGATTTCTTATATAAAGTATGCGTTACTGATTCCCTTGCATAATATTTGGTCCGTACAAAACGATCAGGGTTGTGGGAAAAGGTATGGGCGGAAGCGGTAAATGCGCAAAATAGTGCTCGAATTGGTTGCATAACTTTTTTTTTTTTGAATGAAAGGTATTTTGAATCAGTATTAAAATAACAACCATCCTACTCTAAAATAACTAATCTAACTCCAAATATAATTATTTAACCTCAAAATAGATACTAATCCCCAAATGAATCTTAAATTCGTTACCCCAATATCATAATCTAAAACTGTTTAATAAAACTACATACATATTTACAATATAACATTTACAATATTTCAGGGATAAGGAAAATAATATGAAACACCAATATATTTGTCATTCATTTATATTTCTTTACCAACATCAAATTCAATATTCTACACCATACCACCACATCTCCTATTCCCCACATAGTATCACTATTTAATTCGTATTCTCATATTTACCATAAAACTAATAGGTTGCATTAATTTACAGTAGATCTCCAAGCAATACTATACCTCTATCTTTTTAACGACACAGCCACTAAGCACGTCTTACCGTCACGAGCGCCCGACGCAGAAGAACATTCCCGCGCCACTTTTGACACATCGAATCTTTGGGTGTTGCCAGTACAATATTCAACAATTACGTAATAATAAATTGAAACCTAACAGTATGTTAGAAAATATATCGCGAGTGGTTTGGCTAAAAGCTCCTGGCTAGACTGTGTTTAATTAAAAATTCAAATATGACCGTTTTTAAAACATTACATGATATACATACACCAATGGAAGGAGAACCCTCTGCAACTAATGCGACTTTTGCCAATAGTTAGTCAATTCGGAGTTAATGACCTAAATAGGTGACTACTTGGCCACCTAAGTTTAGAAATGTTCTGGGCACCGAATAGCCATAAGTGATATGTCATCAATGCATAAGATTTTTAAGAGAAACATTGTTACTAACACGAATTAATTGTTAAACGAATGAGAGCAATTTTTTTTTTATTAATCATAGTCCGGGCAGGAATTTTTTAGACAATTTCATACTTGCGATAATTTTTTTAACACACTAAATTTTAATATAAAATACTTTTCAACCGTTAAAAAGATGGGTGAAGATCGTCTCTTGGGTATACATATGTTATACTGTAAATTACCAGATAGACTTTCCGAGACATCGTCAAAAATTTTGGTATTTTAAAGTTGGCTTTGATAAAGAACGTTGAATTCAACGCCGTAATTTCAATTTCAACCCGCTGTATTTCGCCCCTTCAGCCATCCTTTCAAAGTTCAGTAAAGTGGCTTAGTCAAATGGCCGGTGCACTAGTCCCTGTGTTTTCAGTTACAGCTCAGTGTCTCCCGAGCACATCTCTTTCGCAAAATGTTTTTAAAACCATTGAGATTTTATGGTACAGACGGTAGTTTTCAACGAATTGGGAATACTAATTCTGTCCTCAGTTTATGGAAGGTTGAAGGTCGGGATATATTTATATATTTTTGTTGACATTTCTTTTTGCTGGAAAAAATGGATGTTGAAATGTAGGATGGCTTCTTGGGACATTGTTTAAGTGAAGAAAATATTAATAATAAAACTTTATTCCGGTAAAAAGGAGGTTACTAAATACAAATTTGCTTAAAACTACGAAAACTTCAATTATGTGCCTGAACTAGGTCATCATGTGTTTCAGGCGCGGCAAGGTATAATAATATTTCTAAATGATCACATTAATTATGAAAATCTAGTCATCTAATAGTTATGTAAAAAGATGTAAATAGTACAATGAATCCTACTTGCTAAATTCTTAGTACCTATCCTTACTTAGCTAAACTTAATTAGTACAAATACAATTTTTATTTGAGTACACCTAATAGTTTCTCTGTATATTCATAGGACATACTTTGAAGAGCGTCCTCGAGAGTTCTTTTGCATTTATTATAATTTAGAGAATAAATTTTAGCTCTCGCATTTAGTCTGTTATAAAGGAAAACAAAAAAAATTGCTGCAAAGGCATGTTTTGTACGTTTTGTGGGGCAAACTGTCTTTCCGTCTCTTTTTAGTAAATTCAGTGCTATATGGGAGGGCTGCGTGTTGTTTTAATACGATGCTCATTATGAATAACTGTCGAGCTGTTAGCACTTCACAGGATTTATAGAGTAGGTTAGTGGGAAAAAGGAAAGGGCGGCAAGTAGACACCTTAAGAATTTCTTTTTGAGCTCTCTCAATAAGGTAGTAGCAAACCTGCTCCACCCCAAGAGGTAATGCAGTAAGTCAAAATTGACTGACAGAGAGCAAGTAAACTCGCCTAATTAATTTTGGGTCGGCAATGTAACGTAGTTTTTTGAAAACGAATATTAGCTTACGCAATATATTTTATTTTGAAGATAAAGTCAGATGGTGTCAAAGTTCTGAACATATTCCTTTCCATTTGTTTTTATATATTCTATTCTAAAAAAATTCGCCACATCTATGGCGTCGTCGGTGACAGCGCAGAGGTCACTATGGCTACATATTTTGGGACATGGAGGGCAGGATAGGAAGGTCTTCCTTTCTATTAGAAAATGTATGAGAACTAACTGACAATATTGGTCCATTAAAAAATCATTTCATATCAATATTTAGTCATTTTATTAAAATATCCATTTCAGAACATTTCCCCTGAAATGTCCAACTATTATCATAGTGTTGGAAATTCAGACTCAAGTATTCAACCACAGTTCCATATATGATCGGGAATTCGGGAGTTGAACTGAATTCAGTCAGTTCAGTTTGATTCCCTTAAAATATCACTCACAATAGTAAACTAACTAAGTGCTGTTTAACTGTAATATAAAATGAAAAGCTTATTGATAAACAATTACTACATAAAACTATAATTAGTTAACCATGTTATAACTAACCTCAAAAACGGGATCACCTTTCTAGACGATTCTGCCAAAAATGGCAGTCCTGGGAAAGTCCAAAAAATCCCTTTCAGCTCAAAAATCTGTCTACGTAGTAAAACTTCCTAATTCTCATACATATCTTTTATATTTAAACACATTCAATCTAATATGCAATTTTCTAGTATTTTTTTAATCTTTCCCCTTTGCTTTATTCCTTCAGTTATGAGGTTTTCAAGATTAGAAGTCACAAACTTGTTTGTAGGATTTCGCTTTAATAAAACATAAATGGTGTGCTCATGTTAGGTTTTTCATATTCTTTGAAGTATGTGTGTGTGTTAGTGCCGCAATCATACTGTAAGATGAATTTGTTTATTTTTGCGAGTTTACTTTCTTGTTTGTTTATCTGTTTAAATGCTTGCTATGTTGATATTGTTTATTACGTTTTTGAAACTGTGTTTCATATGCAATGGCATTTTTCTGAAGGGCTTTGCTTGAGCAGTGGTGGCCCAGTGGTGACTTTACGAGGTGTTGGGTTCGAACCCAGCCAGGCGCTTTACTTTGAGTAAATAATTTCATCACCACTGCTCTCAAAACGGTTTAGGAAAACATCATGAGGAAACCGGCATGTCCTAGAACCAAAAATTTGAAGACATCTGACATCTACTAACCCGCACTGGGCCCGCGTGGTAGATTACAGCCCACTCCCTCTCGAAGAGAGGAGGACTGTGTCCCAGCAGTGGGAACATTATAGGCTGATTATGCTAAGGGCTTTGCTACTTTATTAGGTAATAGATAATTTGCCATTATTGTTATCATAATTGGCATGCTTGTTCCACCCACTGCTGAGTAGAGACCTCTCTTTTATAAAATGCTTCCCTGGTCTGTGCGAGTCTCATCCAGGTCTTCTCCGCAATCTTCTGTAGGTCATCCCCTCATCTGGGTGTTGGTCTGACAATGCACTTACCGTCTCTCGGCAAAAATTCAATTATAGAATAATTCTATATGTATGGTCATCAAATTGGCCATAAATAGAGAGATATGGAAGGCTATGGATCTTAGCCCAACAATGGGACAGGCTCAGATTGGCTGCGCTTCATATGACGAATTCAATCCCCACACGGGACAAATACACAGGGTGGCAGGAACATCGCAGGTCGATATCTGGCCACCGTAGGCGCGGGCTTGCGGACGGTGAGCAATGGGTAACTCGCCGTCCGATAAGGACCAGGCCCGGGTCGACGGCACGTTGTGTTCCACGCGCGCCTCTTAGAGATGTCCGCAGAACTGACGGGGTCCGCTAGGGCCGATGCTTGCCGGGGTCGCGAAGAAGTCCGAAAAGGAGATCGTGGCCCCCGGCAACATGGCAACTGAAGGAACACGGGTGGGTTTTAGTCAGTAAGAGTCTGACATGCTCTCCCGCTCCACCCAGAGTGGGAGAAGTTATTTGATAATTTCCCACCCAAAAAAAAGAGTAGCAGGAACATGGAAGTGAAAACTGTTGAAATTTTTCATCGGTTATTTTTTTTTTTAATCAGCTGTTCCATAAATTTAGACTGCGAAGGTAGTGCACTTTTCTATGAAACAGCATTTTTTTGTTTCGGAATCATGTACTGAATCTGTGGTAACAGTTTTCGCGTCGATATCCCTGCCACCCTTGTATGTTATGTACCAACAGTTCTAATTACTAGTGTGGGGCAAAGTACAAATAAAACTAAGTAAAAGTTTAAACGGAACATACGCTGCTCAAGCGTTAGTATTCAAGCTAATTATCTTACTCTACAAAGTACTAATCTAAACTAAACAAATAGTAATTATAACGTGGTATCGGATGTTTACTTCAACCCGCTGTTTGAAGCGAGCGCTAGGATAAAGAGAATAAAGTAGAGAGCTATTAAGTCCACCCCTTGTTTCTGACTGATACACCACTACTATTTGCTTGTGAGAAGTGGGTGAGTTTTGTTAGTCGTTTAGCATAGCATAGCATAATGTTCCATCTGCTGGGACACAGGCCTCCTCTCTTCGAAAGCAAGTGGGCTGTAATCTTCTTCGATTTTTAGGGTTCCGTACCTCAAAAGGAAAAAAACGGAACCTTTAAATTAAAGGATCACTTTGTTGTCCGTCCGTGCGTCTGTCAAGACTCTTTTTCTTAAGAATGCACGGAGTAAGTTGAAATTAATATCAAATACTTAGAATAAAAAAATACGGCAATTTATGCGACATATTTTGATAGTCGACTTCCCGGTGACCTAGAATCATGTTTGGCAGGAAGCAAGGTCTCACAACACATATAAAGGAAAAAGTACGAAAATTGTTCAGTTGTAGTTTTATGACACAATATTTTTTTGCTATTACTAACTCACATTTGCAGTTTTTCAACAACAATGTTAAGTTGGTTTTTGGGATAAATTCATCCTAACTACGAAACCCTTCCTTGTGCGTGGTCCGACACGCACTTAGCCGGTTTTATTGGTTCTAGGACATGCCGGTTTCTTCACGATGTTTTTCTTCACTGTTTTGGGAGCAGTGGTGATGAAATTATTTACTCAAAGTAAAACCTGGCTCGAACCGACGACCTACGCACCTCGTAAGTCGCGGCCGTTACCAGTGGCCACCACTGCTCTTCGTGGTGCGAGCAGTGGTGGCCACTGGTAACGGTATCTCTTAGTCGTATGTCATGTATTATATTTTCATGAGAATTAGTATTTGAGGGGCTCGTGGCTAAGTAACAGTCACACGCACGAGTCGATCGATCAAGGATAAGCTTCGCTTACCGTAGATGGGAACCATCCGTCGCCGTGCCTCGGAAAACACTCGCTATCGATACCGGCTTTCATTTGTAGATGTTTAGCTGTCGTTACGGGTAGTCAAAAGTCCCAAAAGTCTACGGAGTCTTGCCAAGTAAACAAAAGTAATAAAATACTGGTATTCAGCTGCGTCCGGTTAGTTAGACTAAAAGCTGACCACACCATACTTAGTTGGGAAAAGGCTGGGCAGATTATAATAGTGATTTTGCTTACTTCTACTACTTTGATAGACGGATTTTTCGTCTTTCTTATGTAACATCACGCCAATATTCTCCGATGGGTTAGGCAGAGGTTTACTACTTATAGTGTTTAAGTCTCATTTATTGGGAGGCGAGTCATTCGATATCAAGGGGCACAAATCTGAACCTCGGCACAGTATAAATAAGTACTTAACAGTATTATATATTTATAGAAAACGGGACGCGCTTTAAAAACTCAGTGTATATCAGTACGCAACAGTATCGAATACGCGGCAGTAAGCGGCCGCAGGTATTTATTTCAAGGTCACTGCCGAGATATAATACTGTTACTTTATACTGTGACTCCGGGCTGCTACTAAAAATTCATGATGGAAAATCCAATAATGCTTCGCCTTTCTTAAGTCGTCTGTTTGTTGTTTTTATTTTCAACCAATAGTAGGGGTACCAAGTGAAATAATTATGATCTCGCTCCACAGCGTGAAGTATACTTAATGGGATTGGCTGAATCTTACGTAACTATCTTATTTTCTGTTCAAAATAAGATACTGTCCTCTAGTTTGTCCTCGCACTGCGCTCTGAAACTAGTTTATAATTGTGTTGTTTCTTGCTTATTGTTTATTTTACGACTGCTAGCTTATGCAGCTGCAGATCATGATATCTCAGATTCAAATCTCGGGTCAGCCAAAATAAAAGTTATTAAGTTTATATCATCATTCTCCTGCTCTCGCTGATGGTGGCGCGTGTGTCATTTGGCTCCCTTGAAAATGATGAGTTGAATTGTGCTGATTCATGCGTCATGTTTGTGAACAGGCGCTATCAGTTTGGACTGGGCATCTCTTAGTTGCAATGGCTTATTTAATTTATTTAAATTTTTGAATTATTTGTGTTTTATTTTTTGCTTTTAAAGTGCACGTCTTTTTACATTGTTCTAACTAACATGTATCATTTCAACATGATCGATGTAACCAATATTCTGTAACAGATTTTTGAGGTGAAACCATTGATTTCGTGACACAGTGACGACACCAGCTTTTGACCATTAAAAAGACATCAACGCTTTGATTACCGCGGTGCCGATTTTTTTTCAAGTTTTCACTTCTGTCGGCACCGGAGTGCCACTGTTTTTATTTTATTTAAAGAGTGTCTGTGGAGTTTCTTGCCCGTACTTCTCCATAGGTACCTTTGATACTACGCTTTGGAATGGGCAACTAGCTTCATATTTTTGACTGAACAACTCCCTGACAATTCAAAACTGCCTGTAAATGGCGTAATTGAAATAAATGCTTCGAGTTTGACTCATCCCAACTCATTTGAGGGTGGCGCAGCGTGGTCGTGTTCTGTCAAGAAATATTTCTCAGAAGCAGCCCGGTGTTAGGTGGTGAAGTGACACCCCTGTGTATCGTAGAGCTGGGAAAGTTGTCAGTCCTGCGACTGATCTTTCTCCGGCCTTGTCGGATAGCCGCCCTATCTGACTATGAGAGTGAGTAAAGAGGGGAGTGTACATTTGTTTGCACACTATAATTTCGCCTCGGAAGTAAACTACTTGAAACTGAACTGTTGAAATTGGCCGCTTCAATCAAAATGCGGTCGGGAGAATAGTACTTTAAACCTCTTTTGATCGACTTAATATAATTTAGTACAAACATAAATGAAGCAAAATAATTATGTTATCGTAGCAGGTGGCGTTCTGTAGTTTCTGCTTATCCCCATCGAAACAAGGCATGAGTCTAAGAATGTATGTATTAAACTAATGCAAATATAAACGACTCTTTACCGACCTAGCCGTAAGTAAAAAAAATTGAGGTATTCCACTAAGAGCACTGATTTCAACAGCACCTGAGCACTTCCACTAACCGCACCGAAACAAAATTTGGATAACTGCGGTTCGGTGGAACAGTTTATTACAATCAATCGATCATCTCCACATTGCGCAATGTTAGGTAATTAATCACTCCCAGACAAATTATTGACAAACGCAGCAGGTCGAGTTTGTCAACCTTCTGATTATAAATCGTGTTGATTTATTTATCGTTCAGTTCAGAAGTCCTGTCTGAACTCCAACTGTTTTGACAATGAGTTTCAGGAAATAATGCCGGGGTAGGCTGCGTTTCCACCAGAGATGTGCGAGGATGCGTAGCGAGGGATGGGGTTGTTAAGAACCAATAGATTCGCTTCATTTACCTAGCCTAAAACAGCTTAGCGGTGCGAGGTTTTCATACGTACAAAATAAGCGAGGGATGTGTGTTAGGGATGGACGCGAGTCAGAAATCGTATCTGAAAAGAGCCTGCTACACATCCTCGCAGCGCTCATCTGTGCACCGTTTCACAACGTCGCTACGCATCCTCGCACCGCTCAGCGAATAAGAACATATCTGGTGGAAACACTCACGTCGTTTCACAGCTTCATTACGCATCCTCGCATCGCTCAGCTACCTCGCACATCTCTGGGGAAAACGCAGGATTTCGATCCAATCAGCTGTGCTTTTTTGGTGCAAATGGACAATTTAACATAACACGATAACATCACGCTCTGATGTTGAAGTTCCATGTAATAGGGGACGAGCCTGTTGCCATCAACCGGGCACAAATCCAGACTCCGGGCTGCTACTTAGAAATTCCAGATAGAAAACTCAATAAAGGATGATTTCCACCAACCGGCTCGCATCGCATCGGATCGAAACGGATTTTACAATCTTTAAAAGATATTAAATCTTGTACACAGTATCTAAAGTCTATATTACCAAGCCGCACACAGCAGTTTGACCGCGGGCGTCTTCCGCGACACGCGATCGTAGCCGAAAGTATGCTACGACGCGCGATCGGCTCCGTTCGCCTGTCGTCGTATCCGATCGGATCCTTTCGGCCGTTTTATTATTATTTTCGTTTTCTTTTTATGCAATAGCCAACAATACTACTACTACGTAACCGAACCCAGGACCTCATGCTCAGCAGTAGCGCTTGCATCCACTAAACCATCGAGGCAGTCATTATTAATATAAGTTTCCATCTTCTTCTTTTCGTATGGTTAGTGACTAACCTAGTGTCAGAGTTTTAAAGCCGCCCATGGGCCTCTGACTTGGCTTCACATACCGTCGAGAAATATCTCTCAGGCATGCCGGTTTCCTCACGATGTTTTCCTTCACCGTTTTTGAAGCAAGTGATAATTATACAATAGGCACATGAATCCGAAAACTCAGAGGTTATCATTGCTACATATATAGGGACCCCACTAGGCTATCACTGCTGTATAAGTAAGTTTACATGTAAAAAAGTTTAAAAATTTTTAAGTAGGATATTTTTTTTTAAAATAGATTTTATTTTTCACATGTTTAGTTGTGATACACTTTTTTTTTTTTTTTTTTTGGGTGGGAAATCATCAAATAACTTCTCCCGCTCTGGGCGGAGCGGGAGGGCGTGTCAGACTCTTACTGACTAAAACCCACCCGTGTTCCTTCGGTTGCCCTGTTGCCGGGGGCCACGATCTCCCTTTCGGTTTTCTTCGCACCCCCGGCAGGCATCGGCCCTAACGGACCCCGTCAATTCTGCTGACATCTCTTTGAGGCGCGCGTGGAACACAACGCGCCGTCGACCCGGGCCTGGTCCTTATCGGACGGCGAGCTACCCATTGCTGCAAGCAGGTGACGGCCTCCCATTTCCTCTCGCTCCCTACCATGGCCCTAATCAGGGCCGGACGCGAGAGATCACCGCCGCCGATCGCCTCCACGAGGACACGGCGATGCTCCGCCCAAGCCGGGCAGACCTCCACCGTATGCTCCACCGTGTCCTCCGGGCGATCCACACAATGGTGACACCCGGGCGTTTCCTCCCGCCTTATCCTGAACAGGAACCTCCCGAAACAGCCATGTCCGGTGAGGACCTGCGTCAGGCGGAAGGTGAGGACGCCGTGGCGCCTCTCTAGCCACTCCTCAAAGAGTGGACTTATCGCCGCAATTGTGGCGTGGTTGTGATACCCACCCTACAGAAATTCGAATACCACTACCTGCTTTATGTAAATAACAGTGAAAAGAACTATAACATCATCCATATAGAATTAGTGTGAAAAATACGTATTATTGAAGCTAACTCAAAAACTACCCAAAATAAGTTAATAAAATTTATACGGGACCACCTCTGAAGTACGACCTAAGAAAAAAGAATCATCAAAATCATTTCATAATTGGCGGAGTAATCGCGTAGCAATAACCCAAAAAAATAAAAACAGTCGAATTGAGTACCTCCTCCTTTTTGAACTCTGTTAATAAAACAGATTGAATTGCCAAGCCTTTATTATCAGAAGCCGGGGTTAGTTTACTATCCTATGCGATAGCAACGGCCATATTGCAGTTAAAATTATTAATTATTTTCGAGTTTACGACTACTTCACGTAAACGTCGAATAGAAAGCCGGCTTGTGCGCATACAATATCGCATAAAGTGCACGGAACCATGTTTCATAAATATATTATATTGAATGTGTGCAGGCACGCACTCAACTTCAACGCACTCACTCGTGTATATCAAATAATATTGCATATTTTTAAGATGTTTTTTCTTCATCTGCCTACCCTTTTCCAAGCTCAAACTCAAAGCATTTATTTCAATTAAATCATTAACAGCAACTTTTGAATTGTCAAAGAGTCGGTCAGTCAGAAATATGAAGCTAGTTGCTAATTCCAAAGCGTTGTAGGTACCATTTTTTTTTCTTTTTGGGTGGGAAATTAGCATATAGGGTCTTTCAAACAGGAGCGACACGCGACGCGACACAAAGACACCGCTCGTCGCGCGACGACCGGTGTCTTTGTGTCGCGTCGCGTGTCGCGCCTGTTTGAAAGAGCCTTATAACTTCTCCCGCTCTGGGCGGAGCGGGAGGGCGTGTCAGACTCTTACTGACTAAAACCCACCCGTGTTCCTTCGGTTGCCCTGTTGCCGGAGGCCACGATCTCCCTTTCGATTTTCACCCCCGGCCCCGGCAGGACGTAGTAGGTACCTACACAACAACTATGTTGGTGTCTGCTTCCAGTCCAACTGGATGCAGCTGAATACCAATATTATACATGGAGTGACTGCCTATCTGACTTCCACAACTCAGTTACTGGGTAATACAATACCCGTTGGTAAGACCGGCTGTCATACTTTCGGCTTTCGGGCTTTTGACGACCCATAACTATTGATAATTTTCGTAATTGTTTCGTAACTTCGATAGTCGATATTTAACTCGATGGATTAAATCTTACAAACTGTTTATAATAGTGTAATTTGTAATTTGTTATTAAGTTTAATATTAATCTAATCAATTCATTGAGCTGGAGTTATCTAAAAAACCCCAAAAAATATTCATAAAGGGATGAAGACTAAAAATTTTGTTTGTCCATCAGGTAGATTATTAAAAAATATTGGACAAGTACTTTTTTCTTTTTTTTACGTAATCAAAAGATTACGGCGGTACATTGAGTTAAAATGTGGTATGACGTCACGCCTTGCTAGATTTTATACTTGTTGTGACGTAGCGACCCCCACTCCCTAACTTTAAGGCGTTCTATGTAAGTCATTTTTTATTAATATGATAAAGCAAAAAATACATGTCTAATATTTTTTATTATCTGATTGACGGACTAAATAGATTTTTTTTTCCAAGCAATCATTCCTATAAATGTATCATAATTCAGATCATCGGCTCCAAACTGATGTTCAAATAACCTCGCAACATTCTTTTACAATATGAAATACGAATTTCAGAGAAATACCGAAACAGTTGAAAAAACCGCCAGAAAACCTCTAAATTAATTAACTTCATGCAAAGAGTTGTTTAATTAAGTCTGAATAGTGTCTGGAAACTTGTCTGTAATGTAAAATTAATTATTTATCTAAAAAGGTCTTATAATCATGTAACTTTTTGGAGTATTTTATGTAATTATGAATGAAAAGAAAATGTTCGATTTTAATTTGACTTCTACACTTTTTTTTAAGGGTAATATTTGGTCATGAAAGAAATAAATAAACAAAATACGTTTATTTACGGTAAAGGTCATGTTGCTGCCCTTAGGCCTGAATTCCTCTTACGCTGATGTCGGTCGCGTACGTCGGTCGCGCGTGCGTATATACGTTGTGTTCTATATAGCACCATACTGCGACGCTGACGTCAGCGGCGCGTACGTTCGTACGTTGCGTACGCGACCGACCGTACGCGATCGACATCAGCGTAAGAGGAATTCAGGCCTTAGACTGCGACTAGGATCTCCTTTAAAATACACGGTGATTTTTAATTCACTCAATCTACCTAGTCTTTTCTCAACTATGTTGAGGCGGCTTCCAGTCTAACCGGATGCAGCTGAATACCAGTATTTTACACAGAGCGAATGCTACTCTGACCTCCACAACCCACTAACTGAGTAATACGATACCTCTTGATAAGACTGGTTGTCAGACTTTCGAGCTTCTGACGACCCGTAACGACTGTCAAAGATCCACGAATGATGACAGCTGGGACCAACGGATTAGCGTGCTTTACGAAGCACGGAGGAGTCTCGTTATGTAAAGATGGTCACCCATCCACGGGCCAACCCCGGCAAGGCTGTAATTAGCCACGAGCTTGGGTTATTAGGTGATTTTTAATTTACTGTTATGATTATGAGCAACTTTCACTCTGAGACCAACTAAGAAATATAGAAGAAAAAAAATCAGCTGTTTCATACAAAAATGCAACGTTACCCTATGAAAATGTGTAAAACAGTTTTTTTTTTTTTTGATATTTTGTAGTTGGTCGCATACTGAAAGTTGTTGTAATCATGCGTGCATTCACCTCTTGGAAGGTTAACAGTGAATTAGAAATCACCCTGTATTTTTGGAATACCATTGTAACCTATAAAGGCTCCCGCAGACTGGCGAGTGGCGCAACGTGTCGCGCGACGCGACATCGGTAGTTGTTCTACGGTAAAGTTTTCTTAGAAATTGTTTTGTTAAGACTCGCGTCGCTCCTGTTTACTAGGAGCCTTTATAGTTGGCTTAGATTTCGCAGCAAAGGCGTTAAAGTGGTATAAGCACTCGTGTTCCGTAAAAAAAGATATTGTCAATTTGCATATCTAGCAGTTCAAAATTGTATTTTATTTAACATACACAATTTCGGTGTCCTATTAAGTATATTGGATATTAACGAGCTTAGTGACTCCTTGATTACCTATAGAGGTGTGAGGAACAGGGTGTAAAGGTCACTCATCTTCTAAAGAAAAGGGAGCATCCTCCGACCAAACGGGTGTCGTGGCTTGTAGGCTACTACCCGACGATGGATGTTGGGGAGTTATATATATGCTGATCGCGCGGTAAACCCTGCTTGTGCGATGCAGGATTTCGCGAGACGTCAGTGTGATGCGTAGTTCGCATGTGGCGATGTAAATGCCGCCATACCTATCGATTATGGTAGATAGGTAGCTGTTTATTCGAAGTAACAAGGACAGGTAAAAAAAAAAAACATTTTTTTACCTGTAACGATAGAAGTTAACATCAGGGAGAAAACAATAATAATTAAACAAGTAGGTCACAATCTTTACTCTCATCAACACAGCATTGAAATTTCGGTCAAGGTTGCAACACTTTCAAATTCTTACCACCATATTTATCTCATACTCCTAAGGCTTCTGCCTCGAATCTTGCGGGCAGCGGGGCGGCGGCGGCAGCGGCGCGTTCAAATGCATAGATTTATATGTAACTGGCCTCGAAAGCAGCGGCGCGGGGAGCGAGCGGTTCCATATAAAACTATGCGTTGCCGCGCCGCCGCCGCCGCCGCCCCGCTGCCCGCTGAGTTCGAGTCCGCGGCCTTTGGCATTTGTCTCACTGCCGGCGATTAACGAGAAGCGAGTAGAGTTAGCGGCTGAAAATAATTGGCGAGCAACGAGCAGCGAGATCGCGACGGCGCGCGGTGACGAGCGATTACCTTGGTATGCGTATGTACCTACGCGTAAATCCCTCAGTATATGAAGAATAAACTCCTTTTTTGTCATGTGCCCTCAGTAAGTTTTCTGCCTGCCAAGAGAGCGTCGCTGAGCATATACTCTCTGATAGCTCTTTTCATTGCGACAAACGAGTGCTCGCCGGGCGGCGGCGGCGGTGTGAACTCAACGCTCAACGCTCACTGACCCGGGACCTACAATCGCTTGTACGTTTCTTGAACAAGAAAATCATTGATAGCTATTCGCTTCCTCGCCAGCGGTGGGACAGGTGCCTTAGGGACATTTCAGCAACATTTTCAGTAGATTTCAATAATACATGAGACGATGTTGTAAACAGGCTGATGCAGTAATTTTACGGTAGCATAAAAGTGTTGAAAATATTAAAAAAGAAAGCAATTTTTTGTTCTGTGTATCTTGTATGGAAAGTAATAAGAATTAAAGTTTAGTATTATATATAACTTTATAAAATACAATAGACGTGAATATATTTAGTAACCGGTTCCGCTTAGCTATTTTAAAAGAGCTATAAAAAACCACACCGAGTTCGGGTTCGCGACAAGTCAATCGTCATCCTGAGGATGCCTCGTTGAGAGATGAAACACGTGTCGATTTCTTTTAGGGTTTTTTATGGCTCTTTAGAAATATATCCACGTCTATTGTATTTTATAATGGATTTCCGCAAGGTCACGCCTGAATCTAATAACTAACCTAACCTAACCTAACTTAATATTATAAATGTGAAATTGAGTTTGTTTGTTACGCTTTCAGACTAAAACGGCTGAACGGATTTGGATGAAGTGTGGCACATGTATAGACCATGATCTGAGTTAGGACATAGGATACTGTTTATCCCGAAATTCCCACAGGATCTAGATTTATGCGGCTGAAACCACGGGGCGCAGCTAGTAATAATATTATAAAGAGGTAAAATTTGTGTGTTTGTATGTAGGGGGTAATCTTCGAAATATCTGATCTGATTCAGAAAATTCTTTCTCTAATGGGAAGCTAGAGTATTGCTGAGTGTCATAAGACATTTCACGTCGCAGACAGAATCTAGTATTAAAATAAGTAAGGTTGGATTCGACCAAACTTTAATAAGTTTTAAAAAAGTTTATTGATTCAGGCATGACCTTGCGGAAATCTATTATAAAATACAATAGAAGTGGATATATTTGGTAACCTGTTCCGCTTAGCTAAACGGAACAGGTTACTAAATATATCCACTTCTATTGTATTTTGTAAGTTTTAAAAATAAAAGCTTTAAAAATTCTCGAGAAAAAATTGATTTTATTAGTAGGATACGAATAATAATAGTAATAGTTTAACTAGTTAAGAGTCTAGAAGTTTTCGCAGGAAAAGATTTATTATGTGTGTACAGTGGGCTGCATCAATTTGGTACCCCAGCTGTATTAAAATTTTAATACAACTGGGGTACCTAATTGATGATACATTTACGAACAAAAATCTGACATGTAGGTACCTACAAACAAACACCGGAAAAACTAGTTAAAACAAATATTTGTTTCGCGCAAGAATCGAATCTTCGAGTCGCATGTCCACACCCCAATACCAGCCGCTACACAAACCAATTCATTGACTTAAGCACATCCTCCCGAAATTGCAGAAAAAAGGACAAAAATATCTTCTCCCAAATCCGGCCCTTAAATACATAAGATACGCAATCGGCCGATATAAATAAAGTTAGAACAAAAGAAAAGGGACACTTGATACGATTAATGTTGCCGATTCGAGTCCCGGCTGCGTTTAAATACAATGTACCGTATATTGTGGATAGTCGTGTATAAAAATATGTGGGGTACAATTTCATTGGTCTTTTATTTCCGTAGTGAAGAAATAAATAATTGGTAAAAGTGGATTTAAGTATTCTGTTAGATACATGCTTTGCGGATTACTTTTGTTTGTTTTCATTCTTGTATATTTCTTGCTTTTTATACGGTTCAACTTTTCGTTTTGATCTAGAATGAAATGCACACCAGCTAAAGCTGCAAAGCTGGTAGTCCTTATACCGAGTGTATCAAAAATATGTGGTCATATCTAATTTTTAATTATTTATTTAGTTATCACTACTGTTAGTAGTACACAAAACAAGGATAAGAATAGCTGGTGACTGCAGGATGTGCAGACAGCGATAAAGCAAGGAATATGCTTCCTGACCATTCTCCCCACATAGTGCCTCAGAAAAAGGGAGTAAGAGCTCTCCACCACTTTTTTCAGAATGCTATTGTCACTGGCCCGCATTCAATGCATCAGTGATGCGACTTTTTTGCGTATCATTGCTAGGAAGCCGTCAGTTCGGTTCTGAGCAAAAATCTCCGATGCGCTACAGAAACGGAACAGTTTCAACAGCATCTTAAAATTATTATTGTATTGATTTGATTATAACATATAGAAAGAAAGAAAGAAAATTCGTTCTTTTGCGGTAAACATGACGCAAAGAAAGATTAGAAAACACGTAAATTAATAACAAATTGCGGGAAAATATGCGTCACATCCACGCGAAACGGCCATCTTTCAGCATAATGCTGCGACCCCATGCGAGACAGAGCCACAGCGCTGGTTTTCAGCGACAGCCGGTGCTGACGTGATGACGTCAACCGGTGCAGCATACAGTGAAATAACAAATAAAAATAATATAAATACAAAACTAAGTCCTAAATGTTTATACAAATATAATATTTAATATGGCAACATTTCGTTCCGTCGGCAACTCACGCGCCGCAGACTTATTGCTATCTGCGATTACAAAGTTGGTTCCATTGAGAAAGTTGTTCAATTAGATGGGCTGTAGGTACAGTAGACCCTTAAAATATGACCACATATTTCTGAAACACGCTGTATTTGTACCTTTATCTCATTCAGAATCGATTGTTACTCAAAAAAAAAAAAATGATCACGTAGTCAAAACCCTTTCCAATAATTCCCCTTAATTACTAAACTTCGGATCACATCCGATGTATCTGACCGACATCGGTCAATTTTCGAGATCCGATCTTTTGCACCGTAATTTATTAAAGAAAAGATCTTGGTAATTTTCGAGAGAATCGATGCGAATTCTGCATTGCGTTAATCGATTCTCGATGCGATGGACGGATCGAGATTAAGAATCGGGAGTATCGGGTTCCGTCATCGTGGATTTTGTTACACCGTAGCGTACCTACGTACTTATGAGATAGTTTTTAAAATATATTTTGTCAATATAGGTTTGTGTGTATGCTTACCTAATTGACGGCAAAACAAGGCAAATTAAAAAATCTACTAATTACATGTTTCCAAATAAATAACTGATTTAAACTATTTTAAGCACCACTTTACCACAAAACAACAGTCTTCTTCTTCTTAGCTTCGATGGCAATCTAATTAAAGTCAGCCCAGAATTTGGCTACGAGTTTTGCTCCTTCAGTAGCGTCCATCAGCTCCTGTATCGTGCAGGCAACAGAACACGATGTTAAGTGCTCCATTGTTTGTGGAACAGACCACACTTGGGGATATCGCGTACTAGACGGCTACGACAAGTGGTCGCAGCGACCAGTACCCTAATTACGTAACACATTTTCGTAAACGATTAAGACTAATCTGTTTCATTTCAACATCATTCATTCCGTTATTAAAGTTGTTGAGAAGAGATTTTTTTCCAAATTATGAAGCAATGGATTAGCAATCTATTTCAAAATGATTTAGATTGTGTTTGATTCTGTATTATGCAATTAGGGTACAGGTAAACTACAGAAACCGATACGAACCGCACAATTGGACGCAACGGGAAACTAGCTGCAGCCCATACTAATACCACTAGACGGCCACGACTTGCCGGAGTCGAGGCCGTCTGGTGCACGAGATCCCTTACTCTCCAGGGCGAAGTCATCTGTGAATCTCCACCTGAGCAGTTTTTCTTTACTTCTGACCGGAGTCTATTCAAAAAGAACAATTACTAAGAAGTAATTAAATGTACCTCATTAAACAAAACTTAATCTTACCTACTGTTCAATTACTTCTTTCTGACGGTAATTTTAATTTCTTATTACAGGTAATTCTAAACTTGTAAAAGTCATGTAAATTATATGTAACATTGAATTTACGGTATAGTAAACTATAAATATAATGAGTTAAAATAATTAGTGAACCTAAAATAACAGTAAACATTAAACGTAAGTGTACTTATCCAATACACTTTGTGAAATTACCAAAGATTTACGACTGAAATAATAGTTGTTTGAGTTACAGTTCATTTATTTTTAATGATAATATGAAAGGGGAATTCACTATTAATAGACTTAGCCAAAGCTTTTAAAAAAGCTTTTAATATTTGGGAAAGTTTTAAGTAATTAGATTCACCTTTTATAATGATACGAAAATATTATTAACTAATTGACCCGACAGACCTTAAGTAAGTAAGTATTTATTTGCATAAAACATGGTATACATGGTGTTACAATAATTTACAATAAAGATCTTACATGTTTTGCCAGAATTGTACTTAGCATGCCTATGTTCACTTAATACTAACATGAGAATTTGTTATCCATAAATTCTTTAAGACTATTGAAATTTTTCAAGTCCTGTCATAACTATGTTTATAGCGCGCATTCTGTCAATCGCGCCAACTGTCAAACAACTGACAGTTATGTCAAAAGCGCTAAAGTTACATTATAAAAGTTAATATGGTCGTTAAGTTTTCTTAAATTTTCTAATTTTCCGCGCAACTTTTTAAATTTTTTCTTTCATAAGAACCTTCTTGACAATAACAAAGACAAAAAAAAGAATTTTCGAAATCAGTCCAGCCGTTCACGCGTGATGCTGTGACCAAGGGAAATAGGGATTATTTTTTATATATGTAACGGCTAAAACCCGAAGTGCGGCTACACCTAGTTTTAGCCGGCTTCAACTAGATGCGGTCGGTAGCAGTTGGTTAAACTTGCCTAAAGGAGGGTGGGTCCCTTTCAGCCACTTTCATTTGCTATAACTAAATTTAACCAACTGCTACCGGCCGCACCTAGTTGTAGCCGGCTAAAACTAGGTGTAGCCGCACTTCGGATTTTAGCCGTGACATGTATATATAGATTAGTATATTAGTTTTTTTTGGCCTAAATTATGATTGGCTAATTTATTCTTGCAAATGTTCTATGAAACTTTTAATTAAATGATCTATATATATTATAAATTAAAGTCGCTTTTCGAGATCTGTCTGACCGCGTTGTTCTTCGAAACTACGCAACGGATTTGAATGCGGTTTTTACCATCATTAAGAGAATTTATTCATATTCATACATGTAAATGAATGTATTATAAACATAAAATAGAATAAATAAGAGAATTTATTCTATTTTATGTTTATAATACATTCATTCTATTTTATGTTTTGTCATGTTGTAAATCCGTGCGAGGCAGGTGCAGGCTCTAAAACAAAAAAAAAAACTGGCCATCTATAAAAACGGCAAAAAAATAGCGTTTGTTGTATGGGCCCCTTAAATATTTATTTTATTCTATTTTTTTTTGTATTTGTTGTTATAGCGGCAACAGAAATACATCATCTGTGAAAATTTCAACTCTCTATCACGATTCATGAGATACAGCCTGGTGACAGACGGACAGACAGACATACGGACGGACAGCGGAGTCTTAGTATAGGGTTCCGTTTTACCCTTTGGGTACTGAACCCTAAAAAAGGGTATGTGCTTATGACCTAACGTACACGTATACTTGATTCAGCGTCTCTCGAGCGTGACGATTCAGTTTCGTTCACTATCACATATTTATACAGATGGTTCTCTCTATAAAATTATTGAAATAAAAAGCGACTCTTGCTACGACACAAAAAATGCAATTCAGGTCGCACAGTTGTGTTCCACGCGCGCCTCAAAGAGATGTCAGCAGAATTGACGGGGTCCGCTAGGGCCGATGCCTGCCGGGGTTGCGAAGAAAACCGAAAGGGAGATCGTGGCCCCCGGCAACAGGGCAACCGAAGGAACACGGGTGGGTTTTAGTCAGTAAGAGTCTGACACAGCCTCCCGCTCCGCCCAGAAAAAAAAAAAAAAAAAGTCGCACAGCGCTAATTACCCACAGTTACACCGATAAATTGCTTCTCTTTCTATCGCGTAACTCTTAGATCTTCTGACTACAAATTACCCCTAAACAAGTTCTCACTAAAAGAATCCAGAAAAAAAAAGTGGAAAAAAAAAAGTGCCGACAGAAGTGTAAAACTTAGAACAACATCGCCTTGGTGGAAGAAAAAAAACTTGTATAGAACATTGGTCCGTAACCTTATCTAAATAAAAAGCACAATAGCGTTTACAAAAAAAAACCTTCCGAAACCTTTAAAATAAAAATACTTGCATAGAACATTGATCCGAAACAAAATATAAATAAAGAGCACAATCGCGTTTACAAAAATGAGGTGTCGTCATGGTGTCGCGAAATTAATAGTTTAGTCCCATCTCAAAAATGCCCAACGCGCCTAAAGAAGTTTTCAATTCAAAAATTGGCCAAATTCATAACGGTGTAACTGCCAGCCAATAGGCATCAGCACTGCATCAAGTTTTCGCTTGTTTTATTCTGAATTTCTGATCCTGACTGGAAAGGCGTTCCGTTTTTAATTCGCGATGGTCGTTACCGATGAAATTGCATTCGTCTCGATATTTTCGCGAAGTTGTTTGCATATCCATCGATTACTCGGTACTCGGCAATTATTGGGCGCATCGTGTTCGACAACTGGTAAAAGTTTTCGGGAAATTATCGTGATTTTATTGTGGTCGCGTCAGGGTTGGACGTTTTTAATTTTGGAGATCCGTGCTCTCAGATTGATTTCTTTATGCGTACGTTGTTACTCGAATCTTCTTGATTTTAGATATGACATACGAAGGCTGCCTTAAATATGGATAGTATTTTGAAGTGAAAACTTCTTTAGGCGCGTTGGGCATTTTTGAGATGGGACTAAACAATTGATTTTGTGACACCGTGATGACACCAGCTTTTTGACCATTAAAAATACATCAACGCGTTGATTGCCGCGGTGGCGATATTTTTTCAAGTTTTCGCTTCTGTCGGCACTCCCGGAGCGCCACTGTATTTTTTTTTCGTGATTTTTTTTTCTGTATCCTTAAATAATTTTAATATTAGTGTAACTCAGTAGGTATAGACTGCAAAACACCACGTGCTACTACGATCCTTACATACACACCTTTTGCTTCAAAGCTCTTCAAACATCAACGGCAACGATCCTTACTCATTTCATTTAAAATTATCACCTTCTATTATATCGGTTGTCATGGTAAGGGCTGGTATTCAGCTGCATAGTTGGGAAAAGGCTAGGCAGATTGACGGTATGAGCATGTACACACATCAAAAGTGTCTAGGGATCAAGCATTTTTATGCGGATTTCTTGAGATTGAGATGTGGCTTTGTAATAAATTTATGATTATATAAATTTATATGGATCCTTTTTGGTGCATTTCATAATTTGAAACAGGAACTGTTAATCAAATTCGAGTAAAAGATGAAAATCAGCTGTCAATATTTTCCCTATAAAAACATACAACGCATTGAAGACATTATTAGTGCTACTGTTTCCCTACTACTGATTAAAACCAACGTTATTATGGAGCGGCGACGTCATTTAAGCAGGGAAGAAATGCTCAGAGCCGTGGGAATGATAGAAGCTGGTTCCCGGCAACGTACTGTGGCTTTAGCTCTGAATACAAGTCAGAGTGTTATCAGTCGACTTTGGACACGTTACCGAAGCACTGGTACCGTGGCTGAGCGCCATGGAGGACGGTATCGCTGCACCACACGGAGACAAGACCGATACATTCAAATCTTAACTCGAAGAGCTCCAACAATAACCGCCATGATGTTAGCCGTGAGGCTTCATCACTCTTCAGGGAACTTAATTAGCGACCAAACAGTCAGAAACCGCTTACATGAAGTGAACCTTGATTCCCGAAGACCGCTACGGGTACCACCTATAGCAATGCACAATCGTAGGATTCGATATCAATGGGCTCTTGAACACAGAAATTGGGCAGAAGAACAATGGCGTTTCGTGTGCTTTTCTGATGAGTCTCGTTTTGGTATGAGACCGGATACAAGACGTATACGACACTGGAGAACCCCTGGACGCCAACAGCGATTAAAATCCTGCCAGGAAGTCCATCCTTATAGTGGTGGAACCATCATGGTATGGGCGGGTATTTGGATCGGCGGAAGAACTGAGTTGATTTGGATCAGAGGCAACCTCAACGCTCAAATTTATGCTGAGACGATTGTATCTGACGTCATCGTTGCTCTACAAGTGCAAATCGGTCCCTTATTTCAGTTAATGCATGATAATGCACGACCGTACACCGCAAGAGTTGTAAGACAGACTCTCGCCGCAGCTAACATCAATGTCCTGCTCTGGCCTGCTCAGTCGCCAGACTTGAACCCGATTGAGCATGCATGGGATATGCTACAGAGAAGAGCTCTGCCGAATATGGAGGGTATCCAGTCGCAAGAAGACCTTTTTTTGTTGTTGCAACGAACATGGGCGGCCATTCCACAGCGTGATTTGGATGAACTCATTTTGAGTATGCCAAACCAATGTTCTTGTGTTGTTAGTGTTCGCGGTAGAAACACGGATTATTAATTGTTTAAGTTACCCAATAAAATTTTAAAGAAAACTGTTATTTCAGTCTTTTTTTCGAACTTTAATGTTAGTGGTTCAAATGTCAAAAATCCCTTTATTAGGAAAATGGCAAATTTCTTTATTAATGCAAAGGTGACTTGGTTTATCGTTACTGTGACAAACGAAAACACTTTATTTGATGAATCCTTAAAGAAAATTTTAATTAATATCAATCAGGAGAAAAGTTATTGCAAAAATATATGTTGATCCCTAGACACTTTTGATGTGTGTAGTATGGAGGAATGAAGCAAATGGCGTGATGGAAGATTTTGAGTATGAATGTGGATGGCTTTAAAAGTACGGGAAGACCAAAGAAACGATGGATGGAGTGAGTACTGAGATGACGACTGATAGAGAAGTATCGAAGACAAGACATGTTGCGAAGACCCGAAATAAAGCCTCGTGCAGACTGGCGCGACGCTACACCGGTAATTCCGGTTTCTTTAAATATTTTTAAACTTAATTGTATCATATCGATTTTATTATTAATTGCTACACATATCTATTATTTTGAAGTGAAAACTTCTTTAGCGGCGTTGTGCACTTTTTTTGTAATGGGTAAAAAATATTAAACTCGCGTCAGGACACGTGACCTGATCGAAAATTCGTAAGACGGTTAAAAAGACATCAACGCGTTGATTACCGCGGTGCCGATTTTTTTTCAAGTTTTTACTTCTGTCGGCACTCCCGGAGTGCCACTGTTTTTTTTTTTTATTAAAATAATTACACACATTAATTACACACATATAAAACTTATTTACATTTGTAAGACGCACTCGTAACATAAGGGTCAAATAAATTTATTTTCTTTCTTTCTTTAATTGTTCTACCGTGAAATTGTTTTGTTAGAATCGCGTCGCGTCAGTCTGCACGAGGCTCAAATTGGGATAAAGGCAGGAGAATAATGAAATAAATAAATTAACCTTATAATTTTTTGTTTCAGGTACAACTTCAATTTCTCCTAGTACTAAGTCTCGAAGTATTTCGTAAGTAAATATAACTTTTCTCGAAACTTACCGTTAAACAGTTCACCGTTAAACAATTTAATTGAAGTACTTTTAATCAGGAGAGATCAAAACTTTAAAACTTACCTTTATTAGATTTTTGAGGTGAACCCTAAAATATATTTATAGTAACAGTAGAGCAGATTATTAGTTAGTGAGGGCGTTCGTCCACCGCATTCGTCACCGAGAAACGAGATTATTCGTCCCGGTGACGGCGATCTCGTGTCTAACGCGTCCGGACTCGGCATGATAGATAAAACAAAAACCGGGCGAACGGCGCGGTGCCGGTTTCGGCAGTTTGTGGACATGAGCAAACGTATTTTGTATTGCCGGCACATCGGTTCATCACAATCTCAGGCGGAGCTCTACCGGTCACGTCGAACTACTCGAAACTTCGGTGGCTGGGATGACGGCGCTTGGGTGACGGATGTGCGGAAGACACGCGACCACAGTAAATGTAAGTATTGCTACTTCGGCGCCGTCCGTCATCTCGTTCTCGGTGACGTTCCGGTGATGATGGCGGTGGACAGACGCGCTTAGAGTTAATTAGTACTATAACGACTCAAATGAATACCTAGAACCTACTAAGACTATTTACTACTTCAACTAACATTTTTAAGACTTAACGCAATCAAGCGTCGGTCCGTCTATCACAGACGATTTTCTCTGAAACAATTTTACGTATTGATTTGATCACGTCGGTCGTACTTTAGGATTGCAGAAGTTATGGGTATTAGTTGAATTTGATGCCGAGAAATATGTAGGGATAATTAAATTGGGATAAGGGTAAAATAATGAATTGAAAACAAAATTCTATGGAAATATTGTTGTACCTCACCTACCTAATCATAATAATTATAATCATAATAATTATATTATATTATTACCTACCAGAGTTATACTGAAATTCCAGGACTCGCTCGTGGGATAAAAAATAAAGCCTCGTACAGACTGGCGCGACGCCACACCGGAATTATAACACACACCACACCACACTATAATTATTATTATGATTAATCATAATAATAAAAAATAAAAAAAACCTCGTACAGACTGGCGCGACGCCACACCGGTAATTGTTCTACTGTGAAGTTTCCTTACAAATTGTGTTGTTAGAGTCGCGTCGCGCCAGTCCGCACGAGGCTTAACTCGGTTTGAATAGGTATACTGTTTCTAGAAAAATTATATTATTACCTCGTCAGGCTAAAGGTCGCAAAGGCTTATGTAAACATGAGGTCCTGGGTTCGATGCCCAGGTCGGCCAGTGTTATTGAGTTTTTCTATCAAGAATTTCTCAGTAACTGCCCGGAGACTGGATTTGAGCCCGGTTGATTGCTGTAGACTCGCCCCTTCTTACATGGGAGTTAAACCTAATCGGTAAAATGTGGGTGTGCTATGTACCATTGGTAGCGCATATCTAACCAATTTGAAAACAATATCCCGTGTACACGACCCTTATTTTTCGTAGGTAAAGGCGCTGCAAGCAAGAATAGTCCTTACTGTGTACAGATATGCGTATCTTCGATAGTACATACACCTCAGCTTAACCCTTCGAGGAGAAAGATGTGATGTCATGTTGTTATATTATGTATTGTGTTTATGCACGGTGATGCCTGCGGATTATTTTTTTATGATTTTTAATTATATTTATTCGTATATCTCGTTGTGTATTTGTCTTTCATTCTAAGCACTGTTTATTTTATTGTATTTTACTACCTGCCTTTGTAATACAAATCACTGGACCTGACTTGATTTCCGTACGTCTTTTCTTCTTCTTTTTTTTCGGGTGACCACTGAAAATCAGCGCTGTGTTGTGGGTTCCCCATAGCAATGCATCATACTGAGTGGAAGCCTTCTTGTCACAGTCATGTCGTGCAGCTGCCGACTAATTTCTGTTTTACGCTCGTGATTTATTATGTAATTTTTGTTGTTTTTTTTTGTCTTTTATGTATGCACGTGTCTCTGTGACAAATAAACCTATTTTTCTTTCTTTCTTTCTAATACTAGCTTCGCCCCGGGGTTTCACCCGCATAAGTCTCGATCCGGTGCGAATATCGGGATAAATATTCTATGTCCTAACCCAGGTCCTGGTCTACCCTTGTGCTAAATTTCATCCAGATCCGTTCAGCCGTTTCAGCGTGAAAGCTAAACAAACAAACATACAAAAAATCATATCTTTTCTGTTCATAATATCTATATATATAAATGGAGAATCTGACTGACTGACTGACATATCAACGCAGACCCAAAACTACTGGGACTAGGAACGTGAAATTTTGCACACAGCTCCCTTTTATAATGTAGGGTAACATTAAGAAGGGGTTTTAGAAAATTCCACCTGTAAGGGGGCGAAAAGGGAAATCGTTTGTATGAAAAATCTTATTCCTTGAGTAATAAACTTGAAACTTGATTAAAAAAGTACTAGGCTTGCATGTATTGAAGGTATTTCAATCATTAGACGTTGTGTACAATTGAGCAAGTAACCTAACAAAAAGTACTAGGCTTGCATGAATTGAAGGTATTTCAATCATTAGACGTTGTGTACAATTGAGCAAGTAACCTAACAAAAAGTACTAGGCTTGCATGAATTGAAGGTATTTCAATCATTAGACGTTGTGTACAATTGAGCAAGTAACCTAACAAAAAGTACTAGGCTTGCATGAATTGAAGGTATTTCAATCATTAGACGTTGTGTACAATTGAGCAAGTAACCTAACAAAAAGTACTAGGCTTGCATGAATTCACGATAGTAATCAATCATTATGTTATGCTACTAATAGGATTTAGATGAGGCAGACAGCTTTTCGAAAAAGCTTAAAAAAAAAAACAAATTTAGCCCGCTAGTTAGTTTAGAAAAGAAATATAATAAGCAAGAGTATGATAAAGCAAAGTCATGTTCAATGAAAATGATCCATTAGCTGAAGGAGTTGATGCTTTCAAAAGCGGAGTAGTTGCGAAAAGTGAGGAAATGCAACTTGGGGTTGTTATGAAACTTTGTTTGACCGCTTTGCGATGGAAATACAGGGTTGAGTTGTTTGAACGGGTCCTCGATGGCTCTGTATTCATTTTATTGCCAACGATTCAGGTGCAAAGTATTTGTATTGTATTGTACCTTCATGCTACAATAAGTCAAGACTGTAATGCTTAGTTCACATTTCTTATAATCAAATAACTCTAATCAATCCCATCTGCCTAGATTTTTCCCAAATATGTTGGGGTCAGCTTCCAGTCTAACCGGATGCAGCTGATTTTAAGTATTTTACATGGAGGGACTGCCTATCTGACATCCACTACCCACTAACTGGTAATACTAATACCCCTTAGTAAGACCGGTTGTCAGACCTTCGGGCTTCTGACGACCCGTAACGACTGTCGAAGAAGTGAGAATCTTCCACGGGTGTGATCGATTTGAAATTTGGTATTCTGTTACTTCAATGATATTAAAAGAACATAGTAATATTAAACTGATGCTGCAGCATCACCTGGAATATCCAGGATACCCTTCCTTAGCAACTTACAGCACAGGTATCGTGTTTGGGCTCATGGGTGAACAGGGTCTGGTGATTTTTAAATATTAACTATTAAAATTGTACTCGTACTCTTGTACTCTTTTTATTTGCATAAAAACCGCGACACTTAATCCTTCCCGTATGTTTCCTACCCTCGAGATAGAATACAAATTATGAATTTCAGTGATTTGCGAGTAAATAATTATGCACTGGAAAGTTTCAGGTTCTATGCTCACCGCCGTTAGTTACTATAACTACTAACTGGAGATAAATTCTGCTAAACCTCAGATTCATTAGTAGGTAGTACCGAGAATATGGTAAATGTTGTCAAGATTGTTTTGTTTCATAGAAGAATTTATTTCGTATCGTCTTTTGTTTTGTTTATAAAAAGTAATTTGTTTTGTGACGTTTTTTGTTTAAAAAAGAATTGGTTTAGTTTTTTTAAGAAGTTTTTTTTTAAGTTGTTTTTGTTAGTGTTTATTTTTTAAACTTTAGGTACGTATTCTTTAATTTTTAGAACCTTTGAAATGGCAATCGTAAAAGCAAAACGTTCATATTTACCCAAGTTAATAGTTAGTTACTGATTGTTTATCAGACTGTAAATTTTCTGTAAATTAAATGAATAAATAACATAAATAAGATTACTGGGACTATGGGAGTGAATCCGTTTTGTGTTTGTTTCTGTGTCTTCGGGTCGTCATCGAAAAACACTACGGGCTAGTTTTTCGAACAATAATGATTATTAAAATAATATTTCAAGGCGACAGTTTGAGTCCGCTCTGGTTCTGCTTAGCCCTGAATCCTCTAAGCACACTGCTGGAGGATTCAGGTCTTGGCTATCGGTTGAGGAGAGGTGGTCAGGTTATATCTCACCTCCTCTACATGGACGACCTAAAACTCTTTGCCCCCAACAACTTGCAACTGATGGAGCTACTGAAAGTAACTGAAACTTTTAGTAGCGCCATCAGGATGGAATTTGGTGTGGACAAATGTGCGGTCATGCATGTAAAGCGAGGGAAGATTATGGAATCCGTGGGAACCCAACTCTCGGATTCCATAAACCTTAGAGCCCTCTCCGCATCCGAAACCTATAAGTATTTGGGTATGTCGGAAGCGTTGGGCATCAATGTTACTGACATGAAGCAATCGTTGAAGGAGCGCTTCTTTGGTCGCCTGAAAAAAGTATTAAATAGTCTTCTATCAGGCGGAAACAAGGTGCGCGCCTTCAACGGTTGGGTTATGCCGGTTTTGATGTACTCTTTCGGCATACTCAAATGGAGTCAGACCGAACTCGACGCCTTGGATAGGAGGGTCCGTACGTTGCTGACTGCATATCGAATGCATCACCCACGGTCATCAGTAATGAGATTGTATATCCCGCGAAAGTGTGGTGGTCGAGGCTTTTTAAACGCTAAGACCCTCCACAATCGCGAGATATGCAGTCTCAGGGAATATTTCCTAGAAGCCGACGTGGGGATGCATCGAGATGTGGTCGTGGTGGACAAGGGCCTCACCCCGCTCTCCTTGGCTAAAGAGAACTGGCGCAAGCCTGTAGTGCTTGACACTAAGAACCGCATGGAGATATGGCAGAGTAAGGAGCTTCACGGACGCTACTTCCGGGCCCTGCATGGGCCCGATGTAGATTTACCAGCGTCCGTAGCCTGGCTGCGTTGTGGTGACCTCTTTGGGGAAACCGAAGGTTTTGTCTGTGCAATTATGGACGAAGTTATGATGACGAACAATTACCGGAGATTCATTGTGAAGGACGGCACGGTTGACATCTGTCGGGCATGCCACCGTCCGGGAGAATCAATCCGACATATTATCTCCGGGTGTTCTCGTCTAGCTAATGAAGAGTACTTGCATAGACACAACCTTGTAGCCAGGATTATCCACCAGCAACTTGCTCTGAAGTACAGCCTTGTGGAATCGGAAGTGCCGTACTACAGGTATGTGCCCGACCCAGTTCTCGAAAATGGAAATATCACATTGTACTGGGATCGATCCATCATCACTGACAGAACTATTGTTGCCAATAAGCCTGATATAGTGGTGGTGGATCGAGGAGAGCGGAGCGCAATGATTATTGACATAACGGTCCCGCATGACGAGAACCTCGTGAAAGCTGAGAAAGATAAACAAATCAAGTATCTTGACTTGGCTCGCGAGGTTGTCGACATGTGGGATGTGGATTCAGCAATCATTGTGCCGATAGTCGTGACAGCCAATGGCTTAATCGCCAAGAGCCTCGACCAACACCTAAGGAGGCTCTCGTTGGGCAGCTGGATCAAGGGCTTGGTTCAGAAAGCGGTACTCCTGGACACGGCTCGCATTGTCAGAAGGTTCCTCTCTCTGGAGCCCTGACCGCCGGTAGCTTGGACCCTGTTCCCGATACCGGTGGGCTACTATTTTTTATATTTTTAAATGTTTTTATATTTTTTATATGTTCTAATATTTAAAAATATAATTTATAAGTATGTATATGAAATAAAGGAGATTAAAATAATGAGACATATTGTCAAGCGCGCGCAAGCTGCTTCGATTGGTTGTTGATAAATCATTATCAACAGTTTACGCGCTCTTGACAGTTTGTCACACTGAAGGATCCGCAGTGGTAGCCCGACGAAATTCATTTTTTTTTACGTTTTTTGCAATTTGCCGGTCAGTGTCAAGTTGTATCTTGATCAAAATATGATTCGCCACCATAACAATTATATAAAGAGTTGTTCCATTGAATTACCTACTCTTTCATGAAATCCTGACATTTGAGAACAATATCTAACTTAGAGAGATGTTCTAATTATTATAAATTTGTAAGCCAAGCCAGCATCGCTGAGCGAGTACACTCTAGCTCTCGTCGCTACCATAAACTAATACTCGCCGGAACAGTCAGCGATTAACTGTTAAAATATAAAGAAAAGAAAGAAAGAAAAGAAAGAAAAATGTTTTATTTTGAACAAACAAAACGCACATTACCTACAAAAAAATGAATATAAAATACACATCTAAAGAGCAGCCAAAAGCCTCGTAACCAAGCAGTAAAGTCTGTCAATTTTATCTCCATATTTTGTACATATTTCTGTACCTTCAGTGAAAAGTGATATATCTTGACCTATAACAGTTTTAATATTCTTACACTAAGTTTAACAGTAAAAAAAATGCAATTTTTTGGTCTAATTGGTACCTCTCTAAGATTCAAATTGTGCAAGCTTATTTTGGTGTAAAGTGCTCTAACTGAACATTTTTTACATTTATTAATGTGTAATAAAATACATTTTAAATAATATCAATGTGAACTGAACAAAAATTTTAATTACCTTAATGTATATTAATACAAATGTAAGTGACTCTTATTACGCGATCTAAATATTTAGATGTGAATTAGTATAAACTGATATATTTACAGTTATATTAATAAACATTATATCAATACCTCTGGTCATCTTTGTGAAAACCGGTACAATTATATTTAAATCTTAATAAACGTAGTTATTTTTATCAAAACAATGTGTATGATGATACAAGTCTTCCTATATCAATTTACATTTTTTTTTTCTAATCAAATACGGTGTGATAACTGATTTTGATTTAATTTGTATCAATATGAACATCATTTTGGAATAAGTGTATAATAATATGAACATATTTAAATCAAACATTGTAAATGTCAATAGAACTTAAATAAACCTCATAATGAGTGTATTGTGATACAAGTTCTCGGCGGCGCGGCGTAGCAGCCAGTGTATCGCGGTCGCCGCCCGCGCCCCGCTTCCCCGCGAAGAGTGAGATGCATAGATTGGAAATAAGATCGAGTGAGTGTCAAACTGTTGAAGACGTTAGTCTTGCTATTGCGTTCTAGCTAGTGTGTTGTGTTTTCTGTCGCAAAACGATGCGTAAGGTGAGTCGACTTATATCATTTTACACAAATTACATTGCATTAGTTGTGATACTTATGTGACGCTTAAAATATCTCATAATATTATTTATTGATAAGTACATAACTTAATTAATTTAACATTTTATAAATTAAATACATGAGTGACAGATATGGCTCATGTCTAAAAAGAGACAATAATTATTATTATTTGATGTTTACTTAATTGAGTCCAGGGTGTTACAAGACATGTTATAAAACAAAGTATTTACCATGTTTTATTGGTGACGATGATGTGTTAATAACATATGTGTTATAGTTATATAACGGGTTATTTTAATATCTAAAGTCTTGTTATATTATTATATTACAATGTTACACAAAAATGTTAAACAAAGTGGTATATAACCAAAGTTTGATCACATGTTACTTAATCTGGACTCATTTTTATACTTCTATTATTATAAATAACGTACTTAGGTACAATAACAATAATTAAAGTGCCTTGTGATTTGTTCTTTTTCAGACAACGGTGAAATCTCGAATTGATAAGATTATGGAGGGCATTCAGAAAAAGGAGCACGAAGATAATGTGAAGAAAATAGATCAAGATGGATATGAGATGAACTTGCTACAGGGCAAAGACCACGATAAGGAGAACATGGAAGAATTAATTAATGTTACAAAGGACGAAGACTATAATGATCAGGAAAAACAAGAAAGAATAATAATAATAGAAGCAGAAAATCAGGATGGGCAGAAGATGGACGTAATAATAAGCGATCAACTTGGACATCAGATGAAAGATACTAAGAGCGTGATACAGGAGGAAGATCAAGTTGTATGGAAAAAAAATGAAAAAATAAGCATGATAGAAGAAGAGGACCATAATGGACGAAATATGGAAGAAAGAATAAGCGTGATAGAGGAAGAGGACCATAATGGACGAAAGATGGAAGCAAGAATAAGCGTGATAGAAGAGGATCAAGTTGAACAAAATATGGAAGTAAGTATAATAAGCAGTACAGCGTCTGAAACTGAATTGTCGTCGGAAATTTTTGACTTTAGTTCTGGTAGTAGTGAAAACTATGTACCTAATACAAGTGATACAGATGAAAGTGAAACTAGCACGTCTAGAAAACCAAAGAAAAAATACACCAAATTGAATGTCATAGTTCCTGAAAGTTCTCAATCGGATAAAACCGTAACAGATTCAGAACCTGGGTGTTCAAATTCAAATAAAAGAAAAACAAGGAAGTCATTAAAAGAGAGGAGAGCAGACAGAGAATCTAGATTATTATTAAGAAACGCGGGGAAAAGTTATGTCACAAAACTAGGTAAATTGAAACCTGGGAGAAATTTAACTCCTTTAACAGATTGTCGTATGAAGTGCAATAGTCGTATACCTCATAATGTGAGAGAATTTATTTTTAAAGATTATTGGCTTTTGGGTTCATATGATGAACGAGCAAGATACACCGAACGGCTTATAAATATTAATAAAAAAAAAATGCATACTATGGGAGGAAAAAATAAACGAGAATACAGCAATACATACAAACTTATTCATTTCACTGAGGAGTATAAAATATGTAAAGGTTGTCTTTTGAAAACACTAGGTGAGAGTAATCGCTTTCTTCAGACTGTGTGCGAAAAAATAAAAAAGTATGGTCGTGTACTTAAAAGTGAAAGAGGACGTGCTGCGAGTTATAAAAAAATTTCTGAAGAGCGACTTAAGGAGATTGAACAACATATCAATAAATTTCCGGCATATGAAAGCCACTATTCTCGAGCCAAAACTGCTAAAAAGTACCTCAGTGCAGATCTTTCACTAGATGCCATGTATCGTCTTTATTGCAATGAAAATAATAATCCAGTTTGTAAAACTGTATATGGAAAAGTATTTAAAGACATGAATCTAGCCTTCAAAAAACCTAGCGTAGATACATGTAATAAATGTAACTTGTTACAAAATAAACTTAAATATATGACAGATCCTGAAGAGATCCAACAAGTTCAGGAACAATTAAAAAAACATCAGGAGGATTATGAACGTGCCTATAATGAAAAACGTAAAGACAAAGGCATTGCTAAAAATAACTGTAATACTTGTGTGATTGCCTTTGACCTACAACAATGTTTACCCACGCCTATGTTAACTACCCAATCAGCATTTTATAAAAGACAACTTTGGGTCTATAATCTCACTATTCATGATTTTATATCTAACAACGCGTATTGTTATATGTGGCCAGAATCAAGTGGCGGCAGAGGCGCTAATCAAATAGCTTCGTGCCTATACGATTTTATTACTGTGAGACTGCCTTTACTCCATCCACATGCCGAATATCTAATTATGTATTCCGATTCATGTTCTGGGCAGAATAAGAATTCTATAGTTTGTACAGCGTTATTGCTAGCTATAAAAGAATCTACTCAACTGTCAGTGATAGAACATAAGTTTCTCGTACCGGGCCATACGCACATGGAGGTAGACAGTGATCATGCACTTATTGAGAAGGCTAAAAAGCGAACTTCGATGAACATTCATCATCCGCGCGATTGGTGTCAGCTGGTGAGAATTTCCTCCAATAGGAATAATAAATTCTCAGTCATAGAAATGTCTGAAAACGATTTTTACGATTTTGCTGCATTTTCAAAATATAATTTTGTAATAAAAAAGTGTAATACTGAGGGCAGGAAATTTGTTTGGTCAAACGTGCGAGTTCTTAAATTTATTAAAGGTCAATTTCCAGATTTTGGTTATAAAGAAAGTTACGAAGGTGATACTGACTACTATACGATGACTTATAACAAGAAAAATAAAGATTATAGCTTTGTTAATATAAATGCTGTTCAAAAATGTTACAAAGGACCAGTGCCTATAAGCGTACAAAAGAAAAAGGATTTAATATCCCTCTTGGAATATGTTGATCCAAGTGTTCACGAATTTTATCATAACTTGCTAACTAATGGCAATTTACGTGACGTCGATCCAGATATCGTCTCAGAAACTGAATGAAAGTACAAAAACAAGTACCTATTCTAACGCTTATCTGTTGTTTGATTATGAACATTTAATTTTATGTTATACAATTTATTATATTAGGAACGTAGGTAATGTAACTGTTCTTAATGATAATAAGCTTGTTTGGCTAATAATAAAGAACTGATTATTAAGTATAAAGAACATATAAATTAATAAAGAAAAGACTGATTGTATAGATTACCTATTATGTTTAAATAACGTTAAAGTGTGTATTTTAATTTTAATTACTTAATTTTCTACGAAAGTTTTTGTTTTATTTGAATAAACATGATAACTAAATTTGTGTTTTCGTTGAATTTGATTTTATTTCTCTCAAACAAATACCTACCTATCAAATTCTTACTATTTTCGTATGTTTGTATGGCACTTGTATCAATAAATACATTAAAATTTTCAAAATGTATCAAAATTAACAATCATTGTATCATTTTTCACTTTTTATCTTAAATGCGATACAGGTGTATAACAGTTTAAATAAAATTTGACTTCCCAATTCCTGATTAAAATATCAATTTCAATTTTTAATATTCAAGTTAATCATATTTATTTTACAACTTTTTGTTTATATAACTTCTTAAAGTACAAACTTCCAAAATACGAAGCTTAAAATCATCCAACACCAACCGATAAACAATGTGTAAAATGGTTCAAGTCATTTTAAATTAATTAACACATAAAACGCCTTTAATATATGTTGTGTTAGGTGATACAAATGGCATTCTTTTTAAATTATAAAAAAACTATACAAATTAATCTATTTCTTCTAATACTACATCAAGCTCTAAAATATTGTTTACCAATGGCAGTAATCAGTACTCATTTTAGTGAAGTAGACAAAGAGTCAGAATTTTTGAAAACTTTGACATCAATTTTCTCAGAATCATGATTTTCCAGTTACATCACTTTTCACTAAAGGTACAGATTTATCTCTTTTACTTCCACAGGACTTACAATCTTTTGTACGTTTCTTGAGCGAGAAAATCCCGGATAGCTAGTTGCTTCCTCGTGGTGGGACAAGTGCATTACTTTGTGGACAAAGCCACTGAAAATCAGCACGTCAATAAAATTCATACATACCTTTGTAGCGGTGACACCGCCACATACGAACTACGCATCAAAAAGATGTCACAATGACGTCACACAAAAATCGTGCATCGCGCAATTAAAGTTTACCGCGCGAACGACATATATAAGACTATCCGACTTCAACCGTTGGGCGGTTCCCCGCACGACACGTCATGACACCAATCTGGTTGGAGGATCCTCCCTTTACTATAGAGGATGAGTGAACTTTACACCCTGTTCCTCATACCTTTTCTTCCTTTACTCAAATATCCAACAGTTTCACTATAAAACAAAAATGCTCGAAATTTAAACTCCTTCCATATTTATGGTGGCTCTATTTCAGTTTCAGACCGTCCATATATCCGGATATACTGGCACCCTGTATAGTGTATTATCTAGTGAGCTTATGTTGTGTGTGCCAGCTTAGCACTCTGGGTTATGGACCTAAGTGTAGTCTAGGTTTTAGATGTATCCTAGTGCTAACTTCTAAAGTCCTTGCGTCCATTGTATTATAGTTTCAAAAAGCGCTTGCAGTTTTTTTAAAGTATTTTATTCTATAAGACAGGCTCGTGGCTAAATGATAACAGTCGCACGGGTCGATCAAAGGTTAAGCTACGCTAGCCGAGTTTGATTCGTGGATGGGTGACCATCCATCACATAATCAAAATTCCTCCGTGTCTCGGAAAGCACCCATTGGTTCCGGCTGTCATTCGTATATCTTTGACAGTCGTTACGGGTAGGGACCCAAAAGTCTGACTACCAAGGGGTATCTATCTTACCCGCCGTAACTGGTTGTGGAGGTCAGATAGGCAGTCGCTCCATGTAAAATACTGGTATTAAGCTGCATCCGGTTAGATTGGACGCCGACCCTAACATAGTTGGGAAAAGGCTAGGCAGGTTATTGTATCCAATGTGTAATATAAACTATCTGTAAAACGAGAATATCTGCATATTTCCCCATTGTGTTCAATAACATTCACATCCATTTTATCCATATTCGCGTTACATTTTCTGAGAATCGATTTGAGATCATGTTCGATGATATCTAGATACATTGAGCTCAGTTCTAGGAAATAACACTGATATTTCTATTTTGTGTAAAATGTATAATGCACGTGTGTGTCTGTTGTGTATGTATATGTCGCAGGGATATTGTCAAACCAGTGATATTATAATCGCACGAAACTTTGTCAACCGCCTCCATTTCTCACAATTTAACGGGCTCATTTCAGTGACATTATAATTCCACTGGACTGACGCAGTGATGTTGCAAGACAGTAATATTTTGACAACTTCACTGTATGTGCAAGCCAGTTAAATTGTGAGACGGTCACTGATTGGTCATTTTCCAATGTCATGTCTTACTTATATCATGAAACGAATAAAATTTTACACGTTATTATGCAGATCTTAAAGGCGGGTGAAGAAGAGTTGACCAATCAAAACGCACGAAGACCCCACTACTAACTTGACTCAAAATATACCTAGGGTTATTCTAATATCAGTACAGCGTTCCCGTGAAATTACATTAACTCAAAAAAAAGTCCGTTAGATTGTGAGAAATGGAGGCCGTTGGCAAAGTTTCGTGCAATTATATACTTACTAGTGAGATTATAATATCACTGGTTAGGCAATGTCCCTGCGACATATGTATACATGTTATAAATTGTCACTTTTCGTGTCTGTCTCCCACACGAAATTTTTAAGGTCATCAGATAACTTAAAGCGCCTATGCATTCCACAACTTTCCTCGACAAGTCCTTTACTGTCGAGGCTGTTCGTTTGTGGAATGCATTGCCAGTTCAAATAAAACGCGCGCAATCGTTACCTATATTTAAGAGACTCGTGAAGGAACATTATTTGTCGTTGTGATCTTGTTGTCGTAACTGTAATTATCTACAGTTTTCATTTATTTTTGTTGCTTATATATTTAGTAAGTATGTATGTATTTATGTATCTATTATTTACGATATGTATATATCTGTGTATCTATTCTAGTATATTGTATACTTATTATTTGCACCAACGACAGCCCCATTTTATGTCCAGGCAAATAACTGTCCATTCCAAGGTTGCCTGGAAGAGATCGCGGAAAGCGATAAGGCCGCCCATTGTATATTTTGTATTGCTTGATTTATTTTTAGTTATGTATCTTTGTGGTGTACAGTAAAGTATATACAAATAAATAAATAAAGTCCTGTATGAGGCCAAAAGGCTCCTATCTCAGCGTAATGCTGCGACATTTAAAAATAAGTGTCGCAGCGCTGGTGTTCTAATAGGGTAAAGCAAGGCGAAGCAGGGTCACATCCACTGGTTTAGTTTCTGTCTAGTCCCACGTGAAGGAGGAGTGAGTTTGTGTATGCATGTGTAGCTTTGTATTGCAGCAAAAAGTATTCACATTGCCAAACACTTCAATGACAAAAGATCAAGGATATCATAGTGTAAGAAACGTTACAAAAATATCCCGGGTCTCTTAGGGATGTGCCAGCTTATCCCGGATCACGTGACTCGGTCCAAGCGTGCAAGTCGGCCCAGTTATTAAAGCTCTTAGCCCGTCTAGTTGTGACTCCGAATTCTATATATTGCTGGCTTTACTGCCCTAGTTTTGAGTCTAGAATTTCTGGTAATATAACTAATTTCATTCAGACATCAAATTTGGGAGTGGTTCCGTTTCTTTGTCAGTTGTTGGACGTGGCCTATATCCTATATTTTGCATGAGCAAGTGGTAGCGAATTTCCGGAGAGCAATCGTATGTAGTACTAATATGATTAATTTTTGATTATTTGACGCAAAAATGGTGAATATTTCGTAATAATATAAAAAGCTTTCAGTTTGGCACTCAAAATGAGATAGTATATATGCAAGAGATATAAATTGGAAAAAAAAATCAGGAAAAATATTTTACAACTGGTAATAGTCAACTAACCCATGCAATTATATTTACGTCTAAATCATTTATCACTATAACAGACAAAGGCCAAATAAAAATGCCTCGGAACAACCCTGGAAAAATACTAAACCTAACGAAAATCGAATTCTGCAAAGTCGATAAGCCACTATCGCATAATATAAATATCAATATGGTAAACATGATACAATCCCGGTAAGACCACGATTACCATCTGTCCGACGGAAATCGCCGAAAAAAGCCGAAGTATGCCGAAACAATAATCCTCTCCGATTGAATTGGTCATAAGTTGGTAATACTTTATTCGGGAGATCGGTGGGGGTTATATTATGCAATGTATCGGTGGTACTGCGATTTCTGTTTGCAGGAACTCGATCGCGACTCACGCTCGAAACAGGGCTGTTTATCGAGCGTGAGTTACGATCGAGTCTTTTAGCTGGATATGAAAAAATGCATCAAAACAATTTTTAAGTTCGTAAAATGTAGGGAATATAGATATAGGGGAGATAGATTAAAGCCTGTTTAATATTTAAATTCAGCATTTACATAATTGAAATGTCATTGAAACCAATGGCTCTCGGATTTACAAACCCGCCCGCTACTTTTGCTAGCAATCCCGTTATTAGAATTGTTTTGATATATAGCCCTCTAAAATGAATAAGAAGCGACCGGGCGTGTCGGTCCGGGAACAGCGATCGCTACACCGTATCTTTAAATATTGTGTTTGATGCCTAGTTTTCAGGAGAGTACTAATGAACCAGTCATTATGTAAATCTCTTCAGACACAGTGACTCATTTAATTATGATCCAACTCCATATGAGTTTGCGAAACCTTTAATTATTACATTCACAGTACCTGGTTGGTGAGAAAGGCGTCGAAAATCAAAAACTATTTACGGTTTCCTATAAGAGCGGTAGCCGACACATAACGGCCTCAATGACGGCTGTTATGAAAATGAAGGCACCGGGTTTGACTTTACGGTTTCAAAAACGCTCTTTAGTAAAACACACCAATTTACTTTGTAAATAACGTTTCAATGACGCCATTCGTCGGTAAATTGCAGACGCTATGTGACGAGCTTTCTCTTTTAGAAAACCGTAGCTGTACTGACTGAAGTGAGTTGTCATCGACTTTCTCTAAATTCGAATTCCAATAGTATCACCCAGTAATCTAATAGTTCTATGCCCCGGCTTCGGTGAAATTTGATATTTTTACCGGAATATTGTTCCTTTACTTATTGTGTAAAGCCAATGTATTGTATTAGATAACAAGTATGTATTATGAACCGAAAAACAAGGAAAAATCCCTTAGAATATCGTGTTTACTTTTATATGAGCTAGTATGACGAAAATGTATATTTGATTATATTGTTATGTTTTGTGGGGAAAGAAAATATTAACTACATTAGTATAAGCATAATTCATTAACCTATAATGTGCCCACTGCTGGGACACACTCTTTGAAAGGGAGTGGGTGAATGAATTGTTAAGCAAATTAACACCCTACGTCAATTTGCCGTGTTATGGCCATTTTATGAAACTGTCAAAGAATGGCTGTTGTGTTTTGAATATACGGATAATTAAGTCAATTTGCTTAATAAATAATTTAATTGACTTGACCTATATAAGGGAAAAACTTGACTTGATTTAGAAGTTTTGTACTTACAACTTTAGGCTTATTGCTTATCTCAAGGTAGCTAGTCCAACTAAGCTTGAAATCAAGGCCAAGAGAAATCAATCTGCCTAGCCTTTTCCCAACATCTCGGGGTCGGCTTCCAGTCTAACCGGATGCAGCTACCACTATTTTACATGGAGCGACTGCCTATCTGACTTCCACAACCCAGTTACTGGTTAATACGATACCCCTTGGCAAGACTCGTTGTCAGACTTTCGGGCTTCTGAGTACCCGTAATGACTGACAAAGATCTATAACTGACAGTCGGGACCAACGGATAACGTGCTTTCCGAGGCACAGAGGGGTCGTGGTATGTAAAGATAGTCACTAATCCACGGACCAACCGCGGTAAGTGTAGCAAATCGATTTCAAGAGCATTCACAAAAAACCGGGCAAGAGCGCGTCGGACCACGCACAATGAAGGGTTCCGTAAATGGAATGAAATCATACCAAGGACTAACTTAACATTGTAGTTGAAAAACATTGTGTTCTGATTGCAAATTTAACTTAGTATGCACAATATTGGGAGATTTACCATGCTACTTTAAGACCATAGACTTCTTTTAGGTTTTCCTTTAATCTATAAGTATTGCACTATTTTCTATATTTTTTGCAAATTTAAGGTTCAGTAGTTTCGGAGATTAATTAGATTAGACCGGTCTATTTTTGTCTATTTTCTTAAATATCTTTGAAAGTATTTATCTTAAATTATAAAAAAAAATGAGATGCTCAAAACATGCTCTCTCATTTGTTATGTCACGCGGTGCAGTTAGCAAAACTTTTTTTTAAGTCTTCCATTTGACCGCGAAGTGGAGTTTAACGAAAATAAATGAATTTTGAATATAGGGGGCCTATATTCAAAATTCATTTATTTTCGTTACACGTCCGTGTTTAGGTCACAGAAATTGATATGTGTACCAAATTTCAACTTACTTACGGAACCCTAAAAAAGGAAAAAGATATCCATACAGTTTTTCTTCGTAAAAACAAACACACGATCATCAAAGTTCAGCTAAGTAATAAATAAGCTCATATAAGTAAGATGATTTTTCTCACAATATATCGCAAAATATCAATTCAACTCAAACTTGGTCAATATTTGTTCATTTGTGGGCCATACAGATGACTGCGCAGGATTGGGGGATGTACGCTCACGGAATATTAAACGATCTCTTATTGATAGTTAACTTGCTCTAGTTATAAGGACGAACTTTTGGCCATCGATTCGTTGCTAAAGAAGTTTATAGAGGCGGCGAAATGATCTGCTGGTAGATCAACCGCCAAATGGCTTGCTTTCCAAGAAAAAAAAAGGTTCTTTCTGATTCAACTTAAAATATTACCCTGTATATTCAAAGTCAACTTTGAACGTCAAATATCACAAAATAAAAGAATTGATTCTAGCCGCCCCTTCCAAAAGGTAGTTTTCGTATGGAGAAGAAAAGGCAAGAAACTTCACGGTTAACTCTTTTTCTAAATATTTTATAGATTTTAGAGGTATGAGGAAAAGGGTGTAAAGTTCACTCAACCTCTATAGAAAAGGGAGGATCCTCCGACCAGACGGGTTTCATGTCTGGTGGGCAACTGCCCAACGGTTGAAGTCGGAAAGTTATATACAGGGAGGTAGGGACATCGACGCGAAAACTGTTACCATGGATTCAGTACATGATTGTGAAACCAGAAGAAGATTGTGAAAACAGAAAATTTCAACGCAGGGGGCGTTGAAATTTTCTGTTGGTTATTTTAAAAAGTCTGTTGTTTCATAGAAAAGTGCAACACCTACGACGTCAAAATGTATGGAATAGCTGATTTAAAAAAAAATAACCGATCAATAAATTTCAACGCAGTGGGGTTCAGAAAGAGTTACCGCGGCCCCTGGCAACATAAGAGCAACTGAAGGAACACGGGTGCGTTTTAGTCAGTAAGAGTGACACGCCCTCACGCTCCGCCCAGAGCGGGACAAGTTATTTGATAATTCCACACCCAAAAAAAAGGACATGATAGTGTGACCTATTTACAACAATGAAGTACCATATATAGCCTAGGCGAAAATTCATGGCATTCGAGAAAACCCAATTTTTATGTATTTTTTTTCCGAGAATTCGTCACTAAATATCCCGTTTTTCTAAACTCTCAATCAAATTGAATGTCTTTAATTGTTATTACATTGGATACTTACCTACTTTTGTTAAGGACTTAATTGTTTTTTTTACAAGTCACCGTGTATACTTTCATTCGCATTTACTAAAAAGCTGTTATTTTGACATTACAAACAGACACTTCAATTTTATTTATTTCTTGTGATATTATGTATAGATTCGAACACACTTCCATTACTAGCATATGTGTTAGCAAAGTCTGAGGTGTTATCAATTCAGAGGAATTTTAATTATGAGTGAACCACTCTGCTCTTTTTATTAAAAGCAAGAAATACAATGGAATTTAAACTACCAGACAATACTACCATAATTTTCTTAGCAAGACAGCATCTAGAAAAAAAAAACCAATTAAACATCAACACATAAAAACTCAAGTACGTACAGACGCGCACAACGTCTGTAACATTTTTCATTATTTTTTATTTTATTATTTCGAAGGCGCCTTGCAAGCTAACCGTTCGGTGTAATGTTACCAGTCCAATAAATAATGAAAGGAATTTAAGGGTCGATCGTTAAAAGTGATAATTTATTGTGTGCATGACTGTATGTTTGTCTGTTGATTATCATTAAAACTAAAGACGGGGACTAATTGATGGGGTTCTTGTTTGTCGTGTAAGGTTTTAATTGAAAATTTAAGAATAAAAGTTTAAGTTATTGTTCCGGCCGTCTCCATATATTTTAATCTTGGTTTAAAAATAGTTAGACTGCCTCGTTGCTCTAGTGGTCGCAAGCGCTACTGCTGAGTATGAGGTCCTGGGTTCGATTGCCGGGTCGGGCAAAGTGTTATTGGGTTTTTCCATCTGGAATTTCTCAATAGTAGCCCGGAGTGTGGATTTGTGCCCGGTTGATGGCAATAGGCTCGCCCCCTATTATATGGGACTTAAACAGAACTGGTGAAATAAGGGTGTACTATAGGTACACCTCTGCCTAACCTTTCGGGGATTACACGCGTGATGTTATGTTATGTTTAAAAAAATTGTTTACCTATTAATTTTTCTAAAACAATAATATTACATACAATTTTTTTTTATTTTAGCCACGTCCTTCAATATTAGTAATTTTAAACCTAGTGAGCTAGAAGCGGGACACTTAAACTGCATTAAAAGGGAATGGACGAGCTTAATTTGAAACCGAAAAGGTGATAATATATACATATACAGGGTGGCAGGGACATTGACGCGCAACCTATTACCGTGGATTCAGTACATGATTCTGAATCCCTTTTTTATTTTTTTTGGGTGGGAAATTATCAAATAATTTCTCCCGCTCTGGGCGGAGCGGGAGGGCGTGTCAGTCTCCTACTGACTAAAACCCACCCGTGTTTCTTCAGTTGCCATGTTGACGGGATCCACGATCTCCCTTTCGGACTTTTTCGCAACCCCGGCAGATGATTCTGAATCGCTGCGTTAAAAGTTTTCGTGCGTTATTTTTAAACAAATCGGCTGTTATCATTTTGACTGCGTAGGTATTGCATTTTTCTATGAAACTGCTAGGTAATAATAAAACTACTTTAGGGGGGGTCTGGAATCGTGCTGAATTCATGGTTACAGTTTGCGCCTCGATGTCCCTGCCACTCTGCATTTTAATAGATGATCCATTAAAAATTGTACACTAATAAAATATAAAAACTTCATAAATCACCAACAAAGCACACAGTATGATTAACACTAAGATAATCATTCATCATTTACTAATTAGGACACTGCGAGTTTATTTTGATAATTAAAATTAATTACTTTTGAAGTAATTTCTTTTTAAGTGTACATTTAGTTTCAGTAATTAGCAGGGTCAAACGGTCAAAGGCTGTAATAATTACATGTAGGCTTGCAAATGATACCTTTAACAACGTATAATTAGGTTAATTTGGGTTCGTGGGTAAATAATAACAGCCGCACGGTCGATGTTCAAGGTTAAGCAACGCTTGTCGAGGTCGATCCGTGGATGGGTGACCATCCATTACATACCGCACTCGAAAAGCACGTTGAACCGTTGGTACTGGCTGTCATTTGTAGATCTTTCACAGTCGTTACGAGTAGTCAGAAGTTCGAAAGTCTGACAACCAGTCTTACCAAGGGGTATCGTATTACCCAGTTACTGGTTTGTGGAGGTCAGATAAGCAGTCGCTCTGTGTAAAATACTGGTATTCAGCTGATCCAGTTATACTGGAACCCCAACATAGTTGGGAAAAGGCTAGTCGGGTTGTTGTATTTAATGTGTAAAAACGGCTTAACGGATTTGGATGAAATTTGGCACATGGGTAGACCATGACCTGGATTAGGACATAGGATACTTTTTATCCCGATATTCCCACGGGATCGAGAATTATCCGGGTGAAACCGCGGGGCACTGCTAGTAAGCAATAAGCCCAAAATCGGATACAATGATAAACAAGACGCAAAACCTAAATTCTATTAAAAAAAAACGTATTTTTTAAAAAGGTTGTCATGTTTAATTTCAAATAAGTATGTAATCATAAGCTCTGCTTGAGAAGAAAATTTCCAAAATTGATTGAAACCAATCTCCCTATTTCAGGGGTGTTGTAAACAGGATATTTTCTCACATTCCTTTGGGAACGATGTGTGGAAAAGGTACTGATTTAAAATTGGTATCTAGCTTCCATCGCCCCTTTCATCTCATACTCTTTGTCAAATAAGGTTGTAAACATACATTATGGATGAACTCACCCCTTCTTCCCATGGGGGAGGCAGACGCTACAGTACGCCATTTTGTTTTTTTTTGGTAGGGCATCTCTTAGCTGACCATGGAGGTGACTACTTAACCTGACTATCCTGTGGCTGCCTGAAGCTACTAACTTTTAAAGCCTCCAGCCAGGGGCGTAAACTAAACTTATATTCACCTAGGCGAGCGCTCGCTAAGGGCACCCTCTGTGGGGTATGAATCTCAGCTTAGGGCGTCGCTGGGGGGAGGACAGCAAGATGGGACAGGCTGGATCAAACGTGGATAATTATTATTAATCGGGCAATATAAAGCTACAGGCTCAGCTTGGACGCGGGCTGGCGCATCGTTGTCGAGCAAGAGTCGAGGCGAGTGTAGTTTACGGTCGCAAAGGACCTCGTCGGTGAGGTGGGAATGTCGGATGTTCGTGTTTGTGTACTGATGTCCCTACTGCTTTCCTGGAGAAGGGTTATGGGGTCATCTGGGTCGGTGAGATACAGAGCGCCACTTGGTACGATCCTTACATACTCCTTTTGCTTCGTTTACGTTCATACGTTTTATACATGCATGCCCGGTTGTTAGTACTACGCACCTAACTTTTCTAAAGAACATCTAATAATAGGGTCACTATAATTATGTCCTAGGGCAAATAAGTTGCTTTCAAAACGGTGAAGGAAAACATCGTAAGGAAACGGGCACGTCATAGAACTAAGACATGTGACATCCGCTAACCCGCACTGGGTTCGCGTGGTGGATTACGGCCCACTCCCTCTCACAAAAAGAGGAGAACTGTGCCCAGCAGCGACTGGATTGCCCTTACTTTGGGCATTGTTGTAGCAGGCATATTGCTGGTGCATTTTTATTTAATGTTATGAATATTATAATTTAAATATTTTTGCTTCTGACATAACTTCACTTACTTAATTTAATTCATTGTTCTATTTTATTTTATTTTGCTGTGTGGTTTTGACATTAATTGATTTGATTTGACATTTACCTGTGACTCAAATAATGTCACTTATTAAATTGACAAATTTGTGTATTGTTTTTGTATTTAATATGTCTAGGACCTGAAATAATTTTTTTATTACGTGGGAACATTATAGTCTGATCATGCTGTTATGCTATATTCCTGTCACACACTTTATTGGAGCAGCTCATTAATTTGAAACGTTTGAAATGTTTGTCTACGAGCCGTAATAACATTTTAAAGGAACTAACTCAAAACGAATTCGTGCAATTTTTACTAAGATTTCTATTTTTCCCCGAACCAAATAAATATACAGCGTGTATCAGCAAATGTGTGTGAAAGCAGTGGTGGCCCAGTGGTAATGGCCCCAACTTACGAATTGTAAGTCGTGGGCTCAAACCCAGGTAGGCGCTTTACTTTGTGTAGAAAATTTCATCACCACTGCCTTCAATCAGTGTGAAGGAAAACATCGTCAGGAAGTCGGCATGTTCTAGAACCTAAAATTCGGAGACATTTGTGACATCTAGCAACCCGCACTGGACTCGCGTGGTAGTGGTAAATTGTAGACCACTGTCTCTTGAAGAGAGGAGGCCTGTGTCCCAGCATTGGGAACATAGGCTGATTATGCTATGCAGAAATGTGTAGGCATATTTTAGAGTGTGGTCCAGACCTTCAAACTGAACATTTTTCTCCATGGGACCAACACCCTAATCCCAAATTTCTCATTCAAAACTTTAATACCTACACGACCCAATGCCCAAAACCCTTAAATATGACCACACATTTCTAATACACGCTGTATATGTAGGTATTCATACATATTTACACATTCGGCCTTTTTCGAGGAATAATTTAAATTCCCGTACAATTTAAGCTCCCAGTTCCCACTTTCCCAGTTCCCAGTGCGTTAGGGCTGTCACAAACCTCACTTGCAAATCGCGTGTGGAGTAATAAGGTCCTCGCTTAGCAGCGCGCGTGCTTTGAGTTGTAATGCGCAACGCCCCTAGCTTTTCGGGGTTGGTTTTGGTGATGAGTGGAGCGGGCGTGTGAGCGATTTTTGTGGGTATATTGTTCAATCTTCTGGTAGGCTAAGGAGTTATTAAAAAACAGGATAAGCAGAGGTTTCGCAATGAATTGAAATAAAAAAATGCTATTTGGACTGTCATCTTGAACATGAAGTCCAGTAATAGATCTTAATCTACAGACAGAACAATAGTTAATAAAAAATATACGTCAAAGTACAGTGTCTAGGTTTTTTCTAAACTCTTGAAGCCCAGTAATAGATATTAATCTACCGACAGACCAATAGTTAAAAAAAAATATACGTCAAAATACAGTGTCAAGGTTTTTTCTAAACTTTGAGCCTCGCTTGCACCACAAAGCACTAAATGCATTTAGCAAGCAATCTGCCTAGCCTTTCCCCAATCATGTTGGGCTCGGCTTCCAGTCTAACCGGTTGCAGCTGAACACCAGTATTTTACATGGAGCGACTGCCTGTCTGACCTCCACAACCCAGTAACTGGGTAATACGATACCCTTGGTAAGACTGGTTGTCAACTTTCAGGCTTTCGGATGACCCGTAGCGACTGTCAAAGATCCATGAATGACAGCCGGGACCAACGGCTTAACGTGCTTTCCAAGGCACGGAGGAGTCTCAGTATGTAAAAATTGTCACCCATCCACGGACCAACCCCGACAAGCGTAGCTTAACCCGATGGATCGAGCCGTGCGGCTGTTATTACTTAGCCACGAGCTCCTCTCACTCTCACTAAATGTGTTTAACGCTACACTGTATTTAAAAAATCAATCTGTAATCTTCACACGGACGTGACAGGGACAGAAAGATGTTTTAAATACGTTTAGTATTAAATGTTTTAGTGATTTTTGGTGCAAGTGTGCCTTAGAACTGGTTTAGATGGTCAATTTGTCACGCACTAAGCCAAGTTTCTGTACGTTTTTTTTTCGGACGCACAACTCAATTAAAACAGTTCTATTTTTCTTTTTCTTTATGGCAATGGTGCCGATGTCGACAATTCTGCCAATGTCAGTTGTGTTATGAGAAAACGTGCGGAGAAAACAAGAAAAAAAAAAAAAAAAAAATTGATGAATCTACTATCTTTTTGAATTTAATGTGAAACTTGCTGACGGGTATTAGTAGTACACTGAAACAAACAGATAAAAATTATTGTTAGTTATATTATTACATATATATATATATAAACGATCACAAACCACACAAAAATCATCATAATTTGATGTCATTGACACGGATAAAAAACATCAAAGCCGCAAAGAGCTTTGGAGAAGAATGAGTTAGTAGGGATGGAAAGTTAGTTGGGACAGGGATCTTTAATTTAGGGAGATGGCTATACAAGTCATGAGCTGGGTTATTATTGGAGCAGTTAAAAAAGATGTGCTCCAAAGTACCTTCATCCAACCCACATTCGCAGAGCGATGTGTCTCTGACCCGGATTTTATGAAGGAAAACCGGAGAACAGCAATGGCCTATACGCAGACGGCAAATAATTGTGATCACTTTCTTTGATATTTTTTTGTAAGGATAGAACCAAGGCTTGGGTGTAACATTGGGCTGTATTGCATGATAAAAAGCACCTTTCTTTTTACTCGAATTTTGCCACTGCACCTGCCATGAGGTTAGCAGACTCTTTTTGGGAAGGCTCAGCAGATCGTAGCCCTGACATTGGAAATGTCTAAGGTCAACGTCTTGGGACGTAACAGCATCCTTAGCAAGAGCATCAACATATTCGTTTCCTCTTATGCCGCAGTGACTTGGAATCCAAACCAAGTGAACGGTTTTATGATTCTTGGCACAAGAGAAAAGAGACTTTTTGATTTGAAGCAGAATTGGACTATGAAGTTTACTCTTATAAGGATGTTGCTCCAAAGCTTGTAAACAACTAAGTGAGTCTGTAAAGATGACACCAAATCGAATGCTATGAGCCTCTATGAATAGACACGCTTCTAGTATGGCCACGCACTCACCCGTAAACACTGAAGATTGTACAGGGCATTTGAATTTCAAAACAATTTTGGAGTTTTGGTAGTATACCGCAGCACCAGTGCAACTTGCATCTGATAATTTAGAGGCGTCCGTGAAAAATCTTTCGAAATTGTGCCAACGCTCACCAACCGCCGCATTGAAAATAGAGTCCGCCGCAGGAGACTTTTTCGATATGCCAATATTGTAGAAAATATCGGGTTTAAAACAAATAATTTCGTAATCAAAACTGAAAATAGGAAGTTTCGGAAACTGAATAACAGGGGAATCTAAATTTTGATACCAACGAAAGGATTTTAAAAACAGAGGGACTTCTTTATGGTTCCAATAATTGGAACTCTGGCATAAAACATCCAAGTCGTCCACTTTTTTAACAAGAGGGTGGGAGGATTTGGTAATGACTCTAGCCCAAAATCTCGATGCTAGATACTGCCTTCTCAAGGCCAACGGTGGTTCTGCGCACTCTACTTGCAATGCGTTAATTGGCGAGGACTTCATACATCCTGATATGATCCGTAGACACTTAGCCTGGGTTTTGTCCAACCTTGTCAAAGCACCTTTGTTGCAGGGAATCAATAGAAAGGATCCGTAATCCAGAACACTCCGGATTAAGGCATTGTATACCAGTTTCATGGTGTAGGGATGTGCACCCCACCAGACACCGGCAAGCACTTTTAAAATGGGAATAGTTCTCTCGCATCTATTCACTAAATAATTTAGGTGATGTAAACCACTCAATTTGGAATCCAAAAAAACACCTAAAAATTTTACTTTTGAAGAAACTGGTATATAATGCCCTTGGATGCCTACTGAAATTTGAGGGATCAGTCTCCTGCGGGAAAATACAACTACAGCACTTTTGGGGGTAGACAAATTCAGGCCGTGAGAAATTAGCCATTGGTTTAGAGAGTCGAGGGATACGCAGAGAGATGATGCAGCGTCGCTAACGAATTTGTTGGTAACATATAAAGCCAAGTCGTCAGCGTACTGAAGGATTTGACAGTCATTATTCAGGCATGAACCAATGTCAGCTGTATATAAGTTGTACAGTAAGGGACTAAGAACAGAGCCTTGTGGTAGGCCCTTCCATGACATCCTGACATCAAATTCCTCACCCGGGACTCTCAAAACCAAAGTTCGAGACATGAGCAAATTGCAGATGCACTGTACCATTCTCTCCGGTATTCTCAGCTGTTGCAATTTTTGCCTGAGAATGGGAAGAAGGACATTGTCATAGGCAGAGGAAATGTCTAAAAAGGCAGCGACTACGGATTCATTTTTGGAAAACGATGAGCGTATGTCTGAAACCAAAACCCCAACGCTATCCATGGTACCGAGTCCCTTTCTAAAACCAAATTGAGACCTAGGAAGTAAGTCTCTCGATTCCACTATAAATTCTAGTCTGTTCTTTATTAAATGTTCCAATAATTTTGCAAGGGCTGATGACAAAGCGATCGGTCTGAAACTGTTAGGGTCATCAACGTGCTTGCCTGGTTTTAAAATAGGTATGATAATTTGAGTTTTCCACTGATCGGGTACCCAACCATTGGCATAACAAAAATTGCAGATGTCTAAAAAATATTTTTTTGCTCTATGACCTGCGTGTGACATAAATGAATAGACAATACCGTCTATACCGGGGGCAGAGTCATGAACATGTTTTAAAACAGAATTAAGCTCCTGCATAGAAAATGGTGCATCAAAAGGATCCGCTGAAGAAATGAGAGACGGCTGATTATATTCTGCTTCCGATGGTACATACGGAGGAGCCAGTTTATCAAAGAACTTGTCAGCAGTCCCTCGGGGGATGGGAGAAGAAATTGAAGGGGAACAGCCAGATCTAAAACGGTTGATCTTCTTCCATACAACTGATAAAGGAGTAGAAGGGGACAGAGAACCGCAAAAGTCAGCCCAACCGGCACGTTTCTTCCTTCGCAGCAACCTTTTAGATTTAGCGAGAATCCTATTGAATGCAATTAGGTTATCGCTAACCATCGCCTCGTTGTACACCATCTCAGCATCATCCCTTTCCCTTATAGCTGTTGTGCATTCCTGATCCCACCAAGGAGGAGGGGGAATCTTCCCACGAGCTGAGTTTTTAACAGGGAAGCATGAGTCTGCACTAGCTGATATAGCAGAAATGAGGTTATTATAACAGTTTGACACATGGATGGTACCAAGAGAATCAAAATCATTAACTAAATTTGGAAGTGTATCGATCTTGTCCTCCAATAATGAGGAATACTTTAACCAATCAGGGTTAGATAAATTATACCTCAAGAGTGGAGGGCTTGATTTTTCTAAATAAGTCTTTTCAGCTAAAGAAATTATAATTGGATAGTGGTCACTTCCATGTGACAAACTAGTACATTCCCAATGACATGACGCTGCAATATCCAGTGAACAGAAGGTGAGGTCAACACAACTCTTATTCTGTCCAGGAAGAGACCTACGGGTTGGGCAACCATTGTTTAATATACACAGGTTAAGGTCATCCAAGATTTCAACTAAACCTTCCCCAAAAGAGTCGCAACGTTCAGAACCCCATCTGAAGTGATGGCAGTTGAAGTCCCCCATAACAAGTACAGGGCCTTCTATGTTTTCCAACGTACATTTTAAAATTGAAAGGAAACTTTGATGAGGGTGTGCAATATAAATAGATAGGAGGGTTATACCCTCTACCCTACCAGCCACAATATTAATATTATCACCTAGAGGAGGCTGAGATACAACCACAAGTGGTACACGATTGTTCACGCAGAGAGCCGACCCGCCATAGCCATCAGATCGGTCACATCTGAGAATATTAAAGGAAGGTACACGGAAACTAAGACTCGGAACTAGCCAAGTCTCAGCAAGGGAACAAGCTAAAGGTTTGTATTTGTTCAGAAGGAATGTGAGCTCGTGCTTCTTATGCCACACGCTCCTCACATTCCATTGAAGGAACACCAACCGAGCCATTATTGTGGGATGAAAGTGGGTTAATAAGTAGAGTAGCAACGTTGGACGGTAATTGAGTTTTATTTGATGAAGACATTAAAGTTAACAGGAGCTTACTGAGAAGTTCAATTATTGAAGACAAGTTTTCAGGAGATTCTTTTAGTTGACTATTGAGAGCACAGCCATTAGACTGAGAAGATTGAGGAATACTAGTGAGCTGCTGGTGAGCTGTTTTATCATAAGAAGGAGAAAGGGGAGCATGGGTCTTAGGCTTGAGAAATACAGTTTTGCGGTATGACTGAGATTGTGATTTAGCAGTGTCTGCATAACTACGAGTAGAAATTGGGACAGTTTTACTTGCTTCTGAATAGGACATCACTTTCTCAGCCATGATTGTTTTAATTGTCCTCTGTCTGCTGTACTCCGGACAGGCCCTGCTATTTGCAAAGTGACTTCCAGAGCACAACACACAGAAAGCTTCGCTCTCAGCAATGCTACAACCATCACCAGGGTGATCATTGCCACACTTGCTACAACGGGGTTTGGAACGACAGAGAGATTCTACATGACCAAATCGGCAACACTTGCGGCATTGAATGGTGGGGTAGATATACTGTTCTACAGTTAGTGATGTATAGAAACAGAATATTCTTTTTGGTAAAACTTGGCCATCAAATGTGATGACACAAGTTTCTGTGGGCCTGTATTCAATTAAACCATCTTTATTAAACTTCCTGTTCAATCGCCTAACTTTTAAAATTGGACCACAGCCTACTGGAACTTTTAAATATGAGAGGACTTCCTCTTCTGAGAAGTCAGTAGGGATGCCACTCACAACACCCATACGGGTTATGTTAAAAGACGGAATTAAAGCCTCATATAAATTTGTCCCTAAAACCTTATTTGAAATAAAAGCGTTGGCATCCTGAGGGGCTGCAAACTCAACTGATACACGGTTTCTACCGACTCGCTTGACTGCAATTATATTGGAGAAATTTTGATTCGACAAGAAGCGTCCAAATGTAACAGGATGTAAGGTAGTTCCAGAATTAGGTTGGGCTTCCTGACGAGAAACATGAACTATGTAAGGTCCTTTATCTGTGACTGAGTATCTGACACGGCCTATTTGAGTTCTCGGTTGTTTAGTAGGGCGATTGGATACGTCATCTTCATTACCGGGACGTTTACGAGGAAGGGTTTGGGATTCCAGATTACAGACCACATCTGCAAACTGGCTTAATGGGTTGGGAGTGGGACTCAAGTTATACGGGGAAAATCCGGAAAGGGGGGTAGTAGGGATACTATCAGGAGGGTCGGGGGGTTTATTTTTATCCATATTCAAGAATATGTATAATGGTGATTAAAAGAAATTGAAGAAACACAAAACAAACCTGACAGCAGGTGACAACAAACGTACACAAACAAGCACAATAACACAAACGCAAGTCACAATAAACACAATATCACAACTACAAGTAAACAGCTAAAATTCTGAACACACGTGTTACCCAGAAGCACACTGTGGCGAGAATCAATTAAAACAGTTGATCAAAAGTGATTATAATGAAGATGTTTATGGCTTTTTGTGACATTCTCAAAAAGAGGTGTAAATATTATATTAGAGAGTACATTAATATTTTTAGGTCAATAATTATTACGGGTTCAATTAAATACATAAAACACACATAACATCACGCCTGTATTCCCCGAAGGGTTAGGCAGAAGTGTACCTATAGTACACCCACATTTCGCCAGTTATGTTTAAGTCCCATGTAATAGGGAGCGAGCCTATTGCCTATTGTCAATTAAATACATGCGCATTTTTAGCCTTTATTAAACTAGCTTCCGCCAGGATTCGCTCGCATATTTTTATAAAATTATAGCCTATGTCACTCAGTGTTAATATAGCATTCTACTGTGAAATAATGTTTAAATTCGGTCCAGTAGTTTTTGAGTTGATTCATTGCAAACAGAGATACAAATCTTTTCTCTCTATAATATTAGTGTAGACAACTCGGCGCTAATCGCTACCGCTCGTGCCCCATGTCCTCACCCGTCTCTAGCGAATTTACTCCACGCACTGAACGTATGTCATCACACGGTCTCTGATACCAGCTTTGCGTGGTCCTAACACTCTTTATGTATGTGAAGTGTTAAACTTGCATTATGTACAGTCAGCGACACAAGAAAGTGATCATTGTAGTAAGCAACATTTGTAAGCAGCATTGTAAATAACATTTATGCAATTATATTCTCGGTAAGGTAAGTAGTCGGAGTTTCGATAAGGAATAACATTTGTGCACAAGGGTATTTTCGGAGTCTGGATTTGTGCTCGGTTGATGGCAATAGGCTCGCCCCCTATTACATGGGACTTAAACATAACTGGCGAAATGTGGGCGTGCAGACGTGATGTTGTGTTATGTTATTTTTGCTCGATTCTAATTTCACTGTGTAATTGCAAATTGAATTCGAGATTACAAAATAATCAATGCAAAGTTGTTTTTCGTAAACCATTTTTAACTGCAATAAAAAACTGCCTTGCGTTTTCCCAACCTTGTTTGGATCGGCGTCCAGTCTAACCAGATGCAGCTGAATACCGGTATTTTATATGGAGCAACTGTCCATCTGACCTCCACAACCCAGTTAACGGGTAACACGATACCTCTTTGGCAAGACTGGTTGTCAGACTTTTGGGTTTCTGACTACCCGTAACGACTGTCACATATCTATGAATGACAGCCGGGACTAACAGTTTAACGTGCTCCGACGCATGGGGGGGGTCTCGATATGTAATGGATGGTCACCCATCCACTATCTTGCCGTGGCAAGCGTAACTTTTAATTAACCTTCGATCGACCCATGCGGTTGTTATCATTTAGCCACATAATTTAACTAGAATAATAACCTAATAATTGTTTTATTAAAAAACATAGGTTGAGAAAATTATATCAAACATAAGGACAAGTTAGTGATCAAATCTTATTAGCAAAACGATGAAAGAATTGCAACAATGAGTGACTGCCTCATTGGTCTAGTGGTCGCAAGCGCTACTGCTGAGCATAAGGTCCTGGGTTCGATTCCTAGGTCGGGCAAAGTGTTATTGGGTTTTTCTATCTGAAATTTCTCAGTAGCCGTCTGGAGTCAGGATTTGTGCCCGGTTGATGGCAATAGGCTTGCCCCCTATTACATGGGACTTAAAACATAACTGGCGAAATGTGGTTGAACCTGCTACAGGGACACCTCTGCCCAACCCTTCGGGGAAACAAGGCGTGATGTTATGTTATGTAATTGCAACAATAAAAAATATTGATAAATTTATGCTGTTGACTGTACTTCATATGTATGTAAGGTACATGTTGTTGTAATAATCACGTTTGTGTTGCTTTTAACTTCCTACAGTTACTTACTTAACTTCCTACAGCTTAGGCTTCGCGTAAACGGGCCACCGGTGGCTGGCGACAAGCTGTTTACATGATTTTTAACAAGTTTTGTAAGGAATCGTCGCACACATGTAGCGAGTCGCTCCACTCGCGATTTAGTGTCCGTGACAAGTAACCGGTGGCGGCATCGTGAGACTACAGCAGGACATAAAACAAAAACAAAACGTACAAATTGTAGCGGCCACCGACCACCTTCATTTGCGCGGTACCAAAAGATGTAGCGCGCGACAGCCACCGGTGGCTGTAGTCGGTGGCCCGTTTGCGCGAATTCTTAGTTTGGCATGAACAACAAATTTATAGAGGATTTTCGAAACTTGAACCTACTTGGAAGTAAAAATGAAATGGGTTGAAAATTTTTACAATTCGACGGCACAATTGCACGACTATAGTACTCACATTCTGCCGCGGCCTGCAAAAGGGGCATTAATGGACGAATGTACGTAAGTCCGCATTTTCGGCCATGGTTTGTATAGTACTTTTCTCAAATAATGCGCGGAAATTCAAACTAAGTAAATCTATATATATAAAAATGAATTTCCCTTGGTCACGACATCACGCTAAAACGGCTGAACGGATTTGGATGATATTTGGGATATGGATAGACCTTGACCCGGAGAAGGACATAGGATACTTTTTATCCCGATATTTTTACGGGATCGAGACTTATGCGGGTGAAACCGCGGGGCGCAGCTAGTTAATTATAAATTCCAGAATCAATGACCAACAACGATAATTTTTCACTCGCCAATATGTTCATTTGTTTCTTGTTTACTTTAAACTGCTCTATTTGCAAACCAAATCAAAATTTTAGGAAAATGATAAGTTACGTCCATGGTTGCCATATGTCGAACTAAAAAGTTTGTTCCATTTTTAAATAACACGACAGATATGAGTTTCCATGGTAATTTATTCGGCTAAATACGAAATATGGATTTTCATACAAACATTGCCAGCCGGGCACTGGTATGTGTTCGACCAGTGCCGCAATTTCGATTTATCTCGAAGAAGGGTGTCAAAATAAAGAAAGAAAGAAAGAAAGAAAGAAAATATTTTATTTGGGACACGCACAGGAAATACAAAACATAATAAAAAAAAATAAAAAAAGGCACAAACATTAACAAAAATAAAAAAGGAGCAAGAACGCTCGAATTTCGAAGCAAGTTTGGTAAAACATTATTAGTTTTCCTATTATTGAAGTGAAAGCACTTAGTTGTGCTTAACCTTTAGATGAACAATACTTTTTTGGGAAAAATAAGTATACATTAGATACCAGTTGCTTATGATAGTTCCCAAATTCCACAGTTAATGTTTTCTCCCCAACTAACTTCATACTTTGATACTTCTTCAATATAGTTACTCGTGCGTAGGTAGACATGTGTCGATAGGCGGAACACGTGCGGCCCCTAATACTTTCTTTTCTCTTTCTTTCTGCAATATCTTTGTAAACTTGTAATAACTGGGCCATTTATTACTGTGATCTTTGTTCAGTTACGGCTGGGAACGTGTTTCCGATTTGTTTGTTCGATAAATCGGATGGTTACAGTAATATTAATGAGTAGCCTTGGCGTACCTGGAAGTCTTTAAATAGACTCTGGACCCAGGTCGGGCGAAGCAAGGAGAACCTGTTCAGGTGGAGATGCACAGAAGACTCCGCCCTGCGCGCCCCGACCGCCCGCCTCTAACGCCGTCATAATCAATCTGCCTAGCCTTTTCCCAACTATTTTGGTGTCGGCTTCCAGTCTAACCGGAGACAACCGACTGCTTATCTGACCGCCACAACCCAGTAACTGGGTAACACACCTCTTGGTAAGACTGGTTGGCAGATTTTTAGGTTTCAAATGACAGCCGGGACCAAGGGCTTAACGTGCTTCTTGAAGCACGGAGGGGGGTCTTAATATGAACAAACCTCATAATGGTTACTAAGATTTTAATACTTTATTCTATTTCTGCTGGATGATCTAAAAGAACTCGAATCAATCAATTTCTGACATGGCAACACTTCAATAAAATCGGTATGCAATAAAAATCCTATTGTTATTCTGTCATCGCTTTCAAACAACACACCACAAAAAATTCAAATATAATAAAATATCGAATATTTCATATTTGAAACCCCATACCCAAAGCAAATTGGAGAGCTTGCACAAACCCCTGATCGTGGAACTACGTCACACAATACCATACAATAGGGGTGTACCCTAAATTCTATAGAATATCATATTTTTATGATGAGTCCTTATTAATCTGGGTCTCTATGAGGGTTCGATTACAAACATAATTATTTTGAAACACAAATCATTTTGAATCGTAATTTCAAAGAAATAAGGTTGGTAGTGTCTGCAAATTTATGATTAATCATGGTTCCCTATGAGGTTTCGATTACAAACATAATTATTACAAAATCCAAATAACTTTGAATCTTATTTAGATTGGGATAAGGTTGGTAGTGTCTGCAAATTAGGGTTGTCAAAAAGTATTTGTTTAAAAGCTTAATTTTGGAGCTAAATACCCTTTATTAGTTTTGGTTTTTATTATGAAAAGGTTCAAACGCAGATGGTTTGAAATTGAAAGAAAAGAGGATGTTTGATGTGGTTTTGTGCTTGCCCCTTTTGTGTAGTAGCGTAATAATATCGATTGCTCTAATTGTATTGGTTGTAAAAAATATTATATTCTATACTAATATTTGTATATGTATATATTTGTAATCACGTTCTCGAAAATGGCCCCAACGATTTCGATAAAAGTTGCAATGTTTACGGGGGCGAAAAATCGATCTAACTAGATCTCATATCTGGGAAAATTCGTTTTCTACGTATTTTCAGAGCAGAGCAGAGCTAAACAAGATGGCTTATGACCTTAGAATAATGACATGACAGCATGGAATTAGTATGTACTATACATAGAATTAGTATGAACTATTCTATACTATTAAATGAGCATTCACTATTTTCACCAGAGCAGAGCTCGGTCGCCCAGGTACTGGTCTTGTGGCTGAGAGCACAACACCTAAGCGTAGAATCTTGAATGGATCCTGGGTTCGATTCTCGCTTCAGGCTTGGTGTTATTGATTTTATCCATTAAAAAACTAACAGAAGCCCGGGTTCTGGATTAGTGCCGGTCAGTGTCCCTAGACTTGTCCCATATTGTATGTATGGGACTTTATACATGGCGAATGGCGAAATTTTATTATACATTTATCAGATAACATAGGTTTATATAGGTGTAGTGGTATGTAAACCACACATGCACATAAACTTGGAACTCAAGTACTTAAGACATCACCCGTCTGTGAGACAGATGCAGTTCGAATACGATACGACGCACAGGCAGTCACTAACTGCGTCCCGCGTCATTCGCGTCAATTTATATTGTCCTACCTTCTCTTATTATTGTTTATAAACCGCGTTTAGTTATAGTAACTTCATCGTTAAATTCACTGTGTTATATTGAATGAACATTTCATTTCATCACACTATAGAACTTCTACCACATTCTACCAAAAGTTCTATATAGGTATCTACCGAGTACCTCATCATTTTCCTGCCCTTGACCCATATTACGTGGGGTTGGCGCACTCGTTTTCTTCATCCACTCTCCCCTGTCAACCGTCACGCTATCATTCACTCTCTTCTCTTTCATATCATGCCTAATACAATCTATCCATCTTTTCTTTGACCTTCCTCTCCCTTTCCATCCATCAACATTTATGTTCATCACTGTTTTAGTCACATGCGTTTTCTCTCTCCTCATCACATATTCATACCAAGCCAAACCTTTCAACGCTATCTACCAAGTACCAACACCTCTACTAATCCTAATCCCAATCCTAACTACCTAATATTTTAAATGCGAAAGTGAGTTTGTTTGCTTGTTACGCTTTCACGCTAAAACGGCTGAACGGATTTGGATGAGATTTGGCATATGGGTAGACCAGGACCTGGGTTAGTTTAAGATACTTTTTATCCCGATATTCCCACGGGATCGGAACTTATTCCGATGAAACTGCGGGGTGCAGTTAGTTCTAATAAAATTTTACAAAAAAAAAAAACTACGATTTAACTTCGTATATTCAATTCTAAACCCAAAACAAAACATGAGTTCCAAAAGCTTCATTAATTTAATTAATTAATTCCCTCTCCAACATAAATTCTCTGTCGTTATATTTTTCAGACACGCAAATATGAATTAATTCGTACGCGTGCCTTTAAAAATGAAACTAATTCGTGGCTCCATTGTGGTGTAAATTTTGCTGAGAATAGCTCCCTTGGCTCCGAGTTCAATAAACTGTCGTTTGTTATCCTATATTGTATGAACCGTATAAGAATTAGGTAGAGTACCTGGGGGACTGAGCAACATAGAGAATGCTCATTTAATAGTTTAAGAAAGTTCATACTAATTCCATGTATATTACATACTAATTCCACGCTGCCATGATAGTACATGTTAATTCCATGCTGCCATGTCATTATTCTAGGTAGCCATCTTGTTCTTAACTTTGGGCGATTGAGCTCTGTTCGGGTAAAAATACGGAGAATTTTCCCAGATATGAGACCTAGCTAGATCGATTTTTCGCCTCCATATTGCAACTATCATCGATATCGTTAAAGCCTTTTTCGAGGTCGTGATTCCAAATATACACACAAATATTGCTCATTTAATAGGATAGGATAACAACAGATATCAGGGTTTAGTTATAACATATCTTAAAAATATACTCTTAAACGTCACAAACAACCCCACAGTCAAACCACTACTACGGTTAGTTTATTAGTTATATTTACCATATGTGCAGATTGATTCTTTAAAATTTGTAAAATATGTAGTTGAGCATACGTTAATCATTACTAACTTTTAAGCACGGAACAATTTCTTTGAAAACTTTACGGAAAGTTTTCTATCGGTGTCGCGTCGCGCTTGTCTGTGGGAGCCTTTAGTCGGGTTTGCAAGCCGTAGGTACTGCTATACGCAGTATACTTACTGCAAGACTGATTAAAAAAAGTCACAAAAAAAGATGTGAAGCGCCATAACCAAAAATGTAAATACGCGCCCCACCATTTGAACAGTTGATCAACTTAAGCTTAAATCAAATTTTCCTCCTCACAAATATTAGTACAAAACCGAAAAGGGAATTGACAAATGCAATTACAAGTTAGAAACTGCATATTCATGTGTTGAACAAGCCAGCGTGACAAACAAGCCGTCATAACGATGTCTGTGAAGGCACGAACAATTAAAACCAGAAACGACCAACCTGCTGCGAAAATGTGGAGCAAAAGGAGAAGTATTAGCTTTCTCTTTCACACGTTTTGAGTTGAAGAAGAATTGCGTGCTCTTTCGCTCAACTTTAATTTGGGTGCATTTTGTTGAACTATCCAAGTCTAACACCCGGTTTCTAAATTCAGAATTTGCTGTTGAGAAGTTGTCAAACTACTGCTACTTTAGCATTACTTTTAAGGTGATTCCTTTTATGTGGCCCGCAAAATTCAAAATTTCCTTCGTTTGTTGCAAAGCAATTTGAATTTTGCGAACTTTCATCTTAAGTAGATAATGCTAAAGCACAGATTAGTACAGATGGGTCACTCCGCAAAATCATTTAAATAAAAAGCGACTCTTGCTGCGACACAATAAAGTGCAATTCAGGTCCAAGAGCGCTAATTACCTAAAGTTATATTCACCTAGAAGTTGCCTCTCTATCGGGTAACTCTTATATCTTCTGACTATGTTACACCCACTGAATTCGACAAGTAGAGCCACACCCACTGAATTCGACAAGTCGAGCCCGCCGCGTACCTACTTGTAGCTTCATACCTGTATTCATCTGTAGCTAAAGAGTTTGTTAAGTTTCCTATCCCGGACACGGGTGAAGAGTACTACACTATCAACATAAATGAAAGGAAAATTATCTGTATCTGCGTCACAAAACATCTGTCACTACCACTAAGGTCGAACACACAAAAACTGCGACACTGTGAATGTCTGCGGGTACTTTAAGTATAAAAATTGTCTTACTAAGGGGTTATCGTATTACCCAGTAACTTGGTCGTGAAGGTCAGATAGGCAGTTACTCTATGTAAAATACTGGTATTCAGCTGCATTCGGTTACACTGAAAGCCGACCCAAATATAGTTGGGAGAAAGCTAGGCAGCAGATGGTGATAATAAGTATTGTTCCTCATTTGTGTAGTTCAAATACGAATGCTTAATACATATTTCCAGGTCTGGCAAACAGATGTTGGGATTTCCGCAAGTCCAGTCAACCGAAGTTAGGAATAATTGTCCTCGGTAAATGACATTCGATCCCTTTTCTGATAGCCTTTTCAAATAAAATGTCAAGTTTGATCGGTTATTGTTATTTCGATCAGCCAATCACAACAGTTCAGATTCCTAAATCAAGCTTTAAGAAACCGGTAGTTACTGATTCAAAAAGAAACGAAAAATATAATTGCATGTGCAGCACCGTACATGCATTAGCAGTGAAACTTCTTAAAAAAATAAGAATAAGTGAGATTTAGTATGAGAGACAGAGAGAGTTATATCTTTCTTCTCTCTCATGTAACGAAATGTGCGTAAACGTGATGCGTCCTTGACATTTCACTCTAAATTCTTTTCCAATTATTATCGAATCGTCACCTAAGTTTCAATTTAAAAAATACTTTGACAGAAACACGTGCATGTAGAAAAAAAAACAAGTTAGCTCGCACGTTAGTTGTGCAGTTACTGCAGCCATCAATTAACACAAGATACGCAATATAATCCAAACACAGTGTTTATCTAGTTGGAAAACGGTAAAGCAACACTAGTCCCGGACGTGCCAATTAAAACCTCTGGTCTTTCTTTTGTCATTCGCTTCGTTTGTGCCAATTGCACTGGACATGAATGGAGCCGTAAAAGTTAGCTTTTACTGCCAATCTTGATACTTTATTTCTATTTGAGGGGAGGATAAAATTTTGATGGAGCACCGTTTAGTTGAGGGTTTATCGGCACCTTCAATTATTGGACTGCTTTGGGGCCTCACGATTTATTTTGTTTGAAGGGAAGCCGCTCTGCGACGAATTTATTGATAGTATATGATTCGTGTTTTAGTTGCTGTTATTCATATTTATATGAGCTAAATTTTTGGGTCGCCCGGGTTTCATCAAGCAACGTTTGCCGTAGTTGGTCCGTGGATGGGTGACCATCTTAACATACAGTGCCTCGGAAAGCACGCTAAGCCGTTGCTAAGGGTTTCCATAAAAATGCGCCCGTTTGACAAGAAGTCTTCCATTTCGACAATGAATATAAACTATATGATGACTTTCATCATTCGATTCATTCATTCGTTCACCATTCAGTCACGACTAAAGAATTGGTGCTTTGAAACTTTTGAAAGGTGCTCGGACCTGACGTTTCAGTGCTGCCACCTAATATCTATTAATAACCTTGTTTCCAATTGATGTTATTTCCACTTAAACAAACATCAAGTTTATACAAGGGTAAATAAAGTTGATTTTAGACTTACTAGTACTATTGAAAAGTCATAAAAAAATATGAAGTTATAGAGCAAACTGAACCTTATGTGTAGGCATTACAGTTGTTTTTCCTAAAGCTCGTGTTTGTTTACATGTTTTGCAAATAAATAGCAAACGTAGATTAGTGAACGTCATTTCAGAAAACCCTCACATGTCCGTCATCATTGAGTAAAAACTTAAAAATGCAACCTTTATTAAAATTCCAGGCCGTTTAAAAATGAATGACACACACATAGCCCCCCATCATTCTTTAACTATCTTTTAAGAAATTCTTATGATTATTTCTGAAGAATGTCAAGTCACTCAGTGGTTGTCAATGTGTGATTCATACTTCAAGAAAGGAGGCTTCATCTTGTTTTTTCACAGGTCGTCGCTTGTCTTTTTGTCCATCAATGATTCAGTGACATTCGATGACGTGTTTTTCTTAAATGCGGTGAATTGTGAGGATTACAAGATGGCGGAATTTAAAGCTATTTATTGTTTTCATTGGAAGTGGTCTTGTCGGTTAGCATACAGACTACACAACTAAGTTTATCTCTATAAACATCGTAGAGTGAACAGGATCTTCTGAGCACGCTCGTTCCATCAAATACCTCGTCCGACGCTTTCCATCAGGCGAGATCGGAGTCAAGAGCAGGTCCTTAATGTAATAAACAAAACAACCGACTTCCAAAAAAAATACTACAAAGTCAGCACACGGAAGTCGATGTCTTTGGTTTTGAATTTAGTTTTTTTGCCACCGAATTCCGAAATAAAAGTTATTTTTCACTTAGTAGTGTTTTTGTTTTGGAAGTCGGGTTTTTTTCTTTTGTAAAATGTTTTTTTTTTTTCACTTTTTAGTTGTGGCACCTACCCCACACAAATCTGAATACCACTACTATGTGAATAACAGTGACAGGAACTTATTATAACATCATCCACACAGGCTAAATAGGAAAAATACGTATTATTGAAGCTTACTCAAAAACTACCCAAGAAAATTTATATGGGACCACCGCGCAATCTTCCTCCACCATTTTTTTTTAAATCGGTCAACAATTGACGAAAACATCGATGAACAAACATAAAAAAACAAAGTCGAACATAGAACCGTGTCCTTTTTGGAAGTCGGTTAAAAAAAATTATAAACAAAGATCTCTTTGACAAGAGCTTCGGTCTCTGGATCCTCGGATTAGGCAGTGTCCTTCAATAAAATTAACAGACGGAGTATCCAATTTTACCTGGTAAATCAAAGAAAATTATGAAAAAAAAATGGCAAAACGCAAACAAACATACAACAAAATAAATAATAAATGGCAAATAAGTAAGACTTAAACAACTGGCGAAAATGTGGGTAGAGTAGCTCTGCCTACTCCTTCCGGGAAGACTGGCGTGATAATCTGATTATTATTCAAATACTACGGTTATTAATAATACATAACTGTACGTATGAGGAGTTGATGGACGCACATCAGTCGCTTGCAAGCTACAGCGCGTTCCAGCTCCGTTTGCGGATAAGCTTCGTACATGAATATTAAAGTGAGGCGTTACAATGGGGGCTGTTACACCGAAGCGAATGGAGGGTTCGTTTCTAGTAGGATATTTTGTGAGGTTTTAGTTCAAGGCTGCAACCAAAGAGTTCAAGTTGGCCTGTAAACGTCTTCTGAGCATATACCTTTTAATAGGGAAAATAACATTAACCTTCTAATGATGAATCCTATTTTAAATTAATTAACCTCTAGAAACTTTTTGGGCTCCTAGTGATGCAGACTTTTCTAGTAATAAAGCCTCTTTTTAAATTTCTAGCTGGTTTCACAGTTGGTCGCAGTACTGCTAGGATACCCCGATCAAATGGCAAATGGGTTAGGTTAGAATTGTAACCAACCGCGCAGACGGTGAGTAAGCGAAGTGAGTGGTGCCGCGTCAGCGGTCGGCGAGCGTTACATCCCAGTCCCAGTTACAGTCTAACTGTTTTCTTCGTGTCCCTCGGGTATCATCGGATTTCCGAATACAAACGAATGCTGATTTCCATGTCCATCAATTATTAGATGTGATCGATTATTAGATGTGATCGATTATTCGATGACGTGTATAATAATTTGAATTCAGAACTAAGTACTTTATTGTTGTTTTGTTTTGATGTCCGTGTGAACTGTATTGAGCTGTAAAACTATTTTCCTATCTGTCGTGCCTGCAACTTTGAAGGCTTTCTTCCCATTTTTAAAAATAACTTTAAGAATATTAACAACTCTATATACTTCCAAGTGGATTGAGAGCGTCCGTTCTGCACTAAGTGCAATGGGCAATTGATAGAAATCCGACGAATGACGATTCGCCGAAGGACATTAACATAATTTGTACTGTAATTGGCTATTTAGTATTTTTATGGAAATTAAAATAGGAGCTTTAGAGGTTTACACACAGTCCTCGTTTCTGTGGTCTTCCCCTACTCGTATAGTCATCCACTTTCATACTCAAAACCTTCTTCACAACATTTCCCTCAATCCTCCGCATCACATGCCTATGCCATGACAACATATTTCTACACAATTACGCAAATCTCCAGGTGGTTCATTCTTGTCATAGAAAGAAAGAAAGAAAATACGTTTATTTAGAACAGACCATAAAGCACACAATATAATTAAACAGCAGGATTAATATTTTTATTTAATAGGGTCATCTTTATGTCTCCGTTTAGGAGAAAGCAGCCACACGAAAAGTTAATTTATCTTTGTGAATCTTCATCATCCTCTCTAGTTTCAGAGAGAAATTATAAGACAGCTGTTTTTTTTTCCTCTTTATGAGCGGCAAACTCCTTGTCAATTGTTACACTACCGTGTAACAGATTCCGGTTTTAAAGCATCACAAGCATGCATCAAATGCAGAACAGCACTTTGCATACGCGCGCCCTATGTTTGACTAAAATGCCTTTCCAAATGGACCATATGGCAATATTTATTTACGTAAAAATACATTACATAGCAACGAGGAAAGTTAATGTATTTTGTAATTCAGCTGCAGCTGGCAGAAGATCATATGAAACCTTTTCTTTGACATATCTTCAGTGTCAGTTAGGGTTGCCAACTTTTTTATATCAAATATAGTATTTTCGAAGCCATTGCTTGTAAAAATATAGTAGATGGCGAAAAAATATAGTAGGTTTATTTCAAAAGCATTTTTATTCAAATGCATATTTTTTGCTACTACGAATATGAACCTTCATTAACAGTCCTCATTCCTCGGACATTAGCCGCTATTAACGCTCTCCTGAACCCATACATTGATCTTGATATGTTTGCCAACGAATGGAAGATGATTCTGTCAGAATGTTTGATTTTTTGTGGATGACTGTGTTAAATAAATTATGTTTCAGTAATGTTACTGGCTTCGGCCGTTCTATTTAAAATAAATAAATTTACAGGTTTTATTTTTTAATGTATCATAACAATTTTTACACTCTGGTTCTGTTGGTTAAGGTGGACCTACTGCGATCATTTCTCCATTTTGTATTGAAATTATATGTTCTATATTTTTTCTTTGGGAATGTAGTATTTAGGTCTCTAATATAGCAGGATACTATATTATACGTAAAGTAGGGTTGGCAGCAGGCAGCCCTAGTGTCAGCCCTTAATGGGTTAATGGTATACCTCACCTTGTGGGACATACCTCTAACTCGAGCTTTTCGTGAAATTATCATCAACCGCCTCTGTGGTCTAGTGGTAAGACCACCTGTCTTAGACCTTTTTTTTTTTTTTGAGGGGGGGGAAATCATCAAATAACTTCTCCCGCTCTGGGCGGAGCGGGAGGGCGTGTCAGACTTCTTCTACGACATCTCTCTGCTTGTTCTAAGTCCGCCTGGCTAGCTACCACCATCTTATCTAAGTCTGTCGCCATAACAACAATGTTAACAGCATTGTTGTGTTTCGGAGGCAAGGTAGCCAGTTCCTCTGCGGTTGAGGATTCCGGGTGAAGCTCGCATCCACCTTCGGCCTGATCATCACTAACCATCAGGTAAGATGAAGGCTAAGAGCTTCCCCTTGTATAGAATTAATTACCTATCTATTATTCACTTGCTAGATAAATTGAGGGGCATATCTCATTGTGACAAAGTTCGATTGGATCGGAATTGCATGTACGAATAAGCAGATTCTAATACACAAGTTGATGCACTTTAGTTTCATTACTTTCCCTATCTTCTGTATCAATCTGAATAAGGTTCTCGTAGCATACCTCTCTACGAAAACCTGTAGGCTTATGTTTCGTTTCTACAAATATAAGAAGTCGTATCAATTCGTACAGGTTTTAATTCAATTTACTTAAAAGTCTTACTATCTTCACATCTGGTGTACTGACGCATAAAATTGCCTCAATAAGGGTTCTTTGGCAAGTAATTACTCCAACCACTCCCTAAGTTCCTAGTACTCGCTGTTAAGCTTCATTGCTTGGTAATTCGCAGAACTATGGGATGGTATTTGTGAAATGGAGTGCAGCTTCTTGGTAACGTATGCATCGGTTAATTTGAACATTGGGAAATTATTAAGTAGACTGGGTTTATCTTCTGTTGTCTTTTAATCTAAGCACTGTTTATTTTATTTTATTTTGCTGCCTACCTATTTAATAAACAAATCACTGAACCTGACTTGATTTCCGTACATCATCTTTTTTCGGGTGACCACTGAAAATCAGCGCTGTGCTGTGCGTTCCCCATAGCACTGCATCATGCTGAGTGGAAGCCTTTTTGTCACAGTCATGTCGTGCAGCTGCCGACTAATTCTGTTTTACGCTCGTGATTTATTATGTACTTTTTGTTGTTTTCGTTTACTCTTGTCTTTTATATATGCACGTGTCTCTGTGACAAATAAACCTATTTTTCTTTCTTTCATATCAACCAGCATTATAGAGCTATTAATAGATTAATACTAATGCCAATCTACCTTACCTTACCTCTTTGATAATTTATTTATCTAGTTAGTGTCGCGCTGCTTAAGGCGACGGTAACGGACTTTTAATGATTTTATACTGAAGATCACGTCTAAATGAGTAATGTTAATGATTTGAAAAAAAATATTTAAATAAGAGCATTTTCTTAATAACTTAATATAGGAATATTTTAGATTATGTTTATATTGCATAGTGAAATGAATTTGTAAAGTTATTTATGTCTAACGCGGAAAAAAAACTATTGATCATTTATTTATCTAGTTAGTGTCACCCTGCTTAAGGCGACGGTAACCGACTTTTAATGATTTTATACTGAAGATCACGTCTAAATGAGTAGTATTAATGATTTGGAAAAAAATATATGTTAAATAAGAGCATTTTCTTAATAATTTAATATAGGAATATTTCAGATTATGTTTATATTACATAGTGAAATTAATTTGTAAAGTTATGTCTAACGCGGAAAAAAAACTGAAAATCACGAAAAATCTATCAAGCGTATTTTTCTGAAATCTGAGAAAAATACGCTTTAAAGACAATTTATTATTGATCGTTTACTATACGTCTTTTATTAATATACCTTTTGTTTTATGTATAATTAATTAATAATGTGTCTAATTTGGGACAGCGCTCCATGATGTGCGAGTCCTATTACTGGCTGGATGTACGACGCGTTGCGTGAGCTCAGTACAGAACACGCAAGCTAAACACTCAAGGTCACTGGCATGTCTGCGTCTTATACTCGCGCCCCGTCATTGTGTTTTTCTAGTGTGCGTGCATTTAACGGCTAACAGTTGGACGCTATTTTTTTCGACGAGTTTACAACTTTGACTGTCTATCTAGACATTGATATCCATGCCTTACCTAATGCCAATTATGCTAAAAAGAGTAGACGTGGAATTTCTTACCGACTCTTCTCTATAGGAAACAACCAATTGGAAACGCGGACCTAGCTTCTGACAGTTCATAAGTGCCCATGTAGGTTTATGTGAAGCATTTTTTTTTTTTTTTTTACCTCTTGGCTACAATATCAACGCCTTGTATTTGTAAACCGGGTTTTTTTGTTTAGTTTTTATTCAGCACGGCATCCCCACAAGTATATACAAGTTGCAACGCGTTTACAGACATGCCACTCGTCGTATAAACCGGTTAATTTAGGTTAAAATAAAGTTCTTAAAACGTTAATGTTCTAAAGAAAAGTTCGAAAACCAAAATAAACCGGTTTTCACCGGTATTGTTTTAAACCGGTTCCGAGCCTGGCCATCAGCAATAAATAATGGACAAAGATACATCATAAATTAATTAACGATTAACCCGACATTAAATATGAAGCGAAAATCATGGTAAACGCCAATAATATGAGCAGGGTAAGCAGACTGAATAGTTAATTGAAATCGGCCATAAGTGGTGGGCGTTGGCTATGGACAATTAAATACAGAAACACTGAATAGCCGACGTTAATGTAATTATAGACTGTAAAATTCAATGATTGTGCATGTTTTTGTATTGGTTGGTTAGGGTTAATCAGGTGTGATTTGCAGGGTTAATGGGAACTATGAAGTATGAGGTTTTGCTGGGAAACCTAAGGCACTTATTACTGGGATAAAAATGTCCTATTCTAGGATTTATTTTGTGTTTGTGACAATTTGTATCCGAATCTGTTAAGCCGCTTTGGCAGAATCGAGGAAAAAAAAAAACGAAAATTTCTAGAGAAGTTTTCGTTACTGGAAGAATCTGGCCATTTTAAACATAAATTGTAAAAAAAGACCGGCCAAGTGCGAGTCGGACTCGCACACGAAGGGTTCCGTATCGTAATAAGATCGAGCAAAAAACGCCGAAAAAACACGTTTCTTGTATGGGTACGGTGCTTTAATTACTTTATTTAATTTGTTATTATAGAGGTAATAAAAATACACAATATGTGGAAAATTTCAACTGTCTACCTATTACGGTTCATGATATACAACCCGCTAACAAAGATACGAGCGGAGGCTTAGTAATAAAAAATGGCCAGGTATAACAAAATGCATAGAGACATAGGGGTGGCTGGGCTTCTCTAACTCACGCATATACCACAAAACTCTCACTGTACTAAACCGATATCCTAATGTTAGACTGGGTTTCTAACTTTCTGCCTTCTAAATTTACCAGAGACCTGCTATGAACTCTTAAATAATTATTGTCCTTTTCAATTCATGCCATTTTCAGCTCTCCTATTTCCAAATATACGCATAGAAAGTCTCCATTAACATTTCAACACGAAAATCTACATATTTGATCTAGTGGTCGCAAGCGCTTCTGCTGAGCATGGGGTCCGGGGTTCGTTTCCCGGGTTGGGCAAAGTGCTATGAGGTTTTCCATTAGGAATTCCTCAAGATCAGGCTCGGAGTCTGGTCTCTCTATTTGTGCCCGGTTGATGGCAATAGGCTCGCCCCTATTACATGGAACTTAAACATAACTTGCTAAATGTGGGTGTACTGGAACACCTCTGCCTAACCCTTGGGGATTATAAGCGTGATGTTATGTGTATGTAAATAAAAATTGCAGTGTCTGTTTTTAATATCAAAATAGTAGCTTTTTACTAAATGCTTATGAAAGTTTATACGGTACATGCAATAAAAAAAAATTGTGTGGCTGTCTGTTTGTTCCGCCTAACCTCCGAAACGGTTAGACCGATAATGACGGGCCTGGCAGATAGCTGATATTTTTTTTTAATAATAATAATAATCTTTATTACATTAAGTTTAAGACGTAACTATTATTTTAGAAAAAAGAATTACCACTTCCACACGGGTGAAGCCGCGAGCAGCAGACAGTGTTATATTAAAATTCTAGTCCAGCATTTAATTTGTACAGTAGGTACTATTTATCTAGAATGAGCCCAAACATTTTACTAAAATAAGGGCCGTAGTTAAATCGTAAACCTCCGGATTTCTAATTAAAAGCATCGTTATTGATAAAAGTTGGAAATTACTAGGGTACAAATAATTAAGGTTACATTCTTCGTAGTGTCCTGAGTTGATACTGTTTAGTAGGTAAAGGAGTTGATACTGTTTAGTAGGTAAAGGGTGTCCAGCGGAAAATTTTGTTTTTTAAACTTAAATAAAAAACATATTATTACATTCAAAATATTTATTCTATTTTTAAAACAAAGAACGTTTCTGCGGATTTTATTTTTTTTAAATAATGTCTTCCAAGTGACGTCCGTTTCGCGCAACACACTCTTGTAAGCGAACCCTCATATTGGCGAATACGCGCGAACACAGTGCTTGGGGGATTGCATCAATTTCACGCCGGATATTTTCTTGTAGGGCAGATATGGTGCGGGGATTATTACAGTACACTTTAGACTTGAGGTATCCCCACAAGAAAAAATCACAAGGCGTCAAGTCAGGCGATCGTGGTGGCCAGGCTATGTCTCCGTACTTGCTTATTAATTTTCCAGGGAAAATATCCCTTAACTTCGACATGGATACCCTAGAAGTGTGCGGGGTTGCCCCATCTTGCTGGAAATGTGTCCTATTGTTGCGCCCTGGAAAAACTTGCAATTGCGGCACCAAAAACTCATCAATCATGCGGCAGTATACAGAGGAATTCACAGTTTCCCCCTCATTAAAAAAATACGGTCCGATTATTCCATGAGCTGAGATGGCGCACCATACTGTGGTTTTAGGGCAGTGCAAACTTTTCTGATGACGTTCTCTTGGGTTGTTGGGATTCCAGTAACGCATATTTTGCTTGTTTACGTAACCCCCGATGTGAAAATGTGCCTCATCGCTGAACAATATGTTTCCAAGTGTTCTCGGGGTTCGAAATCGTTCCAAAGCCGTTCTGGCGTACCTTTCCCTTGAAACATAATCGTTCTCATTTAATTTTTGGACAATTTGCATTTTATAGGGATGAAGCTTTAGTTTTTTTTTTCAAAATCGTATGCACAGTTGACTTCTTAATGCCTGTAGAGGCGGCAATCTTTCTTACTGATTTCCTTGGATTTCTTAGAATTTCTTGACGCACCTGTGTCACTCGTTCTGGTGTTGCTGCCGACGTAGACGGTCCTGGCGGCGGCCTATTGATCATTGTCCCTTCTTCTCGAAATCTTTGCACCCACGTTCTGATAAGCTGCGTACTCGGACCATCGCTTAATCGCCGAATGTTGTAATGCAAACAAAAAGCACGACGCGCTCGAATAGGCGAATTGCCGTTCATTAAATATTGCTCCACCGCGTACGCGCGGTGCGCGCCCGACCAATGACTCATGGCGACTGACAAATCCGCAGAAACGTAGCTTCTAGCGCCACCCCCTCCGCGGCCCTAACCCCGCTAACAAATGAGTAACGTTGATTTAAAGTTGAAAAATTCCCGCTGGACACCCTTTACCTACTTTGTTATATTGTTACAAAATGGTTGGAAATCAGTCTCCATTTTTTCGCATATGTAAAATGAAATTTGCGAGACACTAAACGCACCCATTACTTAACTTTAAGCAACGTTTATAAATAAATAAACTCCTATGACGATAAAACTTCTATTGTGTCTCGTTCAGTGTCCTTCAAACAATTAAACATTATAGTTTTAAAGAAACAAATAATTATATTCCTTCATCTGCTTGTTTTCTAACCCGATATATTTTTGTTTTCAGGTAAATCATCACATCTCAAACTTGTTAGCGCAAAGTCTACGTAAGATCTTATTTCAATACATTATTATTTCAGTAATTCAAGGAAAAAACTATGGACCTTATTGTCTCATTTCCAGCTTTCAAAAAAGAGTACCTATTAGTAACTACAAAGTGTACCAGCTTCAGAGATCATACGATCTATTTGGTAAAAATCTTATCGTGAAAACTTGGTGAAGTAAAGAAAGAAAGAAGAAAGAAAATAAATTTATTTGACCCAGGTTAAGGCACACAAATAAAAAACAAAAAACAGAAAGCTTAAAACAGTATTGTGTGCCTCACGGCTGCGACAAATAAGCCCAGTTCAGCATAAATGCCAGACAACAAGTGCCTGACGCTGGTTTTCAACTGAACCTTATGTTACGAGTACGTCTTACGGATGTAAATCAGTTTTATAATGTGTGTAAAGATTTAAATAATATAAAAAATATTAATAGATGAGAGTAGCAATTAATAATAAAATCAACATGGTACAATTAAGTTTAAAAAATAATTAAAGATTTATACAAAGGTGTTTTACAAAATAAATAAAATGGTATGGTTGCACTATAAACAAAGGACTGTCCGTCAATAAATAATATAATATATAACTTTATCATAATACAATTTATATCAATGAAACATATAAAAAAGTAAAAAGTGTCAATCCAAAAAATTTAAGATCACCTAAAGGTGCTCCTTCACCGGGGGCATTCGCCTGTAATGTAACGTTCAGAGTCGAACATTACATCAGTGAGGGAGGAGAACCGAGCATTACAGTGTGCAACCTGTAATGATACAATTTGAGCATTATATCAGTGAGGGAGGAGAACCTAGCATTACAGTGCGCAACCTGTAATGATACAATTTGAGCATTACATGAGTGAGGGAGGAGAACCGAGCATTACTGTGTGCAACCTGTAATGATACAATTTGAGCATTATATCAGTGAGGGAGGAGAACCGAGCATTACAGTGCGCAACCTGTAATGATACAATTTGAGCATTACATCAGTGAGGGAGGAGAACCGAGCATTACTGTGCGCAATGTCTGTAATATTTAATCGGAAATGTTACATTACAGTCGAAGTCTCCCGATGAGGAAGCACTTTTCACGATAAGATTTTTACAAAAATAGTCGGGTTTATTCTAGCTATCTCTCTGTCGTTGTAACACGAAGAAAAAATATACAGTTTTCCACCTAAACCATACATAGCTCATTTGCAACATTAACCTAAAAATACATCCACAAACGTACTAAAACTAAACTAACTCAAAACACAATTTTATACTTACCTCATACAAGACCTGATAGTGAATTTATTTTAGAACTACAAAGTTTTTCGAGCTGAAAACTATTTGAATACACATTACCTCAGCTAGATCGTGCTTAGCCCGGCCCGAGAAAAAGAAGTAAAAAGTCTTGACCGCCTGTTGCGACGATGTTATTCTTATTTTAGTCGTGTGCTGACGGCTAGGGATGGGAAAAGAGGTTGGTATCGATAATTAATGTTTAATTATTATTTTTTCACTTATTAAAAAAATTACGGGTTGACAGAAGCCCGAAAGTCTGACAACCAGTCTTACCAAGTGGTATCGTATTACCCAGTAACTGGGTTGAGGAAGTCAAATAGGCTCTATGTAAAAAAAATACTGGTACTCAGCTGCTATCCGGTTCGACCCAACATAATTGGAAAAAGGCTAGGCAGATGATGTTATTGAAAAAATGTAAAGACAGAAATATTTTTGATTGCAATGGAATGTTTTAACAATGTATTTATTAAAGGTACCTACGTTTTAAGCGTAGAAGTTTATCTAATCTTATCAATTTATCTAAATTTAAAGTATGTTTTAGTTTGCCCACACAGCTAACACAGATTTCAAATTTAAGAAGAAGTAAAATCAATATCTGTCCAGCATAGATAATTATGTGACCACATATTTTCGTGATTTACCCCAACATTATCAAAAACTCATCGAAAATGAATCGACAAACACCACATCCCTAAAAAATGCATCTACTCGTGTGCACTACATGACACGAGGATATCGTTCAAGATTCTTTGGAGACTGCTCGCTTTGTCTACCTGCCACATAATCGATAATTTAAATGCACGTCACTAGAAAATGCGACGGCCAGGCGTGTTCTCGACGTCGCCGATTTTATATTATCGACTATAATATCGATATAGCTTTAATTTTAATTTTATGCTGTATTAATAGATTGTGTTAACTCAGTTTTTGTTTTAATTCTTGTAGGGTAAAAGTTGCCGTGTTGAATTAAGTTTTAATAAACCGTGTATTCTGTGTGTTGAAAGGAAAAGTTTTGAAAGTAAATAAGTTAGTATGAACATCTTATTTTCTGTTAAAGTTTAAGTTAGGTACGTTATAACGTTGGTAGAACATTTTTAACTTCAATGAAACTGTCTCGCTTGTTTTCTCTGCGCGCTAACGTAGAGTTGTAGTTATTTACTGTTAAAATATCGTACAGTTTTTTTTTATGAAGAAGAAGTATTCGTTTCTTTTAAATCGCATACTGAAATAAAGTTACAGTCTTATGGCTCGCAGACAGGCGCAACGGGACAGTACCACGCGATTTTGGTAGAAGGATTTCCATGAAGTTTTCATATAATGTTTTCTGCTAGAGTCGCGTCGCGCACTCTCGCGTTACGAATATCTGCGGGAGTCCTTAACAAGTAATTTAAAGTTGAAGATATCTAAAGAAATTATGATTACTTAAGCTAATTGCAATAATTTATTTTTGTTTTTTTTTTTTTTTAATTTAGCATTGACATTCCAATGCAACCTACTTCTTCGAAGTTTATTAAATTTAAAATAAGAAAATTAATAAGAAGTAATTATCGCATACCGAAATTAATTTTAACTTCATTCATCGACATGAGCACATCCCTATTCGAACTCCGCGTGTTCGCGACACTACCAGCGTGGCACCTTATTGTTTAACTTGGCTAATTAGTCGCTCGCGTGCAAACAGGACTGATAAAACAATCCTGTGTTTGCCTTTCCTATTGTCAATACTATACTTTAGGAGTCTTATGTAGAATCGAGGATATTAACCTTGAATTACGAAGACACCTTGTTCAAAATTTTATGCCGTTGAAAAAATCCAGAAATTTGGTACAAATACCGACAAACAACCACCATCTATCGCCACCACCTGCCCACCACCATTTGCGACTAAATTTGTTGCACAAGCAAAAAAGCATTTATAGTAGTTACTATAAGAAAGTTAGAAATAATAACGTTTATTTGGATACAGTTCGTGAACAAACAAAAAACAAAAAGATAATAAAAAAGTTTTAATACCAATTATAGTGCGTGCCTCACGGCTGCGCCAAAAAGGTTCATTTCAGCATTCTAAATCTGTAAAATCCAGATAAATGCTGTCTGACCGGTGTTCTAAAATCACTGCCCCCACATCCTCTTCAACCATTATTTGTAAAAATATATTAATATTGGCGGTCTACAGTTTCTGCTTATACCATTGGAAGAAAGCCTGAGTTTATCTACGCATATATATTAATATAACGATATATTAATATATCGATTTACTTTGTAGATATTAATCTACAAAGTAAATCGATGAATACATTCTTGCGGAGTTTAGTTCACAGTTTCTTGCTACTTGAGGCTCAAAAAATAAAAAAAAATAAGAAAAAAAACACTGTTGACTCAAAGCTGAAAAATGTGGACCCAATTTGCGGAATTCCACCACCGAAGTAGGTACTTTCCAATCTGTAATTACGACTCAACCAGATCACAACAATCGAGGTTAGAAACTATGAAACACAACAGTAACTTAATACCTTCACTTCTCCTCGACGATACAACCGCACTTTATCGATAACCGCTTCCCGTATCACGGTACACCACTAATCGTGTGCACGGCACTACTCAAGGCGTATTGTTTGACTCCAGTAATTAGTTCCTAGCGTGCTGCCTCTGATAAATCAATCGTATATCCGTGGATCAAACGCAGGTTTGATATGTAGGTTAGGTTCGAGGAGTTTTTCATTGATTTATTGAAACGAACGTCATCATTGTCATCATTTCAGCCGAAAGACGTCCACTGCTGGACATAGGCCTCCCCCAAGCGCCGCCACTTGGACCGGTTCTATGCGTCCCGCATCCAGCGGATTCCTGCGGCCTTCACTAGGCCTTCCAACGCTATGTTTTCTGGGAAAGAAAGAAAAGAAAGAAAAATTCATTTATTGGCTTTACAGCAGGGAAAATAAACGTTATAACTATTAAAAACAGAAAATAATAATTGTGATGCCAAAAGGTCAGCATATTGTCAGATGATAACACAAAGTGTACCACCTGACGCTGATTCCAGGAACTTACTACCAGGATAAAAATAACCTGTATCTTAACCGAGATGAACCTTTATATCAAATTTCATCGAAATCCGTTCAGCCGTGAAAATGTAACAGATTACAACTTTCATATTTCTAATATTACGTACATATGGCAATTTTGAGTTTCTAAGAGCTGCTAAGATCGTCATCAACGAAACTTCTTAAACTTAAGAGACAAAATGTTGCCAAATCATTTTTGGGTGTAAGCAATAAGGTTATTGGCGATAACCAAACCGATATGGTATGGAATAGTGATAAGAGGTCCTTAATTTGAACTCAACCTGTTGCATTATCTATTGTCGAAGAGCTAATTTTTGTACGCACCTTCACGCACGAATAGCTTATCATAAGCATATCATAATCAGCCTACAATGTTCCCACTGCTGGGACACAGGCCTCGTCTCGGTGAGAACGAACATTTATAGCTTACTAGCTGCGCCCCGCGGTTTCACCCGCCATATGTCTCGATCCCGTGCGAATATCGGAATAAAATATGTGTTAATCCAGGTTATAAACTGTCTGTGTGCCAAATTTCATAGAAATCTGTCCAGCCGTTTGAGCTTGAAGAAGAGACAAACATACACAAACACTCACTTATTTTATAGTAACTTTCGCCTTAATATGTATATATATAGTGTTATTAGAAGGATAAATAGGAATACTTTAATAAGTAACTAACATTGCTGGCAGATAAATTACGGCTAACTTAAAAGTGGTGGCCCAGTGGTAATGGCCGCAACTTACGTGTTGTAGGTCGGAGGTTCGAACCCAGAGAGGCGCTTTACTTTGTGTAAATTATTTCATCACCACTGCTCTCAAAATGGTGAAGGAAGACATTGTGAGAAAACCGGTATATCCTAGAACCAAAAATTCGAAGATATGTGACATCTACCAACCCGCACTGGACCCGCGTGGTGGATTACGGCCCACTCCCTCTCACAGAGAGGAGACCTGTGTCCCAGCAGTGGGAACATTAAAGGCTGATTATGCTTTGCATGCTAAATCTTACGAAACCTACCGAATTGTTTATTATGGAAATAGGGCAACTAAATCCTGGAGCTGAAAAAGCACAGGAACTTTTCATTACAGATAGTAAAAGATTGAATGTGGGAAAAGCTTAGGTAGTTAACAGTAAATAAACAGCTTGTTACTGCTGCATTTAACGACTCCAAATTAACGCAACGATCTAAACAAATAAACGAACTAAACCACGACAGTGACCCAACTGAAATCTAAATTCGAAACTGACCGATCGATTTTTTGCCATCGAAAATATAAAGCATTCAAACGACTGTACAAATGTTTACAGAGCTTCGTAATGTAGGTTAATCGATGTGCATCGTATGTGATAGTGTTGAGTCCATGTATGTTTTGTATTTACTGAATGGACATTCGATATAGTTGATGTGTTCGGTAGTTTTGTAAGGATATCGTTTGGTAGTTGACAAAGGCAATTTTCCACCTGTGACCTAGGTCGTTAGATGCAAAATTATATCAAGAGTAGCAGAGTCTTTTAAGGTTCGGACCAAAGTCAAATACGGTTTTGTTCCAATTAGATCCCGAATTTTCAAGGAGGTCAGTTAGTCGAAGTCAGATAGTTAATTGCCAAAATGCTGATTTCCATTGCAAATCTGAAATTGCTAATTCGCAGTGAGCAAGCGTGATGTTCAAGGCTCGTTGCTTATCTAAATGAGAAGAGGCATAGATGATGAAGTTTTGACGATAGAGTGACTTAAATTAGAGTTAATTTGGGCTCGAGCTATTCAGGATAGAGTGTTTAGGGTAACAGGGGTTGGGAGCTTTCCATTACATCATCCACCTGCCTTTATCTGATTTGGGGTCGTCTTTTTCATTTCGTTTTGATTATGTCGTAAAACCGGCTAAATTGTTGCGTAGCATAAAGAATGAATAAGTTTTCTTAAATTCTTCCCGTAACAAACATTATGCACCAACACCACCAATGAATCATAAATTAACTACGAGTATATGAAAGACGTTTATCTTCAATATATCATTATTACACGGTGTATCGGTTCGGGTGGAGCAAACTGAGCGTGTCGTGACGGCGAGTGGAGAAGCCATGTGTCATATTTGTTGCGTTGTTCTGAATCATGTGCTGAGGTGGAGTAGGGTAAGAAAGTGTTCTGTGTTTGAATTGAGGTACAAACTGAGCGTGTTTTGACGGTGAGTGGAGAAGCCATCTGTCATATTCGTTGCATAGTTTTGTTTTATGCGCTGTGGTGAAGGATGGTTTTAGGTGGGAAAACATGCCGTGGTTTGAATTGAGGTATACTTTTAACATAGCGAAACTCTGTTTTTTCGTGGACCGGATCCTTATTTTGCTGAATAAACCTTTCGTTGGAAGAACTCATTTGTATATGTGTCGTCACAGGAAGGATATTTAACTCCTGGGCCATTACTTTCCCAAACTATGCTTATATCCCTATAATTTATTTGGCTAAAGATCCAGTCCGACCCTAAACTAACCTAACATTAAGCAGTAGGCTACCAAGGCTAGAAAAGCGTTTGTGTCTATCAAAAATCCTCACAAAACCAGGACCGCTGTAATGAAATTAAATGAAATTGTTTATTCTATAAATAGGATATCGGAATCACTTTTACACGTCATATTAAAAAAATAAGCTAGTTGAGTTCGGCGTTTCCTCCTATCTGACTGATCTGTATGAATAATATGCTGTATCAAGGAATTTATTTTTGTTGAACCAGTTAGTTCATATTTCTGGAAACGTAATTGTTCAATTTAGAACGACACAATTTCTACCGTTATCGCGTCTCCCTACATAAAATAAAAATATGACGACAGTATTTCTGACACAGAGAATGCACTCGAATTCCATGCGCCAGAAATACGCGACCGCCTCGCTTCGCCTTATTAACCACGATGAATGATTTATAGTAATATAAGACGTATGGCGTTGGAAATAACGACGAGCCTGTAATTTAGTTAAAAGGGTTATTTTAGCGTGTCAATTAAGTACTAAAGCCAAGCTCTATATTTGGATTCGTGTTGTGCCGCCATATTGGAATATGGTCCTTAAAAGATTTGAAATTATTTTACGATATGTTTATTGGAGTTTGTGAGTATTTTTTCATGTTTGTTTATGAAATTATTGTGGCTATTTGCGTCTGGGACTCTGGACTTTAATGCGTCTCTTAGCATTTATGGTAGTTACTATGCTATAGTTAATTGTCGAGAGGTTGCGTAGAAGTATCCTAAAGTCTTTGTATCATATTGTGTGACGATAATTATCAGAGACTAGCTTCTACCCGTGACTTCATCCACGACCCTATAATCTTCCTCAAGAATTGGGCTCTCCATTGCAAAAAAAATAATTCAACTGGTAGTTCCGGAGATTACCCCCTTTATACAAACAGACAGACGTTGTCCTGTCCGAACAGCGCCACCTATCGGGTCCAATTGTATTTTCAAACCATCCATGGACCCACTAAAATATACATACAAAATTTCATCGTAAGTTAGGACGCCCTCAGGCTAGGTGGAGCGACGATCTTCGCAGGGTAGCAGCTGCATGAAAATTGCCGAAAATCCAGCTGAATGGCGTGCAATAGGAGAGGCTTATGTCCAGCAGTGAACTGCTGTAGGCTGATTATGGGAAATAGGGGTGGTTTCAGTGGTTCGTAAAGATCCTGCACGCGTAACATGACCACCGTAGTAACGGGTTTTGTCGACGGAAGAATAGACAAACTGACAGATTGTGATTGTTTATCTGTCATTTTGTCTATTCTTCCGTCGACAAAACCCGTTTCTACGGTGGTCATGCTACGCTTGCAGCTGGGTATTACTAACAGTGTTTGGACATAGCTAGTAACCAAACACAAAATTCACACCACGCCCTTGATCAAATATACGACACTGTATCAGATTTGAAGACCTTAATCATTATTTTTCATTTAATATGCCATAAATATTTATACGTGTGTTTACTTCACAATATTTACGAATCAACTCATACAGTGTGTATCAGAAATGTGTGGTCGTATTTCAAATCAAATCAAATTATTTTATTTCACATAAACCTACATGGACACTTATGAAACGTCAGAACTTCCAGAAGCTAGGTGCACGGTTCCAATTGATCGTTTCCTATGGAGAAGAGTCTGAAAAAAACTCCACGGTTACCTTGTCATTAAAAAATAATTTACTTTTACAATATTTTCAAATAACAATGCTAATAGGTATGGAAGGACAGTGTAGGCCTTTGAACAAGTACCAGGACTTAACAAAATAGAAAATGGTCAACAAATCTACAGTCCACTAGGCCTACAACGTTCTCATATTCACAAAATAGAAATATAATATACTATCAAAAATAATCAGTTGTCCCATACAAAACTTCAAGATCTACTCGACCGAAATGTATGGGACAGCTGATAATTTTTTCACGATTAGGATGCTGGTCACTCCCATGGAGAAATTTGTTCAGTTTAATGGTATATAACTAAATACACCCTTAAATATAACCACATATTTCTGACACAAGCTCGTAGCAAAGTAACAATAGCCGCACCGATTTATCAGGCTAAGCTACGCTCGCCGCGGTTGTTCCGTGGATGGGTGACCATCTTTACATACCGAGACTCCTCCGTGCCTCGCAAAGCACGTTAAGCCGTTGGTCCCGGCTGTCATTCGTGGATCTTTGACAGTCGTTACGGGTAGTCAGAACCAGAAGCCCGAAAGTCTGACAACCAGTCTTTCCAAAGGGTATCGTATTACTCAGTAACTGGGTTGTGGAGGTCAGATAGGCAGTCGATCCATGTAAGATACTGGTATTTAGCTGCAACCGGTTAGACTGGAAGCCAACCCAAACATAGTTGAGAAAAGGCTGGGCGGATTAATTAATTTCTTATACACGCTGTATTTACGAATTAACTCATATAAATGCAAATTAATGTTTGATAACCCGAAGAGCCCTTTCCCAACAGTGGGAATTTTATGGCCTGTTAACATGTATTTTATTGTTTATTTAACGTTAATGTTATCAAACAAATCAGTTCCGTTTAAATTCGTTACCGAAACCAATAAAATAAAATTTAATTATAGAATAAACATAACCTCTGTGTTGATACCCGTTGAAATAGTTAATTATTTTTAGAATGAAACCGGTTTTAAGCGGTTATGAGTGGTTATAAGTAGTCGTAACTGGTTATAACTAGAATATTTTTATTCGGTACGTGGGCTATAGTGTTAAAAAATAAAATGTATGTAAATATCGGTTTGTAAAATGTGGGGGTTCCGTATGTTTAAAGTAATTGGATTTTCGTGTGTTCTATCTAATTTTGGATCGCGTTCATAATTATTGATGTTACACCCATCTATTGAAGATGGTTGTATGATCAATCGATTTTATTATTCCGATTGAACACTTCCTTACGTTTAAAAGCTGCTTATAAATGAACGCGTCGAGTAGTGAACTCTTATTTATTTCGCTGTTTTATTTTTATTTTTGGTAGATTGGTAGACGTTAATTGTTTTAAAATCCAAGATGAATTATTTTTTTTATTTAGCAATGTAAAGCTTTGCTCAACTGTGGATGGTTTTGAACCGAGTAAATTGGGAAAATAATACTGTCAATAATATTTAGCGTTCCTAATTACCCAATACTTTATTGTAGTTAATTTCATCGTACAGGAATTTCTCAGTAGTAGCCCGCAGTCTAGATTTTTGCCCGGTTGATAGCAAAACTCTCGCCCCCTATTTCATCGGACTTAAAGATAACTGGCGAAATTTGTGGGTTACCGAAATACTGGCGCGATGTTATGTTATACAATAACAACTTACAGAAAAACAATGTTGTACACCTCAAAAAAAATTTCCCGACCCATTTTATTCTTAACGGATCCCTAAAAATTTAAATCCCACTAAGCGGACGGATGTGAACGTAATTTTAGTCGTAAAATCGGGCAAGCACCACGGGCCTGCGGTCGGGCATACGCGTGTGGTCCACCCTTAACGGACATTTTACGATGCCCGAAGCGATGTCGGTGACCCTTTGCTTTACACTTATTAACTTTTTTTTAGTTTAATTATTCTCATTAGTATTTTATTGATTTTTGTGTTAGTGATAATTGATTTGGTTTAAGAGGCTCTATGATAGTGTGCGTTTGTGGTTTTGCCAGATGACACTTAGTAGTTTTTTATGATTGACTTGTTAGCTTAATTATGTATTTAGACCAACTTAGGAACCTTTAAAATAATTAAAAAAATAACAACAGGAATGAAATGAAATAATATCCTAACTTAAGTATCTAAAACCATTACAAGGTATTTTCTTTTTTTAAATATAGTTTCTTAGTTAATTTAAGTACCTAGTATAAGAACTTTATCCAGTGCATATATTTTTATCTTATTAAACGCCAAGTGAAACTTAATTATGCATCTACCTACTAGGTATTTATAATACTTAACTGCTCCCTCCTACTTACACAAAAAATATTATAACTAACCACCTATTTAAATAAAAACGTGTGCCGTCAGGGGACCCCCGCGGCCCCGTCATGAACGAAGTTCTTTCTCACGTATGACTTAAAAAAAAAAAAATTTTGCAGCCGCCATCTTGGATTTTCATTTTGACTTCACTATCAGCTTTTGCACCCTTGAAAACCATGAAAACCATACCCATGATGAAAAATTTGTAAATTTTCAGAGTCGCCATCATAGCTTTTTATTTTGACCAAATTCACACTTTCTCGCTCTCTCTCCGGCATGCAGTGTACTCGGGTAGATGTGTACAATTTTATCCCACGACACTGTAATCACTTTAATCTTTTCTTTTGCTTTTTTTCTGCCGGCGTTCTCTCTCTCTATCTCTCTTTCTTTATTTTTGAATTAGAAGAAGATAGTCGAGTATTAACACTTTAGCGTGACGATTTCTGAAAGTATACAAGTCGCGTTAAAGAACTTCGTTCCAAAAATTTACGTAAAATGTAACCATTTATACCAGCAGTGAGAACAGTGGTGATTTGCGAGTTGTAGGTCGTGTAAATAATGTACTTTTGAACGTCAAAATTTACAAAATAATATAATTGATTCTAGTCGCCCCTTCCAAAAGGTAGTTTCCGTATAGAGAAGAATGGGCAAAAAACTCCACCGTTAAGGCTCCTACAAACAGGCGCGACACGCGACGCGACACAAAGGTACGTCGCGTCGCGCGACGAGCGGTGTCTTTGTGTCGCGTCGCGTGTCGCGCCTGTTTGAAAGAGCCTTTACTCTTTTAAAATATTTTACAATAGTTTGTATAAGTACGTTCAATAGTTAAATAATTATATGTGAAGACGTTGCACCTAGAATAGAATTACTATACCATAATAGGTAAAAATAATTAAAAATGAAGCAGCGATAAATAATTTAATTATGTGATAGATACATGGTGCTCACATATTTACAAACATTGTAAAAGTAGACAATTTTTCTAATTTTTTAAAAATTAACAAGTCAGTGTGTGAGGAAGTAATCACAGAATGTAAAATCAATGTCATATAACACAAAATTATAAATTTTACAATTAAATTAGCAACCTGTTTGATTTTTTCTTGCTTCTAAATTGTCTTATGGAGCAGAACCAGCATGTTTCATAGCAGTCTTATCTTGGACATAATCCTCTAATTAGTAATATGCTTGTTTACAAAGTATACTTTTAATATGAGTTTTTAATTTTCTTTCAATTAATTGCAATATGTCACAAGGTATTTTGTTGTAACATTTAACACAGTACCCCATAACACACGCCACTGCTCTCAACACGGTGAAGGAAAACATCGTGAGGAAACCGGCATTTCCTAATAGAACCAAAAAAAAATCGAAGACATGTAACATCTATCAACTCGCACTGGGCCCGCGTGGTAGATTCCAGCCTTCTCTTTCGAAGAGGGGAGGCCTGTGCCCCAGTAGTGGAAACATAATAAACTGTTTATGTTACATGTATGTCAGCATTCACATATCCTACACTTTAACCGTTCATGTTTATATCGTTAATCCTCTCCCTCGAATAAACGCTAACACCAAGACGCTACATATACTTACTAGTCGAACTATAACACCCTTATAGATTGTTAATTATAACACTAATATAACCCGATACCAATGATGGCGGATATTCATTCCGTGACGTCACAGCCGGTACCCTATCATGGCTAATAACGTTCCACAAACAGATCGTAATGACACTGTATGGATAGGCTGCAGTAAGGCAACTTTGTACAGAACTAGCGCTGAAGATAAAACCACGTGCTGAACGAAATAAAGGATTCACGAATTACAGAACAACATGGGGCCTGTCTTCCCATGAAGGAAGAAGGGGTTGCAGAAATGCAATCACATTTTACTGCTTTTTTTCATTTCTGGTCTCGTTAACAGCAGCATCAGTGGCGTTCATGATAATCTCAAAAGTGCCAGTGTATCTACACTTGGGACACTCCAGCAAGTGGGTTATCTTCTGGATAGGGACACCGAACTCACATTGGGTGTCGTTCGGGTCTATAATCCCCCTAGTCTTGTTTGCAGCGGCCTAATAGTTCCGTGGGTAAGCAAGTGTACTTCAAAATGCTTTTTGAATTTCTGAGTATTGTCTCAAATTGGCACAAGCGTAAGGAAAATGGCTCATGAAGAAGTCACAGGATAGCCAATCAGTAAAAGTTGGTTCAATAAAGTATTCTTCCTTAAAGAAAACATCTTTCTGAAGTAGTGGACCTTCTGAACCTCCTCAGTGTCATGTTAATTTAATGCTGAGCGAATACAGGCAATATACTTTTATGAGTATATGCTGATTTGGATACAATATTGAATGTATGTGCTTCAGTTTTACGCGATGTATCAAGGCCCTTCTCATATTGGGTTGGTTGAATTTTGGCTGGATTAGGGATATATTTTTAGAGGGTGGATTCAATGTAACTATGAAAGAAGATGTTTTTATCCACATAAACATACGAGTACATACATAAACTCACGACTTATACCATAGGGGTAAGCAGAAACTACAGAACGCCACCTGCTACGATCCTTACATACTCCTTTTGCTTCGTTTACGTACATACATGAATATTGTCATGTTCGTTCATGTTTGTATGGAAGGTGTATAATTAGGCAGGTAACTATACAAATTTTTTACTCGTTTTTCTTACGCTTCTGTTGTTATTTCTAAATTAAATCATTTCTGCGGGACTCATCGAGCTTCATTGTCTCGGCTTTTTTTTCTGTCATTCAGTGTGTTAATCTGTCTTTCAGTAAATGCGGTTGTTTGGAATAGGGCTTGTCCCAAATAAAAAAAACCGGCCAACTGCGTGTCGGACTACGCACAATGAAGGGTTCCGTGGTTGGGATGAATTTATCCCAAATACAAACTTAACATTGTAGTTGAAAATCATGTTCTCCCCATACATTCCAACTGCAAATCTAAGTTTGTACGCACAATATTGAGAGATGGTGTTATTTTAAGACCATACATAGACTTCTTATAGGTTTTCTTGTAATCTGTGTGTGTAATTTTTTCAAAATTTTAGGCTCAGTAGTTTAGGAGACAAGGGGGTGGAATAGTTAATTTTCATTTATTTTCTTAAATATCTTAAAATGTATTTATTTTTAATTTATAAAATAAAAATGATATTCTTGCAACAACCCCTTTCATTTGATATGTCACATGATACAGCTTGAAAAACTTTTTTATTTTAATTTTATTATTTGCCCCCAAAAGTGACCCCCATATTCAAAATTCATTTATTTACTTTACGAGTCCGCATTTGGGTCACAGAAATACATATGTGTACCAAATTTCAACTTAATCGGTCCATTAGATTCGGCAGTTTCGTTCAGCACTTCATGAAACATGAAAAAGGAAATAAAAATGAAGAAGTGGAATGCTTTAAAAATATAGTGTGCACAAAAACCGCAAAATTTCAGAGGTTACATTTTGCGGCTGTTTGAGTAATGGTCGTAATCTGTATTTTGTAGCGCAATCTGAGAGATATTTCTCGACGGCATGTGAAGCCAAGTCAGAGACCCACGGGCGGCATAAAAACTCTGATACCAGGTTAGTCACTAACCACACGAAAAGAAGAAGAGCGCAGTGTGGAGTTGCGAATATGGTCTGTTAATTAGACGCTTAGAATACTACATTCCACATTGGCAAACCTTGAGTTTGGACTTTTAAAGATTTGTTAAAGACCAAGTCTGGGATCAATAGGTCAAAATTTGAGGAATGCACATATCTAAACCTATATTATAAAGAGAAAAGTTTTGATTTTTTGTATTTTTGTTTGTAATGGAAAACTCAAAAACTGCTTAACCAATTTTAAAAATTCTTTCACCTATAGAAAGTTACATTTTCAGCGAGTAACATGGGCTATACTTTATCGACTTCGACACGAACGAAGTCGCAAGCAGAAGCTAGTCCATAATATTTCGCTTGAGTGACAGAGCATAACTTGAAGTAAACTAAATTCAATAGCAACATGTGTAAGGTCTCAATTTGCCAGATAATGACAGATCGCGCCGGTTCATCGCCTGAGGGCGCCACGCGTCCGCTGAGCTTCTGGTTATTGAGTTATCGATGAGCAGTATATAAAAGTAATGACTTAATATTAATGTTTTCAAGATCATTTAAATGGTTAAGTGAGGAGCTCGTGGCTAAGTAATATCAGCCGCACGGATCGACCCATCAGATTAAGCTACGCTTACCGTTGTTTGTTCGTGGACGGGTGACCATCTTTACGTACCGAGACTCCTCCGTGCCTCGGAAAGCACGTTAAGCCGTTGATCCCGGCTGTCATTCGTGGATCTTTGATAGTCGTTACGGGTCGTCAGAAGCCCGAAAGTCTAACAACCAGTCTTACCAAGGGTATCGTATTACCTAGTTACTGGGTTGTGGAAATCAGATAGGCAGTCGCTCCATGTAAAATACTGCTATTCAGCTGAATTAATTTAGCCTGGAAGCCTACACCAACTACTTGGGAAAAGGCTAGGTATATTGTCATGATTAAGCGATGTTTTTTAATGTTTTCTGTATGAGGCAAGCCGTGTGCCGGATGCAAAAATGACGAAATTCCATACAAACTTTGATCCCCTATCTATTTAAACCCTTAAGGGAAAAATTTTCAAATCCTTAATGCTCACCATCGTTGAATAAGCAACTCTAGTGCAAAAATGAATGATTTATGATTTTTTTTTTTTTTTTTTTTTTTTTTTTTTTCAGCTTTCAAGCTGTGTGTTTTCTGTCAATGAGTGAATTTAAGATTGTTATTAAGTGGCAGTGGGCAGGGCACATTGCTCGCAGAACTGATGGCCGATGGGGCCACTGCGAACCGGAAGACATAGCGTTGGTAGGCCCCTCCACAAGGTGGATCGATGACTTGGTGAAGACCGCAGGAATCCGCTGGATGCGAGAAGCAGAAAACCGGTAGAAGTGGCCGTGCTTGGGGGAGGCGTATGTCCAGCAGTGGACGTCTTTCGGCTGAAATGATGATTTAATAGCTAAGAAGTTGATGAAACTAGTAGGCATAATACTAGTTTAGTATCGATGCCTAATAGGTAAAACTATTCACTGTTAACAGTGCAATCGCTTGAACGCCCAGCCTTGTAGGCCACGTCCTAATAAAAAGCGATCGTCACGCGAATACGCAATCGTTGCGTTGATATGTTAATTTTTGTTCGGTGCATCGGAACGCGCGGTCGCGCCGACAGAGGGCGCTTTCCGTTTTTCCGATCAAAAAGTAACGTAACAACGCGACCATCGCGTGTTCACGCGGCGATCGCTTTCTTATAGAACGCGGGGTTAGGACGTACTCCAATTGTGGGAGATGGGATCGTGTCCTCCAAAAAGGTCAGAATGCTGTGCGTAGTACTTACAGCCGGTTTGCATTATTACCGACTTCATAAAAGGTGGTAATGAAGACTTAAAAAAAGCATGCCGCTCGAAAATGAAAAGACTATGTAAGAATCGAACCATGTAACGTTCAAGCGTTATGTAAATTCTGTTCATCCCATGGGGAAAACTCATGTTTTTTCTATGCATATATTATTCATGAACTTTAAAAAGTCTGTCTAGGTTACCAGTCTTACAGCATATCCCAAGGGGGATGACACTGATAAAAACATTTCTATCTCCAAAAAAGAAGCCTTACATTTTGTTGTTAAAGTAAAACCAACCTTATAGTCATTTCTTAAGTCATATATTTGAATATGGGCATGCAAGGAAAATGTCACCACGGAATGTTGAGTACCCGAATCGACAAATAATTATGACTTTTAATTGGATAAAGATTTTCTTAAATAAGATCTTCGAACTTCTAAGGAACCCAGTTTGTAAGAGTTCAGTAAAGTTATGATTGACTAAATCCGGCAAGTGCGAGTCGGACTCGCACATGAAGGGTTCCGTCTTTGAAAGTCGTTACGGGGCGTCAGAAGCCCGACAGTCTGACAACCAGTCTTACCAAGGGGTAACCTATTTACTGGGTTGTGGAGGTCAGATAGGCAGTTCTCCACGTAAAACACTGGTATTTACCTGCATCCAGTTAAACTGGAAGTAGATCCCAACATAGTTGACAAAAGGCTAGGAAGATTGATTGACTTATTCCTCAGTACTATTGTTTAAAAAAAAATATGTTTGTAACACCTCAAAATATCCATCAAAAGTTTTGAAGAAAATCGCTTTTTAATTTTGCGTAAGTGTTATGTTATATGCTCGTGACTACTACATTGTTCTTTTACATCTAAACTAATATTATGAAGGGGAAATATTTGTTTTTTTATATGTTTTATTTTTTTGTAATTTATAAACTCAAAAACTATTGGACCGATTTTAAAAATTCCTTTCACCAGTAGAATACTATATATATTATCACTGAGTAACATAGGCTAATTAATTTACAAAGATATCACGCGTGCGAAGCCACTGGCTCAAGCTAGTTGTTAATATTACTATTAATTCCTTTTAAACCGACTTCAAAAAAAGGATGAGGTTCTCTGTTCGTCGGATTTTTTTTTATGTTCCCTGATTACTCGAAGACGGCTGGACCGATTCCATTTTTTTTTTTTAAAGGGTATTCTTTCAAGTTAGTCCTATTGTCATTTGGTAACGATCTGATGTTGGGATCTTGGAGAAATCGAGGGAACTCTTCAAATATTATTGGCACACCTATAGCGATTTTGGTATTTTTTATAGTAACTCGTGCATTTGCTCTCGGAAAGCACCATTTGGTAAAGTGGAACTGATGATGAAGGACACAGATGGCCACCGGAATTACTCAACAATATGTATTTCACGGGTTGCGATTCAATTACTTCAATATGGTTGGTAAGCAATTTATGCTCGTTACAATTCATATGGTGCTCGTTACAATGAATCTGATGGTGAAGTACCTGGAGAACTCCTCAACAATTAAAGTTCTTGCATCGGGAAAAGCAATATTTTCTAAAATGTGATGAGCATTTGTCATTAGGCTATTGTAGATAGATAGATAGAATATTCTTTATTATATTATGTACACCATAAAATTACAGACATAAGTTAAGAATTCTTTTTTTTTTTTTTGTAATTTAGATAAATTACAAACTAAAAAACTTTTTTTACAAAAAATACAACCGACTTCCAAACTACTAAGTGAAAAATAAACTTTAATTTCGGAAGTCGGTGAACAAAAACTAAAATACTGATCCAAAGACACCGATGTCCAAAATTAAAGTTATTTTTGTAGGTTGTACTTTTTGTAAGAGTTTTTTATAAAACTATGTGATATTTTTTAAAGACTTATTTCATCATAGACACAATAACTTCGTCCATGATTGTTCAAAACGTAGGTTTCAGTACTATGAGGTATACTATACCTACATCATCAGGTTAGGTTAAAGGCTCCCACAGCCAGGCAAGATGTGACGTTGCGACGCGACACCGTTAGAACAATTCCCGTGAAGTTTTTATAGAAATTATTCCACAAGAGTCGCGTCGCGCCTGTCTGCTGGAGCCTTTATTTGAGAGTTAGACTTTTAAACATAAAAAAATTAAAATTAAGGAGACGTTAATTAGTACGTAACTTAAAGCAATGTTTACGTACGTAGCATCTGGGTAAAGGCTCTTTCAAACAGGCGCGACATGCGACGCGACACAAAGACACCGCTCGTCGCGCGACGAGCGGTGTCTTTGTGTCGCGTCGCGTGTCGCGCCTGTTTGTAAGTGCCTTTAAGATCCCGTTCACACGACTCTTTTTTTTCGTAGGTAAGCGATACTATAGCGGCCGAGCGCTGTAAGCAAGAATAGTCCTTACAGTCTACAGATATGCGTTTCTTTGATAAACATAACATAACATCACGCCTGTAATCCCCGAAGGATTAAGCAGTACACCCACAATTCGCCAGTTATGTTTAAGTCCCATGTAATAGGGAATTATAAAACAAAGTTGTTTTATTTGCCAATAAAAACAATCAATCTGTCTAGCCTTTTCCCAACTATGTTGAGGTCGGCTTCCAGCCTAACCGGACGCAGCTGAATACCAGTATTTTACATGGAGCGACTGCCTATCTGACCTCCGCAATCCAGTAACTGGGTAATGCGATACCCCTTGGCTTACTGGTTGTCAGACTTTCGGGCTTCTGACGACCCGTAACGCCTGTCAAAGAGCCACGAATGACAGTCGGGACCAACGGCTTAACGTGCTTGTCGAGGCACGAAGTGCTCTCGGCATGTAAAGATCGTTACCCATCCACGGACCTAACTCGGCAAGCGTAGCTTAACCTGATGGATCGACTCGTGCGGCTGTTATTACTTAGCCACGAGCTACTGCTTTCATTCGCCAATAATATTTTTAAATAAATATCAATATTATGATGAAATAAGCTGTTTATCGAGCTATATCCTTTAAAAGTTAAATCCGCATTTAATCACTCACAAATTCCCAATCCCGCCGCTTTCAATAAATAAACACACGGTAGTTTTAATAATGTAAATTAAACCGCACCCAAAAAAAAAGCAGATGTCGAAATACTGTCAATTTGGCCAGCCCGTGTAACGTCCGCCTTTTCGCCAATTTTCACCAATCAAATAACGACATTACAGAAAAGGAATAAAGTTTATTTTTGGTTGTGTTGTGTTTTGCCGCACCTGTTGTTATGCGTCATCATTAATTTGTTCAGGAGCGCAATTTTTCTCGTCGTTGAGGTATCGTCTCAAGTTGCTGGAGTCTCGATATTCATGGAGCCATCCCTTAGTAACAAGTGCGGTGTTTTATATTTGTTTATGTGCGCATTTATGTGCCGTCGACTAGAAACGCCGGTAACAGATAATAGTTTTGGCAAGTCAGTGTTGGTAATTCGAGATTTCTAGGAATATTGGTTTTGAGTTACAAAGCTGTTTTATGTATTAAAACTGTTTATTAAAATTATTTTTAGTTTGAAAATCGATTCAATAAAAGGAATATTATACTATTAAAAGGAATATTACACTTTTAAAAATAATTTGCTGATGAATAATAATATACTTAGCTACCTACTTCGTCAATAATGATAACTGATTAATAAATACAGATTTTTTTTTAAATTAACATCTGTATAATATACCTTAATACAGATAATAGAATTAAGGCTCTTTGCCTTTAGTATTGCTTAAAATAGATAGGCTACTATCCTATTTCAAAATATCGAAAATTCATTATCTTTTATGGTTGACTGTACCTACTACTGACCTAAGTCACAAAATAGTACAGGAGATTCACTCCGCAAAATCATTTAAATAAAAAGGGACTTTTGCAACGACACAATAAAGTGCAATTCAGGTAACACAGCGCTATTTACCTACAGTTATATTCACCTAGAAGTTGCCTCTTTATCGCGTATCTTCTGACTACGTTACACTCACTGAATTGGCCCGACAAGACGGGCCTGCCACGTACTTGTAGCTTCATACCTAAATGCGGAGTGCGCCTTCTGTACTATTCTGTGCCTAAGTATGGGCGAAATTGCTTTGTGTCTGTAGTTAGCCTAGATTATGTGATGATTATAGACGTCATTTTCTTATCTCGTGTAGACACGAGCTATACGATTATAGCTCATGTCGATACCAGTTAACAAGGATGTAAACGGCGTTGACAGCCCATGATTACTGTCTTAGATGTACAGACACATGTGGCACCAACTACTTCAGGAAATGGATAATTTTCATTGAACATGTCAGTGCTTTATCATTCTCTTGCTAATTATACAGGGTGGCAGGGACGCGCATCGACGCGAAAACTTACCGTAGATTCAGTACATGATTCTAAACCTGCGCTAAAATTTTTCGTCGGTTATTTTTTAAAAATCTGCTGTTTCATAGAAAACTGCAATACCTACGCAGTCAAAATGTATGGAACAGCTGATTTAAAAAAAAAAATAACCGACGAAAAATTGCCAGCCCAGAGCGGGAGTTATTTTATAATTTCCCACCCAAAAAAAGAGGACCTCAGAATCATGTACTGAATCCATGGTAACAGTTTTCGCGTCGATGTCCCTGCCACTCCGTATTTTTTTCTAAACTTATATCATAAATGAAGAGAAAAGATTTCATTTTTTGCACGTGTATTGGTTTGGTACGTTTTCACGCTAAAACGGCTGAACAGATTTGGATGAAATTTGGCGTATGGGTAAGCCATGACCTAGGTTAGGACATAGGATTTTTATCCCTATATTCCTACGGAATTTAGACTTATGTGGGCGAAACCGAGGGGGCCATTATGTTATTTAAATAAAATGGCTAAATAGGGAAATAAAAACCATTTATGATGAATCTAATTTTCTAACATAAGTAAGACTGAACGTTTATATCAGTTCATTTCGAATTCCAAGGCATTTATTCCCATAAATCAAAACATCGAAAGCAAAATCAGAACCAACCACAAAGAGAATCCTTCACAAAGAAACAAGAACCAATTTCAATACGTTTACAATTAAAAAGAATACATTTACATTTTACCTTGCCCGGGCATTGAATTCTCTCGCGTGCATTGAAATAATAAGTTCGCTGTCACTTTAATTGACAAGCCTGATGTCAGTCCGTGCGTCCTGACAAGCTGTTGACGTGAAGGCAGCCTTATGTATGGGTACATTGTAATGGAATGAAGTGGATACAAATTTTTGTTGGCCGGTGGAAGGAATCAAGGTTATGTTGCAATAATAATTTACGTTTGTAATTAACTAGCTTTTGCTTGAGTTTCACTTGCATCTCTCTTATTCGTAACTTTAATCTTCTTGAACTCGATAAAATATATGGCACTAAATGAACTGGTGGACTTCGTAACACGTGAGATCGATATTTTTCGGCTGTTGGGGTTTTCCTTATTTTCTTTTTTCCTACACAACCAAAAAAAAAAAAAAATCGGGCGAGCCATTTTCGAGTTTCTGCGAGACTAATGCACGGCAATTAATTTATGTATATATACTAGCTGCCCGGCCCGGCTTCGCACGGGTAGCATTAAGGCTCTTTCAAACAGGCGCGACACGCGACGCGACACAAAGACACCGCTAGTCGCGCGACGAGCGGTGTCTTTGTGTCGCGTCGCGTGTCGCGCCTGTTTGAAAGAGCCTTTAAGAACTTATTTACGGCGCACCTAACTACCTAGACCTACCCTACTTACCCTACCTACCCTACTTACCCTACCTACCCTACCTATCCTACCTACCTACCCTACCTACCTACCCTACCTACCCTACCTATCCTACCTACCTACCCTACCTACCTACCCTACTTACCCTACCTACCCTACCTATCCTACCTACCTATCCTACCTACCTACCCTAACTACCCTACCCTACCTACCTACCCTACCTACCCTACCTACCCTACCTACCCTACTTACCCTACCTACCGTACCTATCCTACCTACCTACCCTACCTACCTACCCTACCTACCTACCCTACCTACCCTACCTACCCTACCTACCCGCCCTACCCTACTTACCCTACCTACCCTACCTACCCTACCTACCCTACCTACCCTACCTACCCTACCTACCCTACTTACCCTACCTACCCTACCTATCCTACCTACCTACCCTACCTACCCTACCTACCCTACTTACCCTACCTACCCTACCTATCCTACCTACCTACCCTACCTATCCTACCTACCTACCCTACCTACCCTACTTACCCTACCTACCCTACCTATCCTACCTACCTACCCTACCTACCCTACCTACCTACCCTACTTACCCTACCTATCCTACCTACCTACCCTACCTAAAACCTCACGGAGCCCGAGACCTTTCCAACGAATGCAAAACCGTGGAAATCGGTTCGTGCGTTCTGGAGTTATAGCGTCAGGAAGGAAAACCCGACTTATTTTTATATAATAGATATAAATATATATTAATTTATGTGTAGGTACCTATTTGATATGGTCTCGGTCTGAAAAAAAATCTCCTTTAAGTGCAGGCGTTTACAGACATAAATCGAACTTGTACAAACACTTTTTAGACTCTGAATCTACGTATTACCTGTAATTTTATTTTATGCAGGAATCGAACCTGCGAACTGTAGCGCAGAAGCCTATCACTTATCCAACATATTCTAAGTACAGATTTTTAGAACTGATGACAAGCAGAACAACATACTTTTAAGTAATAACACAATGTATCTAAAATGCAGCCAAAACACATGAAGCTTGGCTATCAACGAAAACATTCCCGTTCATCAAATTAACATAAATTACAAAACACATCATAATTTAAAACCCCACTCAATTTAAAAGGTAAAACAATAACGAATATCAACAAATTACGGAAATAAGAAGTAAACTGTTTGCCTTATAAATTCTCTTGCTTGTAAAGGTTCGTTCACACTCAAGCATTTCCATGTTTTTTTTTTGTCAGTTAGTTTTAATCATTGTTTCGCAGTTTGAGTAATTTTTTGGTCTATTCAAATGTCTTCTCTCTGGTATTGTTCGTCGAATCTTTGAGCTCCTTATGTTCTGAGTTGAGCTGCACGATTACTGGCAAATGCATGCACTGACTAGACAGATCCACAGAATCTATATGGTTCTTTTTCAAAATACTATTTCGGTCACCAATTTACATGGTCTTCACATGATCTGACTAAGATTATGTCTGAACTTTAAAAGAGACTGTGATCTATGAGTTTGTTTGGGCCTTTCTTCTCAGAGTAGTCCGATAGGAAACGCCGACCTCATCTAGTTCTTAAAAATATGATTGACGTGTAAAAGTGCTTGTACAAACCTACTTACAGAAATAAAATCATTAATTATCATTAATCAATGTAACGTTCTTGTGAATAATATAATGAATCAATGAATTAAGCCTACCGTAGTCCCCTGTTGGATATCCAGTCTATCCCAGCCCCCTTTTTAAGGTCGTCGGTCCATCTAGCTGGGGGGCGTCCCACACTACGCTTACTGATACGCGGTCTCGACTCCAGGACTCGTCTGCTCCACCGGCCATCGGTCCTTAAATACACATGGCCAGCCCACTGCCACTTCATTTTGCTTACTCTGCAAGCTAACTTCGGTTCTTTTCCGGATAATTTTATTCCCGACTAGCTGCGCCCCGCGGTTTCGCCCACATAAGTCTCGAGCCCGTAAGAATATCGGGATAAAAAATATCCTATGTCCTTCTCCAGGTCATGGTCTACCCATATGCCAAATTTCATGCAAATCCGTTCAGCCGTTTTAGCGTGATGCCGTGACCAAGGGAAATAGGGATTCATTTTTATATATATAGATTTTATCCTTCAAAGAAACTCCGATCGAGCAGGGCGCTCCGTAGCGCGCTGAGCCTTAATTTTGTGGCCCAGCCCGACCTTCAGTGTCCACGTTTCGGCGCCGTGTGTCATAACGGGCGGGACGCACTGATTGAACACCTTAGTCTTCAAACATTGCGGGAACTGAATGATGCAAGAAAAAGCTTAATATTCAGAAGAGTATTTCTTTGCAACGTCCGGTATCGTCTGTTCCAGTAACTGGGCTGTGGAGGTCAGATAGGCAGTCGCTCCATGTAAAATACTGGTATCTAGCTGCATCTGATTAGATTGTAAGCCGATCCCAATATAAACGAAAGACAAAAGCTTCGTCGAACTCACCGTTCGTCGAAATGCTCCTTGCGTGTGAGCAAAAAAGTAATTTCTGTTTTGCAGTCCTTTCCACATAGTAGGTATATTTTACCCGCACTCGTGTCCTTACTTGATGAAATGCTATACAAATTCGCTCGTAAATTACAACCCCAGAAAGAGTGATTTGTTTTTTTTTTATTTAAATCAAGGTGTAACGAGCACTCACAACGTTTAAAATTAACACATTAAAATGTTTCCAAGTTCAGTTCCAAGTAAATGCTTTAACGTGTCCTTACCTTTATAAATTCTCTCGCTTAAAATACGCGTCATGCGGTTAATGAAAAATTGTCTGTCTGTCTGTTTGTTTTTAACAAATTTGTGAACGAATGCCGTGTATATCATGTTTAAACGTTAATTTTTAAATATTTGTATAAACATTACTGAAGTTTTGATTTATGGTTTTCGTTTTCATAATACTGTTATGCATGTTTGATTGGTGATTTACATTTTTATTCAATGTAGCTGTTAGGTTTGTATCATAATTGCCCATATTAGGATCTTGGCGACCGAGCTCTGCTCTGGTGAAAATAGAGAATGCTCATTTAATAATACAGGGTAGTACCTACTAATTCCATGCTGCCATGTCATTATTCTAAGGTAGGTATCTTGTTCTGAACTTTGGGCGACCGAGCTCAGCTCGGGTGAAAATACGGAAATAGCGAATTTTCTCAGATGTGAGACCTAACTAGATCGATTTTTACCTAGGCGACTGAGCTCTGCTCTGGTGAAAATAGAGAATGCTCATTTAATAATATAGAATAGTACATACTAATTCCATGCTGCCATGTAATATAATAGACTGTAAGCTGAAATTAAATAAAATGTGGTTGCCAGTGCTCGAATCTTGTTAAAAATCAAGCTTCTCACAGGTTTTAGTCATCTAATTGTAAACCTATCGCATTCGAAATCAGATCATAATACGAGAAAAACATGGACGTTATATGTAGCATATATAACTTCTCTTTTTTTTTCTCAGTTTTTATCATACTCTGGCAGTTTGAGTAATTTATGATGCCTACCTAAATGTCCTTACTTTGGTATTGTTCGTCGAATCGTTGAGCTCCTAAAGTTCTGAGTTGAGCTACACGATTACTGACGAACTCGTGCGCTGACTTGACAGGTCCACTCAATCTGTGTGGTTCTTTTCTCAAAAGACCATTTCAGAAATCAATCTACTACATGGTCTTCACACGATCTGACCAAGATTATGTCTGGACTTAAAAAAGGCACTGTGACCTCTGAGTTTGTTTCGGCCTTTCTTCTCAGAGTAGGCAGACAGGAAAAGCCGACCTCATCTAGTTTAAAAGTATTTGTACAAACCTACTTACAGAAATAAAAATCATTTAATTTCCAAGAGATAAAAGAACTAATTAAACGAAACTATTTATACAAGGGACCCAAAACACTGTGAAAATAAACGTTCCTTTGGCGAATACCTGGCTCCCAAATGTTAGTTTCAAATACCCTCGCTTAAAAGAAAAATCCAAGAATTTTCCTTCTTTCCTTGGTAAATATAAATCCCCATCAAACTCTCATCCATGTATCAGCCACAGACTTCCTTATACCGTTACATTAGGAGCCTTCCATTTGGCGACCGTCCAGCCAGAGGGGCAGCGGTACGACCTATTTAGATTTTATCGTCATATAGATGGAATTAAAGCGATCCAGTTTAAAAGGTATGTTTTCGTCAGTTTGGTAATGTTGCTGCAGTATTTTGATAAGGATTTTAAAAGAAATATTTCATACATTAATGCACGTCTTTTTCCTATGTGGGTAGGTAGAAATTGCAGAACGCCACCTGCTACGATCCTTACATACTCCTTTTGCTTCGTTTACGTTCATACATTGGACATGCACGAACGCCGGTTGTGAGTACTACGCACCTGACCTTTCTGAAGAGAAAGAGAGAAATAGCATTTTTTATCTCTTAGTCAGTTTCCTTGTGGCTATATTATTACCACACATATTTCGATGAAATCAGGCAGAGGTTGGGCTATTTAAAGGAACGTAAAGACAAAGGTCAAACTATTAATGACTTACATTAGCCTCAATAATTTTAGTGTCAAGTCAAACCTTACAATGAAAACCAACCCTAATGAGCTAACGTGAAACCTAACTATTATAAGCTACACTCCGGGATAATCAATCACTTCAGCTTCCATTCCCTGTCTAATGAAATCCGATACTCGACTTGCGGAGCAAACTCATGTTCAAAAGGCCGCCTCAAATTGGATCGGCAGACATATTTGTGACCTCAATGGCACCAGATTTGGTTTAACAGCTGTTTTAGTGATCTATCATTTTATTAGTTGGAGTATTAGGAATTAACATGATGAGGTGTCCAAAAAGATGACGAGGAAGGAGATTTGGAAAGGAGGATGAGCAGCACCGTTCTTCTGACAGGTTATGATCATTCTGCAATTGGAACAGCTCAGATGCTATTCAGTCAAGTGCCGTTGAAATCAGTTCTCTGAATGGAATATCTCCCCAATTCGTCTGCCGTGGTGATCATGGCTATCTCCATTTTTAGGATTCCGTACCTCAAAAGGCAAAAACGGAACCCTTATAGGATCACTCGTGTGTCTATCCGTCTGTCACAGCCAATTTGCTCCGAATCTAATGGAGCGATTAAGTTGAAATTTAGTTGTACACATATGTATTTCTGTGACCCAAACACGGACGTGTAACGTAAATAAATGGATTTTGAATATGGGGTCACTTTTGGGGGGCAAACAAGAAAATTTAAAAAAAGTTTTGCAAACTATACCGTGTGATATTTCAAATGAAAGGGCTTGTTGCGAGGATCTCGAATATATTTTAATTATAATTTTAAAATAAATACGTTTATAGATTTTTAAGAAAATAGATGAATATTTACCATTCCCCCTTATCTCCCGAAACTATTGAACCTATTTTTTTTTTAAAATACTTAGAATGGTTCTTTACCCATAGATTACAGGAAAGCCTATAAGAAATCTATGGTCTTAAAATAACATGGTAAATCTCTCATTATTGTGCGTACAAACTCACATTTGCAGTTGGCATGTGTTAGAGTTTGTGTTTCAGATAAATTCATCCTAACTACGGAACCCTTCATTGTGCGTGGTCTGACACGCATATGGCCGGTTTTTATTTCATTCGTTTTCATTCATTCACTCATTCACTGTCACTCCTGTATAACCGATCATTGTTGATATAATTTGTGAAGTCTTTGATGAAGACAAATTCACAGGACACAAAATGAGAAAAATAAACCCCACTAAAACTACCACGAAAACAAAATAGGACAGTTTCGCTATCTTCTTGTCTTTTTCAGTTATTGTTACAGCCCTATGCAAACTTCATGGCGGCTCAGAACATGAGGCGAGTGGCAGCGCAGTAACAAATTCATGGGTCAGCGGGGTGAGGGGTGCAGTACTGCTCAGCAAGCGCTACTCACTTCAGAGCCGTCATAAACTTTGATGCGTACTAAACGGCTCACCTACCGCAGATATTTTTTTTTTTCAGTTTTTAGTTTCGCACACGAAGGGTTCCATTACCGTACCGTAAGATCGAACAAAAAATGTCGAAAAAAAACACCTTTCTTGTAATCTGTAAAAATTTCAACTGTTTACCTATAACGGTTCATGAAATACAGCCCGCTGACAGACAGACGGACGGTCGGACGGACAGTGGAGGTTCAGCAATAGGATTCCAGTTGACACCGTTCTGGTACGAAACCCTAAAATCTAGTCCGTCTTAGTTCTACAGACAAACTGTCTTACCTTTCTCAACCACATCTAACTAAAACAACATCAATTGTCCAACCTATTCCTAATCGAACCCTAATCTCAGGTGATTACCCGCTAGACTCGCAGGACCAAAACAAAGACGCATCGTATCAGAGACTATCAAGGTGGAACAATGGAATCTGTTCACAATACCTATAATTGTGATCTGGACAGTTTGGCGGGAGTCCAGGAGTTGACAGCCACTCCTGGGAACCCATTAAGATGTTATCGTCATGTGGCAGGGATATGTAGAAGGTTAATTGTAGCGAATTTTTTAGGAGATAAATAAATACGCTACGAGATTATCGCGATTGTATAATCTGACAGTGAGAGCAGTGGTCGTAGGTTTAACCCCAAGCAGGGACTTTAAACAGGGTGGACAAAAGTTTTTCGGTAACTTACGTCATCAATCCAATACACGTTTGACTTTTCCTCATCGTTATTGCTGATAGTCCTCAGTCAAGTTGGACCAGTGGTGGTCCAGTGGTAGCTCTCGCGACTTACGAGTGGTAGTAGGTCGAAGGTTCAAACCCTGACAGAACTTTTACTTTGTGTAATTAATTTCATCACCACTGTTCTCAAAACGGTGAAGGGAAATATAGTAAGAAAACTGGCATATCCTAGAACCAGATATTTGTTTTCATATGACATTCACAAACTCGCAATGGGTCCACGTGGTGGATTACAGCCCACTCCCTCCCACAAAGAAGAGGCAGTGCCAATACTGAAAATTACGGTATTCCTAAGTTGTAAGTTTCCGAATAAAAGTTTACTCCTTTCTTGTTTCTTTACAAATAAATTGCACGACATGTTGCTCCGACCCAATAAATTAGGATAGGGGCAGGAGAATAGTGAAGATGATGAATCCCAAAGGATCAGACATGGGCAGTATTAATCGGTTTGATAAAATACTCTAGATTTGGTAATTCGTGTGTTTATGAGCTTCAAATATCAGACGTCTACTTATTCAATCATGAAGTTGAGGGATAATTTTCTTCGGCTATACAGATTGTTTTCAAGCTAGGCTCGGATACCGGTTAAATATTCAAACCATTATTATGTACTTGACGCAACTTTTTTTACATTCGGTTTCTTTCGTAGAAACCGGTTTTTTTATCGGTTTTGGAGGAGTCTTTACATAAAGGTTCATTCGGATTAAACGATTTAGAGCAATATTAACCGGTTTTTTGTTTAGTTTTTATTCAGCGCGGTATCCTCACAAGTAGTCACAAGTTGCAACGCGTTTACAAAGATGCCGCTCGTCGTATAAACCGGTTAATTTAGGTTAAAATAAAGTTCTTAAAACGTTCACGTTCTTAAGAAAAGTTCGGAGTAAAACCCAAATAAACCGGTTTCCACCGGAATTTTTTAAACCGGTTCCGAGCTTTGTTTTCAAGAATTCTTTCGGGTTGAACTTCTTTCCTTATTTCCCTTATTGCGGCTGCTATCTCAGACGCGGTTAGATTATTTATCAACCAGATTCCCCGCGGTATTAGAAAATGAATGCCGTAATGAAAGAAAAGCAGTTACATTGCCTTAGAGATGTCGTCATTTGTACAGAGTTCTGAGCTAAACTGATATAATTGGCCATTTGCTTTGTTCATGTATTATTATAGCTATGCTTATGACAAAGATGGCGGGACGAGCTTGACTCGAAAGAAAAGATAGACTCGTATTAGCAGAGAACAGAAGTGTGGGGAAATTGGAGAAGGGTGTATTTGGCCTGCAGATGTGACAATACAGGCTAAATATCGTCGCTCGGCATTCAATAACGTGAATGTGACATATTTGACGAAAATCATTTTTAAATGCAGAATCACGTATTTGAACGTGTATGAAATGAAACAAAAATCTGATTTTCGTCAAAAATTTCACATTCGCGTTATTGGATGTCAAGCGCCAATATGTAGATGCTTTTTTATAAATGGAATAGCTTTTTCCTTTTTTCTTATTCTTTTCGCCCGAGTGGAGATTGGAATCTATCCCACTGGTAAGTACCTACTACCGGGATAAAAAGTATCCTAAGTGTTAATCCTGGTTATAAGCTATCTGTGTGCCAAATTTCATCCAAATCCGTTCAGCAGTTTTTGCGTGTTTGATTAAAAAACATCCAAACATACGAACTTTCACATTTATAATATTAGTAGGATTACATAACGCCGGTTTTCTCTGAAAGGTTAGACAGAGATGTGCGTATAGTACACCCACATTTCGCCAGTTAAGTATGCTAAGATAGTGGCATAAATCCAGACTTCGGGCTGCTACCCTAGACCAAATAAAAAACCAAGACATAACGCTGTCAACAGTGACCTGAAGCTGGTTTAGTCAGCAGCCGACCGGTGTGCAATGGGTAGCTCGCCGTCCGATAAGGACCGGCCCGGGTCGACGGCGCGTTGTGTTCCACGCACGCCTCTAAGAGATATCAGCAGAACTGACGGGGTCCGCTAGGGCCGATGCCTGCCGGGGTTGCGGGGAAGTCCGAAAGGAGTACCGTCGCCCCCGGCAACATGGCAACTGAAAGAACACGGGTGGGTTTTAGTCAGTAAGAGTCTGACACGCCCTCCCGCTCCGCTCAGAGCCGAAGAAGTTATTCGATAATTTCCCACCCAAAATAAAAAGGCCGGTTTCGTAAACATGTGTGCACTTAGCGTGGTGTAGTTTGTTTGTAAATGGTTTTAAATGTGGGCGTGAGAGCTTGATGTATGCACAGCGCGGAGGTGTAGTTTTGGCATGCTTCACTGTATTGTTCGCAGCGCTATATCTTGTTTTTTTATTTGGTCTGAGGCTGCTACTGAGAAATTTCTAACAAACAACCCTATAAACGGATTCCTTTACTAATAAAAGCTGCATTGTAACTTCAGATCATAGGTCCAGTAATGACTAGACATGGGTAATAACATGAAATACCAAATAAAATTGGATCATTGATTTTCCCAGAATATTCTTTATTAGTCGTATTGAAAGTTTATTAATAGGTAACTCAATACTTTATTAAGAGGAGGCTCCCTAAATTGTATGTTAATTTACATTAATATTCTGAAAAAGTCATGTATTCAATGAAAATGGAACTTTAGTATATGATTTACTGGATATTTTTTTTCAAATATAAGACAGTTACGTAATTGGAACATTTTCGCTGCAACCATTTTTTATTCGAAAATCATGTTTTTTTTTAAAGATTATTTGAAACAAAAACAAAGTTACTAGGCTTTTAAGTCTAAAATAATAATTGAAAGTAAGGAAATATAGTTTATTATCCAAATATAAGATATTTTTTCTCTAGACCAATTATTACTTTAGTTATAAACGAAATAAGAATTGAGACTTACGACATTTAGTTCCGTGCTCAAACACGACCAAAGAGCGCACGCGATATTCATCTTTATTACTGATGTGTTAGCGTTTAGCATATAGTGGAGTGGTGGGGTGCATGGGGACGGAGCTTGAGTTGAAATTGTCTTTGGAGTGCCTGGTCTTAAGCCTTTTGTATTCAAAAAGAGCAATGGACTATCAAGTGATCCATGAGTCATCTGTATGGGGTACGAAGACGCACCTGAGTCATAAAATTTTAACGGGTATAAGACTAAATTGCTGTTTAAACATATTTTGAACAAGAAGGGTAGTTTTCTATTTCAATTAAACCCATAAAACAATATTACATTTATTCCGCGGGAGTACGTTCATTATGGGTCAACAGAAGCCCGAAACTCAGACAACCAGTCTTACCAAGGGGTATCGTATTACCCAGTTACTAGGTTGTGGAGGTCAGATGGGCAGTCGCTCCATGTAAAATACTGTTATCCAGCTGCATCTGATTAGACTGGAAGCCGACCCCGACATAGTTGGGAAAAGGCTAGACAGATTGATTTTAACTTACAGAAGATCGCGGGGAAGACCTGGATGAGACTCGCACGTACCAGGGAAGCATGACATAAAAGGAGAAACTCAGGAGTGGGTGGGACAAGGCTGCTGGACAATGACGTTGGTGAAGATAATGAATCACTGTATATTCACTCTTAAATTTACTTGTAATAAGGTCTTAAATACTCTCAATCAAACACATCAACCACAGTTCATTGCCTTAATGATCTTTTAAAAAGATAATCATAAGTCATTGTGATCAATCTATTGCATTCGATAGTGTATCGTCGGCGTTTCTTTTACCGGAAAGGACCGGAACCGGTTATGTATGGTACCTGTACGTGCTTGGAATTGTTTATTAATTGTTTGGTGATACTTGCATTTCCTTTCTTTGATACTTCCTTTAGTGTATTAATTTGAATGTGCGTTCGTATCTAGAGATGTACCATGGCCCTCACGTAAAGCTCGGTTCCGTTTGTCATTTGAACACCATGGTGGTTGGGTAGTCAAAAGGCTGAAATTTACAATTAAATGAGCAGTATACATATATATTTGTGATCACGTTCTCGAAAACGGCTCAAACGATTTCGATGAAAGTTGCAATATAGGGGTTTACGGGTGCGAAAAATCGATCTAGCTGCATATCCCGGAATAAAGTTTAGGACAAGATGAGAACCTTAGAATAATGACATGGCAGCATTGAATTAGTAAGTACGCAGCATGGACTTGGTATGAACGTGGAATTAGTATGAACTTTCCTATACTATTAAATTAGCATTCTCTATTGTCACCAGAACATAGCTCGGTCGTCCAGATACTTATGAATACTATACGTATAATATATAGATTTTAGAACAGCATTTAATAAAAAAATAAGTTATTATATACCAGATTGTAAAAACAGGATGACTAAAAGAGTTATTGGAAAAACATACGAACGTTAACAAGTTAATATAAAGCTTGTAAAAACGTATAAGATTGTGTTTATTTAACTTTTCACATTGGTAGGTATCTTGTGATATTTCATCCCCGGAAATGTAACAAGAGGCGAAGTCTAAACTAGTTTAGAATAGTTTAATTCGATATTATTCCAGCGTGCTCAAGTCCAGCGGTAAACTATTAATCCGATATTCTGATTTGGTTCAAAGCAATCACTTATCGACGGTACTACTTATACTTAGTAGACCTGGGCGACCGAGCTCTGGTGAAAATAGAGAATGCTCATTTAATAGTATAGGAACGTTCATGCTAATCCATGTTTAGTAATTTCTAATTCCATGCTGCCATGTCATTATTCTCATGTCATTATTTATTATCTTGTTCTCAACTTTGGGCGACCGAGCTCTGTTCGGATGAAAATACGGAGAAAACGAATTTTCACAAATATGGAACCCAGCTAGATCGATTTGTCGCCCCCGTAAACCCCTATATAGCAACTTTCATCGAAATCGTTAGAGCCGTTTTCCAGAACGTGATTATAAATATATATACTTATACAAATATTGCTTATTTAATAATATATGATTATAACTTAAAAATGGATCCAAAAATAAACATTAACTACTCCAGGTGTTAACCAAATGCATCATTACCTAACCTATAACTCAAAAAGCGGTTAAAACTGATCACCGCATCGCAATATCGGACATCACAGACATAGCATACAGCTCGATGTAAACAGTAATTTGCGTACGCCACTCTTGCCAAATGTACTTGGCAAAATGCCAACTAGAGCAGTTTCGACTTTCGGCTTTCGGCTTAGCCGGACAAACCTAATAACCGAGAAATTAAAAATTTTGCGCCCATAATGGTCGGGTTTTTTGTTTAAGTTTCCCGTTTCGCTTTTGTTTTCGTTTTGTTTGTGAATTTATTGGTTTGGTTGGGTTTTTTGTAGGGCTTGTTTAGTAGAGTATTTTAGTTTGGTACTACTTTGTATTGGAAGTTCTTAATTAAATCGAAAACAGGCATATTTCTTACTGGTTCAAATTACTTCAGCCTGTTCGCTCCCCCCCCCCCCGTACACAATTTTACAAAACATCGAGGATTACTAATGTGTTACCTTAATATTAATGTATTATACACAGTACCTGTGCGTCCGAGCTCTGCTCTGGTGAAAAAAGAGAATGCTATTTTAATAGTATAGGATAGTACCTACTAATTCCATGATGCCATGATCATTATTCTAATGTCAATAATGTCATGTCATTATTCATTATCATGTTCTAAACTAGGCAACCGAGCTCTGCTCGGGTGAAAATACGGAGAAAACGAATTGTCCCAGATATGAGACCTAGCTAGATAGATTTTTCGCCCCCGTAAACCCCTATATTGCAACTTTCATCGAAATCATTAGAGCCAATTTCGAGAACGTGAGTAGGTACAAATAAATATAGAAACAAATATTGCTCGTTTAATAGTAAAGGATAAATTCTCTCTATGGTAGTGAAAACCGCAACAAAATTCTTTGCATTGCTTAGAGGAAGAACTCGGTCACACAGGTAGACACTAAAACCAACTATAATTTATAATGTGTATAGATTTAGATTCAATTAAATCCAAGAATGGACTTCAAATAACAAACTGGAATCAACAATAATTATGCTTTTTCTTCTTTCTGTGTGGATAGTGACTAACCTGGTGTCAGAGTTTTGCTACCCATGGGCCTATGATTTGGCTTTACACGTCGAGAAATATCTCTCAGGCATGCCGATTTCGTCACGAAGTTTTCCTTCACCGTTTTTGAAGCAAGAATAATTATGCTTAACTTGGCGATTATGGGGACCGTTCCTCATTGTAAGATTTATGATTGACATCTGTCAGCAACTTCTTGCCCATATCTCAATTGATTTAGAGTCGATATATCATGTTTTTTTCCTCATAGATCTCTGTTAGCTATTTCATAGAGTTCACTTTCTTCCTCATCATCTGTCAAGCCTTTTCCAACTATGTTAAGGTCGACTTCCATTCTAACCTGATGCAGCTGAATACCAGTATTTTACATGGAGCGACTGGGTAACACCTTGGTAAGACTGGTTGTTACACTTTCTGGCTTCTGACTATCTACTCGTGACTGTCAAAGATACGGCTTAAAGTGCTTTCCGAGGCACAGAGGGTTCTCCATATGTAATGGAGGGTCAACCATCCATGAATTGACTGCAGCAAGCGTAGCGCTTCATCTTAAATCGAACCGTGCAGCTGTTATCAGTTAGTCACGAGTCCTTTAACAAAATTCTACAAAATTCCTAATAATTAATTTTAAAATATCGATTTTCTGCCTCACCGTATAAATTACCGTGATCAGGAGTGAAATATGTGGTATTATTATTCGGGTTGAGTTGACTCGGGCCGAGCTGTCACTGACCCTTTCTATCATCATTAAAAAAGCTAAATTAAATAATTATGTAGAGAAGTATTATTAAAATATCATTCTTAAAACACACTGACCACTACATACCTACACTAATACATTATATGACGTACCTAAATACAAACAATTAATAATATCTGTACCGACTAACATTTTGATCGAACGGAGAACCGAAGCCCTGAGACTTTGATCGATGATCGCTTTTGACTTCGCCTTATGGCGCTACCAAGATAAAAATAAACTACTCAAACCAATCTTACTCGAATCTCAACCTCAACTCTTAAGCAATAAGGTTCTTTTAAAAACAGATATAGTAGACGAAATTGTTATTGGAAATTAAATCTTAAACCTTAAGGCATAAGGTTGAGCAATTAGTGACAGTGGTTATAGTAAACGTAAAAAGTAAGATGGTGAATATGTGAATGTAATCAGTATTGTTAAGAAGTGTTTTTTTTTTTTAAATTCATGCTTGTGTGAATAAGTTATTAAGAGTAAGTTTATTTTTATTTTTAAAGCTATAGATTATGATGTAGGCTTTTTGCAAATGCCTTGCAGGATGTTGACCTCTGTTAATTTCACAGCCAAGTCTGTTACTTTTCAAACCTAAAATGGGGGGGGGGGGGGCAAGTCTAATGCCATCAACCGGGCACAAATCCTGACTCCGGGCTGCTACTGAGAAATTCCAGATGGAAAAACTCAATTATACTTTGCCCGACCCGGGAATTTAACCCAGAACCTCACACTAAACAGCTCTTTTCGCTTATAGAAGTTTCTCACTAACTCGAGTTTCTAGCTTATAGAGGTACGGTAATGGTCTTTCTCACTTATAGAGGTTTAGGATGGTTGGGAAAGGTTGAGAGGGCCAAAATCAATGTAAGTTCCACGAAATTAAAGAATGAGTCATAAATAGCAGAGGTTAAATTACGCTCGACTGTCGAAGTAGCAGTCTCAGTTATAGAGGTCCACGAGAGAATAACGACTTTTTCTTATAGAGGTTTAAGACCTGCGTCTTATACCTCTATATGACAGTGACCTTGAGTGGTTAGCTTGCGTGTTCAGTATTGAATTCACGCAGCGCGTCGGACGTCCAGCCAGTTATAGGACTCGCCCATCAAGAAGCCCTGTCCCAAATTAGACGTATTATTAATTTATTATACATAAAATAAAAAAGGTATTTTTATAAAACTCGTCTACTAAAAGAACAGTAATTAAATTATCTTTTAAATGGTGAAGGTTTCAGAAAAATACGCTTGATAGATTTTGCGTGATTCTCTGTTTTTTATCCGCGTTAGACATAAGTTTACAAATTAATTTCACTATGTAATATAAACAGAATCCAAAATTTGGCCATATTAAAATATTAAGAAAATGCTCTTATTTAACATATATTTTTTCCAAATCATTAACACTACTTGTTTAGACGTCATCTTCAGTATAAAATCATTAAAAGTCTTAACATCACCTTAAGAGGCTTAAAATGACGGGACCTTGCAATTACTCTCATTTATTAGAGTTTTCTCGCTTCCCAGTTCTCACTTACCCAGGTTTGACTGTATAATGTTACTAGCTGCGCCCCGCGGTTTCACCCGCATAAGTCTCGATCCCGTAAAAATATCGGGATAAAAAGTATCCTATGTCCTTCTCCGGGTCAAGGTCTATCCATATCCCAAATTTCATCCAAATCCGTTCAGCCGTTTTAGCGTGATGTCGTGACCAAGGGAAATAGGGATTCATTTTTATATATAACTAGCTGCGCCCCGCGGTTTCACCCGCATAAGTCTCGATCCCGTAAAAATATCGGGATAAAAAGTATTCTATGTCCTTCTCCGGGTCAAGGTCTATCCATATCCCAAATTTCATCCAAATCCGTTCAGCCGTTTTAGCGTGATGTCGTGACCAAGGGAAATAGGGATTCATTTTTATATATATAGACTAGCTGCGCCCCGCGGTTTCACCCGCATAATTCTCGATCCCGTAAAAATATCGGGATAAAAAGTATCCTATGTCCTTCTCCGGGTCAAGGTCTATCCATATCCCAAATTTCATCCAAATCCGTTCAGCCGTTTTAGCGTGATGTCGTGACCAAGGGAAATAGGGATTCATTTTTATATATATAGATGTTATATAAAATGGATATCAAATCATATTATATCATCAATATTTTGCGACCCAATTATTATAACCTGCACATTTTTAACAATCGATCAAATTGCTGTTTGACCCAAAATCGATCATGTGCGCAAGGCCTTTAATCATTTGATTAATTACACTAAGCGTGTATGTTTTGACGCGGAGCTAAGGACCAGTACTGGATGGGGCATCAGGCAGATACCGCATCTTACTTATGCTTAAGTAACAATACAGTATCTAATGTGGTTCAACGTAGGTAAATGTAATAAAATCAATAAACAATGGGATTGTAAAACTGCTTGTTTACGTATAATGTAATTTGTTTGGATAGTTTTACCTGATCAAATGATTAACCATAAATAATTACTTGTTTTCTTTTCCAATTTTTTCTTTACCTGCTCTCATTGTAAAAAGAGAACGAGGAAAGCTGTCCCACCGTAATATAGTTTATAATTAGTAATTATTATGTTTGTAATTAGTACGGGGATCAGGGTGAATCAGTTTCGTAACAACCTGAATTTATTATTGTGCACTGAGTAACTAATTGGGTATCTAATCTTTTAGATTCATAGAAAATAAGCACTAGTGTAAAATGTAAGGTTGTTTGTTGTAAGATTCTTTTGACAAATATTTTTTTTATTTTATTGAGATTTTATAAAGATTATTATACTATTTCTTCGGCGATGAAGTTCCCGTTCCATCACGGCTTACACTAGAAAATCCAGAGACTAATCTGTCTCTTCTAGCTGCATCCATATCCTCGTTTCGCCTAAGTTGTGCGGTTAGAACTTTACTAAGTTAAAGTCCGTTAAGGTGAACTTGCAACTTGAAACTAGCACCGTCGCGTCTCGCCTGCTCGCCACTTTTGTTGTGCTCGCTTTAAATTAACTTCCTCAAAGTTAATTTTAAGATTAAGTGCGTTTAGGGAGTTGTATACAGCTTGACAGATTAGTTCTATGCTTCTCTGGGATTTTCTTGGTGAATTATGCCAAGAGCAGAGTAATGTCTTCCTGTGTGCTAGTGTGGCGCATCTAAAGGTTTTACGACACCATACTTACAGAGTTGATTTTAGAACGATTATGACAGCTGTCAACTTGACGTAAGAGAAGTACTACTACAGCTGTCAACTTGACGTACTGAGAAGGCGGCCAAATGTCAAAAGGATAGATCGCGAATTATGGATCGAACCCATCGAATTCATTAATGGCGACTGAGATATGGGTAATCATTGTAACTACCCTTGCAGGTTAGTAAAATGATTGATGTGCGCTCGCGGCTCACGTACTGGGGGAAACGTCGTTTTCGTTATTGGATCAGAGATTTGTGATTATTCAGAATATTATTGTGTTTCATTTAATTACATCTCCTCGCCCCCATACCCATGCATAAGAGACAATAAGACCTCTTCTGATAATGATGACGTATTTCCTTTATATACTATAGCTAAGTCTGTGATGGGCTTCATGTTCACGGTCAGTATGTTCATCTAGACAGCTACTCTTTTCAGAATACTGGTATTTTACACCGATGCTGTTAACTAAAGATCAACGATCGAACGGTTAACGATCTATCCCAGCTCCTGTAAACCACCTAAGAAAAGGTTAACTTCTTTCTAATCATGTTTCTCTATTCCTGTCAACTGTATGTTCTGTTCAGCTGCTTCTTCAAAATTAACAGAAACTGACAAGATCCTATTAGAATTCGCAACCACACATCACCATATTCATATCTAAAAAATGGCAGAAAATGAAACACCCAGCGCTCCCAAAAAAAAAAAAAACCGGACAAATGCGAGTTGAACTCTCGTGGTGGATAGTTCCGTACGATAAAAATGTTATATGTTTTTTTTTTATTATATGTAAATTTGAATGCTGAATATTGATTGATTTATCATGTTATTTTAAGACCATAGACTTCTTATAGGTTTTCCTGTAGTCTATAAGTAAAGAACCATACTCTGTATTTTTTTTTTTTCAAAATTTTAGGCTCAGTATTTCCGTAAATGGGGGTGGGAATGGACAATTTTCATCTATTTTCTTAAATATCTTGTCCGTGTTTGGGTCGCAGAAATTCATATGTGTACATAATTTGAACAAAATTGGTCCAGTAGAGTCGGAGCAAATTGACTGACAGACAGCCAGTCAACCAAGGTACAGTTTTTTCTTTCGTACGTACGGAACCCTAAAAAGACATAACTGCCGCCATAGATATACAGAAGGGAAGCTTTTCTAAAATTCAGTTAATACCATTTCATATACATAAAACAAGGTTGCCGTCACCAAATCAAAATTCGGTCCGAACCGTATCCGATACAGGACGTGTCTCCTGAATATTTATCAGGGTGTCGGGACGCAGCTGTGCACGGACAATTGAAATTGTGACGAATTCTGTTATTTTGATACTTGATACCCCTTGGTGTTTTGATGTAATAAGCTGGCTTAAGGAGGAGAGGATTTTTTGGTTGGTCCCTCTGAAGTGATAGGATTTCCCTGGAAATCCCAGTTGTTAAATGGAGGTGGCGGTCAAAGTTCAGTCGTGTATCAAAAGATTTGAAACTCTCTTAGTCATATACCTTCTTTTTGGGTGGTAAAATATCAAATAACTTCTCGTGCGGTGCTTCAGCGTGTCAGACTTTTACTGACTAAAACACACCCGTGTTCCTTCAGTTGCCATGTTGCCAGGGCCCACGATCTCCCTTTCGGACTTCTTCGCAACCCCGGCAGGTTAGTCATAGACCGAGCTCGTGCATTTGATAGCTGGTGCATAATCAGCCAGGGGACCAATGTTGGTGAATTGTTTTACTATTATCTAGTACCTGGGTGACTGACCTATGCTCTGGTGAAAATATAGAATGCTCATTTAATAGTATAGAAAAGTTCATACTAATTCCATGCTGCCATGATTTCATGATTGTAAGGTAGCCATCTTGTTCTAAACTTTGGGCGACCGAGCTCTGCTCGTGTGAAATTACGGAGAAAACGAATTTTCCGAGATATGAGACCTAGCTAGATCGATTTTTCCCCCGTAAACCCCTATATAACAATTTCGATGAAACTACTTTCATCGAAATTGTTAGAGCCGTTTTTCAGAACGTGAGTACAAATATATATACAAACGAGCAATATTTATAAAGCTCGTTTGATTATAATTTTTCGCCGGTTATTAAAAAAAAAAATCTGCTTTTTCATAGAAAAGTGCAATACCTACGCGGTCGAATTGTAGGGAACTGCAGATTTCTTTTAAATAAACGACGAAAAATTTCAATACAGGGGGGTTCAGAATCATGTACTGAATCCATGGTAACAGTTTTCGCGTCGATGTCCCTGCCACCCTGTATAGAGAATACAACAGAATAACATTACTATGGTTATCCGTTGCACCCACTTCAGTTGTTAAACTTTCAGATACCTACAATGTATACCTACAGGTACAATTTCGACAGGACAAATTCGATATTAAGCTTGAGAGTACAATCTCATTAGTAGAAGTTAGCTGGACAAGCCTAGATACTGTACTAATGGAAGTGACAATCAATTCGGTGAATACCTCCACAACCCAGTTACTGGGTTAATACGATAAGAAAAGAAAGAAAAAAAAGAAAAAGTATTTATTGAGACTCTCACAGGAAATCACAAATTAAACTAAAACAAACTCATTAAAACATTAATAAAAAATTAAAATATAACAGAAAGTGCTGTACGAGGCCAAAAGGCTCCTATCTCAGCAAATGATGCAACAAAAAAAAAATGTCGCAGCGCTGGTATTCTGATAGGGCCCGCAGTGATGTCACGGATAGATAGATACAGAAATTAATATTAAATAAAATAAGATACCCCTTGGTAAGTCTAGTTGTCAGACTTTTGGGCTTCTGACGACCTGTAACGACTGCTAAAGTTCCACGAATGACAGCCGGGACCAACGGCTTAAACGTGCTTTTTGGATATGTAAAGATGGTAACTCATCTACGGGCCAACCGCGCCAAGCGTAGCTTAACCTGATCGATCAACCCTTGCGGCTGTTATTACTTAGCCACAAGCCTTAAGCCCCCCTTAGCCTCAGCTGGCTGTTATTGTTCAATATTATGCTGGTTCAGTAATGGTTATTTGTGTGGTTTGGTATAAAATATGTAGTGATTTTGTCAATCCTTGGTAATAAAACGGCTTTTGTAGCTTAATTAGTTAAAGATTTTTTATAAGACATTGAGAAACTGTGAGTGTAATCAAAATGGATAACTACTGAAAAAAAACATATTTTCCGATGTGGAAATCAAACATGGAACTTAAAAAAAAGAACAAATTTCTTCACACCACCAACGGGCTGTAGGTCTCTCAACCCCTACATACTGTTTTAAACAAAAAACTTTTTAGAAAAAAAAACAACTTTCTTCCAAAAAAAAAAACACTGCAAAGCGAAAAATAACTAATTTCGGAAGAAGGTGTCGGTTTTGAATTTTCGTTTTTGGAAGTCGGTTGTTTATTTTTTTTTAAGTTTTTTTTGGTACCTACCCCACACAAATTCGCATACCACTACCGGCTATGTAAATAACAGTGACAGGAACTTATCATATCATCCACATCTAAGTGGGAAAAAATACGTATTATTGAAGCTAACTTTAAAACAAAAAAAAATCAAAATCTGTCCACAATTGACCGAGAAATCAGTGCACATATATAAAAAAAAAAAAATTTGGAAGTCGGTTCAAAAGAAGTCTTGCCACTTCCAGCCACTTCCACACTATTTTAACGTATCTAATTTGTCTACCGTCGTAGTGGAAACTAAAGTTAGGCGACAAATTAAGCCCATGTTTTGCAGCTTTGTACACTAATCTATACTAGAAAATTAGTGGTTTCGTCCCCGTCTAGACTAAGTCTTACGACATGTTAAGTTTGCTTGTACAATCGGTTTTAGGGTTATCGTATCATGTTTGTATTATGCTTGGATCTGTGTCAGCCATTTTGTGTAATGATGTATTTAGTATTAAGTGGTTTTCGGTAAGAGCTGCTGAGTTTAAAGATGGGTATCAAAATGAGAATGATGCGATGAGCTGGTTGAATAAAGTATTCGGGTATGGAGAGTTCTTTACTATTCTTTGTCATTGTTTGTCATAGGTGAATTTTGACATTCATAAACCACTCAATCACTCATAACAAACTATCTGTATATCTCCTTATCCAAATGCCGTTAACTGACTACCACGATACACTTTTCATTATAATTATAATAAACACTGTGCTATTGTGGCATTCACAAAGAACGAAGCATCATACAGCCGTAATGTTTTTATAACAATTTTTTGTCGGTGTCGGCGTCTGCGTCTCTTTACTTGTCGCAACGATGGCTAGAGTACCACAGACACTAAAGGCATAGACAAGTTACTGATGTTACGTCGGGTGCAGACACGCGGACTTCTTCTATTAAATTTTTTAAAGTATTTCACACATCTATTTTTTATTTAATATTTATTTCTGTATCTATCTATCCGTGACATCACTGCGGGCCCTATCAGAATACCAGCGCTGCGACATTTTTTTTTTAAATGTCGCAGCATATGCTGAGATAGGAGCCTTTTGGCCTCGTACAGGACTTTGTTATTTTTTTAATTAATGTTTTAATGAGTGTGTTTTAGTGTAATTTGTGATTTCCTGTGCGAGTCTCAATAAATACTTTTTCTTTCTTTCTTTCTCTTTCTTTCTTTACACAACTTTAGGATGCATTGAGCTACCAATGACTGTTAAGGTACAGAAAAAGTCCAGGTAATTTAGAGACGAACCCTCGGTTTTTATGATTAATATCCAATCTATTACTAGGGGTAGCTATTACAAAATAAATCAAGATATTTCAATGTGAATTTAAGATTTAATTAGTATGCAACTTGACTAGTAACAGTAATTTGGTTAGTTGTAAGATGATACTGTGTGTAAATAGTATGTTATAATTACGTTAATACGGAGAAATTAACGTGAGTTCAAACACAAAACATAATGATTAATGTAATAAATAGTTACGCTTTTATATACGTTTTTAACGTCCGTCTATTGATTTTAAATTCGCGCGCTTTGCTGCATTTTTAACCGACTCCCAAAAAGAAGGAGGTTATATGTTCGTAGCGTGGTTTTTTTTATGTATGTCCGCCGATTTCTCCGTCAATTATGGACCGATTTTGAAAATTATTTTTTTGTTTGAAAGGGTATGCTCCCAAGGTGGTCCCATATAAATTTTATTAACTTTGCTTGGATGGTTTTTGAGTTGGCTTCAATAATACGTATTTTTTTCCCACTTAGTATGTAGATGATATGATAATTTCATGTCACTGTTTTTTACATAGCAGGTATTCGAAAAAGTGAAAAATAAAAACTTTTCCAAAAAAAAAAAAACAATCGACTTCCAAAAAAAAAACAATTAAAGTGAAAAATAAATTTAATTTCGGAAGTCGGTGGCAAAAAATGAAAATTCTAAACCAAAGACATCGACCTCTGAAATTAAAGTTATTTTTCACTTTGTAGTGTTTTTTTTTTTTAAATCTTTTTTAATTTGGACTGTCGAGCTGTACAGTACAAGTACTAAATATATAAAAGCGTTATTATTATAAAACTGTAAATTCATTCATTCGTCATTAATTTAAAGGATTTACCTCAGTATAAGTGTATTTTCTTTCATAAGGGAGCACATTTCTTGAGACCCTAGAGATTCTAATCCGTCTAACAAGGATACGTTTACGTTATCAAAAGCTCTTAGAATTCTGCCTTCAAATGCATTCCGGTAATAGGCACAAGGCAATGAATCACTCAGTTGCCTTTTACGAATACTTCACTAAATAAATAGCCCTTTCAAACAAGCACAAGCTACTCACATTTACAAATAAATATTTTCATTTACCTAAACACACGTTGTTTGTATGTCATGTGCACACGGCTATACTGAGAACGGCGTTTTAAAGTGGTTTCACGTTCGCTCATACGAAACTGTAACACTCTGTTGCTGTAACATTTAAACGTCGGTAGGCTATCCCTGTGGGCCGGGCGCCAGTTACACCGAAGTGTAATTGTGGATACGTGATGCCCTAAATAGTGAACGGCTCTTGTTGAAATTGAGACGTAATTGGTGCGGCGGTTTTGGAGTTTTGCAACATTTTAGTTTTGCGAATATTGTTTAATAGTACTGAAAGTTTTTTTATTGAACATTACACGGCAAAGCAATAACGTTTGTAAGGCCGAAGCTTTTCGCGGCATACCACAATATCCCATCAAATCCACTAGTGACGATATCAACGAAATGTGAGGGCTAAGGATATGGAAATTAACTTCAAAATCATGTCGTCTTGGAGCCTTCTACCGCCGCTCACTCTTGCTCTCACTCAGTCTACGAGCAGTATCGTGTGAGCGAGATAAGGAGTGAATTTGAGCTGAGGTATTAAAGAAAGAAAGAAAAAGTATTTATTGAAACTCGCACAGGAAATCACAAATTATTACGGGCGGGGATTTAATTATTGTGGGCTCTTAGGCCTCGGTCTCGAAGTCAGTGGATAGCGGGGCGTTGGCGGCGGCGGCACGAGTGCGGCGCGTTCAAATGCATAGATTTATAGGGAACTGTTCTCGCTCCCCGCGCCGCTTTCTTCGAGGCCAGTTCCATATAAATCTATGCATTTGAACGCGCCGCACTCGTGCCGCCGCCGCCAACGCCCCGCTGTCCACTGACTTCATGTCCGTAGCCTTAACTAAAAGTCCAGATATCCTCTTGATGTTTTTCCTTCACCGATGTTAATAGGTAATGTCCAAGATAATCTCAGAAAGAACATACGAATTGAGAAAATCACATTGGTACTTGCCCGGATTTGAAATCACAACCTCGTACATGAGAGACGAGACCTTAACCACTAGGCCATCAAGACTTAAATATCAAAGAATCAACATCAAATTCGACAAGTCGAGAATGGTGAAAATGTTCGCTTCTAAGGACCAAAAACTACACTTCGGTGTGACCAACAGTCATGTTTACAGTACATAGAGTAAGGATTAAGAAGTTGCTTTTTCGAGTACCTTGCAAACAGGGGCCCACTCCAATGCAAATGTACCACCGGGTCGCCTGAATTTGACAGTCAAATAGGGGCCCAAGTACGTCTATAATGGAAATCTACTGTATTTGCTTATCATAAGTGCTTGATTAGATTTAGGGAGTATTGTACTGGGGAAGTTTTAATGGCTAGTTGCCTGTGTGGGTGGGGTGGGTGGATTATATTGGAAGTTCGCAAGTGCGCTTTGTTGGCCTGCTCTAGGTTTTTTTTAACTCTCTGTTCAGTAGACAAAGGAACAGTATCCTAATCGTAACTAATTGTATAAAAGCGAAAGTGGGTTTATTTGTTTGTTTGTTACGCTTTCACGCTAAACGGCTGGACTGATTTGGATGAAACTTGACACAGGGGTAGACCATGACCTGGGTTACAACATAGGATACTTTTTATCCCGATATTCTTGCGGGATCGAGACTTATGCGAGTGAAACCGCGGGACGCAGATAGTTTTTTCCATAATTTGATAGTACATAATCAACATAACAGCAACAGCAACATTATTTGAGTTTGGTTAACATTAGTTTTTAAATACATAACTGATTTATTGAGACTTTTTTATTATCTCTATAAAGACTCATCATCTGTCTAGCCTTTTCCCAATTATGTTGGGGTCGGCTTCCAGTCTAACCGGATGCAGCTGAATACAAGTGTTTTACATGGAGCGACTGCCTATCTGACCTCTACAACCCAGTTAGGTACTGGGTAACACGATACCCCTTGGTAAGACTGGTTGTCAGACTTTCGGGCTTCTGACACCCGTAGCAACTGTTAAAGATCTACAAATCAGAGCCGGGATCAATGGCTTAACGTATTTTCCGAGGCACAGAGAAGTCTCGGTATATAAAGATGGTCACCCATACACGGACCAACCCCGGCAACCGTAGCTTAACCTGTTGGATCGACCCGTGCGGCTGTTATTACTTAGCTACGAGCTCATCAACTTCTATTCTAACTAACCTATAGTTGAACAAAATAAACGCTCGTTTATTCAGAATTAAAATGTAATGTTCATAACAGATTCATTATTTATTACTCTTTCGTTGTAGTTATTAACTGTTAGTTTCGAGAACTTGTCACTGAATACACCTGTATATAACTTTACCCGGTTCTCAAAACAATATTTTATAATCTAGATTAAAAGATTAGATTACTTATCTTAATCCGGTTACTCTGAACGAACCGGAACAATAGATAGCAGTTGTTGTTCCTGAGTAATTAAAAAAAAAACATCCAGGGGTGAGTCGGACTCGCACACGAAGGGTTCCGTACCACCACCACCGTAAAATACTTAGCAAAACCGCCGAAAAAAATACGTTTCTGGTATGGGTACCCCCTTTAATTATTAACTTTATTTAATTTTTTTTTTGTTGTTATAGCGGCAGTAGAAATACAAAACTAGTTTAAACTTTCTACCTATTACGGTTCATGAGATGGAAGGCCTCCCACAAGATGGACCGATGAACTTATGAAGGCCGCAGAAATCTGCTGGATGCGGGAAGCACAGAATCGGTTTAAGTGGCGGTGCTTGAGGGGAGGCCTATGTCCAGCAGTGGACGTCTTTCGACTGAAATGATGATGAACGAACGGTTCATGAGATACAGCTCACTGACAGCCGTACGGACGGACGGACAGCGGAGGCTTAGTATAGGGGTTTAATAGGGTTCCGTGTCGCACACTTTAGGTACGGAACTTTAAAAAACTAAAAGATATAACGACCAATCCATTCTTATGTACAGGAAGCAAGGAACATGGCGAATCTTGTCTTTGATTTAAAGGCTGCTTGACCTATTGGAAAATCATCCTAATGCTCTTTCCCCGAAGGGCTGGGCAGAGGTGTACCTAAAGTACACCCACATTTCCCCAGTTATGTTAAAGTTCCATGTAGGTGTGACCCTATTGCCATCAACCGGGCACAAATCCCGACACCGGGCTGCTACTGAGGTATTAAAGAAAGAAAGGGAGAAAGAAGGGGAAAACGAGGCAGTCTGGAAAATCATCATCATGACGATGATTTCAACCTCATAAGGTTCCTTAAGCCTTCTAATTGTTGTCACAATAATGAATTGTTCAGTTCTATCCCAATAATGAGATCGATCCTAACCATGCTGTGTTGCCAACCGTCTGTTTTCCCAGGACATCTTGGGATGTCCTGGGGTGTCCTGAATACTTTTTAAGTGACGTCCTGGGTTTTTTAAAGCATAAGTACTGGTAAATTCCTGTGTTTTAAATTTCGTTGCCTTCAACCTTACGTTTTGCGGTAGGCCCTCGCGTTTGAAAGTCATAGCTCGCAGCGGTTGGGGCGCGGGGTATTTTAAAAATAAAGATGTAACCTACACTCTGCTTTGTGTCTCTTTCTCACTACTATTTTCGAGCACTACAGTTCTCTCACTTTATTTAACGGTTATATGGACAGAGCTTTAGTGTGCAAAGATTGAGTTTTATTGAACCTGTTTTCATTGCGCTACTGCTCTTAAACTGCGTCCTGTTTTTGATCGGAAATGTTCAGGTATTCTCACCTTCTAATCTTAGTTTTCAAAATTTGGGGATGGCAACCCTACATGAGACCCACAGGTTATGTAGCAAAGCTATCCATAATAGATGCGTACAAACTGGGCACTTCTACCCACTCCCTCTAGTTATTCTAACCGTAATTACGTCCCCAACAATAGTTAGCAGGTACCGGTTAAACCTATGAAATTGGCAACACGTACAAAATTGCAATATCATGACATGTAGTTTGCCTCGAACACGGATTACTGGTACTCTATTAAAGTTCGTCGTGTGACCCCAGTTTTGATACCTCAGGGATGGCACGGGGGCGAAGTCTAGAATTTTGTGGCATTAGGTGGTTAAGGTGGCTGTTAGCTGGTGGAGGGCTCGTGGTTAATAGCTGGTTGAGTGATTTGGGAGATAAAGGGGACATGGTTAGGTTGGATGATCTTCCGTAAGATGATGCTTTTTTCAGTGTCTCAAGATATGCTTAGTAGAAGTAAGAAATTGTGTGCGAAAAATGTGTTTAACACCTGTCCAAACTGAAAGGAACTATATGACGTACAGGAATGGTGAACTTTTCAGTAGCTTATTTTTATTATGCGTAATAATAATAATAATATACCATTAAGTTAAAACTACCCATACTAAAAAATAAAACAGAAACAAGTAAATCTGCCTAGCCTTTTCCCAACTATGTTTTGGCTTCCACTCACCGGATGGAGCTGAATACCAATATTTAATATACCTACTAGAGAGTAGGTACATTAAATACTGGTATTCAGCTTCTGGGTAACACGATACCGCTGGGCAAAACGATTGACAGAGTTTTAGGCTTTGACTATCTTGTTTTATATTTCTAACGACTGATGACAGTCGGGACCATCTATACAGTGCGCGTCTTTATAATGTGCATATATCGAAATGAGGGAATCAATGCTTAATTTTATCGACGGGCTTTTTTTTTACGATATATTTTACGAGTATTGCAAAAAGTTTGAAAAAAAAAAAACATGTTTATACATGGAGCATGGAGCATTTTATTTTACATGGAGCGACTGCCTATCTGACCTCCACAACCCAGTAACTCAGTAATACGATAACCCTTGGTAAGACTGGTTGTCAGATTTTCGGGCTTCTGACGACCCGTAACGACTGTCAAAGATCCACGAATGACAGCCGGGACCAACGACTTAACGTGCTTTGTATTTTTTGCAGGAAATAAATGGTTTTTTTATTTTATTTTATTATTATTTATTAATTATGCGATGTTTAGAAAATAGTTGTTTAGATTGGGTTTGATGTTCATTTACTACTGACTAACTTCTCCTATCACTTTTATTTGGATCCTACCAGGATTAAATTTGCACCTGTATGTTCAGAATCGGGTACCTCATCTTCCTACCTACTGGGTACTTAGGCTGCAGTCTTTCAGAAGCTCTTCGTCAACGCTGTTCACTGCTTCTTGAGGTCATGTACCTTCTATGAATAACTTATGAGATGTGTTACTAAGAAACCATGTTCCATTTCAGTTATTTACCGGTATATAGCTCCTGCCATCCCTGTCAACTTTAGAAATACATTGTTGGTATATTGTTAAGCGAGTTACGGGCATCGTTTTTGCTCGGATTTGGTTAGTTTAGAACTACAATTTGTTTATTTGCACATACATTGTTTGGCGAACCAATCAGTTTCAATTCAGGGTAATAGACTGGATGATCGGTGCCTGGTTTAGGAATTGTAACTAGATTTTGTGTGTTAAATGTGTGAGGAGTGTCAATTTGTTGATGTGCGGGATTTAATCGGTTTGATAGTTGGGTGGTTATCAATGTATTTTCAATTCACCGCATAGATGTTTGTTGTTTATAGAATGAGCTAAATTGTAAAAACATGCACCGTACGACTTACAAGTTGTAGGCCGTAGGTTCGAACCCTGACAGGCGTTTTACTGTGTAAATAATTTCATCACCACTGCTCTAAAAACGTTGAAGGAAAACATCGTAAGGAAACCGGCATGTCCTAGAACTAAAAACTCAAAGACGTGTGAAATCTACCAAACCGCACTGGTCCCGCGTGTTAGTCGTGGTTATAGCCCATTCCATCTGAGACTAGATTGTGTCTTGAATTTGAACGTTTTTTTTAAAAACGAGAATTGTCTATCAGAAATCTTTGGATAATCATTGATGCAAAACGCGTTGACAAACATAATAAATGTGAACAGAACTCCGTAGGACATTTTATGTTGAGACTATTCGATTCCTAACTGACATAAATGATACAAAAAACGAGGAAAGTGGCCTTTATCGGTACTTTTTGTTGACTCTCAATGCCTTGTGAGCCTTGTATCGAAGGACCAATGGTTTACTTTACTGATGTATTGAACATACATTTAAAATCCTTGCGTATTCACATTTTGCGGTAAACGTTGAAGTTGTGCCAATGTTGGGCATGTGTGATGGGCCACAAACGGGACCAGTCATAAAACGGAACATATTGACTTTTATCGCAAAAGATCAGTTTACAACAAACTGGGTCCTTCTTCCCGTTCCATTAAAATGTTAATTTTATTACACTTATTTATTATTTCTTTGAATAACGGGGCTTTTAATCATCAATAAAGTAAATCATTGGAATTTTGCCCCCAACTGTATTTGTTGATTGATTTCCTAAAAACTGCATAGAAAGGACCTTCTTCGTTTCTTGCAATATCGAACTAACATACTTTTAACTTTCTACCATGCAATTGTCGACTTTCATAACAGGTGTTAAGATGCTTTCATGATGATAAAGGTATCTTTGTAAAGTTCCCACATATGGCTAACAAAAAAAGGGTCCGATCGCAGGTAGAAATGAATACAAAAGATAGCGCGCGTCGTTCCTTCTTCAAACATGCTTTTTATTTGAAATTAACGTATTTCCTGCTGTATTGGTAATATCATAAGGTTGATTTTCCTTTGAATTTTTGTAGTGCGTTTGTGTAATTGCTCCGAAGTCCGAGTTTCCTTTGAAATCGTTTATTGGCGGTCAAATTTTTATGTTCCGATGAACGAGCGCGAGAATTTTAGGTTAGTTTGCTTTAGTTTAGCGGGGATGCGATGCGTTTAACAACGTTTTTAATTTTAAATGAATAGTTTTAATGCGTTCTGTACATAATACGCGTATCAAATAAGTGTTTTGTTTTGTTTTTAATGATAGTGTTGTGTTTTTAGTTTAGAATTAGTGTTGTGTTCGATTTTTGGATTGCACTCTTTTGGATAGTGTGTTCACGTGTTAAGGTTGGTATTTTAATATTGAAAAATGTTTTTGTTTATATTTCTCTAACTAAAATGAAAATAAAAGAGGCTTTGTGAATTAAAATATGTGTGAAATGACGTAGGTTTGTTGTTCATGATCAACGTTGGTTTTTATTGTGCAGTTCATGTGTAGAGCTAAACAAGTTAATTTCTTATAATTTGTACACGGTACCGAAGGGATGTGTTAGCGTCCATATTCCCAGTAAAATGTTTGTTTCCAAAGTTTTATAGGTTAAATCCTACCGCATGTTGTTAAAAGTTGAAAGGGTACTTGATATAAACATTGAAGAGAAACAAGTACTAAAATTACTTGACTTGATGAATTCACGTTATACTGAAAATAAAAAAAAAACTTATCTGAAGTGGCTCGACTGTACACCTAAACCATTAACATACTTAATGACGATTTATATCAGTTCTATTTCTGAACCTAGAATTTTACTCTTTCTTTTGTTTAATACAACTGATTTCCAGCTTCTTTAACAACTGGCTTTGTTTTCCACTATTTTTGCATAACAAAGAATCTTGATGAACGTGTTAATGATACCAGAACATGATTAACTTAGGCTTGTTAATGAGATACGTGTTGAAACATCTGTTACTCTCGCTGTGAAACTAGAGTGTAATACAGGTAGGTAATTTTTATGTTCAGCCTTTTCCATCCATTGTAAGTCCGGTATAGTATCTGCTTAAAATCGGATCAGTGACAGCTCGGCCCGAGTCAACTCAACCCGAATAATAATACCAAATCGGCCTTGCTTTATCTTTTTTGGTTTGTATCATTTACTGTCCCACTGCTGGCAAAGACCAAACTCTTCTCTGTCTACTGTTATTCTACAGCGCCTCGAACCATCCCTCATAGTGTGCGTCCAGAACCCGTACCATATCCGTTATCAAAGTGCAGGGCATCCTGACAGTTATAGTTGTACTACAAATGATTAAAATAGCTTGGTAGTTCAAAAATATCAGACTTTTTAACATGTTTTGGTCAAATATTGCTATAAGAGGGCATCTCGACAACACTGTCAAACTCAAACTCAAAGCATTTAATTCAAATAAACCAATTACAGGCACTTTTGGATTGTCAAGGGGTCGGTCAGTCAGAAAGATGAAGGTAGATGCCCATTCTAAACCATAGTAGGTACCTATGGTGAAGAACGGGCAAGAAACTCCACGGACACTCTTTTTAATCAAAATATGTTCATCTTCAGGCACCCGTTGCGTTTAGAGTTGAGACTGTTGCTTTCATCGTCAGTTGTTGATGATAACAACAGCTCTCCTAGTGATCTTTAATGGGCGTGCCCTCGAAAAGAATACTCATGTCATTGCATAATGGTCCAGTCAGGAGGCAAAGTGAAATGGCCGAGATTTGTATCTTGATATTGTCTACTCTTAAAATTGACCACACATTGATCATCACCCACAAAACATGTGTACCTTACTACTAAGGTTACCAACTAATAATAATATTAATTCGACATGTGGGATGTGGATATAGCAATCATTGTGCCGATAGTCGTGACGGCTAATGGCATAATAGCCAAGAGCCTCGACCAACACCTGAAGAGGCTCTCGTTAGGCAGCTGAATCATGGGCTTGATCCAAAAAGCGGTACTCCTGGACACGGCGCGTATTCTTAGGAGGTTCTTCTCTCAGGAGCCCTGACCACCGGTAGCTTGGACCCTGTTCCCGACACCGGTGGGATACTATTTTATAAATGTTTTTTTTTTTTTTTTTGTTTTTATATGAGTATTTAGAAATGTAAATAATATGTTTAAAAATTAAATAAAGGAAATATTAATTCAATCTTGTCTAGCCTTTTCCCAACTATGCTAGGGTCGGCTTCCAGTCTAACCGGATGTAGCTGAGTATCAGTATTTTACATGGAGCGATTGCCTATCTGACCTTCACAACCCAGTAACTATAGTTCTTTGGCATTAAGAAAAACGGAAGGCGTAGGTTGTAAAATAGAGTCCAGTTCACACCCTTTGGTAATGAATACACAGAAATACTGAAATCTTATGAAAATACTGTCGGTAGCACCATTGCCTTATAAAAATCACAAAACCGTATCCTATATAATTCATATATTCAGAGAACAATCCTTCTACTTTGAAACTTCTTATAAGTACTCTCCAACGTAAAAAATATAACTTTGGTAAAAAGATAGCTTTATAAAAGAAAAAGCTAACAAAGTCGCAACAAAGCGCCGACGTGTGAGAACTTGGCTTCAAAAGTTACGACTTCCAAAGTTTGAAGTCGGTGCATCCATACGTTGAAGTTTATACATTTATAATGCTGTCTCGAGATTGGAGTTGTTAATCGAGAATTTTTTGAAAGTTTTACTTGTAACCGTGAAACCGAGACTAGTTTTCTTCAAAACAATTTTTGTGCTAAAATCAAAACTCTAGCCTTTCTGTAATGTTGTCTATTTTTTCTGTCCTTGAAGTTTATTGCCCGTTCTTCTCCATAGAGAACTACTCTATAATGCTGTCCTAGAAATTATGGGCAAAACTATTCTATTTCTGTGCCTCGTATTTTTTAGAAATATTTCATGAGCTTTTTTAAATAGCTCCGGGTTTAAAAAACTTTAAGTTCATGTTCTATCGCAGATTTGATGCCACCAACTGCATTAGACTGCTTGAAAAGTGAACATGTTTATAACTTTATGGTAGCAGTTGGGTTTTGTTAACCGACTAACCTAAAACTCATGATTATAATTCTGCTGTACTTGTTACGTTCCCGACTTTAATTACGTAATTTAATCGACACATAACCTGATACTGACCTACATATATTGTAAATATTTTTAGAAAATTTGAATTTCCTGGACTATCTTAGCGCATCCCCTAAAGTAGGTACGCAAAAGTTCTCCCAAACCCTAAACCCTACTGAAGAGCAGCTTCTAAAACCGGGCATCACGATGCAGATAAAGTTTCTGTTCAAGTTTAAATAAGATGATATTAGAACGTATGTTAGCAGGTTCCCTTACGAAGGTAATTCGTTTAACTTTAAACGATTTCAATAAGAGATCTAGCTTGTTCAAGTGATGCGGAAGCTGGGAATCTGAATTCGTATTAAGAATATGTGGTTTAAAAGTAACCCATGTTGTATTTTTACCCGGATCCAACAGCTTTGCATCTTTGTGTGTGGGATTCTTTATACCGTCGAAGCATCCTAACGGCTTAATGGATTTCAATACACGAGTTATCTATCGCGATTCGTCTAGGTCGCGCGATGTTTACTTACTTATATTCGCTAAAATTATAACACACTAAAATAAATAATATATTTAATGAAACTATTTTACGAAACTATTTTACAAAAAAGAAACAACCGAGACGTCCAAAATAACACAACAAAGTGAAAAATAACTTAAATTTCGGAAGTCGGTCTCTTGTTTTGTATTTTAGTTATTTGTCACCGACTTCCGAAATTTGAGTTATTTTTCACATACTCAGTAGTGTTTTTTTTTTGGAAGTCGGTTGTTTTTTTTTTTTTTTGTAGAATAATGCACAATTTTTTTACGGTCTCTTTCTTCTATCCTGTTAATGGGTTTTTCCATCTGGAATTTCTCAGTAGCAGTCTGGAGTCTAGATTTGAGCCCGGTTGAGGGCAATAGACTCGCCCCTTATTACATGGGATTTAAACATAACTGGCGAAATACAGACATGATGTTCATGTTATTTTAATAAATATTTTAACTAATAATAATAATTAAGAACTTTCAAATTAGTTACAATAATTACCCTACAAGTTTAGACACGTCGGAACATGTAAACTAGTTTGACAAGTTTTATGCTGCGGTCCCACGGCCCGGTGTCTCCCAGGCCATATCGCGCCAGGCCAGGCCGACAGGCCGTGGGAACCGTCGCATCTGATGAGACCTGCAGTGGTCTGTCGTTACTCATCCGATTCTTCTGCGTTCTTTTTGTTAAATGTTGACCATTGAATAAAACCACAGTAGCTGCATACGTAGCCATACGGTCCGTAAAGTAAAGTAAAGTAAACATTTATTTGCATAGATTGCAGGTACAGTAAATAAGATGTGACAGCTAAAATATGGGTGATCCTTATACAATCTACCTTATATCACTATCCGTATCACTTGACATATTGGAATAGCGGCCGACGGGCCGCACCAGGCCGACAGGCCGCACCAGGTCACGCTTGTCTAGGCCTGTCAGTTAACGGATCGTGGGACCACAGCTTTAGCTACTACCTTATAATATAATAGACCAAAATTAACGTCATTATCTCTTCCCATCCTTAACCTGAATTATAAAATACCCCATAGTAACGGGAAATTTGGTCCTTCTGGTCCTCCGAGCCAAATAAATAATTAAATCACAAAACTCTGAAGCGATAATTAAATAAAGATGAAAACGATATCAAAGCGGATTTTGTTAACATTTTAACATTAATAAGGCATGTTTAGCCGTTCGCGAGATATTTTCGTATTAATTGGACCGTCTAATTAGTTAAATTAGTAGATTACGACGATGTTTTTGCGTGTAAATGGATTTTGTAATTTTATGCTTTTGATAAAATGTGACTTTTATAATGTGTGAAGGTTCAAGCGTTTTGATATTACCATGGATTGGTACTTCGTCTGTAAAAGGCGATGGGGTAACTTATGTTGGATTTTATCGACTAAGGGCCTTATCACACTGGCAATTTGCGACCTTGTTTCTAGCGAGGCGATTTTTGAACGCAGTCGCTGCGTGTGCGTAGCGAGCACGCCACGTATCCGCAACGTGTTCACCGCGTTTGCGTAGCAAGAGTGATTGACGTGAATGTACAAGAGCGAGTGAGACAAGGGAGTTTACAATTTTGTGAAAACGCAGAGAACACGTCGCGTAGTCGCGGCTTTCTCGCTTCGAACCCGCGGAGAACACGTTCGCAAATCGCCTCGCTGGAAACACGGTGGCAAATCGTCAGTGTGATAACGCTCTAAAACCATAAGCCGTTATCAGTACATCGGAAGCGTACATATGCGATCTCCTCTTCAGCATATAGTCTGTTTTTGGCACGTCTTGGAAAACAAAGTTGTATCTCCTCATCACCCTCGTGGTGTGTAGGCAGTCTTGTGCACATCCAAGGGTCGAAAAATGTACGCCTTTTGTCTTAATTTTTGTCTTTTTTTTTCTTTTTCGGGTGACCACTAAAAATCAGCGCTGTGCTGTGGGTTCCTCATAGCACTGCATCATGCTGAGTGGAAGCCTTCTTATCACAGTCATGTCGTGCAGCTGCCAACTAATTTCTGTGTTACGCTCGTCATTTATCTTTACTTTTTCTTGTTTTCGTTTACTCTTGTCTTTTGTCCCTGTGACAAATAAACCTATTTTTCTTTCTTAATATATAAACCGGCGCGATATTGTCATCGATATTTTTATTAAAAAATTTCGAGTTCCAATGACCCGTTTTAGTATACGGTATTGAATTGGTATTAAGTCATATGGCATTTAAGTTAAAGTACGCTTGCCACGCTCAGTTCGAGGATGGGTGATCATCTTAAAATAAAGACCCCTCCGTGCCTCAAAAAGCACGTTAAGCCGTAATGGTCCCGGCTATCATTCTTGGATTTTTGACAGTCAAATAGCTATTGGTAGTCAGAAGCCCGAAAGTCTGACAACCAGTCTTAACAAGGAGTATCATGTTATCCCGTTACTGAGTTGTGGAGGTCAGATAGGCAGTCGCTCCATGTAAAATACTGGTATTCAGCTACATCCGATTAGACTGGAAGCCGATCCCAAAATAGTTGGGAAAAGGCTAGGCAGATTGAGTTACGTTAACCAAAAATAATGCGTTGGTGGCGAAATAGACCATAACTGTAATTATGTTGTGGACTGTCAAAAAATATTTATTGGCAAGATCTTTCTCTAACGTTTTTCTTCTTTTGTTCCAGATGTCACAAAAAATGTAGCAGCTGGATCCGACCCTATACCACCGATGGGATCAATCCGCTTTGAGATGGGCAAGCAAGATTCCAGCTGGCGGAGAGTGCAGGGGTTGAGTGCAAGTGTAGTGCGGTGTCTAGTGATAGTGACAGTGTTCGGGCAGTGCGCTGGAGGCAAGCCCATGAGTGAGACGCTGCAGAGGGCGCTGTCGGCAGTCCGGGGCCCCAGTCCAGGAGCGAAGAAGCTGCTTAATATCCCTGAGGATGGAGGTGAGTCGCTTTTTAAATAGATATTTGTAAGCTAGATATTCTTGATTAGTAGGCAAATGTGTGTTTTTAACTGACTTCCAAAAAGGAAGACGTTCTATGTTCGTTGCGGGGATTTTTTTTATGTATTTCCACCGAGATCTCCGTCAATTGTGGACCGATTTTGAAATATTTTTTTCGTTTCAAAGGGTAAGCTCTCGAGGTGGTCCCATATAAATTTTATTAACTTTGCTCGGATAGTTTATGAGTTAACTTTAATAATATGTATTTTTTTCCACTTAGTATGTGGATGATATGAAAAGTTCGAACTTATGTGGGGTAGATACCTCAACTAAAAAGTGAAAAATCTATCTTTTTATTAAAAAAAAAAACAACAGTCTTCCAAAAAAAAAAAGAAAACACTATAGAGTGAAAAATGACTTTAATTTCGGAAGTTGGTGGCAAAAAACGAAAAGACATTGACTTCCGAAATTAAAGTTTTTTCACTTTGTAGTGTTTTATTTTTGGAAGTCGGTTGTTTTTTTTTTTTTTGTTTGATGTTCTTTCACGTAGCAACGGAGCATCAAATGGACGTTTTTTTTTTTGCATAGAGATAGTTTAAGGGTCGGAGAGCTACTTTGTAAACCAAAGAAATGGTTGCTGTATGATAGAGTAATAACTATTGTTGATATAAAGCACGTCGCCAGGTTACCTCTTTTATAAAGACTTATAAACTCGAAATGTACATTTCGAGTTTTAGTCGGTCCTCATTGATAAGCCCCTTTGGACACACGTTTTTCTTGCCGAGAAAAACTACGGTTTATTCGCCGTGTGGAGGCACGGTCGTCAGTGTTGTATGGATCACTATGGAAAAGCCGTGTAAAAATTGCCTTGTGCCTACTTTACTAAGAATATGAGTTAATTACATGTGAATCACCTTTCGTGGTACGACAATGAAAGGTCGAAAAAACAATTGCTATATTGTATCAATGTAGTTCATATTGACCGCACAGAAAGACTAGTTATAATTACAAAAAATATTATGTTTTAATTAAAATACACATGTATGAGTAATTAAATACAATTTAATTAATAGATGACAAGATCGCATGACAGGTCAGGCCCATCCATTAACTTAAGTAAATTTGACTTTATGTACTGAATAATATTATCAAGTAATATTAGAACAATAATATTGATCATTTAAGTATATTTGACTTATGTTTCAATTAGATAAATAACTTAAAGCTACTATTATCGCTATTAACTTATGGTCACTTTTTCAGTCGAAGGCTTTTAATAATTTATTAAGTTACACGATAACTTAAGTGTAACTTAATAATTTATTAAGGTACACTTAATTTAAGGGTACCTATATTTAGGTCATAATAATTTATTGTTTTTAACTATTTATTTAATTTATGATCGTTCAATACGACCAACTATACGACGAATGTCGTGTCTGTCGGGCAACTGTCCAACGATTGATGTCGGGAGGTCATATATATACTCGTCGCGCAGTAAACTGCTATTTCCAGAAACACAACATTCTCATTTTAATTGGTATTTATATTTTGGAATTATTCAAATTAGTACGTAAACACCCAGATTATTACAACACATGGGAAGAAATACAAATAAAATATTCGTTGCACCATAAAAACAGATTAAATTTGCCTCCCTCCCGCTTTAAACTGCACTTTTCTTCGTGTATATGCGATGTCAATAAAATATACAATAAATTACCGGAAATAATAAAACAAAACCTATTTTTAAATAAATTAAAACAATTCCTAATCAATAAAAAATATTACACAATAGACTAGCTACAAAGTTTGATACACGTTGGTTATTATAAATAATATAGGTAATAAATAAATTGAGTAAATCCGGTGTCGAAGTCTGCTCTTTAAATAAATAAGTCCGGTGACGAAGTCTGCTATTTAGCACCGGAAGAATTAAAGCAGCATATAAAAAATGCAGTACTAAGTTTCCTGCCTGAAAAGTCTCGCGAAAAATATCTAAAATCTTATGTTATTTTTAAGCAATGGGAGGCTTACAATACAAAGGGTGCAATCACTTTTTCGGAGACTGACTGTACTATTATCGTACTTCATAGAATTATATATACCACAAACGAGGCAACCATTTACAATGTGGAGTATTTTCTCAATGTGGAAAGCCACAATAGAGACAAAAGATACATTGAAACCTATCCCAAACTTATTGCATTTTTGAAAATAATGTCAGTGCAATCATTTTACTTTTAACTTAAAATTTTTGTTATACTTTGTTTCACAAATATACGTAATAAAATGTTTACCATGTTGTATTTTTGTACCTTTACATAATATTAATATGTTCTCGCTGCTGAGGTGAAAAGTTGTTTCATGAGAACCAAAGTTATTTGCATCTCGTGTCTTTGGATGCCTCGTTGCGCTCGGGATTCTAACTTAGAATCGCTACGCTCGTGATTCAATTAATCAAAATCCTTCGCTTTCTCGGGATTCAAAATCAACGCCCGCAGCAAAAACCAACTTTGTTCTCTTGTTGCATAAATAACTATTTCTGATGCAAAAATGGTAGGCACCAAAAATGGCCTTTCTTTTCTAGATAGGATCAAATTATACAAATACTATAGCTTTCTACATGTTATATAATGTTTCCATTTCGCAATTTTGCAACAGTCGACAGTACTTCAGAAAAGGTTCTTCCATAATTACTAACCCAATTGTCATTGAAGATTCAAACTGCCAAAAGGGATCAACTGTAATTACTCAAAAACTTTTGACTTACGAAGAGTTTTGGTTCTCTTGTTGTAAGGCCAGTCGGCGATGTCCTACCGTCTTTTGCACGAATTAGGGTTATCAGAAAAAGTTCATCAATATTTTAGCGAAGAAGACTGGTATTTGTTTTATTGGTAGATCCGCTGAAAGCCAAACTTCAGAATATCTCTTATCGTTGCTGATATAGAAAGAACCTTGCTACAGGCAGCTAGTCAGATGTCGAAAGCAATAAAGTTCTGGTGGCTGAGGAATAAAAACTAGTATTTCATCGCTTCAGCCGAAAGACGTCCATTGCTGGACGCAGGCCTCCCAAGCACTGCAACGTCGACCGGTACTGTGCTTCTCGCATCCAGCGGATTCAATGTGCCACTAAAACCCCAATGCCACTTAAGGTTGGCAATTATTCTGCCGTGATTTTCCTACGGATCTCTTTATTTCTGATTCGATCACGTAGGGAAACTCCAACCAAAGCCTTCGCAATTGCCATTTGGGTGACTTTCAACCTTGTTATGAGGCGATTGTGAGCGATTTGGATTTAAAAAACCATTTTTTGTAAGAGATAACTATTTTTTCCCATTTTTCTCTGTACGAAACTACTATGGAAGTACTACGCGAAAACTATTACCATGGATTCAGTACATGATTCTGAACCCCCTGCATTGAAATTATTCATCGGTTATTAAAAAATCAGCTGTTTCATAGAAAAGTGCAATACCTACGCGGTCACAATACATGGAACAGCAGATATTTATTCTGCGTTGAAATTTTTCAACGGGGGGAATCATGTACTGAATCCATGGTAACAGTTTTCGCGTCGATTTCCCTGTCATCCTGTATTATGTAGACATAGCTTCAAAAATCTTATTGATACTTGTCCAATCAACTTTTTGTCCCACTTTCATATCAGCGTGGTAGCCCTGCCCGAGTCTAAATTTTAAAGTTTTAAAGGTTGAAGATCCCCTTATTAATTAACGGACTCGTGCAATTACCGTCTTTAGGTGGTCTTTTGAAGGCGTAAAAAGAACACAAGACAAAAGTTTTGATCGTCGGTGTCGAATTTTTCCCTGTTTTTGATGAAATTCTTTAAAAAGGGCCAAACAAAGAGCTTTTCGTGAAAGCGTTGATAATGATGGCGGAATTAACTTGACCTTTTTGGGGGTGAAGTGGGGTGAATTACGTTTTCTGTTAAGTTTTTGTCAGTATTTTGGGACTTCGATTAAAGTCGATGACACATTGATACCCTGGCTAATCTGCCCACCACTGCCTACTGCTAAGTTTAGGCCCCCTCTTTTGTGCCATGCTTCTCAGCACGCCTAGCATGACCACAATAGAAACGGGTTTTGTCGACGGAAGAATAGTCAAAATGACAGATAAACAATCCCAATATGTCATTTTGTCAATTCTTCCGTCGACAAAACCCGTAAAAAATCCGCTTCTATGGTTATCATGCTACGCGTGCTGGTCTGTGCGAATCTCATCCAGGTCTTTTCTTGATCAGTGTATTTACGAAACCCCACTGCTATAATACATGGATTAAAAATAAAGCTTGTAATGTAAGGTAGCAGAGATGTCATGTCATGCAAAACAGTAAATGAAAAAAGGCCACTTTATTTCATACCATTGATGGCGATGAAATTAATGTCATTTTATCTTATATAAAATCTATAATCATGATTCAGGAACTCGTGGCTAAGTAATAACAGCCGCACGAGTCGATCCAACGGGTTAAGCTACGTTTGCCGGGGTTGGTCCGTGGATGGGTGACCATCTTTACATACCGAGACTCCTCCGTGCTTCGGAAAGCACGGTAAACCGTTCGTCCCGGCTGTTATTCGTAGACCTTTGACAGTCGTTACGGGGCCTCAGAAACCCGAAAGTCTGACAACCAGTCTTACCAAGAGGTATTACCCAGTTACTGGGTTGTGGAGGTCAGATAGGCAGTCGCTCCATGTATAATACTGGTATTGAGCTGCATCTGGTTAGACCGGAAGCCGACCCCAACATAGTTGGGAAAAGGCTAGGCAGATTGATAAAGTCTGCAAGTCATTCAAGCTCTAGTTATCGAAGAACTTAAATAACACTAATTTTGATGACACTTGAACCAACTCCGTTAATCGTCTCATTTATTCTCTACAAACTCCAAAATTAACTGCAGCATCATAACTCTAACTTGCCAACTCCAAAACTTTGCAGCATCAATCGTTTTATCTAAAACATTAACTAATGCAGCGTAGTCAATCTTTAGGACAAGGGAAGGAAAAAAAATCCTTGAGTAATTCCGGGCAATCAGTCTCCGGCTGATAAAAAGGCTTTTATGCCGACTTCCAAAGTCGCTTTGACACGTACCCCTAATTAGTCCTCAGAAATGGATGTTCAGACGAAATTATTTTTGGCGTTCTGGCAGATGTTTTCCTGGGTTTAGTGAAGCTTTGTTGGAGTTGTGTTGTAAGATTAGTGTTTCTATCAGTTTGCAGTTTTTAGAGCGTCTTGTTCTTTCTTCATGTGGTTTGCCGAATTTTTATTTTTTATGCAATGTAGTGAAAAAAACTTTTTCACCTTGGCGTGGCGACCATTGACTTGGCAAATAGATCGTTAGATGCAGAGTTCCGTAAAAGTTCATAATTATTTTGTATACGAATCATGATGCCTTTTACATAACATAACATCTAGTTCTCTCTAGTTTTTAAAATATGATTGACGTGTAAAAGTGTTTGTACAAACCTATTTACAGAAATAAAATCATTTATCATTTATCACACCTTGTTACCCCGAAGGGTTGGGAAAACGTGTACATTATGTGCACTCACATTTCGCCAGCTATGTTTTTAAGTCCCAAGTAATAGGAGGCGAGCCGATTGCCATCAACCGGGGACAAATCCAGACTCCGGACTGCTACTAAAAAATTATAGATAGTAAAGCCCAATAAAACTTTGCCCGATCTGGGAATCGCACCCAGGACCTCATACTGGGCCGTAGTGTTTGCGACTACTAAACCAACGAGGTAGTCAACGCGTCTTTTGGTTCAGTTATAAAAATTCATCAGCGCCTGGTATCTCAGCAACAAGCTAATGATTTCTTTAATCCATTTTTCAAAGGTTTTTGTGCTTTGCGATAATTTCGCAAAATTGATTTCAATTTGCCCCAACGGAAAAAAAACGGTGAACGAAAACATCGTGAGGAAACCGACATGCCTTTTTTTTGGGTGGGAAATTATCAAATAACTTCTCCCGCTCTGGGCGAAGCGAGAGGGCTGACTCAAACCCACCCGTGTTCGTTCAGGCCTTCAAACCGGCAGGCATGCCTGAGAGGTATTTCTCGACGGCATGTGAAGCCAAGTCAGAGGCTCTTGGACGGCTTTAAAACTCTGACACCAGGTTAGTCACCAACCACACGAAAAGACGAAGAATTTGCACCAAACTTGATAAATTTTCTTCAAAATCTCGAATTTCAATCTTTATATCAAAATCACCAATTCCTTAAAATCCTCGCTTTTATTTACCCCTATTTACATTCTATCACTAAGCAGATATCCTAACACAGATCTACAAGTACCAGGACTACATAACATTGCAGTTAGTTCATAATATATGGAGCAGCACGTTATGATGTTACCAAAATTTACGTATCCTCAGAAACTTGTCTTACATAAACTGCTTGTGAGATATCTGTACTGGAGGAAGCTGCTTCGTATTTAAACAATGTGTATTGCAGTGTTCATGAATATTCATAGAACTCTCTTCAATTTGACGGAATTGGAAAATCTTTTACTAACATGATGGAGTAGCCGCCTAGTAATTGTTTAGAATTTTACAAGCCATGTGTAGGACATTAACTACGTCATCTGCCTAACCTTTTCCTAACAACGTTGGAGTCGGCTTCTAGTCTAAGCTAATGCAGCTGAATACCAGTATTTTGTATACAGCGATTGCCTATCTGACCTCCACAACCCAGTTACTGGGTAACACGATAACCCTTAGTAAAACTGGTTGTGAGACTATCGAGCTGCTGACTGACTGTATGAAATACTTAAATTGCGCAGACCACGTACACAAAGAAAGACACGCCCTGTTTGTATTTCCTGTGCGTGTCCCAAAAAAAATTATTTTCTTTTTCTTTCTTTCAAAAGCCCACCAAAAATGATCTTCTGAACTCAGTTCAATCTATGAATGGTCATAATGCAATAATCTACGTCAGGTTCGAGGACGAACCCATCGATGATCGCAGTACGTTACGAAGCTATTATAACGCTGGGAAGCTGGTTCCGAATCGAATAGTCAGTCAGACTCTCCATCAGTTGGACATAAGCCTCAAAGCCTCTACAATCAACAGAAAACTATTGAAACTCTGAAAAAAATCAACATTACACAGTGAAAAGTCACAATCTCCCAAAAACAGTCCACACCAACAAAGTTCACACGAGCAGCGCAACAACAGCTAACTAACAGTAAAATAGGTGCCACAAAGTAAAAGGGACGGGTCTCAAACAATGCGTCGCTCACGGAGCGCGGCCGAGCAGAATAATTTGCAAGTTATTTAAATGTGCGAGCTGCTAACTATGGCAGGACTTTGGCGGTGCACCGATTTTCGTTGGGATATAACGCTAGGCAGGATAGAGAGCGACGGGAGTGTTTCGGTGAATTTGTTGGGATATAAGAGTAAGCTTAGATAACGTTTATGCCTTTGTGTTATAAACGGAGAGAAAAATGTATTGTTAAAATAAATATTAAAATATTTTTTAACCTAAATGACGTCTCTTTGACTAATAATCGGACATTGTTGAAAATAAAGGCATTCAAAAATCAACTCGGATGTAACATGTCACTTTATATTTATCGGGTACTTTAATGCAATTGTAAAAGTGCATTAAAGTAACCGAATCACACCGCTATCAGTCGTCACCTCTGCAAAATCTCGCATCAAAGTCACGTAGAAACTCAAAGCTAATTCTTTGACCAAAGCCCAAGCTAGTCCTTCGGTGCGCTAAGTGCTCGACTGCCCGGTCCTTTACAACACCTTTGAAATAGGGATTATGACTACAAAAGGATTTGAAACCATATTTATGATGCGCCTGACTTTGGAGACACTTTGTAAATGAGTCCCCCTGGTATTGTGAAGGAGTATGTTGAACTTGATGCACTAATTTTATGTGATATGTGGCATTAATAGTAAGGTTAAAAGGGGAGTTGCCCTGAGTTTAAAAATGTTATTAGTTTTTACTTTACTCTGTAACAAAGTATATCCAAGTTCTACGTGTGCACTATCGCTCACCCGTTGTCCTGACACTGAACTGAACTGAACTGACAGATTGTGATTGTTTATCTGTCATTTTGTCTATTCTTCCGTCGACAAAACCCGTTTCTCCAGTGGTCATGCTACGCGTGCTGGTCTAACATGTCTCACTATATCATTATTTTATGTAGTTACTAGTTACCTCATTTACCTCGATCGTTACGTTCCTCAACGATACAGAAAATTGTTTCTCCTAGCAGGCTTAAACTAGTGCCTGCTAGGAGTTAAATAATGAACACAAATTCTTATCTTCCACACGATATCACTACATAAAGGCAAACAGCAAACACACGTAACGAATAGTTTATTCAGTAAAATCACCGCTCGCTGAACCCAATGACCGTATGTCCCACAACTTACAACACCTGGATTATTTAGCGTAACTTTAGATCCAGCATTATACATTGCGCGTCTTCTTTGCCTTCTAAACTAACGCAGCGAAGAAAACCGGTAATGTATGCCACGCGAATGCGTAAGCAAGTGAAATTTACATGTAAAATGGTAGTTCCATTGCCGCGCTATCGTTGGCGTTCAAAGTTATGCAGATTCGTAGGAAATCCCATGGAAATGAAATCGTCTAAGTTGCTGGGAAATGTTAGAAATATTTCTCTGCTTAGATTGTTAGAATGCGTCTGGGTAGTTTGAGTCTAGACTTAAATTTATGTTGAGTCTAACTGGGTTTTTGTTTGGGGTACCATGTCCGTCTACTTTTAGTTCAAAATATTGCGAAATTAAGTTTGAGCATCGCAACGTCTTTTTTTATTTACCGAACTTACCTTGACTATTCATAGGTGTCGAGTTCGAACCCAAGGCACGCACCTCTGACTTTTCGGATTCATGTGCGTATTGTATATTATCACTTGCTTCAAAAACGGTGAAGGAAAATATCGTGAGGAAACCGACCATGCCTGAGAGATATTTCTCGACGGCATGTGAAACCAAGTCAGAGGCCTATGGGCGGCATAAAAATTCTAGTCACCGGGCTACTCACTAACCACACCAAAAGAAAGAAAGACACTATCTATTAAATTTCTTGAAAAATCTCATTTTGTGTCTGAAAAACAAAATTCAAGAACACATAGTTAGCACAAAGTACACATACACAAACAGGCCTCTCGCTGCTAAACATACACAAAGTACACATATTGATGAGGTTTTGGAAAAAAATACTGCACTTGCTTACATAAAACCTCAGTTTCTATCCCCTTTTTTAGATGGAAACTTAATTGACCCTAAACTCTCTAATACAATACTCTCTAATACTCTGTGTGTCTCTAATACAAATCTCATTCAAGATTACCATAGATCTTCCTATCACATCAAACAAATCACTGCCACAACCTACACCAGTTACTACCCGCACTCTACATAGTTCAGAAGCGCGTTAACTATCTGATAGTCAATTGATTGCGGTAAATACTTGGCACCGGTCGCGCCGCAATGCAGTCTGACAACTGATGTGGTGGACAGTTGAGCAAATCATTGTCAGTTTATGTTGATAATGTGTGAATACTGTTGCCTAGCTCTGTGACTATGTTATGAGATAAATTATTAGTTGGTAGATACTAGAATTGAATAGATGGATAAAAGTAGGGTTCAGCGTTTTTGTTTTTTTAACTGTTTTAGTAATATTGGTATGGTTAGCAGAGGTAGCCTAGTAGTAACGGCCGCGACTTACGGGTTGTTGCTTGTAGGTTCGAACCCAGACATGGGCCATATTTTGTGTAAATTGTTACATCACCACTGCTCTCAAAACGGTGAAGGAAAACATCGTGAGGAAACCAGCATATCCTAGAACCAAAAACTCGAAGACATGTCACATTTACCAACAGCTGGGCCCGCGTGGTAGATTACGGCCGATTCCCTCTCAGCGAGAGGAGACCTGTTTCCCAGCAGTGGGATTATTATAGGCTGATTTATGCAGGTATGGTTTGAGACATTCGTGTTAATAAATTCTAGATGGATATTTTTTTTTTTGTAACAACTATATTTTTTTTTTGTTTACAATATTATCTAAAAGTCTGGATTTTTTATTAAAAGATTGTAACAGTAAAATACTTATGGTATCTTTATCTGTTTACATAGATGACTTAGGAATACATTTGCTTAGCTCTCCGTTTAGAGTGTGCTATATTTTGTTATGATTTGAATGATGGAATATCAGATGTTTTTTTGCTTAGCAGAAAATGTACACTTTTAAGTTAGTGAGCAAGCATGGTTAAGTTAGTTATTAAATTATGTACCTTGTCTGCATGAGAAGAGCTTTTGCCCCGCAGGTGGGTGGTCATTGATAAGATGGTATTTTAATTTATTTATAAATTCCAAAATGAAAAAGGTCTTATGTAGTTTTGGAAGCTGCTTACCTACTTTTAATTAAGATTGTAAAATTGTAACTAAGTAAATATTGTTGTTCAGAAACAAACCGAAATGAAACACCCATCGGCCTTCAAACATACTGTGATACCCATAACACAGTATAAATAAGTAACAGTATTATATCTTCATAGAAAACGTCCAAAACGACGCGCTACGGAATTCCTGTGTATATCAGTACGCAACAGCATTGAGTGCGTGGCAGCTGAAGGTTTTTCAGCCCAGCGGTCGTAATGATTTCAAGGTCACTGCCGAGACGTAATACTGTTACTTTATTATACTGTGCCTATAATAAAAGAAAACCCGTCTAAAACAAATAAGTCCGAATGTATTTTTTTATTCCCACGGTAGATTAAATGAAAACACTCATTACATTCATTGGCTGGTTCGTTACGGTCGCAGGCTCGATTCCCGTTAGATGTCGTAATCGCTCTGTTGTTTTACGATTAGTCATAGTGGGAAATTGTTTGAATGGATCTTTGAGATTTTTTTTTATATTACCGTTGGGTGAAGGTTTTGTTCAGTATTCAAGAAAAACAAAAGTATTTTTATTCAAAATGAACTGGAGCTCAGCACATTAAAAGTATCTGTCAGTTCTCAAATAACGGCTTTTGTCACATAACCGTGGTTATTGAACAGTGGTGGCTCAGTGGTGACATTACCGACTTACGAGTTGGTTCGAACCCAGGCAGACGGTTTACTTTGTGTAAATAATTTCATCACCACTGCTCTCAAAACGGTGAAGGAAAACATCGTGAGAAAACGGGCATGTCCTGGAACCAAAAAATAGAAGACATGTGACATGATCTACCCCGCAATGGGCCCGCGTGATCTATTGCAGCCCACGCCCGCTCACCGAGAGGAGGCCTGTGCTGTGTCCCAGCAGTGGGAACTCGATAGACTGATTATGCTGTAGTCATAAAGAGAAGAAGAAATGGCGTTAAAACCTTTCCAGAAAAATAGTAGTTCACATCTGGCCACACTCTAACTATTTTTGCTAAGTACAACTAGAAAAATTCAAGTATGCAACTTACACTGATTTTTGAATCACCAATGGACGTAGCTGGTCCTTGTCCAGCAATAGTATATTGTAGACCAGAATAGAACATCTTATTCTTTCACAATGTCAGCTAACCCCACATATATACCACGAACACTTCTCTCAATGTCAAAACAGACCCAAAAGCCTTGACTCCCTTCCTTACTCACCACTGCATCGCTTAACACTCAGACATTAAAAATAAACATTTACACCAACTATAGTCAGTTCCTAAAGTATCAGATAAAAGTGTAAACAAACCCTGTTCAGTTTTAATTCTTACGCAATCACTCACTAAAGAGAATTAGTAACACATTCATCCGTATTTTAACAAGGTTTAAACTTTATATCTGACCACTTTTCCAACACTAAGTTTGAAAAACATTATTAAACTGTGATTGAAAAATCATCGTCGAAAATTGAGGCTATAAAATTAACTTCCGTTGTCAAGTAAACCATTTTGAAGTAGATTTGAAATAAGAATTTTAAACTATTCTCAAGTGGCACTACAAACTGGCATCCACCGATAGTTATGTTTTCTGATCTAACTGTTTACATTTTCGTCAGATAGTTTAAGAATAGACCATATGAACAGACAAATGATTATAAACATTAAACAGTGTCTTTGAAAAGGAAACGAAGGATGTAAACAGACAGACTTACGATTTAGACGCGCGTCTGTCATACTTGATGTGTTTACTGCCTTAAGTTGTTTGATTTTAGTGTTGAAATGTTTGGGTGTGTGTGTGTGTGTATTTTGAGATTTCGAATGCGAGTTTATATTGTTGTGTGGTTTTTGGCAAGGATAGGAATCTTAATTCTGTTGGCGTCATTAATTAGGTCTACGCGAACAAACAAATAAAAGTGGTGGCATTCCGGGAGTGCCGACAGAAGTGAAAACTTGAACAAAATCGCTTTGGTGGAAGAAAAATACTTGTATAGAACATTGGTCCTAACCTTATCTAAATAAAGAGCACAATCGAGTTTACAAAAAAAAAAAAAACTTCCGAATCTTTTAAAGTAAATATACTTGCATAGAACATTGATCCGTAACGTTAAATAAATAAAGAGCACAATCGCGTTTACAAAAATAAGGTGTCGTCACGGTGTCGCGAAATCAATGGTTTAGTCCCATCTCAAAAATGCCCAACGCGCCTAAAGAAGTTTTCACTTTAAAAAAATGGCCTTCCGTAAATTATGAACATCGTTAGTTTTTAACCTATCGGTATTATTTCCGTGAGATTATAAACCGTCGAAAAATTGTGAACTGCTACAAACCATTTACAATTTAACGCATTATAATTTTTCGATAGGTTATTTATAATCTAAACATAGATAGAATAGGGAAACCGACAAATTGTGAACTAGTGTCAAATTTGCTTGCCACGTAACGCACCTTGCGCTAATACCAAAATAGCCTCCCCTAACTGCGAGCGACTTGGAAGTAAGTAGCTCTCGCCAGCCGCTGCCGCGGCACCGCTCGCTTCGCTTGCTCGGCTTGCGCGCGTTTGGTTATAGTTCTAACCCAACCTAACCCTCTTCACCAAGTTCACAATTTTCGACAGTTTATAATCTAAGCAACGGAAATAATACTAGTATATTATATATTAACGGTTTTCATATTCTTACGGTAACATCTCCATCCATCTGTCACCTGGCCAATGACTGACAAGGGCGAATAAAAAATAATTTGGTTATGTTTGACTTAAATGCAAATAGGCTGGCAAACAGGCTGAAAACCTACCGAATGTAAATTGTTTATCTATGCCTAGATACCTGAAACACTAAGCTTTGTGGCTTTGTTCTGCTGTCCTTAGAGATAAACTTACACACACAGTAATAAATACTACATCGAATCTTTATTCAATTTGCACGACCTTATAAAAAACATCTCATTATTTTCTCAGCTGGTGTCACACACTATAAAACAGTCCATCTGTCCGTCTATTCGTCATTCTGAACTAGTAACGTGCCCCAGTTTCGGTTCTAACAATAACCGTTTTATTATCGTTTCGTAAGAATCGGGGCGACGACGGTTCATTGAAAGAGATGAGTAAATAAATACGAGGTGTTTTGTTGGTAGTTTTTTCTAATTTTTAAATCGAATTTTCTAAACGCTCTAGATACTGAAAAACTTGTGTAAAATACAGTGTGTCTTTATAATGTGCACATATCAAAATGAGGGAATCTATGCTTAATTTTATCGACGGAAAAAAAAAAAAGTATTGCTTTTTTTTAAATGTACAAAAAAAAATAGATAAAAATAAAACATGTTTATTTTCAATTGAGGGTAGTTTTTTTCCACAATTTTCATTTTATGAGGACGCCTAATTACTTCCAATCATTATGGAGTTTGTTTCATCGCGATAGAACATTTAGTTTAAAAGTTACACTGTTTTGTTTAAAAAATTCCATAAAAACTATTTAGATTTTTATAAACATTTTCCATAGTCCTGGAACCAAAAAAGGCCGACTCCCTCTCACAGAGAGGCCTGTGTACCAGTGGGAACATTATAGACTGATTATGGACCTGCTAATAAATCACCAGGCATCGAAAAGTAGGGTCAATAAATACGTTGTTGATCGCAGGAAGAAGATGACATTGACAATCCTTAGAGATATTGCCGTCATTAATGTTGGTTTGTCAAAGCTCCGCGTTCAGAAACATCAAAAATTATTTGCGGTTCGTGTTCACCATGGTCTTGTTCGTTCGTGCGTACTCGACTTTAAGTAGATACAAAATATCACATATTGTGAATCAATCAACATTTCGTACTCAGCGTATTAATTCTACACACACCGATTTTCCACATCTTACACAGTAATTAAATTAAAACAATTACCAACCCTGGCGAGAACATAACTAAATAACACTAAGCGGAAAGCACTTTAACTCCTCAAAGGGAAAAATAAAAAGGAAATGATGGTTCAGAATAACGGAAAATTAACTTAAATGTTACGTTTGAAATTCGTAAAGTTAAAGTCATACATTATGGCTCACTTGCTCAGTCTGAAATTCGCGAAAACATTGTTTTGAGCGTGGTTCATGCCAAAAGTACAAACGCTTTCGCCTCTCGAGTGGAAACAAACAAGTTTTCAAAGCCGAGCTCCTGGTGTTTTAGGGTGGGGTTATAGGAGCGATTAGCGTGTAAATTAATAACGTAATAAAAACAAAGAAAAAATAAGAACAACGCTAAAATTGATGATGATAATTTGCTAAATAAAACGCAGGGACGAATTCTCGGAGACCACTTAAACTTTTTCACATGCTACTTAAATGGTTTTGGACAAAAAGAGCTCCTCTTAACTGAGAATTTAATCTATCATTTCAACAGCACCTGTAACCGAGAATGACAGCGTTATCCCGATGTCTGATTTTCGACAGACATATTTTATACTAGCTTCTCTCCGGACTTCGTCCGCATGAAATTTCGTCTCCCCATCCACCGCGTCGGATCCCATCGCCTGCGCGCGCTATTACTTCGATTTTGCTTAGCATTCTTTCTGTTTTTTTCTTTCTTTTTGCTGTGCTCCTCGGGTCGTAGCGGTACGTTACATATCTTTAGACTTAGTCTAGGATTGGGTTACCTGATGCAAACATATTTATATATTTTTTCAAATCCGACTGGTAGTTCCGGAGATTACCCCTACATAAAAATACAATAGACGTGGATATATTTAGTAACCTGTTCGCTTAGCTATTTCTAAAGAGCTATAAAAAAACGCAGAGAAACACATTTGACTCTGCGTTCAGCGCTCGGTGTGGCAACACGCCGTGTTCGGGTTCGCGACAAGTCAATCGTCATCCTGAGGATGCTTCGTTGAGAGGTGAAACACGTGTCGATTTCTTTCAGGGTTTTTTTATAGCTCTTTAGAAATAACTAAGCGGAACAGTTTACTAAATCTATCCACGTCTATTGTATTTTATAATGGATTTCCACAAGGTCACGCCTGAATCAATTAACTACCCCTACATACAAACTTTCGTTATCTGTAAAACATTTGCGTTGAAGTATGGAATATCATTCTACTCTCACTGATTTTATATAGTCATTTCTGTCCTCCCTTAATGCCACGAAAATTCTACTCGCTTCTCGACCACAACCGTGTCCTCATCCCTTCAATAAGTTGAGCACTGCCGTCATTCATCTCATTTAAATACGAGTTTGCGACACCTAATGCGCCGCTACATCTCTGGCTACATTTTTCAGGTCCGTCAGAATCCCTCTTTGATGTGCTTGAGATATTGCAGAAGTTAGTGAGTCATCAGCTGAGGAAGATGTGTTTATGGTATGGAGATGATGGGCTTATAGGAGTCTATGCTAACTGGTATATTTGTGTTATTTTGGCAAACGGGCAGATGGAAAATTGTTACTGCCGCCTGCAGACACCTCATCATCTGCCTAGCCTTTTCCCAACTATGTTGGGACCAGTATTTTCAATGGAGCGACTGCCTTATTTGACCTCCACAACCTAGTTACTATGTAACACGATACCCCTTGGTGACAATCGGGACCAACGGCTTAACGTGCTTTCCGAGGCACGCAGGGATCTTGGTATGTAAAGAATGGTCACCCATCCACGGACCAACCGTGGCAAGCGTAGCTTAACCTGATCGATCGTTCCGAGCGGCTGTAATTACTTAGCCACAAGCGCATGCAGACACCTGCAATACTGAATTGTAGATTAGTACCTATCCGAATGCAGAGAGTTAGTTGATTAGCCCCAGGTCATTAGTATGAACCCTTTTTTTTCGCCTGAGATATGTGAAAGAAAGAAAGAAAAAACGTTTATTTGTGGAACAATGACGCAAAAAAAAGTTTAAAATACAAAAAAAAAGAGAAAAAGTTGGGGAAAGCATGCGTCACATCCACGAAAATCGGCTATCGCTCAGCATTATGCTGCGACCCTATGGAAGACAGTGCCCAGCGCTGGTTTTCAGCGAATTGCGGTCAAAAACCTATAATTATTGTCAGCCTTTTCATTACTGGTTAAACGCGCTCCTAAACGCCAAAGAGTTATTAGGCAGTTCTAAATTCCATGAGGGTCTAATGGATGACAAACATATTTAAAAAGCTTACGCCACTGAGTAACAAACAAGTAACAAACACACATAACACAACATCATGCCTTGTTTCCCCGAAGGGTTGGGGAGAGGTGTCCCTGTAGCAGGTACACCCACATTTCGCCAGTTATGTTTAAGGTCCATGTATCTTTTACATCGGACTGCCGGCGGGCCTATACAAACAAGTAAATAACAGTAAAAAAAAATTAAATCCCCCGACACAAACCTTTCCTACTCCATCACCGGACCCTGTTCACCATCTATTTATAAGCTATTCATTGAGACCACTCCAATGAGCGCAAACACGATACCTGTGCTGTAAGTTGCTAAGGGAGTTGGGTATCCTGCAAATTCCAGGTGATTCTGCAGCATCAGTTGAAGGTTCCTATGTTCTTCTGATATCATTGAAGTAACAGAATAACAAACTTCAAATCGATCAGACCTGTTTAGGATACTCACATCCTTAATTCATCAACTAGAAAAGATAATCTTCAAACAGCTGAACCCATTTTCATAAAACATATCTAAGAACCATCGCATCGCTAGAAAACCTGTTTTCAAATTAAAAAACCGCATTCAAATCGGTTCACCCGTTTAAGAACTACGGTGCCACAGACAGACACACAGACACAGACACATAGCGTTCAAACTTATTTAACACCTTTCTTTTTGCGTCGGGGTTAAAAACAACGAGAGCTCATAACACTTAAGGCTCCCGTAGACACGCGCGGCGAGACACTGCGACGCGCTTGTCCGCGAGAGACTTAATATATTTCCCAATGCCTTGTATCTTTTAGACAAAAGCATAAATCACATTGGCTCTTTTTAGCTCCATTCCAACTTGTAGAAAAATTAATTCAAAGTGGAACGGAAAATAACTCAGAAACACCAGAAAAAGTACAAAAAATATCGCTTTTGTATTGTTTATTGTGTTGAAAGGATTAAAAACAGAGTCAAATTGAATACGCAATGGTATTTGCAAAACTTGTTGGTATTCCATTTCGGTCAAATGTATAGTGGCTAAGAGCTGAGATTTTTAAAAGTTTCTTTTACTCATGAGTTTTATTTGTAAGTTTAGTTAAGGTAGGGGGAGAATAAAATAAACTATGGATGCTGGTGATCCAATCAGAAAAGAAGAGATCCGCAAGAGAACCAAGATAACCGACATAGTCAGAAGAAATGCCAAACTTAAGTAGCAGCAGAATTGACGGGGTTCGCTAGGGCCGATGCCTGCCGGGGTTGCGAAGAAAACCGAAAGGGAGATCATGGCCCCCGGCAACAGGGCACCTGAAGGAACACGGGTGAGTTTTAGTCAGTAAGAATCTGACACACCCTCTCGCTCCACCCAGAGCGGGAGAGTAAGTAAATAATATTAATAAAGTGGCAGTGGGTAGGGCACATTGCTCGCAAAACAGATGACTGATGGGGCCGAAATGTTCTGAAGTAGCGACCGCGTAACAGAAGACGTAGCGTTTGAAGGCCCACAAGGTGGTCTGAAGACCTGGGGAAGGCCGCAGGAATCCGCTGGATACGAGAAGCACAGAACCGGTCGAAGTGGCGGTGCTTGGGGAGGTCTATGTCCAGCAGTGGACGTCTTTCGGCTGAAATTATGATAATGATGGATGGATGAATTGTGTGAAAGATGAAGATTTATGGAAGAAGAAGTAATGCTGTGGACTATGACAGGAAGATGATAATGATTTTATTAAATTGGTGATATAATAAACTCATTATACATAATTTAGTCATGATTTAATGAACTCATAATTGAATCGTGATCTACCTTTGCAGTGTAGTTGCTAAATGAGTAGGCAATCATAATCTTAAATTATTCATCAACCGGCGTGCGTGTATGACCACATGTATGAACGTAAACGAAGCAAAAGGAGTATGTAAGGATCGTAGCAGGTGGCGTTCTGTAGTTTCTGCCTACCCTCATTAGACGAAGGGGTGAGAAGGGGTGAGGGGTGGTGGTGGGTGAAGGGGTGAGGGGTGATTTCATGTATGTATGCGTATTCGACAATATTTATGTAGGATTTTCAAAATTACAAAGAGCATTTGTATATGATAGCCATACAATATAACGCAAAAGTCACCCAAAAATCGCCAAGGTCAATTAATTCCAGAGTAGGTTGCTATGTCACCCATCTGTCATTCGGTCTATAGTGGTCGGGTGTCGACGAAACAACTTGAATAAAGGATCCTTCGATAAATCTACGTCGGTCCACCAATCGTCGATATATGAGTGGGTTCCAAGCATTTCTTTTCAGGCGATACAATAGATTTGGGGAACAATTACGTATGACAATAGCAAGTATGAAGTTAATATAATAACAGACCTTCAGACCGAGTTGCGGCCATGGCGGCCAATCTCAGCGGAGACTAGCCGCCGACTCAGGAGATATTATAGTGCTCAAGTGTGTGCGCAGACTAGAAACAGGTGCACTCTCTGTTCCCTCACTCTCATAGTCCGATGGACGGCAATCCGACACGAATGGAGAGAGATCAGGCGCAGGGCCAACAGCTTAACGTGCTCTCCGAGGCATTACAACGCCAACTTCCAAACTCCAGGCTGTTTCTGAGACAGAAATTCCTAACGGAAAAATGCAATAACACTTTGCCTGAACTGGTAATCGAACCCCTGCAGGAGCCCGCGCTCAGCAGTCCCGCTTGTGACCTCTACACCAACGAGGCAGACAAAAGTTAATATACAAGGCCAATGTAAAGCAATAAAAATAAATATGTCTCTGAATTACCATTAAGTTTCCTGTTTCGTATTTGGCTTCCTTTTTACAGCAGTAATTAGGGAAAATCATGGTATTCGATGTTTTCGGTAGGACGATAAATTAGGGGAGAAATCAAAACGATTTTAAAAGCGAATTCTTTTCATACGAATATTAAGGCATTGTAAAGCTTCTGCCCGCAGCTTTGGGCGCGAGCCTATAACCTTCCTCAAGAATTGGGCTATCCAAAATAAAAATATTTTTTCAAATCCGACTGGCAGTTTTAGATATTACCACCTACATACAAACTTACAAATAAACAAATTTTACCTCTTCATAACATTAATAGTAAATAGTATATTATTAGTATAGATTACCTAGAAGTAATTATAATTATTTCGTACATTGGTTGGGTACATTGGTTCCTTCCTGTGAACAATTAACTTCTTAGATCTACTATTAAATCAGTACCTTCAAAAATTTATTTTTCAATATGTCCTTCTCAAAGGAAATAACAAATTCCACCCTCAATACCTGTCCCTATCCTGTTAGCAATAGAAAATATAAGCAACACGTAATAAAACCGCAACTTCTTTCCCATTTGACCTCATACGTGACAGGGAAGCATGGTACCGATTAATTCTCCTCCTAAGTGCACACTGGACTTGAGTTCTGATTACCCCACTGGAGCTAAGTGCCTTGATATTAATTTAGCACCGAGTTTTATCAAGAAAAGTATTTTCTTGTGGCGATAATTCTTGGTTATCGAGCAACAGTAGCTTCGTATTGAATAGCCGGTATTGTTAAACAATTTTTGGTAGTAACCAGTGTCTTTAGGGTTCCGTATCCGAAGGGTGTATAAATGAAACACTATTATTAAGCCTCCGCTGTCCGTCCATCAGTTTGTCAGCGGGCTGTTTCTCATGAACCGTAATACTTACCGTACACAGTTGTCACAGATTTATTTCTATTGCAGCTATAACAACAAATAATAAAAACTAATAAAGTTAGTTAACAATTAAAAGGGGTAGACAAGGAACCATACAAGAAACGTGTTTTTTTCGACAATTTACGGTAAATTTTGTACGGTGGTACGGAACCCTTCGTGTGCGATTCCGAATAGCACTTGGCCGGTTTTTAGAAATCCGAGCCGGAAGACCCTTAAATATACCAGCCTGTGGTCCCACTGCAGGGCTTCTCTTCTCATACAGAGAAGGCACGAGCATTGATCACCACGCTTGCTCAAGACGGGTTGGCATTTTCAGGCTTAAATTAACTATAAGTCCAGGTCCAGGAAGACCCTTACTGATATGAAAAATTTTATCAGAACCAGGTCATATTTTGAGATTAATCTTTATCCCTTCTTTCAAAACTGACTGTGTTAATTCAGTGAACTTATAGCGTAAACACGAAAATAAAAACAAATACGCAGGAGGTCCGGAGGGTTGGATTTCCAGGTCGAACAAAGTGTTTTTGATTTTTCCATCAGAAATTTCTCAGTATCAGGGAGTTTAGATTTGTGCCCGGTTGATGGCATTAGATTCGCCCCTATTACATGGGACTTATAACACAACTGGCGAAATGAGGGTGTACTATGTAGGTACACTTCTGCCTAACCTTTCGGGAAAAATAGGCGAAGTTGAATATTGGAAAAACATTTATAAATTACAGTTTTTATCTATAATGGGGTTAATAAAACTCACATTGACACTTTCCATTTACAATGAAAAATTACCACCGATTCACATTACAACTTCCCTACATTTTCAGTATCACGTTCCAAAACTAATTGCCCGATATCAATCTAAAGTGCCAATTTAAAATTACAAAACAAATATCGTTTTTATCGTCCCGTAGGCCCGGGCCTACGATTATATTACGGGTTCAGAACCCATAATGATCGGTGCGAGAACAATAGCGTTGACCATAGTTATAGAGTTATAAACCTTTTCAATTCTTAGCTCATTTACAATTGCTAATGTTTTTATTGTGTGCTGCTGAGATTTGAGACATTTTCTGTGTAAAGGTTCGGTATAGTTGTGTTTCTATGAGGAGTTTTTTTAGTTAAAGATGACATGGTCATCATCTGCCTAGCTTTTTCCCAACTATAGGGTTCGGCTTCCGGTCTAACCGAATGCCGCTGAATACCAGTATTTTACATGGCGTGACTGCTTATCTGAACTCCACAACTCCATTACTGGGTAAGAAGATAACCCTTGGTAGGACCGGTCGTCAGACTTTTGGGCTTCTCTCTACCAGTAAACGTACCCGTACTATCAAAGATCTACGAATTACAGCCAGAACCAATGGCTTAATAACGTGCATTCCGAGGCACGGAGGGGTCTCGACCGGGGTAGCTTAACCTTCGACCCATGTGGCTGTTATTATTTAGACACGAGCCCCTTTAAAGAAGGCATAGTCTACCTCCATAAATCAAATCTGATAAAAAATAAACCTTCTGTGAAGAAAAAATGTCTACTCCTTTACTGTAATGATGTCCTTTTAAAAGCACAAGTGAGCATGATCATCATCCTTTCGACCTTTGCCAATTTATTTGGAATTTTCCATATAAGATACATCTCTGTCAACCATAATCTCTGTATTCATCCCTTTCAGACAATTCATCCATCGTTTCTTTGGTTCTCCCTTCAATGCAATCATGACGCTTTGCACATTCATAAATAGAATCTAGAAAAAGTGAAACTCATTTATAAAAAGAATGAGTTCCAACATGAGTATTTTTTTTCATTCCTTTTATGAAAAAAAAAAAAAAAAAACAAGAGCCATATTCTGTAAATGAACACTATTCTGAATGTCCTTCAATAATAAGGCGTAATCATCAATCATATTCTGTGAAAATATCAAAAGCTAAATGGAGTTGTTTCGTTACCTAGTCTTTAAGAAATATTCAAAGAAATTGTATTTGTAGTGAGAATTGTTTCTACTAGTTAGTTCTAGTTATTTAAGCGGACTGAATGGCACTTTAGTGATAAAATACTCTGAGATTAATTTTATGAAGCTTTGAGTAAATGAGCGATATTATTATTTAGAAGAATGTCCGATAATCAATCTTACAAAAGGGTATCGTATTACCCAGTAACTGGGTTATTCAGCTGCATCCGGTTAGACTGGCAGCCCACCTCAACATAGTTGGGAAAGTCCAGGCAAATGATGATATAGGTACCAACCTATAATTTCTTCTCGAGAAGGTTAGGGATAAAACTACTCAATGCAGGTTATTTATGTAAAAATAACATAATTTCTTAGTATTGTAGATAAAGACCTGCTTACTCTCACGTACTATATGAGAAAAACTCAGGTCGCGTATCTATCTAATAGCTTTAAACAAGCAATTCTTGTATATATGTATATATATAAACTGGAAACGGCTCCAACGATTTTCACAAAAACGGGTCATCCAGATATTAAAATATTACACACTCAGCGGGGCTGATTGCTGGGAGCGTTGCAGAAACTACCTACATACATGTATGTAACTAACGCCACTAAAGGAAATAATCAATTTTGAACAAATTTTTGTCTCACCTTTCCATCATTAATTAATCAGTAATTATTACAAATTGTAAATGACGTACTAGTCAGCAATAACTCAAAAACGTTACGTAAAATCTCCCTCAACCTAAAATGAAGGCTTATAAATTGTAAAGCGGACCTCTAAAATCTAATTAAGCTCGTATTGCAAGTGTTTATTGCCGTACAATTATCGCGGACCATAAATCCAGCTCGGAGGACTAATAAAATGACGGAAGAAAAGAGCGCGAAACGCACGGACGCCATTACAAAAACGCGGGAATTGGCGCGAATTCAATTTGAAATAACTATTAGTTGTTTAATAGTTATTAGGTTTTAATGGAAGATTTTTTTAATTGCTTAGTTGTTTTTAAGGTGAGTTTTATGACTTATTGCCGACGTTGTAGTCAATCTTTACTGACTGTTAAATCTAAAATTACCTTCTTATTATTTTCAAAACTGTTGATGGACTGTTTTTCTGATTAGGTTTGATAAGAAATATTTAATCACAAATACATTTTCGAAGAATATACAGCATTAATTTATTTACTAATATAAAACAGGAAGATTTTTGCATTTATAAACAAAGACTTTCATTTATAAAACTGGAAGGCAGCCGATGCAATTATGTGTAACCTTATCGAAATTATAAATAACGATGCCTCGCGGCTTTGTGCAACTAATTAACTTAGTGCAATTAATATTATTCTAGTAAATTCAGCATAGATTTAACTTGTTAGAATTATTTATTATGTCCTTAATCTTGGACAAAAGGTGAAAAACTCTTTTCTAATACCTAACGCAAATTGTAGAATACTGTTGCTTCCGTATTTAAGTCGATTAGTACCTGGGCGACCGAGCTCTGCTCGGGTGAAAATAGAGAATGCTCATTGAATAGTATAGGAAAGTTCATAATAATCCATGATAGTACTTACTTATTCCATGCTACCATATCATTATTCCAATGGCATTATTCTCATGTCATTATTATTCATAATCTTGTTCTAAACTTTGGACCATTCATGGTGACTGACAGATGTCATTAGTGACAGCAGCTACCTCAGCATTTATGCGAATGAAAAAGTGTTTACAGTACAAATATGTTCTTAATGTCCCTCGGCAAACCTGGTGTTTCGTCAGTCGTCGGATTTCTATCATTTGGCCTTTGCACTTATTGCAGACCGGACGCTCTTAATCAACTTGGAAGTATATAGAGTTGTTAATACTCTTTTAAATTTATGTAATTTATTTAAAAAATGGACGGAAAGCCGCTAAAGTCACAGGCACGACAGATTGGAAATTCGTTTTACAACTCTATATAGTTTACACAGAAATCAAAACAAAACAACAATGAAGTACTTAGTTCTGAATTCAAATTATTATACACGATAAATCGAATAATTGATGGACATGGAAATTAGCATTCGTTTGTATTCGGAAATCCGATGATACCCGAGCGACATTAAGAAAATAGACTGTACATATCTATTAAATAGATAAACTATACCAATCAATTTCCAATGGATTGTAACGCCATCTGTCACCCATATTCAATACCCACGAATATGTTCCGTATCATCCATCTATTAGAGGGACCCAAGTCACGATCTTTAAGTGATTTATATCCAAACTTGTCGTGTGCGCCCGTCCTTATAACATTTTCCATTTCGCTTGTCTATGTCTAGCGAGCGATTTTACGCGCGGATACACTTGACGGTACTGTCTGTCGTTTTAGAGAATCAGATATTTTCGGATATTGTGATTTAAAAAGAACAATGTAAAATTTTTAAAGAAAATTCGCTTCCAAAATACATACTTACGCTTACTTTCCATGGGGGTAGACAGAAACTACAGAAGGTTATCTGCAAAGATCATAGTCCTTTTGCTTCGTTGACCTTAATACATTTAGGCATATGCGCACGGCTTTAGATTTTTCCTAAACTGCTCCATTTGTTGACTCATAAATTGTTCGAAACAAGTATTATGATTATTGTTTCTATGTTACGTATTATTTTGATTTCTGAGTACTAAACTTATAGGAAAGCCTGTACTATTTTGCTTTAATATAATGATTTCGTGGAAAAGACTAACTTGTTTCAAAGGAGAAGGAGCGTCTATTACTGAGTACAAACCTCTAATTGACGAAAAGGCGATGTTCTCAGAATCAATCAATTAGTCCTGTTTCATCCTTACTGCTTACCACAAAACAGATAGGTACAAAAGGTCAGCTCTATAGTAAACCATAATGTTCCGTTTATAAGCTATCCATAATGTTCCCACTGCTGGGACATACGCCTTTTCTCTGTGAGAGGGAAGGTGGACGTAGTGGCTGTAATCTACCATACGGGCGTAGTACGTGATGGTGGATGTCATATATCTTCGAATTTTTGGATCTAGGACATGCCGGCTTCCTCACAATGTTTTCTTTCACCGTCTTGAGAGCAGTGGTTATGAAATAATTTACACAAAGTACAGTGCTTGTCTGGCAGCGAAGTCGCGGCCGTCTCCAATGGGCCACCACTGCTCAGTTCTTTAAAACAGCAAAAAGAGGCGCACTCACACATAGACACGTACGTACGGCGATCTCAAACAAATGCCAGTCGCAAGTGCGCTTGCACTCACTGTACGTGAAGCGTGTCTATGTCTGCGTGCGTTTTCATTCCTTGTATTGAGCTGACCTTCTGCATCTTGTGCCAACACTATCCTGCCCAATCTATGTAATAAATTATTGTGAATCGGAAAATGTTTGTTACTCAATCAAGTATTAATCAGCTAAACGGATTGCTAGAGAGCGATTGAAACCGAAGGAAACAGCTCTTATAAAATACATTTTCAAAACAGGCCTGAAAATCCCATACTTTAAAAAAAACATGTCGCAACGCAAAACTTTTTCAGAGGAATCCAACTCACTTCACATCCGTATTATAGACGCCATCGAAAAACTCATTTCTAACTTCTCAACAGTGAGACTCAACTCTCAAGTGATGGCGTACGTCTCACTGCGTCAAGAAATGAGAATGAAGGAATGGCTATGACATTAAATTCTGAGTTGAGCTACGCGATTACTGTCAAATGCTTGCACTGACTGGACAGGTCCACTCAAATCAAAATGTGGTTCTTTCCTCAAAAGACCATTTCATACACTAATCTACATTTTCGTCATATGAACTGACCAAGATTATGTCTGGACTATAAAAGATATTTTGACCCCAGCACGCGTAAAATGACAACCGTAGAAACGGGTTTTCTACGGGTTTTGTCGACGGAAGAATAGACAAAGTGTGAATGTTTATCTGTCATTTTGTCTATTCATTCGTCGAAAAAACCCGTTTCTATGGTGGTCATGCTGCGTACTGCAGTGGACTGCGAATGGCTGAGTTGAAACGGGATATTGCTAATCATCCCCTTACATAGTTCTAAATCATTTTTCATGACAAGAAGCCTTTTCTTAGCCTGAAATCCAAAGACATAACACAAGTAAATAACATAAAAGACCTTAGAAGTCCATTTCAAAACACAAACGAAAGTACTCAACCAAACGAAAGCCTATTTCATACAATTGTAGGAATCAAAATGCGAGTTGGCACTGGAAACGAAGTTTTATCAACAGCGTGTCCGCATCTCGAAACTCAGTTACCGAGTTACGTGACACACTGCTTTGTGTACGATTTACACTGACCGTCGCGCGTCCGACCGCTTCGGAGCGTATTTTACAATGTGTTAATGAAACTATAAGCTTTTCTGAACTAGTTAAATGTCATATTTGCATGAGATTTACACAGCTTGGAACTCGGTCGGATTTGTGCACACACCGCGGTAACCGGTCGGCTCCTCGCGTACGCAGACGACTGCGTTCGGCTGGCGTCGCGTATACCGGCTCGGTTCGGTGAGGGACGCGTGCGCCCGGGTGTCGTCGCCGGCCGGCAACTTGAATCATTCAAATCGCTATTGGTTGGTCTAGTCATGATAGCGTACGCGCCCATGTTCAGCGGATTTTATCAGTCGGGCGGACGCATTAAGCTTCCACTGCGTGCGCGCGCCTCCGTTACGACGCGCTGCGACTCGGCCGGTGTAAATCGTACTTCAGGCTACGACCAGCCAATTCGTTGGTGTGGACTGCAGGTCGAGTTTCATATAAGTGGAGTTTTGTCAACTTGTGTCCGGCATCGTGACTTCATTAACGAGTTACTGACACACTGCCTTTGTGGATTGGTAGCACATTTGTTGAATTTATAGTGTAAGTTTAAATGTACGTATACTAAAGTTACATTTCTGCCTAACCCTTCGGGGAAATACAGCCGTGATGTTATGTTATGTATGTTATTTTGAAATTAGTGAAAGGCGAGTAAACTAAAGGACGAATTTTAGTGGAAACGTTGGGACGTCCTAGTAGGACATTCACAGATCTTATGGGCAAGGCTCGGATACCGGTTAAATTTTCAAACCGTTATTATGTACTTGACGCAAAAACCTTTACATTCGGTTTCGCACGTAGAAACCGGTTTTTAATGACCGGTTTTGGAGGAGTCTTTACATAAAGGTTTTTTTTGGATTAAACGGTTTAAAGCAATATTAACCGGTTTTTTGTTTAGTTTTTATTCAGCGCGGCATCCACACAAGCAAGGCTCGGAACCGGTTTAAAAATACCGATGAATAGCGGTTTATTTGGGTTATACTCCGAATTTTTCTTAAGAACGTGAACGTTTTAAGAACTTTATTTTAACCAAAATTAACCGGTTTATACGACGAGCGGCGTATCGGTAAACGCGTTGCAACTTGTCACAAGTTGCAATGCGTTTACCGACATGCCGCTAAAAAGTTCAGAGTAAAACCCAAATAAACCGGTTTTCATCGGTATTTTTTAAACCGGTTCCGAATCTTGCTTATGGGTTATATCCTTCAAAAAGGTCAGGTGCGTTGCATAGTACTCGCCACCAGTTCGCGTGTATGACCGTGGACGAAGCAAAAGCAGTATGTAATCTCTGCTTACCCCCATGGGAAAAAAGGTGTATGTTTATGTAGGTATGTGTTTCAATTGTATGCAATTTTATTATCGCCTATGTCTTAGTTTACCCAATACTATTTTTATTCCGTCTTATTAATAAAACATGTTACAGCCTAACTTTTAGACAATTTTAACAATTAGCCATGGCCAATAAAAGTCGGAAATAAACTAGTGATGTCATGATCATCAGCTTTGTTGTAGTGTTGGGCTGTTTGTCGCACTAAAAGGGTTAACGAATTGAGTTCACTTGATTTTTTATTTTGTTAAAAGTTTTCGAAGTAAATCAAATGTAAACGGGAAATTGGGTGTTGTTCGAATTGAAACTGGACAAGGATAAATTAAATATATTTATTTATTTAATGAACGAATGGGATTTCTTCGTTTTGTTTTTAAATAATGATCTAGAAATTGCCCAGTTATTTTTTTCTAAAATAAAACTGCTTGATTTGTGATTGCACAGAGAGTTAAAACTTCTATATTGAACGAACCATGATAGTAGAAAAAAAACTTACACTGAGAGTATTGCAAGTATAGATGGCAGCACAAGTACTAAGTTTAGAAATGACTAAAACTCATATTTTTTATGCGTCATCAAAAATGGGTAAGTTTCCTGATAAATGAATTCAAATAATGATTTAAGAATTTGCTGTCTTATTTAACCAGCAATAAGTACACCGCATAACAAATTAAGGCTTCCCCAATGGAACAAATCCTTTAAACGAAGCTTAACCCTTTAGATTTTAGTATTAATTAATCAACCAATTACAAGTTAGCAGTTTAAAATCTTTAACGAGCTGAGCACAGTTCAATTCAGCGGAAACGAGCGATTTGGGTCTCATTTGTCAATTGTATTGTGTTCGCCTTTATCTGAAAATGTGGTTATTGTTGATGAGCATAGTTAATTGTAAGAGGGCAGTGGTGGCCCAGTGGTAATGGCCCCGACTTACGAGTCGTAGGTCTGGGTTCGAATCCAAACAGGCGCCTTATTTTGTGTGAATAATTTCATCACCACTGCTCTCATAACGGTGAAGGAAAATATCGTGAGGAAACCGGCATGTCCTAGAACCAAAAATTATACAAATAACCAAAAAAAAAAAACAACATACAATTATCATTAATAATTAACATTTTTTTTTTTATTGGGTCAAATAACTTCTCCCGCTCTGGGCGGAGCGGGAGGGCGTGTCAGACTCTTTCTGACTAAAACCCACCCGTGTTCCTTCCTGTGTCCCAACAGTGGGAACATTATAGGTTGATTATGCGTAGGCTTTAGTTACTTGTGACTTTACAGGAAGCCTACCTGTACTGTTTTAATTATGCTCATCAACAAAATAGCTATTTTATATTTGTTTTGTTCAAAGTTGAGTTGTGAGTCAAGCAAATTAAATACGTTTATCGCAAAAGAGTTCAATCTTATTTTTGCGTATATGTTAGAGTTATGGGACATCAAAAGGAACACGCTGTAAATCTGTTAGTTTTTTTTTTCGAATTAACTTTTTTGTTTTATGTGTACGTATTTCTGTGACAAATAAACTTATTTTTAACTGACTTAAAAAAGGAGGAGGTTCTCAATTCGTCAGAATATTTGTTTTTTTGTATGTTCCCCGATTACTCGAAGACGGCTGGACCGATTTGAATAATTCTTTTTTGATTGAAAGGGTATGTATACTTTCACGTTGGCCGCATTGTCATTTGGTCACGATCTGATGATGGGATCTTGGAGAAATCGAGGGAACTCTTCAAATATTATAGGCACATCTATAGCGATTTGGGTATTGTTGATGAGCAGTTGACATTAGGCTATTGTAATTTAGATAAATTACAAACCAACGCACTAAAAGGTGAAAAAAAAAACTTTTTTACAAAAAATAAAACAGACTTCCGACTACAAAGTGAAACAAAACTTTAATTTTGGAAGTCGGTGTCAAAAAACTAAAATACTGATTAAAATGAACAGTATTTCAGATTTTGTTGCTTTTGTAGTTTCGTAGTTTGGAAGTAGATTGTATTTTTTGTAAAAGTTTGTTTTTTCACTTTTTACTTAGAAATCATTTTCGTACCAAAAATAAGCAACAACGGCTTGATATTTGAATTTTCATATTCGATACTAGACATGAAGAATCACAATATCACTCCCACAGCGGTCAAACGGTTAAACAGGGGTGTAACCCTTCACGTGACAAAGAATTTGAAGTAACAAAATGGACAAAAAAGGGGTGCATATCACCCCTGTGATTCATTAAACGATTTATAGCACAGATGTGTGTTAAACGTCGAGGGACGATTTACAAGGACGTGTAAAAACCATACTGGTATTTCTTATATAAAGGACAGGTGTTTGAAAGTGGGAAAAACCTTTTAATGATTTGGTTGGTTGTTGCATTGGAAAGCACGCCAAGCCGTTGATCCCGGCTGTCATTCGTAGATCTTTGATACTCATTACGGGTCGTCAGAAGCCCGAGAATCTGACAACCAGTCTTACCAGGAGGTATCGTACAGTAACCGGGCTGTGGAGGTCAGATCCACGAACTGACCGGGACAAGCGTGGCTGAACCTTCGATCGAGCCGTACAGCTGTTATTATTTAGCCACGATTTAGCCCTCAAAATATTTTATTATCCTGTATAACATAATCAGTCTACAATGCTCCCACTGCTGGGATTCAGGTCTCCTCTCTTTGAGAGGGAGTGGGCCGTAATCTACCACGCGGGCCCAGTGCAAGTTGGTAGATGTCGCATTATCTTAGAATTTTTGGTTCTAAGACGTTTATTATAGATTGCTACCTAATTCATTTTCCCATTTTCATTGTACCACAACCTTTAACAACTCAATAAATTGAATTAACGAAATTGTTTCTCAAAATTCATAAACAAGCCACTTTAAAACTTTGAAGACAGACTAGATTTGCGTAATTCAATTATGTGATTATATCAGAATTAATCAATTAAGTAAATCGTTCGAGAAACTTCTACTGTAAAGATCAGCTGAATAATGTTTCATTGGAAATTGGCTGCGCCCCGCGGTTTCAACCGCATAAATCTCGATCCCGTGGGAATATCGGGATAAAAGTATCCTAAATCCTAATCCAGGTCATGGTCTAACCATGTGCCAAATTTCATCCAAATCCGTTCTGCCGTTTTAGCGTGAAAGCGTAACAAACGAACATACAAACCTTCCAACTAAGTATATTCTTAATGTCCCTCGGCAAACCTCGTGTTTCGTCGGTTGTCGTATTTCCTATTTCTATCAGTTGCCCTTTGCACTTGGTGTAGACTAAACGCTCTCAATCGACTTGGAAGTATATAGAGTTGTTAATACTCTTTTAATTTATTTTAAGTTTATGTTAAGTCGGAGGCACGACAGATAGGAAAATAGTTTTACAGCTCTATATAGTTCACACGAAAATCAAACCAAAAAAAAAAAAAAATACTTAGTTCTAATTATTATACAAGATAAATCTAATAATACGGTAGTTGCCTAGGTAAAAAAAAGAAATTCTATTTAGTCCGTCTTTCAGAGAATAAAAAAATATAAGACACGTATTTTTTGCTTAATCATATTAATAAAAAATAACTTAGAAAACACGCATTAAAATTGGGGAGTGAGGGCTCGCAACGTCACAAATCAGTATAAAATCTAGCAAGCAGTGACGTCATGCCACATTTTAACTCAATGTATCGCCGTAATCTTTTGATTACGTTAAAATATAAAAAATACGTGTTCTATATTTTTTATTAATCTACCTTCCGGACTAAAAAAAATTTTTTAACGAAACAAGCCTATTGATGGACATGGAAATTTGCATTCGTTTATATTCGGAAATGCGATGATTCCCGAGGTATGTTATGTTTAGGCATAAAATTAGTTTAAACTTTTAAAATTGTGCAATTGGGTTTGCATGCAGTCGCAATAATTCTTCGTTTCATTTGAACTTACGAAGTCTTAGTCGATTTTTTGGGTTGGGCTAAGTATGACTTGGATTAGAGTTAAAAAATATTCCCAGTCGCGGCATGGTGTTTGGCAATAATCTTACCCCATTTATGTCATTGCTATCTTATCTCAAAATTTGGTTATAGTTCTCCAAAGGCTGTGAACGATGACATTGACGTCTCGCAAAAATCCTGCATCGCGCAAGCAAAGTTTACCGCGCGAGTAGCATATACATGTATAAAACGTTCCCACATCAATCGCCCGGCAGTTGCCCACCAGATATGACAGTATTTGTCAGACAGCTGTGCTGCTGAGGAGTTTGCTGCGCCGCTTCTTCTTCCCAGCTAAAGCAATAGGAAGTGGTGAGGGCCGGGGTTTTGGGGGACTGATGTTCATAAACCGGCCAAGTGCGTGTCGGACTACGCACGCACAATGAAGGGTTGCACAAAGTTAGGATGAATTAATCCCAAATACAAACCTAACATTGTAGTTGAAATACATGTTCTACCATACATTCCAACTGCAAATGTAAGTTTGTACGCACAATATTGAGAGATTTACCATGTTATTTTAAGACTAGACTTCTTATACGTTTTTCTATAATCTATTAGTAAAGAGCCATACTATGTATTTCTTTTTATCAAAATTTTAGATCCAGTAAATGATCCAAGAATGGTCAATTTTCATCGAATTTCTTAAATATCTTTAAAAGTATTTACCTACTTTAAAGTTATGCAAAAAATATGTTTAAGATTCTCGCAACAAGTCCTTTCATTTGATATAGCACACGGTACTGTTGGCAAAACTTTTTTATTTTTATTTTTCTTGTTTGCCCTCCAAAAGTGACCCTTATATTCAAAATTTATTTATTTACGTTACAAATTCGTGTTTGAGTCTCAGAAATACATATCTGTACCAAATTTCAACTTAATCGGTCCATTAGATTCGGAGCAAATTGGCTGTGACAGACGGACCGACAGATACACACACACACGAGTGAACCGGGTATAAGGGTTCCGTTTTTCCCTTTTGAGGTACGGAACTCTAAAAACTACTGATTTCCAGCCTAATTTAAATAAATGACGATTTTGAAAGGCTCGCAATAGTCCATCAATAATAGTGAATCAATCACACCGTTTAAATTTTAATGTAACCTGTTAAACCTTCGTTCAATGAACAGTTTACTTGCATCAGTTTAATTAAATATCCAGAAGTTACACTGAACTTTACTTAATTGCCTGATTCGACAGAATTCGCCTTTGCCCTGTGCACCGATTTTAAAGAATTAAATTGAAATGCTACTAATATTACAAACGCGAAAGTTTGTGAGGATGGCAGTATGGATGGATGGATGGATGGATGGATGGATGGATGGATGGATGGATGGATGGATGGATGTTTTTTACTCTTTCATGCAAAATCTACTAAACGTATTTGGATGAAATTTGGCACACAGATAGTTTATAACCTGGATTAACACATAGGATACTTTTTATCCCGATATTCCCACGGGATCGAGACATACGCGGGTGACACCGCGGGGCGCTGCTAGTCTACGAATAATTAATTCGTGTGAGGAAGCCTGAAGAGATAAACTTTTATCGGCATTTTAATTGTTTTGTTGATTTTATCAGCTTTTTGTTTTTATTGCCGTTAATTGAATTAAACCGCGGAGTTATTAAAAGTATCTTTTATTACTATAGTTAATTGGTCCTTTGGCTGACCGTCTTCATGTTAAAATGTTCGTTAAAACTTGGGAAGGCAACATGCGTATTATATTCTTTTATAAAATAAATACCTATTATAATCCCACTGAAGGGAGGGGGGCGGTACGAGCACTGGTTACCTTACGTGCTCACTACGTTTTGGGAGATTTTTAATTATTCTCTAAGACCAGGGTTATTTATTTTGGGTTCTCCAACAAAGGATAAACAGATACAAAAGAAATCAAAATAACGGCTCCCGCAGATAGGCGCGACGCGAGAGCGAGACGTGACTAGTAGAACAATTTATATGAAAATTGTTCTACCAGAATCGCGTCGCATCGTCGCGTCGCAACTGTCCGCGGAAGCCTTAATACAAAAGGTTATTTTGGGTGTGCTCCTTCAATTATTACAGGGGACCATAGCATGCACATGTAACTAGGAGTAAATAGGAAAAAAAATAATGTTGAAATTTGATTTAAAAAAAACATTTCAAGACTGAGCATGCATATAACAATAGTTATGTATAATAACGATGTTTTCTTTAACTGCAAGACAGTTTATAGATTTAGTCATTAAGCATAAATTAATTATAGTCACAGTAGATAATGTCTATAACCAGCAAGGACCAATTTTCAAGAATCGCGCTCCGTAGGACCGATGTACAAGAGACACGTAGGACCAAATGCCGAAACGAATGTCCAAATAAAAGTATATATCTACATTGTCGAGTTAGGAACTTGTTTCGTATCACGATAGCCAATAGCTATAAGTTTGCCAACATGTTTTGTTCCAGTTTCAATTTGAAGTGAACAGTCCGTGGCGCAGATGTGCCAAGTCTTGGGAACTTGGCCATGCTTCTGAAAAAGTCTCCACGTCTCTGAGTTTGAGAATTGGCCTGATTTGGGACTTTTCTTTCCGTTATTAAAGATTTTATATTGATGGTTTGGATTTATGGGGGTTGGAAACTGTGAAGTATCTATGGATTATTACGTAGGACATGATTTTTAAGGAACTTTTTCCGACTTGTTGAAGTGAAGACTTCTTTAGGCGCGTTGGGTATTTTTGAGATGGGACTAAACCATTGATTTCGCGACACCATGACGACACCTCATTTTTGTAAACGCGATTGTGCTCTTTATTTATATTACGTTACGGATCAATGTTCTACGCAAGTATTTTTACTTTAAAGGTTTTGTAAACGCGATTGTGCTCTTTATTTATATTATGTTACGGATCAATGTTCTATGCAAGTATTTTTACTTTAAAGGTTTCGGAAGTCTTTTTTTGTAAACGCCATTGTGCTCTTTATTTAAATAAGGTTACGGACCAATGTTCTATACAAGTATTTTTCTTCCACCAAGGCGATCTTGTTTAAGTTTTCACTTCTGTCAGCACTCCCAGAGTGCCACCACGTTTTTTTACAAATCAAATGTTATCTTCGGACCCAGTTAGAAACCATGAAGTCATTTTTGAATTTCAAACTTTTTGGATTTCAATAAAGTTCTTAATACAAAACTGACAACTTAGTACTTACCGTAAAAAGTTGTTTACAGTTACGTTCTTGAACTTTTTGACAGTTACGTTCTTGCTCAATAGTTGAAACCATTTCAAAAGATAAGCATTGCTTTGTAATAAATAATTTTAAGTTAATCTGTCTAATAAGATTCTTCGAGCAATTCCTTGCACACAGTTTTTGTATTTGGCTTCATAATTACAGTGTCGGTCACTGTAGTTATTAATGCTTTAATCGTGTTGTTTTGTCTTAAGAAGTAGGTATTTTAAATTAATGTTGAATGAAAAGATTTGTATTTCAATTATTATATCTATCTGCCTAGCCTTTTCCCAACTATGTTGGGGTCTGCTTCCAGTCTAACGGAATGTAGCTGGATACCAGTATTTTATATGGAGCGACTGCTTATCTGACCTCCACAACCCAGTTATTAGGTAACACGATACCCCTTGTCAAGACTGGTTGTCAGACTTTCGGGCTTCTGACGACCCGTAACGAGTGTCAAAGATCTACGAATGACAGTCGGGACCAACTGCTAAACGTGCTTTCCGAGTCACGGAAAGGTCTCGGTATGTCACCCATCCATGAACCGACCTCGGCAAGTGTTGCTTAAACTTGAAGGATCAACCCATGTGCTTGCTATCATTTAGCCATAAGCCCCTCTAATTTCAATTATATTATATTTAGGAGTTTACAGTATTCTTGTAGGTACTTTGAACTACCTACTTAAAATGCTACTACCTTTAAACGAGTAATTCTTGTATTTATGAAATGAAATGAAATTTTAATATTTGATCAACATCAATATTTAATCAACATAGATTAAATAGGAAGCTAATAAAATTGGAAGATACATCATAGTTATTTTAATAAGAATAAAAATGTCAATCATTTGTCAAATTATAATAGTAAAATGTCAGTGTAAATCTTTAAAATTTAGGTACTCATTCACAGAATAGAAAGATTTTTCTATGAGCCATTTGAATAACGCTGTTTTAAAACGATTGATTGGCAGTTCCCTATATGATTTCGGTAATTTATTATATATCCTTATAACCATTGGAAAGCAACTTCTGTGATATAAGTGACTTTTCATTGGAGGAATAATTAGCCTATCAGGATATCTTGTATTAAACGTAACAGTGTCTCCACCGTGTTATGTATTTATTTAATCTGAATCTCGGAAACGGCTCCAACGATTTTCATGAAATTTTGTATGCAGAGGGTGTCGGGGGCGATAAATCGATCTAGCTAGGTTTCATAGTAGAAAACGGCGTTCAAAAAAAAAATATAGATCATGAAGATATTGTTATTGAAAACGGTAATAATATTTTGTTTACAATTTACTTTTAGATTTTTAAGAATTTCGATTATGTTCGAAAATAAATACCTTACCTCAAACATCATCTAACATATTAATAAAATCCATAAGACATTATAAACCTTGGAATCGCAAAAACAAGAAGGAAACAATACACTTAACCCTCTAATACCGGTAGCGAATAATCCGGAGATTTCGGAACAGCGGCGAAATTCCGAATAAATTAGACATATTTGATATACGGCCCATTGTTTCGGGTTTCTGACTGTCTCGGCATGGGATGGAGATTACCCACCATGAGATATTATGGGGCGATGGTTGGAAGATGTGATTATGTAATTTGTGCTGCGTTGGCGATTTTTTTTGCGGTATATAATGATGTTGCGTTTCGAATTTTGTGAGACGGTAGATTAAATGTACAATTTTTTGTCAGTTAAAACAGAATACAATGGCATTTGGTTAAATTCTGTTATAGTGCCTTTTATGCTTTTCTTTTTATACCTACTAGATACCTTTACATTTATATTTACCAAACAATCAAAGGAAGAAATCGAATGACGTGTCATAATTATAAGGAAGTTCTGTAAATCGAGCTATGATAGGTGTTATTAACTTCACCTAAGAGTTAAGGTTCTGCTTTCTCAGGCTTTAAATGTTAATTAGACGACTCAGATAATACTATATTATACAGACTACATCGACTATAGAAGAAAAAAATATTTTATTTGGGACACGCACAGGAAATACAAAATATAATAAAAAAAAGGAACAAACATTAACAAAAATAAAAAGGAGCATTCTAGACTAACAAAAAAAAAAACATTACGACCTGTGCGAGGCCAAAAAGGTATAGGTACACACGGCTACACATCAAGCTATACATTTCTAGGTTAAGCTGATCTCGCATTGTATAGGATTCCCATACAATACGAGGTCAGCTTATACTGGAAACATAATAATAATAATAATAAGTATTTAAATGGAATAAATAAAATAATAATAATAATCATTTATTACAAGTAACAAGACTCATAGTGTTAGTAACAATAATACTTATAAACTATGTTAGTAAAACAATCACAGAGACAAAAACCAGACATAAAAACATAAACAACGCAGATGATGACTACTGCAAGGTTACAGGCTCAGCCGAAACCTTGCAGCAGTGGTTTACAAAAACACAATCCAACCTACTTGCTATCATAGACAGGATGCTGTTGGCACTGCCCCGCACCCTACGGACCAAGGATGCACATCGCTTTCGCATCGTCGCGAAAAAGCAGTTTACGCGAGCTTCAGCAAACATCCCTGATGCGCTGCAGTATCGGGGCAACCCCATCAGCACCCTGAATGAATTCTCATACTGGATTGTCTGAATTATTAAACGTATAGCTTGATGCGTAGCCGTGTGTACCTCTGCCTGATAATATAGGTAGAGCCCTGCTTATCCATGTTACAGTTACAGATCTTTTTAATGTCCCCTCATCTTACACAATACCTGAACTTATTTCGCAGTAACGATCAAGGTGTTCCTCTCCACAAATACCGCAACAATTCACAAGTACTGGCAGTTTCTACACCATAATTTACACCATGGTTATTTATTCCCCTTTGTGGGCGATAGGTACTTGTGCGGGAAGATATGCAGCTGGCGATAGTTTTCTTGAAAAAAATAAGGACTTAGGCAGGCCCTGGAGCGGAGAGGAGACGAGCGGAGAGGAGCAGAGCGGAGTTGTGCCAATATTAACCAATGGAATAGCATTAAGTCTCCGCTCTGCTTCAGTGGACAGGGATTTGCGAACTATTATAAAAATCCTACAAATCCGGGAAGTGGCGCGAGGAAGCGGCGTGGGGAAGCGGAGCGGGGATGCGGAGCGGGGAACTCATCTACCGCAACCTAGCTCCGCACAGTCCGCAACTCTGCTCTGCGCTACCTCGCTCCGCATCAATGGAAAGACACAGTCCGCAACGCCACTCCGCATTAAGGGTCTTTCAAACAGGAGCGACACGCGACGCGACACAAAGACACCGCTCGTCGTGCGACGAGCGGTGTCTTTGTGTCGCGTCGCGTGTCGCGCCTGTTTGAAAGAGCCTTTACTCCCTCGCTCCGCTCCACTGCCTCGCTCCGCATTAATGGACAGGCAGCCTAAATCTGATGTTTTCATCGTGAATTTTGCAGTAAAAGAGATAATATATAAAGGAAAACAGTTTAAAATACGGTTGGTCATCTTAGAATAACATTAATATATTCATAACTTGCGACCCACCCATGCTTAGCACGGCTGCAATCTGTTGATTTGGTGACATGTAAAAAAAATCAAGTTTTTTGTGTTGTAGGTTAGTTAAATACTAACTTTATGGTGAAAACCGAATTAAAATCCATTATGTAGTTAAACTAAGCGGTGACACAGACACAAAAAAAACACATTTTTTATACTATTACGTAGAAAAACTCAGAGAAACAAATGAAACGAATCGAGTTTGTAATTAAGGTGAACAAATGGAATTTAAAAGTACTAGTTAAAAGTGGACTTCATTTTGTATAAAAAAAAATATGTTCCTATTAAAATTAATCACAGTCTTAAACTGTCGTTAAGTCACGTTTTGAAACAAAACAGATAGAAATGAACACATTATTTTCAAGCAATTTATTTCAAACTAGCTTCTGGCGTGGGATTTCCGTCCGCATTACCATAAAATATAATATCGTATGACACTCGGAAATAGTGTAAGCTTTCTTTCTATGTAAAGAATTTTTATAATCGGATCAGCACTATCAGAGATTACTTCGAAAAAAAAAAACAAAAAAAAATAAAAACAATTTTCTTTCGCATTGAATTTTTTGTATTTTTATGTATTTCAAAAAGTACTCTATCAGCAATTAAAACAACAGTGTACTCAAAGTACCAACAAAACAATTTTGGTGGTACTTGGCACTAAATTATTTGGAAGATAATTCTGTCGGCGCATGAAATATCGGGCTCGAGTTCACCGTGATATATGGGGTGTTGACACAGTATTCTTGGAGAAATTATAGTGACGAAGCTTTTTAGGGTTAAAAGGAAAGAAAAATATCGTTTGGTAAAGCTTTTTTAGTGAAGTGTAATATTTAGAAGCATTTTTCGGAATTATTTTGTTACTAGGTTCCGCACGCGGCCTTGCCCGTGTGTTATGTCGATAAAAAAGTAACCTATGTCCTTCCTCAAGGTTCAAAGTATCCCCATACAAATTTTTTTTGTACAAAATAAATTTAATAATATCGGTTCAGCCGTTTAGCCGTGAAAACGTAACAAACAAACAAACTCACATTCGCATCTATAATATTAGTTAGGATTTATCCTACTTATGAAGCTGAACCAATTTTTGAGTATAGCTTTGAGTCCTATGTCTGTAATACATCATTAAATCCTTGGGATTAAAGTGGTACTTTAAAAATAAATAATTTATACGATCGTGTACCAAAGGACCAAAAACATTATCTTATAACTAAGCCTTATTTAATTTAAGCTTAACTTTACATCGAGATACGAGGAAATTATTACGATAAAAGCTTTCAATTTTGTATCAAAAGTTCAGAACAAAGTTATCTTAACACTGCCGAAATAAACCACGCTAGAATAGCTCTTTTAAACTTGTAATGTATTTCCGCGATCAATATTTACTCGGTTATCTTTCATCTATATACTAAAAAAAAAAAACCTGAAGAGTTTTTTGTTTGTTTATTTGAACGTGCTAATCTCTAAAACAACCAGTCGGATTAAAAAAAAATATTTTTGCATTTCATAGCCGAATTCTTGAGGAAGGTGATTAGGCTATTTTATATCGCACTAGCGCTTGCTTAGGAGCCGAGCAAAAATTAAATAAAAGTCAAAAAGAACCCTAAGCGTAAACGAAGTAAAAGCGCGGACGGGCGATGCGATGCACGGGGGAACAAGAAAATTCATGCGGACGAAGTCGCGAACAAAAGCTAGTCTTAAAGAACTTTTTCGATACCGCGAATTAATGCCAACAATCAATTTTATCATTATGGTTGATAGATGCTACGGGAACCATATTGACAAGGGACGAAATTTGTCACACTCAGTTGCATAATCAGCCTATAATGTTCCCATTACAGTACGCGTGGCTAGACTAACATAAAAACGGGTTCTATCGACGGAAAGCACTTACCACCATAGCTCTCATTAACGTTACATGATTACGCGAAAATGTGTGTCAGAGTTATTTCAAGAAGACCTCTTGACTACGACTAGTTTGACAATCCACTTAAATTTTGCTAGTCTAATAATGCACTACATTTCTCCCTACCAAATCAACAAGCCAACACGAGAAACCGTCCCAAACAAATTTACCTACTAAAAAAAAATCTACAAAACGAGTAATTTTTGAACATTCTGAGCACTTAAGGCTCTTTCAGACCTTTTCGATTCCCCCACAAAAGGTCCCGGTCCCCGGACGAACAGAAATTATTTCCCCAATAGAATTTTCTCACATTGAATGAAAGAAAGCGTTAAGGGATTCATAGCCACTGGTTTTTCTGAAAAAGCAACTCAAACGGGTGGTATTCAACATGGGCCAAAATGGCCATGGTTGGACGAACATCGCCTGTTGGGCTTATGCGACATATTTGCATTTAGTTTGAGTTAAATTCGGGGTTGCATAATTTTCGGTTGACTGTCGGGGTTTTTCGTTGAAAATCTGATTTTATTTGGTCTTCAATTTGTGGTTTTGAAATTAAAGATGGCTTAGTAACGTGATTGGTATTGCTAAATTGAACGCTGACATATCATACCTGTAGAACTAATTTAATGTGGATATAATGATAACGTATTTTTAATTCTAATAAATTCACGAAGTAACTTAGTGTTTACCTTTGTGTGTAACTTTTTATTTCGTTCTTATTACGTAGTGTAAGACAATAACTACCCATGTATGTCATGTTAACTCAGTATCTAGCGGAAACATTATGGCGGTACTCTATCCTATTAGTAACACAAAAATCATCCAATTATGTCACCGTTCGTGACCATCCTTGTAACCGCTGTGTCACCAAAAGGGTTCAAGATATCCTTTTTTGTGGAATTAGATTGCACCCGTCCCATGTCGGGGACCCTTTACTTTTATACCGTTTCATCCCTATTCAACCCTAAATAGTGTCGCTGGACTTATTGTGCCAGTAATTAAGTTTGCCATTTACCAAACAATGTAAATTTATTATCTCTGGAGAATTTCGAGGCTATTCAAAGGCTATTTCGAAGCAATTTTGCTTGGAAACTTCCACGATGTGTTGATTTGGGTTCATGTAAAAAGGTCTTTTTGTGCGAGGAATTTTGTGTTTAAATAGCGTTTAATTTAATTTTCTGTTGGTCTGATTTGGATCTTGGACATTACTGACGTCGGTCAAGGAAAACATCGTGAGGAAACCTGGACTTGAGTTAATATAAGTCTGAAATCAACCCGTCTTGAGCAAGCGTGGCGATCAATGCTCGTGCCTTCTCTGTATGGGAAGAGGCTTTTCCTCTGTAGTGGGACAGAAATAGGCTGGTGCTATATTTACTTTGTCTGATTTAACAGAATGTTAAATGAGAAATCAAAGACCAATATTTATTCCTACTGACGAAATCCTAATATGCTAATAATAAAGCTGCAGAGTTTGTTTGAACGCGCTAATCTCTGGAACTACCAGTCGGATTTGAAAAAATATTTTTGCATTTGATAGCCAAAATCTTGAGGAAGGCTGTTTTACATCATGCTAAGAAACCTTAGGAGCCGAGCAAAAAGAAAAAATGTCGGAAAGAACGCTAAGCGAAAAAGAAGTAATAGCGCGGACGGGCGATGCGATGCGATGGGGACGGTCGGGGGAACAAGAGATTTAATGCGGACGAATTCGCGAGTAGAATCTAGTAAGCAAAATAAAGCCATAAAAGTAGGAAAATATTCCATATTTGAAAAAAATATCCGCTGTGTCCAGATTTATTTCAAAAAACCTTGAAAGGATTCCTATTTCATATTTTTACCAGAATTTTTCTGAGAATTATCTGTTATTTTTAATGATCAACGCGTGTAAGCCAACTGGCAGGTCAGCAGTTCTTTATGAAATGTTCTTTTGTATTTTATTTTTAAATAATCAATACAACCTTTGATTATTCAGTTTACACGACGTAAAAATATTGTGAAGTTTTTAATCAAGTTCTCATTGTTATTTATTATATATTCATTAATGATTTATTGGTCCTTAAAGATGGACTTAAAAAAAGTGACAATATGGTACATTATGTTTTCGAGATAAGTCGAAAGATTCAGGCAAAAACAATGGCTCCTATCATTATCTGCCAAGCTTTTCCCAACTATGTTGATGTCGGCTTCCAGTTTAACCAGATGCAGCTAAAATACCCGTATTTTATCATGGAGCGGCTGCCTATCTGATCTCCACATCCCAGTTACTGAGTAATATGATACCCCTTTGTTGTCAGGCATTCGGGCTTCTGACGACTTGTAAAGACTGTCAAAGATTCACGAATGACAGCCGGGACGATGGCTTAGCGTGCTTTCCGAGGCACGTAGGGGTCTCAGTATGTAAAGATGGTGGACGGTCACCCATCCACGGACCAACCGTGACTTCAACACACACATACATACTCGTGAGTCAAACGGTAAACATGAATATGTCTCACAATATCTTGATTGAAGTACAACCTTTCTGAATAACATCAATTGGCACAGTATCCTTTTACAAATGGACCCTGATCCGCCACCTTCCGCTTCAGAAATAGCTAGTTTATATCACAATGAACTGCTAGCAATATGATACTTCCTAAAATGATTCTTATTCACCAAACGTGCTCCAGATCCAATATATTGGAGTTAGGAGCACTAGGTTTTAGCGGACGGAATTTGGGACTCTCCGGAAGGATTTAAAGTTTCTCGATTTTGTAAAATGTTGGTACTACGTCGATGTTTAATTATTTGTATTAATAAGGTTTTGGTGTAGTGTGCAAATAATTTAGATAAAATACTTCGTAAATTGTAGCTCTCAAAACGGTGAAGGAAAACATCGTGAGGAAACCGGCATGTCCTAGATTTTTTTTTTTTTTTTTAAAGATTTACACTGACATGTTACTATTATAATTTGACAAATGATTGACATTTTTATTCTTATTAAAATAACTATGATGTATGTTCCAATTTTATTAGCTTCTTATTTAATCTATGTAATTTTGCATGCTAGTTTTAGCGAATTGATTTAGAACTTGTTAAAAAACCCGACCATCTGTATGTACTACAATTCTTGCAAATAAAATTTCATTTCATTTCATTTCATTTCATTTTCATTTCATCTAGAATCAAAAATTCGAAGACAGACATCTATCAACCCGCACTCGGCGCGCATGGTAGATCACAGCCCACTCCTTCTCGAAGAGAGGAAGCCTGTGTCCCAACAGTGGGTACATTAGGTATAAAGGCTGATTGTGCTTTTTTAATTCAAATAAAAAATCTAATATTTTAATACACATAAACCTACACGAGTACTTATGAAGCGTCAAAAGTTAGGTGCACAGTTCTAATTGGCCTTTTCCTATGGAAAAGAGTCATTAAGAAACTCCACGTTTACTCTAAATGCAAGTAAAAATATAAAATGGACAAAATTATTTACTACTTCAATAACCCTGCACCACGCACTGCATTTCGATATATATTTAATATAATTACCTATTCATTTTAAACTCAGCAAATACTTACCGGAAACCGAATCATGTTATTTATCGAGCTGTAATAAAAAAATAATTCCAACAATGTAAATATTCTGCCAGCCGGTCAAACATCAGCCCACAACCAATAAAAAAGTTCCTGAAATGATCTGAATTGTCAGTTCCGAGAAAAGTGGTCCTGAGTTCCGCGGTCACTTTGTCACAGCATGTATTTTATTGAAAATTCATGACATTTGTGTCATTGGGCTTTTTTGATCAATCAATCTATTTTGCAGAGATTTTTCACATCTAACTGTTTATCTTTACCTAATACTATTATAAAAACCGGCCAAGTGCGTGTCGGACTACGCACAATGAAGGGTTCCGTAGTTGGGATGAATTTATGCCAAATGCAAACTTAACATAGTAGTTGAAATACATGCTCCTTTCATTCCAACTACAAATATAAGTTTTTATGCACAATATTGATAGATTTACCATGTTATTTTAAGACCATAGACTTCTTATAATTTTTCCTATAATCTATGAATGAAAAACCATTCTCTGTATTTTTAGATTCAGTAGTTGCGGAGATAAAGGGGGAATGGTCAATTTTCATCTATTTTCTTAAATGTATTTTTTTAATAATATTTGAAAAGAAAGTTAGATTCTAGCAACAAGCCACACAGCTTCATTATGTCACGATACAGTTCGAATAACTTTTTTATTTTATTTTCTTATTTGCTCCCAAAAGTGACCCCCCCATATTCAAAATTCATTTATTCCCGTTACACGTCCGTGTCACAGAAATCCATAATTATGTGTACCAAATTTCAACTTAATCGTTCCATTAGATTCGGAGCAAATTGGCTGTGACGGACGGACAGACAGACACACGAGTGATCCTGTAAGGGTTCCGTTTTTTTCCTTTTGAGGTGCGGAACCCTTAAAAGGTAAAATTTGTGAGTTTGTGTGTAGAGGGGGCAATCTTCGGAACTACTCAATAATCAATTCTGCCATGGAATATGTCTTATGTTTAAACACGCGGACCAAGTCGCATGAAAAACCTAGTAGAGGGTATTAGCTACTCGCAAACAGTTTGCAATTTCACTTTTGTAGTTCACTAAAATCCCAACTTTCAAAATGCACCGACTTAATTTACAAACCGTTACTAACTTTAGGCTGAATAATCTTCAAACTTACCTCGATGGCGAGTCTTTTTGCCTAGCTGAAATATCCGTCCTCTTAGTGCATTTCCACGGAAACTGAGTAGTTTAAAAGGACCGGTCCTACGTTCCGCGTTGACAAGCCCACAGTAGTTGCAGCTATTTCATTGAAAATTCATGTCTTAGATATAAGGGGCATCCCGCCGGGACGGTAGTGTCGGCCCATTTCAGAGTTCTCTCCATGGTTTGTGATACAATTGTAGGGTTGATGTCTATTTCCTTGGTTATAGATTTTTTAAGCATATTATTGTCAGAATCTCCATTATCAATAAACGCAGACTAAAGTTACATCTTTAATAGTCCCGCAGACAGGTGCGACGCGACACCGGTAGAAAAATGTACGTGAAGTTTTTATAGAAATTGTTCGACCAGAATTGCATCGCACCATCCCGTCGCGCCTTTTTACGGGAGCCTTTACTCCGCCTTTAATAAAAAAGGGAATAACTGTGTATTTATTACACTAGCTGCCCGCCACTTCGCCTGCGTGGTATGTCGATAAAAAGTACCCTATGTCCTTCCCCAGGGTTAAATGTATCCCCATACCAAATTTCATCAAGATCGATTCAGCCGTTTAGCCGTGAAAGCGTAACAAACTCGCATTCGCATTTGTAATATTAGTTAGAATTTGTAGTTTTTAATAGGTATATTTACATAAATCTTATTAAATAAATATTTAATTCTCAATTTTCCACTGTTTGTGTCTGCATCACCCAAAGGTTGACTGGTATAAAATGCCTATTGCATTAAGTCCGCCTCTATTCTTAAAGTATTAAGCGTTGAGCTCCACGATTACTGACAAATGTTTGCACTGACTAGACAGGTCCACTCAAATCTGTGTGGTTCTTTCCTCAAAAGACCATTTCAGATACTAATCTACATGGTCGTCATATGGCCTAACCAAGATTATGTCTGGACTTTAAAAGAGATTTTGACTCCATCTAGCATTTATTTTTTATTTTTTTATATGACGTGTAAAAGTGATACCGAAATCCTATTTACAGAATAAACAATTTCATTTTATTTATTTATAATTATAAAGCTTTATGATTTTCCAGATAATGCAAAGAAAAGTGGCTTTGTATACTCTGTTCATTTATTTTTCATTGAAATTATACTCCATCAAGTTATACTTACAAATTATATAATTCTTTATTTTTTTCTGTTTCAGGTAAGATACTTTCTTAATAGCTGTTTACAAACTACGGTAGCAGGTTCAAAGTATAAGTAAGTATAAAAAAAAAAACAAATGTTAATTCAACGTTTTCAACCCAGTCATGCGATAACCATTCGTAAAACGTTCATTAATTAATTCTCTATTTACCTTTAAAATATATACGCACTACGAACAACTGACCTATTTCTTTCATTCAAAGTAAATAGCTCATAAAAATAGAACTAGTATACAGAAAAAAATACTAGGTCCGTGGAACAGTTCCGACCCGTAAAAATACGTCACTATTGCAGTATAAAATAGCTCACCTCTTCAATCATCTTCCTAAACTTTTCCCAACTATGTTGGTGTTGGCTCCCAGTCTCACTGATAGATGCAGCTGAATACCAGTATTTTACATGGAACTACTGCCTATCCTAGACACTCACATCACACCTAGACCTCCACAACCCAGTTACTGTGTAACACGATACCCGGAACTGTCAAAGATCTTCATAAGCGATGAAGATCTTTGACAATTAGGAATTCAAACAGTCAAAAGTGATTAGTAATTGAAACATGCAATTCTACTTCGCACGACGAATGACTGCGATTCAGAGTGCGATTTTTTTGTCGGAAGACTTGCCTGGATGTTGTGCTGCATTTCTTGAGAACAAGGTGGCGAGCTCGTTCCCGACAAAAGCCAATGTGACTTTATCAAATAAAATAATATAACATAACATCACGCCTGTATTCCCCGAAGGGTTAGACAGAGGTGTACCTGTAGTACACCCACATTTCGCCAGTTATGTTTAAGTCCCATGTAATAGGGGGCGAGCCTATTGCTGTCAACCGGGCACAAATCTAGACTCTGGGCTGTTACTGAGAAATTCCAGATGGAAAAACCCAATAACACCTTGCCCGACCCGGGAATGGAACCCAGGACCTCATACTCAGCACTAGACCAATGAGGCATTCAATAATATATTATGTACCTGCTTTACAATAATACGTTAAGAGGCTCCCTAAATTGTATTTTAATTTGCATTAATATTCTGAAACAGTCACGCATACAATCAAATAGGAACTTTAGTATATGATTTATTGGATCTTTTTCTTTCCAAATATAAGACAGTTATGTAATTGGAACTTTTTCGATTAATCCATTTTTTATTCGAACATTTTTAAAGATTATTTGAAACAAAAACAAGATTACTCGACTTTTAAGTCTAAAATAATTATTGACAGTAAGGAAATATAGTTTATTATCCAAATATATTTTTTCTCTAGATCAATTATTACTTTTGTTATAAACGAAATAAGAATTGAGACTTACGCTATTTAGTTCCGTGCTCGAACACGACCAAAGAGCGCACGCGATATTCAACTTTATTACTGATATGTTAGCGTTTAGCACATAGTGGAGTGGTGCGGTGCATTGGGGCGGAGTTTGCGTGGAAATTGTCTTTGGAGTGCCTTGTCTTAATGCTTGTTCCTTCTCTGAATGAAAACATTTATGCACCATAATTTAAAGAGGTCAACCTGCTTGGCACGGCTTTTATTACTTGACAAAACATCAAGATTTATTTATATGTATGATTAATAATATCGTATCATACACATAAACCATCCGGAATAAATTCTCTAAACGACGGTGAAATCCTCATCAAAATCTGTTGCGTGGTTTAGAAGAACAACACGGACATACAGACAAACACGAAAAGCGACATAAATTTATAATATGTATAGATAATACAATATTAATGGAAGGCCGTTAAATATTTGCACAGTGTGCGCTTGTTCTCATTATACATGGTGTTCGTTTTACGGCACGATGCGCTTCGTAAACTATGCGACTGGATGTACAGGATGTGGTTTTATAGAGGAATTCTGCTTATTTCAACGAACTATTCCTGAATTTCTGAGATTTTGCTGAAAAAGCGGTCGCGTTAAAACATTCTATTCATTTTATTGAAAATCTCGGTTAATGCTTTTAACTACCCATTCTGAAGCGCCGTTGTATAATAACTTTTCAAACGTAAATAGGGAGAAGTAATAAATTCATACATTTGAATTCAAACAGCAGAAGTATTTTATTCCTTCCCGATTGCGGCGAAGCCAGAAAAGGAGGGTTATGTGTTGCACCTGCATGTATGTTTGTTTGTCCATTTCTATATTCTCTCGTAACTACTAAACGGCTGAACCGATTTCGATGACTAATATGTCGTTAGATTTGGTTTTATTGCGCGAGTGTCACTGGGTATATTAAAATTATAAATAAATCAAAATGGCTGATATTTGGCGCCAAAATATATGTTTAAAAAACTAAAAAGCCCCTAATCCCTAATCTATCGAGTCGGATATCAGAATTAAGAGTTTTGAAAGATTTTCCAAAAATATAAACAAATTATATACGTTGAAGTCTAATTCGGAATGAGAAACGATAAAAAAAATAAAAAGCTGAAATTAAAAAAGTAATTTAAAAACTAAAAAAAAACGACTGTAAAAACACATAACTGAAAACATAATAAAAACAAGCATTATAATCCAAATTTTTACCCCATTTCAGGTCATTGGTTTGTTACTTTTTTATTGCACAAACAGTTTCTGCATTAATATTTTTCTACAAAATCTAAATAAATGATGTGACCTACTTTACTGCCTACCCTCGAGGCTCATGCATCAAGATACTGTATGCAACCCAACAATTACAAAAATAACTTTTTCCCATTTAACTCCAAGTGTTAAAAACCTTTAAAAAGATCTTTTAGTAGACTTGAGTTTGGGAACTTTGGGACCCGATAAGATATCAGAGTTCAATTAAACCTGTCAACAGGGTTGAAAGGGGGACTTCGGGGGTGATATTCCTTTAAGGGAATTGGAAGCAAGGTAAACTTTTTGGGGAGTAATTTTATGTGAATTTTGGGGTTGAAAGGCGATAATATGAATTGGTTAATTGATTGTTGAGATATATTCACATTCTTTGGTTAATCTGAGAATATTATCAGCGAACTCTTAGAGTCATACAAACATTTTCTTCATCCAAATCCTACATTCATATTTGTTAGACAGTCTCTGCACAAATGCGCGACAAAAAATAAACGCGTCTGTGTGAAGTCACTACAAATAGAACTCGCTTATGGCGACAAAAATGTGGTTCCGGTGGGTTTGGGGACCCATATGTGAGGAGATATATTTTTAACCGACTTTTAAAAAAGAGGAGGTACTCATTTCGCATGATTTTTTGAAATGTATATTCGGGCATAATTCCATCATATATAGACGGATTTGCAAAATTCTTTTTTGTTTACAAGGATATGCTCCCGAGGTGGTCCAATATAAATTTAATTAATTTTGTTTGAGTACTTTTTGAGTAAGCTTCAATAATTCGTATTATACCCATTTAGTCTATGTGGATGATGTTATAATAAGTTTTTGTCACTATTATTTACATAGCAGGTAGTGATGATCGAATTTGAGTGGCGTAAGTACCACACCTAACAAAAGGATGGATAAAAACTTAAAAAAAGTACTCCTAAGTGAAAAATTACTTAATTTCGGAAGTGTCTTTGGTTTTGAATTTTCGGTTTTTGCCACCGACTTGCGAAATAAAGTTATTTTTCACTTAGTAGTATTTTTTTTTTTTTTTGTAAAACCTTTTTTATTTATGTACAGTAGGCTGCATCAATTGGTACCCCAGTTGTATTAAATTTTTATTAAATTTGTATTACAACTGGGGTACCCAATTGATGTCTCCCACCGTACATTTAAATGTAGTTGAATAAAAGTGTATAAAATAAAGTATTTACAGGGCCTTTTGAATTGACAATAGATTTTTCAGACACACATAGTCGTGCCTACAAACCGTTGCCAAAATAAGTTAGTTATTCAAAATTGAAAAATGCATCAAATTTTATAAAATCAGTATACATATACATATTATGGTAAATTTCAACAATCAACTCAGTCTCTAGCAGTCCACTGCTGGACATACGCCTCTCCCAGGGTGCGCCACAACACCTCATCCTCCGCATTCCGCATCCAGTCTGTCCCAGCCACCTCTTTAAGGTCGTCGATCAATCCATCCACAGTTTAGTGTAAATGTACCCGAAGAAAAATATATTCACTACGGAACCTGGAAACCACTCCCGATGTATCTACCTACACTACCTACGCGCTGAAGATTTTTTTAAATTCCATATGAAAAGTTTCGCAATCAACGACCGTCCTTGTTTGCAGTACAGAAATAACTAACCGTCGCTCGACTCTATTTGTTTGCAATAAGGCTTCGTACCATCGGTTTCTAAAACGACGGGTCAGAATGAAGCGAATTTTTGTAGAAGATCTTTATTCACATTTTTGTGGTACTGAGTTTCATTGCAATACAAACATGCAGTATGATTTGTTTTTATTTTTCGGGTTTTCTTTCATTAAACCGTAATATTAATCTGCCTAACCTTTTCCCATGTTGGGGTCGGCATCCTTTCTAAGATTACGAATAATAACGAGCTTTTCGAATGTCGCGATGGTCACCCATCCACATCACGGCAAGAGTAGCTTAACCTTCGATCGACTAGTACATAAGTCTGAAATCGCTAACTCAAGGTCAAGGTCTGCCCTGCAGTACGATAATTAATAGGCTATAATTTTTTTATGTATTTCAACCAATATCGTCCTAATAATCTCCGAATTCTCAAACGGAACTTAAATTTTAGATGTTCTTATGAAATTTTGTACGAGGGGTGAAACTTTCCTTAGGTACTTCAATCAACTTACCATTATCATTCCTAAACAAAGCAATCAATAAAAATGGAACCCAACACTTCCGGAGATTAATCTCACAAACGTCGGGCACAGACTTTCTCTCATCCCTGTATAGGTAATTCACCCCCTGCTTATGACAGACGCTTTGACTAAACTTCAACAATAGTTCCTCAGAGGGGTGAGTGGCACGTCAATTTCAACCTGTTTCATCCCCTTTCATACCTACTTACTGAGAATCCTTGTTTTGATTATGACAGATGTTATATTGTTAACGATGCTATCAATAAATCGAATCAGTAAATCAGTCCTTTAATCGATGTATCTAGTTTTACCCCTGTTTCAGAAAGCTTGATTTCTAATTAACTCATGTTAGCTACTGTAATTGATTGACCAAATTACCAATTGGAATCAAAAGGCTATCTATTCGTGTGCCAAATTTAAGCGAAATCCGTTCAGTCGTTTAGGCGTAAAAAGGTAACAGACGGACAGACAGAGTTACTTTCGCATTTAAAATGAACTAGTTTTCGTCCGTTATAAACTTATAACTATCAAACCAGAATCAAACAGTTTACAACCAAACGCCCAGTTATCGGTACACAAACATTTACTAAGTGATAAGTATGTGTTGTGTTTGTCTGTCACTCCTCGCCCACACCATTCTCGGAAACTATTTTGTTATGTAAATAATGACAGCTGTCAAACATGTTATCATATTGGTAAATACAAAATATTGGGCCGGTATCGATGTTATGAAATTTGTCAGTGTATGTTTATGCCATATTTTAATTTGTTTTGTGATAAAGTGTCAATGAATCTATGCAGTTGACACCTACTTTGTTAGTATTCATTAAAAAATATTTAAAAACTAGCTTCTGCCCGCGACTTCGTTCTTGTGCAAGTCTTAAGACACCACAATATACTGAAATAACATAAAAGCAGAATCACTCTGCCATTTCAACAAGGTCTGACTGAATAACGAACGAGATATCAGAATCTCAGCACTGATCCTAAACTAAACGCAGTTAGTAAATGAACATCATGTCGTGGACATTAAAACATAAATTGTCGTCGACTCATTAGACGCGTATTTTGAGAGTGCACATGCATTCATTCGTAATATAGTTCACATGTTCAAATGGTTAGTAGTTAAAATAACAGCCGCATATCCCGACCGCGCTAATACTTATTTTTCGCTTTGTTTTCTTTTCGGCATTTTTTTCGGGTCCTAAGGCTCGTAGCGTAATGTTAATAGCCTTCTTCATCCTCAAGAATTGGGCTATCAAATGCAACAAGAATTTTTCAAATCTGACTGGTAGTTCCAGAGATTGCCGCGTTCAGACAAACGAACAAACTCTTCAGCTTTGTCAAATTGGGAAGTGGGCCTGGTCGACCGAGCTCTGCTCGGGTGAAAACAGAGAATGGTCATTTAATAGTATAGGTTAGTTCATACTAATTCCATATAGTACATACTAATTGCTGCTATGATAGTAGGTACTTACTAATTCCATGGTTCTGTGATAGTAGGTACTTACTAATTCCATGCTTCCGTGATAGTAGGTACTTAGTAATTCCATGCTGCCATTTTATTGTTCTAGGGTAGCCATCTTGTTCTCAACTTTAGGCGATCGAGCTCTGCTCGGGTGAAAATACGGAGAAAACGAATTTTCCCAGATATGAGATAGGTCTCATATCTAGGGCTAGGGCTAGTTGGACTTTTTGCCCCCGCAAACCCCTATATTGCAACTTTCATTGAAATCGTTACAGCCGTTTTTGAGGACGTGATGATGAACGTGATATCTTCTTTATTATATATACAATTCTTCTGTACGTGTGTTTGTCACCTAACTCCTCCTAAACGGCTGGACCGATATGGATAAAATTTTGTGTATATATTTGAGTGGGTGCCTGGATGGTTCGAAAATACAATTTGACCCGGTAGATGGCGCTGTTCGGACAGGACAACGTCTATCGGGTCCGCTAGTATACATATACAAAAATGCTCTTTTAATAATATAGGTTAGAATATAATATAGATAAAACTCAGATCCCTAATAAAAGGAACAGTATAAATACCTTGTCATACAGTTTCTACACGAAAATACAACGAACTGGTTTTAATAAATTTAGTAAACATTTGCCGATCCTTTGCTTGTGTAACTCTATCACTCTGTCTAGCCTTTTCCCAACTATGTTGGGGTCGGCTTGCAGTCTAACCGGATGCAGCTGAATACCAGTATTTTACATGGAGCGACTATCTATCTAGCTTCCACAACCCTTTGCGAAATAGCTCCTATGGCAACACAATCAAAATCGCCTATATTGTGCTAAAAAAAACTGTAATTAATCATAGTAATTATTAATTTCCACACCACACTACGACCCACACACATCAAAGACGCACTACAAAAAGAAATGAAACAATACCGGCCAAGTGCGTGTCGCACATCGCACAATGAAGGGGTCCGTAGTTGAGACGAATTTATGCCAAGAAAAACATTATTGTAAAATTTAGGAAACTGATTTAACATAACATAACATCACGCCTGTAATCCCCGGAGGGTTAGGCAGAGGTGTACCTATAGTACACCCACATTTCGCCAGTTACTAAACTGATTTCTGCAAAAATAAACTTGTTTCTTTTCAATTGAGGGCAGCTTTTGTCCATAAATTTATGAGGACGCCTAATTACTTCCAATCATTATGGAGTTTGTTTCATCGCGATAGATCAGTTAGTTTAAAAGTTACACCGTTTCGTTGCAATTTTTTTTAAATTCTAAAAAAAAATATTTAGATTTTTTTATATATTTTTTCCGTCGATAAAATTAAGCATAGATTCTCTATGATATAAAGACACACTATATACAATCGATTTGCATGGTCTTAAAATAACATTCGGGAACCGGATCTACATGTTTTTCCATTAAATTTTGAGAGATTTACCATTTTTTTTTAAGACCATAGACTTCTTATAGGTTCCTGCAATCTATGAGTAAAGAAACATTCTCTATTTCATTATTTACGTTGCACGTCCGTGTTTGGGTCACAGAAATTCATATGAGTACCAAGTTTCAACTAAATTGGTCCAGTAGATTCGGAGTAAATTGACTGTGACTGACGGACAGACAGCCATGTGATCCTATAAGGGTTCCATTTTTTCTTTTTGAGGTACGGAACCTTAAAAAAACATGGCGGCTTCTCCCGCCAAAACCTGCAACACTTTCGTTCAGGTTACCCTAACGTTACCGCGATGTCGCCGATCTATACATAATGAAGTCGGCTTGTCTGTCTGCCCGTCACAATAGGCCCTTCAGGGAGGGCCCCTAGTCACTTCCAGGTGGAAGGCTGAATACTTAAACGACCCTCATGCTGAGTAGGTTGTGGTGCAAGTTGGAAGGTTTCAACCCTTTCATACGCACTTCTGTAATCGACTGACTTTTACAGTATTTCTATTTTCTTAATGTCCCTCGGGTATCACCGGATTTCCGAATACAAACGAATGCTAATTTCCATGTCCGTTAATTATTAGATTTAGCGTGTATAATAATTTGAATTCAGAACTAAGTACTTCATAGTTGTTTTGTTTAAAAAAAAAAAAAAAGTAAAATTATTTTCCTATCTGTCGTGCCTGTGCCTTTAGCAGCCTTCCTCCCATTTTTAAAATAAATTACATAAAGTTAAAAGAGTATTAACAACTCTGTATACTTCCAAGTCGATTGGGAGCGTCCGGTCTGCACCAAGTGCAAAGGGCAACTGATAAAAATCCGACAAATAACGAAACACGAAGTTTGCTGAGGGACATTAAGAAAATAGACGTACGTATTTTTCTGTTCCTTTCTTCTTGTCTGTTTATATGTGTGTGCATAAATGGTTAAATAAATAAAAAATAAAATAGAACTACAGTATGTGCAATTGAATCGGGTGTTAAATAATATTTTTTTTACCCTATTTGAGTATCAGTGCAAGTTGACTATTAGACCGTTTTAGTTAGTAAAACTCGCATGAAGTAGACTTGGTGATGTCTGTTAATGTTTACTCAGCTTCAGTTAGTTGCGGACATCAACTTACAAATGACTCGTGTGTTATTTGCTACACAATCCAATGTTTTTGTGTATATTGTCGTTACTTAGTGTACTCGTTACATTTTAAATTAAATATGGTGTTTATCTCTGTGTAAAATAACAATGAAGCAGAAATTATTAGGTACAAAGTGCAGTTTTCGTATATTATCGACTATCATTTAGACAATTTCAAATGAAATCACTCACAAACCTTTTAATTAATTAATCGAGACAACACCCTCCATCTGCCTATAACTTGGACCATACCCGAGAAAGACCCCACTACTGCACACGTAGGTAGGGTGAAAGGAGTTGTTGACGTCCTGAAAGATTAATCTTACATTGAAATTGTTTTCTATATTTTTTTACTGACTTGTGTCTGACACTGGCGGTGACATTAAAAGCGCATTTAAATATTTAAAAGTTTATCAGAAATGTTGCTTTTCTGAGGGCTGGATATTGTTTGTTGTGTTATTTTTCATAGAAAAGGGAATTTTTTGTTGGTAAAAGCGTTAAGGCTCTTTCAAACAGGCGCGACACGCGATGCGACACGAAGACACCGCTCGTCGCGCGACGAGCGGTGTCTTTGTGTCGCGTCGCGTGTCGCGCCTGTTTGAAAGAGCCTTTATTGAATGTTGTTTTATGTGTTTTTTAATGTTTGTGGTCGTGTGGGACGCCTGTTTTCCTTGAAGGATTAAGCGGAAGTGTACATCTTTGGAGGCATGAGGAACAGGGTGTAAAGTTCACTCATCCTCTACAGAAAAAGGAGGATCCTCCGACCAGACGGGTGTTGTCTGGCGGGCAACTGCCGAATGGTTGAAGTTGGATAGTCTTATATTGCACAGATGAACGAAATTTAACTCTTTTTTTTTGTTTTATGAAGTTTCTAAACTATTTCTTAGTCATTTGAGTTCGCTGATTTCATATCTATCCTCAGATTTTTTTCTACCAGCTCTAGTTTTTGTGATACAGCTACTTCTTAAAATTTCGTTACGCGGCTTACTAATATTTTATTTTAGTGCAAATGATTATTAAATTCCATAAATTAATCGATATGTCTATATTAAGAAGAACTTGCTTAAAAGATTCAAATAGTTTTTGTGCGGTTTGTGGTAAATATATGTTTCGAAAATGCCGTTTAAGTGCGTCTGACTTTATAAAAAGGGCCTACTTAGACTTCTTTGGGACGCCATTACAAGGGTTTAGTAAGCCATGGATCCCAAATGTTTGTATGTGGTAGTTGCCTAACATCATTGCGTTTATGGGCTTGTGAAAAAAGACCTACTTTGAAGTTCAAAAGTCCTATGATTTGGCGTGAACCGACTAATCCTCACGATGACTGTTATTTTTGTTTTTAAACCAACCCAATAAAAAGTGACAAAAAAAACTAAAATACGGATCTAAAGACATCAACTTCCGAAATTAAAGTTATTTTTCACTTTGTAGTTTGGAAGTCGGGTATATTTTTTGAAAAAAAAAAAGTTTTTATCTAAATGATTTTTTATTAATATGATAACTAGCAAAAATATGTGTCTAATATTTTTTTTTATTATTTGACAAAAACAAAAAAAAAAAAATTGTGACAGACAATTTTTTTTTTTTTGTTTTTGCCCTGTCAACGTTCCTATTCTGTAAATACATATTTGTTACGGTTGCGAATCATATTTTGATCAAAACACAACCTGAAACTGACCTGCAAATTGCAAGAAACGTAAGAAAATTTGAATTTCGCGGGTTATCACTGCAGATTCTCCTTAATGCCACCATTTTTCCAGGGTGAGAGAGAGACGGAGCTAAACAAGTCCGATAGCACCATCCCGTTTTGGCAGTGGAATAATAATGACGTTAATCCTGTATTATTTAATGAGCAATATCCTTACATATTATAAACCAAAGTCCCACGCCGCGTCTGTCTGTCTTTCTGTCTGAACGCGATAAACTCAAAAAATACTGAACGGATTTTCAAACAGTTTTCACCAATGGACGGAGTGCTTCATGCGAAAGGTTTTAACGTATAATTCATTAAAGTTTTGTGTAAATTGGCTGACATTTGACGATTATTGTTGAAGATATCGGAAAAAATCATGCCGACTGGGAACTTTATTGGCGTGCGCCGCGGAAATGGTAAAAGTTACATAAAATTTATGTTCTACAGTATTGTTCGTCTTATAAAGTTCAACAAAAAAGTCCCCGATGGCATATGTCTATCTTCTAAGGATGACTCACAATAAGCATTTTGATCTTTCAGAATTTGATAAAAAATTCATTGTTATTTCCGAAGCTATTTTGACCGGTATTATATTAATCCTTATCCAATAAACTATGTTACTTAAATTGAGCATTTAATTTAGATTAAAATATACTTTGACATCATTTCATTTAAATTAATAGTTTAAAAGATATCACAGATTCAAAATTACGCGTGACAAAATAATTATGGTTGACCGTAACGCGGGCGCAGCGGTAGGAGTCAATGGCCTTTTCCTAGGCCTTTAGGTAGATAATCCCGGTATCGGTAGTACGTTCCCGTGGGACATTTTGCGACATCCACGCGGGCGAAGCCGCTGGCTAAAGCTAGTTATAATATATTTGTGATCTCGTTCTCGAAAACGGCTCTAACGATTTCGATAAAAATTGCAATATCGGGGTTTACAAGGGTGAAAAACGATCTACCTAGATCATATTACTGGGAAACTTCGTTTTCTCTATTGTCACAGCCTCGGGAATGTGATACAACGTTGGTATACCTGGATGATATGTTTATCTATATTCACCTGAGCATAGAATGGTCGACCAGGTACTACTTCATACTACCTCTTCATATACCTCTGAACTCAAATGGCGTTCATCCTCCAAATATGCACATAATTAAAACCACTCACCAACCGCAGCAATCAATGCTATTGTAATAAAATACGACAAATTATAAATTACATGAAAATTAACAAGTCACATTAATTATTCATGTGTCATTTTAAATTAACTGAAAACCGTTCAATCATAACCTTTTATATTTATTAATCTATACATTTATAAAAAAAAAAATCTCTTTACGTGTCTGTCTGTGTTGACCGCGTTGTTCTTCTAAAGCCGTGACTCCTGCGCGTGTTATTTCTAAACATTACACAAAAAACCTTACACATAAATATTTGTTTTCATACACAAGTTGTCCCCTGTGTATTAAAATATTTTTAGATGTCGTAATGAGTTCCGACGAAGAAGAAGTACTTAAAAAAGTATCTCTCTTTCAACCCATTGTCAATTTATCACAACTTGTTCACAAGTATTCACAAGACAATCTAACCTCAAAACCTGTATTGAATGACAGTGACAGATGTCCACGGTACGCGCAGCGATTGAAAATGAAACAAATCCTTCCCCTCTTCACCCGCGCGGGGAATGTTTTCAATGCAGCTCGGATAACAAAATCATCTTGTTTGCATACACAAATGTGTATCGCCACGCCTCTTTGTTTCGTTGTTTTTGTGTAATTTTTCGAATACACAACGGATTTTGATGCAGTTTTCACCATCATTTAGAGAATTTATTCCGGAAGATTTATGTGTATATTAATATACACACAATATATATATATATATATATTACTATACACAAGTTTAATAAGTTTCAGTTTTTTTATAGTATAATACATTGATATTAAACTTATTTATAATAAAGAAATCTCAATGTTTTGTCAAGTAAAAACCGTGCGGAGTCCGGCGAGTCGCTAGTATCCAATAAACGCCATTAATTAAATTTTAACATAATTTATTTATGTTTTTGACAGCTGTCAATTTGTGCTTTTATTAGATCAATTTAGGTACTATATTTTTTATTTTGAGCTTGAAATATTACTAACCTTTTGGCAGCTTTAAGGCTCTAGCAGACAGGCGCGACGCGACGGTGCAACGCGATTTTGGTAGAACAATTTCCATGAAGTTTTCATAAAAATTGTTCTAGTAGAGTATCGTCGTGCCTGTCTGTGGGAGCCATTAAGGGCTTTGTAAGTTACTAACATAACAAACGATCACGCTTGTATTCCCCGAAGGATTCGGCAGAGATATACCTAAAGTACACCCACATTTCGCCAGTTATGTTTAAGTCCCATGTAATAGGGGGCGAGCCTATTGCCATCAATCGGGCACAAATGCAGACTCCGGGCGTATTTCAATATATAGTATTAGTTAGTAGTGTATTATTTAACTAGTTTAGTTATGGGTGTTTATTGGTAACAAACTACAAAGGTAATTTTCTCAAACATGCTTTGAGATTCGAGCATTGTTTTGACAACCTTCTTCGAAATATATCAAAATGCTGTACTGGTCGAATACATGCGAGTAGGCGGCCGGCAATTTTCCTATGTAAATCCATATCTGTCTTGTTTAGCGGCCGAATAAATTACTGTGAAAACTCATAATATACGTGTTCGACACACTTCGACACATGGCAACAAACTCCTTTTGTTGCCATGTGTCGAAGTGAGTATATGTCATTTTTTTTTTTAAATTGCAATTCGGTTTGCAAATAGAGCCGTTTAAAGTAAAGGAGAAACAAATGAAAATATTGGCGCGTGAAAAATTTTTGCTGTTCGTCATTGATTCTGGAAATTATAACTAATTCATAGTGCGTGCCACGAAAGAAGTCCCTTTAACGCGGCGCTAGAGTCTATGCCATTGCAACACATTGCATTAAAAAATGTAGTTCCACAATTTTCCGCGGGCCTTTTTTCGTGGCGCACACTTTTACTTAGTTTGAATTTCTGCGAATTATTTGAGAAAATACTATACAAGCCTTGGTCGCAACTATGTGTGCCTCAGGGTCGCCCCGGCCCACATTTTCACGTTCGTCCATCAATGCCCCTGTTGCAGGCCGCGACAGTATTGTACTATTTTGCGCCTAGAATAACATAATGCCCAACATGGCGGCCAAATATTTATTTTATTTAAGTACCTAAATATTTTGAAACATGGTCGGAGTACCAGAAAACACTCGGTGTTTAGTGAAATGAAATTGTTTATTCTGTAAATAGGATATCGGAATCACTTTTACACGTCATATTAAAAAAATATTAAAAATAAGCTAGTTGAGTTCGGCGTTTCCTATCTGACTACTCTGAGAAGAAAGGCCGAAACAAACTCAGAGGTCACAGTCTCTTTTAAAGTCCAGTCATAATCTTGGTCAGGCCATATGAGGACCATGTAGATTAGTGTCTGAAATGGTCTTATGAGGAAAGAACCACACAGATTTGAGTGGACCTGTCCAGTCAGTGCAAGCATTTGTCAGTAATCGTGGAGCTCAACTCAGAACTTAAGGAACTCAACTCGACGAACAATACCAAAGAAAGGACATTTGGGTAGGCCGCATAAACTACTCAAACTGCTAGACCATAATTAAAACTAACTGAAAAATGAAAATAATAATGATATCCACATAGTCCTCACATTCACAATAACACATAACATAACATCACGCCTTGTTTCCCCGAAGGGTTGGGCAGAGGCTTCCCTGTAGCAGGCACACCCACATTTCGCCAGTTATGTTTAAGTTCCATGTAATAGGGGGCGAGCCTATTGCCATCAACCGGGCACAATAATTAATTAAAATAATATAATACTTTACAAAGTGTAGCAAGTACGAAAACCGGTATAAAATTATATGGGCCTACACACCCCCGACTTTCAATTAAGAATGTTAAGCCAGGGGTTTACAACCATTTTGAAATTTCAATAAACTTTAAAAGCCACGCTTTAATTTCAATAAACTTTAAAAGCCACGCTTTTTTCATAATATTTTAAACCCACAAACATTTAATTCTGGTCCAGACTGCGTACTATTATACCGCAAGGGGAAATAACTCGAGCGATACATGCAATTTATTGATGCAACATCAATTAACCCAAATACCACAGAACTTGAATATATCCCATTTTTTTAAACTCAATTCCATGATATTTTCGTGGTGATATCGTAAATATTCGTTGAAACTCATCGGTTGGGGCCATAACTGCATCCGATCGTCGTTTGAAACAACCCTATAGGGGTTGTTTCAAATTTGTAATAAATATTGTGAATGAATGTATGGTGGTAGTACGTCATATTGTATTGAATTTTGAGTTTTTAATGCGAAAATTTGGTCACTAGTCATGTTCAGCGTGCAGGCATTGTCTTTTTAACCGACTTTAAAAATAAAAGAGGTAATGCGTTTGGCTCACGTACCAATTTTACCGATATCAGTCATTTCAGTCAACGTCTACTTATAAAAAAGTAGTTCGTTTATTCGAATTTTATAAAACTAAATTCAACTAAGACGTGCAGGGAATACCTTTGCCTATTGTGAGACAATACATATTAATAAAGTAAATTAACTTCAAAGAAAGAAATTTCGGTATGTTCAAAATAGGAAAAAAATATTGCTACTAAAATAAAAACACATTTAGAGATACAAAAGATCGTTTCCATTTTTACCTATACCGCATTTCAAAGTGAACGATACTTCTCGCTTTTAGAATTAAAAATAAAAAACAGCTAAAAGCCATTAGTTATTTGTAAAACAATGTTCGATACAATCAGCAACTATTTAATTATATCCCAGAAAAATACCAACAAAAAACAACTCCATTTCGATGAAAATAAGGATCAAAATCGGTTGGTCGCACTACATATGGGTACCTAAAAGATAGGGTTGGCACGCTTCCAATTTTTGGGAGAGAGTTTTAATTGATTTCGCCTATGTTGGGAAAATATTCCAAATAGGTACCTATTATTCTATTGGGACAATTAGAGCAAGATGTGTTAGTACTTGATAAGTAACGAATTTACATTTTGATAATATATATGCGTTTAATTAAGTGCTGTTTTATTTACTTAAGTCAATGGTAGTGGTAGAAGATTATGAAGATTGAGCCATGCATGACCAAATTGGATATTATCAAATTACTCTTAGGGCTAACTGCTTAGATACATTATATTAGGTATAATGTATCTAAGCAGTTAGCCCTAAGAGCAAAGTAACGAAGTATTGGATACCAAACTTAATTAACGAAAGGCCTGGTTATCGAACTAATGAAAATTTCATAATTATTAATCTTTTAATAAAGTGCTACATGAGGTCTTGGGTTCGATGCCCATGCCGGGTAAAATGTTATTGGGATTTCCGATAGTTAATTGATTCAGGCGTGACCTTGCGGAAATCCATTATAAAAAAAAAACAACACTCTCACTCTCAGTCTGCACTCGGTGCTTGGTGTGGCAACACGCCGTGTTGGCGACAAGTCAATCGTCATCCTGAGGATGCCTCGTTGAGAGGTGAAACACGTGTCGATTTCTTTCAGGGTCTTTTTAAGACTCTTTAGAAATAGCTAAGCGGAACAGGTTACTAAATATATCCACTTCAATTGCATTTTATTGGGATTTTCCATTAGGAATTTCTCAGTAGCAGCCCCGAGTCTGGTTTTGTGCCCGGTTGATGGCAATAGGCTCGTCCTCTATTGCATGGGACTTAAACATAACTGGTGAAATGTGGGTGTACCTACTATGGGTACACCACTGCTAATCATCTGGGAAATTAGGCGTGATGTTATGTTTTTATTTAAAAAAGGAGCGTCATTTAAATTTCCCGATTCAATCTTAACCGTTGTCGACGACATTAACAAGCCAACATAACATTTTAACCTATATATAAATAGCCCACACTCAAGTATCAAGAATGGGACGTCCTACGCACCATAAAAACTTTTAATAAATTTCTTCCGAACAATGACTTGTATTATGAAGAACAGTGATCACAATGGGCCCCATCTATAAACTCTATTAGTTCGCCAAATGGAAAATTTTCTAACAATAAAACTAGGAAATTGCATTTTATTATAGAAAGCCAAGTATTTTGATACTTGAAGTTCATAAACATTTTGAAGTTATTTGTTCGGGAAATGCTGAGCCTAGTTGCTAAATAATAACACTGCATGGATCGATCGAAGGTTAAGCTACACTTGCCGCGGTCGGTTAGTGGATGGGTGGCAATCTAATACATATCGAGACTCCTCCGTGCCTCGGAAAGAACATAAAGTCGTTAGGCCCGGCTATTATTCGTAGTTATTATTGATGTGTAACATCTTTCACTTCACTTTAAAGCTTAATATTTCTCAAACGGATTCTTGAATCCAAAAATTGGTTTTGACTAACTCAATGGGATAGATGAGGAAAAAACAAACATTTCCACTTTACGTGTAGGAGAGGTACCCTAAAAAAATGCGTTAATATGTATATCCATGCTAAATTACAACTTTCTAGTATTAATAGTTTCTGAAATAAGCCGCGGACAGACAGACAGACGGCAATGGCGAAACTATATCGGTTCTTTGTTGACTACGGAACCCTAAAACGTTTGAAACAAAACCACGGGCGGGTAAAATTAAATCACGCATCAACTTAATTACCCATAATTTCATTTTAAAAACATCATGTTTTACATGTAAACATATCTAAAAAAGTTCCAATTTCTCCCCTCACACCCACGCATCGCCCCGCCCGGTGATGCGTGTCGGGGCGCGGTCGCAAATCATTCCGTGTGCACCGGCCCGATAAATTAGATACGCCTAAGTACTGAAAATGCTTGTTTCGCAAAACAATTTCTCGTTTTGCGACAGTGCTACGGTTTTTGCTGTCGGAAGTATAACTGGTAATTTGGCTGAAGAGGTGTTTGAATTTTTATGAAGCAAAAGGTGCGTTGGTTCAGTGGTTAAGGTCTCGCCTCTCAAGTACGAGATTCTGCGTTCAAATCCCGGCAAGTACCAGTATCGATACTTAATTTTACTCTTTATTAACCATGCGTTCTGACAGAAAGAAAGAAAGAAAAATGCACCTTAAAACTACAGGGTTATTGTTATATGTCGGTAATCCGTTACGGGGATGTAGGAGTGGTGATTTGCTACGAAATGACCCGTCATGAAGCTAATGTCAACAGTTTTCGAGTAATTTGAAATTTTATGTTTTAAAATTTTTGAAATAAAAATATAAAATGTCAAATGCCTCGAAAATTGTTGACATTTGCATAGGAGTCAAAAGGGGTCATTTAGTTGTAAATGACCTCTCCTACCAATAACCCTGTTTATAGACAGAAAACACCGACAATAACAATTTCCCCTTTTATTATGTTGAATGAATGTGGCGGACTTTATGAAGGCTAGAATCGGCAGTAGACGTTAGTAGACGACTAATATGAATCGTGGCTTCAAAATTGATCGTTTAGGTTAGCAGAAACTGCTAGCTATCAACCTTATACGACCCACTTCTCGCCTTTAAGACGCGGTCTATAAGACCACGATAAAAAACTTCTACCTGTACTTATTTATACGCGACCTCACATTTTTCACGGCCTACCCCCAATTTGTTACGATTGCCCTGTACCTATATATTTTTAGATGTAACTTTACCCGCTTCTTCACTCGCGTTTCAAAGTTTTATTTTAGTTTTCTGAGTTAATTCGCTGGCCCCCAAAATACAGGTCCAGGTCTAGTTTGGGGGTTATGATCAGATTTTTGGCAATACATCTGTGTGATATATTATTACAACCTACTTGTTTGTAACATGTATTTTAAATGTCAAATAAATGTTTTTATTTTTATTTATTTATTTAATTCAATTCAATTCTATTTATTTTATTCAGTTACAATAATTCACATTTATTTATTTATTTATTATAAATACTTTATTGTACACCACAAAAATACATAACAAAAATTAAATCAAACACTACAAAATACACAATGGGCGGCCTTATCGCTTTCCGCGATCTCTTCCAGGCAACCTTGGAATGGACAGTGATTTGCCTGCACATAAAATGGGGCTGTCGTCGGTGCAAGTAACTATACAATAAACTAGAATATATACACAGATATATACATATCCTAAATAATAGATACGTAAATACATACATACTTACAAAATATATAAGCAACAAAAATAAATGAAAATTATAGATAATTACAGTTACGAGAACAAGATCACAACGACAAGTAATGGTCCTTCACGAGTATCTTGAATACAGGTAACGATTGCGCGCGTTTTATTTGAACTGGCAATGCATTCCACAAACGAGCGGCCTGGACAGTAAAGGACTTGTCGAGGAAAGTCACATTGTGCTCGAATAAAATTCAAAATATAACTTATGTATACATAAAACATATTATTAAAATACATGCAATTTAATTGAAATTAGGAAATGTTAATTACATAAAAAAAAGAAATGAAAAAGACCATGCAAACATTATTAATTATAAAACCATATGTCACAAAATAAAGTGGTGGCACTCCGGGAGTGCCGACGGAAGTGAAAACTTAAACAAGATCGCCTTCGTGGAAGAAAACACTTGTATAGAACATTGGTACGTAACCCTATCTAAATAAAGAGCACAATCGCGTTTACAAAAATGAGGTGTCGTCATGGTGTCGCGAAATCAATGATTTAGTTCCATCTCAAAAATGCTCAACGCGCCTAAAGAAGTTTTCACTTCAACAAATTAAAAGCAAATAATAATCAAAAATTAATATTTGGTTAGGTACAATATTACAGTTAGAGAAGACCTTAGTTGCCAGTTCGGGAAATATAGTATGTTTTGTAATTTTGAGCCGTGTAATGCCTTGCGTGTGGATGTAGACTAAAGGATCACGTTAAAATTTGCAGCTGTGTCTTCCTACATAGCATTATCAGCCTATAATGTTCCCACTGCTGGGATGTCACATGACTTTGAATTTTTGGTTCTAGAACATGCCGGTTTCCTCACGATATTTTCCTTCACCGTTTTGAGAGCTGTGGTGATGAAATAATTCACACCTGGGATCGGACCTTCAACTCGTAACACCACGTTGTCTTCCTAAATACCTACGTACTGAAAAATCAATTATCAAATAACTTCTCCCGCTCTAGGCGAAGCGGGAAGGCGTGTCAGACTCTTACTGACTAAAACCCACCCGTGTTCCTTCAGTTGCGATGTTGCCGGGGGCCACGGTATCCCTTTCGGACTTCTTCGCAACCGCGGCAGGCATCGGATCGGCATTTTCACCTGCAAGTCCAACAGCAATTGACTCAAGCTGAATGATAGAACATACAAAATGGATATATTTCTTAATTAATCCTTTTTCCAGTTAAAATCGTAAGCGATCGTTATAAAGTGAAAGATTTTAGTCTTTATAATCGAAATGGGGGGAATAGATTCCCCCATTTTGATATGAGCTTAATTTTATCGACGGAAAAAATATATAAAATACATTTTTGTTTTGTCATTTAAAAAAAATTGTTCATTTCTTTGACCCCAGTGTAACCGGTAGGTGGCGCTGTTCGGACAGGACAACGTCTGTTGGGTTCGCTAGAAGATAATAATTTGATTAACATAGATATAAGTTGTCTTTTTGTTTACTAACCCTTTCGGATGTTGCTCATCCGAAGTAAAGATTCTTTTATTTTACTATTAAAATTCCCATACAAGAATAAACAATCTCCAAAAACCAGCTAACAGACTTTAGATTAAAAATTACCATGCAAAAAGAAGGGCTAAACGGCTAAACCAGAATCCTGTTACAAACGCAATTGACGTCAGAATTGGCTATTAGGGATGCGTAGTAAATCAGTGGAGGCCTCGACGGAACCCATCTAAGCGTTTAAGGCGATGTTGCACGCAAGTCTAGTATCAAATTTTCGTTCACACGTCATAATAAAACGCATTAAGGGAGACGCGTGTTACACCGGAGCGTAGCAAATTGATTTAAAGTGTAACATAAATTTTACTTTGTGTAACGTTATAAAGATGTTTCAAGTATCTTTAAGGTAATTTATTATCCTCTGCTTTGTTTGAGTTGCGATAATTTCCGCGTAGACGGTTTGAGGATGAAAGGTAAAATGCTGTATAAAAACTTATTTCTTAAGAACTTTATCTTGTTAGGATTGCAAAGGCTTCAAGATACTGTTTAGTTAGAAAGGTGAATTGTAATGGTGCTGCGCGCAGTAAACTATCAGTTTAATATTATTAATTAGTTGCTTATCTTAATAATTTGAGAAAATAAACTTACTGAATCACGAACTTAATACAAAATAGTATCTTGATCATGTCAGATATTTATAATTTGTTTTCCATGTTCAAGTTTTTTTATTGTTTCTGATAAGATTTGATCCTGTACTCAAGCTAGCTCGAACTTGTAGTTCGAGCTAGCTTGAGTACAGGATCAAATCTGCCTGCCTTTTCCCATCTATTTTGTGGTCAGCTTCCAGTCTTACCGGATGCAGCTGAATACCAGTATTTTACATGGAGCGAGTTCCACAACCCAGTTACTGAGTAACATGATACCCCTTGGTAAGACTGGTTGTCAAACATTTGGACTCCTGACTACCCGTAACGACACAAGTTCATTTCACTTAAGTTAGTGAGATTTTAACCGATTACGTCGGATGTCTTCTTTATTTTTTGTATGGTTAGTGACTAACCTGATGCTAGATTTTTTATGCCGCCCAAGGGCCTCTGACTTGGCTTCAAACCGTTGAGAAATATATCTCAGGCACGCCGGTTTCCTCACGATGTTTTCCTTCACCGTTTTTGCAGAAAGTGATAATTATACAAAAATAATGAATTCGAAAAGTCAGAGGTGCGTGTCTTGAGTTTGAGCTCGAGCTATGACTTGACAGTTAGACGGTCACACCACTAGGCTTTCACTGCTGGCACCACCATTTTATCTTAGTCTGTCGTCATAACAACAATGTTAACAGCATTGTTGTGTTTCGGCAGTTGAAGGCCAGTTCCTCAATGGTTCAGGATTCCAGGTGAAGCTCGCTTCCACCTTCGGCCTGATCATCACTTACCTTCAGGTGAGATGCAAGACATAAGCTTAGCGAATATGGTTAAAAGAAAATAAAACACCGGCTGCACTAAATAAACAGGAACATTCGTCGTTCCAAAAACATTTCTACTTCGGTGTAACACGCGGCCGTCTCACAAACCACGATACACACATATCAAACCAATCTCTCTTCAATTTTACACGCGTTTGCACGTAATACGATCGCTTGATGGAATCTTGGGAAACCTTGCATCACAAAGTTGTACATTGCGCGGTTAGTACGAACAATTTCACGAGCAATTCATGTTTAATGTTCAATGGATGACGAAGTATGTGAATAATAGTTGTATTTCGTAAGTTAAGTGCGTCCTAGAAATGGGTGGTAGATATATGAGGCGTCTTGAAATTCGTAATAACTCTAATGATATCATTTGTCGGTGTAATGTATTGATTCTGACGGCTTCGTCTGTCCTAGATTTCTGATTTAGTGAGCAGGGACCGGCGGTACCCTTGTCGAGCTGTCAGAGACTAGTATATCACCTTACTGAATCCTACATTTCTGAATATCAGTTGACTGAAGGCAAAAAGACTGGCCTGTTGGTTTAGTGGCAGCATGCGCTATTTCTGAGCTTAAGGTCCTGGGTTCGATACCCAGTTCGGGTCAAAGTCAAAGTCAAATAATTTATTTCAATTAGGCACATAAAATACACTTTTGAAAGTAAAAATTTACAAAAAAAAAAATAGAATTAATTCTAGTCGCCCCTTCCAAAAGGTAGTTTTCGTATGGAGAAGAATGGGCATGAAACTCCACCGTCGCGTCACTCTTTTAAAATGTTTTACAATATTTTGTATACATTAATTATATAATTATATGTGAAGACGACGCACCTGGAATAAGATTACTATACCACAATAGGTAAAAATATTTAAAAATGGAGCAATTACAAAAATAGGGCAAAGTGTTAATTGGGTTTTTCCATCTGGAATTTCTCAGCAGCAGGACGGTGTCTGGATATGCTCGGTTGATGGCAATATGCTCGCCCCCTATTACACGGGACTTAAACATAACTGGCGAAATGTGGGTGTACTTTAAGTGCACCTCTGCCTAACCCTTAAATGAATAGAGGTTGTTTTGTTATTAATATATATATTATTGTAATTTTATTAAACCTCTACAGTCCATGTCAATATTGTTCTTTACTAACTTTAGTTAGTCCAACCTCAAATAATTCTTGTTTTGCTTTTCTAAAAATATGATTGAATATTCTAATGAATGCGCTTCTTTTTGTGAACCTCTAATAATTCGTATTTTGGAGCCCTAAAAAAACTGAATAGCAAGCAAGCCGCTGACGCGGCACCGTTGTATCCGAGCTTAGTTACTGCGACCAACTGTGAGAAAAGGGCACAAATTTAATTGAAAAGAGGCCCCAATATTTAAAAAGGTGTGCATTAATTGAAGGTCAATAATTTTTTCAGAGGATCAGTTCAATATTTCTCCATAGTTTGTTTTCATGATCTTCGTATCAAAGGACCACATCTTAAAACAATGCCTTCTAACGGAAAGCGCAGTTTAATCCATTATCTGATGGGACTACATTAATCTGCCACTATCAGTTATCCGGCTCCGGGTCAAAATGTCGTCATGCTGGTGTTGATGCTATCATATAATTACAATAAAGCCGGGTGATTTAATTACTGAGCTGACCAAAAAAGTTGGTGAACCAGTGGAAGCTAAAATATGTAGCTTGGGTATGTCTTTGTTAGCTTGGTTTATGGGCTAAGGCACTTGTCCCACCGCTGACGAGGAAGCGGCTAGCTATCAAATATTTTCTCGCTCAAGATACGTTCGAAGGACTGTAGGTCCCATGTGAGTACGTATATTATTAAGACGCCGATATATGCCAGTGACCTTGAGTTAGCTTGCGTGTTCTGTACTGAGCTCACGCAACGCGTATGTCCAGCCAGTAATAGGACTCGCCCATCAAGGAACGCTGTCCCAAATTGAACCCATTATTAATTTATTATACCTAAAACAAAAGCTGTTTTGCTAAAACACGTATAGTAAAAGATTAATAATTAAATGATCTTTAAAATGGTGAAGGTTTCAGAACAATACGCGTGATAGATTTTGCGTGAATCTCAGTTTTTTTTCTGCGTTGGACATAACTTTACAAATTAATTTCACTATGATATATGAACATAATCTAATATATTCCTATATAAAGTTATTAATAAAATGCTTTAATTTAACATATATTTTTCCAAATAACATTAACACTACACGTTTAGACGTAATCTTCAGTATAAAATCATTAAAAGTCGGTTATCGTCGCCTTTATCGCGTCTAAAGTTAATAAAGTGTGGATGTGTAAAATAATTCACAAAAGTATATAACAGTTTAGAGCTAACTGATTGAAATTTCAAAAAGCATTTATAATTCAATCAGCCGTGTTAGGTAACCATCGACCCGAAAGCAGGGCAACTGCTCGACACGTCCGAAAATAGAAAAACAAAGAGAAAAATAATCCTCCAATAAAAATTCGCACGAATTTTAAATTCTGCTGAAATATTTCTACTGAAATAGTCACGGGCCATATTCCCGGCAGTTCTATTTGTATAATATCGCAATCGCTCGCATAGCTTCATATGTACACGCACCTTTACTATATAGCTTATGGTATCATGAATTTTAGGATGTCATCAATTAATTAAATTGAATTTCAACCAAAAATTATTGCACAGTTGATTAATTTGAAATAATAATTAAGGCTGCGATCCTATTTTGTGGCTTTCGATTGGATTGCTCATTAAATACCTGTATTTAGTATTTATTGACTTTTGTCCATGATTGTTCAATTTGTATAATATTTTATGGAATATACATGCTCTGGATTCGGATATTTAGTTATTAATTTTATTCACAAGTTTAAAAAAAGTCCCGTGTAATAGCGGGCCAGCCGAACACTAATTTATATTTGTCTGTCTATCTGTCTGTTTGTTCCGGCTAATCTTCGGAAAAGCTGGACCGATTTTGACGGGACTTTCATTGGCAGATAGCTGATGCTGTAATAACGAGTAACTTAAGCTACTATAATATTAGAAAAAAAAAAAGCATTAGCAGCAGCTACTTTGTAAAGTCCGTTTCGTTCATCCGTACGAAAAGCTATCAATGTAAAAAAAAAATCGATCAGAGATCGACAACATTTTCACAAAATAAAACAAATTCACTCTTTCACTACTCCTGAATTTCGAAAGCCGTTGAATTTTAACACATAGTACCAAAGTGCGGTGTTAACAACATTCGGAGGAAAGTTCAGAAATAATTTAATTTGTAAGTGTACTTGTTTATGTCGAATGTACTTTACGACTGCGGTTTGGAACGGGCCTGATCGTAAAATGCGTTTTTTCGTAAATTCAGGCTTTAGTCACACCGTTGGGTAATAAGTGAATGTTCAAAGAATATCATTAAAGATTTTTTTGAATCCCGAAAGGATTCTTATAGTCCTACTCACATTAAATACAAAAAAGTATGTGTATGTTTTTTTTTAATAGAAAATAATTATATTTTTTAATTTTTATTGTGTTAAATATTAAGTAAAAATGTATGTAATATTAGGAATGGGAATGTTAAATTATGATTGCATGTAGTATTTTTTCTTTTTTTTGTAATTCAAGCGGCAAGAAATAAAAGTCTATTTTATTGTATTTATTGTTTTAAATACTTTAATATGGATGCTACTTCAATGTCATGGGCCACGAATAATTTTATTCCCCTAGAGACGACTTTATCGGTCAAAACTCTTGTACGGGAGAATCTGTCTCCTTGCAATTACTTTGTCTTGAAAATATATATTTTTATGGAGTATGCATAGCATAAACATAATCAGCCTATAGTGTTCCCACTGCTGGGACACAGGCCTCCTCTCTGTGATAAGGAGTGGGCCGTAATCTATTCACGCGGGCCCAGTGCGGGTTGGTAGATATCACATGTCTTCGAATTTTTGGTTCTAGGACATGCCGGTTTCCTCACGATGTTTTCCTTCACCGTTTTGAGAGCAGTGTTGATGAAATAATTTACACAGCGTCTGTCAGGGTTCGAACCTACAACTCTGTAAGTCGCGGCGGTTACTACTGGGCAACCACTGCTCTCCATACGGAGAAATAATTTTGGTTTAAATCTAGTTTTTTCCACAAAAATTTAAACAGGACCGAAAATGGTTAAGAGTAAATAACAAAAATATAATCCTCTCAAACTCAAAGCATTTATTTCAAATAAACCAATTGCAGGCACTTTTGAATTGTCAAGGAATCGGTCAGTCAGAAAGATCAAGCTATTTGCCCATTCCAAAGCGTAGTATGTACCTATGGAGAAGAACGGGCAAGAAACTCCACGGACACTCTTTTAAATCACAATATGGTTACAAAATATTGGTTCCATCATTCATGTTAAAGTTATAAATGTGAGAACGATGCAGAACGTTAAAAGAGTTCGTAATAAAAAATAAAACAATTCAAAAATAGAATTAAAACTCTTGTAACTTACTCACAAGCATATTTATTCTGAATTAGTACAAGCTCAATCTCGTCATTAAAGCAGCTATAAATTAGCATAGTCCCACCTAAGACATAAATTATACCACAAACATAGAGTTGTCGCGAACTGTGACATTTGTTTGACATCTGTCAGCCTACACTACTGGCTTGTCAGTTGCTTGAGAATACGCTTAATCAACGTAGTTTCATTAGCAGTTATGTCTGGTTGACGTTTTGGTATTTAATCTATATTTGTCGTTCATCAAATAGCGTATGAGGCCAGTATGTTGGTAGTAAATTAAATAATACGGTAATTATTGGTCTTTTTGTCCGTGTGATTGGAAGGACCAGTCGTAAAAACGTTAAATATTTCGCCATCCATTAAAAGTAATTTAAAAGTTTTAAGCACCATTTAAACAATGCAAGTTTCTTCCCTGTAGCATAGAATAAATTTGAAGTAATAAATGAGTTGTATCGTCTAGACATTGCTTAGAAGGTGCAGCTTTGAATGTTGATGCAACTTTTAGTATCCCACATGCTCAGGCAAATGAATCGCACTGTATAAATCAGGCTTTTTATCCCGTTATTCTATTACGTTCTAGCTGTTTTACGATTTTCCTATCAAATACCTATAGGTACATAGGATATTTAAAAAAAAAACAGTGGCACTCCGGGAGTGCCGGCAGAAGTAAAAATTGAAAAAAAATCGGCACCGCGGTAATCAACGCGTTGATGTCTTTTTAACCGTCTTACGATTTTCGATCAGGTCACGTGTCCTGACGCGAGTTTAACATTTTTTACCCATTACAAAAAAAAGTGCACAACGCCGCTAAAGAAGTTTTCACTTCAAAAAAAGTATATTACAGCAACAAGTGCATAAAAAAACGATAATTACACGATTATAACAATAAAATAAAACACAATAGATTTAAATATATCACGAGCACAAAAAAGAAATAGTCGACAGCTGCACGACATGACTGTGACAAGAAGGCTTCCACTCAGCATGATGCTGTGCTATGGGGACCCACAGCACAGCGCTGATTTTCAGTGGTCACCCGAAAAAGACGGACGGAAACCAATTCAGATTTAAGAGGCTTTGTTTATCTTCGTATGTACATTTGACTGCACATTTGAGGATACTCGCGAACATAAAATTGAGACAAATTCTAGTTACGCGTCGGTGTAACAGAATTCTTTAATCGCTATTGCAGTCATTCAGGTTTTATATTTTTATAATTAGGTTTATTAGTACAGTTGACTCGGCTTTAAAAAAAACTTTACGTGCGGTTTCTATTTTTTCTTAACGATCAACGTTTTTTTACGAAACGCTGTAAAAATAAATGTTTTAGCAAATGGCATAATAAAAAACGGGTCATCTGTTTTATGTTGTGAAGTAAGCGACCACCCTCATCGGTGTTCATGAATGGAATGTGTTTTTTTACCCTAGAATTTACAATTGTTTGACGATGGTATTTAACGTTCGGCCTTGTCTCAGAAGTTTTTATTGTTTTGCTAATAATTAACCTTTTTTCAATGAAAAACAGGAAAAAAAATATGAATGGATCATAAAATACAAAAGAATTGAAATGAAACAGTTAAAGTATTTAAGTAAGTAAAAAGGATACTTAATAGGCATTAGAAAAATTGTCTTGCCATTTCGGTACCGGTTGCCGTCTGGAACCGGTACCGAAATGGCAAGAACCGCTAAGTACCGGTACAGAACCTCAGACCAAAAAAAACTAAGACATAGCGCTGCAAACAATAAAGTGAAGCATGCCAAAAATACACCTCCGCTCTGTGCATACACGCTCACACGCACAGATTTACAATCAAACTACACCTCAATAAGTGCACACATGTTTACGAAACCGGCTTCACGTCACTGTTGACAGCGCTGTCTTGGTTTGTTATTTGGTCTGAGTATAGAACCTGTACTTTTAGTGCCCTGGATGACACATTTTCCTTAACCCCCGTTTACAACAGCTGTCAAACTCAACGTTACTCCGGCCCACACTGGTAAATTTTTAATCCTGTGGTTATATTTAGTGAAAGCCGAACGCTGATAATAAATAACATTTTATTACATCGTCGACACAATTCGTACACACGGCGACCTATCAAGCTATACATACAGTTCCAGTATAAGCTGACCTCTCATTGTACGGAGAGCCAATAACGGGTGTAAAATGACGCTTAACGAAGCTGAGTTACATCCCCGTCATTGTGATCATTTTTTTAACTGAACCTTAACTGGGAACCTTCTGGTTACAGAGATAGTGAAGGTCGAACTTTGAAATTCACTATCTATATAACCAGAAGGTTCCCAGTTGTATAACTTAATTTTAAATATCCCCCTACAACTCCTGCACGCGTAGCATGACCACCGTAGAAACGGGTTTTGTCGACGGAAGAATAGACAAACTGACAGATTGTGATTGTTTATCTGTCATGTTGTCTATTCTTCCGTCGCCAAAACCCCTTTAAACGGTGGTCATGCTTCGCGTACAGTACAGTATATACACATAAGTACAATGTTTTGCGTGCTCATAGTGTACAGCCATTATTCACACCGGAAATAAAAGTTGTTTCCTAGAAATAATTTTGCTCAATATTACTTAGTTTGATTTACAGAATGCTTAGATAACAGCATGTTATGATGAGTCTTTTCATGGTTAAAAATATATTTCTCAATAAGACTATACCATTGAAAACCTAGTGGTGTGACCGTCAGACTGCCAAGTCATAGGTCTCGAGTTCGAACCCAAGGCACGCACCTCTGCCTTTTCGAATTCATGTGCGTATTGTATAATTATCACTTGCTTCAAAAACATTGAAGGAAAACATCGTGAGGAAAAACGCCTGAGAGATATTGCTCGACGGCATGTGAAGCCAAGTCGGACGCCCATGGGCGGCTTTAAAACTCTGACACCAGGTTAGTCACCAACCACACGAAAAGAAGAAGACTTACTTGAGAACATTTAAAAAACTTAACATATAGTTTTGTAAAAATTTTGGCAACAACTTAGTATTTAACAAATCATTTAGTTAAGTAACATTTCATTTCGTATGCAAATAACATTAGCGAACACAGAACTAAAACATTTTACAGCCTGGATCCTACGAGGTCAGCTTATTCTGGATGTGTATAGCTAGCTATGACGTGGAGTGTACGCCTGTACGGCTACCGAATGTTGACAACACTGATGATATCGGGCGATTCCAATAATGGCCGCTCTTTTGTTTTCTTTTATATCGATGGCCGTTTTATTTTATGGCTGGGTGAAATTATAGCCGTTAATAGCCAGTGGATGAGTTTGAGTTTCTTGAAAACAGTAGCAGTAGAGTTACATCCATGCGTATCGTCAATTGTGAGATCCAAATCGTTGCACTATTGACAAGCAACTACTTCAAGAAAATAGTTTTAGCAACAGAGGTTATTACTGAAATACTAGCAATATGCGGTTGCTTGAATTTTTGGTAATCTGTGAAAAAACTTTACATGTCTAAATAGAGAGTCAAAGCTGTAAATTCGTAGAAAAAAATTGCGTCCAGCTGTTGGCCGTTAAATTAGAAAAGCACAATGACAGCTCAATGACGTGGCGCGAGTGTAAGACGTAGCTGTCACGCAGCACAACAAAGCTGGCTTATTTGTTTTAGTTCTTTTGCAGCGCGATACTCTATCTAGACATATAAATAATCAAAGCATGAGACTGTTCCTGTATTGCTTTGAATTTGTTCATAAAACAATTCTTAAAAACTTTAAATTAGCAAACTAATCCTTTTTAATAACTAATCTGACGTATGCCAATGATAGCTGTCAAGACATTGTCACACTGACAGCTGTCAAACGTCTGGTGACGTTTCGTTACTACATCATCCCCAATGAGAAGTATGTAGTAATTTCTATTTGTCATGTGAACCACGAAAAAAAATCATCAACCCTATATCTTAATGATATTATTCGCGTACATCTCTCTAAGTCACACGGGCCTTTCCAAGGTCATCGGTCTACCTTTTGGGAGGTCTTCCAACGCTATGTCTTCCGGTACGCGGTCGCCACTCCAGAACCTTTCGGCCCCATCCGCCATCTGTTCTGCGAACAATGTGCCCTGCCAACTGCACCTTAAGTTTGGCAATTCTTCGGGCTATGTCGGCTCTCGTACATTAGAACCCAAACCATAAAGAATTTAATTAAGATTGTTTTTCTTTTTTCAGGTATGTTATCCTTTATTCAAAAAACCTAAGCTCAGAAGACTTCCCCAAGACATCACAGTGAGTAATCAAATAGAAATCTAACCAAGAATGATTTTGAAGAATGCCTTTGTCATTGATATAAATTGATGGTCATTATGTTAGTATGATTCATCTGTGAATCATTTTAACAGTGGGATCTATGAATAAGTATAGTATGTTGTTAAAAGGTCGTTTTGAATGCATGTTTATGTTAATTCCTAGGTTCAGGTATACGTTGGTTTTGGCGTGGTCTAAATTAATAGTTGCATTGCTAATAGAACAAATCCTTCGCATTATTTTGCTTAAAGTATGATATCACTGACTATCCTTATCCATGTGATCATGTGCAGTAGGAGCAGTGGTGGTCCAGTGGTAACGGGCGCGATTTAAGAGTTGCAGGTCGTGGGTTCAAACCCAAGCAGGCACTTTACTTTGTGTTAATTATTTCATCAACACTGCAGTCGCTCCATGTAAAATACTGGTATTCAGCTGCATCCGCTTAGACTGGAAGTCGACCTCCACATTATTGGGAAAAGGCTAGGCAGATTGTTTTTGCTCTCAAAAACGGTGAAGGAAAACATCTTGAGGAAACCGGCATGACATAGAATAAAAAAAAAAACAGTGGCACTCCGGGAGTGCCAGTCAACGCGTTGACGGCTTTTACTCCACGCACCGCGGTAATCAACGCGTTGATGTCTTTTAATGATCAAAAGCTGATGTCATCACGGTGTCGCGAAATCAATGGTTTAGTTCCATCTCAAAAATACCCAACGCGCCTAAAGAAGTTTTCACTTCAAAAATTCGACGACATGAATGAGACATTCATGCACCAACCTGCACTGGGCCCGCGTGGTGGATTACGGTCCACTCCCTGTCACCGAGAGGATGCCTGTGTCCCAGCAGCATTATAGGCTGATTTGGTATATATGTTCTTATATATGGCGTTTTTTACAGTCTTAGTTTTTTCCCAGACTTCGCGATTACGCGAAGCAATCAAATTATCATACATAACACATAACTTCACGCCCATAATCTCCTAAGGGTTAAGCAGAGGTGTATCTATAGTCCACCCACATTTCGCTAGTTATATTTGAGTCCCATGTAATAGACGCGGGCCTATTGCCATCAATCGGGCACAGATCCAGACTACGGGCTGCTACTGAGAAATTCCAGATGGAAAACCCAATAATACTTTGCCCGACCCGGGAATCGAACCCGGGACTTCATGCTCAGCTATAGCACTTGCGGCCACTAGACCAATGAGGCAGTCAAAATACCATTGTAATATTACAAAAAACAAAAAAAAATATTACAAAAAAAAAGCCTAATCTTTCAAATTTATCCCATAAGGTTCCTCTTAGTCATACCTACATATAAAATTGACCACCACGTAAAATACAAAGTTCTCGCTTCCCGGGATAAAAAATGAGTTAAAAATGAGTTGGTAATAAAAATGTTTCGGCCCGCAGGGACTCGTTGCGGTAGTCCAGTATTTTTAAGACCAAACTCGGACTCAGGCGCGGCATATTGCATGTCATCATTTGTCCTGGGACGTGAAATTTTTGGTGTGGGGTTAGTTATGAGCGGACAGCGATTTAGATGTTGTTAAGGGAATTTTTGTGAAGCATTAAATTTGTGCCACGAAGGATTAATATTGAAATCGGTGACGCCTTTTTTTATAATCGCCAAGCATGATAATTTACCAAGCTGTACTTGTCTCGCGTGGTGGATTACGGCCCTTTCTCTCTCACAGTGAAAAGACATGATTCTCTGCAGTAGGAACATTATACGAGACTTAATTAATTAAAATAAAACCTGAATAGTTAGTTGGCATCACAATCACTAAATGCCTGTAGCACTAAACATAGTTAAATCAACATTCTGTCTCTGTCATCTTCAAACGATTGGTAGGAACAGGACGATGTTTAAAAATTCGTGTAGACTAGCGCTAAACGTATTTCGTTGCTAGTTTCCGCCCGCGACTTCATCGGCGAGCCTATGTAACCTTCTTCAAGAATAGGCCTATCCAATGCAAAAAGATTTTTTCAAATCAGACTGGTAGTTCCAGAGATTACCCCCCCCCCCCCCTACATACAAACTCACAAACAAATAAATTTTACCTCTTTATAATATCACATTAATAGTTTAGATTACTATTTTCTTTATTTCATTTATAATTTACATTTTTAATATTTTAATAAAAACAAAAAAAAAAAAACATTAAAATATAAAAATAGTAGCCCACTGGTATCGGCAACAGGGTCCAAACTACCGGTGGTCAGGGCTTCTGAGATAGGAACCTCCGAGGAACGATACGCGTCGTGTTCAGAAGTATCGCTTTATCATTATTATATTATTATAGATAATATTATTATAGTATACAGATGTGTAGTGCAAGTAAGCTTAAGGCCCGGCGCCCACTATCGGCATCGGCACGGCTGAGGATTTTAGGTGATAAAAAGCATTATACATTAACTTCATGGCAATAAAGTAGAAATTTCCATGATATATGATCGTAGTAACAAAAATACCGCTTCGGTATGCTTGAGGCTACTATCATGAAATTTCTACTTTATTGCTATGAAGTTAATGTATAATGCTTTTTATCACCTTAAATCCTTAGCCGTGCCGATGCCGATAGTGGGCGCCGGGCCTAAGTGTCATATTGCCATCGACCTTTCCCCAAATGATATCAGCAGCCCTTTCATCTGGGTTACACTTAAAACTCATTCAATTGGAAAATCTCATCAACCTTCCACCCATCGGAGTTGAGTTTGAAAAATCCTGTTGCACTTTTCAGCCGCTGTTAAATGAGCTTAGGACTTTAAAGTTCACCGCCTTTAAGCCAATGACAGCTGCAATAAGCTTTAGGGAGAAAAGAAGGCTTTTTAAAAGGTTGAACATTTGTTTAACACTATCCATGAAAATAAGTCGGTGATTTTTGCACGTTTTTTGTGATATTCAATTTTGTTTTTACAATAATCTACTTACAAAGTTTATCCTTAATCCGATTTTGTCACTGACTGGTCTAACTCTTCAGCTAGCCAGACGTATTTTTTCGTGGCTACTTAATACTTTAAGTTTTCGATATGAACTTATTCAAAACCCATAAAGGCTCTTTCAAACAGGCGCGAGACGCGACGCGACACAAAGACACCGCTCGTCGCGCGACGAGCGGCGTCTTTGTGTCGCGTCGCGTGTCGCGCCTGTTTGAAAGACCCTTAACACTATTATTTGCCTGTTGCCGACCCTTAATTGAATAATTCATCATCCCGCAGTAAGGCTCTTTCAAACAGGCGCGACACGCGACGCGACACAAAGACACCGCTCGTCGCGCGACGAGCGGTGTCTTTGTGTCGCGTCGCGTATCGCGTCTGTTTGAAAGAGCCTGTAGAGTTATGGGCACAACTAGCTTTTATAACACAATAACACGTAACATAACTGGCGAAATGTGGGTGTGTGTGGGGTACACTTCTGCCTTATCCTTCGGGGAATATACAGGCGTGATGTTATGTTATGTTAGGTAAGCGAATACCATCGTAGCTCAATATCAAAAAGTATCCAGCATGCTTAGCATGAACACAATAGAAACGGGTTTTCAACTGGTTTTGTCGACGGAAGAATAGACAAAATGACAGATAAACAATCACAATCTGTCATTTTGTCTATTCTCCCGTCGACAAAACCAGTTGAAAACCCGTTGCTAGGGTTATCATGTTTCGCGTGCTAATTAATCTCTTTTGAATTGATTCATATGCCTCCAATTACACCTATTTCGATTTTCTATTGCGTTTAAACATGCTGCTTCCTTAGACAAATCCATGCAAATGGAGTAAGCAGATTGTGCTAAAATTAAAAATACATACACATGACTTTGAATAAATAATGGTATTTATTCAAAGTCATGTGTATTAAATAGTCCTTTAGTTATTAAGATTGTTAATGTAACGTGTGTGATGGGTCTGTGATTTTTTTAAGTTACCTAAATCCTACTTGAGTACCAACTTATTTTAAAATTTTATTATTATATTAAACGTGAAATGAGGATGGATGGATGGATGTTTGTTACTCTTTCACGCAAAAACTACAGAACGGATTTGGATCAAAATTTGGCACACAGATAGTTTATGACGTGGATTAACAAATAGAATACTTTTTATCTCGATATTCCCACGGAATCGAGACTTATGTGGGTGAAACCGCGGAGTACAGCTAGTAAAAATATAAATTCGCTCATCTCTCATCCCATACACCAGCACCATTGCGTAGATGTTGATTAATGGGCATGTCGCCTCTCGGTAACTCTACTAATGCGATTATCTTGTTACTAAAACAATGTATGGCAGGCTTACAATTTTTATTTTATGACACACGATTATTATAAAACTGTCGCATACTCCCTGTATTAAGACGCAGTTATATGCCAGTGACCTTGAGTGGTTAGATTGCGTGTTCTGTACTGAGCTCACGCAACGAGTTGTACGTCCAGCCAGTAATAGGACTCGCCCATCAAGGAGCGCTGTCCCAAATTAGTTGCATTATTAATTTATTATACATAAAACAAAAGGTATTTTAATAAAACACCATAGATCAATAATTAAATTATCTTTAAAAAAGTGAAGGTTTCAGAAAAATACGCTTGGTAGATTTTGCGTGATTCTCAGTTTTTTATCCGCCTTAGACATAACTTTACAAATTAATTTTACTATGTAATATAAACATAATCTAAAATATTCATAAATTAAGTTATAAAAAAAATGCTCTTATTTAACATATATTTTTTCCATACAATTAACACTACACGTTTAGATGTTATCTTTAATATAAAATCATTAAAAGTCGGTTATCGTCGCCTTAATACTTATTAGAAAGCAGAAAAGTGCAATTTCCACATCATACAATCTCTTCCTGGCCTTTTCCTAACTATGTTAGGGTTGGCTTCCAGTCTTACCGGATGCAGCTGAATACCAGTATTTGGAGCAACTGCCTTTTCGACCTCCACAAGCCAGTTTCTGGGTAAAACGATACCTCTTTTGTAAGACTGGCTGTCAGTCAGACTAATAAATTTAAATTAACTCAATAAAAAAAAAATTTTTTTGGGGTGACGTAGTAAACAAGGAACCCTTATAGTTTCGTCATGTCCGTCTGTCTGTCTGTCTGTCCTTAGCTTGGCTCAGAGTCTTAGTACTAGAAAGCTGTAATTTGGCATGGGTATACATATTAATCACGCCGATAAAGTGGTAAAAAAAACCATGAATTTTTTTTAAGATACCCCTATACACAAAATAGGAATGATTTTTTTTTTCTCATCTATCCCATAGTGTGGGATGTCGTTGGAAAGGTCGTTCAAAAATATTGTACTGCCTCCACATTTCGTCACCAAATTGAAGATATTTCTCCTGACAGGAACATATAAAACTTAATCGGTTTTCCGACACATAGGTAATCAACCTGTCAGAACTAGCGTGTGTTTGCCTTTTTTGCTCCATTGCAATAGTGAAAGGAAAAGCGTGACCAATAACATTATGTTGTACATATTACATGAAGTAATCGATTTCTCACGTTGTGTGTTCACACTTAGAGGCTTGTCGACATAGAAATTATAAACAACGACATATATTCACCCTCTCAACATGACCCAACCATCTAAGCTTACTCTTTTAAATATTTGTCACCACAAAACCCGCTTCAGTTCCAGTTCCCTTGGGCACCTTTGTATTTACCTTGATAATCATTTTCTTCAATAATCCAATAAGCCCGACATTGAGCTAATAAGCGAGAGGATTCGAATTCTGCTCAGCATTCGACTAACTTCAAAAGTTTAATAGAAATAGTGTATTGACTCCAGCTTTTAATTAAACACAGCTGAGTAAGATTACTATTTTGTTTTGGTAAAACTTGGTACAATGGCCGACTTTCATTTCACAAGCAGATAGAGAAAAAGGAAAGGGAAAAGCCTCAAGTGGCACAGATAATAACTACTACTAATCTATGACTTATAAGTAAGTCAAAGGTACAGCTAGTTATACAGCCTATATATTAATTACACTTTATTTATGTAATTGGCAATAAAGCACGCATAGCGCGCTCGAGTAAAATATGTAAGTATAGTAAACTAGCTATAACTGAAATGTGTAACTCTAGAAACTAAAAATCTAATAATTTTGTCAATTGTACAAACAGCCAAAGCTTAAGGAAGTGCCGACTCTCCTAACACAGGCGTCATCATGCTTTAAAGGAGATTCCAATCAAATACTAATGTATACTAGTTGGTACTCAAATAAAACATTTTGTATTTTTTGTACAGCCTATTATCAATTTATTATTTAACATAGTATAGGTACTTAGTTACCTAACCTACTGGCTTTATTTTAAAATATTTTCTCTCAAAATCCAACAATTGAACTAATGTCACAACACAACAATTGGTACATGCATACTTCAGCACTCAGTCACGACACTCAACAACTGACACTGACGTTTCTAACTGTCAGTTTGACAGCTGAGAACCTGTTAGTCTTATCTATCCATCTGTGGAGGCTGTGATCTCAGGAACTTAGTCGTTAATCAGTCGTGTTGTCTGTCTGCGTATCATGGGACCATTGACCATTAGTCATACGGGTTTTGTAACGTTTGTGCGTTTAATTTTTTTGAAGAACGGTATCTTTCCGGTTGAGTTGCGAAAGGTTGTGTTAGAATCTTTTTGGGTTTATGTAATTTCAGTGTTACTTTAGAATTATTAATGAATTCCATCTTCGGCATGACATGGACGGTAGTAAGTAACGTACTAAGATAGAATTAGCGCATGAGGAAATAATAAATGAAGTACCAAAACGGATAACTAGCTATGATTTCGAGTCTGTTATGCACCGACTACATGCCAGAAGAAAAATTAAAAAATGTCAGTTATTTGATAATTTTATTTTAAACATTATAAACTCATTTCTCAGTATTAGGCAGTTAATCATTTATGGTGTAGGCATAATAGTCCTTCCTGTCAAACAAACGATCGACACTTTGTAGGCCATAAAAGTATCAAATATATAGACCAGCGGGTGATTGTGTAACACATATAAGATTGATCGCAATGGGTCTTATTTTGACACTTCACCCACGTCCATCGCGTTATTTACGTTGTTGAGCAGACGAATTTTTCAAACCTGGAGCAATAGATTAGTAATATCCTTCAAAACTCTCGGATTATGATTGAAAGTCCGTCACCCAGTTAGGGAGACACCCTAATTGGGTTTGTGTCAGTATGCGCTTGCATGTAGTGATGCCGAAGGATCCCCTGACGTGCCCTACCGCCAGTGAATGCAGGCCCTTAGGCACATATTGGTCCTTGTGTAACTCTTAAGATAAACCCTATACCTATGTAATCCCCCCCCCGCCCCCTCATACCTATAGAAAAATTCAAACAAACGTCGATCGGTCTATCAGCATCGAAGATCACTTACTTGAAAAAGGGTATTTGGGCTACGTACACACGATCAGCAAATAACTATAAAACCGCACACACTACGCCGCCCTTAGGTCACGTACCGGCCGTTTTTTCCTTGCATAACCGACTATATGTAAGGTTCCAATTAATTAAAGTTTGAGTGTAGACCGTGCCTTATCTTTAGTGTGGTGTGTGCTTTAGTTTTCGCTAGTGTGGGGACTGCAATAAAAGTTGATACATATTTTTGCGGGATATATCGGGATGGTCCGTGATGTGTTATCGATTTTAGTGTTGAAAAGTTTTAGTTTCAATAATTTTATTTTAAATTTGAAGAATCGCTTTTGTATAAAACCAATAAATCTGTATCTTTCAGGCAAAGTTTGTTTCAATGAGATATAATGATTTGTGTTTGTATTTAAGATAAAAATATCAGCGAAACGCTATTGTTCAAAATATTTTATCGATAAAGGTGAATGACACCTGCATCTTATTATTTTACAATACAGTTGTTAAGCACGAAAACTTTTTATTTTATTGCTGTATTTTTTCTTTTTTCCTTTTCTATTATATCTTTTCCAGATTTTCACACAATAGTAAGATCTTATTTACGACTCCCTGGTCTCAAGTACGAATGTACTAAAAACGTCCTTCCATATTTAATGTTAAGCTCCTAATAAAAAACATTATTCCATGAAAATAGTTCCCAAAGTGTCTAGAACCTGAATAATAAAAAGTTTATTGCATTTTCAAAGGCAAACTAAATTTGTTTCTTCATAAACACATTTGGGTAGTTTGCGAGACACGATCGCAACTCCGACGGGGCGTGTAGGTGCAGTCAATAGCCTAAGAGATGAATTGCGAAAACGTATATTTCATCTTGAAATTTTGAGTTTGGGTTTTATGTTGAAATTGTTATGTTACGAATTATTTAATTTACGATTTATGTTAAGTAAGTAGATAAGAAGTATTTATATCGAAGATATTTGAGATAACAATAACATATAACAAAACATGACGTTTGTATTTCCCGAAGGGTTAGGCAGAGGTGCATCTATACACCCAGATTTCGCCAAAACACACAAATTGCACATCATTATCTGTAGCTGTCTTAGATACAGACAACTTCTATAAGAATCCTTAAAAAAAACTAAGATACTGATGTTAGTTTTTGTGCTTATAACAACAAAAAGCAATCACTCTTAGACAGACTTTATTACTTGTAATAGCAGTAGCGTCTTAAGTTCAAGAGTTCAAATCGTGCGTAACGATTTGCCTTCTGTCTGCTTGCAATAATTAAACTAATTTATATGATAGAATTAAACATAGGAAACGTTATATTTATTCAAATGAATTTTGATATAAAAACACCACCCAATGGACAAATTATTATGCTCTTTAATGAATCTAAGATATTACCTATTTTGAAATGTATGTATCTAAGATATAACTTATGTCTTATTTCACGATAGGGGTAAGTGGAAAGAGGAAGAGGTAAGAGATGCCTTTGCCTAGCTGTGGGGTGCTAAAGGACATTAAAAGCAATAACAATTTAATTTTAATATAGATTCCGCTTACGATTTTAGAAAAAATACTCAAAAAAAAACTGTTCTAATCTATATAATTCATCGCTCGCTAGCTCCCAGCCTACCCGCTAGGGATGTTTGTCAGATTGTCAGCATGCATGTAAGCGCCACTTGCTTCCACCTGCAACTTCCCGAACTTTGCTGTCGAACCGATAGTTCCGTGACGTCATTCGGCACATCTGAGACTGTTCCAATTGTTTCGGTGTTAATGATCGTTTGCTCCCGTTAATTGTAGTTAGCTTTGTTAGTGCTGTGCTAATGTTGGGGTTGGACTTTTGGAAGTCGGAGTTCGCTTTGTAGACGTGTTATTATTCATAGGTTATTGTGTGTTTTAATGAGTTGAATAATTAGCAATTGTTTGTCTTACGGTAATTTTAACACGTGTCAATGAAGAATAATAAGTATTTATTTACTAAGATCTACCCTAGTATCCAACCTGTATAACCTCAGTACTGTCAGTACCAAAGGACTATATGATTATTATTAGCCTGATTCTCTTCGTTAAAATACAAACTAAGTTAACTTTAAAAACAAGCAATTAAATCAGTGACAGCCGGCTAGACTTTAAATTAAATCATTCGACAATGGACCAATTTAAAACTCCATTTCCATCCAACTGCCAAGCTTCAGTAGACTCGAAAATAAAAATAGATGTCCAACATCACAGAGCCATCCTTGGAACAGTTTCACATTAACAATGTATTTTTAAAACCGCATAAAAGTACTGCGTCCATTTTAAAATACATTTTTTAATTCGCAGCTGAAAATGTATTAAATATTCAACGCGTCTACTGATATCTTAATTTAGTTTTGGAATAACCCGGGACTTTGAATAAATCATTGCACCTCACTATTTAGCGTTAACAGTGCATTAGGCTGTGGGCATACAGGTACTCTTTAGTGGGGTTTAGTGTCTGTGATAGATTGGTTTATTTTGAATTATAATCTGTCTGTTGAAATATAATTTGTGGAATTAACATTGAAAATTAATTGAAATTACAGGAAATGTATTTTACATGTAAAACGTCGTTTTTTTTTTTCATATTACCTTATTTATCGAAAACTAGACACGTTTAGGCGATGTAGGTAACTAGTATCAGTTCCACGAGTAAAATCTCTCAACTCGTTTTTTTAAACGCTGTAAGTACCTACTTGTTTTGATCGTTTTACACAAATATAAATTTTAATGGATTTTCTACGTATTAACATTTCCACAGAAACACGTGCGGGCTTGATACATTTAAAAATGAACCTATTAAAAAGAGTTTACCTACAATGATTGCATTCAGATTAATACCAATATATAATATATTTATTTCCACGAACGAATATCAAAGGAAACATACCTACTCCAGAAAATTTCAATAATAACTCCTCTTTCAATATTCTACAGGGATATCAAATACGTGTACATCTCAAACTTGAAACCAACAAGAATTCTCCCGAGTCTATTTTCCATTTATAAACCATTTCGTGCGCGCCACAAAATAATTCAATTTAGTCACGTCCACTAAAATAGAGACATTGCCATTCATGTACACTGCCCTTTAATGCATTTATAGTCGCGTACATCCGCGCACGAAAGCGCTAAATACGTATTTAGCGGTAAAGCGCGAAACCTACCTTTTTGTTGTTGTCTGTACGGCGTAATGAGTTCCAACAGTATCGGTTTCGATGGAAATTAACTGAAATAAACGGTGAGGAATAAATGCGTACGGTTATAACGTGCGGCGTACACTTGATACTTTTAGTTTTGACGACTAACAACTAACGTTAGTCGTCGACACCAAAAGTATCAAGTGTACGCTGTAGCATCGTGTATTGTCAAATCACAGTGATATAGTATAAGAGGTTACGCTGGTCATAAGCTGATAAACTTATTCGAAAATCGACTTATTTATTGCATGGGTTTAATGACAAGAAATAATAGGAAAGCATAGCGATTGTGTTCTTCTAGCGGCATGAAAAACGCATTAGCTGACCCCTTTATTCATAAACTTTGCTTAAAGTTAAGCAATGATTAGCGACTCTCTGAAATTTAATCATCGTTTATACTATTGGATCATCTTCATTTTACCCCCATTGTGTGACTTTTTCAATTCATAAGTTTTTTCTGAGTTTATCTTGGACTTTACTGACATCGGCGAATGAAAAACATCGTGAGGAAACATGAACTTGAATCAGAAATCGCCAACCCATCTTGAGCAAGCGTGGTGATCAATGCTCGTGCCTTCTCTGTATGAGAAGACGCATTTGCCCTGCAGAGGGACAATAATAGTCCGGTATTATATTATTATTATTTATTTGTTTTTGACACATCTCGGGACCCCTGGAGTCCCGGACCTTTGGAAGGCGTACGAGGGGCCGAAAACAACTCCCAGAGGCCCGTTAGACGTTTTAAATGAAATGAAGCACCAATATTATTATTATTATTTGCGCCGTATTTTTTTCATACATTTCTTTTTCTTATCATCCTTGAGGAGTGTCATGTCATGTTCATCATCATCTTCCTGCCCTTGCCTCATATTACGTGGGGTTGGCGCACCACGTTTTCTTCTTCCACTCTCCCCTGTCAATCGTCACGCTATCATTCACTCCTTTCTCTTTCATATCATTCCTCACACAATCCATCCATCTTTTCTTCGTTCCAAATTTCTAAACTATTGTGACGTTTCTGCTGGTGGCCATATAGTCGATGCCAAAAGTATTAAGTCTGCGCATGTCATTAACCACGTGTGCACGCGAGTGTACTCGACAGAATTATTTATGGGTTTTATTATAGAGTAATTTGTGAATGATTGTACAGTGTTGATGTTGCATGTGGTTTTCAATTTCTGTATCATTATTTACGATATGCTCCTGTATGTGTTTGATGTCAAGCATGTAATAGAGATGCCTAGGTCAACAAAAAAGAAAGTCCGTCAGTCAGATAATAAAAAAGTATTAGACACGTATTTTTTGCTTTATCATATTAATAAAAATTGACTGAGATAAAACGCATTAAAGTTGGGGAGTGTAAGGGTAATCTACACACTCGTCAAGTCATGGCAACTTTTAACTCAATGAATTGCCGTAATTTTTTGGTATCATAAAAAAAGAAAAAATACGTATCCAATATTTTTTAATATCCTACAAGACGGACAATAAATAATATTTTTAGTCATCATCCCTATTGTTACATTGTTGGGGCAAAGGCCTCTTCTCATACAGAGAAGCATGCATTGATGACTAATTGCTTACTGAGAGTTGATAGCGTCAAAACATTTTCTCCAGGGTGTTTTCAAGATGGTTCCCCTTATCATAAAGTAGCCATATCCAAGATTTTGAAAACTATCTACCACACCGTATGGCCGTTTGTCCACCGCACCGTGAACGGGACGTCAACGAGGATGAGATGACGACGCCGAAGTAGCAGTACTTTACACATCGAATTATCGCATCGCATTCATTTACTGTCACCGCGTAAACTCGATTCTTGTTGATGTCCCGTTCGGTGCGGTGGATAAACAGTGTATGTATCTAAAAATCCACTGACCACGTTTTGAACCCTACTTTTGTTTCTGGTCAACGTTATTGACGTTGATCATTAGTTATTTCACCGCTATTTCTCTAGGCTACTCAAATACACACATCAAAAGTGTCTAGGGATCAACATATATTTTTGCAATAACTTTTCTCCTGATTGATATTAATTAAAATTTTCTTTAAGGATTCATCAAATAAAGTGTTTTCGTTTGTCACAGTAACGATAAACCAAGTCACCTTTGCATTAATAAAGAAATTTGCCATTTTCCTAATAAAGGGATTTTTGACATTTGAACCACTAACATTAAAGTTCGAAAAAAAGACTGAAATAACAGTTTTCTTTAAAATTTTATTGGGTAACTTAAACAATTAATAATCCGTGTTTCTACCGCGAACACTAACAACACAAGAACATCGGTTTGGCATACTCAAAATGAGTTCATCCAAATCACGCTGTGGAATGGCCGCCCATGTTCGTTGCAACAACAAAAAAGGTCTTCTTGCGACTGGATACCCTCCATATTCGGCAGAGCTCTTCTCTGTAGCATATCCCATGCATGCTCAATCGGGTTCAAGTCTGGCGACTGAGCAGGCCAGAGCAGGACATTGATGTTAGCTGCGGCGAGAGTCTGTCTTACAACTCTTGCGGTGTGCGGTCGTGCATTATCATGCATTAACTGAAATAAGGGACCGATTTGCACTTGTAGAGGAACGATGACGTCAGATACAATCGTCTCAGCATAAATTTGAGCGTTGAGGTTGCCTCTGATCCAAATCAACTCAGTTCTTCCGCCGATCCAAATACCCGCCCATACCATGATGGTTCCACCACTATAAGGATGGACTTCCTGGCAGGATTTTAATCGCTGTTGGCGTCCAGGGGTTCTCCAGTGTCGTATACGTCTTGTATCCGGTCTCATACCAAAACGAGACTCATCAGAAAAGCACACGAAACGCCATTGTTCTTCTGCCCAATTTCTGTGTTCAAGAGCCCATTGATATCGAATCCTACGATTGTGCATTGCTATAGGTGGTACCCGTAGCGGTCTTCGGGAATGAAGGTTCACTTCATGCAAGCGGTTTCTGACTGTTTGGTCGCTAATTAAGTTCCCTGAAGAGTGATGAAGCCTCACGGCTAACATCATGGCGGTTATTGTTGGAGCTCTTCGAGTTAAGATTTGAATGTATCGGTCTTGTCTCCGTGTGGTGCAGCGATACCGTCCTCCATGGCGCTCAGCCACGGTACCAGTGCTTCGGTAACGTGTCCAAAGTCGACTGATAACAATCTGACTTGTATTCAGAGCTAAAGCCACAGTACGTTGCCGGGAACCAGCTTCTATCATTCCCACGGCTCTGAGCATTTCTTCCCTGCTTAAATGACGTCGCCGCTCCATAATAACGTTGGTTTTAATCAGTAGTAGGGAAACAGTAGCACTAATAATGTCTTCAATGCGTTGTATGTTTTTATAGGGAAAATATTGATAGCTGATTTTCATCTTTTACTCGAATTTGATTAACAGTTCCTGTTTCAAATTATGAAATGCACCAAAAAGGATCCATATAAATTTATATAATCATAAATTTATTACAAAGCCACATCTCAATCTCAAGAAATCCGCATAAAAATGCTTGATCCCTAGACACTTTTGATGTGTGTATAACCTCCTTTGTTTTATGACTCACTTCTGAAAACAAAATTTCTCAAACTTTTCAACATGCCTAGAAGTATTTATCATGAATCATACTCCTACGACGAACTTAAATATTTACATAAGACGAATCATTTAAGAAAGTTTTTTGCACATTACTGGAATCGACCATTACTCATTTTAAATGTCACTACATTAATAAGGAAAATGAGCGTTTTGTTGTAATTTCAAATGATTCAGAGTTCAGTCAATGTTTATTTAGAATTTTGAGGGTTTAAGTTTTTCTTAAGAACTTTAAACTTGAGTGTTTGTGTAATAACGTTAGTCATGCCAAGTCCGTCTTGTGTAGTGACACTGTTTTTTCGAGTATTTGCGGATATCTCTCTTATTTTGGTGAAGGATAACATCTTGAGGAATCCGACATGTCCTAGAACCAAAAAATCGAAGACATGTGACATCTACCAACCCGCACTTCAAAAAATTCAAAAGTCATTTATTCAAACTAGGCTGAAAACCAGCACTTTTCGAACGTCAAAATTACATAAGGCAGTCCCCCAAAACGCCCTTCACCACTTCCTAGTGCCTTTAGCTGGGAAGAAGAAGTGGCGCAATAAACTCCCCAGCAGCACTGGGCCCGCGTGGTGGATTACAGCCCACTCCCTCTCAGAGTGTGTGTGTAGTTGTCTCCCAGCAGGGGGATCATTATAGGCTGATTATGCGTATGCTCTTATTTTAGACTTTGAAAATGCATAAAATTTCTAAAGTTTCTTAGGAGGATATAAAATATGCCAGTTGTCTGCACGAATAGATTTGAGACAAGGCACAATGTAAGCCATTTGATTCTTGTTTTTGCATCTTTTATTTTGCTTATATATTTAAATTCAATGTAAATAATATACAGACGAGTACTTACTTTAGTTATTTTTATAAAACCATATTATTTTACCCAAAAATTCATCTATGATATTCACCCTACTTTGCGGTCAACAGTTTATTATGAACATTTACAGTGAATTATGCAAAAATATGCATTGTAGTCAATGCTTGCATAAAACATCAGATGGATAACTGGCAGTTCATACTAATGCAATGATATCATCAGTTTTGTAGATTATTCATGCTGGCGCACGAATCAGTAACAAATAGAGTGCTAATATGCAAGCGAATGGCGCTATCGGTGTTTGACGATAGACTACTCTGGTTATGATAGAAGGTAATCTATGGTACAGACGTTGCATGTTAAGTGTTAGTCGAGGCGTATAAGAGATCGAACCTGCGTTTTGTCATCAATTTGGTTGCGGAACTCGGCAATGAATATGAAATCGTTAAGTCCGTCTTTATTACAAAAAGATACTTTATTCCAAGCTCAAATCTTTCATTCTTCTTGTATCTTCTTGTATTTCGAACGAAGTAAAGTTCTTAATACAAAATTGACAACTTATACTTGGTTGCTGCGTCAGTATTTGTTTTAAAACTTAACATTTGTGGGAATAAAGTTTGAAATCAAAAACTGACTCGATGGCCTGAACTAAAAACATTGTGTTGCAGTAAGACGGAGTAAATTTATTCACTTGCCTTGATTTTGGTTATCTTGGTTTTGACAAAGCGCATTCATAGTCTGATACTAAAAATCATACTTACACCTAAAGGGTAGATTTATTAATTTGACAACCGTGAGTCTTTTAAGACTCCATTATCCTATTACTTCATGTACAATCGTGATCATAAATTAACGTGATGTTTTAGTTTGAAACTGGTTATTTTAGAAGCGTAAGCGCATCATGAATCGTGATAGAGTTGCGCATGATTTAAACATTTCTTACTTTTTGCATAATTTTGTAGTTTTTATTGTGTAGTCGAGACTTATATATTTAATTTCTCTCGACTTGTATCTGTCTTGTCTGTATTCTAAGTTAAGTAATATTAGTCCCATTTGTGGGAAAATCAATGTTCTAAGCTATTATTGTAATGCTGGCTCCACACGTTTGGCAAACTTCGCCAAGTCATTACAAATTCAAACGTGTGGATAGAGCGTTTGCCTTGGCTTGTGTAGACTTGCCAGCGCTTGCGACCGATCCGATTGAGTGTCGGTTTTTGATGCCCAAATCAAAGAACTTTGCGGCAAGCGCTTGAGATCCATCTACACGCTTGTGCGTTGTTAGTATCGCTTGCGCCTTGCGCACTGGCTACGAGTAGACGTGCGCGCGTACCGTCCTTTAGTGCTAGCCTATCGAAACGAGTACCTAACGAGTGGTCTATAAGCGATATTTTACACTTCCAGGAATATTGCCAACAAGAACCATGACATGTATCTGGAAAATATTTTTGACGTTCAAAAGTGCCATACATGGGCCTATTTGAAATAAATGATTTGACTTTGACTTTGAATCCGAAACATACAGACCACGAAGATAAAAAAGTAGCCAATGCATAGCATTGCTTTCATGAAATTTTAGAGAAGCCAGTGGCGGAAATCAAAAACAAGAAAGAAATAGTTATGGTCACATTTCGTAAACGTCAAAAGTTATAACCAACAAAAGCTCGACGTCCGTCATGATTGCTTCCTTCCAACATACTAGCACACTCGCAAGCGTGTGGATATCGCTGTTAGCATCACCTAAATTATCCAAGCGTTTGTGTAGGTTTGCAGTTTGTGGCAAGTGGCAAATGTGTGGAGCAAGCATTACAATAAATAAATACCCTCAAATCAGCTGCAAACCAGACAAAACACCAAACCCATTGAAAAAGGAATCAAGTCACATCCATAATTTTTCAAATCAGGAACCATAAAATTGGATACGTCGTGCGAACCAGCACGAAGCTTGAAGGCGCGACACCGTTCGGCCAGATTTTTATTACGAACACAAGTATTCGGGACACGTCGCGAGCCCCGAGTGGAGCCGAAGCCACGCGAAGGCAATCGAATAGGGCTGGTGACTGTGATTTCGAACTTCGAACGCACAGATATTTTTTATTGCTTTGCAGAATTTTGATCGACATTTGAAATCTTTTATGCTATTGCTGCTCTAAAGTTCAGTGTTCTAGTTAAAGTTAACCGAGGAAAGCGGTTTATTATATATTATAGTGTTTGCAGATAATGGTCGAGTCTGTGGAGCATTACGCGTTTAAACGTAAACATTAGTGTTGTTTGTCAGTCGTGCATCACTCCAAGGTTTCTTATTAAGATTCCTTTTCGATTCTAACGAGTAACCTACATGCGCTGTACATTAATTGTACATAGTTAGTCACCCATCAAATAGCTGTATTTAAAAAAAAAAACAACACAGAGCGAGCGCCCATACATTACAGTGGGACATGTACCTAGTTTAAACTATTATTATTTATTAAACCGTTCCATTTCCAATTGATCAATATACCAACAATCCAACTACAAATTGCCAACATAATAGGAATATCATTTCCCATATTGAAACCCCACGCAAATATTTCTGGGAAAATAAATTGCCAATATTGCAACCCTATGTCGAACGCATCACATTTTTTTCTAAATTCGAAATTTGAACTGCGATTCCTTTTAGCTGTCATGATTTATAGGAGGTGCTCATTTGAGCGGGAATTTCGAATCTTATTTAAAATTCGATATGACTGTCGCTTGGGGCTGCATAAATATGATTCGTGGTGTGCATATTTTGCGGAGGTTGTAGTTCCTTGCAAGGAAAATACGCATAAAATCCGAGTATTATGAATGTTGTCATAAAACATTGAAGGAGTAAATGTCAAAATGGGAAGAATAGGTCAAGAAAAATTAAGGCTTGTGCAGGAAAGACACACAAGAATAAAAGGCAGTGGCGATTTTCAAAATAAACTACGTTCACCAATCAATTGTCTAATTTAGAAAAGTCTATTTTTAAACATATCTTTTTTAAGGACGCCTGTGCAAAATTGATGGGTATATAATCGAACTACTACATTGACACAGGTCACACACACAAGTGTACGCACAGTTAACTGCGGGAATAGTAGTCAAGTGAAAAAATGTTGATACTTTGAAAGTATTTTTTTTTTCTTATTTTTCTAAAACACATAGGCACCTACAAAAAATATTTCGTATTATTGTTTATATTTTTACTAAATAATACTTAGATTTACTTGCCTCGTTGGTCTAGTGGTCGCAAGCGCTACTGCTGAGCATGAGGTCCTGGGTTCGATTCCCGGGTCGGGCAAAGTGTTATTGGGTTTTTCTATCTGAAATTTCTCAGTAGTAGCCCTGAGTCTGGATTTGTGCCCGGTTGATGGCAATAGGCTCGCCCCCTTTTACATGGGACTTAAAACATAACTGGCGAAATGTGGGTGAACCTGCTACAGGGACACCTCTGCCCAATCCTTCGGGGAAACAAGGCGTGGTGTTATGTAATACTTAGATACAAATAGGTACCTACTTCAGTGACTGCTAGGCACTGGAAACCCTCTACTAGTAGAGAGATGTCGGCTGTGGACTTTGGGCTGGTTTTGTTAGTTATGATGAGACCTTACCTCCAGACTTGATGGAGTGATCTGAAGGTGTACTTCGGTGATTGCTAATGGAACTTCTCGACGAGTAGAACTAGGTATGCCGAGTTTGGACTCGTTTTGTTAATTATAACGAGACCTTGCCTCCGGAATTGGCCTGAAGGTGTGCTTCGGTGACTACTACTGGAACTCCTCGACGAGTAGAACTAGGTGTGCCAAATTTGGCCTCGTTTTGTTAGTTGTGATGAGACCTTAACGAATTTTGAATTTTTACAAACGTCTAACGGAACCCCCGATAGACGTTTGTAAAAATTCAAAATCTATTCCAGTTTTCGTTTTTATTGCTATATATAAAATCGTTTAAATTTCTATTTAGTGCGTATTTACTCAGTGACACGTAGATATTGCGTTCAATTCCCAGACAAATTCAATATTATTGCTTTTGGTGAGTCGCGACCAAATCCAGATTGGTTATCTATGGCGCACATTACGCACTAGTGCGATAATATAAAGTAAAAAGCACACGTGTTTAATACACTGCATTATGAACCTAAAAGCGGTTTAATAAGCGCCACTTTACGAGCAAGTGTGTTGAAAAAATAATATGACGGTCGTGTAATCCACAAATTTTTTTCAATATATTTATACTTTTTACACGGGCAGAGTCGTGAGCACAGATCGTTTTGTATAGATAACGTTTTTGAAATGCTAATAAATGTTATAGGTACTTATATTATTTAAAAAAAATATGCCTGAAATTTCGTTCACGAAATATTTAAAAGAGAAATCTCCATATTCACCTTTGTCATCAAAATACTTTGTGCAGTCGGGTCCGCGTCATTTGTTTTTACCCGCGACCCGCTTCACTTCTTTATGGTGCGGGCCTCGAAAGAAGGCTCGCGGAAAATTCTGGAACTACATTTTTTTTATGCAATGTGATGCAATAACATGGATACTAGCGCCACGTCAAATGGACTTCATTGGTCAGTTTTGATATCTATTTATGATCTACTTTAGAACTGTCATAATTATACACGTTTGATGCGCTAGTTTTCCGCTGGCAGTATTTATCCATATTGTTATACTCTTATGCCATGTCGAATCTAAGAAAACCACCAATACCAACATTCAGGAAACGTGGGTTATGAAATAAAATTAATTCATTCGAATTTCAACACGATTATTTATTTGACAACAGAAACATGTTACGTTTACATAATTAGTATGGGTCATTATCACTGTCACCTAACATTGTAATCCAAAGATTTTGCATCAATTTGTTTATTATTCAAGGTTCTAGAGAGTTAGTCAACTTTTCTCAGCTAATTATTTTCCTTCGATTTAATTTGATTTGTCATGATTTTATTTGGTGTAAATAACCTGAAATATATATTATATTTCAGGTAATTTACACCTTTTTTATTATTATTAATACCCGCCACATTCGGGGCAAATTATATGTAGGTAATAAGTAGTTACCCCACTCAATTTGTTACTTTTAGCCGTCTTTTTCATTTATTTGCTATCAAAAGAAAAATAAAGAAAACACATTTATTTAGCACAGACAAAAAGGCACACAACACAACATAATAATAACACAAGTAAAAAAAAAATGAGCAGTCGCGGGACGCCTGGTAGATGTGAACCATCGAAAATATAATGTACAGGTAATATGCATAAAAGGATAGTTTACGACAGGAAATAAAAATGGCGACTATTGGCGTGGCGACGTGTCGCCACGCGTCGTCACGCCAAAAGTGGCTCTGATCCGCCGCTATAGATGTTTCACATTAAAAAAGACACAACATATTTATAACACAATTAAAGCATTAACCCACCAAGAATTACAGAGATTATATTACAGTTGAATATAAGTAAGACAACAAACCAAAAAGTATTCTCATAAACACGCAAATTGGTCTTACTCATCCGTATTTACATCGAAATATTTATTTTATCAGTTTCATGATAAAATAATTATTTCGATGTAAATCTACATATTGAAGAATGGTATCTTCAATGTGGAATTATTTATTTTACAGTAGGTACATAACTGAGGAGCTTAGGATCAAAACCACTCACTACATATCCACTTTTTTCAATAAAGCAGAAATAGAAAAAAACTTAATAAATTCAGCATATATTTTTATTTTTAAGAAGTCCATTTACGTAAGTGACAAATAGGTCCTTAAAACAGTTTTTTTAACCTGATTGGATAAGTGTGGTTTTGAATGTAAGCTGATTGGATAAGTGTGGTTTTGAATGTAACCTGATTGGATAAGTGTGGTTTTGAATGTAACGTGATTGGATATGTGTGGTTTTGAATGTAACCTGATTGGATATGTGTGGTTTTGAACGTAACCTGATTGGATATGTGGTGTTCCTCAGAGACCAGAACCTAAAATCGCTTATATTTTTTTCTGAGATTGCCTAATTGGTGACCAGTTGCCGATTGTAAAAATTGGTCATCCCTTCCAACTTGCCTAAATGGCGAATCTTGCACCATTGGTGACAAACTGTACCCATGGTAAAGGATTAGATAATACAGACCAATTCTGTTGAGCCCGTTGTATTTCGCAAAGTTCTACAAAGTACAGAGATATGTGGAGGTTTTCAACTAAACGTTAATATTTATAGACATCATTTTTACTAGGGAGAATATGCTTTTTCTTCTTTTCGTGTGGTTACTGGCAATCAGGCAAAACGGATACGGGTCTATAATTATTAGTGTCTTTGCTGGCCCCGGATTTGACAAGTCTCTGGTGGAAATCTGGGATGAACTGAACCCGGACATTCTGCAAAATGCCTTTAGAAAAACCGGAGATAAAATAAACAACTTGCAATTATATTTGAATTAGTCTTATATATAGTTTAAAAAATAAATAATTAAATACAAATTTGTTACTGACAATGTTGCGAGCGTTCATGCAGTACTGACTATGGAAAAAGCCGAAATTACCCCTTTAAAATGTTAAAATTATTGTGTTGCGTAACTGAATTATATCAGGTGATAATAAGGCATAGATTGGTATGAACTATGACATAAATATACACTGGCTTTCAATTTCAAAACGATAACGGCTTTAATATGAAAAATATGTGTCATAGTTGAAATAACCCCACCGTGGCGTGGGGTAATTGTAACTATTTATTCCCATTTTCAAAAACATGGTTCCATTGAACCTATGAAATGAAATACACTTACAAAACATAAATGTACCATAATGTATTTAAAGACCAGTACGCACAGTTTTGAAGTTGACTTTTGTGTTTTAGGGTTCCGTACCCGACGGTTGCCAAACGGAACCCTGTTACTAAGCCTCCGCTGTCCGTCTGTCTGTCAGCGGGCTGTAACTCAATCAATTAGGCAGATTAAAAATATCAACCTGCCTAGCCTTTTCCCAACTACGTTGGGGTCGTCTTCGAGTCTAACCGGATGCAGCTGAATAACATTATTTTACATGGAGCGAATGCCTATCTGACCTCCACAACCCAGTAACCAGGTAATATGATAACCCTTGGTAAGACTGGTTGTCAAACTTTCTGGCTTCTGACGACCCGTAACGACCGTCAAAGATTCACGAATGATAGCCGGGACCAATGGTTGAACGCGCTTTTCGAGGTCAGCAGACCTTAATAGAAAGTTTATAATAAAAATATAATTCAGTTAAAAATTAAAGTGGGTCCCTATACAAGAAGAGTGTTTTCTTTTTTTAATTAACTAGTGGTAAATATTTTAGGATGGTACGGAACCCTTCGTGTGCGAATGTGTGCTTACTCTCACTTGACCTACGGCCGCCTGACCTTACCTCATTTTGCATACAAAGTCGAGTTCAAGTTCGGTCAATTTCTGGATCAGATTTAAACTATTCATTTTATAAATGGACTCATACTCTGGAATATCCAGTTGCGAATTGATAAGCTCGTAGCAAGTGTGTAGCAAAAACACGAAAATGACAGCTGCGATATTGGAAATCAAAGCTCCTGCTTCAAATACAAGCAGTGTAACAAGCTCAAATGAAAATAGTAACAGAACTAAAGTAGAATCAGTTTCTATACCTAAAGTAATTGGGACAGATTATTCTTACAAGCATACGATTGTTTGGAAAAATGCCATCGGGTTCTTGATAATGCATACTCTTGCTCTTTGGGGAGTCGTTCTTCTGTTAACGGGCTATGTTAAATGGCAGAGTATTTTATGGGGTAAGTCACAAATTGCATTATATTATTATATTTGCGTTACATAAATGTAATACGATTTCTAATAAAACATTATTATTTTAGGTTTCTTCATCTCGTACCTGGGTAGTGAAAGTGTCACAATTGGGGCGCATCGTTTTTACACTCATAAATCTTTTAAAGCAAATACTTTTCTGAGGGCTGTGTTTTTACTATTCCAGACCATCGCTGGACAGGTAATCAAATCAAGCTTAAAATACATAATACATGTATGACGTCAGCCGGAATCCAGGTTCTAAATAAAATCATTAATTTTCAGAATTCTATGTTCATCTGGTGTCGCGATCACCGTCTGCATCATCGCTACTCGGATACGGACGCTGATCCGCACAACTCGAAACGTGGTTTCTTCTTCTGCCATATGGGGTGGCTCATGCACAAGAAGCACCCCTACGTTATCGAACTCGGTAGGAAAATAGACATGAGTGACTTGCAAGCCGACTGGATGGTCATGTTTCAAAAGAAGTAAACTAAATTATCTATTAACCATTTCTTCCTCTAGCAGTTTTTATGTGGTTCAGTTCAGTTCAGTAATGTCTTCACTATTTCCTTTTCAGGTATTATTTTCAATTATACTTTATGCTAGCTTTTCTTCTGCCTGTGTGGGTGCCAGTGCATTTCTTCGGCGAGCCTCTATTTCAAACCATCTTAACTTGCTACTTCGCTCGCTATGTGCTACAACTGAACGGAGCTTGGCTCGTCAATAGCGCCGCTCATCTGTGTGGGACTAGGCCTTACGATCAGTAAGTATGCCTTCGTTGGTAGACTCAACACTATCAAACATTATAGTATAAATCATTATCCTTTTAAATTACTTGTTTATTTAATATTTTTTTGTTAAAACTTAACAGAAAATTGCAACCAGTAGAATCATGGTTCGTGTCAATGATAACTTTGGGCGAGGGCTGGCACAACTACCACCACGCGTTCCCCTGGGACTACAAGGCAGCTGAACTGACCATGCATTTCAACCAGTCCGCGAGTATCATCCGATTTTTTGAGAGGATCGGACTGGCTTATGACTTGAAAAGTGCTTCACCTGAAATGGTAAGTTACAATAACAGCTTGTTATGAATTAATAACGCGCTCCTGAACTCTGGATCTGTGTCGGTAGAGTTTAGTTTGTCGAAACAGGTCTAGGGTGAGGAGCCAGAACAAGATACATAAACCCGCAGGGCAGCATGTGGCAAGCTGTTGGGCAGTAGCGACACCACGGACCCAATCTACCGGGAGAAGTCTTGTTCCTCACCTCTGGCTTGCCTTTATTGGCCGGCTGGAGTGAACATGACGAGGAACAAAGCTCCCACTTCATTCTTGCCTTTATTGACTGGCTTGAGTCTCCACTCAAGCCAGTGCGCCCACGGAGGAAGGAAGTATTCCAGTAAGATGCTGGTAGGGTCTTGACCGTACTTCTGGGATTGTCCTGATAGCCGTGGAATACCTCTGGAGAGGTATTCCACGGCTATCAGGTCTTTCTCAAGCACCTCAGGAAGTGTTGCCTAAACATCGTAATTTGGGAGTAGTAAATAGACACTTACATAATTATGCCGTTAATGGGGTACCAAGGAAGCCACATGTCCGCGAGAAATCGCGGCACAGCGGACAGAGCTCCGGCGGGATCTCATGGCGTCATGGAGAGTGCGATTGTCGCAACCCAGCGCTGGGCACGCCACAATTGCGGCGATAAGACCCCTCTTTGAGGAGTGGCTAGAGAGGCGCCACGGCGTCCTCACCTTCCGCCTGACGCAGGTCCTTACCGGACACGGCAGTTTCGGGAGGTTCCTGCACAGGATAAGGCTGGAGGAAACGCCCGGGTGTCGCAATTGCGTGGATCGCCCGGAGGACACGGTGGAGCATACGGTTGAGGTCTGCCCAGCTTGGGCGGAGCATCGCCGTGTCCTCGTGGAGGCGATCGGCGGCGGTGATCTCTCGCGTCCGGCCCTGGTTCAGGCCATGGTACGGAGCGAGAGGAAATGGGAGGCCGTCACCTCCTTCTGCGAAGCGGTCATGCTCGCGAAGGAGGAGGCGGAACGCGTGAGGGAGAGGCAAATGTCGCGCCCTCATGCCCCTAACCGCCGCAGGAGGAGACGCCCAGGGCGTCGGGAATCGCGAGGCGATTTCCGGCCACCGTAGGCGCGGGCTTGCGGACGGTGAGCAATGGGTGGCTCACCGTCCGATAAGGACCAGGCCCGGGTCGACGGCGCGTTGTGTTCCACGCGCGCCTCAAAGAGATGTCAGCAGATTCGAAGGGGTCCACTAGGGCCGATGCCTGCCGGGGTTGCGAAGAAAACCGAAAGGGAGATCGTGGCCCCCGGCAACAGGGCAGCCGAAGGAACACGGGTGGGTTTTAGTCAGTAAGAGTCTGACACGCCCTCCCGCTCCGCCCAGAGCGGGAGAAGTTATTTGATGATTTCCCACCCTAGGGAAGCCACATGTGCAGAAGGAATTATTGCCAAACTTTCTTGTCTTCAACATAAATAGTCCACCTGCCGAGTCCCTCAAAAATTGCGTGCAAAAATACATCTAAGTACCACTTCGCACGTTTAATCGCGTTTTATTTGACCCGGGCTGACCCCGCTCACGAAAAACGCTGTCGCTTCGTTTCTATTGCGTCAATTTACATTCTGTAAACAGATTCGGGTGTTTAAACAATAGGGCAACTTATCATAATAACAATAACAATCATAAAAGTACGTAAGTGTTATTCAAATCCTATTGAAAACAGAGAACTGGCCGTAAGCCGACTTGTTAATGTTTTATTTTGATGTCTGGCAAAAGTAGTTAATCAATTTACGCAAAATTTTGGTAATAATATCATGAAAACACAAATAATCGTATTAGATTTTTTTAAAATCTTATACTTACAATATTTCCATAATATTCCAACTCAAACTAAACTAGTGCGCGGTGCTGTAATTTTATATCGCTTAGTTCAATTCGTGATTTTGGAAACGATCATACGAGTTATAATGAGCATATATCCATTTGAAATATTTCTAGAATAATAACCTATACCTTCTTCGACTGATTTCTATCGCTAAATTGTAAAAATATGCTACTATAATTGGTAAAATATCAAGATTCCATTGACGGGCCATTCTACCCGAAAATTTATCTATTCAAGTTAAAATCGTATTAGAATCTTATTATCGGATGAGTATAAATTAGAATGTAGTATTTGGCAAGGTGATTAAAGTTCACCTCTATTGTTTAACATTTATATTGACCAGCTTGTCGAGCGGCTCAGTAGCACACATATCGGCTGCTACATTGAAGACACTTGTTTTAACAATATTAGCTATGCAGACGATATGGTGCTGCTAACCCCCTCTATAAGCGGGCTAAGGAAACTTGTCTATTTGTGAGAAGTACGCGGAAGCGCATGGGTTACAATATAACTCTAAAAAGAGTGAAATTTTAGTATTTAAATCAGGCAAACAACAGCCTACCCATGTGCCTCCTGTATTTCTCAATGAAATAGCCCTAAAGTAATGCGTTCAGGATGTTGTTGGGTCTGCCGTGGCGGTGCAGTGCGTTTGGGATGTTTGCTGAAGCGCGCACTGGTGGTTTCCCGGCCATCATGCGCAAAAAGCAGCTTCCCTGCTGGCCCGTATACAGGGTAGCAACAACGGCATTCTGACGCAATAGCTTTTGACTGTCCTTTTCTGAATCAGTGGGTCATGTCTTGTGTAGGTGTGGGGTGTCATGGCAAATCAAAATATAAAGAAATATGTACTAGGTTAAGCTTTCTATGGTTTATGCCACGCGAAATAAAGTTTTATATTATTATTATTATAATGGCACGTGCAAAATTTTCGTTGTTGGTCATTGATTCTGGAATTCATAATTAAGTACCTGGGCGACCGAGCTCTGCTCTGGTGAAAATAGAGAATGCTCATTTAATAGCACAGGAAAGTTCATACTAATTCCATGCTGCCGTAATAGTATATACTAATTCCATTCCAAAGAGTTCTTTCTACATGTGGGCGCCCCATTGCAATTTTGAATCTAAAGTAATTCCTAAAAATAGTTTCAGTGATTAAGTACATCATACATGATTTTTTTTTGTAACACAGGTCGGGAATAGGATAATGAGGACAGGCGATGGCAGTCACTACAAGCTGGGCACCGAGGAGGCGCGTGCGGCGGTGACCGCGTGGGGACCGCTCCACCCGCTCAACCCTACCTACAACACCACGCTCGAAGCACCAGAATAAGATGTGCTCAACATGCAAAGAAACTTGAGACGCGATTAATCGATTCGCAATTTTATGCCAATAGATTTTAAACATAGATTGATATAATTTATTTATTAGTGGTTACAAAAATAAAAACATTTTTGCTGTTCTCATTTTTACATACTAGAAACAATGATGAAATATGAAGTGTGCCTGATACTTAAAAATAAAGAAATTAAAAATCGGAAAACGGTCGTTAATTTGATACAGCTTCACTTGTAACTAAAGTTGTAAAAAAGTCATGCAAGTCAATTTTAACCTACTTAGAAAGAAAGAAAGAAAGAAAGAAAAACGTTTATTTGCGGTAAACATGACACAAAAAAAAAGTTTATAATACATAAATGAGAAAAAGTTGGGGAAGCATGCGTCACATCCACGCAAATTGGCTATATATATAATACTTCTAATTGTCGTATCGAAATTAAACTTTGTATGTACATGTAGTTTGGATAACAATCGCATCTTGGGGATGTCGTTACGTTATGTGGCATGTGGTGCCAGGGCATAGCTTTTTTCCTTTAGGTAGGGCATCTCGTAGTTAACCTCTGAGATCGTAACTACTTAACGGCCTTTTGGCCCCCCTGCCCGCAGGGGATATACGATGGTTCGCTAATGCGAGCCCTCACTTTTAAATCGACTGGTGACAGTTGAGCACGCGTGAGCAATGCTCGGCCCACATTCGTGTGTCCATCAATGCTTGGTTGCGGCCAAGGCTTGTATAGTACTTTTCTCAAACAATGCACGGAAATTCAAACTTACTTAATTTTTAAGTATAAATCCAGAATCAATGAAGAACAATAGAGACTTTTATAGAGAATTTATAGCATGGGTGTATATAAAAATATTTATTTTTAATATTAGCATGACTATTCTAGTACCTATCAGTCTTTTTAAAATTTTAAATAAGGAACACACTGCGTCACCGCGGCGGTTCGTCCTGCTTACCTATTGGATTTTCTTATAATTCACACTGGCTGCTTATACACTGGCAAGACTGCAGTATAGTTTTTATTGATGTATTTCTATAAGGGGAGTATTACACTATCATATCTATCTATAATCTACCAATTAAATTGTAAAATAGACATATTATGGGTAATTTGTGTACTTCGTAGATAGGTATATGATATACACATTTTTTACCAAAAACTTCTGCACCAAAGACACTCCAGTGTTACAGACTCTTGATCCGGGTTCCGCAACCGAAATTTTAAAAAACTGTATCGTATCTCGACCCTAAATGTAGTACTGGATTAGATGCAATTAGTACAAAAGCAATAAAATGCATAAAAAATATAATAGCGAACAACCTGAGCAAATGCTTCAACAAACTGCTAGCCGAAGGTAATTTTCCCGATACCCTGAAAATGGCAAAGGTAACTCCCATTCACAAATCAGGCTCAAAAATGGACCCAGGTAACTACCGACAGTGTTGCCAGTATTATAAAAAATATTAGAAAAAATCCTATACAACCGATTAGATAAACTTCTGTCAACTTTCTTTCAGACAGACATTGAGACCTTACCTCTGGATTTGATGGAGTGACCTGAAGGTGTATGTGAAGGTGTTCTACTCGTCTAGGAGATCCAGTAGCAGTCAACGAAGTACACCTTCAGGTCACTTTCATCAAGTCCGGAGATAAGGTCTCATTATAACTTACCAAACGAACCTAAACTCGGCACACCTAGTTCTACTCGTCTAGGAGATGCAGTAGCAGTCACCGAAGTACAATTTCAGGTCACTTCATCAGGTCCGGAGGTAAGGTTTCATCATAACTAACAAAACGAGCCCAAACTCGGCACACCTAGTTCTACTCCTCGAGGAGTTCCAGTAACAGTCACCAAAGTATACCTTCAGGTCATTTCATAAAGTCCTTGACGAATAGGCATTTATAAACCTTACCTACTTTTACAGAAATAAAATATTACAATCAAAATCTGTTATGATAAAATTATCTTACCGTATCAAGTATCAAATTTAGATTATCGAATATTTTGTATTTGCACAGCGATCTTTATTTCCATACGAGCCGCTGCAAAGAGGCCATACAGGGTCCACTCACGACAACGGCCGAGCGCGGACTGAGATTTCTTTCCAAATGTATACAATAAATCAAAACAGGGACCAAAAATAAAATAACCCTTAATGCAATCTATTAAGATTCATCCGTAATAGCAAAATATGTGAAATAGTTTCGGTTTTAATTTTTTTTTACGACTATTTGTGACATTTTGAAACATTTTTTTTCCTTATCTTTAGAATTGAATATATGTGCCTACTTAAAGTATTTAAGAAATCCTAAATAAGGTTGATAATATAACAAAAAATATACCGAAACTCAACCCGATTTCGTTAATTTTGTGGCGAATGGCAACGGAAGATCGTTTTTACAATATAAATAAACTATTATTTTGAACAAAAACATTGCTTATCTTATTATTGGATATATTTGATTCGGTTTAGTTTTGTCACAAAATGTACCGAAACTCAGCATAATTTTATCTGATTTGCAAACACGCCCTTAATTACGCTAGTTTTAACGTGTATAAAAATATGACAGTGATGCGTCATTAACGTCTAATGTCACAGTCCACAGATAATAAAAACAAAACAAAACATTTCTAATGTTACCAGTTTCTAGTCGACAAGCACATCTTTTTACTTTGTACTAAAAAAAAACGGTATTCCGTCGCTCTGATAAAATTGTGGGACGAATTTAATGTTGCAAGATAACTGTATGTAAGTATGTACGTGTCAAAATTTCTCGAAAACAAACTCTTTGTATGCACCGCTGGCGGTGTTGGTAGTTAATGTTTAGTGTGGTTTTCTTATCTATGTAGAACGATTTTTAGATGGAATAATAAAAATGTGTGATTCATACGGTTTTTAGAAGTTCTTTCGTGCATTCGTGTCACTCGATGGTGAGGAATTGCTATGCCGTGCATGAATATTTGCAACACCAGGCTACATAGTTGCTTCTTGCTGGATTCTAGAATATTACAAAAAACTTAACAACGATAACACAAACCTTATGGTACAAGTTTCCCACATTGTCCTAAGGCCAGTCCATCAATGACTTGCTTGTATTGCGCCGATGTTATCGCCGACCTCAAACTATGAAGTTGAGTTTCGTTATTAAAAGGTCAGATGCATTAACAGAATCGGTGCTGAGAATGTGGACTTAAGACATTTTTTAAAATACCTACGAAATACGTTTCGCGTTTTTTTTTTGTGTTATATTTTAAAGACACAAATATAACAAACCACGACTGTATTCCCGGGAGGGTTGGGCAGGGTTGTACTAGTTATATTTAAGTCCCATGTAATAGGGGGCGAGCCTATTGCCATCAACCGGACACAAATCCAAACTCTGGGCTGCTACTGAAAAATTCCAGCTGGTAAAACCCAATGACATTTTGCCCGACCCGGGAACCCAGGACCTCAGGCTCGGCAGTAGCGTTTAAAGAAACTTGACATACTATTCGAATGTTTGGTTGTCATATGAAAATTCTTCGGAAAAAATAAATTACTTAGAGACGAAAATAATTTAATAAATTAAACATGATTGTAGGTCGCAATTTCCGTCTCGACGACATTTCAAAAGATTACTTTCTTTCCAAAGAATTACATAATTTATGATGTCCTAAATACCTCAGAGGCAAAGTATGCATACAGCATTTAAGCTTAGAATCGTGTGTGGAACTATTTGGGACAAACATTTAAATCTCGCAGACATCTCTTGCTTCTGTGTCTGAACGATAATTGTGAATTGTGATATTTGATAGCACAGGATATTCCATTTGCGTTGCAATTATGTCACATAATCTTAAAAATTTGCTATAGTTTTTCCCCTCTCCCTTCAGTAACATCACTTTCTGTAAAAAAAAAAATAATTTCTCAAGATTCGCAAATAAAATTAATTTGCCGATTTTCAGTAGAATTTTAGAAAGGTGGAGAAAGAAAAAGACGATTTTGTTTTCTTTTTTTATCCAAATTAAAATATTCTCCAAGTTCTCAGTCTACCTAATCAATCGTAACAACTCGTAATATTCATAGCACAAAACAATACACGATTGATTGTGCGCGAGCGCAAGTGAAACGCAAGGTCTTCGCCCAAGCCACAGATAATAATAATAAAACTTACGCCCAAGCTTATCTGCGAGCTTGCATCATGTGTGTAGTCACTTTCAATTCATAACTATTTGATAACATGTCTGGATTGTTTGTCTGTCAGTAAGTATGAGTAGATTGATGTCTAAACGTACATAGCATATGGCCTGTATTCGCCAAAGATGTAGGCTCTGGTGTAGGCATCCACATTTCTCTTAGTTAAAAGTTGTGTTAAGTCTCGAGTACCTAAGAATGATTTTTTTTAATGACATTTAAATAGTACAAAAAAAACCCTGCCCGATCCGTTAGATTGTTGTTAGGTATCGTACTGAGTCTATTTGTGGTGGTAATTTTCAGGAAGAAGAAAAAACAAACCCGACACTTTTTTTTCAATGGGGAATTTTACCGGGTTATTACATGGGGCGCGGGCGTATAGCGGATGTCCACAAGTCATAACTTATGACCCCTGTTGAAAATTTTCAATGGATTTGGGGTAATTTTGGTACAAAAAATGTTAATTTTAAATAGTTATAACTTTTTTATTTTCAATAATAATAAAATAAAGTAAACGTTTTAGTAATGTACCTATGTGCCCCGTTTGGAACGGACAGGATTTTTTTTACATAAATATTGTATGAAGACTGTCAATGTACCCTAAAATAGGGTTCAGCTACACGATGACTGATGCATGCGAGCCGTCTTTCGCAACAAGTCGACTCAAAGCTGCAATCGCTTTTTCTCCAAAGGGCCCTTCCATACATGACCCTGTAGTGTAAAGTTGAAAAAATATAATGTTTGGACTTTATAAGAGACCTCTTTGTTTGTTTCGGCATTGCTTCTCAGAGATCAGTCAGCTAGGAAATGCTGGCTTTTAAACTATTTACGAAACAATTGACGTGTAAAGGAGTTTTGGTATGTTTGCTATTAATCAAGCATAGATCCAGAATGCGGAGTCCGGAATGCTAAGTACTGAGAAATTCCTAAAGCTATGAAAAACTACTAATAATAACTACCAGAACTGACGACTGTATAAGTGTATTTTGAGAATAAGTGTATTTTGAGAATAAGTGCATTTTGAGAATATAAGTGTATTTTGAGAATAAGTGCATTTTGAGACTAAGCGTATTTTGAGAATAAGTGTATTTTGAGAATAAGCGTATTTTGATAATAGGTGTATTTTGAGAATAAGTGTATTTTGAGAATAAGTGTATTTTAAGAATAGGTGCATTTTGAGAATAGGTGTGTTTTATCATCGAACAACTTTTTAATAACTGCGAAATAAATATATTTGAAGAACAAACTACGAAATGTAGAATGCAAAAAATAAATGATGTTTCAAATACACATGTCTGCGATAATGATAGCGACGAACTATTCACAAAGCAATGTACATTTCGAAATAGTTGGTATGAGTGTGTCGTGATGATTGCAAGATGTATAGTGACAACAATGCAGTAAATCAGTTGTCACTGCATCAATAGTATACAATTTATTGACAATTTGCAACGGCAGTTTCGTAATAATTGATGAAACAGTTTGTGCTTTTTTTTGTACCTATCTTTTGAGGACTTCAATGGCACAGCTGGTCAGCTTAGCTTTTTATGCCTGTAGTTGAATTTACTATGATAATAATACCATTTATTTCAGGCGACACAGGCCCATATAAAAATACCTTAACCTAAACATACATATTTGAATATAAACAAAGCAAAAACTTGTGTTAATAAATAAGGCTAAAACTATATTAGTGCACTTCACTACAGACTAGATTGTCTTTGTGCTATCCTGTGGAACTTGTCCGCGGAAGCGATGGAATACCACGACCTGCGGCCAAGAGTCTTCTTTCATGATGAGGAGCAGATAACAGTGCGGTACACGCACGACGAACACCTTGAAGTTGACGTTCCGATGCGATTCTAGTAACTGTACCCTCAGCGTGTACCTCATTTTTTAGCGCACGTACTCCACGATGTCCTCCGTCTTAGTGGTGTAGTGCAGGCGAGAGATGGTGTGTTCGGCTTTGAGGCACACAGGCTCACTTCGGAGCCCGTAGGAGCTTTGCCTTTTGCGCTTTCTCCTTTGCACCGTCACGAAATCGTCATCATTATCAGCGCTATTCGAAGCCTCCTCTTGCATGGGCTTATTTTTACTATAGGAACTATAAGCAACGTTGTTGTGAGGTTTTATCATTCAAGAGCTGGACCCATTTGTAATAGAACAACAATGTTTATTCAGACATCTTAATTGGTTGGCGTTTTTCTTGCATAGATGATTCGTGTTTGTTACTTGACATAATGAGAGAAATCATAGTCACAACATTCTTGCAGTTTTTTTTGTAAAAAAATTGAAAGAGGAAAATAAAGAGGTATTCCACTCGGAGCACTGATTTCAACAGCACTTGTACGAACCGCACCTAAGCCCTTCCACTAACCGCACTGGAACAAAATTTTAGTAAGTGCGGTTCGGTGGAACAGTTTATCAATATAATTTTTAGTCCACGAACGGCATCTACGTAAAATATTTGTTTAGTGACAATCGCCTACAACCGACGGCCGGAGTTTTATTAATTTGAGTATATTTTAAAAATATTTAATTATTGTTGATTTTAGTGTCTGATTTTTTTCACTCATTCCGAATTTTATAACATTTGTTTAAAAAAAATATGATCGTTGGCAAACCTAAGACTCAAAGCGTAACACGCCACCAGACACCGATTCCAGACGATAATATGCGACATGTAGTTTATGTTGAACGTGAATTTAATTACAGGGGACATGGAGGTTAATATAGACGGTGCTCGGGCTAACAATAACCTTGTAATCGGTTTTAGAAATACGATTTAGATGGATGAGGTAGTTGAAGTAGACTCGGGGAATTCTTATGATGCTCATGATTGAGATATTTCAGATTTTTGCTAACAAGCACATAGTATGAACGATTTAAGAGGATTTGCTCTGCATTTAAAAAGTCTCGCAAGGTTTTTTTTTCTATTTTAATTTGGGACTTTTATAACCGCAATGCGTATGACAGTCCCATCATACCTTAAACCAGGGGTCGGATACCGGTTAAATTTTCATACCATTATTATGTTCTTGACGCAAAAACCTTTACATTCGTTTTCACTCGTAGAAACCGTAATTTTTTTAACCGGTTTTGGTGCAGTCTTTACATAAAGGTTTTCTCGAATTAAACGGTTTAGAGGACTATTAACCGGTTTTTTGTTTGGTTTTTATTTAGCGTGGCATCCTCACAAGTAGTCACAAGTTGCAACGCGTTTACCGACATGCCGCTAACCGGTTTATTTAGGTTAAAATGAAGTTCTTAAAACGTTCACGTTCTTAAGAAAAGTTCGAAGTAAAACCCAAATAAACCTGTTTTCACCGTTTTTTAATAAACCGGTTTCGAGCCTTGCTCTAAACAAAAGAGTTAACATTAAAATAGGCCTTTTTGATAAGAATAGTTTTTCTTCCTCTCTATTCTTGAACTTTCATCTGGTCTACCCAATGGTGAGTGTAGGTCTTTGGGGCTGTAGATCCTTCTTCATTTTAACCCTATTTATCTATACATACATTAATATATACATGAAGAGCTTGTGGTTAAGTAATACACGGTTCGATCCATCAGGTTAAGCTACGCTTGCCAGGGTTGGGCTGTGGATGGGTGAACATCTTAACATAAGTACCGAGACCCCTCCGTGTCCCGGCTGTCATTCTTGGGTCTTTGACAGTCGTTACGGGTCGTCAGAAGCCCGACAGTCTGTCAACCAATCTTACCAAGGGATATCGTATTACCCAGTTACCGGGTTCTGGAGGTCAGATAGGCAGTCGCTCCATGTAAAATACGGTAATTAGCTGCATCCGGTTAGACTGGAAGCCGACCCCAACATAGTGGAGAAAAAAAGGCTATTAGGCAGATTGATATTTATTGACATAAATATATATACAAATAAATTAAATTGAGGTGTCTTTTAATAATGTCAAAATAATAGCTTTTTACTAAATGCATATGCAAGTATATACTGTACTTACAACAAAAAAAAATCTTTTTGTTTTTTGTCTGTTTGTTCCGGCTAATCTCCGAAACGGCTGGACCGATTTTGACGGGACTTTCACTCACTGGCAGATAGCTGATGTTATAAGGAGTACTTAGCATAAGCTACTTTTATTTTTGGGCGAAATCGCGGGGGTTAGTGAGTTATAAAGTTGCAAATGTCAATTTCTAACTACATAGTATAATTAGTATAGTATGGTAGCATTTTTTTACTTCACTACTTATATATAAGTAAGCATAGGTAGTTTATACACAGCTTTCAAAGAAAAACTCATATACAAAAAACCGAAAAATCTATTCTTCATCTTTTCGTGTGGTTACTGACCAACCCGGTGTCAAAGTTTTAAAGCCGCCCAACGGCCTCTGACTTAGCGTCACATGCCGTCGAGAAATATCGCTCTGTCATGCCGGTTTCCTCACGATGTTTCCCTTCACTGTTTTTGAAGCAAGTGATAATTATACAATAAGCACATGAATCCGAAAAGTCAGAGGTGCGTGCCTTGGGTTCGACCTCGAGACCTATAACTTTTATTTTGGGTGGGAGGGAAACTATGAAATAACTTCATCCGCTTTAGGCGGAGCAGGAGGGTGTGTGAGAGTCTTACTGACTAAAACCCACCCGTGTTCCTTCAGTTACCTGTATGTTGCCAGGGGCCACGGTATCCCTTTCGAAATTTCCCGCGACCCCGGCAGGCATTGACCCTAGCGGACCCCGTCAGTTGTGCTGACATCTATGTGAGGCGCGCGTGGAACACAACGCGCCGTCGACCCGGGCTTTGTCCTTATCGGACGGCGAGCTACCCATTGCTCACCGTCCGCAAGCCCGCGCCTACGGTGGCCGGGAATCGGCCTGGGATTCCCGACGCGATACCTATAATTTGGCACTTCGACGGTCACACCAATAGGCTATAAAAAATCTATAAAAATGCCACATCCACACACACCATCCACCTACATTCTGACATCCCGTGATCCGTGCATCAGTAACGCTTTGTCATACCGGCGTAGATATTAAATTTCTTGGCTAACATATTGATGTTGGTGCACCTTTTGTGAACAATATAATGGTGCATTATCGGAAACAGTATGACAATGAAGAGGGATGAAGCCGGTGGTGACAAAGGATATAACCTATTTCATGGGTTTTACGAAGCCCTGCTTGTTCCTTTGATGTGGTTGGGTACTATTCATATGGGTAGCGTTTGCAAATATTCTGATTTTGCGAAAAATATATTGGCCATCGGAATGGAATCGTTCTATGTAGTTAATTTAATACTTACCTGATGTTTGTTGATTTACTGAAGAGCGTTTGACAACGTTTGTTGTTTGATGGAAATCTACATAAGTACTACTGCGGGTAGGCAGAAGCTATAGAACGCCACCTTCTACGATCCTTACATACTCCTTTTGCTTTGTTTACGTTCATACATCTGACCTTTCTGAACAGCATCACCAATAAGGTCACTATTTGTCCTCCTAGGGCGTCCCCTCCCGGCGTTTCAACTCACATCTGCCTTGAAAATATCTTTTGTTAGTCGTCTTTAATTTCATCCTCTCAATATGACCAACCCATCTAAGTATACTTACTCTTTTCAATTCAAAACTAAGTATTTAGTTTAATAAGATAACTTTTGAAAAAAAAAACATAATTTTTGCGGGACTATCTCTTGGTTCAGAGCAGTGATAACAATTTAGTTAGTGATAATGGTGTGACTGTCGGACTGCCAAGTCATAGGTCTCGAGTTCGAACCCAAGGCACACACCTCTGAATTTTCGGATTCATGTGCGTATTGTAAAAATATCACTTGCTTAAAAAACGGTGAAGGAAAACATGAGACAACCGGCATGCCTGAGAGATATTTCTTAACGGCATGTGAAGCCACGTCAGAGAGCTTTAAAACTCTTGACATCAGGTTATTCACTAACCACACGAAAAAGAAAGATCTCTGCCTAACCCTTCGTTGTTTACAGTCGTGATGTTATGTTATGTGATCTCTATTAATATTTCTAGCATTAAAGAAAAATAAGGAATCATTCTTGCATCAGTTTATGTATTACATTACATTCGAAAGTGTAATTACAATTTCAAATCGCACTTATATGAGGTAATTGAGTAATCGTGAAAGCACGAAATCGAATAATACTTACCTTTAGATTTAGCTATATTGGAAGAAGCGAAAGTGAGCTTTTGCTGTTAAAAGATTCTTGCTTATTGTATGGAAAGATAAGAATCAAATTCTTTGATTTTTGTTAAAGATTTTTCTTTGTGATAAATCGGACAAATCTTTGTCACAAGCAGAGTATTGTTTATTCATAGTTTATGCAATCTTTAAGCTTGAAAGGTTATTATTATAAGATAACAAACTTTAAAAAAGAAATGTCGGAAAAAACAACTTTCAAGTTTTGTATTGTTACTGAGATAGATACTTCTGACATATCGACACACATGCATAATTATATAGTACGCTTAGTAATAGGGCCCTTAATCCGATCCAGCATCCACTATCAACTGAACCCTGACATATTTAACTTGCAGTGCAAAAGTTATCGCCTTAAAACATTAAAACACAGATATGAAACTCTAATCTTAATACTCAGCCATGCTCAAATTGATAAATAACACAGCTAATATTAATAAACGTTTCAAAAGGCTTTTATATGCAATAAACAAATCACTCAATCAATCGTGATAACCTTTTCTAATAATTCTTAATAAACTAAAAGAATTCATTCGTTTAATAAGTTGAGAGCATTGGCATTGCTATGTATTGCATATTTTGTGCTACTGTAAATTTGTGAAATCGGATTATTTGTAAAGTGACTGCTTTTGTTCATCATGTACCTAAGTCGGCCGCAGCAAAGACAATCTTCACAAGTGAGGGTTCATGGACGGTTCAGATCTCCGGTGTGTATGCGGCGTCCACCACAGAAAATGAGTGATCTTCTATTTTGCGTCGCATGCCCTGCACACGTGAGGTCGTAAAGCCCGCTCCACATTCTCTGCTAAACTACACGAGACTTGTCGGATACGAGGAGAGGGAGGGAATGTAGAGAGAATATTCATCTGTATTCTTGTTGTTCTCCCTGCTTGTTCTTCTCGGCAAATGTTCTCGTCAAGACGTCCCGCTGAGAATTTGGACCGGGCTTATGGACTGCGTCAGCAAACAATATGTGCGTTACCGAATTTGGGCCGAACAAATAAAAAAAAATAAAAAAATGTTTTATTTTTGCCATCGACAAACTCAGAAGCGGTCATGTTTAGTTCACTCTGTCTTTAAATAAAAACATCGTGAAGAAACCTGCACGCCTGAGAGTCATTTCTCGACGGCATAAGAAGCCAAATCAGAGACCCATGGGCGGTTAGTCACTAACCACACAAAAAGAAGAAGACTCGCCTTTTATATAAAGAGTTACAGTTGATAATACTAAATTAGCATCCGACAGGCTCTTATCTATACCTATACTACCGACCTTGGCAACTTGCTGACATTTAACTACGACATCGGCCGAACTATTCTATATAAATCTCACTGTGAAATCTTGTGAACTGAGCTTGATGTGAGTTGTTATTCCATTTGTTGTGTTGTCATTTTCGCAGTATGGACTGGAAACTGTTGGATGCATAGTTCAAACAAACACGAGAAAGAAGCAAGGTTATTTTATCATGGTTTTATAGTTAATCAGGTTTCATAGTGTATCAAGAATTATACAGAAAAAACAAAAATCTGCAAAATATTGCTTATCTTGCATTATAACTTCGAAATGGAATAAATTGAATGGAACAATTAATACCTCTTTGTATTTCATATTGTCTTAAAAAACGTCCGTAGACTCCGTAGGCATGACATTTAGAAATTTCCACCTCTAATTTATTTAGTAAGAAAAACATTTTCAAGTATGTATTTAAGGACCTTCACAATTAGAGCTTTCATTAGCTCCTCCAGGAGAGTAGTAGTAGAGTAGTACTTTAGCACTCAAAAACAAAAACCGCTCGCCGTCCTTCCGTCCTCGCCGCCGACCTTTGCCCGCGCTGCTCGCGCCGCTGAGCCTTTAGCTTTAAATTCCCAGAACAATAATCCGATCCAGCCTCTCCCTTGCTGTCCTCCCCCAGCGACGCCCTAAGCCGAGGTCCGTAGCCCTCAGGGGGGTGCCCTTAGCGTGTAGTCGCTTAGTTTCTGAGTTTTATGCCCTGGCTGGAGGCCTTATTTTATTGAGGCAGCCACAGGAAAGTCCAGTTAAGCAGCCGACAAGCTCCTAGGTTGACCTGCAAGATGCAATTTAAAAAAAAGAGCTTTCATTAGCAATTCCTCGACTCCACCAATTTCGCACTTCGCCAGCAACAGATATAAATCGCTAAGCTTCATTGCGAGATTGACCCTCTGAACTCGATGTATCGATTTCGTAATATTTCGTGTAAAACATGACCGGCTGGCTATTGCACTGTCTTCTCAACATATTAGAGATACGTGTCATGTTCTTTAAGTCACAGTTCAATACATAATAGTTGTGAGGATTGGTAATTGTACCTAGTCTTTCAAAGTAGTTAGTGTCATTATGGGCTAGACGTTTTGACTGATATTTTCCCCTCCATGAGGTCCTGGGTTCGATGCGCAGGACGGGCAAAGTGTTTTTGGGTTTTCCATCACGTATTTCTCAGTAGCAACCCGGAGTCTGGATTTGTGCCCGGTTGACGGCAATAGGCTCGCCCTCTGTTACATGGGACTTAAACACAACTGGCAAAATGTGGGTGTACTATAGGTACACCTCCTGCAGTACCCTTCGGGAAAAAATGGCGTGATTAAATGTAAATGTTTTATTAATTTATTTTTATTGTTCTATTTGGCGTCTTTTTAAGACATTTTACGATTATTGTAAAAGTTGATAAAAAAAACGGATTTTTGCTAAAAAAAGACATGTTTATTTTCAATTGAGAGTAGTTTTTTTCTCCACAATTTTCATTGTATGGGGAAACCTAATTTTTTCTAATCATTATGGAGTTTGTTTCATCGCGATAAATCATTTAATTTAAAAGTTACACCGTTTCGTTACAATTTTTTTTTTATTACCTAATATATTTTTAAATATTTTTTCCTTCGATAAAATTAAGCATAGATTTCCTTATTTCGATATGTGCGCAATATAAAGAATAAAGACTCACACTGTATAAGCTTATACTTAATTCGCGGTCGAGAACAAAGATGAAAAATTTCGTTCGCACAGACAGACACACAGATTGTACATAATTGGACAGCCGTGAAGAATGCCTGGTCCTATGTGGTTACGCCGTAATTATAGTCATTGTTCGCTTAATGTGTTGCGAGAGGGTATTATTTTGATGTAAATATATCGATATTATATGAGCTATGAGCTTTTTGTTCTTTACTTTGACGTCAGTGATTTTATTGTGTGCCTACCGACTCAGCAAAAATAAGATTTTCGATATACCTATTGCTAATAATACTGAGCATGAAAATACGTAGTCTGATTGTTAAAAGCTGTCAAACAAAATGTGTATATTTAAGCATTCATGTTTTACTAGCTGCGCCACTTCAGCTTGCTTATTCTGTGAGCTATGTCGACAACTTTGGTTCTCTGCCGGATCACCTCGTTCTGGAATCAATTTTGAAGTATACAATATGTAAAAAAATACCTGTACGATACTGCATCTTATCGCTATTTAAAAATCACATTTTTAGTACCAAAACAAATTCATTAAAAATTAGCAAATTTTCAACAGTTTTCTTAAGTTATGACTTGTAGACACCCGCTAAAAGATGGCCGCCCGCGCCCCTTGCAATAACCCAGTAAAATTACCAATTGAAACTAAATAGCCGATTTTTCTAACAACACCCTCACGGATCGAACAGGGTTTATTTACATGTTGTATAGTTAGGGTACTTATTTATTAAATTAACATAATATTCGATTGTGTGTGAAAGGATGGTATTACTATGTACTATCCAAGAAACGCATATCTAAGCAATTTGAAATAAAATCCCGTGAACACGATGACCACATCTGTTTAACGTCGGCTTTCTATAGCGGCCGACCGCTGCAAGCAGAAATAGTCCTTACGGTGTACAGATATGCGTTTCTTCGATAGTACAAACACATAAATTATGCCGCTTCGGGTACCAATGCAGTTCTTGATACAACTTTCACTGAGTAACCGGCGTAGGCGCAATGCTCGCTATGCATATAACGAAGATAGATCATACCCGATCCTAGAATAATAATATCAAAATCATCTCTTCACGGTTGAGACACGATGTGACTATTATTTTATTATTGTCGAAGTGTTATTGGGTTTTTCAATTGGGCATTACTCAGTAGCAGTCCGGAGTCTGGATTTGTGACCTGCTGATGGCAATAGGCTCGCCCCCGTTACATGGGAGTTGAACATGGCTGGCGAATTGTGAGTGTACTTTAGTGATGAAAGCACCAAACAACCCGATTCCTACCGGCTTCACTTCGGAAGTTCCCGTCAGCAACTCTACCGCTGTTGAAAAATGTCACAGTCAATATTGTCTACTATTGCTAATAACATAGTTACACTACGTCATTAATCTGCCTATCCTTTTCCCAACTATGTTAGGGTCGGCTTCCAGTCTAACCCCGAATGCAGCTGAATACCAGTATTTTATATCGAGCGATTGCCTATCTGGCCTCCGCAACCCAGTAACTGGTTAATACGATATCCTTTGGTAAGACTGGTTGTCAGACTTTCGGGCTTCTGATGACCCGTAACGGCTGTCAAAGATCCACGAATGACAGCCGGGACTAACTGCTTAACGTGCTTTCCGAGGCATGGAGGAATCTCGGTATATAAAGATGGTCACCCATTTACGGACCAACGCGTAGCTTAACCTGATGGATCGACCCGTGCGGCTGTTATTACTTAGCCACGAGCTCACATCTACGAGCATTTAATTCACCATAACATTCTAACAACAAAAATGTCTATTATTAAGTTTGAATTACAAAAACAAAAAAAAAATAGCCAGCGCCATAACGTCATAATCGGGAGCTCAAAATTCATACAATTGTGATACCGTCATGACGTCACGTGGTACGCTTGATAAGGACGTTAGCAAGCCGCTGTATTAGCAAATCATGCACAACATATTATTTCCTTTCATACATCACAAATCGCCACATCCATTCTTCTCTAATCGGTATTCGTAGTGTTGAGTACTCAGTGATGAAGTGCGCGAGGTCGCAGGGTCGAGTCCCGACCCGGTCCTTTCACTTCTCTTATGTAAGCGGCCATGTTCTAACGCTAATGTTTTGTGTATGTCTGTGCATTTGCGTTTATAGTTGATTGTGGGTTCAGCTTGGGATTTGAATTAATTCAAATTTCTGGTTTTAAGAAAATAACGAGAATAATATGACTTAAAATTAGATTACCAGCTAACTTGATAACTGACAGTCTCAAAAACTAGACTGTGATCTAGGTTGAGTTGTATCATCATCACCATCACTTCGACCGGTTCTGTGTTTCACGCATCCAGCCGATTCTTGCGGCTTTCACACGGTCATCGGCCTGCACCCATAGAGGCCCTGACTGGTATAGTGCAAGGAGATACACAGGCCTACGCAATAATTAAAGCAATGCAATGGCATTAATTCATTTCCTAGCCTTAACATTTGCAATTTAGTGAATATTATGTCTGAATTAATCAAATAAACTCGTATAACAACGACACAAGTTCATGAATTATTGGCTTTGATCTGCGAATGATTTATTTGGCTATAGTAGTTTTATTATCATTCAATCTGTCTGAATATTTTGTTCAAAATAACGAATGAGTTTACAAGGTGGCGCAAAACTTATGTCATAATTTAAATGTGCCATATTTTTTTCAAATCGCGTCATAATGTGATTGACTTATATGTTGAGACAGATAGAGAATTAGTTGACAATGCAATGGAGCGATACACACAGCTCAGGCAATGTCGGAGATTTTGAACACCAATTTCCGGGCCGTGTAATCTCCCGTTTTGGCGACTTGAACTGGCCGCAGTGGCCAAATCGCTAGATCTGACAGCGCCAGACTTATTCCTTTGTTTTTTTTTAATATCACGATTACCAACACAAACAACAAAACTTGCAAGTCTTGAAAGCCAACATTGAACAAGAAATCACCAAATTGGAGCCAGATAAATTCAAATTCCCGTAAAACGAGCATTTTCAACAAAATGGCAGCCAATAGGGATGATAATTAAAAACATTTTTTTGTGCGTCTTGTAGATTATTAAAAAAAAAATCGGACATGTATTTTTTCTTTTTTTATGTTATCAAAAGATTCCGGCTATACGTTGAGTTAAAATGTGCCATGACGTCACGAGTATGTAGATTTTATACTTACTTGTGACGTAGCGACCCTCACTCCCCAACTTTAATGCGTTTTATCCAATTCATTGTTTCATTAAAATTATGCAGAAAAAAATACGTGTCTAATATTTTTTTTTATTATCTGACTGACGGACTAAACAGAATTTATTTTTTCAACCAAGGCATCATCCCTATTCACATTATGACATTACTTTTGTGCCACCTTGTACTAAGCTCTAAGCTCCTAAGGTAATCTTATATTATTAGCCTGTGGCGTGATTAAGGGTATTATTTATTCTTTTAGCTAAATCAAGTAACGACCTGAGCAAAGTACCTACATGGGATAGACCACTGACCACCTGCAGTATTGTCTCTCCTTTCCCATTTAAATCCATCCAAAGGTTGTCTGTAAAAGATTGCCCTTAGCGATAAGACCGTCCATTGTGTCACCCAATGTAAAATTTCTAAATGTATGTTTGTAATTTTTATGGTGTACATAATAAAGAATATTCTATCTATCTACCACAGGCAGGTTGGCTTTATCAAGGTGTTATGGGACTCGAGACAAGACTACGACAAGCTGACATGCGACCAAGGCGCACTGCTCCCGCGTGCTGGATTACTGCCCACTCTCTCTCACAAAGAGGAGGCTTGTGTCACAGCAGGGACAGGGGACATTATAGACCCCAGAAAGGACAAAACGTGTTGCGCCGACCCCCTAGCAACATGGGACAGTGGCAGAAAGGAAATGGTTAACCATGCCGTGATAAGAATAATGTACCTAACAGATGGAAGTGAAGGTGTACTGGACGTACATACCTGCACGAATAGAATACAACAAGTCTAAAGGCCGACTACACTCGCGCGCGAATCTTGCTGTGAATTAACGCCGCGGTTCGCGCCGTGAGCTTCGCTTGTAACGCTATGATGTGCTGTAGCGTACTACAATTATCTTTGTATTCAAAGTAACAAACAAATAAAAAAGAGATGAAGAAAGAGAAGATGGTGTATGATGAAAATCCTTGTAAAAAATCTGTGCCTGTTAAAAAATCACGCAAGACTACTCCCGACTGCGACTGATGCGCTACTGCGAACAACTGCGACTTATGCGCTACTGCGAACAACTGCAAGTGTAGATGCCTTCGCGTTCGCACGCTGTTAACCAAGCGCGAACTCTTTGCCGCGGGACAAAAAACCGACACCGATCGGCGAACGAAACGAAACGCGAACGCGAAGGCGCGAAACCATCTACACTCATTTTTTCGGTTTTCGCAGGCGTTCGCACTGTGTAGAGCGGCTTAATATTTTAGCTGCTATTTCACAATAAAGGGGTACTTACTAACATAATTAGAGAACATTAACCCCACTGACATCACCCAGGTGTGGCTCACTAATTAATATTTATCACATTAGACTTGTAGTCATAACTCGTAAGACGCCTTGTGGCCGCAAGTTGACAATAGGTCACTGAATCCTAGAACCAAAAGTGAGTACATATAGGACCTCATAGCCCTACTGCTGGAACACAGGCGTTCTCTCTGTGAGAGGAAGTTGGCTGTAATCCACCACATGGACTGGTTAAAGGACTATAAAAAAATCAAATTGAAGACATGAAGCTATTTTCCCAGGAAATAAATAAATTAATTGGTCGCCATCTCTAGCTTGGGCACCCGTAAGTTTCTTTGATCCAATAAGAAAATAATGGGTGCTGGTAAATTAACAAGCACGTCAGTAAATTAAATGTATTTCTAAGTGTGGCAATGCATAATCAATCCCCGTTGGTGTTGCAGCCTTGCAGGTCTATAAAAAGTCACTACATTACATACCGTGAGACCTAACAACTTTGCCAAAGTTTGAATTTGCCATAATTATACCACCTTACGAGGCAAAATAATTTATTACGTTTTAACTGTGACCAAGCATGTGCCAATGAACTGTGATTTTATGTGGTAAATTCCACATATTAATTTTATACAACAATTTCGATTGGCTATCATACGACAGGTGATGGTCGACTTTGCCATTTAAGGTTTTTGGACTAAAATATCATTTCTGAATGAGAAAACAATAGATATAAGATTATGTTTAAAAATTGCATAACATTTACTACATTATACTGATTGGTTACTTTGAATATATATATCATCTAGAGTTTTTTTAAAGAAAAACACTTTCAAACTTTTTTATCCACCGTAAAGTGGCAAAGTTGCCAGGTTTCACGGTACACGTTTCCTAGTACATGGTGACCACTTTCTATTAGCAGAATCATGGCAACGGCCTGTAAAATTTATTACATCAAGAGTACTAAGACTTAATTATGACCTTCCGTCTTCCTGTTTAGGGCCTACTAAAGTCAAGCATGCTGACATAAATAAGGACTATTCACCTCAGTGACATCACTAAGGAGCGGCTTTCTCGTTAATATTTAACTAACAGATAAATCTGCATCGCCTAGCTTATGTGACTGGGTTGCGAAGTAACTTGCATTACCTACCGACCGACCAGTAAATATGAGACACGGCGAAAGACGGAACTAAACTGAAAAGTCCTAAATCTGAATGAGAGTTATACTTAGTTTCAGTTTGATGTAAATGTAAATAAATTGGTCAGAAAACGTACCTGTGGATGCCAATTTATTATTACTTACAAATTGAGTAATTTGATTTGATTATTTCTCTTTTTTTATTGCTTCGTTGGTCGCAAGCGCTACTGCTGCGTATGAGGTCCTGGGTTCGATTCCCGGGTCGGGCAAAGTGTTATTGGGTTTTTCCATCTGGGATTTCTCAGTAGCAGCCCAGAGTTTGGATTTGTGCCTGGTTGATGGCAATAGGCTTGCCCCCTATTTACATGGGACTTAACTGGCGAAATGTGGGTGATGAACTATAGGTACAACTCTGCATAACCCTTCGGGGTTTATAGGCGTGATGCTATGTAATTTCAATACCTTAACAATACATTTTAAATTTAAATCACCTTAAAATGGTTTGTCATTTGACAATTGAGCTTATTTTTATAATCTTCATCTTCTTAAAATTTAATAATGTTATTTAAACAATAACTGTTGGAAAAAGTGGCGATATAAAGATAAAACCTTCTAAATACATATGAATTTGTTACTTATTATTATCTTGATTGCATAATAATTTAACCTGAACAGGATTGTTTACACTTCCATCAAAAAGTTTTGGAACAGATTATAGGCAAGTGGCGCCTCCATAAAAGGTCAAGGTTATACTGGACACCATGGTGTGAATACATAAGAATTTAGAATACTTGATATTCAAGGAAGTGTGTAGTTAGGTCAGGAATGCTTGCAAGTTATTTACGATAATTTTTTAGCAATGAAATACATCGTGTTAACTTTAGATTTGATTTTTTACGTTATCAAAAGATTAAGGCACATTGAGTTAAAATTAGCCAAGACGTCAGGAGTATGTAGATTTTATACTTACTTGTGACGTAGCGACCCCCACTCCCCAACTTTTATGTGTTTTATCTAAATCATTTTTTATTAATATGATGAAGCAAAAAATATGTGTCTAATATTTTTTTATTATCTGACTGGCCGACAAAATATATATATATATATATTTTTTTACCCAGGTATCATCCCTATTGATCGCATTTTCTTTCATTTTGACAGTTCAGGCGCGTTCATCGCGTTATTTACATTGTTGAGCAGATGAACTTATTAAACCTATGAAGCATTGGATTAGAAATATCCTTCTAAACTCTAGTATTGTCCTAGTTATATATTGTCATGTAATGTCCTAGTGTCTCTAGTTAGTCTCTTATCTGCCAGGGCTTATTTTTAATCTTATATTTTCAATTGCTTTTCATTATTTTTTGTACATTGTTCTCACATATAGAAGCAATAAGAATGATGTACTAAGGATTTTGTAATATTTATATTTGAAGAGTGTCCTTGTTCTACAGATGATGTATTTCTGTTGCTGCTGTAACAAAAAATACTAAAAAACAGAATAAAATAAATATTTAAGGGCGCTCCGATACAACAAACGTGATTTTTTTTGCTCGTTTTTATAAATAATGGTACGGAACCCTTCGTGCGCGATTCTGACTCGCACTTGGCCGTTATTTTATATGCGATTTAAAAAAATGGCGAATCACTAGGTTTCCTATTTTGTTACTCTTGGAACATGATGCATTTTCATGCTTGGAAGTAATCAATATTGACGTAAAACTCAAATCTCATGCCTTTCAACATAACATCCATTGCAATTAGGTAATTCTATTAAATATACAAACGTATTTCTCACGCTAGATTCATACTTTGTGCAATAAAGAGAAATAACAAACAGTGTGCCACACAGCCACGCCCGTAGGCTAGGTGTATCGTCGCATCTGCCATTTTGCCCAGTGTCGTAAGAGGCGAAAAGGGTCATGTTGTTAAGAGGCCGCAGAGTTGCAAATAAATAAATTAATGGATGGTCAAAACAATATGTACTAAATACTTAGGCAAATAACATAATATCACGACTAATCCCATATGGGGTAGGCGAAGGTGTATTATGTAATTATACATACATAAACACATGATATCGATACCCTAGTTCACACTCGTATTAATTACATTTACACCAATTTTACAGGAGAGCAATTCTTATGTTCGCATATGAATATCATAGCAGTGGTTAGAAAAACATTACAAATTGAGTACTTATATCATAGAATAGCTTTTTGAGATACTATATTTGTAATAATTATTTGACAATTTTAAAGTCTGCATGCTGAAAATTGATGTCTTTGATGCTCGCCCCCTCAGTTAATACAAGTGTGCACGTCGAAATTATGAAATCGAGCAGTTAGGACATAAATGTTTAAAAAAATATGGAAGTATAATAGTTTTAAATATCATTGTTGTGACACTTTTTTTTTAATAAAAGGAGAAGGCTTTACGTAACTGGTAAGATAAAACAACGCAGAAATTCATTTGGTATACATAGGAATAAAAAAGTAAAAAATGTCATTAGTACGAGTGTACACTAGCAAGACTCGGTCCGTCTGTCTGTCAGCGGGCTATATCTCATGAACCATAGACCATACCATTGAAATATTCACAGATTGTTTATCTATTGCCGCTATAACAATAAGCGATAAAAATTAAAGGGATACAAATAAACGTATTTTTCCTAAATATTGTACGGTGGAATGGAACCCTTCGTGCGCCAGTCCGACTAGCACTTGGCCGGTTTTTACTCACAAACGTCCCTCGTAAGGTCAAGAGATTATTGCCAGCCGCGAATCCATACGACCGCTGGTAGAATGGTTAGGTACTTGAAATCAGTATGAATTTAGAAAAATCATTTCATTTTGTTTTATTGTCTTTAGATTTCGATAACCATCACATCTGCTAAGCTTCTTCAGATAATTTAATTTTACCCTGTATTTTTAGGGTTCCGTACACGAAGTGTGCCAAACAGAACCCTATTACAAAGCCTCCGTTATCCGTCCGTCTGTCTAGCGGACTGTATCTCATGAACCGTAATAGGTAGACATTTGAAATTTTCACAGATTGTGTAAAATAAAGTTAAAAATTTAAAGGTTTTTGGCAAAATTTTGTATGGTGATACGGAAACCTTTTACGGTTGTTATTTCTGTTTTAAAAAGGAACTTAACACTCACATACCTGCTCCATTTTAAATAATTCCATAAAAGCTTTTTGCTCAAAATAATCAACTGAAATGTTTTATCCTTCATGCCGAAACATGGTTTTGAAATATATTATTTTTATACAAAAATGTATAACTGAAAAATTCAGCATGAAACAGTGAAAAATGTAAAATGTTGGAACACGGAAACGGAAACTTTTTTTTTTTTTTTTTTTGTAAATGACAAGCTATGACAACGGACAGGAATCTCAACACAATAATGTCTTATAACGTTTACGAGTTTAATGTTAACATGAGTAAAGAGAGATGTGCAGTCCACAAAAGCGATAAGTAACCAACCAGGCAAATGGACGCAATTCAGTTTTAAACCATTAAGAATCAACTCTTAGCCTTTGCTGACAAACGCTGTAGTAAATCATGTGGCAAACTTCTAAACGAAATCTTTAATCTATATATATAAAAATGAATCCCTATTTCCCTTGGTCACGACATCACGCTAAAACGGCTGAACGGATTTGGATGAAATTTGGGATATGGGTAGACCTTGACCCGGAGAAGGACATAGGATACTTTTTATCCCGATATTTTGTACGGGATCGAGACTTATGCGGGTGAAACCGCAGGGCGCAGCTAGTACTTATATACGTCACATTGACGTTATTCATGACAAAACTTTAAGGGGTATCTGTCATTCCGGCCCTGGTTCAGGCCATGGTACGGAGTGAGAGGAAATGGGAGGCCGTCACCTCCTTCTGCGAAGCGGTAATGCTCGCGAAGGAGGAGGCGGAACGCGTGAGGGAGAGGCAAATTTCGCGCCCTCATGCCCCTAACCGCCGCAGGAGGAGACGCCCAGGGCGTCGGGAATCGCGAGGCGATTTCCGGCCACCGTAGGCGCGGGCTTGCGGACGGTGAGCAATGGGTGGCTCACCGTCCGATAAGGACCAGGCCCGGGTCGACGGCGCGTTGTGTTCCACGCGCGCCTCAAAGAGATGTCAGCAGATTCGAAGGGGTCCACTAGGGCCCATGCCTGCCGGGGTTGCGAAGAAAACCGAAAGGGAGATCGTGGCTCCCGGCAACAGGGCAGCCGAAGGAACACGGGTGGGTTTTAGTCAGTAAGAGTCTGACACGCCCTCCCGCTCCGCCCAGAGCGGGAGAAGTTATTTGATGATTTCCCACCCTCAAAAAAAAAAAAAAAAAGGGTATCTGTCATATCGTTCCACTTTCGATCGTAGTTTATACAAAGTATAAAAGCTCGTGTATATTTGGGCGGGTCGCGTCGCCACGCAACACATCGCAAAATTTCTCCTTCACCACATTTTCTATTATCAGTATTAACTAACGCACATTAAAGGCTGGCCGCACCGTATTTTTTTGTATGAAAATGCGGTAAAAATGTCCGTTTAGCTTAAAGCCCATGACATAGGCCACGATGCTTCTTAAAAGTAACATGCTAAAAACTAAAATCACCAACGAATAGGTGATTTGAACTGGTTACTTTTGAGTAACGTCGCGGACTATGGGAATAAGCCCACGTTGTAATAACCCCAAGCAAAAATATCGGGGCGGGATTTTATCGCGCATTGGATTTTCAACTCTCGGTGTTAAGCCGAGCGTGGGCTTATTGTCGCCTGATTTCCCTAGCTTCAATTCACCATACTAGGTACTAGGAACAGAATGGCTTTTCGTTTAAGGCGAAAACGCTAGGGTATCCCACGAAATTTAAATTTTCTTATGTTTTTTTGCAATTTCCAAGTCAGTATCAAGTTGTATGTTGATCTGAATTGATTCGCTGCTGTAACAAGTATGTATTTATAGAACTATAATGATTAAATTCATCAATCCAACTCTCTATGTTCATATTACCCTATTGAATGACTATTTCATGAAATCATGACATTTGAGGCCAATTCTAACTTAAGTAGTTATATTGCTTCTGTTGATTACAATTCTGTTAATCCATATTTTAAACGGTCGCGAATCATATTTCAATATTCACCCTGACATTGACCTGCAAATTGCAAAAAAACGTAAGAAAATTTGAATTTTGCGGGCTACCCTGGCGCATCCCCTTAAAAGCATAACACTAATTGCTCAAAGGCCTCCTTTAATTTCCAATTTAATTATACTTACCGAATTGTAGGCCAATATTCCAGTTTCCACAGTTTTGTTTAATTTCCTATTCTCATAACTGATCTTTTAACATTTCTCTAATTTCGCAACTGTTTCGGAAACACTCGAGTTTGCTATTTGTCTGTCAAGTAATTTACACAGATTTTGTACATGTAAAGGAAAATCCACTTTATACTAGTAATTTTAAAGCATATTTTGCTTTGTCTAGAGTGAATCCCCATTGATGAATTCTTGGCCCCATCTGTGTCGTGCAATTAACAATGCTAAGTCTCGGGGCTTATTCTAAAAATTAGTAGATTTTTTTTTAAACCTTTTTGTCAGAAACAATAAAAGAAATCGATAACTAAAGCACGCACGCACCTCTTGCTTTTCGGACTCACTCCCCAATTTTAATGCGTTTTATCTACGTATTTTTTATTATTAATATGATAAAGCAAAAAATACGTGTCAATTTTTTTTGAAATATCTGACTGACGGACTAAATAGAATTTCTTTTTTTTTACCCTGTCATCATCTGTATTGTTCATACTTCTTAACACCACTAAAGGTAGCTTAAGTTCAGTCAGCTAGACTACTCGAACAATACCTTTAAAACCATTCGACAAGACACCACCGGATACATTAACGAGTCCTTCCTCCATAGGGTCCCAAGAAAGTAACGCCTGTACAATAGTGCGTAATTTTTCGAACCATTTACTCCGCCGGCCATTGTTGTTCCGAACTGCAATTAGGAGACAGAAGGGGGAACTTAATGCTGCTCTGATCGACTATTATTAATTATTATTCCCATAATTACTTACGGTTTGTTACCATACTCTTGTTTAGGTTACGAAATCAGTTTTATTATTTTACGCGCAATGTGCTCGACAATTTTCCGTTCAGAAAGTTCTCGAGCGGTTTTGAGAATAAGGCCCGCCATTTTTGGGAAAAATAATGGTTTGTTGTTGTCAGCCTTATTTTAAAAGGGTTTTAACATATTTTGAGTGAAAGTTAAGTGGTACTTAACTTGCCAAAAATAGACGGATTTGGTGGAAAGTGAAAACGACTTTTCTTCATAAAAACTGTTAAAATATTTTTGTTAAAGCTTCTTTTAACCATAAAATCCTGTTGACTACCGCGGGTTTCAACATTTTGGCGCAGTTTCTCGTAAAAAACGAATTTCCAAAAATGAAAGCCTTATTGCGGGGGAACAAGTAGGTAAAAGAACAAGAAAATTATAAGATAGTTAATTGATTCAGGCGTGAACTTGCGGAAATCCATTAGAAAAAAAAAATAGACGTGGATGTATTTACTTACTTTTCCGCTTAGCTATTTCTAAAGAGCCAATCGAGAGTCAATCGTCATCCCGAGGATGCCTCGTTGAGAGGTGAAACACGTGTCGATTTCCTTCAAGGTTCTTTTTTGGCTCTTTAGAAATAGCTAAGCGGAAAAGTTAGTAAATATATCCACATCTATTGTATTTTAAGAAAATTATGTCAAATTGCCCATGAAGGTACTCACAAAACTTTAAAACAGCCCCTCTTAGCTCCATAAAACACATTCTGACAAATATTACGACCGATCCGATGCGGTGTGTCAGTATGAATAAAGATAGAGACCCCATATCTCATTCCTTAAGACATTTTACTTATGACGGTAGTTGTAAATTTGGTGTTCAACGACCCCATTCCTATCAAGGCAATTTGAACCATATAGCTTAGAAGTTAAAGTTCATTTTGTGTTGTGGTGTTTCGGTAATAAATTGGAATTAATATCTAAGGTTATATCGCCAATATCTCAGGTTTTGAAAAGTGGTTTAATGATTTTCAATGTTTAGCCCGTTTTATGTTATTTGTGCGTTCTGGTTCGACGTGATAACAGGATTACATCTTCCCTGTATCCCGTGATTCTGTGATCTTTCTCGTTTAATCAGGATTTTCTTCCTTTAAAGGACTGATTGACGCTCATTATCGAGTTAATTCGAGCTTACTTTCCCTAGGTAGGAATTTCGGCGATGAAAATCGATATTATCGCTTGCCAATGTATTCGAGATTTAAGATTCTTATAGTTAGAAAGACCTTAAAAATCTAGATTTAGTTTGTTTTTTGTGGCATCCACAAAGAAATACCTAAGTAATCTTTGAACAAACTTGTACCACAGTATTTTGTTGTGTCTTTAATGATAATTTGTCATATTATTATGTAGGGGTACGTCTGCCATAAGTTTTCTAAAACTAATTATGTAAAAGCTTACGCAATGAACTGGGTTGTGGAGGTCAGATAGGCAGTCGCTTCATGTAAAATACTGGTACTCAGCTGCATCCGGTTAGACTGGAAGCCGACCCCGACATAGTTGGGAAAAGGCTAAGCGGAAGATGAAGAGATGAAAGTCTCATACTACATACAGTGCGAGTCTTTTTAATGTGCACATATTGAAATGAGGAAATTTTTGCTTAATTTGTGTTTTTTTTTTTTTGTTCTGTTTGGCGTCTTATTGAGAAGTTTTACGATTATTGTAACAGATTTTTGCTAAAAAAGCATGTTTATTTTTAATTTAGGGTAGCTTCTTTTCCACAATTTTCATTTTATGAGGACGCTTAATTACTTCCAATCATTATGGAGTTTGTTTCATCGCGATAGATCGTTTTTAGTTTAAAAGTTACACTGTTAATATACCATTTTTTTATCCATAAAAAAATTAAATATTTTTTTCCATCGATAAAATTAAGCATAGATTTCCCTCATTTCGATATGTGCACAATATAAAAACTCATAATTGTTTATTAATATGTTTTTACATGTACTTGAAGGAGATCAGTCAACTTTACCAGATTTGCCTAGAACTCGGGAACTAAATAAACCATTAGTAATAGAATTATGATATTAGCTCTTACAAGACAAACAACTAACTTCGCTGTCATATCATATCAAAAACTTAGTTCGCACTAGTTTTCTGTTTGAGTTATAAATTCGCGGTGAACCCAATTGGTCTGTTTATTGGCTCTGAAACCTGAACTATTCGGTTTTCATTTGATTTGCTTATAATTATATTATCTACTTTTGTTAAGAATCCCGAAGTTTTGTATTTGTGTAGTTACTACAGGGATTTACTAGACAATATAACTATATTATATACTATAAAAAACTCTTAATTAAAAAAGGTTCTCATTAAAAAATAACCTTTTAAACTACAGTTTCCTTTGAGGCGACGATAACCGACTTTAATGATTTTATACTGAAGATCACGTCTAAACAAATAGTGTTAATGATTTAGGAAAATATATGTATCAGAACGTTTTCTTAATAACTTTATATAGGAATATTTTAGGTGACATTATGATGTTAATAATTACATAGTGAAATTAATTTGTAAAGTTATGTCTAACACGAATAAAAACTGAGAATCACGCAAAATCTATCCAGCGTATTTTTCTGAAACCTTCACCATTTTAAATATAATTTACTTATTAATATTTTAGTATACGTATTTTATTAAAATACCTTTTGGTTTTTGTATAATAAATTAATAATGCGTCTAATTTGGGACAGCGCTTCTTGATGGGCGAGTCCTTTTATGGGCTGGACGTACGACGCGTTGCGTGAGCTCAGTACAGAACATGCAATGTAACTACACAAGGTCACTGGCATATATTTGCGTCTTAAGAGCGGCGGCCGCTTCATAACGGCCGTAGTGACGGCTGTCATGAAAATTATGGCAGCAGCAAAGGGCAGCGTGGTTTGACTTTATGGTATGGTGGCAGAAACACTCTCTAAGAAGACACCAACATAATTTCATAAATAGTGTTTCAGTGTCGTAATTAGTGGGTAAATTGCAGACGCTATATAGCGGCCATCGCTCTTCCAAGAAATCGTAGCTTTACAGGCACTTTTATTAATGAATAATATAACGTTTAAAACTGAAAAAAAAAACTCAAAGCGTTTTTTTAAACAATTTCAACAAGTCAGAAAATTGCAAGTAGTTAACCTTTCCAAAGCGTTCTGAGGATCACTCTCATCAAATTTCTAAACAAATCCACGATCTGGGCAAGCCAGGGTACGGTCAATAATCTCCTCTTACCCTTACCTGGAACTAAGAAGAGATACATTATTGTGTTTGTTTGTGACTAAACAAACATGGATAAAAGCTTATGTGTCAATACGTGAAAATGCGTTTCGACCCCGTGCGTATTTGCTTGTTTTGTATTGCTACTGGATGTTAAAAAATTGGGGAAAGGGAGGAAAGAAAGGAAAACTCAAACTCAAACTCAAAAACTCAAAGAATTTATTTCAATTAAACCATTTACAGGCACTTTTGAATTGTCAAAGAGTCTGTCAGTTAGTCAGAAAGTTGAATCTAATTACCCATTCCAATACGTTGATCTCTATGGAGAAGAACGGGCAAGAAACTCCAAGGAAACTCCTAAAAATAAATATTTTCGAAAATATATTTGTCTAGCTTTTGCCCGCGGCTTCGCCCGAGTAGAGATCGGAATATATCCCACGGGAATGTACTACTGGGATAAAGTATGCTATGTCCTAGTCCAGGTGCTCTTCCCAGGTGCCAAAATTCATCCAAATCCGTTCAACCGTTTTAGCGCGAAAGTGTAACAAACAAACAAACTCAGTTTCGCATCTATAATATTAGTTAGGATTAGGATTTTGTTTGGCGTCTTGTCGGGAATAGTTCTACATATAGCTTTGTTAATGAAATAATAAGCCGGAACCTTTTCCTATTAATATTAATTAAAAAAAAAAAAACTACGATATGAACTGCTAGTGCCATACACTTATTGATGAACTAATTGTTGATGGCGGTTTCACTCTTCTTTTCGTGTGGTTAGTGACTAACCTGGTGTCAGAGTTTTAAACCCGCCCATGGGCTTCTGACATGGCTTCACACCGTCGAGAAAAATCTCTCAGGCATGCCGGTTTCCTCACGATGTTTTCCTTCACCGTTTTTGAAGCAAGTGATAATTATACAATACGCACATGAATCCGAAAAGAATGATTTGCCAGTCCGGCGGTCACACTGCATCTCGGGAAAGCTTCTTCATGTATTTGGATAAAAAGTATCTTATGTGCTAATCTATGACCTTGTGTCTATAATTATGTGCTGTACCTGAAAATCCTTTCAGCTGTTTATTAGTGGCTAGCTAACATTTTCATTTTTAGGTACAAGAGTCAGCAGCTTCCATCGATCTTTGAATCAAGAGGAAGTGTGATTCAGAATTCTTCTTTCCAGCTTTGCCACAGTCTGATATAAATTAATTAAAAGAAATATTACCAACCTACATTTCTATTCCCTCAAATCAAAAACACCTCACGATGTTTCGATCTAATATAATATTCTCAACTCCATAACACAACGTAAGAATCAAACATATAAAAAAATAAATAGTTGATGAAAAGAACGACGAATTCGTATGCGTACTTCGTAGGCTCTCGGGGGCTCTCGTGTGTTTCCGTGGCCTTAGGGAATAAAGAGGGGAAAGTGGGGAGAAAGTTTATCCACCAATATTGAATTGTTTCATATCAGCCAGTTATTGGGAGAATCATTGACATGACATTTTGTATTGTATTTTTAGAAATTTCGCTGAAAAAAAATTCACTGAAAAAGCTGATGACTTTTTGGTGATTTTTAATCCTGTTCAATGAATAAGGTCCATCCTGTAGAAGTTAATTTTGATGACCATTTCTCTTCGCCAAGTACGGTGATTACTGCAATTTCTTTTTGTCAGTAAAGCGTTAAGTCTGTGAAGTCGACTCGAACTAATATTGATATTTAACAGGGAAGTAACTTTTATAACCCAGATAATGGGCAATACCTAGGTACTATAGTTAAAGTAGTGGCAGTTATGTCAGGCTTCTGAAAATCTGAATGACTGTCATAGATACCTATTCATATGACAACATGTACGTGGCTTTACGTGCTACGTGTTATACGAGGTTCAGAATATGTATCTAGTGCCTTGTCTGAGAGAGGCTTGTGGCTAAGTAATAATAGCCGCACCGGTCGATCGATCAGGTTAGGCTGCGCTTGCTGCGGTGGATCCGTGGACGGGTGACCATCTTTACATACCAAGTCCCCTCCGTGTCTCGGAAAACAAGTTATGCCGCTCTCCCCGGCTGTCATTCGTGGATCTTTGACAGCCGTTAAGGGTCGTCAGAAGCCCGAAAGTCTGAAAACCAGTCCTTCCAAGAGGTATCGTATTACCCAGTAACTAGGTTGTGGAGGTCAGATAGGCAGTCACTCCATGTAAAATACTAGTATAAAGCTGCATCCGGTTAAACTGGAAGCCGATCCCAACATAGTTCGGAAAAGGCTCGGCAGATGATCATGATGACCTGGTCTGGATTTTATAATATAAGAATAAATTTTACGAATGAAACTGTGTGGACTGGTGGAAGAATTACGGGGAGGCTATCCCCAGGAGTGGGACAGACCAGGATAACAAAAATAAAAAAAATACCTTACCATGGCCTGATCGCGGCAACACAGGTATAAGCTGTTTATTGTGATGGTTTTAATTCAATGGAGAAATACTAACTGATAACACATAACTACGTAACTATGTTTGTAAAGCCGCGGCCACAAATATGAATTCAAAGTATTTATTCCAATTAAAACAATTACAGGCACTTTTGAATTGTTAAGGAGTCAGTCAGTTAGAAATAGGAAGCTCTGCTAGTTGTCTATCGAAAACGTAGTAGGTTGCTATATGACTGTATGGGCGACTTAATCTATGGTGATGCTGATCAGCTCTTTTGTACACGATGTCACCGGGTTTATAATATTTTATATAGGTTCTCATGAAGAAAAACGGGCGAGAAACTTTATGGACATACCGCAAGCATTCAAAAATGAGCATTCACTAGCGCAAGGCTGCCTGTCCACTGGAGCGAAGTGAGGCAGCGGAGCGGAGAAATGTGCCAATATTAACCAATTGAATCTTAACTCCGCTTCCGATCTCTGCTCATATTGGTTAATATTGGGACATTTCTCCGCTCCGCTGCCTCGCTCCGCTCCAGTGGACAGGCAGCCTCAGGATGTGAAAATTCCTGCCCCTTGCTCAGATTCACGTATTCAAATTGCCATTACACGAATGTTCGTATAGACGCACCTTTAAACCAATTCAAGTTTCTTATCTGTATTTGTGAAACAGAACTTGCTGACAACATGTCGGCAAGTTATCTCTCTTTTGTGCAAATTTAACATAATGTAAGTTCTAATTGAACGGGACTTATCAGGAAATGTTACCTGAAAGACTTATTAGTCCTTGTCACCAAATACGAGATTTAGACGTGAATTGATAGCGAATTCATTATTTAGACGGAGCACAGACATTATGTTGCCACATTATCTGGATTTCGAGAAAACCCTCTGTGACAGACAGACGTACTAAAAGTTACCATGAAAGGATCCCACGCAATAGTCGGCCACAACTCCGGCCAGTCTAGTTTGCGGCCAGTTGGCGATTCGTATCGGTTTCTATAGTTTACCTGATCGCTGCGACCACTGCTCATAGTCGTGGCCATCTATTGCCCGAGATCCCTAAAGGCACATTTTTGAAGTGAAACTTCTTTACGCACGCTTGACTTGGGGAGTAAGCTGGCGAACGCGTGACGTAAGCGTTACAAAAAGTGTGATCGGGCAAGGCGAACGGAAGTTGAGTGGGGGATATAAGCATGAGACAGCAGTGCGCGCGCACATTTTCTTTCTCTCTTCCTCTCATAGCCTAATAAATAATGAATAAAAATAAAAGATCTATGCAAAAATATTAATTTACCAATGAAAACATGAAATAAATTTAAATATTTGTAGAAAATTAATATATGTATATTTACATACATGTATATATTGTACACACACATACATATAAATACATACAGATGGAGCGAAAGAAGTTTCACTTCAGTCGTGTGGTCAAAAGCACACTCGTTTTTTTTTTTAGATTAGGAACTGAAACCTGAAAACTGTTTTTTTGATGTGAAACATCTATACCGGCGAGTCAGACCGACTGTCGGCGTGGCGACGCGTGGTGACGCGTCGCCATGCCATCAGTCGCCTTATTTATTTCCTGTCGTAAACTAACCTTTTATGTATATTACCTGTACATAATAATTTCGATGTTTCACATCTGGCAGGCGTCCTGCGACGGTTCATTTTTTTTTTAATAATCTAAACGACTAGCTTAAAATATGCATTTTGACTGCTAAAAGCCTATTAAAATGCTTCAGCAATAATAGTGTTATTAAAATGACCTTATTAAGCCGACAGCGGACAGAAAATGTTTTGCCAATATATCGATGATTAAATTATTAAAATCACGAGCCCAAATCCGCATTTATAGCCAGAAGGGGATAAATTATAAACCAACGCATTAACGGGTTTAGGGTTCCGTTGTAAAAATAAAAACGTGTGAACCTTACAGTAGTCGCATATGATGTGTAACATCTGACATCTTGGCTGACAGAACCAACTCCTCGGAAAATGGGTTGGTATCATCTGACGGCCAACTCTAGCACCGCGCTTGCTCATTCGTCAAATCAAACAGCGCGCGCTTCCTCGGCTTCCTGTTACACACTTCCGTCCCTTACTCCCACAGATATCAGAAAAGCGAGAGGAAAGATGTTACACATCAAAAACCCTTGTGATTAAAGCAGCGTCCATAAATTGTTGTCCATTAGTCTTTTTAATTTGCAATTCTTACTAATCTGATCATGAGAATCTGAGAAATATGCGTATGTCATTGGAAAAATATCGTGACGAAACCTCATACTAGCTGACCTGACAGATGACCTGTCCTTTGAATAATTCATTTAAAAAAATGACATTCAGTTTTTCCTGAATTTGACCGTTTTCCGGGAAACTTTTCCAATTTTTCGTAGTTTTTGTTAAAACCCGTTGAATTAAAATAATCGCTGGGTACGGAACCTTTTATTTTGCTGATGTGATTTTTGTATATTTACTTTGTGATATTTTTGTTGCACTTATATCGCGATTAAAAATAATTGTGGTGCGTGCTAGACCGAACCAGACTGGAGGGCTCACTGAAGGGGGCTGACTGGAGGGTGGCTGTTCGAAGGAAAGTGAGTGCTTTTGAGTGCATTCGTGCAAGTGCGTGGTGTGAACTACAGGTTTGTTTGTGAATAAAGATGCTTAGATATGAAAGAGGGGAATTGGGACTTTTGGTTTTTAGCCCTGTAGATTTTGTTTGGTGATACTGTAGAGACAGTAGCAGTATTTGGTACAGAGATTGGGAACATTAATAAATTCTCATTAGGCAAAATAATTTTTTTTTAAGGCGACGATAACCGACTTTTAATGATTTTATATAGAAAATCACGTCTAAGCGAGTAGTGTTAATGGTTTGGAATAAAAAATATGTTAAATTAAAACATTTTCTTAATAACTTATTATAATAATATTTTAGATTGTGTTTATATTACTAATGAAATTAATTTGTAAAATTATGTCTAACGCGGATAAAAAATTGAGAATCACGCAAAATCTATCAAGCTCATTTTTCTGAAAGCTTCACCGTTTTTAAGGTTATTTAAATATTGATCTTTTACTATACGTGTTTTTATTAAATACCTTTTGTTTTATGTATAATAAATTAACAATGCGTCTAGTTTGGGACAGCGCTCCTTGATGGACTAGTCCTGTTACTGGCTGGACGTACGATGCGTTGCGTGAACTCGGTAAAGAACACGCAAGCTAACCACTCAAGGTCACTGGCATATATCTGCGTCTTAATTTGAAACATACTCTCCAATTAATACTACTCTCAAAAAAGTTTATGAATTGAAACAATAACAAAAAGTTAAAAAGACAAAAGCTAAGTGCTACTGGACAATGCCATAGTAGAAAACTAAAGCAAGAAGGTATCATATCAATTATCATATATATTTTCATTTCACTGACTTACAATCACGGTATTACTGAGTATTACATCTGAATGTGCCTGGAAACCCCATTTTATACATATTTCCGACCTTTTGACTCCTTTTACCTTGACCTTTCACCCTTTATTCACGAAAATCAACCTTATTTTCCAATAAATAAGATTATTATTGGAATAGCGTACAAAAGGGAGTCGAGGATTCGAATTTCAATACCAACATCAGAAAGTTATTGAAGAACTGTCAGGTATTGGATTCAATTTGATTTTTCCATATTAGAAGGCAAAGGAAACATGGAAATGTCGGAACTCCGAATGGTCCATAGATTAAGGGATCGACTTTGGAACTGCGAGATTACGGGTTCGAAACCAGCCACGTAAACTTGTGAATTTTCGACCAACCCAACAAAAAAAATACCGTCAATAAAAATTGGAGGTTATATGTTCTAAATTTATCGTAGAATATAATAGAATACTCTTTATACGAATTACACATATAAATGTAGAAATTTTGCATTGGGTGACACAATAGACGGTGTTACCGTTAAAAGCCATCTTTAATAGAATATCTACCATCAGACTCCCTTTATTGATCCTGAAGAAAAATATTCTGAGTAAACATTTTCGTAGTCTGAAATTACCACAATGAACAAACGTAAGTAATGATCAACACTCAAAAAGGCATGTCGTATTACTTACAACATGATTACTCTTACCAAGAAACATAATCTGATCTAAACGCACTTTTTATGGCCCCACTCAACCATCCCACGCGATGTGTTTAATTCTGCTATTTTATTACAGCGCGCGTTCATTCCGTTCACTCGTTCATTCTGCTCACTCACTCGATCTCAATCACAAACGGGACGCGTGTCGCTGTAAATGCAGTTTCTTATACAGGAGGTTTAAAATAGTTTCAATTTTATAGACTATTAAGCCTTATTGAGTTTAATTGTGACATGAAATGAATGTTTTACTTCAAGAGTTACATTGTTTTTTGTGTCTTGTTTAATAAAAACCTTTTAAAGCCAAGAGCATTGAATCACATAGAATATAAATAAGGAATTATATTATCATAGTATTCATAGTACTTGATTTAGTCAATAAAGTGTCAATAGCTTGGTCAAAAAACTTCGCTCTCAATTGAGGCTCTGGGATTAAGAAAAAAAAAACTTTTAGTGCTTGGGCATCAAAAAAAAAATTGTTCAATTTTAAAGCCAATAAGTAGAAAAGAGAGTAAGATATTATACTAGTGCTTGTTTTTACTTTCACTACACACCTAAATAAATGCCAAAATAAAAGCGCACTGTTGAATTTTCAACGCTCGGCTCTGCAGTTAGAGTTAGGGGTCTCGCGCACTAGACGGCCACGACCACGACCAATGGTCACAGCGACCAGGTAAACTATAGAAACCGATGCGAATCGCGTACTTGGTCGCATCGGCCAACTGTCCGCAGACAATATACAATACCACTAGACGGCCACGACTGGCCGGATTCGTGGCCGTCTAGTGCGCGAGATCACTTAGTAATTAATACGCGCATGGGATCCTTAAAGTATTTCCTTTGCTTTAAATGCTTTTAATATCTTCGTAGGAACGAATAAATCTTGGAACTTCAAACCTGCTGCAACCACTTATTATGATAGATCGATTAAATAAATTATATCGCCAATGCTCTCAAAACGGTGAAGGAATACATCGTAAGAAAACCGACATGTCATATAACCAGAAATTCGAAGACATCTACTAACCCGCACTGGGCCCGCGTGGTGGGCCCACTCCCTTCACCGAGAGGAGGCCTGTGTCCCAGCAGTGGGAACATTATAGGCTGATTATATTCTGATTATTATGTAATTCTTGTTGATACCCAAATAATAATACATACAGACATAAACTCACGCCTTTGTCCCATGGGGGTAGGCAGAAACTACAGAACGCCACTTGCTACAATCCTTACATACTTCTTTTGCTTCCTTTACATTCTTACATCGCACGCCGGTTGTGAGTACTACGCACCTGGCTTTGCTGAAGAACACCACCATAAAAGTCACGTATTATGTTCTACAAATACGGTCGGCGGTTACCTTCCGCCGTTTCTACTCACACCTGCCTTGTAAATACCTTCTCTTAGTCGCCAAAGATAATTCTGTAATTAACCCACCACACTCAAAATCGCCAGCTCCCTAGCCCAACGACCCAACCCTCCCCCGCCGCGGGCAGTTCATTCTTCGACGCTGCTCACTTTCTTGCTCCATATAGAAACGTTTGCTGAACACACACGGGAGTTTTTGCACCTTTTTTCCCAGTGCACCCGCGACACTAGTTTTTGTACCACTATGCCCTGATACGGGTAAATTGAGACGTACGCTTTGTGAGGTTAATGTGGAGTTATTTTGTGCTGTTTTTGGTCGATGAGATTGATGTTCTATCACAATTTTGAAACTTATAAATGACAGTTTCAAGCAAGATATTTTGGGATTAGAGAAAAGGGGCGGCAAAACACTGAATGTTATAATGGCCTAGCTTAGTAGGTACTGGATCTATGTCCATTATTGGACTCCACTAATTCCGGCGCCATACGATTGCTCCAACGTTAACCCCAACGCCACTCGACCAACGTGTTGATCAAGAAAATAACTTATACCCATCGTTGGCAAATGGTATATTCTTGAACCAGACGTTGGACAGGTGGCGGTGGGGCCAAATTTGGGACCAATGTGTGTAGCCGGTGTAATAAGTACCTACTTGAGTTTTTCAGGTGAGATTTAAAAAAATCTCACCTGATGGTAAGTGATGATCAGACCGAAGGTGGAAGCGAGCTTCACCCGGAATCCTTAACCACAGAAGAGCAGGCTATCTTAACTCTAATTGCCGAAACACAAAAATGCTGTTATTATTGTTGTTATGGCGACAGACTTAGATAAGCAGGTGGTAGCTAGCCAGGCGGACTTAGAAAAAACCCTACCACCAACCAAAACGAGCAAAAAATTTTTGGCCCCACTGGGAATCGAACCCGGGACACCTCTGGGTCTGAGACAGGTGGTCTAACCACTAGACCACAGAGGCGGTTAAAATCCTGTTTTCAGTACATTAACCGCTTTTGTAAAATACATTGAAGAGAAGCCGTTTACTAGAACTTTGACTCCAAACCTTGCGTGGGCAGACGGCGTTAACAGACCTTGTTCAGATAACTTAAACTAAGTGTAACTTGATTTTTAGTTTTATTGTCGTGTTGCACGATTATCTGGCTTGTAAAGTCTGGGATTTTTATAGGAAGCTGCTTGTAAGAGGCTTTGTCTGGATAAATAGTATCGCACCCGTTCCTGCGGCCAAGCGGGACCTTCTGTGAAGGGCTTCAATTATTTTCCTTATTTAAATGTTATGTGTAAACATAACATGATGTCATCTTTCCCCGAAGGGTTGGGCAGAGGTGTATTTATAGTACGTTCACCTTTCGATTGTTATGTTTAAGTCCCATGTAATAGGAGATGAGCCTATTGCCATGGCATATATCCAGACTCCGGGCTACTATTGAGAAATACCAGATAGAACCCAATAACACTTTGCCTGACCTGGGAATCGAACCCAGGACCTCATGCTCCGCAGTAGCGCTTGCGACCACTAGACCAACAATAGTCTCGATTTCTAGTTATTATCTAACGAATCCAAAGATGCTGTTTGTGTTTATAAAACTACTAATGATATTTATAAAATAAATAATGATGCTGTTTGTGTTTATAAAGTTACTAAAGATTCTGTTTTTATAAAATTACTAATGATGTTTTTTTTTTATTGTTTCAGGTAAATTATTATACGAGTAATAATGGTCTTATTTCTACATTTAGTGACACTGGACACAGTATTTTTCTTATAATTTGGTAAGTCCTTTAATAATGTTTTATAATATTCATATTATTATTTCCTTTATTAAATTTTTATACATTTAAAAAAAAATAAAAAACATAAAAAAAAATATTTAAATATAAAGCCCATCATCGGTATCAGAAACAGGATCCAAGCTGCTGGTGGTCAGGGTTCTAGACAGAGGAACCTACTTTTCTCAACACGGCACGCGTAATGAGTACTGTTTTCTGCATCAAGCCATTATGGAAGTTGGTCGAGGCTCACCGCTATTTGGCCATTAACTGTAACGATTATCGGTACAATGATTGCAGTATTCATATCTCCATATGCATCATAAATTATGTTAATATCAGTACTAGCACAAAACTATTAATTTAATTATAATATTACTTATTTTATTTACACCATTGAATTGAAGGAGCTTCCATTTTGTTATTTTTCCACAACATAATGTCTTTTCTCTATTTTCTTCGTTCGTCCATCTGTAGTCGTCTGAAAAATTCAGAAATTAATTATTTTCTTTTTGCTATACATAATTATAGGTACTTATAATTTTTTTCTTCTTTTTTCGTGTGGTTAGTGACTAATCTGGTGTCAGAGTTTTAAAGCCGCCCATGGGCCTCTGACTTGGCTTCATATGCCGTCGAGAAATATCTGTCAGGCATGCCAGTTTCCTCACGATGTTTTCCTTCACCGTTTTGAAGCAAGTGATAATTATACAATACGCACATGAATCCGAAAAGTCAGAGGTGTAGATTGGCCATAATAATTGAATACTCGATTTAGAGGTTATCATCGTTATCTGTTTTACCTTTTCCCAACTATGTTGTGGTCGGCTTTCAGACCAACTGAAAGCAGTTGCATACCAGTATGTTACAAAATACAATAGACTTGGATATATTTACTAACTTTTCCGCTATTTCTAAAGACCGATTAAGAAAACCCTGAAAGAAATCGACACGTGTTTCACCTCTCAACGAAGCATCCTCAGGATGACGATAGACTTGTCGCGATCTCGAACACGGCGTGTTGCCACATCAACCGCTGAACGCAGAGGCTCTTTAGAAATAGCGGAAAAGTTACTAAATATATCCACGTCTATTGTATTTTATAATGAATTTTCGCAAGGCACACCTGAATCAATTAACTATCAGTATGTTACATGTAACAACTCCAAAACCTAGGTACGACGAAGTATGAAATACATAATTTTCTGGTTCTTACCGAAATCATTTTGTCGGCATAAAATTCTCGAACGTATTTGGTTGTCTTCACATATTCCCAATTTTTTACTGACTGCGTATGAGTCATTATGTTATCCTTTATTGTTATTAACGTTATCATCTGTAATTAAAAATTCCTGAATTAAATATGAAGCAGTTTTAAGGCTCCTACAAAGAGGCGCGACACGCGACGCGACATAAAGATACGTCGCGTCGCGCGACGAGCGGTAATTTTGTGTCGCGTCGCGTGTCGCGCCTGTTTGAAAGAGCCTTTAAGGATCAGACAGACGCGATGCGACTCTGGTGGAACAATTTCTATGAAAACTTCACGGAAATTGTTCTACCGGAGTCGCGTTGCGCCTGTCTGCGAGAGCCTTTAAGTGGGTATGTCTGATATAATATCAGCACGTGTAGCATGACTACCATAGAAACGGATTTTCTACGTGTTTTTTCGCCGGAAGAATAGACAAAATGACAGATTGTGATTTTTTATCTGTCATTTTGTCTATATTTCCGTCGACAACACCCGTTTCTATTGTTGTCATGTTAATTGTGCTGATTGTATTTTCATTAACCGGGGACTTATCCAATTTCCAGGGTGTTAATGACCAATTCCTAAAAGAAAAACAAATTTGCCCGACCCAGGTATCGAACACGGACCTCATGATTATCATTTGCGCTTGCCACTACTAGACCAACGAAGCTGTCTCAAAGAAATAAAATGTATTCTTTCAAGTGATTTACTTTTAGTCCATCAGCGTTTTCTAGTGCAAACTCCACACCCGGTGTGAAAGTGATGACGCTATTAGCCACTGGACATATAAATTGGAAGTTGTACGTTCCATTATGGTTACGGGTTAAAATATGCGTTTGAGTTAGATCCAGTGATATTTTACCAGGTTTGTAGCCAGCATCTGGAAAGATAAAAGAATTCTTTGAATGCTTTGAATGTCATTCGGTGGCCATACTATTACAGCCCACCTGATGGGAAGTCACCGCCATCAAAATTTAAAATTAATTTATTCAGAGTAGGGTGAGAATCAGCACTTTTCGAACTTCAAAATTACATAAGACAGTCCTCAAAAACGCCCACCCTTCACCACTTCCTAGTGCCTTTAGCTGGGAAGAAGAAGTGGTGCAACAAACTCCCCAGCAGCACAGCTGTCTGTTCAATTAGAAAAAAATGATTCTATACAATAGTACGTAAAATAATTTATATTATGCAACACAAAACATAATTTAAATTATAAATTACTGTCCATATGTCAGCTAGCACACGTCAATATACCAACCAAAAACATCGAGAAATACTCAAGCAGAAATAAAAAAATACGTAAACCGAAATTAATATCTAAATAAAAGCCTCCAGGCATAAAGGGCGTGCCCGTTTACATATAGCTATTTAGGTAAACTTGTAACTGGAAGTTATAAATGATAAACTAGGACCATCGAGGAAAAACCAGACCATCTTTGAGCATCTGCAATACCAAAGGCACCATACAAATAAAACACCTTAAAAGTATTAAACTCACATAAAACCTTTGTACTCAAATTATAAGTATTTTACAGTGTGTACATAAATAATAAAATAAATGAAATAAATAAAATAAATAAAATAAATAAAATAAATAAAATAAATAAAATAAATAAATAAAATAAAATAACATCACGCCTAGTATTCCCCGAAAGGATAGGCAGAGGTGCACCTATAGTCATGGTACACCCACATTTCGCCAGTTATGTTGTTGTTTTAAAAACAACATAACATAGAACAACATATAGGGGCTTGTGGTTAAGTAATAACAGCACATTTGAAGTGAAAACTTCTTTAGACGCGTTCGGCATTTTTGAGATGGGCAAAAACAATTGAACTCGCGACACCGTTACCGACACCTCATTGTAATAAACGTGATTGAGCTCTTTATTTTTTTTTTTTTTTTTTTGGGAGTCGCACAGGAAATATAACATTAAAACTAAGAAAATTATAAAAACAATAGCATTTTCAGAAAAGAATATTAAAATTTGAAAAAAATGTGTATACTAAAAAGAAGACCTGTGCGAGACCAAAAAGGCTCCTATCTCAGCATAATGCTTCGATATTTGAAAAAAAAAAAAAAAAAACAAATACCGCAGCGCAGGAATTCTAATAGAGCCCAATGTGATACCACGGACACACCTACGAACACAAAATAAATCTCAATAGAGGACTAAAAAAATTAAAAAATATATACATATACATACAAAAGTCAGTGAAAACCATATTTCTTACGATATTAATTATTAAGATCAAGATCTACTATCAAGGCTCGGATACCGGTTAAATTTTCAAACCGTTATTATGTACTTGACGCAAAAACCTTTACATTCGGTTTCGCTCGTAGAAACCGGTTGTTTTTAACCGGTTTTGGAGGAGTCTTTACATAAAGGCTTTTTGGGATTAAACGGTTTAGAGCAATACTAACCGGTTTTTTGTTTAGTTTTTATTCAGCGTGGCATCCTCACAAGTAGTCAAAAGTTGCAACGCGTATATCGATATGCCACTCGTCGTATAAACCGGTTAATTTAGGATAAAATAAAGTTCTTAAAACATTCACAGTCTTAAGAAAAGTTCAGAATAAAACCCAAATAAACCGGTTTTCACCGTTTTTTTTTAAACCGGTTCCGAGCCTTGCTTTCTATAACGTTGGCACGGACTGGCAAGATTCAATACAAAAATCTGCTTGAACACTTATCTCTATTGTTGACCGTACACACACACACACACACAGTTCACAGTATATTCACATTTTCCACCACAAGACCTGACCTTTCAACTCACCTGTTTTTACGTATACAAAATAATCCTCAAAATTTTCTGGATTTTTTAAAACATATTTTTTCCCCAAAAACTTGTCCATTTCTGACGCGCCGTCAACAAGGTATGACACTCAAATAATTATCAGTAATTGATAAATTATCATTTTGCTGTTTCATATCATTATCTGTTATGTATGTAATTCACACAATATGTAGGTACAATTGCACGACTGCATTTTATATTCGTAAACTTAACTATGACAAAATGTAGATGTATTATTCAGTATGTTAAAAAAACCCCTGTCGAATCCAAAAGAAAACACATTTCCTCAAAGTAATAAATGAATGAATGAAATGCACCAACCCCAGCGTCGTTTAACCAGATTCGATTAATCGAATGAACCCCAAGATTTGCACTAGCCCTTGGAGCCTCATGTTTCATGGTGCTACATAGGCCATTGCATATTAGGGAGTAGACCGGGTGGCGCGGTAATGGTAGGGACGACTGCAACTGAAGGGGTCCACTAGGGCCGATGCCTGCCGGGGTTGCGAAGAAAACCGAAAGGGAGATCGTGGCCCCCGGCGATAGGGCAACCGAAGGAACACGGGTGGGTTTTAGTCAGTAAGAGTCTGACACGCCCTCCCGCTCCGCCCAGAGCGGGAGAAGTTATTTGATGATATCCAACCCACAAAAAAAAAAAAAAAAAAAGGGACGACTGCAATAACAAATCCTAAAAGTAATAAAAAATCAAATTATTATTGAAAATATAAAAATATTGCTATTTAAAAATCTCGTTTTTAGTACAAAAATTACCCCAAATTCTTTAAAAATTTGCAAATTTTCAACAGGGGTCATAAGTTACGACTGGTACACACCCGCTAAATGACGGCCGCCCGCGTCCAATGTAATAAAAACCCGGTAATCCTCATTGAAATAGACTCTCAGTATATACCGATACCTAACAACACCCTCACGGATCGGACAGGGTTTTTTTAACATATTGTATAACCTCTACACTTCTGTAGACCCCTTCGGGAAACACCAGTGTGATGCTATGTATGTATAATGTACATTATATTAAAGACAGGAAAAAAAAGATAAAATTCTCTGTTTAATTCCCCTCAAAAAGCGTCAAAATCTGAAAATTACAACTTTTTATTATAAGAGTAATCGATTATTATTCATCTTTGGATGGGTGATCATCTTAACATACCGAAACTCCTCCGTGCCTCGGAAAGCACGTTAAACCGTTGGTCCCGGCTGTCATTCGTGGATCTTTGACAATCGTTACGGGTCGTCAGAAGCCCAAAAGTCTGACAACCAGTCTTACCAAGGGGTATCGTATTACCCAGTTACTGGGTTGTGGAGGCCAAATAGGAAGTCGCTCCATGTAAAATACGGTATTCAGCTGCATCCTGTTAAACTGGAAGCCGACCCTAACATAGTTGGGAAAAGGCTGGGCAGATTTATGTTTTTATCTACATATTGCAAAATAGCAGCTGTCAAAAATAAATAGTAAGTACGGAATAAAACTTTCAACAAGACCCTAACAATGTGAAACAATACATTTAACTCTAATATCCGCTCGATAGCCCCATATTACATATAACATATCAAAAATAACAATAAGTTAAAATGAAAAATGGCAACATTCATACACACACACACGTCACTAAACACAATTTAGGGGAAACTGGGCCAATATAGGACACAACGCTCACTCGACTAAAGTAATAAATCAATAAGACGATATTAAATAAAATTCTCCACCGTATATCATAAGCGTTCGCATTGTGTACAAAAACGACCAATTTGTCTTGACACGTCTGTTCTAAGTAGGACAGAATACATTGCAAGTGAAAGTTGGCGGCCTAAGAGGTCTAATAATGGTGGTCGATCTATCTGTCAAAGACTAATGCTTATTTCATGCGGGAACTTATTGCTCTTATTAAGCGTCGATTGTAAACAGTTTAGCACGGTTATTTATTGATTTGATAGTCATTTTATGTTCTATTATTATGTGCTTAGCTTCAATGCTTTAGAAGATTATTTACATTTTTACACTGACAATAACATTAATATAAAAAAGAAGTGGAAAGATAGGTAATAGAAAATTGTCAAAACGTAAAAAGCAAACATGTTTCTGCTGTTTAATTTGAAAATAGCATTATTTTATGTACGAATACGTTCTATCTAAAATACAATACATAATAGATTTGATTCGTATTTCCTTCGCATATTTTTACAACACCAAAATAAACATTTCCCCCTAAAATTAAATACTAAAATATTTTAACAATACCCAGCAATATCGAAGACGACATAAATAAACAAGTTGACGAATCGACATACATGTTTGCCAACCGTTTTCAGTTAACAAACAAAATCGCTCCCGATTTTAAGTAATAGAACCAATATAATCTCAATCTCGATCTTTTGAGAAAAAGTGGGAAATTTTGGCCCTATTGAGTGCTTTCTGCCCTAATACGGCGACAAAGGGTCGCGTTTGTAACTCAATATTGTTGTAAAGACGTGCTATTTATCAAGTGTCCATTTTGGCTCGACCTCCCTTATAGATTTGCGATACACAGTTCATTTGGCTTATTGGAAGCTCTATTTACTATTTTTATTGAATTTCTGTTAATAAAATGATATAAGTATCTCAACTTCCCTATTTTAGAACGATGTTTAAGCATGAACTTCAATTTGGAACTAGATTATCGTGAAATCTGTCAGAATTGTATCGAGATTCATGCTTCAATGCAGTTCTAGAATACGGGCTTTAAAGCTGTATTCTTTCGAAGTTTTTATTCGTATGTCGAATAACTATGGAAAGCAATTTAAATCATAGTATGGTCAGAAACTCAAAAGTCTGATCTGGTTATCAGACTTTTGAGTTACTAACCATACTATGACAGTCGTTACGGATCATCAGAAGCCCGAAAGTCTGACAACCAATCTTACCAAGGGGTACCGTGGTACCCAGTAAATGGGTTGTGGAGGTGAGATAGGCAATCGCACCGTGTAAAATACTGGTATTCAGCTGCATCCGGTTAGACTGGGAGCCGACCTCAAGATATAAGGGGCAGATTATATGTAGTCTTTGATTATTCTTATTTCTTTCTTTCTTTCTTTCTGATACTCGCGCCCCGTCATTGTGCTTTTCTAGTGTGCGTGCATTTAGCGGCCAACAGTTGGACGCGATTTTTTTAACGAGTTCACAGCTTTGACTGTCTATCTAGACATAATTATTTATATCTTTGATTATATTATGGGAGTGCCTCTACTGCCAGTGCTGGCTCTCAAAAATAACGCCATTGGGAACCGGTATGACATTACTGCCGGCAGCCGATATTAAAAACATCGGCTGCCGGCACATTACATAGTCTGTGGTCGGCACCGCCGGCTTCAATAATGGACACCGGCGTCGCGGCGTTTATGGAAACCCTTCCAGTATTCAGAACTCGCAACTAACTAACCCTAATTACAGTATTTTTTCTATATATATTCTAGTCGTTTTTGGCGTAATCTTTTTTGCGAGTAAAAATATTTAACCTAATCTAACTACACTCGCGAGCAACCAAATCGACTCAAGCCTAGACGGCGCACATATACATTGATTTTCCTAAAACGATAAATGGTAATTACAAAAGTGATATGTCATTCGAAAGCTGAAGAATTAGGCTTTCAATTAACATCAATACCTTAAAAAAAAAACTAAGCGCTGATTTATTGACACATTTTAATTGGCCGTCAGCGTAAATTACCACTTTAGGAATCCACGACTTGCGCTACCTGCTCCCGCTATAAAACCCCCCCACTTCCGGTTTATCTTATCCACCAGTTCCTTAAACGCATGTCCAAGCGTTACTTTGACTCCGCTCCTAGACATCGCAACCCCTTGGTTGTCGAAGCAGCCAACTATGTCCCTTCCAGAATTAGCCAGATCCGCCGTCCTAGGCATGTCCTTTCCGACCCTGATGATCCCATTACTCTCCTCCAAGAGCAGAATAGGGCCACCAGCACTATACACAAACACAGACGCCTCCCGTCATTCCGACCTCGCCGCCGAGGTCCTTTGCGACCGCGACCGTGTCCCTGAGTAAATTATACTCCTCCCCGACCCTTGCTCGAAAACGAGGTGCCAGCAAGTTGTTGCCGCTGAGCACGTAGCTTTAAACTACCCCGCATAATAATCATGATTTAAACCAATTTTGATCCAGCCTGTCCCTTCTTGCTGTTCTCCCCTCAGCGACGCCCTAAGCCGAGGCTCGTACCCCACAGGGGTTTCCTGTGCGAGTCTCAATAAATACTTTTTCTTTCTTTCTTTCTTTTACATAGGCGAAAAATGGCACACCAAAGCCTGTTTATTTTAATTACTTACCATAACAATATAACACGAACCGTATTTAGGATCTCCTTATAATAACGCCCTTGACCCAGCAGAGCTCAATGAATGGTAAAAGGAGCGTGTGGCCCCAACTGCGCGATGGATCGCCGATATTAGGACAAAACGATATTAGGTCAATATATTACGTATGGAGACCAACTCGTTGGTTATGTTTTTGTAACTTTCCCTTTGCTTTGTCGATTGTGTGCTCCTTCCTTAATTATATCAAATTATTTAACTTTGATTTGTAAATATAAAGATTAAAGTAGTGTCACGCCTGTATCAGAATGACAGTTGCGTGACATTGCTTCAACACGGCAATTGACGTAGGGTGTCAATCTTTGTAATTGACAGAGCGAGCGAAGCGTCTCTGCTTCAAGTTTGGCAAAATTTCCTTGCATGTGTCAGTTTGTTGGTTCTCCTCTACACGTCGTATTTTACAACCAATCTGTATGAAACTTAGTATAAAGGTTTTACGAATTTATAGGTTTTTGTTCAGAGTTTCATTGGAGGAGTACTTCCTCCTAAAAGGCAGCTACTGAATATAAGATGTACCAACATATATTTCATATAATATATACTGTTTTATTTTTGTTTGTAAGTTTATAATGCTCATTTTTTATTTTTGTTAAGATTTGTTTTCTTTTTCATTACTGTTTTGTATTTCCTGTGCGTGTCCCAAAGAAAATGTTTTCTTTCTTTCTTTCTGAATATCTCCGCCTTATGAGATCCGATTTCGATGGTTCTTTTTTATGTGAAAAGTAGTAATTTTAAGTATGTCTCATAAAAAATTTGGTGAAGATCTCATGAGAATCTTCGGTGTGATGAGCAGAATCCTCAAAATGCAGTAAATTGCTCACTTTTAGATTTCTACCAGTAGAATTGACCTTTTAACTACTAGGTAGGGTTTGATGGAGCACCTGGGACCATGTTCTCATCACAAAACTAGCTTTAAAACCAATATTATTGTTAATTTTACAATAAGGTCACTAGATGGCGCTATTATGCACCGCAGGGCGGGATATTTATCATGTTTTTTAAAACAAAAAGATGGTATATTATATCCCGTTTTAAATAACTTTAGTGGTATTTTAATTGTTGGAAAAAATTTTGTGCTCGCGCGGTTTACTGCTCGCAGAGTTACTAGTAAATATCCTTTAAAATAGGGATTGTGGTAGAAAGTGTGTAACGTAAATGGGGTGTAGCATTGAACTTCTCGAAAACGCAATTACATCTAGCATAATCAACCTATAATGTTTCCACTGCTGGGACACAGAGGCCTCCTCTCTTCGAGACGGAGTGGGCTGTAATCTACCACATGAGCCCCGTGCGAGTTGGTAGATGTCATATGTCTTTGAATTTTTGGTGTCCTCACTATGTTTTCCTTCACCGTTTTGTTTAAGAGCAGCAGATGATGAAATTATTTTCACAAAGTAAAGCGCCTGCCTGTGTTCGAACTTATGACATCTACTCGTAAGTCGGGGCCGTTACCACTGGGCCACCTCTTCTAATTACATCTAATCAATGCATATTAATTAACAGACTTAACGAAGCAACAGCCCAGTGCCAAGTTTTCACATCGATGACCTTCTTTTTCCTTTATTCTAGAGGTTCCGTGGACGGGTGCCAGGATCCGCATTCTTTAAGAACTTGTCTTGAACTTAAGAAAGAGGATAATTAATTGCTTAATATTTGAAACTGCTGCCTCGTTGGTCTAGTGGCCGCAAGCGTTACTGCTGAGCATGAGGTCCTGGGTTCGATTTCCGGGTCGGGCAGTGTTATTGGGTTTTTCTATCTGGAATTTCTCAGTAGCAGTCTCCCATCAATGAGCGCTGTACTAAATTAGACGCAATATTAATTTATTATACGTAAAAGAAAAGGTATTTTAATAAAACACGTACATTAAAAGATACATAATTAAATTATCTTTAAAATGGTGAAGTTTCAGAAAAATACGCTTGATAGGTTTTGCGTGATTCTCAGTTTTTAATCCGCGTTAGACATAACTTTACAAATTAATTACACTATGTAATTTAAACATAATCTAAAACAGTTACAGATTAAGTTAATAAGAAAATTCTCTAATTTAACATATTTTTTTTCCAAATCATTAACGCTACCCACTTAGACGTGATCTTCACTATAACATAATTAATTAAAAATCGATTAGTGTCGCCTTAAACATGGCTGACGAAATGTGGGTGTAGGTACTATAGGTACTTGCTTTTCTATAGATACTTACTCTGCCTTACCCTTCGGGGACACAGGCGTGATGTTATGTTATTTGAAACCAAAATGTCTTCAGTCTTGTGTTAACTTCTTAAGTCATGACTGCACTTTGGTATAGACACAAACATGACTATTCAATGCATGATTCACACCATACGGGTGACGATGTTTAGTAGGGTAGTATAATTATGTCATTGAGTATTCTAGTGTTAGGTTTCAATTTATTATATTGGCAACACCGAAAGATTCGATGTGTCAAAAGTGGCGCGGGAACGGCCTTCTGGGTCGGGCGCTCGTGACGGTAAGAAGTGCTTAATGGCGGTGTTAGTAAAAAGATAGTTTGGCACAGGTTTTGGTTGGATATCTACTGTAAATTAAGGTAACCTATTAGTTTTATGGTAAATATTAGAATACTGATTAAATAGTCATATTATGTGTGGAATAGGAGATGTGACGGTATGGTGTAGAATATTGAATTTGATGATGGCAAAGAAATATAAATGAATGACAAAATATCTTGGTGTTTCATATTTTTTTACCTTATCTCTGAAATATTATAAATATGCAGTTTTATTGAATAGTTTTAGATTATGATATTGGGGTAACGACTTTAAGATTCATTTGGGGATTGGTATCTATTTTGAGGTTAAATAATTATATTTGGAATTAAATTAGTTATTTTAGAGCGAGGATAGTTTTTAATATACTAGGAACTATTTGTGGTGGTATAGCAGACCTCGTAATTGCTGTATCACCCTTACAGCGTTTGTCACCACCACCAACGCGATCAACGCGAGCATTGATAGTTTAGTGGTGTGACTGCTAAGTCATAGGTCTCGAGTTCGAACCCAACGCACGCACCTCTGACTTTTTCATGTGCGTATTGTATAATTATCACTTACTTCAAAAACGGTGAAGGAAAACATCGTGAGGAAACGGGCATGCCTGAAAAATATTTCTCGACACCATGTGAAGCCAAGTCAGAGGCCCATGAGCGGCTTTAAAACTCTGACACCAGGTTAGTCACTAACCACACGAAAAGAAGAAGACCGTCAACTAGTTGTTCTTAAGTAAAAAAAAAAATATGATCATCCACAGATCCTATGAAAAACTTCATCGTAACGGTTTTCAGATTTCCAAACTCTGATATTTAGGTATTTGGATCTTGTACGCAGAATCGTTTTCAATCACAAAAATTCTGAAATCCAAGAAAACGTTTGTTACGCCTAATATCTTTCTTTTAGGAATCTCTACTCGCAAAAAAAACCTACACGTATTATCTAGACACACACACATTTGTAACATTACACACACATGTTATGTGTAAGACAAGCTTCTGCCCGGGACTTCATCGGCGTGAAATAATCGCTCGCCCCCGCTATTACTTCGTTTTCGCTTTTTCTTATTACTCGGCTCCTTAAGAGTCATAGCGTGATGTCAAATAGCCTATATATAACCTTCCTCAAGAATAGGGCTATCAAATGCAACAAAAAAATATTGTAATCTGACCAGTAGTTTCAGAGATTGGCGCGATCAAACAAACAGACAGGCGCTTTACTTTGTGTAAATAATTTCAAAACCACTGCTCTCAAAACTGTGAAGGAAAACATAGTGAGGAAACTGGTATGTCCTAGAACCAAAAATTCGAAGATATGTAACACCAACCCGCACTGGGCCCGCGTGGTAGTTTACAGCTCACTCCCTCTCGAAGAGAGGAGACCTGTGTCCCAGCAGTGGGAACATTATAGGCTGATTGTGTAAACAAACAAACTCTTCAGCTTTATTTTATCAGTATAGATGATAACACACACATGTGTAACGTTACATACGTATACAAAAAAAGATGTGTCTCACAAAAGCAGAAGACACCCGCTGGTCTGTTACAAGATTTATTAGAATTTCTGTTAGAGGTCGTGAACTGTGTGGCGCTAAGAAATCAGCGATTCTTTAACGCTTGTACATGTACATGTATCGCGGAGACGCATATCTGAACACTAGGACTATTCCTGCTTGCAGCGCTCGGCCGCTGTAGTTATGCTTACCTACAAAAAAAAAAGGGGCGGTAAACAGATGTGGTCATTGTTTGCACGGAATTTCGTTTTCAAAGTGGTTAGATTTGCGTGACCGCGATGGTACGTATAGGAGGAATTGTGGCTAAGTAATAAAAGCCGCACGGGTCGTTCGATCAGGTTAAGCTACGCTTGCCGGGGTTGGTCCGTGGATGGGTGACCATCTTTACATACCGAGACTTCTCCGTGTCTCGGAAACCAAGTTAAGCCGTTGGTCCCGGCAGTCATTCGTGGATCTTTGACAAACGTAACGGGACGTCAGAAGCCCGAAAGTCTGGCAACCTAGTCTTACCAAGGGGTATAGTATTACCTAGTAGGTAACTGGGTTGTGGAGGTCAGATAGGTAGTAACTTCATGTAATATACTGGTATTTAGCTACATCCAGAGACTAGAAGCCAACCCCAACATAGTTGGGAAAAGGCTAGAAAAATGATGACATAACCTGTGACTCGCTTTGTCACTGTAATATCAGAATTGACATTTGAGGAAGAAACGAACAGGTGCCCCAACTGATGTTAAGAAGCTGCGTCTATTACTACTGCAATACCTCCTAGGTCACGTCCGTCATTAAAAAAAAAAAAAAAAACAGTGACACTCCGGGAGTGCCGACAGAAGTGAAAACTTGAAAAAAAATCGGCACCGCAGTAATCAACGCGTTGATGTCTTTTTAACCGTCTTACGAATGTTCGATCAGGTCATTCCTGTCCTGACGCGAGTTCAACATTTTTTACCCATTACAAAAAAAGTGCAACAACGCCGCTAAAGAAGTTTTCACTTCTCAAAAAAAAAAACACTTCTAGCTTCTGTTGAATTTAATTTATTGTATAATGTCAGTAATATGTTTGTCTTTAAAAGACGTGGTGCTTTCAAAGTTGGAATTTAATTTAACACTGCTAGTAAGCTTCTGAGAATAAGCTTGATTCACTGTGCTTTCATTTCTCTTTATTTCTTTGAATGTGGTGTAAATAAACAATCTTACTAGTATCTTACTGTCATGAAATGTCATCATGGGCTTTTAGATTAGGGGAAAACTAGAGAAATGATGGATGGACTGTTGTGTGAAAAATGATATGACTAGAAAGTGCATGACTACCGAGATGACAACTACAGTCCGAGAGCGTTCCTGACGCCTGTCATTTTTTTTTTTTTTTTTTTTCTGTAGGGCATCTCGTAGCTGACCTCTGAGGTCATGACTACTTAACCGGTCAATCCTGTGGTTGCCTTAAGCTGCTACACTCAAAGCCTCCAGCCAGGGGCATACAAAACTAAGCTAAAAAGCTAGGTGAACGCTCGCTAAGGGCACCCCCTGTGGGGTACGAGCCTCGGCTTAGGGCGTCACCGGAGGGAGGACATCAAAGATGGGACGGGCTGGATCAAAGTTTTGATCATTATTATTAATCGGGGAATTTAAAGCTACGTGCACAGCTGAAACCACTGCTGGCACCTCGTTATCGAGCAAGGGTCGGGGAGGAGTATCATTTACTCGGGGGCGCGGACGCGATCGCAAAGGACCTCGACGGCGAGGTCGGAATGACGGGAGGCGTCTGTATCTGTGTAGAGTACTAGTAGCCCTATTGCTCTCCTGAAGGAGGGTTATGGGGTCATCAGGGTCGGTGAGAATGTGCCTAGGTCGGCGGGTACGGCTAATCCTACTTGGGACATAGCTGGCGGCCTCGACAACCAGAGGGTTGCGATGTTTGACCGCGGAATCGAAGTAACGCTTTGCAAGGCGTTTTAGGAATTGGTGGATCGTGGGAATTCTAAGGTCGAGATGGAGACTCTCGTTCCTAACATACCAGGGGGAGCCTGTGGCCCTACGGAGGAATCGGTTTTGGAGCGTTTGCAACCTATGGATATGATGGGGTTTTGCATGAGCAAAGACGGCACCCGCATAGGTCATGATGGGACGAATACACGCTGTGTAGATTCGCAATTTGCACTTAAGTGACATCTTGCTGCGTGCGTTTAGGACGGAATGGAGCCTACCGAGAGCGAAAGCGGCTCGCGAACGAACCTTCTTTATGTGCTCAGCGAAAGTGAGATGGTGGTCGAGGAAAACACCTAGGTATTTGGCTCGCTTCTCCCAAGGGATCTGCTTACCGAACATAGTGAGAGGTCGGGGGAGGGGGTCTCTAAGCCTTGTGCGCGGTTTCGAGAAGAGAACCGCTTGGCTTTTTTCGGGATTGACTTCTATGCGCCACTTTCGAAACCAGGCAGCGAGTCGATTGACTGCGCCTTGGAGAGTGTGGGCGATATTGTCGGGGTATCTAGACCTAAAGTAGATGGCCGTATCGTCTGCGAACAGAGCGAAATGCGTCCTTCTACCTGGGTTTGGAATATCGCTAGTGAATAGCGTGAACATGAGGGGAGCTAGCACGGAGCCCTGAGGGACTCCTGCACGAATGGGGCGGGGAGAGGAAAGTGCTCCTTCAATGCGATAGCGGAATACGCGATTCGATAGATAGTCCCGTAAGATGAGTACGAGACGATCCGGCACGCCGAGTTGGTACAGCTTGTATAATAAGCCGTTGTGCCAGACTTTATCGAATGCTTTCGCAATGTCGAAGAAAACTGCACCCGTCAGAGAGCCGCGTTGGAAACCATCGCTTATGAACTCAATGATGCGGTGGGCCTGATGCACGCTAGAGTGCTCAGTTCGAAAGCCGAACTGTTCGTTGGGGATGAGGCCCTTGGTCTCGGCGAAGTCTCTGAGACGCTTGTAAATAAGCCTCTCATAGATTTTTCCGAGAACCTTGAGCAAACTGATGGGACGGTAGCTAGAGGGGTCGGTACTGGGTTTGCCGGGCTTTCTGATACCTATGACGGTGGCTTCTTTCCACGACTGGGGAAAGAAGTTGTTGCTTAAGGCACCATTGAAGATGGTAGTCAAAAGCATTATCAGGTGGGCAGGGAATAATTGGATCACCCTATTGGTGAGTCCATCTGAACCGGGAGCTTTACGAGCTTTAAGACCTTTGATAATGTCGTGCACTTCGTCTGGAGCGACGGGAGGCAGTGGACAATCAGGGTCGTCGACAGGAGGGAGAGAGGCTCTACGTTCGACTTCAGCGTCGACCTTTAGGAGGTGAGCTTGGTCTACTGGCAGGGAGCTGGGTGAGCATTGGGTCTCGAGGGTGTCGGCCAGGCATTCTGCCTTTTCAACGTCCTCGAAGGCTATGGTCTTATCGGGACGGGTCAGGGGGGGCATGGAGGAAGTTTGAGGGGATTTGAGTTTCCTCTGAAGTTCCCAAAATGCCAGATGGTTGGGCTCTAGTTCGCCGAGCATCTTGTCCCAGCCCGCGTCGCGCAGCTCCTGTATGCGTGTCTTTACAGATCTCTGTAAATAGCGCATATGGGCTTTGTTTGCGGGGCAGGGGAAGCTACTGTAGGCACGGACGGCCGCGTTCTTCTCAGTCAGTAATGCACGCACATCGTCCGGCAAGCTCCAGTGACGGTCGTCCGTCACTGTAACCTCCCTTGAACATTCGTTCAGGACGGTTTGTACGTGATTAGTGAGTGAGTCGATCGCGGACGTCGTGTCTGCGATAGAGTTGAACACGTCGGGAATAGAGTCTAACTGAGGGGACGTGTTGGATTTCAGCTGAGTGCTTACTTTCTTCCAGTCCGTGATCCTCTTAGTGATAGGGGGAGAGTTTGGGTCGCGGAGACCTATGCGGGGGTCTAATCTCATGACTACCGGACGGTGATCAGAGTCGAGCTCGTTAATAGCTTCTATGGAGTCTAGTCTTAGGTTGACGTTCTTAAGGAGCGCCACATCTAAGATATCAGGGGCATGATTTACGTTAACCGGAAAGTGGGTGGGAGTCATTGGAGCGATGACGTCAAAGGTCAGAGAGTGGGAGAGGTCGAACAAGTGTCGGCCTCTTGTAGTAGTTACCGAACTATTCCAGGAGGGATGTTTGGCATTGAAATCGCCCGCTAAAATGAGCGAGTTACTCATAGTGAGTAGAATCGAGAGGTCGTCAGAGAGGAGTTGGAAATTCTCCGAAGTATTAGCGGGGGGGAGATAGACCGACACGAGAGTGATCGGCTGGTGGCCTGACATGCCGAGGCGGCAGGCCGAAACTTCTAATCGTGAGAGGGGAGGAGGGTCAATTGGGATGCAGTGAAGCTGCTTTTTGTAGTAAATCAGGGTACCTCCTCTATGGCAACGTGACCTATCGTTGCGAACTATCCGGTAGTTAGCTATTGATGGGTTACGGTTGCAAGGTTTTAGGAAAGTCTCTTGGACTAAGAGGACGTCTATTTGATGATCGCGGAGGAAAGCCGCAATCTCTTCGCGTTGATTTTTAATGCCGTTTGCATTGAAATAACCTATTATTAGGGATCGCGGTTTGAACCTAGCTAAGACCGTGTTATCCATAATGGGGTTTAGTAGCGAGGGAGGTTAGGGCTTGCGTAATGTCCGGATACGCGTTGTAGATGGCCTGGATCTGGAGGAGATTGCCATGGGCCGCAAGGATTTCGTTGGCCATTGTCTTTGCGCGAGGGGAGACGAAGGCCAAGAAGGTTGACGTAATTACGTTGAACGAGTCAACGGAGACGTTGGGGGTAGCCACGGGAGTGGATTGAGAAGGACGCGTAGCTTTAAGAGCGGACGTGGGTTTCGCGGGGGGCGCGGCGGGCGCTGGAGGCGCAGAGGGCGCAGGGGGCGCAGAGGGCGCAGGGGGCGCGGGTGGCGCGGCGGCGCGAATACGGGGATCCATAAGGCGGGGGAGGGGAGCGGGGGGAGGGGGAGGGAAATTTGAAAATTGAGAGGGCACCATGGCAGGAAAAGACTGCTGGTGGTGGAGGTAACTCCACGGACTAGGCCTCTGAGGGCTTAGACGTTGGGGCAAATGGGATGAGGGAATCCTATAAGAGGAGGGAGCTTCCCTTTGCTGGCGGGCGTCGAAACGCTTGGCCAGTTTGGGAGAAGAGGCCTTAGGGGCTTTGGGGCAACCACGGTAGTTGGCCGGGTGGCCTTGTTTGCCGCATAGAACGCAGCTGGGAAGGTCAGTGCAAAGGGTACGATCCTTTGGACGGGGACAGTCTGAAGTGCCATGCTCACCCAGGCACTTGACGCATCTGGGTGTGGCATGGCAGTTCCTCTGAGAGTGACCGTATAGTTGGCAGCGGTGGCATTGACCGACAATGCCACTCTTGTGGGGTTTCTCAATTTCGAACCCTGTGAGATTGCACAGGGAACGAATTTGGAATATCGGGTGGTGGCCCTCGACGGGCGGGCAGATTACGAGTATCATATCGTAAGATTCACCGCCTCTAGAGCGGTGCATACGATGGACCTCGTCAACGGGGACTTTTTGCGACTGAAGGTCGCTGAGGATCTCGGCGGGGAGGATTTCGCGTGGGATTCGCTTAATCACGACGCGGATTTGCTTTTCCTCTGGGAGTGAGTAGGTGTGGTATGACACACCTCTCATTCTCAGAAGACGGGTTAGGTCCCTAAAGTCGCGCGACGTAGGGACGGAGACTTTGATACCCTGCTGGGTATTTCGGGCGCTAGAGAAATTGATTTTGTGTTCGGCACACCATTTCGAGATGTCCGTCCACTTTCCCTTGTCCTGAATGAACAAGGGTGGCGGGAGAGGGATCTTTTTAGCGTTAGGCGCGGGGGTATCCTTCGCGGAGGATGACGCAATCGGGCGGGTAGTGGAGGGGGAAGCTACTGTAGCGCAGCTTACGGATGACGTAATCGGACGGGAGGTGGTGGGGGAAGCTACTATAGCGCAAGTCGCGGGGGTAGCGGGAGAGATTTTACAGGACGGTACTAATGGTGCGGGCGACGAGGGAGCAAAGTCTAAGTCCTCAAGCGCAACGACCTTGCTGGCCTGGGACGAGCTCTGCTTCTTGTTTTTCCTCTTCTTGCCCTTTCCTTGGACGGTTGTGAAACCGTCGTCGGATTGGGAGGAGGATGAGGAAGAAGAAGAAGCAGCGGACTCCGCTTCGTCGTCGTCCGAACCATAGGGGTACGGGGTAGTGGGCCGCTTTGAGGAAGCGGCGCTGATGGGAGCGTCAGTGTCCATAGACTCTGACGGACTGGGGGGTCTAGATGGCTCTGTAGCCGGGGAGGTTTCTAGTGCATCGCTAAAGTTAGCGATGCTATTGTCAGAGGGACAGGACTGAGATTCAGACTCAGCTTGGAGCCTGGCGAACCGAGCTCCATACTTAGTCTTCAGGGCGGGCTCTTCTTCGAGTACACCCTGGAAGAACTTAATAAAGAGCGCTAGGCACTTTACCGGGTCCTTCATATTGACGGGGGAAAAGAGAGACTACGCGTGAATATTTCCTAACTTCCTACAATCCTAACTCCCCGGTGGGTATGCCGGGGATGTGTAATCCCTCCCTGTCGGGTGTAGACAGGGAGGATGTGTGCCTATGGGTGAGCCCTAAGCTTGCTTTGGCCCGTTGCCTATCTTATTGTGCAACGGGGTCCTATCCAGTCTAGTGTGAAGGGTATCGATATACCCGACCACGCTAGGTGAGTCGCTGTGGAGGCAAAACTGTCACCAGTGCCGACTAGGAGACCCCCCAAGGCCGAACACTGGGACCCGGCCAATTGACTGCCTAACCCTGAAGGGGATCGGCGGGTGTGATTGGGTCAACACCCCCTCGGTTTCGTTGGCACCGTATGGTTTCCACCGAGGACCACGAAACTGTGGTTTTGCCCGGAAGGGGCCAAAATTGCCTCGACGAACGTTTTGAACGACAATCTTAAAGAAAGTCGATATTAATTGTGTCTTGAAAAAGACCCCAATTAATAGACGTGATGGTAGTCGGGTGACTACGGAGACGACTCGGGAACCACCAAGGAACGCTTGAGCCGGAATATCGGGAACTCTTGTACACAGCAGCGCAGCGCAACACGACCGTCCGCCACCGGTGCCGGGCGCAGAGTGGTGACGCCTGTCAGTTGAACAATTTCTATTAATAATAAGGATCAAATTCGCAAAGAAAAAATCTAATTTTTTTAATAAAATTAGTGATAGACATCATTTTAATACTAGAAATAAACCATTTTTCAGATTATCTAAAGTACATACATCTTTTATGGGGTACTGTGTTAAATGTTACAACAAAATACCTTGTGACATATTATTAACTGAAAGAAAATTTAAAACTCATATTAAAAGTACTCTTTATAAACAAGCATATTACAAATTAGAGGATTATATCCAAGATAAGAATGCTTGGAAATATGCTGGTCCTGCTCCATAGGACAATTTAGAGTCTAGACAATATCAAACTGGTTACTAATTTAATTGTATAATTAATTATTATAACATTGATTTTACATTCTGTGATTACTTGAACTCACACACAGACTTATTAGTATTACTTTAAAAATTTTTAGGAATATCGTATAGGTTCTTTTATAATGCTTGTAAATATGTGAATACCATGTATCCATCACATAATTATTTTTTCTGTCATTGCTTCATTTTCAATTATTTTTACCTACTGTGGTATAGTAATCTTATTCCAGGTGCATCGTCTTCACATATAATTATATAATTAATGTATACAAAATATTGTAAAACATTTTAAAAGAGTAACGGTGGAGTTTCTTGCCCATTCTTCTTCATACGAAAACTACCTTTTGGAAGGGGCGACTAGAATCAATTCTATTTTTTGTAAATTTTGACGTTCAAAAGGGCCTTTTATGTGCCTAATTGAAATAAATTATTTGACTTTGACTTTGCAAAACAAATATTCGTTAGTATGTAACTGACAGGTGTCAAGAACGCATTCTCTCAGCGGCCGGACTGTAATGGAGAAGTATCGATGAAATAGACATGTTGCATCGACCACAATTAAATTGGGATAATGGTCGGAGAATGATGATAATGAAATGTTTTCCTCATCTGCTCACTTTTCTAGCGGGGTCCTGGGTTTGATTTTTGGGTTGGGCAAAGTTATTGGGTTTTTAGGGTCCCGTACCTTAACAGGAAAAAACGTAACCCTTATAGGATCACTCGTGTGTCTGTCTGTCCGTCTGTCACAGCCAATTTGCTCCGAATCTAATGGACCGATTAAGTTGAAATTTGATACACATATGTATTTCTGTGACCCAAACACTAACGTGTAACTTAAATAAATAAATTTTGAATACAGCGGTCACTTTTAGGGGCAAACAAGAAATTTAAAAGAAAAGTTTTGCTAAAAGTACCGTGTGACATATCAAATTAAAGGGCTTGTTGCAAGGATCGTAAAAATATTTATATTATTTTAAAACAAATGCGTTTAAAGATATTCAACAAATTCGATGAAAATTGACCATTCCCTTATCTCCGAATTTTTTTGAAAAAAGTACATAGTATTGCTCTTTACTTTAGATTACTGGAATATCTATAAGAAGTTATGGTCTTAAAATAACATGGTAAATCTCTCAACATTGTGCGTACAAACTTAATTTGCAGTTGGAATGTAATGGGCGAACATGTATTTTAATTTCACTGTAATATTTGTATTTGGGATAAATTCATCCCAACTACGCAACCCTTTTATGCAGTGCGTAGTCCGACACGCACTTAGCCGATTTTTCCGATTTCTAATAAGAATTTGGAAGTTGGCGGTGTGATACTTCCGTGTCTCGGAAAGCACGTTAAGCCGTTGGTCCTGCGCCTGATCTCTCTTCAGTCGTGTCGGATTGCCATCCATCGGACTATGAGAGTGAGGGAAGAGAGTGCACCTGTGTCTGCGCATACACTTGTGCACTATAATATCTACCGCGCCGAAGGCTGGTCTCCTCTGAGATCGGTCGCCATGGCCAAAATTCGGTCTGGAGTACTATGCTTTTCTAGCTATGGCAAAAACGAATGTATACAAGTAGGTAATTAGGAGAGCAGTGGTGGTCCAGTGGTAGCAGCCGCGACTTACAGTTGTAGGTTTTAGGTTCGAACCTAGACAGGCGCGTTACTTTATGTAAATTATATCATCACCACTGGTCTCAAAAAGATATGTGACATCTATCAACCCGCACTGGGCGTGGTGGATTACGGCCCACTCCCTCTCGCCGACAGGAGACCTGTGTCCCAGCAGTGGGAACATTATAGGCTGATTTCATATGTATATATTACGAGTACTTCTGCTGTCACTGTCGAAGTTCACGCAGTTTTGATTTTTTGACGTAAATTACAAACAACCGTAAAATCGTGATTGAAATCAAACAAATTTTACTTACGTTCTCCAACATGAAAATCAAATAAACATCAAACCATTTACAACCTATCACTACAATTTATAACTCCTACCCACGTACAGTCAGCTGTAAATATTAATCTACAATTATTAGACCTCCCGGTACAGTCAGCTGCGTATTTATTCCAGCTATTTAGTTTGTAATAACTCTTCTTACATCGATGTAAGAAACGTGCGTCAGTAATTTAATGTCAATCGGATTTATGTTCCCTTCATTCATTAATTCGTTCAATCGTTCTTTGGGTAATTTATATTTCCTTATGTGGTCTAGTTGGTAAATGTTGGTAGTTTGTTATAAAAAAAATACTAATTGCTGTGGGATTTACTGCCTGAAAAATACAATAGACGTGGATATATTTAGTAACCTGTTCCGCTTAGCTATTTCTAAAGAGCCATAAAAAACCCTGAAAGAAATCGACACGTGTTTCACCTCTCAATGAAGCATCCTCAGGATGACGATTAACTTGTCGCAAAATTGAACACGGCGGGCTACCACACCAACCGCTGAACGCAGACTGAGCCTTATCGCCCGTATATTGCCCGAATAAAAGTTGAGGTAAGATTTGTGTAAAGGACAATCTAATCTCGTTGGTCTAGTGGTCGCATGCGTTACTGCTGAACATGAGGTCTTGGATTCGATTTCGGGTCGTTCAACATATTGGAATTTCTCAATTGTAATATAATGATACAATTTATTTCAGGCGACACAAGCCCATAAAAAAGTACCTTAACCTAAACATACATATTTTAATATTGAAAAACTTCGTGTTAATGTATAGCTTGAATGTATGTTAGTAGCACTTATCTTACACTAGCTTGTCCTTTTGCTGTCCTGTGGTGCTTGTCCGCGGAAGTAATAGAACACCACGTCCTTTGGCCAAAAGTCTTTCTTCATGACGACGGATAGATAACAATTCGGTACTCGCACCTCGAACGCCTTGAAGTTGACGTTGCGGTGCGACTCTAGTAACTGCACCCTCGGCGTGTTACTCGTTCTCTGGCGCACGTACTCCACGATGTCCTCCGCCTTAGTGGTGTAGTGTAGGCGGGAGATGTACACCGGTGTGTTCGGCTTGGCGGCACACAAGCTCAACTTCGGACTCTGTAGGAGCTTTGCTACAGCGGTTCTTGTTCGTTAGCGATCGGCGCTTCCTCGTTTGCACTGTCACGAATCCCTCAACATAAGACCTATTCGATGTCTTTTCTGGCATTGATTGCATACTTGGGGCATTAGTAACCCAAAGCCTGGATGTATGCCCGGTTGATTGCAATATTACATGGGACGCTATGCATTCTCGCATTCTCGCTGTTCCGTAAACTCTATCAAAGGGACAAAGAATCGAACATTGATTCCTTTGTTTGATTACATAGCATACTATAAAGCCATGTTTCCCCCGAAGGGATTGGCAGAGTTGTACCTATAGTACACCCACATTTCGCCAGTTATGTTTAAGTCCCATGTAATAGGGGGCGAGCCTATTGCCATTAACCGGGAACAAATCCAGATTCCACGGATTCTACGCGGACTGCTACTGAGATATTTCAGATTGAAAAACCAACACTGAGCGACCCGGAATTCGGTCTGGGAGTTTATCAATACCGGGACTAAGACTTATAGTGTTATGATAGCTGGGCAAGTTTTAAGTATTTTATGCAACAAAATATAAAAAACCGGCCAATTGCGAATTGGACTCGCGCACGAATGGTTCCGTGCCATTATCTATAAAAACGAGGTTTACCCTTTGGTTACGGAAACCTATAAACCGGCCAAATGCGTGTTGGACCACGCACAATGAAGGGTTCCATAGTTGGGATGAATTTATCCTAAATACAAACTTAACATTGTAGTTGAAATACATGTTCGCCCATACATTCCAACTGCAAATGTAAGTTTGTGCGCACAATATTGAGAGATTTACCATGTTATTTTAAGACCATAGATTTCTTACAGGTTTTCCTGTAATCTATGGGTAAAGGATCGTTCTCTGTATTTTTTTTTTCAAAATTGTAAGCTCTATAGTTTCGGAGATAATGGTCAATTTTCATCAATTTTCTTTAATATCTTTAAATGTAATTTCAAAATTACGAAAAAAATATATTTGAGATCCTCGTAACAAGTCCTTTCATTTGATATTTCATACGGTATAGATTGCAAAACTATTTTTAAAAGGTCCCGTTTTTTCCTTTTGGAGCACAGAACCCTAAAAAGCGATCTGTTTTTTCAAGTGTCTAACAGCTTGAAACAAACTATTGCCGACTTCTGTTGAGAAATCATATTATCTTTACGTCATTCCAGTTCCACATATATAATTCATACCGCCACGTTACTTACACAAACACTGCTACAATTGTAGCCCAATAATAATTAAATCTATGATTTATATGCTTCAAAGGGACTCCGTGTGCTATTGTTGGGTACTTTGGGTAGTAAGGAACCGTTTTGGGCTGCGATCCGTTTGGCCCGGAATCCGTTTTGCCCTGAAGGTCGGTATTAAAACAATTAGGGACGTTTACGTTTGAAATTGAGGTGTAATGTTTTGAAAGCACTTGTGTAGGTAGTGTATTTATAGGTAGATAGTTTTGGGTCGATTTTGAAGATTCTTAGTTATTCTACAGTATAACAGAAAGGTGTTTAAAGGTGTGGTACAGACTATCAAACTAAACAATTTTCTCTATGGGACTAACATCGTAATCGCGAAGAAATAATCAGCCGTTCCATGCATTTGTGTCGAGTAAAGTCTAAGTCAAATCATTTATTTCAAATAGGCACATACAAGGCACTTTTGAACGTTAAAATTTACAAATAAAAATGACACTGATTCTGGTTTCCCCTTCCAAAAGGTAGTTTCGTATGGAGAAGAATGGGCGAGATACTCCATCGTTACTCTTTTAAAATGTTATACAATATTTTGTATAAGTACATTAATTATATAATTATATGTGAAGACGATGCACCCAGAATAAATTTAATACATCACAATAGGTAATTTTTTTAAAAAATAAAGCAATGGTAGATAAATTAATTATGTGATAGATGGTGCTCACATATTTGAAATTCGATAAAATTTAGGTATTGAAGTTTTGTATGAGACAGGTGAGGACTTTTTCGCGAATAAATATGACCACACCTTTCTTATATATGCTGTATGTTAGAGAGAGAAGACAATGCTATATGGGTGAGATACCTATACATATGTTAAATGCCTCTTACAAAAAATGAGCTAGCGTTTATTCCTGCGCTTACTTACGTGTGCACGATTTCCGACTGTTAAGTCCTGATTGATCCTAATAACATTTTTCTTCACATACAATCAAAATCAAAGTACACACCAGTTTTTTTTGACGACTACTAAGTCGAATAATAATATCGGATACTAATCCGATATTATTATTCGAGCCCAGTTGACTCGAGCCGAGCTGTCACTGACCCGTTGCCACAGCCCATAAAGTCAAATAAGGTTTTACGGATTCTTTCTTTGCACCTAATTTCTTTAGCACCTGAAACTTAGCATAACATAATCAGTCTATAATGTTCCTACTGCTGGGATACAGGCCTCCTCTCGGTGAGAGGGAGTGGGCCGTAATCCACCACGCGGGCCCAGTGCGGGTTGGTTGGTGCCACATGTCTTCGAATTTTTAGTTCTAAGACATACCGGTTTCCTCACGATGTTTTCCTTCACCGTTTTGAGAGCAGTGGTGATGAAATAATTTACACAAAGTAAAGTGCCTGCCTGGGTTCAAACCTTCGACCTACAAGTCGTAAGTCGTGGCTGTTACCACTAAAACTTAATTAACATAAAAGCGAAACTGGTACCCCTATACAATTTACGAAGATAAATGCAAAATCCCTTATCAATTTAATGCTTAAACCCTGTTTTCAACCACAGCGATAAGGCAACGATAACACTCTTTAGCCCTTATAGCGATGAGATTATCTCAATTTATTGTAACGTTATCTTGAAAGAATAAACTTAAATAATAACGTTTTATCTTTGAGATCAAAAGAAGGAAAAAACTGTATAAGTAATGGAGTTCCTTTGTGTATGCTAAATATAGGAGGTAAATTGTTCTGGAGATCTTGCGTGTACTATAAATAGCTGCCTTTTTGTGCTTTTTTGTTCATATATACTTAGTAGGGATCCTTGAAGACTTTTTTTTATAAATAACTTTTTTTACCTTGGTGTTTCTTGTCCTTGAAATAATTTTAATAGTAAGAATACAATAAGAATATCAATCAATCAATCTGCCTTGTCTGTTGCCAACTATGATGGGGTCGTCTTACAGTCTAACGGATACAGCTGAATACCAGTATTCTGCATGGAGAGACTTCTTATCTGATCTCCACAACCCAGTTACTGGGTAACACGATACCCCTTGGTAAGACAGGTTGTCAGATTGTTTGGACTTCAGACTGTCAAAGATACGAACAACAGCCGTGAGCAACGGCATAATGTGTTTTCCTAGGTACGGAGGGGGTCTCGATTTTTGAATAGTAGAACACAATATAAATTCCACATTATATTTTATCGAGCTAATTCTGTGATTAGTCTTTGCCTGATTCCGTCAAGAGGATTGGTATCTGTGTCCTCACATCTGCTGACACTAAAACAAAGGCAAACGATAATGACCAAAATAACAGTATCCTTAAATCCTGGATGAAATTGCGCTAAGCAACTTACATGTAGGTGTCGTCGGCCGCTGCCGCGGCACCGCTCGCTTCGCTCGCTCGGCTCGCGCGCGCTTGGTTACAGTGCTAACCCATTAAATGGTTGGGGTAACATAGCTTAGTTAGTATACGACCATGGGAAAAGGCAAGAAAGTTAAAAAGAGGCTCGATTATTAAAAAAGTGCGCATCATTAGATGGTCAATATGTTTTTAGAGGATCTGGTATTTTTTTAGTGGCCTTACATTTTCCATTCAATAATAGCAGATCATCACGGAACAGCAATATCAATAAATAATTTAACAATAAAACTAAAGAAGGAGACCTCACGCAAAGTGATTTATTTTAATTAATGGGCAATAACAATAATTGCCTGGCAGTAGATTTGTTTCATGCAAATCAATCCGCTCTTATTAGCATAGTGGAGAGGACGATAGTGATGTGACGTTATCGATGTTAGCTGTCGATATTTGTTTCGTAACAATTTGATTTATCGCAACTGTTAAACGAATATTGTGAAGAAATAAAATTTGCGAGCTTTCTTGTTATAAAAAGGTAAAATTGTTTGTTTGTAAGTAATGATCCGATGACAAAAAAACCGTCATTGATAGAAAGCTCCACTATTACTGAGTGCCATAAGATACGATTTTCAGTAACTCAGAAAACAATGCCCAAGCTCATAAAAAAATAAGAAATTCTGACAACTTAAAACATTAATCAACAATTTTTTTTTCCAAAAAAAAAACATCAAATTAAAGTATAAGTTAAATTAGTTTTAATAAGAAAAAACTGTACCCAGTCTTTGGCAGGAAAATAATTAGTCGTCCCAGCTTTTAACTAGATGAGGTTTCATCTCACTGTTAGGTACATCAATTAGTACACAAATGACATTAATTAATAACACAGCAAGTAAATCAACTATGAGCGGTTGACATGTATAATTAACTAAATTAATTTGTTATTAAAATTAATTAATCTTAACAAATTAATCACGCACATTGTCACTATGGTCACGAAATAGGTACCAACAGAATGTTGGCTCTTTGCAGCAAGCAAAGACTGGTGCACCCACACATACACTCTAAACTCAAAGCATTTATTTCAAACTAGCTGCGCCCCGCGGTTTCACCCGCATAAGTCTCGATTCCGTGGAAATATCGGGATAAAAAGTATCCTATGTCCTTCTCCGGGTCAAGGTCTATCCATATCCCAAATTTCATCCAAATCCGTTTAGCCGTTTTAGCGTGATGCCGTGACCAAGGGAAATAGGGATTCATTTTTATATATATAGATAAACCAATTACAGGCACTTTTGAATTGTCAAGGGGAAGCTAGTTGCCCATTCCAAAGCGTGGTAGGTTCCTATGAAGAAGAACGAGCAAGAAACTATGGACTAGACACGTACATACGGTGATCTCAAACAATTGCCATTCGCAAGTGCGCTTGCACTTGCTCTACGTGAAGCGTGTCTATGTGTGCGTGCGTTTTCGCTCGTTGTATGAAAGCGACCTTCTGTACCATCTATTTTGTTTGTACTTGGGGGAGGCCTATGTCCGGCAGTGGACGTCTTTCGGCTGAAAATCTCTATGTGGGTATTATATTTCTGAATTTTTTGTGAGTCCAGTTATCTGCATCAATTTATGGGTATTTTCAATATTGTTTCGGTATACTATTTCATTTTTAATATACCTTTTGTGTTCAAAATGTCGACAAAATTAGTTAAAATAACCACGTTGGAATGTAAAAGCAGTGGCAATGTATTTTTATCCCAATTCCAGGCTAAATGGGTTAAGAGTTGATACAGAAAAACAAAAAAGAATCAACTTTTTTCGTAAACATTTTTAATTTCACTTTTGAATAGACGAATAATTATATTTACAGAACCCGCGGCCGTTCACATGTTGACACCCCACTTTAATTTGAATGTCAAATTCCCGTATAATTTTAAAACTGCTTAAATTTTTTTTTTGCATATTTTTATATGCGTAACGCGTATATCCCCAAAACTGATTTTTTTTGTTCCGTATTCGCAAAACCTTTTCGGTTTTAATTGAATAACATGTACATACTGGACCTCTCGACTTAACACGTTTTCGCACTTTTTGTTTGATTTTTTTAACAATTCTAATTAAAAAACGCTTCTCGGTGGGTCCCAACTGGGAGGTCCTTTGGTATACAAAATGCCTACAATTTGGTGCTCATGAGTTGATTTAGTTTAACGTAAAGATGCAATCAAAAATTAATTTTTGCTTTATTATGCCTAAATAAAATTTGTCTTTTTATCATAGATGCATCTGCGTGAAAACAAAAACACAACCAGTTGTCATTTATAAACAAATAGGACATAATATCACTTTTTGCACTTAACCTTAAACGTTCATATAAACTACATATAATGTACCCACACACATAAAAAAAAAAAACTATATAGATAAAAATAGCTTCCAATAATGAATATTTATCGAATTGACATTATAATACAATCGACAGATGTGTCCCGACTCAAGAAATAAGAAGTCGAAGCAACTCTCATATTTCATTGCCTTTTATATTTTATATGAAAACTAGCGACCGATCCACTTCGCACGGTTTTAACGACTTGACAAAACATCGAGATTTCTTTATTATAAGTAAGTTAAATATTAAAGTATTTTACACATAAACCTTCCGGTATAAATTCTCTATACGATGATGAAAACCATATAAAAATCCGTTGCGGAGTTTAGAAGAAAAACGCGGTCAGACAGACAGACACAAAAAGCAACTTAAATTTATAATATGTAGGTATATAGAAGATTAATATGTAAAAAAGTGGTTTTTCCATTTTGTGACATTTTTGTATGAAATTGATTGCAATATATCTTATTGACAGGTTTTTATGTGGCGATTGATTTTTTTCTAAAGTAAATTATTATAAAGTTACTGTGGAATGGCGAGAATTTATTTTGTTTTGAAGACTGATGATTTGTGTTTATTCTTGAAGGTTTCTGATTTTATTATTTTTTATTTCTTATTCGGCATTTATGAATATCTAATTAGATATAATCTTTTTTTTTATTTATCTGGTAGAGTATTTTTATTTCACGAAGCGGCGCGCGCTTTACTTGTGGTTACCAAGTGTACAAACACGCTGTGAATGTGTGTGTAAGTGCAGGCTCTCAGTACTGTCCGAAACACGGGTGAAGTTGGAAGTGTGTGTGTGTGCTGTGTGCTGACGCTACTCCTCTCCACGCACACATTCACAGCGTGTTTGTACACTGGGTTACCACAAGTAAAGTGCGCGTCGCTTCATGACACAAAATACTTTATAGGTAATAACAATTAAATTAAATGAGGGTCAGAAGAGCCTAACAAAGGTATCATTAATTTTATGACACTGATCAAACCTAAGTTAAATTGCCAGTCCCCGTTACCTATAGGATTTATGTAGAGTTTATAAAATAATCTATTCATAAACGAGATGAATTTCAAATGGTTGCGAAACACAAGCACTCTCAAACCATTGTTAAAAGTAAAACAATAGTCTTAATACTTAAAGAAAAATACACTTACGAAAAACTCGAAGTCATCAATAACGACCACCATAATAATACAGGTCGCTGACCCCTCCTACGCAATAGAAAGCCATAATCCATGGCTTTTAATGTCCCATAAACTATGTCTCATATTAATTACAGTACTCTGAATTAATGGCGTGTGATTAGAAAAATAACAATACAAGGGAATTGATTTGGTATGAGCTGAGTTGGTATTTTTGTGGGTACCTACCTATGCTCTTTTGTTTAAAACAGCTGAGTCTCATATACCTTGGTTCAAATTCACTCCTTATCTCGCTCGCACTATACTGCTCGCGGACTGAGTGAGTGCAAGACTGAGTGGAGGGAAGAAGGCTCCAAGGCACCAATAGTATAGGTTTTTTTTTTTAAATATGATATTAATAGTAATTTAAAAAAAAAACATATATGGTATCTGCTTTATAGTTAGTTCAGTTAGTATGCCAAATTTCGTGATCTATTTTGAAGTTTCTTTTTACCAGCTCAAAACCAGTTTAAAAAATACAGGTAAAAACCGGTTTATTTGGGTTTTACTCCGAACTTTTCTTAAGAACGTGAACGTTTAAGAACTTTATTTTTAACCTAAATTAACCGGTTTATACGATGAGCGGCATATCGGTAAACGCGTTGCAACTTGTGACTACTTGAGGATGCCGCGCTGAATAAAAACTAAACAGTTTAATCAGTATCCGAGCCTTGGTTGTTGGGTCTGCCGTGGCGATACAGCGCGAATGGGATGTTTGCTGAAGCGCGCACTGATTCCAGGCCATCATGCGCAAAAAAGCAGGTTCCCAGCTGGTCTTCACACGGGGTAGCAAGAACAGCATTCTGAACGCAATAGCTGTACGTTTTGACTGTCCTACAGAATCAGTGGGTCATGTCTCGTGTAGATGTGGCGAGTCATGGCAAATAAAAATATGTAATTAAAGTGTGTACTAGGTTAATAAGGTTTCTTTTGGTCTATGCCACCCGAAATAAAGTTAAAAAAAAAAATACTATTACGCTAAAATCATAGCTCGCTAGAACAGACACATATACTATTTTAGCGGCAAAAGTGCAACGGTTATGGCAATAATAATTATTGGCTTAGGTATTATTTAGATCCGTGTTATTTCTTCATGTCATTAAAATATATTTATTATAATGTTATTATCTATTATATTATTATATATAGTTATCCTTGCTAGTCAGACGCCTAAATCAAAAACTAGTTTCAACTATTATCTAACCTGTTTTTAAATAGCCGACTGTTGAACTAGTTTTCGTCTACAGCTTTGAAGGCAGATTTAAAAATCAACTGAAACAATGGATCCTAATAACATTTTGTGTTATCGTCAAAATGTTAGTAATGCCAAATCGAGGCCCTACACGAACGCGTGACGTAAAAGTTTCGTAAATTCGAATGATTTTTTTAATCGAAAAACAATCATCCTTTAGCATTTTGATTAAAATTTTTGAGGTAACCACAATTAGCATTCTTTACCCATAGATATGAATAAAATGTTAAATCCTAAGTAAATTGTGTGCGAACAGCTGTTGGTCTAGAAGTCGCAAGCAGTACAGCAAGCATGAGGTCCTAGGTTCGATTCCTAGATCGGGCCAAGTGGTTTGTCTATCTAGAATTTTTCTGTACCAGCCCGGAGTTACGGTTTGTGCCCGGTTTATGGCATTAGCCTCGCCCTCTATTACATGAAACTTTTTTTAAAACATAACTGGCAAAATGTGTATTACAATAAATCATGTAACTCTATTAAACAACATGTGTAACACTATAAATTAGTGTTACATTTATCAATAGTCCCGCAGCGGGCAGACGAACTCGGCTGATTAGTTGTGACGAGGCGACATGGCGTCAATTCTGTTCAATCACGGCGCTTGCACCGTCTGAGGCCTAGAGAGTGGTGCTCAAAGATTTTCTATAATTTGGTATTTTGTTTACTGTTGCTGCACTTATGGCCTTACAAAAAGCACGAGATGAACCTATCTGTAAGTGCATTAATGTGGATTAAAATAGCCACCATGAGTGGCGTTGCAATTAAGAAAATAAATTTATTTATCAAAGACAAATAAACACAATTTATTAAGAGCAGATTAAAAAAAGAATGTATGTAAGTACGACAAACGCACATGATCAGGATTTATTTCTTAAAGCAGATGATGTTAATGCCTGAAATTGACGAGACCCCAACAGGATCGTACTAAGCGAGTTTCCAAGACTTAACTAAATATAATAAAAGCTGCCTTGCATTTTTTTTTGTTTGGCATCTTGCAGGTCAACCTAGGAGGTTGTCGGCTACTTAACCGGACTTTCCTACTGCTGCCTCAATTAATTAAGGGACTGCTTAAAATTTTGAAACTAAGCGACTACACGCTAAGGGCACCGCCTGTGGGGTACGGACCTCGGCTTAGGGCGTCGCTGGTGGAGGACAGCAAGGGATAGGTTGGATCGGATTAAGCTGCCTTGCAATTTGTGTACGTTTGTATAATAAGTTACCAAATGATCGCAATTAGATTATTTAAAATAAAGTTTACGAATGGTTATGTATTAATAGTTTTTACAGTATTAAAGATTTCATTGACAAAATATTAATGTAAGTTTATATACATAACACATAACATAACATCACGCCTTGTTTCCCAGAAGGGTTGGGCAGAGGTGTTCCTGTAGCAGGTTCACCCACATTTCGCCAGTTATTTTTTAAGTCCCATGTAATAGGGGGCGAGCCTATTGCCATCAACCGGGCACAAATCCAGACTCCAGGCTGCTACTGAGAAATTTCAGATAGAAAAACCCAATAACACTGTCCGACCTGGGAATCGAACCCAGGACCTCATGCTCAACAGTAACGCTTGCGACCACTAGACCAACGAGGCAGTCCATACCTACATATACCTGCAGTTTTTATACCTACTCAAAAATTTGCATGCCTATTGTTATATTGGCAAAACATGTTTTGTTCTAAATTGTTCTACCATCTTTGTATACCGTGTTTTTATGCAAATAAATAATTCGTATTCTTCTTCTTCTTCACGACAAATAGACTTATCAGCTTGTAGCCTAACTATTGTTTGATTCTATTGAAAATTCGGACACCTAATATCAATTGGTTAAATTAACATGACCTTAGTCAATAAATACCTACGAGTTAATTTCAACTCTTTATTAGTGGCTTTTGTGCACATGATAATTCAGATTTATTACAGTTGTAATAGCAATCATATTTTTGCGTTTAATTAAAATAGGTTTTTATTTTTATTAATTTATATATCTTTTATATAGATTCTTTTCTATTTTGTGAATGTGAGAACGCTGTGGGCTTAGTAGACTGTAGATTTGTTGACCATTTTTTATTTTGTTAAGTACCTTGTACTTATTGAAAGATCTACACTGTCCTCCCATACCTAGTCACACTGTTATTTGAAAGAATTGTAAAAAACAATTATTTTTAAAAGAGTAACCGTGCAGTTTCTTGCCGGCTCTTCTCCATAGGATACGACTAATTGGAACCGTGCACCTAGCTTCTGACGTTTCATAAGTGCCCATGTAGGTTTATGTAAAATAAAAATATTTTGAATTGAACAGTGTGGCTATTTACTTATTAAGCCATTTGTCATCAACAAAAACGCCAAATTCTGTGAATTGAAATGTAGTCCAAGGCAACACAAGAACTCCTATACCTTTACTTGCTTATTCGTCACAGGCACTGCTCTAGTTAACATGACCTTAATAAATTCATACATCATTCATCAATCGATTCAGTATTTATTTAATTATTTATTGAGTTCACATGGTGATTAAACGAGGATTATTGGCGTAAAAGGGGATCATAATAAAGATTAATGAAACTTAACATAATTAATGTATAACATCTCCACACAATGGGTGCCTGAAGATGGACGGCGCCGCCGAGGCCAGCCCAGAAAGAGAGAGATGACCTGGACGCTACTGCGAGGGCTTTTTCGAGGTGGCGCGGGAAAATAATTCCTAGTAGACATGCAGCAGTGCGACAGTACGGGCTAAACAAAAAAAAAAGTACATAATTTGCCTCCTAGCCTTTGCAACGCTATTGGGGTCAGCTTCCAGTCTAACCAAATCCAGCTAAATACCAGTATTTTACATGAAGCGACTTCTTCTCCAATTGTAAGCCACTGTACTGGGTCCTCGGCTACACTCACTTTGAATCACCCCGTGAAGATGACCGCTCCAAAATGAATGTACGAAAAAAAAAAATTAATTTAAAACTTTGACATCCATACCAAGACGTCCAATTGCCAAGCACATTCTGTCGCATCAGTTCAACAATTGTCACTTACGTCTCCTATTGGCTGAGCGACGTTTTTATGACCAGCCGATTGATTTGAATCTATGTACTTATCATTTCCGAATGATCGAGGTTGATTGATTGTCGTTTGTTCATTTTTGAATGTTTGTTAGGACTAGTGCAGTATTTAGTAAATTGATTCAGGCGTGACCTTGCGGAAATACATTATAAAAGAATTGACGTTGATAAATTTAGTAACCTATTCCGCTTAACTATTCTTAAAGAGTCATAAAAAACCGTGTAAGAAATCGACACGTGTTTCACCGCTCAACGAGGCATCCTTAGGATGACTATTGACTTATCGCGAACCTGAACACGGCGTGTTGCCACACCGAGCGCCAGACGCAGAGCGCTCTGCTGCTCTGCTCTGTTCGTTGAGAGGTCGACACGTGTCGATTTCTTACAGGGTTTTTTTATGAGTCTATGAATATATAATAATATATTCCTTTAGTGCAGTATTTGTTATTTTTAACGTCGATGGCAATTTAAATATAGTCAGCCCAGAATTTGGGTAAGTGTTTGGCATCTTCACCTCCATAAGTATTTCTGAATGTTTTAGTTTAACTTGACATAACATCACGCATGTACAGCTTCCACGAGGGGTAGGCAGAAGTGTATTAAATAACATAACATCACGTCTGTAATTCCCGAAGGGTTAGGTGGTGGGGTACCTAAACTACGTCCACATTCCGCCAGTTATGTTCAAGTCCCGTGTAATAGGGGAAGAGCCTATTGCCTCGATCAACTGGGTACATATCTAGACTCCGAGCTACTGTGGATTTAATTCTAGATGGAAAAACCCAATAACACTTTACCTGACCCAGGAATCGAAGCCAGGACCTCATATTCAGCAGTAGCGCTTGAGACAAATACACCGACGAGGTGCTTCAGCTAAATTCTCTTTATAGTCTTGCTGATAGTGACTAAAAGGAAATAATACAATAATATTACTTAACTCTCACTTAATCACAAAATATCAATGCCCATGATAACTTATCGCCAAAATCCCGGTTCCATGAAACTTAAAACTATAGGCATATCTCAACTTAGACATTTTATTCTAACTTAAAACACTTAAGTTTAAAGTTTCCTCCATCTTAAAGTGTCAACATCTTTAGAAGGGCGTTTTAATCGCTTAGTTATTAACTTAAACTTGGTTAAGTAGAAGTAAGTAATAACTTAACTAAGTTACTGCTATCAGGAGTTGTCAGAAGCGATTATTTTATGGTGAAGCTTTTGTAAGTCGATTAAGGGATAAAGGTTGTGGGATATCGGATTTTTGTCAATATGTTTGACCCTTATGGATCCGCTGTGGCAGCCCGCGAAATTCAAATTTTCTTACGTTTTTTTGCAATTTGCCAGAACTTTTCCATGAGAGATTTTGTTCTGGAACAAATCTTACTTACAGAGATGTATTTTATTCTAAACATTATATTCTGTAAATACATGCTTATTTGTTACAGTCGTACATCATATTTTGATCAAGTTACAACCTTTTTTTTTTTTTTTGTGGGTGGGAAATCATCAAATAACTTCTCCCGCTCTGGGCGGAGCGGGAGGGCGTGTCAGACTGTTACTGACTAAAACCCACCCGTGTTCCTTCGGTTGCCCTGTTGCCGGGAGCCACGATCTCCCTTTCGGTTTTCTTCGCACCCCCGGCAGGCATCGGCCCTAGCGGACCCTGTCAATTCTGCTGACATCTCTTTGAGGCGCACGTGGAACACAACGCGCCGTCGACCCGGGCCTGGTCCTTATCAAACGGCGAGCTACCCATTGCTTACCGTCCGCAAGCCTGCGCCTACTGTGGCCGGACATCAGCCTGCTATTCCCGACGCCCAGGGCGTCTCCTCCTGCGGTGGTTAGGGGCGTGAGGGCGCGAATTTTGCCTCCTACTCCGACTCTTAAGGTTGGGTTAATAGGGGTCACTTCCTAGCAAATGTGCTGTATGAATTAATGAATGTATGTATGAATGAATGAATGTAAGAATGAATGAAATGTACCGGCTCCAGCGTGGTTTAACCAGACACGATCAAATGAATGAACCCAAAGATGTGTGTAGCTCATGGAGCCTCATGTTTCATGGGGTTTCAGAGGCGCGGTAGTGGAAGGGAAGATGTGCCCTTAGGATATGATCAAATCTGCAGTATCTCATAAAAAAGTTAAATGAAAAAGAAAAAGATAAGATGAATGATGACTGTATTTTCTTTCAAAGCTTATGACAATGCTTATATCTTGCACCACATTCAACAAGGGATTTTGATCCGGAGGCATCTCCAGCAATCTTTATAGGATTTGGGGCTAATCTTCTTTAGATGTAACAAGCGTTACCGATCCCATAGAGCGATCAAATGTTATTGTATATGTGTGATTGTTTAAATTTAACCGCTGTTTCTCTGTTAATACGCTTGGAGAAATTTCTGTTATGAAATTGGGTTGGGTTATGTAATGGGAAATAGGATATTCAATTTGTTTTCTTGTGATGATGGGCTTAAAATTAATAACAACATTGTTGTTAGAATTGGCCTATTTTAGGACAATAGAATCTTTTCAAACAGAGCAGAAACGAATATTAAGTTTTAGAAGAACAAGTTTTTGTGGATAATTTCGTCCGGGGAATAACCTAATTCTGCTGCCAAGTATCGTTGCTGTCCGGTTTAAGAGTATAGTTGCTTATGACATCGCAGGGACCAGACACATTTTTGTCTCTGAGATGTAGATGTTGGAAATACGTTACTGAGTTGACTAATCGGGACGCCAGCGCTGCCTAGCGGCGCTCAACAGCGTCTACGACCTAACGCTCGGGCCAGTTGGAGCTGAGCAGAGTTCATCGGTGGCGGTTAAGCAGTGAACACGTTTAGAAACTGTCGCGCGTTCCGAATAGTCGTGTCGTGTTCCTACAGTGTGTATTCACACACTTGTCATTATGAAAAACTCTCATTTTCACTAGTATTTGAAATTAAAGGTGCGACGCTACTGTAGTAGAACAGTTTCTATGAAAACTTAATGGATATATCACCACCGCACTGTTCCGTCGCGTCTGTTTGAGTTTTTTATGTCAAAAAGCGCTCTATATTTGGACAGCTGTCATTCTGTGACCGTTCACCGTTTCCTTAAAAATATACAGTCAGGTGTTCTGCTTGATTATTTGCTCCACGCTAACGGCGATTTCGCTTCCAGAAAAGAGACCAGGTTATCAGATGGCTGTTAAGACACGATGTATAATAGATGAGCACGGAAAAAATACTGATTAATCATTTTTGCGACTTGCATAGAAGAATAAAACTTAATTATCAAATCAGATTAATGATTCTGCTACTGTTAAAGAAATCTTTAGTCCCCTCATTAAGCTCGAAATATTTTCCAAGAAAATAAATCTTCATTAATTCATTCACAATTAAACTTTTATATAACGGATAAAAAATAATAAGAAAAGAACAAAAAACGTGTAAAAATGCAAATCATTCTATGTTCATTCATTTGAAGCTCGTACTGTGTAATTAGATTAAGTGAGTGAATGAATGAACGGGTCGAATCGGCAAGTCATTCATTTGTTCGAACGATTTATTAATAAAAATTGTTCTTTGTTCTGCATTTTTAGAGACGTGATATTTTTTTATTTCATCATTAATTTTACTTTAGTGAAGAAACGAATGAAATGCATTTGATAAACTAGTTACCGTCCCAAGCAAGTTTTAAATCTGACAAAAGAAAAACTTGTAAAAATTGCGATGGGTTTTGAATTATTATTTTTTCAACCTTTATTACCATATATTTATGTTGCATAGCTTATGGCTAAGTAATAACAGCCGCAAAGGTTGATCGAAGGATAAGCTTAGCTTGCCGCGGTCGGTTCGTGGATGGGCCCATCCATTACATATATCTTTGACAGTCGTTGCGGGTAGTCAGAAACCCGAAAGTCTGACAACCAGTCTTGCCAAGGGGCACCGTATTGCCCAGTAACTCAAATCAGTTGGTCAGATAGGCAGTCGCTCTATGTAAAATACTGATATTCAGCTGCATCCGGTTAACCTGGAAGCCGATCCCAAAATAGCTGGGAAAAAGCTAGGCAGATGATGAGGTATACCTATTTTATGAGATCATTTAGTTTCAATGTCGACTGTACCAAGTTAACTGTTCCAAAGATAAGGAAACCAGATAAAATAATACAAATAGGAAATACAACATAGATTTTATGTTAGACTTCCTGATACAACAGGAATTATTTAAATGGATTACTTGAGGTTATCTTGGCCTCTGATGCCAATGGACTTTGACTCTTATAGACTATGAGAATCTTAAGCTATTACGACCATGTGGCGACTTCGACGCTTTTATAAGATCGTTTAGCAGTTTTAATATATCCGAACGATTTTGTCTTAGGTTTTTAAATGTTCTAGATATGAAAGAAAGAGCTTAGTGACGAATAAATTATGTTAGTACCTAGGTTAGTCAAAAATTTCGTCAGAAAAGTTTTGAGTATGAATGTAGATGGCTATACGATTAGGGGAAGACCGAAAAAAAGATGGATGGACTGTGTGAAAGATTATATGGCTGTAAAGGGAGTGACTACCGAGATGACCACTGATAGAGATGTATGGAAGAAAAAATAATATGTTGCGCCGTCCCCAAATAATTTGGGATATGGTCCAGATGAGAACCTAGTTTAGTTAGTAGTACCAATAGTAGATTGGAAATGTAGATCCTACTAGTTATATTATAAACGCGCAAGTTTGTGAGGAAGGATAGATGGATGGATGGATGCATGTTTGTTACTCTTTCACGCAAAAACTACTGAACGGATTTGGAAGAAATTTGGCACACAGATAGCTTATATCCTGGATTAACACTTAGGATACTTTTATTCCAGATATTCCTACGGGATCGAGACTTATGTGGGTGAAACCGCGGGGCGCTGCTAGTACATACATGTAAACTCCAGACTTTTAGATAGGTAATAAGTTTTGACATCTAATTTACTTACGGCTGATTCACTGAGATTGGATTGGGTTTTCTTAGGGCGATGTGACACTTAAATATCTATATGAAGTTACTAACATAAAACATGATAGCTATATTCCTAAAGGCTACTTCACACAGTGCCAGTGGCACAGAGCGCCGGTTTTGCCGAGCGGCACTTCTTTGGCGGCTCCTTTTTGCGGCAAGGGGCCTTAATAACATGGACGGAGTCGCACTACAGCCGCTACGCGTAACATGCGTTTATAGCCCTATTGTAAAATACAATAGATGTGGATATATTCAGTAACCTGTTCCGCTTAGCTATTCCTAAAGAGCCATAAAAAACCCTGAAAGAAATTAACACATGTTTCACCTCTCAACGAGGCATCCTCAGGATGACGATTGACTTGTCGCGAACCCGAACACGATGTGTTGCCACATCAAGCGCTGGACGCAGAGTGAGCTATATCGTGAGTGACAACTTCTTGAGGCACATTGGGCATTTTTGAGATGGGACTATACCATTGATTTCGCGACACCATGACGTCACCTCATTTTTGATATGATGTTACGGATCAATGTTCTATGCAAGTATTTTTACTATAAGGGTTTGTGCTCTTTATTTAGATAAGGTTACGGACCAATGTTTTATACAAGTATTTTTCTTCTACCAAGGCGATCTTGTTCAAGTTTTCACTTCTGTCGGCACTCCCGGAATGCCTCCCCTTTTCTTAACTATGGCATCTCGTAGTTGACCACTAAGGTCACTTTCTTGTGGGTGACTATGCTAAATTAAAACTATGCGAGCGCTCGCTTACGGCACCCCCTGTGGCGTACGAACCTCGGCTTAGAGCGTGGCTGGGGGGAGGACAGCAAGATGGAACAGGCTGGATCAAAATTAGATTTTCATCATGATTATTATTATTCAGGGAATTTAAAGCTACATGCTCAGCTGCAACAACTGCTGGCACCTCGTTATCGAGCAAGGGTCGGGGGAGTGAACCATATCGCCCGTCAAACCCGCTTATATGCTGCTCGGTCCACTTTGGCTCGGACCGTTATCAGCGCGATTAGGGGCAAACAATCGCAGTTAATACATTGTATAGGGTCTTAGTACACGTTCAATAACACTTGACACTCATTTAGGTGTAATTTTTATCATCATTATCATTGGCAGCCTTGTTCCACCCACTCCTAAGTATAGGCCTCCTCCCTTCTGTGCCACGTTTCCCTGGTCTTTGCGAGTCTCATCCAAGTCTTCCCCGCGGTCTAGTGTTAGTTTTTTACCTCATTGAATTTTCAATAAATTGACTGCCTAATTTACGTACACAATCAAAGTACCAACCTACTTTTAACCCTCTCACTGCTTTCAGCATTTCCTACTATATTACATCAGGCCACATTTGGGCCTATTTAGATAACATATCGTTTATTTTCCGTCGCTTTCACGTGAACTCTCCGGTCGAAAGTCGGTTATTGCGTGGTACGTGTGTGTACGGTTGTGTGTTTTAGGATGGGTGATTTCGAACTGAAATTCTAGGCCTAATGGCAATTTATTGTAATGGTAATTTAAGGTCTTATGAAAAATATGTTGTTGTGAGTGGTTAGTAAGGAGGTCTATTTGATTTTCATTGTAGTCAGCCAGTATTGTGTTAGGAACGGTATGACTTTGGTACGTCTAGACTTTTGAGGATGTCTGGTTAACCATCGTCCGCTCCATTGAATATTTATTTCACAAAAGGGAACAAAGGCAACTAAAATGGACTCGAAATATCTAAAGTGGAACATACAATCAACCAAAACTTGGCCTGAAAATTGTATAAGCACGCACAAATTTAAGGCTTAAAGCTGGGCAAAGGCCTCAACTTCTTCCTTGAATTTGTGTATAAAACTTTTCTATTTAAATAACCCACCACTGTGACTAAGTGGACCAGCAGTCATTAAAGTTGTTAGCGAAAAGCAACAAGAAAACAACGCAATACGTACAAACTCCGAACTCGAAAACTTAATTAAACTGTTATCGCGACTCAAGGCGGGTCCCGAGGACCCCGTGGGGTTAAAAGCCGGATGGCCGAAATAACCGGGCCATTTAACACTGTCTCCGACAGTCGCAATCTTCAGTGAAAAAGCTTCAGTTTAATTTGTGCTAATATTATATGTCATCAGTGTAAGTGACGGGGTCTCAGAGACCCCCATTTGTGTTTCGACGCGCGCGGTTTTTTTCACGGGAATTTAGGGTTGGATATTTTTGCTGTATAAGCTTGGGTTACACAACCAAGCGTTCACGGCAAAAATATCCGATTTGTTTAATAAATGCATAGGATTTTTCTCCCTTGGTAATTGGGGGGATTGTGCGAACATACCTACAGACGTATTATCTTTTCTATTCACGTTGATTGCTCTACTAAACGGCAGTGGTATTCTGTGATTCTATCTCGTGCAAAAAGATTTCGTATTAGTCATAACATCATCAATTTCATCACGCATTTTTTGCCCGATGGGGTTGGACAGTGGTGTACCAATATTAGGTGTACCTAAAATTGGGTGTACCCAATTTTCACCAATTATGATTTAAGTCCCATGTAATAGGAGGCGAGCCTATTGCCATCAACGGGGCATAAATTAAAATCCGGGCTAGAGCCCAAGACCTCATGCTCGGAAGTAGCGTTCGCGACAACTAGACCAACGAGGCAGTGTTTTAGTCAATATTCAACAAATAGCGTCTAGGGAAGCAGAATTTATATTTGTTTATGTTCTATACTAAAATAACAAGACATCTTTACTGTCAACTTCGTCTGGTTAGTATTTAACCTGTAGAGAGTTTTTGTGCCGCCCATGGACCTCTGACTTGACTCCAAATGTCGTCGAGAAATATCTGTCTTCACCATGTTTTCCTTCACCGTTTTTGAAGCAAGTGATAATTACACAATACGCTCATGAAACCGACAAGGTAGAGGTCGACCTTAGGTTCGAACTCGTGACCACTAAGCTATCACTGCTGTTAATATCAACTAATAGAACTTCATGTAGGGTCCTAAATTTTCTTCAAGAAACTTTTTCAGTGCAAAAATAAAAACTAACAACCACAAGCAAGTCATTTTATTCATTTATTAACTGTCATTAAATAATGCATGTTTTAAACATGACCTTTCTCCGTATTTACCTACTTTCCAGAATAGAAAATAAAACTGATTTAATACTTTACATAAAAACCAAGGCACAGTTTATAAAGTAACAGTATTATATCTTTATAGAAAACGCCCAAAACGACGCGTTTCGAAATCTCAGTGTATCATCATCAGTACGCAACAGTATTGAGTGCGCGAAACTTACGCACGGACGAGGAAGGTTTATCTACCGAGCGGCCCTAACTAATTATTTCAAGGTCACTGCAGAGATATAATACTGCTACTTTATTATACTGTGACCAAGGTAAGAGCCAAAATGCTATTGAAATAATTTCAAGTTTTCTTACCTGTGTTCATGCTTTTACACAGACCCGCTTACAACAGAATTTTGTTTTATGTGTGGTAAAAACTGTGCAAAACAAAAGTGGATGTTTTTAAATAAATGTTCTGCTTAAGTTTTCTGTTGTTTTGCGGCCATCTTGGGACATAGTCGGGGAGTTAGGGCGCTTAATTTAAGTGAACCATTTATGATTACAATTAGTAGGTTTATCAATTTCTCTGACTGCCTAGTTGAAATAGTGGTGGTAAGCGCTACTGCTGAGCTCAATGAGGTCTTGGGTTCGATTACAACTTAAATTACAATAATTTTGTTTGCTAGTTTCAGCTAATTGTTTTAGAAACTGTAATAAACACATGACCCTCCTTTGCGTCTCGCAATCGGATAAGAACTCGATCTTCTGTATACATAGTACTATAATTCTTGCAAAAAAAAGAATTGAATTTCGTTTCATATTAATATTTGTAGTTTAAAATGAAACGTGTGATAGGTGCGTGCCGCGAAATTTAATTACTACGCAATTATAAAATATGTATTTATTTCAGCATTTAATTAAGTGCCTCAGATTTCAAATAATTCTGTTAATGAAGTAATTCTATATCCAGTTCCACGAAACTTAATAAATGTAAAGCAACGTTATAATCTAATAGTAAAATAGAGAGGGACTTCAATTACTTCAGAGGGTAGAATAATAAAAATTTTGCAAGTACTCAAAGGCGAAAACACAGTGTGCGTCATAACGCACTAATCTGCGGCGCGACGCTTCGCAATGGTTACATTTCCAAACCACAATTCTGGATTATTATGGTGTTGCGGTAAAATGCAAGAATATGCTAAGCCAAGCTACACACTTATGCTGCCAAAAATATGCGATACAAACGCAAAACACTAAGATCAAGATTAATAAACGTTACTTACCACGTGCTTTGGCTTAGATAATATGTTCCTGTCTCTATCCTGCACGTGTAGTTTGACCGTTGTGCGACAGTGGCAGGAATAACGCTAAGCCGAAGCACGTGCTAAGTGACAGTTATTAATTTCGACCTAAAGGTTGCTGCTTCGACCTACGACTGTACTTAGGTTCGTCAACGCATCATAAAAACGCATGACTTTTGCGTTGTGGGGTCCCGCACTGTTTCGTTGCGTTTACCCTTAAACAACAAGGCTCACTTTACAAGCACATCTCCCGGCCTATACTGAGAGTAGCTCATAAAACTTTATGTTTTAATGCTATAAAAATGTTCCTTATGTAAATTCTTATTTCGCTGTTATACCGTTTCGTCTCGGTCTAATTTTTTCGCGCATTTGCGTACCCCTAATGTTATGCAATCTGCGTCTTCGTTTACTTAATGATTATTATAAAAATCCTGGGGTAGCAACCTTGGTGATATATAACATGTGCTTATTATCTATGTACTTCGTCAGCAAGATGAATGTTACTTAGTAAAAAACTGGTTTTAGTCGCATCTGGTTCTGACTTTAGTCAGCCGAAAGCGGATACTTCTGGAATGATCATGTTAGCTAATATTTTATGAGCTTGCTGTGTGATACTTAAGTAACAGATATTTTTATCTTTATTAAGAAACAAAATGGCTATATATACACGGTGATTTTAAATTCACTATTAACCTTTCAGGAGGTGAAAGTACTCATGATTATTTACAACTTTCACTATGGGACCAACTACAAAATAGCAAAAAAAAAAATACATCTGGTTCATACATTTTCATCGGGTAATATTGCATTTTTGTATGAAACTGCTGAAAATTTTTATATTTCAGAGTTACTCCGATAGTGAAACTTGCCCATAATCATGAGTTCCTTCACGCCCTGAAAGGTTAACTGTGAATCAAAAATCACCGTGTATATCTAGCGGCTGTACAGAAATGTTTGATTCATTCATTGCCTTTCTGCGTTTTCTGGGCTCAACTTCAAATGATTAAGTTATTATGTGCCCTGAATCACAGAATGTAATTAAGTCATTAGTGTAGCCGAATCAAAAGGAGTATTTTCATTCACAAAAAAATATGTATTTTGGAATTGACATCTTCAATGTCAGACAATTTTTTTTTGACATTGAAGATGTCAATTCTAAAATACATTATTTTCGCGAACAAAACAATGATTTCTTTTATACATTTAAGTGTACGAATCGAGATATCGCCAACGTTTTTTAAGAAGTCGTTCGGCTCCGGATAAAGGCCTAATCAGTTCTTTTAGCCACTTCTGTCGTATTCACAGAGATGTAGAGTGGGTTGAAGTGGCAACCGGCTTTCTGAAACGATATTTAGGAAGACATTATGTTTGGAAAGTGCTTTGTCAAATATTTTTGACGTTTTATCGACTTTGGTTGACGTGTTGAGTACTTTTTATTGTGCACTAATTTTTTGTAAGCTTCGGTTATTTTGAGCTATCTTGTTGATCTTTAGTTGACAAACTTAGGATGGACTAGTACCTAATACAGCCTTGGGTGCTTTGCTAGATGTACCATCGCGGTAACACATATCTAACCACTTTGAAAACAAAATCCCGTGCACACGACCCTTTTTTTCGTAGGCAAGCGTTAATATAGCGGCCAAGCGCTGTAAGCAAGAATAGTCCTTACGGTGTTCGGATATGCGTTTCGCGTTAGTCCCATGTTATGTATAAAACAATATTGATTATGTAATAATTTACGACTTTACCATAGAGACTACGAGCCGCCTATCATTCTAGTCACCATATACTTAATAGATATAAGGACCAAAGTTTCCTTGACCATAGTTGCTATGTATTATCAGAAATTGCTGATTCGTAATTGATTCTTTCTTTATTTGATTTGTGACACTTTGTGTTCAGGTTCATTTGTGCTCAGTACTGGAACCGTCCAATCTTTTTAAATTTGCAAAAAAAATAATATCTTTTTCTTTCTTCACAGACCCTTCCAGTCACATTTAAATCAATAAGTCTTTAAACCAGGGGCTTACCAGACGGGCAACATAAAAATCTTGGCAAAAAAACTCCGCAAATAAATCACGATGCCCTTCCAACTCCTGATGAGGGAAAGAGAAGGAAGATTAATGATGTTTTGTCTCGAGCTTTTTAGATTTTTTTGCAATTAATTTTAGATATGTTTTCTTTCGAGTTGGATGGTCGACTAAGTGCTTTTTGGAAGGGGGATTTTTAGTATTTCATTGTTTTTTTTTTGTCTGTAGCAGACATTTGTAGTTCTTTTGTAGTTAGCAGTAATGCGGTCATAGATTAATATAAAACTCGATTTTGTTTTAAATTTTTGCAGTGAAATCTTCTTTTGGGCGTGTTGAGTGATTTTTGGTAAGGGGAAATCTGGCTCACTGCCGGCGATTAACGAGTAGCGAGTAGAGCTAGCAACTAAAAACGAGTTGGCGAGCAGCACGCAGCGAGTGCACACCACTCGCTCGGGGCGAAATTACCGCTGTTTGGTCTCTCAGCGTGAGTTCTAACCGCCAAGCGAGTATCGCTGAGCGAGTATTATCTTTAATAACTCTTCTTGCTCAGCGAAAAATTAGTGAAGCGAGTCCTCGCCGGCGGTGTGAACAGTCAGCGATCAACTATTAATATAAACATCTCTTTTGTTTACACAGAATGTATATCTATTGATATCGTTTCTTGAGCGAGGAAGCGACCTCATGGGTTCGCGTTACCGATATACTAATGTGAGGAGTATATCTGTATCTAAAAATGTGACCACTGTTAATTCATAGTTTTAAGCAAGGCTCGGAACCGGTTTAAAAAATACCGGTGAAAACCGGTTTATTTGGGTTTTACTCCGAACTTTTCTTAAGAACGTGAACGTTTTAAGAATTTTATTTTACCTGAAATTAACCGGTTTATACGACGAGCGGCATGTCGTTGCAACTTGTGATTACTTCTGAGGATGCCGCGCTGAATACAAACTAAACAAAAAACCGGTTCATATTGCTCTAAACCGTTTAATCTAAAAAAAACCTTCATGTAATACCTCCTCCAAAACCGGTAAAAATACCGGATTCTACTGGCGAAACCGAATGTAAAGGGTTTTGCTACAAGTACATAATAACAGTTTGAAAATTTTACCGGTATCCGAGCTTTGGTTTTAAGTTTTCACTTCTTTTGGCAGTCCCCATGACCACCATTATTTTTCAATATTGAATCAAATGTATCCTACGTTTTATCCGTAGATACTAATATTATAAGAGAAAATATTTTTATTTTTGTTTGTAATGAATAAACTCTAAAACTACTGGAACGATTTTAATAAATATTATTTCATAATCATGATCATTTATTTGCAATAAGCGTTGGTCTTATAGTCAGTAATAAGTTCCTAATACAAAGTCAGCATTAAAAACATTAAAATGTATTTAATGCTATATTTATGTCCAATGGCATGCTTTAAATGTTTATATTATTAATTAATTTTATATTACATTCATTATTAATATTATCGTAACATTAATTTAAAATGGAATATTAACATTATTTATAAATTAATTTATAGAATAAAATCATTTTTCCAGTAGCCATAATTTTAACTTTATAAAAAATAAATTATTAGGACTCTTTGGTATTTTGTTATAGATAAGTCCACACATATGATAATAGTTCTTTTTATTCAGAGAAGTCCTTGAAGCCCTAGGCAGAACTATTCTATCTGGATCTCTTACTTTTCGAGGGCAGCGGTCTTGAGCCTGTTCAAACGGGTCAATGTGTCGTCGGACAAAGCACATTCTAAAATATACATACTGCGTAATGTCAGGAGTTTTAATTTTAGAAACAATAAATAGTTTACAAGACACCCATGGTGGAATGCCACAAATGGAATTCAATAACAATTCACCAGTAAAATGCTATATTATCACTGAGTAACAAGCTATAATTTATAAAGATATAATAAACTGAATCGGCAAACAGTTCCGATGTTATTTAAAAACAAGAATTTTTTTCGAAAATTTCTTCGTAAAGTTTATTTTTGACCAGAATCATCTTAGTTATTTCCTTAATAAAAAGTCGAGTTTCCTCAAATATCCGGACTTTTCCTACAACTTTCCTTTAAAAATAAATTAACATGCTTAGATTGGATTGTCAAGGAGTCCATTGAAAGTCGGACTTCCCGACTTATTCTAATTTGGACGCCCAAGTTTTTTTTGAGCTTGTTAATAAAACAACATTTGCTTACGTATATTTTTCAGTACACTTTGCAAACTGAAATTAGGCAGAAATAGGAAAAAAAGTTTTTTCCCGTAATTGCTTACGTGATCATCGATACGTGAAATTGGATTAAAAAAACAATTATGCAGATAATTTAAAAATAAAAAATAAAAACGACAAATGAAAATGTCTAGTGGTCGCAAGCGGCACTGTCCATGACGTCCTGGGTTCGATTCCCAGGTCGGTAGCAGCCAGGAGTCTGGATCCGTGCCCGGTTATGACAATAGCCCCCCTCCCACCCTATTACAATCAATCTGCCTAGCCTTTTCCCAACTATATTCAGGTCGGCTTCCAGTCTAACCGGATGCAGCTGAATACCAGTATTTTACATGGAGCGACTGCCTATCTGACCTCCACAACCCAGTAACTGGGTAATACGATACCCCCTTCGTAAGACTGGTTGTCATACTTTGGGGCTTCTAACGACACGTAAGGACTGTCAAAGACCTACAAATGACAGCCGGGACCAACGGCTTGACGTGCTCTCCGAGGCACGGAGGAGTCTTGGTATGTAAAGGTGGTCACCACCGACCCCAGCAAGCGTAGTTTAACCGGATGAATCGACCTGTGTGGCGGTTATTACTTAGCCACGAGCTCCTCATCTATTACATGGAACTTAATCATAACTGGCCTAATGTGAGTGAACTAAATATACCATCACATCTGCCTAACCGTTCGGGGATTAAAGGCGTCATGTTAAGGGTCTCCGAAACGATCAATTGCAATTTATTGTCCATTTTTAGGGTTCCGTACCTCAAAAGGAAAAAACGGAACCCTTATAGGATCACTTCGTTGTCCGTCCGTCAGTATGTCAAGACCCATTTTCTGAGGAACGCGTGAAGGTATCAAGTTGAAATTAATATCAAATACGTAGATCTATATTCCCTTGGCACTCTAAAAAAATCAAGCTTCGAAGTCAACGCAATAAAAAAATACGGCCATTTATGTGACGTATTTTGATACTCGCAAATAAATCAAAAGCTACAGGGTACTACCCGTTGACCGAGAATCATGAAATTTGGCAAGAAGCAAGGTCTCACAGCACAAGTAAAGGAAAATGTCCGAAAATTTATAATTTCGAGTTTCATCAAATAAAAAATAATGCCATTTCAAACTCACATTTGCAGTTATAGAATTGACCGTGACGTATAGCGATGTATAGGAGAACTTCTTTAACTTCTCGACTATTAAGTTTGTTCTAGGGATACATTCATCCAAACTACGGAACCCTTCATTGTGCGTGGTCCAACACGCACGTGGCCGGTTTTTTAAGTGATTGATACATATTGATGCGCAAATTGATCGTCTACCAAATGCTATTGAAGCGATAAACTATATTACTACATTACAAATCGATGGCAATTGATCGTTTTACCCCCGAATTTTCACACGAAAGTCCATTTGAAAATTCGTTTTTCGCATATAAGTCTTTTTGACGCTATCATACTTTTTTTGTGTTGGAAATTATCGAATAACTTCTCCCATTCCGGGTGGAGCAGGAGGGCGTGTCAGACTCTTACTCACTAAAACCCACCCGTGTTCCTCCAGTTGCCTGTATATTGCCAGGGGCCACGGTATCCCTTTTGGACTTTCCCGCGATCCTAGCGGACCCCATCAGTTCTACTGACATCTCTTTGAGGTGCGCGTAGAACACAACGCGCTGTCGAACCGGGCCTGGTCCTTATCGGACGGCAAGCTACCCATTGCTCACCGTCCGCAAGACCGCGCCTACAGTGGCCGGGAATCGTCCTGCGATACCTTAAGATATTAAAGACAGCATGACACATCAACCACCGAGAGTTTGCATTCGACTCTCAATTCAGCAAACAAAAGAAAGAAAGAAAAATAGGTGTATTTGTCACAGAGACACGTGCATACATAAAAGACAAGAGTAAACGAAAAACACAAAAGTACATAAATAATCACGGGCATAAAACAGAAATTATTCGGCAGCTGCACGACATGACTGTGACAAGAAGGCTTCCACTCAGCATGATGCTGTGCTATGGGGAACCCACAGCATAGCGCTGATTTTCAGTGGTCACCCGAAAAAAAGATGATATACGGAAATCAAGTCAGGTACAGTGATTTGTTTATTAAATAGGCAGGTAGCAAAATAAAATAAAATAAACAGTGCTTAGAATAAAAGACAAATACACAACGAGTTATAAGAATAAATATTATTAAAAAACAATCAACCCCCAAACGACGTGTTAATTTAACGAAGGCGGTGGAAAAACTATATTGTTTTGCTAGCAAATGGACGTAGGGTTAACTATCTGTTCGGTAAGGATGGAGGTACGGTGAGAGCAAAAAATATTTTTCATCACATAAAATATTCTCATAAGTTTGAGGTGCTTTATAATTCGATTTGTGTTGCATTTTTAACAGAGGATCGAAGCGGGATGCCTTATATTTCAATTTGTGTATAATTATCACTTGCTTCAAACACGGTGAAGGAAAACATTGTGACGAACCCGCCTGCCTGAGAGATATTTCTCGACGGCATGTGAAGCCAAGTCATAGACCCATGGGCGGCTTTAAAACTCAGACATCAGGTTACTAACCACACGAAGAAGAATAATTTGTGGTCTTGATTATTTTCATCAATGGTAAAAACAAAGTGACTAGCAGCACATGTGCTATATGAGCACATTATCATGATTCTTTTTATGCATGGAAACTGCCTGTTTTTAAATTATTTAGATGCTTACAGACTGCTAGTATGATCGAAGCAATTGGAATAAAAGTTGTTTATGAGTGTTCTAGCTTAAGTATGATCTGCATCTCAATTGCGTAATACACGATTAATCACAATCTGAATCATTTTGAAACAGATTGCTAATCCATTGCTTCATAAGTTCGATAAAATCTGCTCAGCAACGTAAATAACACAATGAATGTTGTTGAACTGTGAAAAGGAAACAGATTAGTCTTAATCATTTAAAGAAAGAAAGAAAAGAAAGAAAATAAATTTATTTGACCCTGGTTAAGGCACACAAATAAAAAACAAAAAACACAGAAAGCTTGAAACAGTATTGTGTGCCTCACGGCTGCGACAAATAGGCCCAGTTCAGCATAAATGTCAGACGTAAAATGTTGTTGTTGTTGTTGTTGTTGTATGTTGTTGTTGTTTACGTGAAATGTGTTACGCAATTAGATAGCCGATCCGGTCAGCCCTTCATCCAAGGACAAAATTCTTTTCACAAAACTAAAAATCATTAACATCAGCAAGATTGCAGTACTCTACTTATCAAAACCGTCGAAACATCACAAACGTTAATAGTAACCGTTGTACACTCAACCCGTTCGAAGCAGGCGTGCCAAGATTGAGGTTTGCAATTCTATCGGTGATCGGTAACCCTAAATTACGGTACGGAACCCATTATCGTGTTCCGTTTGTACGCTGCCGATTGATATTGGAGGGTTAAAGGCATTTGTGTTCGCTAACATGGCTAATAAAGTATGTTTATGGTAAATTTGGGTTAGGTTGGTCCGAAAGACCGGAGTTTGGGTTGGAAGGACGGTTATAGGTGCGTGAGGGTGTTGGTGTGTCTCTGTCTTTAATATGGCGAGACAGAAGTTTTGTATTAAATTAGGATTGCCAGCCCCAAATTTTGAAAACTAGGATTAGAAGGTGAAAATACCAGGCTATTTCGGATGCCGTCCGATAAGGACCAGGCTTGGGTCCACAAAAAAAGGCTATTTCGGATTACAAACAGGACGCAATTATAAGCAGTAGTTAATAGCAACACGCAAAACAGGTTCAATTAAATTAAATTTTCGCGCACTTAGAGCTCGCCCTATCTAACGGTTAAATATAGGCGCGATAATAGTAGTGAGAAAGACACAACAAGCAGAGTGCTCGTTACATCTTTATTTTTTAAATAATACCTTGCATCCCGCATTTGAAGTTCATAGAAAAGACTTTTCTATGACCTTCAAAGGGCGACCGATAAACATAAGGTTGAAGACGCGGGGTTTGCGGACGATGAGAAATGGGTAGCTTGCTGTCCGATAAGGACTAGGCCCGGGTCGACGGCGCGTTGTGTTCCACGCGCGCCTCAAAGAGATGACAGCAAAACTGACGGGGTTCGCTAAGGCTGATACCTGCCGGGGTTGCGGGTTTGCCAAAAGGGTTACCGTGGCCCCTGGTAACATACAGGCAACTGAAGGAACAATGGTGAGTTTTAGTCAGTAAGAGACGAGAGCGGGAGTATTTGAAAAATTCCCACCCAAAAAAAGGATGCTTTAAAAAAAACCTGGGACGTTACTTCAAAACTATCCAGGGCACCCCAGGACATTCCAAAAATCAGGTCATGTCTAGGAAAACTGGACGAATTGGCAATCCTATATTAGATACATATATAAACTCATGCCATTTTCCCATGGGGAAGGCAGAAACTACAGAACGCCACCTGCTACAATCTTAACATACTCGTTTATCGTGAAAAACCGTTTCCACATCGCTCAAAACATGTTTTAATCAATATTTTTTATTGTTTCAGGTATGTACTTACTATTTGCCAAAGAAAGTTGATCAAGAGAGAAGTACGAGTTATCACATAACGTAAGTTTAGTTATAGCATAATTTATAGGATACTTGTCCGCCGTCCGTCCTTAAACTACGATCCTATACTATTAAACTAGCAATATTAGTATATATATATATATATTTGCAATTACGTTCCCGAAAACAGCTAACGATTATGATGCAATATAGGGTCTCATATCTGGGAAAATTCGTTTTCTCTATTTTCACATCCACGGAAATATGATACAACGTTGGTATACCTGCACGATATGTATATTTCTATTTTCACCCGAACAGAGCTCGCTCGACTAGGTACTTATTTACTATAATACAAAGCCATTTATCATCTAATGAAGGAACCTACTTACTAAATAGCATTATGCTCAATTAAACCACAACTAAAGCAAAGCCACTGAATCTTATCAGTTAATCAAATCCTACAGTTCATTGAAATGCAGTACTCGTCAATAAGGATCTAATATTATGTTCATTTTGTGTTTGGGTTCGGGTCCGGTCGATGGTAATAGGCTCGCCCCCTATTACATGGGCGTTAATTATAACTGGCAACATGTGGGTGTACTATTGCAGGTACAGATCGCGGCTTGTAAGTTGAACCAAAATGGCGGTCATCAGCGCAGGTACAATTTTGATTATACTTCGATTGAGACTCAAAAATGTGTTTCTGTGCATTCAAGCTTATAGTTCAACTTACGTGCCACGATCTGTACCTTCACCTTATTCTAATTTTTCGCAGAATTCAGGTTAGATGTTAAGTAAATTTTCTTTTAACAATGTATTAAGACAATTTGGCGTATATTTTAATGAACTCATAGCGACAATACCCCAATTAATTGCTAAGATAAGAAAGTGAGACGGCGTAACCACAGTATAAATATGGACAGTAGCAACTACGCAGTAAACGTTCCAAACAGCACACTCACACAGACGCGGTCATTGAAGAAACCCCAAAGCGATTGTCGCGGTGCTGTCACTTATGGGTGCCGTGTCGAGACGAGTGGTCGCCATGATCTTTTTAAAAATGAATCTTAGATAATCATATCAACAAATAGGGTTCCAGATTTCCAATCAATCTGCCTAGCCTTTTCCCAACTATGTTGGGATCGGCTTCTAGTCTAACTGGATGCAGCTGAATACTAGTATTTTACATGGAGCGACTGCCTATCTGACTCCACAAACCAGTAACTTGGTGATATTAGTTGTCAGACTTTCGGACTTCTGACGACCCGTAACGACTGTCAGAGATCCACGTATGACAGCCGGGATCAACGACTTAACATCTCTGAGGCACGGAGGAGTCTCGGTATGTAAAGATGGTCACCCATCTACGGACCAACCCCTGCAAGCGTAGCTTATCCTGATGGAGCGACCTGTGCGGCTGTTATAACTTAGCCACGAGCTCTTCGGTTCCAGGTTTCCATACTGTCGTTATTTATATCGTGGCGTAATGTTACACCCCAACCATAGTAATATCTACTTTATCTATCATGATCTGCGTAGCCAACTATGTGGGGTCAGCTTCCAGTCTTACCAGGAGCAGACTGGATGTACATAAAGTAAAGAAACCTTTCCAGAATGGTAAATATTAATCACACTAGATAAGTATATTTTAATCGATTTCCTATAATATTTTCGCACACAAACTTCAGAAAAAAAACAACGAAAATAACTATTTCTGTCAGCCCTATTCCCGTCCATTATAACTTACATACAGACGAAGTATCTTCCCAAATAGTACAAGACATAGGTACCGTAAACAGGACCCGTCAAAGCCTTTCAAATCAGGCTTCGGAACTGTACGTGGCCCTTACGCACGAATTGCTGAAGACCCTCCAGCTAGTGATGTGCGTTGTCCCGGGGTTATACGGACTTAATGGGTTACTTTGGGAAGAATAAATTGGGATAAATTGGTGAGCGGGATATGGAAATGATAATGAGCTTGTTTCTTCCTGTTGGGTGCTAATTTCAGCATTGTAATTTGTTAATATATTCATAGATGGGCTTATGGCTAAGTAATATCAGCCGCACGGGTCGATCGACCAGGTTAAGCTACGCTTGCCGCAGTTGGTCCGTGGATAGGTGACACTCTTTACATACCAAGACCCCTCCGTGCCTCGGAAAGCACGTTGAGTCGTTGGTCCCGGCTGTCATTCGTAGATCTTTGATAGGTCAGAAGCCCAAACGTCTGACAACCAGTCTTACCGAGGGGTATCGTGTTACCTAGTAACTGGGTTGTGGAGGTCAAAAGGCAGTAGCTCCATGTAAATTCAGCTGCATTCGGTTAGACTGAAAGCCGACCCCAACATAGTTTAGAAAAGACTAGGCAAATGATGATAGTTCCCATATTCATCAAATTATCTACATGAGTGCACGAGATAAAGATGGAATTCGACTGGAAGCACAACTGATTCTAATTTATGCCCTTAATTTATTATTACACTAAAAGGAAACGGATTTTTCTACTGAGCGCATGTAACGCCAGTTCATCTCAGAAAACAATAAAACTCAGTTTGTCTTTCGAGTCGAATGTTTTATACTTCAAGAGTATGAAAAAAACATTTTCATTAACTCCGTGAAAAAAGTCCCGTACCAGTCGCCTCACTAGCTCACCTTTCCCCATCCAATACACCAGCACTATTCCTCTGATCGGGAGGGCTCGGAGGGCCCTCAACACGTCTGAGGAGGTTCGCATTGTGTCAAATGAAACACATGTAACATCTTCAGGGTTACAAATGGGCACTTTTGGCTATATTGTTCATGGTACACTTGTTTTTGGGTTGTGTATTGCAGTTTCTATGTTTTACGTAGATCTGCAGATTTTTTGTTGTTGTAGCAATAAAAGGTAAATAATTTACTTCCAATTTCTGTGTAGGAGAGTAATTTGTATCTACAATCGGAGTACGAAAACCTTGATCATTACCACCAGCACCGTACCGTACAGCACCGTAATGGTGGTTCCATTACGTTGTCGATAATGGGATGTAAAAATTTGGTTGAATACACATTTGATAAAGCCCGCTACATTGACTAGCATTGAATTTAATGTGGCAAAGTTTAAATGTGACTAAAGGGAGCAATAATTTTGCTATGTTCTAACGTGAAGGAAAACAGCGTGAGGAAACGTCTAATGTTCTAGAACAAAAAATCCAAAGACATGTGATATCTACCAACCTGCACTGGGCCCGCGTGGTGGATTACGACCCACTACCTCTCACAGAGAGGAGGCCTGTGTTACAGCACTGTGTGTTACTGTGTGTTTCATAACCAGCCTATAATGTTCCCACTGTTGGGACATTATAGGCTGAATTATGAATTGTCACTCAACATTTGTCTCTACATGTTTGGTGAACCTTAATGATTAAGATACCTAATGTATGTATTTCACACATACCTACGTAGATACGAGCATATCATGGTGAAAAGATTAGTTAGTCAAGCAACTTTTGTAACAATGCTGACTCCCCAGGATGCACCGGATGTACCTACTCCATTTACTTAAGTATCATCACTTGTGTAGACTCTTGTAATGCACCCTATTTGACGGGGTTTCTTTCTATAAGTAAAGGGGGTTAACCACAGCAACAATTAACTCATCCTCATCCAGTTATTCTAGATGAAAATAAAAAAATAAATGTTGCCAGTTTTGTTATTTTTAAATGAATTTTTTGACGTTTGAAGTTTGAGCAACGACGGATTACGAAAAAAATTTATAAAAGTAATTTTTAAAAATCCATGTGACCTGGGTCTTTATATTAGGCCTAAATACGTAGCAGACGGCCCCACAGATCCGCCATTTTCGTCTATTCAACCGTCTGCCTAACACCCTGTATTAATAAAGGAGTTAAGTCCAACATCTGCGTAGGAATAAAGATTACTATTGGCCACTTTACCATTCACATCAAGGAAATAGATGGTCTGTCTGAAAGAAAAGATAAAATCATCACGCTCGTTTTCCCCAAAGGTTTAGGCAGAGGTGACCGTATAGTAGGTACACTCAATATTCAAAAGAAAAGATAATAATCAAAATCTGCTTCGAAACGCTTTTAAACCTTTTAAAAGATTAACAAATTGGTTTATGTAGTGATCTGATGGCCTTCCTTATGGCCTTAGACCTTTTGACAATGGATCGTAGTGTTATAATACTTTCCTATTATCATTGTACGATATGCAATACGAGATAAGCTTTCGATAACATGGACAGCCTTGATGTTAGTGAAGATAACAAAAATGAATGGTGTTTAAATTAATTCAATTTGAGTGGTAACAGATTGACACTCCCTAAAACCTGATTTACACACACACACACACACCCACACATACCCTCATACAGACAAACAAACACACCCTCATACACACACTCACAGGTTATATCTATAGTACACCCACATTTATTTTTAAGTCCCATGTAATAGGAAACGAGTCTATTGCCATCAACCGGGCACAAATCCAAACTCCGGGCTGCTACTGAGAAACTCCTGATGGAAAAATTATTACCTATATTTAGCCCATGTATTCTTGTTCAGTTCAGCATTACGGACATAAATATCCATAAATTCAATTTATGCCTTTGAATATAAGAATTCCTTGGCATGATACTTGATATCTGCAATCAACATGGTATAGGATCTAAGTTTGACTCATCCCAAGTCAACTTGACTCAGATCGACAGAACATTTGCCACTATTCGAACGATCCAAAAACTGTCTATTAACACCACATAAATCACGCTACTCCGCCTACTCTAACGATCGTTAAACTAACTAAAGTATTGAATTAATCTGACGATAGTTGTACGCATGAGTAGATAATGCGACAGAGACTGAACCTCTATAGACCGCAATATACATCACTAGAAGATTGTCATCATTTCAGCTCTGCACTTCTCCAGCGTTCTGCACTTCTTCTGCGTTCCGATTGGTCCTCATCCAGGTGTTTCCCGTTTTTTTAACAGTGTTCATGTCTTTAGCTACCTCTCGGTCAAAACCTTAATTCAACAGACATTGCCACTTCTATCCAGATATCCTGACCTACTCCTCTTGAATAAAGATATTATAGAATACATTTTTTTCTCGTTGGTCTTGTGATCACAAGCGCTACTGTAGAGCATGAGGTCCTGGGTTCGATTCACGAGTCGGGCAACGTGTTGTTGGGTTTTCCATCTGAAATTTCTCAGTAGCAGCCCGGAGTCTGGATTTTTGCCTGGTTGACGGCAATAGGCCTGCCCTATTACATGGGACTTAAGGATAACTGGGGAAATGTAGGTACACACCTCTGCCCAACCCTTCGGGAATAAGGGCGTGATGTGGTTTTTTTTCCTGAAGCCGTTTGCTTGTGGCTCCGTCTCTGTCCTCTTAACTACTCTATGTAATTCAACAAAAGAGGGTATTCGCACTTCTCTAAAAAGAGGCACGCGATTTGTACATTACTCTGTGGTGTGTAGATTAGATCGAAGATTATGTTTCTTAGAATATATTTATTGTTTCACTGAAGTTGCAATTTTGTAATTATTGGTTCAAGCAGAATTTTGTTGAAGTTTTGAAATGTAAAAGTAGTTCTTTCTTGATTGCTTCAAGGAAGTGTTGAGGATGTTATGATGTAGGTACTAGAAACTTGGACTGAGCATTGTAGTAAATTGTGTTATTAACCCTATGTTACCTGTTATGAAACTGTCTTACATTGAGGTCTGCCTAGCCTTTTGGACCCAAGGCTCTTAAAAAGCGCGGTCAAAATGTAAGCAGCACGTCCTCTAAATTCCACTTATTTTATTCGACGCCTATGAGGAAAACCCTCAAATTAAAGGTGGTTTTTATGTTACAAATTGATGGAAATATATAAGAAATCATCCCGTAACGTTAGCTCTTCTCTTTAAAACCACAAACCGCCCAAAAACGATACATAATACCAGCCTATTATTGTCCCAGTGCTGGGCAAAGGTCTCTTCTCATATAGAGAAGGCACGAGTATTGATCACCACGCTTGCTCAAGACGGGTTGCCGATTTCAGACTTATATTAACTACTAGCTTCTGCCCGCGACTTCATCTGAGCCTATAACCTTCTTCAAGAATTGGACTATCCAATGCAAAAATATTTTTTTTAAATTTGACTGATAGTTCCGTCCCTACATAAAAACTTACAAACAAACAATTTTTATCTCTTTATATTATAAGTACAGGTTTCCTTATGATGTTTTTCCGTCTACGATGTCCAGTTATGATTACGATTAAAAGACATATGAATTTACAAAGTCACATTGATATTTGTAAATTCCCAAAAAATCAAAAGATCTCATCGAATCCTATCACAATTCCTAGCCTTTTCCCAACTATTTTGGAGTCGACTTCCAGTCTAACCAGTTGCAGCTGAATACCTGTATTTTTAATGGAGTACTGCCATTCTGACCTCCACAACCCAGTAACTGGGTAATACGATACCCCTTGGTAAGACTGGTTGTCGGACTTTCGGGCTTCCGACGACTCGTAACGACTGTCAAAGATCCACGAATGACAGCCGGGACCAACCGAGGCACGGAGGGGTCTTGGTATGTAAAGATGATCACCCATCCACGGACCAACCCCGGCAAGCGTTGCTTAACCTGATGACCCGTGCGGCTGTTATTACTTATTCACGAACTCCTCACATAATTCACAAGGAAATATCAATCTGAAATAAACACTTAATTCTATTTTACAACTTTTCCCCAAAAACGCTTCTGTTTCACAGATTACTCTGTACAATTGGACGTGTACACCTAAAATAGGCGGTTGACGTGTTGCGACCGCGACATTTGCGACTATAAATCGCAGTCGCGCTCCGTCGTTCATTATTTATACGATTCCGTCGTTTTATTTATTGCTCCTCTTATGTTTTATGTTTTGTATTGGAAGATGAGGATTGATAATGTGTAGGCAATCATACAACGTGTTGATATGTATACAGGGTGGCCTGCTTTGAACATTTTTGTCGGTTATTAGAAAAAACATAACCGCCGAAATAATTCTACGCTAGGAGTCTAGAATCATGTGCTGAATTCATGGTTACAGTTTACGCGTCGATGTCTACCATCCTGTATATCCTACTAATTAATTATTAATATTTATTTAATATTAAATATATATATTATTATAAACGCGAAAGTTTGTGAGGATGGATGGATGTTTGTTACTCTTTCACGCAAAATCTACTGAACCGCTTTGGATGTTTGGTACACAGATAGTTTACAACCTGGATTAACACATAGGATAATTTTTACCGCGATATTCTCATGGGATCGAGACTTAAATGCGGGTGAAGCCGCGGAGCGCTGCTAGTACATAATATTTTATAAGAGTAACGGTGGAGTTTCTTGCCCATTTTTCTCAATACGAAAATATACCTTTTGGAAGGAGTGTCTAGAGTCAATTCTATTTTCTTTTAAATTTGACATTCAAAACTGTCTTTTAATAACTGCTGCACGTACCTGAAGGTTTCTTTTAGAAGCACTGATGGACGGGTCGTCAGAAGCTCGAAAGTCTGACAACCAGTCTTACCAAGGGGTATCGTATTACCTAGTCACTTGGTTGTGGAGGTCTGATAGGCAGTCGCTACATGTAAAATACTGGTATTCAGCTGCATCCGGTTAGACTGGAAGCCGACCCCAACATAGTTGGGAAAAGGCTAGGCAGATCGATATTTTTGTTGCAGAATATGTTTAATTATCCCAAATATCAATTTAACAGTTACAATATCCAGAAACAAGCTAGCTTTAGCTCCATCGCATCAATCGAGGCCGCTCCTGCCGTCTTGAACAAACCGCGCTCGATTTGTTATGCGGAACCCTATTCACGTTTCATTGGGTTCCGTACAGTTAAACTAATAGCATCTAAATATATTGGACAGAGTTTAGTCCAAGTATTTAGTGTGTGTTTGTCAATGTCTATAGTAACGTTTTAACGAGGTAATTTATTACTTACGATAACCAACTTTTAATGATTACCCGACTGCCCCAGAAGGAAGGTAAAGTTTTTGGAGAGTATGTATGTATGTATGTCTATTTCTTTGGCACGCTCTGTAGCCTAAACGGCTTGATGGATTTTAACTTATGAGATGTCGTTAGATTCGTCTTAACTGTAGTAGTGACAAAGGCTATATAACATTTATATATTGCATCTGCAAATAAGTAAAAAAAAAGGAGGGGATGGTTTAAAAATAAAAACTACATTATTGAAATCAAATAAAAGCTAGTAATGGGTCAATTAAATATAATACATATTTTAATAAAACTAAAAAGCTTTAAATAAAGCAAATTATTAAAAAAAAAAAAAAAACAAAAAGCCCGATTGCAAAAACATAACAGAAAAGACAAAAACAAGCATTATGTTATAATCTATAAAATTTTGGTATTCCAAGCGAGGGACAAACAAAAATTATATCATAATTTCAGGTTATTGCTTATTACCTTGATATCGAGTCCTGCTATGTCGAGTCGCCTTGGTAATAAATCGAATAAATAAGGTGCTGTCCCACAGACAATGGGGCACCATATATCGTGTCCAGCGTGTCCTGGCGCCTGCACAATGCAGGAGATGATGGAGGCTCTGAAGGTGCCAAATTATTGGCTGACTATATAAATTGCCATCGACCCTCTAAAAAGAAGAAGCTATATATTATTGCTAATCCGGCACTAATCCAGACTCCTGACTGCGCCTGAGTTCCATAATGGGCAAACTCCATAACACTTAGTTCGACCTGAAGTTGAACCCAAGACCCTATGTAGACAGTCATTACGGCTCACTTGACCTGCTCAATGAGCTGTCTAAAATAGGGTTGAGTTAATGCATGCATGCCATCTATCGGGACAGGTCAGCTTGAAATAATATAATATTTGGACCTCTGAGTTTATTTCGGCATTTCTCAGGGATCAGTCAGCTAAGAAATGCACCTTTTATTTCTAAAATATTGATCAAGAAAATGACGTGTAAAAATTTTTAAGACCAACTTATAGAAATAAATATCATTTCATCATTTAATTTCATTCAATGTTTTCTATCGTAAAATAAAATTGAAGTATTAACTAAGAAAAACCATTGCCATCCAACGTGGCAACGCTGTCAGCCTTTTCCCACTGACAGCGATGCAAACAATTTTTTTGATGCTCAATGAATTCTTCCGCAATTTTTTCCTTTATATATGTACAGTGTTTCTATTTTCTTAATGTCCCTCGGGAATCATCGCATTTACGAAGAAAAACGAATGCTAATTTCCATGTCCATCAATTATTAGATTTATAGAGCTGTAAAACTATTTTCCTATCTATCGTGCCTGCGACTTTAGCAGCTTTCCTACCATTTTTACATTAATAAAAAGAGTATTAACAACTCTATATACTGCCTAGTCGATTGAGAGCGTCCGGTCTGCACCAAGTGCAAAGGGCAACTGATAGAAACGACTGACGAAATACCAGGTTTGCCGAGGGACATTAAGAACATATTTGTACTGTACTAGTAAGGACATAATAAAGATTATTTTAAACACAATGAAATGAATTTAACTGGTAAAAAAAAGAACCAAGAAACTTATCTACAAAACGTGTTTCTACCCACTGGATAGATAATGTACTTAGTAATACCACTTTACACATTTCTTTGTTGTATAAAAAGATATTTCCTTTTCAACGGTGACAACCTTTTTCATGATACGAAAAGCATTATATCTAAGATATAGTATCTTTTAGACACTATAAGACTTTTAGTCTCCGATTTTTGGGAACCCATTCAATGTTTTTGTCAAATCAAATGTCAACTCTATTTGGTTTTTGTTGTGATTTTGGTAAACTAATCACAATACCCGTAATGAAACTGGAGTTTATCATCATCTGCCTAACCTTCTCCCAACTATGTTGGGGTTGGCTTCCGGTCTAACCGGATGCAGTTGAATAGGTAGTGGGGGTATCACTGCGAGCCTTAACAGAATACCAGCGCTGCGGTATTTATTTATTTTTAAATATCGCAGCATCATGCTGAGATAAGAGCCTTTTTGGCCTCGCACAGGTCGTTATTATTTTTGTTTGTTAGTTTATAATGCTCCTTTTTATTTTTGTTAATATTTTTTTTTTTTCATTACTGTTTTGTATTTCCTGTGCGTGTCCCAAATAAAATATTTTTCTTTCTTTTTTTTTTATACACTGGTATTCAGCTGCATCCGGTTAGACTGGAAGCTAACCGGATGCAGCTGGGTTATACTTGATGGGTTATACTTCATAATATATAGATTTGGGGTAGGCAGAATCTACAGAAGGCTACCTGCTACGATCCTTACATACTCCTTTGGCTTCGTTCACGTTCATACATCGGGTCATACAGGCACGCCTGTTCGAGTACTGTCACACTTGACCCTTTTGACGCACGAATAAGGTCAGTGTAGGGCCTACACTGACCTTACTGGTGCTTCAAAAATTTCAACTCGGACCATTATAGGGCGTCCCCTCCCAGCGTTTCCACACACAAAATATATATCTTTTATAATCATGTTTTATTTATCCTCTGAACATGACCAAACCAAAGCATATATAGCCATTTTTGTCACTGCAAACTTCAATATTTTCCCATAATCGGAAAATACATTTTCGAACAAAACTGCACCGATTACAAGCTATACATTATTTTTATATATTTTTCACACCATTCGGAAAACAGCGAGTTTATTTGAAATAAATGTGCCCTATAAGTTACAACACAATAACAAGTAGTCCACGTTTCTTTATTTACGAGAAAACCCGATACAAACTAGTGTACGGGATATTTTTATTTATTTTAAAAGCGTGAATAATGTTCGCCGTATCAGCACGTGGAACTGGGCTAGTGGTGGGATGTTTGTCTCTGATTCGAACTGCGGGCAAGAAAGAGGGAGAAAAGCAAGTTTTTCTGTCACTAAAATTGTTGCGGTGTATATTCAGTTTTGAATCTATGCAATTGCAGTTAGGATTTATTGGCAATTCGTCATTTTGTTGATGTAAAAATGTGGTCCCTTGCCAGCATGGTAATCGTTGGTCGTTGTAATGTAAGTCTATTAAAATTCAGTAGAAATTAGTATTGACTTATATTTTCCCGCAATTTTTTATGTTTTTCCGCGTCTTCTTCGTGATGGCTTGCGTTCAGTTTATTTAATTTTAAAATTTTTAGACAACAGCTAAACAAGAAGTTGATATTAGATTAAGACAACAGATAATCTACATTGCCTTTTAGATATCAAGCTCAGTTTAGCGCAACCCCTCAGTATGACCAGATCTTTTTAAACATTGTAGGTGTCTAGTGTCAATCCACAAAGCAAACTAGCTGCATTATAAGCCACAACAAGGTATATTTTTCAAAAGCAATCCATAGAAAGATCGGAACAAAACAAGAACGGAAACATCACTAGTTATAAATTGCTTACCCATGTTTCAAACCGAAGCGATATTTGTTACGACTGCTGTTAAAATGTATTCCCTGGGTTTGGCTGCGGTGCCACGGGTTTCAGTCATGAAGGTTGATAATTAGAGGTTGTATAACGACTCCTGGAAGTTTTTGGGTCAGCAGGAATGTTTGGAAACGGTAACTTTACTTTTTATACGAAATGGAGCTGTTTTAACATAATTTGAACGGTCTTCGCCTAGTAACTTAAAATTGACGATATATACATAGGTCATCATCTATTTTTTATTTATTTTTTTCGTGGGCAATTATCAAATAACTTCTCCCGCTCTGTGCGGAGCGGGAGGGCGTGTCAGACTCTTACTGACTAAAACCCACCCGTGTTCCTTCAGTTGCCATGTTGCCGGGGGCGACGATTTTCCTTTCGAATTTCTTCGCAACCCCGGCAGGCATCGGCCCTAGCGTATCCCGTCAATTCTGCTCATCCATCACGTTCATACATCTTATAAAAGCTGTTGTGATTACACCACACCCTTTTGGAAGAAATCACCAGTCTGATGTCTCTGTTTGTGTTATCTGTGTTTGTCATCCCTGTATTAACTCCAAAAGAGGAACTATGGAGTTGGTTTTCCGTTCTTCTCTAAAAGAGTATCATCATGATCATCATCATTTGACCTAAAAGACGTCCACTGCTGGACATATGCCTCCCCCAAGCACCGTCAAATCGACCGGTTATGTGCTTTCCGCATCCAGTAGATTCCTGCGGCCTTCACCAGGTCATCGGTCCACCTTGTGGGAGGCCTTCCAACGCTACGTCTTCCGGTACGCGGTCGCCACTCCAGAACCTTTGGTCCCATCGGCCATCTGTTCTGCGGGCAATGTGCCCTGCCTACAGCCACTTAAGTTTGGTGAAGGGATATTATACCCTTTAAACCGGGCAACTAGCTTCAACTTTCTGAATGACTCTGGCAATTCAAAGTATACCTGTAAAAAAGGAGATAATATAAGGAAAAAAATCAAAGAAAACCCTATTCAACCAATTACCATTTTTTACGGTTACAGCGCAATTTCTAACGAATCTCATTCACTAGACTATTGACATTGCTGAGAGAACAATAAAGCTCGCCATTCACTATGCTGCCAACTCTCGAAAGTGAGACTGTCGCATATCACACGCCTTTTATTTGTATTGCCGTTCTGATGTGAATTACGGTTATGTTATGCTATTAATGTTGCTATTATTGTACTATGAATTGATGGCACTGTGTAGCTGTTTGTTTGTGTCCGTGGAATGGTGCGGACTTCGGAAAATGTTGAAAGTTTTTAAATTTAAATGCAGTGTCTAAAGAAGTACTTACAATTTATGTGTTGGTGTAAATCTTATACGATAGCCATTTTATCTATTTATTTTAAGCGACACAGGCCAAAAGTATGGCTAAAACTAAACATAGGAGTGAAATCTTCTATCTTTTAAGAACATCGTTATCTTCGGCAGTACAATCAGTATAACATTTCAGAGGCGCAATTCCTTTTTTTTTAAGAACTTTAGCATTGCGTCTTCATCTGTCAGAAAGACCTCTAATTACATCTTTGTCAAATTTTTGACATTGATTATCGCTGGGATGAGATTGCGCCCCGAATTTAAAGGTTTTTTTAAGTACACTACTAGCCTTTTTTGCTAAGCAGTGTTCATTTATTCTGTATGCGTCACTTCTCGTAACGAATCATTTCATCTGCAAAGTGAAATAACACAAAATTATCTGTCATAAAAGTGTCATAGTTTAGATTGAAATTAAATCATTCAAAGATACATTATGCGAGAAAATTACATCAGCGACAAAAATTGGCAAAAAAACAAAACGCAACGATTAATCGTCTCACGAACAGCTCACATTACCTGAAGAAGGCTCCTAAGTCTCAGGTAGAATGCTCCACGTTCCCACTTCAGCTATAATCCGATCTTTCAAGTACCTACCCACTGGACCGTATAAGTTTCAGTCCCTGAAAATTCTCTAAGATATATTCTTTGTCTTTTTCTTCAGGAGTTTCAATTAGAGTCGATTTTTATAATGAAGATCTAGCATTCTTTGTTTAAACTTAAAGGATGTTGTTGTTGTTGTTATTGTTGCATTTCTTTTGTTTTGTTGTTGGCTTTGTTTATATTGGAAGCTTGTTTATTCATTGTTACCTGGCGGACTGTCTTAGGTATCTGCTTGTAGTTTTTTTTTTTTTACCGAATTATTTTTAACATCACTGTTGGAATGTAACCAAATGCCAAGACTGTACTACTGAGCTTCGAAGTTTAAAATACCGATGTACTGTATTCATAAAGTTTAAAATTACGATTTACGTAAGTGAGAATGTACGCTATGACGAATGACTTAATTGAGAATGTTTATAATCGCGATGTACGGAACTTCGAAAGTTTGCTCTGACGACTTACTAAATTCCAAATGTTTACCATCAACATTCTGAGCCAGTATTTCGCTTTTATGTGTATGAAAGTAAGGATAACTTAATTAAAATTTTGGTAGAGGATAAGTAAGTTCAGTTCATATAAATTTTGTGTAACTAGCTAGATACTAACTTGTTAATGTGTGAAATTCGATGATTACAAAATTTTAATTAAGTTATCCTTAAATATACCAAAATTTTAATTAAGTTATTCTAACATCTTTACACATAAAAGCGAAATACTCGCTCAGAATGTCAATGGTAAACATTCGGAATTTAGTAATTCGTCATAGCAAACTTTCGAAGTTCCGTACATCGCGATTATAAACATTCTCAATAAAGTAATTCGTCATAGCGTACATTCTGACTCACGTTAATCGTAATTTTAAACTTTATGAAAACAGTACATCGGTATTTTAAACTTCGAAGTTCAGTAGTACAATCAAATGCCAATGCTTTTTAGGGTTCCGTACCCGAAGGGTGCCAAACAGAACCCTATTAGTAAGCATCCACTGTCCGTCCGTCTGTCTGTCAGCGGGCAGTATCTCATGAACCGTAATAGGTAGACAGTTGACAATATCACAGAATGTGTATTTCTATTGACGCCATAACAGCAAATAATAAAAACATCATACAAGAAATATGTTTTTTTTCGGCATTTTTTTGCTTCTTCCCTTCGTGTGCGAGTCCGACTTGCCCTTGGCCGGTTTTTACTAATTAAGATTGGTGGTAGCAGTACAAATTTAATATCAGTAGACAGGTTAAGGTTGGTTATAGTAGTAATCTAATTTGCGACACAACCGGATGTGAAAACTCTTCACCAGAAGAGGCCTTTGACATGCATACGGTACCTATTTATTTAGCTTCAAATATAAAGTAAATTTTCTGGCTTTTAGGACTCTATCTACACTTGAACACGTACCAGGTTCTGAACCTTAAATGTAGTACTATCCTTAAGACATCTTTTTGGCTACATTTTCAACCATAAATCAATTTATTTGCGGTCTGCGCAGCAACTCATCTTCTTCAAAATATGATAAATGATTTTATTACTGTTTGTAAAAACACTTTAACACGTCAATCATATTTTTTAAACTAGATGAGGTCGGCGTTTCCTATCTGACTAATCTGAAGAGAAAGGCCGAAACAAACTCAGAGGTCACAGTCTCTTTTAAAATCCAGACATAATCTTGGTCAGATTATGTGATTGTGAAGACCATGTAGATTTGCTGTCTGAAATGGTCTCTTGAGGAAAGAACCAAGTCTGAGTGGACCTGTCCAGTCAGTGCACGCATTTGTCAGTAATCGTGCAGCTCAACTCAGAACTTTAGGAGCTCAACGATTCGACTTGGATGTGAAAAAAAAATTGAATTATATAGCCCAATTCTTGAGGAAGGCTTAGGCTATTTAACATCACGCTAGAACCCTTAGGAGCCGAGCAAATCGACAAAAAATTTGAAAGAACGCTAAGCGTAAACGAAGTAATAGCGCGGGCGGGTGATGCCATGTGTGGGGTGGGTTGGAAGCCGAACTTTTACGTGGATGAAGTCGCGGGCAGAAGCTGGTATCCATATATATTCTTATATCAGTGTTCCCCGAGGGTAGTTACTATAATTACCATCTCGTATAAAACGTCTGCCCAAGCATGAAATATGCAAGAGAACAACGGTTTGTTAAAGCATTTAAGTTTGTATGTTCACCTTTGCAAATAACTGCTTCGGCTTTTCATTAGCAGACTATGTACCTGAAATTCCACGTTATATATTGTCGAAATGTTGGATAATATATTTATGTGAGAGAATAGAGATGATATATAATGTGGTTACTGCATTGTTGATGTGTAGGGATGGCAGAATGTTAAGAGAAACTAGCAGTATATATGAAAAAAATATCGGCCAAGTGAGAGTCGGACTCGCATACGAAGGGTTCCGTGCCGTATTAAGATCCAGCAAAAAACGCCGAAAAAAACACGTTTCTTGTATCAGGACCCCCTTTAATTATTAGTTTTATTGCACAACTCATAATGCGAAGCATTAGAGAGTGCTCTGCGATCGAAAAATTTGTTTCTGCAACTGTTTTTTTATTGTTACACTCCTGTTAGTACACAGAATCTACTTAATTTATATACCATTGTATATATAGTTTAATGGAGATTAATACGGTATTTTCTTTTCTGTCTTTGACAGTACATAAAGATTGCGAGGTGAGAATTTTTAACCATATTGATGGGTAAAAAATCAGTCAAAAAATACTTCATGAAAAATCGTTTACATTTTTTTCTGTTTTTGAATGAGCTTTATGAGGCGTGCACTTTTGGATTTTCCAAATATTTATTTTTTATTATTTGTTGTTATAGCGGCAATAGAAAAAATAGCTATTAAAAATCTGAACTTACATGGAGACAACTTTTTGGCAGATGTAGAAACCACAATTATAATATTACCTAAGTACCCTGTCAAGCGTGTCCTTTTGCTTGCACGTTACACGAACTGATGGTGCCAAATTCGAAACCAGATTCTGGACTGACTCTATTTGTTTTCAATTTCACCATAGGCACATTGCAACATCTACTATTATCTGCCAAATTCTATTGTCATGAACAGCCCTGCAAATACGTCAATAGTCAACATAGCTACCCACATTTTATAGACTCACTGAAGAGAGTTTCAGCGAGAGTTGCAAGCAATTGTTGAATTTTATGCTTAATTTAACACAAGCCATACTTCACACGAGTGCAGGTTTGTGAAAAATGTCTGTGCATTCGAGAACAGGACTAGAATAATGGAGAAATTGGTTCAGAAGGTCCAACACCATCCAATCAGCTTTAAGAGAAATGCCTATGTACCTATTGCTTATTTACATAGAGTGAATCGGTGACCGAGGCAACCCAAACCGGGAAGTAGGAAATTTTTGTCTATTTGGGATTGTTTTACCCGACTACGGCGAAGCAAAAAGGAGGGTTATGATTTTGACCGGTATGTATGTATGTTCATCTGTTACCTCATAACTTCTAAACTACCGATCATAATTTGACAAATGAGGTATCATTGGAAGCGTCTTGATTGTCCGCTGGTTATAGGCTATGTGACGTCACATTAAATATGGCGCACTCTAGAGGACGTAAATTCATAAAATAAAAAATTGTGCCGTGTTGAGTATCAAATGAAAGGCTTGTCGACATTACAAATTTGTATATTATCATATTGTCTAAGTAAATAAATATGTTAAAATTGACAAAACAAGCAAAAGTGAGACTGTGCTACTTACGGCGCAGCTGTAAAATTACTACCTTTTATACAATAAAACACAAACAAAAAAAAATTAAAGCTGTTCTGCTATTAGGTACTGTATCACGAAATTATAACCCCAAAATAATTGAAGTAAAAGTAAGTTCAAAAACTAAGACCTGACTATTGAAAAATGCTCTAAAAAGTAGGAAACAAGAAAATGTTTCAGATAGAAATCAAGACATAGGTACAAAAATGGTCAAGGTAAAGCCGTGGTCGCATGCCTGTACAACTACAAAATTATAATGTCATGCGACCACGGCTTTACCTTGACCATTTTTGTCTTAATTTCTGTTTGAAATATTTTCCTGTTTCACATACTTTTTAGAGCATTTTCAGTAGTTGGATTTTAGTTTTTAAACGTACTTTGATCCTCTAGTTGACATTGTTATCGACTACCCATGGTAATTTTTATAACACTAATGGTAGGTACATTATCTCCCTAAGCACTTCGAAGCACGAAATCGTTAGAAATGGTCTTCTAAAAACCAGTAATTTTTATGGCTTTCGATGGTGCGATCGTGTTTTAAAACTCGCAGAACGATTGCTGTTCACGGTATCCGAAACCCTTTAGGTTCCTTTCCTTCCATCATCCATCTATATTTTTGACCACATAGACTGGAAGCTTTTAAAGCGCTAACTCCCTGGGACGCCATGGCGACGTCGCCGGCTACGTATCCAAACAATTCGTATTGAAATGTATGCCAGTTAACTCTCTTGGCACACTCTGGCGACGTCGCCAATTTGGAAGCGTATCCACGACCGACCAACTCCTACGTGGAGGGATACTCTGGCGACCTGGTAACGCGTAGCCAAGTCGCCAGTATTTTATTTTATTTTATACATGTAAGTTACGCCTCCCTCAATCAGTGACCAACTGATCGCTAGGACGGATGCCCGCGTGTTACAGGCTACGTATTAGGCAACCTCGTTTGGCTACGGTAGGTAGCCAGAGGTAGCCATGACTATATAGCCAGCGACGTGGCCATGGCGTCCCAGTGTGTTAGCGGTCATAGTGATAGCTGCTTTTTTTGGTTACTTGCAGGATTTTCCAAATTTATTGTTCTGAGTAGCTTTTCTGTCTTTTCCTACATAATGTGACAAAGACAAGCTATAACATGTCTCTGTGAATACTTTACTAGTGTGTCTTGTAAAACGAGTAAGTTTGAACATGTCGGTATGTTTCAGTTTTAAGACAGACAATGAGTCACTTTATACCTAACGGTTTTAGCTGTAAATCGGCTATTGACAACTGACACCCCTAGTCCGTTCAGTTATAAAAGTAGGTATTGCGTCAGACGAATGACGTCCACTGCTGGACATAGGCATCCCCCAAGCATGGCCACTTCGATCGGTTCTGTGCTTCTCGCCATCTCCATTGCCCATTGGGTGATTCTCAGCCGTATTTTTTTTTACCTAAACTTGTATTCACATAGTTTGCTATACGGCATAATCTAACAGTCCTTATGTTAAAAAATAAATGTATAAATCAGTCTGCGTTCAGCGCTTGATGTGGCAACACGCCGTGTTCGAGTTCGCGACAAGTCAATCGTCATCCTGAGGATGCCTCGTTGAGAGGTGAAACACGTGTCGATTTCTTTCAGGGTTTTTTATGGCTCTTTAGGAATAGCTAAGCGGAACAGGTTACTAACTATATCCACGTTTATTGTATTTTATAATGGATTTCCGCAAGGTCACGCCTGAATCAATGAACTAAAATAAATGGCATAAATTTATAAAAAGGCATAACACATCTAACTTCTGCCGACTCTATGTAATTAATTTATTCAGTTTTTACTTATTTTCTGTTTCTTTTAATAAAATTATATTTTACGAGTGCTGCAATATTTTTTAGTCACCGTACCATAGAAAGTCTATTTTCACAAGACCAGTGAAGCGGGTAAACTGAAAACGCTGGAATATTCAGCCCAATGATTAATACCTAAGTAAACTTTGAGAGGGGTCACATGAAATGCAGTAATACTGAAACAGAAGTGACTGAAATATCATGAATATTTAAGGTGGGGACAAAGAGACGTGGAATTTCCTAGTTTTCGGCGCAAGAGCATACAGAAGGTCAAGTCCATATACGAGCGAAAACGCACGCATACATTGACTAGCATATATATAACGTCCCAACAACAATTGTAGGGCAGTTGCCCACCAGACACAACACCCGTCTGGTCGGAGGATCCTCCCTTTTCTATGGAGGATGAGTGAACTTTATACCCTGTTCCTCATACCTTTATGGACACGATTCACGTACAGCGAGTGCAAAAGCACTTGTGACTGGCATTTGTTTTAGATCGTTGTATGTACAGTACAACTATGTTCTTAATGTCTCTCGGCAAACCTCGTGTTTCGTCAGTCGTCTGATTTCTATCAGTTGCCCTTTGAACTTGAGCAGACCGGACGCTCTCAATCGACTTGGAAGTATATGGAGTTGTTAATACTGTTTTTACTTAATATAATTTATTTTAAAAATGGTCGGAAAGGTGCTAAAGTTGCAGGCACGATAGATAGGACAATAGTTTTGCAGCCCTAAGTTCACACGAAAATCAAAACAAAACTACAATAAAGTACTCAGTTCTGAATTCAAATTATTATACAAGATAAATCTAATAATTGATGGACATGGAAATTAGCATTCGTTTGTATTCGGAAATGCGATGATTCCCGAGGAACATTAAGAATTGCGCCTGTTTTCGGTCATTGTATGGAGCTGGGCTTCTGTACCTATCTATTTTGTGCTAAGAGTATTTGACTGGAAACGTGTACATACATAAATTATAGCGGCTCGAATTGAAATCGTTGTCGGCTTAAATGAGATCTTTTGAAGGCTTTAGTACGTGGAATGATGTTGTTCGTGTGTTAAATCATGAGGTTTAGGCGGTGTCTTTGAACCATTATTATTTTAACCGTCAATAGTAACTACAGTAAGTTTCCTTAGTGAGTATGACAGGATATAATTATACATCAGTTTTCTACGAGCGTTGATGTCTGTTCACTGCTGTACATCTATCTTAATTATCTCAGATATTCGCAGTCACATAAGATTGCATTTTTTTTAAAGTGAAAACTTCTTTGGGCGCGTTGGGCATTTTTGAGAGGGGTTAAACCAATAATTTCGCGACACTGTGACGACACCAGCCTTTGACCATTAAAAAGACATCAACGCATTGATTACCTCGGTGGCGATTTTTTTTTCCAGTTTTCACTGTTTTTTAAATTACGTTTTGGTCCTGCTTTTGATCATCATGATAATTAACATCTGATGGAAAGCAATTGCAGAAGGTTTTTGCAAATTGTTTTAAAGGACAGGAAGGTGCTGATCTCCATTTTCTATATTAACTCTAGTTACAACAAGCGACTGGTGACGAAAACTGTACCTGTCTTCCTTTTGTAAACCAACTTATTACAATCCACCTCTGTCGAATCGGTACTGTAAATAATAGCACATAGTCATGTATGAACAGAGCAGTGGTGGCCCAGTGGTAACGGCCGCGATTTACGAGTTGTAGGTCGTAAGTTCGAACCCTGACAGACGCCTTACTTTGTGTAAATTATTTCATCACCACTGCTCCCAAAAACGGGGAAAGAAAACACGGTGAGGAAACCGGCATGTCCTAGAACCAAAAAAAATCGTGTTTCATCTCCCAACCCGCACTGGGCCTGCGTGTTGGATTACGGCCCAGTCCTTCTAACTGAGAGGAGGCTTGTGTCCCAGCAGTGGGAACATTATAGGCTATATTATGCTATGTGGGAACTGGACTAGCCGTGCAGAATAACAATGTACAGAGAGAGTCCAGTTCATTCTTTACTCTTCAATCCCTTCGACAATTTCCTCTAAATCTCCCCCAAACATAGCAACTTACAACACAATAAATCAATTTCTACCAACTTTATAATAGAAAATATTCAAAAATAAACTAACAATAGAAGATTTAAGAAGACTACAGTGTGGCGGTGCCAAGTCGAATTGTCAGTATTTACACTCAACCGCTCTCGTCGGGCGCTGGACGAAATATGAATAGTAATTCTTGTCTCTACTGCAGTTTAGGGTTGGTTGCAAGCGGGTGAGCAGAAGCACTAGTGGTTCTTAAAATGGTAAAGGATTTTTAGTGGATTTGGTTTGAAGAGAGAACATGAAATAAAAAATTATTGGGGACAGTTGTTACTTGTGATCTTTTGTTTTTCAATGACGAATATTTACCGAAATTTGGAAATTAGAAAACGGTAACGCGTTATTTTTTTAATTGCATCTGATTTCCAAATATGAGTAAATTAAAGCTGCTGGCTCGTACATGTTGAATTTTTATATAGATTTTGATAGGCTAATCCAAAATACGGTATTTATTGAAAGATGCTCAAGAAGTCTGCTTCGTTGGTTTAGTGGTCGCAAGCGCTACTGCTGAGTATGAGGTCCTGGGTTCGATTCCCGGATCGGGCAGAGTGTTATTGGGTTTTTCCATCTGGAATTTCTCAGTAGCAGCCCGAAGTCTGGATTTGTGCCCGGTGGATGGTTGATAGCTCGCCGGTTATTACATTAGATTTTTGAAAAATACCTTTCCACTTTTTGATTTGACTATCAAATCCCACCCTATATTTTATCAGTTTCAAAAACCTATTTTATTATGAAAATGCTTACCAAACGAATCGAAACACAAATACAAACCCAATCGTGTTCTATTTAAACAAAAAGAACGAATCCCTATCATATTCTTTACCAATACAATCCATATTAAAATTGGCGTTGATAATAACAGCAGGTATGAAGGTATAAAGCATGTTATCTTATACATCTAATGAGAAGCCCACAATGAGCTTGTGTAGTGTTGCAACATCCATTACTGGTCGGATCGAATTCACTTCTTAGAGCGAGATGTGGGAAGTGGATGGAGTTGGTATTTCAATTAACACTACTACTTCTACTGATTTTCGTATCGCGTATTGGTAACTTTGCAATTAGATTTCACATGCTTCAAAAACGGTGAAGGAAGACATCGTGCATCGTGAGGAAACAGGAATGCCTGAGAGATATTTCTCGACGGCATGTGAAGTCAAGTCAGAGGCCCATAGGCGGCTTAAATCTCACACCTGGTTAGTTACAAACTACACGAAAAAATGAAAAGTAGAAGAAATTTACTGACTTCCATCCTTTTGTTTTCTTGAAAAATAAGATAATAATAACACATGTCAAGGTAAAAAGATTAATCAGTCAGCAAAGTTAGTTGATTTTTAAAAATAACACAAATACTTATTAATAAAAAAATTAACTACCTTATTAATGAAAAAACACAAACGTATTTGTGGAGACTCTTTTAGTAGGTACAGTACACCGCATATCAGTGATAAGACTTGCAATACGAAAATTCAAAAGAGAACCTTGAGCCCTCTTATTTTTTTGGCTGGGAAATTATCAAATAACTTCTCCCGCTCTGGACGGAGCGGGTCGGCGTGTCAGGCTCTTACTGACTAAAACCCACCCGTGTTCCTTCAGTTGCCATGTTGCTGGGAGCTACGATCTCCCTTTCGGGCTTCTTGGCAACCCAGGCAGGTCATATTATTAACTGATGTGCGATTTACTGTACACCATTGTCTTAGTGATTCCAAAGATGAATAAAACTGCATCTCTGTAAACACCTTTGATTGCATAAGTTGCAATGCAATTTTCCTACAAATCATTTAACCTTCTCAGATGTACTTTTAGCTATACTTCGTGCGCAGTAAATACCGCATCTACCACCCGCAAACTACTCTTCCCTCCACGCGAATACCCATTATGGTGCACCTTTTGATGTGCTTAGCCCCATTGAGTAAGATCGTGATAAGCCCTGATTGAATCTACGATACAAATCACATTGTTCTCCTTTATAATTAGTTTTGTATCAGTGTTGAAAAATTATACGAATTATTAACGTTGGATTATTTTTTGTTTTAAAGCAAGGTGTTATGAAGGTAAAGAGGCCAATTTGTTAGAAGGGGGTCGACCATGTGGAAGAGCACTTACATCACCAAAGGGATTATCAATGGGTTGATGAAATTTCAGACAGAAAAAATAAAATCTAGTCTCCTTTGCCAGCGATTTCGATGAAAAGAAATGTGTTTATTCTGTAAATTGGATATCGAAATCACTTTTACGTGTCATATAAAATTTTTTTTAAAAAATAAGCTAGATGACTTTAGCGTTTCTTATCTGGCTACTCTGAGAAGAAAGGCCGAAACAAACTCAGAGGTCACAGTCTCTTTTAAAGTCCAGACATAATCTTGGTCAGGCCATATGAAGACCATGTAGATTGGTGTCTGAAATGGTCTTTTGAGGAAAGAACCACACAGATTTAAGTAGACCTGTCCAGTCAGTGCAAGCATTTGTTGGCTCCAATCAACTGTTTGTCGCAATAGCGTAGTGTCACAGTGACAATATTATTTCATATGTCCCTGAAAGGGTCTTCTTCTTTGAGGATGTTCTAACACGAAAAGGACGTAAATTATTATTATGGACAAGTTGATAAAACAGTCACTGTCACACCCTATGACTGCTCGGAATGCTGCTATGTTGTTTTATATAATAATATTCGAATAAAAGCCGATTGAATTATATCGTGGCGACCCGAACATGATTCAACGAAGGGTAGATGCCGAACGCAGTTAGCTATCGGAATTAAAGCCGTATATGTGTAGTCGACTACCTCGTTGGTCTAGTGGTCATAAGCGCTACTACTGAGCATGAGGTCCTGGGTTCGAACCTGGGTCGGGCAAACTGTTATTGGGATTTTCCATCTGGGATTTCTCAGTAGCAGCCCGGAGTCTGAATTTGTGCCCGGTTGATGGCAATAGGCTCGCCCCCTTTTACATGGGACTTAAACATAACTGGCGAAATGAGGGTGTATATGCAGGTACATTTCTACCTAACCTTTCGAAAATTACAGGCTGTCAAAGATCCACGAATGACAGCCGGGACCAACGGTTTAACATGCTTTACGAGGCACGGAGGAGTATCAGTATGTAAAGATGGTCACTCATCCCCGGACCAACCCCGGCAAGCGTAGCTTAACCTGATGAATCGACCCGTGCGGCTGTTATTACTTAGCCACGAGGTCCTCATATACTGCCAAATCGATGAACAGTGTAGCCTTGATACGATAGAAAAGCTATCGAAATAATCAACAATCGATCGCCAGCCGACACTAAAACCTATATTTTCACCCAATAGCAATCCTATAAGCAAATAGGGTTCTACCATACTATTGTACTCTAATTATATTTTGTATGATAGAGCAAATCCCAGTGGTTCGTCACAATATACTCTATTTTCTGATAGTTATTGTGTACCGGGGAGCATTGAGATTGGACCGGCCAATTGCCTGTGTAGGGTTGCCACGAGTGTGTTAAATATTTTAGGACAAATTTTTCGTATGGGACGTTAATTTGTCAGCCATTTTACCTTTGCCCAATTTTTTTGAAGTTAAAACTTCTTTAGACGCGTTAGGAAAAACAATTGAACTCGCGATACCGTTACCGACAACTCATTTTTGTAAACGCGATTGTGCTCTTTATTTATGTTACGTTACGGATCAATGTTATACAAGTATTTTTACTTTAAAGGTTTTAGAAGTATTTTTTTTTGTGTTGTCGAGCTCCGGTAAGAAGTAGTACAGTTTCCTTTAGATTATTTCATGTGTTAAGTAATAACCCGAAAGAATGAAATAAACTAAAAAAGATTGGCGTGAAAACTTTGAAGTGTTTATCATAGATAGGTTAGAATAGGCGTTTTTTGCCCAGATGTAAAACAATACAGTTTGGATACGATTATTCTATAGTTAAGCTACATGTACCTACCCACCTTTTTTACTTCTAAATTACCTTGTTTTAACTATGAATGTACGACACTCAAACAATAGGGTGAAAATATCGTAGGAAATTGCATAACAATATTGTAATTTATACAAATTAGTCCCCAAATCCTCGTTAATTCAAATCAGAAACTTCAAGTCAAAAATCTAAATCTATAGCCAAAAAATACCACCAAATAAATATCCAAAACTATCTCACTTTACTTCTAACCCATGGTGACCGCCGCGTACAGTCACGCGCGGCGCGGTCACGGCTCCGCTTCATTACCGCGATGTTATTTTCAATCATAACTATAAACAGGTATTGTTCATCTAACTGTACTCTGAGTTCGGACGCACTGTTGCGATTGGACGACTAGGGACTGAACTGTCGTTAGTGTTCGTGAAGTAAGAAGGGGCGCACGTTTGTGGATAGCTTTTCTTTTTCTCTTTTCTCAGTATTTTATTCATTATCTTATTTATTCTTTTTATTCTTTTTCTTCATTATCTTCTTATCCTATCCTATACTATCAAATGAGCAATCTATATACATATATTTGTAATCACTTCGTCTAAAACGGCTCTAACGATTTCGATGAAAATTGCAATATAGTTGGCGAAAAATCGGGCTAGCTAGGTCTCATATCTGGGAAAATTCGTTTTCTCTATTTTCACCCGAGCTGAGCTCGGTCGACCAGGTACTAGATATTGTCTGAGGAAGATGCTGCAAGTTAATTGAATTAAAGAAGCCTACTCAAGCTTTGGTACGTTCGACCGGCGAATCTTGAAATATTAAATCGCCATGGCTGCGTGGTTGAGAGGAGAGTTGGTTATTTAGATAAAGAGCCTATAATGTCCCACAGCCCACCCAGGCCTCCTCTCTGTGAAGAGTGGACTTTATAATCCACCACGCGGACCCAGTGCGGATTGATGGATGTCACTTTTCTTCGAGTTTTTAGTTCTAGGACATGCCGGTTTCCTCACAATATTTTTCGCCACAGATTTTGAGCTGCCAATAATAATGTTGTTTTCTATTCAGCGTAGAATAAAGTTAACAAACGCGGTCAAGACAAGTCGTGAGTGTGCGCCGCATCTAATAATGGTAGCAAATAACGGGGATTTTGATTAGACATACCATCGCTGATCTATTTTACCTACTGTGTTCGAATTGAACATGATTTGTGGAGCATTTGAGTTCGTGATAAGGAAAGTCGAAAGGTTAAGCTACGGGTCATGAGGTTTGGATTTGGATGGGGGAATAATGGAATCAATTTTGTCTATTCTATAGACTGCTTGCTCCTTAAGTCACTTAATATATAGAATGCTAATCTAATTTAAAAGATCGTGCTATTTCATTCAATTGTTGGAAGTTGACTGAAACAGGTTCTTAGCTGCCATGGCTTATTTTAATTTTTGAATTGTTTTTATATTTTTATTACGGACGCTTTTAACGTGCACGCCTATCTGCATTGTTCTCACATGTATAATTTCAACATGAATGATGTAACCAATATTTTGATTTTAAAAGAGTGTCCGTGGAGTTTGTTGCCCGTTCTTCTCCATACGAACCTACTACGCTTTGGAATGGGCAGCTTCATCTTTCTTACTTACCCCTTGACAATTCAAAAGTGCCTGTAATTGGTTTATTTGAAATATATGCTTTGAATTTTTGAGTTTTGACAGAATTACCTATGGTTTAAATATATTTAGCGCTAAACGTATTTAGTGATAAGTGGTGAGAAAATTTAAGTTTACACAGTCGCCGTTGCTGAAATCAAGTTTTCTAGTAACCAATCAATGATTATAACTATCCATTTTCTAAAGTATTAATATATCTACATTAGGAGTTGCCTTATCACTCTCCATTTCTTAAGGTTTTTGATCTTTTAGTACATTTTGTCAACTTTGACTCTACGACTGTTTTGTAACTAGTTTGCACGCCGTCATTTGTTTTCATAAAAACGATAATCCGTCTTATTATAAACACTCTTGACTTAGTCTGCACACAGCCTTAAAATCTACCTTTTAATATTTATAACATGCAAAGTAGGGCTCTTAAACTATTACCTTAACAAAACTGCTCATTCCCAGACGCCATCTTGAATACCCACCTCAAGTTGTTAACAAGAAATAGTGAAAATACTAAATACCTCCTGTACAAACCTAGAATTTATATTGTAAAACGTTATCCTTCGTGTTTTATAGTTAAATACCTGAGTTCTAGAATTGTAGCAAGAGTGCAGCCAGCTTAGTCGGGAAGAAATCACGATTTACCTACGTGCTTTACAATGGTTGAGTTAGGGTTAGGTTTTAGAGATGAGCGGAGCGGGATATTTAAATAACATAACATACAACATCATGCCTTGTTTCCCCGGGGGAAGGATTGGGCAGAGGTGTCCCTGTAGTAGGTACACCCACATTTCGCCAGTTATGTTTAAGTCCCATGTAATAGGGGGCAAGCCTATTGCCATCAACCGGGCACAAATCCAGACTCCGAGCTGCTACTGAGAAATTTCAGATAGAAAAACCCAATAATACTTTGCCCGACTAGGGAATCGAACCCAGGATCTCATGCTCAGCAGTAGTGCTTGCGATCACTAGACCAACGAGGCAGTCCAAGTCGGGTTATTTAATTATTTTAATATAGATAAGAAATATAGAAGATGGTTGGCACATCGAAGTTTGTCAAAAGGCTACGCAGATTTGTTCACACCTTTCTTTAAATGTCGAGATCTATAAACGTTACTAAGCTCATGCTTTGTCTTTTACATGTTCCTGTCTCTTTCTCGCACTATTAGTTTGACAGTGACAGGAATAACGCTTAGCCAAAGTACATCCTAAGTAACGTTTATATAGGATAAGTAGATTTGATGTGGTGTCGGGACGAATAAAGAATAAAATGTGGAGCGAACAACGAATTTTAGTGCGGGGCGAATGCTGAATACATGGGTAAAATCTGAGTTCTTACCTAATCAATTAGTCTTCTATGTGTTCCAACCAACCAAAGGTTATAAAAATATATATTGGGTTGGCACAAAAGCAATGAGACACTACAAAACTCTATACATTTCCTTTCTTAAGTTTATTGTTTTCGATAATATTCTAGTATGTTGTAGAACATTCTAGGTACTTCTAATGTCGCCCTCGCGATTGGTTTAGTCAGTTTGAAGAAAAATGGACGAGCGACAAGTTCGAACACTACACTTATACGAGTACTTGTTTGGCCACAGTGCGCGGGCTGCGGCTGACAATATCAACACTGCATTGCGCGCTGGAAGTTCTAGCCATGCCACGGTGTCCAGATGGTTTGACCGTTTTAATTCAGGAGACAGGAGCCTTGAAAGTCAGTCATGCTCAGGACAACCATCTGCATTCAATGATGACGATTTACGCTGCGAACTGAACCAACCAACTAAAGAGCAACGGGCGACGTGACTTAGTGATAACCGCTCGCGATTCCTGCACTCAGCGACCAGAGGCGCCTATGTGACCTCAGCCTCTCGCAATCGACCAATAGGCGTCTGCAAAGTTGCACCACGACATCCGGTTCTCCGCCTTTTGAAATCAAAGTACCCCAAACGTGTCTCCCAACTGGCGGTGTTTGCTTATTGCAATATTATTAAGTGTAGTTTAGATTAATGTTGATTCCTTGGGATGTGAGTGAAACTAACAAGGTGATAATCAGATGCTTCACTTTTTGTTCATTTATGTCTTTCATCTTTCACTTGAAGTAAAACATCTAAACACAAAATAAATCAAAAGTGATAAATTAATTCATTAGAGAACCAATCCAACGGTGTTGCATTTTGGCATTCGGCATCTTTCACGCGCGCCCCGAATAATCGAAAATGAAATGAGAAAATTAATGTTAATTTCTATATTATCATTTTGTTAGTATCGTTTGAACGTAGAATTCGACAAAATTAACATTTAATTTTAATCATTTACTCCACTGAACCATTCACTCGAATGAAGCCATGACTAAAAGTCTTCAGTTTTCAAGTCTGTCTGAAGATATTTACAATCCGCTTCGCTTATGCAACGCTTATCACAGCACGACATCTCTAAGTTTCTGCGTCCGCTTGTTTACCTTGGTATAAGCCGAGACGCTCAAAGATGCTCCAGTTTAGCACAAAACTTAATTTTCCTCATTCACAGCCTGTTACGTGAATATAGGGTTCGAGGTTAGGACACATGAGGAAATAGATGAGATATTATACGTGGTGTGTATTAATATGGTAATGTATATAACATAACACATGCCATTGCATGCGGTAGCTTCTGATAACCCTCACGGGAGAAAGACGTGAGGCTACACAATTCACAACTAGACATAGGTTTAATTGAAATTAAAATTCAAAATAATTTATTTCATATAAACCTTCATGGGCACTTATGAAACGTCAGAAGCTAGGTGCACGGTTCCAATTGGTCGTTTCCTATGGAGAAAAGCCGGCAAAAACTCCACGGTTACTCTTTTACAAATAATTGGCTTTTTTACAATATTTGCAAATAACAGTGTGAATAGGTATGGAAGGACAGTGTAGGTCTTTCAACAAGTACCAGGTACTTAAAGGAATAGAAAATGGTCAATAAATCTACAGTCCACTAAGCCTACAGCGTTCTCACATTCACAAAATAGAAAGAATGTATACAAAAGATAAATAAAAAGCAATTTTAACTAAACGCAGTTACATGATTGCTAATACACTGTAACAAATCTGAATAATTATCATCTCCACAAAAGCCACTAATAAAGAGTTGAAACTAAACTGTAGGTGTATAATGTCAAATAATAGGATGATTATGTCAAGGACAAAAGTAAAAAAAAAAACTTGGTAATTTGGGAGCAGTTATTGTTACATAATTATACCGTTAATGAGGTACCAGGGAAGCCACACGTGCAGAAGGAATTATTGCCAAACTTCCTTATCTTCAACGTAGTCTTTAATTAAAGTCAGCTGGCTCTTTGGCCACACTCATCCACCCATACATTCCAAATTCCTAACCATGGGCCAGCAAATTCTCGGTCTCCTAGCGTTTGACTTCTGCCATTGTAATCACGTTAGTTACATATATAAAATGGTTAGATGCTAGCAAGTTTGTTGGTTTCTAGCAGACAGGAGACTGATGTTTATCACCCTTCAGAGTTGAAATTCTTATCATAATCACAACGTTATTGTATGCTTAATTAAATTAAAATAATGCATGGCAAACCCCCAATTCTCATTTCGCAAGAACCCTCTTTCCTACAAAAAATCTTCAAAGGAGGCAATAGATTCAATTAAGATATATTTTTAATGAATAAAAGACCTGAGGCAAGTTTGGTTTGTGAGGGAAAACGCTTTGATATTGTAGATTTATAAAAATCTACAGATTTTTTGATAGGCCTGTATTTCAATCTACTTATTTAAGAAATTGCTTAAGCTCCAGGCATTTTGGAATACTTACTGAATCTTTTTTCCTAAGGTCTTTGATAGAAACAGATTCTTTTAGGTAATTAATTACTGGTAGACGGGTAAGACCTGCCCAGGTCAATTACTTAGCAATAGCAATATCGATATTCTAATTTAGGATCTATTTTTAGACTTTCCCTCGTTCATTGTATGTACTAAATCATCTGCCTAGCCTTTTTCTAACTTTGTTGATCAGCTTCTAGTCTAACCGGATGCATCTGAATATCAGTATTTTAAATGGAGCGATTGTCTATCGGACCTCCACAACCCAGTTACTGGGTAATACGATTCCCCGTGGTAAGACTGATTGCCAGACCTTCGGGCTTCTGACGACCCGTAACAACTGGCAAAGATCTACAAATGACAGCCGGGACCAACGGCTTAACGTGCTTTCCGAGGCACAGAGGAGAGGGGTCTTGGTATGTAAAGATGGTCACCCATCCACGGACCAACCGCGGAAAGTGTACCTTAACCTGATAGATCGACCCATGCGGCTGTTACTACTTAGCCACAAGCTCCTCAGTTCATTATTTTAATTCTTTATTATCATCATCGCAGACGAAATACTTACGTTAAGGATTTGTGTAGATGTCCCAAAAAACGATCCATCATTGCCACAACAGACTAACGGGGCATTGCTGCACAGTCCAATTTTATACTTCATCATCATTGGCAACCTTGTTCCACTGCTGAGTATCATGATTCTCTTGATGCCAATTTATTTGATATCTTTGTCTTTTTCTTCCATACTTCTCTATTTTAGTCGTCATCACACAGTCCATCTACCGTTTCTGTGGTCTTTCACACAGTCCATCTACCGTTCTGTTTCTGTGGTCTCATACAGTCCATCTACTGTTTCTGTGGTCTTTTACATAGTCCATCAACCGTTTCTGTGGTCTTTCACACAGTCCATCTACCGTTTCTGTAGTCTATCACACAGTCCATCTACCGTTTCTGTAGTCTTTTACACAGTCCATCTACCGTTTCTGTGGTCTTTCACACAGTCCATCTACCGTTTCTGTGGTCTTTCACACATTCCATCTACCGATTCTGTGGTCTTTTACACAGTCCGTCTACCGTTCCGTTTCTGTGGTCTTTCACACAGTCCATCTACCGTTTATATGGTCTTCCACACAGTCAATCTACCGTTTATATGGTCTTTCACACAGTCCATCTACCGTTTCTGTGGTCTTTCACATAGTCCATCTACTGTTTCTGTGGTCTTTTACACAGTCCATCTACCGATTATGTGGTCTTTCACACAGTCCATCTACCGTTTCTATGGTCTTTCACACAGTCCATCTAACCGTTTCTGTGGTCTTTCCCTACTCGTATAACCAAACACATAAAACTTTATTAATTATATATTTTTTAGCTTTCATAATAGATAAATTCTTTGCGTAATTCTTACGATTTCTGTCTCTACCTCACAAAACACGTCCGTTTTATACAAAAAAACTTATAAAACAAATAATAGTTCATAATCTCGGGCCTCCACGTGCCCTGCACGTTTGACAGGAGGCGTGGGCTCAATAACTCAGCACCCCCCGCCCTAAACATGTGTTCGAAGATATATGACACAATATGGACACACGATATAAATATATGACACGATATAAATATCTTGGTTGAGGACATTATGGGATGAAAATATGGGATAGGGATGGCGGTTATGGTGGTAAATTGTAAAGTGGTTTTCAAATTGATTTCCGATTAAGATTTCTTGAAAAAAATATGGAGTACCATGTACTTCCCTGTTATTCTGTAAAAACTCAGAGTTTATTTGTTTTCGCAGCCAGGTCTGGACTGCATGATAATTTATTTTGATATTAGATCAGGTTGAAAATTAACAGATGAGATAAGAACAGATGAGGTTCACAGTTGTATGATTTGTTGAAATTATGGACTACACTAGAGCAGTTATGCAGTGGATTGAGAAGTCTTGGGGATGATGATGATCTGTATCTATTAAAAAACAAACAACTAATGATAATGCGAAAGTAACTCTGTATTTCTGTCTGTTACCTTGTCACTTCTAAATTACTGAACCTGAAAAATGGTGTGAAATTTGACAAATAGGTAGCCTGGAACGGACGGCCGACTTAAAAAAAATTAAAACTTACAAAATTCCTGCAGACGAAATAGCTAGATTATTATAAAACTATAGCAATCTTCCCTTCTCTTGTCTTTAAAAACCAACCCTAACAAAAATAATTAGCACAAAAAAGGAATTCCTCTGCAGCAAATCCGTTTACGCCTTGACTGCACACTGTGATAAACGCGAAAAATGAGGCGAAAAACTTTTTCTGCCCTTCCTTTCTTATTTTCTTCATAAATATTGGTTTGGGAGCGGATTTTAAAAAGTATAACAGTAAAGTATTGCCTGCAAGCGAGTGGTGCAGTAAGATTGCAGTGGAGGGGCAGTATTACTGAACAAAGTGTCGGTTTCAGAAGGGATTTTGTTCAGAAGATTGTATTTTTTTCAGGAAGCATTCCTTTTCTTTTGCTGGTTTTTACGAAAAATCAGTTTCTGTATGATTTTGGAAAGCCAAAGCCATCCGTTCCTTGTGAAGGGATGGGGTCAAGTTGCATACTGTCGATTATGAAGTGTAGTGATTAGAATACAAATGCAGACCACTTTACATGAAATTACTTTAAGCCAGCATTTTTTGAAGTGAAAACTTCTTTAGGCGCGTTGGGCATTTTTGAGATGGGACTAAACCATTGATTATGTGACACTGTGACGACACCAGCTTTTCACTATTAAAAAGACATCAACGCATTGATTACCGCGGTGCGTGGAGTAAAAGACATCAATGCGTTTTTTCAAGTTTTCACTTCTGTGGGCACTCCTGGAGTGCCACTGTTTTTTTTTGTTGTCGAAAGAATCAAGCGTAATTCTTACCAATTGACAATTTTCTCGAAGTCTTATGTGACGTGTCATTCCATATAATCATAGTTCCTCTTTTAACATATTAGAGTACCTGAAGTTATCTTGTAGCGAGCAGACGCGAAATATGCTTTCTTTCACCAAAATATAACGATTTAGCACGAAAAGGATCACACGTTCACCTTAATCTTACGTCCTTCTTATTTCTTTACAAAATCACCCCCATTTCAGCACCGCTCGTACAAAAATACCCTCCTTACAGTTATCACGTAACCCCACTACTTTTGCAATAACGAAACGCGAATGAATCCGCACGGCAAACTTGTATGTAATGAAAAATGTTACCCCGCCTTGTGTGATGAATGTCGTTAGGTTGGTAGTTCTGTAACTTGTAATATCTTGGTGTTGGTACACATGAGAAGTAGTTTTTTTTTTTTTTAGGACAATTTGGTTTAGAACATTTTAGTTAAAACGAATGGGAGTTTGTGATGATAGTTGATTTTAATATCTGAGTGGAATTCACATTGAAATCACTTGTACTAGTAACAAATTTAACAAAAAAAGCGGCCAAGTGCGAGTCGGACTCGAACACGAAGGGTTCCGTATGACCGTACAATATTTACACTACATATTATTTAAAAAAATACTTTGGTAAATATCACATTTCCCCTTTAATTTTTACTTTATCTTATTTTTAATAATGGTTGGTAGTAATACAAACTGTGAATTTTCAGATGTCCACCTCTTACGGTTAAAAAATATAGCACTGTGACAGACGGACGGACGGAAGGGTGGACGAACGGACAGCGGAGCCTTAGTAATAGGGTCCCGTTGGCATCCTTGGGGTACGGAACCCTAAAAACTTGTTGGAGTCTACATTTACTATCTGACTAGATAAGGGTGTACAGTCACCTTGAAAAATAATGCCGAACAAACTGTCACCAAAACTGACGGGGTCCGCTAGGGCCGATGCCTGCCGGGGTTGCGGGAAAGTCCGAAAGGGATACCGTGGCTCCTGGCAACATACGGGCAACTAAAGGAACACGGGTGGGTGGTAGGTCTGACACGCCCTCCCGTTCCGCCGAAAGCGGGAGAAGTTATTTGATAATTTTACACCCAAAAAAAGAGGGCTCGAGATTCTCTTTTGAAGTCCAGACATTAAATTTGTATCTAAAATCTCTTGTAACAAAATACAGGGTAGCATCCGGACTGACTTTCTGATATGTCTACCAGAAACAGTTTAAGTTGGTAAGTCTATGTAATCTCTATAAAAATAGATGCAGGTCCAGTAATTCTATAAAAATTAACCAAAAAAAAATCGAATACCTACAAAACCATAAATTCTCATTTCAAACTCTCTCCCACTTATTTTCTTAAAAACATCCCACTCATGAAATTGTAGGTTACACATTCTGCACAATATTATTGAAATAGCTACTGCTGCCTCCTGTTTGACGAAGCGTTATGATATAACGAGACGTAGCGCGTCGCACTCACTACGATTCCTTTATTAGGTTTGAAAAGGAAATTAAAAATACATCGTTGAAAGTTTATTTTTACATTGATATTTTTCGAAGTAGTGGCAACAAGAGGCAATTATTTGGCCAGTAATACAAATAATAGCCTAGTGAATGGCTTTGGTTTTAAAGATGTGGCTTGATTTACAGCAAAGCTTTTCTTTGCATTTCATTGTCTGAAGTCGCTAATGCGTCTTGAGCAAGCGTGGTGTTTGAGAAGAGGACTTTGCAAAAGGATAATCAGTCTATAATGTTTCCACTGCTAGGGCACAGTTATCCTCTCTGAGAGTCAGGACATGCGCCAGGATGTCACATGTCTAAGCATTTTTCATTGACTTCAAAATGGAGGAGGTCCTCAATTCGACTGTATGGTTTTTACGCGATTACTCCACCAATTATGAATTGATTTCGATTACTCTTTTTTCTTTTGGTAGGCCATACTTCAGAGGTAGTTCCATATAAATTTTATTAACTTTTCTTGGGTAGTTTTTATTTAGCTTCAATAATACGATTTTTTTCCCACTTATTATGTAGATGATATGATAAGTTCCTGTCACTGTTGTTTATATAGCAGGTAGTGGTATTCGCGATATCAATGGTTTAGTCTCATCTCAAAAATGCCCAATGCGCCTAAAGAAGTTTAAACTTAAAAAAAAACAACCGACTTCCAAAAAAAGCACTACAAAGTGAAAAAAACGTCAATTTCGGAAGTCGGTGGCAAAAAAACGACCATCTAAAAAGACACCAACTTCCAAAATTAAAGTTATTTTTCACTTTGTAGTGTTTTTTTTTGGAAGTCGGTTGTTTTTTTAAATTCTAGAAATATCTAGATGAATATTGTTTGAACGACGTTTTCTAAAAATGAAAACTAGCTAGATCGATTTATCGCCCCCGAAACGCCCAGTATATAAAATTTCAAGAAAATCGTTGGAGCCGTTTCCGAGATTCAGATTATATAAATACATATATACAAGAATTGCTCGTTTAAAGGTATTAATTAGATAGTTCTATGCCCTGTATACATACATACACAAACGCACGCCTTCTTCTCATGGCGGTAGATAGAAACTACAGAACTCCAGCTGCTAGGATACTCCCAATGAGGACTATAACACCCTGGCATTATTTATTTGATTGCCTGATTTGATCTGTTTCGGGCATTTTATCAAGCTAAGTTCAACTCGACATCAAGACCCAATTGTCTACGGGTTGCCTTCAGCGTATTTTGACCTATTTCAGCCACATTATGCGTAGGGGAGATAGCAGTCTTGAAAAGCTAGTCATTGTTGGCAATACCGAAAGAAAGAGAGCTCGAGGTCAGTCGCCAACACGATGGTCCGAACAAGTAAAAGAAGCTACGTCCTCAAGCAAATTTCAGCAGGTGGTGATGGCAACTTTGGACCGGAGTCGATGGAGGCAGATCGTTTAAAGGGGTCCAGTGACCACAATCCTCAGTAATGAGGGACCGATTGAAGAAGATCAAGCTAAGTTATGAAACACCCAAATAATCCTCCCCCATTCTAAACAAAATTGCTTTTTAAAATCACCAAAATCGACAACTTTTCTCCCATCCAAGCCTACACGACCACGTAAATAAAGCGAAATACCGACCGATATAATATTCACGTACGAACCCCGACATTCCATCATGGCCGACGCAATCTGACACGCCGATCTGACACTCCGACATCAGTGTCAGTCGGTGTCAGGTGTCGGCACGTCGTCCGTAAGATCATCATTCATGGCTGCAACACTTGGACACTTGGGTAACGTTTGAGTGAGCGGACAAGGATTTTATGCTGCAATCGTAATGTATGAGCTGTCTGTGAAATGAGCATAAATTTTAGTGTGGTATATTAGGTAATATATTTATTACAAGATACCGTGCAAAATTTGAACAAAATCTGTACAGTGGACAAAAGACAAAAATTCAAAAAACTATATTTTCGGCATCAGAATTATCGTTCCCATCTCGTAGCAATTAAATTTTTCAAAAATATTCAATGGAGCAAGTTTTGACTTGTTACGATTTTAATATCTACCTTTATACAGGGTGACATGTAATTTGACGTATTTCAGGACGTGGTAGTGTCATCCATTTGCAATAATTGTGCAGCCCCGACTTGTGACCTGCTCATCACGACCTGGGTGCCATGTGATGGATTGTAAGGAGGCTAGAAAGTAGTGGGATGGCATTAAACCAGTAAATTAATTTGACTATCACACAATTTTTTTAATATTTCAACCATTTACAAATTTGACCTTTGCCAGCATTATCGACTGTTTCATCGGTACCTTGTACTTCGTGAGATAATTCATTAAATGAAGATATCTTCTCCGTAATTTGTACGCTTTAAGCAATAGTAAAATTTTACGAAAACTGGTGTCAAAGTTCATGTAAGTAGATGATTTTTGAAAATGACTTTATCCTTTAACTTTTAACTGAATAATGTTTTAGAAAATTTTGTTATATCGAAAGGTTTGTTAAAGTATTAGGTGTTCAATGGATTGTGAGTTTGGAGAAATTTAGTGACTAATTCTGGGAAATTTTCAAAAATACATAAAAGTTGGATTATCGAATCCTATGAATTTTCGCCTGGACTTTGTGGGGTGCTTAGTTGCAAGCACGTGGCAAGTGGGCCACACTAACACGTCCCGGAAGGAGTACGTCAAATTACAAGTCACCATTAAAACTTTATGCACAAGCAAAAATTACTCTACAATGCCTAAGGCAATTTCAAATAGCCATTGTCCAAAATCGAGTCCATCGAAAGAGATCTTTTCTACCACTGCACAATTTCAAGCCATCATTACAAAAAGTGACTGCACCTCAACAGACATACTAAGTACTTCCAGCTATTTACTAGTTACTAGACATAAGACGTATTTACTAGAACAGGAATTCGCACCTGGTATTTTTCTGAACTAGGCCGCACCTAGTACGACGCATAAGGTACGAAGTATATCGGTCGCTAACCGGTGCAATAATTATTTAATCATAGTCCTAATGTGAATTGCATCTACCTAGTTAATCCCTTGGTTATATGCCTGTTAGAACTTCATTATATAATTAGCACAGTGACTATGACTAATTGCTGGACGAAGCCTACAAAGGACCGGTTGTCATGGCAACCGATAATTCCTTGCTATGTCACAGTATAATAAAGTAACAGTATTATGTTTCGACAATGACCTTGGAATAATTACCAACGGCCGTTCCGTAGATAAACCTTCCGTATCGGTGCGTAACTGCCGCGTGCTCCGTCAGTACGCAACAGTGTCAAGATTTCGAAGCGCGTCGTTTCAGCCGTTTTCTGTATTTTTCGGCCGTTATCTATGTCAAAGTCAAGTCAAAGTCAAATCATTTATTTCAAATAGGCCCATGTATGGCACTTTTGAACGTCAAAATTTACAAAATAATATAATTGATTCTAATCGCCCCTTCCAAAATGTAGTTTTCGTATGGAGAAGAATGGGCAAGGAACTCCACCGTTACTCTTTTAAAATGTTTTACAATAGTTTGTATATGTACGTACATTAGTTAAATAATTATATGTGAAGACGATGCACCTAGAATAAGATTACTATACCACAATAGGTAAAAGGAATTAAAAATGAAGCAACGACAGATAATTTAATTATGTGATAGATACATGGTGCTCACATATTTACAAACATTGTAAAAGTAGTCGATTTTCCTATTTTTTTTAAATTAATAAGTCAGTGTGTGAGGAAGTAATCACAGAATGTAAAATCAATGTCATATAACACAAAATTATAAATTTTACAATTAAATTAGCAACCTGTTTGAAGACATAATGAAGACATAATACTGTTACTTATACTGTGGGTTGGTGAAGTGTATGGAAGATGGCTTCTGGTAACTCAAGCTTGGTTGTTCAACCTTGCGAGGTACATTCATAGTATACAATCACGCCTGTATTTCTCACTGAGGTGTGCAGACGTGTATAGTAGGCATAATCAGCCTATAATGTTCCCACTGCTGGGACACAAGCCTCCTCTCTTCGAGAGGGCGTGGGCTATAATCTACCACGCGGGCCCAGTGTGGGTAGGTAGATGTCACATGTCTTTGAATTTTTGGTTCTAGGATGTCCGGTTTCCTCACAATATTTTCCTTCACCGTTTTGAGAGCAGTGGTGATGAAATTATTTACACAAAGTAAAGCGCTTGCCTGGGTTTGAACCCACGACCTAAAACTTGTAAGTCGGGGCCGTTACCACTGAGCAAACACTGCTCCCCTGCACCCCGCACCATTTTACATGGTTATGTTCAAGTTCAATGTAAAAACCCCGGCAACCTTATTGCCATTTACTGAGCAAAACTTCTATTGGACGCAAAAAATCTTAGCTCCGCAGATTGGACTTTTACAGTAACTAAAATTAACCCCTTCTTTGCCGTGATCCCAAACAGGGTACATAATATTTTTTTCTTAAATAATTAGTATATTTTCTTATTTTATTTTAGTATAAACTTGATGGTATCATGATGGTGGTATCCTTGTGTTGTAGTAAAATTTTGAAAAATAAAAGGTTGATTGAATAATCTATCTACCTTCCTTTTTGCCAAAATTCTGCCCCGAATTCTACATACCAACATTCAGTAAAGGCGTGAACTTAAAGCAGTAATATTAACCGTTAAAATCAGTGAGTGTGTACGTCTGGAGCCCGCGTTATCTCGTAACAAATGATTATGGAATTTATGGAAGATGAACGACTACGGTGCGGCTTACCGCGGGTAGGTGGGAGGTACCGTTAGCAGCTATAGATTAAAGGTGCTAAAAAAAATGTGCATCGTAAATGTTATGAATGTGAAAAGTGAAAATTGATGTCAACATTTTTGATGTTTAAAGTTTCTTTAACTTTTAGAGACATTAAATTACTAAATAAAAGTAGGTAACTAAAAGTTAAAGAAATATTATAATTCAATTAATCAGCATTTTCATAGTAAATAGACGGATTCTTAGTTTTATCGCAAATAATAAATCATATAGCGTGGAAAAATACAATATTATATAAAAAATCTAGATCGAAGTTACAAACTATATATAATAATTTACAATATATAAACAGGTACTTTACAATTTCAAAACTTAAATGTTTATGTGTTTAATCTTAAATTCCATTTTTCTCCTAACCTTACCGCCAGCATAGAACGCGGAAATCCGTTGAAAACCCGACTTGAACTCGCAGTCTTTGATACAGAAAGAAAAACATTTTTTTATACGACGCCCCTTTCCTTCGCCTTTGGGATGGCTTTAAACCTATTTATCATCACGACCTCTCCTTTTGGGGGTAAAAAATTGACTGAATGGAGTGATGCCCTCGGTGTGATTCGGAATAATTCGGATATTTTTCCTGTTTTTCCGAACGTGGCGTTGATAGGGTTAAGTAACTCCGCTGAAAGGATGTTTGGTAACGTTGTTTTTATTTCGTGAATGTGTTGGCTGTACATTTTATTACGTTATGGAGGTTTATTCGAGAATATGGGTAGATAAATGATTCGAATAATTCTTGGGTTTTATTACACATGTTTTTATGTACCCACACGCATATTACAAATAATTGCAATGTCATTTATTTTTCGTAGGATTTGAAGCAAATTTAGTTAATTTAGACATAGATTCATTTTTATTGAAGTTAATTATTACTGAATATCATAACTAATAATGTATTTTTTTTTGTTCCAGGTAAAATATTTCATCTAAATTCAGCATGACTCGGCACGGGTAATGTAACAACATTTTCGTAGCGTCATCATCATCTGGCTTCAATTCCCGGATCGGGAAAAGAGATTTGTGCCCGGTTAGTGCCAATAAGATCGCCCCTATAACAATCAATCTGCCTAGCCTTTTTCCCAACTATGTTGGGGTTGGCTTCCAGTCTAACCAAATGCAGCTGAGTACAAGTGTTTTACATGGAGCGACTGCTTATCGGATCTTCACAACCCAGTTACTTGGTAATACGATACCCAATAACCAACTACCACGGATTCTACGGTAACTTTTTGCAATTCGCAAAAGCAGCTATTTTGATATTTGAAATACTTTCCAGTTCAGAATTTAGACAAACCAGGCTATCTCCTATTCAAAAGCAGTAATTTCAACATCCCTAATTAAATATTATTTGATAAAATCAGCATCCTATTAGATTTGAACACAAATATAAAAATATACTCTCATAATCAATAAAAGTCTCTTATTCCTTCCACATAAGGACGAAAATGCGTAATTTTCGCGTTTACAAAATGTATTGTCAATTTTGTTTTCCTGTTAATGTCAGGTACCATTTTCCTTTGACAATAACGTCTGGTTTTGATATCTTAATAAAACCCTTGGCATGTTATCTGGGGGTATCAAGTACCCCAAACGGGATATCAAGTTCCTCAAACATTTCGGTTCGGCTGCGTTAGGGTTAATTAGTGGTATTGTAGGTCATAATCAGTGAGTTGGATTATCCTAAGTCAATAGTTGGATAAGAGTTGTTAGTGGAACTTGAGATTGTTAGCAAGATGTTTTGGAGTTGGTTAAGAAATAGTTTTGGTCAATCAATCTGTTAAACCGGATGCTGCTGAATACCAGTATTTGACACGGTGCGGACTGCCTATCAGAATTCTACAACTCAGTTACTGGGTTACACAATAACCCTTGTAAGACTGGTTGTCAGACTTTCGGGCTTCTGATTACCCCTAACAACTGTCAAAGATCTACGAATGACAGCTGACCAACAGCTTAAAGTAGTTTCCGAGGCACGGAGGGGTATCAATATGTAATGGTTGGTCACCCATCGACGAATAGACCACGGAAAGGGTAGCTTAACTATATAATATTTTTAGAATGTACAAATTATATTAACCCGTCATAAGGCAACGATAATTGGAAACTTGACTAACACAGAAAATAATGATCTTTTTGAAGAATTTACTTTACGTAACATTTATCTGAGAGATATAGTGAAATGAAATTAATTCGAAAAGGAGTTATATCTTGTCGAAGTATAGGTATATATATATTTTTTTTTACTGTAATAGGAGGATTGTTTTAAAAAAAATCGTCCCACTGCAGGGAAAGAAGGCATTGATCACCACGCTTACCCAAAACGGGTCTGCGAATTCAGACTTCTGTTCGGTAACTTTAAGTAAAAATTCGCTCAGAATATTTTGTAATATAAATAATTAATTATAATTAGAAATTCCATTTTCACTTTAGAGCACAAATCATAGACTTAAAATCAAAGAAGAACTATTTCTAAATGATATTATTTCTAAATGATACTATTTTTAAATGATATTGTTATTAAGGATGTCTGTTCCCTTTTTTTCTGACATACATGTACATACGTGAAACATAATAATTCTATCCAACGCTAATTTTTTTGTCCAACAAAAAGCGGTCCCTTTTCTATAGCGTCACTGTATAAGACAGATAATATCGGTGACAATGATAAGAGTTTTCACTGAACTGTTTATTTGCTGTCTGGGGAAATAGGGCAAGGAGCAGGAGAGGACACCGACGCGAGCGTTTGTCGGTCGGATCACGGATGATCCGGCTGGGGACGAATCTCCGCCTTTAACGTCCTGTGTTTTCTTGTGTAGAAGGCTATGTAGATAGTTAATAATTCTTGTTGAAAGATAGGAAGACAAGATTTATTACTCAAAATATTACTAGTGACAGCTAAGTTGTTGCACTACATCTAGAATAACTGCAACGGCAGAGGTTTTGGGCGCATAACTTCTTTCGAAGACAAGGTTTGCAAAAAGATATATATTTCCCAGTTGAATAGTATATCTAGGAATGTGTTGTGTGTTACTATCTGAATAAATAAAACACTTAGATGTCATAAATATAGCAAGTTATTAGTGGTTGTGAACTGAAAATTTTTAAAACCTGGTACGTAGCCCTCTGTTATACTCAGTAAACTCCGATTGGTAGCCTAACGCGCGTTAGCTACCAATCTTACTCGACTAAGCTTTATCGCCCGTCCAAATGTCTGCACTCAGTGCTTGGTGTGGCAATACGCCGTGTTCGAGACAAGTCAATCGTCATCCTGAGGATGCCTCGTTGAGAGGTGAAACACGTGTCGATTTCTTTCAGGGTCTTTTTAAGACTCTTTAGAAATAGCTAAGCGGAACAGGTTACGAAATATATCCACATCATCATTTTATAATGGATTTCCGCAAGGTCATGCCTGAATCAATTAACTATCTAAAACATATAAACAAAATAATAACAAAAAAAACTTTATCAAAATTCCCACAACGGTGTAACAGTCAGTCCGATGGATCGGACAGAAGTGGCCATGACAAGGAGAGAAAAACTTTGTTTTTCCACAAACGAATATCTAGAGTCTATTGATTTATTTTTCAAGCGTTCGCTCTATATTTTATCTTTGAAGATATCCGAGTGTTTTCGTCATAAAAATAGAAAACATTATTTCACTTCTGAAACGAAGATTTATGCTTATTTGTAAGTGATAATAAATTATATTTATTTCTGTAAATTAGTTCAAAAGAGCATGTTATTAAAATTAGATAAGTTCGTTGTTTCTAACTACTCTGAGAAGAAAGGCCGAAACAAAATCAGAGGTCACAGTCTCTTTTAAAGCCCAGACATAATCCTAGAAATCCAACAATATCTTAAAAATGATCGCTAACAAGCTCGATTGCACATACATCAATCACTGCTGAGCCATCTCCCATGAGGTGAAATAAATTTAAGTTCTTAAGTTTCCTAACACAGTGAGTCCTTCTTACTTGAATAAAAACATTTATTTAAATATATTATCTCGAGGAAGTGAAGACAGTCAGTGAGTAGTCAGAGTGAGTACAAAGAATACAGAGTCGTCAACACCTGCCTAGCCTTTTCCCAACTATGTTGGGGTCGGCTTCCAGTCAGCTGAATACGAGTATTTTATATGGAGCGACTGCCTGTCTGACCTCCACAACCCAGTAACTGGGTAACACGATACCCCTTGGTAGACTGGTTGTCAGACTTTCGGGCTTCTGACGACCAGTAATAACTGTCAAAGATTTACAAATGACAGCCGGGACCAACGGCTTAACGTGCTTTCCGAGGCACGGAGGGGTCTTGGTATGTAAAGATGGTCACCCATCCACACCGCGACAAGCGTAGCTTAAACTAATCCATCGACCCGTGTTGCTGTTATAACTTAGCCGCAAGCCCCCACAGACAATTCACAATAGTATGAATGTAGATACAGACACTGTATCTTTCTCAATAACAATGAAATTGTAATAACTTTAAGTACCTATTGTATTAAGTATACTAATTATACCTCTCCTTGTTCAAATGCAATCAATTTTGATTAACGATCATTATGAAATGATAACATTCATATTTCCTGTAGGTATCTCTTTCTTACATGTCACACCATCATGCATGTAATCTCCAAAGGGATAGGTAGAGGTTTACCTATCACCCACCTTTCGCCAGTTATGTTTAAGTTCCATAAAATAGGGGGCGAGCCTATTGCTATCAACCGGGCACGAATCTAGGACTCCCGGCTGCTGTTGAGAAATTCCCGATAGAAAAACTCACTGCCACTTTGTCTGACTTGGGAATCCAGGAAATCATGTGCTGAGCATGCAATCATTAGACTAACGAGGTAGTCCATCCCTTTTTTATTTCCTGTTTATCATTCCATAGTTTTGTAAACAAAACACCAACTGGATACAATCATTTTTCTGCTTTCTACAGTCTGAAACCTTCAGTTGTATGTAAATTAGTCTTTTATGCTGTCTACGGCACAAAACGGCACGAACGGCATCACTCATTCGTCCGTCTATTTTATTGAATACTAGCTGCGCCCCGCGGTTTCACCCGCATTAATCTCGATCCTTTGGGAATATCGGGATAAAAAGTATTCTATGTCCTTCTCCGGGTCATGGTTTATCCATATGCCAAATTTCATCCAAATCTGTTCAACCGTTTTAACGTGATGCCGTGACCAAGGGAAATAGGGATTCATTTTTATATATATAGATTTGATATTTTATGACGAAAGTTTTTCTCAATAGTAGGTACAGAAGTAAAAAAGATTGACATGAAAACTTTGTTCAGGACAACAAGTCAACATCCCTATACTAAAAATCTTTTTACTTGCAATACTGTTTACCCCGGTTCTAGAGCGTGATTCGGGCACCCTGACTAACAAACAGGGTGTCAGATATCACAGCCATATCTCTCCATTTTCAGTCCAACGTAATTACTAATCCTACACATTTTTAGTCTTTAATTTCGGGGGTACAAAAGACCCCCATTTGCTGGTCGGCGTCCCGTGAAATTCAGATTTCAGTTTCGCCCTGTTACCTCCGCGTGTAACGGGTTAATAAACTGGGAGCTTAGCTGAATGTTAATTTATATTTTCTTTTTTTTTTAACTTTTTTGTGAAGTTATAAATGGCCCTCAGAGCTGGCAGGGTTAATGATATCTGTATTTCAGTAAAAGTACTTTTTAGATTTAAGTAAAGTACTTTTGAGAAGGATTGAGGTTGAATTAAAAAACTAGGTTATAACCTAGCTAACCTACTTTTTGGTTTTCAGAAAATGCTAAAATATGGAAATCGCATTGAGAGGTTTTTTGTTTGTTCCTCTTATTTTTAGGTAGCCTAAAACTTGGTGTAATTTACGACCGTATAATTTACTCTTATTACTATAAAAAGAGATTATTATAGTTCAGTAATAATTTGTCGAAATCAATATGTAAACAAAATTTCCCTTGCCAACTCTCTGGCTTTCGTTCAATAGTCGTACATTCTACTCGCTGTTCCACTGAAACCATTTATCATCTTAAAACAACAAAATGAAATCTTTTTCCCAAGAATCGAACTAAGAATCTTAAATATAACTCAATCGGGAATAGTCTACAATTTATCTCTCAGATATAAATTCCGGCTAAGTACAGGAAAAACGCGAACAGTGTAGTTTTTAACATGTCTAACAAAAAGATTCTATGTTCGAACACCTAGCCATTCCTCTTCCTAGTAAAGAGGAGGAATTCCTAGAAATTTCGCTAGGAATTCTTACGTTTGTGGAAAGTGGAGGTATATTTATTTTGCTCACCGCTTTAGCTGTCTAGTTTTCTCTCTTTCGTCGTTTTTTGGGTTCCGTACCTCAAAAGGAAAAAAACTGAACCCTTATAGGATCACTTCGTTGTCCGTCCGTCTGTCTGTCAATACCCTTTTTCTCAGGAACGCGTAGAGGTATCAAGTTGAAATTCATATCAAATATGTAAGACAACGGACCCATAGAGCTCTAAAGAAATCATGCTTCGATAGTGGTGGCACTCTGGGAGTGCCGACAGAAGTGAAAAATTGAACTAGATCGCCTTGGTGGAAGAAAAATACTTGTATAGAACATTGATCTGTAACGTAATATAAATAAAGAGCACAATGGCGTTTATAAAAATGAGGTGTCGTCATGTTGCCGCGAAATCAATGGTTTAGTCCCATCTCAAAAATTCCCAACGCGCCTAAAGAAGTTTTCACTTCAAAAATACGGCCATTTATGCCACTTCCCGTTGACCTCGAATCATGAAATTTGATAAATTTGGTCACGCCTGTCTGCACGAGGCTTAATTTTTTTTAAATTATTTTTGATTTATTGTGCGTGTTGCAAATAAAATATTTTTCTGTCTTTCTTTCTTTCTTTTACTTTTCTAGTGGCATTATACTTAACCAAATACATCATTATTTTCTTACCCCCTTTTCCCAATTTACTTGTGGTCGTCGCAACATGTCTCTTTCTTTCATACTTCTTATTAGTCGTCATCTCAGTACTCACCCCCTTTCCATCCATATCATCTTTCACACAGTCCATCTATCGTTTCTTTGGTCTTCCCCTACTCGTATAGCCATCCACTTTCAAACTCAAAATTACTCTTAACGCCATGTGAGTGGCAAATGACTTATTCTGAAGTGGTAACGAAAACTTTTGGAGATAGTTCCACTGTTAACATTTATATTAAAACCATTGGTACTAGAATAAAATCGAAGAGAGAATCATAAATTTATCAATTAAAATCGCCCATTATAAATAATTAGCTGCGCCTCGCAGTTTCGCCCGCATAAATCTCGATCCCGTGGAAATATCGGGATAAAAAGTATCCTATGTCTTAACCCAGGTCATGGTCTACCGATGTGCCACATTTCATCTAAATCCGTTCAGCCGTTTTAGCGTGAACGTGTAACAAATAAACATACAAAAAATCGAATCTTATCTCTTTATTGTATTAGTTTTTTAGATTGAACAAGCATACAATTTCGCAAAAAAAGAAACACATTTTTGTGGGTAACTTATAAAAGCTCCCACAAACAGGCGCGACGCCACACCGGTATAACAATCTTCGTAAAGTTTTTATAGAAATTGTTCCCCTAGAGTCGAGTCGCGCCTATCTGCGGGAACCTCTTAAAGCGTCTCCCTAACAAACCATTTATGTGATTCATATTTTCAATTTATCATTATTATGTATCAAAGAAAACATAATTCCAAACTGCTGAAAGTGTCGTGACCACAGCAAATCATTTTAGTAATCGTATTTCGTGATCATTAAATACTAAGTAAAAACTCCATAAAAATTGATAAATTGTTGCAGCAGGTATCATAAAAACACAGCTCATCATAAAAAGTTATTGAAAAATTGTGAATGACGGGCTTAACAATTTTGGATGTTGATAAAAAGTTCAAAGCTTAAACCGAGATTTCATTGATCCGGATAAGTTTGGTAAAAAGAAAATTGACTAGTAGATTGAAGATTGTTGTTATTATTTGCAAAAATGATGAGTAAGCAAGCATCAGGACTTAGCATTTTTTTTTGACGTAGATTATCAAATCACGACCTACTCCCAGTTGCAGGCAGTCGCGATACGACAGCGCGACCCTCCACCACTAGTAGAACAATTTCTATTAAGTGTCGCTCCTGTCTGCGGGAGCCTTCAGGTCGAAAAACTTCCCATTATTTACGTTATTAAGTTAATAATTATACTTATTATGTCTTCTTTCTTTCTTTTTCGTGTGGTTAGTAACTATCCTGGTGTCAGAGATTTTATACCGCTCATGGGCCTCTAACTTGGCTTTACATGCCGTTGAGAAATATCTCTCAGGGATGGCTGTTTCCTCACGATATTTTCCTTACCGTTTTTGAAGCAAGTGATAATTATACAATAAGAACATGAATCCGAAAAGTCAGAGATGCGTGCCTTGGGTTCGAACTCGAGACCTATGACTTGACTTATTATGTGATTTTACGCTTTTAAAAGTAAGTAACAAAATACATATCATAAACATGTTTTGTTCGTATATTTTTGTTGTTCGTTATCGACGCGAATGTGATGTTCCGTTTATTATCTAAAAATAATTAACAATGTTACACTTGCGTTTTTAAACGTGCGGCAGGAACGCTTTTATGAACGGTTTTGTTTTACTCATCTTAATAATTTACTGGCCCAGATATACCAGTACCCTAATTGCGTAATACACGATCAATCAGAATTTGTTTCGATTTGAAACAGATTGCCAATTCATTGCTTCATAAGTTGAAAAAAAAAAATCTGCTCAACAACGTAATTAACGCAATGAATGTTGTTGAACTGTCAAAATGAAACAAATTTCTCAAAATCGTTTACGAAAATTTGTTACGCAATTAGAGTACCGTTTCACAAAAAAGTAAGCTTATTATTTGTTACTGACTGCGAATTTGACATCTTTCTTCCCTAGACTATAAGCTCATTTTCATATAAAGATGTTTAAATAAAAACTAAAATAAAATTTTATCAACCTAAACTCCCAGCCATTTTTATAATGAGCAGTAATTTTTATACTCATCCTTATCTGCCTCATCCTTGTCTTCCTTACCATTACCGCGCCACCCGGTCTACTCCTTGATATATGCAATGGCCTCTATGCAGCCCAATGCATGCTGCATAGGGCTGCAGAGGCCATTGCATATATCGACGCTCCAGGGGCTAGTGCAAATCTTGGAGTTCATTCGATTTATCGAGTCTGGTAAAACCACGCTGGGATTCGGTGCATTTCATTAATTCATTCATCCTTATCTTCCACAACGAGACCACCAAAATAAATGCCAAAAATATTTATAAACTCGAGCGCTTTAAAGCGCAACTGTAAAAGAACGTATGGTTTTGATTTATGCGAACGAACTTACGATGAAAAACAGCGTTAGCAGCACAGCTAAATTGTTATTGCTTTTTGCTGAATTAGCGGAAAAGCGCTTGCCGCTGGATGGTTTCCCATGCTCCATTTTTGTACACAAACTGGCAGAATACCGGAGTTCTAAAACTCTTATTGAAACTGCAGTAAGAGTTATAATCGCTTGTTTCGGAGATTGTGGCTGCAATTATTAGGCTTCAATAAATCTAGTTTGGAGACAATTTCGGATCGGAAACTTGGACAGATTTGGGAAGTGTTAAGCGTTTGTTATGGTTCATGGAAATCGGTATCGTTATCGAATAACTAATATTCTTGACGACGAAAATTGGCAAACTGACTTTTTAGTTGGATTTCCTACATTAAATAAATCCATTGCACGAGCATAATATATAATCATCATGCTTGCTCAAGACAAGTTCAGCGGGATAATTGCGTAACTCATTGACAGTAGCAATGGCTTTCATTTTGACAGTTCAAGAACATTGATTGCGTTATTTACGTTGGTAAGCAGACAAATTTTTCCAACATGGATTATAAATTTCCTTCAAAATCATTCAGATTCTGATTTAAAGTATGTTACGCAGGTAAGATGTTTTTGAATGGACTGAATGTCTTGAGTCGTCATTGAAGTAAAAATAACAAACTTTTGGAAAACAACAGCCTTTATAATAATACCTAAAAATAAAGCCTAGAGCACAAGTGACGTACAAATATTGTTTGGAAGATAGATTGGCGATACAATAAGAGGTCGATTTCCCTCGGGAGCGACCGATACGGTATCGGAGCTGGAAATAAATGAATTTCGTCGATCGTGTGAACGTGGCCTTTTTATTTAGAAAACCTACCGTCAGGTGGGATAAAGGGTGTTTTTTTAAGTGGTTATTTGACAAAACAATTTGGAGAATTAGTATTCTTCTCACGAAACGTATATTTGAAAAATTGATTCCCACGGTGGAAATGATAGCCGGTCAGCAAGGTTGATAATGAAGGTCTTGTATTGGCCAAATGTACTAATAGTTTTTTCACTCCTGGAGGTGTTTTAAGGCCTAATATACAGAATTAAAGTAATTGCTGCTTGACGTAAACAAAAAATATACGAGTATATATATTATGTTTAAAAAAAAAACGAAATGGATGGATGGATTCTTAAAACAAGAAAAGAAGTCTAAAATGAATGCATGGATTCTAATGGAATCCATTCTGAATTCCAATTTTTTGCTCAAATAAATAATTTTTCTTTCTTGCTTTTATACTTTTTAAAGTTTTGTTTTAAAATATTAACCAAGAAATACGATGTACCATTTATTATCATCTGCCAGCCTTTTCCCAACTATGTTGGGGTCGGCTTCCAGCCTAAGACGCAGCTGACGCAGCTGAATATCAGTATTTTACATGGAGCGACTGCCTATCTGATCTCCACCACCCAGTTAGGTACTGGATAATACGATACCCCTTGGTAAGACTAGTTGTCAGACTTTCGGGCTTCTGACTATCCGTAACAAAGATCTACAAATGATATGATCTTTCTTTCTTTCTTTCTTTATTTCTTTCAGAGGTACGGAGAAGTCTCGCTATGTAAAAATGGTCACCCATCCACGGTCCAACCCCGGCAAGCATAGCTTAACCTGTTGGATCGACCCGTGCAGCTGTTATTACTTAGCCACGAACTACTTGGTGATATATCATTTATCATTAACCCCTATTCAAGGATTACCTGCAAATTGAAGTAAATAAAAATAAAAAGTGGTGGCACTCCGGGAGTGCCGACAGAAGTAAAAACTTGAATAAGATCGCATTGGTGGAAGAAAAATACTTGTATAGAACATTGGTCCATAACTTTATCTAAATAAAGAGCACAATCGCGTTTACAAAAATGAGGTGTCGTGAAATCAATGGTTTAGTCCCATCTCAAAAATGCCCAACGCGCCTTAAGTTTTCACTTCAAAAATACGGCCATTAATGCGACTTATTTTAATACTCGCAAATAAAACCTAGAGGGTACTTCCCTTTGACCTCGAATCATGAAATTTGGTAAATTTGGTCGCGCCTGTCTGCACGAGACTTTAATGTTCTTTTTTTATTGTTGATTTCCTGTGCGTGTTCCAAACAAAACATTTTTCTTTCTTTTACTTTTCTAGTGGCATTATACTTAACAAATACATCATTATTTTCTTACCCCCTTTTCCCAATTTATTTGTGGTTGTAGTTCGTAAAAGAAGTTTTCACTTCAAAAAACAACAAAATAAACATTTATTTCAAGCAACTTTGACTCATATGTGGAGTAAACATAAATACAGAAAACACAATAAAAATAAAACAAATTAAAAGACTTAAAAACTAGCCGTATGTATGAGTAGTCCATTCGGTCCGCGACCATCGCTAGGACGACATAAATACTTTTTTTTTAAACGTTGCCCCACACTAGGAATTTCTCCTGTATTGTGGGTGCGTTTACAAACATTTAAACTCACATACACAAACAGCCAGACCCAGGACAACTACTTGTAGGTCATACAAATATTTATTCCGTGCGGGAATCGAACCCGCGACTCGCAGCGCAGCAGTCAATCGCTTAACCACTGCGCCAACCGTGCCGTCATTGGTGCTGCCCCACATCCGACGCACCAGCGATGTACCCGAAATTATCAATATCAATTAACAGCCGACAATCTCCTAGGTTGCCCTGCGAGACGCCATAAACAAAAAAAAAAAACAGTGGCACTCCGGGAGTGCCGCCAGAAGTGAAACTTGAACAATTTTACTGTGCAGGAAATGATGTATTTATTTATCATGGCACTCCAACGACTAGATCACAAAAAACATTTACAGAGAGCTTATCATATTATAACTTAAAAACTACAGCGAACTTGTCACTTATAGGTGTGCACAGCACTTACATAGTTTGCCTAACTATAATGAAAGTGATAAAATAACAATAAAATCAATAAGTTAATAATAACTTAAAATAAATTAATAATAATAAGATCGAATAAATCAATCAATCAATGTATCGCGCGTTGATGTATTTTTAAAGCTGGTGTTGGTAACAGTGTCGTGAAATCAATGGTTTAGTCATATCTCAAAAATGCTAAACGCGCCTAAAGAAGTTTTCCCTTCAAAAATGAGTTTATATTATATTTGTATTTGTGTAGTGTCAATCAGACGGTAAAATATCAATGTAGAATGAGTAGTGCTGTATCTTCATAGCATTATAATCGAATGTTACAGGACACAATCTTACAAAAACCACCAGCAATCATAACACTAGTTTACACTTCAAAAAACAAAAAAGCTCGAACTATGCGACAGTGGCTAGGTGAAAAGTAGCATGGTTTGTTCCAAAATTATGTAATGAAAATGTAAACAAATGTAACACAAAACGTCTCTGTGGATGCTTTGTAGTACCAGTTACAAATTTAGTCCTTTGATTTGATTTATTTGAACCTGAAATTCAAATTTTAGATCAGCTTAAAGATGAAAACACACAGAGGAAAATCCAGTGGTGTACCTCTGCTAAGCCGTTCGGTTAGAACAGGCGCCATGTTATGTTCCCTGACTTTTATAGTTAAGTATCGTGGCAGCTGTTTTCCTGCATCAAAACTGTCTAACCAAGAGATCAGAGCACAGTTAACCCGTAGTTAAATAAAGAGATTAACTTATCTTACTTGTTCACGGTTCGTCTGTACACAACTCATCATATGTACTTTGTGTACAATCGTACACACACACATATGTACAATTTTGTAGTAAACCTTTTCCTTTTCGAGCTTCATGGATGACAGCATACAAATTAACTTTGATGTCGTATCAGTTCCTAGTTGTGCTGACTGTGCAAATGTACATGTTAGTAAGTGTGCTTTTCATTTTGCTGACGGTCTTACCAAGAATTTGTACATTAACGAGATAAAACGACTGAATAAATCAGTGTCCTGATTTAGTTCTGTTTTAAAAGATTAACTTGTTTGAACTCGTTTTTAACAGACTTCAAAAAGGAGGAGGATATTATGTTTTTTAAATGTATGTTCATCGATATTTTCGTAAATTTTGGTCCGATTTAGGAAATTTATGTTTCATTTGGTAGAAGAAGCTTGCGCGGTGATTACATATAAATTTGATTAACTTTGCTTGGGTAGTTTTTGAGTTAGGTTAGGTTAGTTTTGAGTTAGCTTTGATAATACGCATTTAATCCACTTTGTGTATCTTGATGTGGTTATAATACTTCCTTGTGGCATCTACATCGCTACATGCGAACTACGGATCAAAGACCTGACGTCACACTAAAATCCTGACGTCACACAAATGCTGCATCGCGCAGTTAGAGTTTACCGCGCGATCGACATATATACAAGATTCCGACTTCAACCATTGGCAGTACTTTAGCACACAAACAAAAAAACCGACCGCCGTCCTTCCGTCCTCGCCACCGAGGCCCGCTGCGACGTCCCCGTCCATCGCCGCCCCGACCCTTACTCGAGCCAGCCTGCGCCGCTGATCCTGTAGCTTTAAATTCCCCTAATAATAATATTAATCCGATCCAGCCCGTCCCTTGCTGTCCTCTACCAGCGACGCCCTAAGCCGAGATCCGTACCCCACAGGGGTTGCCCTTAGCGTGTAGTCGCTTAGTTTCTAAGTTTTATGCCCTGGCTGGAGGCCTTAATTTATTGAGGCAGCCACAAGAAAGTCGGGTTAAGCAGCCGACAACCTCCTAGGTTGACCTGCAAGATGCCATTTAAAAAAAAAAACAACCATTGGGCAGTTGCCCGCCAGATGCGACATCCGTCTGATCGAAGGATCCTCCCTTTTCTATAGAGGATAAGTGAACTTTACACCCTGTTCCTCATGCCCCTAAACCTTTCACTGTTGTTTACTACCGTTGTGTAGTGACTACTTTTTTTCTATTAAAATAAATAGTCTTATTTAATGGTGACCACTTCTTAGGCGTCCAAACGTTATACTTAAAGAGCTTCATTTTTCTCATGGTTTTCCTGCCCAAAATAAATCCATCCTTTTCAAACATCATTATCATTTCTCTGTCTTTATCCCATTTTATTTGGGGTTGGCGAAACATGTTTTTTTTTTCATACTTGTCTATTAGTCCCTGCTATTTATTCCATACGATTTATCTCTAGTTCCAATAAAAATCTTAATTAGTAAAAGGTTTGTATATTTGTAGCCAGGGACTGGAAACATTTATACAAATATTATAAAGAAAGAGAGCGAATTTTGTGAGTTTGTGCATATGTGGAGGCTAATCTCCGGAACTACTGATCCGATTCCAAAAATTATTTCACTAATGGGAAGGTACAGTATTGCCGAGTGTTATATTTTATGTTAAAAAAAGTAATTTCACGAGGACGAAGTTGCGGGGACCGCGAGTTAATTTATAAACATGATTTTTGGCATAGACGCAAAAATATGTTTGTAAGAAATTTAATAAAAGTCCCAACTTCAAAAGTGAATTCTACTTTCGCTGTGATTCCCATAAAAAAAACAACTACGATTTATTGTACAATTTCCTTTGCTTTACCTTTATCGAGTCCAATCACAGATACGTCAAAACGTCATAATAACGCGTCAAATTGACGCCAAATTGGACGTTCGTTCGCGTCAGACGCCTCCTGACGGCTATTGATGTCCTTCAAAGAGGTGAGGAAATGGGGGGATATCCGTCAGTATGCTTCTGTGATGGGGAATGAAGGATTTAGGTCGTAAGGAAACTTTATTATAGATTTTATGAGGCAACAGGTCAAGTGCATGGTATTCGCTACCGGAGCGTGTTTACGACTAAATTTTGCCTGTGGCTTCACCCGCGTGGAGATCGAAAATTATTCTATGGGATCGCACTACCGGTACAAAACGTATCCTAACCCAGATCATGATCTATCCATGTGCCAAATTGCATCTAAATCATTTAGAGATTTAGGCGTGAAAAGGTTACGGACAGACAGACAGACAGACAGACAAAGCTACTTTAGGATTAAAATATTAAGTTCTAGGTTCTGCCCGCGACTTCGTTCGAGTATAACCTTCCTCAAGAATTGGGCTATCTAATGCAAAAATATTTTTTCAAATCCGATTAGTAGTTCCGGAGATTACCCCCTACATACAAACTTACAAACAAACAAACAAATTTTACCTCTTTATACTATTAGTATAGATGGATAGTATTAGTATGGACGGATATATGAACGTTGACGACGCAGAAAAGTATCTAAGGATTGTAACAATATTGTTGTTCCAGTAGATTCCACGTTCCCAGATGGTAAAAAAAAAAACAGTGTCACTCCGGGAGTGTCGACAGAAGTGAAAACTTGAACAAGAAAATACTTGCATAGAACATTGATCCGTAACGTCATATAAATAAAGAGCACAATCGCGTTTACAAAAATGAGGTGTCGGTAACGGTGTCGCAAGTTCAATTTTTTTTTTCCCATCTCAAAAATACCCAACGCGCCTAAAGAAGTTTTCACTTCAAAAATGAGTTTATAGTATATTTGTATTTGTGTAGTGTCAATCAGACGGTAAAATATCAATGTAGAATGAGTAGTGCTGTATCTTCACAGCACTATAATCGAATTTTACAGGACACAATCGCCTATTGCCCAATATCATCCCTTTTCCTTGATTACAAGTATTCACCTAATGGTATCCCTTTATGATTCCACTACGGAACCCTACCGCAAAACGCGATATCACGTCGACTACACAGGTACAGTCGGGCTCGTAACCTAGTTAGCGGAGCGCGGCCTATTTTGCCAACTGTACACTGACACTATCGTGCACGCCTCTCCGGATAAGTTATTGTAGTGTTAGTTTTTTTTTTAAATAAAAGTGGGGTTAGTTTTTTTTTGTTGTCCGTACCGATTTATGAAATAATATCTTTTTGGGTGAGTGTTGTGGTTTTTTATTTGAGTGGTGAAGGTTTTATATTTGGCACGGATTTATTGAGTTTAATTTAATATCCATACTAGTATTATAAAAAATGCGAAAAAACCACTGAACCGAAAGTTATAAAATTTGACAGATAGACGCAGACTTGGAGACCTACTTTACAACCTGGATATTTGTATTAAAAACGTGTTTATCAGTGGAAACTTGTAAATGGCCTTCAATTTCATATTATTTAAGAGCACTGTATAAGTTAGCTGCAAGTTACCCGAATAAAATAAAACAAAATTTGAAATAAAAATACACGCACACGATGTCGACTCACGCTAACTCAAACTCAAAGCATTTGTTTCAATTAAACCATTTACAGGCACTTTTGAATTGTCAAAGAGTCGGTCAGTTAGTCAGAAAGTTGAAGCTAATTGCCCATTCCAAAACGTAGATCTCTATGGAGAAGAACGGGCAAGAAACTCCAAGGACTCTCTTTTAAATATAGATATTACAATAACTATAAGATTATATAATTCAACGAAGGTTATCAATACCTTTACCGCGGCAGACCAAGGTAAAGATGGTGGGACTTAGGTACTAGACTCCCACCGAAAGGACTGGCCTGCATTACACGGAAAATACCTACATAAGAGCCGTGGTAGCCCAATGGAAGCGGCCCTGACTTACAAAGTTGTAGGTCATGGGTTCGAACCCTTGTCCTTTGTGTAAATAATTTCATCACCACTGCTCTCAAATCGGTGAAGGAAAACATTGTGAGGAAACTGGCATGTCCTTGAACCAAAAATTCGAAGGCATGTGACAACTACCAACTCGCACTGGGCACGCGTGGTAGATTATAACCCACTTCGTCTCGAAGAGAGGAAGCCTGTGTCCCTGTAGTGGGAACATTATTGGCTGATTATTTATGTATGTTATGTATTAAAATACAGGCTAAATAGAATAACATGGTAATGCTTTGCCTGTAACCTTATTTAGCCGAAACAAGGGAAGTTTTAAAAGCTCAAATATATTTAAAACCAAATCTCCAACCCGAAAGATAACCCTCTCACTGCAGTCACATTTTTTACCCTTTCTTTTTACCCCACTTCTAAACTTAAGAGGATAAGAGAAATTCCCTGATATATTCACGACCTAACCGTTCGTAACATGGTCCGAAACAGCATAATACTTATCCGAAACCCCGGGATACCAGCAGGGCAGGGTTACAACGAACGCGTTCTCAACACTAGTTTTTGGCACTGTGCCCAACTTTCTGAGATATAACCGAACATACAAAATTTTGCGGGATTGTCGCACACCGCCATTCTTTTTTTTCTTCAACAAGGCTGCATTTATCTTCACGGTTCGCAGTTTTGGAGTTAACTGGGAACTGGTTGTTACAAAGGGAGACGGGGAACCTTCAGCATGATTTGTGATCTTTTGAAGGTGTTGGACCCAGATTTTGCTTGAATTTGTAGTTCTCGTTTTTCTGGTCAGTTATCTGTAAATAAAATAGGTTTCAGGTAGGGTTAAGAATTCTTCATTTGGTTATATTAGACCTCATCTGTCGTTTTCGATCAAGCGACTTCGAGGTCAAGAGCAGATCCATTAGAGAACATAAAAAAGTGCATTATTTATTAACCTGCTCTGTGGCCAGATATTACTTTTTTTATATGGCTTTTATCATTGCTAATTTCAGTTAAGTATAAGACAGCTGGCTTTAGTGGCAGTGGGCAGGGCACATTGCTCGCAGAACAGATGGCCGATGGGGCTGAAAAGTTCTGGAGTGGCGACCGCGTACCGTAAGACGTAGCGTTGTGGACTCCTACAAAGTGAACCGATGATCTTAGGAAGACCGCAGGGACCGGTCGAAGTGGCGATGCTCGGGGAGGCCTATGTCCAGCAGTGGACGTTTTTTGGCTGAAATGTTGAGGCTTAGCTGAATCAGAATAATTGCTTCAGGGAAAATAAATTGAAGAGAAAATGTCTTAGAATCAGGTATAACATTTTACCCTTTCCGGACATTCCTTGTATGACCTATCACAGCGTAGAATCCATAAACCTCTTTATTAAAATTGAGCATTTTCCTCCAAAGAAATCAAGCAACATTGCAAAACATTTTCAGTTCAGAAATTGAATGTTTTCTCACACTTCCGAATCAACGAGTCCATCGCCAAGTTCCGAACAACCCGAAAACAAATATGTATGTATATTATGCCAAAACAATGTTTTATGTATTACAAGACGAACAAACTCGAAGTATGGCAGGATTTATTGAATAAACTCGAATTTATTGGCCGCAACTTTAAAACATAATGGCGAAATGATTTATTTGGGTAATTTTAAATGTAACCCGTTGGATGCGGACTGTCTTTTGAGGTATACATTTTTTTTTTGTTGCATTTATTTTAAGTAGGTATAATATGTCTCTTTACGCGAAAATTGATCGTTGGTTATTTTGTATTGTGGATATCTACTTTCATTTGTAAATAGTGATATATAAAATACTTAATAAGAAAAGAAGTATCTATCTCTCTTAGAATTACGGCACTTGGATGCCAAGTCTCTTAAAAATCGGTTTAACAACAAAACCATCGCTTCGAAAAACGTAGGTACCTACTAGGTACTGCGTAAAACGTGTTTATGTTACTTTGAAGCGATTTTCATGGCTGATATCTTTTCTGTAAACATAAAGGCAACCAAAAAGTTCCATTTTAAACGTAAAAAGAAAAATAAATTGTTACCTAATTCGATTTACCAATTTGAAAATACCGATCGTTATCAAAACGTACCTTTACCATAATTGAAAACAAACAACCAATTTATTGCCGTTTTATCTTTTAATAGAACCCTGTACATGATTTTTGATTTATTAGAAAAAGAAAAAAGAAAAAATATATCGTCCATGTGGAACCAGCATTACGGATCTTTTTTTAACCCGTTCGCGGCGACCGGGTGTTTTTGACGTCCACATGAGCCAAGCGGGCACACTAACCTACATTTGTCATAGGGCTGGGCTGTGTAGCTATCGGGAGCTCTTTTTTTAATATTTTTCGGCCGGCTTAGCGGTCAAAGAGAATGATTCGCATCCGATCGCGTTGCGCGGTTTTTGTTGAACGTAATTGGACAATTTCAGCATGTTATAACGCAATTTTTGTTGCGTTTTTTTTTTGTTTTGAGTTGCGGGAATCCGGGATTGAATTTTTCGTCGTGATTTTTGTTAGGGAAATGTTTAGTAAGGCCTCTTTTCCATTACACGGTTTCTCGCCGTGAAAATCTACGGTTAATTCGCCGCGTGTAGGCACGGTCGTCAGTGTGGTATGGATCACTATATGAGCTTGTCGACATGCACGGTGGCGCCAAGGCACGGCGCCGCGGCCGCGTGCGCCGTGACTGCCCCTCGGCGCGCCGCGTCTACGCACGGCGTGATTTTCACCAGTGTTGTATGGCAGTCTATCGGGGTGTGTCGACGGTGCCGGACGTACGCACGGATTCGTGACCGCTTATATACGCTGTTTCGCGATTTTATTATAAAATGAACATAAATCAAGAATTATTAATTACGTTGATTCAAGAAAGGCCTGTAATATGGGATAAGACCATCGACGATTATAAAAATAAGCGGCTTAAATATGATTCCTGGAAAGAAATATTTATTCATTTCCAGCCCACATTTGAAGATTTAAGTGGTGATGAGAAAAACAAGTTTGGTAAGTTACAGATATTTAATTATTAACTTTTTACTTATGCATAGTTGTTTTGATAGGAGAGGCGACCTTCGTTAGATACAAAATATTGTGCAAATCTGTTGCGAACTTCATTAGCCGCCAAACTTCCGCGAACTGCATTCGTGATAGGTAACTGGATTAGTTCCGATTCTGAATCAAGGGTGGACTCATTTTCACTCGCATTGTGAAACTGAAAGTTTTCCTGCTTATGTATAAAATTTTGCAAAACACAACATGTTTTCACAATATCAACTGCCAAATCGATGGACACATTCATTGGCCGGTGAAAAATTCGCCATTTATTGGATAAAATGCCAAACGCACATTCAACAAATCTTCGCGCTCTGGTGAGTCTGTAGTTAAATGTACGTTTTAATTGATCAAGCTGATGACCACCAAATGGACGAAGCAAGTGATAATGCAAAGCAAAGGCTTCGTCCGCAACGAACACATATGGCAAATCGTAGTCAATTCCAGGCAAACGTGTTGCATCGGGTAGATTTAATCCGTTGTTTGTTAAATTTTTCCAAAATGGGGTCTCTTTAAACACACTGGAATCACACTCCTTTCCGTAGGCGCCAACGTCAACAAATATAAAGTTGTAATCGCTATCTACTACTGCCATCAAAACTATAGAAAAAAAATGTTTGTAATTTAAAAACATCGAGCCACTATCAATTGGCTTAATAAGTCTGATGTGTTTTCCATCGACCGCTCCTAAGCACAGCGGGAAGTTGGAAGATTCTTGAAATTTGCTTGCAATGTGTAGCCAGTCTTCTTTAGATGGCATTTTCATATATTCTTTATACAGTTCTAACCAAATGTAGTGGCATACTTCACGTACGATGCAACTTATGGTTTTTATTCCAATTCTATAGCTGTAGTATAGGTCAGTAAAGGTATCTCCTGTTGCTAGATACCTGAAATATAAAACAAAACGGTTCAGGTTCAAATACTAAAACCCCATTTTAGGTCGGGGTCGATTCAGTTTAGGTCGGGGGTTTTTATAAATTTTGAATTTAATAATTATTATTTATTTATTTTCAGGGCAAATGGTGATGAAGAAGTGGACCAATATGAAAGATAGCTGGATAAAATATGACAAAAAAATTAATGAATGTAAGTCTGGTTCTTCAGCAAAAAAAATAAGAAAATATATTATGTTCTATGATGAAATGATGTTCCTAAAAAAAAATGTTGAGCATCGCAAGACCGATTCTAACATGACTGAACATGTTCATGATTCTAGCCTCAGTAATGAAAATTTTGATAGTGCAGTCCCGAATCAATCAAGCTCGGGATACACTGAACGGAGTGAGACGCAAAGGGCTAAAAAAAAAAGAAAAAATGAACTAAGTGAAGTTGACATTAGGTTTATGAAGTTTATGGATTCAGCAGAACGAGATGAGAAAAAGAAAAGCCGTAGTATGAACTTTTTTATGGGAATCGCTGATACAATTGACAAGTTCAGTGATGAAAATATGATAGACTTTCAGTTTCAAGTAATTTCAATAATTAAAAATATTCAACAAAGACAGTGTACTCAGTATATACCTACATCAAGAAACCAATGGGATCAAGGCCATCAAGGATATTTAAGTGGTACAGCATCCTCAAATGCGCAATCGTCAACATATGGATATTCTACAGCTGCTAGATCGGGCTATGGAATAAGTCGTCCACAGACGTCTTCTCATGATTTTGGACACGGTTCTGGTTTAGAGCCAATCCACTACCGACCCGAATCACAATTATCTGTACATAGTGTAAATGCGGAAAGTATCTCGGCAGATTCTCAAGTTTCTATTGAAGACGAATTCGATTTTAGTACCGCACTTGAGTAGCATTTTCAGCGTAGTGTATTTTTTGATTTACTTGTTCTTAAATTAATAATTATTAAAATTCAATTACATGTAATAATTTTGTTTGTGTGCAATAAACAATTTTAAACTAAAATATGTCATTTAATTTTGTACCTACTTACCTCAGAGTTACAGCCAATCTTTCTGCGGGCGATATACTCTCTCGCATAAAAGTATCTTGATGTTTTAGTTCCTGGGATAATTTTTGGAGCAAGTTGTCGAATGTAGTTTTCTGCATTCTAAAATAATTGTAAAACTTGTCTTCATCTTCTCTCAATTGATTCTTGACAAGTGTATGAAACGCGCCATATTCCTCCCTTTTTTCTAAAATCGGATGTATCCAAAACCTTACTTCCCTTTTTTTTTCTATTTTCTTTTTCCTATATATGTAATAAGCAACTATAATCTTTTTTTTCGTAAGAAAATTCATGACGCAGCACGTCCTACACAGCCCGAGTAAAAAGCGCTACTAGCCAGTACTTACCAATGTCTCGCGCGGTGATTTTGCCGTATCATGTACAAGCTAGCACGTTTTTTCAACCGTACGGCTTACACACCGTACGTTTGAACAACCGTGTAATGGAAAAGAGGCCTAATGTTGTGTGGAATGGTCTTTTTATTTATTATTCTACTGTGCTTTTCATGTACGTTTTATTTTATAAAAGCTTGCACCATGACATCGCCAACCCGCCTTGAACAAGCGTGGTGATCAATGCTCGTCGTACCTTCTCTGGATGAGCTCTGCAGAGGGACAGTAATAGGTTGGAATTATTATTATTATAGCACAAAGAGTACCTATTTTTTTATCAAACTCAAAATATTTATCTATACTAATATTATAAAGAGGCAAACTGTTTGTTTGTATGTTAAGGTCATCTTTAGAACTACATAACTACCAGACGGATTTAAAAAAATCTTGGATAGCCTAATTTTTAGGAAGTTTATAAGCTCGCGAACGAATTTTTGGGCAGAAACTAGTTTCAAGTAAACCAATTACAGGCTCTTTTGAATTGTCAAGGGATCGGTCAGTCAGAAAGATGAAGCTAGTTGCCCATTCCAAAGCGTAGTTGGTACCTATGGAGAAGAACGGGCAAGAAACTCCAAAGGTTAGACATAGAAAAGTTATGCATTATGTAAATAAGTTTTTTTTGGTTTTCACCTGTCCACAAAACATATCTACGTTGAATATTTGAAACTCAATTTATTCTTCAATCTACCCTCGAATAAATATGCATGTCGAGGGTGCGTACATTGAAATAATGTTTAAAAAAAGCACCCCGAGAATGAATAGTGGGTAGGTACAGCCGTTAGAATATTTTGCATACGTATGCAAATTATTAGAATTACTTTTAGAATGGTATTTTTACAAAAGTATTAACGAATGAAGGATTTTTTACAGAAAAAAAAAAAAAAAAAACTTATAATACTGCTCTTAAAACCATATTGCCAGAGTATGTAAACAGACTAATAATTTATTTTATGTCGTATTGGGAGGGCCATCAATTTTAAACAAATATGTAATATTAACCAGCTCATTTAATTTACAAAGCCAAGGGCAAAATGTTGATGATGTAATTTATTAATTATGCAAGCAAACAGAGTATGATAAAAATTTCATGCCTCTACTTAAAAAGGGTCAAATATGTTAATAAATATATTAACCCTTAAATGCCACGGTAATATTTCGCACAGAGAAAAATAAATAGAATTTAAAAAATTCATCGCTCTATTTTGTTTTCGCAAATAAAAAGAGTAATAAACAATCAATTTTGTTTCAACTCCGGGTAGAACGGACGCGTGTTATATTTTTAATAGTCCGTGTAATGTTGAAGAGGTAAGGTACAAGTGTTTAGCGGGAAAACAAGGGTTTTTTCATGTTGTATAGTAATATTGCTTGCATTGGAAGAGTAGGTCAAAGTCAAAGTCAAATCATTTATTTCAAAAAGGCGCTTTTGAACGTCAAAATTTACAAGAAAATAGAATTGATTCTAGGCGCCCCTTCCAAAAGGTAGTTTTGTATGGAGAGCAATTTGCAAGAATAAATGGGCTCTTTTAAAATGTTTTACAACATTTTCTACACGTAATTATAATTATATGACAAGACGATGCATGTAGAATAAAGCTAACGGTATTTTGAAGAGACAAAAGCTAGAAAGTTAAAATATATGTAGCTATTAAAGTTAAATATAAAAGCCATCACAGACATACCAAGTTCTCAACGTCCCAACTGACGTTTGACAAATTCGCCGCCTACCACAAATGACAATTACACTTTTACTTTTCAAAAATATTACTCAAATAAAAATTGCTGTGACGAGAACGTGTCTTAGATAAATAGATACTATATTTTATTTTGCACTAACATTATAACACTGCTCTCGTATCTTAATGGCGTTGAGTGCCCACTGAAAATTAGCGCTGTGCTTTGGGTCCCCCATGGATAGTTCGGGATAATCACAAGCACAGAACAGTATATTGTAAGTAGTAATAGTAAGAAAATAAGAATGAAAGTAAACTTATTAAAAAAATTACACGCTTGCTTGCAGGCAGAATACAATGAAGGATATAAGATCTCACTTATACCATAACAATATATTTCTGGCAAATAAACATTTGATTTGATTTGAAATAGTAAAGAAAAATACGAACAAAATTTATCTTTTTTGTTAGTAACTTTCTTTATTATTCCAATTAATTATATTTTCGTATGCGTTTCTTTGGCAAATAAACCAATTTTTCTTTCTTTCTTTTCTTTATATAAAACGCTTTCACCTCATAACTTGTACGGTTTTTAATAGCGTATAATATAAATCTGTCTATTTGTCTCGCCCGGACAATCTGTGTCGGCTTATTAATACAGCTGGAGGCTCCAAGCGCTGCCTGTTGTACGTTGTCTCTGATTACTTGTTTCTTTGTGAATTGTTGTCGATAGCTCCATTGCAGGGTTGATTTTACCTGAAATGAGGAAGAAATTAATGTGTTGTTGATAGCGCTGAAAGTTTTAAATGAAACTGTGTATTAGCGCCATCTATATTATATAGTGCCACACTACGGCGCGAGCATATCGGTGACGCAAATCCATACCAAAAATCGCTCAACGCGCCAAATAAGTTATCACTTAAAAAAAAAAAAAACTCAATACAATAACAGATCTTTTAATTTAAATCGAATTCCAATGAATATAGCAATTATAAATAAAGAAAATTAGTACTTAATCAATTATTCATAAAATAATTCTACCTTTAAAATTGTAGATACATACATTATACTGTTCAATGAATGTAAGGACAACGGCCAGATGATATTTTTACAAATGCTTAAAGTAAACCTTCTGCAATGAAATTAAACCCGTAACTTACAATAACGTTAAAATGTTTAAATAAATAATGAAATAAAAACAATTACTTTAATTTTCGTACAATTTCGTCTGTTGGTTTTGTATTGTGGAGCTCCATATTAATTTCAACTCGATCGGTGCAATGCAGGTGGAATTTAAGGCAAATAATTTAAATTATTTCACTGTTTATTTAACCAAGTATATTGGGTTAATTATTCTTATATTATTTATAACATAAAAAATAAAAAACCAAAAATCTATTAATCTGCCCAGCCTTTTCCTAACTATGTTTGGGTCGGCTTCCAGTCTAACCAGATGCAGCTGAATACCTGTATTTTACATGGAGTGAACACCTATCTGACTTCAACAACCCAATAACTGGGTAATACGGTAGCCCATGGTAAGACTGGTTGTGAGAATTTCGGGCTTCTGACGACTCGTAACGACTGTCAGAGATTCACAAATGACAGCCGGGACCAATGGCTTAACGTGCTTTCCGAGACATGGAGGAGTCTCGGTATGTAAAGATGGTCACCCATACACGGACCAACCCTGGCAAGCGTAACTTAACCTGATGGATTGATCCGTGCGGCTGCTATTACTTAGCCACAAGCTCCTCAAAAACCGATACAATTTATTTTCGGAATATTATCAGAAACAACTTGCGAAATGTGGGTGTACTATACGTACACCTCTGCCTAACCCTTCAGGGAATGTAGGCGTGATGTTATGTTATTTTACTGTCGCTTTTTAGGGTCGCGATGGCTCAGTGGTTTAGGCCTCGCCTCTCATGCACGAAGTTGAGGTTGAACCCACCGGGCCAGTGCCAATGTGACTTTTCAATTCATACCTTCTTTCTGAGTTTATCTTAGACATTACTGATATCGATGAAGAAAAACATCGTGAGGAAACCTGGACTTATAGTTAATATAAGTTAGTAATCGCCAACCCGTCTTTGACAGGCGTGGCCGTGGCTAATCAATGCTCGTGCAGACAATAATAGGCTAGTATTTAAGGATCGAGCCTCGCAAATTTTCGCAGGGTTAATCACGGGCTACAATAGTTACTAATAATAGCACAAGAATAAATTTTTAGTCTTGTGCTAATAGTACTTAAAGCACGGATGAATACAGATGGGACACTCCGCATTTTAGGTATGAAGCTACAAGTATGTACGCGGGGGGCTCGACTTGTCGAATTCAGTGGGCGTAACGTAGTCAGAAGATACAAGAGTTACGCGATTGAAAGAGAGGCAACTTCTAGGTGGATATATCTGTAGGTAATTAGCGCTGTGCGACCTGAATTGCACTTTATTGTGTCGTAGTAAGAGTCGTTTTATATTTAAATGATTTTGCGGAATATTCCATCTGTATTGATCTGTGTTACTGAGTAAAATAGTTACTAATTGTACCTGAAGGGTCTATTTGTAATGCGTTACAATTAATTTCGGCTTTCGGTAATATAATAACATGTCTAAGAGCCAATTAGAATTTAAATAATAACTTTTAACAGCACCACAATTAAGCTCACATTACAACAATAAAACGATCCTTTTACTTCTCGACTCGAAAAAGTACTTACACTAAAACTAAATTACACTTCTCTGCATAAAATTAAACCATATTACAATGATTACGCATATGGCCGCAACGCAACGGGTCCGCAACTCCGCAACATGGAGTAAATTGAACCACAAACCGCAGCGGCCAACACTAGTGAGACAATGGTTGCGGCAATTAAGTCAGCACTTATCTTCGCTATAGCAAATTGCTTTCTTTGGGGACTGCGCCTTATTGCTGTGTTTGATTGGGATAGTTACTGGCGCTAGTAAAAGTTAGAGTGAGTGGTGCTTTTACGAGCTTAGTGTTGATTTATAGATTAACTGTTGGTGCTGATTAGCTGGTTAAGGTTAGATGTTTTTTTTTTCCATAAAATCATTACTTGTATTCTGATTTTATTATATTTAAATTCACTTGAAGGCATAGGTTATAAGTACTATAATTAGCGATACGACCACTCCACCACTTCGGCACCTTGCTAATGCGCCGTCTTCTGACTTTTCGTTTATTTACTACATACACTAGATCTCTTCTACACGCTAGCATATAAACGAAATTAGCCTCATTCGTATCATAAATCAACAAACAAACCAGACTTACGTTATCAGAGACGAATTGGCACGCTGCGCCACTATTTAGCGCCAACAACAATCACCATCCATTACTCGTCCGCCATATATTACGTCTAAAGTAGCGCCCGGGCGAGTGGCTGGCGCTAGTACATCCGTCCAGCGCAGCGGGGCGTATGTTGTTCTCAACTTAAATTACGATGATATAATGAAGAATTTGTTTACAGTTATTAAGTTTTGTTTATGTTTTCATGTAATTTATGGTGATTGATATTCACTGGGCCCGCGTGGTGGATTACGGCCCAGTCCCTTTCACAGAGAGAAGCATGAGTTCCAGCAGTGGAAACATGTTAGGCTGATTTTGCTGTGCTATGCTATGATATTCCTGTTCATCACTGTAATAGTAAATAAGCAAGTTAAGCGTGCTAGCTTCACTCTCCTTCATACTAGCATAGACTGATTTTAGAGTTGAAATTATGCCTTGTATCCTTCTATTACAACTGCTGTGAAGTCAACCGTATGACATAATCACTGGATAGTCAGCACCCAATTTATATCAAAGGAAGTGACTGCAATCTAACCTTACTATACAAAGACAAATTAGCGCATCTCTCTCCTATTTAATGCCAACAATGCCCATTCATCGCTTCCCCATACATTAGCTCTAAACTACTGCCAGGCGAGTCACTAGCGCGAGTGCGTCAGTCCAGCGAGAGGGCACGCTCGGCTGTCTACTTAAATTACTCTGTTATGCTCGACTCGCCCTTAACTGCGGGTTGTGAGCGTCTCATGTGTAACTGCCTCTACCTGTGATTTTTATTTTGAAATAATACGTTGACATGCATGCCATGCTTGGGGCATAGAAATTAGGGCTGTCTGTAAAAGCTGTTTTTACTGACCATTATTAGCCGTAATTAGTTATGTTTTGCTAAAGAATGTGAAAAGCCCTAGAGCCTTCAGTTTTCAAAACCGGTTTTTTCTAGGCAGTCTTATTTTTTGCTTACTAAACTGTTTTTAAGTGTAGGATTTTGCTGAGTAGATAAACTTTGATCAATCAATCTATATTTGCCGTTCAATGCGGGTCACATTTAACTAATCTCCATTCTTGGGTTAATATACTAATCCTAACTCGTATAACTAAAAATATAAATGCAAAAGTGAGTTTGTTTGTGACGCTTTCACGCTAAAACGGCTGAAGGGATTTTGATGAGTAGACCATGAGTTAGGGACTTGGTATACTTTTATCTCGATATTCCCAGGGAATCGACACTTATGCGGGTGAAACCGCGGGGCGTAGCTAGTACTATTATAAAGAGGTATTTGTGAGTTTGTATGTAGGAGGTTATCTTCAAAACTGCTGGTCTGATTCCGAAAATTCTTTCACTACTGGGTAGCCACAGTATTGCCGAATGTCATAAGATATATTTATGATAAAACAAGAAATTTCATGCGGACAAAGTCGCGGGCAAAAGGTCTACGTAGTCAAAGGATTAAGAACAAATTACTTATACTTGTAATTCCAAACTCTTGGATACATTAATATAATTTTTCATCCGAAGATAAATTTTGCCTCAAGAATAATTTTCTTTGTGTTCTACCTTGTTTATGTTTGTGACATTTTTGTATTATAAAGGTAGGTAGATAATTTGGATACGACATTAAATTATGTAGGTACAAGACTTATTAATGTAGGCTCACAAAATATTAGGTACTTAAATAGGCGATTGGCGTAATGGTTCGATTCATGTACAGCTTTTTCGAACGAAGTTCTTTAACGCGGCTTGTAAACTTTTAGGAATCGTCACGCTAAAAAGTGTTAATACTTGCGACTGTCTTCTTTTAATTCAAAAAGAAAGAAGGAAAGAGAGAGAGAACTTTGGCAGAAAAAAAAAACAGTGGCACTCCGGGGGTGCCGACAGAAGTGAAAACTTGAAAAAAATCGGCACCGCGGTAATCAACGCGTTGATGTATTTTTAACCGTCTTACGAATTTTCGATCATGTCACGTGTCCTGACGCGAGTTTAACATTTTTTACCCATTACAAAAAAAGCGCACAACGCCGCTAAAGAAGTTTTCACTTCAAAAAATCAAAAGAGAAAAGAAAAGAATACAGTGATTACAGTGTCGTGGGATAAAATTGTACACATCGGCCCGAGTACACTGCATAGAGAGAGAGAAAATATGAATATGATCAAAATTAAAATCCAAGATCTGAAAATTCTCAAAGTTTTCGTCATGGGTGTAGTTTTCATAGTTTTCGAGGATGGTAAAGCCGATATGTGGTCAAAATGTAAATCCAAGATGGCGACTGCAAAAATTTAGTTTTTGATTTAAATTATACGTAAGAAAGAACTTCGTTCCTCACGGGGGTCCCCCGACCGCACACGTTTTTATTTTTAATATTATTTTGTTTCACAGAATTATTATTGAATACCTATATCATTTTGGCATATACTTTTCTCAACTATATTGCGGTCGGCCAGTCTAACCGGATGCACCTGAATACCAATATTCTACATGCGACGGACTGCCTATCTGACCTTCACAACCTAGTAATTGGGTAATATGATAACCCCTTGAATTTCGGGCTTTTGACGACCCGTAACGACTGCCAAAGATCTATGAATGACAGCCGGGACCAACGGCTTTACATGCTTTCGGTTCAACGGCTTTACATACAAGGTATTTTTTAAATGAAAACTTCTTTAGGCGCGTTGGGCATTTTTGAGATGGCACTTAATCATTGAATTTGCGACACCGTGATGACACCACCTTTTGACCATTAAAAAGACATCAACGCGTTGATTGCCGCGGTACGTGGAGTAAAAGACATCAACGCGTTGATTACCGCGGTGCCGATTTTTTTCAAGTTTTCAGTTCTGTCGGCACTCCCGGAGTGCCACTGCTTTTTTAAATAGATTTGGATAGCCAAGTCCCTAACTGTAAGCTAGATACTGTATGTAATTTCGACGTACAATTATAGCATATTCTATATATAGTCTTTGCTCTGCAGTGGGTTAATAATAGCCTGGTATTATTAAATAGGTACTTCGCTGTAACAGAATAAAATAGAATGTTATACATCAATAAATCAGTATTAAATCGCGTCAATTCAAGCAATCAAAGAAAAATTTCAGTAATGGCTTCTTATTATAACATAAACCTTTAACTTTATCTAAAAAAATCTAGTAAAGTAAACAGTAATTTAGTTTTACTTAACGAGAATTTAAAAGTAAATATATCAGACATATTGGCCTTTAAAAATATTGCTGACAAACGGCTTTAGTAATGCTAAATCAACTTGGTCACAGTATAAAAAGATCAGTATGTCAACCCGGCTATTAAGGTGGATCCACAAAAGGTAGCCAGCGAAATTCAAATTTTCTTACGTTTTTTGCAATTTGCAGGTCATGAAATCAGCTTAGTCACAGTATAAACATATCAGTATGTCAACCCGGCTATTAAGGTGGATCTGCAAAGGTAGCCCTCGAAATTAAAGTTTTCTTATTTTTTTTGGAATTTGCAGGTCGTTTCAGGTTTTATCTTGACCAACATGTATACATCTCTCCAAGCTAGAGTTGGTCCCAAATGTCATGATTTCATGAAAAACTCATTCAATAGACGCCAATTGCACGCCATTCAGCTCGATTCTCGGCAACTCTTCTCCAGCTGTTACCAGCCACCCTCCGAAAATCATCGGTCCGCCCAGCCTGAGGGCGTCCTATCTTACGTTTGCCGATTCGCGTGCGTGACCTGGCATCGCCTCTCAAAACTCCTAAAAACCGTAAAAAGGACGTATTTATTTCTGATTTTAACACCTTAATTCTGCAATTAGATTCCTCTTTCGCCAGTTCTATCTTTTACAGTAACATTATTACCGGTCCGGTGTTCCATCCAGTGTTATTGCCGTAACGATCTAGTGTTTCAGTTAGTGCACCCGGGTCGGTCATTCTAACCCGGCTGGCGAGTCGTAAGTCACGGTTTATATATCGTACGGGTATAATGTACCCCATTGGCATTAGCAGGGTTGATGTTGGAATCAGGATACTTTGTTAAGTAAATAGCTAGAATGTTTAAAAATAAATACTTCACGAAATAACTGTCTCATACTCTTAGAAGGTTTTTATTAACTTGCTACGTTTCTATGTTTTAGGTTATTCCATTCCGTTTGTCATCCCGTTATTTTTACTTGACTGCCTCGTTGGTCTAGTGGTCGCAAAGCGCTACTGCTGAGTAATGAGGTCCTGGGTTCGATTCCCGGGTCGGGCAAGGTGTTATTGGGTTTTTCTATTTGGAATTTCTCAGTAGCAGCGCGGAGTCTGGATTTGTACCCGGTTAATGGCAATAGGCTCGCCCCCTATTACATGGGACTTAAACATAACTGGCGAAATGTGGGTGTACTATAGGTACACCTCTGCCTAACCCTTCGGGGAATACAGGTGAGATGTTATGTTATTTTTATACAGAAACCATTTGCAGTACCTCAGTAGTTACCTATCTACTGTAAGCAACTCCAAACCACTATGTCCGGCTCACCTCATGAAGTTTTTCATAAGTAATTTCTTCATTTTTTTCACCGTGACATTGCAAAAGCCACTATGCCATAAAAATATCCAGGTTAAACACATTTCGTCCACGTGTATGTAGGTATGTACATTATTATAATCATTTTCATCAATTTCTTAATTGGCTTTCGAGTTGAAATTATACACTATACTTATTACTTTTTGTTCCCTTTCAAATGCTTGCCATTTTCAACATAATTTTCCCTGAGAAGAAGTACTTACCAATCGTATAGTGGATTCTATGGAAGACAGTTCTTCAGACTTCTTCCTTACACCTTGTTATTTCCTTAAAAAATAATCTTACATGTCTAATTGCACGCACTTCTGACTTTACGGATTCATGTGCGTTTTGTATAATTATTCATTATTACATTATTACTTAGACAATAATATTGTCTAAGTAATAATGTAATGTAATGTACTCGTTCAGACCTTTTTTTATACCAAACATGTCATGAATAAGTATCTCAAATTAATTTTTCTTGTGGTCAAAAATGTACCTCATAAGTCCACCCTATTAAATTTAGGGAAAATTTATATAGCCTATGTCACCCGGATCATTATTACGGATCTATTGATACCTCATTCATCAAAATCGGTTGAGTAGTGTAGGTGCTACGGTGGAACATATGTAAATACAAAAATACATGCATACATACATACATACATAGACTGCTAAAATCATAACCCTTCCTTTAGGCTTTGCCGTGGTCAGGTAAAAACGGTGAAGGTTTACATTGTGAGGAAACTGGCCATGACTGAGGGATATTTTTCGTCAGCATGTGAAGCCAAGTCAGAGACCCATGGGCGGCATAAAACTCTGTCACCAGGTTATTCACTAACCATACGAAAGAAACACCTGCCTAATTAGAACCACCATATTTTTTTTATCTCCCAACATCAAAACGTCTCCATTTTTCGCTTTGAAACCTTCATAGTTGCAAACCTCGCGTTACTCACGTACACACAATATCTTAATGCATAAAAAGCCAAGACGGGAATACAAATGGTACCATCAAGGTATAACTTCTGGGGGGTGGGTAGTAAAATAAAAGAAACAGGAGCGACCAACGGCACTATAAAAGTGAGCATTTTTATGCGTTGGTACCACAATTTGTTCTATAAAAGTGATGTGAGTTGTCATCTTCGTGAACTTTGTTGGCTTAGCAACCATATCAGACGTTTTTGAAGACGATGCACATCCTTAGGGGAAGGTGCAGGGTGTAAAAACAGCGTTATTACCCGACTACGGCGAAACAAAAAAGAGGGCTATGATTTTAACCGGTATGTATGTAAAGAAAAGAGAAAGAAAGAAAGAAAACTTGTTTATTCTGCACAAACAAAACGCGCATTAAAAAAAAACTAGACAAAATACACACAACAAAAGTAGCCAAAAGCCTCGTATTCAATTTAAAAAAAATAGTTTGACAATATTGTTCAAATTACATAAAACACTGGTTCATTGATTGATGTCAAGGCCACGGACCAAAGACAATATTGCGTAATTACTGTTGCAACATTGGCAAATGAAAACAGAAACAGAAAAATAACAATATGCCAATTGCAGAGTTAATTACTTTTGTAACAAATATCAACAAAAATTAAGCTGTATGTATGTTCATCTGTTCCCTCATGTTTTTTTTATATCCAGGATTCCACTACATTGGCTTCGCAATTTTCGAGACACTTCCGTGTAAGGTTAGCCCCAGGCTTTTAACCAATGAACGTCGTAAATACATCACCCCCATTTTAAACCAGTCAGGTCAAAAGTAACGGAAGAATATGGGAACCCATCGGTGATAATAAAAACAAAACTACTAAGAGTAGTATTTATGATATCTTCTTGATTCATGTTTTTTTTTTGGGTAGGAAATTATCAAATAACTCCCTCTGCTCTCCGTCAGACTCTTACTGACTAAAACCCACCCGTGTTCCTTTAGTTGCCAGTTGCCATGTTGCCGGGGGCCACGATCTCCCTTTCGGACTTCTTCGCAACCCTGGCAGGATCTTCTTGATTGTGTTTTACATAATAATGAATCAGCATTTAATGTTCCCACTGCTGGGACACAGGCCTCCTCTCAGTGAAAGAGAGTGGGCCGTAATCTACCACGCGGACCCATTGCGGGTTGGTAGATGTCACAAGTTTTCGAATTTTTGGTTCTAGGACATGCCGGTTTCCTTACGATGTTTTCATTCATCGTTTTGAGAGCAATGGTGATGAAATCATTTACACAAAGTAAAGCGCCTGCCTGGGTTCGAACCTACGACCTACAACTCGGTAAGTCGTGGCCGTTACCACTTGGCCACTACTGATCCACCTTTGTTTTACTAGCTGATAATTTATTCATAATGATAATGATTTTATCAAAGAAATTGCAAGCCAGGCTACACTTTATACTCATACTTCATCCTCCACGGAGCAAGCCATAAAAATAATTGAATTGCCTACAAAATAGAAAACTAGTTTCCGAGATCTCCTTTAAAATGAAACTGCATACTAGACTATCAATCTTCCTACTATATTGTTCTTTGCAGAATAGTTAAAAGCTTAAGATAATAATGATAATATGATATTCATTACCTTCAGTTTCTTTCCGTAATCAGGGATAACGCAATAACTTGCCGGGTTTACTGCATTCATATAATATAACCTTGGAGTAAGAGCTTGTTCAGACTAGCAACTTATTAGCTACGCAACAGCAACTGTAGCTGAAGAATCATATTAAAGCACGCGTTCTGGAGTTTTGTTTAGTAATTTATACATAACATAACATCACGCCTTGTAATCCCCCAAGGGTTAAGCAGCGGTGTACCATCGAGGTAACGCATAACTAACTACTTTGAAAACAAAATCCCGACCCTTCTTTTTCGTACGTAAGCGTTACTTTAGCCGTTGAGCGCGAAGCAAGAATAGTTCTTACAGTGTACAGATATGTGTTTCTTCGATAATACGTATAGTACACCCACATTTCGCTAGTTATTTAGTGTACTATTAGTATAAAAACTTACCTACACCCTCATCTAGTAGCTTGTATGATGGTAGGTTCCTTCGTGCGAATTACTATTACCATAAAACAACATGTCTCACTGTCCATAGATGTTTGTGGTAGCGTTTACCACATGAGACGTTATGTAGTGTCAAAGCAAGCGTAGACTACAGCACACAACCTGTCGTGTGGTTTCATGTAGTTGAAATCAACCATCCCTGTCCATAAATTGCAACAGTTATCACACAAGCTGTATGAACTTAGCGTTAATTCCTGACCACTCTTATGTCTGTAAGTTTGACAACCAGTCATAACAAGGGGTATCGTGTCACCCTAAGTAGTGGAGGTCAGAAAAGCAGTCGCTTCATGGAAAATGATTGATTGTATTCAACTGTATCAGTTTAGATTGGAAGCCGACCCCAACATATTTGAAAAAAAGCCTAGCTTTGACAAAAAGCTAGGCTAGATTTTGTGTGGTATAAAAGTGGTCCGTCTGGGCAAGCCCTCATGCTGTTTCGGTGTATTTTCAGGCAATCTCTTACGGCACAACAGCGATATCAAAATTTCAGTGGTTCTGCACTGAAAGTCTTGGCACGGTAATTTCCCAGTTGACTTTCGTTTCCAGCTGAATTTTATAATGTTTGTGGTTTTTTTAATGGATAATGATAATATTATAATAGATTGGTTTAATATTCATAAAGTACTTAACATAGAAGTGTCATGAAGTACCTCTGTCCAGATAGGACAGGTCTGCAGACGACCGCTCGTAGCATGATTAGAGTTTAGGTAAATGCAGCTACCCAAATCAATCGAAGACTAAAATACAATAGACGTTGATATATTTAGTAACCTGTTCCGCTTAGCTATTTCCAAAGATCCATAAAAAACCCCTGAAAGAAATCGACACGTGTTTCACCTCTGAACGAGGCATCCTCAGGATGACGATTGACTTGTCGCGAACCTGAACATAGCGTGTTGCCACACCGAGCGCTGAACGCAGAGTGAGCTTTATCACCCGTCAATTGAAGACTATTTATTAATTATCATCAGCCTACATCAGTCCTCTGCTGGACATAGGCCTCTCCTATTACACGTCATTCAGTTCGATTCTTGGCAACTCTCATTCAGCTGCTACCAGCCAGCCACCCTCTGAAGATCATCGCTCCACCTAGCCTAAGGGTTTCCGACCATATGTTTGCCGATTCGCGATCTCCACTCAAGAACACGTCTGCAACGGTCATCGGTTCCACGGCCAATATGGCCGGCCCATTGCCACTTCTGCTTGCTTATTCTTTGAGCTGTGTCGACAACTTTGGTTCTCTGTCGGATTACCTCATTACGGATTCTACCTCTCAGAGATATTTCAAGTATAGCTCGTTCCATACCTGGCTGAGTGACCTTGAATTTATGGACAAACCGTACCGTGAGTGTCCACGTTTGACGTGTGTTTGTTCAAGACTATTCAATGGTACCTATATCAGGGGGTGTATCCTCAAGAGGAATAAAAAGTAGCAACATCGAGGTCAGTCTTTTTGATGAGTTACTTTCCTCACTTTCACAACAAAACATTAACAGAATTATTTATCTCAACGATGAATTACAAAGTCCAGAAATTATTTTATTTATATTGCCTACATGGCTTCCGAATGATTTCGTCTCGAAACGGGGCCCCCCATGAAATTAATGGTACATCTCACAATCCGGTTTTAACAATGAATCTTATTTTTTCCCAATTATAGAGATTTTGGCGAATAATGGAACAATAGTAATTCATATTAATTATTTACAGATTATCGCCACTGTCGTATTTATCATGGTGTGGTTGGCATTGTGTTTTTTTTAGTAAATGAAACAGAAGTGATAGATTGTTAGTTTTTATCGCTTTTTGTTGTGAAATCTACTTCGTTTTAGCAACATAATGCTTTGGTTTAAGTCAACAGCAATAAATTATATTTCGACTGGAAGATGAACATATAACAGTTTTAATTTATTATTACTAATAATAACTAGCTGCGTGAACCCTAGTTTGTTTCTAAAATAAAAGTAATAGTTACTCCTTTTAACATCAGCTATCTGCTAGTGAAAGTCCAGCCGTTTCGGAGATTAGCCGGAACAGACAGACAAAAAAAAAATGTTTTTTATTTTTTGTAAAAAAAATAAGTACCGTATATGCTTTCATATGCATTTAGTAAAAAGCTAATATTTTGATATTACATACAGACACTTCAATTTTATTTGTTTGTAAATATGTATAGACTAACGATATCTGCTTTATGGCGCTGTGTAAGATTACTTTATCTTCTTCAATGTCAGCCTATTTGTTTTAAGAGGCCACAGTTTTTTTTATTTATTCCTATTTAAATATCTTAGGAGAAGAAAGCCTTGTCTAGTACCTAAGGCGATTGAGTAATAATCTTCTATTGAAGTGAAAACTTCTTTAGTCGCGTTAGGTATTTTTGCGACGGGACTAAACCATTGATTTCGCGACACCATGACGACACCTCATTTTTGTAAATGCGATTGTGCTCTTTATTTATATTAGGTACTTTACGGTTCAATGTTCTTTGCAAGTATTTTTACTTTAAAGGTTTCGTTTTAAAGTGTTTTTTTTTTTGTAAATGCGATTTTTCTCTTTATTTAGATAAGCTTACGGATCAATGTTCTATACAAGTATTTTTCTTCACGTGTTTTCACTTCTGCACTCTCGATTGCAGTGCAATCGTGATTTTTTTTATTTCTTGAAGCAAGCTTGTCGCAAGTCTTCAGTGCTCTAAGGTTCAAAATCAAGTTTTTAAACAGATGATCCAAGTAAAGTACACAACGATTGGTAACTTCTGTGTGTCCTTGAGTATCCAATCTTCGGTATTTTGGTCGATCCCAAATGTTAGTCTAGCTAGGTCCACGGAAAAACAGGCTTGGTAATGTGTGCGTTGTGATGGCGGGGGCCAAGAGATGTGTAATCATTTTACTCGTGGCTTTTTGGCTCTTTTGCTAAGTTTGTTAAATTAATCCGTCCTTGTTAGGATGGCAAAAACTGGTGAAAATACTTCCGAAATTAATATCAGTGGCCTTACATGCAACTATTTTCAATAGCTCTGCAAATAATTGCAGAGATAACATTTTACTGGTCTTGATAGATGTTAATAAAAAAAATATTTTCACACACGTATTTACACGATTTAAGAACTAACAGACTTAAAATAAAAATAATAATATGTACAAGTATATGTATAAAAAAGGGGGGGAATAATCATAGGGCATCAAAAATTTCGTCCTTTTTTTACTGGTCTTGATCATGACTTGTGGTCACATAAACAGGCTTCTGAGGGCCAGACATTCAACATCAGTGTGTTTATAAAAAGGTGCTTAATTAATATAACAGGCCACACCACAAATTAATTTTCGATGCACAGCATCTAACATTCTTCTTCAGAAAATCTGTTGTTATAAAAATCAAGCGCAATTATGTTCATTTAATCACAGTCCCAAAAATATTTACCAAAAACACACGCTGTCCCGCCATCTTAACACACACAAAAATGGAGGCAGCTCAGAAAAACGTTGGATCACAAACTGAATAATTCATTTCTGGCTCAAGAAGCGATGAGGGGGCGAAAGAAATGATAATAAAGACTTACCGACTACCTTTGTCCCAAGGTTTGGTCCAACAAAACAACTGGGTAGGTATTCGAGGCATTTTATCGGTACTTCCGATATGAACTAGTTATGAATATATTTATTCAAGAGGGTGGAAAAGTTCGTAGGTATGTAGTGCAAGCGGCATATATATACTTTTGTTATCTAGTTGCTAGCATCGGTCTTTTGGATAGCTTTTTAACTTCAAAAAAGGAGGTTCTTAAAACGTCCCTTTTTTTTTTGTTTTATCAACTATGTCTTCGAAAAGTATACACCCTGATCCACGATAATTAATGATCCAAAGTACCACTAAAACTGAACCAGTTTTTAGCAACCGATTAAAATCACTTTCGAAGATTTGTTATCACAAACCAAATAAGGCTTATCTAATTAAGATATCCTTAAAGACGATAAAAGAAAAATATATCACCGCCCGTCTCAATTTTTAGTCCGTTTCAAAGATCACTTAAATTCTGAGATTTCCATATGAACAGATTTTGTCCTATTCAGAAACTTAAGATATCGAAAAAGCTGAGAGCTTTACCTACGTACATCAATTCTATATTAGCCTCTTTCTACTCCGCTACCCTTCACTAAAGGGTCATCCGTATTACCGGCTATAGAAGTCCATATTCATGGCCATTGCTCGTCCACCGAAACATAAGTGGGCTAACCGAATAAATCAAATCACGCACTTCATTGACGGTCACTCCATGAACTGCCCGGCCATCCCAGCCATCGGGCTATTGGTCACATTCGCCAAGACAGGTCAAACGAGAATTAATTGCGTTAGATCTACAGACTCCACTAGATGGTATAAACACAATAGATAGATACAGAAGGTCAAGTCCATACAATGAGCGAAAACGCACGCACACATTCAGAGATCGAACTGACATTTGACCGAGATCGCTGTGCGAATGATCCAAAAGTTTCCCATGAAAATGTAAAGAAATAGATCAGAAAACGTACCTGTGGATGCCCAATTTGTATTGTCATTTGCGAATTGAAAGGCTTGGATTTGATTATTGGAATACTGAAACCCAAAATTATAATTTCAGATCACAGATGTTTTTCATTTGACAATTGAGCTTGATTTTATAACCTCATTTTTGTCAATGCTTTTTCAATTACAATTTAATCATATTATTCAAACAATAGTTGTTGGATAAAGTGGTGGGATATAAATTTAAAACCTTCTCAATACAGATGAGTGTGTTACTAAAATCATTTAGTGAGTGATTGCGTGAGAATTTAACCTGAATAGGGTTTGTTTACACTTTCATCAATATTTTTGGAACAGACTATACGCGTCTATGTGTCTGACGTCTGTCTGTTCTCTGGCTTTATAGGCACGATCTTCTGTACTTATCTATTCTGTGATACACATTTGGTCTCAAGGAGCTCCGTTTCTGTATCACTTTGATATTCTCTCGAACCATTGGGCCAGTAATCGGTAAAGGGAAGAAATTGAACCGATTGCCTCTGTGTTTTAAGGTTTCTTATTTACTTATTTTTGAACACTTGAGTTTATTGGTGATATGATACACAAAGGTGTTCTGTGATGCGAGAAATTCCGGATGATAAATCGTAGGTATTTACTTAAAATAAGGGAAGAAAACTAAAATGATACTTACCTACATTCGAAGAATTATCTGGCATACTCCGGGTAAACCTTGTCATTTCCTGATTACAGATTTACTTGGGGATTCTTCACGTTTGCTCACTACGTGCTGTCAGTTACAGGCTGCTTTGTAAAGTTCTATACAGCAACGTTTATTTCTACCATTATAGGTTTCTTTACGTTATTTTTACGGTTCCGTACCTAAAAAAGAAAAAAATGGAACCCTTATAGGATCACTTCGTTGTCCGTCCGTCAGCCTGTCAAGACCCATTTTCTCAGGAACGCGTGGAGGTAGCAAATTGAATTTAATATCGAATACATAGATCTATGTTCCCTTAGAGTTTAAAAAAAATCAAGCTTAAGTCAACACAATAAAAAATACGGCCATTTATGTGACATATTTTGATATTCTCAAATAAATCAAAACCTACAGGGTACTTCCCGTTGACCCAGAATCATTAAGTTTAGCAGGAAGCAATGTCTCAGAGCACAAGTGAAGGAAAAAGTCCGAAAATTGATAATTTGTAGTTTTATCACATAATAGAATATTACATTTCGATTACAAGCTTACATTTACAGTAGGAGAATTGGCCGTGACGTATATCGATGTATGTGTGTACATGTTTCTCAACTGTTAAGTTTGTTCTTGGGATAAATTCATCCCAATTACGGAACACTTTATTGTGTGTGGTTCAACATGCACTTGCCCTTTTTTTTTCTTTAACGTTAAGTGTATTTGATAATATAATAATTACCATAAGAAACGCTCAAGGCCTGAGCTTGAAATAGGTCTCAGAATCGAGTCTGTAAAACAAACCGCAACATTCTCACAAAAAACATTATATCGACGTAACTGCAGGGATTATGAACGTCCCATAAGATCGTACATGCATACACCTCTGACATTTTGAGACACAATCAAAATGGCGGCCCAGGTACATCCGTTACCCAAAAGCTAGTAGATTATAAAGCTAGAGTACACGGCGGTATGTAGGGGGAATGCGTCGAAATGCCGAGCCGACCTAATAGGGCCTTCCTCTCCCTGACACGGAGGGATATTAAAAAGGGTGCTAATGTTGCGGAAGTGGAAATATTTTGGGGATTTGATGTGGTATTTTATCCACCTAGTAGCCGAAATTTGTTCCTCGTCAATTATGAACTCGACTAGGATTGTGACAAACTATGCAAGGCCTTTTTTTGCCTGGGTAATTATCAAATAAATTCTCCCGCTCTGGGTGGAGCGGGAGGGCGTGTCAGACTCTTACTGACTAAAACCCACCCGTGTTCCTTCAGTTGCCATGTTGCCGGGGGCCATGGTATCACTTTCGGACTTTCCCGCGACAAACTATGCAAGACTGCTTTTCCTCCAGAGGGACTGAGGCAGTAAAATGGACCAAGTTAGTAGTCTTCAGACGTACTGATAATAATAAATCTGCAAAGAATATGTGGGCTGTATATAAGCAATGGGTAAAAGAGACTGGCCAGTGCACATTGATTAAAAAAATGATAAGCCCTGAAAAAAAAAACAGCTTTACCTAAATATTTATTCGCTATGAGGGTGGTTACTACAAAGATGTAATGCCTACGCGGTCAAAATGATTTTTCTTTTTTTTAACGCCGTACCAAAAATTTCAACGTAGAGGGTCTAGAATCATGTACTGAATCCATGGTAACAGGTTCCGCGTCGATGTCCCTGCCACCCCCTTATACTATGTACGTTAAGCATTGCTAGCAACAAAAACTGGCCCAGAAGCAATATATTGACAGCACGGTTGGCGCAGTAGTTAAGCGATTGACTGCTGCGCTGCTTGTCGCGGGTTCAATTCGCGCACGGAACAAATATTTGTATAACCTACAATTAGTTGTTCCGGTTCTGGCTGTTTGTGTATGTGAGTTTAAATATGTGTAAACATACCCAAAATACAGGAGAAATTCCTAGTGTGGGGCAACGTTTAAAAAAAATTACAGTACAATGACTTATCCCCATTTTCATAAATCCAAGGTCAATCCGAAGCACCCCAGTCAGTTGCTAGTAATAAACAGGTTCGCTCGTCCAAAAAACAGGCTTAACTATTTAAACATTCCTTTTCCAGCCAAAAAAAGTGACGCAAACAAGAACTATTTTTCATTAGTACCTAATTTTCACATCAAAGCTTCTCTCTTGTTAGTCGTTTCGCCTGTTTTAGTAATTCTTTTGATTCTAATGCTCTTTGTACACTTGCTAAATAAAATATAAATATGCATGTTTTATGGATGCGCGAATTTCCTGGTTTCCTATTGTTTTGATGGAGTAAGCTCGTGCAAATGAGAAATAAGGCTGGTTGGCCTCAGTGTGCAAGGCCTATGTGACTCGTAGTCTCAAAATAGGCAAATAATTATAAGAAGTTACGATGAATTACGAAAACTTTGGCCTAACCTTTCTGGTTGTAAATTTTAAAGCAGATGTAGATGTTTAAGGCCCGTTTCGTAGTGTGAGCTTTTTGCAAAGGCTAACAAAAAACTGTAGCGGCTATACACGGGCAGCTTGAAGCAGTCAGGATCAACTACTTCATGCTGCGACCGCCCGGAGCAGTCGCAACTGCTCAAGCGGTTTCATGTATGCACAGTGTGACTATTTTCATAATGTCCCTCATAATTCATCGCATTTCCGAATACAAATGAATGCTAATTTCCGTGTCCATCAATTATTAGATTTATCGTGTATAATCATTTCAATTCAGATCTAAGTACTTTATTGTTGTTTTGTTTTGATTTCCGTGTGAACTATATAGAGTGGCAGGGACATTGACGCGAAAACTTTTACCATAGATTCAGTAGATGATTGTGAACGCCGCTGCGTTGAAATTTTTCGACGGTTATTAAAAAAAAAAAATCTGCTGTTTCATAGAAAAGTGCAATACCTACGCAGTCAAAATGTATGGAACAGCAGATTCTTATTTTAATAACTGACGAAAAATTTCAACGCAGGGAGGAGGGTTCCCGCCATGGGATCTGGAGGCAAAGGTCCTCGCGCACATTTGGGAGTGGCGCGAGGAGGCGAGGCGCCGGGGCTTAGCTCCGCTGCCGCGAGAAATCGCGGCTCAGCGGACAGAGCTCCGGCGGGATCTCATGGCGTCATGGAGAGTGCGATTGTCGCAACCCAGCGCTGGGCACGCCACAATTGCGGCGATAAGACCCCTCTTTGAGGAGTGGCTTGAGAGGCGCCACGGCGTCCTCACCTTCCGCCTGACGCAGGTCCTCACCGGACACGGCTGTTTCGGGAGGTTCCTGCACAGGATAAGGCGGGAGGAAACGCCCGGGTGTCACCATTGTGTGGATCGCCCGGAGGACACGGTGGAGCATACGGTGGAGGTCTGCCCAGCTTGGGCGGAGCATCGCCGTGTCCTCGTGGAGGCGATCGGCGGCGGTGATCTCTCGCGTCCGGCCCTGGTTCAGGCTATGGTACGGAGCGAGAGGAAATGGGAGGCCGTCACCTCCTTCTGCGAAGCGGTAATGCTCGCGAAGGAGGAGGCGGAACGCGTGAGGGAGAGGCAAATTTCGCGCCCTCACGCCCCTAACCGCCGCAGGAGGAGACGCCCAGGGCGTCGGGAATCGCGGGGCGATTTCCGGCCACCGTAGGCGCGGGCTTGCGGGCGGTGAGCAATGGGTGGCTCACCGTCCGATACGGACCAGGCCCGGGTCGACGGCGCGTTGTGTTCCACGCGCGCCTCAAAGAGATGTCAGCATAATTGAAGGGGTCCACTAGGACCGATGCCTGCCGGGGTTGCGAAGAAAACCGAAAGGGAGATCGTGGCCCCCGGCGACAGGGCAACCGAAGGAACACGGGTGGGTTTTAGTCAGTAAGAGTCTGACACGCCCTCCCGCTTCGCCCAGAGCGGGAGAAGTTATTTGATGATTTCCCACCCTCAAAAAAAAAAAAAAAAAAAAGGGAGGAGGGTTCATAATCATATACCGAATCCATGGTAAAAGTTTTCGCGTCGATGTACCTGCCACCCTATATAGAGCTGTAAAACTATTTTCGTACCTGCGACTTTAGCAGCTTTCCTCCCATTTTTAAAGTAAATCACATTAAGTTAAAAGAGTATTATTATCAACTCTATATACTTCCAAGTCGATTGAGAGTGTCCACTCTGCACAAATCCGACGACTGACGAAACACGAAGTTTGCCGTAAGAAAATATTAATTGTACTTGTAAGTAAACAGAAGACTGTAGTTCAGTATGCAGTGTTGCTTCAAGCTGCCCGTATATCCAGTACCTTACAGTCATACTTATCTTGTTCAAAAAACCCTGATTCGGTTTTTGACTAAAAAAGCTCCGGGTCTTGACCCCTTATTTTTTTTAAAGATACTTGAAGGAGTCGGAACGTGTGCCGCCCAAGTTATGAACCTCGCTTTTAAACTAGACTTGTGACTAGTCACTTTGTTTTATATCAGATCATAATTTTAGAAGAAAAAAATAATGTTTTTTCATGACGAGAAACTCCGTCCACTTCTCATAGTTCGTACATAAAGGCTGTAACATACATCACACGCCCTTACGAGGCCCGCTCCGCTCGTTAATGCCCGAAACGTTTTTCTTTTCAATTTACGATTCCACCACAGTTTAGTGGGGAACGAAATTCTTCAATTAATGGCTGTCTGGTTTGTAAGGGTTTGTTTTCGAGGATTTTCTTTTTTTTTGTTACGTGTTTTATCTGTATCTAAAGGTGTGGCCGAATCAGCTGAGATGTTGTCGTGTGTCTTTGAACTTAGTTGTCAGATAGGAATCAGTTGTCAGATAGGAAACGCCGACCTCATCTAATTTTTAAAATATGATTGCCGTGTAAAAGTGTTTGTGCAGATCTACTTACAGAAATAAAATCATTTATCTTCCAGGTATACCAACGTTATATCACATTCTGGAGGCTATGAAAATAGAGAAAACTAATTTTCCCAGATATGAGACCTAGCTAAATCGATTTTTCGCCCCCGTAAACCCATATATTTCAACTTACATCGAAATCGTTAGAACCGTTTTCGAGAACTTGATTACAAATATATATATTGTATATACAAATATTGCTCATTTAATAGTAGGGGATTATATTTATTTTTGCATTATTATGCATATGATTTTTAAAAGGTTGGCCCCATACAGCAATAAGTAGGGATAAGTGGAAAGAAGTGAGAGAGGTCCCTGCCCTGCAGTGGGCCTCAAACGGCTGATATAATGAATACATTTAAAAAAAAAAATGTCAAAGATTTCCAATTTTACTTCAGTTATGCTTGCTTGCGACGTATGTATATTATCAAAATAAAAGAGATATATTCAGCGGCACGTAATTTGCCAAAGTTTTGGCGTATTGGGAGTAAGTTATCGCATGTACACAAAGTGCAACAAAAAAATTGCACTTTTATTACATGTCATTGTGGTTATTACCATAATTTATTTTTGAACATGTCTCTTAAGGAAAACAAGCGAAAACGAATTCTGCGCATCTACGATTCTTGCCAAGTTACGTGCCATCGACTATATCTGTTATGTTTATCGCATTTAATTACAATGTACAATTTGAACTGCATATCAAACAAGTCGCATGTTTATAAATATCTCTTGCATATAAATTACACCACCATTTTACAGAACCGTGATTTATTTCAAAACGTTTCTGAAATACGAAAACACTCTTACCCCAATTTAGGGGACAAATACGCATCCGGGGTAATAATCCACTTCATTTGACAAGGGAACTTGTTACAGGTGCAAGCAATAGAACACGGAACCCTAAAATTACAAGACGACACGAACCTTCAAGAGTAGGTTTATTAACTACCGGAGAATCACTGGCCCTTTTCTTCCTTCTCTTTCACACCTTCGGAAAAATATACGTTGGTCTCTGTTCCTCTTTTAGGGTACACTGTCATTAGATGCTAAGCTCTCAATATGGTACTTAAGCTCCCCCCTCCTAATTGGGGAGCATTAAACGCTTATGCTCATATAAAATGATTTATAGAGAGTCCGGTGTCGACTTATAATGAGAACCCGAGGGTTTTTAATGTAGAACTACATCTTTAGACTTATGGTCTGTGTATTTTCCAGTGGGTATAGTATACTGTGGGACATAATTATTGGGTCACCATGGAACAAAACGTTTTTTAAGAAAAAAAAAATTAAATGATGTGGTTGTGTCAAAACCACATAGGGTAGGACCAACCTGATTAACGACCAATCGAAAACAACAAAAAAAAAACGGAATATAAAATATTTTTATATACTGAACTATAATATTTTTTTTTTATTGGCATAAAAATGTGTATAATCAAAGTGAAGCCCTGACTACTGCGCCAGGTAAAAACTCCTGTGTTACAGGGGCCAGAACTATAGTTACTTTTCAGTTTGTAAAACTAATAACTCAAATGCAGATGAAGTCGTGGTGGTTATACTACAGTTGTCAACGCAAATGATTGTTGACAACCCCAAAAAAACTACACTCAACACAAAATTAATCGACCTACCTTTAACTTTTACAAGACCAAAGACTAACTAAAAAAAAGGTATCTGTGACAAATGACCCCTATTAAGTGCGGTATCCATTGACCCCCAGTTATTTTTAAACACCCCTAATAGCTTATAACGATGTAAATTAATCGTTCTAAGCGTTGCGTGACGGTTACTAATATGGCCAGGTTACGGAGATGAGAGTGAAAAATTAACCTTTTTGAGGGTATTAACTATATTTTTTACGGTGGGATGAAATGTGGCGTCTATCAGCTGTGAGGGGGGATTTCTTTGCTGGGGAATCAATTTAGAGGATATCGTCGTTCGGCATCCAATACCGCGAATGTGACATTTTTAACGAAAATTATTTTTAAATGCAGGATCGCGTATTTGAACATGTAGTATGAAATAAAACAAAAATCTGATTTTCGTCAAAAATGTTACATTCGCGGTGTTGGATGCCGAGCGACGATATGGAAGATGGAATCGAAGACGTCATGCGAAATCAAGGATTTTGATACTTTTGACGTAAAAGCATTTTGTTCGTGTTTTAATTCTTCTTTTATTTTGTTATATTTTTTTTTTTTAAGTAAACCTATTTATTTTTTTGATAAATAATTCGTATATATATGGCTCTATTACAGTATATCGACTACCCGCTCCTTTATTGTTTTGTAAGAATTGTGTAAGCTTGTGAACAAATATTAATAAGATCTTTTCTTTTGTTTTCAGGTAAGCAATCAATATCTACAGAAGAACTTGACTCCTTGGATACGGTAACGTAATCATTGCAATAAAATCGACCCAAAAAAAAAACTTTCTGCCCTAAAAAAAAAACTTCAATCAGTATGGAAATTACAGAACATTTTTTATAAGTACATACAAGCGGTATGCACTTATCTAAGATCTACGCCACACACCGCCCCGAGGCTTCGCCCGCTGTATTCCTGTTAAACACTGTCATTTGACTCAACACCTTCGCTTGAATTTTTATTGGTAACATTTTCGCTTTCAAGTGGGAAGTTTTGGATGTGGTACTTTTAAACACTGATTTTTAAAGTATTATATAGTTATGAATAAGTTGTGAATTTGTGATAGGGTTAAATGAGTTGGTGTCTGTATCTGTGAAATTCTTCAAAACTGATGAATCAGTTTCAATGTAGATTTATCTACAAGACTTCACATGAAATAATGATAATGAAAATACGTATTATGGACTTCTTGATATAGAGTTCGGTCGTTCGATAAATAGTTTTCTTTTTTGCAAAAGTTGGCTTGCTTAGGAACCATATTTTCTAAAAGTCTTCTCTTAGTTTATCCAAATCGAGACACTAATTGGCATAGTATCCCTATTTTCAAAAACCTTAGACTACCAGGTACACAAATTGAGAATCTGGGGGAGGCTGAATTGTTGGCCAGACGGTGTGTATAGCCGACTCTCGATATACGATTCAACTACTTCGTTATGGATGCCAGACTTACCGAAATGGAGAACACTTCACGTTAAAGGTTCGTGGAAGAAACATTTTCCATTTTAATATTGTACTTTACCAGTTTAGCCATCTATGGGGTAGAAGGGGTGTTACCTAGTTATTGTGTTGTGGGGGTCAGATAGGCAGTCGCTCCGTGTAAAATACTGGTATTTAGCTGCATCTAGTTAGAATGAAGATCGACTCCAGTATAGTTGGATAAGGCTAATCAGATTGATTTTTATCTACGGGGTAGCCAAAGATTTAGTTGCTCTTGAATGATTTTAATAGACTCGAAAACATGCATATTACTCAAACGATTCCAAAAGCGATAGTGGCAATCTTACGCATGATCTAGGCTTTGTTTTCAAATTTAATTTTCATCCGTCACTTCTTTAACAATCTATTAAACTATAATGGTACCTTATCAAATCACAAAAAAGCACCTCCCGCTTTAATATCTCAGGTAACATGCCACATCCACGTCTTCCACTTACACCCCCTTACAAGAAGGGGGGTGTGTGCGCAATTTAAAAGATAAGATCAACCGAGCTCGCTCGAGACGATGCCTCTTAAATTATTCAAATAAAATCCCACTACGATATCTGTGATTGTAAATTTTGGTGTGCAGATGTGGAGGTATGTACATTTGAGGCCGAGAAAAGTATACAGTATTTACAGGTGAGGGGTGTAAATGGAACGGCGCGGCAACGATGGCAAAGGGATCGGATTTGATATTAATTTTTTTTGATTTTGCAAAAGGTGCGGTTTTATTGGTAGCCTATCTCAAAGAGTTATATGTCTTATCACTTCTGTAGACTCAAAGCGTTCAAGCTTAAAAAAAAAAATCTACTATATAAAAATAAGTCGGGTTTTCCTTCCTGACGCTATAACTCCAGAACGCACGAACCGATTTCCACGGTTTTGCATTCGTTGGAAAGGTCTCGGGCTCCGTGAGGTTTTAGGTAGGGTAGGTAGGTAGGATAGGTAGGGTAGGTAGGGTAAGTTGGGTAGGTAGGGTAGGTAGGGTAGGTAGATAGGGTAGGTAGGTAGGATAGGTAGGGTAGGTAGGGTAAGTAGGGTAGGTAGGGTAGGTAGTTAGGTGCGGCGTAAATAAGTTCTTAATGCTACCCGTGCGAAGCCGGGCCGGGCAGCTAGTTGTATATAAATAACATAATTGTGTGTCTTCCAAGACTTCTCATAGCCTAGTTATCTGCTTACCATAACGTTATCTAAAACAAACTGACACGTAATCGATGTTTTATCTCGAACATTTATAAACAAAATTGGATTCTCGTAACACCCACTTGATAAAAACTTCTTTCAATTTTTTTCCGCAAAAACATGAACATGTTTATTCTCGTGTAACCCAAATAACTGAATAAATTTTCATTAATGAACCATCAGAATGTTCTTATAGTTACAAGGGATACAGTTATGTTACGTAGGTACGTACGAAAGTGCTCGTGTTAAGGTAATAAAATATACCTTTTATAGCCGTTTTCTTCGGAACATGAGCAGATCTTAAAAATGTATTGAATATTACGTTAGGTCCGAGATTGCAGATAGGAAATAGGTGTATCGTGTTTTACTAACATAAAATTGAATTTCTAGAATTATATTGAAGATCCGCCAGGTAACTATTAGTAAAGTAGTGTATATTATTATGTACCAGTTTTATGAAACATGAAAAAAATTATCCGCGAGGTTAAGCTGAAAATCCTGAATTATAACAACATTTCTGAAAATAATATCCAGTTCCCATTAGGCAAACCATTTCACAAACAATCAGCTTAAACATTTAAAACCCGCATCATAAACAAAACAAAACACACTCATCACCGACATGACAAAACAAAATGCGGAAAAAATATAACATTTTGAACATAGGTACTTTTTTTGTCCGCCACTGTAAGTGGGTTGCGAGACAAAGGGTATGCGCTTGACATCGCCTGTTTTTTTACCTACAGTGTACAGTTACATACCCGGGTTACACGAAGGTAGTTTTTCAAGTAAGGGTATCAAGATTGTGCTCGTAAGCTAGCAAGCTAGTCCACTATCCTCATATTTAGGCTAGTAAGCTAGTGAGATAGTTCAATAGAATGGGGTTCTATTTTTGAACTGATAGCGTCCCTCCCCACTGTTTTTACAATTCTGGCCTTTTTATTAGCCTCCTGTGACCGGCAAAGCTATAGTTTGACCGAGACCGGTATACCGCGTGTATGTGCGCGGCGAGACGGCGGGAAGTGCAGGCTGTTCATTCGTCAACGCTTACGGTGTTCCGCCACTCATTTGTCAACGCTGCCCCCCGCCTCGCCGTGCATTCCTAAAGCGCGGTACTGCGGTGTCGGTCAAACTATAGTATCCATTCGAATCATTTTACTCTACGGACTAAGTCACTGTAATGCTTTAAATTACCTAGAATCGTGCAAACAGCACTAGCATGTGCTAATCCAGGTTATTACCGCCGACTACATAAACATAACATCACGCCTTGTTTCCCCGAAGGATAGGGCAGAGGTGTCCCTGTAGCAGGTTCACCCACATTTCGCCAGTTATGTTTTTTTAAGTCCCATGTACCCGGTTGATGGCAATAGGTTCATTGGCTATTGCTCCGGCAACCGGGCACAAATCCAGACTCCGGGCTGCTACTGAGAATTTTCACATAGAAAAACCCAATGACAATTTGCCCGACCCGGGAATCGAACCCAGGACCTCATGCTCAGCAGTAGCGCTTGCGACCACTAGACCAACGAGGCAGTCCACTACCTAACCAGCCGACTAATTTCTGTTTTATGCTCGTGATTTATTATGTACTTTTTGTTGTTTTCGTTTACTCTTGTCTTTTATGTATGCACGTGTCTCTGTGACAAATAAACCTATTTTCCTTTCTTTTCTCACTTCTTTTCATTACTGCTGCTATCCTAGCTTCAAAAACTAGTCTTGTCTAAGTCGGGCATAACGGCATGTACATTTTTATGTATGTTTCTGTACGGTACGTACTATCACTTATGAGGAATCTCAGGAAAAAATGTGGTCGTATTTTTGTGGGGTAATTTAATATGCGTAGTGGTAACGGTGTTCAATTTGCCCTATTTTTGTGTGGTGAATATGTTTGGCAGTAAGTGTACGGGATGTTATGTTCCACGGGTTCTTATGTATTATAAACAAAAGTTATTTTTATTTACACATATGTATTTACATGATTTTTAAAACTTAATAATAATAATATGTACAAGTATATAAAAAGGGGGGCGGGGGGGAAATAATCATAGGGCATCAAAAAATTCGTCCGCATCGCTATCAATAGGAAAAGTGCCCAAAAGGCTGGCAGCATTGCCACGTTGTATGGCAATGATGATTCTTTGGCCAAAGAATAGGCCAGCCCTAAGTACTTTAGATAATCTGAAAAATGGTTGATCTAGTTTACCTCTATTTGTAGTATTAAAATTATGTCTATCACTTATTTTATTAAAAAGATGTGGATTTTTCCTTACGTACATAATATTTTCATAAATGAGCGAGTACCGTCATAATATTAATCCTTTTAAATAGTTTCCTGAGAGATTCGCGGCGACGTAGATTATAAATGCATATTAGTAGGTTTGACGGACGATAAGGCTCAGTCTGCGCTCAGCGATTGATGTGACAATACGCCGTGTTCGAGTTCGCGACAAGTCAATCGTCATCCTGAGGATGCCTCGTTGAGGTGAAACACGTGTCGATTTATTTCAGGGTTTTTTTAAGACTCTTTAGAAATAGCTAACCGGAACAGGTTACTAACTATATCCACTTCTATTGTATTTTATAATGGATTTCCGCAAGGTCACGCCTGAATCAATTAACAAAGTAACTCCTATATCTTTCAGATATCTATATGTTACCGTGGCAATCGGTCAATCAATGGGATTATACATATTAGAGACGTCGATGTCTTACTGTCTAACTTGCTGAATTAACGTAGATGTGTTTGATGAGAGTGGGAGCTTAGCATTTGATCATGTTTCCTTGTAAATGATGTTTGTTTATTTTGTGATTGTCATTCCACAGTCATAAACAAGCAACTTCGTTCTTTTTAGGGTTCCGTACCCGAAGGTTGCCAAACGGAACCCTATTACTAAGCCTTCACTGTCCGTATGTCTGTCAGCGGGCTGTATCTCACTAACCGTAATAGTTACCACAGATCGTGTATTTCTATTGGCGCTATAGCAACAAATAATAAAAATAATATGAAGTTAAAAATTTAAGGGAGTCCCCCACAATAAACGTGTTTCTTTCGCCGTGTTTTACTTAATATTAAGGCTCTTTCAAACAGGCGCGACACGCGACGCGACACAAAGACACCGCTCGTCGCGCGACGAGCGGTGTCTTTGTGTCGCGTCGCGTGTCGCCCCTGTTTGTAGGAGCCTTTATACTGTAGTGCGGCTTTAGTGTGAGTTTTTTGACCCTTACTAATAAAACGGACATTGTTTGAGTCAGTAGAACCACTGTTCCACTGACGCAAACATAGTTCATTTAATTTAATTTATAAAAATAAAAAACGTACAAAAAAAAAACAAAACAGACTTGATATAGTACGTTTTCACTGCACTTTATTATTGAAAGTTCTTTGAAAATGCGAGATCCTTGTGTCCGACGGTAAGCACTTGGTGTCCGAGGGTAAGTGTACCTAGTTGTTGTCCAATGATAATTTTCGTTATATGTATCCCTTTTCAAGAGTTTTATTATAATTAGGGAGCTCATTTAATAAATAATAACATATTTATGACAACTCTTTGTCATACTTAGTCTTTAAAAGATAACACGACTTCTTCTGTAAATTGTGAAAAGAGACGCTCAAAGATGCCAACTTGTCAAAATATGAATAAAAACTGTCTCAAATTATGTAAATACAAACATATGTCCTATACATAGACTGCTAAAAACATAACCCTTCTTTTTGGCTTCGCCATAGTCGGGAGCAATGGCGGCCCATCGCTATCGACCGCGACTTACGAGTTGAAAGAAAGAAATATGCGCAGGTTCAAACTCGAACCCAGACAGATGGTTTACTTTGTGTAAATTATTTCATCACCACTGCTCTCAAAACGGCAAAGGAAAGGCAAACTTTGTGAGGAAACCGACATGTTCTAGAACCAACAATTCGAAGATATGTGACATCTACCAACACGCACTGGGCCCGCGTGGTGGATTACGGTCTCACCGAGAGAAGCCCTGTGTCCCAACAGTGGGACATTATAGGCTGATTATCTCGGGTAACAAGTAGACTTTTAACAGTTAAAATTTAAAAAAACCCCGACACAAACATTTAATCATTTCTCTTTCCTACTCCATCACCAGACCCTGTTCACCATCTATCTATAACCTATTCATTGAGACCATTCCAATGAGCACAAACACAATACCTGTGCTGTAAGTTGGTAAGGGACTTGGGTATCCTGCAAATAATGATGCTGCAGCATCAGTTCAAGGTTACTATGTTCTTTAACATCATTGAAGTAACAGAATACCAAATTTCAAATCGATCAGACCTATGGAAGATACTCACATCCATTCATCAACTAGAAAATAGCTGATAACCTTCAAACGGCTGAACCGATTTTGTTAAAACATATCTAAAAACCATCGCTCGAAAACCTGCTTTCAAACAAAAAAAACCTCATTTAAATCGGTTCACCCATTTAAGAGCTACGGTGCCACAGACAGACACACGTAGCGGTCAAACTTATAACAACCCTCTTTGCATCGGGGGTTACAAATAGGTAGCAAACATTGCTCCTAATCTTTCACACAAACACCAAGACAACACTACTGTAGCCCTTCCCACCGAAATCTCATCAGCACCCCACTCAATCAAAGGCCACAGCCAGGTCAAGTACAAACACTTAAATTGTGTGCCGACAGGTCCATGTTAGTACTGCGTCTGTAGAATCCCGCAGACTAACTGGGTTCCCTACTGTCCAATAGACAATCGTATTGGTGGTCGTCAAATGTTTTTATAGTGAAAGAAAACACACTTATAATTACACTTTTACAATTAGCCTGTACTGTACAGCTCGACAGTCCAAAATGTAATGATCCAGAAAACAGTATTCGATTTACTTGACACCTCGTGTCCACGTTACAAAAATTCGCGCGCTTTGCCGCAGCGCGCGAATTTTTAGTCAATAGATGGACGTTAAACTTATATAAAATGGTAACTATATATTATATTAATCATTAATGCTTTGTATTTATTAGAACTCAAGTTAATTTCTCCGTATTTAATCATAACATAATATTTTATTTAAATACATCATCGTTTATCATCTTTTATCGAACCAAATTACTGTTACTAGTCAAGTTGCGTACTAATAAAATCTTAAAATCACATTGAAATATCTTGATTTATATTGGAATCGTTTACAATAGGTAAATTTATTTTGTGGTTAGTAGGTAGTTGTGTTTCGGTTCGGCTTAGTGAAAGATGGAAAGGCATCTTGAGGCTTCAAAAAAAGGAGGAGCTTCTCAGTTCGTCGGAATGTTTTTTTTTTTAATTTTTTTTTAGGGAAAAAAGAAGAAAAATTGTTTATTCAGCACAAACAAAACGCTCAATACAAAAAAAAAGAGTAACCAAAAGTCTCGTAACCAAGCAGCAGTAGCAGTAGTAGTGTTTTTATGTGTGTTCCATAATTTCTCAAAGACGGCCGGACCGATTTGGAAAATTATTTTTGTTTGAAACGGTATTTGTCCTACTTGATTGTATTGAACTTAGCTTAAGGTGACACTAGTCGCGGGCTCGAACTCACTAGTGGGCATGGCCGAAAAGCACGCTGTGTCACCTGGCATCGTGTCCGACAGAGATAGTATCAGTGATGAGCAGTTAGACACTGGTCTACGTGCACAACGTCTAGTTTGCACGCACACAAACACCGTTCCGAACTATTTTAGTAAAACGAGTGCGTAAAAAATTACGAAAAGTCCTTTTGAAAATAGGGTTTTATGAAAAAACCATTGCATAAATCAATTACAAATAAAGTTTATTGAATTCTTCGACAATTGAGCTTTGTCGGTGCCGACTTTGTTTTGGAGATTTTACACTTCTTTTATTGCTTATTTACCCCCAAAGTTGCGTTAAAATTAGCAAGAAAAAGGAATCTTTGTGGGCTCCTAACTTTTTAATGGCTCATTATTTTACTATTCTGTTTCCGCACAGACAAAATTAATAATGAAACAAAACGATATCATGTTTAACTTTGGATGTACCATGTCAAACAGTGGAGTAAAACCCCCCTGAAATTTGTATGGAAAAAATATCAACTAGTGCCACCTTAAGTTTTATTCACAATAAGGAACTAACTAAAACTAATAATATTTACTTAGCTTGGATAGTTTTTCTGGAAGCTTCAATAATGCGTGTTTTTCACACTTAATGTATGTGGATGATGTTATAATAATTTCCTGTCTTTGTAATTTAAATAGCGGGTAGTGGACTAGTGGTATTCGAATTTAGAAATACGAAAAAAAAAAAAAAAAAATATCTGTGAGGAATATACGTCCTTTGTAAATACACAGGGTCAAATTAAATTTGTAAGAAAAATTCTGCAAACGTGGTGGATATCGATATTTAAACAAGATAAAACAAAAAAAATATATATATTTTGATGGGGTTAGAAGCATTTAGATATGTGGTCGATGACCATTTTTTTTTTCATCAAATCATTCTTTTTTTTTTGGTTACTATACCCATGACGTCTGCGGGGTTTCGTAAAGTAATTTAATTTGAACCTGTAGAATCAAGTATGTCAATTTATTTTCTTTAACTAATCAAAGAACCTGCAATCAAACCAATAATCTTCAACCGAAAAAATCCTCCAATCTCCTAACCTAATAAACTCGCTTCATAATTAGCCCTCAAATAAATAAGTTATCCGCTAACTTGAAGACATGTCTCGTTAGTTAACATGTAGTCCCAGCTGAACGTCTCTTGCCGTGATTAAGTTACAAATTAGAGCCTTAATACCAGCTTAGGTCCCTTGTGGCCCGACATTACCATCGGTACGGTATTTGGGGTTGTTCAGGCGTATTTTTAGCACTGGTTGTTTATTCTGATTTTGAAAGTATTAGCATTTTTTAGCTACAAATGATATGCAAGTTTTTTATGCTCCTTTTTTATTTTTATTAAGTAATGTTTGTATTTCCAGTGCGTGTCCCAAATAATATATTTTTCTTTCTTTTCTTTATTTTCTTTCTTTTCTTTCTTTCTTTTCTTTCTTTTCTTTCTTTCTTTTCATTGTGAGATTCTTACAGAAGCTGGCTGACATATGAGTAGGTTCTTCATCACGTCCGTATAACATGATAAATGAAAGTGAACGAAATAAAAGGAGTATCCTATCATATCCTATACTATTAAATGAGCAATATTTGTATCTAGTGTCTTTATATTTGTTATCACGTTCTCGAAAATGGCTGTAACGATTTCGATGAAAATTGAAAAACGGTCTAGCGAAGTCTCATATCTGGGGAAATAAGTTTTCTCTATTTTCACAGCCTCGGGAATGTGATACAATGTTGGTATACCTGGACGACATGTTTATCTATTTTCGAGAGGAGCTCGGTCGAACAGGTACTATAAAGTAACAAGCGGTATGCTGTAGTCGTATACCTAAATAGCTGCCCGGTGAAATATTTAAAGCCAGACATAAAAGCCTCAGTCATACCTTATAATGACATTACGCAGCCACGTAAACTCCCATTATTCCTAACGATGTCATCTGACCAAGATAATCTGAGTTCAGACGGTGGCCATAGAATAAGAACGTTTAGAAGGGAAGCTAACTCCGAACGCATTCTTAATGCTTACGGTTAGGTTAGGGGCGACAGAACAGTTCAGCAGAGTCAGGTCAAAAAAATAATTATATAACGCGAACTCATTTCGAACCGCTCCCGCCACAATCCGCACGTCCAATAAGGGTGTAGCTTCTAGAATATTCTAGAACCCGTCTGAAAGACAGACGACGCGCACCTTTTTTGACATCTGTCATCCGTCAGCTGTGCAACGCACCACGGTATTTTTACGAAACCTGTTCTTCGCCCCGAAACCCTATTGTACGTATTGTGATATCTATGTTAAAATTGGTATTATAATCATCAATACAACTCTCTGAGTTCAACTTAACCTATTGAATGCCTTTTTCATGAAATCATGACATTTGAGGTCAATTCTAACTTTGAGAGATGTATTGATGAATCTAATGAATAAAATAAGTAGTCCTGTACCCTAATTGCGTAATACAACACAATCACAATCTATTTCGATTTGAAACAGATTGATTGATACATAAGTTAGAAAAAAATAAAATAATTTAAATTTACATTTCAATGTTTAAAAAAATATTTAATAATGTAAATTATATATGTTTATAAATTAAATAAAGGAAATAAAATAATAATTATTATTATTTATATTTTTGAATGATTTTTATAAAAAAAATATTTAAAAATGTACTTAGGTAAATATAAAAATAAATAAACGAAATAATAATAATGATAATTTTGTAAATACATAATATTTAGTTCGCGAAACATATTTTGATGAACATACAGCCTTACATTGACCTGCAAATTGCAAATATACGTAAGAAAAATTGAATTTCGCAGGCTACCTTAGCGTATCCACCTTAAGAGCTGTGGTGATGAAAGAAATTGCACAGATAAAAGTGCATGACTTCATGGGTTCAAAACCACGGCTAAAAACTCTGGATCGTTTCCATTGGGCCAACAATTCTTATCCCTACTCCAATGTTTACCTACTCTATGCCAGTGACACATCCAATTGTGGTTAGTGACGTCAAACGATGGGTTAGACGAGTTCAGATAACTTTCAGCAAGTTAGGTAAACGTGTTATGGGAGTAGGAAAAGTTAGACCTTGAACTATGTTGATGGAAAAGTAATGGGAGTTAAGGGTTTATCTGACGAGATGGTAATGATGGAAGGGTTTTTTTCCAATGAGTTTTTTTTAGATTCAGTTTTCTGTTTGATTTCTGAAAATCAATCTTATTATTAAGATTATTATCGCATAATGTTTTTCCAAGTTTTGATCTTTATCTGCAATACGTATTCAATGCCATAGGTACTACCATATACCTGTAAATAACTATTACTTACTAATACTAAAATGAGTACTCTTAACTGACTTCATAAAAGAAGGAGTACCTATTTTCTTAAACAAAAGTATTGATTTCAGTTCCCGGCTAAACCAAACGTTTTAAAAAACTGTTTTAACTGTCTCGAAATCGAGCTTATTTGTCTCTTGATCACTACTCTATTTTCTATCTTGCAAATGCTTTGATTATTACATTCAAGTGCTTAATTTTGAATACAATAATAGTTTCTCAAACCCCAACTCTTATGACTATTAGCTCACTCCCTATACAGCGTTATTGCCGCCATTAATTAAATCATATGAATAACATAATATTTAAAATGCCATCTTAACGTCACATCAAATGGCATTATCATGGAAATAAGAAGTTAAATCCACATCCAGAAGCAAATGGGCCAGGCCTCCCCTTGGAAAAATATCCTTATTACTAGGGTGGCCAGGATTGAGGATACTGTGGACGATTCAGGTCATTTTTTGCAGAAGGCACTTAATATGGTATCCCAGATTTTTGCGACATTAATAGACCATAAAGCGAGCTGTCCCCCGACAGCTAAACTAAACTAACCTTAAACTAACTTAGTTTAGCTTGCGGTGGACGTCTCGTTTTACAGTCAAACTGGCTTTTTAGTATCTTATTAGTCAAACATTTTTTTTTAGTTTAAAAACTGAGCGTTATTAAACAAGCGCTTTCTGCCTTTAGATTGTTGTTTTATAAAAAAAGGATTCCTCACGAAGTTTTTGTTTGATCCGTCAATCTGAGATAATTATTATGTGTAATAATGACTAGCGGACGTCACGCGGTTTCACCCGCGTAGTTCCCGTTCCCGTGAGAGTACGGGATAAAATATAGCCTATGTTACTCGCTGATAATTTAGCTATCCATTGCTGAAAGAATTTTTCAAATCGATTCAGTAGTTTTTAAGTTTATTCGTTACATACAAAAATACAAATCTTTCCTCTTTAGTATAGATATCTTATAAATTACATTTAGAAATACCGAGACTCCTCCGTGCCTCGGAAACCACGTTAAGCCGTTGGTTCTGGCTGTCATTCGTGGATCTTTGACATGTAAAATACTGATATTCAGCTGCATCCAGTTAGATTGGAAGCCGACTCCAACATAGTCGGGAAAAGGCTAGGCAGATTGATTGATTGGTTATTTATCAGTTCCGAACCCCAGCTTAAACTCAAGTAACACTAGGCAAGCTTGCACCATCATTAAACCCATCATCGCTTACCTTCGGTTATATTGGTAAAAAACAAAGGCTGTAGGGAAAAATATCTCCCAAATATTAGGACATCCTACAAACCCCCAAACAACTGGTCACAGCTCTCATAACCCGACCCCCACATTTAATAACTCGGAGACTAACCAAGATTTATTTAGTCTATTATTGCCAATGTGGCATATATAATGTAATATTGACACGAGACGATGAAAATCTCGGATTTTTACTGATTTACATAGTAATCTTGGAAAAAAAATGGTTTATATTAAATGTTGCTTAAGCATTATTCAAGGGGACGTTTGAAATGGAATGTATGTGAAGTTTCCAGACCATGTTTTCTCTAGTAATCATCAGAGGACATAATATAGCTGTCCACTGCTGGATATAAGCGACCCCAAACATGGCCACATCGACGGACTCTGCGTTTCTAAAGCCTGCTTCACATCCTCTTCAAAACTACACGAGACTTCTCGAATACGAGATTGTAGAAGGAATATTCGTCTATATTCTTGTTTATATCCGTTCCGTTTCGGTACATCAAAGGTCTCTCGAGTAGTTTCGTGCAAGGCTCGGAACCGGTTTAAAAAATACCGGTGAAAACCGGTTTATTTGGGTTTTAATCCGAACTTTTCTTAAGAACGTGGACGTTTTATGAACTTTATTTTAACCTAAATTAACCGGTTTATACGACGAGCGGCATATCGGTAAACGCGTTGCAACTTGTGACTACTTGTGAGGATGCCGCGCTTAATAAAAACTAAACAAAAATCCGGTTAATATTGCTCTAAACCGTTTAATCCGAAAAGCCTTTATTTAAACTCCTTCAAAACCGGTAAAAAAAACTGTTTCTTCGAGCGAAACCGAATGTAAAGGGTTTTGCGACAAGTACATAATAACAGTTTGAAAATTTAACCGGTATCCGGTACATTCTCGTTCGCTCTCGCTGTCAGGGTCGGTCGGCCGCCAGCCACCGTAGCGAGCATCTCGTCATCATCAGTTACGGTGTATGGTAGTCATCCATCACCTTCGCATATTCCAACGTCTTTTTGTAACTTTTTTTTCACGCATGAACAAATAATTGTAATAGGCTGCAGCAGCGCTTTTTGCTACAGTGGTAGATATTTTCAAGACGTCAGATATCGATGTTTTTCGTGCTAGGCAAGAATGTAGAGCAACGCTCTCGTCTCTGCCTTTTTTTTTTTGGAGCGTCACCGCTTGTCTTTAGCTAGCGTGTCATGGAATGGGTGGAGACCTATTCCGCCCGCTGCTACATCCGGTTTTACGTCTCCGCCCAGACCTCGAGAACGCCGGTCCGATAGGCCCCGGGTGGTCCGCGGTAGGCGCTGAAGCAGCTGGACCGGGAGCTCCTTCTGGAAGCCTCGATCGTACAGGCCTAGGTGTCTCGTCTCCTCCTGTCTCGCAAATGTTCTCTTCGAGACCTCCCGCCGGGAATGTGGAGCAGGCTTTACATCCAGCGGATTCCCGTGATCTTCACCATCGTCGGTCCTTCAATGGGAAAAAGAGATGGAGCTATAATATCTATAATATAATAGCTATAATAGTCTGTGGCTCTGACATTCAAGTAATGGACAATCTTGACATGTTTTCTATTACTTGGCTACGAGGCTTTTGGCTAATTTGAGAAAGTAAATTATAAGTAATATTTTTGGCATGTGCGTTTAGTTTGTGCAGAATAAACAATTTTTCTTTCTTTTTTCTTTTCTATACGTCCTGTAGAGCTTCATCTCTTTCCCACACTGAAGTAATATTAAAATAATACTGCTTTATTAGCTGGTGGTAGGCCCCCAGCTTGTGAAGGATAATCTAAATCTAAACTAATATTATCAAGAGAAAAGATTAGATTTTTTATGTTTGTATGTTTGTTTGTAATGGTTAAACTCAAAAATTACTAAAGTAACCGATTTAAAAAATTCTTTCATTTATAGAAAGCTACATTATCAGCGAGTAACATGGACTGTATTTTATCGAATTCCACGCGAACGATGTCGCGGACAGAAGCTAGTCCTTTATAAGGGATGTTATTAAAATTCAGGAATCCTTTAACACATCCCTACTCTTATTTTTTTGTCTTAAGTAATCAAAATAAACCGCGGTCATTGATCAATGATTATTAATTGATTAGGTTGGATGGTTTTTGGTTAATTTATTTAAATTTTAGTAAGTTTTATTACGTTCTATTTCCCACAAAATAAAGCACCAGCCTGTATCTACATTAATGAATATTATTATGAGAAAAGATTTGTATTTTTGTTAGTAATTAATAAACTCAAAAACTACTGGAACGATGTTAAAAATTCTTTCGTCAGTAGAATGCTATATTATCACCAGTGATCGGATTAAGTAGATTGATTTGTGTTCAATGAACTGGCACGTATATATTAGTATGGATATGCCTCCGGGATTCCGGGCTTTTGGAATTATTAATAGTTTTTTAAGTAATTTCAAATGTTGTAATGTGTAGATAAAGAATACATCAATATGAATAAGAAATGTTTAACCCTTTTGCTGTTATTGCATTGAATCCGAAAAAATATTAAGAAATTAAAAAATATATTTTTATTTATTTATTCAAGAATAGTAACTACTTAGTAGTACTTACAAGAAATAACTACTAAATTAGTCATATTATGTAAGCTTCGAATGGACGCACAACAGTAAGATTCACTTTACTACTTGATAAATAAGAAAAAAAAAACTATTTTAAATGTTTATCCATTCTATAAATTTCTAATGTAGTAGTTTAAAAATCCTTACTTTTACAATATTTGATTCAATCCCGTAAGTACCAAAATGAAATCACGGAACTTTTTTCCGTTATCCATGTTATGATTTCTATGACCATTCATGATGCGAGTACGTAAAATCAATCTACCTACTCCGATCACTGATTATCACTGAGTAACATAGGCTATAATTTATAAAAATATCACGCGGGCGATACCGCTGGTGAAAGCTAGTTAGTTAGTTATTCCTAAAAGTCTCATTTCAGTACCTTATTCAGAAAATTATTCAAGTGGAAGTTACAGTGAAGTTTACAGCTGATATGCAACAAAAATGGCCGACACAAGTTGACCACGAAAGGCCAACAGTCGCCAATCTCAAATCGCACAATCTCATCCTTTAAATATTATTCCATTATTCAAGTACTAATTAAAACAATGCCACGTTAGCTAGTTCACAGTCGATCGATTGTGCTTTACATTACCTGGGAATCGAACCGATACACAATCTTGTGCCTCCGGTTAATTAAAAACCAAGAACTGCGAGCGTCTAAACCACAATCAGGATTCAGCCATCTTTTTTTTAGAAAAACAAACGAAATTGTGTCTTATTGTGTGGAGAAGAAAGTTTAAATTAGAGTGTAATGAATGTGATACGTTGATTTCTGGTATACAAGATGTGTACCTATGTAATATTAGGCATATAGGCATACTTAAAATAGAATTGTTGTGGTGTTATGTAGTTGGCTTGCTATGGTCAAAATATAAAAGGATTTCCTACATATTTACTGTAAATAACCTAGGTCACGTATTTACAAAGAAAAAATTATTACACGAGGATAATCTCTAAATACCTAGGTATACTACCTACTAATCGTTATGGTTTTTCTGTTTAATTATTAAATTTGTTTTACGTTAACCTTCTACTATCGTCAACATACCTTTCTATTCAATATTTTCCTTCCGATTCTAAATTAACACGAATTACACAAAAGTACCTACCTACTTAGATAAGAAACTCAATGAGCAAGCGCAACGCTGCCAGTAATCGGTTGACCCGAAGATAGCCGAACGCATGTTTACCGGTCGGGAACACGGCGCACGAAGCTAGCCGAAGTTATACGACGAGTCCTGTCCCGCCCCCCGCGCACACCGCCCGCAGGTTACGTCACGGACATAAATAGTTCGCGAAATTAGTGTGCGGACTTTTGATAAGTCATTGACAGAAAACATAATTCCAAAGTTTATTGATTTTTTTCAATAGATTATCTAAGGATTATGGTTAAAATTCTTGACATTACTAAAACGTATATTTTATTGACTGTTGTGGACTAAATAAATTGCGGTCTCATATAAACTGTCAAACAAATGATGACAGATGAGCCATTCGAAAAAAAAAAGTGATTTATACTGCATTAATTTAGCGTAAAACTAAAAGCAGTAACTATGAATATATTTTTCTTGATATAATTTAACGAATAGTTTTTACATTAGGAAACAATTTATGGTAAAATTTGTCAGTTGTCCAGAACGTGTTTTGTAAACAACAATTATTAATAATTATTATGGTTACCTATCTAAGTATTTACGCCGCTGCTGAATCTCAGCTGCCTCAGGGCATGGCAATTATTAATTGAAGTAATCTATAATCTATTATCTCTAAGCTCTTATTACATTTAACAAATGCGAGCCATTTGCTTGTGGCCCGAGGCCCTAAGGGCCGACGCAAACCTGGCGAAGCGCCGCACAGAGCGGATTTTACTGCCAAGCAAATATAAACATTGTGGATCTTAAAATAAAGTCAAAAATAAATAATCTCAGAAGCGATTCTCTGCCCGCTTTCAAGCCCTCTCGGACTAAATTAAGTTTATCTATTTTCCACTTTATTTGTACAATTTCAAGGTCAATATTTGTTTGGCAGTGAAAACAACGCTGCGCTGCGCTTCGCCAGGTCTGCGCCAGCCTTATCGCTTCGTAGGACAATATTTCTATATAACAAACAAACTGGAAATGACAATTTTGTGTAGTCTTAGTTAATTTTATAATTGCGATTTAGGTACTGCAAAATGGCTGTTGGTAAGTATTATTTATTACTTTTGTAATTATGTTAGTTAGACTTTAATTGGGCTTTGTTTTAATTTAAATCGGTATTTATTTACTTATTTGTTTTTTTTTATCAGATTAGGTAAATACCTACTGCAAAAACTAGGTAAGTACTTAATTTTTACTGTACTTACTTGTAAATAATAGTTAGGTAATTAATGTTTTTGCAGTTGTTAACAAGGTTTATGAGTACTTATTTATTTAAAAAAAAATCTTAGTCCATTAAAATCACAAAAATAAAAACGCACACTAATGAGCTGCGTTCGGTTCTTCAAAATCAAGAAACTATTTTTGATCTCTTTCGCACACACACGGTCGCGCGCGCTCGTGACGACTTGTTAGCGCGACGGAGCTCCCCGCACCTCGGGCAGTTACGCCCCACGTCGCTCCATAGACGGACGTGTACTTCATTTATTTCGTGTGCTAGTGTGACATTAAAACAAAATGGCGTCGCCGACTCCCGGTCCAAGTAAAAGTATCAAAATAACTGCTAGTTATGTACCGAAGAGTGCTCCGGAAAAGCTACGAATATTACGCCGTGTCGTAGCAAAAGTAAGTGATGAAATTAAAGGAACAGTTGGAAAAAGATCTAAAGCCATCGAATTTACCGGTTTGGATAAGAGTTTTATTGAAAAACTGAGCAACGAGAACATAGATCATATAGAAATAAAAGTCAGAGAGGTAGATCGATCCGTCATTTACCATAAATTAATGGATTTATACCTCTATGAGAAGACAATGCCGACTACCTACCAACTATTCCTAAAGCTATACGGGAAAATACCTGCTTATATGGATTTAGGGGAGTTCAGAAATTACATTTTTAAACACGGCTTCATGTGGAAACAAATTGTAAAAGGGACATGTGTTGTTATCGAGAATCCTAAAATTACTTTTGAAAGACATTTTTATTTGAAGAACATTCTACGCTATAGAAAAGAAGGGAAAACCATTTTTTTCATCGATGAAGTTGCTTTCGATGGTAAAGGTGAGATTTTAACTATAAAACAAAGCATATCTCGCAGAGTTGAACCTCAAATAAGATTAATTTATGCCGTAACGAACGAGGGCGTTCAATTCAAGCAATATATAAATGAGTTTAATACTGAATCCATCTTGAAATGGTTTAAAGAGACATTGTTAAAAGCTGTATCGGCACCTAGTGTCATAGTTCTTAATAATTATATGCATCACTGTGAGGAGCTTCTAAAGTTACCAAATGAAGATAGTTTTAAGAAGGAAATGTGTAACTGGCTGGAATATTTCGATGTGCCCCACGACCCTGAACTCCCAAAAGCTTTATTATTCGAACTCATACAAAAATACACAGATTTAACTCAAAAAATGTATGTAGTTGACAACATGTTAAGACAGCATGGCCACGCTGTTTTGAGGTTACCAGACTGCATCATAAAATTGACTCCAGCGACTCATTACTTTGATATGTTACGTGTGAACATGCCTAACCTGCTGAAAGTACATAGCGTAGATCCTGTCGTCATAACAACCTCGATTAACCAGATTATTGGTGCTTTGAATGAAGAGCATGCCAGTGATTACTCTGACGTGATTGTGGTGGAGGAAGTGCAAATTTTTCTGAGAGATGAGGCTGTCGACTATATGATGGACGAACTAGAAGAACGCATGAAACAGACTTTGGCAGAAAATAATGGTTTAGATTCTGATCTGCCTTCCAATGATTCTGATTCAGAGTAATTTTGGGGTTTTTGAGATGTTTTGTTTTAATAAAATGTAATTTTTTATCTGTTCTATTTCTCAAAATGATAACTTGAAATATATTTATGCATGATGATGAAAATAAAACTTCTTTTAATACTATAGTTTTTAATTTAAATCACATAATTATAACCATTCCCAATAAATTCGAGCTGATAAATAGTTTTATAGTAATGAAACAAATGATTATTTTACACAATTGTTTCTCTCTCAAAAAGAAAAAATACACAGTTACCGTATTTATATTATTTTATTCTTCATACACTACACAAAACTCATTCACAAACAAGAATAAACTAACATCGGACCCGCAGCCCGCAGCCCTAAAGCCATGCCCTCAGCTACTCCGCCTATCAAATCGATAAATTTGGTAGTTAGACTGTAGAGAATACCATCAAACCAACTTTAATCAACTCAGCTTATCGCAGTCCACTGCTAGACCTATGCCTCTCTCAGGCCGCGCCACAACACCCTGTCCTCCGCTTTCCGCATCTGGTCTGTCCCAGCCACCTTTGTACATCTCGCTGGGGAGCGTCCCACGCTACGCTTGCCGACCGACCAACCAACAAACACAACTTATCAATCAATTATTCATTCCCTAAAACAAAGTAAAATAGTCACCAGAACTTCTAAAAGAAAAACACTCCGAAAATCATTTAATTACTTTCAGAACTTAATAATTACCTATTAGTCCTTCTGAAGTTAACGTGCTGACCAAAGGTTTCAATTAGCAAGTAACTTAGTTCAGTCACATAATATATAGGTTACCTACAGAAGGTCAGCTTCAAATAACGAACGTAAACAGGCGCACGCAAATATCGGTTAAAAAAATACCGGTTTATTTCGGCTTAGCTCCGATCTTTTCGTAAGAACGTGAACGTTTTAAGAACTTTATCTTAACCTAAATTAACAGGTTTATTCAACGACCGGCGTATTGGTAAACGCGTTGCAACTTGTGACTACTTGAGAAGATACCGCACTGAAAAACTTCAAACAAAAAACCGGTTTTTATTGCTCTAAAATTTTTAATAAAAAAAAATTGAATGAGCCTTAACGCGGGCGCAGCGGTAGGAGTCAATGACCTTTTCCTCGGCTTTTAGGTGTGTAATCCCAGTATCGGTGGTACGTTCCCGTGGGATATTTTCCGACATCCACGAGGGCGAAGCCGCGGGCAAAAGTTGTTCACCGGCAGTCTTCGCGATGGTATCTACGGAAAGCATGTCTGCGCGTGCATTTTCGCTTGTTGTATGAAGCTGAACTTCTGTACCTATATATATTCCGTGGTTCAGTAGACGTTTTCTGCGTGTTTCATATTTGATGAGGGTAGTTCGTTTAGTCCTCGAAGCTTCGGGTACCCCCTTGACCGTACCTTTGATTAAAGAGAAAAATAAATGGACATTGTGGCTGCTGATCTTTAATATGGGAGAGGTATGTGGGTAATGCTTTTTGGATTAAGGCTTGAAGTAAGGCTAAAAATACACGTAAGTAAATAACTTACTTACGTGTATTCTTGTTACTAACTTTAATATGATTTATATTTGTTATTCGAATAACGACTCTTTTCTATGACCAATAAAGTTCGATTTCGCACAACAAAAAAATGCATAGGTAATCAATCTTTAAAACTAAAATATTTAAAGGTAATCAATGTAATATTATTAATATTAAATACCTACCTACCTAAAAAGTGTAAATGACCAGAAATTCCTAATGGAAAAATTCAATAACGCTTTGCCCGTTCTGGGAATGGAGCTCAGCAGTAACGCTTGCAACCACTAGTGCAAGTGGTTGCAAGCGTTACTGCTAAGCATATAATAGACGGTTATTTAAAAAAAAAATCTGTTGTTCCATACTTTTTGACCGCGTAGGTTGCACTTTTTTATGAAACAGCAGGTTTTTTTTTAGTAACCGGCGAAATATTTCAACGCAGGAGCGTTCAGAATCATGTACTGAATCCATGGTTTCAGTTTTCGCGTCGATGTCCCTGCCACTCTGTTTAACAGTCCTTCAAATAACTAACGTTCGATAAAGCAGGCGCCATTTTATGTAAACAGTTAGCCGACGTTCGCATGGACGTAATAAAATCACGGCGATTTTTTTGTGCATTGGATTTTCATCGCTCTGCTTAGCACTGAGGGTTGAAAATCCAACAGTGCGTTTTTCAACGCGCTGGCACGAGAGTGCGTCACAGCGCATTGGATTCTCAACGCTCGGCTTAACACCGGGAGATGAAAATCCATTGCGCGATAAAATCTCGCCGCGATTTTATTACGTTCGTGCGTACGTCGGCTTAGAGCGGTTTCGCCCTACGTCCGATCCGAATCTGAATTCAAGATCCGAATTCAATCCGTATTGGGAATGTTTTCGCCCGCGTGAAGGTCGGAAAATATCCCACGGGAACGTACTACCGATACCGGGACTACATAACTAAAAGCCGAGGAAAAGGTCATTGACTCCTACCGCTGCGCCCGCGTTACGGTCAACCATTATTTTGTCACGCGTAATTTTGAATCTGTGATATCTTTTTAACTATTAATTTAAATCAAATGATGTTAATGCATATTTTAGTCTAAATTAAATGCTCAATTTAAGAAACATAGTTTATTTGATAAGGATTAATATAATACCAGTCAAAATAGCTTCGGAAAAAACAATGAAATTGTTATCAAATTTTGAAAGATAAAAATGGTTATTGTGGGTCATCCTTAGAAGATAGACAAATGCCATCGCGGCCTTTTTTGTTGAACTTTGTAAGATGAACAATACTGTAGAACATAAATTGTATTTAACTTTTACCAATCCCGCGGCGCAAACCAATAAAGCTCCCAATCGACATGATTTTTTCCGATATCTTCAACAATAATCGTCAAATTTTCACTCCGTCCATTTGTGAAAACCGTTTGAAAATTCGTTCAGTAGTTTTTGAGTTTATCGCGTTCAGACAGACAGACAGACGCGGCGGGGGACTTTGTTTTATAATATGTAAAGATTATTCGTAGGGTCATCAAATGCAAAAATAATTTTTCAAAACCGGCTGGTAGTTCCAGAGACTAGTGCGTTCAAACAAAATAAAAATAAAACTCTTCAGCTTTATTATATATATCAGTATATAAAATAGATTATTAATTATTATTGTTATGTAAGCCCTGTCCCAGCCCGTCCCATCTTTGATGTCCTCCCTCCGGTGACGCCCTAAGCCGAGGCTCGTACCCCACAGGGGGTGCCCTTAGCGAGCGTTCACCTAGCTTTTTAGCTTAGTTTTGTATGCCCCTGGCTGGAGTCTTTGAGTGTAGCAGCTTAAGGCAACCACAGGATTGACCGGTTAAGTAGTCATGACCTCAGAGGTCAGTTACGAGATGCCCAACAGAAAAAAAAAAAAAAAAAAAGTAAGCCCTGTGCCCAATGGCAAAAATGATGAAATTCAATACAAGTAAACTTTCATCACCAAAGGCTTCTTTCCCCTCGCACACACAACCGCGCTCCCCGCCTCGCGTATAAGCGAGCGCGCGCGGGGCGGGGCGGGGCTCGCCGCCATTCTCAGTTCTCAGTAATCAACATAACACGGGGTGGAGTGCACGTCATTTTTTTGGAATTTTAGCAGGTAAATATGTATTCGTTTCATCTATTATTTTGTAATATATATGTTTCTGATTACTTTTATAAGATATTTCGTAAAAAATAACAATGATAAGTGTTTTATTTCGCTTTATAAATAACATTTTCTGGTCAGTTTTATTCGCTTTGAAACTGGATTTAACCGGTTTGCACTGGCGCATTGTTGTCGGATTATCTTGAATGAATGGACTTTTCTGTGTGTATAAAGTAGTGTACCACTATGATAAGACTTAGGAAGAATGTCCGTCCCCTTCCCCGCGCCACTTTCGTACCCCGAAGACTTATAGAGCAAAGTAACGTCATCAGTATTGTTCTTATTCTTAATTGTGCACAGGTTTTATAAAAATGAGAAAGTTTGTGTATTAAAATAAAAATACGAGTTACTTAGTGATTTTTTTTTTTACTTTTTTGATAACAAAAGTTCGTTCTTCCTAATATTACAGTTTTGTAGACGAAGTTTGTATTCAAATAGGATAGGAACATAAAATGGGATAGGTATATCTATCCTCTTACTGATTTTAATACAAACTTCGTCTACAAAACTGTAATATTAGGAAGAACGAACTTTTGTTATCAAAAAAGTAAAAAAAAATCACTAACTAAGTAAGTAAAATAATAACTAAAGTATATAAAAATTTAAGATAAATTTAATTGCCAACTTACCGAATGCTATCAAAATGTTTATTACGTAAACTAGATTCACCGCGGCTTTGCCCGTGTTGTGGGCTGTGGTAAGTAATTATTGCACGGGAACGTACTACCCGGATAAAAAGTATCAAAACTATGGGTCCCAATCCGTTCAGCCGTTTTTGCGTGATTGAGTAACAAATATACAAACTTTCACATTCATTATAATATTTTTAAGATTTGTCTACATAATCTTTTGACTATATATTTCTCAGAAAGCTTACGGTCTAATATATATTTAGGCAAATAACTTGAGCTTACAATACCTATAAATTCTTTCTTTTACAGATTTAATTATGCGAAATGAGTTCCAAATCGGACCAGAACGTTTATAATGAAATATGCGATAAACTCCTAATTGCCAAATACATATTATCAAAGACCGACACAGCTGCCCCTGAATTTGAAACTAACCGTTTTGCAAAAACAATATGTTACTACACCGGAGTCGACAAGAAAAGTGTAGATGAACTATTGAAGTACGGAAAAGCAAGGAAGACATTCCTTGATTTGTTGGACATTAAAAATAACAAACTCGAAACATCCGTTATATCTTTTGAGCACATGAGAAACATAATAATTGATCAATATGTAATGAATCAGCAGATACCTACAAAAGCTTCAATCGTCAAAGCTTGTAGTATACTTGAGAAAGGATATAACATTTCTATCCTAAAACAAGACTTGTACAATCTCGGCTTCATATGGAAACGACTGCCTAAATCAGATAAATGCATTGTAGTTGAAAATACAGAGCAATTTGCAAACAGGATGAAATATTTCCAACAAATGAAGGAATACAGAGACAATAACAGAGTGCTAATTCACGTAGAACGGACACCACCTTGTTTTTATTATGTGACTCAACAGCGTGCACAACCCACGGAAATCATAGCCGTCGCATCTCCTCAGCTCGGATTAATCGACACTTGCTTCCCTCCAAAACTAAAAACACTAGAGTTTTTTCTTAGAAATAAGCTGCACACAGTACCCGATAATTCGGTATTTGTAATAGAACAGTCAAATGGATCAGGAGTGGACTTGGAACGGAGCTGCTTAAACAAACCAACCATTCACAGCCAGAAGAAAGAAATGATTGAATGGCTGAACGCCTACAACATACCGTGTGACTCAACATTACACAGAGGAGAACTGTTTGCTCTCATTGAAAAACATAAAGTGAACTGTCCTCCGTATTACAGATGCTGCGAATTTTTGAAAGCGGCTGGCCACGATGTCATTCTTCGTCCCCCGGAACTGACATACACAAAATACTTCAAAGAGATTTTGAAGCGCATAGTTGTTGAAAACAGTATGGCTTTACCAGCGTTTAAGACATTTGTGCTTAATAACTTTAATTTTATCCATCCGGGGTTCTGGTTGTATGAAGACCAAATAATGGCGGCAGCGGAGCAGAAAATTTACGACGAAGATCAGAAACTTGAATTGATCCTCGATAAATTAATGGAAGGCATAAGTAATAAAAGTTTGAGTGTTTCAGATTTCAGAGAGTGTGAAAATGAAGGGTTCGACAATGAGTTTGTGGATAACGTCATAGTTGGGGCATTCCCAAACGCGCTTGGACCAGGATACGTTCAACTTTTTAAACGATTAGCATTTAAACCAGGACCATCAGGTTCATCTAAGCCAGAACCGTCAGGTTCACCTAAGCCAGGGCCATCAGGCTCATCTAAGCCAATGCCATCGGGCTCATCTAAGCTAGGGCCATCAGGCTCATCTAAGCCAATGCCATCGGGCTCATCTAAGCCAGGGCCATCAGGCTCATCTAAGCCAATGCCATCGGGCTCATCTAAGCCAGGGCCATCAGGCTCATCTAAGCCAATGCCATCGGGCTCATCTAAGCCAGGGCCATCAGGCTCATCCAAGCCAGAGCCATCAGATTCACCTAAGCCAGGGCCATCAGGCTTATATAAGCCTGGGCCATCAGGCTCATGTAAGCCAGGGCTATCAGAATTATCTAAGCCAGGGCCATCTAGAAGAATGACGTAGTACAGCTATGTTCAATCTTTATTTTTTTTCAATACTTGATTTCTATCTATAATGATTTTAATAAACTTCTTTTTAAATGTATTTTTATTGTTTTATTCCATACAAGAAACTGTTATTACTAGCATAGTATTTAGAATGGTTCTGAGGTTATTAATTAATTAATTTAATTTAATCTTTTTTTTTTCGGATGACGCTAAAAGATTCATAAATTGTAAGTAACATGATTGCACTTAAAACACTATTGTTAGTAACTTAAACTAAAGACGAATTTATGAGAAGATCATCTAGATACAACGAGAAAAGGTAATGGTATACAACTATTGTATAAGTCTTCACACAAATTGCCTTATTATGGCGGAGGACATATCTGCCGCCACGGCCTTCAGGATACTATTGTGACTGCCTCATATTCTGCTCAGGAGTGAGGCCGTTTTTGACCGTTATGACTCACTAATTTTCATTACTGGTTTATTATCGTTTTGTTCGAAAATTATGAAAATAAATAAATATGAATATTGATGACTGTCTCGCTGGTCTAGCGCAGGGGTCATCAAGCTGTTTTAAGTGGAGTCCGGTAACTGTTGAAATTCTTTATCGAGGTCCAGAAAAAAATACTCATAATACTTTCTAGTCGATTTTTTATATTTTGAATAATTTATGTACAAGATAATTATTTTTCTATATCACAAAAGACCAGTTTTTTTTTAAGTTTGGTTCATGCGGGGAACAGGTAATGCGAAGAGTGTCTTGAAGGTGGGGGTCTGTTAATATCGATAGGAATTTGTTATTTAAAAAAATATTTTTGTAAAAGATTATTAGTTAAGTATAATAATTTTCCCGACCCGGGAATCGAACCCAGGACCTCGTACTCAGCAGTAGCGCGTGCAACCACTAGACCAACGAGGCAGTCAATTGTTATTGGTTTTTTTCATCTGGAATTTCTCAGTAGCAGCCCGGAGTCTGGATTTGTGCCCGATTGATGGCAATAGGCTCGCCCCCTATTACATGGGACTTAAACATAACTCTGGCGATCAAAGTTTCGATCTTTTGTGGTCCGGAAATGGACCGCGGTCCGCCTGTTACCGACCGTTGGTCTAGGGGTAGGGTTCGATTCCCGGGTCGGGCTAAGTGGTATTGGGTTTTCCATTTGGAATTTCTTAGTACTCTGCATTTGTGTTCGGTTGATGGCAACAGACTCGCCCCCTATTACATGGGACTTAAACATGACTGGTCAAATATGGGTGCACAATAGGTACACCTCTGACTAACCCTTCGGGAATTACAGACGTGATGTTATGTATGTATGTACTAAGGAAGAAACGCATATCTGTACACTGTAAGGACTATTCTTGCTTGCAGCGCTCGGCCGCTATAGTATCGCTTACCTACGAAAAAAAGGGTCCTGTGCAGGGGATTTTGTTTTCAAAGTGGTTATATATGGGTTACCTCGATGGTATTTGAAAATTGCTCGAGCATTAAACTGCTCAGTGTGCACTGACTGAGTAGGAAACTAGACGATACTAAACAAGAAGTTTTAATGCAAGACAGAATACGATAACATTCAAACAGATAGCACCAATCGTTACAATAATTGTTTTATTGCAAGAACGAGAAGAAGGTATGTACTTTATATAGCTCCATCTCTTTCTAATAAAAGTTCCACACTTCATCGTAGCCCAGGTGTCTGGCCGGTCCAAACGACCGATATGGTCGTAATGGTTAGAGTAATCATCGGTCCTGATATTGCAAGTTGCAGTTTGCAATGTGGAAGGATATTTATAGGTAGGTAGGTATAACCTAGAATGCACATCTCATGCAAATAAGTCTATCTATATATTTTTTTTTTGTGAAAATTTCTTTAGGCACATTGGGCATTTTTGAGATGGGACTAAACCATTGATTTCGCGACACCGTGATTTTGACCATTAAAAAGACATCAACGCGTTGATTACCGCGGTGCCGATTTTTATTCAAGTTTTCACTTTTGTCGGCACTCCCGCGCCACTGTTTTTTTTTTTTTTATATATGTCATCTGTCCATACATCTCATAAAAATTCAGCACCTAGGTGACCGAGCTCTGCTCTAGTGAAACTAGAGAATGCTCATTTAATAGTATAGGAAAGTTCATACCAATCCATGTATAGTACCTACTTAGTCCATGCTGCCATGATAGTAGGTACTTAATAATCCCATGCTGCCTGCTGCCACGTCATTATTCTAAAGTCATTATTATCACGTCATTATTCCAATGTCATTATTCTCATGTCATTATTCATTATCTCGTTCTAGACCTGGCTAGATCGATTTTTCGTCTCCGTAAACTACGTAACTATATTGCAACTTTCATCGAAATCGTTAGAGCCGATTTCGAGAACGTGAATACAAATATATAATATACAAACAAATATTATATAAATATTGCTCGTTTAATAGTTTTTTTTTTATAAAATTTGTATGTCCGTTTGTTCCGGCCAATCTCCTAAACGACAGTATACCTTTATTTATTTTGCCACACTGTCCCCAGTTTAAGAAAATCAACATAATGTAGGTACTTATACATACCTATACTACATATTTATCTCAACCCCGGCTGTTAATATGGTATAACATATCACATTTGCATGTGACATGTTTGCCGTACCCCGGTTACATATTTTTTCATAAATTTTCAGTTCCCAACGTGATGTCGTATTCAATTTTATCTCCTTCATGAAAAGATTTACTGGGGCATTATGGGTACAAGCATTGTGTATGAAAATGTGCGGGATAGTGAAAATGGCCATGCTTTTCTGTACTGGATTTATTTCTGTGTCATAATGAGGAAACACTTATCTGTCACCATCATCTGCCTAGCCTTTTCCCAACTATGTTGGGGTCGGCTTCCAGTCTAACCGGATGCAGCTGAATACCAGTATTTTACATGGAGCTCCACAACCCAGTCACTGAATAACACGATACCCCTTGGTAAGACTGGTTGTCAGATTTTTAGGCTTCTGACGACTCGTAACAGCTGTCACAGATCTACAAATGACAGCCGGGACGGCTTAACGTGCTTTCCGAGGCACGGAGGGGTCTTGGTACGTAAAGATGGTCACCCATCCAAATACTTCGGAAAAAACGAAGTATTTTTTAGCCCATGTCAATTTTTATTCCGTGCGAAAATCGAGCCTGTGTCCCATAGTGCAGAAGATTAGCTTAGCCGCCATGGCAATCGTATAAGTGAACAGAAAATGATAAAAATGACTGTCAGTTGTAATAGTCGTTTCGTTTTTATCACTGTCATCACGGGTCTCATAAGCTTGTGGCACTATAACACTGTATGCTTAAGGTCTATTAATAACTTTGTTTTCAATTGATGTTATTTCCACTCAAACAAAAACCAAATTTATACATGCGTAAATAAAGTTGATTTTTAGACGGACTAGTACTGTTGAAAAAGTCATAGCGTATGAAGTTGTGGCGCAAACTGAACCTTATGTGAAGGCTTTACAGTTGTTTTTCCTAAAACTCGTGTTTTTTTACATGTTTGGCAAATAAAATGAGAACGCAGAATACGCTTCAGTTTGAAAGCGATTGTCGATCACACAATAACGACTGTCCAATAACAGACATATAGAGATTAAGGTGTTCAAAAACGCGGCATCAACGCGACGGCTTCGTCCATACTCATCCCCAGTTTGAACTCGCCCGTACCCTAATTGCGTAACTTATTTTCGTACACGATTATGACAAATTTGCTTCATTTTGACAGTTCAACAACATTCATTGCGTTATTTACGTTGTTGAGCAGATTTTTTTCCAACTTATGGATTAGCAATCTGTTTCAAATCGAAACAAATTGTGATTGATCGTGCATTACGCAATTAGGGTACTGGTTCGTATTATATATCTTCATAGAAGACACGAAAGTACTGATGGTAAGAAAAGTGCTAGTATGATTTTTATTTATTGTTAATTTTAGGTAGGTAGGTGCTGATGTTGAAAAATCAATATATATAAAATAGAATCAACATTATTAAACAACATAGGTATTATACGCTCGTTTAAAAGAACCATTCATTTGCTTATCTAATCTTTCAAAGTCACAATTCGTAAGTACAATAATTAAAACATTGATTACATACTAAAATTAAAACTTTTCTAAAAAGAAAAAAACAGTTTGTACTATAATTAAAGCTCTCTGCAAAAAAAAATGTAAGTATGTAAATACAATAATTCAATTATTGTAAAATTTCTAGGGAAGTAATATTTAATTATTAAGAAATACTTATTTGCGCGTAATCTAAGTAAAGTATTTCGTTAAAAATATGTATATATACAAGGTGCAGTTTTGAACCTGCAAAACATTTCAGGAGGTTGTTATGAGACTCGTAAATAATCATATAACAATACGATACCAAGTCAATAATCAATAATACTTTTTCTTTTCGATTTTTCAATTTTATTGTTTTTCAGAATAACTCTCTTAATAACCCTCTTCAAAAAAACAGAATCACCCATTGCGATGTATCGCGCGTCATGTCACTGTGTGCGTGAATGCGATGACCAGTGACGTCAGCCTGTACGAGTCTCCGCCCACATTTCTATGAAACGAACGCGGCACGTACGTTAAACTAAAATGAAGGTCGTTGCTATGGTTACGGGGAGTCCCCGCGATGCTCGTCATACCGCATTTCGATTAAGACTCGAAAATCTGTTACTGCGCATCGAAGGTTCAACCAACGTGCCGCGATCTGTACAAGTTGTTGTAGCTACAGCAACTTATAGCAAATAATTTTACCTTAGATGTAGTTCGAATTTGAAAATCACAATGTACCTACATTATTGTTTTAAATTTCGCTAAATAATAACTCATTTTTAAGCATCATTACAATGCCGTGGCCAATCTGCCGAGCCTGTTCCCAACTATGTTAGGGTCGGCTTTCAGTTTAACTGTATGCAGCTCACTACATGGAGTGCCAGTGAATCACGTAGGGCGACTGCGTATCAGACCTCAACAAACCAGTTACTTGATAACACGATACCCATTTGTTAGACTAATTGTCTGACTTCCTGGCTTTTGACTACCCGTACCAACGACCATACGGCAGGGCTGTAAGGTCGTTGACCCATACCGACCCGTGTGGTACCTAACGACCGTCCGAGAGCTACAAATCAATTCGAACCAAAGGCTTTAATTAAGTGCTTACCGAAACACGGGATTTCAATGATGTCCTAGATAAATTTAAAAAGTACTTACATCATTATGAATTAAAAAAATAACACAATGGTACTTGCTCAGTTGCGAACCCGCAACCTCATGCATGAGAGGAGAAAGCCTTAACCACTGGACTATTACTACGATCGCGAGCGCGTGCGCGGGATTTAGGTAGGCACCTAATAATAAAAATAATAAGACATGTAGGTACTCGGCGCAGTCGGCGCGCTCTGTAGGTAAATTCAGCCCCAAGGACGGTTTTTATTTGTAGATTTAAGATTTTCCTTCCTACTTTTTAACGGGCTGAGGACCGACAGAAATACATCAAGATAATTTGTGCTAGTTAAGTAGGTAGGTACCCATGTGTTAGGGATTTTAGGTGATTCATTTTGTCTGATAGGTATTTTTGGCGTAGTTAAAAATTTTAAATCAACTTATTTACACTAATCAAGTTGATTTAGCTAACATCGTATTTACAAATTATTGTCTACGTACAAATAAATAAATAAATTACCTACTTATGTTACCTGAAGATATTGTTCAAAGTTTCCACCGTCACACTCCAGGCACAGTCTAGCACAACGTTGCTGATTTTCCTTCAGCTTACGTAACACAAACACATTCGTTTTTATTGTGTCGAAAGCACTGATCGTCGAACTGCCGATGATCGCGCAGTCTCTGCGTAGCAGCCAGCATTACCCTGTGTGAGGGACGTTGCCGATTGGGGAATAACTCCGCGAACATTTCGATTGTACATTGTCTCCACTGATGGCATACAAGCGGACCATCTCCACCAACTCTACATTGGAGTATTGGTCCGTCATTTTTACAAATAGGTAGTAGGTACCTATCCCGACCGTTAATCGAAGGCGCACTTGAGGGGCGGAATTTGCAAGCGTATGCACATACCGGCGTCATCAAATACACTAATAAATTGACCCGATTTATGCATTTGCGATGGCCGCGGGGGCGTGGCGGGGGACAGGGAGCGGGCGGTGGTTGGTTCTTTGGATTTATGAAAGAAATGTCGGTTGCGTTTGTTTGTGTGTGTGAAAGCGCAGTTTAAGGACACGTACAGATTGGTCGCGTTTTAAAAAGGGGAGTTCACACTTACCGATTTCCGTAAATAAGAATAAAATGAAAAAAAAATACCTGCCCATTTTATTGTTGATTCGGGTCGAGAATCACTAACATAATTACCTCCTAAAATGTTTTGCAGATCCAAAACTGCACCTTGTATAAACGTAAAATTAATACCTGATTAGTATTTAAATACTACATACACGTATTAATTTTACTATGATAGTCTTGATCTTTACGAAGGGTATTTATTTTCTACATCGTAGTACTTTTCCGAGAAACTGTACCCTTGTAGCTGACAGGCATATAAAATAGCGGGCGAGTTCGAACTGGGGATGAGTATGGACGAAGCCAACGCGACGTCACCGTTGCGTTAACTACCGCCAGATGCCATATAGCACATGGCAACCCCAATATCTGCCCAACTCTTCTCGCCATCTTCTTTTGCGGTCACGAGGCCATTTCAGAGTTTCAGGGCTCCATTGCGTTGTACTGAAATAAAACAAAAAGTAGCAAAAGTTATTTTCCTAATTTAAACTAATATTATAAAGAGAAAATATTTGATTTTGTGTATGTTTGTTTGTTACGCTTTCACAGCTAAACGGCTGAACCGATTTTGATAAATTTTGGTATGGGGATACTTTAAACCCTGGGGCAGGAGATAGGCTACTTTTTATTGACATAACACGCCGGTGAAACCGCGGGCGGAACTAGCTATTTATAAAATAACAAGCACTTTATTTGTTCGTTTTTAATTACATCTAACATGCTCTTTTTTTTTGTTACAGGTAAGGCTGGCTTTTTATGAAAACGTGTATGAAATAATAACATATTTCGCCGTCCATATCAAGTTACTGAGAAAAAAATGATAATAAATAGGTAAGCACGATCCTTATAAAAAAAAATGTTTGTTGGCTATGCCTATGACGGAACGAAATGATGCCATTTTAAATATTATATTTGTGTAAACATTTAGGACTAGGTATTGTATTTATTTTATTTTTGATTTGTTATTTCACTATATGCTGCACCGGTTGACGTCATCACGTCAGCGCCGGCTGTCGCTGAAAATCAGCGCTGTGACTCTGTCTCGCATGGGGTCGCAGCATTTATGCTGAGCGATGGCCATTTTGTGGATGTGACGCATATTTTCCCCCAGTCTGTTATTTACGTGTTTTTTTATTATCTTTCTTTGCATCATGTTTACCGCAAATAAACGTTTTTTTTTTTTCTTTCCCTTTTTCTTTTTACATTCGTCAGAGTGCTTTTCTCATTTGCAAATAGTAAGCAATACCAATTATTTTTAGTACCGTATTGTAAAAAATCCTTTAGTGCCGAGAAGTCAAAACAAATAATGAAATTAATTTCATACCTAGAGACAGTACAAAACAAACAGGCGAGTTCGTTGGTTTTTAATTCACTTTTAATTGGAAAACGTGTTCCTAGGAAGATTCAGTAAAAATAAAAATATCTCTGATAACTGCTTTCAGCAACTACTATGAAAATAAACTCGATTAGAAAAATAATGAATAAAACTATTGAAAAATAACTGACAGTGGTGAATTTATTTGACAGCTGTCACTGTCAGATGCCAGAAAAGCAACTGCACTAACCTAAAAAGACTGGTATCCACTCTAGATGATCGGGTATCTGTGGTATCGGTGTATTAATGGATATTCTTGGTGGTACTACTTATAATAAGGTTAGTGTTATTCATAAGACTGACGAATAACATAAATAACATTTCTAAGTGACTTACAATCGAGTTATAGTAGTGACAGTAAAATATTTCTGTGTGCATAAACAAAGACAAAAAGAGGGTATAAAAAATGTATAATATATTTTTATTTCATTGTTAGCAATTTTGCAGAATTCACAAGAATCCCACTTTTTCATTGTTTTACTAGATCATGTTCTCATTGGTAATTAAAATATAGCTAACCCATTCGCGTCCACTACTTAACATGAACTTTCTTATATCCTCTTTCATATTCGTCAGGACCTTTGTTATATTTCTTTGTAATAATCACCATGCTTTGTCTGCCTCGTTGGTCTGGTGGTAAATAGCGCTGCTGCTGAGCATGAGGCCTTGAGTTCGATTCTGGAGTCGGGCAAAGTGTCAATCGATTTTTCTATCTGAAAATTCTGTGATATTATGTTGATGTAGACACCATGCCGATGAATGGTGGGCGTTTTTGAGTTAGCTTGATTCTGATGACCTGCCGAAGATATGGCCCTTCTAAAGTGCCGATATTTTAGCGGCCACACCATTTAATTCCTCCACAAGATATTAATGAAGTAAGGTATAGTCAGATAGACCTAGTACCTAATTAAGTAAGCAAAACTTTTAGAACCTTATTAATTTATCCTGTCAATTACAGCGAAGGCCATCGAATACCTAAAGTAAACGCAAAATTATTAATAATACTTCACAAAGAGCTTGCGTGCATACTTCTCGTTAAATATAACAAATACCACAAAATATTATAATGATTATATGGAAGAAGTTGCGTACGGACTTTGTTATATATATTGTCGAATATGAATTAGTTATTTATGGTAGGTGTATGAAGAGAAAAAATACACATGTTGTTCATGAAAACCTGAAGATTTTGTTTTATATTAGGTAATTCTGGAAGTCTATTTCATTAAAATTGTAAGGTTGTATAAGTATTCAAAGGAAACTTTGTCTATGAACTGAGGATCAACACTTTAGTAACGTCAGGAAAAAAAAATTCAAGTAGAAATTAAAATTAAATAAAAAAGAAGGAAAGAAAAAATAAAGAACAAAGAAAGATACAATAAAGGTATTTTCTGTATTGGACTTATTTACAAACATAAATTCATGCCTTCTTGTCATGGGGGTAGGCAGAAACTACAGAACGCCACCTGCTACGATCCTCACCTTCGATCAACAATACCATGTTGATCGAAGATCCTCACATACTTTTGCCTCGTTTACATTCATATTGTACCTATTTAATTTATCTTCACTATTTTAGTTTTCCATATAAGACAAAATAATTGAAAATAACAGGGTCCTTCGTAAAATACAGCCAATATTTTTTCTTAGTATCGTTAAAATGTCACATTTCAGTGACATTCAAAATTATCAGAACTCACTGCGAATTGACGGAACTCTAAAATCCTCACCGCATTAATCACGTCCACAGAACAAAACTGCCACAACCACAAAACTTACTTTTCGAAAGTTCGGAAATCAAAATGTAGGTACTGCGTTCGAGATCCAACCAATCCCAGGGGATCATTTCATTAGTCGAATATTTAAATATCAAAAGAATACATTTGGGTCTGATTCACCTCGACATTCATTATGTATACCGGTTTTATTATATTTTTATTGCTTTCCCGCTTCGGATCGCGCTTTCTAGCTTTTTGTTTTACGGTTTTTTTTTAGTTTCTGACTTAGGTAGTTTGTGATTGCGGATTTTAATGCTTAGAATCGAAATAAATTTATAGATTTTATACCCGACTGCGACGCAAAAGAGGGTAATGTGTTTAACAGAAAACAATGTTTTTCTACTAAGTTGTTACACGATTACTATTTTAACTGTTTAGTACTAGTGTTACCACAATAAATAATAAGCATTCCAACGCAATAGTGTTAGACAATCCCACGATCATTATTACTACGTGATTTGACTTCACAACTTATCCTATAAATCCATACAAAACTTCAACACAATAACACAATCAACATTCAACCCTATGCCCTTTAAAATAAGTGTCACATCAATTGAAAACTAACTTTGTTGCCCGCTGATATATTTCGTGTAACGTGTTGGACGATTTTGAACCATAAACATTATGTAATAAGGTTAAATTCGATTAGCTATTAATGAAGCAGCAAAGTTTTTATGACACTGTAAATATGGTTAGTATTAAATGTAATTCGGACTGTGTTGGTAATAATTATTATCGCGATAAATATTCAATGAATTACGTCACAAGAGGAAGAGACAAAAGGGCTGTTTTGTGGTTTTTCCTGGTTCTATGGTCGTCCGTTTTGCTTTACCTGTACCTACTTCACAAATTTTATTATACAGGGTGTCCGGTAAATAATGGATAACCTTGAAATAGCATGAAATATGCTAGACCTTATGGCCGTCTAAGAAAGATAAAAAATAAAAAAAATATCCCAAGTAGTACGTAGCTTCATCTTTCTAAAAGACCGGCTCCTTGATAATTCAAAACCTGTCTGTAGGTAAGTAATTGGATGGATGAATGGGAGACAGTCACCTCCTGCTGCGAAGCAGTAATGCTCGCGAAGGAGGAGGCGGAACGCGTGAGGGAGAGGCAAATTTCGCGCCTTCACGCCCCTAACCGCCGCAAGAGGTGACGCCCAGAACGTAGGGAATGGTCGCAGGCCGATTTCCGGCCACCGTAGGCGCGGGCTGGCGGATGTTGAGCAATGGGTAGCTCGACGTCCGATAAGGACCAGGCCCGGTCAGTTAGGTGAGGAGGAATTCAGACCAATATGTATTTGAAAACTAAGAAACCTTAAAAAAATACTACGCTGCTTACCTCAGAAACAACGATCTCCCTTTTGGTTGTAACGGCATGCCTGACAGATATTTCTCGACGGCACGTGAAGCCAAGTCAGAGGCCCATGGGCGGCTTTAAAACTCTGATACCAGGTTAGCCACTAACCACACGAAAAGAAGAAAAAGAAGACCTCAGAAACAAGTCAAACTCGTCTCAAACAGCTAAAAACCTTATAATAAAGTCCATTACACTTATTTTCCTCCATTTTCAACTTGTAGCAACACCTTAGTAATTTCAAACAGATCTTCCAAAGGGGTTGAAAGTTTTCTTAGTTTCTTCTTAGTTACTGCTTTGTTAACAAACAAGTAATTTAGCATCTAAAAAGGTGGGTGCTTAGTCAAATAGGCTACTAGTTAAAAGTTACCGAGTTTGTTAAAAGTCTTAATTACTGGAGGTGCATAAATTCGCTTCATAAAAGTAGGTTGAAGGTCCGAAACCTGTACCTCGTGCTGTTGTGTAAAGCTCACTTCAAACTTCACTCAAGACCGCACGCGATTCGAAAGCGAAATCATTTTGTTTTTAAAGTAAATCGTCGCGGATTCACACCTTGAAGACATTTTGAAGAAATATGGTCTGACAATGCAGACGTGGTCATCAATGCCCATTTCTTCATTATCTGCACGCTGAGCATGACCACAATAGAAACGGGTTTTGTCGACGGAAGAATAGACTCAATGATAGATAAACCATCACAATCTGTCATATTGTGTATTCTTCCGTCGACAAAACCCGTAGAAAACCCGTTTCTATGGTCGTCATGCTGCACGTGCTGGAGAAGATGCCAGCGTCCTTGGTGGGACAAAATTATAATTATTATAACAACAACAAGGCGGTTATACATTGATAATGTTACAGTATTTGTACCTTCATAAAATAATACTCCGTACTAAAGTTCTTAAGTTTTTGATAATAAAGAGACAGACCTAGACAGAAAACTATCTGTATTTATACTCATGTTGTTAGACTGTAAGCTGACCGCCGATCCTCTGGGGAAAATGTTAGGCAAATTATTTTTGTTTGTTGATATAGATAGCATACTGAGGCTATCTCTGTAGGTATAAGACGATGTCTGAATAAACTGCGATTACGCTAGCATCGATATGTAAGGATAGCATTTGGAGGCAGCAGTAGACTACGGGCTTACAAGACTTACGAGTTGTAGGTCGTAATTTCGAACCCAGACAGGCATTTTACTTTACGTAAATTATTTCATCACCACTGCTCTCAAAACGGTGAAGGAAAACATCGTGAGGAAACCGCAATGTCCTAGAACTAGAAATTCGAAGACATGTGGCATCTACCAACCCGCGTGGTGGATTATGGCCCACTCCCTTTCACCGAGAGGAGGCCTGTGTCCCAGCAGTGGGAACATTATAGGCTGATTATGCTTATGCATCAGGAGTATGGCACATATAGAATAGAATACTCTTTAATATTTACACAATATGAATTACAGATATAAAAGTAGAAATTTTATATTCTACACAAATGGTCGGTCTTGCACATGAACACGTATAGTATTCAAAATCATTTTGATATAATATTTAATCGCGAATTCGTACCACCACTACTCGCTTTTTTACGCTATCAGTATTTACAAGCAGAAGAACCTTTAATTCTCAACGTAATCTATAACCCTAGACATCTGGCCTAAAAATCTGGCCTAGTTTCAAACAAAATCCGTGTCTATCGGATCTGATTCGGCACATTTTTTAAGCCTTCCGATCTCTTTTAAAACGGTCACGTCTCCTCTCGTCCCCTTCGTCAGATGTCCATTAGTGAATGACTGTGCTAAACGCTGTTGCCAAATCAACTGGAAACGGGCTACCCCAAGGGTCTATACTATCATGTCCTGAAGCTATGGGGTCCTTGGATTTTATGGCGTAAACATTTCTTTTGAAATATCGTGTAAATTATGAGGGGTGTCTTAATGGAAGGTATATGGAATAGTTCAGGGGGCAGTTTCTAAAGAGATGATTTCGAAGCAATATTATTTATGTAATACATTTTTTTGCAATGTCCTAGTATCCTAGGTTAACAAAAACTCGTTGCATTAACCAAATTAGTAAATGATTTATGAAGTAAAAGAGAAAAATGAGCTCTTTTAGAATACAACTGTCAGTCTTCATGCTGGAAGAAACAATACGAGCCAATATTATTTTATAGAAATTAAATAAGTAGTAGATATAAATATGTTGAATACTGATAAGGCTAGTTCTTTGCAAAGTCATTTTATTGACAATGATAGCTACCTGCTAGACTATACTACCAAATGACGCACTCCAAAAAATTATAAACCATTAGAGTTAATTAAATATTTTAAAATATAATAATTATACCGTATCAAATGAGATTCAGAAATATGTCTAGCAGATAAATAAACGCGACTAATGTAAAACTGACAAGATTATGACTCTAATAGACATTAGAGTGTCTTGCCAAGTTATTATCATCATGTCCTTTGAATAACTTAGCTCAGACTCATTAAACTGAGATATCAGAATGCTAGGTGTCAAGGTTGGATGGACAGGTTCCAAAATGAGGTGGGAATGGAAACATACGATGGTGTTTTTGGGATGTTTCCGTTACCAAATATGAAATATTTTCAAGTAGATGACACAGGTAAAAATATTAAGAAATATATTATTATTAATTAATGAATTATTATATTATTACTATTATGTATTTTTTGTTTTGTTCGTTCAATAGATACTATATTATAAGGAAAAACCCAAAGGAACAGCCGAAAAATCTCAAATATAAACCGTACGCGATGCGGCCAATATTATTGATCTCACGTGATACGAAGTACACCGGGATAAGAGTTAAATTAATACACTATCGTAATAGGTTACCCTGTACCTAATGATACATGTCAAAGGCCAAATAAATAAATAAAGAAAAACTTGGTGGCTAGGTGGCTGGTAGCAAATGGACGAGAGTAGACGAAGGATCAAACTAAATGGGGTGTGATCGGAAAAGCCTATGCCCAGCAATGGACAGGCTAGAAATTGCTCTATTTATTAAAATAACAATACTTCTTATACTACACCATTATATTGTGCTAGTCATCCAAAGATAATATTGATAAGTATTAAGTACCTAAAGCTTTTAATCAAAGTAAATAAGTATCAAAAAGAAACTGTCAATTTCACCAGCACCCGAAACACTGCAATAATCCTTGATATAAGGTACAACAGTAGGTAGTACCAAGTTTCAGAAGAAGCTTCATAAATAAATAATATTGAAACAATAAGGGAACTAGAGCCAGTGGGAAGCCTCATAAATGTTGGGACTAGTTCGCAGGATGTTGTGAAAGCCGATACCAGGATGTACAAAACCGATCGGGCTGCAGATGCCTTATGTCACACACTGCCTTATCTTACACAAGTTTATTTTATTTAAGTATATATACACACATTGTAGTATAAAACTAATTTACATCCGTCATCTCACACTTCAGGTCCCGTTGAAAACCAGCGTCAAGCACTAGTTGCATTTTTTTGCCGAATTGGCGCACCCGCGAGGTACACTTTCCTGCTAATTTTTTACAACGCACTTCACACTTTTTCATTTGTTTTTTTTTTTATTGCTGTTTTACTTTTGTTGTTTGTGCGTTGTCAAAAATACAGATGTTTCACAGATAACAATTTAACGTTATGGCGCCACAGCGCCCGTGTGATCGCCAATGCGACGAAATCTTAGTGGTGCGACACCGCAGCGCATCGAGTGCACAGGCTCTAAGTCTGTGCTAAATAAATGTATTTTCTTTATACGTTTTCGATGTTCAATAACGAATAGTTTAACAACAAATTATATAGTTATTTTATTAACAAAGAAACTAGACCAGAATCAAAAGATAATTTTGGTAAAGTTGTGTAGGGATCTTTGCAAGTGGCGTTCTGTAGTTTCTACCTACCCCCATGGGAAAATGGCGTCAGTTTTCGTGTGTTGTGTGGAGTCTATTATATTTAGAAGTACATGGGTTTTAACTCTTTCCTGTTTAGTGGTTCACACTAACCACCTCTTTTAGATTTTTAAAATTAATATCTGGTGCCACGGAACCGCACTTATAATTTTTTTTTCAGTGCGTTTAGTGGAAGTGCTCAGGTGCGGTTCGGACAAGTGCTGTTGAAATCGGTGTTCTGAGTGGAATACTTCTCTTTTTTGCCCCCTGTATTGCAACTTTCATCGAAATCGTAAGAGCCGTTTTCGAAAACGTGTTTACATACATAGCTCATTTAATATTATAGGATCTGTTAAAAAGTTTGTAAGAAAATGAGCATATAAAACTAACATTAACACAGATTTATAAAATCTAATAAAACGTGATGAATAAATCCAGTCGGTTGGAACATGGTACTAAAATATAAGGTCGAAATGAGAATAATCAATCAGTAGATTTACAAACTTTTACTTCAGATGTAAGACCACCCTACAAAAACAAAGGTATCAATTCGATGCTGAATGGTCCAGAAATAATTTCGTTACATCTATTTCGTGCCCACGAGCTGTCGACTCGGCAGTTACTTCGACACGATTGTAAGTAAATTATGTCGATCGTGTTGAAGCATTGAAACTTAAATTAATTGCTGATTTCGAAACGTTACGATCATCACCCGAGCCTTGGGACTTGGGAGTGGGTTCACGTCAATTGTGCACCGGGTGGGGTTCGAATTCATGGCCCTTTGATCACCAATCACTAGCCAACGTTACTGCTGGACTATTTTAAGAATCGCTAAATAATTTTTATCCGCAGCGAGAATAAAGTTGATAGATAATATTGATTCATACGAAAACACTTTTACAATCATTCACGTTTAATGTTTCATTTATGGTTTACTTACATTCACATAGAACAGAAAAAAATATAATAGAAAAATAAAGTATTTTGTTCTAAAAGTACTTAAAATTCAAAATTCAAAAGTCATTTATTCAGTCTAGGCTGAGAATCAGCACTTTTCGAACGTCAAAATTGCAAAAGATGGTCCCCCAAAATGCCCACCCTTCACCACTTCCTAGTGCTTTAGCTGGGAAGAACAAGTGGCGCAACAAACTCCCCAGCAGCACAGCTGTCTGTTCAGTTACAAAAAAAATATCTATACATGTGCAAAATTATTTACATTACGCAAAACAAAACATAAAGTAAATTAAATTATTAGCCATATGTCAGCTAGCATACGCTAATGTACCAACCGTAAAACACAACAATGAATGAAGAAAATAACAAAGAAATACAGTCAAGGAACATTACTATCATTATAATATTTTTTTACTTATTGGCTCTACAAAACAATACTTCTTGCAGATTATTCATAACTTTTAACCCTAGACATATTCCACGTCTGAAGACCAAACTCATCACCGTATATTTCCACGAGCCTCAATCTATCCTCGCGTCCACTATATTTAGGTCTCCCACATCACTCTCTGCCTGTCTATATCCTACGGATGCCTCTCCTCTGAGGGGTCTACCTAACCTGGTGGCGGATTCTGCTGAAAGATATTACCTGAATGCCGAGAAGACGCCCTTAATGTCCTACTAATGTAGGCGAACATGCTCAAGGACTGTTATGTGTATACAGGGTGCTCTTTAGTTGATTATTTGGGATTTTGGTGAATTATTGATAAGTAAGTTTCGCTTTTTTTTTCGGGTTACTTATAATAACATAACATCATGCCATCAACTCTCGAAGGGTTAGGCACAGGTGTAAAGTACACCCACGTTTCGTTTATTAGTAGTTCATTTAAGTCCCATGTAATAAGGGGCGAGCCTGTTGCCATCAATTTGGCAAATTCCTGATGGAAAAACCCAATAACACTTTGTCCGACCTGGGAATCGAACCTCATGCTAAGTGGTAGCGCTTGCGACGTCCCAACCAACAAAGCAGTTCGAGGGAGTTTTTCGGCTTATAAAGCTAATCGAGGTTCAGTACACCTCGATTCAAACTTAATGGCGGCTCGAAACACGAGGCGAGTCGCTGCGCAGCAATAAATTCATGGGTCAGCGGGGGTGAAGGGTGGGGTACTGCGCAGCGAGTAGCGCGAAGTTTGAATGGAACTGTACCAAGAGTGTTAAAGAGCACACTAGTTTGAATGTTTTCATTCAGTGTGCTCGATGAATGCTTTTGCAATTCTATGAATGCCGAATATTGGAATAGCTTGTATGTAGCGGTTTTCAATTGTTTCAAAACTGAATAGTGGTTTTCTAGGAATTCGTTTTAACAGTGCATTACAAACGTTGAATGTACTGTTGAAAATGTTAGTTGCCTTCCTGTTCTAAATGTAGTACACAAAATAGTACACGTGCAGATTTAATGTTCCTCTCTCATGATTTTACATTGATAAATCATGATAAATTATATGTAAATTGGTTCAAAAAAAACAGTTTTACAAGTTAAAAAATAACATATGTTTTAAAACTAGACGAGTTCGGTGTTTTCTGACTTATCAGACAAGAAACGAAACTCCAGGCTATTACTGGAAGATAGATTAATAAAAAATATTGGACACGTATTTTTTCTTTTTTGACGTAATCAAAAGATTAGGTCAGCGATACATTGAGTTAAAATGTGGCATGACGTCACGCCTTGCTAGATTTTATACCGAGTTGTGACGTAGCAAGCCTCCACTCCTAACTTTAATGCGTGTTTTCTAAGTTATTTTTGATTAATATGATAAAGCAAAAAATACGTGTCTAACTAACATTTTTTATTATCTAAAAGACGGACTAAATGGAATTTCTTTTTTTTTAACTTGGAAACTACCGTATTGTCTCTCGCATCACCCTGTACATAACAGAATGTGATATAAACAGTGGTAAGGACGGCATTGCAGCGTTATCTTCACATTGGAGTGTTGTTATCTTGCACCCCACGTTATTCTTATCATTTGTTACTGTTTCATGTTATGTAGGTCATAACACATCTTCATTTTTTGAGAGCAGAGATGTCTTTAAATTTAATAGGTACTGTAAGGCCCTTTGAAGATGGCATGGTTTCTTTATGGTACCTACGTATAAAAGCGCAATAGAAAAAACGTGTCCGTCAACAAGATTCCAAGGCCTTAAATTAGGGCAGGTAAAATATACCTAAATATGAAATCAAAAGATCACATGAAAACAAAATCGTGATTTCGGTGCTAAGCCTTTTTTTATTTTTTGAGGGTGGAAAATCATCAAATAACTTTTCCCGCTCTGGGCGGAGCGGGAGGGCGTGTCAGACTCTTACTGACTAAAACCCACCCGTGTTCCTTCGGTTGCCCTGTTGCCGGGGGCCACGATCTCCCTTTCGGTTTTCTTCTCGGTGCTAAGCCCTAAGTATAGTATCAAAATCATATATTTCACCCGGCTTCTGAATTCAGGAATTGAAGTTGAGAACTTGCCAAACTCTACTTCATTCAGTGCAAAATTTAAAAGTTCCTTACGTTTAAAAAAAAAAAAGAAAAGGAACGAAAAATTGTTGATTGTTGTTGTTTGTTGTTGTTTTTACAAGTTGTTGTTGTTGTTACAAGTTGTTCTTGTTGTTACAAGTTGTTGTTGTTACATTAAGTAATTCTTATTCTTCAAATTCTCAATAAAAAAACGGAATGTAAGATTAAAATTCAGATTAATTTACTGTTCGAAGATTATTTTATGTACTCCTGTTCCTATTATACTAGGATAGGATCCTAGATCATAAAAATCGAAAGTGAAATATCTGCTTCAAAAATAGTAGTGAAGCAAAGAAATAAAACTGCTAATTATTTCCAATTCAACACCACAGTAAATGAAAATGACTTCATTCACACGGTAATTTGAAGCTTCCTGGAATCGGCAATAATTCCAGTAATACGAGACACCAGTCAGCGTCTATACCTATAATGCTTAGCCCAGTTTAAAAAATCGTTTAGTCTCATCTCGCGGCATCGTCCATCTCGCGGTTCGAAGCATTTATTCGAGGATCATTTCATAGACGATCCCGAAAAGGCAAAGGGATTTGAGCAAGTACCTATGTGATATGCTTGAAATGTATTGATTAGAAAAAACAGCACTAGCTCTATAGTTATGTATAGAGAATTCTCCTTCTAGCGTGTCGATGGAAATCTAGATTTATAATACAGAAATGGAGATGTATAAATTGATAACACAGAAATTAGACAGTAGAACACACCTATTTTGTTTGTACAATGCTGGAATCCATTTTAAATTAATGAAGCAAGTATTTGCAAAGGTGCTTTTATGTATACCGATATGATTCGTCAATGAGATAATAAGCATAGAGCAATCAGTTAGTAACAAACCAACAGTTAACTGTAAATATAACTGGCGAAATTTGCGAGTTCCACTCGCACACGAAGGGTACGGTAGACCATGCCGTATTAAATTCGATAAAAAAAAGCCGAAATAAATACATTTCTGGTATCATTCTTTAACAATACAAGAAAAGTCATTATTTTGTTGTTATCACACTATCAATGAATATTTCAACCCCTTACTAACCCTTTAGGGAAACCAGGCGTTAATTCCATTAGTTGGTATAATTATTGGTTGTTGGTTGGTCGGTTGGTGTTATTCGGCGTATTGAATAATTATTACGCACAGCTTAATTTTTCTGGTTATTTGTTACAAAAGTAGTTAACTCTGCAATCGGCATTTTGTTTTTGTTATGTTTTTGTTGTCATTTACCAATGTTGTAACAGTAATTACGCAATGTTGTTTTTGGTCCGTGGCCTTGACATCAACCAATGAACCAGTGTTAAATTTATGCTATGGACAAAAATGTCAAACTTTTTTTGGATTGAATTCAAGGCTTTTGCCTACTTTTGTATTTTGTGTATTTTATTTATGTCTAGTTTCTTTAAATGTGCGTTTTGTTTGTGCAGAATAAACAAGTTTTCTTTCTTTCTATTCTTTCTTTCTTTTCTTTCTTTCTTTTTTTTCTTTCTTTCTTTCTTGCTTCAAAAACGGTGAAGGCAAACATCGTGAGGAAAACCGGCATGCTTGAGAGATATTTCTCGACGGCATGTGAAGCTAAGTCAGAGGCCCATGGGCGACATACAATTTCTGATACCAGGTTAGTCACTAACCTCACGAAAAATAAAGATTAGTAAAGTCATTTTGATCTAACGAATCATTGCTTTGATTTAGTAAATACAAATAACAGATAAAGTTCTTCAAAATAATAGGCTTCCAGTTGTCGGTCGACGGTGCGTTGTGTTCCACGCGCGCCTCAAAGAGATGTCAGCAGAATTGACGGGGTCCGTTAGGGCCGATGCCTGTCGGTGCGAAGAAAACCGAAAGGGAGATCTTGGCCCCCGGCAACAGGGCAACCGAAGGATCACGGGTGGGTTTTAGTCAGCAAGAGTCTGATACGCCCTTCCGCTCCGCCCAGAGCGGGAGAAGTTATTTGATAATTTCCCACCCAAAAAAAAGGCTTCCAGTTATCCCAGAAGGTATTGCTATCGATAGTAAATCATACAAAAACATTCCTTTGAAGCACTAGTCAACATAAACCACACGTATATTTTTTTATCTTAAAAAAGATGGCCGAAAAATCCGGCCGTCAGCGTCACTTGTTTACATTTCGAACGCGTCAGTACGATATGGGTTCCAAAAAGTTACCGGCTGGTAGCAACACTTTTCAAAATCGCTAAACCGTGCTGGTGTTGTTTGGGGAAAGCGATCGATATTCACATTGTTTATCATTCTGTATGGAAATTCGGTGAAATAATTTTGGTTGGGTTTGACTGGTTATTGGGGCTTTAAGGTGTCTTCATTCAAGTTAGTTAATTGATTCAGGTGTGACCTTGTGGAAATCCATTATAAAATACAATAGAAGTGGATATATTTAGTAACCTGTTCCGCTTAGCTATTTATAAAGAGTCTTAAAAAAAAAATTGCGCAGACTGTCGCCGTGCTCGAGTTCGTGACAAGTCAATCGTCATTCTGAAGATGCCTTGTTGAGAGGTGAAACGCGTGCCGATTTCTTTCAGGGTTTTTTTTAAGACTTTAGAAATAGCTAAGCGGAACAGGTTACTAAATATTATATATCCACTTCTATTGTATTTTAGTCATTCAGTTGTAACCAGGCGTTAGTTGTTATTGTAGTCATCTAGGTAGTCGCCCCCCTTTCTCGCCATATCATCTTTCACAAAGTCCAACCATCATTTGATCGTTTTGTCGACTAAATCTTCCACAAATATAACAAAAGGGAGTTGCGTTGCCAGATCAAACGAAATTGTAGCACTCCATAAATGGATACCCGAAAAAACATTTTGTAACTATCAAAAGCCAAGTACAGGTCGAACTCGCACACGAAGGGTACCGTAGACCGTACCGTATTAAGATCGTGCAAAAAAAAGGCGAAATAAACACGTTTCTGGTATGGTTCTTTAACAATACGACGAGCAGCGGAAGCTGAGTAATAGGGTTCCGTTTGGCAACCTTCGGGTATGGGACCTTAATTTTTTTTCTAATTTTGTACACTTAAAAACAAGCGATATAGGAAACAAGACCAAAATTAAGCCCACATAGAAGCGCCCCAACTAGAAACCCACACAATAATAAATACATAACTACATTTCCTTTCATTCCACAAAAACTAAGTTAAGCAAACAATACTCTAGACAATAAACGCAGATGAAACATAAGCACCGTCCGAACTAAAATATAATAACAGATACAAAGTGCTAAACAAGAAAGGCGGGCTATAGGCGCTTGTGGCCAATAAAGGGCTATGGTGGGCCGCGCGCTGGGTACCAAGAGCTAAAGTAAACTCGAAGCGGCTGGAGCGTAGATAGATAGAGCGGCTGGAGCGTACTCAGCAGACTATAGGCGCATTTGGCCAATAAAGAGGTATGGGGGACCGCGCACTGGGGATGAAGGGTTGGGAGTAGACTGGAAGAGAATAAGAAATATAAGGCAGGAACTCGTGACAGTAACAAAAGTTGGAACTGTCAATTGATGCTTAATACAACGAAAAGATTATTATTATTCTGATTCGTACAGCAGTTGTAGATATCACACCGTGGAAAAGGGTAGTTGGACTATTTTAACAAGTATTATTTTGCAAATATTTTTCATGTAAAACATGGCTTGCAACTCTGCGACTCTCTTCCCACTCGGCTCGGCGATCGGGCCTCTTTTACCGCGCTGAAATAGTATACCCATAGCGTATTTTCTATACAAAATATTATACTTAGTTTCTATGTATGACATTTGCTAGGCGTCCCGCGACGGGTCAATTTTTTTTTATGTTGCGTTTCCTGTTTCAATTTAGCTTTACCAAAGTAGATAAATGTCTGTGAAAAATTAAGAACAATAATTAATTTGTATCAAAAATAGAGCGGGGAAAAGGTTACTGGCTGCTAGCCGGATCTTTCAATCACGTTCAGATCACTACTGAGAGCATTGGCAAAAAATCGGACTTAGATTACTCAATTCAAATGCTAATAAATATTGTAAGGATAACACTTTACTTCCTTTTATCTTGCCTCGAACAGTCTTGCTCCTCATGTGGTGGTGTTGTTGATTGGGTTGTTGGTGTTGGGTGTTGGTTGGTTGGTTGCTTGTTATTTGTTTGGTGTTGGTGTGGTGGTGTTGGGTCGGTGTTGTTGTTGTTGGTGTTGGTCGCATTAGTTTAATAAATCCAAATAACTAGTTTCTTGCCATATCTAGCCCACCTAACTCCTTGCCACTACGAGTAAGGTTGTTATTAAAAAAGCCCAGAACAATCAGAGTGCGGCCCAGTTGGCTCATTTTATCCACGTATCCAATTATGTGGCGCGAACTGTACACCCTTTGTACTTTGTGTACTTATGTTGAGTAGAATGAGTACTATCTGCAGGCTGCAGGTATAGTGAAGATGGGGCAAGGAAACTGTATTTTTCTTTTTTTCGAAAGGAATTTTATAAATGTTGCAAGCTATTTGATTGTAGACTAACGAAGTCGATGATATAGTAGTCGCTTGCGCAACTGCTGAGCACGAAATCCTGGGTTCAATCCCCAGCTCAGTCAAAGTGTTATTGGGTTTATTTGAACAGCCCGGAGTCTGAATTCGTGTCCGTTTGGAGGCAATAGGGTCGCCCACTATTACGTAAAACTTGAATATTATTGGCGAAATTCGGGTGTTCACCTCTTGTGAGAATACAGGCGTGATGTTATGTTATGTATTTTTTTATTTGTTCATTTGTTTTGACAGCTCACTTCAACTATGTTTTCACGGTGACATTTTTACAGAATATACCGGCTAAGTAATAACAGCCACACGTGTTGATCCATCAGCTTAAACGCTTGCCAGGATGGGTCCGTGGATGGGGGTGACCATATTTACATACTGAGGCTCTTCCATGCCTCGGAAAGCACGTTATGCCGTTGGTTCCGGCTGTCATTCGTGGATCTTTGACAGTCGTTACAGGTCCTCAGGAGTCCGAAAGTCTGACAACCTGAAGTCTTACCAATGGATATCGTATTACCTAGTTATTGATTTGTGGAGACCAGATAGTCGCTTCATGTGAAATACTGGAATCAATTGCATCAGGTTGGACTGGAAGCTGACCCCAAAATAGTTGGTAATTGGGAAAAGGTTAAGCAGATTGAGACCGGCTGGTAATGGCAACAGTTTGTGAATCGGAAATGTTACACGTGTTTTTGGTGGTAATAACCAATTTGTAAGGTAGGTTATTGGCCTCCTTGCCAACCTTTAACATAAAAAAATATCTTCAAAGACTTGGCATGTGACTTAGAGTGCCCTAGGGAGTAAAATTGATTATTTTCACACGTGTTATTGGGGAAAATTGTGTATAACAGAGGAAGTGTTGTATTTGCTTGTCCCTACTCATGTTGGTGTTATTTGAAAGCTAAGGAAACAGCATTAGGAAAATATAGTTTTTATTTCGCACAAATGTTTCCTAAGTCATACATATTATAATATTTACTTCAAAATATAAAAAGACGATTAATTTTGAAAGAGAGTAGCATAATCAGCCTATGATATTATAGAGAGGAGGTCTGTGAGAGGGAGTGGGCTGTAATCCACCACGCGGACCCAGTGCGGGTTGGTAGATGTCTCATCTCTTCGAATTTTTGGTTCTCGGACATGCCGGTATCCTCACGATGTTTTCCCTCACCGTTTTGAGAGCAGTAGTGATGAAATTACTTACACAAATACAGCGCCTGCCTGGGTTCGAACCCACGAACTACAACTCGTAAGTCGGGGCCGTCACCACTGGGCCACCACTGCTTTCTGAGAGATGTTAAGAATTCATTTACATTTAAATTTTATAACTAATGATCAGTACGCAACATTTGTATGAATTCGACTCTTTTCTCCAATACAGACATCAGTTTGATAAAATCATATAAAAATTTGATAACCACGTAAATAATTAGTCATATATTATCTTTAATCCCAATAGACCATCTGAACAAATTGCGTAAGTACAGTCCGGCGACAAAAACTTTTGCTTTACATTTTTACGATCTGTGCTCCTAAAATCAGAGTCGTAGATACTATCAGGATATGAACCGCGCTGTCATGCACAATTCCAGCTTTAGGATGCTTCTAAGGATATTTGAAAAAAAAAACCTTACTGGATTGTCTCTAAATGGTACGATACTACAGCTGCCTTTTTTTTTTTTTTTGAGGGTGGGAAATCATCAAATAACTTCTCCCGCTCTGGGAGGAGTGGGAGGGCGTGTCAGACTCTTACTGACTAAAACCCACCCGTGTTCCTCCGGTTGCCCTGTCGCCGGGGGCCACGATCTCCCTTTCGGTTTTCTTCGCAGCCCCGGCAGGCATCGGCTCTAGTGGATACTACAGCTGCCTGGAGTTTTAATCAGACACATATTTCGATCCAAAGCCATGCTGTCTATCACAAGACTAATGAGCGTTTTTATTCGGTTTTCTAAATTAGAAAATAATAAAGTGACAATTTTTAAAGACTTTATTATTTAGTCTGCGAGTAAAAGTAGTAATAATAAAATCGATAACTGCTTCCACAGTTTTCGCCTTCAGCAATGTTCGTTTTTTTAATCTAACAGAAATTATGATGATTATTATCTTTGTGGCCGTTCGTGTTAGCTGAGGAAAAAAATGCTATAATTTTTATCAACAAAATCAATACGTAGAATATTCTTAGAATATTTTAAATTTAACAATCTTTAATAGGCAGCACATTGAACTTTAATACTCAATATTCGACTGTAAAATCAATTGCTTTATTTGATCCATAAAAAATAAATTCAATCTGTCAAGTTTCTTAATCAAAAATTTAAAAAAAATTGTTTTTATAGAAAAACGCAATTTGCAAAAAAAAAATTACTTCCGTTTTAAATTAATTGGTTTACAACATTTTTTTATTATGGTTCTTCATATAGAATTTCGGTGTATTTAACGAATATTCGGCGTTTGAGAATATCGGTACTATGCTTAAATTGAGCTATGTGTGGCATTTATTTGGATCAATGAATCTAAATGGGGATATAAAATAGCTATACAAACACTCCACACTAAAACGTGCAATTTTAAAGGTTTTGCAATATGTTCTGCTTGTTTAAAACGAAATAGTAAAAAATACCGTTTGCTTTTTCTGGTTTTCTGCCTTTTCCCGACTTCAAAAACAGTTTGCAAAATTAAAATAGTTAAAACTTTCGAAAAATACTTACCAATAGATGTATAACTTTCACGACTAACTGTACACAGTATATAGGTCCTTATATACCTAGGTACTTAATGGGACTCAGAACCTTAACTACATATAAGAAATACACTATCACAAAGATATCTTAATTTATCTGGAAGATAAATTAATATTTACACGAAAACTACATCAACTCCAGTATACGAAACCAATGTTATATAAAGTTATATGAAAGCTATATATGTGGTGTGTTCGCCATTTTGATATCATATGTAATTTTCTGAACTGTCTCCTGAGATGACAAAATATTTTTCGCTCGAAATAAGGATCGTTTTTATTGGCAACCTGATCGCTATTATCTGATAAACTTCGATGACTGTTGTTTACTGTAATGGCAAGACAAATTGCTGTTCGGACTAAACTGAATCGATTAGTGTTTTTTTTTTGTTTTTACATTCTTTTTTTTGCGTTTTAAGATCGTCATATTTATTATGCAAGTGATACCAGATTTATTAAGACGATTTTTTTTTTTGGTAATTCCTAACGTTATTAGTTCCTATCGTTATTTTATCGAAAAAAAAAAAATCTTGATAATTTAAAAATTATTTAAAAATTGCTAATAATTATCCACCTTTATTTATTATATTAAACAGTTTCCACGTGTAACTCCAAGTTATTAGTATCGCTAATGCTATGAAAATCGGCGTTAGGTGAAAAACCTACGGAATTAAAGAGCTGTCAAATTCAAATTGTTCACGGAAGTGCAGTTGACTGTACTTTTTATTAACATGTTTTAAAAACCCTGTATTTTGTTTAGGTAATATCAGTGTGTTTATTTCTAAATATTTCAAAATGTAGTTTCCGATCTGAAACAGTGGTTGATGAAGTGATTCGTTAATTTAAATTTAATTTACATGAAAACTAACATCAATCCTGCCGGAATTCAGGTAACTATTTCCGTACAGCGTTAATAACGAGCACTTAACTACGTAAACATCTAAACTACGTCAAAAACAGTAAAATGATTAGACAATTTGGGGAGTTGTAAATAACTGGAGTTCCTACACTATGGCACACCGTCGCTGGCTATAGAAATAGGGAGGTGTGACATTGTCGCTTTGATATGATCAAAATGGGCATATTAATTGATAATTTATCTAAAAATTGTATTTCCGCGTCACGCGCCGTATCTACATCTCACAAATGCAGCTATTAACAGTTTTCTCGAAAGGTTGCAGGTTGAAAACCTGGTAAGTATCACCTTGAGGGTTTTGGAAAAATATCGTAACGAAACATAGTCCTTTTCGATCTAAAATCAATTCAATTAACAACAGTAAAAATCATCCTTTTTCTGGTACGGGCGTTCAAAGGGATTTTGCTCTGCAGATGTAAGTACAACAACTTGCTGGTACTTAATCACCCCGTTTCAAAATGAGATTTATTTAAAACAGTAAATCTTAACTAGTAATATCTCTCTTTCTTCTTACCTCCGCCCCCTCCTTATTTAATTAAATCCCCCGTATAGTTTACAGAGAGCCTATAAAACTATATAGCTTTGTCGCCTGGAGGTGTTCGTTGTCACAAATACCTTTAGCCCACAAACCATGGCGCGAATAGGCCCTTGAGCGTTCAGGAAAATTAAGATTTGAAGCCCCTTTGAAACTAAAGGTAAGGTAGGAGGATTTTATGTAGAAGGCCCTGTATTTTCTGGGAAGAAAGGTATTATTTTACAAAGTTGTTTTGAGGATAATTGGAATATGAGCTTGTTGTTTTTCTTAAATTTATTATGGTACCGACCTTTTCTTTTCACTCCTGGGCAAAGGTCTTCCGCCACTTCTTATGGCACCTACTATATTTATTTTAATAAAACATTAACTATTTTTTTCGGCTTCATTTGCAATTTGTAAATGTTGTGATCTTGTGAAATGGTCACTTAATTTTTACGGTGACTGTACCTCTTAGATTTTTGATGCATAGATAGGTATGTCAGAGGTTTCGGGGTACAATTCTTGTTTATTTTTCTTATTATTATTTGCATGAATCTAGAATCCCAATTAACAACTAAACGAAAACAAGTGTAAATGCCTGTTTTTGTTCTTAAATCTCCTAATGATCGTGCTCATATATTACACGCAAGATTAATTAATGTACGACACCAGAATGCATGGGCAGAGCGAAATTCCACTCTATTCCATTCTAGAGATTCCAGAGATTCCATTCTTTGTACCCATAAACTCTTGTCGTAACAATACGTTAAGCAAAAAATCTGTGTTCTTTCACGTACAAACAAGACGCGCAATTTAATGTGAGGACTACATACCTTTTCACGCGAGTTTGCTTCAGTAGAATTCGATTTTTCAGTTGTCTCCTATTTTTTGTAGGCGTCTGTGCTTCTCATTTATGTTTTAGGATTGATTTTTCAAGGTAAAATGAGCGAGTTTGTGTGTAGAATTTTCGAATCGGATCATGTTTCGATAATTATCCCCATCTTCGGAACTATGATCCGATTCGAAAATTCTTTCACTAATAATGGAAAGTTATAATATTGCCGAGTGTCACGATATGTGGACGAAGTATCAGGCAGAATCTGGTCGCTTTATTTATTTTAAACAGTGGCACTCCCGGAGTGCCGGGAGTGCCGACAGAAGTGAAAATTTGAACAAGATTGCCTTGGTGGAAGAAAAATACTACCTCTCAACGAGGCATCCTCAGGATGACGATTAACTTGTCGTGAACTCGAACACGGCGTGTTGCCACACCAAGCACCGAGCGCAGACTGAGCTTTATCGCCCGTCCAACTCACTTATATACTGCTCGCCCAACCTCGGCTCGGCTCGGATACGCCGTGTTCGAGTTCACGACAAGTTAATCATCATCCTGAGGATGCCTCGTTGAGAGGTGAAACACGTGTCGATTTCTTCCAGGGTCTTTTCAAGACTCTTTATAAATAGCTAAGCGGAAAAGGTTACTAAATATATCCACATTATCATTTTATTATGGATTTCCGCAAGGTCACGCCTGAATCAATTAACTATTTTAATTTTCTTCACATTTTCTCTTTACAAAATTTTCGGAACGTTTTTTATTTTATTTTTTTTACTAAAAGATATCTGACAATGAAAATTCAGCCCCTCCTTCAGATATCAATCAATTGAACTGGAACAATAAAAGATATTTTTCTAAAAAGTGTTGTAAATAATGCAGAGTGGCAGATAAGTAAATAATTGATGTATTTGAGAACCTTTTAAAATAAATTGGATTTACTAGAAATTGAGGATCAACGAAAACTCCATTATATTTTATGCATGACTTTATTTACGTCTGATTTTTAGGGTACCGCACCAAAAGGGTGCCAACGGGGCTCTATTACTGAGGCTCCGCGTTGAAATTAAATTGTTTATTCTGTAAATAGGATATCGGAATCACTTTTACACGTCATATTAAAAATATATATATATTAAAAATAAGCTAGTTGAGTTCGGAATTTCATTATTGAGGCTCCGCGTTGTCTCCGTGCGTCTGTCTGTCTGTGTGTGACTGTATCTTTTGAACCGTAACAGGTAGACACTTAAAATTTTCACAGAGAGTTTTCACACAGCAAATAAGAGAGAGAGAAAAAGTGTGAATTTGGTCAAAATGAGAAACCAAGATGGCAGCTCCGAAAATTTTCAATTTTTTTACCGTGGGTACCGATTTCATGGTTTTCGACGGTGTGAAAGTTATAGTGGAGTCAACATGTAAATCCAAGATGGCCGCTGCGAAAATTTTCAAATTTCGTCATGAGTGTCGTTTTAATAGTTTTCGAGGGTGCTAAAGCCGATAGTCAGGTCAAAATGTAAATCCAAGATGGTGGCTACTAAAGTTTCCAAATTTTTTGTCATGGGTGTCATTTTTATAGTTTTGGAGGGTGCTAAATCCGATATAAGTTCAAAAAGTCTCCCGGATGAACTTTTGAACCCTGCAAAAAAATTGTTATTGTTTTAAATCTTACGTGTGAAAGAACTTTGTTCCTGACGACACGTTTTTATTTTACTTATGTGAATTTTAATAATATTTGTAGCCAACCTAGCCTTCCTACTAATACAATTTTAAAATGTGCCTAAAATTCACTTACCTACCAATAATAAAACCCTACCTTCCTCAAGAATTGGGTTATCCAATGCAAAAAGATTTTTCAAATCCGACTAGTAGTTCCAGAGATTACCCCCTACATACGAACAAACATACAAACAAATTTTACCTCTATATAATATTAGTATAGATGAATTAATTTGAAAATAATCTGGGATAGCTGAGATTCTGGGATAACTTTTGAAAAGTTGCAACTGAGAGAACTTCGCAGATTTGAGAGGATCTCTCCCTAAGTCAAAGTCAAATCGACATTTCCATCTAATCCAGCAATAATGTGGGTCATCCCTTGAAACTCTCAAGTTATGTTACCAAACACACATGTATGTGCTGGTATGTTAGGAATTAAGCATATGTAAGCATATGTCTAGGATATGAAGCTTGCAGACTGCGTGATTGCTTCCTCACTGCATTGCGGTGTATTGTGTGCTACATTATGTATCCTCCTATGGTATGTTGGTTATCTATGTACCTTTTCATTGGAAAAGACAGATCATTAGAGCAGTGATAGCCTAGTGGTGTGGCCGTCGGACTGCCAAGTCTCGAGTTCGAACCCAAGCCACGAACCACTGACTGCGGATTCATGTGCGTATTGTATAATTATCACTTGCTTCAAAAAGGTTACGGAAAACGTCGTGAGGAAACCGACCATGTCTGAGAGATATTTATCGACGACATGTGAAGCCAAGTCAGAGGCGGCATAAAAACTCTTGAGACCAGGTTAGTCCATAACCACACGAAGAAAAAAAAGACCTACATGCTCATAATATATTTTAGTTTTTTACTATTTACAACAAACGGCCAGACATCCTAACAATCTTCGCAGTGTGGGTATGTCATAAACCAAGCATACGTACTTATTCAGTTATAGTACATAAACTGAATTAAGGTTTCATTGTGACAAGGTTACAAATTGTCACCTTTGGCTCTACTCGTAATTTTCTGGAGGAGATTTGACCAAATTGCCTGAGAGGGAATTTCCATATAATGTCGGGGCCCGTAGGATAATATTTTCATGGTTTATTCATCATAGTGTTATGTTGGTCCTTGGAGCCGGATTTTCGAGTGATTTCCTCGTACTTAAAGAAACGTCATTTGCCTATGGAAGAGCGGGAAATACTAAACGCTATTATGCAAATATTTTCTGAAGAAGCTTTTTACGTATAGACATTTAAATAAATTTATATTTAAAACTACTACACATGAGTACTTTTTACAAACTACTATTACTTTGACTATTAAATTGATATTATTTTTGACTACTTCGGTGGTCTGGTGGTTGAAAGCGCTTCTGCTGAGCATGAGGTCCTGGATTCGATTCCCAGGTCGGGCGAAGTTTTTTCTATCAGGAATTGCGCCACATTGTTGACATTAGGCTCAACCCCTGTTACATGGTTAACATGACTGGCGAAATGTGGGTGTAATAGCTCACCCCTGCCTAACCCTTCGAGGAAAACAGGCGTGATGTTATCTGTGTGTTTTGAAATAAATAACAATTGATTACCAACGATTTTTTATACGCTACGTTTAAAATAAGTTTCTGGTCGCATAATAAAACCCCACCAGTTCAACAAAGTTCAGCCACTCACTCATTTAATCGAGCGAAAAGGCCAAAACTGTGTGAAATAAAACAATAACACCATTATATAAACAAATCCATGGCATGTTCCATGTACCATGGGACACATAAAACAAAGCGACGCTGCATAAAGGAACGTACACGCACGCGGACGCCTTAATTCCTTCACAGGTTAATGGGAAAACGTTTTAATGTCGACTGCGGTTACACCGTACTGTAACAAGATTGTAATTTTGCGTGAATTAGTTTTATCATCGCTGTCAGTAAAATAAATCTACGAGGAACTTTAAGGTAAAGAATTTGGTGCCATATTAATTAGTTATTAAATATGAGGTAGTCCACTCAGAGTACTGATTTCAACAGCACTTGTCCGAACCGCACCTGAGCACTTCCATTAAACGCACTGAAACAAAATTTTGATAAGTGCGGTTTGGTGGAAAAGCTGTTTATCGGTCCTTTGATCATTTTAGGCGTGAACGTTCGTCGCTTTCGGGTCTACAGCCGAACATGCAGCATGAGCCTGCAATGTGAGCATATTAACGAGAATAAACGACTTTTAATGATTTTATACTGAATATCACGTATAAACGAGCAGTGTTAATGATTTGGAAAAAATATTAGCTAAATTAGAGTATTTTTTTAATAACTTAATCCGTGAAAATTTTAGATTATGTTTATATTACATATTGTAATTAATTTGTAAAGTTATGTCTAACGCAGATAAAAAACTGAGAATCACACAAAAACCATCAGGCGTATTTTTCTGAAATTAATAATGCGTCTAATTTGGGACAGTGCTCCTTGATGTTCCAGTCCTATTACTGGCTGGACGTACGACGCGTTGAGTGAGCTCAGCACAGAACACGAAGCTAACGCTAACCATTCAAGATCACTGGCATTTAGTCTCGTCTTAACATGCAATCTGCATCCACGGAGTTTCAGCGTAACATTTATCTAATAGGTTCTATCAATAGTTTGCAGCCCCAAGCTTAGCAGTGAGCTTTAGATCTTGCCCAAGTTACGGGAAAACACTCGGTATTTCTTCGTATTTTGTTTTAAACCGTCCAACCGTCGGCCAACGCTTCCAATATCGAAACGAGTCGAAAATGTCTCAAATAAATTTGAAAAAAGATCGACTTCTCCAATCCACTGCGAATCCAAAACAAACTCCTTTTACATAAATACTAAACCTTTTAGCATAACACCACGGTGTAACCCGCACCCAACTAGAATCGTTTCACCTAGTGTTTTATCCGATGTCTATTAAATAGCTCGTAATAGCCCCAGCGTACCCTGGCCGCTTTAACAGAGCTATTATTGCCTACTGGACCCGTATTAGAGAATTGATTTTTAATTTACTGACAATCGCACTGTTATTGCTCGGTTTATGATTATTTGACCTGTGTATTTGAATGAAGTTAATATTTTGGTATCGCGGTTTCAGTGCTGGATTAATTAACCCGTATATTTTGGAGTTTTGATGTTTCATAATACGTCGAGTCTGAAAATAAAGCAAATTATTAATAAACAGAGTGGATTTTTGAGAGGGGGCAGTAAGAACAGATCCTTTAACAGTCTGTAAAGGAAAACGTTCTTAGGAGACAGTGCTTAACTTTTTGAGATTTTGCAAAAGTGGTACAGTCAGCCAGAAAAACGTAATTTCTCACGATTTATTTTTGTAATGCCAATCGATGCAATTTCGTATGAGGGTTTTAAGACTCTTTTAGACCAATTGAGTATAAAACGTCAACGACTATTTTTGTTTTATGAACAATTTGACAGTCAGGGTATGCTGAGATGGTTTGGGCCTGTTGAGAGAATGAATGAAAGGCGACTAACAAAATGTATTTACAAGGCAGATGTGAAGGGAAAGAGCGGGCGGGGACGTCCTAGGAATATACTGACCTTATTGGTGATGTTCTTCAGAAAGGCTAGGTGCGTAGTACTCGCAACCGGCGTGCGTGTATGACCAGATGTATGAACGTAAACGAAGCAAAAGGAGTATGTAAGGATCGTAGCAGGTGGCGTTCTGTAGTTTCTGCCTACCCCCATGGGAAGAAGGCGTGAGTTTATTTATGTATGTATGTAGACAGTCAGATAGTCTCAGAGTGGATGCGGAAAGTGGAGGACGGAGTTTTGTGGCGCAGCCCGGGGGATAGGCCTATGTCCAGCATTTGACTGCGATAGACTGAGTTTTGATTGATAGTTTCAACCTTAGTGTGGTTTCAAATTACTGGTAGTTTTTGTCAGATGTTTATTTATTAAACACTTTATTGAACACCTCATACAAAGAGAACAAACAAAGATATTTAATACTCAAATAAAGGTTTTCAATTTATCAATAGTCAGTGATATATAGATCACTATGAAAACTTGCTGACAGACCGTAAAGAAACCATGTACATAGGGCTTTAAGGTGTACTTAGAAAAATGTTTTCAACTTGTGGCGGCATCTGCAAACTACGCATCACCACCGACGTCACGCAAAATCATGCATCGCGCAAGCAGAGTTTACTGTGCTAGGAGTATATATACCTGCCGGGGTTGCGAAGAAGTCCGAAAGGGAGATCGTGGCCCCCGGCAACATGGCAACTGAAGGAACACGGGTGGGTTTTAGTCAGTAAGAGTGACACGCCCTCCCGCTCTACCCAGAGCGGGAGAAGTTATTTGATAATTTACCAACAAAAAAAAAGAGTATATATACAACGTCCTGACATCAATCGTCGGGCAGTGGCTCAAAACCCGTCTGGTCGGAGGATCCTCCCTTTTCTATAGAGGATGAGTGAAAATTACACCCTGATCCTCATACCTCTACAAACTTATCAATATTTATATATCCGGCACATGAAATAAAATATTCTCCTTATCTGTTTTCCTTTTCCGAGTACTCAATAGTTTTTCATGGCAGTCATTTATTAAATAGTGAAGAGAAAAATATCTCATTAAAATTGAAGTAGCAGAAAGGAGCGAAAAACAGAACGCTGAATGAGAGCCCCTGATGCGACTGTGAAGTTCTAAGTTTCTGGATTATGGCTGGCTTAAAACTGGCGACTTGTCGCTGCGATTATTTCGTCGCATGTTTGTTACTTTGGAGGTTTTGTCATATGATTTGGATGAGGCATGCTGTGCTGTGCTTGTTTTTTTACCTTCTTTTAACGACTAAACCGTTGCAAGACGTTTCAAATTCAATTTAATTTGTTTTGTGAACATAGGTTACGTTAATGTTATGTTAAATTAGGTATAAAAATTAAACAGATTGTATGGCTCTTACTTTTATCAGAACCCTAAGAGAAAATGATTTCCTAACCTAGAAGACATATTAGATATACACAATGAACAGATCAGTTGCGCAAAACACAGTTCAGTGTCATGTGCTTCTCACAATTTTTGACATGTGGCTAAAACAGATAAACGAACCCAGAGAAGTACAGCCAAAAGCCTCACCCTGCTTTGCTAAACTCATAAACAAATCAAATCTGTCGTTGAACACTCGTTTCTTCAACACTTTCGAGTGAATAAATGAATGAAATGAATCGATCCCAGTGTGGTTTAACTAGACTCGATAAATCGAATGAACCCCAAGAGTTGCACTAGCTACTGGAGCCTCATGTTGCATGGAGCTACAGAGGCCATTGCATATCAAGGAGTAGACCGGGTGGCGCGGTAATGGTGAGGAAGATGTGCCCTTAGGAGATATGGAAGGATTTGCGAGCTGTACTGGATACTATGCATCCGTGAGTAGGCAATCGACTTGTGGAGAGACGGGTGATATATAATTATCGTAAACTAGCTCCTGCCCGCGACTTCGTTCGCATGCTTTAACATAAACACATCCTATAGCACTCAGCAATAGTGTAGCTTTCTAGTGAAATATTTGGGGGCAAATAATGGGGGTACACCTATTGCCATTAACTGGGCACGAATCCAGACTCTCGGGCTACTACTGAGAACTCCTAATAGAAAAACCCATTAACACTGCCCAACCTGGACAAATCCTGGGTAGTCTTAATAGATTTCTATTTTCTATATGTAAATTAATATTTCAGGCCATAAATCTCTCATATCTTTTAGTACAGCGACAACTTCACGAAGTTAGTCACGATAATTTTTTTACACCAAAAATCTAGACGACTATCATTTTTCATCCAGGTTTCGACCAGAACATGATTTATTACGAACATTCGCCGGTAAATATTTAACATGTCAGAACCTGGCCACGTTCATCAATCAGAAAATAAGCTTCGTTTTGAGACTAGTTTTCAGCCTTACTCAGTGAAATTTGGTGATATTTCAGCTGGTATGTAACTTAGCTGTCCTTTGAGTCAAATATGTGGGTAGTAAAACTTTACTGAATTTTAAGTTAGTTGTAGCATTAATCAATCTTTTTAGTGGCAGTGATAGCCTAGTGGTGTGACCGACGGACTGTCAAGTTATAGGTCAAGGTACACACCTCTGAAGGTGTGCCCCTTGGGTTGGAAACTCGAGACACGTACATGAATCCGAAAAATCAGTTTTTCGGATCAATGTCCGTGTTGTATAATTATCACATGCTTCAAAAACGGTGAAGGAAAACATCGTGAGGAAATCGGTATGCCTGAGAGATATTGCTCGACGGCATGTGAAGCCAAGTCAGAAGCAAGTGATAATTATACAATACGCACATGAATCCGAAAAGTCAGAGGTGCGTGCTTTGGGTTCGAACTCAAGACGTATGACTTGGCAGTCCGACGGTCACACCACTAGGGCTATCACTGCGTCATTATAGATTTGACTAGTGGTCTAAATCAGTTTCCGAAAGCCTGTTAGCATGTTAAATGTTTTTGGTCCTTGTGGCCTGTTTTCTTAGACAGTTTATTAATTTAGAAGTTCATTTTTGTTTTGGCTGTCAACTACAGACAATTAGATAAGGACAGATTGTTTTCCTGCTAAATTCCGTTTTAGGAGCAAACAATATTTTTTCTTACTGCCACACTTGGTAATAAGTCTCATCTCTATCGTGAGTTATCACACAGACTGTTTTCCGAACCGAACATTTTTATTGCTTTTGAGATATTTATCTAATTCCAGCTTTGTATCCTAGGACCAGAATTTTATTCCTAAGTGTCAAAGGGAACAATATCACCATTGATGTATCATAAATACACCACAATACAATTCATTCCTTATATTAAAACAATCGTACTCAAAGACCATTCCAACGTTATTTTCTTCCATCTTTTGTAGAGCGGTGTCCTAAAATCCAATAGTGAAGCTGTAGCGAGTTTGCAAGCCGCTTTATAGTTTTATAATGGTATTGTGTTTCTACAATATCATTTGTTGCACTCAAACTATGCTGGATAATAATGTCCGATACAAAGATGTAGGATTTGATGGAAGAAGCATTGTGAGAGAAGGAAAAAGGATAGATGGATGTTGACAAAAGTGTACAGTCGCTAACATGAATATTTCAAGAAGTATAGTCATTTTTAGGGTTTCGTACCCGAAGGGTGCCAAACGGAACCTTTTTACTAAGCCTCCGTTGTCTGTCTGTCAACTGTCACAGTTGAAATTTGCACAGATTGTGTATTTCTATTGCCGCTATAATCACAATAATAAAAATAAATAAAGTTAAAAATGTAATTCTCCATACAAGTAACGTGTTTTTATCGCCGTTTAGTTACTAAAAATTGTACGGTGGTACGGAAACCCTTCGTGTGCGAAACCGACTTGCACTTGGCCGGTTTTTATTTGAATTTAGTTACAATAATAAAAGTCAAGGTTAAAGTTTTTTATTTATTATTTCTTACACTAATGTTTCCGAATTTAGGAACGAGGTGAAATCAAAACGCAATCCACATTTTGGCAGGTTTGCCAACTGTTAAGGACTTATGCTAAAATAATAACTTACTAAAGACGTAAAAATCTAAAGTCAGGTCATTCGACTGTGAACAAGCTAGGATATAGAAGCCACGATAAGGAATTTGAATCCAAGACTACAATTATTATTCCATTGTTATTTTCATCAAAGCCTAAAGAAGTAGTCAGCCGTAATAGCTATTTTAATATCTATTCGAAAAAGGCGAAATCCGAATCTCCGTGTTAAGTTCGCCTTAAGTAATCCTTAATGGAACGAATTCTTTTATAAAAGTTTTGGAAAACCTTTGTAAATGTGATCTGTATTACGTTCCTAAGATATCTTTTTTAGGGATTACGGTTCTGATGTTTATTTTTCGGTTAAAGGTCAGGTGCGCATAGACAAACTCTATGCATGATAGATTAGATGGATTCAATATGGAAAAACAAAAGAATTTTCATGAGAATCTTGGTTCGTGGCGTTTTTAGATTTCTCTATTTGATTAGGAGTTGCTATCTATGCATATCTTCCTATCATACATGATTCATCTGTTTCTTTTTTTCGAAACAGCATATTTCTTTAGTATTGTCTTTTTCTTGAGGCTAGAACTTCTTACTATGTAATTTCATGCGGTGTTTTATATAAACCAATACCATCAAATCTAAGTAATCCAATCATCTAATATTTCTTTGTTTGAGCCTTTAAAGCTCTTGATTTCGAGGCACGGTCTCGATTTGTTCAAGCATTAATCATCCATCTGTAAATCAACCAAATCCTACTTTATCTCCTAAATTGATCAATGATGCCTCTCCTCTTTCTGCCGACACACTGACATTTTTATGTACTCCCCTACATCTATTAGCTTCGATTATCGAATTATTGTATTCATTTATATTAACTGTTATATCGTCAAATGATATTGCTGTATTGTAACGTACTGGCACAATGCCGAATAGTCCGCCATTTTATGTCGCATTTCCATATCCCATTTAAGCTCGTACTGTTTTCTAAATAGATATTACTTTTTAATTGCGGTTCATTTTTAAATTGTCTAAAATGAAAGATATTCGATGTTGTAGACCGAGGGGCGATTAAACGTAATCCTTCGATTGAAAATTCCGATTTCGCAAAAAGAGACCGACCGGTCAGGTGAACCGAATATTTGACGAAGGTATTTAGGCTATAGGAGCTTTTCGTCCTAGTTATCTGTTAGTTGCTGCTTGAATTGAATCATCCTCACATTATTACGTTCCATTTAGTCTGAGTTTACCTCTGAGGACCTAAAACGCCTCAGATGCCACGATTGGCGTGGCCACCTTCTGGGCCCAACTCATATAACATACATATTTTTACTTTTGCCATCGACTCAAAAATAAGAAAAAGTCTGGGTTTATCATCATCATTCTCTTGTTTTCCATATTCAAATTGACTCTACAAGGAACTAAAATAAACAGTGCCAAGGTTTCTTTCTCTCCAACGCGGCGAGTTTCCACTGCCGCTTCCAGTAATACCAAGTTCTACATCCCGACACTTTGTTGTTTTTAGCGGTTCCACAACGGGGTTCCGTATTCACTTCTTATACAATCCAGTTTCACAGTTTCTGTGCAAAATTTTGAATGAAAATTAAGATACTTTGTCTGGCAACATTTATCATAGAGCTTATCTAGGTTTTGTGTTGCATACAGTTTTTGCTCCGAGGGCTAAGGGAGCAATTTATATCTTTTCTAGGGCTGTCACTGTTGTTAGTTTTTGTAGGGGTGTGGCGTAAGGGAGGGCTGTGTGGGGGTGTGACGTCAGCTCTGAACTTTGAGGCTTGGATTTCCCGTGGCCTACTTTTTGGCGTTTGTGTCACCTGTCGCGTTTGATGTGACTTTGTTTTTAAGTTTCTACTGCGTCAGAAAATTGTGTTGCCTGCCTACTTTTACATACACAAGCGGACACTGGAAGCACAGTAAAGCTCCTTGAAGTTTATATTAAAAATCTTCCTGCTGTTTGCACAAGTGATTTATTGTACTGAAAATGTAATGTCCCGCTTCTTCGCATCCCGAGTACTTGCATGAAAATATGCATGAACAACACGCTGCGAAGCGATTGTAGTGTCTGCGATCAGAATGTGTTCACAGTGAGAATAGAATAATTCAATTTCTCGGTAGATATATTTCGCTGGCCCAGAAAATTAACAAGAAGTAGAAGAACTCCCTAATGACTATATGATCCGACTAATAAAATCAAAGCGTCAACACCAGAACAATTCGACTAACTAACTTAGCGTGGGAGCTCATATAAGTAAATTAATCTTACGCGCTGGCGAGCCGAAAACTAATTTTTGGGGCACATCCTGGGCCTTGCGGTCTTGGCTTGACACGTGACGAGGGGCGAACGTTACTTAGTTTAGTTGGAGACATAGGGACTAAAAGTTTGGCCAATGTTCTGTCCAACTTTGGGATGTCTTCTTGAACAAGTTCATCCGCAATTTGCATGTAAATTAATAGGATCCGACGTGTCATTGAATTTCTTATTGGACATTGTTGAGAGGGGGATCTTAAAACTTTTGCAATGCAGCTACTTTTTTTTTATCTTGAAAAGCAAAACTGTATGGTGGGAAGATACATACAGAGTCCAATGAAAACCGCAGAGTGGTCTTTCAAATCGACTTTTCTGGATTTATTTTACCGACTATTTTAGTTTTGCTTTACCAAAAATATGTTGGTAATTCCTCTATCCGTATGTCCCCATGTAAGTTGAACTTCTACCCGCAGCTCCCAGTTTTTGCGAGCGATATAATAAATTATGTAAGGTTGTTATTGTCCTACGATGGTATCTTAACTTCGTGGTTCCATTTGCTCAAGTTGGTGCTTGTACTGTTATTTATAAATGCCTCTGGTCCTTTTGTTCGCAGTGTCAGTTCTGGTCTTATAGCGTGAATTACACCATCGTTTAAATGTTTTAATTACTTGTCTTCTTAGAGTTAATGAAAATCTTCTATTGTTTATCCAGTGGGAATGGATTTCGAGGTTGCTTGAGCGTGTTTGTGCTGTTTTTTTTAATATTGTTAGTGGCTGTTAGATCTTCTTCTTCGCCTTAAAAGCCGTTTTTACTTTATTATAAGAAAATGGTATTAATTCTTAAAACAATTTTCGTAGTGATATGACTACATAAAAATTTAAAAGGGCGCTTAACGAAATTTTAGTTATGAAAACTTATTACACGATTGACGATTTTCTTAATGATGATTCATTAACTAATTGACATACTATTTATTACTCTGATTGACATAATTATTGTGAACCTGGTTCGCGTACTTAAAAAGTCTTATTTTATTTTATATGTTTTATTGCTGTGACCACACTGACATTTTCATTTTATTTTTTGTAATTCCAATGATCTGCTTATTCCTTAATTTTTTATTTGGAATTGTAAACCTTTGCATGCCCACGTGACGGTAAAATGTCGAGAACTTTATTATAAAAACATCTATGTACTATACCCATGTTTACGAAGAAATAAATTATTTGATTTGATTTGTAATTATTCTTCATCAAGCAACTAAACCCGACCCAAATCTTCGGAGAAAATAGCGTGGTCTTCTGGTTTTTTATGCTTCCTTTATCAGGTCTCATTTTTAGTACCATATTTTTTACATCCTACTAACTTTCCAAGTGTTACTTTTATGAAGCTTAATAAGTAAAACAATAATAGCTTTGATCGTAGTGTGGCATGCCATAGGGCGACAAACTGTTGCGAAGAAGTACACACTATTACAATCCCATATTAACTTGAGTACAACAGTACGCACCACTAACTTTTCGATTAAACTTTTTCCATTGTCACCTCTATGAATACACCTTCAAACTATTATCCTTTGACACGAATCCGAGGTAATTTCTACTTGAATGTTCTACATATTGCTTACTATATAAGCATAGTTCTTGGAAATAAAGTAGTGGGTTTCATAAGATTTTAAAATATGGGAAATAAAGTTTGATAGGATACTAAATTTCATAGTGTGATTATTTTAAAGTAGGTCAATTTGAGTATGAGTAAATAGATTAGTGTTCAGTAGTAAAAGTTAAAATGACGATAATAATCGTTTATATCACGTGTATGAAACTGGTGATGAAATTGAAATTATTTAGTTATTGATAACACGTCTCTAATATAACTCAAAAGTCTGTGTAAAACAGTGAGCTGTCTAAGACTATTTCAGTCTAAAACAGCTAACTGTTTTACACTGATAAACTTTTATACAAAGCGTGAGCGTTTTGTACGTATGTTAAATCTATATTAATTTCGAATATTGTGTAAGGTTTCGAACTTAATGCCTAGAATATGTATGTGTAAGTAATCTAAAGCATTAACAGACATGAACTTGTAAACGAATCATCAATGAAGCATCTAAGTAATTTTTTTTTATGCAACTGGCTCATTGGTATTTTGTTCTCAAACAAAGTTGCCAAGATTGAGGTCTTGAGTTCAATTTATCGGACATGTAATATGTTATTGGCTTTTCCTGTTCTTACATTTAAGAAGTAATACCCTGGTATTTAATATATGCGAAAGGGACTCTGTAATTTGCTGAGTCGTATCGCATGGGACTTAGAAAATAGTATTAACTGTCAGTCTTGTTTTCCCTTTCCTTCAAAACAGGTGTGATATTAACATATATTTTAGTGTATTCCCTAACAGCTTCTTCATTAAGTACCGAAGGACCAAAAGTTCTTCAGAATTCAATTGAAATTTGAAACGTAATGCCTACATGTGTCATTATGTCTAGGAACTCAACTGTGTCTACTTCGGTGAATTGTAGTGTTATTTTAGCATGAAGAGATTCTCGAGAATTGAGAATATATTAGTCATGTTAGAGTATTTAATATTTTCAGTGGAAAATGGATATTGGTACATTTTGTACGTGGAAAGCGTTTGCTTGAGATTAATGTTTTGATCTATGTAGAATTAACTAGCTTAAGAACATTTTTTTGCATTTTCATTTAAATTAAATCCATGTTTTATGAGCAGTACCTATGAATAAAATGTTTAAAATTTTAATAGTTTTGCACTTACATCAAGTTTTAGGTAAGTTATTGCATAAATTTTGGTCATAGCAGTTTTCATTAAAAACTGTGCTAATGCAATTATAGATTTTCATTAAACGACCGAAGTCTCAATGAATAATAAACATTTACACCCAATAAACTATTAAATCCTATTCTCCTTCAGCAATTCCAATAACAATTAACTTAGATTTCCATTCCTTGCTTATTTACATAAGCTCAAATTATCACATGAGGGCAGGAAACTGTGTTCTCGGCTGGGCAATTATCAGTACAATTTAGGGCTACGCGTCGCATAGTCGACCCGTCCCTACCCGGCCGCATAAACCTGCGACTTTATCGCGTCTCGCGACTTTACGATTATGCGCAGCTCTAAAAATAAGAACTGTCGCGCGATGTACACGGAATTTTAATTATTTTGCACGTCAGGTGCGTTCGGTGTCGCATATCCAGTCGCTTTTGCATTTTTATTTGGTATTGTGATTTCCATATACGTTTTTGCGTTTTATTGAGTTCGTTGGGGGCATTGATTTTATATGGAGAGTGATTGTTTTTTTTTTTTCGTTAAACCAAAACTTTTCTGTGCGATTAGAATGCAGATGGGATTAAGATGTTAATCTTTGGTATAAAACGGGGACAGTCTGCATTAAGGATTATTGTGATCGGATTACGGTGATCGTTTCTTATATTTCGATCTGATAAAAGTTTTTGCTCTTATTATCTTTGTTTGTAAAAATTTCTCAACCAAATTATTCGATGATTGTATTGTGATGAGCTTAACAATTGTCTTTCCCAAATTAAGCCATACACTCCTCACTCACCTATCCATCATTAAGTCCAGTTGCATTCTTGGCGTTTATTATCATCATTATATTTTTCTGCCAGAAGGCCTCCACTACTAGACATAGGCATCTCCAAAGCACTGCCACTATGCCTGGTCTTTCGAGTCTTAACATGCTGAAACCTGCCAAAAATATCTTCCAGCATGTTGTCACCTTTTCTGGTCTTTTTTGTCGTAATCGCAGCTACAAAAAGTCTTCGGTCTGCACGTCAGAAGTACGATAACGAGTCGGAGACGCTTCGTCATCTGCGGCTACTCGCGGCTTGGATCGCCGCCAGAGCACGAAGTGCTCCGATTTTAAAGTCCAGTCTCACTAACGCGATCAAGCGATTCTTTTTCTGAAGATTCGATTTTTAAACGTCTTGAGACGTTACGGCGACTGGTTCGATTTTGAATTCGAGTTTTTGATATGCCAAGGACTGTTTATTGGTTATGATTTTCTCTGGTATTTTGTACTAATTGTTGATGTGACGTTTTAGGGTTTTATGTTAAGTGGAAGATTTTTATTTATTTTATCAACTTAACACTTGAATGATAAGAGGGCGGGCCACTCCAGATGAAGTGTTGTTTAAAGAGTAGGGGCTGGGTTAGGTAGGGACAAAGGAAAGGTAAGGCACTTTTTTTTAAAAAGCCACTGCTAGCCGTACCAAATGTTTTGAATTAGCAAAGCTTACCATTTTCACGGTGATCCATAGCTCTTATCTTCATATTATTCAATACAATTAAAAGTAACAAATATTGAAAGTTTAATTAACAAAGCCAAACGAAACTTTATCACCAAATAAACGCACTCAGAAAACCGCCCCTTAAACAGTGTCAACGTGTAATGGATACATTTAACAGGAACTTGCAATTTATGCAAGAGTTTCAGCATAAATTTCAGCGGATGCCACTGAATACGGACTCGGCTCCCGTTCCTCTAATTTTAATGTTCAACAGATTTCTCTGATGCGCCAATTTTTAGATTAATGCTGCTATTCGATTTGTAGTTCGATTTTGTAGAAATTCTATGCAATATGCTGATGTAACTACGACAAACTACGATAGCTATATTTATAACACCAATAAAGGAACTAATGTAAATACAAATGTTAACTCTTTTAAAAGCTTACTTACAGTTACTTCATCTAGTTAGTTCTACACTTATAAGACGTAATTTAAACCCGCCAAAAACCAATCGGCTAATCGTCTTCCATTTTGTTTTCTATGACATCGCACTCTTTCAAAACAAATCCAACAACATCGCATTTCTCGAATTTTACACTTCGTAGGATATTGCTCATTCCTCATCATAAGTTTAACGTTCTTTCTATTCAAATCGAACTTATCAAGGTCAACTTCCAAATCTTATTCATAAGCTTTTGTCCCGTAATCAGGTCACCCTGCCTACTTTGACACACATAGAACACTTGTGGTCAATTCCCTCCATTTCCTTTGTGGCCGAAACACAAGAAAATATCAATGTATCAACTAATTTCTCTACGAGCTCGTGGGGAGAGCTAATTGATATTAGATTTATTTGTAACCTGATATTATTATTGTTCTATAAGAAGATTGTGTGTTAAAATGTAGCCTTTTCTTATTGGATTGTGGTTGAGAAAAGTCAGCTTATATTTTAAAGTGAAATGGTAGAAAGACTTGAATTACTCGAAGAAATAAACTTCTACCACCTAATAAACTTGAAGTAAAGTTATGACAACCTCGTCACTTTAAAAATGTTTTATACTGACATTTTTCCTGAAGAAATGGTCCTTGGAAAAACAATGGTCAATGCAACCCTACGTAAGTTAATCTCTTCAATTTGCTGGCTGTTTGCACATCATCATCATTCATCATTGGCAGCCTTGTTCCATCCACTGCTGAGTAGGTATAGGCCTCCTCCCTTTCGTTCTATGCTTCCCTAGTCTGTGCGAGTCTCATCCAGGTCTTCCCTGCAATCTTATGTAGGTCATCCACCCACCAGGCCGTTGGTCTGCTAACGCTGTTTCCACACAAAATTAAAACAATTAGTCCATTGCCTACTCAAATTCTTTCATATGCTAAGGGCACGTTTCCCTTACCATTACCGTGCCACCCGGTCTACTCCTTGATATGCGATAGCCTGTGTAGCCCCATGCAACATGAGGCTCCAGGAGCTAGTGCAAATCTTGGGCTTCATTCGATTTATCGAGTCTAGTTAAACCAGCTGGGATCGGTGCATTTCATTCATTCATTCATTCAAAATTAAGTAGACCAATTAAAAATCATGTTGTCCAACTTCTCCAGAAATTGAATGCACAAACTTTAAACCCTGAAAGTAAATACTTACAAGTTTCTCGCTCAAAAACGGTCTGTCAGGAATGCTGTTAAAAATGTACGCAGCGCAGTTCCTCACAAAGTTTTTAATTACCTGTAAGTTCTCACATTCTTGCGGTTTTAGCTTGACTCGACTCTGCTTGAATAAATACTGGTGACAGTGCCATCTTTATTGTAGTTTTCTTCTACTATAAAACATTGGCGAGCAGACTAAGTTTTGCTCCGTAATTCTTTGGGGATGAAATTAGTTTGAGGCGGTATTTTTATCTATAGTCTTCATATTCTGATAATTAGTTTTTTGCAATTTGCAAGTCAGTATCATGTTATATGTTGATTAAAATATGATTTGCCACCGTATCAATAATAGGGTAATATGAACAATTCAAATAAATATTTGTTACCGCCGCGAATCATATTTAAATCAACATATAACCTCATATTGAACTGCAAATTGCAAAAAACGTAAGAAAATTGGAATCCTCGGGCTACCCTTACGTTTTCACCTTTATAACAATCGCCTCTAAGGACCAACCTTTTGGTCCTTAGTTCCGCGTGTCAAAATGAAAAGTCTAAGTTTTTTTTTAAATGTTTGCCTTAGAAAAAGTTACTTATATGGCACCTAAGGAAGGATAATATTATACAATATTATGATACTTTTATCTCCAAAATTGTATTTTTACAAGAACAAATTTTGGGCTTTTCCATGCTACGTTGCGTTCAATTTCTCGATCAGCACCAAAATAATTCTTAGTAAATATTAAAGACATTACTCCCAAAATATCTCCATAGCCAGCCATATAATTTTTCCAAAATTTTTCCTCACTGATAACACAAATATAATATAAAGAGATTGACCAATGCCGTGGAAAATTAAATGATGTCCATTCTCAAATGGCCAGAAAGATATCGCGATAGGGTCCCGTAGGGTCATCACGCTTAAGAGCCCTTTTCTTAAGAATTTCTTACGGAATTTATCATCTCTATTGGATTATGTATTGCTGGATATTATCGAATGTCGCATGTTCTTGAAAATTCTTTCGGATTTTCTTCTGTTGTTCTCGAGATTATGGGATTGCTGTTATGTAGTGGGGAAGTTTTTTAGAGATTTCTGGATCATTACACGGATGTCCCCCTGTTCCATGGGACTGAGTCATATCTGGCAAAATGTGGGGGTACTATGGGTACACCTCTACTCTACCTAAGCCGTCGGGGAATACAGGTGTGATGTTATGTAAACGGATGTAAGGACTAAAAGATAACATCTGTTTATAGCAGGTTTTTTTTAAGATTGACGGAAAAAAAGGAAAGAAAAATTGTTTATTCTGCACATATTAAACGCACATTACAAATAAAATACTTTTATTGTATTATTTTTTATTTCTTAGTATATGTTACAATGAGATCTTACATTAAAAATGTGTAACACATACTACCATTGCTGGTGTAAAAATATTAAATAATAAGCTAGGTACATGCAAATCAGAACTAGGTACATTATAAGAATATTATATAAAATTGTGAAAAAAAAAATGCATGTTGTATTCCAGCTAAACATGTTTGTGCCATTATAATTATACAATATCTTAAAATTATACCATGTTTTATGCAAATAAATGATTTATTATTATTAAATCTTGTATTAAGTATATATTTAAATGCTAAAATATTAATCATAATGTCAAAGAATAAATAATAATATAAAAAAATAATCACATAGTCAAAATAAAAATTACAATATCCACGAATTCATAATAATGTCAAAGTACTAATAACATTATTAAGATTTTAATTACAACATCAAAAGTATGGTTTAAAAATGCATTGACGGAATAAAAACACATGTCTAAGAGCCACTCAAACATTTTACATTTAAATTTATTAATTGGTAACATTATCAGGGCAGGTGGTAGTTTATTATAAATTTTAATTGTCATACAACTGGCATTTCTACTGCATAATTGCAATCTCTGAGCAAGTACTAGCAATTTCCCGGCATTTTTATGTTCAGTCTTTCGGAGACTTGTTCATTTAATAGAAATAAATGAGGGTATTCTCTTACAAATAGACAAACATTTAGTACACATTTACAAATTAGCCAAAAGCCTCGTATTCAAGATTCAAAACTAATAAAAGTTTGTCAAAATTTGTCTATTGCTTGCATGGCAGGGCCAGAGATTATCCTCGTGGAGGCGATCGGCGGCGGTGATCTCTCGCGTCCGGCCCTGATTAGGGCCATGGTAGGGAGCGAGAGGAAATGGGAGGCCGTCACCTCCTTCTGCGAAGCAGTAATGCTCGCGAAGGAGGAGGCGGAACGCGTGAGGGAGAGGCAAATTTCGCGCCCTCACGCCCCTAACCGCCGCAGGAGGAGACGCCCTGGGCGTCGGGAATCGCAGGCCGATTTCCGGCCACCGTAGGCGCGGGCTTGCGGACGGTGAGCAATGGGTAGCTCGCCGTCCGATAAGGACCAGGCCCGGGTCGACGGCGCGTTGTGTTCCACGCGCGCCTCAAAGAGATGTCAGCAGAATTGACGGGGTCCGTTAGGGCCGATGCCTGCCGGGGGTGCGAAGAAAACCGAAAGGGAGATCGTGGCCCCCGGCAACAGGGCAACCGAAGGAACACGGGTGGGTTTTAGTCAGTAAGAGTCTGACACGCCCTCCCGCTCCGCCCAGAGCGGGAGAAGTTATTTGATGATTTCCCACCCAAAAAAAAAAGGGCCAGAGATTAGAGACTATTCACAAATTGCTTGCGTAATATCTTGCGACGATAACAAACGACATGTCATTGTATCTGTTAGATCCAGTGATTCCAAAGTCGGATTGTAAAGTGACGGTGTTGATCAAAATATTAATGAATAGAGCGCAGCTGCATCGAAATTACGCTAGTATTCAATTCAATTATTGTTATGAAAACACAACATTGGTGAGACAAGCATAAAACTTGCATTGCATAGGTCATAAAATGGTCTGCACCGCATTTTATTCAGTTATTTAGCCTCCCCAAAGTTCCGCAGTATTAAATTCCTTACCATCGTAAATCGGGCCCAAAAAGGACCTAGCAGGACCGAAAAATAATAAAAACAGTTTAACTTAAAAAACGTAAGCCGAGAAGGGCGTAAAAAAGGAAAAAAAGATAAATAAAGCCACAAGACAATACTATGCAAATGTGCGCTCGCGACTGGTCGAATGGTCGAATATAGTGCGAAATATTATGCGTGTATTGACACTTAGGACGTGCGCACAGTGACGACTTTTTTAAGTTAAATATATTTTTAATTGTACTAAACATCGATTGTTTAATTTAACCAATGGAGTCCTGATTTTGATATCCATCGTCATCAATGGTAGCCATGTCCCGTCCACTGCTGAGTATTGACCTCTTTTGTGCCACGCTTCCCTGGTCTGTGCGAGTCTTATCCAGGTCTTCCCGCGTGAGATGGTGCTGATCCACGCGTCATGTTCGTGAACGAGCGCCGTCAGTTGAAACTGGTCATCTCTTATCTGCCAGGGTTTATTTTTAATCTTATATTTTCAATTGCTTTTGATTATTTTTTGTACATTGTTCTCACATATAGAAGCAACAAAAATGATGTACCCAGGATTTTGTAATATCTATATTTATAAGTGTGTCCTTGGAGTTTCTTGCCCGTTCTTTTTCATAGAGATCTACGTTTTGGAATGGGCAATTAGCTTCAACTTTCTGACTAACTGACCGACTCTTTGACAGTTCAAACGTGCCTGTAAATGGTTTAATTGAAATAAATGGTTTGAGTTTGATCTTCTGTAGGTTGTCCACCCACCTTACCATTGGTCTGCCAACGCTACCGTTTCTCAGTTTTTGACACCATGATCCTAATTTCCTAATTTTCCTAATCTAAACTATAATATGTAATAATGTTATAAAGAGAAAAGATTAGATTTTTTGTATGTTTGTTATGTTTGTTTGTAATAGATAAACTCAAAAAATACTTAACCAATTTAAAAAATGCTTTCACTCACATAGAAAGTTCCATTGTCAACGAATAACATGGGCTATATTTTATCGACTTCCACGCAAACGAAGTCGCGGGCAGAAGCTAGTAATAATATAATAAATGCAAAAGTGAGTTTGTTTGTTTGTTACGCTTTCACGCTAAAACTACTCAATGGATTTAGATGAAATTTAGCACATGGCTAGACCATGACCTGGAGAAGGACATAGAATACCTTTTATCCTGATATTCCTACGGGATCGAGACTTATGCGGGTGAAACATCTATGATCAAAGGACCAAATTATCCTTAACCAGATTGAAAAATTTGGTCCTTGTTGTAATATTATTTCCCAAATTAATCTACGCTGAGTAGAGTTAGGACCAAAACTTTAAGATAATGATAATTAAAATGGTTAATTTATAAGGTGCGAAATATTAAGTTCATAATATTGACACTGTGGTCCGCGGGTGTACAATGACGCCATATTGTTTTAGGAGAGTTTGTGTGTTTTGGTGGAAGCACTGTGACTTTGTGATGAGGTTTGCCTAGTACCTACTCCATAGAACTTGGAGAATAATTTGGGAAGCTTGACATATCTGAAGCTTGAATCCAAGACTGTATCACATACTAACTAAAGAAAAGTCTAGAATTTTCCATTTTTAGGGTTTCATACCCGTAGAGTGCCAAACGAAACCGTATTATTAAGCCTCTGCTGTTCGACCGTCCGTCTCTCTGTTAGCGGGTTGTATATCACGAACCGTAATAGGTAGACAGTTGAAATTTTCACAGATTGTTTATTTATATTGCCGCTATAAAAACAAATAAAAATAAAATAAATAATTTTTCGGCGTTTTTTCCAAATATTGTACCGTGGTAAGGAACCCTTCGTGTGCGGGTCCGACTCGCATTTGGCCGGTTTTATTTTTATTATCGACTCTTTTAGTCCGTTGATAGTAATCATGAATTGAAAGACATGTGGAGTTAAGTAACGCTTGCCGCAGACTTTCTGTAGATCAGAGACCATACTTTTGGCATCAAAACTACAAAGAAAGATGACAGACGTATTAAACTATTACGACCTATTTCGGAAACCACAATGGCAACTTGGTTTGTGAGCAGTGATAGCCCAGTTCTGTGTCCGTCGGACTGTCAAGTCATAGGTCTCGAGTTCAAACCCAAGGCACGTACCTCTGACTTTTCGGATTCAAATGCGTATTGTATAATTATCACTTGCTTCAAAAACTGTGACGTAAAACATCGTGAGAAAACCAACCTGAGAGATATTTCTCGATGTCATGTAAAGCCAAGTCCTGCTCAGTGCGGCTTTAAAACTCTGACACCAAGTCTGTAACAAATAAGTGGCATTTAAACATGTTTACAGTTTCCAGCGGTGTGATTTAAAAGAAGATGTTGTGACAAAAATTGAAAAGGGTATGCTGAGATGGTTTGGGCATGTTGAGAGGATGAATGGCGACTAACAAAACGTATTTACAAGGTTGATGTGAAGGGAAAGGCCGGTCGGGGACGCCCTAGAAGGACATATACTGACCTTATTGGTGATGTTCTTCAGAAAGGCCAAGTGCGTAGTACTCGCAACCGGCGGGAGTGTATGACCAGATGTATGAACGTAAACGAGGCAAAAGGAGTATGTGAGGATCGTAGCAGGTGGCGTTCTGTAGTTTCTGCCTACCCCCATGGGAAGAAGGCGCGAGTTTATGTATGTATGTATGTACAGAGTTTCGAAGTCGAAACTTTAAAAAAAGTCGCAGATGTGAACAAATCCTATCACACTGGCGGCAAAACCGAAACATTTCACAAGTGTGCGACGTAAACAAGGAGCAATTGATCGCGTCGACAAAAGGACTTATTTATGCACCGTACCCCGCCCGTAAAGTATCGGCCGGGTTTGTCGCTACATATTGTGATTTTAAAGCATTATTATAGGTTTTTTTTTTAAGATATTGCTTTTTAGGGTTTTGTAAAATATTATGGTAGCTGAGATCTTGCAAGTATCTTTCAAGTCAATCAATCTGCCTAGCCTTTTCCCAACCATGTTGGGGTCGGCTTCCAGTCTGACCGGGTGCAGCTGAATATCAGTATTTTACATGGAGCGACTGCCTATCTGAACTCCACAACCCAGTAACTGTGTAATACGATACTCCTTGGTAAGACTGGTTTTCAGACTTTCGAGCTTCTGACGACCCGTAACGACTGTCAAAGATCCACGAATGACAGCCGGGACCAACGGCTTAACGTGCTTTCTGAGGCACGGAGGAGTCTCGGTATGTAAAGATGGTCAGCCATCCATGGACCCCGGCAAGCGTACCTTAACCTGGTGGATCGACCCGTGCGACTATTATTACTTATCCACGAGCTCCTCCAAGCAAGTATCTTGTCATGAGGTTAAAAATACCTTTCAGTTACGTAAAATTTAAAAGACTTTCCTCATACATACATACACTCACGCCTCCTTCCCTTGGGGGTAGGTAGGAATTATAGAACGCCACCTGCTAAAATTTGTATTATAATTTATACTCCTTTGATTTTGATTACGTTCATACATCTGGTCTTACACGCACGCTGGTTGCCAGTACTTGCAACTTTGAAATAAGTTTCGTTACACTATAAAATACCTTTCAATAGGTATATAGCTGTGATAACCCAGTGTTGTGACCGTCGGACTGCCAAGTCATCTTCTCGAGTTGAAACCTAAGGCTCCCCTGATATTTCGGAATATCACTTGCGTCAAAAAACGGAGAAGGAAAACATCGTGAGGAAACTTCGTGAAGCCTGAGAGATATTTCTCGACGGCATGTGAAGCCAAGTCAGAGATCGATGGGCGACATAAAGACTGTCACACCGGGTTAATCACTAACCACCCGAAAAATAAACAAATTGTTAATTTAGTAGAATATCGCTTTGAATAGATTCTTAGATTCTCATCTTTACAACGTAAATTGATTCTCTAGCACGCCAAAAGCGAAATCCTCACAATATTACCTGCAGACATAATTCTATTTTAAGATACAGGCTGATCCAGAAAATAAATAACCTGGCCATGCGTGTGGGCAGTATTTATTGTCGGCACTTCGTCCTGGGACGAGCAATGAATCACCTTGTATAAGGCACGCGATGCCTCGCGTTTGGGTGTTGATGGATCTCTTGTTCAAGCTACCGTCGAGCTGGGGTGTTCACTTTTGATTTATTTGGCAGATAAGGTTTTTGACTGGATTTGACGTGGGGCGTGGGCCATAATCTTAGGTGTAGTTGAAAGATATTGTTTGATTTGATTGAGTAGCTATTGATCATTTTAGTGTCGGGAAATCAGGTTTCAGTTCCTAGGCTTTCTCTCAGGGAATGTCTCCTCTTGTCTTTTTCTCCTCGTATCGACAATAACCTGATGAAGTTCGAATCTGCTGGATGTGAAAGGCATCGGACCGGTCGATGTAGCAACGCTTGGTCTCGGCTGAAATGATGGCAATGGTCCGTGCGCGACTGCTAGTCACCGCCTGAGGTATGTGAGCGGTAAGCCGGGGGAGGACGTCATTGATGACATTAGCAGACAGAGTTAGCTTGGCCTTTGTCTGCCTCCCTTGTCGGTCACCTATGGCGGTGACTAGCAGTCGCGCACGGACTATACTGAAAGAGCTTCCGAGTTAGTAAGAACAGTAGCAGGATTCCTCAAGGTGCGCCTGATACACTCAAGAATCATGCTTCCTGGCGGTTCTTAAATACATTTCTATTAAATTGTTGACCTCTGACATCAATCACTTACGTTTTCACGTTACACATGTTGCCAAAAACAAAATTTCAGATACGTATCCATTTCAGTCTCCAATCACAGCTATGTACTTGCGTTAGCCAGCGAAGCATAAATTTTTCCGTCCCAACGGTGACAGTTTCATTAAAGTCAGCCAACCATGTACTACATTTACAAGTAAAATACCTCTGAACTGGTCGAGATGGCTCTACGAAAATATAGTCGAGAAAGTGATGGTACTGTTGTTTTTTTTTCTCTAAGCAAAGACTCCAGAATTAAGCACACACGCATAAAGGAAGATGCAATCAAGCGTCGGCCAATGATGGCATCACCCTGCGACAAAGCACCGAAATCACACCACTTTCAAAGGCACTACAACATAATTCTTACAGAAGAACAGTGTGACTACTCATGCCCGAAAGAGCTGAGGGTTTACACTGATGGATCGAAGACCGACTCTGGTACCGGAGTCGGAGTCTTCTCGCACGATCTCAACATAAAGATATCCAGACCACTAGGAATGTTCAACACCGTCTACCAGGCGGAATGTGTCGGCATCATACAAGTGGTCCTCGCCATAGAGGCCCGGAGAGTTACGGACAATCACATACGCATACTCTCCGACAGCGCCTCAGTTCTCCAATCGCTGAAGAAAAAATATATTACCTCGAAGTTGATACTAGAATGTCACAATGCACTAGAACAGGTAACGGTGTCTAGTCGCAACACAGTGACACTGCAATGAATAAAAGAACGCAGCTGACGAACTTGCTAGAAGAGGATCTAGCACGGCAGTCTGTGGACCCGAACCTATCGTACCAATCCCCTTCAACCAAATACGCAGGTGGCTACAGGAATTCACCCTCACACAAGCGGAGTACTGGTGGACCTCGACACCGGGCTGCAGGCAGTCCAAGGTAGCTATGCCATCCCTGGATAGCAAGTTAACCAGGAGTCTTTTACGCCTGGACAGGAACGGCCTGCGCCTGGTGACGGGGACCATCACAGGACACTGCTCGCTAAACAAACACTTCCACACGATAGGCATAACGGACAGTCCTCTGTGCAGGGCGTGCATGGAGGCTGAGGAAACCGTTGCGCACGTGCTCTTTGAATGCACAGGCGTCACCCAGATTAGAACAGAAACCCTCGGGTCACCCAGATCTTTCACAGATGTTCTGAACAGACCAGGAGTTTTGATTAACTTCTGGCGGGAGGTGGGCTGGTTGGAATAACCCCCCAAGCGGCCGCCATGGCCCACGTACAATGGTCCACCTGACGGACTAAGTGCGGAAACCAAACCCCATAACATAGAACATAGATGGTACTGTTTTAGCAAAATCTGTTATACAAATGTAGTCCGTTCCAAAAGTATCGAATGAACGTGTAAACAAACCCTGTGCGCGTTAAATTCTTACGCAAACACTCACTACAGGGAATTAGTAACATAATCATCTGTATTTACAAGGTTTTACAGAATGCGAGAAAGGTTAAGACAAGCAGTATTTAAAAAAAAAATCTTTTTTATTTGAAATTCTGTTTACTGCGGTGTTTTGTGAAAAAAAAAATGTACAAGACAGCTATGTTGTCTATGCCAACAAAGAAGGAAAGATTCTCTGTAGGTAGTAAAATAGGATTATGTTATTCTATAGAAATACAAAAATATGTACAAGAACATCTATGTTGTCTGTGCCAACAAAGAATGAAAAATTCTCTATAGGTAGTGAAATAGGATTAGGTACTTATGCTATTCTACACAAATACAGGTCAGCCTACAACTTTCTTTAAGATCGACATTTATATTCCCTACCTATTTTCCTGTTTGAATATCAAAGGAAAACTTATTTATTTACCTAAGAATAAAAGAGTTCTTTTATAAAACTTCAAGGGAAAAAAAAAGATAAAAAGTCTGGAAATTTCGGGATCTTTCAGGGAAGTTGGTCAAGAATTCTGTGTACAAAAATATTTTTTATCGTTAAACACTAAAACAACGTTTGAAGGGTTATTTATCTTTGTTGGAAGGAACAAATTGTAATTTTATTATTTTACTAGCTTCTGTCCGCGACTTTGTCCGCGAGCCTAAACTTCAAGAATTGGGATCTGCAATGCAAAAATAATTTTTCAAATCCAACTGGTAGTTCCGGAGCTTACATACAAACTTATATACAAACTTACAAACGAATTTTACCTTTTTATAATATTCACTATATTAGTAAAGATTATTATTATACAGGGTGTAAGGGACAGCCCTCCGCAGACTGATAGGGTGAAGTCAGTATATCATACTAAGATGACCGGTACATGAAATTATTTCAGGAATGTTATGGGAATCCAATTAACCTGATTTGTTTTATTACCTTAAACGCAATGTATCGCTACCGTGGCAAAACGCACGTAGGTAGGTAGCGAACGGCAGCGCAGCGAGACATTGAACAGCTGATTTCACGCGTCGTTTGTTCATCATCCATTGCTGTTTTTTCAGTTTTACCTGTTCTATTTACATTAATGGAGTACTGCGTACAGAGAATGTAATTTTACATTGAAAGAAAGAAATAGTAAATGAAAAAACGCAAAAAAAAAAAAAAAAATCCTGGGAAAATTTTAATTTTCCTGGGAAAATTTTCGGTGGAATATGATTCAGAATAAGAAGCTGAATGTTTCCTGTTAATTTGCGGAGGGCTGTCCCTTACACCCTGTAGATAAATTGACGCTGTGCAACAAAATAGATTTCAATCTGAAAGGTAAAGGACCGCAGACATTAGGACCATTTTTTCTCTTGAATGAATCTCCTGAAGTCCAATACTTCAAATGTATATTTTGATACCTGATATTTATTTTATTTAAACTAAACTTATTTTTTTTTTGTTCCAGGTAAGTTCTGATGGCAGTTATTATAGTATTTAACTAAAAATAAACATTTTATCATCTTGTAAGTACCATTATACCTTAGTATTGAACTTTTTGCTACGATAGCGTATATGCTTTGTTTACAGAAATTATAAAATTGGTAATACATTTTCTTGTGGCGAAATGTGGGTGCACTATTTAGGTACCTACAGCTCCACCTAACCCTTCGGGGAAACAATGCGTGATGTTATGTGTGTTGTGAAGAATATAGGTGACATTTAAGGAAGAACATAACTGTTTCCGACACCAAACGATAATAATTTTAAAAAAAATACAAAATTCAAAAGTCATTTATTCAAATAGGCTGAGAATCAGCACTTTTCGAACGTCAAAATTACATAAGATGGAACCCCAAAACGCCCACCCTTCACCACTTCCTAGTGCCTTTAGCTGTGAAGAAGAAGTGGCGCAATGCACAGCTGTCTGTTTAAGTTAGAAAAAATATGATTCTATACAAAAGTATGCAAAATAATTTACATTATGCAGCCCAACAAATAATTTTAATGATAAATTATTGGCCACTAGCTGCGCCCCGCGGTTTCACCCGCATAAGTCTCGATCCCGTGGGAATATCGGGATAAAAAGTATCCTATGTCCTTCTCCGGGTCAAAGTCTATCCGTATCCCAAATTTCACCCAAATCCGTTCATCCGTTTTAGCGTGATGCCGTCACCAAGGGAAAGAGGGATTCATTTTTATATATATAGATATGTCGGCTAGCACTCGCCAATATACCAACCAAAAACATCGAGAGCTCATTACTTAAGTAGAAATAAAAACTAAACGTAAACAGAACTTAATATATAAATAAAGCCTCCAGGCATAAATGCAATACCTATAGTTTTTTTTATCTCACTCATGTTATACGAGCCCTAAATGATCCCATATTTTAACACGTACTAAACCATATCTTAGCCTTTCCATTCAAACTTATCCTGTATCTTAAAACAAATGGTCTTAAGGTCCTAAATCGAATGGCAAGCCCACCCAATGAAATACCCATAAGGACTGCGATTACGTATTCAAGTTTCGTCATGAGAACAATAATATTCCATAAACATAACATTTTTATTATATGATACATGTTGTTATGGGAATAAGCTATCATTTATGTAGGAAAAGTCATAATTTACGAGCTTTTTATACACAATATTGTTTTATATTGGTACTGTATATATTTTGCCGTTTATATTAAAGAAGTTTATATAAAGGAAGTATTTGATTTACTAAATTCTGTATACATAGTAATCAATCAGTGCTATTGCCAATTGGTGCCTCCCTGAAACTTTCAAGTTACTCATAAGTCTTTGGAAAACTTTTTCATTTTTTTCTTCTGTCGTGTCAGAGGCTCTTTGTTATTATTTTAAATTTTACATTAAATTTTGGACACAATGTGGACCGATGACCTTGTGAAGGCCTCTGGAATCCGTTGGATGCGGGAATCACAGAACCGGTCGAAGTGGCCGTGCTTGGAGGAGGCCTATGTCCAGCAGTGGACATCTTTCGGCTGAAATGATGATGATGATTAAATTTGATAAATAATTTGATAAATACCACTACTAGCAGTTTTGTGAAATTGAAAACTGGTCTAGAATCGTCTAATAGTCGCAAGTCGTAACCAGCGTGCGTGTATGACCAGATGTATGAACGTAAACGAAGCAACAGGAGTAATTAAGGATCGTAGCAGGTGGCGTTCTTTAGTTTCGGCCTCCCCCATTGGGAAGACGGCGGTGGAATCCTTTAATAATGACAAATCTGAGCAAGTGCTTGTTTCTTACCGGTTAGACATGAGGCCTTAGCGTAAAAACTTTCGATTCAGTAAGAGTTTGATGTATGTATGGAATGCATCTTTTGGCTACTGGTCGCAAGCACTAGTGCTGAGTATGAGGTCGTGGGTTCGATTCCCGGGTCAAGCAAAGTGTTATTGGTTTTTTTTTTTCAGTAGCAGCCCGGAGTCTGGATTTGTGCCCGGTTGATGGCAAAAGGCTCGCCCTCTATTACATGGGACTTATACATAACTGGCGAACTGTGGGTGTGCTATAGGTACATCTCTGTCTAACCCGTCGGGGATTATAGACGTGATGTTATAATTGAATTTAAGTCGACAACTTTTGCTTGTCCTGTCATCCGCGAAAAGACCAAATTTCTACAAATGTTCTTGCATCGAACAGTAACATCACTACTGTCAATAAACGCTACACGGCTACAGACAATAACTAACCTGAACGTAGTACCTAAAAACGCAGACCTAACATTTCGGAGCAGAAGTTAGGATTCAAGAAAGCCAATCACGTCCCATTTATCGTGTTACCCCACTTCGTAGTTCACTTTAAAACTGCGAACGACACTGCACCGACACTTAGAATTCTCACACATTGGCCTCACCTTCACTTATCAAATCCATTCTTCATCGAACACCGTTTTCGCATCCCTAGCTTCGATATCCATTGCTGTTTTTGTACCAGACTATCCTAAAATTTCTGGTCCTTCCAGCGTAATGTATCGTGATTTTCGGTGAAATGGCCGTATGGAGTCGGGTAGTTTGATGTCTTGGTACGAAGGCATCCTTCCTCCGTTGATTGTATTTGCACAGTACAGTCAATAGGACTTAATTTTCTCGGAGCTACGTTCTTCTGGCATTTTATTTGTAGTTTGTCGCAGTATTGAATCGTATAGGGATGTATTGCGTTTCGTATGTACGGTTTTAGTGTCTATTTGTCTTGGTCGGATTGTATTCAAGTCGCTAGTGGATTTTTCGTTGAGTTTCGCGTTTAGTTATTTTTCGCTTGGTTCTTTTTTGGTTGTTCTGAGATCGGAACTACCTACATTATTAATGTTTGTTGCAAATGCAGACTTGGTGTAAACAATGTTTTCATTTTAAATAAAATGATATGTAAAAAAGGTAACTTGATTTAATAGGATCATAACTATCCTTTAAACGTCCCTCTCAGACATGGCTAAGATTATGCATAAACATAAAAAAAATATGAGAGAAATTACAAAAATCACTGTCTGTAGCACTAAATAAATAATGTTTTCAATTACCCAAACCAGACTCCCATTCAAATCCTTCCAATTCAAATTTCACTTAAACATCAAATAAAACGCATAAATTATAGTCAAAAATGGCGACTTCCATTCCACATCAGTCCCTGTTACCGTCGCACCCTGACAGCAGAGAACAACGTCAATACATCAACCTTTAAAAGTAAACTCTTGATGTATTTATAGTCCAAACAAAGCTCAATTGATACCAACGAGGAACGATCCCAAGAAATCCCCGATACGGTAGAGCCTGGACGCATGTCTAGTTTTACACATCCAATTCAAAAAGACCTTTAAAACCATACAATTTCGACGTACAAGAAGACCAACGTAATCTGGACGTTTCACATGTCTTGTTGCACCATCCGACCCAACTTGATCCCTTTGTGCGTACAAAAGCAAAGAGCATACAGGTCAATCTTCTCTGGCCGTCAATAGGGCTGGTCCAACTAGATTCCCAACAACATTTGAAGGTAATTGTGATCATGAATCAATCCTATCTCGAAATCCTTTCAAGGCGCACTATTCAAACGACATCTCCATACTGTTCGGTATACATTGCTGCTTATGCAATGCATTGTTCTCTTTTACTGAATACGGGAGACGTAATGGTTGTAGGAATTTTAGATTTTTCATGAATTGTTCATGGTGTTGGTATGGGGAATAAAGTCGAATGGATGTGTATGGGAAAACGATAGTTTAGGAAGCTAATATAAGGGAATTCCGGTGATATTGTTAGAGCCCTTATTGGTTGCAAATGCGACTGTAGATGGAAGACGGGGATTTATTGCAGGGCTCGTCTAGGTGACAGGGCATTATCACGTATCTGGTATATATTGAAGGGTCATAATAGGACTTCGTGGTTGGTCTACCAATTACCTAGTATACAGCATACTAACTTGTCATAAAATTTAAAAAATAGATAAAATTTGTGAATTTGTATGTAGGGGGTAATCTCCGGAACTGCTGATTCGATTCCGAAAATTCTTTCACTAATAGGAAGTTAAAGTATTGCAGAGTATCATGGAATATATTTTATATTAAAAAAATAAATTTCACGCGAATGAAGTCGCTGGCACAAGACAAGGGATATTATAAATTGAGGAATTAAATCTTGCGTTTGGGATATTAGCAAATAAGTTGTAATTCTTTGAAAAGTTTTCTATTTTAGTACTTTAGAGGTACGAGGAATAGGGTGTAAAGTTCACTCATCCTCTGTAGAAAAATGAGAATCCTCCGAACAGATGGGTGTCGTGTCTGGCGGGCAACTGCCCAACGATTGATGTCGGGGAAGAAGAAGTTATATATATTATGCTGTTCGCGCGGTAAACTTTAATTGCGCGATGCAGGATTTCTGTAACGTCAGGTCTTTGCGTAGTTTGCATGTGGCGATGTAGATGTCGCCACAGTACTATGCACTAGCAAGTTTCTTAATTTAAGATAACTATATAGAACAAAATTGATAACATTTACTGGGTAAGTAAGTAGGTAAGTAAGTATAACAAAATATTATTTCGATACACACACAAGAAGGACCGAAAATAAAACAATAGTATCGAAAGTCCTAAATCAAGTAATAGGTAATAACACGAAACTCGAACAAAATATATAAATATTGGAAAGAAATGTGACAAGAACGGAACTAAGATTAGATATAATATAGTACTTAAGTAGTTTTCCAAGTTGCCCACATACAATGATATTATCTAATATTCATATTACAAGTTATTCGTACGTTAGCACAGATTAGTACAGATGGGACACTCCGCAAAATCATTTAAATAAAAAGCGACTCTTCCTTCGACACAATAAAATGCAATTCAGAGCGCGCAGCTCTAATTACCTACAGTTAGTCACCTAGAAGTTGCCTCTCTTTACATCTTCTGACTACGTTACGCCCACTGAATTCGACAAGTCGAGGCAGCTGCGTACTACTGTAGCTTCATACCTAAAATGCGGAGTGTCCCATCTGTATTCATCTGTGACGTTAGTCAGAGAGCCTGATTTCTGATTATATTGGTGTTTTGGTATAGACTCCATACCACCAATCTATACTCCATTCGAAATAAGATAAGACATTTAAGTAAACCTTTTTTACAGTCCATTCAACCGATTTTGACTTCTATCAAGTTAGGAACATGACAAATGGTAGATGCAGTAAACAGTTGGTATTGTAACCACTTTTTTGCTTTTAATGCCATCCTTATGCCTACAATATAGAAGTCAAAATCGGTTGAACGGACTGCAAAAATGCTTTGTTTAAATGTCTAATCTTATTTCAAACAGAGTATACGCCACTCAGTCTCTTGTGGTGTTGTCTTATTAAAAGGGATTCATCCGAATAATATTGAAGTACGTAATTATAATTATAGTAATTTAATCAATCAATCTGCCTAGCCTTTTCCCAACTACGTTAGGGTCGGTTTCCAGTCTAACTGGATGCAGCTGAATACCAGTGTTTTACATGGAGCGACTGCCTATCCGACACTAAAACTTCAATATTATTCAACCCCAAAGCGACGCTTATAGTCGAAGGGGATAAAAACGATCAAGTTTTAACGAAGGTCAAATTTAGTGCAACAACCCCTTCGAGGCCAGAGGAAAATTGCAAAACATATCGCCCCGTTGATTGTCAGTCGCCACTTTTTTAAGCTTTCACCCCGTTTTATATACAGTTGTGAAAATGGCAGCCTAAAAAAATATTTCGCCTTTGTACTTCTTTTTTAGGCCAGGGATAGTTATTAATACAATATGAAGGTATTTTTCGTCGATAACCAACCTTTAAAATCAACACCCGATCAATTTAGCTAGGAATTTCCGAACAAAAACAGCTTGGTATCAAATTTTAAATTGCGTGGGAACGACCATATTTTTCGGTCCTTGGAGAACGCGTGCTTGAAATTCAAATCTCCCGTGGCGCGTAATTTTTTCGGCGCGAAGGATCAAAATATAGATAATGTTATTAAAGATTTTAAAAGATTTACTAGGTATAAGGTTTATTGGAAATACCAGGAAATACACGATGATAACAAATACTGCAGCTTTATCTCAAAAGTATAGACCGAATAGTCAAATCATTCGCCGTTATCATGCATGGAACCGTCCATATTTTCTCACTCAAACAATGCATCCTTTCGCGTGAAATACGAATTTCGAATCCTTTTTGGCGTGTTTTTTTGGCGCGAAGGCAGAGGCACAGATAACACAATAAAGTGTTCACGGAAAGGTTCTTTTTAGTGCACAATTGCGAGTTCACACATTCGGTACATTCGTTACGACAAGTTGGTGGCTTAAATCTAATTTTGTCTGATGCACTGCGGACAAACAGTGTTTTGTTTTTGGTTTCTTTGCGGTGAAGAAAATTTGGTGTCGATTGTACATTATTGTGAATTTGAGTGAATTTCCTGGGATTGCATGATTTTCCTATTTAAAAATTTTATGGAAGCAGTCCAAATTATCATTAGTTTGCGAGGCGAGGCTCCTTGCCCAGGCTAGATTGGCTTAGCACTATTCATCACTCCGTGTTAGAGATTTCCTATTTTGAAATGTTTTGTAGGCCATTTAAATTATTGACTCCTGGCTCAGGGGATTTATTGATTAGTTAGTTAGAATCAATAAAATTGAATAGATCATTTCATCCGTCATTATCTATAATAATAAAACTACTCGTTTGTGTAATCTTTCAGTCTACATTTACCTTAAGTTTTGTCACTTCAAATCGCAGAATATGTTTTTTGTATACAAACTTTTTTCTATCTAAATTCAACCAGATGTAAACAAGTACCGACTTACTGTAACTTATTATACTTATCTTTCAACACAAAAACCATTATTTCTTCTCAACTTCAATATTTCAACAACGAAGCAAACAGTTCATAAGAGCTAAGTAATGTATTTGTTTACAGCCTGGAAATACTTGAAGTTTTAACTATAACTTTACCGCTTGAGAGCTGTCGAAGTGTTGAAAAGTGTTATAAACATGTTCGGAGTTAGTGTTACCTATTGCACATTGACCTGAATACAGGAGTTTTTGACGAGTAACACTTTTGTATGCGACTGTATTATTAGGATTGAGATATGCGGTTCAGTGACTTATTAAATTATGTAGGGGACATTATATTTAACTGATCCTCAAAAAAAAAAAGTCTTCTAATTATGGTCACTTTTTAAATTAATGAAAATCTAAAAACTCTTTGCGCTTCTTAATATGCACACTTTTTTTAAATAATTGAGCCTTCGCTTCTAATTATGCACATTTTTTTTTTAATAATTGAGTCTCCATTTAACTGTCTGGCTCTTTCTCACAGTTGGTCACAGTTTTATGACTCCAATATAGGAATTATTTGAGGTTCACAAAACGAGGCGCAAAAATTATATTGAGAGTGTTCAATAATATTTAAAGGACCGCAAAATGGGAATTATTAGAGGTTCGATTTATCTTTCATCCCTCGTACTCTTTCGACCAGTATTTTTTTCATTAGTCGTATAGGTTATGTGGTGGTAGACAAATAACCTACACCCCTGTCACTCCCGAACTGCGCCAACCGTAAAGATTCGCCAACAAACACGTCATTACTCTTCGCAAACTGACAGGGCGACGTTCGAAAACTTACAAAGATGCATGCCCAGCGGAATTCTTATGTTTACCCCCTGCAAGTTTCTTAGACCAGGTGTGGTTGGGTTTCTGAACGCACGCTCCAAATTCAAGAGTTTTGAAAATTTGTTCGAATTTTATCTGGTTTAGTAGACTAGGAATTTTAAAAGAAGTAGAAGTACCATCGAGGTAACGCATATCTAAACAATTTGAAAACAAAATCCCGTGCTTTCGACTCTTTTTTTCGTAGGTAAACGATACTATAGCGGCCGAGCGCTGCAAGCAAGAATAGTCCTTACAGTGTACAGATATGCGTTTCTTCGATAGATATTTCGCAGACCGAGTTTTCTTTTAAGGAAATAGAGAGTTCAGAGGGTCAATATTAGTGAAGAAGGAACCCAAAATAAAAATTAGATTGGAGATTGCTGTCCTAGTTGTCACCACACAGAGGCAGCAGCTAAGTAAGTAGACATAATTATGAAGAATTTCCCGGGGTATTCAATTCAATTCAATTCAAAATATTTTTATTTCACACAAACCTACAAGGGCACTTTTGAAACGTCAGAAGCTTGGTGCACGTTTACAATTGGTCGTTTCCTATGGAGAAGGGCCGGCAAGAAACTCCACGGTTAAAAATAATTGTCTTTTACAATTCTTTCAAATAACAGTGTGACTAGGTATGGGAGGACAGTGTAGGTCTTTCAAATAAGTACTAGGTACTTAAGAAAATAGAAAATGGTCAACAAATCTACAGTCTACTAAGCCTACAGCGTTCTCACATTCACTAAACAGAAAATAATCTATACAAAAGACACAAGACGATAAGGCCGCCCATTGTATATTTTGTAGTGTTTGATTTCTTTTTTGTTATGTATTTTTGTGGTGTACAATAAAGTATATATAAATAAATACATAAATAAATAAAAGATATATAAATTAATAAAAATAAAAACTACTACTACTATTTTAAGACTACTACTAGTATTATTTTAATTAAACGCAATTACATGATTGCTATTACAGCTGTAATAAATCTGAATAATTATCATGTGCACAAAAGCCAATGGTATGGCAAGTGAACCTCCGACTGTCCATAAAACTGTGGCCTTACTCAGCGGGATAGAAATAAAGAAGATATCACCACGATCTATGGAGGATCCCATTCGTTCGTATTCCAGTAGGTTCTAAATGGACAACAATAGAAATACTATCTAAGTGTCCACAACCAGGCGCCCTAAAGTCAATTTCCACGCAAGCTCCGCCCCCATGAACCCCCCACTCCACTATGTGCTAAGCGCTAATACATCAGTAATAAAGATGAATATCGCGTGCGCTCTTTGATCGTGTTCGAGCACGGAACAAAATGGCGTAACTCTCAATTCTTATTTCGATCATAACTTAAGTAAAAATTGTTCTAAAGGTAAAATGTCTTGTGCCTGGCTAATAAAATATATTTTCTTACTGTGAATACTTATTTTAGACATAAAAGCCAAGTAATCTTGATTTTATTTTAATAATCTTTTAAAACACATGATTTTCGAATAAAAAATGGATCGAGCAAAAATGTTAAAATTACGTAACTGTCTTATACGTGGAAAGCAAAAGATCCAATAAATCATATACCTACTAAAGTTACATTTTGATTGTATGCGTGACTGTTTCAGAATATTAATGCAAATTAACATACAATTTAGGGAGCCTCCTCTTAATACGAGATCGAATTTGAACCCTCGATAGTTAATCAACTTTCTTCACTATAAAAACTAGATGATACGGTGACTTAAGTTCGGAAAAATTTTCAACGCATTTAAAGGTTTTCCTTCTATCTGGGTCAACTTTCTTTACTAAAATCAATTAAGAACTGTTGGAAGAAGAACTTCCATCGATTATTATTTCATTAAAAGCAAAAGTTTACTTGTTTGAACTTGCTAAGGCTCATGTCACACAAAAATTATATTAGATGAAAGTGAATAACATTTTAAATAATTGTATCGTCTAGTTGTCTGATTTTCCGGTATCCTGATTGAGTTTAAATCTATATTCGTTTTAACGTGTAACGTTATGGCCTGTAATGTCATGGAAGCTTTAAATAAATAATACACTTTTTTGGTGGGGAGAAATTACATGGGTAAATGTTCATAGGGTGGCTTAGGATACATGGTATCTAATTGTAATAACAGATAAATACGTATGTCAAAGTCAAAGTCAAATCATTTATTACAAATAGGCCCACGTATGGCACGTTTGAACGTCAAAATGTACAAAATAATATAATTGATTCTAGTCGCCCCTTCCAAAAGGTAGTTTTCGTATGGACTTCTCCATACGAAAACTACCTTTTTATATTTAAATTTTGACGTTCAAAAGTGACTAGAATAATATAATTGATTCTAGTCGCCCCTTCCAAAAGGTAGTTTTCGTATGGAGAAGAATGGGCAAGAAACTCCACCGTTACTCTTTTAAAATGTTTTACAATAGTTTGTATAAGTACGTACATTAGTTAAATAATTATATGTGAAGACAAAAAAGGTAAAAAAAAAATATGAAGCAACGACAGATAATTTAATTATGTGATAGATACATGGTGCTCACATATTTACAAACATTGTAAAAGTAGACGATTTTCCTAATTTTTTTAAAAATTAATAGGTCAGTGTGTGAGGAAGTAATCACAGAATGTCCCTCGAAGATAGCTCTAAGCACCAGATTTACCCTACAAATCGAAAACTCTGATGATACAATGTCATGCTTGCTAGTTGGACTTCAAAAATAGTATTACATTTAGAACTAGAATTGTGTATTTATTTCTTATTATGTATCTCATTTTATGCTGCACCGGTTGACGTCATCACGTCAACGCCGGCTGTCGCTGAAAACCAGCACTGTGACTCTATCTTGCTTAGGGTCTCAGCATTATGCTGAGCCATGGATGTGACGCATATTTTGCCTCAACTTATTCTTTTTAAGATTTTTTTTGTTTCGCGTCATATTTTGCCCCAAATTAACGTATTTGCTTTCTACTTTAGATTTTAAAAAAATCCGGCTTTAAAATATTTATAGTAAACAGTTCATAGCCAACTGTGTGTCACAAATTTTAAGTACATAAGCCCCCCAGATTTCAACCTCGCTTTTTTGTAATCCGTCAACAAAGAGACTATGAAAGATTAAGGCTTTCCTTCGCAAACACTGTATATTATTTAGTCTAAATTTAGTCATTGTCTTATCAAGCTCCGCAGGTGTTATAATTGCTCAAAGACTTTGAATAATAAATCGCAAATTCTGATCAACAATAGAAAATTTTTTCTTTGAAATTCTGGACAGTTTTCTTTATACTTTTTTTAGGATTCCGTACCCAAAGGGTAAAACGACTAGTGTATTACTAAGACTCCGCTGTCCGTCCGTCTGTCTGTCTGGCCGTCTGTCACCAGGCTGTATTTCATGAACCGTGATAGTTAGACGGTTGAAATTTTCACAGTTGATGTATTTCTGTTGCCGCTATAACAACAAATACTAAAAAACAGAATAAAATAAATATTTAAGGGGGCTCCCATACAACAAACGTGTTTTTTTTTTTGCTCGTTTTTCTAGATAATGGTACAGCACCTTCGTGCGTGAGTCCGACTCGCACTTTACCGGTTTTTCTTGTTTAATCACGGCAAGTTTCAGTAGATATTTTACAGGATTTAAGTAAAGGTTTTTGCTGTCAGTTTTAAGTTACGAAGAACTAAAAAATGGAAAAAAAAAAATAACCGATCCTCTAAACCTTCTCAAGCTGAACACTTTTTTAAATAAATGAACCTCTAACTAAAAACATTTAGCGCTTCTAAAGGTGCACATTTTTTTTGAATTATGCATACATCCAAGTTGGTTGCAGTTACTTGGCTATTTAGTATTTTTAGGACCCCAAGATTATTAGAGGTTCACAAAAAGAGGGGCAATCATTATATTAGAAGTTCAATAATATTTTTAGGAGCGCAAAATGAGAATTGTTAAATACATGTCTTAAAAATACTTTTGGTCCTTCTGATAAGTTTGGTCCTTATACCTATAGATAAGGATTGCCCACCTGATATTTATTGCATGGTCTTATCGGTTCAATAGTGGATTTGGGGATCAAATTTTTCCATTATCGGACTTTTTTCTGTCGCACCCAAAGTATTACTGACATTTGGTTTCGGAAAGGATCTTTTTGACATGATTGTATGTAATTTTCTTTTACGGTAACTGTGACCTTTTTATTTCTATGTGGAGCGAGGTTTTCGTATCTTTAAGGGTGAAAATATCCGATGGATATAATAATATATAACAGTTAGAGACATACATAAACTCACCCATTCTTATAAGGCCTCGGTGTCGAAGGCAGCGGGCAGTGGGGCGGCCGCGACAAGGCAACGCATAGGAGACGCCCTGGGCGTCGGGAATCGCGAGCTGATTTCCGGCCACCGTAGGCGCGGGCTTGCGGACGGTGAGCAATGGGTAGCTCGCCGTCCGATAAAGACCAGGCCCGGGTCAACGGCGCGTTGTGTTCCACGCGCGCCTCAAAGAGTTGTTAGCAGAATTGTCGGGGTCTCCGCTAGGGCCGATGCCTGCCGGGGTTGCGAAGAAAACTGAAAGGAAAATCGTGACCCCCGGCAACAGGGTAACTGAAGGAACACGAGTGGGTTTTAGTCAGTAAGAGTCTAACACCCTCTCGCTCCGCCCAGAGCGGGAGAAGTTATTTGATAATTTCCCACCCAAAAAAAGGCAGGCACTTAATGTATTTAATTTCATCACCACTGCAGCTCTCAAAACGGTGAAGGAAAACATCGTGAGGAAACTGACATGTCCTAGAGCCGAAACCGAAACCGAAAAAATTCGAAGACATGTGACATCCACCAATCATCACTCAGCCCGCTTGGTAGATAATGGCCCACTCCCTCTCACAAAGACGATTATTTATGAAAAATAATCACATTGATTAGACAAACCAATTCACATGTCAGCTTGATACCGATGTCTGTATGTGTTTGATTCAGAAATACAATTAAGTTAGTTAATAAATTCAGCTAGTGACGAGTACGTCGCTTTGGGCTGTCTGTTACACCGCTACGTATCAAATGAGATATTTCCCGCTTTGTAACTTTTTGTATTTCGGTCTTTAGAGACGAACCTTAGATAAGAAAGGGTCAATAAAACATTATTGCTCCTTCGCTTTTCAAGGTTGATCTATACTCCATTTGAAATAAGATCAGACATTTAACTAAAACATTTTTACAGTCCGTTCAACCGATTTTGACTTTTATTGTGTTGGTAGCATGAAAAATGGCAGCTGCAGTAAACAGTTGGTATTGTAACCAGTTTTTTGCTTTTAATGCCATCCTTATGCCTACGGTATAGAAATCAGAATTGGTTGAATGGACTGTAAAAAAGGTTTGTTTAAATATCTTATTTCAAAAGGAGTATAAGTAGTTAAAAGAGTTTTTATGGACTGATAGCTGAGCTTAATAACAAGCAAATAGCATCACCGCTAGGACTCGTTGACCCTGGAATCGGGATAGAAATTCAAAACCATATTCTTTGCGTCCACTCAGCCAGTCCTGTTCCGAATATCGAAACAAAATCTTGGCGTTGAGCTGGCATGAAAAGGACGACATCATCTCCACAGTATAGCCATTTCCCGACAGCATTAATAACGCTTTCAGTCCAACCACATTCAGACAAAAAACTAAAATCCAATTATGACAAAAAAGTCAACTAAAAAAGTATAAACAAGACAGCAGACAGACAAATTCAAAATCCGGAGTCACACGTGTGAGGGATAAATCGAACAGATTACCTGTGACTCCGGATTTTTAATTTGTCTGTCTGCGATGTCTTGTTTATACCTTTTTAGTAGACTTTTTGTTTTAGTTGAGTTTTAGTTTTTATAAATTTTATTTATATTTAAATTATTTTGGCGTTATAATATAATTATACATTTTTGAAATGTGCTAACTAAGCCCTTTCATTTGATACCCAACATGGCAACTTTTTTTTTAGTGCATGCCTTTGTGTCCTCTAGAGGGCGCCATATTCAATGTAATGTGACATCGCACAGCTTATAACCAGCGGACGATCAAGACGCTTCCAACGATACCTCATTTGTCAGTTTTTCAAGTTTTGAGGGAACAGATCAACATACGTACATACATACCGGTCAAAATCATAACCCTCCTTTTTGTTTCGCCGTAGTCGGGTGAAAGGCGATAAATAAATCCTATTTATTTCATTCTCTTAACAAAACGGTGTAACATACGATCTAATTCATCGCTGTGGTATTAGTCCCATTTGCCTAATTTCGATTTTGGTTAATCCATGGCGAGGCAATTTGTTAGCCCATACCTAAATTCTACGTGAAATACATTTACATATGTATTTATTGAGTTCAACGGATTATGTGTGTGAATCGGAATTGTATCATTATACAAATTGTGTTTTGCATGAATGCTTGTTCAATTGGCATTATTTAAGTTGGTACTTGCTTTAGGATTTAAATTGAGTACTTTGGTCCGCGCGTGACTGCTAGTCACCGCCAGAAGTATGTCAGCGGTGAGACGGGGGAGGGCGCCATTGATAAAATTAGCAGACTGAGTTAGCTTGGCCTTTGTGTACCTCCCTCGTCTTACCACTCACATACCTCAAGTGGTGACTAGCAGTCGCGCGCGGACTATAGCTTAGTTCACGGCTCACGATTTATATTAGTTCTCCATGATAAAATGACTGTATGTCCTTTTCGGGATTTAAAGTTACTGCTGTATCGAAATTGGTTTAGAAGGTCTGTCATTCAAATACGTATACTCCATTTGAAATAAGATTAAACATTTAAACAAACATTTTTTACAGTCCGTTCAACCAATTTTGATTTTTATACCGTAGACACTAAAAGCAAAAAAGTGGTTACAACACCAACTGTTTACTGCAGCTGCCATTTGTCATGCCACCAACGCAATAGAAGACAAAATCGGTTTAACGGGGTGTAAAAAAGGTTTATTTAAATGTCTAATCTTATTTCAAATCGAGTATAGACACTGAAAAACAAACTCGGTAAACAATGTAAGTGGCTATGATAAGCAAAGCGCCATAGGCTACGCAATGAGCTTACTCCGTTATGAACCGCTTCTGATCTTCACAGGGTTGGGCAGTGTGTTAAGTTGACAACAAATGGATCACCATCAAACAATAATTTTACACAAACATTTGTAACCTCAGACCAAATAAAAAATCAAGATAGCGCTGTGAACAATACAGTGAAGCATGCCAAAACTACATCTCCACACACTTTTATAATCAAACTACACCTCACTAAGTGCACACATGTTTACGAAACCGGCTTCAGGTCACTTTTGACAGCGCTCTGTTTATTAGGTCTGAGTTTGTAACTTCAGATTTAAAATTGGAACACTACAAAAATCCTAGACTCACATTTCTCTATTCCACAATAAATATAAGGAAATTTACGTAGACACACAGAATTTCAAACAACGCGCTGTGACGGCCACGTAGCACAATAAAAGTAGGAATAGTAAATAAAAACAACAAATCTAAGCTCGCCTTTAGGACAAAACCGGGCTGTGCTGGAAAAAGTGCTAACTCGTAAGAAATGCCTGAATAGGGCTGCTACAAACTAGTTTGAGAACTCTCTTTTGTTGAATTTCAAGTTTACGTAACTATCTCTGACTACTGAATGTTCTCTCATTGTTAAGTTTTTAAGGGACCTGTAATGGGGTAAAAGCTGTGGTAGCTGGCATTAACTAGCGTAGCTTTTAAAAGTTATAAAAACTAAAACCCAACTACAACAGACTAATTAAAAATCCGGAGTCACACCTAATTTATTCGATTTAATGCCCGCCCTAACACGAGTGACTCCGGATTTTTAATAAATCTGTGTGTCTGTCTGTGATGTCTTGTATACGTAATACTTTTTAGTCGACTTTTTTTGCTGTAGTTGGATTTTAGTTTTTATAGCTTTTATTAAAACATTTTTTTTATTTCATGACTTTATTTTCTCTAGAGGGCGCCATATTGAATGTATGTGACGACACATAGCCTATAACATGCACGTAAACGAAGCAAATGGCGTATGTATGGATCGTAGCAGGTGGCGTTCTGTAGTTTCTGCCGACCCCCATGGAAGAAGGCGTGACTTTATGTATATTTGTATGTAAGATCAATTCAGTCTCGTGAAACAAAGCCTCTCTAACAAAGAGACTCCACAAAGCATCATCACTCCATATTCATATCTAACGAAACCATACTGAATGAAATACACCGAAAACCGTCCAACACTGTTTTCAGTGTCCGACTCGTCTATATAACGTCGCCCATGGGCATGTGACCGCCCGTATTTTTCTAAATATTCATGAAAAATTATCGAAGATTAACTTTGAAAGGTCAAACGTCTTTCTTTAATATTTTTCTTATTAATATTTTTATTTTTTTGAGTAGCGTTTGCCATATCTCCGATGTTATTGGCTCGATTTGCATTCTGTTTATTATTTCTAAAAGCTTATGATTTATTTTATCAGATTAACTAAAAAGAAAGAAAGAAAAGAAAATAAATTAAATATATTTATTTGACCCAGGTTAAGGGCACACAAATCGAAAACAAAAAAAGAAAAAAGAAAAACAGAGAAAGCTTAAAACAGTATTGTGTGCCTCACAGCTGCTAAAAATAGACACAGTTCTGCATAAATGCCAGACTAGTGCCTGACGCTGGTTTTCAACTGAATCCTATGTAAAAAAAAATGTCTACTATGAAAAAAAAAAGGAGGTGAAGAAATTTCTTTAAAAAAAAAAAAACCGTATTTATTTAAAAGACACAAATAAACGTCCATAAAACCATAGGATTTTGAAAAAAAAAAGTAACTACAAGAAAAACGAAAAAATAAATTTGATAGATCCACCCACCCTCCCTTTTAAAGTTAATTTTCGATAATTTTTCATGAATAATCGGAAAAACACGGGCGGTCACATGCCCATGCGCGGCATTGTATTTTATTGCACAAATCCAACATCCATGTACGCACGACCCTAGATTTAATATCAAATAGATATGAGTAAGTTACTCGCTCGCGGCGATATAAAGCTTGCGTTTGAAGTACGTAAAAACTGTACAAATGATCAAATTGTTTTAGAGTGTTCTGATGGTGAAAGAGTTGTAGAACGGGGTGACTACAGTACTGATGACGATCAATAAAGAAGAATGGAAGAAGAAGATGAAATGTCTTGGGATAAGGCAAGCAGAATGATATTACAAAAACTCTGTCCGATCCGAAAGGGGCACATATGTTAATACTGCAATAACATTACCAAAAAGTAATAAAAAACTTATTATTATTGAAAATAAAAAAGTTATTGCTCTTTAAAATTTACGTTTTTAGTACCAAAATTATCCCATATCCATAAAAATTTGATAAATTTTCAAAAGGGGTAATAAGCATAAGAAGTTATGACTTATAGACACCCGCTAAACGACGGCCGCCCGCGGCCCATGTAATTATCCGGTAAAATTCTCCATTAAAAAAAAAAAAACAGATTCTTCTTTGAGATGCTACTTTGCAATCAGTATTTTGTTTGAGTTATGTTATTAAATTATTATTGTTTGTTTATAAGCTGTCAATAGCCAGTGTTGTAACACTCGTCAGTAATATTACGCAATATAAATTGTCTATGGCTTTGACATTCAAGCAATAGACAATCTTGACATACTTCTACTACTTGGTTACGAGTCTTTTGGCTAATTTGTGAAAGTGCTTTTTATGTAATATTTTTTGGAATATGCGTTTATTTTGTGCAGAACAAACAATTTTTCTTTTTTTTTCTTTAGGTTCCAGAAAATTACCACTTAGACTATCAATATGATTCTTAACAACACCTTCACGGATCGGACAGGGTTTCTGTTATACGCTGTATAGATGCCATCAAACCTAATTGACTTTTATCAATATGTCTGTAACTTTTGCCATTCTTAATGTAATAGTGGAAATATTTCTTGACAGCCAGCTGATACCTAATAAAGGTCTAAAAGAGTAATCGCGGGGTTCCTTCCCGGCTTTTCTCCATAGGAAACGTCCTATTGGAACTGTGCTCCTAGCGTCTGACGTTTCATAAGTGCCCTTGTAAACCTACATGAGCACAACTATGGGAAATAAAATATTTTGAATTTGTGTTTGAAAAATCTGTCAATCAAAAAAGTATAATATAACATCATGCCTGTATTCCGCGAAGGGTTAGGCAGAGGTGTACCAGTAGTACACCACATTTTGCCAGTTATGTTTAAGTCCCGTGTAATAGGGGGCGAGCCTATTGCCATCAGCCGGGTAAAAATCTAGACTCCGGGCTGCTACTGAGAAATTCCAAATGGAAAAACCCAAAAACACTTTGGACCCAGGACCTCATACTCAGCGGTAGCGCTTTGCGACAACTAGACCAACGAGGCAGCTATAAAAATATTTAGCGGATTATACCTACGTAACATCGGTGATGTTCACCAACAAAACATTACCTTACTGACTGTCGAATTGCACTTCACAATATCAAGCCACAAGATGTCATATCTTGTTGCAAACAATACTTTCCGAATTCAATTCAAGAATTGCAACGAAGCTGAATTCAATATTTTTCTTTCACGAAATATATTTTTAAAATTTTCATTTTACACACTGAACCAGTTCACTTTATATCGCCATTTGCTTCATAAACAAAAACATAACGAAGTGAAGCCACGTTTGTGTCTTCATAGCTTTTGTGAACACAAAAGCTATGAAGACGATAAAAATCAACGGAGCTAAAACGGCCAAATTATATTTTGGCAATGCTTCGACTCTACTTCTCGTTCAAACAGTGCTGAGATTCAATGAGAATTGGCAAAAGCTTTCGATGCTCTGTCGGTAGCATGTACATATATTGGGGCCAAGTGTTCGGCCGAGAAATTGTTTCTGATTTTTTCTTCGATTCACAAAAGGCTTGCTTGCATAACTTTATTACGATCTTCTATAGAAATGCCATGGGTCTTTTACTCTTTTACATCACTATCCACATACCGAGTTCACCCATTGCCGGGTTAGGCCTCTCATTGTTTGTACCTATCTCCACGTTCCTCTTCTTTTTTTACTTTTTCCAAATTTAAAAAAATACTATAGAAGTGGATATATTTAGTAACCTGTTGCTTGGTGTGGCAACACGCCGTGTTCGAGTTCGCGAAAAGTCAATCGTCATCCTGAGGATGCCTCGTTGAGAGGTGAAACATGTGTCGATTTCTTTCAGGGTTTTTTTAAGACTCTTTAGAAATAGCTAAGCGGAACAGGTTACTTAATATATCCACTTCTATTGTATTTTATAGTGGATTTCCGCAAGGTCACGCCTGAATCAATTAACTTTCTTCCAAATTAATACTTCTTTTAACCAATGCACGTAAGTTGCAAGTACTTTACGCATGACCTATTTAAAGAACATTACCAAGAATAATGCTTATTCGTCTTTGATGGCGATTATCAGAATTTTAAAGTATTGGTTTATATGTCGAATTTGCCAGATTCCTCTTCTATACATATACTTCCACAGGAGAACTAAGGTGACCCACATAGCCCGAAGAATTGCCAAACTTAAGTGGCAAGGCACATTGCTCGCAGAACGGATGGCCGTTGGGGCTGAAAGGTTCTGGAGTGGCTACCGCGTACCGGAAAACGTAGCGTTGGAAAGCCTCCCACAATATGGACCGATGACCTTGTGAAGACCGCAGTAATCCGCTGGATGCGGGAAGCACAGAACCGGTCGAAGTGGCGGTGCTTGGGGGAGGCCTATGTCCAGCAGTGAACGTCATTCGGATTAAGATGATGATCTGGAATGATGATGATGATGACATTTATTTATAAAATAAAGTCGCTTTTCGTGTCTGACAGTGTAACCGCGTTGTTCTTTTAAATTACACAACTAATATTGATACGGTTTTTACCATCAGCTAGAGACTTAATTCCGCAAGGTTCATGTGCAAATACATTAATATTCGATTGACATTTAATAAAGAAATCTCGATGTTTTGTGTGAAGTCATAAAAACCTGTGCGAAGCAGTGACGGGTCGCTAGTCCTACTAATAAAAAATAATTTATAAATGCGAAAGTTTGTGAGGATGGATGGATGTTTGTTACTCTTTCACGCAAAAACCACTGAGCGGGTTTGGATGAAATTTAGCACACAGATAGTTCATAACCTGAATTAACGCATATAATATTTTTTATCCTCATATTTCCACGGGATTGAGATCTATGCGGCTGAAACTGCGGGGCGCTGCTAGAATATAATAATTTCATCTTCTACAAAACACGCCAAGTTATATACTTTTCCCTTGTTTTGAGTGTCAGTTCCTAGTCATTTCCATATTATTATTCTATTTCTGTGCTACATTTTGTGCAAGTAAGATACGGGCGAAATCAATAGTCCAACTTGGGACGCTTGCATTCAGTTTCATTTCTCTATTTTTTCGTAGTGAGCTCTGGATTGTAGGAATATCGGTATTAGGTATGCGGTGTAAAATTTTCAGTCACTCCATGTTAACAGTGGTATTCGGCTGCATCCTGTTAAAGTGGAAGCTGATCCAACATAGCTGGGAAAAGGCTAGGCTGATGATGATGGTTTTTTTTTATCAAGAAACCGTGTGGATCCCGATTTTCTCTAAGTTCAAAACCTTTCTGTTTTACATATATACGTTCCATTAAAGCTATGCTAGTCTCTTATAAACGCCGTCGGCCAATTACAGCGTCACGCCGTATGCCGCATCACGATGCTTACTACAGAAATGTATTGTTGTGGTCTCTTTCACAGTCAACGTCCTTGACGTTGTACGCGGCATTAAAACGCTTTGCGTCGCGTCTCTAGTTATTTCAAACCATTGCAGCGTCAGGTCGTATCAAGTGAATGGAGCCAGGAGGCGAAAGAGTGGCGCGAGGAGGCGAAACGCCGGGGTTTAACTCCGCTGCCGCGAGAAATCACTACTCAGCGGACAGAGCTCCGGAGGGATCTCATAGCGTCATGGAGAGTGCGATTGTCTCAACCCAGTGCTGGGCACGCCACAATTGCGGCGATAAGTCCCCTCTTTGAGGAGTGGCTAGAGAGGCGCTACGGCGTCCTCACCTTCCGCCTGACGCAGGTCCTCACCGGACACGGTTGTTAAGGGAGGTTCCTGTTCCGGATAAGGCGGGAGGACACGTCCGGGTGTTGTCACCATTGTGTGGATAGCCCGGAGGACACGGTGGAGCATACGGTAGAGGTCTGCCCGGCTTGGGCGGAGCATCGTGTCCTCGTGGAGGCGATCGGCGGCGGTGATCTCTCGCAACTGGCCCTGGTCCAGGCCATGATACGGAGCGATAGGGCATGGGAGGCCGTCACCACCTTCTGCGAAGTAGTAATGCTCGTGAATGAGGATGCGGAACGCGTGAGGGAGAGGCAAATTTCGCGCCCTCACGCCCCTAACCGCCGCAAGAGACGCCCTGGGCGTCGGGAATCGCAGGGCGATTCCCGACCAGTGTGCACATATTGTCGTCCAGTGTGGACATATTGACCACCGACGCTGTGACGACGTTAAGACGTCGGTCGAAACGACATCTGACTTCAGAGACATCGCATAAAATAAGAGACCAAAGCCGTACCTACACGTTTCTGAAATACGGAAGTAAAATATGTCCCCATTTTTTTAATATTCCTCTTACCTATTTATTGCGAGCTACCTACGTTTTTAGGGTTCCGTACCCGAAGGGTGCCAAACGGAACCCTATTACTAAGCCTCCGTTGTCCGACTGTCTGTCAGCGGGCTGTATCTCATGAACCGTAATAGGTAGTTGAAATTTTCACAGATTGTGTATTTCTATTGCCGCTATGACAACAAAATAAAAATAAAAGTTATAATTTAAGTGGGTCCCATACAAGAAACGTGTTTTTTTCGGCGTTTTTTGATAAATATTGGTACGGAACCCTTCGTGTGCGATTCTTTTTTTATTATTTTTACTGCCATATTAAGTTTTCCTTATTGATTTTTCATAAGCACTTATTAGATTGCTCTGACTTTGTTTTTTGTATCAATTTTAGTTGAAGCCATTTCATTGCCACATTTTCCTCAAATTGGGAAAGAAAACATCCTGTATAGTCTTTAATGTACATGGAGGATGACACGTATAATGTACGCACTTGTGTACACACTTATTTGATAAATATAAACACATGTTATACATGTTCTTCTGTACACTTTCAATGTAAGTAAAAATCAATGAATTTGTGTAATATAGCAAAAGTTTTTGGTAAGTATACCGGATAAGTGGTAAGTATTACGGATTATCTACTGAAGGCATTTTCATGAAAGAAAATGTTGATTTCGTAGAGAGACAGTTCGGTCCTTTTATACCCAAAGAGTAGGAACAGCAGGGACGTTACTACATTTAATCATTTCAATAATACTTTAGAAGAAAACTCCTTAGTCCCATGTAATATGGGGCGAGCAAACTCAAACTCAAAGCGTGTATTTCAATTAAACGAATAGGGATGATGACTAAAAATTTTATTTATTTCCGTCAGCTAGGTTATTAAAAAATATTGGATACGTATTTTATTCTTTTTTTTTCATTATCAAAAGATTACGGCTATATATTGAGTTAAAATATGCCATGACGTCACTGGTAGGTAGATTTTATACTTACTTGTGACGTAGCGACCCCCACTCCCCAAATTTAATGCGTTTTCTAAGCCATTTTTTATTAATATGATAAAGCAAAAAATAACACAACAATAACATAAAATCAAGCCTGTATTCCCCGAAGGGTTAGGCAGAGGTGTACCTGTACTACACCCACAAAAAAAAACAAAAACAAAATACTTGTCTAATAATTTATTATTTTTTGACTGACGGACTAAGTAGAATTCCTTTTTTTTACCTAGGTATCATCCATAATACAGATAATTTGGAATTTAAAAAAAATGACTTTCGTCACGGAGCCAGTCAGTCAGAAAGATAAAGCTGCTTGCCCGTTTGCTGTGGGTGAAAACTGGCGTGATGTTATTTTGTGAATAGAACGCACATATTCTATAAATATAGGTGCAAAGATCCAAGTGATCCAATCCTATGCTAGTGCAATATCAGATCCATAAAAGGCGGATGTGCACGATCTCGACTAAATGCAGCCGCATTCAGAGCAAAATTTAATGGTATTCGAGATAAATTTGATGGAATATTTCGCCAAATGCGTACTGGGGATTTCAATTTAGAAGTGACGACTCCTTAGTAAAGTCTCTGTGGGATTTCGTACTAATATTATTTGGGTGGATTGAAAGCTGTTTTCACTGTAATATACAGTTCTTGCATATTTTATGAATTAAAGCTTTCTAAATTATTTTTGGCAAGGCCATTTTGTTTTATTTTAGCTTTTCCTAAAATAAAGTAAGAAAGAAAGAAAGAAAGCAAAAATAAGCAAAGGAAGCTGTTGCAGTATTTGAAAGAAGAGTGAAAGAACACTATCTTTCCACTTCGTCATAGTTGCGTACCTAGGTATTTATTTTGTATTTTTATATATATATATTTTTTTTTTTAATAATATCTTAGTGTTATTTATTTTAGAAGTATGAATGTTAGTATGTATGTAAGTATATTCTCATATTATTTGTTTTATTTTTTTAAGTGAATTGTTTTTATTTTATGTATTTTACTTTCGCTCTACTCTTACACACGGTGTTTACATCTCTTTTTATCCTCTGTCAAACCGTTACTTTTCCTTTTCAACTCACAAGGTCAGTAAACCAATCTGAACAAGAAACATACTTAGCAAAAACAACTCTAACAAAATTACCATCTACCCGCATTTTCCTTAGAATTCAAATCGGCATGTGTATCCGCGAGCTCGTGCCTACGATAAATCAGCCGCACGTGTTACTGATGACCGGGCTTCGTTCTGATCGATGTTACTCCTGGCTATTATGGGCCTGATAATGTAAGTATGCCTGTTTTGGGCTGTGTATGTGGAGCAACATGTTTACTTAAAAAATACTGTTTTGTAACTGGTTCTCTAAGTTCTGTAGATTATTAGAAAATCATCTACCTAGCTTTTCCCAGCTATGTTGGGTTCGGCCTCTAGTCTTCGCGGCTGCATACCAGTACTTTACATAGACCGACTGCCTATCTGACCTCCACAACCCAGTAACTGGATAATGACCCCTTGGTTAGTTTTTGAGGCTACACGTACGGTCAAAGATCTCCAAATGATAGACGCGACCAAAGGCTTAACGTGGATTCCGAGGCATGGAGGAGATCCTTCAGGTGAAATTTTTACCTTCGGGTCGGCATGAACTATACATCAAAGTCAGTCATGGTAAACAGGTTAGCCAGTAGGTTAGAATCGTTTCAGGACCGAGGCTCTTTTGTTGGATCTGAAGGGCTCCGGAACAACTCGTATACTATTCTATGTTGTATTGTGTGCCTTTTTGTCTAAATAAATGTATTTTCTTTCCTTTCTTTTTTTCTGTCTGCTCCAACTAATTCACGTGGTATATTTACACTCTTAATAACTGTGCGGCATGTACTTAGCATAATCAGCATATAATGTTCTCACTGCTGAGAAACAGACCTCGTCTCGGTAAGAAGGAGAGGGCCGTAATCCACCACGCGGGCCCAGTGCGGGTTGGTAGATGTCACATGTCTTCGAATTTTTGGTTCTAATACATACCGGTTTCCTTCACCGTTTGGAGAGCAGTGGTGATGAAATAATTTACACAAAGTAAAGCACCTACCTAGGTTCGAACCTATGACCCTGCAACTCATAAGTTGGGTCGGTTACCAATGGGCCAGCAGTGCTCATTGACATGTACTTGACCTATTTTTTAACCCCTGACGCATAAAGAGGGTGTAATAAGTTTGACCGCCGCTTTTAAACGGGTGAACCAATTTAAATACGATTTTTTATTGTTCCTTGACATGTTTTATCAAAATCGTTTCAGCCATTTGAAGATTATCAACTATTTCTAGTTGATGAATGGATGTGAGTATCTTCCACAGGTCTGATCGATTTACAATTTGGTATTCTGTTTCTTCAATGATATTAGAAGAACATAGTAACCTTGAACTGACGCTGCAGCATCACCTGGAATTGTGTCGGTGTGAAATGTTTGTATAGGGGGTTTAAAAAAATTTACTGTTAAAATTGTACTTGCAGTTTTATCTTTCTCCAATGCTTGTGTGAAAATTGAACGAGACTCTTATTGAGTGACTGATAGACTTTACTAGTCACATTCGGAAAACTGAAAAGTTTAATCTTTAGTGCTACATGCTATGAAACCATTTCCAACCTAGATATTACTGTATACTGTGAATATTGTGTGCCTTAACCTAGGTCAAATAGTTTGTTCTTTTATTCACATGGGGATGCTCTTGGCCTGCATCTAACCTGATGGTAAGTGATGACCAGGCCGAAGGTGGAAGCAAGCTTCACCCGGAATCCTCAACCATAGAGGAACTGGCTATCTTACCTCTAACTGCCGAAACACAACAATGCTGTTAACATTTTATTTTAGACTTAGATAAAATGGTGGTAGCTTAGCCAGGCGGATTTAGAACAAGTTCTACCACCAACCAAACTGTGCAGAAAATTTTGCCCCCACTGAGAATCGAACCCGGGATTTCTGGCTCTCAGACAGGTAGTCTAACCACTAGACAACAGAGGCGGTTTTCTTTATCATCACTAAAATATTCTCATGTCGGTATTACACTAAAGTAAAAAACGCTGACAAATTGATCACCCTTTCACGAGCACCGCTCTTACTTTCGACACAATATCCCGGCATTAAAATTCAACGTCATTCATTTTAAAACTTTTCTCAGAGAGAAATTCAAACGCCGTTCCTGTCGTCCCGCGGTAATTTCCCGCAAAAAATAATACCTAACCAAAAAATACCAACCGTTTTTGTTCAATCCGTTCAGATCGTTCAATTTTCGTTGGATTCAGTTTGAGAGGAAACTAATATGAAGCATTACCTCCGACTGAATCCCGGGATCTGGGATTTGTCGGGATTTTTATTTTTATAACCTCAAAATGCATCTCGGGATTGTGCTTTTGTAATATAATTTTGTGTCCGTTCAATTCCATTTCGATTTGCAGGGTTAGAGTAAAACGGTTGGTTTTTCCAAATATTGGTCAATAACTTTTTATGTAGACTCTAAAATCTTTTCAGTTCAGAGCTGAAAACCGATATTATGGCTAAAAGACCATTATTGTGAGTGGTCGTACTTAAAGACCAGAATTGTAATAGAAGTGTGATTTTTTATCGGAAAATGGCTAGCACATCCAGGTCAATTACTAAAACTATTCCTTAGCATAGCCGTTGCATTATATTCTAAGTTCTATTTTTTATTTATTTATTATTCATTAAACCTGACTTGGTTTCCGTACGTCTTTTTCGGGCGACCACTGAAAATCAGCGCTGTGCTGTGGGTCCCCATAGCACAGCATCATGCTGAGTGGAAGCCTTCTTGTCACAGTCATGACGTGCAGCTGTCGACTATTCCTGTTTTGTGCTCGTGATTATATTTAAATCTTATGTGTTTTATTTTATTGTTCTACTCGAGTAATTATCTTTTTTTACGCACGTGTTTCTGTGACAAATTAACTTATTTTACTTTCTTTCTTGTTTTCTTACGCCCATATTATCTTCTAGGACCGTATCATCTGCCTTGCATTTTCCCAACTATGTTGGGATCGGCTACCAGTCTAACCGGATGCAGCTGAATACAAGTATTTTATATGGAGCGACTGCCTATCTGACCTCCACAACCCAGTTACTAGGTAACACGGTACCCCTTAGTAAGACTAGTTTTCAGACTTTCGGGCTTCTGACTACCCGTAATGACTGTTAAAGATCTACAAAATGGCAGCCGGGACCAACGGTTTAACTTGCTTTCCGAAGACGGTGGGGTCTTGATAATGGGGACCATGACAAAAAAATATTTTTTGTCCGTCTTGGAGATTATTAAAAATTATTGGATACATATTTTTTCTATTTTCATTTCATCAAAAGATTACGGCGATACATTGAGCTAAAATGTGTCATGACGTCACAAGTATGTAGATTAATACATACTTGTGACGTAGCGACCCCCACTCCCCAACATTAATTCGTTTTATCTAAATAATTTTTTATTCATATGATAAAGCAAAAAATACGTGTTTACTATTTTTTATGTCTCTAGTCGAGAATTTCCTTTTTTTGACCCAGGCATCATCCTTATTAAGTAGGTAATGGATGATCACCCATCCACGACTGGTTCGTAGTAAGCGGCAAGGGTAGCTTAATGTTCGATCGACCCGCGCGGCTGTTACTATGTAGCTTCTAGGACCAAATAGGTAATTTATATAAAACTTCCCATTTTTCTCTCATAAAACAATTCTTCAGACGAGCAACACATGTGGCAATACTTCACATTAGCCGAGTGAATAGTGATCTCGTATATATAAGACAAAAAAATCGCGTCTGTCCTCCGCTTGACGCCTACGTAATCGTTTGAGTGGCTTCCCTTGTATCCTTAACATGAATAAATCGGCGGACGGGGACTATAAGGCTGTGTACGCACTAGACGGGGGAAAGCTAAGTGGCTATACAGAGCTATATACGAGCTTAATCGACGCCGGTACTGCGAATTGTTGCGACCTTTCACACCAATTGTGTTTGGTTATCGGAATCTCCTTTTCTAGAGTTTTTTTGGATCGGAGTTTTCTACCACACTCTGCAGACGCGATTTTGACGGTCAAGACACTTTTGTGGCGGAACAAAAGTGTCGTGACGGTCAAAATGATACACTTTATTCGGTATAGCTCTCATTCGCCAAGTGCGCACAAGTGAAAGGAACTTTAACGTCTGCCAAGGCAGATTCCACTGTAGGATATCCTAACTAATATTATAAATGCAAAAGAATATTAAATGAAATATTTGTTTATTTTTGAAGTGAAAACTTGTTTAGGCGCGTTGAGCATTTTTGAGATGGGAAAAAACAATTGAACTTGCGACACCGTTACCGACACCTCCTTTTTGTAGACGCGATTGTGCTCTTTATTTATATCACGTTACGGATCAATGTTCTATGCAAATATTTTCTTGTTCAAGTTTTCACTTCTGTCGGCACTCCCGGAGTGCCACTGTTTATTTATTTTATTTTAAAGCCATAGCTACTGTAAATGTGTTTCGCAATTACCCCGCAGGTGCGTTCTTAACCTTACCAACAAAAAATATTGACTAACTCCAACTTCATTTTATTTGTGTGGGAGCGAAAAATATCGTCTATTTCCATCGGTATATTTTTGTTTCCATTTCCCGATTCGGATGAACAATTTTAATATTTTGTGACAGGCTAAATACCTAGATTCTGTCCCGAAATAAAATTCAGAATCGGCGAGAAAGAAAAAAAATGGCCGTTTGAAGCGAAAACTGAGGCCCATTTTTGTAAGAAATAATGTTACAATGGTCTGTTAAATCGTTGATGAAGACAAACGCCTTAAATAAATGTGTTTTTTACTTTTTAGGGTTCCGTAGCCAAAGGGAACCAACGGGACCCTATTACTGGGGCTCCGTTTTCTTTTCGTCTGTCAAAGGGTTGTATTTTTTTAACCGTAATAGTTAGGATACCTAATGTTTTCATAGAATATTATAGCCTCTATAACAACAAATAGTAAAAATAACTTAAAAATTAAGGGGCCCATACAACTAAACTAAATTATTTAAAAAATAGAAATAATGTAGTGACACTTGTGTGATTTGTTCGAACGATGGAAGGAGTGGAGGAAGGCCATTGCCTAGGAGTGTAACGGCACAGGATAGTAAAGAAATAATTGTACTGTGGTACGGAACCCTTCGTGTGCGAGTTCTACTTGCACTTGGCCGCGTTTTACTCAGATAATGTACAGGCTAATTAAAATAATAAAACGTCTAGTTTTTTTAAGCCAAGACGAGATAAATTATTAAAATGCCTTTATTCAAGATAGGAAAAAAAACTAGAGAGATAAAACGGTTTTTTTTACTATCCGTAAATCCTGGCATTTTAAAACCTCAAGGAGATAACTTCTTTGAACAAAAGCTCCATTAGTTGTTTATGAAATCCCCTTTGAAAATAACTTTGCGATGATTTTAAATGGAATTGAAATTGTTATTTTTATTGAAATTGCAATATGAAAGGATGGTATTAATCCTCATATTGATTGGTGGATGAAATGATAAAGATAATTAGTGCGGCCCCGCGTTGCCGCTCGCGTGATCAAATCCTTTTAAATGTGGTCAATATGGTTTTTAATCTGTTTTTTGGTTTGTCAGATATTTGTTTTCGGAATTCTGCTTTGCATTTGTATTGTATTGTGAGGAGCTCGTGGCTAAGTAATAAGCTACTCTTGCCGGGGCTGGTCCGTAGATGGGTGACCATCTTTGCATACAGATACATGTTAAGTCGTTGGTCCCGGCTGTCTCCTGGTCCCTGTGGATCTTTGACAATCGTTACGTCAGAAGCCCGAATGTCTGACAATCAGTTTTACCAAGGGTATCGTATTACAGTTACTCCGTTGTGGAGGTCAGATAGGCAGTCGCTCCATGTAAAATACTGGTATTCAGCTGGATAAGGTTAGACTGGAAGCCGACCCCAAGATAGTTGGGAAAAGTCTAGGCAGATTGAATGTGACTTGTGAACCACCAAAGAAAATGTTTACGAACAGAGAGACAAGCAGTCGTCGCCGACGGAACGAAATGTTGCCATTTTAGATATTATATTTCTATAACATTTAGGACTAAGTATTGTATTTATTTTATTTTTGATTTCTTCTATTGTTATTTCACTATATGCTGCACCGGTTGAAGTCATCACGTCAACGCCGGCTGTCGCTGAAAACCAGCGCTGTGGCTCTGTCTCGCATAGGGTCGCAGCATTATGCTGAGCGATGGCCGTTTTGCGTGGATGTGATGCATATATTTTCTCCCAAATTGTTATTTTCATGTTTCTTTCCTTGCGTCATGTTTACCGCAAATAAACGTATTTTCATTTTTTTTATCTTCCATTTTTCTTTCATATATATCTTATGAATGTATTTATAAAGCTTTAAGGCCGATAATTGAATAATTTTGTATCATGTACCAAGAGGTAGATTAAAATTAAAACGTTAAGAACTAACTGCTTTATATTGGTTTCGTTTCAATTTATTTAAGAAAGATTCTTTTGTGTCTTTGACTGAATATGTAGACCTTTTAAAAAGGCTTTTAAAAGATTATAAACCTGATTGCTGATGGAATTAGGTTTTCTACAGTTTAGATCTAAATCTGCGGTCGGTTCGTGGATAGGTGACCGTCCACTACATATCGAGACTCTTCCGTGCCTCGGAAAGTCTTTGTAAAGGGTATCGTAATACCCAGGAACTGGGTTGTGGAGTTAGTCAGCTCCATGTAAAATACTGGTAGTCAGCTGCATCCGGATAGACTGGAAGCCGACCCCAACATATTTGGGATTTTAGGAAAAGGCTAGGCTTATTGACTGAGTTTTTCTAATCTATCTAAGTACTGTGATCCTAGTGCTCTAGTCTGATGTTTGATCAAGCTATAATAAAAGATCGCATACACAACGCGTAATCTAGCAATTCTCTGTATACAAAAAAAAAAAGGGTGGCATGGACATCGACGCGAAAACTATTACCGTGGAATTCAGTACATGATTCTGAACACCCTTTTTTTCTTTTTGTTTTTGGGTGGGAAATTATCACATCTAGAACGCGTAGGTATTGCACTTTTCTATGAAACAGCAGATGTTTTTAAAATAACCGACGAAAAATTTCAACGCAGGGGGCTTCAGAATCGTGTACTGAATCTATGGTAATAGTTTCCGCGTCGATGTCCCTGCCATCCTGTATATGAGAAAAAATTATTCACTGGGAAAAATAATACAGCCTAGTATTAAATTCACAGTCAGGAATCCGTATTTCCAAATCCAATAGTTACGAATAATTTACATAAAATCCTAGAGTTTAACAGAGCAACCGGTTTCAGATATATTTCAATAAACGTGCTAAAATAAAAATATAATGTATGCGCAGGCGACGCTTGGTATAAATTGAGCCGATTGTTATCCAGGCGATCGGTTCGGCTCGGCATATCATAGATGTGCGTTTTGCGTGGCGATAGGGTTGAACGGTACTTAATATTTATTATTTAGATCGTAGGGATAAGTCGTGCGTTAAAAGGGTTCAGCTATAATGCTTAAATATTAGCTATAATGCCAAGTTTTGCTAAAATTGAAATTGAATTGGGGTATTTTTTGTATATATTTTGCATTTAGTTATAGGCTTGCTTGCTTGTGAAAGAAATTTCACGAATGCCAAGAAAAGATTTTGAAAGGTTTTTAGTTATTTACAATTTGCAGACTTACTGAGAATAAGTAAGTATTTTTGGCTTAGCTTGTTTTCCATTATATAAATTGTAAAGAATTTAACTCATACAGTCACTTACAAAGTAAACTATATACTTTTTCTGTTTATGAGCAATCAGATTTTTTTTTTTTTCATTTAATCTTTTCGTATTCAAAAAGGTACAAAGGCGAACTTAATCCCTTAGGCATTCTCTACAAGTCAATCAAGGGCGCTGAAGAGATTAGATGGCAGGTGCTATGTTTGAGAGGAAAAACGAAAATAAAAATATCATAATGAATATTTATAAAATAGGTAAAGATATATATTTTTTTTGTTCTTCTCCATAGCATCCTACTACGCTTTGGAATGGACAACCAGCTTCATCTTTCTGACTGATCGACTCGTTTGACAATTTAAAAGTGCCTGTAAAGAGTGTAATCGAAATATTGAACTGTTTTTTGGTTCCCACAATTTCGTTATGAAATTACAGCCTTAGAGAAAGTATCTTTAGTTTAGCTTGTTTTCTAATATTAATCCCTTAAAACCAATGGGTTTTAAGGAATTTAAATCACATGGTACATCTTGCCTGATAATCAGAATTACATTTATTATTATTTTTGTAATACCCACATACTCGTGACAGCCCTACGCAACAGGCTTACTGTTTCCCTGCATTTGAATGCAGTGGACGAGCTGCATGGTTGATAGACATTATCCATTCTCGCTTACTATATCCATGCGCGAATATGCTAACCAGTGCGAATATGCGCCATTTGTGCTAAGCGCGCTTTACAGTAATTATTCATATCATAAATTCTGATGTTCCGTATTATTTTGCATTTAATGCTGGTAATTTTGTGAATATAGGTCGATGAATTAACTTCTAATTATCGGAGTAAATCGATTGATGTGTGAGGTTAAGCTGCTTGATGAGGTTAGTTTGTGGATGGATTTGAAACCGGCCAAGTGCGAGTCGAACTCGCATACGAAGGGTTCTGTACCACCCGTACAATATTACGCAAAAAACATGTTTCTTGTATCACCCCTTGAATTTTTTATCTTTATTTTAAGTTTATTATTTGTTGTTATAGCGGCAATAGAAATACAAAATCTGTAAAAAAATCATCTGTCTTAACTATTACGGTTCATGAGATATACAGACAGATGGACGAACGGACGGACAGCGGAGGCTTAGTGATAGGGTTCCGTTTGGCACACTTTGGGTAAGAAACCCTTAAAAGTAAAAGAAGCTAGGTTAAAAAATACATCTGTTGTTTGTGAGGCACCTGACTCATTTGGGCTGGAACGTTTTTCAGACCTCTAAGCCGAATTTACACACATAATTAATTGTTCATTGACAATTTCACACGTAAATAGATAATTATTTACACTTGAAATTATCGATGAATAACTTAGTTTGCGTAAGTAGTTTTGTAATCTAAATCTGGCTTTCGGCACATTGGCACCAATGTCATGGTGCAATGTCATGTCACGGTTAAATAAAATACCTTATGAATCAGTATTTTTAAACGCTTTCAAAAAAAGGAGGAGGTTCTCAGTTCGTTGGAATATTTGAAGTATTTTGTATTTAAGTTTTTTGCCATCGACTTCCGAAATTAAAGTTATTTTTCAATTTGTAGTTTGGAACTCCGTTGTATTTTTTTTTCACAATTTGTGGGTTTGTTTGTAATTCATCAGTTCCACTTTACCAAATGGTGCTTTTCGAGAGCAAATGCACGAGTTACTATAAAAATACCCAAATCGCTATAGGTGTGCCTATAATATTTGGAGAGTTCCCTCGATTTCTCCCAAGATCCCTTCATCAGATCGTGACCAAATGACAATGGGACCAACTTGGAAGTATACCCTTTCAAACGAAAAAATATTTTTTCAAATCGGTTCAGCCGTTTTCAGTAATCGGGGAACATAAATAAATAAATTTAAAAAATATTTGTTGATTAAGTATATCGTGCATGATAAACAGAGGTTTCAAATTCCTCAATTGTTTAGTTGTTACGATAGAGCTCATACAAAAATGACAACTTTTACGGTATCCTATTTCTTCAATTTTAAACAAAGAAACATACATAAACATAACATCACGCCTTGTTTCCCCGAAGGGTTGGGCAGAGGTGTCCCTGTAGCAGGTTCACCCACATTTCGCCAGTTATGTTTTAAGTCCCATGTAATAGGGGGCGAGCCTATTGCCATCAACCGGGCACAGATCCAGACTCCAGGCTGCTACTGAGAAATTTCAGATAGAAACCAATAACAAAAAAAAAAAAAAAATTATGTTAACTACACGACGACGTTATTGATGTTGTACCTACCTATAATAAGAGAGTAGGTAATAAAATCTTTCACATCCTGTATACGTATACAGCTTGTGAAAGATTTAACTATTAGGTACTCATATTCTGCCTGCCTAGCCTTTTCCCAACTATGTTGGGGTCAGCTTCCAGTCTAATCGGATGCAGCTGAATACCAGTATTTTACATGGAGCGACTGCCTATCTGACCTCCACAAACAGTAACTAGGTAATACAATACCTCTTGGTAAGACTGTTGGTCAGACTTTCGGGCTTCTGACGACCCGTAACGACTGTCAAAGATCCACGAATGACAGCCGGGACCAACGGCTTAACGTGCTTTCCGAGGCACGGAGGCGTCTCGGTATGTTAAGATGGTCACCCATCCACGGACAAACCCCGGCAAGCGTAGCTTAACCTGATGGATCGACCCATGCGGCTGTCACGACCTCCTCTAGGTACTCATGTTATAGGATAAAATTATTATCTTTGAGTTCTAAAGATAGTCTTAAGATGAAGAAAATTCCACAGACGCTTAACCTCTAACATTATCTTTCCAAAAACAAAATTGAACTGCCAGCCTCAGCCAATGAAAGCTCAAATTGAATAATTCACTCAATAAATTATCATAATTGAGTCAAATGATGGCGCTGGACCATTTAATTGTGCTTCCATTATGTTAGTTACATATTATCGTAACCTAATATTAAAGCCTACATAATTTTGGCCTTATTATCATGTAGATCATAGACAAGGATGGATCTAGATGGGACATCTGTCTATCTACCTACATGATAGCGCAATGTTATTACCTGAAAAAGCACGACTACGGCTACCATCTGTCCGGATTAATTTGTCCGGACCTGTCCGGCTTTTGCCCCCCACCCGGCTTATGTCCGGCTTTCTTATTTGTCCGGGCTCTTCGATTTAAGGGGATTTATTTATGTCCGGGTTTTTTTTTGCAAATGTCAGGACTTTTCAAATTTCGAAATGGTGAACCACGCCTACAAAAAGTGAAAATAAAACTAGGTTTGTCGTCAGTTTATCATAGATGAAAAGTTATGATAATTTTTACCACTTTTATAGCCATTTGTAATACGAAAAGGTCAGTGTTACCAGCATTTGAGATAATGTTGGAATATTCTGTATAATTATCGATAGTAATTTCTAATTAAAAAATAATAATTTTAAGGTGTTTTTTGTTACTACTTGTGCTAATAAACGAATTTTCTTTCTTTTTTATCCATAAATGCAATAATGCTGCTTACCAACAAAAAAAAAAAGTAGTAGGTAGGTACTTTCCCGCCCGACACTAAGTACAGTCACGAGCAAAAGTATGCATACACTTGGCAAAATTCAAAATGATTTTCTCGTGGAATAACGACTGCAACTTGACATAAGCCCTATGTAGTGTGGGACTGTGGGTTCCAAGATACTATATTCCAAACAACATACAATTACAATCAATACATCGGGAGAAAATAACTCTAAAAAGTTGATAATTATATACATATTAGTGCTCGTGACTGTACATAATTAGGGTACCAGACGGAACCCTATTACTAAGTCTCCGCTGTCCGTCTGCCTGTCAGCGGGTTGTATCTCATGAACCGTAATAGGTAAACAGTTGAAATTTTCATAGATAGTGTATTTCTATTGCCGTTATAACAGTAAAAAGGTCCCCCTTTTTTACTGTTATAACGGCAATAGAATTTATTTACATTTAGAATTATATAGAATTTATATAGAATTTATTTTAACCCTTTATTTTTTTACCATACAAGAAACGTGTTTTTTTCGGCATTTATTTTCGAAATATACGGTTTTATTTATTTCATTAAATCCTGCGAACCAACGCCTATACTCCAAGTACCAGACATGGCACATCTCTTCCGAGAAACTTGATCTATGCCCGAATCACTAACGCTGTTTCAGTATTTAGTTAAATTTGCATATTTTACCCGAGAGCTACTGTTGTCTTAGGGCTGTTGACCTTTTGACAGTTAAGCCACTGCCGTGATAGTCAAGTTCTGTTGATCTTTTGGTACTTGTTCAGTAAATCACTCCTTAGTCTTAAGTGGATTTCGCAAGGACCAAAATGATTTTAGAAACTAAGTTAATTTTGGAAAATAGGTAGACGCTTGGTAGACATAAATCATTTTGTCAATAAGGATGCACAATGAGCGCGGGTTTTTTGTCGATGCGCACACGCAGGTAGTAAACTGTCGATAATACACTCACCACAGTTACGCACAACACTAGTACTGCTACTGATTCTAAGTGCGAGCGAGAGGTCCGATAAAAATGATTTACGACTCTAACTTAACAGTGAGGTCGGTGATTGTCTTAAAATGTAATTAGCAAATTAATTCTTTATTCCTTTTGTACTAATTCCTAATTCCATTCCCTTTACCACACACCCACTCATAGAGTATATTTAACCTTTCTCAGAACATTTAAACATTTTCTCAACAATGTTAGCAAGTCCACCTACACAAAAAACCATTGAAAGGTGTTTAACTACAAAGAAGGAAGCTTTTATTCGCAACAAAGGTATAAAAAAGCGATATAAAAGTATTCTAACTCCATAAAATAATGAATTTCTGCGCTCACGAAAGTGTCTGGCGGAGCAAAACCACCAAGATGATTGAAAAAGTTTAATTTGACACTTCACAATATTCCACAGATGAGTGAATGTATAGAACCTTCGAAAGTACTCGTGGAACTCGAAATGTTAGGTGGAAGGACCAATTTTCTTTTAAAGGTGACAAAACTTGCGTTAGAAGTGGTCCTTTTATCGTATCAGCTTGTAAATATTGTTGTACAAGGGCTTTTTAATGACTTTTGATCCTTACTGTCATAAATACTCAGTGGGCTAAATAATAACAGCCACACGGGTGATTTTCGAGGTTAAGCAACGCTTTCCGAGGTCGGTCAGTGGATGGGTGACCATCCATTACATATCGGGTTCCTCCGTGCCTTGGAAAGCACGTGAAGCCGTTGATCCCGGCTGTCATTTGTAGATCTTTGATAGCTCAGAAGCCCAAAATGTCTGACCACGTCTTACCAAGAGTATCGTGTTAGTAGCTGGGTTGTGGAGGTCATATAGGCAGTCGCTCCATGTAAAATACTAATATTCAGCTGCATCCGGTTAACAGAAAGCTGACCCTAACTCGTTCTGAAAATGCTAGGCAGACTCTCCTAAATAATAAATATAAATCTGACGTTTTCCTGCCAAAAATCCTAAATACACCAAAAACTTACATTTTATCATTTGATGACACGATACTTAGACCTCAAACCATTTTTTTTACTAAAAGCAAAGAAAAAAGCGAACATCTTTTTCACCAAAAATTTGTATGAAGATTTTTACGTACAGCCCGATTCAAACTTTATGGCGGCTCCGGAACATGAGGCGAGTCACTGCGCAGTAACAAATTCATTTGTCAACGGAGGTGAGGGGTGGGGTACTGCGCAGCGAGTAGCGCACTTCAGAGCCGCCATAAACTTTGACGCGTACTATACAAACGAAAGTTTCATATCTTCAATTAATTTCTTTGCTACCAAGAGACTCATTATTGCTATATGAAAGTTTTGGGCGACAGCTTGGCCTCCCAAATATGGCTGACCTTGGCTTATGACCTTCGTAGAATAATGCCACAAACACCCATACCAGCCCAGTAATGGTTTGTTATTGTGGGAACAACACTGTTAATAATCGCGCTACATTTATTTCTAGTTTTTTTTTTTAAGGAGCCTGAAACTATGAATAGGAATTTTAATAATTTTATACTGAATCACGTCTAAATTTCGAGTAGTGTCAATGATTTGGAAAAAATATATGTTAAATTAGAGTATTTTCTTAATAACTTAATATAGGAGTATTCTAGATTATGTTTATATTACAAGTGAAATTAATCTGTAAAGTTAACGCAAAAAAAACTTGTCTAACGCGGAAAAAACTGATGACTAAAAATCACGCAAAATCTATCAAGCGTATTTTTCTGAAAACTTCACCGTTTTAAAGATCATTTAGTATACGATTGACGATTAATCTTTTAGTATACGAGTTTTATTAAACCTTACCTTTTCTTTTATGTATAATAAATTAATAATGCGTCTAATTTGGGACAGCGCTCCTTGATGGGCCAATCCTATTACTGGCTGGACGTACGACGCATTGCGTGAGCTCAGTATAGAACCTAACCTAACCTAACCTATTTCACCCAGTTAAATATGACGAATCATACAATCTGCCTGCTACTAGACTATTAGACAGTGGTGAAAACATTTCTGAGGCAGATCGCAAAAATTCGAATTATCAAATCATCATACGATATATACACGATACCAACCTTTTTTTTTGGGTGGGAAATTATCAAATAACTTCTCACGCTCTGGGTGGAGCGGGAGGGCGTGTCAGACTCACTGACTAAAACCCACCCGTTTTTTTTTTTTTTTTAAAGGGCATCTCGCAGTTTTGACCACTAAGGTCTTGGCTGCTTAACCGGACTTTCCTGTGGGTTGTAACGTTACATTTTCCCAGAGGGGGAAAATGTAAGGGAAAATATAACAATATAATTGAATATTATAATATAATTAAAAATACAAGGGGAGTACAAAAACACAGTTTAACACTACTGATCGGCACTGCACGCTTAGGAGGTTAGGCCTCAGAGGAGGCCTGCAGCGGGAGGTAGTCTTCGGGAGATGGAGGCTCCGGCAGGGAGTGATTGACGGCTGGTGGTGGCCTCGGCGGGTCGATGACTCCGAGGGAAGGAAGAGTTGGCTCCGGCAGGGAGTGGGTGAGCCCCGGATTGGCCAGGGTAGGCCAAGATGGACTGTAAGAGAGACAGACCCTTTTATTATTATAAAGTCGGAGATAGAATCGGAGATAGATAGAATCCGAGATAGAATCGCCCGTTGCTTCTGACGGCCTCTGCTTTTATACCCTTCAGCTCGTTTCCAAAATCAATATTCTTTTCCATTTTCAAACAGTGGTTTCTTCAAATATAATCGGACCTCCTTGGAGTGCGTAAATTTCATAAATTTAGAACAATAGTTAATTTGTAGTTATTTTGTACAATCATAATATAAAAATAAATTATAATTAATACAATGTTTTAGCGGTAACAATAAAAATAATTGAAACTATATAAACCAAAAAGTAACATCATAGACTAAGCCAAACAGAAAAATAAAAAGAAACTGACAGTTTAACATTTGACATAGGTAAGTGTCACGACAAGAAAATCTACAGAAAATATCAATAACAATGAAATACAGAGCCTTAGGAATATTTAACACACCGGCAATGGTCATGCATTTATCTAGAGAGAACGTATGATAAAAGACCAACATTCTAACAACCAAACCGTAAGTAAAATTTATGCTCGGGGAAATGTAATGTTGCATAAATTTTACTTACGGTTTGGTTGTTAGAATGTTGGTCTTTTCGGGCGATTCTATCTCGGATTCTATCTATCTCCGATTCTATCTCCGACTTTATAATAATAAAAGGGTCTGTCTCTCTTACAGTCCATCTTGGCCTACCCTGGCCATTCCGGGGCTCACCCACTCCCTGCCGGAGCCAACTCTTCCTTCCCTCGGAGTCATCGACCCGCCGAGGCCACCACCAGCCGTCAATCACTCCCTGCCGGAGCCTCCATCTCCCGAAGACTACCTCCCGCTGCAGGCCTCCTCTGAGGCCTAACCTCCTAAGCGTGCAGTGCCGATCAGTAGTGTTAAACTGTGTTTTTGTACTCCCCTTGTATTTTTAATTATATTATAATATTCAATTATATTGTTATATTTTCCCTTACATTTTCCCCCTCTGGGAAAATGTAACGTTACAGGGTGCCTTAAGCTGCTACACTCAATGCCTCCAGCCAGGGGCAAAATACTAAACTAAATTAAAAACTAGGCGAACGCTCGCTAAGGGCACCCCCTGTGGGGTACGAACCTCGGCTTAGGGCGTCGCTGAGGGGAGGACAGCAAGAAGGGACAGGCTGGATCAAAATTGGTTTATATCATGATTATTAAGCGGGGTAGTTTTAAAGCTACGTGCTCAGCGGCAACAACTTGCTGGCACCTCGTTTTCGAGCAAGGGTCGGGGAGGAGTATCATTTACTCAGGGACACGGTCGCGGTCGCAAAGGACCTCGGCGGCGAGGTCGGAATGACGGGAGGCGTCTGTGTTTGTGTATAGTGCTGGTGGCCCTATTCTGCTCTTGGAGGAGAGTAATGGGATCATCAGGGTCGGAAAGGACATGCCTAGGACGGCGGATCTGGCTAATTCTGGAAGGGACATAATTGGCTGCTTCGACAACCAAGGGGTTGCGATGTCTAGGAGCGGAGTCAAAGTAACGCTTGGACATACGTTTAAGGAACTGGTGGATCGTAGGGATTTTACAGTCGAGATGGAGGATCTCGTTTCTGACATAGAAGGGAGCTCCCGTGGCTTTACGGAGGAAACGGTTCTGTAAGGCTTGCAACCTATGGATGGAATGGGACTTGGCGTGGGCGAATACTGCACCCGCATAGGTCATAATGGGTCGGATACACGATGTATAGATGCGCAGTTTGCACTTAAGTGACAATTTGCTGCGTGCATTTAGAACGAAATGGAGTCTACCTAGAGCGAAAGCGGCTCGCGAACGAACCGTCTTTATGTGCTCAGATAAGGAGAGATGATGATCTAGGAGAAAAAACCCACCCGTGTTCCGTCAGTTGCTTATATTGCCAGGGCCCGCAACCCCGGCAGACACGATTCCAACCTGGAATGCAATTTGTGATGCTGTTATACAAACGATGACACTTGACATAATGTTTTACATGCCTTATCTTCATTAATATCATTTCAGTCGAAGGACTTCGATTACTGGACCCTTCCCCAAGCGTCGCCACATCTACCGGTCCTGTGCTTCTCACATCGCCTTACATTCACGTTAAAAGAACTTTAGTGGCTATTAATGATACTATGCCTCGCAGCTCAGTTCTACACTGTCACAATTTGAATGTCATAAATACGCTACCACAAGGTGGACTGATGAATTTATGAAGGCCGCAGGAATCCGCTGGATGCGAGAAGCACAGAACCGGTTAAAGTGCTTGGGGGAGGCCTATGTCCAGCAGTGGACGTTAATCCGCTGAACTTGCGACCCAGAAGAAGTTGAAAAATAATGTCGAGAATTTCCCTTAATTTTAAAGGAAAGATTTACCGATGGTTGGGCCCAAATCGTGGGTTCAGCGGACAATAGCCAGGCGATTAAACCGAGTTATTTCATTAGCACTTGATCTACGGAATTCTATTAGGCCCGCGGTGTCCTCACGATATTTAGGGCCCCGTAGCTATATTACGAACAGTTTTTGTTTCTAAAAGGATTTCATTAACTTTGCCCGTTTTCACTAAAATTAAGGCGACACTTTAATGTAGTGCGTAAACATTAATCAGTAACTTAGCGCAAAAATCGATGTGTATATTAATGCTTAGACAACTCTTACTTACTGGTTGTTCTGCAATGTATTTCCAACAATATTGACAGACAACGAATTTGACTTAAAAAACGTGTCAAAAATGAAGATTTCAAGGCTTTACAAGTTGCTTAGTAGTAGTTGTAGTTGTAAAATAAAATACATAAGTACCTCCTTAATTTATTTTTTAAAGCTTCACTGTTATTATAAGAGAATTATATAAGAATAAGGAGAAGGAGGAGTTTCCTGTCTCTGCAGCCCTCCCTAACTACCGGTAGCTTGGACCCTGTTCCCGACACCGGCAGAATTCTATATTATATCTTTTTAGAGTGTATAACATATTTAAAAATATAATGTAATATGAAAGAAAATAAATAAACGAAATTATAATAATAATATTATAATTATTTAAGAGAATATAAAAAAAAAAACTTGGATGTCTGTTTTAATATCGCAAGACAAAATTTAAGGAATGATGACTTAGGTGAAAAGTGTAAATTGTAAATTATTTATAAATTTCAAAAAAGCAGTTTGGCAGAGGATAAAAAATATTTCTGTGAATAAAGACTTTTTATATTATTTTTTCTGGTTGACAAATGGTGTAACGGTAGTTTCGCTTAGGTCATTAATGATCGATGTAAAACCATTAGTAAGTCATTGCAATGTAACTTTTATCTCAGTAAGGTAAGGCATGAATTACAATGATTACCGAGATTTTTATCAAACTCATGGCAATCATTCAAATTAAAACGCAGATATATGACAGTGACCTTGAATGGTTAGCTTGCGTGTTCTGTACTGAGCTCACGGAACGCGTCGTACATCCAGCCAGTAATAGGATTCGCCCATCAAAGAGCGCTGTCCCAAATTAGACGCATTATTAATTTATTATACATAAAACAAAAGGTATTTTAATAAAACTCGTATACTAAAAATCAATAATCAAATGATCTTTAAAACGGTGAAAGTTTCAGAAAAATACGCTTCATAGATTTTGCGTGATTCTCAGTTTTGTATCCGCGTTAGACATTGTGGCAACACGCCGTGTTCGAGGTCGCGACAAGTCAATCGTCATCCTGAGGATGCTTCGTTGAGAGGTGAAACACGTGTCGATTTATTTCAGGGTTTTTTATGACTCTTTAGAAATAGCTAAGCGGAACAGGTTACTAAATATATCCACGTCTATTGTATTTTATAACTTTACAAATTAATTTCACTATGTAGTAGAAACATAATCCAGAATATGGCTATACTAAAATCTTAAAAAAATGCTCTTATTTAACACATATTTTTTCCAAATCATTAACACTACTCGTTTAGACGTCATCTTCAGTATAAAATCATTAAAAGTCGGTTATCGTCACCTTAATACATTAGTACAATGACATAAAAGTTACATTGCAATGACTTACTACTAGTTTTACGTCATTCTCGTCAGATCGTGAATGTGTTAATTTAGGGATCTGCTTACATATCGGTTACGTAGCTATTACACGAACCGTTTTTGTTTCTAAAAGGATTTAAATTACTTTACCCCGCTAAATTAAACTACGGTTAGTTTAGTATATAGTTTAGTAAGGTGCTATACAAAAGGTGTAGATTTAAAGCCTATGTAAATTTTCGTGTTGATGCAAGATAGTAGGGTGTCTAGGGTACCTAGGGTAGTTTTGAACCCTGGATGACGTAAAATGTTGTATTATAGTTTTATCGCAGTAAGTTCTTCAAAATAGGGTCTCGTTTTTATGTGTCATAAAATGGTCCTGTGTGGCGCTGTAATCAAATGGGCGTGTAAACCGGTATCAAATAAAAATACATATTTTTTAGGCACAACTTTAGAATTTCTGAGCGATTCAGACGATTGGCGAATGTTATTAACTTAACCTCAATTGTCAGATAAAAACATCTTTAAGTTGATTTCGTATTCGCATTTCGGGTTTAAGTATTTAATTAATGAAATCAAAGCACTCAATTAAGTGACACTACAAATTGGCGTCCACAGGTACGTTTTCTGATCTATTTGTTTACATTTTTATCTGATACTTTTTGAACACAGTATAGTTACTACTACCAAATCTGTGCTTAAAATAAAAATCACCGCAATCATGATAATTAAGTCCCACTCCTTAATCTCCTAACCATTTTCTTTCATCGCCATTTAATCTTCAATGAGAAGCTTAAAGGGGTAGTCAGTTAATACATTATTTTTATAAGCTCTCTTCCTTATCAGATGGTGCTCAGTTCTTGAGATGAAACTTACTTAATTGGGACGAGAATTCTCTGGATGCTGGAGTAACAGTTTAAAAGAATTGGTTTACCACAAGAGATAAAAGCTTTGAGTGGAATTCCTAGAGATATGAATTGAAATATCCTTTTAAGTAAATACAATGTTATCAGGGAGGATTTTTGTTTGAGTTAAAACTTGGTCCTAGGTTCCGCTTTGCTTAGAATTGTACAGACAGGAAAATTCATTGCTTATCAAATTAAAACACTTCTGGCTCACTCTGCGTTCAGCGCTCGGTGGGGCAACACGCCGTGTTCAGGTTCGCGACAAGTCCATCGTCATTCTGAAGATGATTCGTTGAGAGGTTAAACACGTGTCGATTTCTATCAGGGTTTTTATAGCTCCATAGAAATAGCTAAGCAGAACAGGTTACTAAATATATCTACGTCTATTATATTTATTTAAACACTTCGTCAATTTGCCGCACTATAGCCATTTCATACAACTGTCTTAGAGTGACAGTTGGAATTATAAATAATTTGAATACACAAAAAACCCTATTCCATGGGAATTAAACATAATTTTACAGATAATTTAAGAAAGTTGTCTATTTGCAAAAAAAATAATGGGTTTCTCCCGTCTGGCAACGCTCCCGTTTGGCAACTCTAAATATACATTGGTTATGTTTGTAGATATTGCGTACATCACTATAGGTAAGTATATGTAGCGTTGCCAGACAGGAGCGTTGCCGGACGGGTGTAATTCGAAAAAATATTTCACTGGTTTTACTATGTCTGAAGACAATTTATTTAGCTTTTGGGACAATATTAGGATTGTATATCTTATTATACTATCGTACAGACACGAAAAGACTGACTTTATTATGACTCGTACGGTATAATATGGTATATCTATAGTCGATTTTGTTCATATTTAGGGTTCCGTACCTCAAAAAGAAAAAACGAAACCCTCATACGATCACTTCGTTGTCCGTCTGTCACACCGTTTAATTTTCTCAGGAACGCTTGGAGATATCAAGTTGAAATTAATGTAGAATACGTAGATCTATGGTCCCTTGGAGCTCTAAGTCAACGCTATAAAAAATACGGCCATTTATGTGACATATACTCGCAAATAAATCAAAACCTGGGGTAATTCCCGTGGGCCTAGAATCATGAAATTTGGGAGGAAGCAAGGTCTTACAGCACAAGTAAAAAATTAGTTTTTTTTTGCTGTTTCAAACTTACATTTGCAGTTGGAGAAATGACCGTGACGTATATCAATGTTTTTCAACTACAATCTTAAGTTTGTTCTTGGGATAATGTCATACCATACGGAACCCTTCATTGTGCGTGGTCCGACACGCACTTGGCCGGTATTTTTATTATAATGATCTTATAAAAACAAATGCGTATTATTTTGCTTGTAAGCCCAGAGGTAACAACTGTGGCTTATATAAGTATGATGATCTGATAAATTGGAGCATTGTTATTGATAACAGCACGTGTATTGAGTCTTTATATTTGTTTTTGATATTACTTTTGTTTTGTAAGTAATATTGTTGTGGATATAAGTTATCGCTGAAGCATACAAACCCATAACTAACAGTCGTTTCGTCGCCTCGTGGCTAAATGATAACAGCCGCACGAATCAATCTTGAGGGTTAAGCGACGCTTGTCGAGGACGGTCCGTGAATGGGCGATCACCTTACATACCGAGACTCCTCCGTGCCTCGGAAAGCACGTGAAGTTATTTGTACCGCCTGTCATTTATAGATCTTTGACAAACGTTAAGGGTAGTCAGGAAGCCCGAAAATCTGACAACTAGTCTTACTAAAGAGTAATATCGCGTTCCCCAATAACTGAGAAGTGGAGGCCAGATAGGCAGTCGCTCCATGTTAAATACTGGTATCCAGCTGCATCCGATTAGACTGGAAGCTGACCCCAACATAGTCAGACAAAGGCTAGGCAGATGATGACGTAGGCCAAGATCTATAAACGTTAATTAGCTCATGCTTCGACTTAGACATGTTCCCGTCTCTGCCTTGCACTTTTAGTTTGATAGTTGTGCTGCAGTGACAGAAATAATGCTTAGCCTAAGTAAGTGCTAACGTTTATAAATCTCGGTCTTAGTATTAGGTACTCTAGACTACTCTAGAGCATAAATACACCACAGGGACGTCAAATTCATACACCAAAAATTTTCCTAAGTTAACCACAGCCGAATCCCCGCGTGACATTTAAAAATAAGCCCTATTTAAGTTGGAATTAAGTTTAAAAGTCATCTTATTATACAGGAACACAATCTACAACTTACATGAAAATGTCTAATATTCATTTAAACTTTTACATCGGCCCGCTTGGGAGACGGATTTTCTTTTGGTACTGTGCTTGTACAGACTATGTGCTGTCTTAATTTAAAACGGTATTTTTTCTTGAAATTCCCAAAAAATTCAGGTAAAAAGAAGCTATGAGAAATTGTGAAAGTTGTCAAAGGGGTTAAGAGCTCAATTAAGAAAACAAGTCTTAAAATGCCGTTTTAGTTTTTGGAGCGAAAACGCCCTGTATGAGGCACCTGCGAAAAATATCGATAGGTGCCGTATGTAGAATACCTCAGGTGCCGAATAAGCGGGTGCCCAATGTGGAATACGTCGATTGTTCCATGCGATGGTATTACTAAAAAAAAAAAAGAATGTGAGTGACAACTTTCAATAGGGAAACAGTTCCAAGTTTTTATTTTTTATTTTCAAGACTTCTGTTATAAATTATCATAAAAAATCAATGCAATTTACTTACAACATAAATACGAAAATTGGTCCATGTATCAAAGTTACTATTCATTTACCGAAAGAAAACCAGTAGCACACATGTTGAGCAATAACATAACATATCTACTTTTACCTACAATTAAGTAGCAATAGATCAAGTAATTGCTAAATCATTAGTTAAACCGAACAAGCATTCTCCCATTTAACTTATGACTGGTTAAGACAAGGCCTCACGCTATGGTTAAAAGTTACCAGAACTATGATCATTAGAAGTAGCAAGGTTACGACATGTTCTAGTTTTGACAGGTTAAAACCTCAAAGATGAAATTAAGTAAAACAGTCGCCAGCATTTTAATGCATTGTTTGTTCCAAAATTATCAGATAAAAGTGTTAACAAACCCTGTTCAGTTATCAACTTTATGTCTCAACAATTTTTCTAACCATGCTTGAATAACATAATAAAATTGTAATTGGAAAATCATCGACAAAATGGGGTTATAAAATTGTCCTCGTTGTCAAGTTAAAAACATATTTAAGTTGATTCAAATAATCAAAACAGGCAATTAGTAATGGCACTACAAATTGGTATCCACAGGTATGTTCTCTGATCTCTTTGTTTACATTTTCATCAGTTACTTTAGAAGCAGAGCATAGGATTAATTTATAAAAAATATTGCTACAAATGAGTGCCTTGCGGTTGCCATCTAAAAACATATAGTCAAAAATTTACTTGTATATCTTAAATCTTGCGAAGCTGTCAAAAATGATATCGTTAGCTTAACAATCTCAATTAAACTGATACTGAAAAATATTAGGTATCACTTGAAATTGCTCGCAGAACAGATGGCCGATGAGGCCGAAAGGTTCTGGAGTGGCGACAGCGTACCAGAAGACGTAGCCTTGGAAGGCCCCCACAAGGTGGACCGATGACTTTGTGACCGCAGGAATCCGCTGGATGTGGAAGGCACAGAACCAGGCAAAGTGGCGGTGCTGGGGGGAGACCTATATCCAGCAGTGGACGTCTTTCGGCTGAAATGTTGATAATGATCACTTTAATTTACTCACAACTCCAGAAAAATTAAACTGAAAGTATAATACATTATTTAAATCTGCCAACAGAATGACAAAACACGGAGTTTAATGTAACATATTCCCAAGTCGTGAGTACCACCGAAACATATTGTCAATTTCATGCTACTTCACACAAAAGTTTGTCTAAGGTGAACGTACACGGTCCTTAGGGACAGACGGTCTTGTCCCCCTTTTTATCGGGCAAAATTTTGGGGCCATTTTTTATAATTGCCAATCTTGCCCGAACGATATCTTTTGAAATTCGAACGGTCTGAAATGAAACGATTAAGAATTTAGAGAATTCAATTATTTTTGTGTAAAAGTTTTTGGGTATCGGCATATGGCGTGATTGGCATTTGATGTTGGACAGTATATCGTAATGTGGAATGGTTTTTTGTTGTGTAGATAGAACCTACTCGAATTGTCTCGCCAGCCAATGGCCTGATGGCCGAAAACCTCGATCAACATCTCATCAAGGGCCTGATTCAGAAGGCAGTAAGTAAGTATTCCTCGATACGGCTCGGATAGTGGGGAGGTTCCTATATCTGGAGCCCTAACCACCGGTAGGTTTGACCTGCTCCTGAGACAACTTTAAGAAAGTGGTCCACTTTCTTAAAAAATAAATATTTAAAAATATATCTCATAATAAACGACAACAATATTATTGTTTTCATCAGTAGCATTTCATTAAATTTCAACTGACTTCAAAAAGAAGAGGTCAGGCTCTTTTCAAATCAAAGATTTACCCAAAATATTCTGAATTGTTTGTTCATTAAGGAAACAATTCAAAATTACAATCTAGGACACAATCAATAAATACTGCACAAAGAAAATTCACCATGACACGCCAAAATTGCAAAATACAGAGAAGACGCTGACATGGGAAGAAACAATTGGTAACAATTAATTATTTTATCCTTTAACACTCAAAGATAACTGTTTCTAATTTACGTAACAGTTAAAAAATAACTATAAACCGCTGTCAAATTTAATTTCATAGTATTTAACGTTGATTGGTTCCGGCATTGTGATCGTCGGTTTTTTATAAAGATGTTCCGGATGGGTTACCGTCATATGCCAAGTGAACCGTGGCGGAGTTATTTTGTATCCCATTGCGACATGAGTAAGTATTCGACAGAGACCAAGCAGCAAGAAAAAAGGAACTATAGGAACTGTTGATAACGATAAAAGTAAGATGCAATAGAAGTGGATATATTTAGTAACCTGTTCCGCTTAACTATTTCTAAAGAGTCTTAAAAAACACCTTGAAAGAAATCGACACGTGTTTCACCTCTCAACGAGGCATCCTCAGGATGACGATTGACTTGTCGCGAACTTGAACACGGCGTGTTGCCACACCAAGCACTGAGCGCAGACAACACGCCGGTGGCCGCTTGGTGTGGCAACACGCCGTGTAGTCCGACACGTACTTGGCCGGTTTTTTTTTTTTGCTAGCGTATATTATGTCCCATTGCTGGGCAAACGCCAGAAAACTTAAATACGTATAAATGGATTGAACATTGAATATGGCGTCACTTTGCACCGTATTAGTTTTATTACCGGCACAATTTTTCCATAAAAACAAATCATTTAGTTACACTTATGCTACGACTATTTTAAATGGTGAATTTATGATTCTATGGTAAGTTATCAGTTCATAACTTTATCACTTGGATATTTATTACAATCAGATTGGAGGATCTCTCCGTATTCCTCCGTATATTATCCTTCATCCTTTCAGCCGAAAGACCTTTCCTGGGGCCTTCACAAGGTCATCAGTGGGGATCTAGTAGATGAGCTATGGGTTACTATAACCACACAGTAAGTCCCAAGCATCAGCAAAGAGCAGACCCAGGAAGAGATGGCGGGATGAACTCGACTCTTTTCTTAAGAGTCTACAATACCTCAATTTGCTTAGCATGATCCTCCGTTATATCGAAAGTACTGCAGCATTAATTTTGAAATAAATTGATTAGTCTAGTTGAAGATTAATGTTAATTAAGTATTATGTTTGACAAAAACACCATTCCAAAGAATTTTCTCGACAGAAAAAAATTACAAAGTGACCTCCAAGCTGAATAATAAACCACTAGTATTTAAATAAAATACTTCATATTAGATCCTGAAACTTTGCATAATAACTGAACTAAATATAAAACAAATACTAAGGTTATTTTTTTTAAACCATTATTTTTACCTTAAAAAGAAATTACCTAAACTATCGTCGCTTTCACTCAGTCCGCGAGCAGTAGTGTGCGATCCAGATAAAGAGTGATTCTGAGCTAAAGAATTATGAACTCTTAAAGATTGGCCATATACAGCAGAAGATAGGGATGAGTGAAAAGCGGGAAGGGAGGCTCTGCCCTCAGTGGAACTCAAAAGGCTGAATTCCAATAGTAGAACAATACAAATCTAAATACACAAAATGGGAATATTGTGTATCTGTCAATTACTATTAAATTTCTATCGGCTTGATAATCAATACGTAGCTTCTACCGAAATTGCACTCTGGCTTATTAATAGAATTGCATTGAATCGAACCTTAAATAATTCCCGTTTTGCGCTCCAAGAAATATTGTTGAACAGTCAAATATGAGGGGCAATCATTGTGCCCCTTTTTGTGGCAAATAATTCCGTTATTAATACTAAATAGCCCAAGTAACTGGGACTAACTTGAATGCAGGGCTAGCCGGCCACTGCCGCTGTTGGTCACACACAGTTCTAATCTAATCTAACCTAACCAAGGCTCGGATACCGGTAAAATTTTCAAACCGTTATTATTAACTTGACGCAAAGAACCGGTTTTTACGAGCCAAACTGAATGTAAGGGACATTCAGTTTGGCTCGTAAAAACCGGTTCTTTTTAACCGGTTTTGAAGGAGTCTTTACATAAAAGTTTTTTGGATTAAACGTTTTAGAGCAATATTAACCGGTTTTTTGTTTAGTAGTTATTCAGCACGGCATCCTCACAAGTAGTCACAAGTTGCAACGCGTTTACCGACATGCCGCTCGTCGTATAAACCGGTTAATTTAGGTTAGAATAAAGTTCTTAAAACGTTAACGTTCTTAAGAAAAGTTCGGAGAAAAACCCAAATAAACCGGTTTTCATTGTGGTATTTTTAAACCGGTTCCGAGCCTTGAACTTAACCCGTTTGGTAGGGATACCCTAGCTAAGTTACTGCGAACAACTGTGACAGAAAGTTAAAAAGAGGCTCAATTATTTTAAAAAGTGTCCATCATTAGAAGGTCAATAAATTTGTGGGGGATCAGTTAAATATTTCCCTTATTAATAAAGACCGTCGGTCTTAATAATAACGAACGGTAACTATTACTCACGGAAGGATACCGATCGATAGGTCGCGAGTTCAAATCTGACTGCGGTACTTTATGGCTGAGAAGTCTATTTATAATTTATGCTTAGTTAACTTAACTAGATGCGGAAAGCTGGAAACTGGTGTTGTTGAGCTATTCGATAGAGGTCTGTTTACAGTAGAGGTCAAAATGACAATTGAAATATTAGATGCTTATAATTGCATAACATAGATATATTGCATACGTAGGAACAACTTAGAATTCAAGTCTGCCTGACTTTCCTAAGAAAAAAAAAGTGGTAGCACTTCAGGAGCGCCGACAGAAGTGAAAACTTGAACAAGGTCGCCTTGGTGGAAGAAAAATACTTGTACTTATAGAACATTGGTCTGTAACCTTATCTTAATAAAGAGCAACAATCGCGTTTACAAAAAAAAATCTTCCGAAACCTTTAAAGTAAAAATATGTACTTGCATAGAACATTGATCCATAACATAATATGAATAAAGAGCACAATCATGTTTACAAAAATGAGGTGTCGTCATGGTGTCGCGAAATCAATGGTTTATTTTAGTCGCATCTCAAAAATGCCCAACGCGCCTAAAGAAGTTTCCACTTTAAATAAAAACTTTTGAATTATACGAAAAGTCGATTAATCCATAACCCCATAATAAAATGTAATAGATGTAGGTACAGTATTACTACTTAAAGAGTTATGAGGAACAGGGTGTAAAGTTCACTCATCTTCTATAGAAAAGAGAGGATCCTCCAACCAGACGGGCATTGTGTGAAATATTTAAATTCAAACCTGTACCCTAATTGCGTAACCTATTTTCGTAAGCAATTTTGTCTAATTTGTTTCATTTTGACAGTTCAACAACATTCATTGCGTTATTTACGTAGTTGAGCAGATTTTTTTTTTTCCAGCTAATGAAGCAATGGATTAGCAATCTGTTTCAAATCGAAACAAATTGTGATTGTGTTGTATTACGCAATTAGGGTACTGATATCAACAAACTTGTTAAAAATCATCGGATTCATCCTTCACATTAGATAACTTTTAAAATTAAAATTGATTATATTTGTTTTAATTTGATTAAAAGGTACTCTTAAAATTATAAAGTTGCGTTTTAATTGCTCTCACTTGTAAAAAACTCTCGTTGAGAATGTAAGTTTAAACTCCAGACCAGCTAACATAGCACTATAATTAAATTAATTAAAGTAATGAATAACATTGTGGTTTTAAGATGTGGTAAAATAAAAACAGAATTGAGGGCGCAGAAAAATAATTGATTTTTAAAGTGGGCGGTAGATGACATAAGCTTGAGAACCTTTGCTATAGAACAACCGCATTTCGCCTGTTATGTTTTTGTCCCATATAATAGAGGCTAGCCTATCGGCCCCGACTTACAAATTTCATCACCACTGCTCTCAAAATGGGGAAGGAAAACATCGTGAGGAAACCAGCATGTCCAAATATTCGAAGACTTGTGTCATCTAACAACCCCCACTGGGCCCGCGTGGTGGATTACAGCCCGCTCCCTCTCGAAGAGAGGTCTGTGTCCCAGCAGTGGAAATAACAGGCTGATAATGCTAAGTTATGCTATTACAGGCGTGATGTTATTTATTATGTGTAAAATAATAATAATAAACAACAATAAACAACACGCACAAAACAACAAAAATAATAAAAAACACAATATACATTACATATAATTAACTTAATTACCACAGATGCGGAGCATCTATTTTTCGCCGATAGGGATCGTAATTTCATTCAGAAAATTAAAAATAACAAGGTTTTGAGAGCCGGCGAATATTATTTTAGGTACTCCACACGAAGAGAAGGGTTAACATATTGGAACGTGTCCTAAAACTTTGTTAGTCTAACTAATTTCTTAACCTACTATATGGTAGCCAGTACCCAAAAGTTTTCCACAACAGCTGGTATTTTTCTAAACATTACTTTTTACATTCGCGTTAGGCTACATACAGTATCTACCCTCAAAGTTTCGAAGCCGTCCAAAAGGTGACATTTACATATTTTCCTGTTCACGTACAGCGATGTATCGACCACAACATTGGACACTTGACGATTTTTCAAAGTGTAACTAAAAACACAGATACATAGAATATTCCTTTATATACACGATAAATATCTGTATACATACATATATAGAGTACAGACATACAAGTAAATAAGACTGAAGTGTCTGTTAGTAATGTCTAAAAGCAGAAAGAAAAAAAGAAACTGTTTTTTTTACTTTCCGTCTGTCTGACTGTCTGTTCATATGTTACATGTAGTTTTCAAGATTCTTGTAAAAAAATAACCCACACATATCCTTGGAACGAGGTCCGCAGGACGGGCTTCACTTAAACCGTTGGGACCCTCATATTTAGTGGGCCAAGTGCGCCGCTGTCAATGCCCGACTAAAACATTGACGCACAGGTTTTTTCATGAAAATTGTCTGTTTGTTTCAGGTAAGACTACACGACTGAAGAGTTTTGTAAATAATAGCGGTAAGGAAGCCGTCGTGAGCAGATGAAATGATCTCGGGAGATGATGTTTTTTTGGTTTGTTTTTATGTTTCCTGCTCGTTTTTGTTTGAGGTTACACTTGACTGATCATCGGGTCGTGAGGTCAAAGTTTTTCTCTGCGTGTAACTATTATACCATGCGGCAGTAGGTAAATGCTACGATGGCAACCCAGTGCGGTTACCCGGCCGCCCGTCTGAGAGCGCTCGCGCAAGCTCCAGTTCGAATTGTAATTGTGAGTTAGTCAAGTAAGCTACCCATCAGCGAGCGAATGTGCGCGCGCTTTAAATCAAAAGTTCTGTTAGATTTAAACTTATGTGTTTCGTGTTATTATAGTGTCATTCTTATGTTTTAAAAATAACTTTAAAATACACTCTATTTATATAAAAAAGAAAGTTACGACTGTTCGATTAAGAAAAGAATTCCAAGATTTTCAACTACATATATACCTAAATTATAAATCAACTCTTGGAAATAGTAATGCCTAATCAGACAGCATGAAATACGTATATGTACCTGAATCACCTTTTTATTTTCACAACACTACTTATCCTCATTAATCTCATTACCAACCTCTTTAGAAACCAGGCCACACGATCCTCTCAATCCAGTCCACATACGCAGAAACCCTCGTATACACTCCTGGACTCATCTTCCTCCCACAATCCCTTCCAAAAGAAGTGACACCAACAATTTTGTGCAAAGGAAAGTTATGGATACAGTCAACCCTTTCTTCCATTATCTGCATTGGACCCCCAGAGTCTCCTTGGCAAGTGTCTCTTCCCCCATGTTCATAATCACCAGCACATATCTGGTTCTCTGTTATTCCTTCAGCTAAAACCTTCTTCTTGATCAAGAACTTCATTGACCGGTTGCATATGTCACTGGCTATTGGATCCACGTCCACTTTCATTAGGGTCTGACTTCCATAGGTTGCTATTGAAGCTGTTTTTCCAAAGCCTATGACTGTTAAGTTGAAATTGCTTATATCTTCTCCTAAATGCAGGCAAGCAATTCTTATGTCTCGATTTATCATGAAAGCAGGAGTCGCTCTCATCAACGCTATATCATGATATTTTGAAGGAGGTTTATACTTCGGATGGGGGACGATCTCGGCCACTTTTCTCTCTTGGACGAGTTCATCAATTTCATCAAACTCGAAGGTAGCTGTTCCAATTCTCATAATGCTAGCAGGTCCGGCGTCCCTGTCTTCTGTGCAGTGGGCTGCTGTTAGGACCCATTTTTCGCTGATCAAACTTCCACCACACTTCCACGAAGGTGGATCTGGTGCTGTTCTCCGAAACCCTATTAAGACCATGTGAGGGTATAATAAGAAGTCCACTGGGACTCTTACTCTAAGTTTTGGAAACAATATGTTATGACACTCCAACATAAAATGTCCATAAGTTTTGCAAGCCCTGAATGCTTTTTCACCAACTGCAGATCCTTGGAGCGTCATTGAGAGCAGGATTATCACCGTCAATTGTATCTGGATCATTTTCAGGAAGTATGTCTTCCTCTTTGCTTGATGTAAATAAACATAGTTCACATTTATACACAATCCCTTCTGTAAGTGCTTAATTTTTCTCACAATTTAACTTCTGTCTCGAAGGACCAATTCCCGAGAATTTAAAATTAGTTTGGCCTTTTAATCCCAGATCTATTTGTACAAATCCTTTTCCCTTTTGTTTGCTATGCGCGTGCGCACGGCCGTTATCAATGATTTACCACGACTACTGAATGGTGTGGTTTTACAGCCGTAATTGTAATCTGACCGTGGCTAATCGATATTCATTCTTAATTGCAATAAAAGTGCGCTCGACCCGCTATTTTGCGCGATTATTTTGTTCTTATTTAGTAATGGTGGATTTTAGATGGAGCGAATCCTTTTCAGATAGCTATTATCTTTGATCCATGACCTAGGAGATTGTTTTGGAAATAATAGCTAAACCATGTATTTTCAGAATATAATAGAGATTCAATTTATTGTTAATGACTACCCATTACTTTCTTTGCAAAAGAAACGATTTAATCCACATAAATAATGTTTTCATGCTAAATAAAAATAGAACTATTTCATTGACTTGCGCAAAATTCTGGTGTCTAGTATTGGACCTCACATACATTCATAAACTCTCGCCTTCTTCCAATGGCGGTAGGCATAAACTACAGAATGCCACCTGCAACGATCCTTGCATACTCCTTTTGCTTCGGTCATACGCCGGTTGCGAGTAAAGGTCTGACGAACATCAGCAATAAAGTCACTTCATGTCCCCCTCCCGGCTTTTGCCTTTTGTTAGTCACCATCCATTCATCCGCTCAACATGACCAAACAACCGCAACCGTTTAAACCGCAACAGTAGAACATGGTTTTCTGTGTTTGTTTTTCTTCTTCGAAGCACTCTTGACAGAGCGGTCGTGGTCTTCATGTAGTTTCTTGTCCAGTGCTGATGTGTTTCGCCTCACGATTTCTCGCCATCTACTCCGATTTTTGGTGTTTTAGTGCACTCTTACTCGGGTTCGCCCACTGCGGACTTAATTTGGTCAGTCCATCTCATGGGTGAGCATCCCCGTGGTCTAGTGCCCTGCACTCTACCCTCACGAAAAGACGCCCTATAGAGTCACCCTCACGCCTCGAGACGTGTCCAAATTGTTTGAGTATGCGCGTTTGGATCAGACAAGAAAGACGCTTTTTGATGCCGAATTCTTGGCGTATAGAGGTGTTGGTGCGAAACTCCATAGTTTGCTTACCGATTTATAAATAATTATTAGCTTAGGTACATCGATTTGGCGCGATAGTCGAAACATAAGACTGTTCCTCGAACTTCATATAATTTATTTCCCATTTAAATATTAAGTTTCATCTTAATATTATCTAAAAGTTATGAAGTCTACTGAAAATAATTTGGTCCTCTCAGAAAAGTGGTGGCACTCCGGGAGTGCCGACAGAAGTGAAAACTTGAACAAGATCGCCTTGGTGGAAGAAAAATACTTGTATAGAACATTGGTCCGTAACCTTATCTAAATAAAGAGCACAATCTCGTTTACAAAAAAAATAATCCAAAACCTTTAAAATAAAAATACTTGTATAGAACATTGATCCGTAACAAAATATAAATAAAGAGCACAATCGCGTTTTAAAAATGAGGTGTCGTCATGGTGTCGCGAAATCAATGGTTTAGTCCCATCTCAAAAATACTCAATGCGCCTTAGGCGCGTTGGGTATTTTTAAGTTTTCACTTAAAAAAAAAAACTAAAATGATCCCAAGATATATTAAATTGATACGTGAAACACTCTGCGCACTTGTCTTTCAACGTGGAAAGAAAAGTGCGATAAGTGCGCGTGGACAGAGTGTTTCACGTATCAATTTACGAATCATTTTCTTTTACATATCAATTTCCGATCTGATTCCCGTCAAATCTACGGAGTTTCTTTAGATATAATTTGACCCTGTATAGAATGTTTCTTAATCGATGATGATTATTCTTCTAAGAATAAATACAAGGCCCTTAAAAGGTTTTAGATTCTTGTAAACTGTAAAGATCTTTTGTGATACGGTTATAAATATATATAATTAACCAATGACGATACCAAGTCCTGGCTATGAATTTTAATGTACAATCTTTTGCTGTAACGAACAATACGTATCCCATTTATGGAGACTATAAAATTGGATATTATGTAGACAAAGGAAAATAATGATTATAATATTAGCCTTAAGGTGGTCCAAAGATCCGCGGAATTATTATCAGCTTTTCTTACAATAGAACAATGTTCTCAAAGACCAAAAATGTTATTCTTACATACATGGGGTTCTTTATAATCAGTGATACATCCCAGTTATCGTCTGTGAAACAGAAATCTCGACATAAATGGAACGTGGTGACGGGACATATTATGCTCGTGCGCTTTATAAGTTGCATGCCTAGGATTTAGAAAAGAGGATTAGAAGGATAGTTTTGTTCAGTCTACAAAGATATTTGACAAAGTTATTTAAACAAATGAATCTGGTTTATGGGTCAGTTTTATGGCCAAGTTGTAAAACATTTTGGAGTAATATTAGAGAGTGCGTGGCCAAATATCTAATTTTAACAAATGGATGCTGTATCAATCATAAAAGAGCCCTTTCGTACTATGACCGAAGTAAGACAAAAAAAAAAATTTGCATTTCCTAAATAAAAAATTATTTCAGATACTAAGTAATCACACCTCTCTAAAACCCTACCTGTCCACACCATTCCTCGTAACGATTTCGTTCCTCGTTTCTCCATTTCTTCCTTTTGAAATAAAGAAATCGGTGTGCAGTACAGCACAATCGGACGGCGCAATACAAACTTTAATCAGTACTGTACGACTGTGCCACAGAATAAATAGTTACAGAAGGCCAGCGAAAACACACGCACACATTGACACGCGTCTTCGTACAGCGAGTGCAAGCGTACTCGCGACTGTCATTCTTTTGAAGGTACAGACCAAACGAACGTAGAATCAGACCAAAACAAGAGCATTTTTTTTTCATATTCTTGTTTTTTTTTTTTTTTGTGTGGATAGACCAACGAAAGAATGCTGTATCCCTGTTTAACCAGAAAGAAGTGGAGATAGAATGTGCATTTGCTCGTTTGGTACTTTGGCACTCGCCTAAAAACAGTTTAAGATCTCTGTACGTACGCGTCTCTGTGTGTGCGTGGCTGGTTTCGCTCGGGTTATTATAGAACAGAATATAATATATCATAATATATACATTTATTTTCAAAGAATGTAGGTACGAAAATCGGTTGTTACAGATGTGAGAAATCCCTATAAATTCTACCTAGTATATATAGCACGCAAAAGTACATTAAAAAAATTACAATAACTAAATTTCATATAAGTTAACATATCGGCTAAGAAATCTTGTACAGAATAATAAAAACAATCTATAAATATTACTGTGAGCTGTTTTTTTATTATTATTTACCGCGCACGTGCTTCTGACGTTTCATACGTGCCCATGTAGATTTATGTGAAATAATATTTGATTTGATGAAGTCTACCTTCTGTATCTATCTATTCTGGGACTGTAGTCTCTACCTTACTTTATGTTCGGCCGCACTGATTTAAGAGGGGTTCACAATTTATTATACGCCGCCATTATTGTTCATGTGTGCACTTTTCTAGTTTGTATGTTGCAGAGTTTTTCGATGGGTACACTGCATGATATTATGATCCATTGTGTAACGGCGCCATACACACTATGCAAAAAGCCAAGACTCGTGACAGTCGCAGTTATTAGCAGGATGATGAATATTTTGAAATTTATTGAAAAACGTTCTTCCATAAGAAACAATTTTGCATTTAATTTCGACTTAAGAGTTAACACAACTCCTTATTTAATAAAACACACATACCTTAATTACTAGTACGTCTTAAATTTATTTTTGAAACGAAGTTCGTTAACGCGGCTTATAAACTTTCAGAAATTGTCACGCTAAAAAGTAAAATGATGATGTGGATATATTTAGTAACCTTTTCCGCTTAGCTATTTCTAAAGAGTCTTGAAAAGATCCTGGAAGAAATCGACACGTGTTTCACCTCTCAACGAGGCATGACGATCAGGATGACGATTAACTTGTCGTGAACTCGAACACGGCGTGTTGCCACACCAAGCACCGAGTGCAGTCTGCGCTCGGTGCTTGGTGATTCGATTTCTGCCAGGGTCTTTTCAAGACTCTTTAGAAATAGCTAAGCGGAAAAGGTTACTAAATATATCCACATCATCATTTTATTATGGATTTCCGCAAGGTCACGCCTGAATCAATTAACTACGCTAAAAAGTGTTAATACTTTCGACTGTCTTCTTCTAATTCAAAGAGAAAGAAAGAGAGAGAGAGATCGCCGGCAGAAATAATAATTTATGGTTTTACTCGGGCAGCTAAATTTACGTCTACGCTCCAAATAAAATAAATTTAAATTACAACTACTATTCTACGATTGTTCCCAGTACATATTAGGCTTTTATCTAAATTCAGGTCTAAAATGATATTTCTAGTAAATTTACCCACCGTTTTGTCTAGACTGAAATCTATTAGTAATATTTCAGGCGTTATTACAAGCAAATTATAAATCTTCATTGGAAAGGGAAATTGGTGGTGATACCAATTTGGTTCAGGGTCCAATTTGATATTCAATTAGTCCTGAATATATTATTATTTGGTCGCTAATATTGAATACGTTAGTGATATCAAATTGAACATTCACACAAATTGTTAGTTTATATGGGCAATTTGAATTGTTTGTGTTGATTTCCATTCAAGGATGTATGAAACTACGAATATGTTCAGAGAAATCGTAGCAAACATTTTGATTCTGCGTCATATAAACTAACTAGCTGTGCCCCGCGGTTTCACCCGCATAAGTCTCGATCCCGTGAGAATATCGGGATAAAAAGTATCTTATGTCCTAACCCAGGTCATGCTTTACCCATGTGCCAAATTTCATCTAAATCCGTTCAGCCGTTTTAGCGTGAAAGCGTAACAAAGAACCATACAAAAAATTTAATCTTTTTTCTTTATTATAATATATTAGTTTAGACAAGCTTCAAGTTAGGTCACGCAATAGCTTTTGAACTAAGAGTCGAATTCTGTATCCACATAACATCATACCTTGTTTTCCCCGAAGGGTTAGCAGAGATATAATACACTCACATTTCGCCAGTTATGTTTAAGTCTCATGTAATAGGGGGGCGAGCCTATTGCCATCAACAGGGCACGTATATCCGGGCTCCGGGCTGCTACTGAGAAATTCCTGATGGAAAAACCCAATAACACTGCCCGACCTGCGAATCGTACCCAGAACTTCATGCTCAGTAGTAGCGCTTGCGTGCACTACACCAACGAGGCAGTCATTCTGTATCCTTTTGTTTGAATTAGCCCGGAGTAAGAATTTCCCACAGAATGCTCAGATGGTAACAAAATACCAATAACCAAATGACGTAATACCATCATCAAAATTATTCTCATTCAAGACTTGAACTTCCCTAACTCACTCCCCAAAGATCCCAACCAAGACAATTATGAATAATCTGAATAATCTTATTTATAACCTATTCAAATTCGAGACACTAAATTGAGATTTCAATTACGATTAAACCGTACCTGGGACGTAACTGCATGTATGTGTATATATTCTCGTAAATATATGTAAAAGATGAGATATAAACTATTAGGACAAAATACGTATAGAAGGTCAGCTCCATACAATGAGCGGAAACAGGCGCAAGCACACATTGACGCGTACACGGCGATCTCAAACAAAGGCGAGTCGCGAGTGCATTTGCACTCGTTGTACGTGAAGCGTGTATATGTGTGCGTGCGTTTGCACTTGTTGTATGGAGCTTGCTTTCTGTACCTATCTATTTCGTGCTATTAAGCTGTAGACCGATATTCGTTCGATAGTCGAAACAGCCTGTGCCGACCCATATGTGTCTTGATTGCTCCCGGCACTACGCTTTGTGGTAAGGATGTGGGAACATATTGATGTTCAGTTTTCAATTTTTGTTGATCGTACACTAATTCCATTTTGGTGTATATAGCGTTGTTGAGAAGGTTTGAGAATAGACAGCGGTCCTTCGAGTTTATAGAAAGATACAAGATTTTCAGGCTTGAATTTTTCAGAAGATACAATTTTTTTTTTATGTGTTACGTCCTTCCTCTCGTTTTCCTGCAATCTGTGCACAGAACATTATAGGTACCCTAACAATCTGGGGGAATGATTGCGTGTAACAGGAAGCCGGAAAAGCGCGCGTGGTGCTAGGGTTGGCCGTCAGAAACGATCTTGACGAAGCCCCGCCCCTATAATGTTACTTATAGGTGAGACATCAGATGTTACACATCATTGGCGATAACTGTAAGGTAAGCCCGTTTTTTTAATTGTTATGCTCAAATAAATAATTGATAAGTCCTGTTAAAACTTGAACGAAGAATCGGCAATAGAAAAACTATGCCCTTATTAATAATCCTTTCACTGATTCACCTCATCTGTAAGACCAGCACGTTCCGCTTGCTCCTTTCCAATAGGGTCATGACCTTGACCGGTATAGTGACTATTCAGCTCACCAAGATTTGATTGAGGTCACATTATAGATCTAAAAACAGCTATAGAAACTAAACTCAATATCATTTGCTTAAGTTGAAACGCTCGAAGTCAAAGGAGCTGAATCAGCAACTCACTTCAATCCGGCACGGTCCTCAGGAATCTTTAAAAACATTCTTCCACAAAAGCCACTTTAAAAGGCGCTTCTACAGAGCCGTGTCCAATCTTTTCATCCATTCGTGTGGCAGTGGATTTTTTCCTTTTGGATGTTTGCCCTATTGTACTGGCCGACGGCAAATACTGCCTGGAATGGGAAAAGTAGTGCGTTGGAGTTCACGGCGATCTAAAGGGGTGAATTAAAAGTGGAGTATGGGAATTCGGTGTTTCTTTCCTTTGTTAGGAAACTGCGCCGGAGCCAAGAGGTGGTTTTTGATGTCTGAATTCGGTCCTTTGTGTCGAATTTTGGCATGTGAGGCGGTTTTGATTTGTTGGAGTATCTGACCGTTTTTTGGTCAGAAAATGCTTTGTTGCCAGACAACGAAGTCCATCACAAAGCTCGGGAAGATAAACGATCGATTTAACTCGTTTGTTGTACGCAAATAGACTTTTAGAAGAGATTTCGAGGTATTCTGAATACGCCGCTCCTAAAATAATTTAGATGCAAAACCAATCAAATTGATAAACGATGGGTATTCAGCGAATTTAATCATTAATACCCTTTCTAAAATCCCCCTTTTGACCCAAAATATTTCGCCCCGACCCTACAAATCATAAGCTACCGTACTTCATTAAGGTAAAAATTCGAACCAAATTGGGCTACACATAATGAAAACCAATCAATTCTGAACAGCTAAGGCTATTGAAGTAATTGGGATTAAATTTTAATCAGCGTATCTTGTACGTTCAGATGTGTTTGTATGTCTGTAAGATCTTGTTGGTATTGAAATTAATGATAATACTTGATACTGTTTCATCAATATTGTTTAATTAATAACTGACATTATAATGAAGGTGAATCGTAAGTCTCATTTCATGTGGATTCCAGTTGTAATTCGAATACCAACTTATGCCTTTAATGAGGAGAAGTAGGCCGTCCAAGATTCTGGCAATTGGTCCTATCTTAGGATATCTGTGTCTCAGGGTTGCGAAGATCTGAAAGTAATTGTTATGTACAAAGTACAAATATTCAGCAAGAATGGAAATTGGAAGTGGTATAAGATTGATGTGACGAAGGCATAATAAATTATGATGTTGCATGTCGTGATGTAGATATAATTTACATAAAAGAACTGTCAGGTAAACTATGCTTGCGATATGTATCATCTTTGACGTTAAATGAGGCCAGAGGCCTATAATTATATTTTGATGACAATATGTTCAAAGTTGATACATTATAATTACAGTTCTTGAAGGTCTTTAACAGCATCCACTTAAGTGCTCACAATTTGTCAGTTTCGACCAGTTCCCCTATATTTGCCTTGAACTAGTTAATGTTACGGCCTACCCAACTCAGTAATTCACGGCAATCCTTATTTGTCAAGTAATTCCACCAAGAGCTAGGCTCGCGTAAATACACGAACCTTTTTCAAGCAAATTGGTCCTAACAAAATTTTTGGCGTTTCTCTCCCAACATTTTGGGTCCTGGGAAAAATGGATTCCTAAGTATACATATCAGGTATCCAGGCTATCCGAGACAACATGAGCATGCCACTGAATTAGGCGCAAAGCCAACGCTGCACAATTACGGACCTAATGGCTTCAGTGTACCGTCAGCAGATAAGCAAAATGGCGCCCAAATGGGACACGAGATAAGTTATTAAGTTTTGAAGTACGTGGAACGGTGTATTAAAGGTGGGTTACTGTTCATAAGGTGTGGGATAATGGGGTGATGGCGTACTTGTTTTGATTATGCACTTAAACTAGCTCGATGCTTTGCCTAGGTGGTTAGACTGTGTTTTTTAACATAGCATCACGCCAGTATTTTTCGACGGATTAGGCAGAGGCATATAAATACACCCACATTTCGCTAGATATGTCCCATATAATAGGGGGTGAAATGACCGTGTTACGAGCTGCTATTGAAAAATTCCAGATGGAAAACACAATAACACTTTGCTCCACCCGCAAATCGAACCCAAGGCCTCATGCTCAGTAGTAGCGCTTGCGACCACGAGACCAACGAAACTGTTTGTTTTTATTAATATATTAATGCCTGTTGTTTCTAACAGGTAGGAAATGATTAACTTACGAAATACCCCTCTGAGTTCTAAATATCAACTGATGTTTTCTTATCTACATATATTCAGTTACCAGAAATGAATGCAAGAAAAAACTCGACATTTTATTAAAATCACTTATTTAAGAGGGCTTATCCTAAAAGTTTGCAACGTTGTAAATAGCTGTCAAATATTTACTTGTTTTGATTAATTTAGCAATATTACTGTATGGAATTAAGAAATGTGGCTAACTAGTGAACTAAAATATTGATTGTAAAATAAAATAATTAATATCGTAATACCGAATATTTAGTTTTAGATGTAAAAAAAGTATTTGGAAACATTCCAAATGCCTTTTTTACACCTAAAATTGTTACATCAAATTCAGTGTTATAAGTGCAATTCATTATTAATATTCTAGGGAAATAGTTAGCCACATTTCTTATTTTCATACAGTAATATTGCCAAATTAATCAAAACAGCGAAATATTTGGCTATATATTTGCGACGTTGCCCACTTTCAGAAAAACTTGTGGAAATTTAACATCTCGGAAAACATACCGACACGACACAACACACACCCTCACTCACTCTTACTCAACATTAGATACTCACACACACGGCACTTATCTCAAAATATATTATTTTATTAATTTATTTCGTTTAAATATTTGTTAAAATAGCTTTGTGTGTAGCCATGCTTAAAATAGAACAACCTACCCTCTCACTAGGAGTCGGGCGTTGGTAGCTGCGAAATATTGCAGCTATCATCGTTTAACATTCTTGTCTTTGTATGTATTTGTTCCCAATAAATGATTTTTATTTTTTCAACTATTCAAGAAAGAAAATCATTGGACTTTCAAAGGTCTCAGGGTAAATTAGTGAAGTTTCCTGTCTGTGAAAGTTTAAGGTCTGTAAAACGATGATAGCAAATTCCTTGTGATTGCTTTGACACCTATATAAGTGGTTCGGGGGTAGGAGTTGGAGAAATGTCCCTTAAATATAAAGGTATAGGCAGTATTTTTGGTCAAATTCCAACGGAAAAATCTCAGACGAAACTTGAATATTATGCAAAGGAAGAGGGTCCCTTCAAACGAATCTTTCGTCAATTTCGGAGCAATTTCAAACTGTCTACCGTCTTATAATTTAATTTTTTTTTTCTTACCGTAGTCGCCATGTTTTCCTGTTGAATCCAATAACTCGCGTGAACGGCTCGTAAGAATGAATAGCCTGTCTATGGACTTGTCAAATATTCAGTAAAGAGGGGGTGAAAGAGGGGTGAGGGGGGTAACAAAAGTAGGCCAAGATCAAAGTAAACTGGGATTTGTTGATTCTGATCTAAAAGTTGTAATTTATGATTTTATTTTTTTGCGGAGTTTGACGTTGAAAAATAACGGGGCGCTGTTAAAAATACTAAATTTAGAGGGTGACCGAATTAATATTTGTGTACATCTATTGAATTAGTTAAATAATAACAGGTAGTTTTTTAATAAGAAGTTACTGGTAGTAATAATAGGGAATTTATTCGATCACGTACCCTCTAATCACCCTACTGGCAGACATTTTATTTTCAAGTATAAATCGCTTTTTACAAAATAATTGAATTTCGACTTCTGTCATTCTAATGTCAAATAAGTTCAAATTGAATGTCAAAGCTCCTTTAATTTGTTTGTTTCCTTTTTTGCTGATCCTACATCAGTGTATTTTGATAGCGTAGAGACTATTTGTTTTGCAGACAATACATCGCTTCTGTTAATGTGATTCCTTTAGCCATGAATTTGGTATGTTTTTGGATAATTTGTTGCTTGCTGTATCGAAAGATTACTAATGGGTTAATTAATTTTATAAGTACTCGTACACTTAAGTGTTTTTATATAAATGTTATTATAACAATAAAATTGATAATGAAATTTGGTGTATCGTATTAAATGTTAAAAATGCTTGTTTTGTCCTTTTGACTGGAGGTCAAATAAGATCGAATGAAAAGGTAATAAAAAAGAATAATAACGGGATAAATGTAAGCATGGAAAAGAAATACAAATAAATAAAATAAAAAAGAAATTCTGACTATCCTAACTACAATAATATTATCGGGATTTTTGTTGTTTGGTTATTTGTTTGTTTGTTACGCTTTTATGTTTTTTATTTTTATTTATTTTATTTATTTATTTGGGAAAACAAACAGTGACACATTACATTTTATACGAATAAATAAAAAATAAAAAATACGGCCAAATGTGCAACCAACAACATTTTCCACGGAATACAAATAAAAATAAACTTTACAAACCATGCTATTTAAAACTAAAACTAACAAACTACAATAATTTAATTAGAAAACATTTTTTGTGCTAAATAGTAAAACAAATTTTAGCAAACAAAGAAATACCTATCAAGGCATGCAAATCTTAGCAGAAATTCTTAAGTTATTTTTATAATGAGTTAATGACTAAGTGTTTTGAGTACAATATTTTTGAATTTACCAGCAGAAAGAGCAAACATATCAATATGATGGAATTGCTTGTTGTAGTTATCAGTTAGTCGACGCAGAGGTGCCCGCATACCTGCGTTACTGCGGCAAGAGGTAACAGCAAACAGTGGCCGTGCGCGCACCCCGCGGCATACTGTCGTTCTAGGAACTATGTAACTTATTTTATTACGCATATCAATACAGTCATATACATTGCTACACAAATCAAACAAAAATACCGTCTCTAGGAGAGTGCGTCTTGATTTTAGACCAAGTAATTTATACTTCTTAAGTAAATCATCATATGATAAAACTGTGTGGAAGCAACGGTAATGCATGGCTTTCAGGAACTTTCTTTGAACCTTTTCAATACGTTCCGAATACTTATTGTAAAAGGGATTCCACACTGGCACTGCGTACTCGACCTGTGATCTGATCAAAGACTTATACAGATGTAAATAGGTAGAGGGGCGCACAAATTCCTTCGCAGATCTCATCACAAAACCGTACATCCGATAGGCATTATTTACTACTTTGTTAATGTGGGCATCAAGGTGAAGTTTTGCGTCGAGGAGAATACCAAGATCACGAATAAGGGATACCCTAGATAATGTAGTATTATCCAAAGTATAAGGGTACTTGAAAACATTCTTATTCTTCGTGAAACTGATACAACAGCATTTAGAAAGACTCAGTTGCAATTTATTGTACCTGCAATATTCACTGAAGCGATCCAGATCTTCCTGTAACAATCTACAGTCTTGGAAATTTTTGATGGGCCTATAAATTTTGAGATCGTCGGCATAAAGCAGGACTTTAGAATTTCGAAAACAAGCGTCAATGTCGTTTATATATAAGATAAATAAAAGAGGTCCCAAAATCGAACCCTGAGGTACACCGGAAGTCACTCTAATAGCTGTAGCAGATCTGAAACCGTTAACTACGACTCTTTGAGTTCTATTCGAGACATATGAAGAGAACCATCGGAGTAAATCACCACGTATACCGTTAAACGAAATTTTATTCAGTAACATCTCATGATCAACCTTGTCGAATGCTTTTCGAAAGTCAGTGTAAATGGCATCCACTTGGACACGAGAATCCATATTGTTAAACAAATAATCCAAAAATGTCACCAAATTTGTGGTAGTTGATCTTTTCTTTACGAATCCATGTTGTTGTTGAATTATACTGTGTTGTAGAACAGGATATACTTTATTGTGGACTAGTCTCTCAAAAAGCTTAGGCAGGACTGACATAATGGATATAGGACGGTAGTTCTCAACATCCTGCTTCGAGCCTGATTTATAGATTGGAGTTATGTTCGCACTCTTCCATACATCGGGGAAAATTCCCTGTGCCAGTGATTTATTAAACAAAATATGTATAGGATTGCAAATATTTTTAGCGGTAGCTTTGAGAAACGTGACTGGAAGACCGTCAGGGCCTGGACCCTTAGACGAGTCTAAAGAAATGATTGCCCTCAATATTTCATCCGTGCTTAGCTCTATCTTACTAATGAGGGAACTGCGCACAGATGTTGAAACGGCTGCACGGATTTGGATGAAATTTGGAACGTGGATAGACCATGACCTGGGCTAGGATATAGGATTTTATCCCGATATTCCCACGGGATCGAGACTAATGTGGGTGAAACCGCGCGGGCGGCGCAGCTAGTATGAAATGTTGTATTGTCCAGGTAATACAGTAAACGAATCCCCTGGTTAACACTAAGTTGAGGCGACATGTGTAGCTTAAAATATTACTGTAAGTAGGTTAGGTTACAATATATTATTTAACAGTGAGCTTCAAACTAGACAGTCTATATCTTGGGGCTCAGGGTACAAATTTCAGAGTGGAGACTAGAGAGATGATTTCAGGTGTGGTGAAAAAAGAATTGATTACTCATGCCCAGAGGTATTCGCGATTTTGTAGATTTTGTGTTTTTTTTTTGGTATTTTTTAGAGTTTTCTGCCGGGGGAGCGTCAAAATTCATTTTTTTTTTTGTATTTCGTGTACATATTTTTCAGTTTTTTTTTTGTGACGTAATCGTCTTGAATGTTACTTTCATACGCAAACTAATAAACTTCCTAACAAATTACTCAAAAAAGTATTAAAATACTCCTGGACATGAGGAATCTTTTTTTTCATGACGATTTGGACGATTGAGACATGATTTGGATCACCTGTATAGACCAGTCTTCAACTCTAAACTTCCCAAATAAAAACGGGGCAATTCGCTCGTCTATAGAGTGATCTAAATTGTTAATTGTCAACAATACAATTAATTAGTTGCCATGACGCCTATTGATCTTGTTTGTTTGACAATTGTTTTGATGTCATTGTCAATGGAGTTCGTGTAAATGGGCATTTAAGTTTAATTGAATTTGTAGGTACATTATAGAGCCTTGATAGGCTTTGATGAAGGGTGTAATGCGGAAGTAATATTACAGACAGTTTTTAAACTAAAATCCTTAATTAAGGTTCCACTAGTCGACGGCTCGTTTTCGTTGGTGGCGTGGCTAATATGAATGCCATGTAGTATAGTTATTTATGTTTTCATTTTTATTTATTTATCTAGATTTTATTTGTTTAGTTATGTAGACGATGGTTTATAACGAAAACGAGGGCGTAAAATTTTATGAAAAGACCTTTGGGCGTATAGATATTATGAAATAACTACTGGATCTTCCCAAAATACAATTATTTGAACTTTTAATTAAATTATTTATCTAACCCTATTTTGCCATTTTTATACTTCATAAGTTATTTATTTACGCCCAAAGATGAGTTAAAATTTGTGTCGAAATATGAAAGTTTCGATGCTCATAACTTCCAAACCAATGTTTTTTTTCCAATTCTGTTTCCATACAGGGCTAGATACAGATGACAAGACAAATTGATATAATTTTTAGTTTTGAATGTACACCATCAAACAGAGAGTAATCACCATACTACGTTTGTATGGAAGAATGACGGACTAGTGTACCCTTAAGCACAATTTGTTTTCAGCCAACTACAGGTTTGGTGCTTACTGAAGTGTAGTTATGGCATATATTTCATTGAACCTCAAATATTTTTCTATTGAACACTCTAATATACACTACATATTCTCTTATCTTTTTGTGAATCGCTAATAATTCCTATTTTGGAGATCTAAAAATACTAAATAGCCAAGTAACTGCTACAAACTTGGATGAAGCGGCTATTCAGTGTTCTAACCTAACCCGTTTGGTTAGCACCCTAGCTTAGTTACTGCGACCAACTGTGAAAAAAGGCCAGAAAGTTAAAAAGACGCTCATTTCAGACATCATTAAAAGCCCAATAAGTTTTAAGAGGATCAGATAAATAATACACCAAAAAAAAACATCCAGTAAAATACAATTTCAACCCGATTGCAGTACAAATCACAAGCGCCATTTACCGACTGATAACGATGACGCATCTATTTAGTTAAATGCTCATGATTAATTCATGGTGTTCAAGCGAAGCCGGCGGCAGCAGTATGTATTATTGAACGCGTGCGAACGGACAGACGACGGATTGAACGCCATGTTATATTCATATATAGTTCTTGGTGGTTAATAACGTTTTTGTTATCGTTGTTTCTAGGTTATTCTCCGTTTATTTTGCTCGTGGCGTAATAATAAAAGCCACACGAATCGATCGAAGGTTAAGCTACGCTCGCTGCGGTCAGTTCGTGGATGGGTGACTGACCAGCCATTACATATCGAGACCCCTCCGTGCCTCGGAAAGCATGTTAAGCAGTTGATCCCGACTGTCATTCGTAGATCTTTGATAGTCGTTACGAGTAGTCTGAAGCCTGAAAGTCTGACAACCAGTCTTACCAAGGGGTATCGTGTTACCCAGTAACTGGGTTGTGGAGGTCAGATAGGCAGTCGCTTCATGTAAAATACTGGTATTCAGCTGCATCGGGTTAGAGTGGAAGCAGACCCCAACATAATTGGAGAAAGGTTAGGTATTATCGCAATAGTTTTCTCATTAGACTTAAAAACTGCACGATCTGCGTTCATTACCGAAAATATGATGAATAAAATTATTAACAGACTTTCAGAGAACATTCAAACAGTTCTGAAAATTAGCATAGAGCGTGGCTCATTTTAACATTTCAATATTATGGCATACGCTACATAATAAAATATCATATTTCTCCGAAATACTGAAATAATATAAATTCTACGCTCAAAATAAAAAATGGAATCATACTTTTAACTACGCGTGCGTTGGAATGTTTGATTTTTAATTTCAACAACTGTTCTTCGTCAAAAATAAATTTATGACACACAGTACTGATAACAGTGACAACCAACTTGCTTCCTAGCTCAGTGATAAACGCCCGTCTCTTTTTGACCGACTTCATAAAAAAAGAGGAGGTTCTCAGTACGTCCCACTAAAAAGTAAAAAAAAAAACTTTTTTACAAAAAAGTTGTAGTTTGGAAGTCAGTTGTATTTTTTTGTAAAAAACGTTTTTTTTTTAATTCGAATATCAAGTAAAATTTACCAAATTACTAAACTAATTGCGTAATACAACACAATCTGTTTCGATTTAAAACTGATTAATCCTTATCCAATAAACTATATTACTTAAATTGAGCATTTACTTTAGATTAAAATATGCCTCGACATCATTTCAATTAAATGAATAGTTTAAAAGATATCACAGATTCAAAATTTCGCGTGACTACATAATTATGGTTGACCGTAACGCGGGCGCAGCGGTAAGAGTCAATGACCTTTTCCTCGACTTTTAGGTATGTAATCCCGGTATCGGTAGTGCGTACCCGTGGGATATTTTCCGACATCCACGCGGGCGAAGCCGCGGGCAAAAACTAGTTATATTATAATGAGAAATGATTTTGTAATCAAGTCTTAAGTATAAACTAATAATTAAATTATTTTCACTGCAAACAACAATTCTCTACAAAACATTACTACGCCATATTCCTTTCTTGCTAATAACTACAGAGGCTTGTAATCTATGCCGTCTCCTATTCAACACTTACACGGCAGTTATAATAATGACATCCCTAGTGACATTCCAGGGGTAAAAACCTGGTATTTCCAGTCCTGCCCACATTGGGTCCCCACCCTAGTACACTGGACACTTATTCCTTCGTGTGAATGAGTACAGATGGCGCAGTTTAATGTCTGACAAATAAATGTACATATACAGAGTGTAACAAAAACGTGTGGTCATATTTAGGTTGTCGACCATCAAAGTGAACGATTTTCTCCGTGGGACCGCCTCTGTGGTCTAGTGATTAGATCACCTGTCTCAGAGTCAGAGATCCTGGGTTCGATTCCCAGTGGGCTTGTTCTAAGTCCGCTGTCTAGCTACCACCATCTTATCTAAGTCTGTCGCCATAACAACAATGTTGTAACAGTATTGTTGTGTATCGGCAGTTAGAGGTAAGATAGCCAGTTCCTCGGTAGTTGAGGATTTTGGGTGAAGCTCGCCTCACTTACCATCAAGTAAAATGCAAGCCAAGAGCGTACCCGTTGTGGTTTTTAGGCTTCCGAACTTCAAACGGATAAAACCAATCCCTTATAGGATCACTCGTGGGTCTGTCTGTCTGTCTGTCCGTCTGTCACAGCCAATTTGCTCCGAATCTAATGGACCGATTAACTTGAAATTTGGTACACATATGTATTTCTGTGACCCAAACACGAACGTGGAACGTAAATAAATGAATTTTGAATACAGGGGTCACTTTTGGGGGCAAACAAGAAAATTTAAAAAGTTTTGCCAACAGTACCATGTGACATATCAAATGAAAGGGCTTGTTGCGAGGATCTTAAAGATGTTTTTTATATAATTTTAAAATAAACACTTAAAGATATTTAAGAAATTCGATGAAAATTGACCATTGCCCCGTTATCTCTGAAACTAATGGACCAAATATTTTGAAAAAGTACATAATATGGCTCTTTACTCATAGTTTACAGGAAAACCTATAAGAAGTATATTGTCTTTAAATAACATGGTAAATCTCTCAATATTGTGCGTAAATACAAACTTATATTTGCAGTTGGAATTAATGGGAGAACGTGTACTACAATGTTAAGTTTGTATTTGGGATAAATTCATCCCAACTATGGAACCCTTCATTGTGCGTAGTCTGACACGCACTTGGCCGGTTTTTTTTTAAATAACCTACATAATCAGTTGTTCCATACATTCGGGTCGAGTTGGTGTTGATGTTTTGTATGGGACAAATGATTTGTTTTTCGCAGTTACCCATGGAAAAAGTTGTTCAGTTCGGTAGGCCATACTGCACCCTTAAATTCGACCACACATTTCTGCTTCACGCTGTATACGGTGTGTGAATGTAATGGCACACAAATTAGTACACTAGTCCAACCGTATGCAGTGTTTGAGAACGATTTTCGATAAACACTGTACAATTATTTTGTTTTATTTTTCTTAGTGTATTATTATGGAATAGTTTGATAAAGTAATTAAATGTTTCAGTTTGATATTAAAACTTATTTAACTGTATGTTTACTGTACTGCGAGTAGGTACTGTAATGCCCATACGAAGGCTCGGAACCGGTTTAAAAAATACCGGTTTAGTTAGTAGTTTGGGTTTTACTCCGAACATTTCTTAAGAACGTGAACTTTTTAAGAACTTTATTTTAACCTAAATTAACCCGTTTATACGATGAGCGGCATGTCGGTAAACGCGTTGCAACTTGTGACTACTTGTGAGGATGCCGCGCTGAATAAAAGCTAAACAGAAAACCGGTTAATATTCCTCTAAACCATTTAATCTGAAAAAACCTTTATGGAAAGAAGCCTCCAAAACCGGTTAATAAAAACTTTTGAAAATTTAACCGGTATCCGAGCCTTGACCCATACCCTCTTATTCAGTGGTGCCGATCCGTCATGTTCGAGAAACGGGCGCCGCCCGTCAGTAAGGGTTCGGAATCTCTTTTAATTTACCTTAGACTGATACAAATTTCTTTTTCCTAATTTTGTTAACATTAATTTTAGTGTTTAGTTATACACTAAAAAGCTACCACGGCTATATTGATTAATGTATTTTGTTTTTCTTTTTATACGGACGCTTTTAACGTGCACATATTTCTCACATGTATCATTTGAACATAAATGATGTTACCAATATTTTTATTTAAAAGAGTGTCCGTGGAATTTCTTGCCTGTTCTTCTCCATAGGAACCTCTTTGGAATGGGAAACTAACTTCATATTTCTGAATGCCCGACATGTAACATATTATTGAGTAACTTCAAAACTTCCAAACCCATTTTTGTTTCCAATTCTGCTTCCATACGGGGTTTGAACGTACACCGTCAAACAGACGAGTAATCACCATACTACGTTTGTATGGAAAAATGACCGACTAGTGTACCCTTAATAGAAATAAATGCTTTGAGTTTGAGTTTGCCTTATAATCTACGAAAAGATAATTAGCATTTCAAGGAACATTCAGAAATGTCTCTCAATAGCATTAAAACACAAATATTTGTTTCCCAAGTATCACAAGAATAGACGAAATTATTTACCAGCACTCAGTAACGAAGTCAAAACAATAAAATAGTTCACCGGATCAAATCTTGAACTCTGACCTTTTACCAATTTAAGTGGTAGTCACTTTAAATTATTTTAACTCAGTTACACTTTTCAACCTTCACTGATAAAATCAGTGTCTTCATTCAATCAATTTCCAAACGTCTACGTCTGTTGGAAATAGGCTAAAATGGTACTTATCCTGTACTATTAAATTTGCAATATTTATATATATATATGTATATTTATATAAATGTATATATATATATATATATTTATTTGTAATCACGTTCTGGAAAAGGGCTCTAACATTTTCGATGAAAGTTGCAACATATAGGTTTACGGAGGCGAATCTAGCTAGGTCTCATATCTGGGAAAACTCATTTTCTCCGTATTTTCATCCGCCCAAAGTTTAGAACAAGATGGCTACCTTAGAATAATGACATGGCAACGTGGAATTAGTGTGTACTATCATGGTAGCATGGAATTAGTGTGTACTATCAATGCAGCATGGAATTAGTGTGTACTATCAATGCAGCATGGAATTAGTGTGTACTATTGAACAGCATGGAATTAGTGTGTACTATCATGGCAACATGGAATTAGTGTGTACTATCATGGGAGCATGGAATTAGTATGTACTATCATGGCAGCATGGAATTAGTATGTACTATCATGGCAGCATGGAACTGGTATGTACTATCATGTCAGCATGGAATTAGTATGTATACACGGCTACACATCAAGCTTATACATTTCCAGTTTATGCTGATCTCGCATTGTATAGGATTTCTGTACAATACGAGGTCAGCTTATACTGGATTTGTATAGCTTGAAGTGTAGCCGCGTGTACTATCATGGCAGCGTGGAATTAGTATGTACTTGTATGTATTGTACGTGGAATTTGTATGAACTTTCCTATAGTATTAAATGAGCATTCTCTATTTTTACCAGAGCAGATCTCGGTCGCCCAGCTACTGTTATGTTATTTGAGAAAAGAATGGGTTCGGTATCGTCTTTTCTTTTTATGTTATTGAATGGTTTAGCAATTAGAGGTAACCATGATCATCATCTGCCTAGCCTAGAATACCAGTATTTTACATGGAGCTGCTGCCTATTTCACCTCCACAACCCAGTTACTGGGTAAGACAGTCCCAGTCTTCTCATTGTATGGAAATCCTATACAATTCAAGATCAGCTTATACTGGAATTGTATAGCTTGATATGTAGCCGTGTGTACAATCAGAGGGCTGTTCTCCTGGTAAGTGGGCACCAAAGTCTGCGTCATCTGCAATCCCTTATAAGCAATGCAGGTGCGTTACCTTATGTCTGTAACAAAACTGAACTGTTTTAAGTACTTGTCAAATTAAACAGGCTTCTGACCAAAGCCCAACTTTCAAACGAAATCACAGCAATGCTGGTAGGCAGAAATACGTCTGTTGTAAAGTACTTAGTACACCCATGGACGAGCTCCCCAGCTCATAGACGTCTACAACCACTAAAAGTATCTCTCAGAGATGCTAATAAAGCGATGCTGACTTTGCAGTTCTGCATACGTTACAATTTTTAATGGGCCCAAAACTCATAAGAAAATCTCTTTTACCGTATAATATCTACATCAAACATTAGTCGAACACTACTGATTCACAATAGTCTTAACATTTAAAGCTACGCATTGACCCTTTGTACTAAGACGGATCCAATCTATTCGAATAAATGGGAGATCCATTTGTACAAATCGGATCAACTGTTTAGGCTGTCCAAAGTGTTTTGTTCTCAACTTGGAATAGAACGGGCCGTTTTTTGTACGATTTAATGGTTTTTTTGTTCTTCTACAGCATTTTTTCGGATTTTGGATGATTCAAGTTTGTAGTATATTGTGGTGTTGGTAAGCTTAATTACTTGAAGTACCTATTCGATTTCTCAATTTCGATTTCTGTATACCGTTTAAATAATGGGTGCCATGTTGTTTCGACAACGGCTCCAAAATGTCATCCCATGTCATGCGAAAATGTCCAATTCTCAACATGGACTTCCTATGATCTTAATAGTAAGTCCTATATAATTCTAATAATATTTGGTACATGACGTAATTCGTAATTTCTGTTTTACGCTCGTGATTTATTGTATACTTTTTGTTGTATTCGTTTACTCTTGTCTTTTATGTATGCACGTGTCTCTGTGACAAATAAACCTATTTTTCTTTCTTTCTTTAATATTGAGTAGGTAAATAGAACTGATGATTGATTCAATGACTAAGTTACAGTAGTAGACAATATTATTACCTACGCCGGTAATAATATTGTCTGGAGAATCATCTGCCTTTATTCCATAGTCAAATCCTTGTTTCCAACTGATGTTATTTTACAAATATAATAAAAACAAGCAATGAAAAAAGCAAAACAAAAGAAAAGCAAAACACAATACAATATTAAACAAAACAATGACTGGTTCTATTGAAAAGTCCTAATTTTTTAGGTTCCGTACCTCAAAAGGAAAAAACGGAACACTTGTAGGTTTACTCGGGTGTGTCTGTCCGTCTGTCACAGCCAATTTTCTCCGAATCAAAATATGAGCCGTTTAAGTTGAAATTTGGTACGCATATCCATTTCTGTGACCCAAATACGGAAGTGTAACGAAAATAAATAAATTTTGAATACAGGAGTTACTTTTCGAGGACAAATTGAAAAATAAAATAAAAAGTTTTGCTAACTGTACCGTGTGATATATCAAATGAAAGGAAACCTCTCTTTTTTTTAAAATATAATTTTAAAATAAAAACAATATAATTATTAAAAATATAATTTTAAAAATATTTAAGAAAATAGACAAAAGTTGACCATCCCTCCGAGACTACTGAGCATAAAATTAAAAAAAAAAAATACAGAAATTAGTTCTACACTTAGAAAACCTATAAGAAGTCTATGGTCTTAAAATAACATGGTAAATCTCCCAATATTGTGTGTACAAATTTACATATGCAGTTGGAATGTACGGGAGAACATGTTTTTCAACTACAATGTTAAGTTTGTCCTTGGGCTGAATTCATTCCAACTACAGAATTCTTCATTTTGCGTGGTCCGTCATTTCTTGGCCGGTTTTTTATGAAGTTGTATCGGAAACTGAACTTTATGCGTGGGTGTTAAGCTATTGTTTCCAAAAACACATATTTGTTGTACGCACAATGGTCCTCCTTACGGACTAAGTGCGGAAACCAAACCCTATAACATAGAATATAGAACACATATTTGTTTACATTTTTGGAATCTAAATAGCTAACACAGATGATATTAGTGCGATCACCTTTGAGTCTACCCAAAATGATTCCTAGGGATTTCCTTGAGGGGATATTTAGTGTGAAATACTTAGATAACCAAACTAAGCTATTAAAAATCAATACAGATAAAAAAATTGATTTTTCTCGCAATTGTTTTATTACACACCTGTTATGTTAAACAGATATCGTCTGCTCACCTTTTATCCTCTAATAGAAGTTGAACCACACCAATCTAATTCTCCCACGCTCGCTATTTTGTTTCTAACACGCATTTAACAAAAAAAAATAACAAAAAGAAAATAGTCCTTTTTTTCCGAACGAAGCGTTCTCGACCGACCTTCAAACAACATTCTAACCGCAAATTGAGTTTTTTAACTAACGTTAGTTTTACTCCTTAACACAGAATAGATACAGAAGAACAGCTCCTTGAAACGAGCGAGAACAGGCACACGCACACAGACGGCGATCTCAAACAAATGCCAGTCGCGAGTTCGCTTGCACTTGCTGTACGTACCTGAAGCGTGTCTATGTGTGCGTGCGTTTTCGCTCATTGTAGGCACCTGGCCCACCACCGGCGATTAACGAGAAGGGAGTAGAGCTAGCAACTAAAAACGAGTTGGCGAGCAACGAGCAGCGAGTGCATGACGGCGACAATAGAATACTCGCTGGCATACGTATGTACCAATCGTGAGTCTCGGCGAGTGTTTTGCCCGGCAAGCGAGCGTCGCTGAGTGAGTACTCTAGTTTGATAGCTCTTGTCGAATGCGTACTTGCTAGTGGTGTGAACAGTCAGCGATTAACTATAAATTATGTACCTCTTTTACTTACACGGGACCTACAATCTTTTGTACGTTTCTTGAGCGAAAAAATCGTTGATAGCTAGTCGCTTCCTCGTCGGTGGTGGGACAATTGTCATAAGGAGCTGAACTTCTGTACCCTATCTATTCTGTGTTCTTCACTATCAGTTGGGTCACCTACCGTGACGACGGCAGCTGTTGTTGACCTTAACAAATAATGTCAAATTTAAACACATGTTAGTTTAACTAGTGATTAAATTGTTGCATGTTATTATTTTGTATCGGAAATTGTGCAACGGCGCATATTGTATTTGGTTTCGGAATGACTTTTTGGACATAAATTATTTAGTTTTGCTGTTTATTTGAAATATATTTGTACAAAAGTTGTGTAAAACATAAATGGTTATGATTATTTACGGTTTAAGGTTTAGTGTTTCGCTTATCATTTATATAGCACGAAAATTTCGTAAAGAAATCAGTTTTTAGTCCGAATATCCCAAAACTAGTTAAAGTCGATCACGAAATCGACACTGACTTTAAGGCGTTTCAAGGAAATATCTATACAGTAAAAAATCCTTTTTGCATCGAAATTCTAACTATTCCTGTATCGGTGTATATTAAATTCCAATGCAATCAAAGGCTTTTAAAGGTCACAATCAAACATAAGTAAATACAAACTGGTATATAAATAGTCAGGCCATCGCCTACGCAGTTAGCCATTAATTCCTCCCGATTGACACAATTCGCGTAGGACTTACTAAAATTACCTAACTTTGATATAGTTGTAGTGATACCCATATCAAAAGTTAGGTTAGGTTAGGCAAGTAAGTATCCTTGGAGTAAACTTAGTTCTGATTCGTATTTTAATTCTAAATTGGAAACATTGCTTTCGCTAGGCTTTTTCGTCATCGCAAAATATCCCAAATTCACAGCTAGGCGAGAAAATTATCTGCAGGCCACACAAATATGCAAGAAGGCCTCTCAAAAAGTGGATCGATGACCTTGTGAAGTTTGCAGGAATCCGCTGAACGCGAGAAGCCTAGAGCCGGTCGAAGTGGCGGTGCTTGGGGGAGGCCTATGTCCAGCAGTGGACGTCTTTCGGCTGAAATGATGATGATGATGATTTTTAGGGTGCCTCCAAATTGAGGATGTTTTTTTTTCGTCTATGCCATAGTGTGGGGTATCGTTGAATAGCTCGTTCAAAAATATTGGGAGTTTGTCGAAACCATTTTTGGATTCAGGGATCCGTTTATGAAATATTAAGCTTTAAAGTGCTAATTTTTGTTAGAGTCAACTGTCCCCCCAAGTCAGCTAAATGGTTGGTTCTGGATATTTGGAAAAATTCACAGCAGTTGCATATATAACGAAATTAAAAGAAAAACTATCACAGCTAAGTAGGCTCTACGCGTTAACGATTAATAATCGACCAACCTACATTTGCAGTTGAAAAAACACGTTCTCGCATACATTCCGTATGGGAGAACATGTTTTTTAACTACACTGTTAAGTTAGTTCTTGGGATAAATTCATCCCATCTACCCTTCATTGTGCATGGTACGACACGCACTTGGCCGGTTATTATGGTTGCGGTCATTCTGTCACCAGTCACCACCTAACACATTACTTGAAGAGTTATTCGTCTAAAAATTTTTTATGCCACTTGAGGACCTAAAAATAAAAGAAAAGCGTTACAAGGCTCTATTCAATATGGCGTCAACCCGCTATAAAAATAACATTTTATATCGAGAAAAAAAAGCGTTATCGCTGTACAGCGCTATCACTGTGCAGATGCGTAACAGTAATATAAGTGCGGGTAGAAATGTTAGGGTGATTACGATTTATTGTGATATTTCTTCTGACCTTTTTAAACTAGGATCGGAATAGTAAAAAGATAATTTTATAACCGACTTAAAAAAAGTTTTTTTTTTATTTGGCGAGGTTTTCTGTTTGTTTCATTAAACTATTGTCGTCTTTTGTGGTATCGGCACGAATTTTCAAGATTGCTCTTACTATGATAAAAATATTTGCCAGCAATGTGGCAGCGTGGCTGACTGTGCAAGGTAGGCTGAAGATACCATCGCGGAAGTCCATAACTAACAACTTTGAAAGCAAAATCCCGTGCACACGATGACCACATATGTTTCCGCCCCGGTTCTATAACGGCCAAGTGCTGCAAACAAGAATAGTCCTTACGATGGGTGGTTAGTTATGGCTTTCCACGAGAGGGTAGATTTAAGTTTTTATATTTAAGGTTTTATACTACATAGGTATCGTTTTCAACGCACGTATCCGACGATGTAATTTAATCTTGGTATTTTATCTAGCAGATAGTTGAACAGCATCGGCAATAATCTTGCCGTTAAGGTCAAATTTTAATATTCCTATAAGATAATGAGGATCATAACAAGTATATAATTAATTACTAAATTCATCAGTGTAGGTGAAGAGGAAATACAAATACCTTTAAGTTTTAATAGGGAAATAACAGAGAGACTAAAAATTACTCATTCCTATACTAAAATCAGGTAGGTTAACCAGTGCCAAATAAAAACTACTAAAACTAACTGCCATTTTTTCCCAACTTACATTCCCATTTATTACTCTACTCATTATCTTGCCAACTATTACTTCTGCCAAATATTTGTCCTACAGCCTGTGAGATCGCGCGGAAAATGAAAACTATATAAAACTCTAGTCGGCCGTCGTCAAATATTGGTGCCAGAGCATCTGCTATCAAAACTTTACTCGATCCTCAGGGACCAAGACGAATGAAAGCCGGAATAGAAGTTGTTTTAATAAAAGTAATACAATTTGCGGCAGGTTTTAAGTATTTAAGTAATGGATGTTTGTATGGTTTGAATAAAAAAAAAAGGAGTAAAAAGGCTTCGTAGTGGTAATTTGTTTTGAAAAGAGTCTCTAAGTGAAGTTTTTGCTTTTAACTGTGCCCCTGTGGCTTCAGCCTTGAAAGTCGTTTATCAACCGTAACAAGTTACCTAAATGTTTTGAATTAGAATACCTTTATAGATTTAAGAAGATAAGATCAGAGGTAAAAGAATGCGTTCATACGCGGTTTAAAAGTAAACTCACGACACAGTATCATCTGAGGAATATTTGTAACAATATAGTTCGTTTTACACAACACACCGCAAAACCAGCCAGCGCTTGCGTCCCTTCGTTTGTCATAGACAATAGTTTGTAGCATAGACACTAACTATGTAGTACTAACATGGACAAGCGTTGTTATAACGTGGGGTGTGGGTTGGTCTTAATAATTAATAGATCTATTATTACATTTTATTTAGTTTTTTTTTTAACTCTTCTATTGGGATTTATTGTATGTCACGGCGGGCCCTATCAGAATACCAGCGTTGCGGTATTTGTTTTTTCAAATATCGTAGCATTATGCTGAGATAGGCCTCGCACATGTCTTCTTTTTTGTTCACACATTTTTTTCTAATTGTAAATATTCTTTTCTGAAATTGCTACTGTTTTTTTTTTATAATTTTCTTAGTTTTAATGTTGGTATTTCCTGTGCGTGTCCCAAATAAAAAATAAAAAAATTCTTTCTTTCTAGAACAAACTTAGGTACCTCAACTAGAACTCAACAAAAATCTCAACCATCTAATCAGTGCAACATACAAGCCCACATTCTCACATCCTTATCCAGTCCACTTCGTACTCTAAGCAAGCGGTACACGTGGGCCCCGTTCGACCAGTTATTGCCTCCAGCTTCGCGACAATTTTTTGCGACTTTTTCCGTTATAACACGACACAACATATCGTATAAGCATAACAGAGTCGTTTGGGTTTCGTTTACTCTTCTCTTTCTATGCGCCAAACAGAATTGTTTGTGCCGCTTCGCCTCTCGTCGAAGTTTCAACGTCAGCGTTTAATTTGGTAGGGAATTGTGTTTATTTGTATAAGTAGAGACGATATACCTACGAAATGGGTCAGTTTGATAGGAACATAGTGAATCTATAAAGGCTTTGTCTACGGCATAAACGAATAAATATTAAAATTATTGGCATAAAAAATGTGTTGAAAGAAAGTGAAGCCCTGACCTCCTGCGCTAGGTAAAAATACCCGTGTTACAGGGGCCAGTGTCTTCTCCAAATCAATAAGTTCTGGATTTATGCAATAACATCATTTGAATTTACTAGATAAACAAAAAAATATAATTTAAATAGAAAAATAGTAGTTACAATTATTATTAGAATAGTTATTAAATTTTAATTTTTTGGGTTTTTCCATCTGGAATTTCTCAGTAGCAGCCGGGAGTCTGGATTTGTGCCCAGTTGATAGCAATAGGCTCGCCACCTATTACTTGGGACTTAAACATAACTGGCGAAATGTGGGTGTAAGGTACACCTCTGTCTAACCCTTTGGGGAATACAGGCGTGATGTTATGTTATGTGTTTATGTTATTAAATTTATTATTAAAATAGTTATTAAATACATGATTTAAAAAAAGAGAAGTAAAAATTATGATAACAATTGATTTTCGTTCTACAATTGTGTGAGTGTGAAGTATAAAGAGTGAGTGTGTTTAATGTGTTGATGTGTGGTGTGTGTAAGTATACATATTCTGCCGATTTGTATGCTTATTGACTACAATTATTACTGGCAATTAAAAATGTTACCACGAAGAAATACCTCTAATGCTGGGGGGCCACACCAACGGGAAACGCTGTTGATTATCGCGATAATGGACGTTTATCCGTAGGAATGAAGTCCATCATCGCGATAATCAACGGCCTTTCCCGTTGGTGTGGCCCCAGCATTAAGAAGTCATAAGGCCTGGTATCCATACTAATTTTATGGTATTATAAATGCGAAAGTGAGTTTGTTTGTTACACTTTCACGCTAAAACTGCTGAACAGATTTTGATGAAATTTGGCAAATGGGTAGACAATGGCCTAGATTAGGACATATAATACTTTTATCTAGATATTGCCACGGCATCGAGACTTATTCGGGTGAAACCGCGGAGCGCAGCTAGTATTTCAATAATTTTTGAGTCAAGCTATTGCAACTGAAGAACATACCTAAATATCAAACATTGGCATATGTTTAATAGTCGTAGTAAAATCATTAGTGATAAATAAACGAAAAGTATGCCAAAAATCAATATTTATTTACCACATACTTCTGTTTCGATTATCTAATAACTTCGCTCACTCAAACCCCAGGATTACTCACAATAAGCCAACGACCCTCCTATCAATATAAAGATAATAATTCTATTCAAAGTAACTCCATCCCCTTGTTTTCCCATCCACAGTATTTTATTACCAAAATAGATATCAATTTTGACAAATATGATTACACTATGCCCGAATAATCCCGGCAAAACTGGTAATTTAATAACTGCCGGCGCCATTTTGACTGTGTTTGACAGATAGGTGGAGCCACTAGTCGTATAGTTAGTAGTTACGTATTTGTTTTGGAATATGAGGTCATATTGAATTGAAGGTTGATTTTATGAGAGAAGTTTTATTACGAATTAAGGCACTGTTATTTTGTTACATTGAGGTGGAGATTATTAAGAAGTTTTGTTTTGGCTTCAAATAAGTTTTCTATGAGAATGGCCACATTTTTCACGCAATTTGCTCCTAAGAAATGGAAACAGATGAACTAGATTACTAGAAGAGCCTGTAGTACGTAGGGGTGGGTAGATGTAGACTCTAATCTCATTAGACTCGCGAACGGGAATCAATCTATCTGCCAATTTAGTGTAAGCGGAGAAACAGACGCCTGTATTTATCTTTGTACAAATCCGGAAGAAACTTGAAAAGAGATGTCTATGAGCAGTAATAGCCTTACAAAATGTTTAATTTAAATTACTGAAAAACTGAAAAGAGATCAGTCAGAGTTCCTACTTAGCATTATGAACAACTTTTACCATTGATTCAGTACATGATTCTGAAACCCCCTGCGTTGAAATTTTTCGTCGGTTATTAAAAAAAAAATCTGCTGTTTCATAGAAAAATGCAATACCTACGCGGTCAAAATGTATGGAACAGCTGATTTTTTTTTGAATAACCGATACGCAGGGGGTTCAGAATCATGTACTGAATCCATGGTAACCGTTTTCGCGTCGATGTCCCTGCCACCCTGTGTACACATATTTTTAATTTGCTCGTCAAGAGCTTTCTTATGATTCCAAACATGTCATGATTATCTCAATTTAATTTTTTTTCGTGATCAAAATACGTGTAAAGTACGTGTAAAATTTAAAATTTATATAATCTATGTTACCCGGCCTATTATTATAAATTTATTGATACTTTACTCATCAAAATCGGTTCAGTAGTCTAGGCGCTACAGTGGAACACACGTAAATACAAACATACATACATAGACTGCTAGAATCATAACCCTTCCTTTTGGCTTTGCCGTAGTCGGGTAAAAAAATATTATTTATTTTCTACCACTATTTTCCTCTGAAACAATTCACTCTACAACTCGAACATTTCAAATTAATTTCCCTAACATTATTCAAAAACGTCAATCGGAAAAGGTTGATAGGATAAGTTCCTTTCGAGTTCCAGGGCCGATAAAAGGTTATACCGAAATATAATAAATCATGTCAGTAGGGCCTGCCGCTGTCAGCCACTATGTACTTACGTAAACTGGCCTATGTTTGCACGTATAATGTAGAGAGTACATAGTAATATGTTAAAGTGTTTTCGACGTGTTTTTGGGGAAGAAAACAAGAGTGAGGTAAATTTTCTTTCATGGTACGAGTAAATTAACAGGTGTATTAAAAGAAAAAGCAGTGGTAGGTTTTTTTTTGGTGGGAATTTATCAAATAACTTCTCCCGCGCTACTGACCAAAACCTACCCGTGTTCCTTCAGTTGCCATGTTGCCGGGGGCCACGATCTCTCTTTCGGACTTCTTCGCAATACCGGCAGGCATCGGCCCTAGCGGACCCCGTCAATTCTGCTGACATCTCTTTGAGGCGCGCGTGAAACACAACGCGCCGTCGATCCGGGCCCGGTCCTTATCGGACGGCGAGCTACCCATTGCTCACCGTCCGCAAGCCCGCGCCTACGGTGGCCGGAAATCGGCCAGCGATTCCCGACGCCCAGGGCGTCTCCTCCTGCGGCGGTTAGGGGCGCGAGGGCGCGAAATAACGGCCGCGACTTACGAGTTGTAGCTTGTACTTGTAAGTTCGCACCCAGATAGGTGTAAATTATTTCATCACCGCTGCTCTCGAAAGCGGTGAAGAAAACATCACTAAGAAACCGGCATGTCCTAGAACCAAAAATTCGAAGACATGAGACATCTACCAACCCGCACTGGGCCCACGTGGTCGATTACGGTCCACTCCCTCTCACAGAGAGGAGGCCTGTGTCCCAGCAGTGGGAAAATTATAGGCTGATTATGATATGCTTATGCTAAAGTTGAAGATCGTGAACTCCTGGCAGTCAGCTATGCTTCTAACTTTGCTGACTTATTTTTGTCTGTGACGTTTTAAGCTAGGTAATTTGTTCACATGAAAAAAGTAATTTTGTTATTTTTCCAGTAAAATGTGTAAATAACTGAAAAACTTTTGGTTCTAAAAATCCACACAAATCAGAACTTTTGCCCTAAACGTCTAAATAATTTTATAACACTCTATCATCATCTGCCTTGCCTTTTCTAAACTGTGTTGTTGACCTCTACAGCCCAGTTACTGGGTAATACGATACTTGGTGAGACTTGTCAGACTTTCGGGCTTCTGACTGCCCGGACCAACGGCTTAACGTGTTTTTTTTGTAAAGATGGTCACCCATCCACGGACCAACCACGGCAAGCGTAGCTTAATCTGACCCTTGCAGCTGTTATTGCTTAGCCACAAATCCCTCACTCTATAACACCCAGTATGCTAGTGCCAATAAGTATCTACAACTAACCAATAATACGCACCTTCAAATTAGAAGTCTTCAAATATTTATAAACAAGAATGTCGAAAAGTATGTCGACAAAGATGTCGAAATTTTTACATAAACATTTAATAACAATGTCCAGCCACCACACCAAACATTGTCAGTTTGGTTCAAGACCAAGCATCAGGTGCAGTAACTTTGTGAGGGCGTCTAAACCGCACATTCATCTGCACACCACACACCAATAACTCAAAACAAAATTAAATCCGAAGCCCCGTTTTTTTTCTCTCGATCAATTTCACAGTAACAACAACGCCGAAGGGTACCTAATAACCGCAGAACGAGCCAACATCTGAGACCCACCCATATCTTTCAAAATCCTAATATGGTCGAACAATACAAATTTAATGCAACATCCAACATCCATACATGTCGTAATGAAAAACAAACATAGCCTTCGTTGATTTAGGTTCAGAGTAAACATATAATAGTGAGTGGCTGCTACCCTAAGATTAGAAGAGGGTTCCCTTTTGTTGACCTTGCGTAGAGGGGGATTTAACTGCATTTAATATTATTGCATCACGGGTTATGGTCCTGATTTCTATACGGGTGCAGTGCTAGCAATTTTGCTGTGCCCGAAAATGAATTTTCTTATTGGATTTTTTGCATCGTTCTAACAGTCCCGATTTTTTTTATTCACTACAAGCAGTACTAGGGGGCTCGTGGCTAAATAATAACAGCCGCATGGGTCGATCGAAGGTTAAGCTATGCTTGTCGCGGTCGGTCTATGGATGGACCCCTTTGAGACCCTTCCGAGACTCGGAAAGCACGAAAGCCGTTGGTCCCGGCTGTCATTCATAGATCTTTGACAGTCATTACGGGTAGTCAGAAGCCCAAAAGTCTGACAACCAGTCTTACCAAGGGGTATCTTGTTACCAATAACTGGGTTGTGGAGGTCAGATAGGTAGTCGCTCCATGTAAATACTGGTATTGGTCCCGATTTTGTTATTCACGGGAGCAACACTAACAATTTTGCCGATTATACTTTATATTTCGTTTGAGAATTTCAAAATTCTAATAGCCTGTTAGTACCATAATACCTAGAGCGAATATTCTAAAGTTAGAAGTTTCCAAATTAGTGCTTGCTAAAGTTTGAGGTAGCATGAACGCCCGATGCTTTCCAAATATTCAATAAGTGGTTCGCTATAAGGTTTCGACTAACTTTCGATCTGAATTTGGAGACCAAAGTAACTATTTACCCTACCTTCTTGTGGATACACTGGAAAATCCTCTCACTAGAGTTTTGGAGTTTTGCTATAGTTCCCTTAGTTTAGTGAAACTATTTATGATCTTACTAGTCTGAATAGTATTAGTTCTAGCTCCTTAAGCTAAGATAAGATCATTTATTTTTCAAAAATATGAGTATACACACATGGCGTGCAAGATTTTGTTAGATTAAATTCTATCACAGTCATTTTTTGCCTCAACGGCGTGGAAATATAAATATGTGGGTAAACATCAAAAAATTATAAATTTATCCATTCTACAAAATAATTAACAATGCACATTAGAACTTACTAATTAAAAATAGCATAGTGTCATGTACTCATTAAAGAAATGTATATAAAACTAGGTGACCCGGCGAACTTCGTTCCGCCTAACAGTCAATGGATGTTCATGTTTAGAATTTTAAAATTGATACAAAATTCCTACCCTACCTGGGTAGGAATTTTGTATCAATTTTAAAATTCTAAATTAAAAAAAATATCTTTCGGGCATGTTGGTTTTCTCACGATGTTTTCCTTCACCATTTTGAAGCAAGTGATAATTATACAATACGCACATGAATATGAAAAGTCAGATTAGCGTGCCTTGGGTTCGAACTCGAGACCTATGACTTGGCAGTCTGACGGTCACACCTCTAGGCTATCACTGCTGTCCTACTGGTATACGTTCTTATTAATTTCCAATCAATGAACGGCAAAATTGCCGCAGTTTCTCAAATTATTTATTACCAGACATAAACCAGTGTCGCCAAACCTTTTCCCTAACAACTTACAAATCTCCTATTTAAATGAATTCATCAGGTGTCCTTACAAAGTACTAATGAAACAGGTTTCAAACACAAAGTAATTTAGCCCAAACAGGTCTAAAGTCTGAACGGTACACCGAAACCTGAATTAAGTTCCACTAAATCTCGGAGACCCGAATTTTATTGGACTTTTTAATTAATCCACTTAAAAGTACTTTATTTTCCTGTATAATAGAATTGGACTTTGTTACGATCATGTAGAAGGACACAGGTTTAGAGAGCTTTCAAAGTCTGGCATAAAAGTTTGTTAAGGTTTGTTTTAATGACTACCTGTTCTGATGGCAATAGATTAAGGTACTCAGGCGTTTCAAATTACTAACGGAAAATGCAATAGATGTGGATATATTTAGTAACCTGTTCCGCTTAGCTATTTCTGAAGATTCTTAAAAAGACCCTGAAAGAAATCGATACGTGTTTCACCTCTCAACGAGGCATCCTCAGGATGACGATTGACTTGTCGCGAACTCGAACACGGCGTGTTGCTACACCAAGCACTGAGCGCAGACTGGGTCTTTTTAAGACTCTTCAGAAATAACTAACCGGAACAGGTTACTAAATATATCCACATCTATTGCATTTTATAATGGATTTCCGCAAGGTCACGCCTGAATCAATTAACTACTAACGGAAAGTACTGTCACATACATATTCAGGGTCACTGTGGCGATGAAGTCACTTGCATCCGTCAAGGGGGTGATTTTTGTGGTCATATTGAACAAGTTTCGATTCGGACCGAGACTTATGCGGGTGAAACCACGGGGCACAGCTAGTATTATATTGTTACAAAGCAGCTATGGCTTGTTTGAATTTCGGTTTCAAAACGGATAAAAGGTTTGACTGTTAAAGCTCTAAAATTCACCAGACGTTTTGGATGTTTGAACGTCGTTTGGGTTGTGAAGCGTTAAATAATAGGTAAGGTTCGATTTCTAGGCAAAGCTAAATCGGATTACTCCTGTGGCGGCATCTGTAACGCTATATGCGAACTACGCATCAAAAACCTGACGTCACACAAATTCTGCATCGCGCAAGCAGAGTTTACCGCGCGACAAGTATATACATATACGATCTCTCTACATCAATCGTTGGCCTTTGCGATCGCGTCCGTGCCCCCGAGTAAATGATACTCCTCCCCGACACTTGCTCGAAAACGGTGCCAGCAGTGGTTGCTTTAAATTAGCTTTAAATTAAACGTAGCTTTAAATTCCCCGATTAATAATCATGATCCAGCCCGTCCCATCTTTGATGTCCTCTCCCTCCGGTGACGTCCTAAGCCGAGGCTTGTACCCCACAGGGGGTGCCCTTAGCGAGCGTTCACCCAGCTTTTTAGCTTAGGTTGTATGCCCCTGGCTGGAGGCTTTGGGTGTAGCAGCTTAAGGCAACCACAGGATTGACCGGTTAAATAGTTATGACCTCAGAGGTCAGCTATGAGACGAGCTAGAGAAAAAAAAAAAAAAAAAAACAATCGTTGGGCAGTTGCCCAAACTGTAATTTGCCTATTGCTTAGGACAGATATTTTTTGGAATAATGCTAAAAGATTGAAGGAGATCGACAACTGAAAAAAAACTCAGTAGTTTCAAAGATAAATTAAGATAAAAACGATGAAAAAATATTAAAACGAAGTTACCAAACAAAAACATGTAATAGACCACCAAAATCACTACTTCCACGCCAATTCTAATTTTTTGAAGCTCTGTTTACATTACAAAAACATTTATAGCTAGCAGACAGTAAATACTAGAATACGCAAACACAACAACCGGATTGATCAAATTAGAACTAAACCGAATTGTCACCGCAACAACCAACAAGTAGTGAACACGGCATAGAATATTATATTACAAAGGGACTGTAGTAGCTCCAATTTACTGGACATATTTGTAGTCGTGTTACCGCTGCGTTGACGCTGCGTGGACACCGGTGCTTGCGGCGTAATGTCGGCTCCGATGCCAATAACTGCCTGCGATGATGGGTGACTGTTTAGTAGAGAATGGTGGGGATAGTTACTTGACTAGCGTGTTTCTGTGACAATTATTATTAATGTATTCTTTTTATGTTTCCAGACATGTTTGAATGGAAATGTTGAGTTATTAATGACTTTGAATTCTATTTTTAATTCAAGTATACTCTGCACACGCAGTTAATAATAATAGCCTGATAGTATTGACTGGGTGCGCAGTTGAATCGTTCGAAGTGGCGGTGATTGGGGGAGGCCTATGTCCAGCAGTGGACGTCTTTCGGTAGAAATGAATAAATGAATGAATGAGCAGTTGAAAACGATCATAGTTGCAAACGGTAAAAATGGTAGTAGCTACGCCTCAGTTTTAATCATTTGCAGCTATCATCGGTTTAATTCCGTTATACCTATACAACTTGTAAAAAAACTCTGTCCGCTCCGTGAGGGTTTTGTTGGATATCGTATTGAGAGTATATTTATGTGGTAATTTTCAAGAAAAAAAATAAAAATAAATTCGCCACATTTTTTTTTCAATGGTGAATTTTACCGGGTTATTATATGGGGCGCGGGCGGCCGTAGTTTAGCGGGTGCCTACAAGTCGTAACTTGTCACCACTGTTAAAAAATTTCTAATTTTTAATGGATTGCGGTAATTTTGTTAATAAAAATGTGAATTTTAAATAGCAACAACTTTTTTTTTTCAATAATAATTTAAAAAATATCTATTTTTGGTAATGTTATTGCAGTACCTATGTGCCCCTTTTAGATCAGACAGGTTTTTTTTTACATATCGTTTTATGTTTTTGTACTGATATTTGTTTTAATCATCTTATGAGCAACAGATCATCGTCTAAGACTAAACCTCTTCCACAAATGATAGATACATACTCACGCGTCGAAAGACAAAAGTTGGGAGATACTATAAACTAGTTCTAGCTACTATCGCCAGTAACTGTCCACGTTTAGACACTCCACACATCAGGAGTCTATCTGATTTGGGACTCAAACCGCTTCATTGTAATTTTGTACGTCCGCTGTTCAATTGACTATTGTTTGGACTATAATGAGATATGAAACGAGCTTTCTGCATTGCAGTTATCATGTCCGATAAGTCCTTGTGCTTTGAGATATTGTAGATATCTAGTGCATAGGTAGAGGAGATAAGTAGTATGGTGGTCCTGCTTTGAGGATTGATTTTGGCTGGTTGTCAGATTTTCGGGCTTCTGACGACCCGTAACGACTGTCAAAGATGCACGAATGATAGCTGGGACCGACGATGTGCTTTCCGAGGCACTAAGGAGTCTCGGAAGTATGGAAATTACACAAGCAAATGAAGATAACAAATTTATAATTTTAAAACTGCTACGTGTAGGTATGTCTTCTACGTCTTATGCAGTTCATACCAACAGATTACTGCATCAAAATATTAAAAGGTATACAGGGTGGCAGGGTCATCTACGCGAAAACTGTTTCCATGGATTCAGAACATTATTCTGAACGCCCCTGCGTTGAAATTTTTCTTCAATTATTAAAAAAAAATGCAGTTTCATAGAAAAGTGCAATACCTACGCGGTCAAAATGTATGGAACAGCTGTTTTTTTTTTTTAACGATGAAAAATTTCAACACGGTTCAGAATCGTGTACTGAATCCATGGTAACAGTTTTCGCGTCGATGTTCCTGCCACCCTGTATGACGTATCTAATCTTACGATATTACCGACTCTAACTTAAGGCGCTGCCCAGACAGGGTCACCGTAAAACGTCCACTTAATAAAAAATTGCAATTAAAGAACACGAAAAAATTTTTCGTCCCGAAATGCTCCATATTGTGAGCGACAACTACTCATATTTTTGTAACTATAAAAAAGTAAATTTAATCAACTAAATAAATATTTTAAGTTATTGGTGTATTTTATTTTATTTAAATTTAAAAAGCGAAATAACTTTCATATTATTGGCGGACAAGAGATTCAACTAAAATCTTCTTCGATTTATGTTTTTGTTTTCTCTTCTACGGTTACACACGTTGTCTATATCTCTTGTTATGTACTTTCCTGTCGCAGGTATGCTGGAAGAGATTTCTTTAGAAATAAGCATTGCCTTTGCACGTATTTTTCTGTTCCTTTCTTCTTGACTGTTTATATGTGTGTGCATAAATGGATAAATAAAAATCAAACGTATCGCCAATTATAATCCGCGATGCACTACTGTCGCTTCACCTCCTGCAATACCTAAAGATTTGCTTCTTACCGCGCCTTAATATTTTGCGTTTTAACACCGGCTCTGGAAACCGGTTCCGAACAATACAGCATCCCAGTTGAGGTCCCCGTGTATCTGTCTGGAGATAACACGCACAAACAACAAGCGTTCAACAAAACTTCGGGCTATTACTGAGCATTGGCAGTAATTCGTCACGATTATGCCTTCATTGCGGTTTTTGGATGCTCCGGGATAGGGCTGTCGATCATAATATTTGCTGTTTTAATATTTTGAAGAAACTTAACGTCTAAGCAGCTGTAGCAGCATTAGAGAATAAGTAATTAGAGAGTTTTATTAATGATTCTAATGATTATATTTTTGTAAATACATATTTGTTACGGTCATGAATAATATTTTTATCAATATACTTACAACCTGACATTGACCTGCAAATTGCAAAAAATCTTATCGCATATCTATCTTAGCGCATCCTCCGGAGCGTTTATACAGACAGTGGGCAACTTCGCAAATAGTTGTCAAATATTTCACTGTTTTAATTAATTTGGCGATATTTCTGTATGGAAATAAGAAATATGGCTAACTAGTGAACTAAAATATTGATTATGAAATGCAATAATTAATATCGTAACACCGAATATTTAGTTTTAGATGTAATAAAACTATTTGGAAAATTTCGATATGTCTTTTTTACACCAAAAACGGTTACAACATAAAATTCGGTGTTATAATTTCAATTCATCATCAATATACTAGTTTACTAGTTAGCCACATTTCTTATTTCCATACAGTAGATATTGCCAAATGAATCAAAACAGTTAAATATTTGACAGCTATTTGCGACGTTGCCAACTTTTGGGATGAACGCTTTTAAATTGTCCATAATATTCAAACCACAACTGTCATTCTTTGACAGTTGTGAGAAATGGCTATAACTTTGCAAAATGACGTAGGGTTTCAATTGATTTTCCTGAATATACCTAAATCTATTGTTACTTGTTCTATGTTTATCAGGCATAAACCGCTTGACGGGCTAGCATTCTGGGAAGCAAATTGGTTGACCGCAGTTATTGGAGTTCTGGCTTAGCTACAATATCTCGACCGGGATTTGCATTTGTATCTGAGATGACTTTACTTGCCCAATGTTCTACAATAACAGCACTATTTTCATGGTCTTATGAGGAAACTAAATGGAAGTTTGACAGCACATGACGACCCTGTAGTAGTTCGACTCTCGGAAAATTTCAGCATTGTGTCCTTTTGATACTTATTCCGGATCTAATAACCGGTTTCTGAATTGAGAATTATGCAGTTGAGAAATTTTTAAACTCTTGGTCAAAGTAAAACTTTTTTTTTTTTACTAAAATTTTGAATTTCTTTGGCTTTCACCTTAAGTAATATTCAGTAAAAGTCAGCAATTCAGAAACCGAATGAGTAAGTAATGTATTTTTTTGTAACCATTTTTTTTTAAATAAACAAATAAATAAATATAATCTGTAAAAATATAGAAGCAATTCATTGCGTGGTGTAGTTTTTTATTGAAACAGTTTTTCCGTAGGGTGACAACCACGACCCAGTCATCGCCGATGCGGTTTCAACGTAGGTAGTAATCGATGCGAAATAAATCTAATGAGGCGAGTAATTTGCACTTTTATTGCACCCAGCGTAGCGTATGGTTTCTGTAACCGAAATTGGAGTTATTTCAATAGTTACGGAGAATTTTCAAATTATTCGATAAGTATTACTTTAGCTAAATTGCTGCAGGTATTCGATTGGTTATGGAATTTTTAAGAGACGAAGATGCATTAACTTTTGAATGAAAGAGAGAGGAAAGAACCCGTCAGCCTTCACAGCAAGAGTCAAAGGGAATCTTGTTACATCGGAATCCTTATCCATCGCTTTCCATTTGGCAAGATCGAGGACAAGAGCAGGCCTATATATAGGGCAAACAAAATGTGTTTGAGATATGGGCAAGAGAATGATGGAGAATTTTCCAGCGCTGAACTTAGCATGCCTCCTGCTGGGACACAGGCCTCCTTTCGGTGAAAGAGAGTGGGCCGTAATCCACCGTGCGAGCCCAGTGCGGTTTGTTTGGTAGATATGACATGCCGATTTCCTCACGATGTTTTCTTCTCCGTTTTGAGAGCAGTGGTGATGAAATAATGTAGGTACACAAAGTCACAGCTCCACGCTGAATTTGATATTGTTGACTGTTTTCTTTTATAGCCCAAACATTAGCCTTTCATTGACCTTCATTATTACTGGCTTTAATCACCATCTTGACAGATAACCTGGTGCTGGCAATGTGTTGATATCACAAGACCCGCGGTTTCCCCCGCATAAGTGGCGACCCCGTGGAAATATTGGGTTAAAAGTATCCTACATCCTAACCCAGGACATGGTCTACCAATGTGCCAAATTTCATCCAAATCCGTTCAGTATTTTAGCGTGAAAGCTTAACAAACGAACAATTAAATAATCTAATCTTTTCTCTTTATAACATTCGTTTAGATCAGCCCGTTGCCCACTGCAAAGTAAAAGCTTATTTTCTCCTGCTGGTTTTATACGACTTAAAATTTCCCAAGCCTAATAATTATAATCTGTTCACAGCATTTTCTATCTTAAGTAGTAAAGGAAAAGGCCTTTTTCAAGCCTTTTCGTCACTTGTGTCTGTAGCTTTTATTCACTTAGTAGACCAACTACTTCTATCCATATTTTAACAGTATTTAACGTACCTACCAACGTAGAAGCTCCTTTAAGTACTGCGGACCCGTCCTTGTGAAGGACATATTACTAATATGGTCTGAGTATCCTTCTAGGGAGTCTTGTCTCGACGACTTACATTCGCGCGATCAAATTATTGACAGTAATTGTTTTTTTTTTAATGTCTTCCAAAAATGGTAGACACCTACGTAGCTAATAGTCGAAATCACCACGTTTGACTGATAGATTGGTGATTCATCATCATTTCAGTCGAAAGACGTCCACTGCTGGACGTAGGCTCTTCCCCAAGCGTCGTCACATCGACCAGTGTTTCTCGCATCCAGCAAATTCTCACAACATTCACCAGGTGATTGGTGGTAGCAGTTCTTGATTCATAAAGAGTATAATTAAAGAATGAAATTAATAAGCGATCGTCCGTCGCACCCTGGGCAGTCAGCCGCGCTTTCAACTTCAAACGGTTTCTATAGTTTACCTGATCGCTGCGACCACTGGTTGTGGTTATGGCCGTCTAGTGCCGCGAGATCCGTAACTCCTTGTCAGTGAAATTGTGTGGGAACCGCTCTGTTTTTTTTGCTATTTTATAGTTGGTCCTGTAGTTAAAGTTTTAGATATAAAAGCATTTACCACCTAGATTCCTAGAAGGATGCTAGCCAATTCAAAGCCAGCCAACACTTTTTAGGGTTCTGTACCCGTAGTATGCCAAATAGACCCCTATTACTGTGCCTCCGCTGTCCGTCTGTCTGTCAGCGGGCTGTATATCATAAACCGTAATAGGTAGAAGTAGACAGTTGAAATTTTCATAGATTGTGTGTTTCTATTGCCGCTATAACAATAAATAATAAAATTAAAATAGAGTTAAAAATTAATACGGGTTCTTATACAAAAAACGTGTGTAAATATTGTTCGGTGGAGCGGAACCCTTCGCGTACAAGTCCGACTCGCACTCGGCCGGTTTATCTTTTAAGTGAAAACTTCTCTACTAGCTCTGTTGGGCATTTTGAGATGGGACTAAACCATTGATTTCGCGACACTGTGGCGACACCAGCTTTTGACCATTAAAAAGACATCAACGCGTTGATTACCGCGGTGCCGATTTTTTTTCAAGTTCTTTATTAATAAGAACTAAGTTCTTATAATATTACTGAGCAATTTAACTCTAACTTAATATTTTACGTGATTGTTTTAGCTTAATAGCTATTACTCGTGTGTCAGCCTATAGATTCAAGAGAAGAACGGAAAGAGAAAGACGTTGCGGTCCACGATCTTTTTTAACCCCCAACGCAAAAAGAGGGGTGTTTGACCGCTATGTGTGTGTCTGTCTGTGGCACCATAGCTCTTAAAAGGGTGAACCGATTTGAATGCGTTTTTTTATTTATTTGAAAGCAGGTTTTCTGGAGATGGTTCTTAGACATGTTTTATCAAAATCGGTTCAGTCGTTTGAAGATTATCAGCTCTTTTCTAGTTGATGAATGGATGTGAGTATCTTCCACAGATCTAATCGATTTGAAATTTGGTATTCTGTTACTTCAATGATATTAAATGAACATAGTAACCTTAAACTGATGCTGCAGCATCACCTGGAATTTGCAGAATACCCTACTCCCTTAGCAACTTACAGCACGGGTATCGTGTTTGGGCTCATTGGAATGGCCTCAATGAATAGGTTATAGATAGAACAGGTCTAGTGATGGAGTAGGAAAGAGCAATGAGGAAATGTTTGTGCCGAGAGTTTTTTAAATTTTAAAACTGTTAAAATTGTACATGTATGATCCTTTAGTCTCAAAATAGGTGGCATAGGAAACGCCTGTTTTTTGCAAGGTAGAAACCATATACAACAAAATTGCGTTTACTACAAGGAAAAATATAGCTGTTATCATAGATAAATACAAAGAGAAACTGCTACTAAAATTACTGTTATTTTTACTCCTCCATTTTCCTCATAGAACTCACAACGTACCTCATATTATCACGCTGAGCAAAAAAAGAGCAAGTATAAGTGTAAGTGCAGCTCATAAAATATATGTCCCGTAGTAAATAAAGAAACTTGAGTAGTTTTAGTTTAAAAACTGCGGTATCATCGGATAAAAGTACTTTGCTAGATAAAATGTTATTCTGAGAATTAATGTATGATAGAATTTTGTTGTTGAATTCACTTTTTATTCTTTAGGTTTCTTTCTTTCTTTGAACAACGTTTTTGCTTATGAAACAGCGTAGAATATTTTTTTTTTATCATATCTATTCAAAAGGAGCTAGTTTATTCTTCGTAAACAGGGACTAAAATAGCTTTTTAATCCCTAGGGATTATAAGTGATTTGAATTTGGAATGTGTATATTGTTAATTAAAATTCCAATCACCAAAGAGATCAAACAAGAACATTGTATGAACAAGTAACAGGCTGGCAAGACAGAGAAAGAAAGTGTGAATTTGGTCAAAATGAAAATCCATGATGGCAGCTGCGAAAATTTTCACAGTTTTCGAGGGTGCTGAAACCGATAGTGAGGTCAAAATGTAAATCCAAGATGGTAGCTGCGGCAATTTAAAAAAAATTGTCATGGGTGTCGTTTCCCTCGAAAATTATCCCTCTACCCTCGCTGCGCTCTGGATTCAAAGAAACACTCTCGCCTTAAAAAATGTTGTTTGCTCCGTTCGCAAACAGTCTACTATTTGGCAGTTGGTATACTTATTTTTCTATAAGTCAAAAGACTTAGTTTAATCCTTCTTATAATAAAAAAAAAAGTAAAGAACAAACATATAAAAGAAAAAAAAAAGTTAGTGCTCGTCATGTCGCAGACTAACAATTAAACAGTTTGCCAATGTCAAAGTTTTTGAACCACTGTCATTAAAAGTTATAGTGACATGCTTACACTCGAAGAAATACAATTTTTACTTACTTCAATACTTTTCAATTATATCTCGTACCTTTGAATAGACGTAGCTAGGTTTTTGTTAGCACCGTTACTATTTTAAGTGTCATACTTGAACTCTAGATTTGTCTTTGTAACTTTTAATGAAGTCAAGACTCTTTTTTTTATTTAAGTTTGAGAATTAGATTCATTAAGCATAATTAAAATTGACAGAAGTAAAAACCACTTAAACTCAACTTGTTTCTTTTCAAGTTTTTAACATTGTTTGTGTTCACGAAACAGTATCAAAACAAGATGAGTGGAGGGAGAAACAGACAGTCTTCTTGTCTTTTAACACCTTTTTAGAAAGTCATAAATACCTAATATTCGAAAATAAAGCAATTTTTTTTTAACGTTTCAAGCAATAATTAAGAAAAAAAAAAGATAAAAATCGCAATACCTCTTCAATATCGCCAATTCATATCAGAATTTTCCCTCCATCCCAGAATGTCCAGAAAGCGTTTCAGAAGCGCGAGAAAATAAAGAAAATCGTGTAATTCATTCGGAAACTACCCGTTTCACTGTCAGGGCCCTTAGAGTGTGGGCGTGAATATTACACCACGAAATATCTGGGTACACTGGCTTTTTATTGTTTTATGTTTATCTGTGCAATTTTTTTGGTCTGTGGTTCTTGGCGCCATTTTTAGACGGCCATTTTGTATTTTTTCAATGGCTCTTAATAAAATATTATTTTGTTAAGGTGAATGATCACTGTAAAGGCTCGTACAGACCAACACTATATCGCGGGCACGACCCGGGTCGCGCTGCCTGTCGTGCCCGCAAAAACAGCGTTAAGCTGTTTACATTGATTGGTCTTACATATTTTAACCCGTATCTACAAATTTTGAGGTCTATTATTTAAACTATTAAATTATAGTAAAATTTTAAATGCGGTAGAGGGAAAAACGCTTAAATCCAATCAGATAAATTCAAACAATAAAATTTCCAACATGATAAATCCGATACAAATACAGATCACAAATTGGACAGCCGATAACCCGAAACCACAGGTAAGTTAATACTCCATTAATTTCAAACAATTTCAATTAATTTGCTTGTTTTAACTGAAACCCTATTGAAGTATCTCGATAGATACTTGTAAGTATCTCGATAATTGGGTCGATACCCAATTGCGGAACCTTTCAAGCAAATGTAGATCAAGTGTAATTGAATCAAAATATGGATAAGTAGCGATTCCCTTTGATGTTCGGAGACATTTGGATTACTTGCGGTGACGAACTTATGGTGAAACAGCAACTGGTAGTAGTTGTTAAACTGGTTGCTTGTAAGAATTTGTGTTCCTATACGACGTCTGTTTAGACATTTTTATTAACTTATCATAACATCACGCTTTGTTTCTCCGAAGGGTTGGGCAGAGGTGTATCTATAGTACATCCACATTCACACACCACTACATCATCATCATTTTCCACATTCTTATAAACTTCTTCTGTCTCTCTCTCTCTCTCTCTCTCTCTCTCTCTTTCTTTCCCTCCGTCTCTCTCCTCAATCTCGATAGTAATATTAATATTCAGACTTATCCATCCAAAGGTTGTCTTTAAAAGATCGCTTTATTGATAAGACCGCACATTGTGTCACCTTATGTAAAAGAAATATCTGTAATTTATGCGTTGTAAATAATAAACAGTAGTTATACTATCTATTTATCTTACTTAACTTTTGCAAAAGTCTCAACATTTCTTTGATTTGGGAAGTTTAAATAGATATCACCTGGCAAAAATATCGTTCGTCTATGTGATATTTGCAGCAAATCGAAGTTCAAATAGTCATGTCAAATGTAGTTGATTCCTGTTCAATGAATCATATCAACGTACGCAATTTGTCATCAAACTAACAGGTAACCAAACGTAGACGATATCTCCATCACTACCAGTAATTTGCAATTCCTGCAACTATCGATAGCAATTACAAATTGTACAATACTGTTCCCGAAACTCGCGTATCGGATGCTGTAAGCTTAGTTACTCCTCTGAATCCACTCAGAGGGCCCTATAATCTAAAATCTATCAAAATACGACTACTAGACTATACTGAAGTGGTTTTCATTGATTTCCTAATATTAACTTCCTAATATGTCGCTTATTCTCTTTTTCCAGTCATGTTTCCCTTGGGCTGATACTAGCTTTATTGACTAAATAATCTATTCACCTCTGGTCTTCTTCTTTTCGTGTGGTTAGTGGCTAACCTGGTGTTAGACTTTTTAAAGCCTGCCATGGGCCTCTGTCTTGACTATACATGCCGTCGGGAAATATCTCGCAAGCATGCCTCTGGCAGGTATATACTATTCTTTTATTCGTTGAATTTGTATCTGTATCGGTACACAACGGACATCTTTGACGAATTATTGAAATAATTAAAAGTATTTAATAGAGGATATCTCAAAAGTACAGTGACCACACATTTACATGCTATCATTGAGTGTTAATCCCATCTTGAAAGATCCATATCAAGGCACTTAAACCATTTTGCCTCAAACTTCAAAAATCTTAATACTCAACTCGAATATTAAAATCAAAATCACACAAACGTCTCCGTTCATTAACCAGCTATTAAAGGACCCCTTTTTATGAATCCGTGAACATTCAAAGAGCAAAATCGCATATCTTTTGTGCTAATTTAACACCTCACATTAAGAGAAACTTGACACCCGAAGAGAGTTCGCGAAACTTTTCATACGCCATAATGGCTTATTATAGTACAGCCAGTTTTATATTTCAATGCTTAATATTTTCGAAATTAACAATATAATTGGGCAGCGAGTCGAGTTTTGCGCACAATGCACGGTGCTTTTAGACATCTGGCGTTGAAAAAAGGGCGGATATACGAAACAGGGACTCAATAGAATCGTGTCCCAAAGGCTAAGAATTTTATCCAACATCTTCCTTAAATCTACCCCCGAAAATAACAAACAAGCTTCTCTATTAATACGGGGATTAAGTCGATAATTGCTCGCTGAACAGTGGCACTTAATTCTATTTAGCTTGTCACTGGGAGTTGCATCTGAACATCCCTTAGAATACATTCGTTTTGATTTTTTGCGCAGTAAATCGAAGTTTGTTTGTTATTCGATTACATGGTCTATATTTGTAGTGTTAGAGTTGGATTTTGTTTGTGTTGAGTTGAAGAATAAGTCATCACCCTTTGTAGGAATTAGGTGTAGCGTATAATTAGCGATTTCGCGAAAATTGCTAGGTAAACCCAACTAAATGTAGGGCTGTGCGCGACACGGTCGTAACGCGAATTGTTAGAAAAATATTACTTTTTGTTGAGGAATACGTGAGTTATGATTTAACCTCTGGGTTCCAGTATATGTATGATATATTATTATTTTTGTGCTGATCCGTCTGAAGGTCAAGGTTGACTGAGAGAATAACAGTTTTGATTTTTCTGTAAGGAGTTTCTTGCCGGCAATTTTCCGCAGGACCGTAGGCTTGTTTGACCTTTCATAAGAGACCCAAGAAGGCCTGTGTTTGAACTTACCAATTGTTAACCCAGAATGTATGTTTTAAATAACTTTACAATACAATGGATGATCACTAAAAAATGTTTTTTTGTCCGTTAGGTAGATTATCAAAAAATATAGGATACATATTTTTTCTCTTGTTTTACGTTATCAAAAGATTACGGCGATACATTGAGTTAAAATGTGCCATGACGTCACGAGTAAGTGGATTTTATACTCACTTGTGACGTAGCGACCCCCACTCTCCAACTTTAATACGTTTAATCCAAGTTATTTTTTATTAATATGATAAAGCAAAAAATACGTGTCTATTTTTTTTTTTATTATCTGACTGACGGACTAAATAGTTTTTTTTTCTCTATTTCCGGCATAAAATCCTAGGACAAGAAAAGAATGGTATGGTCTGAAAATAGCTGCTACAGCTAGACTATCATCAAAATTTGATCAGCATTGCCAAAATAGAATTACTAGTTTGACAAAAAATAAGATTTTTTCCACATTAGCCTCACAAAGTTCGCCCCGTATTATTTATTCCTTGTTCGCCCCACATTGTGTTTCTTATTCGCCTTGAGGACCGACATTTGCTGCTGGATTTTTTAAAGAATAATTTCCTAAATAATTTTTGCCAGCCCTTACAAGAAAGCGAGGCAGCAAACTAAACGTGTTAATGTCACGCCCAACAATTTTGTGCCATTAAACTATTTACAGAATAAAAAGTATGGCCTACATTGTACTCGAGTTGAATATGACGGCAAAAATGTGACTTTTTATATTTGTATCTAGTTGACAGCTGAAAAGTTAAAGTGTTGAGCTAGCTAACAATTCGAGCATTGTCACAACTTTAAAAAAGCGTTTTGTATAATAAATCTGAATTAAAATATAAATGACATTTTTGTTATGAAACTGTTCTATTTCTCGTTAAATTAAGAGCCATGTTAATCATATTCACATTCACTGCAGGACGTAGTTTATCTTCTAATTCAAACAACTCGAGATAATAGAGAGGATATTCCTATGATTATCATGCACACGCTGCTGGCTGTAGCCACTCACAGTTATGATAGTGAATTGACCTAAAAACATTGATATTATTATAAATGAATTTGAGCTACAATTTGTCATATTCTGCCCTTATCAAATTCAAAAGTCATTTATTAAAACTAGGCTGAGAATCAGCACTTTTCGAATGTCAAAATTACATAAGACAGTCCCCCAAAAACGCCCGCCCTTTATCACTTCCTAGTGCTTTAGCTGGGAAGAAGAAGTGGCGCAACAAACTCCCCAGCAGCACAGCTGTCTGTTAAGTTTGAAAAACTTGATTCTACACAATAGTAGGTACTTCTGCTAAATAATTTACATTTCACAACACAAAAAATTAAATTATGTGCTATGTGTCAGCTAGCACCCGCAAATAAATCAAAAAAAAAAACAGTGGCACTCCGGGAGTGCCGACAGAAGTGAAAACAAAAAAAAATACTTCCAAAACCTTTAAAGTAAAAATACTTGCATAGAACATTAATCCGTAACGTACAATAATATAAATAAAGAGCACAATCGCGTTTACAAAAATGAGGTGTCGGTAACGGTGTCGCGAGCACAATTGTTTTTCCCATTTCAAAAATGCCCAACGCGCCTAAAGAAGTTTTCACTTCAAAAACATCGAAATCTATACTCACGAGAAAAAAAAAAACCAATTTATTTGAGGTCGGCGCAGCATGTCCCTTTCTTCCATACTTCTCTATCAGTCGTCATCTTGGTAGTCACCCCCTTTCTAGCCATATCATCTGTCACACAGTCCATCCATCATTTCTTCGGTCTTCCTCTACTCTCATAGCCATTCATACTAAAAACTTTACTCAAGACAATTTTCTTTGAGCTACAATTTGTATTATTCTGAATAAAACTTTCTTATGTCGGTATTTCTTCAAAATAAATATTATAATATAATAAAGATGAAGAGTTTGTTTGTTGGTTTGAACGCCCTAATCTCGAGAACTACCCTACCTAATTCTTTTTGCATGCCCAATCCTTGAGGTTGTTTACATCACGCTACGACCTTTAGGAGCCAAGCAAAAAGAACGCAAACCGAAAACGAAGAAACGGGGCAGAGCTTTAGGATATATTTTATGTTGAATCAAGAAATTTCACGCGGACGAAGTCGCGCGCTAAAGCTAGTAAAGTATAAATCTCAAAGGTATATCGCCCCCTAACACGTCCAAATTGTTCAGTGAAATGTATAAACATCTGTCTCATCGGACATATTGTACAGACGAACCCGACACTTTAAGGCCACGGTACCAACTGGTCAAGCAATGAATTTCGACGGAAAAAATACCTTTTCATCCAGAAGGCCAGTATGTCCAAAGTACCCATTGACAAATAATATGTGATTTATATATTTTTTTCTCAACTTTTTTCTTTGTCATCTTGACTTGGTATACTGATTTAGAGTACTCTGTGGTCCGCAAGGAAATAATGTATTAGCTACTTCTTCACCGCTCGTGGGTTGTCAAAAGGATCAATTGTGGCAATGTCCTCTTTATATCTGCTAATTAATAACACATTGTGACAAGTCATCATCATTTCAGCCGAAAGACATCCACTGCTGGACATAGGCCTCCACAAAACACCGCCACTTCCTCCAGTTCTGTGCTTCTCGCATCCAGAGGTAACTGCTTCTCAAATCCGCTGTGACGATTTGGTATATAATATCTGAAAGATGTTTTTTTTTTACCGACGTTTTCTAAAATTGAAACCTAGTTAGATCAATTTATCGCCCCCGAAACCCCCTGCATACTAAATTTAATGAAAATCATTGGAGCCGTTTCCGAGATTAAGATTATATATATACAAGAATTGCTCGTTTAAAGGTATTAGATAGTCATTTGTGGTATTTGATAAAAATGGTTAGAGATACGCCCTTAAAAAGCACGAAGCTTCCTCGGGCGGCAGCCGCTGCTAGAAGTGTCATTATCAACATTTTCCATACAATTCAATCGTGTCACCTCGCAATACGACACACATGACGTATAGACACTGACGGCTTTGCGGACACAGTGGTCCGTGATAGAAGTTGTGCAGTCAACGCATTTTCGGCGACACGAATTATATTAGAAAGAAAGAAAGAAAAATGCGTTTATTGGTATTTCAGCGGAAAAATACACCTTATAACTGTAAAAAACAGAAAACAATGATTATGATGCCAAAAGGGCCTCAGCTCAGCGTAATGTCAGATGACAACACAAAGTGTACCACTTGACGCTGATTTTCAGCTGGAACCCACGAGTGTCATTCGCTAGAATAATAAATAGGGAAGTGTGTCTCCGTTTTAATAAATGAACAGAATAAATTAAAGGTAACGTATTAAAACCAAAGACCAATTTTACCAATTTTTGTTTTTTTGTATCACTTCGCAAAGTACTCAAGGAAAAAAATCATTATAAGAAAACTATCAGGGCAATCAATTTTTTGAAAACATGTGTTCAATAAGAAAAAAAAAACATTTACTGCGAAGGCTTCAGTCAGGAAAAAAATTACTACAATTTTGAGCGATTTTCATGGGAAAAGTAACACTAACAAAAGTTGACCACGTATTAGAAAAACTTGCCCAATTCATAGAGATTCTTTGGCGGTATGAATCACTGGGATATTCTTTTTAGTTTAAAAGTTAGAGAATTTTATTAATAAGGTGGTCGTATTTTACAATATTCTAAGTTTCAAATGTTCAGTTCAGTTTAACGATTATCAATAACGATCAGCTTTATGATTGTTTTCATTGAGCACTATGCGAAATGATTGATAAAAACAAAAATTGGTCATAACTTTTGAACCATAAAAAATAGCAGCGACATTCTCAAGGTTGAAAAGTTTGGAAATGACCTTGCCTACGCCCCTATTCGATTTGATCCATACTTTCAAGGACACCCTGTATATAGTCCTCCAGACCGTATTTCGGCCATGGCGGGCATTCTCAACGTCCTTTGGCGCGGGAGATATTATAGTGCAAAAGTGTGTGCGCAGACACAGGTGCACTCCCTCTTTTCTCACTCTCATAGTATGATGGGACGGCAATCCGACACGACCGGAGAGAGATCAGGCGCAGGGCCAACGGCTTAATGTGCTTTCCGATGCACGGGGGTATCACACCGTCAACCACAATTCGCAATTCCGCAATTCTTGCTGATACATGGGACATAAACATAACTGGCGAAATGTGTGTGTAAACTATAGGTATTCCTCTACCTAACTCTTCGAGTATTACAGGCGTGATGTTATGTTTATGTTTGTATGATCAATTAACCCTCTCTTTCATTTAACTGCCAAAAGGATGTAAGTCATTATAACACCTTTTTCATCTAAATAACCCCTTTGTTATACCACTCAACAGTCCTCTCTACATATCACATAATTTGTGATACACAGCCCAAAACACTGCGTTATTAATACACTTCTTTGATCAGCCATCTTGTTATATTTTAGATGCATGTTTTCTATACTAAATCAAAGGCAAGAGGGGTTAAAGGACTGCGCTGAAAATAAAATTATTATGTTTACATCTTCTTTTGAAGTATGCAGCGTGTGTCAGAAATGTGTGGCCATATTTAAGGCTGTGGTACAAACCATCATACGGAACAACTTTGTCCATGGGACCAACAAGGTAATTGCGAAAAAAATATCAGCAGTCCCATACAAAACTTCAGTACTTAATCGAATCGTATGGGACGGCTGATAATTTTTTCGCAATTACTTTCTTGGTCCCATGTACAAAGTTGTTCGATTTGATGGTATGTGACTACACAATTCTGATACACGCTGTATATGTATTGTGACGTTTTTATATAATTTATTAAATTATATGCGATGTCAAAGTTCCCACATAAATGCAACTTGATACTTTTCAAACAAAAAAAGTTATAGACCATTAAGAAATCTAGAAGTGTCATAAAGATACAAATTTGCAATTGTAAAGATACGGAGCCATAGTTCGAGCGTCGTTTAAAATTTATTACAATTGTATGTAAATATATTCGTTTACGAATTACCACAAAAGGATCAAATGGAACACCTATAACTTCAAGAAAGAGTAGACAATAAACTTTGCTGAGCCCCGAGCGATGACATTTTGAATTATATTTGAATTTGATCAACGGTTTTCGTACCTTACAGCGATTCGTCCTGGCATTGCTCGAATAAATGTTTGAATTAAAATACTGTTACATATTTGTTTGTGCGTGTTATATAAAATACCTTTTTTGGCCTGTCAAACCTACAGTCGGATTTTTAATTAGCTGTAGTAAAATAATACATGAGACTGTTATTTCTTTAAAAAAAAATCTAAGTCATTCATTCATTCATTTCATTTATTCAATAACAATTTTCATTGTGTCTGAATGTTTTACAAAAATAATTGAAAAATAAATATTTAAATAATAACAAGTTACACAGGATTAAATTAGTACCACACAAATACATGTAACCTGCCTAATAATTTAATTTAATTACCAATAAAAATAATAAAATAAATTTACAATGTTGACTATCCAGGCATATGAGCAAAGGGTACCTCGCCGTCCGATAAGGACCAGGCCCGGGTCGACGGCGCGTTGTGTTCCACGCGCACCTCAAAGAGATGTCAGCAGAACTGAAGGGGTCCACTAGGGCCGATGCCTGCCGGGGTTGCGAAGAAAACCGAAAGGGACATCGTGGCCCCCGGCAACAGGGCACCTGAAGGAACACGGGCAGTCAGTAAGAGTGACTCACCCTCTCGCTCCACCAAGAGCGGGAGAAGTTATTTGATAATTTCCCAACAAAAAAAGGCATAGAATAACAAATAAAATAACAATTTAACTCTTTTACATTCCCGTCCAGAAAAACAATACTTTTACAAACATGTTAGAACCATTACTATTGTCAAAAAAAAACATTAAAATTCACACATGCCTTTATTATCACCAGTTGGTAAGTTATTGACGAAATGACACTAAGAAGTGTCATTTTACTGCAGCTAATTAAAAGTTCACTACTACTTTGGCTTTCCTGCAAATAAATAATCATTTAATGGAGTTACAGTGATGGCAACTTTAGGATATCGATATTAATCAGTAATTTAGTTGGTTACCTTCATTTAAAATTATGGTAATCCAGCCATTTTTCTATGAACTTTGAAAACTTCAACGTAGTCCTTTCAAGATGAACATCATAATCAAATGGACCTGTACCAGTAATATGAAATTGACCAGCAGTTCATACCTTCTACTTTATGGTTCATCGAACATATTTTTTATGATATAAAAACAACAACACAGCAATTTATATTTCACTAGCTTCCTCCAACGCCCGGCCTATGTTATTCAGTCATATCCAGTGATCAAAGTAGGTAGATTGATTTTACGTACTCGCATCATGAATAGTCATAGAAATATTTGATTTGATAATTTTGGTACTTACGGGATTGAATCAAATATTGTAAAAGTAAGGATTTTTAAACTACTACATTAGAAATTTATAGAATGCGATAGATAAACATTGTTTTTATTTTTTTTTTTGTTATTTTTCAAGTAATAAAGTGAATCTTACTGTTATGCGTCCATTCGAAACTTACATAATATGACTAATTTAGTAGTTATTTCTTGTAAGTATATTATCTGCTGCTTGTAATTGTTACTATTCTTGAATAAATAAATAAAAATATATTTTTATACTTCTTAAAAAAAAATCGCATTCAATGCAATAACAGCAAAAGGGTTAAACATTTCTTATTCATATTGATGTATTCTTTATTCTACACATTACAACATTTGAAATTCCTTAAAAAAAAAAAAAATAATTTAAAAATCCCGGAATTCCGGAGGCATATCCATCCATACTAATATATACGTGCCACTTCATTGACCCCAAATCAATCTACCTATTCCGATCACTGGTAATACCACAAGTAGAGTACTATATAACTGATAATATAGTACTCTACTGGTGTTTTTTTTAAATCGGTCTATTTGTTTTTTATTCATTACAAACAAAAAAACCAAATCTTTTCTCTTTATAATATTAGTGTAGAATATATTATGATATTGTGCTTCGCAAACATTTATTTCATTTTTGATACAAACTCAGGTGTTTTCTTTGTCTGCCATATCATTGTTTGAAGAATCTATAAACTTTGAGCTCAGTTCTATTATTTCTTTGATATATCTAATATTTACGAGTATTATAATAAGATATAGGATCAAGTAAATATCATTATCGTTAGCCCCATTATTTATTTTTCAAGAAAATAATAGGCCAACGACTTTTAACTTGTAGACAAAAAATTATATATATATACAATGAAACCTGGGTAAGCGAGAAAACTCTATAAATGAGACTAATTGCTAGGTCCTGTCATTATAATCATCTAAAACCTCTATAAGTGAGACATATAAACCTTTATAAGAGAAAGTCGTTTTTCACTCGTGGACCTCTATAACTGAGACTACTACTTGCCTGTACCTCGATAAGCGACAGTCGAGCGTAATTTAACATCTGCTATTTAAAACTCTTAAATTTCGTGGAACTAACTAACTAGCTTTTGTTTTGCATTCTATTTGAATGGCCATATGAGCGTGTGTACTGTGTACTCGTGGTGCGTCTGACTTATTTGTCGAAGTTACTACAGTTGACAAATATCAATTCTAAAAATAAAACCTATACAATATGTATTGTTGTATTAGTGCATGTTTATCACTACATATTCGCTGTGTTTTTATAAACCTCTATAAGTGAGAAACGCCACGCATGTACCTCTATAAGCTAGAAACTCGAGTTAGTGAGAAACCTCCATAAGCGAATAATAGATCGCGGTCCATTGAACTCTCGCTTATCCAGGTTCGACTGCATATTATATATTCTAAAAAGGTTTTTCTGATAAACTGCGAACAAAGGCGTTAACTAACTGTATTAACCAAATGACTGAACTTTATTAAGATTCTTTTAGAAATCAATTAAAGTTTTATCAAATTAATAATTGAACTAGAAGCAAACTGGTAATAAAAAGTTTAAACCGTTCACTGAATCTGTTATAACATAAAATCAAACGTTTAGTACTTCGGCAGTTAATTTCGATTTTAACATTACTACATTCTTGAAACTCGAATCACAACTATGTAAAACACATCGAATTCCGATAGAACATAAGAAATAAACATTTATGAAGTTCATAAAACTTATACAAAATACACACGACCATTTATCTACATTTAGACCATAAAAATGAAATTCTATAATAACGTCAACGGCCATGAGGCCACAACACTGATGACGAACCAAAAAAATGTACCGATTTCAAAACAAAGAAATGAATTTTGTAAATTTCATCCCGAATGAAAAAAGAACTTGGTATAAAAGTTTTGTGACCCGACAAATGGTAAAAGATGGTAATAAAATGGTAACGGATGGTAATGGGATAGATAGTGGGCCGATTCGGCCCCCCACCGCTCGCTACGGGTTAATAGCACAACCCATCAACTCCATGTGTATCTCAGCGTGATTAAAGTATTTGTTTATGAATAATTCCCCTAATGTTTATTGTAAAGTATTGCTTAAACTGGTAGTTACTAACGGGAAGTAATATTGATTAAAATTTTAAATGTATTGTCGATTATTTTGGGAATCGTATAAATGTCGGATTTATGCTGATCTGTCGAAAAAATGTCGGATGCATCAGCTGTTTATTTTTTTGGAGGGAATTGGGTCTTGAACACGATCATAAGCGAACGAGTATGGATTTCTTCTACAGCACCAAAAATGGTTATAACATAAATTGCTACGAACCACTTTTTTATTTCGATTGGTAAACAAAATTATGATGTTACATATTATATCGAAAACGAGAATATTTTCTACGACTTTACTGTCATATTCTTTGAAAAAAATCCCGTATTCAATATATACTTGAAAGTACTACACAACCAAATACGGAATTTCCTAGTACCGGCAAGTGAGAAACCGATTTCGAAATACGAGGTCTAGCCTACCCGAAGTCGGGAAGATGGAATTTTGCACGCAACGACGGGTTAGACAGAAAACATGCATGACTGGTCTTAACGACCGGACACGGCGCTTGAGGGTTAGTTAAGGTTAGTTTCCATAATGCTAACGTTTAACCGAAATTGAGGTAATGGTAGGGTTTGCTCTTATTCCTTGTGTTTTTTGTAGAAATGAAGAAATGAATAGTTTTTTTTTAGGTAAGGAAAGAAAAGTTGGTGTTAGATAAATAGATAAAAAGAAGTAAAATTATTTTTGTTTAAATATCCTACTCCGATAACTGATGTTGGAACAACTAAACATTGAGTACCTAATTTGGAATAAAATCTTCTGTTCTTAGTTTGCCCTAATCCTTTCAATAACTAACTACTACGTCTGCTCTTTAACTTTTCATTATTAATTAGTGCTAATTCTCTTATTAATGCCGTTGTAACTGATGAACAATAAATAAAGTAACAGTTCTATATCGTTCTGTCTGTGTGTGTTAAATAAAGAGTACTAAAATTAATTTTTTCTTTGTTTACAGGTAAGCAATTCAGTTTTATGGAATCATACGCTATTCAAGGAGCAATTAATGTAAGTTTTACGAACGAGATAAAACTGGTAATTACCGGTTTTATTACTAGTGTGGATTTTAAAACATCGTTTCATTGAAATTAAAAGAATTTAAACATTAAAAAGCACTAAAAATCTGAGGTAGGTAAGAATTATTCAATGGCTTTTAAGTTGGTATTTACTTGGCATTAATTTTATTATGTCATTCATGTATTTATTTTCTTCCTAGTCGGTTAAATTTTAAAATATTTCTTAAAATAAAAAGATATAAAAAAAATCATTTAAAAATAGAAAAAAATGTAGTCCGCATGTGTCGGGAGCAGAGTCCAAGCTACCGGTGGTTATGGCTCCTGAGACAGGAACCTCCTCACAATGCGAGCCGTATCGAGGAGTACTGCCTTCTGAATCAGGCTCTTCATCCAATCGCCTAACATTCATTTTATTGTAAAACAAATTAAATTTTTGAAATTTTTATAGTGACACTGATATTCGCCTTAAGTTTAGGAAGAATATATTAACTACGGCAGTTTTCATTAAGATTCCGAACACATCAACATACATTTTTTTTTTTACTCTAAAATAATCTGCCTATATCTATAAAGAAACAAGCGAAATTGTATGCAAATTAAATATCGCTGTTCGCACCTTTGTAAGATTAAATTACAAATTGATACACGCTAAACGCATTTAAATCTTCAAATTAAATTAAAACTTTATAATTTTGCGAAAAAATTCTGTTGTCTATGAAAAACTGGTATTTAGTTAGTCAAGGTTTTGGCCAGAAGGCAAATCTTCAACAGAAGTTAAAATACGAATATAATAATCACATGATGATTACATAATAGTAGTGGCCCAGTGGTAACGGCCCCGACTTACGATTTGTAGCTCGTGGGTTCGAACCGAGGCGGGCGCTTTACTTTGTGTAAATAATTTCATCACCACTGCTCTCAAAACGGTGAAGGAAAACATCGTGAGGAAACCGGCATGTCCTATAACCAAAAAAATTGAGGACATGTGACATCTACCGACCCGCACTGGGCTCGTGTGGTGGATTAGATCCCACAGTGGGAACATTATGAATGACTACTTATGCAATTCCAAAGTGGTGGCTCAAGTTAACTAGCTCTAAAAAGAGATCGAGTGACTTGTTATCGCTGATTAAGACGCAGATATATGCCAATGACCTTGAGTGGTTAGCTTGCTGTGTTCTGTACTGAGCTCACGCAACGCGTCGTACGTCCAGCCAGTAATAGGACTCGCCCATCAAGGAGCGCTGTTCCAAATTAGATGCATTATTAATTTATTAAACATAAAACAAAAGGTATTTTAATAAAACACTTATACTAAATTATCAATAATTAAATTATCTTTAAAATGGTGAAAGTTTCAGAAAAATACGCTTGATACGTTTTGCGTGATTCTCAGTTTTTTTATCCGCGTTAGACATAAATATTCATATATTAAGTTCATATAATCTTCAGTATAAAAACATTAAAAGTAGGTTATCGTCGTCTTAATTACAAACCAGTACTTATTCTGATAAATAGTTCAAACATTCTGTGGATTTAAGTGTAACATCTTAAAGCACTTACCACTGCACACCGCAGATCTGCACTCTCACATTAACTAAATCTCTTGAAATACTGCGACTTCCTTTGTTACACTGTTGATGCTTGCACATTCCAAAATGTTCAATAGGTCTCGCTCTGTCGGGACAAAGCAATCACCACAGACTAACCACATCTACAAATAAGTCTATCAAACTGGTACTACTACTTCTTTCTTCGCTACTTTGTCGATTCGTCGCATGTCTATCGTTCCGAGGGGTTCAATAGTTCACGCTTCGCCGCGTTCGGTCTATGCTGGTATGCTGGTACGCAGCATTCTGGTGGTTTCTGCTAAGTCCCGATTAGCTCGGCTTTGTTAAACTTCTGCTGAAGTATGTGGATGACACTGCTTGTATCAGGAGTTTTTATTCTGATATTCTATTGTATTTTTTGTTGTTGTGTGCCAGTTTTTAACCCCCGACGCAAAAAAAGGGGTGTTATAAGTTTGACCACTATGTGTGTGTGTTTCTCTGTGGCTCCTTAGCTCTTAAACGGGTTAACCGATTTGAATGCGGTTTTTTTTTTTATTTGAAAGCAGCGTTTCTAGTGATGGTTTTAAGACATGTTTTATCAAAATTGGAACCTGCGGTTGACGGCCTAAAAAAAACTCATCAAATTAATTAGTAAGTAGTTCGTTTGGAAAAATGTGTACCTATGTTATGTTTAGACGGGCATTGATAGCTGCGATACAGTTTTTAACATTTGCAGCTGTCATCGTTTCCATTGTAATTTATCTCAAATTCAGACAGCTAGTCAAATTATCTCAAATGTTCAAAAAAAAACTTTTTTTACTTAAAAAATAAATATATATTACTTTTGTTTGATCATGTTTAAATATCGGTGCCAATCACGTCCGCGGAGTTTCGCTAGTTGATTTTATTTGACCCTGTTAAAGCCCTAACCTGCGACAAATACCCAGCTTTGGATATTACGCTTTAGATCAACTTATAGGTACCTGAGCGACCGAGCTCTGCTTTGGTGAAAATAGAGAATGCTCATTTATAGTATAGGAAAGTTTATACTAATTCCACTACATACTAATTATATGCTGCCATGTCATTATTCTAAGGTTGTCATCTTGTTCTAAACTTTGGCCGACTGAGCTCTGCGCGGGTAAAAATACGGAGAAAACGAATTTCCCACATATGAGACCTAGTTAGATCGATTTTTCGCCCCCGTAAACCCCTATATTGCAACTTTCATCGAAATCGTAAGAGCCATTTTCCAGAACGTGATTACAAATATATATAAATATATACAAATATTGCTAATTTAATAGTATATGATAAAATTATACCACAGTTATCGAGCAACAGCTAGTCTAAATAAACCATAATATTATATGGAGAAAATGTTTGATTCTTGTTATGTTCTTTTATAAGGCTTTCACGCTTAAACGGCTGAACGGATTTGCATGAAATTTGGCACCTGGGTAGACCATGACCTGGGTTAGGTTAAGAATATTTTTGATCCCGATACTCCCACGGGATCGAGACCTATGCGGGTGAAACCGCGGGGCGCAGCTAGTTGCCTATATAAGCAGATGAGCACTTTCTTTACGACCCTATCAACATAAAAATTAAGTTCGTATATTAAGAATGTTTGTTTTCAAGGCTCTTGCCAAAACAAGGCAATAAATGTCGCTGTTAATTTAGTTTTTCAATGGACGGTAGAAGGTTTTCCTTTTAGCTTTTTTGGCCAATAATAGATATTACGAACCTTTGGTCTTATCGGCTAATGGATCTAATTGCTCATAAAGACGAATAGGTTTAGATATTTTATAAAATAGAATAAGTGCTGGCTTTGAATCAGCTAGCATCCTTCTAGTAATCTAGGGGTAAATGATTTCCTATTTAAAACTTTTACTACAGCACGCTTAGCATGACCACAATAGAAACGGGTTTTGTCGACGGAAGAATAGACAAAATGACAGATGAACAATCACAATCTGTTATTTTGTCTATTCTTCCGTCGACAAAATATATAGAAAACTCTTTTCTATGGTTATCGTGCTACGTGTGCAGAAACAACAATAAGAACATTGCGATAATACAGTTTCACAGACAAGGTGTTATGGATCTCGCGCACTAGACGGCCACAACCACGACCGGTGGTTGCAGCGACCAGGTAAACTATAGAAACTGACACGAATCCCTCACTTGGTCGCAACGGCCAACTAGCCGCAGACAATACAATACCACGACTAGCCGGAGTCGTGGCCGTCTAGTACGCGAGATGCCGTAGTCCGTGGAACTATTAACAAAACTAAACTACTAACAAACAGGCCATAGCAACGTTTGCATATACCCTTTTAGTGTCGCCAAAATTAAACAGACTAAGGTGACGGGTGAAATGCAATAGCATGGCGCGTATAGTATATTGTCCTAGCTATGTGGCGTTTCTTTCGTTCGTACACAGCTGTCGGCCATTTGCAAATTCCACCTTTTATAGTCTGTTTCACCACCACTGGACTAGTTCAGCATTCCAATTGCGTAAAACACTTTCAATCACAATCCGATGGATTTTTAAGGAAATTACTTATCCATTGCTTCATTGTGTTTGAAAGATTTGTCTGTTCAACAACGTTAAAACATACAATGCATGTTGTTGAACTGTCAAAATGAAAGTAATTGCCATTGTAACTTAAGTGTGTTACGCAATTACCTCGCAGATTAACTTATTTGACTTATCATGTACCTACCATATTCTATCTCTACCAGATGTTAGAAAATGCTTATCCAGAATTCAGGATGCTATGAAACAATACTTAGTCAATAACTCAAACAAAAAACGAGCTAACCTTATAGTAGTCGCATATGATGTGTAACATCTGACATCTCGCCTTGGATTACCAAGCAACATTAAAGGGGAGGGGTCTCGTCAAGGTCGTTTCTGGCGGCCAACTTTAGCACCGGGCGCGATCATTAATCAAATCAAATAGCGCGTGCTTCCCCGGGTTCCTGTTACACACTTCCGTTCCTTTTCAAAAAATCACTCCCACAGATTGCAGGAAAGCAAGAGGAAATATGTTACACATCAAATATAACCTAAGCAAGTATGTCATAATTAGGGTTGCCAACCCAACTATACAATATAGTATCTTGCTATTTTAGAGGCTTAAATACTATATTTTTAAAGAAAAAATCTAGTAGGCGAAACTACAATATTTTTATTTCTATACAAAATGGCGAGATGATCGCAATAAGGCCAGTATTAATCTCATAAAAGCTGAATTATTTTGTAACCTTAATTTAGAGTGCAAAAATAGTTATGAGACATTTAAAAGTGATGGCACTCCAGGAGTGCCGACAGAAGTGAAAACTTGAACAAGATCACCTTGGTGGAAGTAAAATACTTGTATAGAACATTGGTCCGTAACCTCATCTAAATAAAGCATAATCGCGTTTACAAAAAAAAAACTTCCGAAACCTTTAAAGTAAAATACTTGCATAGAACATTGATTCGTAATGTAATATAAATAAAGAGCACAATCGCGTTTACAAAAATTAGGTGTCGTCATGGTGTCGCGAAATCAATGGTTTAGTCCCATCTAAAAAACGCCCAATGCGCCTAAAGAAGTTTTCACTTTTAAAAAAAACCTGTTATAGTGAAAGAACACAAATCTTTTTGAAACATACCTACTACAATATATTCTTTATATTTTCCCTATCTACTTTACGTATTTTTACAGGTAATGGCTTAAAAAACACTATATTGGAAATAAAAAATGTTGGCAACCCTAGTAATAATAGTCAATTATATAATTACCTTTCTTCCTCACCCACGTATATCTACAACTTCTAGATATCCTCATAAAGGATCCCAATTGTCACAACATATCAATCTTCAGCCGAGTGTGAATTAATCTTGTAAGTGCGTGGCATCCGTTACAAAAGCCGGTCGATCGCTGAGTGGCTGACAATGAGGAACGAGGTCGCCGGATCGATCATCTGGACCTAAGGATTGTTTGCGCAGAAAAAAACTAAGTTGCTATGTGGGAACTTCATCTTATTTTTAGGAAATAGTTGTAGTGAACCATAGATTATATCGTTACCCTAGTTCACACTCGTACTAATTACATTTACACCAAATTTACAGGAGAGCAATTCTGCCCTGCTAAGCCCAAAGGCGGTATCTCTGAGATCCACTCTTTTAGTTTTTTTTATACCATTCAATAGCTTTAACAATTTCACATCTAATGGTATAAGCGAAATAGCGCTATCTAACTTAAAACATTTTAAAAAAACCAGTAAGAAGTTTTTTATATCTCCATATTTCCTTAAATTTCAATTCACAAAAAGTCAATTTTCTCAAAACTTACTCCGGTTGAGATACCGCCTTTGTGCTTAGCAGGGCAGAATTCTTATGTTCGCATATGAATATCGTTGCAGTGTTTAAAAAAACATTATAAATTGAGTACTTATATCATAGAATAGCTTTTTGAGATACTATATTTGTAATAATTATTTGTCAATTTTAAAGTCTGCATGCTGAAAATTTATGTCTTAGAAGCTTGCCCCCTCAGTTAATACAAGTGTGCACGTCGAAATTATGAAATTTGTCATAATAGTTTTAATTATCATTGTGACACTTTTTTTAGTAGAAGGAGAAGGCTTTACGTAACTCTGGTAAGATAAACCGACGCAGAATTTCATTTAGTATACATAGGAATAAAATAGTAAAAAATGAAAAAAAATGTAATTAGTACGAGTGTGAACTAGATTATAGTCACTAACCCCCGACGGAAAAAGAGGGGTGTTATATTACGTATTTCTGTGTATCTGTGTGTCTGTCTGCGCCATCGTAGCTCCCAAACGGCTGTACCTATTGTGACTTTTGTTTTTTTGTTTCGAGTGTGTTCTTAGCTATGGTTCAAGAAAATCGGTTCAGCCGTTTGAAGACTATCAGCTTTTTTCTAGTTTATGAATGGATGTGAGCATCTTAGATCTGATCGATTTGCAATTTGGTATTCTGTTACTTCAATGATATTAGATGAACATAGTAACCTTGAACTGATGCTGCAGCATCCCCTGGAATTTGCAGGATACCCAAACCCCCTTACCAACTTACAGCACAGTTATCGTGTTTGGGCTCATTGGAATGGTCTCAATTAATAGGTAATAGATAGATGGTGAACAGGGTCTGGTGATGGAGTAGGAAAAAGAAACGAGAATTTTATTGTGTCGGGTGTTTTCTAAATTTTAATTGCTTGTCTTAGCATCGATTCTGTATAGCCCCCGAATCATCAAGAGATAAATTACTTGTAAGACATTTTTTTAATATGTTTCTGTCGATACACTCACTACAAATCGCCTTAAAAAATGATAGCATGTGCACTCCTCAAAACGAACTTGTATTTGAGAATTCTGCCGTAAGAGATGCAAAATGAACACTATCATGAAGTTGGTGTTGACAAAATTGACTATTATCAGGTAACCAAATTCATAATACGTGCGTCAGATATATCAAAATTCAAAACGTATCTAAAATCCGATTTCAGTCACAAATCGTATCGTATGGATAATCTGAACTAGACAAACCGATTTCATAAAACCACGGCAAGAGTAGATTTGCGTAAGCAAGTATTTGTTTATGTTTGGATATTTTTGATCGATACAATTGTAACCGAATAATATTAATAGTGACGATCGAAACTGGGAGCCGGGCCGCTCCTGACATCGATTTCTAAAAACGGATTCGAATATGATTTCAAAATCTGAAATCGGATATTTAACCGTTTCCGTAAAAATCCAAAAACGTCTATGATTAGTACAATATTTTCTTTAAAAAAAACTTGTGCCATTTTCAAGGGCATTTAGGCATAAATGCCCTTGAAATTGACACAAGCTTTTTGCTTGTTCAAGCTGTTCTTACACATGGTGTCCTTTTTTTATGCACCTTTTTTATAATTTCCCTTTGGTTCGCGTTTGACCTCAATCTCATTTGATGTTAAGCGATGTATGCAATCAAAGATAGTGTATACCTAGAAGGAACCTAGGCTTGGTGATGCTTCATCAAAGATCCGGTACTTATTAAAAAAATGACTTAGATAAAACACATTAAATATGGGGAGTGGGGGGCTCGCTACGTCACAACTAAGTATAAACTCTACATAGGCATGACGTCATGCCACATTTTAACTACGCCTTTACGTCATCTTTTGATTACGTAAAAAAGAAAAAATACGTGTCCAATATTTTTTAATGATCAACGTGACGGAAAAATAAATTGTTATAATCCAAATTGAAATGTAATTGTCTATATTGCAATATTTGTAAATTTGTAGACTTGACCCTCTGGTCCTAAAAAAATGTAACCTTTAACGCTTCGTCGCAATTTTCCATAAAAAACCTTGAATTATTTTATTCGAATTTTCTCACAAACTGTTCCAAGTAACAAAGTTGTAATCAAGAGATTGCCAGTGATCGAATGACGAAACCAATTGCATTCACTTACAAATGCCATGCTAGAGCAGTGAAGAGCAAAATCGTTTGTTGAAAATAAATGAAACGGTATTTTTCAACTGTATCGTTAATTTTTAGGGTTCCGTTCCCGAAGGGTGTCAAACGGAACCCTATTACTAAGCCTTCGCTGTCCGTCCGTTCATCTATTTGTCAGCGAGCTGTATTTTATGGACGGTAATAGGTAGACAGATAAAATTTTCACAGATTGTGTATAATAAAAATTAAATAAAGTTGTTAATTAAAGTCTCCATACAAGAAAAGTTTTTGTCGGCATTTTTTTGCTGAATCTTAATACGGTACGGAATCCTTCGTGTGCGAGTACGACTCGCACTTGGCCGGTTTTTATTTATGAAAAGCTATCTTTTCAATTAGTCTGGTTGCTTGCTTTTGTTTTTTATTGCAGCAATATTTTTTGCAGTTTTTTTGGACTATTGCTTAATTCCGTTTCGTTTTGAAATATTTGGTATTTTTGGCAACTGTAATGGGCGACTCTTATTGCACGAAAATGTTTTTAAAACTCGGTGCTTATGAAAGGGGACTAGTTAATATGACCTTTTTGCATCAAATTATTTCTTTTTTTTTCGACTACGTTGTACAGCACGTATCTGTGATACATGAATAAATAGTTCTACAGAAAATCACTAGTGACATACGAACATTCACCAAAGCAATTCTACATATACCGCTTTACTTTTACCACCGATCTCTAAAAAGAAAACGGAACTAGAGTAGCCAATTTTATATACAAATTGGTGCGATGTTGTCATCGCTCGCGCACCGTATAGGTACACACGGGTGCACAAGTAGGTCTGATATGTTGTGACACTTGCGTTCACTGCACGCGTGCACTTGCCTAGATACGTCACATGACGTCACCTTAAGATAACATGCGTGATTAACGAATTGGATTATTATCTAAGTTGCGCGTGATAGGGATTGTCAGTAGCGGTTTCGAAGTGGAACTGTGCTTGCGATGTTGTTGTAGGTCACGTCACTTCTAGGAGACGTATATCTGCGTCGTTATTTTAATTCCAGTTATCCGTATTCTTTATTTGATTGGTACAGTTGACTGCACTTAGGTTACTCTTTGACTTTGAGCTGGTCTGACGTTTGACATTGACTTGCGGCCTACTGTACCTATGTTTCATAGAGAAAGACTTTGTTGTTTTTGGGCATCTCGTAGCTGACCTCTGAGGTAATGAGTACTTAACCGGGCTGTCCTGTGGCTGCCTTAAGCGACTACACTTAAAGCCTCCAGCCAGGGGGAGGACTTGGTTGAGGTTAAATGCTCTATTTATTAACGGGAAAATTCAAAACCGAACACGCGGTTATAGCAAGCTTATTTAGTTTTAATATAAGTAAAATACTACATACTTAATGAGGTAGTTTGCCAGATCTGACCACTGCAAAGCAAAATTAGCTATCAAGTTCAGTTGGGAAATAGTATTATTTCTTACCAAATGGAGTTACTCCCTTTCTGTACGCGTATCATGACGGTTTCTATTTCTACGAAGAATAGAGACAGCTCTTTCTATACAAAATGACATTTCGTTTTTCCATTTTTGACATTGTACAATCATTCTACAATCTGTCATTTTGTCTTTCGTTTTTAACGATCTTTGTCTGGGTCCTTTTTTAAGTACACTATTTCAGAAGAAAGTTTTCTATCCCATACTGTCAAAATGACACTGACAACTGACAGTTGTCTAAGGAAGTGAAGACAATTTGATTCTGTAATCGCCATACTAAAGAGAGTACAAAACTTTTTACTCGGCGGCCTCAAAGTATATACAGTTATCTACAAAATCATGATTTCACAGGAGAGCGTTTTGAACGCAAAACTGTGATAATTAATAGAAACCCAAAGCTATTTTCTCCTTTTTTCAAGGAAATGATTAAGGCCAATATTACGTTTTTGTTCCAATGTACGGTATTTCAACACTTTGAGAAAAGCTGTTGTAGTTGATAGTTGACCAATAAAAATTGAAAATCAAATAGAAAGAAAATCCTATGACAAAATAAAGAATTCTGAGTCAAATAATGTAAAAGACTGAATTTCGTAAAAAGTGCAGTTGACTCTTTCTACTTTGCTACCGTAGTACTGTCTACACGGAACGTCATTTTTGTCTATTCTTCCGTCGATAAAACCCGTTTCTACGGTGGTCATGCTACGCGTGCTGTTGTTTTCAACTAAGCAAGCTTATTTTTTTAAGAAATTAACAGTGGAATTGTCCATTGATACACCATCTCATGTCATTTTAAATCCACAATATTTAACAAACCAACAACATAACGTCGTTGTAATCACGTTAACCCTACAAACACTACCTCTACCCAAGTACATAGAACTTAACCGCCCGTCTGCCGCCACAGACGGCCACGAAGACTGTCAAGTGCGATCCCGTAACCCTATCCCGAAGCCGTAGGGGACAGGTGCTAGCCTAACTCACGGATGACAGGTCCGTTAACCCTTTCGCGACAATGACATGTCATTTTGCACATGCTAGGGTAAAGTTTTTCGGGTTTGTTTCTCGTGTTTTATTAATTTGGGTGGCGTAGTTCTGTCTTGTTTTAATTGCATTTTAATTAAGTATCGATTAATTTGATTTTATTTATTTATTTGAGCAGTGAGAGCCTAGTGGTGTGACCATCGGACTGCCAATTCATAGATCTCGATTTCGAACTCAAGGCAAACACTTGACTTTTCAGATTCATGTGCGTATTATATAATTATCACTTGCTTCAAAAACGGTGAAGAAAAACATCGTGAGGAAACCGGCATGCTTGAGAGATATTTCTCGACGGCATGTGCAGCTAAGTCAGAGGCCCATGGGCGGCTTTAAAACTCTGACACCAGGTTAGTCACTAACCACACGAAAAGAAGAAGATTTATTTATTGATCTATCTAACCTATTAAACAAAGCCCATATGCAACTCAAGTGTACAATAATAGTACTAGACACAACAAACATGAAGTAGACAAGTGCTAATCGAACTCCGAATAGATCTATTAACTTTGTGAGTGACATTTTCGGTTATTAGTCAATACAACACGTTAAGCCGTTCGTCCCGGCTGTCATTCGTATGTCTTTGACAGTCGTTACAGGTAGTCAGAAGCCCAAAAGTCTGACAACCAGTCTTACTAAGGGGTACTGTGTTACCCGGTAACCGGGTTATGGAGGAAAGGCAGTCGCTCCATGTAAAATACTGGTATTCAGCTGCTTCCGAATTGGAAGCTGACCCCAACATAGTTGGGAAAAGGCTAATGAGTTTATATTAGAAAGTTTAAAATAAATAAGTACAATATATTTATTGTCTAAAAACTTTATAGATACAGCGTGTACAAATGATGCAAAATATTTATAATATTTTGTTGTAAAATAGAACGAACAAGGTTGGTTTATACAAATTCACACAGTAAAATAAATTGAGAAGCGACGTCTTTCTACATACTTCTGCAAAACTTTGTCGTTCAAGGAATAAATCATTTCAGAAAAACGCCAGCACGACAAAGTGGTTTCACATTCAGATCTTATCGCAGCATGCATGGTGTAATTAAGTGATTATCAAACTTTCAACTGAACACAGTATAGACATAATCGGCCTATAACGTTCCCACTGCTGGGACACAGGCCTCCTCTCATCGAAAGGGAGTGGGCCGTAATCTACCACGCGGGCCCCGTGCGCGTTGGTAGATGTCACATGACTTCGAATTTCTGGCTTTAGGACATGCCGGTGAGCAATGGGTAGCTCGCCGTCCGATAAAGACCAGGCCCGGGTCGACGGCGCGTTGTTCCACGCGCGCCTCAAAGAGATGACAGCAGAACTGACGGGATCCGCTAGGGCCGATGCCTGCCAGGGTTGCGAAGAAAACCGAAAGGGAGATCGTGGCCCCCGGCAACTGGGCAACTGAAGGAATACGGGTGGGTTTTAGTCAGCAAGAGTCTTACACGCCCTCCCAAGAAGTTATTTGATAATTTCCCACCCAAAAAAAAGGACATGCCGGTTTCCTCACGATGTTTTCCTTCACCGTTTTGAGAGCAGTGGTGATGAAATTATTAACACTGAAACTAAAGCACCTGCTTGGGTTTAAACCCACGAACTACAACTAGTAAATCGGGGCCGTTACCACTGCTCACTGCTGTCTTTAACGAACACCTTTTAAATACACAGAGATAATAAAGCTTCTAATATATAAAATAAAAACTCTACACTATTTCCAAATTACCCGACCCAATTCGAATACGTGAATAGATAAATGTGTCAAGTTCGACATAAAAAAAACTTCCATTACCAGCTTTAATCTTAGAATCAAAGTGTATCACAAAAACTTGCTTATTTCACGGTTCTGTGGCCTAAATCAACACGTTTGCGGGTAAGGCCGTGTTGGGTTACAAAAAGTATCCGTGTAAGCTCGGATTATGGTAGTTCATGGGGAGAAAACGGTTTATTAAGTGCCAAGTGTTTATTGTTTGTGAGTTATTCTTGTAGACTTCTGTTTTTCTTGTATTGGTAGAAATTTTCTGAGGATAGGTCTTGCGTTGGTAGAAGAGTTCGTTACTAAGTAATAACAGCCGCACGGTTTGATCGAAGGTTAGGCTCTCCGTGCCTCGACAGGTGCGTTAAGCCGATGGTCCCGGCTGTCATTCATAGATCTTTGTCAGTCGTTACGAGTAAGTCAGAAGCCCGAAAGTCTGACCACCAGTCTTACCAAGGGAACGGATGGTGTCGTCCCCAAAGACGCGTCCCACTGTTCTTCCTAAACGCTTACAGTACAAGTATGCAACATATTGCTAGTGTTTTAGTTTCGAAATGGCCGTGACAGCCCTTCAGCTGTCACGGCCATTTTGCGCGACCCACTCATAGGTTTTAATAGTGTGTATCGACAACACTAAAACACTAGCGGAATGTTGCACTTAACTTTTAAACTAAATGATCTATCACGATAAAACAAACTCCATAATGATTGCAAGTAATTAGGCGTCCTCATGAAATGAAAATGGTGGAAAAAAAACTACTTTCAATTGTAAATAAACATGTTTTTTTTAGCAAAAATCTGTTTTGTTTTATCAATTTGTACAATGATCGTAAAATTTCTCAACAAGACGCCATTACAAACCTTAAAAAAAAATATATAAAAAATATTTAGTTTTTTTTTTTTTAAAATCCGTCCATAAAATTAAGCATTTCGATATGTGCTCATTATAAAGACTCACATTGCAAAACAAATAGTAAATTTGCCCTACAGAGGGAAACTTGAAATGCTTGCCGATCTCTAGAGTAAAAATCTCATTGTGAACACTTAGGTGAAGAACTAGTCAATACTGTCATTCCACCTAAGTTTTTATTTTTATTTCTACAGAATATACCAGCACGCATTATTTTAACCAACATCCCATTAGAAAACTTTCAATCATTCAACATCTTTCTTCATTTTCGTGTGGTTAGTGCCTTACCTGGTGTCGAAGTTTTAAAGCCCCCCATGGGCTTCTGACTTGGCTTCACATGCCGTCGAGATATATCTCTCAAGCATGCCGGTTTTCTCACGATGTTTTCCGTCACCATTTTTGAAGCAAGTGATAATAATTATACAATACGCACATGAATCCAAAAGTCAGAGTGACTTGGGTTCGCACTCGAGACGTATGACTTGGCAGTCTGACGGTCATAACACCAGGCTATCACTGCCGTTACTCATTCAACTAGTAGCCATGTATGTAAAGCCACCGACGACACTGTTACTGTGTCGTGTTCAGTCGTGACGCGGGATATACCAATCAAACGAATCTGTTCAGGACCTTGTCAAATCACAATGAGTTTTGATTGGCTGCGTCAAAAAGCGTCACGACATGACACAACACGACACAACACAGTAACATAAATTGAGTTTAAAACAATTTTATATTCATACACGAAAATTCACTGCATGTATATTGTCTACTAGTTAGTAAGCATGTGTTCAGGTTTCAGGTAGTTTACACTACAATAACGAAATTAAACGCGCCACAACCAAGACTTAAGGCTTAACCCTCTAAATGCTAAGCTGGTTATTTCGACCCCCTGAGACCTAAACTGACGTCGCCCAGAATTACGTTATTACGGTCAAAGCCTGGTTTGGTTTAATTAATTTAAACTAGAGTTGAGCATCGAACCTCAACACCTTTAAACGGATATAATTCAGCGCGTCGCTTCGGCTGTCTGCTTTGTTTTTGTGTTATTATAATTTAGGTAATTATGAAGTGAAGGTCTTGTTTACATTTTCGGTGACGTTTATATCGTTAGTGTTAAATAGTCTGGGATAGTTTTGTTGAAAAAGGGAGGTAGAATACTTAGATTTTATATTAACTTAAAAAAAAAAAAAAACTGGCACTCCGGGAGTGCCGACAGAAGTGAAAACTTGAAAAATATCGGCACCTCGGTAATCAACGCGTTGATGTCTTTTACCCCACGCACCCCAGTAATCAACGCGTTGATGTCTTTTTAATGGTCAAAAGCTGGTGTCGTCACAGTGTCGCGAAATCAATGGTTTAGTCCCATCTCAAAAATTCCCAACGCGCCTAAAGATTTTTCTTGAAAAAATGTTGAGAAAAATGTCTTAATGTCGAACTGGAAAGTACTGTATGGAAATAAGAAATATGGCTAACTAGTGAACTAGAATATTAATAATGAATTGCAATTATAATACTGAATTGACGTTTTAGGTGTAAAAAAGGCATTTGTTAAGTTTCCAAATACTTTTTTTACATCTAAAGTTAAATATTCGATACGATAAATATTTGTTACGATATTAATTATTGCATTTCATAATCAATATTTTAGCTCACTAGTTACCATATTTCTTATTTCCATACAGTAATATTGCCAAATTAATCAAAATAGCGAAATATTTGACAGCTGTTTGCGACGTTGCCCACCTTCTGTAAACACATCTACTTATCTTCCCAATTTTCTATTCAGAACAATTTTTATGAGGTCTTAAGCCTTCTTAATACTGACCTATTTCAGAACTTCTTTACACAATCTCCAAAAATCTTCCACCTTATTATGTCCCTTTTCAACGTCATAATATTTAAAATGTAAATAAGTTCTCTCCCCTTAACCCCAAAGGACTTATTAAGTTGTAAATAGACAAATATTTTTTAAACTTCGACATCTTTGCCAAGTTTTGAGCAAAAAAATCGGAAATCCAGTTTTGAATAACACCTTTTTTGCTGACGGCAAAAAAATCTGTCGTCGGCCTCATAAATTCATGTCCTGACACCAAAAATGTGTTCCTGATGTGTACAGGCTGATGTTTTAATTCTTGTTTAGCTATTGTTCTGCAATAAGGTCTAATTTTGTTTGTATGATTAGGGTTTGAACCAGAAGTTGATGTGCTATTGATTTGTTTGTTTTTAAGAGATAAAGTAATGAAGCTGTCTCCGGTTTAATTCCAGTACAGGTTCTAGCAGTCAATTAGGAGTCTATAGAAGTTTATAGACCCATAGTCAGCGTGTTGATGATGAATTGACATGTAGGTAGGGTTAACATTTCGAAATTTGCCTGACATTTGCAAAAAAAGACCCGATATTTAACTTTCAATCTTTAATATATCTTTTTTAAAGAAAATCCCCTTAAATCGAAAAGTCCGAACAAATCAAAAAGCCAGACATAGTTCGGACGGGGGGGCCAAAAACATGTCCGGAAAATTCCGACGCATGGTAAGTAACATGTTAGTAGGTATACTACCAATAATTTCATTACACTGTTATCATTCTTAGGTAAGTATCTGGACTATAAAAATATCCCCAGATATCCTTGTTTCTCTGGTCTCTGCCAAAAATATATAATTATTTAATTATCTCTTTGTAGTATGTCTCTATGTTTTGATGCCCTGACTCCGTATGCATCAACCATATTACCCAAGTAAGACTGCTCAGGGTATCGACTCCGACTTACGAGTTTATAGGTCGTGGGTTCGAACCCAAGCAGGCGGTTTACTTTTTGTATTTTATTTTTGCCACCGCTGCTCTCAAAACGGTGAAGGAAAACATCTTGAGGAAACTGGCATGTCCTAGAACCGAAAATTCAAAGACGTAACATCTCGGCACTGGGCTGCGGTCCACTCCCTCTTATAGAGAGGAGGCCCGTGTCCCAGCAGTGAGAGAGTTATAGGCTGATTATGTCAAGCTGCTCACTGACCACACCAGCACCGCTAACATTACAAGAAACTCCTTCACAGAATATCATTTTAATTTATCTTCACTCGCGACTGCACACGAATGAAGTAGCATCTAGTTGTTACTGCAAACAGTAAAATAATAAAGATGACAGCGAAGTTGTACGCGACATGTGCACGTAACGTTATGGAATGTGGTCGCAGTGTGAGATGGGAGCTGTTTGAGGAAAAATGCATAATTAAGTCCGGAACTACGTTACTACTGCTTGCTGTAACGTAAGTGCTGTTTTGCTTGCAATTCGTGCTAAAAGTTCAGTTAAATGATAGTGTTGAGGCACAACTTGAGACGGCCTGTATGCTAGCATTGTTCAACGATAGGCTTGGACAGTTGTGTACCAGATTCAAGAAATCTTACAGACTACTTAACGCTCTATGAAGACAATGATGGCGCGCTCAATTGCAACATAACAGTCACAATACTTTTGAAAACTAAAGATTTTGACATCAGAAAAAAAAATATTTACTCAGGTGCGTGAATTATCTTCCTATTCAGCTAGTCACATAGTTTGTCACTTTGCAATTCACACGGCTCTAGTTACCTCCTAAATTATAAGACACGGGAACAATGCCAATCGAAATGTTACTAAAAATGACATAAAAAAATAATAATGCTTTAAATATTCTACCCTTTATTATACCCACGTCGTGCGTGGCTGTAGTTTGTTCTAGTAATCATTTTAATGGCAACATTATCATCAGAATTTTATGTCCCTAATCCCATAAACATTGTGGTTTCCGATTATGAATATGGCCACCCCGTTGTTTCCTGCTGGTGTCGTAAAAGGTTGGATGTTATCTGAACAAACAAACCTACCTACCTACATAGTAATTGTTATATGGAAGAAGTCACGTCCTAGAGTGGATTAGATCAGTTGATTAAAATCGATATCAGTGAGACTATATATATTATGAATATGGTATTGGTGACCACCATGTTCATAATATCGACTGGTGTGCTGGCCTTATTGATAACCTACATAGTAATTGTTATATGGAAGAAGTCACGTCCTAGAGTGGACTAGATCAGTTAATTAAAATCTATATCAGTGAGACTAATGAAAATGGTATTGGTGACCACCATGTTCATAATATCGACTGGTGTGCTGGCTTTATTGATACGGAGTATGTAATTAATTACATATTATTGACAATCAATCTGCCTAGCCTTTTCCCAACATATTGGGGTAGGCTTCCAATCTTACCGGATGCAGCTGAATATCAGAAATAATATACAATAGAAGTGGATATATTTAGTAACCTGTTCCGCTTAGCTATTTCTAAAGAGTCTTAAAAAAAAACTCTGAAAGAAATCGACACGTGTTTCACCTCTCAACGAAGCATCCTCAGGATGACGATTGACTTGTCGCGAACTCGAACACGGCGTGTTGCCACACCTAGTTCTCAGCACAGCAGCACTGGTCTGCGCTAAGCACTTGTTGGTGCACGCCGTGTTCCAAATATATCCACTTCTATTGTATTTTATAATGGATTTCCGCAAAGTCACGCCTGAATCAATTAACTCTCAGAAATAATGATAATTTCGATAATATAATAATATGTTAATAATAATTCTGTCAATAATATCCCATATTATGGATAGAATTATAAAAATAAACAGTTCCATTAGAATGAGTTGGCTATTGATAAGAATTTGAGAAATTGCAGTCAGCTGGCTACCTTTCTTTCCTTCCTCTTGTCATAATGACATTAGTTAGTAATAAAGGTATTGCGAATGCTCATATCGTGCTCTAAGCCGCCATGTCAGTAGCAGGACTGACTGTCTATTAGCCGATTCCTATAACTTACGGACCGGTATTGGTTAAATTGATGACTCTTGTATCCTAATCAATAATGAAGAAAACACCTCGAGAAGCTTTGCATAGTATTCGCATATCGAAGTAGCTATCACAGGTAATATTTGCGAATCTATTTATATACTCAGTTTGGTAATAAAAAATACTACCTTTGGTAAATGAAAATGAAAAATAGTTTAATATTTTAACAAGTAGACCTTAACAACGATTGATTGGAGCCTCCCTTTAAGCAAATAAGCCTGTGTTAGGAGACTCCGCTCTTCCATAACTTGAATAAGTATCATTTACTTGTCTTATATAAATAAATGTACGTACTTACTACGAGATAATAATATAAAAAAGAGAGAATTAAAGCTAAACATGCAGCACGCACGCAGGCATTTGTGTGTGTGAGTGAGAGTGAGCGTATGTGAATGTAAACACGAATATAAATATCGTTTTTGCTTATAGGAGCCGGGCATTAGGGGGAGCCTGACTTACCTGAGTATAGACACTCTTAAAGACTCTTTTAAAAACCTAAAAAAAAGGTTTTTCATACAAAAGAACTAATTGGTTGCTTTGTTTTCATCTCCTAACGCTGGCAATCGCACCCCACCCTTACCACGACATATTCATTTTCTTTGAAACGCGTACACAAGTTTCTAGAGTTTAATAAAAGTGTTGCCTGTAAATACGGAGTGTCGTCCACAACGGAAGCGACACGGCTTTACAGTTGACGCGAAAAAATCTCCTTCTAATTAGATTTACTGGAACGCGACCCTTTTTGTCAAAATTGGGTCATTGTATGATGTGTGTGTAACTATGCCTGAGTGTGTGTGTGAGTGGTAGCACAGTATAAATAAGTAACAGTATTATAACTTCATAGAAAACGGCTTCATAGGAAACGGATCAATATCTGCGTATAATACGCAACAGTATCGAGTGCGTGGCAACTGTGCTGGGACGCGGAAGGTTTATCCACCGAGCGGCCGTAGGCAATTATTTCAAGGTCACAGCCGGAATATAATACTGTTACTTTATTATACTATGGTGGTAGGTAGCTTTTGAGGGTTATGACGGTACGAGATATAAAAGTGTGTACAATGTTGTGGTAGTTTTGTAAGTTGTGACAGCGTTGGTATATTTTTTTGGTTTTGATTAGTAAGGGAATGTTTTTTTGGATTTTAGTTTGGGTTTATCTAATCTAAACGAATATAAAGAGAAAAGATTTGATTTTTTGTGTGTATGTATGTATGTTTGTTACGCTTTCTCGCTAAAACGGCTGAACAGATTTGGATGAAATTTGGCACATGGGTAGACCAAGACCTGGGTTAAGACATAGTATACTTTTTATCCCAATATTCTTACAGGATCGAGACTTATGAGGGTGGAACCGCGGGGCGCAGCTAGTTTGTAATATTTTTTTTTGTTTCGTATTCACATTAGAAGGATGGCTCATGCGTATTAAAAGATTTTTCAGTTTTTAAGGGTGGTGACTGCCCAAAATGCACTGGACTTTGGATTAGCAGTCATAGGCTAGTGGTGTGACCATCGGACTGCCGAGTCATAAGGTCTAGAGCTCGAACCCAAGACACGCACCTCTGACTTTTCGGATTCATGTGCGTATTGTATAATATCACTTGCTTCAAAAACGGTGAAGGAAAACATCGTGAGGAAACCGGCATGCTTTAGAGATAATACTCGACGGCATGTGAAGCCAAGTCAGAGGCCCATGGGCGGCATAAAAATTCTGACACCAGGTTAGTCACTAACCACAGGAAAAAGAAAGGCAGAGGAAGAACTGGACTTATTCAAACTATGCACCAACCGTTCAAATTTTAAACAAATTTGCGTTACTCTAATTTCAATAACTCCTTCTAAAAAATTATACTGACTTAATATACCATAACGTTCTTATCAAACTTATTTAATTCAAAGAAATTTTTAATCAAGGCAACATTTTTATCTTTTAATATAAAACAAAGGAGGTTCCTGCTTTTAATTTTTGAGCACAAAGCGATATTATCATCAGTTGGATCAGATGCGCAAGACTATGCAAGTGCATTATGCTTTGAAGACAGCTAAGTAGATACGTAGGGTTGGCAAGAAAAATTCTATGAAAATAAGACGAGAATTTTTCGACGTGTGTGTGTGACTTTGAAATAGTTTGATAACTTTTTTAAGATAAATTGAGTGAGTATGATTAAGTACCTATTTGCAACAGAATGAGTGAAACTTCTCTTTGGTTGTGGTGGTAGAGCCTGTTCTAAGTCCGCCTAGCTAGCTCCAACCATCTTATCTAAATCTGTCGCCATAACAACAGTGTTAACAGCATGGTTGTGTTTCGACAGTTAGAGGTAAGTTATCCAGTTCCTCTGCTGGTCGCGGATTCCGGGTGAAGCTTGCTTCCACCTTTCGGCCTGATCATCACTTACCATCAGGTGATAAGTACAGGCCAAGAGCTTTCCCGTACTAGATAAAAAATACTAACCTAAAGATGAATTAACCAAAATCAATCTACAAATGAAAATAAAAAAAAAAATAATGTAGATAAAATAAAAGCCAAAATAAAATTTATGCTAATAAAAGGGTCATTGGCATTTTACCTTGCGACTGGTAACTAATAAAATCTAATCTAATCTGTTATTATTATCTCCATGTAAAATACGACAATATCCGATTTCTGCCAGCCCTGCCGACACACGAACATCTTAACATTTGCATAATGTTTATTGAAAAAACATAATCGATTCTCATTAGATTCTCCCATGTTACCATGTTTCTACTTGTAGTATAATCGCGAAGAAACGTCTTTAAAGACAATTTTAAGTAATCTTTTTACAAAAAAAAATCAACACTACAAAGCGAAAATAACTTTAAAAGTAGATTAGTTTTTTTTTTCACTTTTTAGTTGTGGTTGTCACACCCCAAACAAATTCGAATACCAGTAACTGCAATGGAAACAACAGTGACATGAACTTATCATATCATCCACATACTAAGTGGGAAAAAAAAAACGTATTATTGAAGCCAACTCAAAAACTATCCAAGCAAAGTTAGTCAAATTTATATGGGATCACAAGTTATACCCTTTCAAACAAAAAAAAAAAAAATCAATATCGGTCCGTAATTGACGGAGAAATCAGTGGACATACCTAAAAAAAAAACAAACATACGCTACGAACATATAACTTCCTCCTTTTTGGAAGTCGGTTAAAAATAGTGTATGTTACATACTTAGTTAAAATATCAAATCACGAAATCGATTTGCGTATTTTTTATTAATTAATACTTGAATTTTTTTTTATATCTTTAAAGAAATGTGTTTTACATTATTTATAATGGATATTTGACTTTTTTAAATTATCTTATTAGGTTGTCAAGAAGTAAAATGTGTTAATATAATCCATTAGGAAACGTATTTAGATATTAAGTAGCACTTCTTAAATTACTTGATAACATCTGGCTACGTTTTAGTAATCTAATCTAATCTAATTATAATATTATAAATATGAAAGTTTGGATGTTTGTTACTCAATTACGCAAAAACGGCTAAACGGATTTGGATGAAATTTGGCACACAGATAGTTTACCTGGATACTTTTAATAATCACGGTAGTACACACGGCTACACATCAAGCTATAAAATTCCAGTATAAGCTGACTTTGCATTGTACGGAAATCCTATACAATGCTAGATCAGCATAAACTGGAAGTGTATAGCTTGATGTGTAGCCGTGTGTACGTTGCCGTGGGATATGTCCTGACATCCACGCGGGCGCAGCCGCAGGCAAAAGTTAGTTGTTTATGTACCTATATTGTGTTAGGTGTTAATTCTTTACATTTGTAATGCTTCAGTTATTCGCAGTTTGATGATCTTGTGAGCAACATCTAAGATTAATTGACGTAATTAATATTATTTTTGTTAGTGATCGTTCCATTAATATTATAAAGATGCACAATATTGTGAAATAATAGCCCAGGCATTATGAAAAATATTCTAAGCTTGGTAACAACTTTTAAAGGTTTTTATCAGGGTTTACTCATGAACTACCAATTTAGAATAATGTTTCAATTTTGAATTTTCGACAACTTAAAGCTTTGAGCAGGTTAGCAGGTATAGACGTGTGTTGGTTGTCTAATCTAACTCAAAGAATTAGTTTTTTTTTAAGTGAAAACTTCTTTAGGCGCGTTGGGCATTTTTGAGATGGGACTAAACCATTGATTTCGCGACACAATGATGACACCAGCTTGTGACCATTAAAAAGACATCAACGCGTTGATTACCGCGGTGCCGATTTTTTTTCAAGTTTGCACTTCTGTCGGCACTCCCGGAGTGCCAACGGTTTTTTTTTTGGTACACCAATAGCAGTGAATACAAAGACTTAAAACAGAACAATAAAATAATAAAAGTACAGGTATGTATGCCTATTATAGGTAGTACCAGGGCGACCGAGTTCTGCTCTGATGAAAATAGCGAAAGCTCATTTAAAAGTAAGTATAGGAAAGTACAGACTAATGAGTAGTAGCTACTTATTTCATGCTGCCATGATAGTAGGTACTTACTAATTCCATTCCGCCATGTCATTATTCTCACGTCATTATATTATTCATTATCTTGTACTAAACTTTGGGCGATCGAGCTCTGATCGGGTGAAAATATGGAGAAAACAAATTTTCCCAGATGAGGCCTAGCTAGATCGATTATTCGCCTCCGTAAACCCCTATATTGCAACTTTCATCAAAATCGTTTGAGCCGTTTTTGAGAAAGTGAGTACAAATATATATAGAAATACTGCTCGTTTAATATAAAATACAATTAGTTGTATTTTATATTTTCATAACCTCTTTTACTTAACTACTATGTTGTTTTATAAATAATAAATTTAAAAAGAACTTATCAATCAATAGAATTCGAAAATTTGTTATTAAGCTTTAACTTGAAACTGGCGCTTTATCAACCGACTCGACTTGAGAGCAAAACATGCATTGACAATTTTGCGCATAACTTTAGTAGGTCTTGTAAGGCTTCAGTATTAGAGTTAGCGTTGTCTGATCACACAGCACAGTTATTAAAATGCCCAATTAGCACAGTATGTAGTTTTAATCGGTGGAGTAGGATAAGACGTGACTATCATGACGATAATATTAATAAATTTAAGGCCTATCTGCGGAGTCTGACATTTTCAGAAGTATATGAAACAAATGACCCTAATGTAGCATTTAACGGATTTTCTGATATTTTTTTGTTACTTTACAGACAGTGCTTTCCCGAAACTGTAGTATCGGTAAATGTCCAGAAAAAACAAAAATGGGTATCACGTGGAATTAAAAAATGCAGCGAAAAAAAACGACAATTGCTGTGGCAGTTCCGATTGAAACCTTCTCAGCAGAACAAAAGGCAATTTAAAAATTACACAAAAATATTTAAAAAGATTATTAATTTAACCCAGCGAGCGCAAAATATCCATAAAATAAAGACATCGAAAAATAAATCCAAAACCACATGGCAAATTATAAATCAAACAAAGTTAAATATGCCAAAGAATAATATTAATAAACTTAGAATTAACAATGATGAAATTATCTCGGATCCAAAATGTATTTCTAATATATTTAATAATTATTTTATTGATAAAATCCAGCCCATTATTAATTCGGGAGACAGAGTCACAAAACATATTTTAAACCGGAAGAATTCAATGTTCATGGCTCCATGTTTGCCATACCATGTTCTTAAAATTACTTTAGCTCTTAAGAACACAAACAGTGTAGGTTATGACGGCATTTGTACAAAAATACTTAAAGCAGTAGCCGAGGAAATTTGTTGCCCTTTAAGTCACATAATAAATTTATGTATAAGCGAAGGCATTTTTCCGGATGCCCTGAAAAAATCGGTAATAAAGCCATTGTTCAAAAAACAAGACAAGGAGTTAATGGAATACTACAGGCCGATTTCATTGATACCAATATTCTCAAAAATAATTGAAAACTATATTTATAACGAACTCAATTTATATTTAGAAGCAAATAATATTCTTTGCAACGAACAAAAAGGATTTAGGAAAAACAAGACGATTAACATGGCTATTTATGACTTTTTATATACTGTTATGACAAATATGGATAAAAACACTCCAGTGTGTGCGATATTTTGTGACATGACTCAGGCATTTGATTATGTGCAACATAATATTTTACTAAAAAAGCTTGACGCTTACGGGGTAAGAGGAAATGTCCTTGAGCTCTTAAAATCTTACCTTCATGACAGAAAACAATTAACCGAAATAAGTAAAATTAATATACGCACCAAAAGAGAAGAAATCTTTCGATCAAATGAACGCAACGTTATGTACGGAGTTCCACAAGGAAGTATACTAGGACCACCGCTTTTTACTCTTTATATTAATGACTTTCCAAAGGCAATCAAACATCCGATGACACTATTCGCGGATGACAGTACAATAACGATACCGTGTAATCAAAGAGATTTTTATAAAGATGACATAAATAATACATTAAAAGAAACTATAGAATGGTTAGACAATAATAATTTAAAAATTAATTTAAATAAAACTGTAATAATGCATTTTAGCCAGCGCGCCTTGACCTTTTCTAATCTTGACATAACATACAATGACATTAAAATTGACACAGTTAATACAACTAAGTTTCTAGGACTTATAATAGATCGAAATTTAAATTGGAAGGTGCATGTAGAGGCTCTGACTAAAAGGCTAAGCAGTAGTGCGTACGCCTTGTATATTCTGTCACGCACTGTTAACATAGATGCGTTATTAACGGCTTACTACGGGCTAGTTGAATCTGTTCTCAGATACGGTGTTATCTTTTGGGGTAACTCAACTAATAAAGAATCTGCATTTAAAGCACAAAAGAGATGTCTCAGAGCCATGTTTAAGTTAAAAACCACCGATAGTTGTAAGCCCTATTTTATTCGTTATAAAATTTTGACATTGGCATCACTTTATATTCTGGAAACAGTAATGTTTGTTAGAGGTAATTTTAATTTATTTTCGCGAATGGCAAATAAGTTTCCAAGAAACAGGCGTGATCAAAGTCAGCTCTGTATGCATAGGAGTAGGACGGCACTTATGCGCAAAAGTGTTTTTTGCATGGCTCCCATTATTTATAACAAGTTACCCAAAAGTTGGAGGGAGCTAAATAATTTACATTTGACGAATAAACTGAAATCATATCTAATGGACAAAGCTTACTACAATATTAACGAATTTCTGACAGAAGAATTTATATTGACATAAACTTTGATGCAACATTATCTTTTTTTCTAATATTGATGTTTATAATTTATTTTGTTGTTTACTAATAATGTTTTTGACTTCAAATTAATCATTCATAATATTTGCACGCCATATTAGGTGGCAAACATGACTGATCCTTTCCTTTTTATGTTATCCTGCATGCATTTATATTATTGTATGTGTACACATGTTTGAGCAAATAAATATATCTTATCTTATCTTATCTTATCTTATCTTTATGGTGAATGTTGTGTATCCTATACTTACTACTACACTATACTACACACTACTACACCTATATACTTACTTACTACTTACTTATTTCAAGTTGGTTTTCTAAAAAACCAACTTGAAATAAGTGGATATTTGCATTAGGTAAATAAAGTTATTTAAAATGTTATCACGAAAGGTGAATGAGTTAATAGTATCTGTAATAATCGTATTTTTTATTGACACAGAATAATGCTATGGAAATGGAAACCTTATTCAGGCACAAAATCTTTTATCATTCCAAGCATGAATATTGAAATATTGAAGGTGTTAAGTGCAACCATATTCTATCGTACGCAGAAATATTCACACGACAAGTCACGACTTACGGATATGCTTTTTGCCTCCTTCCACTTGGGTGCCAAAAAGAAGATTCAAATGCCATTTGTCGTGAAAATATTTATGTTATTTTTTCTACACCAAGATTATTTGATTTTTTTTAATAGATGGACGTAATTTATAGAAATCATCGAAACAGTCACTCCGATCGTAATTTATTATAATTAATTTCATGTTATCACCTAATATCATGTTACACGTTAGCATAAAATTAATTACATAAATTCTGCCATTCTTGGCGATGACATAATTATGTTTCCTTTGACACGTTTTGACAAAAAACTCCTTAGTTTTAAATAAATGACATCACATAAATAAAACAAAATAATTTACAAGCATCAACGACAATATTGCGTTCCGCCAATTAAAATGTAAAAAAAAAAACATAAATCAGGGAACGCATCTATAAAAGAAGTTCAAATTTCAAAATAAAGCAATAAATCTACGTTCCTTTGTGAGTCTGACGACAGAACAGCGCACATTTTAAAAGCTAATAATTATTAGACAAAAGATTCTCTTTTGTTCGCGACTGTACCTTCTAAGAAAATAATGCTTAGTGGACGACAATAGTGTTTTGTTCTTGTGGTCTTACTGTTTTGGTAATAACTTTGCTAGTTCTCATGAATGAGTAATAGAGTCAATTAAAAATGAGCCCAAAAATGAAATTACTAGAGTCCAATTCGCCTTGCCGGGTTTTAATACCGTAATTAAAGTAGTATTTTTGTCGAAAAGCAATCTTAATAGAGCACACTTTTACGTAAATATTTTATATTTGACCTTTTGCTACTGGTTGACTTTCAAATTTCAGTAAAAATATTTGCAGTCCACTTTTCCTTTATCGACTTCCATTTTAAATTAAGTATTTCACTGTGACCGCTTACAATTTTTCTCCGGCGCAATTTTTCTGGAGTCGAGAGCTATTTGCACTTTCTATTGCCCCTCACAAAATTGTTAATCAGAAAATATAGCACCGTTCTTTTTTTTTTCAAAAGTTAATTCTAAAGTGGAAATATACAATTCGACATTACTTAAAATCGTGAATATTCTCTCTGAATTTGGTACAATCGCGATGAAAAGTGATTCGGCTTGAGGATCCTTTGTGCCTATGCAAATACGTTTATTAAACCGGACCCCGCTGTCCCTTCAGAATTTGGATCTTATTAATTGGGACTTAGCCGGCTATTGTTGTTTTGTGATTAACTGTACCTACGCAGAGGCAGTCTTTTGGACGTATCGTACGATAAAATCTATGATTAGGTTTTTTTTATGTCTACCTAATATCACGACTAGAACTAATCTCATAATATAATATAAGAGGTACACGTCGATAAGGCAAAAGAAGAGGATTTTCAAAGTATCTAATCCTGAATGATCACCAAGATCTTTTTTAAGAAATCGTTACCCTTGGCTAGGCTATAGGCTTAATCCTGTACCTATTGTATGCTTTTTTATTAGACACAAAACGGATAGGACGGATGTCATTTATATAGGTATAAAATCCAAATCCATTTAACAGGTCAAAATACATCCTACTATCCCACTATCCCATCCCACTATCCCATCCCACTAACCCATCCCACTATCCTATCCCACTATATATATATATTATATAAATATATTAAATATCCTACTGTAATAACAGCTCTAATATGTTTTATAAATGTGAAAGTTTGTGAGGATGTATGGATGTTTGTAACTCTTTCACGCAAAAACTACTTAACGGATTTGGATAAAATTTGGCATACCGATATTTTATAAACTGGATTAACACATAGGATAATTTTTATCCCAATATTATCACGGGAGCGGGATCGAGACTTACGCGGGTAAAACCGCGGCACGCAGCTAGTAACCCGATAAAATATTATTAAGATATCTTTCACAACACAAAAACATGCAAAGAGACAAACAATTTGATAACAAATCACCATGAAACTGACGGATATACCTGACAAACCATCCCTATGTGAATCAGCATACCTAATACCGGAGGGGTGCATAATACCGGCTGCACATAGGCACTGATCAGACATCAAATATTCCGCTTGTAACTGGATTATGGAGTGTCACGGACGCTGATTGGCTGATTAACATTTGTAGCGATGAATAGTGGCAGAAATATTTGAATTTTAGTTTTGGAACGATCGAATTTTACATTTTATAAAATTACTTTCTGGCAGTTATGTTTTTTTACTGTATGGCGTACGCAAATGTCTTGTGGAGTGGCGGGTCGTTGAGCTCTCTAAAATAGGGCTGAGCTACACGATGATATTATGCGTGCTGGCAGTCGGTACAGGTCAACTCAAAGCTGTTCTAACTCTATCCTCATTAGGTTATTTAAGACATACTTCGACATTGTTCAACTCATGTTGTTATCGAAAATTTTAACCTAGTTAATTGACACTAAATAACATAGATTTTTGTAATAATCAAGTCTCAAAGTAAACATAGATATGAGCATCTAAATTCTAATTACGTAGTTATAATTTATACACCACACCACCCTGCTTCTTGAATAAATAATGAAAGACAATGTCATAGATAGGTGCTTCCGACTGTGGTGTAGGGTGTGAGCCACGGACATCTATGGTGGGAGCAATGGGGTGCTCTCTCAAAAATAATTAAATCATTATGCCTATTTTAAATAAACAATAATTGGCAAAATTTCTTGCACAAGCGTGGCAACACAGACTTAATGACAATAAAAAAGCTTCAACATTGGCAGATTAAAAAAAAAATCTTGTTTTAATTTTTATTGTTTCACAAAAAAAAAAAAAAATATCTGTCAAATCAACTACAACCAACTAAGTAAGGGTTAAATTGACAACTTGATATTTCTACACCCTCTCAAATATCAAAGTAGCTACTTCTTTTACAATAACAAGTGCTCATTACGAACAGAAACTCTTCAAAAACGTCACAATATAATAGCCAAATTATCTTTGTAAAGGGTCTCATTTTTTTTTTTTTTAAACGACACTCGTGGAGGGTCAATTTGGTTTCTATAGTCATTGCCAGTGAGTCTCTACGTGGCCAATTACCTCCCCTTCGGTGCCAATGGTTGTGGAACGGTGGGAAGGTAACACGGTGCGACTTTTTAGTCGCAATGTCTGGAAGTCGCAGGTTTCGGCCAGTGATTACGAAGGCAGCATTAGAATTTTTTTTTTTATCCCATAATAATAAACGAGCAATATTTGTTAATTTTTTGGACTCACGTTCTCGAAAATGGCTTTAACTATTTCGTCGAAAGTTGCAATATACGGGTCTAAGGGGGCGAAAAATCGATCTAGCTAGGTCTTATATCTGGAAAAATTAGTTTTTTCCGTATTTTCACTCGAGGAAAGCTCGAACGCCCATAGTTTAGAACAAGACATGAGCTAATGACATTAGAATAATGACATGGCAGCTTGGAATTAGTAAGTACCTACTATCATGGCAGCTTGGAATAAGATAGGTGCTATACATGGATTAGTATGAACTTTCCTATATTATGAGATTATTCTCTATTTTCACCAGAGGAGAGTTTAGTCGGTAAATGACTACCGCCAAAATGCAACAAAACGAAACTATCTATTAAATGAGCATTCTCTATTTTCACCAGAGCAGAGCTCGGTCGCCAAAGTACTGTTTCTAAAATGCCTAAAATTATATAATAAACCAATTCTCACTGCATAATAAATTTAAAATGGACTATAAGTCCATACGGTTAAGGTTGTGTAACTCAAATTACATTACTTTTGCTCTTACAAAAATCAAAATAGTAAATACCATATCAAACCATACCTTCTATTAAATTAGCATTAAAATTACGACAGTTCAAACACGTTTCAAATGACACAAAACATTAATGAAACAGAAACTTGAGTAGCTTTAATTAAAAGACACCATTTTGAATTCATACGTTATCTTTCAAAGTTTCACAGTACACAAAAAAATGGAACCTACAACTGCGCCTAAAATTCGCACAGTGTGCGCTTGACAAAGCGGTAACCCGTTGCCCGTCGCCTAATTATGTACGAACAGGATTTTGATTTCACTGCCATGACGTGGCATTAGAGGGATGCTGTGAAATTGGAGCCCTTTGAGTGAATGCGTGCTGTACTTAGGTATTAATTACAAAATGTTATGACGTTAGTTGTGCCTGCTTTCGCGTCGGCAAGTTTGAAAGTTTGTCAACAGCTTAAAAAAGCGGCCAAGTGCGAGTCGTACTCGCACACGACCGGGCTACTTACCACCGGGCAATATATAACACTACATATTTAAAAAAAAAATTGATGAATCTATTAAAAAGTATTATAAATACCTATAATATATATATATATATAATTTTTAATTATTTTATTTATATATAATATATTATTAATTTTGTTTTTAGTAGTACACACTGTAAATTTCAAGTGTCTACCTATGGTTCAACATATACAACCCTGTGGTAGACGGACAAACAGCGCAGCCTTAATAATAGGGACCCGTTGGCACCCTTTGGGTACGGAACCCTAAAAATTGGTGTATCGTAACATTACTTGTAGCTTTATACTTGAGTTTATGAAATTTTCATGAAGTTACTCGTAGGTGTACCAACACCAGTTCCAAAAAGTTTGGTGAAGGAAACGGGTAAGAAACTCCGAAGATGCTCATTTAATATAATAATTTGTTTTACAATCTTCTTGAAACAATAAATCTAAAAGTTATCGTGTATGAAGTTATGAAAAGCTGTCTATTTAAGAATACCTACTTTGAGTGTAGACTATAAACAAGAAAAGAGACACCGCCGACAAAGAATCTCCTCCTTTTTTGAAGTCGGTAAAAAAAAAATTGTAGGAGAATGAGCAGAACCTAATACAGATAAACCCGCCATGCTTGATGATTTATTCTAATTCTCCCCTCCAAAATACATCATGATTATTTTATAGGGGACACTAACGTCCACCCTTGGACATTCTACAAATATCTGATATAATTTTTATATCACATAATTGAACAATGCCACATTCCAAAAAATCATAAGAACAATATGTAAATGTTATCAGGATCAAAAATGTCGGCGTCTCCGTATTCATTAATTAATTCTTTCATATTTTATGAGATATACATTATACCTGAGTCTACCCTGACTGCTTCAGAAAAAGGACATCTCGGCCTTCCACTCAAAGCTATGCTATAAATCCGCTTAGTTTTAAGCCGAAAATTATTTGCCTGTAACTTTCGCAAAAGTTTGCAAGTAAGTACAGGTCTCCAAGGAAAAGTATGGGCTTCGGGAATCATCGTCTATCTTCGGAAATACGAACGAGCGATGATGAGTTCAAATATAGAGTTGTTATAACCATAGAAGTACTTGCCTATTTTGTATTACCATTGTTACAAAAACATTGGTAAACAACTCTATGCAAATCCAAAAAAATTACAAAACTTTTGAGTGACAAATGACGATCTGCGACCAGAGTAGGTAACCCGCCAGAGAGAATACTTCATACACACGGGCAATGATAGGTGCACTGCTACAAAGCGCGGCAATACAAAAATTATAAGCATTGCCTCTGTGGGGAAATACTCCGAGGCGCATCTTTCGTGCTAAATCGGAAACACGAAGATTCCCGGAGCCCATACTTTTTCTGGTTTACCTGTACCTTCATTGTGCCATAACTACTTCTAAATAGTGAATGTCACACAATGGCATGCAAGTTACTTGTAAACATTTGTGCAAGTTACAGGCATGTGTATTTGCTGCATTATATTGTACATATATAAAACGACGATTAGTATAATATTTGTGAGGGGCTTGTGGGTAATGAGAACAGCCGCACGGGTCGATCGAAGGTTACATATAGAGACCCCTTCGTGACTCGGAAAGCACGTTAAGCCAGCTTTCATTCGTGGATCTTTGACAGTGGTAACGGGTCTGACAACCAGTCTTACCAAGGGGTGTGGTGTTACCCAGTAACTGTGTTGTGGAGGTCAGATTGCAATACTGATATTCAGCTGCTTCCGTAGCCGACCCCAACTTAGTTGGGAAAAGGCTGGGCAGATTTTTATGTATTTTTTTTTTTCAAATTACATATTTACCAACTCTGGACATTTTCAGTAATTCAAATAAAAATATAACCAGTTTAATCTTAATTTAGTTTTCTAGCAAAATAAAAGTTCAAATACTCTGCATCCTTTTGATGCTAAATATTCAGTACTAATTAGAAGTTTATTTTCTCATTTAAATAATAAATTGCAAAAGAAAAAATTACTGAAACTTTTCACTTTATTAATCTGTCGGTGACTTTAGTAGTCCATTCAAAGTTAAATAATGATATTGTAGTTTTTATTTTTTCATTCATTTAAATGATGGATGAGAATTCACTGAGTTTATTTTTAAAAAGCTTTAATTTTTGTATTGTATTAGATTAATGATGTATTGTTTATTTGACAGTCTAATTTATTTAAAAAAAAGAAAATACGTTTATTTGCAGTGCGACATAACGCAAACACACAAACACAACAAAGCAAAAGTTAGGGGAAAATATGCGTCACATCCAGTCATACACGCAAAATGGCCATCGCTCAGCATAATGCTGTGACCCTATGCGAGACAGAGTCACAGCGCTGGTTTTCAGCGACAGCCGGCGTTTCAGTGCAGCCTAAAAAGAGATGCAAAAAACAAAATACACAATACATATATCTTCAAATCAAGATATATAGCTTCTATATCCACTGGAAGTCGACCTTAGAAAATATTATGTCTAACACAGTTTTTTCCCTCTCAAATGAAATCCTCAGAGAATGCCCATCAAGATCCCATGGCCCTTTGTTTGAAGCCCACCCTTTGCTTTATTTGGCATAAGTAGGAAATTTTAATGGCCGCCATAAAAAAATGGACGAAGAATTTTAAATTTTTATCGTTTGGCCGACACAGACATTATGAATAATATATTTATAATTCTATCTATTTTTTTCTGGGTATCGGGCGGGCGCGTTTGTTTTTTGGTCCTAATCGTCAACATGATCAAATATTGGTGTGTGACATGAATAAAAAATGCCGGCCGCGATCATGAAAGGGGAGGAAGCAGAGTTTGGTAAAAGTTTCCTTATAGGTATACGATATTGTGAATAAGGTATTAAAATATTAATAAACTTGGGTGCAAAGTTTGTTTTAGTTGGTTGTATAAATCCGTCATTGCGTAAAAAATTCATAATGTGTACGCAAAATAAATTGTTGAAGGCTTTTTTATTGTAACTTTTGATTCCTGTTTAGGATTAATATTATTCCTTGTATCAGGCTGTAATAATCCACAAGAGCAGGCATTTTAATTTTTTTCATTCTTATTTGATTATTATTGTGGTTATGTTATAGATTAATTAAATTATCAGCATAAGCATAATCTGTGAGCGGCCCACAACTCCAGTTTCAAACTTAAAATTTAGTACTAAATAATGAAATAACATGATCAATCATACCATTTTAAATTAAATTTCAAGTATCAAGCAGACATTTTAAACATTAATTTTGTTCTAAATCTCGTCTGTTTTTGACAAGACTTATATTAATCCGTAGGTATTTGGAACGAACGCGCCTTGGACAAAGGTCGGTTTAATATTGTATCTAATATAAAATAGTTAGAAAATTTGTTTTGATAGATATCTGTAAAATTTCCTCTGTGAAGTTATTTATTTGTTGAACTCTGTTGTTGGGCCATAGGTATATTTTCTTGAGTTAAAAGGATAATTTTCATTAGGAACATTTCTATTAATATTTTACCTTCCTATTATACAGCCAACTAAAGAATATCGGATGGGCACCAAACATAAACCAAATGACGGTAATTAACAACGGTAATTCTCTTAAGGCTTCAATCATTGTAGACAAAGACATAAGGTTGAGCGTAGGCTGGGACCGAAACCGGTATGATCAAAACGGGTATTTATTTATATTTTTACAGGTAATTTTAAAGGTTACCTTAAATTGAATACGACCAGTATTAATACAGGTTACCGAAATAAAAATACCTCTATCCTACACGTGCCGGCGGCATTAGTCAAAGGGCGCCCATCGCCTGTGTGTGTAACCGGTATTAAAACGGTAACCTAAATGAGGTAACATGTTTCTTCTTCTTGGTTACCCAGACAGCGGTAACGTTAGTAGTCGTAGAAGTAACCAAAATTCTTCGATACCTTAATTTATAAAGGTTTTCGGTCCCTGGGGGTAAGATGGCGGAAATAAGCACTAGGTTTCAAACGAGGCTTTTCTCACATACCTAGAATGTTAAGTAGCAAAGTCTTAGCATGCATTGATTTCCTGTTAATATTATCTTTAGTAATATATAAAATAGTTAATTGATTCAGGCGTGACCTTGCGGAAATCCATTATAAAATGATGATGTGGATATATTTAGTAACCTTTTCCGCTTAGCTATTTCTAAAGAGTCTATATAGACTCTTTAGACATAGCTAATTTATAGAACTACTAACTTCCGGTTGTTGAAATGATACCTTAAAAAAAGGATTGTTAAAGCGTTAAACCAGATTTGCAAGATTGTTAATAATTAATCATTACTATTGTCTACATGCACAAGTGCGAAACATTTGTGGAAGTGTACTATTAAATTCCATGTCAGTAAAGTAACCGCTTGTTTCATTGTAATCAAGAGGTATATTCCTCTCGGAGGGAATGGGAACGTATACGTGAACGCATACGTTCCTCATAAAAGTAACAAACTATTTGTATGCTTTGACGATATTAAGTCTAAATCCGCATATTTCGTACACAAAGGACATTGCCGATTGAAATGTATTCACAGTTGCGTTCCCAAAATAGAATGCATTAAGTATCCATAGACAGTCCTAATATTCGGCTCGAGACCCAGGTCTACATAAATGATTACTCTGCCTCTATCTTCAAGCAAATTATTCAAATAGAAGCAGCTTCCATTAATCGATTGGTGGGTATCCGATGTTCCCAGACTCGATTCTAAATCGATTTCAGATTGGATAGTTTATCATTCGATTACATCGATTTGAGTTAATCGATATGCAAATTCGTTGATGAAACGACAACACTGAAATATTGTATAGTTATATTAATTTGTGTTTAATTACTTGGTTTTGCATATTAATTTCGAAGCCATTGTTATAAAACAATGATTGGAAACTAGAAATTCTGTCCTTTCATAATCAGACCCCAGTAATCTATACTCAATTATCGATGTCAATTGTTCTCACGATCGCCACCGATTCTGATCAAGAATTTCTCAATCGAACATTGTCGGCTCTCACTGCATATTCTCATTTTAAATCGCCCTCGTTCTCAATAAAACGCCGCCCAGACGTCTGCACGGCGTCTCGGTCGACACAATAGTGATAATGAAACATGCATTACAGCGCCTTTTGTGTTTCCCCCACCACTTTCCGCGCAGCCAATCATGGCGCCTTTGAAGTGGATCCAGGGGTTAATAAATTTAAAATACCTTCTATGTAGAGTTTCTCAGAGATGATGAATTATAAAAATGTTCTTTTGAACTCCGACTTTGTTTATACTAGAGATTAATAATGAATGGTGTATTACTTTCGGATGTTTTTCCTGTGATAAATAAAGTATTAGGCAAGATTTTGACTCGGATGAATTTCATAGAAACGACTTAATTTTTTTAAGCTAGCCTTGAACACACTTCACAAAAGTTGTAAGTAGTTACGTAAATAAAACAAAATATATTTTAGGTAATGTTGATAGTTAATTGACCAATGATTTTGATGAAATTTCAAACCACAAAACAATCATTACAATTATTTTTAACCACAACTGGGAAGCACTTGACCTTCATCTCACCTGATGTAAAGTGATGACTAAGCCAAAGGTGGAAGCGAGCTTCACCCGGAATCCCCAACCACAGAGGAACTGGCTATCTTACCTCTAACTGCCGAAACACGACAACACTGTTAAAATTGTTGTTATATACAGACAGATAAGATGGTGGTAGCTAGCCAGGCGGACTTAGAACTAGCCCTACCACCAACCAAGCCAAGCAGAAAATTTTGCCCCTGCTAGAAATCGGGACCTCTGGTTTTGAGACAGGTGGTCTTACCACTACACCACAGAGGCGGTTTAACTATGTACTTCTTCAGATCATTAAACGTGCTTATTAATTATAATATTCTAGCTAAATCATCCGAAGCATACCGATGACGTTTAGTTCAATTACAAGATATCCTATGATATACTATTAAACGAGCAATATTAGTATAATATACATATTTATAATCACGTTCTTGAGAACAGCTCTTATGATTTCGATAAAAGTTGCAATTACGGGGGCGAAAAATCTATCTAGCTAGGTCTCATATCTGGGAAAATTCGTTTTCTCCGTATTTTCGCCCGAGCAGAGCTCGGTCGCCCAAAGTTTAGAACAAGATAATGAATAATGACATGAGAATAATGACATGAGCATAATGACATGAGCATAATGACATGAGAATAATGACATGAGAATAATGACATTAGAATAATGAAATTAGAATAATGACACACGGCAGCTTGTAATTAGTAAGTACCTACTATCATGGCAGCTTGGAATAAGGTAGGTACTATACATGGATTAGTATGAACTTTCCTATATTATGAGCATTCTCTATTTTCATCAGAGCAGAGCTCGGTCGCTAAATGACTACCGCCAAAATGCAACAAAACGAAACTATCCACACGATCCACATTTGAATATGATTAAATCCGATAATACATGTAATATCGACACAATCTCGCGAAATGCTCCCTATTCCCGGGATCCCAGCACTAGATCGCGCCGGGAATTACAAATGTAGTTATTGGGAGTCATATTTGATATTGAGATACCATATTTTATGCGACGATATTACGTCAAAATTGAATTCTTGCTGGAAGTCATTGAGAACGGATATGTGAACTAAAATGTTACATTTTCGCGAATGTTAAAGGATTTCTAGTGGATGTGGGAATTGACGGTTTCTTTAGAAGGTTGTATATTGGAAAGTTTTGCCTTTTGAAATATGGAATGGGTGTAATGGAAAATGGAAATCCTTTGCTTCAAGTCTAAACGGATGTAGCTGAATACAAGTATTTTACATGGAGCGACTGCCTATCTGACCTCCACAACTCAGTAACTAGATAATACGATACCCCTTGGTAAGACTGGTTGTTAGACTTTCAGGCTTCTGACGACCCGTAACGACTGTCAAAGATCCATGAATGGCAGCCAGGACCAACGGCTTAACGTGCTTTCCGAGGCACAGAGGAGTCTCGGTATGTAGAAATGGTCACCCATCCACGGACCAATCCCGGCAAGCGTAGCTTAGCCTGATGGATCGACCTGTGCGGCTGTTAGTACTTAGCCGAGCTCCTCGATTTTCAGATTTTAGCTTTATGAAAAAAAAACCGTACAGAAGCTTGTTTTATGAAGTATGTAAGAAAAAAAGTGTTGGCAGTCCGGGAGTGCCGACAGAAGTGAAAATTTGAACAAAATCACCTTGGTGGAAGAAAAATACTTGTATAGAACATTGGTCCGTAAGTTTATCGAAATAAAGAGTACAATCGCGTTTGCAAAAAAAAAACTTCCGAAACCTTTAAACTAAAAATATTTACATAGAAGATTGATCCGTAAAATAATATAAATAAAGAGCATAATCGCATTTACAAAACCTTTAAAGTAAAAATGCTTGCACAGAACATTGATCCGTAACGTAATATAAATAAAGAGCACAATCGCGTTTACAAAAATGAGGTGTCGTCACAGTGTCGCGAAATCAATGGCTTAGTCCCATCTCAAAAATGCCCAACGCGCCTTAAGAAGTTTTCACTTAAAAAAATCATCAATAAATAGTTTAATAACTATGTGCATTATGGTAAGTTCATTAGTCATCTTGTATCTACTTAACATTTTTTGTGAAGAGTACGGACCCACCTAAAAACCTGTTTCCCAGCGTCCACTCTCTTGTAAAACTGAAACAAAAAATCCATTACCCAAGTTTTCATACGAACAGCTCCAATACTAAGTCACCCAGTTATACATTCACGTCTTTTGAAACAGAACACAAATGTGGGTTCACATTCAATATGCCTCCAGACAGCGTGCCGTTAGATCATTTGCGGTGGGTCACAAATAGTGACGTTACGTGATAGTTCCCGGAAAATCCCGGGATTACGAACTTGGAACATTCTTGGTGAATCGTAAAAAGTACGGTGGATAAATCTCGTCTGGCGTTTTTGTTGTAAGATTCGTAGAATGAACTGTGATTTTTATTCTAAATGCTCGTTAATTTGTTGGTAGTACTAGAATAAATAAAATTCTACTATGCAACTGGATTACAGAACTGATTATTTGAGTGTAAATTTTAAATTTTATTGCTCGGGTCGTTATCTTATATATTCGTTCTATGTTTGCTAATTTTGTATTTATTTTTTTCTTTCATGCAGCGTATATTAATAACTAATTTCTCGTAGAGCACTAGTACACGTATGGGAGAGGCGTATGCCCAGCAGTGAACTGCGATAGGCTGAGTTGATGGATTGATTAAGTACACGTACCTGCTTTAATTTAGAGTTAATTTTGATCACATTTGATCTACGGGAAAAATAAACATTTCAATGAACCCACCAATTTTTTTTTAACCCATATCCCGGTATAAAAAAATCCCGCATAAACAAACACGCGTTTCCATCCCTATTTATGATAGCTACTACCCAGACATTACCGTCTGAGTCAAACCGCAGGCGACGCCAGGAGACGGCGCTAGTTACAAATTGGTCCCTTCAATTATTTACCCGTTGATGATGCAGAATCAATGGCTTATTGAGAGTATTCAGATTAAAATGGCGATGGCTGTGACATTTGAAAGTCATCTTAAGTCAATGAAAGTTAGTTATTACGATACATTATTTTGATTAGTTAAATAGGGCTCCAATTCTGCCATAATGAGCTAACCCACAATTTCTCATTAATTAATTACGTCAAACTAATTAAATGTTCCAAATGATACAGAAAATAATAAAACCTACCTACATATTGCATATAAAATAATATGAATAAGATACCTGGGTAAAAAAAGTGGTGGCACTCCGGGAGTGCCGACAGAAGTGAAAACTTGAACAAGATCGCCTTGGTGGAAGAAAAATACTTGTATAGAACATTGGTCCGTAACCTTATCTAAATAAAATGCACAATCGCGTTCACAAAAAAAAAAAAACTCCCGAAACCTTTAAAGTAAAAATACTTGCATAGAACGTTGATCGGTAACATAATATAAATAAAGAGCACAATTGCGTTTACAAAAATGACGTGTCGTCATGGTGTCGCGAAATCAATGGTTTAAGTCCAGAGGTTCTCAAACTTATTTCATCTACCGCCCACTTTAAAAATCAATTATATTTCAGCACCCCCAATTCTTTTTTTACTTTACCACATCTTAAAACCACAATAACATTCATTACTTTAATTAATTTAATTATTGCTATGTTAGCTGGTCTGGAGTTTAAACTTACATTCTCAACGAGACTTTTTTACCAGTGAGAGCAATTAAAACGCAACTTAATAATTATAAGAATATCTTTTAATCAAATTAAAACAAACATAATCAATTTTACCCAAAAAAAAAAAACTATTTTAATTTATCAATCCGCCTTCTTCTTTTCGTGTGGTTAGAGACTAACTTGGTGTCAGAATTTTCAATCCGCCCATGGGCCTCTGACTTGGCTTCACATGCCGTCGAGAAATATCCCTCAGGGATCCTCCACACGATGTTTTCCTTCACCGTTTTTGAAGCAAGTGATAATTATACAATACGCACATGAATCTCAAAAATCAGAGGCGTGCCTCGGGTTTGAACTCGAGACCAAAAATCATTACAAATATTCCGAACGTGAGATATTTTTATGTGGTTCGTTCGTTTTGCCAGAACTACCCAGTGGAATAATAAACCACTTGACTGCAACGAAATGCACATAAGGTCTACTTTTCTTCAATCGTTATCCAATCGTATCCTACCCAGTAGTCTTAGCCTGACAGCTAAGTAAACAGACAGATGAGCGCGCAATCACTTAATGGTATCCTGAGAGTAGCCTGATAAAAACTACTGGCATGGGATTTAAATGAAGAGAAATCTGGATTCTAGAAATAATTTATTTGTTGACTATATTTTTGTTTACTTTTTAAAAATGAATATTTTAATAGTCATATTGATAGTTGGAACTGTGTTTACTAAGCGTAAAATTTCGGGTTCAATTCCCATTACTAAGGTGTCCATCTGTCACAGGGTATCTTTTGAACCCAATTTAGGTGGACACTTAGGGGTTTATTTATAAACGTTGCTTAAAGATAAGTGACGTCAAAATGTCTGGCTAAACACTCTAAACAGTCGCTAATCATTACTTAACTTTAAGCAACGTTTATAATTAAACCGCTAAAGATTTATAAGAAAGGTGTTTTTGAATTGAAAAAAAAAAAATGTAAAATATTCTGCAGTGGTACAAAACCCATGGTTCGTGTGCGACTCAATTAGCACATCATCCCATTTTTTTGTTGTATGAAGACCTGAATATGGAGCTGTGCCCGGGAAAATTTTTGTTGCGTCAAGAAATGGGCAACTCTTCTTTTTTTTGTGTATTTGCCCGACTACGGCAAAGCGAAAAGGAAGGGTTATCATTTTAGCAGTCTATTTATGTATGTTTGTATTTACGTGTCTTCCACCGTAGCGCCTAAGCTAAAGGTAAAGCCATCGTCGGATGCCATTATAATTTTGTAGGTGTTCCTGGTACCCACATGGTTTACAGGCATACGACCACGGCTTTACCTTGACCATTTTTGTACCCATGTCTTGATTTCTGTCTGAAATATATTCTTGTTTCGTACTTTATAGATAATTTTTTAATTTTCCCGTAGTCGGGTTACAGTGTTTTATTAAACTTATTTTTTTATTTTAAACAATTGAAAGTTTTCTTGCCAAGGGATAGGCAGCAGTTTCCATTCTTCACCAACCCGTCACCCAAGCCTGGTGATTACAACATTATCCTTTATAACCATTTTATAGCTTAAGTATATAATATAATACTGAGCCTCTTTGTCTATATTTCCTTCATATTAACCCCGTAAATGCCGAAGAGTTTTATTTAGATAAGCCAAAATTTTGTAGTCCATGGTTCAACAAACTTGTGTATCCTATAAAATAGTTATTTCCATTATGTCTGAATATGTCATTTAACTAAGTGGCACTGTATAGATACGATGGGGCATAAATAATTTTACGTCTATCACGAAATTTCTATCTCTATGGTCTGTTGGTCAAAGACCGTAAAAAGCTGGACAGTTTTTTTTTATAGTCCTTTTTGAAAACAACTTCATAATAGTAGGTATTTTAGTATTAATGGAGATTAGAAAAAAAAAATAAACTGTATGATTTGGAGTCTAGAATAAACTGAAGGAAATATCAATCTGCCTAGCCTTTTCCCAACTATGTTGGGGTCGGCTTCCAGTCTAACCAGATGCAGCTAAATACCAGAATTTTACATGGAGCTACTGCCTATCTAACCTCCACAACCCAATAACTGGATAAAACGATACCCCTTGGTAAGACTGATTGTCAGACTTTCGGGCTTCTGACGGCACGTAACAAATGTCAAATATCTACAAATGACAGCCGGGATCAATGGCTTAGAGATGTTTTGGTATTTAAAGATGGTCACCCATCCACGGGCCAACCGCAGCAAGCGTATCTTAACCTGATAGATTGATCCGTGCGATTGTTATTACTTAGCCACAAGCCTCTCCTAAACTGAAGGAAAAATAACATATAACAAGTTCAAATTAATTTAACTAGCGAAACTTAATAGTTAGTCAGAGATGTGCGTGTGCCATTCGGCATTTATGTTTAAGTCCCATTTAATAGGGGGCGAACCTATTTCCATCAAGCGGGCATAAATTCAGACTCCGAGCCGGTACTGAGAAATTCCTGAAGAAAAAACCCGAAAACACTTTGCCCCACCTTGGAATCAAACTCGAGTCCTAGGACCTCATACCACTAGACCATCGAGGTAAAAAATTGATTTTTGTTAATCTTTACTCATTCATAAAACTCAACTGGATTCTGAGCCAATATGGACCAATCCCTTCTATAAGCGACAAGTATGTCCCGCCATCGATCATCTTCCATGATGCCGCTGGATGTTTTCAGGAACCCATCTTGTAGTGGTGTCAAACGTGTCCAGCCTAGTGCCACTTGAGCTTGATTTGTGTCTTAGAGCGCAGTATCGTGTTCCGTATCGGGTCGGTAAGTCGAAATACAAGGATACAGCGCTCCATCGCCCGCTTACCCTGCAATGGGACACTACGAGCTAATTATTATTATATTGATCTTCTCCTCTTCTTCGTCTTTTCGTGTGGTTTGAGACTAACCATGCTTTTACTAGCGTTTAAGCTGGGAAGAAAACGTAGGTATTACTTAGTAATCCACGTCAAAATGTGTCCTAACACAGCAAAAACAAGAGTCCTTGGACTCTGCTAAACTTAACAAAAATATTTGTAATACAATAGAAACAAAGAAAAAGAAAGAAAGAACGAAAAATTATTTATTCTGCACAAACTAAACGCACATTCAAAAAAATATTACATAGAATGCACTTTCACAAATTATCCAAAAGCCTCGTAACCACGTAGTAGAAGTATGACAAGATTGTCTATTGCTTGAAGGTCAAAGTCATACACAAAAATTATATTGCGTAATATTACTGATAAGTGCTACAATACTGGCCATAGACAGTAAACAGACAAACAATAATGTTTTAATAATAAAACTCAAACAAAATACACGTGTTTCATAACGAATAATCCAACTGACACTCCTGAAATAGAGAAAAGAGGGACTTTCTAAAATTAATGAATGGAACGGACACAGATGTCCTGAAAATAGGTTGAAAAATAGCTCTGTATTTTAGACTACATAGAGTAAAATTCCCATTTCGCGTTCCTTTGACGAACATAGTATTGTTTAATCCTTGTGGATTTTAGGCGAAAATGTAACAAAAGGATACCTATATTTATAATTCTATTGTATACAGGGTGGCAGGGACATCGACGCGAAAACTGTTACCATGGATTGAGTACGTGATTCTGAAACCCCCTTTTTTTGGGTGGGAATTTATCAAATAAATTCTCCCGCTCTGGGGAGCCCCGGAGCGGGAGGGCGTGTTAGACTCTTACTGACTAAAACCCACCCGTGTTCCTTCGGTTGCCCTGTTGCCGGGGGCCACGATCTCCCTCTCGGTTTTCTTCGCACCCCCGGCAGGCATCGGCCCTAACGGACTCCGTCAATTCTGCTGACATCTCTTTGAGGCGCCCGTGGATCACAACGCGCCGTCGCCTCGGGCCTGGTCCTTATCGGGCGGTGAGCTACTCATTGCTCACCGTCCGCAAGCCCGCGCCTATGGTGGCCGGAAATCGGCCTGCGATTCCCGACGCCCCTCTCCTCCTGCGGCGGTAAGGGGCGCAAAGGCGCGAAATTGCCTCTCATTCTGAGCCCCCCTGCGTTGAAATTTTTCGTCGGTTATTTAAAAAAAAAATTGCTGTTTCATAGAAAAGTGAAATACCTACGCGGTCAAAATGTATGGAAAAACAGATTTAAAAAAAAACCGACGGAAAACTTCAACGCGGGGGCGTTCATAATCATGTACTGAATCTATGGTAACCGTTTTCGTATCGATGTCCCTGCCCTCCTGTATAATGTCTGCTCAGAATTTGGTTACGAGCTTGGCACCATCAGTGGCGTACATCAGCTCCTGCATAATTCAGGCAACAGAACACACTGGACGATATTTAGTGCGCCATTGTTTATGGGACAGCACCACATTTACACTCCAAGGTGGAGTCATCTGTATATTGTTTCTGGCTACAGAGGCATTGACTCACGAGCCATAAGTCGTGAGTTCAATCCGTATAGCGACCAATATTGCCCTGTGAACAACTTGTAGAACAAACGCCTTATATTAGAGGGGTTATCGAAACCCATATTGCTAGTTTTATTTAAAAATCTTTGAAATACATGCTGCAATATGGACGCGAACCCACTCCTCCAGGAACATATTGTCTTATTTAGATTAGTAAGAACGGCTTAAAGGAAAAGCAATATTATCCATCCTCTTAGAACCTAAGTACCACTTACATGCTCATACATTCTTAGTATCTACAATAACCCATGATAATGGAATAAATAACTTCATATTCAAAACTATTCAAATCTATATAACGCTGACGTCACCAACCCTCTTACAAAACTAGATTCTGTTTTCAACAACAACCAATGTTCCATGTCTATCCAGCCAGGTATAATAAATAATAAGGTTTAATAATGGTATGAATACCTGTATAAATACCTGTATAAATTCTACTAAAATTATAAATGTGAGATTTTGGATGTTAGTTACCTAATTACGCAAAAACGGCTCAACGGATTTGGATGAATTTTGGCACACAGATACTTTTTATCCCAGTAGTACATCGCCGTGCGATAATTTCCGACCTCCACGCAGTCGAAGCGGCGGGCATAAGCTAGTAAAGTATAATAATGGTATGAATACCTGTATAAATCTGTATTTTTGTTTGTATAAGCTCACATGGTAATGCGATTGGATTGGACGTGGCGTTGCGGCGACCATGAGCCGCATTGTCCAGGATAACGGGGAACGGGGGTATCGTCCGTAATGGAGATTACTTTGTGTTCTATAGTGAGAATAAATACAGGAAAGCTTTTTGTATTATTCTGATATAATAAACAGTGTTTTTGATAAGCTTACAATACATAGGCTAGTGGGAATTCTGACATATGTCTTGCTGAACAATCAATCTGCCTAGCCTTTTACCAACTACATATATTGGGGTCGGCTTCCAGTCTAACCAGATGGAGGTAAATACCAGTATTTTACATAGAGCGACTGCTATCTGACCTCACAACCCACTTACACGATACCCCTTGGTTGGTTTTTCTATTGCTGCACAAGTACAGTAATATATTTCCGCACGTCTCGTTGCGTTATTACACCGTCCGGTCCTAGTTGTAGACATTTTGTAATTCCACGCCTTCGTTCACGCGGTTCGTCCTTATTCGCATTCACCACATTTTTTGAAGGTGCTTTTAATTAAAATTATCTGAAAATTTCATTTTGATCCCATTTCAGAGTATTTTAGGTTTTCAGACACTTTCCCTTTTCTATCATGACAAAGAAATCCCTTTTTGTTTTTTTATGAACTATTCTATTATAATATTGGCTGTCCTCTTAAAACAGCTGCTGACCCATTCAATTATAGTGTGCCGAATAAATTCAATTCATTTATTCAATAACAATTTTTATATCTCTGGTACTATTTATATTGTAAAAATGTTTCTTAGACAGAACGATAGAGAACTTTGAACTCTATCACTTTCAATTAAAAAGTAAAAATTGGCCGTTTGAGGTCAACGGCTTTCTAGTTAAAGGACGGCAGCACTCAAATATACACTCATAATTTCATCCAAATAGGTCCAGCCGTTTAGGAGGAGTTAGGTGACAAACACACGTACAGAACAATTATAAATATCAAGATACTTGCGGACCCGACAGACGTCGTCCTGTCCGAACAGCGCCACCTACCGGGTCCAATTGTATTTTCAGACCATCCAGAGACCCACTCAAATATATACACAAAATTTCATCCAAATCGGTCCTGCCATTTAGGAGGAGTTAGGTGACAAACACACGACAAAAGAATTATTGATATAAAGATACTTGTATGTCTGTTTTCTAAATCTAAGGAATGCAATAATAGTTTTAACCTACGTGAAAAAGTGTAGTTATAAAAAATATAATAATATTTCCAAAAAAAAAGGAGCTACGTCTGCCAACAAACTGCTTTGCAGTTTGGCAGAGGTAATATATTTTGTAAAAAATATTTATATTTTAAATTTGTAAACTTCATTTTTTCATTCCATTTTTTTTTTCACGTCCAAATGTCATTCAATATTTTGAAAATTACTGGCCAGTTTAATTAATTTTAAAATATATTGATGATTAAACACATTTATTCGAGACAGTATATCTAAAACAAAAAACATTTGTCCTTTATCAAAATAATACTTCATGGTGACAATACCCGTTCGCGCCAGAATATGTTAACATTAATATCATTGTCGGATTTGTTCGATTTAATCTGGCATTTTCGCGGCAATGCTTTTGAATTATTTATTTTATCGACATGTCCTAGCTTGTCGGGTATTGTGGATTATGTTTGCAATTAGATGATTGCACAACAGGTATTATGGAGTGGAAACTAATTCGTCGCTAAAACGTTCGATGAACTTTAATCGGTTGATTAAATGTCACTTTTTTTTATTGAGCATGGACGTCACAATAATTAATATCGCTGAAATTTGCAAATTAATCCATTCGGGATTTATGATCAATAAACACTATTTCTCATCTTTTAAACTTAGACCTGGTTTCTGAATAAAGAATTTCAATTGTAAAACATTAGTCACCTTCCTTCAATGTAGCCGGCGAAATTAAAAATTTCTTACGTTATTTTGATTTTAACGGGCTTTCACCTAACTTAAAGTAAAATTCTCATTTCAAAACCCGGGTTTTAATCCGTAAGTCGTTAAGTTTTCATCATGTTCCAAACGGTTATTTTGTCAGGACAGCCCTTAAATACTTATTGCTCTTGAATATGTTGACAAACCAAACAGTTACGTGCTTGCCTCTTGTTAACTCTTTCATCTCTTACGTGCAAGAAAAGGACAACAAAGCATTATTATAAATAAATAATAAATAAAAACAAAAAGCCTTTTATTTCATGCATTACAAAGAAGAAACATTTTTAACATTTTGTTTTTAAATTATTATTTTTTTACAAACATTATTTATGTAATTTAAAGTATTTTTTGTTACAATTCCATAATAGTTTATTAGTGTTTTAATATTTCCATTTGTTTATAGTTTCTTATGGTAATTAAAATTAAAGTATAATAATAATATCTAAAGTAATATTAGTTATAATAGTTAAAAAGTATACAGTCGATTAGGTTGTAATATTTATAAATTATTTGTTGAATTATTAATTTAAATAAAATGCAAATAAGAATAGCATGCATGAACCCCTCAAGTAGTGAGGATAAAGGCCTCCTCCAGAAAACACAAGCGGTCTCGGTCTTTGGCTTCTGTCAGTCAGTTTTTGCTTGCGATTCGTGTGATGTCGTCCACCCATCTAGTTACAGGTCTTCCTCTTTTCCGAGTGCCTGTAGGACCTAGCCATGACGTCATGTGAACTGTCTACCGATCGTCCTTCAATCTCACTACGTGTCCTGCCTATCTCCATTTTAACTTTAGAGCGTCGATGAGAGCATCTTTTACTCCTCTTTTGTCTAATGGTAGTGTGACTCTTATCTGCAAGAAAAGGACAACAACACAAAGCAATATTATAAATAAATAATACGAGCTTATTATTGTCCCACTGCTGGGCAAAGGCCTCTTCTCATACAGAGAAGGCACGAGCATTGATCACCACGCTTGCGCAAGACGGGTTGACTATTTCTGATTTATATTTACTATAAGTTCAGATTTCCTCACGATGTTTTCCTGCACCGATGTCAGTAATATCCAAGATAAACTCGGAACGTACAGAATTGAAAATGTATCCCAACAAAACCTTATGCATTATAGTTGTATAATAAATATAAAAGCATCGATAACTTAATCCCTTAAAATCTTAAGCTCCTAATGTGAAGCGAAACTATATTGATTTAAGCTCGTTGCAACTACGGCTTCCTCCTCATTTACGGCCACCTTAAGGTTATCCGTTTAATTATAATCCTAAGCAGATTGCCACTTTAGAAGTTAAACAGTAATTGCTTACCACGGTTTAACGATACCCGAACCGATTATAATTGAGCTTAGGTTAACTGATTGTGTAACTGTTGGTTTGTTAGGATATTGGCCCGTTAACTGTCCAGTGGTTAACATGGTTCTTGGTTTAGACAGCTACAACTTGGTCGTGAGAGATATTTTAGATCGGTGATCCGTTTCTGTGCCTGGTGAAGCTAGAATGTTCAGTGGTCGAGTCATGTGTATTAAGATTACTTAGCAAAGATCAAGAAGGTTTTTTTAATATATATTTTTGCGACCATGTAATGAGTACGTATATAACCTATGTTTTTTATACGCACGGGTTTCTATGACAATAAAAACATTGTTCTTTCTTTCTTTCGTTGCTGGATTTAGGATTCTCTTTTCCTTCTTAACTTGTGTTCTTGTTATACTCTAGTAAAATAAAATAAAAAATAGCTTTTGTTGTGTGATTTGGCATGTGCGCAATATGTCATGATTTTCAGAAATTCGTAATAGCGGAAATTTTCGTGTCGAAAACAAAAAAAATCGATGCGTCAGATTGCCCAAGTCGACCGATTATAACACCGTCGGAGTCAATTGTTATTAGATAATTACAATCTAATTGCTAGTCACAGACCACATAAACGTCTCACGCCAAATTGCTTCAATAAGTCGATATTTTACTAGAAACCACAACAATGGGATTCCGCGTAGAAAAAAAGGCACTTTCGGCATAGCAAGGTGTGAATAATTATAGAAACAAAATGAATCATAATGAAGAATAAGAAATCTATTGTGGACTGTGGTGTATTAGTGTCATTTGTAAACCGCAATTACTTTTCGCTGTCAGAATTTTAAGTGGAATAAACCTACATACATACATACAGTCATGATGCATTTGTCATCATGACTAGGTTTTTTGAAAGCTAGCATATTTTAAGCTCGGCTGCTTTCGATCCCAAATAGCGGCTGTTTTATGAGGGAGGTGGCAAGTCAAACTCATTCGAATTCGGGACTTGTCGAACGTAATACGTTTTCTATCGGTTTACATGAGATTACATCCCGACCACGGAAGCAATGTCGCGGCAGCACTGCTGCAACAGCACTGCTTGTTGCACGCAACAGTGTCGCCGTTCATCACAGCGATAACACGTGAACGTTGACAAATTGGCAACAAGCGAGACATGTCATTTCGCAGATCAACCTAGGAGGTTGTCGCCTGCTTAACCGGGCTATCCTGTGGATGCCATAATAAGTTAAGGCCTCCGGCCAGGGCATAAAGCTTATAATCTAAGTGACTACATGCTAAAGGCACCCCTGTGGGGTATAGACTTCGGCTTAGGTTAGTGTCGCTGGGGAGGGGGGTACGGGTCAAACTAGATCGGATCAACATTAAAAGTCGTCTGCTGCATGTCATTTCTCTTTATTAGATCATCTTTATTAGACCAAGGATTGCCCGATGTAGTCTACTTCTGCCTGACTTTCGAAGATCCTAGACATTATGACAAATGAACTACCGATAGGTCCTTCAATTAAGAAGCATCTACATCACACACTACTTAACATTCTACCAACGAAAAACTAATGACACCAATTTATATAAAACATAGACCAACAATAGATTTCTTCGAAAATATAGCCCACCTTTTGGTCACGTTATGTCTAATAAGTGTAGAAACCATGATTCATACTTACGTACCTGGGTACGAAGCCGATAAGCTTGTATTTGCATGACTCACTACGCATCGAGGTCAGAAGATAACATGGTTCCCACTATAATGTTTGCTATTCGATTTCTTTGTTTACTGTCTATATTATAGTCTTATAATTTAATTGAGACCGTGTGAGTCCAAACTTCCATCAACTATGAATAAAAAGACATAAGCTTCGACAATTGCATGCCACTGAGCTCGATCAGGCCTGTTCATCCATCTATTATCGGCAAATTTGCCAAGATCGTCACTCCCCTTGATGACATCGTCATTCAAGAACAAATCTGCCCCAATGGTCATTTCTAAGGCTAGTATGGCTGTCCCATTTGACTATCTTCTTTAGCCCTTTTCTTTAGATAACTTCGCATAGTAAAAAAAAAATGCATCTCGCAGGTCAACCTATAGCTTAACCGGACTTTCCTGTGGGTGTCTCAACAAATTAAGGCCTCCAGCCAGTGTATGAAACTTAGCGACTACATGCTAAGGGTACCCCTTGTGGGGTACGGACCTCGGCTTACAGCGTCGCTGGGGGAGGGCAATAAGGGATAGGCTGGATCAGATTCAAATTAATGAATTCTAGTAACTCTCTCCCTTCATAGTAATTCTGAGCATGACCATCTACCTTACCAATGGGCGTTATAAAAGTTTAATTACTACGTCGATTTATTATCATCAACAGACACGACTGCCCCGTTGGTCTCGTGATCGCAAGCGTGACTGCTGAGCGTGGGGTCCTGGGTTCGATTCCCGAGCTGGGCAACGTTTCCATGAGGAATTTCTTAGTAACAGCCCAGAGTGTGGAAGTTGGCGGTGTGATACCCCCGTGCCTCGGAAAGCACGTTAAGCCGTTGATCCTGCGCCTGATCTCTCTCCGGTCGTGTCGGATTGCAAAGAGAGAGTGCACCTGTGTCTGCTCACACGCTTGTGCACTATAATATCTCCCGCGCCGAAGGCTGGTCTCAGAAATTGGTCGCCAAGGCCGAAATTCGGTCTGAACTTCTGAAGGACTATTATCATCATAAATTCGGTTTTCACCTTCATAAATATTATCATCGCCGCATTTAAATACATCGATGGCCCGATGACAGCTACATAATTAAACTAAATTATCAAAGGTGACATTACCAAAAGCACTGAAACTAATTCTATTCCATTATATCCTGTAAAGCCAATTTCATAATATTAATTTAGCCGCAGATTTCATAATTAGTATTTGATTTCTAACAACGTTAATCATGTTTATTCAGCATGAATTTTCATTATCTATGTTAAATACGTATGAGGCTTTAAATGACGGTGACGATTTGTCCTGTCATAGAAGGCTATACTTATGGAAATTATAGTTATTTTCCAATAGGTAATACTTTGCTCAAGACTGGTTGCCGATTTCAGACGAGTAAGTCGAGGTTTCGTCACGATGGTTTGTGCCAATGGTTTGTGATAATAGCTCTGCTTGGTGGTTTTTACATCATTGCCCAAAAAAGAAGTGTTATATTTTTTTTTTATAAACGGATTTCTTTTGATGTTTTGCTCACCAGTGGAGATAGGAAGTAAGGTTGTAAGATTTTTTTTTGAGTTTATAGAAAAAAAAAAATATTCTAGCAACAAATACTTAATGATGTTACAGTTTTTATAGCTGGCTGCTCCTGTCATGAAACTAGAATTATTAGTACTGTACTGTTTCGTTAACCAGTTACGATTAGTATGTCTAATAATAACTGATAAACCTAATGAACTTCTGAAAAAAGCTCTCCCATTGACCTCCAAACAAAAATGACAGGCAAGCAAAAAATCATCAATGTAACAATACCTTTTAATTTACTCAGCTTTAATCTCACTACCCAACCTCTACCCAAGTCAAATACAAAATTGATTCAATTAATTCACTTCATTCTCACTAAGCAATAAGGGTTGCAAGAGAAAAACGACCCTAAAACCGCCCCAATTTATTAACTCCTTCTAAATACACTTTATTAGTCGCTGGTGGATAGCTTTCTTCATAATTTTTAGGGGTTATTCGAAGGAGGTAATCGTCTTTTGTTTTTGGGAGTTCATTTGTCTTTTGACCCCAAGTATGGCTTCACAATGATCGCTACAGAACGATCATAGGGAATTTTTTTAATCTACATTCTTGAAAGGCAGTATGTCCATGTTATCATCATGCGTAGATATTATTTATAAAATAAACCTTGTGCGCTCGGAAGACCCCCGTCAAGAAGGAAGTTCCGTACGCACATATACACTCTCGTATATAATAGAAAGAGACAGAGAGAGAAAGTTGCATGGAGGGAGCATGACGCTTTTTCCTTACGTGACGATTTGTAACAGTCAACTCCTACTGCAAGCTACGTTAAGAAACTTCGTTCCAATAAGCATATATGCAAAAAACTTTTTGACAAAAAATACTTTTTTTAAATAATTTTAATTTTGGAAGTCGGTGTCAAAAAACTAAAATACTGATCCAAAGACACCGATTTGCGAAATTAAAGTTATTTTTCACTTTGTAGTTTGGGAGTCGGTTGTATTTTTTGTAAAAAAGTTTTTTTTTTCACTTTTTACTGGGTTGGTTTTTAATTTATCAGTTACAATAGCCTTGTGTCAACTGCTCATCAAAAGTACCGAAATCGCCATAGATGTGCCGATAATATTTGAAGAGTTCCCTCGATTTCTCCAAGATCCCATCATTAGATCGTGACCAAATGACAATGAGACCCCTTTCAAACAAATAAGAATTTTTCAAATCGGTCCAGCCATCTTCGAGAAATCTGGGAACAATTATAAAAAAAAAATATCCGACGAACTGAGAACCTTCCCCTTTTTTTTAAGTGGGTTAAGAAAACAGCTTATAATGTTCCCAGTCCCACTACTGGGACACAGGTCTCTCTGTGAAAGGGAAAATAATAGATAAATCATTATCCACAGACACTTTCTGTCCAGTGCGGGGCATAAACCATTCTCTTTTAGGCCACAATTGTTTTCCTGTTATGCCAATCCATTCTACGTCTTCGTGATGCTGTTTTATAAGTTATAATTAATAGCTTAATCTTGATCAAATTCTGCAGTAGCTTTCTGCAATAGGGATGACATCTAGGTACAAAAAATAAAAACAGATTTTTCTGTCAGTTAGATAGAGTTAGAAAAATTACTTAGATAAAACGCATTAAACTTTGGGAGTGGGGGTCGCTACGTCACAAGTAAGTATAAAATCTACATACTCGTGACGTCATGGCACATTTTAACTCAATGTATCGCCGTAATATTTTGATTACGTAAAAAAAGAAAAATTACGTATTCAATATTTTTTAATAATCTACGTGATGGATAAAAATACTTTATTTTTATTTTTATGGCTCAAACATTGGTATGACGGTACCATAAACTGAATGTAAGAATTATCAACTTCACTTTCTTCAAAACTATGTATTGTCATAATTATTTAGTTCCACCAATAAAGCTCTTTCGAAACGTTTATCCAATTTTATTATACCACTTACAATTTCCATACCTTTTCATCTGTCCACATCTGAATTCGTTCCAAACAATATTTCTCTCAACACACATATTCATTGTTAGTACTATAGTATTAATATTAAAATCTATTATAAGCCAATGAAATGCTTTGTAAACGCTCTTATCGTGAAACAGCTTTGAAAGTTTGATATAAACCACAAAGTATGGAAATTCAGAAGACTCGCGGAAACTACAAAAATTTAGACTTCGAATAATTTCGCAACAGATGGATAAAGAATTCGAAACTGTTTTGTCATTGTCAGTAAGAAACATAAATGTGTCATAATCATCAGTTAGTTACCAACCAAACTGCACCAACTACCTATCCATAGCTGGTTAGTTCAATAAAATCGGGATTATCATTGGCACTCAGAAGCTTGACAGTATTTAAACCACTCTACTTTACTGCACTTACTTGGAGGAGCTCTTGGCTAAATAATAGCAGCTGCATGGTCGATCGATCAGGTTAAGTTACGCTTGCCGCGGTCAATCCATGGATTGGTGACCATCTTAACATATCAAGACCCTTCCGTCCCTTGGAAAGCACGTTAAGCCGTTAATCGTAATCGTGTAATGGTAATCGTTGCGGGTCGTCAGAAGCCCGAAAGTCTGACAACCAGTCTTACCAAGGGGTGTCGTGATACCCAGTCACTGAGTTGTGGAGATCATATAGGCAGTTGCTCCATGTAAAATACTCGTATTCAACTGCATTAGGTTAGACTGGAAGCCGACCCCAACATAGTTAGGAAAAGGCTAGGCAGATTGACTTTACTACACTTACTTGCATACTACTTCGCTGTAGACGACAATCAACAATTCCAATATCATTGTATGAAGTGAATCTTCTGTAAATACCTTTGTTGGCACCTTTATATAATATTATAGGTTTCACCGGTAATACTGCGTAGGTGGGTCTCTAGTTTGCCACAAGGGCGGTACTTGTGCCTGTGCCTGCTTTGCTTGACAATTTTAGATTTATTGTGCAACAAGCTTAAAGTTTAGAATCTCAGTACTCTTGGTCTTAAGGTAATGTCATAGGCTCATTCATATTATTTACTTATTTAAACTTTTCACACTCAAAACGGTACAAAGGCGGACTTAATGCCTTAGGCATTCTCTACCAGTCAACCAAGGGTGGTGAAGAGATTGGATGGCAGGTGCTCTGTTTAAGAGGAACAAAGAAAAAATTACTAAAAATAAATCATTAGAAAACAATAGGTAGGAACAACAGTATATAAATAGTTTATAACTTATAATACACATACATATTGAATGTAATGTACATATATTTATTATATATATACATATATACAAATTTAACGCGATAATTAAACACGATTTATTATCGCGTAAGCGGACTGTATACAATATGTGAAAAAAAAACATCTTATCCGAAAAGGGCACATAGGTACTGCAATAACATTACCTAAAAGATTTATTTTACTGTATTATAATTGAAAATTTTAAAGCTATTGCTATTTAAAATTCACATTTTTATCTAAATGACCCGAAATCCATTAAAATTGGGCAAATATTCCACAGGGGTCATAGGTTATGACTTGTACCGCCCCGCTAAATGACGACCACCCGCGCCCCTAACCTGGTAAAATACCCCATTGAAAAAAAAAAAACAGTGGCACTGCTGGTTTCCTCACGATAATTTCCTTCACCGTTTCGAGAGCAGTGGTGATGAAATAAATTTCACAAAATGCCTGCCTGGATTACTAGTAACTTCAAGTTATCCACCTAATCAATATTAAGGACAGTTGCCTCAATCACCATTCTGGGTAGACTGACTCTTGAGTACTCTGTGACCCCTCCATCTGACTTTTAACTACATCGCAGAGAAATAATACCCCAATCCCAAGTTTCTTAGCTAACAAACATTGAACGATCGCAATTCGGAAGTTCATAGTCGGGTGATCAGTAAAATAATATAGTGATTCCTAACTAGTTAAATCTATTAAGTTGCCGGGACTTGCAGTGAGACGTAGGGCTGCAGTTACACTGGTAGAGTGACTAATAGAGCAATTGTATCAAAACCAGCAAGCATTTTGTTGCGTTTGATTCACACCAAAAATGGCTTTTCGCTTAGTGTCAAATTCTAATGAAAAAAAATAAACTGTTTTATTTCACAATTGTGTATTAATCCTAGCTTCCAAATAATAATCCTACTAATATTTTAAATGCGAAAGTTTGTGAGGATGGATGGATGTATGTTACTCTTCCACGCAAAAACTACTGAACGGATTTGGATGTAATTTGGCACACAGATTGTTTTTAACCTGAATTAACGCATAGCAAATTATTTATCCCGATATTCCCACGGAATTGAGATTTATGCGGCTGAAACCGCGGGGCGCTGCTAGTATACTTCTAAAAGTTTAAAGAGGCCGCAAAAAAATAAAAAGAGGAATACATCTACTGCTCAATATTACAAACTTCCTGAATATGAAAAAAAAAAAATCGAAAAATAAATTGCCTTTTAATTTCTTTATTTTAATAGCATCACAATCACCTAAACAAACAGTCTGGCCACAGTTTAAGTCTATGTTAATACTATCAGAATCAAGTATTGAGCCGGGACTTAAACTTGGACTTAAAACTTCAGCGGTCAGTAACAAAGAGATTGTTTTCGCTTATCAAAAACAAACTCATAAAAATAGTTTACATTTTTATTATCATACTTTGTTTTTATGATTGAAATAATTTAGTCTGTGGCATAAACGTGTTTACGTCTAAATACTAATAAAAAGAGGAAAAAAAATTTTTTGTACGTTTGTATCCTATACTATTAAACGAGCGATATTTGTATATACACTGGTCAGCAAATAAATCGAGCCACCAGCTACCTAGGAACTCTGATTCGATTTTCTCAAAAAGTATAAAACTTACAACTATCAAAGTTATACCTACAAAAAGTGCGTTTCATGGTGATTAAAATGACTACAAATTAATTCGAAAGTACCCTCAACTCACATTGTAATCAAGCAACAAACACAATGCTAACGATTTGCTCTGTTTTCACCAGAGTTTGAAATTAGCGTTCTTTTTCTCTACAATGAGGGTAGTCGGATATTTCTTATCATTTCTTTAGTTTTTGTCCATCGTTTGCTCAGGCGCGTGTGTTTTTGCAACTTTTTTCGATTAATAATGGATACAACACCTCAGGAAGCAGCTCAAGCTGTAGCATTACTTCAAGCAGGCATTGCGCAACGTGAAGTCGCTCGAAGGCTTCGAATCAGCAGATCTTCGGTGCAACGAGTTTACAGACGATACCTAGAGACTGGAGCATTCGATCGCCGTCCAGGTACGGGCAGACCTAGGGCTACATCAGCAGCAGATGATCGTTATATCCACCTTACTGTTCTGCGAAATCGCCACCTCAACGCAGTTCGAGTCCAACAAAGTCTGCGTGACGAACGCCAAGTGGTCATAAGTTCAGATACCGTCAGAAGGAGACTTGCTGAACGGAACCTGACCCCAAAAAGAGCTGCAATAGGCCCAGCATTAACGGTAGCACACCGTCGAGCACGACTTGAATTTGCTCGAGAGCATAGGGATTGGACATTAGAGCAGTGGAGTAATGTACTCTTCACTGATGAGACCAGGGTGAGTCTACATGGAAGTGATCGACGTCAGAGAGTATATCGTCGCCCTGGAGAACGTTATTCTCAGTGTTGCATCGAGGAAACTGTTGCTTATGGAGGAGGATCTGTATTGGTCTGGGGCGGCATCTCGTTAACAGCACATACAGCGTTAGTTTTCATCGAACCGACGGGCCGTACACGTGGACTGACTTCTCATCGCTACATTACTGAAATCCTCGCAGACCATGTGGTACCTTACGCAGGATATATCGGACAGGATATGCAATTGATGCATGATAATGCACGGCCTCATGTTGCTCATGTGGTGACCCAGTATCTACGCGACGTCAGCATTCGTACGATGGACTGGCCAGCTCGAAGCCCGGACTTGAATCCGATAGAACACTTATGGGATGAGCTGAAACGTCGGGTTCGAGCCCGGGTACCTGCTCCAACAAGGCTTCCAGAGCTGCGAATCGCAATTGAAGAGGAGTGGAATACAATTCCTCAAGATTTTATCGTCAGGCTCGTAAGGTCGATGAATACAAGGATGCTGGCAGTTATCCGAGCAAGGGGAGGGAATACGGAATATTGATCAAAAACTTTTTTTTGATTTTATCTTTGTTTTTGGCTTTAATTTTTTTTTTCACTTTATCATTACTAACGATTGTCACGACTGGAAAACGACTCTTCTTTGTAAAATCCTTAATAAACACTGAAATATTGATTAAACCCAATGAGTTTCCTTTCATTTAATCACCATGAAACGCACTTTCTGTAGGTACAACTTTGATAATTGTAGGTTTTTTAGTTTTTGAGAAAATCGAATTAGAGTGCCTAGGTAGCGGGTGGCTCGGTTTATTTGCTGTCCAGTGTATATTTGCACTCACGTTCTGGAAATCGGCTCTAAAGATTTCGACGAAAGTCGCATTATAGGCGAAAAATCGGTCTAGCTAGGTCTCATATCTGGGAAAATTCGTTTTCTCTGTATTTTCACCCGAGCAAAGCTCGGTCGCCCAAAGTTTAGAACAAGAAAGATATTGATAAGATAATAATGATAACATGACGAGCATGGAATTAATAAGTACCTACTACCATGGCAGCATAGAATAAGTAGGTACTATATATGGATCAGTATGAACTTTCCTTATACTATTAAATGAGCATTCTCTATTTTCACCAGAATAGAGCTCGGCGCCCAGGTACTGTTAATAATACTATCAAAGTCAAGTGTTGAGCTGTGACTTAAACTTGGACCTTAAACTTCAGCGGTCAGTAACATGGAGATTGTTTTCACTAATTAAAAACAAAGTCATAAAAATAGTTTACATGTTTATGGTCATCCTGTTTTAAGAAATAATTTAGTCTGTGGCATAAATGTGTTTACATCTGCCATATATTTTGATGACACACTAAATACAATAGTAGACTGCTAACAACATAACATCACGCCTGTATTCCCTGAAGGGTTAGGCAGAGGTGCACCTATAGTAGGTATAGGTACACCCACATTTCACCAGTTATGTTTAAGTCCCATGTAATAGGAGGCAAGCCTATTGAGCCCATCAACCGGGCACAAATCCAGACTCCGGACTGCTACTGAGAAATTCAAGATGGAAAAACCCAATAACACTGCCCAAATCGGAAATCGAACCTAGAACCCTATGCTCAGCAGTAGCGCTTGCCACCAGTAGACCAACGAGGCAGTTAATGTGGAAAAAAATGAAGATCTGTTTTCGTTTACAAATTTCAAGATGTCCATTATTAGAAAACAAGTTTTTTGTAATTATAAATGTAACTCTTTATAATTACCAAACAGACAGATACACGATTAATCCTTTAAGGGTTCCGTTTTTTCTTTTGAGGTACGTAACCCTAAAACATACCTATTTTCTCATTTCAGGGTACCATTTTTGTATTTAAAACCCTGTCCCATTTCTGTGATATTCAAACGGTAGACAGAACACAGTAATTTACTTTCTAATAATATGTTTAGCGTTAATAATGTTTAGTAAACATTAAATTCATTGAACTCGTAGTTAATTTGTTTAAGGGGGATGCGCTCGCGAATGCTAATTTTCTTACGTTTTTTGCAATTTGCAAGTCAGTGTTAGGTTGTATGTTTGGTTTTCCGGGGTTGCGAAGAAGTCCGAAAGATAGATCGTGGCCCCCGGCAACACAGCAACTGAAGGAACACGGGTGGGTTTTAGTCAGTAAGAGTTTGACACGCCCAGCCACTCCGCTCAGAGCGGGAGAAATTATTTGATAATTTCCCACCCAAACAAAGAAAATAAACAAAGGTTGTATGTATGTTGATTAATTATTTTAAAGTGTGTGATAGCCAATAGTGTCATCACAATGTCGAGTTTTCTTTTTTTTTTTGTATATTATTGGTAACTTGTAACTATTTCCTAATAGTCATGTAATTACTTATTATTTAATCGTGCTTTTGAATGTTATGCTATACATTTTGTGTGCACCAAGTAAACGACCTATCTATCAACGTGTAATTCGCGACGGTAACAAAGTATTTACAGAACTACCTACAATCATTAGAATCATCAATACAACATACAACCTGCTACTGACCTGCCAATTGCAAAAAACGTAAGAAAATTTGATCTTCGCGGGCTACCCTGACGCTTTCGCCTTAAGTTAATTAATGCCATTCAAATTCTATACAAGAGGTAATTGAATGTAACTTTGTTTAAACAAATTACTGGTCCTCTGTCTTTATATAAACTCAATCTTCAAGTAAAACATTCTACATACGTAAGTAGAAATTGAATTAGAGAAAGTATTTTTCAATAAAAATAAAGTTTCTTCAATACATTTTTGCTTCGGTACTGAAACTAACAAATTACGATCATCTATTTCGATTCGCGCAATCGCTTGCCGATTAGTCTCAATGCATAGACAGACATACCTACTATTTTCTAATTACACACACACACACATACACATAACTTCACGCCCGTATTCCCCAAAGGGATAGGCAGAGGTGCACCTATTGTCGGTACACCAACATTTCGCCATTTATGTTTAAGTCCCATGTAATAGGGGGCGAGACTATTGTCATCAACCGGACACAAATAAAGACTCCGGGCTGCTACTGAGAAATTCCAAATGGAAAAACCTAATGACACTGCCCGACCCGGGAATCAAACCTCATGCTCAGCCGTAGCCGTAGCGCTTGCGACTACTAGACCAACGAGGCAGTCACTAACTAAAGAGGTAATTTTATATCGTAGTTATCTTTCCACCCTAATGTTGAATATCACTTGCACGTCATAAAACGTCAAAGTAAATTTTTGTTTTAAGGCGAAAGCGTCAGGGTAGCCCGCGAAATTCAAATTTTCTTACGTTATTTGCAATTTGCAGGTCAGAATTAGGTTGTATGTTGATCTAAATATGATTCGCTAAATTTATTTATAGAATTATAATCATAAAAATCATCATACAACGATCATATTATCCTTTTGAATTACTATTTCATGAAATCATGACATTTAGGCCAATTCCAACTTTAGTTGTTGTATTTGTATTGCTGATACTAATGATTATAATTCTGTAAAGCAATATTTTAATCAATATATTGTACATCCTGACACTGACTTGCAAATTGCAAAAAACGTAAGATTTGAATTTTGCGAGCTACCTTAGCCCATCCCCCTTAAGACCAATATGACAGTTATATAGTTGAAACTACCTTAGTGAAGTTTCAAGTAACTGGGAATTTTTGACAGAGGTTGCCTATACCTACTTATAAATGAAAAAAATAAACCTATGTATACACAGTACTTATCTTTCTTTATGCATTTCGAAGAAAGGACGAAAGGAAGATGAAGTATAAGGGAAAAGAGTAAAGGCTCATGCAGACCAGCGCGATATCGCGGGCACGACAGGCAGCGCAACCCATATCGCGCAGGTCTGTACGAGTCTAAAGGAACTGTTGGTACTACTAAGTGAAAATTCCGGAAAGGACATCCTTAAAGCACACAGCTGGACCTACATACATATACTTACAGTATCTACATATTTACCTTGATGAAAACAGTGTTTTTTTTTAAGAAAAATCATTCGGTACAGGAAAAAAAATTATAGAACTACCTACACTAGTACAAAAAGGAAAGATTACAAACGCTTTTAAAAACACATTTTTTTTAAGCGTTTGCAGTTTTTTTAAAGCTATATAAATACTTTTCTCCTTCTTCATAATATGCATTTTTTTTTATTTTATTAATTAAATATGGCAGGTTTAAAACTCAATTTGAAAACACAATAAAGTGACCAGCATCCCGTCTGTCGCTTGCGTAACGCTAGCAAATCTTTGCAGACGTGCTTAGGATTATAAAGAGCTATATTTCAACACTATGTAACGTGTAACGTTTTTTAATTTTCCTACCCACAGTAAATTTGGCAGTCTGATTACTTTTTTATGTAAGTACAAAGGAAGGAAGTGGGAAATAAGAGCATAATTAATTTTGCGTGGCAAGTCATCCTGGTTCTTATAAAATTTTCCCTAGTGAGGAAATTCTCGAGGAAACCATCTTCTCCGGGCTTGAAAGAGACAACGATCATCAAGGCTCTTTCAAACAGGTGCGACACGCGACGCGACACAAAGACACCGCTCGTCGCGCGACGAGCAGTGTCTTTGTGTCGCGTCGCGTGTCGCGCCTGTTTGAAAGAGCCTTTAGACGAGCTATATCAGGCCTTAGTCGTGAAAACTAAAAAAAAAAATTCAAGGTACATTACAAGTTACCCTACCCTACCATACCCTACGCATAACCCCGTAATACCGTAAAACCGTAACCCTTGCATTAACTCCGAAGTTGTCTAAAATCCTGCGATTTAATCTATACATCTATATAAAAAATGAAGGGTCTGTTTGTAATGTCAAAATAACAGCTTTTTACTAATTGCATATGAAAGAATAACAAAAAAAAAACAATTTTTGAATTTTTTGTCTCTGTTTCTTCCGGCTAATATCCGAAACGGCTGGACCAATTTTAACGTGACGTTCACTGGCAGATAGCTGAAGTTATAAGGAGTAACTCAGGCTATTTTTATTTTAGAAAAATAATTTGAGTCCACGCGGGCGAAGCCCTGGGCAACAGCTACTTCATAAATAATTGCCCTAAAACACAATAGGTCTTGAAATTTAACCCTAAATAACCTATCCATCGACCTTAAAAAACATATCAATCTAACTCCTGCGCAGTAAGGCGTAGTATACAACATTAAAAGCGAATAGAATAGAAGTATGATTTACTAACTGATATTTATTTGTTTCAGGTAATTTGGCGTGCCTGCCGCTGATGTGGCGCGGGGTTAATTGCATACCGATGGCTTTAACAGCTCAGTATTGTTTGTCTTCAATTGTTTTGAGTTTGGGCTAGATTTATGGTTTGTATATATTTATACGCCTGTGGTTTCGGAGTGTGGAAATTTTACTGAAGAATTTGACTAAATCATTAAAAAACGTGGTTTTTTAGATCTTTTCTCATATTAGCACGAATTCAATAAAAATCGTTCATGTCATGGTAAAAATATAGGCCAGTCAGTAAGGGTCTAACTCCAAAATATTAGGCAATCAGTAACAGACTAACTCCAAAATATTAGCCACTCAGTAAGGGACTAACTCCAAAATATTAGCCAGTCAGTAAGGGACTAACTCCAAAATATTAGGCAGTCCGTAAGGGACTAACTCTAAAATATTAGGCAGTCCGTAAGGGACACATTGGTGTCTCGATATGTAATAGATGGTCACCCATCCATGGACCAACCGCGGTAAGCGTAGCTTAACCTGATCGATCGACCCATGCGGCTGGTATCATGTAGCCGAAGGGCTCTTGGCTCATAGGTCCATAGGGTTAACTGTCAAACTAAAAGTACTCTGAATTTGAAAATGAGAAAGTAGATGTTCAATCCTATGCCTACTATTAAACGAGCAATATTTGTATTTAAATATATATTTGGAATCACGTTCTCTCGGTCTCAGTCCACCAGGTACTTCGAAATGAAAACAAATATCAAATTAAACACTGGTATATAGGTGACAGCGGCTGACGACAGTAGTGCTAAAGAAAAAAAAACTTGCCATGTGACTTATATGGAACGAACTGGCCAGTTACAGTTTCTGTATAAACCTAGGGTTTCCTAGAAGAGCGGTGGCCGCCACATTAGCGTCCGCAATTTACCGTCGAATGACGTCACTGAAACGTTGTTTACGAAAGTAAGTTGGTATGATTTCCTAGAAAGCATTTTTGACACCGTTAAGCCAATATTAGACATGCCTGTATCTGGCAAAACAAACCCTCAAAGTCAAACCCTGCTGCCAACAGTTTCATGACAACCGTCACTGCGGCTATAATGTAGCGGCCAGGCTCTCTTCTAGGAGCCAAATAACGCATTTGGGTGGCCTATCAGTCATGAGTTATGAACTCATGAAAGAAAGAAAGAAAGAAAGAAAAATAGGTTTATTTGTCACAGAGACACGTGCATACATAAAAGACAAGAGTAAACGTAAACAACAAAAAGTACATAATAAATCACGAGCGTAAAACAGAAATTAGTCGGCAGCTGCACGACATGACTGTGACAAGAAGGCTTTCACTCAGCATGATGCAGTGCTATGGGGAACCCACAGCACAGCGCTGATTTTCAGTGGTCACCCGAAAAAAAAAGAGAAGAAAAGACGTATCACTCGCCATCAAAAGGCTCATTCCTCTTCTATTAAAGACAAATCGTATTCCAAAAATGTCCCTAATATTTAGGCGCAATATTAATCCGAATGAATCTCCGGAAAATGTCGGAATTCCACAGATTCTGAGGTCGGGCGGGCCCCCCAAATATTCGGGCCCCTGCCCCCGGGCCCCGAGGCTTCATATCCTGTTCACTTAAAATTCTCTTTTAAACGTAGAATTTTAATCACACGACTCTGAACTTTTGATATACTGTTCTTAGTGTTAATTTACGCTTTATAATTAGGAGGGTAGGCAGTACTGTTGGTTATTAACGTATCTCTTGATGTGAGTGAGGTTTTCATGTGGTTTTCTTTAGACTTTGCTGAACATGATATGGTTTTGAACAAAAACAAACAGGAATATCTAATAAGTAAGTTTTGGGAGTTTCGTACTTTTGAGGAACGGTGTTATTTGAATTTGTAATTAGATGTACATTTTGTAACTTGAAATATTTGTTGGAAATAAATAAATTTCGATCATTTGGGAGACTTCACACGACTACGACATAGCTTCTGCTGAAGTACTTACGTAACTGTTACAATGAATTCAGTACATGATTCTGGACACCTCTGCGGTGAAATTTTTCGTCGGTTATTTTTTAAAAATCTGCTGTTTCATAGAAAAGTGCAATACCTACGCGATCAAAATCTATGGAACAGCTGTTTTTTTCCACCTATGTTGGGTCGGCTGCCAGTCTAACCGGATGCAGCTGAAGACCAGTATTTTTCATGGTGGACCTCCACAATCCTGTTACTGGGTAACACGATACCCCTTGGTAAAACTGGTTGTCAGACATTCAGGCTTCTGACGACCCGTAACAACAGTCAAAATCTGCAAATGACAGCCGGCTTTACGTGCTTTCTGAGGAATGCGGCGGAGGGGTCTTGGTATATAAAGACGGTCACCCATCCACGGACCAACCGCGGCAAGCGTAGCTTAACCTGATCAATCGACCCGTATGGCTGTTATTACTTAGCCACAAGCCCCTCTATACAACCTTAAATACACTTAGATATTTCGCGAACAACAATTATTTATATTCGCCACTCGACCGATTTGAGTACAAACGCATTTCACTGTCCCCTTTCAAACCTTACAGAGTACCCATCATAACTAGACCCGTGGCGAAATTCGGAACTAAAACAAAAATGTACTGATTTTGACGTAAGAGTTTACTTTTGCCTTGACAGGCAGCGCCACCGTGAAATGTCAAGCTATTTTGGTCAGGGTTGTAGCATCGGGGTGGACTTTCTTCATAAAACCTTTTAAGCTTTTAGCGTTTTTCCTATTCTATGTTAATATACATGTGTTATAGTTATGTTTAACCGGATTTGACTGACTTAGGCTACAATACTTATATGAATTTTGAGGGTAAAGGATTAAAGAGGGTCTGGCTATTTTCTACCTTTTTCATTTGAAGTTACTGCCTACCGGTACCTTGCGATTAAGCGGTAATCTTTGAAAATTTACTGCAATGCTTTGTGGGTAACATCCACGGAGGTGGTGGTATGTTTCTTTGCGGTTTCACACCCTCATCGCCATCAAAAGTAGTGAACAATCGAAAATTCGTTCTCGTTTTCGGCAAAAAAATCACATTCGGCCATATTTTCGTATTCAGCCATAAACCAGCCGAAGGTTCGGCCAAGCTGAATATCAGAAGTTTGTCGCAATCAATACAACAAGAAATATACGAAATTTTGTATCCTCTAATGGAATTATCTAAAGGCAGCTGGCAAAAGATTAATGGCGAAGTATAATAAACAGGTATTTATCTTCCACAAAGGCGCCATAAAGATTACAATATCTAGTAAACAGTAGAGATAGTATGGGGAAACCTTTGCCCAGCAGTGGGACAACAAAGGTAAAAAAATGAATAATCGTGTTGTAAAAACAAATAAATATTATTGATATAAATCTTGTTTGTTTTTTTTACACCTAGGAGGCAAATATTGGTATTTGCCCCCTAGATGTAAAAAAAAACAAACAAGATTTCGGTATACAGCGGAAATATCAATAAATTTTTCAATGTTTAAATCATTTTCGTTTTCGGCTTCATTTTTAGTCGGACACTAATCAAAAGTCGAAAGTAAAGTAACAATATTGCTTAGGGGCGGAAACAGGCACAGAAATACTGATTACGCCTCTCTCTAGATTTTATCTTTCTAGAAAAGACTGCCTGGTTGGTCTAGTGGTCCCATGGTGGGTTCTATTCCCGGGTCGGGCAAAGTGTTATTGGATTTTTCCATCTGGAATTTTTAGCAGCGCGGATTCTGGAGTTGTGTCCGTTTGATGGCAGTAGGCTTGGGAATCCCCCTCTTGGTATAAAATGTTAAGGCATAATATTGTTTGGCATAACATTTTCGCCCAACTTTTATTTGCATAATAATACTTTGGCATAATGCAAAGGTTAGCTTAACTGTCATTTGGTCTAATTTGTTTTGGCATAATTTGGAATTGCATAAATTTTTAAGGCATAATATTTATTTGTCGATAAATCATGAACCATAAATATAAATATTATTTATTATAATTTGGGAATTACTCTATTGGATTAGGTTAAGGTGGGCCACCCCTGAGCCGCGAACATGTTTGTTGTTATTATAAGTTCTATTAGGGTTTATTATTTTTATTCCAAAGAACATTATGTGTAAATTTCATTATGGATTATAACATTATGCTTCATTATTATTATGCCAACAGTATTTATGGCAATAAATATGATGGCTAAACATTTATGTCAATATATATTATGCTTATAATTAGTAAACCGGCTCGCTCCCTAACATTGGACTTAAACATAACTGGCGAAATGTGGGTTTACTAAAGGTACACGTCTGCCTGACTCTTCGAAAACAGAGGCAGAGGAGAGAGAGAAGGAGGAGGCAGACAGGCAGGCAGTGTTATGGTATAGAAGAGATGTACTGTTTGTTACTATAAATACTATTGACTTAAGATTAGGTATCAGTAGCAGTTATAATGAGGCTTCTCTGTGAGAGGGAGTGGGCCGTAATCCACCACGCGAACCCAGTGTGGTTTTAAATCAATATGTAATAATAATAATGATATCACGATAATACACCTTACCTTTAAACTTGAGCTTCCCATTTCCAATAACTATTTCACTGTTATCTAAGTACTTATAGGCAATTATTAATTTAATATTATAAATGTGAAAGTTTGTTTGTTCGGATGTGTGTCACTCACGCAAAAACGGCAGGACGGAGCAGTGATTCGACCGTCGGTCTCGAGTTTGAACCCAAGGCACACCTCTGACTTTTGGATTCATGTGCGCATTGTGTAGTTAACGGTGAAGGAAAACATTGTGAGGAAACTGGCATGCCTGAAAGATATTTCTCGACGGCATAAAATCTCCGACACCAAGTTAGTCACTAAACACACGAAAAAAAAAGAAAGCTGAACGGTTTTGGATGAAATTTGGAACCTGGATACACCATGACCTGGATTAGGACATAGGGTACTTTTTATCCCGGTAGTAGGTTCCCGTGGGGTAATTACCGACCTCCAGCCGAGCGAAGCCTCGGGCAAAATCTTAAATAAAAATAATAAAGGCTGAAAACCTTCCAAGAAAATACAATAAACCACGTACTTAATATGCCATCTTTCTGAATTTCGATATCATATCAATAAATTTCCAAATACATTATAGTATAAATATTTTATCCCGAGCTCAAGTATCCAATGACATTCAAGGCATTCAAGCTTATTATTACTCGAAACTTGAGACCCCTCTACCTGTGTCATTTGTAAACATGCAGTGTAAACAAAGCCTTAAGCTCAGGGAGAACTATCGTTCGATCGATGGTCGATTTTGTTCTTGAACGGGGAATAATTTTCAACATTGTGTTATGATCACATGACATAACATAACATCACTCCTTGTTTCCCCGAAGGGTTAGGCAGCGGTCTACCTATAGTACACCCACATTTCGCCAGTTATGTTGAAGTCCCATGTAACAGAGGGCGAGCTTATTGCAAGCTAGGTGTTTAGAGGTGGCGGTGAGCAATGGGTGGCTCACCGTCCGATAGCCCGGGTCGACGGCGCGTTGTGTTCCACGCGCGCCTCAAAGAGATGTCAGCAGAATTGAAGGGGTCCACTAGGGCCGATGCCTGCTGGGGTTGCGAAGAAAACCGAAAGGGAGATCGTGGCCCCCGGCAACAGGTCAACCGAAGGAACACGGGACACACACAGGACTTTCTGTTATTTTTTATTTTTTTAATTTGTTTTTATTTTTTATTTTTTATAATGTTTTAATGAGTGTGTTTTAGTTTAATTTGTAATGTCCTGTGCGAGTCCCAATAAATACTTTTTCTTTCTTTCTTTCTTTCTTTCTTTCTTTCACGGGTGGGTTTTAGTCAGTAAGAGTCTGACACGCCCTCCCGCTCCGCCCAGAGCGGGAGAAGTTATTTGATGATTTCCCACCCAAAAAAAGAAAAAGGTGTTTAGAGGTATGAGGAACAGGGTGTAAAGTTCACTCATTCTCTATAGAAAAGGGAGGATCCTCCGACCAGACGGGTGTCGTGTCTGGCGGGCAATGAAGTCGGGATCTTGTACATAATAAAATGTCGATCGCGCGGTAAACTCTAATTGCGCGTTGCAGGATTTGTGTGACGTCAGGTCTTCGATGCGTAGTTCACATGTGGCGATGTAAATGTCGCCACAGGTGCACGGTTCCAATTGGTCGTTTCCTATGGAGAAGAGCCGAATAATTGGCTTTAACAATGTTTTTTTGGCACCAAATTTAGGTAGATACGTAAGGAGCCTGCCTACCTGCATATGGGTCACTCGTCACAGCTGCAAGTGTAAACACATGTCTTAAAGTTACCACGTAAAATCGTGACAAGACATGTGTCACAAACAGTCTCACACATGTCGCTTCAGTGAGATCTAGACTAGATTCAAATCCACATTTGGTAGAGGATAAAAAGGTCAGAGGGTCGTTTACTCGTCAAGGGAATAAAAACTTGACTTTCAAGTAGAGATACTAAGTAAAAGCTACCCAGTATCCTAATTGCGTAATACAATACAATCACAATCTGTTTCGATTTGAAGCAGATTGCTAATCCATTGCTTCATAAGTTGGAAAAAAAATCTGCTCATCAACGTAAATAACGCATTGAATGTTGTTGAAATGTCAAAATGAAACAAATTAGGCATAATTCTTTACAAAAATAAGTTACACAATTAAGGTACTGGTCAGATAAGAGTGTGATACCTACTGTTTTTGTGTAGCATCTCGTAGGTCAACCTAGGAGGTTGTCAGTTGCTTAACCGGACATTCCTGTAGTGTCTTATAAAAAAAAGTCTCCACCAAGAGCAAAATTAAACTACTTTTAAAATAGACTCATTAATTAACTCAATGTTCAACTAAATAAAGCTCAGAACTTTAAAATCCACAAAAAAAAAATAACTCATGCGCAGAAACCTGAACTAAAACCGAAGACACACGGGCTAATCCGAAACCAACAAAAAGGGGTAATGTGCCGACACATTACCCCGCTTTTTATCGGTTTTTTGTTAAAAAAAACTAAATCGGCTTAGCCGATTATAGACGATTTTGTCCGGAACTCAGTTACTACGATGGGTTCTCGCCTCAATCCTAATGTTAAAGGTCATTAAAATATTATTTACGGGAGTGATTTTAAGCTTGTTATGATTTTGGGGTGAGCTGTAATCCTAATGGTCAGAATTTAAGCTGTTTAAAAAAAAACCGGCCAAGTTTAAGTCGGACTCGTGCATTTGGGTTCAGCGCCTCCAAAACTACAACACTTAACTTCTTTTATTATTTCTTTTAAAAAATGTCGTAATAAATTCAAAAATAACGGTATGTATTTATAAAAAAACTTTAGTCATAGAATTGACAGTTGACGTCACCACGTCAACGCTGGCTGTCGTTGAAAACCAGCGCTGGGGCTTTGTCTCGCATAGGGTCACAGCATTATGCAGAGCGATGGCCGTTTTGCGTGAATATGACGCATATTTTCCCCCAACTTGTTCTTTTCGTGTACCTGTGTTCTTTCTTTGCGTCATGTGTACCGCAAATAAACGTATTTTATTTCTTCCTTTACTTCACGGAACATTAATCAACTTAGTGCACTGCCGGACCTAGGTAGCATACATTGAAATTAATACCTACCATTCTTGTCCAATTTTCTTTATATATAGATTTCTTATTCTCACGAAGATAACTTCAGATACAAACAATATTTCTCTCTATTACTCATTGGTGAACAATTTCTCACAATACAAAGGAATCATAAAATAAATCCTATAATTAAATTGTATCGCAATAGTATTTTGTCTCATCGTAAGTCGACAGTTTGTCTTAATTGACAGTTTACAAGTAACAGTTTGTTTTCATAATGACTTTTCTCAAGAGAACGTTTGTTCAATTACTTTGAAAAAAACATTGTTGAACTTGGAAAATAATATACAGGCTTGGTTGACACAACTGAAACATTTTTCTGAAACTTACTCAAAGATAATTGTTTATATTCAGAACCCTGAATAACTGAATATACCGTGTTTAAATATAACGAAAGACACAATTTTTCCTCATCTAATTTTTCTACATTCGTATCATCCTGTATAATTGAGTTGTCACTGTCACAGATTGTCAAAAGCCTTAAAATGTCTTTGAAACTTTGTGTAATGTCAAAAAATACGGAGTATTTTGTATTTACCAAGTTTATGATTAGTTTTTTTTTTTTTATACAAGCGTGCTACGTACCAACGTTTAAAGAAAAAAACATTGAACCATCTGCCTAGCCTTTTCCCAAATATGTTGGGTCGGCTTCAGTCTAACCAAATGCAGCTGAATACCAGTATTTCACATGGAGCGACTGCCTATCTGACCTCCACAACCCAGTTACTGGCTAACACGATACCCCATGGTAAGACTGGTTGTCAGACTTTCGTCCCTCTGACAACCCGGAACGACTGTCAAAGATCCAAGAATGACAGCCGGGACCAACGGCTTAACGTGCTTTCCGAGGCACGGAGGGGTCTTGGTAAATTATGGGGTATGCAATGGATCCCACCCATCCACGGATCGACCGCGGCAAGTGTTGCTGAACCTGGAAGACCGACTCATGCGAGCGTTATTATTTAGCCAAAAGTCTCTAGCAAGCGAAAACATTGAATAAAACACGTAAATATGCGACCTGATATCTGAAACAAATAGTACAATATTTTATTTGGGTACGGTCAGCCGATAGTGATCTTCGATACTAGTGGTTACTTCACTAAATGAAAAACCTACAGGAATATTTGAAACTGCATAGTTTATTGTCTTCACGCTGTTTAAAAAAACATGGCGTAGTAGAGTAGCTATTTATTTTCTTTTCGGGAAAAAATGCTACTGCGATAAAATTTCGTTTTATTAAGCATAATCTCCGAAGCACCGTTAAAAATATTTACTGGGATCAATTTTTGACTTTTCCTGAAATCATTGTTTATTGGTAAAAAAAAAACATTGTTGATGAAAATTATTTAACTGTAGCTTTGTTTTTCCCTTTTAAATAATATAAACCTACGTACGTTTCTGTGTATAAAATACTTTTATTGCCCAATGAAAACATTCCGTTGACATTTCGCTGATTTGCGTTGATTTCTGATTTTTCAGAAATTCCTTTTAAAATATGAACCTCATTATTAACCGTAAAACTAGTCCAATTAATTAACAAATCGCAATACATACCGAACCTAAAATATAACGTCGAAAATTTACCAAACTTTCCCGAAATTCCTCACATTATTTCGGTCATTAACCATGAGGGCTTGAAATTTTCGCGTTGAAATAATTTAAATTGAATAACAGCCGAACTCTGAATCTCATTCTTTAGTCAATGTGGTCCGTTTTAAGCATTTCAAGTCAAATATTTGAACAAAGTCAAAGGTCCCTCGAAGTTTATGTTCTTATGCCCCGTTTAGTACTCTAAGCAAGTTGCGTGGGCGAGTTGAGCGAATATACAGCATGTATCAGAAATGTGTAGTCATAATTATGGGTGTGGTGCAGAGCATCAATCTGAACAAATTTTTCCATGGGACCAACATCGTTATAACGAAAAAATAATCATCTGTTCCATACAAAACTTTAATACTTACCCGACCCAAATGTATGGGATAATTGATTCTTTTTTCTCGATTATATGCGCGGTACACGCTGTATAATGCATAGGAGAGTAGGCATGTAATCATTATAAGCTTGTTAAAAATCTACAATGAATTTTAATGATAGGTACAGACAATAACTGCTTTCGCAAGAGGTTCGGTGCTTACCAACAGCTTAGCGTAGGTGGATATTGTTGATCTCTTTGATAATACTGGTTAGTCAGTCCTACTTATAATAAGACAAGTAAGGAGGTCATGGCGTAGCGTCTAAACGTTCCTTTAAAAATGCGATAACAAATCATAAATCAATTTTAATTTATTTAATTACATGTCTAAGATTACTAGAGAGAGCAGTGGTGGCCCAGTGGTACCGGCGGCGGCACCGTAAGAGATGTAAGTCGTAGGTTCAAACCCTGACAGGCGCTTAACTTTGTGTAAATTATTGCATCACCACTGCTCTCAAAACGGTGAAGGAAAACATCGTGAGGAAACCGGCATGTCCTAGACATGTGATATCTACCAACCCGCTGAGAACCGCACTGGAACCCGCACTGGGACATGCACTGGCATCTACCATCCTCCAAGCACCCCGCGTAGTGGATTACGGCCCACTCCCTCTCACTGAGAGGAGGTCAATCAGCCTATAATGTTGCTCGCAGAACAGATGGCCGATAGGGCCGAAGCGTTCTGGAGTGGCCACCGCGTACCGGTAAACGTAGTGTTGGGAGGCCTCTCACAAGGTGGACCGATGATCTTGTGAAGGCCGCAGGAATCCGCCGGATGCGGGGAGCACAGAACCGGTCGAAGTGGTGGTGCTTGGGGGAGACCTATGTCCAGCAGTGGACGTCTTTCGGCTGAAATGATGATGATAATGTTCCCACTGCTTGACCTCCTCTCGGTGAGAGGGAGTTGGCCGTAATCCACCACTCGGGGTGCGTGGAGGATGGTAGATGACAGTGCGGGTCTCAGTGAATTACATGCTTATGCTACATCCAGTGGATAACATGAATCAAATCAAATCAATAATCATACTAACTTTCCTGAAACTCTAACTTGTCAAAACACTTTATAGATTACGCAGTTCGACCAATATCTAATGAATTATGAATACAACCTTAGATTAACGAAAGGGTATTAATTATCGAGTCTGTTACCCTATATTTAATTAATTATTTAAGGAATCTGAAGAACCCTATTGAAAAACCGAATTTACATCTTAAACCGATCTCACATATTAACAGCATCAAGTGAAATTTCAATTAAATCTGTACTAAAATAATTACTGTGAGGAGGTCAAAATGGGCGTAAGTCCAACAGAATAGGGATGATGCCTGGGTCAAAAAAAAGAAATTCTATTTAGTCCGTCACTCAGATAGTAAAAACATATTTGACACTTATTTTTTGCTTTATCATATTAATAAAAAAATACTTAGATAAAACGCATTAAAGTTGGAGAGTGGGGGTCGCTACGTCACAAGTAAGTATAAAATCTACTTACTCGTGACTTCATGGCACATTTGAACTCAATATATCGTCGTAATCTTTTAATAACGTAAAAAAAGAAAAAAATAAGTGTACAATATTTTTTAATAATCTACATGACGGACAATTTTTTTTTTGTCATTACCTATTGAGATATAATTATATAAAATTATAGCTTATATGTGTACTGTATTTCATAATATGGCAACAAGTACCAAAGTCACCAGAGAACAGAAATAGAGCCAATTGAAAAAGTAGCATTTTTCTGTATAAATACCGGAGATTTGACTACACCTGTCACGTTTTAAAAAAAAACATTACATCGCTGCAAATCTCTTTCAAAATCTATTCGCCCGAACTGGAATATCGGGCTTATCAAATGAAGCATTTCGGGAATTCTGCTAGCTCCTGAGAAACGTAAATCCGGATTACACTTTGATTTAAGCTACAATTACTGCCCATTCGCTAATTAGGACGTTCATTATCAATGTGTGTATATAGAGGCTTTGTTTAGGAAGGTAGATACGGTGATATTTTGGAAGCAAGTGGCTGATTCAAGGGTTTGAATACGTTTCTCTTGTGTGCAGATCCTTTGATTTTAATTAAAGGATTACAATCTGGAATACATAATTGTTTTTCTTTTGCGTGAAGAAGGAGGTCCTATTGACCAAAAAACTAATAAAATCGTGCTTAGCTCATAAAGAACGGAGATCTTCGCTAGAACCCACCAAAGTATATCCTGGATACTACTTACTGTAGTGTGTTTATTTCTTTTTGGTAAATACTATCTCATGCACATCACTAGTGAGGTAACTGTCACTAATGTCAACTGTCAGTTCACCACGAATGGCGGGAAACAGTTGAAAGAGAAGCGGTGCCTGCACGAGAGGCTTGGTGTTCTAATATCTTGATGAGCCAATATAGTGGTAATTTTTTTATCTACCGACTGACCTAATAATTTTAATCATCTATCTGAAGGAACTAGAAACTGTGATCATGGTAAAACAAGTGAATGGAACTGATAAATCCCATACGGATTCCCTCATTACAAAGCAAGAATTTAATCATGCTTACTTATCCGTGACTAGATAACACAGACGCCACTCCTTTTTAGACAGACTGAAGGCTATAGGCATAATGGAGGCTAAGCATTCTATGTTGGATGAGCGTGTTTTGAAACATCGTTTCGGAATTCAATGATTTGTATCCAGTAATCTTACATTTATACATTATGGAGACGACAATACGACAAAAAATAAAAACACTGACAATATAGTGAATAGGAATATTTTGAAACTATAAAATAAATCCTAACATTGCAAGAAAGAAAGAAAGAAAAATATTTTATTTGGGAGACACACAGGAAAAACAAAAATGCTCCTATCTTAGCATAATGCTATGATATTTAAAAAAAAATACCGCAGCGCTGGTATTCTGATAGGGCCCGAAATGAATAAAATGATTTTTTCAAACAAACTAAATATTGGTGCTGGGCTAACTACGTGTTTTGCCGATCCGTCATCTAGCTATAGCGACTAAACTATTGGATATATTTCAATGATTTTTTATATACAAACTGGAAACGTTATTAGATATATGAAGTTTAATTTATGTTGTATTTAGTATACATATATGGGGAAGTTTGAAAGTGTTGCCAGTAACAGAAAGTTGAAAGGAAATCGTTTGACTTGGTATGGGCATGTGATGAGGAGGGAGGAAAGGCATATGACTAATAGAGTGATGGATATAAATGTTTATGGATGGAGAGGGAGAGGAAGGTCAAAGAAATAGAAGGTTTGTGTGAGAAATGATATGAAAAAGGGAGTGAATGATAGCATAACGGTTGACAGGGGAGAGTGGAAGAAGAAAACGTGTTTCGCCGACTACAAGTAACATTTAAGAAGCAATAAAAATAAGCAAGACTTTTATATTCCATAAATGTATTGCCCAGTCGATGATTTTGTTTCCTATAACCTAATCAGCAGCCATCGCTTCTTGCCTTGTCTTGGTACCGCTGGATGCGAGAAGAAACGGATCGGTCGATGTGGCGACGCTTCGGGGAGGCCTATGATCAGCAGTGGACGTCTGTCGGCTGATATGATGATGATCATGAAGTCTTAATTTTCTCGAGATGTTTTCCTTTACTTATATACACGTCATTAGAAAAGACATTTAAAGAAAAGTAACAAAATACGTTTTTTTTTGCGGTAAAACGTGACGCAAAGAAAAGACACGAACACAAAAAAGAACAAGTTGGAGGAAAATATGCGTCACATCCAAGCAAAACCGCCATCACTCATCATAATGCTGTGACTCTGCGAGACAGAGCCACAGCGCTGGTTTTCAGCGACAGCCGGCGTTGATGTGATGACGTTAACCGGTGCTCCGATTTACACGCCAAGTTTTTAACTCACGACCTGTTGCTTTAGAGTAGCGTTTGCTAAGCGGGTCAACGACTATTAGCATATACTAAAATCAGCAATACATTGTTCAATCACAACGAATAGCAGCATTTAAAAGATTAACCACATATCCAATTAGCATATCTTACCAAATAGCTGGATCCACACTTTCACCTCTACTAATGTTGAAATACTTGTAATTACTTAATTATCTAATGTTGTTAACATTTAAAACAGACGAATTAGGTCTTGTCTGTGTCTTTGTATGTGGTTGAGCGAAAGGTTAGCCAGAAGGTCGACCAGTTAGATGTAAGGTGTTTGATGAACTGACCTATTCATAATGTATTACGTGTGTACTTATGACTGTGCGACTGTTGAAGTAGGCTATAAAAATTAAAAACATGGTGGATTTGAAGACCAACCATTTTTTTTTGGTGCACCCTGTACATAACGACCAGAAACTTTTCAAAATACAGAATGTTGTGACGTTTTGCGGTCTTTTATCTATATAAAAAATCTTTTTTACAAAAAATACAACCAATTTCCAAACTACAAAGTGAAAAATAACTTTAATTTCGGAAGTCAGTGGCAAAAAACTAAAATACTAATCCAAAGACACCGACTTCCGAAATTAAAGTTATTTTTCACTTTATAATTTGGAAGTCGGTTGTATTTTTTGTAATTTTTTTTTATTTTTATTTTAGTGGGTTGGTTCGTAATTTATCTAAGTTAAAATAGCCTTATCGCAACTGCTCATCACCTTTTAAAAACTATTGCTTTTCCCGATGCAGGGACTTTAATGTTGAGTTCTCCAGATAATTCACCGTCAGCTCCACTGCACCATATGAATTGTGATGACCATCAATTGCTTACCAACCGTATTGAAGTAATGGAATCGCAATCCGTGAAATACTTATTTTTGAGAGATTCCGGTACCCATCTGTGTCCTCCAGCAATTCCACCTTAGCAAATGGTGCTTTCCGAGAGCAAATGCACGAGTTACTATAAAAAAATACACGAATCGCTATAGGTGTGCCTATAATATTTGAAGAGTTCTTTCAAGATCCCATCATCAGATCGTGACCAAATGACAATGGGACCAACTAGAAAGAATAAACTATTCAATTTAAAAAAAACAAATCTGTCCAGCTGTCTTCAAAAAATCGGGGAAAATACAAAAAAAACCGACGACCTGGAAACCTCTTTTTTTTGGAGTCGGTAAAAAAGATCGCAAAACGTAACAACAAACTGTTTAAAAAAAAATGTTGCCGCTCACTAGGAATTTCTCCTGTATGGGTGCGTTTACAAACATTTAAACTCACATACACAAACAACCGACCCGGAACAACTACTTGTAGGTCATACAAATATTTGTTCGGTGCGATCGAACCCGCGACACGCACCACAACAGTCAATCGCTTAACCACTGCGGCAACCGTGCAGAACTTACTTACCTTTGCTTTAAGGAAAAGAGAAAAGAAAGAGAAGGCTGATTTCCAAACTCAATTGGCTAGCCTTAAGGATGAATGGGATATAATCACAGGAACATCCTCCTGTCTGCTAAAAAAAAAACAAATACTGACATCGCCAATTTTTTGACAAGTAACTGATAAATTACGCCTTTTCTTCATAGAACTAACCAGAAGCTACAGAACGCTACATCGCTCACATCTGGTCATACACGCGAGCCGGTTGCGAGTACTTTAGTACAAGAAAGAAAGAAAGAAAGGAAGAAAGAAAGAAATACATTTATTTAGCACAGACTAAAGGACACACAACACAACATTACTACAAGTAAAAAGGAATTTAAAAGCAGAAAGAACACAAATAAAAACTGCGTTGTAAGATATTATATTAGCAGGAATGTGTGCCTCGCGGCTGCGCCAAATAGGTCCAGTTCAGCAAAAATGCTAGACAACTAGAGTCTAGAGCTGGTTTTCAACTGGATCTAAAGTGTGACGGATATAAATCAGCTTTTACTACAGTGTGTGTATGTATACTTAAATAAAATAAAATAATGAAAATTTCAATAGTTAGATATGTATATTAAATAAAATTGCAAAACAACAAAACAAATACAAACTGACAAATAAGTGAGAGGGACGCATGATAGATAGATCTAAAAATCCGTTGAAACGAACTATTACGCACCTGACCTTTTCAAAGGATATCTGTCCCGAAAAAAACGTTCAAGTAAAATCAGAGCGAGCGAGTAACTGTACTGTCGTAAGTCTAAAGGCAGCATCCAGGTTAAATAACCAAGTGTCCCGTGATAGAGGGTAGTTCGGGCAAATTTGAACTTTGCCCGGTAATAGCTGAGGACTATCTTTAGCTATTTCCTCTTAAGGAGTTTTCGAGGGGTGGCCTGATGAAAATTGTTAAGGGGTAGTCATAGCCATTTCGTCGCCAGTAGCGCGGATGTTTTAAGAAATATGCGCACTTATTTTGTTTAAGGCGAAGTCTTATAATTACTTTGACTGAATTTAACTTTGGCTTGGTAATTATGGCGAGGATCGGGTAATCGTTTTTGTGTGAAGGATTATTTAGACTTTATTTTGTTTTTGTTTTGCGTTTACAGCTTGTATCAGAAGGTTTCGTCATATTTAAAGGTGTAGTACAGGCCATCGAACTGAACAAGTTTCTCTATGTGACCAATATCGTAATCGGAAAAAATTATCAACTGTCCCTTACAAAAGTGGACCCCAATATGTGGGACGGTTGATAATTTTTAACACCCTTTAGGCTACATGCTGAACACACACGCAGATTGCTTTAAAACTGCCTCATTTTTATATTCTCACTAGTTATAAAAACATTTTTAATAGTTTCATTAAATTTAATAATGATTTTGTTATTTTGTTCCTCTCAAATAGAACACCTGCTATCTACACTACCCTTGGCTGACTGGCAGCCCGCTTTTGTACCTTTCTTGAGTGCGAAAAGTATGAATAAATAAAACCAATTTTTAACGTTTCTAACTTTCTAATAATTATTCTAATTCTATTTTCATGTCTTTCAAAAGGAATTAAAGGTAAGTATTGTTCGTGTGGCTATTCATAAAATTGAGTATTACAATTAATTGGTGCACGGCAGTGCCCCCGCCAAGTCGAGCAAAACAAACACAAAGGCACAGCCGTACCATTTTTCTCGAAGCCGTTCAGGACATGTTCAAACCCCTGTAACTTCGTTGTGGATAAAGCTAGAAGCCTGAATTTTCAGTAACCAAGAGGGCTTAGTATAACTAAGTATATTCCCAAATAACGTTCAATTTGAACCATAAGTTTAAGAGCTATTGCAGGTCAAAGTTCCTTAATTTTGGGCAAAATGGGCTACAAATGAAATCAGTTATTAATTTAAACTGCATTGAAATTGAATGAAAAAACAATAATAATTAGGTATAAACAACCTGTGGGATCTATCTATGATGCCACAGATGAAAACACAAATCCACACGTTTTATTAAACTGATGTAGGTTCAGTATCAGTATCGGGGTATACAAAAACGAGATCCCATCAAAAACACAACTTGTAAAAAATATAAGTCTCGCAACGCAGTTCTTCTACCGCAAAAAGATATGAGATCTAATGTAAAACCAAGTCTGTTTATTCAGTACCTACGTATTTTTCATATTTATTTCTTTAATAAATATAATGACTTGGCCACCGCACACGGCAATAGAATCTACATTCTATATACTACAAAATCTACGTAATATTAACGCAGCGCCTTATTTAATTAGGACTATTTAAAATAAAAAATAGTAGATTATTCGTATGTGATTATGTTCCCGTGCGATAGCCAAGCCATTATTTTTATAAAAGGAATAAAGATTACCAATAAATAGGTACTGAATAAATTAACAGACTTGGTTTTACATTAGATCTCACATCTTTTTGCGGTAGAAGAACTGCGTTGCGAGACTTGCATTTTTTTACGTTATGTTTTTTATGGGATTAGTTTGTCCTTTAATTAATACGGTAGTTGCCTAGGTAAAAAAAAAGAAATTCTATTTAGTCCGTCTTTCAGATAATAAAAAAATATTAGACACGTATTTTTTGCTTCATCATATTAATCAAAAATAACTTAGAAAACACGCATTAAAGTTGGCGAGTGGGGGCTCGCTACGTCACAACGCAGTATAAAATTTAGCAAGGCGTGACGTCATGCCACATTTTAACTCAATGTACCGCCGTAATCTTTTGATTATGTCAAAAAAGAAAAAATACGTGTCCATTATTTTTTTATTATCTGAAAGACGGACTAAAAAAAAATTTTGGACACAGGCCTATTGTGTTTATTAAGTATTCTATTTATTTATCGCGTTACTCCACCCGTTAATTATAATTTATTTATATACAAGTAGGTATAGGTAAAGGTTGGATGTCTTGAAAATAAATATATTACTTACTAGCAGCGCTCCGCGGTTTCGCCCGCGTAATTCTCGATCCCGTGGGAAAATCGATATAAAAAGTATCCTATATGTTAATCCAGGTTGTAAACAATCTATGTACCAAACATTCAAGTTTTTGCGTGAAAGAGTAACAAACATTCATCAATCCTCACAAACTTTCGCATTAATAATATTATTAAGTAGGATTTACTAACTGAATTAATTAAAATTCATAGAGTATTCATCATACTAATAATAAATTAGTATCTATCTTTTTACAAAAAAAAAAACACATTTTTCATCTTTTTAATCAAATAAAATCTAACAAAGCCTTAGGCCTTAGTAGATCTTCAACCCCTCTTTAACTAAGAAAGCCACCTTTAGTTAAGAAATCCTAGATAACATCTCAAACGTATTACAGGGATCCACTTAACCCTATCCTAATATTTACTGAACCCTTCATCAAAAGAAAAATCTGGGATTCTTGACTTTCACCCCCACTAGAAGTGTTTTTACTGAAATATAAACGGGTTGTTTAGAAAAATCCGTTATTGACTCTTTTGTGGGCTGATATTTAGGTATTTATAAAAAAGAATAATAAAGAAATCTGGCACATTTTTATAGATAAATATTATAATCTGGAATAGCCGATTGAAAGCTTATAAATGGATACATAGTAAGAACATTTCAGTAGTCCGTATAAATGCCGGAGTGCACGTTAAGATTATAATGGGAAATAATAGTATATTCACGTTTCGCTTCCATTAATTGTGTGTGTGCGAGCAAGAGTCAAATAACAATAACCGCGTTTTCCCAGTTTAGATTTTGTGGGGGTGAAACTTCACCCCTAAAAAAATGAACCAGTTTAAATTATAAAAAGTTTGACCCTCTATTCATTAATGAGTGTGCTCTAGCAACTAGAAGTTTCTTTGGTAAACTGAAACCTATCTAGAAGCGGCAAGATGGAGAAGTCTGTATAAACAACGTCAAGTTTGTTTTGCTTCTCCATGTACGACATCCGTGTACGTCAGTTGACATTTGCAAATTATTTGGGTACTGACTTAGGATGTTTTTCTTTCATTAGCCGTAAGAAGAAAATTTAATAACAAATTATGTCATCAAGAAAGCTTTCAAGTACCTGCTTGCACTATTTCTTTCGAAACGAAATGAGCTTTACTAAGAAAATTCCTTGCCGTGCCGCGCCGCTGTACTGAAATAGTCATCTAGGAGGGGCTGATTACCTAGGCTGGACAGACTACCATGTAACCCACCATTTTGATAGCGTCTTCTTTCTTTGTTAAGTATTAAACACCGCGTAGGTTGAAATCGATTAGTTACAGCTTAGTTTGGCTTATCAATTCAGTTTTATTTTTAACCTTCTTATCATTCAGAAAAATATGACGTTCAAGTACCCATCAAACAACAATAGTACCATTGTACACACAACCAGTCACCCACGTTTACAATCAACAGCCCACTCAACCTCTCAACATTTTACAAAGGGTACAAAACAACCCCTTTTCGAAAAACTCCCGAAATCTACGTCTCTATTACTCGTATATATTGATACCGACTTGTGGCTTTCATCATTAAACATTTGATTGATTGACGAACGATGACTAGATTCGCGAAAACAATAAAATCAGCAAATCATTAATGGTTTTCAACCCTCGGCAGTTGAGGGGTTGAAAGTTGGAATAACATTTGGATTCACCCCGCAATGTTTAGTTTGGCCATATGTCGGTATTTTAAATGTTAAAGTAATGGTTTTAATCTGGTTTCCCAAACGCGATGTGAATTTATTGTACGTGATTATGTAAGTTTTAATTTGGTGCTGTCACGCTACCGTTAATTGAATAGTTTTGTTGATATTTTTGTTATTTGATTTATTAGTAGACGTAATTTTGAGTAACTGTATGATTTATTTTTCTTTTTCTGCAAAGGTCGTATTGAGTCTATGCTTTTTTATCATTACTTTTTCTCAAGGAATTTTAAATAGTCCAAAAGTAGTTACCGTAATCTGTAGGTAATGAAGTGTGGGGGTGTAGAATAATAGATGATCAATTATTTATTATTATATTTATTTTATATTCGTTCTTTTAAATAAATGTGCACTCTTCTAGCGTTTATTTTAACGCTGTTGTTTATTTCAACGCTGTTGTTTATTTCGAAAAAAATACCTAATAGTTTTTATTTAAAATTAATTCCAAATTCTCTTGAATGATTAAATGCAACCAGAGTTTTTTTTTTCCTAGCCTGTATGACAAGCCTCAGCCTTTTGCATGTAATCCTTACAGTATGTAACTGTACAGTAAAATAATTTTAAAAAAAACTTGAGAATCTCTTTACTCGTTTTTCACATATTGACACAAAAAAAAAATCTGTGCACAAAAATGCCATTGAATTTCAAAAATTAAAATAAGGTCAAAATTAAACCTTATGGAATTAAAATAATTATAATAATAAAACAACATTTTATTGCACAAAGAACGATGAATGAAGTTGAACGAACAGTCATCCTAATGAAGCTTTCATTATTCCCAGAAAAGTAGCATTTAGACAAAATATCAATATCATGTTAAATTGATCGGTCGAAATCGTTGCAGAATATACTGGAAATCGGCAAACTTTCCGAATGCGCGGGAATTTAAAAATACTTGGCATAAAGGCGGTCATTCGTTCGTATCGTTCATTCGTTTCTATGTATCGACCTTAGTAGGGCTGGCACGAATTTGAAAACTAGCAAAATTTTAAGTAATTTTTTGCTGTGGTCTTGTAAAACGGGCAATACCCTCCGTATTGCCCGTTATACTAAAGAAGACAATGCTTACAGGCATTGTCTAAATTGAAACTTAATAAAAAGTTTGATATTATCCAATCTCAAACCTGTTTTGCACCACGAATGTCCAATCTCGTGCAAATAGTGTTTAAGCATAATTAGGCGTTGCTTAATTAGAAGTAAAATAATTATAGTTAGATAATAATAAAAGACACTGCTAAATACTACTAATTAAATTCATTGATCCATTAACATTTATAATTTAAATCTAAAATCAACGCTAATATAATCAACAGGCTTGCATGCAGGATTAGTACGTAATATCCATACAAAATTAATGTTTACACGGTATATAGGGCAAGCATATTCTGACATAAATACATTTAGACACTAAACGTGAATTTAATAACGGAAATGTAATTGGAATACTCAGACATCTTGACAAAATTACAAGAATACTCGACGAAATCAGCGAAAAAAATCACCTAAATGGAATTTAAGCAAAATGAACCAGGATTCTTTCGTTTTTTGCTCCCTTGTGTACGTAATGTGTAACAAGGTTTGTGTAGAAAAATAATGATTATGTTGTGTTATTACAAAAATTGAGCCATTTCTTAAACCATCTTAATTTTAAACACAATTAATAATTAAGCCTTATCGGCTTTCTGGTTTAAATAGGTATTATTAATTGAGTACAGCCGATCTATTCTGTAAAAATCTCACTATGAAAACTAACGTGAAGTGAGCTATACGTGAACTATCTATAGTGTCAATCAGCTGGAATAACAGCTCACTTCTCACCTAGGTTTTCACGGTCAGATTTTTACAAAATAGGTAGCAGGTTTTTTTTAAATCTATACAATACAAATATATGTGTTAATATTAAATTGAAGTGTATTTTTAATGTCAAATTAATAGCGTTTTACTAAATGCATATGAAAGTATAAACGGTACTTATAAATAAAAAAAATAAAAAATTGTCTGTGTGTCTGTTTGTTCCGGCTAATCTCCGAAACGGCTAGACCGATTTTTACGGCACTTTCACTGGCAGATAGCTGATGTTATAAGGAGGGGCTTAGGCAACTCTTATTTTAGAAAAATAATTAGAGTCCACGCGGGCGAAGCCGCGGGCAGCAGCAAAGTTGTTGAAAAAGAATGTAACTCATTTACCGACGACCAAAAGAGGACGTAGTTAAATCGAATAAAATCTCTCTTGTGGCAACCCTGTCTGCCTAGGATCGGTATGAATGAAATGAAATGCAAGGATTGTTTGCTTTCAATCGGATATTAAGGTGGATCCATTGCTTTGTGTAGGTATCCGAATGAAAACTATCCAACGTCCCGATCGGGCTGGCCCAGCACTATTCCATACAATAATTGTTCGTTATAAACCTTACTTTTATTGCTTCGCCCCAATTTCTGGTTCAGTTAAACGTGTTGCTTGTATGGGTGAAGTTGATAGTTTTATTACGGAGATTGGGGAACTGAAAAGGAATTGAATGGGTCTAGGAGAGGTCATACCGTCGGGATTCCTAGGAATGTAGATGAATGGCATGAGCATGTAGATCATGGTGAATTGATCAGTGGAGTGTAGCCCAGTCAGTGAAGTCTGAATTTTTTTATCATTATCATTATAACATCACAGCCTCGAAGGTTGAGGCAGAGGTTTACCCGGGCCGCTACTAAAAAATTCCTGATGGAAAAATACTTTGCCCGACCTGGGAATCGAACCCTGGACTTCATGCTCAGCAGTAGAGGTTGCGACCAGTAGACCAACGAAGTGAACTTTTTGAAAATGGGACGATTGCAGAATGTCTTCGAATTCAGAGGACAAGACACCATTTTCTCCATCTTAGAAAGGATACCGCTATGATGGCAACATCGTTTTCCTGATCTCTTCTTACTAGCGATAATTCCAGTCTTCTTCTTTTCGTGTGATTAGTGACTAACCTGGTGTCAGAGTTTTAAGCCGCCCATGAGCCTCTGTCATGGTTTTTGAAGCAAGTGATAATTATACAATACGCACATGAATCCGAAAAGTCAGAGGTGCGTGCCTTGGGTTCGAACTCGAGACCTATGACCGTGCAGTCTGACGGTCACACCACTAGTCTATCACTGCTAATAATTTCAGTGCTTTGCTAATTCCAATAGTTTAAAAAAACTGCTTTGCCACTCAACTTCTTCACAAATCCAGACCAGTGATTAGATCAAATGGTTGAGAATCCTGTACTCCTCAGTAATGTACCCCTTGCGTAACAGTATACTACCAACATGTATTACCCGGTCCTTAACCCATTACCAATTCTGATGGATTAATTGCTCGGAATTTTAACTTCCTGTTTTTATGGCTTGCCCCAATTTTGAGCAATTACGAATGGGTTAAGATTTGTGGTAATAGAGCCATCTTTGTTTTGAATGCAAGCACATACATGGTGATGGTTGCTTGTTTTTACCCGATTACGGCGAAGAAAACGCAGGGTTATGATTTTGACCGGTATGTGTGTATTTATGTTCATCAGTTACCACATAACTTCTGAACTACCGATCATAATTTGGCAAATGAGGTATCATTGAAAGCGTCTTGATCGTTCGCTGGTTATAGGTTATGTGACGTCACGTTAAATGCAATATGGCGCCGTCTAGAGGACATAAAGTCATGGAGCTGTCTTTCTGAATTGTTGTGATCTTAGCCGACGTTCGCACGGACGTAATAAAATCGCGTAATTTTTCGTGCACTTAATTTTAGCGCTCTGTTCAGCGCCGAGAATTGAAAATCCAACAGTGTATTTTTTCAACGCGCTGGGACTAGAGTGCATCCCAGCGCGTTGGATCTCAACGCTCGGGTTAACACCGAGAGTTGAAAATCCAGTGCGCGATAAAATCCCGCCGCGATTTTATTACGTCCGTGCGAACGTCGGCTAACGGCAGGTTTAAGGACATTTAATTCAAACTTACTCTTTTTTACGATGGCTATACAGAGCCATCGTAAAATAGACTTTAATGCGTTTAATTTAATATCCTAACTTGAATGACAAGTTATTTGCCGTGTCGGAGCGGTGCTGTTAAAATGAGCGATTTCCTTTATACGAGCCCAGTAATGTGACAGTACAGTAAGTCAGTCCGGTGCTGACTTCCCGCCCTCAAGTCAGTCCAGTTGACTAACCTACCCGTCTATTTTCGGGCCCAATAGCTTCCCCCGCCTGACTTACTGCCGATCTCGTCTACATGAACCTATTGACTGGATCCGAATTCCCGAGTCACTAGGTCCAGTCACTGCCATCCTATAAACCAGGCATTATGTACCTTGACAGCTGTCACTTTACCAATATGGCCGCTATACTCTGACAAAGTTTGAGTGTCCCTATTAAAAAACCGTTGTCATATTCAGTTTGTTTTGTCACCTATTCCTGTTTTAGCACCAGACCTATTTGCTGTTGTAAGGTATGCTCTGTAATTCTCATGTTGCCTCGTAATTTTTTTTTTAACTCAAATAAACTTTAAAACTTACTTTGAAATAAGTAGGCCATTTCCCAGTTTGTGATGTGTTTACATGGCCTGCCATTTGAAACCTCTACAAAACAATTACTCGGCAATACTATCTGATGGTCCAACCATTTAACAAAAACAAAAAGGAAAATTCGTTTATCTGCATATACATGACGCAAAGAAAGAACAAAAACGTGAAAATAGCAATTTGGATCGCTCAGCATAATGCTGCGACCCTATACGAGACAGAGTCACAGCGCTGATTTGACAGCCGGCGTTGACGTTATGACGTCAACCGGTGCAGCATACAGTGAAATAACAAGTTATGAAATCTAAAATAAACACAATAATAAAAACAAAACCAAAAAACACACACATAAAACCACCCAAACAATAAAGTGGGGGGGGGGGGGGTTAATGTTCACCCATCTAAATCCTAAACATTAATCGATCACACGACTTTGACCACTCCCCTCGTAGCTCCAATGTAGGTCCAATATGCTAATAATGAGCATTGAGTATCCACCTGAGTGATAATGACATCATACTTCGACTGCCTATCCCACGATTAACAATCAAATGACCTGTAGGTATTCGTTGCTAGGCACTATCACAGTATAAACAAGTACAGTATTCTTTTTTCATCGAAAACGGCCGAAACGACGCGCTTTAAAATCTCAGTACGCAACGGTATCGAGAGCGCGGCAGTTGCGCACGGACGCGGAAGGTTTATATACCGAGCGGGCGAAGGTAATTATTCCAAGGTTAGTGCCGAGATATAATACTGCTTCTTATTTATTCTGTGGCACTAGAATTTGTATGACAGTCAGATTACTAGGAAATAGGAATTCTAGTGTGATTGGCATGTATAGTGGGTTTATCGGTGACTTGATCTTTTTGTGATTAAAATTTAAAAAAAAACTCATGAATATTTCGTAGGTTTTCTAATTAACTGAATCGTTGGTCTAATAGTTTGCAAGCGGTACTGCTGAGTATGAGGTCTTGGGTTTGATTACCAAATCGGAAAAAGTGTTATTGTGTTTTTCCATCAGGAATTGGTCAGTAACACCTTTTTTTTGGGTGGAAAATTATTAGATAACTTCTCCCGCTCTGGGCGGAGCGGTCTAAAACCCACCCGTGTTCCTTCAGTTGCCTGTATGTTGCCATGGGCCACGGTAACTCTTTTGGACAAACCCGCAACCCCGGCAGGCATCGGTCCTAACGGACCCCGTTAGTTGTGCTGACAGCTCTTTGAGGCGCACGTGGATCATAAAGCGCCGTCGATCCGGGCCTGGTGATAAGGACCAGGCCAGGATCGACGGTGCGTTGTGTACTTGAAGACGGTGAGCAATGGGTAGATCGCCGTCCCCTTATCGGAAGTCGTCTTCAAGCCCGCGTCAGTAACACCCAGGAGTCTGGTTTTGTCCCGGTTGATGGTAATACGCTCTATTACATGGGACTTAACAAAAATCAAAATCTAAACTCATTTATTCAAATTAGACTGAGAATCAGCACTTTTCGAACGTCTAAATTATTTTACAAGTTTTATTTCAAAAGTAAAATAGTTATTTATGCAACAAGTGCCGAAAGCAAGTGATTTCCGACGAGTGTATAAGTAAGTGGACATGAGTCCCTATATTGCTACTTTCATCGAAATCGTTAGAGTCGTTTTCCAAAACGTGAGTACAATTATATACTAACACAAATATTGCTCGTTTAATACACTATTCATCATCATCATCGCCATCGCCATGACTTTGACATCATCTCGCTGACTCGCTCGCTTTGACATTATTCGCTGACATCATCTCCATCGCCTTCGCCATCGTCATCGCTATCGCCATCGCCATCGCCATCGCCATCGCTATCGCTATCGTCATCGTCATCGTCATCGTCATCGTCATCGTTATCGTCATCATCATCATCATCATCTAATTTGTAAAGCTTTTCTCAAACAATACAAACTCTTTCCTTCGGGCTGACGACGGAGTTAAAAATTTAAAAAAAACTGTAACAATAGTGCGAAAAAGTGGCACTTTCCGCACAGTTTGGGTGTTTGGAAAACACTCTTTTCTACTACATACATACATGCATTGTAAATATTATTACTTACCCACTTGTGTACCGTATTTCTGGCAAATTACTTTGAATTTGTAAGTTTTTGTTAATATCAACTTTTTACAACACTTTGTTAAGATGACAAAAAAATGAATTTAGACTTACTTAATTCTTACTTACTTACTTACCTTAAACGTCGTACAGGAACAAAGTTGTGAAGTAATCTAAACATTCGAAGTTAAAGCTATCAGTGCTTGTTCTAAACTTTTCAACAGAATCCTCACAGAACACTGCGTTAGGGCGAACTTTTAATATTTATACTGATACGTTTTTGAACAATCTGAATCTTAGGAAAGTATGTTTTTAATGTAAGACTCAATCTTGGGCAAACATTTTAAGGCTTGGCTGCCAGGGGCTTAGAGAATTTTACATCATTCTTTAGGACTTCACTTTTGTTATAAAATGACAAATAACAAGTATACTTTTTACTTGTTTTTCACCACTGTTGCTATAGTTTGACCGAGACCGCTGCTCCGCGCCTTAGGTATGTGCGCGGCGAGACAGGGGGCAGTGCAGGCCGCTCATTTTTCAATGCTCATGGCGCGCAGCGTCCCGCTCGGCATTTAAAAGACGCGGAGCAGCGGTCTCGGTTAAACTATAGCCTAATTAGTAAATTTAAAAGAACAACCTAAAGCAGACTAAAAAAGCACATCAACGTGAAATAAGTGTCCATAGATGAAGCCCTTTCAACTGAACTGTGGCGTACTTAACCTTAAGGGATCTCGCGCACTAGACGGCCACGACTGGCCGGAGTCGGTGGCCGTCTTTTAGTATTTTATGGTGTGCGGGTATTTAGCCGTTGCGACCAAGTGCGCGATTCGTATCGGTTTCTACAGTTTACCCGGTCGCGGCCGACTAGTGCGTGAGATCCCTTAAAGACGCTTAGATACGTATAGGACATGCCACTATTGACATTGATTACGACGGTCAAACTGGTGACCCTTAAATTCACAGTAACGTTTATGTATCACAAAAAAATAACAGACTTTCAACGCGACGACGGTACCAAAACAAAAAACACAACCATTTCCATTGACAAATCGCCCAATATCGCAAAATTTACAGACTCGAATAAAACGACAAATTTTATGCATCTTTCTACAAAATTTATAGCTACCACAGACAATACATCTACTTTCAATACTCCAAGATAGGGTGCGATTTTTTGTCGCTGTGCTTGACAAAGCTCTTTTGTAACTTAGCCTTAAATCTGGTCGCCTGTACAAACACGATAACAGATTCTCCTACTTAATGAAAAGTGTTGGATGGTGGTAAAAGGGAGTACATAAATAAAGGATCTTTGAACTTTGGGTACTACCTTTAAGTTATGGCGGCGATGAGGTGAATTTTAAGTGGGCTCCAAGAAGTGGTTTTATTAGATGCGGAGTACCTAATTACGTTTGTACGTACTGGCATTTTTCATTACAGTTTTTAACGGATCTGGAATATGGCTTACTCTCATCATCTGCCTAGCCTTTTCCCAACTATGTTGGGGTCGGCTTCCAGTATTTCACATCTGACCTCCACAACCCAGTTACTGGGTAACACGATACCCCTTGGTAAGATTAGTTGTCAGAATTTCGGGCTTCTGACGACTCGTAACGACTGTCAAAGATGTTCGAATGACAGCCGGGACCAACGACTTAGCGTGCTTTCATAGTAACTTTCATTCATTCTTTCATACAGGGTGGCAGGGACATCGACGCGAAAACTGGTACCATCGGTTCATTACAGGATTCTGAAACCCCCTGCATGGATATCCCTCTATATCTTAACTGTAATTATCTATAGCTTTCATTTATTTTTGTTGCTTATATATTTTGTAAGTATGTATGTATTTATGTATCTATTATTTAGGATATGTATATATCTTGTGTATATTGTATACTTATTTGCACCGACGACAGCCCCATTTTATGTCCAGGCAAAGCACTGTCCATTCCAAGGTTGCCTGGAAGAGATCGCGGAAAGCGATAAGGCCGCCCATTGTAAATTTTGTAGTGTTTATTTTATTTTTTGTTATGTATTTTTGTGGTGTACAATAAAGTATATATAAATGAATAAATAAATCTTAAGTGAATTTACAGGTACAAACCTCACTTGTAAACTCAATCAGAACTCGATACAACGCTATCTAACAAATTAGATCCTACAAATATTAATGTTCTCGCTACTGTTAAGGGTTCGATACCCGATATTTTTTAAATCTCGTTAAATTTTCGAACACCATAATTGGCTATAGAATTAAACCGTGCATCGTTTTAATTGTCTGACGAAAAAATTTAACTCATCGTGCCATACATAACGAAAAAAAAAAATGAACTCATGGAACTAATAAAACTTTTCAGTCGTAATAAAATTAAAGTTCTCACAATTTTCAAAGATTTATAGAAAATTATTCAAAGTGTTACTGGCCACTTATCCTAGGTTTCCGCCGGTTTGGACCTAACTATTAATCATGGCTGGTTTCCGGACCGGCGTAATGGTCTGGATTTACATCTGCACCTGTTCTGTTTCAACTGGCGATTTTCAACCGACTTCTGATAAAAATTGATAGGTTTTAATATGAATTGGCTTCTAATAACTTACCTACCACTTATTTCCGCCTCTGTATGTTTTAGCTTCACTGAGATAATTAAAAATACGCTGTAAAAGTGAAATTTGTAACTTTTATTGAGTATATTTTAATTAAAATGCTGTTTGTCTCTTTTTTGAGTAATTAATTATTATTTTCGAACACCTTAATTGGCAATAGAATTAAACCGTGCATCGTTTTAATTGTCTGACGAAAAAATTTAACTCATCGTGCCATATCTAACGAAAAAAAAAACTCATGGAACTAATAAAACTTTTCAGTCGTAATAAAATTAAAGTTTCCCCACAATTTTCAAAGATTTATAGAAAATTATTCAAAGTATTATTGCCTAATTACCATAAAATGCAAAATGAAAAGAGTACGTTGATCTCCCCGACCGAAAAATTTTAACCATTTTTTTAAAACAATTAGTGTAGTGTTATAACCATTAATAACATTACAAACAATCATATTTTCTATATACCTAATAATTCGTAACAAAAGCGTTAAACTTTCTATAAAACAATATAATCTCAAGACACTTAACCCTTCATTGCTCGGTCACTATTAAAAACACGCACGGGGCGAAGATTCCCACAAAATTATCGCTCATTACCTCAAAAATAAAATTACAAAAAATATATTACCATTACAATGTCTTGAAGACAGGACTAGGTACATATGTCAGTTTTATTCATTGTTTTGTGTCATTAACAATGTAAAAAGTTACATGTGTACGTAATACATCATTTTACGTGTGGTTATATTTAAATTGTAATAATCTTGCGTCTGAAATATATCTTCGAATAAAAATTTGCTTTCTTTGTGCTGTTGTTACCGTGTTTTTCTTGTGATTTTTCACAATATTAACTACTGGAATATCTCGTGACAAAAATCTGGTTACCCTTTTCCTAACTATGTTGGGCTTCCAGTTTAACCGGATATAGCTGAATAACAGTATTTTACATTTAGCGACTGGCTATCTGACCTCCACAAAACAGTTACTGGGTTACAGTCCTTGGTAAGACTGGTTGTCAGACTTTTGGGCTTCTGACTACCCGTAACGACTGTCAAAAGATCTACGAATGACAGCCGAGACAACGCGTGGCTTAACTAGCTTTCTGAAGGACACAAGGATCTCGATACGTAATGGGTGGTCACCCATCCACAAACCAGCCGCGGCAAGCATAGCTTAATCTTCGATCGACCCGTGAAGATGTTATTATTTAGCCATGAGCCTCTGGATTTTACATGACATAGGATCGAAATAAATGCAAAAAAGTCAATTAGATTTTTTTCATAGAAAACTTCTTATACCTCAGTTACTATCTCTTCTCGGTAGTACAAAAGAAGAATTGTGCCAGACAAGTCCTGATAAGCTTTCCAGTCCTTCCTCGACAAACTAATTTAATTAGTGTTTAATCGTAAACTCATTTGTCTATGCGGTAAATCTCGGAACAAGTATATTTGAATAACATCTAATCATGAATGATGTAATCAATATTTTGTAACCATATTTTGATTTAAAAGAGTGTCCGTGGAGTTTCTTGCCCGTTCTTCTCCATAAGTACCTACTACGCTTTGGAATGGGGAACTAGCTTCATCTTTCTGACTGACCGACCCCTTGACAATTCAAAAGTGCCTGTAATTGGTTTATTTGAAATAAATGCTTTGAGTTTTGAGTTTTTTGTGTCACTCATGTATTCCCAGAAGCGACAGGCAGGGGTAAATAGCACATTACCACACCACACACACACACACCACACACACACACACCACACCACACACACACACACACACACACACCACACCATCACATGGTATCCCATTTCGCCAGTTATGTCCACCTTACCATCACTTCATTATCATTACAATCGAAAGACGTCCACTGCTGGAATAGCCTGCCCCCAAGCGTCGCCACATCGACCGGTCCTGTGCTTCTCGCATCCAGCGGATTCCCGTAATCTTTAACATAACTTGTTCACGTAATAGGGTCGCGTCTATTGCCATCATTCCACTTCAATCCCCAAAGAAAAACCCTGCCCTAATTCTGGAGATCAAGGACAGAGTTCTCATAATCAGATACATATTCGTTCCCATTATTATGAGACAAAAGGGCCACCATAACAAAGAAGTTCTATCTTCACAGTATAATTTTCACCAAAAGAAAAAATTTTTTTAGAGAAAAACGTCCTATCTGAGATTCTGAGCATCGTTTCCGCATTCCGCTGTCAAAGTCACTTTTCCGCTTTGCAAGTCTCCTTTGAAAATAAATCGCGTCGCAAATTCTCTTATGGGTACAGAGTCGCACCTTCTTGAGACGGATTGCGTGCGTAATTATAGATTTTACGCAAGCATTTTGTTATGTTACGCTAAGTACTTATATACTTAGTTTATGAGAATTACCTTTACTAGTAGAGGTACGTAATTGTGTAGTGTTAAGGTAGTGTTTGAGGGTTATAAATAATAATAATAAATGATTTTATTTCTGTAAGTAAAAAAGTTTATTATTTTGTCGGCGACTCTTAACTGACTTCTCTATGAACAAAGGCCGAAACAAACTCAGAAGTCACAGTCTTTTAAAGTCCAGACGTAATCTTGGTCAGATCATGTGAAGACCATGTTCTGAAATGGTCTTTTGAGGAAAGAACCACACAGATTGCGCTGACTTGTCCAGTCAGTGCACGTAATTGTGTGTCTATAAAAATAGATGTAGTGATTTTTTTTTAAGATTGACTCTAATATCTTCTTGTTTTTATTTATTAAAGAAGATATTAATATATACACTGGATAAACGTCTTATACTAAATTAACTAACAAACGATTAAAATTTAAATATAATAATAACCTAACCTAACTAAAACTATTAACAACTAAACTCTTCTTGTTTTTATGATATGCACACTAAGAATTTTTAATCAAAATTTTTTATTTCTTAATTTTTTGTCAAAATGTTTCATACTTGTAATATTTTTACTAGTGATTCAAAAGTTCAGCAAAATAATTTCTCAAAACCTGACGTCATTGCTCCCAGCGCTGCGCTAATGTTTTTTTAATCACAATGATGGCGTGGGCGCAGGTGCACCGCGCAACTGAACCCTCCAGATGCCGCGTCGCGTGTATAATCGAACACGCCATGTTGGACGCAAATTGCGCCTGCGATTTTAGGGTTAACATAAAGTTTTTTTAATACATTCTATGGTCAAGTAATTTGTGATAGTCTTTGTTCATATTTTTTGTGATTTAAAGATTGCGTAGTAACAGCAGAAGTAAGTTATTAAGTCTTTTATTGCGAAATTGTAGTGCGATTTTGAAGAATGCGGCAAAAGCAATCAAGCTGAATTCCTATCAGAAAAGCCTTATAAATAAATACAAAAATAAACCTACTGTACCTACTGTGAGTATAAGAAAATAGGCATCATCATTGGTTACATTCGTTCAATCAGAATTAAATTATGATTAAAGCAGTTTTTGCTTGGTTCAAGATCTTAATGCGTAAGTTTATTGCAAACCCTACGAATGCCCATCCAATTTACGCAGTATTTTATTTATATTTTATTTCTTTTAAGATACTACGTTCGTCGTTCACATAATTATATTACTGCAGTGACAGCAAAAGAAATCCACTTACTGTTATCATTCACTCAATATAATAAAAACATTGAGTTTAATCTTCCAATTGGCTGGGCTAGGCACAATGTTATTTTATTTCAAATGACTAGATTTTCTCACTAAAATATATCGTAGACGAAATACCTAAAAGTAGATCCTAAGCAAATAGTTTTTAGGGTCCCTCGATCTAGTGACATATGTAGGACGTAAATTCTTAAGCGTGTTTGCGCACGATTACATGCTACATTGAATAATGACAACAGTAACCTTTTTTAAAGGTTTTTTTTTGTGTAACATTGATGTTTTTTTCAGCTTTTTTCCTGATTGTTTTAACAAAAGTGAAAGTGAAGACACACAGCAACATTCAAATTAAAATTTAAAATATTTTATTTCACATAAACCTACAAGGGCACTTATATAACGTCAGAAGCTAGGTGCACGGTTCCAATTGGTCGCTTCCTATGGAGAAGAGCCGGCAAGAAACTTCACGGTTACTCTTTTGAAAATAAATGGTTTCTATAATGTTCTCAAATTACAGTGTTTATAGGTATGAGAGGACAGTGAGCCTATCAACAAGTATCAGGTACTTAATAAAATAGAAAATGGTCCACAAGTCTACAGCTTATAACGTTCTCACATTCACAAAATCTAAAAGAAAAGAATATATATAAATGATAAATAAAATAATAAGAATAAGGACCTATTTAAACCAAATGACATGATTGCCACTACAGCTGTAACCAACCTAATTTGATAAAGAATATAGAAAATTTTAGGTATAAAGTGTCAAATACTGAAAAGATTATGTCAAGGAACTGTGTAAAAATGTAAAATAAAATAATCGTCGTAATTTGGGAGCAGTTAACGACATACCGTTAATCAGGTACCAGGGAAGCCACATGTGTAGAAGAAATTATTGCCAAACTTCCTTGTCTTCAACGTAGTCTTTAATCATATAATATGTTTATTTGATAAGGACACGTTTGATTTGGATTTTGAACTTTCCATCGCTTAGTTCTGTCACAAGATACCCCTTGTTGGAGAGGTCAGATAGGAAGTTGCTCAAAGTAAAATAATGGTATTCAGCTGCATCTGGTTAGGCTGGAAGCCGACCCCAACATTGTTGCGTAAAGGCGACGCAGATGATGATAATTTATAATTTAACAATCAGAACTATGTTGCTAATAATCGATCCTGGTCATTTTAAAAACTGCAATGCAACCCGCAGCAGTTTACGGTTAAAAGCGGCCATTTCGGCCCATCACTATTATTACATTACATTGCCATGAACTGAACGAATCTTTAATAAAATTAACAATTTTTTTACTATGACATAAACCTAGATTAACTGACCCACTTTGCTTAACAAAATGCTACAGTTTTTATTGGTCCCGATGACATTGTTGCGTTTTTTTTATTGGCTGACGTAAAATAATTATTCTATAAGTTAAATACAATTTGTGTTCGTCGTAAAAATGTTTTTGCGTCGGTTTTTTAGGGTTGACTATTATTTTCTTCGTTTCGTTATGATTAAATTATTTTGATTATTACTAAATGATTTTGGTTATTATTCTAGTAACGTTTCAAACTTTGAATTAATTGCTTTTATTAAGATTGTAATTAAAGTTTTGAGTTCCGTTCAAAATTGCCTTTTATGTGTCTATTTGTAATAAATTATTTGACTGAATCGTGAAATTGTTTTATTACTTAGTTATTTAGGTAAGACTAGCTAGAAACATAAAATATTTATTTAAATGTCAGCTAATTGACCTAATTATTTTCTTCTTAGAAAACCGTTAAGAAAAAAAAAAAAAAATACCGACCTTGAAGCCAATTCGATTCCCAAGCCGATAAAATATGCAATAGCTTTTTATGTCAAAATTTCCGAGTTTTAAATCGGATTAGTATCGAACCCTGTAGAAGCGATAAGCGCCGTTCTGTCACATTGTATATAATTCATTTATCAGCGTTATACGAGGGAACAAAAATAAACCTAAATTGTCAAAAATTAGGATAACAGGCGCTTGGCATAACAGTTGTGTTATCCTATCCTACTTCCTACTTAAATAAATAATATATGACTGCCTCGTTGGTCTAGTGGTCGCAAGCGCTACTGCTAAGTATGAGGTCCTGGGTTCGATTCCCGGGTCGAGCAAAATGTTATTGGGTTTTTCAATCTGAAATTTCTCAGTAGCAGCTCGGAGTCTGGATTTGTACCCGGTTGATGGCAATAGGCTCGCCCCCTATTACATGGGACTTAAACATAACTGGCGAAATGTGGGTGTGCCTGCTACAGGGACACCTCTGCCCAACCCTTCGGGGAAACAAGGCGTGATGTTATGTTATGTTATGTATATATATTAAAATAATTAAAATATATATATAATAATTAATATATAAAAATTAATAATTTATTATATATGATATAATAAATTAATAATTTTTACATTTATAATATTATAAATGTGAAAGTTTGTGACGATGGATGGATGCTCGTTCACGCGAAAACGACTAAACAGATTTTAATGAAATTTGCCAAACAGATAGTTTATAACCTAGATTAACACATAGGATACTTTAATCTCGATATTTCCACGGGATCGAGACTAATACGGGTGAAACCGCGGGGTGCTGCTAGTTAATCAATAAATCAACCAGCCCATTATAGTAGGTGTCCTATCCACTGAAACGCTGCCACCGTCAAATAACGTTGTGTGTAGCCCCCGTGAAACAGGCACTGAGACATATCAACTATGTATCTAGCTTTAGTTAACCGTTAAATGTCGAAAAACAACAGCAGTGATAGATTAGTGGTGTGGCCGTCGGAACGCCAAGTCTGGGTCTGGAGTTCGAACCCAAGGCACACATCTCTGACTTTTCAGATTCATGTGCGTATCTATCTAATACCTTTAAGCAAGCAATTCTTGTATTTATACATATAATCTGAATCTCGGAAACGGCTCCAACGATTTTCATGAAATGTAGTATGCAGGGGGATTCGGGGGCGATAAATTCATCTAGCTAGGTTTCATTTTTTGAAAAAAAAAAAAAAAAAACCAGGCAAATCTCGGTCATCCAGATATGTGTATAATTATTACTTGCTTCAAAAACGGTGAAGGAAAATATCGCGGGGTAACCGAGGGATATTTTTCGACGGCATGTGAAGCCAAGTCAGAGGTCCAAGGGCGGCATAAAAACTCTGATACCAGGTTAGGTGAAGGGTGGGACGTTTTGGGGACTGTCTTATGTAACTTTGACGTTCGAAAAGTGCTGATTCTCAGCCTAGTTTGAATAAACTTTTGAATTTTGTTAGTTACTAACGTGTTACCACACGAAAAAGAAAAGAAAGAATGCTGAATGAGGTTGTTGACGACTTTCCGTGATGTGGATAGTGTAAAGTGTAAATAGCACCCGTTTACAAAAAAATCTTTTTTTAAGTAGGTAATGTACCTACGATAGGTTTTGCTTCTGCAAGAAAAACCTGAAACGACTAATTAGGTATAAAAATAAAACCACTACTAAATTCACCAAAGGCCAAAGGTTTACAAAGTAGATAGCCCATAGAATAGACCCACACGGCCATAGACGTAATTCGAGTAAATTCATAAGTATGAAATCATATGATAAAAAATTTGCATAGGCTGGGCTATACGTAATGCGAAAATTTGCGTAATCTGTTCTCCACGCTGATTGGTTGAGCTGATATGAATTTTAAAATGGCTAGGTTTTTTTTAATGGTTTGTAAAAAATAAGCAGAAAGATTATCGACTGTAATTATTTATAGTACCTACGCTGTCAATAATCTCCAGGTCTATCTATCTTGGCGTCGGGAATCGCAGGCCGATTCCCGGCCACCGTAGGCACGGGCTTGCGGACGGTTTGATAATTTCACACCCAAAAAGAAACGGTTATCTATGTTTCTGGCTCTATAATTGTAGTTAAGACGCTTTACGTGTATCAATCAATCAGTTAGTAATCAATTCGGCCTATCACCGTCTATTGCTAGATATAGTCCTTTCCCAAGTTGAGCCAGAATACCCGATAATACCCGAGTCTGTACATGTACGTATAATATACAGTACCTGGTCGACCGAGCTCTGCTCTGGTGAAAATAGATAAAACATATCGTCCAGGTACACCAACGTTGTACCACATTCCTGTGGCTGTGAAAATAGAGAAAATGATTTTTTCCACATATGAGACCTAGCTAGATCGATTTTTCACCTCCGTAAACGTATTGCAATTTTCATCGAAATCGTTGGAGCTGTTTTTGAGGACGTGATTACATAATATTAATATTGCTCATTTAATAGTATAGGATAATCTACATAATAATATATTCAGCCTTATAATGTTCCCACTGCTGGGACACAGGTCTCCTCTCTGTGAAAGAGAGTGAGTCGTAATCCACCACGCGGGTCCAGTGCGGGTTTGTAAATATCACGTCTTCGAATTTTTGGTTCTAAGATATGCCGATTTCCTCACGATGTTTTCCATTACCGTTTTGAGAGCAGTGGTGATGAGTAATGCCTGCAAAGTTTCGAACCTACGACCTATAACTCGGTAAATCGTTTCACTGGGCCACCACTGCTCGTGTATGAATAAATAGTACAACGATTATTTCAAACGTATTTTTAAAGTTACTAAAATAAACCATACCCTAAAAAAAATTCCCTATTTCCGCCCCTTCTTCAAACTGTTTACATAACCACATTTGACAGGTAAACTATTAGTTAAAAACAACGTTATTAACTACCGTTTCATTAATCTTCGTTTACATAAATACACGTTTTATTATGATTTACGGTTTACGCGAAAAAAGTAGATTATTACGGTTATTTTTTATATAAACTGGGATTTAACTGAAATGTCGGAGTTATTGCGTTGGTGGTTGAGGTAAATCAGTCAGTATAATATCTAACAAAATATGTAAGTTTTCTTACAAAATATTTAGAAGACATACGTAATATTTTTTTTGGTTTTGTAAGAAGGTATGCTTTTACATAGCATCTTTAAAATTACTTAGTAACCCTAGAACGAATAAAAGGAACTACGTTATAAGTAGTAGTTTGTGACGTTAATATTCATTTAAGCCAATCTCATATTTTATAAACGTATTTTTTTTTATTCCTTATATATAAATCAATTTTAGAAGTGAAAACTTCTTTAGTCGCGTTGGGATCATTTTTAAGATGGGAATAAACCATTGATTTCGCGACACCGTGATGACACCAACTTTTGAACGTTAAGAGACATCAACGCGTTGATTACCGCGGTGCCGATTTTTTTTCAATTTTACACTTCTGTCGGCACTCCCGGAGTGCCACTGTTTTTTTATTAATTTTTATTATAAATAATAATAAATTTAACTGTAAAATTTAAAATGTCAATTCAAAATGGTAAGTAACTTATCTTAAATTTTGTCAAGATAGGTAACTTGTGTAGGTATTATGTTCCACCTCATAACATGCTGCTTTTACATATTATAAACAAAAGCTAATGTGCGATTTATAATTTCTAACATAACACGTACATTTTACTTCTCTGTGTTATCGTGATACCGTGGACGTCTACGATGACATCATCACGTTAGAAAACATATAAGCGCATATTAGCAACGTTTATCGATGTCTAAACATTATATACTTAACTTATGTAAACACGGTTTAAAAGAATTACCATAAACAGAGAGAGCAGCACAGAGCCTCCACCAAAGATGAACATCGCAAAGTACCAATAGGTAATGTCCGTCAATAAACAATTTGAAACAGAACAATAACGTGTAGGTCCTAAAGGCACAAACAGGCTGCCTACACGTAGGCTAAAACCTGTGCTAAAAGCCAATGCAGTGTAGTGCCCGTCGATAGTCAATGTACACCCTTTTTTTTTTTTTTCTCCCGCTCTAGGCGGATTGAAAGATAGGTATGAAGTAGCTTTTTTTTTTTTGTTGGGAAATTATCAAATAACTTCTCCCGCTCTAGGCGGAGCGGGAGGGCGTGTCAGACTCTTACTGACTAAAACCCACCCGTGTTCCTTCGGTTGCCCTGTTGCCGGGGGCCACGATCTCCCTTTCGGTTTTCTTCGCAACCCCGGCAGGCATCGGCCCTAGCGGACCCCGTCAATTATGCTGACATCTCTTTGAGGCGCGCGTGGAACACAACGCGCCGTCGACCCGGGCCTGGTCCTTATCGAACGGTGAGCTACCCATTGCTCACAGTCCGCAAGCCCGCGCCTACGGTGGCCGGAAAGTCAATGTACACCCTAAGGTAAATTTGAGCGTTGTAACATCATCCCATTGTGGACAATACAAAACACTATCTAATTATAAATATTGATTAATCTATTGTGCCCAGAATTCATGCGATTGTTTTTTGTCTATGATTGTTTGAAAATCTAAACATAAACAATAATACCTAATTAATAACTGATAATAATTAGTCATTTGATTTGAGATTCAAATAATGAAAGAAAGAATAGGAATCCGCCATCTTTAAATCATTTACAAAACATTTTTGAGACGCACATCACCTTGGAAGATTTCATTCGTTTTTCGTGGTATCCATTTCAATCAAAAATGTGTTTCACTCAAATAATACAGTTAGGTTGGTCAACAATTTTTATCTCTAATAAATCTGATATCAAAAGATTAAAATCATTCAATACAGAGGCTAAACAAAAAACGAATGAACACCTTGCAATGCCATTCAATAAAAACCGCGTAAACTAGAGCGTAAACCCAAAATATTAAGTCAATGACGAATCAAAATGGATTTACTCCGCAATATCTACCGAGACCAATCACAATTTTATGCACCAAAACTATTTCAGTCTTAATATTCAATTAGTCTGTGATGGTCCAAGTCTCCTGTTACCTGCCATTGTTATTTTTTGTCCCGCTCTAACGTTCGACGAACCTTTGGGGAGCAAAAAAGAAACAAAAAAAAATGGGACGCATTGCATTGTATGTTGAATTCGTTTGGAATCGTTCGAAGGTCCGTGAAATTTTATGAAGAATTTGTTGAACTATCAACAAATTCTTCATAAAATTGCAAACAGAATTGTAACAATATCAACAGTACTAACTGTTGATATTGTTACAATTCTGTTTGCTTGTAGTTTGAGCTTTAGGCCTGTGTAAGCAAACATACTTCCAACGCTCTTTAACTTTTTAACAGACTACATCTGCAAACGATGATTCCAAAACTTGTTAAATAAGAAAACAGATAATTTACATAAACCAATACTACTGATTGAGCTACAGATAACAAAGGACAATAACATGAAAAACTTTTCATTTACAAGACTTCACTGATATTATAAGTATAGAACGGTGAATGGTTGTCAAAGTTACCGAGACGAAGCCAAAAAAACTCATATTTCGGAGATAACTTGGGTGTCTTTCATAAATGGTTTTTTTATTGTCTTGATTCTAGAATGTTCTGATTAGAAATGCGACTATTATACACATAATCATAATTCCCGTAGCGATAACCGTATATCTGACTTTTGAAATAATTCAATGGCTATGATCATAAATTGTTGGAACGACGATCACTGAGATAGCTGTTTCGAACTACGCACAGACGGTTTTGAAAATAGAAACATGACTGCACATTTCAAATTCATTTTCTATCATTTCAGTTTTATTAGCCATCCAAATCTCAGCCGATATGAAATCTGCAGTGTGCGCACTGCTTTAAATCGGACTCATAATCTCGATGTAACCTTAACTGATGAATTTATCACTGTCAAATGTCACTGCAACATATATATCACGTATTTAAAATCCCCAAATCTCAGTTTACTCGACTCCAAAATGTGTCCCGTATTTTAGCTGCCAGTATATCAATTGCGAATTCATCTTTGGTTCCCAGATATGCTTTTGATAATGTCGATCAAGTTAAAATAAAACTTTCTTTAAAGGTATTTTCAGATTCGAGACTCGGATTCGATGTAAGGTCAAACATTAATTTGGGGTACGATGGTGCCCCAATCCTGATTTATTACTTTAATATGTTACGGTTATGTTGGTGGGGTGAGCAGAGTCGTGGTAACAGATGAGTTGGTTACGCATGTTATAACTTAGGAAGCGGTTCCTAATAATAATTTGATAAAACATGGAGTTGTATTGGGAAGTGGTAATGATGACCTTGATATTGTAATATGTTAAGGATTAGTAGACAGTTTTTAGACAGAGTTGTCACTTTTATTTCTTATCGGAACATGACATTTTTGTATCGTCTCTTGCAGACTATTCTGTATACTATTTAGTATGTTATCTGCTACTTCTACTTCTACATTGTATATAGCTCTAATTTAAATTCTGTTGATATTGAATATCTACTCAATAACTCCACACTGACAGTTAAGATATCTTGCTTTATAACGATAAGCTCTGTTTCACCCATTCCCAAATCAGATAGACGTATTACATTAGACCTCCGATATCTTCCAAAATGTTTCTCGAAACTATCGGTTACCAGTCAACGACGATTTTTAAGTTTCACACTAACGTATCACATTACATTTTAAAGTATTTTGCCAAGCAAAATTGAACCGTCACACTTTGGAATAAATACGTATAATTAGTGAAACGGCGGTTAATGGGGTTTCGAATTTTTTGTTTCCAAAAATTGGTCGAAATGATAATGGTTAACGAAGGTTCCTGTGGGCTCATTATTGTCCTTTTTTTCGCTCTTGGGGGTAGTTTTTAGAGATGTTACAGATAATAGTTTTCAAAACTTCTGTTGGAAAGAAATTATCTCTACCCTACATGTTGACATCGTGGTGGTTAGTTTTGTTGTCTCTGGCATTTAGGAGATGCTTTTGAAAAATGATCATGCTGTGAATGACGGAGAATGAAAGAATGCGGTAGTACTCTCAACTGGTGAATATGAAAAGATACTCAAATGGTATGGTATAAAAGGAAATGATTTTGAATAGCTAAGAATTGTAGTACATGCAGTTGTGAGTACTGACAACGACATCAATGTAAATGATAACTGACAGCATAATATGACAGGATTCATGAACGAACGAATTACGTGTGTAGCTAGGGTATGTTAAGGGCAAAAGGATAATGTAACGTATGCATAATGAGCAGATTTTACTTTTCTCTTAGGAAAAATACAATAGACTTGGATATATATAGTAACTTGTTCCGCTTAGCTATTTCTAAAGAGCCATAAAAAAAACTCCTGAAGGAAACGTCACGTGTTTCACCTCTCAACGAGGCATCCTCAGGATGACAATTGAGTTGTCGCGGACCCGAACGTGGCGTGTTGCCACACCGAGCGCTGGACGCAAAGATTGCAACGTCTATTGTATTTTATAATGGATTTCCGCAAGGTCACGCCTGAATGAATTAACTTTTTCTCTTAGGCCTGAGGAAAACTCTTTTAGCTTTAAACATGTCTTTGACAAACAGTGATCATCACATAGAAAGGTTTGTAGTTTTAGAAAGCACGTGGCATCCTCTAGTTCCACTTTATCCCCATAAGAGGTTTAACTACGGCTTTTTTCAAGCAAATCCTTTAACAATAGATTCTCCTTTCAAAGACGGGAACGGATTTCATTAGTAGTTAGCCATTGTAATTAAACCGAAACTAACTGTCCTTGCACCAGTTATTAGTTACAAACTGATTAATTTACGGTAGAAGAGGAATATACACTTATTGAAATAATTACGATAGAATAGCGTAACGATGGATGGATTGTGTGAAAGATGATATAGTAAGAAAGAAGAGATGTATGGAAGAAGACATGACGTCAAATAAATTGGGATAGTGATCAAAACAATAATATACATATAATAAAATAAAAAAACGTTTTTTTACAAAAAATATAACTCACTTCTAAAATACAAAGTAAAAAATAACTTTAATTTCGGAAGTCGGTGGGTGGCCTTGGATCAGTATTTTAGTTTTTTGACACTGACTTTGAAATTGAAGTTATTTTTCACTTTGTAGTTTGGAAGTCGGTTGTATTTTTTGTAAAAAAGTTTTTTTTTCCCTTTTTAGTTGGTTGGTTTGTAATTTATCTAAGTTAAAATAAATAGCCTTGTGTCAACTACTCTTCAAAAATACCGAAATCGCTATAGATGTGCCTATAATATTTGAAGACTTCCCTCGATTTCTACAAGATCCCATCATCAGATCGTGACCAAATGACAATGGGACTAACTTAAAAGTATAACCTTTCAAACAAAAAAGATTTTTTTTTAAATCGGTCAAGCCGTCTTCGAGTAATCGTGGAAAATTCATTTTTTTTTAAACCGACGAACTGAGAACCTCCTCCTTTTTTGAAGTCGGTTAATAATGATCATCGTCAGAATTAAAAATCTCCGAGAAGCCAGTTAGTAAAACTTTTATGAAAGTTTATTTGGCATAATTAACAGAAGAGTAGGTAGGTAAAACTTAGGTACACACGGCTACACATCAAGCTATACAATTCCAGTTTATGCTGATCTCGCATTGCATAGGATTTCCGTACAATGCGAGGTCAGCTTATACTGGAACTGTATAGCTTGATGTGTAGTCGTGTGTACCTTAGTTTTTCAGTAATAAAAATGAGTTTGAATGTCAAAAATCTTAAGGTAGGTAATTACTTATGTATCACATTAAAGCTATAACAACTGAACGATTTCGCATGAAACTTGAAGCACTGATAGAAAATATTCATGCGAAAAACAGTTCCAAAACTAGTGAAATAAAATTAGAGCTCTCCAATACCCGCTGCAACGGATTCTCTGCATGAGAGAAAAACGTACAAACTCTAAAAACGTGGAAGTTTCAACTGTCTACCATCAAATTGAATAGTTCAAAGGAGTTAGTCCGGTAAATAGTTTGTGTCCGACCGACAATCAGCCAAGCCTTAGGGCTGGTACTGCAGTATTTACAGATAAAATGCTTGAAATAGGTCAGATTATCGAAATCCATTAATTTAGCCTATCTTAGTCCTCTACTGGACATTGGTATATTGACTATAGGATCTCTAACTAAAGGGAAACCTGAATTTGCCTTCTATGTCTTGGCTTTCTCATTAAGTTATCTCCAGATATATATTTTCTTTATATTTTTCATTGATATAATTTTGTTTATCACTGTTACTTTATTACAAAACAGAATTTTTAAAATATAAGAAAATCTTCATTATAAATTTTACAAAATGAATAATGTAGCAGATATGCCCAATAAGCACGTAAGAGAGAATTTTGAAAAAAATGAGATAACCTTCAATAGTCTCTCTATTAGGACTTAGGCCAAGATTACAAAATGAATATAATGTAGCAGAATATGTCAGCTCATTTGCCAACCCTATTCCAACCGTCAAAGTTCCAGCTATGGAGTTACGAAACTCTAATCTTTCCGCCGTGATTTAGTACAAAACAATTATTCTGGAGATATCTTTGACGACGTGAACTTTACCGATTGTCATGTTATGGAATCATACTTTGAGAAATATCTCTATCCTGCTCTAGTTTACTTGTTTTCACTTTCTTTTCTGTGTCGTTACTTGGTTTGATGTGAGTTTTTTTACTAAGGTAGGGAATCGAGGAATCCTTTTCAGTTTTAGAGGTTATATTAATGTTATCCTTTCTCAATTTTAGTTTTTAAGATATTATTGTAAATTCTCCTATTCCTTATATTGACTGCCTCGTTGGTCTAGTGATCGCAAGCGCTACTGCTGAGCATGAGGTTCTGGGTTCGATCCTAGGTCGGGTAAAGTGTTATTTGGTTTTGCCACTAGAATTTTTTCAGTAGCAGCCCGGTGTCTGGATTTGTGCCCGGTTGATATCAATAGGCTCGTCCTCTATTACATGGGACTTAAACATAACTGGTGTAATGTGGGTTACTATATAGGGTGGCAGGGACATCGACGCGAAAACTGTAACCTTGGATTCACAGTACATGATTCGGAACCCTGCGTTGAAATTTTTCGTGGGTTATTAAAAAAAAATCTGTTGTTCCATACATTTTAACCGTGTAGGTATTGCACTTTTCTATGAAACAGCAGATTTTTTTTTATAACCGACGAAAAATATCAGCACAGGGGTTTTCAGAATCATGTACTGAATACATGGTAACCGTTTTCGCGTCGATGTCCCTGCCACCCTGTAGCTACACCTCTGCCTAACCCTTCGGGAATTATAGGCGTGATGTTATGTGCATTGTAAATTCCAAGCACGTTTTCAAAGTGAAACATAAGGTTCGATGTCAACCTCAATATATTATTTGGAAAAAGATTAAACATATGAGAATAGTATTATTTTAACTTTGTATGTAAAAATACAAAGTTTAAATAACTAGAAAAAACCTGGATTATTAGAAAATTACATAGTAACGGGAACTGGTTTGGGTAAAGACACAAAACTCGCCACACACGCATTAGGGATGAATGAACTGGCTGCTAATGATGACTGCACGACTAATTTGCAAAGCAAAACGGCCTTTTGCAAGCAAAGGGAAGGAAAGAGAAAAGGAGATAGATATAATAGTGTTGTCTCATTTGTTTAGACTAGTCGCTTTGAGGTCTTAGGCTTTAACAGATCGGATAGTGGTAATGGGTTCTCCTAGGAAGCTTTAACGGATCGGACAGTGATCGTGGGGTTCTCCTGAGAATTTCTTAATCTATCCTAGATTTTAGAATAGCCCAGTAAAGTCGTACAAAATATTGTCACCGATGAAATATGGGTTTTCAACATGTTCGCTCACCCCTTCTAAAAAAACGTGTTTGATATGTATTTTATTTCTCATAGAGTTGTACAATAAAACGTTAATACAACTTTCAATACTACATACCCTTTTAAACCCCAAGGAGGATGTAGGTAAAATTTAAGCGTGGAAGATCGCGTCACCGAGTCTGGTACAGAAAGGGGTAAATACAAAAGATCCTGAGAGAGGGTTGTTACTTGAAACCGGGTAAGTTTTTGACCCGTCTTTATTTATAGATATACAGGTAGACAATATAGTTAGAATTACAAAGTATCAAGGATGTGAGAATCATTAAGATAAAGAAATGGTATAGGATGAAGCCAGTATAGGTATCATAGTGATTCTTTTTTGCATTTTAAGTAATGGATGATGACTTTGATAACAAAATTATTCGTTATAACCAGTGATCGGATTAGGTAGATTGATTTGGGGTTAATGATCTGGCTCGTATATATTAGTATGGATATGCCTCCGGGATTCCGGGTTTTTTAAATTATTAAGATTTTTTTAAGGAAGTTGTAATGTGTAGAATAAAGAATACATCAATATGAATAAGAAATGTTTCACTCTTTTGCTGTTATTGCATTGAATGCGAAAAAATATTAAGAAGTATAAAAATTTATTTTTATTTATTTATTCAAGCATAGTAACAATTACAAGCAGCAGATAATACACTTACAAGAAATAACTACTAAATTAGTCATATTATGTAAGTTTTAAATGGACGCATAACAGGAAGATTCACTTTATTACTTGATAAATACGAAAAAAACAATTTTAAATGTTTATCTATCGCATTCTATAAATTTCTAATGTAGTAGTTTAAAAATCTTTACTTTTACAATATTTGATTGAATCCCGTAAGTACCAAAATGAAATCCCGGAAAAAGGCTTTTCCATGTTATGATTTCTATGACTATTCATGATGCGAGTACGTAAAATCAATCTACCTACTCCGATCACTGGTTATAACACTATTTAATTTTGGGTCAAACTCAAAGTTAACAATCATGAATATGAGTCGGTTTTGAAAGGGGTTAAAAGAATTGGTATTAGATGAAACCGGTACAAGACTGGAAACCTTTGATATTAAAATTGTCCGTGTATTAAAATCTCATATAAAGCATGTTATTATAACTCTACCTAATTTTGTGTTAAAGTTAACAGAACTTTAACTTTAATCGAGCAAAACCGGCTTTACATCGAAGTTCCATCAGCTAAAGAAGTTTTTAGTGGTACAGTTACGTGGACTTGAACTAGCACTGTAGTAAGATAATATATCAAAACGTTCGTTACTTTGTTGATGAGACATACCAAAGTCCACCTAGACACATCATAATTATGACGAAAATGTAAATTGTAATTAATATACACGATAAAGCTCTACGATATTTACATAAAATCATGTTAATTAATAACCTCGCATCCTTAGTTAATTCAAAGTCACGGATATTTTTCCCGGTATTCCTGTTACCAACTTTATTACATTAAAATCACTCCGGGAAGTTACTTCAACTGTGCCCATACGCTGATTGCTTCGCAGAAAAATAGAACCAGTAATATTGTCAACAAAAAAATTCATCGTAAAACGTTAACAGGTCAATTATATCAACCAATTAATTCGATTGAAACTGCCATATTCCAAATCGATTACTGTCATTCGATAGAAGAAAAAATACAGAATTTGATACAGAAAAAAGATACAGCTGTCGTTCAATTTGCATGCATATTAAAATGCGTTAAATTTTGTAACACTACGATATATAAAATTGGATGTTTCGTAATCTCCATTGCACACCGTTGTAGGCCCCAAGCGTTTACCTGTTTTTCATTCGAAAGCTTGTGCGAGGGAGACAACATACATATTCCAAAAGCGTATGAAGAATTCGAGGCAACAAGCGGCCAAGATCGGGGCCGATGCCACTGACAATGCACGATTCTGTGTCTGGTTATACTAAGCGACCGCTTTCAAAATACACGGGATTATTATAAATTGGGTGTTCGAGTGCGCCTCTCCATTTCGGCCGGCATTCAAGTGAAGCGTGGACGGTGTGGCAACCATGCGCGGCGCATTCTTCACCAATGGGGGCCAACTTCACGCAGTTGCGTCCAGACCGCCGACGAGGACGGACCCTTGTCGCTCGTGCCCCCAAAACTATCGTACAATAAACATTTAAACAATTCACAAGTGTTCCAAATCGATTCGAATTTTGTATAACGTACTATTTTAGTGATGGGTGATTATATTTAAGTGTTAAACAGAGCGCGTACATCGATAACGTACGATGACCGAAACTTTAAGTTGCGGAGAACGGAAAAAAGTTGTGGTGCCGAATGCACTCCCGTATACAAAAAATGTGTGCTTGTAATGTGATGGCCTGATGGGATCGCAGTGTGGCCAATACAGTGTAGTTAGTGATGTGTACTGTGATATAAAATTTCGGCAGTCGCGTAGATGATTGCCGTTCTTGAGTGTGATATTATTAGTTTATTAGTTACCAAAGATTCCTGATGATCTTGTACATTAGTTTGTGTTTCATATTGGTAGTTTTAGGTAAGTACAGTTATCTCAACAGTTGGTTTATTGTGGTCGTTACGCTATCTTGAATATTTATTAACATTACTACCATTAATTGCATTCTGAGTAATTATGACGGTGCTAAGATAAATTGTGCCGTAATCAATCAATCTAACTTACACTGAGCATTTGTAGTCATAACGGTTAACTATGAAATGCTGCTGCAATAATATTTTGATTAGGCGACTGAACTTGACATAGAAGTCGTTGACATAAATCAATGTCAGTTCCATGTTTAAACAAAAAAAAAAAAAAGAATTTTGAAATAGTGACGCCAAATAAAATCACTCAAATCTAAATTTAAAATCGACTAAGTTACTAAACGGGACGAAAGCGCCCGCATACACTAACACTTAGTAGTGATAAATTAAATAGTTATAAATTCCCAATCGTAACGGGAATGAACGTAGGCGTCCACAAATTCAGTTAACTTGACATTATTGCCTGTGCTTGCTCGTCCGTGTCAATTAGTACGTAGTTAATTAAAACTATCCTATTACTAAGACCACACAAGGAAAAAATAAAACAGAGATTTATATAGCCCTTGAAAAATAGAGTATTTAAGGTAGAACTTGAGCACGCAACAAAATCCGATATATATTTTTTAATCTCTAGAATCTCCTAAATGAAAAAGTTGTTTATAAAGAATGTAGAAAAAACAAAGGATCACAGACCGTATCTAAAGCGGTTTTTTTTAGAAACCTGAGCACGGTGAAGATAAGCATCTTGAAAATAATAGACTTGCCAAGTTGTGTTAACAAAAATACACGAAAACCTTTCGAGAGAGGTAAACAAAATGTCCAATACATGAATATTTCATATCCAATTACTATTGATGAAAACAGATAATCCAATAGAATTTGGAAGGGAAACGGCTCGAGCCCTAGGGATGTCCTAACCGCTAAAATCGACTGCAAATCCTAACTAATTGATGTTTCAATGAAACTGTTTGGGTAGAATTCTGATATATTTTAACGAAATGAATCCAGCATTTGAAATTCTTGAAGTCATAATAATGACTATGCTTTATCTAGCTTATTACAGCTTAACACTATTATAAAACTTATCAACTTATAAAGATTCTTGAAGAACGTAAAGATTCAAAAGACTTTAATCAATATTACCAATTTACGAAAAATTCGAAATATTACATTTTAATAAAATATTATACGAATTCCTATTGTACAAAAATCAAACGATCATAAAAATTGTGATATTTCATAAAAGAGTTTAATATTAAAGCTTACTCCAAAATTGAAACCACACCTCCGCAATTTCGTTGATGTTATTATAACCATTCATCATAAAAATAGGAGTAGCCTCTCAATTTTGTTTCTGTTCACCGAAAACGGAATGTTTAGCTAGTTTTTGTGGTATAATAAAAGTTATATATGTTATCCTGTTACGACCTAAATTAGTATCATAAATTGTCATATATGAATTTGTAGGAACAATATTTGTATCTAGTTTCTCTATGAAATTATTTAAGACGTCCGCAGAAAGATTTAATTTGTTTTGGACGAGAGCATCATTACTGTTCAATCCTATATCAATATCATCCTATCCATATAACTCAAATTTACTGCCGCAGACTTTATGATCCCCCATAATTTACTTCTGTCGCTGTCGTTGCTAATTTTCAATCATGAAAATTTCGTCTGTCCCTTCATAAAAAATTACGCTGACATTCAACAAATAAATAACATTAAAGATTCAAAACGTCCATTCGATCTTTTACGACATTTTCAATGGAATCAAGGATAAAAATTTAAAACGATATTTTTTAGAAAGTGCCTTCGGTAAACCGTAGCAAACTGAATTAGGAAGACGTGACTACGGAGCACGATTTCAGTTCCTTAGGCTTTTCTTTTTTATTTCTCAATGTATCTTTTTATGTTATGTAAGCGCTATATTTTAGTTCGACTGTGTTTCTCTTGATGTTTATTCTTTTTATCTTATTGCCTCAATGTTTCTGAATCTTGTATTTCATTCATTTTATTCGTCTTTCCTTGATACTATAAATGGTCTAGTTAACCCTTAAGCAAGCCGTTATCCTTAAACTACTTCGTAAATAAGTTTAGTGAAAATTGTAAGACATTAATTTCTTGTATTCATAAAATGCAATTATCGTGTCATCGGAATAATAATAATGTTCACATCACTAATCGAAAAAAAGCCACACAAGCACGCTGTAATTCTAATTCGTAATAATAATTTTAATAACAAAAAGTCGGTCGAGTGAAAATTTATTCTCTATTGTATTATCGAAATTACATTTTCGTAGACGTGAATCTCTCGAATATTGCCAAACATAATTTGCTTTTTAACAAAGAATTTATTTAACAGAAATTTTATTGTTCTTAAAATCTAATTTGACACCGCTTATTAAACGTTATTTGAATAAAGGTTATTCCTATACTGAGTATACTGTACACCAAAATATTTGATTTCAAGTTTCCTGCCGTTCGTCGCCGCACAGCGCCATCTAGCGTCGAATAGCGAAACTAAATTTGCTTCGCGCAAACAGCAAGTTGGTTTAATGGTCTTTTCATTGTTTATTTTGCGCTATAGTGATACAATAGGAACATAAATTATGAGTGACTTCGTAGAGCTTTGTATTCGAGGAAATGTTAGAGTATTCATTAAGTGTAATAACATGAATAACATTGGTAAAGTACAGTAACGGCCTTCAGTATGCAAATACAACAATAATATTTGAGAGCGTGCTTCTATTTTCTTCATTTGAGTGTCTTTAGTCGTAATTTCACGATCCTCTTAGTTTGGAGGAATTGTTCGTATATTTAAGATGCTTATTGTAAGGTATTTCAAGATTGACTGTTATTCTGGAAGAAACCTCGAGTTTCGAAATAGGTTTGTTTCAGTTTTGTTGTATCCTTAACATTATGTAATTCTGCTGTTGGATACTATTCGCTACGATCTTGGTTTTAGTCTCCCTGTCGTTTTTCACAACACCCACGGGAATTTAACTATCTGGTTTTACCTGGTTTTTACCTTTGATAAGCAATAAATTGGCTTCCGTTTTTTACATAAATTTTAACCTTTTTACATGATTTTATTGATAAATCATTATGAATGTATTCTTCACATTTCTTTGCTTCGTTATTTTAACGATGCGATGCGATCCTTATGATGTGCAGAAGCAAATTTTTGAGTTTGTTTTTTCTAAGAAATTATATACTATCCATGCTATTTTAAGTTAGGTATACATGGAAATGTCTCTCCGACAAGTTAATCATTATCATATCTAACCAGTTGGTTACAAACCTAAAACTTTGAGTTCGAAGTAGCCAGATAAAATGACTTGGTACTTTTATGCTTAAAAATCATTAAAAGTGGACAGAACTACTAAGTATCAGAAAAAATACAGACATTAGCTTCTCGTGCGTTATATTTCATTAATACGAAACGTTTCAAAATTATCTGTAAACAAAAAATACTATTCAAATAAAAACGAACCACAAGCAATATATCAAATATTAGCGACAAAATGTAACAGAGAGAAAAATGGAAAAATAAACAATATTTACTCACACGAAACAATTTCTCTTCTGAGCCCATACATCAAAGACACGTCACAAAGAATAGAGTTATGCCTCTTCCGTTGCCTTTTGTTTGTGTCGATGGAAAAAAACGAATAATAGAGGTTATGGTCTAATGGTAAATGTTTACCGAAAGCCACAATGTATTGTAGAATTTGACTTATGGCAACATTTTGGAAACCTATTTTCAGTTATGAACATAATAAGCGTGATAATGATGAAACGTTTCTAATGAATACTAGCTTCTACCCGCGACTTCATCTGCGTGGAATTTTATGTCTTATGACACTCGCCATTATTTAGGCTTCCCATTACCCCCTACATACAAATTCACTAATTTATTTCTTTATGATGTTAGTATAGATTAATAATCTATTACAAATGAACTATCGCTATCCATAAATTATATCAATACCGTAATCAGCACGCTTGTGATCGCCAAAATATTTTTAATTTTTCAAAACACTAAAAACTGTTGCTACTAATTTGATTTTTATTTTGACACAGATGGCAAACATTTTTCAAGCTTCTGAATTTTGATTGTTATCACAGATGGCCAATATTTCATTCAGAATAATTGTTGCCAAAATATATCCGTTCTTCGTTATTGCTAGTATATTAATATCTGCCAAACATCGGCTTACCTCATTCTACACCATGCTTTCCGTCAGCTCATCTGGCATAATATTATCGTGTCCCATTTAGTCTTTTGGTGTCACGTCTGCTACCCTAAATACCTTGGCATTTAGTCTAGTCTTAATTAAGTCTGGAGTGGATTTAGAGGGACTTTACTGTGGGAAGCTGCTCTAGGATTTATTATAGTTCAGTTTTGTTTATCCTTATGTAAAGTCGGGTTTTGGTGTTTGTAGGTATCATGAGTAAACAGATGAGTCGTGGGAAGTTTATTTTCTTGTTTTTGGTGAGACTTTGCAGGTATACGTACGACCCGTACGACTAATGGATTCTGTGAAGTTAGTTTTATAAAAACTATTTTTTGAGTCTAAAGTTAGTTTTGTCGAATGTTGTGAACCCGTAAATTAATGCTAATAAATAGCCTGCTGCAGCCCATTGCTTAGCAGATTTCTAGTTATTTTGATTGTAAGCTAAGGTGAACCGTGGGTTGTTGGTTTTGTCCACCTCATCCCGCCATCTTTATTTGGTGTGTCGTGACGTCTTCTAGCTGTTTCAAACGTCAACATAGTTGTTTCTTGCCCTAAAGCTCGTTGGACTTACGGCATAAATAACATTACAAAAACTAACAGACATCAGTAAAAATAATTTGACTTCCTACTTATTCTAACCCCCATTCACTCGTCAATAAATCTCGAAATTCCGAGTTACGCCAACAAAACGTAACATACGTAACGTTTACAAGATACAATAAAAATCAGTGTTACAACTGGCCATAACATATGCCATGTGGTAACATACGCACCCGTTACTTTAACGTAAACAAGATAAAATAAACAGTTTTCGTAAGAAAACTACGTACCACGTGAAATGTTACGAAACTGATGTTAGGATTTTAGGAACTTACTTACATGTTACGTGTAAACTTTTTTTTGAGTAACCTTAGTGAGTTGATTGTTTTTCTTTATAGTCATAAAGAAAAAAGCTTCTGCCCGCGACTTCCTCCGCCTGTTTTAATATAAAACATATCTCATAGCACATGTTTTTTTTAATTCGGATGAATTGTTTCGAAGATTACCTCTAACTTTTCTATGTAATATTATTAGTACAGATAAATAGGTTGTGAGTTCTTCCACTAGGAAACTCGCCAAAAAGCCACATTGTAGGTATTTATTCTCATTAGCGTAAAACAAGGTATGTATAAGTTATTTTTTTTTTACGAATCACAAGCTTTTTTATTATGTTATTGTTCATACAAAAGTCAGCTTTAATTACTGTAAGCATGATATGTACTCCAATTATGGCAAAAGAACATGTCTTTTTTTTTTCGTTCAAAAATCATCCGTAGGTATGTAAAAAAATAACAAGGAATTTCTTTTAGATTTTTAAAAAATAACAGCTATTTAAAATGCATTTCATTTTTGTAATTTGTTGAATAACCTTTCTCCAGATCTATGCCACATATGGTTGACGGTGATAAAACAACTTTTGTCTAGTTCCCGAGCAGTGAAAGTGTTATAAGTGTAATTTCCTATTTCTAATGGTAATAAAATAAAAATAGTTTTATGCTTCATAGTTTTCCAAGATATACGTAATTTTCGTAATAAAAAATTTGAAAAACTTAACAGATTGGCTACCTAATCCCTATTTAAAAGCATATTAAAACTACATTCTCCATAAATCTGTCATGTTTATATTAATTTCTGGTTAAACCTAATTTATAGTTTCAGTGCGGTTAAATTTAACTGTCGGCTTAGCTTCAACGAGATAGTTAAACTGTATAGTTAACTGTATTAGTTATTCTTTGCAGTCATAAAAACCAAGTTTATAGCGTGATAGCGATTTTTTCCTGTGTTTACTTTTTTACGAGTTTTGAACAGATCAAAAAGATTTTTTCCTGTTTAATATCGAAAGTTTTCGGGTTGAAATTGTTTTTTTTTTTATGAATCAGAAGCACAGTGTAGTGTGATTTATTTTAATGTGTTTTTATGAGGATTTTATGTAAATAATCGTAATTTTTCAGCTAGTCGAAAAGTTGCAAAATAAACAAAACTGTTAAAAGTACAGTTTTGTCGGTAGTTTCAATTGAAAAGGAAAGTCGTTCGGATCTTCATGGCTTTTAAAGCAAAGCAATAAAATTTATTGCTTTCGCTTCTTAACGTTTTGTTCCGTAACTTCTATATTATAATTTGGACTAACCTTTGAACTCTCTCACAATTACTAAAAAAAGTGAAGGTAGTTCCACACAATCTTCAATAACCACTTTTGTTTATGAACCATTTATCACAAATTTTATTATTTCTACTCAAAATCCTTCCCAAATAAATTACACTTAACCACTTCACATTTATCTTAACCAATAAATAACAACACTACTTCAAAATAACTTACAAAAAATGTCCCCAAAATACCGACTTCCTTTCCTAAATATAGTTTGAACCCTGCAAACTAAATGTTGATCCCTTTATGAAGAAATAGTGGTATAAACTTCTGCCACAGATGTTTTAAAACAAAGCAAAACACAGTCTTTGTTATTCCAGAAATGAAGTTTGTATAAAAATTTAAAACAAGGATTAAGTCTGAGATGATAGAGTGGATTAATCAGGTCGACTTATTAGCGAAACGTTTCGTTATTAAAAAAGTTCTAGCGAAGTAGATTAATCTGTTTTGTAGAGAAAAATAGTTAAGATTTATGTTTATGTGCATTAAAAATGGGTTGTAGCAAGATGATTGATGTAAAACAATGTAAACAGAAAAATACGTTGAGGATTTTTTTGGATTAAGATTTGTTTATTTTTAATTTCGTAAATAACACCATTATAGGCTGTAATGGTGGTATCGTATTTTTTGTTTCGATTATGTGTAAATGGGATTTGCGATTTTAATGGTAACTAAATCGAAGCGAAAAACAAACTCTGCAAAAATTTAAAATAAAATCTCATTTTATATTATACCTACGTACTTATGCTGAAGTCTCAACGACAAAAATTTTAAAGTAATCTCAAAAGAAGCAGACATAACATAAACACTAAAGAATATTTAGCTCTTATAACAAAAACTTTCGAAAACTGCAAGAAAACTAATATAAACAAACTAACAATTACTTGCCGAGACAGTTATTTTTAGTGAAACAACGAATTTTCTGTTGATATCTGTGAACCAACAAGCATTATTGTTTTGTTCAACGAAACTTTTCGTGAACTTTTAATGAATATTAGTTTTCGTTTTAAACTTTGATTGTCAGAAATCTAAACTAAAAATGTTTCTAAAAATTTATGATTCATAAAAGGCGGTGCAATTTCAAATTTCGTAGAGTTATACAAAGTGAATGAAATTACAAAGCCCTTTACTATATATCTGCCTATCAAATTAAGTGTAACTTAAAATAAGACTAAAGTTTAAACAGGCTAATAATGTTTGTTTTAATTAATTTTATGTAACCATCTCTTTATTGCACACAAATGGAGATTCATTATTTTCTAAAACTATTTTCTCTAAGAAAATATAAAGCTCTTACTATAATAAGACGAAAGTACTAAAAATTTTCTAAAGTAATTTTCAAGTTAAAAAATTGCATTTGTAATAACAATTTAGTTTTATGACATTGGTAGCTCTTGCATACAATACCTTCTTATATTTAAATATACAGATATTCTGCTGCATCTGTGTAGTCTCGGAGTCGACCACAATGAAAAAAAAAATAGGGCAACCTCATTTACTCGTAAAATATTTCCTATGCACGCAAAGTGCTGTCTATTTTCTTTTTTATTTGACAGAAGTTACACGCACTTTTACGTATACAACCTTCTTGTTACGAAAAATCATATTCAGTCCCCCATGGACGTCAAAAAACACTTCTTTCCTTATCCACCCTTCCATCACAACGAGCCAACAAATTGTTATTAACTTCTGAATAAGATATAATGCGATGTCAGTGTAGATAATACTTTACGTGATTGATAAGTCCTCGTTATAACCTATTATTTGCCAAAATATCGGCCACGATTAATAAACTCCTATACAAATAAGGAAATAAAGCAAATAATTTGTTTTATTACGTATTGCAGATCTTATAAATACTTATAATGTTTGTTTGGCGTGTCGTTTCTTTTTGGCCGAAATTGCTGTTATTTCTGTGGTATTATTATGTGGGTGGATCTTAAATGCGAGCGTGGCGCCATCTGTTATCGAGTAGCGGTAATGAGAAGCTTTTTTATTCTGTGCGAGTACAAAAGATACGTTGTTTGGTTTCGTTTATAGAATATAAATAGGTATTTATTGGTAAAACGTGTTTTGTGTGAATATGAAATTGTTTTGTAATGCTTATTAGAGCTTTACCTTGTCTAACCGAAAACCTTTTAGGACTTTTGTTTGTATTTCATTAAGTCCTATTTGAAACGTCTCGATTTTGATATTCATTATGTATAAAATTAAGGCACAAAGACCTCGAATTCTAAATATATTTTAACATATTTATATAAAACGTTATCGTTATAAAGTTTTATCAAAAACAAAAACGTGAAACCACTCGACATTAAACCCAAAACAATTCAAGATCCACTCATTATTTCGCTCAAATGTTAATTACTTAACTTTGGGGTCCACACACAAATTTTTAAGGCGCAAGACTCAGTAATTTTACACTCGTAAGTCCCGAAACCTGTATTTTCAACTTATCAGTGTCCGAGTTACTGTTGGGGGAGAATTCAAGGGGTTAAATTTTATGAGAAACAGTTTCAATATGGGGTTGTATTGTGCAAGTTTTATAATTATTTTGTAGTGGAGAATACTTTGACAGATGTTAATAAAACACTTCAGGGTAAAATTATGATGTGAACTGAGAATTTAATAGACATTCCTGCTAGGGTTACCACCCAGCACCCATCCGTATTTTTCGGCCATATCCGACGATGTCATTTGTCCGGACTTAAATGGCGATTTCTTTTTAAATAAAAAAGAAGTTAAATGAATAACGAAAAAAAAATTTAAAAGTAAAACTTCCGGATTTTTTGCAAATGTCCGACTTCTAGTCAGGTATTTTCAAATTTCGTAACGGTAACCTTAACTTTGGCAGTGACTGATAGGTTATTTAACGGTCATCTCAAAATCAGCCATTGAAATGTGTCCATCGTGGAAATTGAAAAGAGTATGCTTATGCTTAGATGGCTTAATCATGTTGAGAGGATGAATGAAAGGCGACTAACAAATGGTATTTACAAGGCAGAGGAGAGTAGAAACGCGGAAGGTGACGCCCTAGAAGGATATTATAGTGACCTTATTGATGATGTTCTTCAGAAGGCAGGAGAATTATGAGTACTCTAGGCCGTATATCACACATAACATAACATCACGTCTTGTTTCCCCGCAGGGTTGGGCAGAGGTGTCCCTGTAGCAGGTTCACCCACATTTCGTCAGTTATGTTATAAGTCCCATGTAATAGGGGGCGAGCCTATTGCCATCAACCGGGCACAAATCCAAACTCCAGGCTGCTACTGAGAAATTTCAGATTTCATTGGCCGTATATCAATGGTAACAAAACATCTAAGATGACCTCTTATTTTATTGGAACTCCGTGAAGGCCAGCTCAAGATCGAAGTCTGACCGCTGACGTGCGACCTCCTTTATCTATACGGCAATGCAGGGTAAAACGAAAAGGGAGGGGTATGGATCAGTAGGCGTCTCCTGATTGCTTTTTAGAGATTTGTGACTATAAGACCAGTCACTCCAAAAACAATTTCCACTCAAACTCCGCTCCCATGCATTCCACCACTCCACTTTGTGCTAAACGCTAACACATCAGTAAATAAAGTTGAATATCGCGTGCGCTCTTTGGTCGTGTTTGAGCACGGAACTAAATATCATAAGACTCCATTATTATTTCGTTTATAACTAAAGTAATAATTGATCTAGAGAAAAAATATCTTTTATCTGGATAATAGACTATATTTTCTTACTGTCAATAATTATTTTAGACATAAAAGCCGAGTAATCTTGTTTTTGTTTCAAATAGTCTTTAAAAAAGATATGATTTTCGAATAAAAAATTTATTAATTTATAGCGAAAATGTTCCAATTACGTAACTGTCTTATAATATGGAAAGAAAAAGATCCAATTAATCATATACTAAAGTTCCATTTTAATTGTATGCGTGACTTTTTCAGAATATTAATGCAAATTATCATTTAAATTAAGGAGATTAAGTCCAGATTACCTCAGACGTGTAGTACTCGAAACCGGCGTATGACCAGATGTATGAACGTAAACGAAGCAAAAAGTATGTAGGGATAGTAGCAGGTGGTATTCTGAAGTTTCTGCCTATCCACATAGGAAGAAGGCGTGAGGTTATGTATATTATGATCCTTCATGTAAAAACAAAGCTTGTCAAAATGTTGATTGAAATGCGAATACGACTGAAAGGTTTTCTTTAATCACATTGTTAAAATATATTAATTTTCACAATATTTCAGTACAAATTGGAGCGATTGTTTCAGGCAATTGACGTGTACTGTAATAATTGCTTTGTTTGTTGTTCAGTCGACATTTCGAGTCAATAAATGTTTCAGTATGTTCATGTAATTGCTGTAGAAGCTGATTAATTAAGTTTTTTTTATTAATAAACTATAAATTATTCTCTGTAATAATAATTTATTAGTGATGAAAATTTAATTAGTTAAGCAAAGCACAATATTTTGTACAGGCTTGTCTATATTTCTGTGGACTAAAATGTCTGATATAATTAAAGTCACACTTCTGTTATTAAAAACGTTCAAAATATAGTCGCAATGTCATCTTAGCGATGATTGTCGCTAAGATGACATTGATGACATTTAAAAAAATGACAAAATTTAGGGAAAGTAGAGCTATTTTTTTTTTGAAAAAACCTTAGCTTGTGGCGGCCTCTGCATCGCCACACTGACTCGAGCAAAATCCCGCATCGCGCAAGCAGTGTTTACCGCGCGACTAGCGTATATACAATGTCCCGATATCAATCGTCGGGCAGTAGCCCACCAGATACTATACCCGTCTTGGTCGGAGGATCCTCCCTTTTCTATGGAAGATGAGTGAACTTTACACTCTGATCCTCATGCTTCTATCAGCTCATCTACCCAGGGTATTGGCATGTAGTTAGGTATTAGGTATCACTACCTACTCGTTGAGGTTATTGTAACATCAATCACTCTGCCTACCCTTTTCTCAACTATGTTAGGGTCTGCTTCCAATCTAACCGGATGCAGTTGAATACCAGTATTTCACATGGAGCGACTTCTTATCTGACCTCCACAAATTAGGTTATTTTTACTTATTAGTAGAATAATCTTGTCATTGTGGTTGATATTACAATGTAACAATATACTTGCAATGCCACGAAATCGACCAAGCAGTTTTTACAAGTATAAACCAGTTTTTTTTTTCTATAAAAATGGAAACCATTTCAAGGCGTTAGGAAATTGCATCGTTGCGAAAACACAGTAATATCACTACGATGTTATCATTATTAGTCGTAAGACTTCCACTGCTGGACATAGGCCTGTTCCAAGCATCGCCACATCGACCGGTCCTGTGCTTCTCGTACCCAGCTGATTCCGACCTTCATCAAAGGAACAATTCTCATATTTTATGAACCTTCGCATCCTAATCTCTGTCTCATCTATCAAAAATATACCTCTGCATTTCCTGTGTATTTTTGTCAGATTGTGATTGAGATTCCGTGGATCGTGTCATAGAATTTACTTATTGACAACTTTTTGACATTTATTGTCGCCAGATGAGATCGCCTTGATTTTGAACGTTTTTAATTACGGGAATTTGGATTTTTTATTTACATTTAATAAGAGAAACTCTGAAAATGGGTGAAAGGTTGTCCGGAAATCGGTTGTCATGAGATGCGGAGGAACGAGAAAAATGTCGTGAGGAAGTTTTGAATATGAATGTCGGTGGCTATAAGAGTAGGGGAAGACCAACGCAACGATGGAATGGACTGTGTGAAAAATGACATGGTTATAAAGGGGGTGACTACCGAGGTGACGACTAATAGAAGAAAAAGACATGTTAAGCCGACCACAAATAAAATTGGGATATGATTAGGAGAATGATGAACCTGTTTTGCCGCACTGCTAAGCAAAGGTCTCTCGCATAACTTTCCACTGCTCCAAGTGTTTTGCCTTTTCCAGCCATTCTCCCGTAAACGCTCTGATAAAAATACAGTGGCACTCCGGGAGTGTTGACAGAAGTGAAAACTTGAAAAAAAATCAGCACCGCGGTAATCAACGCGTTGATGTCTTTTACTCCACGGTGTCGGTAACAGGTCGCGAAATCAATGGTTTATTTCCATCTTAAAAATGCCCAACTTGCCTAAAGAAGTGTTCACTTCAATAATAAATCATGTGATTTAAGTGACTTAAAGATGACTTAGTAATTAAACAGTTCATATTAAATCTAGACCTTAATCTAGACCAAAATTAATCCCAAACAAAGCACAGCTTACAATATTAACGTTGGTCTCGTATAAAGTTTCTTCAAGCAAAAAACTAGGCTGAAATGCAGACGTTAATAAATCAGTCTGGATACCCTTCAGACAGACATTTATTTATTCGGCGTGTACCTTATTTAATAAGGGTGAACAGAAGAATTGGCCCTAAGTGTTTTGTTTCATGATTATAATTGGAATGTTTATTAATTCTAAGTTTAGCAATTCTGAGATGGACTAATCTTGAGAAACCTCAAGAGGAATCGCCTTATTATATACTGGCTGCGCCCCGTGGTTTCAATCGCATTAGTCTCGATCCCGTGGGAATATCGGGATAAAAAGTATCTTATGTCCTAACCCAGGTCATGGTCTACCTATGTGCCAAATATCATACAAATCCGTTCAGCCGTTTTAGCATGAAAGCGTAGCAAACAAACTTACAAATTATGATCTTTTCTCTTTATAAATTAGTTTAAGTTTAGAAAACAGTCACACCACATGGGTTGAGCGATGGGTAATCTTGCGAGGTCGTCGATCCGTGGATGGGTGTCATCCACGGACCGACGACCTCGGCTATATGGATAGTCACCCGGTGACTATTCATATCGAAATTCATCCGTTCTTAGGGAAGCACGTTGTCGTTCGTTCCAGCTGTCATACGTGATCTTAGAAGCCCCAAAAATCTAACCACCAGTCTTACCAAGGGGTATCGTGTTACCCAGTAACTGGGTTGTGGAAGTCAGATAGGCAGGCCTAAAGTCAGGGTATAGTGATCAATTTTTACTCCAAATTAATCATTTCTTCACAAAATGGAATGGAAAATCAAAATAATTAATTATATCGCGTGACCCATATTATTAGCAGATTCGAAAACTATGAAATAGTCAAGATAACTCGTGTATTAAAAAGTAAACAGAACTCGGACCTAAAAACGTCTGCCCAGGTCTTTCGAAGGCCAACTGTATAGCATTAAATATTTCGTAACCATTTGTGTGAAACGTTGAATTATTTGAAGACAGTTTTTGCTCAGTTTGTTTGTTAGGTATTTCTTGATTTGTGCGCACTATTTGTATTTTATTCTTGTCAAAATAGTTAGGTATACCATCATACTTTAATGTTTTAATACCGCTTCCACACACACAGTACCATCGCGGAAACCCTTAGCTAACCACTTTGAAAACAAAATCCCGTGCACACGATAACCATAGCTGTTACCGCCCGGTTCTGTAGCAACCGAGTGCTGCAAGCAAGAATAGTTCTTACGGTGGGTAGTTATAGCTTTCCACGATGGTACTTATTTTTCCTGCCCCATTGGCCTCCTGGTCGCAAGCTCAACTGCTGAGCGTGGAGTCCTGGGTTCGATTCCGGGTCGGGCAAAGTGTTATTGGGCTTTCTATTAGGAATTTCTTAGTAGCAGCCCGGAGTTTGGAAGTTGGCGGTGTAATACCCCCGTGCCTCGAAAAGCACGTTAAGCCGTTGGCCCTGCGCCTGATCTCTCTCCGGTCGTGTCAGATTGCCGTCCCATCGGACTATGAGAGTGAGGGAACAGAGAGTGCACCTGTGTCTGCGCACACACTTGTGCACTATAATATCTCCCGCGCCGAAGGCTGGTCTCCGCTGAGATTGGACGCCATGGCCGAAATTCGGTCTAGAGACATTTATTTCTTATTTTTCCACTCTGCAAGCGGCATTTTGTTTTTGTTTTGATTGTTTGTTGTCATTTACCAGTATCTCAACTCAGAGTAATTACGTTTATGCAATGTGAATTAACTTTGGTCCCTGGCCTTGACATAAAGCAACGGACGAAGTTTTGCTTTTGGCTACATTAAAAGTGTGTAGGTATTTGTACTTTGTCTTTTTTTTGTAATGTGCGTGTTGTTTGCGCGGAATAATATTTCTCTTTCTTTCTTTTCTTTCTTTTCTTTCATTTCTTTCTTTCTTTCTTTCCTTAAAAAGGCGAAAGAAGGAATAACTCATTCTGTCTGTTATCTTATCACGGATTTTGATGTGGCGCATAGGTAGGCCATGACCTAGTTTAGGACACAGGATACTTTTTATCTCGATAGTACTTTCTCGTGAGACAATTCTCGGTCTCTACGCGAGCGAAGTCGCGGACAAAAGCTAGTCTCATATAAAATAAATGTAACTAATTATTTTGTCTTAAGAATTCCGCTAATATCGTACAGGAAAATAATAGCATTACGCTGACAGCAATATCTCAACCTGAACTAAGGTTGTACTATAACTTATCTCATGTCACATATATGTAGCAAATAGACGGTTTTCCCACCCCTACGCATGATTCATTGCTAGGGACAACTGTATCTGTTTCATGAGCCAGTGAATCGTAACCATTTATTTTCGATTAATGTTGGAACAATTGTCAGACGGGACAGTATTAATTGGAGTGTTCCGGTTTTTATGCCCGCACTAGTGTTGCGGTTTTTCGTTTATTTTTCGTGTAACCGCTGTATGCTTGCAGCAATTGATTAATGGTTACTGGAATTGTTGTTTTTTATTTTTTGTAATTTTTAAGTATTATTTTGCTGTTGAATGCAGCTGCCATTTTACAAAGTAGATATCAATAAGTCTTACATGCTAGTCAGCGTCTACCTAGCCTTTTCCCAACTATGTTGGGGTCGGCTTCCAGTCTAACCGAATGCAGTTGAATACCAGTGTTTTACATGGAGCGACTGCCTATCTGACCGCCACAACCCAGTTACTGGGTAATACGATACCTCTTAGTAAAGTCTTACATTTTAATAACTGTTTAAATATTTTGGCTTAGTTATTCAATGTTTATCTTTAAACTCAACTTCCCAGAACGCATATTGCCTATTTGATCTGAAGTCGAATTAAGTGCGAATTAATTTGATTGATAGTTGTCATTTTGGTCAGCCAATCACAACTGCTCAAATGATAATTTGACGGGCCGTTTACGGCTCTTTTAAGCAAGTAAAGCTAGCAGCTAGAAGCGAGTTGGCGAGCAGCGAGTGTGTAGTTCTGATAATTGTGTGTTTGTGTGTGTTGTGTGTTCTGTGTGTGTGTTGTGTGTGTGTTGTGTGTGTGTTGTGTGTGTGTTGTGGGTGCGCGAGTGCGGCGAGTAGAATGACTGCCCAGTCACTTGCTGGTAGGCGTATCTACCAAGCGAGAGTCTCTCGGCGAGTGTTCTGCTGCCCGCCCAGTGAGCGTCGCTGAGCGATTATTATCTTTGATAGCTCTTGAAGCTGCGACAAACTTGTGGAGAGAGAGAGTGAACAGTCAAAGATATGTTTAAAAAACCGTGTTCGATCCGAAAGGGGCTCATAGGTACTGCAATAACATAACCAAAAAGTAATAAAAAATCGAATTGTTATTGAAAATAAAAAAGTTATTGCTATTTAAAAATCATATTTTTAGTACCAAAATTACCCCATTTTTCAACAGGGGTCAAAACTTATTACTTGTAGACACCCGCTAAACGAAAGCCGTCCGCGCCCTATGTAATAAACCGGTAAATTCCGAAAAGAAAAAAAAAATTGACGATATTTTTTCGATTTTCCTGAAAATTACCACATAAATAGACTCTCAGTACGATACATAACAAAACCCTCACGGATCGGACAGGGTTTTTTTTTACATGTTGAATGTACCTATCTCTTTTACTTTTCTTAAGTGAGAAAATAGCCGATAGCTGCTTAATCAAGCTTTAAGACTACAGTATTAGGTACCTTTGTCCTACCGATATTAAAATTTATTAAATGTTAGGAATAAATTCCATTGAACAACTCTTGCTTTGAACATAATTCTATTGTTAATATAATGAAGAAAATCTTAATTAAAAACTTAATTTCTTCGTATACAGCCGGCTTTTATTTATTTAGAATAATCAACGTTCAAAAATAACTAGATTAGTGTTCTCATGTGGAGTATACCAAGAAGGAAGGGACAAGAAACAGATATTTGAAAACCAAGGAAATTAGCGCTTTTGTCATGTCTAACATGAAAGAAAGAAAGAAAGAAAAATGGGTTTATTTGTCACAGAGACACGTGCATACATAAAAGACAAGAGTAAACGAAAACAACAGAAGTACATAATAAATCACGAGCGTAAAACAGAAATTAGTCGGCAGCTGCACGACATGACTGTGACAAGAAGGCTTCCACTCAGCATGATGCAGTGCTATGGGGAACCCACAGCACAGCGCTGATTGACGATATTTTACCGTGGCTTAAAGGGTCTTTCAAACAGGCGCGACAAGCGACGCGAAACAAAGACACCGCTCGTCGCGCGACGAGCGGTGTCTTTGTGTCGCGTCGCGTGTCGCGCCTGTTTGAAAGAGCCTTTACTCGGGGCTGACGTCTGTGCAAAGAGTAGTCATAAATTTCTTTACATTTTACCTCCCTATGTTACCGTAATGCCGTGACGCGTGGATGTGGACGTCCACGATAATATCGTCACGTTAGAAATTATAAAAGCGCGGAATCGTAAAACAATTACGGAACAACATAAGTGTCAGTTTTCTATCTTCGACGTAATGACGCTATTGCAATATTTGGGAGAATAATTTATAGCTGTTTGTAATGCCTCTAATTCGTCTTACATTTTTCGTTCCAACGAAATATGTTGGTTTTTCTTCGAAAAGACAGCGTTTTCCAAACATAAAAAAATAAAATTGTTTATTTCAATTACAAAAGGCATTTAGACACACTAATGTTGGAGATCACCTTTTAAGCAAGCAATTGCTTGTGTTAGGAGAACATAAAACCTTACAGTATTTCGACAAAAAAACGAAATAAACAATTTAAAAAATGCGCATGCAATTTGAAACTGCCGTGTTCTAAACCATTTTAAAATACATACTAAGATTATAAAAAAGCTTATGGCTAAGTAATAACAGCCGCACGGGTCGATTGAACAGGTTAAGCAACGCTTGCTGCGGTTGGTCCGTGAATGGATGACCATCTTTGCATACCAAGACCGAGGGTTCTTGGCGTGCCTCGGAAAGCACGTTAAGCCATTGGTCCCAGCTGTGATTTGTCGATCTTGGACAGTCGTTACGGATCCTCAGAAGCCCAAAAGTCTGACAACCAGTCTTGCAAAGCGGTATCGTGTTACCCAGTACCTGGGTTGTGGCTGGTATTCAACTGCATCCGGTTAGATTGGACGCCGTCCCCAAAATGGTTGGGAAAAAGCTAGGCAGATTGATTGTGAACCTCTGCTACAAAAGACACTACCTTATCTTAATTAATATCTCACGGCACTTCTAAACCTTTTAATTTCTCAAGAAAAACGAAGCAAGAAAATGCTCAACTCTCGTTCAATTCTATTTAAAACGTAGAAACAAAAGCTTTAATAATAAAATCGTCAGCGGAAACGTACAATAGGTGCCTGCAATAACATTAACTTTTGTTGGAGTTTTCATTGTTTTTCCAGGACTGCTTGAAGACAATGATTATTAAATAATAATTGGACGAAGGTACCTAATCCTTTCGTTTTCTTTGGCGTAGGTAAATTCGGGAAAATTAACTGTTATTTTTTTTTAATACCGACTTATATTATCCGTATATTCAAATCCCAACTGTCATTATGACATTAATTTATGTGAAACTACCTGCGCCCCGCGGTTTCACCCATATAAGCTATGTCCTAGCCCTGGTCTATCTATGTAACAAATTTCATCCAAATCCGTTCAGCCGTTTTGGCGTGAAAGCGTAACAAACAAACAAACTCACTTTCGCATTTATTAGTTAGGATCGCACCGGTGACTGAAAACTTGTATGGATATCGGTTTTCGAGGTATGGGCATGTGATGCGGAGGAATGAGAAAAAATCTTGTTTTTTTGAGCTTGTACCTTTGCGACCGAGCTCTGCTGGGGTGAAAATAGAAATAAACATATCATCCAGGTATACCAACGTTGTATCACATTCCCCAGGCTGTGTAAATAGAGAAATCGAATTTTCCCAGATATGAGACCTAGCTAGATCGATTTTTTTTCCCTTATATTGCAACTTTCATCGAAATCGTTAGAGCCGTTTTCGAGAACATGATTACAAATATCGTCGCGCGACGAGCGGTGTCTTTGTGTCGCGTCGCGTGTCGCTCCTGTTTGAAAGACCCTTCAAGCGTTTTTTTTTCATTTTAAAGATAATTTAATTATTTATCTTTTAATATACGTGTTTTATTAAAATACCTTTTGTTTTATGTATAATAAATTAATATATATAATTTGGTACAGCGCTCCTTCACATGGGCGAGTCCTATTACTGGCTGGACGTACGACGCGTTGCGTGAGCTCAGCACAGAACACGAAAGCTAACCACTCAAGGTCACTGGCGTTTAGTCGCGTCCTAATTTCTTTTTGTTTTATCGTGTTAAGAAATGGATATCAACTCATCACGTCTGCAGAGTTTTGCTAGCTAATTTTATTTGAACCTGTATAGTTCAAGACTGAATGAAGGAACGAAGCTTTGGAGGAAGTTTCTAATTACGGAAATTGGTTTAAGGGGTCTATAGTATTAAATTTAAATTTTCCTAAAACTTAGTTTGGGAGTTAATGATGCTCAAATTAAACTTTGTCGACTGTCGTTCAACTAGTTCTTGTTAATATAAAAGAAGTAGCTTCTGCGCACGACTTCGCGTGAAATTTCGGCCCCCGACCGATCTTGTTGCATCGCATCGCATCGTCCGCGCTATGATTTCCTTTTCGCTAAGCGTTCTTTCTGACTTTTTTTGCGCTGCGAGCACTGGACGAAGAGATTGCAAACGTCAATTGTATTTTTAATGGATTTTCGCAAGGTCACGCCTGAATCATTTAACTCCCTTTAGATATGTCCAGCTGTGGGCTTTGTTAAAACGAAAACGTCTTAATTCCTAGTATTTTATCCAATTAAAATCCAAGTACATTAGATTAACCCTCCAAGCTTTGGCATCCCTTCCGATAAACAAAAAACTTGGCAATGGAATTCACTCGAATTTATTAATTCCATTTTGTAATTCCAATTTGTAACAGTGTTAAACTTTTAATTTCGAACGGCTACCGTTTCGGCATTATGTTAAAGGGAATTACGTCTACGTGTCTCGAAAGCGTTATTTTTTTGTAACGTTATTTTCGTTACGTTATTTGGGTTATAAAAATTAGGTTCGTAATGTTTTTTCGGCTGTGCTGTTTAATTTTATGCTTAAATGTTTTTTGTGTTAATGAAAGTTTTGTACGTTTTGTTCTCATTTTCTTAATGAATTTTAGAATTAGACAAAATATTTAACGTTTTTTTTTTTTTATTATTTTCATGTGCCTTTAGTTACATGTATTAAAACCAGCGTACCAATTAAAGTTCTGCAAAGTTATTTCAACATATGTGTCAGGATGAACTACGTGCTCCTTTAAATCAATCTTGTCAGTTCAGTCAGTTCCTCTGTGGTTGAGGATTCCGGGTGAAGCTCGCTTCCACCTTCGGCCTGATCATCACTTACCGGTAGGTGAGATGTAAACCAAGAACTTCCCCTTGTGGTTAAAAAAAATGCCAAAGTAGATTTTAACAAGTTCTCAACTTCAAATTCTCACTTAAGAAAACGGTTGTTAGAGGCTGTGCTACGTATATCTTGGAGTAATAATAATAATAAAGCCCTGTCCTCTATGTCTGTCCTGTCGTCAAAAAAGTGCTTAAAAATCCTCTATATGTTTCATTAAATAAAACCGCAAATCATGAAAATCTGACGCTCAATCCTATTTACAAAAGCTCAAATAACATACCTCTATCGATTCCTCAGAAAAATACTTACCTATAAGGAAAAAAGTGCATCGATAATTGAATCATCACGTTTACCACCTTTAGGAGTGAGTCAGTGCTGAAAACCGCACTCGATGTGAATCATCTATAATTACCAACATTTTTATTGCCATCCTAACTGCTTTGGTATCGGTAATTTGGTTTCTGTGGAGTTCCTTGACTAGCTATTTTGTTGGGTTCTGGTTGAGTATTGTAGTCTCCTATCCTATGATAAAAAAGATTAAAAATAAAGGCCCATAATACCTATCCTATTTCTTTTTTGTTCAAGATTGCATAGCTTAAAAATATATATAAATTCAAAAGTCTTTTATTCAAACTAGGCTTAGAATCAGCACTTTTCGAACGTCAAAATTTCATAAGACAGTCCCCCAAAACGCCCACCTTTACCACTTCCTAGTGCTTTAGCTAGGAAGATGTGGCGCAACTAACTCCCCAGCAGCACAGCTGTCTGTTCAGTTAGAAGAACTTGATTCTATACAATAGTAGGTAGGTATTGCAGTTCCAATAATATTACATACATACATGTCAAATTGATAACCTCCTTTTTTTAAGAAGTCGGTTAAAAGTACCCAGTTACCCATTACTCACCCTACTTTTATTTAGTAAAAACTAAAAAGCAACTGAATAGTATTCTTCTACTGTTCTTGGGCAATGAAACCTGAGCTTAACTAATTTTTTTCTTTAAAAATTAAACAATACAGGCATTTTTGCACGACCAAATGAATTCACAGAAATCTGACTCATAACAAAAAATTCACGAAAAACAAAAAAAAAAGGTCCCATTATAAAACGATTCGCGCTTGGCCGCAATTTTTTATCTGTATTCACACATTTTATAATAATGCCTTACCAAATAATAATAGGTGGTCGTGAATAAAATGGCATTGCTTTTTTATTTGTCAAAAAAACCACTAATTTGGGCTCTTTGAAATGGTTATTTCCTGTTTAGTGTTGCCTACTGTAATTTTTGCGTGGCCATCGCGTGAGGTTAAATACGCGGTACTTAGCATTATGTGAACGATATAGAATTTATAGCCTAATTTTAGTTGAATTACTTTTTCATGAGACTAGCTAGAAGTTAGACTATTTTCACATGTTAGTCCGAATCTGGGTAGCTAACAATGTATCAAACTATTTAGGTCATTGTGTTTTTCTGAACACAAATAGTTCCAATATCGACTATTTGATTACATATCTACAGTGATTGCCAGGTCAAAGATCGCATAGTGAATAATTAATGTTCGGTTACTAGGCCAAGGAATATAAGAAGCGATGACTAACATTTAGCAAGTTTCTTCGCTCCTACAAACTCTATAAGTACCTCAAGCATTACCAAACAAAAAACTTAGGCACTGTTTCAAAAGCACACTAGCGCCATTGCCAACACTAGTGGCATTTCGACGCAACCTCATTAGCCCAACCATAAAACATTAACAATGTATTTTTCAAAGTTAAAAATGGAATGTTCAGCGTTTGAACTTTTGAAGAAAGAACTACTTTCTTCATTCTATTTAAAAAGTTGCGCTTAACGTTTAAAGCGTTATTGAGGCCACGATTATACGAGTTCGTACTTCGTACTTCATAAACATGGAGTAACGGTAAAATATTTTCGATTTTAAATTTAGAATGGAAGAAAAACATACTGTGTCAACTGCTTGTCAAATCGCGCAAGGAATAATGGGTTCTTTACAAAATGGTTGATGGTGGACATAATATGTCAACATGTACTGATAAATTACTAATACATACTTTGATTGACGTTTAAAAGTGAAGCAAAGTAAGTCTTAGTCATTGTGTAGGTATACCTAGAATGAACGGACGACACTCCAAGCACTTACCAGTAATGTTTGTTATGGTTTTCTTGTACTACTTCGATAAATCAATAAAGGATAGGTATTTCACTAACATGTCAACGAACCTATTCATGACACATGTCATGACATCATCCTAATATTATCAGCTTGTAATCCCCTGCCGATTATGGTCCTTCTTCGTAATCTATTCCACTGAAATCATTACGTCAATATTTACAATAGCTGTCATCTTAAATAATAATAATTCCTTGGAGTAACTCGGGAATTAATGTATGAGATGCTTATCTTTTTAGAACAAAAGAATGGAGTAACACACATAACATAACATCACGCCTGTAATCCCCGAAGGGTTAGGCAGAGGTGTACCTTTAGTACACCCACATTTCGCCAGTTATGTTTATGTCCCATGTAATAGGGGGCGAGCCTATTGCCATCAACCGGGCACAAATCCAGACTTTGGGCTGCTACTGAGAAATTCCAGATGGAAAAACCCCATAACACTTTGCCCAACCCGGGAATCGAACCCAGGACCTCATACTTAGCAGTAGCGCTTGCGACCACTAGACCAATGAGACAGTCAGTGGAGTACTTTGGGAATAACCTCGACTTACAGGCCTATCTGTAGAACTATGAAAATATTTTTATTTGTTATAGGACAGAAATCATTCACTTCAAAAGTGTTTAAAAATCTCCGAGTAATCTATGAAAATAGAGTGAACAGACAGCCTCACGTTATTAACGTGGGTCCACAAGACGTTAAATTAATAAAGTAGGTCAAAGAACAAAGAGTTCATTTTATAAACTGTAAACATCGAAATAGAACACTTGACCTAACAGTTAAACAATGGCTTTTATCTCATTCCACTGAACTCCAAATTCGATAACCTGTGAGAACAGCAAATATGTCTAATTTGATATGTTATGCGATACTGGCTGTTCATATTTTATTCTTTTGTCTCTGGCAATCGCGATTTCAAAATGAAGTGTTCGAAGTTTGATTGAGCAATCGATTTTAAAAAGGCGCGTAAATGGCTTGGTGTTTTATTTTATCTTTATGTATTTATTATGCAAAAAGTTTGCTTATCTGTAGTTTATTAATCGAAACATGTTTTTAAAATGTCTAAATTCGTAACTTAAATTTTTAAAGGTAGATTAAATCGCAGACGCTACGTGTAGGTACCTCAATTTTAATCATATCGTCAATTATATTTACTGGATACTCCAGAGGGAAATAAATTATCTTGATAAAGAGGGAATGACGTCAAAGCATACACTTATCACTTCAGTTTCTCTGTACTCAGTACATTCATTTTAAATAGAAGGTATTGCGTAATCGAATTTATGGAACGCGTTCGAACACGTTCCAATTTTAAATATCATAATATTCTTAATTCAAATGTGACGTTTGATTGATAATTTCCGCCATGTTGTAATAATTACGCGCCATTTATTACTAATATTCTTTTCAATGCGAATGTTTTTTTGAATAATGTTTCAATTAATTGAATTAATATTCCTACAATAAATTAATGATAATAGAACTGTTCGTCTGTATTGCTAATTTTTTCCTGTGTAAGTTTTTATGAAACGTTGATAAAATAAGTATCACAGAGTTAAGGCTCGTGCGAACTGGCGCGATATCGCGGGCGCTACAGGCAGCGCGACCCTTGTAGCGGCTGCGATATCGCGCTGGTCTGCACGAGCATTAAGAGCTTTTAATAAATTGGTATTTAACTTGTACAGATGTTTATTATTAACCTATACCATTTTATTTCATTAAAGTGAAGAAATTCGACTTAAAATACGATAGCTGCCTAGTCTCTTCAAATTCATAACAATTAAAGAAATTTCACCGTATTTCATTATTTGCATAATATTTCCCATACACATTTCATTATTCGTACACCGTTGTTCGCCGTTTTCTACACACAAATTGTAAATTTTCGTGATATTCAAATTTTTAATAAAACAAAATGAACATTCCATATTTTAAAAAAAAGTAGTGGCACTCCGGGAGTGCCGACAGAAGTGAAAACTTGAACAAGATCGCCTTGGTGGAAGAAAAATACTTGTATAAAACATTGGTCCGTAACGTTATCTAAATAAAAAGCACAATCGCGTTTACAAAAAAATATACTTCCGAAACCTTTAAAGTAAAAATACTTGCATAGAACATTGATCCGTAACGTAATATAAATAAAAAGCACAATCGCGTTTACAAAAATGAGGTGTCATCATGGTGTCGCGAAATTATTGGTTTAGTTCCATCTCAAAAATTCCCAACGCGCCTTAAGAAGTTTTCACTTCAAAAACTATTACAACGACAACAATAATAACCCTACACCTTCAACACGTAATAACGTACAGTTGCACCGAGAATATATTTCAACCCTCGACTCATCAGCAAACTCGACCCCCTGACAGGAACGACTCAACCCCCGACTGCACAAACTCACCCCCGGCCCCGCCGCGTTGACCGACGTAGGTACAATGTTGACAAGGGGTGACATTACCTAAACCATTACCTACCAATTTTAGCCAAACCTCGTTTGACTATTTTACAGTCTAATTTACTACTGTAAGTTTAGTCAACTAACTGGACAATTGTAAGAGGCACTTACTTCATGTAGAATAGTGCAAACTGTGCTTTGTGTGCAAAGCGCAACGATAATAATACAACCAAAGGGGGATAAGAAAAAAATTATCTAGCTAGATTAATCCCCGAGTTCTAGTTCTAGCTCTATTTTAACGCACAAAATAACTTTATACCCGGTTTCTAAATTGACAATATGAAATTGAGAACTTGTCATACATTAGTCTTAGCAACTTAAGGTGAAACCCCGCGAAATGCAATATTTCTTTGCAATTTCGGGCTACATTGAAGGAATCACCTTAAGTAAGTTTTGCTAAAGGAGTTCGACAAGTTCTCAATCCAGAAACCAGTTGTTAGCCTCAATTCCTTGATAAATCTCAGTAAAAAATTCACTAGATCTTAGATTTATTTGGTCCTACTTACAAAATCTAACGATATGTTTTCTTTTATTTCCAGCTGATCCGTTGCCAGGCAAGCACGTACCGCTAGAAAGCTATGAGAGCGAACTGGAGAGGGAACACGCGCTGCCGACATCCGTCCCCAACGCTGACATACTCAAGACTAACAGCAACCCGACGTATCATAAGCCGAGGTAAGCTTCAATGTAGTTTTTTTCTTTTCTTTTAAGGCACAGAACCTTTTTTTGTTTCGTTCGTATTTCAAATCGCAGACTAAGTATGTAGGTCCTACAAGTATTGTCTTAGGAATATGTAGGTGTCCATAGTTCTAGGAATTGAATTCGCAACTAACAGCGCAAAAGCTTTCAATCAGACAGTGTGACTAATGAGCCGTCAGTGAAAAACAGATAGTTTTTTTGTTTTAATACACTTTAGGTGCTTACTTTTATTTAAACTAGGCTTGTAATCGTAAAATCTCGAATATACGTTCCTAATTACAGCAATTAAAATACTTTACAGACACAAACAGGTAGACAGAAATAAAAAAGGAACATTATCGTTAAATTCAAAATGGGATGGCCGCTAATCGTGATTTTACGTGATGCGTAAAACGGACTATTCTTTACGCGGCGCATAAAAAGGTAGATTTCTCACGGACCGTTTAGTTTGTCCAAATCGTAAAATTGACATAACCTAGCAGTATTAATTTTCGAACGATTAGTTTTGTTTAGGGTTGGCAACGAAATTTAAAAGGTTTTACCAAGAAAAAAGTACATTAAAAAAGAGAAATTCTCGCTGAACAAACACTGAAGCAGAAAAGAACTTTGACTCAAAGAAAAAAATACAATACAGAGATTAAATATGCGAAAGGAAGAGGGCGTTAAATAAATGAATTAAACAAAGTTAAACTAATATTGGTTTAACTTCGCGTTTCTGTTTAAACAGAGATATTACAATAATAAAGCAACGTTAGCTTATTTTTACAACTTTTATTTATTTATTTCTGATTCTTTTCTTCGTAGACAGGATAAAAAAGATCAAAACAATCTGAGTAATCCTAATTAACTTAATGAATAAAAACATGCAAAAAAAAATTTAAGATCTTTTCTGGAGCTTCTGGTACAAAACAATTTATATATATCAACGAGCTGATAATTAGTGATCGGAGAAAGTAGATTGATTTTACGTACTCGCATCATGAATAGTCATAGAAATCTCTGATTTGATAATTTTGGTACTTACGGGATTAAATCAAAAATTGTAAAAGTAATGATTTTTAAACTACTACATTAGAAATTTATAGAATGCGATAAATAAAAAATTAAAATGGTTTTTTTCTTATTTATCAAGTAATAAAGTGAATCTTACTGTTGTGCGTCCATTGAAAACTGACATAATATGACTAATTTAGTAGTTATTTCTTGCAAGTATATTATCTGCTGCTTGTAATTGTTACTATTCTTGAATAAATAAATAAATATATTTTTTTATACTTCTTTATATTTTTTCGCATTCAATGCAGCAAAAGGGTTAAACATTTCTTATTCATATTGATGTATTCTTTATTCTACACATTACAACCTTTGAAATTCTTTAAAAAATCTTAATAATTTAAAAATCCCGGAATCCCGGAGGCATATCCATACCAATGTATAAGTGCCGGTTCATTGACCTACCTACTCCGATCACTGCTGATAATAATAAATAACAATTTGTTTCCATTTCCAATATTTTTTCAACAGTTATGCACTAGAGATCGCAGTCCAATTAAATTCAGGTTTGCTCACGAATTCACGAAGTATTCATTAAGGAAGCTCCGGTAAAGCCTAGCCCACACCGCGATTAAAAATCGTGCGAACTATTTATAGCAATTCTGTAACACATAGAGTCTTATGTATCTACACGCATTGCCGATTTAAAATTCGCGCTCGTTGCAATGCTGTACGCTGAATATAAATTGTGCGAATAAAAATCGCGCGAATGAAATTCGCAGTGCGCGCTAGGTCTAAGCACGGGTAATTTTATGGCGCGATGATTTTTTTATCGCGCACTGGATTTTGAAGAAAGTGTATTTAACTCTAAGGGAACTCTAAGGGAACTTGACACTTAAAGGCTCGTGCAGACCAGCGCGATATCGCGGGTTCTACAGGCAGCGCGATCCTTGTAGCGCCCGCGATATCGCGCTGGTGTGCACGACGAGCCTTAAACTCGTAACTGATGTTTTAAACAAAAACATCTGTATAGGTATATTTTTAATCTTGTAAATTAATTAATGCACAAATAATTTTTAATTAAGAACTTCTCGCAACCCTAATTTCATCGCCATTATCTCTCACAAATATATATTAATTGGTAATTTCTGGAAAAACCAGTTCCTTAATTTTATTGAGATCTCAAATACTCATTTCCCGTGATTTTATTGATATCACAACATTAAGTCGAGGTTTTATAATCTAAGTTTATAGCTTTATTTTCGAACTTATCTGATAATAAAAGAAAACATTGAATTAACGGGTGATTTAGACAAAAATTGGTCACTAATAAATATGCAATGAGCTGACTATTAATTATTTCGTTAACAGAATCCACTCGTCTGTAAAGATTTTATTTTCTGTTAGAATATTATGAACTAGCTTCTGCTCACGAGTTCGTCCACGTTGAAGATAACTATACCATAAAACGTATCCTATGATACTTGGCAATGGTGTAACTTTCTGTCATTGAAAGAATTTTTGTAATCAGTTCAGTGCTTCCAGTGTCTCTGTGGCGGCATTTACATTGCCACATGCGAACTACGCATCACATCTGACGTCACCAAAAATCCTGCATCGCGCTAGCAAGGTTTTCCGCGCGACTAGCATATATACACAATCAAAAGTGTCTAGGGATAGGATAGAGAGTACATTTTTAACTATAAAAAATTATCCAGTTAATATTTACCAAATCGGGGTCTTCCAGACTTCTTACTTTAATTCCTATGTTTAAGTTACTAATGTAACATGTATGTGTGTGTATTTGTGAGAGAGTGTGTGTGTGTGTGTGTGTGTGTGTGTGTGTGTATATGTGGGTTAGTTATGTGTTACTTACTTATCTCTATATTTTTTTAAAATTAAGAAAAAAATTAAATATTTTGCTTATTGTGGGGAATTAACCTAAGTTAATGTCGTCAATTAAATGGCAACGTCCCGACATCATTCGTCGGGCAGTAGCCCACCAGATATAACACCCGTCTGGTCGGAGGATCCTACTTTTTCTATGGAGGATGAGTGAATCTTACGCCACGTTCCTCATACCTCTTACAAAAAACAAAAACATTTTTGTTTCACCTTTGAAAATGTTAAATATATAATATTTTTCGACTAACCGAAATAAAAATAGCATATTCATTTAATATAGCACCAATAGTTGATTTTCGTACAGTACTGACAGACGCAGCCCATAAGCCAGATCATATCTTCAAAATTAATGTCCCAGAATAATTTAACAGCAATAAAAAAGATTCCTCCTCTAAACTATCCTTTACAAAACCATTTGGCTAACCTTAGAATAATTTCTGGAAAGAAATAATTTAACTTAGAAGACATTATGTCTCTTAATGTACCTTTTTACGGCGTAACTTTGAAAATGAACCCCGATTCAAACATTTTTTAATCTCACAAAATACTAAAGAGATTGGTCCATTTGATTTTGGGGAAGATTTTATTTCTGTAGGCTTTGAAATCAGGTTAAAAAAAAAATACCTGATCTTCGGTTTCAAGAAAGCTTTTTTCGGAAAAAAAAATCCACGAAATCATGATGAATATATATGATTTGCTGTTAGTAATTTTAATAACGTTTGCATTATAATCTTAGTATCAGTCTCAGTCAGTTGACATTGAATGTCACTGAGATGATTTTGAATTTTAACCTTTTTGAAGAACGGGAGTTGGCCTTCTGTTATCAGAGACATTGACAGCCATTGAATGCCTTTGAAAACTGAGGAAAGACAGGAATAACTTTACCAATCACAACAACGATATTTGATAGCACATTTACACAGAAGCTTCAGAAACTATAGACTAAAAAATATAAAGCGGTATGGAATAGACAATAAATCTTAGGACTATTTAAAAAATCGAAAAAAGCTTCTTAAAGAATGCCTTCCAAAAATTTCATATTATTCATAAAATACCTATGGCCACAGCTGCTAAAAATACTTTTCAATTTCTCTACAAGAAATAATTAAACAATTCTAATTACGGTATTGCAGGAATACCTATTCATGACCCGATGACCTCCGTAGGATGTAATTAGAACACAGGCTTACAAAAGAATTGCGTTCCTTGGGGACACCCTAATTAGAAGAGGTTTAGCAGTGGACTGAGATTAGGACGAGCTAAATAATAAAAATAAAACTGGTTTACTATCCTATTGAAGGGCAAATACCTTTTTGCTTACTGAAGAAATTCGTGCAATAATAATAGTATAGCGCTACAAGGTTACTTTGGCGCGTGGTCAAAATTGGAACTAATGCCGCCATCTTGATTTTTGAAAACAAAATCTTTGTATCAATCTACTGACCCGCGCCGTCATAGTTTTTTTTACGTTTTTAGTTATTATTACAAACTATCTCACAATGTTTTATAAACTATGTTTTAACCATAAATTATATTGAGGTTTTTGTGATATGTCTGTTTATATTTTATTTTGTTCCTTAATTAATAAAAATAAACCTACGCGTTGGCGGTTCCAGATCTTTGTCCTTTGACATTGAACTTTGTAATAACTCCAGTATTTTTCATTCACAGTAATCCATTCTAAATAAGGTCACAAAGTCTGATTTGCAGTCACAGCGAAAACATACTCCTGACTCTTGATGATGATAAACTTTCATAAAAATAATTTCAACTTTATAATTTTATTCCGTATAAAAATTGGCTATTTCGACGCTCACGATAAAATTCAAAATGGCGACCTAAAAGTCACCCTACTGCAAAAAAAACACCAAAACATTTAAAAAATAACATTAAACCAATCCGCGCTGACAGAAAAGTATTCCCCACAGAATTTTCTTACATTGTTTAAACAGATCAATCAACTTGCTATCGTGCATTGATCGAAAGTTTCTGAACGAAGTTTGAACAGCGTTTCTCAAAGTTTACTCGACCCCCTTGTAGGAATCATGTCTACGTATAGATTGTGCTGTTGATGCATCAGTTATAGTTTTTCCCTAGTGGAAGCTTTAATGTTTAAAACAAGTTGCTTTTGAAGAGAAGTTTATAGAAGTCGGTTGTGGTTTAGTGCTTTATTTTGTCTTTGAAAGGAGGTAGGTCAGTGGTATCCTTTCGGATCAATAGCCAAAGAGAAATTATTCAAACAAAAGTTGTTTACTACTGCTTGTGACGTAATTTCGTCTTCTTTTTTATGGTACACGGATATAATGGAAACTGGACAAAATAATAATATATATATTCTTTTAGTCTAGTGGTCGCAAGCGCTACTGCTAAGTATGAGGTCCTGGGTTCGATTCCCGAGTCGAGCAAAATGTTGTTGGGTTTTTCTATCTGAAATTTCTCAGTGGCAGCTCGGAGTCTGGATTTGTGCCCGGTTGATGGCAATAGGCTCGCCCCCTATTACATGGGACTTAAACATAACTGGCGAAATGTGGGTGTGCCTGATACAGGCACACCTCTGCCCAACCCTTCGGGGAAACAAGGCGTGATGTTATGTATGTATGTATATTCTTTTAGTAACTACAATTCGTTCGTTCGTTCTACTACATATACTTCGTTGTATAGTTGTCTTTTATTTTAAGTACTGTTTATTTTATTACCTACCTATTTAATAGACAAATCACTGAACCTGACCTGATTTCCGTACTTCTTTTTCGAGTGAAAATCAGCGCTGTGCTGTGGGACCCTCATAATACAGCATCATGCTGAGTGTAAGCCTTCTTGTCACAGTCATGTCGTGCAGCTGCCGACTAATTTCTATTTTATGCTCGTGATTTATTTTGTACTTTTTGTTTTTTTTCTGATTACTCTTGTCTTTTATGTATGCACGTCTTTCTGTGACAAATAAACATAGTTTTCTTTCTTTCTTTCTTCTTTTTACACGTGGATTTGAATAGTGATAATTTCATAAAGTTCATAGTAGGTAGTACTCCTTTGAACTTAAAGTTTTATGCTTCCAAACTTTACAAAAATTCAGCAGACTTTTTTTATGTTAATCATTGTCATTCTCACTTCCAAATGCCTATGCTATGATAACCAGATTCAGATAGGTAACTTTATTTGTTCAAACATGTGTTTACATACAATACAATGCATGTAAGGTGTTATAAATACATGGAGTTATGCTAACATGTTTACCATATTGTCGTGGTGTGCAAATGTTAAAATACAAGTCTAGAATTTAAAAAAAAAAAGTGGCACTCCGGTAGAGCCGACAGAAGTAGGCACCGCGGTAATCATCGCGTTGATGTCTTTTTACTCCTCGCACCGCGGTAATCAACGCGTTGAAGTCTTTTTAATGGTCAAAAGCTGGTGTCAACACGGTGTCGCGAAATCGATGCTTTAGTCTCATCTCAAAAATGCCCAACGCGCCTTAAGAAGAAAAAACAAACACAAAAAAAAAAAAACTTTCTTCCAGATGGTCTAGACAACTGGCAATCGCTTTCGCTCTCGTATTTCTACAACGACTGTCAACGAGATTGACATAAACTTTTCGGAAGTTAGTCCCGTAATTTTTTGACATTTCCATCATTGTTATCGCTGATAGAATGTCACTTTGTCTAAGGCACTGAGTTCTGTGCAATTCGTATTCTTTGTTTTTCTTGTTTAGTATTAATTCGAAAGTTTCTCAAACATTTCTTTGTTACGTCTATCGATTTTGAATGACGTTGGACACTAGAAATTGATGAAAAAAATGTTATCAGTAAAAGCTGGATTGGTCAACGAAATAATTTAAAAGTAATTTTGTCTTCGTCAAACAATCATCTGCCTAGCCTTTTTCCAACTATATTGGGGTCACCTTCCAGTCTAACCGAATGCAGCAGAATACCAGTATTTTACATGGAGTGACTACCTATCTGACCTTCACAACCCAGTTACTGGGTAACACGATACCCCTTAGTAAGACTGGTTGTCAAACTTTCGGGCTTCTGACGACCCGTAACTACTTATAAGTCAAAGATTTATAAATAATAGCTCTTATTAATGTAATAGAACCTTTTTTTTGTCTGCACAATAAAAAAAAAAATAAGAAAAAGATTGAGAACAGCTTTATCTATACTAAAAGCATCATTGGACTTCATTATTGTGAAGTGGGAATTCATTTGAATGAAACCAAAGTTTAAGAGAAACTTTTGAATATTCAATGTTCTTCTTACTTACAAGTTTTTGTTTTGTATTGATTTGATAGAATTTTGATTAATATATACCCTAGTTCATATTCGTACTAATTACATTTACAACTATTTTACAGGAGAGCAATTCTTATGTTCGCATATGAATATCGTAGCAGTAGTTAAAAAAATATTACAAATTGAGTACTTATATCATAGAATAGCTTTTTGAGATACTATATTTGTAATAATTATTTGATAATTTTAAAGTCTGCATGCTGAAAAATGATGTCTTAGAAGCTCGCCCCCTCAGTTAATACAAGTGTGCACGTCGAAACTATGAAATCAATGCAGTTAGGACATAAATGTTAAAAAAAATATGGAAGCAAACGAAAATAAATACAAAAATTTGTCATAATAGTTTTAAATATCATTGTGACACTTTTTTTTAATAGAAGGAGAAGGCTTTACGTAACTCTGATAAGATAAAACGACGCAGAATTTCATTTAGAAAAAAAAAAGTAAAAATGAAAAAAAAAATAATTAGTACGAGTGTGAACTAGGGTATGGATATGTACAAGCACGATCAGTTCTTATATTGGCTCAAATTATATGATAACTACATAGCTTTTACCTGCGGCTTTGCGACCCGCGTGGTGTTTAGATATATCCCACGAGAACGTATTACTGAAATAAAAGTATCATTGAAGTATAATTAGGGTACTGGGTACTGCAGTACCGTGCAGTACCCTAATTGCGTAACTTATTTTCGTAAACACACATAACATAACATCACGCCTGTAATCGCCGAAGGGTTAGGCAGAGGTGTACCTATAGTACACCCACATTTCGCCAGTTATGTTTAAGTCCCATGTAATAGGGGGCGAGCCTATTGCCATCAACCGGGCACAAATCCAGACTCCGGGTTGCTACTGAGAAATTCCAGATGGAAAAACCCAATAACACCTTGCCCGACCCGGGAATCGAACCCAGGACCTCATACTCAGCAGTAGGGGTTTGCGACCACTAGACCAACGAGGCAGTCGTAAACAATTATGCCTAATTTATTTAATTTTGACAGTTCAACTACACGTATTGCGTTATTTACGTTGTTGAGCAGATTTTTTTTTTTCTAAATGCGACTTGCAAATAGAAAACTCGCAGTCCGTGGAAACACTCGTCAATTGACTTCTACAAGAAATTGCGTAAGTCACTTGCCAGTGGACACTTTGCTTTAGACTCGATTTTAATAGTTCTCTGATGAAATTAATGAAATCATTAGCGTTAATGATCCATTACGTAATGCGGCATTACTGTTTGTCTGTGCAACTGGGTGTTAGTTTACTTAATATTCTAGTATTTATTCTGGGTTTACATTGTAGCTTTTCGTTTAGTATTCCTCAAGTTTTAATAAAATACGTGACAATAAAAGTTTTACAAGAATTTAGGTTGGGCCACGAGATTAGCGTTTACATTTTTTTCCGGGTAAGATAAGACGGTAATATAAATAATTTATTATATTCTCAAATGTCATGATTTTATGAGAAATTCATTCAATGGAACAAAACTTACAAGAGCTGTATATTATAATGTTTATAATTCTGTAAATACATATCTGTGATTGTCGCGAATCATATTTTGATCAAGATACTTGTAAATTGCAAAAAACGTAAGAAAATCTGAATTTTGCGGGCTACCAAATGCGAATCCTCCTTAATAAAAAAAATATTCATTAATTCACTGATGAATGAAATGAATGATGAAATGAAATGATTGCACAAGTGTTCCTTATACAACGAAAGTAAGCACTAAGGAAAGATTTTAGTAAATTCATCTCCTAAATGATTTAAATAGGGGATGAAGTTTTGTATGAAAGATAGTTATTATTGCAAATCGACCGTAAGGCTTGTACACACGGCTACACATCAAGCTATACAGTTCCAGTATAAGCTGACCTCGCATTGTACGGAAATCCTATATAATGCGAGATCAGCCTATACTGGAAGTGTATAGTTTAATGTGTAGCCGCGTGTACCTACCTAATTCTTTGAAAAACAACAAGGAAACCCATAATATTTCCCGTCAGTCATAAACTACGCGTTTGGCACTCGATCAAGCTATATATTTGGATAGTAAAATAAGTTTATAGGTGTATCCAAAAGATGGGGGCTAATCGAGCAATTTCAGATATTTTATTCATGTACGAACGATGTGTATGTCACGGCTAAAACCCGAAGTTTAGCTGGCTACAACTAGGTGCGGCTGGTAGCAGTTGGTTAAGCTAGAACGGACTGTCCCTTTCAGGCACATTGGGTGGGGACAGTCATAGGTCTGCGCAAATAAATAATTTGTAAAAAAAAAATAACAATACTAACCTACTTATTTAAGCACCATTGTTACTAACAACATTATACTAACCGACCTTAGTCTGAAATAAAGTTTTATTTAATTTAATTTAATTATTTCCGTTAGATTATAAACTGTCGCAAAAATTGTGAACTGCAACAAACCATTTACACTTAAATGCATTATTTTTCGATAATTTATAATCTATCCATGGGAAACCGACAAATTGTGAACTGGTATCAAACTTGCTCGCGACGTAACGTAGCTTGCTCTAATACTAAATAGCCTGCCTAGCTGCGAGCAACTTGGAAGTAGCGGTGGGTCACAGTTCTTACCTAACCCATTTCACCCAGTTAACAATTTTTCGACAATTTATAAACTAACGGAAATAATACCGATAGATTTATGAACTTACTTCTCACAATCTTACGGTGACATACATCTTTTTGAGGTTGACTGTACCAAGTTTTAGGAGCTATTAACTATATTCTGAAGTTTAACAAGCGTTTTATACTTGTTGTTTGTTATCTCAGGGTTCCTAAAAGTTAGTTCTGAGTTTATTTATAGTAAAATAATAAAATTAGTAAAACTATTTTTTATTTTTTATTACAAACAGCCACAGCATTATTTAGTCGTATCTTTCATGAAAGTCATTAATTATTTACTTAAGTTTCGTTCTTTGTTCTCCTTTTGTGTTTTATGGTAAATAATGTGCTCTATCTTAGGAGTTGCTAAAACAAAATCCTAAAGGTTTTTAGAAAAAACTTGGTATCAATTGATCATCTTGTAGATAAACATATATCATTGATTGATTTCGTGATGTGCATAGGGTTTTACCACAGCCAAAATGTTAGTACAGAAAAAAGTCGCTCTCGCTCCACTCCCCGCTGATTTCAGAGCCCAAAATTACGTCTTATAAGTCGTTGGTAAAGTCTCGTTAGTGTCATTATGCAAATCTTCGAGAGTTACAAAGGACACGACTCACGACTAATCGTGTTCATAATCAGTTTTGTGATTCCAAGTTGCGACTTGCGAATAATCGCAAAGCAGGCAGAGGCTCAATCGCAGAACAAGGCTTAACAATGGTGATGTAATTTTTGTGAATATTTGATTAGTGATTGTAGTCAGGGTTTGAAGCCCACAATCCACGACGCTACACAAATCACTAATGAGAAGCCAGAATGTAACAGATTATTTCATTCGTTGGATTAAAAGCATGCGGAGAAAATTACCAATGAAAATAAGCCTTCAAAGTAACTGCCAAACGTACGGTGCAGGTTCTGCGTATACCGCTATCATTCTTTATCGACTATTAAAACGGTTCCCCGAATACGGGCCCTATGGCTGTTTTACAAAAATCTGCAGCAAGCCTTATCAACGGCGGCAAACTCAAACTCAAAGCATTTCATCAAATAAACCAATTACAGGTACTTTTGAATTGTCAAGGGGTCGGTCAGTCAGAAAGATGAAGCTAGTTGCCCATTACAAAGCGTAGTAGGTACCTATTGAGAAGAAAGGGCAAGAAACTCCACGGACACTCTTTTAAACCAAAATAATGTTACAAAATATTGGTTACATCATTCATGTTGAAATTATACATGTGAGAACAATGTAGACAGACGTGCACGTAATAAAAATATAAAAATAATTCAAAAATTAAAATAAACCGTGGCCGCTAAGAGATGACCAGTCATGAACATGACGCATGCATCAGCACCATTTAGCTCAACCATTTTGAAGGGAACTTAATGATCCAACACACACGCCACCATCAGCGAGACATTTGAGTGAGCATGACATTCTCTCAGCCGCCAGGGCACATTCAAGTCAATGGAAAACGTACCCAGTAAATGGTAGCTTTATGGAATGTACGTGGTCACAGTGCTCACACATATGATGTGCAATTATACTGTCCACTGCTGAGTCTTGTGGCTCTGTGATATTTCCAATGACCATTGAATATCATTATTGCCAAGCTTAGCAGACGTAGTTTGGTATGACAGAAAGAAGCTTCCATCTGTTTTGACATAATCCCTAACTTCCCTTTCTAACAGCAAATATATCCAATAATATATTGACATAATCATATTAATAATATAGTAGGATAGGATACTATTAATATTATTATTCATCCTACTTATTATATATAATTCTACTAGAATATTATAACCGCGGTCGTTTGTGAGGATGGATGGATGTTTGGTGCTCTTTCACGGATTTAGATGAAATTTGGCACAAAGATAGTTTATAAACTGGATTAACACAGAATCCTTTTTTTCCCGATATTCCCACGGGATCGAGACTTATACGGGTGAAACCGCGGGGCGCAGCTAGTAATATAAACGTGAAAGTTTGTGAAGATGGATGGATGTTTGTTACTCTTTCACGCAAAAACTACTGTACGCATTTGGATGAAATTTTGCACACAGATAGTTTATAACTTAGATTACTTTTTATCCCGATATTCTCACGTTATCGACACCGATGCGGGTGAAACCGCGGGTCGCAGCTAGTCATCCAATAAATCCATCGCTTTTCAAAATTAAACCCCACCAAAAAAACAAGAAATAAATATTTTTGCATAGGATTTGAACGCAGATTCGTCTGACTTATTTTGTTTTAAATGCGTATCTTTAAGCATGATTGAAGAATTAATACCCCCCTGTCAAAACGAATAAATCCTACAAGTGTGGTTTAAGTTAAGAGCGGTTTTGAGTTATTTTGATCCTTTATTTAGTGGGCTTGCGGCTGTAGACAAATCGTTTCGAGTCTGTAAAGGTTCCAAGGCGCCAATAGTAGGTTCAAACAGGCGCTACGAAACACTGGTAGAACAATTTCCGAAAAGTTTTAATAGAATATGCTCCACCAAAAAAAAAAGATAGTCCACTTGTTTATTCTCAACAGAGTCGCGTCGCACCTGTCTGCGGGAGCCTTAATAACTCAGCTCAAATTCACTCCTTATCTCACTCGCACGATAGTGCTCGCGGACTGAGTGAGAGCGAGACTAAGCCATGGGGATGGCTCCAAGGCGCCAATAGTTTATTTCCTTTTACGGCGAAAATAATGGTAGTAAAAAAAAATTAACACATTATCTGCTTTATAGTTAGTTCAGTTATTATGCAAAGTTTCATGAACGTAATTTGTTTTTTTTTTGTTTTTGGAATTTTTTTATCGAGAAAATTTTATGAAACCGGTTTTCGACATTAATCCTCAACTTTATTTATTTCAAAATTAATGCTGCAGTATTATGTGAGAAGATATGAGGTAATGTGAGGTACCCACACATACTCTTAAAGTAGTACTCTGTTGTCCTTTAGCACAACCAGCCTATAACGTAACCACTGCGGGGACATGGGCCTCCTCTCTGTGAGAGGGCCGTAATCCACCACGCGGGCCGATTACGGCGTTGGTGTCCCGTACGAAAATGAATTAAATTTAGTCTTGTCAAATGTTATAACAAATTCTATGATTGGCGTTGTAGAAGACCCAAAGAAACAACGTATAGATTATGTGAAAAATGTTATGGCTAGAAAGGATGTGAATCAGATGAAGGAGGACATAGTATGGCTCCACCACCCACAAAAAAATTTTGGTAGTATGGATAAGTATCAACTTTAATCAGCCGTTTAAAAACCGCGAATGGTCAATGTTTAGGAGCGTTGCATCATGATGTCAGCCGAAAGGCGTCCGCTTCTGGACATGGGCGTACGGGCGTACTGGTGGAAGCGGCAGTGCTTGGGGTACCCCAAGCACCGCCGCATTCATATAAACTTTTGGTCAGTATCAGGTCAAAATTTACAAAATGATTCGCGGCCGTAAAGAATAATTATTTAGAGTATCATAATCATTAGAATCATCTGTCATCGTTATTTTCATAATCTCTCTAAGTTCAAATAGTACTTAGTTCTCTTGAATGACTATTTCTTGAAATCATGACATTTGCGGCCAAATTCTACCTGGCGAATTTGCCGGTGTTCGTTTTTGCCAAAGTAAAATAAAAATATTGTGTGTCTGCTTCAAAATGCTTATAAAACTAATCAACTCGTCATAAATAGTAGAAAAACAGAAAACTTGTGATGCCCCCAGGCTAGCAGTATATCATTATGGTCATTCACCCCATGCCGGCGCGACGGGTGACACCATACTACGCTAGTCTATGGTCAATCGAGTTCTGATAAACATAAATTATATCATCTACAGAACTTGGTGCTTGTAATCACCATGCTAAGCGAAGCAATTGGTGATTATAAAATGTTCTTAGTGTTAATTTTAAAAAATGCTTCAACGTTTTAGGACACTTTAAACTTCATGCATTCATGTTCTTGTAGTGTTAGGTAAGTCGTCGTCGTCTTTGAATAATAGATACTGATATTTACAATTACCTGCCACTGTTGGTTGTTAAGCATAATAGCGTCCTTGGCTCTTTCCAAAATATTTTGGGAGTCAACAATTTTCATTTCTCGAAAAACAAAAAGTTGTTTCCACAAAATTACAACTACAACTGCTACACAAAGAAAAACACGAATCACTTCAGTCTATTATCTCAACCTGTAACTCAGCTCGAGTCTGCGATCATTAATCTAACAGTATTGTTCACATTCACATTTGCATTGTACTCCGCAGTTTTATGTTTTATTGGCAAAACAATATTATTTATGTTGCTACTTTATGTTAGAATTTGGTTTTTGTACATTGGTTTGTTTTTTTTTTACGCAAAAAAGGAATACTTAGTTAAGAGGATTTATCTTAAAAGTTGACAACGCCATAAATAGCTGTCAAATGTTTACCTGTTTTGTTTAATTTGGCAATATTACTGTATGGAATTAAGTAATGTGGCTAACTAGGGAACTAAAATATTGATTATGAAATGCAATAATTAATATCGTATAAGCGAATATTTAGTTTTAGATGTAAAAAAAAGTATTTGTAAACTTTCCATATGCCTTTTTTACACCTAAAACGGTTACATTATCAAATTCAGTGTTATAATTGCAATTCATTATGAATATTCTAGTTCGCTAGTTAGCCACATTTCTTATTTCCATAAGACCAGTAATATTGCCAAATTAATCAAAACAGCGAAATATTTGATATCTATTTGTGACGTTGCCCACTTTCAGAATAAACGCTCTTAAAGGACGGTACTCACCGCGAGCATTCGCTTCCTGAATTTGTTTTGCAATTTGCTAATACACAGCATGGGACAGCAGGAGGTGGCCCTGTGACAGCACTGGTTGCCCAGTGCTAACAGCCGTGACTAACGAGTTGTAGGTCGTAGGTTCGAACCCAAGCAGGCGCTTTACTTTGTGTAAATTATTTCATCACCACTCCTAAAACCAAAAATTCCAAAACATGTGACATCTACCAACCCGCAATGGGCCCGCGTGGTGGATTACATTACGGCCTACTCTTTCTCATAGAGAAGAGGCCTGTGTACCAGCAGTGGGAACATAATGGGCTGATTATAATATTATTTGCATATTGTTATATTGTTTTAGAAAAGAAATACATAATAAGAGAAAGAGATGAAAGAGACAAGAGGATTTTTGCCGTTATTCCAATTTGCTTAGGAATTGTTGTTTACCTGTCTTTTTCTCTCATCTAGGTATTTAATTTACGTTTATCGGCTATCATCAAAGTTAATAAGGAAGCTCTAAAGTGATAATATTGGCATCTTTAATTTGATCACCTTTTACTATATGAAATGATATTTAATAGTATTTATTGATCCACTTCGTTTTTGTGGGAAAATAAATTCTTATTATGTATTTTCAATTTATAATCTATCCATATTAGTATATGGATAGATTATAAATTGAAAATACATAATAAGAATTTATTATTATTATTTAGAGCTAGTGCTCTAGAATTAGAATATTTATCTAAATAGCCATCTTGTCGAAGATGTAAACGCCTACGTTTTCGCATATAAATGTCACAATATTATGTCATTTGTTTTAGAATCTAAACTAAGCGGACGACTTCTTGCAGATTGCGAAATCGTATTAACTCCTTGTGGCGCCATCTAGCGGCGAGTAGCAAAACTAATTCTATTATTTAATTCAATGGTAGTCCAACTGTTATCTTTTTACAATCTAATTGTGTTTGGCTTTAACTATTTTTATTAGGCTGGAAACTGTTTTATTTGAGATACTTAGTTGAAAACAATAGACATTTAATTGTGGTTGAGTTTTAATCCGATGACAATCTGCATTGTTCTAGTAACGCCATCTATTAGCTAATAGCATAAAGTAACAAAAACAGATAACGAATTAAAAGTTTTGTTTATATTTGTAATTCTATTTAATCTATGGAACATTGAGTCGTTATGTAAATTATTAATTGTTTTAGACGCGTTTAATTGTTTAAAATTTACAGAAGAGTATAAGATCGAAAAATAGGCGCGTTTTTATAAAGGTAGTTTTGCAACCAAAAACATTTTGACGTACATACAATTAACACATCAACAGGTTACCTATTTTTAAGCTAAAAACCTAGACATTTTTTTCATACGTTCCTCATTAAAAATTCGGTTTGCGTACCGAAAATAAAGCGGACTGAATGGCGTAGCTATGGCACATTGCCAGTTTTTGTCATTTCATGAAAGTCTGGTATTCGAATACTGATCTCTGTACTTATTCAAATCCTACCAAAACAGAGGTCTTTTTATGCTGGTCACACTACAGATACTAAGGTCAACGACATTCAGAAAAATACTCGCTTATACGGTATTGCCATAATAAAATTTACGCTCCAATTTCGGTGTATGCAATTGCCTTTTAAAAAACAGCAAATAGGTGTGTTTGTAAACAATTTTTTTTGACTACTCTCTTGACTTTTATAATGAACTCATGTGTATGAATGAAGTGTAGTAATAAGTAATTTTTTTTTGTGGCAATTATAGTTTATTATTATAAATATCACGCCTGTGATTAAATAAGCAGACACGTAGGTATGTAGTATGTGTAGTTACAAGAGCACCCAATTAGGCGGCCGCGAAATGAAACTACATTTTGAGACTTAGCCACGAGCTCCCCTAATTATCTTAGATTATATTATAATAAATATTTTAAAATAGCCCAAATAGATACATACAAGCAATAATATTCTCAAAAGACCAATGCTTATTCGTAAACTTATTATTATTCAGAATCTTTATCTGCATAATAATTATAGTATTTACGTAACCCGGCGCGGCGCCTCTGACCAAGAAATCCAACGTAAACATTTCTATGAAATCAAAAGCTACATACACTAGGCGTAGAATTTCTATTGAAATGCAAGAAACGGAGACAATAGAATGTTTCTATGTGTGGCCCTTTTCAACGGAATTGTCATTATCATGTCCGTCATGTGATACTTATGGGAAAAAGTCGGTAAGTCTATGGTACGGCGACATGGTGGCCCGGAAGTACCTCTGGCGGCTAACTAATCACTAGGCTTGGTTTGAAACCAGAACCTGGTGATTAATTAAAACCTGGGACGTACAAATGTGAGTTTTATAAGGTCTTTTATAGTTTCTGAGGTCTTTGGATAAAGTCTTAAAATCGCTTTTGATTCCATAAAGTTATCTATTGCAAAAGAAACGCAATGTTTCAATTTGATTATTATTATTAACTAGCTGCGCCCCGCGGTTTCACCCGCATAAGTCCCGATCCCGTGGGAATACCGGGATAAAAAGTATCCTGTGTGTTAATCCATGTTATAAACTATCTGTGTGCCAAATTTTATCCAAATCCGTTCTGTAGTTTTTGCGTGAAAGAGTAACAAACATCCATCCATCCTCACAAACTTTCACATTTATAATATTGAGTAGGATTAGTAGCATAGGAAGTAGGATATTAGTAGGATTAGTATAGATTGACGGGGTCCTTTAGGGCCGATGTCTACCGGGGAAAACCGAAAGGGAGATCGTGGCCCCCGGCAATAGGGCAACCGAAGGAACACGGGTGGGTTTTAGTCAGTAAGAGTCAGACACGCCCTCCCGCTCCGCCCAGAGCGGGAGAAGTTATTTGATAATTTCCCAACAAAAAAAAAAAAAGGATTAGTATAGATATAGATAAAAAAAATATATATACTTTATTTTACCTACGCTATGACAAAATACATACAAATAGCAAATAGTGCCTACTGCCTCGTCGGTCTAGTGGTTGCAAAGCGCTACTGCTGAGCATGAGGTCGTGGGTTCGATTCCCGGGTGGGACAAAGTGTAAAGTGCTATTAGGTTTTTCCTTCTGGAGTTTCTCAGTCAGTTTGAATTTGTGCCCGGTTGATGGCAATAGGCTCGCCCCCTATTGCATGGGACTTAATAAAAATAACTGACCAAATGTTTACTGTAGGTACACCTCTGCCAAATCCTTCGGGGAATAGAGGTATGATGTTAAGTATGTATTCATATCCAATAGGCAAAAATTCTTCAGTTTAAGACGCAATTGTCTTACGGGGCAGGAAACAAGCGTTAAGTAACCTGAACTTAATGTCGAACACAGTAGCTTCTTCCTGTTTGCTAATGACAATATGCTGACATTATGACAATCACCAATAGGTGTTACAAGTAAGGTGACACTGTCAATATCCGTTCATTGTAACAAGTCATTGGTAGTCTCATGCATAACATAATCAGCCTATACTTAATGTTCCCACTGCTGGGACACAGGCCTCCTCTCGGCGAGAGGGAGTGGGCCATAATCTACCACTCGAGCCCAGTGCGGGTTGGTAGATGTCTTCCAATTTTTGATAGAGATTTTTTTTGACAAAGGGATACATGAATAGAATGCTATAAGTACTTTTTAATCCTTTGGCACACATTCACTTTAAGAATGCCTAAAGCTATTATTTTTTAAATACAAAAGCGACTTTGTAGGTTTGTTGGGTTGCTCTCCTTTACGCAGTAATGGAAGAACGTGATTTTTTTCTAGTGGTAGTTTATGGGCTGGTAACCATGGATTCCTGTGGGATAGACCACGGGAGCAAAGCCTAAATATTAAGGCTAAAAGAAATATTACTGAAACTTTAAGCTACTTTTCTGCGTTCTTGAATGGATTTAGTTATAACATAGTTTTTTAACTACCTCATTCTTTCAAGCTGAAGTGGCAATGGCCTGCCATATCAGCCGTAGAACCGATGACCGTTGGGGTAGACGTGTTCTTGAGAGGAGACCGCGTATCGGCAAAAGTAAGGTAGGACGCACTCAGGCTAGGTGGAGCAACGATCATCGCTGGGAGGCTGGTAGCAGATGGAGCTGAATGGTGTGCAATTGGAGAGGCCTATGTCCAGCAGTGGACTGCTGTAGGCTGATGATGATGATGACGAACTGCTTTATTGGACTAGTGGTTCCAAGTGCTACTGCGGAGCTGAAGGTCGATTCCCGAGTTGGGCAGTGTTATTGGGTTTTTCCATAAGGAATTTATCAGCAGCAGCCCGGTGTCTGGATTTATTCCCGGTGGATGGTTGATGGCTCGCCGGTTATTACTTGGGACTTAAACATAACTGGCGAAATGTGGGAGTACTATAGGTACATCTCTGCTTATTCCTTCGGGGAATACCGGCGTGATGTTTAGAAAATGAAATAGCTTTTTACAAAATTTAATAATGAAAGACAGTTTTAATGAAAACGAGGATCTTGCAAAGTTACTTTTTTTTTTGTATCAACCAGTTTTTTTCAAGTTTTAATTATTACAAAGTAAACACCAATCTTTTATGCTCTTTCCTTTACAGTATTTGCTTTGGCTCAAGGCAAAGTAAATTCAGGGTCAATTTAAATTAGCTAGCTAAACTCTGCAGGCATTATATCTAAACACAATTTAAAAAAAGAATCAACGGCGGGTCAACGACCGCTGGTAGTTTTTTTACTGGAAGTATGAGTTGAGAAAATCTATTTTCTTTTGTTTTACTGTGTTTAGATATTTTTAATACTCAAAAAAATAAATAAATTCCAAATAATTAATTTCCAGTTAAAAACCAGCGTCAGGCACTAGTTTTCTGGCATTCTTGCTGAATTAGGCCTATTTGTCGCAGCTACACTTTCCTGTTAAATTATTATTTTACTTTTTATTTCTTTCCTTTTTTTTACTAATGTTACAATTATTGCGTTGTTTGCTTTTTGTCAGTGCTAAATAAATCTTATCTAATCTAATCTATCTTTTTTTTCTTTAATTTTTTTTTTTGTTTTTTTTTTGTCTGTGAAGTTTCGCTAGTTAATTTAATTTGACCCTGTTTAAGTAACTCAGTCAAAAAAGATAAGCAAGAAACGCTTAAAAAAACGAAACGGAATTGTATTCCTTTTTTCTTGGCGAGCAAATCGAAATTCTGCAAGACTGTTTTTCTTGCCAAATGTTTTCCGCTTAGGAATAAAAGCAGCTATCCTGTATAAGTATAAAGACTGTTTGGTAGGTAATACGATTTAAATCCACAAAGAGATGCGTGCACTGACTGGTCAAGTCTACTCAATCTGTGTGATTCTTATCCTCAAAAGACCATTACAGACACCAATATACATGGTCTTCCAATGACCAAGATTGTGTCTGGACTTCAAAAGAGACTGGGACCTCTGACTTTATTTCGGTCTATTATTCTCAGAGTAGTCAGATAGGAGACGCCAATTGACGTGTACAAATGATGAGTGAAATGATTTTATTTCTGTAAATAAAATTAATAATTAATTATTATCATTAATTATAATTAATTATTATTATCAATTATAATTAATTATTATTAATTAATTAATAATTAATTTATTTATCATTTTCATAGCTTTATGGAGACAAAATAATTCACGTGAAAGAAGTCGCGGGCAGAAGCTAGTACTTAGTACTATTACGTAATAAATGAAAATTGCGAAAATCAAAATATAAGAATTTAGACTTGATATAAAAGTTAAAATACTATTAGACCGTTCTTCTCCTAACATAACTTCACAGGAACATGCTATGTATTTCCCGTTTATAGAAACTAACGTAGAGCTTGGCAATTTCTTTAGAATATTGAATTCTAAAGAAATTGGCAAGCTTTACCTTAGTGAACGATGCATATAAAACGAAGTTCTTGACATCTCTAACGCAAGCGTAAAACAAATCGCATTGTGAATGTAGGTCCTACAAATCATATTATTACGCTTTTATAGTTTAGCGGAACAGCCGAGGGTTGTGGGAATGTTGTTAGTATAATGCGTTGGCGATTTAGTCTCCAAACATGTATACAAATGTGTTTTACAAGAGGAAACACCTGTGTTACTGTGCGTACTCGGCTAATCTTCGTTGAGATTGGCCGCCGTGGCCGAAGTTCGGTCGGAAGGATATTGTTTATATTTTTTAAACAAAAATCATTACCACGTCTAATTATCGCCATCTTTTGCAGGCCACCACAACACCACGGCGCCGCTCTGCTGGCTGGGGTGGGGGGAGGAGGGGCTGTCCCCTCGTACGCTCCCCCCGGCAGAGCCTTCTTCACCCCCCCTCTGCCGCCCGAGTACAGAAACCCCTTTGCTGACAAGCCTACACTTAGAGGTGAGTGGACACTGTAAATTCAGGGAAATTTATTGTTAATCAAATTAACTACCAACTTAAATTTTCTGTATTCAAATCACAACTTGACAGTTGATCGGCGGTTGACGGGCTAGGTTAGAACTGTGATCAAAGTATGACTACTTTGATCACAGTTCTAACCTAGCCCGAATGGTCGGGGTGGTTACTGCGAAAAACTGGGAGAAAAGGCCAGAAAGTTAAAAAGCTCAATTATTTTTAAACAATGAGCGGAAGCAAAAAAAAAATAGAAGTTTAAAAAGCGAACACTATATATAGAAGGTCAATTAGTTTTTAAAGGATCAATTAAAATATTTCCCGTAACTAATAACTATGTTCAACCCACAGGCACTAACACGGATGGGAACAACTATCTCAACAGGCGGCCTATCCCCCCGCCATCCCTCGGACCAGGCCACGACAGGATACCTATCAGGCCACCCGGACAGGTATGAACATGACTATGAATACCTAAGATTTTAATCGTTAGATTTGCTCTCACCGTACTAAGATGGCTCGATAAAGTGTCCTTACTCAGAAGAGTGAGCGCGACAAAAGTATATTTGGTACTTCATGTCATTGTCAACGAAACAAAAATGTGACCATTTTTTGCCGTGATCTGGCGAATCTTACGATTTAAATCTTTTTTTTACACTGCTACTGGAGGTAAGATGAAAGATGAATGAATGCTTCATTGCTAGACCACCACTGGCATTAAAACAAACAGTAGTGAGGAGTGGAAATAAAGGCCTTCGCCGAGCCGTTTACTAGCGTTTACTACATAGCTAGATATATATCAGAAATTTAAACTAATATATGTATATATCTTATATTGGAACCTTTTAATAAATGGTATTTGTAAAATACACAAAAAGCTAACGAAACTTAATTTACTTAACTTAGTAACTTAATTATTCTATTAATTAACTTTAATTACCTGCAGCGGTAGGTACACACAGCGTCATCAACTGATGACGGTGTGTACCTTGGGGCAATGATACATAAATACTTGCTGTCAATATTAGGATTGCAATAAAAAAGATGAAAGTTCTCGTAAAGGAAACATGAAATCAGTACATATTTTACTGTGTCAAAAATAGGTTAAGGGCGGGCATTTTTGACGGACTGTCATTATGTAATTTTGACGTTCGGAAAGTGCTGATTCTCAGCCTAGTTTGAATAAATGACATTTGAATTCGAATATGTAATAATGATACCTAAATAAATGTAGTTCTACTTTATTTATTTTACAATATACATCTAGCACTAAAATATATATATTATGTACAAGTATAGGTACAGAGGAGAAAAAATAAAATAAAAGAACAACTCATGGGGCATAAAAAAATTCGTCCGCAAATAAATATGAATTCTAACGAGACTTAGATACAATATGGTTTCTATTTCAAATGAACACCAAAAATAATTCTGGTCCTTTGAAACACGCGTTTGTGTATGTAAGCGTTCCTACGATCACTCGTTAGTCCATTGTTGAAAACCGACCTATTTCTGTGTGAATAATTATCGGAATTGTGCCGCAACGTGGTTATTTTTGGCACAGGTTAATGAGGGAAACGTTTTGCGGTTACGAATAACAATGGTCCTAAACATAGCTTGTGTGATCTGAATAATATGTGTTTAATTTTTTTGTGTCAATCGATGTTATGTGTGACTAAATATTATTATGTGGGAATAGGAAACATAATGATCTATTGATGACCCCGTATTTCTGTCAGACATTGCTTCTAAGCTAAGCGTACATTAAAGCCGCATCAGGCCGCAGCAAATCACGTTTCGAAACAAATGAGCGCAGTAATGCCCGAATATGTATGTAAGTGACGTAGGAGGATTTTTGCGAGGCCCACCCACATCTGAGTTAGCCTTTAAAGTCAGCTCCCTGTTCTAATCATTAGATAGGTTGTCCAAGATCAGTTTAAAATGTTAATCTAATAAACTAAAAGAAAATTTTTGACTTAAAAGTTTTGACATCGAAGGTAATTTGGTATTTAAGAAGCTGACCCTCAAACCTCCAGGCTTCCATGAGATCGCAATTCCTATCAGATTCAAATGTTAATTAATATTGATGTTTCCAGGAGACTTCATCGCCCCAGGTGCCAGCGCCACCACCAGCACCGCCGATGCCGCCGGCGGGAATCGAACCCCAGAAGAAGAAGGCTCTTAACACGCCTAGCCATAAGGTAAGAACCAGCTACAGTTTCTTTTCTACAAAAAAGATAAAACGGTGCAAAAGTATCCTATTCAAAAGATTTTAGAAAATACATCAAGACATGCTCAGAAAAAAAAAACAACAAGTGAGCCTTACAGTGGTCGCATATGATGTGTATCATTTGACATATCACCTTGGTACTAAGCAACATTAAAGTGGCGGGGCGTCACCAAGGTCGTTTCTGACCAACTCTAGCACCGCGCGCACTCATTGGTCAAATCAAATAGCGCGCGCTTCCCCGGCATTCTGTTACACACTTCCGTCCCTTTTCACGAAATCATTTGATTATTAATTTTTTTAAGATTTATATTTAGATTTAAATTACGGGAAACCGAGCAGAAAGATGTTACTCATAAAAAAATCAAAGGTTACATCTAACCAAGACCTCCTAACTAGTCAAACCTAGACTGTAATAAAAGTTTCTTAATATTATATTTTCTACTTTTCAGCCGGACGAACTAGACAGTGACATCAAACAGCCTGGAACAGACCAGGCCAACTTCACAGACTTTGTGCCGAATTCTCTCAACATCCCGACCATATCAAGGATACTGTCGGGCTCCAATGGGAGAAAAGAAGACATCCCAGATGTCCTCTTAAGAACTGTCACTGCGAAGCCTCAACACAACCAAGAAAAGACTTCCAAGAGTGACATATTCGTCACCAAAGAAGTCGGAGTCACATTAAGCGACTCAAGCCGAGATTCTTCAACCGAAGGATCCGTTTTAGCAGTCCTAGACCCAGAAATGAACAATCTAGATAGGCCTTTAATTGTAGACCAAAATGGAGAAACGAATACGAGAAGAAATCTCCAATATGCTACTAATAAACAGACAGATAGGAATGATAGTAGAAAGGATGAATATACTCCTGCTACGACTATAGGCTTCGAATTGAAAGACCCTGAAATGTCCACAGAAAGGTACCACAATCTAGCCAACGTGAATTCGGACAAGAAAATCCTGAAACAGGATTCAAAGAACTCAGGACCAGTCCAAAGACCAGGAGCGGCCTGGCCTTTCGCGTGGAACCTCCACATCTACCTTGCGACAGTTATGTTCACTATATTAGCAGTGTACTCCATTTTCAAAATCTTCTGCTACAATAAGTACACACATTTGTTTACGCAGTACTATTTTATCATACTCCACTTAATTTTGGTCCTTGTGTGTCTTCTTAGGATCTTCTACATGTGCTACGATCCTTATAACATCAATAATTCGCTCCCTAAATTCATAAGTGAGATTCTTCTCCATGTCCCAGAAATTTTCCTTAGCATAGCATTCGCTTGCATCATACTATTCCTCCTTACTAATAGCATTAATTTTAAGAATACCTGCTGTTCATTCCTTCTACGACCTAGAATTATTATTATAGGCGGCAGTCTACACATACTGTCCTGTTTAATGTTGCATATCTTTGAAAGTAGTAATACAATAAATAGAAATACGCAGGGCGTCGAAAAGAGGGTATTAGGTCTTACTTGTCAAATAATATTTATAATAGCATGCCTTACTTTAGGTCTCTGCTACCTATATGTATATAAAATGCTCAAAACTGTACTTCAGAAAAAGAGTCATACTTATATAAATGGATTCCAGAATCTGCAGCATGCGATTCAGATAAAATTGGCGACGGCGTTACTTTTTATTCTGATGGCAGCGTTGCAAATTTTCGGGATCTTTGGAATAAGTCAGCACAACATGACCAAGTTTGACTGGCTTCAATGGGGCTACCAGTTCTCTCTGAGGCTTCTAGAGGTCAGTATAGTTGCCCTAATTTCCTGGGTAATAAGTTTGAAAGTCGGAATCGCCTTGCAGCACGAAAAGGCTGATGGCCACAAAATATCAGGCCTTGGTCTTTTCGCTTGTGGAGCAGGTTCTAGCAACGAACAATTCGAATCAGACTACCCAGCGATTTGCAATACTAATACCAACCTTCATACTTACACGATGAGGACTGGGAAGCCTATTTATGAAACTACTGGTCACCACCCAGTCATTCCTGAACCCTGCTGCGGACCAGTAATAGACCACCAGAGATTCCAGCTTAACACTCTGACTGGAGCCTGCGATAACAATTCTGGGACAGAGAACTATTCTGGACACAGTTCGATAGCGAACGCAGGACATAGCAGCTCTACAGAATCCAGTAACGCGACTTCCAGTCAGGGTGTTACCAACCATCTGATCAAACACCATCCGAACATGGCTGGGTATAATGGCATAGAGTCTGCCTCAGACGACCATTATTCCAACTGTGATCCAGCGATCCAATCCCTTCAAGGCGACGATCCCTTAGACCACGAATACAACGTCATCCAATACGGTAGCAACAGCGATTTTATCAGGGACATTAAAAACCAAAATTACAATGCAGGGTCGAACCGCAGCTCGCACAACTTCAAACACATGTCTTATGATAGAGTATCGTCAAGGACCAATAGTAATCCTCGGAAAAAGCACCGAGCGAAGAACAAGAATGTCCAGAACTGCATGACGATGGGTTATGACGCCTCTATCGGCCACCACTACCATCAGCCTCATACGCCTGATGAATATGGCAACTACAATACGGAAAACGCCTCCTACCACGCTTCTGGCATCCAGACTTTGAACCCCAACAGGAGTTACAACAACGATCCGTGCCAACAGATTAGAAGTTCGCAGCGCAGAAATTCGCCGTCGACTTCCATGGTTAACTCCAGCGGGAGCCAGAAGCGTGGTAAAGGCAGTGGATTCCCTGATAGACCCAAGTCTACAGACTTGTATGGGTTCTCAGAAGACCCCAATGAGAGAGGGTATCCTTGTGCGTTAGGAGGGACCCCTCAACCAGCTCCTAGGAACTGCGGTTACGAGGCTTCGTACTCACAACCACAGGATGAGATACCCACGGAGGCTGAGGGAAATAGTATGCTGGTAGCACAAGACGGGTTCCTAAGGATCCGTTCCATGAAGGACCCGTCTCCAAACCCTCAGCCTTCGCATACCTGATTCACCATAAATCTGTCGTATACGACAGAACTCAGTTTTTGATAAAATATTTACTGTCTGGCTATGCTAAGTATCAAGTTTATATTGATATGAATAAGCACTTGAGAGCCAGTATATTCTTAGGTATGATGCATTGATAAATAATGCTAATTAAATGATTGACAAAACTGTCAGTGAGAAAGGGGAATGATTTAAAAAAGTAAAGTATGCCTTAAATAAGGCAAAATAAGCATTTTAAAGCTATTTTATTTAAGTAACTTAATTATACTTAACACTGTACAGTTCATACTGATTTCTTTTTAATTTCTTGACTTAATTACGGCCTCTAAGCAAAGAGTATTACGTAAAAATATACGTATCATTAAGAAAATCATTTTTATAGCCATGACCCATTTGACTTTGTCGAAGCAAAATCATGTAAAATTGTAAATGTTAGTTATAACAACGTAATTTTAAGGTTATAAAACATAACGGCCTTTTGTAAATAGCTTATTTTTTAGTTAATACGGTCTATGTAAAATATATCTTATGAGATTTCGTTTAGACAAACCTGGGTAATATTTTTTGTAGGAAAACACAGCATATAACTTTACTTTGCAGAGTTTTAGCAAAAGTCTGCATTTTGTATTTGGGTTGGTGTGCAGTTCAAAATTCTAATATTGTTTCCCACTTAGACTTAAGACACTTATAGTTACAGTATCCTAATCCGTTTTTTTTAGTATTAAATGAAGATTTAAATGTATGTGATATCAATAAACATTTTCTTTGAAACAATCTGTCCATATTTAATGTTAAGATATTATCAAAATAATTCTAAGTATTAAGTGCACTGTTCAACATTAAACTTAATGTTGGAGAAAGTACTTTAATTATTTTGGAGGTAATTTTAATAAAATCACTAACGAAAAGTAAAAATCAATCTCATTGAACAAATCAAACTTCTTAAAATCTATGAAGTGTGATTTTAGTAAAATTATATTTAAAATGAGTCGATGTGTTTATTATTCAGTTAAATACCTACATATTTCTATGACCATTACAATTTAATAAAAATATTTATATCAGTTGAGTGATTTTCTGTGTCTAAATATTCTGTGTCCTTTGTCATATTCATAAAATAATTATGTGTCATATATTTATATCAAGCACTGTTATACTTACTGATTGATTTATTCTTTGGCAGATGTTGAAAAAATAATTTGGCGTATGGTAAAAATATACTCTCTAAAAAAAAGAATAAACAGTTAAATTAAATATCTCAAAACTATGAGTAAGCTTGACGCTGCAGAGATCTGTATTGCAGAGTTACCGCAGTTTGCATTTGAAATATGTACCACCAAAAATGCATTGAATTAATATTATTTTTCTTTTATCAAAATTCAGTTAAGTGAACAAATATTTTACTGTTTATACTTGTCCACTGTGACAGTGCACCTGTCATCTTTATTATAGAAATTACCCGTTTTTGTATCTGTTAACATAATATCTGAAAGAAAATATCTATGTAGATACGTTGAAATGTACGACATAAAAAATATATGTTGATAATATGACGACTAGGGATAGCAATATTGGAAAAAAATGTTAAGATCTAAATTATTTTAAGTTTTGGTCATGATTAAACTATCAACGTTTTAAATATTCAGGCAGCTGTTTCTAGATCACGAAATAACTTATTTTCAATATCACTATCTCCTAGACTATCATAGTTTAAAATAATTGAATGTTGCCACTACAATAGATAGATAAAAATAATTGTATAAATTAGACAAAAAAAAAAACTAAAGAATATTTATTGATAAAAAAATACCATCTCACTCGAATATTGTAACGTTATTTTGAGATAAAAAAATAATAATGTTGCATTAGAAAAAATGCTCATTTAATTAATTCCTATGTAAATAAATGTAATGTTTAAGTACATACGTATGGTAAAATAGCTGCGACCATACATGCCACTTTTTAATTTTATTTTTTTACTATTAAGTGTATATATGATGGATTCACTCCAATCGAAATAACATTGAATTTGTTGTAAATTATAGCGTTTTTTTTATATTCCCAAGACTGTACGTATTAATCATCTAATATGTAAAAATAAATTCGAAAAACGGTATTTAATTCGTTGTTTTATTTTTAACCTTACAAGTAGTTTGAGGGCTTTGTATCAGTAAACTGTAGTATAAGCCCGAAAGTTTGCCAAAGAGTATCGTATTTCACAATAACTGGGTTGTGTGGGTCAAATGGAAAAAGTCTAGGCAAATGATGATGGGAGTCGGTAAGCGCACATAAAAGACCCAAAATAAATAATTCATTGAATGCAAAATCATTGAATATTAATTTAAGCGACATCTATCCGGCGTTACGTGAACTATTTATCAGCTTTGGCAAGTGGCCAACAGATAGCGCTTCGTACTCGAACCAAAAGTTTGACAAGAAAATAAGTCTGTACCTAATATGATAATAATCAGTTATAAACTGTGATGCTGGAACACTTAACCCTTTCCCTGCCGTCACCGTAATATTCAGTGTTTTGATGCTGATGGTCGTGGCGCTAATCCCGTAATATTAAGTTCTACTTTTTTTTTTTTTTTTTTAACTACATTTAAAAAAAAACTGAAGAAATTTGATATTATTTATAATACTGTACTGTGTACTTTACAACAATAAAACTTTTAAAACTCAGGCTCATCATTTTGATACATAACAATGAAATCTAAATGCAGTAATCAAATGAGGTCCTTTTACAACCCTGACACACTGCGCCGAACCCGTAATTTTAAGTGGGCTAGTGATGCGCTAGTAGAATCTTAATAATAAAAAAGCAATGGTTTTAAATTATTAATTATCTTGTTAAACCATGTCTAGACTATAAATTAAAACTTTAATGGCTTTTTTTTTTAAATTGTCATTTGAATAATGGACAACAATTGAAGAGAATCTGTAGAAAATTACGAAATCAAAAAAAAAAATATTCTTGGTGTCGATATTTTTTGGACGTCACTAATGCAGTTCCAGCCTGACGGACACTGGCCGCCATCACCGTGATTTTCCGTGCGGCGCAAGCGACACGGACGCCATATTTGTTGGTAAACACCAGTAGCCGCAGCGCCGGCCCCGTGATAACAAGTACGGACAAGGATGCCTAGTGTTGAGAAACATTATGATGGAAGACGACGAATTATTGAATATTTTAGAAGGAGATATCAACATTGACAGTTTCAGTTCGAGTAGTACAAGCGATGCGATTACCTATTACACTGGTATGCAACGAAATCCTCCTTTAAATAAAAATATGATAAATATGAAGAGCTTAACATGCTGAATCTAGGTCTGCTTCCTTTTGTTTGCTATCACGTATATCTTTTTAATTTTATTTTTTTTAAATACCTCGAAATTTTATATTTTTTGTGAGTGATTTTTGCATTAACGCTAATTTATTCAGTCTGTATCATATTTTTTCACACAAAAACTACTTGGGTTGATAGAAAGAGAGAGAACGATAGCGACTGATGGTATTTTTACACTGATGCATACGCTTGCGCAGTTCTCGCTGTGACTCCGATGTCAACATGTCACTTAAAATTCATTTTTTTAGATTCTCACTTAGATTTCTTTCCCGAAAACCTTGGAGCGGTATCTGATGAACACGGTATGAAAGATTTCATCAGGACATATCGCACATTGAGAGGCGCTACAACGGAAAATGGTCGGAAGCAATGCTTGCCGATTTTTGTTGGTCGATTCGTCGCGAAACTACAGTAGAAAATGTAAAAAGAAAAAAAACTACTATGTAAAATGACAGAAACAACCCGTAATTACATTGTCTTATGATTTTTAATGTTTTTAGTGTGATTATATGTAATATTTTGTCATAATTATTAAAACGATTATTGATTTTTCGAAAAAAAAAATATTTTCTTAAAAATTCCCTCACGAAAAATATACGTGATACAATTTTTTTAAAACCCAGTTTCTGTTGAGAAATATCACATCTATAATAATCGTGCACAATAAATAGGAAGGAGTGCAAAAATTTTTTTTTTTTGCAGACCAGTGTCATTAAAGATTGCTTGTCAACAACATATGAGTGTTTTATTTTGCATCAATCTATATACCTACGGCTCTACCTTAAGGTTTTAAACACGATGTCGCAGGCAAGAGCTAGTACTTATATAATATCGATAACAATTTATTCAGATTTCCCAACACTGTTCGAAACTGCCTCGTTGGTCTAGTGGTCGCAAAGCGCTACTGCTGAGTATGAGGTCCTGGGTTCGATTCCCGGGTCGGGCAAGGTGTTATTGGGTTTTTCCATCTGGAATTTCTCAGCAGCAGCCCGGAGTCTGGATTTGTGCCCGGTTGATGGCAAAAGGCTCGCCCCCTATTACATGGGACTTAAACATAACTGGCGAAATGTGGGTTAACCAGTGGCGTAGCTACCTAGGGGCTAGGCGGGGCAGTGCCCCGGGGCCCTCAAGCTCAGGGGGCCCTCGAATCCTTACCAGAAAATCTCGATCGAACTGAACTTTTGAAAATTTCTCCCATTTTCAAAATAAATAAGACAGGTTGCAACCCGACTTTAATCATGGCAACTCAGTTGAGAGAAATTAGAAAGTTATACCTAGGGATTTCCCCTAAATTCTTTCTGTGGGTTGGCAGTGTTGTCAATTTGACGGATAGCGATATGTGCGTTTTATTGTGAATTCGAGTCAAGATTTTTTTTTCGAGAACAGTTAAAAAATTAATGCTGTATCAGGAATAAGTAAGCTGATGTTAATAAACTTTTTAGTACTGGTCAATATAGTGGTTCAATTTTATTTGATTTTAGTACCACTCATATTGATGTCTGTTACGTCAATCAATCATGTCAAATCTACGGATTTCGGCTACTCATTGTATAACGCGAAATATCGAGAAAAAATGCAGGTCACCTGCAGTAGGTGCATTAATTCAGGTCCGCGCGCGAGGAGATCGTTCTTGGTCTCCACCGTTAAATGTGGTAACACTAGCGGCGATAAAATGTTTGCTGGGGATTCCCCAACGACGTCTTGTAGCGTATCATTACGTTTCTCCTTCCTTTTACTTTTAACGTCGTCAGTGAACAGTGAGTACCTACTCGAGCACAATCTAATATAAATATTGCATAAATAAATTAGAAAACTAAAATTATGGACAAAAAGAAGAATCCCAGTGGTGCATTCCAACGCAAACAACGCCAAGAAAGAGAAGATAGTAAACAAAAATTGCCCAAAATTGACAAGTTTTTTAGTCAGCCTTCTATAAGTATTTCTGGACAAAATATTTCTATTGATAGTGACTCAAATAATGTGGTAACTGCAGTGTTGGTTGAGAAGCCTACTGAAGAAGAATCGACAATTATTGCAGTTGGAGATACCTCCGCCACCGATCATGTGAACGTGGATGATGATTGCATGGCACACATAAGAGCGGAGGATTTGGAGGAACGACAGACCTCTACATTTTTCGAAAATGTGTACGATAAATCTTCTTATGACTTGGGAAACTTCACGAACAAAATATTAAGTGATAACGAAAAACGTCAAATTCTTGATATGGGGCCTTTACAGCCTTCAGGACCTTTTCCAACAGACATCAACCAGAACAATAGGTGTTTTTCAAAATCGTACTACGTTTCAAGTTCTAAATATGGACCAGTTAATCGTTTTTGGTTGTGTTATTCCAAAATACTAGACGCTGCCTATTGTCAACCCTGCTGGTTATTTGCTTCACAAAGGAATAATGTTTGGTATACAGGAATTCGAGATTGGAAGCATTTATCAGAAAGAATTAAACAACACAATTGTTCAAGTGGCCATACGGAAGCATGTGCTGTGTATGAATTTCGGAAAAAAAATGATACTAATACTATCGACAAGGAACTTGAAAATGACATTCGCAAAGAAGCATCATTTTGGAAAATGGTTCTTCAAAGGTTATTCGATATCATACTTACCCTAGCAAAGAGTTCTTTGGCTTTGAGAGGACATCGAGAAGACTTAAGTCAGGCAGGATGCCATGGAAATTTTCTGTCCTTTGTTAGAGCTTGTCGCCCGATATGATCACATTTTGCGGCAAGTTTTGGATATGCCCAAAGGTAATAATTATTATTTCTAAGTTTTTATCATTTTATTTTGTTTATAATTATTAACTGTTTAATATCAGGACTTTTTTGAAATTGTGTTTTTTATGTTTTTAGGATCTACAAGATATCTGAGTGCAACAATTCAGAATGAAATGATTGAGAGCTTGGGGACCAAACTCGAAACCCATCTACTAGAACAAATTAGAGCGTCACCGTTTTTCGCCATCATAATGGATACGACACAGGACATATCGAAGGTAGATCAGCTAAGCATTGTTGTGAGGTATGCAGTAATAACCAGATCGGAAAATGGACAGCCAATTGATATAGAAGTAAAAGAAGTGTTTCTAGGCTTTTATGCAGTCATCAAACATGGCGCAGCAGATTTAGTCAACCAAGTGACTACATTATTTATCGACAAAAATATTGATTTAAAAAAATGTGTGGGTCAAGGTTATGATGGAGCCAGTGTGATGAGTGGTGTATATAATGGTGTACAAAAACATATTAAGGATATCCAGCCTAACGCGGAGTACGTACATTGTGCCACTCATTTTAAATTTGGTGATAAATGATGCCGTTAGTAGTTGTGTGGAAATACAGATTTTTTTCGCAACGTTGCAAGATTTGTATAACTTTTTCGGAAACAGTATTAAACGTTGGGATCTACTGTCAAAATTCACTGGCGAATCGGACTCCACTTTGAAATAACTAAATCCGACTAGATGGTCCAGTAGGGTCAATACGATATCTGCAATAAAACTTCGTTTTTTTGATATTATCAAAGCATTATCAGAAATAGTTCTAAAGAGTCCTAATAAAGATGAGCGTAGTGAAGCAGAGAGTATTAAAACAAAAATGCTAAATTTCGAGTTCGTGTTGCTTTGCGAATTCATGTACAGTGTATTGAATGAAATCAATTATGCATCCAAAACTTTACAGAAATGCGACATCATTTTGGGCGAGGCAAGTTAAAGCTTTAGCAGAGACCAAAGCAAAGTTGCAAATTTATAGAAATGATTTCGAATTATTCAAGTGCAAAGCCAGTGAAACTGCAAGAAAATATGGTTTAGATATCCATTTTCAGGAAAAAAGGCAAAGGAAAGTTAAAAAACATTTTAATGAATTAGCTGCTCATCACCGATTTCCAAACAGAGAAGAAATATTTAAAATCGAGATTTTCAATAATGTACTAGACACATTAATAGCTCAATTAAATACACGTTTTACTGGTATGAGTGCAGTCTGTCAAATATTCGATTTTCTAACACCAACATTTTTATTACATGTTGATGAAGCAACTTTATTACAAAAGTGTGACGAATTTCAAAGAAAATATTCAGATATAATAGGTCCTAGCTTTTCACTTCAATTTATTAATATTTACCACCTAGTTTTACCTTAATTAACTCAAGCATGGACTGTTCACCAATTATGTAAGGAAATAATGAGCAAATATGGAGTGAATGCGACCTAACGAAAGTATTTACAGCAATGTTATTATTCTTTACAATTCCTGTTACTTCTGCAGCAGCTGAAAGGTCATTTAGCAAATTAAAAATAATAAAAAAATTATTTAAGAAATAGTGTGGGCCAAACTCGACTCCGACATTTATCGCTAATAGCAATTGAAAACAAAACCGCATCAAGCCTGGATTTAACCGAAGTCATTGATACTTTTGCGAAAACTAAATCTAGAAAAAGATTGTAAATATAATTGTTATTTAGTCAGTTGGTAGGTCCGACCTTTATATAATAAACCCTTGAATCTTTTCTATTTCGTTTTATTGCTCAATACCTACACCAAGTATTAATTGTAATTTATGTTGTTATTGTTTAATATTTTTATTACCTGCCCCGCAGTGCACGAAAAAGAGCTTATGATAAAGTAGCTTAGCATTTTTAAAGTAAGTATTTGTATATTTAATATTTTTACTTGATAAAACCTAACCAGTTTAGATAGCACTGGGGCCCCATTTTTTGATTTGCCCCAGGGCCCTTGGTTACCTAGCTACGCCACTGGGGTTAACTATACTGTCTGACAACCAGTCTTACCAAGGGGTATCGTATTACCAAGTTACTGTGTTGTGGTCAAATATGCAGTCGCAAGTCCATGTAAAATACTGGTATTCAGCTGCATCCGGTTAGACTGGAAGCCGACCCCAACATAGTTGGGAAGACTAGGCAGATTGATTTTGACATACGGGTGGACGAGCAGACCAGCGGTGGTTTATCAAAACTACATATTAATTTATTGGCAAAAGTCAAGGTCAATCAAAGGTCATCTATTCATCGGACTAGGGTGGGATTCGAAAATTTCATAATTTTTCTACCTAGTTTCTGATATAGTAGCCAAAAGCTGAGTTTTTTGTCTAAACATTTTTAGTCTAAATAAAACTGTAGCTGTGTGTGTTTACTTTAAAAAAAGAGGGTGTGTGAGGGGCGATTGAAGTGAAAACTTACGACTGGAGCCGAGTATGTGCGATTCTGCGCCGATATACGCGATTCAGCGTCACCGACCGACTGGACGCGAGTATACTCGATTCAGCGGTCTGACTGACATTGGCATGGCCACCATCAGGGATTTTAATTTAAATAGCACAAAAAATTGTCGCTAATTATCCGCTAAATATCAGAATTAATCGGGACACTGGTTCAAAAGTTTATAAGGGTTTATAGGTGGCCGATCTGCGGAGCGCCTACCCTCGCTTGGCCATTTGAATCTCAAAAGCTAAGGCACCTAGCAAAGATCTGTTTAATCCCAAATTTAGTTGCTAATTAGTCGGAATCAGTCGCCTAATATCTGAATCTGTCGATCACTGGTTCAAAAATTATAAGCATTTCTAGGTGGCCGACCTGGAGAGAATCTCCCCAGCTTTGCCACATTTGTATCTCAAAAACTAGGGCACCAAGCGAAGATGTTTTCTTCCAAATTTAGTCGCTAATTAGTAGCAAAGGGAAAAGCCCATTTGATAAAGAGGTTTTGGCCAAGTGACGCCCATGAAAGAAACAAATTATAGGCATTAGGGTTGACATTATAGATAAAGAAACAACCACTATTTTTTACATAGAACTCGGTAGGTCTTTTATAAATCCTATATCAAAAATAAAGGTTAATAAAAAACATATTTATAGTTTTGGTATACCTAATCCATTCTGCATAGTTATAGTTCTTATTTGTATGTCTCTTGTGCCTATTTTGCGTTGGTATAGATGAAAAAAGTGCTTTCTTAATACAGATTAACCACAGTTCATACAATTTATTTATTTATTTAAACATTTATGCACACACATATAAACAGACGAGATGTAGACAACGTGTGTAACCGTAGAAGATAAAACAAAAACATAAACCAAAGAAGAAAAAAAAAATACAATTTACTATTTATACAAACTACTTACAATACTTACAAGAATATACTTACATACATACTTCTAAAATAAATATCCCTACAATATATATAATTAAAATGTTATTTAAGATAACTATGCAACTATGACGAAGTGGAAAGATAGTGTTATTTCACTCTTCGTTTAAATACTTCAACAGTACGACAGTACCTAATGTCAGGCGGAAGTGAATTCCACAACCGAACCGCGTGCACAGTGAAGGACAATCATATTTGATCACTGGATTCGATGCCCAACATTTCGTTCTTGTGGTGCAGAAGGCTGTTGTACATTCCTTGCGAACATTCAACATTGGTGACACACCAGACTATTATCTGAAACATAATTGCATACTGTCATAAAAATAATTTATACGTATTAACATGCTGTGTAGCATCAAAAGGTCTTAATGTATAAATACATTGAATGACATCGGTCTCTTGATACCATTTTTGATGATCATACAATTCATTACTTATGTCACATAAAATATGTGGCAATGGTTTGAGACAAAACAAACTTCAATTATTTATTTCTATGATTTCTTTGACATTAACCAACCGAATTATTCAATTCAAACCTAATGCAATTATGTTTCAGATAATAGTCTGGTGTGTCACCAATGTTGGATGTTGCAACTTTTAGTTGCTGAGTATGTACCTTGTATGATAATAAAGTAACTTGTTTATTGTGGTGCAATCCATTGCTGAAAAATAAAGACAACGTCCACATTGCTTAAGATAAATCTCTTAAGTCTTCGTGTATCCATGCCGCAGTTGACACAGAGATGGCTCCGTGGTGTAAGCTGGTAAGTTCGTGTAATTCAGGTTCCATATTCGTGTCAGGTCCTTCGCGAGAAACAGGTACGATATCCATTGGCAAGCTGGTGTCGTAGTGGGAGGCGGGTACAGAACCCAATGTAAAGCCAAGATCGTCATCGGGAGCGATTACAGGGTCCATAATCGTAATCAAAGCAGGGTTGCCAACCCAATGCCACGGTTGGGTGCTAAGTAACATCTCAAATGGTGCTAAATTGCTAGAAAGTTTCAGAAATAGTGCCAAATATATGAATTTAATAAAAAAGAACACATAACAGAATATGTTTTAATTTTCGAATTAATGTTACATTAATATCTAAAAGTTATATTAAAAAACAAAAACAAACAAAGATATAGTTAAATTGGAAAATGTGACCATTAAATTTTACAAATTAATTTATTATTTTACAAATTAAATTTATTAGGTTAGACAAAGGAGTTATCTTAGAGAAAAAGACAAACAGCACTGTTCGTCTCGTCTGCCATACACGCCTTTGTTTTCACGTTCACGGGAATCCCCTACCGAAGTGCCGCAGATTACAGACTACACTAGTTTGCGTTTTGTTACTTCAGCCACAGCTGCATTTTGTGAGCGAACAGAAAACATCAAAATTAGTGTTAGATTTAGTGCTGGGTGCTGTTTCTTAAATTTCAGTGCTAGGCACATGAAAATAGTGCTAAATCTAGCACTCAAAGTGCTGAGTTGGCATCACTGAATCAAAGTCGTCGGAAAATCAAATAGAAAAACGCAGTAGAAAAAATACAGCATCAAACAAAACGTGAAATAGCAATGTCAATCAGTTGTCAATTACGATTATTATTGACGTATGACATCGATTTTTGGAAAAATCTATTTAAAAAAAACAAACTGTAAATAAGGAATCGGTTCAATGGATCGTATTTAGAAGCCCGAAAATTAACAAACATTATCGTATCTTATCTATTTATTTCTTTATCTATTTATTCCTTTCTTATATCATTTCTTTTGTCTCTAAACAAAAGCGTAACAACTGACGCTGACGAGACGTTGGGACGTTGGGACAATTAGACCAGATGCTGCACAGCCTAAATGGAGCCTCTCGGCGGCTTGGCCTTGGCATGAATTTGGACAAGACGAAAGTCATGTACAATTCGCATGTCTTGCCGAATCCAATCCACATCAAAGAGTCGCTTCTCAAAGGTGTGAAGGAGTTCGTCTACCTAGAGCAACCCATCCAGCTCGGTAGGCACAACTTTCAGAAAGAAGCCGACAGAAGGATCCAGTTAGGTTGGGCCGCGTTTGGGAAACTTCATTAAGTCTTGTCGTCACCAATCCCGCAGTGTTTAAAAACGCTATGGAGCGGGCTATGCTTGGAGTTTCTTTGAAGGATAAGTTCAAAATTGTTTTCTGGGTAATAATCATAGCTGAAGTGGCAGTGGGTTGGTCATATTCGTCGACGGACCGATGGCCGGTGGAGCAGAGTCTACAGTAGAGACCGCGTATCGGTCCGCAAGCCCGCGAGACCGATGACCTTATGAAGACCGGAATCCGCTAGATGCGGGAAGCAAAGAATCGGTCGAAGTAGCGGTGCTTGGGGAGGCCTATGTCCAGCAGTGGATGTCTTTCGGCTGAAATGATGATGATGACATTTCTAAGGACTTTAGACCGATAAAACTAGAAGTACCTATATTAGTATTACACATATTAAGTTTTTTTTTTCTTGGCAATTTTTCGTATATTCTTCGATCTAGCTCTTGGCCCTTAAAAATTGAACTGTATATAAATATCTTCTGAATTAAGACATCAGACAAAATCTGTGACTTGGCGAAAATTGCGACTAATTTTGGGAGAAAACAGATCTTCCCTAGGTGACCTAGTTTTTGAGATATAAATGTGGCCAAGCTGGGGAGATTCTGTCCAGGTCGGCCACCTAGAAACGCTTATAACTTTTGAACCAGTGACCAACAGATTCTGATATTTGGCGACTGATTCCGACTAAATTTGGGAGAAAACAGATCTTTGCTAGGTGCCCTAGCTTTTGTGATTAAAATGGGCCATGCTGGGGTAGGTGCTCCCCAGATCGGCCACCTATAAACCCTTACTACTTTTGAACCAGTGACCTAATAATTCTAATATTTGGCGCCTAATTTCGGCTAATTAGCAAATAATTTTGTGTTATCACGTTTAAAATCCCTAAAGGTGGCCATGCCAGTGTCAGTCACATTTTCACTATAAAAAACAATTTTAAAGGGCCATGTTTTATTAAAGTTACCTATCATAGTTTAGCTGTGTTAACAGAACCTCATATTACAACTTTTAGCTAAGGTCAAGGTCAAATACAGCCCAAGGTCATTTAAGAGGTCATCTATAAATCAAGCTGGATTACTTCAGGGTATTACATAATGGGGAAGTAAAATTTCATTATTTTTTACCTAGGACCTCTAGTTTCCGAAATATTAGTCAAAAAAAAAACTCAAAAAAGGGGGTTTAATTGTCTAAAATTGTCGCTTGATTAATAGGATAAAGGACTACTGAAATAAAATAAAACAAATTTAAAAACGCCTTGTTTTAATAAAATAATCTCACTTTTTACACAATATATTAATGATAAGTATTTACAAAAACAAATATTAATATTAGCGGTAGACAAACAAGTTTCTACAATTTATTATATAGTCATTATATATTAAGTGCGAAGTGTTCGTACATTGATAATAAACGTGTTTTTGACCGGAGTACACAGTATTTTTTCATCAGTTTTGTGCAATAAAATAAAATAGCAATATTTTATATTATATAAATATATTAATCTAACTAATATTTGCTTGCATATGATTTAAATATCTATAATTATAGCATTAGAGGTTGATCCTGGATCGAATATAAAAGAAAACTTGAAGGATTCGGCATAGTAACTGACAGTTTTTTACATTCAATTAAGGAGTTGAATCTTTAAAACGAGTGTTTTCTAAAGATTTCACAACATTAATTAGTTAAATATAGTGTCCGAACACAATTACGAAATACAATTTTCAGCCGAAACCGTAACTGAACCTTCGGCTCTAGTTTCGGTCGAAACCGAAAATTACGAAGTTAAGAAAAAGTTGGTTAATTAAATGTCATTATTTTCTTTAACCTGTCATTTTTCTTGAATTGTACAAATAATTTAATTAAGGGCTGATTTTGCAATCATCAGATTTCTTATAGGCAAAGAAAAAATTACTTTTGCTAAATTTTGTGTGAAAAACTGTTAAAATTTCAAAATGATAATTGAAAAAAAATATGCCCTAACTTAAATGAGGACCTTAGCAGATATCCCAAGTTGATGGGCGCCGTGGGTGCATTGTCGACGCTGCTTCCCAATCTGGGGGGCCCGAGCACCGCCTGTAGGCGGTTGTACTTGGGGATCGTGCGATCCATGGCCCTGTACGGGGCCCCGGTGTGGGCTTCTGACCTGACGGCCGGCAGCATCGCAATACTGCGAAAACCGCAGAGGGCGATGGCCGTCACAGCTATCAGGGGGTATCGCACGATCTCCTACGAGGCGGCTTGTGCACTGGCCGGATCCCCGCCCTGGGACCTAGAAGCGAGGGCCCTCGCTTCATTGCACCTGTGGCGCGAGGAGGCGCGAACGCGGGGAGGTGGACCGATGCAGCGTGAGATCGAGCTTGGTCGATCTCAGCTCCGCGAGGTCCTGGTGACGGAATGGCGGGACAGGCTTCTGCGCCCTACCGCCGGCCTCGCTACCGTCAATGCGATCCGACCAGTGCTCGACGAATGGCTCGGGAGGAAGCACGGTTCCCTGTCGTTTCGGGCGACGCAGGTGCTCTCGGGGCATGGTTGCTTCGGGAACTACCTGTGTCGCATAAACAGGGAGCCGGACGCTCGGTGCCATCACTGCACCCACTGTCGGGAGGACACAGCGCAGCATACACCGGCAGAGTGTGCCGCATGGGAGGGGCCGCGCCGTGCTCTCGTATCTGAAGTCGGAGCCGACCTGGCGCTGCCGGCTGTCGCTCGTTCGATGGTCGGGAGTGCCGAGTCGTGGGATGCAGTGATCTCCGCAGTGAGTTTCCGCAGCCTCCTTCTGTGAAACTACGGTTTCACAGAAGGAGGCTGCGGAAAGGGAGAGGGAGATCGAGACCACTCTCCTGATCCGTAGCAGGCGGACTGGGCGTCGGCGGAGGGCAGACAATGCCCTCTTCCAGCCCCCGTAAACGGATCCGGAGGGATGGCGGACTCGGGGACGTCCGCCACCCCCCATCCAGCAGGACCCGAGGTGGCGGCGCGTAATGTTCCACGCGCGCCCCTATTTGACGTCGCGGGGGGAGTGTAACACCTCACTCCACCCGCGGGCATGAAGTGGTCCGCAAAAGCGGGCCGGCACCAGTCGGGGATCATGGAAGGCGCACTAGAACCCATGGTCCCCGGTCCAAGTGTGGAAAGGGAACACCGGGGTGGTTTTTAGTCAGTAGGAGTCTGACAGACCCCTTCGCCCGCCCCAGGGCGAAGGACATCCATGAGGATTTTCCACCCCGGAACAAAAGAAAAAAAAAGGACCTTAGCAGATATGCTACTGTTGCGATTAGCGATTTACTTAGTAATTTTCCAGATTCTCGGTGCAACTCTTCAACACTGCATAATTTTAAGATTAGCAATCAGAGATTTAATCGCTTTTCGGAAGCTCGATATATCTAGCTTTATATCTCCGCCAAACATTTCAGCAGCGTTAGAAAACGCAATTTTCTTATCCTTCACCGTTTTTTGAAGCAAGTGACAATAATACAATACGCACATGAATCAGAAAGTCAGAGGTGCACTGGGTCCTGCCGGGGGTGCGAAAAAAACCGAAAGGGAGTTCGTGGCCCCCGGCAACAGGGCAACCGAAGGAACACGGGTGGGCTTAAGGCAGTAAGAGTCTGACACGCCCTCCCGCTCCAGAGCGGGAGAAGTTATTTGATAATTTCCAGCCAAAAAAAAAAGAGGTGTGCTGGGTTCGAAATTGAGAACCTGGCAGTCTGACGGTCACACCACTAGGCTATCACTGCGTCATTCATCATAATATTATTCTATATTTCCACGTTCATACCCTAGGCAAGAATTCTGAATTACTACAAATAAGACTTCGGTCAAAAAAATATTGTAACCAGTACAATTAGTCTATAAATTATATATTAATTATAATATTTAACTCTAAATACAACTTAGTATACTTACCTAACAAACGTGTGTAAATTATATAAAATTTACATTAAATATTTATTAAAATCCACATTATTACAAAAATAATGCTTGTATTTCAAGTTTTATACAACATATTTTACTTCGGTAAATCTTGGTAAAGGTTTTCGACCCTTTTGAGATTTTTAATTAATCTAATCAAGTCAAACGGAGCCTTAATCCTGCGTAAATTTACCTATTTTCATAAACTAAAATTCAGTCAGAAACTAAATGAATAAAATAGTGCAAGCGTCGTCAATCAAAAATATTATGCAGAAGTGTCATTTCTAAGTATCTAGAAATATAGATGTAAGTAGTATTTATTCCGAAAAATATAACGACGAGGTCGGGACATACCTTGTTTGTTTAAAAAACATTCACCCTTTGTCCAGCGCTTTAGTTGCCACTCATATTTTTACTGTGATGGCAGCACTGTATGATGGCTTGCGACGGTTGTACGTTTTTATGAATTTCCGTTAATATATTGACTGCTAAATGTTAGGAAGCAGACACACACACACACATTGAATGAAAGAATGAAATAAATTGTATGTTAATTTGCATTAATATTCTGAAACGGTCACGCAATCATTCAAAATGAAACTTTCGTATGTGTTACGTAATTGTTACATTTTCGGTCGATTAATTTTTGGATTCGAAAATCATGTCTTTTTTTTAAGATTAAGATGTCTAAAATAAGTTTTCACAGTAAAAACATATAGTTTATTATCCAGCCACAAGATATTTTTTCTCTATATCAATTAATACAGTTTAGTTAAAAACGAAATAAGAATTGAGACTTACGCCATTTAGTTCCGTGCTCGAACACGACCAAAGAGCGCACGCGATATTCAACTTTATTACTGATGTGTTAGCGTTTAGCACTTAGTGTAGTGGCGAGGTGCATGGGGGCGGAGCTTGCGTGGAAATTATCTTTAGTGCCTGGTATTAAATGTAACAAAAGCAATTGGTCAATTTATTAACTTAAAGGTAAAAATACGATATAAATCTCATACTCTCATCCTGAACAGAACTCCAGACATACTGACATGATCGTCTTCCATTCGAACAATGTATTTACGTATACGCTCTATTCGTATACGTTGCGTATACGTACATGTACGTATTCGTTCGTTAGTCAAAGAACTTGTAAGCTATCACAGGCGCTACCATACAGTGCCGCTGATTTAATATATGTACAGTAATTCTCTAAAACCATAAACGTTCGTCAAGTCCCTTTACTCTTAGCAAACTGTTCGCCTAAAATCTTCATGACCTGCGCGTGAGTTCGCGTGCCGTCTTTAAACGTAGCATAATGCTCTTTCACATACATTGCGAATTCGTTCGTAGTTCCTTTGCGCGCGGGAGTTGATATTACTACGCCATCTTTATTTTTCTTGTTCAGTATTAATTCGAAGGTACCACGGCAGTACCCGCAACATTTCTTTGTTACGTCTATTGATTTTGAATGGCGTTGGACACTGAAAATAGAAAAAAAAATTATCACTTATCACTAATAGGTGGATCGGTTCCCCTTTTGTGACAATTTTGGAAGTAAACGAAATAATTTAAAAGTAATTCTGTCTTGGTCAAATAATCAATCTGCCTAGCCTTTTTTCAACTATGTTGGGGTCGGCTTCCTGTCTAACCGAATGCAGCTGAATACCAGTATTTAACATGGAGTAGTACCGGTATTTCCTTTATGACCTCCAAAACCCAGTTTCTGGGTAACACTGCCTGGATTAAATTTCAACTGCCTACCTATAACGATTAATGATACAGCCCGCTGACAGACAGATGGGCGGACGGACGGACAGCTGAGGTTTAGTAATAGGGTTCCATTTGGCACCCCTCGGGTACGGAACCCTAAAAAAGGAGAAAGAGAGACAGGGAGTTTAAAACATCATTCTGTCTCCGTCACCTACAAACGATTGACACAAACAGAATGTTTTAAATTCGTTTTGAGTTAAAAGTAATGTATAAGTGATTTGTGGTGCATGCCAGCAAAAATTGAGGACGACTTTTGAGACTACGAAAACTGCATTTTCAGCTTATGGAATGTCTTCCTTTCGACACAGATGAATACATATGGCTCACTCCGCATTTTAGATATGAAGCTATAAGTAGGTACGCGGCGGACTCGACTTGTCGAATTCAGTGGGCGTAACGTAGTCAGAAGATATAAGAGTTGTGCGATAGAAAGAGAGGCAATTTCTAGGTGAATATGATTGTAGTTAATTAACGCTGTGCGACCTGAATTGCACTTTACTGTGTCGCAGCAAGAGTCGCTTTAATTTTAATCAATTTACGGAGTGAACCATCTGTACTTTCGACAGAAATCAAACCTGTTGTTTTTACAAAAATACTACCTCTTTTGGGTGTCACAAGATTGATTAGTAAATTTAAAAAACCATCTGTATCTCACCTATATCCACACTTGGTACATTTGTAGGAGTACTTGAAGTGTATCGCCATGTCGTGGCACCTTGATATCTCTCCCAGTTCGGGGTATACCATCAGCGCCCGCTTTGCCCTGTAACACACAACATATAAAATCAAAATCAAAATATTTTTATTTCACATAGACCTACATGGGCACTTATGAAACGTCAGAAGCTAGGTGCACGGTTCCAATTGGTCGTTTCCTATGGAGAAGAGCCGGCAAGAAACTCCACGGTTACTCTTTTAAAAATAATTGGCTTTTACAATTTTTTCAAATAACAGTATGACTAGGTATGAGAGGACAGTGTAGGTATTTCAATAAGTACCAGGTACTTAAGAAAATAGAAAATGGTCAACAAATCTACAGTCCACTAAGCCTACAGTGTTCTCACATTCACAAAATAGAAAAGAATCTATACAAAAGATATATGAATTAATAAAAATAAGAACCTATTTTAATTAAACGCAATCACATTATTGCTATTACAACTGTAATAAATCTGAATAATTATCATGTGCAAAAAAGCCACTAATAAAGAGTTGAAATTAACTCGTAGGTACATAATGTCAAATAATTGAATGAATATGTCAAGGACGAATGTAAAAAAAATAAAAAAAATAAGATAAAAATAAATATGGTAATTTGGGAGCAGTTAATAGACTCTTACATAATTATGACGTTAATGAGATACCAGGGAAGCCACATGTGCAGAAGGAATTATTGCCAAATTTCCTTGTCTTCAACATAGTCTTTAATTTTGTAATATGCCTTCTTGATAAGAACACGTTTGATATGGGTTTTGAACTTCCCATCTCTAAGTTCTGTCACAGACTTTGGCAACTTGTTATAAAAGCGGATACTGTTTATAAGAAATGACTTGCTTGTTTTAGTTAATCTAAATTTGGGTATAACAATTTCATGTCTACTACGCGTATTTATACTATGGAAATCGCTTCTTATTTTGAAAAGTCCTAAGTTTTTGCGAACATACAAAATACTTTCTAAGATATAAAGAGAAGGCAGAGTCAGTATATCAGTTTCTTTAAATTTGTCTCTAAGGGACTCGCGAGGACCCATTTTATAGATCGCGCGGATTGCCCTCTTTTGTAGAATGAAAATTGAATCTACGTCAGCTGCCGATCTCCACAGCAGAACGCCATAAGACATAATACTGTGGAAATAAGCAAAGTATACTAACCTAGCTGTGGCTTTCAAAAACCGCGATCTGTTTAAGAGAAACTGGGCTGGTTGAGAAGAGTTTAAAAGATAATTATTACGCGAGGAAGATTACACACCATTTTCATAAAAAGGGGTTTGAAACAAGATTTGTTATTCCATGGCGGATGTATGCTATAGGATGTTTCATAGCTAGTGTTGTTTTTATTGTTGAATTACTATTAGCACGTTAAGCAAAGCATATTTGCCGAGCAGAGGGGTAATTGCAGAGTCAAAGTCAAATAATTTATTTCAATTAGGCACTTAAAAGGCACTTTTGAACGTCAAAATTTATAAAAAAATAGAATTGATTCTAGTCGCCCCTTCCAAAAGGAAGTTTTCGTATGGAGAAGAATGGGCAAGAAACTGAACTGAAGAAACCATTACTCTTTTAAAATGTTTTACAATATTTTAGATACATTAAATATAATAATTGTTGCGTAACACACTTAACAGTAGCAATGGTTTTAATTTTGACAGTGCAATAATATTCGTTGCGATGTTTACGTTTTTGAGCAGACAAATATTTTCGAAGATAAATAATATGAAGCAATTGATTACCGATATCCTTGAAAATGATTCAGATTGTAATTGATCGTGTTTTATGCAATTAGGGTGCAGATTCGTATAGTTATATTTTAATCAGTAGCGTTGTAATTTAACTTAAAATAAAGTTTTATTAAGATGGTTTGTTTTTTAAATAAACACATTTTCAAAAATATGGTTTCTTTATTAAATAGGGATGGCAACAAAAAAAAATTTTTTTTTGTTCGTCACGTAGATTATTCAAAAATATTGGACACATATTATTTCTTTTTTTACGTTAACAAAATATTACGGCGTTACATTGAGTTAAAAAGTACCAAGACGTCATGAATGTGTCGATTTTATACTTACTTGTGACGTAGCGACCCCCACTCCCCAACTTGAATGCATTTTAACTTTAAAGTATTTTTTATTAATATGATAAAGCAAAAAATACATGTCTAATATTTTTTTATTATGACTGACGGACTAAATAGTTTTTTTTTTTTACACAGGTATCATCCCTATTGGGTGGCGAACAAGCTGACGGCCCCCAATACTTAGTGGTCACAGTCGCCTATGGACATCTGCGATGCCTCTCTCATTGCTAAAGAATTAGGCAGAGGTATACAGGATCAAATTAAATTAGCTAGCAAAACTCCGTAGACGTGTGGGTCTGGATACAATAAAAATATTTTTTAGTTCTTTTTAGGGGTCAACGACCGCTGGTACTGTTTTTACTTGAAGTATGAGTTGAGAAAATCTTTCTTTTTTGTTTGTTTTATAGTGTTGAGATATCGAACGAAATCAATAACACAAAAAAAAAACGGATATTTCAAGTGACTACCTTTTTTTTTTTTTTTTTGAGGGTGGGAAATCATCAAATAACTTCTCCCGCTCTGGGCGGAGCGGGAGGGCGTGTCAGACTCTTACTGACTAAAACCCACCTGTGTTCCTTCGGTTGCCCTGTCGCCGGGGGCCACGATCTCCCTTTCGGTTTTCTTCGCAACCCCGGCAGGCATCGGCCCTAGTGGACCCCTTCAATTCTGCTGACATCTCTTTGAGGCGCGCGTGGAACACAACGCGCCGTCGACCCGGGCCTGGTCCTTATCGGACGGTGAGCCACCCATTGCTCACCGCCCGCAAGCCCGCGCCTACGCTGGCCGGAAATCGCCTCGCGATTCCCGACGCCCTGGGCGTCTCCTCCTGCGGCGGTTAGGGGCGTGAGGGCGCGAAATTTGCCTCTCCCTCACGCGTTCCGCCTCCTCCTTCGCGAGCATTACCGCTTCGCAGAAGGAGGTGACGGCCTCCCATTTCCTCTCGCTCCGTACCATGGCCTGAACCAGGGCCGGACGCGAGAGATCACCGCCGCCGATCGCCTCCACGAGGACACGGCGATGCTCCGCCCAAGCTGGGCAGACCTCCACCGTATGCTCCACCGTGTCCTCCGAGCGATCCACACAATGGTGACACCCGGGCGTTTCCTCCCGCCTTATCCTGTGGAGGAACCTCCCGAAACAGCCGTGTCCGGTGAGGACCTGCGTCAGGCGGAAGGTGAGGACGCCGTGGCGCCTCTCTAGCCACTCCTCAAAGAGGGGTCTTATCGCCGCAATTGTGGCGTGCCCATTCAAGTGACTACCTGTGGTGAAAATGTGGCTCTTAAAGTTTATTAGCATTATTCCTGCGACCAGCCCAGGGACAGCAGAGATATTATAGCAGTATTATTTAAATCTTACTTGAGTGGCGGAAAGAGATGGAGCTATACGTCCTGTAGAGCTTTATCTCTTTCCCACACTGAAGTAATATTAAAATAATACTGCTATAAGAACTCATTGGTCTCTTTCGCAACGAGTTCTTTCAAAAGTAATGTCTGTTCTAAAAGTATTTGATGAAAGTGTAAACAAACCCTGTTTAGCTTACATTCTTATCTAAAAACTCACTAAAGGGAATTAGTAATACAATCATCCTTATTTAGAAGGTTTAAAAAAATCTCACCACTTTTTTCAACAATAATTGTTTAATTTTTGTTAATGATTTTTCGATCAAGTACAAACTTAATGGAAAAATCATCAACAAAATTGAGGTTATAAGTAATATTAAAATCAATAAAGTTTATTGTCATATGAAACATGCCTTTAATGTGATTTAAAATTACTATTTTGGGCTAAGTATTCAAAAACCTAATCAAAGCACTCAATTTATAATATAAGGGGTAGAATTTATACGCAAATTAAAAATAAAAACTACTTTTTTTGTTATATTATACCTAATGAAATATCTTAAAAAATTAATATTTTAAATAAGCTTGCCATTGGTTCCACAATGACCCATGTCTGATGTTTTGCTCTTAGCTCTATCAGCCATGTCACAGAATGACAAAAGTAGGTAGTCAAAAGAATGTCTAGATGCCCATAATATCTTACCATTTATTCCAAAGAGGGCCATGTCCCGCTCTTAGCTCGGAGTCTATCAGCCACGTGGCAGCGTGACACAGCTCATGTATGAGCGTGTCACGCAACCGCTGCGGTCCATCCAACACTTTTGTTGATAACTTGATGCTGGAGGTCCGGATGCGATCGCCTTTTGCGCTCTTTATGAGACGGTTTGTTGTCGTTCTGAAAATGTACGTGAAATTATGATGTAAAAGTATGCTTGGTAAATTTGTTTCACAAACTCGGTGATCGTTTTTCTGTTTTCGTTGTCAAAATTTGCCAAATATAAAACAAAAATATTGGGGTCGTTAACACAAGATTTACGCGAAGAGCTTATATTTTTTTGCGGGGAAAAAGGACAATTATACTCAATAAAAAACTAAAAAAAATCGACTGCAAAAACACATAACTGTTAAGAGAAAAACAAGTATTATATTTATATTGGATTTTTGAAATTTTTAATATAAGACAAATCTAACGACATATCATTAATCAAAATCGGTTGAGCCGTTTAGTAGTTACGAGGAAAATAGAGACGGACACATACATACATACAGTTCAAACACATAACCCTCCTTTTTTGGCTTCCGCGCAGTTGGTTAAATATAAATTTTTAAAATCAGTCCACATTATTGACGAAAACATCGATGAAAATACATTAAACAAAACTGGTCAAGTGCGTGTCGCACCACGCACAATGAAGGGTTCCGTAGTTGGGATGAATTTATCCCAAATACAAACTTAACATTGTAGTTGAAAAATATGTTCTTCCATACATTCCAACTGCAAATGTAAATTTGTACGCACAATATTGACAGATTTACAATGTTATTGTAAGACCATAGACTTCTTATAGGTTTTCCTGTAATCTATGGGTAAAGAAACATTCTCTGTATTTTTTCAAAATTTTAGGCTCAGTAGTTTCGGAGATAAGGGGGAATTGACAATTTTCATCTATTTTCTTAAATATCTTTAAAAGTATATATTTTAAAATTATGAAAAAATATGAAATTTGAGATCCTCTCCACAAGTCCTGTCAGTTAATATGTCACACGGTATAGATTGCAAAACTTTTTTTTAATTTTCTTGTTTTCCCCCCAAAAGTGACCCCATATTTAAAACTATATATTTATTTACGTTACACGTCCGTGTTTGGGTCACAGAAATACATATGTGTACCAAATTTCAACTTAATCGGTCCATTAGATTCGGAGGAAATTGGCTGTGACAGACGGACAGACACACAGACACATGAGTGATCTTATACGGGTACCGTTTTTTTTTTCCTTTTTAGGTACGGAACCCTAAAAATAAAAGAAATACATACAGACGAACATATAACCTCCTTCTTTTTTGAAGTCGGTTAAAAATAGGACACGAACAGATAACCTTTAGCTCTATTAACTGATTAGCGAGACTGTTACTACTACCTACGTTAACAGAAAACAAAATTTGGTTGCGGACACTCAAATTTATACAAGTTAGGAGGGTAGATTATAATATTTTTTCAAATAATTGGTTTTGCTATTGCATTAGGGCAACCTGTAAAGATAGATGTAAGGGTTGTATAATAAATAAATTAATAATAAATTGTCGTTTATCACAAGTACCAGAGACAATTCAAACAAAGTAAATACATTTCGTGGATGACTAATATACATAAATATTTATCAAAAACCAATAACAATAATTTTGACGCACAAAAAAAAAATTGATACGTGGTGTATAATATAACTAATCCGGTTTCATAGTGTATTGTGGCGAGTAGCTTAATGGACGCGTGTCACTACTCATCAGCGCATTAACTGCGCACGCGACGCTCACCATGTACAACAACACCAGTGTCACCAGCCCACAATCCTTTACCGAACTAATTGGCGTCTATTGGATCAACATTATCCGATGGATTTTGTTCGTGCTGACTCTCGCAGCGGCCGTATACGGAGTGACATCGTGGTGCATACTCAAGAAGTTTCGTCATTTCAGAAACTATGTGGTCCTCAGTGCAATTATAGCGAAAGTTATATTTGTATTATTCTTTCACGTAATAGATCAATTAACAAACGTATACATACAGAATCCAGCAGTGACTTTTTTTACTACAGTTTTAGCAATATATCTTACGTTATCGTACCATTGTTGGTTACTAGTATTGTGCTACATTTTTTATGTTGATTTTGTTAAAGTTTTTCGTCTTGACATTAGTAGAAGGTTTCTAAAGAGTAGCCTATTTGCTTGGGGTCTACCTTTTATATCAACCTTATTAGTCTTTGTTCCTGTGTTTTACATTTATGTCTATGTCTCGAGAACAAAAATTACATATCAAATATTAAATATTCTCAGCAGTATAATATTGTTTATACCCGTGGCGATAAGTTTTATTATTTATATAACAGTTTTATATTCTTTATGCCGCGTTAGTGGAGCTAGTGCGAGTACATCTTTTAACAAATGGCGTCGCTTCTACATAGCTACGTTGATCTTTTTACTCAGCAATGTAATAGTATTGCCTTTATTAACTAAAATATTTAATATACATATAACATTGACCATTAGTGTTATAATTGACTTAGGAGCTATGTTGAATACAATAGCATTGGCTGTGTATATAATTATATTAAAGAGTAATTGGGAATTATGGCGACAATTTCTGGATAAAAGATCAAAACAAAAGTCACTCGAAATGAAGTGAGTTTTTGTAACGTTCTTGGAACATCTTTGAGGATAATACTTCAACTAGTTTGACCGCTTAAAAATATATTAAAAGCAAATGAGTGTGTTTATAACCAGTTCCGTACGAAGATTGGCCTTTAAGCCGAATTTAAATTAGGAAGTTGAAGATGTCGTTATTTTTTATAAACGCTCCAAGATAAATATGATCCCACAAAAACAAGTAAATAAATAAATGTCACAAACATTTCCGATTCGAAGATAAAACAATAGTTTGAATATAAGGTAAGAGTAGTTATATTCAAACTTACCTTGACACCTTGATTATCTAGAACAATAAATATCTACAAATTTACTTTAATTTGTTTTTCTTTTGTTCCATCATCCTCAATTGTTTTCACCTCTCCTTCCTATGTTGCCACATTACATCAGTTCGGATACATTCATAGAAATCATCTTGCATTTCTTCAACGATCGGATATCACACACCGAATCCCACATGTACGTATGGTATAAAATAAAAAGAGTAAATAATTATATCATTAATTTACATAACATCACGCCTTGTTTCCCCGAAGGGTTGGGCAGAGGTGTCCCTGTAGCAGGTTCACCCACATTTCGCCAATTATGTTTTAAGTCCCATGTAATAGGGGGCGAGCCTATTGCCATCAACCGGGCAGAAATCCAGACTCCAGGGTGCTACTGAGAAATTTCAGATTTCATTAATTTACTCTTTTTATTTTTACAATAGACAACACCGGCCAGCCAATGCACGGATATATGTAAACCCTTTATGGGCAAGTAGACAACAGCTTTAGAGTGCCTGTTCTTAAGGTTAAAGGCGTTAGCCTTTAACCTTAAGAACAGGCACTCTAAAGACAATTTCCACGCAAACTCCGCCCCCATGCACCCCACCACTCCACTATGTGCTAAACGCTAACACATGAGTTAGTAATAAAGTTAAATATTGCGAGCGCTCTTTGGTCGTGTTCGAGCACAGAACTAAATGTCGTAAGTCTCAAGTCTTATTTAGTTTATAACTAAAGTAATTATTTGATCTAGAGAAAAATATTTCCTTACTTTTAGACATAAAAGCAGAGTAATCTTGTTTTTGTTTCAAATAATCTTTAAAAAAGACAAGATGTGCGAATGAAAAATGGATCGACCGAAAATGTTCCAATTACATAACTGTCTTATAATATGGAAAGAAAAAGATCCAATAAATCATATACTAAAGTTACATTTTGATTGTATGGGTGACTTTTTCAGAATATTAATGCAAATTAACATACAATTTAGGGAGCCTCCTCCTCCATTGCGTAATACACAATCAATCACAATTTGTTTCGATTGCTTGCTTGATTTGCTCAGATTTGTTCAGATTGCTAATCCATTGCATCATAAGTTGGAAAAAAAATCTGCTCAACAAATTAAACAACGCAATGAATGTTGTTGAACTGTCTAAATGAAACAAATTAGTCATAATCGTTTACGAATATAAGTTACGCAATTAGGGTACTGATCTACATTGCCTCAACATGAGTCATTTATTTTTCCTTTGTAAATTGTAAACTTAAGTTGTTACGTTGTTGTTGTTGTTTAGTTGTTGTTGTTGGTACGGAGCGAGAGGAAATGGGAGGCCGTCACCTCCTTCTGCGAAGCTGTAATGCTCGCGAAGGAGGAGGCGGAACGCGTGAGGGAGAGGCAAAAATCGCGTCCTCACGCCCCTAACCGCCGCAGGAGGAGACGCCCAGGGCGTCGGGAATCGCGAGGCAATTTCCGGCCACCGTAGGCGCGGGCTTGCGGACGGTGAGCAATGGGTGGCTCACCGTCCGATAAGGACCAGGCCCGGGTCCACGGCGCGTTGTGTTCCACGCGCGCCTCAAAGAGATGTCAGCAGATTTGAAGGGGTCCACTAGGGCCGATGCCTGCCGGGGTTGCGAAGAAAACCGAAAGGGAGATCGTGGCCCCCGGCAACAGGGCAACCGAAGGAACACGGGTGGGTTTTGGTCAGTAAGAGTCTGACACGCCCTCCCGCTCCGCCCAGAGCGGGAGAAGTTATTTGATAATTTCCCAACCAAAAAAAAAAAGCTACGTAATACCTATATTTCAACCGTGATTAGTTTGATTTCAAATATTGTTTCCACCCTCTCTTTGAATATCGTAACATTAAGATGGCACAAAAAAAAAAAAAGTTGTTCCAAATAAACTTTTATTCTTTTAGCATTATTTCTCTGAAAGTTTATACTGCAACTCACCCTTATCAGCCGAGCCATGACATGTGTGCTTTACCGTACAAAGTTAGTTGGGTACGGAACCAGGTTGTGAACTCCTACTTCATTAACGTACATGCAGGACTGATAGTGATTCCACGCGCGCCTCAAAGAGATGTCAGCAGAATTGACGGGGCCTGCCGGGGTTGCGAAAACAACTGAAAGGGAGATCGTGGCCCCCGGCAACAGGGCAACCGATGGAACACGGGTGGGTTTTAGTCATTAAGAGTCTGACACGCCCTCCCGCTCCGCCCAGAGCGGGAGAAGTTATTTGATAATTTCCCAACCAAAAAAAAAAGCTACGTCATACCTATCTTTCAAACGTGATTAGTTTGATTTCAAATATTGTTTCCACCCTCTCTTTGAATATCGTAACATTAAGATGGCACATACAAACGCATCGTTTTAAAAATTTTAAAATTCTTAACTCTATTTATGAAAAACCTTGGTTTTTTGCCAAACCTCACCGCTTCTACACAAATAGTTAGGTACAGATTTAACCTTTTAAATGATTATCATCACGCTATACCTTTATGGTAGCTAAGCAGTCAATAGGGATGACGCCAGAGTCAAAAAAAAAAAAACTATTTAGACCGTTAATCAGATAGTAAAAAAATATTCGACACGTATTTTTTGGTTCATCATATTAATAAAAAAACCGGTCAAGAGTGAGTCAGACTCGCGCACCGAGGGTCCCGTACCATTTTAAATTTTCATCGGCGAGGCCGTGTAGAATATTGCAGTTTTATGACACCGCGGAACTAATGTCATTTAAGTTTATGATTTCTGAAAAAGTGTGCTATTTAGACACATCGTTTATTTTTTCCTGTAATCTTTACATAAATTTCTACCACATATAATAATTTCAGTTTTTTTTTCTACGCAAACTTCGGAGATAAGGGGGGAAACAACATTTTTTTTTAATTTTTCGCCAAAACTCGAAAACTATGCGGCCTAAAAAAGAATCTTTGAGAATGTGCAAATACCGCTCTTTCATATGATACCCCAAATGCCCACTTGGAATTTATAACCGTTCAGCCCCTGTTGCAAAAAAAAATCTTTCTTAATTGCAAAATTGTTGGGAAAACGTCATTTAAAACTATTCCAAATTTCAAGTTGATAGCATACGTAATTCTTGAGATATCCAGCTGTGAAAGACATACTGAGTCGCACCGTAAGGGTTCCTTTTTAAAATTTTGGTACGCAACCCTAATAAAAATGACTTGGATGAAACGCATTAAAGTTGGGGCGTGGAGGTCGCTACTTCACAAGTAATTATAATATCTATATAATTGTGACGTCATGGCTCATTTTAACTCAATGTAACGCCGTAATCTTTTGATAACGTAAAAAAAGAAAAAATACGTGTCCAATATTTTTTAATAATCTACCTGACCGACAAAAAAAAATTTTGTCAGAACAGTGGCACTCCGGGAGTGCCGTCAGAAGTGAAAACTTGAACAATTTTATTGTGCAGGAAATACTTTTAATTAGGTGTCGGTAACGGTAACAGTGTCGTGAGTTCAATCGCTTTTTTTATCTCAAAAATGCCCAACGCGCCTGAAATTTTCACGTAAAAAAAAAAACAGGGATTCCCAACCGAAAGGGCGCGCCCCCCTCGGGGGGCGTGGAGTGACCAATAGGGGGTCGCGGTGGCTTCAATAATAAAGTATAGATTTATTAAATTTTATGTTCTTGGTAATAGAAAAGGTTAAGACTAGTTTCAAAACCCAAAAGTTTCCTAATACTTACATAGTTGCAGTAAAATGAGCTCCATAAGTCAACATAATAAGTTTTTCGTGAATGGAATAAAGAAAACTAAAATGTTTGAGCTCGCTTCGTTCGTTCTTCCATTCTATATTCTCTTGATTCTTTAATGTTTCTGTATAAGTTGACAAAGTAAATTTTATTTCTGTTTGAATGATCAATAGAAAATCTACCCAACATTTTCGACATCATTTTCGCTCGCTTTATATTCTTATGCTTTTCTGCTTATGCCACCGACAAAGTAACTCAGGGGCGTAGTGATTTAAAAAGAAAGTTAGGGGGGGTCGCGTATGTTAAAAGGTTGGGAGCCCCTGGACTATACAATAATAATAATTCATTTATCACTTACCCAGCAGTAGTCCTAAGCTTAGTATCCCACAGTATAGGCAGGTCATCGTCCATAGCGTTGTCAAATACGCCTCTATTAAACTCAACAAATAACCTCCTTGCTAGCTGCTCTTTGAGAGTTTTGTAACTATCTCTGTATTGTATTGCTTCTACGTGGCACCTCCAGGAGGGAACATTCTCTGGAAGGTGGAAAGTAACTTGTTAATACATGAATAAATAAAATTTAAGTAAAAACCTTTTTAAAAACAAGCTTTTAATGAACTAAAAAGTACCAAATAAAACTTAAGTGAACATTTAACTTTAATAATATTCTTAAAAGCTTGAGTCTTATCTTAAAGTGTAAGAAGGAAGTTCATGCCTCAAGCTTTTAAGCTTTTTTTATTTTATACTTTTTAGCATTACAACTACTATCTATGACTAACATAATTAAATGCGTATACAGGATTTTTTTTTAAACCAGGGCGCAAACTTAAACACGTGACTCTACTCATCATTATGAACAACTTTTACTATGGGACCCAACGGGAAATCACGAAAAAAAAAGTTCGCGATGACACATGTCTATCTTCGAAGGACGACCCACAGTAACCATTATAGGTAGGAGATGCTCGATACGTTAGTTGTACCTATTGTAAATAATCGGAAGAGAGACATAGCTGACAAAGGGAACTATAGGCCAATATCATTGGCAACCGTGATAGCCAAAGTGTTTGACAGTGTGCTTGACACGCACTTAAGTAACTTTACAAAACTACACGACACACAGTTCGGTTTTCGTGCGGGGCTGTCTACAGAGAGTGCAATACTTGCGTTAAAGCACACTGTCAAATATTATACGGACAGGAAGACACCAGTGTACGCTTGTTTCCTAGACCTTTCCAAGGCGTTCGACCTGGTTTCATATAAGGTTTTATGGGAGAAGCTTCGGAAGGCGGGTGTTCCGGCTGCAATCTGGTATGAAAAGCAGAGGAAGATTGTAAAATGGTCCAATGCATTATCAGACCCATATAAACTGAAATGTGGTGTGAGGCAGGGGGGTCTGACTTCCCCGAGAATATTTAATATTTATGTTAACAACTTGCTTGTTGAGCTCAGCAGCACTCATGTCGGTTGCCATGTAGACGGAGTTAGTTTAAATAATTTAAGTTACGCAGACGATATGGTGCTGCTGAGCCCCAAAATCGGGGGAATCAGAAAGTTACTCACTATCTGTGAAAGATACGCTGAACAGCATGGGCTAAAGTATAATCCCACGAAAAGTGAGTTAATGGTTTTTAAAGGAAGAAATAAATGTCCCTCGAATGTCCCACCCGTAGAACTGAACAGTTTACCCTTGAACAGGGTGTCACAATTTAAATATTTGGGCCATATTGTTACCGAGGATCTAAAAGATGACTTAGACATGGAAAGGGAGCGCAGGGCGCTGGCTGTGAGGGGAAACATGCTGGCACGCAGGTTTGCTGGTTGTTCAACACCGGTTAAAATAACACTTTTTAAGGCGTTTTGTCAAATATTTTACACCAGCAGTCTGTGGGCTAATCATACCCAAAAAGCAGACACAGCGCACTGCGCATTCAATATAATAACGCCTTCAGGGCGCTGTTGAGGCTTCCACCTTACTGTAGTGCGTCAGGGATGTTCGCGGATGCGCACACTGACGATTATTTCGCGATCATGCGCAAAAAAGTGGCATCAGTGATACGTAGATTGAGGGGAAGCAGCAATAGCATTCTGAAGGTGTTTGCAGAAAGGCTAGAAGGGCCTACAATGGATAGGTTTATCAACCTGCATGTCAGACATGGGACTTGATGAATTTTCCTCCTCTTATCTTGGCTGTATTTTTAGTGTGTATTTGTGTTTTTATTGTTGTACTCATGTGTGTTTAAGTGTTACTACTAACATAGTTTTTTTTTTAAAGTTTGTACTGATTACTAACTCGCTATGGGCCGTCGACGCCTGAAAATAAACTTTATTTTTTATTATTGTCTTTCAGAATTTGATAAAAATTTAATTGTTATTTCCGAAGCTATTTTGACCGGTACTATATTAATCCCTATCCAATAAAATAAGTTATTTAAATTGGGTATTTAATTTAGATTCAAATATGCCTTGACATCATATCATTTAAATGAATTTCAAAATTATGCGTAACTACATAATTATGGTTGACGACAACGCGGGCGTAGCGGTAATTAGTCAATGACCTTTCCTCAGCTATTAGGTATGTAATCCCGATAGTACGTTCCCGTGGGATATTTTTCGACATCCATGCGGGAGAAGCCGCGGGCAAAAGCCAGTATATTATAAATGTGAAAGTTTGGATGTTTAAGTAGATGTTTTTTACTCAATCACGCAAAAACGATTGAATGGATTTGGATGAGACTTGGCAGACAGAAAGTTTATAACCTGGATTAACACATAAGATACTTTTTATCCCGTTCCCGTGGGATAATTTCCGACATCCACGCGGGCGAAGGCGCTGGCAAAAGCTAGTTATTAATAATGTGAAAGTAACCATTTCTGAAAGCCTCAAGTCTCTGGTCAATAAATTACAGCCATTTGAATCACATAACATGAGTTAAAAAACTTCATAAAAGGATATTTCATCTGCAAAAACTAGCTTTGTCCTACAAAAGAAAATACTTAATAATTTCAACTAAATTGAGTATGTCTTACCTGCCAAAGAACCGATAAAGCTAATCCTCTGTACACTCTCCACAATTGGTGTAACGCATACATTGCCAACCTTCTTCGCCAATACATCAATATCATCCTTCATAACCTCCACCATTTCCGTCACACTCATAGCTTTTTTAACCTTATTTTTCTTCGTAGTACTGTTCACGTTTCTTAATTTCGTTTTTGGCACTTCCGGAGTACTTGGTACCTTCTCTGTATACAACTTCTTTTTTGATTTTTTGTCCGTTTCATTGGCAATGTCAACTCTACGTTTAGCCTCAGATTCGGTTAAATACAACATTTTGTTCCTTTTCAAATCATGCCTTATATTTTCTTTATCACTTTCATCATCATCAAAACGCAGTTTCTTTGAGACGGTGTCATTTTCATAGTTCGCTTTGATTGCTTTAAATAACTTTGGTATTGATTTCCATTGGTCTCCATATAAGTCGTTTAGTAATTTCTTCTGTGATAGATGTATTTTCTTTATTGAGCATTGTTCTTGCGATTCGTTGGCTATGTCTCTTGGTGAGGATGGTGTGGGTTCATGCCTGGGTGTGGCACAGATGATGTTTTGTGCTGGAGACCACCCTCCGATGCTGGGTCTTGATTTTTTTGCTGGTGATGCATCTTCTCGGGAGCAGTTGAAGGAGAACTGAAATTTTATAATAAGGAAAATCTTAGTAATATGGGATAGATGTTTGACTAAAAATAAAGGATTAAAAACTTATTAGTAAAGTACTGATAACATAATTATACCTGAATGTATCCCAAGCCTGAATCCTAATAATAAAAATGCGAAAGTGAGCATGTTTGTTTGTTACGCTTTCACGCTTCAACGGCTAAACGGATTTAGATAAAATTTGGCATATGGGTAGACTATGATATGGGTTAGGTTATAGGATCATTTTCATCCCGGTAGTACGTTCCAGTGGGATAATTTGCGAAGCCGCGGTGAAAAGCCAGTAAACTAATAAATCACACAACAGAACATTATACATTTTTCTTTGAAAGGGCACTGCTTCAATTCACTAGTGAAGTGTCTATCTGTAATCTGTAACTTGTATGGTATACATTGTACACACGGCTACACATCAAGCTATGTATACATTTCCAGTATAAGCTGATCTCAAATTGTATAGGATTTTCGTACAATACAAGGTCAGCTTATATTGAAAATGTATACATAGCTTGATGTGTAGCCGTGTGTACATAATAGAGAGTATTCTATTCTGAGGCATAACACCAAGGTCTACTGGTCCTTCTAGTCAAAGTTTCATCACCTGCTTAGCCTTTTGCCTATAAATATTTTGGGGTCAGCTTCCAGTCTTACTGGATGAAGCTATGTCTTTGGTTAGAATACCAGTATTCTAGCCTATTAGGTCCCTATTATGACCAATGCCATCCAAGAATTTCTAATAGTCAGCAATTAATTAAATCTTAAAATGGAAGGGTGATCCATTATAAGATTTACCGTAGCTGATTCTGATTGAATTGAGTGTCATTATTAGCCAATAGGACTATCTCAGAATAGCCATTTTCTACAATTATTAACAAAATTACCAGCTTATTATTGTTCCACCGCGGGGCAAAGGCTTCTTCTTATATAGAAAAGGTACAAGTATTGATCACCATGCTTGCTCAAAACAGGTTGGCCATTTAGACTAAAGAATCTCGCACACACCACTAGACGGCCAAACCTCTATCGAGTCATGGCCGTCTAGTGGTATTGTGTGGTATGCGGCTACTTGGCCGTTGCGACCAAGTGCGCGGTACGTATCGGTTTCTATAGTTTACCTTGTGGCGGCTTCTACATCGCCACATGCGAACTACGCATCAAAGACCTGACGTCGTACAAAATCCTGAAGTCACACAAATCCTGCATCACACAATTAGAGTTTACTTTGCGAACAGCATAAATATATCTTCCCCAATATCAATCGGACAGCTGCCCAAACAACACAGTCTGGTCAGAGGATCCTCGCTTTTCAATAGACTATGAGTGAACTTTACACCCTGTTCCTCATGCCTCTAAAACCTAGTTGCAGTTGTGGTCGTGTTCAACTAGTGTGCGAAAGCCTTTATAGTCCAGTACACTAATTGCATAACTTATATGACAAATTTGTTTAATTTTGACAGTTCAACAACATTCATTGCGTTATTTACATAGTTGAGCAGATTTATTTTTTTCCAACTTATGAAGCAATAGATTGATTGATTGTGTATTGATGACTGGTTTCCTTAGAATGTTTTCACATTCATGAAAGGAAAAAAACAATTAGATATAAAGCTAAAGTTTACATACATTGCTGTTGTTGCTTTGTTTCTTTTCATTAAGAGTAATCTTAGGCAGGTCATCATTAAATGAATATTCACAGGAATCATTTATTGTTATTGGAGAATATATTTTTTGACTAGATTGTGCCTGGAATAGAGAAAAAATATCCATTAAAATGTATATTATTTGTTTATTAACACTTTTGGGGACACTAAGGCCCGTATTACAGAACCTCACTCAAGACTCAGGCATTACTTAAAACTAGTTTCAACCAATCAAAAGGCTTTAAATGAGTTTTATATAATGCTTGAGTTTTGAGTGAGGTTCTGTAATACGGGCCTAAACGAGAAACAATAGAAGTTTTATTGATATGATGTCTAAATGGGCATATAAGTGTCCCCGAAAATATAGATAACCTTCTTATATTTACAGTTTGCAAGACACACATAAGTTATTGCTCAAATTAGGCTAATACAACTAGACTAAATTAGATAGAATTTGAAGAGCTTGTGTAGATTGAATGTAGAAATTATGAGCATAAAATTGACTTAGATTTTAAGTACTTATTACTTGCTTTCATAAGAGTATTATTTTATTAATAGATTGTTTTTGTGGGCTATTCGTAAGACAAGATTCTGACAACAATATCGGCAAGTAAATCAAATTTTGTTGCCTTTTAACTGGTGGCTATACATTAGAATTATATTGTTAGGGGAAAGTAAAAATGTGTTTTTGTTGTGATTATAGATTAAAAAAGGTTATTCGTTTTATTTATACCCTTTAGAACATGAATTAGTTGTTAATTGTAACTTTAAATTGCTTTTTCATTACTGGAATTTAAATATTTGAAACAATTTAAAAAAGTTATTGCATAGTGAAGTGGGTCTCTCTAAACTCACAGTTTTTAGAAAATCATTCCTCAGTCTATCAAAAGACTCGTCAAGTATTATCACATCTGAACTTCTGTTAAGTTTATTTAAGTCCTGAGTTGCTTTTGGCCTGGTTTTCTTCAAGGATAGCTTCAAAAATCCTGCAAAAACACGTGTAAAAGTTTTTCTTCACAACATTTCAAGTTAAAACTTTAGAATATTATATAAACTGCCTTCTTGGTGTATGTACTTACGGTTCTTCGGTCTGCTTTGTGTGGTTTTAGTGTCCATTTTTATCAAACGTTTGTAAAACAAACAAAACTATTGAAATAATCCATGGGAATTGAAAATGTTTAAAAAATATCAGCCGTTGAGTTGCGTTGAGTAATGACAATTGATTATCGGTGTTACCAGTACTTTATAAGCTGATTATGTAATATTTTATTATTTTATGGAATAATTTATCACTTTTTGCGCTTTGTTTTTGCTATTAACTAATAATGTAAGCGGAGATTGTCCGTATATATAATGTACTCTGTGGCGGAGATTTATGTACTCTGTGGCGGAGATTTTTATCAATTCAACAATATCAGTTGGAAGGTGCTACATTTTAGTAAAGCACCATCTAGCGGTGAATAGGAAGCTTTCACACCAAAAGGATCTCAAGTAATTTTTGCATTCGTCGCTAGAGTGCTCTGGTAGTTAACGCGTTAATAATTTGGTTTCACACAACTAGATGGCGCTTTCTGTAGTTAAGCGACATCTAGCGTGAATAATCACGCTAGATGTCGCTTTTAAAATAGCCTTGCATTTTATATGTACAAAATCACACATTTATTCCCAAATAAATACAGACAAGTTATCATAATCTACAGTTTTTTTGTTTTTACTTTAGATGCGGGCTAACGAAAATACTGTTTAGCACTGTGCAATATTGGTTCAAACAGAAAAAATCTGCTTGCTCAGCTTTTATTTGTTGTTATGAGTTCTTAAAACCTTCACAGCATGATGTGCATGCCTTTCATTTGTATTTACGCAAACAGCGCTCGTTGCACCGGCAACTGGGTCAAGTAGCATTGTACTATGCTTTATTATGAAACAGATTTGGGCAGATTCACTTCAACCCATTATCATAATGTTCCTCACATTAGAATTATAGAAACACTTTAGATTTTAATCGGGTCATTACGAATCAAGCTTTATGGTCTGTTTCCGTTCTAATTTGGAAATTATTGTAATTCTTAGATCATGTTTACAAATGTTTTACAGGCGGATATAAAAATTCCTAACTTAACTCCGAGATTAGGGGAAGGCCACACGGGCAATTTTTAGTTCTTATTAATCTGAGAGACTGCATCTTTGGGATTAAACCTCAAGAATTTCTGGCTAAAGAAGCAACTGATACCCTGCCGTACCCAAGGGCTGGTCCTGAACTCCTGTACCTGCCTACATAATGTAGGTAAAATATGATTGAATTAAGGATTATACCTCGAAACAGTGGCAGTGGCATCCTCTTGTAAGAAAAATCTGACAACGGATTGGTTGGCAACAACACACATTTTTACATTTTTTAAACTATGGTTTTACGTTTACCATAAATAATGTTATTTAAAAAGTTTCAACATCCGAATAAACCTATTAATGTTTTTGTGATGTATCTGTTTATATTTTGCTTTATTTCTTAATTAATAAACAATAAAAAAGTACATGTTACAATTAGTGAATTTTGAATGAGCCGATTTTTTTTTTTTACCTTAAAAATAACGCAGTTTCGTTTACAAAATGAGGGTAGTAGGTAAGTATAGTTAGTGAAATAAATTTAACGTAGGTGTGCTGTGATTTAGCTTATTTTTATTTGTTTGTGTTTTGTTAATTATTAATTTACTTACCTACTTATTGTTTTATAATTAGGAGTGTTACTGATAAGTGTAGTGAAATGACGACGCCGAAGAAATGGTAAGTCGAGACATTTTTTTTATCTGACATTTTATTGCGTTCGTTACATAGTTGGCGTTCACATTGTTTTCTTGAAATTTGTACTTACTTACCTATTATTATCCGCCCGGAACACAGAATGAGTGTGCCTAAAGAACTTTTAAAAGTTTTTTGTTTTATAAAGCTAAAATTATGGCTACTGGAAAAAAGATTTTATTCTATAAATTAATTCAATCTTTTTAAATTAATGTGATGATAATATTCGTAATGAATGTACTGTCATTATCATCATTTCAGCCGAAAGACGTCCACTGCTGGACATAGGCCTCCCCCAAGCACCGCCACTTCGACGGATTGTGTGCTTTCCGCATCCAGCGGATTCCCGCGGCCTTTACAAGGTCATCGGTCCAACGCTACGTCTTCCGGTACGCGGTCGCCACTCCAGTACCATTTGGCCCCATCGGCCATCCGTTCTGCGAGCAATGTGCCCTGCCCACTGCCACTTAAGATTGGCAATTCTTCGGGCTATGTCGGTTACCTTGGTTCTCCTGCGGATCTCTTCATTTCTGATTCACGTAGGGAAACTCCAAGTATAGCCCGCTCCATTGCCCTTTGGGTGACTTTTAGCCTTCTAATAAGACCCATTGTGAGCGACCAAGTTTTAGTGCCATAAGTCATCACTGGCAACACGCACTTTTGTCTTAAGACACTGTGGTATGTGGGATGAGAAGATGTTGCGTAGCTTCCCGAACGCTGCCCAGCCGAGTCGGATTCGACGATTGACCTCTTTCTCGAAGTTGGACCTACCTAACTGGACAGTCTATCCTAGGTAAAAATAGGTACTCGTCCACAACTTTGAGCGTAGCGTCTCCGATCTTCATGAGAGTGGGTGTCACATGGGCATTTGACATAACCTTTGTCTTGTCCATGTTCATTAGACCACTCTTTCGGAGGCTCTACTGACGTCATCGAGCATTGTACTAAGATCCTCCATGATCTCAGCCATGATAACTATGTCGTCGGCAAACCGAAGGTTAGTGATATACTCGCCAGTGATGTTGATGCCTAGCCCTTTCCAATCCAGAACCTTGAAGACATCCTCCAGTACAGCAGTGAACAGTTTCAGAGAGATAACGTCTCCCTATCTCACACCTCGCTGCAGAAGGATAGGTTTCGAGGTATGGTCCTGGAGACGGACTAACATAGTGGCGTTTTCGTACAGAAATTGAATGTATTGTAAATTAATTAATAATAGAAACATTTAAAGCATGCCACTGAACAAAAATATTATACTCTAGCATTTAATTTATATTAACATTGTAATGTTTTGCACGTTAACTTTGTATTAGGAACTTATTACTGATTAAAATACCAACACTGTACCAATACTTTTTGCATATAAATGATTGATTGATTTGAGAGGTTGTCAGCTGCTTAACCAGAACCCTAATTGCGTAATACACGATCAATCACAATTTGTTTCGATTTGAAACAGATTGCTAATCCATTGCTTCATAAGTTAGAAAAAAAATCTGCTCAGCAACGTAAATAACGCAATCGTTCACGAAAATAAGTTACGCAATTAGGGTACCAGAATTTCCTCTTGGTTCCTCATCCAGGGTATAAAACTTATAAACTAAGCGACTACACGCTAAGGGCATCCCCTGTGGGGAACGGACCTCGAATAGGCTTAGGGTATCTCTGGGGGAGGACAGCAAGTAATAGGCTGGATCGGATTAATGTGTCTGTGCAAAGTGTTGTTTCTTTATAAAATTATCAGAACCGAAGTCGAAGTCGGAGTCGGAGGTGTAATATTAATCGGAAGTTCCGATCTTTCGGAGTCGGAATCGAAGCTCCGTAACATCTCTGACGTCTACGGCGGTTAGCACTTGACCAATAGAAGAATCGAATACAGCTGCCATATCTCTCTATGGAGCAATAGGTACAGTCATGAACATATATATCTTACACTTATCTGCGCAAGATTCAAAAGCGATATCCTGTTAAAAAGTATTGATAGACTATATTTATGGGGCTCTATTTCTGTTTCCAGGGTTAAAAGGAACCGAACAAGAAGGAGATGATGGGGCTCGCTCGTTCCTCATCGTCCGTTCCATTCGAACCTAACCTGTCCGAGTTGGGGTGCGCCAAAGTCAAGAGCTCGCTTGCTCATGCTTTTCGAATCTTACGTTAATTGCCTTAATGCCGTTTATTTGCTTGGCTGTTCGGTTTCAATTAACCATTTACCGCACTGTTTTAATTATGCACTAAACTTGAAAAAAAAGAAACATCTTGACAAGCCTTTGAATTCACGCCTTCAGAATCAACTAGCTAAATAAAATGATGAACTTAGACTGCTTTGTAATTTTTTTTTCAGAGGAAAATGTCATTGGGACAAAGAGAAAACTGACCATGTTCAGGAAATTACAACTCTACCGCAAATCCAGATTTATACCTACAGGTAGGTGAATTGTATGTAAACGTACCAATGGATTTTTTTTTAAGACTAAAATAACTTACCTAAATGAAACCCTTAATTCCAGTTGTCTTCAGTAGAGAGGCTACAAGTAAAGATCTTTCCAGATGAGGAAGTAACACGTAATATATTGAATGTATGTAGCTACTCTAAAACAAACCACTTCTTAATTTATGTAAGTCTTTTTTTTTTTTTTGTGGGTGGGAAATCATCAAATAACTTCTCCCGCTCTGAGCGGAGCGGGAGGGCGTGTCAGACTCTTACTGACTAAAACCCACCCGTGTTCCTTCGGTTTTCTTTTTTTCTTCGCAAATTTATGTAGGTCTGTATATTGCGTACACAGTTGTAACTTACGATCTTTAGGCGCTAAGCAGACGATGGACAATTTTAACGGCGGACAACTTGAAAATCTAATTCTAATTCGGATGATAACTAATTTAGTTTTTGCCCTTCAGGTAGATTATTAAAAAATATTGGACACGTATTTTTTCATTTTTTACGTGATCAAAAGATTACAGCGTTAAATTGAGTTAAAATGTGCCATGACGTCACTTGTATGTAGATTTTATACTTACTTGTGACTTTGTGACGTAGTGACCCCACTCCCCAACTTTAATGCGTTTTATCCAAATAATGTTTTATTAATACGTCTGTCTCGTTGGTCTAGTGGTCGCAAGCGCTACTGCTGAGCATGAGGTCCTGGATTCGATTCCCAGGTCGGGCAAAGTGTTATTGGGTTTTTATATCTGAAATTTCTCAGTAGCAGCCTGGAGTCTGGATTTGTGCCCGGTTGATGGCAATAGGCTCGCCCCCTACATGGGACTTAAAACATAACTGGCGAAATGTGGGTGAACCTGCTACAGGGACACCTCTGGCCAACCCTTCGGGGAATCAAGGTGTGATGTTATGTTAATAAGACAAAGCAAAAAATACGTGTCTAATATTTTTTTTATTATCTGACTGACGGACTAAATAGAATTTCTTTTTTTTTTCCAGGCATCATCCCTCGCACAAATTATCCATCGTCTGCTTAGTGCCTCATGGTTTATACAAAGCCTAGTTGGAGCGAACAAATTGGAAAATACAAAACATAATAGCTAATACCAACATACATCTGTTATTGTTATTTTTCAATCTTCAATATTATTTGCTTTGGGTGTAAACATAACTTTTGTCCTCCTCGCTCATAAAACAGCTGTACAAATACATTATAAATGATAAAGTAATGAAACCGTGACATCTAACGTGTTAAAAGCGTAATATGGAATAAATAATGTCTATTCTACCCTTGCCCTTAAAGCTACGCATGCGCTGTTCACCCCGACGACGCAAAATGGCGTCTATTTCCTATTATTAACAACTAAACTTGACAAAATTGCACCGGTACACAGTTTTTATTAATAATTACTAGTTGCACAATGTTCCATTTAAAGGACAGATCGTAAGTCGCATTGCTGTAAGTTTTAAAAAGGGAATTTCACCGCGGCAGTGACCTCTGACACCGATACAGGCCACTTTAATTTGAGACGCGTCGGATTAACGATCGGTTGTGCGTGGAGGTCTTATTAGTCTGGAAACAGCTGTTTTCAAAAATCGAATGCTGTAGACATAAAAAATCGTGAAATTTCGCCAGTTTGACGTTAGTTTTTGTTGAGTGCGGGTGGATATTTGTACCGAACATGTAATGGTGAGTGGCATTAGCCGGTGAATTTACGAAATAGTGACTAAAGTAGCGTAGAGTGTATTACTTACTTATTGTTGTAAATTTTTGAGTGGAATGTGCTTTTTCCTAGAAAATACAGTGTTAGTGAATGTTGTGTGTAGATTTTGAGTTTTTACTAGAATATTATTTTGAATGTTTTCATCTGATAGTCGTATAAGTAAATATGAAATCGATTAGGACTGTCCGGCCACGTGGTGTCTTACATTTTCCTAGTGATGTTGCATGAAATAGCACCTTATTATATTTAGTGGACAACTCAATTTAGATAAACGGTATTGATTTGACGTTTCTTTAAACGTGCGATTTAATAAGTGCTGTGTTTTAGATTTTCACGTTGTGAAATCGCAAGTTATTTCTTGCGAACATGTGACTAAAATATCTACAATTTTTAATCAAATACGTAGGTACAACAAACCATTCTAAGTTCTAGAATCATGGCTTCATTTACGAATAAAAATTAGTAAACAAAAATTAGTTAACATTACTTACTTTAAAAAAGGACACAGTTAAAAGCAAAAGAAAAATACAAAACGGCAAAATCTAAGTACAAACCTAAGTATTACAAAATGACAGTTAAAATTAAATACAATTTAAAAACACACGTTAAAAAGCAAATTGTAAATTATATTTTGTTAAAAGCAGCAAATTTACATAGATAATATGCACACTATACCTTACATGTAAGTAACACTAATAATTTTAATGTCCTTTAAAAAGAACATCTTAGAATTTCGCTATTTTCCTTTGCCAGGTAATATTTATTTTATAATGTCAGTGTTAATACCGAAGATGCGGCTAACCTATAAAATTATTTGAACATTCAACATTAAACTTGCAATTTATTTTATAATAAATAATTGTTATACTGTCTGGCTATTGACGAGAAGGTTTGTGACTAAATGACCTCCATGACGTTCCTGAATGAATTCCTTGATAGTTCAAAGGTGCCTGTAATTGGTATATTTGAAATAAATGCTTTGAGTTTGAATAATAGAGGGGCTCATGGCTAAACGATAACAGTCACACGGGTCGGTCGAAGGCTAAGCTATGCTTGCCGCGATCGGTTCATAGATGGGTGACCATCTATTACCGAGACTCCTTCGTGCCTCGAGAGTCTCGTTTTAAGATGTTGGTCCCGGCTGTCATTCGTAGATCTTTGACAGTCATTACAGGTAGTCAGAAGCCTAAAAGTCTGCCAACCAGTCTTACCAAGAGGTATCGTGTTACTCATTAACTAGGTTGTGGAGGTCAGATAGGCAGTCGCTCGACATAAATTACTGGTATTCAGCTGCACCCTGTTAGACTGGCAACCTACCCTAATGTAATATGTACTTGGGAAAAGGCTAGGCAGATTGATTGTTTGGCTATTCACATTATTTATCTACATAGGAAGTGTGCCACATTTTATATTTAAGTTACTTTTGCTCCATTTTTACGGATTACTTATAGACTATGCGAAAATCTATCTACCTACCTACTTGCTAAAAAATACTTTACAGGTTCTTGGGTTGGCTTGCCCCTACTATGTGGGAGCTAACATAACTGTCGGAATTTAGGAGTACCTCTCTGCCAAACACTCAACGCTTGCAGTCTGAAATTCAGGTACTAGAAGCGTCAATACGTTCACTCTTTAATAAATAGATTGTTTAGCGCCGTGCAATGATTGTCGATGTTACCATTCCACAATGACGAGAACCTCTTGAAAGCTGAGAAAAAGAAATAAATCAAATATCTCGACATAACACATGTTGACATGTGGAATGTGAGCTCGGCTGTCATCATGCCGATTGTGGCCCGATGTGCGAAAGATCTCGATCAACATCTCTCGAAGCTCTCCTCTCGTTAGGCGGTTGGATCAAGGCCCTGATTCAGAAGGCAGTAGAGAGTAGGAGTAGCACTCATCGATACGGCTCGCATCGTGAGGAGGTTCCTGTCTCTGAGCTTCTGGAGCCCTAACCAATGGTAGCTTGAAACCTGCTCTCGACACCGGCGGACGACTTTAAAAAAAAATTTTTTTTAGTAAAATGCTTGAGTCGTTTATTTATTTTAATAAAAAAACGACTTAATAATATATTTTCTTTTACCTATTAATTTATTCACTATCATAGTAAGTAGGTTCTCACCTATACCTAGGACCACGTGAGGTAGGCATTAAGCGAACCTACAGCTATCAGTAAAATAAATCATTTAATTTGACCAGTCACTCTGCCTACCCCATATTCTGAATTGCACAACTTATGACGCGAGTCGTGACTGACACGCACGTGTACAGTCTATGAATAGAAAGGTTATGCAATAAACAAATAAATATTTTCAGCGAAACATGTCACCTTTTTGAACTGTTATTTGCACTCTTAATAAATGATAATGACATTGAAAAATAAATTTTAAAATACAAAAAGTGCCCCCAAAGTACGAATCCAACAATTAGAATACTACTAGGTAATGCTACATAAGGTAGACTATTTGTCGGATTTCGGGGCCAAAATTGTATAGTTAAATTAATTTTATTATGATACAAAATGGAATGACAGCAATGTTTTAATTAAGATAAAAATAAGTAGGTAATTGAATTTTATAAATTCAATTGTTTTTGGTTCTCATGACATTGTTGTAATCCTCTTGTCGTCTCTTGTAGGTACATAATGTTAATTACTATCAAGGTACATACTTATGACTGTGTTATTTCATATTATTATGTGTGTAACGATTTGTTAATTGCTTTATACAATAAGAAACACTAATTTAATTAGCTACGAATTAATTTTTACGCTCCTTAGCAAATAATATTTTGAGTATTATTTTTTTAAATCGTTTTTTGTAATTTTTACAGAATAATGAAATAGAAAAATTATTAAAAGACAAAAAAAAGTTTTGGCAGCGGTGGGATTCGAACCCACGCCTCCGAGGAGACTGGTGCCTTAAACCAGCGCCTTAGACCGCTCGGCCACGCTACCACGTGTGAGAGTTGTCGAAATTACGAATCATTTTCTGAATTCATTCCGTCCCAACACTATGGCCTTGATTCTATAATTGGTTACAAAAACAAAATTGTCTAAGCGATCTATTTTTGTTTTCGTCGCGTGTGGCCGTATTTCATAATAATTACACCTATTATTTTTATATTTGAAGGGTTTTTGAAATAGGTACCTCATTTTAAAGTTTAGTAAATATATTAATGTCAACACAGAACGATTTGTTATAAATAGCGTAGATTTATGCAAAATAAAAACATTTAAAATAAATTTAATCATACTTAACATCGATAGGAATATTCATTATTAATAAAATAGCGATTTAATACCTACTGAATGAAAGTTAGGAATTTTAATAAAGTTATCAAAATGTTGATTGTTTTTTGGTTTTCAGTTATCAGTGACGATACATTAATAATAATCGAATTTAATAAGTAATCTGCTTATCAATAGATTGCAACGATGACTAAACAACGACGACGTTATTTTTTTATTCATAATACACAGTCATTCATAGTAGGTATAGCACCTATAGGATGAATGAGACAGCAGTTGTTTCGCATTATCTTTTATTATTCTTTGTCATTTTTTGTCATAGCCTCATAGGTGAATTTTGAAATTCATAAATCAGTCAATCACTCATGACATTAGTTTATTTGTATATCTCCTAATCCAAATGCCGTTAACTGACTATCACGATACACTTTTCATTATAATTATAATGAACACTATGCTATTGTAGCATTCACAAAGTACGAAGCATTATACAGCCGTTATCAGCCGTAATGTTTTTATAACAATTTTTTGCCGGTGTCGGCCTCTGCGTCTCTTTACTTGTCTTGACACTAAAGGCATAGACAAGTAAATGATGTTACGTCGGGTGTAGACATGCGAACTACTTATATTTAATTTTTTAAAGTATTTCACACATCTATTTTTTATTTTATTTTATTTAATATTTATTTCTGTATCTATCTATCCGTGACATCACTGCGGGCCCTATCAGAATACCAGCGCTGCGGCATTTTTTTTTAAATGTCGCAGCATATGCTGAGATAGGAGCCTTTTGGCCTCGTACAGGACTTTCTGTTATTTTTTAAATTTGTTTTTTAATTTTTTATTAATGTTTTAATGAGTTTAATTTGTGATTTCCTGTGCGAGTCTCAATAAATACTTTTTCTTTCTTTCTTTCTAATGAATTCATCGAAAACTTTTCGGGGGGTGAAATTACCCATAAAAATGTTTATTAAATATATTTCCGAGTTGGTCCCGTAGCAAAAGTAGTTAAATAAGAAATCAATTGTTCCATACATTCTGATCGTGTTCCAGTACCTACCTAAGTAGTACAGTTTTGTATGGAACACTTGGAAGAGTTTACATTTTAACCGTTTTAAATAAGGAGGGGTTATGCATTGGCCGGGTTTTTTTTGTTTGTTTTTGTACAGCGCGATTACTCCGTGATTACAGGGCCGATTTACGTGTTTTTTTTTTCATTTGGTAGAGGAAGCTCGCGAAGTGGTCCCATATACATAAATTGTACTAACTTTGGTCGTGTAGTTTTTTAATCCAATCCAGCCTGTCCCCTGTTGTCCACCACCAGCGACTCCCTAAGCTGAGGTCCGTACCCCACAGGGGGTGCCCTTAGCGTGTAGTCACTTAGATTCGAAGTTATATGCCCTGGCTGGAGGCCTTAATTCATTGAGGCAGCCACGTGAAAGTCCGGTAAAGCAGCCGACAACCTCCTTGGTCGACCTGCAAAAAGCCGTACAAAAAAAAAAACAGTGGCACTGCCGACAGAAGTGAAAACTTGAAAAAAAAAATTGACATCGCGGCAATCAACGCGTTGATGTCTTTTTAATGGTCAAAAGCTGAGTCATCACGGTGTCGCGAAATCAATGGTTTAGTCCCATCTCAAAAATGCCCAACGCGGCTAAAGAAGTTTCATTTCAAATTTGTGTAGTTTTTGAGTTAGCTTCAGTAATACAAATTTATTCCACTTGGTGTATGTGATAAATAATGTTATATTAATTTTTGGACACGTGTTCTTCTTAAATTTTCCCTTGTCAATCGGCTATCATTCACTCCCTTCTCTTTCATATCATTCCTCACACAATCCATCCACCATTTCTTTGGCCTTTCTCTCCCTCTTCATCCATGATCATTTATGTGATGATTATAACATCACTTTTTTAGTCACAACGATTCATGGGTAAATATTATCAGCCGCACGGGTCGATCGAGGGTAAAGTTACCCTTGCCGAAGTTGGGCCGTGGATGGGTGACCATTCATAACAAATTCGAAACCCATCCATGCCCCAGAAAGCGCGCTGTGCCGTTGGTCCCGGCTGTCATTCGATAGATCTTTGACAGTCGTACGTTACGCGTAGTCAGTAGCCCGAAAGTGTGACAACCAGTCATACACAGCGGTATCGTGTTGTAGAGTCTGTGTATGGGGTGTGTAGTCTTGTGTATTTTGGATGTTTAGGGAACTCTTCAGAGTAAACACAGCTAACGATTTAATTAAGTTTATTAACTTACAAACAATTAAGGCGCGTCGCTCACTGGTAAGTCGAGGCGACGTCGCGTCAGCGGCGGTGCGGCGTCGCAGCACGGTCGAGGATAGGTCTCTGCGTAGAGTCGAGGCGCAGGCGGCTATGCTTCCTTCACATTTTACGTACGAAATTTTACAAAATGGCGGTGGAATCGTGGCTTGGGCACACTTGAGCGCCCCTCCTGCGCCTGCACCTCGCATCCGTCCCGCCTTCACCTCGCCCTCGCCGCAACTCTTGTATGTGAGCGCACTACCATTAATTTGTAAAGAAAACCTTGTTGCGGCGTGCCTCTTATGCGCCCGCGCCTCAACTGCACCTCGACTGTTAATCGTGTGAGCGACGCGCCTTAGGGTTTAACACAATGCGCGGCGAGAGCGAGTTTATATCCCTGCCTGCTCGATAGCTTGTTTAGCACGGACTGCCTAGGGCGAGCGAGGGGCGCATCAAGAGCACGGGTTGGAGGCAGCGCGTTTAGCTGCTAGTCGTTCGGCAAACTTCGTTCTTCCTCGGAGATGTTATGTTGGCAGAGCGGTCGAACTGTAGGTATAGGCTACAGTGTTACTCAGTAACTGGGTTGTAGAGGTCAGATAGGCAGTCGCTTCATGTAAAATACTGGTATTCAGCTGCATCCGGTTACACTGGAAACCAATTCCAACACAGTTAGATGAGACTCTTTTAAAAATCAAATCAAATGTTTATTTGTCACAAGCATATCCTGCTTTTAGTCACACAAGCATATCCTGCTTATAGTCACACAAGCATATTCTGCTTATAGTCACACAAGCATATCCTTGCATGTAGGTAGGTACGAAGTAGGGTATAAAATATGTAGGTAATATTAGATTAAGTTAAGCGTTTATCTGGTTGAAATATCTTGATACGACAAAACGTAATGTTGATTTGACAGCACGCACTATCGTATCAAGACGGAAAATCATTATTGATGATAATGATTTAAAGAAAAAGAAGAAATATAAGAAAAGATTAATCAGACTGTATACGAAAGAATCTACCTATCAATCTTTATTCGTGAACACAGGTATTACAATAAAGCTCTTTGTTCTACCAATGAAATTGGTATACAAATATATTAGTTTTTTAGCAATAGGTCTGAATTTATACAATACAAAGTCACGTTCGAGTAAATAATTTCAATTAAATGTATGATTAATAAATAATTAATCAATTATAATTTATTTTTACATGCATGTCAATGGTTAATAATATTAAAGGGTTGGTAATGTCATATTTTATTATTTAAAATTTCTTCGTAATACGTCGTAGGTACCCGGAACCGAACTAGTTAGTTTATGTTAAATATTTTTACTCGCAAAAAAGGGTGGGTTAGGTTATTATCTATTAGAAATATATACAATTCACTTTTGAATTTGCGGACATTATCTTCACTCCTTATACATTTTAGTAATTTATTATTATATTTATTAAATTATTTATTTTTTATTATAGACTTTTGGAGCCATTACAAAAATACTGTTTCTGTATAGTGCAGCATTAGATGTGACTGTTTGTAACCAATTACAACGGCGATGACTAGTTATGTAAATTATTTTTGACGAACATAGACTTTTTATAGATGTACAACAATTAATATTTTCGTATTTTTTAAAAACGGTTTGCATTTTTCTGTTATCAGTAAATTATATATAGCCATGATACACCGTTAAGACTGTTGTTCGATTGACCGTTTTACTTAACATGTGCCAAGCATAGGAATATTGGTTTAACTTACTGCATACTTTGTCAATATGAATGTTTTCTATGTTTAGTCTAAGAAATTTACTCCCATTTGTTTCATTAATAATTTTGTCCTTGTATTTAATAATTAAGTCCAGATTGTAATTTACTCTTTCTTGGAATTTCTTTAATACTGTTTTATCAGATTTATAACCTAATAATTATTTTGCAGCCAATTCACAACTGATAGTTGAAAGTTTTCTTGTTACGCCAGGCCAGTTGGTATTTTACTAAATTAATTGATCGGAAAGATAATTAGGTGTTTTGGAAGAAATGCTTACATACATTCATAAACTGACGTATTTTTCTCATGGTGGCAGAACCTACAGAACACCACCTGCTACGATCCTTACATACTCGTTTTGACTCGTTTTAGTTTCGAAGAAATGGTCCTAAGAAATAGATGTTTTTCAACTAAATCTTGTACTTTGTTGCTTAAGCTAGGGGTTTTTAGGACTGCGGTGGTTACGTCAATAACGTCCGCAATTTACCGTCGAATGCTGTCACTAAATGTTAGTAAGTTGGTGTGTTTTCGTAGAGAGCGTTTTTGACACCGTAAAGTCTAACCCCGCTGCCATCATTTTCATGACAGCTGTCACTGCGGCCGTTATGTAGCGGCCACCGTTCTTCTAAGAAACCGTAGCTTAAACTATCTTGCCATTTCCTTACAGAGACTTCGATTTATTTATTTTGTCATTTTATTTTGTCACCTTCACCATTTTGAGAGCAGTTGTGATGAAATAATTTACACGAACTACACACCGTGAAGAAACCGATGCCGGTTTCTTCACGGTGTGGAATTTTTGACATGCGTCCTAGAATCAAAAATTCGAAGACATGTGACATCTGCACGGGGCCACGCGGTAGATTACGGCCCACTCCCTCTCATAGAGAGGAGGCCTGTGTCCCAGCAGTGGGAACATTATAGGCTGATTATGGTTATGGTTTACAGCTACAGTACAGCCATTTATCTCGTCTCGCTATCTTTGTTATGTTCTTCGCAGTGTCAAAAAATAATGTCTTTCCGAACCGAAGCAAGCTTGGGAATCTAAAACAATTGTTATTTAATTAATTACTTCTTATAAGATTCACGACAAGACTTTTTATCTATTACTAAGATTTCTGAGAATGATAAAGAATTCTACCAAGATGAGAATTTCCTACGAACAGTCAACCGGACGTCGGTGGTATGATAACATACCTTGAGCTGGCCTAGCGTAGTAATTACGGAGACTGGTAACACACCTTGAGCTAGCTTAGCGTAGTACTTACGGAGACTGGTAAGACACCTTGAGCTACCTTAGCGTAGTACTTACGGAGACTGGTAACACGCCTTGAGCTACCTTAGCGTAGTACTTACGGAGACTGGTAAAACACCTTGAGCTGACCTAGCGTAGTACTTACGGAGACTGGTAACACACTGAGCTGACTGGTTGAGCTTTCACAGTTTTTTTGTTTTGTTTTTGTGTGAATATTGTCTGCCTTAACCTGGGTCAAATAAATTTATTTTCTTTCTTTCTTTCTGGCCTAGTTTAGTACTTACGAAGTTTCAATAGAATAAGAGGCTGAAGTACTGGTTTTGTTACCGCTCTTTCGCTTTTTCGTATGGTTAGCGAATAACCTGGTGTCAGAGTTTTTATGCCGCCCATGGGCCTCTAATTTTGCTCGAGCCTTCACATGCCGTCGAGTAAAGTCTCTCAGGCATGCCGGTTTCCTCATGATGTTTTCCTTCACCGTTATTAAAGCAAGAGATAATGATATAATACGCACATGAATCCGAAAAATCAGAGGTGCGCGCGTTCGTTCTCGAGACCTGACGTGTTGCCTACTTACAAAATAATATTATTTTTATGTAAAAGAAATCAGACTGTCTTTTTATCTTTGAAAAACACAGAACTTATGCCTATAATTTCTAAGTACTTAACCTACCAAGTACTGAAATATTCACTTGAAATCATTTTATTGAATCGTGTCCATTCGACTATACCAATTTGTACGCTTAATTGTATAGCCCAAATAGTAGCGTTGTCACGTTTGGCAGACTACTCGATAAATCGTAAAATTACTCCGATGTTAACAGATTGTAGAGGTTTTTTGCCATTTAGTATTTTATGGACGCACGGGTCGATCCGACAGGTTAAGCTACGCTTGACGGGGTTGGTCCGTAGATAGCTGACCATCTTTACATACCGAGACACCTCTGTGCCTCGGAAAACACGTTAAGCCGTTGGTCCCGGCTGTCATTCGTAGATCTTTGACAGTCTTTACGGGTCGTTAGAAGCCTGAAAGTCTGACAGTCAGTCTTACCAAGGGGTATCGTATTACCCAGTTACTGGATTGTGGAGGTCAGATAGGCAGGCGCTCCATGTAAACTACCGGTATTCAGCTGCATTCGGTTAGACTGGAAGCGGACCCCAACGTAGTTGAGAAAAGGCTAGGCAGATTGATTTATGTACTTATTAAATATGCAGACTGAGTTTTGAGGTGAATTCGGAAACAATTTAAAACAGTTCAATACAAAAAAAAAAAAACAGTTGCACTCACGGGAGTGCCGACAGAAGAGAAAACTTGAACAAGATCGCCTTGGTGGAAGAAAAATACTTGTATAGAACATTAGTCCGTAACTTAATATAAATAAAGAGCATAATCGCGTTTCCAAAAAAAAAAATACTTCCGAAACCTTTAAAGTAAAAATACTTGCATAGAACATTGATCCGTAACGTAATATAAATAAAGAGCATAATGGCGTTTACAAAAATGGGGTGTCGTCATGGTGTCGCGAAATCAATGGTTTAGTCCCATCTCAAAAATACCCAATGCGCCTAAAGAAGTTTTCACTTCAAAAAATTGTTAAAAAGATTCATGATTGGAATCTTGAATCAGGGTCTGTGCAGAATATCTGATCCTGCCCGTAGGTTTATTTTTATGTGAAAAAAGATGTCATGAATTTATAACTTTTCTAGAGTATGATTTAAGGTTCCGGCAGACAGGCGCGATGCGACACCGGTAGAAAAATTGCGTGAAGTTTTCATAGAAATTGTTCCACCAGAGTCGTGTTGCCGTCGCGTCGCGCCTTCCTGCGTGAGCCTTCACGCGGATCTTCTTCTCATTCCTTCTGGAGTGCGACCCATATAGTATATTTACTACTATCATTTGTGTATTTATCTACTGTCGATTATTCGTTTAGGTATCTAGTAGATACTCGACTGACCTATTCCTAAAATAAGTATGTATACCATAACCCTAATTGCGTAACTTATTTTCGTAAACAATTTTGCCTAATGTGATTCATTTTGACAGTTCAACAACATTCATTGTGTTATTTACGTTGTTGAGCAGATTTTTTTTCCAACTTAAGAAGCAATAGATTAGCAATCTGTTTGCAAAATCGAAACAGATTGTGTTGTATTACGCAATTAGGGTACAGGCTACGGGTAAGCAATTTTTGCCACCATCGAGAAAAACGGAACGTTTATAGTGGTCGATGTTGGTATCGAAATGATTCAGTCACGCCATTGTGGCGGGAAACTTCAGCCATGTTTTCAACCACTTTGGTAAAAGCGTAGCTAAATTTTCGATGAATACCCATAAGAAGTAGCTATGAGGAGCACTAAATCATAATATATATCGATAAATTTGGAAAAAAAATGCCTCTTTGATTAGCTGTATCTTCGGAACCTTTAGGCCTAGAAAACTTTGGTCGGGCTCAGATTATAGCAAAGTACCTGGTCGATGAAAAGCCGACCTCTGCTCGGGTGAAATAGATAAAAATATCGTCTAGGTACATCAACGTTGTATCACATTCCCGAGGCTGTGAAAATAGAGAAAACTAATTTTCCCAGAAATGAGACCTAGCTAGATCGATTTTTTGCCCCCGTAAACCCCTTTGCAACTTTCATCGAAATCGTTAGAGCCGTTTTCGAGAACATGATAAATATAATATACATATACAAATATTGATCATTTAATAGTATAGGATTTAGCTTGCTTCACATAAATATGGAACAAAGCTAAAAATATGTCCTTAAGGTATATTTTCAAAAAAACTGAAAACAAGTGCTAGAATTTCGGAATTTTTTGAGCACCATGGGATTACAAGGTTGCAAACTTGGGTATAAATTACTCTCTGGGGATCTAGCAACATATAAAAGAATCGTAGTTACAACTTTTTGCGTGTTGCCTTTTTCTGTGTCGATTTTGACTGGGCTATTATGGTAACCTAGTATTATTCGGTTTTTTCTACGACCATCAGATTCAGTTGCCTTCACTATTGCAATTAAATGCATTATTTTTAGTATCACTTCATTAAAATATTATCTATTGTGGAAACATAAGTCACTTCCTCAAGAAGAGAACTTCCTTAGTTCTTTTCCGCAGGATTTCAATGCCTTGCCTTTTTATCGGTTACTATGACGTAATTAAGCAGTGTGTATGGCCCAATTGGCACAGTGGTGAAGCTTCTAGGTACCTACTTTCCATATTCAAGGTCACAAGTAATATTCTTACTTAAGCAATCGATGTTCAGGTCATCGAATTATGTATGTGTTGTCAACCATTTTCCCTTGGCGATTCCCAAATATTGCTTTGCTTGATACCAATACCTTCACTTCGCTGATTTACCATTGGAATCGTTTAAGAAATCCAAATGAAAATTCACACTATTTTTCAGAGGCGAGGGCTTCATACAATTTCATTCCTACCGGCTTCCCTTCGGAACTACTACTCCAGCTCCACTTGAGTTTACTATTTCTAAATAATATAGTAGATACACACATAGTAACATTACAGGTATTTAATACATCATAACATTTAAAAAAAATACAAATACACTTATAGCCTATCCTAAATCGCAAATACTGTTTACATTTTTGAAGTGAAAACTTCTTTAAGCGCATTTTTGAAACCATTGATTTCGCGACACCATGACGACACCTCATTTTTGTAAACGCGATTGTGCTCTTTATTTATATTACGTTACGGATCAATGTTCTATGCAAGTATTTTTACTTTAAAGGTTTCGGTTTTTGTTTTGCAGACGCGTTTGTGCTCTTTATTTAGATGAGGTTACGGACCAATGTTTTATACGAGTATTTTACTTCCACCAAGGCGATCTTGTTCCAATTTTCACTTCTGTCGGCACTCCCGGAGTGCCACCATTTTTTTTTGTTTCGACTAAGAATTCCAACGACAACAACGCCAAAATGAACGACAAAATTGATGATAATTCTAAGACTAAGACCAATTGTTAGTCATTTTTATCTTCTGACTATACCGATAACTGTTTTCTTAGGTAAGACTTGGAATGGCCTAATAATGTGTTCCTCAAGCCACAGTCTTCTTGTACAAATAATGATGACCAATCTTAAGAATGACCACGGCAAACACAGCTTAACCTCGTCCTACCGCTGTAATTTATACTTTTGATTAGATCTTAATAACTATATCTATTATTTATAGCACAGGAGATGAAACAAGGAAAAGTGCATTAGTAAATAAATGCCTCAACTTAAGGGGGTGAAATGATCAGTAAAAGGTAATTGCAAACTTTTTTGATCAGTATCTGTTATTAAAAAAAAATACAAAAATATCATGTGTTTCTCTTTATTTTGGGTGGTTGTTATTGGGTTTTCCTATCAGGAGTTTCTCAGTAGTAGCCTCTTAGATTAAAAAGTGTTCCACACAACGACAAAGCGGTCCCCCGACTGTAATGACAATTTTATTTATCTGTTTAGTTAGCGAGTAAATGAGTGACCCTTTCGCTTTGTATACCTATACAAATGAACTAATACAACTTGTTAATTACTTTTTAGTTGTTTGTTTTGGCAGGGCACTTGTGTTTTTCAAATTATTTTTGCAGTTACTGCCTGTAAAATTCATAATTCGTATTCGTTTAAAAAAACCGTAAAGTCTCTTTGATCGGCGCATTCGATGATCGAGATCAGCGGCGTTTTGCAGGCCCTTAAATAATACCAGCCTATTATTGTCCCTCTGCAGGTCAAATGCGTCTTCTCATACAGAGAAGGCACGAGCATTGATGACCATGCTTGCTCAAGACGGGTTGACGATTTCAGATTTAAATTAACTATAAGTCCAGGTTTCCTAACGATATTTTTCCTTCGCCAATGTCTGAGATAAACTCAGAAAATAGTAGGCCCTTAATTAAAATTAATCTTAAATAAACATTTTCCTCTTGATCACTGCATGAAGATATTTAAATTCTAATCTCCGTATTGTACTGAATACATATTCAATGCGCGAATAGAAGACTGTTGAAGGGGAAATTTTGACTAATTGCCAAGTATGTTAGCAACACTGGGGATGTCCCCTGAGATAGATGGATAGTGTTCATATAAGGAAAGATTTTTATTATATTGGTGTGATCATGAAAAACTACTAGGTGGTAAAGATAAAATTTAAATATTAATTTAATAGATGGTGCATACATTTTTCGTTCCAGCTTACCTTGTCAAACAAATTGTGTGCAAATCGATGTACTAAAGTCAATTTACCAATTCAGGTCCTAGGAGATTTTAGTTCCTGGGAGACTTTTAGTGATTTTATACTGAAGATCACGTCTAAACGAGTAGTGTTAATGATTTGGAAAAAAATATATGTTAAATCAGAGCATTTTCTTAATAGCTTAATATAGGAATATTTTAGATTATGTTTATTAACTGACTTAAAAAAAAAGGAGGAGGTTCTCAGTTCGTCGGAATATTTATATTTTTTTGTATGTTCCCCGATTACTCGGAGACGGCTGAACCGATTTGAAAAAATATTTTTTTGTTTGAAAGGGTATACATTCAAGTTGGTGCCATTGTTATTTGGTTACTATTTCATGATGGGATCTTGGAGAAATCGAGGGAACTCTTCAAATATTATAGGCACACCTGTAGCGATTTGGGTATTTTTTATAGTAACTCGTGCATTTGCTCTTGAAAAGTACCATATGGTAATGTGGAACTGATGAATTACAAACCAGCAAACAAAAAGTAAAAAAAAAATTACCAACAAATACAACCGACTTCCAAACTACAAAGTGAAAAATAACTTTAATTTCGTAAGTCCGTGGCAAAAACTTAAGTGGGTACTGATTGATCCAAAGAAACCGACTTCAGAAAATTAAAGTTATTTTTACCTAGTAACTCGGAAGTCGGTTGTATTATTGGTATTTTTTTATTTTAACACAGAAATTAATTTGCAAAGTTATATCTAACGCGGATAAAAACTGAGAATCAAGCAAAATTTATCAAGCGTATTTTCCTGAAACCTTCACCATTTTATAGATAATTTAATTATTAATCTTTTAGTATACGTGTTTTATTAAAATACCTTTTGTTTTATGTATATTAAATTAATAATGCGTCTAATTTGGGTCAGCGCTCCTTGATAGGCGAGTCCTATTACTAGCTGGACGTACGACGCGTTGCGTGAGCTCAGTACAGAACACACCTAACCACTCAAGGCCACTGGCATATATCTGCGTCTTAACAAAGTTATATTTAATACTAGCTTTTTCCCGTGACTTTGTTCGCGTGTAATTTTGACAGGAAGTGTCCTTTTTTCGAAATGAATTTATAAAGCACTAAGGAATAATGTAGCTTTCTACCAGTGAAAAGTAGTTTGGAATCGGATCATTTGTTCCGGAGATTACCCCTACATACAAACTTATAAACAAATACCTCTTTCTGGATCGAGTTCTTGCCGATCGATACACAACAAAATTATATTATATAAGAAAGAAAGACAGAAAGAAAAATAGGTTTATTTGTCACAGAGACACGTGCATACATAAAAGATAGAGTAAACGAAAACAACTAAAAGTACATAATAAATCACGAGCGTAAAACAGAAATTAGTCAGCAGCTGCATGACATGACTGTGACAAGAAGGCTTCCACTCAGCATGATGCAGTGCTATGGGGAACCCACAGCACAGCGCTAATTTTCAGTGGTCACCCGAAAAAAAAAGAAGAAAAGACGTACGGAAATCAAGTCAGGTACAGTGATTTGTTTATTACATAGGCAGGTAGTAAAATAAAATAAAATAAATAGTGCTTGGAATGAAAGACAAATACACAACGAGATATAAGAATAAATATTATTAAAAATCATAAAAAATATTGTCATGCCAATATGGACGTATGGCATCCAACTGTGGAGCTGTACTAAACCGACCAACATCAAAATTATACAAACATTCCAGAATAAGTTACTCAGGAGTATATACAACACTATTCAAATTTTCTAAAATAATTATTACGTTACCAATTAAGTTAGATTAAAATTACTTATTAGTCTTATATACTAGATTGTAATAAATTATTAAGAACCTGGTTGCGAAGAAGTCCGAAAGGGAGATCGTGGCCCCCGGCAACAGGGCAACTGAAGGAACACGGGTGGATTTTAGTCAGTAAGAGTCTGACACGCCCTCCCGCTTCGCCCAGAGCGGGAGAAGTTATTTGATAATTTCCCACCAAAAAAAACAGGTAACAGGTTCCGCGTCGATGTCCCTGTCATCTTGTATTGTTAACAGCTCTACCCTACACGTGAGATAACAATAAAGATTCCTCAGAAAATGCTGTCGAGTTTTGGCTGGCTACGATTTTTCTACTGTTAGCAACCGAAAAGTTTCAATCTTCATGCACATGGCCACTTAGAATGCGTAATCCGATAACAATCTGGATGTTAAAATCAAAGATATGATAAATCAAAACAGGTGTCCGTCTGTCATATTGGTAAACTGATTTTTGATTAGATACTATGGATGTGCTATTAAAGATAGTAGTGTCGTGTCGTTTGATATCTTTTTTTAGTAACACGTGTCATGTGATAATGGTAAAATTATTTAAGTTTTGCATAACAGATTTATTATCATCATCATCATGCTGAGTGGAAATCTTCTTGTCACAGTCATGTCCTGCAGCTGCCGACTAATTTCTGTTTTATGCCCGTGATTTTTTTATGTACTTTTTGTTGTTTTCGTTTACTCTTGTCTTTTATGTATGCACGTGTCTCTGTGACAAATAAACCTATAAAATTTCTCTTTCTTTCTTTCTTTCATCTGCCTAGCCTTTTTCAACCATGTTGGGATCGGCTTCGAGAAAACCAGCATTTTACTGGAGCGACTGCCTATCTTACCTTCTGAACCCAGTTACTGGTTAACACGATACCCCTTCACCTTTGGCTTCATGACGTGCAGCTCCCGATTATTTCTGTTTTATGCTCGTAATTTCATAGGTAACTACTACTTAACTCTATTTTGTTTTCTGTTTCTTTGTCTTTTTGTATCCACGTGTTTCTGTGACAAACAAACCTATTTTTCTTTTTTATTTCTTTGGTAAGACTGATTATTATCAGACTTTCGGCCTTCTGACTAACCGTAACGAATGTCAAAGGTCTACAAGTGACAGCCCGGACTAACTGCTTGACGTGCTTTCTGAGGCATTGAGGGGTCTTGGTATGTACAGATGATCACTTATCCACGGACCAACCGCGGCAAGCATTGCTTAACCTGATCGATCGACTCGTACGGCTGTTATTACTTAGCCACAAGCAAAATTAAACCGATGGTTCACTTCAAGTTATAGGCATGAAGCTACAAGTAGGTACGCGGCGGGCTCGACTTGTCGAATTGAGTGGGTGTGACGTAGTCAGAAGATCTAAGAGTTGCGCAATGGAAAGAGGAACTTCTAGGTGAATATAATTCGTCGGTAATGAGCGCTGTGCGATCTGAATTGCACTTTATTAAGTCGTAGCAAGAATCGCTTTTTAGGGTTCCGCAGTAAAAAAAAAAAAGCGATTCTTGCTATGATTTTAGGGTTCCGCAGTATGGGCACGCCACAATTGCGGCGATAAGACCCCTCTTTGAGGAGTGGCTAGAGAGGCGCCACGGCGTCCTCACCTTCCGCCTGACGCAGGTCCTCACCGGACACGGCTGTTTCGGGAGGTTCCTGCACAGGATAAGGCGGGAGGAAACGCCCGGGTGTCACCATTGTGTGGATCGCCCGGAGGACACGGTGGAGCATACGGTGGAGGTCTGCCCAGCTTGGGCGGAGCATCGCCGTGTCCTCGTGGAGGCGATCGGCGGCGGTGATCTCTCGCGTCCGGCCCTGGTTCAGGCCATGGTACGGAGCGAGAGGAAATGGGAGGCCGTCACCTCCTTCTGCGAAGCGGTAATGCTCGCAAAGGAGGAGGCGGAACGCGTGAGGGAGAGGCAAATTTCGCGCCCTCACGCCCCTAACCGCCGCAGGAGGAGACGCCCAGGGCGTCGGGAATCGCGAGGCGATTTCCGGCCACCGTAGGCGCGGGCTTGCGGGCGGTGAGCAATGGGTGGCTCACCGTCCGATAAGGACCAGGCCCGGGTCGACGGCGCGTTGTGTTCCACGCGCGCCTCAAAGTGATGTCAGCAGAATTGAAGGGGTCCACTAGGGCCGATGCCTGCCGGGGTTGCGAAGAAAACCGAAAGGGAGATCGTGGCCCCCGGTGACAGGGCAACCGAAGGAACACGGGTGGGTTTTAGTCAGTAAGAGTCTGACACGCCCTCCCGCTCCGCCCAGAGCGGGAGAAGTTATTTGATGATTTCCCAGCCTCAAAAAAAAAAAAAAAGGGTTCCGCAGTAAACAAGGAACACTTATAGTTTCACTATGTCCGTCTGTCTGTCTGTCCGCGGCTTAGCTCAGAGACTCTTAGTAATAGAAAGCTGTAATTTGGTATGGGTATACATATTAATCACGCCGACAAAGTGGTAAAATAAAAAAAATAAAAAAAATTTGGATACCCTACACGTAAAGAGGGAATGCTTTTTTTTCTTCATACATCCCATAGTGTTGGCTGTCGTTGGAAAGGTCGTTCAAAACAATTGTGAGTTCGTCAAAACCATTTTAAATATTAAGCTTTAAAGTGACAATTTTTGCTAGAGTCAAGTGTCCCCTCCCCCTGCTAGTTAAATGGTTGGTTTTGGATATGTGAAAAAATTCAAAGCAGTAGCATATATAACGAAATTAAAAGGAAAACTATCACAGCTAAGTAGGCTTTACAAGATAACAAGTAATAATCGACCAACTTACATTTGCGGTTGCAAAAAATTTCGGAAGTTGGTGTCTTTGGTTTAAGTCATTTGCCACCGACTTCCGTAATTTAAGTTATTTTTCACTTTGTAGTGTTTTTTTGGAAGTCGGTTGTTTTTTTTTTGTATAAATGTATTTATTTCTCGCTTTTTAGTGGGTAGTTTGTAATTTACCTAAGTTACAACAGCCTAATCTCAACTGAGATTAGGCTGTTACAAAATATTGCTTTTCCCGATACAGGGACGTTAATCGTTGAGGAGTTCTCCTGGTACTTAACCATCAGCTCCACTTCTCCATATGCATTGTGACGAGCATAATTTGGATTGCAGCCATATTAAAGTAATCGAATCGCAACCCGTGAAATACTTATTATTGAGTAATTCCGGTGGCCATTTGTGGTCTTCATCATCAGTTCCACTTCACCAAATGGTGCTTTCCAAGATAAATTGCATGAGCTACTATAAAAAAGGAACATCGAAATCGGTTGGCGCGATATTGAGTTATTCGTCCATTTGTCGCGCACATACTTAATGTAAATTTAAGACTTATATGGTTTTCTCATGGTTGCCATTATAAGAACTAGACCAAATTGAAATGAGACCACACCGGTGCTTTCAAATAAAAAAAGAATCATCAAAATCGGTTCACCCAGTCGAAAGTTCTAAGGTAACAAATATTTAAAAATAATACAGTCGAATTGAGAACCTCTTCTTTTTTTTGAAGTCGGTTGAAAATGAGAACATGCTTTCCAACTACAAAATAAAGTTTGCTCTTGGGAAAAAATGTCATCCCTACTACAAAACCCTTCATTGTGCGTGGTCTGACACGCACTTGACCGGTTTTTTTTATTTAAATGATTTCGCGGAGTGAACCATCTGTACTGATCTGTGGCTTAACTAACATAGTATAATAAATTGTACAATTTATAGCGTTATGACTCATTTTTAAAACTTCATTAGCTTTTATTGCTTATTCATCTTTATCGCCTTTTGTTTCGCTTTCATTAATATTTATATGATATTTTATGGTGGAACCCGCACCTTGAAAATGTTGTAATATTATTATTTTATTTACAATGTTATTAATTTATATAAACGTTCGTGAAACTATGTATGTAGTTTGTGAAAAAAGGACAGTTTTTTCTTTGACTTCTTTGTGAAAACAATATTTTATAATATTTTGCTCTTAAAAAAACCTTTCAGGTTCCCTACAGACCTTGTCTACCATGAGTTTGAAGTACTCAGAGTACAACAAATTTTTATATTCCAAGCAACTCTTAAATACCATGCTAAAATAAAATAATAAATGGCCTGACTACAGCGATTTAATAAACAATCGTGTTTTCAGAGTACCCATACCAAACGTCAAATCCGAACTAGCTCGACGTTGTACCTATTTTTCCGTTCCCAACACTAACAATAAAGTTAGTAAAATCTGCGACCTAAGAGACTGCTCAACCACAACCTGTAAGAAAATCCTTACTTCAGCTCTCCTAATTTTATCATACGATGACACCGGAGCCTTGATATAAAACCTACATCACACACATACACCGTGACACACACCATCATACACACCATCACACCCACTCAAATCTCACAAAATTACACAAGTCCAACAAAATTTAAACTTTTCTATTGTAAATTTTCTTTAATTTAAGTCTAGAATTTGACAAATGTTTTTTTTTTTTTCTAAATCTTCTCTTTATTGCTCTGCTGCACCATTATGGCGCATTGGGTACGTGTACATGTACAGTAGCGACCAAAAGTCCATAGGCAATCGCACAAAGCAATAGACAGACCCCTCGGTTTGACTTACGACCTTCTTCTATAAGATGTTACAATACTATAGATACACACACACTCACTTTGTCTGCAACTCATAGTAGTTCATAATTTCTATCAATATAGAATACGGCGTGCTAGCTCAGTGGATAACGTGCTTTGGTATGTGCGATTATGGCGAGCCGAGCGAGGGTTCAAATCTCATCTGTGGTATGCTTATAATTTTTTAATAATTACATTCATAGTTTTTGTTATTTTTTAATAATTACTATTCATAGATTTTGTTATTTTTTAATAACGACTAGTTCAATAATCATTCGTTTTTTGTTTCGGTCGTCTTGTTCACATAAATATTAAGGTTTAGCAGGTAGACCACAGAAAACTAAGTAAATTATTTCGATTTCTGTGGGGTAGACAGACGCAGTTCGTTACGCGTATTCGCTTAATAAAACTTTGTTGGTTCGCGGTTATTGTTGGTGACGAGTATTTAGGTATTAGCGGTGTTGTGGTTATTGTTTTCAAAATGCAGTCAAATATAAATATTGAAGGGAGATCAAATATTATTGCGCTGCGTAAAAGTGAATGTAATTTACACAAATATCTAATGAAACCGGACTAAGTGTGAGTGTTATCATTTAAATATTTCATATTTTACTAAACATAAATCTTAATCGAAGGTATTGTTGATAGAACAGAGGTATTATTGAGACAGAAGATGCCTTTAAAATTTTAAATTCATTATGAGGTTTAATTCGATTAGTGAATGATAAATAATTATTATGTGTAATAAATACAATGTTATTCTTTGTTCTAGAGAAATACTGTGAGGGTTAAGAGGAATGAGGAAGAGGCTTATTATCAAGCAGCAGCGACGTCAAATGATGGAGGAATATGAAACAAATGGTTTCATACCAACGAGATATTTTGCTGAATTATTAAACACGTTATTATGAACCGTTCGCTGTGCACTCTGAAGGCTTGCATCACTGAAGACCAGCTAGGAAGCCGTTTTCGACAGAAAGGCATAAATAAGAACGTTTAAGTTTCGCACGATAATATTAAGACTTCAAATGGGACACTGCTATATTTTAACCTTAAAATATTTCCCGTACCAACTTAATAAACAACAGATTCGTTATCGCATGAATTTGTGGTAATGATTTTTTAAGCAAGTTACAATATGTTTTTTGTCGTATTTCTCGCAGATAGACCGAAAATGTTTAAGATTATTTTAGTAATATTATTATTTTAGGATTACAATTTGAGGTTTAGTTTCAATCTTCTTTTCGTAAAGAAAATGAATACTTAAGCTATAACCTCAATACCAACCAATATTTACTAAAGCCAAATAAAATGTAAAATAAATAATGTAAACAAACTGCCCATACTTAACCTTAAAATCACCTATTTTGTAAGTAGTTTTTTTTTACATTTTGATTAGTCTTATATTCTTATTTATTGCTTAATTACTTCGACCATGATCAAAGCTAACTAATAATAAGCTAGCTAATATTTATGGTGAAAAAATCAATTTAAAATTTAAAACATTTCATAATACAAATATGTCAAAATAATATAAATTGCTTCTAAGTTTCTTGACATCTATTTCACATCTTATTGAGCTGACGTAATGACAAATAATTGTAGCAATATATTATCTATAAGTAAAATAAATATAACGAATACAATTTTTTAATTTTGCTATCACATATCACGCATTTTTAATTCTTAACCCTTTATTGCAATAACAGCATTAATAAAAAGGCAGCAATAGCTAAAATATAATATTATTGCAAACAAAAATATTAATATTTGCAAAAACTGCACTGTGCTTGACGAGGTTGGAACCTAAGCCAGTTTGCATCTCAGACCAATGCTTAACGCGTTCTGCTATCTGCTCACGTAAATTTGTCTCGAATTTTAGTAATCCCATAAACTGGCCAAGGTCAAGCGCATGATGCGTGTTGTCTATCAAAAGCGACGGAAATATATATTTGTTTCGGTAGTGCAGCGCAAGTACGCGACTATACGACAGTGTGTAAAGCGCAATACTGCGTTCTCTGTGGTGTGTGTGCCGTGTTGTTTACACATACAGATATACGGACTATACCGCGTGTTCACAGCAATATGATTCTTAACGTGCTTATGCACTTTTGAAGGCTTACTGTACATATACCCGGTGTGTCTGGTGAGTGCAGCAGATATATGAATTAAATGTAGTTTTTTTTTTTTGTTTGTTACTAACATAGCTAATAAGTAGTGTGTATTACTAATATCATATGGATCGAGGTCTGAAATAAAGTTTTTTTTTTTTTTTTTTACTACTCTCACACTGTAAGGTAATCATAATATTGTTAATCGCACTCCTGGGCCACAAGACACAAGCCATGCTTAGTGTGTGGCTCACCGAATTTCGCTAAATTGTATTGTTACTTTTTGACTAATAAACTTTATTCTTATTCTTATTTTAGAAAGAAATTTGAAAAAAATGCCATTTCGGCACTTTTCCCGTTTACAGCAATGCAGACGAACTCTAAAATTATCTTATTTAAATATTAAAGACTGTCTTTTAACAAGAACTTACGGCTTGAACTTAAACCGCTGTCTTTTAAAAAGTTAACAGTTATTGGTACACACGGCTACACATAAACCTATACATCTCCAGTATAAGCTGACCTCGCATTGTACGGACATCCTATACAATGCGAGATCAGCATAAACTGGAAATGTATAGCTTGATGTGTAGCCGTGTGTACTACGTCCTTCAGGGTAAAAGGTTTTCTTTTTTCTTGTTAAGAAAGATAAAATTATAAGTTTTTCTTACGCGAAGTTATTAGGGTCTTGTCTGGGTATCTTTTATATTAACTGTTAGAGTGGTTTTTATATTTTTATGTATTTCATGAATACTGTTATTAGCTACGTGTTCTTCTTTTTCATCTTGATCATAAATTTCGTGATTGCATTTTTTTCTTTCTAAATTCAGTTCTTCTTTAAACATCGACTTTTTAGCACTAAATTCATGACCTTTTATCCTTTAATCTTGGTCTGTGTTGATTTACTTTTCAATGATTGTTGGTACACAGACATATGAGACTGTTAGTCAATAGTTTGTAGCCTGGACACAAATTATGTAGTACTAGCATACAAGCGATGTTGGAACGCCGGGTGTGGGTTGATTTTATAATTAATATCGTAAGAAATACGGTTTTCACTGACTTTTGTACGTATTATTATATTTTGTTGTTTACTTAATTTGGTTTTTTTACTCCTCTTTTGGGATTTTATTTTGTGTCCAAAGACGTGTCCGTGGTATCACAGTGGGCCCTATTAGAATACCAGCGCTGCGGTATTTGTGTTTCAAATATCGTAGCATTATGCTGAGATAGGAGCCTTTTTCGCCTCGCACAGGTCTTCTTTTTTGTTGAAACAATTTTGTTTAATTTTCATGTTTTTCTGAAATTGCTATTGTTTTTATAATTTTCTTAGTTTTAATATTGTATTTCCTGTGCGTGTCCCAAAAAAAAAATTCTTTCTTTTCTTTCTGTTTAGGAAACTCAATGACACGTTGGGCACTTCTTTTTCGCCGATGGTGATCAAAATTGATCTGTCGGGTCTATGAGCCTAATTCCTTTATTGTGCAAGTTTACTGCACGTGGGTATACTCAATGTTCCATCGTTTCCCGAACAGCACCACATTTGTAATCCACTGTATTTGTTTTATCTTCGATGTATTATCATTTTACACTGGTGGGCTCAGGGTTTTTTCAAAAGCCAATTCATTTATTAAACCTACACATAGTTCATCGTATTTTATATGTGACTAGTTTTAAGTGTCGGAATTTCGATCGGAAATTATTCTACGGGAAAAATATTAACGTAACGAGCACGCCAGTAAAGCTCCCAGTCGGCATGATTTTTCAGACATTTTTAACAATCATCGTCATGTTTTAGCCAATTTAAGGCTCGTGCAGACCAGCACGATATCGCGGGCGCTACAAGGGTCGCGTTGCCTTTAGCGCTCGCGATATCGCGTTGGTCTGCACGAGCCTTTAGACAGATTCATAATGAATTATACACCTAAACCTCCCTCATGAATCACTTGAGTAGTGAAAACCGTATGAAATTCCGTTCGGTATTTTTTGCGTTTATCGCGTTCAGACAGACTGACATGTCGGGGCGGAGGTCGTGGCGTGGGACTTTATTTTATAATATGTAGTTAGCGTTACCATGTCTAAAAATCAGAAAACCGGACTTACCCGCTAAAAAAGCTGGACTTTTGGGTCCCACGGCCGGACGGACGCCAAAAAAAAAAAATTTTTTTATCTAAAAGTTCAAATAAAACACATATTTGTTATAAGTTAGTTTTAATCGGTAGTATAATTTTCATTTGCATATTTTTCTTTGGTAGAAATTTGCTTTAAAAGCTCAACCTCCTTGATGATTTTATCATATAACATTAAATGTCTTAAATTAAATTCCACAATTAACATTTTAGTTATAGTTTCCGATTTTAACCTGTTTCTTTGCTGGTCAATTGCTGGCCTATTAAAGAGAATAAAAGGCCTAACAAAGCCAGACGGGCCGGACGCAGTAAAATTGGCCCGGACAAGAGGTCAATAAGCCTAACTCTGTCCGGTTCTGTTTCAAAAGTATCTGTTGAAAACGTAAACAAATAGATCAGAAAACGTACCTGTGGATGCCAATTTGTAGTGCCATTTACAAAGTCAAATTGAGTGCTTTGACATGATTATTTTAATACTTAAATCCGAAATTCTAATTAAAATTCGCCTTAAAAATGTTTTACGTTTGAAAATTTAGGTTAATTTTATATAACCTCAATTTTCGTCGATGATTTTTCAATTGCATTGTAATAATGATATTCAAACGATAATTGCCAGAAAAGGTGGCGAGTTAAAAAGTTTAAACCTTCTTAATACAGACGAGTGTGTTACTAATTACTAACATCCATTAGTGAGTGATGGCGTAACATTTAACCTGAACAGGGTTTGTTTACACTTTCGTTAGATACTTTTGAAACAAACTATACAAGTAACCTAAGACTTGAAAGTTCCCAAGTTTATAGCTACCTACCTAGATACCCATTAACATAAACTTTGAAAGGCCAAGGGCCCTACGCAGGCCCAGGCCGTATCCAGCTGGATCAATAGCCTGCGGGGAAACAAATGCTTTTAGCGTTTTCGTGTATAAGATTTAGATAGAGAGATATAACTTCGGGAGTAGATATAAAGTGCTCGTTCTCTATTTTTAACCGACTTCATATTATTTCAGTACTAAAAATGAATATCAGTTAACACCCACGTGTGTCAAATACGTAGCTAAAGTCTGTTTTTATTCTCGTAGGCTAATTTGACGGGTGCAAATGTCAAACTCCAAATTGAAAAAAACAAACAAGAATCACTTGAAATATATGTATGTATATATATTTTTTTAAACTTTGCCCCACCCTAGGAATTTCTCCTGTATTGTGGGTGTGTTCACAAACATTTAAACTCACATACACAAACAGCCAGACCCGGAACAACTACTTGTAGGTCATACAAATCAGGGATGTTACGGAAGTCGTTTTACCGGAACCGGAATCAGAGGTTTTAAAATAATATGATCGGAACGGGAACCGGAACCGGAGTCGAAGGTGGAAGTATATGAATGATTTGTTATAGGAAGGCTTTATAAAACAATTGAAATATAATTCAGTCTCATTAATCAGTCAAATATTAGCGATAACATCCACAAACAAAACAATAAACTGAGACTTCGAGCGCGAGCGTGTATAAAATAAACTAAAATTACACTGGCGACGAGTAAAAACATGTTTGTACGCGCTCTAGTCACATGCATCGCTGCGTTTCGAACTTTGGTATAAATCCGATTCAAAATTATCGGAACCGAAGTCGGAATCGGAGGTGTAAATTAATCGAAACTTCCGACCTTTCGGAACCGGAACCGAAGCTCCGTAACATCCCTGATATAAATATTTGTTCCGTGCGGGAATCGACCCCAGCAGTCAATCGTTTAACCACTGCGCCAACCGTGCCGTCCAATCGTATCAAATTAGTCTACGAGATTAAAAAACAGACTTAAGATGTATTAGTTAGATATTAGTTTTTCGTACCTAGATTTCGAAGAATAATGTCTAGGGTACCTTCTAGGTCTCCTATGTCTAACAGACTCAGACCAAATAAATAATTGGTCTGAGCTAACAGGATTAATTTTTTATCTTATGTAAATAATAAATGTGTTTAGATATCACTGTTGTTTATTTCTAAAGCATAATTTCACAGCATGTTTTAGATTTTTGGAATTAAATACTTACACTAATTGGCACTTAGAAACTATAGAACACAATTTGGAAATTCTGGTTCAAAATTGTAAATCTAGGTAAATTAGAAGAGGCAACATAAGAAGGAATCCAGAAAATCAAAATTCGAGAATGTTCTAGATTTGATTGACCACATAAGAAAGACGAAGAAACAGTGTATGCTCATCATACACGCGTAGACAGAATTTTCCTATTCGGTAAGTTTTTCCCACAGGCAATTAATAATAACTATTGCAGAAAGGAAGAACAGAAGGAAAAGTTTTTTTAACATACGCGTTATTTCTACGCCATCATGACGTATTGCGGTCGGGTCTCAGGGTTGGCTAAGAGGACGCTGCGTGTTATATTCTCTAACCTTCAGAGGGATTGTGATTGCAACTATATTTCACAATGAGGAGGATGTTAGAAAGAGCAGGATGTGCACAGTTATAAGGATCTTAAATTAAGAGCAGGATGAGGGAATACTTACACCTATCTATTTAGGTAGGTATGCATTGTTGATATGCTTATTTTTAAATGTCGCAGCATCATGCTGAGATAGGAGCCTTTTGGCCTCGTAAAGGACTTTCTGCTTATATTTTCATTTTATTTTATTATTTATGTTTTTATGAATGTGTAAATTTAATTTTGTGACCTCCTGTGCGAGTCCCAATAAAAACCTTTTCTTTCTTTGACTTTCCTATTTATTTCTCTTTCGGTGGTCACAGTTGGGGAAAGGATGTGGCTGGCATATTTTCTAAGAAATCTATCTAAGCTAATGGGTCTTCTGAGAATCCATATTATTCTCAGACTTGTTCGACTAATCCGGGGACTTTCCCTTTTTGCTAAGTAGCAAAAAGTAGAATATAGCTACACTTAGAAGTCACGACTTATGATTTGTATTATATGTTGGCAAAACCCATACGTAGCTGCCTGCTGCCTGCTTGGTGCATCTGTCGAATCAAAAGATGCTTTCATTATTCAGGGTTATATAATATACTCCCGACCGAATTTCGGTCATGGCGGCTAATCTCAACGGAGATTAGCTGTCGAAGTATGCACGTTGAGCATCTGGCACCTGTGGGAGCAAACATAGGTGCCAGATGCACTCTGTTCTTTGAATCTCATAGTCTGATGAATAGCAATCCGACACGATTAGGGAGATATCAGATGCAAGACCAACAAGTGCTTTCAGAAACAATCAAGTGTCACACCACCAACTTTTGAAATTGCAAAAAAAAAAAAAACAGTGGCACTCCGGGAGTGCCGACAGAAGCGAATACTTGAAAAAAAATCGTCACCGTGGTAATCTCCGCGTTGATGTCTTTTACTCCACGCACCACGGTATCAACGCGTTGATGTCTTTTTAATGGTCAATAGCTGGTGTCGTCACAGTGTCGCGAAATCAATGATTTAGTTCCATCTCAAAAATGCCCAACGCGCCTAAAGAAGTTTTCACTTCTAAAATCTCCACGCTCAGATGTCGCGCTTGCGAACACAAGACCAACGATATCAGGGTCATATACCCATACAGAAACGGGTAAGAACCGATCATAACAATACAGATGATATATTTGTTCCAAAATCGATGTATGCGCAGCTGATTTAGCAGTCTCGTCTCAGGGATTCCTAGCGTGTGGTAGAAATAATCTTTTATCTACGTCATCTCGGACACGTACTACTGGAATAAAAACTATATTATGTCCTAATATGATACTTTTTGTCTCGGTAGTACGTATTAGAGATGTGCGCCGATCGGCGTGGCGCACGCTGTCGGTGATTACAGCCACGCGGCCGCCGCCGATATTTTTTTCGGCGTCATCGGCGTCAATGTCAAAATATGTTATATTCTAGATTTATGTATAATGCAAATTTATTAGTAAAAAACACTAAAAAAAGCTTATTGGTTTATTTCGACGTAGCTGTTTTCGCAAATTTAATAAAAATACATTTTTATATGAGCATAATTTAAATAGCAGGCACGCACTGGTTGAATGCCTTAGTTATCAAACATTGTGGTATGGGCGAAAAGAAGACTTGACAGTTTTGCAAACGCTTCTTGTATGAAAAGAGAATTTTATTATGCTTAGTGGTTTGATTTTAATGGTACTTTTGTTTTCACCTTTCACGCCGATTACGCCGATGACGCCGACAAACTCCGCCGCCGGTAAAAATACATCGGCGCACACCTCTAGTACGTATCCGTGGGATAATTTCCGACCACCACGCGGGTGAAGCCGCAGGCAAAAGAAACGAAAAATTAAAATTTTTATACAACTAGGGTTCCCAATTGATGCAGCCAATAACAAGAACCAATTATAACAATACCGATATTTATTCCAAAATCGAATCATGCGCAGTTGATTTTGATTTGCAGTCACGTCTCGGGGATTCCTGTACTTAGTGTGCGGCAAAAATATCTTTTGTCTACACGTGTCGTCAGCCTGGGGCTGACCCAGAAACCGACGGTTTTTCATTGTCTTACAATTCGATTATTTCCTTTCTATTACGATTCTGTTCAGGTGTGAAGCATTGAGGAAAACTGCTCTCATAGGTTATAGGGATTTACCTGTCTTGAAGATGTATGTTCAAACCTTGAGTTTTCTTTAGCTTAGAACAACAAGAAATTAATACGCTTTTCATGTGGGAGCAGTGGTGGTCCAGTAACGGTCCCCTTACGAGTTGTAGGTCGTGGGTTCGAACCCAGACAGGCGTTTTACTTTGTGTAAATAATTTCATACTTACTCTCATTGCGGTGAAGGAAAACGTCATGAGGAAATCGGCATGTCCTAGAACAAAAAAATCGAAGACATATGACATCTACCAACCCGCACTGGGCTTGCTTGGGAGATTACAGCTCACTTTCTCTCGAAGAGAGAAGGCCTGTGTCCCAGCAGTGGGAACATAATAGGCTGATTAGGCTACTAGTGGAAAGGTTTACGCTTCTGTCAGTTGACTATGACAGGTGTGTGGTCAATAAGATTTCACAAGAAAATTACACAGCAAACCTACACAGACCGCCTCGTTGTTCTAGCGGTTGCAAGTGCTACAGCTGAACAATGAGGCCTGGGTTCGATTCCCAGGTTGGGCAGTGTTATTGGGGTTTTCCATCTGGAATTTCTCAGTAGCAGTCCGTCAGTCAGTCGGGATTCGTGCCCGGTTGATGGCAATAGGCTCGCCCCCTATTACATGGGACTTAAACATAACTGGCGAAATGTGGGTGTACTAAAGATACACCTCTGCCTTACCCTTCGGGGTACATAGGCGTGATTATATTATGTAGTACTTACATCGTCTTCACATAAGCCTAATTGTATTATAAATTAGCTGCGCCCCGCGGTTTCACCCGCATAAGTCCTAATCCAGGTAAAGGTAAAGGGATTTAAAAAAAAAAACCTAATATCTTTTTAATATTTTTTGGAATAAAAAAAAAAGTAACAAAACGGTATAACTTTTAAACTAAACGATTTATTGCGATGAAACAAACACCATAATGATTGGAAGTAATTAGGCGTCCTCATAAAATGAAAATTGTGGAAAAAAAATACCCTCAATTGAAAATAAACATGTTTTTTTTGCAAAAATCTTTTTTTTTCCTCAATTTTTACAATAATCGTAAAATCTCCCAATAATACGCCAAACAACATAAAAAATAATAAAAAAAAGATTTATTTAAATATTTTTTTCCGTCGATAAAATTAAGCATAGATTCCCTTATTTCGATAAGTGCACATTATATAGACACATTGTATATATCCCGAAAGCCACGCGGGCGATGCCACAGGCAAAAGCTAGTTCGAATACAAGAGTCTATATTTGGATTAGCCGTTAGCCGTTGCTCTAGAAATTAACTTCTCGAAAAACCCAATGAAAGGGCTATAAATAAATAAAAAATTCAAATGCTAACGTCAGTAGTAAAAACCTAATTGTACTGATAAAACTAATATTAGATAATAACTGATTGGTGTACTATTTCAATAATAATCATATTATAATTGATTTATATTGATAATTATGTTATTGTGTTGATCAATTAGCAGTCACATATAGCCAGTTTATGCACAATAAAGATTTAGATAAAACAAATAAGATGGGTGATAAAAATGGTTAGAAATTACGCAAATCAAGTAAATAGTATGTACCGGATGTCGCAGGAAATATTTAGAATTAGGCTTTCTTAGGAATCTCTGGGAAAAAAACACTGGGAGCACCGCCATGTTCATTGTACAACTGCATGGAAAGGTTATCATCAAGGTCAAGGATACCACCATGCTTGATCAGTGCGGGCTCAAAATCAAAATCAAAATATTTTATCTATCTAATACCTTTATACGAGCAATTCTTGTATGTAAGTAAATTTAGTATGCAGGGGGTTTCGAGAGCAATAAATCGATCTAGCTAGGTTTAATTTTCTGAAAACGATCAGAAAGAAAAAAGCGAGCAAAGCTCGGTCATCCAGATATTTTCATATAAACCTATGTGCACTTATGAAACGTCAGAAGCTAGGTGCACGGTTAGGGTTGCCAGGTGTCCGGCTTTTTATAATATTGTCCGGCCAAATATACACAAGTCCGGTCTGTCCGACATTTGTTAGGCTTTCGGTCAATCCCGCCCCGCCAAAAGATGCCTGATTATTGATTGTTTCAGTTCAGTATTGCTTGTTTTCAGCCTTCTTGTCACAGTCATGACGTGCAGCTGCCGACTAATTTCTGTTTTATGCTCGTGATTTATTATGTACTTCTGTTGTTTTCGTTTACTCTTGTCTTTTATGTATGCACGTGTCTCTGTGACAAATAAACCTATTTTTCTTTCTGTCTTTCTTTCAGTTACTTTCATTGTGAAAGAAGTTATTAATAATTAAGAGTAGAGTTACTGTCAAATGAATTGCACTAATAAATAAACAAATAAATGATTTTAATTTTTTTCTTTTGTAAATCAGTATGTCAGGCTTTCAGGGAAAAATGTCCAGCGAAATATGAATCTGTGTCCGGCTTTTCTAATTTAGGGCCTATTTTTTTTGGGGCGAAAATTATCAAATAACTCCTGCCGCTCTGGGCGGAGCGGAAGGAAAGAAAGAAAGCAAGAAAGAAAGAAATATGCATTTATTGGCATTACGGCAAAGACAACACACCTTATAACTATAAAAAAACAGAAAACAATGATGAAGGGTGTGTCAGACTCTTACTGACTAAAACCCACCCGTGTTTCTTCGGTTGCCCTGCTTTCGGTTTTCTTCGCACCCCCGACAGGCATCGGCCCTAACGGACCCCGTCAATTCTGCTGACATCTCTTTGAGGCGCGCGTGGAACACAACGCGCCGTCGACCCGGGCCTGGTCCTTTTCTAATTTAGGTGGCCTGGCTACCCTATGCACGGTTTCAATTGGTCGTTTCCTACAAAGACGAGCCGGCAAGAAACGTCACGGTTACTCTTTTAAAAATAATTGGCTTTTACAATATTTTCAAATAACAGTGTCAATAGGTATGCGAGGACAGTGTAGGCCTTTCAACAAGTCCCAGGTATTTAGCAAAAAAGGAAATTATTAACAAATCTACAGTCCACTAAGCCTACAACGTTCTCACATTCACAAAATGGAAAATAATCTATATATTTATGAGATAAATTATACAAAAAAAAGGCTGACGGTTGTAGATAGATTAGAATACTCTTTTATCATTATGTGCAACATAGAAATTGAGGCGCGCGCTACATCCAAGGGTTCGAAGTTACTTAATGTAAAACCAAGCTGTTAATTTTATTCAGTACCTATCTATTTGTCATCTTTCTTTCTTTAATAAATAGAATGACTTGGCAATCGCACACGGCAATAGAATCTACATTCTACCTACAACAAAATTTATCTATAATATTAGCGCTGCGCTTTAAGGCTCATGCAGACTAGCGCGACTTGTCACGCGACGCGACACCGGTAATTGTTCTCCCTTGAAGTTTTCTTAGAAATTGCTTTGTTAGAGTCACGTCGCGCTGATCTGTACGACGCTTGCACGATCCTTTATTTAATTAGGACTATTTAAAATTGTCGATTAAAGTGGTAAGCTTAATTTTTATTTTATTAAGTTTCATACCTGATTTCGTATGATTCTGCCACGCTGATTCCAAATCTGTTGTCAGTTTTTCTCTAGAAGCTTTAGTGTTTGAAATATTAACATATTACATTATTAGCGAAAAATACTCGAATTATAAAATGAAAAAAAAATTGTTTCTCTAACCTAACATGAAAGAACTTTTATAAGATGCATGAATCGAAACTTCAGCCTTGTTTTGAATGCTCCAGCAGTAATCAGCCTTCATATTTACATTCCAACGACCCTGGTATCGCTCTTCTACCGTGCAAATGTCCTGATGAAACGGTTCTCCTTGTTCTTCGCTTAAATTGCCTAAATTTTCTGGGAAGCGGTCTAAATGACTGAAGAGGAAGTGCATCTTGATGCTCATGTTACATCCTAGTCTTTGAAAGAGCAACATGAGCTGCTCAATATGTCGAATGTACTCTGAAGACTTTTTTTTTCCTAAGAAATTTTGCACAACCTAAACAAATTCAAGTCATGCAGATTTCTCTTTATCTGTCATATAGTCATTAAAATTTTAATCCTTTATCCTCTGATTTGAGGACCGTCAAAAATACGAGCTTTTATTTTTTCTGTGGTCAATTTCGGGAGTATTTTACTGATATATTTAAAAATCTTGCTTTTACAAATTGTTTTATCAGACCTAATTTTATATGTAGAGGGGGTAATATAATGGTCTAATAGCTGATTTTAAATTTGGGTTAGTTCATTTGGAACGATTTTTGCGGTTTATTCCGGTAATATTCACAACACAAAAACAACAGTCATCCTGATGATTAGTCGGTTCACGCCAAAGCATATGACTTTTGAACTTCAAAGGAAGTCTTTTTTTACTAGCCCATAAACGCAATGATGTTACGCAACTACCACATACAAAATTTAGGATCCATGGCTTACTAAACACTTGTAATGGCGTCCCAAAGAAGTCCAAGTAGGCCTTTTTTATAAAGTCAGACGCACTTAAATGACATTCTCGAAACATATATTCACCACCTGGATCGTTTAAGCAAGTTCTTCTTAAGGCGGAACCTTCGACCATGCCCGCGAAATTCAAATTTTCTTATGTTTTTTTCATTTTGTAGGTCAGTCTCAGATCTCATGTTAATGATTGATTGATTGGCGGTCATAAAAGATGGCCTCCCTCCATTTCTTTCACATCTCACGGTTACCTAAATAACATATCAAATTATTTGCTGCTAAGAATGTCAATTTCGTGAATTTATGACATTATACACCATCACTGAGAATTGTATTTACGATTTTAATTACTAACATTCTGTAAATATATATTTATTATTTTTACGACCGCAAATCAATCAATCATTAACATGAGATCTGAGACTGACCTAAAAAATACAAAAAACGTAAGAAAATTTGAATTTCGCGGGCAGGGTCGGCGCTTTCACCTTAATTTAAAAATGTCGATTTATTTATGGATTTAATAAATTTTTGCACTAAAAAAAATATTAGTAAGCCGCGTAACGAAATTTTAAGAAGTGCCTGTGTCACGAAAACTAGAGCTGCTAGAAAAAAACTGAGGGTAGATATGAAATCAGCGAACTCAAATGACTAAGAAACAGTTTAGAACCTTCATAAAACAAAAAAAATATTGTTTATCTGTGTTATTCTTATGTGATTGTTGCCGTACAATGGCTAAGCCATTCTATTTAAAACAGAAATAAAGATGACAAGATGACTGAATAAAATTAACAGACTTTGTTTTACATTAGATCTCACATCTTTTTACGGTAGAAGAACTGCGTTGCGAGGCTTGTATTTTTTTAAATGTTATGTTTTTGTTGGGATTTACTGTTTTTAGGATCCCAAAATACTTATTAATTATTTGAGGTTAACGGAAAGAGGCGAAAAGATTATATTAGATTTTTCAATTGGTAATAATTTTAGCAGTGCAAAATGGGAATTATTAGAGGTTTGACACTCCAAAGACAATTTTCCACGCAAACTCCGCCCCAATGCATGTCACCACTCCACTATGTGCTGAACGCTAACACATCAGTAATAAAGTTGAATATCGCGTGCGCTCTTTGATCGTGTTCGAGAACTAAATGTCGTCTCAATTCTTATATCGTTTATAATTAATAAAAAAATATCTAAAGAAAAAAATTCTAATATCTGGATAAAAAACTATATTTTCTTACTGTCTATAATTATTTTAGAGATAAAAGCCGAATAATGATGTTTTTGTTTCAAATAATCTTCAAAAAAGACTTGATTTTCGAATAAAAAGAGAATCGAATGAAAATTTTCCAATGTAAACAATAAACAGTAATAATATTTAAATTAACCCAGTTAATGTGTATTTCCCAGTAATGGATCAATAGTTTAACTTGATTGGTTTTAAACATCTAACTTTAACGGGAATCTCCAATCTTAACGTGAAGACCCTTTAAATCAAATTAGTTTAGTGACTTGTTTTATAACATAATTATTAATTAAAAGCGTTTATACAGAAAGTGGGCAATGTCGCAAATACCAGTCAATTTTTTCGCTGTTTTGATTAATTTGGCAATATTATTGTATGGAAATAAGAAATATGGCTAACTAGTGAACTAGAATGTTGATAATACACTGAATTTGATATTGTAACCGTTTTAGGTATAAAAAAGTTATTTGGAAAGTTTCAAAATACTTTTTTTACCTGTAATAGTAAATATTCGATGTTACTATAATAATTATTGTGTTTCATAATCAATATTTTAGTTCACTAGTTAGCCATATTACTTATTTCCATACAGTAATATTTCCAAATTATCAAAACAGTGAAATTTTTGACAGCTATTTGCGATGTTGCCAACTTTTAGTATAAACGCTCTTAATGCTTGTGACTTGAGAGCTGGCTCGTGTTTTGGTCAAATAATTAATTAGTTAGGTACAGGGACCGTACCAGTGCACCTGATACTATGGCCCACTTTAAAACCAAGTGCATTTTGAGGAGCTATTGTGCTCATCATGCCGTAGATCCTCATCATATCTACACCAAATTTTTATTAGACCAACTTCAACACACACACACACACACACAAACTCACGCCTTCTTCTCATGGGGGTAGGCAGAAACTATAGAACGCCACCTGCTACGATCCTTACATACTCCTTTTGCCTCGTTTACGTTCATACATCTGGTCATACATGTCCGCCGGTTGCGAGTACTACGCACCTGGCCTTTCTGAAGAACATCACCAATAAGGTCAGTATATGTGCTTCTAGGGCGTCCCCGACCGGCCTTTCCCTTCACATCAGCCTCGTAAATATATATTGTTAGTCGCCTTTCATTCATCCTCTCAACATGCCCGAACCATCTCAGCATACCCTTTTCAATTTTTGTACCTACATCTTCTTTTAAATCACACCGCTGTCTTATCACATCAACTTCAAGTTACTACCTTTTTAATAAAAAAACGAAACATCGAAATCGTATCTCATAAGGCGGAGATATCCAGTAGCCCCTTTTTTGGGGAAAGTACTCCTCCAATCAAAAATCCCCCAGGACAATTTTTTTTTTATAAAGTCTTAAAACTTGTATACTAAATTTCTTCCAGATCGATTATAAATACGACCTGTAGGGAAGTACCAACAAACTGACACACGAAAGCAAGTTTTTCCAGACTTGAAGTACAGACGCTCGCTCGGTCAAATATCTGCATTAAATGCTGTTCTGAGCCTGAGACTCTGGCCTCTTCTGGCTTAGATGGAGGGGCCCAGTGTGGGTTGGTTGGTGTCACCATCTTCAAATTATGGTTGGTGCACCCGCCAAGTCGAGTCGACAAACAAACAAAGGCACAGCCGTACCACTTTTTCTCGAAGCCATTCAGGACATTTTCGACCCCCTGTAGGTTTGTTGTGGGGAAAGCTAGAAACCTGAATTTTCAGTGATTTTATATTTTCAAATTTTTTTTTTTTTAGTTTGTTCCTAATATTCCAAGACAAAAATAATCTAAAATCAACCTTAATTAACAATTATTACGCTCATTAAGTTGTTCCTAGATAATTTTTAGGATTAGATTTAAATTCGATAAGCAATATTAGGGAGATAAGTCTAATCGAGAATAGTTAATCGATAAGATCGATTAATAAATAAATGGTCGTCTTATCGAGTCGTTAACGTCGTTACTTTTGATATAGCCGCTAAGAAAGTATTTATAGGAATTTTCCTAAGTATAACATAATGATATCACAAGTCAGAGTGCTTGGGTGCATTAACATAGCCTCCACAATTGAAGACCCTAATTGCGTAACACTTTTTCAATCACAATCAGAGGGTTTTGAAGGAAATTCCTAATCCATTGCTTGATAGGTTTGAAAAATGTGCCTCCACTGTCGGCGGCGGTACCCAAACAAAACGCTGTTGGGAACCAGTAGTACATTACTGACGGCAGCCGAGTTTAAAATCTTCGGCTGCCGGCGCCACCGCCGGCTCCCATAAGGCTTCTGCCTCGAATCTTGCGGGCAGCGGGGCGGCGGCGGCAGCGGCGCGTTTAAATGCATAGATTTATATGTAACTGGCCTCGAAAGCAGCGGCGCGGGGAGCGAGCGGTTCCATATAAAACTATGCGTTGCCGCGCCGCCGCCCCGCTGCCCGCTGAGTTCGAGTCCGCGGCCTAAGGGACAGCGGCGGCGGCGGCGCGGCGGTGCAGCGTTTATGGAAAACCTTCCAGTGATCAGAACCCCAACTAACAAACCCTAACTAAAGATTTTTTTTCTATATATTGAAAACGTTTTGCGTCGTAGGGGGTCATATTTCTAACCCAACCTAACCTAACCTTTTTTTGCGAGTAAAAATATTTAACTTAATCTAACTAGTTCGGTTCCGGGTAGTACTTGATTACTGAAATATGGAAATTATTGATTATGGAAATATATTAATCACGCCTATCTACTCCATATGCCAAATTGCCAACCCCATTTTCCGCTTTTTTTTTAAAGTTGGCAACCGGCGCCGGCAGCCAATTCGGGAGACGGCGCCGGCAACTGAGACACTTTCTTGAAAAAGTCGTCTGTCGAACAAAGTAAGTAACGCACTGAACGCGGGTGAACTGTCAGAATGAAATCCATTGGATCGATTGTCATTTTATGTGATGATATGCAATTACCCCGCAGTATAAACAAAATTCCTCACTACACTAACTCAGCTTAAGGTCTAAGTGTTACCATTGACTTACGGCCTACTGACTTCTTAAGTCTGACTGACTTACTACTTAGAGTCAGGCCGCTTCTCTCTCTCTTGCATATAATCAGCCCAAAAGGCTCCGCGCAAACGGGCCATCGACCTTAATCCGATCCAGCCTGTCCCTTGTCCTCCACCAGCGATACCCTAAGCCCAGGTCCGTACCCCACAGGGGGTATCCTTAGCGTGTAGTTGCTTAGTTTCTAAGTTTTATGCCCTGGCTGGAGGCCTTAATTTATTGAGGTAGCCACAGGAAAGTCCGGTTAAGCATGCTGGCCCGTGCACCTAACTTCTGACGTTTCATAAGTGCCCATGTAGGTTTATGTGAAATAAAAATATTTTGAATTTTGAATTGAGCAGCTGACAACCTCCTAGGTTGAACTGCAAGATGCCATAGAAAAAAAAAGGGCCATCACCACAGCCACTGCTGGCGGTGACTGTCGCGCGCCATTTCCTTTGGTACCGGGCAAACGAAGGTGGTCGGTGGCCGCCACTAGTAGACGGTGGCCGCTCCAATTTGTAAAGAATACAAAGCGAAGCGAGCGAAGTAGCAAGTGGCCGCCACCGGCGACATTTCGCGGAAACTGAGTCGTGAGTGGACGCCACTCGCGACACATGTGCGGCGATTCCATACAGAACGTGTTAAAAATCATGTAAACAGCTTGTCGCCAGCCACCAGTGGCTGTGGTTGGTGGCCCGTTTGCCCGGAGCCTAATTGTTCTCACTGCTGGGACACAGGCTTCCTCTCGGTGAGAGGGAGTGGACCGTAATCCACCACGCGGGCCCAGTATGGGTTGGTAGATGTCACATGTGTTCAAATATTTGGTTCTAGGATACCAGTTTCCTCACGATGTCTTCCTTCCCCGTTTTGAGAGCAGATGGTGATGAAAAAATGTACACAATGTAAAGCGCCTGTCTGGGTTCGAATCTTCGACTTACAACTCGTAAGTCGCAGCCGTTACCACTAGGCCATCACTGCTCTCTCTTGCACACTGGCTAATATTATTTTAAGGGTTCCGTACCTCAAAAGGAAAAAACGGTATCCTTATAGAATCACTTCGTTGTCCGTCTTTCAGTCTGTCAAGACCCTTTTTCTTAAGAATGCGTGGAGATATCAAGATCAAATTAATATCAAATACGTAGGTCTACTGTCCCTTTAGAGTTCTAAAAAATCAAGCTTCTAAGTTGACGCAATAAAAAGATACGGCCATTTATGCGACGTATTTTAATACTCGCAAATAAATAAAAACCTATAGGGTACTTCCCGTTGACCTAGAATCATGAAATTTGGCAAGAGGCAAGGTCTCATAGAACAAATAAAGGAAAAAGTCCGAAAATCGTTAATTTGTAGTTTAATAACAATTTTTTTGGCGATTACAAACTTACATTGCAGTTGGAGAATTCACCGCGGCGTATATCGATGTATGAGAGAACATAATTTTCAACTACAATGTCAAGTTTGTTTTTGAGATAAATTCATCCCAACTACTGAAGCCTTCAATGTGCGTGGTCCAACACGCACTTGTTTCTAGACAAAATCTAAAAGAAAAGCAAAAAAGATATAATAATGTTTCTAAGCGTAAAGGAGAGGTTTACAAATTATGAATAAAGTCTCACAACTTTTTATTAATAATGATATATAACCATTATAAATATGTATGCGCTGGCGCAACTCAATACGGGCGCTCATTGGTCTTTTACTGTTTATGCCCCGCCTTCAACAATTCATGCTCATAGGTGTCTTAACAAGTTAACAAATAGCTAATCAAATCAAATTAAATATTATTAATCATAGATAATCATAGATGTTTTGACAGAAAATATCATAATTAACTAAAAAAGACTTACGTTTTTGGGCTCTGGGGTGAAAACAGGACCCTATTACTGAGCCGTGGGGGTGGATGAGCCAAAGTGTGTCCTCCACGACTATGGAGGCACATCACAAATGACATCCCACCTTCTGTCCTGATCTCTGTGCAATTCCACCTACACTTTTAGGGACCTTTCCAACGTCACAGCTAATTATGAATCCGAAGGATTTTGAAACCAATCCATTGCTTCATATGTTTAAATAATTCGTCTGCTCAACCACGTAAATAACGCAATGTAAGTTGTTGAACTGTCAAAATGAAAGGCATTACCATTGTAAGTGTGTTACGTAATAACCCTGCGGGTGTATTTGACGTTGCTTGGATGAGGCTTATATCCAGCAGTAGATATGCATAGGTCGCTATAGGCCGAGTTACTCGATTGATCGAAAACAATAATCCTATATTATTAAACTTGGAGCAATATTTGTATATATGTCACAGGGATATTGTCAAACCAGTGAAATTATAATTGCACGAAACTTTGTCAACCGCCTCCATTTCTCACAATTTAACGGGCTCAATTTCAGTGACATTATAATTCCACTGGACCCACGCAGTGATATTGCAAAGCAGGTAATATTTTGACAATATCACTGTATGTACAAGCCCGTTAAATTGTGAGACGGTCAATGATTGGTCTGTTTCCAATGTTATGGCTTACTTATATCATAAAATGAATAAACTTTAACACGTTATTATGCAGATCTTAAAAGCGAATGAAGAAGAGTAGCCCAATTATAACGCACGAAGACCCTACTACAAACTTGACTCATAATATATATACTTACTTATATAATTACATTAATTACAATAACACAAAAAAAAACCCGTTAAATTGTGGTTGACAAAGTTTCGTGAAATTAAAATTTCATTAGTGAAATTATGATTATTTTATTGAATACATAGGTTTGATAATATGCCTGCGACATATATATACGTATTTGTACTCACGTTCTCGAAAGCGGTTCTTACGATTTCGATGAAAATTGTAATATAGGGGTTAACGGGGGCGATAAATCGATCTAGGTAGGTCTCTGCGAAAATTCGTTTTCTCCGTATTTTCATCCGAGCAGAGCTCGGTCGCCCAAACCCGGACCTATCAACAGTATTTTTTTAAAGTAGCTCCTTAAAATAAAATGTAGTTTTAATTGTTATAAATCAACTTTTTATTTATTTTCATACTATTTTAAACTAAATTTAGTCTTTAAAGAAACTAAACAAAATCTTCTTAAAGTTTTAACAAATAAATTAGTTTAGTTTAGTTCGATAGATGTGTTAGCAGCCAAAAATTCGGACTATTAATGAATCCCCGCCCGGACACCCTCTAACCTAGGATAAATCCGGGGAAACCGGGACGCATGGCAAACTTATGCTGTGGTGATCACCTACCATCAGGTGGAAAGACCCCTTACTCATCACTCAATCGTTATAGTAGCGGTATTTCACAGACTCATCTTAAATTCGTTCCTTCGTAGACCATGGTTCATAGACCACGCTCTAAATCGCTGGGTCTAGAAGCAGAAAATATATTTGAAAATTCACCCCCTATAGGGGTTTAATAGGGGTAGTTTGTAAGAGAGTTCTTCATTTTTAAATGTGGTTGGTAGTTGGACTTCTGTTTAATAGTAAAAGTTGTATCAACGTTATTTGGAAACTCATCAGCTCCTGAGAAGTTTTGCCGATGGGAACCCCATCGGACACACGGCTTAAATGATATAAAACCTAAAGGCTCGTGCGGCCTAGCACGACTTGTCGCGCGACGCGACACCGGTAATTGTTCTACTGTGAAGTTTTCTTAGAAATTGTTTTGTTAGAGTCGCGTCGCGTCGATCTGCATGACGCTTTCGACGAGCGGTGTCTTTGTGTCGCGTCGCGTGTCGCGCCTGTTTGAAAGAGCCTTTACTCGTTAAGGGGATGCGCTGAGGTAGCTCGCGAAATTCAAATTTTCTTAAGTTTTTTGCATTTTACAGATCAGTGAGATCAGTGTCAGGTTGTATATTTATCAAAATATGATTAGCTACCGTAACAAATATGTTTTTACAGAATTATAATTATTAATACAACTCTCTAAGTTCATTCTATTAAATGACTATTTCATGAAATCATGACATTTGAGGCCAATTCTAACATAGAGTTGTACTGATTATTCTAATGATTATAATTCTGTAAACACATACTTGTTACGATTGCGAATTATATTTTGATAAACATACAACGTAATACTGACCTGCTAATTGTAAAAAAAATTAGAAAAATTGAATTTCGCGGGGTAACATGACGCTTTCGCCTTAACGGTCCGTGCACGAAAAAAACCCTTTTCGTCAATAACTTATTTGTAAGAAAGCTTGAAATAATTGAAACATTTAAGTCTGTGTAAGTATAAAAGTACAGTTTTCGTGATGCTAAACTATTCGTGTCAGTCACAGCACCTGTTAATAGTTGTATCACTTTTGAGCTCTCTAAAATATGGTTTATTTCTTAATGAATATTTAGAATAATCATTAAAAAAAAATCAAGGATAGTTGAAGAATAATATGTGATTTTTAAATTTCTTTATATGGTTTGCTAAATAATAGGAAAAATACATTACTGACAGGGTTTAAAAAAAGAAAAATGGTTATTTCAAAAACTTTTTCTGCTATATTTTGTATGGAAGTTGAAAAAGTGGTTCTCCTATGTACAAGTAGACCATGTGATGATATTTTTTAATTTTCGAAATCAAAAGTAGTTTCTTCTAATGAAACGATCAAATGTCAGTCTTACGTCAATTTTTAGAAAACTTGTTGCGAATTTTAGTGATTTTCAACGAATCCTTAATTTATTGGAAAAATCTCTTTCCTCTATGTACAAGACAAAGAATTCGACTTTTCAAATCACAAATAATTTTGTTTAAATTCTGTTTCCCTTTCTAACAACTAATGAACAAAATTTATCAAAATCAGTCGATTTCGTGCACGGACCCTTAATATCCAATCTTTCCTAGTAGTTCATCTAGGCCGATTAGGCCATCGACGAAGGTCATTCGGCATTGCGCCAAGGATTTAACGATTCTACCATTATGACTACAATTTGCCCATGACCATGACATGTCATAGAATAATCTAATCTTTGTAGTAAAGTACAGGGTTAAGGCTTTTCTTGTTAGCATTTTTTTACACTAATATAATAAAGAGAAAAAGATATGTATTGAATAAACTCAGACTTTAAAAATTCTTTCACCAGTAGAATGCTATATTATCATTGAGTAACATAGGCTATAATTTATAAAGTCAAATATCACGAGGGTGAAGTCGCTGGCGGAAGCTAGTTTTGGAAATATTTAACTGATCCTCTAAAAACTTATTACTTACCAGAATACTAAGAAATTTCGCGGATTTATATGTCGGAAATACGTTACTGAGTTGACTAATCGGAACGCCAGCGCCGCCTAGCGGCGCTTGACAGAGCCTACAACGTAACGCTTAGACCGGCCGGAGCCGAAGCCGAGCACAGTTCATCGGTGGCGGTCAAGCAGTGAACACGTTTAGAAACTCGCGTATTCCGAATAGTCGTGTCGTGTACCTACACTGTGTGAATTGCTAGTGTGATTAATTTGATAGTAAATTACAATTTGATCTGAACTATAAACGGTTTTTCTATTGCGCAATAACCAACTCTACCCACAGTAGTTAAAATATGGCTGATGATAACGTGACACATACCATCTCCGGCATAATTATATATTTTTTTAATTAACATTTTTTAAGGTACCTCTTTAAGTCATGATTTCATGAGCTATCCGAATATCAACAAATATTCGGCCTAGATCTTAAAAGGGGGAGGTGTGAAAATTGAATCGCTGTTACAATATATAATAGACTACCAGCGCCCCGCGGTTTCACCTGCATAACTGTCGATCCCGTAGGAATTTAATATTTATGTACCTATGTGGCAATCAAAGACCATAAAAGTTTTTTTAGATGTTGTATCGTACCATCAACATAATGTATGGGATTTCCAAATGGCCAAAGTCCGAGTTCAAAGGTTTCTTTTGATGTAGATACATTTTTTACGCTGATTAAGTATAGGGTTTTCACAAATATGAATTCAAAGTCCAAGTCTAGAAGAGAAACAAACCAAAAGGCCAAAGGTCCACATTACATTACATTATTTAGATGTGGAAACAATTTTTATAAAATTAATGTGTCCATTTTTTCGGATTATGGGGTTTTCTGTTTCCGGATTCAAAGTCCGAGTCAATTAATCTGCCTAGCCTTTTCCCAACTACGTTGGGGTCAACTTCCAGTTTAATCGAATGCAGCTGAATACCAGTGTTTTACATGGAGCGACTGCGTATCTGACCTCCACAACCCAGTTACTGGGTAACGCGATATCCTTTGGTAAGACTGGTTGTCAGACTTTCGGGGTTTTGACGACATTTGTCAAAGTTCCAAGAATAACAGCCGTAATCAACGGCTTAACGTGCTTTCCGAGGAACGGAGGGGTCTAGGTATGTTAAGATGGTCACCAATCTATGGACAGACCGCGGCAAGCGTAGCGACTATTTATGGGTCTAAAATAAAAGATTTAATTTAATTTAACCTGATCAATCGACCCGTGCGGTTGTTATTACTCAGCCTCGAGCCCTTTAAAGTCCAAGTGAGGTAATGTCATTATTGAATACACCATGAATACACCGTTGAATGAATGAATACATGTTCTTTTTTTCAGATAGAAGTAATTTTTTTTTATTTGTAAACGTAGGTGTAAAAAAACTTAAAAAAAAAACAACCAACTTCAAAAAAAAAAACACTACAAAATGAAAAATAATTTTAATTTCGGAAGTCGGTGTCTTTGGTTTTGAATTTTTGTTTTTTGCCACCGACCGAAATTAAAGTTATTTTCACTCTACAAAGTGAAAAATAACTTTAATTTCGGTCCGTGAGAAAAAACGAAAATGTTGTTGTTTGTTGTTGTATTGTAAATGTTTTGTGTATTGTGTTGTTATTGTTATTGTATTGTGTTGTTTTTTTGGAAGTCGGTAGTTTTTTTTTTTTTGGAAAATGTATTTATTTTTCAGTTTTTAGCTGTGGTACCTACCCCACACAAATTCGAATACCACTACCTGCTATGTAAATAACAGTCACAGGAACTTACTTATCATATCATCCACATACTAAGTTGGAAAAAATACGTATTATTGAAGTTAACTCAAAAATGATCCAAGCAAAGTTAATAAAATTTATATGGGACCACCTTCAGCGCATACCCTTTAAAAACAAAGAATTTTTAAAATCGGTCTACAATTGAAGGAGAAACGAGCGGACATAAATAAAAAAAATACGCACTGCGAACATATAACCTCCTCCTTTTTGGAAGTCGGAAAGGTTAAAATAGGAGTTATAAATAAAGTAGGCAAATTTCTCTATGTTTTGCCGTTAATAGCGTACAAATATAAAAATATGAAAATTAACAGAATTTTAAGCATAATCAAAGCTAAATTATATCTTAGAAACAAACTTAACAATATTGCAAACAAAATGTATTGAACACTAGCGACCGCCCATGCTTCGCACGGGTGCAATCTACTTTTCGCGCAACTTTCTTATTTTTTTCTTTCATAACCTTGTCTTGACAATACCAAAAAAAAAAAAAATGCAAAATCGGTCCAGCCATTCACGCGTGATGTCGTGCCGTGACCAAGGGAAATAGGGTTTCATTTTATATATATAAATATAATATATGGAAGTATATAAATTGTTAAAACATACTTTATATATTATGTAAGTATTAATATTAAATATATTTGCAAATAATAAACATAATCATAAATTAAATACTAGGAATTAAATAAACTAATTCTTAACGCACATATTTATCCACATATCTTGATTGATTTACTAGGTTGGTATTTATCAATAGAATAATATGCCTTTTGTGTTAGGAAATTATTTAAATATTTTTTAAATCATTTAGCTCGTGTTTTTCTCTTATAGGCTTCGCTATTTTATTTAATATAACTTTTTGTATAAAAAGCTGTGTTGTGCGTATTGGCGCAAATCTCATTATTACGATGTTTCGACTGTTTTATTATTTTAAATAAATGTAAGTTTGACTTCACGAACATCGCGCGCAGTCTCAGAAGTCTCAAAAATATACATACATGGTAGGGTTAACAACTTGAAGAAGTAATGCTCGCGAAGGAGGGGGCGGGACGCGTGAGGTAGAGGCAAATTTCGCGTCCCCACGCCCCTAACCGCCACAGGAGGTGACGCCCTGGGCGTCGGGAATCGCAGGCCGATTTCCGGTCACCGTAGCCGCGGGCTTGCGGACTGTGAGCAATGGGTAGCTCGCTGTCCGATAAGGACCAGGTCCAGGTCGACGGTGCGTTGTGTTCCAAACGCACCTCAAAGAGATGTCAGCGGATTGACGGGGTCCGCTAGGGCCGATGCCTGCCGGGGTTGCTAAGAAGTCCGAAAGGGAGATCGTGGCCCCCAGCAACAGGGCAACTGAAGGAACACGGGTGGGTTTTAGTCAGTAAGAGTCTGACACGCCCTCCCGCTTCGCCTAGAGCGGGATAAGTTATTTGATAATTTCCCACCCAAAACAAAAAAGAGTTGACAGCTTAAACTTTTTTTAATATACTAACTGTGCGTTTGCACTGCCGAAACATTCACAACAAAGCATGTTGGAATCTCTATTTTCTGTCAATTTTCCATACAATGTTTGATACGAACTAGAGATTTCAACATGTTTTGTTGTGATATTTCGTCAGTGCAAACGCACAGTACGCAACTTTCCAGGTCGTAAACATTTCTTCTGCGCCTTGAATGCATTAGGTTTATCCTTTTTTAACATGGCATCTCGCAGTTTTGACCACTAAGGTCTTGGCTGCTTAACCGGACTTTCCTGTGGGTGCCTTAAGCTGCTACACTCAAAGCCTCCAGCCAGGGGCAAAAAACAAAACTAAATTAAAAACTGTAGAATTTCCCCAATATATAATTCCAAAGCCTAATGTAGATGATACGTAGGCATTGTACGCTACGAACGCTACTTAAAAAGAATAATTTTATTGATACACTGCTCCCATATTCTAATTCTTCTTTAAAACTTCCTCGAATCATACTCTAATTCAGGAGGCCTTCACAGCCTCAGAAACGCCCTGAAATACTATGATTTGGACTTTGACCGCAGAAGTTGTAAAGTTGAAATTATCAGCAGGAAATGTTTTTAAATTACTTATGCTTTTTTTACCTAAATTGGACTCTGCCTTAGTCACAATAAGTCATGGAAGAAATACATGTTGCGTTGACCAGAAATAAGGGCAGGAGAATAATAATGATGATGACTTCTTTGACAGCCGCACGGGTCGATTCATCCGGTTAAGCTACGCATGCCGGAGTTGGTCTGTGGATGGGTGACCATATTTACATACCGAGACTCCTCCGTTCCTCGGAAGGCACGTTAAGCCGTTGGTCCCGGCTGTCATTCGTGGATCTTTGACAATCGTTACGGGTCGTCAAAAGCCCGAAAGTCTGACAACCAGTCTTACCAAGGGGTATCGTATTACCTAATTACTGGGTTGTGGTGGTCACATAGGCAGTCGCTCCATGTAAAATACTGGCATATAGCTGCATCCAGTTAGACTGGAAGCTGACCCCAATATAGTTGGGAAAAGGCTAGGCAGATTGATTAATTAGCTGCATCGGAAAACACTGAAAGCCGAGCTCAAAAAGGCTAGGCAGATGATCATGGGCTGATCGAAATTTGTGGGTGATCAGCTTTGGTTGTAGCTGCTACTCATACTGTTGGTGGTGGTCAGGGTATTTCGTACCTTATGGTCCCATTGTATGGCAAATAGCTGTTCTTTTATGAGACGAAGAAAAACCAACATTGATATTAGACTTTCTTAAATGCGTACAGAAAATAATTAAACACAGTTCTGAATTCAAGATCTGAAAACGAAGTTTAACCAAAAGATGAAGAGACCTACCTGCCTAATGAAAAAATGTCTTCGAAGTTCAAACCAATTCAATTTTCTTGATGAGACCTTTTGAGTTTCGGGTCGTCGAACTTTAATCGCATTCTCTTTTTAACCGACTTCAAAAAAGGAGGGGGTTCTCAGTTCGTCGGAATATATTTTTTTATGCATGTTCCCCGATTACTCGAAGATGGCTGAACCGATTTGAAAAAATATTTTTTTGTTTGAAGGGTTTACTTTCAAGTTGGTCTCATTGTCATTTGGTCACGATCTGATGATGGGATCTTGGAGAAAGCGAGGGAACTCTTCAAATATTATAGGCACATCTATGGCGATTTGGGTATTTTTTATAGTAACTCGTGCATTGCTCTCGAAAAGCACCATTTGGTAATGTAGAACTAAGCCGTGTCCAGGAATACCGCTCTCTGAATCAAGCCCTTGATCCAGCTGCCCAACGAGAGCCTCCTTTGTTTATCTTTCTCGGCTTTCACGAGGTTCCCGTCATGATGACAATAATCATTGTGCGCCGCTCTACTCAATCCACCACCACTACATCAGGTTTATTGGCAACAATAGTCCTGTCAGTGATGATGGATGGATCCCAGTACAATGTGATATTTCCATTTTGAGAAATGTCAAAAGACGTAAAAATATATAATTATTATTTATTATTTTTACGTCTTTTGACATTTCTCGGGACCCTGGAGTCCCGGACCTTTGGAAGGCGTACGAAGGACCGAAGCCAACTCGCAGAGGCCCGTTAGATGTTTTTAATAAAATGAGGCACCAACTGACGATTATCCCTGTCCGCAGTATTTAAGTGCATCCAAGGACAACCCCCAGTTGGTGTAGGACTATTGCAGGATATGGAAACAAAGATATTGGGTAATGGGTTTGGATGGCTAAAGTGAACTGGTTATCTAGGACTATGGAAAGACTACGGCCCCTATCTGATCAATGTTTTATATAAAATACACAGATAAAATGGCAGAGGGTGACTTGCACACTCAATGATGGGCCCCCGAAAACGGTCGCTAGCACATAGTGTCGTAGCGTCAAGGGGACAACACGTCCTGAGGTGCTTATGGTATTCCACGGCTATCAGGACAATCCCGGAAATATGGTCAACATTCCTACCAGCATCTTACTGTAATACTTCCTCCCTCCGAGCACGTTTGATCTTGCGAATCTCCACTCAAGCCGGCCAATAAAGGCTAGCCAGAGGTGAAGAACAAGACTTCTCCCGGGAGATAGGGTCCGTAGGGTCGCTACTGCCCAACAGCTCGCCACTTGCTGCCCTGTGGGTTTCTGTATCTCTCTTGGTCTGGCTCCTCACCCTACACATCACCACGTCAGACTCTTTTATATCGACCTGTACGTACTTACATATTAACGAAAGTTATTTCAGCACTAATTTTTAAGCCGGCGGCACGCTGCTCTGTCTCAAGGTTAAACTCATAATCATAATTAACAGACACCAAACTTTCCTTGACCTCACGGCGCGGGTGGCTAAAGAAACCGTTTTCCATTTTTTTTTGCGTTTGCGTAATCTTATCGAATTTAATATTTGCTAATTAATATAGTATGTGCGGATTCTTTTAATAATCGTTAATTTAAGTACTCCATTTTCTAAGGAATGTGTAAGCGAGAGAGGGGTACATAGATTGCTGAACGTGACCAATCTTAGATAATCCTGACAGCTGTCATTTTGACAGCTATAAAAAAATTATTATAGTTAAAATTATTTTAGTTTTATATTATTTCTCAGTAACAGCCTCAGTTTGGGTTTGTGCCCGGTTGATGGCAAAAGGTTCGCCCCCTATTACATGGGACTTAAACATAACTGGCGAAATGTGGGTGTACCTGCTATGGGTACACCCCTGCCTGACCAAACAAGGCGTGACGATACGTATGTTATCTACACTAATATTATAAAAAGAAACGATTTGTATTATTGTATGTTTGTTTGTAATGAAAAAACTCAAAAACTACTGGACCGATTTTAAAAAAATCTTTCAGCTGTAGAATGCTATATTATCACTGAGTCCCTAACCTAATGAATCCTATTATTATAAATACGAAAGCGAGTTTATTTATTTTTTTGTTTGTTTGTTATGCTTTCACGCTAAAACGGCAGAACTGGTTTGGATGAAATTTGGCACATGGGTAGACCATGACCCGGGTTAGGACATAGAATCCTTTTTAACCCGATATTCCTACGGGATTGAGACTTATGCGGGTGAAACCGCGGGACGCAGCTAGTAGGCTACAATTTATAAAAATATTATGCGAGCTAAGCCGCAAGCGAAAAATAGTGTAAAATAATTAAGAGTTGTTACTATGACTTTAAAATCTAATAATTTGATAGTTAGAGCTACTCTTACTTGACCAACCAGCCACCAGCCTCAACCAGTCTTACCAAGGGGTATCGTATTACCCAGTTACTGGGTTGTGGAGGTCAGATAGGCAGTCGCTCCATGTAAAATACGGTTTTCAGCTGCATCCGGTTAAACTGGAAGCCGACCACAACATAGTTGCGGAAAGACTAGACAGATTGATATTTTAGAGCTACTCTTACTTCTTCTTTCCTACCGGTAACGAAGGCTATTGAAGTAATTTCCCTATCAGAATACCGCTGCGGTATTTATTTATTTTAAAATATCGCAGCATTATGCTGAGATAGGAGCCTTTTTGGCCTCGCACAGGTCGTTATTATTTTTGTTTGTTAGTTTACGATGCTCCATTTTTATTTTTGTTAACATTTGTTTTTTTTTTGTTTTTTTCATTATTGTTTTGTATTTCCTGTGCGTGTCCCAAATAAAATAATTATTTTCTTTCTTTCTTTCTAATTTTTTGAATTTAATAAAATATGTACAGAACAGACAGGCTTGTAAACGTTTCTCTAAATCTCTGTTCTAACTACAATTCCGCGCTCACATTTCAATAAGGCATCGAACTCATGACCTTCCAGTTATAAACAAACTTTCTCTCTTTTAATAAAGCAAAACAAACAATATTCTAATGATTGTGTAAAATTATGTAATATTATAACATTTAAACATTAAAATATTAAAAAAATACATAACTATTTAAATAAATATGTTAATATTGGCCAGAATATTCTAAAAACCGAGTGTTAAAATATGTCCATAAATTAAATTCAAGTGTGATTTATTAATTCTTTATTCAAAAAGAACACTAGATTTTAGAATTTTTTGAATAAGTTTCATGGACCCTTTTTCTCAACTGCGTTCGAAAATACTAAAGATTTATTTTTGGTTTTATTCCTGCTCTTAGTTAGTCGTTATAGCTGTTTAGATTTCTTATATTTAGTTTATTTTTCTTGCCTTTGTAGGTACTTTCATTATTACTGCCACTTAAGGTGCTTATTAATGTGCCAGTAGCGATCTAGAAGAAATAGCATGTGCTGAGCTTTACTTTTATCGACATCACAAGAATTTAGAATGTACCTGCAATTAGGGCACTTGATTGTTGATGCATGCGCCAATAATTATGTTCATTTTTTGAAGTGAAATCTTCTTTAGGCGCGTCGGACTTTTTTGAGATGGGACTAAACCATTGATTTCACGACACTGTAACGCAATTTACCGACACCGTGGAGTAAAAGACATCAACGCGTTTATTACCGCGGTGCGTAGAGTGAAAGACATCAACGCGTTAATCACTGCAGTTCCGATTTTTTTTTTCAAGTTTTCTCTTCTGTCGGCACTCCCAGAATGCCACTGTTTTTATTTCTTCTTTTCTTTAAACTGATATATTTGCAAGCCAAATCGAAATTTATTTGGCCGCTAAACACGACAGTTATGGATTTTTATCTGTCAAGTAGTTTTAGTGTAATTTAAAATAAAAAACAGTAGCAATTCGGGAGTGCCAATGGAAATGAAAACTTGAACAAGAAAATACTTGCATAGAACATGGATCCGTAACGTAATATAAATAAAGAGCACAATCGCGTTTACAAAAATGAGGTGTCGGTAACGGTGGCGCAAGTTCAATTGTTTTTTCCCATCTTAAAAATGGAACGAATTTTTTACGTCAACACATGGCAACCAAGGAGGTAACTTATAAATATTTTATTTAAATTTCGAATTGACTTGCAATTATTATAGTTGCTTAACGTAAAAAAGAAACAAATGAACATATTGACGCGTGACAAATTATCGTTGTTCGTCATTGATTCTAGAATTTATAATTAACTAGCTTCTGCCTCGACTTAGCCGATGTTCGCACGGACGTAATAAAATCGCGGCGATTTTTTTTCGTGCACTTGATTTTTAACACTCCACTTAGCGCTGAGAGTTGAAAATCAAACAGTGTTTTTTTCTCAACGCGCTGAGACGAGAGTGCATCCCAGCGCGTTGGAATCTTAACGCTTGGCTTACCGAGAGTTGAAAATCCAATGCGCGATAAAATCCCGCCGCGATTTTATTACGTCCATGCGTAAATTTCGACCCCCAACCCACCGCGCCGCGTTGCATCGCCCGCCCGCGCTGTCACTTTGTTTTCGCTAAGCGTTCTTTCTGACTTTTTTGTTTTTTTTTGTTTTAGGTAGGGCGTCTCGTAGTTGACATCTGAGATCATGACTACTTAACCGGGCTTTCCTGTGGGTGCCTTAAGCTACTACACTTCAAGGCTCGTACAGACCAGCGCGATATCGCGGGCCCGACACGGGTCGCGCTGCCTGTCGCGCCCGCGATATCGCGTTGGTCTGTACGAGCCTTAAAACCTCCAGCCAGGGGTTATTCAGCTATGCTAATTAAAACTAGGTGAATGCTCGCTAAGGGCACCCTCTGTGGGGTACGAACCTTGGCTTAGGGCGTCAACCGGAGGGAGGACGTCAAGGGTGGGATGGGCTGGAAAGTTCTTTCCGACGTTTTTTTTCTTTTTGTTTGGCCCCTAAGGGTCGCAGCGTGATGTTACATAGCCTATAGATAATCTTCTTTCCTCAAGAATTGGGTTATCCAAATTTTGATGCAGTTTTCAGTTATGGGTTCGGGTTTGATTGTTGCATGTTCTTAGATAGCTGTTACGGTGACAACTCACCAGGGGGCGCTGCAGTAAACATTTGTTTGTACAAAACCAAAACTACAAGTCCGGTTTTGATGCAGTTTGTGGTTGATTAGTGAGAGTTCTTAAATAGATGTTACGGTAGTAACTCACTAGAGGGCGCTGCAGCAAACATTGTTTGTGCAAATCCATGTTGCCATTTTTCTCCAAAACTACTAGTCCGATTTTGATGCAGTTTTCAGTTATGGGTTCGGGTTTGATAGTGCATGTTCTTAGATAGGTGTTACGGTGACAACTCACCAGGGGCGCTGCAGTAATATATTTTATATTAGCTACTACATATTAAAGACATTTATGTCCAAAAACTACTAGTCCGATTTGGATGCAGTTTTCATCAGATATGGGTTCGAGTTTAATTATTGTATGTTCTTAGATAGAATATCCGTCGGCGGCTGCCATCACTGTTTTAAATTTCATCGTAAATAAAAATAAGTATCATCATCAACTTCTAAAGGTTAGGGACCTTTAGAAGTTGATGATGATACTTATTTTTATTACTGTAGGGGCATGGCCTACCGATTAAGGGTATAAGTATAGCCTTAAGAAATCTCCAATTATTCACGTTACTATAAAACTGCAAAAGAATATCCGTCAAGGGGTGTCACTAAATGCACTTAATGGCAGCTCTCGACGGATATTCTTGGGTTTTTTATTAAGTTTATAGGTAGTTGAATATTTTATTGCCACATCTATAATCATCGAGAACCAAATAGGTAGGTACGTAGGCAAATGCTATGAAAACTGATACTCTATTGTTTACATAATTGACCGACTCCGCGAGAGATCAACTCTACTTATTAAATCTTTTTACGTTTATTATCTCGCGTTACATTTATTTTAGAAGTCGGGGTTTTTTAAATTATTTTATCCTTTTTAAATTACTTTTAACCGTCGTGGGTTTTTGCAAAAAAAAATTTGCTTTTTATTGTACATACGTCTCCTGGCATAACGTAGCGCTCTGTTCACCAAACATAAGATTTGTAAATAATTTACTAAGTTAAAAAAAATCATACTAAGATATATATTTTTTTAAATGGGGTCTCGTTATCAAGACAAATATCGAATGCCTTGCATTTTTGAGAGGTCCAATGACCAAATTAAATATGAACTTGAAAACAGGCTCAAAAAAAATAAAATTGATTTCAAAGGTGGTTTCACTGCAATTCTAAAACTAAAAAGTTTTATATAAGTAGGTTAGGCACGAAGTTCTGAATTCAGTAATAACTTAAACGCATGTTATTTGCAAATATTGTGATTTTATTTACTAATTGCCATTATAATCTAAGATAATCATTTAAATATAAAACTTACATCTAGAAAGAAGATAGAAAATAAAATTAACCTTTGTAGGATTATAAATAAAATTGTTTAAAAAGCTTAAAACAAATTAAATTAAGTGCCTATTTATTAATTATTTATTTGCTTAAGTGCGCATTTTACGTACCTAAGTAATTATATTTTAATATTTTTACTAAATTCATTTAATTAAAATAAATAATAATATCACTTAAACCATTTATAAGTTAGGTATTTCCTTAAAATGAAACGATTTGACATCTCCCACAACCAGTTTTGGTCATGCCCACTACCACAGACGAAATTCTAAAAAAAATAGGTATGCGTTTGGATTCTCGCCCCAATTTTTTTACAAATTCATTGTTAAGTCCGAGCATTGACCGTGTAGAACCGGTCTAATACCAGCAATATATCGAGGGGTGAAAGGCTATTTGGTTGAAGCGACATCTTGGGCGATATTGAGTTATATACATATTCGGAATCAGCAATTTTTTCTCCGTCGGATGATGCCGGATTCATTTAAATCTGAGCACTTTTTTGGCGCTTCAAACAACTCTATTTTTGGGTTGTTTCCAAAGTGGCAGTGTATTATCTGACGTCGTTTTTGCATTAATTTATTACTAGTGTACTTGAGCTATACAATGATTTAAAGAACCGAGACATAAATCAGTAGGCCTTTCTCAGAAAAAAGATTCAATATCGGTTAAAGCGTTTTTCTTGTTTCTATTTTTTATTAACATGTGACTTAAATCATTTTGATATCCACAATTTACATGTCGCGATGTCGCTTAAATCATTTGTCCGTCAACAAAATACGACATGGAGTGTCGCTTAAGCTCTTTCAGCTGCATCTATTTTCTACCTAGGGTGCTTCTTAAACTAAATAGCCGTTTTGTTTTAGCTATTTTGCATGTTCGTTAAAACATTTTGGTCCTATTATTTTTTTAAATGAATGACTCTTAAAACAGACGGTAAAATGAACTAATGGAATTTGAAACATTTTTTCAATATCAATAAAAAGAAAAGTCGACCTTTAAATCATTCAATTCTAATATGATACATTTCATTCATGTCATATAATACCATTATTTATTCTATCACCCGGGAGTTAAAAATCGTGATCATTCAACGACACTAGCGCTCAGGCGCTTCAGTCGAACTCCAGAGTGTATCAAGGTGTGACGTGACTCACAGTTGCCACCAGTGTTTATAAAACAGCGCTCTCCAAAACAAATCGTAAGTGTTGTTTATGTAAGATTTCAAATTGAGATGAAATGTAATACGTTTACTTATTTGTTATTATTATTTATTAGTTTAATTATGTTACTAATTCTATTAAGTATGTAGTTAATTCATTATTTTAAGAGAATTATTGCAATCTTAGGCTAACTGTCTTCATTTAAGTTCGGTATAATTGTATAACAATACATGATTGTTATTATTGATATACACACTGTTTAATATAGTTGTACTTATAATTATTTAATACTCGTATCTTTAGATGCATTTTAGGTAAACCTAGTTTGTTTATTACAATAAAATTACCGATAAGCGACATGCAAATTACTTTTTCAGTGATCTATTATGTAATAATTTTGTCGTTTATTTGTAAACTATGTTAAGTACTAACATTTAGCGCCAACTATGAATATGATATAGGTACATACTTGTGGTTGTAAAAGGATCATCTTATGTACTTCCCTTATAATTACTATTTCAGATAAATATGGAGACAGAAAGACAGAAATTCTACAAACACAAAATCAAACGAATCAGTGTGTCAAAAGAGGATAATACGTCTTCCGTAACTGATAAAAGCGACACCACCAAATCTACAGTAACAATCTTAGGAAGTGCCACCTATCATGAACAAGTCAACGATTTAAGTATTTTTAATTCGAACAGCATAGATCAACAACCGCAATCCTTGATTGATGATCCAATCGATTTAAATGATGAATCGAACTTTTATGCACATTCTGTGGATATAGAAGTAGGTATATGTATCATATTTGTAATGCTTGTAATAGTAGCCATTTGTTATTAACACGTTAAATTTTACTTATTTCAGACAAAAACGACACAATATACACCTAATGATTTGAAAGACGAGGATTTAATTATTAACGAAGTAACGATTGAAGTGGAAAGAGAGGTGATTTTTTTTATATAGTCACTAGTTTCGTAACTTTGTAAAAAGTAGTCTACGTGTTATTTTGATTTATGATCTATGTTACTGTTTTATCAAAACCTAATTAATATTTTCAACATAAATGAGCAACAAACATCGTATTATCCATCTAACCTCATAAACTTTCGCGTTTACTGTAAAATCTAGTGCGGAGTTTTTTTGCAAATTTGATGGTGAATAATATTTCAATTGTCTTTTAGAATCAAGAAGAAAAGGACAAACCTGAAGTAACAGAAATAGAAAGGACAATTAGTAACGACAGTCTTCAACCAACTATTACTGAAATTATACCTGAAACCGACATGGATATATTAAGGAAATCTTTAGAAGATAATAATACTGATGACAATGTAGAAATACAAACAGAAGGTGATCATCCAATACGGAAGAAAAACAAACGAGTTCTAAAAAAAGCTATGTTGATTTTTTAAGTGATGATGAAGATTTTGCTTGGGACTCAACGTCGTGGAAAGAAACAGATGAGTCTTCAAGTGATCAAGATGATCAAAAAATAGCGAAGAAAAAGAAAATAAGCATAAAAGATGGAAAAGTAGGAGATGCAGGATTAAAAAAGAAATGAACAAATAAGAAAAAGGTACGAAAAGATGCTAGATCAAAGGGTGTTCAATATGTTAAGGCAGATGGTTCAATTGTGAACGAAAGAAATATGAAACCGAATCCTTGCTTGGAAAAAAACTGTCCCTATAACTGTAAAGAAATACCCTCAGAAAAGAGAATGGCCATATTTAAACATTTTTGGGAATTATCTACAGAAAGAAAAAAACAGTGGATCATATCTATGTCTTCTAAACAAACCATAAAAAGGAAGAGATCCAAAGACTCTAATTACAGGAATAATACATTCTTTGATTTCATAAATGATGGAGAAGGTCGGCGACAAGTTTGTATAAAGTTCCTCATGAACGCTCTTGATATCAGTCAAAGATACATTTATTATACATTGACGACACAGGAACTTGGTATGGCGAAAGAAGAAGGAAGAGGAAAATGCATTCCCACCAACAAAACATCTAACGCAATCAAAGAATCAGTAAAATCCTTTATCAAAAGGTTACCTGCTATACCATCGCACTACTGCCGAAAGGATAGCACAAAACTATATCTGCCTGTTGAATTCAAAAATATTAAAAATTTATACCGCTGTTATAAAGAAGACTTAATTAGTAAAGGAGTGGATGTTGTAAGTGAAAAAGTATTCCGTCTAATATTCACTACTGATTTTAATATTGGGTTTCACGTACCTAAAAAGGACAAATGCATAAAGTGCCTGCGTTTCGAAGGCCAGAAGCCAGAGGATTGTGCCGAATTGCAAGCTCATTTAGACGAAAAGGAGGCATCGAAGAAGCGGTTGGATTGTCATCGACAATTAGGTAAAGAAAACCCTTCCATTCTGTGCACTTCTTTTGACCTCCAGAAAGTTCTCAATACGCCTCATGGCAATAATATGTTACTGTTTTATTCTAGAAAGTATGCTGTTTTTAATTTATGTTTCTACGAAAGCATCACAAGGAACGGTTTTTGTTTTATCTGGGGAGAATCTGAAGCAAAGAGGGGTGCAAATGAAATTGCCACTATTATACAGAAGTACATACAGAATGTTGATTCTCGGGGCAACATTAAATTTTTGATCTTGTATTCAGATTCTTGCCCTGGACAAAACAAAAATAAAATAGTCCTTGCAGCAATACACAATTCTTTATTGCAATCGACCAATTTAGAAGCAATTCAAATAAATTACCTTTTCCCTGGTCACACGGAAATGTCAGTAGATAGCATACATTCTACAATAGAACAATCCGTTCGAAATATTACTGTATGGGCTCCATCGCAATGGGCTACAATATGCCAGCTAGCAAGAAAAGAACCGGCACCTTATAATGTTGAAAATCTGACACATGAGGATTTCTTAAATTTTGATGATATGTCTGATAAATATTTTAAGGGAAACCTTGTAGGTAAGATAAATAAAATCCGTACAGCAACATTTAAGAAATCTCATACAAATCAGATGAAAGTAAAATTTTCAATGAAAGATAGTGCACCGGAAGATACTATACAAATTATTGCGAAACCTAGATCTATCAATCGTAGATATAATTCAAGTTTGCCGATTACCAAAGCCAAATACATGGATCTAAAGAAATTATGTGACACAGGGGTTGTACCCAAGATATTTCATAAAGAATATTTAAATCTGCAATACTGCAATTCCAAAGACGTTCTACTCGATACTGATGTAGAGGATACAGTCGAAGAAAATGATAACTAAATACTTTTTCGTTATTTTTTATTGCATTTTGTTATCAAGCATTGATTTTATTTTATATAATTGCTAGAAGTTTTGTTGTTTGGACTAAAAGTTAATTATAATTATAGTTGATGTTCCTACATTGAGACTGAGTTTACATGATTATTATACTAAGGTAAATTACACCACACACATTATACACCACAGTGTGTAAATTTCATAAAAATATTTATTCTATAGCTATTTTCTTCTTTGTCACTTTGTCATTGACAGTTCCTGCCAAATGTGTGAAAGTGACTAAGTAGAATATAGCTCCAAAAAAACTTGTGATTGTTATCTCATCGTCATAAGGGTGACAAATGTGATGGATAGGATGGTGTTAAAATATGCAGATTTACGCCTAATATTGTTAAATATGAATAAGCGAGTAATACTTATTTTAACTGATGTGGTTGATTAAGACTGAAAGATAATAAATAAAAATATTGATGTTCCTACATTGAGACGTTTCGTACAAGAGTTCTACTTTATTATTATTACGTGACTTAATAAATACTTGAATTGATTCTGTGTATTTCTTTATTTATTCAATATCAGCACCTGAAATTTTCGGTGATAGCGGTATATTCAGGTTGTTTCAACAGCCATTGACTGATTTTGACGCTTAAAATGTTACATCCAACGTCACATTTTCAATACTATTATGTTACTTATGTGAATTAGCCAGTCAGTCAATTTAATCTCAATTGGCAGGTGAGATAAATAGCTTGCTACAGTTAATTTTAGGCTGCGTCACTTCATGCTGTTTGGCTTATTCTGAAAATATACTGCAGAGTCGCTTAGTATTTTTTTCCTGTAGCCAATTGTAGTTATGAAGTCACTTAAATCTTTTTTCCGTTCCCTGAAAAATAGTGGCTTAAGGCAATTCGTATTAAGCGACATTTATCTTCTTAATTAAAGGTCCATTTTATATGGTATAAGCATCAACACCTTGACGTTTTCAAATTAATTTAAATTAAGTTTACTCCATTCCAATAGCTGAAGAAGTTTTTTTGTTATGATTTTTTTTCGGAAATTTTAAACTTTAAATGGCTCTCCTGTAAAGTTGCAAAAATGTCGCTTAAACCAAATAGCCTTTCACCCCTCGATATGATACCGTCTGTTGCTGACGAGAGTATTCTTTGTATTCTTATCATTATCACTGATTGAGTTGTCCACTTGATATTAAAGCCAGAGGTTTCTTACCTGAATGAACAGTTTGCCGTCGGACGCGCTTCCGAACGCACCTGCCGTCGGCCGCATTCGAAACACGACAACGGTCCCGCCACACGCACGTGAACAAAAATGTAATTAATTTAAATAACGAATGCCCGAACTATACAGATGTAAATTAAAAATAAACACTCTGGTGTAAATAATATTGAATGTAAATATTATAAAAGTGTTTATAAGTGAGTGTAAATATTAAAAAATATTTTTGTTAAAAATATTTTTTGTATTCTATAAAATCCTGTGATATTAGTAGTAAGGAATCCCGTAGAAGAAAAGCAGTCAGTAAGTATTTACTTAATTTTTGTTGTGTCTGTTTTCAAATGCATGCTTGATGTACAATTATGGATATGAGAAAAAAAAAATAGGCACATTGTATTTACAGGTAAAGCTATTTTTTTTCTAAAGTATGCTCAAGTTTTTGTGACCCCAATGTATAATACAAACTTTGACTAAAAAGAACTTACATGTGTTTAAATAAATATTATTATATACCTACTTGAATTAATTTTAATAATGATAAAATAGGTAAAAACTAATTGCAAATAAATAACATCAACCTAGTGTTTACATAAAAGAACAAAAAAAAGTTAGATAAATTATTTATAACTTTCTAATAAATACCTTTAACTAGATAGCTACAAACTGAATTAAACATAAAACAATAATTAACTAATTAACGACATACGTCACTACAAAATAGTAGGTAGTTACTTATTTATTTATATCAGAACTAAAACAAGACTATGGTGAAAATACATCTACTTATGTGAAGGAAGAGTTATCCTATTTTTGGAATAAGTTATCAAGAAGTAGCTAACTTAGCTCAATAGCACGAAATTATTTTTAATTTATATGGTTAAAAAAAAATGATTAAGAACTTAATCGGATTAGTTACAAACACAATTAAAATAAGGAAACAATAATATCATATTAATTTCAAATCGTTCATATCGGTTTCTTATGAAATAATAACTACTTATATGTATACATAATTTATAAATAATAATTCAAGCAAATTCAATAGTAATAATGTCACTGATATTATTACAAAAAAGTGGTGGCATAGCAATTTAAAATCCAAAATTAGGTATTATTCCTAGCTTGAATTTGGAAAACATTCTAAAACTACTGTTGTTTTGACCAACTAACCGATGTTAATAGCTCGAAACAGAAACAACATTTATGTTAAAAAATCGTATGTTTTAGCCTCTAAGTACTCTTGTTAATAATAGGGTCTATCCATCCCCCTCATTTCAACCCTTAAATACTAAAAGAGAGACACAATAAAAAAAATATTTTATAGTTTAATAATATTTTGAACATTCTATATATACACAGCGTGATATATATTCACGCTGTGTATTCCAAATAATATTCTAGTACCAACTCTGAAATATGAAGAAAAAAACAGCTGAACCCTACATTTTGATCGGTTTTACATTTTGTAGGAAAAAGCAGGTTTTTTGAAGTGAAAACTTGTTTAGGCTCCTTTACTTCTTTACTTCTTCTTCTCGCCGGGGATTTTTGAGATGGGAAAAAATAATTGAGCTCGCGACCCTGTTACCGTTACCGACACCTCATTAAAAGTAATTCCTGAACAATAAATTTTTCAAGTTTTCATTTCTGTCGGCACCCTCGGAGTACCATTGTTTTTTTTTTTAACTAACGCACTGTATGTTTACCTATGAATAAATACTGGCGGGAAGAAGGGCAAAATGTACAATGTGCCTAAAATGTACAATCTATAAAAAATAAAAAATTAGAACGTTCTCGTTATTTAAAATTTTAGTAAAGCATGACAAAAACAGCGTTCTAAAAACATCAATACGAAGTTTAAAAAACCTTTGCGTATTTTTTTATATACACAGGTATAGGTGCCTAGAAGAGCTATTACTATATAAATAATAGGAGTGAATGTCAAAGTTAAATAAAACATATTTAGAAAAAATATCGCAGCTAATATCGTATAGATTCCATGTTAAGCTAACACAGGAAAACATTCATAAAACCAAATCCATTTATGAAAAATTCTTCCTTGTAACCGAGCCACGTGATTTCTGGATACAAAGAGGAAGAACGTTGCCTAGTTACCTAAATAGAGTAGAAATTATTATTCAAAGTTCAATTTATTAATTAAAACCAAATATTGTTTCATAACGTTTTCTTTTTGTTCTTCAATATTGCTTTTTAGTATTCGAAATAAACAAAGATGCGTTTCGTGAAATACATTTTCATTACTGTACTATACATTTTCAAAACAGTATTATACATTTATCAAAATTGTATTATACAATTTGAGTAAACCTAAGTATATGCAAATAACATTGCCAACTTCGTTTCACCTCGAAGCAACTATCGTCATGTTGGTAAACAAAGTCCCTGCTGTCGGTCATTGGCCATCAAAACAACGCAAGGAATGCAAATAATAAGAATGCCGTACATTTTTAATTGTTTAAAGGGTCTTTCAAACAGGCGCGACACGCGACGCGACACAAAGACACCGCTCGTCGCGCGACGAGCGGTGTCTTTGTGTCGCGTCGCGTGTCGCGCCTGTTTGAAAGAGCCTTTACCGTCTCAATGTTATTGAACACTTAGAACAATGCGGTCGCATAACGTTATTGTACGTTAAGTCCAATACTGAAGTGGAGTACACTCCAGTAAATGCTAATAATAGGTTCCGCGGGGTAATTAAATACCAATAATATGATCAGCGGGGTAAATAAATACCAGTAATAGCATCCGCGGAGTAATTTCATAAAAGGTACATTTACTTTCCCAATGACAATTCAACGATGTTCATTGCGTTGACGAGCAGAGGATTCTACTCCTACTCATAAAGAGGAGGCCTGTGTCCCAGCAGTGGGTACGTCATATGTTGATTGTGTTATGCCTAATGCTTATGTTACTGCCAGCAACCGGGCTCAAAATGGGTTATTAGAAGTCTCGCAAAAACATGGTTAACATACGGGTAAACGTGTGAGCCATAGTTAAACCATTGTATTTTGGTAACAATCATCAAGTTTAGTAAGTCGACGTGTTTGTAACGAGTTTTTAATCGTATCGTTTAGTTCAAAATTACAAAGTAAATGTGAGATTTTCCATTATGACCACATTCCTAGATAACTCTTATATACATGATGATCATTTCATATTATTTCGTCAATTAGTTATCATCAGAACTCAGTTTATCACACGCGTTCATTAAATTTTCGATTCAATTCAATTCTAAATGTTTTATTTAACATGAACCTACATAGGCTCTTCTGTAACGTTATTTTTTCTCAAGACACTGAAACCAACATCGTCGCAATTTTGAATAATTCGTACTTACCTTTACGCACTTACCCTTAGAAGCTTAAGACCATAGCTTCTTCGCTCAAGATCTATTTGAAAATGGCTAATGGCCATGGAAAGAATATAGCCTCACTGACGGGCAGATATTCATCCTACTGGTCAAAGCACGCTGACTGTCCGTCAGCTAGCCGTGTAAAAAACATACAAACTCAAATAATGACTTGAATATACTTACGAACAATTTAACTTAAGAGTTAGAGTTGAAAGTGAACATACATCTTACCGCTAAAAGCAAGGTAGCTTTATCAAATCTGGCTCGAAGGACCAATGATCGCGACGATAGGTTGTGGTGGAGTAAAATGAAATTGAGTGGACATTAACATCGACACTCGTGGAGGCTTTAATACATCCAAAGACAATAGCTTAAACATATCAAGAATATAAAGAGTAGCACAAACCTGCACTGATAACATTAAACCAAGCAAAGCCAATGGCATTAGTACCACACGATTCAAGCGTCAATCTCTCCATGAATAATCGAAAACAAACCGTTCAGAAACGTCACCTTGTAATCAAGCAAGATTGAGTGTTTTTAAAAGTACGTTGGTCGATGAGTGGACTGTGTGAAAGTTGATATGGTTAGAAAGAGGGTGACTATTGAGGTGACGATTAATAGAGAATAAGGATACTTAGGCAAATAAACTGGGATAAGGTCATGATGATGATGATAAAATGTTCTGTAGTACGAATAGAAAAGTTACAGACGTAGCTTATAGAGTTAGCAAGCTGAAGTAGCCTTGGGCAGGCCATGTCTGTCCAAAGACCGATTGCAAATGGATCAGATGAGTCCTGCCTGGAGTGGCGAACGCGAACAGGCGGGCGAAGTATGGGACGCCCTCCAACTAAATGGACGGACGATCTGTAAAAGATGGCCGGGACAAACTGAATGCGAAAAGCGGAGGGCGGTGGTGTCTGCCGGGGTTGCGGGAAAGTAAGAAAGTGATACCGTGGACCCTGGCAACATGGCAACTGAAGGAACACGGGTGGGTTTTAGTCAGTAAGAGTCTGACACGCCCACCCAGAGCGAGAGAAGTTATTTGATAATTTCCCACGCAAAAAAAAGGGTATTGTGGTGCAATTTGAGAGAGGCCTTAGTGCAGCAATGGACTGCAACACGCTGAGCTGATTGATTGAATGTTTATACGAACTCGTAAATATTGTGAAAACGGTTACGAAACGGTAATGGCTACTGGTTTCTTTAAAGTCTGTTAGTAATTGGTAAATAACGGTTATCGGATCGGTATAGGTTACGATTGCGTTGCGTTTTGCTTTGAAAACATTAACTGTTAAACGTGCGATAAGTGGATCTGGGTGTTACAGAGTTCATTATTGTAATTTTTTTTTGCTGCGGTATATTTGCCGATTGGGACTTCACTGTTGGTCACAGCACGGTAGGGATATACCTAATGTTGCAATAACCGATGTCATAAGCTTGCTCGGTATAAATGTAATATTGGCGTCAATACTATTCGTGATTGCTGTAGAACACGGTAAGACCGTAAAGGCTCCCGCAGACAGGCGCAAAGCGGCAGGGCGACTCTAGTAGAAAAATTTATATGAAAAGTTAATGGAAATTGTTCTACTAGAATCTCGTCGCGTCGTTTCAACACGCGGTTTGTGGGAGCCTGAAGGAGTTGTGATTCTCTTCATATATCCTTTTGATGGATCTGACATACAGCAATGGTTATCACCCTAATCTCATTACAATAGACAATAAATTAATCCAAAAATAATCTAGTAATAATAATAATAAGCAAGAAAGCCGAGTAAAATAAACAAATCAAGTATCTTGACTTGGCTCGCGAGGTTGTCGACATGTGGGATGTGGACTCAGCTCACAGTGCCGATAGTCGTATCAGCCAATGGCTAATTGCCAAGAGCTTTGATCAACACCTAAGGAGGCTCTCGTTGGGCAGCTGGAACAAGGGCCTGATACAGAAAGCGGGACTCCTGGACACGGGTCGCATTGTCAGGAGGTCCTCTCTCTGGAGCACGACCCGCCGGTAGCTTGGACCCTGTTCCCGATATCGGTTTCTAAATTTTTTTATATTTTTAAATGTTTCTATATTTAAAATTATAATTTATAAGTATTTAAATGAAATAAAGGAAATAATAATGCCAGCCTATTATGGTCCCACTGCTGGGCTAACATATCTTTTCACACAGAGAAGGCACGAGCATTGATCACCACGCTTGCTCAAGATGGGTTGGCGATTTGAGACTTATACAATACTAGCTGCGCCCCGCGGTTTCACCCACATAAGTGTCGATCCCGTGGGAATATCGGGATAAAAAGATTCCTATGTCCTAACCCAGGTCATGGAACCATGTGCCAAAATTCATCTAAATCCGTTCAGCTGTTTTAGCGTGAAGGCATAACAAACAAACAAACTCACTTCCGCATTTATATTAAAAATAATATATTATAAGTTAGGATTTAACTATAACTCCTGCACGCGTAGCTTGACCACCATAGAAACGGGTTTTGTCGACGGAAGAATAGACAAAATGACAGATAAACAATCACAATCTATCATTTTGTCTATTCTTCCGTCGACAAAACCCGTTTCTACGGTGGTCATGCTACGCGTGCTGGTTAGGTTAGATTACATAATTTGTATAAATATCGTGTTTCTCGTTAACTCTATGCGGCGGAATTGCGGCATTAACTTTAACAACTTTCCTAGTTCCGTTGTTATAAATTACAAAGAAACTTTGAAAGTTCTACTGAAAATAATAACAGGCGAAGTTTTTATGGTCGTTAAAATTTAAGTTTATTGATTACACATCATCACGCCTTTAATTTCAGAGAGGGTAAGTAGATGAACGGAACCCCTCATTTCGCTAGTGAGCCATACCTCACCGTGATGCCATGGCGACGTCGCCAGGTCGCGCTGCCAACTAAATGTATAAAGCTATATCGTGGGTGGGACACAGGCGTCCGCTTGGATACACAGCCTACCATACATTTAGTTGGCGACGCGACCTGACGACGTCGCCATGGCATCACGGTGAGGTATGACTCTAAGTCCCATTAAGGCGACGATAACCGACTTTTAATGATTTTATACTGAAGATCACGTCTAAACGAGTAGTTTTAATGATTTAGAAAAAAATAACGTAAATTAGAGCTTTTTTTTAATAACTTAATATTTGAATATTTTAGATTATGTTTATATTACATAATTCAATTAATTTGGAAAGTTACGTCTAACGCGGATAAAAACTGAGAATCGCGTAAAATCTATCAAGCGTATTTTTCTGAAACCATTAACCATTTTAAAGATAATTTAATTATTGATCTTTTAGTATACGTGTTTTATTAAAATAACTTTTTTTTTATGTATAATAAATTAATAATGCGTCTAATTTGGGACAGCGTTCCTTGATGGGCGAGTTCTATTACTGGCTGGACGTATGACGCGTTGCGTAAGCTCAGTACAGAACACGCAAGCTAACCACTCAAGGTCACTGTCATATATCTGCGTCTTAAATAGTACAGCATACACACTACCATTCAACAGGTTGTCGAATCGAAGATGACACATTTTCAATTACCAATTTATATTGCCCAGACAGCAAATAGAATGACGGCCTTTTATTGATGTAAAGTGAGAAAATTCTCGGGTTTTGGATTTTTGAACAGCCTATAGAGGACTCTTTTGACAACATTGATTGATATTCGATTCGGCATTGAAGCTTATCGAACGGTTGTGAATAGCTATACTGAAACATAAAATGGCTGCTATTAAGAGTCCTATTACATTTTTTTACGGAAATTCGTAATTTTTGACGTTGTAATTTTCGTTTACATTATGATATTTTAATTATTTAATTACAATAATGATAGTGCCATTCTCTTTCTTATAAGTTGGAGTTACACATTATTTTCAAGTGATTTGCTGAATTGACGCGGAATATATAGTACTAATTTTATTTATGGTATTTTTTTCTTATTAAATTGAGAAACGAAAACTAATTAAACGTATTCATTGTAGATAGAAGTTTTATACCTTATTAGTTAATTTGATAAAATTTTGTTTATTTGGAATATAATAGACGCTGAATCAAGACATTTATTGCTTTTCTTTATGATTTTTTCTGTGAAAACTCAATAAATTTAAAGAAATTCTAGAACTCCAATAAACAAGTAAAACATTAATCTTATCTTTTAGTAATTTTAGCTTTTATTTGAATTGAATGGAACAAAGTGAATTTAAGCGTCAAATTTCCATCGCCAACGGATTTTCTTGTAAACTGAGTTCGTAAAATATTTATAGTAAATTACACGAAAAGAAAAATTAAAATATGTAACTCCAACTTACAATAAAGAGAATAGCACTATCGTTATTAATAATCAAATAATTAAAATATATTACTGTTGCTGAAAATTACAACGTCAAAAATCATGAATTTGCGTAAAAAGTGTAATAGGACTCTTAAGAAATTCCTGAGGATCGAACCCGTGAACTCATGCATAGTAGTTGCGCTTGCGACTACTACACCAAGGCTTAGATTTGTATCTACCAGCTTTTTAACTTTTAAATTGCTAGCTTTTTTATGGTTTCTTAAGGAAATATTAAAAGGTTAATACAGCTAACTTAATAGGTCAAAAGTTGTCACGTTTTAAATTTATTTCTAGTTCCTCAATATTTATCAACCTTTTGTATGGTTTCGTAGAATTTTCCGTGAGGGTTGTAGATTTCGATCATCAACCCTCACGGATAATTCTCACAGAGAATTCTTGAAAAATGTGTAATGTCTGGGTTTTACGAAGGTAGGTAAGCATAGATGGTTATTATGTTTTGACAAAACCTTTAGGTATTTATACCATTTTTGTTCTCCACCTAGATACCAACGTGTTGCTAATGTTGCTACCCAATCAATCTGTCTTACCTTTTCCCAACTATATTAGGATCGGCTTCCAGTCTAACCAGATGCAGATGAAAACCAGTATTTTACATGGAGCGACTGCCTATCTGACCTCCACAGCCCAGTAACTGGGTACTACGATAACCCTTGGTAAGACTGGTTTTCAGACTTTCGGTCTTCTGGCGACCCGTAACGACTGTCAAATATCTACGAATGATAACCGGGACCAACGGCTTAACGTGCTTTCCGAGGCACGGAGGAGTCTCGGTATGTAAAAATGGTCACCCATCCACAGACAACCCCGGCAAGCGTAGCTTAACCGGATAAATCGACCCGTGCGGCTGCTATTACCTAGCCACGAGCTCGTACTATTGGTCACCGATAATGTTTAATAAGTTCAAGATGACCGCCACCTACTACAATCCTTACATTGTCTTATTACTTCGTCACACATCGGCACCCTAATTGCATAACACAGTTTCAATCACAATCCGAGAGTTTTGAAGGATATTGCTAATACATTGCTTCATAAGTTTGAAAAATTCGTCTGCTCAACAACGTTAATAACGCAATGAACGTAGGTGAACTGTCAAAATGAAACCCACTGCGATGAATTGTCATTTTATTTTGAGTACTACGCAACTAACTTCTATAATTATGGATCAAAATTATTGTTACAGGCAAAATAATATTTATGTATAATAACATAATTTTTATAATCAGCCCACATTTAATTTCCCCATCACTATTGCCATGGAAAAAAACAGTACCTGGCAATTTTCTCATAAATTAAAATTAAAAAAAAGAATACCGTATGACGTCAAACCGCCAATAAATTGGGGAGACAATGATTCCGCAAAAGGCGAGACTGTCTCGCATAATAAGTGACGTTGTGACGTCACGACGGAAACATAAAATGTCCGACCTTACGATTTATTGGTATGTAAACTATTTGTTCTACCTCATTGGTCTAGCAGCCACAAGCTCTACTACTGAGCTTAGAGGTCCTGGGTTTGATTCGAATTGAAATGACCGAAAAAAAATATCATAAAATAAATCGATATTAGGCAGGCCGAGTTATTATTACTATTAAAAAGATATTATAGCTAAAGCAAACGTGAAGTAAATAAGGGCTATGTGAATAACGTCAAAAACTAAAAAACTTATTTTCAGTTTCCTCTTAAGTTGCTAGAAATTCATAACTTACAACTTTCAACTTTCTTCTTTCAACTTTTACACTTACAACTTTCTTGCTTACAGAATAAGTTAGGACTGGAGTAACAGCGTAACTGGCTTTATGTTCGGGCACACTTATACATACGATCTATGCTATATAAAGCTGAAGAGTTAGTTTGAAAAATTCTTTTTGAATTTGATAGCTCAATTCTTGAGGAAGGTTATCGGCTATTTATCATCACGCTACGACCTTTAGCAGCTGAGCAAAAACAAAAATCAGAAAGAACGGTAAACGTAAACGAAGTTAAGTAAAAGCGCGGGAAGGCGATGAGACGCGACGCGGTAAGTCGGGGGAACAAGAAATTTCACGCGAAGTCGCGGGAAGGTGCTAGTATGATAAATAACACGGCATCAGAGTTTATCCCTTCATTGTTTTGTTAAATTTGCGTCTCTAAATTTGTACACGATACGGTCCTTCTTATTGTAAACAGTGTAACTTATTGTTACAGTATCGAATTGTTCAATAATGTAGTTACGTCATTTCAAGGTTTTTTGTTTGGGTTTTAAGCTGAGCATGGGCCTTCTCAAATTCAAATTGTTTATTTGCAATAAAATACACCGTTTACAAGGGAAGATCTTACATCCTTAAAGTCATTGTATTCTGTTTGCGAGCAAACGTGCAAATTATTAATATTAAAATGTCACAATTATTATGCAGATTATCTTATTAGTACATTATTATTACATTGTTATCACATTATTATCACGCATTATTATTACATACAAAATTAAATGTCCTTTAATCTACAATAAATTCACTAAGTAATACACAACAAATATTTTTATGTTCTAAAAAATCTGTATGAGAAGAGGCCTTTGCCTTGCAAAGTCCACGTTCGCAAAGACGTAATAAAATAGCGGCGATTTTTTTTTTGTGCGCTTGATTTTCGCGCTGGGACGAGAGTGCGTCCCGGCGCGTTGGATTCTCAACGCTCGGTTAAACACCGAGAGTTGAAAATCTAGTGCGCAATAAAATCTCGCCGCGATTTTATTACGTCCGTCCGAACGTCGGCTGGTATTATTTTATTATGAGGTTCCTGTTTTGATTCCCGAGTCGGGCAAAGTGTTATTAGGTTTTTTCATTAGGAATTTCTCAGTAGCAGCCCGGAGTCTGGATTTGTACCCGGTTGATGGCAAAATAATATAAAATGTACAAAATAATATAAAATGTACAAAATAATATAAAATATGCAAAAAACATCGAATCCCGCAGTCTCGCTGCATGAGTCATTTTTGAACATTAGCAGCAACCTGTAAGATTAAATCATTGACACTATGTTCAAATCGTACGATTAATTGAATTCACAACATTAAACAAAAACATAATTGCTTATGATTCAACTTATCTTTCGGAAAATTCTGAAATTCCCACGATTATGTTATTTTCATTTTCAGGATCAAAGAAAATGTTTCTGATTATTATTATTGCGAATAAATAATCAATCGATACATACAATTTATTTTAATGACGTCATTTATGTTTATATTTTTTTAAAATAAAATCTTTACAATTAGTTACCTACAAAGTAATATCTAGGTAACCCAGTTAGGCCAAGTTTATAATAAGTACTTCAATACAATTTTGAAACCTCGATAGCAGTTTTATCTACTTAATTTCGCAATAACATTGCTAAATCTTAGCTGATAAAATAATTCGAAACGGTCGATGATAAAGTAATGCGCAGTCTTAATACTTTACGACACTAGTCGTAAAATATTAAGACTGCGCATTACTTTAATAAAAATAACTTTAATTTTGGAAGTCGGTGTCTTTGGATCAGTATTTAAGTTTTTTTCCACTGACTTCCGAAAATTTTTCACCTTTGTAGTTTGGAAGTCGGTTGTAATTTTGGTATTTTTTTTTCACTTTTTTTGTGGGTTGTTTTGTAATTCATCAGTTCCACTTTAAAAAGTAGTTCTTTTCGAGAGCAAATGCACGAGTTACTATAAAAAAATCCCAAATCGCTATAGGTGCGCCTATAATATTTGAAGAGTTCCCTCGATTTCTCCAAGATCCCATCATCAGATCGTGACCAAATGACAATGGCACCAACTTAGAAGTATACCCTTTCAAACAAAAAAAGAATTTATCATATCGGTTCAGCCGTCTTCGAGAAATCGGGAAACATATATAAAATATATATATATATATATATATATTCCGACGAACTGAGAACCTCCTCCTTTATTTTGAAACGTAACATCACGCCTTGTTTCCCCGAAGGGTTGGGCAGAGGTGTCCTTTTTTTTAAATTCGGTTAATAATACCAATTCATCATCAACAGCTCGGCAATGTAGTTATTTTGAGATAGGTTTTTTTATTGACATCGTAAAATATTACCGAACCGGTTTTAACGGACTCCAAGAATGTAGAATTTGGCAATGAACTTAATTTTTTTTTTATCAAAAGGCTGGTTCTTTTTATATCTATCTATTATATAAAAATCTCAGCGTGAAACCCACTCACTGGGAGCATTCGCAAGTAGTGTAATGTTAGAGATTCGATTTTGAGCATTACGTGACCTGACTAACCAGCATTGGCTTGTAAAGTAACATTTCAGATTAAATGTTAAGTACAGACATTACGCACTGTAATGCTCGGTCTCCCTCGCTCATTGACATAATGCTCGAATTGTATCATTACAGGTTATGCACTGTAATGTTCAGTGCTCCTCCCTGACTGATCTTCTGTTCTCCTTATTTTTAATGATTTGACAATTTTACTAGAATTTATTATTATTAAATATTTATTGGAATGTTTCTATTGTGTCGACAATTTTAATTATATAATAATGTGTGATAATCGTTTTGATAATTAATTATAATGCATGTTTGTACCTAGCTTATATGTACGCCGATGACGGCTAGACATAGCTATATGACGGCTAGTACCTAAACTACCTATGTTCAACAAATAATATATTTGTATTTGTATTTGAATTTGTACTGATGTAATGGTTCAATTGGATCATTACAGGTTGCGCACTGTAATGTTCGGTTCTCCTCCCTCACTGATGTAATGTTCGACTTTGAAAGTTACATTACAGCCTACAGGCAAATCCTCGGAGGCGGCGTAAGGCGTGGGCAACGCCTCGCGGTCCGAGGGGCCTCGCACCTCGAAGGCTTATGCATTACATAAAAGTAGTGAAAGCGCCGAAAAAAAATTACTCTTACTAAACAATAAATATATTGACATGAGCCCTCCAGGAGGGTTCCCGGCACTGAACGTGTTTTAAAGCTTAATATTACGCAAACGGATCCCTGAACAGAAAAATGGTTTTCACAGACCCGCAATATTTTTGAACGGCCTATGCTATAACTCGACCTATACCTAAAAAATTGACAACTGTTTTTTTTAAGTGAAAACTTCTTTAGGCACGTTGGGCATTTTTGAGATGGGACTAAACCATTGATTTTGCGACACCAGCGCCAGCTTTTGACCATTAAAAAGACATCAACGCGTTGATTACCGCGGTGCCGATTTTTTATTTTTAAGTTTTCTCTTCTGTCGGTACTCCAGGAGTGCCACTGTTTTTTTTTCGTCTTCTTGCGCCACTAGAGGGCCTCGCGAAATGTACTTCGCCCACATCAAATTTTGATCTTGCCCCGCCACTGCTTAGTGAGCAGAGGAGAGTAGGTGAAGTGAGCTGTCATTGAATTGCCATGCATCTGATGCTAGAGATCGACGGTATACAGCTTAGCTCACTTCACCTAAGTTTTCAGATGAGATTTTTATAAAAAAATATCTGCAGTTATCCTGTGTGCAACCTCTAACATGTTTTGACTAGCAGGATGTCAAGTTTTGCACTATTTTGAAATGTAACCGTAACATTTCCTCACACCTGAAGTCCTTCGAAATATTTTTTTTACCTACCTTCATTTATATTTAAGTGCCACATAATAATAGTACTTCAGACCGAATTTCGGTCATGACGACCAATCTCAGCAGAGACCAGTCTTCGGCGCGGGAGATATTATAGTGCACAAGTGTGTGCGCAGACACAGGTGCACTCTCTTCGCTCACTCTCATAGTCCGATGGGACGGCAATCTGCCACGACCGGAGAGAGATCAGGCGCAGGACCAACGGCTTAACTTGCTTTACGAAAGATGCCACATATTTTGTCTGTGTAATGTAAATTTATGTTATTTAAGTAATAAAAATATTGACTCACAAAGAATAACAAAAAAATGTTATCTATCATTGTTATTTAAATTTCAATAGACCTTTATCTATCAGATAATGGTACAAAGTCTTTAAACTGCCGCTATTGCATGTTTATCAGGACTTTATCGGATATTTAAATGATACCCGAACACCACAAATAAAATTCCAATAAACTCATATTAATTAATTACTACCCCGTGGTTTCGTCATTCGCCGTTTTTTTTTCTCGATTTCTAAGGGACGAACCTTAGAAGCCCAGCAAAAAAAAAACGGCGCGATGCTAAATAGCTTATAACATTCCTCAAGAGTTGGGCTATCAAATGCAATGGTTTTTTAGAGATTAACGCATTCAAACAAAAAACTCTTCAGCTTTTTTATTATATTAATTAGGTAGTATCCATAGATTAGTAAAGATTCTCTTATAACGTAAAACAAAACAAATGACTTGATTTTTTCACACACAGATTTCCCCAAGACATCGAAATGAACATAGACCGGTGATTATTCCGTATCAAAACCAACAAGTAGTAAATAATTATAGTGTACCTACATACGTTCATAATTAGCAGATAATTATGTATTTATGCGTGTGTGTATATTATTGCCATTGGCAGTGAGCTATGAAGGAAACGTCACGTTCAAGCCAAAATAATGTGAGTTACGTTATTGTGTACGTGTTTTGAAAATAGTTATAGTATTTATATAAGTCACGTGGAAATTGTATTAGGACTAATTCAACTGATTATGGGTGAGGGGCTCATATTGAAATGATAGCAGCCTCACGGTTTGATGAAAGGTTAAGCTACCGTCAACTACTATCATCCATTTCATATTACACGCCTCGTTCGTAGATCTTTGACAGTCGTTACGGGTAGTCAGAAGCCTAAAACTCTGACAACCAATCTTACAAAGGCGTATCTTGTTATTCAGTAACTGGGTTGTGGAGGTCAGATAGGCAGTCGCTCCATGTAAAATACTGGTATCCAGCTGCATCCGGTAAGACTGAAAGCAGACCCAAAAAATTGGGGAAAAGGCTAGGCAGTTTATCGTTAACTGGTTATTGGTTATATTTGGCTGGGTTACATATTTTTGGCAACACATGTGAATGAAAGTAAAAAAGAAACTCGACGATCATGTTTTATTACTAAAAATGAAAATAATATTGATCTAGCGTCATTTTGGTAATCAATTTTCATTATTTCTTTATCTCCCACTTTAAAAAGACATATCATTGATAAATCGTGTGATATCTGTCCTCCATTGCAACTTATTTAGTATTTTGTCACAGCTGTATTAATGAAAATGATAAAAACGTACCTATATTAAAATACCCCACGATCTGAGGCTAGGCTTAGTGGACTGTAGATTTGTTGACCATTTTCTATTTTCTTAAGTACCTGGTACTTATTGAAAAACCTACACTGTGCTCCCATATCTAGTCACACTGTTATTTGAAAGAATTGTAAAAGCCAATTATTTTTAAAAGACTAACCGTGGAGTTTCTTGCCGGCTCTTCTCCATAGGAAACGACCAATTGGAGCCGTGCACCTAGCTTCTGACGTTTCATAAGTGCCCATGTAGGTTTATGTGAAATAAAATATTTTGAATTTTGTTTTTTTTTTTTTAAATCGAATTGAAAAAATGTTGTCAAAACCACAGATTTAGAGTAGGTCAAAACGGTGAAGGAAAACATCTTGAAGAAACAGGTGTGTCCTAGAACCAAGAATTCGAAGACATGTGACATCTACCAATCCGCAGCGGGCCCGCGTGTTGAATAGGTAGATAGAATACTCTTTATTATGTACACCATAAAAATTACAGACATAAATTTAGAAATTGGTTGGTTGATTGATTGGTTGGTTGGTTGGTCGGTTGGTTGGTTGGTTGGTTGGTTGGTTGGTTGGTTGGTTGTTTGGTTGCTTTTTTGGTGGATTACAGTCCATTCCTTCTCACAAAGAGGAGGCCTGTATCCCAGCAGTAGGAGCATTATAAGCTGATTGATTATGTATGGTCGAGGTGTAAGTTTTTTTGTCCGAACAAGTCCACAAATTGGTTTTCCCTTTTCTAAAGTATTAGAATTAATGCTCATTCTCTTGCTTAGCGCATTCACACACGGCATAATTTTTGAAGGTCCTACAATCGGACAGTTTTTTTTTTTTGTGTTTACTACATTTTGTAGGACGTGTGCGTCATACTCTACTGATACATTTAGCACCGACAAAAATCGGCCACTTATTTTATGCCGTTTGCGAACGCTCTTGAGCTTCGAGAAAATTGACATAGCGGGTGCACCGACTGTGTTTAATTTTACTAAAGCGAACTGATGTAACTTACATACGCTAACAATCAATCTGCTTAGGCTTTTCCCAACTATATTGGGGTCCGCTTCCAGTACAACCTGATGCAGCTGAATACCAGCATTTTACAAGTAGCGACTGCCTATCTGACTTCCACAACCCAGTAACTGGGTAATACGATACCTCTTGGTAAGAGTGGTTGTCAGACTTACGGGCTTCTAACGACCCGTAACGACTGTCAAAGATCCACGAATGACAGCCGGAGCCAACGGCTTTACGTGCTTTCCGAGGCACGGATGAGTCTCGGTATGTAAAGATGGTCACTGATCCAAAGATCAACCCCGGCAAGCGTAGCTTAGTGGATCGACCCGTGCGGCTGTTATTACTTAGGCACGAGCTCCTCGTTTACGCGTATAAAAAAACCACTAACTTCGTTTTTGGAAAGGGTCATCGTTTGCCGGATTCTATCATTCTTGTCCGGGTATGATTCATTCTTTTATGTGATTACCCACATATATAATTACCCCGCCTGCCCGTAATTAACCGCCTTGTTGATCTACAGTGGTAATAAACGCTACTGCTAAGCATGACAGGGTCCGAGTCCCAGGTCGGGCAAAGTGTTAGTCTGGATTTGTGCCCGTCTGATGGCAATAGGCTCGCCCCCTGTTACATAGGACTTCAACATAACTGGCGAAATTTGGGTGTACTATAGGTAGGAGTAATGTTATGTTATGTAATTACCCCCAGGTAAGTATATCTAACGGAGGCGGATTAGTCCCGACCAATCTTTTAAAATACGGAAAAATATTAAATCTTGATCGAAACGTAATTAAAACGAATTACAACGAAATTAATGCGTTCAATCTTCAATCAATCATTATCAGATTTGACTATCAATTGTAGATTGGAAAACGTTCGATAACAATGATATTTCGTAGGCTCTTGTGCAATACTGTAATTACAAAATCAGTCAGATTGACAAAGCATCGGCATCGGTCTGTCAAACTGTAAACTTTAAATTAATGCGCTTAATATTGCATACGAACACATACTGTTGCGCAATCTACAAGGTCAAGGTCATTAAATATCGATACCCTTCAAATCTGCGGAGTCTCGCTAGCTATTTTAATTTGATCCTGTATAAGTCAACCCAAAATATCGGCATGACCTAGAACCAACAATTCGAATACATGTTACATCTAGCAACCCGCACTGGGCTCGAGTGGGAGATTACAGCCCACTTCCCAGCAGTGGGCACATTATAGGCTGATTATGCTTATGATTTTATGATGGCCTAGCCATAAAAGACCGAATCGGGACTGTCTCGTTTAATGCTAAAATTGGGGTCACCCTTGAATTTTTATATTTTTACGAGCAGCGCTATTCTAAAAATCTCAATATAAAACTCAGAAAAATATGTGAAAAAGAAATGTTGTTAGTAAAAAACTGACCTCTGACAATGCGTCGCATAGACAAGCATAGACAAGTGAGTTTACAAAAATAAAATAAAACAATCCTCACCGGGAAAGCTCTCAGCCTGCATCTTGCCTGATGGTAAGTGATGATCAGGGCGAAGGTGGTAGGGAGCTTCACCCGGAATCCTCAACCACAAAAAAACTGGCTATCTTACTTCTAACTTCCGAAACGCAACAATGCTGTTAACATTGTTGTTATGGAGACAGACTTAGATATGCAGTGAGTTTAGTGATGAGTCGTCGTCGTGACTGCCACGTTGGTGTAGTGTTCGCAAGCGCTACTGCTGAGTCTGAGAAATTATTATTGGGTTTTTCCATCTGTAATTTCTCAGTAGCAGCCCGGAGTCTGGATTTGTGCCCCGTTAATGGCAATAGGCTCGTCTCCTATTACATGGGACTTAAACATAACTGGCGAAATGTGAGTGTACTATAGGTACACCTCCGCCTAACCCTTCGGGGATTACAGGCGTGATGTTATGTTATGTTATGTTTAGTGATGAGTTTAAAAAGTGAAAAATAAGTACCTACTCAGATTGGTGGGATATAAAAATATAGTTTTAAAGCAACATTTACCAGCGAATCGTTTCATTATGTAAGAAAGGCAAAGATTTGTGAAAATCACACTGTGCATACAATCAAACGATCACTTGTTGCTCAATGCATCAAAGTATAACACAATATTTTTTCAACATTTCACGTAAACTTAAGAAATCTAACACTACATATCACTGTGCAGTCAATATTATGCTTAATTGCATAACCCATGCATGTAGGTACAAGTTAAATGTAATTATTGATTCTCGACTATCCCATTGGTTTTGTATTTGCACACTTGCTGAGCTATCCGTAAATATCTCATCGTGGAATCTCACCTGAAGTGAACTCGGAATGGAGTGGTCATTCCACAGGTCAGGAACAGTGTTACTAGGTTATTCAATCAGTAGCAAACTCAGTAGCAGTCTGGAGCCTAGATTTGTGGTATTCCTCGAAGCGCACCAACTTTGAAACGCACCAAATGAAACGCACCAAAAGTATTCCTCGAAACGCACCAACGACAAAACATACAGAAGAGCATGAGCTCGTTAATCAGCAATAGGTTTCTTACTATTACCTGGGACTTACATAACTGACGAAATAAGGTCGAAAGTTGCCGACACAGCTCACAGAATAAGCAAGCTGAAGTGGTAATGGGCCGGCCATATTAGCCGTAGAACCGATGACCGTTGCAGACGTTTTCTTGAGTGGAAATCGCGAATAGGCAAACGTAAGATAGGACGCCCTCAGGCTAGGTGGAGCGACGATCTTCGCAGGGTGGCTGGTAGCAGCTGGATGAGAGTTGCCGAGAATCGAGCTGAATGGCGTGCAATTGGAGAGGCCTATGTCCAGCAGTGGACTGCTGTGGGCTGATGATGATGACGAAATGAGGGTGTAAAACACGACTCTGCCTATCCCTGGGAATACAGCCGTGATTTTATTGATTCTCTAAGAAATCTGTTAACCCAGTTGGTACATTACATGATTTATTTCAAAGTTTTTTTATACATATAGTTGCATTAAAAATTCGCCGCTTACGATTTTATTTGTTTTGTTTTTATTACTCGAACCATTTTAGGCATTCGATACCGGTATTGGATCGGCCAATGACCGAAACAACTGGTTTAATGTAATTTGTTTTGCATTGATGGTTCCGTATACGATTTATAAAGCACGGTTCCGTTTATATTGTAGTTTTATTTTAAGTTCAAACGTTTATGATAATAAACTTTTTGTAGAATTAGCAATGAAAACCGTTTTTGCTATCAAGTATTAATAATAATTTGTTCATCAAGCTTCCATCCGGTTTGTCGGTATTTTTTTATGAAGCAGTAAAATAATCCTGAATGGTTTTATCTGCGACAAAATTTAAAGATAACTTATAAATAAACAAAATCACAAAAAAGTAATGTCCCCCAAGTATTGACACAGTGGCCATCTTAGCCTTTAAACCCATCGAGGTCGACCGTCCGAAATTGAACGTTTTTACATATTGTTCATAAATTCCATTGTGGGAAAGAATGCTTTGCAAAAAAAAAAAACTTCAAGTCATTGACTTAGTTTGCCCATCACAGAACCATTAATTAATCAATAACAGAAAAAACGGAACTGCAATTCTGACAAGCAGAAGCCCCACTTTACATACAGGAGGTTCCGCATTGAGAAACATAAGGAAGTGCCATAAAAAGGAAAGAGCGCTTCCCATCATGTCATCCATTAGGTGTATTGGTTGTCAGTTCAATAACTATTATCACGCAGAATGTCAATTGATTATAACGCGTGATAATAAAACAATGCATGGCATTCGTTGTTATGATGAACTTGGATTTAATTACTGCTAAATGAAGTTTCCTGCACGTTCATCTCTATAATCAATGCCGAAATTGAAGAGTTGGGACAGTTTTGAAATTGGGACAATATTGAAATTGGGACAGTTTTCAAATTGGGACAATATTGAAATTGGGACAGTTTTGAAATTGGGACAATATTGAAATTGGGACAATATCGAAAATTGGACAGTACTGAAAATGGGTCAATATTCAAATTGGATTAATATAGAAATTGGGACAATAGCTATAGATATTGTGAAAAAAAAAATCTGATTTGGTGCAACGAATGCTTTCCCAAATTCTTTAGACATCAGCCTTCTGTTGATATTATTCGGTGGCTGTCGATCGATCATTTATTTAGCTATGCGTCATAAAGTGAGCAAAAAAATGTTATCAACTTTGATTAATTACTCCATGTATCCGTTTTAATTACTTTGTGCATGATTGTTGGGGTTTAATTGAGTTATCTATGACTGGTTTTCGTAGGGTTAGGTTGACAACGGATTTCTTCTTCTTTCTTTTTTCGTAGTTTAAAATGCTCCTTTTTATTTTTATTTTTTTATTATTACTGTTTTGTATTTCCTGTGCGTGTCCCAAATAAAATATTTTTCTTTCTTTCTTTTTCTTTATTTCATAGCTGCTGTTTTTTTATCAATGTTTTATATTAAGTAGGTTTTGTGATATAACAAAAATGATTTAGGTAGCAAAGTTCAAACTTCACAAGAACTTAGTTTTCAAAACATCAAACAAACAAGTTTTTCTTTAAAAGAAATTGGGCCACATCAATCATTTAAGTAAAACATCAAGTAAGTAAACCGAGGCAAATTCTCGATTAACTAAAGAAATAAAAGAGTAAATATTTGTCTCTGTGTCGCAAGTCCGCGGTTCGTTGCCCATTGCAACAACAGCTTTCGCAATAAAAATGAATGCCAGTCTTTTATTTAAGGGCCAACATTACTATTTGAAGTACCTACGTATCATAGAAAAAGGCGAGACATTGATTAGAAATGCTCATGTAATGTTGGTTGTGCAATTCGCATGCAGGTTTTAATTTGAAGCTTATTTCGTTCTGTTTGACCTGTGGAACGTGACTGCAGCTAAAATTCAGTTTCGTTGCAAGTTTCTAGACAAAAAATATTATTTTGTTCGATTAATTCTAAAAGTAATTGCAAAATTGACTGCCTCGTTGGTTTAGTTGTCACAAGCGCTATCTGAGCATGAGGTCCTGGATTCCATTCCCAGGTCGGGCAATGGGTAGGTCGCCGTCCGATAAGGACCAGGCCCGGGTCGACGGCGCGTTGTGTTCCACGCGCGCCTCAAAGAGATGTCAGCAGAATTGACGGGATCCGTTAGGGCCGATGCCTGCCGTTGGTACGAAGAAAACCGAAAGGGAGATCTTGGCCCCCGGCAACAGGGCAATCGAAGGAACACGGGTGGGTTTTAGTCAGTAAGAGTCTGACACGCCCTCCCGCTCCGCCCAGAGCGGGAGAAGTTATTTGATAATTTCCCACCCAAAAAAAAAAAAAAGGTCGGGCATAATGTATTGGGTTTTTCTATCAAGAATTTCTCAATAGCAGTCCGGAGTCTGGACTTGTGCCCGATTGATGGCAATATGCTCGCCCCCTATTACATAGGACTTAAAGATACCTATCGAAATGTGGGTGTACTATGGGTCCACTAATTCTAACTAACCCTTCGGGGATTAAAAGCGTGATGTTGTGCATTTATATTTAATTGCAAAATTCTGAGCACCTTTATGTATTCTTTCATCGTCCTCACTCACTCACTTAGCTTGAGGCTATCTTACTGAAGATGAACATGAATGATCAGCTTACTTATAATGTACTCGCTAATGGGACTCAGTTCTTGGGAAAGGACTTCCTTTCCTTTTAGGAAGGAGGATTACAACCCACTTGGATTGTAATCCTCCTTTTTGCCACATTGCAGGAGCAATGGTGAACTCAGATGGTTTTGATCTTTTGGCTCTAGGGCCAGCCAGTTTCCTCAAGATATTTTTCTTCACCATTTAAAGAGTCTTAGTACGCACATCAACATTGCAAAATCTACTATCGTGAACCGTAGCAAACTTCGAAATCGCACGAAACGGTAAACATTGCGTTTTTTAAACTTATCTGTGCTAAGCGTAACCGCAATATACCTAGTAAGCCAACGTTCGCATTGACGTAATAAAATCGCGGCTTACGCGACATTACAAGCTATAGTGGTACATATACGGTCTACAATTTAACACAGTTTATTCATCTTATAAGAAAGAAAGAAAGAAATCTGAATTTATTGGCATTACGGCAAAGACAACACACCTTATAACTATAAAAAAAAAAACAGAAAACAATGATTGTAAATGCCAAAAGGGCCTCAGCTCAGCATATTGTCAGATGACAACACAAGGTGTACCACCTTGCCTAAATGGAGGTCATGTGGTCACAATTCTAACCTAACCTAACCTTACCTACCTTTCAGCCATTTTCATTTGCTACAACAAAATTTAACCAACTGCTACCGGCCGCACCTAGTTGTAGTCGGTTTAAGCGAAGTGTAGCCGCATTTCGGGTTTTAGCCGTGACATATAACAGCAGATTTTTTTTTTCGTACATTTTGGACGAGAAAAAGTTGTACATATTCACGACTATTCTCTGCCACCCTTTATAAGCTTACTTTTTATTTGTTAGACCTTATAAAATACCAGCTAAAGACACTAGGAAGTGGTGAAGGGTGGGCGTTTTGGGCTGTCTTATGTAATTTTGACGTTCGAAAAGTGCTGATTTTCAGCCTAGTTTTAATAAATGACATTTGAATTTTGAATACTCTTTACAGTTATTAAAAGTACGGTTTAATCGATAAAAATGCGGGAATTAAATCAATTATCGTGGAATGAAATCGATTAGTCGAGCGTCGGCAATATGGCATGTGCGCTCACGTTTTCAGGTAATTTTCTATATTATATTAACGGAATTCATGGGTGGGAAAAATTATGCGAAATTATAGCATTGGGCAAGGTTAGCGACTGTTTAGAATAACTTGGGAAAACAATAAACATTTTTTTTTTTATTATTGTAGGTAAGGATTATGATTTTATGCCAGGACAAATCCGTTCGAATAAAAATATGAATTGGTCACCCTACAGTAAAATTATACTGGGACAGTAAGCTACTTTTAATAATATTCGAAGTCGAATTTACTGCACTAGATAATATTTCAGTGATGTGATTCCGGAATTATACCAAAATATTTCGTATAATTCCGTTATTCCAAAATAACTATTTCAAACAAGACGAAATGGCATAATAATAATGTATTAAAAACATTCGCTTCCTCGTCTACCTTCCACCGGATATAACGTTTAAGATAATCTCGTGCACTTTGTCACCGGCGCGCATGCGTGCATTGCAGACGGCTGCGTAAGAGCAGACTCGCCCACGCAGAACACAGCTGTTATTGTATACAGTTTATTTATATATGGCGGCGTTGCTAAGCAACCAGATCCTACTTACATAAAAGTGATGCAATACTTTGCATACCAGATGCAAAAGTATGGCATCACTTTTAAGTACTTTTAATGCATTATGTGTAGGTTGTCTGGTAATTCGTCATATTCTTCGTAAGTAGTGATAGTAGAAGCTTATTTGCTACTTTGACATGGGTCGAAACTGGGTAGTTCTCTAGTTAAAACATTTATTTGTTTTTTTTTTATTCGCTCTTAGAAATTATGTACACCTCACATTGCTCGTAATGTTATCTATACAGCATATTTTTCAAGTATCGTTTTAACGGGAAAACCACTTGAAAACCCATTTATAAGTATCGGCAGACGGCGCAGACGCACCCAAAGATCTAAAGATAATAAATACACCTTTCACTGATATAGACTAATACCTAATACAATACTTATTTTAAAAAAGAACTACAATATTGACATACATAGATAACTCAGTAGATATCTAAATAAAATAGTTTCCTATCCTTATCTTATAATTTAATAATACATGTAATTCTTTTGTACCTTGGCTTATTCTAGGTTCAGATATTCCTGATATAAAGTGATTATTCATGTTTTATTTTTTTTAAATGAGGTTATCTTCGGCACTAATTGTTTTTATTCGGAAAAGTATGGCCCAGAATTTATTGACATATCAAATGGCATTGAAGCGAATTCAGGAAAGAATTGGATGGGCTCGATCAGTAAAGAAACGAGGAAGTTTGCATTTGGCATAAGTAAGAGAATAGAATAGGTCCTTTCTACACACACGTTTTTCTTGCCGTCAAAAACTACGGCTTATTCGCCGTGTGTAGGCACGGTCGTCAGTGTTGTATGGATCACTATCGAAGCTTGTTGATAGACACGATTTTGCTAGTACGTGATTTATACGCTGTTCCGTAAAGGAACTATGCCGTGTACAAAGGGCCCGCAGTAGTGGGATTCTTATTCTTCTTTTCGTTTCTATGGTACACACGGCTACACATCAAGCTATACATTTCCAGTATAAGCTGACCTCGCATTGTACTGAAATCCTATACAATGCGAGATCAACATGATAAACTGGAAATGTATAGCTTGATGTGTAGCTGTGTGTACATCTATGTTCTATGTTACTTTCACTGTTTGGGCCCATTAGCTGGCCACGTTTATTGGGGCATCAGAGGCGTTGTTCAAATCGTCTGGAGTGCAGGTGAACGGACATTTGGGGCACTCCAGTAGATAGGGCATTGTCTGTGCAGGAGCAACGCACTCGCACTCGATCTTAGATGAATCTGTAATGTAAAATCAAGAAACAAGTGAGTTGATAAAGGCTGAAAGTGGTGATTACACTATTACACTTGGTCATACTGCATTTAGCAGTAATTTGGGATAGGTTGCGGCTATGGAGAGGTTTCCGTGAGCCGTGTATCTGGAAAAAATCTTATAGTATTTTATTTGAATAGCAATAAATTATTTACTTTGTACCAAAAAAGAAAAGAAACAAATAATACGATCAATGAATTATGACGACGAAAAGGATTTTGTATCTACTTTCGTCATATTATTGTCAATTTGTAATTCGCTTATCACCATCTGCGTCACTTAAGGAAAAAAGAGAAATTGCCATTCAATACACGATACAATAAAAAAATATGTGTCATCGAAATATTTTTTAATATCGCAAATCCTAACTAATATATAAATGTAAACATGAGTTACACTTTCACGCTAAAACGGCTGAACACATATTTGAATGAAATTTGGCCCATGGGTAGACCATGACCTAGATTAGGACAAAGAATATTTTTTTTATCCCGATATTTCCACGGGATCGAGACTTATGCGGGTGAAACCGCGGGGCTTAGCTAGTTCTATATAAACCCATTTTATCTCCTAAAACCTTTTGAATTTCCCTCAAAAAGAAACGCTGTTTCATTCAGTTTTCAAATAAGGCGAGGTATTTTTATCCAAAATTGTTACAAGCGACCTCTAAACATAATTGTATTAAGGCCATTATCAAAGTAATATGATACTGAAGGAACTGTGTCCTGTGGTAAAGTGAACAGCTCAAGTAACATTACTCGTGTATTTTTATTGAGTACTAGCTTTTGCCAGCGGCTTCGCCCGCGTGGATGTCTGAAAATATCCCACGGGAACGTACTACCGAAATTAAAAGAACCCTATGTGCTAATCCAGGCTATAAACTATTTCGGCGGCGTTCATCTCGCGCGTCCGGCCCAGGGCATGATACGGAGCGAGAGGGCATGAGAGGCCGTCACCTCCTTCTGCGAAGCAATATTGCTCGCGAAGGAGGACGCGGTACGCGTGAGGGACAGGCAAATATTGCGCCCTCACGCCCCTAACCACCGCAGTCCGGCTGTCCACTGTCTGGGCGTCGGGAGTCGCAAGCGGTTCCCGGCCACCGTAGGCGTGAGCTTGCGGAGGGTGGACAAAGGGTAGCTCGCCGTCCAATAAGGACCAGGCCCGGGTCGATGGCGTGTTGTCTCAAAGAAATGTTAGCAGAACTGACGGGGCCGCTAGGGCCGATGCCTGCCGGGGTCGCAGGAAAGTCCGAAAGGGATACCGTGGCCCGTGGCAACATGGCAACTTAAGGAACACGGGTGGGTTTTAGTCAGTAAGAGTCTGACATGCCCTTCCGCTCCGCCCAGAGCGAGAGAAGTTATTTGCTAACTTCCAACCCAAAAAAAAAACTGTTATAAACACTCAGTGAGCCGATTTTTTTTTCAAATCAGTTCAGCCATTTTTGCGCAAATCTGGAACATACATCCAGATAAACGGACAAAAACTTTTCGTTACTATTTTATTGTATGTAATGATTCCTTGAACTTCTGTTCTTCATATATTGACACATTTCTTGCTTTGCTATACCGTCCTCGTATACCTATTAATACAGTAATTTGAAAATATTGTAAAAGCCAATTATTTTTAAAACTGGAGTTTCTTGCCGGCTCTTCTTCATATGAAACAACAAATTGGAACTGTACACCTATCTTCTGACGTTTCATAAGTGCCCATGTAGGTTTATATGATATAAAATATTTTAATTTTGCATGGGGTTTCTCCCGCGGGATATTTGCGTAACAAGCTCAAAATTCCAATGCCATTCTTTTGACAGTTCAACAATATTTGTTACGTTATCTACGTTGACGAGCAGACGAATTTTTCAGTTATGAAGCAATGGGTTATGAATTTCCTTAAAATTCCTTCTGTGGGGGTTGAAAGTGTGTTACGCAATTGGAAAGGGTGTTGATCGTCACTAAAATAACAAGTTCTCTTTTCACAATTTCCTCCTTTCACCCCTGTTTTGCAAAAAAACTTACACGTCGTCCTATTAGATTCGTTAGACTGTGGTAAAAGATGTCCCAATCTTAAATCTGTCAATATTTTGCCAATTAAAGAAAATGGCTTTACTCTTGGTCGTAAACCTAGTAATTATATGACCGCCTTTTTTCACTTACCGTACTTCGTTTTAAATTCAGTTCATTGCATCTTATCTGAGGGAATTACCGTTCTGATTGCTATCGCTACTTTCATGTTTAATATGAATGCATATTTGTTTCAAGATATACTGATAAATATTTTTGATAAACCGTTTATTCGGTGCATATCGAAAAGACATAGCACAACACACAAAAACGCAATTTAAAGACAACTAATTAGGGACAGGAATATAAAGAAAACACAAGGTGCCAATATACATAAAAAACTTATATTAAAGAAGTAAAGTGACACTATGACTCACACTAATTCAAAGTTGTCTCACATGACTTCCAAAAACCGAAAATACTATAAATATTTAAAAACAAGCCGCATCGGTCTATCGATCAGGTTAAGTAACGCTTGCCGCCGTTGGTCCGTGGATGGGTGACCATCGTTACATGGCAAGAACCCTCCGTGCCTCGAAAAGCACGTTAATCCGGTGTGCCTGGCTGTTATTTGTAGATTTTAGACAGTTCTTTCGGGTTGTCAGAAGCCCGAAAGTCTAACAACCAGTCTTACCAAGGGGTATTGTATTACCCAGTAACTAGGTTGTGGAGTTCAGACAGACAGTCGCTCCATGTAAAATACTGGTATTCAGCTGCATACGGTTAGACTGGAGGCTGACCCTAACATATTAGGGAAAAGGCTATGCAGATGATGAAGATAAATATTTAAAAAACCTACAACCAATTGCGTGTCGGACTACGCACATTGAAGGGTTCCGTAGATATCCCAAATACAAACTTGACATTGTAGTTGACATACATGTTCTCCAATATATTCCAACTGCAAATGTAAGTTTTTACGAACAATATTGAGAGATTTACCATGTTATTTTAAGACCATAGACTTCTTATAGGGTTTCCTGTAATGTATGAGTAAAGAGCCATACTACGGAGATAAGGGGGAATGGTAAATTTACATAGAATTTCTTCAATATCTTTAAAAGTATTTACTTTAAAATTATACAAAAAATATGTTTAAGATCTTCGCAACAAGCCCTTTTATTTGACACAGTAGGTACTGTTAGCAAAAGTTTTTTTAATTTTCTTGTTTGCCCCCCAAAAGTGAAATAAATGAATTTTGAATGTAGGGGTACATTCAAAATTCATTTATTTATGTTACACGTTTGTGTTTGTGTCACAGAAGTACATATTTGTATCAAATTTCAACTTAGTCGGTCTATTAGATTTGGAGCAAATTGACTGTGACAGACGGACAGACAGACAGACACACGAGTGATCCTATAAGGGATGATCTTATAACGGTACCGTTTTTTCCTTTTGAGGTACGGAACCCTAAAAATGAGAAAACTGTAACCTATAATTTCATATGCTTACAAATATAACTAGATAAAACAAGTCCATTTTTAAAACGGTGAAAGAAAATTACGTTCTTCGGAACAATGGTCAATAATATGGTCATAATACCACCATGAAAGCTGATGGGAAGTATTGATTAGATCATAAAATCGTAACATCGAGTAATCATTGAATGTACCCGGAAGCCAATCATCATTCATCATTACCTACCTCGCTATATGTATATAGCTCGGAGAGTAAAAATAAGTTGTATTGTATTTTGTGTGTAAGCCGATTTTTTATTTCTTTCAAATAATATTATTTTCATATAATTCCAATTTCAAACACGGAATTATGTCAAAACTTAATATCATGTTTCCATAATTTCAATTTCCATGGAATTATATCAAACGTTGGAATTGTAATTAGAATTACAAAAAAATATATATTATTTTAATAATTCTGATAAGTACTTAATTTCATATTACGATGTTTGGTGATTTCTTTATTGAAATAGTGTGTTCATATTTTAAGTTACGTTTTCGCCTGAATCAGTCGAATCGTAGGTATAGGTTAGACATTTCGAATAATTCCGGATGTGACAATTTTTATTATTATGATTCAGTTTTGGTGACTTTTAACACTATGATTGGTGATTAATTATATTTACTTTAGCATCTTCGACAGCATCCGGTGAGATAGTGGTGTAACGTCAGCAACTAAAATATGAAAAACCTAAGTATGAATATATTAATTAATTATTAAGAACATTCATACCTAGTTATTATTTATTTATATTGCCAAGAAAATAACTTGGAATTAGAACTCAAAGGTCGAAGCAATGGCATTCCGCCAATGATTGCGCATAATACGGTTGCGACGGTTAGGGCAATGGGAGACTGGGAGTTAACGTAATTTAAGTTATTCAAATTCAAATTCAAATTCAAATTTCTTTATTGCGAACTAAGTGTAGGTATACAAAGATGTTATAATTGTTAGGTTCTTAGAACTTAGTTGCCTGTTCAGGCATTGCAATTTACACAGCTTTCCAAAAAAAAAGAAAAAAATCCGTTAATAAACAGTTTACATTATATTATATTAATACCATTATTCACATATTTATCATTTTTATTATTATTATATTATATTCATTATATAAGTCATGCATTAATCATTACATTATATTAATTATACATTTATCACACTTACATTAAATATTACATACAGTATTAAAAATATTTAGGATACATTGAAAATTTTAAAAATAATGTCGTAACACAGTAAATTATTTTTCCTCAAGAAATTCATTTACCGAGTAGTATGCCTTTTTAATGAGGTAGTCTTTCAGCTTCCTCTTAAAGCCAACTAACGAATGCATGTCTCTAATGTCTTGGGGTAACCTATTATATATTTTTACACCCATACAAAAAATGCTATTGCTAAGCACTGCTGTGTGAGATGCTTTATTTCGCAGTGTCTTTTTAAGTCTACTGCTTATTAATGTGTCATAGCTACTGATGTTTGATCGTACTAGTATTGCGGCCTCGTAGATATATAGAGCCGGGAGGGTTATTATTAACAGATGTATCTACATGTCGCAGGGATATTGTCAAACCAGTGATATTATAATTTCACGGAACTTTGTCAACCGCCTCCATTTCTCACAGTTGAACAGTCTTTTTTTTTAGCGTTATTGTAATTTCACGGGAACGCTGTAGTGATTTTATAATAACCCTAGGTATATTATGAGTCAAGTTAGTAGTGGGGACTTGGTGCGTTTTGATTGGTCAACTCTTCTTCATCCGCCTTTAAGATCAGCAAAATAACGTGTAAAAGTTTATTAATTTTATGACATAAGTAAGGCATGACATTGGAAACAGACCAATCATTGACCGTCTCACAATTTAACGGGCTTGCACATACAGTGAAATTGTCAAAATATTACTTACTGCCTTGCAATATCACTGCGTGGGTCCAGTGGAATTATAATGTCACTGAAATGAGCCCGTTAAAGAAATGTAGGCGGTTTAAAAAGTTTCCTAGTGAAATAATAATATGACTGGTTTGACAATATCCCTGCGACATATACATAACGGTGTTTAGACAATAGAGAAAACTAACTGTATACTTCATTACCATAGGAATAACAGAACTGATTCTAGTATGGTCAGTGAACAGTTTCTTTCAGTTTGCTTTACCAAATTGACAGGTATTTACATTTGTTTTTACAGACATAATAGTTAGTACCCGGTTACCCAGTAACAGGATTATGGAGGTCAGATAGGCAGTCGCTCCATGTAAAATTAAGCTTCATCTGGTTAGACTGGAAGCCGATCCCAACATTGTAGAGAAATTATGAAATATATACTGATACCATTTAGGTTACAAGACATGACGATTATAGAAATGGTTGCAGGAATGTTAAAAGTAGAGCGGTATAGAAAATCGTAGCAAAGAAGTATGTTAAGTTGTTTGTCAAAAGATTAACAAATTGAACTCGACACCGCTATCATCCAAAAATTTGCTGAAGCCCACGAACACGGACTCCACCGACATTTGAATGTCGAGGCAATTCAGCTGTTAGACAACACGGACATAGTGCGTAGGCTACAGAGAACTAAACCATTTGAGTTAGTGTAGTGTATAAATAGTGAACGAATAATAAATAGTAACAATGCTGTGCTATACATGTAACACGTGAACAAAGTGGTCGTATCAATTATCAGACCCTAAAGTAAGTGCTACAAAATTGACCTTGAGTAAAAATTCAAATTGACACTAAGTATTTTTAATAGTTATAACCAGTGATCGGAGTAGGTAGATTGATTTTACGTACTCGCATCATGAATAGTCATAGAAATCATAACATGGATAAGCCTTTTTTCCGGGATTTCATTTTGGTACTTACGGAATTGAATCAAATAATGTAAAAGTAAGGATTTTTAAACTACTATATTAGAAATTTATAAAATGCACATTTAAAATTGTTTTTTTCTTATTATCAAGTAATTAAGTGAATCTTACTGTTGTGCGTCCATTCGAAACTTACATAATATAACTAATTTAGTAGTTATTTCTTGTAAGTATATTATCTGCTGCTTGTAATTGTTACTATACTTGAATATATAAATAAAGATATCTTTTTATACTTCTTAATATTTTTTCGCATTCAATGCAATAACAGCAAAAGGGTTAAACATTTCGTATTCATATTGATATATTATTTATTCTACATATTACAAAATTTGAAATCCCAAAAAAGGTGTTCATAATTTCAAAATCCCGGAGGCACATCCATACTAATATATACGTGCCAGTTCATTGACCCCAAACTAAACTACCTACTCCGATTGTTGGTTATAACATAATAAAAAACATGTTTTATTGACATTAAAGATGTTACATTTTAATTTGAAGCCCTGACTCCTGAGCTAGGTGGTATTTGTGTTACAGTTATAATCAGTGATCGGATAATCGGATGCATTTTACCAAAAGTGTAGGTGTTGGTTATTATGGAATGCGCTTTTGTATCGAAAAAATCCCGGGAATTCGGAATCGACTAATTTAGTTTTTTTACTATAGAATCAAATCGGGTGAATATTTACTTAGTTTAAGGTGTTGGATAATATTATGGAATGCACTTTTGTGTGAAAAAATCCCGACATTTCGGATTGAAACCCCTGTTTTTTTTTTTTTAATAAATGCCACATGCTAAAGACGATGTTTCTTCACCATGTTACAGAATAGTTTCGCATTCCCGATTTTTCTGGAATCCCGGGATTTATATTAAAAAAAATACGTTTTAAGAAGCCGCTTCCAGAATTTCCTAACCAACAATGTAGTTTTGGGTAAATATGCATCCGATTATCCGATCACTAGTTATAATCTATCTCGTAAAATATTAAGTTACAATTAAATTACTTACTAATTAGTATATTAGACTATATTGTTATCAATTACTAAGAACATTAGATCTTATTAATACAGAAAAAAAAACTGGCCAAGTGCGTATCGGACCACGCACAATGAAGGGTTCCGTATTTGAGATGAATTTATCCCAAATACAAATTTAACATTGTAGTTGAAATACATGTTCTTCCATACATTCTAAATGCAAATGTAAGTTTGTACGCACAATATTGAGAGATTTACCATGTTATATTAAGACTTCTTATAGGTTTTCCTGTAATCTATGGGTAAAGAACTATTCTCCGAATTTTTTTTTTTCAAAATTTTAGGCTTATTAGTTTCGGAGAAACAGGGGGAATGGTCAATTTTCATCTATTTTCTTAAATATCTTTAAATGTGTTTATTTTAAAATTATAAAAAAAAAATTGAGATCCTCGTAACAAGCCATTTTCAGTTTCATTTTATATGTCACACGGTATAGTTTACAAAAATTTTTTCCTATTTGCCCCCCAAAAGTGACCCCTATATTCAAAATTCATTTATTTACGTTACACGTTCATGTTTGGGTCACAGAAATACATATGTGTACCAAATTTCAACTTAATCGGTCCATTGGATTCGGAGCAAATTGGCTGTGACAGGCGGACAGACAGACAGACAGACACACGAGTGATAAGGGTTCCGTTTTTTCCGGAACCCTAAAAAGAGCAATAACTTGTGCAAATATCAAACCAAATATTATAAAACTAGCTTCTGTCCGCGATTTCGTTGGCATGGAAGTCAAGATATGCGAAATACTAAAATAACAGTCATATTTTTATAAAACTCCTTCGGTGCCCGACCCACTCGGTCACCGCAGTTTTAGCTTAGCGTTCCTTCTTTTTTTTTTTTCTTTTTGTCCAGCTGTTAGAGGCACTTATGACCCTTGATGTTAAGGCGACGATAACCAACTTTTAATGATTTTATACTGAAGATGACGTCTAAACGAGTAGTTTTAATGATTTGGAAAAAATGTATGTTAAATCTACATACATACATACATACATACATACATACATAAACTCACGCCTTAAAAAAAAAAAAAAACGAAAAACAAATAAAAAACAAACAAAAAAAAACAAATTAAATCTAATTTTTTAATATTTTAACATAGGCATATTTTATACTATGTTTATATTACATAGTGATATTAATTTGTAAAGCGGATAAAAAACTTCAAAATCACACAAAATCTATCAAGCTTATTTTTCTGAAACCTTCCCTATTTTAAAGCTAATTTAATTACCTACTGCTCTTTTAGTTTACGTGTTTTATTAAAATATCTTTTGTTTTATGTATAATAAATTAATAATGCGTCTAATTTGGGACAGCGCTCCTTGATGGGCTTGAGTCATATTACTGGCAGGACGTACGTACAACGCGTTGCGCGAGCTCAGTACAGAACACGCAAGCTAACCACTCAAGGTCACTGTCATATATCTGCGTATAACCTTCCTCAAGAATTGGGCTATCACTCTTCAGCTTTATTATTTTAGTATTGATGAGAGCAAGGACAAGAAACCAATCAATGAAAAAAACGTATAAAACTTTACAACCATGTTTGTTTTTCTCTTCGTCACGTGATGTCAAACTTTCAGACAATGAACTCAAAATTCCCAAACATTGGATAAATCTTAACTTAGACAAACATAAAGTTAGTTGTACACAAACTAGTATTTGGGTCAAACCGACGATTTTATACACCATTTTGTGTCCCACTTATTAGGCTTCAGCTTCACGCTCGTTTTGATGAAAAGCCGCACGTTTTGGTAACCGTGACGTCTGTTTAAACAGTTTATTACGGGTAAAAGCCCGGTTCTCTAGAGGAAAGTAAAGTTTTTCTTTTTCGTGCAACTTTTTAGAATCAAACTTTTGCCAAAGGCGGTGATATTGATTACTTTTCAGCAGTCTTTTCAAAGCCTTATACTGTAGGTATAATGTGAATGTAGGTATATCTTTAATATCTGCTCGTTTGTCTCCCCGGAATAAAGTACATTAGTTCAGGGGTCGGTCAAGTAATTTTAAGTGGGGTCCGGATACTGTTGATTTTTTTATCGGGGTCCAATAAAAAATTAAACTCGTAATACTTTCTAGTTGTTTTTATTTTGAATATTATAAGTATAAGGTAATTATTATAAGCAGTTTTATACATATTTGCACCCGCACTTTAACGCTATCTCTTGCCCCACACAGCACAGCATGGCAACTGCTCCTACTAGGTAGAACAAAACTAAACCAAATTAGATTCTACGTCGCAATTATTGTATATAAAAATATTATTTAAATGGAATAGTAGGTAAGTTATTTAACAATATTTGGCCGTCCAATTTGCGACCTTTCGCGGTCCGGATACGTACCGCGGTTCGCCTGTTGCTGACCGTTGCATTAGATAATTAATTAATATTGTCTCATCATTAGTCACTCCAGACCCACCGTACCCCTAGCCGTACCTCTGGTGGTACGGTGGGTATTTTAATGTTAAACGATACCACTGTACGAAGTGACCGTAGTGCTGTACTGATGTAGATACTAGGTGGACAGGAAATTATAAACAGTTATCTCGCATATGTTAATGACTAAGTTTTTCAAAGCGTTCGTTACAGTTTTGTCACATCACAAAACATTCATTAGTCAAAACTTAACAGGTAGGTAAAGGAAGGAAGGAAGTCCCGAAAGATTTGATTTTATAGTTTAAAGTCGAGAGGTGATAAAGATCGATACTAATAGAATAAAAACTGACAGGGGAGAATGGAAGAAAAAACGTGTTGCGTGGACCCCAAGTAACATGAGAGGCGTCCAAATATTGCCATGCTAATTTATTATAGCATTTGACAAATAACGGGTAAATAACGACAGTTATTGTGTTGTATTGTTGAAATTATTGCATTTTAGTGTTCAAATTTATATGTAAATGGTAAATACAATACATTGCTTTGTATTTATGGTGAAATAATGGAGCTTATTTAATGTTTTTATGGAAATAACGATGGCGTAACAACGTTATTTGTCTAATGTTATAATGGAGTATTAATCGATGATATTAATAAAAAATCTTTTGTAACATGTCTTCAGTTACACCAGTTAAGTATATGGGTACCTACGATAACACATGCCGATCTAAATACCTACTTAGAAAATAGTAATTGGTACCGAATCGTCGACATGACTTACTAGCAAGTTGAAAAGTTGTCAATGTGACAGTTGGAATCCAATGATATTAATTTTATTAAAGTTTGGGGACAATCGATTTTTAAAAACTTTATTTAGCTGCCCTTCGCTTCTCTTAAGCGAATTTTGATAAGTCATGCTCTCTTGAAGCATTTTAGACCGGTTTTCTTAACTTAGGTTAACTAATTCAAGTTCTGGTCAAGGCCGGGTATATTATTAACTTCTTTATTAATATTTTCCCCCAACTTGTTATTTTTGAGTATTTGTCCTTTTTTGTGTCATGTTTACCGCAAATAAACGTATTTTTTCTTGATGATGGGTATCGTTAGTTAAAAATTATAAAACAAAAAAAATAAATTTATATGAAGATGTTTTTTTTGTGGGGTCATCGACTGCAGTTAGTGTAGTCACTTGAAATATCAGTTTTTGATGTGTAATATCATTCCTCTCGCTTTTCTGCAATCAAAATCTAAATAATCAAATATGTGGGAGTGATTTCGTGAAAAGGGACGGAAGTGTGTCTCAGGAAGCCGGAGAAGCGTGCTATTTGATTTGACCAATGAGCGCGCGGTGCTAGAGTTGGAGAGTCAGAAACGACCTTGAAGAGGGCCCGCCTCTTTAACGTTGCTTATAACCAAGGCACAGCGAGATGTCAGTTGTTACACACCACATGCGGCTACTGCAAGGCTCGCTCTTTTTTTTAACGTGTTGGTATGCTTCATTAACATGATGGGTATCACTATCAAGATCTAAACACGACAAAACAAAATAAAACAGATCTCAACTCATACTTCAAGTAACAACACTAACCGTGGTCGTTGAGCCCCCAAAAAAATCTATATTTTTTTTTATCGTGTTTATTAGATATCGATAATTCGATACCCATCACGTCTGCAGACTTTTGCTAGCTAATTTAATTTGAAGGGTCAAATTAAATTAGCTACATACAACAATACAACTGCATATACAGGGGTATATGCGGTCTAATGTGATGTTATTTTTATTATAGCAGCGCCCCGCAGTTTCACCGGCATAAATCTCGATTCAGTAGGGATATCGGAATAAAAAGTATCCTATATGTTAATTCAGGTTATAAATTTCATCCAAATCCGTTCAGCTGTTTCTGCGTGAAAGGATAACAAACATCCACCCATCCTAACAAACTTTCCCATTTATAATATTAGTAGGAAGTAGGATTAATTCATTAATAATTTATAATATTATTAATATAAATATAAAATATAATACTACTCCTGCTGCTGCTGCTACTGCTGTTCTTTTTATATTGTATATATAAATACATATAAGAATGAAGTAGGATGATAACAGTTAGCTAAAATATCTTTCTTTCTTGTCCCCCAGGCATGGTCGGAGCTCCGGATGTTGTCAAACCATCAGATAAGGTCGAAGATCAGTCGCCCTACCTCAACGGCAGCCCAGTCTACACAATCAGCGGTAAGTGTCCTGTTCAATCCCGTTATTCTGAGCCTAACAGGCTGTTCTATTAATAAAAAAAAAAACAATTTTGAACTCCTTGTAAGAAATAGAAGATAAGAAGGTCTTGGCTAATTCGTTACTCTGTAAAAAAATAAAAAAAATATTAGGCCTCCAGACACTAATAATGACTTTACATGCAAGTAATCTCATTACTACTGATCGGAATCATGATGTGATCATATAAAATTTTCATAGTTGTACGTCAATTGGAAGGAATTACAGTAATATAAATGTCATTATTACTGATAGTGTCTGGACCCTTATAGAATTTTCTTCCGGATAAATGAACTGGGACAGCAAAAAAAAAAACATTTTTTCAAACTAGCCTACGAAGCAGCACTTTTCGAACGTCAAAATTACATAAAACAGTCCCCCAAAACGCTACCCTTCACCACTTCCTAGTGCTTTCGGTGGGAAGAAAAAGTGGCGCAAGAAACTCCCCAGTAGCGCAACACTGCGCACATTTGGGAGTTGCGCGAGGAGGCGAAACGCCGGGGCTTAACTCCGCTGCCGCGAGAAATCGCGGCACGGCGGACGGAGCTCCGGCGGGATCTCATAGCGTCATGGAGAGTGCGATTGTCGCAACCCAGCGCTGGGCACGCCACAATTGCGGCGATAAGACCCCTCTTTGAGGAGTGGCTAGAGAGGCGCCACGGCGTCCTCACCTTCCGCCTGACGCAGGTCCTCACCGGACACGGCTGTTTCGGGAGGTTCCTGCACAGGATAAGGCAGGAGGAAACGCCCGGGTGTCACCATTGTGTGGATCGCCCGGAGGACACGGTGGAGCATACGGTGGAGGTCTGCCCAGCTTGGGCGGAGCATCGCCGTGTCCTCGTGGAGGCGATCGGCGGCGGTGATCTCTCGCGTCCGGCCGTGGTTCAGGCCATGGTACGGAGCGAGAGGAAATGGGAGGCCGTCACCTCCTTCTGCGAAGCTGTAATGCTCGCGAAGGAGGAGGCGGAACGCGTGAGAGAGAGGCAAATTTCGCGCCCTCACGCCCCTAACCGCCGCCGGAGGAGACGCCCAGGGCGTCGGGAATCGCGGGGCGATTTCCGGCCACCGTAGGCGCGGGCTTGCAGATGGTGAGCAATGGGTGGCTCACCGTCCAATAAGGACCAGGCCCGGGTCGACGGCGCGTTGTGTTCCACGCGCGCCTCAAAGAGATGTCAGCAGATTTGAAGGGGTCCACTAGGGCCGATGCCTGCCGGGGTTGCGAAGAAAACCGAAAGGGAGATCGTGGCCCCCGGCAACAGGGCAACCGAAGGAACACGGGTGGGTTTTAGTCAGTAAGAGTCTGACACGCCCTCACGCTTCGTCCAGAGCGGGAGAAGTTATTTGATGATTTCCCACTCTCAAAAAAAAAAAAAAAAAGCGCAACACAGCCGACTGTTCAGTTAGAACATACGATATACAACATATTTCGGAATTAACGCACACCACCAAACACCCCAATTAGAATATTATGTTATTATCATAACACACCCACAGATTTTTATAATTATGTGTAAAACATTGTTTATTTACTAATTGTGGGTGAAAATTTTGGTCACATTACAAATCTACGCACGCACACAGTCACACCCGTATGAGATCTAGCGTAGTAGGAACTTCGTCCATTTTGTTTTGTTTTGACTTTACAGCGGAAGCGTAATTGTAATTTACGTAGTTTTAATTATTTTTGGGATAAAAATAACCTATATTAAAATGACAAAACAAACTCAATAATTCAATTACACAATTCTGTTGATGGGGATATAATATTGATGGAACTGTGTATCAAAGGAATATTTTATGAAATAATACTGTAATAGCTTAAGCTGTTCCTGTGCATAAGGAAAAGGGGTTATTTATATGCCATATAGCAGCATACGTTATGCTATGTGCGGATAATAATATAATTAATTATTATCCTCTCATAATTACATTCATATACTGTAAAAGTAATATTATATAGTTACTGAATTATCGAAATACATATTATAATTACCATATAATGCTGCTCGCATTCTATTTTTTTTTTTATTTGTTGAGTCATTGCTGGAAAAATAATTTATGTAAGTACGTATTTAAAGTTACGCTAGTCAGTCTTTCTTCCTTACAAATGTAGTATGGTGATTACTCGTCTGTTTGACGGTGTACATTCAAAATTAAAAATTATACCGATTTGTCTTGCCATTATCTAGCCCTGTGTGGAAGTAAAATAGTAAATAAAAAGTCGTTAAAATGTTAGGAGCCAACAAATATTCCTTTATTCCTACTAATTTTAACGCAACTTCGGGCGTAAATAAGTAATAAAAGAAGTGTAAAATCTCCAAAACAAAGTCGGCACCGACAAAGTTCAATTATCAAAGAGTTCAATAAACTTTATTTGTAATTGATTTAAGGGTCTTTCAAACAGGCGCGACACGCGACGCAACGCGTCGCGTCGCGTGTCGCGCCGCGTGTCGCGCCTGTTTGAAAGAGCCTTTATGCTGTGGTATGTATCTATTTATTACTTTAAAAGGGTAAAACGGCACACTATTACTAAGACTCCGCTGTCCATCCGTCTGTCTGTCTGTCCGTCTGTCACCAGGCTGTATCTCATGAACAGTGATAGTTAGATAGTTGTAATTTTCACAGATGATGTATTTCTGTTGCTGCTATAACAAATAATAAAAAACAGAATAAAATAAATATTTAAGGGGGCTCCTATACAACAAACGTGATTTTTTTGCTCGTTTTTATAGATAATAGTACGGCACCCTTCGTGCGCGAGTCCGACTCGCACTTGGCCGGTTTTTTGTTTGTTACGCTTTCACGCTAAAACGACTGAACGGATTTGGATGATATTTGACACATGGGTAGACCATGACCTGGATTAAAAAAAGGAAAAAGGATATAAAATACTTTTTATCCTGATATTTCCACGGGATCGAGACTAACGCGGGTGAAACTGCGGGGTGCAACTAGTAGGAAATAAATAAATAAATATTCTAATTGAAAACCCATCGATCTAAAAATAGTACTTAATTAACAAGCACTAATAATTACTAGAACATGTAATATCGCAATTAACAAGATATTTTCCCTTTCTGACTCAGTAAAGTAATCGATTTACTATCAATAGTTTGTAATGGACAAGCATCGACCGATAGTCGTAGAACAATATTAGAAGTATGAGACATGATACTTGATGTACTGTGTCAACAATAGGATTAAATACTTGGATGGTATCAATCTATTAGCAACTAAGTTGTACTGACGACTTCGTCCGCGAGAAATTTATTTTTAACCGATTTTCCTCCTTCCAGGCGGAGGTTCTATGTTCGTCTGTATGTTTTTTTTTTAAATGTATGTCATTGATCTTTTCGTCAATTGTGGACCGATTTTGAAAATTATATTTTAATTGGTAGAGGAAGCTTGCGCGGTGATCCCATATAAATTTTATTATTTTTATAATCAGCCTATAATGTTCCCATTGCTGGGACACAGGCCTCCTCTCCTGTGAGAGAGAGTGGGCTGTAACCTACCACGCGAGCCTGGGTTCACGGGTTGGTAGATGTCACATGTCTTAGAATTTTAAGTTCTAGGACATGCCGGTTTCCTCACGATGTTTTCCTTCACTGTTTTGAGAGTAGTGGTGATGAAGTTATTTACATAAAGTAAAGCACCTGCCTGTGTTCGAACCCACGACCTACAACTCGTAAGTCGGGGCCGTTACCACTGGGCCAACACTGCTTGGGTAGTTTTTGAGTTAGCTTCTATAATACGTATTTTTGCATTAAGTCTATGTGGATGATGTTACAATAACTTCCTGTCACTGTTATTTACATAGCAGGTGTGGTATTCGAATTTTTGTGGGGTAGGTACCACAACTAAAAAATGGAAAAAAAATACAAAACCATCCTGATATACAATACAAACTTTTAACATGAATAGTCTAAGATAGTTGAAAGATTAAAGCCCTGAAAGAAATCAACGTAGACTGACAGGCAATCTGCGTTCAGCGGTCGGTGTGGCAACACGCCGTGTTAGAGTTCGCGACAAGTCAATCGTCATCCTGAGGATGCCTTGTTGAGAGGTGAAACACGTGTCGATTGCTTTCAGGGTTTTTAATGGCTCTTTAGAAATAGATAAGCGGAAAAGTTACTAAATATATCCACGTCTATTGTATTTTATGAATAGTCTAATTAGGCGTGTTCCCCGGTGTAGGTCAGATAGGCAGTCGCTCCATGTAAAATACAGGTTTTCAACTGCTTCCAGTTATACTGGAAGCCGACTCCAACATAGTAGGGAAAAGGCTGATTGTTTGATTTACCTAGTCTTCAAAATATAATAAAATCTCTGTTTATCAAATATAAATAGCCTTAAATCTCGTGTTAATTATGATTCGTTGACCTAAGTAATTCGGTAACACCAAAAAATATAGTTAAATAAGCTTTCTTCGTATTTGACAATAGATTACGCTTTCGGGAAACTAAAGTAATTAAAGTCAGATGGAGATTTACTGTTGTTGGTGCTGTTAAGTAAAGAAAACGGCCAAGCGCGAGTCGAACTCGCACACGAAGGGTTCCGTATCACTGTACAATATTGACCACATTTTTCTTCAATTCAGAAAAAAAAGAACACGTCTTGTATGGAGGCCCCCTTTAATTTTTTACTTTATTGTTATTTTATTATTTGTTATTAAAGCGACTATAGTAGTACCTACACAGTTTATGAAAATTTCAAGTGTACAGCCCAGCGACAGACGGGTGAACGAACAGACAGTGGAGCCTTAGTAATAGGGTCCCGTTAGCACCCTAAGGGTACGGAACCCTAAAAAATACAAAAGTTTCTTTCAGTAAAGTAATAAAGTACAACAACCGTATTTGAGAACTATTAACAAGATAACAAATGTAGTAAGTAGAAGGAAAATACCGAGAATAAAACCATAAACTAATTTAATTATTACATGTACCTAACATTGACATTAATGTCAATGAATTGTAGATCGTGTAGAATTACGTTTTATCTGCACTTGTGATGCTGTTGCGCAGGCGGGCAGCAGAAGATCAAGTACAAATTGCAGTAAAAATATTTTAGTATCGAAACCTTTGTGTATTAAAATTATTAATAAAATAAAATGGATTGCATGTAATTTAGTTTACTTTTGATAATCTATTCATATTATAAATTAAAGTCGATTTTCGTGTCTGTGTGACCACGTTTTTCTCCTAAACTACGCAACGGTTCTGACACGGTTAAGAGCGTTGATTCTTAAAGTTGGCAACGTCACAAATAGCTAAACGTCTCAAATATTTACCTGTTTTGCAGTGGCAATACATACACACATCAAAAGTGTCTAGGGATCAACATATATTTTTGCAATAACTTTTCTCCTGATTGATATTAATTAAAATTTTCTTTAAGGATTCATCAAATAAAGTGTTTTCGTTTGTCACAGTAACGATAAACCAAGTCACCTTTGCATTAATAAAGAAATTTGCCATTTTCCTAATAAAGGGATTTTTGACATTTGAACCACTAACATTAAAGTTCGAAAAAAAGACTGAAATAACAGTTTTCTTTAAAATTTTATTGGGTAACTTAAACAATTAACAATCCGTGTTTCTACCGCGAACACTAACAACACAAGAACATCGGTTTGGCATACTCAAAATGAGTTCATCCAAATCACGCTGTGGAATGGCCGCCCATGTTCGTTGCAACAACAAAAAAAGGTCTTCTTGCGACTGGATACCCTCCATATTCGGCAGAGCTCTTCTCTGTAGCATATCCCATGCATGCTCAATCGGGTTCAAGTCTGGCGACTGAGCAGGCCAGAGCAGGACATTGATGTTAGCTGTGGCGAGAGTCTGTCTTACAACTCTTGCGGTGTGCGGTCGTGCATTATCATGCATTAACTGAAATAAGGGACCGATTTGCACTTGTAGAGGAACGATGACGACAGATACAATCGTCTCAGCATAAATTTGAGCGTTGAGGTTGCCTCTGATCCAAATCAACTCAGTTCTTCCGCCGATCCAAATACCCGCCCATACCATGATGGTTCCACCACTATAAGGATGGACTTCCTGGCAGGATTTTAATCGCTGTTGGCGTCCAGGGGTTCTCCAGTGTCGTATACGTCTTGTATCCGGTCTCATACCAAAACGAGACTCATCAGAAAAGCACACGAAACGCCATTGTTCTTCTGCCCAATTTCTGTGTTCAAGAGCCCATTGATATCGAATCCTACGATTGTGCATTGCTATAGGTGGTACCCGTAGCGGTCTTCGGGAATGAAGGTTCACTTCATGCAAGCGGTTTCTGACTGTTTGGTCGCTAATTAAGTTCCCTGAAGAGTGATGAAGCCTCACGGCTAACATCATGGCGGTTATTGTTGGAGCTCTTCGAGTTAAGATTTGAATGTATCGGTCTTGTCTCCGTGTGGTGCAGCGATACCGTCCTCCATGGCGCTCAGCCACGGTACCAGTGCTTCGGTAACGTGTCCAAAGTCGACTGATAACACTCTGACTTGTATTCAGAGCTAAAGCCACAGTACGTTGCCGGGAACCAGCTTCTATCATTCCCACGGCTCTGAGCATTTCTTCCCTGCTTAAATGACGTCGCCGCTCCATAATAACGTTGGTTTTAATCAGTAGTAGGGAAACAGTAGCACTAATAATGTCTTCAATGCGTTGTATGTTTTTATAGGGAAAATATTGACAGCTGATTTTCATCTTTTACTCGAATTTGATTAACAGTTCCTGTTTCAAATTATGAAATGCACCAAAAAGGATCCATATAAATTTATATAATCATAAATTTATTACAAAGCCACATCTCAATCTCAAGAAATCCGCATAAAAATGCTTGATCCCTAGACACTTTTGATGTGTGTACTAATAATGTATTGCAATTATGACACTGAATTTGATGTTGTAACCGTTTTAAGAAAAGTTTCCAAATACTTTTTTACATCTAAAACTAAAATATCGGTGCTACGATATTAATTATTGCATTTCATAATCATTATTTTAGTTCACTAGTTATAGTTAGCGATATTTCATATTTCCTTATATTGCTAAATCAATCAAAGCAGCGAAATATTTGACAGCTATTTGCGACGTTGCCCACTTTCAAAAATAATTTCGACATTATGTCAAGTCCTAAAAACCATGCAAAGCAGGAGTTGTTGGTCTTTGGTTAACTATTAATAAAATTAAATGGATCGCTTGTAATTTAGTTTACCAATGATAAGTCTTATACTACACAGTTTTACCAATAACTCCTTGTGATAATACAATTAGCTACATACTAACTCGAGCTCACGAAAGAGCCGTTGTTGCCGCTTACGGCAAAGAGGACTAAGCACGAAATATTATAAAACAAAGTACTCCCCACCGCGTCTTTTTGTCTGATCGTGTTAAACTCAAAAACTACCGAAAAAATTTTCATACGGTTTTCATCAATAGAGGGAGTGATTCATGAGGAAAGTTTAGGTGTATAATTTATTAAGGTTTTGTTTAAATTGGCTAAAATATGACGATGATTGTTGAAGATGTCGGAAAAAATCACGGCTGACATGACTTGGAGCTTTACTGGCGTGCGCCGCACAAACCAGTTAGGTACTATTTATATTATATACTAAATTATATTGTGTGATGTATTTTAATTAACTTTATTATTTTATAATTTACATACATAGTAAAAAAATACATAGGGAAACGATACATTATGTATAAATTTGAGTCCAAAGGTAACCTGATTATTTCATAACAAATTATATTGTAATTTAGCCATTTCTGACGTAAATAAGTACGTTAGATATTGTAATTTTAAACAATACTATCGATACATAAAAATGGAAATTGCTACAGTAATTTTTACTTACATAATAATACTTATTACGTTTTATTGTTCAACTCACGCGTATGTTTCGGCTTTCCGATTAAATGCGCAAGAGCAATAATGTAATCTAATTATAATAGCTTGAATTAGTCGTGAAATATCATGTCATAATCGTGGAAATAGATATTGTGATGAAGTAATTTACATACGATTACGATATGTTACGATTACGAAAACTAAATCTTATTGCTTTTATTTAGGTATCACTAGCAGCGCCCCGTGGTTTGACCCGCATAACTCTCGATCCCATGGGAATATCAGGATAAAATTTATATCAAATCTGTTAATCAAGGTAATAAACTATAAGCCAAACTTCATCCAATTCCGATTAGCCGTTTTTCCGTAAAATAACAAACATACAGACTTTCATATCTCATAGCTTTTATTTATTACTACCAGCACACCAACCAGCGCTGGGGCTCTGTCTCGCATAGGGTCACAGCATTATGCTGAGCGATGGCCGTTCTGCGTGGATGTGACGCATATTTTCCCCCAAATTATTATTTACGTGTTTTTTTTTTCTTTCTTTGCGTCATGTTTACCGCAAATAAACGTAATTTCTTTCTTTTTTTCTTTCTTTGTTCCCAAACTTTTTGCTACTTTGAAAGTCTGTTAAACTTCTGTATTTCGACTGTATATTGTCATACCTTCTAGCAGTTTAATCTCGGCGGTGCAAACACAGGGTACTATTTAATAAACATTTGTTTGGCGCGTACTCGAGACTTTTCGCAGACTTTTTGATACCGTTTACATTGCAGTAGGAAAGAAGTAAGTAGGGTTTTTATGGACAGATTTTTTTATCAGGAATTTCTTTCAGAAATTTAGTAGCAGCCCGGAGTCTGAATAGGTCCGGTTGAAGGCTATAGGGTCGCCCCCATATTACATGGGACTTAAAACGTAACTGGCGAAATGTGGGTGTACTATCGAAGAAACGCATATCTAAGCAGTTTGAAAACAAACACATCTGCTTTTAACGGCTGCTTTCTATAGCGGCCGAGCGCTGCAAGCAAAAATAGTCCTTACGGTGTATAGATATGCGTAACTCTATTGGGTGTGGTGTGATGTTAAGTTTTTTATGATTTGCTGATGTGGTGAAGGGTGGCCATTTTAGAGACTGTATTTTTTTCATTATTTTGACGATGACTCCCACCATCACGTATGAACATAAACGAAGCAAAACGGGTATGTAAGGATCGTAGCCAGCATTGTTATTGATATGGCAATTACCGTATTATACAGCATTCCTCAATTATTTATTTTTTTAATTATCTGTCACCTGAAGAGGCTGTGCGCCACATTGCAAGAGATTGTTTTACATTAATTTTTCCACTAAACCAGAAACTATCACAAAATGACAAAGGTGAAAATGGCCTAAAAAAAGTCGATGACAACTGATTCAAAACTAAAGCAAAAATTAAGAACACTGTAACAAGTTCAAGAAGTCGCACGACATTTGCCAGAAGCGAGGATAAGTACACATTAGATAAACATGAATCTAAAGTAATAGAAACGATTAGAAACCTTTATGGAGAAGAAACAAATGAGGAATAGACATTTTTTAAACAAATACCGCAATTTAGTATTTTTGCCCGTAAAATACGGCAAACCAGACTGTGACATACGGCAGCTCAGATTTTTACGATAACAAGACTGATCGTAGCAGGCGTTCTGTAGTTTCTGCCTACCCCCATGCGTGAGTTTATATATGTAATTCCATTCCATTGTTTACACTATGTTATAAACGATGATATTTATGATCTTAAGATGTATTTGGTACTTTAATTTTAATTTTCTGCGTGTGACTTGGCTATCGCGTAGGCTAAGATCTATAATAGTAGTTTTATGCAGGAATGTTAAGGAGCTTCGGTTCCGGTTCCGAAAGGTAGGAATTTCCGATTAATTTTAAATCTCCGATTCCGACTACGGTCCCGATAATTTTGAATCAGAGTTATACTGAAGTTCGAAATGCAGCGATGCACGTGACTAGAGCGTGTTCACACAGCTACACATCAAGCTATACATTTCCAGTATAAACTGATCTCACATTGTATAGGATTTCCGTTCATTGCGAGGTCAGCGTAAACTGGAAATATATAGCTTGATGTGTAGCCGTGTGTACAAAAAAGTTTTAACTGGTCGCCAGTGTAATTTTTAGTTTATTTTATACATGCTCGCGCTCGAAGTCTCAGTTTATTGTTTTGTTTGCGAATTTTATAACATGTGACTGATTAAAGAGACTGAATTATATTTCAATTGTTTCATCAAGCCTTCCCATAACACATTTTTCTTGTGCTCCCACCTTCGACAACGGTTTCGGTTCCGATACCGGTTCCGAATTCGATCAGTCAAATTGAATACCTCCGATTCCGGTTCCGGTAAAACGACTTCCGTAACATCCCTGGTTTTAAGGCATTTAAATAAATAAATGGTAGGTACCACCATAGTATTCTTTCACCACTTATACTTGCGTAATTAGTAGCCTTATCATATTCTCTGATAGCATGATCTTAATAATTATACAGTCTAGACCAGTGATTACTAATCTACTTACGATTACCATTTTTATTTTTGTGTCAACCAATAAAATAATACCAGTATATATTAAAGTCTAATAATTGCAACACTTTTATCGTTGATAGTAAAATAATGCTAATAATTCTAGTTGTTTTATCTAATCGATTGCATTTTATAGCATCTTAGTAGTGGTTTTAAAATGTTCGTTGGTGGTTGGTTTGTAGACACAAGAAATACAGGGTGGCAGGGACATCGACGCACAACCTGCTACCATGAATTCAGTACATGATTGTGGGCTGGACTCCCTGCGTTGAATTTTTTTGACGACTACAAAAAAAAGTCTGCCGTACAATGGTACCGCGTGGGTATTGCGCTTTTTTGTAAAACAGCTGTTTTTTTTATAACCGACAAAAAAAAACTACGCTAATGGGTTAGAATCATGTACTGAATTCATGGTTACAGTTTGCGGTTCGATTACGTATGCTACTCTGTATACCCACATACCGAAAAATAAAAGTATTTACATATACTTTTGAACCTGAAATCAAAACAATATATGACGCAGGCTGTATTCCATCTGTGTTTGTTTTATAAATTAATAAGTAAGTACCAGTTGCTGCAAAAAAAAAATTATACCTATTTTTATATTTAATTAATATTGAAATATAGATTATATGACATCTCTTGTGGGGCAGCTAACCTCGGCCGCTTATGCTGTTAGAAAGATGAGACAGTTAACAGATGTGGAAACCGCGCGTTTGGTCTATTTTAGCTAAAATGCAATAGATGTGGATATATTTAGTAACCTGTTCCGCTTAGCTATTTCTAAAGAGTCTTAAAAAGACGCTGAAAGAAATCGAAACGTGTTTCACCTCTCAACGAGGCATCCTCAGGATGACGATTGACTTGTCGCGAACTCGAACACGGCGTGTTGCCATACCAAGCACTGAGCGCAGACTGAGCCTTATCGCCCGTCCAGAGGCGACTAAATATATGAGAAGTTACTAAATATATCCACATCTATTGCATTTCATAATGGATTTGCGCAAGGTCACGCCTGAATCAATTAACTATCTATTTTAGCTACTTCCACAGCATTATATCTTATGGCATTTTACTGTGGGGTCGGGCTGCTGACATTGAATCCATCTTTATTTTGCAAAAGAGAACTGTCAGAGCCATTTATAATCTACGTCGCCGCGAATCTCTCAGGAAACTATTTAAAAGGATTAATACAGGGTGTCTGGCGGTAGATTTACATTTAAATAATCGAATATTTCAAAAAGTTATAAACGGTGCGGGGGGGAGGGTGGTGTCATTAGAACCACTGATCGTGCGGATTTCTCAGTCACGATGTCGCAGTGGTCGGATGAGCATAGCGCATTCGCTATCGAAGCGTTTTTCAAGAGCCACGATTCTTACGTACTCGCTCGCCGGCAGTTTTATTCACATTTCAATATTCGACGGATAAGCGATGGACCGAGTGTGAATTTAATTCGTTCGTAGGTGGAGAAGTTCCGCGCAACTGCTTCGGCTATGAACACACCACGGCCAGGGCCTAGTCGATCGTCAAGGACCCCGGGAAACATCGCACTGGTGGAACGGAGTTTACGTGAAAATGCACGACTTTCAATACGGAAAAGGGCAGCTTCACTGGGACTTCCAAGAGCGATTGTTCATGAAATTTTGAAAAAGGACATGAGGTTCCATCCTTTTAAAATTCAAATCATTCAAGAATTAAAAGAAAATGACTTTGTGTCACGCAATTTTTTTTGTGAAACCATGTTGAAGCGTTTTCGCACTGCGAATTCAATTTTTTGGAGTGACGAGGCTCATTTCCATCTAAACGGACACGTTAACAAGCAAAACTGTCGTTACTGGGCTCCAAGAACTCGCAATCCTCGATTGAAACACCAAAAACCATTACATTGCCCAAGGGTAACTGTTTGGTGCGCTTTATCCGCGAGTGGGATAATTGGGCCATTTTTTTTTAAATGAACGGGGCCACGCGACTTATGTCAGTGGTGAGAATTATCGACACATGATTTCGAATTTCTTTTTGCCGAGCCTGCGAGCTCATCCATCGTTCTCATCACACACGTGGTTTCAACAGGATGGTGCGACTGCACACACGGCCAGAGCTTCAATGGATTTGTTGCGCGAAAATTTCCCTGAAAAACTGATTAGTCGCTTTGGGGACATCCCGTGGCCACCAAGGTCCCCCGACCTAACCCCAATGGATTTTTTTTTGTGGGGCTACCTCAAAGCGCGAGTCTACACCAACAATCCGCGAACTGTTGTGGACTTAAAAGAAAATATTCGGCGAGAAATCGGCGCAATTGAACCGAGTTTACTGCAGCGTGTGGCGCGGTATACGAGGCTCCGTTTTGAACAGTGTGTGCAACAAGATTTAAAAAATAAAATCCGCATTATGACTTTGTATTTTAACACTTTTATTAAAACTATACGTATAAAGGTATTTATTTTATTTTATTTTGAAAACCTAAATCTGCCACCAGACACCCTGTATTATGTCGGTAATTCAATTAATTTATGAAAATATTACGTAAGGAAAAATCCACATCTTTTTAATAAAATAAGTGATAGACATAATTTTAATACTAGAAATAAAGATAAATTAGATCAACCATTTTTCAGATTATCTAAAGTACATACATTTTTTATGGGGTACTGTGTTAAATGTTACAACAAAATACCTTGTGACATATTGCAATTAAATGAAAGAAAATTTAAAAAAATATTAAAAGTACACTTTGTAAACAAGCATATTACAAATTAGAGGATTATATCCAAGATAAGAGAGGAAACATGCTGGTCCTGCTCCATAGGACAATTTAGAATCAAGACAAAATCAAACAGGTTGCTAATTAAATTGTAAAATTTATAATTTTGTGTTATATGACATTGATTTTACATTCTGTGATTAATTCCTCACACATGGACTTATTAATTTTTAAAAATTAGGAAAATCGTCTACTTTTACAATGTTTGTAAATATGTGAGCACCATATATCTATCACATAATTAATTAATCAGTCGTTGCTTCATTTTTAATTCTTTTTACCTATTGTGGTATAGTAATTTTATTCTAGGTGCATCGTCTTCACATATAATTATTTAACTAATGTACGTAGGTACTAATACAAACTATTGTAAAACATTTTAAAAGAGTAACGGTGGAGTTTCTTGCCCATTCTTCTCCATACGAAAACTACCTTTTGGAAGGGGCGACTAAAATCAATTATATTATTTTGTAAATTTTGACGTTCTAAAGTGCCAAACATGAGCCTATTTGAAATAAATATATATAGATGTCACTTGTATTTCAATTAAAACTGACGCATTTAATCATAAACTACTAATCTAATCATAATAAAATTAAGTAATATAGCCAAATTACGGCATCGTTATATAATACACCTATAACAATTTATCAGTTTAAATAAAGAAAAACCCACTATCTTATCAAATTAAAATTATTATTTTGGGACAACTTGATCCAAAGTTTAGTATACAAAAACCTCAGAAACTATTGTTGGTATTTTTTTCATTTTTTTTAATTTATTCATTTATAAAAATATATCTACTTATATACAATCACAAAGGAAAACACTCATTACATACATTCTATACATAAATGCCCCTGTGGTGAGACCAAGGCTCGGATACCGGTTAAATTTCCAAACCGTTATTATGTACTTTTCGCAAAAACCTTTACATTCGGTTACGTTCGTAGAAACCGGTTTTGGAGGAGACTTTACATAAAGGTTTTCTCGGATTAAACGGTTTAGAGCAATATTAACCGGTTTTTTGTTTAGTTTTTATCCAGCGTGGCATCCTCACAAATAGTCACAAGTTGCAACGCGTTTACCGACATGCCGCTCGTCATATACATCGGTTAATTTAGGTTAAAATAAAGTTCTTAAAATGTTCACGTTCTTAAGAAAAGTTCGGAGTAATACCCAAATGAACCGGTTTTCACCGGTATTTTTTAAACCGGTTCCGAGCCTTGGCTGAGACATCCCGCCCAAACCAATCAAAACCAATACTTGGGAGATATTGTACTATCGAAGAAACGCATATCTGTACACTGTAAGGACTATTCTTGCTTGCAGCGCTATAATAACGCTTACCTACGAAAGATAAGGGTCATCACGGGATTTTGTTTTCAAATTAGTTAGATATGCGTTACCCCGATGGTACCTCCCTAAAAGATCACCAGACGAACGAAATGCCTCAACACAGGTGCACGTACAACTTCAGCTACTGTTATCTCGATCTTATCGATTGCTTAGAATATTTTAGATAATCTGCAATAGCTAGATCTGAAAATACCTATTTAGAATTCGTTCTATTATTATTTTTTCCTGTATTTTTTTTGTTTACCACGCATGTTATGAAGTGTTATGAAATGTTATTCAGTTTTTTTTTTTTTTTTTAATAACAAATCTCCTGTAATTTTCCTCCTGCCTACTCTTTGCATGCAGGATGAAGAAAATAAAATTAGCATCATCTGTAATTTTTCTACTACAAGACAAAGGTATTTTCTGCTAGAGAGAAGAAACTGTAATAGATCTATATATATATAATTGCCCCACAATCTCATGGTTTTTATAATTTTCTGAATTTAATCACTTACACAGTTACACCGTTTGTCCACCGCCACAGTAAACGGGACGTCGTCGACGGATAATTTGGAAAAAAACTGCTTAATAACGTAAATGACACAATGAATGTTCTTAAACTGTCAAAATGAAACAAATTAGGCATAATTGTTTTCGAAAATAAGTAACGCAATTAGGGTACCGGTCATGGTGGTGGTGGAGAAACCCTTTTAGGCATACTTGCCCCACAAATCACTAATTAGGTGGTACGTTTAGCGCTAAATGAATTTAACACATCGTCCTGTTTCTGTCATCTTGAAACGATGATCAGAAATGGAACGAAGTATTAAATACGATTAGATCTAAATGCTTTATTCGATCGAATTTGTGGTAGCAGTGATAGCCTAGTGGTGTAACCGCCGGACTGCCAAGTCATAGGTCTCGAGCTCGAACCCAAGGCACGCACCTCTGACTTTTCGGATTCATGTGCGTATTGTATAATTTATCACTTGCTTCAAAAAACGGTGATGGAAAAACGTGAGGAAACTGGCAAGCCTGAGAGATATTTCTTGATGGCATTTAAAGGCAAGTCGGAGGCCATGGCTGGCATAAAAACTCTGACATCAGGTTGGATACTAACCACACGAAAAAGAAAGAAAGTAGATTTGTGGTGCAAGCGAAGTAATTTTCGTGAAAAGTTATGCAACACATTTCAATAACAGCTCTGAAAAATTGGTAATCGTAAATAAACTTAGGCGAGACATAATGTCTAGATGTAAACCTGTAAACTACGCAGTTTATTCGTTTATGACTTAAATGTAAAAAAGATTATCGTATAATAATTTAATAAAAAATAAAGATTAACTTTACGACTCACTGAATAATATGAACAACCTAAGATTATTTATATTCGGCAAAAGATTTAAACAGAATTATTATAATAAATAATTAATGTCACCTTTTTTTTTTTTTTTTTTGAGGGTGGGAAATCATCAAATAACTTCTCCCGCTCTGGGCGGAGCGGGAGGGCGTGTCAGACTCTTACTGACTAAAACCCACCCGTGTTCCTTCGGCTGCCCTGTTGCCGGGGGCCACGATCTCCACGATTAATGTCACCTAGCACCTGGTTGCCAAGGTCAAGTTAACGGACCATTTTGCTTACCAATCGATACTTTTTCGCGTCTTTCCACTCTACCACACAACTCCACTCTTGGTGAATCTTCAGTGGTCTGACGATCAATCAAACTGCCTAGCCTTTTCCCAGCTATGTTGGGGTCGGCTGCAGCTGAATACCAGTATTTTACAAGAAGCTTCTGCCTATCTGACCTTCACAACCCAGTAACTGGGTAATACGATACCCCTTGGTAAGACGGGTTGACAGACTTTCGGGCTTCTCAAGACCCGTAAAGACTGTCAAAGATCCACGAATGACAGTCAGGACCATAGATATGATCTAAATAATAGTTCTATGGTCGGGATCAACGGTTTAACGTTCTTTTCGAGGCACGAAGGGGTTTCCATATAAAATAGATGATAATCCATCCACAAACCGACCTTGGCAAGCATAGCTTGATCTGAACGATCGACCCTGCGCCTTTTGTTATTTAGCTACGACTCCCTTCCCTAGTTAATGGGACTTTAACACCTTTGAACAAGTTTTTATGCTATCTGAAATACAGGCCGTAAAAATATATCAATTTACTGCATTTAAGTTCTCGTATGAGAAACGTTGGCATATCGATAGACTGTTTTGAAGTGAAGTGCAAACCCCTGATTGTGATCGGACACGATAAGAGTGTAATTCTAAGTAAGTGGTATCTAAAGTAAGTATGTATATTATTCACATTGCTCACAGTACATTGTGTTGTTTTATCAACACTTGTGGATACGTACTAGCCGAAGATTGCGATACAGAAGTTATTGCACATGATATTGGTACACAATTGATTAGAAAATAAAAACAATTTTTATCACAGAACCGTTTAATAACTGTAAGTTTTCATGTTATTGTTTCACAGCATTCTTTATTCTGTCATCATCTTTGACAGATCATTAACAAATGAAGTTTAGATCTTTGACAGTCGTTAAAAGTAGTCAGAGGAAAGTCTGACAACCAGTCTTACTAACTGTATCGTGTTACCCAGTAACTGGGTTGTGGACGTCAGATAATTAAAGGAAACATCCGCCACATTACATGGTACAAATAAGTACTTTGTGGGGTGCTAAAGAGATAAGATAAATTGCTTATCAGGAGGTGATGAATGAAACAGGACATAGGTGTTATCAACAAATTCCTATCAATCTTACTCTTATCGAAATATAATTTTCCCAATTATGATTCATTGCGCACTTTTAAGTTACATTAATATATAAAATGATAAATTTAACAAAAGTATTTATTTGAATTGACTTCGTTTCGGTGATAATGTCTTTAAGAAACAAAAGTTCACTTGTATAAATACTGAGTTGATGGCGTACGTCATACTAATTACGTTGTATAGAATCTGATTTTTCATGCGATCTGTCCATTGAAATCAGTATGTATACGGTTCGTATTCAAAAGTGGCAAAACACCGCAGCACGAAATCAGAGTTACTATGTACTTTGCCAATAACAGTTTACTCGGCCGTTTTTTTATTTGGGTGGGAAATTATCAAATAACTTCTCCCGCTCTGGGCGGAGCGAGAGGGTGTGTCAGACTCTTACTGACTAAAACCCACCCGTGTTCCTTCAGTTGCCCTGTTGCCGGTGTCCACGATCTCCCTTTCGGTTTTCTTCGCAACCCCGGTAGGCATCGGCCCTAGTGGACCCCTTCAAATCTGCTGACATCTCTTTGAGGCGCGCGTGGAACACAACGCGCCGTCAACCCGGGCCTGGTCCTTATCGGACGGTGAGCTACCCATTGCTCACCGTCCGGGACCCAGAATCGGGGACAATTGTGTATTAAAAAACTTTTCATTTTTGTCACCGACTTCTGAAATTAATATTATTTATCACTTTTTGGTTTTTTTTTTTAATAGATTTTTTTAAAGAAGTTATTACAAAATAAAAAACTTTTTATTTGAACTACCTACCCCAACAAATTCGAAAACCACTACCTACTTTTAGTAAATAATAGTGACATGAACTATAACAAAACAAAAAAATTCGTATTATTTAAGGTAACTCAAAAATTACGCAAAGTAATGGTAAAAGTTAATTGAAATATTGGACTACCTCTGAAGTATGACCTACCAAACAAAAAAAGAATCATCAGAATCAATTCATATTGACGGAGTAATCGTGTAACAAATACACAAAAAAAAAAATGGCGACTTGAGAACCTCTTCCTTTTTGAAGTCGATTAAAAATATAATAAAAAAATATATTATAATCTATACTATCTATACTTCTATACTAATATTATAAAGAGGAAAGATTTGTATTTTTGTATGTAACGAATAAACTTAAAAACGACTGGACCGATTTGAATAATTCTTTCAGCAATGGATAGCTACATTATCAGCGAGTAACATAGGCTATATTTTATCCCCGTACTCCCACGGGAACGAGAACTACGTGGGTGAAACCGCGTGACGTCCGCTAGTTCTAAATAAATAAATTGTAAATCTTCGCCTTTTGAAACCGTAAAAACTCACTTTTAGCACTAAACCAATCCATCAGATATTTTCAGAGTATTTTTATGAAAGCAAATAAGCGTCTAGTGGTTAGCAAAGCTACCTAGTGCTTTCATTCCATTTTTACCACGTTTTTACTACTTAGGCCTCCCCCACATAAGGCGTGCGCGTTTCTCGGGCGTGTGAGCGACGCGGGCACTCTCCACACGCCGCCGCAGGGCAGCAAAACGCGACGCTCACGCAGCGCACTCGCGGCGCGCGCCCGGCCCCTGTGCTACTCACACGCCCGAGGATCGCGCACGCCTAATGGGGGGTCAGCCTTAGTCTTAGACGTATAGGGTCGAATAAAAGTGGATTATTAGGCTACACCACTCTACTTACATGGCTTATAGACTTATTGTGGCTTTGAAGTCTGAAGACTGTTAAAGCTCGTTTTTAAGGTTCCGTACCACAAAAGGAAAAAACGGAACCACCACTAGTGTGTCTGTCTGTTTGTCTTGTCTGTCCTTCTTTTACAGCCAATTTGCTCCGAATCTAATGGATCGATTAAGTTGAAATTTTGTACACATATTATGTATTTCTGTGATCCAAACACGACCATGTAACATTAGTAAATAAATTTTGAATATAGGGTCACTTTTGGGGGGCAAAAAAGAAATTTAAAAAATGATTTTTATTAACAGTATCGTGTGACATATCAAATGAAAGGGCTTATTGCGAGAATCTTAAACATATTTTTTATATAATTTTTAAATATACACTTTTCAAGATATTTAAGAAAATATATGAAAATTGACCATGCCCCCTTATCTCCGAAACTACTAAGGCTATTTTTTTTTATACAAAGAATCGATCTTCATTCATGGATTACAGGAAAACTTGTAGTCTATGGTCTTTTTAGTCTATGGTCTTAAAATAACATGGTAAATCTATCAATATTGTGCGTACAAACTTATATTTGCTGTTGGAATATACGGGAGAGCATGTATTTCAACTACAATGTTAATTTTGTATTTAGGATAAATTCATCCCAACGTCGGAACCCTTCATTGTGCGTAGTCCGACACGCACTTGGCCGGTTTTTATAGAGAAATTATTTAGAAATTATTATATAGAGGGGATTATTCCAATTTGACCCTCCACTCTGTCCCACCAGTGGGACAAAGTGGAATGTTCACGATTTTGTCGTCCATGTGTCCAACAAACAACACCTTTATGTGAAAACTATCGTGATATTAATTGACATTAGTGCTATACCGCTAATGTCAATCAATGTCACGATTATTGACATTAATTGGAAGAAAAGCGTTCAAACAATTATTATTGAACAAAAACCCTACAATAATCTTACGCTGAGTTGACATACAAATGAAAAACCAGGAAGTATTAGAAGGTTAAGTTCAAATGGAAGGAAAAACGATGATTTTCCTCAAGTGTTATAGTAAAGATAATTAATTAAACGGTATAAGTCAATGATCTTCGTTAACATGACCAAGGTTAATTGACAAGTTATCGCCTTTTGTGATACTGGGTTAGTTACTGAGTAAACTAAGAGAATTATTACTCTTTGAGGCATAAAGTAAGATGATTTGTTGGGCTCATAGCTAAATAATAACAGCCGTACGAGTCGATCGAAGGTTAAGCTACGCTTGCCGCGGGCGGTTCGTGGGTGGGTGACCATCCATTACAAATAGAGACCCCTCCGTGCCTCGGAAAGCACGTTAACCCGTTGTGATACGTAGATCTTTGACAGTCGTCACGGGTAGTCAGAAGTTCAAAAATCTGTCAACCAGTCTTACCAAGGGGTATCGTGTTACCCAGTAACTGAGTTGTGGAGGTCAGATAGGCAGAAGCTCCATGTAAATCTGGTTAGACTGGAAGCCGAACCCAACATAGTTGGGAAATTCATGACAGCCATCACTGCGGCTGTTATGTGGCAGCCAACACAATCGTGACGTTATTTTGGGAAACGGTAGTTTTAAATTTAAATAAATAAAATAAGCCTATAATGCTGTAATTTAATAAAATGCATAACATAACATTTTAATTCAATTCTATTAAACTTTCAGCTAATCATAACGGCAGCCGTTTTTCCTTTTCAAGCTTGTCCTTCGACAAAGGCCTCCTCAAAAAGCTAAAAAAAGATCCCAAAAAAAAAAAAAAATATGCTTTCTATTTTGTCCTGTCCTTTGCAGTGCGTGTCCATTCTAGACCAGCTATCTTTTTCATGTCGTCGTTTTAAATTTAATAACGTTTAAGGGTCGTTTTCAACATATATGTACATTTTGTTGTAATTATGTGTCCACCAACTTGTTGGTAAAATAAAATGGACATTATTAATAATTGAAAATTATATAATTTAATAAAATGAATGGAAATTAGTTGTATTACTTTAAAAATCTAAATTTAATTCCTATCATAATTTGTTTCTCATACAAAATTGTCCACAGTCGCGAGTATTTAAAAATCCAGCAAATAATAAATAATGCACGCACTTTGTGAGCTGATTCAACAATGTTTTTTCAGGTGAAGGCCCAAGTTATAGAAATATACTTAGTATAAAACAATGTAATTTTTAATTTTAATAAACCATTTATTTATTTGCTCATAAACACGTGTCTCTTATTCCATTCCATTGTGTGATTCCTTCTTGTAACTTTTATTTTTTATATTAATAGAAGTAAATTCCAAAGTTAGTATTGCAAATATATGCGGCAAAATAGTTACAATGAGAGGGCACTGGTTTCTTTCATTTTGTTTAGTAACTTTGGGTTTCGATTCGTGCGCGTCGTAAGGACTTTAAGAAATTGTGTTAAAAGTGCCAAATTACGTGAGTAAGTTCTACTATATAGTGCAACATATCAGTATAGTTAATGGTATAATAAGGTCATATGCATGTTTCACGAGTAACTCGAGGGTGAAATTACAAAAAAATATTTTTTTGAAGGTTAGGGAAACATTAATTTTGTTCAATTGTGTGACCATTCTGTTATTATTCTTGTGTCACGTAACACTTAGAGCTCGTCACAGTATATTCACTCAATTGTGAATAGTAATTCCATTTCCGTCTTAGGAAAGGTACCGTTAATGCCCGACAACGACGTTACCGAGAGCCTTTAAAATCAAAACATCCACAAAAATGGAAGGAAGTACAAGAATAAAAAAAATTGGTTAGATTCGTCGACTTCGTTGTGAATCTGCCCTTACTCTTCATTTGTCTTACTTTTGTGTCACGATAACACAAATTAAACAAAAAATGTACATAAATCTATCCGTGACATCACTGCGGGCACTATCAGAATACCAGCGCTGCGACATTTTTTTTTAAATGTCGCAGGCCGCAGCATATGCTGAGATTGGAGCCTTTTGGCCTCGTACAGGACTTTCTGTTATTTTTTTTATTTGTTTTATTTTTATTTTTTATTAATATTTTAATGAGTGTGTTTTAGTTTAATTTGTGATTTCCTGTGCGAGTCTCAATAAATACATTTTTTCTTTCTTCTTAAATTTTGAAAACGACCCTTAAATAAATAATTTATAACTTAATTTTGTACTTACCTACTTATCCTTTATACCTGCATGTACCTACTTCAGTTTCTAAAAGAAATAATTCGTAAACCACCTATTAGTGCCATCTAGCGGAATGTTCTTGAAACACTAGAGGTGATCGATATCTTTCTGAAAACCCATTCGTTAAATCCTCCGTGCTAAGACAATTTAATTTATAAAATATATATATTTTTTAACTTCTGGGCAAAGGTCTCCCTCATTATAGTCTGATATGACTTGTTAGGCGTAATTACAATATTTATTATTGCCGTTTTTCAGTTATTGGGTTTCCATCTGGAATTTCTCAGTAGCAGTCCGGAGTCTGGACATGTGCCCGGTAGATGGGCAATAGGCTCGCCACCTATTACATGGAACTTAAACATAATTGACGAAATGTGGATGTACTATAGGTACACCTCTGCCTGATCCTTCGGTGAATACAGGCGTGATGTTAAGATGTGTAATAATTTAGGTGTTTTCAGCTAGATATAAATAAGTCTTGTCAAATAAGTTTTTACAACAAAAAAAAAAACCATTCTTTCTGTGGCCAAACACCAGGTTAACACGGCTACACATCAAGCTATACATTTCCAGTATAAGCTGACCTCGCATTGTCCGGAAAGCCTATACAATACGAGATCAGCATAAACTGGAAATGTATAGCTTGATGTGTAGCCGTGTGTACTTTTTTTATTTTTTGGTGTGTACATCTACCTAATTTTAATAATCAGTTGGGTACTGTACAATGAGCTGTTCCTTTATTTTATTTTTTTCCTCAGTATACTTGTACATAATTTATATATTTTAGTGTTAGATGTATATTGTAAAATAAATATTGGGTAATTATATTATTACAATATAATTCGTTATATTAGTTATACTTTTAAATTTTACCAGTCCTTTGATCTTTTTCAGTGAGGGAAATTATTGTGAGAAAACCTGGATTTATATACAACATGTAAAAAAACCCTGTCTGATCCGTGAGGGTATTGTTAGATATCGTACTGAGAATATATTTATGTGGAAATAACCAGGATAAAGAAAAAAAAAAAAAATTGCCACATTTTTTTTCAATGGGGAGTTTTACCGGGTTATTACATGGGGCACGGGCGGCCGTCGTTAAGCAGGTGTCCACAAGTCATAACTTATGACCCCTGTTGAAAGTTTGCTAATTTATAATCAATTCGGGGTCCTTTTGGTACAAAAAAATGAGAATTTTACATAGCAATAACTTTTTTTGTTTTCAATAATAATAATTTATTTTATTACTTGTTTAGTAATTTATTTTAATGTTATTGCAGTACCTATATGCCCCTTTCGGATAGGACAGGGTTTTTTTACATACTGTATAGGTAATATTAGTCTAAAATCGCCAACCCATCTTGAGCAAGCGTGGTGTTCAATGTCTGTGCCTTCTCTGTATATACATAAGAGGCGTTTTCCCAGCAGTGGGACAATAATAGCCTGGTATTAAGATATAACTATTTGCTCTATGGTTTACATAAGCTCCGTGATGTCAGTTCCTAAATTACAATATGCAATACTAATTATTATCTCATTAGAAATCTTCTAACCTTGCACACAAGACGCCTACACAAAATGAGATACCTACTTAATGGCCTTCGCCGTTGTAATAACAAAGCATTTCGTATTTAACTATACTTTTACTCTTAATTATTGCAATAAATGCAAATAGTTTATCATTATCACTTAGGTAAAACTCATAAATAAGACATTATCACTAGGTACCGGGCAGTAAACAATATACAACTTTACCCTCATTACGAAGCAAACATCATTTATACCAGTAATGATAAAGAACTGCACTAAGCGTTTGTACGTTAAGTTGAACAGTACCCTCCAAAATGTGAAAGGAATAAGCAGTTTTGAGTCTGTTGACTAAAGCGACGTTAATACGAAAATCAATGTTGTTTTTGTTTACATTCGTAAATCGTGTCTAAATCAAAAATGGAACATAAATCTTGAAGTGTCATCGCGGTTTGAATTTTTGCTTTTAGAACGCGCCCGAAATTCCAAGTCTGCTGTTGCTTTTTCATTTATAAAAAAATACAGATTGCTTATTTAATAAAAATGTGACTTTTTAGTTGTGACGTTTGTGAAATTAAACATTGCGCGGCAAAACAAATGTGTGAAGTGAAAATTATCAGTTAAATTAATAATCACTTAAGATCTATTCGTAATAGTTGAATAAACACTCCAATTACGTTTGTAAAGAGATTTTTTCATGAATTCCTTTTAATGAGGTGTTTTTTTCGATAAGGAAATGGTTGTTCCGCAACGCAATGCAATAGCAAACTTGATCGTTTCTTAGTCTTTGCGTAGCTATCAAACGTTGTGTTTCGTGTTAAACGACCTGAATTAAATAAACCTCTTATTTCTATAACATTTAGTCGTGAAAAACTTAGATTTTTACTAAATTTTGTCGCTAAAATGTCTGTTATAAACATGGGTGCCAGGCTGGAGATAATGTTCAGCAAAGTATTCCGAAGATTGGATGGATACACTATCATAGGTGAGGTCTTTATTTCTAACCATTTTATGATCATTTCCTTATTCGTGACGTCACTACTGGAAGATTATCGAATAGTTTCATTAATTGTAACTTAACATCACGCCGGTATTCCCCGAAGGGTTAGAGACAGGACAGAGGTGTACCAATTCATGGAGAGTGCGATTGTCGCAACCCAGCGCTGGGCACGCCACAATTGCGGCGATAAGACCCCTCTTTGAGGAGTGGCTTGAGAGGCGCCACGGCGTCCTCACCTTCCGCCTGACGCAGGTCCTCACCGGACACGGCTGTTTCGGGAGGTTCCTGCACAGGATAAGGCGGGAGGAAACGCCCGGGTGTCACCATTGTGTGGGTCGCCCGGAGGACACGGTGGAGCATACGGTGGAGGTCTGCCCAGCTTGGGCGGAGCATCGCCGTGTCCTCGTGGAGGCGATCGGCGGCGGTTATCTCTCGCGTCCGGCCCTGGTTCAGGCTATGGTACGGAGCGAGAGGAAATGGGAGGCCGTCACCCCCTTTTGCGAAGCGGTAATGCTCGCGAAGGAGGAGGCGGAACGCGTGAGGGAGAGGCAAATTTCGCGCCCTCACGCCCCTAACCGCCGCAGGAGGAGACGCCCAGGGCGTCGGGAATCGCGGGGCGATTTCCGGCCACCGTAGGCGCGGGCTTGCGGGCGGTGAGCAATGGGTGGCTCACCGTCCGATAAGGACCAGGCCCGGGTCGACGGCGCGTTGTGTTCCACGCGCGCCTCAAAGAGATGTCAGCATAATTGAAGGGGTCCACTAGGACCGATGCCTGCCGGGGTTGCGAAGAAAACCGAAAGGGAGATCGTGGCCCCCGGCGACAGGGCAACCGAAGGAACACGGGTGGGTTTTAGTCAGTAAGAGTCTGACACGCCCTCCCGCTCCGCCCAGAGCGGGAGAAGTTATTTGATGATTTCCCACCCTCAAAAAAAAAAAAAAAAAGAGGTGTACCAATAGTAAGTACACCTACAGTTCGCCAATTATGTTTAAGTCCCATGTAACAAGGGGCTAATTTTCTATTTTTAAATTATTTCAACGATACAGTAAGTGATCATAATCGCGGCTGACGTATCAGCTGAATGTTTGATTACCATGGCTTGAGCAAACGATTGTATTTCACTGTTATGGATTTCTGTACCCTAATTGCGTAATACAACACAATCACAATCTGTTTCGATTTGAAACATATTGCTAATCCATTGCTTCATTAGTTGGAAAAAAAAATCTGCTCAACAACGTTAATAACGCAATGAATGTTGTTGAACTGTAAAAATGAAACAATTTAGGCAAAATTGTTTACGAAAACAAGTTACGCAATTAGGGTACTGGTTAGGAATTGTACCCAGTTTAGATGAGTCCATTTTTTATCTAAATTATCTAACACGCTGTCAAAAAGTCAACTGCTCTCATTGGTTGATTGAAATACCAAACAATATCTAAGAAAAAAAAGAGCCCTCCAAAAAAAACGGAACTTTTTTTTTTTTTTTTTTCTTTCTCTTTTTAGTTGTGGTACCTATCCCACACAAATTCAAATACCACTACCTGCTATGTAAATAACAGTGACAGGAACTTATCATATCATCTACATACTAAGTGGGAAAAAATACGTATTATTGAAGCTAACTCAAAAACTACCCAAGCAAAATTAATAAAATTTATATGGGATCACCCAGAGGTGATCCCATATAAATTTTATTAATTTTATTAACTTTTATTAACTTTAACTTTTATTAAATTTTATTAACTTTTTTATTTGGTAGGTCATACTTCAGAAAGTATGACCTACCAAATAAAAAAGTATCATCAAAATCAATTCATAATTGGCAGAGTAATAGCGTGACAAACATACAAAAACAAAGCAGTCGAGTTGAGAACGTTTTGGAAGTCGGTTAAAAATAATTAACTATCGATGTCCTATGATACTTTTCCCTCTTTTTATTATCATTTTAAGTCTGTTAGCTATGTTAGTTAGATATGTTATGTTATAATTATTAATATTATGACCAGTTCTGTACTTTTCCTACGGAAAGGGAAGCGAGTAGGAACACTGACCGTTTGCGATAGTCGGACTACCAAAGTCAAAGTAATTTATTTGCCCTAAATGCTGTTCTAGTATATCTATCTGGTAGCAATAGGTACCTATGTCTAACATGAGCATGAGTCAGTCTCTGAGATAGCATTGACTGCAGTCCTGCCGTTGACAGAATGCGTTCATGACACCTGTCTGTTGGACAATTTCTAGTTGTAATAAGGATCTAATTCGTAAAACACATATTCGTTTGAATGAAACTGACAGGTGGTAAAAACGCATTCTCTCAGCGGCCGGACTGTAATGTCTAATTTATAACTGGCCATTTTATGGGCTATACCTATGTTCAGCAGATAGACATATGCCTGTTGTCACTAACACTAGGAAACCAGACCTAAATAAGGGCCTAAATATTACTACACTCTGGTCACTGAGCCGAGCGTTGAAAATCCAACAATGCGCTTTTATTTAGGTGTCGGTGTGTGTAGTAGTAAAAACCGAAAAAAATAAGTATACAAAGGATAGTCTTTTCAAACGTGGGTCTCAAGGCCAAAAACCAAAATCCTATGTTCCCATTGTTCTCCTCTGATGATGATGACCAGATAGAAATCCTAACGAATATAAATGCGAAAGTGAGTATGTTGGTTTGTTACGCTTTCACGCTAAAACGGCTGAACAGATTTTGATGAAATTTGGTACACACGTAGATCATAACCTGGGGTAGGACATGGATTTCATCCCGATAGTACGTTCCTGTGGGATAATTTCTGAAATTCACGCTTACGAAGCCGCATGCAAAAGCTAGTACATAAATAAAACAAGAGATACGTACATAATTCATATTTTTTTCTAGACACTTTGAAATGTAATGATAATGGTTTGCAAAACTCCGTAACGATAGCAAATTATTATGCGATCAGAATGAGAATAGGAATGGCCTTGCGACCGGACTGATTTCACGTGGACGGTAAAACACATTCTAAATCTTAAATCTTACCTAATGCTACTCAATAATGTGAAAGGTAATGTTCTTCGTTAGATCATCATTTTATTAATACCAGTACCCTAATTGCGCAATACAACACAATCACAATCTGCTTCGATTTGAAATAGATTGCTAATTCATTGCTTCACAAGTTGGAAAAAAAATCTACTCAACAACGTAAATAACGCAATGAATGTTGTTGAGCTGTCAAAATGAAACAGATTAGGCATAATTGTTTACGAAAATAAGTTACGTAATTAGGGTACTGGTCGAGCGAGCTCTGCTCGGGTGAAAATAGATAAACATATCATCCAGGTATACCAACTTTGTATCACATTCCCGACGCTATGAAAATAGAGAACACGAATTTTCCCAGGTATGAGACTATATCGATTTTTGGCGCTCGTAAACCCATATTGCAACTTTCATCGAAATCGTTGGAGCCGTTTTCGAGAACGTGGTAACAAATACATATATACATATATACAAATATTACTGATTTAATCATATAGGATTATTTTATCGCCTCATCGTCTGCCTGGTTAGTCTTGTAAGCACTACTGCTGAGTATAGTCCTGGGTTCGATTCCCAAGTCGGGCAAGTGTTATTGGGTTTTTCCATCAAGAATTACTCAATCCTTTTTTTTGTGTGTGGGAAATTATCAAATAACTTCTCCCGCTCTGGGCGGAGCGGGAGGGCGTGTCAGACTCTTACTGACTAAAACCCACCCGTGTTCCTTCAGTTGCCTATATGTTGCCACGGGCCACGGTATCCCTTTCGGACTTTCCCACGACCCCGGCAGAAAAATTACTCAACCCGGGGTCTGGATTTGTGCCCGGTTAATGGCTTTTAGTACGCTCTACTTAAACTGCAATATTTGGAAAGCGATATGCAAGAAATCGTGTTATAAAACCTAATGCACACCATATACAGTAACTCAAAATTTTGCGATAAAATACACATAACATCACGCCTGGAATACCCGAACGGTTAGACAGAGGTGCACCTAGAGTACACCCACATTTCGTAATAGGGGGGAAGCCTACTGACACAACCTGTTTAGTCATTAAATAGTGCAATGACCTGCAACGGCCGTGACGACTGCGTCCGTGACATTGCAAGTATGCTATGTCATTTATAAGTTTCTATTACATGCACACTTCACTATTTAGTTGTCAGTTGCTTTGATGCAGGTTCCGTATCCAATTAAATTTTCTAATACTGTACCTACGGGTTGTAGTAGTTAACTCCGTACACCGATTTGTCGTGAAGGTTTCTAAGTTCAGTTAGTATAGAGAAACACGTTCCACTAAGATGCACTAAATAGTTAAGTTTATATAAGTTAAAGGTAGGTTACATTACTAGAGTGGAAGGTTATTTCTCTCTGTTGTTGATGGCTACACAGTTATAAGTTCACTATATTTAAATTCGTTAGTCATGTCATTTTATAACACTATTATGACGCGCATCATTGGCCTAAAGTACAGAATAAGCAGAAAAATGTACAGCGGTGAAACTGTATAAATATCTTCTATTTTAAGAGAACATTGCTAGAAATCGACTAACTTATGGAAGAAATCTTCGGATGAATGGTTTTTTTTTAATTTACCATGATCAGGTCTGATCAGGGCTAGGAGGAAATCCGACTATGATATAATATAATATAATGTTCACATTTATAATATAAATATTATATATTATATAAATGTGAAATTTTGTATGTTTAAATGTTTGTTACTCAATCACCCAAAAACGGCTGAGCGGATTTGTATGAAATTTGGCATACAAATAGTTTATAACCTGAATAAACACATGGAATACTTTTTATTACAGTAAATGACATGGCTTAACGACTAATATCATTTTTTGTTAAAACTAGATTCTGCCTTTTTTATTTCTCTCTGAACCCAATTCTGAAGTCCACGCAGACGAAGTCGCGGGATTAGTGAACACATAAATCTCTGTTTATACGAAAAGTTTTAAATAATTTATATGACTTACTCAATATGAACGCCCCGCTAATCGCTTTTTATGTGACAAAGGGCTTACATTTCTAACACAAATACTAATAATTATGTTGTTATCAGCTTATCTGTAGGTAATTATTTAATTAAGTATTGCCACGAGTCGGATATCTACTTACAAAGTAAGATATTTTTCCCTTTTTAATGAATACATAAACCAATACCCTAATTGCGTAACTTATTATCGTAAACGATTATGACAAATTTGTTTCATTTTGACAGTTCAACAACATCCATTGCGTTAGATACGTTGTTGAGCAATTTTTTTTCCAACTTGTGCAGCAATGGATTAGCAATCTGTTTCATATCGAAACAAATTGTGATTGATCGTGTATTACGCAAATAGAATACTGTTTTGATTTCGGTAGGTAAATGAAAGAGATTCAGTAATAGGGATGATACCTGGGTCAAAACAAAAGAAATTCCACGTATATTTGGTCCGTCAGTCAGATTATAAAAAAAATATTAGACATACACATTTTTTTGCTTTATCGTAATAATAAAAAAAGACTTAGATAAAACGCATTAAAGTTGGGGAGTGGGGGTCCCTACGTCACAAGTAAGTATAAAATCGACATACTCGTGACGTCATGGTACATTTAAACTCAACGTATCACCGTAATCGTTTGTTAACGTAAAAAAAGAAAAAATACGTCTCCAATATTTTTTTATAATCTACAAGACAAACATTTTTTTTTTTTTGTAATCATCCCTAATGCAAGACTGCGAACATTATTTTGATAAATAAAGCCTCAATTTTCTCGCTTGGACGGCATAATATGTTATTGTTGCTATTCAGCGACTTGAGGTAAATGTACTCAAAATATCTTTGTCATCTTTACTCGAAATTCGACAACATACAATTTAGTACAATAAGTCCAGTAAATAACTGGTTAGATACACATGAAATAAGAGTTATGTTCGCAGTTGCTACATAGGGAAATCTATGGGCGTAATAACTTTTTAAACATTATAGACACCACAGATTATGTACAATGTACATCTATATATCTATGATACACACTAACTCCTGAATACTCTAACTTTGAGACGTTCCAAAAGTGTTTCTGTCTCCACAATACACTATATAAAGACAGAAAAAGCATAATACCTAACACCACTTATAAATGTGCAACGTAAAGGTACAATTCCGCAGGCGGCAACTGCAGGCGACGTGTCGCCGCGATATGACTGGATTCTAAGGCCGCGCACAATTTGGATGCGTTTTCGTACGAATTTTACTCGTGCGTACACGTACGACCATGGTCGTTCGAATTGAGTGCGCACACTGGATACGTTTTTCTCCGTCAAATAGAACAATTTCCAACAAGTTCGGATTGTTTTCGGACGTCTATACGTACGACGAAGTCGGACCCAGTCAGCGCGCTCCCTTTGTACTTGGAAGGTCGGGATCGTTCGTGCGTGTTCGTACGTGGTGTACGCACGAATGAAATTTATACGAAATGCATCCAAAGTGCGCTTGATCTCAGTATTCTTATGTATTTCTTAGAATGCGAAGTGTCGCTAGCTACGGAAGGTATTTCATGGAAACCAGTCGTGTCGCGGCGACACGTCGCCTGCAGTTGCCGTTTGCGGTCAGCTACGGAATGGTACCTTCAGTAGGTACTGCACCTATCTATTTTTGATCGACTTCAAAAACAGAAGGGGGTTATGCACTCGAGTTTTTAGCGCCAACTGTATTTTACATACTATAATTACTTGTTTAAGGTTGAGTAATCTAAAAAGCATGGGTACATCAATCAGTATTACCTATACTTATGCATGTCAACATTCGTTGCCCAGCGTATGACGATGAAAATGATTGCTTTGGAACACGCAAACATACGCTACATACAAAATGGCGGCCTTTTCCCTTAGTCATTGAGGTTTCACTGTATTTTCTGATGGCCTCATAAGATTCCCGTTACTAATGTGATCGTGAGTGCTGTAAAGGGCTTGAAATATGTGGAAAGACCGTGTACCTTGAAGTTAGTTAGAAGGGAAAAAACGGTTGGCGCAATGGCTGAACAATTTGCTTCTTTGTTTGTCGCGGGTTCTATGCCTGATAGTAGTTGTTCCATGTCTGATTATTAGATGTATGAAAAACATGTGACCCCCAAGCCACGTTTGCAAAATCACCTATTTTCTTACAGTATTAATATTAATTCTCTCTATTCTCGTAACTGAAAATAAAGTCTGTCTATTTCTTTTTTATGTTTTTACATCTATTTAATATATTGAATCACATTTTAATTTTAATAAATTATTTTTCTTTATGTACGCTGTACTGGTACAGCGTCTAAATATTTGTTTGCTGCCGGTCGACGTCATTACGTCGGCGCCGGCTGTCGCTGAAAACCAGCGCTGGGGCTCTGTCTTGCAACGGGTCGTAGCATAATGCTGAGCGATAGCCGATTTGCGTGGATGTGACGCATGCTTCCCCCAACCTTTTCTCATTTTTGTATTTTAATTTTTTTGATTTTGCGTCATGTTTACCGCAAATAAACGTTTTTTCTTTCTTTCTTTCTTTTCTAATAAATAAAAGTAATAAAATATTCTCACTAGAATTCCCTGTGTCGTGGAGATTTGTTAGTTTCGTCTTACACATAGTGGGTATTATAGGTGGGCACCTAAGTAACAACGGTCTATAATATTTGTGAAGTGAAAATAATCTAATGTTATTCCAATACGATAAATTCAATTAAACATATTGTAATAAAGTTAGATGCATTAAATTTAAACGTGTGTGTGAATGTGTGTTTTATGCTCATGAGTTGAGGAACTTCTCTGTGCTTTCATAGTTCATTCCTGCCAGAAATTTTAGAAGGTGATTTTTACATTTATTTCTAGTCATGGTCAGTATATCAATTTCACTGTTGAGCTTACTGTAAATAAATGGTCCCAAATAAAGAAAGCATCTGTTGCCAAAATCTACATTTAGGTTTATGCCATTTCTAATAACGTCACAACTTCAATATCTATGTTCATATTCATTTAGGTATTTATTATTTTCAAATATTCCAGTAGTTACTGCCTTTAAAAGTCTTTCTTTAGCTCTTCCATACTCATTAAAAGAAAAATGGTTTTCTTTACATTTCATCATGTTTTTCTGGTATCATTCTCCTGCACTTATATCCCAATTTATTTATGGTCTGCAGAACATGTCCCTTTCTTCTCTTCTTCTCTATCAGTCGTTATATCGGTAGTCACCCCCATTCTAGCCATATCATCTTTCACACCGTCCATCCATCGTTTCTTTGGTCTTCCCCTACTCTTATAACCAACTACATTCATACTCAAAACATGTTTTTCTTGTATGTTGCTTCACGTGAACTATGAAAATAGTTGCGTCGTTTTCCTTTACAAAAACACGATTCCGATAAATGAGTTGAAGATTAAATTTACCTATTAGGTAAATAAATTGAAGTCTGCAATGGAAATTGTAGGAAACAATTTTCTTACATTGTAACAGCGAATCAATTTTCACCTCCCCCTTATGAGCTAGGCCAAATATGATTGGTCATTAGAGAGTGCTCTGCGATCGAAAAATTTGTTTTACCTCCTTTCTGGAACTGTTTTTATTATTGCACTCCTGCTAGTACACATAACCTACATAATTTATATACCATTGTTTAGATAATTTAATGGAAATTAATATTGTAAAAAAATCCCGTCAATCAATGTATGAAACCTGAAAACATTGTAGCTTGCGAGAAAATCAATTAATCGAGTCAATTTTTTTTTAAATACATTCAATTCAGCCATTTGAGGAACCCTATTTAAAATGGCTCTTTTATTATTATTATTTATTTTAATTATAGTTAATAAAAACCTAACTGATATAATATTTCCAACTTAACCCTCTTCCGTTGCCTAGCAACCAACAAAGCAGACCTAAATAGTCTTTGACAGTACGTAAAGATTGCGAGGTGAGAAATTTTACCCATACTGATGGGTAAAAAAGCAGTCAAAACATACTTCAAGAAAAGTCGTTTAAATATTTTTCTGTTTTTGAATGAGCGTTATGAGGCGTGCACTTTTGGATTTTCTAAATGTTTTTATTGCTCATGCTAGCGGATAGCTCATGACATAAAGAGGTGCTTTATAGAATATGAATAAAAAATGTTGACTAATTAAAAAGTTATGCGACAACGCGAAATTTTGCGGGTATTCTGATAAGGCTACATAGTTTCAAGATGACAATGCGTTATTTTACGTAAGTAACGATAAAGCACTGGATCAAAATAATTTTGTTTTTTTTTCTCCTTAACTGAATCGATGGTCTATTAGTCGGAAGCACTGCTGCTGAGCATGAGGTCCTGGGTTCGATTCCCAGTTCGGGCAAAGTGTTTTCCAATAAGAATTTCTCAACAGCAGCCCGGAGTCCGGATATGTAGCCGGTTGATGGCAATAAGCTCGTCCCTATTACATGGGACTTAAACATAGCTGGCGAAATGTGTGTTTACTACTAGAAAAACCTCTGACTAATCCTTCGGGGGATGCAGGTGTCATGTTCTGTTATGTTATGTTTCTTTATTTTTTCTCAAATGTCACATAACTTTAAAAACGTGCTAAAAATTAAGTTGCGTTTGAGATCTCGAATATTAGTTTTGTTGGGGTTCGTTTTCTGTTTGACGTTGACTAAATATCAGTACATTTCATGCATCCTTCTGCAATAATATAACAAAGACCGTTTGTCTACCGCACCGTGAACGGGACGTCAACGAGAACGAGATGCCGATTGCCGACGCCGAAGTAGCGACAACAAATTTACTATGGCCTTGTAATCTCGTTTCTCGTTAACGTCCCGTTCACGGTGCGGTGGCCAAACAGTGTCAGGGTATCATCACCCGATTCTTGTAACAATTCTCGTTCTCTGTGTTAATGATTTATTTTAACCGTTTGGTAACATGAAAGCTCCTACCCGTATCTTCAAATTTATCCTTGGTAACATCGTCATTGTTATTTCCTTATTTCACTATTTTTTTTATTTGTTTTCTTTAATTAATTTCCTGCTATTCTCCCAACAAGACCATCATAAATTTGCATAAAAACATCATTTCTATAAACCACAAATATCATAAAAGGCAGTAAAGTTCTACAAAATGAATTACTGCGAACTAATTTTCTCATAAACATCTTATTTACCCTATTTACCTTACATAAGGCAATGTTCTACAAACAATGCAACTCTCTTAATGAAATGAAATGAAATGAAATGAAATTGTTTATTCTGTAAATAGGATATCGGAATCACTTTTACACGTCATATTAAAAAAAAAAAAAATAAGCTAGTTGAGTTCGGCGTTTCCTATCTGACTACTCTGAGAAGAAAGGCCGAAACAAACTCAGAGGTCATAGTCTCTTTTAAAGTCCAGACATAATCTTGGTCAGGCCATATGAGGACCATGTAGATTAGTGTCTGAAATGGTCTTTTGAGGAAAGAACCACACAGATTTGAGTGAACCTGTCCAATCAGTGCAAGCATTTGTCAGTAATCGTGGAGCTCAACTCAGAACTTAAGGAGCTCAACTCGACGAACAATACCAAAGAAAGGACATTTGGGTAGGCCGCATAAACTACTCAAACTGCCAGACCATAATTAAAACTAACTGAAAAATGAAAATAATAATGATATCCACATAGTCCTCACATTCACAATAATTAATTAAAATAATATAATACTTTACAAAGTAATCATGTCATTTTGAATATAATTTTCAACAATGTCAATGTGTATATAAAACTGGTATATTTTCATGATTTTACAAAATAATTAAAATGTTAAGTTTTATGACAAGGCTTAGCAGAGCGAGCAGTTCAATCCCATGCTTTTTTATCTTCTAAATAATCTGAAATTTTATAATACCCTTTTTTACAAAGTTTGGTTTTAATACAGATTTTAAATCTATTAATGGGTAAGTTTCGAATGTCAATGGGAAGTTTGTTGTAAAAGCGTATACATTGACCCATGAACGAGTTGCCTACTTTGTGGAGACGTGTGCGATGCACAGCAAGATTGTGTTTATTCCTGGTATTTAAACTATGAATATCGGACATTTTCTTAAAATTTAATATATTTTTGTGTACATACAATAGGTTTTCAAAAATATATTGTGAAGCTACAGTCAGTATATTTATTTCTTTGAATTTTTCTCTAAGGGAATCTCTTGGACCTAGGTTGTATATGGCTCGAACAGCCCTTTTCTGTAGAACAAAGATAGTATCAATGTCCGCACAGGTTCCCCAGAGAAGAATCCCATATGACATAAGACTATGAAAATAACTAAAATAAACAATTCTGGCTGTATCCACATCAGTTATCTGTCTAATTTTTTTAACAGCATAGGCGGCCGAACTTAGTCTTCCTGACAATTTTTCTATGTGTGGGCCCCATTGTAATTTACTGTCAATAGTGATTCCAAGAAAAACTGTCGACTCAACAGGGTCCAACTCTGTTCCATTTACTTGAACATTGGTATATAGCTGCCTGACATTTGGCATTGAAAATTTAATGAGTTTAGTCTTTTTTTCGTTCAGTAGAAGATTATTTACATTAACCCTTCGTATGCCCGGTAAGTGGATCCACGCGAGACACAATGGCTTTTTAATTGTTTCTGTAATTACGGCATTCAACCGGTTAAACCAATGCACTACTTTAGAGAGTGCATCGATAACTTGTTCAAAGTTGACTAACTAACGTTTGATTTTAAAAATGAGCGAAGTGTCATCTGCGAATAATACTATCTTGTGATTATCCCTTATGTGATAAGGTAAATCATTTACATAAATTAGAAATAAGAAAGGCCCAAGAATTGAACCTTGCGGAACGCCCATGGTGACCGCAGATCCTGCAGATTTCTTGCCATTAACATCGACCCTCTGGATTCTGTTGTTCATATAAGAAGTCAGAAGGTCAAGAGCCTTGTCCCTCATACCATAGTGGTACAGTTTCCTGGTGAGTGTATCATGATGTACGCAATCGAAAGCTTTAGACAAGTCGCAGAAAATGCCAAGAGCATCTTGCGACTCCTCCCAGGCCTCGAATATGCTCTTCAGTAATTCTACGCCCGCGTCTGTAGTTGAACGACCCTTTGTAAAACCAAACTGTTTCAGATGAAGTAGATTATATGCATTGAAATGTCCTAACATTTGTTTTAAAATTAATTTTTCAAAGATTTTGCTCAAAGTAGGTAATATTGAAATAGGGCGAAAATTTGTGGGATCAGTTGTGCTGCCAGATTTGAACAGTGGAATCACTTTGCTAAGTTTCATCAGATCAGGAAATACACCAGATGCAATACAAGAGTTAAAAACGACTGCTAAAAAGGGTGAAATTACATCAATTATTGAGGACACGGTATGTACTGATAATCCCCAAAGGTCAGCAGTTTTTTTTACATCAAGATTTTTAAAAGATTCTATAATGTCTTTAGCAGTAATAACTGTGAATTCAAAAAGTTTGTCACATTCTGGTACACATTCTTTAAGTATTGAGTAAGCAGAAGTAGAGGACGACGATGACAGAGTTTTGGTTGTTAAAATAGGAATATTAGTGAAAAAAATTTCAAACTCAGTTGCCACCTCTACGTCTGCCTTAATATCTACATCATTAATTTTTAGATGGAAGTCACGATTCCGTACTGTCGTTCTTCCCGTTTCTGAATTAATAATATTCCAAGTTGTTTTAATTTTATTTCCAGAAGATTTTATTTTATTTTTAATGTGTATGGCTTTTGCTGAGGAACAGGCTCTTTTAAAAAATTTTGAATATTTCTTAACAAATTCTTTAAAAGTTTCATCATAGTTATATGTTTTTTCATGATACAATTCAAATAACCTCTGCCTACTTTTGTAAATACCTGGTGTTGCCCAATCACTGAATGTAATGCGGTCACAAACAGGCAATGTTTTTGAGGTGAAAACCTTCCTAAACTCACTATTGATGAGGTTAAATAGTAAAGTGTAAGCTTGATCCGGGTCATTTTTATAAGGCAAACCGGGTAGTTTTTCCATTAAATTATTCTTAAGTTGGCCTAAGCGACTTTTATTTACAGGAATAAAACTCACAAGTTTTCTTTGTGCTCTGACTGTTTTCTGAGGGAAAGTGACTAACTGGCCACAGTGATCAGAGTCTAACTCATTTATAATTAAATGGAAGGTCTTAAGTTTGTAAAAATATTGTCAATACAGGTAGCACTAGTGGCAGTTATTCTAGTCGGCTCAAAGAATATATTGTACAAATTACATGACTTTAATAAAGTTATAAATTTATTTACTACAGCAGATTTTTCCAGTATATTAATGTTGAAATCTCCACAGACTACAACTGTTTTATTACTGTTACAAGTCTTTAATAATACTTCTTCCATATATTTCTCAAAAATATCATATGAAGCACATGGGGGCCTGTACACGCTCATTACAATGAACTGCTCAAGCTCAATGCAAGCTATTTCAATAACTCGCTCAACAGAGAGGCTCACAATATCCTTACGTTCTTTAAATTTCAAATTGTTACGAACAATTATTAAAGAGCCACCACGTATCATATTAACTCTGCTGAATGAGCTGGCAACCTGGTGGTTGTTAAAGCTGAACATGAACTGGTGGACTTTCAACCAATGTTCAGTTACACATAGGATATCAATATAACTACAGTTCATGAACAGCTCCAATTCTAATTCTTTACCTATCACACCCTGTATATTTTGATGAACTATTTTTAGAGTATTATTATTATTACATTTATTAAGATTACTATAATTCGATGGGTGAGATATCAAAGAAGAACTTTTAGTAACATTTTGATGATTTAAACCAGTATTTAAATTTTCTTCATTTATTAAGCAAGAGGTTTTGTCTATTGTCCTAATTTCTAATTTAAATGATAATTAATGTCATTAGTTGTTGCCAAATTATTGGCAGAATTATTTAAAATGTCATTGCATTGCTCAAAAGAAGCAAGTTGTTTAGCCAAATTTTTGGCTGAAATAGAAAAAAAATATGATAGCGACACAGCTATCTGTCCTTTGTAATAGTTAGAAAAAACGCACTTACGCTCGAGGAACCCTACTTCTGGCTAATTTGACCTTCGATGACTAACTTTCTCGCCGCGGCATGCAATAGCTTGAACAAATTGTACATTAAACGAAAATATAATGCTGATATTAAAGTCTGCAAGTATTCTTTGATTAGGTTTCTTTTGACCTCCAAATATTGGAAAATTTGGAGCTATATTGGTCAGGTTATCTTATTTAAAAGCAGTAGTGGCCCAGTGTTAACGGCCGCGACTTACGAGTTGTAGGTCGTAGGTTCGAACCCAGACAGGCGCTTTATGTGTTCATTATTTCATCACCACTACTCTCAAAACGGTGAAGGAAAACATCGTGAGGAAACCGGCATGTCCTAGAACCAAAAATTCGAAGACATGTGACATCTACCAACTGACCTCTCAACGAGAGGAGGCCTGTGTTCCAGTAGCGGGAACATTATAGGAAGATTATTGTATCTAATTTAAGGCACGATAATATAATTAATTGGTGAACTTTGCATTGGCGCGTGTAAGAAATACAATGTGAAATTAAGGATTAAAATTATCTTAAACATAATATACAATGTGGAAAAGACAATACGATAATAAATTAAAACACTAGCAATACATAAATTCATACGCAGAAGTATTTCGCAACTATCAAATAAATCCGAACAACTAAATAACAAAAGTATTTTTTTTTTCAAAGAAACTAGTAGTGATGGGCTCATGGGTCGACTAAGTATGGTTTTTGCCAATCTCCATAAAATTTAAGATTTTTACAATTATTTCCTCTTATATTAATGTATGTTAAACTTTACAATTTATTCATAAACTACTCGTCGCAGATGTAACTGCTTGAGTACAATTTTTAGTTAGTTTTAAATTAATAGTATCCGACAAGTCAGAGGTGCGTGCCATTGGTTCGAACTCGAGACCTATGACTTGGCAGTCCGACGGTCACACCACTTATAGCTTATCACTGTTATTAGATAATACGTTAGATAAGTTTGGTTTACTAAAGGCGTATAACCAAATCAATGAAAGCGTAGGTACACACAGCTACACATCAAGCTATACAAATCCAGTTTATGCTGATCTCGCTTTGTATAGGATTTCCGTACAATACGAGGTCAGTTTATACTGGAAATATATAGCTTGATGTGTGTACATATTTACTATATTAAAGATTCAGTCACTTTTACGACTAAGTCGCTTCATAGGGTAGATTTTATCACCATCAATTTATCTCCTTGCCCTTCACAGCGGAATGTATTTACGATTTATGTTGTTAGCATATAAAAATATTAATTTGTATCAGACGTAATAAAAGACAATAAAATTATGGACAACAATTAGTTAATACCTATTTAAGATTATAGAAACGCTGATCCTCAAAATGTTTTTCCAAGCAAAATAAATTAACAAAAAGTTCGTGAATTCGCTAACAGTATATTTAATAATAATAATGCGGACGGTGAGCAATGGGTAGTTCGCCGTCCGATAAGGACCGAGCCCGGATCGACAGCGCGTTGTGTTCCACGCACGTCGCAAAGAGATGTCAGCAGATCTGACGGGGTCCGATAGGGCCAATGCCCGCCGGGGTTGCGGTTTTGTCCGTCAGGGTTACCATGGCCCCTGGCAATACAGGCAATATTAGTATGTAGATTTTAACAAAAAACTTTCATAGTTAATGTCATTTAACACATTCAAAGATAATTAACTCATTTGTTTATTTTCTAACCACACAATGGTCAGTTAGCATAATTCCATATGTAATTTGAATGATTACATTATGCAGAATTATATTAATTTGCTTGTTCTTTTGTTTATGTGCTAAAACCTGCGCTAGCGCTTTGGATTCGTTTTCTATGATTTCATGCTAATCAACTTCTGTCACGTTTAGCTAATTATACTTTGTCATTGTCTTCGTGTGTTGAGAAAAAAGTGCATTTATTCAAATGACTATTACTATTTTTAAACTTAATATACTTTTTGTCCTATGAATTCAGTAATGCTCACTTAGGGGGTGACCTTTCGGGCACGCCACAATTGCGGCGATAAGTCCCCTCGTTGAGGTGTGCCTAGAGAAGCGCCACGGCGTCCTCACCTTCCGCCTGCCGCTTGTCATCACCGGACACGGTTGTTTTGGGAGGTTCCTGTTCAGGATAAGGCGGGAGGAAACGCCCAGGTGCCATCATTGTGTGGATCGCCCGGAGGACACGGTGGAGCATACGGTGGAGGTCTGCAGGGTTTGGGCGGAGCATTGCCGTGGCCTCGTGGAGGCGATCGGCGGCAGTGATCTCTCGCGTCCGGCCCTGGTCTCGGCCATAGTACGGAGCGAGAGAGCATGGGAGGCCGTCACCTCTTGCAAAGCAGTAATGCTTGCGAAGGAGGAGAGGGAGAGGCAAATTTCGCGCCCTCACGCCCCTAGCCGCCGCAGGAGACACCCTGGGCGTCGGGAGTCGCAGGCCGATTCCCGGCCACCGTAGATGCGGGCTTGCGGATGGTGAGCAATTGGTAGCTCGCCGTCCGATAAGAACCAGGCCCAGGTCGACGGCGCGTTGTGCTCCACGCGCGCCTCAAAGAGATATCTGACGGGGTCCGATAGGGCCAATGCCTGCCGGGGTTGCGGGTTTGTCCGTAAGGGTTACCGTGGCCCCTGGCAATACAGGTAACTGAAGGAACACAGGTGGGTTTTAGTCAGTAAGAGTCTGTCACGACCTCCCGCTCCACCCAGAGCGGAAGAAGTTACTTGATAATTTCCCACCCAAAAAAAAAGAAAAAAAAGGGGGTGACCTTTTGTGATCGTTGAACGGAAAGTGCCATAAATGATAGGCTATCAAAAAGAGACTCAATCTAATTTTTCATTGTCTTATCTAATAAGTAGTGTTTGTTGATAACATAATCTTAGGATATAACTTTGTTGATAGGGGCTGAACTGAAAATAAATTATAAACAAGAGACCTTATAGATAATACGGTAAGTATTACCTACTTATCTAGCAATACTAAGCCGGATCCATCAGTTTTGGCTTATTCAAAGTTCACTTTTCGTAATGAAATTCGTAAAAACCTGCGGATTTGTTTGTATCTTCCGAGTAACTTGAAACAAAAAATTTCACTCATTAGATATGATCAAATGTTTGTCCTTATCGTACACACGAGATTAGATACTTTAAGAGTTACTGAGATACTTTAAGAGTTTATAAGAGTTACTGTGCTTATTTTTTGTTATACTTAACATTCAGGTTACATTAATCTGAGTAAAATGTAAATTCCCGATTGTGGAGCAAGAATACCTAAGTAATGGACCTCCATTGATTGACCTCACAAAGAATGTGCGCTACATTGTCAAACGCCTTCCAGAAATCCACAGGGGTTCCCCAAGGCACAAAGACCATTCTTTTTCAAACAAAGAGAACGAATCTGCTCTAATCTTCTAAACGATAACCTTTAACCACCCGTTGGTGATAATCGTCGTTAAACTATTGTTTAGTTAACGTGACTGAAATAAAACTTCCACAACTATTGTTATTTAATTTAAATTTTGCAATTAAACCATTGTTTAACAATTGCTTATTGGCCATTATTATTGTTTATTGGTCGATTAACGATTGTTTTACCATATTGTGAAGTAATCAATTCGGTTTTATATGAGAATAAAATTATATTTATTGCTTTATAAGGTGGGTGACGTAGATATTCGGAAATTGCGTCGATGCACTATGGTTCATCTAGAACATGCTAGCTGGACAAATCTATTTTCTGCGATTTTTGGTTCCCAAGGACTTTCTTATTACATGTTATGACTGCCTAATTTCGTTTTGGTGTAAGGGGAACCATTTTGGGGAGAGAGGGAGTGGTGCTTATAGACTATGTAAAAAAAATCCAGTTCATACTTTAAAAAAAATATATATTATGAAAACAAACAACCATGAGTAATCTGCACGCTAACAGCTAACAGCTATTAGTCAATTACATAGCACAAAAAGTTCTAGCAGGTAGAATTTAGCGATAACTGTCTACACCAAACAATTTTCAAGAATGTCAAAAACTTGTAATCCAATGGATAAAACCACTATCATATGAGGACACTGAGGCCCTCCTGCAGCACACATCATAACTCACTCATTCATGCACACACTTACTCTCATGCACAACTTTTACAGTTACACACATACAGGTCACACACACACACACACATCCTACACTAACATACATACCATAACACAGATCACATAATTATGCCCACCTCACCTCACATTACATACACAAAACGCAAACTAAGTTATATTTAATCTAATCTAATCTAATTCTTAAAATTGTAATTAATTATAAATGGTAAACAGTGGCATTTCTTGTATACTTTATGTAAATTTAAGTTACGGAAGAGGGGAGTGTCCTAATACAGGCATTTACTTGCTTAAAGGGGCACTTCTATTACTAGTATGTAGTACAAGCTTGTTAAAGAAAATAAACTATTTGTATTTGTAACTCTCTATTTTTTTAAATAAATCTAATTTTTACTTAGTGTTGTAAGTTAATAATTATACGTATAATTATACTCTATAATTATCGTTATTACTTATTTCTTCTTCTTCTGATGATTTATCAGCAGTATAATCCTGCAGCATGCTAAAATTGGATATAAGGATTTGCACAGGATTTAAAGAAGGAGCTATTATTAAATTTAACACTGCAGAAGGCAGGCTACCTGTTTTTTTTTTGGAAACCTCTCTTAGGCTGTTTATAAAAGGGTCAGATGTGATCAAAAATCTTACTTAGAAGATCGACACCTGTTCTCCTTTTCGTTTTATCACTGGACTGTCAAACCCTTTACTTTGACGTCCAGCCGTTGAAGGTGCAGTGGAAAGAGATGGCTGTGCATGGTGAGTGACAACTTAAACTCGAAATCTTTCCGTGTCCAAAATATGTAAGAAAAAAGGGGAAAAAATGGTAAAAATGGAATTTAATTTAAAATAATTAAAAACCCATTTGTAGCTTGCTAACTTTTTTTTGTATAATAAGATAATAACTTCAATAATCATCACTAAATTAAACCAAAACAACTTTTAAAATCGCTTTTATAAGTTTTCGCGTCAAATGCAAAATTCCTAAAGATAATCAGTTTACTTACCCTTTTCTTTATTGTCTATGATACTAGAAAAGAATTTTTGGCATATTCGACATCGAATTTTGTCCAGCTAGCATATTCTAGATGAACCATAGTGCGATGGTGTGAAATTTCCGGATATTGAGATTTAGTTAATTCTAGGTTTTTCTTATTCTATTGTTGTATGATTCTAACGTCAATAATGATCATCATTAATTCATTCACCATAAAATTTGATCAATATAATAACTTATGTAGTTATTATATTGATAAAATTACTCTAATCCACACAGATAAACAATTTTTTTGATAAATTAACCGTGATATCGGTCATTTGCGACAATGAATGATTTGTGGTAATGACATTGGCAGTGATCAAAATTGTAATAATGATTAGGATAATGTTTAAAGGCGCTATCAGGGTAATTCTTGTTGCCATTCTGTTTAAAACTAGACGTTTAAGATGGTGATACTGGTGCAATCTAAAGAAGAAGAAGAATAAGAAGTTGTAGGCTGACCAGCTGTGACTTGTATGTTCGTATGGTGTGTAAGAGTTTTAAATGGGTGCTTTAGGTCGTTTTTTGAATAATTATGAATACCTTTACCTCCAAAAATCACCCTCGCAATCTGACTCCAGAAATTGACTGAAAATCGCAATATTTCTTATTCGAAATAAATGTATTTTTTCGACAAATCTGACTCGAATTTTCCATTGTTCCAGATGAAATTGGAGCACAAGACAACGATTACAACATGGCGTCGATAAATTCTAACGAGAAAAGTCCAGGGGATCCCCCGGACAAGAAACTTGCTGTAGCTGAAGCAGACGCCGAAAAACAGCCGCTTTCAGGAGTAAGTATTAATAAACAATGTAAATAATAACACTCAGAAGACTAGGCTAAGCCCATAAAGTAAGGCTATATGGACCAAAGGGAAGACCTCAACCTCGATAAGAAAGGCAAATTAGACATTAAAGAATCTTCTTTAGCGAGCTAAGCTTGAGATTCCAGGGAATTTCGTAGAATATGTTATGCCGTCGGCTACCAGTTGAATTTTCTTTTACTGCCTCTTATAGTGATCACAAACTTGTGTCACCTTCATTCAATAGTTTTACCTTGATATTTTTTGGAAGTTACCAATCTGTGAATGTGGAATGGTCATTTTAGTGTATGTCAAAATAACTCCTATTGATATGTTCCCATGTCATATCTCCAGAATTAGCATACCAATAGAGGTAGGTTACAGAAACTAATAGTTCCAATTTTAACATTTTACTTATTTGTTCTTCTCTGCTTACCCTCTTGGAAGAATGCTGTGATTGTAGGTATTACTCTTTATTATATCCTCATTACTCATTGCTTACTGTGTTAATATGTATCTGAATCTGCTTAATACTTTAATGGCTTTGTCAGATAGTATCATTGCGATCTACAGCATGATTTTTACTAGCAGAACTAGCTTTATTAGCACTGAAAGTCTTATTAACACTAATTGATTTGGTGTTGTCTTCATTTTTTTATTCACCACAAACATCTTCTTTACTCGCATCATTATGAACTACATACATATGCCCTTGATACTTAGTACCTATATAACCTCTTTTTGTCGTTCGACCAAATAAATGTTTTAGTGTAGTCTTCATTTTTGTATTCACCACAAACATCTTCTTTACTCGCATCATTATGAATTACATTAATATGTCCTTGATACTTAGTATCATCTCTTTTTGTCGTTCGACCAAATAAGAATCATGTTGTTTGGATATTTCCCAAATGAACAATAATCATCAAACGTATTTTGATTAAACATGGCGCTAGAAATGTATCAGACCTATTAAAAATTAAAATAAAAACTAATCAGAACCCCAATTAAGTAAATACACTAAAAACTAATATAAACCGGTGACGATCAATCATAAATCGATTTTAAATCGATCTGATTGTGGCTAATATACTTACTTGTGATTAATCCTTAATCGTTTATGATAAGTATCACGTTTTTCAGGCTTAAGTTTTTAATTTGAGCGTTAAATTTGTTATTAAAAACTCATTCTGAGATGTCCCTAATCTAATGACCCATTAATTCAAAATAATTATGACAAGCTCGGTCACTACGGTTTGTCACAAGTTTAAATAGCTCTGGAACATTCTGAAAATGCAATCTACTTATTTTCGCTTTCTTTAAAACCAGGGACTCAATTACCCAAAAATTAAGATACCTTTATATTTCAGTATGACGTCATACCGTTAAATAAGGGTTACCGATATATTTCGATACCGTTTTCTTTTTAGTTGCGGAATTTTGAGGTTGGAAATGCATACTGGTATATTTCAGTAGCAACACTATAACCTTTATAAATGTTTCGGTAGCAGTACCTTTATAAATTGGGGTTTTCTTTGACGCACCGCCGCCGCCGTTTTTATTTCCGATCGGAAGGACACGACTGTGTAAGCACCCGCGCCGCGCCATCTCGCATGTTTTTTGGTACCGAAATCGTGTAAAGGTTAAATAACGGTTTAGCCCAACCTATACTTATAAAGGTATCGGTATAGCTCAACCTTTATTTAAAACCAGTACCGGTAATTTTTTGAGGTATCTTAACCTTTAACCGTAACCGCTTTCAGTCCCCGCTTAAAACTGCTTTTGGAAAATGTCCTACCAATCTATTTTAAGTGAAAAGAAATAAACAATTGACTATCAATTGACTATCATTATTGCACTTTACTTACAAGAAACTCTCAACAAGCCTTGATTTTGTGATAAGTGACGAAATTAATATTATCATCGTCTAGGCACTAAGCTCTGCTACTAAAAATTACGTAATCACATTACATTGTGCAAAAATGATTTACCTTGGCCAGTTCCAATCTGCCTTCCTCAACTGACTGCCTCGTTGGTCTAGTGGTCGCAAAGCGCTACTGCTGAGTATGAGGTACTGGGTTCGATTCCCGGGTCGGGCAAAGAGTTATTGGGTTTTTCCATCTGGAATTTCTCAGTAGCAGTCCGGAGTCTGGATTTGTGCCCGGTTGATGGCAATAGGCTCGCCCCCTATACATATTATATATAATTAATTAAACTAAATACTGAAATAAATTAGACGTATCAAATTCATTGATATTAAAAGAATAGCTTGTCCACTTTGAAATGACGCGGCCTACTACCGCATTACCTATAGAAATCCGGTAGTGGGACGCGTCATTTCAGAGTGGACAAAGTAAAACTAAATTAGACGTTGATCTAAAGCTATAATGACAAAAAATGGAAAACATCCTTCTCATTGAAATATCACTCCTTGTATTTAATTTAGTATTGAAATCTTCGATTGTAAGTTATTGTAAGTTTTTTTTTTCTTGAGGACACTAACAAACTGTTGTCGATTTATAAAAAAAAAAAACAAAATCCGCAGTAAAAAGCATTTTTATAATCTCTAGAGTGACTACCAAGGAACAAATACTTACCTATGGTGACTACAAAGCGGATATTGAAATGATAAGCGAATTCATATCAATTGAATAATCCCTTTGATAGCAAATTCGACGTCTATCATGTTTTTTTAGTAATATTTTATTCGGATTATTTGGTCCGTCCGATTAAAGGCTCTTGCAGACCAGCGCGATATCGCGGACGCTACAGGCAGCGCGACCCTTGTAGCGCTCGCTCGCGATATCGCGCTGGTCTGCACGAGCCTTTAGTAGTCAATATAGTATTTTCGTTATTAGTTTTGTTTTGCTTAAAACGATCAGTGTCGAAATTGTTTTTCCTTATTTTTCCGCAAGCTGTGGAACTTCTTCAGTCTAGAGTTAGTCAGCGAAACGTAAGTGCAATTCATGTAATCCATTCAAAAAATTTACCCTCGATACCTTGAGATTGGCGGCTTCGTGAGCCGTCCAAGAGGACCACGAAACCGGATAACTACAGCATGATTAGATCAGTTTATCTTTACCACCAGCCTGCGTAATCTTCACCTGGCCTCAGTACAGGTGCAAGAACAGCTTCGAGACTTTCATAGACTGACTGTTTGCGCTCGAACTTTTAGAAGGAAATTTGGCCTGAAACCTCATAAGCCAATCTCAATGGTCCCAAACAGACACGAGTTCACAGAATGGAGCGCTACCATTTTGCACGCGAACATTTACATTGGACTCAACGTCAATGGAGCCAGGTTCTTTTTACGAATGAAGCCAAGATTATGCTGTATGGAAATGATGGATGAAGGAAAGTCTACCGAAGACAGGCAGAATGTTTTCAGCAATATTGCATAAAAGAAAAGGTGTGTATGACTGGGGGGCATGGACAGTCTAGGGCGGAATTTCCACAGAAGGAAAAACTGGCGTTGGGGTTGTGACAAGACCACGGTTGCCATCACTAAATAGCGACCGATACATTCGTCAATGCCTACAAGCTCATGTGATGCCAAATGCTGAGTTTGTAGGCCAGGATTTCATTTTTATGCATGACCAGCTTCCGCCAGTGGCTTCTTCCGCGTGGTATCTTTATAAATTATAGCCTACGTTACTCAGTGATAATATAGCTTTCTACTAGTAAAAGATTTTTTTTAAATCTGATCAGTAGTATTTGAGTTTATTCATTACAAGCAAACAAACATACAAAAAATCTAACCTTTTCTCTTTATAAATTAGTTGAGATTAGTGTAGATAAATAGATTAGAGAGATATAGATTCGATTTGTAATACTTACGTTGCGAACAAGCAGATACATTGGGCTAATTAGATTATAATTAGGGCATCCCATTCATTGATATTGTTCTTAGGTGGGCTGTCCCCATACACCTATGTTGTCCCAAGCAGGAAGATTTATAAGGGTGGCAACTGTGGGTCATAAAAGGATTTTATTTCTGTAAAAAAATTGTTACATCTTATTTAACCAACATCAATATTATTATCTTTTGTCATATCACGGGAATCCCAGCAGGCCTAACATGACACACGCGACAATTATCTCTCGCGTGACAAATTTTTATCTATTTCTGTAGTTTTATTGTTTTTTGACAGCTACGCCATACAAAATACTCGACTCGTTCTGTCAAATTTGATGTTTTGTCGACAAACCCTAACATGACACGTTAGCTATCTCGATTTTTGACAATTCAACACGAGATAATCAGCGTTTTTTCTATGATTTTGTCGTATTTAGTCGTCCTCGATTTTGACGATGATAGACAAAAAGACAAAATTATGATACATAAGAAACTGATAAAATATGGGTATGAGCAATACCAGTGTGAGTTCCTTTCGGCGGCCGCGAGAGAAACTGTGGTGGAGGAGAGCGCTATTACGTAGATGACTATTACTTTCAGTAATAACCAGTCACTTTACCAATTATGGTGATTAACGAAATCTCAGGGATTATGGCTGTATGGCAATAACAAACCCTCGCAACATAATTACTAAAATCACCAGTTTATTTCCTAAGGGTGGTGATCAACAATTTTTATGGTTATAATAGCGGAATCAACTCCAGCTGCCAATTTATCTGAACGTCAGTCCTTTTGATGAGTGTGGTGATTAACAAAATGTGCAATGACTTTATGGTGATTGTTACAATAATAAACTTCGATTTGTCAAATTATGATCGTCGGCCCCTTTTTCATTTTAAATTCTGTCATTTAGTATTTTTATTTCAGCATGCCAAAGTAATCATTTAATTTTAATCAAAAAGTCGGTTACACAAAAATCTACACGTAAATAATTAAAAGAGAGAATAATTAAGAGAGGGAAACGTTTATTCAATAAAATACATACTAATCCATGCATAAAATTGAATGAATGAAACGGAACTTCAAGCCGATGTTGCTATCATAAAAATAATTTGTTTTAATCATTTGCAACATCGGTCTCTCGTCGCGCGATAAAGTGTCAAAGTGCCTTTTTCGAGTTTACTCGTAGTTTACGGTCATGTTAGGCATTAGAATGACGTCAGAATAGTAGAACAATTACGATAAAACGAGAAAAAGGGCGTTCTCGCGCTTGTCATGTTAGCCCTGCAGGAGTCCTTTATCGCTTTATCATTTAATTTTTGGTCCACCGGCTAAAATGCATAGTTGTAACAGACGGACGTTGTTGTAAGGTTACAACCTGGGTGACCGAGCTCTGCTCTGGTGAAAATAGAAAATGCTCATTTAATAATATAGGATAGTACTTACTAATTCCATACTGTCATGATAGTAGGTACTAACTAATTCCATGCTGCCATGATCATTATTCTAATGACAATAATGTCATGTCACTTTTCATTATCTTGTTCTGAACTTTGGGTGACCGAGCTCTGCTCGGGTGAAAATACGGAAAAAAATAATTTTACCCAGATATGAGAACTAGCTAGATCGATTTTTCGCCCCCGTAAACCGCTATATTGAAACTTTCATCGAAATCCTTAGAGCCGATTTCGAGAACGTGAGTAGGTACAAATATTGCTCGTTTAATAGTATATAGCTTTTTTTTTTTGGTGGGAAATTATCAAATAACTTCTCCCGCTCTGGCCGATCCACACAATGGTGACACCCGGGCGTTTCCTCCTGCCTTATCCTGAACAGGAACCTCCCAAAACAGCCGTGTCCGGTGAGAACCTGCGTCAGGCAGAAGGTGAGGACGCCGTGGCGCCTCCCTAGCCACTCCTCAAAGAGGGGACTTATCGCCCTCTCCATGACGCCATGACATCCCGCCGGAGCTCTTCCCACTGTGCTGTGATTTCTCGCGGCAGCGGAGTTAAGCCCCGGCGGTTCGCCTCATCGCGCCACTCACAAATGTGCGCGAAGACCTTTGCCTCCAGATCTCATGGCGGTAATCCGGCAAGGAGGCTCGCCGCCTCACAGGAGATCTTGCGGTATCCTCGGGCCAGCCGGATGGCCATGACCCTCTGGGACGCGTTCAACCGGCGGGCTGGCCGCAGCCTCAATGAACACGCCCACACTGACTCCTAGTTGGTCTCTCCTAAGTTTTAGATGATAAAGAACATACAGAGTCAAGTAGTCACAGCAAAACACGAAATATAACTATCTTATCAACAAAAGTAAATACATATAGTTGCCTCGGACTCAAAAGAAACTAATAACAAACACAATTGACATTGTAATCAACAATTACTAATAAAGTAGATACTATTTATATGTCCTCAATGTTGTGAAAGTTATAGATAATGAGCTACTTACTGCCAATGTTAATATGGACTGTGTAGATACCCGGGAATATAGGTTATCATGAGTACAGTGTACCTGTTTTTTTTTCCAACTGTGCCCATTAAATTTTGCCTCTACTTATTTAAACTAGTCTTTAGCTAAAGAACAATCTACTTGAATTACAAGAAATTCCAAAGGTATTAATAACACCGCAATTAAATAAAACCGCTTTTCTTGAAGTGTTTTGTTCTCTTTTCGTCTTTGGTTGATCTAAAAAATACTCTATCCATTATCTCAAGAACTCTCGTTAGTGCAGCACGTTACTCTTGTGAGTCAATTTCTTGACCTCCTTATACAATGTGACCTTCACTTCCTTTTATCTTTGTAATATTGTTCTCGCTTGATATATTTTATCTTCAAGCTTTCCCTCCATGATTTCCTCAAGTGTAAAATTATCTAAAATCTCATTTGAAATCAGTGTCTTTAGATTTTTGGTTATCTCTTACGAAATCCTACTGTCCCAAGTTAATAATGCCAATTTACGGCGTCTATGTTGAACTGTATTGAACAGCTTTCGACGGATATTGCCTTAATTGCCATTTCGGCCACCTTCCTGTAAACAACTACCCTCGAAATGGGCCATATTCAGCCGTGGGTATTGGGTTATCGGAATGAACTGCTGATATTCAGATTCTCTATTAGTGTAGAGCCGACCCCAATATTATTAGGTAACCAGGGCCGTCTTTACCCGGGGGTGCAAGGGGTGCGTAGCACCCAGGCGCAAGTTCTTAGGGGGCGCAAGCCGATCGAGTCGATAGATTTGTATTGAAATTGAACGAAGATTTCAAAACAAACAATATCATTAAAAAGTTTGTCAACTTAAAAGCCAGGAAAATTTAATTTGATGTTTTTAAATATTCCTCATTTTATTGTGGAAATAAAATGAGGAATATTAATACTTAAAAAAAAATGGAACACAAAAACTTTTTTTTTTCGTTGGCAAGGGGGACGCATGCTATCTTCGAACCCAGGCGCCCAATATGGTTAAGACGGCCCTGTAGGTAACGATTAGAGAGTGGAAGGAAGAAAGGAGGGCTTTGCCATGCAATTGGACAACATAAGCTAAATATATTCAAATTCAAAATATTTTATTTCATATAAACCTACATAGGCACTTATGAAACGTCAGAAGCTAGGTGTACGGTTTCAATTAATAGTTTCCTATGGAGAAGAGCCGGCATGAAACTCGACGGTTAAAAATTTACTTTTTTTAAAATGATTAGCTTTTACAATACTTTCAAATAACATTGTTACTAGGTATGGGAGGACAGTGTAGATCTTTCAATAAGTACCAGGTACTTAACAAAATAGAAAATGGTCAACAGATATACAGTCCACTAAGCCTACAGCGTTGTATTAATTCATATTAATTAATAATGCTTCTTGATAATAAAATCCATTTTCAAAGCAAATTATGAATGGTGATACACGAAGCTATTTGTTTAAGTAATAATATAGTGTTAGTAAGCTATTCACTTTGACGTCGTGTATACAGAACTATCCTCATTTTTACATGTGCCAGGATAATAAGCCATTAAATTGCTTGCTTGCTATCCTAGGTAGCTTTAAAAACTACCCTCGTATATGGGAATACAGTTTTCAAGCTTCTTAGAATCGTATACCAGGAATGGCGAGCCAGGATTAAGATCTCGAAAATTGAAAGCAAGTTTTGATCTATAACAAAACTCTTTGCTAGTATCTACTCATAGCTTCAATAAAATTCCATGCGGACTTACCATCACTTTTGACAGCTGTCATTTTTGTATAATTTTTTATTTTGAAGATGTAGTTTTATGTTTTCTACAAAATTATAGCATTTTTACGATACTTAAATAGCGCTCGGCGCCGAGTGCGGGCTCGTCCGGAGGGGTGGTTCCCCGTCTTCTCGGAGCTCCCTACTCCTGAAGAACCTAGGAGAGTACTGTACTTTGTTTAACTACTATAGTTACTAGTTACATAACTTATAAAATCATATTGCAGCCTGACAGTGGTCATTACCTATTCTTCTGCCTGCTATAACCTTGGCAGATGGATTAATGATTGCTGTGCCATAAAGCGCACAAGATACGGCCTATAAACTTGACGGAAATCCGAAATAAAGCCACTCCATGTCGTGATAATGTAGATTCTTCTTCTCCGGTTCTAAACGATATATCAATGAATAATGTTCTAAGCTTATGAACAAGCGTGCATGCTTCGCTTTAAACGCACTAGTTGCATTAAGCCACAAACACATTGCAATAATGTTAACATACAAAATAGAGGGAATCAAAATTCTGACTTCGGTTTAAATCACAACATCATTATTATCATCCATCAGATATCGCATATCATCGGCTGCTTTATAGAGAGAGGTACGAGGAACAGTGTGTAAAGTTCACCATAGAAAAGGGATGAGCCTCCAACCAGATGGGTGTTGTATTTGGTGGGCTACTGCCCGACTATTGACGTCGCGACGTTGTATAAAATGTGCGGTAGACTCTGCTTGCGCGATGTAGAATTTAGCGTGACGTCAATGTGATGCGTAGTTCGCATGTGGCAATGTAGGTTCCGCCACAACTTCAATAAACAGACACGAAATACGTAATGCTTATTGCTTAGATCAAATTGTCATTCTGATATTGTTTACTTGGCTACCAGGATTAGGGCCCTTCATGTATTGCTTATGGGATCTACTACATTTACTGCAAAACCCTTAAAGTTTTTGTCACCATTATTACTTTTCATTATCCTCTGCAGCAAGTTATTTTTCTTCTTTGCTAACTGTCCACGCTGTTTTGAACTACTTCTTGCATATTTCCTAATATTATCTACCTCCTCAAACTATTGGGGTCCTGGTACATACCCTGGTAGTAGTACCACATATCTGTATGCCTAACTACCGTACCCTGTTCCAGAAGAAAGAGGAACGATGGTGGAACACGTTGATGCAGGTGGCAGTGCCGTTCTTCATAGCTGGATGTGGTACCATTGGAGCTGGTATCGTACTGGGGAACGTCAGGGTGAGTTATACTTATTATTAACTAGTATTCTATGTCATATCCCAGGTCATGGCATACCTGTGTGCCAAATTTCATCGTAAATCTTTTCTGTCGTGGGTACACTAGTCGATCATTCTTCCATACAAACGTAGTATGGTGATTACTCGTCTGTTTAACGGTGTACGTTCATAACTAAAAATTATATCAATTTCCCTTGTCATATATCTAGCCCTGTATGGAAGCAGAATTGAGAAAATAGTATTGATTTGGAAGTTATGTGCGTCAAAACTTCCTTATTTCAACACTAATTTTAACTCATCTTTGGGCGTTAATAAATAAATTATGCAGTATGAAAATGGCAAACTAGAACCGTACAGAGATAGACAATTTATTGAAAAGTTAAAATAATTTTATTTTGAGTAGATACATCGAGTAGTTTTTCTATAATATCTATACGCCCAAAAGTCTGTTCATTAAATTTTACGCGCTCGTTTTCGTTATAAATCATCGTCTATTTCACTAAATAAATACGTAAAGAAAGAAATAAAACTAGATAAATAGATACTAAATAAATAAAACTAATCAAATAAATATCTTTACTAAATACTATGCATATTAGCCACGCCACCAACGAGTTCGAGCCGTCGACTAGTAGATCCGAAGTGTTAGCCCCTGAAATTCAAATTTTCTTACGTTTTTTTGCAAGGCAGTGTCACAAATATGTGTTTACAGAATTAGAATAATTCTAAGTTAGATTTGTTCCATTGAATTATTTTTTTCAGGAATACATGACATTTGAGAACATAATCTAACTTAGAGAGATGTAGTAGAGATTCTAATGATTATAATTCTGTATTGTAGATAATAATTCTGACTTATTTTCATCAAAGCATGCAATCAATGAACTCAACCTATCGCAGTTCACTGCTGGACATACACCTCTCCCAGTCTGTGCCTCAACACCCTAACCTCCGCCTTCCGCATCCGGTCTGTCCCAGCCACCTTTTTTATGGTCGTCTATCCATCTAGCTGGGGGTGTCCCATACAACGCGCCAATACGCGGTCTCCACTCAGGACTCGTCTGCTCCACCAGCAATTGATCTTTTAAACAAACATGGCCAGCCCACTGCCACTTCAGCTTGCTTAATCTGCAAGCTACATCAAAGCATGCAAATTTTAGAAACTAATAATCTCCGAAAAATTGAAATTGCCGTTCTTATGCGAAATACAAAGCAGACGACGATTAGGCAGTTTTTGTCATACTTTTTGTCTTGGTTACTAAACAGTAAACATTCCGTTTCTGGTGGTCAGTACCAGGGTCATTGTTTTGCAAGCAAGTAAGGTCACATTGTTTAAGAACTTCTAAAGGAGACATTGTTGACGGTGTGAATTTACCTTTTACCCGACTATATTATTACGAAGGTTATAGAAATGTCTATGGCCTCAAAATCTGCTGAAGTGATTTTATATCGAGGAGGACCGATAGTCGTCGGCACAGACGAATCCCGAGGGCCTAGAAAAGTGACAATCGCTTTCAAAGCGTTAAGTATTACAACGAGTTTCAACAGCACCCTAATTAAAACGTAAAACCCTAACGTGAAACGTTTTATGGGGATAATATTCTCGTAGCATAGAATAAAGTATGTCTATTTCATTTTTTTTTATATCTGTTTAGTATATTGTATCACATTTTAATTTTAATAAATTATATGTCTTAATATTTTTTTGCTGCACCGGTCGACGTCATTACGTCAGCGCCGTCTGTCGCTTAAAACCAGCGCTGGGGCTCTGTCTTCCATAGGGTCGCAGCATAATGCTAAGCGATAGCCGATTTGCGTGGATTTGATGCCTGCTTCCCCAAACCTTTCCTCATTTTTGTATTTTAAGCTCTTTTTGCGACATGCTTACAGCAAATAAAAGTTTTTCTTTATTTCTTTCTAATTGCGTAACACACGATCAATCATAATCTGAATCATTTTGAAGGAAATTGCTAATCCATTGCTTTATATGTTCGAAACATTTGTCTGCTCAACAACGTGAATAACGCAATGAATGTTGTTGAACTGTCAAAATGAAACAGATTGTAATTGATCGTGTGTTAGGCAATTAGCGTGCTATATTGACATATTGTATATGCTTTCCGGGATATAATGTCAATCAAATAATATTTTTGACTTATCCATCAACGTTATCACTGATGGAATTATCAGTTGACTAGGCCTTCTGCGATTGAGACTTCATATCGCCCGCGGGACGACCCCCAGCTAGATATGAACTAATGTCCGTAAAAAGATGGCTGGGAAAGATGGATGTGTGGCTTGGGCAAAACCTATATCCAGCAGTGGACTGCGATAAACTGAGATAATTGATTTGATATCAAATCAAAAAAGGTTCTCTATAGGGACATCCGTTAATTCGTTTGTCAAGGGTTATTAATCGTTATCCCTAATAATTTTTCATCCCCAAGGGAATAACGCGTGAGTTTATGTATATATCTTGTATGTTGTTACAGGACTGGCCCGTATTTATTGAAGTGTCTGCCATCTTCGTTCTTGTACCATCGCTCTCTGGTCTAAAAGGTGAGTCTTATTTTGTACCTCTTCTTTTTAAATAGGTTCATTAGATTCTAGCATAACATTATCAACAATGCTAATAGTCGCAGGCACTAAGTAACTACATACTATGAGTATGTGGTTCCGGTTCGATCACCAGTTTAGACATTTTTTGTTTTTCCATTAATTAACTCCCTATTAGTTGTGAGGGTGTATTTACCTAAGGCATAATTATTTTTAGGGTTCCGTACCTCAAATGGAAAAAGCGGAACCCTTATAGGATCACTCGTGTCTCTGTCTGTCCGTCTGTCACAGCCAATTTGCACCGAATCTAATGGACCGATTAAGTTGAAATTGACACATATGTATTTCTGTCACCCAAACATGGACGAGTAACGTAAATAAGTGACTTTGAATATGGGGGTCACTTTTGGGGGACAAATAATAAAATGAAAACTAAAAGTTTTTCAAACTATATCGTGTGACATATTAAATGAAAGGGCTTGTGTTGCGAGGATTTCAAATGTATATATATGTATATTATAATTTTAAAATAAATACATTAAAAGGTATTTAAAAAAATAAATGACAATTGACCATTCCCCTTATCTCCGAAACTCCTGAGTCTAAAATTTTGAAAAAAATACAGAGAATGGCTATTCACTCATAGATTACAGAATAACTTGAAAGAAGCCTATGGTCCTAAAACAACATGGTAAATCTATCAATATTGTGTGTACAAGCTTACATTTGCAGTTGGATTGTATGGTAGAACATGTATTTCAACTACAATGTTAAGTTTGTAATCGGGATGAATTCTTCCCAACTACGGAACCCTTCATTGTGCGTAGTCCGATACGCACTTGGCCGGTTTTTGTTTTTATCAGCTGTTCAGGAACCGGATTAGTTTTTATCACGCTTCTGAAAATATGATCAATACCCTGATTAAATCTTATCCCTCTTAGTTCAAAAGGAAAAGATTAGATCAGAAGCTCTGACGTAGACTTACGATCAAGGCCATCTGAGAATTTGGGGCCCCCTTGGAAAGTAAAAAAAGTAAAAAAAAAAACTTAATTAGGTACTATGGGTAATTGGTACAAATCAATTAGGTATTAAGAAGTTCAGGTAGGTACATTATTAAATAAAATGCTGCAGGTTTGAGTTGGTTTCGAATTTACTATAATGGTTTCTTTCGGGATTTCTGTTCTGCAAAATCTTTTATTGTATCCTCAGTCTATTATTTTAAGGATAACACGTTCTATGCACATATTAATTGTCAAATTAGTTAGTCGTTCTTGTAACAATGTCGTTCGTAATGTAGGTAATCATCAGGTAAAGGAATATTCTTGCAACGATTTCAACATTTGGAAAAGTTTCTTCTAATTTATCGGACTTTGTAAGGTTGAGATCCGCCGATTTCTTTGATGAAAACATTCTGATTTGAGCTCATAAGCATTAATAATTTCTACAAATTCTTTTAATTTTATTGTTAAGTGGTCAGAATCGATTATTATAACTGAGAAAGAAAACTAAAACGTTTGTGGGAAAAATAAAAGAAAAGTTTAAAAATCTAATCTGGTCCCCGATTAATATTTCAATTTAGAAATGTTGACGGGACTATTAAATTTGTAAGTATCTACCTAAAAATAAAAGAAAAAATGCTTTTGAGTGCAAGCATTGTATCGGGATTTCGGGGCCCCTGGGAGGTCGGGGTCCTTGGGCACGGGCCCCTTGTGCCTTTATGGTAAAGACAGCACTGCCTTCGAATTATGCATATATATTCAAATATATATCTTTATGTAGGTATTCTTTCCGTTTTATTTTTTTATGTACATATAAATGAAAGATAAAAAATCAATCAATCATGGGACTGAATGAAAAACGACATTAATCACGATTAGATCTAATTCTTTCGTGTGATAAGATTAGAGCCTTTCAGACAATAACACCCTATTGTTTATAGAGTAATGGCGAAATATAAAATAACGAATAAAATCTAATCTTTGCGATAGTACAACTAGCCCTTCTGAAAATCATTTTCAAGTACCTACTTACCTGATTTCCAATGATAATGCAATCAAAACGAATATTTGTCAATGGGATTTTCCTTGTAAATGAAAGCCTTATAGATTACCATTTTGATAATTTAGTGCAGAGATTCCCAACCTATAGGGCGCACCCCCCGGGGGCGTAAAGTGAACAATGACGGGGCATGGCGTCTCTAACAATAAACCATAGATTTATTAAATTGTATGTCGAAGTCAAATCATTTATTTTAATGAGGCACATACAGGAACTTTCTTATTTTCTTACTTTCAGGCAGCTTCTTCATTTAGAAAAGGAGAAGGCTTGTTTTAAAACCCGAACGTTTAATAATATTGTAGGTAGGAAGGTACTTCCTTGAAACTTATTTTAATATGTTTTCCTACTTCTGTATGAATGGACTAAGAAAAAACCGAACCTATCCGAGACGGCATGCTACAATTTTCCTGCTCACTTTGCTCGCTCTTCCATTCTTATGCTTTTCTGCTTATGTTGACAAAGTAACTCAGGGGCGTAGTGATATTAAAAGAAAGGGGGGCGCGTATGATAAAAGTTTCGGAACCGCTGATTTGTTGTCACTATCAGGCCTACTTCTGATAATCCGATTTATGAATCAACGCATGATATTATAATCTTCTGCTGCCATTCATCTTTATCAGCCGTCTCCTCTGTAAATTATTTCAGTCAACGTTAAACTAATCTAAATATATTTGATCAAAGATAAATTCACTCCATTTTTGCCATATTATGTGTCACATAATGTATACATCGTTTCTTTGGATTTTGGATTCATCGTTTCTTCCTATATTATAGCCATACTCAAAACATGCTTGTTTTTAAACAATAAGTAAAAAAGGGGCACAAAGGTACTGCAATAATATTACCAAAATGTAATTAAAAACTGATTATTATTGAAAATAATAATTAGTTTAGTACCAAAATTACCCCAAATCCATTAAAAATTAACAACTTTTCAACAGGGGTATGACTTGTATGTAGACAGCCAATAAACGACGGCCGAAAAAAACAGATTTTTGCAAAAAAAAAAACATGTTTATTTTCAATTGAGGGTAGGTTTTTTTTTCACAATTTTCCTTTTATGGGGACGCCTAATTACTTCCAATCACTATGGAGTTCATTTTATCGCGATAGATCATTTAGCAAACGAGGCAAAAGGAGTATGTAAGGATCGTAGCAGATGGCGTTCTGTAGTTTCTGCCTACCTCCATGAGAAGAAGGCGTGAGTTTATGTATGTATGTATGTAGATCATTTAGTTACACGTAAAAGTTACACCGTTTTGATATAGACACACCGTATTATAGTAGTAGATTATAAATGCAAAAGTGAGTTTGTTTGCTACGGTAAAGAGGCTGAACGGATTTGGATGAAATTTGGTACAACGGTAGACCATGACCTGGGTTACTGCATAGGATAATTTTCATCCCAATATTCCCACGGGATCGAAACTTAGGCAAGAGAAACCAAAACAGCGTTATTCAAAGGCTCATATATCAAAAATCTTTCTATTCTGTGAATGAGTACCTAAACTTTAAAGATTCACACTGATATTTTACTGTTATAATTTGACAAATGATTGTCATTTTTATTATTAATAATAATAACTATGACGGACACGGCTCGCATTGTCAGGAGGTTCCTCTCTCTGGAGCCCTGGCCGCCATAGCTTGGACCCTGTTCCCGATACCGGTGGGCTACTATTTTTTTATATTCTTAATTTTTTTTATATTTTCTATATTCTAATATTCAAAAATGTAATTTAAAAGTGTTTTGATGAAATAAAAGAAAATAACTATGACGTATGTTCCAATTTTATTAGCTTATTATTTCATTTTGTAATTTTGCATGTCAGTTTAAACGAATTGTTAAAGAACCTGTTTAAAAACCCGACTATCTTTAATGTACATATTCTATATTCTTGCAAATAAAATTTCATTATATCGGGCCTCATGAGAATCTGTCATTTTCACATGTTTTTGACATTAAGGTGTCAAAAACGCTCTGTATTTGTACAGCCGTTGACAACCAAGGCTTCGCCGAAACCCAGCTAGTCTATCCGCACCTTTACATAGTTTCTTTTGTCGTTTCCGTGATTCAGAATAACATAGTTTAGAGATAAAAATCTGTCATTTACTTGAATGTACCGTAGATGATTGTCGTGTAATTACAAACGTAATTGCATGCTCGTCTTGTACAAAAGCAATTGATGGAAGCAACAATGCTTGTAGGTATGTCCTAGACTTTAATGGCTACGTACACTTAACCAAAATACAGGGTCAAAATAAATTTGCTAGCGAAACTTGTGTATCAGTATAGATATCTAAACACGACAAAATAAAAATAATTAAATCGGCCAAGTGCGTGTCGGACCACGCACAATAAAGATCCGTAGATGGGATGAATTTATACCAAGAACAAACTTAACATTGTAGTTGAAAAACATGTTCTCCCATACGGAATGTATTTCAACTGCAAATGGAAGATGGTCGATTATTACTCGTTAACTTATAAAGCCTACTTAGCTGTGATAGTTTTTCTTTTAATTTTGTTATATATACTACTGCTGTGAATTTTTCCACATATCCACAACCAATCATTTCGCTGACAGGGGGAGGACAATTGACTCTAATAAAAATTAGCACTTTAAAGCTTAATATTTCTCAAACGGATCACTGAATCCAAAAATGATTTTCCCAAGTTCACAATATTTTTGAACAACCTTTCTAACGACACTCCTCACCATGGGATAGACGAGGTAAAACAAACATTCCCACTTTACGTGTAGGGGACACGTAAAGTGGGAATATTTTAACACACATTAACAAAAAAAAAATGTTAATCGTTTTACTTTACCACTTTGTCGGCTTAGTTAATATGTATCGCCATGCCAAATTACAGCTTTCTAGTTCTAATGGTCTCTGAGCTAAGCCGCGGACAGCCAGACAGACAGACTAACATGACGAAACTAAAAGGGTACCTTGTTGAATACTGAACCCCAAAAAAGTTTTTTTTTTTTATATCAACGCCCACTTTATTACTTGAGTTGAGAAAATCTGTTTTCTTTTGTTTTATCAGGTTTAGAATCGATACCCATCACATCTGTGAAGTGTGCAAAAAAAAAAACTGTTTTTTTTTTAAAGAGATATTTCAAGTGACTGCAATAACTGCGGTTGATGACCCCATGAAAAACTCATCAAATTAATTTATTTTTGTTAGATCATGTTTAGATATCTATACCGGCTATCGTCTGCAGTTTCGCTAGCTAATTTAGATTGACCCTGTATAAGTGGATATTACAGTATTTACTTGCCAGAAATTATGCTTTTTTTGACGATAGTTTATTTTCTGTTTATAAAATTATGGTAGGTAACTAAGACTTGAGGTTTTTTGGCTATTACCAAAACGCGATACTTTTTTCATATAAACCATTTTATTCAAGTTAGATACAGGCTGAAGCTTTCGATTCAAAAGTATGATAAAAAAAACATACATACGACTCAAAGAAAAACCTGTAACTTTGCGTGCAAGTAATCAGAATCACTATAAGAAAATTAACTGTAAATAAACCAATAATTTATGAAACTATTCACAGATGATATTTTTTTCTATTGTATTTTATAGGAACGTGTATCACATAATGATGTGAAGCATTTACCTGAACACCGACAATTGAATTCGAAATACACATAAATTGCTTTATTAAAGTAGTACACTGCTCGTTAATCTTTTTACTTGGCACCAATGTATAAAATTTAAATCAAGTTTAAATAAAAAATATTTATTCAAATCAGGCTGAGAATCATTACTTTTTGAACGTCAAAAGTTTCACAGCTGTCCGAGAGACCCGTACGGGTAGCGCCCACAGTGCTCTGAACCGAGGGAGTTAGTACGATACGGTTGCTAGCGTTGTACGGGCCTAACCCGGAGCGGGTTGCATACGGACCGATCCGCGTCGCTGTGAAAAAATGTTTGGTACGGGTCTCCCGGACAGCTGTGAAACCAACCTGAAACACCCGGTCTTCACCACTTCGTATTATTTTGCCTTGGAAGACGAAAGAATGAAGGAAATGCGTTTTATCATTACAACAAAAACACCTTAAATGAAAGTATAAAAAAATATTGAAAAAAAGCAATGCTTGTAATGCCAAAAGGGCCACAACTCTGCATAATGTCAATACAAAGTACACCAGACTCTGATTTTTAGCTGCAGCCCACAAGTTCATCAAATACCATACGCTCGAATAATGAACTCGAGGAGCTCGTGGCTATATACTGACAGCCGCACGGGTCGATCCATCAGGTTAAGCTACGTTTGCCTGGGTTGGTCCGTGGATGAGTGACCATCTTTACATACCGAGACTCCTCCGTGCCTCGGAAAGCACGTTAAGCAGTTGGTCCCGGCTGTCATTCTTGGTCCTTTGACAGTCGTTACAGGTCGTCTGAAGCCCGAAAGTCTGACAACCTGTCTTACCAAGGGATATCGTATTACCCAGTTACTGGTTTCGGAGGTCAGACAGGCAGTCGCTCCATGTAAAATACTGGTATTTAGCGACTAGAAGCCGACATAGTTGGGAAGAAAAGGCTAGGCAGATTGATTGACGCTCGAATAATGATCACATAGGGAAGTCCATTTATCCGTTTTAATAAATTAAAAGAATAGGTTAAAGTTGAAAATAATAAGCAGCTCAACAAACTTCCCTGATATGAAATAGTTTAGTAAAGTTAGTTCTTTCAATACCAACCTAAATTGACGTATGAAACGCAAATTATTCTATCGAACTGTCTGAATCAGTTTCACTTTTACAATAAAAGAATGTAACAGCATTACAAAGTCAACACTTAGTCATAACACATGTTTTCTTATTTGTAGTACAAAGCAATTTCTTTTGTTTGATAAGTGACTCTTGCGAGGGGAAGTCCAGACCAGCTACCAATAAAATTAACTGTTCTGTCAACATAATTGTAAGAAAATATTGTTTAACTGGTGCAACGGCAGTGGCACACCTGTTATTGTTTAATGTAGTTTTATAGCTAATTACCTATAGAATTATTTGTCTACCGTCATATCTTCTGAGTCAAATTCGTGAGCTCACTCCTGCAGTCTTTCCAGTTCTGGATCAAATCGAATTTCATTCGTATGAATGTCTATGTTAATTCGATGCAGAGCGTCAATTTGATACTAATTTGAACCATTTTCGATTTAGTTTACCCGGAAGATTGTGAGAGTAACCAGCAGAACTATAATTCCTTTCGTAGTTACCTATACTACGTACATCCCTGATGCGGTCACAGGGTTCGGGCTAGCTTCAACGGCATCTTGAAATGAAATGGCATTGGCATTCCTGAGGGCATTCGCGCAGACGTTCAATTGTCAGTACCTGAACCATTGTTTCAAAGTTTACGTACTGAGCATTTGAAGTTTGTATAATATGTTTATATGAAATCTTTTTTATTGTATATTTTGAATTTTATTTGTACCTACTATGATTTTTTGATGGTCGGAATAAACGTTTATCCTGCTTAATATTATAAATGTGAAAGTTTGTGAGGATGGATAGATGTTTGTTACTCTTTCATGCAAAAACTACTGAACGGATTTGAATGTAATTTGGCACACTGATAGTTTATAACCTAGATTAACAGATAGGATACTAGGGTATCTATCTAGGTTTTTATCTCAATATTCTCACGGGATCGAGACTTATGCGGGTGAAACCGCGGGGCACTGCTAGTTAATTTCTATTCTCTTTAATTCATTTAAACACATAGATTATATTTTTTGATCATCATTATCATTATTCTCTTGCCCTTTTACCAATTTATTTGTGGTCGGCGAAACGTCTTTTTAACCGACTTCAACAAAGGAGGAGGTTCTCAATTCGAATGTATTTTTTTTTAATGTTTGTTACCTCAAAACTTTCGACGGGTGAACCGATTTTGATGATTCTTTTTTATTTGAAAGCTGGTGCTTCCCGTGTGGTCCCATTTCAATTTGGTCCCAGTTCTGATAATGACATCTATGAGAAAACCATATAAGTCTTAAATTTGCATTAAGTATGTGCACGACAAATGGGCGAATAACTCAATATCGCGCTAACCGATTTCGATGATTATTTTTTATAGTAACTCGTGCAGTTGTTCTTGGGCCACAAATGGCCACCGGAATTACTCAATAATAAATATTTCACGGGTTGCGATTCGATTACTTTAATAAGTTTACAATGCAATTTATGCTTTTCACAATGCATATGGAGAAGTGGAGCCGATGGTTAAGTACCAGGAGAACTCCTCAACTATTAACGTCCCTGTATCGGGAAAAGCAATATTTTGTAAAAGGTGATGAGCAGTTGAGATTAGGCTGTTGTAACTTAGATAAATTACAAACTACCCACTAAAAAGCGAGAAATAAATACATTTATACAAAAAAAAACTTAAATTTCGGAAGTCTTTGGTTTTAGTTATTTGCCGCCGACTTCCGAAATTTAAGTTATTTTTCACTTTGTAGTGTTTTTTTGGAAGTCGGTTGTTTTTTTTATTCCATACTTTTCTCTATCAGTCGTCATCTCGGTAGTCACCCCCTTTTTATCCATATCATCTTTCACACAGTCTATCGATCGTTTCTTTGGTCTTCCCCTACTCGTATATCCATCCACATTCATACTTAAAACCTTCTTCACAACATTTCCCTCAATCCTCCGCATCACATACCTACCTACCATGACAACATATTACCACACAACTATTAATTTAGTCACCAGTGTCACTCTCAGCCTTCCTCTTATAAACGTATACCCCTTTTTATTTTATATATTAACGTAACATCACACGTCCCTCTTAGCATTCCTCATCTCACCTGCATCTTTCGTTCAACCCTTTGTGGCCCATCATTCGGATCCAAACAGTCCATTATTTTTTATAATGGTATAACAAAATATTATTTATTATATATACATGGTCGCCATAACATTCAGACGAGGATAGAAGAGGTCAAGAATTTTGTTTTTAATAAATACGTCTATCTTAATCAATATAGCAAACGATGTGTTTACATTAAAAGTTTGTTGACGCTGCGCCGGTACCGGCGTCATTCAAAGGCGCACACGATGTTATTTATAAAATATAATAGTCACTACAGGCTTGTAGTCCTGCTTAAGTACTCTAAACACTGCTCTAGACGTGAATAAGACCCTATAATATAAACATTGGATAAGATTACTGGACGGTCACCTTTTTTTTTTTTTTTTTTTTTTTTCTTTTTTTTTTTTTTTTTTTTTTTGAGGGTGGGAAATCATCAAATAACTGCGGAGCGGGAGGGCGTGTCAGACTCTTACTGACTAAAACCCACCCGTGTTCCTTCGGTTGCCCTGTCGCCGGGGGCCACGATCTCCCTTTCGGTTTTCTTCGCAACCCCGGCAGGCATCGGTCCTAGTGGACCCCTTCAATTATGCTGACATCTCTTTGAGGCGCGCGTGGAACACAACGCGCCGTCGACCCGGGCCTGGTCCTTATCGGACGGTGAGCCACCCATTGCTCACCGCCCGCAAGCCCGCGCCTACGGTGGCCGGAAATCGCCCCGCGATTCCCGACGCCCTGGGCGTCTCCTCCTGCGGCGGTTAGGGGCGTGAGGGCGCGAAATTTGCCTCTCCCTCACGCGTTCCGCCTCCTCCTTCGCGAGCATTACCGCTTCGCAGAAGGAGGTGACGGCCTCCCATTTCCTCTCGCTCCGTACCATAGCCTGAACCAGGGCCGGACGCGAGAGATCACCGCCGCCGATCGCCTCCACGAGGACACGGCGATGCTCCGCCCAAGCTGGGCAGACCTCCACCGTATGCTCCACCGTGTCCTCCGGGCGATCCACACACTGGACGGTCACCTGCAAACAGTACCCTGTACTCACTTTATTTACAACTATAACTTCTGTCCGCATGAAATTTCTTGTTCTCCCGACCTACCCCGTGCCATTGCATCACCTTTTTTTTTTTTTTTGAGGGTGGGAAATCATCAAATAACTTCTCCCGCTCTGGGCGGAGCGGGAGGGCGTGTCAGACTCTTACTGACTAAAACCCACCCGTGTTCCTTCGGTTGCCCTGTCGCCGGGGGCCACGATCTCCCTTTCGGTTTTCTTCGCAACCCCGGCAGGCCATTGCATCACCTGCCCGCGCTATTACTTCGTTTACTCTTAGCGATCTCTCTGATTTTTATTTATTTTTTCTCGGCTCTTAAGGGTAGCTAGCGTGATGTTAAATAGCCTTCCTCAAGAATTGGGTTATCAAATGTAAAAAGAATTTCCAATCCGACTGGTAGTTCCAGAGGTTAGTGCGTTCTAATAAACAAAAAAAACTCTTGAGCTTTATTATTAGTTGTGGTGTTCCACTAGACGCACTAGTGAGGGGTTTGGGTTTTGAGTAAAACCACCGAATTATCAGTAAGTAGACAACAACTCGAAGGTAACGTCTAGTTGCCACAAGGAACAGAGCGGGATTTCTTAAGGTGGAACTAGTTGATATTTTTTCCATACAAATTTCAGGGGGGTTTTACTCCACTGTTTGACATGGTACATCCAAAGTTAAACATGATTTCGTTTTGTTTCATTATTAATTTTGTCTGTGCGGAAACAGAATAGTAAAATAATGAGCCGTTAAAAAGTTAGGAGCCCACAAAGATTCCTTTTTCTTGCAAATTTTAACGCAACTTTGGGGGTAAATAAGCAATAAAAGGAGTGTAAAATCTCCAAAACAAAGTAGGCACCGACAAAGCTTAATTATCGAAGAGTTCAATAAACTTTATTTGTAATTGATTTATGCAGTGGTTTTTCCATAAAATTAGATTTTCCAAAGGACTTTTCGTAATTTTTTACGCGCTCGTTTTACTAAAATAGTTCGGAACGGTGTTTGTGTGCGTGCGAACTAGACGTTGTGCATGTAGACCAGCGTCTAACTGCTCATCACTGATAATATCTCTGTCGGACACGATGCCAGGTGGGGCAGCGTGCTTTTCGGCCATGCCCACTAGTGAGTTCGAGCCCGCGACTAGTTCAACCTTAAGGCGTTTTCGTTGAGTTATTTGTGCGCTACATTTAATAGTATATCACACCAGTGTATAGATAATAAATTAATAACACGGGTTATATAAAACTTGTATCAGAAATGCGTGGTCATATTTAAAGGTGTGTTACAGTTACGGTTCCATGAAGAAAGGTGTTCAGTTTGTATTGTACACATTTTTGGGGCACGCCGTATTACCACATACTATAATATATAACTTTAACGATAGATTCCTTAAATGGGGGTGAGCCTCTTGCGAATTTTGGTTTTCTACTAGTTTATTTTTTTCAGTTTATTTGTAAAGCTAATTTCCTTCTAATAGGAATAATCCTAAAGGGATTTCCTTCTTCGTAGGTAACAAAGATTTATTAATAAAATTCTGCTTTGTTATCAGGTAACCTGGACATGTGTTTGGCATCCAGACTCTCCACGCAAGCTAACCTCGGTAACATGACATCTAAAAGAGAAGTAATATCCATGGTCGTCGGAAACATATCATTAGTACAGGTAAATATGTCATTTTTTAATATTATTTTTAATTAATACTCAATCTCAAAGCGTTTATTTTAACTAAACCAATTACAGGCACTTTGAATTGTCAAAGAATCGGTCTGTCAGAAATATGAAGCTAGTTGCCCATTCCAAAGCGTAGTAGGTTCCTATGGAGAAGAACGGTCATGAAACTCCAAGCTCTGTCTTGCATAGGGTCGTAGCATAATGCTGAGCGATAGCCGATTTGCGTGGATGTGACGCATGCTTCCCCAACCTTTTCTCATTTATGTATTTAAAACTTTTTTCTTTGCGTCATGTTTACCGCAAATAAACGTTTTTTCTTTCTTTTCTTTCTTTCTTTCTTTCAAATCATAAAAGAGTGTCCGTGGTTATAGAAGGTTTAATCAAAAACTGATTATGTCACCTTCATCGGTACAAACAATTTTATTATTCTCTTAAAATCGTAATCCTAGTTTTGCTAACTTATACAAGCATCTTCCATCCTTTGGCAATGGGGACGCAAGCATGCTATTAGAACTTCCAACATCCATTGACTTTGATAACAACTCCATCAGTATATTTCATATAGTGGAAGACACTTGGCTTACCATTATATAGGTATCATACACACCGACCTAAATTTTGAAGAGCTCTTCTCGTATCACTCAAAATAACATAATTGCCGTTTTCAAATGAGTCAATGTGGATAGTGCTTCATCTATTGCATGCTAATTATTTAGTCCACGATACGACTACGAATACGACTTTTTCATATCTCTCCCTTTTCTAAAGTGTCCATATATGTCTCCATGACTTCGCCTTTAGGTTTTCTCATTGCGAAAAGTGGATACGTTAGTCGATTTCAATACGATTCATGTCACAGGGGGCTACCTTGTGACATGAATCGTCATCATCCTCAGCATTTAAATAGGGGTAACCCGGGGTCTTGAATTGTATTACAGAACCTAACTGAAGATTCAAGTATTACTTAAATCTAGTTTTCACCAATCAGATGGTTTTAGACTAGCTCTAAGTAATGCTTGAGTCTTGAATAAAGTATTGTAAATTTTAAGATCCGGGTTAAATCCAATATGACTTTGGAGAAACATACCGGTGCATAGACCTGAGGGGCCCGTGGCTAAGTAACAGCTGCACGGGTTGACAGATCAGGTTAAGCTACGCTTGCCGCGGTAGTTCCGTGGATGGTTGACCATATTTTCATACCGAGACCCCTCCGTCCCGGTTGTCATTCTTGGAGCTTTGACAGTCGTACCGGGTTGTCAGAAACCTAAAAGTCTGACAACCAGTCTCATCAGGGGGTATCGCATTACCCAGTAAGAGGGTTGTGAAGGTCAGGTAGGCAGTCGCTCCATACTGTTATTCAGCTGCATCCGATTAAGTCTACATCGCTGAGAAAATGCTAGGCAAATGATGACCGGTGCATAGGCCAAGAGTCTCAAGCCAAACGTCAAGCTGTCTTCTACAGCCTGACAATAAATAATAAGTCTAGTATTAAGCCATTGGTCAATCTGGTGGTGTGTAGTCAGTCACATTACTTCCTTTACTATCATAATTTACCTACAATCTGGAATCTGTGAGGTCAGTTTCAGAATTTTACACACTTGCTTATTTGAGAAAAGTGCTGTGAAAATACACACATTATACATGTATGAAACGACGTGTAAATCGCTGTCATTGTTTGAGGCTATCGCACGGTCATTACACGCGGTAATAACGACGACTCAATTTGTGGGTGTTTACATTTTCACTCCATCAACTTGAGTCGTACTCGTATGAAATATTTTAAACAATTTCCTAGATTTATGGTGTTATGTTATTAAAATAATACAGATTTAAGAAATATAATCCGGGCACCTAGCTCTTTTTTAACCGACTTCAAAAAAAAGGAGGAGGTTCTCAGTTCGCCGGTTTTTTTTTTGCGTATGTTTCCCGATTACTCTAAGACGGCTGAACCGATTTGAAAAATTCTTTTTTGTTTGAAAGGCTTTCTTAACTTTTCTTCAAAGTTGGTCCCATTGTTATTTGGTCACGATCTGATGACGGACTCTTGGAGAAATCGAGGGAACTCTTTAAATATTATAGGCACACCTATAGCGATTTGGGTATTTTTTATTGTAACTCGTGCATTTGCTCTCGAAAAGCACCATTTGGTACAGTGTAACTGATGAATTACAAACCAACACACAAAAAAGTGTTTTTTTTTTTTTACAAAAAATACAACCGACTTCCAAACTTCAAAGTGAAAAATAACTTTAAATTCGAAAGTCGGTGGCAAAAAATTCAAATACTGATTGATCCAAAGACACCGATTTCCGAAATTAAAGTTATTTTCCACTTTGTAGTTTGGAAGTCGGTTGTATTTTTGGTATTTTTTTTTATCACCCGTAAATTATTAATCTATCTTGCCTGTTTGGTCCCACTGTCAGACAAAAGTCTCTCCTTCCTGTTTTACAGACTTTTGTTCTTTAATATTGCGGGTCAGATCTCCTCGTAGGACTCAAGCACGTCCCACCATTTTCATCTTGATCTGCCCCGTTGTCGTCTACTACCCATAGGGTATATTAACGGTCAATAGCGAAGAGTCCCGAGAACCTTTAATTTTAACACTGATTGAGCGAATAGGTTCAGTCGGGGCTTATGTACTGCAAGTATTTCTGACGAATCCGCACGGGGCCGCGGTAGATTACGGCCCACTCCCTCTCACAGAGGCCTTTGTTCCAGTAGTGGGAACATTATAAGCTAATTGAGCTGTTTGTCTGTATGTCTCTCTGAACTTCTGTGTTAAAATATAACTCAATTATTTATTTTTCTCTGATTAGGTGCAAGCAATAGTAGCAGCGACAGTGGTGTCAATGTTCGCGATAGTGATCAATACTATAACGGACCGGGCCATCAACGGGTCATTCGTATTACTACTGGTAGCTTCAGCGGTCTTCACAGCTACGACCACGTGCTTCGTCTTGGGTACGTTACTGTTGTGTGATTTTGTTTTTATTTTATCTATAATTTTGTTTTTATACTTCGGTTGTTAATCACTTCACAACTTTAGGCATCTTGTTATTGGACAAAGTAATGTTGATAGTCATTTTAAGTCATCATTATTATCAATAATATCCACTGTCTACCCATTACGACTTATTTCCTTCCTTTATAAACACAGTTTTTTTATGTTTTACAGTTGCATCATGTTCCATGAAATATTGCCCAATTAATGTTATCATTTATTTCTTTCCCTGCCCTTTTGTGCCATTCTTCTGTGATTTGTACTAATCCTGACCAAGTCTTCTTGACAAGCTTTTTTGTTTTATATTGTTGTACTGTAGTCTCCTATACGAGAAATATAATGATATATATGCAGGTAGTCCAAGTTTTTTGAAATGCACTAATTTTATTCTAGAAAGACAATAACCATATCCGCATGCCATTTCAATTTTATATCCCTTAACAAATCGCTAAAGACAAACGTGTCAGCACATAAAATGTACCGTTACTTACGGTCAGCGGTTAAATGTATGCAATTATTCTAGACACGTAAGGAAATTAAGATAAGATTATTATCAACATAACATCTCGTGAAATGTAATTGGTTTTATGGACTATTAAAAACGGTGGACAACATGTATTTATTTTTCCGATTAAGTCGTACATAAATCCAGTAATCAGTTCTGGTGTTCATTACCTACAGCTAAATATCTATCCGCACATAAAGCTATTCGCGATCAAGGGCTTTAAAAACTGGCACAGTTTTTCTATAATACAGGGAAACGTATTCTTTAGCAGATTTCCTTACTACGTTTTTTTTTTTGTGGTAAAACCATTTCACACGACTGCTGAAGAATGACATTTGTGATTTGAATATACGGACAATTTAAGAATTCACACTATCTACAAAATTACAGTATATTTCAACATCCTCCTTCACTTTTCCCAATTTTTTTGGGGTTGGCACTGCATACCTTCTTCTTCCAAGTTCCTATATCGTTATATCTGTCAATGCCGTCATCTCAGTAGTCATGGAAACCCTTTTAATTATCTATCATATTTCTTCTTCCAGACTTCGTGATGGTAATGGTGATCTACGGCTCCTATAAGTTCAAAGTGAACCCTGACAATGTGGCGACGCCGCTGGCGGCCTCTATCGGTGATATTGTGAGCAACACAGTGCTGGCTGTCACTGCGCAGTATATGTTCGAGCAAATACGTAAGTATGCTTTAACTACCCACTCATTAGATACGTTAAATAAGAAAATATTGTCTCTTCGTAGGGATGACCTGTGAAAGAGTCATGAATAGAAATATGTTGGATTGAGAGGGAGAGGAGAGATGGATAGATTGTGTGAAAGATGATAATTAAGAAGGTACTTCCTAGTAGGGAATGAAAGGTAGCTTGGATAAGAGCAAATCATCAGGAAATCAAGTACCTAACATTGGATAAGAGACGGAAGAAGAAAAAGAGTCTATGTACAAAGACAAGACACAATGGTCACGATTAAAGTAATTAGATGACGGATTAGGATGAGGTGATGACTTGGTTAACTAGTTTAGTGAGAACTATTAAAAGCTTTGTTACCTCGAAAGTGGACAAAAATAATAACGCAAGTCATCAATTTTCAAAATTAAGGTACTGATAAAGGAAGGAGTGAGAAAGGTGAGTTTTGTGAAATAGAAATAGACTCTTTTGGTTAACTTAGAAGATTTATTTGGCATGTTTGTATTTTACTCACACTTCATTTGATTGTATGGAAGAAAATACACAATTCACTTGAAACATTGCACGAGTTTTATTGCATACATGTAGATTTCACGCCGAACAATAATCAAACTAACTTCGTACTAAAAATAACATAAAAAATAATCTTCTTAGCGAGATATTCATCTATATCTGAATTAATTAATCTAAATAATATTGAGAATTATATAAGCACGACTAATCAGTATTTTACAAAGAAAATCTAGAAACCTCTATCTTAAACTAATGGATTTAAATGGTTTTCGTATATTGATTAACGTCAATCATAATCAATCAATTCGTAGGAATGAAATAATAGCATAATTATTCAAACAAGTCTTTGATTACCATTGACCATTGCACTTCCTATTCGCTCTGCTTTAAGTTTTAGCGGATTAAATAATCAAAATATAAATAATAGTAATAGTAAATGGATTAAAAGTCAGAAAGTGACTTCTTCTTTTTAAGATGTCGATGGAAATCTAAATTGAATCAGACCAGAACTTGGCCAGGACATGGTGCATGACCGTTATCAGCAGGATCCTTGACCGTGCCGTATCAGCGCTCACAGGACATGATTTCAAGTGTCAGCATGATCAATTTGTTCTTATAACGTCCAATGATAAATTCTTGACTTGTAAACTTATAGAACAGCGACAGTTGCCGTATTTTGTGGTCATTTATCATATTCTAGATTTTAGTTAGCATGATATTCTTTTCCGTTCCGATCACAGTCAGAGCACCAATAAAAAAGTCGTATTGATAATAACCCAAAATTAAATTTCTCAATGTCATCCTAGGACCTGAATTGTTTGTAAATACACAACTGTCATTCTTTTGCAGTCGTATGAAATGGCAATGATACAGCAAATTGACATTTACGTCATCTGTTAGACAATCAAGTTTCCTGAATGTACGTAGTTTATGCAAGACAACTTTAACCATATCTCCTTCTAACAATTTCGTAATTCTTGCAGAGATATCGCTATGGCAGCCCATAGCACTGATGTGCGTCTACTACAGCCTGCTTCCCCTGTGGGTGTTCGTGGTCTGGCGCAACAAGTACACCAAGAAGGTTCTCACCAGCGGCTGGACTCCTGTCATCTCTGCACTCTTCATCAGTGGGTATGTATAAAAAAAAAACTAGCTGCTTCCCATAATTTCACCCGCGTAGTTATTCCCATTTCTGGTATGAAAAGTGTCCTGCCTCAATTGAAAATTGGAAGAATCAGTGAGAGTGAAAGAGTCCTACAGGATACAGGCATTCTCGTTATGCTCTTGGAGATGACAGTAACATATAAATTTAAATAAAATCATAACCCTGTCTTTGCTGTCGCAGTCGGGTAATAATATTAACATAACAGTGGTAATCATACAGATAACACTAATCACGAATCAAACGAAAATTATCTTAGGAAATTTTCCTAATTTTAAGATCTGTACAATACGCCTGATTATTTTAAAGTATGTGGATTAAATCTACCTGCTATCAACCTACTTTTCCGCGGTGTCTCAATAACAATAAAACCTCATTGAAAATGACTAGAAATATGTTATGTAAATCCGTTTCTTTGATTCAAAATTTATCTTTATCCATTAAAAGCTTATAGGTTATCATTTACTATGATTATGCTGTCACAATTTTTTTTTAATAATCATTCATATTTAAATCCAAATGATTGCGAAACGTATCTTGTAGGACCTTCGTACACAATGATGTTCTACTTTTATCATTTTGCTACTTTATAAAAATGCTGAATCGTGTTTTGGCGACTTGCGTTTGAGTGCGGATGAGAATTATATCTATAGTTTACCGATGAGCGTTCAGCCGCTGTAACAAGCTTCCAAAATGTGACCAAATCGCTAATCACCGATGCTAAAGGCAGAATGGCTGCTAAAGTCATTAATTTTACTTCAAATTCTTTAACATCACCATAATTTTTTCCATCAGTATCGGAGGTATCGTCCTCGACACAGCAGTAGATCACTACCGCGGCTACGAAGTCTTCCAGCCAATCGTAAATGGTATCGGAGGCAACCTGGTCTGCGTCCAGTCTTCACGACTCGCCACCCACCTGCATCAGACCGCTATTCCTGGAGAGCTTCCGGAGAACACCAGGCTCGTCGAGTGGCCTTGGAAGACACTGTTCTTTGGAAGTAAGTGACCGAAAATACACAGTCTTTTTTAATTACTTGGCGAAACTTTTCAGACATCTTTGCTTTATCATAATTTTATACGATACTACTGCCTCGTTGGAGTAAAAAGTCGCAAGCGCTATTGCATGAGGTCTTGGGTTCAATTCCCAGGTTGCAAAAGTGTTATTGGGTTTTTCTATCTGGGATTTCTCAGTAGCAGCCCGGAGTCTAGATTTGTGCCAGGCTGATGGCATCCGGTTTGCCCCCTATGCTATAGGAAAACTATTTATTGTAAAATATAACATGAAAGCCTTCAGTTCTTTCCATATGACGTGCTCATTTCTAAATCAAATCCTATTCCTTTCCAGCTGCCGCAGCTAAAGTGGCTCGTATGCTGCTGATGCTTGCGCTGTTCGGTCAGATCATTTTCATGGTGGTCGCTGACGTCATGTACCAGGGCGAGGTCACCTTACAACTACCCTTCGGCATCACTTATTTGTTTAGCTCATTGTTGCAAGTAAGTAATTGTTTTAAGACATACGTCTCTTATGGTTTTATTTCTATCGTGTGACTTAAGTTTAGCTGCAGCTTTGAATCTTGATGGTTGACTAATATTTTAAACACAACATGAGTTATTCCCATAATTCCTAATCATCGGCAGTGAAAGAATCTCTTAAAAGTTAAAACCATTTTGTGCACCATGTTAACTACGTCAAATCACAACATAACTTGAACATAGTGCGTCCCCCACAAAAATGACTAAACTCCAGAACTTGATTGTAACTGAGGTATTATTCTACCTGTTTCCAGGTCATGGTACTGTTATACCTAGCTTATATGCTCGTCCACCTGATGTGGCAGAAGAAGAAAGACCCCGACAACGCAGCCATCCCCTACCTCACCGCTCTCGGTGACTTGCTCGGATCCATCTTCCTCGGACTCACCTTTTTCATCCTCTCACTGTTCGGCATGGAGTATGGAAACAACGTCCAGTGAAGAGGTAGGACACACCTGAAGGAATAAAGAAAGAAGAAATATGGATCTTAAGAAGTTAAAGTCTGTTTCAAGGATATTAACTAATAGTTTTGGATGTAAAATGTTTTTTTAATAGTCTTGTATTTTTGAATAATCTTCTTGATTCTAGATCAAAATTTTTGCAAGACTTGTTCGTTTTACGAGTTTGTTCCTTTGAGGATCAGTACTGAATTGAAGTGTTGTCATGATGTTCCTTCTAGTTTTGCACGTTTTAGCATAGAAAACGACATTACCAAAGGATATGGAATCATTCAGCGCGTTTTACCAGATAACAATGTTTCATCAATTTGCTTTTAGATGTTCATTTATTTTTTATTCTATTATAATTCGGTCAACGTGAGACAAAATGGATAATTCAAGTCTTATCAGTATTGATATATATTAAAATTAAAATTGTACATGTCAATTGGTGTGCCAATAAATTGATGTATGTTGACGACATCATAACTTTTTAACGCGACAGTATTTAAAATTTTCAAAGATTTATCGTTTTTTGATCATTATTTATTACTATTTTGAGAGATTCTTGTTGAGGTATCGTTCTCTTCGTATTAAGAGTTGACATTCTGAGAGTCAAACTGTGATATAAGAAATGTAAAAATGTGATTTAACGCAATTATTAATGTTTTGACATCAATTTTAATGAGATGGACAATAAATTATACGGCGGAGTGGAAATGGATGAATTTGAACAGCTAAATTCAAAATTGTGTTACTATATTGACTCTCTTAATTTAAAGTTTTATTTTTAACAGCAACGTTTTTTCGAACTTCATCTGAGCTTTGCTATTCAAATATTTTCTGACATTTACCATCTGGAATCAATTTAGACTTTTAAGATGTTTTTAAAAGAATGATTAAATTATCGGCAGCGAGGCTTTTACACTAAAAGCCAGGATACGAGATGTTCCTAATCGAACTATTCCCTTGCGATCATAGTTTATTAATTAGGTGTCATATCCAAATATAATTGGCGATAGTTTTAGATAATTTTGTAGATACGTTTGTAAATATTACCTGTATATCACTACATAGTGATGCTGTAACGTCATATGTTAGTACTTATGTGATATAGCACTATTTATACACTTGGTTTTTGTATAAGTTAGGGAAACTTTTAAAATCTTCACCAAAAGTAGTATCACATCATTAAAACCTAAAATGATTTTGATTTCCAGAACATGGTTTGTTAGTACAGTCGACCGCATGTCTTTGGTTACACTTTGTCCTCTTGGCCTAGTACGGAGGTTTCAATAAAATACGAGGCCATCTTTTACTGGTTTTTTTTCCACTGGCACGCAGCCACATTTTTAATACTAAAGGTGTAATATTCATTAGAAATTCCAAAACCTTAAAATTTTTCATTGTTGATGCTGATAAAATTTACATGTCAGGTACTTTTTGTAGTCCTAGTAAGGTCATCAATTGAGATGGTCGAAGGTTGAAAGTACAATCGGTTGCCAATTTCAAAGCATTGCACGTAAGCACTTTTTTAAATTTTCGTCATTGTTTTTCCTCTGTTGTTGTTTTTTACCTTGATAATGAATTTCGTTACTTTCCGGAAATGTTTTAACTACCAATTTTTTATTAAGTATATGAGTTTTTTTTTTTTTTTTTGGATTTTTTTCCAAATTTTGGTAGGTGTTGATGACATTTTTTTTTAATGCTTGTCCAAAAACCAAGTGTTAGTTCGTAACTTAGTTTATAGTTTAGGAAATCGAGTACAATAAAGCAATTATGTAGTATTTAAGTTAGAGGCCTAAAATAATTTATTAAACTAATGTCATATAGAACAGATTGGTCATGTCAAATGTGAGGTTATCACCAATTTGATGGTATTATACAAGCATTTGATGAACTGCGGGGTAATTGGGTAACACACTTACAGTAGTATGGCTTTGATTTTGGCAGTTCAACAACATTCATTGCGTTGTTTACGTTGCGGTGCTGACAAATTTTTCGAATATATGAAGTAATGGATTAGCAATATCCTTCAAAATCATTCAGATTGTGATTAAAAGTGTGTTACGCAATTAGGGTGCTGGAAATAGAGAACTAACGTAGAAATAATTATTATACGTTTGTGTAAGATCTCAGAAAATAATAAAAAAAAAGTAAATATTTGGACCTGTTTATTTCTACCTCTACTGGCAAATACACAAACATTTTGTGTATAAAATTGTACGTGTGATACATAAATTACAATTTATTTTTGTTAGTAAAGTTTTAATGAAATTGTAAAAAAAATATTAGCCAAATTATTTGAGGAGTACAGTCAACCGCGTGAAAATGTTGGTAATGTGAACTTTGTTTATACCTATTTGTGATGTATAATTACGATGTTGACTGTAATTCCTTGGATGCAGTGCTTCTTAGTAGGATAATAGTGTCATTTAACCAAATATGTAATCAAATAATATTTACTAGCGTACAGTCTCACGAAATCCTATCAAAACATTTTTACTCTAATTTTCTTAAAAACCCTCAACAAATAGAACAGCAAAAAAAAACTTAATCCAATTTGACATTGTTCAACGTGAAACTGTACGCAAATAAAATAAAATGTGACCATACATCAGTAATATTAAGGTATATTTTTTGAATGAATGATGTGATATAAATGAGATTTTAACTTGTATATAGAGAATTGTTATGTAGTACGTAAATCACTGAAAAAAGCTGTTGATAGTTTGTTAGAAACGCTTACCTTTCATAAAAGGCTGCACTAGACATCAATTATTAGTAAAAAAAAAACAAAAATAAATGATTGGTTGCACGATTTTCTTCTACATTATTTTTTTTTTTTCACGAAACTTTCTTGACCATTTTTATTTCAATCTATAGGTTTCGTTCTTCAGTTATTCAAAACCTGAAAACAAAAATGTAACATACTGGTAGCAACATAACATGCAGTCTATTAAAACACGACTAGTCATTATAGAAAGACATTCTCCTGTCCCTCTCCTTCGTTGCGTTTTATAATAGCTACTGCCTCTTTATATTATTATTTTATATGTACTTTTATTAATGTATTTTATAGATATTAATATTTTCAGTAACGGTTGTCCGTACATTTCTTTTTGTATTAAGAAAAACTGACTGACTTTAAGAAAAAGCTGCTGAATTGTTTCGTAATTAATTTTAATAAGTATACTTACTTAAACAATATTGGTGGCAATACGAAAATAAACTCTCTTATGATTACATATTTAACGAGAAAATAAAGTGCAACCATCCGTTTACTAAGATAGGATTTAATAAAAACTCTTTGGTCTAAAAGTGCCATTAAGATTCAAAATATTGGTAATATTTTTATATTTGTAACACTATTTATTTCTGTATAAAATTGCTATTTTGGTCCTTAATTCATGTATATGAAAGGAAATGTCGCTATTTTGTGAGAGCTGAAGTGGTTAATTTAATACAGAAGTCATTAAATGCTATTATTAGTATCAATTTCTTGGTGAATTTTTATAAAAGTTTTTTTTTTTAAATATCTTTCAATAGTTAGTTGCCCGACTTAAAACTTTTACTAAATAATCAAATCTGTAAATATTCAACGATAAATTGACAGTTATAATATTGACTTATAAATAATACCACTGCATGATATCAAGAAATACTAAGAATTTGATACTAATTTTAGCATATAGTCGTTTTTACATGAGAAAATATTGGAGAGAAAATAAAAAATTGGTGCCTCACACTGCCCACCGATTAACTTTGTTTTGTTTTCCGTAGCTACTTTATCAGCAATAACAATAATCTATAAATATTTTTTTTTTTTATTTTTTTCTTAAAACTACGCACATTAAAGACACTTATTTTTGACGCTGACGGTACCTAATGACAATAGACAAACTTCAAAGGTTTTTATCCAATTTTCTCACATGTAACAATGTAAATAGTGTGATATAAATATACGTTGATATTATCTACATTCCATATTCACAGCTTTTGAACGACAATCACGTGGTGCATGAACTGTATTGTTTTAATTTTAAGTTTTATACCATCAATGTATTCCTATTGTGATGTCCAAACATAGTGTAATGTAATTTTTATTTCAAAATAAAATGGATTAAGTTAAAACTTTCGTTTTACTTCTGTTAGTAACGTCAACACTTGGGATATACCTCATGGCTAAGTAATAACAGTCGCATGGGTCAATCCACCACGTTAAACTATGCCTGGGTTGGTCCGTGGATGGGTGACCATCTTTACATACCGAGACTCCTCCGTGCCTCGGAAAGCACGTTAAACCGTTGCCGCGTTGGTCCCGGTTGTCATTCGTGAATATTTGACAATCGTTACGGGTCATCAGAAGCCCGAAAGTCTGACAACCAGTCTTACCAAGGGGTATCGTATTATCCAGTTACTGGGTTGTGGAGGTCAGATAGGCAGTCGCTCTATGTAAAGTACTGGTATTCAGCTGCATCCAGTTAGATTGGAAGCCGACCCCAACATAGCTGGGAAAAGGCTAGGCAAATGATGACAGAATATACCTGAAATTTCGCTTAAATGAAGACCGCACCACATCGCCCGCAGACATACATAATAAAATCTGTGCTTCTGTCGCATTTCGGACGATTAAGCCGACGTTCGCACAGACGTAATAAAATCGCGGCGATTTTTTTTTCGTGCACTTGATTTTCAATGCTCTGTTTAGAACCGAGACCTGAAAATCCAACAGTGTTTTTTCAACGCTCGGCTTAACACCAAGTGTTGAAAATCCAGTGCGCGATGAAACCCCGCCGCGTTTTTATTACGTCCGTGCGAACGTCAAAGTCAAATAATTTATTTCAAATAGGCCCATGTATGGCACTTTTGAACGTCAAAATTTACAGAATAATTGATTCTAGTCGCCCCTTCCAAAAGGTAGTTTTCGTATGGAGAAGAATGGGCAAGAAAGAAACTCCACCGTTACTCTTTTAAAATGTTTTATAATATTTTGCATACGTACGTACATTAGTTAAATAATTATATGTGAAGACGATGCACCTAGAATAAAATTACTATACCACAATAGGTAAAAAGGATTATAAATGAAGCAACGACAGATAATTTAATTATGTGATAGATGCTCACATATTTACAAACATTGTAAAAGTAGACGATTTTCCTAATGTTTTTAAAATTAATAAGTCAGTGTGTGAGGAAGTAAGCACAGAATGTAAAATCAATGTCATATAACACAAAACTATAAATTTTACAATTAAATTAGCAACCTGTTTGTTTTTTCTTGATTCTAAATTGTCCTATGGAGCAGGACCAGCATGTTTCCAAGCACTCTTATCTTACGTCGGCTAACAGGCCAAAGTCACAACCCAATGGGTCCCTCTTAAGAGTCTATAATACCTCAAACTGCTTATCTTAATCCTCCGTTATATCGAAAATACTGCTGCTACTGGACCACAATCTAATAATTATTGTCTGTATCGGGATGTGGTATCCGCTCTAGGGGAAGCCGCCATTGTTAGCAGGAGGTAGGCACGAGTCGTTGGTAGGAGGCCGAAGCAGGTTGTGGATTGGAATAAGCACGTCAGCGAGGCTCACTCGTACGCTAGGCTTAAGTTTAATGAGTGGCTTGATTGTGGCAAACCTACGTATAGCGTGATTTATGAGGAAATCTGTGACACTCGTAAACAACACACACTTTAAATCCAAATTAAGGTGGTGCCAGAATCACCAAGACCAAATACAGATGGACATCCTAGCCGAGTTGCACACAAAAAAAGACTTTCGGGGCTTCTGGAAGTCTACAAAACAGCATAACCTTAGGCCTGGTTTGCCGGTGAGCGTCCATGGCGTGTCTGCTGAAAGGGATATTGCCAATATTTTTAAATCCCAGTTTTGTGTCGAGCCAAGCAGTATTCCACCCTCTGAGGTGGTCGATGCTGAGTCACAGTGTACTGTCCTAGAACCAAGAGTTAAGTTATCAGCTGCGGACATAGCTAAGACCATAGGGTGTATGACCAGGGGTAAGTCTCCAGGACATGACGGACTCAGCATCGAGCAACTTCAGCATGCAGGATTCCACCTTCCACGTGTTTTGGCCATGCTGTTCACATTCTGCCTTCACCATTCATTCACGGACGCACTGATGAAGACGGTCGTAGTACCAATTATCAAAAATAAAACAGGTGATATATCAGATAAAAATAATTACAGACCCAGATCGATCTCATTAGCGACAGTCATCGGGAAGGTATTTGAAATCATGCTTAATGCTCAGTTAAACAATACCTTTGCACGATAACTAGCTTGGATTCAGGCCCAAACTGTGCACAGATAATGCTATACTGAGTTTAAAGCATGCTGACAGATATTACACGGATCGGAGCACGCCTGTTTACGCCTGCTTTCTGGATCTGTCCAGAGCGTTTGACCTGGTTTCGTACAAAGTGTTGCGGAAAAAGTTGCTCGATAGGCAAGTTGCGTCAGAAGTTGTTAAAATCTTCCAGTACTGGTACGGGTACCAGGTCTATAAAGTTAAATGGTCGGGAGCTCTGTTGGACTCTACTGCACATCTTTTTATATGAGTAGCCTGTGGGTGTCATATTTGCAGAAATCCTACTGCGCTCTCCACGTTTAATATATTAGCGCGCTGAGTGCGCTGCTGCGGTTGCCTCGCTTCTGCAGCGCATCGGGAATGTTTGCGAGGGTCCGCATTGGCTGTTTTTATGCCAGCATGCGCAAGAGGGCGACCTCGGTAGCGAGTAGAGTGGGGGGCAGCGGTAGCAGTTGCCTTACCGTTATTGCCAACAGGTTGGGCGGGCCTTTCATGCAGCACTGGTACGCCTTACATGCACCCGTATATCGGGCGGTGCAGGTAAAAATGCAAAATAATTATATGATTTCTTATATTTTTTTTTATTTTTATATTTCAAAGTATTTTAACATTTTTATAAAATTTCACTCCTTGTCAATTTTATATTTGACACTTTATTTTATTTTTCCATTCTGACATTTTTATAATTTTTTGTCAATTTTATTTAATTGTTTTTGTTTTTTAATGAGTTGAATATTTAAAAATTATTTTATTTTGGGTTTTTATCTGTGAGTTTATAATTGAAATGTAAGAGTGATAACTATGGACTAGATTATGTCTGAAATAAATATATATATTTTTTTTTACTAATTTTGAAATCAATATACGGTAAAGTTGAGGATTGACGAAAACACGATTCCATAAAAGTTTCTCATTAGAAAAAAAATACAAAGTTACTTCCAAACCGAACAATAATCCGCTAGTATTGAAAAAATACTTCAAAACAGATCATGAATCATTGCATAATAACTGAACAAAATGCAATATAAAGCAGATACTATGTTTATTTTTATTTAAGAAATTACCTTAACCATCGGCGCCTTCTCCCCGCAGCTCAGTCTCGCTCTCACTCTGTCTGCGTGGAGTAGTGTGCGGAGATAAAGAGTGAATAATTGGCAGCTGAGGTCCTTTCTGACCCATACGACCCCATAACACTCTTCCAGGAGAAAAATAGGGCCACCAGTACAGTATACAAATACAGACGACACCTGTCATTCCAACCTCGTCCCCGAGTAAATGATACTCATGAGGTGCCAGCAGTAGTTGCAGCTGAGCACGTAGCTTTAAATACCCCGTATAATAATCAAGATGAAAATCTAAGTTTGATCCAGCCTCTCCCTTCTTGCTTTCCTCCCGCCAGCGACGCCCTAAGCCGAGGTTCGTACCCCACAGGGGGTGCCCTTAGCGAGCGCTCGCCTAGTAGTTTTCGTATGGAGAAGAATGGGCAAGAAACTCCACCGTTACCCTTTTAAAATGTTTTACAATACAAACTGTATTAGTACGTACATTAGTTAAATAATTATATGTGAAGACGATGCACCTAGAATAAAATTACTATACCACAATAGGTAAAAAGAATTTAAAATGAAGCAACGACAGATAATTTAATTATGTGATAGATACATGGTGCTCACATATTTACAAAAATTGTAAAAGTAGACGATTTTCCTAATGTTTTTAAAATTAATAAGTCAGTGTGTGAGGAAGTAATCACAGAATTTAAAATCAATGTCATATAACACAAAATTATAAATTTTACAATTCAATTAGCAACCTGTTTGATTTTGTCTTGATTCTAAATTGTCCTATGGAGCAGGACCAGCATGTTTCCAAGCACTCTTATCTTGGATATAATCCTCTAATTTGTAATATGCTTGTTTACAAAGTGTACTTTTAATATGAGTTTTAAATTTTCTTTCATTTAATTGCAATATGTCACATGGTATTTTGTTGTAACATTTAACACAGTACCCCATAAAAGATGTATGTACTTTAGATAATCTGAAAAATGGTTGATCTAGTTTATCTTTATTTCTAGTATTAAAATTATGTCTATCACTTATTTTATTAAACAGATGTGGATTTTTTCTTACGTACATAATATTTTCATAAATGAATTGGCAAGGTACCGTCATAATATTAATCCTTTTAAATAGTTTCCTGAGAGATTCGCGGCGACGTAGATTATAAATGGCTCTGACAGCTCTCTTTTGTAAAATAAAGATGGATTCAATGTCAGCAGCCCGACCCCACAGTAAAATGCCATACGACATAATGCTGTGGAAGTAGCTAAAATAGACCAATCGCGCGGTTTCTACATCTGTTAACTGTCTTATCTTTCTAACAGCATAAGCGGCCGAGCTTAGTCGCCCCGCAAGAGATGTTATATGAGGTCCCCATTGTAATTTCTCGTCTAGCGTGATTCCTAGGAAAACCGTTTGATTAATAAATTCCAGTTTTTCCCCATTCAATATGATGTCACATTCGCTACTTCTAACATTAGGTAATTTAAATCTAATGCATTTGGTTATTGTTTTATTTAGTACCAAATTGTTTACCGTAAACCAATCTTGGACTTGCAGAATAGAACTATTCACGTCTTCAAGATTTTGTGACCGTCGGTTTATTTTAAAGATTAATGATGTGTCATCTGCAAATAACACCATCTCCGGTTGATTTTGAAATCATTGGGGTAAATCATTAATGTATACTAAAAAGAGGAATGGACCCAATATCGAACCTTGAGGAACGCCCATTGCCATTTCAGACCCTAATGAGTTTACGCCGTTTACCTGAACTTTAACCTTTTTATCTTTCAGGTATGATTTAAGTAAATCAAGATCTGTATTCCTAATCCCATAGTGCTCTAGTTTCAGCAGAAGTGTCTCATGGTCTTCACAATCGAACGCCTTCGAGAGGTCGCAAAAGATTCCAATGACATCTTGTGCTTCTACCCAGGCATTAAAAATGTTCTTTATTAGGGTGACACCGGCGTCGGTGGTACAACGCCCTTTGGTGAAACCGTACTGTTGTTCATGAAAGATGGAATTTTTATTAAAGTGAGGTAACATTTGATTGAGCATCAACTTTTCAAACACCTTACTGAGCACTGGTAGAATTGATACAGGCCTATAATTGTTGGGTTCTTTACTATCACCAGATTTGAACAATGGAACTACTTTACTGTGTTTCATGAGATCCGGAAAGACTCCTTGGTCTATACTGGTGTTAAATATGTAAACTAAATAGGGCGCAATGGTTTCGATTATAGATCTACAGACTTTTACAGACATTCCCCAGAGATCTTCTGTTGATTTAATTTTAAGATCTTTAAAAGCTTTTATAACAGCCTGGGGGTTTGTATGCTGAAACCTAAACTCCAAAGGGCAAGCCTTCACATTCTGTCTAAGTAAGGCAGCAGAAAGCGCGGGTGAGGAATTTAAAGCTTGAGTAGTTTTAAGGGGAATATTAGCAAAAAAGTTTTTAAATTCTTGAGCTATTTCTATATTTGAGTTAATGGGGCCATGTGCAGTCTCTAAATTAAATTCTGTATTTCGCTGTTTTTTCCTACCTGTCCGTGTGTACCTGTCTGTGTTTTTCTATTTATTATTTGCCAGGTAGTTTTTATTTTATCATCAGCTGATTTTATTTTATTGCTAATATAAAGAGCTTTGGCTATTTTGCACACACTTTTAAAAGTTTTTGAATATTTTGCAACATACTTATGAAAGCTTATATTATTCATATGTTGCTTTAGGCCATAAAGTTCAAATAGTTTTTCCCTGCTTTTACGAACACCTGGAGTCGCCCAATCACTAAATAAGAACTTTGTGTAAATGCTTTTAGTCTTTAGTGGAAAAGTGTCATTAAATTGCGTGTGTAATAGTGAAAAGAACTCGGCGTAGAACTCATTTGGGTCATCTATATTATTAAAAATCTGAACACATAATTTATTGGCCAAAGAATTATTTAATTTCTCTAAACTTTTACATGTAATTGGCCTAAACCTTATTTGAATTTTTTGTAAAGGTATGTAGGAGCAAAATGTTATTGTTTGTCCACTGTGATCTGATGGCAACTTATTTACAATTTGTTTGTGTAGGTAATCACAGTTACAAAAAATATTATCTATACTAGTGGCACAAGAAGCTGTCACTCGGGTTGGTTTAATAAAAACATTTGACAAATCAAATGACCTAAAAAGACTTAATAATCTGACAGTGTTCGAGTTATTTTCTAATAAGTAAATATTAAAATCACCACATATGATTATTGACTTACTACTAGTAGTAAGTTTTTTTAATACATCTTCCATTACAGAATCAAACACAGATAGATTCTGGTAACTTGGAGGTCTGTCATACGCATACTATAACATGCTTATCAAGCTCAACACAGGACAATTCAATGTTGTGTTCAACAGACAGTCCGATAATGTCTTTTCTTTCTTTCGATTTTATAAAAATTTTAATCAATATTAATGATCCGCCATGTATTTTCGACTGAAATGGCTAATTATCAAATAACTTCTCCACTCCGGGCGGAGCGTGTCAGACTCTTACTGACTAAAACCCACCCGTGTTCCTTCGGTTGTCCTGTTGCCGAGAGCCACGATCTCTCTTTCGGTTTTCTTCGCAAGCCCGGCAGGCATCGGCCCTAACGGACCCCGTCAATTCAGAAGTAACCTGGATTCGGACTTTGTGAAAGTTGACGGCAGTAAGCCGACGTTCGCACAGACGTAATAAAATCGCGGCGGAATTTTTTTGTATATTAATTTTCAACGCTCTGCTTAGCACGGAGAGTGCACGATAAAATCCCGCCGCGATTTTATTACGTCCGTGCTACGCCGACTTAAAGGCTCGCCCTGATGGCGTTTGAAGTGCAAATGCACTTAAAACATAACTGGTGATATGTGCACTATATCTCTGCCTACTCTTGTGAATACGATTACGGGCATGATATATAAACCAAGGTACAAAAATATATTCATAGTGTTTTATTCAAAATTCCCCCACTTTTTTAATTTTTAAAACAGCGCCATCTTTTTTATTTATACTTAGTTTTTAGTTCTGGAAAATTCCTCCAGATGGCATGAGCTGTACCTACGATTCACAAACCCGTAGATGAAAAGGGCGATTCTGGTTTCACACGGAGGTCGCGCCATCTTGAAAGTCTAACTTACTAAAAGCAGTATAGATGGCGCTACAAAATCTCTGTTAACAGCAAAAAAGGATTACAAGTTACTGAAAAATTACAAAAAAAAACACAATTACGCATTAAAATTGTATATTTTGAAAGTCGGCAATACATTTATATTGTTTAGTTTCCATCATGTGTGCTTGAATTTGCTGATAAACAGTTAACCTAGAAACTCAATTCATTATATTTATTATTTGTAGTTATATAAGTAAGTGCCTATATCTTTATAACTCCACAGTAAGGTTTTCGTTGCGAAATGAAATAAAAAGAACATCACTTGACTCCCATATCTTTTGTTCACTTCAAATACTCGTGTATCTTAATATCCGCGAGTACCTAGTTACGGAGACTACATGTATCTCGTTTTATTTTCGTAGAGGGAGCGAGATAGACATACAACTACTATTCATAATGTCAAACGTCATTGCAAACTGTAAAGGCAAACAAAAGATCAACGCGGACGAGAGCTTTTACATACAGTACCCATTTCCACCGCCAGAGGCGCCACAGTAGCTCGAAAATACATCGGAACATGATAAATAGCCCCACGGCCGGAATACGAAAACATATTTATTAGACGAAACACATTTAATACTTCAAATAAATCATACGAATGGAACAAACGGAAGTTTAGTAGGTTAAAATCTGGACAGAGCTTTCAATGTCATCATACCACCATCGAATTTCAGATTTTCAGCGAACGATTTACCTCTACCAATTATGTTGGGAAACTAACATTGGGAATTTATGTAGCTTGAAAATGGCATGGTTGTGGTACGAGAAATATGCGATAGTATTAGAAAATGGACGCGGTACACCTGTTCTGGATCGCGCGGTGGCCGCGGCGCGCGCCCGAAAGCTATTGCGATCGTTATGCTCGGCGGCGGGCAGCGCGCGTGCGCGTGGCGGCCGCCGGAGCCCGTCAGTCGGCCGCGAGCATCGGGCCCCGACATACCTTGCCCAAAAATCCGCCGCCTAAAGGTACCCACCACACCCGTACTATTTTAAAACCGTTCGAGACATCGCGCATGCGAATATCGATCCGCTTCACTCGGAATGGTCCCCGTATCTAGGTTAACCGGCTAAAATTAAAGGTGCGTTCCGAATTCAAGGTTGTAACCGCCGGCGCAGCTCCGAAATAGAGCTATCGTGCATGGAAAATGGAAAATATGTACCCAACGCACGTTGTCTTTAAGGGCGATTATCGTGTGCGTCACACGCCGTAATGGCGGACGGGAATTATGTAAGAATCGTACGTTGTTGTTTGAAAAAAAAATGAAAATCCTATGTGTAAGTGCAGGCTGAGGTCTGCTATCGAACTTTTCCGTCAATGTTGAATCAATAGAGTTACGTATGGTATACCCGGGAGTGACGTGTTGTTAGAGCGTTGAGCTTTTGCTTTTTGTCAATATAACATTTTGGGAGTGTCTCTGGATGGTCAGTAAGTACACGGGCTTAGACTGCATGTTCCTACGTGAAAAATTTAAATATAAATTGAGCGGCTCGCTCTGCAGAGAAGCGATGACTGCTAAAACATTGTGTTTCGCCCCAGAGCATGTTACATGAATTTCAGTGGACGCCACTCGGTTGTGCCAACGCTTTTCCGAAGCTTTCCATTATATAAACTAATGAAGGACACAGTACATGATGTTATAGCACAATAACCTTTACAAGGCTCTAAATTAAGCTGATTTATGGTGGTCATAAAACCCTGGAGTTAACCTAATTTCCACTTATTAGCTTTTCTTAGTGTCTTGTGTTTCTGTAGCAGACATTGAACAATTGGCTTTTTGTATAAATAACCTTAATTCCATACACTGAAAGTATTGATTTTCAACCACATTTTCAGTCTGAAGTTTCTGTTTTCCGACCGATTATTTCCGTTTTCAGTAACATTCACTATAATTTCAGTGAATTATATAATAAGGTTCCTATAAAGTAATAAATAAAAGAAATATTCAAATAATACATAAGTTTTTTTTTGTTCAGTAGCACGACTAACCTAGAAAAATACTCACGCTACTTCCGCATGTGACCGATAGATGTCGCTACACGCCACTATCGACTTTTCCGAGGGAATGCAAATAAATATTCCTGTTTTAATCAAGAGAGACATTATTATTTTAAAGAATGTTTATTAATTAATACTATTAACGTAGCCATAGGTGTGCCAACATATCTAATGAATGTACTTACTAAGAAGTAATTACAATCTTAATTTATTTTCTTCTAATGTTAGCAGCACATCTTTTAATTACCTAGGTGTTGATTCAGTTTTAATTCAATCCTATTTTACTTCTTAATGCTTACACTACTTAATCAGAACTATTAGTTTTTCCTTATTCCTCAATTTTTCTATCAAGAACCTACCAAGATTTAGTGCTATGATTTACTATGTACTCTCATCCTCTTTTCCAACGTTGTTCTGTCCCTAAACTTACTGAATATTTCCATTTTAAAATCATGAAATTACTTAAATTTTACAATAAAATGGTACACATGACCATAAGCAAAACCACCATAAAGATGCTCTCGCTCTAATCTCCCATAATTTTCCTTCATTTTCCCCGAACATATTTTCTAAAACATATTTTTAACATATTTAACATATTTCTTTTATATTTTTTTTTTATATTATTGAACATATTTTTTTTTTATTAGGTCTCGCAGTGATTGTAAGAACCTTGTAAATAACAAAATGTAAAAAAAAAAAACATTTTTTAATTGGATTTTAATATACACAGACCACAAAGAATAGCTCCCTTACCCCTCTAATCAGGTTCTGAAGTTCCGATGCTTGTCGTTGCCTATTAAATACTGACATTCAGCATTATCTAGACAGACTGGAAGTCGGCTACAAACGTGGGATGATGTAATAGGTCCTGTGTACTGTGAGTCATGTTATGGTGACCCCTTTTCATCCTCCATTGATCGTTACCTAAATATTACTGGCCTGGAACTGTTCCATTGCAGGGTTAAAAAGCATCTTTTCGTTATGTGTGTTAATCACCACACTTCATTGACGATACACATTAATTCTTCATTCTATTTCATATACTTATATACCTACGAAAAAACTGTAAAATGGTTTTATTTTGTTGTTAATTAAGTTTTCAGTAATAGGGGTTTTTATTATTTCCAGCTTAAAATTTTAAAATATATATTTTCTTGTCATATTTTTTTTTATTTAATTGGTATTTTATAGTGTTACTCAACATCTCAAATTAACTTCCTTAAGTACATAATTAAGAAAAAAAATGCAAAAAAAAAATCTTCCTACTTACTTGCATTTTAATGAAATGATCAGCTTAAAGGCTCTTTCAAACAGGCGCGACACGCGACGCGTCACAAAGATACCGCTCGTCGCGCGATGAGCGGTGTCTTTGTGTCGCGTCGCGTGTCGCACCTGTTTGAAAGAGCCTTAATAAATGGATACTAGTACATATTGCATCATAGACCGATGCAAACATGATATATTTCATACTTCTTATTTAAACAGCCTTCTGTCTATCTACATATATAATCTATGGTTCTGGAAATGTGACTTAATAGTAACTACATATATGCAAAGTGCTTCAATCTATCTGTTCTATCGCTTCCCAGTTCAATTGAGAAGACAAGATGTCTCAAGAACTTGCCTACATTGTATACTAGTTATTCAGTAGACTGAACTGTAGAGTACATTGTATTTTTTAGAACCATAATGCCTTGTCTTATACATTTTTCAGTGTCGTATATCTTGCATACAAAAGAACACAAACTTGCGACAGGAATTTAATTCAAATCCTCTTCCTAGATTTTTGATAGTCGTTACGGGTACTCAGAAACCCGAACGTCTGACAACCAGTTTTAACAAGACTTATCGTGTTACCCAGTAACTGGGTTGTGGAGGTGAGATATGCAGTCGATCCATGTGAAAGACTGATATTCAGCTGCATCCGGTTAGACTGGAAACCGACCCCTAACATAGTTGGGAAAAGGATAGGCAGATGATGATAAATTATTACTTTTCCTATGTAGAAATCGGGGCGCTTTTAATCCGATAAGGATGCGCTAAGATAGCCCGCGAAATTCATTTTTTTTTTACGTTTTTTGCAATTTGCAGGTCAATTTCAGATTGTATATTAATGAAAATATGATTCACGACCGCAACATTTAGGCTTTACAGAAGTATAATCATTAGAATCAGCAATACAACTTCTTAAGATGGAACTAGTTGATATTTTTTCCATACAAATTTCAGGGGGGTTTTACTCCACTGTTTGACATGGTACATCCAAAGTTAAACATGATATCGTTTTGTTTCATTATTAATTTTGTCTGTGCGGAAACAGAAGACTAAAATATTAAGCCGTTAAAAAATTAGGAGCCCACAAAGATTCCTTTTTCTTGCTAATTTTAACGCAACTTTGGGGGTAAATAAGCAATAAAAGAAGTGTAAAATCTCCAAAACAAAGTCGGCACCGACAAAGCTCAGTTGTCGAAGAGTTCAATAAACTTTATTTGTAATTGATTTATGCAGTGGTTTTTTCATAAAACCCTATTTCCAAAAGGACTTTTCGTAATTTTTTACGCACTCGTTTTACTAAAATAGTTCGGAACGGTGTTTATGTGCGTGCAAACTAGACGTTGTGCACGTAGACCAGTGTCTAACTGCTCATCACTGATACTATCTCTGTCGGACACGATGCCAGGTGACACAACGTGCTTTTCGGCCATGCCCACTAGTGAGTTCGAGCCCGCGACTAGTGTCACCTTAAGTTAGAATAATGCTCAAATGTCATGATTTCATGAAATAGTCATTCAAAAGGATTATATGAAATTAAAGAGTTAAATTGATGATTTCCATGATTATAATTCTATAAATAAATATTTGATACGGTCGTGAATCATATTTAGATCAACATATAACCTGATACTGACCAGCAAATTGCAAAAAACGTAAGAAAATTTGAATTTCGAATGCTATCCTTACGATTTCGCCGTAAGTAAACAAAAGATCTACGAAATGTAAGGGGCACTAGTATGAGGATCATTTTCATAAACGTCATCATCGTCATCAGTCTCAAGCCCTGATCTTAACTTATTTGGATTCGGTGCACCTAGCTTCTGACGTTTCATAAGTGCCCATGTAGGTCTATGTGAAATAAAAATATTTTGATTTTGATATTGTACAGCATCTCTTCTTCTGCCTTACTTCTTTCTCCATTAGTCGTAATCCCCTTTCTAGCCCTATCATCTTTTACGCAGTTCCTCCATCGTTTCTTTGGCCTCCCCATACCCACATTCATACTCAACACTTATTACTATTTTCATAAACATTTTCAATTATTACTATTTTCAAAAACATTTTCAATTATTACTATTTTCGTAAACATTTTCAATTATTATTATATCATAAACATTTTCAATTATTACTATTCTCAAAAACATTTTCAATTATTACTATTTCCATAAACATGTTCAATTATTACTAATTTCATAAACATGTTCAATTATTATTCCACAACTCACAGTAAATCCCACTACTAATCGTATCAACTTAAATAAAGATTAAAACTGTGGTGAGCTTAGCAACAACGCACAATGTAGTAACGTCGACCCCTGACATTTACGAAACGAGGCCAGGGGTTTGCAAGCCTTGGGTCGGGAAGAGGATAACTTTTATGTTAGGTAGGTACATATCCCCATGTTCTGCTAAGTTTATTTAATATTTACTTAGTAAACTTTACGATTAGCCTCATTAGTAGCATGGGCAGAACTTTAAACTTCGCTTTAAACGGGCAAAAGTTGAAATGTTACTCTAGTTACAGAACCAACTATTATTTCTTTAATTTATTTAGTTTCTCTTCCGTTCTGTCTCTAAAAAGTCTTAGTTGTTTTACCCACATTTATTTATTTGTATGAATAAATCATTCAGGTTATTACAACAAAGCCACTTTGTGATAATAAATATTAGATATGTACCATTGTAAGTAGGTATAGATAGTACATTTCCATTTTTTCATATTTATATACCTTTTTTAAAATCGAATTAGCAACACGAATGATTATAATGTCCTTCCTATTTTCGGAAAACACCAAGTAATTAGGTACGAAAACGTGGCGGAATTTCGCATGCGTATTCCACTCTGAAACAGGCATAGGTCCCGACACATATCTGCGTGCGAAAAACCCGCGTCTGTACCACAAACGTGGCTTGTTTTTCGCAAGCGCGTTTCCCTAGCCATATCAAATCGAAATAACTAAGTCCGATTTCGGTGAACCCTCCCTTCTCCCATATTGAATAATTAACAGTTATTTATGCGAATTAATTATAATTTTTATAGCCAGCCATGATTTTGTATGCTTAGGACACGTACACCGCTGCGGGTTCATTTTCGGTATGTATGTTGTCGATATCGCAAAAATCTTTTGATTATACAGAACCTTTTGTATGTAATACTTATTTACATTTAGCTGTGTGGTCGCCGCTTATAAAATAATGCTTGCTACATTTCTTTTTGTAGGACTTTTCATGTCGTGGGAAATTTTAATTAATTCTCGCGCGGTATTATTTAACCTAAGCTCAGAAAAAAATGTTTCCGTAGTTGGTATTTTAAGATATGTGTCTAAAATTATTGTGGACTAGCTTTTGCCCACGTGAATATCGGAAAATATCCCACGGGAACGTACTACCGGGATTCAAAGTACTCTATGTGTTAATCCAGGTTACAAAGTATCCGTGTGACTCCCTTATTAAAAAGTCACTTATTTTAAAGATATTACGCTGAGTTTTTCCACTTGTAAAAATGAAACTACTCATCCCAATTGGTTGGTATAAAGACAGCTTTAATCTAGATAAAATACAGAAAACGATGGTTTTTAATTTTACAAGGATACGTAAATAATGACCCCAAATAATCCCTTAATTTAAAGATATGATTAAAAGCATTTTCTAGAAATATCTTTTCGTTATTGTGTGCTAATCTTAGAAGTTTAATAGATATTTTTTAGAGGATTAATTCCGTAACACTTTGTTTATATATATGTAACTCTAGTTGATTGACTGATTGTTGAAAAACAATCATCGTCATATTTCAACCAATTTACACAAAACTTTAAAGAATTAAACACTTAAATCTTCCTCATGAATCACTCCGTCCATTGGTGAAAACCGTATGAAAATCCATTCGGTAGTTTTTGAGTTTATCGCATTCAGACAGAGAGATGCGACATGGCGCCCCGTACTTTGTTTTATAATAATTTATTGATCTTTTATAATAATTATGTAGTGATGAGAAAGAAAGAAAAATAAAGAAAGAAAAATTGTTTATTGTGCAAAAACTAAACGCACATGCCAAAAAAAAAAACTTATAATGTATGACTGATGTAAGATGCGTCTATTATAATATGAGATAAAAGAAAATCTTCATCAACGTCTAAACCTCTTTTCTTTTTTAGGGTTCCGTACCTCAAAAGGAAAAAACGGATCCCTTATAGGATCATTCGTGTGTCTGTCTGTCTATCCATTTGTCACAGTCAATTTGCTCCGAATCTAATGGACCGATTAAATTGACATTTGGTACACATGTTTATTTCTGTGATCCGAACACGATCGTATAACGTAAATAAATAAATTTTGAATATATTACGTCACTTTGGGGCAAACAAGAAAATAAAAATAAAAAAGTTTTGCTAACAGTATCGTGTGACATATCAAATGAAGGGCTTATTGCGAGGATCTTAAAAATATATTTTATATAATTTTAAAATAAATATTTTGAAAGATATTTAAGAAATTCGATGAAAATTTACCATTCCCCCCTTATCTCTGAAACTACTAGACCTACAATTTTGAAAAAAATACATAGTACGTCTCTTTACTCATAGATAACAGGAAAACCTATAAGAAATCTATGGTCTTAAAATAACATGGTAAATCTCTCAATATTGTGCGTACAAACTTACATTCGCAGTTGGAATGTATGGGGAACATGTTTTTCAACTGCAATGTTAAGTTTGTTCTTAGGGATAAATAAATTCATCTCAACTACGGAACCTTTTCCTTCTTTGTCATCATTATCTTTATAAACTTTTTTTACTTAAAATCTTTTTCTTCCATACTTACTTATTATATCTCTATTAGCCGTTATTTATCACCGAATTCACTTTCTTCCCTACCCTAAGTATCATCTTTTGCACAATACGAGTATATCTATCTTTTCTTTGGTCTCTTTTCTCTGTTCCCAGGTTCATACTTGACATCTAAGATAACTTGACATTCTCACACATTCTCCTCATTTCTCTGCTCACAATGTCCATACAATGACATTGTAAGGTACACTATGGCTTTTCGGCCTGAACATTAAAGTATAATATGGTTCTATGTAGGTACTGTAGTTAGTTTCTAATCTTATCAACCTAAACAAGAATAACGCACCCAGGACTTGTAATAATTGTGTTCAATTAAAAGAGTGTCCTTGCAGTTTCTTGCCCATTGTTCTCCATAGAGATCTACGTTTTGGAATGGGCACTAAGCTTCAACTTTCTGACTAACTGACCAACTCTTCGACAGTTCAGCAAAGACACCTTTTGGAAGAAGAAAACAGAGAAAACTACTTTTTGGAAGAGGCGACTAGAATCAATCATTTTTTTGTAAATTTTGACGTTCAAAAGTGCCTTTTAAGTGCCTAATTGAAATAAATTATTTGACTTTGACCATTTCTACGCTAACTCAGCCTCCATACACCCCACCACTCCACTATGTGCTAAACGCTAACACATCAGTAATAAAGTTGAATATCGCATGTGCTCTTTGGTCGTGTTCGAGCACGGAACTAAATGTCGTAAATCTCAATTCTTATTTCGTTTATAACTAAAGTAATAATTGATCTAGAGAAAATATATCTTATATTTGGATAATAAACTACATTTTCTTACTATCAATAATTATTTTAGACATAAAAAGCCGAGTAAGCCTTGTTTTGGTTTCAAATAATTTAAAAAAAAAGACATGATTTTCAAATAAAAAATGAATCGATCGAAAATTTTCCAATCACGTAACTGTCTTATATTTGGAAAGAAAAAGATCCAATAAATCAAATACTAAAGTTCTATTCTAATTGTATGCGTGACTTTTTCAGAATATTAATGCAAATTAACATAAAATTTAGGGAGTCTCCTCTTAATGGAAATAAATGCTTTGAGTTTGAGTTTGAATTCAAGTAAAAATTATTTAGTTAGATATGCGTATTTCGTCAATCATTATATTGAACAATGCATGATACCAATACTCAGTTATAAAAGGCAAATAGAATCTAGCATAGATACACTATTTATTAACACTTTCATACTTACAAACGTACCTACCTATAACAGGTGAGAAGGTAAAAAACATCCTCAATTCAGACTACATTTTCCTGTCAGCATGAAACAAAACGTTAATTCCTAAATAATATACTAGACACTAAAATGCCTAGGATCGACCATGGAAAGGTATTATATTCTGTTTAGTGTTGACCTCTTCAACAAAACTAAACCAAACAGTTTTTGACATCCTCCTTATCCATGGTCAATTCTGAACTAAGGCAAACAGAGCAGACTTTTCTACAACTCCTCTAGTGCTTAGATTTCTTCGGAATCATATTTTTCCAGTTCTTATCTAACAAACATGCACATTTTTTTTGTCTGGCAATAAACTGGGCCATAAACCTGCAAAACAACATTAATAAAAATAACTCTGTAGACTCCAGTATACAAAATAAATAGCTTCAACAAAAAAATTGCCCAGCAAATCGATAAAAACAAATAATCGAATAATCAATCAATAACCAACTAAAATTAAACAGAAGTAACTATAAATGTTCAAATAAATTCCGCTACTGGATAACAGATGTCGCTGTTTGGCATATCATGTCGGCTATTTATTTTCACGAAGCGAATTAATGGTTTTATAGCTAACACTTGTTTGGTAATTAAAATTATGGGGTATTTGTTATTTAGAATTTTAAAGTACATTAATATTCAGTTTGAAATTTATGGAAAATAAAATTGGGGTAATTACGTCAGGCCGTCGGGTAAAAGGCAAGAGAGAACCGATATATTAAAATTTGTTTGTGCATTAATTGTTGCAGTAGGTAAACGGTTGTATAATTAATTGCCAGCCAGTTTCAACACTGTTTACTTATTGCCCAGCATGTTCTTGCCGTGACGTCAGTTTTTGCATACAATCTGTTGAAATATAAAAAGAATATAAAAAATTGTTTTTTTTTTTTTATGTTAGCCTTCACTGTCCCACTGCTGAGCAAAGTCCTCCCCCAAATCCTTCCATGGATCCTTTTCCAGGGCCACCTCCATCCAACCCTTGCGGTGTGCTTCTAGGTCATCTCGCCACCTCTTCCTGGACCAGCCTCGGCGCCGCCGACTATCCTCAGGCACCCACCGTGTAGGAAGAATTGATGTTGGGGGATTTATTTTACATACATAATATGATACATAGGTGCGCTGGACTGGCTAGGTACAGCATTAACTTCACGTCTCCCTAACGCCCTAAAACTTGAGATTACCTGTCAATCATTGCTTACCCCAGGTCCCATCCCAGTTGTTTTAAACCTGAAAGGAGCACTAACATAACTTTAAAGTTTAAAATAGGACGTTGATGGATTAGTGTTTATTTTAAAGTTCCATCCATACTGACGAGTTCGTGTACAACTTTACTAAGGGTGCATGGTTACCATAGATAACCTCTTGAATATTGGTTAGGTACCCACATACTGTTCACTGTAACTTGTTCCTTACTGTCATGTTGGCACCATTGCTTGTCACGCTTAGTTTCAATGGAGTCCGCGCCACCACTCAAGTCCTATAAACGTAGCGCTAGTGTCAATGTCATTGCATCAAATTGCATTTTAAAAATGTAGTTTCACAATTTTCCGCCGGACTTCAGTGGTGGCGTGGATTTCTACTAATAGAGTTCAAAATGGCGACTAACAGAACAGTGCTACCAATCGCGTACCTCAAATTCGTGTAAAGTTGTACAAGGCTCATTCAGCGCGTGGCCATAAACGGAAATAACGCCGCCATTTTGTTTTAACAATAACATTTCTGAGACAATTTCACATTCTACCAACAACGCCCCCTATCAATGTCATTCAGGCGCCAAAAAATATTTGTAGCACCGTTACTAAGTCATGGACTGAATAGCGTATTGCCAAAGCACTTTCGAAGCTTAAGGGGTTTCAACCTTTCAAGCTTCTTCAATTTTAAATACGTATAAATCTCATTCTATTTTATCCTCCCATTATTCGTCGGGAAATCCGTCCAAAAGGAAAAACCCCCTAGGGATATTAAAGAGTTTTACTCTCTAAAGTACACTTCGCTACCCAGTTTCGGCACGTGCAGTCCGTTATCTCAAGTGGAACGCATTGGTGTCCCTCCCTTGGCTCCCTTGTATGGCACTGATCTCGGAGACTTAAGACGCAGATATATGCTTGTAACCTTGACGCAACGCATCGTATGTCCAGACAGTAATAGGACTCGCCCATTAAGAAGCGCTGTCTCAAATTAGACGCATTATTAGTTTATTATACATAAAACAAAAGGTATTTTAATAAAACACGTACCTATACTAAAAGATCAATAATTAAATTATCTTTAAAATGGTGGTTTCAGAAAAATACGCTTTATGGATTTTGCGTGTTTCTCGGTTTTTTATCCGCGTTGGACATAATTTTACAAATTAATTTCACTATGTAATATAAACATAAGCTTAAATATTCCTATATTAAGTTATTAAGAAAATTTAACAGATATTTTTTCCAAATCATTAACAGTACTCGTTTAGACGTGATCTTCAGTATAAAATCATTAAAAGTCGGTTATCGTCGCCTTAAGTCTGGATATTTTGAAAACTATGCTAGTGAAAGTAATTTAATTTTAAATTCTGTACGGGTGAAAATAGAGAAAACAAATTTTCCCACATATGAGAACTAGCTAAATCGATTTTTCGCAATATTTTGCAACTTTCATCGAAATCGTTAGAGCAGTTTTCGAGAACGTGATTATAAATATACCTTTAAATACAAATATTGCTCATTTAATAGTATAGGATATATTTATATGTTTGTTGGTAAAAAGTTGACGTTTCTTTTGTTGAATTAAATCTGCTTAAAATATATAACCATACTCGCTTAATTTCTGGAAACTGTTCAGTAACGTGGGCTATGAAGTGTTTCATAAATAAATTGCACTACTATTCGAATTAATTCAATACATTTAATAAACTTAAACAAAAAATGGTTCATACCATTTTAAATCCCTAGCTTGGCCTTGTACGTACCACGGCTCGTAGCCGACTCAGCTTAGCATAAATCATCTCATAATCGTAAAATAAAATTTTAAAAGCACAGAAAATCTCATTCTCGTGTTACAAACGAAAGCAAAGTAAATATGTAAGGCAACCTATGTTTCTGCGCTTATTTAAGGCCGAGTCCGTACAGCATGTGCCTCCATAGTACATCTACATAATTATGAGCCGATATTTAAATGTTGTTTCCTAGTCACATCATCTTTCACACAATGCATCCATCGTTTCTTAGATCTGAAATCCACATTCATACGTACAACTTTTCTTGCCACTCAAGCCGTATGGGATTGGAGTGCCCATCGGCAAAAAATTTAAACTTCCATACTTTTCATCCCCTATTCAACCCCTTTAGGAGGTGCATAATCAGCCTATTACGTTTCCTCTGCTGAGACACAGGCCTCCTCTCTGTGAGAAGGAGTAGGCCCACCATCCGGGCCCAATGCAGGTTGATGGATGTCACAAGTCTTTAAATTTTTGGTTCTATGACATGCCGGTTTCCTCTCAATGTTTTCCTTCACCGTTTTGAGAGCAGTGGTGATCAAATGAAATACACGAAGTAAAGTGCCTGGGTTCAACTCACGACCTAATCGTAAGTCGGGTCGATACTACTGGGCCACCACGGCTCTCACTAGGCCACCACTGCTCTCACTGGTCCACCACTGCTCTCACTGGGCCATCACTGCTCTCACTGAGCCATCCCTGTGCTTATTGGGCCACCACTGCTCTTTTGCCTTTGCTTTTTTTAGGAGGTGAATTTTCAAAAATCCTTCTTTTTTTTCAGACCCAGTAGTTTAGGCTATGCGTTGTCGTGAATAAATTTTAGATTTAAAATCTAAAATTTATTCACTGACCTGTTCCTCATTTCACATCTACACAACCAATAATATAAATGCGAAAGTAAGTTTATTTGTTTGCTACACTTTTTTTTTTTTTTGAGGGTGGGAAATCATCAAATAACTTCTCCCGCTCTGGGCGGAGCGGGAGGGCGTGTCAGACTCTTACTGACTAAAACCCACCCGTGTTCCTTCGGTTGCCCTGTCGCCGGGGGCCACGATCTCCCTTTCGGTTTTCTTCGCAACCCCGGCAGACATCGGCCCTAGTGGACCCCTTCAATTCTGCTGACATCTCTTTGAGGCGCGCGTGGAACACAACGCGCCGTCGACCCGGGCCTGGTCCTTATCGGACGGTGAGCCACCCATTGCTCACCGCCCGCAAGCCCGCGCCTACGGTGGCCGGAAATCGCCTCGCTGAACAGATTTGATTGAAATTTGGCACATGGGTAGACCATGACCCGAGGCCATATGAGACTTTTTATCCCGATATTCCAACGGGATCGAGACTTATACGGGTAATACCGCTCAGCAGTAATAATATTTCATTTATTTCCATAAAACATGGTATATAATGGTGATAAATCCACACCTCCTACTTTCCTAAAACCTACATTTCAAATCTATTTCCGTCCAACAATATCCTAGGCGATTGTTTCACGAGTTTCATACATAAATGCATGAGATAAGACCGCGCTAGTTGCCAGGCCCTCTAGATAACCTCATTAGCTACTGACGTTATCCTGATATTCCGATATCCTTTGTTTTCACGTGTGTTTATTACATTTTTCTACTTGAATACTGTTTTCATTTCACATGGTAAGTGCCAATGTTATTACAGTTACGTGAGATGTGTCAGCTTTTTCAGGAATAATGCTAATTTACTTTGTAAGCCATTTTTTTTTCAAAACTAACACTAGCATAACATAACTCCTTAACTATATGGGATTTTTTTGATAATTTCTACCTATTTTCATAAGCTTTGATGACAGCAAAATTAGTACTTCTTCTTTTCGTTTGGTTAGGGACTAACCTGGGGTCAGAGTTTTAAAGCCGCCCATGGCTTCACATGCCGTCGAAAAATATCTCTCAGGCACACCGGTTTCCTCACGATATTTTCCTTCACCTTTTTTGAAGCAAGTGATAATTATACAATACGCACATGAATCCGAAAAGTCAGAAGTGCGCGCCTTGGGTTCGAACTCAAAACCTATGACTTGGCAGTCCAACGGTCACACCACCACGCTATCACTGCTTTAGTAGTAGTAATTAGTACTTACTTTTTTATATTAGAACCAATCGTATTTTCAATAAAGAAAGGGAAATTAATCGTTAAACAAATTGTCCGTAAATATATTCAAATAACAACATTTGAAATGGCTTCAACATAGCTTTACGTTGGGTGTCAATCCATCCAACTATTTTACACCTTTCTTAATTCCATTTTTGGATGTTACATAGTAAATTATTCTAGATAATTACCGCGTCACTTATTACAATTTCCCTCAAGGAGCTCGTGGCTACGTAATAACAGCCGCACGGGTCGATCTAATAGGTTAAGCTACGATATTTTTACATATGATATCTTTACATACCGAGACTCCTCCGTGCCTCGGAAAGCACGCTAAGCCGTTGGTCCCGTCTGTCTTTTGTTGATCATTGTCAGTTGTTACGGGTCGTCAGAAGCCGGAAAGCCTGACAAACAGTTTTACCCAGTACCTAAATGGGTTGTGGAGGTCCGATAGGCAATCATCATCATCATCATTTCAGCCGAAAGATGTCCACTGCTGGACATAGGCCTCCGCCAAGTACTGTCACTTTGACCGATTCTGTGCTTCCCGCATCCAGGGGATTCCTGCGACTTTCACAAGGTCATCGGTCCATTTTGTGGCAAACATAGGCACAATACTGGTATTCAGCTGCATCCGATTAGACTGGAAGCCGACCCCAACATAGTTGGGAAAAGGCTAGGCAGATGATAATTATTACTATTTCCCCCACATTATTTACCTTTCCCACCATAATCTACTACAAATTATCGACCATTTGCAATTTTCGTGAATATTCGCAAAAAAAAAAATTTGGTAACCCAGTAGCTATCAATGTCCTTATCAACTCAAATGTCAGGTGGCGACCTTTCCCATTGAGTTGGTACCTGACGCCTATCACGGATAGGAACGTCCAAGCACATAATACCTCTTTATACCGACTTACGCAGACCTCTGTTAATATGGGCCAAAGGAACATTCTCTTTTAACGACAAGAGTTCAGGTTGTGTTAGTTGGCACACAATGCATGTCAGTATGGTTTTATCGTGCACTATCTATTTCCTATGGTAGAGGGGTAAGCAGGAATGTAGAGTAAGTTTAGGTTAGTGTGTTATGTTACCTACTTTACAGTTGCTACAGTGCTACTGAAGTTTTGACTTTGGTAAAACTATATCTAACCGGATTTTGAGTCGATACAAAAAACGTTACATGGTAAGTTAGGAAACTGCACCTTGGTGGTCTATAAAAATGTTAAAGGCTATTTTCTTTTTAAACATTCTATTATTATTATTCATTTACTAACTGCGCCCCGCGGTTTCACCCGCATAAGTCTAGATCCCGTAAAAATATCGGGATAAAAAGTATCCTATGTCCTTCTCCGGGTCAAGGTCTATCCATATCCCAAATTTCATCCAAATCCGTTCAGCCGTTTTAGCATGATGTCGTGACCAAGGGAAATAGGGATTCATTTTTATATATATAGATAGATTCATACTAAGTTTATTTTTAATTTGCTATAACATACATTAATTAAGACTGGTTGACACTTCCCGTGACCCAAGGACTGGCTTTTGACCTTGGCCAGAGGCTAAGCATTGCCATACAACGTGGCAATGCCCACAGTCTCTTGGGTACATTACCAGTCGAGAGCTTCGCGGAAAATTTTTTCGACGCCATGTTTTAATTTGCTAGTTTTAAGTATTGTTAAGATATTATATTTTTATTTTGTTAATGAGGTCATTATATTTTACTCGATAATTAAGGGGCCGTGCACGAAGTCGACTGATTTTTATCAATTTTGTTCATTAGTTGTGAGAAAGGGAAACAGAATTTTAACAAATGATTTGTGATTTGAAAAGTCGAAAAATTTTGTCTTGTACTTTTTGTCTTGTAATTTTGTTTTGTCTTGTTTTAGCAGAAAGGGATTTTACAAATAAATTAAGGTTTCGTGGAAAATCACTAAAATTCGCAACGCGAGACTGACGTTTGATCCTTTCGTTAGAAGAACCTACTTTTGATTTTGAAAATTAGAAAATATCATCAACTTCATTATATGGTCTACTTGTACATAAGGAACCACTTTTTTCAACTTCCATACAAAATATAGCAGAAAAAAAAATGTTGAAATAACCATTTTTTTAACCCTTTCAGTAATATATTTTTTCTTATTATTTAGCAAATCATATCGAGAAATTTAAAAATCATACATTAGTCGTCAGCTATCCTTGAAATAAAATCAAAATATTATTTTTTGATTATACTATACCTTCATTAAGCATATCAAAGGCGAAATAAACCATATTTTCGAAAGCGCAAAAGTGATGCAACTATTAACAGGTGCTGCGACTGACACGAATGGTTTAGCACCACGAAAACTGTACTTTTATATTTACACAGACTTAATGTTTCAATTATTTCAAGCTTTCTTATTATTAGATAAGTTTGACGAAAAAGTTTTTTCGTGCAGAGAGCCTTAAGAATTTCCAACAAATGATACTCCAATTGAAATGGCTCTAACTAGCCTATATTGTTCCAGTGCAGGGTAGAGGCACCCCCTCCCTTTTCCACACAATTTTGTCTATTGCTAGTGTCGGCCAGTCCTTTCGGTAGTAGTCAAGGTCGTCCCGCTATCTTCGTCGTGGCCTCGGAAATTGATATACAAAATAAAATAACTATCACAAAATTGCCAAATAATTAAAAGCACAGGACCAGAGCTTATACAACAAAATGTAACACAAAAAAAATCAAATTAATAAGCTAAGTAGCTATGTTAGCTTACTTTCGTACAGTCAGCTGCACGTCAATGTTAACTTTGACCTTGAGCTGGCCTAGCGTAGTACGGAATTTCAATAAAATGCTCGCTTTTGTATGTCCAATTATGTTCGTGACCGTACATGCCAGTAGCTACTCACGGCACTTGTCAGAAGCTAACGTTCAAAAGACGCTATGGCGCAGATCAACGCGCATACTTTAAACCAGCGTCAGATATTGATCTGAAGTTAGCCGAAAGCGTATTGTCGCCTTTCTATGGCCATAAAGCTGCTCACTTGGCAAACAGCTACTTCAAATTCAAATCATTTAATTCGAGTAACATAGACTCATAATAGAATAGGCATACACATTTACAAATAAAATTTAAATAAAATAAAATTTAAATTAAATTAAATATAAATAATATTAAAATAAAATAAAAATTTAAATGAAATATAATTAAAATAAAAACAAATAAGATAAAATTCATCATAAATTACAGTTATATTAAATTTAATTTAATTTTATAAAGAAAGCGACACGTAACACGCTTGGAAATATAAATTTTATAACTATGAAACTATGCCGACCGATATATTACGCGTAACTTTTAGAACTACCCATCATTTGCTCATGGGTATTTAATAAAACAAAATATAGACCACGCCTTATCAAGCCACGTGTAATTAAAATAATTTGGTTTATACATACATACTTAATCACGGCGTCCTCCCATCGGGGTAGGCAGAAACTATAGAACGCTTCCTGCAACGCTCCTTAAATACTCCTTTTTGCTTCGTTTACATCTGGTCATACACGCACGCCGGTTGCGAGTACTACGTTCCTGACCTTTCTAAAGAATATCACCAATTAGGTCACTATATGTCCTCCTAGGGCCTCCTCTCCCGGCGTTTCCAGTCACATCTGCCTTGTAAATACCTTTTGTTAGTTGCATTTCATTCATCCTCTCAAATTCACCAAACCCTCTAAGCAAACTCTTTTCAATGTTTGTTACATATTCTTGTAAACCGTACCGTTGGTTTATGGAACTTGTAAATATGTGTATCAAAATATCTTAAAGTAGTGACTAGTAACGCCATCTATATTACGGAATGTGTAATTTTCTTTGAATAAAGTTTAGTCTGTTGCAAATTAGTTCATGTGTTTTAATAGGTTATGGGCCCACATTATAGGCAAAAGCTAGATTTACACGGTGCGATTTCATAAATTGAAGCAACATAAAATGTTACACCATCTAAACTGTATTTAGATGATGCAAGACATTTCTTGATCCCATTTTACTGTATGCCACAGGCAAGAAACTTGCATCGTGAAAATGGGGATTTAGAAAACTATTCAATTCTGCTGTGCCCTTAAAATAAACAAAAAAAACACCATAACTTCTTCGTGGTTATGTGCAGGTCTTCTTCTTTTTGTGTAGTTAGTGACTAACCTGGTGACAGAGTTTTAAAGCCGCCCATGGACCTCTGACTTGGCTTCACATGCTATCGAGAAATATTTCTCGGTTTCCTCGCGATGTTTTCCTTCACCGTTTTTGAAGCAAGTGTTAATTATTCAATGCGCATATGAATCCGAAAAATCAGAGGTGCATGCCTTGGGTTCAAATTCGAGACCTATGACTTGGCAGGTAAAATCGATTTATACGGCAGCTAGCGGTTTTTTTTTATCTTGAATAATTACATTTTATGTTACGAATTTATGTTTATTTAAGTATATAAGTATTTCAATGAAATAAAGGAAATTACTTACAATAATATTCTAACTCATACTTACAAAATTCATCAATTTACACCATAGCGGAAAGGACATTCCATGAAACACCACACAACTACCAACAACTACCTAAAATGTCTTTTATAATTATAATACTAGCTTCTATCCGCGACTTAAACCGCGTGAAATCTCTTGTTCTAACAACAAAAATATCACTATTAATCCTATGACACTCGGCAATACTGTAGTTTCCCATTAGTGAAAGAATTTTCGGAATCGGAACAGTAGTTTCGAAGATTACCCCCAACACACAAACTCACAAATTTGACCTTTCTATATTATTAGTATAGATTCATTACGTTTAACATTATGACCACCAAAAAATACGTCCGATAACATTTTTCTATTACTAACTAGAAAGTAATAATTATTACAATTCGGGTCACGCCCTGTTATTAAAATGTCACTACCTATGGGTACAGTAAATAATAATATAAATTAGAGTTTCATTTATAAAATGGTTCGTATGCGTGACACTCGTCAATTTCAAATTAATCATTAGTTTAATTGTTTATAACACTTATTTGAATAATTCATTGTTGTCACAAGCCAGCAAGTTCATACTGATTTTACAGCATGTGGAGTATTTAAAATAGATTACTTTTAAATCGATATGCATAACTCTATGGTATACTATACTAATATGTATTATACTAGCTTCCGAAAGCGTGATACCTTTATAAATTATAGCTTATGTTACTCAGTGATAATATAAGATTCTATTGGTGAAAGAATTTTTAATATCGGTCCAGTAGTTTTTGAGTTTATTAATTACATAACAAAAATAAAAATCTGTTGTCTTTATTAGTAGCGTAGATAAATGTAAAAGTTTGTATGTTTGTTACTCAATCACGTAAAAACGGCTGAACGAATTTGGATGAAATTTGGCACACAGATAGTTTATAACATGGATTAAGATATAGGATACTTTTTATCCCGGCAAACCGACATCCATGACAAAATCTAGTATCTACATAAGCATTTTTATAACTTTATTGAGAAAATCGATATACCTTTTACCATAGATATTTCCGTGATGGGATTTTTTTCTTATAAATATAATTTTATCTCTCCTAACTTGACTTTGCCATGTTCCAAAATTCTTATTGCAAAAATCGAATTTATTTACCCATTGAAACTGTACGTCTGATTAATGGTTTTACAAATGAGCTTTGTTGAAATTTTGGCGTACAAAAAACCTTATTCTATCTATTTTAGTAAAATCAAAATGTTTTATTTTACATAAACCTACATTGGCACTTATAAAACGTCAGAAGCTAGATGCACGGTTCTAACTGCTCAATTCCTATGGAGAAGAGCCGACAAGATTCTTCATGGTTACTCTTTTTGTTCTGTTCTAAATAAACGTATTTTCTTTATTTCTTTCTTCTAAAAATAACAACAAATATAAGACAATGCCCGCGGCTTCGCCAGCGCGTATGTCGGAAATTATCCCACGAGAACCTGCTACCACGATAAAAAGTATACTTTTTTTTGGATGGGAAATTGCCCGGAAAAAAAAATAACTTCTCCCGCTCTGGGCGGAGCGGGAGGGCGTGTCAGACTCTTACTGACTAAAACCCACCCGTGTTCCTTCAGTTGCCATGTTGCCGGGGGCTGCGATCTCCTTTTCGGACTTCTTCGCGACCCCGGCAGGCATAGGCCCTAGCGGACCCCGTCAGTTCTGCTAACAATTCTTTGAGACGTGGACGATCTAACTCAGGCAGATCATGGTATATCCGCGTGCTTCCATATCCGTTCCGTCCAAAAAGGTAACAAACGGACAGTTACTTTCACATCTTAATACAAATAAATAATAATTTTTCATATACATATGCCAATATACAAATTAAAAAAATATATATTCTAATTGATAACTGTTTGTAATGCCAAAATAAAAATATAATGCAAATAGATATGGTACATAAAACTTTTTTTTTTGTTTGTTCCGGGTAATCTCCGAAACGGCTGCACCAATTGTGACGGGACTTTCACTGGCAGATAGCCGATGTTATAAGGAGTAATTTATATTTTAGAAAACTTATTAGGCTCTATGCGGGCGATGTTGCAGGCACCAGCTTATTTATAATATTAGAATGGATAAGAAAGTAGCTCGTTGTGTATAAATAGATATAAATTATATATATCAAAGGTTACATGTCATATGGGTAATAATTAGGGGCATTACTTTTCCATTTTCCATGACACGAAATCGTTATTTTAAGCTTGTAATTGGTTCTGATTAATAAGGTTAGTAACATGACTTAATTGTGTTGGCATTTTTAATTATTTCTACTCATGTGGGTTTGTACAGTCGATCGCACGTCAGTGATAATGAAAACAGTATAAACTAACCTCTTTTGAAACTCCACACAGTACCTACATAAATAGACGTAATAAAAAATAAGCAACCCTTAAGCCTGATTTACACAGAGCGATTTAATTGCCTGTGACATACTATACGTGGAAGCAGAAACAGAGCTTAAACAATACAAATTAATGCCAAAAAAATTACTTGCAATACAAGTAATTTTTTCAGCAATTTTATTGTAGGTATGCCACAGGGAAGAAACCTGCATCGTGTAAATGGGACTTTAGTAAGGTGGTTCAATATTACAAGAGCAAACGTTTATATCGACATTAAATCGGTTTCTACAAAGTACTGGCTTTCTGATAGTCATCTAAGTCTCAATCACTAAATCTGTTGGCCAAACTCATGTTAAAGGCTACGGTTTCCTAGAATAGCGGTGGCTGCCACATAACGACCGCACTAAGAGCTTTCATGAAAATGATGGCAGTGGGTTTTGACTTGGTGTAAAAAACTCAACAACACATACACTTAATTTCGTAAATAACGTTTGCGAATGACGTCAATTTCACTGACATCATTCGCCGGTAAATTGCGGACGCTATGTAGCGGCAACCGCTCTTACAAGAAACCGTAGCTTAACTGTTGTGATTGGTCTATCAAAACACCCACGTAATCATCAAACCACTTGGTTTAATTTGACAATCGATTAAGGGCTCGTCTCTCGAACGAAAATGATCGTAAAATGAATGTGACAAATTGTCTAGCGCTTGACAATTTGTCAGATTAATATTGCGATCATTTTCGTTTGAGAAACTGTCCCTTAAGCTTTCAGAAACCGAGAAATGTGTTTAGCAGTACCTAATGTTTAAATTTTTTTTTCACAGGTATGTTTCGTGACAGGATTCACCTTGATGTAAATGCAGGTAAAAAATTTAAAGTATAAATGATAAATCTAAATACAAGATGTAGAAGCTAATACTAAAATATATAATATACTATGAACAACATATACGGGGTTATTGGTAATATGTCGGCAATCGATTGAGGGGATGTAGGAAAGGTCATTTACAACCAAATGACCCCTGTTGACTCCTATGCAAATGTCAAAAAATTGTTGACATTTGACCAATAACCTTGTATTTTAAAAATAAGGGTAGAGCTCATTGGGCATAAAAAGACATTGTTAGCTTGTATAATGTCTTTTAGATTTGTCACTAAGAATTAAAACTTTAATAAATAAAATAAAAAGTATAACTTTTCTTTAATTAATCTATCAAATTTTCCAATTTCTCATCCAATCTAGAGCGCCTAATCTCGTAGAATCACAAAGCATTAATGAGAATTCAATTTTAGGAACAAAAATAAGTTTTAAGCCAATTTGATCAGTATTGTGCGCTTTATAGTTAAACGTGACGGAATCGCGATAACACAGGGAAGTAAAATTTATGGAAATAAATGAAGATGTTTTAAAATGTCCATATTTCCATACAGTTTATGAACGTGGACGTCTGGACGTTTACGATAATATATCTCGGTATTATCATGGACGTTAGAAATTATAAAAGCGCACAATGGGTGAAAAATTGGAAAGCTCAAAGTAATTTATTGCATTATTTATTTTATTAACGGAAAGAGCTATATAACATAACAAGCGAAGTGGAGGTTTTATATAACTCTGTCTACCCCTCAGGAAATACAAGCATGACGATATTAATTAAATAGGTACACACGGCTACACATCAAGATATACATTTCCAGTTTAAGCTGATCTCGCATTGTATAGGATTTCCGTACAATGCGAGATCAGCTTATACTGGAAATGTATAGCTTGATGTGTAGCCGTGTGTACGTTTAGAATTACACATCATCAGTTGCATTCACGATATTTTTTATTTATACTTCTCCAGACAAAGATTAAAGCAAACTACGAATGTTAAAAATACTCGAGACAGACTAATGTACACAAAAAACTGAATTTTGATCTGAAAACATATATTTTTATTACGATGGCTGCGATTCAATGTTGTCTGCCGTCAACAAATCATCATCGTATCCTGGTATTAACTAAGTGTCAAACTCTTTTATACAGAGTGTTTTTTTTCGACAGCCTATTTTATTTTTTTAATAAGACTTAGCAAATATATTTCACCCAGACATTATTTAATACCAATTTATTTATTTATAGTGAAATTTATAACTTACACAGTCTTAAAATAATAATATGTACATTTATAAAAAAATACATTAAAATTATATTTTATCTTTATTGATAGATTTCTTCCGTATTTGCTGTTATACCGACATCATAATAATAAACATAACATAAACATAACATCACGCCTGTAATCCCCGAAGGGTTAAGCAGAGGTGTACCTATAGTACACCCACATTTCACCAGTTATGTTTAAGTCCCATGTAATAGGGGTAATAATATTGTATAGTAATCAAAAAATCTTATAAAAAATAATCTAAAAGAAATATAGTAATCAAATACAAGACAAAATTGTGATTTACCCCTATATTTATAAACGTTGCTTAAAGTTAAGAAACGTTTACACTTCATTACTTTACTTTAAGCAGCAACGTTTATGAATAAACCCCTTAGGATCATAAGCATCATAATATATTTTCAGGTTAGTTTCGATAAAAAAAACCCGATTGTATTCGTTGTTACATATTATTGAAATTGTAAGAAATATTTTCCATATAATGTGTGTTACAGGTGAAAATATTACTCAGATTTTTCTTTGAAAACAACTCATTCATACCACCTGTATTCTTCCGGGAATCTGTCTCTAATTCTCTACTCGAACAGATCACACAAATTCTTGTCTTCCAAACATCTAAATATTTAGCTGACCTAATTATTATAGTCGACTAAATATTCTAGTCCATGAACAAAACGATTGTTGTTAGATCTATTCATAATCGAAATGAGAATCGCATTGTGTGAGGAGACTGTAAAGTAACCTAGTTTTGCTTCAACAATTCCACCAAATATCTTTTATTTCTGTCGTACATCTTCCCATGATCTACATAACAGAAAAGCACTAATGTCCTATCCATACGTTTATACAAAAATATTGCTTAATAGCAACCAATAAATTTAAAACCATGTCGGCCAGCTTCTTCAATAAATTCAAGAATAAATTACTACCAAATGAACAGCTGTAGCGAATGCCCGAAAAGAACCGAATGAATGTCAAAAACACACAATATGCGGGCTAGTAGTGTCGAAATTACAATTATTTATAAAAATAGTTGATAAAATTCGCTTGTATAGGCTATTAAACCACATGGAGAGTGTCGCTTGGTCTATTTGTGAGCGCGGCGCTGGACTGAAGCCAGATCGCGCGGGTACAGAGCTACAGCAACACAGACGAGGTGCTTGCGTTGTCAAGGAACTAACCTTTCGGCAAAATGAAGACTCAAAATTTTCCGTGGAACCTTCCAGGTACCACTGGAAAATCTCAACGACTAATGTTCAAAAATTAAGGCCCGAAAGTGAAGTGTTTTTGAGCGTGTTATCACGAAGCATCATGTTTATTGATTGACAAACAACGTAATAGGTCACCGACCTGGCACATTACCCTCGTGAGCATAAGAGGAAAGTGCCTACCTGTATTTTTTTCACTTGTGAACTAATTAATACCTCTCTGGTTCTTCTTAAATCTATGGTCATCTGCGACCTAAATCTTTAATACTCTTCGCTGATGACGATTCGCTCAGTCCTGTCCTGATAAACGTTAACCGTAATGATGAAGCCTCGATTCAAACTTTGGAGTCCTGTAATTTTGGGTCAAATTATGAACTACAGCTGTTCGATTTTTGTCAGATTACTCTCTACGATTCAGATTGCACAATGTGAGTGATTAAAGATATAACCGGGCGAAAAAATGTTCTTGATCCTCCCTCACTCATTCTTACCCGTCCCAAAACCATCAATTATAGCAATTAAATATATTAATAATAATCACATCAAGTGACCAGGTCACTTGATCGAATTAAATAACATCAAATTCATTGGCACAATACATCGCTTGTTAGGGTTGCCTCTACTTTTACAGATGTATTGTTGTGTAGATTAGATATAGTTTTACGTGAATTATATTGCAACAAAAACATCACCCGACCCCCTGTCTAAAATTACAGCCACCACCAGAGATATATTTGGCAAAATTTCCCGGATATAAGCGCAACAGTTCATAATTAAACTTGTATCAAAATAATTGTGATAAAACGACTTGGCGCACCTCTACATGACGATATTAACATACATCACTAGTCAACAAAAAACGCGTTGAAACCGTCGTCAAAAGTTTGTATCACGTGGAGAAATTCGTAGATCCGACCAATCAGGTACTCCCAAATTATTTGGAGTTGTAATTGAACTGTCTTTAGCAATTTACGACCATATTGTAAAATAAGAAGGGAATTTTTATAAGTGAACGTGAAATTGTTGACAGTTTTTTTATAATGGTGTAGCGACTTGGCGATGGTGAGAGTTGTAATGCCAATCGGCTATACATGGTGTTATAATTTAAAACAGCTGGTATTCTGGAGTAGAGATCAATCAATAACCGAATCAAAAGGAGTATGTAAGGACCGTAGCAGGTGGCGTTCTGTAGTTTCTGTCGCATAGGAAAATGACGTGAGTTTATCTATGTATGTATGTAAGTCAATCAATAGTTTAATTTATTCGTTTAGGCCGTAACTACTAAATCCATACTACCTAATTATTTTAATATTATACATGGGAAAGTAAGTCTGTCTGTCTGTTACCTTTTCACGACTAAACCACTGAACCGCTCGTCATAAAGTTTGATATATAGGTAGCCTGGGATCTGGAGAAGAACATAGACTACTATTAACCCTGGATTAGACATGCGTCAGATATATCAAAACGTATCTAACATTCGATTCCAGTCACAAATCGTATCGTATCGATAATCCGAACTAGACAAACCGATTTCAGGGCAATAGATTTGCGTAAGCAAGTATTTGTTTATGTTTGAATAGTTTTGATCGATGCACTTACAAACGAATAATAACTAGAGACGATCGAAACTGCAAACCGAAGCCGCTCCAGAAATCGATTTCTAAAAACGGTTTTTGATAATATAATATTCAATTGTTCAATAATAATAATATTCAATCGTTTGCTTAAAATCCAAAAACGCCCATGTCTACTCTGGATATTTGAATTAATTTACGCAGCCGAAGTCACGAGCAATAGCTTGTTCAAAATAATATTTTACACATTCGTAGTTCTACACACGACTCGATGACAGATGTATGCTAGTATGTCGGTCCGTGTGTCACAAGATTGATGTAGGTATCACGACTCGCGATAAATGATTTACTCATCATCCCAACACTTCGAATCGTAACACATCGATTCGATCTTAGAATATGCCTTTGAAGTACCTACGTTTGAAACACCGTTGCAAATTAATAAGCAATAGGTACTAGATTCCTGCGGTCTTCACAAGGTCATCGTTCCACCTTGTGAAAGGCCTTCCAACGCTACGTCTTTCGGTACGCGGTCGCCACTCCAGAACCTTTTGACCCCATCGGCAATCTGTTCAGCGAGCAATGTGCCCTGCCCACAGCCACTTAAGTTTGGCAATTCTTTGGGCTATGTCGGTTTGGTTCTCCTGCGGATCTCTTCATTTCTGATTCGATTACTGGATGCGAGAAGCACGTATTAGAACCAGTGGACGTCTTTCGGCTGAAACGATGAGGCACTAAAGCGGTTTAGGAGATAAAATGGCGAGCAGGAAGTCGTGAGTATGAACTTCACGTCAGGTAAATCTATTCCCATCAATACATTTATATTTTACTTGCTGCCACCCCGCAGTATCACCCGCATAAGTTACTCGATCCCGTGGGAATATCGGGATGAAAAGTAACCTATGTCCAAACCTAAGTCATGGTCTACCCATGTGCCAAATTTCATCCAGATCCGTTCATCCGTTTTAGCGTGAAAGCGTAACAAACAAACATACAAAACACGTGCAGTGACGATATGTTAAAACATCGAGATTTATATGCTATATCTTAATTCTATGTTAAGATATTCTAAACATAAATGCTCTAAATGCTTAGTTAAACGTCATTTAACGCCTTTTATTATTCGTGCGGTATTTTCGGAAAAATATCGTGTTAATCAAGTTTTCATTATGATGATCTTGTCAAAATTAATGGCATACTGTTGTGAATTATTTAAGACATAATTATAATAGTGATTAATGTATAGTAAATAATTTATTTTGGAGCATCAAGATTTGGAATATTACTCTTTGGAGAGCTGTCATGATGGACAAAAAGCAGTAATATTTTTTAAAATAAATATTTAAGTTTAGATTCCTCAGGAATCCTAGCAGAACAGGAATCAACTCATTATCAACAAACGACCGTCATTATGATACATTTGAATTGAATACTTAGAGCAAGCGAATCTAAACTTCTTTTAAAACAGGGCAAAATATTTATAAAAAATCTAGCTACTCTTAATATGGTATCTTTAAATATTTTACAACAAGAAAATCTTCTACCGCTTTTATTGTATCCTAGATATTCTACTGTAATACTTAGTAATCTAGGAACATAATAGCTATTAAAATCTTAATTATTTTTCCGAATAACTCTGGAAAAAGTTTAATTATTCCACACTACTTGTGAATGGGTGAAAAGCACTTAGGTACTTACACTTAGGAAGGAACGCTTTTGGTCTGTGGACCCCAAGGGCGATTGCACAGCATTGAAGTCAGAATTGGTAAAAAGGGGATTTACCGATTAATATTTATATGTTTTCACTGATGTGTCAAAATGTCACAAGATCCTTACAGCGTTTATCCACCACCGCAGTCACCGGGACGTCACTGAAAAACGAGATTATTCGAACCGAACGTCCTGGTGACGGTGATCGTGTGTCCATCGCAACAGAATCCGGCGGTTCAGTATGTTATGATAAACAAAACAAAAACCGGGCGAACGGGGCGGCGCGCCCGCCGCCCCGCTCGCCCGGTTTTTGTTTTGTTTATCGACGGCATTGTGTGAACAAGATCAAACGTGTTTTGTGGCAGTGGATGGCCGGCGGAGGACCATAGTAAATGTACATACATTTCGCTACTTTGGCGCCGTCATCTCGTTCTCGGTGACGTCTGCGGTGGACAAACACCCTTAGTCTGTCCATAAAGGTAACAAAACTATTTCCATATAAATGGTAGACACAAAAATCCTCGTCCGCACTAAGGCAGAAGTTGCGATAAATATTCCACGATTCGTGCCAAGCACATATTTTCGAAACATTTTTTTAGCATTCCTGATACTTTAGAATTTTAAGCCGAGACCTTGCTAGTATAAAAATTCTTTAAGATACACGTGTCTCGTTTTAGCACAAAATTCTTTTAGGTACACGTGTATTGTGCCTAAAAATGACCTCAAAAATAAATAAATAACACCGTTCGTAGCACAATGCGAACTAGTCTAGTTTATTTCGGTAACAAAAGTCGTCTGGACAATCTCGCAATGTTTTATTACCTTCGGGACAGTCAGTGATTCCGTACTGTAAACTGTTTTATTTTTAAACTAAACGTCGTGTTGTGTTACTGAGATTTTAGTCGAAGGAATATCTGTAATTTTGTGTGGGATATGGTTGGTTAGATTTTTTTTATGACTAGATTCTATTCCTCTTAATTGCTCACTAAAAAAATATTGTATAATAGCTAATATTGAATTTAAAAAATCGCGGTAAAGCCCACATAATTATATATTATGAAGAAACTCACCATTGTGAAAAAAAACGGGCTACTCTTACAGTAGTCGCATTTAATGTGTAACATCTGACCATAAGCAACATTAAAGGGGCGAGGCCTCGTCGAGGTCGTTTCTGGCGGCCAACTCTAGCACCGCACGCGCTCATTGGTCAAATCAAATAGCGCACGCTTCCCCGGCTTCCTGTTACACACTTCCGTCGCTTATCACGAAATCACACAGATTGCAGGAAAGCGAGAGGAAAGATGAGAGAGAGGAAGATTACAGATCAAAAAGTATCTAACCCACCAAACGCTTTGAATGACACTTTTTTCAAACTTGTTGGAGCGTGGCGACGTTTCTTCCCAATGTCCTTTTAGTTGATCATTTCACATTAAATATTTAAAATATTTGTTGAGTTAAAACTGTATTGTTTATGAGGCTGGGTTCTATATTTTTATTTACGGATCTCCAGAAAGTAAATCCATGCACTAAGAATCTTTTTAAATCTGTTTTTATATGCTTCGAAAACTTTCCGTCCTGCAAAATCTACGTATTCGTATTGAAACCATGCTTAAACTTATTTATTTTGCTAAGAAAAAGGAATTTAATTTCTAGCTATCGATTAATTCACCGAGCGAGCGAAGCGTCTCTGCTTCAGATCTGGCAAAATTTGCTTTCCTCTGTCAGTTTGTTGGTCCTCTACAAGTCGTATTTTACAACCGACCTGAACGAAACTTGGTACACAGGTTTTACGACTTTATCGATATTTTTTGTCGTTTTATTAGAGGGGTTCTTCCAAAAAGGGGCAAAAAGGGGGCTGCTGGATAACTCCACCTTATGAGATTCGATTTCGACGGACTTTTTTTTTATTTGAAAGGTAGTAACTTTAATTAGGTCTCATAGAAAATTGGTGAAGATCTGATGAGGATCCTCGGCGTGATGACCAGAATAAAAACATGGTTAATATCCCGTTTTTAATAACGTCAGTGGTATAATAATTGTTGCAAAAAAGTGGCAACTGTTTGTAGAACTATTAGTCTAGTTTAAACGTTAAAACATTACAGTATATTCCGTCAACAACACTTCATCATCTTAAAAAATTCACTTCAGCCTTAAAACCATCTGAGCCACCCCAGAATTATAAATGAGCCGCCAGCTAACCTAATTAGAGCCAAAATCAGCGATTAATTTTTCAGAGAGCCCATCAAATGTCAGGCTCTAGTAATCATTAAAGATATAATACATTTGGACGCAAATCCCTTTGCCTCTCAATTATGTAAAGTTAAGGGAGGGAAGGCTCTGAATCTTTAATAATGGGACTAAGCGAACGAGTAGGAAATAGAAGATGGTGGAAACCGATGGCCTTTTAGTACGAATTTTAATAAATAAGATAAGAGTATGCTTAGATGGTTTGGTCAGGGAATGAAAGGAGATTAACAAAAGGAATTTACATACGAAATGGATGTTACTGGAAACGCTGAGAGAATGTCCTAGAAGGACATACACTGAGCTTTTAGTCATGGCCTTTAAACAAAATGAAGAAGTGTGAAACGTGGGTGTGTAAGAATCAAAGCACGTGGTATTCTGTAGTTTCTGCCTACCTTCATTGAAAAACGGGGTGAGTTTATATTTTATACTGAGAGACGAATAAAACGCTTTGGTGATTCGTATTTTATTCGCGCCATTTTGGGCAGTGGTTCTATTTTTAAATGATTTATGAAATGGGTGGCCTGTTTTGACAGTATACGGCCAGTAACTTTGATAGCAAAAAAATATTGAGCGAGGCTTCCTCAGCATAAAAGGTAAATACTTTTTGAAAAAAGTTTCGGATTGGAGTTATCTCGGATGTTGGACCTTAGGGACCCGTGTATCAGATTCAACCAACAAAATCGTGAGGATAACTTTGGGGGAATAAGTGTAAAAAATTGGTTCCAGTAAAAGTTTAAATTAGTCTGTCCAACATTTACTTATTGCAAAACAACGGTTGTTCTATGCCACAAGAAAAGAAGATCTTGAAAGAAAGAAAGAAAGAAAGAAATAAAAATACTTTTTTTCTTTCTTTCTTTCAAGATCTTCATTCCTTGATGGAAATAAGTAAGCTTGTGGCCTTAAAAAAAGACAAAGCAGGATTCAGTCCCATATTAATGTAAAATACTTGGGTCCTAAAATTTTTTGCCGTAATTTTGGCGATAAATATAAAAATGCACAAAATGATTTTCAACTAGCCCGTTTTAAAAAAGGTTCCAGACTATTTAGCCCACTTTTAAAACTGTCATTGACAACATTACAATGTTTTATTACAATAAAATGTTTATATACTTTATGTGCTAAAGTAATAATACATTTATAGCGTCATTATATGCTGGTGGTGTGCCAAAAGTGATCGTCATCATAAAATGGTCATCAAGGGTGATGACGTAATGGTTACTTTTTGTCTTTTCTTATAATAGTGATGCGTGATGTCTGTCATTTTGGTGAGATGTTTTGGTTATTAAAAGATTGTTACTTTGTGTCTCGTTCCCATGTTTTTAAAAATAGAATAAAAACATGTCATCACTATTAAAAGAAAATTTATTTTCAAAGAGCGATAATTTTTTTTTAAGTATACGATGTTGCCATAGTCTGCAGTCTACTTGGTTTTACTTAAGTGAAGTGATTTTTTATCAAAATGAACAACATTTTGAAGTGAAAATTTCTTTAGGCGTGTTGGGCATTTTTGAGATGGGAAAAAAAATTGAAGTCGCGACACCGTTACCGACACCTCATTTTTGTAAACGCGATTATGCTCTTTGTTTATATTGCGTTACGGATCAATGTTCTATGCAAATATTTTTACTTTAAAGGTTCTGAAAGTATTTTTTTAGTTTTCACTTCTGTCGGCACTCCCGGAGTGCCAGTTTTTTTTTTTAATTTTATCTAAAGCTACCTACCTGTTCGTGCCCGGCGTCGGCTCTAGTGAATTTCATTTCTCTATCTTCAGTGGTTTATTGAGATTTTCCTACAAAAATACCACCCAAATTTATGACTTTTCCGTTGGATCTTTCAAAAAATTTCTTTCATACAAACATAAAATTCAAAATTCAAAAGTCTTTAATCAAAATAGGCTGAGAATCAGCACTTTTCAAAGATCATAATTACATAAGACAGTCCCCCAAAACGCCCACCCTTCACCACTTCCTAGTGCCTTTAGCTGGGAAGAGGAACTGGTGCAACAAACTCCCCAGCAGCACAGCTGTTTATTCAAGTAAGAAAAAAAAAAGGTTCTAAACAATAGTATGCAAAATTATTTTCATTAAGCACCACAAAAAATAATTTAAATGATAAATTATTGGCCATATGTCAGCTAGCACACGCCAATATACCAACCAAAAACATCGAGAACTCAAGCAGAAATAAAAATAAAAAAACTAAACGCAAACAGAACTAAATATCTAAATAAAGCCTCCAGATACAAAGGGCGTGCCCGCTTACATAAAGCTATATATAGCTGTAATTGGAAGTTATAAATGATGAACTAGGACCATCGAGGTAAAATAAATAAACAGTTACTTACTAGTAACAATAACAAAATCATGATCAGCAATAAATCCTGACAATAACGAAAATAACAAAAAAAAAAAAATCAGGCAAATCGGTCGATCCGTTCTCAAGTTATGATCTTTCATACCAGGGATGTTACGAAAGTCGTTTTACCGGAACCGGAACCGGAAGTATTCAATTTGATTGATCGGAATCGGAACGGAAACCGGAGTCGAAGGTAGAAGTCGAAGAAAGATAGTAGGTATTGCACTTTTCTATGAAACAGCAGATTATTTTTTAAAAAACCGACGAAAAATTCCAACGCAGTGGGGTTCAGAATCATGTACTGAATCCATGGTTTCAGTTTTCGGGTCGATGTCCCTTGTATGCCACCCTGTATCTTTATTTTGAGAATATTTAATTTCAGTATCATAACGGACCTGCATGCTTAGCATGACCACAATAGAAACGAGTTTCGTCGACGGAAGAATAGACAAAATTTTGTCTGTTCTTCCGTCGACAAAACCCGTAGAAAACCCGTTTTTATTGTTGTCATGCTACACGTGCTAGATTCAAAATCAAATTCAACTGGCACTGACCAGTATTTTAGTTCATCGAAAGCTTATTTGCATTATTTGGTACTTTATCTATATTATGTTCGTGTGATGATGACTGAGAAAAAAATACATAGTATTGTTGAAGCTTCACTAAGTTAAAAGTTTTTATTTTTTTTGAGTCTGCAGGCTCGCGTTTTAACACTTGTAGGTATCGTCCCTTATCGGTTGATATACGATTGCCTCTTAAATTCATTTTTTTTTAACATAAAGAAAGAAAAGAAAGAAAGAAAATGCATTTATTTAGCACAGACCAAAAAGCACACAAAATAATTAATTGCAAATAAAAACTTAAAAATAAAAAGTGCTATAACACTAGCTTCCGCCAGCGGATTCGCCTGCGTGATAATTTTATAAATACTATGCCTATGTTACTCAGTGATAATAAAGCATTCAATTGGTGAAAGATTTTTTTTAAACCGGTCCAGTAGTTTTTGAGCTTATTCATTACAAACAAATATTTTAAAAAAATCAAATCTTTTCTCTTTATAATATTAGTTTAGATAAACTCACGCTTTTTTCCCATGATGGCAAAGAAACTACAGAATGCCACCTGCTACGATTCTCTTGCTTCGTAATTGCGTAATGCACGATCAATCACAATTTGTTTCGATTTGAAACAGATTGCTAAACCATTGCTTCAAAGTTGGAAAAAAAAACTGCTCAACAACGTAAATAACGCAATGAATGTTGTTGAACTGTCAAAATGAAAAAAAATTGTCATAATCGTTTACGAAAGTAAGTTACGCAATTAGGGTGCTGGTCATACACACACGCCGGTTGCGAGTCCTACTACGCACCTTACTTTTCTGAAGAACATCACCAAAAAGGTCACATTTACCATAAATACCTTGCAGCTGTACTTGGTACGTTAAAACAAATATATACGTAATTTCTACTCTCTTCACTTACAAAAAACCGTCATATTCAAAAATTTAAATTTAAACTCCGCAATATTTTACCATTTACCGAAATGGAAACCGGAACACGACGCGTTCAGGTGTCGCCGGCCACTTCCGGTGGCCATGTTAGCGCGTGTGACGTCACTGACAACTGACATACACGTGGCAATAAGCCTTTTAATACTTGGAATATATCCTGTAATACTGCAAGGCTTTTTAATATAGAATTAGCATATATTTATGATAATATTTTGAAGGGATTCAGAGGATTATTAAGGATATTTAGAGGTTATGCGACGTCATGTTCTAATCTTCGTGGAAAATAAAAAAAGGAAAAAGGTTTTTTTACAGAATTTACCACGGACATAGTAAACAAGACAGAACAACAAAACAACCGAATTTGAAAAAAAACACTGCAAGGTTATAAATGACTTTAATTTCGGAAGTCGTTGGCTTTGATTGTATATTAGTTTTTTCCCACCGACTTCGTGTTTTTTTGTCGTTTTTTTTTCGTATACCAATACTTGTTATGTAAACAACAGTGACAGGAAGTATTATAACATTATCAAGATACTCGAAGTGGATAAAATACGTATTATCGAAGCTAACTCAAAAACTACCCAAACAAATATAGATAAATATATATAGAACTACCGCGCAAGCTTTTCTACCAAATGAAAAAAGAATTTTCAAAATCGGTGCAGAATTGACGAAAAAAACGAAGAAAAATAAAAATATTAAAAATTGTCACCGTATTTTTACATACTCTGTCATCATCATAATCATCTGCCCAGCCTTTTCTCAACTATGTTGGGGTCGGCTTCCAGTCTAACCAGATGCAGCTGAATACCAGTATTTTACATGGAGCGACTACCTTTCTGACCTCCACAACCCAGTTATTGGCAAAAGATAATTTTACCCTAAATTCAACCTCAGTTTACTTATTATAATATTCTTCACCGATACGCAAAAATGAAACTTAGAACATATGAAACTTAGAACATACAGACTAGTACAAAAATAAACAACAGAAAATATCAAAATAATCCACCTTGTTTCTAATACTAAATGATGAAATCAAAACAAAGCTCAAAAATAACAACAAAAAAATGTTCACAGAATATTATATCCATTATTTATAGCACAAACCGATTGCGGTCTGCAAACCGCAAATCATATTTTTGAATGCAAAACGTTACTTCAAAAACGCAGCCCGTATACGTGGACTAGTTAGGTTAGGTCAGTGGTAGGTAGGAAGGTATACCTACCTACCACGCATTACACTATACATTTTTTTTTAAATTATTCAATAAAAATGTTGGTTAACTAATAAAATTAAATCAAATCTAATCAAAATTATTTACTTATAGATATTTGTTAGGTAGCTACATAAGGTGTTTCAGCATATCCTGCCATAACATGGGTTGCAAATGTATTCACAATCGGCGATTTCAATGAATGTAATTTACAAATTATAGATTCTATTAATTTGTCTTCTAATTAATCCATAAAGTTATAATACCTTTTAAATAGTAATAGCTTGAAAACTATTTGGTAAATTACTGTAAATAATAATCATATTGTCTGTTTTCTTTTTTCCCCTTCAACAATAAATAATTTGTCTAGAGTTTCAAAATTCACCTTTGTAATGTTAATTAGATTAAATTCAGGTTGAGAATCCTAGTATGGACGCCAGTTCAAACAAGACAAGACAAGACAAGACAAGTTTCAATTCTTGTCTCTATGTTTATAACTGTGTGAACCTTTGTAAATAGAGAAATAAAGATTAATCGTATCGTATCGTCGTTTCTTATTCGTTGGTCCCGGCTGTCATTCGTGGATCTTTGACAGTCGTTACGGGTCGTCAGAAGCCCGAAAGTCTGACAACTAGACTTACCAAAGGGTATCGTTTTACCCAGTAATCGGGTTGTGGAGGTCAGATAGGCATTCGCTCCATATAAAATACTGGTATTCAGCTGCATCCGGTTAGACTGGAAGCTGACCCCAATATAGTTGGGAAAAGGCTAGGCAGATTGATTTTGACTACTTAATACTACCTTCAGCGTAGGAAAGAGATGGAGGTATACAAGACATACAGGGTCAAATTAAATTAGCTAGCAAAACTTCACAGATGTTATAGGTATCGATGTCTTAACATAATAACGCAATAAATAAAATAATTTGATGATTTTTTTGGGTCATCAACCGCAGTGTAGTTGAAATATCTGTTTAAAAAATCAGTTTTTTTATTTTCTTGTAAACTTCACGGACGTGATGGGATTGATATCTAAACACGATAAACGACGAAGTATGTATTTAAAGTATGTATATATTCTCATATTGTATGTTTATATTGAAATTAGTGAATAGTTTTTTTTTTTCTTTGATTTATGTTTATGTTTTTATTTTATCTTCTACGGTTACACACGTTGTCTACATCTCTTTTTATATACTTTCCTGTCGCAGGTATGCTGGAACCGATTTCTTTAGAAATAAGCATTGCCTTTGTACGTATTTTTCTGTGTCTTTCTTCTTGTCTGTTTATATGTGTGTGTATAAATGGTTAAATAAATTAAATAAAAAATAAAAAAAACTGATTTCTCAACTCATTCTTCAAGTAACAACACTATCAGCACGCGTAACATGACAATCGTAGAGACGGGTTGTCTACGGGTTTTGTCGACGGAAGAATAGACAAAACGACAGATTGTGATTGTTTATCTGTCATTTTGTCTATTCCTCCGTCGATAAAACCCGTTTCTATCGTGGTCATGCTAATTCATGCTGATAGAGACGCATGAAAAAAGAAGATACTGCGCTGACCCCAAATAAATAGGAGATCTAGATAAGGGCAAGAAGATGATGGGTTCAGAGGCTGGGCAGTTTTCTAATATTTACTCCTGTTGAGTAGTTTATCTACCGATTAAACAGAGCGAAGGAAAACTATGAACAGGCTTTCATATTTAAAAAAAAATCCCCCGCCGCATCTGTCTGTCTGAACGCGATAAACTCAAAAACTATCGAACGGATTTTCAAACGGCTTCCACCAATGGACAGAGTGATCCATGCGGAAGGTTTTAGTGTATAATTCATTAAAGTTTTGTGTAAATTGGCTGAAATTTTAACGGAAACTATGCCGTGGTATCCTTTGGCATGCGGCGACGTCCTTAGACGATCTCAACTCATTCAAGTAACAACACTACCAGCCCCATCTCTTTCCCACACTGAAGTAAGATTTAAATGGTATCTAAAACTAGACTGCCTCCTTGATCTAATAGCTGTAAGGGCGACTGCTGAGCATGAGATCCTGGGTTCGATTTCCAGTTCAGACGAAGTGTTATTGGGTTTTTTCCGTCAAAAATTGTACAGTATTAGAAGAGTCTAGATTTGTGACCGGTTATCAGTTAATGGTAGGTAATAGGCACATCCACGTCTGTTACATGGGAAAGCCAAGTGGCGAAACGTGGGTGCACCTGCTAAACACTCTGCCGAACCCTCCGGAGATCACAGGCGTGATATTATAAACCTAAACCTAATTTTATAGCCACTGCATGGGAACCTATTCCAAATAAAACTCAATTACTCAGAAATACACTTGGTAACTTACCTCGGGCTCAAAGTGTCAAATAGAGATGAGCCGTCGCCCGCGAATATCCGCAGGGTATCCGACCGAAATAAACTCACTTCACATTTAGGTATCCTATCTCGGATACCGCACCGTGAAATATGATTACCACTGAATGAATATGATGAATCAAAATGCTATAGGTATGAATGGAACATAGTTCATAGCTATTTAAAACAACATAAAAAGTTCTTGTTAATTAATTCCACGACGCTCAACTTATGTTTCAAGTTCAGTTCAAGGAATTACAAGTAACTTACTTGTTGCTGTTTATTCTATTTGCTAATTAAAATGATCATGAATTTTAACTTAATTACGCCAATGTTTTGCTTTAGATTGAACAGTATAGTTACATTATAGGTTATAATTTTATAAGTTGTCTAAAGATATTGCTCATATTATTAACTAAGTATTAATAAGGTTGTACCTAACGCGAGGTCGCGCTATTTCAAATAACTAGACGTGCGACCTATTTTAAAGTATGTAAAGAGCCATTTAACTCATTAAGTAAAGGAATGGAATTTACGGCATGGTAGCTTTCGCTATTCATACAATATGCGAAGCACACACTATTTTAATTTAATATTATGGTTAAAGTTTCCAATACTTATCTACTTCACTTCAAAAGGTGCTACATCGTGCCAAAGTGACTTGCAAGGTAGTTATCGTAGTTGTGCTGTCTTTAGTTACCTTTCTAGTTAGATTACCTCTGACCAAATAAAAACCAAGACATAGCGCTGTCAACAGTGACGTGAGGCCGGTTTCGTAAACATGTGTGCACTTAGTGATTGTAAGTAGTTAGTAGTTTGATTGTAAATGGTTGTAGATGTGTGCGTGTGAGCGTGTATACATAGAGAGGAGGTGTAGTTTTGGTATACTTCACGGTATTACTCGCAGCGCTATATCTTGGTTTTTTATTTGGTCTGAGAAGATCACTAATAATAAAATAAACTATGTTTTTATAAGCACATGTTTTTGTGGTAACAAAACATTTTTTTACCATCACAGGGTAGCTGTTGTTCTCCTTTTTTTAAATCAATTTCAATTTGTCTACCCTACATATTGTTTTTTTTTATTTACTAAAAAGCAGTGATTTTCATTTCAAAACATTAACGTAATGCAGTATTTTTGCAACCTAAGACTTACTGAAGAATAATGTCAATGCTTTTGCATATATCCGCTCTTACGTATAAATATCCGCACATATAGTAGTGCGCTCATCAGCAGCGTGTCTCGCTGACCACACACTGTCACTCATGCGATATGCGGGCACGCTAACTACTTAAATAACATTAGTACTGCTTGTTTCCATTCGACATATCTAATATAAATTGTGTATGGCCTTGACATTCAAGCAATAGACAATCTTGACATACTTCTACTACTTGGTTACGAGGCTTTTGGCTAATTTGTGAAAGTATATTTTATGTAATATTTTTTGGAATGTGCGTTTAGTTTGTGCAAAATAAAAAAAAAATCTTTATTTCTTTACATCAGATTGATTTTACGATCAAATCATACTTACTGCACTTACCAAACGATCCCAAGCTAAAACTCTATAAGAAACCTTATTTTGTCACCACATTTATTGTAGTTTTCGGCAAAAGCTGGGAATTATAATGTCAAGTAGAATTAAGTTGTCACTACATTGGATAAGTAGTCGAAAGACCAATTTATTGATTCGATCCCTTGTCGGCCAACTTTTATTTGTGTTTTTGATTGTAAATCTGCGTTAGAATTTGTTCTAGCTATAATAAATAGTGAAAGACTACATAATTTATTGGATCTTTTATCTTTATTTAGAAAGAAAGAAGAAAGAAAATTTTTTTATTCTTTTCTTTATTTTATCTATTAAATCATCTGCAAATGACATAGGTTCATCTTAAACTTTCTAAATCAAAAATTCAAGCGTCCTAATTATCGAATTTTCATAATCACTCACCAATCATTTTTTTTATGTCCAACGTTACCAAATTATAATAAACTTGCTGCGTCCCGTGGTTTCATCCGAAAATGTCTCGATCCCGTGAGAATATCGGGATAAAAAGTATCCTATGTCCTAATCCAAGTCTGGGTCTACCCATGTGCCAAATTTCATCTAAATCCGTTCAGCCATTTTAGTGTGAAAAAAATCTCACTTTCGAATGCATAATATTAGTAAGGATAGGTAATAGTATCCGAAAATACGTACATAATAAAAATATCCGAAATAAGGTCACATCTCTAGAGACCTCACACATTTTACGACAGCAATGACTAGTGACCTTTAATTTAAAACTATTATTACGTCATAGTCCTTTTACTAAGCAAATTAAAATGACGCACATGTCGCGTGTCATTGGACACGTTCACCCGCAATGAATACACGTCGCGCCCCCAGGAAGATGGCAATTGCCGGATTAACGCGTTCCCATTTCCTTGCCATGCACGATATTGTGTTGCAACTTGCCACTTATAATCCTTTTACGTTCTATGAATTAACGCAGAAAGTGGTGCATTTGTTTAATTAAATGTCGGTTTTTTGCTTTGTTTTTAATGGCGTATAACTATTTTATTACGTGTGGTTGTTTGCATTTAGTTCGCTTAATGAAAATAGTGGCGTTAAAAATATTTGCGGTGACCTAGCATCCTGAAAAAAGTAGACCTATTTTTGCACAGCTTGAATTCATACGTTTTTCGCTGCTGACCCTTGTAATAGGCAGGGAGGTACCTATTTGATGTACATTACAATGTCTTGTAGTGACCAACCAGTACCGGGACCGGTAGTCGTGAGAAAACTGGCATACCTGAGAGATATTTCTCGACGGCATTTGAAGCCAAGTCAGAGACCTATGAGCGGCTTAAAACTCTGTCACCAGATAGTCACTAACTTCACGAAAAAGAAAGCGGGTGCGTTTTTTACAGAATAGATCGGCTATTCAGCGTTTCTAATCGTGTGTGACCACGGCACCATGGCGCCGAGTATAACGATCACAGTTAATGACGGCTGTTTGTACCTACATCGGTTACAATCGTTAAACTTAAGCGATTGGTTAGCTCTTTGTGTCTTCCAAGTGCTATGTGGTAAAAAAAAATGTTAATAATGTTGTTCTTAATCCGTAATACATTGCTGAATTATATTTATGACAAAGAAGATCGCTGGACAGAAATAATCTTACGAATGTATTTTCTGCTGTAGATACCATCAAAGGTTTTTGAAAATAAATAAAATTTGGAAGGTAAATTGGAAGGAGTATCTCCAGCTAAATTTTCAAGTCTCTAAACAATAGAACAACGAAGGGCCCTCCCTGCTGTATGGAAACGACATGTATTGCCATTTCTGTCTTTGTGGCGGAGGCACATTGAATATTTTCTTTAGATTAGACAGGTACATTCAACAAGCTAACAGTCTGCACCGGTTTTGTCGCTGTGACTCAGGGGGCCAGCTAGATAGAAATTCATTATCTGACTTCATCAACTATTTTCAAGCCACGACATGGCTGCTAATGAACAGTCGTAGAATGCTAGCATAATCACCATCTTTGGTAAAAGTTTTGATGATAACACTAAGCAAATCAGCGTGGTAATTGCAAAACACACTTACAGCTTGGCTGTCATTTTGACAGTTCAACAACATTCATGGCGAACAACAAATGAAATAGACAGAAGCTAATAATATGTTTTTAGTCAGAAGATTTACTTAACAGACTTGCACAAGCTGTCAAAATCCCGGGTGCAAGCCACATAGAAGCTTTCTAGTTTTCATCCTAGCTTTTTCAATACCAGGTCTTTCAATATCGGAACTCCGAATCGATCACAATCAATCTATCCGTCCCACACCCATCAATCTTCAAGACTCGCTGCAGTTTGCGTCACCCGGCGTCCTGTTGAGATGCATTTACGACTAAAAGCTACTCTGTGTTGTGAATAAGTATTATGTACCACAACTCTGTATAATAATATCTTGTACCTAACCTACCTAATACATCCTATATATGAGTAATAGCTTCTGCACGTGACTTCGTTCGCGAGCCTATAACATTCCTCAAGAATTGGTCTATCCAATGCAAAAAGATTTTTTTGTAGTTCCGGAGATTACCCTCAAACTTACAAACAAATAAATACCTCTTTATAACATTATTATATATTATATTATTATAGTAACTAGTTTAAAAAACAGTAAAGTTAATTTCAAAACATAAATTTATACGCATCAGTTTTTTTTTTTTTTTTTTCAATCTGCCGTTTTTAGAGATACAACAGGTATGAATAAATTTCTCTAAAAATGGCAGATTGAAAAAAAAAAAAACTGATGCGTATAAATTTATTGTTGCATATATCCGCACTTACCTACGTGTATGATATGTTCTACCTAAGTAGGTTACAAGTGGCCACGTAAATATTGTTCAGGGTAGCAGATTGTGAAAATTTAGTTCGGGTCCTCAGGTTTTTTTGGGGATAAGCGAAGATTATCCCCAAAAACCGCGCCATTACTGAAGTCCCAAATGGACTTCAGTTCAGTTCAATGCGGCGTTAGTGTCTATGTCAAATTGCATTTAAAAAAATGTAGTGTCTTCCGCGGGATTTCTTGCGTGGCGTGCACTCTGGTTATTACACTGTTCGCCACCAAAAATATTGCGTTGATCCTAGTAACTATCATTTGTTTTTGTAGTAGTGCGAATGATCTTCGACAGTTTTAAGTCAACAATGACCGTCAATATGACCAATTTTCGGATACACGAAAATGGTATCCGAAAATTGGTCACGTCCCTACAGACACATATTCATGGGTATTTAAAAAAAGTTCACAACCAAAGCTTTAGTAGCAACTTTTCCATAAATTCAAAAGAAATGAAATATAGAACGCAAATAACACTTGTGTGCGTAACTGTAGCAGGAACAAAGGCGGGTCACCACTCAACAATTTCAATACAAAGAAGTGCTGCGGAGTGGTAAAACACTTTTCATCCCGATTGTATCACGGGATTGTGATACAGATTAAATAAAATATTGTTGAATGTAAAATAAGAATGAGTAAGCAAAATGAATGTCAGTGATTTTGTAAAATCGTACCATGCAGCCGTGATGCATACATTTTGTCCCTTATTTTGTTCTTACCTATTAGCTGAGGTTGCAAACTAAAAACTCATTCCGAACGCGGGCAGCACTTAACGTAAATTCGATCGATTTTTGAATCGATAAATTCAAAATTCAAAAGTCATTAATTACATAAGACAGTCCCCCAAAACGCTCACCCTTCACCACTTCCTAGTGCGTTAGCTGGGAAGAAGTGGCGCAACAAACTCCCCAGCAGCACAGCTGTCTGTTCAGTTAGAAAAAAAATGATTCTACACAATAGTATGCAAAATAATATACATTACGCAACAAAAAACATAATTTAAATTATAAATTAAGAAAATACCTGTAAGTAACCAATATCATCATCTGCCTAGTCGGCCAATTATGTTCGGGTCGGCTTCCAGTCTAACCGGATGCAGCTGAATACCAGTATTTTACATGCAGCGACTGCCTATCTGACCTCCACAACCCAGTTACAGGGTAATACGATAATCTCTGTCTAATCTGTGATAGCGATTACGTGAAAAGGGACGGAAGTGTGTAACAGGAAGCCGAGGAAGTGCGCGCTATTTGATTTGACCAATGAGTGCGCGTGGTGCTAGCAGTGGCCGTCAGATGGTACCAACCCATTTTCCAAAAGTTTGGTACTGTCAGCCAAGATAACTGATGTTACACATTATAAGCGACTACTGTAAAGGCTCGCTCGTTTTTTTTTTTTTCAAGTGAAAACTTCTTTAGGCTCGTTGAGCATTTTTGAGATGAGACTAAACCATTGATTTCGCGACACTGTGACGACACCAGCTTTTGACCATTAAAAAGACATCAACGCGTCGATGCCGCGGTCGAGACAGCGGTGCCGATTTTTTTTTCAAGTTTTCACTTCTGTCGGCACTCCCAGAGTGCCTCTGTTTTATCTGTCCCAGCTGGGCAAAGGTCCTCAAGTATTTCCAGGAACTCTTTTTCCTCACCATCTAGAACCAGCCCTCATGATACGCATCCAGTTCATTTCGCCACCTCTTTCTGGGCCGGCCTCGGCGGAAAAAGCAGGAAGAAATTTTTTTTAAAGAAACCTCTGTTTCCTATGACTACCTCTGTGTCTTACGCTGGCGCTACATTGTCTCGTTATCGCGAATGTTTATTAGTACGCTCTCTGTTGATCAGCGAGATGTCGAGCGGTGTGCAAGAGAGAGCGGGCGAAGTTTAGCACTACTACCTACTAACATTCCGTTCCATCTCAGAAAGCTCTATCTAAAAAACTATTTTTAAACCAAAAATGGGGTACAAACTAAGTACAAATAAACATGAAACCAACTCTTTCCATAAGGCAAAGTGTAGATAAGAGTATTTCAACATCAAAAGCATAATTTTTGTCTTATTATTCAACATTTTCTCCCCTCATGGTGAATGTTTTAAGGCGAATACGGCACGTATCTGCGCCGATAACTAGGTCAACACTACTACTTCTCTCTGGCATGTTTAGTAGTCGAATGTCGCCTCACTGAAAACTTGATATATTGTAGTCTAGATACGTACTAAAGATACTGTTTTTAAAAGTATATAAATTGAGTCTAAGGTTATTTATCTCGAGAAGCTAAACTTTTAGTGTATTTCATGCATCGAAATCTAGTTAAGCAAACTTCTATTTCAAAATGAACAGCATCAAGAAAAAATAAAGATAAATTCTTTATTCTGCTCTAATGAGACGCACATTAAAATGTACATAAAATACATACGGAGCAAAATAAAAGTCTTTCCTTCTCGATAGGAAAATATATACATTTATATAGTTGTATATGTACCAATGGACGTCCTAATTTCACACCCATTTCGCAGGGTCAATCGATTGGACCCTTTGGAACACGCTTCACTCAGGATGTCAAATTACGTCAGTAATTTAATGGTTTTCCATAATATACCGGTCCACTAAAATAGATGTTAAAATCTGTCAAATTCAATTAATTTTTAACCGAATTCAAAAACGGTGAATGTATTCAATTCGTTAGTAATAATAAAAGTTAAATTAAAATAGAATCAAATCAAAGGCACAAACTTCCGAAGCTATTCCATTGTGTCCTAAGTTTTATACAATTTTTAATGTTGGATTTAACTGTTATCCTTAGCATCATATTTCGACACTCGCATTGATGAGTTTATCATTCCACACGCAACATAACATCGATACCTAATTGCAAATATTTATTCTGCATACGCCCAGTTGGTTGTAAAACGATTTAAAAAACACATTCTTAAGTACCATAACCAATCTTTTACAGCCATAAACAGAACATGAAATCTCATCTGCGTCATTACTTCTCACAAAGTTAAATTAAATTGATTCTAAATGTTAAATATCTAAAGGCTATTATCGAAACTGAAAGCTAATATTTCTTCTCAATATCCGACGAAAATAAAATAAAAAACGGCTTTCTGCAAGAGAAGGAGCCTTAAATCTGTGTATAAACTACAGAGGGTGGAGTGAAGGAAAAACGACCTTGCGTCAGTAGCAAAAAGGGTGCTATTTTAGTGTATAAAGAATACATTTTCATTCAACAACGTTTATTAGTTTTATTAAGAAAACAATAAAGTTGTTTCAGACGGTCTGGTTGTTTGAATTTTAAGTGTTGGTGCTCTGAAAACGTCAGTACTAGTAATAATATCAGCCTGAAAATCATCCCACAGTAGGGCAAAGCCCCTTTTCATACAAATACAACACCTCCTTGGAAAGATGTGATCTTTAGCGAGAGAAGGTCAAACCTCTTTTTTTTTGGTGGGAAATTATCAAATAACTTCTCCCGCTCTGGGCGGAGCGGGAGAGCGTGTCAGACTCTTACCGACTAAAACCCACCCGTGTGTCTGTATGTTGCCAGGGACCACGGTATCCCTTTCGGACTTGGCAGGCTTTTGCCCTAGCGGACCCCGACAGTACTCGTGACATCTCTTTGAGGCGCGTGTGGAACATAACGCGCCGTCGACCTGGGCCTGGTCCTTATCGGACGGCGAGCTACCCATTGCTCACCGTCCGCAAGCCCGCGCCGACGGTGGCCGGGAATCGGTCTGGGATTCCCGATTCCCAGGGCGTCTCCTGCGGCGGCTTGGGGCGTGAGGGCGCAAATTTTGCCTCTCCCGCATGCGTTCCGCCTCCTCCTTTGCAAGCATTACTGCTTCGTGAAGGAACTGACGACTTCTCATGCCCTTTCGCTCCGTGGACCAGAGCCGGACGCGAGAGATCACCGCCGGCGATCGCGTCCACGAGGACACGGCGGTGCTCCGCCCAAGCCGGGCAGACCTCCACCGTATGCTCTACCGTATCCTCCGGGCGGTCCACACAATAGTGACAACCGGGCGTTTCCTCCCGTCTTATCCGGAACAAGGTCAAACCTCCTGGTTCTTTCATCGAGCCATCGGAGAGACTTTCACCTGGACACATGTTGCCGTGGCCGACTTGGAAAACTTTTTACAGAACCCGCACTCAGGTCGGCCGCAGCAAAGACAATCTCCACAAATGGGGTTTCTCGAATATTTCCGAACCTCAATGTATACAGGGTGGCAAGGACAGGGACATCGACATTCATCAAACTTACATATAATAAATATCGATGTTTTGTCAAGTTGTAAAAACCGTTCAAAACAGGAGAGGGTCGCTAGTCAATTTATAAAACTGTGCCCAGCGGTTTTACCCGCATAAGTCTCGATCCCGTAGGAATATCGGGATAAATGTCGTTTTTTGCGTGGATGTGACGCATATTTTCCCCCAATTTGTTATTTACTTGTTATTTATTTTATATTTTCTTTCTACTTTCTTTCTTTCTTTATCGGTTCAGCCGTTTTAGCGTGAAAGCGTAACAAACAAATAAACAAACTCACTTGCGCATTTATAATATTATAAACCACTTGCATCTCGCGGTTTCACCCGCATAAGTTTCGGTTCCGTGGGGATAAAAAGTATATTATAATCTAACCCAGGTCATAATATATCCATGTGCCAAATTTCATCCAAATCGGTTTAGCTGTTTTAGTGTGAAAGCGTAACAAACACACACAAAAAATCTAATCTTTTCTCTGTATTTTATAATATTAGTTTATATTTAGATTTTTAGAACAAAGCATGGAATTCGCAGTTTAAAACATGCAAACTCATATTTACAACGACAGAGCGATGACGTAACGATTTGATCCTAAGCATAGTTAATAGCACCAAGTACAAGCTATGACGTCACAATACAGTACTTCTAGAACGAACAACATTATCTTCCATCCGACTTATATGTCAGACAAACATTATTGGCAAAAACACTCGGTGGCTCTCGAAGTACCCCGAGGCATTAAGAGGCGGCATCAAGGCGGCGCTGCGGCCTTGACCCACCCCTTATTCACCCCCGACTCACCCCTTCGAACCCACTCCCAAGCTTAAGCAATGACCTAAGATTTCATGATGAGAAATCCCGGAATCCTTTAGGAAAATCATATGATTTTGAATTCTTGTAAGTTTTAGTTGTAGATGTCAAGTTGAGTAGGTTTTTTGTGTGGGATTATGAATTATCAATGTCTTTTGGAGTTGAAATAATACTGAAAAGTATGGTTAAAGTTTAAGAATATTTTTATAAGTTTCGTCGAAAATATTTATACATATTTTATACGACGTTGATTTGCTTGGTTTGATTCGATCTTAAGTTAATATTATTCTAAAAAATATTAAACTTCTCTTTCAGGATCTTTTATGACGAAATTCATTATGTTTTTAATTTATTATGCTGGTTGGTAGACCGGTGGGGACTTTAAATAATTTCTTTAAAAAAGCGTTTATTTCTTTTTGTACATATTTTGTTGGCGTATTCATAGTCATGATGAGGATTTTAAGCTAAGCCAAGCTAAACTAATTTCTTTTCTAAATAGTTACCTAAGTTAATTTTTAGTTTATATAGTAAGTTGTGTATATAGTAAATACAGTTTAAATATTTTGTTCTGTTCATAAATTATTACTGAATCTTCTTAGACCACAAACGAAAACAAAATAGTAAAGGGAATTTTAAAAAATTTGCTTTCACCAAAGCTTATTAGGAATATTCAGGCCAGACAATTACGAAAATGTATGTACTATAACTACTTAACACAATTTTGTGCATGAGTAATCGAATTCGGAAACCCTTTTACTTTCGCGTTACTCATGGCGGCGAAAGATTAATCGATTTGATGAATCTCGTCGATTCATTCTGGTTGCCCTTTAAATTATCCACTAAGGATAAAACTCTGAAACTTGGTAACTTGGCTTATACTTTTGGCATGACAACTAATAGAGTTAGAATATTCTGCAGGTCAACATGATCAAAAAGTGTGGGTTATTAAGACCAGGCACTCTAAAGACAATTTCCACGCAAGCTCCGCCCCCATGCACCTCGCTACTCCACTATATGCTAAACGCTATCACATCAGTAACAAAGTCGAATATCGCGTACGTTCTTTGATTGTGTTTGAGCACGGAACTAAATGTCGTAAGTCTCAATCTTTATTTCGTTTATAACTAAAGTAATAATTGATCTAAAGAAAAAATATCTTGTGGCTGGATAATAAACTATATTTTCTTACTGTGAAAACTTATTTTAGACATGAAAGCCGGGTAATCTTGATTTTATTTTTATGAATAAAAAATGAATGTTACAATTACGTAACTGTCTTGTGCATGGAAAGAAAAAAATCCAATAAATCATATACTAAAGTTCCATTTTGATTGTATGCGTGACTGTTTCAGAATATTAATGCAAATTAACATACAATTTAGGGAGCCTCCTCTTAAAACTGCCTGGTTTATCATTCGTGGATTTAAAAATATATAATGAGTGGTGCAATATCTTTATTGCAGTAGGTATACGTAGTGCAATATAGCAATATAACATTACTGCAGCAGCCTGCAAAAGAGCAGTGAACTTACGTATGTTCGTCTGTCCATGTCCGGTTGCAGCCAAGGTTTCCATTCTCAAATAATGCGCAGAAAACTAAGTACATTATTATTTTTCATATCTATTAAATAAGAGCTAGTTTATTCTTCGTAAACAGGGACCAAAATAGCTCTTTAATCCCTAGGAACCAAAAGTGATTTGAATTTGAAATGTGGATATTATTATTAAAAGTTCCAATCACCAAAGAGATCAATCACGAACATTGTATGAACAAGTAACAGGCTGAATGATAAAATACGCACAAACGCACCCGAATGTTAAATTAAGCACGCCAGCGCCACCAGTCGCGCGCAAACTTATTTTACGCGCACTCTAGGACAGCATTGATACTAAATATCAATAAATGATCGTCAAAAACATACCCGTAATTGAATCAAATTACGAAATCGACGGAGTCTGCGAACACACATCCAGTAAAGATACAAGTCCTTGTTAAAATATCTCATTGATACTTTTCTTCATTGTTCCATTGTCATCATGTCAAAAGGTCCCGAATCCCTTGAAAAATCCCCGTAGCAACACAATAAATACAGATCTCTTTCATCACAGCTTGGCCCTAAACTCCCATGGAGCACAATCAATTAAAGTAACATACATATAAATCGCCAATGACGACAGTGCCATGGAATTTATTCAAAACAATAAAACAGGGCAATCAAATCGTACCATCATGGCGGATACACAGTATAAGAGATGGCAGTAGATCCAATGCAATACAATACTATGCGCAAAAAATTTAATGATGAAGGATGCAGGCGTGTTTTAAAGTTAGGTAAATAAGTAATTGATTTCCGTAAAATTGTATGTTTAGTGATTTTTTGTTTCGGAAAACTAATCCTAATGCCTTTCATAAGATTTAATATTAAGTTGCTACTTAGATGAACTGTGGGACTAGCATGAACGCACGGATTAAACGTAATGTAAATTCTAATCATTTTAAAATTGAAAATACTCGTTTCGTGCATTATATTACTTAGTCTATTTCATTTCTACGAGTAATACTAATTATGCTTGTCACAATTTAAACCAAAATGCTATAGATTATTGTATTTTTTATTAAAGAGCGTTCGTGCAAGGGCCTCTGATCATAAGTTGTATCGTTACCGTCAGTCAATTTTAAATCAGAATCTTTGCCTACTGCGCGATCAGTAGGTAGATAAAACAAATGAAATCTGCGACTTCTCAAAATATTGTGACGATTTGCCTTTGCGAGTTTTCTGTGTTTTCCGCCTTAATGGATCATGTTTATTTCCGGCTGCGCGCGCGCACGCTCTGAGTCGCGCGTCGCTGATATCCGGTAAGGTCAGTGATAGTTGTTATTAGATGGCCTTACAACCAGTCACACTCATAGTATGCAATGTTTACTAGAATATTTTGGAAGAAAACATTAGTGGTAGGTAGTTTTTTTTTTTTCTTGTCTACCTCTCTTATTATTCAGTTACTAGGCAAAAAAGTGCCATAGAAAGGCTTATCTAAATGTTTATGCGTATATAACAACAGAATAGTACAGAAAGCGCACTCCGCATTTTAGGTATGAAGCTACAAGAACGCGGCGGGCTCGTCTTGTCGAACCAATTCAGTGAGCGCAACGTAGTCAGAAGATATAAGAGTTATGCGATAGAAAGGGAGCAACTTCTACGCGAATATAACTGTAGGTAATTGCGCTGTGCGACCTGAATTGCACTTTATTATGTCGTAGTAAGATTCGCTTTTTATTTAAATGATTTTACGGAGTGAACCATCTGTACTAATCTGTGACATAACTTGCGATATGTGAAATGTGGTCGTGCCTACCCTTTCGAGTAGGTATACAGGCATAATGTTTTGTTTATATTAAGTATGTAGCTATGTATACTAATAATAATATTAATTGCTTTATTTTCAGACAACTAACGCCCTTAGATAAGACAGCCAGTCCAGTTTATTACCGTACCTATCTTAAAATAAGTAACAATTTTGGTGTTTTAATCCCGTGGGAATATCGGGATAAAAAGTATCCTATATCATAATCCAATTTATGATCTACCAATGTGTCAAATTTCTTCCAAATCCATTCAGCCGATTTAGCTTGAAAGTGTAACAAACAAACATACAAAAAATCAAATCTTTCTTTTTATAATATTAGTTAAGTAAAATAAAAAAGTGGTGGTACTCTGGGAGTGCCGACAGAAGTGAAAACTTGAACAAGATCGCCTTGGTGGAAGAAAAATAAGAAAATAATAAAAAAAAATACTTCCGAAACCTAAAGTAAAAATACTTGCATAGAACATTAATCCGTAACTTAATATGAATAAAGAGCACAATCGCGTTTACAAAAATGAGGTGTCGTCATGGTGTCGCGAAATCAATGGTTTAGTTTAGTTTCATCTCAAAAATGCCCAATGCGCCTAAAGACGTTTTCATTTAAAAAATTGACTATTTTCAAAAAATCGTGAACTAATCCTGAAAGCTAAAGCTGAAAAAAGTGGTTAAAGTATCTACATCAGCGGTGTTGAGACATTCTCTAAACGGTCGAGTGCCAGAATTTTTTTTTTCCATTTAGGTAATTACGAACATATATAGAAAGACGAAGTGTTGTATGGATACATGAAGCGTCAGGGAAATTAGACCAGCTCGCTCACTGCGTAGATCATGTCCACCTGAGGTCTAACACCAATTGAAACACCTTACACCAAAATCTTCCAAAACTTTGATAGCGCGATGGAGAAAATATATATATATATTTTTTGTAACAGTCATTATTCACTATTTAATTGCAGTGTTACTTATTTATAAATACATACATAACATCACGCCTGTAATCCCCGAATGGTTAGACAGAGGTGTACCTATAGTACACCCACATTTCGCCAGTTATGTTTTAAGTCCCATGCAATAGGGGGCGAGCCTATTGCCATCAACCGGGCACAAATCCAGACTCCGGGCTGTCCCTGAGAAATTCCAGATGGAAAACCCAATAACACTTTGCCCGACCAGGGAATCGAACCCAGGACCTCATACTCACCTAGAACCATACACAGTTACAAAAAGCTCATAGTTACCTTTTTATTCATGCAACTTACTTCTAAGCAAGGATAAGTGTAGAATCCTAAATCGATTCAAATGCGTCACATCGAAATCAAATGCAATGTAATAATGTAATAACCAATCTACAGGATCAATTTATAGTAAATCATCAAATATTAGTAACCTGTTCCGCTTATCTATTTCTAAAGAGTCTTAAAAAGACCCTGGAAGAAATCGACACGTGTTTCACCTCTCAACGAGGCATCCTCAGGATGACGATTAACTTGTCGCGAACTCGAACACGGCTTTAGAAATAGCTAAGCGGAACAGGTTACTAAATATATCCACATCATCATTTTATAATGGATTTCCGCAAGGTCACGCCTGAATCAATTATCTATTCTAGCATTTCTAACTTCAGTTAATCGTAAACGTACTAATATCTACAAATGTTCCACATTTATGCTTAATTGGTCGAATGACGTCAGAGATACAAACAGTTTTATACCAGAAAATATTGTTTCAAAATGCGTGTGCGCATAATTGTTGCGAGTTTGTTTCTTTTGGCCTTTAACTATTGAGTTTTGGCCAGTCTTCAATAACACGGGAACAGCACACGACCACAACACTAGAGCTGTCTTGAGATCAGCGAAGGAACATCACTAGTTCAAGTTATAATGGTCTTAAAAAAGATCGGAACGTGTAGTTCTTTTTATTGTTTTACAGTTTTTCAATAAAATCAGGAATGTTGCTGTTGATTGTTGCTTTTCAAATATAAGTCAGTAAACGTAGTGTCCGAAAAAGAATTATTATTATAAAGATCAACAACATAATTTTATCAATAGTAAATAAATAAAACTAAAATACTTCACTACCAACCCACATTATGAAAATGTGTGGGTACTTTTATAATTTCTTTTTCGGTCACGAGATGGCGATAATTTGCAATTCAATTATAGAACAAATCTATTTGATTTCATAAATCGAACCATTTTATCTTAAGTATACAAAAACTGTTATCATTCCTACAACGTTTAAAGTTTCTTGTTGAGTATTCTCTTTTTAAATACAAATCTTCTAGCTTTTTAATTCTTATAGATCATAACAGATGGCATTATTAGTTCTATCATAAATCAACTTATGATAATTATGTTTTATTCAATAGTTAGTGTTATCAATTCGTAGGTTATTGATACTTTTAGGTTTTCTTAAGTAAATAATTAACGCTTTCCAATGAAATAGTGAATAATGACTGTCACAAAAAAATAAAATTTGACCAATTTTCTCCATCGCGCTATCAAAGTTTTGGAAGATTTTGGGGTAAGGTGTTTCAATTGGTCTTAGACCTCAGGTGGTCATAATCTACGCAGTAAGCCAGCGTTTAGGGAGCTGGTCTAATTTCCCTGACGCTTCATGTATCTATACAACACTTCGTCTTTCTATATGTGTTCGTAACCACCCAAATTGAAAAAAAAAATCCTGGCACTTGACCGTTTAGAGAATATCTCAACATCACTGATGTAGATACTTTGACCACTTTTTTTGGCTTCGTCTATTCTCATCCCTAGTACGAACTCGCCCGGTTCGGATATATCTAACTACATGTATAGCTAGAAGGCGCAAAAGTACTGGTAGTAAGAAAAGTGCTAGTATGATTTTTATTTATTTATTTTTATTCAGTCATAATACGCGGTATAAATTTAACAGTAGGTAGGTACGTACTATTAGTGCTTTTTCAACATCTATAAAATAGAATCAACATCAATAAATAACATAGGTATTATACGCTCGTTTAAAAGAACCATTCGTTTATCTAATCTCTTAAAGTCTCAGTTCGTCAGTAGGTACAATAATTAAAACTTTGATTATATAATAAAATTAAAACTTTTCTTTAAAAAGACACAGTTTGTACAATTATTAAAGCTCTCTGCAAAAAAATCACAGTCTGTATATATAATAATTCAATTGAATTATTGTAAATTTTATAGGAATGTAATATCTAATCATTAATAACTACTTATTTCACGTAATCTAAGTAAGTGACAATGTTTAAAAAAAAAAAATTAGAAAAAGATCAAACCTGCCATAGTAAAATGAGTACGTGATTTTTTTATTATTTATAAGAAAAGTATTTATTTTCTACATTGCAGCACTTTTCCGATAAACAGTAACCTTGCACCTGTTAGGTATATAAAAAGGCGAGTTCGAATTGAGGATGAGTATGGACGAAGCCTTCTTTTTTTGGCTTTAATTTTCAGGATTTGTGCAACGATTTCTTGAAAATAGACCATATTTTTTTCTGTATTCATATTATTTATAAAAATTAAAGAAAAACACAAAAAATATTGAATTGTTTGTATGTTTGTTTGTTACGCTTTCACGCTAAATCGGCGAACGGATTTGGATGAAATTTGCCACATTGATAGATCATAACCTGGTTCATAAGATACTTTCTATCCCGATATTCCCACGGGATCGAGACTTATGCAGGCGAAACCAAAGGCCGCAGCTAGTATTAAATAAATATGTTGAGAAAAAACGTTTTATTTTCATCTTGACTATGAAAACGCCAAAATCGTCCCTTATTTCAAGATATATAGGAACGGTAATAAACTGGGCTGGCTGACTTATCTATGGGCCTTAGTTGCATGAAAACAAAGCATTTTTTTTTTTTTTCAAATATCTTTGACACATCTCGGGAACCTGGTAACCTGGAATGTGGAAGGCGTACGAGAGGCCGAAGCCAACTCGCAGAGGCCCCTTTGACGTTTTTAATTAAATGAGGCACCAACCGATGATTATCCCTGTTCGCGCTATACAAGTGCACCCAAGGACAACCCCCGGTAGGTGCAGGACTATTGTAGGATATAAAAAACAAAGATATTGGACTATGGGTTTGGGTGGCTAAGTGAACTGGTTGTCTAGAGCTATGGAAAGACTGTAGCCCCTGCTTGACCAATATTTTATATAAAACACACAGGTAAAATGGCAGCCTTGCACACTCAATAATGGGCCCCCGAAAATTGTCGCTAGAACAGAGTGTTGTAGTGACAAAGGGGCAACATGTCCTAAGGTGCTTATGAGGAGTGCAGAGGTATTCTATGGCTATCAGGACAATCCCGGAAGTACGGTCAAGATCCCTACCAGCATCTTACCAGAATACTTCCTTCCTCCGAGCACATCTGCTCTTGCGAATCTCCACCCACGCCGGCCAATAAAGGCAAGAAAGAGGTGGGAGCTCTGTTCCTCGTCGGTGTTCACTCCAGATGGCCAATAAAGGCAACTCAGAGGTGAGGAACCAGACTTCCTTCGGGAGATAGGGTCCGTGGGGTTGCTACTGCCCAACAGCTCACCACGTGCTGCCAATTATTATTATTAATATTTTATTATTAGTAAATATAGCTACACACTTAATATAAACAAAACATTATGCCTGTATTCCCGAAAGGGTAGGCACACCAATATTTCACATATCGCAAGTTATGTCACAGATTAGTACAGATGGTTCATCCGCAAAATCGTTTAAATAAAAAGCGACTCTTGCTACGACACAATAAAGTGCAATTCAGGTTGCACAGCGCAATTTTCTAGAAGTTGCCCCTTTTCTATCGCATAACTCTAACGTCTTCTGACTACGTTACGCTCACTGAATTGGTTCGACAAGACGAGCCCGTCGCGTTCTTGTAGCTTCATACCTAAAATGGGGAGTGCGCCTTCTGTACTATTCTGTTGTTATATCAAAATATAGACATAAAAATTTTAGATAAGCCTTTTTATAGTATCTTATTGCCTAGTAACTGAATATTATGAGAGGAAGTCAAGAAAAAAAAGTGGTGGTACTCCGGGAGTGCCGACAGAAGTGAAAACTTGAACAAGATCGCCTTGGTGGAAGAAAAATACTTGTGTAGAACATTGATCCGTCCGATACGACCTTATCTAAATAAAGAGCATAATCGCGTTTACAAAAAAAAATACTTCCGAAACCTTTAAAGTAAAAATACTTGCATAGAACATAACTGCGTAACGTAATATAAAGAAAGAGCATAATCGCGTTTACAAAACCTTTAAAGTAAAAATACTTGCATATTATTATTATTCATTTATTCATACGAGATAAGGCTCTTTCAAACAGGCGCGACACGCGACGCGACACAGAGACACCGCTCGTCGCGCGACGAGCGGTGTCTTTGTGTCGCGTCGCGTGTCGCGCCTGTTTGAAAGAGCCTTTACAGTGACTCAAACACAATATACAAAATTCAATAATCATGCATAGAACATTGATCCGTAACGAAATATAAATAAAGAGCACAATCGCAAAATCAATGGTTTAGTCCCATCTCAAAAATGCCCAACGCTCCTAAAGAAGTTTTCACTTTAAAAAAAGTTTAAAATAATATTCTAGTAAACATTGCATATTCAGTCTCAACTGTTTGTAAGGTAAGCTAATAACAGTTATCACTGACCTTACCGGACGTCTGCGACGACGCGCGACTCAGAGCGTCCGCGTGCGCAGCCGGAAATAAACATGATCGCCAATAAGACGGAAAACACAGAAAAGTCACAAAAGCAAATTGTCACTCACATTATTTTGAGAAGTCGCAGATTTCATTTGTTTTATCTACCTACTGATCGCGCAGTAGGCAAAGATTCTGATTTAAAATTGACTGACGGGAACGATACAATTTATGATCAGAGGCCCTTGCACGAATGCTCTTTAATAAAAAATACAACAATCCTATACCATAAACTGAGAAATAAATAAATTATTATTATTATTATTATAGCATTTTGGTTAAAATTGTGAAAAGCACAATAAGATATGAAATAAAGACTTAGTAATATAATGCGCGAAACGAGTATTTTCAATTTTAAAATCATTAGAATTTACTTTACGTTTAATCTAGCGTTCATGCTAGTCCCACAGTTCATCTAAGTAGCTACTTATTATTAAATCTTATGAAAGGCATTAGGATTAGTTTTCCGAAACAAAAAATCACTAAACATACAATTTTACAGAAATCAATTACTTACTTACCTAACTTTAAATAAAAGACACGCCTGCATCCTTCATCAATTTTTTTTTGCGCATATTATTGTATTGCATTGGATCTACTGCCATCTCTTATACTGTGTATCCGCCATGATGGCACGATTTGATTGCCCTGTTTTATTGTTTTGAATAAATTCCATGGCACTGTCGTCATTGGCGATTTATGTGTGTCACGTTAATTTATGGTGCTTCATCGGAGTTTAAGGCCAAGCTGTGATATCTATTGTGTTGCTATGAGGATTTTTCAAGGGATTCGGGCCCTTTTTACATGATGACAATGGAACAATGAAGAAAAGTATCAATGAGATATTTTCAAAGTCAATAATTTATTTCAATTAGGCACATAAAAGGCACTTTTGAACGTCAAAATTTACAAAAATAGAATTGATTCTAGTCGCCCCTTCCAAAAGGTAGTTTTCGTATGAAGAAGAATGGGCAAGAAACTCCACCGTTACTCTTTTAAAATGTTTTACAATATTTTGTATACATTAATTATATAATTATATGTGAAGATGATGCCCCTTTTTGTTTTTTGGATGGGAAATTATCAAATAACTTCTCCCGCTCTGGGCGGAGCGAGAGGGCGTGTCAGACTCTTACTGACTAAAACCCACCCGTATTCCTTCGGTTGCCCTGTTGCCGGGAGCCACGATCTCCGTTTCGATTTTCTTCGTACTCGACCCCGTCAATTCTCCTGACATCTCTTTGAGGCGCGCGTTGAACACAACGCGCCGTCGACCCGGACCTGGTCTTTATCGGACGGCGAGCTACCCATTGCTCACCGTCCGCAAACCCGCGCGTACGATGGCCGGAAATCGGCCTGCAATTCCCGACGCCCAGGGCGTCTCCTCCTGCGGCGGTTAGGGGTGTGAGAAGAAATTTGCCTCTCCCTCACGCGTTTCGCCTCCTCCTTCGCGAGCATTACCGCTTCGCAGAAGGAGGTGATGACCTCCCATTTCATCTCGCTCCGTACCATTGCCTGAACCAAGAGGGACGATGAACCTGGAATAAAGCTACTATACCACAATAGGTAAAATGAATAAAAAATGAAGCAATGACTGATAAATTAATCATGTGATGGATACATGGTGCTCACGGTTCATGGTTTTAACAAGGAAGTGTCTTTACTGACAGTGTTCGTAGACTCAGTCGATTACGTAATTTGATTAAAATGACGGGTATGTTTTTGACAATCATTGATTGTCATTTTGTTTAATATGCATTGCGCGTATTCTAGGACGCATTGACACTCTAGGACACTCTGCGCGCGACTGGTGGCGCTGGCGTGCCTAATTATACAATATGTAAAAAAAACCCTGTCTGATCCGAAATGAGCACATAGGTACTGCAATAACATTTTACCTAAAACTAGTAAAAAATCTAATTATTATTGAAAATAAAAAAGCTATTTAAAAATCAAATTTTTTGTACCAAAATTAGCCCAAATTCATTCAAAATTAGAACATTTTCAACAGGCGTCATAAGTTATGACTTATAGACACCCGCTAAACGATGGCCGCCCGCGCCCCATGTAATAAACCGGTAAAATTCGTCATTGAAAAAAAAGGAAACGATTTTTTTTTTCGATTTTCGTTAAAATACATAATAACACCCTCATGGATCGGAACGGTTTTTTTTTTAATGTTGTGTAATGCAATATTTAAAATATTAAATCTATATTAATAATTTAATAAAACGACAAGATGGCGGCATACGATTAGTTCCGATTTCTGCCGCCCGCAGACTTGCGCGCAGTCTACATTCCAAATCGTGATCAGTTTCTTTCTACCTTCTCTCCGAACCAGTGTTGCCAACCCGTACGATAATTATGGGGCGTACGATAATTTGGCCAATGGGACGATGTACGATAATGAATGTCTAATGTATTTTGAGATTTGCTAAAAAAACAAGTTCCATTAACAAAACGTATTTGTCAGACAAAATTAAACGCAGATAAAAACAAAACAATGTCAAAATCAACTGTCAAATATGTCAACATCAACAAATAAGTATCTCTCTCTCTTTCCCTCCCAAAATTTTTATTTAATTTTCCAGTGAAAACACAAAAATATCAATTATAAATATTACCGTCCTTCTGGAACAGTCGGGTAAAAACTATGACAAAACATGTTTACGGTTTGTGCTGCTAGCGCCATTAGTGGTGAAGCTTGGCATATACTTCCCCTTTGACTCTAATAAAAAAGTACTCGTTTCCTTTTGATAGTAATTTGAGTTTTAACGTTATAGGTTTTTTTTTCTTTTGTACGATAATTTTGCCCAAAAACGATAATTTCGACGTTGGATCTCGATAATTTGAACTTTTGGAGTTGGCAACACTGCTCCGAACGTATGAAAACTCAACTATCCTAAAACCATGAACACACTATCATCGTACCAGCCAACAATGTTAACCAAAATCATCTAAATAAAAAGCGACTCTTGCTATGACACAATAAAGTGCAATTCAGGTCGCACAGCGCTAATTACCAACAGTTATATTCACCTAGAAGTTGCCTCTCTTTCTATCGCGTAACTCTAATATCTTCTGACTACGTTACAACCTCTGAATTCGACAAGTCGAGCCCGCCGCGTACTTACATGTGGCTTCCTACCTAAAATGCGGAATAAATGATCTGTATTGATCTGTGCTCCAACTTCAAAGCCTACAAATCAAGTCACTATAAATTCACTTAAAGCCGAGGTGAGCTATTTACCAACACAATGTGCTATTGTGCCAGTTCATAATCCGCCATGTTATCTTGTGCCAAAGACAATGGCGACTTTCTCACAAAAGCGTATTGCCAACTATTATTGTCCTTTCTTTATGTTTGGGGTTACCACAATGAGTGTGTTTTCGTTTTGTGGGAGAAAAATTAGAGGTTCGGTAACTTTGAGCTTTGGCTTGTGAGTTCGATTCTCAGTTAGAACAAATATTTTTGTAGTCAAGGGAAAGGCAGGTAGGGAAGGCTATGTAGATTATCATAAACATTTCTATTCATTCCAAGTATGAGTGTTTTTTTGTATTGAAATAATATTTGTAAAAAGTACTTAAAGCGTCACGGTAGCCCGCGAAATTTCAATTTTCTTACGTTTTTTGCAATTTGCTGGTCATTATCAGGTTGTATGTTGATAAAAATATGATTTGCGACCGTCTCAAATATTTATCACGCCTTGTTTCCCCGAAGGGTTGGGCAGAGGTGTCCCTGTAGCAGGTTCACCCACATTTCGCCAGTTATGTTTTAAGTCCCATGTAATAGGGGGCGAGGCTATTGCCGTCAACCGGGCACAAATCCAGACTCCAGGCTGCTACTGAGAAATTTCAAATTCAAAAACCCAATAAACCCACTAGTATTTTTATTTCTGCATATTGCAAAATATCACATGCATAAAGGTACACATATCAACTCGGAAAGAGATCATCACCGTGTCGCCGCGGTTCGTGAGCTTGTCCCGAGGCGAGGCGATTACGTTACGATTCCGATTAGTGTACGTGGCAGTAAGGAGTTACATACAAGAAATCCTAAATGGCTCGAGTTGATACGGTGACGATCCCGTCCCGAGTTGATATTTGTGCTATTTCCTTTAGGCATGTCATTTTTTGCAATATGCAGAAATAAAAATACTAGTGTATGCAGGTCAACAAAAAAATTAAATACATATTTTAATATTCTCTCCCTCGTATTGGAACTGAATAATGAATGAAATATTTCAATATCTGACCCAGACTTGACCCAATATATCCTGTCTCAAATAAAACAGGTTACGAGTTACAGTACGATGGAAACTGGGTTTACGCCCTTGAACAAGGCAGCTTGATTCTTGGAAAAAGGAAGGGTACACGGTGAGCTTTTAATATTTATTTATTTAGTACTGACTGCCTCGTTGGTCTAGTGTGAACCTGCTACAGGGACACCTCTGCCCAACCCTTCGGGGAAACAAGGCGTGATGTTATGTAAAGAGCACGCCTATTGCTATTACCATAGAATTTAATGTTAGAAATGTACGTAAAACGTTCTCATCGTTAACTACAATGGATCTAATACATACATTTCCATACTGCTCGACAATATTAATAGAATAATTAATATCATTCAGTGCAAAACGTGATCTAAATACTCCGAAAAGCTCTCAGCACCGTGACCCAATAACTTCATTGCTACGAGCTACGCTAGTGCGTCTACGCCGCTACGGCGTAGCGCTACGAGAAGGAATGTGACTGTCAGGCAATTAACTTTAACCTCAAAACGTCGATATTTAATTAATAATTTCTTTGTTATTTATTATTTTACTAATTAAGGCTGTGATGTCATAATGTTGCCGTTGGTAAATAGTGACTTTAAAGTTATTACTACTCTTTTACATACACAATTTACGACTTATGGCAATAAGGTTTAATTATATATGCATTATCATATAAGTTACGAGTATTATCATAACTAATGTTTTAGATCTAATGCCTAGATCCATCGTAAGACTAGACTTAGGTCCTAGGATAACTTCGTAGTAACAATATTACGTCGGAGTCTAAGGAACTTTATCACTTACGAAATTTCTAGATTGTGTAGAACCCAGTGAACCTTAACTCTCATAACTCAGATTATTATTGTGAAATTGATATCATACAAACTGCCTTAAATATCTCAGAATTTGATGTTTACAAAATTAAGTCTAAAATTTTCCCTGAGGGAAAATTCAGGAAATCTTTACAATAACAGAAACTTAAATATTATGAAATTTGTAGGTATCTAAATTTCATAATATTTAAGTTTCTGTTATTGTAAATGTAATGTGTTTTTGTTTGAATCGTGTTCAAATTTCGTACTTGCTATCTTTTTGATCTCCGTTCCCGTAATTTTAGAAAATACTCAACGAGCTTTTCATTTATTTTTATTCTCACAAAGCTCAACATTTAGGTCATTTGACAGTAACGAAACCACGTACAGAGAGCCAGCTCTTAGACTAATCAGACCTTCGCTTGTTCCAGGTTAATGTGCCACGATACGAGTGACAGAGACCGACGATCCCGACACTCCCTCTTAAACGCCTTATATGGAGCGGGACGGGTATACCACGCGTGCTCCGCCGCGAATCAAAACACACAAAAACCGCGGATGTAGGTAATAGCACGGGAGCTGAATAGCTTTTTAATTAATAAAATAATTTTAAAAAATAAATAAATAAGCCAAATTGCAACGTTCAACCGATTTTGAATTCCGAACGCCTAAATCCGATCAGACTTTAACGCCTACTTTTCCGTGGACATGTTGGGTGCTTAAAATGGACTTGCCTTACTTAATTTTTTCTTGATGTTCTGACTGTATAGTGGGGGGCGGCGCTGTGCTCCTAGTTAATAGTTCTAGTATATAATAAGTAAATAAAGGCGGTGGGGACGGTGTGTGGGTGTGATCTCAAAGTGTCGGCGACGTGTGTGATGCAGCGGCGGCCGAGGCGGTGCGAGTGTCGGCTACCTGTGAAGCAGCCTTGTACGCTCGTCTGACGAATCTATAAAGGTAAGGACTTTGCATTAATATGTATGTATATACTTAAACTTTTACAACTACTTTCTTTCCTTTCCTTTTTTTTTAAAAAAAAACATTGCCCCACACTACGAATTTCTCCTGTATTGTGGGTGCGTTTACGAACATTTAAACTCACGTACACAAACAGCCAGACCCGGAACAACGACTTGTAGTTCATACTAATATTTTTTCTGTGCGGGAATCGAACCCGCGACACGCAGCGCAGCAATCAATCGCTTAACCACTGTGCCAGCCGTGCCGTGAAACAACTATGTGTGTCTTTCTTTTTTTGTCAGAGTTTTTATGCCACCCATGGGTCTCTGACTTGGCTTCACATGCTGCCGAGAAATATTACTGAGGCATGCCGGTATCCTCACGATGTTTTCCTCCACTCCTCAAGTGATAATTATGCAGTAAGTACACACATAAATCCGAAATGTCAGAGGTGCATGCCTTGGGTTCGAACTCGAGACCTGTGACTTGGGTCCGATAGTCAAACCACTAGGCTATGACTGCTGTTATAAAGTGAAGACAATACTACAATAAATTAAACTTTGTATATCTAATGACGTTGACAGTCTGCGTACAGAAATTCAAACAAATATATTCAAATCTTAATCACTGTAGATCGTCAAAGATTGTCAACACCCATATAGCTCATCACTTCTACAACATGTAAAAAAACCCTGTCCGATCTGTGAGGGTGTTGTTAGGCATCATACTAAGAGTCTATATATGCGGTAATTTTCAGGAAAATCGAAAAAAAATTAAATTGTCTCTTTTTTTTTTCAATGGGGAATTTTACCGGCTATTACATTGGGCGCGGGCGGCTGTCGTTTAGCGGGTGTCTGCAAGTCATAACTTTTGAGCCCTGTTGAAAATTCTGGTACCAAAAATGTAATTTTTAAATAGCAATAACGTTTTTATTTTCAATAATAATTAGAGTTTTTATTACTTTTAGGTAGGTAATGTGTTATTGCAGTACCTACGAGCCCTTATATTATTTTGTAAATTTTAACGTTCAAAAGTGCCATACATGGGCCTACATGAAATAAATGATTTGACTTTGACTTTGACTTTGACCCCTTTTGGATCCGAAAAGGGCAGGACAGGGTTTTTTACATATTAAGAATAAGAATAATTTATTTGTTCAAAAATATGCAGATTTAAATAAAGGCTCTTTCAAACAGGCGCGATACGCGACGCGACACAAAGGCACCGCTCGTCGCGCGACGAGCGGTGCCTTTGTGTCGCGTGAGAGCTTTAATATGGTCGATGCACTATAATACACTTAATTCTATGATCAGATGTTGAACAAAACTAGATGTAAAATATATCTATATACTTTGTTTAAAAAAATCACGTTTTCAATACAATGTTAGGATTGATTTGGCAATTTCAAAATAAGCCTATGCATTGGTTTTGTCAGTGTTTTCATTTTCCACAGACATTATTCAATGGATGTCCACTATTCACAACATTATGAAAGGACACACGGTCCTCACTATTCAGGGACCGATTTAGGAGGAATTGGGTCACACAAACAAACATGATACCTACGTAATTTGTAACGATACAGTTTACTGCCAAATTACTCGAAAACAAAAGAAGAATCTAGACAAATTAATACGAAATACAAACTAAACTTTTAACCAAAGGTTACTGTAATAACCCTACTTTAAACCGAGCCTAAGTAACAAGCCATGTTTGCTGTCAAACTAGTTAAAAGCTTAACTAAAGTCTGCCACACTTTGCCCTTATTAAAATTCATTCAGCATTTTCTTTGCGATAATGTCTTTTTTCCATACGTAGTTAACTAAAAAAGGCACGTATTTAATCGAACCTCTAATAATTACTATTTTGGTGTCAAAAAAATACTAAATAGCTGCAACCATCTTGGCTGCCATGGTCCGGATCGCTTCGCTCGCTCGGCTCGCGCAGGTTTGGTCACAGTTCTAAATTAGCTAACCTAGCTTAGTTACTGCGACCAACTGTAAGAAAAGGGCAAAAATTTAAAAAGAGACTCAATTATTTTTATAAGCGTGAATCATTAGAATGTCAACAAATTTAAAAAGGATCTGTTACATAATTCCCTATAAAAAATGGTTTTAAAGTTTATAAACGTTAAATCCGATACAAACATAGGTTACGCCACCTAATTGCAAAGAAAATCAGGGTCGACACTAATGAATAAAAAATTAAAAAAGCTACAATAAAACTCAGTTTGTTCCATTTTCGAACTAGATATGTAATGCGTCCTTCCTCAATTACAGCAAAGTCCTATACGATATTAATATTGCAGTTTTATTGTCCCTATTTTATGCCTGTTCTATATTGGCGGTCGAGTGACGTCATGGGGTGATGTAATGTAGAGTGTACGTGAGGTTGGCGGGAATTAATTCATTCTGCTGATCCTTGAATGCTATTTCTTTATTGTATTTGTTTGTTAGCCTTTTGTGTTTAGTTATGTTGTTAAGGGTGAGGGGTTTCTTTGTGGGTTACTTTACTCGTTATTAAGCATTTAGAATACTACTTACAAAACAAGTACAATTTGACCAGTTAAAACTTAAAAAATCCCCGACGCAATCATTTCCTCATTTCTCTTTCCTAGCGTTTTTACTGAGCGTTTTTACTGAGTGGGCAACGTCGCAAATAGATGTCGCATATTTCGCTGTTTTGATTAATTTGGCAATATTACTGTGTGGAAATAAGAAATATGGCTAACTAATTAACTAAAATATTAATAATGAATTGCAATTATAACACTGAATTTGATGTTGTAACCATTTTAGGAGTAAAAAAGGCATTTGGAATGTTTCCAAATACTTTTTTACATCTAAATCTAAATATTCGGTGTTACGATATTAATTATTGCATTTCATAATCAATATTTTAGTTCACTAGTTAGCCATATTACTTATTTCCATACAGTAATATTGCCAAATTAATCAAAACAGCGAAATATTTGACAGCTATTTGCGACGCTGCCCACTCAGTAAAAACGCTCTAAATTTTTAATGTGTATGAGGTATTTATAGGTTCATTTTAAATTAACTACCGACTCAGGTTTTTGTTATGTACCGAAATAATCCAAAAACATAGCTACTTAAAACGAAATAAAGAATAAATTTAGGTTAGACAATAAAAACAGCTATAAGAAAACTTATTTATTTGTTCGTTATTGTCCCAGAAACAGATATTATTAACTTTAATAGTTTGACAAATCGAAGAGTACCTATTAATCGTACCATGTAGTTCTTATGTGCTGAAATAAAACGGAATCGATCTGTCTCTGTCACTCTTGACCTGGCATTATTTGGCAAAAAGTGACAAATATACTTTTGTCTATACGGGGACGAGGCCAGGGCACTATCAATCGTCGGGTGTCAATTGTTAGTTGATACCCGACCGATCTTATCTGTTGGCAATTTTTTGCTCAGAGCGAGATAGTTTAATTTATGTTGACTTTCCTGGTTTGTAAGTTTGTAAGAGTTCGGTCTAATTAGGTTAGAGTTATTGTGAGCTTTATAATTTCTAACGTGTCGTTATTATCGTGAACGTGGACGTCCACGTCATGCCATAACGATAGAACAGGGAAATAAAATGTATGGAATGTATGAAGATGCTTTATTTCCACCCACGATAAAGTTATGACGTGCACGTATTTTCATACATGTTATGGACGTCGACGTCCACGATAATATGATGTTACTTACAATATAATCAAATGAAGGTTATAATGTACTTCGTTTTCATTTCTTTTTTTCATTTCTTGTTAACTCCTGCATTAAAACTCATATTAAAAGCACACTTTGTAAACAGGCATATTACAAGTTAGAGGATTATATCCAAGATAAGAGTGCTTGGAAACATGCTGGTCCTGCTCCACAGGACAATTTAGAATCAAGACAAAATCAAACAGGTTGCTAATTTAATTGTAAAATTTATAATTTTATGTTATGTGACATTGATTTTACATTCTGTGATTACTTCCTCACACACTGACTTATTATTATTTTTTAATTAGGAAAATCATCTACTTTTACAATGTTTGTAAATATGTGAGCAGCATGTATCTATCAGATAATTAAATTATCTGTCGTTGCTTCATTTTTAATTCTTTTTACACATTGTGCTATAGTAATTTAATTCTAGTTGCATGGTCTTCACAAATAATTATTTAACTAATGTACGTACTTATACAAACTATTGTAAAACATTTTAAAAGAGTAACGGTGGAGTTTCTTGCCCATTCTTCTCCAAACGAAAACTACCTTTTGGAAGGGGCGACTAGAATCAATTATATTATTTTGTAAATTTTGACGTTCAAAAGTGCCATACATGGGCCTATTTGAAATAAATGATTTGACTTTGACTTTGATTAACTTGTATCTATGAAGCAATCCATATTTTTCCAAAATTAAAATAACTGAATTCAGATAATACAATTAGATACTATAATAGTACTCCAGACCGCATTTCTGCCAGGGCGACTAATCTCAACGGAGATCCTTCGGCGCGGGAAATATTATAATGCACAAGTGTGTGCGCAGACACAGGTGCACTCTCTTCCCTCACTCTCATAGTCCGTTGGGACGGTCTTCGTCTTTCCGTGTGGTCCAAACCATCTCAGATACCCTTTTCAATTTTTGACACTACGTCTTCGCTGTCTTATCACATCATTCCTCAGCCTATCATTCACAGTCAGACCACACTTGCTTCGCAAGGAACACATTTCCACAGCATAGTGAATAATTCTTCTTCCGTAAAAAGTAATTGAAGGCAGTTCCATACTATTCCTATTCCCTGATGTAATAAATAGTTACAGAAACAATAATAAAAAAGCCTGCATGCCAATTTGACTGTCAATATAAAATGCTTCTTTATACCAACACAACTGTCAAATGTCAAGTATACAGCCGCTACAGCGCTTAAATTGCCAGTATGACACCCGTAACTTGTAATTAAAGCTGCTGAATCACACTGTGCCAAAGAGTTGTGAAGGTGTACCATGAGAAACGTGCTAGTTATTCCACCTGTCTTAGTGCCAGCCAGCGTCTCGTTGCTGCGACTAGACGCAGAGCTGTCGTTTGCATCTGCGACTTTATGCGACTGTCGTCGGGTGTGCGCGAGCATCGTGATTCGTGAATTCGGAACTCGACGCCAACTGTGCCGAGCTTTGAACAAAATATATGAAAATTTTCGGCCGCAACCTGTCATGTTATTGCGTCTAGTTGCCGAGCTTTCACATTTGGAACTTCTTATACTAAATTAACTAACAAACTATTAAAATGTAAATATAATAACCTAACCTAACTAAAATAAAATATGGCGTCGAAAAATTCCTCCGCATCGACTGGTAATGTACCCAAGAGACTGGCGACATTGCCACGTTGTATGGCAATGCTTAGCCTCTGGCCGAGGTAAAAGCTAGCCTTTGGGTCACGGGAAGTGTCATGCAGCCGTTTAGAGATTTCGTTGAACAAACCACGAGCACTCGGACCTCACGGCCCGAGGTAATAAATTAAATTTTGATCAAAAGGGGCTATCCCCGTCGAGGCAAAGCTAAAAAAGCATATTGGTGTTGAGTTTTATCCATAAGATAATTCACCCCCTATTATGTGCCTGGTCATTGCTCTAGAGTTGTTCTTGAGACTATTAACCTTATTTACGAAATGTACGTGTATTAAGTAGGTACAATAGTCAGATAGGCAACGGGGCTTGTGGCTAATAATAGCCACACGGGTCGATCGATTAGGTTAAGCTACGCTTGCTGCGGTTGGTCCGTGGATGGGTGACTATCTTTACATACTAAGACCCCTCTGTACCTCAGAAAGCACGTTAAGCCGTTGGCCCCGACTGTCATTCGTGGATCTTTGACAGTCGTTACAGGTCGTCACAAGCCCGAAAGTCTTACAACCAGTCTTATCTACGGGTATCGTATTACCCAGTAAATGGGTTGTGGAGGTCAGATAGGCAGTCGCTCCATGTATACTGATATTCAGCTGCATCCGGTTAAACTGGAACCCAACACCAACATAGTTGTGAAAAGGCTAGGCAGATGATGAGACAGATAGGCAGCCGCTCTATGTAAAATATAATTACTGGTATTCAGCTGCATGCAGTTAGACTAGAAACTGACCCCAACACAGTTGGCAAAAGGCTAGGCAAGTAATGATGATGTGTAGGTATAACAACGTGGGCACCTCTGCATTCCTTCGGGGAATACCGCCGTAATGTTATGTTGGGAATGGGGCTAGTACTTTCTAACTGAACAGACAGCTGTGCTGCTGGGGAGTTTGTTGCGCCATTTCTTCCCAGCTAAAGCACTAGGAAGTAGTAAAGAGCGAGCGTTTTTGGGGGACTGTCTTATGTAATTTTGACGTTCGAAAAGTGCTGATTCTCAGCCTAGTTTGAATTAATGATTTTTGAATTTGAATTGGAATTTACTGTTCAAGTAGTATAATAATGACTCGTTGGCCTTCGACCAAAATCTTGTTTAACCAAAAATCGATCGTGTGCCCATACACCCATTTTCATGTGGTCGAAAACTCGTAAAAATAGTCCAGTTTTTTCAACTGTTTTTTCACGTCTCATGGGTCCCATCACAACCTTAATAACTCATCCAGAATCGGAACAAAATGAGTGCTGGAATTAAAGTACCATGGAAGCCATGTTTTCTAAGCACGAGAATAAAATGGGTCTCGCACTTCGAAGGTTTTCGGACGAAAATGGACGGACGGAGCATTACAAACGTAACGCCCTACACTCAAATTCATAAATCAACTCGCTTTCAGAACTAAACGAGAAAATAGCCTAGCCAGGTTGATGACCGCTGATCGAAAGGTCAAAGGCTTTTAGTCCTACTTCAAATAAAACTATGTATTAAATTTAGTTTAAGCAAGACCATCGTTATTATTCATTACAAATTAGGTAATATATACCAGTTTACAAAAAAAAAACATTTTGGGTGGCGGGACATTGACGCGAAAACTGCTACCATGGATTCATTACATGATTCTGAACCCCTGCGTTGAAATTTTACGTCGGTTATTTTAAAAGAAATCTGCTGTTTCATAGAAAAATGCAACAACACCTACGCGGTCAAAGTGTATGGATCAGCAGATTTTTTTTTAAGATTATGTACTGAATCCATAGCAACAGTTTTCGCGTCGATGTCCCCGCCACTCTGTATTTTAGGACTCATAGAATAACGCCTTAGCCCTGCCGCATAGCAACGAAACCCACAGTTCCGTAAGCACAAGCACAGAATCAAAATTAACCCGTGCGTGCACACGACATAAACAAACGTTGCTGGTCATAAAGAGCGAATGATGACTTACAGAAAACTGAAATAAAGTCGGCTTTGGGTTGTAAATCAATACATTGTCAAACAATAATGTCGAGTGATGCGGACTCGAAGTGGCTCCGCGTAAGACGGTTTACAGAAACAAGCCCCTCCAAAGACTACCGAAGTTTGCGCTGGGGAAAACTCTCAAGAATGTCAACTGATATTTTTAATAACGATAACGACAGTCTTCCCTAAAAACATGAAAAGAAAATTCTTTTAAATCAGAAGTACCTACTGGAATTATTATCTTTCAAAAATTATGAATTGGATTTAGTTACGCGTACGTACGTCCTTAAGATAATTATGAAGTAATTACTCGACGACGCATATCTATCGATTTATCAATCAATGTAGGTATTGTTGGTTGAAGTCGCCAGTCCGCCGCCGTTCATGAACATAGCGAGCCATTAAGTTAAACTGCAAGTAATCTGTGTAAAACTCTAAACTTAGCTCAATGCATTTTCTCGGAAATATAAAGAGGTTGGTAGAAATTGTACGATGTATTTATAAACATAACCATTTAATCCAAAAAGAAAGCAGGATCATTTGATTTCAAAAATGTATGCCCCTCGGTGATTCGCCCGAGTTCAACGTAAATAACCTTATAAAATATAATACACTATTGTGCCGCTAGATGTCGCCTCAGTCCCTCGAGTGTAACGAACTCCGCAAACTTTTCCCTTGGAAGCCATATTGGATTTACAAAACGCGCGAAATGAAATTATTAGTGGGATTATGTCGGAAAAATAAAACAAACACGATCTATTTGAGGTTTTAATGGATATCAATTCGGTTTTATCGGTAATTTGCTTTGTAAATACACCGTTGGACGTAGTAATTTCCTCTTTTTCATTGGACTTTCAATTAAATGCAGACATTGGAAATGTCTACACTTACAAAGCGTGTGTTTACAAGAATATCTTGAAGTACATATTTGAATTCTTATGTAAGCAAAAGGCCCCAGATTTGAACAAAAAAGAAAAACAAATTCTATTATGGTTCACACACACGCTAACGCAAATAACATGACTAACAAAAATTTTATAGAAAATGTTTGCGTGCGCTAAGACCTCATACGGCTGTCTTTTGTTAGCAACGTAAAGTAAAATATTATTTCAGGACAATGGACCCGCGAATTTATTTTTGAGCCTATTATTATATCAAAGGAAAAGTACTCTACCGTGTCATTGTTTTCTATATTTTTGAAGAGGAAAAATTCTCCCAGACATTTTTATTTTTCTTTCTTGGGAAGAAAAAGAAAAGTCTGGGAGTTTTTTTCATCTCACGATATTTCAGTCGGGTAGTGATAATAGAAGCCTTTCTAGAAAATCTATAATACTTTCATATACTAATAGGTACCTTATTATTGCCCTCAAGATCTTATTTCTTTGCTCTAATGGTAAATGAAGGTTTTAATGAGCAAAAGTTATCTTGGGTAACCACTTATAAAACCGAATTTAAACGTACAGTTTTAAACCTAACCTTAATTATAAATAGTGGCTCGGCTAAACACCCCGTCAGCACGTGTTACAATAAAATTGGATTTTCATTGCACTTTGTCGGTGCTTATAACCTTTTACCGCCTTTTCTTTTATAAACCCTTATAGTTTAGCGCTTAAAGCGGTTTAGGACACGTTTAGAAGTTGTTGGTGTCATAGAGAAAACTGCTGCAGCGCTGCAAGATACCGGTCTGGATCGATCGGGCGGGCTGCGCGCGCAGATTATGACGTCACAGCCGCCGAGCGGGCCAACGAAGTAATTTTGAAAGCTAAACGTAAGTAATACAATCTTATTGCTTGATTATGCAATATCAACATATATTATTTTGTATTAAAGATTTATGTACGATATTTTTCAAATTCTATAAATCATTGATCGGCCACTCACTATCGGTCCATAGATTTTTGTGAGTAGATTTGATTATTGTAATGATTACTCAATTGAGTGTTGACTGGCAATTGCTATTACCATGCTTATACTATTAACTTACCTACCTATTTATTATCAAAATGTAAATTACAGGAAGATCTACAACATGTAAAAAACCCTGTCCGAGCCGTGAGGGTGTTGTTAGGTATCATACTGAGAGTCTATTTATGTGGCAAGTTTCAGGAAAAAAAAAAAGGAACCGCCACATTTTTTTTTCAATGGTGAATTTTACCGGGTTCATCATACGGGGCGCGGGTGGCTATAGTTTAACGGGTGTCTAAGTCAAAACTTATGACTCCTGTTGAAAATTCTCTAATTTTTTTATGGATTTGGGGTAATATTAGTACTAAAAACTTGAATTTTAAATAGAAATAACTTTTTTATTTTCTAAAATAATAGTTTTTTTTTTTTTTTTTGTAATCTTATTGCAGTACCTATGTGCGGATCAGACAGGGTTTTTTTTACAAATTTTATAAAAACAACCATAGAATCTTTTAAGTGGTAACATTTGACCTTGTGTAATATTCGAGCCACATCGTCGCACCCTCGTCACATTCGAATACTGTGCAGCCAAGAGTTGGAAAGGGCAAGGGCCTTAGTCTTGCCTCGTATCACGTTTAACATACATAATTACCGTTTCCATGCAAAAACACTATTTCAGAATAGTGTTGCAAGAAGTTTTCAAAATAACAAAATTAAATGGAACAACGATTAGGCAGGAAGGTCCTAATTACACTATCATATATTTAGCATACAAATATGATTTCAAACTGTCAAATTCATATGATCATAGATAAATGATGCTGTTCTTCATTTATACATTTTACAGTCATATATATTATTAAAATATATACAGGGTGTAAGGGACAGCCCTCCGCAAACTAACAGGGTACATTCAGCTCCTTATTCTGAATCATATTCCACCGAAAATTTTCCCAGGATTTTTTTTTGCGTTTTTTCATTTACTATTTCTTTCTTTCAATGTAAAATTACATTCTCTGTACGCAGTATTCCATCAATGTAAATAGAACAGGTAAAATAGAAAAAACAGCAATGGATGTTGAACGCACGACGCGTGAAATCAGCTGTTCAATTTCTCGCTGCGCTGCCGTTCGCTACCTACCTACGTGCGTTTTGCCACGGTAGTGATACACTGCGTGTAAGGTAATAAAACAAATCAGGTTAATTGGATTCCCATAACATTCCTGAAATAATTTCATGTACCGGTCATCTTAGTATGATATACTGACTTCACCCTATCAGTCTGCGGAGGGCTGTCCCTTACTTACTAAGTATATGATCTTATAAACATCATACAAGTAATCAAGATGTTTTGTTTTGCCATTCTTGAGGTTAGACGGATATGATCATATTTGTACGCTTGCTGTCAAATATTATCCCATATCTATGATCATAGATATTATGAATCATATTTAATTACATACAGGGTGGCAGGGACATCGTTGAAATTTTACGGCGGATATTTAAAAAAAAAAATCTGTCGTTCCATACATTTTGACCGCGTAGGTTTTACACTTTTCTATGGAATAGTAGTTTTTTTTTTAAACCGACGAAAAATTTCAACGCAGTGGAGTTCAGAATCATGTACTCAATCCATGGTAACCGTTTTCGCGTCGATGGCCCTGCCACCCTGTATACCGTCATAGGTTCTTCATTATAAAAAGACTAATACATCCCTGATCATATTTCTATGGTAGTCTAATATGGCTCTAAGTACCCTCTTGAAAAAGTTTAATTTAAGTACTTACATAATTTCTACTGCGTTATGTTGTTGAAAAGTCCAAAATTTGCAAATTTCTTGCTCTCCAACTTCGTTCCTTTTAACGTTACAACAAATTGCAGAATTGGGCTGCCTAAAGCTGGCTATAAACGGGTCGATTTTACGATTTTTTTTATTTCTCTCGGAAGAATAAACGCGAGACAGTGATGAACAAAAAATGTTGCTTGTTATTTTGACGAATAGTTATGACTTTTCTTGTGAACAGTTACAAGAGGAATACCTACCTACTTACTAATTTAAATTATTTTGGCCGTTTAGGTTGTGCTTAAAAACTTACTTTTTTATTATCAACAGGGGTTTAAAAACCAATAAGATATCTGTACCAGAAGACCTCCCTCTTCCATATTTAGTACAACGGTACACCGTACACATAGCTCCATTAAGTAGTTACCCTCTAAAAAGACATGTGCGTTCAAATCCATGATAGGCCCAAGTTGGTTTTAGTATTTTGCAAAAACATTTTATTATAATTAATGTATTGTTTTAGTGAATAGGGTTAACATTTACAAAAAGTTTTTTTAATAATTAGTGTTCTTAGGTAAACCTAGGCTGACGATCAAAAGGTTAAGTCTAAATAGACCGTAGGATTCAAGACCGATTGCTGTGCACAACAAGGTTCAAATCCTAGGCACGAATTGTGCTTTTTGTCATTATATTTTTTTTAATAGTATTTTTCTATTTTGTATTTATAAATAATATAAAAAAAAAAAAAAACAAAAAAAAGTACTTTAATCATTTAATAGTATTTATTATAGCTATTATTTAACAAAACTTTGATTACATATTTTGCCAGCTGACACAAAAGGGTCCCTAGACAAGTGACATCCTATTAATGCAAACAATAGTTTTAAGTGAACGTATACATCAAACGTTGTAGTTATAACTTGAGGGTATGGATTAATTATATAAAGAAAACGTTAGACAGAGACCTAAAGATAAAGTGACTCGGACAATAATAGATAACAATTTCATCACAATTCACATGGGCTCTCTGGCTAAAGTTCGTTTTTTAATCCCAGAGACTATTTTGACAGGTGCAAATGTCAAAATCCAAATTGAAAAATCAAATAACAATCACTTGAAATGTCAAATTATTCTCTGGGATTAAAAAACAAACTTTAGCTCGTCAAACTGCCGGTATGAGTATGACGACGTTCAGTGATGCGATGGTTCGAATCCAAGTCAAAATGATGAACTCATTTTGAAGTATTCTTTAGATTATTCGTAACGAATTCAATGTTGTAGCAGTGTAACATTTTAAAACTTGAGGGATTTTTGTTTTTTTAGTCCAGGTTATCATTCATTCCCTGTGTAAATTAAGTTTTTTTTTTTAAACTTATTTCCATGTTCTAATTTTAGCTTTCTGCATTATTATATATTTGTTATTTTATTTATGGTAAACTCGTGGCCAAATAATAACATCCACACGGGTCGATCCATCAGGTTAAGCTACGCTTGCCGGGGTTGGTCCGTAGATGGGTGACCATCTTTACATACCTAGACTCCTCCGTGCCTCGGAAAACACGTTAAGCCGTTGGTTTGGTACGGCTATCATTCGTGGCTCTTTGACAGTCGTTACGGGTCATCAGAAGCCGGAAACTGACAGCCAGTATTACCAAGGGTTATCCTATTACCCAGTTACTGGTTAGTGGAGGTCAGATAGGCAGTCGCTCCATGTAACATACTAATATTCAGCTGCAACTGGTTAGACTGGAAGCCGACCCCAACATAGTTGGGACAAGGCTAGGCAGATGATTTTTAGATGATGATTTTTATAGTAAGCTGTGCCTGCATGTGCTGAGAAACAGATCCAAAGTATATTCTTAATTACTCCGTATTAAGGCTCGTACAGACCAGCGCGATATCATGGGCGCGACAGACAGCGCGATCTGTGTCCCCGCGATATCGCGCTGGTCTGTACGAGCCGTTAAGGAATTTTACTTGACTCACATAATGCGGCAAGTTCGTGCGCACCTTCAAAAGATAAAAATAATCTGTCCGTATTTACCTAAGAAACTAAATTACGAAAACAATGCGGCAAAACTTATCATTATCAACTTATCTACTTACTACCAAAAAATGTGCGTCAAAACGCAACACGTGCGTCAGAAGATACAACTTAATTTATTTTTTTATCAATAAAGTCGTGTTCTAGTATCCCGGATTAACGCAATGATAAGGTTTGATAATCAACTACAATTAATATTTGAGAAGTAAGTAATGATATGTATTTATTAAAGAGGCTAAGAATATTTATTTATTTATTTAATACTTCAAGCACAGAAATTTCTACCAGGCATTTTCTACCAGTCAACCTTTGGGTGATGCAGAGACAAACAGTGGTAGGTGCAATTACGAAAAATTGAGGATTAAAAAAAAAATTCAAATATTAATATACACATATTCCTATTACAAACTATAAATATAATATATATGCCTAATTATATATATAAAAACAAGCACAATTAAATAAACATAAATATTATACAAAATAAATATACTAAATCAAATAAGACAAACAATGGGAAAACATTAACGTTGTGCCAGCTTCTTACGAATGTGCTCGCGAACTTTAACTTTAAAGGATAATCGGTTGGTTGCCATCCTGATTTCCAGGGGGAGCGCATTCTACAGAGAGATAGACTGAACGAAGAAGGAAGAGTGAACGAAGTCTGTGCGGTGAGCGGGCATTGTAGAATGCGATTATTTGATGACCGTTGATTCTTACTATGGTTGTCACAAATGTACTGAAAGTAGGAGGCTAGATAACTAGTGTCAAGAAATGAAAACAAGGTGGTCACTGCCTTTTGCTCGATATATACACTGGATAAACTTCATATATAAATTAACTAACAAACTATAGAAGTAAAAAGTTGATTATCCTAATCCTAACTTTATAAATAAATGCGAAAGTGATTTGGTTTGTTTGTTACGCTTTCACACTAAAACGGCTGAAGGGATTTGGATGAAATTTAGCACATGGGTAGACCATGACTTGGGTTATGACATAGGACACTTTTATCCCGATATCCCCACGGGATCGAGACTTATACGGGTGAAACCGCGGGGCGCAGTAAATATAAAAAAATTGAGATTTCATAGCAATGCTAATACAACATTAAATACATTCGCAAACACAACATAAATATGAAAAGAAAATTAAATATAGGTTCAGATTTATTTATTTTTATTTTTGAAAATAATAGGTCCAAGTACCAACTGATCGCAGCCAGAGGAAGAAGGTTAAATCAAGACTTACGTAAATGAAAAATGCAGCAAAAAAACCATTCAATCACTATAATGAAATCGTACACCTGTCAGGTGAACTGATACGATTGATCAATAACTAAATATAGTGAGGCATATAAAACCGTTGAATAGACAGATTGACTCTGCTTTGTTTAGTCTCTGTATTGTTTGAACTTCGCTATTTTAGTTGTGCGCCAATCTCGTTGGATAAAGTTTATAATACATGGAGTGAAGCGATTAAATTTCAGTTACGTTCCATGCACGGCCAGGATGGTGCTCTTCTTGAATGTGTCGATAGCAAAAATAATAAGAATAAAATATATAATTTTTATTATTTTTGTATGCCCGAGCGTAACAGGAAAATGCGAAACTCTCAATGCGCAAGCAAATTAATTAGTTTTATTTTTATAAATAAGAATTCCAATATGTATTTTTTGTAATAAAAAGTATGGCTGGAGGATACGTATTAGATAGATAAAAGAAAAAAGTATTTTCTGTTTTACACTTGTACGTATTTTAGTGTGTGGTTCAATCTGAAGTCGAAATAAAAATAGATGAAAGTGTTTTATGTGCCGGTATCTAAAATACATTTATCAATGGATATATTTTTGGGATAGCTCTAATAAATCTTATCACAGAACCAATAAATGCCTACCTATAATGCTGTTTTGAATATGATAGCATTTTTGGACACTATCTTTTCGCTTGCCCATTTATTCAGCTGTTACGACCTGAGTCTTTAAAGAAGAACGACTCTGACTCTGAGGCCTTTTTTTGGGGTGGGAAATTATCAAATAACTTCTCCCGCTCTGGGCGGAGCGGGAGGGCATGTCAGACTCTTACTGACTAAAACCCACCCGTGTCCCTTGGGGCCACGATCTCCCTTTCGCAACCCCGACAGGGACCGGCCCTAGAGAACCCCGTCGATTCTGCTGACATTCTTTGAAGCGCGCGTGGAACTCAACGCGCCGTCGACCCGGGCCTGGTCCTTATCTGACAGCGAGCTACCAATTGCTGACCGTGCGCAAGCCCGCGCCTACGGTGGCCGGAAATCGGCCTGCGATTCCCGAAACCTAGGACGTCTCCTCCTACGGCGGTTAGGAGCTGGAGGGCGCGAATTTTGCCTTTCCCTCGCGCGTTCCGCCTCCTCCTTCACAAGCGACTCTGAATCCTGAGGCCGAGCTATTGAAAGTATTGCAGCCTGCTTGATGGTGTATGGCTCGTCAAATCTCTACTTACCTACTTCGACGCTGGGCCTGCCGCAAAGGCGTTTTCGGCCATCGCAACCATCGACCACTAATAAAGTAGGTATTATTATTAGTGATCGATGATCGCAACGCATAAAAAATAAAAATTGAATGTTATTTACACCAAAGTAAATACATTCCATAAATTCTGGTACCTACGTCTCCAATAGTTTTCCAAATAACCTTGCCCGACAAATGAGTAGTATCTTTCATAACGTTGTTACAGCCGTCAGTTGTCACTGTACCCGAATTTTCTTTCATCAAAAGAATACGCCTTGGCTAAATTAAATTGCGTACACCTCGCTTACGCCGCCTCTAGTGTTGCAGCAAAGGTTTTCGTCTCTTGGCCAAAGCCGAAAACGAAATTCGTTTTCAACGTGACTTTCGGGCTGAATCGGAGACAAAGGTCCATCTAAGATAGTTAATTGATTCAAGCGTGACCTTGCGGAAATCCATTATAAAATACAATAGATGTGGATATATTTAGTAACCGGCCACCAGCATTGTCTGCGTTCAGCGGTTGGTGTGGCAACACACCATGTTCGAGTTCGCGACAAGTCAATCGTCATTCTGAGGATGCCTTGTTGAGAGGTGAAACACGTGTCGATTTCTTTCAGGGTATTTTATGGCTTTTTAGAAATAGTTGGAAAAGTTACTGAATATATCCACATCTATTGTATTTTATAAAGGTCCATCTGTCTACCCTCTAAATATTACTACAAAAACTGTTGTGTAAGATCCAAGAAGACACAAACACCACTTTTAGTAGGAAAATCACAGTAAATTCTAGTTACTAGACTGGTAGTGTCTTGAATATTGCTATAATTTCAAAATCACCTTTAGTTACGATACAGAAAATTTATTAGGAGCGCAATAGGTACCAAATCACAAGTTCTGATCAAATATTTTAATTGATAAAAAAATTATTTAATTTTGTCGAAACTTTATTGCCGAAGCCGAACCCGAAAAATTAGCCGAACATTACCTCGCAAGCTTCGTAGAAGTTCAGACAATGAAATAATCACCCGTCTTTTATGTGTAGCATTTATTTTGGGATACATCAACATTACCTTAGGTCTTGCTGTTTTCTATCCAACGCTCGCCTTGAGCAGTTTGATTGTCTTCCTATTGGTCATAAATCATGCATCTTCATTCGTTTATACACAAACAATTTGACATTTATCGTCAAAATAAAAATAAAATTGGGATTATTTATATCTGGAAAATGTACGTAAATAGAGAGAAAAACTTGTTGTGTTACGTGTTCTAAAAAAAATTGAAAAAGAGAATTAAATGAAATGATGTTCACTAGGCACTTTTGACAGGTCTGAGACGTCAGGTCCTGTCAAAAAAAAAAAAAGTCGTGCGGTCCATGGCCATCCGGCTGGCCCGAGGATACCGCACGGTCTCCTGCGAGGCGGCGAGCCTCCTTGCCGGATTACCGCCATGGGATCTGGAGGCAAAGGTCCTCGCGCACATTTGGGAGTGGCGCGAGGAGGCGAAACGCCGGGGCTTAACTCGCGGACTTAATGCCGCGAGAAATCGCGGCACAGCGGACAGAGCTCCGGCGGGATCTCATGGCGTCATGGAGAGTGCGATTGTCGCAACCCAGCGCTGGGCACGCCACAATTGCGGCGATAAGACCCCTCTTTGAGGAGTGGCTGGAGAGGCGCCACGGCGTCCTCACCTTCCGCCTGACGCAGGTCCTCACCGGACACGGCAGTTTCGGGAGGTTCCTGCACAGGATAAGGCGGGAGGAAACGCCCGGGTGTCACCATTGTGTGGATCGCCCGGAGGACACGGTGGAGCATACGGTTGAGGTCTGCCCAGCTTGGGCGGAGCATCGCCGTGTCCTCGTGGAGGCGATCGGCGGCGGTGATCTCTCGCGTCCGGCCCTGGTTCAGGCCATGGTACGGAGCGAGAGGAAATGGGAGGCCGTCACCTCCTTCTGCAAAGCGGTAATGCTCGCGAAGGAGGAGGCGGAACGCGTGAGGGAGAGGCAAATTTCACGCCCTCATGCCCCTAACTGCCGCAGGAGGAGACGCCCAGGGCGTCGGGAATCGCGAGGCGATTTCCGGCCACCGTAGGCGCGGGCTTGCGGACGGTGAGCAATGGGTGGCTCACCGTCCGATAAGGACCAGGCCCGGGTCGACGGCGCGTTGTATTCCACGCGCGCCTCAAAGAGATGTCAGCAGATTCGAAGGGGTCCACTAGGGCCGATGCCTGCCGGGGTTGCGAAGAAAACCGAAAGGGAGATCGTGGCCCCCGGCAACAGGGCAGCCGAAGGAACACGGGTGGGTTTTAGACAGTAAGAGTCTGACACGCCCTCCCGCTCCGCCCAGAGCGGGAGAAGTTATTTGATGATTTCCCACCCTCAAAAAAAAAAAAAAAAGGTCCTGTCAAAAGTGCCCGGACGGACGGACGGAGGTTTGTATGGACTCTAGGGACATCGACGCGAAACCGGTTACCATGGATTTAGTACATGATTCTGAACCCCCCTGCGTTGACATTTTAGGTCGGTTTTTTTTTTAATTAGCTGTTCCATACATTTTAACCGCGTAGGTATTGCACTTTTCTATGAAACAGCAGATTTAAAAAAAAAAATTGACGTTAATTTTCAACACAGGGGGGTTCCGAATCATGTTCTGAATCCATGGTAACAGTTTTCGCGTCGATCTCCCTGACATCCCGTATATGTTAAATTAGAGCATTTCCTTAGCAACTTAATCTGTGAATATGAAAGATTATGTTTAAATTACATAGTGCAACTAAATTTAAAGTTATGTCTAACGCGAATAAAAAAAAACTGAGAATCACGCAAAAACTCAAGCGTATTTTTCTGAAATCTTCACCATTTTAAACATAATTTAATTATGTATCTTTTGGTAAACGGGTTTTATTAGAATAGCTTTTTTTAAGTATTATAAATTAATAATGCGTCTAATTTGGGACAGCGCTCCTTGATGGGCGAGTCCTATTACGGGCTGGACGTACGACGCGTTGCGTGAGCTCTGTACAGAACACGTAAGCTAACTACTCAAGGTCGCAGGCATATATCGGCGTCTTAATCAGGGAATGCCAAATATTGCCCATAGTTGGCAATCTATGCTTACCGGCTGGTCCTGGAATCGGTGCGTGGGAAGAGTGTGAATCGAAATCATTTTGTTGCTTTCTTCTGTGTCATAATCAGCCAATAACGTTCCCACTGCTGGGACACAGGCCTCCTCTCTGTGAGAGGAAGAGGGCTGATATCCACCACGTGGTCCCAGTGCGGTTTGGTAGATGACATGTGATGACACATGTCTTCGAATTTTTAGTTCTTCTAAGACATGCCGGTTTCCTCACTTTTCTTCACCGTTTTGAGAGCAGAGGTGATGAAAGACGACCTACGACTGGTAATTCGTGGCCGTTACCACTGTTTCACTGGGCAGGCTTTTCAATCATGTTGATCATAAACTGCTATGGCTTATGCCTACAAAAAAATTGTGTAGATAGACCTCATCATATTTTATCATGTTAGGAACTAAAATGTTGAATTATCTGGCTATACGAATTTAGACTAAAATGTTTAAGCTGAATATAAAAATTACAAACATTCAGACAGATTTATAATACACAATATCTAAAATATCCATACAATATTTTTATTAAAATATTAGAAATCATGTTATGGCTGCACAGTCTTGCGATAGCGATTATTGCCGTCAAGCAGATTAAAATATTATTTTTAGCAGGTCGTCTCAATCATCTTTTTCTAAGTCCAGTAACTGGGTAATACGAATACGATACCCATTGGTAAGAGTGGTTTTCAGACTTTCGGGCTTCTGACGACCCGTAAAGACCGTCCGTCAAAGATCCATACGAATGACAGCCGGGACCAACGCCTTAAAACGTACTCTCCGAGGCACGAAGGAGTCTCGGCATGTAAAGATGGTCACCCATCCACGGATCAACCGCGGCAAGCGTAGCTTAATACGCAGATATATGCCAGTGGCCTTGAGTGGTTAGCTTGCGTGTTCTGTGCTGAGCTCACGCAACGCGTCGTACATCCAGCCAGTAATAATAGGACTCGCCCATCAAGGAGCGCGTCCCAAATTAGACGCAGTATTAATTTTTTATACATAAAACAAACGGTAGTTTTATAAAACACGTATGCTAAAAGATAAATAATTGAATTATCTTTAAAATGGAGAAGGTTTCAGAAAAATCCGCTTGATAGTTTTTGTGTGAATCTCAGTTTTTTCGCCGCGTTAGACATACCTTTACAAATTAGCTATTTTCACTGTGTAATATTAAACATAATTTAAAATATTCACAGATTAAGTTATTTAAAAAATGCTCTAATTTAACATATATTTTTTCCATATCATTAACACTACTCGTTTAGACGTGATCTTCAGTATAAAATCATTAAGAGTCGGTTATTGTCGCCTTAACCTGATAAATCGACCGATGCGGCTGTTATGAGGTACCGTGAAATATTGGCCAACATTGCCCCCAAGGGGAACTTTGCCCGAAAAACCATTTTTAAGCCTATCTTTGATGTGCAAATATCTTAATATTATGGCAACATTGATTGACTTAAGGCTCGTGCAGACCAGCGCGATATCGCGGGCGCTACAGGCAGCGCGACCCTTTTAACGCCCGCGATATCGCGCTGGTCTGCACGAGCCTTTAGGTGGAAAATAGGTTATATGTATGGCAATACTGACTATTGTGTTTGTTGGTAACTTCTACTTTGATTCCCATATCTATGTTCTATGGTAGTATGGTAGTTTGTTGGAACTCGTCGAATGAGGTGCTTGTTTTTGCGGGTCAATTTTTAGTGCATTGTCACGGTAACATTGCTGCATCTGCATAAAGACCATATTTGCGTTAAAAAAAAGCTATATGAGCAAACTTGGCTAAAAGTCCACATAACTTTGTCCGCCAACAAAATCGAACAAATATTGAATTCAATGTTAAATAATAGTAAATTTAGCGATACTAACACATGCACATGATCATACAGTTAGCAGATGCTGATGCAGTAGCTGATGAAGGAAAATACGTTTCCATAGAAAAATCGTATTAAAGTTGTAATTATTCGAAAAAAATGGGCAACGTTGGCATGTTTCATCTTAGTCACCCTTACCAGCACGCGTAGCATGACCACCATAGAAACTGGTTTTGTCGACGGAAGAATAGACAAAATGACAGATTGTGTTTGTTTATCTGTCATTTTGTCTATTCACGTTTATGTACCTAAATCCAGCTCGGCTTATGACATTGTAGCGTAACATAAGATCTTGGGTTGGTCCTGTATATTTGTATTGTATGTACTAGGTACTACCTCGGCAGATAAAGCAGCAGCACGTTTTTCAGTGTTCCTAATTATCGCCCAAGGTATATACGATACATGACTATCCCATTTGACTGTCATATTTATGGCAATCTCGCCTTGTCATATCGAACGTACCCAGCAACAATTCTGCATATCATGGAAGAAGTCTACCTACCTATTAACTTTTTAAATGAATGCCTTACTTTCATAAAAATATTATCTGCATTTATCAATAAGCTCGGTTATTAGATTTTTATCTAAACTCGAGTTTAATACGTTAAGCAGTCATAACGTACCTACGTAAACAATATTTTAATCGTTTTTCATAAGGCTTCGATATATTTTTCAGTGTTTCAGCTTACCGTGCCGCGCCGCATTGTATCTATATGTACTTATTGCATAATGCCTACACTATGGTTGTAACTACATCAAATACAAAAGTGAGTACGTAGCTACTCGCACTCAAGAAACCACATTTCTTTTGAAATCGATCGGTTAACCGAACCGATACAAGCGCAGGGCTTGTCATTCACTGACGTCGTACCCGCGGCCCGACTGACGCATGCGCGTCTGGCTAACGTCTATCCCGTACGGATATAGATGAGTGTTGGCTTGTACATATTTTCGTAGTGCGCTGAGATCTTTTCATCGTGGCCGCATTACTTTATTGCCAGAATTCACGTTCGAACGGTTATCTCATTTTGTCGCATCGTAATATAGATAACGTTGACGTTGGTATAATATTTTATCAATTATGAGATAGCGGTACAGCTACTATTCATATTATATAAATGAAAATTAAATTGCGACACAAGCATGTAGCGTTTAGCCGAATGTCGTATAGTGTATGGGCCGCATGGATATTGTGAAGGATCGTGTGTGGTGCCCTCATCAGTCAGTCAGTCAGTAGAGCGGACTCGGATCGCGCGGACGCGCGGCGTGTCGGTGCTTGTAGTTTTTTAGTTTGACAGTTGGCGCGTTTTTCGTTTTGGTTCAATTTGATATTTCTTGTGGAAATCATAGATTTTAAGTTAGTGTAATCTGTGTATTTTCTGTTGATTCTAAGTGTACGACTGTTCGTTTGTGAATTTTCCACGCCGGCTGTGAATTGAGTGGTTGCACGCCCTGTGTACCTGCTCTCGTCGTGTTGTGCAGAATTTTTGTGATTTCTCTTTCGGAAATTGTTTTGTGGACGAATTGCACCCGCTGTTGGGAACGACTAAGGTGAGTGACACACTTTGCCGGTACATTGCGCGGATATAAACTTTCTAGTCGGACGAAGCAAGCGATTTCAGCTAAGTATTGCAATTTAGGGCGTACAATTTCTCCGTGGACCCGACAAACGGGTTCCAAATATAGCGAATCAGGTTTATTCCGAGCCCATAAGCGTTTGAATAGGTAGTTAGATGTTTATATGTTGTTGGAATTAGTGATTTTTCCTTGGTGGCCGGGCTGAGACGATCCAGACAGCTGAGAGTGCGTAACGGGGTAAAAATAAATACACGGGCATTATCGGCCGGTAGACAAATCGGCTTTACTGAGGACAACGCGTTATTATTAGTGCATATTATACAATACCGTGGTAGGTGAGGTTATGTTGAAAGAGGTTCAAGGTTATGAAAAGTACAGTTGCACTAAAGCCCCTCTATTCATGAGGTAATTTACACGTGACGTTCAAATAGCCATTAGTGATAAGAATTAAATAGGTACTTGGTAACATCTTTGCTTACTGAGATAATAAGTATTTGTGGTGATTATTGCACCTAAATTCTGTTGAGATAACTTTTAATCCTGCAGCAATATAACTCAATTAATAGCTTAGGTTAGAAGGACACAAAATGTGAATTTTTATTACCTGTATCCTTATGACAATGTCTCACCCAATGAGAATTCTTCACATAAAATTGGTGGCAACATTTGATATTGAATAGAATTTGAATACTAGAGATTACCTCTAGTAAAGTTTTAGATAGCATACGCACATCATATTTCCCAAGACTTATAATCTAAAAACCGTAGCCTGTCTCACTTCAACATAGAATATTTAGGCCTTTTCCCATACCTTACTAACTAAAATACTATCTATACTAAGTACCTAATTCAAAGTAATCTAATCTACTTATTGATTTCTCAAAATTGTGTTACAGTTTGATCAAACTTTATTACCACAGCTGATTAAACTGTATTGTATAATAATAATTCAATAAAATATATTGAGTATGAAGTTCAATGACTTGACATAAGGGTTAGTACTTATTTACCCTTACATTCCTAGGTGCAAAGATTTGTTCTGTGCAGAGGTAGCTAAATAAATTTTGTAACCATAAAGCCACTCACTGATGGATTTTATTCAACTATTTTAAAGTACTGGAACCGCAGATTGACTTAAATCTCAATTGACCCCAATTTCATACAATTAACTTTTCTTATGTCCGCGAGACTAGTGCTAAATGGTTCTGATTGACGAAGTAATCTTTTTGCATAATAAAATACTGTATGAGACCTAAATATGTTGCACCTTCCATGTTTCCTCACTGCATCACCCTAAAGTTGACTGGTAGAAAATGCCTCGGACATTAAGTCCGCCTTTGCACAGTATATTTTTTACTTGTGCATAAAGTTTTAATAAATAAATAAATAAGTATGCTAGATAGGGTGTGGAATATAAAATAATGAAAAAATACAAAAAAAAAGAAAACTCATCTTAAGGTATACCTACTTACTAACCTGATTTTTGGGTTAAAAACCTTAAAAATGTAATATGAACTCCATGCTAAATCATTGTATTGTGAATTTATGACAAATACATCAATTGTATTTTTTTTTTCTTCTCAAAATTACAGTTTTTCAATAGAATTAAAGAAAAAGATGTTAAATACCTTTTTACAACTTTACTGAGTGTCAGAATGTAAGTAACCAGTTCGCTAATTCCATTATAAGTTGAAAGTACCGTTTTTCACATGTTAATATTGGCATTTATATTGTCGCTCCATATGCGCAATAAACAAATCTGAAAGGTAACAGTGATCAGTTCCTTTTATTTGAAAATAAAACCCACTGATGTACCATTTTCAGTTTTGTAACATTCAGTAAATACCAAGACTGACATTTATTACTCCGCTGATGTGCTAATTCTGTAACTATGTTAGGATAAATCATGATTTCATGTTTATTTTCATTTTGGAATCTCTATTCTGTGTCAGAATATTGAAAATGGTTGTGTGTCATGATTTGATCTTTCATTCGATGTCTTTTAATTGTTTTGTACTGCCTAATAAGAATTTTTATGAATGAGAAATTCAACATTGTACACACTGTTTCCTTGGTTTATCTTTAGTAAAACATATGTACAAGAAATAAATTATTTTAGATTAATATTAAAATCCTTGCTGGGTTGAATAAACTGATATTTAATCAATAAAAAAGCTTTTGTCAGTTACGTTACATGTAACATTGCACATAGAAACCTTCTTGTAAACTTGTATCGTAATCGTTTTTCCATTAAAAAGCATGTGTAGCATTTTACATAACATAACCCCCTAATACCCAACGGCTTAGGCAGAGTTGCACCGATACACTCACATTTCGTCAGTTATGTTCAAGTCCCATGCTGGGGCGAGAATCGGTTACTTACTCTTCACAAGTTGAAAGTATGGTTTCAGTCGTAAAAAGAGACTGAGAATCTAATTAATGTAAATAGTATTCTGTAATTAGGTATAATGAATGAAACTTAATTCAAGTCTATTTTTAGAATGTTATAATTAAAAATACTTAAATATAGGCACTCCAGACAGACAAAACTTATTAAAAACATGCAAAGTACCATAAACAAGCTAGAAAATGTTTATTGTTCAAACATTTAAATTCATTCTTACTGTGTTACACTATCTGCTCATAAATTAAAAGTGAAAACAATTAATCTAGTACACTACGATTAGCTATATATACTTTGGATATTAAAAGTGAAAAATTGTTTCACATTATTTAATAGTAGTATAAATTATGTACCTAACATGGTATACTGTATACAGTGTTGCCAGATTGCTTTTTTGCCAAGTCGGGATTCTGAAACTTTTAGAGTGAAAAAAGCGGGATTCTTTCGTCGAAAGCGGGACATCGCAAAAAAAAGGCGTATATAATCAGAAGTTTTTTAAATATTTATCTTATATTTTTTTTTGAGTTTTATGTTACGTTTACATGACAATAGATAGCAAAAATACCCATAGAAAATGTATTTGAATAAAAATATGATATTTTAAATCAGATTTACTCTATCGTTAGATAGTTGAGTCTTCTTAGTGTTCTGATTTTAAAAGAAATCCCGTTTTCCCCTCATTTTTGCTTTTTAGCAAAAATAAGTGGAAAAAAAGCGGGACGTAGCCGGTCCCGCGCGGGACATTAATTTTAATTAAAAAATCGGGACGACTGGCAACACTGTCATGGGGTCTCAACTCGAACAAATTATAATTAGTGTTGAAAAAATAATCATAGATGGCAGCATAGGAAACATTTATAAATTAACAATCACTAAAAACGAGTAAACGGCAGAATTTAGCTGAAGTAAGATTAGTAAAAATCAAAACTTCCTTGTTTAATGCTGATTTATCCATTTAAAGTCGTAAATCACGTATTTCCAACAAAAACGATAAGTGAAACCTTTTACTTGAATTCGAACCCATAGAATGATAAAGTTCTGAGTTGATGAGCTCTTTGCAATAGATGGCGTTTTACTCAATTTGTCATGACATACTGTATAAGCGTTTGGTAGGAAAATCAAACAACATAATTTTTTATAATCTAATACCTACTTTAGGTACATAGAAATAAAGGAATTGAAAGAATAGTTTCAACATGTTTTTGGCAAATACCTACCGACTTAATTTTTTTTTCATTTTACCAATACCTTTCTAAAAATTCTATAAAAAACTGGCCAAGTGCGAGTCGGACTCACGCACTAAGGGTTCCGTACCATTATTATCTATAAAAACGAGCAAAAAAAATCACTTTGTTGTCTCCCATACAACAAAGTGATTTTTTTTGCTCCCATTAATATTTATTTTATTCTGTTTTTTAGTATTAGTTGTTATAGCGGCAACAGAAATACATCATCTGTGAAAATTTAAACTGTCTAACTATCACAGTTCATGAGATAGAGTCTGGTGACAGACGGACAGACAGACGGACAGTGGAATCTTAGTAATACGGTCCCGGTTTACCCTTTGAGTACGGAACCCTAAAAAGGATTTGTACGAAACGTTTTAAAAGTGCATAGGTAGCTAATGGTGACGATTTTCATTAGAGTCTAGTGTCCTCCCCCACCCTGCCAGCTAAATGGTTGGTTTATGTGAAAAAAGATCACAAGAGGAGTATTTATAACGAAATTAAAAGGAAAACTATCACAGCTAAGTAAGATCTATAAGTTAACGAGTAATAAATCAACCAACTTAAAGCGGTTGCAAAAACATGTTCTTCCGTATGTTCTCCCGTATACATTCCGTATGGGAGAACATGTTTTTCAACTACAAAGTTAAGTTTGTTCTTGGGATAAATTCATCCTAACTACGGAACCCTTTATTATGCGTGGTCCAACACGTACTTGGCCGGTTTTATTTGATATTTTTAAAAACATTAAGCCGTCCTTCGCACGAATGTAATTTAATCGCGGCGGGATTTTATCGCGCACTGGATTTTCAACTCTCGGTGTTAAGCCGAGCGTTGAGAATCAAGTGCACGAAAAAGTCGTCGCAATTGTATTACATCCGTGCGAACTTGGGCTTACTGTCAAAATTAGTTCGGATGAAGAACGCGTGATTTCAGTTTTAGGGTTTTAGCAATAGTAGATTTGGTAACGAGGAGATGAAAATCTAGATTTAAGCATTGAAATACAAAAAAAATACATAAAGAGGCATTCGCTGCCGCGTGAAAATTGCTAGCTCACTCACAAAAATGAAACTATTCCGTCAACTCGAGATATTTTTGTTGTATTGTTAATATACTTGTCCTTGAACGTACCGTGCGATGTGTGAATGCCATAAGTATCTAAGTCGACTTCTAGATGGCGTTATAAAACTACAGTCTCTGGCAATTTGTGAGTCGCTGATGCTGCCATCTGTTGAAACAATGGAGGAAGGAAAATAGCCAGCTCAATAGCCAGACTTAGGGAGGTATCATTTCTTTGTATGGGATTGGGTATCTGTACTAGTATATTATCTGTGACACTGTATAATTATTTTCTATCACACTCAGGTCATTATGTACAGGATTTGACACTAAAATACCGTAAAGCTGTAGAATACGGTAAAGGAATAACAAACGACATTTTATTTATTACAAGCACGAGACATTCAATAGTTCGCGTTTCGAGGCTACATATTTTATTCCTATATGTAATTTGTATTGATATTTTGCTTGGCCATATGCCAAAATGTAATATGGAATCTGAACTTGTAGTCTGAATTAAGTATTCATTCATTGCTATAAATCTTTTCTATCTTATTCATAAATGACTGGAGCTGGGTACCTTCAGTATGGCCTCATTTCTCGATGAGAGAGGTTTATGTCGAGAGCGGGTAGGGTTAGGCTTGCAGAAAAATATCGATATTTTTAGGCGATATGTATTATTTGGATATATCGATATCAAGTATCGAAAATCTATCAGATTCGATATATTTCCAATAGCAACATCGTTGTTGCCACTGACTAAAACCGCTGAGAATCAGAGCCGTACTTTAAAAAAAATATCTGTGGCGTGATTTTGCTTGAGTGGGCTTAAATAAATAAATAAGCTAACATAATAAAAACAAACACAAAGGAAGTTCATAAAGATTTTTTTTTCCATTTTCCTATTGCAAGGTATTTTTTAGGTAGGGGTAAATATCGATACGATATATCGTCAGCATGGGTGGAGAACTAAATAACTGCGATTTTGGTCAAATTGACTTTTCAACATTTTCGAAACACCCAAATGATGCCGCTTATATAAATCGCAGTTTTCTCCAAACAAGAAATTTTTAGTTATTTAGTTCTCCACCTACGCCAACGATATATCGATACTTTTTGGCACTTCTTGCATCCCTAGGTAGGTTCACCATGCCATGGCGGCCGCTCGGACAAAGTCTTACTTACGACTTGATTCGCCATCATAAAGTTTGACATGTGTGTCTACACCTTGCCGTAGTTTCGCTTCCAACAACCAATGATTGGATTTGTAATAGTTCTTTCTTTTATTTTTATTGCGAAGTAGGTAATTAAATGAGCACTTCTTTTGTTATTTGATTGTAGTTCAGCGCCGGGAGATGATTTGCTGTAATAAATTCTTTCGACTATGAATTAAAGCTAATAGAAATGTTTTGCCAAAGGTTAAGCAGTCGTGTAGGCAAAGGTGAAATCGGAAAAGGTGAAAATTGTATGAAATAAAAGTCCAACTACATAACATACATAATATCACTCCTTTTTCCTCGAAGTGTTTGTTTCCAGAGGTATACCTAGTACATCCATACTTACTACGGTAACTACTTATTAATGTTTTGGTCAATTTTGATGACAGCTTTAACATATTAACAGGAAAACATTATAGAAATACCTACATTTAATTTTAGATTTGTCCTATTAATTTGCACCTCAATAACAGTTGATAAATTTTATTATTATGCTTTACCGAGAGGTTGTTTAATTCCACAAAACTTATGGCAACCCTATAAAGATTAGAAAAATTTAATCCTTTTTGTAATATTATTTTCTCAAGCAATTTGGCAGTGCAACACTGCAGTGGCCAGGCTGATAATTAAGTGAAAGAGGGTGAGAAGGCTATGCGTCGGTGATTTTAGCTGAAATATGGCTTCTAGACGGCCATTACCCCGCGGTGACGATGTTCCAGATGCCTTTAATTACGCGACCGATTGCGGTTGGGGGGGTGAAGCGGTGTATTTAAAGCGTATGCGCGGGCCACTCGCCGCGGAGCGTCATCGGCGCGTGCGTCACTTCTAAACGCGAATAGAAAACTGGTGACCCTCGGATTGGATGACGCCACCCGCTATGCGTGACGGACGGCTCACGTTACTCGATCGTAGTGAAAGTGTCGTGACATATCCCCGGGATGTTACGGGAGCGTTGAGGAATGTTACGTAGACAGTACACAAACAGTAAAGGTAATACGAATGTCACACAACACGAGCTAATTTAGAGTTTCGGCTAATTGACACTAAATCTTCTCCAATACTCGAACTGAACCACCCCAACTCATTTTAAGTCGTATTTTCTCTCGTAGGTATTAAAACTGTGCCAAGTTTGCAATGAAATATACTGTCAGAACAATTTAATCCCAAAAGTATTCGTTACGAACCGTCGAATTTCATAGCATGCTCCCATTTGGTTTTATTACCTCAAACTATCGTCAGCGTCCTTGGTGGAAACTCTTAAATGGACGAAAATATATGAGGCTACCTAACCGGGTGTAGGATGCTCCCTCCATCAGACTGGACTATGATAAATGACGTCTTCCGAGAACGTATAAAAACTGTGTGGATTCCGAATTTACCATTTATCACGTTTGTGTCTTCTTCAGTGTTATTTTTGTGAATCTTTGAAGACGATGTTTGTCGCAATCCTATACTAAGTAAAGCTGAAATTCATCCGGGTTCCGCCCCTCAGCAATTCAATCCATACTAAATTCGATGCTGCCAATCAATGCCGAGTTTACTCCGCTTCCTCCTAGTTTTATTTTTTGCGGAATCCCGAAAAGAAACGAAAAGCTTCGACGGAAACCGATCTCTCCCCGAAATGTTATACTGGTACTTCATTGTTTACTTCTCCAGAGAGAGGAAGCTCCAAACTAAACGTGGACTAAACAAAAGTTGGAATAAATTCTGCCATAGATGTATATTTTCATCGAATCTGTTGATCAAAACAACCTTCCAATGTTTACTCGTCCTTGTCCAATCATATTTCACAGTTGTCACTCATGTGGAATGACTGAATTTATTATTGGCAACACTGTTTGTTTATCGATTTTTCAGCTTATTGACATTTCTGTATGGCTCGTGACCACTTAGCTGAGGAATCCTTTTGGCACTCTGCTGCAATGAGGGCCAGTTAATCGTTAGTCTGTTTCTGTTCACACAAAAATGTAAACGTACAAATATGTCCTAATTATCACAAACACGATAAATGAGCCGGAGTTATTTTAAGAGTTGTATCATTCTTATCGCTTCAATGACTCAGTTACCATGAGGTCAGGGGCCAAAGTCATGGTGACATCATCATAGAACCCATTGCAGGTGGGTGTTGGCCTTTCAATTAAGAGGTTACTGACCGTTTTGTAACTCCGATTCTAATACCAGTACTTCGACCTTCAAGGTATGGATGGAGTATTAAGTAAGGTAATATGTAGGGTGATTTTAGCCAGTCACCTTTACACTTAACCGTTGTTATTGGCTACATTGATTTGATCAAGTGCACTGGAGGGTTAAAGAAAGGGTCAGCTCGAAATGAGTTAAATTGGCTTTAACACGCAAGGGACAAACGCATTTTTTTTTGACAGCCAAGTTGCTGCATAAATTAAAACAATGTAATTCAGACTTGTCGTTTAATTTAAATGAGCTAAATTAAACATTACGACCTCAGGTTTTGTTAACACTCGACTGCTTAGCGAAGTCTGCTGATATCTCCAAATGACTCAATTATAACTAACCTAGTCCAAGTAACTAATTAATGAACTAACGCGATAAGATATTAAAATGAGTTCAATCCAGTTCTGACTGAAATAGACAGACTTTGGCGGAGACAAATTGATCCTGTTTAAAAGCGTTATCGATTGCAAATTGTTGAGATCTACTACTGTATTGAATTGTTCAAATCAAATCATATCATCAAACTACACAGTGGTCCAGTGTCTTGACCACTAACAGAGACATACACGCACCCCGACATACACACACACACACGACACCACGACTTGACGACGACGGACGACGGTAGACACGTGGTCGAATTCTGAAGTAATAAAAATCATATGAACAACATTTGTTTAAAAAATTGTCGAGCGCGCGTAAACTACTGTGATTGGTTGACTGAATTATGCAACAGCCAATCGCAACACTTGACTTGCATTTATCACTCACTGCTTTTAAGGAGTGATACCGAATAAGGCTTACTTAATTAACATTATTTTATAATACTCACAGGTGGTGTATCAAGTCCCAAGTCTAATTTTTAAACATCTTTTAGTATTGAGCAATACTTCGTTTTTAAAATCCGTAAAGTTCTCTAACCGAGTCCACTACAAAAGGGACGATGAAAAAAAATAGTCCCCTTGTAGATTTAAAAAAAATATTGGACACGTAGTTTTTCTTTTTTTACGTTATCAAAAGATTACGGCAATACATTAAGTTAATATGTGCCATGTCGTCAAGAGTATGTAGATTTTGACGTACCAACCCCCCACTCCCCAACTTTAATACGTTTTATCTAAGTCATTTTTTATTAATATGATGAAGCAAAAAATACGTGTCTAATAATGTTTTATTATCTGACTGACGGACTAAATAGAATTTCTATTTTACCCAGGCATCATCCCTAATGGCGCTTAGATAAGTACGTTATCATTCAAAATTAACAAGCAAATGTCAGGCTAGAATGTTCTACAATTGTTTCCCTTTAGTATTTATTCACATTTTATTGTTTGTGGCAGTTCTCAGCTACAAAACGGGAGTGCAGTGGAGTCTGTTCATTATACATGTATGTGCTCTTACATATTCCGTACGACATATCCATTGTTCCTTCATTCCACTGACGTCACAGGGACGGTTTAATTAAATTTCTAGCTAAGTAATTGTAATTAGAAGCGTTTAGAGATAGTTACGGGAAGATTACTTAGCTAAGAAGCTGGAATTCAAATGGTCGCCCGAAATTGTATTAAAATGACAGGCGATCATTATTTAGCACCCTAATTGCGTAACTCACTTTCAAGCACATTGTGAATGATTTTGAAGGATATTGCTAATCTATTGCTTCATATGATCGAAAAAAAAATCTGCGCAACAACGTAAATAAGGCAATGAATGTTGTTGAACTGTCAAAATGAAAGCTATTGCTACTGTTAGTGTGCTACACAATTACCCCGCTGGAGTATCATTTTGGAGGCTGAACGACTGACAGATATAAATTACCTGAAGTAAGAAAGAAAATAAGTGAAAATGGTGCGCTTGAAGTAACATAGTGAAACGATAAAATGACAATGAAGATAAAGTCTACGTTCAGGTATTCTCTTGTCCTATTGAAAATAGTTTATTATTACAGTCACGTTCATCTGTATTCATCCATCGATTCTCTTCCAAGTTGTTAAAGTAAAATATCCGTACTTAGATACCTAGAAACTGCTAAAGCACCTAATTTCATATTCAGAGAACACCTACGCGGCATACATTAATATTAATCTGGACAAAGGATAACAATACAAAACTGGGGTACGAGTAAAAGGGATGAAAGATGACTGGCACCTTGTTTATTGGCGTAACCCAGCCGAATCACGGAGCACCAGTTTGTATTTGTGTGTATAAATTTTGATGTACTGTTTAAACCGCCCGGTGTCTGGCAACACTGGCGTGTGCGTAGGAGTGCTCGATCGCACGGTGACTCACGGACAAAGATGGCGGACCAACAATATGTAATTATCGGCAACAGACCAGAGCCGGGTTTATGCAACACGCTTGTTATCTGTTTCATAAAAATAAAAAACCGGTTTCTGATAATAATTTGTCGACTGAACATGCTGGGCACGTAGTGATGAAAAAAGCGCATCTAAACTTTAGAATTTATGGTCTTAACGTTGCTAGACTTAATATTGGTATTTTAGCAGCATATTTGTAAGTGCTCGTGAGTGAAATTACGCCTAGATTTAACTTTAAATTGCTGCCAAATTATGGTTTGATAATAGATCTTTTTAGCTCGGTATTGGCGATAGTGAAATCTTTTAAACAAAATTCTTATATGGCACGTGTATGGCATACTGTTCTTATGAATGTCTGTTTCGTCCCACTGTCGCATAGTCAGAGGCCCGCAACCTCTCGAGGTCATCGCCAAGCATTACATCACTGCAAATTTTTTTACGGACCCACTCGTGCTTACTACGATCAGTTTGCTAGAACATTTATTCGTTAAGAATAAAAAACGTCTACTTACTTTTAAAATAGGCTCTACACTGTCAGTCAGTACGTGTTTTTTCTTACATCCGTTCTACCATCCGTGGAAGTTCTTAACAAATTAATATATATTTTTTTCAGAATTATATAAAAATATGTTTCACAAACTACCCACTGTTAATAGGAAGCAATTTTTTACGTGTCCCAGGGGTGTTGTAAATCAGTTTTTATTTGGACGTTTTGATTGCGAGTTACGAGTCTTCGAATTCGCTTCCAACCTACAATGTGTTCCCCTTTGTAACTGATCAAAGAATCTATGGAAACTGCGGAAGAAAATTGATGAATGCCAACGAACCTGCGAAAAGACGACTTCAAGTAATACTTAATTATTTGAAATCTTTATTCCAGTGTGATTGATGTGCCTCGAAACAAACGGCAACTGGCACCGGAAACCGGCATGTCCTAGAACCGAAAATTCGAAGACTTGTGACAATATCCACCAACCCGTACTGGGCCCGCGTGGTGGATTATGGTCGAGTCTCTCTCACCACGAGGAGGCCTGTGTCCCAGCAGTGGGAACCTTATAGGCTGATTATATTTATGTGTAATCTACCTCGAAAGGTCATTGAATGGCGAATCCTGTCCAACTTCATCTAGCTATTTAAATAAAAACCAGTTTGACTAGTAGTGTCCTGACAACTTTTAACTTGCTTATATGTACGAGTATTTTGACAGATATTGTAATATTTGTTCACTACTCAATCCCCTAATCGATAGTTACGTAATCATGCACCAAGGCTGTTACAAAATTGCGCTCTTATCTTTCGGAGCTAATTAAGGAAACCGCCGCTCCAAAATCTCTTTACCGTCGCTTGGTCGATAGTAGATGTCCTTGCATTGACAAATATTTCAGACGACCTCAATATCGCCCATCTGTGTTCCGCTGCAGCGAAAGTATGTCATCATCTTATCTTCATTTGCAAGTCGAGAGACTGAAGGTTTGGCTTTACAAAACTGTCAACTTTGACATCGCATCGTCAGTTAATGGTGATCGTTGAATTCTATTTTTGCGCTGTAAACTTCAAGAGCATCATCGCTTTTGTTAAAGCAATACTCTTCAGTAACGGATAAAAGATTGAGCGATGCCTCAGAAACATTTTTAACTATAAATCCACTTGGGCTTTTAGAATTGGCCGCTCAGCGAATGTGTGTCAGCATTCTGACGGCAACGTCGCCCCGCAGTTTGTTCGATTTCTCGTTGTTCCATTTTGTTAGCGCTCTAAACAAATAAACCCCGCTTTGCCGGTCCGATTGTTCCCAAGTGTTGGCTTCGTTTTGCGTCCGACCGACGTCGGCTCGTTCCGTAGCTTTTGGATTTCGAATATTGAAATTTTGGCTTTGTATTCGCCTCGCATCTTGCAATGGGCCGTGTGAACCTTGATATATTGTTTGATGTTGCTACGCACATCTTAAGGTTTAAGTTTTACGAAGAAACTTGTTTATATCAGAACTAGGTTGATTTATTGTATTGTAGTTGTGTATTTCGATTATTCTTCATGTGCCCATCGTCTGTCTATGGTTTTGGGTTCTGCTTCTAAACAAAGCTTTCTGTATGCTTGTTCAGTCTATCGATAGCGATTCCAACACTATGAAGGTGTTTATTATAAACTTCCCTTGAAATATTCTCTCAGGCGCAGTTATTTACTTTTTAGAAAACTAATTATTAATCACCGTCGATTAAGCCAATAAATATTTATAAGTTCGCTTGAGTTTCAACGTGATTAAGTATTACAAAATTGTACGTGTAGAAAAAACGGCCTACTGCATATTTTTTTCTACCTGCCTTTTTGCTAGAATATTTTTTTACTTAACAAACCTACTTCATAAATTTTCTGCAACCGGATTTTTTTGATCAAATTAAAATCGTGTTTCGTATCTGGATTAATTTATAATTATAGGTGTAATAGCTTTAACTGAAACTGTTTTCCTCCAAATGCTTCTACCTCCGTTCCATGAAGCATTAATTAATACTGGTCGTGTTTCCTGTCGACTGCCACACCTATTAGCATCAAAAACAGGATCTTAACATTCTTAGCCATCTTCAAGGTCAGCCAAAACTGTTGCTGCATGGTTTATTCATATGCAGAATCACAGATCCATACCTTTTGTTTCAATATTAAGGTTTTGCTTTAAACATATTTACCATTAAGAAGTACTGCACAAAGGTCTCCCCCCATAGGTTTCCATACTTTTCTGTGCACTTTTACACTATCACCATTATCAGCCCCAGAGTCCTCTGCAGAACTTGGTCTTCCTACTAAACTGATAAGAAGAAACAAAAAAGCAGCTTTTCATCAATATAACAAAATATAAGTGTCATAATTCTATAAAACCTCAGAAACACGTGAGAATCAACATCAAAGCTATTTAACGACAGGTGATTGACCCTGGCCACGTGATGACGAGTATTATCTTAATGCCATGCTTGAGGGGATACGGCAGTTAAAGTGGTTTTATGTAACGTAGATGATGAGTTTTTGACGTGGTTGAGAACGAAGTTGTTGGTAATGGAGGATTTGACATCTAGTTGATGTTTTTATTATGATTATCAAATAAAGCTTTACCTGGTTTTTGAATGGTCATTCAATACAAATCATGGCTAGCAGATTGTCAAAATCATGTTAACTACTGTGATTGGTTCACTAGAATAACAAAAGCCGAGAACTCGACATTAGTTTGACAGTCTGTCCAATTTTTGAGTCTCTACCTAGATTACCTAGAAAACGAATAATAGTGTAACAGATGCTGTAAAAACCTCACCTTGAATTAAACTTCACAGTAGTTTTGTGAAATTCTCTAAGCCTTTCTAACTTCAATGACGCGCTGCGGTTGTACACTTGGACCTAGGATTGAATGTCTACAGATGACGTCACGTTTAACGTTTCGCGTTACGTTGGACACTCATCTGGGAATGCATTTGTGTCCATTAGGGTGGATTTAGTCTCCTTGTAGCGGAGCGGATGTAGACCAAAGTTGGTTTGAGTTTTATGCTCTTTGTAGTTTTAAATGCTTTTTTTTTCTGTGCACAAAGATTTTTTTTTTATAAATACACACAAAAACGCTCAAGTAGGAAAAGGCTTCGAGTCCAACTTGTATGTGACTGGCGCAGGAGTATGGAGACTAGCAAGAACTATGCCCAGCACTGGATGAAGTCAGCTTGATGGTACCATCAATTACCTCCTCCAATATTTTTGGACACATTAAACGATAAGTTTCCTATTATTAATGAAAATTTTCCCAACTTCGACACATGAGAGGCACATTACGCGGAAACTATGCAAAACTTTAATAATAAGAATAACCGCAGTTTGGCAGTGCCTCCCCCATGTTTCCGGCGAACTTACGCTCCAACAGTTTACTGCATACAATTGTACGAGAAACTTCTTGAAACTGTAAATGACGTCGTTGAAATATCTGATCTATAAGTTTATTTTCCGAGACTACTGAGAAAAGTGGTGTATCACTCGATGCTGGTAGGAAAACTTGTGGAAATAGGTTGTGGTTGTGGCGAAATAAACTGTTTCTTACTTATGCATTGCTGGTGGTTTTAATATTTGCCAGTTATTGAGGTGGGTATTTTAATTTTAATACCCTTGTTAGCTGAATTAAGAGAGCTTGAAATCTGGTATTCAGGGTTTTATTCAGGTTTTTTTGCTCTCAATTATGAGTAGGTAGATAGGCTTTGCAGCCTATAAAGATCACCTGATTTGATGAGGACCAAGAGGGATGCCCCTGTTTCGGCTTCTCAAGTGATATTTTAGTGCTTATTGGTTGGGACATTATCCGAACAAATATTTGCCGTCAAGTAGTTGATTTACCCACTAACCTCCTAAATATACAATAGACATGCAATACTAATCGGCAAACAGTCAGAATACATTAGATTTATACCATTAAACGCTAAGTAATTGTGATTGGCTGCCAGACCGTCGCCTACGCCAGTAAAAACTTGAATGATCTAAGTCTTACATAATCAAAATGTCTGCTGCTTCGTGCTACTCACATTTAATACCCGACCTAAGTTAAATGTGGGTAAACCTAAATGATTCGTATAAATTTTGTCTAGAACTTACGGATACGATTATCATGATGATTTCTTAGAGCTATCTTAGCTAATCGAAGTATTAATAAAAATCTTATAAAATTTCTAGGTGTAAAAGTCAAGTAAGATAACCCACTTAGCACCTAGAGGTTAGGTCAATCCCATAACGTCCGGTGCTCACGTCTGATTGGCTAACTCAGCCGTATTGAGGCTTTCTGATTGGATCGCAGCCTGTTTGCTAACTTCGAATTGGCTGTCGCTGTGCTGTGACTACTAATTTCTGTGTTTTGGGTTGATTATATGGATAGGTTAAACAAGGCGAAGGCAGTTATTTTAATCAACATGACTGCTAAGTTGTATTTATGTAGGCGCGAGTGCTAGATTATACGTTTGACCTTGTTGGCAAGATTAATCGTTCCCTACACACACATATCCATTCATATCACTAGTTCTGGAGGAGGCTGAAATACACAAAATCCTAAATTTCGTAATAAAAACACTTGGCAACTAAATCTAGGGTATAATCATTATTATTTTGCCGCTGCCGTCTGACTCAGAATGAGTGAATCGACCTATACAGTTTTTTGTTCTTTCAATTATACACATTTCAATGACGCGTAGCCTTTCGTAACACATTGATTAGGCAAGGAGACTGAGTCTTTCAGTTCAGTTACATCTAGTAAATGTTCTAGGTTAGTATTTTAGTTGTAGTTAGATTTAGTTATATTATAGAACATAGGGCTGTCCAAAGGCTTGGTGCTATCCTTAAATCCTGCTGTGATGATAAATGATGATAAATAAATTGGTCTGTCAAAATCCCCGAATAACAAAATCTTATTGTATCGGTACAGTTATTATCATAAACTGTACCTACAGATACACTAACCAATTTACTTACATGACTTTGCTTTAGTTAAACATTTATCAACTCAAAACAATGCAATTTAAGATAACGTGATTCTCATGTCCTCGAAACTGTCATCAAAACGGTTGGAGACCTCGAAAAACTTAATGATGTGATGAACTTAATGGCTTTGACTACCCGTAGGCGACAAATTATTCTGACACTTACCACATATGAATACAGATGGGACACTCCGCAGTTTAGGTATGAACCTACAATTACGCGGCGGGCCCGTCTTGCTGGGCCAATTCAGTGAGTGTAACGTAGTCTGAGGATATGAGAGTAACGCGATAGAAAGAGATGCAACATCTAGTTGAATATAACTGTAGGTAATTAGCGCTGTGCAACCTGAATTGCACTTTTTTGTGTCGTAGCAAGAGTCGCTTTTTATTCAAATGTTTTTGCGGAGTGTTCCATCTGTATTAATCTGTGCACTTACTGTCGTTTCTCACGAAATATTACAAGCTATTTTATTTTCGTCCGTGACTACAATCGCATCTTGTCTTAATACTACTTGGACCTGATCCGAGGAACTTCTTTACACAATTTTACGTGTTTTCACAAACGCGTCTCGTGAATCACGCAGTTAGTAAGTATGTTAACGATGGCCTACCTGCATCCAGCTCCGTTTACACTTCAGCGTTTATTATTAACGACGATCCGCAAACAGTGACGTAATACTTCCCCATCAGCCAACTGAAATATCGACTTCATCCCAACTCAAACGAGCGACTTTTATTTCCTCAAATTACAACTCAAATACCACTGTCCTTGGCGTATATTTGCTTTTTGCCAGGTTTTAATTTCAACTGTGGCGTTCATTTCCCATCAAGGTTGCTCATTGTTAGCTGAATTCGTAGCAGCTGCTTTGAATTAATTGAATCTGCGATCGCAACTAATATTTGAATGAAAATAGCAGCCAAACATTTGAACAGATGATCGGTACTGAGCTTGAAATGTGTTCGATTTTTCGATTTATCGATACATTTTGGTGAGAAAAATCTGTCGGTTGATTCACCTCACTATAGACTGATGCAAAAAGCGTAAACATTTCAAAAGCATTCGCGCTTTACATCAGTTCGCTTGTCCAAACAGTAGCGTGAGGTAAAACAAGTTCGAACAGTGCCAACAAAATTTTCAGCGGGATCATCTGAGTTATCAAATGTCGTAATCTCTCGTGCGTGGGCTCTAATGAAAGGGTCGATTTACGCAGGAACTCTCCTCGAGAAACATTAGGGACTAATCACTTTGATTAGTACGCGTAATTACAGTTAGTTATTTCAACGTAATGCGCAAACGATTAGTCTTTTATATCCTGGTTTTCTGAATTATCGCCATAATTATATCCTGGTTTTCTAAAATATCGCCCTAATTATATCCTCGTTTTTTGAACTATCCCCCTAATTATATCCTTGTTTTTTAAACAATCGTCTTAAATATATCCGTAAAGTTTTTCATATTGAATTTGTCGTCTACATACCAGACGCATCTTGCGCTTATTACGTTCAAAAGACAAATGACTTAATTAAATAACTAGGAACTGTAGAACGACTGTAAAAAATCCTCTGCGATAGATTATGAGCTTATTAGAAGTTCAAGAGAAATCGAAGACTGGCAGCAGTGTTAGGTGACATTTTATAAAAAGCACCAAGTGTGCCTTTCGTCCAGTTATTTCGAGCTGATCCGAGTCTGGGTCTGAAATTAGAAATTCGAAACTTGTCAGTTGAATATTCTGTGTACAATACGATTAATAAAATGTTCCATTTCGCTGCTGAACTCCCGATATACACCTACGTCATCGGTTCAGTTGAGAACGGTTTTGTGTGAGAAATGTTCTCTCACGATATCGATTATCCATCCGTGTAAGGGCCGAAGCCCACTGGCAGCACGGCTATGCACGGCGATTTTTATGCGACGAATAAAAATATAACTAAAGGCTCGTGCAGACCAGCGCGATATCGCGGGCCCTACAGGCAGCGCGACCCTTGTAGCGCCCGCGATATCGCGCTGGTCTGCACGAGCCTTTACATGTGTATGACAATAACATCGAAATTTAAATGATGACGCCTAAGGACGTCGCCGCATGCCAAAGGATACCACGGCATAGTTTCCGTTGAAGTTTCAGCCAATTTACCAAAAACGTTAATGAATTATTACACTAAAACTTTCCGCATGAATCACTCCGTCCATTAGTGAAAACCATTTGAAAATCCGTTCCGTAGTTTTTGAGTTTATCGCGTTCAGACAGACAGACGCGGCGGGAGATTTTTTTCGTAATATGTAAGGCTGTTCATAGTTTCCTTCGCTCTGTTTAATCGGTAGATAAACTACTCAACAGGAGTAAATATTAGAAAACTTCCCAGCCTCTGAACCCATCATCTTCTTGCCCTTATCTAGATCTCCTATTGATTTGGGGTCAGCGCAGTATCTTCTTTTTTCATGCATCTCTATCAGCACGCGTAGCATGACGCTTTCTATTTCTACGAAGAATAGACATAGCTCTTTCTATACAAATTGACATTTCGTCTCTCCATTTTTGACATCGCACCGTAGAAATCATTCTACAATCTGTCATTTTGTCTTCCGCTTCTAACGATCTTTGTCTAGGTCCTTTTACATGTAGACTATTTCAGAAGAAAGTTTTCTATCCAATCTGTCAAAATCACTAAGGTAGTGAAGACAATTTGATTTTGTAATCGCTATGCTAAAGACGGTAGAAAACTTTTTACTCGACGGCCACAAAGTATATACGGTTATCTACATGAAAAACGTTTTGAACGCAAAACTGTGATAAGTAATAATTATCATAATTAAAATTCACGCCAACACCTCGAATTCATGTGCAAAAATAGTACTGTATCTTTTTTTTCTTTTGCTTATATCTCGAAAATGGTGTGTCTAATCGCAAAAATAATGAAAATTTCGACCCCCTTTATAAAACTCCCAAACCCCTAAGACTGAACATGTAGGTAATAATTTTTCTTATTTTCCATACAAAAAGTGAAAAATTCCATATAAAATACGTCGAGCCTTCGTGTCTCCGGCTCTAAAAAAATCACGGGTTAGGACAAACAAGTACCACATGGACTCGCGATTGTCAAATACGTTTTAAGTTGTGTCAAAATTATATTTCATAGCCAAAAATAAAGGGGTTTTAGTGATAGTTTATATAGTTTAGTTTGGTGTACAAGAGAATCGGGACCATTACCAAGGAAATGGTTAAATCCGATATTACTGTAATATTGTTTTCTTCCAAAATACGATACTTCGACACTCTTAATATCAATGAAAATTGAGAATCAAACAAAGAAAATAAAAATCCTATGACAAAACAAACAATTTTGAGTCGAATTATGAAAAGAGTGAATTGCGTAAAAAGTGCAGTTGTGTCTTTCTACTTTACTGCCGTCCTGTCTACACGGAACGTCATTTTTGTCTATTCTTCTGTCGACACAACTGGTTTCTACGGTGGTCATGCTACGCGTGCAGTAGTCACCTCAGCACACTTAGCATGACCACGATAGAAACGGGTTTTGTCGACGGAAGAATAGACAAAACGACAGATCATTTTGTCTATTCTTCCGTCTACAAAATCCATAGAAAACCCGTTTATATGGTAGTCATGCAACGCGTGTTGAATTCACCTCCTTCCTCTTTCGTTCTCCTTTTCAGCCTATAAAATACCGTACAGCTGCTCCTTTACCATAAAAATAACCGTAGCATTCTACATACTAAATGTTTTCATATCTTGCTGGTCAACGAACTCTTTATATTATTTAACACATAATAACGATGCGGCTGCTATGTGAACCATGTCGATTCTTGCATATTAGCAATAATACGCAGCGCTTGACATATAAAACTGTTTTCTTTACAGTAAAAACGTCACCAGCTTTGCCAGAAAAGACAGAAACTGCTTTTAAGTTTTTAGTAACTCAAATTGCTTGGCATAATCCTCCGTTACTTCGAAAATACTGCAGCATTAATTTTGAAATAAATATATATGGTAAAGTTGAGGATTAATGTTATGTACTATGTTTTTTATAACCATTATTTTCGCCGTATAAAAAAATTACCTAAACTATTGGCGCCTTGAAACCTTCTCTGATCAGTCTCGCTCTCACTCAGTCCGCGAGCAGTATCGTGCGAGCGAGATAAGGGAGTGAATATGAGCTGAGGTATTATGGACTCTTAATACTCTCAACGACAAAAAAATTTCGTCTTCTCTTGAACATTTAATTCAAAAGTATTAGAAGGCGAAACTATCAGTCATTAAACTTAAAATTGCATAATTAAACAAACAATGTTATCTTAAAACAAAATGGAGGACCCAACATTATTCCGTGAACACGTCTCAGCTCACGATAATCGATTGCATTTTATGAAGGATGATAAGTTATGTGACTAGAAGGTCACAATACTACAATTACGTCATACCACGTAATATTGCAATTGGCAACACTTGTTTGTTAATATAGCAATTGTTTAGTAAGTACATCTAATTGTTTTGACACTCGATCTGGTAATCGAGACATTCGGAATAACCTCTGACTTAGTGTGACTAAAATGTTGATGATCCCTCCATGTCATCGAGAATCGGGAAGGTTGGACACGGGGTGGGAAACCTTTTTCTTTCAGATTAAATGTTGGGGCTGGAAGCATCCGTTTACAGTGTTTCTGTGTGACTGACACTGGCATGGCCACCATCAGGGATTTTAATTTTGAGAACACAAAAAAAAAAACGAAATTTGTCTCCAAATATCAGAATTTGTCGGTCACTGGTTCAAAAGTTATAAAGGTTTATAGATGGCCGATCTGGGGAGCATCTCCCCAGCTTGCCCTAATTGAATCTCAAAAGCTAGGGGCACCTAGCGAAGATTTATTTCCTCCCAAAATTTGTCACTAATTAGTTGCAATTTTTCGCCAAGTCATAGATTTAGTCGGGTCTTAGTTTAGAAGATATAATGAGTTAAATTTTTAAGTATAGTCCAAGAGCTAGATAAAATAGTTTACGAAAAATGTTCGATCTGGCTCTTGGTACTAACTTTAAAATTGATGAGCGTAATTTACTAATTAGCGACAATTTTTTTGTGTTATCACAATTAAAATTTCTGATGGTGGCAATGCCAGTATCAGTCACACGGTGTTTTCGTGTTCCTAATATGAAAACCCACCAAATACGTCAGTTGTAGTGAGCTATTGTTGTTGAGTTAGATTTGCGGTTGCTACCGGAACCGAAGCAATAACGTAAGAATTAACAATGTTTAAAATATGATATTGCAGGACTTAATAGTAGCTATAACAAAAATTCACTTTGGTTCTTCTAGTCAAGAATGCTAAGAAAGAACACCCTAATCATTTCTGCAAGAAAATTACTACGTTAACCTTTCCTAATTGGAAAAGTGAATGGTTTGATCCCAAGGGAGTAATGATAAGATAATGAAGACTGACAGTTAAAGACACTTGATGATTCGATTAGCTTCAATCTTAAATAGATTAAGAAGGAATACACTGTTATTGCCAATTAAGGTTTGGTTAGGTTAGGTTAGAAGAGTTAAGAAGATGGCGGGACGAGTTTGACTCTTACCGAAACCTCTTAGTAGCAAAAAACGGAATTGTGTGGAAAAGGGAGAGCGAGGCCTTTGCCCTGCGATGGGACTGTATAGGCTAGTTAGATTAGATTAGAAGAGTGAAAAGGTCAGATGGCAAAAATGTTGAGTAGCCCAGATAAGTGAAGAAGCGAAAAAATTGAAGTTTTTCGCACAAAAATATGCAGATGCAATACGGTAGTTGCCTAGGTAAAAAAAAAGAAATTCTATTTACTCCGTCTTTCAGATAATAAAAAAATATTAGACACGTATTTTTTGCTTTATTATAGTAATCAAAAATAACTTAGAAAACACACATTAAAGTTGGGGACTGGGAGCTCGATACGTCACAACTCAGTATAAAATCTAGCAAGGCGTGACGTCATGCCACATTTTAACTGAATGTATTACCGTAATCTTTTGATTACGTCAAAAAAGAAAAAAATACGTGTCTAATATTTTTTATCAATCTACCTTCCGGAAAAAAAAATTAAATCAGCCACTGCATATTTCAAACGTTATTATATTTTCTATACCACTATGTAATGGAAGAAGCAAGTATGCTGCGTTGTCCCCAAATTATTAAGGCATGAGAATGATGATTTGCCTCATTAGTCGCAAGCAGTACTGCTGGACATGAGGTCCTGGGCTCGATTCCCAGGTCGGGCAGTGTTATTGGGTTTTCCATCTGGAATTTCTCAGCAGCAGCCCGGAGTCTGGATTTGTGCCCGGTTGATGGCAATAGTCTCGCCCCCTATTACATGGGACTTTAACATAACTGGCGAAATGTGGGTGTACTATAATAGGCACACCTCTGCCTAACCTTTCGGGGAAACAAGGTGTGAAGTCAAGTTACATAATAATGGTATTTTCGATACCAAAGTTTATAAAGTCAATTGTAGTATTTCTCTATGTCCAATATGATAAATGTCTCCCATATCCCGTACCGCATCTCAACAGTTATATTTATCCAGTCCAGATCCATCTTTCTATTGTGACTCCATTGTGATCTCCCCAGCTAACTGAATGAAGTGTTCACGTTCATTGAATTGTTTGACACGCAAACCTAGCTATGGTAATGGAGAACCTCGCAACACACTTACAATCGATTGCTGTTGAAACGATTTGTTTTATTTAGCTGTCGGAAACTTTGTTGCCTTTTAATTAACCTTTGATGAACTTTGGCACTAAAAGTGGCAGTTTATTTTAGTTTGTGAATGTAGATTGGTAATTATTCTCCTGTTTAGTCCTGGATATCTTCTTATTTTCTCGCATCTGTTATTAGATTGGTGATATATTTTTCAAATCTGCTTTTATGTACTGTTCCATTGTCTCCTGTTTCCAGGTAAAGGCCCTTCCAATATTTCAGCCCCCCCGAATTTAATGACCTCTCACTTCGATCATTCCCAGGGCAATTTCTGGGATACTATCATGACTAGCTTGCCTTTAAATAAATTATTTATTTATTTCAGACCATGTCCATAATAATTACAAGTATGGTTACAAAATGTGAACACGAATAAATGGTTTCAGGATATTTGAGTCCTGTTTATCCGCAATGACCTGTAGGATGCTGCTAGTGCTATCCCGGACTCTGCTTAATAACGACGCGAGCCGCTTGCGCACGATGGCATGAAAGCAGTCTACCCTGGCCTCCGCAAAAATACCAGAGACACTACAAAAGCGGGGCAGCCCTAACAACATCCTAAATCCATTGTTATATTGGACACGTAGGGCACTGAGCTACCTTTGCTGATACCTAAACCACAGGCTGCACGCATAGGTCTGACAGTAGGGTCTAAATAGTAAGATTTTAAGTTGGTCACAGGCCAGCATATTACTTCTGACCACCATTGCCCTACGTTCCCTTTTTATGACAACTTGTCGTCAAGACCTTTGATCGAATCGAATCTTTGTATATCAAACGAATAGAGCGCTGCATGACAACACACATTATCACGATCTTAAAGCTTACACTTACTTTTGAATTAAAATATACTAACTGTATTAGATTACACAGGATGAAAGCATTAGTCTATACATACCTATATGTATGTTTGTCAGACAGGATATTGCCTTAATCATGTAATGGTTTTAGGAGCTGTAAAGCGCTGCACATCCTGCTGTTACCCTTGGGAAATATGGTTTCGAAATCCAAAACAAACAAACAAAAATTCAATTGTAATTCTCGCAATGAAAATTTTAAAGTATACAAAAGCCAGCTTCCTACTAAGATTCATCTCACGAGTGCTCTCGACAATAATTCCAACTGGAGTATTATTCTGGTCTAATTAAGTATAGAACGTTGTCCGTCCGTTGCTCTCGTGTTCAAACTTTTGACGTGATACCGTAGAGATTCGTCTCGTGAATCATATTTTTGTGAGGTCTCTATGGATAATATGTTGGTAATTGTCAATCTTGAAGGGATTTTTGGGAGATATTCTGGATTCTTTGCGAAATCGCTTTTATCTAGGTCGTAAAACATCACAGACTTTTCCGAAAATTCATGAATGTGATGTCAGGTCTTGAGGTAATATCATGATTTCAAGTATACGTCGATATCTATTCATGTGATATGAATCTATATAAAGCGAGTTTGAAATAAGTTTTCTCGGAAGTTAACTGCCTTTTCCAAAAAACGCTAACGTACCGTGAAAAGTACTGAAAGAAATGAATTCATAGCTTAAAAGTATAGGGAAAAAAGTTGTTGATTTTCACCCTACTCTTATTTGCTTTATAACAAAAAGCAAAGTTAATTTAAGGAATAAACAAGATTAAAAGCATTTTCATTGGTCGGTAATTTTCGGAGATCCGTGTTCACTAAAACTGTGCCATTCATTTTATTTATCATTTATAATTTTAATCTCTCAAGGTAGTCTTGTCTATTATCCTCGTGAATATATCTTAGTTACCTAGATATTCCTATATCTACAGGTTTATCAACATTGTGTAGGCTTACAATGGCGTGATTGTTTTTAATCTGATTTAAAACTGATGTTTGTGATAAACTCGTACTTTAATAGGAAATCATCATCAAGGTGATTATAGCAAGTGTATCTAAATGATTACAACATTTATGAAGTCATGAGAAGTCATAAGATTATGATAACAGAAACATTTTTTGACGTTATTAAGTATCATTTAAAAGATTAAAATCAAAATCAATAGTCTTTTGTTCAAATTAGGGTGTGGCAGCACTAATTTGACCCTTCACCACTTCCCATAGTTTTAGCTAGGAAGAAATGGAGCAACAAACTCCCCAGAAGCATTATACCATTCTACCCGGATATTTTGCTGACTGAATGCAACTGGAGAACAAAATCTCTAGGTTCATCGGCATCGCCCACAATGGGACTTGAAGACAGGCCAACACAGACCATTATGTGAACGCCATTACACATTCCTACTATGACTTATGAGCACACATGACATTTAAGACTGCACATTTAAAATGAATTGTTATAATATGTCGCGCTATACATCCATTACCGAATAAACGACTAACATAAAACGGAACACAAAAGGGCTCAGTATATAGCTAATAAAGACTATAGTACCAGTAAAACAATCAGATGAACTCATGTTGCCAAGTCTTCGAGCATTAAACTTTGCTATACAATTTGGTGCTTTATTGCAGAACCATGGTCTATGTTCTATTCTACTGTTTGTTTACGATACCGAAATCGTAAATCGTTTAGTAATAGTATTTGACTAGTTTGTTGTTGTTGGTGTACGATACGGTGACAGTTGGGTATCATTCAAGAATTAAGTGCGTCTTGGCATATCATAAGATTTGAAGATGGATGGTGGAATGGAACTGTAATGAAGTAAATCGGATTTCAGTAGTAAAACTAGTAACACAGTTTCTAAAATTAAAGACTTTCAAATGAATCCTTTTAACTTTGGAGTGATTTAAAAGTTAACCTTTTCAAAGGCTGCAGACCTGATTTTCGAAGCACGAGTTCTGAAGTGTAAACTAGTGTGAGTCTACAGTTCAGTTTGTTATATAAAATCTTGAACTTTTACAGTTTGTCACGCGAACTTCACTAAACGAAGTTAAGTAAATACTTGTTTAAATGAATGAAGCTTCCAGAAGTCAGATATTTTTTAATGAATAAGCTGTTCCATACGATCAAGTTCTTGATTGCGAATTGAACAGGAACATTCATCATCATTTTCCTCCTAATTTATTTGGGGTCGTCGGAACCTGTCTTTTTCTTCCATATTTTTCTATTAGTCGCCATCTCGGTATTCACTCCCTTTGTATCCATATCATCTTTCACACAGTCCATCCATATCGTTTCGTTGGCAGGAACATTATGGTAATTAATGCATGGTTGGCAGTTGGCTACATTTACGGTTCTCTTTCTACCTGCTTTGGTCCATGTTGCTTAGGGTCGACTGGTCGGCATAATGTACTCACTTTTTCTCCAATTTTCACTTCTCTCAAAGCACTAAGGTAGGTTGAATCAATGCATTAATAGAAAGACGATAAATGGTATTTCATCATCTGTCCATGAATTAACAGCAAATAATTAATCTTTCAGCTGCATCTGGTTTGAAAAACTAACGGAGCTCCAAAATCTACCGAAGCATGTATCAAGAATTTCATTGTAATACTAAAATTAAATGCAATACCGTAAAATGTTTACGATGGTGTGCACGCCAAACGAGCGAACACGCCAGTTGGGTCAAGGTGTACGCTTGTGCCCCACCCTTTATTGCAAGCTCATTCGCTTAAGAACCGGTTCCGAAAATCCGTAGGGCGGAATATGGGTCGATGTGAATATTGTTAAGCCAAATTTACACCGTGCGACTTTATTGCCTGTGGCATACCATAAGTTGAAGCAACAATAAAAGTTGCTCTGTCTAAACAGTGTTAAGACTGTGCAAGTTATTTCTTGCTTCAATTTTATTGTAAGCCAATCAATCTGCCTAGCCTTTTCCCAACTATGTTGGGATCGGCTTCCAGTGTAACCGGATGCAGCTGAATACCAGTAATTTACAAGGAGCGACTGCCTATTTGACCTCCACAACCCAGTAACTGGGAAATACGATACCCCTTGGTAAGACTGGTTGTCAGACTTTCGGGCTTCTGACGACCCGTAACGACTGTCAAAGATTCACGAATGACTGCCGGGACCAACGGTTTAACATGCTTTCCGAGGCTCAGAGGAGTCTCACCTATTCACGGACTAGCCCCGACAAGCGTAATTTAACCTGGTGGATTAATTATTATTTAGCCACGAGCGAATTTTATTGTATGCCACAGGCAAAAATCTTGCTTCGTGTAAATGTGACTTTAGTCTTAGTCAGTCTACCTGTAGTGGCTAGGTGTTAGGTTGGGTTTGCTAAGTGGTATTTTATGACGAACTTTCGATGTGGTTTATAAACGTTTCTGTGAGTGTGATTAGTGCTGGGCTGGTTAGTTGATTTTAGTAAACGAAGGTCTTTTCGGAAGTGTGGTTCAATGAAAGCTGTTGATGATTTTATCTACACCCATGCTATAAAACCTCTATAAAAGTTTCTGAAACAGCTTATTGCCAACATTAAAACACCGTGTCATAGTAACCATAATATCATCCAAATGAGTGTTATAATGCTGTACTAAATTTCATTATGTAACTCGAATAAAAAAAAAGAACATTGTCATGTAACTCCTTGTTTCCATCAACTTTTGTAATGGAACGTAAGCGGGGACAGCAGCACCCGCTGCAGTGCATGTGCGGTGATGAAAAATTCGTGGGACATTTTTAATTCTTAAATAAATATTTTCCTTTTTTGTTTTAGTTGCACTGCTGAGTCTGGTCCTTCCCAAAGTTTTCTATTTCCGTTTTTCTTTTGCCTTCTCCGACTTGTCATGCATAAACGAGTCGAAGTCGTCACGCTATAACTATAGTAATGTCATTAATTCATTTATTTTTATAATAGTTACAGTCAACCGCACTTTGTATCGTAGCAATAAGGGTGATTTTCGTTCTGAAATTTTACCAGTGGAGCTGCAAAAAGCTACCCTCAACATTTTCTAAGAACTCTAAAAACAGCCATGGGAACTTTCCATAACTGAGCATTTGCATTTCCCTTAAAGCTAAATCAATATCAAATCGGTTCAATACACGTGTAGTCTAGCAGCCGGTGATTCAGACATGTTCCAACTAATTTAACTTGGAACTTTAAAAGGGAAAAGAAACACCTGCATATCATTTTGATAGCTGTATTAAATATTTCAGTGTAGTAATGCAGCTATTTAAACTGTCAGCAGGATCAATAACAAATGTCAAGGTCTTGGAATGATTCACCATTATTGGTAAACTGATTGGTTATCTGCAGAACCTATGATGGTTAATGCAGTCCAACCATTGTTGGACTGCATTAACGGGCCGTGATTTACGGGCCTGGAACCATTGATCTAGCCCCGTAAATCAATGACGCCCGCTAGCAGAATTTAAGACGCAGATATATGACAGTGACCTTGAGTGGTTAGCTTGTGTGTTCTGTACTGAGCTCACGCAACGCGTCGTACATCCAACCAGTAATAGAACTCGCCCATCAAGGAGCGCTGTCCCAAATTAGACTCATTTTTAATTAATTATACATAAAACAAAAGGTATTTTAATAAAAAACGTATACTAAAAGATCAACAATTAAATTATATTTAAAATGGTGAAGGTTTCAGAAAAATACGCTTGATAGATTTTGTGTGATTCTCAGTTTTTATCCGCGTTAGACGTAACTTTAGAAATTAATTTCAGTATGTAATATAAACATGATCTAAAATATTCCTATATTAAGTTATTAAGAAAATGCTCTTATTTAACATATATTTTTTTCCAAATCATTAACACTACTCGTTTAGACGCGATCTTCAGTACAAAATCATTAAAATTCGGTTATCGTCGCCTTAAACCTGCCTATTGAAGTACACTGGTGGTCATGGGATTCCAAAGTAGTGCTGCAGCATCTGGTTCACTGACTTCCGCATCCAGTCTTTCCTAGCAGCGTTTTTGAGATCTTTAGTCCGTCTAGTCTAACTGAATTCAAACAGTATTATAACATTTGTTCATTTGTAAAATACGGCAGTAAATGTTATTTCCTTGTTCTTCACCAACAAGATAGCAAAGGAGGTTGGCCCCAATTTCTGCCAGTTTGCTTTGAAGAGACTTCGAGTTCGAAAAACTCGCGAAATGCTTTGATTCTTTTCATGTGAATAAAAGTAATTTAATTTTTAAAAGAATAAGGCTGCCCGCAGGTTATTTAATTATGTATTTACTTGTTGCTAACATAATTGTTTTGTTTTGTGTATGAAATATTGTATCATATTTATTATTAGATTGTGTGCCTTGGTGTAGTTGCTAAGGAAAACAGTACAATATAATAAAAAATCCGTCTAGGTGTAATGTAAATAGGTGCCATTGTATTGTCTTGTTCATTATCAAAGTTTTACATATTTATATATTTAAATGCATATTATTCTTCTAAGTATGATTACTGTCACTGTATTATCATTATGTTCTTCTTATCGTGTGGTTAGTGACTAATCTGTACCCTAATTGCGTAACTTATTTTCGTAAACAATTTTGCCTAATTTGTTACATTTTCATAGTTCAACAACAATCATTGCGTTATTTACGTTGTTAAGCAGATTTTTTTCCATCTTATGAAGAAATGGATTAGCAATCTGTTTCAAATCGAAATGGATTGTAATTGTGTTGTATTACGCAATTAGGGTACTGGTGTCAGAGTTTTACAGCCGCCCATGGGCCTCTGACTTGAATTCGCATGCGCTCGAGAAATATCTCTCAGGCATGCTGGTTTCTACACGATATTTTCCTTCACCGTTTTTGAAGGAAGTGATAATTATATTATGTAATTCATGGATAGTCTTTACTAAAACTAAACTTATATACTAAAACATAATCTTTGAGTATCTAGCTATTAATAGGTTTTTCAAAAAACCTACTGGATGGATGGATATTTGTTACTCTTTCACGCAAAAACTACTGAACGGATTTGGATGAAATTTGGCACACAGATAGTTTATAACCTGGATTAACACAGGATACTTTTTATCCCGATATTCTCACGGGATCGAGACTTATGCGGGTGAAACCCCGGGGCGCTGCTAGTATTCCATAAATTAAAGAAAATGCAGTGAGAAGTGTTATCATCATAAGTTTAGCCAATAATGTCCATAATAATGTAGATGTAGGCCTCCACCAAGATATAGCAGTTATGACAAAATGCTGAAATATATTTACCTAAACATCTCCATGAAATAATCCATATCCATACTGTGGTTGGCCGTTTGTCCGTTACCTTTTCACGCCTCAACGGCTAAACTGATTTGAATGCAATTTGGCACACGGGTAGAGCATGATCTAGGTTAGGACATAGCCGACAAAGGATACTTTTTGTCCCGGTAGTAAGTTCTGTTTCACCGCAGACAAAACCCTGTCCTAAATATGTACATATTGGATGCTCTTGTTAATCCGTCCGAAGCCACAATCGCTTTTCCAACACCACAACTCACACAAACGTACGGCTGGCAACACAACACAAGCAAACGCATTGATAACAATATCCTATTAATAAAAACATGACGTTGGTAACACAGAAATTCTCAACACTACACATAATATTATTGTAGGAAGGAAACACCTTTTATACGAACCACATGATCGTATAATTTAATTTTATACCATTAGTGTAACGTCGGTTAATATTCACGTGGCGTATTATTTATTACCCTAACAAGTAAGCCCAGTTTCGCACCCGCGATTTTTTTTTCACGCACTGCATTTTCAACTCTCTGTTTAGCCTTGAGAGTTGAAAATCCTACAGTGTTTCTTGACTGACTGGGATGCGCTCTGTGGGATTCTCAATGCTCGGCTCAATTCCTAGAGTTGAAAATGCAGTGCGCGAAAAAAAATCGCCGGTGCTTTCCTGGGCTAACGTATATTGTTGGCGCTTTATAAATTCTAGTATTTAGGCGACCGAGCTCTGCTCTGGTGAAAATAGAGAATTCTCATTTAATAGTATAGGAAAGTTCATAATAATTCCATTTATAGTACATACTAATTCCATGCTGACATGTCATTAGGTTAAGGTAGCCATCTTTTTCTAAACTTTGGGCGATCGAGCTCTGCTCGGGTGAAAATACGGAGAAAACGAATTTTCCCAGATAATGAGATCTAGCTAGATCGATTTTTCGCCCCCTATATAACAACTTTCATCGAAATCGTTAAAGTAATTTTCGAGAGCGTGATTTAATAGTATAGGATAGGATTTGTGTAATATCCAAAAATTATAGAGCAGTCTTAACTACATGATGTATATTTAAATAAACACTCACACGCACTGGTAGTTTAAACTAGGTAAAATTAGGTCAAAACAATTCTAATATTATTTTAATATTAGGCTACCTGAAGCAGCATCTAATCCAGGTGTTAATTCAGAAAAGACTGCACTTAAAAAGGTCTTAAGGTGAAGATAACCGACTTTTAATGATTTTATACTGAAGATCACGACGTCTAAACGAGTGGTGTAAATGATTCGGAAAAAATATATGTTAAATTAGAGCATTTTCTTAATAACTTGTTATAGGAATATTTTAGATTATGTTTATATTACATAGTGAAATTAATTTGTGAAGTTATGTCTAACGCGGATAAAAAATTGAGAATCACGCAAAATCTATCAAGCGTATTTATCTGAAACCTCTACCATTTTAAAGATAATTTAATTATTGATCTTTTAGTATACGTGTTTTATTAAAATATATTTTGTTTTATGTATAATAAATTAATAATGCGTTTAATTTGGGACAGCGCTCCTTGATGGGCGAGTCCTATTAGCAGGACGTATGATGCGTTGCGTGAGCTCAGTACAAAATACGCAAGCTAACCACTCAAATCACTGGCATGTATCTGTATCTTAAATCAACCAAGTCTAACTTCAACATCAGTTCTTTAAAATCTTATCGTCAAGGTAGCAAGTTTTAGGCATTATAATTATTTGGGAAATCTTAATGTTGACTCAATGTACACTTTTTTTTAACGTTTTTAGTCAATCAATATTATTAAATGAAAATAAAATTTAAACAAAATAGTCTATAAACTGTACCCAGTTCCCACAAAGTCTCGTACCACCTTAATTACTAGACACCTAGAACGTCACGTACACGATTAAGCCGTAAAAAAGACTCCTATTACATAACCTTCACCGCCTCGTATAAGTTGCTTTATGTCTACCTGGTACCTCGTGGTTTATCAACAAGCACGCTTGTGGAAAACCACTTAAAAACTGATACTAATTATCCTTAAACCACTGATTACGTAATACCTCGTGGTCGCTAGCAAAAATTTGTACCAACTTACTGCTAGTACTGGTAACACTCAGGTCGCGCTTGACCGTTATTTTTTTCATCCAATCATCAGAAACCCCTTCCGTAGGGATTTAATTAAATATGAAAGGTCCTATGTCGGGTGTCGTAACTTCACGTCGATTATTCTTTCAGCTCCTCTCTCTCGCGAACGGTTACGTCCTTTTCTGGCAACGTATATTGTTTCCGTGCCAAGTCTTTATATCGAACCGTACAACCTAGCTAGCTTTATAGATTTTACATGAGATTCGTGTAGTACAGCGAGGAAAATGTCATAGGAGTAATGGTAGTGTGGTTGGCAAGTGGCGGCGGCGTCGTAAGTAGCATAGGAAGTGCATGAGTAGTAAGTACGCGGGGGTAACCTTGGTGCTGCAGCTGGGCCGCCTCCCGCCGCGTCTGCCCGGGCCGGCGTTCGATTTTCACTTGGAGCATCAGCGCGCCCGTGTCTCGCCCGGGTGGGCGTGGTCTGCGGGCCGGTCAATAGCACGGTTTCCTCCCTCTCGCTTGCTCGCGCCGCGCGCCCCTAGCCTCGTCCCTGTCCCCCCGGGGATGATTGAAACGTCTGATGCCGCAGGCGCCCCGCGCGCCCCCGCTCCAAGGACGTTCAGTGAATCCGTCCCTCTCTGCCGCGAGAGCACGTGTCCCCGTTACTATTTCATAATATAATGTGTGCCCCCTTGGTACCGCGCGAAAATTCACAACCAATTATGAGTCAAGTGCCTGATAAATTAGGTGACAAATTTGATGCCTGAAAGGAATTCCGGAGTCGCTTTTAGCGATGTGCGAGGAACTCAGCATTCGAGGACTATGAGGTGCCCGTGTGAAGTGATATGGAGATAAGAAGTTGTTCTGGGAACGTCACCTCTTCGTGTTTTCCGTCCTGTGCACTCTCTTGCCTTGATACTGCACTCGTGATATTTTCAGGTATGTTTTAGAAAGTTCGATATTCAATTGTTCCCGATTACCATATCGATGCGGTGCGGCGAATCGGCGATGTAGCCTAGGTCACTTAACCTCATTTCGACGAAATCTTGGATGTGTTAGTCCTAATAAAATATCCTGGCGTCGTCATATTTCCATAGTCGCCGGGAGTCTAGACACAGCCAAGATAATTATACAACGAGCCAACAAGGGCGGTTCTGGAGATGTGACTCACCCGAATTCGTCTCCGGCATCGATCGTATTTCATGTATTTGCTGAAGAAGTCATAGTCACCGAAAAGGACCCATTGTTGGAGAAAACAACTTTTATAACGCCAGCCCGTACGTTTTAATCTGTTCAAAGTCGAGAATATTATAAACGACCTAGATGTGAGTAGTAGAATTCATGGAATTTTTAATTAAATTGTTATGAATGTAATGCGTTGAAGGCAGTATTGAGCTGTTCCAGTGACGTCATGGTTATGACATCAGTGGCCTGATTCACGCCTGCACTGCCATACTCCGACACCGGTTAGCATTGAATTGATACGATGAATTACGATGTGATCATCGGTACGGTACGCGGCCGGTTTACGCAACCGACATACGGTGAACCGCATGTCTGTATAGCCTAATAGCTTTTGTACTACAAAAACCGACCTTATTGCTGTGAAATAAAAGCTAGATGTCAAAGTCAAAAAATTACCTAGTTACGTGCGGTCGGTTGTAACACGGAGATAAAAACGCCCACTGTTTAGAGCAATTTTAACACTATTAACACTACAGATTTTGGGGTCATCCATATTTTCTCCTATTGGAATCATAGAATTACATAGATTCCTAGGGGTAGTGGTTACAATAAATGTTTTTAGGGATATCTCTATTTTATCCTAGTTAGCGGTTACAATAATAACGATTCGCTTATCCTTTTACTAACCACAAATTCCATAATTCTTTATGGTGGTGAGTTTGTAAATTGTTCATAGGATTTTTGGTGGAAATTTTAATTATAGCAAAGTGCGTAGCGTTCTATTGCAAAAATACAATTAATTAAAAACCTTTTTGCAGCTAAAAACATTCCATTAAATGTACGGCTCTTGAAAAGTATTTACTGAGAATGTAGGTGAATGCTCTTTCCCAGTATTGCATCTAGATTCTATATGCATTCTGCTTGGATTTCTATACCTTCTGGGTTACTACTTACATTGCTAAGTGGGTTTTAAATACTACATTTATTACTACTAGTGGTTGCCAATTGGTCGAAATTCGACCATAATTCATTTAAATTTTATGTTCGAAAGGATAGTTCAGGATATTTCATACTAATTCCATGTATAGTACATACTAATTCCATGTTGCCATGTCATTATTCTAAGGTAATCCTTAAACCTTACACAAAAGAGTGTGTGTACGTCAAACGCATTTGTTTTATTATATAAAAAAATTAACTCTGGCAAATTTCATACTCCCCCTCCGCGTAATTTCTGTAAAATGAGGTACAAAGTTATTGCTTCACGTATTAATATTTAACAACAGAAATAAAATCCTTCTAATTTCTGTAATTTGAACATTGAATATCTAAGTAACTAAACCCATGTGATGACTATTAAATTAATGATTGATTTATAAAATAGTAGCGACCCGCCCCTGCTTCGCATGGTTTTTACGACTTGACAAATCATTGAGATTCCATTATTATATGTAAGTTATCAATGTACTATATACACATAAACTTTCCGGAATAAATTATCTAAATTATGGTGAAGCCGCATCAAAATCCGTTCCGTAGTTTAGAAGACACGCGGTCATGCATACACACGAAAAGCGACTTATTAAATTTATAATATGTATAAAAAGTAAAAAATTTAAGCGTCTCATTTTTTTTACACACGAAAAGCGACTTATAAATTTATAATGTGTATAAAAAAGTAAAAACTTTAAAAATTCTAAGCGTATGTATATTTTTGTAATTTTTGCATATATCCCAACAATTAATTATTAAATACATATACCTATAATTAAAAGTTAAAGTTTTGGTCTTCTGTACGTATTTAAAACCAAAATTATGTCCCTTATAAGTAAGTATTATTATATTCAACATAATATATTATGAACATGACTTTAGTTAATTGTTTCTCATTTGTTTTGCTAGCCCAAGTTAAAGGAAAAGTTACGATATTATTTATACGCAAAAATGTACACCGAACGTCATACATGGAAATAATAATTTAATAGAATGATTACGTCAATAATAATTATCATTTTGGGACTTTTCCTGTAGGTAACTACACCAAAATAGTACTATACGTTATGTACTTAAGTGTCAATTATATGTTATGTTTCAAGTCAAGCTAATGACAATGTGCTTATACAAAATAAATAGGTAGGTTTATATAATGCCACATTATTATTATATTTTTACGTCTTTACTTTTCTCGGGACCCTGGGGTCACGGACCTTTGGCAGCCGTACGAGGGGCCGAAGCCATCTCGCTGAAGCCCGTTAGATGTTTTTAACGAACTGAGGCACCACCCGACGATTGTCCCTGTTCGCACTGCAAGTGTCGCCAAGGACAACCCTCGGTTGGTACAGGACTATTACAGAAAATGGAAACAAAACATATTGGGCTATGGGTTTGGGTGGCTATAGTGGACTGGTTACCTAGGACTATGGAAGGCCTATGTCCCCATTATTATTGTCAAAAGTCAGAACAATATTTCCCATTTCTCATCATTAAGAATTATATCTATTCTCCGTTATACTATCACGTGTTGGTAGGGTAAAATTTGCCAAAAATTGGTTTCTACAAAGTATTGGCAGCATCTCTATAATTTTTTCATTCAAAACAGACATAATTTTCCTGCAAAAAAACTGGCATTCCTACAAAATGATGTATTTCATAAGCATGCTCATTTATTCAAAATAATAATATATATTTATTATTATATTAGGTATGATACTATGAATCATTTACAAAGGAAATAGTAATATACATAGCTGCGTAGTTTGCGTCAACTGTGCATTAAACCTTCGGTTCGTACCTATTAGTAAGCTACTATTTATAGCTATCTGTATCAAGATGTATTTACTACTGCTACATATTTATTGAAGTTTTGAAATTAAATTGAGTTTAATATAACAGACAAGGTTCTGAACCGGTTTTAAAAATACCGGTTAATACCATTTTATTTCGGTTTAGCTCCGAACTTAAGAACGTGAACGTTCTAAGTACAGTTTATCTTGACCTAAATTAACCGGTTTATCCGACTAGCAGCGTATCGGTAAACGCGTTGCAACTTGTGACTACTTGTGAGGATGCCGCGCTAAATAAAATAAAGCGGTTTTTATTGCTCTAATCCGTTTAATCCGAAAAAATCCTTTATGTAAAAACTCCCCAAAAACCGGTTTATTTGAACGTAACCGAATGTAAAGGTTTTTGCGGCAAGTACATAGTAACGGCTAGAAAATTTAATCGGTATCCGAACCCTGAATTAGATTCATAATAACAGACAGGAAATACTCGATTAACACTTGACTTAGCACTGACTAAATATCGAGCATTATTAGTCAGATTAAAATTAGCAGCAAGAACATTGTTCAGTTCAGTTACTCGCAATGTAGGTACTTCCAAACTGACCATTACTGATAACTTTTTATTCGTAATTAATAATCAAATCTATGTGGAACATATTCAATTAAAATTAAAAATGAATGAAGATACTATAACCATTAAATTAATAATCTTCGTCCTACACAAGTTATTAATGACAAATGTAAAAAATAGCTACCAACTGTTCACGACATCAAACGAAACCGATACCATATATACTTTTATTATCAACTAAAACTCTGATTCAGCAACTAAACTGAGTGGTGGTCTTGATTCTAGTACTTATGTATTAAAATTTTTATTTTCTACTATTTTATTCATTAAAGTTTCTGTATGTAGCTCTTGAATAAAGCAATTTTACTCGTTTTTCCCTACTGCTCCAGAAATACGATAATGTTTTTTGTATTATTCTGGACATTTCAATTTTCTTAGCCCGAGCCCCTATGCTGCACTAAGGTTTTATAAAAAGGCCACAACTGCCCATAGTTAAGGTACCCTGCAAGCACATGTTTAGCTTCAAAGCTAATGTTCTCGAACTGTTCAAGAGGTGACGTTGCTACCAGCGTCCTGGATATTATTTGGACAAGGAATTAACAAACTGGAAATACATTTTTAATTCTCAAAGCAAACATAAGGGTTTTATAAACTAAAAGACGAGACAGTTGAGTTTATTAGGAAAATAATACAAGGTTATAAGTTAAGCCTTAATTAAAATACAAGTATTTGTCATTCGTTTACCTGATAGCTACCAGGAAGACATTAATTACATTAATTTAATATGTACAATACACGCAAACACGGAGTACAGCAATATTTGTATAGACAACAAACAGCTTTATCTAACATCAAGAGCAACAGACGTGTTTAATGTCACATCTGCACAAAATTTAGAACAAATAATAGGGTATTTGTCGGTTTGTGTGTTTTAGTTTTTTATTACATGGAACGTGAGAATTTTACACGTGAATTTTGTTGGTAGACCAACCCACCTTTGACGTGGGTGACAGAAAATGAGAATAAGGTTTATGTACTTACAGATGTAACAGTTTTCTCTTGATGCTAAAAACAATGTTATACGATCAGTAGTGATGGATTAATTAGCATTCGCATTCATTGTTAGCATGCGAATACTCATTTAGTATTTAGCAAATGAAATGTAGTTGCGAAATTCTGTGAAGTGCGAAGTGAATTTATCCCTTCGTACTTTATATATTTTACTTTAATATATATTGAATTATGTGACAATCTTAAACACATTAAATATGCAAGTGTACTAGCACAAATAAAACGTTATCGGCGAGTAAACTAAACGCACGCTAGGAGACGTTCTAAGGCAAACGCACTTTTTAATTCGCATATTAACAAAATTCACATACTTCATTATTATCATTTATCGTCATATAAGCAAATAGCATAGCTATTCGCATGCTAAGACTCACGAATTCACATGCTAATGAAATTTATAGAAATCGCATTAATTGATATTACTACCGATCAGGAATCCGTTTTTTGTTAATTTTTCACATAAAGAAACGAGACCAAATACCGGTAGACTAAATTACTACCTTATCTATCATACTTAATATTTTTTATCTAGATAACAAGCAAACTTCCCTTGAACTAAATTTTCTGTAATTAGTATATAACTAACATATTTTTATAATAATTTTATGTTTGCAATGATTTAAGTTCTTATGTACTTACCTTTCAATCTCTGTGTGATAATAACCTAAAAAATAATATACTATTGTAAATAAAACATGAAGCATATATGTCATTAAGACATTAAATACTTACATGTGTACGTGTCTTGATATGCTGCAGTTATTTAAACAAAAAGATAAGTGTTTTATACTGAGGGAATTAGCGTCAATCTCGTCTAATTATTTTATTTCACTTCAACATTTTACAACAACGCTATTGAAGACTGAAAGGTAAGATAAAGGTTTAGAGGAGAAATAATAACAAGAAGTTTCTTGTCGGGTTTTCGAACGAACTTTTTGGAAACACATCATGCCAGTATTCCCTGAAGGGTTAGGCAGAGGTGTACCTATAGTAATTAATATAAGACATACCAATTTTTTTTTGAACTGTGCAACTAAACTCTTTCGACTTACGAAAGAGTGTGAGCGTGTAAATTATATCTATTTTTTATCTTCCTTGTACAATTCGCGTTGAAGACTCCTCCTTTGATAATTTTTCTGACCGTCAGGGTTTATATTCACGGCGTTTTTTATACTCGATTTCCATGCAACGGCACGTTTTCTGCGTTGGAAAGCAGCGCTGGTTAAAAAAAATGCCATGTGTATAAGCCCTCACGTAGGCCCTAAGAGCAAGTAATTCTTTCGTCCTACCTACATCAATTTCTAGAAAGTTCATTCGAACCGACTTCCGTCTTCGCCCACAATCCTCTAATCAATCCATTAATCCTTCCACATCTAGGTGGTCGCCAGCGCAACTAACGTCCAATTATCCAATAAAATAACGTCGAAAAGCAAATAAGATTTGTTTTGCCAGACGTAATGCGTCACCGTACGACATTCGACAAATATTAGCACATTTGCTTACCCCGCCTTGCGACCTTATTCTTGTTTGGGCTAGCTCTTACTCCCTGCCCCTCTTATACCCATCCCCGATATTGAGCTCTTAGGGTTGTTAAGATAAAATCTTCTTAAGCATTTTTGTCTTAATTTTTCGAGGTCGGATGTCTGACGGTCGACTATGTCGTTTTGAGGATAAAATTTCTTGCGACCCTTGAATAATTTTGGCTGTTATTCTTCTGGAATTTTTCCTGTGATGATATGTAGGTACTTCCTACTACAGAGTATAAGACTACTAGCTTCTACCCGCGACTTCTTCCGCGTGAAATTTATTTTTTTAATATAAAATAGGACATTTCCTATGATACTCTGCAATACTGTAGCTTCTCATTAGTGAAAGAAGTTTCGAAATCGGATCAGTATCTCCGAAGACTACCCCCTATGTACATACTTCACAATTTTACCGGAGAGGTTGTGGCGCCATCTACATCGCCACACGCGAACTACACACCACACTGATGTCAAGCAAAATCCTGCATCGCGCAAACAGTGTTTACCGCGCGACTAGCATATATGCGACGTCCCGACATCAATCGTCGGGCAGTTGCCCACCAGACACAACACCCGTCTGATCGGAGGATCCCCTTTTCTATGGAGGATGAGTGAACTTTGCACCGTTTCTCATACCTCTATAAGGTCTTTGGCCATCAGTGGGATGATACAATCTAAAAGACACTGTTAAGTAACACAATGTCGCTTAGAAATTAAAGCCTTCAATATTCCTATCAATTTAAACTATAAAAAGTATTTCAAACCGTTAATAAAATATTTTGATAAAGTGATACCGAACAGGTTATAAATTAACAGAGGCATTCAGCTATCAAGGCGTTGAGTCGCTGTGGTATCGAAAATCAATTCTCTATAGAAAAGGACTTGCGTGGAGGTATTTCAGTAATCTTATACATCGATGGGCTTATTTTATAGATACAAGTCTACTACAAGATGTAGTACTTACTTACGTTACGTACTTACTTACTTACGTACGTTCAAACAATGTAGTTTTTGTGCAAGATGTACATACGTATAAACACTGGTGACGATTTCTCAGTATCGACAGTTGTGCCGTCATACGGTGAAAAGCCGTAACTATTTTTTTAAAATCAAAATTGAGTTCTCTATAGGACCGGATACAGCATGAAACTCTCTATCCTTATGTCTAGGTGACTAGGTGGTGGTGTGGTGGTGTCTAGGTGTCTTATGTGTGTCTTAGTCGTATCTGTAGCTCCGAGTTAAACTCGGAGCTACAGATACGACTAAGATTAGTTAAGCAGTTAAGACTACCGACTGAGCTTGAAACTTCACTTCAGACAAAACTATCATTTACACGAAATCAGCTTTGAAGTAGTTACGGCCTTTCACCGTATGACGACGAGTTGTGATTATGACACATGCTAATCTATTTGAACCATAGAAAAACACATCTCTGTCACACCATACAAAAATACCAATTTCCAATAAAACTAACGAACCAAGGAATTTCTCCAGCGTAAATCTCAAGTTTCGATTAAGTAACTAGAAACCCACGTGAGTTCGGTTTGTTACACTCCCGAGGGAAACTGTCTAGTTGGAATGAAATAAATGGGGCTGTAAGCTCCCTCTGTGCAATGTTGGACTCGTCCAAGGCTTTAGGAGCTATGTCGTAATAAATCAGTGCAAAAAAACAAGCAATTACAGTAATTAATTTGCTCCAGAGCTCGTATAAACAGCATTTAAATGGAAAACATGAAACAAAGCCACCGATCTCGAAAATAACAGAAATGGTTTCAAGTATTAACGCCTTAAATAAGCAAATTCTATCAACATAAATTATACTATTCAAACTAGCAGAACTTTGAAGCAACGCAAACGTTTCAAGCCAATTGTGTTCCGAATCACACTCCATAGTTTGCACGAAGTTTTGCTCAACGTTATCCCGTAAACCTCTAATCTGAACTCACATAACCAAGTTCAGTGTTAACTCTAATACCCGGGAGGTATTCCAGCTCCACAATAATTAATTCTCCACTGAAGCCAATAGGACTGGCTTTTAATACATGCACTGAGGTTCTGGGCTAGACAAAGGCATGCTCCACATTGCCTAATATGCTGGCCGGATTTACAAGCAAATCTATTGTGATATACCTATGTTCTCGGGTCGTTGCGTTATTCTCTTGTATAGAGAACGATATCATTCACTTGTTCTATAATACTGCTTTGTTGGCAAAAAGACCAGTAGTAACTTTGGCAGTTGAATTTCGACTCTCTGCAGCTTCAATTCTTCAATTGCAGTAAAGATTCTTTCGGGCATATAGAATTTTGTTACTATCGACGTAAGACGACCTACCGTGCATTCTACTTGAAACTATTCCACTGTAATATGCTCGTTTGAATTTATTGGTTCCTGCTAACCTAATATCTCTCTGATGTCATGAAGTTATTAGTTTTCCTCAAGTTCTTCAAGAACAAACGATTTAATGGTCTTACTGTTCTTACATTGTAAAACAATGAAATAAAAGATCGTATCTCCAACATTAACATCTTTATGTATGCATAAATAATAAATATTAAGGTCGTGACCAACATTTTGTTCAAACAAACATGAAACATGGATGCAGAATATTTTTTCTTTTAAATGCTTTTCGGTCACAAATGAAAATAGAGAAGTAATTCCCTCTTTTGAAAGCTGTTTTTACACCGTTAATTGGCAAAAAAATATGTCCAGCAATAGTTTTAAAAGTTTCATTTTCTCGCTCGGGATTTTCGTTCACCGCGTTTGGTTTAGCTTAATTTATTCGTTCTTTATGAAATATTTTTCTTTTCGAAGCGCTTTTAATCTGCTATATTGGTCGTTGACATGATGCCGAAAACATTTATTGGTAAATGAACTGATGCTCTCTGTACCAAAAACTCCAAGCAAACTTAATCGGTTTCTCGCAAACCCACGTATCAATTACAGCAACCCATCCAACGCTTACTATGAACAGCAATCCATTCAACAAAATCGCACCGACGTATTACGTCCATCTCTAACCGAGCATATCGCTGTACCACGAATAGTATCCGGCACAATTCTGAGCTACTGCTTTTCAATTAGTCACTCGGTCCACTAATGCTTGCGTCTGAATACGGAAACGCTGCAGGAATCCACTCTCTATATATAAAACGACCTGGTTGCAAGCGGTAATGGTTTAGCGGTAGATGGGCTTGTCTTGTTCGGTCTTGGCGAAAATAGATCGGTTCTTGAGATGTGGTTTGGGAATAATATTGACTACCACATTAATAGCATTTATTTCTCCATTTATTATTCTGATTAGCCAGTGATCTATAATTTTAGGTTTTAATTGAACATTTTGAAATCCACTTAGATCGTCTAAATATACCCGTTTGTGGCGGCGTCATTTACATGGAACACGTCAAATTAAAACCTAACTTTACAAGGCTTTCATCACTAATTGATGCTAAGTACGACTTTATGAACGTTTGAGCTCAAATCTGACTGCTTTCTAGACTATGCTAATGAATGAGTATAATGTGGAAATTAACCTAGCATAGTTGAACAGCTAATTTCTAATGAAAAAGAGTTTTAGAAATTCTAAGTGCCACGCTAGCAAAAATCGAAGAAGTTGACTAAAATAAGTTATAACATTGGCATGCTCATGGTCTCGTAATGAGTGCTAAGCAACCTTCACCTCAGTGTCTCAGTGTCTAATTGCCTATTAACTACAGACATGTTGAGTTTTTCTGTTGATTTGTCTCTTGTTGATACGTACAGAACACAATGTTAGTATAGTAAGAAAAGTCTGGGGAAAAAGTGGCAGCATCGGCTTGAAGAAACCTGTGATATATTTCGAAATCCTTAACTTGCCTAATGTGATCGACCCACTCCTGTTTATTTGCTCCAGTTTTTGAAGAACACAGTGACGAATGTTTTTCCTATTCATTTCAATAAATTTATTGTTTCCTTGTTACAGTTCGCACCCTGCAGCATAATAGGGAGCCATACGCCGCGGCGGAAAGACGGGTGCGACACGCACTCGTGGTATGTATATCTTTCTTACTTTTTTAATGGTATAAACCCTATTGATACTATTGAAAATTTCCGCACTTAATTGCCTGGAAGTAGAAAAACCACATAAAATAACCTGAGGCCATGAATCTGGTGGAGTTTTCAGTGTGCTCCTGAAATCAACTGACCTAGAAAATAAGCATACTATAGTTCATTTCAACAAAAGTTTTTGAAGTGTTTGTGATAAAACACTTTAAAAACATTTCGTATAATATATTCTACGAAAAATTTAATTCATCTCACAAAACAGGTATGCTGAAATATGATAATTTTTCCAAATTATGAGGTCACTTTTGGAATATAAATTAACCACATTATTTTCCGAGTTCCACGCTGGTCTAAAATTCCATTTTAAGTCGAACTAGAATATTCTTTCCTCTGCGCTGACATAATATTTACTGCCAGTTCCACCATTTTTTACTAGCCTTTCGACCAACCAGTTGTTTTATAATGCCTCTTGATTCTCTTACAATTCCACTAGGACTTGTCTGTTCCCATTGTGGTGAAACACTGCAACATCAGTATCTGCGAGTAGTTCCGATTCGTGTCCAATGTTTACAATAAGTGATGTCTCCTCTTCAACTGCAATACACTATCTACCGTCCGTTATGCACGCTTCTCCTGTCCTACTCTACAACATTTACTCACTTAACATTGATACATTCACCACTCCTATTTGAACCGTCGATACGTCGATTCTTTTTGTGACTACCGTCAGACTCAACGATAGGTTTCCAATCCAAATTCAATTTCTCTTCTGTATCGATTTATACGTTCGAGGTCACTCCATTTCGCTACAAACCGTCCGATTTCTGCAAATTAAATTTTAATTAGAATAAGACTTCCTTTTTCGCTACCGGTTTTCTAATTTGCTTTTGCAATTCATTTTCTTGATATTTTAACTCATTTAATTTCTCAGGTACTGCATAAACTTAATTGTTTCAATCAATTTGCGCTCGCAGTTGTTTATCTTTGCCCACTTTATGAAACGTTTTTAATACCTTAACTAAACAGAACTTGAGGTCTTTGAAATGGAAATTAATTGTAGCATTACAGCGATCCCTCTGTAATAGATTCAAGTATAAAGTGAGACCTTTGTTCATGCATATCACGTCCACGGTCAGAGCTGTGCCGAGGTTCCCGCAAATCGAATTAAGCCTCGTCTGTACTCTGTGAAGGTATAGAGGAGCTTCCATTTAGATTGCACTAACAATGCACGGGGGTATGTTCGATTAGACGAATATCGATTACAATATGTCGACTGCACGACGTAATCCGCTAGTCCTATCTCTCTTGCAGACATAGGAGTGCTCCAAGTTTTAACTCGGAGCACTCCTATGTCTGCATATAAGATAAATTAAACCCATCTACAGTTACTTGGGTATCTCGCAGTCCATTATTCTAGATAGCATTCGGATGAAGATGTGTTTCGCGGTAATAAAGATTTAAATTGTGGAAATTGCGTAAGATCACCATTCTGGGTTTGTATTGTATGAGAAAAATAACATAATGACGTTATGAAACAGAACTGGGTTTCTATAGCAGCGACTTTACAATAACGCACATGATTTATAGCTTTGGAGTACCTACCTTCGTATTGTTAGGAATCCTTAACATTACAAAATGACTAATCGAAAAATCTTAACTAGCTAAAGGGTTAAAACTAAGCACTCGAGAAAAATAATCCCTTTAAATTCTATGCAAAGAAATTCCAAGTTTTTCTACTTAACTGACTTGGACTGGTGGGCGTCGCAGCGTCGTCGTGCACAAAGCAATTTAGATTTGCGCAGAATACTAGAGGGTCTAGTGATCGTAGAATTTGTTCCCGGCCACACCATCCAATTAAATTTCATCATCATCAATTCAGCGCAGCTGACTGCACATCACAACATAAAACCGACTGAAAACCAAATCCAATTACAAGAACGATTCGTTCAACTCAAAACACGTCCAATTTTATATCACAGAAATGAAGTTATGAATTATGAAGTTTCTCGAATATGATTTCTATTACGGAATCAAATGGACTTCTATCCGGGCCTCTTAAAGACTAGGAAATGGAATCGATATCTTAAAAAGGCTTGCAGTGATATGTCACTCGTGTTCGGGAATACCTTGAAATGTAGAATTTATGTTTGAATGCAGTAAAGGAAGCTTTTCGGATAGTAAATAATATATTGCAGTGCATACGTAAAGGTTTTTAAAGATAAAATGGAAAGACACTTTCTTGGAGAAGGATCTTTGACGTCAACTTAATTCAGTATCACTCTTTACCCATTGTAATCAAAAGCCATCCATTTCAAAACCATGAGAAACTTGTACGGCTTACATTTTAAAAGACTTCGTTGTCCATTGTTATTTTGGACTGAATCCTAGAGAGTTTCTGAATGAATTAGACTTATTTATTCAAAAATACAGTCCCATTCAGCTACAATTTTTCTCTATACGTACTTAATTGTTTAAAGTAACATACATTTGCGGTTTCCCTTCCACCCCTGTAACGGAACTGTAATCAATTAAGGGTGTACTGTATCCTAGAAACCAGTTATTCGAATGGTGTTTCTGTGTTGTGTGTACAGTGAGGTCTTGTATGTAGCTGTCCTGCGTGACTACGGGTTAGTTTGGCTTAGTTGCGACTGTTTGAATAAGACAATGGCTGACACTATTAATGTTGGCTGAGTGAATGGTGACGCTATAGAAGACTCGAGTTCTCTCGCTTTGACGGCGATGGTTTTATCGAACGTGCTGCATCTTTTGATCAGCGGGTTGTTGAGTTACAGCATTGTTATATATAAGCTTTAATAAACGCTCCATGCTTTAGATGTTCGTTGTTTTCAAAAGTATCTTTTTTATCTTGATTGGTTTTTCTACTATGAGTTTTTGCTTTAACGTTCTTTGTTATACAGTCTCTTTTATCATCTTAAAATTTCAGCCAATATATCAATTATTCACCAAAAAATAACAAAATATTCAGAATTCAAAATTTCTCATACCATTGTCGCCCAACCATAATTATTTTTATACTATCACCATGGGGATTAAAAATAATGTCGACGAACTCGTAAAGTGTCAAAAAGAGCTTTCTTGGGAAATATCTGAAGTAAAAACTCTACAAGAAATATTTTTAACTGCATATGCGTCACGGTCTACTAGGTCTCTAGAAAGTTCTATGAACCCATGTTTTTTGGTTGGTTAGGGAGATTCATTGTATTCGATTCGTCGTGTACTTTTATGGCGTCTTCGTTGCTATTAATGCCATGTTTTTATTTAAATGAGTTTGTCGTTTTGGGTAATGAAAGATTCTGGCGATTTAACTCGTTGCTATTCGTCTTGATCAGTGTATATACGCTTGTTCACGAACGATTTCTAATATCATGAATGATCTTCCAATCATGCTTGCATGCAGTCCTTTCTGTTTTTGCCGTGTTAATATATACCGTTGAAATCTTTCCATCCGTCCCATTTACATCACTAACATCAACTAAATTAAATTCCTCATAATTATTATGTCGCTGACCAAAAGTTGTCTCAATTGTTTTTTTTTTAAGGGGTTAAATATATTTATATAAGTCCATCTCACTTCGGCGTCAGTAACCAATGTCTGGCACAACCGTACGACAAAGCTGCCATGCATAATTTACTTAGAAACTAACAATTACATAGATCGATACTGTATCCTATTATTAACTAAACACTATTACTACTTTGTTTTACTTGAAGGTGAAAATTGCTTCGCTACTTCATTATACCTTTAGTTATAGATATGACGGACGAGGGTAGGTGTCTCTTTCGTTATTATCAGCCATATTTTAACTACTGTGGGCGTACTGTGGGTAGAGTTGGTTATTGCGCAATAGAAAAACCGTTTACAGTTCAGATCAAATTTTTAATTTACTATCAAATTAATCACACTAGCAATTCACACAGTGTAGGTACACGACACGACTATTCGGAATGCGCGACAGTTTCTAAACGTGTTCACTGCATGACCACCACCGATGAACTCTGCTCAGCTCGGCCGGTCCGAGCGTTATGTTCTAGACTCGGTATTTTCGACAGATACGAAATTACGAAAAAAAAAACTTTGCTTGATCAATCAAAATTCGATGCTTCAACTTCAAAAACATTCAGTACGATCTCCACGATCGTGGGTTACTTAATAGGTACTTTGTAAATATGATTGACAATACTTTTAGCGCTTTGCCTACAAATAAAAATTTCGCCATTGACATGACAAACTGCCTAAAGTAGATTTGGAATGGAATTGACTTCTATTATGGTATTCGATTGTATCATGAGATCAATAAAAAGCTAAATAAGAAATTTGACAAAGAACCCGTTTCTTTCCTCAATTTATCCACGGCTACATTTCCTCTAAAAACCTTTGCAACGGTTCGTTACAAAAATAACGAACCGTTGCAATTTCTGAACAAACGCCAACAAGCCAACCCCACAGAACCCACTTAACGAAATTTATATGGGAATTTTATATAATTAAAACGCACCCGTTTTTGTGTCGAACCTAGGTTAATTAACCGGCCAGCCAGCCCTTAACAGATTTAACTTTTTCATATTGTTCAGCTCGACTAAAAACAAAATGTCGATCGTTCAACTTTTAATTAAGCCTGCCATCTTAACGGCCAGAAGTAGCATTAAGAGGAACGTTATCTCAGTTTATTTTTAGGATAATAATTTAAGAAAACTGTTCCATAAAATGAAGAGATTCTGAGCCGCGTGAGAAACACATTTTTAAGAGCACACTGACAGAAAAGGGTCTTAACTAAACGACTTTCTTCGCGTCTTTCGTTTTAGTCCGAAGTGCATAATGGCGGCATCCTTCTCTGTTAATGTTTCAGTATGTCATTCCAAATTCATGATATGAAAGGGAAGGGATTGAATCGTGCGTGACGGTTGAAAGGGGAGATTGGAAAAATAAAACTGGTTGCACCGACCCCAAGTAACATGGGTCAAGGCCAGGAAGATGATGTTGATGTCATTCCAAATTCTACTGGATCGCATCAACTCGACTGTAGAACGAATAAGCATTTCTGTATTATTGGCTACTAGTTCAGAATACCCAAATCATTCAAGCACTGCGCCAAAGCAGTCTTTAATAGAGGGTTTTTCGATACAGTTTATCAGGGCAAACAAAGTCCTAATCCAATAGCCATTCTCTGCCTAATCTAGCCCCCTAACTGCAATGACGCCTATCAAATAGACCCACAAACAAATAGGATGTAGTCCAGTTTGCATTTATATTAAGTTTCTAACGCTGACAAAGTAATGTAATCAAAAACTTAGTTCTGGTCAAGCGTGCGCTCGTAGTGTGAGTCCTGATTAGTTCGACGCAGTTTAACGGAACCAGAACGTGCCCCGAATGTGTACGGGCTGCACGGCACACGTGCTGGCCGTTAGCTCATATTGATCCCTGTCTATGAGCAAGTAATTTGATATAAGCCTTGAGAAATTATGGAAGAGTTCGTTCTTACATTGTTTTACTCCGAAAGATTTTGATCGTGGTTATTGTCAGGTGGTTGTTTAACCTACTATTCTCTGTTTCTATGAAGCGCAACCGACTATGATATTTGTATAGGATTGCAATATTAAACTTGGATATTTAAATAGTTATTCTCCTATCGCAAAGTCCCACAGATAAAAGCAAACTATTCACTAATTTATTTATCAGGTCCACGTTAAACCTTTTCGAATTACATAAAAGACAGATCAAAAGCTTTTGTGTGCCTTTTTCGTGTTTTCTGGCTATCGGTTTTCAGCCCCGATTTTCCCATTACGGGCGCACATATTCAGGCCGGTATGCCGCAGGGCGGTAGGGCTGGCAGTCAAGAGATATACTGATTAGCGGTGACACGGACTGGCTGCGGCAGGCGTGAGCTGAATACACTAGTGATCGCCTTTTAGTTCTGCGCTCCTGGCACAGCAAAGCGAAATTCGATTGCTCGTAAATTTCGGAATTTAGGGGTTTGTTTATACGGTATAAGGATTTAGGATTGAATTTAAGTTTTCTTTAAAAAACTCTGTCTATTCTCTAAATAACTAACATAGAAAGGCTTATATAATTCCTCATTGGTAAATGTAGAACGTTAATTTTATAATACTTCCTAATTTATTGGAAAAGCGCTGTTCATTTTGAATTTTTGTCAATAAATTATTTTCCTCTATAGCTTTCAACTCCAATTAAAATTTCCGATGGCCTTTTGGAAACACCCGATTCATTAGTTCAAAATGCGATTCTGCTGTTACACGCCTCGTCTGTCAGTAAACAGAGTTGCCATTTAAACCTGTGTCAATGTAGTATTTCGAGAGTGCATTTCTGTTTTGTTGTTCTCGTAAATTTACAGGTGGAATTTTAAAGTCGATAGGTGATTGCATTGTGGCATTGTGTTGAATTTTAACGTGGAAGAAGTCGATTCTGTTGCTGCATTTTCTTTATATTTGAGACATGCATCGGTTTCTCAAATGTTTGTAATAGTTTACAGATTCATCCGGTTTGTCTTTACTTTGATTGTTGAAGACAAGGCAAGGATAGATGCAATCAACTGTCATGTTGGGCATGATTTGCTTGTATAGGTGCCAAGAGGAGGAATTTGCATCGTTATTTGCCCTAAATAATCAGCTGGATAAATCGTTAACTGACATTGACATAAAAGAGAAGGAAAATAACTTATGAAATTGCTCTCATAAATAAAACATGTCTGACGAAATCAAATCTAGACAGTCAATAAAGATTTCAGCAAATAAATTAGGAGACACTTTCATTTTTAATCCTGCCGAATATCAGGAGAATATAAACTGCTATATATCGTTTTACACATATAATATTCCCAGATAAAGGTGTCGCACAGTGTACGTGGGGTACATAATAAGTACACTGTGGCTTTTCTCTCACGTTCTCCAGGGTACCGTATGAATCGGACATGACACCATAAATAATGATAAATCATTGCTCAGAAAATTGGATTTGGTTCTGTAGTTGCATTATTTTTAGTGTATTACAACATTTGCAAGTTGTAAAACTAGATTGTGAAAATTCTCTATGTGAAATGTTTACTGTGTTTTTCCAGCTGTAAATCTTTTATCTGAGTAATGACATCTAAATAATATCGTCACACGAATGTTAACTGGTCTCCAAAGCATATTCTCCTACTAATTATAACGACCTTAACTTCTTTCCAAGATGCTTAAACACGAGTTTCTTCGTTGTCACTATCAAACACTTTGACACCTCTTTTGAACTTCACTTTAAAACTTCGTTCCCCTGTTTCCTATTCAGGACCGACCGCTTCCCGGACGTGACGTCATCGTTCCGTGTCGATATTGGCCGTAAGCCTTTTAAGGTTTATGAACACGCGATTGTTCTTGCATGGAAACAACACGAAACAGCAGTTAGTAATCGTAATTTTAGTTGTAGCGATAACAACAATGTTGCTACTTTGATGCACTAGGTAGATTCATGAGACGGGGAAATAAAAACTGGTAGCAGAGATAGATAGTGAAATAGATGAGCTTCTAGGGTATAAACCTGAAAATATAGAACCAGAACCAAAAATTAATGATAATCATGATGACGAAACTAGAACAAGTTAAAAAGTAAATGCATTTATATTATACAATCGTGCCACAACAGTGTATACAAAGAAAAAAATTAATGCACAAAGTACTTACACGCAAGCGAATGAAGATGGGATTGAAAAAAGTAGAGTAAACTCTAGAATAAAAGTAACCTTTTAACAGCAGCATCGAGTCTTGTCGAGCGTGCACTTTGGATCTTTACTAAGACTTTCAATATTAAACAATCGAGGTGAAAAAGAAAAGAGGATATTGCTGAGGCAAGAGAAATAATTCTGGTAAAAGTAAAAGGGTATTTTGTGAACTAAAGAAAGTACACTTTTGATGTTATCAGGCAATCAGTATTTCGCTCCAAGAATATACGTTTAACAACCTCGTAACTTAGGAGTCCTACTAGATTCTAATAAGATAGCCCACCTAAATGTCTACTTAACTACTTTATTGGGACTGTAATTGCTAAAATTGCTCGCCAAATCGACGAGCCCACATTTAATAACTAAGTTGCGAAATTCTAGGTGTGGTTCTGATAAAACCCAACATAGCACGCGATGCGACCGTACATCAGAACTATTGAATTCTGGTATAAATTATATATGTAGGTGTTAGTTAACCTTCGTTTAGTAAAAGCTCCGGTGTTTCTTTTTCTTTACGAAAACCATTTGCGCATCGAGTGATTTGTGGTTTTCGAATTTATTGATGTATTCAATTTATTGGTTTACAGTTAACGTTGGAATTGTTTCGGGTTAAAATAGAACCAGCGTTCTTTTGATGCTGAACCAGTGTTTCTTGTCAATGGTTTCGTGATCTTTATGGTGGAGCATGGCTTGTAAGTGATGACTGACAGTTACAAGGTATTTTATGATGTGAAATGGTAGCCTCTTTTTTGTTGTAAATGTTGTATTTTTTATTTCATGCATTGTAGCAAAAGTAAACAGCAATGTGTTCTGCATGTTTCTCTTCATAATCTTACCAACCAAAGAACATTAATCTTTAACAGGAAAGTCCAAAACATTGTTACAAGATTTTTCATGTATAGCATTTACGATGTGCACGTTCCAATTTCCAAGACAATTTCACAGACTACCCACATTTTATATGCCAGATTCATCCTTGTTATTTATAGAAATATTTGAGTCGCGTCACGATGTGTCTCTTTGATGTCGAGAAGTTAGCAGTCGTGGTTAAACCGAATTTAAAGTGTGGTTTGATGAGCTTACCCCTCTATTATATGCTGTTTTGTTATGAACTGGGGTTGAAAATTGTAGATGATTCTGGAGAGTATATTTTTTGTATGGGTTGGTGATGTTGTCTCATGTAATGAGTCAGCTTAAATAGAGATGACCCTAAATTTAACAATATTCAAATATCATCTGAAACAGCAAAAGAGGGATTTGATAGTGTATTCTGCATAGGCCTCAACACATCACTTCCAATCAAACAGCTCACACAAAAGCGAGCTAAACCAAGATTAACAACAAACGTAAACCTACAATAACTGTCTAATGCTGACGAATATAATTACAAAATCCAACGCCACCTAATATATCACATCAGCTCAGTCATTAATCATTAACCGTAGCAGGCAACGGTTAGGCTCGTTCGATTTATCCCGTTCAGTGTAACCGATTAGGGGCACTTTCAATCAAGATTGTTTGCCTGGCTGTGCCAAGTTTGCTGAGAAACGCGATGATTGACCCACTTAGTGGTACTGGGTATATTGTCGCCGGCAGCCTCGTCCGTCGGGTCCTTTTAATTGCTTTCTAAACATCGCTGTGTATGTACTCCATTTGGATTAACCCGTGTATGCGATAGCGGACTCAAAGGCTAGGAGTTTGTTTCTATTAAATTTGAATAAAGTTCTTGGTGTTTGTGGATACCACAGTCACAAGGTGATATGATAATGCTGTCTGATATAATCGTCTATAGTTGAATTTATTTATCTTTGTCAATAGCGTTTGTTAGGGCAGATCAGTACCAAGTGTTTTTGTCTTCAAACTTTGACCTTTGTATATTAGTAGTAGCTCATGTATCCTTGGGTTATTTCAAATATTTTTTACTAGTGATGCCGAAATATCTGATATATTATTGTGACCCGGACACGCTGATTTTTTTTGGACACCAAAAATACAATTAATTTCAGGCCATGCAAAAACTGAAATAGAAGCAGCAGAATGTTGAATCGGCAGTAGTATTTTCATAACCAAACCAGTTATTAAACATACTGAAATAGTAATCAAATAGTTTTATATCCGTGTTTGCTGTTTACAAGTAACAAATAAAACTATAGCTGTTTGTACTCGTTTGTGTACTCGCAATCAATAAATAATACCGGATGAATTCACCGGAATATCGGGTTGTTAATATTAGATAAAATGCGGTATTTGGTTGTTCCATCAAATTCTGCGAGCTATTATTACAAATTTTAGGAAAATAGTTAATTTATCCACATGTTTGACCTGAGTAAAATACCCAACATTTGCTTGAATCAACGCGAAAAGAAATTCGGATGGAAAATCGGTGGCGTTTAACCAAATGAGCAAAATTGCTAACTGGATAGAATGAACAGAAATTGTACGCAAAAATGCATAGGATCATCCTGGAAGAAAAACGCTGTCTGTTAATTTTATAAAATAAAATTGATAGGCCATTTCCAAGGAACATGACAGCCGGCGCAGACTCCACAAATCATAACCAAGCACAACGTATAGAGCTAAGCCAACAAGTTATTTATAGACCAATAAAAAGCCAATAAACATGTTGAACAAGCCAAAGATTCAAAGATTCTCAGGGCGTCTTAGAGGCGCGTCTGAGACGGCGATGTCGACCTAATTGTTGGCCGTTCAACGACACTCAACCCGGATGCTGTTGGCAGCCTTCGCAGGGTGGCTCTCTGGCTCTTCCTCGACCCCCTCTCTTTCTCCCTCCTCACCAGCCTGCTTTACTGAGGGATAATAGTATGTACTCGAAATATTGTTGGGCTAGTGACGCGAACTAACAATTGAAATTTTGTTTATCAGTTTTTGTGACTTGGATTCTGGTGTACCTTGATGATTCTTTCATCTTTTCATCAGTGTCGGTCAATTGTGTTTGTGACTTAATCTTATTGTGCCTAGATGATTATTTCTTCCCAACAGTGTGTGTTGTCGATGTGCTTTTAATTTGGTTGGTGTTTTGCTAAAATATTATATTGTATCGGGCTTGAACAATTTATTGGTGAATCGTTCACGGTATCTTTATTGCTTTCTAGATTATAAAACTGGAAGCTCATAAATTACCTCATATATAGTTTATATTTACTCGCAAGCACATAATTCTATGCATGTTAATCCCTTGAGATTTTGCGATCGAAAAGACGTCATAATAAATCGCAAATACCATTGAAATGTCTTTGCAATTTCGCGATATTTCCATATAAATATTAAGCGTATTTGATTTCTACTAGAAACAGTTTAAATACCTTTGACGTTTGCATTATCATCAGGCTTTAAAACTATCAGAATTTTTTAATTAACCAAAGGAAAATTTGAATGTCCACCCCTATCTAAGTAGTACAAGTAATTAGTTAAACATGTATTAGTGGATTAGATGAGTCATATTGTTTACCCCTGTGACTTCTGGCCTTGTTTTTCTTTATTACCTTATAGGCCTGTGGTTAATCAGGGAGTAATTATCAAGTGAAAGTATGTAGGTGTGTTATCGACTCTACGGTCATATGTAAAATTCATGTCTGTTATTAGCTTAGCAACTTTAGTAATTGAAACATGTTTGAGAGGCTTCGATTCTTATACATTAACATGAATCAATTCTTTAAGAACAGCATCTTCATAACATGGTGGTGGTATTTTATATCCTTTCTTTGCAATGGTTGCTGAGGAGGCCAGTGCGCGGATATTAGTAACTTAGTGGTAATGTTTACTTTGTCATTTCATCGTTATTGACAACTGTCATCACCTCTCTCTGATCGGTGCTCTTAAATTTTCAAATCAAAATAATGAATGCCGACAGATTGGAGAAGCATATGTCCAGCAGTGGCCTCCTATAGGCTGATGATGATAAAATCTAAAGAAACTTAAAATAAATCAAAACGATCCTTAAATCCCTTTCGTCATGCAAACTACAGGGAGCCCCGAAATAACGACACACAATTTGCAATCATCTTTACTTTACACGTCTCCCATATCTTCCGCTCGAGTTGGTTTTGCGTATATAAAATACGGAGGATACGCAGAACGCACCCCCCCGGCACACCCTCTATTGTGTATTCAGTACGGTTTATGGAGTACTTAACCCTCTCTTTTTGGCAAGCCCCGCCCGACAATGTTTCTAAGCGGCAATTGTAGTGAGCACGTGTATTTTAAAAGCTTAAGCCCACTTTACTTGGAACCTGTCGTAAAATATCAAACGTGTGCTAAATTCTCCTTCGTTAAAGCAGAACCTCCGAATGTTTGCGTTTACTTTGTAGGCTCAGCTGCCAGGTTTACGTTGTTTTTAATGTCTAATTAAGCAGATGAGTGCTCGTTTCCTGTTGTTTCTGGATCACGTTTAGGTTTATGCATGTGAAGTATTGCTTTATTACTATCAGCATTATTGAGAACTTGCATCTACCTTCTGTTTAGCTTATCCATGTTCTCTCTTGTTTTAATCTTATCTAGATTATTTTTGAGATCCTTCTAAACCTCAAAAACAAGTTATGAGGCGTTTAATCAGCTGCGCGTAACTTATTTCAGAAATTACTCATACATGACGTTGTTGATCTTACTTAAGTCGTCATAAACTGCAACATTAACTGTTTACTTTGTGTCTCAAAATTCTGAAAACAAGAACATTTATAACATAATGTTCTTTTATAATTCCCGCAGTGTCTTTATGCTACTTCTAAATTATGTACAACACTGCAATAAACCATCAGATGGCTGTATAGGGTTGTAAAAAGAATGTAATATCTTTGCAGGTGTTGTACTGCAGCTGACCCTCTCTGAAATGATCGATTGAGGCTTTGGACGATGTATGTGGAAGCTTTGTTATTAGAGTCAGGAATTGATTGAAATCTTGCGAAATAATTACCAAAGGTTATCTTGAAATTCATAATGCTATGTTCGTTATTCTGTTTCTTCGTTTATTTATTTGTTCGAATAGTTTAATAAACTACGAAACTATTACGATTTCACATTATATTTAATTGAGCTTAGAGCAGTCTATGCTACACTTTCATTGCTTTGTTATCTTACCAAATACATACTATGATTAATTTACTACTCTCAAAATTTTTTAAGCTTCCTTAAGTTCTATTAAATCCTTAGAACACGCACAAAAATATTATTCAATATCCTCACCTTTACCAGTAATTATGTGGGACGAGCACACGCCCCTGCGGAGTAGGTGCGAAGATCCCCCAGCCTTGTTTAATTATGCACCGTTCAGCGCTAAAGTGCACCCGACGAGAAGTTTTATAGTGCCGTAAATAGCGCCCAGGTTTCTACTTATACAATGAGAATAACGCAGAAATATTACTCCACTGAATCCCTTTGCTGTAATAGATTCTGATTTTATATAAAACTACGTCAGAAATATCTCTGCAGATTTTGCAGAGCTGATTCGTCACCAGCTTCCGGAACTCATTACAGTCAGAGTATCGTAAATTTCTCTCACAGAAATACTACGGTCTTAATTTAAGGCAACAACTGTCAGGAATTCTCGGAAAGTTTAATTTTATTTACAAATACATTCGCATTGTCAATTCGCAGATATTTTGTGAACGTCATTGGTTTCTTTGACGCAGGTGCGTTCTTTGGAGTTCTGACCTATATCATCTATTTGTAGTTCAAAGCTTTCTTCTGTGAACTGGCTCTTGGTTTTAACATGAAAATACCATATTTATTCTGGGTTCTAAACTTGTAATGTCAATTTTGACGTAACATGTTTTTCTATGTCTGAAACTTCTTAGTTCTTCATTTCAAGGTCAAGGAAAACAATTGTACAATCTAGAGTAATGATACTTTCACTACTATAACTCATACTAATATTCACTACTGTGTTAATAAACTAAATCACTCATGATATTCCGCCTTTAAATTTTCCTTATTAAATTATTATTCGTTCCGATATATATACTGAAGAGAGCTACTATATAGTCTCTGATAAACTGTGACTGCATCCGCCCACAATAACTACGTAGGCGGAACACATACATAGGAGTAGTAGAATCTTGTAATCCTCTGCCCACACCGGTAGGATTGCAGATTTTACTTCCACTCTATAAAATTGTTGTTATACGTTCGGATCTAGAGAGTTGAGGGAAGGTTAAGATGATAATGATGAGAGGCGTCCAATTGGAGAAGCCTACGTCCAGCTGTGACCTGCTACACAGGTTGAAAATACAGATGATGATGAAGATGGATTGATAATCTTTGTAGCATACTAAGATGTAAACCTGTTAGTTACTGATGTCCTAAGTGGACAAATGTAGGCTGATATTGTACATGATGACGAAAAAAGCTGTAGGAACCTATAGTGCACTGAAAAGAACATTGTATGATTTATTAATTGTAGTGCTTTTTGTTGCAGAGCTAGAGGGTTGTCGGGCGTGGTGCGGGCGGCGGCCGCGAGCCCGGCACCATGGCTACGGTGGAGGGGCGGCCGGCGCAATATGGCGTCACCCTACGGCAGCTGCGCGAGCTGATGGAGTCTCGCGGCGCCGAGGGCCTGGCCAAGATCAACGCGCTCGGTGGTCCGCAAGACATATGCAAGAAGCTCTACACATCGCCCACAGATGGTTCGTACCAATTCTTTATATGATCACTCTTAGCTTCCCTTTTTTGGGCTGCAGTACCTGCCTTATCAACAACGATGGAATCTTTCATATCCAATTGACTCAAGTATGCATTAACAAAATTGACAGCAATTATCTGAACTGTCTTTCCTTCGATAAAACGACTCTGGTGAATACCATAAACGTCTGGTATTTTAACTTCAGAACACAAATACAGAGTTCCTAAACTCATATGAACCACTACTTTCGTAGCTTTCATTAGTAAATTCCACGTGGACCGCAGAATTTCATAAGCACAAGAGAAATTGTTCGCCCTTTGATGATATGACAAGTTGATTCATAGCCGTAAATTAAATACGAATTCTTCAAAAATATAACGCAGTATTCCAATGTTTGAGCATTCGGTGATGTTGGAAATATGAGTCACAAAACGCTTGGTTTATGCATATGTAAGAACTATTCTTGAAGTCAAATATTTACATGAACACACAAAGGGTTTGTCAATCAGTAGTTTACTGTTTACAGTGTGCATTATTTAGTGTATTTCTTCGTATTGGAACTGTCTACATACTTCGTGGGTAACTGATTGTTTACACATACCATTGATAGCCCTTGCAATTCTCGCATTAAATTTTGACATATTTATTCAACCGCGACCTCAACGGACGACCTAGTTTCTTTTCCGTCTCGAAAATGTCACACTTTTGTCGTAACGTCAATCATGTCAACTTTGTTCTCTGTCATATTTGGCCTACCGTTTAAACACGACAACAGCGTCCGTAATGCTCTTTCATCAATCTAATCCAAACAAACTTTTAGGAAATTGGAGCTTAACGAAAATGCTCGAATAAACGTTCAATTTTTTCCTGAACATCAAGTTTAATCTTGTTGAACTGTTGTCAAAACCGCTATCAGATCGATAGCTATCCGAACTTCCCTAACAGGTGGGGTGGCTAGTGGCTCCTTATCCTTTGCACCCTCGATAATGTCCCCGATAACAGTTTCCTTAATAGCTTCGTCGCTTATACCTGAACCGCTGATAATAACTTGTTTAAGTAGGTCTTTAGATATTATATCGTTAGCTTCACTTCCGTGTGCTACCGTTATTTCATTAACTATTCACATAATGTCGTTGTCCTTAAAGGAGACAATGCCACGGCAACAATGACCGTTGAATGTCCTTTTATAATGTCTAGCTAAAATTAATCTCCTGCCTTATATTTTTCTGACTAGCAAAATATAATATTGGTACAGCGACCTCGGACTTCGCTCGGATTTTAATGTTAGCTCTAAAGCTTTGTTCGCATATTTTATCATCGTCTATTCAGAATTTAGTGTTATCAAGAAGGTTTAAAGAAACAAGTTCATAGATATTTAGTTTACTTACATAAATACTGTGACTATTTGGTGATGCTGAAAAATGTACGTAAAGCGATATTTGATAGTGCATCAACTTTTATGGATAGATGTTTACGAGTGTCGGTATCTTGCAAGGTATTTATAGTGGCTTTTAAATCTAAAAAAGGTTTTCACGCTTCTATCGATCTTCCGTTTCGTATGCTTTGCAGACTATATCTTAAAAGTTTATTTTTGTCACAAACATTTCTGTGTTGAAAATAAATGCTGGAATATTTAAGATTTTGAGTTCATACCAATTTACATACAAGGGAAACGTCACAAAAACAGACCACAAAACATGATTCAATTTACTGTGTAACAAAGCATGCGATTTTGACAGTTTTGAAATTTACTTTATCCAGTTCGGAAGTTTGTCAACACCGTACTTAACGAAGTTAAATTCAAAAGGTAGCCGATGTCGTAAATCTCGCCATAACAATATACAAGTTTACCTACAATCTCAGGTTGAGTTACACTCGCAGTTAAGTTAACCACAATCGGTTCGGAGACGGAGGTAAATCTCCGGGGGATGGTGCCTCTAGTCCTCTACGTGCTTCATAATCTAGTCTTGGACTTAGAACGTGCTCTCTTTATCTGCCTGTTTCCTCTCAAATCTACACCCTGAATTATTTTTGCGAACCGCCACTTACTTAATGTAGGATAAAGAAAATGGAGTCACATTTCTTCCTTGCCTCTCGCAATTTTATTACCTACCTCTTGAAATATTTCTTATTTGACATCATTGTAAAAAACTTGGAATACCTTGCCTTTAATCTCGCTCTTTTATGTTATTCGTTTATTTCTGTTTTTACTGGCGACTGTTTTACTGTATCCCGTTACAAAGTAACTCGAAATAGGCTATTTCACAAATACAAAACCTCGTGTCTATTACAAAGTGTGCGGTATTTGGCATCGACTCTCATCATAGCGACACTATCGGAGTCGACTTATCGATATTGTTCGGAAAATGTCGCGATACGTATCAACTAACAGACAGCGCCCATTTATTCCGACCCAACTTGCCTTCAGCAGAATGGATAGTTTGATTCACTGCCAAAGGAATATTGCAGAAAAAATATAAACTGACTCGATCACAATGTCAAAGTTGAAAGACCTAAAGTTGATGTTGACAAAACCTTTGTTGGGCCTACGGTACTGAGGCGCCAAGCTGAACCGTCCCTTGGAGTGGGAAAGGTCACACTGAGTACACGTTAAATGTCGACAAATGGCTTATTTGATCCCAAAGAGGACGTTTGCAGAAATCTTTGATTTTCGAAATAGCCGCAATGAAGAGGATCGTTAATTCCATCGTGTTGAAGGTCGATTGCGAGGCCCGATATATTTATGTCTGAATTCTTGCTTCTGTTTTTTTTAAGTGATTAGACTTTCGAACTGAATTTCGTTTTGCGAAAAAGCCACAGAACCTTCAGAAGTGAATACAAATAGCCTTAATTGAGACGTCGTAACAATCGACGCTGATGTTGAATTAACGTTTGAAAGCGATGTTAAAACCGACCGCGCTACCTAACAGCTGCCAAAGTAAACAGTCGAAATTAAAGTTTTCCCAGTGAAAACGGTTGGAGACAATTCCGCAATACCCCACGGCTTGAGGCGAGATTAGCATTCTATAAACCGGCACTCTCGACGGTTTGAAACGTCCGGCTCTATCTTTAGTTTAGTAGATTTAACGCTGGGTTTGCAGTCGCCGCTATAAACCAAGTTTACGAACTACCTGCGTAAGATAGTCTTGATTTAATTTTCGACGAGGACAAGGACGCACTGGACAAAGTCTCATTCAGTGTTCAGTCATTAATTAGGACGCTTGGAATTTCGAGTCTATTTCACAAGGAAATTAATGGTAATGAGCAAAGCAATTCATCAAGTTTATACATAGCTTGCTAACAGCCTTTAGTACTTTCAGAAAATGGAAGCACTACTTAATGTCTCCTTGGTTTAAAGCTATAGGTACTACAAAGAGGTACAATGTACAAATTATGCTAACGGACGGGTAGGAGAAAATAGAAAGTTTTATGGAAAACGTGGAATGTGTCATGTCCTTTTAATGCATCTCGTAATCTTGTTACTCACACTTTGCTCATCAAAAAGTAATTAGCGCCAACTAAAATATGCTATGACTAAAGTGTGGCGCTGTGCACACCGCCTCGCGAACGTGTCGCGACATAAAACGTCTAGAGGTTAATAACATCGCGGAATTTTTATACTTTTCATGAAAATAGAACTAAATGTTTTGACAAAAATCGAAGGGTTCCAAAACTATGCTTCAACAATTCTCATAGACAAACGCGTAAGACTATCTCAGGCAACACATCAATATTTGCTTAATTACATGAAAAGGTCACGTCTGAGCGGCAATACTCTCGGATGGTGTCATGGCGTCCTAATTAATAAATGTCTGCACCCACTCGATGGAGGCCTAATACAGGAATTTAGTAGGACTTTATGGTGCCCATGCCGTCCTCGTTAATGAGGTCACGCGTTACTCAGCCCATTCAACCTATACCGTGGTGCGAAATATTAGTGTTACACGCTTTGTTATTTCCTTCAACGTTCCTACCTTTACTGTTTCGCTTCAAAAATCTTTCACATTAATATTTGTGCTTATAAATGAACAATTAACTCACAACCTTGCATTTTTTATACTTAAGTCATTTTAAGTCTGGTTTCTGCTTAATTTTGGGCGCCATCCATCCATGTCATGTCCCACGTCAATCGCAAAAATCCTTTACTACCTTTATCATGAAAAGGCCCGAATTTTATGTTCCCAAGTTCGGATCCCGTCTTGATGAGTCTGAGAAACTATTTTATATCCTCCAACATTCCCGACGTTTTGTTCCGAAACGGGAATTACCAATGAAACTTGAAGACGTTGTATCGACTTGACCTTTATTTAGAGTTCGATAGGCCTCGAGGGGCTAAAAATACATAGAATAACTATTGATATTGTTGGAGCCGACGAATTTGCGCTAGAATCTTGGATTCGTTCCCTTTATAGTGCGATCTGTGTCAGATCTGCTGACGTAACAAGCAAAGATGGGTGCTTGATATAAAACCTTGATGTTATAGATCCAAGTGGCTATGTCTTATATTGAATCTTTGACTACCAAATATTGAGTGCATATTTGTTGTGGCGCTTATTACTTTAAAACAACAAAGAACAGACACTAGTGTTAAACCAACATTCCTTTAACTGTCGTTTGAAACATCTAGACACTGATACAATCACATCAGACTTACAGAGGGCTTTCAAAAGTCCTCCTTCTAAGTTGTAATTCTATCTGGCAATACCGGTAACTAGCCCCTCAAGCTAGTCCGTTGACTCTGATTCGATTCAACGAAGGTTCTATTGAAATTGAACTTAGTAACATCGTATAAAAATTTAATGCAGTCGATCCTCAAACGTTGTCGGTAAGTTAATCTGTGTCATGACAACGTCTACTGAATTGTTTAAATTGTTTTGTCGTAATCATTTCGTTGAATGTGAATATGTAATTTGAAATCCATTTGCCGTATTCTTGATAGACAGTTGAGTCGTAAGTTTCGGGTTATTAAACGAACGATGACATCTTTAGAGACTTACGTTATCCGTTGTATGCTCAACAATACCACAAAAAATCCACGAAAAAACATAAATTAATGAAACTCATATCCTGTAATAAACTGTAAATTACAAAGTACACCTTCCCCATATATTTGACAGTTGAAACTGCAAAAATTATGTGCGCAAATAGCAACCGTGACTACGGCTGATAGCGACTGTAATATTTCCCTCGGACGGACCAGTCACGCGATTATAGACCATAAGTAAAACATAATTTATACACTTTATCGACATGTCCGATACATTTTGGCAGACAATTAGTTAATCACAATTTCCTAAAGGTTTATTAGTACTATAAATATTAAGCTGTTCTTTATATAAGCGCCATTGTCGTTTATTAATAGAATAGTAATTCGGTTATCGGTTCTCTGTTGCCGATAAAAATTGTGGGTTATCGTCCAACGTTCCTATCGGTATGAATTTCCTTTCCCAAAATATTTGTTGAAGTACTTAACTGTACGAACACATCGCTAATGATTATTACTCATCTAATACACTAGATTATAAGGTTTTAAGTTGAAACTATATAGAACTGGAGTTCAAATGTATGTATTATCGCGTGGATCAATACCAAAGTTTCGATAACATTGTTAGGTTTGTTTGAAACGGTGCCGGATTGAAACGTACAGGTGAAAAGGAGTATTAACTGGAATTCAGGAGAATAATTCGTGGCATTGGCTTCTAATTAATTGATTAATGAATTCGGCTGGCAATTACTCGTTTTCAATAATGAAATTAACACGATCTTCTTACGAGTTTTCCATTTGTGGTTACAACCAGTTTTTGCCAACCCGCATTTACAGCAAATGCTTTTAATATCCAACACAACACCATGTAAGACTGACGTCATTCCTGATTCAGAGACACTTCCTGAATAAAACAAAGGCACCATTTATACGGTCATCCGAAGTTTCCTTTAACAAAACCTCTTTAACTCTACAACGTCGTAAGCTCAAGTATATTTCCCAAGCATCGGTCAAGTGACACGTGTAAATACTTGAATAATTCATGGCACACCCTAAGCTACCAATTTAGGGATCCACAAATCGTCCCGAGCGAATAAATTAGGTGGAAACCGTACAGAACCCATTATCCTTGCGCGACCTTTTCGTACGTACTAAGTTAGCACTGTGATTGTATAGTACGGTACGTGTACCTATTCATATATGGAGTTACAAAATTATATGCTTAGTTACAATTAGACTTAATTATTCAAGAAAATTTGGGCAAGTCTGACAATCGAAGTACTTATTTGTGATAGAAGGCACGCCATCATAGATAAGTTCTGCAAAAGTGCAAACGAATAATGGAAGAATATAAAATGTCTTGGAAAATACTCGTTACACCTAAAAACTTTTTACAATCAAGAATCTTGCCGCCATTCTGGCCGTTATTCAGCTTAAATGCAATTCACCACACCAATATTTATTCGTGTAACGAAGCTTGAATCGCCGGCAGTTCTCGGAATCGAAAGGCTACCGGAATGTGCAAATGAACTGCAATGCCCATATGCCAACGTGCACCAAGCTTTAATGAGACAAATACCAACAAACATTGGTGGAACATTCAGAGCCAGTCTTCTTCGTCGTCGTGTCGATGGCACGCACGGCAGTCAATTAGATTTTGTTGGCCGCAAACATCGCCACTACCATGACATCGACGATGGCTGCGCAAAGGTCACCATGGCTGCAGTTTTTGGGACACAGAGGGCAGGATAAGAGTCTGACCCAGTTAAGTGGTTAGTTAGAAAAAGCTTCAATTCTCCTGAACAGTAAATGAAAACATTGATATAGTTGAATGAAAAAAAAGTCACACAAAACTTGACCAAGTAACGCTTGACCGCTCTGCGGGCTTTAAGGATTCAAGCTTCGATGAATCCAACGTTTGTCCATACACCGTCAAACATTGGCACCCAACACGCGTATCTTTTGCATTAATAAATTCAGTTGGATGCCGTCACGGCTTGAATTATGCGAACCTTGTACTACAATTGAAATAAGCATCAGTACGGATGAATGAAATTTAATCTTAGTACACCTAGGTAGTGCAGTCAATAATAGTGTCGGGATTTATTGCATTTCCGAGGTCTTGCTAAATCAAATGTTTTTGCCATTAGCGATGTTGATGCTGTATAAACAATTTTAAAAGCATTTACATGTAATGCAAGCACTTTTTGTCAAACAGCTGAATTAAAATCTGCTGGTTTTTTCATCTCTTTAAATGATGTCCTCTCTATAATAAATTCTCTAGTCTCTTTGTTTTCGTCTACCACTAAAAATCTGTTTTGTGAGCAATGTCCAATGCTACTTAAGTTTGGCAATTCTTCAGGCTATTTCTGATGCAGATGGCCGATGGGGCCGAAAGATTCTGGAGTGGCGACTGCGTACCGGAAGACGTAGCGTTGGAAGCCCTTCCACAAGGTGGACCGATGTCCTGGTGAAGGCTGCAGGAATCCGCTGCGATAAGCACAGCACCGGCCGAAGTGCCGGTGGCTGGGAGAGGACTATGTCCAGCAGTTGACGTCTTTCGGCTGAAATGATGATGACTAAAAATCTTACTACAATGGACTCCTAGAACCTTCTTAATTAATGTTGTTGCAACGGCCACTTTCATGCAGAACTTTTAAATTCCCGGACTAAATATTTTTTCTAGTAACTCTCCTCCGTAATTAATCTACAGAGTTTTGTAACTTCTGAAACTAATGAACACCGTTTTCTCTCTGAACAAACTATAAACTAAGAACTTGGATTCTTTCGAGGATTTTTGTTACAAAGTTTTAAAACGGTTCATAAAGTAACCTCCAAGTGAGTTTTTAATTCAGTTTAGCCCCATTTTCCTGCAACTTGTCTAAACTAGTTCGGATCAAATAGCAAGGTAGCACACACAAATCGCATTAGATGTAATCGAGGGTCGATGCAGTGCGGCTATTTGCGGCTGAGTGACGTCGATGAAAAGGGTTATAGGAGTAGAAGGACATCTAACAGACCGGATCTAGATTATTCTGTTACTAATCTCTTTGATGACTAGGTAATCAGTTGACGAACAATAAGGATGACTATGCTCAAAACAATAGAATGATAATTTTCGCACCTAGGTAAAATTCAGTTCACGCCCTACCCATTAAGAAAAACGACTAGAATGTTAATTCATACACCTACAAGTTAAAATACTAGAAATACATTTAAATTATACTCAGGTCGAATCGTTTTATCCTAACGACGTACTAATATCTCGATTTCATACATAACGTCCAGATTAATATTCCGATTGTAGCAGAACAATCCACACATCAAACGTGCATCTCGATCGGAGGCCGGCTGTGAAGTGGGGCGGGGCGGGCTGCGATCCTATGACGTCATACCGATGCTCTCGAGCCTACCCTCATATGTCTGCGTTTGACAGCTCGTACAAATGATGCTCGGTCACGTCGATCTCATGAACCCATTCCCCTTTGTTTTACAGCTTTCAACACATATTGCCCACCTAATCGATTTTAATATTGAACTTGGTGAAAAGTACCATAAGTATATTGGTACGTATAGAAAAATCTGTAATCGTAGTCAAGGTCGCGGCAGCACCATTAATTATGGGCATTAATTTGTTTCAGGGTTGAACGTATACATGTGCTTTTCTTTAGGTGGTGTGTTAAAGGTTCAATAATTCAGCTTAACCTTGCAACAACACTTTGTTCAGAAGAAGAATGTGTACTAATATTTAGACTTGTGAGATCCGGCGAAGTCAATCATTTGATCCTGTAGATCGGACGTGTGGAAATAATGATGAAGTCTAAAACTTAAAGATTTAAGAACTCAAAATAAAGAAAGTAAAAGAGAAAATCAAATTGATAAATACAAAAAAAAATATGTAAAAAGTGTTTTAGTCTATAAAGCAACATCGATAAAGCCAGCCAAGGTCTATTAAAATGATTTGTACAAAACAACTCGAGTGTAATGCATGGAGAACAGTGTTAAAATTAGAAATGATATCATTCATATTATTGTTTAAAACCTGCTGTGACTTGATCCCTCACTTTGCAATGCTAAGTGACCATTTTAGCTGCCTGAGTCATATCAAGATTAGGATCGTATTTTTAATGCCACGGGGCTGCAAATAAAATGGGGAATTTATTAAAAACAAGGTGAATTTTTCCCCCATTTCTCTTTGTAATTGACCCCACAATTTGACTTTCTGCCGGTCGTAATTTCGTTCGCGTGTATACAAAATGGAGCTCAAATGATCGTCGCTCAAAGTAGAATTGCATATCTATTACAAAGAAAAGAAACTAAATGATACTCATTGTTGATTGATAAGCAGACAGACATTTGCCTTTTTTAACAATTACCAGTTGTATACCAAATCGATTTTTTCATACAACTTTATTGACTTATACAGTATGGTATTCGGTAAATAGTATTAGTAATGCAAGCTGGTGGTTATTGCCCCCTGGATCGCGTGCACACGAATTGTTTACGCTACTCGGATTGAAAGCCAACTAAACTAATTTGTGTAACAGTTCTTGTAAGTAACACCGTGTTGAAACGATAATAGACTTGTTAGGTGCAAGCATCTTGTACAAAAAGTTTGCTAATGCACTACTTAACTTGAATAATTCACACCTTAATTTGTGGTTTTACTGTAAATTGTTTCGCTTTTCTTCTATTTACTTTTTACTGAGCGATGTTACCTGTTGTTTTAGTGTTTCTATTCTAACTGTAATTTTTTTAACATTCCAACTTCTAAAAACGAACAAGCAAGTTCTCCCATCTCCTTTAATTTATTAATGCCAGCAAAAACTGCACCTTTATCTTAAAATGGATGACGTCAATTGTCTCCAACCTTCCCTCCACCACTCTTATCGAGGTTTATACCTTGAGGTGTCCATGAGCCAGTTGCACCCTTTTGCTTGGCTGAACGCTCTAAGCGCGCCCTTAGCTCTGTAAAGGCCAACTGCGGTTAACACCACTTGTGATATAACAGCTGTTCTTTCAGAATTATTCAGTAAACCGATTAAGTATGTTTTTTTCAAAGAGGACAGAAAGCTTTTAATAATGTTTCTTTCCTGTTTCATCCTCTGGATTTCCCAGTAACTACTTATATTGGCAAGAATATTGTACGTTTTTTCACGCCTCATAAAAATCTTTTTGAATGATTTTTCAAAAATTTTACTAACAAGTGTTTAACCCATAAGTTCACACAACTAAAATTCTTTAACAATACGAAGTAAAATACCATGTAAAAAATAATCACATCATTATAATTAATATGACATCATTTGACGGAAATGTTTAACGCCATGTCATAAATAGGTCCCACGTCATCAATGAGTAATAGTTGTCTAGATAATTTTATAACTACATGATAGTTCTCGTCAACATTTTATTAACATATTCATTCCAATTTCCTCTAAAGGCTTTGATCCGGTTTTGACTAAATGGCTGTGCGTATTAAAAACATGCTCTTCATCCTTGTAAGGTAGAGTCGTAATAATATGAACGTCGTTACATTTTACATTTTTTTAACCTTAACCTTCTTTATTTTTGTTCTGTGTTGCTGGTTGTGTCATGAATTCATTTGAACACTTGTGACGTAAATATGGCAGTCATTCCTCGATCTTCCAACATTTTTTTTTGCTTTAACAGAAAAATTATGATACACTGATGTGGTCAGACTTTGAATAAGAATTTACAATCAATGACATTGTACAAGACAAAACAGCTATGCCGTCATCGCTTGAGGCCGTAGTCACTGCTGTGACCAGAATACTTTAATGACGTGTGATGATGTCATAAGATGCGAAATGATTAACATTATCCCATTGTTTTATTGCGATTCACCCATTAGTCTTCACGACAAGTAGGTTAACTTAGTCAGAGTATAATAAAGTAACAGTACTATGTCTCGGCGGTGACATTGAAATAACCACGGCCGCTTGGTAGATAAAGCTTCCGTGTTCATGAATAACTGCCGCGCACTCGATACTGTTGCGTGCTGATATACACTGAAATTTCGAAACGCATCGTTTCGGCCATTTTCTATGAAGATGTAATACTGTTACTTATTTGTACTGTGACTTAATCAAACAAGTTTTTAATGACGCAAAGGTGGTTAAGAATTAATGACACAGAATTGGAATAAAAGCAAAAGACATTGTTTAACCTATAACTAACTAATAGAATAATCATGGTTTACTAACTATGCTTTTCGGTTTAATAGACACCGTAACAAGCCCAAAAGTTCTTGCTCAAAATGAAGCTTAACCGAAAGTTGCTAAAAGTTTATAACTACACTTTGAGCAGTATACTTATTAAAGACAAGTTAGCGAAGAGTTATTGAGTCAGTGTGACTCAATATTTAAATAGGTACTATGTTAGATCAGTAGGTTACAATGTTCCAAATAAACCTTTTTAAAGTGACTAATTTGTATGGAAAACAACTCCATACAAATTAGTCATTTTGTTAAACTTTACGGAAGTATGACACTACACAGACGCAAATTACAACCGCAGTGATTAATTCATAAAAATTGTTTAACGAACGTTAATTATGAAGATAATATGACTATGACAATATGACTATGACACAGAATTACAAAATAATTTCCGTTACTAATAAATTGAACATTCATACACATAAGATACGTGGAAAACGTGGAACTAGAAACTATTACAAAGATTACAGATCTTAGCTGCACTCTTAAATTCCGATCCTGCTTAATATGAAGAATCACATAAAGACACATAACTGACTACCCGACTAGAATACGATAGTGACGTATGTATGATGTCATCCAATAAGACCGCCGATGAAATTGGCGCCATTGTTTTTGTATCAAACAAATATATCTATGACATCAAATATGAATTCCTTGGTAATAAAGGCGTAGGCATTTAGCAGCTCCTTTAAGAAAAAAATAAGAATTAAATTCGGATAGCAACAGCAACTTTTCAAGATATTTATTTTTGTTAGTACTGAAATCAGATTTAGGAAAGAGTGAATTTGTTATTAAAGCCAGAAAGAAAGCAGTCGCTATTGTTTGAAACGGTGAAGGTGCTTGAATTTTTTATTTAGAATAAATTGGCAAACATGAAAACCATAAAAAATCGCGTGATAAATCGTTCACTTTCTATACCGTATCGATATCAATAAGCTCAACACGCTATGTTAAACTATGACCATTATGTCTGTAGTAAAACTGACTACCTCACAAGAAATCTTACAGTTGTTCTGAGAACGGATACTGTGGTCATCAGCTTCTTGTGACTATCCAGTACCCTCATTGCGTAACTTATTTTCGTAAGCGATTATGACAAATTTGTTTCATTTTGACAGTTCAATAAACATTCATTGCGTTATTTACGTTTTTGAGCAGATTTTTTTTCCAACTTTTGAAGCAATGGATCAGCAATCTGTTTCAAATCGGAAAAAATTGTGATAGATCGTGTATTATGCAGTCAGGCTATTATGACAGACTCATGTACGGTGTCTTCTATAATATGCTGTGCAGTGTCCTATTTTATTCTGAATTTCTGGACAATGATCTCAAAAATGTATTTGCTTCTATAACGACCTTTATGTCTTTTTCAGATAAGTACAATTCACCCTTTGTGTTCCTTTGGGCATCGTTAATTGCCTTCGTGCCAATATCTTCTTGGGCGATCATTTTAAATTCTTGAATACCGGTCTGGGAAGCAAATGTTCAGACTTCATACAAGTCAAATTGATAAAATTACGTATTCAACTAATAAAATTGTAAATGTCGACGCTTTGCATGTTCAAGTTGCAATCCGTCTGATAATTCACATGTATTTTCATGACATATTGTGTTCGCTAGTGTGTGCAGTGGACACTATATGCGAATGTGACTCATTCCCAGATTGTTCGTAGAAAGACAATAGCATTATATTATTATATCAATTTCGAGGAACACACCAGTTACTGAGACAACAGTAATTAAAACAATAATGTATGTATGAGAATTTTCAATTACTCCGTGTAATGATTACAGCGATAATTTTGGATTGGTGGTGCCGTTTCAATAAACAACATTATTGCCGTTGTTTCTGTGTTTATTGGAACAGCTTCTGATTTATTTTTAAAGTTTTATTAATCAAAATTTGGGTTTTCCAATGTCATTGTTGCCAGGAATAGCTTTGAACAAGGAATTCATCAGTACGGACTAGATTAATTATTTTAAATTACGCTACCTATTAATTTCTGTAGGTACATATACATTTGTAATATTCATACTTCATGCATGAAGTATTAAGTCTTTAGACTTAATACTTCATGCATGAAGTCTTCCTCCTTATGGATGAAGCCTTGCCTGGTCTCAAAGAAATGAACACGGAAAATGCTTTATGCAACCTTAATGATGGATGAGAAATAAAAGTAAGCCAGCATTGTTACGACCATTACATTGTTCAAAATAGTAATCTATAAATCAAAGCTTTCAGAAGTGCAAGAACACCATTTGTTTTCTCTACAAGCAGTACGATTCATTCTTGTAAACTTTAAAGAAATAGATGAACAGTATTTTTATATTTCCAATAACATTCGGAGCTCTATTTATAGGAAGTTTCACTTCACGGTATATTTTAGTATCTGTAATTTTCGCATGTATACTGCGAGCTGTGCGTTGACCTCCCTTTACATTATTTTACATAACGAAGGCTAATTGGCTTTATCACCGCGTCCGCTATGTTAAACTAGGACCACAATCTACATTTTGTATTCGTCACGAAAACTAGAATGACTTAATTCGCCCTAATGTTTATTAAAACAATTTTCAGTAACTCAATCCGCAGTTTTATTTTGTCCTCGTCTCAGTTTCAAGGTCGCCGGTATTGATCTCTTCGAAGGCATTAGCCTAAATAGTAACATGATAAGCGATGCTCGTGTACATCCACAGCCATTACGTAGAATAAAAGACGGTCCCCGTCCGACTTAACAAATAAACCACTAATTTATGTCTAGTCGACGGACGCGGCGCCTTTGTTGCGGCCCCGTTTTTCGCCTCCGAATCAATTTCCATGATGACGTCACCCGCACCCCCCTCGATCCCGACCCCTCTCTTCACCCCCCGGACCGCGCCCGCCACTAGGAACAGGAATACGACTACTTCCGCTCCTTATGTAGCAATGTCTTTTCTCTTTATATTTTCCTTTTCTTTCTATTTTCCGTCGACTTACATAAACATAAATGGTGATCTTCTCCGCCTGAATATTTCAGCGACACTTTCGGACTTTTCCAGCGATATCTTATCAGAACTTATTGCTTTACTAGCAGTGGATAATTTCATTATACCACGATACCACGTTATAATTTTTTTGGTGTACCACAAGGCGGCCGCTGTGGCGCGCTCGGCGCTGCATAGTTTTAATTATGAATTCTTATGTTAACTCTGGAATCCTGCACATACGATGATGAAGTACTCGCGGTGAAACACGCACACATACATTAGGCAACAACTGAGCTAACGGAAACATAAACCGTAAACTGTATACCTAAAACGAAACTCTAAATTCGTGCGCAACAGAAACAAACCAGGTACAAACGGTTTATGATTGAACGCTAGCAGGTATTTTCGTACATAATATTAATGCTGAGATTAAAATAAACCTTAGATTAACGAAAGACGGACGACTGGCTTACCTCCTTAAACAAATAACCAAAATGTTCCTCACCACACGTTACACAAGCCCGTTATTGAGGTGCTACATCATTTTATTTACAGCTGTTGCAGGTTAATGTGGTACAGCAACATGAAACAATCGAGATATTTTTGACGCCATACCCCGCACTATAGATAGGAATGCTCGCCGTATCAATAACGACTTTACCGATACGTTTGCAACGTTACATTACTGCATTGAATCCTTTGAAGTTCGCTCTCTATCAGCACGGAAACAAAATCAATACTATTACTATTCACGTTTTTATTTCCATTGTGAAACTTTCCACCATGAGTAAAACGATCGATATGTTTACATCCAATTTGGCAAACGGCAATAATTTTAACTACAGTTGCATAACGACCTGTTGTCACCAAGGTAATAGCCCTGAATTCATTATCTTGTGTCATTTCATATCGCTTAATAGCAATACCAAACGAGCTGAATGCTTTTATAGTGTGCGAACACGTCATAGCTGAAATGAAGCTATAATTGTAAAAGCGGTTGTAGGACAATTAGCGCATGCGACCCTACGTTACAATTAACACTGAACTGCTCCACATACCTTAATCCTCACGTTTTTAGCTCGTGGATCATTAGTCACATGATTTCTGATGTTCCCAGACACATAGAAACGAATTCCGAGACATGTTTTGCGACGATCAGAAATAGAATGCAGCGGGTACTAAGCGTGTTCGCGCTGTGCCGACGGGCGATGTTCGCGTCCCGCTCCGTCTCGTACCCGGCACGTAAGCGCGTCCCTTTCGTGCGCACTCACTTCATTGTTTCAGCGTGTAGCTCCGTTGGCCGGCGGACTGAAATAGGTCGGGAGCGTCCGAAACAGACGGTTCATGCTATCGAAAGCTATCGCGAGGTCACTGCCGGAGAATCACGACACGACCACATTCAATTCCTGAAACTGTCATTTTTCTTCATCACAATAGACAGTTATTCATCGTTGATTGCACAATCGTTTGTATTTATAAAGCGTAGCATCGACGTTGCCTCGCAACTAATTATAGTACAGTATTACATACCGAAAATAGAGCAATAACACTCTCACAACGTTACGTATGTACTGCAGTAAGCAATCAACGGATTGTTTCCATAACTGTTACTGGTATTACGTAACAAATTGTATTACTCGCGTACATTACCGGCGTACTATGCGAAACACGGCGTAGTAATCGCGATTTAGTTGTGACCTCTATCTACTTGTTCAGTGATCTCTATTCCTTTTGTAATCCTCCGGGTAATCTCATTGAGGCAGACAAATGGTTGTGTCTAATGTTTTCTAATCTTCGATCCCTTTTTATTCAGGGTCGTGATCAATTTGCTCCAACAATAGTTTGTTTCGAATGGAGGAATATTTATAGACTTGCTGCTATGTTACATTATTATTACTTTTCCATTTGTAAACATAAGGTACATTACTCGTATCCTCGATATCGACGTTGATGTACAAATCAACATCAACTTTTCCATTTGCTTTACCAATTACTGTAATATCAAATCAAAATAGTATCTCACCAGTAACGTCATGTTCAACAATCAAAGTATATACTTCCATGATATTCTCTTTATATTCCTCATAAGACTCCTCTATAAACAGGAACGTGTAGTTTACGCGTTCTTTAATAAAAAAAAACATCGGTATTTCTTTGGATGTTAGATAGCGTTGTTTCCCCACGTAATTTTTCTGCCGTCTCGGGGGAGAAGGATGAATACCAGCTAAACGGAGAACATTATTCTTAACAACCTTTGCGTGTATCAGGTGCTTTATTTATCTTCCCTACCCTAAATTCGGGGTTGGAAAAGTAAGATTGTCAGATGCATGTCAAGATGGTTTGAAAAAGACAAAAAAGTGTAAAAAATGTATGCTTGAAAAGCCTTGCTGTATATTTCCATTTCAAATCGGTTCTTTTTGGCTTTCATCTGTATCAATTATTTCATCAATTTATGGACACGTTTGTTGCTAAATTTCTTCACACCGTATATCTGCCACGAAAAGGGCGAGAAATTCCACACGACAATCGATATCGGAAATGTGCGATTTGAACATTTTTGCATGTATCTGTTCAAGGTTGAAGTCTTCACATATACTATGTATATGCAAGATTCCTATCAAACGCATTAGCATTCCTTAAAGACCATTTCCATATCTTGCCATCTTTCTCATAAATGCTAAAATATTATTTTTCCTTTTACCAATGACACATTGTACTCTTGTGGTCTGTGACCTGTAGGTAGAGGTCGTGTTAGGAACATCGTAAACAGTTTCTTGTGTTCATACAGTTATATGTTAATGTTAAACAGATGTGTTAAATATTATTCCATATTTTTGTTAACATTTATAGCTTATGGCTTTTGTACTCTTGGCTGGTGTTTGTTTTTTGGTTTATTAATGCAAGTTGTGTTGATTAAAACTGTGTTTTGGAACCGAAAATGTTCTACGCAATTTTATCCATTTTGTATAACAGTAACTGTTTTTGGTAATAATCACAATAAAACTTCCTTTGATTCAAAAACAATTTATGAAAGGTCACATTGGCAAAAAGGTCTGGAAAAAAGGCAGGAGCATATCCTTCAACTAAAATCCCGAATGAATCAAAACTCTAATAGCAAATTATGGAGATCTTTAACCAGTGTTCAATTGCTACTAAAACTAAAAACCCAAGCATTTGGCATACAGTAGCCCAGTAGCCCTTCATAAAAACATGACTCATACTCTAGTGGCTCCATGAATTTTGATGAGCGTTGACTAGCAGTCACTCAGCAATGTCACAGCCCTTTGATGGGGTTTGCCGACAATTTGTCATTGGCGTTTCCCTTCTATCGCCCCTATAAAAAAATGTAATGAGATTTTTTCGTCCAGTTTCGTGTAACATGATGAATTTTATGGCAATTTTTGGGTCAATGTGACTTGCACATCACGCGAGATTAGTATGGACATTAATTAGTTTACGCTTTGTGGTGGCGGTGAAATGAGAATTATGTATTTGATTTTTTTAAAGGCAACAACCTTAACTTCTGAGACTGCTAACATATACATCGTAAATATTATGACAGCTTTGAATAAAATATGATTTTATTCTAAAATAGACTGGAAGCTCTGAAGGGTCGCAAAATAGTACATATTCAAAGTGCAAATTCTGCGATCTCCCAGCCGCCGATCTGTCTATTTCCAGACCTAAGCCGGTTTGGTTGGATCGATTCTAGAAGCGAGTATAGATGCCGTTGTTTATTCCACAACAGATGCGAAATTAAGAGCTATCGACACTTTTCAAGTTCAAGAATATTACAATAAATCTACATTTGCTAATGAGGTCTTTAAACTCAGGTTCAAGGGGAAATAAGTTACTTAAGACATTGAAGACAAGGAAGGTTGATTACTATTCGCCTTTTATGTCTAGAGGAAGCAAAGTCCACAGAATTTTCCAATCCTGGCCTGTTGGTTTCCTCAAAGTTTCATTGGGTTTGAGAGCCTTTTGGACAGCTACACACTTAGGTTTACAGAAACTTCATCTACTCACTACATAATTAACTTGCAATCATACCTTACATCATTCCAATTATTATTAAATAATTTACTTAGCAACCGTACAACCTCTGCCAGTTTCAATTACTGTTTTGTTACTCCAAGCTTCTGTTTATAACTGATCATATAGTTACTATGAATACGAGAAAATCATTCTACTTATGTACTTTAGCTAGATCTATTTCCACCTTAACATTAAGACGATAAGGGAGAAATTTGTTTGGAGCACTAAAAGGAAATGTTTTCGGTACATTGAGTGCCAGATTCGCAGTTGCTTGCCTAATTACACTTCTTTGATTTTGACAGGGGATGTAATTGTAATAACACTCGGTTATTTTCACATGTTTTTGTGTTTATGTTTCCATTTCAGTTTCTTATTCTTACAAGAAAATATTTCTCTTTAAATTCGTGCTCAGCTAAAAATAAATCAAGCTTTTCATGTATGTCGTATGAATTTTCTGTGTAATTTTTGCAAAGACTTTCATGTTTCAGCAGGTAGGTAATAAGTTACCTTTAATATTTCTGTTTCAGAAAATTACAAATTACTCCAGTCAAAACCTCGAAAGACGTTAATATGATAAAATACTAATTAAATACAGTTTTCGATAATCCAAGTACCGAACAAAAATGTTCGACACACCCCTACTATAATCTCTTGATTGAGTTAACGGTAACGTACGCGTTAGCGTAAACGTAAATGCGTAGCCTTTCCGTAGTGACCCTAGTAATCATGATCTCACATGGCAAGGATTAGCTATTACTATGAACACAAATCGCTGTTAATAAGCACGACATGCTGGTTCAAACCACCTATTCGACCGATACAAGTCTCTAATCGAGAGTATCGTGACAACATGAGCCACTTCATGGTTAACGTTAAACACTGACATGGCAACCCATTGTTCCTTGAAGACGCATAAGGTAACCCGCTTCGCCTTATTAAAAGAACTGGTTCTTCATGACCGCCCAAGTGCTGTAAGAATGACATCACGACGGTCTTTAGGCTCGGTTTAAAATTTATTACTGACATTCGATCGATGAAGAAATAGTTCGAAAAATCGAAAAGTAAAATTGAAGCAGTGGAAACCATCCAGTGAAAAATTTAACTCATATAAAAGGAAAAAGTCTAAAACACGTGTTAGTATCTGTAAAAGTAGCAATACCACTCAAACAAAAGATAAAATCCAGAACTTGAAATATATTCCCCAAAAAAATTGATAAAAATCTAGATCCCATCAGGCAGTAGAATAAAAAAAACGGCGAACGGCGGTCGGTGCCACTGACGATTACAGTTATGGTGACGTTAATTAGGTCGAGTACAACGAGTACACGTGAACTCGCGTGCGGATGACGTTATCGACGCAACAATTGGTTATTCGTTAGCAGGTGCAGTTTTGTCCTTTGTGGAGACTAGGTCCTTGTAAAAATATAAAAATTTTAAACTTTTGGCTCGTTGGTGAGCGATTTTGGTAGCACCAGATGCCAGGCCGCATTCTCTGTGCAAGCCACGTGCATTTTTTTCGTGTCCTTGCTAATCCATCGAGAAATACAATCAATCTACTAATCACTATATATCTATTAAATTCCTTTATCATAATCATGAAAGAACAAATATGCAACATGATCGCATCCGAACCAACAGCACACATGGTAGATAACCAGGCAATTTATCACAACATCAAAAATGATGGCTGCCATCAAATATTAACAGTGTATGCGAACACTCGTAAACAACAGTAATCACCCCATCCACGTGAAATTTAAAAATAAAAATTCGCCATCGTATCGCCCTTTTGAGTTATTGAGCAATAGAAAATTCCATGATTATTTATACTAGGAGCAGAGGTAACATAAAATCAGCTGTTTATTTTCCCGAATTGTGTGAGTCAGCTGACGGAAATGTGGCATTATTGGGATCGTTACCAATGGGATAGCGGTATTTCGATACAAACTGAATCTTTGAAACTTCATTCTAAGCTGCTCCTAGTAACAAGAATTACTAAGCAGAAAAAAAATATAGGTCTTGGCTGTTACATAAAATCTCAGTGCAGAATTGGAACTTTGCCCAAAATCGGTCCTATCTCACTAGAGCCTATCGGCTAATACCGACATCGACATCGAACTATAGATATACGATAATAAACATATACATTTTAGCAGAAGGAAGATTTGGAATTCTTGATATTTGGCTCGATATGATCCTGTTAAAAAGTATATAATTTTGAGATGTCATTTTTGATGCCAGAACTGAAAATCTAGTGACGATTAACATAGTGTCAGCCAAACCCATATCTGATGACGCGATGTTGAACGACGTCTCGCGGACGTCAATGTGGTCGGTGACGTTGGAGACCAGCTTCATGTTTACTCAACCAATAACTATTGAAATTCACGTGTCATGACTATGACGTCTCAAGCCAGACTGCTAAATAAAGAACACTGTTCACATTCCTGATATTATTGGAAAGTTTGACACTGTTGAAACTTTAATGTAGACTGGTATTGCTATAGGACAAGTTTTTCAATGGTTTTTTATAAGTTAATAGCTATTTTGTGAATCTTGATTTTATATATGTTATCAAAGGACAGGTCAAGGATGTAATAGACACAAAATATATTGAAACCTATACGGATACATTTGTAAAAGTAAATAATACAGGCAATAAATAGTCTTATCAAAACTTGCTAGAGTCATGGTTTCAAGGCAAAGAATATCTGAATGAAAGAAAATAATGCAGCTTATGACACCGTACAAGTTGATCACTGAAGGAAAAACACAACAGATTACTTACGCACTATTGAACGTAAGACTCCTAATAATGTAGTAGACTAGTTACAGACTGCCACGTCACCCGAGCTAAAATAGATATGGAAACGACCGATTCCTGCTTTAAAAATATTTTTGAAGCTAGTGAAGAGATTACCTTGAGCAAGCTCACATTCCCTTTTATTATAGACATTACAGTCACCGTGCCAACAAATGAACCATTAACGCTTGAAATCCCCACTCCAAATTACAAGTAAAAGCTAAAACATTTTAACTCATATCAGCAGATGCATTCACTTGAAGATCAGCCATTATTAACAGACGAGAATAGGTAAAATCTCCATATGAATCGTTAGTATTTGGACGTGCGCCCGCGACGGTCATGTTAGGTAACTGATGTACGTCATCAACGCCCTAATATCTGAGTTCTGATACTTCATTACAACTGTAATCTCTAGGCAATCGCGTGGGAGGGGCTTGCCTCGGATAATTCAAATGCGAATTGCAATACACAATTGTGTTTGTAATGTCTGTTTGAATTTTGATTAGATTAATCTTTATGGCATATATGGTTTGTCCACATTTCGAAATATTACGAACAGATGACCGGTCAAGATACCTATATCAATGGAACAACTTCTTATCTGTGATCAAGTTTAGCTGCTTTAATTTTTGAATCTAAGAGGAAGCTTATGTTACGGTTCGCTGGCTTGCATCTGATCAAGCACTTCCCCATTTTAACTACAGAAATTAGACAAGTAATGTTCTATCATGAGAATGGAGTATTCTAGAAACAGGTTAGTGAAATTATGTTCCTAACTGAAATTTCAACTGCAAAAATATAATGCAGAAATCTTTTCAAGTTTCGTTATTATCGTCTTTCAAAATATAAGTGTTTTATTTTACCACCTTCATTCGTGGCCATTCCAGCTGAAATGAGTCCTGAAGACGATCGTGCTATCACGTCAAATGTACTGAGTCTGGGAGATTTTATTATCTCAACATGTGCGAATAGGATCTTTCATCAAAGCTAACGCTGCGGAAGCAATTTCGTTTCGTAACCCTTTGCATGATATTCTGCTTATGCGTGTATCCTCCGGTGTACCTTTCAGATTTAGTAACGTGTGGGGACGCGCTCGATGACGTCACTGTTCCGTTTTCGCTTAGGCAATCTTGCGATACGATATTTAGGCTGTTTGGAAACGTTTTCGTGAAAGTCTTTCATTGGCTATTTGAAAAAAATACCTTGATACGTTCAAGGTAACTGTCTTTTTGTTGTTTTACCTAAAAATCCAACTCCAAGGGACGTAACAGGAATTATGCAAGGCCGAACAGCAATCAACTTTCACAAAATACAATTTCAAATAGGGGAGTATGAAAAAATATTGAAACACGTCATCGATCACGTCATAATCATCCAACATCTTTACTTTCACAAGCCCTACTAGCTAGTTAGCTTCGACTAGGCCAAATTACCCCTTTTGCTAACGTAACATTAGCAGAAAGCTGTACGTCACAATGATTGCTTGAAATACAAAAATATACTCAATATTCGCAGCAGTAAGTGACAGCTAATTAAGAACTCACATGTGTTTTATTTGTGCCACTGTAAATTGTTCTGAATAATCCCCTAGTATCTTCTAAATCGGCTGAAGAAAAATCGACTCTACTCTCTTGCGTCTGCGTTTGTATTCCATTGCTCGTTCTGAAAGGATCGCGGAAGCTAAGCCGTCGTCTAAATATAATAAGTATATTTTCGGACTTACATCTCTCGTGTAATGGTAGTATATAAGTTCTGAGAGTGTATGTGCGTCATTTACGTCGTCTCCAGTCTCGTCCTTACTTTTTTTGCTATTAGTAAGGTCAGCGTCTTTATCTACAGTGATTTCGCTAAGTTGTTTGTCACAAATATTTTGTCTTTTCATCGCTTTTTCTGTATATGATACAGACATAATTTAGGCATAAAGCAGCTAACACTATATTTTTACGACAAAGGACACTTTCAGAAAATTACTTGTCTTTGTTAAGAGCACCGAGATATGTAAATACTCTTTTGAGATTTCTGGAGTATTTTTCAGTCTTTGACAAAAGGCACAAAGGTTGCCGACACAAAGTAAGTGCAGCTGAAAAAAGAATAAAAGCAAAGTTATGTAGAACACCATTCTCCGAAAGAAAGAGCCATACAAAAGGACAACAGACGTTATGCAAACGAAATTTTGATCACCAATAAATGTACCGGTTTATATTCGGGTAACTTCCTGGCCACACAGGGCCCTATCGCTGCATTTAGCAACCGTTGTAACTCCAAACGTATGGTTATTGGCTCGCACCGTTCCCGGGTTCGACGGTCGGCTAATCCCATTTGGCCAACACTTACCTATTTTACTGCCATTGCAAATTGGTCGTGGAAACTGTCGGAGCATTTCGACTGGACTCTGAATGTATTTTGTTTTCTGGGGCATTTTTAACACCCACGTTACTATGTTCTTCTAAAAATAAATTCATTTCGCTAATGAGTTGTTCAGCGACTTTCAATGAGTCTGTAGTCTTGTTTTATGACTTTCTCCTAAAATATTACTCACAATCTTCGTTGGAAATAAACTAGTATTGCAATTTACAATATTGTTTCACAATAAAACCCAACCCAGATGGACCTCTTCATTGAACACTTCAAACTTGTGAGATCATTTCCCACACAACTTTTATGAAGCCAATAAAACTGGACGTTTGGACGAAGGAATATCTCAATCTTAATTCGATATGAATTGACGATTTTCACTGTTCATAAAACTAACCACGACAGAAACTCGCCGGAATCGAAAAAGTATTTAAGGGCGACTTGCAGCTTTTACTTAAATCTCGATTTAAACTCGACTTAGGCTTAAACTTAATTTAACGGTTTGCATGTCATCGATTTAGCTTAAATCTCGATTTAAATAAACGTCAAAGTTAAACTGGCATCTGGGTCGGTTTAAGTTTGTTAAATCTCGATTTTGTATACAGACGTCATTACAGTTTTATTTTAAATTTCTCTGTTTATTTGCAAAAATGAATTTCTTTTCATTTGACCATCATGATTTGTTATCGGATGATGACGAGGAGATCGTACAATATTTAGAGACTCCGTTTTTCTCTAGTAGAGTGTACATTAGAAGCGATTTGTTTAGTACATTACGAGATGACGAATTTTTGAAACGGTTCCGGTTAAGTAAACATAGTACAAAGCTCCTTTATGATAAAATTATTATTATTTAAACACGACTCACGAGAACACAATTACAAATATTTTAACCAACACTGACTAAACTGACTTCTGTAGTTTTGACATTGACATTATTGATAAATCAAATTCTTTTTTCTCTATACGCAGAACTGAATTGCCATCACTTTTTATTTGGAAACGGAACGCAAAGAATGAATGGCGAATGAAATATAGACCTAATCTCAGTTTAGTTAAATCGAATGTGACTGTGCAAGACATGCTTAATGAGATTTAAGTTAAGTCGAGCTTAGGGCAAAATCGAGATTTAATTAAACCGAGCTTTGTATCATTTTGCTGCAAGTCGCCCTAAAAAATGAAAATGTCGAAATGATTTTAATCGAAGTGAAAGACAAGTTTAGTTATTTTGCTTTGGTCGACAACAAAGAAAACCTTTTGTTTTTTACATTATTGACATTGTTGAGAAAGGAGGAAACTTGTTTGTTTAGGATTCTCGTAAAAAGCATATCCGGTTGATATGGAAACTTTACCGTCGGGTAGTTCAAGAGACATGCGTTGTCCACCTAAACATGACCCTAGAGGGACACTGATCAAATGTTATCAATATGAAATGACTTTCGATAGCGGGTTACCCAAATGTTATAGCTACGTTTTAGCCACAAATATTTCTAGTCCATCTGTTATTAATATTATTTCAATTAGATAACTGACAATAAAATGGTATACTTATTCATCATAAATTCCTGACTACTATTTAATTATTCCGCGTCCCACATTCCTTATGTCCAACATTGTAATCAAGTATATTGTAAGACCGTATCTATAAAGTAATCTTTGTGTCGAGAGATTCTCACTGACCATTATTTCGCATGTCGAGCGAAACTGGATCGTTTTTCACGCCAATTGTAAGGACGCTGGGGACCGGACGCCGAGACCCTTTTGCCAGATTCCCTCGCAAGATAGCCTAATGCGTTATACCTCTATTTATTACTTGGTATGTATGCGAATATTACTGTTGAGGATTGGAAAATACTACCAGCCGTATTATTCTGCTCGGAATGGTTCCGTGTTTAAAAATCTATTGTTTGTAAATGTTCCAAGTGGCGTGGCTCTGAGTGTACGAATGAATGATAAATGAGGTAGCGAATATTAGTGATGATGAGTCGAATGATAAAAAGCTATTTGCAAATGACCTTGTACAAATTAATTAAGCTGGAACAGTGTTAAAGTGACTAGCAGGTGTGCCGTCTAAGGCTTTCTACCAGCTTAATGAAGCGAATCTAAAACTAGAGCAACTGTATCTAGGCAGGTCTAGCAATAACCATAAATATATTAAACGATTTAAGGTGTGGTGCTTTATTGATAGCTGTCGGACTTATCGATATAAATGATCTTCATTGGTTTCGATTATACCTAATTTATTGTAAATCTTTAGATTAAATTGTTTCTGACATTCATATAAACGTTTTTCGCCGAAATATATATTGCATACAGCAATTTGGGAGCGTTGTATTCTCATTTATTTTAATGAAGACCACCTTCCGTTGACGTCTATGGTCATAATTGTTGGTATCCTGTTGTCTAATTATTGTGTAATTGCTGAGCATATTCACCAAATATGTACTATTAGTTCACACACAAAAACTATTTTCAAGTGCTACAAAAACACTGTAAAATAAAATAAAAATAAACAGAAAAATGTTAACACACAATACGTTAAACTGGTTCCTCGCCAATATCTAAAACTCTATTTATATGGTACGGATTCATAGACAAAATGTCAGATTCTCATATTTATTTTTCACTGGGAAAATTTATACCGGGATTGGTATTTTATTTTTACAATTTATCATTCCGGTCGGTAACTTCTCCCCATGGGATGGAGCGTGTGAAGTGGGGCATCTCACCATACATTTTCGCATCGAGGATATTTCAGATAAAACGTAAACATATATTTATGTTGTGTACTCCCATTGTATGTACTTATATGTTTCGCACTGATATTACCTCTTCATACATTTACCTATTTATAGTTAACAAATTCAATGCTTGGAAGGTAATTACTTATATTTTATTACGATTGAATATCATACAGAGCAGCTTGTATTCCAAATGGAGATCGTTCGGCAATAATCAGATTGAAATTCAATTTTTATGTTATCACTACAACGACCTTTACGGAATCGATTGTTTTCAATTCACTGCCGTACATTTTCCATTCATGAATGCTATTTTCTTCATGAATATTTTACCATAAGGTTTTGTTAGATCTAACTTTGGAAATTGTTGAAATTTTGTTAGATAAACTGTTGAAAAGTGGAGTTCGTCGTCTCCTTGGGTAGTCGCGCTCAGGTCGGGCGGTATCGATGTTCTATTTCCGTCGATACACGGTCAGACAGCTGTGTCGATGTGACGGTCCATCAGTTATTCAAATATCGCCCATTGTAGTCCACCACGTGACTGAAAGGCCTTGGATACCGCTCCAACAGTTCCATGTTCCATGGACGAAACAAGACCTATGGGAATTTCAAATCGATCGGTTGATTGCCGAAGTATTTTTGAGGATATTGTCCTTAATTTTGATAGTACTCTTATCAGTTGACCAATAATGTCAATTTTTAAGTCCTCATCGAAAGCAAAATTCTTAGAGCTAACTGATATTTTTTTACTAACTAGCTTCTTCGTCTATGACAGGTTAACAAGCAGCTCCATATATTTCCTTATATATATCACAAGGCCATTCTAGTTTCATATATGATTTTCCTGAAAACAGTTAGGTAAAATTCAAACTACATAAAGCAATTAAACAATAGTTACAAAAATTTATTATAAAAGCTAATTGTGTACAAATAATACATACGGATAGGTGTTCACGAATGAAAGCCATGTTATTTTAATAATTCGTTCGATAGCGTTTACTATTTCGACCTCCGGTTTGGTTGCACGAAGGTCGTTATGTTCGGTTCAAGGACACTTCCTATTGGTCAATATTTTACGAGCTTTAGGAAGTTAAATGTTCGCAGTACCTACATACTATAACATTTACATAGAAATACAACATACAAAAGCACGATTAAATAATAACGTTACGTAACGTGCAAGTTTCATGAACATTTTGAATTCGCGCTGCAGGTGCAAATTTATAAAATGGTTTTGTAATAGTTAGGTTGCTATGAACGATCGTAATGCTAATGAAATCTTTTCTCATTATAATTAGATTTCTGATTCTGTTTCATTATTTTAAGTGTACTTGACGTGCCAGGCGAAGAGTCTTGCGTGCTCTACTAACCCTCCGTAAAATTCTCATCACAAATACAAGGACGGGAATGAACAAACATGAAGGCTCTCGAATCAAGTGATGTACATCCAGAGATACAGCTGTTGATTAATTATTTATTCGTCACACATTGGCGCCAACCGTCGCTGTGTTGGCGCCAACTCGGACTCGTATTTCGTGCACCGCGTATTTTCATTTTATTACACGAGTAATTTTATCACAGGTATGTGTGTATGTTTGTACCGTCGCGAGAGGCCTCATTTATCCGTGACTACAGCCGTTCACTCGATTTATCGGCAATAAACCGTTTTTCGTACTCGTTTTATATGGTGGAGAGTACGCAAATATAAAATTGCTTACGATTTTTAATCGATTATCAAAATAACCTTTCATTACTCGCGTGTGTAGGTGTAACACGAAGTAAACGACTATTAAACTGACAAGAACAGATCTGAATTGTTTATATGTTGTGGGATGTCGGCGCTTGTAGTAACAATACTTTTTCAGCCGTTCCACTGGGAATTTTTTCGTGGAAATCGATATGATTTGGTCGGTTCGGTCCCGAAACAGTATAGAAATAAATGCGAAGATTAATTATCCAATGTTGGATAAGGTTACGTTTGACAGTCTTAATATTATGGAAAATTTATTATTATATAGGTACTCCACATTATTTCAACAGATCATATCATTCTTATCAAAATTAAAATTATCGATGGCTTCCATTTTTTTTTTATCTATAATTAGAAAAGATTGCTGCCTTTGTATATTTATCAGTAATCGACCTAAATAGATTTATGCTATTGAAAGATTATCAAATTGATTTGATATCAAGATAATTACAAGCTTCAAACCATGATCGATGATATTCAATTACTATATAGATATTATTCAAAATCAGATACAGAATTGTTACTAACCGTAAATGTCATAATTTATTTTTAGAACAATCTAAGAGACAAACAAACTTCTTTCATACAGCCTATCTAGAGGTCGTTGGTACTAAAATAGCTGATATTTAAAAAAAAAAATGCTGAAATAGATGTTAAAGTGCACAACGAAGGCAAAATACACGCAAGTAACAAATTCATAATTGTAGTAGGTAGAAATTGCAGAATAAAGTCTAAAAGAGATACAGAACAAAAAATATGCCTGGAAGTCGCTCTAAAGCTAACTGAATTACACTTCCTAAATGTTTATCGGTTCACACGGAAATTACCATAATATTCAACAAAGCTACTTACCACGTATAATAAAACTGAAGGGAAGCAGCATTCATTAGAGAGATCTTAATCTACTATTAGTTGGTCGTAACAGTCGTACTAAAGCCACCTTGTTAATGTTTGGGGGCCTTTGTATCATGTGGGTGTAGTAGGGATATGTTCTGATGTTATAGCATCATTATAGTTATGTAAAAGTAAAATAAACGAGGTCATTACAGCTACGAAATATACTTATGCTAGTATCAAGACATCAGACTGAATCTAGAGAGTCTATTTCTCACTTGTTAGGATAACCTCAAGGCAGAGCAATGAAAAGACTGATGGAATGTGGGAAAGATAATGTAAGGAAGAAATCAACCCTAATATGATGATTAGTCAATGATGTAGTAAAACACTAATTCACAGCAATACTCAAAAGAAAAGACATATACGTCGTAAGATAAAATGTAGTAACACCATCTTTGAATGAATCAAAACATCATACGACAGAATCAATTGGAAAAATCAAGCATCCCTCACTTTTATCATTACACATACTCCGCATTTTGAAATCATTTTGTTCAAATATTCTTCAACCAAAGAAAAGCATACATCCAAAATCAATAGGGCCTACATTTTAACATGCCGAGCATACGTAACATTAACATCAGCTCAGTAACTCGGTACATTGACTCCACTTCAATATTTTACGATTATCGACAGCCGTTCCGGCCTTCCGGTTCGGTATGCAGCTGTTCACTCATTTATGAACATATCTACTTATACATATTTCTAGAGTTTTTTGTCGAAGAATCTGTGCTGACGGCGAAATGATCTTGGAACCCCGAAGTTGTAAGTAAACGATACCTGCTGATCTCCGATACCATTCTTCGATTTCGATGTCGCTTTTATCGATTGATCATCGATACAGGTGACGCTTAGTTTGTAGCTCAGCGAATATGTCACAATTATTGTATTGTTACTTTTTCATTAATAAACGTTAGAATTAGAAACATCAACAGTGAACAGCGATGCGAGAATATTGGCATAACCATGTCTGGCAAATAGGTAGATGATAGCTGAATTGTTTTCAGCTCAATGAAGGAGGCTGCCTATCTTCTTGTCAAACTTGACTTTGAGATGCATAGCAGAAATAGCTACATTATGCCAGTTTGTTATGAGATTACTCTACCTTGGCATCATACGTAGGAATTTGAGCCCATATTAGATTAAAAACAGACATTCCTAACTCCATTACACTAAAGTGGTGGAGGCGCTTTAAAATTTTCGCGAAAAGATCCCTCTCTGTTTTCCTCTTCCGAAATTAACATGCTATAAAGTACCTGTGTTCATTGTTCGTACACTGTTTCTGGGACAGTTTACACACGAACCTCTAAAATAAGAGTAACGACGTGATTAAACGGTATGTCCAAACAATTTGATGCAGGTCATGACACTTTATGGGATAAAAGGAAAACAGTAGCCGGTGCCTGTTTTACAGTGTCAGTTGCTTGTTTTACTCTGCTTGTTGCTAAATCCCATGACGATGTAGTCAGGAATATACCAAGCGATTTATTTACGATAGCGTTCTTTGACATATTGCTTTGAACTATATTAAGTATAGTGGCATCAGAAATATGGCTGAAAATGAAAGGCTTAGGCTAAGAGAGAAACGAATGGGTGTTAAGACAACAAAAACGAAAGATAAAACGCTCTCATTAATTATGTCACCAGTAATTTCACTACTGACTCACAAAGATGCCTCTAAAAGCCATAAGTAAAGATATATCACTCACTTGACAAGCTTTTCACAAGACAAACGAGTCATGGCAAACAATTCGCTTCGAGAATTAATATTCATCACACATGCACAAATATTACATCATCACTACATTATGGTGTTTGTTGAGAACATTTGAGTAAGGCTCGACTATAACAGCATGATGTACCAAGGGAAGTTGAATCCTCTAGACGTCGGTTGAATTGGTTTATAAATCAAAGAAACCATTTAATTCCAGGAATTTTAAATGACTGGTAGTTTGTTCTTCCATAATTCTAATGCTGTTTTAAAAGCCTCTTCTAATCCCTACTCCGAATTCAAATCTTAGCATATAATTATGCCATAAATGAGTGGTTCTGAAGAATTCACTGCATTCACTGCTATGTTTGAGTTGTCGATCTTAACGTTTCATTCATTGGCTGCATTTTCTGAATGAATTTGGAAGGCAATGTACGAATTTGGCTCTTATCACTCTTTCGGTTTCATTCAACAATTTCTATCTTGAATTTGACGTCTTCGAGCAACGATAATTGCTTTAAAAACAGAGCACCTGTATTTGATATGTCTGAATACTGTTTAATTTAAATAAAAAAATACTTAATTGACGTCAGTGGTACCTGTAGTTTACTTTTTTAGTTGATAAACTTAAATGAAACTACTTACAATTGTATCTTCTATTGGTAGAAATTGTGTTTAGTTTTGATGTTAACAATAGTAGGTTTTCCATTCTACATTCAAGTTACATACAATCATCATCATCTTCCTGCCCTTGTCCCATGTTACGTGGAGTCGGCGCAACACGTTTTCTCTTTCCATTCTCTCCTGTCAACCGTCATGCTATCATTTCCCTTCTCTTTCATATCATTTCCCCATCCATCTTTTCTTTGGCCTTTTCGAGTTACAGAAAATGAATATGTTAAAACTTTTTTCAGAGTACTGCAAAAGTGTAAAACATTTCTGGCTGGCCAATACCGTGTCTATGAGACGCTTAAATCAAACATGCACACAAAATGCAACACCTTTATAATACTAACGATACTCTAAAAATAACTTTGCCATACAACGTTCGTTTAAAAACAATTGCTGTTGATAATAAGTGTAATAACTGGGAAGTAGTGGCGTAAGTAAATAATATAAATGAGTGTGAACTGAACAAAAAGACACACAAGGACTGTATAATTTTGTTATTTAGTCAATTTCACGCAATATTCTTAAGATTTCCCTTTTATGTCGTTAACACTGAGAACTATGGTTTGAATTACATCTTAAATTCAAGATGAAGACGTAAAGCGAACCTTCAGTAGATCCTCTTATCGTTTGAACAAGAAATGCTATTACAGAACAAATAAATTAAAACTTGGCAGTTCCTTTTTAAACACGAAGTTCTAAACAACGTCACATCAATTGTAGAAAAACAGCATAAAAATGGATGTCGCTACCAGAACGGTCGCAGCCTCCGTTTTCCCTCCCTTTACCTAAGTAATGTCCCAAAATTAAAAACAAAAGAAACGATTTTTTTTTTTCTCCGCTTGGAGCATAACGCTAAATTTATTTGGCAAATTACGAGATCCAATTCACTGAACAATTTGTAAAGGGGAGGTTCGAGTTTATCTTTGAATAATAACAATTGTTTTGCTGCCATGTGTTTGCTTATCAGAACAGTGAACTCACTTTCGACAGTTACCAAGTGGCTAATTAGTATTTTGTTAATTACAAAATTTGATGAGCAATTGATGGTTGCTGTGTTCTTTGGTTTTGATGGTGTAGCTTGTCATTGGCGGGTAAAACCGTTATTCATAGTTCGGTTTTGTTTTACGCAAGCTTGAAGGAAAATGCGTGGTCTAATTGTGCTCATTGTCTTTTCTTTAGTATTGTGTATCAACCTATTTTCGTGACTCAAACTATGACCTTTGTCTATATCAATCAACTTGTGGACATCGGCCCAAGGTATTCATGAACCTTCCTACACTTGATATCATAAAACGGAATCAATAATACAATCGAATCCCTTAACAATTGCCCCTAATCCCATCCCATTTCAAATACTTAATAAGTAATGAGAAAAATTCTTCGAAACCCATACTCGAGCTTTAGCAGAATTACAATATCCATCGCTCAGTTCTCTAAGACGATCCCAAAGGACTTGATGGTAAATATTCATAGAAGGACGGAACTCACGCTGTCAGCGAGTATTTCGTAAGGAACCCCCACCTAATAAATTTACAAGTTTAAGAGATAAGGAAGTAGGTAACAGGATTGCAAATGTTCTCGTAAAATTCACGGATTATGGGCCTTATCATGAACTGGGAGGATGTTTGATAGCAATGTTATGTCTGGATGATACAGATTTAGTATATAAAAGTATAGTTTGGAAATTCCGTACGACTAGTGAGTAGTGAGTCGATTCTCTCCGCTGCCATATGCCAATCACTAAAAACCTCTTAAGCATAAACAGAATATTTATTTTTTATTTATACAACACATCTCATAGAGTTCATCGTAAAAAGTTATAAGTAGTTCAGACTCGTAGTAACATCATTCGTTAATATATTTATGTAGTACGCCAATGTTACTGAGGTCGATGCTCCACCCGAAACTAATACACAATCAATCAATCATATTGATGCACACACGCTCATGATTGATATGTATGATTGACAGACAGCAGCACAAAATGGACAAGTAACCAAAGAAGAACGAAAAGAAATTAATGAAGGATGTTTCTTAAAACCCTCTCGAAACATTAAAAAGCAAGATTTGAAACTCGGTTTATTTACTTGAAGCAAGACGAAAAAGTAGACTAAATGAATGAAGCTACTGACTTCGCCAAGGCTTGTTGACTTAACTAAAATGAAGAATGCTTTGAGAGGTCTCATATTTTAGCTTGAGAATACATTTCCATCCGGCTACATGAATATTTAGCAACTATGCAATCTTCGGTGAAGTTTCACGATGAAGCTATCAAATTATTTTCAGCTTTTTTGCAAGAAACGAGGCGCGTATTTGCTTCATTAACATGTAATCCTACCGGATTGTTTCATTTCTGTTTTGATAATGAATGCTAACTCTATTGCTTTTTTGTTTCGTGAGGCTACATACTGATGGCTAGCTTCCTTTCAGCCGACATGGAGCTTCCGTTTATTTATTTACTTTTAAGCTACATTCTAACTAGACTTAATCTACTATTTATTTTTAATAGGTACTACGGAATTTTGTTAATGTTATTTATTGAGTTTTAATGGTTAGAATGAGTCACTTTGATTAAAGGTCATGAATTCGTAAAGAAGTAGCTTTCCTATCAAACTCGATTATTTTAAACGTACACGATTAAAATGTAAACCAAATGGTTTGAATTAAAAAAAAATCCGTAGCCTCCTAGACAAGATCACTGCGTTCGTCAACATGTCTGTCATACGCCAATGGATAACCGTAGATGTTATTCCAAAAACGAATTTCCTAACATTTCATTGGCTTATTGACGCACTACCGCAGGAAGTGACTTTGTACAAGCGTTCTTTGTACAAGTTTCTGTACTGCAAACGGTTTATAGATAATACAAAATCTCGTTTCCCCAATCAACAGTTTTACTGTACAGTATAAGTTTTATTACGAGCGTAGCGTGGGTAGTTTGTGTGTTATCGCATGCCCGTTCACGTTCATGCTCATCCAATATGAATGGCAAGGAATACGTCGCTTTTATATCGCCATTCCAAACTGTTCACATCAAGTTTACGATGATATATTTTTGGTTACACAAAAATAGGACTTACGTAGGGCTTAAATCTTGTTTTATTATGATTGCGTATTTGTAGTTATAGTTGGAACAACAATAAAAAATTTAATCTTTTTTATTCGAATATAATAAGGCTCAACACAAGACATGTTAAAATCGAAAGGAAACTGCTCTCGATAAAGCACGCACAATTTTTTCAAAATTATTATCATCGAGTTTCAACCAATCGAGTGTGTTCTTATAATCGAGACACAAATTGAAACGAAATATTCCAAGAGCTTCAATCGTATTAGCGGAGAAACTTCAAACGTATTTGAAGATATTTTAAGTGTTTGTTTATCTAATTAAAGAAACAGACGTTTTTGTTCGACATGTTTTGTTAAGCTCCAGCCATGTTTTGTCATAGTTTTTTACGGATTTTAAAGTCTTACTGCAGTCATAAAAACTAAAGACGTTCTTGAAAATGAATGAAATTGTATAATAGTTAACCTTCGTAGAATTTTCAAGTTGGTTAAGAAACAGAATAAAGCTAAACTCCTTTGACCTGTTTATGTACATATTTGTCAGTAATTGCAATGTGACCCAGCACATCGAATAGAAATATGAGGTCCTAAAGCCATTCCCCTGTGTATCACCACAAAATCTAAAATCAAAAATCTAATCAAAGGTTATTTGGTATTCATCTATAAAACCGCCATTTTAATTGTACCAATAAAATGAACGATTATGTATGAGCTGTGTTAGAATTTTAAATAAAGTTCTTTTCGTTTCTAACCGTTCAATTTTCTTTATCCCCAGGTCTTAGCGGTTCGAAAGCCGACCTGCAGCACAGGCGGGAAGTGTTCGGCTCGAACCTGATCCCACCAAAGCCCCCCAAGACGTTCCTTACGTTAGTCTGGGAGGCCCTGCAAGATGTGACCCTCATTATCCTGGAGGTGGCAGCCGTGGTCTCCTTAGGGTTGAGTTTCTACAAACCGACAGATGACCCTACTGATGTTGGTAAGTTTTAAGCACCTTTTAGTACCTGTTTTAAGGATAGTTCCACTTTAAAACTATAATATTTTAAAGTATCAGTCGTCGATCATACTTTCGGAAAAACTTAGCAAAAGCCCTGATATTATGTGTGACAGTGAAGAAGCGTTCATGGTTTCTGGCTATCCTGAAATGCAGGCACCTGAGTTTGCAACTGATGCAACTCAGAGGAAAATTCTATTTGAAATCTCGTCTACATTCATCATGTCCAATTCTGTAACATATCCAGGCACATTGTTCCACAAACTCATTCCCGTAACTGTCACCATAAGTTACGATCGATCGCAAAACCCATGTGCTCAATGTGAATGATTCAGAGCCGAGGTTTTGCCCCGTTTTAACGTGTGGGCTACATGCTAAGTTTTTAGTTGAACACAATATAAATGTTCTAGATGGTTGATGTTGTCAATGTTTGTATATAGCCTTGCAAAGCGTCAGTTAGCATTGATGAGGATATAAATAGGTCCCCGTGGACCTTATGAATTATTAAAATGCTTACTGTAATTAGCGATGTTTTAAAATATTTTAATAAAAGCTTTGTAGGAGCACATCTAAGAAAACTGTCCCGAAAATGTATAGTAGTTTGGAAAGAGAATTCACAAGTTCCTTATTCTTTCTACGATCTGTTTATTTAATTAGGAAACCACAACGCAACTCTGGGAGCTGGACAAAATAATACCAGTAACACAATTCATCTCTATTATATAAACTTTCGTAAATTAAGTACATATTTTAGAAAACCTTAGAGTAAGGTAATGTATATTAATTAATGTATTTTTTTCTTTTCAATAACAATATGGAAACATTAGACGATCCTGGTAAGATTATGTGATTAGAAGTAACACGGTTGTTCGTTGTTAGAGCTATGTAGGTACTCGAGTACAATTGGCGAATAGATAGATCACAATTATTCTGGGCACACACTTGACCAACGAAAGGCGAAAGCTTTCCTTCCGAGTCTCCGTTGTCGTTCGCGAAAGCATCTTGACGTAGTCAAGGAAGGCTAGTGGAAGTACATTACAGCTTTCGTTGGTTTGTCTGCACCCAGCCTACCAACAAAATTCCTTTATGCGACACTTGCAACTAAATCGATACTTTGTTGTTCTACTAAATGTTTGTGTTCGGGTAGTCTTATGTCTGTTTCTATACCATGGTTTAGTTTCACATGAGTGAATCGTAGTGCTGATATCGGTATGGTTTTGCTCCAACAAATAACAGTAAATATAATACAATATTGGTTGGAATTCGATAAAAGTACGTTGAATCAAGATTGTACCGAGAATGACTTTATATCAGCACTATAACGTGAATTGGCACTAAATACCACGACTTTTGCATCTTGATCAAATGATACGCTGTATTTCCTAGTCGAAATTCGCCCAGAAACACAGAACTATTGAATAAATCCAACAGTAAAACAGCACTAATCGAAAGCGGTTAATGAAACAGTTTTCCGCTAGATTCGACCACGAAATGCAGTTTCTATTCTAAAGTTACGACTTTCGACCTTATGTGGTCATTGCTAGAGACCATGGTAATGGGGCATGTTATATTGATTTAGTTGCGCACATATCTTGAGTACCACATTGTAGATTGCACCCTGTAACCCTGTCTGACCCTGTAGGTTTGTCTGTCCGCTTGCTAATACATGTAACCACTCTATATTGTCTACAAATTCAGCAATTTCCTGAACTGTGACATTTGAATATATAAAAACATCAGCAAGAAATATATCGTCAAATATGATTTTAACTTCATCTAACTACCTAGATATTTTCAATAAAATAAAATCTACATTCGTTCTTAATGATAATAAAGCGAATGATACTAACAAAGTTACAGCTACATTGGTTGACCGATATTGTGAAGGCATACCTGAATTCAGTGAACTGAAATGAATCTACGTAATCACACCGCGAGGCATGGCTCCAACGAATTGAAATACGATCACATACATATTTCAACAAATTACGTGTGAAATGACCGAAATTCACAATTCACATGTATAATTGTAATATATATGGATTAGTTTGATAATATTAAAACCATTTAAAATATCAAATGGAACGTCTCTTTTATCTTAAATTTCCTTTGAATGTCGAGTCTCTTTTCTGAGGTTTTTAATGTCACCTGTTATAAATTATGACATGCTAATCCTCTGCTATTAAGGATTTTATTATGAGTCTGCCTCACTCTTAAATGTACATATTACTGAAGGTTATATTTGTGTAAAGCTTACCAAAATATATGAGTAGTAAGTACACTTTATAGTAGTCGCAGTACTTTTATAAATACAATATCATCATCAGTTGATATGTTGTTATTAATATCACCCATGTCAATAGTATTGCGTGCTTAGTCTAGATCTTCACAAATTGTATTATTCGTAGCTCCCACAAGATTCTCATCTTAAGAGAAATAGATATAGCCTCAATCAAAAGCGGTCACAGCATTACTATCCCATCAATTAGTCCAATGAATATTACAGCCACTATTAAATTGAATGCCACACCGTTATTGAATCTGTATTCCACCTGATACGGTTTATTATATCTCCCTTCTCTCTCCCACTCTATATCTTCTCTATCTATGTCTCCTTCTAGTAGTGTGGTTGTTTTACCGTTGTAGTGATGTTCGTCTACGATGTTTGTTTAAATGGAGTCTTTAAGGATAGTTACTGTAATGTTTAGTGAATGGTAATTAATGTTATAGCTTTTGTTATTATTGATGTATCTCGAACTCGTCTGATAAATAAATATACTAAACTAGAATCTTCTTAAAACTGTAAATGATTGTCGAAAATGTTAATGTAGTCTTAATTGTAAGTTGTAACGCTTCGCTAAATGTCCTGCTATATGCTTTAATTTTAATAATATATACTTCAAATATTTGTTAATACTGATCCACAGTAAGCTTGAACACCGATATTAAGCACCTGTATTATTGTACTCCTATTTAAGCCAACAGCTTTGATCCTCTGCTTAATTTCCACCCAAAATAATCATTAAGTAATGTATCTGTCGCAGCCAAGTAGCTCGATTAGCTTTTCAGTTAACAGTCAAGCCTTTTTACTAAACAGCGCCGTTCAAGTGGTGGCCTAAATGATATATTCATTATAGGTTAGGTTGGAACTGTGACCAGCCACGCGCGAGCCAAATCGGTCGCAGTAACTAAGCTAAGACACCCCGAAAAATAGGTTATTTTAGAACTATGACCACCGGCGTGCGAGCCAAGCGAGCGAAGCGAGCTTACCGCGGCAACGGCTGACGAGCGCTACTTCCAAAAGCTAGGCTGTTAACTAAACGGCTAATTAAGCTAGTTGACTGCGACATATCCACTATTTATATTTATTATGCCTATTGGTCAGCCAATCTTCACTGAGCTTAACAAGAAGAGTTGATACTTTTGAGTCAGCACTTTTAGGTACGTATTACAGAACCTTACTCAAGACTCGAGCATTACTTAAAACTAGTTCCACTAGGTTCTGGGTTCGATTCCCAGGACGGACAAAGTGTTATTGGGGTTTTCCATCTGGAATTTCTCAGTGGCAATCCGGAGTCTGGATTTGTCACTTAAACATAACTGGCGAAATGTGGATGTACTAGTGGTACACCTATGCCTAACCCTTCGGACAAATACAGTCGTGATGTTATGGTCTTTCTGTATTCCGCACTAGTAAAATAAGCCAAAATAAACAGTTTGTCCTAAAACCTAATTTAAATTACATAAAGCCGTTGCAAGTTCAAATTCGTCGATAGCCGACCGGATACTTACTATCGTGGCCCGTTCATTTGATATTCATTGAGCGCTGAACGCGTTAATGAGTTTAACACCCCTTATCGGGAGCTTAATACTTCCTGGCTGACTAATAGTTTAAACTGATGTGCATGGGAAAATGGGAGATTAGCGGTATTGGCATTGGCGAAAGATAAGAGTAATCTAAACAAAGTTTTTAAAATATAGACTAAAATAAATTGCAAATATGTAGTAATAAATTAAATTGGTTAAAACCACAGACTGTTAAATGTATATCTTAAAATTATATTTATCTATGTACACCTTATAATATGTATAACCTATTTCTTGTATGTAACTGTGTGTCTCATCCATTTAGAAGAATGCTTAGAACACCTTGTAATTTGTACTGAGTATTTCCTAAGTATATATTGTCATCCGACTGTGGCGAAGCCCAAAAGGAGGGTAATATTTTTATCAATAGAATTCATGTATTTAACAGTTATTTAAAACATTTTTCAGCTCATCTTGACGAAGAGGAAGGTCACTATCAATGGATCGAAGGTCTGGCGATTTTAATATCAGTCATAGTCGTCGTTATAGTTACTGCATTCAACGATTATACGAAAGAAAGGCAATTCAGGTATGTGGAAAAATTGTCATTTAATTTTATGAACCAATCATAAATAATTATAGGGACTGATCAGATAGATTGGCGAAGACTTGATTAAAAAGCAACTCACGCGGCGGTGACTAGCAGTTTCATTTTAAAAGACTTTCTATATTTTTCCAACTTGATATTGTCAGTTCAGTCACTTTTTATGTAGGTGTCATTCCCCGTGCACTTGTTATTATCCTTTAACGCTTCTATAAAGTCAAATTGTATTAACAACTGGGTAATCTTTCAACCCAACTCAAACGATCAATGAAAATCTTTCCTCTTGCTTTTCTGTAATCGAAATCTAAAATAAAACGAAAAAATCAAATCTGTGAGAGAGATTTCGTGAAAAGCGACGGAAGTGCGTAACAGGAAGCCGGGAAAGCGCGCGCTATTTTATTTGACCAATGAGAGCGCGTGGTGCTAGAGTTGGCTGTCAGAAACGACCTTGACCAAGCCCCGCCTCTTTAATGTTGCTTATTACCAAGGTGAGATGTCAGATGTTACACATCATATGCGTCTACTGTAAGGTTCAGAGAGAGAACAGGTATCTGCCCTGTAGTAATACAATTACTTACAGAGCTTTGCCTTTCATTGCTAGTAATGTTTCAGTCAACATTACCAAATGTTATTTGTTTCCTCTTTATATGAGAAGTGGCCTGTGCCCTGTACAACGTAAAGCTTGGCTGATTCCTCTTTGTACTCGGTCTCTTAGTGGTGAGGATCGTGACCCATTTTGTTGATGTCTTGTTCCTGGTTTAGCGCCAATGGGAATGATGACAAAAACATTGCTTTTTGTCCGTCATATAGATTATTAAAATATATGGGACAATTTTTTTTTACGTATTCAAAAGATTATGGCGATACATTAAGTTGCAATGTGGCATGACGTCACTTGTATGTAGATTTTATACTTACTTGTGACGTGGCGAGCCCCCACTCCCCAACTTTAATACGTTTTATCTAAGTCATTATTTATTAATATAATAAAGCAAAAAATACGTGTCAAATATGTTTTTATTATCTGACTGACGGACTAAATAAATTCCTTTTTTTTACACGGGCATTATCCCTATTATGTTGGTCCTTGCCTGATTAGATTATACATAAAGATGGATAAATTGTTACCTATTTAGTTAACTAACGACATTTTAAAGTGATGCAACGTTTTGAAGTGATATTAGACATATTTATTTCTTTAATAAATATAATGACTTGGCAATCGCACCCGGCAATAGAATCTACAAACAACAAAATCTACATAATATAGCGTCAATATTTTGTAGATTTGTGAGCGCTTTATTTAATTAGGGCTTTTTAAAATATGTGATTATGTTGCCGTGCGATGGCAAAGTCATTTATCTAATATTGATACGGTCACTTTAAAATGTTGTTAGTTAACTAATTAGGTAACAATTTATGACAAAGTTGTTGAATAGTTACTCCCATAGATAGGTACTGAAAAAATTAACAGACTTGATTTTACATTAGATCTCACATCTTTATGCGGTAGAAGAACTGCGTTGCGAGACTTGGATTTTTTTGCATTTTATGTTTTTGATAGGATTAGATTATTCATAAAGATGGATTTACATTTACACTTTACATTTACTAATTAAGTCCTATTTCTCATATTCCAGAGGGCTCCAAAATCGTATAGAAGGCGAGCACAAGTTCGCCGTGATCAGGGCGAACGAGGTGAAACAAGTACCGATCAGCGAGATAGTCTGCGGGGACATATGTCAGATCAAGTACGGTGACCTGCTGCCCGCTGATGGTATACTGTTGCAGAGCAATGATTTGAAGGTACGTAGAAATCAACTGTCAGAACTTATCATTTGAAGAGCATAAAATGTCTATGACGGTCTTTTGTGGAGGTTTAAAGAGCGTTTATCCAAAAAATTGGCAACGTTGCAAATAGCTGTCAAATATTTACCTGTTTTGATTAATTTGGCAATATTACTGTATGGAAATAAGAAATATGGCTAGCTAGTGAACTAGAATATTAATAATGAATTGCAATTATTAACTGAATTTGATGTTGTAACCGTTTTAGGTGTAAAAAAAGCATTTGGAATGTTTCCAAATCTTATTTTACATCTAAATATTCGATGTTACGATATTAATTATTGCATTTAAAATCAATATTTTAGTTCACTAGTTAGCCATATTTCTTATTTTCATACAGTAATATTGCCAAATTAATCAAAACAGCGAAATATTTGACAGCTATTTGCGACGTCGCCCACTTTCGGTGTAAACGCTCTTAACAGCCAAAAAAATTCGTCAGGATCTGTGGCAGAGCTTAAAGAAGTCATATTAAACTTGCACATAGAACGTGCAAGGTGCCACAAAGTTAGGTAGTGTCTCAGAATAGTATTCGAAAGAGTGCCAAGGAGGTTACATAGTCCATGAACACTGGCATGCTAGGCTTCATTGTTCCTATGGATAAATTACCGACAGAATACTCCTCTTTATTCGGTTGAAAACTAATTCTAACCAAGATAAACGATGATAATATAGAGGTATGAGGAACAGGGTGTAAACTTCATCATTCTCCATAGAAAAGGGAGGATCTTCCGGTGTTGTGTCTGGTGGGCAACTGCCCGACGCTTGATGTCGGGACGTTGTATATATGCTAGTCGCGCTGCAAACTCTTCTTGCAGTATGCAGGATTTCACATGCCGTTAGTGTGATGCGTAGTTCGCATGTGGCGATGTAGATGGCGCCATAAAACAATACAAGAAATCAATATAACTCTGAGACTTACCAGTATCATTTAATCTGAGCAATGAACTCTCTAACAAATAATCAGTTAAAGATATACCTATTCGATCTGATGAACATAAGCATCTTCAAACATATGTCGAAACACTGCGGTTACTACATGTCAATACATATCTGTGCTAATGTCAGGTATACTCTATCCGAATCTTTGTTTCCAATTTGATGTTATTTTCACTTAAACAAATTACAAAAGAATGACAAAGGTAAAGAAAAGTCTATAAAAATGAAAAAAAAGACATTTCAATTAAGTTTAGATTAGAATGACCAAGTCCTTTTTCCTCGAAGTCATAAAAATCTTGAAATTGTAGCCCAAACTAATTTTATATGTAGTCATTTTCTAAAAAAAAAATTGTTTACATGTTCGGAAACTAAATAGCGAACGCAGTATACATATCTGTGCTAATAGTCAGGTAGTTCTATCCTATCTGCTTTGTACAAGTGTTGATATAACGTGCGTCAATTGATAACCGAACGCCTTTGCCTTTGATAACGCGTTATTGGGTTATCGGTTGTAACTATGTTATATGAAAAAAGCTTGCATAAAAAATATAAAAATATTTGCTGTCACGTCTAGACTTCTCTGTTATGTTGGGGTTGACATCCAGTCAGAGACAAAATTTTACGTAACATTATCGATTGATTATGTGCCTCAGACTCTGTGAGAGGGAACTGGTTACAATTCACCACGAGGGACTAAAACAGTCGAGGCAAAATACAAGTGATTTAATCTGATATCTGCATCCCAATTTATAAGGCTGGCCAGAAAATACTATAGGATAGACAAGCAATGTATTTAATTCAGTCATGTTAACCTGTACTTACAAAGCCCGATGTATCAGTGTCGATTCTTACACGAGTGCTAGATAACAGTGTGTGGCTGATCCTTATCGAAAATCACGTAAGTTGTAGCGAAATCATTACTCAAATATGTATAGCTTATTTGTGTAGTTATTACAAGCATGACTTCTAATAAGTATACTGGTCAACAAAAACTCAAGCAACCAGAGCATTGGAATACCTTTAAAGCAATAATTAACAGCCATCTTCTGAGCACGCTCGCCCCATTGTAGATCTCATCAATCGCTTTCCATCAGATGAGATTGAGGTCAAGAGCAGATCCATCCCGCAATAAGAGCGCTAACACACTGGGATGTCATGGCGACGTCGCCGGCTACTTATCCAAACAATTCGTATTGAATTGTATGAAAGTTAACTCACTTGGCTACGATCTGGTGACGTTGCCAATTTGGAAGCATAGCCACGACCGACCGGCCCGTACGTGGATACTGGATACTCTGGCGACCTGGCGACGCGTAACCAAGTCGCCAGTATTTTGTATACAAGAAAGTTACGCCTCCCTCACTCAGTGGCCAAATGATCGCCAGGACGGACGCCCGTGTGTTACAAGCTACTTATTTGGCAACATCATTTGGCTACGATAGATAGCCAGAGGTAGCCATGGCTACGTAGCCAGCGACGTCGCCATGGCGTCCCAGTATGTTAGCGCTCTAAATAAATAAATAACTATTTATTATAGGCTCGCCCCCTCTTACATGGGACTTAAACATAACTGGCGAAATGTGTGTGTAAGTACTATATGTACACCTCTGCCGAACCCTTCGGGATTTACAGGCGTGATGTTGTTATATAATGTTTATGGGATCATCCTCTCTAACAAAAAGTGGTTTAAATATTCAGCAGTATCTATATTTGCTTCAGTAACCTTATCCAAACACATCAAAGCACACTATCAAGTATAAGGCTAAGCGTATGCTGAGACGCAGGTGATGCAGCACAGCACAGTACAGATTTTGCAGGGTAGGGCAGGCAGACATAGGCCGCGAGCGTATGCTGCAACGCAGCTATACAGACAAATTCGCGTCCTAGCTACAGTGGTAAAAAACGTAACGAATTTGTGGCCCTAAATCAAGACGCAGAGCAGGACAGACAAATGTCTTCATGGCACGTGCCTGCGCCGCAGCGTACGCAGCTCTCAGTACGTTCATACATTACAAAATCTGCGCTGCGTGGACCTGCGTCAGCATACGCTTGGCCTTACTATCAAACTTGCTGCCTGCATGCCAAGATACACACACAATTGTACGATTTGCGTCATTACTAGTCATTAGCGAGCCTAGATTGATCCGATAAGTCCACATTTTAAAATACCACTGAAGTTTTAGATAACGGCCTTATCATTTATTTTTTATTATATGTGTATACTTGTCGAGTGCTGATTTAGCAAGAATTATGTCATGTGATTGTTTGATTATGACATTCTTTTGTAATTATGGTAGTAGGTAATGTTGGTAATTATTTGCAGAACATATTATGTAATAGTCAACATGATGAATAGCGAAGATCCGTGTTAATACTCTTGTTGATCTGTATGTTTTAGTCGTAGTTTTTACACTATTACGTAAAAAATACACTTATAATAAACACGTTGCCACACACATCGCCGCATGCGAACTCCGCATCTCAATGACGTCACGCAAAATCCTGCATCGCGCAAGCAGAGTTTACCGCTCAACTAACATAATTATATAATGTCTCGACATAAATTTTCGGGCAGTTGCCCACCTGACCAGCCAACACCCGTCTGGTCGGAGGATCGTCCATTTACTATTGAGGAACTGTGCACCCTGTTCCTCTACACTATGAACACCGCTACTTCGATCGCAAAGCATTTATTTCAATTAAACCATTTAAGTATACAGGCACTTTCGAATTGTCAAGGAGTCCGTCAGGCATAAAGATGAAACTAGTTGCTCTTTTCAAAGGAAAAACAGCTTCAAAAACTTCTTTAACAGACCGTCAGGCCTTTTGTACACGGCACGGCTTCTTTACGGTACCGATGGCGTATAACCGCGCTGTAAAAAAAATCGTGTGACGGTTCAATGGAATATGGCAACGGCGTCGTGCCGTAGTGTCTCCGCCGCCGTGTTCTCAACAAACTTCCATAGTGATCCATGACCGTGCCTACACTCGGTAAATAAACCGTAATTTTTCACGGCAAGAAAAACATGTGGCTTCAAAACTATGACAATTTTAGCTAAGACCACATGGAAAAAGACGTTTACCTAAAAGCCACTGTATGTAGTACCTATTAAATCTGTAAATGATTAAATAATATCAGCAGAAATCTATACTTAGTTCACTGTATGTTCCAGGTTGATGAATCGTCGCTGACTGGCGAATCGGACCATGTCAAAAAGGGTGAAGCATTTGATCCCATGGTGCTATCCGGTACACACGTTATGGAAGGTATGTTGAATCCGTATCATAAGTTGCTACGCAGTGTCTTGACCATTTCAGCCGAAAGACGTCCACTTCTGGACATAGGCCTCCACCAAGCAACGTCACTTCGGTTACCGCCACTTCGACGGTTCTGTGCTTCCCGCATCCAGCGGATTCCTGCGGCCTTCACAAGGCCATCGGTCCAGCTTGTGGGAGGCCTTCCAACACGACGTCTTTCGGTACGCCGTTGCCACTCCAGAACCTTTCTGCCCCATCGGCCATCTGTTCTGCGAGATATACGCCGTGTCCACTACCACTATAATATCGAAGATAATGAGACAAACACTTTATGCATATCATTGAAAGTCAGCATGTGGATGTGATATCCATGTTAAAGAATGGACGTAAAAAAATGCTGTATCGCCATGTTTGACGAACGAATCGGTGATTGAAGTTTACAGTTCGGTAAACAGGAAGTCTTTGTTAATTAACCCTTTTGTTGTATTTAACCTGCCCATGAAAAGAGATTCTTTAGCCAAGCACCACATGTAAAACTTTTCATTGAATAATTGACATAAAACCAACAAGATGCTGTAGTTTTTCCGCCACTCTAGAGCTCTGGAGCGGGAAACCAGCAATGCTGCTTGAACAATATAAAGAAACATCAAAGGACACATAGAAGGGCTTGTGGCTAATTAATAACAGCCGCACGGGTCGATCGATCAGGTTAAGCTATCCTTGCCGCAGTTGGTCCGTGGATAGGTGACCATCTTTACATACCAAGACCTGACCGTGCCTCGGAAACCAGACCGTCAGAAGCCCGAAAGACTGACAACCAGTCTTACCAAAGGGGTGTCGTACCCAGTGTCAGATAGGCAGTCGCTCCATGTAAAAAACTGGTATTCAGCTGCATCCGTTTAGACCAGAAGCCGACCCAAAGTCAAAGTCAAAACATTTATTTCAAATAGGCTCATGTATGGCACTTTTGACGTCAAACGACCCCAACAGAGAAAAGGCTAGGCAGGTGATGGAACTGTTTACTCAACCCTAACCCGAACATTACAGGCTCCGGCAAAATGCTGGTAACAGCGGTCGGCGTAAACTCCCAAGCTGGTATCATCTTCACTCTACTGGGCGCGGCCGTAGAGAAGGAACACAAGGAGATCAAGCAGTTGAAGAAAGGTCAGTGCCCCCGTGTTCTGCTCGCTAACGTAGCATAGTGAACTGTCCCTAGACATGTGCCACCTTTCTGATGACAGGTGATGGCCATGTCACGTCCTTGTTTGTGATTTGTCTGTGATTGTTAAAAAATTGGGGAAGTTTTTTGTAGTGAAACGTAGTAAAAATCGTCATCAGAAAGGTTGTCCTATAGCAAAAACCCCGCAACATAGTTTAGCTGTTACTTTGCTCATTTGTGTAAGCTAAATATACCTAGATAATCAAAAATATGCCTTAAGTCAAAGTGATAAAGTGTAATTTAGCTTGCCTAAATGAGCATAGTACGCCCCGATGCTTGGTGCATACATTAGTGTAACCAGTGACGTATGACCCCCTCCCCCTTGTCATTGAGCCACCGCACCTCCCTCTCCTTTTGAAAGGGGAAAAAAATCATAACGAAATTGGTAAAAAGTGTTAGTTTACACTTTTGGCCACGAAAAGTGAAGAATGCATTTTTTCTGTTTTTTTTTTTTTTTAAGTTCTGTATTATAAAATAAAAATAATAACTTTTTTTTACCAATTTCGTCCCTAAATTGAGATTATTTTATTTATTGATGACTGAATGATACCGAATGTTATTACGTTTTTTGTCTTGAGTTTAGTGTATTTATCCATACAGTCTTGTTGAACGTTGTCTGTCTATGTTATATGTTTTAACTAATAGCCTGAACTGTTTTGTGACAGCATGACATATTTTAAAGTGAACATTTTTCCATAAATTATACGTACAATCGATGTTTTTAAATATAAAAAATATTGTTCTGTCTCAATAAAGAAATAATCTCTTTTAAGAATCATAAAATTATAATTAAAATGATCCTAAAAGCATACATTTGTAAATGCAATTTTAGTCGCTATGTTTGAGCAGTTGAGGCAGTGAAAATATACTCAATTTCATTTCAAACTCTATTTCTAATGCTATTCACGAGACAGATAAAAATCATAAGTTTAAATTTTCTCTCTTGTGTATATTGGTTTCTCAAATGCTTAAACAGTCTATGACATGAAACCCTTTAGATTTAGTGCCACGACCAAACATAGTGTGATCCGTACAATGACATCCAACTTTTTTTTCTCCACCCCCGACCCCGGCCTGCCGCACGCACCTCCATGTCGCCGATCAACAAAAAATAAAATTAAAAAACAAAATTAAAACTAAATAAAAACATACACATTCAATGCATCGTGTTACTGTCGTGTTGACTGCATGATGTATAATCGAAATATTATCCAATCGTTGTCATAAATGTGTATGCTTGTCTGATTTATACTGGAAAAAAAAATATCAATGGATATTGGAAAATTTGACGCGAGTAGAACGCAAGCAGCAACGCAAGTCTACGCAACGCAAGAGTCTGAGCGGTAAGTAACCTCCTTTGCTATGCCCTGCTTTAAGTACTACCCTCCGTACACTCAGGGCCAGAAAATATACGCCTTATGTTCTATTTTACGTATATACAGGGTGATGGTGCTTAGTTTTGTGGCTTCGAGCTTATCTGTGGGACTGGGTAGATAAATCTGTCCTTAAGTGTACTCTTGATGACATACTACTTTTAAGACACAATCTTGATAGTAATAATAATTACAGTAGTATGTTCCTAGTTAATACAGTAATAGAACTTTATATTACAAAGTAATTTTACTAATTTTCTCGGCAATAAAACGTAGGTTCTTAAATAATACTAAATAAATTATAAAATAATATAAATACCATATTTCATTTTCACATAACAGCATCCTAGTGCATTCTTCTGTAGCAACACTTGTGTAGTGTTCCTATTACCCTTTAATAGTGTATATTTAAGCATCTTGACTTGACCTTCTCCTAACATTAACTGAAGCAAATTTAGATAGATTTAAACGCAAAAAAAACACCCTGTTGCACACTTTGTGAGAGTTCAAAGTTTATTTTTCTGTTGTTATTTTGAAGTACTTTTCGTATTGACACTGAATAGTTATTCTTTTCTAAATTTAATTACAAATTGACAGCCTTTAATCAAACGTACAACAATACCTAATAAATTAAAAAATAATCATTTCTTAGTTAACAAATCATCGTTTAATTTCAGGTTGTTTTACAGTAAAATCGATTGGCAAAGTCACTAGTAAGATTCTATTCTGAGCTTAATATTCCAATATTAAAATGAAAAAAAAAAAAACTTGCATAAGCGATAATATAGCCCAATAATTGAAACGATGACTGGCAATTGAGAAATTGAGAATTATGAATTATGAATCTGTTGTAAACTTATTGTGAACCCATTTTTTTTTACAATCATTGAATCCGGGGCCATACTATGGCGTGTTCAAGCTATCATTGTTACATTGCGAAAAAGAGATAGTGCCATTCGTCCAATATAGCTCCATCTCTCTCTTGACACTGTAACAATTATGGCTTTAAGAGCGTGCATTCTGTAAGTGGGCAACGTCGCAAATAGATGTCAAATATTTCGCTGTTTTATGAATTTGGCAATGTTACTGTATGGAAATATGAAATTTGGCTAACTGGTGAACTAAAATATTGATTATGAAATGCAATCATTAATATCGTAACACCGAATATTTAGTTTAAGACGAAAAAAAAAGTATTTGGAAACTATCCAAATGCCTTTTTTACACCTAAAACGGTTACAACATCAAATTCAGTGTTAGAATAATTGCATTTCATTATTAATATTCTAGTTCACTAGTTAGCGATATTTCATATTTCCATACAGTAATATTGCCAAATTAATCAAAACAGGTGAATAACTGTCAGCTATTTACGACGTTGGCAATTTTTTGAATAAACGCTCTTAACACGACCCGGTACTGCTCCTGTGCTGGAAAGGGGGGGTTCACCGTAAAAATACAACAAATGTTATTCTCAACCTTTTGATAGTCAGTCTCGTGTACAGATAACAAAGTTATGATACTACCACAGATACTAAACTTATTAAGTTCGTTGTTCAGCGCACTCATATGTAATGGCTAGCGGATGGAAGACCTCGATTTCCAATAAATTACGTCCAAATAAGCGTTACCAATGCGTGCACTTCACGACAAATATAATAAGCTAAGAATCTGTACAGTAGCATATTTTGTTTTGAGCTATTATCGCTTCAAAATCCCTGCGACAATCCTCTAAAACATCCCTCTACATACAGGTGATGAGGACGCAACCCTCCCCGCCTCGGGCAACAACCTCGGCGCCAACCACACGCTGCCCGACGACAACCACGTGGCGCCGCCGCCCGACAAGCCGCCCCCCGAGACCTCGCACAAGAAGGAGAAGTCTGTGCTGCAGGCTAAGCTCACCAAGTTGGCTATACAAGTGAGTTCAATCTAAATTCGTTTTGTACTTACAGCAGTCTACTTAATGTAGCATCAAGGACTCTAGCTAGATCATCACTAGAACCAACTGAAGAAAACACAGTTTTTCTCAAAATTTCTTCCTTCTCCATAGAGAAATTGTGCAAATGAGGCCATAAAACGCCATGGCTTAGAAATGGCTATCCCTACTGGATAACTGTAAACCTTCCTAGGAAGTTTTGTGATTATAAAGCCCCCAGTACACGTTGGGCGAGCCTGTCACTCGGCCAACGTGTACTGGGCCTCTTAACGTGATTAGCCGTTTGATTTACGTATTTGTATTTTGCTACCTAACGTGTAGGTGGGGGCTTAACACCTTGATTTTAGACGTTAATTTTTGCAACTAGCCAAAATACCTTGTACACACGGCTACACATCAAGCTTTCCAACATTTCCAGTTTATGCTGATCTCGCATTTTCGATCAATTTCCGTACAATGCGAGGTCAGCTTATACTGGAAATGTATAGCTTGATGTGTAGCCGTGTGTGTACTAGAAAATTTTGACAGCCATCATCACAAAAATCATCAAATATATTAATTTTTAGATACGTCTGCAAAGTTTCGCTAAGTAATTTAAATTGACCTTGTATAATGTAATAAATATAAATGCGTAGGGATAGGCATCCGGGGAATTCCGATGTGATATTATTATGAACTACGTAATTTTATTTTTATTTCTTAAATAACCACCTTCTTCCTTCACAGATCGGTTACGCCGGCTCAACGATCGCAGTTCTCACCGTCATCATCCTGGTCATCAACTTCTGCGTGCACACCTTCGTGATCGAGCAGAAGCCGTGGAAGGCGACGTACGTCAACAATCTTGTGAAGCATCTCATCATCGGTGTGACCGTGTTGGTGGTTGCCGTGCCGGAGGGGTTGCCTTTAGCTGTTACGTTGTCACTTGCTTATTCTGTCAAGGTAAGATACTTCCCAATTTAATTCTACGAGACAAAGTCAAATAATTTATTTCAAATAGGCCCTTATAAAAGGCACTTTTGAACGTAAAAATATAAAAAAAATAAAAATTGAATTTTTCTAGTCGCCCCTTCCAAAAGGTATTTTTCGTATGGAGAAGAATGGGCAAGAAACTCCACCGTTACTCTTTTAAAATGTTTTAGAATAGTTTTTAATAGGACATTAGTTAAATAATATGTGAAGACGATGCTCCTAGAATAAAATTACTATACCACAATAGGTAAAAATAATTATAAATGAATCAACGACATATAAATTAATTATGTGATACATGGTGCTCACATATTTACAAACATTGTAAAAGTAGAAGAGTTTCCTAAAATTTTACAATTAATTAGTCAGTGTGTGTAGAAGTAATCACAGAATGTAAAATCAATGTCATATAACAAAAAATGTATATGCATACAATTAAATTAGCAACCAGTTTGATTTTGTTTAGATAGTACAGTGAAGCCCGTGGATAAGTAATAACAGGGTCGATCCATCAGGTTAAGCTACACTACGGAGTTGGTCCGTGGATGGTTTTTTTTTAAGTAGGGCATCTCGTAGTCGACCTCTTTTTTTTGGGTGGGAAATTGTCAAATAACTTCTCCCGTTCTGGGCGGAGCGGGAGGGCGTGTCAGACTCTTACTGAATAAAACCCACCCGTGTTCCTTCAATTGCCATGTTGCCGGGGGCCACGATCTCCCTTTCGGACTTCTTCGCAACCCCGGCAGGTCGTAGTTGACCTCTGAGATCATGAGTACTTAACCGGGCTTTCCTGTGGGTGCCTTGAGCTACTACTTTTAAAACCTCCAGCCAGGGGTTATTCAACTATACTAATTAAAACTAGGTGAACGCTCACTAAAGGCACCCCCTGTGGGGTACGAACCTCGGCTTAGGGCGTCAACCGGAGGGAGGACATCAAGGATGGGACGGGCTGGTCCGTGGATGGGTGACCTACTTTTCATACCTTGACTCCTCCGTGCCTCGGAAAGCACGTTAAACCGTTGATCCCGGCTGTCATACGTCATCTTTGACATTCGACAGAAGCCCGAAAGTCTGACAACCAGTCTTACCAAGGGATATCGTATTATAATGACAACACCCAATAATATTGATAATTTTCGTCCAGAAATAAACGAATTTCTTTCTCCCACAGAAAATGATGAAAGATAACAACTTAGTCCGTCACTTGGACGCGTGCGAGACCATGGGTAACGCCACAGCCATCTGTTCCGACAAGACGGGCACACTCACTACCAACCGAATGACGGTCGTACAGTCGTATATCTGCGAGAAGCTCTGCAAGGTCACGCCCAACTACCGAGACATACCGCACGATGTGGCCGAGACTATGGTGGAGGGCATCTCTGTTAATGCTGCGTTTACGTCTAGGATTATGGTGAGTTTTTGATCTTTCATTTGTGCTACTTCGCTGGATATTAACTATTCATTATATTGGGATTAAAATAACGATAATGGTAATATCCTCTGTGGTTGAGTGTTCCGGGTGAAGCTCGTTTTCGCGTTCGCCTGATCATCACTTACCATAAGGTGAGATGAAGGCCACGAGCTTCCCCGTTGTGTATAAAAAAATTAACCATTCTCTTAGATTGTAGAAATTGCTTCATCAATGCTGAAAATGGGTTGAAAAGGTGGCTTAATAGCACTTTTACGGTGTCCTATATTTATTTTCATAGTGACCAATTTAAACTAAGGCTGGATTTGATTGCCATTAATTGGACTTTTATAAGCATGAGGAAACGATTATCCATTCTACCAGTTTATAAAGACCTTTTCAAATTATTCTGCTTTCAAATCACATGTTATGATTTTAGAATTTATGAATCAACAATTACAACAGCTAAAATAAAATTTACTGAGACTACTAAATAGTAATACTGTCATCTGTATACACAAATAAATAAAATTGAAGTGTCTGTTTGTAATGTCAAAATAACAGCTTTTTACACTTATAAAATAAAAAAAACTTATGTCCCTCTGCCTGTCTGTGTGTTCCGGCTAATCTCCGAAACGGCTAGACCGATTTTGACGGGATTTTCACTAGCAGATAGCTAATGTTACAAGGAGTAATTTTATTTTAGAAAAACATTTATGTTCCACGCGGGCGAAGCCGCAGGTAGCTAGTTATAGATGATGGATTAATTAGCATTTAGCAAATGAAATGTAGTTGTGAAATTCTGTGAAGTGCGAAGTGAATTTATCGCTTCGTACTTTGTATACTTTAATATATTTAATTATGTGATCAATCTTAATCACATTAAATATGCAAGTGTACTACCACAAATAAAACGTTATCAGCGAGTAAACTAAACGCACGCTAGGAGACGTCCTAAGGCGAACGCGCTTTTTAATTTGCATACTAACAAAATTCACATTATCACTTATCGTGATATTAGCAAATAGCATAGCAATAGCAGTTAGCATGTTAATACACAAGAATTCACATGCTAATGAAATTTATGCGAAATCGCATGAATTGACATTACTCGTTATAATAACACCAATATATTTCGACTTATCCATACTAAAACATTTAATATTCTTTCACAGCCAAGTTTAGACCCAAGCGGTCCCCCAATGCAGGTCGGAAACAAGACAGAATGCGCACTCCTTGGCTTCGTAGTAAACCTAGGACAAAGTTACGAGGCAGTTCGCGAGAGGAACCCAGAAGAATCCTTCACAAGAGTGTACACTTTCAACTCGGTGCGCAAAAGCATGTCGACTGTGGTACCGTACAAGGGAGGGTATAGGCTGTATACTAAGGGAGCTTCCGAAATTGTTTTGAAAAAGTAAGTACTAGTTAATTGATCCCGGGTTCCTTGTGGAAATCCATTATAAAATGCAATAGTTGTGAATATATTTACTCAGTGACAGTCACAGTCTGCGCTCAGTGCTTGGTGTGGCAACACGCCGTGTTCGAGTCCGCGACAAGTCAATCGTCATCCTGAGGATGCCTCGTTGAGAGGTGAAACACGTGTCGATTTCTTTCAGGGTCTTTTTGGGACTCTTCAGAAATAGCTAAGCGGATACCAAATATATCCACATCTATTGCATTTTAAGTAAGTACTACGCTATGTTTAATAAAATAAAATAAAAAAAAATATTCTGTAAATATGATATCGGAATAACTATTACACATCAGCTAGATGGAGTTGACATTTCCTGAAAAAAAGGGCGAAATTAACTCCGGGGTCAAAGTCTCTTTTAAATTTCAGAGCCAAAGCCTCTTGGTCAGGCCATATGAGGACCATGTAGATTTAGTTGAGTTGTGATGGTGATGTTATCTAGATATAATACGTTTTGTGTTAATTACACACACAGGATATAATTATAATATTTATATATTGCATTTGAAAGACAGAAGAAAGAAAAAAACGTTTATTTGCGGTAAACATGACGCAAAAAAAAAGTTTAAAATACAAAAATGAGAAAAGGTTGGGAGAAGCATGCGTCACATCCACGCAAATCGGCTATCGCTCAGCATTATGCTACGACCCTATGCAAGACAGAGCCCCAGCGCTGGTTCTCAGCGACAGCCGGCGCCGACGTAATGACGTCGACCGGTGCAGCAAACAAATATTTAGACGGTGTACGAGGACAGCGTATCTGCAAATACAAAAAACGGGGTGGAGGTTTTTTAAAAATAAATTACAGCAATATTGGTATCAAATAAAACCTAGTCATAAGTCAATCCCTAATTAAAAAAAAAAAAAACTGTTTTTGCAGACGAGTTTTTTTAAATTTGTTATTCGTACTGATCAAGCTTTTAGAAATCGTCCACATTTGGTACCTCTCTAACAAAACCTCAATTTCTCTTTTGCACTCAAATATCCCTCTCTCCTCAGATGTGCATTCATCTACGGCCACGAAGGACGTTTGGAGAAGTTCACACGCGACATGCAAGAGCGACTAGTGCGACAGGTCATTGAACCAATGGCCTGCGACGGACTCAGGACCATCTCCGTAGCCTACAGGGACTTTGTGCCCGGCAAGGCTGAGATTAACCAGGTAAACTGGCATATTATTGTGTGTAAGTTTAAAAATGCCGAAAGAAGAGGCGGATATTTTCTATCATATCTAGATTGGTACATAATACGAAGATTATTTAACTATTGTACCTGCTTCGCGCACATGCAGTCAAAGTATCAAGATTTATAACAGTACAACATATGTGGATAGATTGCGTTGAATATTTTAAGCCCTGCCCTGTTACGGATACCCCTAAGCTACAAACTTTACTATAGACAACTGTTACCAGTTCAATAGACAACTGTTACCAGTTGTCAATCCATAGATAGAAATAAAAATTAATAAATTCATGTGCGCAACCACAAATCTTGTCATTTATGACAAATCTGACACAAAATCTGAAAAATAAATTATTTGTTTTTTTTTTTCTGTGGGGCATGACTATTTAACCGGTCAATCCTGTGGTTGTCTTAAGCTGCTAAACTCAAAGCCTCCAGCCAGGGGCATACAAACTAAGCTAAAAAGCTAGGTGAACGCTCGCGAAGGACTACCCCTATGGGGTACGAACCTCGGCTTAGGGCGTCACCGGATGCGGACGGTAAGCAATGGGTAGCTCACCGTCCGATAAGGACCAGGCCCGGGTCGACGGCGCGTTGTGTTCCACGTGCGCCTCAAAGAGATGTCAGCAGAATTGAAGGGGTCCACTAGGGCCGATGCCTGCCGGGGTTGCGAAGAAAACCGAAAGGGAGATCGTGGCCCCCGGCGACAGGGCAACCGAAGGAACACGGATGGGTTTTAGTCAGTAAAAGTCTGACACGCCCTCCCGCTCCGCCCAGAGCGGGAGAAAAAAAAAAAGGGCGTCACCGGAGGGAGGACATCAAAGATGGGACGGGCTGATCATGATTATTAGTCGGGGAATTTAAAGCTACGTGCACAGCTGCAACAACTGCTGATACCTCGTTTTGGAGCAAGGGTTGGGGGGGTTATTTGAAGAATTTTTACTCAGTCTTATGTTTGTTTGTGCAGGTGCACATAGACCAAGATCCCAATTGGGACGACGAAGATAACATTGTGAACAACCTGACCTGCGTGTGCGTTGTCGGCATTGAGGATCCTGTGCGACCAGAAGTACGTATACATTACTTTTATATGTGTTTGCCTTACATAGATGTGGCGGCATCTGCGATGTCACACGCGAATTACGCTTCACACCGACGTAACGCAAAATCCTACATCGCGCTAGCAGATTTTACCGTACAACGGGTACATATACAACCTCCCGACATCAATCCTCGGGCAGTTACCAACCAGACACAGAACCCGTCTAGTCGGAGGACCCCTTTTCTATGGAGGATGAGTGAACCAGGGTGGCAGGGACATCGACACAAATACTGTTACCATAGATTCAGTTCATGATTCTGAACAGTAAGTAACTAGTCTGAAATTATTCGTCGGTAATTTTAAAAAAAAAGTCTGCTTTTCCATACATTTTGACCGCGTAGGTATTGCACTTTTCTATGAAACAGCTGTTTTTTATTTTATTTTTAATCATGGATGAAAAATTTCAACGCAGGGGATTCAGAATCATGTACGGCCATCCTACCATCCTGTATACACCTCTGTTTGAGACACTTTCAATAAAGAGATTTTTTTTTATGTTCAATGAAACGTATGTCCTTTTCGAAATAACAGAACAGTTTCAGTTGAAAACTTTAATTTGTAATAAATAAATTACGTTTCACTTTGCCCCAATGGCATAAATGCAAAAATGTCTTAACTTCTAGTACAAGTGACTACCATTTAGCCCGATATCTAAACTGCTTTTAGATCAGGCAGAACTACATTACAGTTAGAATAAAATTTTACTCGATTGTAATAAATGTAAATCAAAATTTTACTTTATACTTTCTTTTTTACTTCTTTAAGTGCGTTGGGCATTTTTGAGATGGGAAAAAACCATTGAACTCGCGACCTGTTACCGACACCTAATTTTTGTAAACGCGATTGTGCTCTTTATAAGTTACGGATCAATGTTCTATGCAGACGATCTGTGGAGTAAAATACATCAACGCGTTGATTATTGCGGAGCCGATTTTTTTTTCAAGTTTTCATTTCTGTAAGAACTCCCGTAGTGCCACTGTTTTTTTTTTATAGTTCAATTTTATATTCACAGTTTTGAATACATTTTTTCTATATTTTTTTCCTCCATTGTATAGCTTTATCAAAATAATCTAGCTTTTAAATTGACTAGTTTCATTTATGCAATAAACTCAAAAGGAAAACAAAGATTTGCGCCACAACACTCTATTTTCTGCGTTCCGCTTCAAGTCTGTTCCCAACGCTTTTTGAACGTCTTCGGTCCATCTAACCATGTTGCATTCCCTTTATTAATAAACATTTCTAATCCACAGGTACCCGAAGCTATCAGGAAATGCCAGAAGGCTGGCATCACAGTCCGCATGGTGACTGGCGACAACGTGAACACTGCTCGCTCTATAGCCGTCAAGTGCGGCATCATCAAGCCGACCGACGACTTCCTCATCTTAGAGGGCAAGGAGTTCAACAAGAGGATCAGGGATGCTGATGGAGAGGTATGTCGGAGGCTAAGTTAGCCATTTACTGGACATAGATTCTACTCGTAGTTAATATTTTTTTACCCGCATGGATGTCGGAAAATAACCCATGGGAACGTACTACCAGTATTAAAAGGAAGGTAAGCGATGACTACATACTTAATAGCCCATGAAAAGGTCATTAACCCTTGTCCTAGCGCTGCGCTGCCGTCAACCATAATTATTTTGTTACACATAATTTTGTGTCTGGGATAACTTTTAAAGTATTCATTTAAATGATATGATGTCGAGGCATATTTTGAGCTTGTGGCTAAGTAATAACAGCCGCACGGGTCGATCCATCAGGTTAAGGTATGCTTGCCGGGGTTGGTCCCTGGATGGGCGACCATCTTTACAATCGAGACTCCTCCGTGCCTCGGAAAGCACGTTAAAGCGTTGGTCCCGGCTGTCATTCGTGGATCTTCGACAGTCGTTACGGGTCGTCAGACGCCCCAAAGTCTGACAACTAGTCTTACCAAGGGGTATCGTATTACCCATTTACTGGGTTGTGGAGGCAGATAGGCAGTCGCTCCATGTAAGATACTGGTACTCAGCTGCATTTGGTTAGACTGGAAGCCGACCCCAACAGAACAGGTGGAGAAAATCCTACGTAGATTGATTGATGTTGAGGCATATTTTTATCTAAATTAAATGACCAATTTTTTTTTTTTTTAATTAGTTTATCGAGTTTAGACAGACAGACGCGGCGGGGGACTGTGGTTTATAATATGTAGTGATATCATACAAAATATTTAACACTATTATTCTCTTTTATAGGTACAACAACACCTACTGGACAAAGTATGGCCGAAACTCCGTGTGTTAGCCCGTTCGTCACCCACAGACAAATACACGCTGGTCAAAGGAATGATCGAGTCGAAAGCGTTTGATACGCGCGAAGTAGTCGCTGTGACCGGAGACGGTACCAATGATGGACCTGCCTTGAAGAAAGCTGATGTTGGATTTGCTATGGTAAGGGCTACTTTATTTGTTTAGGGATAAGCGTTAAAATTAATTGTAGATGGTGGTTTTGATCGGCTGATTCTCTAATGTTGAGTGGTTTCTATAGATGCCAATTTTCTTCTGTGGATGTCTTTACAGACACAAATCTTGTGACCATAAAACCGGATAGTTCAGACTCAGGAAAACTATTTTTAGGTCAAGCATATGTGTTTCAAATTATTATCTATTTATGTATATTAGCATCTATTATAACCAATCGCAGTATGTTCCTTTTCAAATTCAGATATTATAATTTTGCTACAACCTAATAAATTTATTACCTCGTCTGTTCAAACGCAGAGAAGTATCTCTTCTTTTCTTATGGATGGCTTTATTTATTGGATTAGTCTACCTACGCTTGCCGTGGTTGGTCCGAAGATGGGTGGCCAACTTTACATACCAAGACTCCTCCGTGTCTCAGAAAGCACGTTAAGCCGTCGGTCCCGGCTGTCATTCGTGTATCTTTGACATTCGTTAAGGGTCATCAGAAGCTCGAAATTTTGACAACGTATTACCCAAGTTGTGGAGGTCAGATGGCGGTCGCTCCATGTAAAATATTGGTATTCAGATGCATCTGGTTAGACTGGAAGCCGACCCCAACATAGTTGGGATGATGATTCTACTCTGTCCCTCTCCTAGGCAAAGAACTCCCTTGAAACTGGAGAAAATCGTGACTTACTTGACATAATCTAACCTACCTTTCTTTCCAGGGTATCGCCGGTACAGACGTAGCAAAGGAAGCCTCAGACATCATTTTGACAGATGACAACTTCTCATCGATAGTAAAGGCTGTGATGTGGGGTCGAAACGTTTATGACTCCATCGCAAAGTTCTTGCAGTTCCAGCTGACTGTCAATATTGTGGCTGTAATTGTGGCGTTTATTGGGGCCTGTGCGATACAGGACAGTCCTCTTAAGGTATGAAGTGATATTATTAACACCAGCGTTTCTCGGCATAAGCTTCTTTATGGACAAGTAATTGCAAAATCTGATTTTAAGTTTGTAACTTATCGGGTACTATTTTTTATTCCTAATTTATGTTTTTTTTCTTTTTTCTCGTTTTTATGTTATGTTTTTATCAGTGGAAACTTGTAAATAGCCTTCAATTTTATATTGTTCAAGAACACTAAGCTAGCTCTACGTTTCCCAAATAGAATAAAATAAATGAATTAATTAAAGAAAGCATGAAATATTCTGCGTCCTGTGTAGAATCGGCTAATGGCTAGGCTGTCCGATTGGGCGCGAGAATGTACGAGCTTTAGTTATGGGAACTTCTTTGCAGCCAATACTGATAGTCATTAATGGAAAAAAAATACTTTACTGCCAATTTAGACCTTGTACAGAGCTCGCGATTTAAAAGCGTGTATTCTGAAAGTAGACAACATCGCAAATAGCTGTCAAAACTGAACAGACAGCTGTGCTGCTGGGGAGTTTGTTGCGCCACTTCTTCCCAGCTAAAGCATTAGAAAGTGGTTTGGGGGACTGTCTCATGTAATTTTGACGTTCGAAAAGTCCTGTTAAAATAAATGACTAGAATTTTGCCACCACTTACCATCAAGTGAGATGCAGGCCAAGAACATCACCATAGAGGACAAAAAAAAATGCAGATATAACGTTTTTTCCCTCCACAGGCAGTGCAAATGTTATGGGTGAACCTGATCATGGACACGCTAGCCTCCCTAGCCCTGGCCACAGAGATGCCTACACCTGACCTGCTTCAACGAAAGCCCTACGGACGAACCAAACCCCTCATCAGCCGCACCATGATGAAGAACATCCTTGGACAGGCCATCTACCAGCTCTTTGTTATATTCTCGCTTCTCTTTGTTGGTAAGTCCACTATAAGATATATCATCCTACAATGAAAGTTAATGTTATCATATTGGGACTCATTTAAAAAATATTATAAATTAATAATAACTTTTTCATAATGGTGAGCTATTTGAAAACGCATAGATGTTAAAACATTTTATATTTTAAATAATTACCCGAGAGGATGTTTTGACTCCTGTGAGAAAAAAAATACGAGTACGGTAATTAACCCCTTATCCTTATTCCACCAGGCGACCGACTCCTGAACATCCCATCAGGCCGCGGCCAGGCCCTCGGCACCGAGCCCACGCAGCACTTCACCATCATCTTCAACACCTTTGTCATGATGACGCTCTTCAACGAGATCAACGCGCGCAAGATACACGGCCAGAGGAATGTGTTCCAAGGACTATTTACCAATCCCATCTTCTACTCTATATGGATCGGAACAGCGGCTTCGCAGGTATGTTGAGTTATTTGTGGGCCGTGTTCGGGTTGGCGACAAGTCAATCGTCATCCTGAGAATGCCTCGTTGAGAGGCGAAACACGTGTCGATTTCTTTCAGGGATTTTTATGGATCTTCAGGAATAGCTAAGTGGAAAAGGTTACTAAATATATCCACGTCTATTGTATTTTATAATGGATTTCCGCAAGGTCACGCCTGAATCAATTAACTATCTACATTCAATGTTGTGTCTAAGGTTGGAAATGAATTGGCAAGCAGCAGCAGATATCTATATAAGCATTATTAAAATTTACTTGTCGAAAGGTAGGTCCATTGTTCTTTAAAAGGCTTTTTTTTTAACGGCAAGATAAAAAAGACAGGAGCTATCTTGCAATTTTTTCCTGCACCATAAAACATTGTGTCTCCAAAATGTAATGATAGCCTAGTAGTGTGATCTTCGGACTGCCAAGTCTTAGGTCACGAGTTCGAACCGAACACCTCGGACTTTTCGGATTTATGTGCGAATTGAATAATTATCACTTGCTCCAAACACGGTGAAGGAAAACATCGTGAGGAAACCGGCCTGAGAGATATTTCTCGACGGCATGTGAAGCCAAGGCAGAGGCCAAGGGCGGGATAAATACTCTAACACCAGCTTAGTCACTAACCACACGAAAAGAAGATTAGTGTCTCCAATAAAATAAATGCTCCTATAGAATGACACATGAAAAGCGATGTATTACACTATTTGCGCTGTAGCATGGTGCGGGTGACAGTTGCCCGTATGACGTTGACATTTGTCAGTACCACGTAGGGATGTGAGGTTATGCAATTCATTTTTATCGCTAACGATACTCGCAGCGTGAATCTAGTTCTCTTTAATATTGTTATGAAAATTAGTGTATTATTCAGTTGTGCAGTGTAACTACGTGTGTGCTACGTGTATAAACTTGTCAATATAAATGTTTTATGGCTACATAATTATCTTTGTACTTATATAAAATAATCAAAATCGGGTTTATGTTTTTTTTTTCGTGACAACATTTTTGCTCTATGGTGCATCGGCGCGGCGGCCATGTTGTTTACCCGTGCGATGCTGTGAGTGCGAGTACGAGTGCAAGCGCGTTATATTGTGACTTAATGTGACACGTATTACGATTTCATTGTTTGTTTTCATTTTTGTTAAATTGTTATTTGTTATAAGTTTGTTGAGTTTGTTGTTATTACCATGCCTAAGCATACAAAAAAAACTGTTTTGGGTAGTCAGGCCAGGGAGCTTGTTGTTCGCCTCCGAGACTACTTTGAAAGAGAACAACAAAATAATGGACCGTTGTTACCATTGAATCATATTGTAGAACGAGTAGCCGAAGCTCTTGATATTGGCCGCAATACTGTTTCGCGTATAACACGTGAGAAAATTGGCCAAGATGGGATGTTTGAAAATAAATTATCGACACCCAACAAAAAGCGGACCAAGGTGAAGCCAATCACAGATTTGGATGATTTTGCTAAGGTTGCTATTAGAAATCATATTTATGATTATTATAGAAGAATGGAGCTACCCACATTGCTCAAGCTTCTAAAATCATTAAAAGAAGCTGACTTGTTCAAAGGAGGTATTACTTTGCTACGGCAAGTTATAAAAGATATTGGCTTTGTTTACAAAAAAGTTAACAAAAGAAAGATTATTATGGATAGGACTGACATTGCCCTAGCAAGATGTAGATTTTTAAGGAAGGCCAAAAACATAAGTGATTGGAGCAAAGTTGTCTTTTTGGATGAAACGTGGCTAAACGCCAACCACACAGTGGGTAAAAGTTGGACCGACGATACGGCACAATCGTGTACCAAAGTGCCGGAAGGCAAAGGCGAACGCCTTATTATTTGTCACGCAGGTACAGCAAGTGGATTCGTCCCTGATTGTTTGCTGGCTTTTAAGTCAAAAAAAACTACGGAGTATCATGAGGAGATGAATTACGAAAAATTTAAAGATTGGTTCATAGGTCTATTAAACAATTTAAAAGAGCCTATGACCATAATAATGGACAACGCACCCTACCATTCGGTGCAAGTTAATAAACCCCCAAACCAATCCAACCGCAAAAGCGAGTTGGTGAAGTGGCTGAGTGAAAACGGAGTTACAGCAGATATAAAAATGTTAAAGACGGAGCTTATTGCCTTAGTCCGACGCCATAAGCCACCAACTCCTACCTATGCTCTGGACGAGATGGCAAAAGAAAAAGGCCACCAGGTCCTTCGACTACCACCCTACCATTGCCAGTATAACGCTATTGAGCTGATTTGGGCCCAAATAAAAGGTATGCTTTTAATTTCAATTCCCATTTTGAAGCTTTATAAAAAAATCAGCTTTCCGATCGTAGCATGTACCTAGTTTAAAAACATTACCAGATACTAGATTAGGCTGATTGATGATTATTTGAATACTTTTTTTTATAAGTTCGTTTATTTTTAGGTTACGCCGCAAGAAATAATACTTCGCCGCCATTTACGGCAAATAAGATGTTGGCCCTATTACAAGAGGCCATCAACAATGTTCAACCTGAAGACTGGTCGAAGGTCGTGAATAAAACAAAAAGGGACATTATGTCTGATTGGGATCGTGACATACATATTGACAACATAATTGAGTCATCGTTAATAATATCCGTCACAGATTCAGATGATGAATTGAGTGACAATTCAGATGTTCCTGACTCTGATATGAGTTTAGACGAATAACATGTATTTTTTTTTAGCAACCTTTTAAGCAACCTTACCCTATAAATGTTCTGTTGTATAATTAGACCTTTTAAAAATAAAAATTGACCTACGCACAATATACGTTTTTTATTATAAAAAATATCGACTATCCATCGTAGCAGTACATCCCATCACTAAATACGTCTATGGCGTTACGTTATACGCATAACACTTTGCTTAATTTTTCATTCAATTTGATTTTATTTCTTGATTAGAACATTCTGGTTGGGTTTAATTTAATTTACTACAGTTATTAATTATTTAATATATTACGAATGTGGTACAACTGAAATATTAAGTCATAAATTGTAAATCGCGGCAACTTTCAAGAGTGAAACGAAATGTTACTGAAACTGTCACCCGCACCATGCTACAGCGCAAATAGTGTAGTGTTTTACTTTCGAGGGAAAAATGTTGACTTATTTTTGTCAAACTTATGTCAAATTCAAATTATTTCACATAAACTTACATGGGCACTTATGAAACGTCAGAAGCTAGGTGCACGGTTCCAATTGGTCGTTTCCTATGGAGAAGAGCCGGCAAGAAACTCCACTTGCACACGTTACTCTTTTAAAAATAATTGGCTTTTACAATTCTTTTAAATAACAGTGTGAAGGTATGGGAGTACAGTGTAGGTCTTTCAATTAGTATCAGGTACTTAAGAAAATAGAAAATGTTCAACAAATCTACAGTCCACTAAGCCTACAGCGTTCTCACATTTACAAAATAGAAAAGAATCTATACAAAACATAAAGAAATTAATTAAAAATAAAAACCTATTTTAATTAAACATGATTGCTATTACAGCTATAAGTCGATTCATTACACAATGTTTGTCAACGATTCCAGGTGGTAATCATCCAGTTCGGCGGCATGGCGTTCAGTACGGCCGGCCTGTCGATAGACCAGTGGCTGTGGTGCCTGTTCCTGGGCGCCGGCACGCTGGTGTGGGGCCAGCTCGTCACCACCGTGCCCACCAGGAAAATACCCAAGAGATTGTCGTGAGTACCCAATGTAGCACAGCATTTATGGTGTGTCAGAGACTACGCTATAAAAGGCCGTTTTTTTTTTCGATTTAATATTCGATGTGCCATACTAACGGATCCTTCGTCGTGTTCGAGCCAAAAGTGGTCTTCAGACCTTCGAGCACTTTGAGTCAAAATCATATAACACGATTTTAACCCTTCGCATATACACGAGACACGATTTTAACCCTTCGCATATACACGAGACAATGGCTTTTAACCCTTCGCATATACACGAGACACAATCGCTTTTTAATTGTTTCTGCAATTGCTTACGAAAGGTTAAGAATTGGGAAGCCGGTAGCTGAACCTCCGAGTTATCATAAATTTTTAACTTTTATGGATAGTTTCTCCAACTCCACATTAATTTTGATAATCTTATCTAGCAAATTACGTCATACAGAATTGATTGCATTTTTTAAATTAAATATTAGACTGCCGTTTCCCAATTTATATTATGCTCGTCGTCAGCATGTCTACGTTTTCCTTGTCTTGGTCCCTAAAAATTCCATCTCATCCGTAAACCAACATTATAACCAAATAAATGATTTATATTTCATAAATCCCTACACCATAGACACATATTTTGTTCGTTTACACAAAAATGACTGCTTTCCCAGATGGGGCCGAGGCCAGCCCGACGCAGAGACGATCCAAGCGGGCGGGGCCGACTATGAAGGGGACCTGGACAAGAAGCCGCGCGCCGGCCAGATCCTTTGGATCCGAGGCCTGACGCGCCTCCAGACGCAGGTACGCACTCCGCCGGGTACATGCACACGGTACACAGGACATTCGGACGGATGACATGTGCTTAGGAAATAAAATAATGTTAAATTAGTCAATGATTCCACCTTTTGTTGGTATTTAAATTTTCTTTAAATTTCGGTTAGAATACTTAAAAACATCCTAAGAAGATAAACAGGGAAATATAGTTAAATTGACTTGTAAGGGATAAGATTTGTTCTTTTCGACAGACAAGAGACAGAGTATTTTTTTTATTTATTTTTTTAAGAATTTGTAACATATACCTACGTTTATTTAACAAAAGAATTCAAATAACTTTTTTCTAAAAGTTTCATGCAAAACTTACCATGAAGCAGCGAAAAGCAAATATGACGCTAAAACAACAGCAATATGGTTATTTATTCCTATGGCAACTATTTTATAAAAATCTAATATAATAGCTATCGAAAGAAATGTATGAAATTGCCAAAAACTTGATTCTCATACAAAAGTATATGTCATCCGTCAAACATTGCTGTGTGGCTTAATTCAGCAGCTGAAAGGTCGCTGAATTTCGTCGGGGCTTTAATAATTTCATATTAAAATTAATCACAGTTTTCCTATGAAATTATTGGGAAATTAGATACACTACACACAATGGGATAAATGTTGGAGTTGATGTATGTACATCATCATTTTGGGGGAATCCGATGGTTAAAAAAAGTTTATTCATGCCTAAATATATTATTATTTGGGTTTGAATAAATTTTTAAACTGCAAATAATAGTCGAAAACTTTAGAATATTTTTTCTTTTAAATATAGTTTTACATGACAGTATCAGACTATTATTTACAGTTCAGTATTTTTACTGGCGGCATTCTTAATAAATAAATAATAAGTAATAATAATTTGGAACTATACAGTTTTATTAAATACAATAGAACAAAATAGTTGTATACTTTAAAGAAGCTGTCAGTAAATCCTCATGGGTTACATCATGAATTATTGGCTGTGATATAAAGACTAGTAAATTAAAAAAAAAAACATGATGATATACCATGACAATTTATTAAAAAAAAAATTACTATGCATTTTTACCAAAATACGAATAAGTATTAAAATGAGTAAACATGTCACAGTAATAATAATAAAAATAAAAAATAAAATTATCTAAATAATAATAAAAAATAGAAAACAAATCATTAAAAAAAGTATTAGGACTCGCAGATTACATGTTCGAGTATTCGAAAGAGGGATAAGTTTTTAGTTTACAGCTTTAATACATACAAAGGTCAACAGGTCAACACTCAAGATACCTTGGGCATCCTTACGCTAAGTCAACGATATTATTGTCCTCATTATATATAATTTTACTATTTTTGCATACGAACGAAAATAACCACCATTTTATTATGCATCCATATATACTATAATCGTATAGAATCTATAGAGATTACGCTAAATCATCTTTATATTACACATCCTTTGTTCGTACAGTAAGCGGGAACTTTCACAGTACGAGTCGAAATAAAATAATAAATATTATATATTTTTCATTAAAAAAAAAAAAATAATAATAATACACAAATAATTGAATCCGTAAAAAACCGAATTTCAAAATAACTGTACGTTATTTTTTTTTTGTTTTTATTATTTCTTTCTTGGTTTTTATTTTTTTCTATTTTTATTTTCATTATTATTTTACGTCTCGTATTTTTCGTTTCATTCTCCTATACTTCTGTTCTTTTCAAGACATTTATTTTAATTACGTACACAGAGAAACACTTTACAAAGTAATGAATAGTAGTATTCGCTATTATTATTTTTGGCCCATAATTAACGTAGATATTAACACATTGTTCGGTCGCTAATTTTGTTTTGCAAAAGACCATTTCATTTTAATATAAAAAAATCCCAAAATTGGCAACCGAACAAGAACGAACTTAGAAGTTTTATTTATCCTACAAACTATTTTTCACTTTACTTCTTCAGAACTGGTTTCATGACATTTATGTATTTGTTTATTGAACTTGATTTTTATCTATTATCTGTATTTCAATCTTCAGATTCACACCCTGCTGTCTCCTGCTCTAAATCCTTATTTGTCATGAAATCGGGACTCCCCCGTTAGTGTCATTAAATAGACTCTAAAATAACCGCCATGCATGAACCGCAGTATGAAAATTACAGTCTGACGCTTCCCGTTTTTATTTTTATTTTTACTATTTTAATACCTGAGTTGACTACCGCCGTCCCCACTACCCATTGGCATGCTCTTTTAGGCTGTGACAATGTTACTTATCCCTCGTATTTACCTTCAAACAGTTACTATGACTACCCCGATATATAGATATATAAATTAATAATTACTCAACAGAAACCTCATCGCGGTATGAATATGACTATCTCTGTCTTGCCCTCTATCTTTTATTTATCTCTAGTCATACTGACTGTTTGATTTTTTACTATTTTTGTTTTATTTTTGTCTGTTTTTTATTTTTTTATTTTTAAGAATAGTATTTTTTGCTTGTGATACGCCAACCCGAAACATCCTCGCTACTGATCCAAAGCAACCCAGCTCTGTAAATGACCGCCGTTACAAAGAACCTGATAGTGACAGGCCCGCACGGCGAACCGACTAACATACGTTACCGATATCAAAATAATAAGCAGTAACATGACTTGTTCACATTCATAATAATTTATCCACTTACAAATATTATTTTAATATTATTTTTGTACCAAGTTGTGTTCAGTTACTGCTGTTAAAATGAACGTTAATTTTGAGTGTGGAGTGGATTTTTCTTGAGAAAAAGATTAGTAATTTACACACGTAGCGAGAGCATGCCGAGTGTGCTCTGTACTAACACTATAAGTCAAACCGTTTACGGTGGAACCTCTCTTTCCTTTGCCGTTGTGTTGTTGTCAGTGTTTTATGTTTTGTTTTTAATTTTCTGTTATTTTTTTTTGTGTTTTGTTTTGTTTTGTGAATGTTGTCCCTGTAGTGGCGTGTTATGTCGGGGTGTGTTTGGTCAGGTGGGTACAGCGTCAAACTGGGCGGCGAGGTCCATCATCAGTAGTTTTGCATTGCCTTGCCGTTGGAAAGTTGCCTTCTTTGTGTTATTTTGCGTAACTCTTGTTAGGCTTGATGTAGTGTCCATTATTGTAAATGTATATAGCGGTGCTCTAATGCAGAGTTCCAGGTAAGTATAGTATTTACGTAGAAGCAAATAACCAGTAATTAAATTTATAAAAAAAAAACAATAACAAAAGAATAAAGTGATTTTGTTTAGCTTTCTAACTTTTTTCGACGTTCTAATATTGTGCAAATATCAATATACATATAATTTTTTTTTTGTTTTTAAAAACAATACATTTAATTTTATTTTTAAACAAATAGATATTTTCACAATAAAAAACCGTCAAAAATACTAAAAATAAAATATGTTCCTCCTTGGCTCCTAAATAGATGTTTAACAAAAAGTTGACGATAAACAATAGCATGGTAGATGTTATAGTGTAAGTACCTGTTGTCGCAAGTATATGCGGACTAGCGAGCCACCACCATAGAACGCATATGGAATTTGATAAACATAAATATAAATCAGTATAAACGGTACTGTATATTTGTTTAAATTAAATAAAGCCTGATGGCAGTTAAATTAGGTGTAACCCCCAAGATTAGGTTTAGTGCACCCTCGTCCTTATCCAAGCATCTTAGGCGTTCCCTGCGTTGTTTAGGAGTAGTTTAGACGGCTGTCGATCTTCAGGGTAGCTAAGGCCTCGATTCGTGTCCCTATTATTTTCTCATGTTATTTTTGTCTCTTTGTTTCCTCCTCCGTTGGCACTCTTCCGGGTCATATTCGTATCACGCGACACTGGTCAGTCCTGGCCCATACACGCATCAGTATACACGATACACATTATTCCATTTCGTTTTTATTTCCTGATTTTTTTTTGTTTTAATAAAGGGTCTGTTTTTCCGTGTTGGCCTGCTTGCAGCTAGGACAGATATGGAACAGATGTTTAATGATTACAATGTTGTTGATCAATGTTTTTTTTTTTGACCTCATCATCTCATGAATCACTTAATTTTTTTGGTTTCGTGTTAATTCTTGAAAAAAAAAAACAGCAGTTTACAGTGCTGTTAAGTTGTCAAACTTTTTAAACAAATATATTTAAATTTATTTTTATGAAAAAAATAAAATAAACTAAAATGAAAAAACAACAACTTTATGGCAAAATAAACACATGTTAACTAATCCAAGCAAGTGTTTTATTTACAGTGCAATAAAAATAAAACATAAGTAACAAAACTAAACAAATTCAACATATTGGTCAGATATTAAAAAAAAAAAACCAACCTTCTTACCAATACAATCGTCCCCAATATGCACTCCATAAGATGCATGATCAACCCACTGATGTCTATCAAAACCCACCTACACTGAGATGATGTCGTCACTAAACCAAAACAAAACACGGAGACTGACGTCACTACCCTTGTCAATAACTGCACAAATACGACGTCCCCGTACCATACGCTGGAGGTCTTCATTTAAAGCCAGTTAACTCCAACCTCCTTGGTAGAGGAGATGCCATAAACAAAATTAAAAAAAGAACAAATCCCGTGCCATATCTGTCCGGCGGCAGTTGTAAAGCTAGGGCTGCGCACGTAGGACGGTGTCGAATGGGGCGTGGAGCCGCGCGTCGTAGAGAGATGTTGTTGGCAGCCCCGGCCTGTGCTGGAGACCGAGGTCTAGTGGCGGCCGCGGCGGCTCGCGACGCGCTGCGTGCACAGGACGCTGACGGTACCGCACCCGCCCCCTAGCTCCCTAGCCCCTAGCCCCCTAGCCCCTAGGCGCGAAACAGATAGGAACGATCATGACCATAAATATGTGTAAACTTAGCAAATTTATAAAGCGGATTTCTCCTGAAGCATTGATTAAAATTTTAAATGCTACGAACATAGTATCTTCGAAACCATACTACTATGATATAGATCTTATCTTGAAGTTAAATTAGTTCTTTCACGAGGAAATCGCTTCTGAATACGGTGAACGAAAAAAGTGTACACATATTGATGCTCGTGACTAAAGGAGGCCGGCTCATTATAACGAGAGAAACACGCATGCAAACATTCGACGATCTTAAACTATGTTAAATACAGTCGCTAGTGCCTTTGCACTCGCTGTACGGAGATGTGTGTGTGAGTGCGTTTTTGCTCTTTGTATGGAGCTGACCTTCTGTACCTATCTATTTTGCCCTAGCCCTAGTGCGTAGCATCCCGGTGCCCTTACACCTCCAAAACTCCCGTGCAAAGGTTGCGGCGACACTCGACTGCCTCAATAACTTCGCAATAGCACACTTGTGGACAGATTTGGCACGTTTGAGCACTTGTAGCTAAAAAGTGCACCTGTCGCTAAATTTATGCTGAATTCGGCACGATTCTTTGACAAATCTGCACAGTCGAATTTGGCACAGTTGTGCCAGAGTTGATGGATTAGGCACAGTTGTGAGATAAGCAACAGCTGTTGGCATTTGGCACGTTTTTTTGATGATTAGCGCAACTGAAGGAAATTTCAGTATATTAATGTAAGGATTTTCGAAATTTTTGGACAAAATTGAATTGGATTATGTTGCAGATTCTAAATTAAATGGGGATCAAAGGTTTAGTAAAATCACTTTTCATTGGATGTGCAAAAAAATATGGATTTGTATTGAAATATGTAGAAAAAAAAAATGCGAGTAGAGTGTCGTCGAGTAACCGTTAGCAATCAATAGTTCTGTTTTCTCGTCTGTTATGTATCTCCACGACTTCTGGCTGTAGAACTCGCCCTGTTCCTACTAAAGCATACAAACTTGCAGTTTGTGCGCTTGAGTGTTCGCTCCTGTACTGGCACCGTCTCGTCCGCCCGACCCTGAATCAGCACCCTGTGACATCGACGCCTCCACCACATGTGACACCCATGTCGCCATGTCGCCCCGACCGCGTTCCATCTCGTCCCGCTTTGTGATCTCACTCTTGTCTCCAGTCAGCCAGTCATCTAGACACAGTGTTTGTTTAGCAGTTATCGCAGCACCTTAGCTCTTTTGTTTTGTATTACGTAGCTATGCGAGCATGGAGCCCACCGTTTCCCCCAGCACCGGATCCACTCATCGCGTCATCGTCACTTCGGTAGTGCATAGTTAGCAACGAGGTTCGAATAGTTGCATGTCGTAGCCACGACGTAGACGTCCCATCGTCCCCTCCACAGACGTCCCCGAACTCTGAATACAGACAACTAGGTCGTAACAAAGAACATCCACACCACACTCAAGATAAAGGTAGCGGTGGGTCGGTATCGCGGCGGAGTGTCGGACAGTCGGTCAGCAGCGAGGGTGTGGCGGGGTGGCGGCGCGCGGTGAGACGAGAGCCGTTGGTTGCAGCTGCGCGTGGTGCGCGCCTTCAAGTCCACGCTGGAGGACATGGAGGAGCGGCTGTCGGCGCACTCGGCGGCGGGGCTGCGCTCGCGGCTGCGCGCGGCTCCGCCGGACATCGCCTACATCGACGCCGACGACGTGCCCGGCGCCGCCCGCACCGAGACCACGATATTCTGAGCTGCCTCTGACCCGAACCGACCGACCACGAGACGCACTGACGACGTTTTATTTTTATTGTATGCAAGTTTTTCGTTTGTCCCCGGCGGCCCGGCCGTCGATCGTACTTAACGCCGCAATCTCCCGCGTAATCTCATCGCTATCGCCGCGCCCCTATCTCGTTTCAGTGTCGTTCGCGTTTACGCTTTAAACGATTAATCGACTCTTAATTTTTTAGTACGTTAAGAATTTTTATTAAGTGTTGAAATTTTTTAGTGCTAGGTAGTTGATAGAGCAATAAACTACTAGACGATGTTAGCGGCCCGATGGTAGGCTCCTAGACCGAATTGTGCCTGTTACCGCGCCGCCATGCGTGTGCGCATACTGTACATTTTCAAATCATATTTGTAACCTGTTGATGTTTTCGTAATGATGTTAACGTTTCAATAGAGAAGTGTTTGCATATTTTAATAGTTGACGAATGAGCATACGTTAGTGTCGGGACCCCTATATTTCTAATACGTAGGTTATACGGCTCTTTCTACCGGTCATTATAAATGAACACTGCTATTTTAGACATGAACATATTTGTACATAAGTTAGTGATCTTCAATACGTCTTTTTACGAATATCGGAAGCAGTGATATTTTGTATAGGTAGCTATATGAAACTAAATGATGAAACTCCAATTTAAATTGTAAACTTTTTAATAATCCTTGAACTTCGAAATTTTATGAAAAAAATAAATGAATAAAAAATAAAAAAAACTTTTTTAAAGTTTTCAACTTCGTCACTTAGCTTTTTGTGTAAGTAGTTTGTTACGAAAAAATATTATTATTATTATGAGATATTGAGGGTACTTGGCAGCTTGTGTGTTTTGTTTCATAGTAAATTTTGGGACCACTTTTAACCTCTTTCTATCTTGAGATCTATACCTTCATTATATATCGGTTATGAGACGGTAATTTGTCTATATAAAATCATTATAATTAATTAAAACGCCTAAAGTTTAATATGAATGAGACACCTCACGCTTACTAAGGAGAACCGAAAAGCTCTAAGATAAAGTGTATCTAAAAAACTTCTTGGTTTTTGCGAAATGTTACGAGAATATTTACATTGAAAAAAATAAAACTGCAAGCAAATTCCATAGCATTTTTTTCGCCTGTCTTGTTCTGGTGGGGGTGGCCATTTAGCCCATACGCTCTATTTCAGATGTTGACGGTAAGTTTAGGTCTCACGCATAGGGAGCGTACCGTTGTAAGTATCACGACGGACAATGTAGGTACACGTTGAGCCCTTAAGTTGAATAGAGCATGGAATCCGTGGTGTCTGCACCTTGGCTGCCCAGCGTCTTCGGTCTCCTGGCCGCGTTGAATCATAGCAATTGTTCATCCACTGTTGGCACACACTTCATAATATAACATTATTGTACGAGAAAGCATAATTTTTTAAACAATTTTTAGTAAGTATTTCTCTATTTTAAATACAGTAAATGTTGTATTTGTTGTTACGATTTTAAAATCTATAATTAAAGACCAACAGTTTTTTTTAATATTTCATGTCCCAGTTTAAATGACAATTGCATATCATTCAATAAGCCGTTTTACGTACACCAATAAAGGTGAGACCGCTAGCGGCCATCTTGTGACGTCACGTCAACAAAATGGCCGCTGCGACTAGATTGTAAGTACTGAGCATTTTATTGGAGCAAATGTAAATTTTTTTTGGTACAAAATGTTGTTTCTTTGATTGTTTTAATTTTTAATTATTTTTGCTTCGCATTTACAGTGTGATCATGCTTATTACAGTGTTATGCATGTATACTGATGTCTGTGAGTATTGCACAATTTGTATTTTTTTTTCTTTAATTATTATTATTATGTACGTAGATGTTTGTACAGAGTCTCTGATGATATAATTTTTATTTTAATAACATTTTCATATTATCAGACTCTCGAGAAAGGTTTTATATCCGAATTTTTCATTTTTTATTACTGTAACAGTTCAGCATTTAATAAAAAATGGTTTTTATATAAAACCACGTTAACTTACTTACAAAACTTCTGACACTGTAGTCGTTAAGCTGATAAAATATTTACTTGAAAATAAAATGAACGCATAAATTAATATTATCTCCACTATTACACCAAATTAGTTAACGTAAGTTATATTTTAAAAATAAATAAAACAAAACGGCTCTTACATTATCCACTTAATTTTTTTTTTTTTTTCATTAACTCGGTTGTGTATGTACTTATATCATAAGTTGATTTTAGTAATCTTTATTTATAATTGAGTTTTACTGTAATGATACGTTTTATTGTTAAATAATACATACTTAACCGGCACTATAAACCATTATAGTAAATAAAAACTCATTATAATAAAAATATTTATTTGACAAAATGTTGATATTTTATTTTTTTCTGTACCTCAAACACGTCGATATTAAAAATCAAAGCAAATGATCCGCGAAGTAGCTCACATACCGGACGTTTTTCATTTTCTGAGTAGCTGTAGTCCACACGATATTAAAATTATATTTTATATTATTATTTTGTTTATATATTTAGTATTTTGCTACTGGATGCCCTCGACCCCGACCCAGCTAGTGAATGCCCCCTATCCTAGTTACAGTTAGGCACTTTACTAACGAAACTGCTTTCTAAAAATATTTCCATAGTTCTCTATTGCTACAACTCTTCACTATCAGTAGTAGTGGTGTTCTAAAGACAAATGATGTTTCCGATCATATTTTTTTTATTAAAAAAAAATATGTCCGTTTGATTTTGGAATGCCATTGGCGAGTTTCCACGTAATGTCTAGTGTATTGGCGACAAAGCAGTTTGGTTATGCGGCTGTGGTAGTTAGGAGACACTGCGCACTCGCGCCTGCCGGGCGCGTACTGACACGTCCGTCATGTTGTTTTGCAGCAAAAGGCGGACATATTGGCCGGCCGCAGAATATTTGTCAATAATTATTTGGCGGAGCACCGAAGGATCAGCGTGCAATCTGGCGGGAGCTCCCTGCCCGCTCTCAGCCCGGTATCGCATCAGAGCGATGATTAAATGCCCCAAAATATTTATAAAACGACACTAAAGTGAAAGTAACAAGTTAAATAAAGAAACACGGACTCAAACTACTGCCATTTAAAAACTAAAACAAATATTCGAAACGAATATTCTAAAATTATGATTATTACAGTTTTTCGCTAAAATTTCTAAAAGTAAAAAAACCTTTTTTTTGAAATCTCTTAAAAATGTAAATGCAGTAGATAGTTAAGAATTGTTTATTAAAATATAAGTAAAATATTAGACGATTCGCAAAAATATATTGATTAGATTTATATGATAACTATGGTGCACCAACTATTTAAATGGAGTATATTAGAATTTGAGCAAATTATTTTATAACCGGTATATATGACGAAATATTAAAAGTTTCTGATATAATATATTTAAATTGATATCGTGTTAATTTTTCTGTAAATATATAAATCTTTAAACTCATCTTTTCTTGTAATTAATATTTTTAAAATAACTATTGTGTGTTAAAAATAAAAGTATATAATACGGATAAAGTCATGTGCCATTTTTATAATATATTTAAAAAAAAAAAAACGAAAATACACAATTTGTGCTACTCAAGTGCTTTTATAAACGTTTTTAATAATAAGATGATATTTAAATTTGCTTGTTATTTTTTTTTTTTGTTTATTTTATTGGAAGAATGCGATCTAGATGTGAAATATTTAGTGTTAGATGATGTGTCTTTTTTCATAGAAGCTCGTTGTGTTTTGTCTTAAATTAGTTGGCGGCTTGATTGGTCTGTATGTGTCGGCCGCAACTACAAAACACAAACGCTATGCTCATATTTTTATAGACTATACATCGATTTAGCAAAACAGTAGAACTGTATGCATATTTGTTATATGGCACAATAATATAGTTTTATACATTTTGCATGAATCGGAGATTTACTACTTTGTTATGAAATCTGTCTTTTATTTTCTATTTACTAAGTATTTTGGTAAGGACTTGCACGATAATGTGTATTTTGTTCTGCATTGTCGTTACCAATGTACCCATTTATATTCTATCTCTATACACTACACACTGTCCTCTATTATTTAGTCTTCCATCTCATCTCCTTTGTTTTTTTTTTCCTCTTCACCAAGGTATTTCAAGCAAATTTAATTATCATTCCAATGTTTTGTGGTAACGTTTAATATGTTTATATGTTAAGTATATCTTAAATATTTAATAAAAACTTTTGTGTATTGATTCTAAAAGTATAATGCACCACAAGTAGAGACTATCATTGCCTGTTACATCAATGTTAAGACTTAGAAGAGTATAGTATACAAAAATAACTATTATACTTAAATTATGGATGATTACTCGTGTCTTGGTCTACACCAAAAGTTAGATGTAAAAATATGAAATACGTTTTTTTTCAAAAATTTAATAATATCGCTTGTAGTAGGTGCGTACACGCCGATAGTGATAAATCACGTAAAATATAATGAACAAATCCATAGCAAAGCATGATTTTTCGCTATTCCTATCTAACTCGGTATAATAAACTGGTACTGTTGTTAATTCGTTAATTCTAACGCTTCTTGTCTCTTAAACCTTAGTAATAAAGTATCTATACTCCAAAGTAACTTTCATTTCACCTGCCACATTGTGGAGAGCTGCAATAACAAGGTAAACTTGCAGTATTGGGAACATGTTGGTGTGTCGATGTTGGTCCAATTGTTTGTTGTTGGCGGCCCGTGGCCAACATGGGCCGTGTATGTCGTACGGTCTAGTCGATGTTAGATCGCTTGGCGCTTTCACGCGACGTTGTATAGTAGTCCAGTAGCTACACAGTTCGACTGGCATGTACTTAGACATTGAGTCTTTGCGTATATGATGCACACACAACAAACTGCGAAAAGCTGCAAATTATTCCACATCAAGGTAAACAATACTTTTCTTATTTGCACATACTGTAAGCTTGCAGTTTCTATAATATATGCAACTGTATTCACTTTGTCTGTAACATATATGCAATGACAGTAAACAACTAACTATAATAGATCGTGCTCAGCTTGAAATATAATCGCCACGCTACACCAAATATATGTAAATAGTAACACGTAAAAATTAATCGACTACCCAAAAAATCACAGAAAGCCAATTTGTATAGGCATCATTGTTAGTATCACTTATGTATGCTTCTGTAACATGGTTGTGTAAAGCTTGTATAGACTGTCCTATACCGGTATAATTTAGGTAGATTTTATGAGGTATGTGAGCGACTACGTCGATCCAACGATATATATGTGTGTGCTTCACTAGAATAGTTCGCATGATGACAAAGAACATACAAACACAAGTGCCGATTGTTTACAAAACACACAGATACACAAAACATTATTTATTTAAACAATGAACCACGGAACCCGATCAAGGAACCCATAGGATAAGTGTTCAATGTTAAATGTTCATAAATATTGTATTTTTTTTTAATTTTACTTAGTTGTTATTTTTTTTATGTTACTTGCGTTTTTATAAGGATGGATGTAACGGAGCTCTGGATGGAAAAAGACATTTAAAAAAAAATCTAGTTTTTAAGTGCACACCCCATGAATGTGCTTCTTAAGATACCTAATAGGATGTACCCCGCGTCTTATATTTTTAGTTCTGTTTACTGTGTATCTATATATATACCTCTTCTAATATCTGCTCATCGCTTCGCGAGGCACACTGCTTCGTATACTCCCCTGACAAATTTCTGTACTTTCTTATTGACACTCTGTTGAAAATATATCACTGCTAAAGCGTCGGATGCGATTCTACCCAGAAACCCTTTAGAAAACCTGTAAAATCTTTCAAAATATCTTGTTTGGACGCATAGTCATAAATATATTTTATTATTTTCATTAAATTTGTATGAGTAGAATCACGTCGGACCCCCAGCACGCAGTAAATATATTTACATATCTATGTATTCCTTCCGCGCGGCCGCTACTCGGCGGCGCGCGCCTCTCTGTGTCGTACCCTTTACTTCATGTTCTCGTTTTTATTTTCTTTTCCATGAATACCCAATTGCACACGGAAGGTGATAGGTGGCGAGTTACAAGAACGATTGATACCCGTCCCCTACAGCAAGACTTCAACCGATCAAGCTGTAAGATTCACATTTATGAGAGGACAGCCTGTTTCACTCACTTTTCTGTTTTATTTGACTATTTTATGTTAACATTTTTTCGTTTTTTATATGTTCAACAATGTTTTAAAACTGTACTCTGTCTATCTATATCTACAACTTATCCGTTCTATCTGTATCCCACTCGCTTGTGTTGTAGTGTTGACTGTGCGCTTCCACACTTATTTATTACACTTTTAAGTCCTTATATACGCTTTTACACTGCGTTTAAAAATCCCTAAAGAGCGCTTTTTACCCTGCACTGACGCTTATTTTCTTTAAATCCTAGAATGTACCTATACTACACTTGCTTCGTTTATAAAGGGTGATTTTTGAACAAGGATCACTATGGCACCTATAAAACCTGTTTGAGATACGTTATTGACTAGCAAGAAAAAACATTTAAAAAAATCCAATCTATTCTTCCTATCTATTACGGTTTTCTAGCTGCCTCAGTGATTCCTATATAAAAATTAACCCTGTATATTATTATATAATGTTGTTGAAGTGCTCCAGTCAATGTCATCTGCATGGATATCATAATCATTGGCATGGATCCTGATGCATGTGCTGTGTAATACATAATATTATATGCTTATTATGACATAATATATCCTTCACTTGGGCTGTGGGTCTGTCGATAAACACATTTTTGTTCCTCTAATTGTGATCGTGTGGAACTGTGTTGTAAATTAATCGACTTCAAATAATTATTTAAATTATTTCTGTAAATATTTTACGAGTCTCCTTTTAATTAAATATCTTGAAGTCGATTTTTTAATTGTTGAATGCAGTGTTAATATGGGAATGTTTGTTTTTTTTTCTTTAACTTGTTGTCTTTAACTTGTTTTGATGGATGTGTTAATAGTTTAATTAAAATAATAATAACACAAATTTCGAGCAATGGATTATTAAATTATTATAAATAATATTTAGGATTGTAACAAGAGTCTGATTAGACAAATTTTTAATGTAAATAGGCAATGAAAACAAGTAGAAATCCATAAGTAGAGTCAAGAGCTTTTATGTTAATTTGGCAACCATACCTATCATTGCATAGTGACTTTGTTTTTTTTATTTTTTGCCTCACCTAATGCACTTAGCCTGGTCTACACATGAGGTACCCGCAATAATCTGTCGTGAAACTCAATCTACCGTCCTTTACAACAGATTAAATTCGCAACTACCCTCCGATGTGTGACCAGAGCAATTAATTCGTCAACTCGTGGGGTCCTACATTAGTAGTGCCAAAAAGCCAGGGATTCGTCATAATAGCTTTTAATTCATTTTAAAAACTAGACGCATCCAAAGTAATTTTTTTAACAAAATTATAGCTTTTAGAAGTACAACATTTTTCTCTATATCTGTCATAGGTTAGTACAACGCTTTACGTCTACGTATATGTATGTAAAAGGAAGTCGAAGATCGTTGAGGGTTTTTGTCAGCTTGCTTACAATAATTTCTGATATAGGACGTTGGGTAAAGCGATGTTGCTTCGTATCATGTGCAATGTAATGTGTAAGTAGGGCAAGAGCATTACCATAGAGCTTTCGCGCGTAGCTCACATAGTGGAGAGTAAATACAGTCACAGAGGTGCGGAGTGCATGCACACGGAGGTACCTCCCATCCTCACGGCCAGGGTGTCTGTATTCAGAGGCGTGAGGCGAAGCCCCGGCCACTCACTGCATGGCATGGCTCGCCACCTACAAACTATCCTGTGACTGGAATTTTGATACCAAACGCTTTCTTGCCTCTTTTTTATGGTTCGGTGTGCTTATATATGTTGAGATTGTAATTCTGGTCGTCCCTCCAGTTGGTCTCTCATATACAAGTGTGTCGTGCAGACCAGCCGGAGGGATTGGCACCGGGTTCTGCGGCATACGTGGCGCTCTGATCGATTTTATCATTGACAATTTGGCATACGAAAATAAATCAATAATGTCTTAAAATCTAAATTGGATTTTGTCAGTGAGAGAATCTACGCACTGGTGTTTACCACTCGACTTTTAAAATTTGTTGTTATCACTGTAAATTCTCTGCAAGTGTAGCGTGCTTGTGTCACTCGGTGTCAGTCTTTCGAACGGAAATTATCGCAAAATTAATATGACAAATCGACAAGCGCGCGTAAATTTGCTGCGATAGGCTTGTTTCATAAAAAAAAATTTTTAGTCCGGAAGGTAGATAAATAAAAAATATAGAACACGTATTTTTTATATTTTAACGTAATCAAAAGATTACGGCGATACATTGAGTTAAAATGTGGCATGACGTCACTGCTTGCTAGATTTTATACTGATTTGTGACGTTGCGAGCCCCCACTCCCCAACTTTAATGCGTGTTTTCTAAGTGATTTTTTATTAATATGATTAAGCAAAAAATACGTGTCTAATATTTTTTTATTCTCTGAAAGACGGACTAAATAGAATTTCTTTTTTTTACCTAGGCAACTACCGTATTGGTTGAATGATTTTTCAACAGACAATTTACTACATTTGTGTTGCCATAATTTTTGTTCGAGAAACTGGTCCATGATGTAGTCGAGTGGTAGACAGCGGTCGGGCGCGACGCATGCCCTCGACCCGTACTGACCCGCGCGCGCCCGCAGATTCGCGTGGTGAACGCGTTCCGGCAGGGGCTGGACTCGCGCGGCTCGCTGGCCGACGCAGCGCTCGCGGAGGCGCTGCGCAAGCAGACGGCGCTGTCCAAGCGGTTCTCGCACTCGTCCAGCATCGACTACGCCGACGCCGCGCGCGACACCCTGGCGCCGCACGACATCGACGTGGAACGCCTCTCCAGCCACAGCCACACGGAGACGGCCGTGTAGCCGCCACGACCCGCACGCACGGAGCGGTAGGATAGTGTGCCGCGCGCCGCAGCTCATCGATGCAATAATTTAGCGTTAATATCAGTATTATGGACGCCGCCGCCCCGACACCGACCGTGCCCGCGCACGATACGAACCGTTACGCTGCCATCGCTCTAATTATATTATTATACATACATGTAATAATAATGCTAAAACGATTGTGTATAAAATCATATTTTGAAAGGTAACGAGGATGATCAAGTTTGGTATTTGATTTTGAACACGTATGGTTGAGGGCGCCGGTCGAGCCGGTTCCCGCTTCGTCTCGCAGCCACAGTGTACTTGAGCATAAGTTATATTGTTAACTAGTGTGTTTAATTATTCGATTGTTTTGAAAATATTTTATTATTATACGCGCGCGTCGCGATGCGCGCGTCTGTTGAACAAATAAAAAAAATATTGTCTAATTATTAATTTTAGATTTAAGCGCAGTGATGAGCGAATGGACGTGTGATTTTTGAAAAAAAAATAAAGTTTTCGCATACCATCGTGTCATCTCTTACACGGAATGAAATGTTTTATATTGCTTTTGTCAAAGACATGTTGTGGGAGAGTGAGGCGGGCGGGGGAGGGCGGGCCGGGCCTCATCTTTTGTATAAAGTTATTTCATTTGTAGCGCAGATCATCGTTTGTACGTACGCCGAGTGATATTATCGGCCGCGCACGCCCCCGCCCGCCCGAACTAAATATATATACTTAACTAAATTATTGAAGTATTAGTTAAGGTGTTTGTTATAAATTTCAATAACTTTTTTGTTTTTACGACCTTTTTCCCCTAAATCTAAGTATACATTAAGTCATATCTCGAAGCGTAGACGCATAAACTGTAAAAGTTTCTATACAAGAACCGGTAAGCAACTGCATTCTTGTGTAAAAACCGACGTAGTCCACTTTGAACATCTTCAAAATGTTTAAAAAATAGAAATAAACATTAAATTTGTATAGCTGAAGGTATTTATTTGTAATGCTAGTCTCTTATGAAAACAAAATACTAATTATTCAATTATTATAATGTACTTATTGTTAATTGATAAATACTTCAAGTTTATTAAAACAAGATATAGTCTACGGTGTAACGAATTGATTTCGGAATTTTTTGTCTATGAGCAATAGCGAGGCGCTCCACCTAGGCGACGTAGGATCGCAGCAGTGGCATTTTCAACTTATAAAAGTAAGACATGTACCTACTTAATCGAGTTAGTGACGAGTTGAACCGATCGCTCGCCGGCCACTTGTTATAGTATAATATGAGTATAATAATGAGAATCAAACGATCTAGCGAATCGGCAATGTTCAATTTTGTATAGAACGTTTCATAGTAGCGGTATTTGAGAGTTGTTACGTTTGATTTGTGAGTTTCGTTGGTAGGCGCGCTCCGTAGGACGCCGACGCGACACGGACTCGACACGACAAGGACTCGACACGGCCCGGCGACCGACCGACGGACGAGTGGCGCGACAACTATTAAAACTATTAAACAATCTTGTAAGTAATTAAGTATTAGCTTCGAATCAATAAAGCCTTTTTAAAAAAAATTAGTTAAAAAATGAAACTATTGAACTTCACAATGTTTAAATAAAATAATATTAGTTTTGATTCAGTGAATAGAGAGGTCATGGTATCGTTTTGTGTATTATATAATATTGTTTCGTTGATATTCGTTACCACGAGTTCCCCAATGAAAGACATAAATAATTAGGAGGACATCTTCGTAGAGATGCGTGCAGCCCGCGCCATTCTTTACCTAACAATCAATTTGTTTGACACGACAGTCTGCCACTAACCATTTTAGGTGATAAGTCCCATTGTTGTATTTTTCGTCTCACAATAAATGAAAATCTATTTTATTGTTTTTATACATGTGTTTTATTTTTACTTGCCCTTTTCACCTCAAAGTAGGGGAGAGCGGGGTTGGTTCTAACGGGGGTAAGAATTAACTTACCTATTACCGCCAAACCGTGAATGATACAAACATGATATTCGGTATCCCACTAATAATAAATAAAATAGTCTCAATCATAATGTCTTGTTGATCTAGTAATCGCAAACAGTAGGTGCAGTTTGGCAAGAAAGAGTAAAATGAAAATGAGGGCACCACTATCGCACTTAGGTCTCGTCGAATGGAAAATGAGAAAAATAATTTGAACAAGTTTTTTATAACACTGCACATGGGTGACTCAAAACCTACTAGCACTTGTCGGCAAAGTAGTGCCACCATCATAGTAAAATATTTAGTTCCAAATGTCACCACGTCAAATTGATGTCGACCTGTACTGCTAAGCATGATATACTGGTTTCGGTTCCCAGTTCGGGCAGTGTTATTGGGTTTTCCATCAGGAATTCAGGAGCAGGCAATAGACTCGCCCCTTATTTTATGGGAATTTAACATTACTGGTGAAATGTGGGTTTACTATTGGGCGACCTAAAGCTCTGCCTAAACTTTCAGGGAAAACGGGCGTGATCTTATGTTATAATTGCAATCAATTGCTAAAGCAATTCACAGCAGTGTAGTGACTGTATCAAAAACCACTAACCACCGGAGGGCTAGAATGACGTTTACGGAGTGGGTATAGTGTGGTAAACCTAAAGCTGACCGATGAAATGTGTGCCAGCAAAAGAGTTTTTAAATCACATCTAAAATGTTGTTCAAGATCATCAAGCCCAGATTAAAATGGACAGACTTGCGGAAAAGCACGCCAGAGGTGTTATTTTCGCCCTGCCGGGGTTGCGAAGAAAACCGAAAGGGAGATCGTGGCCCCCAGCAACTGGGCAACCGAAGGAAAACGGGTGGGTTTTAGTCAGAGTCTGACACGCAGCTCCGCCTAGAGGGAGAAGTTATTTGATAATTTACCACCAAAAAAAAAGGTGATTTTCGAGGCTTTTGGAAAAACCAACAAAGTTAACGCCAAACATGAACTTCCGGTGTGTTGAGGGGGTGAATGATCGTAAAGGCATTGCTGTTATCTTTAAGAGTCAATTTTCTATTCAGTCACCTTTGGGGCTGGCGTGTGAGATTTACAATCGTAAGTTACCTGAGGGGATAGTAGGGGTGAGGTTTAGTACCAAGGATGTGACTGTAACCCTTAAGAGTATGACAAAAGGCAAGAGTCCAGGTCATGATTCTCTATCCATTGAAGATCTGGTTCACACTGGCCCACATATAAACATATTAGCAATGTTCTACTCGCTGTGCGTGAGCCACTCTTATCTTCCACCGGGCCTTACAAAACCGGTTACAGATAAAACTGGTGACTTAGCTGATAAAAGTAACTATAGGCCCATTTTCTAGCTACAGTTACAGCGAAGGTGTTTGACGGTTTGCTTAATACACAATTAAGTAAATATTTATCTCTGCACGATAATCAGTTTGGATTTAGACCCCGATTATCAACGGAAAGTGCCATACTGTGTCTTAAGCATACCGTCAGATACTATAATGACCGTAAGACCCCAGTATACGCGTGTTTTCTCGACTAGGTACTCTAGGGCCTTTGATTTGGTGGCGTATGATATCCTGTGGGAAAATCTTGAGAGTATCAACTTACCACCAGAACTTATTCCCATTCTCAAGTATTGGTATACGCACCAAGTCAACAGCGTCAGGTGGTCGGGGGCAATGTCGGAGCCATATCGATTACAATGCGGTGTAAGGCAGGGTGGACTGACCTCACCCTCGTTATTCAACCTTTACATGGACGCGCTAATTGTCGCGCTGAGCAGTCAGCACTTCGGCTGACATGTAGACGACGTGTGTATCAACAATTTAAGCTATGCAGACGACATGGTTCTGCTGAGCGCGTCGATTTGCAACCTAACTAATTAGTTAATGCCTAATAAAAAAAATACAGTAAAGCAACACAATTGTGTTGCTTTACTGTATTTTTTTATTAGGCACGATTACTGAGAAACCTTGTGTCTACCCGTTGTCCACCTGTGTAGCTCGGACGCTAACATAATGAAGCGAATCATAGTTAGTAAAAGAAAACACAACATAAATAAAAATGATTTATTTAAACACTCTCTCGTACATTCATTGGTACATATAAATCTAATAATATTGATTTGTAAATTAATTACTACCTATTGCAATGAATACTTCGTATTCCAACACAATTTGATGGATTATTCTAATGATACATGATTGAAAATCACATTCCATAAGTCGATTATAGAGGGTCAAATTTAAATAGCTAAAATGGGTTCAATGACCTTAGTTTTGTGTGGTTAATTGAAATATCAGTATTTTTATTATTTGTGCACACTTCACAGACCTGACGGATATTAATATCTAAACACGATAAAAAAAACGACATCTCACTAAAATTACATCTCACTTTGGTAATAAGCCACATTAAGATACCTAATAAGCTACATTAAAGGGGCGGGGCCTAGTCAAGGTCGTTTCTGACGGCCAACTAGCACCACGCGCGCTCATTGGTCAAATCAAATAGCGCGCGCGAGCGAGTGCGAGATGAAAGATGACACACATCAAAAAAGAATTACATACTTAAAATAACTAGTGAAGTAAAAAGAATATCAAATCTTTTATTCTTGTTGTATCGTGTTAAGATATCGTTAGGCCGTTTGTCCACCGCCACCGTCAACGAGAAACGAGATTATTCGAACCGAATGTAACGTCCCGGTGGTGTGCTGTGGACACGCGGCCATAGTTAATATATGTATCGCTACTTCGGCGCCGTCATCTCGTTCTCGTTGACATCCCTTTGACGTTTTCTCTAGCTAAATTAATTTGATCTTGTTTTTATTAATGATATCAAATACAAAAAGTATTTTTTTTTGTGACGGATATGTAAGGAACATTTTAATACATGTAAATAGATTGAAATACAATTAATAGAATTGGATTTAATAATTTGACGATTATTTTCAGGTAACTCTCAAAAATACATAACAAAACATACAATTTCTTAATATCCAACAGTTGATAAACAAATTAGGAAAGACGGTAACTCTAAAGTGTAAGGAAATACCTTCCGTAGCTAGCGACACGTCAGTTTCATAAAAATACATAAACATCAATCGTGTCTTGTCGACCCGTCCCCTGCAGTTGCCGCCTTTTTTTTTGGGTGGAAAATTATCAAATAACTTCCCCCGCTGTGGGCGGAGCGGGAGGGCGTGTCAGACTCTTACTGACTAAACCCCACCCGTGTTCCTTCGGTTGCCCTGTTGCCAGGGGCCAAGATCTCCCTTTCGGTTTTCTTCGCACCCCCGGCAGTGCAGTCGCCGCCTGCGGTCGTCGTCTACGGAATGGTACTTTTAAACTCACTTTCATTACACTACTACTAAACATATGAATTCTCAAACTTTTTAGTACTTATAGTACCAAAATATCGGAATGTTTGTACCTACATTAGTAAGCCACATACTACTTTGTTATCACATTGTGCTTATAAATAATACATTAAATATCTAAGAAATAATATCATAAGGACAAAGCTTATTCAATAAAAAAAGAAATTGTGCGATTTCATTTAAAAAAAAAACTATGTAAAATAAATATATATACAGACAGTATAATATCGTATAGAACAATTTCGTTCCCAAAAACGAACGAAAAAAAACCTACGAAAAATTTGCGGAAAAAAAATGTGCATAAAAATACTCCTATTATAATAAAAATAATTATAAAAATGCACACCTAAAACTTAAAGTAGGAAGTAAAAATATAAAAAAATGTCGCTACACAAAGTAAATCTTGATGAGGCAAAACAAAATACTGAAAAATAGTAATTTCATAATTAGCCTACGATGGTCCCACAGCTGGGACACAAGCCTCCTCTCTGTGAGAGGGAGTGGGCCGTAGCCGGTATGCCCGCATGGTGGATCCATGCGGGCCCAACACGGGTTGGTAGATGTCACATGTCTTCGATTTTTTGGTTCTAGGACATGCCGGTTTCCTCACGATGTTTTACTTCACCGTTTTGAGAGCAGTGGTGATGAAATAATTTACACAAAGTAAAGCGCCTGTCAGGGTTTGAGCCTTCGACCTACAACTCGTAAGTCGCGGCCGTTACAACTGTGCCATCACTGCTCTTAAAATAGTAAATATCCACAAATGCAATTTTTGTGAACACGAGTTAATCGAAAGCACCATAGTTTGCGACACAATGTGTATTTTGTACCATACGACAAGTACAGTGAAAACCGATGATAACGACTTCGAAGGGACCGTCGGATTACGGTTGTTATAGCTAGGGATGTTATGCATATGAAATTTCGGATCTGAATTGGGATATGGATTTAGAGATAATATTATACCGGTTTCGGATCTGAAATTATTTCTGATTATCCGTTTCGGTTACGGATATTATATTTTTACGAAATTGTAAAAGTAAAACAGAAATAAGAAATAAAAAACATGCAAGTGACGCGCGTGGCTAGTGTGTCGGCTCGGCCGGGCAGAAAATCCTGTCATAACGTGTCTGATTTAGACTCCGCCCCTATCCGAAATTATCCGAAACCTTTATATCAGATTCGGTTACAGTTACGGAAAGATATTTATTTCGGATATCCGGGAGTTTCGGTTACGGTTACGGAGCTCCTTAACATCCCTGGTTATAGCCGATAGTCGTTATAAGCAGAAACTATGTTAAGTAAACAGAAATGCTGGGACCTCAAAATTTCGTCGTAATAACCGTTACGTCGTTTTAATCGAAGTCGTTATAAACGGTTTCCACTGTACATGGAATAGTTAAACACGATATTGATATATATTTCAAGAGGAAACGTTTTCACGTGGTCTTTTCCGTTCATTCCATACTAACGTATTCCTCTGTTTTTCCCCTGGTTAAGGATACTATAGTTTGACCGGGACCGCTGTTCCATTGAACTTAGGCTGACAGCGATGCGAGGGGCAGCGTTGACGAATAAGCGGCCGGCACTACCCCCCGTCTCGCCACGCAGATACCTAAGACGCGGCACAGCAGTCCCGGTCAAACTATAGTCAGTAATTTTTTTGGATTAGTATCAGGGACAAAACAGGAATACGTTAATATGGAATGAACGCCGACGAGCACGTGAACGCGCTACCTCATTCTAATGTTAGCTTTACCTTCATAAGGAATTATATAAAATCATATTGTTCCGTAGGCACTTTCGGTGATGACTATCCCAAAAAAAGTGAGCAATATTCTCAATATTGCTCACTTTTTGGATACACACACTTTATTCTAATTATACTGAAGGTAAATTCATAAAACATAGAAATAGAAAAAATAAATGCTTATAAACTAAATCAAACATTGTTCATTTGAGGGGCGCGGCATAAATATTAATTCTAAAGTCGATAATATTAAGATTTTATCGATAACTATTTTAGTGTTGCGCCTGGGGATCCCCTCTTCCCCTTTTTTATAGCTTAGTATTATTCCCAAAAAGGTTCTGGCACAACACTAGCATATCTACAGACGACCAGTCAATTTGATATGATTGCATTGAAAATCTTCTAAAAATATTTTTTATTACTATATATACTTTAGAGGCCATATTAAATCGAATCAGTGTTTATAATGGCACTACAGGAGGCCTAAAACGGCCGCTTTGGCAGAATCATAATATGATAATATTATGAATCACGAAACTGACAATTCATAATATTATCTGCGTTCAATTCATATTACGCAATTCATCTGTTTGACAGTTTTGTAATATAATTAAATAAAATATAAACTGGAAACAAAACTCATTTGATTAATAAAAACTGTAATGAAAAATTATCCGGTAAAATTACGGTCTTCATTTTTTCATGCGGCAATATTTACACCAAAAATGATTCTGAAATCAATTGAATTGAATATGATTCAGCTAAAATTTTTGTGTCATCTTAGAGGAATTGCTGGGAATTCAGAAAATTAATTGCTTTTAGAGGAATTGTTAATGTGACCGTTTTAGACCCGCTGTAATATTTTAAGGCAAGAAATTAGTACAGAATTTTTCGCTTTTATTGTTCGACAACAATAGACCACCGTTGACCTCAAAACTTCAGCACAATTTGGTACATTTGAAACATCACATTTGATTATCTAAAGACTGTTTCGAGTCTTATACATATGGAACTAAAATAATCTAGTCTCAGCTACCCTTACCAGACGAATCGAAGGACGAATCGTTGGTTTCCTTATCATATTTGATAACGCTATCACAATCCAAGTAATCCATATCAGTCAACTCCCTTCTGATCAACAAATGAGGAGTTTTTCTGATCCTTTTTTCTTTCAAAAACTTTGGTATCATCTGTTTTCCTTCCATCAAATATTCTACTATAAATCTCTCGAAGAACAATGCTAGGAGAAGGTGGAATGACGCTAATGCAAGGATTATGTAAGACATTAATGTGTCCTTAGGCATTCTGAGTTGTAAGAAATTGGCTATCCACTCTGCCGGCCATACGGCTATGTAGATACAAATACAAGTCATTATAAACATGCTGATCATTAGCTGTTTATTCGTCACAACTGATTTTCGGTAAGGAGAACCATGGCTGAAAACTATCGCTAAAATTATATATTGGAACATCGATAAGGCAAAAATAGCGTAATTCTCCCAACACTCGTTTGCCTCGTCACCTTCATATGTATGTCTTACATACCAGGGGAATAACGTTAAAGCATAATAGCTAAGATATTGTCCAACGCCAATTAAAAACAGCTGTCCGAACAACGAAAACAGCGGAATTAGTCCCAGCAAAGATGTCAAATGTGGTGTCTTACACAACTTGCCCGTATAAGCCTCAGTCATACCGAAGAAAAACGCAAAATTGACGATCAAAGCGACATCTATGTACAAAAATTGGAAATCCGTCAAATTCGAGTCGAAATAGTACAAGAAGGCTACTGAGAAGAATTCTGATAAGGAGTAAGCTACCATAAATTTGAAGACGCCGAAGGAGGTCGATAGAGCGGCGCGACCTTCGCGTAGCACTCTCGCGACGCATACGATGTCGGGGTTGGCAGAGGTGAAGGGGGCTGCGACGCTTGATTCCAGTTCGGAGAGAGATATGCCTGTGTGGGCGGCGCGTAGGGCTCCGCAGTCGTTCGCGCCGTCGCCGCACATACCTGGAAATATAAAACACGAATAAATAAAAAGAAAACACTATAATATATCATCACGTTTATGTTCTTTGAAACCCGTTCGGCAGTGTTGAATTGTATTAGATTCTTATTCCGCCAGTTAACATAAACTATTCGGTTAAAAAATCAAGATTCACCAACTCTTTTCTATTTCCACATTAGCCTAAAATATTATATGTAGAAGCCTATTCGCTATAGAACAAAAAACTTGGCAATGATACTAAACTAACTAAAGAGAATCAACTCTGCCGTCAACATTCAATTAGGCTTGACCTGTAGTCTAATTGCGTAACTTATTTTCGTAAACAATTTTGCCTAATTTTTTTCATTTTGACAGTTTGACAACATTCATTGCGTTATTTACGTTGTTGAGCAGATTTCCTTTTCCAACTTATGAAGCAATGGATTAGCAATCTGTTTCAAATCGAAACAGATTGTGATTGTTTTCTATGACGCAATTGTGGTATAGGTTCTAAGTTTGTCAAGTTGATATATAACTATTTTCTTAATATCCCTAAGCAAACTTCATGTTTCGTCAGTCCTCGGATTTCTATCAGTTGCCCTTTGCACTTGGTGCAGACCGGACGCTTTCAATCGAGTTGGAAGTACATAGAGTTGTTAATACTCTTTTAACTTGAATGTAATTTATTTTAAAAAATTGAAGAAAAGCTGCTAAAGTCACAGGCACGAAAACAGTTTTACAGCTCTATATAGTTCACACGGAAATCAAAACAATAGAATAATAAAGTAGTTAGTTCTGAATTCAAATTATTATACATGATAAATCTAATAATTGATGGACATGGAAATTTGCATTCGTTAGTATTCGGAAATAAGATGATTCCCGAGGGAAATTAAGAAAATAGAGAGACTATATGTCATTTGGTGGCCCTCCTAAAATCTTTGAGAGTTTTTCCAACTATATTAGGGTCGGCTGCCAGGAAGCTGAATACTAGTATTTACATGGAGCGACTGCCTATCTGACCTCCACAACCCAGTTACTGGGTAACACGATACTCCTTGGAAAGGTTTGTCAATTACGAGGTATAACAGTAATATCTACTCACCGACATAGTACCCCAAGGCCTGGTACTCAACGATGAGTTGTTGCTTCTGGTCTGACGTCATTCGCGCGAACACTGCGCCGCGTGCGACCACTCGAGATAACACGTTGGGATAATGCTCGCGAAGGATCTGTGGCAATAAATAAGTACATGATTTTTATTAAGAATTTGCTATTATTGCCTGATCAAAAGGCAATCCGAATCCATGGGTTAGTTATGTAGAAAGATATGATGATCACTTTGAAACCAAAGCTAAATTATGGATGTAGAAATTAGTTGAAAAAGTTCCAAACAGCGCCTGCGCAATAGTTGTGTAGTTTATTGATCAGATTGAAACTTTTCTAAAAATAACGAAATCTAACTTATTATTATTCGGCAAATAACCAAATTAAAATTAGATAAGGGTTTATATTCTCATAAATCATTTATTTATTTGCAAACACGGATAAGAGATACATATGTATATATATATTTCCTTATAATAAAGTTCTCCATATTTTACCATTACATGGGTATGCAAATAGTGTAATAAAATTTAAAACTATCAATAATGTCAACTAGATTCATTAAATCACAATTCTAAAAACAATAATAAATAATTTAAAATAAATTAAATAATAATACATACCTAACAATTAATTTCAGAATAATCAATATTAATAATGTTCAAAATAATAAATAACTAATGATTCTCATATTATAATTTAAAGGCAGTAAATATCTTAAAAAATACATACCCGCCAAGTATCACCAGTCATAACTATCTTATACCGAGGCTCCATACTGCCGCCCTCTGCATCAAAGCAGTCCGCGTTGAAGTGTCCGCCCTGTCCGTCGTGTCCGCCGTGTCCGTCGTGTCCGTCGTGTCCGCCGTGTCCGTCGTGCGCGGAGTGCGAGGGCGCGGCGGACGCGGACGCGGAGCGCCACGAGCCGCGCCCGCTGTCCACGCTGCGCCACTCGCGGTCCAAGGGGAAGCGACGACCTACTGTGGCCTGCGGATAAAAGGGATTGATAGTTAAAGTGCTGGTTATATCGACATTCGACATTCGACATTGTGACCGTTACACCTAAAAACTCAACTAATCGAAGTAAAAGTATTGAAATGTGAAGTCAACACGACATCCAGCGAATAATCCACCACCTGCTTATTTCAAGTTATCACCATAATATGTTTTGGTGAAAAAATCTCGGTGTTATCCTTGATTCTAAGCTTTGCTTAGACCTTCATATAGAAAAGATAGTGAATAAAGCGTATCAACTATACGGATTTGTAATGCGATCAACTGTCGACTTTAAAAACCCTTCTACCTACATTTGCTTGTACAAGTCTCTAGTACGCCCTCAACTGGAATATGCCGTGTTCGTCTGGAGTCCATACTACAAACAGTACGTTGAAATGATTGAGTGTGTTCAATACAAATTCCTGCGTGCCATGCATTATAGATGCTGTGGATATTATTTGCCATACCAAGATTTGCTTGCAAAATATAAGCTCGCAGCACTTGAAAATAGACGTAAGTTCTTAGAAGCCATGAATCTATATAATATTGTAAGAAATAAATTTGACTGCATTGAATTGTCCAACATGGTATGCTATGCGGTTCCTAGGACAGTCCACAAGCGAAAGGTGCGCGCTGGCAGATTATTTTCAGTGGGTACTTGCAAGTCCAACTCTGGCCTGCGTTCGCCTGTTCGCAGAATGGTCGATTCCTACAATAGGACCTTTGAGCATATAGACATTTTTGTTTGTGCTCCCTATACGTTCAGAAGTCGTATACTCAAGGAGCTTTCTTGAACATATTTCCTTCTTTCTTTTTTTCCTTCTTTTTTTTGTGTACCATTTCATAAAAGTTTTATGGATACTATAAACAAGTTAGTTAATAAAGTTAAAAAATTAAAAAATGTATTTGTAACCCTAGCGATTATTTTCTCTGTCACTGTCCTGTAGCTAATCCGTGAACAGCGTTGTGGGCTGCAATATTGTCTGTATTTTTTTTATGTATTTCTTGTTCCTATGTTTTACATTGTAGCTGTTAGTTGTTCCTTTTGAATAAAAAAAAAATAAAAAAATGTTTACGTAAATAATATTGCCTGAGCGACAGCATTTGACGAAGCATGGCCGAGGTGTGCAATGCGTCAAAACCGCCGACACCTCGTCGTGCATAAAAAATACACAATATAACGTTCAATTTTCTTGTAAATCTTTACCTTGAGTCGCACCGTTTAGTTGAGGCATATTTAACCTGAAATGTTCCCACTGCTGGGACACAGGCATCCTTTATTCGAGAGGGCACTCCCTCTAATCCACCACGCGGGCCCAGTGCGGGTTGATAGATGTCACATGTCTTCGAAGTTTTAGTTCTAGGACACTCCGTTTTTTTTTTTAGGTAGGGCATCTCGTAGTTGACCTCTGAGATCATGACTACTTAACCGGGCTTTCCTGTGGGTGCTTTAAGCTACTACACTTAAAACCTCCAGCCAGGGGTTATTCAACTATGCTTATTAAAACTAGGTGAACGCTCGCTAAGGGCACCCCCTGTGGGGTACGAACCTTGGCTTAGGGCGTCAACCGGAGGGAGGACATCAAGGATGGGACGGGCTGGATCAAAGTTTTGATCATGATTATTAGTCGGGGAATTTAAAGCTACGTGCTCAGCTGCAACAATTGCTGGCACTTCGTTACCGATAACGAAAACATTGTGAAGAAACCGATTCCTTCACAATGTTTTCCTTCACCGTTTTGAGAACAGTGGTAATGAAATTATTTACACGAAGTATAGCCTACCTGGGTTCGAACCACGACCTACAACTCGTAACTCGGGGCCGTTACCACTGGGCCACCACTGCTCTTTAGTTGAGGAGTTGGTGTTATATTCGGCGTTTTGCGTTATTAGCACTTAGTTGTACAAAGTTTATTTTTTATTTTTTTATAAATCACTTACTCCATGCAGCGTACTCTCGCAGTATATAACAGGCGTAGTTCCGCTGGTGTCTGCGTGTAGTCGGACCACTCGTTCTTCCCCTATTAGGATGCCACATTCCTTGGCTACGCTTACTGCTGTTAGGACGTTGTCACCTGCAAACAAAACGTAATTATTTCATTTTTATTACAGTCTCTTTTATTAAAAAAAAATGTTTTTAACGCTAAAACATGTAATGCGCAGCATGTACTGAGAGGTTTCATGAAATATATAAAAGGCCGAAAATTTGGTTGCCGATTAATTAACATAGGAGCTCTCGGTACCGTCTGAGATGACGCTGTCAGAATTGTCTGTGAGTGTGTGTGTGTATGTGTTTATGTGTATGTGTGTGTGTGTGAGTGTGTGTGTGTGTGTGTGTGTGTGTGTGTGTGTGTGCGTGTGTGTGTGAGTGTGTGTGTGCGTGTGTGTGTGTGTTCGTGTGTGTGTTATGTGCTGACGCTACTCGTCTTCACGAATAGATCCACAGCATGTTTGTACACTTGGTTACCACAAGTAAAGCGCGCGTCGCTTCGTGAGAAAAAAATACTTCACCAAGTCATTGTTTCTATCCTTTGTCAATTTACGTTTTAACCAATCTGTTGTTAATATTTTATAGCGCAATCTTGCATTCAAAATGACTGGCCTTTCCCATCTCAGTAGCCCCCCCTTTTTTTCCTCAACATGACAGTTTATATTTAAAATGCACACGGCCCAGTATAATTTGAAAATAGGGCAATAAACGAATGCTTACCGGTGATCATGACGACGTGTATGTTAGCCTCCTTCAGTTCTCGTATGATCCCAGTTGTAGCCGCCTTCAGACGGTTCTCCATTATCACCAGACCGAGGAACTCCAGGTCTCGTTCCACCTTTTAAAGATGCAATTTCTTATTTATGGTGGATGCAAAGACAGCCCGCGAAATTCAAATTTTACAACTTGCAGGTCAGAATCAGATTGCATGTCAATAAAAATATGATTTAAATTAGATTTAAAGCAACAACGACAATAATTTACAGAAAAGACTCGATTTCCCAAACCTGTGCTATAACGATTTCTGATTATTAAGATTTTGATTATACGGAATCGCGGATATCTGGATTGCTAAAGACTCTCGGGGTTTCAATGCACGCTAATTATTATGTGCAGCAAATATAAAACTTTTCGAAGCATGTGTGGTTTAAAACCATTCAGCTAACGATAGTTTTGTCTTTATTACCACCTCGGAGAAGCGCTTGTCCTTCATCTCACCTGATGGTAAGTGATGATCAGGCCGAAGGTGGAAGCGAACTTCACCCGGAATCCTCAACCACAGAGGAACTGGCTATCTTACCTCTAATTGCCGAAACACAACAATGCTGTTAACATTATTGCAATAGCAACAGGCTTAGATAAGATGGTGGTAGCAAGCCAGGCGGCTTTTATTTCCCAGAGGGTCATGGCCATCCGGCTGGCCCGAGGATACCGCACGGTCTCCTGTGAGGCGGCGAGCCTCCTTGCCGGATTACCGCCATGGGATCTGGAGGCAAAGGTCCTCGCGCACATTTGGGAGTGGCGCGAGGAGGCGAAACGCCGGGGCTTAACTCCGCTGCCGCGAGAAATCGCGGCACAGCGGACAGAGCTCTGGCGGGATCTCATGGCGTCATGGAGAGTGCGATTGTTGCAACCCAGCGCTGGGCACGCCACAATTGCGGCGATAAGACCCCTCTTTGAGGAGTGGCTAGAGAGGCGCCACGGCGTCCTCACCTTCCGCCTGACGCAGGTCCTCACCGGACACGGCTGTTTCGGGAGGTTCCTGCACAGGATAAGGCGGGAGGAAAAGCCCGGGTGTCACCATTGTGTGGATCGCCCGGAGGACACGGTGGAGCATATGGTGGAGGTCTGCCCAGCTTGGGCGGAGCATCGCCGTGTCCTCGTGGAGGCGATCGGCGGCGGTGATCTCTTGCGTCCGGCCCTGGTTCAGGCCATGGTACGGAGCGAGACGAAATGGGAGGCCGTCACCTCCTTCTGCGAAGCTGTAATGCTCGCGAAGGAGGAGGCGGAAAGCGTGAGGGAGAGGCAAATTTCGCGCCCTCACGCCCCTAACCGCCGCAGGAGGAGACGCCCAGGGCGTCGGGAATCGCGAGGCGATTTCTGGCCACCGTAGGCGCAGGCTTGCGGACGGTGAGCAATGGGTGACTCACCGTCCGATAAGGACCAGGCCCGGGTCGACGGCGCGTTGTGTTCCACGCGCGCCTCAAAGAGATGTCAGCAGAATTGAAGGGGTCCACTAGGGCCGATGCCTGCCGGGGTTGCGAAGAAAACCGAAAGGGAGATCGTGGCCCCCGGAAACAGGGCAACCGAAGGAACACGGGTGGGTTTTAGTCAGTAAGAGTCTGACACGCCCTCCCGCTCCGCCCAGAGCGGGAGAAGTTATTTTATGATTTCTCACCCAAAAAAAAAAAAAGGCGGCTTTTATTTTCAGGCGAGCATAGAACAAGCCCGCCTAAACATAAAAGTTAAGTATAATTATGCACCGGCTCGGAATCTAACCCGGGACCAGGGTCTGAGACACGCCTGACAAAATAAGAATTTTCCTTGAGGAAAGCATAATTTCACACATTTTTGAAAAACTGCAAGGAACACGCAATAACTAACGTATCTGCAGACAACCTAATTGAAAAATCAAATGGTCAAGTTACCCACCTCCTCTCGGGTCATCTTTTGCAGCTGTTTCATTGTGGTCTCCAGCACTCTGGTAGCCATGGCGATGACTCTGTACCCCTTCTCCGCGTAAGAGTTCAGTACCTCGAACAGGTTGTCTGGAACTGAGGAGATACATAATTAAAAGTCGGTAATAATACAAGTTTACTCACCCGCTGACTTACGCACTTACGCGCACACACACACACACACACACACACACACACACACACACACACACACACACACACACACACACACACACACACGAAAACCACATTTTGGAAGGGGTGACTAAATTCAATTCAATTTTTTTTTTTGTAAATTTTGATGTTCAAAAGTGCCTTTCATGTGCCTATTAAACTTTGACTTATTTCAAACGACTACACAAAAGGTAAAGTAAATAGTTGAGTGATCGACGATGACCCGATAGCATGTAATTATGTAAGACTAACTATCGATTATTTCCTGGCTCAAGACACTTATAAACATTTTTAGCTATCGCCGGCAGCGTGAACAGTCAGCGATCAACTATTAATGTATTATGTACCTCTTATACTGACACTGGGACCTACATCTCTTGTACGTTTCTTGAAAAAGTAAACAGTAGATAGCTAGTTGCTTCCTCGTCTGTGGTGGGACAGATGCCTTAGCTTCGTTCTTAACGTTGAAAATAAGTAGTACTTAAATATTAAAAGGCACACGTTCTACACAATTGTGTTTAAACTTTAAGTATTTGATGGGAGTTTTTACTAATTACGCTGTTGTGCTTTTTGTAACCTTGCAGTTATTTTTTCTTTGAAAACTCTGGCGTATAAACGAACCTAATTTCTTGTAAACTAACTTAATACTAATAAATAATTTTTTTCACCTGCTCAATACTTTTATAATCGATCTTAACATTACAGACTACATAAACTTTTTATTTAAAACCAAAACCTTCGACTTCATTGCATTTAAATGATTAATACCCTTCATCCAATCTGCTGTATTGATTACAGTTACCATTACTGCCATGCATCTCATCCACAGTCAAACTTTATCGACATAAACAAAATATGTACTTATAAAGTAAGTTCATTATGTTTAAAAACGATTACGAATATTAACTTTTCCTTAAAGCGTTGATACGATCAGTATATCAATATTTAAACGATAGCTATTTCTTTGATGGAATTTTTCATAACGATATCCGGCATTTCAAGTCGTAAGCATCAACTAACTGGAAGTCAAAGATGACAACAATAATCCAGAACTGTAAAATTATTCCAAAGCCCTCATTCCAAGTGCTCCCAAATAATATTCTCGACAAAGAAGTTCAAAGAATAGTGTACTCTTTTAATTTTGCATTGCACCTATTTTTTTCATCAAAATATCGTATTCGTAATAATCATATTGATCCAAACGGAAAGAAATATTATTTGCTGTCATTCTGCTATATGTTGGTTTTAAATTCGTTGTCTGTATATCGGATGTGTTACATGGACTCTACAAGTTTATCTTTGAATAAGGATAATTTAAGTAATGCTTTCGCAATATTATATTCATCACGTTTCTCTTTTACACCAGTAATGTAATCGGCTTCACAATGATGTTCATTCTGGACATCGTGCACAAGAACAACTACGTGTCCTTAATTTTGAAAATCCAAACTATTCACGCGAGCATTGATTTCAGTAAGAGTAACCAGAGTTACATCATTTGGAACTGGATCTTACTAGTAACTACCATATTGTATGAGGCTTTTTTAAGTTTTATGCATTATTTTTCATCGTATGACATTTCTAATTTCGTCCAATACATTCCGGAGTTAATTTGTGATTTAATGTTAATCACATTAGATGTCAACTTAATGGTCGCCATCCGAATTATAATATTGTTAAGGAAATATCTCGATGCGTGGATTAATGACGTCTTAATGATGAGAGATAAACAAGAGAATGCTGAACAATGTCACAAACTGCTTGAGACACATCAAAATATTTTAAAAGCATATAATCTTTATAAATCAATTTTCCAAGTATTGGTAAGTGACACTGATGTAGGTCATGCTTTTTATTAAAGGACCCCACTCCGCGATTACTGTACTATACTTTAATACGGAGCGGAGCTGAGTGGGGCGCGTCTTCGTGAATGGCAAGATCTATAGGCCTATATCTCACTAGGACCACTGAGTAAATTTTATATAGGGCCACCATGGGGCGTAACCATGGTCGCGCTGTCAGCAAAATATACCTATACAGCTATGGTGGGTATCTCACCAGGTCTATATACACTTTTTGGCAGTGCGACCATGGTTACGCCGCCACTGGTGATCTAGTGAGATGGGCGTCTTAGTGATTTAAGCGAATCTTTGAGCTTTGTTTTTTAACTATAAAATAATTAGTTACAATCTATTTTCATTTACAGGTATTATATCAAATACTTCAGGCATTTTTCCGTACTTTAGCCATGTTCGACTTGATGTTTAATAGACTGGGTACACTTTCAGAATCAGAACAAGAGACTATATTGAAAAGCCAGGTAAGTTCAGAAAGATTTTTCAAAGGGTTGTTCAGTTGATGAACTGCATAAACCGCACGGCTGTCAGCAGGTAACGTGCCCATTCCTGGCAGCATTACCAACTAGGGTGGTCATGCTTATTCTTTTTCCAATGAATAGGCCAGCCCTCTAGTCACATTAGGCAATGATGCAAGATTAAGGCTAAGTGTATGCTGAGACGCAGGTTCACGCAGCGCACGCTTAATCTACCACCAGTACTCAGACCCCATAACAATATTCCATGAACATTTGGATAATATATGGAAAATATTTAAATGATCCTCTAAAAACTTTCTCAAAGTTGGCTGCCCGATAAGGTATTGCACCTTAGCGGGCAACCCGACCAAATGGGTGAGATTAGAAGTGAATTATATAGGAGCTCGTTGCTAAGTAATTTACAGCCGCACGGGTCGATCCATCAGGCTTCCAGTCTAACCCGATGCAGCTGAATACCAGTATTTTACACGAAGCGACTGCCTATCTGACCTCCACAAGAACTGGGTTGTGGAGGCTTGGAGACTTTCTGGCTCCCGTAACGACTGTCAAAGATCCACGAATGATAGCCGGAACCAACGGCTTAACGTACTTTCCGAGGCACTGAGGGGTCTCGATATGTAATAGATGGTCACCCATCCACGAACCAACCATGGCAAGTGTAGCTTAACCTTCGATCGCCCCGTGCTGCTGTTATCATTCAGCCACGAGCCCTTCTTTTTTGGAAACGGGAAAATTGATATTTAATAAAGGCAAGCCGATTAAAATTTTATAGTTATAAGGTGTATTGTCTTTGCCGTAATGCCAATAAATGCATATTTCTTGCTTTCTTTCTTTAAAATGACGAATTTTACTTTCCAGGTTTCGATAATTAGTGTTATGTTAACTGTATACATAATTCGGAATATAATATTTGTAATAACACAAAGTTTATACTGCGAGCAATTCTATATAACTGTTGAGGAAACTGAGACGGCGTGTTTACAGCTTATGAAGAACGGGAACTGTCCAAGTAAGAATAAATCACCACAGTAATTTCAAGTTCGATGCTCCTCAGGAACGCGATCCGCAAAAATAGCCCGCGAATTTTTTTTTTTTTTTTCCTTTTTTGCAATTTGCAGGTCAATGTCAGATTCTATGTCGATTTCAATATGATTTGCAACCGTAACAAATATGGCTTTACAAAATTATAATAATTAGAATCATCAATACAACTCCTTAAGTTAGAATTGGTCTCAAACGTCATGATTTCATGAAATAGTCATTCAATAGAGTAATATGAACTTAAAGAGTTGTATTTTTTTATTATTAATGTACACACAGTAAAATAAATAGGGAAATTACACGTAATTATAATTTGAGTACAAAGGTACTGCTTATTTCTTAAGAAATTTCTTCCAGCAGACCTGCGAAAGGAGAAATGAGAAATAAATGTAGACAATAGTGTGTGAGAACAAGAAGAGAAAATATGGATATGCGAAGTCTTAACCTAAATTATACCTACAAATATAAACGTAATAAATTAGCTTATACTTAAATAAATACATACATAAAGCTTAAATATTTATGATATATTCAATTCAATTCAAAATATTTTTATTTCACATAAACCTACATGGACACTTATGAAACGTCAAAAGCTAGGTGCACGGTTCCAATTGGTCGTTTCTTATGGAGAAGAGCCGGCAAGAAACTCCACGGTTACTTTTTTTAAAAATAATTGGGTTTTACAATTCTTTCATTTTTATGATTATAATTCTATAAAGAAATATTTGACACAGCCGCGAATCATATTTAGATCAACATTGAACCTGATACTGACCAGCAAATTGCAACAAACTTAAGAAAAATTGAATTTCGCGAGCTACTATGATGCTATTCACTATAATTCCTGAAATAAAAACGAATCCAAATACAGTGTCTTTACAATGTGCACATATCGAAATAAGGGGAATCTATGATTAATTTTATCGACGGAAAATATATTTAAAAAAAACCTAAAAAGTTTTTTTTTTCTGTTTGGCGTCTTATTGAGAAATTTTACGATTATTAGTATACAATAGAATAGAATTTTATTTTGCAAATATGGGTAATACATAATAGTTCTTAAGATTACATCACTATTATTACACTTATTTAGATCAATTTATAAATTACCATTATAAAATTCTTAAATCATCAACTTAATTAAAAATATATGTTTGTATTAAAAGAAAAATATAAATTAGTATCATAAGTAAGTAAGTAATTAAGTTTGTAATGAAAAAATATGTTTATTATCAATTGTGGATAGTTGTTTTTTCCACAATTTTCATTTTAAGAGGACGCCTAATTACTTCCGATCATTATGGAGTTCGTTCCATCGCGATAAATCATTCAGTTTAAAAGTTACACCGTTTTGTTAAAAAATGTTTTAATTCCATTTTTTTTTCTGCGATAAAATTAAGCATAGCTTCATGTGCACATTATACTCACACTGTTTATGATATGATTCCTTACAGAGAGTCAAAAACAACTTTGCATGAACGTGATAGTGGCAAATATGACGTTCAGTAAGATGACCGCGTGCGGCCTGTTCTATGTTGACGCTACACTAGCAGTAAGTCTGATGGGAGCTATCATCAACTACGTTATTGTACTCTTGCAGCTTTTCTTTCTTTAACATCTGCATCGGCATCTACATCGCCACATGCAAACCACGCATTACACTGACGTCACACAAAATCTTGCATCGCGCAAGCAGATTTTACCATGCGAGTAGCATATACAATTATGTAAAAAAAACTGTTCGATTCGAAAGGGGCACATAGGTACTGCAATATTATCAAAAAGTAATAAAAAAAACTTTTATTATTGAAAATTAAAAAGTTATAGCTATTTAAAATTTAAATTTTTAATACCAAAATTACCCAAAATCTATTAAAAATTTTAAAATTTTCAAAAGAATTCATAAGTTATGACCTCTAGACACCCGTTAAACGACAGCTGCCCGTGCCCAATGTAATAACCTGGTAAAATTCCCGATTTGATAAAAATTAACCAAGTTTTTTTTTCCTTTTTTTTTTTTTTGAAAATTTCCATATAAACATATATCCTCAGTATGATACTTAAGCATGCCCTCATGGATTGGACAGAGTTCTTTTTAAATGTTGTATACAACATCCCAACATCAAATGTGACTGCCTCGTTGGTCTAGTGGTCGCAAGCGCTACTGCTGAGCATGAGGTCCTGGGTTCGATTCCCAGGTCGGGCAAAGTGTTATTGGGTTTTTCTATCTGAAATTTCTCAGTAGCAGCTTGGAGTCTGGATGTGTGTCCGGTTGATGGCAATAGACTCACCCCCTATTACATGGGACTTAAAACATAACTGGCGAAATGTGGGTGAACCTGCGAGAGAGAACTCTGCCCAACCCTTCAGGGAAACAAGGCGTGATGTTATGTTATGATTAGTGAACTTTACACCCTTGTCATACCTCTAAACATCTGTTTTGTACCTATGTAGTATGTACATACTTGTAAAGAATAATAAAGTTCTCAGACATGACCGAATGGAGGTTCTTTTTTTTAACCATCTTATCCAATACGGCAAACCGGGCATGCCTGAGAGATATTTCTCGACGGCATGTAAATCCAAGTCAGAGACCCATGGGCGGCTTTAAAACTCTGACACCAGGTTAGTCACTAACCACACTACAAGAAGATAAAGCTAAAAAGAGTTTTGTTTGTTTGTTTGTTTGAATGCGCTAATCTCTGGAACTACCAATCGGATCTGAAAAAATATTTTTATATTTTTTTGCCCAATTCATAGGAGCCGAGCAAATAGAAATAAAAAATCTGCAAGAAACGAGAAAGAAGTAATCGCATGGGCGGGCGATGCGATGCAATTGGATATATTTTATGGTAAAACAAGAAATTTCAAGCGGACGAAGTCGCGGCCAGAAGGTGGTTAATAGACAAAAATAATGTGCACCCTAATAATAGTAAGTTTATTATGTTACAAGACAATTAGGAATATTAGCGCTTCTTTGTGCGTTGATACTGTCAGTACGTGCGTTGATACGATCAGTTCATCAATATTACGATTGGTATTACTGTGATGGATCTTTTATGACAACTCTAGCCTTTGCTTGCCGTGTGGATGTCGGTTTTATTAGAATAAAAACTACCCTATGTCCTAACCCAGGTCATGGTCTACCCATGTGCCAAGTTTCATCCAAATCCGTTCAGCAGTTTTAGCGTGAAAAACTAACAAACAAACAAACTCACTTTCGCATTTTTTTTAGTTTTGATGCTGATTTCATGTTTATTGGAATCATGCGCTATATAATCGCCTACAAGAAGTGTGCCTGTGCAAAATGTCCTACACAAACCTATCGTCTTAAATGATATAATAGCTGAATTTTTCGCAGTCAATTAGCAGAATTAAGGGTACACTAGTCGGTAATTCTTCCATACAAACGTAGTATGGTGATTACTCGTCTGTTTGACGGTGTACGTTCAAAACTAAAAATTATATCAATTTGCCTTGTCATTATCTAGCCCTGTATGGAAGCAGAATTGAGAAAATAGTATTGGTTTCGAAGTTATGAGCGTCGAAACTTCCTTATTTCAACACTAATTTTAACTCATATTTGGGCGTAAATAAATAACTTATGTTGTATGAAAATGGCAAAATATTTACCGTACAGGGATAGATAATTTATTGAAAAGTTCATATTATTTTATTTTGAGAAGATATATCCAGTAGTTTAAGTAGAAGAAGTGTAGTAGAAGTTTTATTCATGAAATTTTACGCGCTCGTTTTTCTTGTAAATCATCATATATTTCACTAAATAAATAAAAACTAGGTAAACAAATACAAAATAAATAAAACTGAATAAATAAATGACTTCACTAAACAGCATGCATATTAGATACGCCACCAACGAGTTCGAGCCGTCGACTAGTAAAACCTTAAGGTCTATTCATAACATACCAGTATCGTTGATGCAGAGCGTGCGCAACATCTCGGGCGCGCCCTTGGTGTAGACGCGCAGTACGTCCTCACCTAACACGCGCGTCACTACGGAGGCGCGCTGCAGAGATGAGACGAACTGATGCTGTTCGACTATGCCCACTTCTAAGGGCAGCTGGAGAAAAAAAAATAGTACTAAGCTGTGGTAATTATTAACCGAGTAATCAACGAAGACTAAAAGCAACTTGTAATGAAGTAAAATCATCATCATCAGTATTATCATTTCAGCCGAAAGACGTCCGGACGGCTGGTAGGTCCAGCAGTGGACGTCTTTCGGCTGAAGCCTCCCCAAGCACCGCTACTTCGACCGGTTCTGTGCTTCTCGCATCCCGCCGCTCATTCGTCACCGCTCACGGCGTCCCGCCGCTCACTCGTCAACGCTCACAGCGTCCCGCCGCTCATTCACCAACGCTAGCCCCCCTCGCCGCGCATTCTTAAGGCCCGATAAAGTGGTTTCGGTCAAACTATAGTATACTTACATGTATATCATCGACGTCAATGTTGGCGGTCTTCCTTGGCTTAACAATAGTCGGTGTGAGTATCTCGTAGTTGGAATGTTCAGGGATGTCTGGTTCTTCTAACACCCATCCGGTGGACTCGAACATCTACACAAAAATATAGGAATTGTAACAATTCTGTAACGCTGCTTCTACTATGATGACATTACGGAAAACAGCGAAAGATTAAATCTCGAGTTCGAACCCGTACCTCTGACTTTTCGGATTCATGTGCGTATTGTATATTATTATCACTTGCTTTAAAAACGGTGAAGGAAAACATCGTGAGGAAACCGGCATGCCTGAGAGATATTTCTCGACGGCATGTGAAGCCAAGTCAGAGGCCCGTGGGCGGCATAAAAACTCTGACACCACGATAAAAAGTGTAGTAATGATGACGTGTGATATTAGATAACATACCACCTGTAATTCCAGAAGGGTTAGAGTCATAATTGCAAACTACAATGTTACAGAACTCATGGTATGTTATTTGTCATTGAGAACGAAGCTGCTAAAGAAGTTTACGCGAAAATAGTAGTCAACGATTAAAAATGTGAGGGTAACGTTCTATTTCTCCCTTAGCTTCTTACCTTCAAATCTAAAGGATCGCCAGCCAACTCATCGTCTAACAACGTCAAACTGTGACAAGATGCCATGGCTAACTTCAGGGGGTGTAGTTCATTTAGTAGTCGGGGGTCTCGCTGTGGCCTCCCCAGTCGAGGGGGGCTTGTGGCTCCACTGACGGCTACAATCCCCCACATGTCCAACCCGTCTTCGGTTAGTGTTCCTGTCTGAAAAGAGAACCGATGCTTAAAAAAATATGTTATGTAATTTGATATACAATACACCTTTCGTGTCTCGCTAAAGTACTTTAAGCAGTCTGTACCGGCGGTCATTCGTAGATTTTTGAGGGTTGATACGGGTGGATTGGGGTCGATTGAAGGTTAAGAGCGAGCGAAGCCAGATATAAATTTGGAGAATCCTGACTCGGATATGTTAAGCTGTCATTGTCACTTGACTAATAGAATGTAAGAGCGAGCGTAGCAAGCTCAAAAATTGGAGCATCCTGACTCGTAGGTTAGATTATCTGTGTGATTTTACTAAATGAATGTAAGAGCTTGAGAGTCGGACCGTACTTTAGCTTGAAGCCTCACTCAGTTAGCTATTTAAACAAATTACGCTAATTTTCATATTTTCACTAGGGATTTATTAATTACGGGAGGACTAATAAGAATTTGAGATTTTAGATAATATTGTACGAATTTTTGCTTACATACCTGGGGGCCCCTGTAGCTTGGGGGCCCCGTATCATTGATACGGCTGATACGGCGGTAGCTACGCCCCTGAATATATTACATATCTAGTGATTATCAGACCTTATCGAAGCACACACAGTCCAGTGAGCCGCTGACGTTGACAGCGCGCGTGTTGAGGCACGCGATGCGCGCGCGCTTGAGGCGCGACACGGCGTACAGGCGGCCCACTGTCATGGCCGCCGGCAGGGCGGGCGGGATCACGATAGTGATTATGTCGAGGGCTTTTATGGCTATGTCGCCAGGGCTGAGAGCACGGTATGCCTGTGAAAGAACAGAAGACAATTGTTAAAGATATGACACGAAATAATCTCGCTGAGAATAAAAACCTCCATCAGAAGTGTGATATAGAGACCAGATCTTTTTGTGACGACATAATACAGATAATCTTCAAAAATTCAACTCCGAATATGCTCAAAATATCGGTACAGTCTGGTCACGCTAACTCTGCAATGTAATAAATGGGCAACCCCAAAAAGTTTTATATATGGTATACTTTCACATCAGTCAGTTTCAGGGTACTTGAGCTATCGGATTGCTTACGCTGTAAGTTATTTTTACAAAGTAGAAAAATGGTTAAACCTATTAAAAGTAGAATGCGGGAGTTATTATATAATATGATATGTAAATTCCAAGATGTGAAGGAACAGCACGATGTCGTCCTTAGCCAAAAACGACAACGTTTACAAGATATCGAAAAGTTGACGTGTAAGACTTACACGTCAACTTTTCGCTTGTAAAAATCAAAAGGCAAAATATCAAAATCATTAGATCTATCTTATTCAAATTTAAATCATTTAATTCGAGTAACATAGACTCATATTATTATTAGAATAGGCATACACATTTACAAATAAAATTAAAATAGAATTGAAATAAAATAATGCAAATTAAATAAAAATAAGATTAAAATCAAAATTTAAACTCAAATTAAAAATTAAAAAACAAATAAGTTTACATACAATTTTGTTTTTTTTTTTTAAATTAATGATTTTGATATTTTGCCTTTTAATTTTTGCGTAACAGATTATGTGTAATAGATTTATGTCGTACCTATGCTCTACCTCCACACGATGACAAAACTGTATCAAATCCACCCTGCATCGTGCTAAAAGGGTATCTTCTTTACCAGGAAAGAATCAGAATATAAACAATATAACCTACCAAAAACAAAAAGACAAACAAAGTATCAAATTTTTTTTTCGTAGCACAGACAGTGTTGCCGTCTATAGATTTTCAAATACCACATTTTTTTATGCAGAGTTAGCGTGGCCAGCCTCTATTAGCCTAACCCTAGGACCGCTCCTACACCCATAACAAGTTTGCGAGATATTTTTAGTACGCAAGCAATAACATGGACGGCCCATGCATTCGTGTTTCATGGTTTGGTGTGAACAAGACCTGCCAGGGTTTAGTGAAAAATATTGCGAATATTGAATACTGATCCCACGCGGTTCTATGAAAATATTGTTAAATAAAATTTATTGAAGATTGCGCACTGATTGAATAAATTTTATTCAAAAATATTTTACTATATTCTATTGCGCCATGTTTTTGACTGTTAAGGGTTAGCCCTAAACAGTCAAAAACATGACCCAATAGGTATGATGCCTGGGTCAAAAAAAAAAAAAGAAAATAGACTTTAATGCATTTCTTATCCTATGGTATGGCAGTCCAAACTCAAGGTCTGTCAACGCGCAATGGAGCGCAGTATACTAGACGTTAAATTAACGGGTCGTGATCGAAACACAATGCTGCGCTCCATAATAAAAATAGCTGACGTGTCTAAAAAGGGTGCCCAATTTAAATGGGACTGGCCAGGACATGCCTGTCGCATGCCGGACAAACTGTGGGCCCAAATAGCACAGAATTGGTGCCCTGAAATAGTGAGGCGGGGTCGCGGCAGACCACGTAGGAGATGGCAAGACGAGCGAGGAGAACGCGCGGGCTCGCGAAAGGTGGAAGGAGTGGAGGCAGGGTTTTGCTCAGAAGTGGGACAGCATAGGCAAGTAAAAAAAATGCATTTGATTTAAAATCCTAACTTGAATAACAAGTTATTTGCCGGGTCGGACCGGTTCTGTTATAATGAACGATGTTTTTAAAGCTTTGGGGCGTAGGATACGCAGTTTGGCATCTACGAAGTAAATATTTCTTTAAAGTATTTTTGGGTAAATTGAGTCATGCGAATATGACTTGTGCTTTATGACATCAACTTATTTTTTTTTCTTATCTCCATTTTTTCTTTCTTTCCAATCCCTTGTGTTGTAGGCCTCACCTTGAGTGCTATAGTGTAGGCCAGACCCGCGGCGGCGATGCACGCGAGTATGATGATGAACTTGTAGGAGTCGCGGTCAAACTTGAAGTCGGCCGGCACTGGGTACAAGATGCTGCGGACTAGCTGGCCTTTGCTTGTATTGTAGCCTGTGCGGAGGACTAAAGCCCTGAAATAAAAATATTACTATTAGATTTGACTTCGTAGCATCCATTGAACTACAACCGCCTCTGCGATTTAGTGGTAAGACCACCTGTCTCACTCAGACTCAGAGGTTGGGGGTTCGATACCCAGCGGGAGCAAATTTTTTGCTCGGTTTGGCTTTTTCTAAGTTCGCCTGCTACCACCATCTTATCTAAGTCTGTCGCCATAACAACAATGTTAACAGCATGTTTGCGTTTCGGCAGTTATAGGTAAGATAACCAGTTCCTCTGAGGTTGAGGATTCCGGGTGAAGCTCGTTTCCACCTTCGGCCTGATCATCACTTACCATCAGATGAGATGAAGACCAAGAGGTTCACCACTCTGGATTTAAAAAAAAAATCTTGTCCCTGTTTAGCTTTACTTTTATCTAAGTGCGTAAATGTCAATTTTTGCGCACAAGCGCTTCTGTAAATGATTGTTAGGGTTAACGAAGAAAATACAGAAAATGACGGCCAACATCATTCATCCTCAATCTCAGGGATTCCCAAAGTGTGCGCCGTGGAAAGGAAACAGGGGCGCCGTGAGACGCTCCGAGTCTCGTTGAACTCTCTTGCAACCAAGATTCAAGTGTTCCGATTTGGCTGAGTTTTGGATATCGAACCAAAATAAATATCCAATTTTAAATTCAAAAGCTCTAATTCTTATTCCCTTTGCAATATTTTATTTATGTGAAACCGGATTTTAAGCTGTAAATAATGCAAATATCGCTCAAAGATCAAATTGGAGCACGAAATTAGAGTAGCGATGTCAAGTCTTATCTCACGCGTTAAAAAAATGGGTGGAAATCACCAAGCTCACATTAACTAAGTTGCCATTGTATTTTATTTCCTATTTTTTCTAAATATGTACATAATAATTGTATTCTTGCGTGTCAAAATAAATATAAAAACTCAGTCTTATAATGTGGATGTTTTTTTTTTTGTTTTGTTTTTAATCATTGTATCCTATTTAGTAGATAGACTCTATTTATTAAAAGTAACAATGGCAATAACATGACCCTTATTCGTCAACTGTTTCTTGCTCGACCGGCATTTTCAAAGAATTTTATACATATTTGCTTAAAGTTTCTTATTGCATTTTGTTTCCCAAATAAAGTAAATTTTAAAAAAATATTATTTATTTCTCTCTTGTTGGTTAATCCCGATGTTTCTAATTTTGAAAACCACATTCAAATAAACATAATAATCAGATCTATTTCAGAAAGTTAAAGAGTTTTGACTATTTTTCAGCTGCATTGCTGCATTGAGCTAAATTGATGTTTATTTTATACTCATTTGACGAATTTGTTGTTGTTGTAGTACCGCGTCAGTATGACCCTGTTGCCACAGATCGATCGATATTTTGTTTGTTACTACAGTTCCTTTATACTCAAAATTCGTGACTAAATAACTACCACAAGGATCGATAGATAATAGGCGACGGTAAGCAATGCTTTTCGCGGACAGTTCATAGACAGTTCTTTTTTAAAAATATTGAGACCCCCTCCGTGCCTAGGAAAGCACGTAAAGCGGTCGGTCTTGCGTATCATCTCTCCCCAGTCATGCCCAAGGACTACAGAGAAGAGGGAGTGCACCTGTGTCTGTGCATCACTTGTGCACTAATCTTGCCACGCTAACTCTGCAATGGAATAAATGGGCAACACCAAATAGTTTTATATAATTTTACACGAGTCAGTTTCGGGTACTTGAGGTGTCAGATTGCTTACGCTGTAAGTTGTTAAAAAAAATAATAATAGAAGAATGATTAAACCTATTAAAAGTAGAATGCAGGAGTTATTATATAATTTATGATAATTATGTTAATTCCAAGATGTGAAGGAACAGCACGATGTCCTCCTTAGCCAAAAACGACAATGTTTACAAGATATCGAAAAGTTGACGTGTAAGTTGATCTTATGATTTTGATATTTTGGCTTTTGGTTTTTGCATAAATAGATTATGTTTAATAAATAGACTTTGTCGTACCTATGCTCTACATCCATACGATGACAAAACTATATCAAATCCACACTGCATCGTGCTAAAGTGACTATAATAGAATACCCTCTAGTATAAGAAATCTACACTCGTTCAATGCATTTAAAACTAAACTTGGTCAGTACATAATTGCGGATCGATCACTGTTGGAGAAATAAAAGAATTGAATATATCTAGTTTGTAACTGATGACGACGAACTTTGTGTAATTTATCTGTGTATGGTGGTGTCTGGGTTTGTCTGTGTGTGTTGTGTGTGTTGTGTGTGTTGTTCTGTGTGTATTTGTCTGTGTGTGTTTGTCTGTGGGTGTATCTGTGTGTGTTGTGGTGTGATGTTGTGTTGTGTGATATGTATATGTATTTATTGTGAATAAAGTTTCTTTAAACCTAAAGTGACTATTCTTTACCAGGAAGGAATCAGAATATAAACAAAATAACCTATCAAAAACAAAAAGACAAACAAAGTATCAAATTCTTTTTTCGTAGTACAGACGGTGTTGCCGTCTATAGATTTTCAAATTCCACAATTTTTTTTTACTTATGCAGAGTTAGCGTGGCGGGACTCTATTATATCTCCTGCGTACCTGCGTCTGCGTCGAGACTGGACGCCCTGGCCGTGATTCGGTTGGGGAGGATATAAAACTTACTTGACGGGCTCGTTGTTGTAGTACCGCGTCTGTATGACCTTGGTGCCACAGAATAACACGTTGGACGCATGCTCCTTCAGGTCAAACGGTCGGTCTACTCGATGTAGCGCTGTCTTTGTTACTGGTACTGATTCGCCTGTGAAAACCAAGTTGGGTTAGTCGAAGTTGAGAAACTTTACGCAATGGTGTTGTCATATAAAACTATATATAACCTAGGCGGGAAACATATTTTTTTTATCTTTTATTAAAAAGTACCAGGTTATTTGTGATTAATTACAAATCTAGCCTATAAGACTAATAAGCAATTTTAATCAACTAATTTTTTTAAAGTGTGTCCATACATTGAGCGGCAATCGTGCGCGACTGCTGCGCACAAACATTTTTCGGAAACATTTGTCACTAATTGTGTCCGTATGTGTTGGTATATTTCTGCGGGCGTATTTTAAGGGCTAAGCAGATTGATATTGCCAACTGAAGCGCACGGCGTGTCTCGGATGTGCCGCGCAGAACTGCCGCTCAAACATTCGTCGGTTTAGTCCTAACTAGAGCGCGGTAGAAATGTGTCCTGCAAACGCCGCGTGTTGCTACCGCGCTCTTGCTGTTTAATGGCAAGAACATAAATAAAATTATATTGAAACTTTAAGAAATCACTTTATTGTATGATCATATTGTATATGATCTTTTTACTTATTGCAGTACACATTTATTTTATGGTAGTCGCCATTCGACCACCTTTGTGAGAGAGCGGAAACGGAAATTCCCTTATAATGTTACCAAAAAAAAAATACACCGTACAAATTTAGCCAGCCTATTTAAACGAAACTTGAAATCTATGTTCGGATACAAACACTTGCCGCTCAATGTTTGGACACACCTTTACGTGATAATAATTTTAAAACTTAGAATAGTGTTGACTGTACTTTACACAAGTCCGTTCCACTATCTTAGTGTATGATATAGTAATACATTATTTATTTTTTCCATTTCACTATAAAAGCATCTCTGGTGTTTTTTACTCGACATACATTAATGTCAAAATACTCGACATAAATAAATCTCAAAATGCTCGACGCGTTGAGTATTTAGAGATTTATGTCAAGAACTTTTTGGTTCAAGCAAAAACAGTTTTAGTATTTACCAGTAAGCATGCTCTCGTTAAGCACAGCGGATCCCGATAGTAGTGCGGCATCGAAATGCAGGATGCATCCCCTCGCAGGGAGGACTATGATATCCCCTGGAGATATACATCGACTGTCTACCCGCCGACCATCCCATAGTTCTACTGTGTCGTAGGCTTCGACTGTGGCGCGTAAGTTGGATTGGTTCTGAAAAATGGGTAATTATTTAATCTAATTGTTTTGAGGTAGGAACGAGCTAACCAGTACCCTAATTGCGTATCTTATTTTCGTAGACGATTATGACAAATTTGTTACATTTTGACAGTTCAACTACATTCATTGCGCTATCATGTTCTAGCTGCCATGGCTTATTTTAATTTGATTTTTGAATTGTTTTATTTTTTATTACGGACGCTTTTATCGTTCTCACATTTATAACTTTAACATGAATGATGTAACGAATATTTTGTAACCATATTGTGATTTAAAAGAGTATCCATGGAGTTTCTTGCCCGTTCTTCTCCATAGGTACCTACTACGCTTTGGAATGGGCAAGTTCTAGCTGCCATGGCTTATTTTAATTTGATTTTTGAATTGTTTTATTTTTTATTACGGACGCTTTTATCGTTCTCACATTTATAACTTTAACATGAATGATGTAACGAATATTTTGTAACCATATTGTGATTTAAAAGAGTATCCATGGAGTTTCTTGCCCGTTCTTCTCCATAGGTACCTACTACGCTTTGGAATGGGCAACTAGCTTCATCTTTCTGACTGCCGACCCCTTGACAATTCAAAAGTGCCTGTAATTGGTTTATTTGAAACAAATGCTTTGAGTTTGAGTTATTTCCAACTTATGAAGCAATGGATTAGGAATGTTTCAAATCGAAACAGATTGTGATTGATCGTGTATTACACAATTAGGGTACAGGATCAAAATTAAACAAGTTATTACAAGATATGTATTGGAAAATATAACTAACTCTGAATTTTGGCATTCTTTAACAACATTCTTTGCGTTTTCGAATCTTTTGGTATGCTAAGTTAATCTTCCAGTTTGAATGTAAATACCTTTTTATGGTCTCATTCTCGTTCACAGTCTCACTTGTTGAACTCACGAATAAAGGCTCTATTTGATTTCGAAACGAGTCAGTCAATCCGTTATGAGAATAAAAAATGACAATAATCCAAACTAATATTATAAATACGAAAGTGAGTTTGTTTGTTACGCTTTCACGCTCAAACAGCTGAACGGATTAGGATGATATTTGGCACATGGGTAGACCATGACCTGGGTTAGGACATAGGATAGTTATTCCGATAAAACCCGACATACATACGGGCCATGCCGCGGGCAAAGGCTAGAATTGACAGCACGGTTGGCGTAGTGGTTAAGCGATTGACGCGCGTTCGATTCCCGCACGGAACAAATATTTGTATGACCTAGTCGTTGTTCTGGGTCTGGCTGTTTGTGTAGGTGAATTTAAATATTTGTAAACCCACCCACAATACAGGAGAAATTCCTAGTGTGGAGAAAAGTTTAAAAAAAAAACTTATAAAAGATCCATCACAGTAATACCAATCGTTATATTGATGATCTGATCGTATCAACGCACAAAGAAGCGCTAATATTCCTAATTGTCTTGTAACATAATAAACTTACTATTATTAGGGTGCACATTATTTTTATCTATTAACCACCTTTTGCCCGGGACTTCGTCCACTTGAAATTTTTTGTTTTACCATAAAATATATCAATTGCATCGCATCGCCCGCCCATGCGATTACTTCTTTCTTGTTTAGCTTTCTTCCTGAACTTTTTTCTATTTGCTCCACTCCTATGAATTGGGCTATCAATACGATTTATCCCGATATTACGGGATCGAAACTTATGCGGGTGAAACCGCAGAGCGTAGCTAGTGATAAATAAAATGAATGTGCTTTGTGTGTATAATGTGTATGTCGGACGAGAAAAAATGTAGCAATTTTTATGTCTGTCTTAACAGGGCTTAACTTTTTTCTACCTTGTGACACATTGCAATTAAATGGGAGAAAATTTAAAACTCATATTAAAAGTACACTTTGTAAACAAGCATTATTACAGATTAGAGGATTATATCCAAGATGCTTGGAAACATGCTGGTCCTGCTCCTTAGGACATTTAGAATCAAGACATAATCAAACAGGTTGCTAATTTAATTGTAAATTTATTATTTTTTGTTATATGACATTGATTTTACATTCTGTGATTACTTCCTCACACACTCGACTTATTAATTATGAAATTTTAGGAAAATCGGCCACCTTTTTCTATTTATTTATTTATTATTAAACTTACACACACTATCTTTACAGGATTACCCCAATACAATAGTGGATTGTAAACACTGGTTTTTTTTAAATATAAAATCTTAACCTAAAATACAAAATCAGACCTATCACAGAATATTAACATTTAAATATAACTGACAATATTCAACAAAACTCTTGCGAACTCACTCAGATTGCACGAAAATATATCAATTTGTAAATATGTGAGCACCATGTATCCATCACATAATTAATTAATCTGTCGTTGATTCATTTTTAATTCTTTTAACCCATTGTGGTATAGTAATTTATTCTAGGTGCATCGGCTTCACATATAATTATTTAACTAATGTAGCTACCTATACAAAATATTGTAAAACATTTTAAAAGAGTGGAGTTTCTTGCCCATTCTTCTCCATACGAAAACTAACTTGAGGAAGAGGCGACTAGAATCATTTTGTAAATTTTGACGTTCAAAAGTGGCATTCGCCTATTTGAAATAAATGATTTGACTTTGACTGTATAGCTATCATAATTTGAAAATCAAAAAATCAGGCTCACCTTCTTCGTCTGTATAACAGACGTAGCAACACCGAAGGTAGACATCAGCACCACAGCAATACAGTAGTAGTAATAGGGCTCCGCAAGCCACACGGCGATGGTGAACAGTTGGAACACGTAGAACGGGTTGAAGACCTCCAGCAGAATGAGGGTCATGATCGACTGGACTGGCACGTTTATCTCATTCAGGCCATAGATGTTTAGCCTAGTGATCAATTGGATTCATTTACATTTGGTTTATTATCACATAACATCACGCCTTGTTTCCCCGAAGGGTTGGGCAGAGGTGTCCCCGTAGCAGGCACACCCACATTTCGCCAGTTATGTTTAAGTCCCATGTAATAGGGGGCGAGCCTATTGCCATCAACCGGGCACAAATCCAGACTCCGAGCTGCTACTGAGAAATTTCAGATAGAAAAACCCAATAACATTTTGCTCGACCCGGGAATCGAACCCAGGACCTCATACTTAGCAGTAGCGCTTGCGACCACTAGACCAACGAGGCAGTTGGTTTATTATATAATAATAATATTATATATCAATTTTAGAAAATTTTAATGTAATTTAGCACTTATTACACCTGAGATACAGGTTTATCCTAGTTCAGGTCGAACCATTATTATATACCTACCGTTTTAGTATAAGGCTTAATATTGTAAATATGCATTATTTAATTAAATAAATAAATAAATTGAAATTGAATTGAATTTGTTGGTGTAGTCTTTAACTTACGAATTAGGGGTATAGTATTAAGAAATCTTGTAAGAAATACCATAAAAATGGCAACAGTAAACAAAAAAATTGCAGCCAGTAGGAGGATCAATTTTTAGTTTCGGATCGTAAAATTTTTAATGCTCTTGGTAAACAGGTTTTGTCAATGTCAAAAGCGATGGCTTTCCATTTCATCACTCATGAGTGAAGAAACTTTTCGCCACAGTTCAACTTAGACTGGACGATAATCGAGTAAAATGTATAAGTTGTCCCATACAAAGCTTCAATACCTACTCGACCAAAATGTATGGGACGGCCGATATTTTTTTCTCAATTACAATGTTGGTCCCATGGAGAAAGTTGTTCAGTTCGATGGTTTGTACTACACACCCTTAAATGTGACCACACCTTTCTGATACATCCTGTATAATAAACATCAGAACTTTAAGTTAATGAAAAACATTTAAAGAAAAAAAAAGAAAAGAAATTAAATTTAGAAAATAATAGAAAATATAATTATTATTATTATTATTTTTGCTTTTTCCAACCATACAACTCCGCAGGTGTGTTTTTCTGGATTGATCCGTCGTCCTCTAGAAGATGGAGTGGCCCCCATGGTATGGCCGACTCGATGCCGGCCAGCCTGGTCGATTGTGCGCGACTACCGTCCCATATAGGGGACCGAGTAAGTTGTTACTCCCATCCTAACTCGTCGTTCGCTAGAAAGTGGAACGGCACCCATAGCCTGTAACTGCACAAGAGGCACCATACTCGGTGCCGGGCAATGGTACGCGACTGCCATCCAGCCAGGTTTACTTTTATAAGGGACTGTTCTATGTAACATGATACTCACATCCTAACTCGTCGTTCGCTAGACGGTGGCGTGGCCCCCATAGCTTGTAGCTGTGCACAAGAAGCCCCCGACTCGATGCCGGCCAGCCTGGTCCATTGTGCGCGAGTACCGTCCCATATGAGGGACTGCTTCTTGTGGCGGAAGTACCTATAGTTCTGGACATCTGTTGGGAAGACGACATTATTATAATTTACTAGCTGCATTCCGGGCTTCGACTGCGTGGTTCTTAATTGTTTTTCTAAAATAAAAGTAGCCTAAGTTACTCAATATAACATCAGCTATATCTGCCAGTGTAAGTCCCATCAAAATCGGTCTAGCTGTTTCAGATATTTTGCCAGAACAAACAGACAGACAGACAAAAAATTGTTCTTTTGTAATAAGTATCGTATATACTTTCCATTATAAAATCTTTGCGTCTAGCACTCGGTGTGGCAACACGCCATGTTCGTTCGCGACAAGTCAATCGTCATCCTGAGGATGCCTTGTTGAGAGTTGAAACACGTGTCGATTTCTTACAGGGTTTTTTATGGCTCTTTAAAATAGTTAAGCGGAACTGCTTACTAAATATATCAACGTATATTGTATTTTTTTTATTTTTTCGTCAGACATTTTTTTTTTCTATTAATACTTTATTTAACCAAAACATATAACTAGTAATACAAACAGATTGTGCAAATAGTTTGTTACGATAAAAGCTGATTTCCGCAAAGGCGTATTCGTAGGAGTCTGTAAAATCCCGCTATCATGAAATAGTTGGGGTTAGGGACTTCCCTGTGTTGTTGTCAATTGAGTAATGAGACGATGTCATTTCCGTATCTATTTACCATAGTATTATTTTAATTTTATTGGTTAACTGGCTGTTCCCCGCGACTTCGTCTGCAATCCAGGATGAAAAGTAGCCTATATTTTTCTCCAGATCATGGTCCAAATTTTATCCAAATCCGTTAAGCCGTTTTAGCGTAAAAGAGTAACAAACAAACAAAATAACTCAGTTTCGTATTTATAATATTTATATATAGTTGATCAATTATTTGTAATAATTATAAGGTTGAGAAGAATTATCTTTTGGAGACTTTAGAATCAAAATGACGCCCTCTCTTACTAACACTACGCGTTATCTAAAAGTAATGCCTAATAAAGCATACTGTTAGATTTTGAACTCTCGGCGCTACAGCAAAGCGTTGAAAATCCAACAGTGCGTTTTAATTAAGCAATACCTTAATTTGGGTATCGTTAAATGCTTTTTAACACTGTCCAGAGGCCAAGATCCGGATCCGGATCTGGATTTAAAATAAGGTCTACATTTAATTATTGTAAATCCAGAATGTAAGTACTCACTGAGTGCAGTTCCATCGTCTAAATGTATGGGAGTATGTATAGCGTCAGCACTTTCTATTGGTTCCTTCTCCTTATTTCCGTCGTCATCGAATCCTTCGTTTAGTAGTCCACTGAAATTACAAAAATAATTAATTTTCCCGAAAAGGTATTAAAGATCACATCATCATCATCATTTCAGCCGACGGCCACTGCTGGACATAGGCCTCCCCAAAGCACTGACACTTCAACCGGTTCTGTGCTTCCCGCATCCAGCGGATTCCTGCGGCCTTCACAAGGTTATCCACCTTGAGAGAGGCCTTCCTGCGCTACGTCTTCTGGTACGCGGTCGCCACTCCAGAACCTTTCGGTCCCATCGGCCATCTGTTCTTCGAGCAATGTGTGCTCACTAACACTTAAGTTTGGCAATTCTTCAGGCTATGTCGGTTACCTTGGTTCTACAGCGGATTTCTTAATTTCGCGAAATAAAGAGATCCATACATTTGTGTTTACATAAATCCACAAAATGTACGGAACAGCTTTTTTTTTTTTTTTTTTTGAGGGTGGGAAATCATCAAATAACTTCTCCCGCTCTGGGTGGAGCGGGAGGGTGTGTCAGACTCTTACTGACTAAAACCCACCCGTGTTCCTTCGGCTGCCCTGTTGCCGGGGGCCACGATCTCCCTTTCGGTTTTCTTCGCAACCCCGGCAGGCATCGGCCCTAGTGGACCCCTTCGAATCTGCTGACATCTCTTTGAGGCGCGCGTGGAACACAACGCGCCGTCGACCCGGGCCTGGTCCTTATCGGACGGTGAGCCACCCATTGCTCACCGCCCGCAAGCCCGCGCCTACGGTGGCCGGAAATCGCCTCGCGATTCCCGACGCCCTGGGCGTCTCCTCCTGCGGCGGTTAGGGGCATGAGGGCGCGAAATTTGCCTCTCCCTCACGCGTTCCGCCTCCTCCTATGTACGGAACAGCTGCTTTTTTTTTCGCGTTGGTCCCTTATTAAAAGCAGGGATGTTAAGGAGCTCCGTAACCGTAACCGAAACTACCGGATATCCGAAATAAAAATCTATCCGTAACCGTAACGGAATCTGATAAAAAGGTTTCGGATAGTCATCAATCAGGCACGTTATGACAGGTTTTTCTGCCCGGCCGAGCCGGCACACTAGCCGCGCGCGGCACTTGCATGTGTTTTTATTTCTTATTTCTGTTTTACTTTTACAATTTCGTAAAAATCTAATATCTGTAACCGAAACTATCCGAAACTTACGGATAATCAGAAATAATTTCATATCCATAACCGTATCCGAAACCGGTATAATATTATTTCTATATCCGTATCGCTATCCAGATCCGAAATTTCATATCCATAACTTTCCTAATTAAAAGTCGTTCATACGAGTACAATAACCCCTTTACGGGTTTAGAGTTAATAAAAACTAATGATGTATAAGCGTACCTTGTGTCTGCTATATCTTTTTGTAATATTAGGTGAATGAAGAAACTTTTGCATTTTTTCTGATAGGTTTCCTGAAAATAAGACAGTATGAATTATTAATTTTTTGTATAACAAATAAATTAACAAACTAATTTTGACCAGATAACAACGTCAAAGTTCAGGGGCCGCATTTTGAAGCGTTAAACAGATAATTTTTCCGTTGAGAAAAAGAGATGGTGCTATATTTTTCTGCTCTTTCTTACACTGGAACAATTATGATTCTTAACCGTCAAATTATTTAATTTTTATGCGTCGTTGGTCTAGTCCAGTGGTCGTCAAACTCATTAATCAACAGTGCCTAATATCAATACTATAACGACTAAGATTTCTTATAAGAGCCAATACTTCTGTGTGTCCAAACTGTATTAATAGGTACACTTTTCTTAAGGCGACGATAACCGACTTTTAATGATTTTATACTGAAGAAGACATCTAAAGGAGTAGTGTTAATGATTTGGAAAAATATGTGTTAATATATACATAATCATTTTGTCACGCGTAATTTTGAATCTGTGATATGTTTTAAACTATTAATTTAAATGAAATGATGTCAAGGCATATTTTAATCTAAATTAAATGCTCAATATAAGTAACATAGTTTATTAGATAAGGATTAATATAATACCGGTCAAAATAGCTTCGGAAATAACAATGAAATTTTTATCAAATTCTGAAAGATAAAAATGGTTACTGTGGGTCATCCTTAGAAGATAGACATATGTCATCGCGGACTTTTTAAGGAGAACAATACTGTAGAACATACATTTTATGTAACTTACCATTTCCGCACGACAATAAAGCTCCCAGTCGGCATGATTTTTTCCAATATCATCAACAATAATCGTCAAATTTCAGCTAATTTACACAAAACCTTAATGAATACACTAAAACCTTCCGCATGAATCACTCCGTCCGTTGGTAAAAACTGATTGAAAATCCGTTCAGTAGTTTTTGAGTTTAACGCGTTCAGACAGACATACAGTCGCGGCGGGGGACTTTGTTTTATAATATGTAAGAATATAAATAGGAAGTAGGATAGTAGGATTTTCAACTCACAACAACGAGTACTCTGTCAGCAATCTGGAAGGAGCACCTGACGCAGGTCACGTACAGCAGCCAGGTTGGCACCCAGTGGAACAGCAGGAAGGGCAGGCCGGCGAACAGGCACGAGAATGTGTACGTTACCACCTGCCGCCAGCGACTCTTGCGGTAGCCGTATACTACCTGTGGATGAATGAGTTATGTATTATATTCACCTGTTATCAGGATGAGTCAACAGCCAGGATCGGGCGATCTGGATTGCTCAATCGGCCAGCTTATCGCTAGGGGATGGTCTCTTAATAAAGGCTAGCCGAAGTTGGTGTGTGGATGGGTGACCATCTTAACATACCGAGACTCCTCCGTGCCTTGGAAAGCAGGTTAAGCCGTTGGTCCTGGCTTTGACAGTTACGGGTCGACAGAAGCCCGAAATCTGACAACCAGTCTTACCAAGGCGTATTATAGTATCACCCAGTTACTGGGCTATGGAGGTCAGATAGGCAGTCGCTCCATGTAAAATACAGTACCTATTCAGCTGCGTCCGGTCAGACTGGAAGCCAACCTCAAAATAGTTGGGAAAAGGCTAGGCAGATTGAATGATTATTAAATGTACACCTACATGACAGGCCTATAAAGGGTGTCTCAGCAAGAACTTGAATTTGGAAACGCGCGCCATTTTCGACGGTCAACATTGTTGAGTCAGCCATATTTAGTATTTCTTTAATTAAAACATAGACATTTACGAAAATTTTGCGTTATTGCTTGGAAGAACGATAGTTAATAGTGACAACCCTTTCAAAAAAATGGGAAAACTGACGATGAATTCCACAACAAAATCATCTTTAGTGAGCCCTCGTCATTTCCACCTCAACGGCTTCAACAAGCAGAATTCTCGGATCTGGGGAGGTGACAATACATATACCTTTCAAAAACTTCCGTTACATACTTAAAAAGTGACAGTTTGGTGTACCATGTGGGCAGGAGGGATATACAGATCGTTCCTTTTTTGATAAATCTTTTTTGATGATAAAAAATGTACTGCAAAATTTCGTCGAAAGAGAGCATTCCCTTTTATCATTCGTAGATTCATTAAGTGGCATTTTACCGATATTTTGTTTCATGTGTAAATATTAATTTATATTTAATAAAGGGTGTCTTATGTCATAGTCGTAAATTATTGGGTCTAAACTAAGATTCAGGTTTTCCGACAAACATACGTCTCAGAAATACCAACACAGTTTAGCAATCGGCTTGAAATCTGGATTTACAAACAGTCAATAAGCTTTGCATTCAAACTGAACTTATTTCTTCTTTTTGCATTCAATCGCTACTTACAACACTTTAGCGTCCTCTGTAATGAATGCAAGTATTCGCTATTTTTAGAACGGAACCCGACATTCAACTACAACGATCCTTCTCGCGTTTTGAGTCGAAGTAGGTATCTTAAATATTATCTGTGCTTAAGTCTCACTCATGTGAATCGCGCACGCGCTATAGCATGTCAATTTTACTTCACGGCGATCTGAAATATAATTCGTTAAACAAAGTAGTAATTCTTATGCACAGCGTAGACATCGCGTTCGTTTAGACATAAAATATTATAAATTTATATATATTTTTTTTTTTAATATAATTATCGTCCCCGGTGGCAACACACGCAGGAATGTCACTTTTCTTTCGCGCGCGTTTTTTCATCGCACGAAAAAATTTGCTCTCTTAAAATTATTCATTTAAAATAAGTTTACGGAACTTTTTACTAGAATAACAAATGTTAATTATGTTAAGTGATAGAAAGTGCAATAAGTGCATCGTTAGTGAAAACCTGAGACGGACAAGGCGTCCATCAACGATATTAACAGGAAAGCTGATAAATTACCTATATCAGAACTAACTAGAAGCAGCTTTAGTCTTGAGTTCCTGACCCACATTAGATGTACTTAGATCCGGAGGCCTCCCATAATCCTAATGTGCGAGAATGCCTGGCTTTAACTGACCACCTTGTACGTGATACTGACAGTGTTTTACAAGCACTATGGTGGACATTAACACAACACAACTTGTTAAAGCATTACCTATCTCTCCAGTGGACACGAGATGTCTTTAGTAACGTTATCTCCACGTTACTAGCTGGATGAGAAGCTACCAGAGAGGCACGTGATGCCCTTAGCGATGTAACTGTACATAGCTAGCTGGTACGCGCTTGTCAGCATTACCCCTCCAGTAAGCACGAGATGCTCTCAGTAACGCTAATTCTACGTTACCAGCTGAATATGAAACTACCAATGTAGCACGTGATGCACTTAGCGATGTTATTCTACATAGCTAACGCTGGTATGTACTCGTCACCAGGGGTAAGTCACATTTCTATGATCTTGGCTAAGGAATTGTCAAAAGTGGTTCTATATACTTTTAATTTACAAGCATGAAGGTTGCGAGACAGCCTTACTTAACCTTGCACACTGTCTGTGTGTTATAAACTTGCAAAAGCATTATACTTCCTATAGTGAGTGTGGAATTCTGCCTTGCTAACTAGATTGTTATCAACAAGTACAAGGTACTCTCAACAACATTGATTCTATGTTGCTAACTGGCACATATCTGACATGGTGCGCACATGCTTAGCACGAGATGCTTATAGCATGTTATCTCAATACTACGTGATCTAGCTTTCATATCAAGGACTGCCATTTTTAACAAACAAAATATAGCTAATTAAAAGATATCACTGTGTACGAGATACTCAGTGACTTATCTAGCTCTAGGTGGCTTAATTATCCTGCCAAAAACTGATAAATGATATCTATTTTGTAAACTAAAACAATAATGCAAAATTGTGCAATTTTTACAGGCATACATTTAAATACACAAGATACTTTGTAAACATGATTCTGTGATACAATGGCTGACGATAAATGCTACCTCTGGAAACTCTTGATTTCAGATACAAGTGCAATGGGCTAAACCATAATTGGAATAATACAAAGTATTATTCCATGCTCCCATACTTATTCACCCCATTTAGATTCCTCTAAACTGAGGAAACAAGGGATTGAGATATTCCAGAAACAAGCCGTATTGGTTATTACCCCTATCATAGGGAAAGCAGTGACTGACCCTATGCTTATGAAGAACATAAGACAAACACAAATTGTTGATTAACTTGGCTGATGCAGCAAAACCAGCTGGCAATGCCCACTGCCACCAAACTAAAACCAGAACAAAAGTTATATAATCTCTAATTGACATTAACTTTAATTCATCCTATTTGATAAACAAACCGAAACAATCACAAACTTGAGTACACAATGTTTTAGCTACAAACAAAAACAATAAAAACTATTCAATAAATATTAAAACCACAAAGCACAACATTAGTTGATTTACTTACTTTTGTAAATAACAAAATAAAACATCCTTCTACCGGGTTAATAACAGGAATCACACCATTGAAAACCACCACCACAATATCTTATGATGTTTTGGTTTAATCTAATCGGTTGGAATGGACTATGTCTGAAAAATAAATGAACTATTTTTGTCACTGAAAATAAAAATCAATATATATGGTGGACCTCAACAACAACCCGGCTTATATTCCAAAATAACAATTCAAGAAGACCAATACTGGAATAAATGCTGGCAAAGCAGCTATATTCCTCTGATTCTGCTATTGGCTATGGACATAGATAAGAAAATATTTGGTACCTACCAAATTCAATATCTTAACCTCCCAAAGCCATTCTCTGGAAGCTGACCCCAACATAGTTGGGAGAAGGCCGGGTAGATGATGATCCTCTCAATACCGCCAAAGAACTTATTAAATATTGAGATGCATTTACAAACAATACAATAGATAGATCTACAAAGAATTTATCTGAAAAATACATTTGAGTCAGCCCCAAACAAAATAGAAAATTCAGTTTCATTATGAACAAAAAAAAAAAAAAAAAAAAAAAAATCGTCAAGACTGTCTAACCCATCCCGAGCAATAAGAATCCCACCATATCATACTGAAGGAAAATAAAAATAAAAATCCCAGTAATAACTACAAGTATGTTACAAACTGACAACTTGTACACTAATCAATTATAGCTTAGCATATCAAAATAGATAGGTATAATATACCATATTACCTTTATGAAATCATATTATGATTTCATCCTATAGGTACAAGGGTATCACTTAGGACTATCTGGAAGATAACATTACCTACCAAATAACCAATAAAGGGTTAATTACATACACATTTACTAATACTTTTCATACTTGAATAGTCTCTCATCTCTGTTTTACCTACTAAATTACCAGTAGTGCCACTTACAGAAAACAAGGTTTTCTTACAATCTAACTTGACTGTTTATTTGGTAAAATATCAAGACTGCGATAAGACATACCAATAAATACCACTATAAGTGTGTTTAAATGTTTGGGCTTGAAAACTAATAATGCTATTTTTTAGGCTTGATTATTAAGTTTTATTTTTTCACTTTAAACAAACCTTGAAACACCAGTACTAAAAAAAAAAAAAAAAAGTGCTAGTAAACTTAGTCGCATTATTTAACATTACGCCCGGACTTCCCGAAGGGCTGGGCAGAAATGGGTGATCTTATTCAAAGCTTATAAAATCAAAATACCTAATTAAACATTTGATTGCCAACTACTAGTCTACATATTTAACAGTAGATTTAAATAATAATTGCAGCACTAAAGTGAAATTATCAAGGAAACAAAAAAAAAAAAAAGGAGGGGGGGAGAACATTGTAAGGACAACGTAGGTATTGATGGATTGTGAGTAGAACATGAACAAAATAAGGTATAATACAATAAATGTAGGTACTATGAATGAATTATCTACAAATTGCTTTACTCTAAAACTCTCCATCTGCTCACCAAGTGCACATCATAACAAGTTCAATTATACAACTCCCTCACTTAAAAATGCAACTCATTACACAATCCCAATTTTGGACATATTATGAGGTCAAGGAAAAGAGTTTATATCTTTATACTTCTAAAATGAATCTAGTCTCGATTAGCTCTAAACTCGTCAAGTAATTACTGCTAGCAGAATATGTGAAACTTATATGGAAATTAGTATTGTTGAGGAAAAACCCTAAGCATCTGAAATAGACCCTTTCACCTCAAATTTGTTCAAACCTCTCTCCTATCCAGGGCATAATATACTGCCCTTATTAATTGGTGCTTACAAGTTAAAAGCCTATTCCGTATTTGAAATTCAGTTTCCAAAATACCTTTAATAACTAAAGTTATGGAAAACTAGTCCATCCAAAAATGAAATGAAACCATATCATAAAGTACATACTTACCTAAACGGAAATAACATCAACTGATCACAAGAATTTGACCAAAAAATCCTACTAGATTTTTCAAAAAAAAACAAAAAAACACTAAGTTTGTCTGTCAGTACAATTTAGGTACAATACAATTCCACAAATGCTTACCAAAAATACCTCCCTGCTTACAACATTCAGGGGCTAAAAGATCCTGTTACACCCTATGAAAGTTTAACTACTAAGGACTTCACAGCCATGGTGCCTTTTATTCAGATCACTAGATAACTGACATTCTTTAAAATACCCTAATGATAATCTTTACAATTCATCTTCTAGACTCACTGAGCTCGACACTTACCTTGACAGCAAGATGTAATGTGCAACTCAATACTCACTGAGCACAACATTGAGCACAACAGTATCCCAAATAATTTAACTATTTACAGACAGATCTGAGAATGCTATTCTCAATCATGGAAACTTTTAAAGTAACATCATAACATTACGCCTTGTTTCCCCGAATGGTTGGGCAAGGTGTCCCTGTAGCAGGTTCACTCAGTTTTACACTTTTAAAGTATTCATATCATAATATCCTCCTGGTATATTAATTCAGAACAACTTTATAAAATTTGTATAAACACAAGCTGGGTTAAATGTGGTAGGAAGTGAAAGTGATACTAATAATTCACCTCCCACAGCACAAAACATACAGTAGCTCAACTTAGTGCTGGCATCAATTGAAATAGACACAGTGCCAACCAACATTGTGTTGATGATTATACCTCATTACTGATGAAAAATAGTTTAACACTATTAATTAAGCAACGTTATTAAGAATTTATTTAAAATAGATACGCCAAAAGCATATATATTCTACATTAAATATTAAATGTTAACAGTTATGGACTTATATACATACCAATTACAGATGTACATGACATTCACATAAAACAAAGCAACCTTCTTAAATTACATAAAATTAAAATATTGTATTCAGAAAGAATGATAAAAGTTCCTAATAAATCAGAATATGCCGTAACTTATTAACTAACTAAATTATTGCAGACAACTCTGAACATCTACTTTGTTTAACGAATTATATTTCAGATCGCCGTGAAGTAAAATTGGGAATCAAACGAGCTTACCTGTTAAGCGAAGTCTTGATTCTAATTTTACGAACGGCGATCTGAAATATAATTACCCACCCGCCACTAGCTAATAGCCCCAAAGCTGCAATAATTAGGCTACTTAATTCACTTATTTTTCCAGGAAAACTTAGTGAATGTAAGTATGCGGAACTACTCTGTACAGAAAACAGAGCTTGTTCTCCATCATAAGGATCTCTAAAATTAGTGACATTCCTGCGTGTGTTGCCACCGGGGACGATAATTATATTAAAAAAAAAAAAATATAAATTTATAATATTTTATGTCTAAACGAACGCGATGTCTACGCTGTGCATAAGAATTACTACTTTGTTTAACGAATTATATTTCAGATCGCCGTTCGTAAAATTAGAATCAAGACTTCGCTTAACAGGTAAGCTCGTTTGATTCCCAATTATTTAATACTTACCATATATTTTGAGATAAGATTACAATGTAGGTATCAATCCATATAAATATATTTAAATGCTAATTGACAACAATATATTATTACAATAAATTAACTGAACCATTTAACAATACAGTTGTTATCTAAACCATTATCTAATTGCTACATTTAATTACATATTACATTAACAATACATAAAATCACTAACTAATTAAAATATGTACATTTAACTGGATGCATTACGTATACTCTGATAACATAAAACAATGAGTTTCGTTCATATATTAAACTAATTACCTACAGGGTTGACAAGCCACACTTTAAAACAAAAAAATACTGATAAGTAGACAATTATTACTTATTTACTTTTGTGAATGAGAATGTTCCATTTTGTGATGTAACGACACCTTAGTATTATATTATCTGTGACGATACATAATTTTAACGATACATAAATAATCGGTACATAAATACGATAAATAATCGGCAATACCGATACCGATTTCGATGGCTTAGTAGATAGATAATAAATCAAATAAATAATAAGTATGTACCTCGGGCGTTTGTATGTCTTTTTTATTTTGTATTTCGGGCACAACTGTTTAATAGTGCGTTATAGTCTGTCTACTGACTTCACTGCGTATTCGTTATTCTGTATAATCATACAGAATAACGAATAGCGGTGACGTGAAACAGGCACGAAACAATACATCTCTCACGTAGTATTATATTATCTGTGGCTCAGCCAACGCTCAGCAAACTACAAACATTGCCGTTTGCCGTGTTTCCATGTCGCTAAGCTTGCGCTGCACGGCTCTCTCGCCAGTCCCGTCTAAAACTGAGCGACAATGTTGAGCGCGCGTCGTCGATTCGTGCGCTTTTCGAATTGTTTGATATATATCGGTTGTATAGAATCGGCGATGTCGATATATCGGTCTGCCGATTATATCGGCCGATATATCAGCATCAGAATTGTTACATCCCTTGTTTCATTCCATTTTGTTGACCCCCTCTTTTTATTGAATTATGGACCTTTATAATCGCAATTGGTATCACAGTCCCATTGTACTCGAAATACACATTGCTACCAATTACATTTTGGCCATGAACCTGAACAGCCTCTTCGCATCATCACCATTTGCTTGAGACAGAATAATGTGTAATGTGCCTAAATCAAGTTGGTTCAACCTCAAGACTCCGAACAGATCATCTCCTATCAGACTCACATCGAACACAGTCCATCAATAAGATGATGAATCTTGCATGACTTATTGATGGACTCAATAAGTCATGCAAGTCTTCTACAAATCTACACCCCCCTCCCCCCTCTTTGTCACTCACTACTCATATTGGGGAAAGCATTTTAATATCAATAAAAGAGCGAAAGTAATACTCGCCTCTTATATTATGTCTATATATCCAAGATTTCCATTTCACGGACAGCCCTACTGTGATAATTAATATAATAAATTGATGATAACTAAGCTGTAACTGTGATCGGTTGTTCCTGGCATTATGAGTATGATTATCTCTGAACTATTCTATGATCCCTCCCCCCCTCCATAGCCGCCCCCTATTACATGGGACTTAAACCAGATATGGGTCTATTAAGATACACCGCTACCTAACCCACTAGGGAGATAAAGGTGTAGAGCATGGATACCGGTTTTCGATAATAGGTATCGAAAAACCGGAATATTGGACCAAACTATCGATATTGGATTTCACTAATATCGGTTTTTCGATAGTTGATATAAAAAATAAACAAGACGCAATAGAAAAATTTACCAACTTATTTCATTAAAATTCTATTCTATTCTATTCTATTAAATTTAATTAAATGTAAAGTATAACGTTCTGTTTATTAATACCGAGAGGCTCTGCCTAGTCAGAAATTTATTTCTTCACTACTCGACGTAGGAACAAAATGGAAAAATAAAAACCAAAACGTGCCAAATTTACTGGCGGAGGTACCGCTTGCCGGCGCCGGCGACGGCAACAAGAGCCGAGGATACTCCCGTTCCTCAAGGGACCTAACCAGGACTGACGCGGGCATTCCAAATTTTGGGGATTTAAAGCGTTTGCGCAACGAAGAAGATTCGGACCGAGCGGGGTTGATGAGTTTTTCCTCAAGCGAGGAGAACCTGCCAGCTGCTAAAATGCCAAAGGCGAGGAGAGGGCAAGGTCACACGTTGGCGGGCAAAGCTTCCACTCCGATGCCAGGGCGCTACATTCAGGGTCGCTTCGAGCAGCCTGCGATAGCCGACGCTTGACAAAGTTGCATCACGCCGCCGCCGGCACAATGCTTCGACTGTCACAGTTCAGTTGTTGATAATGTTCAGACTTTTCTGGATATTGTTATTTTGCAGTCACAGTTGTTGATAATGTTCAGACTTTTCTGGATATTGTTCAAGGTATCAAACTCGCTCTGTGTGAATTTGATATCAGTCTATGTCTATTTAAAAAAAATCCTATTCCCCTAAGAACCTAACATCGTTAAAACGAATTTGATAATTTTTTTGCCATCATATCGGAATAATATCGAAATACCGGAATATCGGTATTAAAAAAATTACTATCGAAAAAAAAAACCAGTATTGGAAAAAGGTTCTGATAGTCAATGCTCTAACAGGTGTGATGTTATTTTATGTGTCATTCTACCAGCATGCTGACTTAATACAAGGATGCATGGAACAATACAAGTATGCACTCGTCATTATTAATTGACAGGAAGTAAGAAATATGTATTGTCAAGTGGGGATTGTACATGTACAATAAAAATAACAAAAATCAGTAAATATTCAGGCTCCGGTTTTTAGTATAAGACATTACAACATTATTTATAATAATTGTTTATTAAGGCAAATAATTTCTACATTACAGTGGCTATAACTAGCAAGGAACTAACTACATTGGCGTAAACTGATATTAATAACTATCTACTCAAAACTGCATTACAACAAAATTTAATTCTGCTTACCACACACTTGCATGTCTTTTCATATTTTATTTTATGTAGAGATGTTGTAAATTAAATATAGCGCCCTGCAACAAGATGATCAATTTCATTTTACTGCAGGAGCCTATCCAAATAGAGGCCATTTTAGCCCCTATTTGGAGAGGCTCCTATGTTAGCCGTCATCATTATTAATGGCTAATGCCTTTGGCTAATGAATTTGGATGATATCCAAATCATTACGAACATACACACAGATATTATCTTAAAAAAATAAGCTTTATCTAGAAAAGTGTTAAACTAGATTGCCTTTTTTTTTAAATGTGCCGTCATATACCACACCCACCCACTCTATTCTATTTTTTTTTTATTCCCTACTCTATCTTTGGGAGTCTTTTCATAAAAGATGTTGCAAAGCAAACAAAGATAACTGTCTGGTTACTGATTTTTTTGACATAATGTAATATTAATTATAAGCACCACAGAATAGCCCGATTTTTGTAGACTGCATAAACAAGTTTAGGATTGCATAAACTTTTAATTAACTATTATCAACTTAACAGACTCTTATTGTTTTCTACATAATGCTTTTAAAATATTAATAAAAAATAATAGGTTTTGGTATTATTGATTGTGAGCTATACCCATTAAAGAGTAAGATAAAATGGAAAATATTGTACAATATACTGAAGCTAGGGTATGAAAGAACTGTGGGTTGCGGCTGAAAATCAGCATCAGGTGGTACCCTTTGTGTTGTCATCTGATAATATGCTAAGCTGAGGCCCTTTTGGCATTATATTCATTGTTTACTATTTTTATGTTGTTAAGGTGTATTTTTATGTTGTTAAGGTGTATTTTTGTGTTATAATGCCAATAAACGCAATTTCCTTTTTTTGTTTCTAAAGAATAACAAAGTATTACATTCAGCTCTCTCACAGAGAGATGGCCTGTATCCAGCTGAGGGAACTTTATAAGCTGATTATGCTTATTATATTTTACTCAAACAATAATGTGAATTCTTTGAAAATCCATTACCTCTTTTGTTTCATTGTGGCTTTGAAGATTTGTATTTATGTGTGAATAATAACAATGAAAGGAGTCACCAAGCACAAGTATCATTCAACTGAGTAGTGACTGGCATGCCTTAAGGCTCCCGTCGACAGGCGCGACGCAGCACCAGAAGAACAATTTCTGTGAATTTTTCATATAAATTGTTCCACCAGAGTCTCATCACGCCTCTCTGCGGAAGCCTTTATATTCAATAGGTATGATAGTACAATTAGATCATATCCATCAAATATTGATTATCTTTTACCAGCCCAATTTATTTGATGAAGTAAAGATATTCATAATTTTTAATACTAGCTGTTGGCTGCAACTTCCTCTGTGATCCAGGATGAAAAGTAGCCTATGTCCTTCTCCAGGTCATGGCCTAACAATTCAGCAGTTTTAGCATGAAAGCGTAATAAACAAACTCGCTTTCGGATTTATAATATTATTATTTAGGATTATTTAGTCCCAAGACTTATATTGCAGAGGCTGTTAAAGGTCTCAATAGGATGTATGAAATATAATTTGTTTACCTGTTCAAACTCAGGGTCAGCGTTTATAAGTTGTGCATTGAGTTCCAAATATAAGTCCCTCCTTCCTTCATAGTGGATAAGAGGCTGAATATCATCTTCAGACTCCATAGTACCTATATTCTATATTCTTTATACACACAGTTGTTTTATTCAAACATTTTTTTTTTATTTACACTGCGGCAGCTGCTGTTTTAACAGTTAAACATTTTTGTATTGAGTGCTGGTTTAGTTATCATATTTCTATATTAATTGAGGGCAAAAAAAATTACTAATACGTTACAAAATGATTAGTTTCGTGCATTTGTTGTAACATTCTGTTCCGTAGTGATGTAATTAGATATGCCCATAAGTTTCGTAAACAGCAGTGATAAGCAATGTTAAGGCACGTGTATTATACCTATATTCTAATAACAATGCCTCTCTATGATTACCTATTTAATACCCCTTTTGTTAGAATAGCAAATTAGTTTACTAAGGTCAGTTTGAATAAGTTTTCCGCGAAGAATCAAGGTTTTTTTATTGTTTTAAAATTAAATCTCGATCTAAATGTAACTCGTTTACGGTTGCAGTAATTATCACATTTATTTTACGTATTTTTGAGACTGGATAATATTTATTTTCGAGCAATTAATGAAAACACAATACACAAAAATCCAGCTCCTGTAATCTGATCTGATCACTGACACTATTGACAGGAGTGACAGGACAGCCTGTTACTTGTCAGTGACATGAATGAATGAACTGAGGAGTGTTGCCAGATCCAAGCATACTCAAAATCGCCAGTCTAGCAAATGACTAATGAGCTTAATTCGGTCATTCGTTTATTGGAAAAACCAAAAAATGTAAAAAAAATCTTAAGGTGCAGTAGTGTAAACAATGATGTTTAGCAGACAAATGTTTTATTAGCAGTGGGCCCTCAGAGATTGATAAATAGTTTAAGTTTCTAAATTAAAATCGTCAGGCGTGTTGGATCACAGTTACGACAAGTGCAAAATTATGTACGAGAAATATTTCGTGATGATAATAGCAGAGATAATCACAACCATTTGATTCGTCACCGGATTCGATTGTTAAGTTTAATTTATGGGGAAAGTTAAAAAACGGTAACTTTTGAGATTAAGTTGTAAATTAGTGATTAATCAAAAAGGAAACCAGTAGTCGTAATTATAATTTTAAAAAAACCTCTACAACCGCGAAATCTGCCGAGATGTGGTCGCAGTGGACAAGGGCCTCACCACGCTGTCCTTGGCGAAAGAGAACTGGTGCATACCTGCAGTACTTGACACAAACGGTCGTTAGGAAGTATGGCAAGGCAAAGAGCTTCACGGACGCTTTTTCCGGGCCCTCTATGTGCCTGATGTTAGACTTTTTGCCGTCTATATCCTCGCTGCGTTTTGGCACGATACGGTTGACATCTGTCGGGCATGCCATTGCCACCGTCCCAGTGAATCGATCCGACATACTATTTCCGGTTGTTCTCGTCTTGCTAACGGCGAGTACTTGCATAGACATAATCTAGTGGCTAGGATTATCCATCAGTAACTTGCCTTACAGTAGAACCTTGTAGAGTCCGAAGTAGCATGCTATAGGCATGTGCCCGAGTCAGTTCTCGAGAATGGCCACGCCACATTGTACTGAGATCGATCTATCATCACTGACAGGATTATTGTAGCCAATATGCCTGATATTGTGGTGATAGATCGACGAGACCGCCGTGCAATGATTATTGATATCGCTGTACCTCACAACGAAAATATTGTGAAAGCTGAGAAAGATAAAAAAAAACAAGTATTGCCAAGATACTTGATTTTTCTTAGCACACGAGGTTGTCGACATGTGGGACGTGAACTCGGAAATCATTGTACCAATAATCGTTACAGTTAATGGCCTAATAGCAACAACCAACAACTCAAGAAACTCCCATTGCGCGGCTGGGTCAAGGGCTTCAGAAAGCAGTACTCCTGAACACGGCCCGTATAGTGAGGAGCCCTGACCACCGGTAGCTTGGGTCCTGTTCCTAATGCCGATAGGCTGTTATATAAAAAAACATGTTTTTTTATAAAAATATTTAAAAATGTAAACAAAATGTATTGAAAATAAATAAACGAAAATAATATCTTTTCTTATTTCAAAACTTTCTTTCTTTGAAAGAGAACCACAATAATTTAATTAGATGGAAAATCGAACGGTTGTGAACAGCTGTGCAGAAAGTGGAAACAAACTCTATTTACCGATTGACTGTCATCTGTTGTGAGGTATTGTTCCATGCTCAGTGTCATTTTGATGCAGTTTTGTGCCGTCTAGTGAACCTGAAACCAAAAAAGAGCAGTCAAGCAAGGAACTGATCCAGCCATTATAGTATAAGAATCTTAAAAAATTATATGAAATTGCTTTAATTTTTTCGTAATGGGGTTAAAAACTGAATGCTCATCATAGGTGGCAGCACTGTTGTGCATCTACAAACCACCATTGTTTTGTTTATGTTTACTTTTGTGTCGATCACAAATTAAACGAAAACTAGATAAATGTGGATGTGACTTGGAGTGTAGCACTTAAAAGACGAGCTAAGGAAAAAGGAAGCGCCTACCATTGGTAGAAAAGCTTTAGTGGAAAAGTAAATATAATATGAAATTTTTATAATTTATAGGTTATTTTGTGTTTGTTAATTTTAAGTCCATTTTTATTGAATTCTGAAGGCATACGACAGGAATAACCCGAACGGAGTTGAAAACCAACTCTACGATTGTCTTCGTGATTGAAAAACATCAGTGATGATGTGATCTAACACAGATGTAATATGATAATATAGACACACAAATATAATACCACACCACAAGTGCTTGTAGGTAATGAAAACAGACTAAGTTCTCTTAAGAGCATCACCTGTATACGAATTTGTCTCATAAAAATCTTCAAGTTTAAAACGAATAGCACATAATGTCGACGAAATATCGGGTTTATAATATTATTTAGGAGGTTTTCACCCACAATTTTCGTCTTTATTATCTTTGGAAAATATATGGGTCTCTGTATTTTTTGAGTCAACAGCTGTGCCACCGGGCATATTAATTAATTATGCGTAAAAGAAGTCACTTGTTTACAGAAAATGTATGGATGGTGACAGCTTGCTGTCAAATTCTTGGACACGGGATAGTACCATTGAGATAGAAAACACATGGAGGCGCCGCGATATTCTATACATAAATTTGCTTATACAAATATGGGTGAAATACGAACTAGAATGTGAAATATCATGTTATTTCACTCTTTCTAATGTGGTAATCGTATTTGATAAAAGAGACAACAATATTTCAGTTGATCCTCATAATGGCAAAATTTTGTTGAGACGTAGTAGCAGTTGTAGGTAAGTGCCGTATCCGCCATAATATGCGACAAGTTCATGGTAGTTCTGCTGTCAAGTGGTTGTTTACTTTTTGTTTTATTGAGATTTGTGAGAAAATTACGAGGAGTTTTCCTTTAAAACTACATATATACGTTGGAAAACACCAATTCAACATGCCTGTGTGTTGTATTGTGAAGTGTGGTGCAAGAAAGAAGGAAAATCAACCTCAATTCTCTTTGCACAGGTTAGTAGCCGGTTTTCATTCAATAGTACATAAAGTGATAAACTTTCGATGAAAAAATTGCTAGGCGATCATTAAATACGGCTTAAATTTTAATATATGGCTTTATTTCCGTCCAACAGACCTTTTTATTATTTCATAATTTCATTCGTTTGTTTACAATGATATGTCATGGTGGAATAGTGTTGTACCGTTGCCGTAATAGTTTCTGATACTAGTTCCTTCGCTGCGCTGAAATGATATTGCTAGGTCCGGCCCGTGGTTTACAGCAAACTGTACTCTTTGGTTCATAGCACCGAGAGACCGTTCCACAGAGTTTTATGATGTGTATACGATTTTTTGTTGAAGTTTTTAAGATGAACAATACTGTAGAACATACATTTTATGTAACTTTATGATTTCCGCGGCGCGCCGCGGAAACGCTAATAAAGTTCCCAGTCCGCATGATTTTTTCCGACATCTTCAACAATAATCGTCAAATTTCAGCCAATTTACACAAAACCTTAATGAATTATACACTAAAACCTTCCGCATGAATCACTCCGTCCATTAGTGAAAATTGATTGAAAATCCGTTTAGTAGTTTTTGAGTTTTTCGCGTTCAGACAGACAGAAAAACAGACAGACGCGGCGCGGGCGGTGGACTTTGTTTTATAATATGTAAGGATGTGTATTATTCCGAATGTTCATTTATGATAAAAAAGTTAAAAATTTAATTCACTAATGCCCGTTTTCATCGCCAGCTAAGTGACACTTAAATGAATACCTAAATAAAACTGCACTCTCAGCGCTGAATCTACCGTTGAAAAACCAACAGTGAACTTTTATTAGCGATTCATTTAAGTGTCACTTAGTGAAGGTGAAAACAGGCATAAGACTTGCATGCTCGCTCGATACTAAATATTTGGCTTTGTTTAAACGTTCACTTGCCAAACATTAGGTTTGCGTTACAATTATTTGTGAAAACTTTATTTACTAAGTAATAATTCTATAAATGAAATTATAATTATGCGGAAAATTGTTTGGGAAGTGATAAATTGTCAATACTCGTTTTTTTCTGTTACAACGGACTGTTAGCTAATAATTTTTTAATACGATTCAACCGTGATATCTAGTAAGATTCGTAATACTATTACGTACTAGTATTGATACTCGAAATAGTAACACTATGTTTCCCTGATTGACACAACCCTAGCATTGGCAGCCATTTTAAGAGACATTTTGAGTTGTAGGTATGCACCTTTTTTTTGTAGGTATTTCCAGTCCATACTTATTAAATGTCTATGGATAGTACCAACATCTGAAGTGAGCAAGTGGCAGTTTTTATCCCCATTTAGTTTATGCAACATGTTCCACAATACATTGAGTTCTTTTAACTTCACATCAACATTCAAATATTTTGTTTGTTGATGTGTACAACAGTAATATAGTAGACTGATACAATCTAGATTGTCATCGACTTGCTAAAAAACTAACTGCAAAAATTAGCATGTAATTTTATCCGTCCATTATATTTTTCAATTGTAGATCACACTCAGTCGTCAATTTTTATTATCTGTGCTAAAGGTTCAATCGCGTGAAGTTATCGCCGTAAGCGGTGCGGTGGTTTGCGGTCGCATTCATCCATTCATTCAATATACGTCAAACTTGTGTTTCATGATTTGTTTGTGCGTGTTTGTGTATTGTACAAAATAATCTAGTTAAAGGACGAATTATTGTTGACAAAAATAAATAATCAGTAAGGATTTACGTTTAATAATTTGTAAGTATGTATAGAATAGAAACTAGAACCATAACCATACATAACCTAAAAATCTCACTACGAGATGTTTGTTTTGATATATTTTTTGCTATTCCATTGGCTTCAAAGTTAATAACCCGTAGTTTCAGCAGTATTCTACAAGTTTTCATACTGTTTGCTTCTCATATCGCCGATAGTTCGCGATAATATTTAGTTTACACTATGCTAGCCAAGCTAACACTAACACATTCATTTTCAGGATTTTCAGCAAAAATGATTATTCCAGTACGCTGTTTTACCTGTGGGAAGGTCATCGGTAACAAATGGGAGGCCTACCTTGGTCTCTTGCAAGCAGAGTACACTGAGGGGTTAGTAGATCATGTGAAATATTTAAATAAACAAAGTTTGTTTTCCATGTTTGGATACCCAAACACTTTGTTTCAATTTTTATTCAATTAGCACTACAACCTAATGGAATTGCTAATATATCTAAGATGACGATAACTTGTAATTTTCTACTACTGATAAACAATAAAGAAATTTATCGGCATCCACCAATTATAAACGTTTTGGATTGGCAAAACAATACCGGCCTGAATAAAATATGATATTATTAGGCATTGATGCAATGGTAGAAGAAAGACATTTAGGTTTGCAATGGACATGTTTCCCTTTTGACGTGGTTCAGTTTACTCAAAAGCCAGATGTAGGCAAGAAATTTTTTATTTATATTAAGCTAACTGTTCGTGCCCAGCGTCCCCTCGGTGAATTTTATTCCAAATTCCCGACTAATCTTTCATACAAACCTTGTCCTGTCAATTAAGAAAATAAGAAAAAAAACAGCCAAATCGGTACAGTCATGATCTTTATACATACATGTGGCAATCGATTTTTATTTATAGAGAAAAATATAGACTACTTTCTCTAATCATAAACAGGATAAAACGCGCCTTTTGCTTTATAAAATTAAATGTCGAAGGAATAATTAAAAAAATAACTAAACTATTGACAGTTAAGTCACTCAGACAGTAAGAAGTCACTTAGTACTACCTGTTCCTACTGCAATATATTATCTAGAACTTACTTGTGCATGGTAAAATACTGGTGTCTAGCTGAATCCAGTTTAGACTGGAAAAGGCTAGGCAGATGATGATGATGGCATGTAGATGCAGGCTACTTTTATACAAAATACAAAGTAAATTAAACCGTACCACAACAAAATTATTTAATTTGTTGCAAAAAACTATAAAAAAGTGCTAATTACTGTGACAATTTTACACAAAGATAATTACACTATCATTCAGTTATTAACTGAGCTACCCATAAAATAAGTCACTTACCTTATCTTGTATTGTTTGAACTTTAGCTTAGTATTAACATTAAGGAAAACTGCTGTTATCTGTAGGAAATGGCTTTGAGAAAATAGTTTAATGATTCTAAGGTTGACTGCAATTTAATGAGGACAGGCAAGGTTGAATTCATGAGTTATTTTGTAGAATTCTGAATGTTTAATCGTTTTGTGGCCTTTGTATGTTTATGGCTTAATAATTAGTGCCAAAGTCACGTCTGTATCTGTAGTTCCCAATAAAGTAAGTGTATGTTTATATAAAACATTTGTAGCTAATTATGTTCATGTAATAGCAGGATGAGCCCCCACTACACTTTTGGCTACTACATAGAATCACCTCCTAATAAAAAACGATCAGCCCAGGTTCCGATCGATCGGCGTTCCGATTTTTTTATAGCGCACTGGATTTACAACTCTCGGTGTTAAGCCGAGCATTGAGATTCCAATCGACGGAATGCATCCCAGCGCGTCATAAAAGAAACTGGAGTTTCAACCCTCGGTGCTAAGCGGTGCGTTGAAAAGCCAGTGCCCAATAAAAAATCCCCCGTTGGTACGCAAGCTAATACTGCCTGAACAGTGATTAAAACTTAGGACGCCATGCTCAGTAGCCCCATTAATTGCTTGCGACTAATAGATCAACAAGGCGCTCTATTTTAATGTGCAATTAATATAATATCTTTATTTTGCACTAGCTTCCACCAGAGGCTTCGACCGCGTGATATCATTATATATTATAGCCTATGTTACTCAATGATAAATAATATACCATTCTACTAGGGAAAGAATTTTTAAAATCGGTCCAGGAGTTATTGAGCTTATTAATTACAAACAAACATTCAAAAAATCAACTCTTTTTATTATTAGTTTAGATAAAATATGGTACATACAAGGTTTTAAAAATATAAATATAAAAAGTTCCACATAGGTGTTTATTTTGCTTACTTATTTCAGCATGCAAAAAATGCCTTAAAATAAAATTATGTAAGTACAAAAACACTTCAATCGTTAGCATTGAGATCATGAAGTAAAAAATAAAAATCATTAAAGTCACATTACACAGTATGTTAACAAACGAAGGGCGTTCCCGCTAACCCCGCAATAGTATAGCGTCCATACATACCAAAAAAAAAACATTTAATTACTTTTTTAAATATAAGGTACTTATTACCATAAAAAAAAAGATTAATGTTTTTTTTTTAGTATATATGGAAGCTATACTATTGTAGAATAACGGGAACGCCCTAGGTTAGTTAACATAATGTATAAATTATATTACTAGTGATATAATATTTTATAGTTTTTCAAAATGATGTAGCACATATTTTTCTAAAAGACAGACATTATTTTCTAATGCTACATGCTAACAGAATACATTAACGTACATAGTTGCTTTTCTGAAAACTCATAAATATATATTGAAAGTAATAAAAGTTTTGTATTCACATGCATTAGACGTGTTTTTGCTGTCACGTTTTACACTAATAATAATTTTGTTTTGCTAAATACCGTGACTAACATCATGCCATGTCTAAAACGACCACTTTATGGCTGCCTGGCCACTGAAGCGGAGCGAGGCAGCGGAGCGGAAAAATGTGCCGACATTAACCAATAGGAGCGAAGGTCTGCACGCGTAACATGACCACCGTAAAAACGGGGTTTGTCGACAGAAGAATAGACAAAAACGATGTTCCGTGTAGACAGTACGACGGCAGGAAAGTAGAAAGACTCAACTGCACTTTTTACGAAATTCACTCTTTTACATAAATCGACTGAAGACTTAGAATTCTTTGTTTAGTCATAGGATTTTTTTTTTCAGTTTGATTCTCAATTTTTACTGATATTAAGTCACGTTAACTATTTTTGTAGTTAACGTGACTTAATATCAAAGTGTCGAAGTACCATATTTTGGAAAAAAAAAAAATTACAGTAATATTGGATTTATTCATTTCCTTGGTAATGCCCTATTAACAAAATTATGGAAAATAGGAGAAGATAGCTTTGTGCTTCTATTCATTATCACAGTTTTGCGTTCAAAACGCTCTCCTGTAAAATGATGATTTTGTAGATAACCGTATATACTTTGTGGCCGTCAAGTAAATAGTTTTCTACTGTCTTTAGCGCGGCGATTACAAAATCAAATTGTCTTCACTACCTTAGACAACTCTTAGTTGTCAGTGTCATTTTGACAGTTTGAGATAGAAAACTTTCTTCTGAAATAGTCTACATATAAAAGGACCTAGACAAAAATCGTTAGAAACGAAAGACAAAATGACAGATTGTAGAATGATTTCTACGGTGCGATGTCAAAAATGAAGAAACGAAATTTCACTTTGTATAGAAAGAGCTGTGTCTATTTTTCGTAGAAATAGAAAGCGTCATGCTACGCGTGCCGAAGCGGAGTTTAGATTCTGTTGATTAATATTGGCACATTTCTCCGCTCCGCTGCCTCGCTCCGCTCCAGTGGACAGGCAGCCTAAATATGGCTTCTTCATAACATATTTGAAAAGTTTCTCTGTCCGACAATACGCTTTTCAATCGAAGAAAACTTTAATAAATTAACACTACCCCTTGGACGATCTGCAAAGCGGAAGGCAAAAAGCACTTGGCTATGTTTATTATTATTAATAACATAACATCACATCACGCCCGTATTCCCCGTGGGGTAAGGCAAAGGTGTAACCTATAGTACACCCACATTTCGCCAGTTATGTTTCAAAGTCAAAGTCAAATCATTTATTTCAAATAGGCCCATGTATGGCACTTTTGAACGTCAAAATTTACAGACTAATATAATTGATTCTAGTCGCCCCTTCCAAAAGGTAGTTTTCGTATGGAGAAGAATGGGCAAGAAACTCCACCGTTACGCTTTTAAAATGTTTTACAATAGTTTGTATTAGTACGTACATTAGTTAAATAATTATATGTGAAGACGATGCACATAGAATAAAATTACTATACCACAATAGGTAAAAAGAATTAAAAATGAAGCAACGACAGATAATTTAATTATGTGATAGATACATTGTGCTCACATATTTACAAACATTGTAAAAGTAGACGATTTTCCTAATGTTTTTAAAATTAATAAGTCAGTGCGCGAGGAAGTAATCACAGAATTTAAAATCAATGTCATATAACACAAAATTATACATTTTACAATTAAATTAGCAACCTGTTTGATTTTGTCTTGATTCTAAATTGTCCTATGGAGCAGGACCAGCATGTTTCCAAGCACTCTTATCTTGGATATAATCCTCTAATTTGTAATATGCTTGTTTACAAAGTGTACTTTTAATATGAGTTTTAAATTTTCTTTCATTTAATTGCAATATGTCACAAGGTATTTTGTTGTAACATTTAACACAGTACCCCATAAAAGATGTATGTACTTTAGATAATCTGAAAAATGGTTTAAGTCCCATGTAATAGGGGGTGAGCCTATTATCACCATCCAGGCTCTGGGCTGCTACTGAGAAATTAGTTCATTTATTTTTATTTGAATTTATTTTCACAATGTAGATATTATTTCGGCAGTAAATTCGCCAGATGTGCGCTAAGCTCTTATCCTGGACTCCCCATAAATATTCACGATCTCGAACGGGGAAGCTCTTGTGGCTTGCATATCACCTGATGGCAAGTGATAATCAGGCCGAAGGTGGAAGCGAGCTTCACCTGGAATCCTCAACCATATTCAACCTCCATTCTATCCATATTCAACCTTCATTTGTCTTTTTTCCAGTGACGCCCTTGATGCTCTCGGCTTAAAGAGATACTGCTGCAGACGAATGCTTCTAGGACACGTCGACCTCATCGAGAAGCTACTCAATTACGCACCATTGGAAAAATAGTTTCTCCATTATGGAGAAGAATTAGTTCATAAGCTATTATAATATTTGTGATACTGAACTTTGTAAGTTAAATAAATAAATAAAATAATATACCCTAAGCAAAGTTTTGATTTTTTTTTAAATGTAAAATGATTAACGAGTTCCAAGAACAGGGGGCCTACCAGCAGCTCATAAAGCAGTATTATTTTAATTTACTTCAGTGTGGGAAAGAGATGAAGCTCTACAGGACGTATAACTCCATCTGTTTCTCCCACTGAAGTAATATTAAAATAATACCTACTGCTTATGAGCTGGTGGTAGGCCCCTTTTTTTTTTTGTGGGTGGGAAATCATCAAATAACTTCTCCCGCTCTGGGCGGAGCGGGAGGGCGTGTCAGACTCTTACTGACTAAAACCCACCCGTGTTCCTTCGGCTGCCCTGTTGCCGGGGGCCACAATCTCCCTTTCGGTTTTCTTCGCAACCCCGGCAGGCATCGGCCCTAGTGGACCCCTTCAAATCTGCTGACATCTCTTTGAGGCGCGCGTGGAACACAACGCGCCGTCGACACGGGCCTGGTCTTTATCGGACGGTGAGCCACCCATTGCTCACCGCCCGCAAGCCCGCGCCTACGGTGGCCGGAAATCGCCTCGCGATTCCCGACGCCCTGGGCGTCTCCTCCTGCGGCGGTTAGGGGCGTGAGGGCGCGAAATTTGCCTCTCCCTCACGCGTTCCGCCTCCTCCTTCGCGAGCATTACCGCTTCGCAGAAGGAGGTGACGGCCTCCCATTTCCTCTCGCTCCGTACCATGGCCTGAACCAGGGCCGGACGCGAGAGATCACCGCCGCCGATCGCCTCCACGAGGACACGGCGATGCTCCGCCCAAGCTGGGCAGACCTCCACCGTATGCTCCCCCGTGTCCTCCGGGCGACCCACACAATGGTGACACCCGGGCGTTTCCTCCCGGGTGGTAGGCCCCCTGACGTAATTTTTTAAGTATTTTTATTTCTTCATCAACGAGGTTTTATCTAAGTGGATTTAAAGATGTTAATTACCTACCTAACGACTAGCATAAAATTGATCAGTGCCTAGCTCGTGGTGCCTAGGTATTTTGCATACCTGTATCTTCAAGGCAAAAAAAAAAATAGTCCATCGTTAAGATTTCAAAAAATTATAAATAGCAAAGACGTTTAAATATGCTAAATAGTTTAAAGGCTCGTGCAGACTGCGCGCTCGCGCCAACGAAACGGTCATATGTAAACTGCAAAAAAATCTTAATTTAAAATATTGACTTTCTTAAAATTTGGGAAAAATAGGCCCCGCGCTGGGAGCGGGGTGCGAGACGGTCCACTTGCAGCACCCTGACTTCAAAAAAAAAAATATAGGTGTAAAAACATTCTGAACTAAAGAAATATCCGAAAACGCCTAACACAATAATAGAGAACTTAACCTATTTGAGGTGAGATCTAAAAATTTTGGAGCTCGCTTCGCTTGCTCTTGCATTCTACAATCTCTAACTACTAAAACTTCTAATGTCGACAAAGTACCGAACTCCTATTTCCAAAAATCGAATCGGCCCTTGGCGGGGTGCTAACATTATTGACTTTGCTTCGGTTACTATCTTAATTCTTAAACTTCTTTGTATAAACCGATACAGTATGAATAGACAAACAATAACCTAAAATATCCAAGGTGAACTGCAGAAATGATCGAGCTCGCTTCGTGGAGCTGAAGATGCAGCGCCTTGAAAAAAAAACCTGACGGCGCCCATGTTTGGAAATCACACCTATTGTTATTAATCATAATTACTTGAAGACATAGTTTTCATCAATTGGTTGACAAACAGAAATTCTTATGAAAAACTTACAAATTAAGTGGAGGAATTTGTTCCGTAAATAAAACGAACGGAGTATCAGATAAGGACTTATCTTTAATATCTGACAGTAGAATAGTAAATACCCACTTGAACGATATTTCGCCACACACGTTATAGTTTTCAAGTAGGTACGCGTATACGAATTCTTTATTTTAGTAATGAATAAATGATCTAAGAATAAATAACACGAAGGAGTTATTCCTGTTTACTAAAATGTGGATTAGAAGCATGGTTTAAGGGGCAATGAACTTGATTTTAAAGGTTTTTATATTAAAATGCATATATCAACCTACACTTTTCAATGGTTCATGATGGCATATTAGTATGGGCGTTATTTCACGTCACTAGTTACAATAACTGGCTACGAAGTATGTAGTTGTATGTTGAATCACTGAATAGAATTTGAAAAAGTAACTTGTTACTAAAAAATCACGTGCTTTCAAAACAGGCCTTCGAAGTCACTAGTTACGTTACGTTTCGCGAAAATCGCGTTAGGACCCACCCCTTGGCGCCCATTGGCGTATCCAACACAACATACTACTAAGCAAGGCTCGGAACTGGTTTAAAAAATACCGGCCAAAAACCAGTTTATTTGGGTTTTACTCCGAACTTTTCTTAAGAACGTAAACGTTTTAAGAACTTTTTTTTAACCTAATTTAACCGGTTTATGCGACGACCGGCATGTCGGTAAACGCGTTGCAACTTGTGACTACTTGTGAGGATACCGCACTGAATAAAAGCTAAACAAAAAACCGGTTAATATTGCTCTAAACCGTTTAATCCGAAAAAACTTTTATGTAAAGACTCCCCCAAATTCGGTTAATAAAAGCCGGTTTCTACGAGCGAAACCGAATGTAAAGGTTTTAGCGTCAAGTACATAATAACGGTTTGAAAATTTAACCGGTATCATAGCCTTGCTCCTAAGCATTTAATAAACTACCTAATGCTGATATAATATGTAGTACTCACAAAATCTATGATAATAGGTGTCAAAGTACTATTAGACCAAATATATAAATATGTCTAGCTAGATAGACAGTCAAAGCCAAGCTATGAACTCTTCGAAAAAATAGCGCCCAACTGTTAGCCGCAAAAAATTCACACACAAGACCATCACAATGACGTGGCGCGAGTGTAAGGGAATGTATCCAAACTCGGACGCACCGCGACGCACACGTCTTCGCTACCACGCACGTAACCCTTCCCACGGTGCGTCGTGCGGGCCGGTGCGCGTGCGTGCGCGATATTGCGCACGCGTCGGAAGCCACCTTAAGAAGTAGCAGTCACGCACACCAGTATAAAAAAAAATATTGAAAAATTAGCAATATTTGTTGTATAATATATATATTCTCGAAAACGGCTCTAACGATTTCTCGAATAATAATCAAAGGATTATAAGTAAATAATATTATTACCAAACATTGATCACGCAGTGTGCCAGTATCTCTAGCAACATAGATGCTGCGGCTCCTGGCCATGTATGGTTCTTACCTATATATTATATTTAGGCAGTCAATTAACTGATTGTAATCAGACCTTCGACTGCTGCTAACGCTGACTAAGTATCAGTCAATAACACAGCTGAATCTGCGTTATATTATACAAGTGATGTTGACGTTTTTCGCAAACGGATTTCATGGCTTTTCTGCATCGACCCGAAAACTGTAACCATGGATTCAGTACACCACCACCACCACCACTGAAAATCAGCGCTGTGCTGTGGGTTCCCCATAGCACTGCATCATGCTGAGTGGAAGCCTTCTTGTCACAGTCTTGTCGCGCAGCTGCCGACTAATTTCTGCATTACGCTCGTGATTTATTATGTACTTTTTGTTGTTTTCGTTTACTTTCTTCGTCTTTTATATATGCACGTGTCTCTGACAAATAAATCTATTTTTCTTTCTGTCTTTTCTTACATGATTCTGAGCCCCCTTGCGTTGAAACTTTTCGTCGGTTATTTAGAAAAATCATTTTGATCGCGTAGGTATTGCATTTTTCTATGGGGTGTTCAGAATCATGTACTGAATCCATGGTAACAGTTTTCGCGTCGATGTCCCTGTGACTCTGTATATTAAAACAACAAATTAGTTAATCCTATGACATTACTCAATAGCCATTTGAATTAAAGCGAGGAAGGTTATCGTTACTTAACTGGGTACTGGGTAACCATTTAATATGCGTTGTACGTCATAGTGGCTTGACCCGTGTCTAAATCTGGCATAGGAAACACGTCATCATTACGTTCTGTTGCTCTATGCTATCCTATTGAACATTTGAACGTAGCTCACCGAGGCACTTTTAATTCAAAACTCGAAAAAATCTCAGACCAAATAAAAAACCAAGACAACGCTGTCAACAGTGACGTGAGGACGTTTTCGTATACATGTGTGCACTTAGTGAGGTTTAGTTTGATTGTGAATGTGTGTGTGTGCGTATACGCACATTGCGGAGGTGTAGTTTTGGCATGCTTCACTGTATTATTTGCAGCGCTATGTCTTGGTTATTTATTTGGTGTAAGACTGAAATCAATAAAAAAAAAATTTATCTATTCAAAAAGAGCTAGTTTATTCTCCGTAAACCGGGACTAAAATAGCTTTTTAATCCCTAGCGATTAAAAGTGATTTGAATTTGGAATGTGTATATTGTTAGTAAAATTTCCAATCACCAAAGAGATCAAACACTAACATTGTATGAACAAGTAACAGGCTGGCAAGAGAGAAAGTGTGAATTTGGTCAAAATGAAAATCCGAGAAAATGGCTGCGAAAATTTCCAATGTTTTCGTCATGGGTGTCGTTTTCATAGTTTTCGAGAGTGCTAAAGCTGATAGTGAGGTCAAAATGTAAATCCAAAATGGCGGCTCTGATTTTTTTTTTTCATTTTTCATCATGGGTATCGTTTTCATGGTTTTCAAGGGTGCTAAAGTCGATATTGAGGTCAAAATGTGAATCTACGATGGCGGTTGCGAAAATTTTGTTTTTTAAATCATACGTGAGACAGAACTTCGTTCCTGACGGGGGTCGGATCGCAGACATTTTTTTTCTCATAGAGGGTGATAAAAAGTAGAGTGCTCGCTGCGCTCAGGATTCTACTTTAGAATCCTTCGCTCCGCTCTGGATTCAATGAAACATTCTCGCCTTAAAAATAGTTGTTTGCTCCTTTTTTTTTTTTTTTTGGGTGGGAAAACATCGAATAATTTCTGCCGCTCTGGGCGGAGCGGGAGGGCGTGTCAGACTCTTGCTGACTAAAACCCACCCGTGTTCCTTCGGTTGCCCTGTTGCCGGGGGCCACGATTTCCCTTTCGGTTTTCTTCGCAACCCCGGCAGGCATCGGCCCTAGCGGACCCCGTCAATTCTGCTGACATCTCTTTGAGGCGCGCGTGGAACACAACGCGCCGTCGACCCGGGCCTGGTCCTTATCGGACGGTGAGCCACCCATTGCTCACCGTCCGCAAGCCCGCGCCTACGGTGGCCGGAAATCGCCTCGCGATTCCCGACGCCCTGGGCGTCTCCTCCTGCGGCGGAGTTGTTTGCTCCCTTGGCAAACAATCTACTATTTTGGGCACAGAATCAGTATCGCCATACAACGTCGCTATGATGCTGCTTTTGGGCACTTTTCCTGTTGACGGCGATGCGGACGAATTTTTTAATGCCTTATGATTCATTCCCTTCCTTTTTTTTAAATACATGTACATATTATTATTACCTACTTTAAATCTGTTAGCGTATACAGGGTGGCAGGGTCATCGGCGCTAAAACTGTTACCATGGATTCAGTACGTGATTAAACCTGTAGGTACAATATTATGTAACTGGCGAAATGTGGGTGAACCTGCTACAGGGACACCTCTGCCCAACCCTTCGGGGAAACAAGGCGTGATGTTATGTTATGTTATATTATGTAAATACCTACTATGATTAAATAGGTAAATAACTATTGATTTACCATAAATTGTTTAATACATAACTCCAATAGGTACATAGTAGGTCAATGAACCTTTGTATGACAACAAAAAATCATAGCAGTTTAAACACAACTGGCGAAATGTGGGTGTACTGAAGGTAGCCCTCTGCTTAACGCTTCGGGGAATACCTTCAGTGCACCCACATTTCGCCAGTTATGTTTAAGTCTAATGAGTATAGGTATTACTTTATATTATAGATGCGAAAGTTAGAGCCTGTGCACACGATATGTTGCGGCGGTGTCACTGGCGGCGTCCTACATACAAATATCCATGGTATGCCACACAGTGCGTTCCGGCGTCTCACCGCACGTACACCGGACTTGCAGCCCGCGAGGCGGGGAGGGGTGTACGCGTTGCGACACCGGAGCAGCACCACACTACTCAGTTGTTTGTGCGTTGTAAAAATACAGATGTTTGACAGATGACAATTTACGCGCTTAGCGGCGCGGCGCCGCTGCTGTGTAACAACTTACGACGCCGCAGCGCCCGTGTGACCGCCAATGCAGAGAAATCTTTGCGGTACGGCGCCGCAACGCATCGTGTGCACAGGCTCTTTCTCTGCCTGTTTGTCTGTCTGTTATCCTATCACGCCTAAACCACTGAAGCGATCGTTATGAAATACAGATACCTACGTAGTCTGGGACCAGCACCCTAATCGCATAACACAGTTCTAATAACAATCCGAGTTTTGAAGGATATTTCTAATCCATTGCTTCATAGGTTTCATAAATTCGTCTGCTCAAGAATGTAAGTAAACGCAATGACAGTGGTTACGTGGATGAACTGTCAAAATGAAAGAAAATGCGAACAATTTTAATCATAGATGTATTATGTTAAGATTTTCATTATTATAAATATGTTACACAATTACTCCACTGGAAAAGGACATATTAATATGCTAAGTTTCGTTCTGGATATTTGTAGAATTTAAAAAGTTGTGAAGTCCAAAATAAACGCATTCGAAGTCGCGGCCATGAGCCAGTTCTAAAGTAGTCCACCTGTTAAGGCGACCTGTGAATGACGATCCCCACCTGCACCGGTTGAACTATTGACTTTGTCGTAGACTCTACTCTTGAAGAGCAAAAGCATATTATTAAGTTTAGTAAAGGCAGGGGATTAACAGGATGGACACGCCACAATTGCGGCGATAAGTTCCCTCTTTGAGGAGTAGCATGGGAGACGGTCACCTCCTTCTGCGAAGCAGTAATGCTCGCGAATGAGGAGGCGGAACGCGTGAGGGAGAGGCAAATTTCGCGCCCTCACGCCCCTAACCGCCGCAGGAGACGCCCTGGGCGTCGGGAATCACAGGCCGTTTTCTGGCCACCGTAGGCGCGGGCTTGCGGACGGTGAGCAATAAGTAGCTCGCCGTCCGATAAGGACCAGGCCCGGGTCGACGGCGCGTTGTATTCCACGCGCGCCTCAAAGAGATGTCAGCAGAAATGACGGGGTCCGCTAGGACCGATGCCTGCCGGGGTTGCGAAGAAGTCCGAAAGGGATATCATGGCCCCCGGCAACATGGCAACTGAAGGAACACGGGTGGGTTTCAGCCAGTAAGAGTCTGACACGCCCTCCCGCTCCGCCCAGAGCGGAAGAAGTTATTTGATAATTACTTACCCAAAAAAAGGGGGTTAACAGGAACACACCCAAATTCGAAACGATATTGACACAAAATATAGTTTTAAAACGACATTCAAATCATGACTTTGAGATGATCTCAGAAGTTCTCAGCTGGAAATCAAACCATTTTTGTAGGTCGTACAGGTGACCTACAAAAACAAGTTTTAAAAGGGCTACCAATAAAATACGTTTCGTACCTCAAAAGGAAAAAACGGAACCCTTATAGGATCACTCGTGTGTCTGGCTGGCTGTCTGTTCGTCTGTCACAGCCAATTTTCTCCGAATCTACTAGATCAATTTATTTGAAATTTGGTCTCATATGAATTTCTGTGACCCAAACACATCCGGTAACGTAAATGTATAAATTTTTGAATATGGGCGTCACTTTTCGGGGGCAAACAGAAAAATAAAAAAATAAAGTTTTGCAAACTGTACCATGTGACATATCAAATGAAAGGGCTTGTTGTGAGGATCTCGATTTTTTTTTATAATTTTGAAATAAATACTTTTAAAGATATTTATAAAAAAAAAAACACCATTACCTTCCTGATCTCCGAAACTACTGAGCATACAATTTATTTAAAATATACCGAGAATGGTTCTTTACTTATAGATGACAGGAAAACCTATAAGAAGTCTATGGTCTTAAAATAACATCTCTCAATATTGTGCGTATAAACTTCATTTGCAGTTGGAATGTATGGGAGAACATGTTTTTCAACTACAATGTTAAGTTTGTTCTTGGGATAAATTCATCCCAACTACGGAACCCTTTATTGTGCGTGGTCCGACACGCACTTGGCCGGTTTTGTAGGTCGTACAGGTGACTTACAAACACGAGTTTCAAAAGGGTAGCAATAAAATACGGAAACTCGTCTGCCTGCACATTTATTATTTTTTAAGGATATTTAACTGGTTTGTAATTTGTAATATCTGCGAGTCGGTTCTGTCCTTGTAACACTTATATTGCAACATTGCGCTTGCGCCGGTTGTTCAATCTTTATGATGTTTCTGATTTGGCATTGTGTCTTTCTTATTTGGATATGTTGTACAGGAAAACCACAGAGAATGTTTGATATTGAGGTGTTTACGTGGTTATTCGTACATACATACATAACATCACGCCTGAATTCCCCGAAGGGTTAGGCAGAGGTGTACCTATAGTACACCCACATTTCGCCAGTTATGTTTAAGTCCCATGTAATAGTGGGCGAGCCTATTGCCATCAACCGGGCACAAATCCAGACTCCGGGCTGCTACCGAGAAATTCCAGATGGAAAAACCCAATAACACCTTGCCCGACCCGGGAATCGAACCCAGGACCTCATACTGGTGGTTATTCGTGTCTGTAAATATTATACCTGGGTAATATTCGGAGGTGTTAAGCTTTTCTTATAATGATATGGGTACTAATAGGGTCTTCTACCTCTACATGCATACCTGTTAGGTATGTTAATTTAATATGCAAAAGAGAAAACAAGTCCATAGCCAAGATACGGATTATGAATACGTAGATTGATTTTCATCAAACCTTCGTAGATGTTAAAGTCGAGCGTCAGGCACTTTACTCGTTGTAAAGAATTTCATTATCACTGCTAAACGACGAAGGAAAAATCCTGAGGAAACCGGCATGACCTAGAACTAAAAATTTGAAGACATGTGAAATGATCTACCAAACCGCACTGGGCCCGCGTGGTAGACTACAGCCCACCCCCTCTCGAAGAGAGGAGGCCTTTTTTTCTTTTCTTTTTTTGGGTGGCAGCCGTGAGGCACACACTATTGTTTTTAAAACATTATTTTTTTATTTTATCTTTGTTATTTGTGTTTCACGAACTGTGTCCAAATTAATATTTTTCTTTCTTAAATTATCAAATAACTTCTCCCGGTCTTCGTGTCAGAATCTTACTGACTAAAACCCACCCGTGTTCCTTCAGTTGCCACGTTGCCGGAGGCTACGGTAACCTTTTTGGACGAACCCGCAACCCCGGCAGAAGAGAGGAGGCCTGTGCCCCAGCAGTGAGAACATTATGCTTATGCTATCTACAACTATACCTGCAGTAGGTACGTAAGATACTACTTGAGCTTCTACAATCCCACAATCAAGTAGAAAGAAAAAAGATTTTTTTTTTATTCTGGAGCAATTGCCCGAAATGAAATGAAATGAAATGAAATGAAATGAAATGAACTGAAATGAAATGAAATGAAATGAAATGAAATTGTTTATTCTGTAAATAGGATATCAGAATCACTTTTACACGTCATATTAAAAAAAATAAAAATAAGCTAGTTGAGTTCGGCGTTTCCTATCTGACTACTCTGAGAAGAAAGGCCGAAACAAACTCAGAGGTCACAGTCTCTTTTAAAGTCCAGACATAATCTTGGTCAGGCCATATGAGGACCATTAGATTAGTGTCTGAAATGGTCTTTTGAGGAAAGAACCACACAGATTTGAGTGAACCTGTCCAGTAATCGTGGAGCTCAACTCAGAACTTAAGGAGCTCAACTCGACGAACAATACCAAAGAAAGGACATTTGGGTAGGCCGCATAAACTACTCAAACTGCCAGACCATAATTAAAACTAACTGAAAAATGAAAATAATAATGATATCCACATAGTCCTCACATTCACAATAATTAAATAAAATAATATAATACTTTACAAAGTAATCATGTCATTTTGAATATAATTTTCAACAATGTCAATGTGTATATAAAACTGGTATATTTTCATGATTTTACAAAATAATTAAAATGTTAAGTTTTATCACAAGGCTTAGCAGAGCGAGCAGTTCAATCCCATGCTTTTTTATCTTCTAAATAATCCGACACGCAACCGTGTCTTAAAAGCACATTTACCTATGTCATGTAAAATCACGCACTAACATCCAAAGGTCTTCACTCACCATTTTCACAGTCGGCCGAACAACAAATGAGTGTCATTATGAGAGCCTCCATACAAGATCGTCTTCGCATGGCACTCGTTTACATAATTGTAAGCTATTGTTTTTATTTCACACACGTGACATTGATTTGTAAATGAATGGTTACTTTTTGTTACGCAACAGAAGACAAGAAACTGGAATGTAAAACTGATTTAACATTGCTACGCATGTTAAAAGGCAAATAACTTGTCTGAAGAACGTTATCATGAATTTAAAGAATCCTCTCTCAAACTACAATGTTGGGGTCGACTGGGGGGTCTTACCGGATGCAGCTGAATACCAGTATTTTATATGGAGCGACTGCCTATCTGAACTTCACAACTCAGTTACTGGGTAATACGATACCCCTTGCTGGTTGACAGACTTTTAGGCTTCTGACTGCCCGAACCGACTGTCAAAGATCTACGAAAGACAGTCGGGACGAACAGCTTAACGTGCTTTCCAAGGCACGGACGAGTCTCGATATGTAATGGTGACCCATCCACGATCCGACCGCGGCAAGTGTAGATATGATGTGCAACCTTCAACCCGTGCGCATCTCTATTACTTCCAATTTGGGATCAATTTATAGCATAAGTTCGTTATTAATTTTATCAGACCCTCAGCTTAATATCGAACTGCGGTTAGGGACATTCTGCATACTGCTATACTACAGCCGATATTTATAGTATCCTGCTATAGTAGAGGCCTAAATACTATATTTATAAAGAAAACACCGGCCAATTGCGAGTCGGACTCGCGCAGAAAGGGTTCCATTATCATTTCATATACATATACCATTATCTATAAAAACGAGCAAAAACATCACGTTTGTTGTATAGGAGTCCCGTTAAATATTTATTTTATCCTGTTTTTTAGTATTTATTGTTATACCGGGATTTCATACCTAATAGCCGAAGAAAAGGTTATTGATTCCTATCGCTGCGCCCGCGTTGCCGTCAACCAAAATTATTTTGTTACGCGTTATTTTGAATCTGTGTTATCTTTTAAGGCGACGATAACCGACTTTTAATGATTTTATATTGAAGATCACATCTAAACGAGTTGTGTCAATGATTTGGAAAAAATATAAGTTAAATTAGAGCATTTTTTTAATAACTTAATTTATGAATATTTTAGATTATGTTTATTTTACATAGTGAAATTAATTTGTAAAGTTATGTTTAACGCGGATAAAAAACTGAGAATCACGCAAAATCTATCAGGCGTATTTTTCTGAAACCTTCACCATTTTAAAGATAATTTAATTACTGATGTTTTAGTATACGTGTTATATACACTCTCTAAAGTAGTGCATTGGTTTAATGTAAATAATCTTCTACTGAACGAAAAAAAGACTAAACTCATTAAATTTTCAATGCCAAATGTCAGGCAGCTATCTACCAATGTTCAAGTAAATGGAACAGAGTTGGACCCTGTTGATTCGACAGTTTTTCTTGGAATCACTATTGACAGTAAATTACAATGGGGCCCACACATAGAAAAATTGTCAGGAAGACTAAGTTCGGCCGCCTATGCTGTTAAAAAAATTAGACAGATAACTGATGTGGATACAGCCAGAATTGTTTATTTTAGTTATTTTCATAGTCTTATGTCATATGGGATTCTTCTCTGGGGAACCTGTGCGGACATTGATACTATCTTTGTTCTACAGAAAAGGGCTGTTCGAGCCATATACAACCTAGGTCCAAGAGATTCCCTTAGAGAAAAATTCAAAGAAATAAATATTCTGACTGTAGCCTCACAATATATTTTTGAAAACCTATTGTATGTACACAAAAATATATCAAATTTTAAGAAAATGTCCGATATTCATAGTTTAAATACCAGGAATAAACACAATCTTGCTGTGCATCGCACACGTCTCCACAAAGTAGGCAACTCGTTCATGGGTCAATGTATACGCTTTTACAACAAACTTCCCATTGACATTCGAAACTTACCCATTAATAGATTTAAAATCTGTATTAAAACTAAACTTTGTAAAAAAGGGTATTATAAAATTTCAGATTATTTAGAAGATAAAAAAGCATGGGATTGAACTGCTCGCTCTGCTAAGCCTTGTGATAAAACTTAACATTTTAATTATTTTGTAAAATCATGAAAATATACCAGTTTTATATACACATTGACATTGTTGAAAATTATATTCAAAATGACATGATTACTTTGTAAAGTATTATATTATTTTATTTAATTATTGTGAATGTGAGGACTATGTGGATATCATTATTATTTTCATTTTTTAGTTAGTTTTAATTATGGTCTGGCAGTTTGAGTAGTTTATGCGGCCTACCCAAATGTCCTTTCTTTCGTATTGTTCGTCGAGTTGAGCTCCTTAAGTTCTGAGTTGAGCTCCACGAATACTGACAAATGCTTGCACTGACTGGACAGGTTCACTCAAATCTGTGTGGTTCTTTCCTCAAAAGACCATTTCAGACACTAATCTACATGGTCCTCATATGGCCTGACCAAGATTATGTCTGGACTTTAAAAGAGACTGTGACCTCTGAGTTTGTTTCGGCCTTTCTTCTCAGAGTAGTCAGATAGGAAACGCCGAACTCAACTAGCTTATTTTTATTTTTTTTAATATGACGTGTAAAAGTGATTCTGATATCCTATTTACAGAATAAACAATTTCATTTCATTTCATTTCATTTCATTTCATTTCATTTCATTTCATTTCATTTCATTTCATTAAAATACCTTTTTTTATGTATAATAAATTAATAATGCGTCTAATTTGGGACAGCGCTCCTTGATGGGCGAGTCCTATTGCTGGCTGGACATACGACGCGGTGCGTGAGCTCAGTCCAGAACACGCAAGCTAACCACTCAAGGATTCTGGCATATATCTGCGTCTTAAAGTATTCATTTAAATGATAAGATGTCAAGGATTACCTGAATCTAAATAAAATGTCCAATTTAAATAATATTTTTTATTGGATAAGGATTGATATAACCATTCATTTAAATAAAATGATGTCAAGGCATATTTTAATTTTAATTAAATGCTCAATTTAAGTAACATATTTTATTGGATAAGGATTAATATAATACCGGTCAAAATAGCTTTAGAAATAACAATGAAATTTTTATCAAATTCTGAACGATAAAAATGGATACTGTGGGTCATCCTTAGAAGATAGACATATGCTATCGCGAACTTTTTTATTGAACTTTTTAAGATATTCATTCTTGTAGAACATAAATTTGATGTATCTTTTACGGCTTACGCGGTGCATGCCAGTAAAGCTCAGACAGACAGACAGACCGACAGACAGACAGACGCGGTGGGGGACCTTTTTTAAAATATATAGTAACTCTTGGCTGCGGCTTCGCCCACGTGGATGTCGATCATATCCTACGGGAACGTACTACCGGGATTAGATACCTAATAGGTGAGGAAATGTCATTGACTAATACTGCTACGCCCGCGTTGTCGTCAACCATAATTATGTAGTTACGCGTAATTTTGAAACTGTGATATCTTTTAAACATTTCATTAAATGATATGATGTCAAGGCATATTTTAATTTAAATTAAATGCTCAATTTAAGTAACATATTTGATTGGATAAGGATTTATATAATACCGGTCAAAATAGCGTCGGAAATAACAATGAAATCTTCATCAAATTCTGAAAGATAATAATAGTTACTGTGGGTCATCCTTAGGAGATAGACATATGCCATCGCGGACTTTTTAAGATGAACAATACTGTAGAACATAAATTTTATGTAACGATGATTTTTACGATTTTCGCGGCGCACGCCCATAAAAGTCCCAGTCGGCATGATTTTTTCCGACATCTTCAACAATAATCGTCAAATTTCAGCCAATTTACACAAAACCTTATTGAATTATACACTAAAACCTTCCGCATGAATCCACTTCCATCCATTGGTGAAAACCGTTTGAATCCGTTCGGTAGTTTTTGAGTTTATTGCGTTCAGACAGACAGACAGACGCGGCGGGGGACTTTGTTTTATAATATGTAAGGATAAGGATATTATTGGTAGGCACTCTACTATAGGTATCACTTCACAATAAACATTATCAATTGCTATATCTACCAAGTATGTAAATCTGTGCCAATAATACTAATGAACCATTTCACAATGAATGTGTAATTATAATGAAAAGAACCTTTATCTGCCCTTTGCCCAATACCACAGTATTATAAAATATTATACTGTTTACATATAGAGTAATTGAGACCCATCCGTGTGTCTCGGAGGATTTGCACTATTTTGTGAGTTAAGTAATCCCTGTTTTACCTAATTAGTAGTTTGATGGTTTGATGGCTAAGTACCGCGGGGTAACGAAATTCTAACCACTTTGAAAACAAAATCCCGTGCATGCGATCCTTTTTTTCGTAGGTAAGCGTTACTATAGCGGTCGTGCGTTGCAAGCAAGATTAGTCTAAGTGTACAGATATGCGTTTCTTCGATAGTACCTACTCACAACCGTACAGGTCGATCAATCAGGCTAAGCTACGCTTGTCGAGGATTCCGTGAATAGGTGACCTTATTTAATTCTGAGGCCACTCCGTGCCTCGGAAAGCATGTTCAGCCGTTGGTCCCGGCTGTAATTTGTAGATATTTGACAGTCGTTACGGGTAGCCAGAAGCTCATAAAAAAAACAGTGGCTCTCCGGGAGTGCCGACAGAAGTGAAGACTTGAAAAAAAATCGGCACCGCGGTAATCAACGCGTTGATGTCTTTTTAACCGTCTTACGAATTTTCGATCAGGTCACGTGTCCTGACGCGAGTTTAACATTTTTTACCCATTACAAAAAAAGTGCTCAACGTCGCTAAAGAAGTTTTCACTTCAAAAATCTGACAACTAATCTTACCAAGAAAGTATCGTGTTAGTATTACTCAGTAACTGGGTTGTGAAGGTCAGATAGGCAGTCACTCCATGTAAAATACTGATATTCAGCTGAATCCGGTTAGACTGAAAACCGTCCCCAAAATAGTTGGGAAAAGGCAAGGCAGATTGACTGTGCCAACACATACATATAAGTAAAACCGCGGCCACGCATATCTAACCACTTTAAAAACAAAATTTCGTACACACGACCCTTTATTTTCGTAGGTAAGCGATACTATAGCAACCGAGCGCTGCAAGCAAGAATAGTCCTCACAGTGTACAGATATGCGTTTCTTCCATAGTACCTACCTACTGTGCACTAATACTAATGAGGTAATCATTAACAGCAACAAATAAGTGGATAGACTGCAACACGTAGTAACATAATGATCTATGTTTTCAAATTATGATTTCCTGTATTATTACCACAGATAATATAATACTACATTATTACCGAAGTGCAGCCTTACAGAACTGGTACCTACATGCATTACCGACCATCATCATAATCGTCATCACTTTGATACATAGTCAGCTTCCAGTCAAACCCGATTTCAACCGCTTTTGTTCGCTGACTGCCTGGTTGGTCTAGTGGTCACAAGCGCTAATGAGGTCCCCTATTCTCGGGTCGAGCAAAGTTTTATTGGATTTTTCCATCTAGAATTTCTCAGTAGCAGCCCGAAGTCTGGATTTATGCCCGGTTGACCGGAGACAAATCGTCGGTCGGCCGGATATGTCGCCATAAGACCGATGACAATAGACTCGCCCCCTGTGGCGTACCATGTGGGTGTACCAGTACTAGACAGCATAAAATTGATACCGATAAGTGGTTTGGACCGATACCACGATGGCCGGTGGAGCAGACGAGTCCAGGAGTGGAGACCCCGTATCATGAAGCGTAGTGTGGGATGCCTCCCACCTAGATTAACCGACGACCCTAAAAAAGTGGCTAGGGCAGACTATAGGCTCTGAAAAATTTCAGCAGCTACCGTCAATGCATCATCATGCTAGTCCTTAAAAAAATATACAATAGACGAACCTAGATATATTAAGTATCTTATTGCGGTTAACTATTCCTAGAGAGACAAAAAACCGAAAAAACCGGAATCTGCGTCCGGCGCTCGGCGTGGCAACCCGCCATGTTCGGGTTCGCGACAAGTCAATCGTCACCCTGAGGATGCCTCGCAGAGAGGAGAAACACGTTTCGATTTCTTACAGGATTTTTTTATGACTCCTGAGAAATAGTTAAGCAGAATAGGTTACTAAATATATCTACATCAATTGTATTTTATAATGGATTTCCGCAAGGTCACGCCTGAACCAATTAACTAACGTCCTTACGGGATTTCAGCATCGTTTTACGTCCTGATTTCCTACCTACGTCAAAAAAGTCTTTAAAAAATTGCGCATTGTCTAATCATTTAGGTACTTATAATAAATACCTTGTAGTACGATGACTTTACCCACGTTTTTAATTCTGATGTATATCTTGATGTCAAAGTGGCGCGCACCTGCCTATTGTCTTTGTTCAATAAAAGTGTTTTATATAATTTTTATTACAAAACGTCTTTGTTTTATCATTTATCTGATCTACATCTAAATTTGAATGATGGTCATCTGACTCGCTTTTATATGTAAGATTAAAACTGCTCATGTTTACACTTTCCTGTATAGTTAATTATTTGAGCTCTAGAAATAAAATCACGCAGACCAAACAGATTGCAAAAAAGGCTAGCTACAGGTTTCTGAAGAGGTTTTTTGCAAATAACTTCTAAATAAAACTGAATATGTTCTTTTGTTTCAGTATTAGCGCGTAGCAATCCAAAAACTCTGGACGCAAAGTAAAATAGCCCGTATCTCCGTAACGTAGCTTAGCTACGATCATCGCGTGTTCATTTCTGATTCAAGTTTGTGTGTTTCCTTTGAACGGGTCGAAAAAACCGACTCGCGATGGATCGGAGCGTATAAGTCGTGCCACACACCACGTGGTTAGACTTGCGCAGTAGACGATTTATGGGTCTCTATAGCGGTATGAGGTCCCCGCTGCGCGTCATCGGGGCGGGGGAAAGAGCGGCGGGAGGCGCGGTCAAGTCTCAACTTTAATGGCACGACCTGTACCAGTATCCGTATCGAGCCGCGCCTTACTACTGTACCGTACCGACCGGGCGTCTAAACTAGCGTTCTTGGATCGCGACGCTGATACGGTACGAACAAAAGAACATATTCGGACGCAACTATAGAAGGTTAGACGTCCTCACCTACTTAGTACCTGACAGTAAAGTGTCCTATACAGTCCGGCCGTCGTCGAGAGAATGCGTTCCTGACATCTCCATCCACCGTCAAGTAGTAATAAGGATCAAATTTGCAAAACACATACTCGTTAGTATGAATCTGGTAGGTGTCAAGAGAGAGAACGAGGATAAAATCCTACAGTAATAAATTTGAACTGTAAAAAAACCACAAAAAAAAAAACAAGTTTTGGTCTTTGCGAATGGCGAACTGGAAACAAAAAAGAATTTTCGCAAAGTTGGTTCAAAATACCTAATGTTTTAATTTTGAACAGCTTTACTGTGTCTAATCATCTGTAACATCAATAAATTGTATTCTACTAACTTTTACCGGAGATTGGAAAGTATGCCACGAGAACGTATGTCGGGATAAAAAATATCCTGTCCTAACCCAGGTCATGGTGTATCTGTGTGCCAAAACCGAAATCCGTTCATCCGTTACGGCGTGAAAAGGGAACAGACAGACAGAGTTACTTTCGCATAATTATAATATTAGTTGAGGAGGTTCTTTTCAAAACTTGACTATTCCACTTTCGACAGAACAATCTTTTTAATTTATTTTTGGTTGGCAGCATTGAAATTTACTTGCAGCGAACACAAAAGTTTTTCAAAACGTGAATATATAAAAAAGAAAAAAAAATCGCATGATTTCTTCAAAAGTAGTTTGTTTAATCCACTTAGAAATTCATTCCTAATAATTTATTTTCTCGAATTCCGAGAAAAATTATTAAGTGGAAAAACAATTTTTTTAAAGAACCTCCTCAGTTCAGACATGGATGGATTCTATTCTATTGTAAAAACATCACCAAAGTAGATTTTCGCTGAAAATGGCGTCGCTCAGTCGGGTGCTTAGCAAAACACTCATTGATCTGGTCACGCCCCAGTTGCTGCAGACCGAAGGTCGAAGGACAATGCAGTTGATTAGCCGGAATCAGGAGCGGAACGAGAGTCGATCAATACGGCTTTTAACTAAACTATCACTGCACAATACCTGACATCCACTTTTGAACGAACTATCTGCTATTGAAAGGAAGTGTAGGTACTGAATTTCAGGTCCCTTACCCTGCTGTTGCAACCTGAAAGGGTTTTAAAGAATGGCCGGAAAAAAACATCAATGAAAGAATTGGAAGCTACTCGTAATGACCGTTCACACGGAGCTGTCCTGTACGATATAAAGTTGGGATCACGCATCAACATCCCACTGTTCATATTCTGTGGTTCATAAGGTTAAAAACAAATGCAGTATTATAGAACTGCCAAAAATTATACAGTAAAATATTATACCGATCATCAAACTGAAACTCAAATTTTGTCTTTTAATAGTTCCTGCTGTAATTTTTTGTTAGTACCTGGTTGAACGAGCTCTGCTCGGGTGAAGATAAACATATCATCCAGGTATACCAACGTTGTATCACATTCCCGAGACAGTGAAAATAGAGAAAACGAAATTTCCCAGATGCGAGACCCCCTTATTGCAACTTTCATCGAAATCGTTAGAGCCGTTTTCGAGAACGTGATTACAAACACATATATATACAAATATTGCTCATTTAATAGTACAGGATTATACATCCATCTAAGATTATATTTACACAATTTTTTTTTAATTTACCGACTTTAAATAATAATGTGAAAGCTGAGAAAGAGAAACAAATAAAATATCTCGACTAATTAAAAGCACACGACATTGTCGACATGTGGGACGTGGACTCGGGAATCATTGTACCAATAATCGTTATGGTTAATGGCCTAAGAGCGGAGAGCCTCGACCAACACCTCAGGAGGCTCTCATTGCGCGGCTCAGTCAAGGGCTTGATTTAATAAACAGCTTGTAGACACGTCACGCATAGTGAGGAGGTTCCTCTCTCTAGAGCCCTGACCACCGGCAGCTTGGACCCTATTCCTGATGCTGATGGGCCACTATTTTTATTTATATTTTTAAATGTTTTATTAATAAAAATATTTAAAAATGTATTTAATTTATGTAAAAAAAAAAATAAACGATATAATAATAATGTGTAAAAAGGGAGGGGTAATAATCGTTCCTGCTGGACTACATATAATCTCGGTTTTAACTTGAATTTTTTATGTGTTTTGATACAATACAGTATGTTAATTGTGCACACATTATGAAGTAAATAAGAAGGACAAAAGACGGTCTTATTCCTAAAACCGATCTCTACCTTCAGATTAAAGTTTACAATATTTTGGTCTTTCCTTAATCATTATTATACTGCTTGCTTCACGTGCTAAATCATGTAGTATTATCCTGTGCACTTTGTTATAAATGAGTACCTATTTATTTTGTTTTACTTTAAAGATGTGAAGGAAAACATCATGAGGAAACCGGCATGTCCTAGAACCAAAAATTCAAAGACATGTGATATCCGCCAACCCGCCACTGGGCTCGCGTGGTAGATTACAGCCCACTCCCTCTCAAAGAGAGGAGGCCTGTGTCCCAGCCGTGGGAACAATATAGGCTGATTATGATGACTAAGAAAGGTTAAGATGTTATGTTTGTATTATAATTAAACAAATCTTCTTTCTTCTTTTTGTTTATAAGTAGATATTGGAGTGCAATAAGGCACCACAAGTGGTGATTCTTGCATTTTTACATTCAAATTTTTCAAACCCTGGGCTATCAAACCCATCACAACCTTGCTGGCTGGCTAATACCTCGACCACGGGATGGACTTATTCTTCGTTCTTGTCCGTTAGTCAGGAGCGGATCCTACCCTCTATGTTCTATGTTATGGGATTTGGTTTCCGCACTTAGTCCGTCAAGTGGACCATTGTGCGTGGGCCATGGTCGCCGTTTCGTGGTTATTCCAACCAGCCCAACTCCCTCCAGAAGTTAATTAAAACTCCTGGTCTGTTCAGAACATCAGTGAAAGATCTGGGTAACCCGATGGTTTCTGTTCTAATCTGGGTGACGCCTGGATTCTACCCTCTAAAAAGGTCGTGGTCACGTTAAATATCAAAACCATATATTGCTTTAAGTCCATAGACCACTTTTACCCAATCTTCTTTGGTAAGGTTATATGCTCGTACCTAATGTATGCGTGTCCTGTGTACATCAGCCTATCGACCTCAATTAGGGTTGTGGGTGGGTATGCCCACCGTGCCCACAACGGTAGCTCCGCGCTTGCCGTTAGTCCCGCCTAATGCAAGGGAAGAAAACATTAGTTACGGTTATTAATTTTATATCCCATGTATATTCATTACTCAGGCTTGATATTATCTTGTGTTATCATAAATATGGCACGGTTGGCGCAGTGGTTAAGCGATTGACTGCTGCTCTGCGTGTCGCGAGTTCGATTCCCGCACTGAACAAATATTTGTATGACCACAAGTAGTTGTTCCGGGTCTGGCTATTTGTGTATGTGAGTTTAAATGTTTGTAAACGCACCCACAATACGGGAGAAATTCCTAGTGTGGGGCAACGTTTTAAAAAAATATATCTATACATATTATAGATTAAATTCGCTTGCCGTGTTTCTCTGTATGTCCGCGTTGTTCTTCTAAACCACGCAACAGATTTTGATGAGGTTTTCACTATCGTTAAGAAAATTTATTTCGTAAGGTTTATGTGTATAATAACGTTACTGTTAAAGTTACATATAATTAAAAAATCTCGATGTTTTGTCAAATCGTTAAAACGTGCGAAGGAGGAGCGAGTCGCTAGTTATGAATAAATAAATTATCGAAACAGACAGACCTTATCAATGTTTTCATGTCCCAAAAACAAAACTAGTTTTTAACCGTGGCACCAGACGACATAATGGAGGGACATGGAGGGGACCTTGAGCCCCCCTTCACCTTGGTTTTGGCGGTCTAGCCCACCGTGACATATTGCGAATATATTATCATTTGCCTGCTGTTACTAGGAGCTATGAGGTAGGTCATGGCAGGCCTATAGATAGATTCGACCTTTATTCAGTTCGGAAGATTTTGATGATAGCTTGCGTGATGCAAAAAAGTAAATAGATCAAAGTTACATTCAATTGGTTTGTTATAGACCTTAGAAGATGCATGTGCATGCTCTTAATGATAGAACAAAAACAAAACTCGATCATGGGACCTCAGACTAACTAAAAAAACGAAGACATAACGCTGTCAACAGTGACATGAGGCCGGTTTCGTAAACATGTGTGCACTTAGTGAGGTGTAGTTTGATTGTAGTTCTATTGTAAATGTGTGCGTGTGAGCGTGTATGCACAGAGCGAAGATGTAGTTTTGGCATCCTTCATTTTATTGTTCGCAGCGCTATATCTTGGTTTTTTGTTTGGTCTGAGCATGTTGTTCCCACAATGTTTTTATTGTTAGCACAGAAACACAATAGTTACTAGCATAATTAATAAATTAAGCAAAAATAACGACATTCAATGTTTTGTTTTCGGTTTTCAGTAATTAAACAAAGCTACCTTGCACTTTAATATTGAAATACTTATTTTATTTTTTATATTTTAGAATTTACTCTCTAAAATATAAACAAAAGGTATGTACTACGTACAGGTTTTGCAGGTCATTTATAAAATGTTAATTACAAAGATAGATCAGCAAAAACGATCTACTTGAAATCGTAATTATTTTGAGTGACAGACAAACTCCAAAACTGCGATTCTTAAAATTGGTTTTTTATCCAATTAATTTTAAATAAGGACCTGAAATCATTGTAAAAAAAATCTGTAAATACTTATATAAAAGTACATTCAGGTAAGTTTAACCTTTCGCAGTCACAATATTACGGCATTGTTTCAGATTTGTTCCCACGAGTGTTTCGCTATTTTTAAGAATAATAATCTTGAATTATAATAATAACACATCTATTCAAGATGGTCAGGGATGCTTTTAAATGGAACTGTTTGCATAGGCGTTATAGGCATATCATAATCATCATCATTTCAGCCGAAGGACGTCCACTGCTGGACATAAGCCTCCCCCAAGCACCACCACTTCGAACGATTCTGTGCTTCCCGCATCCAGCGGAATCCTGCGGCCTTCACAAGGTCGTCGGTCCATCTTGTGGGACGCCTTCCAACGCTACGTCTTCCGGTACGCGGACGCCACTCCAGAACCTTTTGACCCCATCAGCAATCTGTTCAGCGAGCAATGTTCCCCGCCCCACTGCCACATACGTTTCGCAATTCTTCGGATTATGTCAATTACCTTGGTTTTCTTGCGGATCTCTTCATTTCTGATTTGATCATGAAGGGAAACTCCAAGCATAGCCCTCTCCATTGTCCTTTGGATGAGTTTTAGACTTCTAATAAGGTCAATTTGTGAGTGACCACATTTCAGTGCCCTAAGTCATCACTGGCAACACGCACTGGTCAAAGACTTTCGTCTTGAGACACTGCGGGACGAGGAGATATTGCGTGGCTTCCCGAACGCTGCCCAGCCCAGTCGGATTAAAAATATTCAAAATATTTTTATTTCACATAAACCTACATGGGCACTTATGAAACGTCAGAAGCTAGGTGCACGGTTCCGATTGGTCGTTTCCTATGGAGAAGAGCCGGCAAGAAACTCCACGGTTACTCTTTTAAAAATAATTGGCTTTTACAATTCTTTCAAATAACAGTGTGACTAGGCCTATTACTACTACTATTCTATTCTATTAGGACTATTCAACGATTGACCTGTTTTTCAAAGATGGACCTACCTAACTGGACAGTTTGTCCTAGGTAAACATACTCGTCTACAACTTCGAGTGCTCTCTCAACAGCTCAGGTTTGACGGATATGATCCTGCCAGCATCGGTCTTCAGTTTCGTAAGCTTGCTTAGCCCAATAGACAGATCTCTTGCTTTTGTAGGCGTACATGATATTTCAACGAAAATTTGTAAGGGTTTTTTGTTCCTCGCTGTACGAAAATCGGAAAAATTGAAGTCCTCTACAATCATCATCTGCCTAGGTTTGTCCCAACTATGTCGGGGTCGGCTTCAAGTCTAACCGGATGTAGCTAAATACCAGAGAATTCTAGTCCCAGTATTTTACATGAAGCGACTACCTATCTGACCTCCATTACCCAGTTACTGAGTTACAGGATACCCGTCGGTAAAACAGGTTATTAGAGTTTCCGACTTCTGACGACTGTAACGACTATCAAATATTTACAAATGATAACTGAGACCCACTTATCCGAGCCAAACGCGTCGAAGGAACCGAACGAAACGAATTTTAGAATTCTTTATGAAATTCTATGAAACCTCGCAGCTACCCGCGTCGAATCGTCTGAATCTGGAAGACCGTTCCTAGCACAGAAATATAAAAAACAGTTCCTAGCGTTCTTTTTGACTTCGATTCGTTCGACGCGGTCGGCTCGGATAAGTGCGCACCTTTTACGTGTTTTCCAAGGCACGGAGGAGTCTCAGAATTAAATATATGGTCATCCATCAACGGACTTACCTCGGCCAGCATAGCTTAACCAGATCGATCGAATTGTGAGGTTGTTAGTACTTAGCCACGAGCTCTACCATCTTTCTTTCTTTTTGAGTAACCCGGTGTCAGAATTTTTATGCCAACCATGGGTCTCAGACTTGGCTTCACATGCCGTCGAGAAATATCTCTTAGGCATGAGTGAAAAGGGCCGATGCCTGCCGGGGTTGCGAAGAAAACCGAAAGGGAGATCGTGGCCCCCGGCAACAGGGCAACCGAAGGAACACGGGTGGGTTTTAGTCAGTAATAGTCTAACACGCCCTCCCGCTCCGCCCAGAGCGAGAGAAGTTATTTGATGATTTCCCACCCAAAGAAAAAAGGCTTGAGTGAAAACGGTAAATTAAAACATGAGGAGATCTACCATTAAACTGCTAATTACGTAAAACAAGGATAAGTTGACTCACAAAATAGTACAAACATTTTACTTACAAATATTTTACAGAACGCTTGAGTTTACCTTTTATTAGATAAAGCCTATCTATGTAGGTAACTTTACAAATGAAAGATTCACACCCAGTCACCTACTTCATTATCGATTGACATACTCTACAACCAACTACTTATGGGCTATTTATAAGTTAAGTGTTTTAAAGTGTTATTCCTAAAATTGATAAAGAAATGATCTACTTAAATAATGACTAAGTTCTTTGACACGTTTCTACCCCACAAGCGCAAAAAGGTGTGAATATTTATAGGCGTCGTGAACCACACTCGAAAATGGAATGTATTGATGTACTTTTCACTAATTTCTCAGCACTACAGGCCGGTATTTTACCCGGGTAATGGGCATAAGGCTCGCCCAGTTGCCCCTACTCCCCTACTAGAGTCTGGCCACGCTAAGTCTGCAATGGAATAAATGGGCAACCCCAAAAAGTTTTACACAGGGTGGCAGGGACATCGACGTGAAAACTGAAACCATGGATTAGGTACATGATTCTGAACATCCCTGCGTTTAAATTTTTCGTCGGTTATATAAAAAAAAAATCAACTGTTCCATACATTTTGACCGCGTAGGTATTGCACTTTACAATATATATTTTTTTTAAATAACCGACGTAACATTTCAACGCAGAGGGGTTCAGAATCATGTACTGAATGGTTTCAGTTTCAGTTTCGCGTCGATGTCCCTGCCATCCTGTATGTGGTAAACTTTTACATCAGTCAGTAATGTCAGTTCCGGAGTACTTAGAAAGAAAGAAAATACGTTTATTTGCGGTAAACATGACGTAAAGAAAGATAATAGAAAATAAAAATAAAAAACGTAAATAACAAATTGGGGGAAAATATGCGTCACATCCACGCAAAACGGTCATCGCTCAGCATAATGCTGCGACCCCATGCGAGACAGAGCCCCAGCGCTGATTTTCAGTGACAGCCGGCGCTGACGTGATGACGTCAACCGGTGCAGCATATAGTGAATTAAAAATTAAAAATAAAATAAATACAATACTTAGGCCTCGTTGGTCTAGTGGTCGCAAGCGCTTCTGCTGAGCATGAGGTCCTGGGTTCGATTCCCAAGTCGGGCAAAGTGTTATTGGGTTTTTCTATCTGAAATTTCTCAGTAGCAAACCTGGAGTCTGGATTTGTGCCCGGTTGATGGCAATAGGCTCGCCCCCTATTACATGGGACTTTAAAAAAAAACATAACTGGCGAAATGTGGGTGAACCTGCGACAGGGACACCTCTGCCCAACCCTTCGGGGACACAAGGCGTGATGTTATGTATGTTATGTTAGTCCTAAATGTTTACACAAATATAATATTTAAAATGGCAACATTTCGTTCCGTCAATGAAAACTCCGTCAAATTGAAATGTCAGATTGTTACGCTCTATGTTGTTTTCACAAAATATAGTAGAAAAGTGGTTAAACCTATTAAAAGTAGAGTGCGGGAGTTATTATATAATATGATATGTAAATTCCAAGATGTGAAGAAGCAGCACGATGTCGTCCTTAACCAAAAACGACAATGTTTACAAGATTACGAAAAGTTGACGTGTAAGTAGATCTAATGATTTTGATATTTTGCCTTTTGACTTTTGCCTATTAAATTATGTGTACCTATGCTCTACCTCCATAAAATGACAAAACTGTATCAAATCCACACTGCATAGTGCTTCTTCTTCATCATTTCGTGTGCTTAGTAACTAACCTGATCGTGCTAAAGTGACTATTCTTTACCAGAAATAAATCAGAATATAAACAAAATAATCTATCTAATATCAAAAACAAAAAGACAAACAAAGTATCAAATTCTTTTTTCTTAGGACAGATGGTGTTGCCGTCTATAGATTTTCAAATTCCACCGTTTTTTTACTCATGCAGAGTTAGCGTGGCCAGACTTTACTTGGGGCTTAAACATAATAAACATAATAAACATAACTGGCGGAATGTGGGTGTACAATTTGTACAATCACTTCTTCCAAACCCTTGGAGAATACTTATTTATAGGCGTGATATTTCTAAGCAGTTAGAGATAACACAAGACTAATGCTATGAATTCTACCGGAGATCGAGTACCTTGTGGGTTTCGTCAGTAGGAATCCAGGGCTTGCACCTACACCAGATTTGATTCATTGATAATGGAAATACCTAGGAGTTTAAAGGATTTAGAGGTGTAAAAGAAATTGGTTTTAACATTTATTCAAATTAGGCTGTGTGACAGCACTTTTTGGACGTCAAAATTACATAAAACTGTCCCCGAAAATAGCCGCACTTTATCACTTCCTAGTGCTTTAGCTGGAAAGAAGAAGTGGCGCAACAAACTCCCCAGCAGCACAGCAGTCTGTGGTTCGTTAGTTGGAGTTCTGAATACTGGAAGGGTTTCTATATACGCCGCGCCGCGCCGCCGATGTTTTTAATCTCAGCTGCCGGCAGTAATGTCATGCCGGTTCCCAATGGCGTTATTTTTGGGAGCCGGCGCCGGCAGCGGAGGCACTCCCTATTAATAAACTACTTGAGATACTACATGCAAAAGATAAAGAGCATCAGATGAAATAAGAGCACTTCATTGGTAATACTTTATCAAATCTTGTTAATGTGAGTGTATTTAATTCAAATAGATAGTGTTGTTTAGAGATGGGTTGTAACAGGTTAAACACGGTATCTGTTACTGTTACTCAAAAATAACAGATCCAAACATCTGTTATTAAATAACAGCCCCAAATATCTGTTATTAAATAACAGCCTGTTATTTTTGTACGGCCGATAAATACGTATTTAAATATCAATTAAATATCTTTTTATTTCTATTCGTTTTAAGTTTGTTTTACAATGGTAACTGGTCAGTAACAGGTAACACGACCTAATTTAGGAGTCACTTTTTCGTAAGTGTTTGTTAATACTAAGTGCTTCACTTTTTAGCGTAGTTTAACCATTTTAGTAAGAGTGAGAAGTAAACATATTTCGAAGTAAATAATAGGTGTTTCTCTATTTAGCAAGGTTTCTTAATGAGGAAGAAAGAGAAACTTTTAACCTTGCAATATTTCTTCCTTTGTGTGAGTGTGTGTGAACAGCCGTAGTAACAGTCTGTGTGAGATTGTTATAATGAATTAACAGTAACAGCCACGGTAACAGTCTTTGAGGGTCTGTTATTTTAAGTAACAGATGTGTTATATTGTTAGGAACAATTGTTATTTGTTATTTTTAAATATCTGTTATTTCTACCTGTTACGATAAATACGCTTCACTCCTACTCTTGTTATTTTGATCAGAAGCTATAGGCACAAGATTAGATGCCATCTGTTTAACATTAAGCTGTATTTTTATTCTAACAACTGTTATGTCCTGTATTTATATATCTGTGGTTATGTCATTATCATAGATTTCTGAGGTTGAATTGAGATAGTTTACTAGTTTGATTGGGTATGTAAGCGCACTTTATGAATCTATTGTGGCGGCATCTATAGCGCCACATGCGGACTACGCATCAAAGACCTGACGTCACACAAATCCTGCATCGCGCAAGCAAAGTTTACCTACCGCACGATCAGAATTTAAATAGCTTTCCGACATGAATCGTCGGGAAGTTGCATACCAGACACGATACTCGTCTGGACGGAGGATCCTCCCTTTTCTATAGAGGATGAGTGAACTTTACATCCCGTTCCTCATGCCTTCTAAACTATCTTTGATAGAAAGGGAAATCCAAGTTGCCTTCAACATCAAGACGAGATCAATAAATCTATGCCCTTTGGCAATAATTATAACTAACACTTTCAACTCATATTAATTTCTTGTTTTCCGCTCATCATTCTTTGGGTCATAGGAGTACTTGGTGTAAAAAATAATCTTTCTAGATTTCAGCGATGATTTGACTTCTGTTGCTCTTGGTTTTACCCGACTACCCCAGAAGGAGGGTAATGTTTTTCGAGAGTATGTATGTATGTATATTTATTTCTTTGGCACGCTCTGTAGCATAAACGGCTTGATGGATTTTAACAGAGGGTCATTAGATTCGTCTTAATTGTGGGAGTGACATAAGCTATATAATATTTATATATTGCATCTGCAAATACCAAAAAAAGGAGGGTAGGTTTAAAAAAAAAAACTACTTTGTTGGTATCAAATAAAAGCTAATAATGAGTCAATATATATTTTAATAAAACTAAAAAGCTTGAAATAAAGCAAATTATTTAAAAAAACAAAAAACCCGACTGCAAAAATACATAACTGAAAAGAGAAAAACAAGCATTATAATCTATATAATTTTGGTATTGCAGGCGGCACAAACAAAATGTACACCATAAATTCAGGTTACTATTTTTTTATTTAGTGTCTGTCGCTGTGTTTTTGTTTCTATCCATACATTGTGCATTCAACTAAGAATGAATCTTTTGAGCATTTGTGACTACTTACCTACTTAAGAAGTAAGTGGTGAGATCTACAGAAACCTCTAGAAAATATGTAAATGTTGCCTCTCTGAGACTGAACTAATGACCCTACTTACACTGCGATCGCTAGTAAGTAATTACCTACAGCCTTGTGACGATCCGTTACGTCTATTCAAATTGATGTTGTTTCTACTTAAACGAATATCAATTTTAAGTCATTGAAAATTAAGTTCATTCCAGAATGACTACTACAATTGGAAATGTCAAAAAATGTTTGAAGTTGCAGTGCAAACTGAACTTTATGCGTCAGCATCAAAGTAGTTTTTCAAAAAACACATACTTGTTTACATGTTTGGAAACTAAATCGCGAACGCAGTGTAGTTATTTGTGCCAGCTGCTAATTGCGGTTTGAAACTAAGCGTTTCTTGAAGTACTTCATAATTATTGAGCTATGAAGTGAATAGAGATAGGTACTCAGACAATGGTAATGATCGATTTTATTGTGTTTGTGGTTGGCATTGCGTGATACTCTTTATAGTGGCTCTAAGGAAAACACAAGATTCGTTATGGATTTTATTTCATAGAGACCGTAGTCTGTGTTGGCGTAACCTGAGCGTTGATATTGTGTAAGTATTTACATTATTTATTATCTGAGGAACAAATGTCTTGGGAGGGAACAACAAAGGTAGCAAAACTACACAATTCAAACTTTCTCAGTTTAAAAGCATTCCGTACCGTATTAAAATCGAGAAAATAACATCGAAAAAAATACGTTTCTTTAATTATTAACTTTATTTAATTTTTATAGCGACAATTGAAATACAAAATCTGTGAAAATTTCAACTGTCTACCTATTACGCTTCATGAGATACAGGCCGTTGAGAGACAGACGGATGGATAGCGGAGGCTTAGTAATAGAGTTCCGTTTGATACCATTCGGGTACGGTACCCTAAAAATCGATTGAGAACCTCTCCCTTTTGAAGTCGGTGAATGTAGGGTGCAATGCAGTAGCGATGCACAAAATTAACAATTTTTTTAAACGTTACTATGTTCCCCAGCTCTAAGAGGACGCTTCAAAGGTAAAGTACCAAAAGCTAGACTATCAAAAGCTTGTTGATAAGCTCTCCTCATTAAAACTTTGTGTCAACTAACCGTGGCTTACGACATCTAAGTTCCACGTTTAAAAGCTCGGCTGCTCGGATTACCGCATTATGTCAACAAGACATTTACAGTTAGATAATATTTATTTTTATGCATAAAAAATATTTTTTTAAATATTTTTATATAAATCAGTAATGTATTTTAAAATAAAAAAATAGTGGCTCATCGGTTTCAGGAACAGGGTCCAAGCTGCCGGTGGTTAGGACTCTAGAGAGAGGAACCTCCTCACTATGCGTGCCGTGTCCAGGAGTAGGTACTGCTGCTAATATTAAATTATTATTATACATATTAAATTATTTATTCAGACAAAAATAGAGTTTTCTATTGTTGGCTAATTATTTTTTATTTTTAAAAATAAAAGTAAAAAAAAACAGATAAAATTTTAAAAAGTTTTTTCTTTATAATTTAACATTTAGTAAAAAGCTGTTATTTTGACATAACAGACACTTCAATGTTATTTATTTGTATACATAGATTGTTGATACTGTTTATAGTCTCGCGTCTGACCTCAATCTCACTTGCTGGTAAGCTGTGAAGTTAGGCTAAGTTTGCTGGTAACTTAACTACTCACACCAATTTTTGCACAAGTTTACTGCCTGTTTCTGATGCCATAACCAGGGTTGGCATGATTAAATCGCTTTGATTTAAATCAAGTGCTTTTTTCAATAAAAATCAATGATTAAATCAAATTGGTTTATTTCTTTCCTGTTTCTAACACAAATTAAAATTCTTAATTTTATATAACGGATGTATGTTAAGAATCACTTTTTGTTAGAATTATAATATGTTTAAACAAAAAAACTTTCCAGCTTTTTCCGTTCTTAATCTGCTCCTGATTTTTGTATAGACAAAAAAGAACTGCCAGATGGCATCATTCTGTCTCCCACCGGCATTTTAAACAATTTTATTGATTAAAACTTGCGTTTCTTCTGAACTAATCCGAGCCGAACTCAAGTGTCAAACAAAACAAAGCAAGGGAAATACCCCAGCCGCCGTCAAACAAAAGCGTGTTTCATTTAGAAAGCACTATTTTAAAGGCACAAGGCACAAAAAATCGGAAAAATCGCGATCTATTGAATTTTTTGTAACAAATGAATGTTTTTTTTTTTGCAAATAAATTATTTTTGACTTTATGCAAAATATCGTGATTTTTTCCAACCCTGGCCATAATTAACAATTTTGCATACAAAACTTTCTATGAATGCTTGTGTTAGGTGTAACACAAGCGTTCATAGAAAGTTTGTTCTGTCTCAATCAAGAAGTTGTTAAGTTGTCGCACTATTAACATAATAGTTTACATAACCACTGTCTGCAAGTTACAAGGCTAAGCAAACTTTCTATGTGACTCATTGATCTACTGCAGCATGTTAAATATAAATAACTTAAGCGTTCAAAAACCTCAAGATTGATTTTTTTTTAAATATTCCGACGAACTGAGAACCGCCTCCTTTTTTTGAAGTTGGTTAAAAATGTCAACATTTGAATTGACAAAACTAGTCTGAAAGTTGGCAACGTCGCAAATAGCTGTCAAATATTTACATGTTTTGATTAATTTGGCAATATTACTGTATGGAAATATGGCTAACTAAAGAACTAAAATATTGATTACGAAATGCAATAATTAATATCGAAACACCGAATATTTTGTTTAAAACTCAAACTTTCCAAATGCCATTTTTAGACCTAAAACGGTTACAACGTCAAATTCAGTGTTTATAATTTCAATTCATTATTAATATTCTAGTTCACAATTTATTTGTACGCCGTAAATGGCAGAATAATTATTATGATCTATAAAAACCATGTAACATCTCTGTAACAATATTCTCACAAATAAATGAACTATTACTATTACTACAATTACTATTCTATTACTTAATCACACTTGAACTGATGATCAACTTGTGATTGGAATTATAATCTTAAAGCATTGATGCAATTCCTACACAGTACACTGACAGTTAGTTACGAAACTTCTCTTTTAATTGCTTTATAATGATCCTCCGTTATATCGAAAATACTGCAGCATTAACTTTGAAATAAATATAAGCTAAAGTTGAGGCGTAGTATTATATATTATCTGTGGTACCTCAACCATTTGGCGAAAGCCCGATTCTATAAAATTTTCTGGACAATTCCTTTTTTTTTAATTTCAAATTAGAACATGAAACTTTGCATAAATGACTGAACTATCTGTAAAGTAGATAGTGTTTTTGTTTTTAACCGACAAAAAAAAAAGGAGGAGGTTCTCAATTCGACGTGTATAATTATTTTTTTTTTTGTATGACCATGCATAACTTTTTACTGAGTAGTCCGATTTGAACGATTCTTGTTTTATTGGAGAGGGTATACCTCGAAATTGGTCTCATGTAAAATCGAAAACTAAAATCCACCCCAAAGGATAAAAAAATTGGGGTTGATTGATTTTTCACCTACCGAATTTTCAACTGCGAATGATTCTCTTGTAATTTCGCACACATAATATGTATTTCTGATGACACAACCACATAATAAAGACCTGGAGTTGATAAGATGATGGAGACGGAAGACAGTCGCGAGAGCTCCTCAGCAGTTTACAGCAGCTATATCGTGTTTGGGCTTATTTCATTCACCTTGATGAGAACTTTTTAGAACTAGCTGGTATGACTGTCATTGAAGGTCTGACGATGGAGACGGAAGGCTGTTGAGGGAATTCCTTACTTGAGAAAAACAATAAATGGTAACTCAAAAACGAAAAATAAAAAACTTTTTACAAAAAATTAAATCGACGAAAAAAATACTGAAAAGCGAAAAATAAAAAATAACCTTTAGTGTAACTAAGCTCCCAAACTAATTTAAATAGCAAATTTTGAGGCGGTACCAAAGACACATTCAACGAAGATCCATTATGCTACCATTTTACGATTTAATTAATTCGTTTGTTTGCCGCCGACTCAAAATTTGTTACTTACATTAGTTTAGGAGCTGTAACTAAGATCCTAAACTAATTTAAGTAACTAAAGGTTATTTTTAAATTTTTAACTTTTCAGTTTTTTTTCGTCAGTTTAATTTTTTTATTAACAATTGGCGCCTTGGAGCCTCCCTCCTGCGTCGCTCAGTCTCGCTCTGACTCAATCCGCGAGCAGTATCGTGCAAGCGAGATAAGCAGCGATTTTAAGCTAAGGTATTATGGACTCATAAATACAGCTTTTTAGGGTATTCAGATATATATGATGGAACCAGAAAAATCTACCTAGCCTTTTCCCATCTATGTTGGGGTCGGCTTCCATTCTAACCGGATGCAGATGAATACCTATCAGTATTTAACATGGAGCTATTGCCTATCTGACCTCCATAACCCAGTAACTGGGTAATACGATACCCCTTGGTAACACTGGTTGTCGAACTTTCGGGCTTGTGATGACATGTAACGACTGTCAAAGATTCACGAATGACAGCCGGTACCAACGGCTAAACGTGCTTTCTGAGGCACAGAGGAGTCTTGGAATGTAAAGATGGTCACTGGTTCCCCATCTACGAACCAACCCCGGCAGGCGTAGCTTAACCTGATGGATATGTTTATGTTGTTATTACTTAGCCATGAGCTTCTCCAGAACCAGAAAGAAACCAACCACGATAATATACCTTCAATCACAATGTATTCATTAGATTTCAAAAGACACGTCTTTTCACAACTCATCAGTCAAGGTCATCTTGTTTACTGGAAGTCAAAGTTCTATAAAAACTTAGTATTTTTCTCGAAGATAAGAAAGTACTCAGTATTTCCTGCTGTCACATCTTACGACAACCATTCAATACTTTTAAAACATCATATTTTTTGTCAGCCGTTTTGCTGATCCATCATTTTGGAGATACCCCAAAATTATAGATTTGAAAAGTCACTTTAATTTTAACTGCCGCGTTTTTTTTAGAGTCCAGTTTACGCACGCACAACTGCAGAGGGTGGGGTCCTGCCAATCCCCGGCCAAAGTATTTTTAAATTGGGAATTTCCATTAGTAATTCAGTCTCAATTTCGTCGGTCCCGGCCGTCATTCGTAGATCTTTGACAGTTGTAACGGGTAGTCAGAAGCTGGAAAGTCTATCAACTATGTCCCATCTTACCAAGGGTATCGTATTACCTAGTAAGTGAGTTGTGGAGGTAAGACTGGCAGTCAGTCGATGGATAAAATACTGGAAGCCGAAACCAACATATGTAGTTGGAAAAAGGCTAGGTAGATAGATAATTAGGATTCTTGATTTCCGTCCGGATATCGACATTATCCTCCCTTTGCAGAGAACAGTGGTGGCCCAGTGGTAACGGCCCCGACTTACAAGTTGTAGGTCGTGGGTTCGAACCCAGGCAGGCGCTTTACTTTGTGTAAATAATTTCATCACCACTGCTCTCAAAACGGTGAAGGAAAACATCGTAAGGAAACCGGCATGTCCTAGAACCAAAAATTAGAAGACATGTGACATCTACCAACCCGCACTGGGCACGTGGTAGATTGCAGCGCACTCCCTCTCGAAGAGAGGAGGCCTGTGTCCCAGCAGTGGGATTATTATAGGCTGATTATGATGATCCTCCCTTTTAACATGACATTTGTGTAGAACTATACATAAACTAACGCCTTTTTTCCATTGGGAGTAAGCAGAACGCCACCTGCTACGATCCTTACATACACCTTTTGCTTCGTTGATTTTCATATCTTGTCATACAGGCACGCCATAGTACCATACACATGACCTTTCAAATGTGCCTATTCCTACCGGGAGCATAGTCAGATGTCTATCTTATATAATTCATAAGACAATGAACTATTTACCGAGCGGCATTGAACTTGGCACCGATCGCTCAGGCTCACCTGTCTCTGGATCTCAGCTGTTCGCATTATTGGCTCAAATGATTTTATCCGGCGAGAGGAAACTCTCTGCTGGGTATTTTTAACGCCTATGTGTCATATTTGATATTAAATTTGGAGATTTCGAATATTAAGTAATATTTAAAAAGTAATTATATAGTTACTGTCTCTGCAGCCCTAACAACCGGTAGCTTGGACACTGCTTCCGACTCCCGACACCGGCGGCGGCGTACCTCGATATTTTATTTTTATTTTTTTATTCTGTTTATTTTAACAAATAAATTGTAAATTAAGTAATAAGAATCTAGATAAATAAACGAAATAATAATAATAATATAATGTAAACTTTATTCAAAAGTCATAAGTCAAAAACGTTTATTGCGAACTAAGTGTACTATGTTGGTGTTATGTTATTTTTCAGGCTTCAAAGGCCCATATCGTGTTAGTATTATAAAATACTTAATAAAAACACTAAATTAATAACTTAGTTACTTAATTACTTAATATAATCTGGGCCTTTTTCTCATATTGATCAGTCCGAAAAAATAAATAAAGTGCTCCGTTCGAGATCGACATTAGTCGGGAAAATCTGAACGAAATGAACTCGCGAGTAAAAGCCAAAGATGAACAAGATACAGTAGATTTTTGTTTACACACCATAAATAGTTTAACATTAACACGTTAACTGCCATGTCACTCACCGGTGCCTGACAGACTCACTATCTGTTCAGGCCATGTCAGCCACCGGTGACTGACACCGAGGCATCGAATTCAAATGACCGCAGAGCGCCGTCTAGCACGTGTACAGTGTTATTTTCTATTAGAAATGACTGACATGGCCCCAAGCAAGAAATGTTCAACATGGCCTTTTACTTTTATATCTAAAACAAAAGTTATCACGTATTTTTTATGAAAATGAAATAAAACACAATGAAATTTCAAAGTTATTAATATTTACTAAGTTAATCACACATTTTTGGCGAATCATTGTTTAACAAATAATAGGTTTATTCAAAATTATTAATGTTCAATATTATAACATTGTAGACAAAAATGAGGTTCATTTGGGCATTGAGGGCAGTAAGTTACAACTTGCTTGGTCTTTTTTCTTGCATATATTCTGTCAACTGTCTGTACATTTATTTTATAGCATCTAGAACAGTATTTCCGAGATTTCCTCACAGTAGTCTTGTATTTCTTGTAAATAACAGCTCTGGTTCGCAATTTTCTTTGCCTGATTCTGTTAGGTATTTGCACAAAATCTTTCTATAGTCTACTATCCCCCTCTTAGACTTAGTAGTTTCTTTGTACATTATGTAAGAATTTAGCAAAGCTGTATTCAATAGTAATTCCACAGCCAGTTTTCTGTGCCATTTTACTGACTTTCGTAGCGGTGTTGAGTAAGCGATCATTTGATCCGACAGGTCTAAAGCTGCTTTCGCATTATTGTAATCGGTAATAATTTTAGGTTTTATTATCTCCTTGCCTCTTTTTACTGTCCTTGAAAATCCGATTGAATGTTTTGTAGAGAGTAAATAAACATCTCTTTTATCTTTCAAGGAAGCGCGCTCGAACTCGTGGATTTGTACCTACGTGCCTGACAAAATGCTTGACACGGCGCAAGGACTACAATTTGTACCATTCGGGCCACGTCGGGCACCGGTGCCTGACAGTTTTTTTTTTTTTCATTTTTTTATTAAAATAAAGAAAAGTGAACACTTTTTTATACATAATTATTCATTTTAAACCATTTGGAATCAATAATCAAAAAATTAAATTTGGAGGATTTAGAAAATGTACCTTGGCAGTTAACGTGTTAAACTCTTCAAGCATGTAAACATCCCATTACCATCATCAAGGTGATATCAACTGCTGTGATCGGTTGACTGACTATTAGATTCCGCATTCTGCCTCAATCTTCTCCACTTGAAACCTACATTCAGTTTATAAATGAGAATACTGATTTGTTTGTAGGAACTGTGCAATCGTAAGGCAAGGAAACTACATTTTCCATTTGCAACACCGACGCCCATTAAAGACTACTCGTATGTATCGTAGTAAAATATTGTATTAATTAGTCCATTCTTTCATTGTGACGCAAGCTACATGGGATTTTTCATGACATGTTGCCATGAAAAATCTTTTGGTCGAAAAAGATATAACAACACATGTCGTGTAAATGCGTCGATTTTGTAATTTTTTGACAAATATATGCTTTGTCAGTAATATTAAATAGGACCTCTTTGTAATATTACTGACAAAGCGCATATTTATCAAAAAATTACTGGCGGTATTTGTGATGTGTGGTGGTGACAGGTGTTGTTTTGTTTAATTAATTAAGCAGAAAATGTATGAAAGTAACTTGGTAGATTATCACATTGTCGCCTGTCAGTTTTATCAAAAAGGCCCCAGGGACAAGACAAAGGGATCGAAAACCAAAACAGACAAGCTGCATCTCAATTGCGTAACTCACTTTCAATCAAAATCTGAAAGATCTGAAGAAATCTGAAATATTTGGCCAAATCCATGACACGGTAATAATTACTAGATGGCGGATCAAGATCATCAGCATTGAGGAACGGAGTATAAGAAAATATGAAAACGATACATAGCGTGTGCGAAAGATGACATGGCTAGGAAGGGGGCTAGAAAGTAGCTAAATTCTGATAATTTTGACAGCTGATAGCTCAAAGACGAAGGGAAGAAGAAAACAAGCTAAGTAGGTACTGCCGAAGTACGGGATAAGCCCTTATCCTAATATTTCTAATGGAGTGATGAGATGAAGGACTGTGTTTAAGTACCTCCTTTTTTTATAGTGTACAATTGTACTTTTGTGACGGATTGAAATCTGTCACTAGTATTTACTTTCTAATAAACAGTAAAAGTAATAAAATCAGTGCCATCATGACGCTAGTGATCGGAACGGTCTTAAAAAAACATACGACTATAAGTATTGAGTCTATGATAAGGTTACATAAAATATTACGTGTTTATATCAGATTGTAAGATACTATTGAATACTACTTACTTTACTTTTTTGAAGTGAAAACTTCTTTAGGCGCGTTTCAGCGCGTTGATTACAACAGTGCCGATTTTTTTTCAAGTTTTCACTTCTGTCGGCACTCCCGGAGTGCCACTGTTTTTTACCACCCCGTTGGTCTCGTGGACTGTGGTCGCAAGCATGACTGCTGACCGTGAGGTCCTGGGTACAGCTCCCGGGTGGGGCAGAATGTTATTAAGTTTTCCCATTAGGAATATTTTAGTAACAGCCCGGATTTGGAAGTTGAAAGCACGTTAAGCCATTGGCCCTACGCCTATTCTCTCTCCGATTGCCGTCCCATCGGACTATGAGAGTGAAGGAAAGGAGAGTGCACCTCTGTCTGCGCCACACTTGTGCACTATAATATCTCCCGCGTCGAAGGCTGGTCTCCGCTGAGATTGGTCGCCATGGCCGAAATTCGGTCTGGAGGACTATTACTTAACTCTTTTTAAGTGAAAACTTCTTTAGGTGCGTTGGGCATTTTTGAGATGGGCCTAAACCATTGATTTCGCGACACCATGACGACACCTCATTTTTGTAAACGCAATTGTGCTCTTTATTTATATTACGTTGCGGATCAATGTTCTATGCAAGTATTTTTACTTTAAAGGTCTCGGAAGTATTTTTTTTTTGTAAATACGATTGTGCTCTTTATTTAGATAATGTTACGGACCAATGTTCTATACAAGTATTTTTCTTCCACCACCGCGATCTTGTTCAAGTCATTTCTGTCGGCACTGCTGGAGTGCCACCGCTTTTTTTTTTACAAAGATTTCTTCTCTCAACTCGGCAGTCAGCATGAGAATCAGAAGCCAAACGGTGGTTTGTTATTGGGCTGCCCTGATTACCTGGCTCACCTTAAGGCGGGAGGACCTTACGTGGAATTGTTTAATGAGAATCCTTTGGGGTGTAATAACTTTATCTACTTCTTTGAATTCTGTATAGAATGAATTGTTTCGAATAAGTCCAGTTGGATAATTACAAATATTGGATTCGATTCAGAATTAACGAAACTAAACAGGGTATATTAAGTATAAGCACTCGAATTTGAAATGAAATAATAAAAAAAATTGCATTCCGGGAGTGCCGACAGAAGTGAAAACTTGAATAAATTTTATTGTGCAGAAAATAATGTATCGCGCGTTGATGTATTTTTAATGGGCAAAATATGGTGTCGTAACAGTGTCGCGAAATCAATGGTTAAGTCCCATCTCAAATAGGCCCAACGCACTTAAAGAGGTTTTCACTTCAATAAGTTAAATTGTTGGTTTTGTGTAAAGTAGTTATTTCAGTTTAATTTACTTATTACATTTTCTTATAATAATTAGCTATCACTTATTTAAATCTATCTGTAACCTCAACCTTTAATATTACTTTAATATTTATTGACGTGTAAGAATTTTTTCACAAACTTCTACAAGTGAGCTATTAGATGTGATTGTGGCAAGGCCAACCCGAACACACAAATAATTACCGTTCATATTCTGGTGAATAGATAGCTAATTAGGAAGTCTAAGCATAGCTCTTAGACTATTAACTATTTACATGTAAATGATCCACTAAAAGTCTAAGAAATGGTAACATACATAAAGTCATGCCTTTTTCCGATAGGGGTAGGCAGAAACTATAGAACGGCACCTGCTATGATCCTTACATACTCCTTTTGCTTCGTTTACGTTCATACATTCAAAATACTGAAACAAAAAACCTTGAGCATTGCATTCATGGCTTTATACGAACACTATCAAAGATAATTATCTTAAAGACTATAATTATTTATATAAACAGAGTTTAATAACTTGCTTCATAAACTTGTTGTACCTAGTATTATAAATATATTAGGTAATATTTGTCTTTCATAATATTAGACAATTCATAATATGTCGTTGACTAAATAATACAAAATTAAATAGATATATGTACTTATTTAAATATGTTAAACGTATGTATTCCTATTTCGTTCATTGATTTCTTCATTTCATGATTTTCTGATAAGAATTATTGATGTCTGAAAAGTATGAGTACTATATGGTGGTTAATTGATTCAGGCGTGACCTTGCGGAAATCCATTATAAAATGATGATGTGGATATGTTGTCTGCGCTTGGTGCTTGGTGTGGCAACACGCCGTGTTCGAGTTCGCGACAAGTCAATCGTCATCCTGAAGATGCCTCGTTGAGAGGTGAAACACGTGTCGATTTCTTTCAGGGTCTTTTTAAGACTCCTTAGAAATAGCTAAGCGGAACAGGTTACTAAATATATCCACATCATCATTTTACTATATGGTGAGCAATGGGTAACTCACCGTCCGATAAGGACCAGGCCCGGGTCGACGGCGCGTTGTGTTCCACGCGCTCGTCATAGACATGTAAGGCGTCCGCTAGGACCGATGCCTGTCGGGGTTGCGGATTTGTCCGAAAGGGTTACCGTGGCCCCTGGCAACATACAGGCAACTGAAGGAACACGGGTGGGTTTTAGTAAGTAAGAGTTTGACACGCAAGTAAGAGTCTCCCGCTCCGCCCAGAGCGGGAGAAGTTATTTGATAATTTCACACGCAGAAAAAAAAAACAGGACCCCACACTCAGAAATCGCGATTGCGACCAACGACGCAGTTGATAAAGTAAAACATTTCATTCATTTGCTACAAAGAAAAATAACTACGTCTTTTAAATCAAGTATTATCAGTAGACGCAATTAATAATTATATTTCTTAAGTTCTTTGCCTTAGTCATTTTACGTCACTTAGTTGATTCATTAAGAAATACTTAATAGATGAGAAATGTGTATTTCCAATGACTACAGCGCACAACAAAAGGTACGTCGCGTCTCCGCTAAAATATGCTATTGTGGCTTATTTTAGTGGCATGTACAGTACGCGTCAAACTTTATGGCCGCTCTGAAGTGCGCTACTCACTGCGCAGTACCGCACCCCTCACCCCCGATGACACGTGAATTTGTTACTGAGCAGCGACTCGCCTCATGTTCCGAGCCGCCATAAAGTTTCATCGGGCTGTATGTACCTTAAAATCTGTTATTTGCTATAATGCAGGCTCCGGACCACCTGCAACACCATCCTGAGTGTATTAGTGAACAGGTTTGATTGACAATCACATTGTACATTAACCATTGTTATATGATTAATGTTATGACAAACAAACAAATGATTCAGAGGCAGGCGTATTAATTATCATTTTTAATTTAATTTTATAATTTTTGCTTTTATTATTTAATTAAAATTTGTTTTGTTTTGTGACAATTTATTAATAATTAATTAATTGAATGAATTTTGTAAACTGATGTAAAATTTTACGTGAAATAAATTATTTGAATTTGAATAATGCTCTTGCGTCAAATCATAAGTCAACCACAACTATTTAAAAAAAGAAAAGAGGTCAGTTTTGTTTTCCTATTTATTATTTATTTATTTAAACTTTTCACAATCAAAAAGGTAAAGGCGGACTTAATGACTTAGGCATTCTCTACCTTGTGTGGTTCGCCCGGCTTGGGCGGAGCATCGCCGAATCCTCGTGGAGGCGATCGGCGGCGGTGATCTCTCGAGTCCGGCCCTGGTTCAAGCTATGGTACGGAACGAGAGGAAATGGGAGGCCGTCACCTCCTTCTGCGAAGCAGTAATGCTCGCGAAGGAGGAAGCGGAACGCGTGAGACAATAGAATCAGGTTTTGTCTATTTATTTATTAATTAACGAACACAAACAGCATAGACATTCAACAAAAGGTTTAAAAATAATAAAAATTATTAGGAAAGATATTACTGCTAATGTATACACAAATTATAGGTGTACATAACATTTAAGGAATAAAAATATTGGACAGAAGCTGCTTATAAACTAAAAGTAAAATTTAAAAATTTATACAAAACTTCAACAGATAAAATACGACTGAACAATTTTTTTTTCTTTTTCTGAATTCAAATCTTTTTGTCGACGGAAATATAGACAAAATGACAGATTGTGATTGTTTATCTGTCATTTTCTCTATTCTAAAACCTATAAACCCGTAGAAAACTCATTTCTGGTTTATGCTACGAGTGCAGCTTGCTTATTTTGTGAGTTATGTCGAAAACTTCGGTTATCCGCCGAATCACCTCGTTCCGGATTCGATCCCTCAGAGAGACTCCAAGCACAGCCCGTTTCATTTAAGAAAAGAAAAGACGTAAGCTTTGTTTTTCTATAACAAACTTGTTTTGATTCCTTTTGCAGTTTTCCTTTCAGCTTGATGTTACAAGGCTGGTCCATGGACAATCTCCATCAAAATAATCCTATTAAACCTGAAATGTCGCTGATCCTTAAACAAGGAGAATTCATTTGATATTTATTAGCATATGGCTGACTGGATGGTGACGCAATCACGAATAGCTTCAAACAATCAGTCAACATAATAATCATATCATTACACTACATAATGAATTTCTTAAACATTCTTTTGTTATGTTTTAATTAAACAACATTAATTATTATTACAAAACAGCCTGTGTGAATATCTACGTGTGATCGGTTTCAAAAGTATTTGATGAAAGTGTAAACAAATCCTGTTAACGTTCATTTATTACGCAATTACTCCTTAAAGAGAATTAATAACACATTCATCTGTAATTAGAAGATTTTAACTTTTCTCACCAGTTTTTCCAACAAATATTGTTTGGATAACATTATTAAATTTTAATTGAAAACTCTTAGACGAAGATCGAGGTTATACAATTAACCTCAACTGTCAAACGAAAAAAATCATTAATAATGATTTAAAATTAGAAAATAAGCAAATCAAAACACTTTTTTTTAAAGTGGCAGTACTATTTGGCATTCACACTCCACAGAGGACGTTTTCCATCGTGATCCAATTGTTTACACTTTTGGAACAGACCATAAAATATACTGTATGATGAAACATTAGTTACAATTTACGGTGGAAAGTGGTCGATTATGCTGTTCAATACGATACAAATACCTTTTAATGCAGCAGAAATAAAACATGTAAAAATAATAATAGGCACTTACGGTTTAAAACCTACAAAATAAATAATTTTGTACAATTTTCACCCTAAATTCATTGTTGTTCAAGTTATAATGGTAAAATTAATATTATTTATATCAAAAGCGTTTATGCAAATACTTACATAATTTACTCATGCATGTTGTGCAAAGCGTGGTGCTATTGTGTGTGTCCTAAATAGATATACATACATGACATACATACTCTCGAAAAACGTTACCCTCCTTCTGGGGCAATCGGGTATCGATGGTCTTGTGGTTACCATCTTTGTAAGGGAATGCCTGTCTCAAAATGCCCCTATTTTTGAGAAAAATACCTGTCTATTGTAAAAAAAAACTGTGAGTCTTAAAATAAATGTAAAGAAAATATATTTCTTATTATTTGATTTAATACTCTTTGGTCAGTAACACCAAAGAGTTTATTATGATAGTTGTACGTGTGCAGAGAGAGATGTCAAGATGACAAAGCAGATTGTAAAATAGATTTTTTCGTTGTTAAATATTTTAATAATTTTATGATAACAAGAATCGACTGGTGTAATAAAACGCTTAAAATGTCGTTTCTTTAATTACAGGTTTGTTTTTGTTTATAAATACTTACATCTTTTTAGTTTATATTTTATGTACATAGTAATACTTAGCTTATAAATACATTCCTTTAATTACAGCAACACATTTTGGTTTAATTGTTACACCTCTGATACGAAAACAAATATCTTATAAAACGACATTTTTTGTTATAAAATATGTCCAAAATGGCGAAACTTCGCTTTGAATTCACACTGTTGCCTGGAAGTGATGGAAAAACAAATGTTTTGTCTATAAGCGCAATAGGCACAAGTGATAATAAAGTATACGCAATACCAGAAGAACTAGAACCAGCTTCTTTTCATGTGGAAATAATAAAAACGAATGCTTATCGTAAAATTAAAAATAGTTTAAATAAAAGGTACCAGACAAGAAGAGTTTGGATAACAATGACAGAAGAACTTAGAACAATTTACATGGATGAAGATGATAATTTACAATTTGGGGATCAATTTCTGGAAGAGATAAATCAAGAACAATTTGCTTTGCTGATGCACATCAAACTGAACCTGGCACATTGGAGAGATTATTAGAGAAACTAATAGCAAATTCACAGGAACATAAACAGCAGAACTTAAAACACATTGCAGAACAGTTTGTAATTGAAAAATTTACAAGCAAAACTTCGAATGCAAACCAGTGGATGAATATTTTTGAAAAAGAATGTAAACGCTTTGATTGAACAGATGAAAATAAAATAGAAATACTCAGATTATTCATGGATAAGTCTTGTATGGATTGGTACGGCTCAATGATTATAAAATTAACAATGAACTCTGAATGGTCAACATGGAAAAATAAATTCTGTGAAACTTTTGCAAACAAGGGATGGATTCCAGTTACTTATGCATTATTATTTAAATACAAGGATGGTTCATTGTTGGATTATGCTATGAGAAAAGAAAAACTCTTATTAGATATGAGAGAATCAATTGACACCGGTACCTTGATAGATCTTATTGCAGCTGGTTTACCGGAATTAATTCTTAATAAAATTGATAGAGAAACGTTAAAAGACACTGTTGATTTATTTAATGAAGTGAGCAAATACGAACAATTGGTAAATAAAAAGAGCTTTGCGGATAAGAAAAAAAGTTTGTATCAAAGAACTATAGGTAAAAATGAAGATAAAAATCCATGTAAAATTTGTGAAAAGCTAAATAAAGGTACTAGGTATCACCCTGAGACTAGTTGTTGGTTTAGAATAAAAGAAGATGATAAAGTAAAGAAAAGTTTTATCAAACATGTGAACAATTCAGTCATAGAAACGGAGTTAAATGAAACTGATCAAAAAAACTAATTGTAACACCATTAATAAATGTCAAACTACTGCTGAATAGAAAAGTAGAAATTGATGGAGTCTATGATTCAGGCTCAAATGTTTCTTTGATAAATTCAAAATTGTTGAATATAAAAAGAAAAGGAAACAATATAATAAACGAAGCAGATTTAGTAACGATTAATGGTGTTAAAAAAACAAGTGGTTTGACAACTTTACAGGTTAAAATATTTGATCTAGAAAAAAGTGTTGATGTATACATTATTGATGACAAGAATTTCAAGTACGATTTTTTGATAGGATTGGACTTGATAAAAAAGTTCAAACTAATTCAAGATGAAGATTTAAAAATAACTCGTAAACAGAGTTTAAACAATGAAAATAATGTGGAAGAAATTTCTACGGATAAAAAAAGCAATGACGCTACACAAGAATACAAAATAAATTTTAATGAGCATGTAAAAGAAGAAGATTTTGAAATAAAAATAAATCATTTGAATCTGTTTCAAAAGTCTGAAATAGATAAACTGATTTGCAAATATGATTCGATTTTTGCGAAACATAAATATGACGTGGGTACGGTTAATGGATATGAAGCAAGAATAGACTTATTGGTGGACAAATATTGTAGTAAGAGACCTTACAGATGCACTGTTGAAGATAAAAAAGAAATAGAAGAACAAATAGCAAAATTACTTGATAGTAAATTAATAGAAGAATCATACAGTCCATTTGCTGCACCTGTTACTTTAGCATTCAAAAAAGAGGATAACAAAAAATCCAGACTATGTATAGACTTCAGAGACTTGAATAAAATAGTAGTACCACAAGCTCAACCATTTCCGTTGATTGATGATCTAATGATAAAAGCGAGGAATTGTAATTTTTTTTCAAGTCTAGATATAAATTCTGCATTTAGGTCGATCCCTTTACGAATTGAAGACAGGAAAAAGACTGGATTTGTAACACAGGACGGACATTACCAATGGACCTGCTTACCATTTGGATTAAAAACCTCACCAGCAATTTTTCAGAGAATATTAAGCAACATATTGAGGAAATATAAACTTACTGATTTTGCTGTAAATTATATCGATGACATTTTATTATTTTCTAAAACATATTCTGAACACATGAATCATCTAACACAGTTGCTGGAAGCAATCAAAACAGAGGGGTTCAGGTTAAAGTTTACAAAATGTACTTTTGCGACAGACCAAGTTAAATATCTGGGTCATATAATACAAAATAATTCGGTCAGACCCATAAAGGATAATTTGATCTCAATAAAGAATTTTCCTGTTCCAAAAACACAAAAGAACATAAGACAATTTCTTGGAAAGATTAATTTTTACCATGAGTATATACCAAGAAGTGCAATAATATTAGATCCGTTGCATAATTTACTCAGGAAAAATCAAAAATTCGTTTGGTCTGATGAATGTCAAATAACTTTTGAGATGATAAAAAGTCTTTTATGTTCTCAACCCGTTTTGGAAATTTTTGATCAAGATTTACCAATCAATATTTATACAGATGCTTCTTTAGAAGGGGTTGGAGCCATTTTAAAACAGACACAGCCTGATGGTAAAGAGCAACCAGTGGCTTATTTTTCAAAAAAACTTAATGAAGCTCAAAAGAAAAAAAAAGCAATATACTTGGAATGTTTAGCTATAAAAGAAGCGGTGAGATATTGGCAATACTGGTTAATAGGCAAATCATTTACAGTTTTTTCAGATCACAAACCACTAGAAAACATGAATCTAAAATCTAGAACTGACGAAGAGTTAGGTGATTTAACATATTATCTATCGCAATATGATTTTAAAATAAAATATGCTCCAGGAAAAAATAACTTAGAAGCAGACTGTCTAAGCAGAAATCCAGTATTAGAATCAGATGAAAATAGAGATGAACAATTAAAAGTTGTAAATTTAATAAAACTACAGGATATTATATTAGATCAAAATAAGAATGAAGAAATTCAAAGTAACAAAAACAAATTGATAGAAAAACATAGTATATATTTAAGAAAAGACAGAGGAAAAGAAAAAATAATGCTATCAGCTAAATTTAGCATCAAACTCCTAAAACATATACATGAATATCTGTGCCACATTGGAATAAGACAAATGCAAATAATGGTAAGTCCACTTTACACTGCCAAAAATTTGACAAAAAATATAAGAAATACTTGCAGAAGCTGTGAAATTTGTATTAAAAATAAATCAAGAGGACACGATCGGTTTGGCTTGATGTCTCACCTAGGTCCGGCCACAAAGCCTTTCGAAATAATGTCTATGGACACAATTGGAGGTTTTGGAGGTTCAAGATCGACAAAAAGGTATCTACATCTATTAGTAGATCATTTCACTAGGTACGCATTTATTCTTACCTCTAAGACGCAAAGTGCTAATGATTTCATAAAACTAGTCAAGAATATAACAGAAACGGATCACATTGGTATGCTTCTCACTGATCAGTACCCAGGAATCAATTCAAAAGAATTTAAGGAATTTTTAAATGACAAGCAGATACCGATGGTCTTCACAGCAGTAAATGCACCATTTTCAAATGGCCTAAATGAGAAGTTAAATCAAACATTAATTAACAAAATCAGATGCAAAATAAACGGAGCAGAAAAAAAGAAAGCCTGGGCAACAATCGCACAAGAATGCGTCAATAAATATAATAAAACTAATCATTCGGTCACTAGTTTTACACCAAGTTATCTTTTATATGGTGAAGATTTCAAAATTTTACCGAATGAATTAAAAGAAGAAAAATCAAATAATGACTGGATTAGAGATAGAAAAATAGCACTTGAAAATACATTGAAATCACATAGCTACAACAAAATACTATTTGATAAAAATCGTAAGCACTATGAATTTAATATAGGAGACATGGTTTATGTAGAAAATGGAAACAAAATAAACAGAAAAAATTAGATGAACTGAAAATTGGCCCATATGAGATTCTAGAAAAAATTTCAAACTCTATATACAGAATAGGAACAAGACACAGAAAAAATGAATCAAATCTTTTTCATATCACAAAACTTATTCCAGTTCTTGCATCCGGAAATAAAGAAGAAGTAATAGAAGAGGATGAGTAGTATACAATAAAACGAAAATTTGTTGTAAATTTTCTTCTCTAAGGGGGGAGATGTAAAGAAAATATATTTCTTATTATTTGATTTAATACTCTTTGGTCAGTAACACCAAAGAGTTTATTATGATAGTTGTACGTGTGCAGAGAGAGATGTCAAGATGACATAGCAGATTGTAAAATAGATTTTTTCGTTGTTAAATATTTTAATAATTTTATGATAACAAGAATCGACTGGTGTAATAAAACGCTTAAAATGTCGTTTCTTTAATTACAGGTTTGTTTTTGTTTATAAATACTTACATCTTTTTAGTTTATATTTTATGTACATAGTAATACTTAGCTTATAAATACATTCCTTTAATTACAGCAACACATTTTGGTTTAATTGTTACACCTCTGATACGAAAACAAATATCTTATATAAATAATACTCAACAGATCGTTTTAAAGACTGACATTTATTCAAAATGTTTTATGAACAATTTACGACCTCAAAACTATTTTTTTCCAAAGACATTATTTTTTTTCAAAAGTTCTTTTTTTTCTAAAATATAAATATATAAAAATCTTGACACGAAACATTTTTAAATTTTTCTATAACGCTTTTGCCGACACTATTATCAGGCGGTTCCTTTCTTTACTCAACTGTGCACTTCATTTATTAGTGATTAAGAGAACTACAAAAATGCCTGTCTCACCTTAGCGCCAGCCGCACGCCTGTCTTAACCGTAAAATACCTGTCAAATGCGGCAAATGCCTGTCAGATGCTAAGTCTAGTCGGGTAAAAATAAATGCTGTGCCGACCTTAAATACAAATAAGGATCGGAGGATAGACTTTGACTTTGAATAAATGGGCAACCCCGAAAAGTTTTATATATGGTAATACTTTAAAATCAGTCAGTTATGTCAGTTTCAGGGTTGTTAGTAGATCTAATGATTTTGATATTTTGCTTTTTGATTTTTCCATAATAGATTTTATTATGTGTACCTATGCTTTACCTCCATACGATGACAAAACTGTTTCAAATCCACACTGCATCGTGCTAAAGTGACTATTCTTTACCAGGAATAAATCAGAATATAAACAAAATAACCTATCAAAAACAAAAAGACAAACAAAGTATCAAATTATTTTTTTGTAGGACAGGACAGTGTTGCCGTTTATAGATTTTCAAATTCTACTGTTTTTAGGGTTCCGTACCTCAAAAGGAAAAAACAAAACCCGGATCACTCGTGTGTCTGTCTGTCCGTCTGTCACAGCCAATTTGCTCTGAATCTAATGGACCGATTAAGTTGAAATTTAGTACACATATGTATTTCTTTAACCCAAACACGAACGTGTAACTTAAATAAATGAATTTTGAATATAGGGGTCACTTTTGGGAGGCAAACAAGAAAAAAAAAAAGTTTTCTGACAGTACCGTGTGACATATCAAATAAAAGGGCTTGTTGCGAGGATTTTAAATATTTTTTTTTTATATAATTTTAAAATAAATACTTTTAAAGATATTTAAGAAATTCGATGAATATTGACCATTCTCCGAAACTACTGGAGCTAAAATTTTGAAAAAATTACGGAGAACGGTTCTTTACTCATAGATTACAGGAAAACCTAAAAGAAGTCTATGGTCTTAAAAGAACATGGTAAATCTCTCAATATTGTGCGTACAAACTTACATTTGCAATTGGGAATGTATGGGAGAACATGTATTTCAACTACAATGTTAAGTTTGTATTTAGGATAAATTCATCCCAACTACGGAACCCTTCACTGTGCGTAGTTCAATACGCTCTTGACCGGTTTTTTTACTTATGCAGATTTAGCGTGACCAGACTAGCGTTAATATGAAACAAATGAATAACTAACATGATGAAAGTTATGAAAATCATTTATTCATGCTTCAGCGATAAGAGGCGACTGTTGTTTTGATGCGGGTTTTCATTGTTTCAGTAAAAAAATACACACGTAGTGATAACAGAAGTTTAGGAAGGAAGTATTTCAATGAAAAAGTGTCACGAGTTCCTGAAATTTTATTGAAAAATCCCGTAAATCGAATGTAAATAATTAAAACAGTGTTTTAGCTCTTGAAAAGTCACCACTTGCCGTCTGTCCATAATTTAATAAACTCGCTTAATATAGTGTGTGCAAGGAATTCGTCAACAATTGGCCGAAATGAAAATATATAATCGATAATGTTTACATAACAATGAATAATAATGTTGAATTCTCGAACATTTGCAGCATCCGTGCAAATTGAAACTGTATAATACACTCGAGAGCAATGAATCCGGGTCACTTAAAGAATGTTAAAAATCTCGGAAACTAAAAATAATAGGTTAATGCCCGACCTCATACAGGTAGGATTGTGAATGACTACCTTCAAGAGATGAACATTACTAGTATGGAGTGGCCAGCGCGCAGCCCGGATATCAACCCGATCGAGCATGCTTGGGACGAGCTAGGCAGATGCGTAAAACAACGAAACCCTCCCCCAATCACGCTTCGTGAGCTCAAAATTGCTCTCACAGAGGAATGGGAGAATATTCCCCAAAATCGTATAAGGAACTTGGTGTACAGCATGCCAAACCGCGTAAACGCAGTAATGGAAGCACGAGGAGGCAATACGAAGTATTAAAATTCAAGAAAATCGTAATAAAGTTCAAAAATTTCATGTTTCCTATTTTTGTTTTAAGGAGAGATCAGCAGTTTTTTTCTTTATGTAATTTTGTGTTAATAAAATGTATGGTGACTCATATTTTTTTTTACTTTCATTTAAGGAGTATTACATTGTCTATTAAATACAATTTATTGCATTAACCTAGCATTTATAGTTTCCGAGATTTTTAGGATTCTTGAAGTGACCCGGATTCATTGCTCTCGAGTGTATATTAAACAGTACCAACTGAAGTTACATACAGAAAACCGAATGAGAGATCGTGGCCCCCGGCAACAGGACAACCGAAAGAACAGGGTGGGTTTTACTCAGTAAGAGACACGCCCTTCCGCTCCGCCCAGAGCGGCAAAAGTTATTTGATAACTTCCCAGCCAAAAAAAAAAGTATCATCTTATTATTGAAACTGTGTATACAGTTACAACTAACCGACAACAACTGACCCTTATCCCTTAACCCTTCCTTTGTCCCTTAACTGCCATATTGGGAGAAAACTGTTATTTTTACTAAAAGTTGTCACTTTTATTAAGATTTTAAAACATTAGTCCTTGCACAATTTGCAACCTGTACCTTAATTGCGTAATCAAATCGAAACAGATTGTGATTGTGTTGTACAATCTGTTTCGATTTGAAACAGATTGCTAATCTATTGCTTCATAAGTTGGAAAAAAGTCTGCTCAACAACGTAAATAACGCAATGAATGTTGTTGAACTGTCAAAGTGAAACAAATTAGGCATAATTGTTTACGAGAATAAGTAACGTAATTAGGGTACAGTTGTGCCAATAGGTACCTACCACAGTCAGCTGAAAGTTCTTTTGTCTTTGATGAACTGAATTTTTAAATCTTTTATGCACAAGTGAGAACTACACAAATGCGAAAGTTTAAAGCCATATACAAGGTATTAGGAATTCTGTTATTTTAAAATTAGACCTGATATCGGGCCAGGCACCTCTGAAAATGATACTTTGAAAGCCAGTACCTACCAACGTTCAATACGTGAATTCGTTTAAACTCATTTATTTATTTTTTTCTAATGCTTATGGGCGTTTTGTGTCCCTCAAAGTGTTAATGCGTAAATAGGTACTTACATCCGGTTTTCAGTAATTTCCGTAAACCTTGCCAACTAGCTACGTCTGACGTCCACAAAAACCTTGTTTTCAAAATGCTGCAGTAAACTGTAGGTGACAAACCGCATTAAAAAAGGTTGTATACAAAACTGAGTCACAGCATTTAACGTTTGTGGCGGAAATACTTACACATAATGATCTCACATTTTATAGCTTTTATTGCCGCCGTGTTGATTATTGTGTTCAAAGTATACAAATGGGGTGCCTACTCGTGCTAGTAATCACCAATGATGATAATTTTTGTCTTGGTCCAGTGGATGGCGAACTCGTTTTTTAAGTTCGTGAATCACCGAGTTCTGGATGCGATCTATGTGATTGGGCAAAGTATAGTAAGTTCGTCGAGTCGTTGAGCTCCTTAAGTTCTGAGTTGAGCTCCTCGATTACTGACAAATGCTTTTACTGACTGGACGGTCCACTCAAATCTGTATGGTTCTTTCCTAAAAAGACCATTTCATACACTTATGTACGTGATCCTCCTGACCAATAGCATTGAAATGAACCTTTTTGGCGCAGCCGTGAGGCACACACTGTTGTTTTTAAACATTATTTTTATCTTTGTTATTTGTGTTTTGTGTTTCACGAACTGCGTCCAAATAAATGTTTTTCTTTCTTTCTTTCTTGCTTTCTTTCTTTCTTTCTTTTATCTAGCTTATTTTTAATATGACGTGTAAAAGTGATTCCGATACTTATCCTATTTACAGAATAAACAGTCATTTTATGTCATAACTTCGATTTAATTCGATAGAGCGATACTTTTATGCCGTCCTTTGTTTCAATAAACCCTGGCCTCGCTGATACAACCTGCACTGTCTTGGTGGTCAGTTTCGGCTGTCATATTCAAATTCAAAATATTGTATTTTATCTATGGGCACTAAGTTGTAATAACAGAAGTTAGGTGCATGACTGTTGCTGTATAAAATTGGTCGTTTCCTATGGAGAACCGGCAAGAACATCACTACGAGAATCACTAGTCTTCATCAACCATTTTCTTTTTTGACGCAGTCGTGTCGAAGTCACGCACTGCTGTTGTTAAAACATTATTTTCATCTTTTTCTTTTTATTTGTATTTTGTATACGAATTATTGCCAAATAAATGTTTTTCTTTTTTCTTTAATTTTTCATCAGTAAATGTATTGTATTATCAGCACACTTATATCGAAGACTCGGTCAAGTATCTTTTCCTTCGAATAAGCTGAAAAAAACCCCCGGGTTTATCAGTTTTTTAAATTACTTTTTATTTTCAACCTTTTAACTGTCTATCATTTCTCATTCCAAATTATATTTAAACATATAATTCGTATATATTTCTGTAATGATCCTACAAAACCCTTCATTTTGATACCGCACTCGATATTGGGCCTTTTTTCTAAATTTTGGCGCATTCATTTTATTTTTTTTATAACTTTAATATTCCCAGTGACACTCGCGCAATAAAGACGAATCTAACGACATATCAATAATCAAAATCGGTTCAACCATTTAGTAGTTACCATAGTGACGGACGTACATACGTACATTCGTACAGGTCAAACACGAAACCCTCGTTTTTTGGCTTCGCCGCAGTCGGGTAAAAATTACTGCTCTCCAAGCCAGAACCACAGCTAAACGGGGACTGACCATTTGCATTCACCGGATGACGCGCTAGCTGACTAACATCGGACACCTGTGATTACTATGGTAAAGTCCCTGCCGGGGATTGGTCGCAAATTATAACCTTTTTGAGCGTCATTTCTATTGGTAGAGCAGAAAGTAAGGTGCCAAAGAAACGATGGATGGACTGTGTGAAAGATGATATGGCTAGAAAGGGGGTGACTACCGAGATGACGACTGATAGAAGTATGGCAGATAACGATTATGTTGCACCGACCACAAATAAATTGGGATAAGGGGAGGAGAATGATGATAGGTATAATGAGAGTAATGTAGGTATACAGGGTGGCAGGGACATCGACGCGAAAACTATTACCATGGATTCAGTACATGATTCTGAACCCCCTTGCGTTGAAATTTTTCATCGATTACTTTTAAAAAATCTGCTCTTTCATAGAAAAGTGCAATACGTACGCGGTCAAAATGTATGGAACACCAGTATTTTTTTTAAATAGAAATAGAAAATCATTTATTTGCTAAACACATGGTATAAAATATAGTAACGTTAATAATGTGAACAGACCTGTTTTGCTTATTAGCTATAAGCGTGCAAATTCTACAAAATATTTTTTACCCTGTTGAAAATTTGTTCTGTTGGTTATTTTAGTAGGTACTAAAAATTTGATTTTTAAATAGCAATCAAAGATTTATTTTCAATAATAATAAGATTTTTTATTACTTTTAGGTAATTTTATTGCGAGGGGGAGAAGAGAAATGGAACAAAAAAGTCACCCTATGGCATCCTAGGGAGGAGAAGAGAAAGAAAGGGAAACCTTTGAAAATATGGCAGAATGACTTGGTGAGGACGGCAGGAAAGACATGGACTAAACAAGCAAGGAACAGGGAGAAATGGAACGGGATGGAGGAGGCCTTTGCGAAAGGGCACACAGATTTTCACACAAATAAATAAAAGTATAAGTGAGGCAGGAAATAAGAAGCGTTTTAGCTACACCTTTCCGAGCATACCCTTACTATCATTCGTAATTTCGCCCAAAAGATCTTTGATCTTCCTTTTCAGTCTTTTCTTATTAGTGTTAGCTTAGTATCTATGCTAGAATGGAAAATATACTTGGCATCTCTCTCTAGAAGTGATTGATGACTCTCTGGATTAACCAGAAACGATTTCGATATTAATCGATTTTGTCTTGAACATCACTGAAATGTAAGTAGGTAAATTGGACTTTAAATCTGACTAGTGAATCTAAACCAGCACTCTAGAGAAAGCTAGACATGGGCATGACCTGAGGATATTGGTATTAAAAAGTAATTGGATTGCGGAGGTCAGATGTCAGTCAGTCAGTGTCAAATACTAATATAGAGTCCCCAATAACAAATCCATATAATATTATTGTGTCGTGGCAAGATTGTAAGTATATTAATTATTATCTAGACTCTTTTTTTGTTTCCATTTTTTATTTCTTTTTTGTTACTTGTATTATAATTATGTTGTGTTGTGTGCCTTTGTGTCTAAAAACCTGTGAAAAACCTAATAACACTTTCGAACCCAGGACCTCATGCACAGCAGTGCGCTTGCCACTAGACCAACCACTAACGAGGGTCTAAAATAAGGTTAAAAACTGAAAGCTCATAATAGGTGGCAGCACAGTTGTACGTCTTTAAACCGCCATTGTTGTGTTTCTGTTTACTTTTGTATCGATCACAAATTATACGAAAACTAGATAAATATGTATGAGATTTAGAGTGTAGCACTATTAAAAGACGAGCTAAGGACAGAGGAAGCGTCTACCACTGGTAAAAAAGCAGCTTTAGTGGAAAAGTCAACAAGTTATGAACGTTTTAAGATTCATAGGTTATTTTGTATTTGTTGACTTTAAGTTCGTTTTTTGTTAAAGACTGGAGGCGTACGAAAGAAATAACCTGATCAGAGTTGAAAACCAACTCGGGCATGATCTTCCTGACTGAAAAACCTCAGAGATAGCACTTCTAGCACTGATCTAATATGATAATATAAACACACTCATACTTTACTATAATTAACATAATATCACATCACGAGTGCCTGTATGTAATAAAAACAGACTTAGTTCTCTTGGGAGCATCACCTATAAACCACTTTCTCCCACAAAAGGCTTAAAGGATAGCACATCGTCTCGACGAAATATTGCATTCCAATTTTTTTCGGAGAACTTTTTCCCACAGTTTTCTTCTTATAACATTTTTGACAAATACATGAGTCCTCGTATTTTTGCAATAAACAACTGCGCAACTGGGCTCAATAATTAATTATGCGTAAAAGAAGTCCCTTGTTTACAAAAAATGTACGGCTAGCTGTCAAATTATCAGACGCTGGAGATCAGCGCCATCTGAAGTGAGCATGTGGCAGTTTTTACCCCCTTTGACAATTGGCAATTGACAAACGAATTATCGTGAAGAAATATGGCTCGTTAGACTGAAAGATTTAACAGCTATTATTATCTACCTACTTAGTAAAAGACAGAATTGACGTGACTGATGTGATGACTCTAAGTCACGAGTATTTCTATGCTAATGTAAACATAACCAAATTATATTCAATATTATGACGGGCTTTCAGCCTTTCAGGTAATGTAAACAATGATTTACTTCGGTTTCAATCATGTTATTATATTAACACACACTCACACTGACACTTGTATGAAATATTAAAACAATGATCCGGAAGCATCAAAGTTATCGTTAATAATGTAACTGTTAAATACTTCAAATAATTTATTTTAAGTTGTAACCTATTCAATCAATAGTGAAGAATTGACTTTAAATCTGTTGTGAAGACACTTGTATTTAAGTACCTATTTAGCTACCTGCCTGTGCTTAAAAAAAAGCGCGAACCTGGTCCTTTTTTGCTGTAGGTTAAATAAAATTATTTGAAAATAAGGCCAATGCTCTTTTGACTGTTAACATTATATCTATATAAGCATTATTATCCTCCCCGTTAAATTTGATGGAAAAATAAGCATGAGAAAACGTGAAAATGACACCTCCGTACAAATTGGTTGATACCGGAATTAGTCACCAAAGAAAATGTTTTCAGTAAATAGCTTCAGAGCGTACATAATTGAGTGTGGGTTCTAAGTTCCACGAACTCTTGTCAATAATAGAATTTTTAATGGTTTTGGTCATCAGAAATAGATATTTTTCTACAGTTTTGTACGCTTCTATATTTTAAAATAATAGGGATATAATTATACCTTATCGCGTCAGCTTTTGGGTTAAAAGGCTTATCTTATACTTACCTACTTCTCATAATTGTTTTTATTTTTTTTAATTATGACAACATCGATAATTCACGACCCAATAGGTACCACCTACCTACCATTGCCTGCCTACCTGAACTGCTTATTATTAATTTTGGGATTTTTAAATTAACAAGGACATTTCTAATATACTAATAATTTTGAAATATATAGTACTTATTATCCTTTATTTTTTTTTTCCTTTTGCCGATTTTTGTTTTTCCTGTTGGTATATTCCTCTTTCGATCTATTCATATTTTTTTTTTTTTTTAAATAATAATGATATCTTTTTTTCAAAATCAATACTTTCGGGATCTACAACTTTAATTTCACTAATATACCCGTATAGGTAATTAAAATTACAGAAATCGATTTTATTTCGATTCAAAGTTAAATAGACTCAACATAACTTATCAGTGATTGGCTTAATAACCATTATAGCTTAGATCTCAACTACTTTTTAATGAATTCGCTCATAGCATAATTTTAAAACTAATTAGTGTCAACTGTCAATAGCTATACAAATTACTTCCATTACACAAAAGTATAGTAATGATTTGTAGTTCACGCTTCATTTAATTGTAATTAAGTAAATAAAAAAAACAGCTGGTTCCTCATCTGTTTTTTTAATTAATTTGTTATTTATGGTCTAGCCTTTATAAAACAAACAAAATAAAAGCAAGTACGCAAGACGTTTGATAAAACACGCAATTAAAAAAAATCTTTTACCTATGTATTTTTTTTTTAATGTAATTAACTGAAATTTAGTAAGTAACTTATTTTTTTATGGTAACTATCCTAAAATTGATAATTTAACTAATTATGCTCTACTTACCAGCAAAGAAAAGTCCCACTTACACACAAACTTATTTCACTATTCATATAACCACAGACACAAAACCAAAATTATTTCCTTTGCCCGAAAAAGTAAAACTATTTTCCCGCCAACGCGCGACGTTCGACAACCGAAATTGCGCGCGAAGTGACAGCAATAGCGGACGGCGAGGTACTGTCACCGACAAACGTGGTGGCTCGAGAAGGTCGAAGCGAACTGTGGAGTCGTTGCATCGTTTAGATATTGTTCGTAAGCATTTGTATCAACAGCAGCAGGAAACAATTCGCACCCACCTGTCGACTGAGAGTTTAGCTATCCGGAGTATTCCGGAGCCCGGATTACATTTTGTAGTTAACTGTCTTATATTATTGAAATAGTATCAGAATGAGTATTGGAAAACGAAAATGTATGAATGCATGATTTATAAACTTTAAAATTCATAAAAGAAGAGGTAGGTGAAATAAGCAAGGCTTAATACCGGTTAAATTTTCAAATCGTTATTATGTACTTGACGCAAAAACCTTTACATTCGGTTTCGCTCGTTGAAACCGATTTATATTAACCGGTTTTGGAGGAGTCTTTACATAAAGGTTTTTCGGATTAAACGTTTTAGAGCAATATTAACCGGTTTTTTGTTTAGCTTTTATTCAGCGCGGCATCCTCACAAGTAGTCACAAGTTGCAACGCGTTTACTGTCATGCCGCTCATCGTATAAACCTGTTAATTTAGGTTAAAATAAAGTTCTTAAAACGTTCAGATTCTTAAGAAAAGTTCGGAGTAAAACCCAAATAAACCGGTTTTGGACCGGTATTTTTTAAACAGGTTCCGAGCCTTGGAAATAAGTAGCTATCAGTTTTACTTTCTCTTTCTACGCCAAATCTATCATTTAGGTAGGTACCTACCTACTGACAATTTCAGCTTTAGTTAGATCAGAATCTTAACTGATTAAATTGGTAATTCTACTCATTTCTACTCTATAGTCTTTCTAAATTCTAAATTAACAGAAGTCATAAAAATACATTTGTTAAACAAAGTCAATGTATTATTTAGATTATTTGTGAACATTGTTGGAGAAACAATTATACATGGCTATTGTTGATACATTCCGCTCAGATAAAACATTTTACGACGACAAATATTTATAATGAAGGCTTATAAGTAATACCTAAGTAAAGTAACAACACAAATTTTCCAGAACTGCCATAAAACTTGTTACAACAACCACATTTTACTTTTGGACCGATACCTACTTTTATCTTAAAAAAAAAAAAAATCTACTGCAGGATAAAGACCTCTTCTCATACAGACTAGGCACGAGCATATTGATCACCACGCTGCGCTGGCTCAAGACGGGTTGGCAATCTCAGACACGATGTTTTCCTTCACCGGTGTCAGTAATGTCGAAGATAATCTCTGAAAGTAAGTACATATTAATTGAAAAAGTCACATTGGTGTTTGTCCAGATTTGAACCCACAAACTCATGCATGAGAGGGTCCACTACCAAAAAACAATCATTAAAAAATGAACACTGTACACTACAGCTTTGTTCTGTACGCTACAGTTTCTGCTTCTGGAAAGGTACGAAAAAACTCAATTGCAAACCCACTGTTCCTCTAAATGTTGACGGAGTAACTAAGCCGCGTGACATTGCGAACGTGTTTAAAAGTCTTTTCCAGATCGAACCTCCTTCCTGTGTGCCGGAAATGCTCAATACTAGTGAAATCAGACAAAATACGCTTGGGCCGGAGTAATACCATCTTTTACTTCTAACCATATATCTACTGTTATAACACATATGACGAGGAGTAAGTCCCCAGGCCATGATGGAATTAGTATTGAGCATTTGCAGCATGCAGGGGTTCATCTGCCAAGGGTTCTAGCAATGTTTTATAGATTTTGTTTAAGACAATCTGCCTGATGAGTCTATGAAGACCGTAGTTGTGCCAATAGTCAAAAATAAAACTGGTGACGCATCAGATAACAGTAATTATAGGCCTATTTCGTTAGCAACTACCGTGGCGAAAGTGCTGGACAGTCTGCTTGATCGCATTTTGAACAGCCACATAAAGCTGAACGACGCTCAGCTCGGTTTTAGGAGCGGGCTGTCGACAGAAACGGCAGTTCTATTTTCTATGCCTCAAACACCCTGTCCGGTACTACAACGATAGAGAGACTTCGGTCTGCGCCTGTTTTTAGACCTTTCGAAAGCTTTCGATTTGGTGTCCTATGATATACTAAGGCATAAAATGAGAACAGAAACCAGCCTCCCAGAAGAAGTCGTCAACATTTTTGATTATTGGTACAACAACCAAGTTAATGTGGTAAAGTGGGCGGGAGCGATCTCCGATGCGTACAGACTGAGGTGTGGAGTAAGGCAAGGAGGTTTAACTTCGCCTCTTCTCTTCAATCTGTACGTAAACGGAGTCATCGAGAAACTCAGCGTTAACAAAGTTGGCTGCTCTATAGACGGACATCAGCAACAACATCAGCTACGCAGACGATACGGTGTTGCTGGGTCCCTCTATAAGCCGTTCGAAAACTTCTCGCTATATGTATGGAATACGGCGGAGCCCATGGGCTCAGGTATAATGTAAAGAAGAGCGAGCTTTTGGTGTTCTAATCAGCAAGTCATAAGGTCACACACGTACCACCCGTCCACATAGACGGTGTTTGTTTACCCGAAGTTTCGCGTTTCAAATACCTGGGCCACTGGGTCTCGGATGATCACTCAGACTACGAGGATATTGAGAGAAAGCGCTGGGCGTTGGCTGTCCGATGCTCGTAGATTTGCACGCTGCAGTAAAGCAGTAAAAGTAACTTTGTTTCGGGCGTTTTGCCAATCTTTTTATACGTGGTGGTCAAATATACGCAGAAGACAATCTGCGCCCTGCGCGTTTAGTACAACAATGCCTTTAGAATGTTGATGCGGCTGCCGAGGCACTGCAGCGAGTCGGGCATGTTTGCCGTCGCTCGTATTGATAGTTTCCATGCCATCCTCAGAAAGAGAGCTGCATCGTTGCTAAGTCGTGTGAGCAGCAGTGGCAACAGCATTCTTAGCGTTGACTGCTGGCAGAATTGACTGTCCAATATTGTGGCATTGTGTACAGTTACATGTCTCAAAGAACAGTAACTGACAAAATTATATTGATTTTTGTTTTTATCATAATTAATTTTAATTTTTTAATGTATTTATTTTAAAATATTTTTGATGATTTTAAACATTTTAGTCATTTAGAGATGATTTTGATTTTGTTTTTCTGAGTAACGTAGTCTGATATTTAATCTTAGTATGATTGTGGTTTGTATTTGTATATTTGGTTACTAACATCATTCTTAAGTATACTAACAAAAATATGGATCATTGTGTCTGAAATAAATATTTAAATTAAATGAAACTACTACTGTACAGATAGTAATTTGACAGGTGCAAATGTCAAACACCAAATTGAAAAAATCAGAAAAAAACAGATTTGAAATGTCAAATTACTATCTAGGATTAAAAACTAACTTTACCAGCATTGAACGGATAAATAATAGTACCTAACCCTGACTATTGACACCATTTTTCGTCTTCTGTCGAGCTCCTGCTGTCAGAAACTGTGCTGCCACACACTGAGAACGAAGCGGTACGTTCGTTTAGCTTCGCTCATGTAGATACCGGGTCTTTTCATACTTCGGTTCAACTTCGCAGTGTGAACCGAAGTTGATTCGAGAAATTGGGAGTACTTTTAACTCTCACGTACCTTCTTCAATCCACAACAGACCTTGGACCTATCTAGAAACCATGGACATCATACCTAGCAGTCATGTTAACATTAGCTAGAAAATCTATTTATAATTACTAGCCCACGGCTTCGCTCGCATTGAGGTCGGAAATTATCCAACGGGAACGTACTCTCAGGATAAACAGTATTCTATGTCCTAACCCAGGTAATAGTCTACCCATGTGCTAAATTTCATCTAAATCCGTTCAGCCGTTTTAGCGTGAAAGCGAAAAAACAAACTCACTTTCACATTTAATACGTATATAAATTATACAACATGTAAAAATAACCCTGTCCGATCCGTGAGAGTTTTGTTAGGTATCGTACTGAGAGTCTATTTATGTGGTCATTTCTAAGAAAAACAAAAAAAAAACTACGCATTTTTTTCAATTGGCAATTTTATCGGACCCATGACATGGGCGCGGGTGGCCGTTGTTTAGCGGGTGTCTATGTCACGGCTAAAACCCGAAGTGCAGCTACACCTAGTTTTAGCCGGCTGCAACTAGGTGCGGATGCTAGCAGTTGGTTAAATTTAGTTGTAGCAAATGAAAATGGCTGAAAGTTAGGTTAGGTTAGAACTGTGACCACATACCACACCGCACGAGCCGAGTGAGCGAAGCGAGCGGTGCCGTGGCAGCGGACGGCGAGTGCCATAGAACTGCTACCGGCCACACCTAGTTGTAGCCGGTTAAAACTAGGTGTAGCCGCTCTTCGGGTTTTAGCCGTAACATCTACAAGTCATAACTTATGACCCCTATTGAAAATTTGCGCCCTTATTTAAATAGCAATGACTTTTTTATTTTCAATAATAATAAGATTTTTTATTACTTTTAGGTAATGTTATTGAAGTACCTATGAGCCCCTTTCGGATCGGACAAGGTTTTTTTTACATATTGTATTATACAATGTCGCCCGCATTTTTCTGAATATTTATGAAAAAATATCGAAAAATAACTTTAAAAGCGGGGTCTATCTTGACTTTTTTTTGCGTTTTTCGTAATATATATATTTTTTTTTTTTCAAAGTATGGTTTTATTAACTTACACTTGTGTTTTTTTTTTTAGAAAAAAATATTTTCACCGTCGTAGTTAATCCGATAAAATAAGCCATAATCTTTTAGAAATAATAAACTGATTCCAAATCGAGCCAATAACGTCGGAGATATGGCAAACGCTACTCAAAACATAAAAAAATAATAACATGAAAAATATTAAAGATAGACCCCCCTTTTAAAGTTATTTTTCGATAATTTGTCGTGAATATTCTGAAAAATACTGACGGGCACATGTCGATGGGCGACATTGTATATGTAGTTAGGATATTCGTCAGCTCATGCGCGTACAGAGAAGTATTTGCTAAGAGTTTATTATCTACAAGATCTAAGACAAGATACGTCGTGTAGGTATCTAATCGCGATCCATTTGGCACTCGACTCAAAGTCAAACGGAATGAAGCTACATTGTCTGTTGTTTTCGTTTGCTGCAGTAATAAATCGTATAACGCGGATATCATTTTTATCAGTAAGTAAGTAGGTAGGTACTAGATACTATCCACAAATAATGTCTTCAGCTGAGAACAAAAGCTACTGGTTAAATTTCCTTAAAAGGTCAAACATCTCAGCAAGAGGAAATGTGGTCAAAGCCAGGATTACATTTGATAGTGGGTGGTGTACACACGGCTACACATCAAGCTATACATGTCCATTATAAGCTGACCTCGCACTGTACGGAAATCCTATACAATACGAGATCAGCATAAACTGGAAACCGCGTGTACGTACGGCAAATCTATGACGAAAGAAAACTATCCATCTGGCAATTCACATTATTTATGTATGACTTGATGCAGATAAACTATTTGAATGCTCGTTCTGAAGCGATATCTCCAAGTTTTGACGTCAGGACCTTGAGATAATCACGTACCTACCTAGCCTGAAATATCGGTAGGCTATGCTAGGCACTGCTGAAAGCTGGGGAAGACTTGTATGTAACGAACCAGGTACACCTATAAATAGCACATCAGAATCTTACTACTCTTAGATAAAATAAAACAAGAACTAAACAAGATAAAAATAACTAGAATTTCTTGTCAAGTGTCGTATGATCAGTTTATTTAATTCAAATTCAAATTAAAAAGTCATTTATTCAAACTAGGCTGACAATCAGCACTTTTCGAACGTCAAAATTACTTAACACAGTCCCCCAAAATGCCCACCCTTCACCACTTCCTAGTGCCTTAAGCTGGAAAGAAGAAGTTGCGCAACAAACTCCCCAGCAGCACAGCTGTCTGTTCAGTTAGAAATGATTCTATACAAGGAAATGAAATTGTTTATTCTGTAAATAGGATATCGGAATCACTTTTACACGTCATATTAAAAATAAGCTAGTTGAGTTCGGCGTTTCCTATCTGACTCTACTACTCTGAGAAGAAAGGCTGAACCAAACTCAGAGGTCACAGTCTCTTTTAAAGTCCAGACATAATCTTGGTCAGGCCATTTGAGGACCATGTAGATTAGTGTCTGAAATGGTCTTTTGAGGAAAGAACCACACAGATTTGAGTGGACCTGTCCAGTCAGTGCAAGCATTTGTCAGTAATCGTGGAGCTCAACTCAGAACTTAAGGAGCTCAACTCGACGAACAATACCACAGAAAGGACATTTGAGTAGGCCGCATAAACTACTCAAACTGCTCAATAGTATGCAAAACAATTTACAAATGCAGCACAAAAAATAATTTAAATGATTAATTATTGGCCATATGCCAGCTAGCACACGCCAATATACTAACCAAAAACATCGAGAACTATACGCAAGCAGAAAAAAAATAAAAATAAACATAAACAGAACTAAATACCTAAATAAAGCCTCCAGGCATAAAGGGCGTGCCCGCTTATATAAAGCTATATATAGCTGTAATGCTTAGATTCTTGCTTAATGCTAATGAAGCCTATGTCTAATCTATAAGAAAGGAGATAGAGTGGTAGCTACCAGTACCACAGTTTTTAATAGTTTGCAGTGCTTTCAGACGTATTCAAATATACCTACCATTTAGAAGATGGATAGACCTATTTCTATCAATGAAGCTTAGACGTTATTCCGTAACTAACGACTTGGGTAAAGGTATCAACATTATAAAAGGACATACGGGGTATGTTTGGAAACCAATTTTTTACGTCACTTAAAATATGGCAAAGGAAACCGCTAAATAGTAGGTACACACGGCTACACATCAAGCTATACATTTCCAGATTATGCTGACCTCGCATTGTATAGGATTTCCGTACAATGCGGGGTCAGATTATACTGGAAATGTATAGCTTGATGTGTAGCCGTGTGTACGATATAAAAGCGTCAACTAAGTAGAATACAGATTATCCATTGATCCTGTCGCAATATGCAGCAATAACGACTATAAGCACACAACAGTAACTGGACTTCATCGTTGACAGCCTTGTTCCAATCACAGCTGAGTAGGCCTGCTTATTTTATGCCATGCTTCTCTGGTCTATGCGTGACTCATCCAGGTCTTACCCGCGTTCATTTAGGCGATGACCAGACGATGGACAATTTGTCCGCGGACATTTTGAAATCGCATGGAAATCCAGGCATTATGTCTTACGTGCGCATTTGACTTCCGTACGATTCCACATTGTCCATCGATTGCTCAGCGCCTTATAGGTCATCCACCCATCTAACTGTTGATCTGGACTGGACAGAATTGGACTTACCCAAACAGAATTGTCTTTATGGATCACGTTGGATATGGAAAGGCTATTGACGACACACAATCTAGGTCGCCATTTTTTAAATCTGATGCGAATTGACGACCTCGACTGGAGAAGATTGCAAAACGGAATAACATGACATTTCACTGCGGATTGTATCTTTTTATTATTTTGCCAACATCAACGCAAATTGCAGAAAGATAACGGGATTCTGCCATAAACCTCGGTTGGATTTAGTAGCTGCTGTCATAATATCCGCACCTAGCGTTACCATTTCGAAATTTGAAAAGACTGGACCAAAAGCCGGACACTTGCAAGAGGTCCAGACATTTTAGTTTTTCTTTTTTTTCAGTACGTCCGGACAAATGAAAAGGTCGGACAAAGTCCTACGGGGGCAAAAAGCCGGACATGTCTGGACAAATCCGGGCAGATGGTACCTAACCATAACCGCAAGTCCATGGAATTATTTGGATTTTGGCATCTCCTTTATTTCTAAGCAGTAAGGGCGGTTTTAGCAATTCCAGTGTTACTGACGTACTGGTGACTGTACTCTCTACACTACATGTTTCTCACAAATTGTTAACTCTTATCAATTCAAGATTATTCTGTATAGTGTAAAACGTGGAGCTCTCGCTGCGTCAAATGAATCTTAAGTATAGTGTTATCAGTGTTTGGAGAGGCTCAATTATTTTCATAGAATTTATATCTGAATTAACGATGTTTGGATAGTTTAATAGGAGGATTTCGCTTCTCGTAAACCTCTTTATAAAACGTTATCGCGTGATGTTTGATAACAAAGGATGAAGGCTCATGAGGTCATGGCTAACTCGCAGACCGATCAGTAGGACGGTAGAAGGTTGTGGTAACTTGCTAGTAAAGATTACGCGATGGAAGCGGTGAATACTTTGACCGAGACCACTGTTCCGCGTTTCAGGTACGTGCGCGGCGAGATGGGTCATTGCAAGCCGCTCATTCGTCCACGCACACGGCGCGCTGTGTCCCGCCCGCCGCTCCTTCGTCAACGCTGATCCCCACGTCGCCGCAAGTTCCTAAAGCGCGGAACAGTTGTCCCGGTCAAACTATACTCAGACTTACCCTGAGATATGCTAGGTGCCACACAAGTTATATTTTATACTGGTTTCATATACCGTCGAGGAATATCTCTCAGGCCTGCTGGTTTCCTCACGATGTTTTACTTCATCGTTTTTGAAGCAAGTGATAATTAAACAATACGATATCCTTCGGCGGCGGTGATCTCTCGCGTCCGGCCCTGGTTCAGGCCATGATACGGAGCGAGAGGAAATGGGAGGCCGTCGCCTTCTTCTACGCAGCGGTAATGCCCGCGAAGGAAGAGGCGGAACGCGTGAGGGAGAGGCAAATGTCGCACCCTCACGCCCCTTACCGCTGCAGGAAGACACGCGCTGGGCGTCGGGAATTGCAGGCTGATTTCCGGCTACCGTAGGCGCGGGTTTGCGTACGGTCAGCAATGGGTAGCTCACAGTCCGATAAGGACCAGGCCCGGGTCGACGACGCGTTGTGTTTCACGAGCGCCTCTAAGAGGTATCAGCAGAATTGACGGGGTCCGGGGCCGATGCCTGCCGGGGTTGCGAAGAAAACCGAAGGACACGGGTGGGTTTTAGTCAGTAAGAGTCTGACACGCCCTCCCGCTCCGTCCAGAACGGGAAAAGTTATTTGATAATTTCCCATCCAAAAAAAAAGAAGTGCATGCCTTGAGACCTATGACTTGGTAGTCTGACGGTCACACCACTAGGCTATCACAAGCAGTTGATAGAATAGTTATGTTAGAATAGAATGTTCTTCACCAGAGCGGTGTCCTGAAGGCCAATTCCCGTAATTTCAAAACGCAAAAAATTTTAAATCTCATCTCGGCGACAAGCAATGCCAAAAGCTTGTCAGAAAATGTAGGTAATAGGGGTTTGTTTACACGGGTCGACTTTTGCCGCACGGCGAAAATCGATCATCTAAATGACAGTTCGACTAGACCACAAGTGACTTAAATCGCTAGCCCCAAAATTGGGTGCCATCCAACTTTTGCCGTGCAGCAACAAGCCGCATGCCGCGGGTGACTAAAATCGACCGTCTAAATGGTCAGTTTATCAGTTGCAGGCGATCGTCCACCGCATGAGGTGTTTTTTGCGCTACGTACGAACAAGTCGCATGCGATTTTTGTCGACCGGTGTAAATGGTTGATTTTTTAATTATAAACGATGCGACTGGTGACTTGCCGAACGTCTAAAATCGACCCGTGTAAACCCCCATAAATTAGACGTAATTTTAACAGATTCAGACTCGAGTTTAGAATCCGAATACAGAAATTGCCCTTCGGGTTAGCTTGTCAGCTTGTTAGCTACAGGAGGGTACAAATGACAAAACAAATTATTTGTATAACTCATTTATTTTATATTCACATTGTAGTTACGAGTTTCAAGAGGTGAAACACCAGCTTTTACATATAAAATGAGAACAAAAATATTTCACAAAAAATAACTAGGTATAAGAGAAATGCGTTCCAACGAAAGCTAATAATGTTTGTATTAACTAGAACTCGCTATAATCATGTTATAGCAAACGATACTTAATTTAACTATATGTACTTGGCAGTTATATTGCGAGTCGAGAAGTGAAACAATGATTAATACTGATCGATGCCAAGCGGAGCCGATAGGAGTCAACGCCGACGTCGTAAGTAACGCAGAACATGTAAACAATACACTATCACGGTTTTAGAGGGGAGTGATTGACTCTTCCCAGCCCTCAAGTTCCCAAAGTTAAAAAAAAGCTATACAATAATTGACTAAATACCTTAAAACGCTATGGTAAGCGTGATGATACACAAATTGTGAAGTAAACAAAATAACATCACACGCAGTAAATAGCCTTGTAAAGCTGTATCAAGCTAACTTCACGAGAACTTCCAACTTGAACTGAACAGACAAGCTACACAACTTTCGTTTATAGTCCGCGCGACTGCTAGTCACCGCTTGAGTTATGTGAGCTGTGTGATGGGGGCGGAAGACTAAAGCCAAGCTCAGTCTGCCAATTTTGTCAAAGGCGCCCTACCCCGTCTCACCGCTCATATACCTCTGGCGGTAACTAGCAGTCGCGCACGGACTATCGCTACTTCATTGTAAGTCATTCAAACAATCAATGTATCTCCACGTCACAAATAATAAACTAAGGTCATCGCACAATTTTATAAATGTCTAGATTCAGACAATCCAGAGTACTAAGACATTAAACTATCATTGAGCATAATTATATAAGAAAACGGCAGTCAACTTAAACACAATTATCGAAATAAAAATGCTATATTGAGTATAGTGAGATAGGTCAAATAATAAAATACATTCGGGGAAGCAAGCACGTACGGAACTTTAGTATTCAGGGGTCCGTAGCGTAAATATAGAACGTTCAATTGGTCGATATTATATATAAAATGCACAGGAATTATCCTGTTTATTAAATGGGGTATCAAACATTAAAATATCTCCAAAATCTTTGTACATTACAAGTGAGAAATTAAAGTATCGAACATTCCAATTATCGCAATTAAGTATATTATTAAACTGATTTTTTTTTTTATAAATTTTATTATCATAGAAATAAAGTTTCATAAGTGCTTGCTCGAACTACAAGCCCACAAAATTGAAATAATTCATTTCATTTGTAAGCCAAGAAATTCTACGAACTAAATCGAAAAATAATAAAAAAATGCATGTTAATTGAATATACATTATAGGCCCTTTGTAAAATGTTACAAATATAATATATGAGGAAGACGAAATTAAAATTTAATGTCAAACATATTGCACTAATTACAAGGACTGTCGAAGTTTGTATCAAATACATGGATATCGTTAGAGAACGCACAGACATACTGCGGTCTAGCGTTCTGCGATCCATTGAGGTAATGAAGTTCCCATTGGACGCAAGAAATCTAACGCGGAACGCAGTCTGTTTGGGCGAGCTCTAAACCTAATTCGTATTAAGCTCGCTATTTAGTCGAGTGTCCAAGAAAAACTCGACTTAAGTAGAATTGATTTGTTCACACACGTCTAGCTACTAATTCCACTCGACTAAATCACAAGTTACACAAGTTTGTTCAGCTTCATCGAGGTAAACAACCGTCACATCGCAAGAATCGCTCCACACGTACATTGAATCAATTCTTACCAACTAACGTAAACCTAAACGTAACACATAGTTTGGACTAGGTTCAGTGCCCGACTGGTTACCTCGATCAACCGCTGGCAGGACTGCTCGCCATGATATGTTTGACCATCGACAACAAAAAAAAATATGACAAACATCTGTATACAAGCAGTAACTTAAAAATGCTGTAAAATGTACTTTACTGCGCTATATAATAGATGTAACTTTCCATATTTATGGCCAAGATACAATATTATATTTACTACTGGTATGAGTACATAAGCGCTTTACAAATCATAATGTAAAATCATATCAATGAATCACAACATCTACTACGCTAGTCGACAAAACAAATCGCGTAGCTTAACTCCTTAACCTAATTTCAAAGGCCTTGTAACTAACTACCCTTATATCCTTTAAGAATTCCGATTATAAGGTCACCATTTCGTTACGAAAACAGCTTCATTATATCACTTGAGAACAAATTAACTAATTACAAAAAAAATGTAACTTAAAATCGAATTGTTTAAAAATAAAAATAAAAACGAATGACATTTGATTCTGTAGAAAAATGTTAAATTATTTTAGTCACACAAGTTCGCTTAATCTACAATTTCGAGGGGGAATTTTTGTGCGAGTAAGCTCGTTGCTTGCGGCGCTCGACTTCGACTTCGGGAGTCGTCGCGCAAGATCGTCCGAGCCGCGAAAAATTCGGCCCTCGAAAGCTAACGAGTCGTTATCGGTGAAACGATCGGGGATCGTTTCACGGTGGTCGAGGGTTTCCCTAACGCTAAACGAGACTCACAGGCACTAACACCGACACACCCGAACGTTCACGTCAATAATACATAGAAAACCGTAAAACTCGGGGGTACTCTCACAATTCCACTACACGCTCGTATAACTTAGTTTTAGAGTTTATTGAGATCATTTGGGCCCGGCGGGGGTGGCTAGGAAGGCTAGGAACAGTCTCGCTCACACGAGATGGTCGCGCTCGTCGAGCGACACGTCGGAGTCGCGGTCCACGCGCAGCTCGCGCTCCAGGTCCAGCGAGCGCCGCTCCAGCTCCAGCCGCGCGCCGCCCGCGCCGCCGCGCCGCCCCGACTCTAGGGACGACACCTGACAGTAAGCAACACGTTACTAACACGCTCAGAACTTAGCGAGGATGGCGGATACCGAAAAAAAAGTTGGTTAAAAACGGGCGCCGAAAATTACTTTCGGGCGTCAGGTTAGATAATGCCAGTATTGGGTTTAAAAGAAAGGCGCCAGACTTTAAACAAAGTACTTTTAACAGAATTATCGGATGATGATGTTTATGTTTGAAAAATGGGACGTGGAGTAATATTTAGGGGCGCCAGGATAGCCAAAGTCAGTAATGTTTAATTAATTGCATCTCTTGACACATACCTTGGCGAGGCGACGTGCGTCGGGCGGGCGCTAGGAGGGTGCGGGCAGGTGCGGCAGCTTGGCGGCGGCCCAGTAACGTGCGCAGGCTCCGCTCGCTCCGCTCACCGCGCTGACTGCGCTCACTCCGCTCACGCCGCTCGTCGTGCTGCCGCCCCCGCTCTCCTCCGATAGCGCCGCCTGCAATTTCGCTTCTGGGGAAAGAAGAAAAAACATTAATATCACTATCTGTTTGTGTGTAGTATAGACATTTCCTACCTTACAAAAAGACGGCGACTGAATCAGTTGCTCTCCGATAATCCTGATTTAAAGTCTTTGCGGATTAAATCCACGCGCCCTGCAAAAGGTATGAATATCGAAACTTGATAAACCTGAATACCTTTTTTATTCTTAAATTTTATAGAAGGCTTTTATCCACAGTGGCATGTCAACGTCATCATAAAACTTAAACTATTTTAAACTACATCTTCATAATTAATATATATTATTAATGTCTAAACAAATCAGTAACTAGGTTTGCTAACTCAGCACGCTTAGTATGACAACCATAGAGAAACGGGTTTTGTCGACGGAAGAATAGACAAAATGACAGATTGTGATTGTTTATCTGTCATTTTGTCTATTCCTCCATCGACAAAACCCGTTTCTATTGTGGTCATGGGTGCTAAGCGTGCTGGTGAAGGCTCAAAAGCTTCAAATGGAGTTAAAATTGATATCATCTTTTGTGGTTGCTTCTTCGTTTCCAAGCATGATATTCAGCAAGCAGGTATTTCATTGCTTCAGAAAGGTTGCACGGATTTTTAAACTTTTATCTTGCATTCGGGATGAGTCGTGGTTATCGTGTAGGCTGGAAGAATGTGGCAGGAAGTAAGGTTGGTATACTCACTAGCAACTTGCGAGGCATTGAAGGTGACGGGAGTGCGCGCCAGCGGCGTGCGCAGCGAGCCCCCCCGCGCGCCGCTCCCGCCCGCGCCCGCCCCCGCCCCGCCCGCGCACCCGCCGCTCGTCTGGGGACAACCAGATATTCATATCACACTATGCACTAATATCACACTAGAATTTTCAACCCTTAGTCTACAAAATATAAACAGGACTCAATTGGCATCCACAGGTACGTTTTCTGATTCAACGGTATACATTTTCATCAGATAAGTTTTGAGTATGAATGTTGGAAGACCGATGAAACGATGGATGGACTGTGTGAAAGATGATATGGCTAGAAAGGGGGTGACTACCAAGATGACGACTGATAAAGAAAAGTATGGAAGAAAAGATAATATGTTCCGCCGACCACAAATAAATTGCGAAGACAATGATGATGATGTCTTTTGGAACAGACCATAGGCCCTGAGCACCGCATATGCTACGTGTGGAAGCGAAACGCATGGCAAACCAGGGGCCCAGTGTGGGAAAGAGATGAAGTTCTACAGTACGTATAGCTCCATCTCTATCTCCCACTAAAAAATATTAAAATAAGTCTGCTTTATGAGTTGGTGGTAGGCCCCCAGAACACGTTTATGACCACGTTCCGACATACGCGTTTTATGCACCTGTACTCCCAAAGGTTATTGCAATCTTGAGTCCTATACTAATTACAAAAAGTTTATTTTGAAATCCTCCTACAAACACCTAGTGTACGCGCAGCCACCGAGCAGCAACCGCACAGTCACCGATCAGCGAAAATAATAAATAAGCTTTATGTAATTAGCATAGGAATCAAAATTGCAATAACCTTTGGGAGTACACGCGCATAAAACGCATTGTATGTCAGAAGGCGGCCTTAGTTGGGCAAGTGACGTAAAACAGTCACTTGGAGATAAAAATAATTTTACCACACAACTAGAAAAGCTGCACATGTGGTCGCCAGTTCAACGGACCGAATGCATTATACTACGACTAACTGAATTTAAAACGGACTTCGAAAGCACTGAAATAACTACTGACTTTTCCATTTACCAAAATCAAGAATTTCAAACAAAACAACAAACTTCTAAAATACAAACACGAAAACAACATTTTTAATGCCCCACGGGGCACATTACCCTACATTTTACAGTAAGCCTATAAAAACTGTGCCATCGATTGTCACAAACACAGCGATAAACTAAACGCTTTACTAACTAGGGCAAAAGATAATGATCAACGTATCTACAATAGTGCATGTTGCATGTTGCGTGATTGCCCAAATAATAATATTATGCGTCGGTGATGCTTAACTATGCAAATTGAGTAATAATTGACGTCATTGTGGCATGTTGATAAACTAGTTGGTGAGGGAAATAAATGGTGCTTGGAGAATATTTATTAATTTAGTATAGGATCTCCTCAATTTTTGAAGACTATTCAATATTTATAACTTTGGGACAGTGTCTCCTCATTTTTTGTCGAGACATGATCGCAAATCTCCTTGCAAAAATATAACGATTCTTTTTCTCGTAAAAATGCAGTTTCTGTGTCCATTAAGGGACCTCGCGCACTAGAAGGCCACGACCACGACCAGTGGTCGCAACGACCATGTAAACTATAGAAACCAATACGAATCCGCGCACTTGGTCTCAACGGCCAACTAGCCGCACACCATAAAAATCCCCTAGACGGCCACGACTGGCCGGTGTCGTGGCCGTGTAGTGCGCGAGATCCCTAAGTGTTCTGATTCTGATGACTGTACGCTTAAAGTTATAACATACATTAACAGAAAGTATTAATCATGATCTCTTATTTGTCAACCAAATAAAAATGAATTAATCTTCATCTTTTATACAGAAACGATAAACGTTAATCTTTTCTGACTAATCCAAGGGACAATCTGTAATCTTCTTGAACATAAATCAACGCCTTCGCAAAAAAGAACCCAATACTTAGTCACTAAACTATGACATAACTTCTATAATCTAAATCACCATTCTATATTTAACTGAAATCATCACAGATATATTTTCCTAAGGATAGGACAAAATCTTCCCATTTTCATCTGACTCACAAATTAAAATCTACAACATCCAATTTCCACGTAATTCTAAACAGGGGGTTGCCACATCAGACATCTGTCCATATTATCTAAGTCAGTTATTTAAGAGCGTTTATACTGAAAAAGTGGGCAACGTCGCAAATAGCTGTCAAATATTTCGCTGTTTTGATTAATTTGGCAATATTACTGTATGGAAATAAGTAATATGGCTACCTAGTGAACTAAAATATTGATTAGGTAATGCAATAATTCGAATCGTAACAACGAATATTTAGTTTAGATGTCAAGAAAAGTATTGGGAAACTTTCCAAATGCCTTTTTTTACACCTAAAATGGTTACAACATCGAATTCAGTGTTATAATTGCAATTCATTATTAAGACCAGGCACTCCAAAGACAATTTCCACGCAAACTCCGCCCCAATGCACCCCACCACTCCACTCTGTACTAAACGCTAACACACCAGTAATAAAGTTGAATATCGCGTGCGCTTTTTGGTCGTGTTCGAGCACGGAACTAAATGTCGTAAGTCTTTTTTTTTTTTTTTTGGGTGGGAAATCATCAAATAACTTCTCCCGCTCTGGGCGGAGCGGGAGGGCGTGTCAGACTCTTACTGACTAAAACCCACCCGTGTTCCTTCGGTTGCCCTGTTGCCGGGGGCCACGATCTCCCTTTCGGTTTTCTTCGCAACCCCGGCAGAAATGTCGTAAGTCTCAATTCTTATTTCGTTTATAACTAAAGTAATATTTGATCTAGAGAAAAATATCTTATATTTGGATAATATATTGTATTTCCTTACTTTCAATAATTATTTTATACATAAAAGCCGAGTAATCTTATTTTTGTTTCAAATAATCTTTAAAAATGACATGATGAGACTAAAAATGGATCGAGCGAAAGTGTTTCAATTACGTAACTGTCTTATATATGGAAAGAAAAATATCCAATAAATCATATACTAAAGTTCCATTTTGATATTAATGAACAGAATATTAATGCAAATTAACATACAATTTAGGGAGCTTCCTCTTAATATTATTATAGTTCACTAATTAGACAAATTTCTTATTTCCATACATAATATTGACAAATTAACCAAAACGGGTAAATTTTTGACAGCTATTTGCGACGTTGCCAACTTTTTGTATGAACGCTCATAACTTATAATCTAAATATATCGAGCAGTCAGCTGTCACAGTTCGCTGGAGAAATACATGTGCGTTCACTGAAGTGGGCAGAGCTCACTCATAAGTGAAGGATAGCTAAACTTGGAACTGATGACAGGTGACTGCATAGCTCATAGTTCTGATTGGTTTTGAACTTGAGAACTAATGTGGAGGAAAATGCGAAAGTATCTGTTCAGTAACTTTTAACCTGACTAGGGTTGCCAGGCCCAAAAATAGAAAAGCCGGGCACAAATTCATATTTAGCCCGACATTTTGCCCTGAAAACCTGACACAATGCTTTAAAAAAAAATTGACTCTTTTATTTGTGTATTTAATACTGTTATTCATCAGACATACTCTAACTTATGTTATTAGGAATCACATTTTTTTCTTACTATAACGAGTCATGCGTGCCCGCGTGCTCGTACGCTTTCATTTGGCATATTTTGGTGGGGCGGGGTTGACCAAAAGTCTAACAAAAGCCGGACAGGACTTGTATACATTTGGCCGGTTACCACTGTAAAAAGCTGTACACCTAGCAAAACCCAACTAAAGTTCGAAATACATACATGAGTTTTGTGAACAGCAGAACCCTGGAGTATTTGCTATGTATGTTTTCTAATGCCCTATACAGCACCTACATGTGAAGCTATAAACTTCGGTCCCAGCTTTTATACGGCGTAGCAGCGTATATACGGTTTTTTTTTTTAAATTGTCTGTCTGCCTGTTCCTGCTAATCTCCGAAATGGCTGGACCGATTTGACTGAACTTTCACTGGCAGATAGCTGATGTTATAAGTAATAACTAAAGCTATTTTAGATAAAGAATTACGGGGGAAGCCGCGGGCAGCTGCTATTGCGAATATAAGTCTTATGCTCCGAATATCCGTCAAGAAAGTGTAACATTTAACATTATGTTCCTGACCTATATCCAGTGTTGATTCCGACAAATTTTGAAGTTCATTCTAAAAGATACCAGTTCCTAAAGCGTTACTTCAATTAACCAGCTGCGTCAAAAGTAATGCAAGCAATGATAAACACATTGTTGGGGTAGGAACTAAAGTTTTAGAGCTATGACACACGGTGCGACGGCGCTACGTAGCGTCGCGACGACGTTGGGTCATCTGTGGCGCCGAGCAAGACGTGTCAGTTTATAAAATTGGTAGAATGGCTCAGTTTGTTGTGATGACGCAACAGTTCTGTGTAATTGCGCTGACGCTTAAATGTGGTGTCTAGATCAGTGATTGACAGAGAAAAAAAAGTAATTTAAAATCTAAATTCATCAATCCATGCACACAATAATCTGTACTTCTGATTTACATTAAATAAAAATAATTTGCAACTAAAACAAAAATTAAATCAACTGCTTGTGGTAATAGGACAATTTTCAAGAGAAGAAAAAAAATGTAAGCTATTGTCTATGCGCACCTGTTCAAGCGGTACTCACACACGTTTTTGAAGTCAAGATGTCGATCAGGAACGCAAGATTCAGGTAAAAAAACGCGCAAGATTTATTTAATCTTGAAGCGTTTGATTAATTGATTAAGTTAAATTAGTTGATTAATTTTGGCGTGCTTTGGACTAGTAAGTTCCGAAAACAAGTAAGTCCAAAAAAGAGTAAACCTATAGAGTGCGATAATCTGATCGACATCTTATGAAACCTCGTCATATTCCCACAGACAATCAATCAAAAAAAATTCAAACAAGCAAAACAAACAAACCTATTTGTCAGTGCACTTAGGGTGCGCGAGCCGCTTGGCATGGTGCGCTATACTAACGTGGTTGGCGGGCAGCGAGTGCGGCAGCGCCATGGGCAGCGCCTGCGCCGGTTCGTCGTCGTGCGGCGGCCGCGGCAGGCGCCGGCGCAGCCACGCGTGCCGCAGGGCTTGCGCGGGAGTCAGCCGCTTCTCTGGGTCCCATTCTAGGCACCTGGAACGAGAAAAGTAGAGTATTAGACCTAAATTGATCGATCTGAAAGGTCTTTCATTATCATGGGTGTTCCCTTGTGCCTTGACATTTGTACCAACTGACTTGCGATATGATTTTGTCAGTCGTGACGCTTAGTCAAAACCTTAAAGCTCTGTCAACAGGACTATCTATTCAATGTATGTTGGTATTCATATGAAAGGTAACAAGAGGGAAAATATGTGTAAAATCCAGACTGAGAAACATACTGGTACTACATTGAATATTTAAATACGTAATATAGTTGTTTTTCATTCGTGGACCTCTTTAACTGAGACTGCTACTTGCCGTACCTCTATAAGCTACAGTCGAACGTAATTTAACATCTGCTATTTATGAATCATTTTTAAACTTCGTGGAACTAACATTGTTTTTGGGCTTCTCAACCTCTTATAAGTGAGAAAAGCCACTTCGGTACCTCTATAAGCTAGAAACACGAGTTAGTGAGAAATCTCTATAAGCTAAAAATAGATAATGGTCCCTTGAACTCTCGCTTATCCACGTTCGAGTGTATTTAAAAGTCAAATGCAATAATTGTATTCCCACGAATGGCAAGTGCTCATTTATATGCCGTTCCTCGCTTCGATTGCAAGAAAGATTTCAGCACATGGACACGCTTAGAGTGATCGCAGTAAATTCTTTACGGACACCTCTATAGCCTTTATTTGTTCATATTTTTGACCAATTTCTACGATTTTTTTGATGAAATGTTGTCCTAAACCAGAAATACAATAAAAAAAAAACATTGCCACTCCAGGAGTGCCGACAGAAGTGAAAACTTGAAAAAATATCGGTACTGTGGTAATCAACGCGTTGATGTCTTTTACTCCACGTATTTCTGTAATCAACGCGTTGATGTCTTTTTAAAGGTTAAAAGCTGGTGTCATCACAGTGTCGCGAAATCAATGGTTTAGTCCCATCTCAAAAATACCCAACGCGCAAAAGAAGTTTCACTTCAAAAAACATGATGCGGAAATCTTTTTATTAGTACTTTAATATAAACTGTAAATAAATACGGGTTTTTATTCTGAGAGACGACAACAACGTCGGATCCAAGACTTGTATATTCTACACATCCTTTTAATATCAATAAAAAACATTTTAATGATGAATCAATGCTCTGTACTAGGAAAACAGACATCGAATGGCGAATTACATTTCAAGTTAACAAACTAATAAAATCATTTTCCCAGATCACTTTGGTTCGCCCAGTTTTATCCGTCGACGACAGACCAGAAGGAAAATTTTAGAAGTCAACAGCATTTTACCAGTTTTCCGGTTCAACGAGGCGTTGAAAAATTACTCTTTTGAGTTCCGAAAAATTAAAGTAGGTGTTTTGCTAAATTTAGCAACCACTCCACTAAAAATAATATTAATTTATTTATATAACAATTGCTTGTTGCACTTACAGTTATCACCAAAGCGCGCAGCAAGCCAGCAACAACATTTAGCTATTGACTAATACAAAACTAAAGTGATCTTAGTTCAAAGAACGAGCAATCCAGATTTAGTTTTTGCTTTGTGGTAAATGAACATTAAACAATCTTTATTGCAGAAATGATAATTTTTAGACGCTTAGAAATGGGCGCCCGAAAAAACTCAAAGTTTCTCTATCTTTAATTCTAATCTTTGTGGTTTATTTTGCAATGCATATACGTAGATAATAATATATTCTTCTTAGTTTTGTTTTCTAAATCTTACCTTCTAATAAAATCAATGAAGAATTTGTCTTGACAGCCCTTGAGGGCCGTGACAAAACTTTTTGATCCCGGAGGACCTCTAGGCTTGCCTCTTCTCGACATTCCTGTAAAGAAACGTTATTTTCATTAATTACAGTTAAACAAATACTAGACCGAAACGGCTGAAGGTCACATTAAAAACTATTTATTTATAATTGTTTATTTAATCACAGACGTAAGGAACTAACTAATAATATTTAAATAATAACTTATTGGTAGAATACAATAGACGTTGTATCCTAACCTAACTAAAGATATAATAATAAAACTAAACTAAAATTCAACTAAAATGTGGCGTCGAAAAATTTCTCCGCGTCGCTGTCGACTGGTAATGTACCCAAGAGACTGGCCGCATTGCCACGTTGTATGGAAATGCTTAGCCGCTGGCCAAGGTAAAAACCAGCCCTTGGGTCACGGGAAGTGTCAACCAGTCGTTTGGAGCTGAAGGTCAGGTTAAAACTAAAATAAAGCGAATTAAAACTTGTCTAGTCTTAAAAATGTAGATCTATTTAATTTCTCCAAAGTGCAAAAGTTCTCAGACACTAGCATGGTTGGTTTTGTTTTTTCCCTGAGACATGTACCATTGTTAACATTTATTTCGGCGGTGTTAATGGTTCTAATACACTCCAGTTCCAAAACTTATTTGGTCACGCTGAACTATTACACGGCTGCTTTAAGGAAAATTGAAAAGAAAAATAATTTAAGGCACATACATTACATTAGCAAATATTTAGTAATTCTATACTCAATTAATGACAAATGCTGCTATAAGATTATGTCAGTTGAATTGGCTACGCACCAAAACAACCAGATTGTTTCTTCAAAACACATCAATTACATCCGCGACTTTGCCTGTAGTGTAATTTGAATTTTAGTAATAGTGAATATTGGCAATTAATCGATGTTCACAAGTAATTTTATCCCAAATAATATGAGGCTTGCTCTGCCTGTTTTCAGACCAAATTAATTGTATTATGAAATCTTCTGAAACAGACCACACACGACCCACATAAATTAGCCACAGTCTTAGGTAAATCTTAACGTTCTATCAAAGCCTATTCAAAAAACCGCAACAGCTAATAATGTTAATCAACATAAAAAATTAACCACAAATGACTAATATTTATAGGTCGGATCAGACGGGCACCAGACACATGTTATATTATGTACACATGTCGCCCGATGAGTCAGACTCAGGTAATATCATGGAAGGAAGAGATCAACATTAGATTGCCAAAACATCGCGTAGTAAGATGATTCAAAATATTTCACATTTCAGTTTGATGACGTTGAGAGAAAGTATTGCGTGGTCAGGAATTTCAGTAAGTGATGATGAAATTTAATTTTAGAAATGTCGTATGTGTTTGTAAGTTTTTCGATTTGTTACATTTTCTTTGGTTTCTATCGTTATCCGAAGATATGATTTCCGGTCGAAATAAGGTCGTATGTGGTGAAGAGGGTCAAGCTACGATAAGTCAATAGCAGACTCGATAACCTTAATCGTTTACATTTGGATTGGGAACATATAACTTGCGAAATCAATAGCGTACTGAAAACACTCCCTATTTTTACCCGACTGCGGCGAAGCCAAAAAGGAGGGTTATGTGTTTGACCTGTATGTATATATGTGTGTCCGTCTCTATTCCCTCGTAACTACAAAACGGCTGAACCGATTTTGATGAATGATATGTCGTTAGATTCGTGTTTATTGCGCGAGTGTCAATGAATAATTATATTAAATAAAAAATAAATAGTGGATTTATGGCGCCAAGACGGTTATTGGTTTGTTCCTCCCTGCGATACCAGAATTCTATAGATTATAATGCTCGTTTTTCTCTTTTCTTTTAAGCATTTTTGCAGACTGGTTTTTAGTTTTTTTTAATTTATTTTTTTTGCAGTCGGATAATTAATGGATGTTTTAGCACGAAATTCCTAAGTTGATTGGAGGTCTGCGGTTTTTATTGATAAATGACTTTTGTTAGCAAATTAAAAATCTCTTGAATCATGTCAAAACTCTGGCATGGCTCAGCAAGATACAGACACATCAAAATGGATTTCATTTAAGTGTGTGGTGTCCTGGTATCAACAAGTTCAAAGTTCAAAATCTTCGTACAGTCCCATTTACTTCTTGATGTCCTGGATGCACCTACCTCCACTAAGAACGGTGGTGCCGTCAGCCAGTGTAGTAGCCGTGCAGTACCGTGGAAGACCTTTGCTGCTGATGAAGTTCTTAGAGCGCTTGCCCTGTTCGATGAGCTTCTGTGGCGGCATGCCCAGCAGCTCGATGATGCATGCCATCTGGTCCGCCTCATCCTCGCCCGGGAGTAATGGGAACCCTGAAACAGTGGAAAAACACGATGGATAACTTGTACCGACCGAAGGGCCAAAATGCGTTATGTTTTTAAATTTAACTGAGAGATAACAATGTACTGAAAATCTGATAACCTGATTTGTTTGACTTGGATGACGTCGATCTAAAGATTTTTACACAGAACAACTTTTGTTTCTACATTAAATTAATTGTGTAAAAATACTTATGCCAAAATTAACATTTGAGAATTATTAAACCCCCAGTACTCTTCTGGGTACTAGCGAAGTTGCTTCGACGAAGTACTCGCCGGTGTTGACCGAAGTCCCAAGTACGTGACTGTCACAGTCACACTCGTGCGAAGAACTACAGGACGCTTCGTGTCCTTTGACGCAAAAACCGACAACGATTGGAAGTTGCCCGAAGCGAGCGGAGTTTGCACGAAGCAAACCGAAGCGCCCTTCTACACTCTCGTATTCGCAACTTCGCGAGTCGTGTAGTGCAGGCTTTACACGAATTGCAAACCCAAATACTAGCTGCCATTTGATATTTTTTTATAGACTTCAAAGGAAAACACATTTTTGAAATCAAATAATAAGTACGTATTATCATATCACGTCCTATCATCAAATCGTCGATATCAATAACCTCAATAATGAACTCCAATTTCATGTCATTGTCCCGTCCGCATATTCTATTGTTTACAACATGCAATCGTAATTCGCAAAAGATTGTTGACACGTAATCTTGAGCCAAGACGTATAATAATAACATTAATAACACATGGTGTAGGTTAGGAACACTAATTACACATATTCACTGTTTGTTTGTCATGTAAATGTAACCCAAAGATTTCAATACGTGTAGGATTTCAGCAAGGGTTTTAACTTTAGTCATACAGTTATTTAAAAAGTATAGTCAGACGAAAAAAAATTGCGTGTTTTTTTGTGTCTGCAAAGTTAAACGCCTTAGCAAAGGGTTTTAAAGTCGATGCCATGGGGAACAGAAACGTTAATACGTTTAGTTGACGTGAAAAAGCGGAGGCAAGGCTCGTTTATGGGGTTCATTATGGAAAAGTGAGCGGCGATTCGATTGTGCTTTTTGAGCGGTTTTTAACGATGTGACATTACTTGAATGTATTTTTGTTAAGAGTAAATATTTTTCATTAGGATGGTATTTCTATCGAAAACGCAATTCAATAAGATAAATATGCGAGACAGTCTTGACATTTTGTGCCCGGTTGATGGCAATAGGCTCGCCCCCTATTACATGGGACTCAAACATTTTTCTGTTAGCTTATATTGTGTCCCACTGCTGGGCAAACAAAGTCCTCGCCTTTTTCCTTTTGAATCTCTCTGTTTTCTGCGATTTCAGGCCATGTTGACCCCGCAAACATGATTAGATTGTCACAACACCGTCGCGTCGCCGCGGTGAAGCGCGCGCGCGGTGGGCCGGCCACGTCGCACGAATGCACCCGGAGAGATGGGCAAAGATCGTCACTCACTGGACGCCTTGATATAAATATAACAAAAAAAATTTTTTTGAAAATGATTATTACCTTAGTAGCCATCTTTTCGAATAAATTAATAATTAACCCCTTAAAGTTAAAGTAGGTCAGTATCTCACCTGTAAGTAGCTCCGCCAGTATGCACCCTAAGGACCACATGTCGATGGGCATGCCATACCTGGCGCCCATCATCACTTCTGGCGCCCGGTAGAACCTCGACTGGATGTATGTATACACCCGCTGGTGCTCGTAACACGAACTCCCGAAGTCTATCACCTGGAAATAAAAGAAGAATATCGTTAGTTTTGTTAAAATAAATTAATGATAGGTCGGATAGCCAATGATCGGCCAGTGCGAGATTTATGCCATTACTAGACACACGATCGTGATCAATATTGTCTACACCATGCGTCAAAAAATTCGGGCTACAGTGATTGAACAACGGAATTGATAATAGATAATTAGATTAATATATTATAAAGATGTAAAATTTGTTTGTTTGTATGAAGGGGTTTTTTTCGCCCGAGTCAAAGGACACGAAGCGTCCTGTGGTTCTACGCACCAGTGTGACTGTGACAGTCACGTACTTAGGACTTCGGTCAACTTCGACGAGTACTACGTCGAAGCCACTTCGTGAGTAGTAGGGGTTTAATAATTCTCAAATGTTAATTTTGGCGCAAGTATTTTTACGAAATGAATTTAATGTAAAAACAAAAGCGGTTCTGTGCAAAAATCTTTATATCGACTTCATCACTCTCACTCCTGAAGTCAGTCAGATTTGAAAAAATATTATTTTTGCATTTTGCAATTCTTGAGGACGAAGTCGCGGACAGAAGCTAGTAGATAAATAAATATAACGTGGATAGCACGAATATTATACCAACTAAAATCTGTTGGTCGCTAAAAAGGACTCAAGATTTCAAACTTAAAGTACCGAGGGCTTTTTTAAGAAAAGTAAAAAATAAATTAATAGCTGTTATTGCCAGACGGATGATCATCGTTTTCTTATGAGTCTAGTGAAGATAATAACTTTTTTACAACAAAACCTTGTAAATAATACACGGAACTTGCTTAACGATGACATTCATTAACCTAACCTAAATACACCTGCGCTCGGGAGTTCAACATCAAGATTGAACCCACGATCCCTGACATTCAACACCTACATCCACGACATTGTCATCTTACTTAATAACATTAACTAATAAGGTTTGCTACAAACAGTAAAAGCTTAAAATCAATCAATCTACCTGCCTTTTCCATATCGAGGTCGGCTTCCAGTTCAACCAAATGCAGCTGAATACCAGTATTTTACATCAAGTGACTGCCTATCTGATGTCCACAACCCAGTTACTGTGTAACATGATACCTCTTGGTAAGACTGGGGTTTCTGACTACCCGTAACTACAAGTCTAAAGATATACGAATGACAGCCGGGACCAACTTGCTTTCCGAAACACGTGGTCTCGATATGTAATTAATTGTCCTTCTTCCACGAACCGACGGCGGCAAGCGTAGCTTAACCTTCGATCGACCCGTGTGGCTGTTATCATTTAGCTACTAGCTCTTGCGTAGTTCAATAACGGCAGAATTTAATTTAACTGCGAGATTCTGACATAAGCAAGTTTATCAATTCGTAGAAAATGATATTATGAAGTATTCGTTACATATATTCACTTCTGGAGGTAAATAACATGGCTAATACGTCATTTGAAAAGCTGGAGTAACATGTAACATCAAAGGTTCGCGTTCCCATTTGGAAGTAATAAGTCGTTTATTTTTTTAATGTTACAACACTCCAGTTTTCCAGGTCGCAATCGTAGCCAGATTGAGTTTATAAGTTTTTCCATGTTTATCGAATGAGTTGACCCACTTAGATGGAAGAGTTAATGGAAATACTAGAAATGTGCAATATATTGCTTGTTGGTTTAGGTGAGTATCGAATTCGAATGAATACATACTCTAAGTACGTACAAATCCTGCCGGGGTTGCGAAGAAAACCGAAAGGGAGATCGTGACCCCCGGGAACAGGGCAACCGAAGGAACACGGGTGGGTTTTAGTCAGTAAGAGTCTGACCCGAAGAGCGGGAGAAGTTATTTGATAATTTCCCACCCAAAAAAAAAAGTACATAGAAATAAATTAATAAACTTTAGATAATATCGAAGACATAAGATATGTTAATTTTCAAACAAGATAACATTTATATAGTGTAAAGCTAATAATATTAATAATATGTAGGTACTTGTGTACATGTGTATATAAAAAGGAAGGGAAAAATCTTGTGGCATCAAAAAATTCGGTCGCATCGCTGTCAACATGAAAAGTGCCCAACAGGCTGGCATCATTGCCACGTTGAATGCTGATTCTTTGGCAATAAAAATAGGCAGCCCTCTGCACGCGTAGCATAAAACCATAAAAACGGGTTTTGTCGACGGAAGAATAGACAAAATGACAAATTGTGATTGTTTATCTGTAATTTTGTCTATTCTTCCGTCGACAAAACCCATTTTGGTCATGCTAAGCGTGCTGGTCACGCGAATAATCGACCAATCGCTTGGCGATGTCTCGAAAAAGACATAAGATAGAAACACAATATAAAATAATATCAATAAACTAAATAGGTGTCAATTTTTGAAGTGAAAACTTCTTTAGGCGCGTTGGGCGTTTTTGAGATGGGAAAAAACAATTAAACTCGCGACACTATTATCGACACCTCATTTTTGTAAACGCGATTGTGCTCTTTATATATATTACGTTACGGATCAATGATCTATGCAAGTATTTTTACTTTAAAGGTTTTAGAAGTATTATTTTTTTTAGTTTTCACTTCTGACTACAGCTCGCGGAGAGTTTATCGTCAGGAGATTTTAAATAATAGATACACCAATGCTCTATTACTAGAAAAATCCTTGCATCGTGCACACGTGCTATTTTCCTCCCAAAATAACAATAGTGAGACCTTGTTTAAAAAAGTTCAATGCAGAATAAAATTCGATAAACGTTAGATTTATTAATGACGTGTTAACATTTGCCTGTTTTTCTGCGGCGTAACATATTTTCTTTGATAACATTTATATTAGTTAAGAATAACATCATATTTCATGTTTAACAGTTTTACTTCCTTATGGATGGGAATTGTAAGTGGTACCAATGATTATATTATGAATATATAAAGACTAGTGGCTAATGGCTAAGTTATCAATAAAAGTAGTTTATTCTTCTTATTTATTTCTTTCTTTCTTCTTTTTTTTTTCTTTCTTTCTTTTCTTCTTTCTTTCTTAGTTAAAAAGAGTTATTTACATGAGCCATTCCTACACATCGATTTCCAATTGGCAAAGCAAGTCTATAGTTACTAATTTTAGAATACAAGTAGCTTTTTATTGGGACAATATTAATCCTAATTAAAAACAGCATCCACATTTTTAAGGATATTGTAAATCCAATGCTTCTTATGTTCGAAAAAATTGTCTGCTCGACAACGTAATTATCGCAATGAATGTTATTGAACTGTCAAAATAAAAGCCATCGCTACTGTAAGTGTGTTATGCAGTATTCACGCAACTTTTCTCTTACAGCCGTGGTGACTGTTTCATTCAAGAATGCTATTGATGAATTTCAAGCAAAATTAAATTACCTACGCATTCCGACATAACATTTACAAAACCATATGTTTACTTTAGTAGACCACGCTTCCAACCTAGTTAAAATTCATATTCGTAACAAGTATATGTAACATAACTCCTCGATGTGGTATCTCACTGTTTACAACTCAAATTATTTTAGAGTGCCTTTATTGACATACGCACCCCTCTAACACGACCCAATTCTTACTTGTTTATATATTGAACATAGCCCGGAAATGTTAATGTGAAATGGATTATGTATTTCATGTTTTTGATATTCGACTTCAAAACATGGATTGATTTTGATAATATTTGAGCTTTACTATTAATATTTTGACTGCAATATTATCTACTAGTCCTTTGTCTACTCTAGGATGCATATCCGGTACGGCTCGCAAATCCTTCTATATCCTAAGAGCACGTCCTCCCTACCATTACCGCGCCCCCCGGTCTACCCCTTGATATGCAATGGCCTCTGTAACTCCATGAAACATAATGCTCCAGGGGCTAGTGCAATTCTTTGGGTTCATTCGATTAATCATGTCTGGTCAAACCACGGTGGGGTCGATGAATTTCATTCATTCATTCATATTGTATAACTTGATTTCTTCGTTGGTCTAGTGGTGGCAAGCGCTACTGCTGAGCATGAGGCCCTTCGCGGATTCCTGAGTTGGGAAAAGTGTTATTGTGTTTTTCCATCTGGAATTCCTCAGTAGAAGCCCGGAGTCTATATTTGTGCCTGATTGATAGCAATTTGCTCGTCCCCCATTTCATGGGACTTAAACAGAACTGGCGAAATGTAGGTGTTCTGTTGGTACACCTCTGCCTAACCCTTCGGGGAATAGAGGCGCGATGTTATGTTATGTGTTATTGTATAACTGTGAAGTCTTTATGAAGTTTCCTACTTCCTTCACTCCGAGATAGAAACCATGGAATATTCTATATAAAGCGATTCATAAAAAATGCCTTGAATTAAGCAGGTGCACTTTGATCATTGAACATTATTATGACTTGATTTTCAATTAACTAACGACAATCAAAATCAACCTACGTTGCTGCTAAACTGGAACTGAGACAAGACCTTTCTTGTTGGCTTAGGATTCTCTGATTTGAACCCTGCAAACAAGGACTAATCTGACCTAGAATTTCTCAAGTCTAATAATACTTGTACATACAATAGAACTGGCGCGACAGGAGTGAGAATTTATATACGCAATGTTTATGCATCTAAAAGTCAAATAGAACAAAAACCCATTTTGTTTTAAGATCCAAATAACGAGCATTGCCTTATATACAATGGAAATCAATCATCACAATGTTTCTAGCACATACAGGGTAAAAATAACTACTTAGGAATAGGAACCCACTTAGAAAACAAAGCGGCAATACGTCAAACGTCAACTCGAGAAAAAATTGCAGTTGTAAACAATCAATTTATTTACACTTAAAGTAACGACTCATGTTATATGTATTAGATTTCTGGATCAATAGATCGATAAAAACGCTTGAGTATCGAATGGCGAGTGAATCGAATGCGGCAGGCGTGTGCGCACGCAATGGTACGTCAGTGTTGCAATACAAATCTATCTTTATATGAAGACTGACCACTGACAAGGCGTAATACGTAGAAATATAGACAAGAGTGATGTTTGATAGCATGGCTCGGATACCGGTTAAATTTTCAAACCGTTATTATGTACTTGACGCAAAAACCTTTACATTCGGTTTCGTTCGTAGAAACCGGTTTTATTAACTGGTTTTGAAGTAGTCTTTACATAAAGGTTTTTTTCTTGATTAAACGGTTTAGAGCAATATTAACCGGTTTTTTATTTTATTCAACGCGGCATCCTCACAAGCGCGAGCATCCGCTCGTCGTATAAACCGGTTAATTTAGGTTAAAATAAAGTTCTTAAAACGTTCACGTTCTTTAGAAAAGTTCAGAGTAAAACCCAATTAAACCGGTTTACACAGGTATTTTTTAAACCGGTTTTGAGCCTTGCTTAATAGTTCATAAAATCCAAGAAATATAAAGACAGTAAAAGCTTTTAAAACTAAATGCAGATAAGACATTTTTAATTTCAAAAATCTATCTTTCAATCAATTTGTTTTATTTAGACGAACTACAAATGCTACAATAGGCAACACCGTGACGGCGTTTGACGCACGCGCAAGTTCCGATCAACGCACTTCAATGGTCCATTGTCTACTGATTACGTTCTTACGACTTTATCATAACCCCATACTCAAGCTCTTAAGAATTGGATTCAAGGCTGCACATATAAGGCATGACTGAGAATTGTTGAAAATCAATTAGTACCGGTGTTTGTCCGTCTGTGGAACGAGATACTGAACACTCGAGCATGTAATTCGTAATTTTTTGAGATAACGAAGATTCATTGATTAAAAATCGTTTATTTTTTCGGCCAAAGATGTGGTGCAAGCATTTTGTTATGTTCCAGTCCCGAATGCAGTTCTCGGAAGTCTAGAAAAGATCGAAAAACAACGGATTGATTTATATTTATGATTGATTGGCATTTCCTGAAATAAATAATTATGATGGGGCCTGACAGCATAGGAAGAAACGCAGACACTAAAACTGCTGCCAAAGTGTTGTTGCAAAAATTAATAAATGGCTCAAAATATTGCTCTGTCCGGACAAATCTACGTCAATGAACCGTTTAATACTTTACAATAATGATGTATTTCATAGAAAAACGGTTGTGACAGCACTAAATGAGGGACGGAGGCCAGTGCTTGTCTTCCACGAAGCGCCACCGTCATTGGCAGCCCTCCAATGATTGTCATCGGGCTATGTATCATATTAAGGTGACAGGTTATATCTTATTATGACCGCACTATGGTTTAGTCATAAAATAATGATTGTGCGAATTAAAATAAGCGATACAAACCGCTTTGTGATAAAATATGATACTTGAACCATAATACATGACGTTAGAAATGTGTCTTTCTTCTTAGTAATGACTAATCGAGAGACAAAGAGTCTAGTACTAAAGTTGGCATAGAGTTGAAACACTTGTCTTGACACCATTACGATGGCATGGTGACTAAAGAGGCTGATATTAAACGTTTTATTATGATTATAACATGCACATACATTATTAAATTACGCGAAAGTGAAACTCAAAGCATTTATTTCAATTAAAATAATTACAGGCACTTTTGAATTGTCAAGTCGGTCAGTCATAATTCGCAAAGATGAAGCTAGTTGCCCATTCCGAAACGTTGTACTAGGTTCCTATGGAGAAGAACGGGCAAGGAACTCCACGAGCACTCTTTCAAAATATTGTTACAAAGTGAAAGCCGAATGTAGGCAAACCTCATACCGAAAACATATAGAAATTTAGTGAAGGTGTTAATCAAAGTAAAATATACGTAAAGTTTTTCAACTCCGCAAAAACTACACGTTCCGGGCGCTACGGTAAACATTGGTCTGACGTAGGCCAATATTTACTAAAGCCAAAAGCTACTTTTTTCCGAGTCTTTGGCAGTTTTTTCACGGCACTAATTAGTAACTAAACATTGTACTGAATGATTGGTTCTGGTTCCCCGAATGAGCCACAATTCCGCTTAAAAAAATATTGTTTTTTGTAAGAAAATGATGAATTACGCAGTTAACTTCTGTTTAGGAGTAAAGATCATGGTTTGCATAAAATAAGAAATATTATGCGACTGGAATAAACATTTTTCGTGAACTGTTGCGTTCAATTTTGTAATGAGCCTGTAATTTTAATCTTTAAAAATATATTTTTCCATTTTCCAAGAAATGAAGTTCAGATAGTAAACTTTACAGTTTCGGCATTGTTATATTTCCCTACAAAACAGAGTTTATCAGAAATACAAGCGTAACAAAACTATTAGCTGTACTTGTATGACGTCGAATACCTTTTTTTTTTGGGTGGGAAATTATTAAATAACTTCTCCCGCTCTGGGCGGAGCGGGAGGGCGTGTCAGACTCTTACTGACCCATCCGTGTTCCTTCGGTTGCGCTGTTGCCGGGGGCCACGATCTCCCTTTCGGTTTTCTTCGCACCCCCAATTAAAGGAGTTAATTACAGTACAAGTGCAATATACTAAAACCAGAAACTCAGAATAGAAACCTTGTGTTGATCATCCCGGTAACCTGTTCTCACTGCTTTACGTAAGTCATACATTATTCGTCTATTTGACAACTCCTTTGCACAACTACCATCGAATCCGCCAATAAAATTCACACCAAATTCATCAAATAATTCAATTCATTGAGATAAAATCGAAAATTGAACTATAATCAGGTGGTTTGGCGGCAGTTACGCATAAATCACGTATGGTATGCCACAACTGATGCAGAAACGGCAGAAACGGTCACATTTACAATGTGGTGACGTCATAGGAGCCTGAGATCGATGTGTTCCCCATATTTCACGTAGGGAAACGTGACGTATAAATCAAGTTGACAAGCTATTACACGTAGGTGGTGTTCCCGTTTTGGGGGTAAACAGACGACATAGCGAGGAGATTCTAGGCGAAAGTGACATGCAAGAAATACCAGTGTAGGAGTAATATTGTGCAAGGATATCCGGCTGGAAATGCCTGAAATATGTGACGCTATTACAGTATTCTGACAAGATTGTGTAGGGTGAGCGTTTTCGAACGTAATTAATAATAATTCAATGCAATACGTAATTTATTAACGCTAAAGCAAATGTGGGTGTAATAAAACCTTGTAAAACTAAATATACAGAACAATTTTCAGCATTTGAAAAAAAATCTTACGTATTTTTCAATTTTCATCAATTCTTAGTAAGTATTCAGTTCGGCGTTGGGAAAAAAACGCTGATTGTAAAATTCATTGAAATAAAATTCGCGGTTCCATTTTTCCGATTCAGTCATTCACAAACATGCTCTGCCCGTTGCTAGCGAAGCGTGCTGTACAACGAAGGGTTATAAAAATATGTATTTAAATATACACAATTCTGCATTTCTGGTAATATAATTAAATGCTGAGTTGATGATGACTGAAAGCATTCTATTGTTAAATTAGGCAAAAACTAAGTTTGATTTGATGGCCAGCTTTTTCACAATAGAATCTGCACAGTTTCTGCCGCTTCCAGACACAAAAAAAAACGTCACTGATGCAACGATTAAAACCTCGTGCAGATGACACTGACACTTTCCAGTAACTAATTTAGAAAAGGTTTTTTTTACATTTTTAGTATAGATTCGGAAAAAAGATTGTTGAATTAATTTTGATAATAACTCAAACGCAAAACACAACAAAACAGACCTACCTTCTTAGTAACAAAGCCGAGAAAGTCCAAACTGCACAAGCTTTACAACGTATAATTAAAACGCGATCCGTGAGGCTGTTGTTAAGAATCGCACTGAGAGTCTATTTATGTGGTATTTTTTTTTAAGGAAAAAGAATGGCCACTTTTTTTAATGGGGAATTTTACTGAGTTGTTACATGTGCGCGGGGGGGCGTCGTTTAGCGGGTATCTAAAAGTCATAACTTATGACCCCTGTAATAATTTACCATTTTTTTATGGAACTGGGATTTTGGTAAAAAAATGGTTAAAAATTATTTTAACACATTCCAAAATTTTAAGCCATAAAGCTGATTACAATAAATTATTTCAATATTTAAATATTACACTGTTTTTATAACTATTATTTTTCTCACCACATGGTGCAAGCCATCTTCTCACTTTATACCCCACGTGAGGCCTCTGCACTGTGATAGCCAATATGTTCTTGAAAGTACCATTATAATTAATCATACATGCTTTATAATCCGAGCATTCTTCAATAATCTTCACAAACAGGGCCAAGTTCAAATCAATTTCTATCTAAAATTAGTAACGTAAGTTTTACATATTTAATTGATTTATTGTTATCAAGTCACGATATATTGAAATCTATTTGTAAGTAGGTAAAGGTCGGACGTAGAATTATGTTTAATGACATGCAGTTGGACTATGAATAGATCCCCATTATACTGTTTACACACTATTGTGGATGTCGCCAACGCATAAAGGAATATTCCTGAAGGTGTTTCCAACCCTCTGGTATGTTCATTTATAGCTTACAATTATTCTGAGTCTACATACAAAAAGTGAAAAGGGAAAAACCCATTTATTGGCGATAGGTAGGAGGAAATTTGAATCTCCGAAGTGGACATTCACTGTTTGACATATAAAAATTGGTGTAAATTATCCGAATTTCTGGAACATTTTCCTTAAAGCTTTTTTACATTGTTTGGTAAATGTATAATAGAAACGTTTCTGAGAGCTTGAGACCTTTACGTCATAATTCTTGGCGTTTGCCGCACTTTTGTTTATGATTCGCGGCAAAAGTCGTAATAAAGCTGTACTGTGGCTGTAAAATACCAATTGTTCCCTGTAACACATCGTTTAGCCACTAATTTACTATTTGGTAAATGTATTCGTTTAAGTCTTCGGAAACTTTTGACCTTAGGTCTTTAATAAACAGTTTCTAAGCTTCAGTGTACCTGTTTACATTTTTTACACATTAGGAATGAGATCATTTCTCTTTAAACCCATACAGACAAGTAGCAATCGCCATTAAAAGTTGACATAATGAGAAAAGGAAAATAATAGAATACTTGCATCAAAATGAGCAAACACAAGCCATATGCCCCAAACCACAGTGAGATAAGCAAGGTGGTAAGTGAGATATTAGGCACATGACTCGAGGATGGCAGCGAACGACTACTTGTGTAGCCTCTGGTATTGTAAATGTCTACTTTATTGCTATAGTTTGACCGAGACCGCTGTAACGTGCCCTAAGAATGCGCGGCGAGGTGGGAGGCAGCGTTGACGAATGAGCGGCTTGCACTACCCCCCGTCTCGCCATGCACGTAGCTAAGCCGCAGTACAGCGGTCTCGGTCAAACTAAAACACAATAACATAAAAAAGCAATCACCTTAATGTGCGTAAATACTAACCCAACGCTGCGTTGACCGGTTGATAAGGAGCACATGTTAACTTTAAAGTCAGGAGTAAAACAATAGAATTACATAAACTATAAATCCATCTAAAACTCTTTCAACTTCTAAATCCGTTTCCTACATTCTCGGAAATGAAAATTCTATTTGTTCCATGTATTTTAGGCGTTATGATGATGAAAAACAAACGCCCAGACTATTGTTTGAAAAACAACACTTCCTCGATAATATTTATAACTTTCAGTGATAAATCCACAATTCCGTATTACAGTCGGTATTGTTTACATTGGGCGTTTTTTTTTCCAAATATCTATGAATGGATGAAGGTTGATAGATATCATATGGAGGAAATGAGAAGACATGGTTTGATGTTAGTTGAATTCATTAGGGATACCGTTGAATAATCGGATTTAACCTTTTACGAAATGATAATTGGAATAGAATTGAGCAATCAAAGGAATTACAGGCAAGTGGTAACACCACATAGATTAAGAAAATAATCGTTAATTCTGTTTTTGGAAATAATGTACCATGTTTTATCGATGTTTTTTTAGGTTTATCTGACCCAAGCAGATACAAATGCAACCACTAAGTTTTCTAGACACAAAACACGCGCACTTTTACAATTCACATTTGTTTCAACAATGATACTTTTCACATCCAATTAAACTGCAAAATATTAACAAATGTGAATTCTTAGGCAATAAATACGTGGTCTGCAGTTAGAATTTCCAGTTAGCATCGCGTGCAACCTGCATTGTGCATATTAGTCTCCTAGCATTTAATATCGTTATATCATACACTAACCTGATTTGGAGCTCAAGGAAACTGCTTTAAAGTGCTTATTATCTGAGACTAGTTCTGTTGTAAGTTGGGGATACGTTTTAGTCAGCCTAGCAATTGTAATTCTCATATTTTGCTTACTTATGTAAGTCTTAATACTCATATCAACAGATTCCTCATCTTTATCTTGACGCTTTTCAATGCCAGACAAAGATATCTTTATGCGTGTAACATTAACCATGAACTTGGCTTTTATCATCGCATTTTCAATACTAATTATGCAGGTAGCATTCTGCTTCAGTAACCAAGCCGTCAGCCACGCTACTGCCCACTGTTAGTCACCTGAAGATCGATTTTTGTAGCTCTTGATGACCCATGAGGTATATAAAGTTGCCAGAATCTATATATATTACTAGTATTTGCACCTATTTAACCTTTATACACTTCACGCCATTATCAACGTTTCCACTATCCTTCAGGTCCCTATAATCATCATCTTTATCCACAACCCGACTTCATCCACTGCTGGGGATAGGCCTTTCTTTTCTTATGCCAATCTCCACGCTCCTGTTCCTGTGTCAGTCTCCTATAGACTACTAGAATCCCATAGAAAATTCCAGGTTTCCATACCATTCCCTTGACTCTTGTTTTCCTTCAAAGACCTTAATTAAGTTTGAAGTCTAATCAAGCCAAGATGTTCCTATTAAGGCTTAGTACGCATTAGCCGTCACGTCGCATGTTCACGACCTAATTACTGTAATTCTGAAGCTATCATCCAGCCGTAGACAAATTATATAGTCGTTAAGTTATCTCTGCGACCTTCACCGGTATTGTGTTGATACTTGGTGTGATGTGGTTGGTTAAGTGTGGATGTATCAATGAGTGAGCAGCGTAGAGGTTTATCGTTAGCTGTTTATTTTGTTTGCTTTCATAATGAACTTTAGCACTGTTAACTGATGAAAAGGTGGATACTAGCAGAAATGGGAATTAGTACCGCAAGAGAGATTTTAGCTATGACATAATTAAACTTAGGATGACATTCCACGGCTAGTAAAAGATGATAGGGCCTCAAATAAGTTGCTCCAATTTTGGACAGTGTAATAAACCGATCTTATTGTACCCTTATTGTACCGCCCGCCTGAACTCTAAACCTTTTTCTAAATAAAAGTGCTTAAGTTACTTCTTATAACATCAGTTATCTGCCAGTAAGTCCCGTCAAAAACAGTCCAGATGTTTCGGAGATTAGCCGGATCAGAGGGGAAAATATTTAAAAAAAATTGTTGTATACTGTCATATGCTTTTAGTAAAAAATCTTTATTTTGACATTACAAACAGATACATGAATTTTCTTTTTTGTATGTAGATATGAACAAATAATATGTATGTATTTTGTGTCAGCGATAAATAAATGAGAAAGCTTTTATGGTAGCTACAGCTCATGTTTAAAGTTTTATATGAAGCACATAATAAGATAATGTCATAATTAAGTTCAGACAGATTATTTTCTTAAAGTAATTTCATGCCCATAAAATATTCCGAGTAGAGAGGAAGTGATGGATCATAATTAGTTACTTACGAAAAACATCTGTGTCTGAAACATGATAAGTTCTTTGATATTTTTTCAAATATAAAAAAAAAAAAATTACGTTGTTCTAACTGAAGGCGAAAAGCTAAATGGGGAAAAAAAGAAGCCACCTTCCCTACGAAGAGGTTTTGAAATAAAACAACAAGTAAGATATTAAAACGGACAGCTGAAATTAATAACCAATTACTGCTAAAACGATAGCGATAATGACAATATTGCCTCTTTGATCTGGTAGGTTCAAACGGGCGTGATCTTGGCCGGGCAAAGTATTATTGGGTTTGAGCAGCCCGGAGTTTGCCTTTGTGCTCCATTCATGGCTAAAGGCTATCAACCGACACCCTGTTACATGGAACTTAAACATAACTTGCGAAATAGGGGTGTTCTTTAGGTTCACTTCTGCTCAGCCTTTCTGGGAAAACAGGCAATATTATTTTTTCCAACTATGTTGGGGTCGGCTTCCAGTCTAATCGGATGCAGCTGAATACCAATATTTTACGTGAATCGACTGCCTATCTAACCTCCACAACCCAGTTACTGGGTAGTACGATATCCCTTTGAATCCTTTGATACATAAGACTGGCTGTCGGACTTTTGGGCTTCTGACGACCCGTAACAACTGTTAAAGATCCACGAATGACAGCCGGGACCAACGGCTTAACGTGCTTTCCGAGGCACGGAGGAGTCTAGGTATGTAAAGATACAGCAAGCGTAGCTTAACCTAATCGATCGACCCGTGCGGCTGTTATTACTTAACCATTATGTTATGTATGTATTATGATTATGACAATATTACGTTAGGCAAAACTTAATAAAAAGATGAAGAAGACTGTTACAAGACCCGATTGCATATTTTTTAAAGCAGCAACCCTAAGTCTAACGACGAAGGCCATTTTCTGCCAAGACTATTTCCACGACAGTAAATTAAAAATTTCTCTCGGGACTAATTAATCTCTTGCAACAGTATATTTAAACAAAGCAAACCAGGTCAAGAAAATCAAAACCACAGCAGAAAAAGAAACTATTTAGTGTAACCTTCGCAATTAATGAACGACGTATAACTTTACTGACAATCGAATAGTAACAATTTTAAAGTATTCTCCGTAAGACATAATAATTATCGTGCTTATATTTCCCAAAGGGCCAACATGAGGTGTTTAAGAGGGCGCCCAATGGTCCACTAGTGCCACTCCTTTAAAAAAATATTATTTCGTGACTGAGAAGGAATTATGAAAAATGACTAGTAAGGACCCTCGGTAAGTGTGTCTAGAATTTTCTAATACTTTTTATCAAGTTTTTAGATCGAATTTTTTTTTTTCGTGTCTCAATATGAAACTTTATTGAGGGTATTAGAAAATTCTAGACACACTAACCGAAGGTCCTTACTAGCTGTTATTCATAATTCCTTCTCAGTGACGAGATCATATTTTTTTAAAGTAGTGGCGCTAGTGGACCATTGGGCGCCTCCTTAAGTAGAATGCACCCACATTTCCCCAGTTATGTTTGTCTCTTTTAATAAATACGATTTTTTTTCGAAGTTATGAAATAATGGATTGGCAATCTCTTTCAAAATGATAGAGATTCAGATTAATCGTGTAAGGTCAATGGGGCGAAGACCGTCTGTAGGGCAAGACCGTACAGTATAAAATACTATGAATTCTGAATATTTTTTTCTAAGGATTTGTGTAGGTAAGTTCATTGATGATTAATATCTTTACCTAATTATTATATTAGAATTGACTTTTAACACATTTTTAACGAAATTACTATTGATGAAAAAACTTGAACCTCAAAGTGCAATAGTGAAGAAGTCCGTCTAGTTCTAGGAGGCGAAGATCGGCATACCAGATCGGCGTCTGCGCTGATTTCAGATATCGTAAACCTTTTACACGCCAAATGCCATCAACCGGCCAAGCTTCAAGACTTCGGGGCTGCTACTGAGAAATTCGTAATGGAAAAACCCAATAAAATGAAACATTTATTTTAAAAATAGGATATCGGAATCACTTTTACACGTCATATTTAAAAAAATATTAAAAATAAGCTGGACGAGTTCGGCATTTCCTATCTGACTACTCTAAGAAAAACCGAAACAAACTCAGAGGTCGCAGTGCAGTATCTTTTAAAGTCCAGACATAATCTTGGTCAGGCCATATGAGGACCATGTAGATTAGTGTCTGAAATGGTCTTTTGAGGAAAGAACCACACAGATTTAAGTGGACCTGACCAGTCAGTGCAATAACACTGCCAGACCTGGATATTGTAGACCCAGGACCCCACGCTCAGTAATTGTTCATTGAACTAGACCAATGAGGCAATAAATAGAATAAAAAAAACGATCGAGTAACAGTAGTCGCATATGATGTGTAACATCTGATATCTTGGCTGATAGTACCAACCTCTCGAAAAATTTGTTGGTACCATCTGAGCGCCAACTCTAGCTCCGCGCGCGCTCATTGGTCAAATCAAATAGCGCGCGCTTCCCCGGCTTCCTGTTACACACTTCCGTCCCTTTTCACGAAATCACTCCCACAGATCGCAGGAAAGCGAGAGGAAAGATGTTGGACATCAAAAACATAAATAGAGACAATAACGTTACAAGTCCACTGTAATGATTCACGTAACATTATGTCAGTAATCTCGACACAAGTGGGCTATGTCCCCGATGCGAGCAAATAAAGAAACGACCGGTAATTAAGAAAAAACATGGCGACATCGTAGAAGAAAAGTATATTAAAAAGAAACGTTTTTCAAGCGAAGCGCCACTGATTTTGAATAATTAATGCTATCGTGAGAAATTCACGGAATTTCTTACTCGTTCGAGAGACGAAGATATTCGTCACGGTGGCGAGCGCTAGTTGTGACAGGGAGAGACGAGTTGCTTGGACACATGCCGAGGGTGCGCGCTACTTTCCCAATCGGCCCCATCCTACTCTTCCATGTATAAGCGATTCCTGGTAATCGATTCTGGAACACTTTGTGTGGGTTATAATTTCCAGTTAAGTTTCCTTTTTCTTTGAAGCATGACTCAATTACTTATTCTAAGCTCAAGTTTTGGGTCAAATTACCCTGAAAGATATATTCTGAGAAGCTTTGAAATATGACAGGGTTAATCTCTTTATTATTTTTCGGAATAAGATACATGACCCCGTTATGATCTTAATTATTATCCCTTTGCATTTAATTATTCAATCAACTCAGTTCACTCCAAGGGCTTATTGCACTTCATTTGATAAACATTTGACTTATATTATTCTATATCTATACATATTATAAATTTTGACTGCCTCGTTTGTCTAGTTGTCGGAAGTGCTACTGCTATACATGAGGTCCTGGGTTCAATTCCCAGGTTGGGCAAAGTGATATTAGGTTTTCCTATATGGAATTTTTCGGTAGCAGTCCGGAGCTTGGATTTGTGCCCGGTTGATAGCAATAGGCTCGCCCCCTGTTACATGGGACTTAAACATAACTGGCGAAATGTGGGTGTACTATAGGTACACCTCTGCTCAACCCTTGGGGGAAATATGGCGTGATTTTATATTATAAATTAAAGTCGCTTTTCATGTTTGTGTGTGTGACCGCGTTGTTCTTCTTAACTCGGATTTTGATGCTGTGTCCCTATCATTTTGAGAATAGTATGGAATATTCTGATCATTTGCACTAGCCCCTGGAGCCTCATATTGTATAGGGCTACATATCCGTTTGCATATCAAGGAGTAGACCGGAGGGCGCGGTAATGGTAGGGAAGACCTTCCCTTAGAATATGGAAGGATTTGCGAGCCGTGCATTCATAATAGATCGAATTAAAGTAGGTAAATACACTTTATATGTAAACTTACTTAAAACAACGAAATCTTTATAGTTTCTCAAGCTGTAAAAACCTTACGATACGAGCAAAACAAGGGCAGATCGTTAGTACGGATAAATAATAAAACAAATAATGGAACAACGCTATAATATCGCGTCACGGCATGTTTACATCACCGATAGCCGCACACGTGCGCTTACGCAATGTCACCAGCGACAGTCACTGATTCATTGATTGTGGAACATTGATCGACTGTGGCATTTTTATGCAGAGTTATATAAATTGTAGTAAAGAAAGCATTTCTTTTGAAGGTTTTCGAAACCAACTTTAACACCACATCTCTTATTTGCCTTACATGTTGTTTTTTTTTTTTAACTTGGTAACAAAAGTGAACTTAGGACTTGGTAATAAAAGGAGTATGTAAGGATCGTGAGCGTTCTGTAGTTTCTGCCTATCACCATGGGAAGAACGCATGAATATGTATGTAAAATTGAAATTACAAATTCCGACATTCTCAACCAAATGTTGGAGAGAAAATAATTAGCTAAATATTAGATAGATTACACACTATGAAGGAACGAATCAAGACTGTTGTAAAATACCTGAAATACTATTGTAATCATGAACGTGAGCTAGTTTTACAAAGTTCAAAAACACGTACTTTTAACACATAGTTTATCTATTTACTTATTTATTATAAAACAAACGTATAAAATAGAACTAGGGGAAAAATACTACTTCAGTACGAGAGAAACAAATAAGTTGCTGGTAAGAAATTCTATGAACACATAAAATTGGGAAACTGAAAACTTCCTTAAGAGAAACGTGTAAATCTGATCTCGAAGTGAAAAGCAAATAAATTGGTCTATTACGGTTTTAGGGTTCCGTACCCGTAACTATTACTAAGGCTGGTTTCACAGGTGTCCGGAAGACCCGTGCGGGCCGCCTGTACGGGCTCCTGCAACGGAGATACACGTGAGACGCTAGACCATTGTTTCATAGCGACACGGATTGGTCTGTATGTGATCCACTCCGTGTAGAGCCCGTACAACGTTAGTATCCGTATCGTACTAACTCCCTCGTTTCAGAGCACTGCGGGCGCTACCCGTACGGGTCTCCCGTGAGCGGGCGGCTCGTGCGGGTCCCCCGGACAGGTGTGAAACCAGCCATAGGCTCCGGTTCTCGTCCATGCGTCTGTGTCATAGAGCTGTAGCATAATAGGTAGACACTTTAAATTTTCAACAGAGTGTGTACTACTATGGCCCCTATAGCAAAAATAATAATAAAAATAAAATAACGTCAAAAATTAAAGGGTACAAGAAACGTGTTTTTTACTTAAATTATTTTTTTTAAATATGTATTGATAAATAATATTTAACGATGGTACGGAACCCTTCGTGTGCTGGTCCGACTAGCACATGGCCGCTTTTTTTTACTAGTAAAGTAAATATTTCACTTCTATACCGATTTGAAGAATGCTATAAAGAATAAGATTGAAAAGCAGCAAATAAAAACGAGTTTGAAGAAAATAATAACATACTAAACACCTTCCGTACAAAACAATAGGATTTCAGTAAATATTTATGCGTATAAATAAAACACAACATAACATCACGCTTGTAATCCCCAATGGGCTAGGCAGAGGTGTACCTATAGTACACCCAGATATCACCCGTCATGATTAAGTCCCATGTAAATAGGGGGCGAATCTGTTGCCATCAATCAGGCATAAATCTTAAACTCCGAGCATATAAGCAGAGTCCACCAACTGAGTTTTGAATGTGGCTTCTGATTGGTCGATAAACTTCCAGAGTAGCCTTTGTCTAAAAATCCACCTGGGATATTGCGAAACACGGATAATTAGACAATGATGAAAACATTTCTGCGAGTAACTTGGATTGTGCGCTCGCCGGCCGCTGCTGCGGTTCCGCTCGCTTCGCTCGTTCGGCTCGCGCGCGGTTGGTAACAGTTCTAACCTATTTCACCCAGTTCAAAATGTTTTAATCACTGTTTTAAAACAACTTGTTTGTTTTGTGCCAACCCAGCCAGGCTACTGAGAAATTACTTATGGAAAAACCCAATAACTCATTGTCCGATCCGGGTGTAAATAGAAATGAATATTTAAAGCGTTTAAATTACTATACGTTTGTTTTACAAGTTAGGTAATTACGGAAATAAAACGAGTTTCGTCCTGACTTGTGAAACTCACCCGAACTTTCTTCGATTCGACTTTAATCCGAGAGTTTCGGACGGAAACATTTATCACCAAATTAATTAATACAATGTAGGGGCGCTGACGCAGTCGTTTTATATTCCTCGCATGCGCAGCGCCCGGCGAAGCCAGTTCGCCCGAAACCGCTATCCGCTATACACGCGCCGCAAATACAACCCTGTAATATCAACTCTAGTAAAGACTGATATAGCGTACAACATCTATTATTTCTCTCCGCACACACTACCCTGGAACACACACAAAATTGGTGACCCCGACGTGATCCTAAAGTGTGTGCGTTGATCGAGAACTGGCAACTCATCCTAACATCCACGCGGTATAGTGTGAAAACCCACAGTGCTTATTGAAAAAAAAAAGTCACAAAGTCAAGCTTGAAGATGGAAGAAAAAGCGACCGCTGAAGAATACGTTCTTTCACCCGTGTCCGTGACCGACAAGATAGAAAATTTTTGGACCAAGTCACCAGAATTATGGTTCGCCAAAGCGGAAACAATTATAAATGCGCAGAAGATGTCCGACGACTCCAAGTACCGAATATTAGTCTCGAAGCTCAACCAGGAAGTCACAGAACAAGTAGCATCAATTATATTCGAACCGCCCAAAGAAAAAAAATACGAGACCTTGAAGGCAAAGTTACTCTCAGTTTACAGAGAGTCGGATGAATGTCAAATCAAAAAGCTTGTTTGCGGAATGGAGCTGGGAGACCAGCAGCCATCACACCTTCTTCGAAAAATGAGGGAGCTAGCCAGGGGAAGGGTGACAGACGAAACACTCCGGGTGATGTGGAAGAACCAACTACCACCGTCTATACGCAGCATTTTGGCAGTATCCGACGAGGCAAACTTAGAAAAATTAGCGTCGATCGCAGACAATGTAGCAGAAAACGCAACTCCGGTCCACAGTGTCGCTAGTGTAAAAGAAGCGTCAAGCCCATCGAAAAAGGATGACGCAGTGATAGCCGAAATAAGACAACTTGGTGACAGATTACGCAGGCTCGAGAGTACACCCCGAGGTCGTTCGCGAAACTTTAGATCTAGAAGAAGCAGATCCAGGTCGGGATCGAACTCCAGGTCTACCAAGGCGATGACAAGTGATGACCCCAACTGGTTGTGCCGGTACCACTTCCGATTCCGTAACAAGGCGACGAGGTGTGAACATCCGTGCAATTGGAAGAAGTCGAAGCCAGCGGAAAACTAGTGTCGGTGCAGTCAGCGACGGGTGGCTGCGACCGCGTGCACGGAAATCACCGTCTAAGCGTCCGGGACAAGAACTCAGGTTTGAACTTTTTAGTAGATAGTGGTGCAAATGTGTCAGTTCTACCTCGCAGAGTGGTTTTCAAGAAAAATAACGCACAAAGTGCCGGGTATAAATTATATGCTGCGAACGGAACCGAAATAACCACGTACGGTACACACATGTTAGAACTAGACCTAAATCTTAGACGAGCGTTCCGTTGGTTATTTACGATAGCGGACGTACAGCAACCAATATTAGGTGCTGACTTCTTAGCTAAATATAATTTACTAATTGACTTGAACGGACGAAGGCTAGTCGACCAGGCAACAAATTTAGGCGCGAGAGGAAACCTCTCTGACTCGACTGAGCCCACGGTTAAAACCATTGTTGATGACTGCCCCTATCATGAGTTATTATGTAAGTTCCCCGAGGTAACTAAACCAGTTTCATATAAAGAGACACCTAGACATAGCGTTCGTCATTTTATAGAAACAACAGGTACCCCGGTGCACGCACGAGCGAGACAGCTACCACCGGACAGGTACGTAAAAGCTAAAAACGAATTTAGGGTCATGCAAGAGCTGGGGATCTGCAGGCCGAGCCACAGCGCTTGGGCAAGTCCTCTGCACGTGGTACCCAAGAAAGACGGCAATATTAGGCCATGCGGAGACTACAGACGTTTAAATGCGATCACCAAACCGGATCGCTACCCTGTACCTCGTCTTCATGATTTTACATATATGTTGGCTAATAAGAAAATATTCTCAAAGTTAGATATTAACCGAGCATATAATTGTATACCTGTCGCGGAAAATGACATTGAAAAAACTGCTGTCATAACACCTTTTGGCTTATTTGAATTTATGCGCATGCCATTCGGATTACGTAATGCAGCACAAACGTTTCAACGTTTCATGCACCACACGGTATTGCAAGGTTTGAATTTCCTATTCAACTATGTAGATGACGTCATCATAGCATCAGATAACGAAGTAGAGCACAAACAACACTTAGAAAAAGTTTTCGAAAGATTCAATGAATACGGCATAACTATAAATTTTTCCAAATGTAGCTTCGGTAAACAGAAATTAGAATTTTTAGGATATGAAGTGTCAACAGAGGGAATTAGACCTCTAGAAGATAAGGTAAAAGCCATTGTAGACTTCCCAAAACCGGAAACAGTTGAGGAACTTAGAAGATTTCTAGGAATGTTGAATTTTTATAGGGCAAGTATACCTCAATCGGCTAATCATCAAACAGAGTTGAATAAATACCTAGGAAATACAAAACGCAAAGATAAAACAAAAATTAACTGGACACCAGCAGCTGAATACGACTTTGAGCAATGTAAGAAAGACCTAAAGAACGCAGTCATGTTATCATATCCAACGTCAAATACTCCGTTAGCGTTAATGACCGATGCGTCAGACACATGTGTGGGCGCAGTATTACAGCAAAAGCTAAACAACAAGTGGAAACCATTAGGGTATTTTTCTAAAAAATTAACACAGGCACAAATGAAATATAGTACATACGACAGGGAATTATTAGGAATATATTCAGCCATAATTCATTTCCGCAACATGGTTGAAGGTCAACAGTTAGTTATTTTTACAGACCATAAGCCTTTATCATTTGCATTTAGTAAAATAGGTACAGATAGAGAAACTTCTCGGAGAGCCAGACAGATCATGTTCATTAGCGAATTCAGCACGGACATAAGACACATTAGTGGGAACGATAATTTAGTTGCGGATACATTATCCAGAGTAGCAACAATATCGTGCCCCACAACGATCGATTTCGCAGAACTTGCAGCCGCACAGGAAACGGACGACGAGCTAGCAAAATTGCAAAGCGAATCGAATAACAATAACAACATAGTGTTGAAACGTATAACTATATACAATACAGAGAAATACATTGTCTGTGAAGTTTCAACCGACTCAGCACGCCCATACTTGACCAGAAAGTTTCGACGTTTAGTTTTCGACTCAATACATAATATGAGCCATCCAAGCATTAGAGCAAGTAGAAAATTAGTTAGTGATAGGTATTTTTGGCCAAATATGAATAAAGACGTTGGAAATTGGGCCAAGACTTGCATTAGATGTCAAAAAGCGAAAGTTCAAAAGCATACCAATGCAGATTTAAGTACCTTTGAAAATTGTAAGCGTTTTGAACATATTCACATAGACATAGTAGGACCGCTACCAACTACACCAGAGGGATTTAAATATTGTTTGACGATAATAGACACCTGGAACACACACAAAAACAACATTAATTATTCCGCAGGTGCTTAAATCGATGCAAGTAAACAAAATTACGGTTACCAGATGTTGGAACTAACCACAGATTAATACAGATTGTTCACTCCGCAAAATCATTTAAGTAAAAACCGACTCTTGCTACCACACAATAAAGTGCAATTCAGGTTGCACAGCGCTAATAACCTTCAGTTATATTCACTTAGAAGTTGCCTCTCTTTCTATCGTGTAACTCTTAGATCTTCTGACTTGTTAAGCCTGGTTTCTTGCGTGTGTTTTTTCGAAACATTACACAAAAATCCTTACACAAAAACGTTTAGGGAATGTATTCCATGCAGCTCGGAAAACAAAATCATCGTGTTTGTATACACAAATGTGTATGACCACGCCTCTGTGTTCCAATGATTTTGTGTAATGTTTCGAAAAAACACGCGCAGGTTTAACACTCACCGAATAGGCCCAATAAGACGAGCCCGCCACGTACTTGTAGCTTCATACCTAAAATGCGATGTGCGCCTTCTTTATTAATCTGCGACTAAACCTCAATTAAATCAATAAACATTTAAACTTCCCGAGAAACACCGTCAACTAATCGAATTTCGCGTTAAAACGATAAAATATTATGTTTTATTATTTTCAACATCTAGGTTTATTGATTGCATGGAACCATCTGAAACGGTTAAGCTTCCTAATTAATATTATGGCTTGTGTGACACATTTTTCGTTATGTAAATTTATGGCTCCATCATAATAACGTTATACATACGACATGACATTAAAGAGTCAGTCACGTCACATAATTTTTGGAGTAAAAAAATATTGCTTTAACAATGTCCCTTTTTTATTCGTAATTCGGATTTTATTTGAGGCTAGTACAGACCAGCGCGACAGGGATCGCGCTGCCTGTCGCGCCCGAGATATCGCGCTGGTCTGTACGAGCCTTTACACAAACATTGTGCACTTAGCTGCATATTAGGATAATCTCAAGTTTCCAAATATCAACACGACAGATAAAACGCGCCTTTTCTTATTTTTATAACATCCTTTAACATGAATCAGCAAGCAAATAAACAATAAATTCGATTTCAAGGAAACGCTGGTTGCTGCACCTTGCAAAAACTCCAAATTATGTTCACGCCTCTCCAATTTCGGTCGGGAGATAATCAGTTTCAATAAAAATATGCATTACCAAGTTCACTTGTCCGAAAAGGCTAAATCCGTCCGCCATTTTCGATCGAATTGCGGTATTAACTTGTCGAAGTTTTAAGGCTGTGTTCAAAGATATCGTTGTCGTTCGGAGAAAAAAGCGTCGTTTCTTTTTTTTTCTTTGATTTTTCGACATGTCTCGTCGAAGAGTTCCAGCTACCGAGTCGTTAGCCAATAAAATGGTGACAGTATGCATTTTAACGAAGTGGATGTCCCGGAAAGAAGTTAATGGTTATTGAATGAGGACAAGCACGCTCCAGTGGTCCCGAGGACTCCGCCAGCTGATGCGAACTGAATCACTTTTTTTTGGGATGCCAACAAAATTAATGGACCGTCGTCGTAATGTTCCAGGCAACCCCGAAATCTGTGTTTTCACACATAAACTTTTTTTGCTGTTTTTTTTTTTTGTGGAACATGTAATCGAGGAAACAGTAATCGTCTATTAAAAGTTTTCTTCCGAGGTTTAGATATGTCATTTATATTTCAATAAGGAAATCATAAAAGATGAAACTGTGAACAACATACAGCCAACCACTGCGTAAAACAATACATTAAAATTGAACCAATCTGAAGGAACGTGTAATTAGTGCTGGAAATCTTCCGTGAGCAAAAACACACCGTTGACTGAACAACAAAGTATTTTCTTAACAATTTATCTCCAAAGAGAATTTATTACGACATTTCCACAAAATAGCTGAATTATTTAGTATGAGGCCTTGACATGGTCGTGGGACCCAGTAAAAACATGTGTCTGCTATCGTAACACTGTTATGATAGTCGGGGCAATAAACTATATAGGTACTGGATCAAATTAAACTAAGAAATGAGGCAACTAGTTTCTTTCTTTTAGAATTACATGAAGATCTGTGTTGTTTTAATCCCAACATAACTCTGGATTTGCTTTGTGTAATGTGAAACATATGGATCTTTTGAAGCGGAATTGGGGTAACTGTTTACAGAGATTGGAAGAACAACAAGAGATCTGAAAGACAAAGACAATTCTCAATACCTACTACTAATAATTCGAAAAATATATGTATAAACAGTAAATATTATATTTTTCTTAAAACAAAATGACGCTTGCTTTTTAATCCCCGTAAAGCCAGGCCAACGAACGTCTGACTAATATTCCAGCCATGACCCGACTTAGCTAATCTTACTTCATCAGATCATCTATTTTCCTCAAGCGACTATTACACAGAAAAGATTACCTGATTCACGCTTTTTCTAACACATCCGAATCGGAACCGTAATATAAACAAAAAGGTAACGAGAATTGAGGCTCAAAACCTTTCAAACAGATCATACTCAATTTAAGAAAAAAAAAAAAAAGAATTTCGAGCGAAAAAAAAAATACAAGATTTCAAATATCGAATTCGAAGCTGGCAGATTTGAAATGTTCTCTAAACATTCGAAATGTGTGAAGGATATTGTGGTCATGTAATAATTCGGGTTATGTGCGGTTTTCCTCTTCGGTTCATTGGAATAGGGCACGCGCGTAAAATGATTTCAGTGCCAGGTTTTCTTTACAACATTTTAATGTTCTCAGAAAAACTAATCGGAGATTCTCAGGTGATATTCCGATTAAAATGTGTCTACGTGATTTCAGTAGCGTAAAATCAAAAGCTGGAAATCCCATGGCGACAATATGCATACTTGGCTTCGATAACTATGTAGTGGTAATAATATTATAGCTAGATTACATTTGCTCAAAGTATTTTTAGATACGGGTTACTGTTTAACATTATTTTTAGAACCAACGTACATTACATGTGTTGCATGTCAATGTTTCAGACTATTTTTACGCATACTTGAGAAACTCAGAGAAACAGATGCTGATTATAATTACCATAAGAAAGTGTTCTATAATAACTAAGTGTACTTTCAACATTATATTTTTAATTAAAAAAATATACTTACCTCTTCAAGATTTCGAACTGTTATTAAAGTTAATCGTTTAAACTTAAAAATTGCTTAAGTAGGCGGATTTTGAATATGATTCCAATTTTTTTTTTTTGTTTGGCATCTTGCAGGTCAACCTAGGAGGCTTTCCTGTGGCTCCCTCAATAAATTAAGGCCTCCAGCCAGGGCATAAAACAAATATGCTTTGAATGTTCATTTTGGATTATTATGTCCATGGTCCATGGTCCATGACTGACTGACTGACGGACAACGCCCAGCCTATCATTGAGAAGAGCAAGATAGAATTCAACTTCTATTAGGGCCAAACGGAGGACTGGAACTTAAACATAACAGGTGAAATATGGATGTATGTACTGGAGGACTGGAACTTAAACATAACAGGTGAAATATGGATGTATGTACTATAGGTGCACCTCTGCCCTACCCCTCGTGGCGTGATGTTATGAAATCCTATTAAAATTATAAACGAGAAAATTTGTGAGGATGGATGGATGGAAGTTTGTTACTCTTTCACGCAAAAACTACTGAACGGATTTGGATGAAATTTGGCAAACAGATAGTTATTAACCTGCATTAACAAATAGGATACTTTTTATCCCGAAATTCCCACGGGATCGGGACCTATGCGGGTGAAATCGCGGGGCGCTGCTATTTGTAATTAACAGCCAGCTTAGCGTATAGTCACTGAGTTTATAAGTTTTATTCCCTGGTTGGAGGCCTTAATTTATTAAGGCCCCGCAGCGTAGCCGGGTTACATCACCGACCACCTACTAGGTTGAAAAAAAGATGCCATGCAGAAAAAAAGCAGCTAGTTTGTTATACAACGTGTAAAAAAACCCTGTCCGTTCCGTGAGGGTGTTGTTAAGTGTCGCACTGAGAGTCTATTTATGTGGAAATTTGCAGGAAAAAAGAAAAAGCTTCACCACTTTTTTTTAATGAGGAATTTTACCGGGTTTTTTACATGGGGCGCGAGCGGCCGTCGTTTAGCGGATGTCTACAAGTCACAACTTATGACCCCTGTTGAAAATTTGCTAATTTTTAATGGATTTGGGGTAATTTTGATATTAAAAAAATGTGAATTTTAAATAGCAATATTTTATTTTTATTTTCAATAATAATAAGATTTTTGATTACTTTTTGGTAATGTTTTTTTGGAGTACCTATGTGCCCCTTTCGGATCGGACACGGTTTTTTTTACATATCATATTATTAAATTATACATTTATCTGCAAGACCCCATTTGTTCTACAAAATGGAGGAACAACCAAAAAGCAAAGTAACCCAGCCTTTTCACTTGACAGAGAAAGAAAAAGCCGTTGGTTGCTATTAAGCACGCTAATTGGCAACGGCGTGAAGAGAGCGTGACATTGCCAGACGAAAGTCTCGTTCTATGGACTGGCTACTGATTATATGTTCCTGGTAATGCGGGAATTATAGCGTTTTAGCTTTAGAAAGTCTTCTTTAATTATGGATTTTTCCTGGCTGTTATTAGGGAAGTTTACACGATCTTGTTCTAAGGGGCCGAGCCTGGCCGAAAACACATTTTTGAAGTAAAAACTTCTTTAGGCGCGTTGGGCATTTCTGAGATGGGACTAAAACATTGAATTCGCGACACCGTGATGACACCACCTTTTGACAATTAATAAAAAGACATCAACGCGTTGATTGCCGCGGTGCGTGGAGTAAAAGACATCAACGCGTTGATTACCGCGGTACCGATTTTTTTTTTCAAGTTTTCGCTTCTGACGGCACTCCCAGAGTGCCACTGTTTTTTTTTTTCGTCGATGGTAACCACGAACGCGGAAATCCAAGGCAATTGATAGACATCGTATAGGCCTGTCCTTGGGGCATAATAAAAAGATATGCAAGGCAATTGATCCTATCGGTCTGTCCTTGGACCATAATGAAAAACGATGCAGGTTCTATTTTCAGCAGAGATATCGTTTTTCATAACTGGATACAAACAAAAAGAAAATATATTTTCAGGGGGTATTTTTGAGGGGTATTTATTGTCAAGGCAAGACAATAAATACCCTTCGAATTCTATTTATTAGCAAAAAATAACAAAGCGGAAGTAGGCATCGGAACAATAGAATATCGATTTCTTGCTGCATTAAATCGTATCGATATACAAAAATAACAATGACTTCAATCCATTACGTTTTTGCACGTAACTGAAGTTCAAGGGAAATCTTTATGTTTACTGAAATATTACTATATACAACGGAAGCGATTTGTTTTGTTTTCATGAATTTAGGCCAACACTTGTTCAAACATGTGTCCAAACGTTTGCTCCAACGCAATTCGTCAACAAACCAAAGTGGGGCGACACGGACAATGAAGTGCCAGAGATCCAGAATCCAGCATTTTCACTGAATTTTATCTATAGATGGATAGTAAATGGAACAGAAACGATATTCTGGGAATATTAATATTAATGAGTGTTTCTGGTCGTCCAAATGACGACAACAAGTGGGTCAGTTTTGATGACCCAGTGTGACACCAACGCAGACCACCATGGATTCATGGAATTGCTTTAGTCGGAAACATGGATATAGAAAAGTAACTGTCAAACGAATATGGTACATTCTGACGTTTCTAATCCTGCTTAAAATTTTCGAGGACTTCATAGTTTAAAAGCTAATTTACGCTATTTTTCAGTCTGAGAAAATAGAACTTTAATCAACGAACGCCATAAAACTTCACTTTCTAATGTAATTTAACACTAATATTTAACCACTAGGCTGTCAAGAGTGCGTTAATTTGTTAAAGAAAAACAATGCGAAAACGCTACTGAGATTTTTGTTTGAAGTAATGTGACTCTGAAAGAAAAAACAGTAAACAAACGCTGTGAGGAACCTACAAGAAAACTTTAAACAAGACATTATTTTGAATAGAATGACTGTATATTAACCATTTAATTTAGAACAGATGTTCAAGCCTAAATTCTCTACTCTTTGGATCAGACTTTTCACTCCATAAAGGGGTAAAACAAAAAAAAATGGGTCGTGGACACGGCTGTGTTTTACATGAATGTACGTTACAATATTTAATAATATTTTCTTTGATCCTTTAGCTGTCGAAGGGTGTAATTAAATGTTGGATGTAGATGACAGATATGTAGCTGCATCATCAAACTGTATCCCCCGATTTTGTTACTATGGAAGCTAAAGACGTATTCACGTCACAACCATAATAACCAAGTACTGCAATCCTTTCATATCCATTCGTTTTGCTTCGTCCATGTTCAAACATGTCTTTGTAAATCAAAGGAAAATTAAAAACCAGACCTAAAGCAAACACTCTTGGGGGATGACGCCATTAATAACTACACTTAAGAGAATAAGTGATAGTAAATATTCGAGGAAACGTCACTGATTCGGACTAGCTCTTGTAACACGGGTAGTAAATAAATGGAGGTTATTCATCATTATTCCCAACCCAGGACTCTAGGACCAGGGCGCGTTCACTAAGGCTGCGGCCAGCCCGCCGGTTGAACGCGTCCCAGAGGGTCATGGCCATCCGGCTGGCCCGAGGATACCGCACGGTCTCCTGCGAGGCGGCGAGCCTCCTTGCCGGATTACCGCCATGGGATCTAGAGGCAAAGGTCCTCGCGCACATCTGGGAGTGGCGCGAGGAGGCGAAACGCCGGGGCTTAAATCCGCTGCCCGAGAAATCGCGGCACAGCGGACAGAGTTCCGGCGGGATCTCATGGCGTCATGGAGAGTGCGATTGTCGCAACCCAGCGCTGGGCACGCCACAATTGCGGCGGTAAGACCCCTCTTTGAGGAGTGGCTGGAGAGGCGCCACGGCGTCCTCACCTTCCGCCTGACGCAGGTCCTCACCGGACACGGCTGTTTCGGGAGGTTCCTGCACAGGATAAGGCGGGAGGATACGCCCGGGTGTCAACATTGTGTGGATCGCCCGGAGGACACGGTGGAGCATACGGTGGAGGTCTGCCCAGCTTGGGCGGAGCATCGCCGTGTCCTCGTGGAGGCGATCGGCGGCGGTGATCTCTCGCGTCCGGCCCTGATACAGGCCATGGTAGGGAGCGAGAGGAAATGGGAGGCCGTCACCTCCTTCTGCGAAGCGGTAATGCTCGCGAAGGAGGAGGCGGAACGTGTGAGGGAGAGGCAAACTTCGCGCCCTCACGCCCCTAACCGCCGCAGGAGGAGACGCCCAGGGCGTCGGGAATCGCGAGGCGATTTCCGGCCACCGTAGGCGCGGGCTTGCGGACGGTGAGCAATGGGTGGCTCACCGTCCGATAACGACCAGGCCCGGGTCGACGGCGCATTGTGTTCCACGCGCGCCTCAAAGAGATGTCAGCAGAATTGAAGGGGTTCACTAAGGCCAATGCCTGCCGGGGTTGCGAAGAAAACCGAAAGGGAGATCGTGGCCCCCGGCAACAGGGCAATCGAAGGAACACGGGTGGGTTTTAGTCAGTAAGAGTCTGACACGCCCTCCCGCTACGCCCAGAGCGGGAGAAGTTATTTGATGATTTCCCACCACTAAAAAAAAAAAAAAAAAGGACTCTAGGGCCACACAAACTCACAACCCAAAACTAATGACTTTCTTCTTCCGAAGAAAAAGTGACAATATATTTGGCGAGTTGCCGCCTCTGTCCGTTAGCAGCATTGGACTGAAGTAGGTCAATACATTATTTATAACCAGCATCTCAGTATGCTGCAACACTAGTGACAGCGCAAACAATGTGTGGCTGTTGCTGTAGCGTGTTACGTGTCGTGTTGCACTACGGAGTCGGTTTTGGGGTGAGGAATGCTCCCGTTAGGAATGGTATTTATTTCGTGCTAAAATCAATGGATTTAGAGTTGTTAGGCTTATGAGATATTCCGATTGAAGCTATGATTATAACTTTAGTTGTAATAAAGTTTAAAGTTAATGTCATTGCTAAGTTTAGGATGGTTGCAATAGAGAATCTCTTGCACTTATCCCGAGGAAAGGATATGGAAGTCAGGAAAATTTGTATGGCTTAAGGCGACTCTTTTCCCAAAGGTCTTGCTATGAATTTTCTGTTAAAATGGACCCAATATGCAACTATATCTTAAGTAAAAATCTTCAACCTACCGTTTTTTCGACTTTAGACCCCCAGCCAGCCAGGACAGCTTTTGAGACACAGAAGATTTTAAAGGAGAAGCGTTTGCAGTTTAATATTGCTGAACTGTTTCAAAGATATTCAACGAGAAGGTTAAAACAACGGTTGTTTTTATTAAAAAATCTTCAAAGAACGGACTTAGATACTTAAAGCCCCATTATTATTATAACCCTACTTCTGGTTTTTCTGACCAGTCTCACTTTTTACAAAGAGCAGTAAAAAATACAGTTTAAGAAGACCAATTACGGGGATTAAGGATTATTAAAACGCAATCTGCGGGTAGATACAACTGTAAACAAAGTCAATACACTCATCAAGAGATGAAAAAACCTTGCAATTACGCAACTAGCTCCATATTGGATGTATTCCAACAGAACAACAACGAGGTTTATTGCACGTAAATCATTCTTTGTGAAGTTCTAATTGCCGTAGACGCATCCTTTATGGCGTTTTTAGATCATGGACTCGTAAAATCCGATGTTTACGAAAATTGCGAAGCTAAATATCGAAAACTACGAAGCTACATATCGAAAACTACGAAGCTACATATCGAAAACTACGAAGCTACATATCGAAAACTACGAAGCTACATATCGAAAATTACAAAGCCACAATATATCGAAAATTACGAAGCTACAATTTGTCGAAAATGACGAAGCTACATATTGAAAATTCGGAATGTAGCCCGAAATCCTGAAGGTTTTATTACGTAAACCAGCGCCTGCTGCTTAAAAGTGAGAAATGAAATCAGGCCGAGGTTGCTGAGTTCGATTTGCTATGCAAATTATAACGGATTGGATCGATTTAACTGACGTATGACGTATATACGCAGATCAAGACATTATCTGTCGGTCAGTGAAAGTCTGCGAGTAATTTTAGAATCACAACAAAAAATTGCTTAGAAATTAGAAATAATTACTGTAGATTTTTAAAGCGTATTTTCCTTTGAGAATAACCACTAAATTGTGTGTTAGAAAGTTATGACAATCAGAGATAATTTGTTTCTGACCTAAAACTCCCTGGCTGGAACAATCTGCATTGTAAATAATTTTAATAGAGACGACATCAAACCACATATATTGTTATAGCAATTTGAAACTGCCTGAGTAAAGACATGAAAGTTAATCTATATGCTAGAACACATTCTGTATGAGTTTCAATCAGGAACTTGAAACGTTACTCAAAATAACATTACGTGAAGTTCCGGTAACAATATATTTGTACAGTTCCAACAGGATCGCAACGAAATTAATTCATTGGCTATAACGATACTAAACAAACGGAATGAAATCTTAAACTGTTTAATAACAATATTAAAAATATATCGTTATTAATATATCGGTATAACGAAATAATAACATTATTCATTTCGATACGCATCATATTCAAAAAAATTGTGAAGATGACACTATCACATAAATATAAAAGTAGGTAGGTAATCACAACTATTAATTCACAATACTGTCTGTAGAAGATGCGCACTCTCGAACGAACGTAATGAATACGGCGGTGGCTTACCACCAGCCGGCCGCCGCCGCCGGCCGCTGTAACGGGGGTGGTGGACGACGACGGAGCGGTGTTCAGCGGGAAAAGTTCTTAAGAGTAACGTTATACAAATGATACCGTAACGTTATTACAAGCGGATATAAGCATAATGTTACTGATACTTACTTACTTAAATTGTTGTTCTACCCAAATGATATTCTATAAGGTTTTTTTTTTTTTTGTAACTTTTTCTTTGGAGCGTTATAAGATAACATTTAGTGTACCGGAACGAAATATATTTCGTTTTCAAAGTCCCTGGTTTCAATTCTATATTATTTTAATCCTTTATGCGCGGCTCTAGTGTCTATTTTTTAATGTGACCTGAAAGTCTCCTTAGAATGCTAGCAGGATCTTTTTCTACTACTATAAATGGAAATATTTCAGCTGCATTCTGTAGCTAAGCTTCAATAGTAAGATAGCTTTTGGTCTAAAATTCCTCATTCACCTACAATAATATCGACATACCAACACACCGGTCGCAGACCTGCACAGTTCCTCAAGTGCACACTTAACTAACTATTTACGGCCTCCGGTTTACGGCATAAGGTTTCAGATGTAAATCTCTGACGTCAATGTGCGCAGGAGTGCATAAACTAAAAACGAACCGCATTATGGCGGCCGATACACTCGTAAAGGAGGCTGTAAACTGTACATGTAAATAAAAAGGTCGCATACTTTACCCCCGTTAGGACTTTTATGTTTTACTTGATATACGATAAACCTGTTGGTGGTCGGGATTTCTATACTGTGTTTCCTGTTCTTGAAAAAGATTAGTATATGTCATGGTTAAAACCCGAAGTGCGGCTACATCTAGTTTTAGCCGACTACAACTACATATGTGCGGCCGTAGCGGTTAGTTAAATTTAGTTGTAGCAAATGAAAATGGCCGAAAGGTAGGTGGTTAGGTTAGAACTGTGACCACATAACACACCGCACGAGCTGAGCAAGCGAAGCGAGCGGCGCCGCGGTAGCGGCCGGCGATTGCCAGGGTCCATTTAGGCAAGTTTAACCAACTTCTACCGGCCGCACCTAGTTATAGCCGGCTAAAACTAGGTGTAGCCGCACTTCAGGTTTTAGCCGTAACTTATACAAATGCAAAGTCCCTTTGAGTAACTGACAGCATTACACTAGATCATCACCATACTATATCTGTCCCAATTTATTTGGGGTCTTCTTTCTTAATCCGATCCAGCCTATCCCTTGGTGTCTTCCCCCAGCGACGCCCTAAGCCGAGGTCCGCTCCACACAGGGGGTGCCCTTAGCGTGTAGTCGCTTAATTTCTAAGTTTTATGCCATGGCGGGAGGCCTTAATTTATTGAGGCCACAGAAAATTCCGGTTAAGCAGCCGACAGCCTCGTAGGGTGACCTGACAGATGTCATTAAAAAAAGGGTTCGTCTTTCCATGCATCTCTTTTAGCCGTAATCTCTGTGTAGGTCCCTCAGCCATTATCTCTCACACAATCCATCTATGGTCTATCTGTTTTTGTAAAAATCATATAAAAACAACAATAATTATTCGTTCATTTATTTCTAAACGCATACAGCCGAATATCAATAAATATAATTCGGATACACCATCACCCGTATTCATTCCTATGGGAAAAATGATATTAACAAAACAAATGAAACAGCTCTCGGCTTACTAAAAAATGTTTTTCCTCTGAAATTCCCAACGGGAAAACGACCCTAGAGAGTTTACATAGACGGAAAACTGTACCGTATCTTTTTAATAATTAGCTCGGAACTGAAATTAGAAACCTCCTCTCGTCCTTTTTACTTACCCCCGATTTTAATATTTTACAAGCTTTTATTTTTCTCATAATGCTTGCCACATGGGTCTTCGTTTCTTTCAGATATTTTATCATTTCTTGTTTAAATAGGAAATAGTTTATTAAAATAGTTCCTTCGAGTCCTGTTTTACTTTGATGTTTATCGTATTGGAATAATTTTAATTAATTTAATCGGTGAGGTGTCCATTTCTTAGAAAATATTCGCTCAACACTCACTAATCAAATATTATGATCAAGTAAATTGATTTCTTTCCAAGATCTGAAACATCTCGGAAAAAGAAGCATATTATCCTGTTTCGTTTATTCTTAAATGTACAAAAAGCTTTTATGAGCTTGGTGCCATGAAATACTATTCAAAATGGTTCATTTGGAGTAACAAAACGGAACATGTTAAAAAACTAAAACAAACAGAAAATCACTTTATTTCCGCGCCAAAAAGTTCAAAGGATTCGAATTTGGAACATAAATTTTATTCCGTTTAAAGTGACGTTTCGCTACACAAAATAAATAAAGTTTGCGGTATGTAGTCGATGGTCTATGTTGTTTGCTCCAAAATTACGAAACAGAATGAATATTTGTAGAAATTAGATTTATTTGTTTACGCTGCGCTAACGGGTTACTAAATTAGTTTTATATTAATATTATTATAACAGTTAATTGCTAGCTATGTGCTACAATTAGCAGAGCAGAGACTTTTAAACCGATATTCTAATAACCTATGTGTATTAAGTCTGTAGTGAGGTCTTCATTACGTGTGCTCGTAAAACCGAAATAACTTTAGAGCTATTAGGAGAGTTAATGTACCTTTGTAATGTACTGGACACTTAATGAAGCGTGTTCTAAATATGCACAAAGCAATTCTGAGAAATGTACCTACTTAAATATTTTGACATAGAAAAAAAAAGAATAATATAAGGATTCATCCTTATGGTAACAGACGATTTTAGACGGGCTTCCCCGAACTATATTACATGCACCTTAAAATACGAAGGCGTGACTACGTGTTAAGTGGAAGACAGTAACGAAGCGTCTTCCTGAAACCCGCCCTCTTTCTCATTCCCGTCCTATAAATATGACGCTGAAACGTTTCGGCTTCAGTCGTTCAGGAAAGCTCGAGGTGTGCACTGTGCCAAATCAAAGCATTCCCTAGTGACAACGTGATACGGGACGCGTAACACGACAACAAATATCTAACTGCAGAAGTTTTTTGTATTGTTTTTTAAAAACATTTTTTCCTAAGTGATTTTTTGGATTGTTCAGTGAAAAGCAAAGTGAAGGAAGATGTTGGACAAGAGCATCCTCGGTGGTAGTTGGGAAAGCGTGGTAAGTTTCACTTGATAATTAAGTTAAATAACTTAACTTACTGTAGAAACATTAGAATTCGCCCAGATATTTATCTGTTGAACAATAAACCCACGTATTCGGATTATGGAATAAAGCTTACACAGCGGTGGTCAGTGGCAACTATTACGCAAAGTGCATGGCCACTTTAATGCGCTTAAAAGGCAACTGACTTGTCTATGGTCGCTGTCATTGAACTGCGGCGCGTGCGTGTTCGCTGTTTGAATATGGAATTACGTTCTTTTTGTGTTAAAGCTCTTGACATTGCCGCCTGCGGCCATTCTCATGGCTACTCACATTCAAAGCCGTGAGCATTATATTAATCATGGCCCAAAACTGATCTGATCGAAGCATTTGAGATTAATCATAAAGATTACTTCCATCAAAAGATTTTGTGCGGTTCAGAAAAGGTTATCGGGTTTTAAATTAAGTGACTTTGGTAAATTTGGCTTTTGAAAGTTGTTAATAGTTTTTATTATTTTCTTTAATTGAGCTTTTCAAATAGTACCTAGTAGCTATTCGCTATAAATAATATAATGGTACAAATAAAGCATTTAAAATGCGAGTTGTAGTAATTCCAGTTGAAAACTGACTCCCTGATGTTGCTAATGGGCAGTTCCTGCAGTTCGTAAAAACGGAAGCGAAGCGCCCGAGAAAAAACAATTACTCTTTGTCTATGAAAAACTCATGCCGCCATTCCTTTAGAAATTGAACTGTCGTTTAAAAAAAACTGTTATTTCGATATTATCAAATAGCGATTGAATGATTAAATTGGGAAGCGTAAAGCTGTCATTGTGAGCAATAATAACTGTTATTAGAAAGTGATAGGTTGTCAAACAAACAATGAGCTGTCAAAACCGCTGTCAAAATTTTTCGGATCGATTGTTGTCAAATAGTTGTCGATATTCTTAATTCGTGGACCGGTCTAGCGAATTTCGTCGGGATACTTTCACCGGAGTTAAACGTAGCCGAACTGGATAGACCGCTTAGACATTTTCGTGTTGTTGTAACAATCTAATAGCTGTCATTCGTCGCCCGCCATTCCGGTTTATGGTTTCGAAAGTGGAGAGCTGCAGCGATCTCTGATAATGACAAATGACAATTTTAAAATGAGAAGCATTAAAAAATGTGCTGCATACATCACTGCCATTAGATTTTAATAATGCAAAGTCGGTCATGTAAAAATATGGCGATTTGTCAACGTTTAAGAGTGTAAATATTTGTTAGAGTATGTTTGTGGCTTGAATTAAATTTGAAATAAATATAAATTATTTGTCAATGTCATAGAATCTACGCCTGCAGTTTGCTACTTTAAACACAAAATAATTAATCAATATTTTTTTCGGATTTTCTAAATAAAATCCTCTTACGAGTTATTTCATTTATCATATATAACTTGGTAAGCTGATCATTTATTTAGGCTGTGAACTTTTCATAACTGTAAGTTTACGTCAATAAACTCCAGGTCATTATCATTAATATACTGACGAAATCTGATGGTGCAATATGTATTAAAAAAACTTGTTACTCATCGGAAAAATCATAGTGACGAAAAAATGCGCGTGGGCAAAGTACAGTTAGTCAGTGTACGATCATGACTACGTCATTTTCTAATAATAATATGTCTCATCAATTAATGATCTTTATCGGTTCTTAACCCGTAACGATCTCATTCATTCTAATTAGACAATCCACTTAGCATTTATGTCGGTACTTAATTGATTTATCCTCCGTAAACATAACTAATTGATGCAAGAAGAAAAGAAAAGAACATCTTGAATCAATCGACCAAATCCAAATTCGAGACAAAAATAAAACCATAAATAATCAAGAATTCTTAATTTAAAATCTCAGTTGCACTTAGACTTTCGATCTAATTGTGTGCGAAAGATCACGTACGTAACCGGTGCCTAAGAATAGCGACCTATACTTGAACTGGCCCCAAAAATAGATACCATTAGCCTAATGTTGACTATGAATTAATGATTTATCCTCTGTAACTGGACGGGAAACCGACCCCAATATAGTTGGGAAAAGGCTAGGCAGCTTGATTGATTTATCCTCTGTAAACATATATAAATATGATGCAAGAATATGAAAAAAAAAAACCAGCTTGAATCAATCGAACAAATCCAAATTCGCACCGAAAATAAAACCATAAACAGCCAAATTCTAAATTTAAAATCTCAGTTACACTTCGACTTTCAATCTAATTGTGTGCTAAAGATCTCGTATGTAACCAGTGCCTAAGAATAGCGGCCTATACTTGAACTGGCCCCAAAAATAGATATCGTTTGCCTAATGTTAAATATGAATAGCAGAACCAGCAGATTTCGCGGAGTCGATCGCGTAAATTACACATGCTGTACTGTTTACGTTTCGCAAACTTATGTTAAATATATCTTGCAGTTACTGACGAAATATAAACATTGAAAAAAAAATACGATTGGTATTTTATTTGGTGTAAACTGGCTGAAGACAAGCTGAGTTTGCTTTCTTAATGATGGTGATTTTTTCTCAATGAGGGCAACCCTAAATATAGAAAACAGACTTTACAAAATTAACCCTAAATAAATCACGGAAAAAAACAAAAAAAAAAAAAAACGGGCTCGTTAAAATAAGTGTAACGAGAAAGAAATTATAAAGTTAAGCTCAAAGCATTAAGTGTAACTTAAGCATTACATCGCATAAATTCAAGAGGATGTACGAGCATGTAGCTGTAAATTAAAAAAAAACGATGTGTGCCGATTTTTTTGCACGAAGTTTGCACATACGAGTTAACGGTACCAAAAAAACTGGGTACAATGCACATGACAAACAAAATTAAACCGTAAACTCATCTGCACAGAGACCGTTTTCAATTAAAAGTATTGACGATGAGATTAATCACAGTATCGTACTGATTTCTAATCTTATTTTTTAATCAAAACACATGTTTTAAGTCATTAATTGGTTAACTAAGTTATTAAAACATTATGGGCAGTTTTGTAAAACTGAGTTAACTTGCATAATCGTAATTAATATAGATTGGTAATTGATTAAACATTGATAACTACTTCACTTTCTAATTTAATCATTGGCGTAATCGGCGTAATTTTAAGTACTAGGATTAATCTCTTCGGCTTGAGTAACTCGTAAAGGGTCCGAAGGCTGTTGCTTCCGCAGACCTTAATGTATCAAAAGTGCAATAACAAACGCGTAACCGTACATAATAAACACGTTGCAACGGTACAATAATAGACATTGCATTGAATATTCTGATGCGTTCTCTAAAATAACCTGTGACAAAATTAACAGCACCATTTAGTAACGTTATCACCTTCACAACTATAATAAGTTCCACAAATAACACGAAGTATGCACGTCGGGACAGAAATACTATACACATTTTAACGTGGTATTACAAAACGGGTGCACGAAATAGGACACGCGGAGCCAGCGTAAGAGTAGCGTGGATACGTCACAAACACTCACCCAGCGACGAGGGCCACGACGCGTATCTCTGTGATAGACAGTAAAAAATTACCTGAAAACGAAAAAGTACAAGGTTAGACGAAATAAAACACGAAAAACAAGAGGTTGTAGCCTAGATTCGAGGCTTAATTTCAGTTTTAATTAGACCGTGTTAACTAACCCTGCTAATAGGACAACTATTTAAAAATGACCCATTTTACGTTGCGACCTAAATTCGCAACAGTGCACTGTTTCTTTTCACAACCCATTAAAAAAATGTTATTCAACACGAGCTGTCAAAATATAAAGTAGCGAGTATTTGTTGTGTCAGTACCAATGGACATTGAAACATGAAATTTCTCTAGCCTGTAACAGTTCATTAAAAAAAAAAACATTGTCCATTTGATAATAGAACTCAAAAACTTACAAAAACAACGATTTAAGTGGAACTCATGTTTGACATTTAAAAATGTGTCGCCCCAAATTTTTTGACCAAAACATTTAGCATGTTATATCATCTCACATAACTTAGCATTAACGCTGTAATAGTGATTAATATTATTTAAAAACACGCACTATTTCATCGTTAAGACTAATTTTATTTTCTTCCGAGATCAGTGCAGTCGAATCCATAGCATTCCAATGTATCGTATACACCATGTTCTAATGAACTCCAATAATAAACCGTCTATTTCTGCGTGACCCATTATTTGACCACTGGCCGACTACGTCATACTCTGGGATTCCAAGAAAACCATAAAAATATTACATAATAATAAGATTAAATTAAACCTCGGGACAAACGCCGGGAATATAACCTCAAGAGAGTTGTGCAAGCGAGCCGGTAACGTAAAAGCTTTTAATACTTCAAACGACACATTAGCAAAGCGTTTTCCGAAGGACATCTTAATAAACATATTTTTTATCGTCCGACCTTTTCCCAACCTTAGTTGATTTTTCAAGTGGCGTCATGATACTAAAAGCATCTTTTGTTACATTCAGAATCGAGAAGAGCGACCTTAACTTGATTAATATTGTAAATACCAAACTTTTATTGAGCTTCCAAGACAGTTCACGGTTCTAGTTAAAAATTGGTAGCACTTTGCCAAGTTCCTGTAGATTGAGACATATGGCGCTCACGACAGGTGTTGTTAGACATGTGGGCACCGCACGAAGGGCTCCGATGACGAACGTGCTGAACATCGTCGAGAATGACCCTATTAATAATAGAAAGGGACGGCGATACACCCTAGCCTCACGTTCTAACAGTCACGTAGTTGCGTTCTATTGATACTTAATATAATCCACAAGATCACTGGCAGCCCAGATTTGTTTATGGGACAGCAGGGAGATTAACATTGATAGTGTTGTTTATATCACTGATCTGAGATCTATTTGATTCCAGGTGTCGCGAGACGACTACGAGATTGACTACAACCCGAGCCCGAGAGGGTCTCCGTTGAAGGACACGTCCAACCTCCAGGATGAGCCAGGCTACTGCATCAGCCGCCACAACCCGAACAAGACCTTCCGTCGTGAGTCTGTCATTGCTTCTTGGAAGAGTTTGAAGAAGGAGAGGGAGCTGGCTTTGGGAAAGCGGTTTATCTATGTTGATGCTGACAGCTACCAAGATTACTACGGCAGGAACAAGGTCAAGCGATGCAAGAGCGACAGGGCACCTAACACTCCCAAGGAGCCGAAGAAAGTCAAGCGTACATACTCTGTGTTGTACAGGTACGACCCTTCAGAAGAAAAAGTAGTAAAGGAGTACAAGTATCAGCTTCCCAAGGATGCTGAACCTTCAGCCCATCCAGTGATGAAGAAGTCCGCCTCAGAACCTTTCTTGAGGTCGGAGTCATCACAGAAGAAGAAGGTGAAGAGGTCTTTCACAACGTTACTCAACATCAAGACAAAGTTCTTGAACATATTCACCTCTAAGAGTTAAATAACTGTAGGGATCCAATTTGGTTTAATTGCTCAATTCAATGCATTTTATGATTGGCGTATTATTTTGCTTACAAGGTTTTAACCGCCATGATTCTAGTCGAAATTTTGCCTCAGAGGTTAAATGCCAGAACCGTCTATTTTGATATCGTATGGTGGAAGAAAGATAAACAAAATCGTAATGGGATTGATCAACATGCTGTTTCATATAAAAACAGATAAAGATTGGATATTTTATCAGCTCGTAACTTTGTAAGCTTTATTAACTATAAGTACATATATTCTGAAGTGCCAAATGTATTCATATAGTAAGTTTAGTTGATAATTTGTGATATTTTTGTGTGTTGTGATATTTTTATATATTTTCTGAAGTATCGTCATAGTAAGATTTACTTACTATAATAGATACCTAAAATCCTATTATAATTACTGCTAAGGGTAATTTTATTACAAGAACTAAAGGTTAATTATCCACTTAATTAATTGCATGTAATTAATTATTCATATTAAAAAGCGTTAATATGAATGTAATTAATAATCTTAATGGTTTTAATAGCAATTCTTTATATTGAAGATAAATATTAAAGTAATTGTAGAACATAACTGTTTGCAGAACCATTTCTATGTAATTCTTTGTATTTACTTGTAAAAACAAAAGATATTACTTAAATATTCATGACATGATCAGAAATAAGGGCGAAACAAACTGGCGAAATGTGGGTGAACCTGCTACAGGGACACCTCTGCCCAACCCTTCGGGGAAACAAGGCGTGATGTTATGTGTTATGATCAGAAATATTGATGCTTTACTTAACTCATTGTATTTTTGTATACAAATGTGGTTACGAAATTGCAATTGAATTGTATTTAAAGTTAAAATTTAATTCTTTATATTTAAATGTCTAAATATAAATGTAATTTCTTAATATTTTCTTAATAACAGTACCTATAATCAATTCATTATATTTAACACAATAAATATACATGTAATTGTCATTTAAGTACAACTAATAAAAACTGATATAGCATGATTACTCTGCAATAAATACTAATGCAATTTAATTGTATTTTAATGATTACTTACAATAATCTTATATACATTTAATTAATGGTTTCATTCCTATAGTGTAAGAATATTTACTTAGTTAATCATAGGTATTTTAAGTATAAGTTACTATTAAATAACAATGAGACTCTGCTACTTATTGTTAGAATTATAAACATATCAATTAATTAATTATTAGTTTGTAGAGTTAAATGATTATTAATGTGATGGGATATTTTTATGGAAGAATTGTAAGAAAATTGAAAGTATTATTATATTTGGAAGTATTAATTTAATTACAATTAATATTAATAAATATTTTGTAATATTAATAAATATGTATTTTATTTATTCCATTATGTAGAATATTTATGGAATAGCATAGATACCTTTTATAGTGGACGTAGCAGATATGGGAGATCAAAACAATGTTGTGATTGTTAGGGAAATTAATTGTTATCGGGAAAACTGTATTGTATTATAAAAATAACTTTACCTGTCTGTAGTTGAAGCATGGTTACTGATACAATTGTTAAATAGTTCAAATTTCCAACGTGATTAACAAGTATCTTACGCAAATATTTTTATGATCTTTTAAATATTTTACTACTATTTTATTTAAGGGTTAAGAGAAAACCGGGATATAGAAAACTAATACCGATATTTACACGCCCTTTGTTCATTCCCCGATATTCATGTTTAGAAAATTAACTTATCATGATATCCTTGTATCCAACAACAAAAAGGGATATTTGTATTGGTATAGTGATAGGAAAAAGTTAACAAAAATAGGGATTAAGCAATGTGCCCGCATAAAACAGTTTTTATTGTGAACGAATTAATTAAAGGCCCGATATTAGGTATGTAGCTGCTTTTTTGTTAAATATGCGGGATTGGTGTTGTGTTACTGAAGAACTATTGTTACTAAATTAGGATACTCGGGTAGCATAAGGGAGGATAAAACTGTTTGTCTCTGCATCATCCAAAGGTTCCCGTGTTGACGGCGCGTTGTGTTCCACGCGCGCCTCAAAGAGATGTCAGCAGAATCGACGGGGTTCGCTAGGGCCGATGCCTGCCGGGGTTGCGAAGAGAACCGAAAGGGAGATCGTGGCCCCCGACAACAGGGCAACCGAAGGAACACGGGTGGGTTTTAGTCAGTAAGAGTCTGACACGCTCTCTCGCTCCGCCCAGAGCGGGAGAAGTTATTTGATGATTTGCAACGCAAAAAAAAAAAAAAAAACCATCCAAAGGTTAACTGGTAGAGTTAATACTTTAAATAAATAAAATATTTAAAGGTGTAGATATTTGGATATACTTATAACATGGCCTATTTAGGTATCCTTTGGCTACAGCGCCCTGTTTATGAATAAAAACAATTCAAGTATGTAATAATGCGTTTATAAAAAAAAAAATACTACAATCGAAGTTTTATTAAAAAGTAATGCTATGAAGTAAATATACAGACACATACACTGTATTTTATAGCTAACTTCACAAAAAAAGTTACGTAAAATATCGACAAGCAAACAAAGATATCGAATGACAATCGCAGATACTAACAAATTGCAGGTAACACATTTCCGTATTACTTAAATAATAATTCTGCCATAACTTAGTAAGTAATAAAAGCCACACGGTTCGATCCATCAGGTTAAGCTGCGCTTGCCGGGGTTGCTCTGTGGATGGGAGACCGTCGTGCCGTAAAGCACGTTAAACAGTTGGTCCTGGCTGTTATTCTTGGATCTTTGACAGTCGTTACGGATCGTCAGAAGCCGAAAGCCTGACAACCAGTCTTACCTAGGGGTATCGTATTACCAGTTACTGGATTGTGGAGGTCAGATAGGCAGTCGCTCCATGGAAAATACTTTATTTAGCTGCATCCGGTTAGACTGGAAGCCGACCCCAACATAGTTGGGAAAAGGCTAGGCAGATTGCCATAACTTCAATGGTTTGAAATGCGTTGTACTTTTCATACGGGAACACCTAGATATTCCTGTCAACAATTTAAACATAACATAATGTTAGTATTCCCCGAAGGGTATATTCAAGTCCCATGTAATAGGGGATGAGTCTTGCCATCAACCGGACAACTCTAGACTCCGGGCTGCTACTGAGGAATTCCAAATGGAAAAACTCAATAACACTTTGCTCGACCCGGGCATCAAACGCAGGACCCCATGCTCAGCAGTAGAGCTTTCGAACACTAGACCAACGAGGAAGTAGGTGTATTTCTCATACCATACGATAGGTCTACGTACATTTTCCTGTCAACAAACAAGAGTATCCATCATGATTCTAATAAAACAACACAGTATATTTCATACATCCATAATCCTAAAATCCAATTTGATATCCATAAAATTTAGTATTCAGGTCTAAATTGGAGGGATATAACCGTATAAATACGAATTTAGCGCCGAGGTCGACGGGAAGTGGGCTAAACGTATTCAAAATTAGACCTAATGTGAATATAGGCTGTGGTTTTTAGATTACTTAGTAATTAATGTGACGCAATATACGTATTTATTAGATGCTTTGTATATTTGGACCAGGTATTTATTAACCCAGCCCGTCCCATCCTTGATGTCTTCCCTCCGGGTGACGCCCTAAGCCAAGGTTCGTACCCCACAGGGGGTGCCTTTAGCGAGCGTTCACCTAGTTTTAATTAGCATAGTTGAATAACCCCTGGCTGGAGGTTTTAAGTGTAGTAGCTTAAGGCACCCACAGGAAAGCCCGGTTAAGTAGTCATGATCTCAGAGGTCAACTACGAGATGCCCTACCTAAAAAAAAAAGTATTTATTAACGCTGATTTTGATGAAAAAAATGATGATTTTCTATTCAGCACCCCAATTGCGTAATATACTATAAATCACTGAATGATTTTGATGGATATTGCTAATCTAATGTTCATATGTTCGAAAAATTTGTCTGCTCAACAACGTAAATAACGCAGTAAATGTTGTTGAACTGTCAAAATTAAACTCATTGCTACTGTGTATGTGCTACTTACACAATAACCGTAGTCCACTGCTAGGCATCCCCCTCAAGCTCCCCCAAGATGCGCCACAACACCCTGTCCTCCGCCTTGCACATTCAGTCTGTTCCAGCCACCTTTTTAAGGAACGCTGGTAGGATCGGGGAATGCCGGTATACAAATGTCTGCCTGGTTCCCAGCTCGAGTAGCATGACAACCATAGAAACGGGTTTTGTCGACGGAAGAATAGACCAAATGACAAATTGTGATTGTTTATCTGTCATTTTGTCTATTCTTTCGTAGACAAAACCCGTTTCTATTGCGGTCATGCTAAGCTTGCAGAATGGCAAGAAAACTTCCCATAGCAACAATGGTGCTAGGTGAACGAGTTAGTGGAACCAGATACAGCATGCTGGGTCTAGCTGTAACCAGCCTGGTGTATTAAAATTTGTACATAGCCATACAAATCGTGGGTTACGCAATTAAAGTGCAGTAGTTCCGAAGATTACAAACTCACACTCCCCTATATACAAACTCACAAAACTTCTTTTAATATTCGCGACTATTACAGATAATGTATTTACAGAAATATAATCATTAGAATCATTAATACATCCTAAGTTAGATTTGTTCCTTATGAACTTTTCCATTAGAGATTTATTTTTATGGAACAAATCTATCTGTTATAGTTGCGAATCATATTTTGATCATGATACAACTTGACACGGACCTGCAAATTGCAAAAAACGTAAGCAAATTTCAATTTCGCAGGAGTCGCCATTTGGTCACTCATGATCATCATTAATTATTTGAATTATTGTGAATGTGAGGACTATGTTGATATTATTATTATTTTTATTTCTCTGCTAGTTTTTATGATGGTCTGGCAGTTTGAGTAGTTTATGCGGCCCACCCAAATGTCCTTTCTTTGGTATTGTTCGTCGAGTTGAGCTCCACGATTACTGACAAATGCTTGCACTGACTGGACAGGTCCACTAAAATCTGTGTGGTTCTTTCCTCAAAAGACCATTTCGGACACTAATCTACATGGTCCTCAGATGGCCTGACCAAGATTATGTCTGGACTTTAAGAGAGACTGTGACCTATGAGATTGTTTCAGCCTTTCTTCTCAAAGTAGTCAGATAGGAAACGCCGAACTCATCTAGCTTATTTTTTTTTTTTTTTTATATATCGTGTAAAATTGATTCCGATATTCTATTTACAGAATAAACAATTTCATTTCATTTCATCTACTTAGCCTTTTATCATAGGGTCACTATTATATTTCATTTAATCCAGATTTAATTTTACAATGCAATCTGCCATAGGTTTTACACATATTTTTACATAGTAACGTAATGCAAACTCGCACCTTTACATAAAAGCCAAGGTTATTAATTACATGTTAATTATCACGTCCGACAGTACGATCACGAACTATGAAGGGATTTATGTAAATAGTCTTGTTCCTAGCTAGCGAATTGCAATCAATTTAATCGACAAATGTCGGTAATAGCAACTGGTTCGATAAGCCGTCAATAATCGCAAGTAATCATATCCTTATTAGGCGATTAATATTGATTGCTTATTAGTAATCAAACATGACTGCAGAGCTAGGAGATCGGATACTTTTGATTTCATTATTTTTTCTGTAATTTTTTACCAAGCTTGTTCAATCCGCGAAGGGTTAGGCAGTGGTTTTACCTATGACCCTTATTACACCCATATTTTGCCAGTTATGTTTCAGTCCCATGTAATAGGGGGCGAGCGTACTGCCACCAACCGGGTACAAATCCAGACTCTGGGCTGCTACTGACAAATTCATGGACAAACCTAATAACACTTCGCCCGACCTGAGAATCGAACATCATACTCATTAGTAGCGCTGGTTTTTACTTCACTGTGTTTTTTTTTATAAACAAAGTAAACGTAGGTACCGACTATCGAGGTAATGTATAATTTTAACGACCGGGAAAGTGTATGTTTTCATTTAATTAATTCCGTGGACTGCACAGTCGATTTGAATAATTGAAATACATTTCTAGGACGTGCCCACCTTTGTAGGACAATCTCGCTTTTACTCTCTAGCAAAACTTACGGTCACAGGGTCGTGTAAGGGGCGGAGTAACCAACACAACAATCCCAGTTAACTCTCATCCAAAAATATCTGACCTACAAACGAAAGCCAAAAATATAAATTCAAAAAAACCCCTGTACAATTCTGTCGGGTGTAGAGTGGTGCCTGGCGCTGCCCGTGGGAACGCCGGCCTACTCCCGCTGTTGGGAAATTTGAATAACGAATGAGACACGTATCTACTCGGGCGCGGATGCCATGCTACGATTCACCGCGTAAACCCGATCCCGATGTACGGAGGAATTCAATTTGAGATCGGTAGGAAGAAAAACTGCTTTGATGGCTGTTAGAATTACATCTTCGGTATTGAGAGTATGTATTGAAGATAATACAACAATTCCACAGAAATGTAATATATTTCAGTTAGGTAAGTACCGGGATTTTTGTACCAAAACTTGAGTACAAAGTTAAAGATGCTTTTACGTATGAATACATAAATAAACTCACGCCTTCTACCCATAGGGGTAGGCAGAAACTACAGAACGCGACCTGCTACAATCCTTACATAACATACTATTTTTGCTTCATTTACGTTCATATATCTGGTCATACACGCACAGCCGGTTGCGAGTACTACGCACCTGAACTTTCTGAAGGTAAAGGTTTTAAGGTCAATGCAGGTCACTAAATGACCTTCCACTGTATGTTTTAAATCCCGGAAAAAAACATATTCGCGCGAAAATCTCAAAGTTTAGAGCATACTAAGATCATAAAGAATAAGGAACTGGCCAGCAAGATTACACACCTCTATGCCTACTTTATAAGGAAGACACGTACTTATTAGGAAGTGCTGTAGTAATGCATAGCCGAAAGGCATGACAAAGAGGTCACAGGCCACGGCCGGCCAACGGAACCTTGAACCCTAACTGTCACTACACCTTAACTTGATTTATAATTTAACCGCAGCTACTTGATTAACTTGATTGATCGTCTATTATTTTAATTGATTGCCTCTCATAATGATCGCAATTGATGATTGCAACTTCATGTTTTGATAGTTTCAAGATTGCGATTAATTTGTATTTATGATATGCCATAAATGTAGGAATATAAAAACGAAAAAATTCTTTATTGATATTACAATATGAATCCGTAAACATGTACAAGTAACGCCATCTGTTCCAACTCTGCTGAACTTCATTGAGCGTCTGAAACACAATCTATGAATAGAATACCGACATTAGGACTCCGGAGATCAACGGACGTGTGTTTTTTAACGATCCATTTAGACTCTTGCGAAATCCGCTTATTAAAAATTTCGAAACAATTCCAGTTAAATAAATGATATTGTAATCCATTTGAAAACATACAAATAATAAAAAAAAAACCTACAAACAAATTAGTCATAAATCTGAACGGATTTGCTGGCGGTTAGATTTTATTTTTATTATCTTTTTAAACATCAATATTTCATAATGCGTCATTTTTTAAACTGCTGTAGTAAAAAATAATGTTTCCATTTTTAAAATTATAAAAAAGGACAACCATAGAGATCAGCAATATCGAGTCGAACACAGATTAAAAATCTAATCTGTAAATCGGATCGGTAAGGTTTCTCGATGACTATGGGTAAAGAGATTATGCAAGAGAATGGAGTTAATTACCGCGTATGTAATTAAAATAACAATAAAGGTCAGGGATCGACCTCAGTAATTAAGTCACTGGCTCATAGTGACATGAGTTTCAATGTCACCGCAAATTTGATTGTAATTAATAAAACTGTAACAGTAATATCCTCGTATCAGGTAAAGGTCTAGTTAAAACTATTGTCAATGCTTTACCTTGACTGTAAGCGCTTGTATAATAAATTCTAATGTTTTTTTTTTCAATGTTGGCTTAGGAACATTATTCTTTTTATGTTTCCGGGGAAATAGCAATAAATGTCATCAAGAAAAAATGTCGTTGAGATTATTATCTACCTTAAAAAACGTGTTTACTTGTTTAATTTAATACAAGTTATGTAATGTTTGGTGCCAAAACCAGTGTTTTAAGAAAGCTATACATAACGCGCAAATAGAAAATATATTAAACTGTAACATTTGTTTATCAGATACAAGTTATCTGACTATTGCAAAATCAACCTTAAGTCAGAACAAAATTCAGCAGACGCCATCCAGAATATTATTTTAGTAAATATACTTAAAATTTTTCGCTGCAAAGCTAATAGAGGTCTTAATAAAATCTACGTGCAATCCAATCCAATTAGATTCCATATGATTCGACTTGAAAACTCCCATTCAGTTACTTGAGGGTTCAAATTAGCCGTTCGCAGAGTAACTAAGACTTTCTTCATATGAAAAAGAAAACCGACAATTTGAATGTGATTTTATAAAAATCAACGATTTTCTACATCAAAAAAGGTACAAAATATTATTCGTCTCGTGTAAGTAAAATAGATACATACAGTGTGAGTTTTTATAGTGTGCACATATCGAAATAAGGGAATCTATGCTTATTTTTAATGACGGAAAAATATTAAAAAAAAATAACATTTTTATGGAATTTTTAAACAAAACTGTGTTGTAACTTGTACGGAGTGCCTCCTCTGGCTTTGAAAAAAGCAGAAAACGGGGTTGGCAATTTGACATATTGGACTGGAGTGACAAGAGGTATCAAAAAGAGTACTCGCTCAGCGACGCTCGCTTGGCGGAGAGAACACTCGCTGAGATACTCACGCTTGGTACATACGTAAACAGCGAGTAATCGCTCGTCGTCGTCAAGCACTCATTGCTTGCCAAGGAGGCTCCCTAAATTGTATGTTAATTTGCATTAAGATTCTGAAAAAGTCACGCTTACAATCAAAATGGTATATGATTTATTGGATCTTTTTCTTTCCATATATAAGACAGTTACGTAATTGGAACATTTTCGCTCGTTTAATTTTTTATTCGAAAATCATGTCTTTTTTAAAGATTATTTGAAACTAAAACAAGATTACTCGGCTTTTATGTCTAAAATAATTATTGACAGTAAGAAAATATAGTTTATTATCCAGATAAAAAATATTTTTTCTCTAGATCAATCATTACTTTAGTTATAAACGAAATAAGAATTGAGACTTACGACATTTAGTTCCGACCAAAGAGCGCACGCGATATTCAACTTTATGACTGATGTGTTAGCGTTTAGCACGTAGTGGAGTGGTGGGGTGCATGGGGCGGAGTTTGCGTGGAAATTGTCTTTGGAGTGCCTGATCTTAATAGTCGGCGGTGGTGTCTAACGGAATAACGTCTAGAAGGTTATAAACAGTGCAGGGAAATAGCAGGATGTCCTAGGTTTCCATTCGTCGCCAGACTAATCGCCTCCTGGCTAGATAGACAGACAGAGTCGTATTAATACAGAATGATCGGCCGTTCACATCCTACAAGTAATTAGTGGAATGACAAGTTGCGCTATTCGTCACCATTTCCTCAATTTAGTTAGAAACGTGATGGTGGGCAATTATGAAGTTATAGTGCAGTAAAGGGTTTGTTTAATAACGTAACATCATACTTGTTATCCCGACGGGTTAGCCAGAGGTGTACGTACCTACAATACACCCCACATTTCACCAGTTATTTTTAAGCCCCATGTAATAGGGGGCGAGCCTATTGCCATTAACCGGGCACGGATCCAGACCTCGGGCTGCTACTGAGAAATTTCAGATGGAAAAACCCAATAACACTTTGAGGCTCAATAGTAGCGCTTGCGACCACTGACCACCAACCAGGCAGTATTTTTTGGAACGAAGTTCTTTAACGCGGCTTGTAAACTTTCAGAAATCGTCAGGTTAAAAAGTGTTAGTACTTGCGACTGTCTTTTTCTAATATAAAGAGAAAGAGAGAGAGAGAACGCCGGCAGAAAAAAATCAAAAGAAAAAGAAAAGAGTAAAGTAATTACAGTGTCGTGGGAGGGGGGAAAAAATTGTACATATCGGCTCGAGTACACTGCATGCCGAGAAAGAAAGTGTGAATTTGGTCAAAATGAAAATCCAAGATGACGGCTCTGAAAATTTACAAATTTTTCATCATGGGTATCGTTTTCATGGTTTTCAAGGGTGTAAAAGCCGATATCACGGGACAGAATGAAAATCCAAGGTGGCTGCTGCGAAAATTTTAAAATGTTTCGTCTTGGGTATCGTTTTCATGGCTTTGGAGGATGTTAATGCCGGTAGTGGGGTCGAAATATAAATCCAAAATGGCGGCTCTGAAAATTTTCAAATTTTTCATCATGGGTGTCGTTTTCATAGTTTTCAAGGGTGCTAAAGCCGATAGTGAGGTCAAAATGTAAATACAAGATGGCAACCGCAAAAATTTTGTTTTTGTTTTAAATCATACGTGAGAAAGAACTTCGTTCCTGACGGGGGTCCCCCGACCGCGCACGTTTTTTTTTTTTTTAATGATGAACTATTATGAAGTTATAGTGCAACAAAAGGGTTTGTATAATATTACTTGAAAAATCAATTTTACGTTCACAAGTGCTTTTGAAAGACGAGAAAATATCGTATTTCGTTCTTCTCATCTCACGGATCTTAGAAAGCAATTAATATAAGACGTGAGTGTTATAAACGGCGAAGTAATCCGTTATTGTTTACGATTTATCCATCCGTTTAACCTGAGAAAACCATAAAACTATGCCTTACTGAAAAAGGTGAGGCTATAAAACTTTTAATATCTCTGAGAAGTGTATATCTTCCCTTTTCAACGATGTTATCAACACCAGTGCTAAATATCCTAAGATAAGGCAACTCGATACTGAGGTCCTAGTTGCGAAGAATTTATGCACTTCCATTAAGTTTGATATGCAAACTTGTATTCGTAATAATATCACAATATTCATTCCATTGCAGAGATGAATTAATTAATAAAATGCACCGACCCCAGCGTGGTTTAACCAGAATTGATAAATCAGATGAAGCCAAAGATTTGCACTAGCCCCTGGAGCCTCGTATTTCATGGGGCTACAGAGGCCATCAGGAGGCATGTCAAGGAGTAGACCGGGGGGCGCGGTAATGGTAGGGAAGGATTTGCGACCCGTAACGGATATGAATCCTAGAGTAGGCAATGGAAGAGTGAAGAGACGGGTGATATTTATGTATGGCTGGGCATCTTTTAACAAAGTCAAAGTCAAAGTCAAAACATTTATTTCAAATAGGCCCATGTATGGCACTTTTGAACGTCAAAATTTACAAAATAATATAATTGATTCTAGTCGCCCCTTCCAAAAGGTAGTTTTCGTATGGAGAAGAATGGGCAAGAAACTCCACCGTTACTCTTTTAAAATGTTTTACAATAGTTTGTATTAGTACGTACATTACTTAAATAATTATATGTGAAGACGATGCACCTAGAATAAAATTACTATACCACAATAGGTAAAAAGAATTAAAAATGAAGCAACGACAGATAATTTAATTATATGATAGATACATGGTGCTCACATATTTACAAACATAGTAAAAGTAGACGATTTTCCTAATGTTTTTAAAATTAATAAGTCAGTGTGTGAGGAAGTAATCACAGAATGTAAAATCAATGTCATATAATACAAAATTATAAATTTAACAATTAAATTAGCAACCTGTTTGATTTTGTCTTGATTCTAAATTGTCCTATGGAGCAGGACCAACATGTTTCCAAGCACTCTTATCTTGGATATAATCCTCTAATTTGTAATATGCTTGTTTACAAAGTGTACTTTTAATCTGAGTTTTAAATTTTCTTTCATTTAATTGCAATATGTCACAAGGTATTTTGTTGTAACATTTAACACAGTACCCCATAAAAGATGTATGTACTTTAGATAATCTGAAAAATGGTTGATCTAGTTTATCTTTATTTCTAGTATTAAAATTATGTCTATCACTTATTTTATTAAAAAGATGTGGATTTTTCCTTACATACATAATATTTTCATAAATGAATTGGCAAGGTACCGTCATAATATTAATCCTTTTAAATAGTTTCCTGAGAGATTCGCGGCGACATAGATTATAAATGGCTCTGACAGCTCTCTTTTGTAAAATAAAGATGGATTCAATGTCAGCAGCCCGACCCCACAGTAAAATGCCATACGACATAATGCTGTGGAAGTAGCTAAAATAGACCAATCGCGCGGTTTCTACATCTGTTAACTGTCTTATCTTTCTAACAGCATAAGCGGCCGAGCTTAGCCGCCCCGCAAGAGATGTTATATGAGGTCCCCATTGTAATTTCTCGTCTAGCGTGATTCCTAGGAAAACCGTTTGATTAATAAATTCCAGTTTTTCCCCATTCAATATGATGTCACATTCGCTACTTCTAACATTAGGTAATTTAAATCTAATGCATTTGGTTTTTGTTTTATTTAGTACTAAATTGTTTACCGTAAACCAATCTTGGACTTGCAGAATAGAGCTATTAACGTCTTCAAGATTTTGTGACCGTCGGTTTATTTTAAAGATTAATGATGTGTCATCTGCAAATAACACCATCTTCGGTTGATTTTGAAATAATTGGGGTAAATCATTAATGTAAACTAAAAAGAGGAATGGACCCAATATCGAACCTTGGGGAACGCCCATTGCCATTTCAGACCCTAATGAGTTTACGCCGTTTACCTGAACTTTAACCTTTCTATCTTTCAGGTATGATCTAAGTAAATCAAGAGCTGTATTCCTAATCCCATAGTGCTCTAGTTTCAGCAGAAGTGTCTCATGGTCTACACAATCGAACGCCTTCGAGAGGTCGCAAAAGATTCCAATGGCATCTTGTGCTTCTTCCCAGGCATTAAAAATGTTCTTTATTAGGGTGACACCGGCGTCAGTGGTACAACGCCCTTTGGTGAAACCGTACTGTTGTTCATGAAAGATGGAATTTTTATTAAAGTGAGGTAACATTTGATTGAGCATCAACTTTTCAAACACCTTACTGAGCACTGGTAGAATTGATACAGGCCTATAATTGTTGGGTTCTTTACTATCACCAGATTTGAACAATGGAACTACTTTACTGTGTTTCATGAGATCCGGAAAGACTCCTTGGTCTATACTGGTGTTAAATATGTAAGCTAAATAGGGCGCAATGGTTTCGATTATAGATCTACAGACTTTTACAGACATTCCCCATAGATCTTCTGTTGATTTAATTTTAAGATCTTTAAAAGCTTTTATAACAGCCTGGGGGTTTGTATGCTGAAACCTAAACTCCAAAGGGCAAGCCTTCACATTCTGTCTAAGTAAGGCAGCAGAAAGCGCGGGTGAGGAATTTAAAGCTTGAGTAGTTTTAAGGGGAATATTAGCAAAAAAGGATTCAAATTCTTGAGCTATTTCTATATCTGAGTTAATGGGGCCATGTGCAGTCTCTAAATTAAATTCAGTATTTCGCTGTTTTTTCCTACCTGTTTCATTATTTATTATTTGCCAGGTAGTTTTTATTTTATCATCAGCTGATTTTATTTTATTGCTAATATAAAGAGCTTTGGCTATTTTGCACACACTTTTAAAAGTTTTTGAATATTTTGCAACATACTTATGAAAGCTTGTATTATTCATATGTTGCTTTAGGCCATAAAGTTCAAATAGTTTTTCCCTGCTTTTACGAATACCTGGAGTCGCCCAATCACTAAATAAGAACTTTGTGTAAATACTTTTAGTCTTTTGTGGAAAAGTGTCATTAAATTGCGTGTTTAATAGTGAAAAGAACTCGGCGTAGAACTCATTTGGGTCATCTATATTATTAAAACTCTGAACACATAATTTATTGGTCAAAGAATTATTTAATTTCTCTAAACTTTTACATGTAATTGGCCTAAACCTTATTTGAATTTTTTGTAAAGGTATGTAGGAACAAAATGTTATTGTTTGTCCACTGTGATCTGATGGCAACTTATTTACAATTTGTTTGTGTAGGTAATCACAGTTACAAAAAATATTATCTATACAAGTGGCAGAAGAAGCTGTCACTCGGGTTGGTTCAATAAAAACATTTGACAAATCAAATGACCTAAAAAGACTTAGTAATCTGACAGTGTTCGAGTTATTTTCTAATAAGTTAATATTAAAATCACCACATATGATTATTGACTTACTACTAGTACTAAGTTTTTTTAATACATCTTCCATCACAGAATCAAACACAGATAGATTCTGGTAACTTGGAGGTCTGTATACGCATACTATAACATGCTTATCGAGCTCAACACAGGACAATTCAATGTTGTGTTCAACAGACAGTCCGATGATGTCTTTTCTTTCTTTCGATTTTATAGAATTTTTAATCAATATTAACGATCCTCCATGTATCATACATTTTCGACTGAAATGGCTAACTACACAATAATTTTCATAATTAATTGACATCACTTGATGATCTTTTAACCAATGCTCTGTTAAACAAATTACATCAAACTTGGTATTTTCTAAAAACAATTCTATTTCCAGTAATTTGGAAGAGCAACCTTGGATATTTTGATTAAATAATTTTAAAGTATGTTGCACTCCCTTTGGTTTATTATTATGAGTTATATTGCCAGAAGATACCATTTTATTGTTCTCTAATAATAATTGGTTAATTGAAGGGGTAACTTCTGTTGTCTTACTGCCTAGTTTAAAGAATTATCCGGAGTGACCTCCACAACTACAACAGAAGAATCTAAAATGCCCGTATGAGTTCCAGCAGGAAAGGAATACCCTATCTGACTGGTAGTGGCCTCCAAGTATGTTGTTATTGTAGGTGGATCCTCCTTCGTACATGGTAAAACATAATTATTCACTATGCTGTTAGTATAACTAGACAACATAGATTCGTCACTAATACTACACTTTGTTATATTATCTATAACCTCATTAATATTATATGCTATCAACATAGCAATCAAATTTCTACATTCCCAAGACAGAGATAAAGTTCTCTGAGTTAACTTAAAACCACTAACAAACTGGTTAGTGTCAAAATACAATAATTTGTCACTATGACAACATGTCAGCCTGTGAATAGTACTATTCAACTTATAAATGTAGTTATTTTCATCATAGGATAAAGTATCAGAATAAGGAAAAGCACACAACATGAGCTTTCCTACATTTAATTTTAATAAGGTGTCCACACCATCCACTATGTCTTTTCTGGTAATACCAGTACTATTACCTAATAATAAAACCATTGTAGAATAATGATCTAGGTTTGTGTTTACAATTCTTTTAATCATTTGTTTAAAACTTATGTTATGATAGCTATGATTGGTAAAACTATGGCTAAGGTAATTGAGTAAAATTTTCCCAAAGCCTGAACCTAATTCGTCACAAAAAAATATTGATTTATTTTTCTGTGACTTAACACAAGTCTCTGCTGGAAGAGCCAACACCGGAGGGGGCAAGTTAGGCTGAGGCTGAGGAGGCAGTTGTTGGTTTGCACAGCTGCATGAGAGGTTATTAGTCAGGGACTCATACATCTCAGCATTGCACTTCACCAAATCCAGTAGTTCCCCAGCCTCAAGCAAGCGGTCACTTACTTGCTGTTGTGAAACGACGTCGCCACCAGGTTGGTTCAGGTCAAACTTCACCTAGGGACGGCGGACTCGGGGACGTGCGCCACCCCCATCCAGCAGGACCCGAGGTGGCGGCGCGTAGTGTTCCACGCGCATCCCTATTTGAGGTCGCGGGGAGAGTCTCACTGATCCCCGGTCCAAGCGTGGGAAGGGAACACCGGGATAGTTTTTAGTCCGTAGGATTCTAGCAGACCCTTTCGCCCACCCCAGGGCGGAGGATATCCATGAGGATTTTCCACCCCGGAACAAAAAAAAACAAGCTCATACTTCACCTGTGATTTTTTTAGCGGGGTTGCACTACTTTCTCGTTTTTTTTCAAAATCACTGCTGTGCTGTGTTTCACTTTGCTGTTTCATGATGATATCACAATATTCAATCCATTGCCAAGATGGCAGATTTTTTAAAGCTTCCTGCCAACATGGCGGAATTAGTAATGTATGTAAATTATGCAAAAAAAAAATGCTGGATCGGACAAATTAATCCATCGTACAATCAACTGAAGTAGCGGTGGGCTGGCCATGACCGATGGTCGGTGGAGCGGACGAATCCTGGAGTGGACACAGCGTATCAGCAAGCGTAGTGTAAGATGCCCCCAGCAAGATGGACCGACCACCTTAAAATGTAGCTGGGACAGATTGGAAGCGGAAGGTGGAGGACAGGGTGTTGTGGAGTAGTTTGGGAAGAGCCGATGTCCAGCAGTGGACTGCGATAGACTGAGTTGGTGGAAAAGTTTGTGCCTTCACTTCTTTATTTATAAAGACACTCATATCGCCTAGTAAATCCTCCCACAATACGTCTTACAAATACTTGGGTAGCTATTACCTTCCATTCATAAGATTGCCTCGGCAGTGACATTGGCTTCAATTGGAAATAATACAGCGGCGAAAAGATTTAGCCTTCGTTATTATTGTTGTGTCACAGCTAGCGTATTAGACAATGACTATGGTTTGATATAAGTGGGTGTTATTTATAGTCATTTTTTAAGAAGATTAGCAGTGCCGTCAGTTTTAACTGAGCAAGAGTGGAGCAAGGTTGGGAAAACGATAATAGTGACATCGAGAGGTCACATGACAGCATAAGCATAGCCACCCTTTGCATCTCTCTATGAGAGAGTGGCCATAATCCACCACGCAGTCCCAGTGCAGGTTGGTGGATAAAGCATAGATCAATATTATGCTTCTATTATTTTTAAGGGACTGATTCCTTACTACTCTTTCTCCTCAGGAACTAAGCAAGGGTCCTGCCAAGAATTTTAGATGGAAAAAGATTAGGAGTTGGAAATGAGGTATCCATTTTTACAGCCCACGGTAACAGAGGGGTTAAACACTCAAGCAGTCCCTATGCAGAACGAATACATAAGTAAGCAGTATTATATCACACCTGGTTTCCCTGAAGGGTTAGGCAGAGGTGTATCTATAGTGGACCCACATTTCACCAGTTATTTTTAAGTCCCATGTAATAGGGAGCGAGTCTATTGCCATCAACCGGGCAGGAATCTAGACTCCGGGCTGCTACTGAGAAATTCCAGATGAAAAACCCATTAACAATTTGCCCGACCTGGGAATCGAACTCATGAACTCATGCTCAGCAGTAGCGCTTGCAACCACTGGACCAAGAACGCAGTAGACAATACTATGTTTTGAATATCCAATTAGGTAATGCTTACCTACCTGTGAATAATTTATTTTCTTGGAACAGTTTATCATACTCGTAAGTTGAACTAAAATACCGTCAAAAGTATCTTAATTTTTTTCAATTACATTAAAAAATACAAGCCTGTGCCAAGATTGATTTTATTTTAAGTTTCTAAACGGTTACCTTTCAAGTGTCACTTAGTAACCACAAAGGCTAAAATGATTGTCTTTTAATGCATGAAGCGAAATAACTAAATTTCCACAATACTCTCTTGAACAGCCAAACTCTTTTATACATTTTTTAAAAGGTATTTTCCTCAATGTCTTGTTAATACAATACCTTACATAACAAGTAGGTCAAACTCAAAAAACATCGAACTTCCACGAATCAATAACAATGTTTTTACAATAATGTACCTACGATACTTAATTTTTTACAAATATTTCACAAAAAAGTGCCAAATTGTGCCAAAAAAATAACGTTGACATCACTCAGTTACGTGTACCAAATTGCTTTAACCAGAATTGGTAGAAAAGTAATAAGACTCCTAAAATAGCTAACATTATAAGCTGTAAAATTAAATGCCTTTGCTTTTTATTACTGTCAACTTTCCGCCATGTTTGATCAAAAACCGTTTTCGTTACGTCATTTCTCATTTAAAAATTGAATTTGGAAAATAATAATTGATAATATTTTTCATTCACTTGTCGTTTATTTTAAATCAGCTTTCCATGTTTAATAAAAATCATTGTGTTTGATTTCGATGAACGTTATTTGTGAATGACGTGTTCTCTGTTCTTTCTATCAATGTTACCGATATTGTATTGTAATCGGTACTTGGAATACTGATTGTTAAATTAATTTGTTTTTCCAATATTTTGATAACAAACACATTGTTATTCCTGTTTACATTACTCTGAAGTCAGCTTTTTATCGTCAAAACCTACACAATTTTCCAATCCTGGGCTCGATTCCCGAGTCGGGCAAAGTGTTATAGGGATTTTTCATCTGGAATTTCTCAGTAGCAGCCCGGTGTCTGAGCAGGCTTGCCATGATGGCAAGCTCGCCCTCTGCTACATGAAACTTAAACAATAACTGGCGAAATTTGGGTTTACTATAGGTACACCTCTGCCTAACCCTTCGTGGAATACAGGCGTGATGTTATGTCCATCCTACTATTCCCACTATTTATTTATTTATTTATATAATATTATAAATGTGAAAGTTTGTAAGGATGGATGGATGTTTGTTACTCTTTCACGCAAAAACTACTGAACGGATTTGGATGAAATTTTGCACACAGGTAGTTTATAACCTGGATTAACACACAGGATACTTTTTATCCCGATATTCCCACGGGATCGAGACTTATGCGGGCGAAACCGCGGGGCGCTGCAAGTTATTTGAATTAAAGTTGGGTTGATGGGTATGCTAACTACTATAATCATCTCGATCTTCTAATTAATAAATATTATAATCACGCTATTTTTGTAGTTTACTCCAATTAAACAATACACATTAATGACGTTAATCGGTTATCTTTTATGAGGTGAAATTTTAATTTGCATTGATCGGTCATCAATGCTAATCAATTTATACATTTGCTTGAGGAACCGAATTAATTCGGCATCAGTTAAATATGTGTTAGTTTAATTCGTAATTGACTGGAATTAACATTACTTGGAAAGTCGGCCAGTAAATCTTGCTAATATGTATGTGGCGCCTGACATTTGTGATTTTAAATTGCCATTATTTATACAGATTTCATTGAAATCGTGGGTGGCTGGCCATCCATTACATATCGAGTCCCCTCCGTGCCTCGGAAAGCACGTTAAACTCTTGGTCCCGGCTGTCATTTGTCGATATTTGACAGTCATTACAGGTAGTCAGCAGCCCGAAAAGTCTGACAATCAGGGGTATCACGATACCCAGCAACTGGGTTGTGCAGGTCAGATAGAATACTGGTTTTCTGAATCTGGTTAGACTGGAAGCCAACCTCAACAACCTAGTCGGGAAAAGGCTAGGCAGATTGATTATTAGTTACTAGCTGCGCTCCGCGGTTTCACCCGCATAAATCTCGATCCCGTTTGAATATCGGGATAAAATGTATCCTATGCCCTAATCCAGGTCATATACTACCCATGTGCAAAATTTCATCCAAATCTGTTCAGCCGTTTGAGCGTGAAAGCGCAACAAACGAAGAAACTCACTTTCGCATTTATGATATTAGTTAAGATTACTTACTCCAGTTTCCTTACATTTTCATTTTGGAAAAAGCAAGGCAGATTTAATGGTTTCTCGAAATTGTTTCCCATTTTTGTAAGATGTCTCTATGAATTTCTCAAAATTAGCGATCAATTTACCTTATTGGCAGCAGTATCTAATAACAGCAAAAACCTAGATGTATCTAGAATAAACTCTAAAACTCTCTGTGTGATGTGATTGATGATCTAACTAATAATAATTACTCGAATTTAGATACCCTAGCACTAAGAAAATTGTTTGAAACGGATCTATAAAAAAATGCTATTGAATCACTCGGCCAAAGATCAATATGCCCAAGAAATCAGGACTTAATGACACATCGTAACATAAACATCAAATACAATTGATATTTTCTTACCGAAATTAACAAGAATACAGTAATTTAACACTTGCCCTCGACACGATAACCAGAATTACCTCCTTCACCTTTATATTTACAAAAACTTCATTGACAGCAACCAAATATTACCTGTGGACAATGAAAAAGTAAACATTAAAATATATTTAAACACATCAAAGGTTTTTAGGGTTCCGTACCCAAAAGGTGTCAACGGGAACCAATAACTAAGGCTTCGCTGTCCGTCCGTTTGTCACAGAGCTAAATCTTTTGAACCGTCACAGAGTGTGTACTGCTATGGCCGGTATAAGTGTATAATAATACAAATGATAAAAATAAAAGAAATTTATAAACCTTCTTCTTTTTCGTGTGGTTAGTTACTAATCTGGTGTCAAAGTTTTAAAGCCGCCCGTGGGCCTGTGACTTGGCTTCACCTTCACAAGCCGTCGAGAAATATCTCTCAGGCATGCCGGTTTCCTCACGATGTTTTCCTTCACTGTTTTTTAAACAAGTGATAATTATACAATACGCACATGAATCCGAAAAGTCAGAGGTGCATGCCTTGGGTTCGAACTCGAGACCTCTGACTGGGCAGTCCGACGGTCACAGCACGGCGGTCAAAATTAAAGTAAATAATGCAAGAAACGTCTTAAAGAAATATTTCATTATCATCATCATCATTTCAGCCGAAAGACGTCCACTGCTGAACATAGACCTTTCCTAAGAAATATGTAGTATTCAATCTTGTACCAGTTGTTAGGAACCCTTCATGTGTGAGTTCGACTCGCACTTGGCCGCTTTTTTATAATTGATTAGTCTGTCAATCAAGTTTGCAATTTATCAAGTGTTAAAACTTTAAATTTTAGGTTATAACGAGGTAACCAGTTCGAAACGAAGATTTATTCGCTCTCAAGATATTATCTTGATGCCAAAACGGGAAGGGTTTGGACAGTGATAAAAAGAGACATTAAGGCTTGATGCTCAACGACTTATTAATATTATGATTATGACCTACTTAAGGACAATTAACTTTAAACACGATTTACATCATTACTTCTCTGTCAAACGTTTGAAGTTGATAAGCAGAATGACGTTTTAATTATGTTTAGGTCTTTATATTATAAGTTACAAGATAATTTATAAATCAAGAGGACCAGAAAATATTCACACAAATGGCATATACAGGATGTTAGGCAGATGGTTGAACTACGAAAATGGTGGATCCGTTGGGCCCTTTGCTACATGTTTAGGCCCATTATCAAGACCCAGGCTACACGGAGTTTTTTAAGTTTTTTGTTTGAAATTCGTCGTTACTCAAACTTCAAATGTCAATAATTTTATTTAAAAATAACAAAACTTTGAGTTATATATAGTTAATATCTGAATTAAGTCTTAAATTGCTGAAACACCAATGGGATGAAGCCAGGCCCTGCAGTGGGACAATAATGGGTTGGTATTCAAAAGTCATTTATTCAAACTAGGCTGAGAATCAGTACTTTTCGAACGTCAAAATTACATAAGACAGTCCCCCAAAACGCCCACCCTTCACCACTTCCTAGTGCTTTAGCTGGGAAGAAGAAGTGGCGCAACAAACTGCCAAATTTTTATTGTAACACTTAAGCCACTGAAATTATAAACTTAAAGCCCGAAGGTAGCTCAACATCTACTCTTTATAATTATGTCTGTGCTCAAGATAAGGTGTTGAGAAAGGATTTTTCTAATAAAATGATTCCGCTTAGCTAAGCGGAACAGGTTACTAAATATATCCACATCATCATTTTATAATGGATTTCCGCAAGGTCACGCCTGAATCAATGAACGATTTTTCTAATTTCAACCCCCGGTCTGGTAAAACAGGTAGGAGGTTTAAGTTTAAATGCAACGCAAGTCTCCTAGTCACAGCTAGTATTAAAGACAATAAATAAATTGGTGTTAATAACACACCTAAGTAAACAAGGGACATAAAAATGGGAAATTTCTGCAGACAATAATTAATTTGGAATAACACAAACACTTGCATGCATGCACACGTATCTGGGTCTGTAGGTCAGCGAGTTTTTCTTACTGGAGGATAAATTATAATAAATTACAATAATGCAATTATAATTTATTAATCATTGGCTCATTATTATAATCCGAGTCAGCGAGAATTTCGTGTTATTATTTGAGCTGTTGCATACCAAATGCATGTTTAAGTTCTAGACTGAAGACATACTACGCAAACCTTTAAATAATACGTTGAAAGAAATAAAATTTACCCAGGTTAAGGCACACACTATTCACAAATTAAAAACAAAAAAAAAAATACATAGTTTAGAGGCATGAGGAACAGGGTGTAAAGTTCACTCATCCTCTTTAGAAAAGGCAGGATCCTCCGACAAGACGGTTGTTGTGTCTGGCGGGAACTGCCCAACGATTGATGTCATGGAAGTTATAAGGGGATGTAGGACGCGTCATTTACATAAGTCGCCGATTGAATCCTACGCAAATGTCAACCAAAATTGCGTAATTTGACATTTTATATTATTACCTATACATTTAAAAAAATTAAATGTCAAATAACGCGAATATTGTTAATGCCTAATGGTTGAAATTGGCATAGGGGTCAACAGGGGTAATTTGGTTACAAATGACCACCTCTCCTACATCGCCTTAACGGATTGCCGACGAATAAACCATTAACCCTGTATATGGTGTTCGAGCGGTAAATTCTAATTGCGCAAAGCAGGATTTATGTGACGTCAGGATTTTGTGTGTGAAGTCAGGTCTTTCATGCGTAGTTTGCATGTGGCGATGTATATGCTTCCACAATAGTATTGTGTGTCTCACGGCTGCACCAAATAAGCCCAGCCAGCGGTGAAGCCTAAATTTTGTCCACAGCTGAACATGGGCTACCAAAAGAGCACTGTGTAATTCTCTTAAAATAGTTGCAGTCTTTACGAGACCCATGAGTATCTTATTCCATAGTAACATCGAAAAGTTTGACTTTTTCCTTCCCTACTGAAGAAAAACGCCTGAATTTTATACATAACATCACGCTTCTATTCCCCGAAGGGTTAGGCAGAGGTGTACCTATAGTAAACCCACATTTCGCCAGTTTTGTTAAAGTCCCATGTAATAGGGGGGAGCCTATTGCCATCAACCGGGCACAAGTCGAGACTCCGGGCTGCTACTGACACATTCCAGATGGAAACCCCAATAACACTTTGCCCGACCCGGGAATCGAACCCAGCACCTCATGCTCAGCAGTAGCTTGTGCGAGGCAGTCCTTACGCCTGAATTAAAAATGTAATAATAAAAGACAAACTCTGTTAAATAAAAAAAGCAATAAAAACCGTTCTCGCTGCTTCCATATTTGATTGTTGCCTTGCCAACAATGAACTTCGTTATGTCGACGATCTATTTTATAACAATACCGGTATCATAAAATGCTAAACAGCATTTTAATATAGTCTTTACATAACAAGACTAGATCCGAGATGAAGTCAGACGCAACTTTATTAGATTTCAACCAATTATTGTCTTTTAACATAGTTTTACGCAGTGCCCATTACTTGCAGAACAAAATGGCCGATGGGGTCGAAAGTTTCTGGAGTGGTGACCGCGTACCAGAAGACGTAGCATATTCACACAAATGCTGGGAACACACAAATGGAAGGCCGCCCACAACGTGGACCGATGACCTTGTGAAAGCCGCAGGAATCCGCTGGATGCGAGAAGCACAGACCCGATCGAAGTAGCGGTGCTTGGGGGAGGCCTATGTCCAGCAGTGGACGACTTTCGGTTGAAATGATGATGATGTTGATGATCATAGTTTTAAGCCACGGTAACACCTTAAGCTAGAACACACACCTACGAAATAAACTGTCAACAGCTTGTTTATACTGACACCACAAAGTACATATTAACTTGTATCTACACGTAACGTACAGGACTTTCTGTTATTTTTATTTTATTTTATTTTTCTTTTTAATTTGTTTTTTTAATTTTTTATAATGTTTTAATGAGTGTGTTCCAGTTTAATTTGTAATGTCCTGTGCGAGTCCCAATGAATACTTTTTCTTTCTTTCTTTCTTTCTTTCTAACGACAGAACCAACCGACAAACTATAAAAAACAAACACGTTTGAAGCTAAACGATTAGGCATAGAGAACTGAACTTAGGTCATAATAACGAGACACTATAAAGAGTTGCTTCTACTTCAAGATTATAGCGTGACTGTTCGACCTTGGCTGCGGAGCCGCCGAGTCTACGGCCACAGTACAATAACTATGAACATAGCCTATCTAGTGGAGCCAATCTTTGTGTATCTAACAATATAGATGTCTTGTGAGTTATAACGGTTACTGTTACGTGAAAAAATAACGAAACTGGAAAGTTTTTAGGGCGTTTTTGGTGACTGAAGTTAACCAACGATTTAACACTTTAACCCGCGAAATTTCGCGGATTTATGTTTTTTTTATTCATATTTTTTATGGCAGCTCTGGATCATGATATGAGCTATCCGAATATTAAAAAATATTTCGACTAGGTTTTAAGGGTGGCGTGAAAACTGATTCGCTGTAACTATATATTAGATTGTGTGAATAGCATCTTACCATACTGCATTAGTATCAAGGCGAGTCGTGGCTAAATAATAACTGCCGCACGAGTCAATAGAAGGTTAAGCTACGCTTGCCGAGGTCGGTCCGTGGATGGGTGACCATCCATTACATATCAAGACTCCTCCGTGCCTTGGAAAGCACGTTAAGCTGTTGTTCTTTTGTTGATCTTTGACAATCGTTACAGGTAGTAAGAAGCTTGAAAGTCTGCGACAACCAGTCTTACCAAGGGGTATCGTATTACCCAGTAACTGGGTTGTGGAGGTCAGATAGGCAATCGCTCCATGGTTAATACTGGTATTCAGCTGCATCCGGTTATTCTGGAAGCCGACCCCAACATAGTTAGGAAAAGGTTAAGCAGATGACTGCAGTAATATCGACATGTTAATGCAGGGATACGCAACCTTGCAATCTTGTAACCGACTGAACCGCAGCAAAAAGCTAAAACATCGCAAAAAGTTCCGACATTCCTTCTCAACAGACGCTAGAATCACACATGTGTGCTTTGCAATCTTGTATAGGACCTTCGAGACAACAATAACCAATTTTATTTGACAGTAGAAGTAGACAAAGAGCCTTTACATGAAATGCTTCATTTTTATTACATTTCTCGGCTTTGGTATTGTGTAAAGTTTGTAATAAAAATACGAAATCACAATACAGAGCTACACTTTATCAAAAAAGACTTTATTGATAAAAAATTTTACAAAAGTATCTTAGCTCTTAAATCACAATAAAATCGTCGCGACTGATCGTAACGCCCCAACTCGAGGTGTGGTGAATAACAATTCCTTCTGAAGTCTAGACAGTGTCTCAGATAGGTACACCGTACACGTACGGGTGTACCTATCTGTCTCCGGATCTGTGCGATCTATACCTCGATTTAGAAAGACCGTCATACTGGAGCCGAGTGAGTAATGTCCAGGAAGTTACGCCCTTTACAGATATCCGATCGATGCTCGGATATTCTCGAAAGTTTCGTCTGGGAGAATCGGTTCGGGGTCTCATTTCCCTCTACGCCTATGATACGTGCCAAATCGAATTTGTCGAAACTCCTCGTCATTCTTGCAAATCGAATAGTGGGATCATCAATTAAACATGTTCCTAGGTTCGATTTAAAAAGTAGCTCTAGTTCAAAGGTCCTTTGTCTAAAAACAAGTGCAATTAAAAAGAAGCAACTAATTCAAATCAAACAGGACGTCGACACAAAAGGATAAAATTATACTTAGCTTCAACTCAGAAAGTAATTAGTCGCCAGCGGGTTGGTCCAACAATTGACTGATAATTAAATCGTTCTAATCCCATGAAACCCTTTGTGGGTCTCTATACGCTTTCATGATCCTCTGATCGCGACACGGCACTTATCTTTGAACGTATCTATCAATTTGTTAGAGGTATATAGAGTACTGTTTTTCATGAACCTGGAGTAGGATCAACAGGTATTTGATGAAGTCAAGCGAGGAATGATCCGGTAACAAATTAGCATGACAAAGCGACCACGACACCGCTTTAGATCGGCTCCATTCGCCTTTGCTTGCGCCACGTCATCGCATTTTGTGTACACTTTCAGAACTTGTTCAACGAGTTTGGCGGCGATTGATTGATTAATTCGTTGAGTGCGACATGGCTAATTTATGGTACAAATTGCCTTTCTGTAAAGTACTGCTATAAAATTTAAAACTTACGTTTAAATGACAGATACAGGACACGCCTAAGCTCTTATAACTGCTAAATAAATAAAACATTTATGACTAAGTTGCATTGCTGGCGCGTGGGAGGGTGTCCTCATAACCAAAACAAAGGCCCAGACGGACGGACAGACAAAGGTTCGGACTGCTGGAACTGTGCCAAGTACATTTGAGCCGTTGCGTGAGGAATTATTCTGCTTACGCACGGGTGTTTAGCCGGTCGGAGCCTTAAAACGTTGCTTGATTTACGGCAGCTTTTTTAAAGTTAATGTATTACTTTTTCTCGTTATCTTTTTGTGTTTTATTATGATGCTTATTTTCCTCAACTTCCTTATTATTTTGTGTGAGAAAGAACTCAAGCAAGACTACGTTATTACAGTTACCGATCTTATTCAGTTGAATTATTGTTGGAGCAAACTCTTCGAGTCATGCAACGATTGTTAGAATACTATTAAATGAATCACAGATTAAATGAAATTGTTTTTCTATTTCTAGAAGACAAAGGTTCATGTTTTCTTCAGTTAAACAATTTTCTTTCATGGCATTATGTCGATATCGGTGAAATAAATGGTATTAGAAGTTACGGCATCGCTAATCTAGATCCATTGCAGTTCCAATGTCACCTTGTTTATGATAACCACCCCCTTATCTTCAAGGTTAGTGGGATAGCAACCAGCGTGGTTTTTAGTGGTCTTTGGTGTTTCATTATCGACCTAGCTAAGTTACCTAACAGTGCAAAAAATATAGAAAAACTTGGAGAGAATAAATTATGAGCAATCACATAACACATAGCGTGAGGAGCTCGTGGTAATAACAGCCGCTTCCGTCGATCCATCAGGTTAAGCTAAGCTTGCCGGGGTGGTCCGTGGATGTGTGACCATCTTTACATACCAAGACTCCTCCGTGCCTCGGAAAGCACGTTAAGCCGTTGGTCCCGGCTGTCAATCGTGAATCTTTGGCAGTCGTCACGGGTCGTCAGAAGCCCGAAAGTCTGACAACCAGTCTTACCAAGGAGTATCGTATTACCCAGTTACTGGGTTGTGGAGGTCAGATAGGCAGTCGCTCCATGTAAACTACTTTTATTCAGCTGCATCCGGTTAGACTGGAAGCCGACCCCAACTTAGTTGGGAAATGCTAGGCAGATTGATTCATAGCGTGATTCAGATACCTAAGTACTATAGAGACGTAGCAATTTGTGAATTCATTTTTAGCTTTGATACTTTAAGAGGTTATAGACAGCAAATTCGGTTTTCGATTTGATAAATAAATTAATCTTAAGTGCACAGTAAAACTAAATAAATCTACAGTAATTCTAATTACATCACCGTTCCATTTATTTAAATATTCTCAAACAAATCACAAGTTTAATTAGTTTCAATAAAAATGTCCATACAACGATCGGGTACGATATTTTTAGCGCCCCACTCTTTTAACCCTGTGTCTGCGATGGGGTACATTCGAGCGGTACCCGTGGGAACAGTGTACGCCCTCGTGATTTTTTTTTCCCGACTACTCTCTGTTTATTGCTATATTTTTAACATTTATTGAACGGGGTCCCTTTTCAATCACGTTATGAGGGCGGGGTTTTGTTTGTGTTATTATTTCTGTAATCCATAATGCGGGTAATATTTATGGTCATTAAAAATATTTTGGGGAGTGTATAAATATAATAACTACACGTTGTAGAGAAATAATAGACAACGCTTAGGGTGTCGCAACAGAAGATTTCAGTATTATGCTAGAAAAATAGGCTGTGGTCTTTCTTCTGTGTTTGAGCCGAAAACGCCAACCAGCGATCACTAATCCCTTCTTACCTGTGGTGATTATGGCAACATTACATTCATACCGCAAACTTGTTTCATTCTATGGTGCAGCCCATTTCTAACAGTACATTTATGGACAATGAGTTAAACACACGAGCCATTTTGCAAAACAAAGCAAAACAGGACGTGTCGTAATTCGTAATGACGTGCAATGATTTAACAACAGTTAATCATTTATTAAAAAACATTGCAGTTTAACACACTGTTTATCGTTGATAACAGTTCACGCGACGTTCGAGCTCACACGTGACATACAGCTGCGTTTGTTACATACATGTCTGACTAATGTTATGCACGTATCTAGTTACGGGTTAAGATTAGGTGTAGTACATATTTACTTCCACGTTCACCTAAAAGGGAAAATGGAGGTGTCGGTAGAAGATATAAATATGTCGTCGGTTTATCGTTTAAACTATGACGTAGAAGTCGATTGAGATAATGATAGGTCAGTTATATCTACTTAACATAACAGCAATGCCCCAGATATAGTAGATCTCATAGAAATAGCTGTCTTGTTCTGAAAGAGTATTTTCTTTAAGCGTCGAACTCAAAACAGTTTTTTATTTAGCCGCTTATAGGTGTCTAATGTGGTCTTTATCTTTAAGTTATGTATTAAAACTTGGTCATTACGCCTTTTAAAAAAAAACAACATATAATTTCTAATATGACCATAATATTGTGTTCTAATCTAAAGGAGGTGCTCCTTTGACACCTTTAAACAAATGAACTACAGTGTGAACTTTTAAACATCAAAGAAGCTCCTTCAAATAATTATTTTACTTTAAAACCAGTTGATATTTGATTTAAATTCTACACCACACCCATACAAGGGCAATGTAGGATACTAAAAATGTAAAGCATGTTTAATTTTTATTATCACCATTTTCAGGAAAACCTATAATAAAAATGTAGACAGATAAGACAATTTTATTAGTTAAAAGTGACAAGTTTGAGCCGAAACAATAAAATGCTGATTTATCATCGTCGCGAGCGCAGGATTCTGCGAAGGACCAACACTGGCTTGATGCGAGGACACACGATCCTTCCAAAAATGGTTGCTCTTTGTTTCCTTTATGTGTAAATTAAATGTTTTAGACCAATTTTGTATTTAGGGAAGGAAAATTATGAGGAAATACACTTTTTTTAACACTGGTGGAGATATTTATGCAAGGTGGCAGCCTCTTTTGTATTATTTAATACTAGCCGCTGCCCGCGGCTTTGCCCAGGTGAACCCTAATTCTTTTTCTAAAATAAAAATAGCCAAGTTACTCCTTATGACATCAGCTATCTCCAATTAAAGTCCCGTCAAAATCAGTCTAGGCATTTCGGAGATTAGCCGGAACAAACAAGACAGACAAAAAATTTAAAAATAGTTTTTTGTTTTCATATGCATTTAGTAAAAATCTGTTATTTTGACATTACAAACAGACAGTTCTATTTTATTATATATATTTGTATAGATTTTATATATTTTAATGGATATAGATTGTAATTATGATTGAAAACCATGTTGCTTCATATGGTGAGTAATTAGCATAACTTTTAAACAAGAAAATGTATGAAGATATTACCACATTCAATGAATCTCCAAAATCACACACATTGTTTAAACGTCCTTCAAACATTGCCTTGAAACCCAAAATAACGGCAGTACCATAAACATTGGTCCCAATATAGCCAACACTTTGCCACATTTGGCATGTGTGAGCTGCAATCGATCCAACTAATTGTGTACAGTATGATTTACAAGCTTTTAAGATAATATTTTTGAAATATAAAACGTTAAAGGTGTCATAAGAAGCTGTTAAAAGCTATAAACAGTAATATGTGAATAAACTTTGATAAAATTACCTTAATGCAAGTTCTCAGTCTTTTCCAAAAGCTGCGGCAACTAATATTGGTTTGGGTCATCAGAGCATAACAGACTTTGATATATGCTGTTTTGACCCCAACTATTTACCTATGCGCAGTGGAGGGTTAAATTAGTAGTCAGCTTTAATTTTAACCGATCGATGCGGTTCGCTGTATGTGTACGTAAAATTATAGGCAATCATTTCTTCAATTGAAAGTGAGTTTCCCTTTTTATGTTAAGCTGACATTAGGGGGTTTATTTATAAACGTTGCTTAAAGTTAAGTGACGTTCAAACGTCAAAAATGTATGGCTAAACTGTCGCTAATCACAAATTGCAAAAAACGTAAGAAAATTAGAATTTTGCGGTTACAACTGCAGATCCATCTTATGGGGTTTATTTATATACAGGTTGGCAGGGACATCGACGCGAAAACTGTTACCATGGATTCAGTAATTGATTCTAAACCCCCTGCGTTGAAATTTTTGGTCCGTTATTTAAAAAATCTGTCAAGCGTATTTTTCTGAAACCTTCACCATTTTAAAGGTAATTTAATTATTGATCTTTTATTATACGTGCTTTATTAAAATACTTTTTGTTTTATGTAAAATAAACTAATACTGCGTCTTATTTGGGACAGCGCTCCTTGATAGGCAGGTTCTTATTACTAGCTGGCTGGATGTACGATGCGTAGCGTGAGCTCAGTACAGAACAAGCTAGCTAACCATTCAAGGTCATTGGCATATAATCGTGCTTCCCAAGGCACGGAGGAGTCTCGGTATTTAAAGATGGTCACCCATCTACGGACCAACCCGGCAAGCGTAGCTTTTTTAACCTGAGGGATTGATTCGAGCGGCTGTTATTACTTGGCCAAAAGCTCCTCAATAAAAAAATACAAACATGGCTTTAATAAGCAGTTCAATTGATTGATTCATTAAACATGTATATTTAAATATACAAATATCATTATTGTTCACTAATCTATTGTAATATCTAATTAGTTCAAGACACTACAAATTCAAAATAGGTGAGGCGTATTTATCGTAACAGATAGAAATAACAGATATTTAAAAAAAACAAATAACAGTTGTTCCTAACAATATAACTTATCTGTTACTTAAAATAACAGACCCTCAAAGACTGTTAATTCATTGTAACAATTCTGAAATCCCCACACATACTGTTACTTACATACACACTCACACAAAGGAAGGAATATTGCAAGGTTATCAATTTCTCACTCTTACTAAAGCGCAGCGGTTAAACTACGATAAAAAGAGAAGCACTTAGTATTTATTATACCTAAAAATAAAGATGTGGTCTTACAAGAACAAACATTTTTGAAAACAAAAGAAATAAAGAACCTGTTCAATTGAGATATAAATACGTATTTATCGTCCGTACAAAAATAACAGGCTGTTATTTAATAACAGATATTTGGGTCTGTTATTTGTGTAAAAGTAACAGTGATAACAGTATCGTATTTAACCTGTTACAACCCATCTCTAATCCGAAACATTACTAGCTATAATATTTAATGTCCCAATAGTTCACACAGAAATTAAATCACAATCAAGGCTTGTAGGGAAGGGAGTACAAACAAATGTTCTCACCCTTCCGGGCTATCGATTTTAATTTAGTTACAACAGTAGTCACCCCTAAAAGACAATGGTTACTTGTTTTAGTAGTTATTCGGGGATATTTATGACGAACACAACGTTTAAAGTGGCATTAGGGAAGAAATGTGGCTGATTTATGGACTGAAAGTAAACTGTACCCTTTACTTGTGTCAAACTTAGCCAGACAATAATTATATCTTTGAGAATAATCAGCTTAGAGTGTTCCCACTGCTGGGACTCAAGCTTCCTCTCTCGAGAGATAGTGGGCTGTAATGTGGGCCCAGTGCGGGTGGTAGATGTCACATGTCTTCGAATTTTCGGTGATGAAATTATTTACCTACAGAAAGTAAAGCTTGAGTTCGAAGTTCGAACCCACGAAATAAGTGGGGGCCGTTACCAATGGGCCACCACTGCCTTATATCTATGAACTAAAACCAAATTCACGTACATAGGATTACTGGTTCTCGAGGTATAGCAAACTTACTGGCAGACAGAGAAATATTACATTTTATCATAAATAAGAAAGTATTAATTAAACTACAGCTCTATGTTATTATTTTTTTGTCTGCAGTCAGGACGAGTTTATACAATAACACCTCTATATTGACTTAACTATCTCTAAACGCCTAATGGAAATAAAAACTTCCATCTTAAACTTATTAATAGGTTTTTGTTCTTCAAAAGTCAACGTTAAAGTTAAATTAACTCTCCATATGTATGAAAGCGTCTGAGTGTTTGACCGGTCACAGAGATTTTATCAAAGCTGGGAGCTATGTTAACTTTAACATTGTTGAACTTTATAAAATTAATTAAAAGCTTTGTAATTTTTGTAAGGGTATGAATAACTCAAACAATTTAGTCAAAAAGCCTTCTACTTCAGATGAATAGTTATTACTTGCTATATATGATAACATTACGCCTGGTTTCCGAAGGGTCAGGCAGAGGTGTACCTAACCTTACCTATAGTACACCCACATTTCGCCACTTATGTTGAAGACCCACGTAACAGGATGCGAGCCTATTGCCATCAACTGGGCACTAATCTAGACTCCGGGCTGCTACTGCAAAATTTCTGATGGAAAAACCCAATAACAATTTTCCCGACCTGGGAATCGGATCCAGCTCAGCCGTAGCACTTGCGACCACTAGACCAAAGATGCAGACAATTGCTTCAAAATTCATAGCTTTTTTAAATGTTTGTTCTCGAAAAACAAAAGATTTCTGTCACAATAGAATCCGCCCAAGACGACAATGTCCAGGATCATTCATCAGAGTGCTATATAAAGTGATATAAGTATGATAAGTGAACAAATTGCATTGTCTTCATTTCTTTAATTAATAAGGACATCCTGACGTCTCTTTGTTGAAGTGATAAGTGCGAAGTGCTGAGAAGTTATAATCAGAATTAATCAACTGTGGCAGTAAGTGATCGAGCCAAAGTTCTTGGTTGATTCATAACCTTTTTACAGCCCGCTTAGGAACTTATGGTCGCTACTGATATTACTTCTTCGCTAATATCTGGGCTGACACCCTTACTAATGCTGAAATGGGCCAGCTTTACGTAGAAAATATCGAATAACTAACAACAGTTTTTGATTGAATTGATTTCGTTTCAATAGAAAATCAATCCCACACGATAAAAACCACGCACCTACCATCCCAAGATTATGTAACAAACAGAATGCATCACACCTCCGAGATGATTGCGTGAAACCAATCCCTCGAATATCTGATATTGAAACCGCAATATCCCAGCACTATAACAATTATTCTGCATCCGATGCCTGCTCCGATTTCCTATATGATACGAACACGGAAACGATTTTATTGTGAACCTTACTTCGCCGTAGCATCAGCTTATCGCATGCCCTTGCATCCCGATATCCTGCCATTAATCACTTGCAAACAAATAATATATATATTTTGCATGAACCCAACGTAACTGTATCCTCTCTGTGGATTGACCGCTGTGGATAAATGCATTTCCCAGCTTCTAAAAAAAGGCGGTGAGATATGCGAACAACACCGAGTAGAGAGCAAATGGAGTTCCTGTATAATTTTTTTTATGAGACGTTCATTTTGAAGACTTTTGGAGAAAGATGTTCCTGTTATTCAACGAGAGATTGGGGTGCACCACCGGCGTTTTTCATATTATTAATTTTAAGGCTATTTTGGCCAACGTGTGTAGTCTTTCTCGATATTCGCAAGAACTATAGAATAGCTCATGGCGTATTGTAAAAATTGTGAGTTGGCACGGCTGGGCTGACTGTCCAAGTAATGCTTCCCCTGGAGGCCAAACTAGTGACGTTAATGAGGCTTATATTCATACTTTTATAGATATGGCATCGCGCCACACATTGTTTTTCCAATTCCATGCGCACTGTTTTTGTTCTTAGCCCATTATCAGTCCATTTATATTCTACTCTTCGATACGATAGCAAGGTCGTAAATAAACGAAGTCCCTTAATCAAGTCCTTTGTTGTCTCGCCAGCGAGTTTACGAACACAATAAGAGGCTTTCAGACAGGACAAATTAATGAAGTCGATTAAAGAAAGTTAGTGTTTGTAAGGTGTGTAGGGTACTTAGTTAATTGTTTGCTTTGTTAAGGAAGCTAGAAGTCTAGTGTAGCATTGTTAGAGTAAAACTGGCAAGACAAAGCACATAATGCTTGAGACAAAATCTTTTTGACAAAAGCTCCGAATCGCTAGACAATGTCACTATGATTTTGAAGTAAGAGAGTCAGTAATATCCTGTAATATCATACCGAGGTGATAGCATAAAATCGCAATCCGATAGGGACTGGGAATAACGTTAAAACCATAGTATCGTATCTCAAAACCCTTCTCAGAATTTAACTCGAAATCAAATTATACCATCGAGGTAACGCATATCTGAACAATTTGAAAACGAAATCCCGTGCACACGACCCTTTTTTTTCGTAAGTAAGCGATACTATAGCGGCCGAGCGCTGCAAGCAAGAATAGTCCTTACAGTGTACATATATGCACCTACCACTGTTTGTCTCTGCATCACCCAAAGGTTGATTGGTAGAAAATGCCTATTACATTAAGTCCGCCTATGTACATTTCTGTGCTTGAAGTATTCAATAAATAAATAAATATGCATTTCTTCGATAGTACAATGCTGTTCAAAAGCAATGATGCCAGAGAGAAATGCATGGTGATTATGTTTGATGGTACTGAGATGCTGATGATAACCGATAATACATTAGCTTTTTTGTATGATGGAAATTTTTGCGAAACATGAAGCTCAGTTAGCACTGCATTGATCGACACTAAGTACAAATAAAATCAAAGCCAGTCTCATACCGTAGCAAACATCAACACCTGCAAAATTCCAACTTGCCAAGAAGATCACAAAGGCCACTCGACAAAGAGTAAAGATTTAATTGAGAAGGAGACTACAAAGAAATATGTTCCGTGAAATATTGTAGAACAAAAGCTTCTGACGTTTACTGTTCCTAGAATGAGTGTTATAATTTTAAGTGGTAGATCTAGTTGCAAGAATCTTGGAGCACAGAATAAAAAAATAGCAGTATTATATCTCGGCAGTGACCTTTAAATAATTACCTACGGCCGCTCGGTAGATAAACTTTCCGCGTCCGTGCGTAACTGCCGCGTACTCGATACTGTTGCATACTGATACTACTGATATACACAGAGATTTCGAAGCGCGTCGTTTCGGCCGTTTTCAATGAAGATAAAATACTGTATTTATTTATACTGTGAACGAGTGTTATAATTTCAAGTGGCGGATCTTGGAGCTTGGCTCTTGTAATTAACGGGCTTTTAGATTACGCTTATTAAGTTGTTAAGGGCTTCTATATTATCTTTTCACGTCTGATATCTGTGGCTGTGTATAAAACTGAGGGACAGAAACATATCGTGTGACTTCAGTAATGACTAACCCAATTAGTGAAGTCGCTTATTGCATTGCAAATTGCATTTATTTTATCGATTTATTATTACATAATCGATTAGCGATTTCGTCGGTTAATTAAAGACTAATTTCCTTGGTGTTGATGTGTTCACCAAAACGTAGATTTGAACAAAAATCTATTTTTGCTCTCCTTTTTGTAAAGTGGAGTGATCGGAAAACGGCAAGGTTTTTGCTCAATTTCTGGGACTTATGCAAAGGATTGGACCAATTGTAATCGTCCACTGACCATTGATTGACCTCATAAAGCGCTTGTCTTTTTCCGTCTATCCCAAAAACAACTATTAACAAATCACCGACATTATTAAAATTTAATACCTAAGTTCCAAGCCCAAGTAAATCAGCTGTTAACAGTTCGTGCAAACTAATAGGCTACATGAAATGTTTACACTCGTATCGATTGCCTACTGCACGCGATGCTTGAAAAGGCATCCAAATCATGCATTGTTTTACAAACCTCTTCAGACATACGAAGGGTATTCAAAAAACATGTCTTTTTGGAGTTACAAGTTTTTGAAAACATGCTTGGCCAGTTACGGAAATATATGATTATCAAGGATGTTTTTAAATTAGTCTTTTAGGCGCTGCCGCTTGGTTTGCGGTGTCATCAATGCAAAAGAAAGTGTTTCAAAATTCGATAATTAATAGTTAGGAGACTTGATTAACTAGCCACTGAATATATAGTTTTGCTAATTAGTTTGTTAATAGGTTTTTCTGCGTTGGCTTGTCATCAAAAAGAAAGCGGCCCAACCTTCTAAAATTAATTTATTGAAGGTAGGTAAGGATATCTAAAAGCAGCAGAGGATGTGTTTATGACGATAATGATGATGTAACAAAATGTTTTTTATATGTGATTTGCTAAATCTAACATTAACACAATCTATCTTTATCTTATCACTACATATTGACATTTCGTTATAGGCCTAATTATACTTTTAGAACAAGCTAAACACAGAGCACGAAATCACCATGCCATGTATGAAAACCGTTGACATTACCACAGTATAAATAAGTAACAGTATTATATCTTATAAAACAACCAAAATGACGCGCTTTGAAATGTCAGTTTAGGTGTATCAGTACGCAACAGTATCGAGTGCGCGACAGTTACGCACGGAGGTGGAAGGTTTATCTACCGAGCGGCCATAGATAGTTATTTCAAGGTCACTGCCGAGATATAGTACTGTTACTTTATTATACTGTGCCAGTACAGACTCTAGCCTACCAGCGGCGGCCAAGCAGTCTCTGTGTTTTGTCAAACTAAGATAATCTATTCCTACAAACATTCTCTAGATTCGTAAGAGAGTATATCTATCTATACCTACCTATATCTTTTCTTTATCACTCTACCAGTCAATATCGTCTAAATATCATGATATAGCCTCATCTAGATCTAACTCCGCCACCATTTTCCTACAAAACTCTCAAGTTCACTTCTTCATTCGAATTGAAGATACAACATTCGTCTAGTTAACTATGTCTTGATTATCTACGGCCATTTTACTGCAAAACTCTGTACTTACTTCATAATAAAAACGCGTGAGCAATTCAAACCATATCGCGAGTTATTGCGCTTTGCGCTTGCACAGAGCTCGACCACAAACCGCGGCTTCGCTCGCTTGCGGACACTGCCCTGTCAGTCGGTAATTGGGCTATATTGCAACCGAACAAAGACTACATCTGTAGCTAGTGGGCTATAGATCAAGCTCGTGGATACAGCAGGGAATTTGCAGAAGAACAACGCTGATAATGTGGCGAATTTTGGTCATTGCTGATTTGTAAGTAAGTACAGAAAACTGGTGAAATGTGAGTGCAAAACCTCTGCGCCCTTCAGGGACATATATAACGACCCATCAGTATCGTATCGACGATATTGTTCAAAACAGAGATGGAACCTCAGGTGAAAGGGACGCAGGATCCTTTGTAGATGGTTAATTTTCCAGGTCATGGAGATCCTCGAATGATTTTGGTCGTAATAAAGCCCAGGTCAGCAGGTACCTTAACAGTTAATTAGCGGAGCTGTTTAAGCTGAACAGTTAAATGCTACTATTTAAAAACATTGATGATTGATCATTTTATATTGATTTTATGACAGCGAAAGTTGATTCTAAAACTCATCAACTTTTAAAGTAAACAAAACGCTAATCAGTATATTTTTATACCTGCTATAAAAACAACATTTTGTTAATTAGAAAGTATTAAAAATGGCGGTGACCTTTTCACAACGTCCCAATGAAAATATATTTGCGAAAGCGTGTATAATCAATCAAGATAAACTTACTAAGGTATAAGCTGGTAGGATAACGAGTATTTAGATAATCCTGGAGAATAATGGACCTTAATTCCTTGATAATGAACTGGCTTTGTCGAACATTTTAAATATTAATTAGATCTGAAACTGCGACGGGTTGAGCGGATATGCTTGAAATGGCGACCTGTTGGTGAAGTTCTTCTCATTATTAATTTAGCCGGCTCCAATCTACTGCTGGACACAGGCTTCATTTAATTAATTCTAATAACATACGTTAATGTTGAAATTGTATAATAAGGGGAGTACCTCCGACCGAGATGGAGGCGACGCTTGAAGGAAGATTATGTCCAGCAGTGGGCGTCTTTCGGCTGAAATGATGATGATACCTGCCATCCTTCATCCTTCCATTTCGGGTACACTGAAATTTCGTTGTTTTCAAGAAATTTCAACTAATTTTGAATTCTGTACAAATTCATGGAAGAATGAGCAAACAATCTTTCGGATGATGATAATGATGAGCAGCAATATAGAAAACTGAACTTCTGCTAATTCTCCTGTTTCAATCTGGTAATAAAGCTACTTAAAGGGCCTGTGAGCGATGCAAAGGACAGATCACAGAATGTTATCTCATAGGGCTATTTCCGTAGTTCTGACGTGTTGTCCTATTGACATACTATAGGTAATTTCTGTATTCAAAAGTCCATTAACGCTTTGAATTTTAGATTTAATCTTGATGAAGCACAGGACTTGAGGAGCTCGTGGCTAAGTAATAACAGCCGCACGGGTCGATCTATCAGGTTAAGCTACGCTTGCCGGGGTTGATCCGTGGATGGGTGACCATCTTTACATACTGAGGCACCTTCGTGCCTCGCAAAGCACGGTAAGCCGTTGATCCCAGCTCTCATTCGTGGTTCTTTGATAGTCATTACGGGTGTTCAAAAGCCCGAAAGTCTGACAACCAAGGGGTATCGTATTACCGAGTTACTGGGTTGTGGAGGTCAGATATGTAGTCAGATTGATGTAAGCACAGGACTTGATTCCAAGAAAAATTCAGAAAACCATTGTAATCATTTGTGACTACTAAGTCCAACGAGTTGGTCTATCTTGCCTATAGTGTCAATAGTCCGTGCGCGACTGCTAGTCACCGCCTGGGGTATATAAGCGGTGAGACAGGGGAGGGCGCCATTGACAAAATTGTCAGACTGAATTAACTTGACCTTTGTCTACCTCACCCGTCTCACCGCTCACACACCTCAAGCGCTGACTATACCTCAACATAAGTGTATTTTATTTATATTAATTTTTCTTTGTTATAAGTGCTACTTTCGAGACATTCAACACCAACTGTAACCATAAGTGGATTATCTTGACTGATTACATCTGAATGGCGTAATCTGATATTTGACTTTTAATAATAATTGTTTAAACTTTTACGTAATGCTTGTTGTTACGTAAGAGGTTCAAAGGTGACCTGACCAATAATAATGTATTATTAAATCCTTTTAACAGCATGAAATCGACACCTTTCTTGGTCACCACGAACATGACACGCACGAGACTGCCTCGTTGGTCCAGTGGTCGCAAGCGATACTGCTGAGCAAGAGGTGCTGGGTTCGATTCCCGGGTCGAGCAGTGTTATTTGGTGTTTCCATCAGGAATTTCTTAGTAACAGCCCGGAGTCTGGAGTTGTGCCAGGTTGATGGCAATAGGCTCGCCCCCTATTACATGGGACCTAAACATAACTAGCGAAGTGTGGGTGTAGGTACTTTATGTACATATCTGCCTAACTCTTCGAGAAATACAGGAGTGATGTTATATAAAAGCATGAAATCGACTCCTTTATTGTTCACCATGAAAATGCCCAAAAATATACTTGTTGGTAGGTAATTGGCCATAAAAAAACCGGCCAAGACGTCGGACTACGCACAATGAACGGTTCCGTAGTTGAGATGAATTTAATTCTCCCAAGAACAAACTTAACATTGTAGTTGAAAAACATATTCTCCCATACATTTTAACTGCAAATGTAAGTTGGTATGCACAATATTTAGAGATTTACCATGTTATTTTAAGACCATAGACTTCTTATAGGTTTTCCTGTAATCTGAGAACCATTCTCTGTATTTTTCATAATTTTAGGCACAGTAGTGTGGGGGAATGGTCAATTCATCAATTTTCTTAAATATCTTTATTTCAAAATTATAAAAAAAATTGAAATCCTCGTATCAAGCCCTTTCATTTGATATTTCACACGGTAAAGTTTGAAAAACAATTGTTTTAAATTTTCTCTTTTGTCCCCCAAAAGTGACCCCATATTCAAAATTCATTTATTTACGTTACACGTCCGTGTTTGGGTCACAGAAATTGATATGTGTACCAAATTTCAACTTAATCGGGTTCATTAGATTCGGAGCAAATTGGCTGTGACATACAGACAGACAGACACACGAGTGATCCTCTAAGGGTCCATTTTTTGTCCTTTTGAGGTACGAAACCCTAAAGTACCAAAGTATTAATTAGAGCTATCTAAAACTTCATGACGCAAATGATGACGCTTGCTATGAAAAAATCTTGCTACCGTTTTCATATTGACCAGCTACCGTTCCACTACCCAATATTATTTAAATTCAAAGTCAATATCACGAGTTCAATGGCTTTTTAATTAGAAGTATTTTTCTCACCTTCCTCTATATGAGTCAGTCACGCCCGTAGCATATATGGAAAGGCGGCTGGTGTCAGATTGCAAGCATTGCTATTGACCGAGAATGTGGGGCTTAGAACATAGTGTTACGAGGAATACTGATACTTTCCTCTGATGGCTTATCGATAAATTCATCAATGAAATAAAAAAGTTACATAGCGTTAAATCTTCTACTTAATACAGAAGGTGAGCACTAAGAAAGGTTTTTTGAATATTAAATAAAAAGAAGATTAAATATGGGTTTTTATGGACCTTCGCCAATTTTGAAGTTAGTAACATGGAAGTGTGGATTGTAAGTCTTCTGTTTTTGAGTAAAAAATTGTTGGAAGTATCATCGTCTTTTGGAAACTGTATCCTAAATAGGAGCTTTTAGGGTAGAGTTTCCAAAAGACAGGCGAGACGCGACGGTGCCTCGCGATTCTGCCAGAACATTTTCCATGAAGTTTTCATAAAAATTGCTGTACCAGAATCGCGTCGCGCCTGTCTGCAGGAAGCATTAAGTCTCCTGAAAGTTGCCGATCGGTAATTCAATCGCGCACGTGGCTTTATATCTCTTAAATTATTGCCTACAAGTAATAATTAAAGGGGCAAAAAACTACCTTTCATCTTTGCGATAACGACAAACTCGATTGCTCATCGAATTAAAACTATTTATGCATACAATTAACATATCTCCAAGGCTGTCATCCTTTCCACTTAACAAACTACAATTCTATAGAACTAACGGTCAAAATCAAAGGTCACCGAATGATCATACACTTCTTGAGATTTCACTCTCATCACACTGTCATCAGTAAATAGGTTTGAACACCATTAGTAGGGTCAATGACACCGGCTGGGCGTTCACCCCATCAGCTGACCGCATGTTTATGATGTTCACGGTATAACTATTGTATTTCTATTGTAAATTATTTACAATGACAATAATTATGATAGTAAATTGTGATGATATTTATAGAAAAACTTAAATGTTTCAAGTTTTTTCTTTCAATAAAAAACTAAATAAATTCTCTCTGGAATTGAGATGACACAAAGTATTTTATCGCTCTCTTTGAATCAGACATATTGAAAGTACCGTATTAAGTGACTAATAGTTGCACATTTGACGTCAGAATCATTCGGTCCAAGAATCGTGTTGCGATCATTTCAAAGTCAAACGTCAACTCTGACTTCATTTTCCTAGAAATGCCACAGACTAATTAATAAAAGTTCTCCAAAAGCCAGTGCAACAACTTCCATGAAGTCTTAAATTAAATTAAATTTTCTGAACTATGACCTAAGAGATAATAACGATATTTTCTTAGAATCAATTAGAAAGCATAAACATGAGCTACTAATGGAAACTGACCAGTTTATTCACACCTACAGCTTTCCCACACGTGTTTTCAATGATTTATATAGATGCCCAAAAATATTGTATTAATTAGAGCCAGAGAAGGATTGGATTAATTATCGTGGACTTTTATGAATTTCTTGATTGATAGTTCAATTGATTTAATTGACGAAACACAAATATTATTATTAAAACAGTTAAAAATTGACATAAACGAGAGCCAAACAGATGCTTCATGATATCATATCCGTAATCAAGAATTATGGTAGTTTTATATCATACAAAAAAATATGCCATGGTAGACAGTCGCCAAACTTGAAAGGTATAGTTTCGTCTCGATCTGCCCTCGGAAACTGTCAATGTCAAAATAGTTTGGCCACTGCAGCAGGAATTATTACCTACACTGTGACATAATTGCGAATTTAATTCTCATTAAGCTATTAATTAAACAGTGTTTTAGCTAATGATCGCGATATGATGTATAGTCACAGATAATCTAGGAAATTTAGGCCAGCGATACATGCATGCGCTTAAAACCAATTACTGAGTTAGGGCGAGGCTACATTATTCTCAGGTTATAGATCAAACAGAACCTAATATGTTTCCGACATTTTTGGAACGCTGTTAATAGCTAAAACGACAGCTTATTTTTCATTTCAAATTAAAAATCCCAAATTAGTTCATCTTTGATTAATTTCTTTAATTTATTTCGAATCTGGTTCATATTTTGGAAAGGACATTAATTTCGTCTAAAAGTCATTAAAATCGATCTGAAAGACACCTTAATAGCTTTTGATATGAAAAATGTATTGTAGTTCAGTTATGTGGTCCAATTGGGTGGTTATAACGGTTATTACCCGACATAACTGTCAAAACGTTGTTTAGAAGTACCTTTATCAGGCTTAAGACATTATTAATGAAAGGTGTTGTAAAACAAGCCTCAAAAGCCTCGAATATGCTCTAGCCTTTATCGAAAATATCGTGATTACCACGCATCGGTTTAGTTGCGTGACGTGCCTCTATAATGAACGAGTTGACACATCAGATAATTAAACGCAATGACAACAGTAACCATAGTACAGAGTATGGCAACACTCCTTGTTATGATCTTTAGCGCACCTGGGAATATCAGCCTTGGGAGCGAGCTATAGGGTTCAAAATCCTGTGACGGTTTACATAGCTAATGATGATAATGTTGCCGTGTGTAAGTAAATATAGTTTACAAAGGAATGAATGAAACTTTTTAGTGATTCTGTATTGATGGTCTTCCTTTGTATGGGGTCATAAAAACAAGTGTGCTAAAGAATCGCATGGCGTCCACCTGATAGGGTGATTGTAAACAAACACTTGGTTTCCTTTGTTCGCTTGTTGATGTAATGTGAGGTGTTGAGATAAGAGGAGACGTGGACACTTGGACTTGGACATTCAGAACATGTTTGAACATGAATAAGTTCATAAACTATAGGTTTTTTCTTTTTCTCAAACATGCTTCGAAATTCGAACATTATTTTTACAACCTTCTTCAAGATAAAATGAAATGGCGGTACTGGTCGAATACATACGAGCGCTCGGCCGGCAATGTTAGTATGAAAATCCAGATCTGTCGTGTTTAGCGGCCAAATAAATTACTTTCATATGAAAACTCTTAACTGTTGTGTTGTTTAAAAATAGAACGAACTTTTTACTTCAACACAATACATGGCAACCAAGAATTTAACAAAGATTTTATTTAATTATCAATTTGGCTTGCAAAGAAGCTGAAAGTTGAAAGAGCTGTTTCAAGTAAAGAAGAAAACAAATTATTTTTTTTGATGTATTGGGGCGTGGAACATTATTGTTGTTCGTAATTGATTCTGGAATTTATAATTAACTAGTTTTACCAGACCAGGCTTCGCACGGGTAGCGTACCCTACATACCTACCTACACTACCAACCTATGTACCAACCTACCTACCTACCTATATACCTACCTACCTACCTATATACCTACCTACCTACCTACCTACTTACCTACATACCTACCTATATACCTACCTACCTACCCTACATACATACCTATATACCTACCTACTTACCCTAAACTACATACATACCTACCTACCTACCCTACATACATACCTACCTACCTTAGGCTAGATAGGTGGTACGTAGATACCGAGATATCATCAAAAAAGCCGATCCACACAAAATGTATGAGAACGTAAATTTTCTTCATATTTCTTTTTTTCGTGAATTTTTTCGATGTTTTAATAGTTATTCTGCTATTCGGGCGGAGAAAAATCCAACAAATCAATGATCATAAAGCTGAAGCTTCTAAATAAACTTTACAAGAAAATAGAAATTGTATAATTTCAGCTGGCCTTACGAAAACCGAAAATTCTTCACAGAATATTACAAAAGAATTTCTTCAAATCATGCACAGGCTGAGCCGCCAATCCGCCTCTATGAAGCAACCTAATAGGATGTTCTAGTATCTGTGGTGGAAGTGGTTACTGCCACGCGACGTTGCGCCTGAGTTCACTAAATGGTAACATGGCGGGCGCTGCGTAGGGTTACCATCCGTCCGCATTAGTCCGGACTTGTTCTGCTTTTTGCGCCCTGTACGAACTTGGTCCAGCCTTCGCATTTCTCCGGAGTTTTAGACAAACGGGTATTTTGTTTAAAAATATAAAAAGTTTCTCCTCGTACCTACTCTCCTCGTACTTTTTTTTATTTTTTTTTTAAATGTAATAAGTACCTACTTTTGTTTTTTTACGTTTCTATGATTGTGTTTAATTTAGTTTATGTTGTGTTGTAATCTTCCTGTGCGATTCCCAATAAATGCTGTTATTTTTATTATTATTTTTTTCATGATTTTTGAAAAACGAAACATTAAAAAGTGAAAAGCCGTACTTTTTTGCAAATGTCCGGTTTCTTGCCAGGACTTTTCTTTCAAAATGGTTACCCCACAAGCGCGTTGTGTAACGCGGGACGAACAGGGTTCCGGTTTATCGAATGCATTGTGTGATCGGTATTGTGAGATTTACTTCGATGATAATTGAGCTTAAAGTACTTTTGAAGTTGAGCTATTGTGTGTGGTTTTTTGCCCAGCACTGGGATGACATAGTTTGACAGTATTAACAATTAAATGCATGTATGAAGCTCTGAAGACGATTTGTTTGAAAGCTTTCTCTTTAATTTTCTTTTGTCATTATTTTCAGGTTCGTCAGCACTTCATCATCATCAAAACAACGATACTTAATTTATTAAAAGTCCACAATGAACAAAACACTAGGTTCATGCTGCAAAGGAAGATATGCGTCATGTCATGAACAAAGGAAATAACCATATTAGCAAGATGAGGATGCACGCTGCTTGAAAAGGATGGGTCGATCATGTACAATCAAAGAATGAATAAATATGGACACTTAATTAGTAGACAAAATTGCTCCAGCTAATAAGTTTATAATAGAGATTAAAACTATCTCCCCCAATTACATGAAATTATACGACAGTAAAAGAGTGCATATCGAATTAAACAATCTACGTGACTGCTAAACCAGCGGTGTATTAATGAAATAAAAATTAATGAACCATTAAAAAGTGGAACTTTAAATGGCTCTTACTGTTTCATTACTTAATGAGCAGTAAAAGTTTTGTTATAGCTTTCGGTACAAAGCAGGAGTCTATCAACACATGTTTTGAATCCAACTACAGACTAGTCATAAAAGCAGTATGAAATAGTCACGATATAAAGTCTTACTATTCCACAGTAAACAGGCGGCCATATTATGTAGCCGAAGCATTCCAACCGAATTTAATATGCACCAAACTGCGAGGCAGACGGGCCGCGTCAGCTTGCAGATCCTCTGCATTTAGTGCAATGCGAAGCGCTTCTAAAACCACCCGTCTAATAGCAACGATGCCACATTTCAACCGCAGCAAAAAGAGCAAATTAAATCTAGCAGCACAAGGACAGGTTCAAAACGATGAAACGGGACAGCGATATCATCGTTGATGGCATCTTGGCGAGTTAAGGCGAGACAAATCGATTTAAGCGCAGCCTGTTAAGAGATGAAATCGCATTGGAGACAGGGACAGAGATATCTGAGTTCCTTTGGGAAAAAAGCGTCTAGTTGCAGTCGTTTGAAAGCGCCCGGGAACGGGTAAGGTCGTTGCCATGTAAACAGAAAAAAATGGAGATCTTTTGTAAGAGATTAGCCGCCAAAAATGAGGAGTGCTTTCTGGTAAACAAGATCTCAGCGGACGCGTGTTAAATCTGGAGACACTATCTAATTTTCTCTGAATAGCTCGAGGTGGAACACTGTTATCTCAAGGCTCGGTGAAATGTTCAACAAAATAAAGGTGAAATGGGGAGGGTTTTTAAAAAAACGCACCGAACTCACACCCTCGTAAATGAACAGCAGCCCTAATGGGGTTTGCATCGCCCCATGCGATGGGTCGGTTTCGCAAAGGGTCCATTAATCGATTTAGTGGTATGTAATGTACGTACAGAGCTGTTTCAAGTGGTACATTTATATGTGCAAACCATAATCTCGTTCAATTCTCTAGAGTTGAGTAAACTTTACCCAGTTCAACGAAATTAGATGAAGATTTCATCATTTTGAAAGGCATCCAAACATTCAGGGGTCGAAACACTCTGCTAGTGAATTGCCAGACAGTTTTCGAAGAAAACAATAAAGCTTATATATCTGGACGTGCGATCCCGCGGATATCTCGCGACAGACTAGGCTAGTGTACCGACACACACGTGATTTTTACGCGCACTATTTATAAGCTGCTAATGCGAGCAGCTAGCGGTGCAGACAAATGTTTGAAACATGAAATTATCGATATCGATAAATTTGCAAGACGATTACGATGTTACAGAATAGCTCCCAAGAACAAAAAAGGGTGAATACTAGATTCTGACGCTAGCAAATGAAGTTTTGATGTGCATTAGAGAACAATAAGATTACCATCAACCTCATCAATCCACCTGTTCTGCGGTAAAAGGCAAACAAACCATTATTATGGCACAGTTATATGTTCAGTATATTCTGTGACTGCAATAGAAACAAAGCGATTATGGTTTGGTAAGTCGAATCTGCTAAGCTACTCGGGGATATAATTCAAAATTAATCCTCAGGCCAAACCAAATTACATTACTTCTCAACCTAGGGTATAAGCCGTTGTCTCTAAAGCTTTAACGGTCCCTATTACAGCATATTGAATCAATCTAACGAACACAATAAAATTATCGTGGCCGAGTAAACATCAATCTATTTCCAAGTCATTATGAGTATTTGATTAATTATCGTGTTTTTGCTTTTTCACGCTAATTATAACACACTAGCGCTTCCTCAAACGCACAACAGTGTACATATGAATTATTTATCTAAGTTTCAAGGATGCTTATTGTTTAGAGATTAATGTGTTAAAATAAGTAAAGATTGAAGAACAAAAGGGACCGCAATAGGTTGAGATTGGTTTCGACTTATTATACAGCAAAAATAAACATCAACAAAACATGTGGAGGTCGCAATATACGTAAAGCTTTATGGAAATGGCGTAACAATGTTGTGCTGAAAGGAAACCCCTGTTACTGGCTCTGAATGCCGAGATTGGGAATTCGTATGCTACCATAACCTGTTTGTTTTGCAATTGACTATAATGAAAGTAAATTTTACAGTCTTGTTCGACCCTATAAAGCTTTTGCAGGAAATGACAAATTCAACTTGCCACTTGGTGCTTAGCTTTCCAGGTGAATTTTAATCATATTTTATAACAGGACTTGTACTTTATTATCTGTATGAGAAGATAAAACATAATCTTATCGATAAAAGAATATCGATATTTGTACATCCCGGTTATCTAAAATTAACGTCAGTCGACGCTCAATGATCAGAGAGAATGAACTTGTTTTCCGTGTTTATTAAATTTCCACGGTTAAAATATAGTATGAATAAATCTTTAGAGTTTTGAAAAACAAGAATCTTTAAGGAGATATTTACATTACGACAATGGACCGAATTAAACCAAAGATCCTATAAAAACGAAATAAATAATGTCTGCATACATTAAAATATTTATTAAGTTATTTTAAGAATTACATAAATAATCGTGCGTCCATATTGACGTCACAGATCCAAGGTATACACTTACCAGTTTACAGAACAAGATTCTATAGAAAAGCGGAACAGTTTCGGATTTCATTTTATGTTACAGCATCTTAAAATAACGTTCCTTGTTTAACTAAAATATAGCACTTTCGTGAGCACTGTTTTGTTTAGTAAACGAGTTCTTGGCGGCCTTTCAATAATATCTATTGGAAACGATATAATTATGTATAATAAATCTTCTCGTTTTTGTGTGGTTATTGACTAACTTGGTGTCAGAGTTTTAAAGCCGCCCATGTGCTTCTGACTTGGCTTCACATGCCGTCGCGAAATATCTCTCAGGCATGATAATCCTCATAATGTTTTCCTTCACCGTTTTTGTAGCAAGTGATAATTATACAATACGCACATGAATTCGAAAAGTCAGAGGTGTGTGCCTTGGGTTCGAACTCGAGACCTATGACTTGGCAGTCCGACGGTCACACCACTAGGCTATCACTGCCATAGCCTATTATGATTGATGATTTCCCACCAAAAAAAAACAAAACAAAAAAAATGGCTATCACTGCCAAGGCTCGAAACTGGTTTAAAAAATACCGCTGAAAACCGGTTTATTTGGGTTTTACTCCGAACTTTTCAAGAACGTGAACGTTTTAAGAACTTTATTTTAATCTAAATTAACCGGTTTATACGACGAGCGGCATTAACGCGTTGCAGCTTGTGTGAGGATGCCGCGCTGAATAAAAACTAAACAAAAACCGGTTAATATTGCTCTAAACCGTTTAATCCAAAAAAAACTTGATGTAAAGACTCCTCCAAGACCGGTTAAAAAAACCCGGTTTTCTACACGCCAAACCGAATATAAAGGGTTTTGCGTCAAGTACATAATAACGGTTTGAAAATTTAACCGGTATCCGAGCCTTGATCACTGCTCTAAGTCAATAAATAAGAGCTACGATTTGGATAAGTAGGTACTTACGTATAATCATGTTCTGTTTTTTTGAATAACCAAATTGTTTTATACAAGGTCAAGTTAAATTAGCTAGCAAAACTTCACAGGCATGATATTAGGTAAACAACACCCAGTTTTTGTTTTTGTTTTATCGCTTTGAGATATCGATTGGTAAGCCGTATTCGTGGATCTTTGACAGTCGTTACGGGTCTTTAGAAGCACGAAAGTCTGACAACCAGTCTTAACAAGGGGTATTATTGTATTACCCAGTTACTGGGTTGTGGAGGTCAGATAGGCAGTCGCTCCATATAAAAGACTGGTATTCAGCTGCATCCAATTCGACTGGAAGCCGACCCCAACATAGTTGGCAAAAGGCTAGGCAGATTGATTGATTTGATATATCAATTCCCAATGGTTTCCAGTTTGTTTTTTATTCGTCTCTGTGTAGTTTGCCATTTTATTATTTAATTGTCAGTCTGTCACCAATAGCACGCGTGGCATGACAACCATAGAGACGGGTTTTGTCGACGGAAGAATAGACAAAATGACAGATTGTGATTCTTTATCTGTCATTTTGTCTATTTTTCCGTCGACAAAATCCGTTTCTATTGTAGTCAAGCATGCTGAGGCGTGCAGGTGGTCTATTCCTTAAAAATCCCACCGTAAAAACTTTGGTGAAATGAATTGTCATTCCACTTGATGCTAGGGATCGCTAGCTTACTTCGCCTAAGTTTTCGCTATGTGATTTGAGTAGAATAGATGGGCTGTTTCTGAACCATGACCTGTAGGCTAATTGCGTAACACAACACAATCTGTTTCGATTTGAAAGAGATTGCTAATCCATTGCTCCATAAGTTGGAAAAAAAACTGCTCATCAACCTAAATATCGCAATGAATTCTTTTTAACTGTCAAAATGAAATTAGGCATAATTGTCTACGAAAATAAGTTACGCAATTAGAGTACTGAACTCATTATTTACTTATTTATTGAAGTAAAAACTTCTTTAGGCGCGTTGAGCATTTTTGAGATGGGAAAAAACAATTGAACTCGCGACACCGTTACCGACACCGCATTTTTGTAAACGCGATTGTGCTCTTTACTTATAATACGTTACGGATCAATGTTCTATGCAAGTATTTTACTTTAAAGGTTTTGGAAGTTTTTTTTTTAGTTTTCACTTCTGTCGGCACTCCCGGAGTGCCACTACCTACTTTTTTTTATTAAAACTTTATGCACAAGTAAACATTTTCTACCAGTCAACCTTAGGGTGATGCAGAGACAAAACATGGCAGGTGCAAAAAACTTGATAGACAACTCGAAAAAGAATAAATACTAATAAACTGAGTATGTCAGCGCTGGGATGATTCTGCCAACTTCTGATGAATATGTTCACGTGCCTTCACAAGATAACCATTATGGTAGGTATCATCAACCTCTCGTAAAATTTCTTGATCATTAGACTTCACTAGTGCACCTATTTATGTAACTCGACATTTAATTTAATATCTATGTACCAACATCAGAACGATTAATTACGTCATTATTTACTAATCGCTGGACTCACCTGCCTCCTTGGTCTAGTGGTCGCAACCATTACTGCTGAGCACGAGGTCTTAGGTTCGATTCCTAGGTCGGGCAGTGTTATTGGGTTTTTCCATCAAGAATTTCTCAGTAGCAGCCCGTAGTCTGGATTTGTGCCCGATTGTTGGAAATAGCCTCAGGGTTCGCCCCCTATTACATGGGACAAACATAACTGGCGAAATGTGGGTTTACTTATGGTACACCTCTACCTGACCCTTCGGCGATTACGGGCGTGATGTTATGTATGTTAATGTTATTTACTAAACAACATGGTGGTAAAGATTGCACCCCATTGATTAACGTTTTCAAAGATCAGGCCGTGTCAAACTGTTTGCCAATACACGATTAATATTTTATGCAGTAAGAGCGGTTACGCACTACGACCGATCCGAATCTGAATTCAAGATCCGAGTTCAATCCGAACTGGTAATGTTCTAAATTCGGACGGACAGAGTTTGGATCTAGTGCGCAACACTTCATACAAATAGTACTATGGCTACTTCGGACCGACATTTCTCCGATTCGCATCGGACGTAGTGCGAACCGCTCTTACAGTAAAGCTGGACACACACGTAACTGCAAGCATGACAAGCCTGCATGAACAAACATTTTGTGCAAGCGTGCACAACTGTCCTATAGGCTACACAAGCTACACTGTACAAGCAAGCTGGAGCAGCTTCGATCAACAATACCAACTGATCGAAGTGGAGCAGCATCAGTTTTTGCTTGAGCAATGAACGACGACGACGTGCTTGCTTTAGCTGCATTAATTGCGCGCAACTGGCGTGCGTATGATTCCGCAAGCTTAACCTGCATGCACACGTTCAATCATGATTGCACAAGTATGGCTTGTCCAAGCCGCATAATGAACATTCTATCAATCTTCATGCCGCTTGCACAAACAAAATGCTTGCACAAAATCATACAGACGCTCAAGCACGCTTGCACAAAATGATTGTTCATGCAGGCTTGCCACCTTAAATTAGTAGTTTGACATTATTTATGCACTCAATTACAAAGTGAAATGAATGTGATGGTTTACTCAACTTTGTACTGAGAGATTAATATTGTGTGTATACGATTTGATTTAATATTTAATCAATCATTATGCTTGATAATAAGCATGATTTACATGGTGCTATTTAATTGCCTGCTGTTTTAGCAACAACAAAAGTAGCAAACAGTGCAAGTCAGCTGTTACTTTTATTTTATTGTATGCCACAGGTAGGGTTGCCAACTTTTCGATATCAAATATAGTATTTTCGAAGCCATTGCCTGCTGAAATATAGTAGATGGCGAAAAAATATAGTAGGGCTGTTTCAAAAACATTTGTATTCTTTAAATGCATATTTTTTGCTACTATGAACGTTTACCAACAGGTTTTTTTTTAATGTCCCATAACTATTTTTAAACTCTAAATTAGGGTTACCAAAACCTATTGTAAATTGGTGTACTAAAAGGGAGCTAAACAACAGAGTTAACACGCAGTTGGTTTATATAGAATCATTGTATTAAAGTGAGACATCACAGATTAATTCAGCTTTTATGAGATTAATACTGGCCCTATTGCGATCATCTTACCATTTTGTATTAAAATAAATATATAGTAGTTTCGCCTAATACATTTTTTCTTTAAAAATATAGTATTTAGGTCTCTAATATAGCAGGATACTATATTATATAGTAGGGTTGACAACCCTAGCCACAGGCAAGAAATTTGTATCGTGTAACTTAAAAATTTAAAATTCAATAGAAGTGGATATATTTAGTAACCTGTTCCGCTTAGCTGTTTCTAAAGAGTCTTAAAAAAAAACCCTGAAAGAAATCAATTCTGAGAGATTTCTTTCGTTTTTTTTAAGACTCTTTAGGAATAGCTAAGCGGAACAGGTTACTAAATATATCCCGTTCTATTGTATTTTATAATGGATTTCCGCAAGGTCACGCCTGAATCAATTAACTATCGTGTAACTTAGGCTATTAAGCTGAGCTTCGAAAAGGCCGTAATCTAAAATGAAATAAAACAAATACTCAAACAGCCTGTTTCATTTCAGTTTAAGAAAAAATTTTACAAGTTACCAAGCTTTTTTGTAATCTTACTAGCATTGCGAATCTACAAGCGACATTGTATAAAGGCTCTTTCAAACAGGCGCGACACGCGACGCGACACAAAGACACCGCCCGTCGCGCGACGAGCGGTGTCTTTGACTCGCGTCGCGAGACCCTTAAGGCCTGAATACACAAACTACAATAAATAATACTGTCAAATAACTAGGTAAGCCATAAATCAATATTCAAAACACCTTGTAAGTAGCTTCCTGCCTTCCTAAGTAGCTGTGTAGCTTCCCAATTATTGACCACAAATAACAATGCCTGTTTTTTTTCCTTTTGGCCGATCTCAAGGTCGAATATCTAAGATATAGTTACCAAGTTACGTTCAAGGAGACGGTAGCCAGGGCGTTGGCACTAGTTTCTTGAAGTTGGTATTGCGATAGCGCGATTTTATGGTAAGTATATAGATATGTAAGTTTTTTTTATGGTAAGCAGTAAGTATATTAAGTAAGAACTTAGATTTAAGTGTTTCGATTTTTATGTTACACTTTTGTAGAGTTTTCCTTATTATTGAGCTAAATTATGGAACATTCATATTATGAACTAGGGCCAACCCGCGTGCAGCAGCACGCGGGTTGGCCCGTGTCGATCGTAATTATTTTTCTAAAATAAAAGTAGCCTAAGTTACTCGTCATAACATCAGCTATCTGCCAGTGAAAGTCCCTTCAAAATCAGTACAGCCGTTTGGGAGATTAGTCGGAACAAACAGACAGACAGAAATGACAAAATTTGTTTTTTTTTTTTTGTTATAAGTACCGTATTTATTTGTATACCTGCACTACTAAACTACGATGATAACTTAATAAATAACAATAATAAAGAATTTGGTGGATTTCCTAGCCTATTCCATGCTATTTATTCAATAATTAATTAAAGTAAACAGTAAAGAAACGAAGCGTGAAAACTTTATCGGAATCTAAAACATTTAATTAGGAACATGTTGTTTTATTCAATTTGTTGTTTATTCAGATACAGGCCACTGGGGCTTAGGGACCGAAACCGGTATGATCAATACGGTTACTTTTTCGGTTACAAAATGTATATACATTTTTTGGTATTTTTAAAGTCTATCTTAAATTGAATTCAAAAAGTATTAATACCGGTTACCGAAATAAAAATTTCCCCTGTCTTACACATGCCCCACACTTGTCGAATGGCATGAGAAGTAGCGCAGAGACGTAGTGTGGCAACGTTACTCGTCATGTAGCACTACATGCTCCTCGTCATACTCACTGCTCCCTCTCGTATCGGTTTTTATGCGTGAGTCAAAGGACGTAGTGCGAAGCGTCGCAATTGATTGCGCGAGTAGAGCAGTGTGTGGTCAGAGAGTGCAACATCGCGGCAGCGCGAGGAACATAGTGTGGCAGGGGCATTACACGTGCCGTCGGCATGAGTCAAAGGGCGCGCATCGCATGCGTGTGTGTAACCGGTATTAAAACGGTAACCTAAATAGAGGTAACATGTTTCTTCTTATTGGTTACACAGATAGCGGTAACCTTAGTCTTTGAAGAAACCAAAATTCTTCGATACCTGTACCATAATTTATTAAGGTTTTCGGGCCCTGCTGGGGCTCATCTTTAATTTATTAATTAATGTTGTTACATACCTACAATTAGAAATTTTGCTTTCCTTGAAATATTAGCAAACAAGAGTTTTAAACTGTAATGGCAAAATACAAGGTGCACTTGTAATAACTGAAAACCTGAAAACTAGTATTTGTCTGAAATCATGTAAAATGTAGAGAACAGCTTTTTTGGGGATTTCAGGGTTGGTTCCATTGTGAAAGTTGTTCATAATGATGGTTTTTTAGTCATTTCAATTATAACTGGTAGAATGGCTTTTATTCATAACTTTACATGATATTACCAGAATATACCTATTTAAGGCTGGTTTCACAGCTGTCCGGGAGACCCGTGCGGGCGTCCTCTACCTCCCGGAACTGAGACACACGTAAGTCGTGAGGCGCTAGAATATTGTTTCACAGCAACGCGGATTGGTCAGTATTTGACCCGCTCCGGGCAGAGCCCGTACATACAACACTAGCAACCGTATGGTACTAACTCCCTCGCTTCAGAGAACTGCGGGCGCTACTAGTGCGGGTCTCCCGGACAGCTGTGAAACCAGTTTAATAGTGCTCCAGATACAGGCTGTGCCTACTTTGGGACCAACGATACCTCCAAATTGAAATTTTTAATGTTAAATAAACGATTTTTTCTTTATTTTTTACTTTACTTCCTCAATTTCTTTAGTTTAGGTAGGTCAGAGCAGATGTTTGATTCGTGAATCAACACTACGCACACGTACTTATTTTTCTATAGTTTTCCTTATGAAAAAATAAAGTTTTAGATCATCAAGCGGTTTTCCGGTCGTCCATCCGGACAATGGCTTTGTTTGTTGTACCTAATTTCAATTAAAACAATTTCATTTATTATAATTTGCTATCGAATGTATTAAGATGACTGTGCCCACGAACCAAGATTTTTAATTTATTTCACATTAATCGGTTTTTTATTATACAGGAACAAAGCGCTTATATTTTAATAAACATGCGTTTTCAATTAGTTATTGTATTAATAATAGATGAACCAAATAACCAATTGATTGCATTTTAATCTCCAATCAATGGATTATATGTTCTTGTTCGTTATGTAACAATATTGTGCCGACATGATTTTGCAGATCGAATCATTGAAGATATAAAAACAGCTAAGATTTAGGCTGTATATACACGGACGATTATATGATGTGATTTTATTACAAATTTCCAATGTTACAAGTGCGGTAATATCGATTTTTTTTCTGTACTACTACTAGAACCAATAAAGAAGGACACAGAAGGTTTTTAATTCTGACCAGACAACGGAGTTGTTGTCTAAAGAGCTCTTAGTTTTAACTTAGATTATGATGATTATTGATTATTCCCCCCCCTGGGGGGGGGGGGGGAAATAATCAATAATCATCATTATACACTTGTACATTATATTATTATTAAGTCTTAGTTTTAAAAATCTATGTAAATAGGTATGTGTAAATAAAAAAAAACTTTAATTTAATTTAATGTGTAATAAAATAAATAATGTTCAGTTAAGCAAAAATTCGTACAAAATCCACGAGAACCTAGCCTTCAAATTGCTTTGCAGTTTGGCAAATTATTTTTTTAAGTAAAATTCTGTACCATTATGACTTAAATAAAAAAATAATAAAAAAGGCCTTCTCAAGCCCATTCCTCAAACAAATTCCGCTGTTACCATGCAATATTGCTACTCCACTTTATTCTCTACGGAAAATTTATAGCTCCACTAACACACAACATCATGCAAGTCATTAAGCTCGTAATGCCAAGGTCCAATGCGTAACGAACACGATACGAATACGTCAAACACATCGTGCGTACGATTCGCAACTCCTGCGCAGTCTTGAATGTGATCAATCTTATTAAGGGGATGCCACAAGGTAGCCCCGCGAAATTAAAAATTTCTTACGGTTTTTGCAAACTTCGGCGCTGTTTCACGTTATAATATGTTGAACAGAATTCATTAGGCGTCAATTATGATAAAAAAAATACAAAATTATAAAAATATCAATACAGCTCTCGAAATGATATTTGCTGCAAATCGCCGTATTTTCACGAAATAGTCTTTTGCAGCAAATATAATTTCGCAATAACGTAAGAAATTTGAATTTTGTGGGCTACATTGACGGATCCCCCTTAACTATGATCTTCTGAGATTGACAGATAGACAATAGCGATGTCCAAGCGAATTTCGCATAACAATAGTAGGATGTGCGGAGCGTGAAACACTTTCTATGTTGCGCAAGCGATGATCATGCGATTTTTGACTGATCCTATAAGTTGTTGTCAGTTCTGTCTTGAGGTGTGTCCTTAAATGATGAAATGAAATCAATGCTCCGTCTCGTGTTGTCGTCTCTCTTAGGGTCGGCAAAATGCTCGAGCAATTAAGTTTTGAATTGTTAAATTGATAGTGAACCAAGTATTAACTGAAATAGAGTTCAAGATAGCATGCAAAAGATGATTTCCTGTGGCGTGTGCTCGAGTAAGCTCAGGAATATTTTTACTCGATACTTAGTATTTGCCGCTGTCTGCGCAGACCTTTATCTTTTATATATAAGAAATATTTTCAGGGGAAAATATGAGCATATGCGCTCATTGAAAACTAATTTTAACAAACATTTAAAAAGCTTCAAGGCTCTTTCAAACAGGCGCGACACAAAGACACCGCTCGTCGCGCGACGCGCGGTGTCTTTGTGTCGCGTCGCGTGTCGCGCCTGTTTGAAAGAGCCTTCAATGTCGCTGTTGTCGTTATTCATCCCACAGCTGGACACAGAGTTAAGTATTTTTTGTGATTGCTTTTTAATTTAATCACAAAGGGGTGGACACTGGACAGTGTGAAGGGAAAGGGGATACTGGCACCAATCTGCCCTTTTGTTGAAAAGTGATGCATTGCCAAATGTTACACAAAGCGATTTTATATGAGTAACATTTATTACTAAAATGTGTGACTAAAGATCTTCCTCCCTCTTTTCATTGTTCTCATATTTTTAAAGATGGTTAGTGTCATACGTACAGTTCTATGTATTAATAGGGATGATGACAAAAAAAATTTTTGTCCCTCTGGTAAATTATAAAAAAATATTGGACACGTATTTTTCTTTTTTAACGTAATCAAAAGATTACGGCAATACATTGAGTTAAAATGTGCCATGACGTCACGAGTATGTAGATTTTATACTTACTTGTGACGTAGCGACCCCCACTTTAATGCGTTTTATCTAAGTGTTTTTTTATTAATATGCTAAAGCTAGCTTTTTTTTTCCAGGCATTAAATATGCCTATTGTGTGCTTTTATAATTTATAGCGTGTCGATATTATCGTAGACGTCCACGTCCTTTAAATATATGGAAACACGTGCACGTTAATAACGTTATCGCGAACTGAAATTTTAAAAGAGTCTATTATATTTCCAATATTTTAGTTCCTCGTGTTATCGCGATGCCATGACGTGGACGTGGATATCCACGATAATATCGTCACGTTATAAATTTAAATACCTAGCGCACTTTGGGTACTGAAAGCTTAGATTTTGTTCAAAATTCGACCTTGTTCGGACACATCATGCATTAAAATCCCTTATAAAATGGGGTAGACAAGTAATACGAGCTTCCGTTCATCGTTTCTATATGTAAGAAAAACTAGTACAATTAGTTAGTCATTTAAAAAATCGATAATAATATTTTATTTATATATCTCTCATACCAGTCAAGGTGATATTGCTCCATTTGGCGGCTGCTGTTCAAAGAATGAGGTCAATTACCTGGAACAAAAAATACATACTTATAAAAAAATGTTTTTATATTACCTCGTGTACAAATCGGATCTTTTTTTCTCTGTATGTATTAGGTATAAAGAATATTGGTACAGTCCATGACATAATCTCTTCATCTTATAATACACAGGATAAAATTCTCGTGTCACAATGTTAGTTGCCATACTCCTCCGAAACGGCTTGATCGTTTTTTATGAAATTTTATATGTACGTATATATTCGGTAGGTCTGAGAATCGGTCGTAATCTATTTTTCATACCCCTAAGTGATAAGGGTGGTTCACCCCAAACATTTTTTTTATTTAGTCTAGTCTCGCATGAATTTTGATAATATATCGGTAGATAGGTAGGTTGGTTGGTAGGTAGGTAGGTAGGTAGGTAGGTAGGTAGGTAGGTAGGTAGGTAGGTAGGTAGGTAGGTAGGTAGGTAGGTAGGTAGGATAGGTATGTAGGTGGGGTAGGTAGGGTAGGAATATTGTATTAATTTTAAAATCCTAAACATGCACATTCATTGACTGTTAGGCGGAACGAAGTTCGCCGGGTCAGCTAGCTGTTTTTATATCGTTTACAAGTTTTTATGAAGCACTAATACGAATGGGTATTAATTAGTTTTTTTTAAATATTTTTTTTTATGGAAAGATCCATAAATAAAATAAAAATGTTCACCTGTCTGCTTCAACTCTAACTCAAAACTACTTTTCGATAAAATCTTAACTCCGAACGTTAATTTCGAGAAATGTTTCCTTAAAGGAGATATGATGCAATAAACAAACAAGTTGAAACAAGTGGGAGAAAGCATTGTTTGTAATAATTAACTAAAAGCAGTCGAGGTAACCGTGGGAGACCACGACTCATAGTCTCATACCGCGCAGTTATGGGCCAGAACTAATTAATAACATGATGTATTATACATAATTATAGACTGACAGATAGATGGTATGACTTTTATTTTGAGATAGAATTGTTTCTTTAGTTAAGGTCTATTAATTTACATAGAAACTGCTTATTTAGCTGTCGGTTCTGCGCTAACGCACATTTGCAAAAAACTATTAATTTTATATAACCCCTGTAGAGGTAGATAGTTAATTTATTGAAACCAGCTGCTAAAGATATTAAACACCTAGATTATCATAACTTAGTATATTCAAAGTCTACGACAGCCCACGCATTTAAGACCGGCACTCGATAAACCGTAATCTGAACCCAAGTCACAGATGCACTGAACAGATTAATCTCGTCTTATTAAGTAAAAGTTGATACAAGACAACTTTGACATCCTTGATCTCTGATATTTGTTGACTCATTGGCGTCTTAGATTTCAAATCTGATTGTTAGCAACAAGTCTGTGCTTTCTCAATACTCGCCTCGATTAAGCTTAGTACAATAATGGAACTATGAACATGGTAATTCTGCGAATTTAACCTGATAATGTCAAGTCATTATAATTAGCAATGACATACGTTGGACAGAACAATATTTATTATTATAATAAGTTAATTTATTTCCTCATATACAACAGTTTACTTGACTAATGTTCCGACTGAACAAATGTGCGTGGTAAATGACTGTTTCGTTGTGTCACTGACTGTACTGGGTTGAGTGTGCCATAGAGGAAAACTTTTCGAATTGGCCACGCTATAAGCAGGATAAATGCTGGTCTATGGGCGTTGTATTGTCTAGTCTAGACCGAGCCATGTGTTCAAAATGTTTGTCTAGGCGATAAGTGCGTCTTTGTATGTGAGTGAACAGTTGCCTGGGACATGTTCTAACAAGGCGAGCCGTTAGTTTGTGGCGTTTATCAAAGGGGTAACAATGTTTGTGACAGGCTCAGTTTCGAAAAAGTTTTGGCTAACGGGTACACTAAACTTTATTCAGTAATGAATACCCAGAAAGGCGTGAGTTTACGTGTGTCTAGCTAATAAGTTGTATTAGGGATTTGTGCCCGGTTGATGGAATGATAGCAATAGGCTCGCCCCCTATTATATGGGACGGCAAAATGTGAGTGTACTATAGATACACTTCTGCCTAACCTTTCGAGGACTAAGTGGCTGTTAGAAATGGCAAAATAAAAATAACAGCTTTTTACTACATGCTTATGAAAGTACATATATTATATACGGTAGGTACCTACCGAAAAGAAAAGAAAAAGAAAAAAAAAATGTCTCTCTGTCTGTTTGTTCCAGCTTGAAATCTTGAAATGGCTGCTCCGATTTTGACGGGAGTTTCACTGATGTTACCTTATAACATCAGTTGTTCATCTGTTTGTTCCGGCTAATCTTGAAATGGCTGCTCCGATTTTGACGGGAGTTTCACTGATGTTATAAGGAGTTAGGCTATTTTTATTTTAGTAAAAGAATTAGGCTCTTTGCAGGTTAAGCCGCGGGCAACAGCTAGATATGTTTACAAAATAAATTTTTACCGATATTTTTGTAGCTCTGAATAAAATGCTTCAAGCAACCAATTTGATTTCCACTGAATACGCCTTATTTTCCAAGAATCCAATATACAGTCCTTGTATACCTTTCTTTTACTGACATATTTATTAGTATTTGCTAACTCACTAGCAATGCTCCAAGTTGCCGTACCACCCACGGAGTATAGAAATGTCGGTACCTACAATATTATTAAAGCAAATGCCGCGAGGCACAACCCGGTATACCTGATAAGGTGACATAGTGAAATAATAGTGTTTTATTAAGGCGACGATAACCGACTTTTAATGATTTTATATCTAAACCAGTAGTGTTAATTATTTGGAAAAAATATATGTTAAATTAAAACATTTTCTTAATAACTTAAAATATGAATATTTTAGATTATGTTTATATTTCATAGTGAAATCAATTTTTAAAGTTATGTCTAACTTGGATAACTGAGATTCAGGCAAAATCTATCAAGCGTAATTTTCTGAAATCTTCACCATTTTAAAGATCATTTAATTATTGATATATTACTATACATGTTGTATTAAAATACCTTTTGTTATATGTATAATAAATTAATAATGCGTCTAATTTGGGACAGCGCTCCTTGATGGGCGAGTCCTATTACTGGCTGGACGTACGACGTATTGCGTAAGCTCAGTACAGAACACGCAAGCTAACCACTCAAGGTCGCTGGCATATATCTGCGTCTTAAACTTATAATACAAAATAATGTAAAATGAGTTTTTGCGTTTGTGTAATTATATGCGTTTTAACGTGAGTAGTAAGAAGGCAACATGGTTAGCAACAAAGTCAACTTTTACAGACTTTTTTTCAATGTTTCAGTTATACTGTGTATCTACAACGCCCGCCGCACTGATGACACGCAAAATCCTGCATCGCGCAAGCAGAGTTTACCGCACGAAGAGTGACGTCCCGACATCAATCGTCTATGATGAATTATACACCCAAACCTCCCTCATGAATCAGTCCGTCCATTGGTGGAAACCGTAAAAAAATCTGTTCCGTAATTTCTGAGTTTATCACGTTCAGACAGACAGACGCGGCGGGTGGACTTTGTTTTATAATATGTAGTGATTAGCCAGGATCCTCCAGGTCATTGACCTGGGTAGCCCAGTCCAGATGCACTGGACCACTGGAGAAATAATCACGAGACGTGTCTACTTGGTGATGGTTGATTATATGTAGAGATGCTTATCTTACAGCGGAGTTTCCGTTTCTTTGATTTTCTTTTCTGTCGAGGCCGTCGAGGGGTAAGCTGAATGTAGAAAACAAGAAACATATCTACAGATTCTTGAGATGTGATTTAGAAATAGTTTCATTTTGTTGTTGGAGATGCCGCGAATAGCTGTTATAGCGAATAGTCGAATACTCGCCATTATTACTCGACATAAAAAGGAGTATAAAAAAGTTTATTTATTCTCAAATAATAATATAGTTAATTTATTTTCTGAGGCAGGTGTGATTTATGAAAAAAAGCGCAACCGACTTGATTCCAATCTGCCCCTTTTGGACTTTAAATATCAAATTATTAATTAAAAAGCTTAACTAATTAACTTAAACATGAGTGATTTTTGGCTAACTTTTATATTAATGATAATAATAAATACTAAGTATGTTTTGTTTTTAAAGAATAATAAAAAAATTATTATTTTTAAGTCTATAGTTTTTTCTGTTCATTACAAGTTTATTTTTATTTTCAACTATTCGCCGAATGTCAAATAATAGACACTATTATTTAGTATTCGAAGAATAAATGTCGAGTAATGCCGAATACCGAACAATAGCGAGTATTCGCGGCTTCTCTAATTTATATGGAGATTGCTTCTAGTACAGATCGAAACTGCTCATGCACCCAGCCAGATGTAATCAAGATGAATGATTCCGGATATATCGAATACTTGAAGAACAGACTGGATACGGCCACAAAGTTTAGAACAGGAAAATAATATAAAACTAATTCCAAATTACACACACACTCACATTCATACACAAACACTTACACACAACACACACATACACACCTTAATCACTCATTAACGCCATACCTTCACTTCCTTTGATTTGAAAAATTATACCCTTCATTTTTATTTTTACGATGTTTAGTAGTTGTCCTAGAGCTGTTAAAATTTCTGGCCTATAACATTGTTGTGGAGGGACACTGATCTTCTAAGATACAGGTACTAACCTAGTTTAGAGGTCAGGGTTTTAATGTATTACTACCTAGCATTAAGCTTCTCAATATATGTACTTCTACTATACCATTGTAATAGTTTTTTGAAGGGGTCCACTAGGGCCGATGCCTGCCGGGGTTGCGAAGAAAACCGAAAGGGAGATCGTGGCCCCCGGCAACAGGGCAACCGAAGGAACACGGGTGGGTTTTAGTCAGTAAGAGTCTGACACGCCCTCCCGCTCCGCCCAGAGCGGGAGAAGTTATTTGATGATTTCCCACCCTCAAAAAAAAAAAAGGCTTAGTTCAATAAAGATTTTATTTTATTTAATTTTTTTGTAAGCCGAAATCCAACACTCTAGCAGACTGCAAAAGACGCGATCAGCCGTAAACTATTCGCAGACAGAACCCGAAATAACAGAAGTACACCGAAACTCACACCAACCACACAAAATCTAATAACATTTCCTGATCCAAGTCAATTAACTTACGTACCTAGTCATTGGAATCCATTTGAGTGTGGCATTGTAATAGGATCCAATCAAGCATGTAATCAGTTCAAAAAACACAGGTGTTTGTGTCCAGTAATGGTATTGAGCTAGACCAGGGTAAGTGTAGGGCGATGACCTGGGTATGTGATAAAATAACCTTCTATAGCTCTTTTTGTTGTAGAACATATTTATGTGTTAGTAGATTTAATAATAAGTATGCTATCAGACGATAAGTAGCACACCAGCATAGAGGTGTGCTTTTGCGCACTAGAAGTTTTCTAAAATTATGGCAAAATATCGCTGTTCTCCGAGACTTCATCTGCGCTCCAGGATGAAAAGTAGCCGTAGTCCTCCTCCAGGTCATGGTCTACACATGTGCCAAATTTTATACAAATACGTTCAGCCGCTTTAGCGTGAAAGCGTAAAAACTCACTATAATATTAGGTAGTTTTCTCTCAAGACGGCGGGTATCCACGAGGATTTCCCAAAGGAAAAGAAAGAATTAGGAAGTTAACATTCTCCAAGAAGGAAAAATATTGCTAAAGAATTTGTTGCACTGTCAGTTTAGATAGTTGAAAAAGGCGAATACATGCCTTTGGGACTGCTTTTTTGGATCGATCAGAAAATGTAAGGCAAAAAATAAAATATCTCAAGAAATGAAGTTTATACTTTTTAAGCGTCCCAAAACCCCGAGAATACTGCATACTATTCATGAGTACACGTAATTTGATTTTTGTTCAGATTTGTTGTAACAAAAAGGTCAAGTTAGCAGAAAGGACTCGAGGGTACCTAATGTAACCGACCGTGGCTCAACCCGAGCGAAGGTCAAAATTAAGATACTTGTTGCTGCAGCTCAGATATTGTGGCAAAAAGTAAAATACATATTTTATTAGCATGATGTTCGAAACTGTTTTTGCTGCTATTAATATTATTTTTCATCTCAACGGCCTAGAGATTGAATATGGGCTTTAATGATGGCCGTGGGGGACTTTGACGTCATCTTAACGCTTGCTAGACGAATTGGTGATCACAGAAGGCTATTTGAGCGAACAGGTTATGAAGATGTTAAAGCGACGATAACAGAATTTTAATGATTTTATACTGAAGATGACGTCTAAACGAGTAGTGTTAATGATTTGGAAAAAATATATGTTAAATAAGAACATTTTCTTAATATTTGAATATAGGCATATTTTGGATTATGTTAATATTTCATAGTGAAATAAATTTGTAAAGTTAAGTCTAACGCGGATAAAAAACTGAGAATCGCGCAAAATCTATCAAGCGGTTTTTCTGAAACCTTGCCATTTTAAAGATAATTTAATTATTGATTTTTTAGTATACGAGTTTTATTAAAATACCTTTTGTTTTATGTAAAAATTAATAATGTATTTAATTTGGGCAGCGCAACAGCGCTCCTTGATGGGCGAGTCCTATTACTGGCTGGACGTACGACGTGTTGCGTGAGCTCAGTACAGAACACGCAAGCTAACCACTCAAGGTCACTGTCATATATCTGCGTCTTAATTCGAGTATTTTTTTTTTATGAAACCCACGGGCAGTCACTCCTTTTTTTCCAAGACGAGAACACGATACCAGATTTTGCTGAAGTTTTGATCATACCACGGTTCAATAGGGATGATGCCTGGCTCAGTCAGATAATAAAAAAATACTAGACACGTATTTTTTTCTTTATCATAATAATAAAATAATACTTAGATAAAACGCATTAAAGTTAAGGGAGTGGGGGTCGCTGCGTCACAAGTAAGTATAAAATCCACATTCTCGTGACGTCATGGCAAATTTTAACTCAATGCATCGCTGTAATCTTTTCTTATCGTAAAAAAAGAAAAAATACGTGGCCAATATTTTTTCTTCAAAAAAAATTGAGTCGTCATTCATCAGTGTTTCCCGAAGCATCCACCTGAACACTGAGATAATACTGTAACACCCTGATTTCCCGAAGGAGCCTGCGGAAGTTGGTTAACAGTTTAATACTCACGTTACATGTAAAACCGAAAAACTTCCGTGCTGTGTGTAGTGTGACGAATTCTGCAAACAAGTAAACTTGATTCCAAATTTCTAACGCAATTTAGAATAGACTGTTCATCAGTGGACAATTCGAAATATCGGATGAATCGGTTCAAAGAGAACTACGACAGTTAGTTGGGCATACAATAGGAAATCACAAGGAAGGGAAGGGGGGGCTTGTGGCTAAGTAATAACAGCTGCACGGGTCGATCGATCAGGTAAAGCTACGCTTGCCGCGGTTAGTCCGTGGATGGGTGACCATCTTTACATACCAAGACCCGACTGCCGGAGAGTCCCGGCTGTCATTTGTAGAACTTTGACAGACATTACGGGTAGTTAGAAGCCCAAAAGTGGGGTATCGTGTTACCTAGTAACTAGGTTGTGGAGGTCAGATAGGCAGTCGCTCCATGTAAAAATACTGGTATTCAGCTGTATCCGGTTAGACTGGAAGCCGACCCCAACATAGTTAGGAAAAGGCTGACAATAGGAAGTCACAGCTATAAAACCTATAATAACATAAAACCGCTGGTTATAGGAGCAGAGGAAGACTAAAGAAACAATTGAAGGATTGTGTGAAAATTATATGGCTGGAAGGGGGATGAATACTGAGATGACGGCTGATGTATGGAACAAGAAGGCACGATGCTCCCAGTGCCACCATCATTATCATTTCAGCCGAACGACATCCACTGCTGGACATAGGCCTCCACTTTGACCGATTCTGTGCTTCCCGCATCCAGCGGATTCCTGCGGCCTTCATAAGGTCATCGGTACAACTTGTGGGAGGCCTTTCAACGCTACGTCTTCCGGTATGCGGTCACCACTCCAGAACCTTTCGGCCTCTTCAGCCATCTGTTCAAACTAATATAAATGCGAAAGTGAGTTTGTTTGTAACGCTTTTACGCTAAAACAGCTGAACAGATTTGGATGAAATTTGGCACATGGGTAGATCATGACCTGGGTTAGGACATAGGATACTTTTTATCCAGATATCCACACGGGATCGAGACTTATGCGGGTAAAACCGCGGGGCGCAGCTAGTTGAAAATAATTTCCGAACAACCAGGGTAAAGCCTAGCCCGCACCACGATTAAAAATCGCGCGAAATTGTATCGCAATTATATAACACATGGTATCTTATGTATCTAAACGCACTGGGGATTTTATATTCGCGCTGAAACGTACTGCGTACATTGATTATAAACCGCGCGCGAATAAAAATCGCGCGGTCAGATTTTGCAGTGCGGGCTAGGGCTAATAATGCGGACAGAGCAACACTGTAGCACATTGTAATTTACCACCATATTTTATGACCTTGTTTACATAGGGTTACTAGTCACGAATCTTTCTTGATTGCTAGTTACGACGATAACTTTTAGCGCTGATATCATGCGGTATTTAAGTTCGATTACACCGTCGTTAATAGTTTTTTCATTGTGATAATTAAATTTTATTACACTTGTAGTGCTCGCAATGTGACCGGCAAAATCGAATGGTTTATTGCCACAGTCAAGGCGATTCATTGAACTTGGTCTTGGTTTTCCGTATATGACTCTAAACGTAGGTGACACATGCTTTACCAGCTTAAATCTCCCCCACTTTGCCCATAATCGTCCAATTAGTGTCAAGTTGTTGACCTTAAATGGCCTTGAATATAACCGCCGCAATTTCCTCCGAGCGTCTTACACGTAACGATAAAATCTGACATGTATGTACGTCCTACAGTTTCCCTTTCAAAGGTAGCGGAAATAATAGAACTATTCAACATTTTAAAGGAAATTCACCAAATTATAATAGAGTAAAAACTAGTACTTTCTAATTGGAACGTAATTGACGTTGTTTATATATAGTGAAGCTGTCTGGCTTTCCTATTGTCTGAAACAATAACTAATTAACCCACTTTGTCTGTCACTCAAATCGTTAACGGAGATAATTTTTTACTTTAACTGATCATTCTACTTTTTTAATTGATCGCTTTATTTTCTGCTGAACCAACAACCAGATGTTGTTGCTCCGCAGATGTTTTCAAAAGCTTCGATTTCGTTCCAATTTTTGGAGACCTGACTAACTATATAGTGTGATAATATTATAATAAATATTCATTACATTGTTTAAGAATTGACCCGAATATTTTGTAATAATATAAAACGAAACGCCGACATTTTATAACAATTCATTCATACTTAATTAAAAATTCTTTTGAGTCAGCGGCGGCGTATTATCGCTGTTTTATAGCCAGTAAGATTAGATAAAAAGCGGGAAAAGAAAGTAGTTAATAATCAACGTACGTTATATTCTAGCCGCATCATCGTCGAAGGCCTTATAAGGCCTCTATTCGACAAGGTCGAGGGCTTGGCCATTTAAGGGCGCTGGTGGCGTGCCAGAGTCATTGAATCCTTCCGACAATTTTTTATTACATTCATACAAGACTTTAATAGATGAAGTACGTTTGAGAAGGGATTAAAATGATGGGCATGTTATTTAAATAGTCGTGATTACTTTTTATGTCTACCGGGATCTTCCACTGTTTGGTTGTTGAGCTTATATGGCAGATGACAGAGGTAGACGTTCTGTATAAAGTACTAATATATTATTGATATTCAACAAAATCTGGTAGGACTAAGAAAGGCGTCGTCCTAATTGGCTACGATCGTACGAGCAAACGATGCGATTTCGTTGCACGACGAGATAAAACACAGCCAGTTCTTTAGTATTCTAATTGAACCTTGCAAGTCATCGCACGAGCTCTGGAAATGCTTAATAACGATCGTGCAATCAAAGCTACAAATGTCATTTGAGTGTTCTAATTGGTCACACGTCATCGCACGAGCACAGCAACGCGATGGCATCGTATGGTACCCATCGCGCGAGCTATTAGGACACCTGTTGGACCATCGCACGATCATTTTCATCGTGCGACGAAATTATATCGTTTGCTTATACGATCCTTAGCAAATTAGTACGACGCCAAAGACCTTTGAAAAGAGCAAGGACAGAACAGTTTAATTATGTACGTTAATAAGCCGGTAGCAACACGAGGAAGCAGTCACTAATTCAATTTGTGAACAATCTCATAATTTGCGAGTTTATGAAAGCTCTAAATTTCGAACCTCTGTGAATTGAGCAGATTGACGTAAACAAATTCAAAGGCCACGCTCTTTGCTAGAGCCAGTCGTAAAAGAAGAATTAATGAAAATGCATGCACTGCCAGACCGGACGATATTACAGTTATGGCGAACATACAAGTTCAATACCAATCACTCATGAACACTGCACAGTTTTATGGATGAAACGTGGGTGTTTTAGGACGAAAAAACATATGTTAATTCGCAGCAAAAAGCTGTATCGTTTAGCAATACAGTTGGATCAGATATTGGTAAGCAAAAAGGTGAACAGTTAGCGGTGTGGGCGCAAATGCGTAATGTAAACTAGGAGGTCAGTCAGGTCAGTACAATAAACCACAGTAGAGGCATCGACCTTTTACTCATTTAAAGTATGATAAGCGACCTTTATAGGAAAGTAATGGCTTTCAAATATGCGTATGGTATTTTAATGGCGGGTTTTGGTGACGGTTAGTTAGGGTAGAGATTGCCGAACGACTGAGGAATCAAAGGTCGTTATTTTTAACCCTTATACTAATTGGCGTGAATGTCCTGTGGCCTCCTATAAGAAATAGTATTTAAGCTGTATCACTTTTTAACTGATTCAGAATTCGTCAAGTTCTTACGAGATTCTTTGACTGTCATATCACGCAATATATTACATTCTTTCCTACATCAAAAAATCCCAAATGGTGCCTCAAGCGACGGTACAAATTCAAAACACTATTATTTTGGTCCTTATTTACGCTTTTTGTTCAAAGTAGGTGCATCCTCGACCGTTTCACATACCCGGTGAATTTTCCAAATAAGAAAGAAAGAAAGAAAGAAAAGAAAGGAAGAAAGAAAAGGAAGAAAGAAAGAAAAAAGAAAGAAAGAAAAAAGAAAGAAAGAAAAAGAAAGAAAGAAAAGGAAAGAAAGAAAAGAAAGAAAGATTGAAAAGTATTGATTGAGACGTGTTATTCGTCCAAGAACAATGTTGGAACTTCCAGAAATTTCATTCTCTGTACATCTAAACCAATTCAGAACAAACTTATAACTCAACAAACATTGTTTCCTAAGTTTTGATATAAATTATATTCTCACCGCGTACGCGCAATGATTGAGGCGGCTTATATTGTGGAAATGTGCAATATTCTGTGGTTTTATATAGAGCAGTAATGCCATATACAGGGTGGTCCCCGAAACGAGGTCTACAGCAAAATTTTTGAAGTCTCTCGTAAAGGGCTTCCCTAAGCGTTAAAAGAAGAATACAAATTGTGTTTTTCGCTTTATGACGCCAAAGTCCCGAAAAGTACTTATTATTTACATTGCTTTGGAAAGTTGAGGGTCCGTGGAAGATTTTGCACCCTGGCAATGACCCCAAAGTAGTTTAAAAAAACTATTTTTTTTTTAAGACTGAAAATCTAGGACGAATCGTTTCGAGCAAAAATGTTACCTTTGAGCTAAGTTTTAATCACTTTGGGTGATGTTTAGACAGAAAGTATTTTTTATCGATCATAAACCATAACTTTAAAGGATAAAAAAAAATTGTGACAGTGAAAGAGGCAGAGGCAGAGAGTAAAATGGCGTAAATTCAAGTAAGAATTTCCCAAAAAAAAAACTAAAAGCCGTTTACCTCCTAAACTATAAATGATCGCTGAACAAACAAGGGGATGTTTCGGGAAAAAAGGCTTCTACAAATTTTATTTGGACCTCGTTTCGTCGCCCACCCTGTATACGTTCTTGTTCTGGTGTAATATTCTGGAAGCATAGTATAACAAAGTTAAATTGAAATGAAGCCTTACCCGTCAAGGGGGAATTTTTTGGGGAAGTGAAAGAAAAAAATATCGCAAGGGATATTTAATGGTTTTAAAAGTGCATTTCATTACAACAATAAATGTTATAAGGAAGAGTTTAATTACAAAACATTGTATTTTTAGGCTGAGGAAAAGGGATGCCAGCCATGAATATATATGATGTAATTAATTACCTATTTATCCCGCACTTTTATTTCAAAATAGTTAAGTCCTATACTGCCATAAATAAACAGTGGAAACAATCTAATTTTTGTTAATGTTTGTTCCTTTTTTTTATTATGTTTTGTATTTCCTGTGCGTGTCCCAAATAAAATATTTTCTTTCTTTCTTTATTTCTTTTCTTTAATTTACCCTATTTATAACAACGGTTTCCAGAGCCATATCCAGGCAAATCGATTCATCCAATCAATTTGAGGGACGATAAAGTATCTACAGCACTCACTTTAATGTCGCTATCAAACGCTTAAAGGTCACACAATGATTCAATTTCTAACCAGGAGACCATAAAGAGTAGATACAGGACATTCGACTGAGCTATTAAAGAGGTCTCGCGCACTAGACCGCCACGACCACGAACTGTGGTCGCAGCGACCAGGTACACTATAGAAACCGATACAAATCGCGCACTTGGCCGGCTAGTTGGCCGTTGCGACTAAGTGCGAGATTACTATCGGTTTATATAGTTTACCTGGTAGCTGCGACCACTGGCCTGCCAGACGTTATTTAAAATAAAGTTTTTAAAACTTTTCTACCAGTTCTCGTTCTTATTTACTCGGAATGAAAACGAAATGAGAACATGTCCGCGCACGCGCACAGGGCGTGCGCCGACAAGCATGAACTTGTTTAGTTAAATTGTACCTTATCTTAATTTCATCACATCATTGATTCCAATGCGTTTGTATACGTATTGATTAGGGTTGTGTTGCGTTGCGACTTTCCTATCAACCCAAAAATGGAAAAAAAATAAACGTTTTATTAACCGAGAACGATTTAAATTTTGTTGTTCTTCAAAAACGTTTTTATAACGTTCCGTTCGAACGTAACCGCAACAAATCGTTTCTTAGGTTTTTAAGACGAAACCGTTTCGAAAAATATACCGTTATCCGAGCCCTGACCACTGGTCGTGGTCGTGGCCATCTAGTGACCGAGATCCCTTAATCTTCACATAACATGACATCACGCTCCAGTCCCCAAAGAGTTAGGCAGAGGTGTACCTATTACACCCAAATTTCGACAGTTATATAAGTCCCATGTAATAGGGGGCAAGCCCACATTGCCATCAACCGGGTACAAATCCAGAATCCGGGCTGGTACTGAGAAGTTCTTGATTGAAAAACCTAATAACATTTTGCCCAACCTGGGAATCGAACCCAGGACCTCATGCTCAGCAGTAGTGCTTGCGACCACTAGACCAACGAGGCAGTCAGTATTTAAATCTATTACCATAGGATCCACAGGTAAAAGAGCTGACTGTGATAAATGGACCATTGTTTATCAATGTGAATGTGGATGGTATGGTATCCAGGCACAGATGAATACAGATGGTTCACTCCGCAAAATCATTTAAATAAAAAGCGACTCTTGCTACGACACAATAAAGTGCAATTCAGGTCGCACAGCGCTAATTACCTACAGTAATATTCACCTAGAAGACTTTTTTGACATAATCAAAAGATTACGGCGGGACATTGAGTTAAAATGTGGTATGACGTCACGCCTTGCTAGATTTTATACTGCGTTGTGACGTAGCGAGCCCCCACACTCCCCAAATTTAATGCGTGTTTTCTAAGTTTTGATTTGATAAAGCAAAAAATACGTGTCTAATATTTTTGTTATTATCTGAAAGACGGACTAAATAGAATTTTTTACTTGGGCAACTACCCTATTGGCCCGACAAGTCAAGCCCGCTGCGTACTTGTAGCTTCATACCTAAAATACGGAGTGAACCTTCTGTATTCATCTGTGATCCAGGCACCAAAATGTAATAAAGAATTCAGGCTTTGTCTTGCTCAGACATTTTAATGAATGACCTGCCAATCTTACCAATGCATACGACATTTGAATGAGATAGGAAAAATGGCAGGCACAACAGCAAACTATGAGGTCTAAGCAGAGATTAATAAACGTTATTTGGCTTAGGCCTGGCCCGCACAGCGATAAAAAAATCGCGCGAAATTTTTATCGCAATTCTGTAACACGTGGTATTTAATGTATCTAAACGCACTGGCGATTTAAGACGACGTAAGACGTCCTCGTAGCATAAGGTCCAGTTGAAACCAGCGGCGTTAGGCACTTGTTGGCTGACATTTAAGCTGAACTGGGCTTATTTGGCACAGCTATGAGGCACACAATACTATTTTAAGTTTTTTCTGTTTTTTTTTTTTTGTGTGAATATTGAATGCCTTCATAATAAGCCTATAATGTTCCCACTGCTGGGACACAGACCTCGTCTTTACGAGAGGGAGGGCAATAATCTACCACAAGATCAAATAAATTTAAGTTCTTTCTTTTTCTTTCGATTTAAAATTCGCGCTCGTTACACTGAATATAAACCGCGCGAAAAAATTTCGCAGAGCAGGCTAGGCCTTAGACATGTACCAGTCTCCGTCTTGCACTTGTAGTTTAACATTTGTGTGACAGTGACAGAAGTTTACAGATACATACATACAAAACACACACCTTCTCATAGGCGTAGGCAGTAACTACAGAACGCCACATACTACGATCCTTACATACTCCTTTTGCTTCGTTTATATTTATAGATCTTGGCCAGAAACAAGAAATCAGGATGCAGGGAACAGATATCGTCGCTCGGCATTCAATACCGCGAATGTGACATTTTTGACAAAGTCGAAGTCAAATCATTTAATTCAAATACGCCCATGTCACTTTTGAACGTCAAAATTTACAAAATAATATAATTGATTCTAGTCGCCCCTTCCAAAAGGTAGTTTTCGTATGGAGAAGAATGGGCAAGAAACTCCACCGTTACTCTTTTAAAATGTTTTACAATAGTTTGTATAAGTACGTAAATTAGTTCAATAATTATATGTGAAGACGATGCACCTAGAATAAAATTACTATACTACAATAGGTAAAAATAATTAAAAATGAAGCAACAACAGACAGTTTAATTATGTGATAGATACATGGTGCTCATATATTTACAAACATTGTAAAATTAGACGAATTTCCTAAATTTTTTAAAATTAATAAGTCAGTGAGGAAAATCAGATTTTTGTTTAATATCATTTTATACGTTCAAATACGTGATCCTGCATTTAAAAAAGATTTTCGTTAAAAATATCACATTTGCGGTATTGGTTTACGAGTCACGATATTTAGATAGATCAGATACCTATCTATAACTGTGTAATATTATCAAACAGTGGTCAAGCTTTTCACTGTATCCCATAAAATATAGTAAAATACTATCCAAAGAAAGACCATAAAATTAAATTATAAATCCAAGATTTCTTTCAAACGAATTCATTTACGACCTATCAGGACTGGATTTAGAAAACCAACTCTCTGTTTACCCGGAAGTTTCAATAGATTTTAGTGGTCATAACTTGAGTTAATAAGCTTGAGGAGTCAAAGTGTTTTTTATGAGTATAAACGGAGCAGTTAATTTATGAGAACAGATGGTCAACCATGGATATCTGAAGTTTCTTTTATTTATGAATAATATCAAAACTCAGGAGTACGTAGGGTTTCGGTCAGACGGTCAGCGGGTGAAAATACGTTCATCGTTGTCATTTTTGCAATAATAATACCTATGTTCAGGGTTGCAGTTAAATATACATAATCACTAAATCGTGTAAAGGCTCGTACAAACTGGTGTGATATCGCGGGCGCTTCAGGCAGTCCGACAGTCTGCACAAGTCTTCATTCTGTAAGAGTCTAGCGTTAGGAAAGGAATCATAACAAAGTTTTTTTTATGTTTTTCCCTATATTAATAGTAGATATAGATTTCATATCTACGCTCAATATCCTTGATCACCTTGTTAAGTCTCATATTGCCATCGCCAACGGCGATAACAGTGTAGTATTTCAACCCTGAATCTCAGAGGAGTTGGAAAGGCTTTCAATTTGTGAAATATTTATTAATTGGATGATATTTGCTCTGATAAATGCAAAAACTGAATCAATAAATTACAGTTTTATTCATGCTCGAATTTATTTTGCCTAGTAACTAACAACAGAGAAGCGGTGTGTAGCGTTCACAGCTGTTTGCCAATGACGACATAAAGTGCGATGTAATTAACGGCCGAGCCTACTTCCATTTGCTGGACACAATTCCAAACAAGATGTTATAGACTATTTTGTAACAGACTTAGAATAAAACCTAACAAGTAGCTGTCACTTGTCCGCCCACCAAAAATACATGCCCATTAACGCCACGATGCAAGTTTCTTGCCTGTGGCATACAATAAAATTGAAGTAACAAATGACTTGCATCGTCCAAACACTGCTTAGAAGGTGCAACTTTTATAGTTGCTTCAACTAAAGGTGCGGGAGAATTCACTTGTAATGTAATGTAACATTTCAAATTCGATTTTGAGCATTACTTTACAATACTGCTTCCCTGACTGACGAGCATTCGCTTGGTACGTAAAATTTCAGATTTGAATTCGAGTATTATTGTAAACTGTAATGCTCGGTTCGCGTCCCTCACTGATGTAATGCTCGAATTGTATCATTACAGGTTGCGAACTGTAATGCTCAGTTCTCTTCCCTCACTGATGTAATGCTCGAATCTGAACTGTTACATTACAGGCGACTGTTCGCGGTGAGCGCACCGTTATGGTATGCCTCAGGCTATTAAATCACAGTGTAAATCAGGCTTTTTAAGATCAGCCTATTGACGATATTGGGAACAATCGTTTGTTCCATCTGCCATTCACGTATATCCGCTATAATCACGACCTCGATCTACTACTTTCTCCCTTTAAATCACTCCATCACTCTCACTTCTATGTTAACATGTCACTAAGACGAGCCTCTTATTATGACCCTAGAGAAATTATTGACAATGGAAAATGCCTTGAAAATATACACGTCAAATACACTGTTAGATAGCAACATAATGTTTATCGTTAATATAAATGTACAAAGAAACTGTTTTCTATTGAATTATTGATAAATGTTAACAGTTTTATGAAAGAGCAAGGAGAAAACGAAAGTTTTGTAAAGGTAAATTGCGAAATGTCTGAGAATTGACTTTAAAATCTCTTTATTCTTCTGTATATAGAGGGTTATTATTGGTAATATGTCGGCAATCCATTAAGGGGATGTAGGAGAGGTCATTTGCAACCAAATGACCCCTTATGACTTCTATGCAAATGTTAACAATTTTGCATAGGAGTCATAAAGGGTCATTTAGTTGTAAATGACCTCTCCTACATCCCCTTAATGGAATGCCGACATATTACCAATAACCATGTATATACTCGTAGTTCGTCAGCCAAATCAATATTGCGGACTAGTGCCAACTCATTCTCATGCTTCTTTTACAAGGAATCAGTCATCATCATCATCCATTTGTCAGGAAAACAATGACCTATCTTTATCTTTCAAGTCATCTTTTACTGTTGTAAAAGATGACTTAAAGATGTTGGATGTTTCCAATCACCACTTCTTTCTTTCTAAAAAGCAAAGCATAACGTATGCAATGTGTTTGTCAATTCTTTTACAGTTCCATGTTGCATGCGTTTTATCGTATAATCCTCTGAGACCGTGAAGTAATCAGCTCTTAAGATAAAACATCTTATGAAATTATTACTAATACGGCACTTAACTTATTACAAATAAGGATTAGACTGGAACGAACTGCTCTTTTGTTCTGCTGTGCTTCGATAGTGGCAGGCTTGAATTATTTTAGGAGCAATTCATCTCTTAACTCATAACTGACTATTTCTACTGTTCCTCATATTCCAACAATCCTTTCTCTTTTCTGTACTATTACAAATATAATTCTAACAAAAACATACTTCCCATGAACAAATACCCAGCTCTCGCAGTACCAATTTGTAGGCAATCCATTATTTCCTGAGCTATCATCAGTTGTTCGTGCCACAGAAGCCAATGCTCAGCTACCGCGCCAACCATGCCATCAATTTCACATACATTTCCAGTTTACTCGCATGCCACTTATCACAAGATCGTCCGCTGACTAATCAGTGCATGCGCAAGTAGATCCGTAAATTATCTGAAGTATGCTGCAGTCACGAGCGGCCGTCGACCGCGGTATGTCGTCACACAGACATTACACCTACGCTGGTCTGCGGATCATTGTCCACAGTCTACACGAGTTTTCTGATACGTAATTTCAAAGTTTTATAAATGGTATTTGTTAAAACACAATCACAGATATGAATGATTCATTTTCAGTTTTCAGGGAAAAAAGGTTTGGGGTAAATACCCAATTGACCATCTATCAAGTACGTAGCAATTAAATTTTAGCATTAAAAATCAAACAACGATCGCAGAATTAACTATTGCGACAGCCATCAATCAATTAATCCGTAATTTAACAACAGTTTGAGCAATAAATCGCGAAGTAAAAGTAATCGGATTAGCGAAGGTTAGTCGTCAACAAATAAAATAGTCGATACAACTCAACAATCCACTAAACGTTACGCGAAAGACATTGACATGGCACGATCTCGAATAGGCAAAGATTATCGCGATAATCCTTTTAAGATTACACGTGTTTATTTATATAAGATTAACCAAAAATACACATATAGGCTACTTACCAGGTGAGCTTGTCGAAATATATTATAATATGTTTTCATCGTCATTCTCTAGCTCAGTTGCCCATATTCCAATCGATTTTATAATGTCAACGCTGCACATCGGCCCACTCTCTCTCTCACTGAGAGGAAGCCTGTGTCCCAGAAGTGGAAACATTATAGACTGATTATGCATATCGTCATCTCAATAGTCACCCTCTTTCTATCCACATCATCTTACATCGTCGTTTCTTTAGTTATTCTCTATTGTGTACCTATTTCTTTCTCGAAATTAATAGAATATATCAATGATTTTGTTTATGCTCGCTAACATTCAGACCACGGTTCTACACCCACATTGTCTAGTTCAGCGACAAACAGTAGTCACACAGATTCAATTGTTTTCATCGACAGATGTTCTAACGGTACTATTTTTGTGAATAGAGCATTGGGTTAGTAATTACGGTAACTGAAGTTTCACTGTTATGGGAAGCTACCCGTTAATGGGTTTTGCATTGTGAATTTGTTTGGAAGGATGTGTCATTCTATTTTGTATGACTATCATTAGGTACTCGTAGTTGGTGACATTTTTAAAGCAATTATGTCAAACTCAAACGCGTTAAGGCTCTTTCAAACAGGCGCGACACGCAACGTGACACAAAAACACCGCTCGTCACGCGACGAGCGGTGTCTTTGTGTCGCGTCGCGTGTCGCGCCTGTTTGAAAGAGCCTTTAGTTGGAAGCATCTGGGAGGAGGTAACGTTGTAACTTGAGTAAGTAAAATGGTCAGATGTGGAAACTAATAAGCTGATAATGAATATAGTATAGTAAGACCTGGATACTGAATAGAATTGGATTATATCAACGAACATATAGGTACCTACCAAATGGGAGAGTTATGGATTAAATACGGCTGTCAATAATGATGACGCAGTGTATGGAAATAGGTGTTATTCCGTCAATCAGTTCCTATCTGTTCTTGACAAATCTGTGAGGAGGATACTTTCTACGTAATAAAGCAGTGGCCGCTATATAGCGTCTGCAATTTACTGGCGAATAACGTCACTGAAACGATGTTAATGAAAGTAAGTTGGTGTGTTTTCCAAGAGAACGTTTTTGACACCGTAAAGTCAAACCCCGTTGCCAACAATTTCATAACAACCTTCACTGCGGCTGTTATGGAAACCGTAGCTTCAAGTATAACTTTATTGCACACAGATAATACATTTCGCAATTCCTTATCACAAAATAAATTTCTATGAGATAAATGTTTGCAGTAACTTTCCGAAACAGGTCAGTGTACCATCAGGTTGTTTAATAAACAATTTGAATGATATCAGTACTTGCCCAGCTTATAACAATGTTTGTTGTGTGATGTGCTCCGTAGTTGATAGCACAAGTGGGTCGGTTGGCGACCTCGTAATCTCAGCTGATGGTTATGTCAATATAGTGGTACTAGTTAGGCTTACGGAAAACGCCTCGTAACTAGAGATACTATTCGTATCTCATACCAATAGTTAATAAAACAATAAGTAAGTTATTACGAAGAGGTTTTGTTTAAAAGAGACGTAATTTAAATTTACCAGCTGATCAGAAGGTAAACAATCTGTAACACTACACTGTCGTCCTATATACCTCCTTCCTCTCAATAATTGGAGCTTTCCAATGTTGTATTATAGTACGTAAGTGCAAATTAATGTTGTAATTTTAAGGGTGTGTGAGCCTGGAGATCTGTCATACAGGTCCCGAACCCAGTATAGACTCCAGCTCTCACAAAGGTTTGAATCTGCCTGTAACATAAATACCATACATATTGACGCTGGAAATTTCAAATGTCGTAAGGGACAGGGAATACAATGTCCCTTACGACATTTGAAATTTCCACCATCGAATATATTAACAGTGTAATTTGTAAACATTGTAAAAGCCAGTTATTTTTAAAAGAGTAACCGTGGAGTTTCTTGCCGGCTCTTCTCCATAGGAAGCGACCGATTGGAACCGTGCACTTAGATTCTGACGTTTCATAAGTGCCCATATAGGAATAAAATAATTAGAATTTGTAAGATATTAATTAGGAACCACGCTTTTATATGCAGCCGCCTTTGATATAATTCAAAACATGTGTTATCATCTTACATAGAGTTGTTTATAAACATATGCGATATAGTCACGTCGTTAAATAGCCATATATATGTGATTTGCGGAAGAAATCTTAATGAGTCACCTTGAAAGGTCAGTCGAAGCCTTAAAGAAAAAGAACACCCACTGAGAAATGTTTGTATGCAGATAAAATTAAATGAAGGCAAGTGCGTGTTTGAAAATAAAGCTCGGCGTAAAAGAGAACAGAGAAAAAAAAAAACGCTAATGTTAGTCGACGTAGCTTCATATTTTGCGAGGTATCGTCTATTTACTTTAAGGTTACGCTAGTCGGTCATTATTCCATGCAAACATATTATGGTGATTACTCGTCTGTTTGACGGTTTTCGTTTAAAACTAAAAATTATAGCAATTTGTCTTGTTATTATCTACCAGGTATGGAAGCAGAATTGGAAAAAAAATTGGTTTAGAAGTTATGATCGTCGAAACTTCCATATTGCAACACTAATTTTAACTCATCTTTGGGCGTAAATAAATAACTTACTTATGCAGTATGAAAATGGTAAAATAAAAACCTTACAGGGATAGATAATTTATTTAAAAGTTCAAATAATTTTGTTTTGAGTAGATACATCCAGTAGTTTTTCCATAATATCTATACGCCCAAAGGTCTGTTCATAAAATATTACGCGCTCGTTTTCGTTATAAAGCATCGTCTATTTCACTAAATAAATAAATAAAAACTAGATAAATAAATACTCAATAAACTAAATAAATAAATAACTTTACTAAATAGCATGCATATTAGCCATAGCCACGCCACCAACGAGTTCGAGCCGTCGACTAGTGAAACCTTAACTCTCAAGTACAATTTTGATTTTTGTCTTGCATTGGAATGCAATAGTTACTGATTTGAAGCTGCAGGTAACTAACCTACACTGGGCCCACTCCCTCTCACAGAGGAAGCCTGTGTCCCAGCAGTGGGAACATTATAGGCTGATTATGCTTTATGTATTGAAACCAAGACTACCTGAAAATATTGTCGGTATTCAGGTAGTCACAAACGGCCTTTGTTTCCCTTCCCAATAGTTGTTCGGTATTCAGATTGAGAAATTACTACATTTCTTACCTTTTACCCCTTTTTGTATCGCCCTTTGAACTAATATGATGTTCTATAACGATCTTTTTACAAATTCAGGCAATGGGAAAAATCTGGGACATTATTGTGCTCGAAATGGCACTTTGAGACATTTCTGTGTAGGTAGTACAAGAATGGAGACATAACATCGCATCACACCTGTAATCCCCAAAGGGTTCGGCAGAGGTGTACCGACAGTACACCCACATTTCGTTTATGTTTAAGTCCCTTGTTGCCATCAACCCGGCATAAATTCAGACTCCAGGCTCCTACTGAGAAATTCCTGATAGAAAAACCCAATAACAATTTGCCTTGACCAATGGAGGAATCTAGACATATGTAGCATTATTTTTACTAAAAAAAAACTACACAATGTTTTGTCATGACGAACATGTAGTACCTTACCATATACAAACTACTGGTTAGACAGCTCACAATTAACTCCATTCCATATCCATAGGTGTTAATACTAAAGCATAATAATAAAGTGTTTACTAACATAACTGTTGAAATGCCATGCTGTTTACGGCTAATATTGCAAGTTCAATGGTTCTCGTAAAACTTTATCGTTCGATACCATTATGTAGAGTGGTGGTATAGAGGAAATGTGAGTTGGTATGAGGTTTAAGCATTCGCGATTGTAAATGCTTAAGAACTTGTTTCCATTAGAGGTTCTGTTCACATACTCCGTGGAGTTTCTTGCCCGTTCTTCTTCATAGGAAGCTACTACGCTTTGGAATTGGCAACTAGGTTCATCTTTCTGACTGACCGACAGTTCCAAAGTGCCTGTAGTTCATTTATTTGAAATAAATGCTTTGAGTTTCACATAAATGAAGAGTTGAACAGTAGTAGTAGGTAGGAATGTATTTAAAATCTACAAGAATGTAGATACTAATCACAGTTACGATACGATGTCTAATGCTGAACCTTTCAAAACATTGCTACAGATTACTTACAATAATAAAATGGTGGTTTTCGTGAAGGAATATTCAAATTATCATGACGACAGATAAACAAATATCGGTTCTTCCATTAACTTCGAAGCATAAGGGTAAGTTAGGTACCTTCGCTGCTAGTGATCCTGACTTCCTGAAAAAGCAATGTTTCTTAATATTGAAACATGTGCAGATGCTATCATGATTCGCGCATGAGTCACGTTTGAAAAAAATGAAATTCATCTTACAAAACTTTAACAACAGTAATCTTCAATTCCTATCCATCCAAGATTCAAAGATAGACCAAGCATTAATCAAGAAAACTCCTTTCTCCTAACTACGGAACTATCTAAAATTCAAAATAAACGTTCAACTTCACAATGAACTGTCAAGAAGAACTGCAGTCTAATAATAGAGACCGGGTAGGCAGGAAGCGAGCGTTGTGATGATTGACTGAGACTGATGGATGGCGGGTTAACTTTCTCGGTAATCATCCGTTAAGGAGTATAACGATAAAGGTGAAGAAAACAGAGATAAATATGAAATGAATGACAAAGGAAAAGTTAAACATAAAAGAATAAGAAATAGTACATCTTTTGATGAAAAGAAAACTTTTAACAAACGCAAATGTTTACAAATCACAGTAGCAGACAACATGAATCTTATCAGAACTATAGGAGCCAGTACCTAATATCACAACAACTGTAGCTATTAGAGCCAATAAAGTATACAATATGTTGATAGATGGAAGATAAATAAATGGTGCAGAAAATATGCAGATGCATTGACATTGAGTGTCTGATGTTCGATTTTTAAAAGCTTTATCGAAAGCGAGGTACATTAAAGAACCTTGGTAAAACAAATTATGTAAAACTTAAAATAATAATGATGAAACTATCGAGACGGTTTGCTAAAAGTTAAAAACTAATTACTAGCTTCATAATAAATTCATAACTAGAACAAAACCACGAAACCTTGAAATTTTAGAACAATATTAACTGAATGAAAGAAAAACAGAAAGGCAACCCAACATTTTCCATTTTATTTAAACAAAAGTTCATTCTGTTTTAAACTAAGAAAACTAATGGAAAATTAAAAACAATGAGAAGATGGTACATATGATTAAATGCGCATATTAAAATGGTGGAATAATTTTAAAACTAGTTAGTTACTGCAAATAAACCCCTTGTACGTATATGTTCTGTATGATATATGTGGAATATTAATTTTTAAATCCTACGTAATATTTCTCAGCGAACAACCTCTATTTATTTATGCTGCTCCAGTATTGAAGTTATTTCAATAATTAGTAAATTAAATTGCGATGTTTTTATATATTTAATGACTTCCTTTGGGAACGCTTTCCAAACCATCATAAAATCATCAACTCATGTTTTTTTTAAAATTCAAATTAACTCAAGCTTTGTAGTACGTTTTTCATAGCGATACAATGTCTTCTATTCAATTAAGGTCAATGATGTCTGCACTTGGTGTTCTAATTTGTAATTAAAATGTATGTCATTCTTGGCATACACTTCTATTAAAAGTACTATCGGACTCTATACTGACATCATTTCCGAATTTCTTAACTCACCCCTAATCATGACGTCACTGCCCTATTTGTATAACAAAAGCTTGGCTACAGATGACGTCACTAAAGTTGCGTCGTTAATTCTCTCATCTCTCTTTTTATAGAGGGTAGTTTAGAAAAGCTTAATAACCCGTAACGATTTGAGAGTAACGTAATTTAATGCAAAAACATGATTCAGGAAATTGGTTGAAAGACAGTATCTGAACAAGACTGCTACCGCTTAGTTAATTGCAGATCTATGGATTAGTAGACAAGTTACCAAGTAATAGACATATTACAAGACGATTAAGAAATAATATAATCGACGCAATATTCTAGAAACGACAAAATGTAAGATTGACATCTGTTGGGCTCAAAACATGATAATGTTTAAACGCATAGTGATAAAGGTGAAGACAACAAAGATAAATATGAAATGAATGACAAAGAAAAGGTTAAACATAAAAGAATAAGAAATAGGACTTTTGCTGGAAAAGAAAACTTTTAACAAATGCAAATGTTTACAAATCACAGTAGCAGACGACATGAATCTAATCAGAACTATACCAGTACCTACTATCACAACAACTGTAGCTAATAGAACCAATAAAGTAATCAATGTGCAGCTTATTTGCATTAGCGGAAATTGCAGCAACCTTGCCAATGCACGAGTGGTTGTTTTGCAACCGTGCTGGCTCGTAAGTTACCGATAGGTCAAGTGGCTCCTTCTTGATATTTCCTGCCGGCTCGTGAACGTTTATGAGTTACGATATGGCTATAACGCATTTTTTTTGGTATAGGTATATTTTAAAAGCTGGTGTTAGCTGTTAGCCTGCTTTTAATTATAGAGATTACTGGTGACTAGGCAATATCTGCACCACAGAATGAGCTTTATTCATGTTACAAATTAGTACCTGGTGACACGAGAAGAAGACAATCAAGAAACCATTGGACATTAAATAAACAGATTGGAGGACACATTATTTTCTGTGATAAATTCATCCTGTCAGAAAGTTTAATATAGTATAATCAAGATAATTTAAAAGAATAAGAAAACGAGCTTTAATAAATAAACGAAGACACTAGCAAATTAATTAACATTAAACAATGTAGTACAGATGGTACATTTACCCCAATGACACTTGAAGACCCCCGCATGGAAAGGTTATAAAAATAAAAACGCCTTTCTTTCATAATTACTGACTCAGTCTTACGATATCATACATTACTTTTATGTAGTTTCCTTGTAATAAAAAGAACGTAAACAGAATATATACAACTCATTTGCTGTAAAAAGATTCATTGCTGGAACTGAACTGGCGTGAAAGGAGTGTTACGAGTGTATTGGAAGGGACAGCAAACACGGTTTTCCTTCATGCTGCTTCTGAGTTTGTTTGTGTAGCTGTGCATTATGATGTTGATTCGTTATGCTAGCATATGCCAAGAGAAATGGTGCTTAGGTTGTTGATATCTCTGGCTTTTTTATCTTTAACATTATGCCTAGCACAACTTAAGATTTAATATTTTATATTAGGATTGGGTTGGGCAAACCAAAGAAACGATGAAAATGATTAAAAAAGATGAATGTATAATATAAACAGTTATATATCAATCAATCACCTTTTTAATGAAACATAAACCATCAGTAAATGATAATATTATGGCCAAAGAAGAACCTGTCGCAAACATCACTGTGACAGACAATAATTAAAACATAAAAACACAATCGATATCTAACGGAAAGTTTGGAGCGTTCACCTCAAACAGGATCCATGTATTATCAATTCGACACAATAATTTAGTAATAAAAGAAAACATTTGATTTCCAGTTAGAGATGAAAAAAGGAAGACGTGGACGTGGATCTGGATAAGGACAACGACCAGAGCCATTATATACAAGACATAAATTTTAGCGAATGAAACGACAAGCATATTGTACTTATTCTTTCAAACAGAGAGTCATTTTCAGATTTTTAAGTCTTCGAATGATTCGATATGGACTTTCTCTAAGTAACCATTCTTCCCATTATAACGATGGCACGTACTTCATTTAATCAGCCCAGTCTGTTGTATCAATCACTATTATTAACAACCTTTAGCTAGTCAATTATAAATATTAATCGTTTACAGTATTAGTCAAGCGGATGCTGTTGCACGGTCTCTTGATAAACTTGATAAATTAAGAGAACTAAGTCATGGAGAAAGTACCGGAAACTAAACTGACATGATAGCCATTGTCACAATATTGCTGTTTGCACTTCAGGGTCATGATGTGCAAAGTCTGTACAAATGCTATGAGTATTAGTACTTAGAGTTTCCTTTTCAAGCCAATGTGACTCACGACAATTGTATACGGAATTAGAAACAGACAAAGCACAATATAGTCAAGGTTTAATGTAAATTGCAAACTATATTTGTGAATCAAATATGAAAATGTTGCCAAGTGAAAAGTATTGCTCAAAAGTTAGTGATGAAATATCTGGGCCACATGAATATATGAGTCTTAACTCTGTTTTTGTTCCGGCAGATGGACGCATCGATGCAATCATACTTTATTTTCAAGTAATTGACAGTACTGACTTTCGAGAATGATGAGGAATCCCCAAGAGCTCTGGAAAGTCCTACATTAACTAACATCATCACCAAAGAGGACATTTCAAATTAAACTGTCCATTAGAAGTTTTATAACCCATCCTACCATACTTGGCGTGTTTACCTACACTTAATTCCGTTTATCATGACCTTTATCCAACGTTTAACAATTTGTAATTACCGTACACTGAAAAGTGCTTCAAGAGCCACAAAAATGTTGCAGGTTCGACTGAACGCTCAAGATCAGAGATATGGACTGAATAATTAATGTTCAGAAATGTGGCGTTGTGTACAAATCGCCTGCTTTGACGCTTGTTAAATATTTCAGGTGAAATAGTCCTGCAAGAGTTGAATCGCGTAAAAAATCTTTTTGATCTTCCAAAGCTTCAAAGCTTCGAGCTAAAGAAAGAATTTCGCTGTGAATAAAATAATCCTTGTGTGTCTCTTTGGGAAGAAAATAAACAATTTAAAAACACTCTTCTCGTTCCAAGAAAAACCAACAAGAAAATTGGTAGCTTATTTGAACCAATAGTTTAGCGAATATGAATAAGGAAAATGTCTAAAAATAGGCTATAGAATAAATAGTAGGTAAAGCTGATGTGCGTGTTTAGTGACATTAAATTGCGTTTTCCACGTGGGCATTACCCGGGTCACCGACTTCCATGATTGACTGGGTTAACTGCTGATTGTGAGATAAACAAATCGTAGACTACACTGACGTACTTCAGATTATAAAACAATAACACAAGATAATCATCTTAGGAAGTTATCGTTTTTCTAACATTTCCGTCGAAAGTTTGTTGTGCCAATTTCTTTATATTATTTTATCGACGCCGTCAGCTATAAAAGCTACATTTTATATGAAGCTATATTTTTTCAATAGATAACTTGTCAAGATAAAAATAAAGCAATCAACATGTTCTGCATTAACCACTTGGCGCCATTCTATGTGTCCGGTGCGTTGACCTTACGGATATTCGCACTGTTGCGCAACTCGTGCGCATCTTACCTACGGCCAGCCAATAAATTCATATATTGAACATCTACAAACGTCAGTTCAAATGTTTCTCTATCTTTATTATCGATCGAGCATTTATAAATAGGAAATTGTGTTCGAAAACAATTTGCTGTCATGCCAGCAGTTCTGTTAAATATTTGATATTGTAGACATGGCAAATATTTATATAATGGCTTCAATATCAAGTTTACAGAAACTAGGAACATGTTTTTGAATATTTCTGGTACAACTTTGAGGTTGCCGATGATATTATCAGTGACAAAACGTGAAAAACAACAATTTGGTATTCGTGTCGGGTTTAGAAGTTACATCTGGGCATACACATGGATTTAACCGGCTATAACGATGCAAATTCCGTGTGTTATCCTAGGGTATCCACTCTGCATGCGTGGATCGTCGCAAGCGCACATTTTTACCGTTACTTACACTGCATTCGTCTTCCGAGAAGTTTTGTTTAACGGCTCTCGCGGCCATATTACCGTCGGATGCAATTAAGCTGTATTACAGGATAATTTATCGGTGCTACGGTAAAATTGATACTCTTCGCAGTCTTCACGCCTTCTTAAATATGGTGTTGGTGAATTTTTCGCTTAAAATCTTTCGTCTTTATAAATTTTCTATCGCATGCAGTATTTCTGCTTTAACTGTCAGTTGTTTTATAATCATTATCAAAATGTCTTTTGAAAGAAATACCAATAGTCCAATAAAAAAATTAAAATGCTTCGTCTATTGGTACTACGATAATGTGTAAGATAACGTATCAGAGACAGAAAAGTAACACAGCCGCCACTTCCCTTGAAGATAAACACAAATATATTTTCCAATCTATCCTCACTTTTGACATTACAGACTCTGTTTACGACCGTTTTTATTTCAGAACGAAATTACGATGTAATTAAATGAATCTGAGTCGGTTTCCTGTCCAAGATCCGTTTGGAGGAGTTTCAAGTCATATCCAACGATAAGATAAATTTTATTTACCAAATGACTTTATTCATGGTGATGTGAAAGTGACATTTAGTAACGATTCCAGAAAAAGCGACTTTTACAACACGTGTAGTATTTATGCAGTTTATAGCAAAGGTTCAGGCTGTGAACGTAATACATCAAGAGTCAAGCAAGAGTAACACATATGTGCACTCACTGTATCGGAGTTGACACAATTCTTCAAACGGTTCCAATTTTTAAAATGTTAATTGCTTGGTTGTTAAATGTCGAGTTTAACGACCCGCCCAAAACTGAGAGCGAAGTAGATGACATGTTTGACATGACACAAAGCTCGTGTGACACATATTCTGGTTTCCCGCCGGTACAATGCGCGCTCCGTTATGGCGACCATTGTTTTTCTTCGCGCCAAATTCGGCGGCGCGTGTAGGTGTCATTTTTTATTCGCACGCTGTTGCGATTATAATGACGAATTGATTGGGCCAACGTTCTTGTAATGAGGACAGTGGATTGCAAATGTGGGTGTACTCGCTAATGATTCAGAGGACTGAAGTGAGGATGAAAAGGCCCGTTGTTTTGCCCCAGTTCTTGGTTAGACGGCGCGACTGCAAATTGCCCGTTGACCATGTTAGGTAGATTATGGGATTACAATGAGAATCAAGCGTATAATTAAAGGTCAGAGGAGGATTTGGAACTGACGGCAATCGAGAACGAGTCAGAAGTATAAGTGAATAAAGCATTGTGGAGTTATTGATTATATTTATGGATAATGCTAAATGAATTGTGTCACGAAATGTAATAAAATTTTATCGCAAGCGGTTATCTCGGTGCGGTTCTGTTCAGATATCGGCGAACACAAGTATTTAGGTACCTATTTCCTATTTAATTTAGTTACCTAACCAATACATTAAAAAAATTGTATCGTTACAATTATTCCCTATACATACCGTGGATAACTGGAGACTTCAAAACTCGGATGAATTATGTAATATGCACTGAAAACACAAACGCGTTACGTGTTTATATCGATTTTAAAATCATTTAAGTATCTTCTTTGAACTTGCAGGTTTTTGTTTGTTTTTTGGGTCGGTTTGCGTACCAGCCTAACTAACCATTCATCATCTTCTTGCCATATTACTTGATCGAGGGCACAAGTTTTCTTCTTCTATTCCCTCCTAGTCCTTTTTTACTTGACAATATGCAGTAATTTCTAATGCGGATATAACCAGTATTAGTACGTAATCGACTCATATAAACTCAGTACGCATACGCGCAATATTTTAAGCCGTAGCCTGCAGTCAAGATCGTTGGTGGCGCTAAAGTACTAGTTATCGAATTAACAGTACCTCGAATTGATAAAAAAACTAAATCCGTCACTTCAGTTGATCATTATCTTTCTAGTAATTAAATTATTAATCATTGTATTTACACGTACAACTCTCATAGGTATATTTATTTAGTTAATTGACATACTTTAGCCAATAATTCTGCTAGTTATTACTCATTGAAAATACAGGCTAATTTGTTGAGTGCATTTTAAATATTAAGCTGTTTATATCCTATTTCGTTGATGAGACATAATATATGCATTTGGTAGAATTATGACTATTTTAGTATCCCTACCAATTTTGAATAATAATTTCCTCGAAACCTGATATTTCCTCAATGAACCAGTTCTAATTCGTTTCAAAGTTGCCAAAGGAAACTTGCATTTTAATACAACGTGTACTTATTTTATTGGTTAGCCTGTTTTTTTTAGATTCTTACGACGATACATATTTGCACAAGAAGGTCAAAAACCACACTCAGTCCCGAAACTAAACATATTTCCAGCATACATAAAAAACCAAATGACCCACAAGACAGTGCAGACACAAGAAACGAACTGTCCGACATGAACTTGACCAACTGACACCTTTCATTAATTACAAAACAAAGTACAATTTAAAAAAAATCTAATAAACATAGGCCTTGTCACTTTACAAGGACAAATCAGGCATTAATCTAAGTGGTAGAAAGAATTGGCAGCATTATAAAAAACGTAATTAGTAGCAAGGTTATTGGATCAGTGTAATGGGTATCTGATCTCATTGGTTGTAAGTACCTAAGTACCACGATAGTAATCTATTTTGTCTTCATAGAGTATTTCCTCATGGATATGAACTTGGCTTGAGGAACTGCTAATACAAGGGGGACTTGTGGGCAGACCTGGCAGAAAAGGAGATGAACAAAGTTGAAGATACAAAAAGAGAAGATACAGGAGACGACTAAGAGAAACAAGGACCTATCTGTCAAAAGATATATGAAATAGGGTGAAGTTATTAGAGGTGATTCAGACAACCGAAACCCAACAGTCTGAAGGTATACAAACTACATTCTCGGAAGCAGTCTGCAACGCAACTTGAGAGTAGTCTTTAATAGGGGGGGAATAGGCTGGTTCAATGGAGAGAAGGCTCTGGTAATACCTATCAGGTAAATATGTAGTAGCATTACCTTAGACCTTTTCCTGTACAGTGTAGAACCCCATATAATTGGAAAAACACTACAACAAAAAGTCTTATAATTAACCTTAAACATTCTTCCACTAATTAATTATTATACACACAAAAAAATGATTCTAGATCCTGCTTCACTTTTACCACATCTTCGACAAATTATGACTATTGTTGACAGGAAGTTAGCAATTTTAGCAGGAAATCATAGCTTCCTAATAAGTCATTAATGAATCATTTAAACATAGGTGTGATGCCAATGCACATACCTACGCCATGACCTACGATGTACTAATGTATGTATGCATCCGCAATCAGTTCTTATCTGTGTGTCATAATATTGTTATCCCTTACTACAGGTGCAGCTGGTGTTTTAAAATGCAATTCTTTGAAATTGTTGAAGAGTTACATCAACACTGGGGTATTGTTGTTTGATTGCTTTTCGTAAAACGACGTGGAGGAAGACCTAAACAAAGGCAACGAGGAGAAGACTGTTTCATGAAAGAGTGGACCACAATTATAATATAGTTTGACCAAGACCACTGTACCACATGACTAAATTTTATTCATGTGGCTATAGTATAGCCACCGGTATAGCAGCTATACCGCGTCTTAGGTAAGAGGGGGCAATGCAGAGGCCGCTCATTCCTGAGACGCGGTACAGCGGTCTCGGTCAAACTATAACAGCAATAAGCCGAGCGAATTGAAGTGGGATGAATGGAGAAGCATATCAAGTGTCAAATCAGCTAGACCACGTCCATGGCGGAAAAAGACAAACGTCTACATGGGTCAGGATTACTATGGGCCATGGATAATCGCAGACAGACTGGCAATCGCAGATCCTTTTCAAAGATGTTTACTGCACAGATTCCAAGGTTTGAAAGACAAACAAATCAAAGCTATGACGCCTATTTGTTAAGTAACTTTACTGTAGAATTTGCAAGCGAGAAATTGAGATGGTGGCCGTTTAAAGCAGTGTAACTCACTGTGAATGTCTACGCTAGAATCTAACCCCGAGATCTTTGCGCCGTATTTTAATTTCAGACCTTTTTGGCACGGTATACCGTTTTCAAAGTTGTATAAGCTAATGCATGCTTATGCATGCACACGTAACTTTGTTGTTTATATTAAAATACGTTTTTTTTTTGTGAAAATATGATATATACACACATCAAAAGTGTCTAGGGATCAACATATATTTTTGCAATAACTTTTCTCCTGATTGATATTAATTAAAATTTTCTTTAAGGATTCATCAAATAAAGTGTTTTCGTTTGTCACAGTAACGATAAACCAAGTCACCTTTGCATTTATAAAGAAATTTGCCATTTTCCTAATAAAGGGATTTTTGACATTTGAACCACTAACATTAAAGTTCGAAAAAAAGACTGAAATAACAGTTTTCTTTAAAATTTTATTGGGTAACTTAAACAATTAATAATCCGTGTTTCTACCGCGAACACTAACAACACAAGAACATCGGTTTGGCATACTCAAAATGAGTTCATCCAAATCACGCTGTGGAATTGCCGCCCATGTTCGTTGCAACAACAAAAAAAGGTCTTCTTGCGACTGGATACCCTCCATATTCGGCAGAGCTCTTCTCTGTAGCATATCCCATGCATGCTCAATCGGGTTCAAGTCTGGCGACTGAGCAGGCCAGAGCAGGACATTGATGTTAGCTGCGGCGAGAGTCTGTCTTACAACTCTTGCGGTGTGCGGTCGTGCATTATCATGCATTAACTGAAATAAGGGACCGATTTGCACTTGTAGAGGAACGATGACGTCAGATACAATCGTCTCAGCATAAATTTGAGCGTTGAGGTTGCCTCTGATCCAAATCAACTCAGTTCTTCCGCCGATCCAAATACCCGCCCATACCATGATGGTTCCACCACTATAAGGATGGACTTCCTGGCAGCATTTTAATCGCTGTTGGCGTCCAGGGGTTCTCCAGTGTCGTATACGTCTTGTATCCGGTCTCATACCAAAACGAGACTCATCAGAAAAGCACACGAAACGCCATTGTTCTTCTGCCCAATTTCTGTGTTCAAGAGCCCATTGATATCGAATCCTACGATTGTGCATTGCTATAGGTGGTACCCGTAGCGGTCTTCGGGAATGAAGGTTCACTTCATGCAAGCGGTTTCTGACTGTTTGGTCGCTAATTAAGTTCCCTGAAGAGTGATGAAGCCTCACGGCTAACATCATGGCGGTTATTGTTGGAGCTCTTCGAGTTAAGATTTGAATGTATCGGTCTTGTCTCCGTGTGGTGCAGCGATACCGTCCTCCATGGCGCTCAGCCACGGTACCAGTGCTTCGGTAACGTGTCCAAAGTCGACTGATAACACTCTGACTTGTATTCAGAGCTAAAGCCACAGTACGTTGCCGGGAACCAGCTTCTATCATTCCCACGGCTCTGAGCATTTCTTCCCTGCTTAAATGACGTCGCCGCTCCATAATAACGTTGGTTTTAATCAGTAGTAGGGAAACAGTAGCACTAATAATGTCTTCAATGCGTTGTATGTTTTTATAGGGAAAATATTGACAGCTGATTTTCATCTTTTACTCGAATTTGATTAACAGTTCCTGTTTCAAATTATGAAATGCACCAAAAAGGATCCAAATAAATTTATATAATCATAAATTTATTACAAAGCCACATCTCAATCTCAAGAAATCCGCATAAAAATGCTTGATCCCTAGACACTTTTGATGTGTGTATTTTAACTGTGCCGACCCCAAATAAATTGCTATAGCAGAAGAATGATGAAGATGATTAAATCTTATGAGGTCTGGGATAAAATACTTCTTTGTAAGGTTTGCTAGTGAAGCATTTCAAGATGGTGTCGTCTAAAGACAACAAAGAACTCTCTCGACGTTATCCTTCCAGATAATATATGGCATGAATCTATCAAAATGTATTATTGTCGTACAAGTAATCGAGGTCACCTCACGTCTGCGATAACAGATAAGATAACACATGTTATTATTATTTTATACATTGTTATTATTAATTACGTCTACCCAAACAATTTAGCACGAAAACGTCCTTTTATCGTCCAAAGAGTCTTCAAAAGTGTAGTGAACTTTCAGAACAGTCCTCGTAATTTTTCGATTAATCATGAAATTCTCGACCTTGTATAGAAACTCTCGTAAATAAGGCTGTTTCTCGAATATTTCTGCTTTAATGTAATATTCAGTGGCCCGAGGAGTGTTATCAACTATTCGTGCCCAGTTTCCTCCGTTTACGAATGCCAGATGTGCTCAATCTTGTTCCGCCATCACGAATTTCTATTATCTATTACAGTAAAAGGAATTAATATCAGATCTTTGATATTGCTTTATCGTTTTTGGTCTTTGGACTATTTAACTTGACGTTTGTGATAAAATAAATCATTACTTTATCTTTAAAGTAAGGTATTGTTAGATCAAACTGTACACCAAATTCAAAGTCTTTGTTCAAGGACTCATAAAACAGCCAACAAAAAATTAAGTAAGTAGAATACCGAGAAACAGAGCAGAGGTTAAGTTCCCAATATACAACTTAATTATATCATTATTTATTAACAGAGCTAGTACAAAAAAAACACATCTTTGTTCTAACATTCGAACAGACAGTCACGTCACGGATCGATGATCATAGTCTGGCAGACATTTAAATTTTTCCGCTGTAGCCACCATTAATATTCATGGGTTCAATGTTTTCTGATTTCTGTATACGCCTAAACGACTACAATAACCTCAAGTGCGGATCAGCTTTGAATATATCGCATATGATTAACGAAATCACGGAATAAAATAGATCAAATGTCCAGATTATTCGATTTTCTTCATATTCTAAGTTTATTTCATTGACAAAAGAATGTGTATATAAGCCAAACTGTCACGTTTTAAAAATATAATCAAAATTCATCACGATTACATCGAAAACATGTGACGTATCGACCACGGAGTGTTCAAAGCAATCAGACATCTTTAATTACAGGTCAACGTTTTTGTACATTTATATACTGGAAAGCAATACATCACTGCTTTCCCTGCACTCGGATGAAATCATATTCCGTACAGCGTGAAAAGCAATCGACACCAGCTGCGCCATAGTTTACAGAAGAGTCGCCTTTATGTTGAGGAGATAAGATCTAGAGTTGTGCAACGCATGCTGTGTGCATCGTTATAATAGAGTTGGGAGCGAAAAACTTAGGTTCTGTCGCTCCGTTGCGCGCGCCCCGGCAATTTAATCGTAGATGTAAAGGCAAAGTAATTCACGCTAACTTACTTAGCCGATTTTTAATGTAGGCAGCTTCTGTATGTATAGAAAAACTGTTAAATTCGGTTAGGATAATCTCATTCAGTATAAAAGGGTCTATTGTGAGAATTATATTAGAGATTTTCTGGCCGTCCGCCTTTGGGTTCGGTCAAATCGACTATACATATTCATACGTATTCAGTGAATCGAGACAATCGGTAAAGTTAGGACAATGATCAAAATTTCTTACACGCCTTCAAATCAACTTAGTGAACTTCTCACAAGCAGTCGAATTCTAGGAAAGTCGCTTCAGCAGACGACAATACGACAAAAAAAAACGCCTACTTCTCCGTTGAGTTGCGCGATAAAACGCCCACTTTCTACGCGGGCAACACAAAGCGCGCACGCAGATGATCTGGTCACATGCGCTTGCGCATTGCATTGCGCAAACCGGATATAATTATGTCAGCCGTCTGAACAGATTTTTTGAAAGTCGCCATATTGCACCATTATGCTTTGTCCCGGAGTGAAAACTGTGACGAGTGTCAAGTATTTATCGGAAATGTGGCCATTACATACATGGTGCGCCTATTTGCTTTCACGCCATATTCCCTCAAGCGTTGAGATGACTCCAACTCAATCGCAGTCTTACAGGTCTCGAGTTCGAACCCAAGGCACATACATCTGCCTTTTCGAATTCATACATTTATGTGCGTATTGTATAATTATAACTTGCTTCAAAACGGTGAAGGAAAACATCGTGAGGAAACCGGCATGCTTGGGATATTTCTCAACGGCATGTGAAGCCAAGTCAGAGGGCCATGGGCAGCATAAACACACGAAAAAGAAGAGTCGCGAAGTTTCCTTTGTTTTTCCAATATTTCGCGTAATAAAATTAGAGGACCCTCCCGATAAAATATGAGGTACAAAACAATCTTATCGAAACATATTGAGGCATTACGTATCAGGAAATACTGCATTTAAATAAAGTTCGCCGTTTAACAAACGTAAAACGATGAATCATGGCCAAATTGTTTTGCGATTGCAATTTTTTCTAACGGAATTGGGGCACTGACCCGAATAAAATTAACTTGAAATGTAGCTACATAACAAGACATATACGGCAACTATGTAATTATACGAAATACGTTTGAAAATGTGGCAAAAACTGAGGCTTATAGAACAAAGATCTCTTCTTTTTTTGGACTAGTTTAATTAAAGTAACTAGATTAAGACTTCCTGCGCAGTGGCAAGGCTACCTATACCACAGTATAAATAAGTTAAGTATTCTATCTTCATAGAAAACGGCAGAAACGACGCGCTTCGAAATCTCAGTGTATATCAGTACGCAACAGTATCGAGTGCGCGGCAGTTACGCACGAACGCGAAAGGTTTATCTACCGAGCGGCCGTAGGTAATTATTTCAGGATCACAGCCGAGATATAATACTGTTACTTATATATTCTGTGCCTATACTTAAGTAACTAAGGGCGAGATAAATACGTGATAAAACAACACAACGAATGTTGCTGAACTGTCAAAATGAAACAATTTAGGCAAAATTGTTTACGAAAATAAGTTACGCAATTAGGGTACTGGTTTTCTGTCTTCGTTTTGTCTTTGTCACTAACTACCGAATAGAGTTGAATCACTCTTGAATAATGCTCCAGATTAATCCACGATACAGCACACCTAAAAGATCCACACAAATTAGAAACTTCATCAATGTCTACAATGAAATAAATTAGCTGAAATTAATCTAAAATTCTCTTCAAAGAACAGACCGATTCGTATCAAATGATCACTCACAAAATAAAAACATCGTATGTCAAAAATACAGAGCTGTGAGTGCATAACGGTATATTTATTTCTGACTAAAACTCACGATGAATATCAGACATTGAATCTGGACTGACACATCAGAAATAACGTTTTTCGTGTTACAAAGTATTGATTTTTGTTGTTTTATAATGCATATTTTTCGATGCTTGACTTCAGTTTTAAATTATGTAGTTTTCGACACTGATTTACTACTTCAATTAATCATCTTTTTACAGCTGTCTGGGTATTGGCGTCTTCCTATTAAAAATCGCAGACATACTAAAACTAAAAAATTTGCTAAATTGTCATCGTCTTCCTACCCTTGTCCTATGTTACTTGTGGTCGGCAGAACACGTTTTCTTTTTCCATTCTCCCTTGTCACTCGTCACGATCTCATTAACTCCATTTTTAACCCCCGACATAAAAAGAGGGATGTTATGAGTTTGACCGCTATGTTTGTCTGTGGCACCGTAACTCTTAAACGGGTGAACCGATTTGAATGCGGTTATTTTTTTATTTGAAAGCAGATTTTTTAGCGATGGTTCTTAGGTATGTTTTATAAAAATCGGTCCAGCCATTTGAAGATTATAAGCTCTTTTCTAATTGATGAATGGATGTGAGTATCTTCCATAGGTTTGATCGATTTGAAATTTGGTATTCTGTTACTTCAATGATATTAGAAGAACATCTTGGACTGATGCTGCAGCATGACCTGGAATTTGCAGGATACCCAACTCCCTCACCAACTTAGTTCATTGGAACTTGGGCTCATTGGAATGCTCTCAATGAATAGGTTATAGATAGATGGTGAACAGGGTTTGGTGATGGAGTAGGAAAGAGAAATGAGGAAATATTTGTGTCGGGGGATTTTTAAATTTTAATTGTTAAAATTGTACTTGTCTTTCATATCATTCCTCACACAATCCATCCATTTTACCTTTGGCCTTCCTCTCCCTTTATCATCAAAAAATAAATAAAATGACCGAAAAAATCACGTTCACTAGATCATAATTTGACTTTAAAATCGGTAACAGTAAAAATTATAACTGTAACAACAATTTTACCCACAAATGGTAGCAAATACTAGCAGAGAAACAAACTTCACTTCACCAGTTAGCAAACCACAATCCACTGAAATCGAGAATACATTTATAACGTCAAAACAATTCGAATAAACTAATAATTTCGATGTTGGGACAATAATTATAAAGTATTCTTGACGATCTCTAGAGGTGGCAGCTGCGGGACTGAACAATGAGTGAAGCACAAGTGTGCAGACCACAGCATTCGAGGCATGAGTAGCATTGTTTCACTTATTAATAAAACAGTCGTCGTTACTTAAATAAGCAGTCACTGCAATGCTAAGCCCTCGTAGGCACGGACGATTTTTTATCGCGCGCTGGATTTTTAACTCTCGGTATTGAGCCGAGTATTCAGAATCCAACAGAGAATAGAATAAAAAATCTTTGTTGCACTAGCTTCCGTCAGCAACTTCGCTCGTGTAATATCTTTATAAATTATAGCCTATGTTCTCAGTAATAATATTATCATTCTACAAGTGAACGATTTTTTTTACGGTCCAGTCGTTTCTGAGTTTATTCATATATTATTAATATTAGTGTAGATTAAAATGGTACACAAAAAGTCTTAAATATAAATACATACATAATACCGCATATTTTGCTTACTTATTCCAGCGTGCAAAAAATAGCGTACTGTTGGATCTTCAACTCTCGGCACTAACCAGTGCGTTGAAAATCCAGTGTGCGATAAAAAACCGTCGCGTTAGAAAGTCGCTCGTGCGCACGAGGGCTAAAGGATAGAGTGCAGGACGTATTCGTGACGTTTTTTTTGCCGTTAATTAAAGGAAATTCTAATTCGGAGATATTTCCGTTTTGGTTTTGGATTGGCCATTAAGTACAGTCTGTCTTTACAGTTACATTACAAGGAAGTGTTTAACTTCATCCGTTTCTCGAATTATTTTCGCAATATGTGCCAACTGCTAATGTAAAAATTCGAAGACTGGTAAATATTAAGTAAAAAAAAAACAATCGGAAATAGCAAAGTCATTCAAATTAATGAACACAATCAAAGCTTTCGCTTTAAAAAGCTAAATTCAATAGAAAATCGTAATATTAAATTAATTGCGTGTTGATTGAGAGTGAAGATTTATTTTGAAGTATTTTATTTGTAAAGGCTCCCGTAGACAGGCGCGACGCGACGGTGCCACGCAATTCTCGTAAAACAATTTCCAAGAAGTTTTCATAGCAATTGTTCTACTAGTCGCGTCGCGCCTGTCTGCAGAAGCCTTAAGTCTTATAAATCTTTCCAAATGATTTATCGAAGAAAGTTTGTGTGGAGCAAGGACACTTGAGGAACTTTTGAATGCAAAGGTCAGACGGATTTAAGAGTGTCCTTAATTTGTGAAGTTCAATTATGAACTTTTAATTATTAAATTATATATTACATTGAACTCTCGCCTTATAAATTAATAACATAACATATCATCATGCCATGTTTTCACGAAGGGTTGGGTAGAGGTGTAAGGTGTAACTATAGTACACCCACATTTTGCCGTTCCATGTACAAATCCAGACTCCGGGCTACTGAGAAATTCTAGATACAAAAACCCAATAACGCTTTGCCCGACCTGGGACTCAAACGCTGGACTTCATCCTCAGCACAATAGCGCTTGCTACCACTAGACTAACGAGGTAATCTATATTGACAAACTTATATTAAAAAAACCATTAGAGGGAATTGAAGTACCCAATAGTACTATGTTTATAAAATTCGGTTTTAATATTCATAGATACGTAACGTTTGACCTTGTTAAGTCACCACAGAATTAAGGGGAATTTGTTTTGAAGGTCGTTTACGTGAAATTTTCTCGTTCTACAGTGTCACCTCACTTTCGCTTGGTCACCACGCGTCGCCATGTTGGAAACCATTTCATAAGTTTATGGAAACGTAACGTCTTTTGTTACGTTATGATTGCCATGCATTGTTACGTTTTGAATGAAATATTCTCATTTATCTGTGTGGACACTGATCGATTCGTTGAAGGCTAATGGTAAATTAATTTGAGTAATTTTCAGAATTCGTTGAAAAGTTATCGTAAAATGTTTAAGTATTTACAAGAAAGAGTTAAATCGATGAAATGAAATTGTTTACTCTGTAAATAGGATATCAGAGTCACTTTTACAAGACATATATAAATAAGATGGAGTCGAAATTTCCTATCTGACTACCTCCGAGAAGATATGGCGAAAAAACTCAACCCGATATATTTGATATTTAAATATCAAAAATATCATGTAGGGTAGCATCCGGACTGAACATTTGTAGAAAGTACCAGAACCGTTTCGAGTAAACTTGTCAGAAAAAGGACAAAACCTAGTCGATATATATGGCTGTAAAATCCTTACATAATTATTATAAAACAAGTCCCCCGCCGTGTCTGTCTTAACGCGATAAACTCTAAAACTACCGAACGGATTTTCAAACAGTTTTCACTCATAGACGGAGTGACTCCTGAGGAAGGTTTTGGTGTATAGTTCATTGAGATTTTGTGTAAATTGAACGATCATTTGTAGAAAGTACCAGAATCGGTTCGAGTAAACTTGTCCCATCAAATTATGCTACCCGAGAAATCTAAACAAATAACGAGAAAGCTTTATAGCTGACTAGACACGACGAAATCGGTGTCAAATTTAATTCAGCCACTTGGTTTAATAACACAGATTCTATTATTCACGGCCGTAACCTAAAATCCTTAGTATCTGAACGAGCTTGAGCTTGTTTAGTTCTTCGATAATCGATTAGGTATTACAATGTTGCTTTTAACCTCCCGGGTCGAACTGAATGGGGCATAGACACAACATAACATAACATCACGCCTGTATTATTACCCCAAGGGGTAAGATCTAAGACTCAACCCACATTTGGCCAGCTATGTTTGAGTCCCATGTAATAGGGGGCGAGCCTATTGCCATCAACCGGGCACAAATCCAGATTCCGGGCGGCTTCTGAGAAATTCCTGATGGAGAAACACAATAACATTTTGCCCTACCTGGGAATCGAACTTAGGACCTCAAGACCTCATGCTTAGCAATAGTGCTTGCGACTACTAGACCAACGAGGCAATGTAACCTAAAAACCTTGGTATCTGAACTATCTGAACGAGCTTGTTCAGTGCTTCGAGAATCGATTAAATATTTCAATGTTCGTATTGACCTCCCGGGTCGAACTGAATGGGGGGTCATGGAGATAAAATAAAATGTACCATCGATCATAGCTTGTGATTGATAGCGATAGCTAAGTACTTATTTTTGTAGATTTAACATTGACATATTGCTTGTGGGGTAACAACCTTTCGTGACCGCGGAAGGAATTGTGTTTTTTTTTTTTTTTTTGAGGGTGGGAAATCATCAAATAACTTCTCCCGCTCTGGGCGGAGCGGGAGGGCGTGTCAGACTCTTACTGACTAAAACCCACCCGTGTTCCTTCGGTTGCCCTGTTGCCGGGGGTCACGATCTCCCTTTCGGTTTTCTTCGCAACCCCGGCAGAATTGTGATATTTGATGGGGGTAAATGTAAAGAGACACGAGGAACGGGGTGTATAGTTCTCTCATCTTCTATAAAAAAGGGAGGATCCTTCGACCAGACGAGTGTTGGGCTAATGCCCAAGGATTTGATGTCGGAATGTTGTATAAATGCTGATCGCGCGGTAAATCTGTTGGCGTGATGCAGGATTTGTGTGACGTCAGGTCTTTGATGCGTAGTTCGCAAATGGCATTGTAAATGTCACCACAAATCCATATTTATAGATTTGTAGAAGAATTCACTGGTTTACGATGACCAGCTTTTGCCCATGGCTTCGCCCGAGTGGAGGTTGGAAATAATCCCACGGAATTATTACCGGGATAAAAAAGTATCCTTTGTCCAGGTCATAGTCTACCTGCGTGCCAAATTTCATCGAAATCCGTTCAGCCATTAAGGAGTAAGAAGGTAACAGACAGATTTACTTTCGCATTTATAATATTAATATATATAGTATGGCTTTGGTTTTCTAAACATGCATCTGGTGTCAGAGTCTTAAAGCAGTCTTATGGACCTCAGACATGGCATCACATGCCGTCGAGAAATATCTCTCAGACATGCCGTTTTCCTCACGATGTTTTCCTTCACCGTTTTTGAAGCAAGTGATAATTATACAATACGCACATGAATCTGAAAAGACAGAGGTGCGTGCCTTGGGTTCGAACTCGAGAGCTTGGCCGTCCCACGGTCACAACTCACATCAGGCTAGCACTGCTGCCACTTTACTGAAGACGCTAAGTAATTGCTTCATAGAAATTATAAACTGCAGCCATCGTATGGACATGAGTACAGGTTTTCACATGCGCAGGTACCAACTCTAAGTGCATAAAATATGCGTCTAAAGTACCGCTAACTACGATGTTCGCAGTTTATGGTTATCCAGACAACTTCCAAATAAGTCGATCGTGAGAAAAGTCCTTTCTAGCAGTTTATAAGTTTCTTCGTTTCGTGGTCTTCAAGTGAAAGTAGATAAACATCTATGCTAATACAATAAAGCTGAAGAGTTTGTTTGAACACGCTAATCTCTGAAACTACCAGTCGGATTAGAAAAAATCTTTTTGCATTTGATAGCCCGATTCTTGAGGAAGGTTATAGGCAATTTTACATCACGCTACAACCCTTAGGAGCTGAACAAAAGAAAAAGCGAAAACGAAGTAATAGCGCCGGCGGGCGATGCTATGCGACGTGGTGGAACGGGGGTCGAGGGAGTTTTATAAAAATGTGGCTGTTATTTTATATTGTGTATCTTACGACTTCCACGCGAACGGAGTAAGGGGCAGAAGCTAGTCGATATATATGGCTGTAAAATTCTTACATATTATAAAACAAAGTCCCCCGCCGCCGCGCCGTGTCTGTCTGTCTGTCCGTACGCGATAAACTCTAAAACTACCGAACGGATTTTTAAACAGTTTTCACCCATAGACGGAGTGATTCCTGAGGAAGGTTTTGGTGTATAGTTCATTAAGATTTTGTGTAAATTGGCTTAAATATCGATCATTATTGAAGAAGTCGGAAAAAAACATGCCGACTGGGAGCTTTACTGGCGTGCGCCGCGTAAACCGCAAAAGATACATAAAATTTATGTTCTACAGTATTGTTCATCTTAAAAAGTTCAACAAAAAAGTCCGCAATGACATATGTCTATCTTCTAAGGATGACCCACAGTAACCATTATTATCTTTCAGAATTTGATAAAAATTTAATTATTATTTCCGAAGCTATTTTGACCGGCATTACATTAATACTTATCCAATAAAATGTGTTATTTAAATTGGGAATTTAATTTAGATTAAAATATTGGACATCATATCATTTAAATTACACATAGTTCGCAATAAACGACTTTGACTTTGAATTAATAGTTTAAAAGATATCACAGATTCAAAATTACGCGTAACTACATAATTATGGTTGACGGTAACGCGGGCGCAGCGGTATTAGTCAATGACTTTTCCTCGGCTATTAGGTATGTAATTCCGGTAGTACGTTCTCGTGAGATATTTTTCGACATCCATGCGGGCGAAGCCGCAGGCAAAAGCTAATAAGTAATAAAATAGAGGTCTTGTGTAGAGTAGCAAGCAAAAAGTTGCACGAGCATTGTGTAGTAGAAAATTTGCGGTCGTATGCGGTTTGGTGTGAAAGTTTATATGCAAATCGAATGTCTGATGTTCTTTATGTTTTAGTACATAGATGTATGATGGATGACATGCACACATAAGGTTTTTTATTTCTCGCAAAAACGTTGGTAGAAATTTGGTTACGTTTTACGTGTTGGCACAGAAGAGGGAAGAGTCACACGGGGTTTCACGGGATGCTAAGCTGGTTATGCGAAAATGACCTTCAGATTTTACCTATTTTTGAAGTGATATCTTCTGTAGGCGCGTTGAGCATTTTTGAGATGGGAAAAAACAATTGAACTCGCGACACTGTTACCGACACCTCATTAAAAGTATTTCCTGCACAATAAAATTGTTCAAGTTTTCACTTCTGTTGGCATCCCGGAGTGCCACTGCTTTTTTTTTGTTGTTGTGAACTTGCTCGCACATATAAAGTACAGTCAAATAAAAACGGATTGAAACCAATTATAACAAAAAGATTATTTCGACCAACAAAGCAAAAAAGGTAAAAAAAATACAATTCAAAAGACCACATACACAAATTACAGACTTCATTATTCCGTACGTGAACCATAGAGCAATGGTTCGGGTACTGAAAATCGAACCTCTGCGCGAATGCCCTCATGAAGTCAGGATGTTGCTGGAGATAGCCCGAACCAGGGATGTGCGTCCAATCCATATAGGAGACAAGCATTTTCTTGAATAGGTATTCAATCTTTTATTTTAACAAAAAAAGAACAAAAAAATGACGATACTTTTTATTTATTGCTTTCCTTCTGAACTTCGTGCCATCTCATACTTAACAAGTATGAGATGGCACATGATGACATAATACTCATTATTACCATATTTGTAAGACGTAACTTATGAAGACTGTATTGATTTCAATAAAAAAAAAATACGTAAGAAAAGTACTATTTACGAATTTATTTATCGAGGTGTCGTCGAAGATAGATATTAGGTATGTATCCATGTCATGGTTGTGTAATCAACAAAAATGGGGGTAGAAATACATAATGTAAGAGGTTACCGAATCTAGAATTCTAGATGGAGTGAACAAAATGTGGGACTTATCGCGTGTGCCGACAACGGATATCTTTCTACTGTTACGTCCGTCCCCTACCATTGGTGTTTCTGATAAACATCTAGATACTGGACAGGGGTTTCCTAAGGAATTCAAATCAACCCCTCACTCGTCAATTGGTCGCTTGAACGGGAGAGTTCACTTTAGAGCTTCATTTCCATATGTCACTGGTTCATATCCGGCTCGAAGGACCACAAACAGTAGAAAATGAAAATGCTGTTGAAAAGTAAAATAAACTAATTTGTTGCACTAGTTTGAAATAAACAGGAAAAAAGATTGCACCATAGAAAACAAAATTAGGTGTCCAACTAGATTCAAATACATATGAAGAAGGTTGTATGAAACAGCGTAAAATAATATTTGCCATATTATTGAACTAAGCATTCAAATCATACAGAACACACACTTGGGCCTTTTCTGAAAAAAAAGGCAGGAGAACTTAAGTCCCTTTGTAGCAATTAGGGAATACCCAACAAACAATAATCAGTTCTGAAGAGTAATGAACGTTGAAGGATGAACAAGTCGTTTGATTGGCCCCAATAGCGAAAACATTGCCCCTAGCAATAGTATGCCATTCCTCTTTAGCTACCAGACTACAATTACACTATAAAACATTATTTATTGAGTGCTATTCGTGACTTACTCGTTAATAACCTTCAAACCCTTGTTACTAATAAAAGGGATACTGTTTCATAATATCATATTAGAGCACCTTTATTTTTGTTTTCGTGGGGATATTCGCATGGGTTGCCCTTTGTCTGGGAGGAACAGAGGGTGATGCCAGACTCCTACCCACTGCTATTTACTTAAATTCGTGTTCCTACTTTTAATGCCTTTTTTTAGGCTGTACATGGTTTTTCAGTCAATTACAGAACTTGCTTAAAATAGGGATGATGACTAAAAATTTATTTTTTGTCCGTTAGTTTATAAAAAAAATATTGGACACGTATTCTTTCTTTTGTTACGTAATCAATAGATTACGGCGATACTAAAATGTACCATGACGTCACGAATATGTAGATTTTATACTTACTTGTGACGTAGCAACCCCAACTCCCCAGCTTTAATGCGTTTTATCTAAGTCATTTTTTATTAATATGAGAAAGCAAAAAATACGTGTCTAATATTTTTTTATTATCTGATTGACGGAGTAAATAGAATTTCTTTTTTTACCCAGGCAACATCATAAATACCAGCTACATCGCTACCAATTTCCCTTTTCAGGTTCACCTTAACATTTGACACTTTAAAACAATAGCTAATTGGAATTACGTGTCTGTGTCCGTAACTCCGATTACCGCACGATCGAGTGCGATTAGTCGCGGTGTTCGGTTACATTACAGATTTACCGAATAAAGTGTGCAGCCAACAAAATGGTGTAGTCGCTACTGCTTAGACTTGTCGTAATCTATTACAACAAAGACTTTAGTGGCTAGTTCAAATAACATGATTAATCATTTATCAGTTTACCGAACGAATTAATCGCAATTGTTTTTTTTTTCGTGGACCTTTACAACATTCAAGATACATTCTGTGGCAACCCTACAGTAGAGATTTTTTATTTTCTTTAAACCAACCACAAAGGCGGTAAGTATAACCCTACAATTTCAGGGCGTATGATACGCCCATTCTAAGTTTAAGTATCTTGAACATCACAGACTACGGTGAAGGACAACATCTTAAAGAAACCTGAACTTATAGTTAATATAATATATAGTCCGAAATCGCCAATCTTCTTTGAGCGAGCGTGGTGATCAGTGCTCGTGCCTTCTCTGTATGAGAAGAGGCCTTCGCCTTGCAGTGGGACAATCTTCTTCTTTTCATCTGGTTAGTGACTAACCTGGTGTCAGTCTTAAAGCCGCCCATGGACCTCTCACTTGGCTTCACATGCCGTCGAGAAATATCTCTCAGGCATGCCGATTACTTCACAATGATTTCCTTGACCGTTTTTGAAGCAAGACAATACGCACATAAATCCGAAAAGTCAGAGGAGTGTACCTTGGGTTCGAACTCAAGACCTATGACTTGTCAATCCAACGGTCACACTATCACTGCTACGTGGGACAATAATAGGCTGGTATTATTATTATTATGTTACGCCCAATTATTTCTTTTTCTATGCCAAAACTTTTCTCTTAGTTTAAATGAAGAAATTTATCAAACACATAGTAGGGTTCAGGATGGCATTCCAAAGGGTTCTTTAAAGGTCGACACAATCTTCAATGTGGTAAATGTCAGAAGCGTGTGTCGTTATCACTATAAATACATTGCGATCTGATAAGCTGTCTGGCCTGATGTGTTTGTCTTTCACTAAGCTCCTATTGGTATTGGGGACTGGATATTACCCACCCGTACCGCGCCCGTGTGGCCCATCACACAGAGGAGGCCGCAGTTCGAGCAGTGGGAACGTTATTGACTGATTATGTGAGCTGTGGATATTTTTCTGGTTTGGGGATGTCAATGCCTCATTCTGACGTCATAGTGATTATCTAAAAATTTGTGATTATCTTAAATTTTGACTGTGTACATAGAAAACGTCACAAACTATATGTAATGTCACAAAATAGTGTATTTTTATTGCGCTGTGCAAAGTCAAATAATTTATTTCAATTAGGCACATAAAAGGCACTTTTGAACGTCAAAATTTACAAAAAATAGAATCGAAGCTAGTCACTCCTTCCGAAAGGTAGTTTTCGTATGGAGAAGAATGGGCAAGAAACTCCACCGTTACTCTTTTAAAATGTTTTACAATATTTTGTATACACTAATTAAATAAGTGTATGTGAAGACTATGCAGATGGAATAAGATAACTATACCACAATAGATAAAAAGAATTAAAAATTAAACAATGACAGATAAATTAATTATGTGATGGGTACATGGTGCTCACGTATTTACAAACATTGTAAAAGTATACGATGTTAATTACTATTTTTTTACAAGTAATTAATAATAAGTCAGTGTGTGAGTTCAAGTAATCCAAAATATAAAATCAATGTTATAAAATTATACACCTAAATCTGCAACCAGTTTGATTTCGTCTAGACTCTAAAATTGTCATATGGAGCAGAACCAGCATGTTTCGAGTTGACCCATCAAAATGTCATAATCATAAACTCACACTAAGGATGTATGTAAATCTGGCATTTTCTTGTGAGCTATTAACATCTCTCATAAATAGTAACAGTTATCCTAGACATCTCGGTTTGCACGCAAGGCTTCAGGATTTCAGGATTTTCAGGCCACATTTTGCGCAATTTTTGAAGTGAAAACTCCTTTAGGCATGTTAGGCATTTTCGAGATGGGACTAAACCATTGATTTCGCGACACCGTGATGACACCACCTTTTGACCATTAAAAAGACATCAACGCGTTGATTACCGCGGTACCGATGTTTTTTCAAGTTTTCACTTCTGTCGGCACTCCCGAAGTGCTTTTTTTTAAAGTTAAGTAAATCGTAAATTTTTCAGACATCTTGAATTACTCGTTATGCCATTGATTTTATTTCAGCGTGTACCCATTTTTTAATTAATCACCATCGCTGCAAATTACAAATACCATTTCGTTGCAATTACTACGGTTGACTAATTAGTCAGAATTTTATGTAACTTATGGCAACATTGTATTTACGAAAACACGTTCGTCGGTGTAATTAATCATATTTGCTAATGCATTTGACTGATATCGATTAATTTTCTGATACACGCAAGTATTTTCATAAGTGCGAATTGAAAGTAAGGTGATGATTTTAATCCTAAAACTGGTGGCTCATCTTGTTTTTTTGAAGTGAAAACTTCTTTAGGCGCGTTGGGCAATTTTAAGGTGGGACTAAACCACTGATTTCGCGACACTCTGATGACACCTCATTTTTGTAAATGCGATTGTGCTCTTTATATATATTACGTTACCGATCAATGTTCCATGCAAGCATTTTTACTTTTAAAGGTTTCGGAAGTTTTTTTTTTTTTTTTTGTCAACGCGTTTGTGCTCTTTATTTACAAGTTCTATACAAGTTTTTTTTTTTTTTCCTCCAAGGCGATCTTGTTCAAGTTTTCACTTCTGTCCCAGCAATTCCTCTATGGTGGCACATATTTTAGCTGTATCATATTCGATTCAATTCATATCAAAATCATATTTGGTGTAAATATTGCCGCATGAAAAAATGAAGACAGTTTTATAAATGAAATGAGACTGTTATTTTTTATTTCGACAGTTTAAATGTAATTATACAAAACTGTCAAACAGATGAATTGCGTAATATGAATTGAACGCAGATAATATTATGAATTGTCAGTTTGTAATAGTTTGTGTGATTCATAATATTATCATATTGTGATTCTGCTAAAGCGGCCGTTTTAGGCCTCCTGAAGAATGAATCAGAAATATTCAGAAACCACAATCTGGAGTCTCTTTACGACCCAATAAAACTAGTCTTCAACCGAACCAATTCTAAAGAAACATTTATTGTTTATACAAGCTCCTTGCAGTACGGTTGCGACAGATATCACTTGAAACATGACAAGTCAGACCAGTTAGCCATTACTCAAAAATAGAAAGAGAATGGTGAGGGACGGCAACGACTTAGTAACACGCAAGGCTGATGACTGTCCACTTACAAACACCCTATTATTTCGGAATCTATAGCTTCTTTGCAAAAATATAGAGATTACAACACTTTTTAACGTGTTTGAACGGATAGAGAGAGGTGTAGTCTTGTAAGTACCCCTCATTAGCTTCTACAGGTGCTATAAGAATAGTTTAAGGGATTATTATTAAGATGGCATTAACATAACACTTTAAACTGCCATAATAACATACTTAACTCATCAATTTGCCTATTTCTGTACTAGACCGTTCGTAAACCCACTTAGAAGTGGATATTTTAAAGCTGAAACAATTTTAAAGATCAGACCAAAATAAAAATAAAACCGGTCAAGTGCGTGTCGGACTGCGCACAATGAAGGGTACCGTAGTTGGGATGAATTTATCCCAAATACAAACTTAACATTGTAGTTGAAATACATGTTCTCCCATACATACCAAATTTCCAACTGCAAATGTAAGTTTGTGCACACAATATTGTGAGATTTGCCATGTTATTTTAAGACCATAGACTTCTTATAGGTTTTTTGTAAACTATGAGTGAAGAACCATTCTCTGTAATTTTTTCAACATTTTAGGCTCAGTACTTTCGGAGATACGAGGGAGAATGGTCAATTTTCATCTATTTTCTTAAATATCGTTAAATGTATTTACTTTAAATTTATTTTAAAAAAAATGATATCCTGGAAACCTCTTTCGTTTGATATATCACACGAAACAGTTTGAAGAACTTTTTATTTATATTTTTTTAATTGCCCCAAAAGTGACCCCATATTCAAAATTCAATTATTTACGTTACACATACGTGTTTGGGTCATAGAAATACTTATGTGTACCAAATTTCAACTTAATCGGTCCATTAGATTTGGAGCAAATTGGCTGTGACAGACGAACAGACAGACAGACATCCGAGTGAGTTTCTGTGCACTTAGTGAGGTATAGTTTGATAGTAAATGCTTGTAAATGTGTGCGTGTGAGCGTGTATGCACAGAGCGGAGGTGTAGTTTTGGCATGCTTCACTGTATTGTTCGCAGCTATGTCTTGGTTTTATAATTGGTATGAGCTTTAAAGGTATCCATGTCTTCAAATTAGCGAGTGACGGGGCCTATTGATATATGATTTCACCTTTGTACATTTCACATAATCTGGCAACCCTGTATACGAAATAAATAGGCCGTACTCGCACTATTTCTGTGCTCGAAAATGTCGCACTGTGCTTGCGCAATGTCGGTTACGTTCATCTATAAATAAGCACGGTATACTACTTAGCAAAAGCAGTACATTTCACAATAGTTTGGTCTAATCGATACTAAGATAATGCTGAAATGTAGACCAAGCAATGTTCTAGAATTGAATAAATTAGATACAACATTAATTATTTCGGCCATAAATATTGATAAAATAACTTGGCACGATTCTGTATATAAACGTATACTTATATAAGCAAAATATGGACGTGGGAGGAGAGAAAATATGATTAATATAAAACCTGGAAACTAATAAAGATTTGAGATATTAAACTAATTGACGCAATCATATTAGCTTACTAAGTCAAATAACAAACATGAAGTTAATATTTATTCACAAATTCAAAGTTAAACAATTTGTACAGACAACACAAAAAGCTAATGCTAACAACAAATACAGTAGAACAATATTTTGAATTGGAATTACAAATGAACATAAGAATTATTTACTTATATTGTTCAAGCACGTGGATGGAAATACAAACAAATGTGTTCGAACCAAAGCAGGCATTTTAACTTTGTGTAAATATAATATTTTCATCACCACCGCTCTCAAAAACGGTGAAGGAAAACATCATGAGGAAAGGCATGTCCTGGAACCAAAAATTCGAAGATATGTGACATCTACCAACCCGCACTGGGCTCGTGATAGATTACAGCCCACTTCCTCTCGAAGAGAGGAGGCCTGTGTCCGAGCAGTGGGAACATTATAGGCTGATTTTGCTAAAGCTGTAAAGAATTGTTCTAAGTACTATATAATTTTGTACACTACCATTATTGATTAACACTAACACAAGAATCTTTGCCAGTTTCGGAGCGTATCTCTTCATTCTATAAGAGTCGTTTCTTGCAGAATCGAGCAAACGATTTATAAGCAAAATGTAACAAAATGTTTTAAATCTTAAGAACCGAGCATTACTTACATGAAAAATAGATTGCTTTGCTTTGATTGCTTCGCTCGATTACTACAACTTGATAAAACATGAATATTTCTTTATTATTTGTATATTTAATATGAAGGTATTGTACATAAACCTATCAGAAGAAATTCTTTAAATGAAGATGGAAACCGCATCAAAATCCGTAGCGAAGTTTAGAAGAACAACGCGGTCACACAGAGAGACAAAAGAAGCTACTTTAATTTATAATAATATGTATGGAAACATAGATTGATAGATAGACAGAATACTGTTTTTCATGTACACCATAAAAATTACAGATATAAATGTAGAAATTTTATATAGGGTGACATAATTGGAAGTCTTATCTCTAGAAGCGGTCTTTTACATGCAACTTTTGCACAGATGAAAACCAAGACCTGCCAATAACAAAGTGAACTAAGTAACAGTCCTTCAATGTGGAGCAGGCATTGTGAGACAACTTCAGTCTAGATTCCAGACCGTGGCGACAGACCAGTCTAGACTGAATGCGAGATGCCGTCTTAATAATACGTATGGCCTATTTAAGATCTATGCGGCAAAAGGATACTTCGATATTTATTACTTGGTAAAATTATGTAACGGCATATATTTTACTTACGTCATGAATGTAATTGGTTGTCTTTGAAGTAGGGAATGTAATTTACCTGAAACAAATAACAATAAATTAATAAATTGTATTATCCCAAAAACAAGATAACAAAACATCATTATTTTCTTGCCCTTTTCCCAAATTATTTGGGGTCGACTTAAAAAGAAAGAAAAATTGTTTATTCTGCGCAAACTGAACGCACATTACAAAAAATATTACTTATATTATAATGCACTTTCACAAATTAGCCAAAAGCCTCGTAACCAAGTAGTAGAAGTATGTCAAGATTGTCTATTGCTTGAATGTTAGAGCCATAGACAATTCTCTATTGCTTCTCTTTTTCTTCTTCTTTGCTTCTTTATTAATCGTCATCTTGGTAGTCACTCACTTTTTAGCTATAATCATCTTCCACACAGTCCATCCATCGTTTCTTTGCTCTTACCCTACTCTTATAGCTCTCCACAGTCATACTTAAAAACTTTCCTCACGACATTTTCCTCATTCCTCCGCAAAAACTATAAGTAATCAGTTGTATATAATGAACTCGTAGAAGGTAACAAACTATATCCTTTACAGAATGCTCTCCAGAAAAACCTTGAACCAACCAGACTCCGTAGGATGAACAAAGGACAATATACAATTCTCCGTTTGTCTCCTAAGGCCATCTGAATCTGGCCCTAGTTACCGACATACCAGCAAAATTAATATTGATGAACTCATTCTACTGATTAATTAAGTACGGCGATAAGGTAAAAATCTGCAGTATGTGAGGTCACTTCAATAAGAGAACTCCCTCTATTACCCCATTGAGATAAACTAACGACTTCGTCAATAAATACAATGTTGGCGATTCTAAATTTATCTCATGTAGATCTTATTTAAGGCAAAGCATACAGGGTGGCAGGGACATCGACGCGAAAACTGTTACCATGAATTCAGTACGTGATTCTGAAGCCCCAGCGTTGAACATTTTCGTCGTTTATTTAAAAAAAAACTGCTGTTTCATAGAAAAGTGACCTACGCGGTCAAAATGTATGGAAAAGCAGATTTTTTTTTGAAGTGAAAACTTCTTTAGGCGCGTTGGACATTTTTGAGATGAGAGTAAACCATTGATTTCGCGACACCATGACGACACCTCATTTTTGTAAACGCAATTATGCTCTTTATTTATATTACGTTACTGATCAATGTTCTATGCAAGTATTTTTACTTTAAAGGTTTCGGTTTTTTATTTTTTTGTAAACGCGATTGTGCTATTTATTTAGATAAGGTTACGGACCAATGTTCTATACAAATATTTTTCTTCCACCAAGGCGATCTTGTTCAAGTTTTCACTTCTTTCTGCACTCCCGGAGTGCCACCATTTTTTTTTTTTATAAACTACGAAAATTTTCAGCGCAGAGGGGTTCAGAATCACGTACTGAATCTTGTATTTAGGTTGCGTTACCACCGGTAATGACGTCAGTCTTTTGTCTGGTCAAAAGGGTCAAGCGTTACACTCTTTATGTTTTATTTAGATAAAGGCTTGTTACACAGACGCATAGGTAAGCATTTTATACTAAGTCCTACTTGTAGTATTAGTGTACTTTAAAGATAAAGAATTATGATGAGACCGCCTATTTTTCATTTGAATGTCATTGAAAGCGTGAAATTCACAGCGAGTTTGTACTCTTGGTTACCACAAATAAAACGCACGTCGCTTCGTGAGATAAAAATACTATATCTAACTTATGGAGTCTTGAGTCTACCAAGTCAGGATACTGCAGTTATAAAATAAATATAATTGAAAGAACATTCATCTCACAATAAAACCATCTCATACAACAATTTCCTCAAGTATTTTCTCAGCGCGAAAATGCATTGTGAAGCAGCAAGCGTAGTTTACAAGTCGAGCGAAGCTGGGCACGTCATGTTTTACAAGTAACGTAGGCTAGACATGTTAACTGTTTTTGTATCTTGTGATCTAGAGGTCTATTATGTAGAAATCTAACCGTGAAAACTGTGTCCGTATGAATTGAGGAGCCATGTCTCATATACTATAGTCCTTGCGCGACTGCTAGTCACCCCCTGAAGGAAGGCGCCATTGATAAAATTGGCAGGCTGAGTTAGCTTGGCCTTTGTCTACCTCCCCCGTCTCACCGCTCACATACTTCAGGCGGTAACTAGCAGTCGCGCGCGGACTTTACCTCTATTAGTAGGTTTAGTAGTAAAGCCGTCTTTGTAGGATCGATCCTAGAATTTGCAGAACGTTAAAGGTAGCTCCTCAATTTAGACGTCATAATTGAAGAACCACCCTAGAACTCGAAAACTAGCCGATAATAGACCAGCCGGGCTATTCTTCAAAAATCTCATCGTGAATACCTATGTGAAGTGAGCTGTCAGCTCAAGTGGAATGACACCTCACTTCAAACTCACATAACCTAAGTTTTTTTTTGATCGGCTGGTCTAGACAATTTAGTCAAATCAAATAATTTATTTCGGTCAAACATCCATATTGTATTAGTATAAAAGCCTAGAAAAATATGTTAGTATCATTAAAAACAAAAAACAATATTAAAATCAAAACCAAAAATTAAAATTAAATTACAATTAAATCAAAAATGAAATTACAAATAAAATCGAAATTATGTCTAGACTAAAACATGACCATACCTTATCTTCTACATCAATACCAATCAGTCACCATTAACAGTCATCGGTATCATTTAGCCGACGTTCGCACGGACGTAATAAAATCGCGGCGGGATTTAATCGCGCACTGGGTTTTCAACTCTTAGTGTTAAGCCGAGCGTTGAGAATAGAATAGAATAGAATAGAATATTTATTTGCGTAAAACATGGTATACAGGGGTGTTAAATATGAATTGAGGCACAAGCATGTTTAGCTAGGATAAAACATAGCATGCAAAAATTTTAAAGACAAGCAACAACAATCGTTCAACATTTTTTATCTATAAATTCTTTTAAACTATAAAAAGAATCCAATGCGCTGAGACGCACTCTCGTCCCAGCTCGTTGAAAAAATATACTGTTGGATTTTCAACTCTCGGCGCTAAGCACAGCGTTGAAAATACAGTGCACGAAAAAAATCGCCGCGATTTTATTACGTCCGTGCGAACGTCGGCTTAGTGGGCTTAGCCGATTCTCTATTTAACGTGGTTTTAAAAAGTTTGACCTTTATACGAAAGGCGGTCAAGTGCAAATCTTTCATCTTCGTCGATAATGGCTACAAAGTATTTTGTATGCATCTTGGAAGACATTAGCAAAGCTTTGGCCTTGGTCGCGTATTTTCTGCAATATTTCATCTAGATAAGTACAAAAAAAAAAAAAAAAAAAACAATATTTAAGTTATAGTTTCCTCTCCAATTTCTAATGCTCATTACTTTCCTAAATCATTTGATAGCTTGTCAAACATAATTCCAATAGTCAACCACATTAATCGTGATTGCAAACTATCGGAAATCGTAACGTACCTAAGTTCGGTGCTTATGTATGTTCATATTGGAATCTATTTCGGACGGACATGATAATTGGCCCAGACTAGGAACAACACTTTCCCTATGTCCGGTAATGCGAAATGTCGGCTAAGCTACATGTTTCGGTCTAGATTCTGAATTTCATATACATTTGGCTACCAAACTGCGCTGTCATTTGAGAGAAATTGCCAAATTATTGAATGGAAAAAAGTACAGTTGTCTAGACAAGTTGAAGTGTTTTTTTTAAGTGAATAGATTGTAATGTTGCTCAACAGTAATATTACTAAAATTCTTTTTAAATTCGTGGTTAAAACTCGGTAGGACAGGACTGACTTTGATCAACCTTGTAGTAGGTAATTCCTCATGACGTTATCACAGAACCAAATCAATCTAATAACTCCTGAGGTGTTACCAAACAGTGCAATCTTTGTTATCATTACAAACAACAGGATGGTGAGAAGTATGAACTATAGCGGGGACAACGACCTCGCAGTGTCAAAAGCGTTCAATAACATTATTTTCAGGTCGAAATTAGAAGTATTAGGTAGTCAACAACTTGCGTGACGAAAGCCTTCGAGCCTCGGATTAACGACCCCTGGTCAGGTGGTCAGGTGTTCCGGTTGGAGAGAAACTTAATCCATTTTTAAACAGTACTAAATTGGTAAGTGAATTTAATAATTAATGAAAGTTTTAAAACTGCTACGGCTAGACGGACCATGCGTGTAATTGCTGGAACGATTCACCCTTTGTGGGGTGTTTACGCAAATTTGACGATAGTAGACTATCCTAAAATAGCAGTGTTACGCGTCTGTAGCCTGATTAGCCGCTGGTTCGGAACAAACCACGCCATATTACGATGGTCCGATCTCCGCCTTCATTGACGCATAGGAAAAGTACTGCATTTCATCAAGAATTACCAATACGTCATATTAGCAACAGATAATGGTATGCTTTCTAAAAACATGACTTGGATTTTAACAAAACAAAGATATTTTGCTTTGAAAGTGCCGCTCTCTCGCAAAGAAGTGAAATTGAACCGCGTAATGCAAGATACTTCAATACACATAAAAGTATACATTCTGCAAGTACAATCATTTTTATTGCGAAACGTATAAAATGAATAAAAGATACTTGTAGACTTCATAAAATAAAGTGAGATCAAAATAAAACTAATGGACTAACAATGCACTGTGACTAAAAACTATAAAACATTGAAAAGGTCAAACAGTAAAACTAAGTACAATTACTATTGAGCACCTTCAGTTTTTGACCTAGAACAAAAAAGCTTCAAACACTCGGTTACGTCACTAATATCCGCGACTGTAACATCCTTTTTATTATTTTCGAGTCATGATACAAATATTCAATAGCTAAAGAGGATTTCATAGATGCGGTGGGAACTGACATACAGTCCGTCTATAAAAGTTTAAAAATAAATATTATTATGAGTAATATAGCTCCATATGTAAATGTCGATCGGTCGATCAATGTCCTCGAAGACGGGTAAGGAATGAATGACATCCGTTTCCTTTGTAGCAGTGTAGAACAGCTTACAATGACCTTTGCCGTCAAACAAACGAGAAATTGTTTTTGTGACGATCGTCCATTAATTTAATTAGGAGGTTTTATTGGTTGAAGGCAAATTGCCGTCTAATATAACCCAAATAAAAGTTTTATGTTTCATGAGTTCAAATCCCCTTGGCTTTTGACTTTGGTAACTATTTAAGGTATATCTCAAAATGAGTCAATTATTATGAAATATTAAGAGGAAAATGAACCTAAAAATCAATTACGCACACTGAGAACCGTTAAGATTTCTGTATTAAGGTCAAAATGACGCAATTACTAAACTTAACAAAACCGGGTAATGATTGGTAAGCAACGATCGTGTCTGAAACAAACTGAGTAATAATCCCAACATTGATGATCTCACAGCAATAAATCAAACGTAACGAACAGATTCAACAAAAGACAAAACAACTGCTTCAAATACAATCACTTAACTACTTCCCACCCAAAACATCTCATCCTTAAAGCTTACTAAACGTATGTCACTAACAGGATATCTAAACAATAGTAAACAATTATCTAAATGCTAACACAATTCCGGCGATTGTCGTGTCCGGCGCATTCCGGCAGGATCACACACAATCGCCGGAAGAACGTTCAGTTCCAATACAAGATTGCCTGACCTCTCTAATGTCTGCTTAGCTTAAAACTTATACTAAAAGATGATCATTTCATATTGTCATCTTTTAGTACTAGGCTAAGACTGTGGTTACCAGCTAAGAACCATTTGTAATCATTCCTCCGTGGATTTGCTGTGCCCGACATGATCCAATGACCATGCCTCCATAAAACTTTCCATCTAGTTCATATTTTGGAATCCAATAAATATATTAACTGCCTCGTTGGTATAGTGGTCAAAGTGTTATTGGGTTTTCCATCAGGAATTTCACAGTAGCAGCCCAGAGTCTGGATTTGTACCCGGTTGATGGCAATAAGCTCGCTCCCTTTTACATGGGACTTAAAAATATCTTGCGAAATGTGAGTATTGAATTCAGAGGGCAACAGAAAGATCTTGCTAAGAGAATATATTGCTCATTACAGCATTATTTGATGCATTCATTGATACTACATACAGCGACAATTATGTGGTTCGTTAAGAATTTACAGTGCTTATTATGACTGTCAATGGACTATTGAAGAATAAGGACAGTATATGCTTCCACAGTATATAGAAATAAGAATCAGAGGGAGTTAAGTGATTATGGCAACAAAATTGTTGCTACACTCACAAAATATCACAAAGGGAAGAATATTATGACCTTAAAATCCACAATAGTCGATTATTGATTTCTTAGAAAAGGTTTTCCAAACTACTCCGCTATGTCAAGAACGTCTGTATATACAAAATAATTTCGTGAACAGCTGTTATTGACAGCCCTTCAAAAGTTTATCTTTTTGAAATCATTACGCATTGTCTGGGCTTTGACTACGAGACAAGAACGTCGATAACTTCGTAATCGATTCTGATTAAATAATTATGACTCTTCTACCTAGATCGTGACATGTGCTCAAAACTGCCAGGCGTTTCATCACGGAGAGAATTCATTTGGGAATATTATCTGTTATGTTGCAAGTGTTAAGGTTGAAAATGTAATGTCGAGGGTTTTATATTGAGATAGCAGGGCTAGTATGAATGTTCTCTGATTTGAGCTGACAGACAACAAGTGCTCAATTGAGAAGTGAATGAAACTATTGTGATCGAAATAACGTATCGTTTGAGGACCATTTGAGTTATTGCATGAACGTTGGACTCTTAAAATTGATATGACTTGAGATAACGGCTGTTGGTACGGAGGTCGTGTTATTATAGCTTCAGTTTTTGCAGACATCTTGATTATCCTTTTTGCAGGACCTCCTTAGATCTTAGTGCGACAAAAACTCTGATGAATAGGCTATCATGACTAATTTTTAAATTTATAATTTTGTATTATATGACATTGATTTTACATTCTGTGATTACTTCCTCACACACCGACTTATTAATTTTAAAAACATTAGGAAAATCGTCTACTTTTACTATGTTTGTAAATATGTGAGCACCATGTATCTATCATATAATTAAATTATCTGTCGTTGCTTCATTTTTAATTCTTTTTACCCATTGTGGTATAGTAATTTTATTCTAGGTGCATCGTCTTCACATATAATTATTTAACTAATGTACGTACTAATACAAACTATTGTAAAACATTTTAAAAGAGTAACGGTGGAGTTTCTTGCCCATTCTTCTCCATACGAAAACTACCTTTTGGAAGGGGCGACTAGAATCAATTATATTATTCTGTAAATTTTGACGTTCAAAAGTGCCATACATGGGCCTATTTGAAATAAATGTTTTGACTTTGACTTTGACTTTATTCATTTCAGCCCAAACGTGCCGCGCAGCATCAGGAAGCTTTAGGGAACAATTATTTTTCCCAGTTCTCGTTATCAAGACGTTAAAGATAAAAGCTATAGGTATCATAATTTTGATAACGTATACGTACGTAGTTGAGAGCAGTGGTGGCCCAGTGGGAATGGCCCCGACTTACCGAGTTGTAGGTCGTAGATTCGAACCCAAGCAGGCGCTTTACTTTGTGTAAATAATTTCATCACCACTGCTCTCAAAACGGTGAAGGAAAACATCGTGAGGAAACCGGCATGTCCAATAGCCCAAAATTCTTAGACATGTGATACCTAACAACCCGCACTGGGCTCGCGTGATAGATTACAGCCCACTCCCTCTAAAGGAGAGGAGGCCTGTGACCCAGCAGTGGCTGACTATTCTATACGTACCTTAGAAGTCTTCCAAGCTACGCTTAAAGCCCGAAATTTATGACAGAAATAAGGTATCGTTATAAACATTAAACAGAACAAAACTTCGCACAAAATTCTCCATCGCAGTAACGTCTAAGATCACCAACTCCATAATTCGTTTAATTTTCCAAACTCAATTGTTACCTTCAAGCAAGCTAAGTAACTCGCTGTAATCAAAGAAATTACCTTTTGCCTCCAAGTTTTTGCCTTGTTCCTAACTATAATTACACTTCTGGTTACCCATTTAGTTAAGACCTTGAATGATCGTGACTGAACGGATAGGTTTCATAAATAATCATGGTTCAAATGGTGGTTTTCAATTAATTATTGACGCTCCGAGCAGCCCGAACCTATTTTAGTAGCCAAATACAGATGAGGAAATGTGTATGGGTAACTATAACAAAGATGCCTAAGAATAAAATCACGCGTAAACGATTAATCTTGAGTTTTCATGGTCAAAAATTCTAAAGAGACGCCATGAAGAGCAGAATTTGTCTCACGAAGAGATAACAGAGCAGAATTAGGACGTACAGGAAGCGATATTTCCATTCTAATAATTATTAATAATAATTTACTGTTGATACACCCATCTATCTTCCTTAGATAACCTAGCTTCGCCCCAGTATCTACTCAAACTCAATCGAACATTCACACATGTCCTTTCATTTTAATTAACGTGACCCAGAAACGGAAAAACTTTTGGAAATGGGAACCAGCCACTGTAAGGCCCTTTATTGCCCAATAGCCCCACGGAGCAATATTGAAATAGGTAGTAAACGTAAATTCAATACAAACAAATTCACACTGAACATAATAGCTACGGACAGGTTTCAAGTGGTCGATTCGTATTGAAAAGCAATGAAACGTAGCGAAGTGGAATGGGATCAGAGCAATTAACGGGCTTTATAATGTTCGCATTTTAGCTAGTTCATTAGAATTACTGATTTTAATGCTAATTTTATTTGTTCTTTACCTGTGAATCGGGAATTGATTTTCTATCTTCAAGTAAATGATGGTGGAAGGATATAAGTGACCGGAGATCGAGCTCAGTGGGTGGTGTATACTTTGAGAAGCATATTTCAAGCAGTTGACTTCTATAGCCTGATGATAGATGATTTTTCAAACATGAAACTGTCAAGACGTTTATGTAGTGGTTATTCATAAATTTTAATCATAACATGTTGAAGTGTTGGCGTAATTATACAGCTGACTATTAAATTAAGATTTCTAATAGTGCGAAACTTGTATGAAATATGAAGAGTGGAAAGCTTCAAGCAGCAAGTCGTCAATGAATCAAATTGTTTTAGTCAGCCCACGCCCAGAAGCTAACGGTTCTTTTCAATACGCTGATTTCTCTATTATTAATTGCATTAAATATGTTTATCTCTTATGTTATATAGTTATTACTGTTCTATTTAAGTGGTAAAAACCGGTGACCTCCTTAGTGACTAGGTCGATGCGTTCCGGGTGTTTTTATTCGAGTTTTTCGGTGACAAAGTACTAAAGGTGGGTAAAAAAGTTGTGGTAAAACCGAATGAGACTAGCACGGACCAGGGAAGCATGGCGGCAAAAGGGAGGAGGGTTATACTTCTTAGCAACAGGTGGGACAATGCTTTCTATGATAATGAGGAGAAACACCCTCTGAGGTAATGGTCTGACCATTACCATCACTGGAGGAGTGACCAGGACTCAATTTAGATGGAAAATGGATTGCATGAGATTGAAATTCTGATACCTTCTTCGGCAAAGGTGTAAATAAAATACGTATTCAGGATCTAAACCCAACAGTTTTATGTACTGCAGTAACTTCTATCAGATGGTAGAGCACAATAAAATATATAGTGACACGTGTATCTGTTATATAAGCAGATGGTACCGTTTGGTACGCTTGGTGGCCTGCAAGACAAATAGGGCGAATCGACAAGCATTTATAGTTTGAACACGAGGTAGGTACTGTCGATTTTGGGAGTGGATAGATATGGGAGAATGAACATGGTGAAAGTAAAAGTTTTAAAAAGATAAGTACTTAAGTACTTACTAAATGTGTGAAAATCCTTAAAAGATCTTTTTTAAATAGTTCAAGTGACTTGGTAGAAATACGGTCGGTTTGAAGGCACTTGTAAATTACAGTAATTTTTAGGATTCCGTAGTAAACAAGGAACCCTTATAGTTTCGCCATGTCCGTCTGTCTGTCTGTCCGCGGATTAGCTCAGAAACTTTTAGTGCTAGAAAGCTGTATTTGGTATGGGTATACATATTAATCACGCCGACAAAGTGGTAAAATAAAGTCATGTTTTTTTAGGCACTTTCCTACGTAAAGTGGGGATGATTTTTTTCTCATCTACTCCTTAGTGTGAGATGTCGTTGGAAAGGTCGTTTAAAAATATTGAGTTTGTAAGAACCATTTTTGGGGGCAGGATCTCTTTCGAAATAAACTTTGCAAATTTTTGTTAGAGTCAAGTGTGTCCTTGCCAGCTAAAGGGTTGGTTTCGGATAATATCCAATAAAATATTATGTGAAAAAATTCACGGACGTAGTATATAATATGTAACGTAATTAAAAAGCAAAATATTTCAGTTAAGATGACTGTACAAATTAACGAGTAATAATTGACCAACTTACATTTGGTAGAACTTATTTTTGCAACCGCACATGTTTTTCAATTACAAATTTTTTTCTTTGGATAAATTCATCCCACCTACGGAACCCTTCATTGTGCGTGGTCCGAGACGCACATTGGCCGGTTCTTTGTTGTTAACGTTATCAAACGAACAAACAGGCACGTTTTACTATCAGCATTTCCAAGAATAAATCATAACACGACAGGTAATAGAATGCATTTCTAGTTTTCTACGTAATCAAAATGAAATAACAGTCTGTGAACGACACACATTGCAATATTAGCAGACAGACTAATGAAGACCGACATTCGATCTTTGCCAATGGCCTCGATTCGGCTTCCGGCCTCAGATTCTCCACTCTTACTTTTTTTTTTAATTTACTTCGGATACACAGTAAAGACAATAAGGTTACTGTGTAAGAAGAGGCATGTCACTCAACCGGGGCACAGGTCGTGTGGGCTTGGCATTAACCCACTTTCCTTAGCCCGTGGGAGGCCGTTCTAAAATTAAGAAGAGATAAAAAAATCCGCCAACGTTTTGTTTGCGCTCACGCAATCAGTGTTACCGCAACAGTTTAAGAATAAACTGGTAACATTGAATCTGAGTTGTTGTAACCTGACTAGCGAAACTATTTGGTAACTATATGGTTCATTAATTTCTGAAAACTAAGCACTAAAAGAAGTATCCGCAAAATTATCGATAGACGATATCTGATGTAATTTTTGCAGATTCGTTTGAAAGTTTGCTAGCAGCCGAATTCTGCCTTCAAGCGGATTTAAGATTATGTTTTACGTACTGTTCTGAGTCATAGTTTTTTGTTCTTTAATCCAAAGACCGCACATCTGATTGTTCTAGCACTTTTATTGTGAAATAGAAAGTTAACTGTTAACTGGCATTAGCTTGTATGAGCGAAGTAGGTGACATTTTTCTTCGAAAGCATTCTAATGTCGGCAGCATTTTAAAAGAATGATTTTAATGACGGAAAATTAAAACCATTCTACCGTGTTTTTAGGCGCTTATAACTGCTATTAAATCTAACATTAGCTGAAATGTGCAGCTGCCGTAAAATCTGAACTATTCCCATTTATTACGGTACCACTTCCAGCTATTCCTATTAGCAACTTTAGTTTTCAAATACTGTGATGTAAGGCCGGATCTCTAGTTATTTGAGCTAAGCTTTGAAGTTAGCTGAAAGTTCTAGATTTATAACAATGCCCTGGATTCCATATTCAAACTTGATCATTATTTATTTTGTCTTTACGAACGAAGTACATCCTCCTTATAGCAATGAAAAGGAGGTCGTCAATAGATTTTCGTCCTACTTCTTCGACATTCATTTAAGTTCCTATTGAGTTCACGATCACGGCCACGCAGACGCCGTGTATTCAGTCTCACATCTCTAATTAATGTAACAAAAGATTGCTTTTTATTGTTGGATTTTTAAATAATAATTGTTTCGTATTTAGTCGCTGTGCGCATTGTGAGCTTGGCTTGGCGCTCCTCCAACCGCCCTAGGTGTTGGTGCAATGCATCGGAGCGAGAACAATATCCATTGCATAACTAGAACTGAAATATTCTTAAGTTATTCATACAGACATGTAGTTAAAATTTAAATTAGTGCAACATGGACTTTTAGGATAATAGTTCTCACAATATATCTTGCGACTGGGGACGACTCGTTCAATGGTTCATATATTTTTAAGGATGGCCAAGCATTCACAACTTATTGGCAACATTTCTTATCTTTTCTTCTAATACTTTGTAGATAGCATGTAGCCATTGGTGGGATTAGAAAGACTGCAACAAAATTGTCGATCTAATCGCTCGCAGTAATAAATGACTGTTCAGACAAATTGGTATTCGGTGCGCGATGCGTGCCGCTCACGTAGACATTATTCAAGAGTGATTCAACTCTCTTCGGTAGTCAGTGACTAAGACAAAACGAAGACAGAAAAGCAGTACCCTAATTGCGTAACTTATTTTCGTAAACGATTATGACAATTTTTTTTCATTTTGACAGTTCAACAACATTCATTGCGTTATTTACGTTGTTGAGCAGATTTATTTTCCAACTTATGAAGCAATGGTTTAGCAATCTGTTTCAAATCGAAACAAATCGTGTTTGATCGTGCATTACGAAATTAGGGTACTGGTTATTTAATCTCCATTTCACAGAAAAATAACATGAAATATCGGTTTTGCTATCATAGGGAATCTCCGCTTCAGTTCTTCCCTCGGGCCACAAGTAAACAGTTACGGTGCAAGTCGGGAAGAGCACTTAGGAGCACTTGTGCTTGAAGACAGCTAGTCTGAACTAGCCCCACGATGGATACCTGACCAATTACCGCGATTGGCTAGCCGATAAACATTCACGAACAAACAACGAGCCAATCTCGATTCGATATTCTGTTTCGGGATCTGGGTTATCAAGTAGATAAAGGTATTTGTTAACAATATTTGACTTGAATACTTTCATCGATCCCGATTTGGTGATTATCTGACATAATCACGACAAGGCCCAGACGATGGCGTGGTGAGATGGATTAGATTCCTTATGGGACCACTTCAGTAACAGGAAAAAGACGCGAAAAATGGCGAGAGGAGATAAAAGCCTCTGTTAGCACTTAAAATGATCCGATGCAATGATAAAAAATACATAAAAGATCTTGTATATGAATTCTAATTGATAAATAATTACACCATCAAACAAAGTCCTATCTAAAAGGTTTGGATAACTTATCTCATACCCTAATTGCGTAATAATTATTATGGCATTTATTTCAGGCTACCCCCATAGTGTTAGTAATAATGGTCTTATAGTGTTAGTAGACATACAAGTTTTATCTAGTGTAGAGTTCATTGGAGACTCCCATCTATCTGCAAATAAACTTACGATAGTGTTGGACCGCCACGAAGACGAGCAAGCAGAGCAGCGCTTTTTTTACGTATGGTGGTCGCAAAACCATCTATAGGCCTTTTCGCAAAGATCTTTGACGCGCTACATCGGCATGGTAGCCCCAAACAGTATCCTGAGTGCGTTATTATACTGGACACGTAGATCGCTATATGTACGCAAACTATAACTAATCCACAGGCTGCACGTGTAAAATGAGGAGCAAAAAAATTTAAACAAAGTAATCTTGATCGCTTCTGTACATCGCGCAAACCTGTGGGCCAGTATGTTGCGCCGTACCGACAGCGATCTACGTTGTCAATGTCCATGTTATCTTTCAAATCTTCGGTAACCTAATGACCCATTTTCTTAAAAATTGGTCACCCTAATGCATGATCAACCAAAATTTGTTTCGATTTGAAACAGATTGCTAATCCATTGCGTCATAAGTTGGAAAAAAAACTGCTCAACAACGTAAATATCGCAATGAATGTTGATGAACTGTCAAATGAAACAAATTTGCCATAATCGTTTACGAAAATAAGTTACGCAATTAGGGTACAGGAATGTAAATAAACAACATTACCTGAAAGGATAATAAGTAGTCTGTTGTTTTCAACCGCATCACATTCAAACGGGACATTGGACAATTCTAACTGAAACGAAGGGACTTAGTAGACACAGTATTTTTGTCGATATTATGTGATATGAAAACATCCCACTCAAAGCTATTATTGAATCGATGACATTTGATATCAAAACCTATTCTGCGCGTCCCATTTCCTTAATAAAGTCCATGTATATTATTTATGACGAGGAAACGTTCCATTTCCTTGGTATAGGTAGCGCAGAAAACTGAAATTTCAGTATTCAAAACTCGAGTATACGTGACACAGTTACACTCAAGAATCCGTATATAGTTGTATGTTGCATACGTACGAAATATTCCTGGTAGCACAGAGTAAAAAATGTAATGTAAGTGCAGGACCACTCGACTCGATATCGGGTTGCGTAGCTGGTGCAATCGATCGCTTCTGCTCCCGTCTGTGACCTACTTCCGCTGAGTTACGCTTCACTCGTGGTTACCCAACATAATGGTTACGCATTTTGACAAGTACCTTATTAGGACGACCGTGTTGTTCGCTTGTGCACTGATATTCCCGTCGCAAATGAACTCTCCAAAAAATCTTCACTGACGTCAACAAGTTATATGAATATTTTACCCGAGGCTGTTTTTTTCATCCTCCTTTTTTCATATGTTTTTCTTCTTGCGTTAGAAGCAAAATTTCATCATGATAAGACTTCAAATCTATGCATCCCTCTGTATATGGCGTAACGTAATTTTCTCTAACGTTGAGAGCAGCGCCTGAATCTTGAGAGTCCCCATAGACTAGTTAGTGGGAGGTTTCAGTTATGTCTACGACCTCATTACAACGTAACATTTGTTTCGCATTGTTATTTAAGTCGAGACTGTTTAGAGATTTCACAATATTTGTTTTTTCAGATTTGTTCTGGCATGTTTTCGTAGCAAGCGGTCACATTCAAAATTCTATGACTGATAAACTTATCTATGTAGCTCAGACTTTATCGTTCAATAGCAATTTATCGTCTCCAATTCGACCATTTTTTGCAATGATAGACTTCGTTTTTATGTCTCACGGTTCGACAGCCAACTGTTAGCTCTAATTGGCTAGTTAGACTTTAGTTACGTACACTTGCCAGTTGACACTCAGTGTCAGGTGTAGTACAGGCAAATTGTCAGTGTCATCGCAGCAGCTCCGTGTTAAACTATATTACGGTGCAGAATTCAGTATTTTTGTTCCCCGTTGCTTTGCCTTCATATTTCACGGTTTGTTACTTCATAAGATTCAAATTAATCTTAGCTAGACAACAAACTAATATGCTTACCTACAGTTTTCATTCCTAAATGGTTATCTACGGCCACGGCGAAGCTCATTTAACTAATGAATCAGTGGAACTATTAAATTAAAGCAAGTTATCTCCCGCACTAAGATACGTACGTACACGTAAACTGTATATATCTACCCACTTCCCGGCTTAATTAAAACGAAAAGAGGTCGTGTGAAATTATGTAGTAAACACAAACGGCTTCGCTAATGATCAACACGAATTTATGATGCATAGTTTAGTGAGAAATCTTAACCAAGTTAATGAGTGAGGATTTAAAAATGTTGCTCAGACGTCTGGTGACGTGCCCCCGGGCAATGGCGGCACAGTCGCTCTTCAAGTCTCTGAAACTTCGTCGGGGGAGCTAGTTCTGATACGTGAAACTCAGTTAAACTGCTTCTGAAAGAAGCTAAAGTTTTATTTCGCTGACAGTTGTCACGTTTACTGAAGCAGAAGATAATTTTCTTTTAATTTGACGAGTGTTTTTAATTATAATGTTTATATCGCCACCAAGCCAAGTTTTATACAAATAAAGTTACATAATATACACAATTAATTGGCGTGGTGTTATGTTATGTATGTATGCAACTTATATCAACAATCAACTTGAAGTGTTGCTGTTCTCCTAGCTAAGTTATAAAACTGCATTAAGGTTATAGAATAAACTGTGTTTGTTTCGGGCTTATCCGTTCACGTTTGCAAAGTCGTGATCTAATTTCTTGATAACATTATAAAATCCATTTCCCTCTATTAGCATTTAGTCGATTGATAAGTGGTCTTATAGTCACTTTGTGTCGGTCAACTCTGACCCAATTTTAGTGAATTCTCTACCGCCCGTTGCCGTGTGCCTGTGACGCGTTTAGACTAGGAATCTATTACGATTAGGTAGTCGTCACTTGGGTCATTAATAACCCAATACGGTAGTTGCCTAGGTTATAAATTCGAATAAGATAAGAAATTATATTTAGTCCGTCTTTCAGATAATAAAAAAATATTAGATAATTATTTTTTGCTTTATCATATTAATCAAAAATACCTTAGAAAACACGCATTAAAGTTGCGGAGTGGGGGCTCGCTACGTAACAACTCGGTATAAAATCTAGCAAGGCGTGACGTCATGCTACATTTTAATTCAATGTATCGCCGTAATCTTTTGATTACGTCAAAAAAGAAAAAATAAGTGTCCAATATTTTTTATTAATCTACCTTCCGGACAAAAAAATAAATTTTTGGACACAGGCTTATTACGCCTGTATTACCCGAAGAAGCTGCAGACAAAAGAACATAGTACACCCTTATCAAAATCAAATTAATTTATTCAAACTAGGCTGAGAATGAATATCAGTACTTTTCGAACGTCAAAATTACATAAGCCAGTCCCCAAATGCCCGCCCTTCACCACTTCCTAGTGCTTTAGCTGGGAAGAAGTGGCGCAACAAACTCCACAGCAGCACAGCTGTCTGTTCAGTTAGAAAAACTGCGCCAGTTATGTATAAGTCAGTATGTAAGTAAAATAAAGGAGAGAAAAGATATAGAAAAAATAATAGCGAGGGATGGAGTAGTTAGGTTATGAGCCCATCCATCCATCATCGGACACAAATCCAGACTTCGGGGTCCGATTGAGGAATTTCAAATGAAATAACCCAATAACTTTTTACCCGACTACGGCAAAGCCAAAAGGATTTAAATTTTGATTTTAGCAGTCTATGTATGTATGTGTTTGCTTGCTTTTACGTGTGTTCCACCGTAGCGCCTAAACTACTGAACCGATTTTGATGAATGACATATCAATAGATACGTGATAATGGGTCGGGTGTAATAGGCTATATAAATTCTCTCTAAATTTAATATGGTAGACTTTACACGTCAATTTTTAACCTCGAAAAAATTGAGATAATCATGACATGTTTGGTACTAAAAGAAGGGTCTTGACGAGCACATTACAAATTTGAAACACATGATAAATATGTTTAATTTGGTGAAAGCGAGACTGCGTTACGTACGACGCGGCTGTAAAATTAATACCTATTAAATAATAAAAAGCATGATTAAAATTTGTATTTCTGTCCTATTGTATTACTATTATTTACCTTGTCGCAAAGTTTATCAAGCGTTAAAACGGAAAAGTATAAAATAAAAATTAAATAAAAATTTGTTTGAAAAATTGTAACCTGACTACGGAAAAATAAAAGTGATATAAAAAGTACGAAATAAGAAAAGTCGTAGTCGGGTTACAGTTTTTAGACTTAATTTTTTTTCTCTATCTGGAGGATTGAAACCGAGACCCCATGCTCAGTATCTAAATCACCGAATCACCGACTATAGGTAATTTTGATATGAATAGGAATCCCGAGTTCCCTGTGTATTTCAGATACCATTAGATACTAATATGAACATTTTACCCTTTGTGTGGTTTCCATAAAGTAATGACATAATACGGTGATTTATGACTATGGGCAGCGAAGATGTGTATCTAAACGTTTTTGCTTATTCTCAACGTTAATGGGTAGAACGATAATTAAGCTTAATATTGTATTAATGTTTAACAGAAGATTCAAAGGCTTTTGTCCTGTTTCATATTAAATTCTGCTTAGACAAATACTTACCTACTAACATTCGTAAAGGAATCACAATTGGACTTGCACGCTTAGCATGACAACCATAGAAACGGGTTTTGTCGACGGAAGAATAGACAAAATGTCAGATTGTAATTGTTTATCTGTCACTTTGTCTATTCTTCCGTCGACAAAACCCGTTTCTATTGTGGTCATGCTATGCGTGCTGGACAACTTATTCTGGGCGCCAGTTGGTATAACTAATTGTTTGTTTAAATAACATAAAATATAAACTTTCGATTGCTAATGACACCGCTCGATATGGATTTCATGGCCATCTCAATGTGATATTGGCAATTCAGATTAATATTAGTATAATAACACGGTAAAAGGTTATCTATCAGACTGTGATTTTGAATGCAAAATATTTTGTACATAAATATTTAAAAAATATCAATACAGTCGTCAGCTCAAAAAATCATAAGGCTAGAACTTGATGATAAATGATTTTATTTCTGTAAGTAGGTTTGTACAAATATTTTTACACGTCAATCAAATTAAAAAAAAAAAAAAACTAGATGAGGTCAGAATTTTCCATAGATATAATAATAAAATAGGAATTTTCCTATCTGACTACTCTGAGAAGAAAGGCCGAAATAAACTCAGGTCACAGTCTCTTTTAAAGTCTAGTGATCATTGTCAGCATGTCAAGGCCATGTAGATTGGTGTCTGAAGTGGTCTTTTGAGGAAAGCACCACGCAGATTAAGAGAGCCGGTCCAGTCAATGCACGCATGTGTCAGTTATCGTGCAGCTCAACTCAGAATTTAAGGAACTCAACGATGATTTTGCTTCGCTGTAGCTACGTTCACGATCTCATTACATATTTTTCCATAAACTGCATTTTAAATGCACTGCATCTTTACAAATACTGCAACTGATTAAGTCTTCCGATTATATTTCTTATTTCTTGATAACGACATAATATCAATTGTTTTAAAACGAAGATTCTGAATGTACCTCAGTTTAATCAAAAGGTTTATTGGTACAATTAGTACTTAATTACAATAGCTCTCAACTACACCTATACTTTAGTAAATCACTTCATGATAAAGTAATTGTATTAATTTGTACAATAAAAACTTATCTTCAATTTATTTTCTATCCATATATACGAACAACTAACTATTACATATATTATTTACAAGTATATAAATGAAAAAAATAAAATAAAGCTAACTGGGCGTCAAAAAATTCGTCCGCATTGCTGTCAGCGGGAAAAGTGCCCAAAAGGCTGAGAGCATTGCCACGTTGGATGGCAATGCTGATTCTTTGGCCAGCCCTCTGGTCACGTGAAGAGTCGACCAACCGCTTGCCGATGTCCCAGAATACTCGGTGAGCACTCGACTCGGACCCCAGTGTTTCAACCCCAAACGGCTCAAAAATATTGCTACCAGTAAGGTTTGCTATATTTGCGCCGTTGAAGTTTTTCTGCACCACAGCAGCCGCCCCGGCACAGCCCGCAGTGTTAGGAAGATGGGATAGCGCGAGGGTGTCGACACAGGTTGCATCCCACACCAAAGGCCTACCCAACGGCCAAGGCATTATGGTCATTCCGTCTGGCCTCCGTCCTTTTATCTTTCTTATAATCAATCTACTGTTTAGCCTTTTCCCAACTATTTTGGGGTCGGCTTCCAGTCTAACCGGATGCAGCTGCATATCAGTATTACCTCTTGCTTGGTAAGATTGGTTCTCAGACTCTTGGGCTTCTGACTACCCGTAACGACTGTTAAAGAACGTTCAAAATTTTACCTTTTCGGAAAATACGTCTTTTTACCCACGAGAGGGACCTCTTATAGTCCCCTGGAGGGGGTCAAATTGGCTGTGAGCCTGTGACAGACGGACAGACAGACAAGACACACGAGTGATCCTATAAGGGTTCCGTTTTTACTTTTCAGTTACGGAACCCTAAAAACAATCTGCAATCTATTTACTAAACTGTAACCTATACGATAAATAATTCCAAGTAGGAGGAAAGCTTTTATCTTTCATCTCATTTATACCAAAATGTTTTCAGTAAAATGGCGAAATCGATTACAGACGTCTCGAGTAGTCTCGACCGAATGACCCAATTTTATCTCAGTTATTGTAAGGACTTGTACACAAGGCGATCCAATCTCAATGGCAAACAACAATACCAACCTTTTTATTATAAAGCTTGTTTTGTCGCACTAGTGCGCAAAAGCCTGCCCTAGTCTATGACTCTATCTCTACACAAAAGAGTCCAGGGAACAACTGTAAATAACATAAGCAGGAAAATATGTTCTGCAAACAACAATATTTCATAGAATCAACCGCATGCGTGTGCAGTAAATTTTATTAATTCGCTAATTATAAACTAGGAACTAATTTGCCTGTCGCATTGAATTTGCTTGTGAACTAGAAAGGAGTTATTCTACTACAACCTAGATTGTACAATATACAATGTTTTAACTGTTTACACTGTTATTATGACTATAAAGAACAATTCATTATGTCCTTTTATTGTTTTATATGGTTATACAAGCTTATATAGAATAATAACTGTCAGCGATAATGCTGTAGCACAAAACAAACAATAAACAAGGTAAGTTGATGAAGATATTAATTCAAAAACATTATTTGATTCAGATAGTTAATTGATTCAGGCGTGACCTTGCGGAAATCCATTATAAAATGATGATGTGGATATATTTAGTAACCTGTTCCGCTTAGCTACTTCTAAAGTCTTAAAAAGACCCTGAAAGAAATCGACACGTGTTTCACCTCTCAACGAGGCATCCTCAGGATGACGATTGACTTGTCGCGAACTCGAACACGGCGTGTTGCCACACCAAGCACCGAGCGCAGACTACAGTCTGCGCTCGGTGGAGCAGCCTCGTTGAGAGGTGAAACACGTGTCGATTACTTTCAGGGTCTTTTTAACACTCTTTAGAAGTAGCTAGGCTGCTCCACCGAGCGCAGACTGTAGTCTGCGCTCGGTGCTTGGTGTGGCAACACGCCGTGTTCGAGTTCGCGACAAGTCAATCGTCATCCTGAGGATGCCTCGTTGAGAGGTGAAACACGTGTCGATTTCTTTCAGGGTCTTTTTAAGACTCTTTAGAAGTAGCTAAGCGGAACAGGTTACTAAATAATTATATCCACATCATCATTTTATTTGATTCAGTTTAATCAGTGAAATAATCAAATATATAAAAACGAGAGGCTATACAATTAAAAGCGGGCAATTTTTCCAACAATGGTTGCCGTAAACGTCAAAAATGACCATAGAGAACAGAAGTCGGACTTAAAAGGCACAAGGATTATCAGTGAGCGATCAAATGTGAAAATTATACGTCCAGTGATAGTCGTAAACGTCGTACTTTTTAAGTGCTGATCGGCCATTTCTACAGTACTTTAACCTTACACAGTCTTCCGCAACATAATGCAAGTGTAACCACAACAATAATATTATAAAACATGTTAATACAAATGTGACATCGTTAAGATTGTTCTGTTTATGCAAATATCATAATACTACTTCTCTTTGTCACACAAACCTACTTGTAATGTAACTAATACTCGCATGCGTCACCCACCGTGAAACAAAGACTATTGGGGATAAATGCTAATAATTCGGCTCAGAGTCAGTAATCCTGTTTTCATTAAGACGCATGTTAAACCTTTATGTTAATGCCTCTTTACTTTATTCAGGCCATGTCAGACGACTTGTAGGCGCCAAAACCCTAATGTCAGGGGAGCAAAGTTCATAAAAAGAGACTGTCATTTAAAAAGCGTTAAGGAAGAATTGCTGAACGAATTCAGGTCACCGTCCTAGAGTAAACTCTAGTAATGAGTAACACAAACATCCTGACCACTTATCTCATGGGGAGCGATGACCACCTACGATCTATTTGCAGTTTTCAACCTTGCTCTAATAAATGAAGTATTACAAAAGAGCTGCGTAATTATGAAATTACGCAGCTCATTTTGTAGATCCAAATGACAATGTGCTCAAGATTACAGAAAATATCAATCAGATTCAGCTTATGTAGTGTTATGTACAGTGATGAAATAGCAAATACTCATTAAAATTGTAAAGACAATCTTTGTTTGTTATGCTATCTGGAGACGAGGAAGCCCTTGGAATACCAATCAGTCGACAAGTCATTACAGCCATAATGTATGTATGAGCTTTGATTGTAATGTCTACACGTGTGTCTAAGCCTAATATGGTAGCTCACGAACACGGATTATACACGTGTTGTTATGTGTGAACTGTGTGGTTTGTCAGTTCGTGAGTTCTTTCCTTTAGTTTCCTGAGTTGATGTGTGGACACATCAAGTCAGGCTATCGCAGGTCACTGCTGCTATATTGCTGTTCTCGTCTCCACGTTGCGCCATATCACAGGGTTCTCCATTTTCCGCATCCCGCAAAAATTCAAGTCGCACATGTGAACTGAATATGGATTATAGTCTGCAATACCTCCGTCTTATTCTTTAAGACCACCTGTCAAAACAATGATATAATTCGCTCAAAAGCTGCATCCGTACAAAATTGCCTCGGCACACGTAAATTAAATCCAAAAATGTGCCAGCACGCCATCTTTACTGAATATTGCCAGTTATAAAAAGTTCAGGGATGTTTTTGAAGCCCCACTGAACTCGGAAAGAAATCTGAGCACCCAATAAAATGTTATTTTATTCCTTTGTTTACTTCCCAAACGTCAAAACTGGAGCGTAGAGTTTTATCTAGTTTTTTTACCAGTATGAAAACCGCAATATTTGGAGCGGATGATAAAAAATGTAGTTTTCTGCGCCTACTGACGGTTGTCTGTGTCGTGAAAAGTCAAGTGATCCATACAATTCAATGCATTATTCACTGAGATGGGCAGAATATCTTGCTCTTTTATGGAACCTGCTCCAGTTTGTCGGGTTTTATTTTTAAATCTACCTGGTACAGGTGTTCCTTTGTGAGGTCGCTGTGCATCCCGGCCCGTTTGTTTGGAAACACATGTTTTTTGTGTATTCAACTCCCATTATGTCGGGACAGTGGTAAGGTGAAACTTGTTTTAGTTTTATAATGTTTCGAAACATCTGTCTCGTCTTGTCTTAACGATTTAAGATGCGAAAAATTTGTTTAATCCGTTACTCCAAACTCGTTACAAATTAGTAAATTGATTGTCTTTGCAAAGATATTTAGATTTTTGGGTTGATCAATTTGACAGAAATTAAAAATGAAATCGTCCCCCCCAATATTGCTTAACGTCAATCAAGGACTGTCTCATTAATTGTTGCGGTTTTCTGATCACGCGCACGAATTCATAATTCAAATATAAGAATGCAACTAGAAAAGAATTTGAGTTAAACTGTCGACACGGTTTGCTCGAAGGATTAGTTTCAACGTCGCGTGACTGACAGACCGCAGAGTTGCAAGTTGTTACAACGACAAAACGCCGCCATGTCAGAAATATCTGGCATTGGACGCGGTCGTGATGCGAGCCTGCCGCACTAAACTGAGTGGAAAATTCGCAAAACCGACTCGCGGTGCAGTGAAAACCGCTTTTGTTTTAAATAAAGAATAATTCTAGGAAATCCGGTTAAACGTTAGTTTTCTTGCGGCTTTGTTTATGGCAGCTAGTAGCAACCAGCATTCTATTTTCAAATTCGAATACTCTGATATAATTTCCTTTTTTCTTCTGCTAGATTTTGTCTGTGGTTTGGCAAGCCGATTATTTTTTACTTAATCCTACTTAAATAATAACGTTACTACGACTGCAAGACGCTCAAAAGTCTACAAAAAAAAAACCCGACAACAAAGGAATCGAAATCCAGCAGGTACTTTTTGAACTCTGAGAGAACCAACCAACACGTCATTATTAGAATAATTTCCGGAGCAGAAAGATGCTTGTTTTATTGCCAAATCACAGTGGTTTTAGTGTTTACGTGTAAAAATCTCCTGAAGAACTATCTTCTCCATTAATATGGCATAGAAGCAAGATATTATTATGCCTGGAATCATAATTAGTTCAAGCTCCAGTGAGTAATCAGAAGGCAGCAAATTAACGTTCCGTGCTTTACATGTTTTTAGAACAGCCGAGATAAATCTGCACGACCAGTTATTAGATCGATGTAGTCAGATAAAAATAATTAATTTGAGTAATTAATGCATTTATTTAAAACAAATGAGCAACTAATCAGATTACTGTGGCAGCAGGAAACAGTTACACGAAGAAGAAAATTGTGTGAAAAGTTTTCATTGTCTATGCTCCGATGACGCAGATAAATGAAGGAAAATATTTTGCGGATGAAACTTCATCCTTTCTTCGCTCATTAAAAACCTTAATTGACACAAAACTTTTACGGTAACTTCTACCAAATAAGCAACTTATAAAACCAGTTTCAAATTAAAAATTACCGTTAAATGGACAAAAAATATGACGGCTAGCCATATTCATCCGTTTTATAATGAGGACATGTTATTTTTAACGGCTGTTAGCTAATGCTTATGAATTTTTGTAAAACGAAAACAATGGATGAAAACGCTGTTTCAATGACGTGCGCGTTGTGCGTGCGCCTGTACCGTTGAACGCGCGTAGTAACAATATGCTCTAGTAGAGCATTTATCTTATCGGCAACCTGCATATCTGTTAAAACTAGGTCTCACCTGAATAAACACTGTTAAATGTTCAATTTCATATTGGGAAGACTGGAATTTTTCATGCCAGACATTTTGTGCCCATATAAAACTACAATAAAATTATGCAGTTGCATTCAGGTAGAACATAATATTACCTGATTACTTGTGCGTCATTGACACTGCAACGGCATGCAACCTAAATAAATTAATTACGCAAGCAAATACTGTGGCTGTGGCTGATAAAAGATACATCAGCTTTCCTGTTTAACCTTGCATACCAATAACTAATAAACATTACTTCTTTACAAAGATAATAATAATAATAAAAAACCGTCACAAGAAAATGTCGACAGTGGCAACTCGAAACAACTCAATCATCAACTTGTAGGTCAGTGTTTTTGTTAACTAGTGAACGGTCGAAGATTTTCATGTGATTTCAACCAGTTTCATTTTAGCCGATGCAGTGTCGCAGTGACATTGGTTCGTATTTCATTGGTTACAAAGTCTTAACCGTGTTTTGGATGTACGCGGATGCGTGTTGACGTAATTATAACCACAGTCTAAAATCACATGGCGGGAGACCGACTTACTGAATGTATCGGGAAGTTTAAAAATAGAACCGATCGGGTGAGCGACTCGAGACGCGGTCCACAGATAACGTTTATCGTCCGAACTGCTGCAAGTTATAACGCATCTTATTATCAGAAACCGGACGCCTTTCCACGAACGTTTAATCCATTTACGAATAATAAAATGTACAGTCATATGCACACGATTTTAACGAACCGTGTAATAACACCGTTATCGCTTTGGTGTGACAGTGGGTAAGTAAATAGGGGTGCGGGTGTGGCCAGCTGATCGCTGTTCGGGCTCGCACGCACACAGCTGCAAATGTTTACGAAAAATGTTACACAGACTACTGTTTATTGATTTTATCCGCCGTCGAATGAGCTAGAGAAACAGGTGTTCGCGATCTATGATTGTTTTTGAATGAAACAAATGAGTTTCTAAATGGTACTGACACGATGCAAGGCTTATGTATTCACAATTTGTTGTTATACAGAAAATCCCCGAGAGGAATGCATTTACGATTTCATTATTTCTTGGTTTCATTACGTCGAACATTATCAACTAATTTAGACTGACAATCAGTGTCAGTCGTCCTGCCAAAGTTGTCAGGCAGTCTGTTTTCTAATGTTTTGGTTCAATGAAACATAATACGATACAATAGGGTGTTAGTTTATTAAACGTTGTTATAGTACCTTGATTCCGGAGCGTCCCTGTTGCTTGAGGAGCACGTTCTCCGGCTTCATGTCGCAGTGTATAATCCTGTTCTTGTTCAGCGCATGCAGGCACTGCAGCAGACTGTGCGAGAACTTGCGGACGAGCTGCAGCGAGAACCCTTGGAACTTGTTCTTCTTTATCAGCTCGTACAAGTTGATCGACAACAGCTCGAATGTGATACATGTGTGGTTCCTGAACGTGAACGAGTCGAACATGTGGATCACGTTCATCGTGTTGTCCTTGTCTTGCTCGCGGAGGTGCTCCAGGATGCGGATCTCCTCCTGCGCCTGGCGGTGGAACCGCTTCTCGTTACGTACCATCTTGAGCGCGACGTTCTCGCGCTTCTTGTGGTCGTACGCCTTCACTACCTGACCGAAACTACCCTTGCCGATCACCTTCAGAACCTCGTATCTGTACGCTATGTGATCATGGGGTATGTGGATGTACGAGCCTTGCTCGTTGTCGTAGTCGCAATTGTTCGGGAACCCGACCAGCCCAGGCCGTTTCTTGGCGTTCGCGCCTATAAAGTACACTTGGGGGTAGTCGAAAATCTCACGGTGTTCGTAGGGGGTAAGTTTGCTCATGTAGAGCTTCATGACCTGCTCGGGGCTCGCGGCCGCCGCGGGTGGCCGCTTGTCGGGCGGCTGCGCGTTGTTGGCCGGTGGCGCAGGCGGGCCGGGCTCAAGCGGCGGCAGCGCCCCGTCCCGGAGCAACGCGCGCCCGAACGCGTGCGCGCTCCCTAGAGGCATGTCGCCGGTCATGGCCGCGCGGCCGCAGCCACCTCCGCGCACTTCGCTCGCCGTGGCCGAGTCGACCCACGCGCGCTCGCACACACCACTGCACCTCACTGCACTTGCACTAGATGACGGCGCCAGTCTGGCACACTGCACGACATTTCACATCGACCGGGAGGAGCGAGACCCACGCTTCCACTTATGCGGGCACATTCCGTCTCGGTAACGATACGATAGAGCCGCGTTCGCAGATGATACCGTGCGACGCGAACGTGAAACGCAAACAAAGACCCCTTCCTTGCGGGCCGACCCGACGACAAAACCAGAGAGAAAATAGAAACGGTCGCCAAAGTCATTGAACCGTTCGGTCGCACGAAATCCATGAGTGCAAGTGAGATAGAATTAGTTTCGAAAGTATGATTGTGTCCCGCTAGATGTCGCTTACGTACCACCAGCAGTCGATGGATGTTTATTATTAGGGACCGAATGCTAAAAATTATGTACTGGTTTACATTCCGAAAAGTCTAGTATTACACAGCTGACATGGACAAATAGACATTACTAAATAATAAACAATACACTTTAATCATTAGTATGTAAACAAGGTAAAAGATAATTTATTCGATAAAACATGATCCTTATATAGTAGGTAAAAATAAAAGTTTGTAAAGCAAGATGTTAAGTTTTAAATAATGACCTACTTGTTTTACTATAAATAATGGCGTACAAAGTAAAAATTGCTTAAGTACATAGTATAGTAGTTTATACATGGTATAGGTTACTAACCATAATAATACACAAGTAGGTAACTGAATTAAAAAATAACAATGTAAAATGTCATTTCTACGGTTATATGTATAATAACATCGGATAGGCGATTAAATAATCCAGGATTTGTTTTCACGAAACAGCTATCTCCATAAATAAATAAGGAAGCTCATATAATTAATAAAAAAATGTTTACAGCTGACGAATATTGAGTCCAAACATTGCTCTATTGCATCTTTTTTGCTGTTTGAATATTATTTATTTTTCAGTGGGATTTCCCCAAAGTATGACTCCAAATCTTAGGAGAGAGCCCACAATGCCATGTAAGCTGTAAGCAGAGCTTCATGATTGATTACTGAAACACGCTTATATAGAGTTACAGAGCATAGGTAGAAGAAAAGCAGGATAATTGCGTAACACACATAAAATGTCAATTGTTCGCATTTTCTTTGATTTTGACAGTTCAGCCACGTTCACTGCGCTATTTACAGTGTTGACCAGACGAATTTATTAAACCTGTTAATAATGGATAAGAAATATCCTTCAAAACTCTTGGATTCTGATTGAAACTATATTACACAATTAGGGTGCTGATCCTCTTGCTGAGGTTCTGAGTGTGTGCCTTCCAATTAATATTTTTATCTCTAATAACACTATATTATGCTTTAAAAAAATTATGTCATTAACTGTGCTACTGCGTGCTACTCGCGGTACAATGGTAGTTATCAATATTTGAAATTTCTAAACTTGGGCTAAATCATATAATTTTAGATTTTGACTTTTTGTAAAATAAATTTATAGGTTATTTTTTTTCGAGCAATACACCTGCTGCATGTTTGTATCAGTTTGTATACATTCATTGTTAAAAACTACTGTTACTGCTTGGTTGCTTGGTTTGGTGGCATTTTTGTTTTTTAACCATGTGACATAGATATTTGTTCATTGGTTTATTAATTTATCAATAAAACTATAACTATAACAATAACGACTGTTTTCATTTATAATTTTGCTCAAACTTGCCTTTCTTTACAAACAAAGCATGGAAATCTTTTTATTAATTTCGGTCCTTCATCAAACTCCTCCATCGTCTATGGTTAAATCGAAGGCGACGCCATCTATTGAAAAATATTAGAAGAACAGCTTATCCATCCAACCGCACCACACGTCTTTTTCTATTCCGTTGTTTTCTGTCATTTACTACAATCGCAATCTGAATTATTAGATACTGTGGTGTTTAATTTGTGGAAAAGACCGTTCATATGATTAAGTGTAACAAACAAATGTAATTAAAACTTTCAAGAAGATCCTGGTGATAAGAAATTGTAAGTAAAGTGTTTCTGTAATTGAACAATCATTTGCTGTGATTTCTTTTTATTTTAATAAGCGATTGATTATGCTTCTGTAGGCTGCTGGGATAATTTAATTCAAGTTCTCATGTTCCAAAGTTAAAGGCCAAAGCATAGAGTATTATTGTCAAATGCCGACTCGAATCGCAGCATTCGATATCTGAAATTGGATCGAAAAAATTACTTCTTTTTTTCGGGTTGGTTTTAATAAAGATATAATTTCACTATCATAAGTACGTGATATCAAGCGTTATAACAACGCATAGGTACGTCATCAAACAAGAACCTTTCAAGGTAATGTTAGGGTACTGTATGGGCTGCTTACTGTGATATGTCCATGTACTTCCTTGTTCGACGGTTTACCAAGGCCTGTGACTGTGTGCGTATCATTTGCGTGATGTTTGGCCGGCTGCCAGTGCATCAAACAACTGCTGCACTTAAGTGAAATGAGATAAAATACATAAGTAATCTTTTTATTCCTCTGTAAGGTGAGGGGAATCAGTAGCTTATTTTGTATCAAGTAGATGCTTAAAATTTATTCATTTGGAATAAATATTATCTGAATCTTTGTATAATGCTGGCTAACAAGAAATCTCTTGTTTAACATTGCTAATCTTAAATAACACTGGTTGTATTAGACTTGTAGATCACTATGCAAATGCCATTCATTCAAAATTAAAATGAACATCTCTATGTCACTTTAGCTCTAAGCTTCTGTAACCAGTATTAATATTAAACAAGAGTATCTACTTCCTAACAATAATATTCAGTGTCATGGCACTAACTTGTACCATTGCCACATTTTTTTAATTATCATTCATTCGGCCACCCTCCACATTGTTAACTGCCAGTCTCACAAAAAAGGTAACAAAACCTTACAGTTAATTATAGACCTCCTTGTTACTTGAACTCTTTAAATGTTTATGAGTCATGGGTCTGTGTTTATCTGTGGTATCCTAAGCATGTGGTAGTAAGCTGTACTCTTTTGTTGATAACTTTATAGGTACTTAGTTCATGTTGTGATTAGCAATCTGTTTATCCAATCACTGTTCACTGCAGGGTGTAGTCATAGGCAAGTAGATACAAATAATTACTTCAAAATAATATTGTGGATTTAAATTATGATGCTATGTATACTAACTTTTGGTTATAAGGAGCAATTCATTAATAACTTACGTGAGAAAAGTCATTTGATACAGCCATTAGAAATAATCTAGTCAATTTAAGCATGATGAATGAGTATGGTGTCAAAGATTTTAGCACTCAAGGACCGTTATTCAGTAGCAAAAACAAGAAATATAATATTAGGTACTTAAATAACAGGTTGAGAATGTTAAAAACTGGCGAGTTCAAACCTTGAAATAAATTAAATACTGCATACAAATCATGATGCACCATAATTATTTTGCTTCTTACTTTTTCAAAAATCAAGAAATCGTTTTGATCATGTACTTCAATCTTCGAATTCTACTGATTCTTACCAATACTGTCACTGAGGCCCCCAGCATGGAAGAATAGACGAAATGATAGATTCACAATCACAATCTGTCATTTTGTCTATTCTTCCATTGACAAAACTCATATATGTTGGTCATGCTACCCATGCAGGTAATCAGTTCTCAATATTAAGTCCTATCAACATTAATATTAAGTACCCAACTTATAAAAAAGTGTATTTTTAACTTTAGTATAAAATTAACTGTGAATGGACACTAGTCTAATATGGTAAAGGTGAACAAAGTATTTTGTGACTCATAAAACTGGTTTCATTAGTTGTAATGAATTCATAATATTATTATCATTATCTCATTGTGCTTTTGAGGAGCCATAAAATTGTTTGGAAGCCTTGACAAGCAAAATGTTGAAAATACTTTTTGGGTTTACATAAATAATGTATAATACTTTTTATGCTAATTAGAAGTTTAGACTCTTCATATTTTAGTATAAAAAATTAGCAAGATATCCAGCATCCTAATTGTACACACTTTGAATCACAATCCGAGAGTTTTGAAGGATAATGTTAATCCATTGCTTCATAGGTTTGTAAAATTCGTCTGCTCAATAACGTAAATAACACAATGGACGTGGGTGAATTGCCAAAATGAAACACATTGCGATCAATTGTCATTTAATGTGTGTTACGCAATTACGCCGCAGATTTTTTGAAGTGAAATCTTTAGTTGCGTTGGGCATTTTTGAGATGGGACTAAACAATTGATTTCGCGACACTGTTACCGACACCAGCTTTTGACCATTAAAAAGACATCAACGCGCGATAAATTATTTCCTGCTCAATAAAATTGTTCAAGTTTTCAGTTCTGTCGGCACTCCCGGAGTGCCACTGTTTTTTTTTTACTGTTGTAAATGCGATATGTAATTCTGTGTCTGATTAATTCTTAACAAAATTATTAAGTATTTTTCTAAAATTATAGGCAAAAAATTTGCGTAGGAAATGTCACACAAATATTTGGCTCACATCCATTTTGAATTCCATGTTTCATTTCTATAATTTCTTTTATTATGAAATTGAGTGCTGTGACGTCGGATATAATACTTCTAATTGAATACTTCCCTTTATAAACTGGTTTATATGTAGTGGTTAATTTCGTACTGCTCCTTTACACAATGGACAATGGCCAATGTTGACGCCTGTTGAGTCGACGCACTATGGCAGGTTACTGACTCTACTCTGACTGAGCGTCTTGGATACGAAATTTGAAGAGAGAGAAGGAGAGGAACTAAAATCAGTCATCCTCGATCGTCAACCCCAACCAAATATGAGCCAGCCTAGTGAGTTCCATTGCTCAATAGCAATGGGGCCCTCTCGACCTGAAAACGATCACATATCCTATTCAATCAAGTATGCATGCCAAGAATTGGTGGGAAGTTGAGACTGTTATTAGAGCCACTAGAGCAGCTGCTCCATCAAACAGCTTACAGTCTTAAGTCGTAGACCCTCATCTACGAACCGGGTGTTAATCCCAGGCTTAAACGAAAAGCCCATGCTCATTACTGCACTGCAATTTGCAATAACCTCAGTCTTGAATTAAACAAACAAGAAAACAGACACCAAATAAGAGTAAATATTATCGTCTTTCTCCTGACACATCCATATTAAATTCATGTAGGTACTTTATCTACGCACTTAAAGTACTTATTTGCCGCATGTCCTTCCTAGAATCGAGGATTATACCGTATTTCAGCTCATTGTAAAGTTGGATAAGATAAAAATACCAATAGTAAGTACTCATTTATCTAATTCGAATAAATGCTGCGATAAAATATGATAAGGTAGTATTTTGTAAAAGGTTTTTAACTAGAAACAAATTATGTGGCGTATTATGAACTAGGTCAAATATGGTCGGTTTATATAATCTTGAGAAATTAACGAAGAACTGAAAAGCAATACTAGTTTCTAATCTAGGGTCGTTTATATATAAAGCTTAAATTAAAATAAAAGCGTTTTCATTTCAAATTAATTATTTTCCATAACATATCATCACGCCTTGTTTCCCCGAAGGGTTGGGCAGAGGTGTCCCGGTAGCAGGTTCACTCACATTTCACCAGTTATGTTTTAAGTCCCATGTAATAGGGGGCGAGCCTATTGCCATCAACCGGCAATTAATTATTTGAATACTCAGATATTACAGCAGAATTGTTTAATTAAAAGTAGCCATTTACCGCTAATGTTGGGACAATCACGCATAATGGATTGGTTAGTGCATTCAATTCATATTCATCGAAAAATTTAAATGATAACTTGATTAAGGCGAAAGCGCCGACCCTGCCCGCGAAATTCAAATTTTCTTACGTTTTTTGTATTTTTTAGGTCAGTCTCAGATCTCATGTTAATGATTGATTGATTTGCGGTCGTAAAAATAATAAATATATATTTAGAGAATGTTAATAATTAAAATCGTAAATACAATTCTCAGTGATGGTGTATAATGTCATAAATTCACGAAATTGACATTCTTAGCAGCAAATAATTTGATATGTTATTTAGGTAACCGTGAGATGTGGAAGAAATGGAGGGAGGCCATCTTTTATGACCGCCAATCAATCAATCATTAACATGAGATCTGAGACTGACCTACAAAATGAAAAAAACATAAGAACATTTGAATTTCGCGGGCATGGTCGAAGGTTCCACCTTAATGAAACATTTTACCTGCTAAGTGAAAATTTCGATAACTCCTGATATCAATTGTCAGAATCGAATCATATTCGTTGAAATTCAAGCCGTGTTGCGGAAACAAATACAAATAATACACAGACTCAAAGGATCCAAATATTCCAGATCTAGATTCTCTTCTCGTATCGGATCATACTTTGAGAACTCATTTCTTTGTGAAAATATTCAGTAAGGTGGGCAAGGCTGACTGCAAAGTGCGCCGGATGTTGATTCAGATGTCGCTCATGGAGGATCGTTACTGCTGAGGATGAGGTCCCTCCCATGTGGTCGATTCTCAGGTCGGGCGAAGGGTTAATGGGTTTTTCCACCAAGAATTTCTCAATAGCAGCTTATCTATATTTGTGCCCGGTTGATGGCAATAGGCTCGCCCCCCTTTTACATGGGACTTAAACATAACTGGCGAAATGTGGGTGTACACTATACTATAGCTGTACATGTGTACATCTCTGCCTAACCCCTCGGGGATTACAAGCGTGATGTTATATTATTTGTGTGCGTTGCTTAAAGATTTTCTAACCAGAATTAAGCCATGAGCGCGAAAATCGAAACAAAACCATGGACGTCAAGGTCGCTACAAAAATAAATTCTATTCCGGAACTGAATACTTCAACAGGAAAAGTACAATTAGCATCTAGAGTGCAGCATTCACCTAGTAACTATGTTATTATCGAGCGACGGGCGCGGCCACGCGAAACCCCAGGTGTTCAGTTGAGCAATGCCCTGATACGATTCATAATAATTGTTATAAAGGATTTTATATAACGTCTACTGCACTGAATTAATGATTGTTTAATACTGGCTTAGTAGCTATCAGCGGATAATAAAAGTACTGAGTATAAAATCGATTGATTTTTCTATACACGAGTAGCATGCAGCTATTATGTGGAATTCTTTGAAGCATTAGTTGCCTACCTACTATCCCTTCAAGTCATTAGCTTGGCTGTATCTTCGACCTAAAATTCCAGTTGAACGATTCCTAAATTCCTAAATAAAGCATACAACCGGGCCGCGAAATAAAGCTTCGTCATCCAAAAAACTTCGCCGACTATAGATACGTGTAGTAATCTCCCATCGCAGAAAAAAACAAGGTTAAGCAGCCCAACCAACCACTCACCCGTGTAATGAAACTTGGGAATCCCGCCGGAGCTTTGTTCCATAATAAAATACTTGTTAAAATCCTCTCTCTTGACAATGTCATCATTGTTGACAACATATTTAATGCTCATTTAAATTCCTTAGAAATACTCGACAGAGAACTAAATTGGTTGACCGCAGAGAGCCTTTAACAATATCAATTCACAGGAGTTCCCTTTACTGTAAGTAAGTTTAGTGATTATGAAAGTGATATCACGCTCCGTGGAACGCTGTAAGGTTCTTGGGGACAAACTTTACAAACTCATACTTGGTACACGTGAACAATACAAAAATGTACAGGCGTTTGGGAATCGAATTTTCACAGGAAATTCTTTTAGAAAGGGTCCAATGTTTTATGTAACGTCGGGAACAATTTTTAAAGGGCATTCCTTTACCGTGGGCCTGTATCTGATTTATTCATAACGTTATATTGGAGTTTTTTGACTCTCTTTCACATGACATGTTAAGCCCGTCCGGTTATGTGGGTCTGTTTTTGCGGACCAGCATTTAAATTTGTTATTCACAGAAAAAATGTGAAGCAAAATATTGCACAGCTTTGGTTTGAAGCTGCGGTAGACAATGTCTGTCTGAACGCGATAAACTCAAAGACTACCGAACGAAGTTTCAAACGATTTACACCAATGGACGGAGTGATTCACGCGGAAGGTTTTAGTGTATAATTCATTAGGGTTTGGTCTAAGTTAGCTGAAATTTGACGATTTATTGTTGAAGACATCGGAAAAAATTATGCCGACTGGGAGCTTTATTGGCGTGCGCCGCGGAAATCGTAAAAGTTACATAAAATGTATGTTCTACAGTATTGTTCATCGTAAAAAGATCAACGAAAAAGTCCGCGATGACATGCCTATCTTTTAAGAATTACCCACAATAACCATTTTTATCTTTGAAAATTTGATAAAAATTTCATTGTTATTTCCGAAGCTATTTTGACCGGTATTATATCAATCCTTATCCAATAAACTATGTTACTTAAATTGAGCATTTAATTTAGATTAAAATATGCCTTGACATCATTTCATTTAAATGAATGGTTTAAAAGATATCACAGATTCAAAATTACGCGTAACAAAATAATTACGGTTGAAGCGCTGCGGTAGGAGTCAATAACCTTTTCCTGGACTATTAGGTATGTGATCCCGGTACTGCCCGATAGTATGTTCCCGTGGGATATTTTCCGACATCCACGCGAGCGAAGCCGCTTGCAAAAGCTAGTTACATTATAAATGTAGTCCAACCACAAACATCCACCAACCCGCACTGGGCCCGCGTGGTGGATTACGGCCCACTCCCTCTCACTGACAGGAGACCTGTGTCTCAGCAGTGGGACCATTATAGGCGATAATTTTACTACTGGAATATGTGGCTACTCTGGCTACGTTGCAAGAGACATAAACCAATGTAAAGTCAGAGTACCTAATCCAAAGAGCGACGACAGTCGTAAAATATGTATAGAACGGCGCCAATTTTTTGTAGAATGTCCAACTTGCAAGATGTCCAATAGGACTAACAGCCAATTGGCAGAAGTTCTTATCGCTCATTAGTTATTTCATATTCACAGCCCTGTTATTACTAAATAATATACTGTTGAAACAATTGCAAAAGAGAGCTAGCGACCATTCATAACATTATGAATTTCAAACTCAGTATCAGTGACTGCAGTGAACATTATAATGTATGCAATTAACTTTCCACCAGCTCATGCTTACAACAATACAAAAATACTGTTATCTCTTTGAATCGCTCTCCATTTCGTCTGTATTGTGACTCTGATTAGGGTTCAGTCTCCCATGCAAACTAGATTACTATACGCCGGATAATTTTAGCTGTTTTGAACTTTGCAGTCTAGGTATAAAGTTGGTAGTTATTTGTTTCGGTTTACCTAGATTACGCTGAAATATTTCAGAGGACCTCGTAAAAGGCACGAATACATTATCGTGGCTAACAATCCATGAATATTTTATTTGTATGTCTCGTTTATGGGGGGTTTATTACAGTAGGTACTTACGTTGACATTTTAACAATTCTTTATAAATATATTGAATAGTATTGATTTTAAAACAAGGTGCGTGTTGGCAGTAGTTTTTAATACTTTGCGACATTAATTGATTGGTTGCGAATAAATAATAGCGTAATCACTTCCCACAAAACGTAGTAAGTACTTAGTTAATCTCTAACTGGATAATATGCAATGCAAAAGTCATTATTTCGATTTTCTAGTTATTATTATTATTTCACACGTGGAATTCTGTTAATTTCCTGTTAATCTTAAATGAGTCAAACTCTCAAAAAATCTTCGCAATCTAATTCCGTCTCCAGACTGACGCAACTTAAAACTATGAAGCGACCTGATTATTTCACAGTATCAGAATCAAATACTCGAAAAATAACAAGTACGCTTGAATAATAACAGAAGTACGCTATCCTAATATTATGACTGTTCGCCAAGATAGGCCACGAGTTATTAGCTGATAAGAATGGGTCAAACGTTTTTTTTTCTGTGGTTACAGTTCAGTATGTCAATAGTCTGTGTTATCTAAACATGGTCAGTACTAATTTTTACTATTTGATAAAAATGATAAATTACGAAAGGGTGCAAACGGTTGGTGGCGTATGTTGTGTGAATAATATTTTGTAAAAATTCAGAAGATCCTAAAATACAAAATTTGTTTCCCAAAGATGGACCTTGAAATCATCGCACGACCTAGATGAGCCAATGGACACCTCATCTATTAAAATAAATCTAACCGTTACGATGTTTCGAGGGTATAAAAAATTCCCACATAAACATAACCCTGTCTTTGCCGCCGCTCAGTCATGTAAAAAGATAAAACGATATTTCTGCCAGAAGGTCAAAAAAAAGGGAGTTTATGTATGAATGTAAGGTCCAAACAATACTTAACATATCGCCCAAAGTTGAACCTTGAAACCAATGGTAATTGATGAAAATTATCGCCAATATCCTCCTATGTTAGTAGAAAAAAATCTCTTTAGACTAAAATGGAGACTTGAAGAATGAAAGGGAAAGGAATTCACACCAACATGAGTCTTCATATCAGCCACGTTGAGAAATACAGATTTGCCTACGTTGCCAATTATTATAAATGCCGAGAGCCCATGGTAAAATTGCTTGTCCACAAAGATTTTAGGCCTTTTTGCCTTATTCATAAAATATTCTTTTTGTACGTTAATGTCACTATATTTTATGTGCTGCCTATTTTATATACCAGACTGGGGCTCCGAATATATTTTTATTGCTGGAACCCTTTTTATACTAGACATCTTATTTAAGCTCCATTTTGTTTTCGACATGGGTTGAGGAGCCTTGAGAATTTGTTTTTCGCCACAAACATCAGTAGAAAAAATGTGGAACACTTGGACGTTTTGGTGTTATTACACTACATTTTTATATTGTACCACAGAAAATAAAAAAGAAAGAAGGAGCAAGAAAGAAAGAGCATTTTGTTGTACCAGAAGCAAAATTAACGCAGTAGAAATGCGAGCAATCACAAAAATGTCAGGTCGTACGCACGCAAACGGCACACCACATAAAGAATGATGAGGAGAAAGTATGTGCGAGCATTGAAAATGGGAAAGGGCATGTGTGCCCCCTTTTTGTAGAACTCGCGTGAAGAAATGCATGACTAGAAAAACATTGTAATTGACGCCATTTTCTTAGAGTTTCTGCGTTTGCAGGAGGAAATGAACAGTTAATGGACGAGAATCAGGTCAATAATAGCTAATAAACTATTAATCATCTTACTCCGGTCATTATAGCAGATGCGCTGTTATAATTGACTATCTACACAGGAAATTATACTTGCCCGAGCATTGACTCATCATCGTCTCGATATCTCAACATTCAAACGAGAACATCCATTATAATTCGAATGAATTCAAAGTGCGATTATTCGTTCGATTGGTATCGATTTCGCGATACTTCTCGATTTGGTTGCTAATAGTCGAAGCTCACGAACAATAATGATATTAGGGGTCAGATGTAAATGTAGAACAGAATTATGTTGACGGATGTCATTCCTCCGCGATTTATTTCGATTTAGTTTCTTGCGGCACGTAGGTATTAGAGTTAATGGAACTCTCTGATTTAGCATTAAAGTATACCCTTGTCAGGTCTAAATTGACATCGAGGAATCTATAAGAGTATCATATTTTTTGCTATATGGCCTTTATATACTAATTCCTAGTAACATGCTTGAATTTTTAATAGCGTTTGGGCTTTGATTGCTGTGAACGAGGGTTCCGTAGCTCGTGCAATACAAATATCACCTTGGCCACAAAACCTGTGAAAAATGCCACATGACGAGGGTTGTTCTTTTTATATCACATCGCAATAGATTAATAATTTGCGATATAAATTATCTTGATAATGCGGGTAGATTGTGTTTCGATATTCTTCAAGAACGTGTCGAAGTAACATGATACTTGATGTTGAGCGTGTTTTATCTTGAAAGTCCAAACAAAAATCTTACTTAGTATTCAGATAGAATCGGTCTTACAATGTGTAGATTAACATTGCATTGTGTTATGAACAAAGATTATGGACTCATGCCGCTGCATCTTATGTCGCTCACCAATGAATGACATTCGATTATGTATGTGCTCTGATGATTAAGTATTCCGCGAAGGTTATGACCGTACAGAAGAGCGTATACTTCGTTATAAATTAAAATTAAATGACTTAGCTTGATAAATTATAGTAATATTATGAACAACGATATGTCTGCAGTTTTTCTTATACGGAGTTTGCCAAATAATTTGTTGAGACAGTAAAAATCTTTTACCTAATTGGGTCTCTAAAATTTGTCAGTCAAGTATTTGTTCTATATGGTGTAAAAATACCCCAAACGAAGCCGAGAGTCAGTTATTGATCCTGTTATTATAGATATTTTTTGTATTGGACTATACCTGGGAACCTTCTGTTTTCGGAGATATTGAAGGTTAAACTTCCATTTTTTATAATGTTTTTTTTTTATAAAAAACAAGTTTAAAATGTTATAACTTAAATGCTCCCACGATTCCTGTACCTTTGCATGCACCCATAAATAAGCACACACGTTTTGCGTGCGTTACATTCCGCAATACGTAAACAGTGAATTATCACGCCAAAAATAAAAGTCGCTTCTCAGCAATTATTTTTGCACAAACTTAGTTTGATGTACAAAATGCGTAGATCACGGCTTCGTGGCGGATCTTGTTACACTCTGTGTATGGATTTGTTTTCTTTGTATTTTCCACAGAGTTTGGTTAATGGTCATTATTGAATCTGAAGAAGTCTAAACAATCGCACTGACTGGATAGGTTCAGCGGTTATTGATCGTGTTATTTAATTAAAACAGTTTTGTTTTATGCTTACTAAGGCCGTTTGTCCAACCACCGGGAACGGGACGTCAACGAGACCGAGATGACAATGACGACGCCGAACTAGCGACAGCAGGCACATTTACTATGGTCGCGTAATGTCGTTTCTCGTTGACATCCCATTCACGGTGCTGTGGACAAACAGAGTGTAAGGATGTTGAACAAAGAATATTTGCGCATTAAACAGTCTTAGTCATACCAGATACACCGCAAAAGGGCGAATGATTCACGCCTTTTAGATGAGAACCTATTGTTTTGTTGTTGTACTCAAAGTATACACATAACATAACATCACGTCTTGTTTCCCCAAAGGGTTGGGCAGAGGTGTCCCTGTAGCAGGTTCACCCACATTTCGCCAGTTATGTTTTAAGTCCCATGTAATAGGGGGCGAGCCTATTGCCATCAACCGGGCACAAATCCAGACTCCAGGCTGCTACTGACAAATTTCAGATAGAAAAACCCAATAACACTTTGCCCGACCTGGGAATCCAACCCAGGACCTCATGCTGAGCAGTAGCGCTTGCGACCACAAGACCAACGAGGCAGTCTAAAAAATAAAGTGCTTCAAAGTATAGTTATATTAAAATCGACCATTTTGACTTGAAGTTAAAACAGAAAAAACATGGTTTTACCGGATTACCACCGCGCAAGTCGGCGAGATCATACCCTCGAATAACATGACAGCGAATTAGAAACTGAAGAGATATATACTCCTACTTTGGTTGTGTCGCGCTTCCTAGGTTCGCACTTCATCATCATTTTTTTTTCTTTGTTGGATCTCACAGGTCAACCGAGGAGGTGGTTGGCTGCTTTTCTGGGCTATACTGTGAATGCCTTAATAAATTCAGGCTTCCAGCCCATCATTATTCTGTCGCCCTTATTCCAATTTACTTAGGTTCGGCGTAACATTATTTTTCTTCCATACTTCTCTTTAGTCGTTATTATTCGCATTTGCGCTGTCGAATTTTCATCATCTGCAGGCCTCTCCGATTGTCTTTGATATCGATCCTTAGCTATTATCCTCCAGCTGCTGCTACCAGGCACCCTACCTGCCGTAATTCAATTATTGGCAATTCAATGTTTTCGCACTTCTGTGACTTGCCCTTTATTCGAACCTATCAATCGTCGAAGAGCTCTCCGAAGAACTCCATCTAATATAGCGTTGCCAGTACTGGTTTCACAATCTTCAATCACTTGCTCATAATTGTTGACTACCCTCTTTGCTGGGCATTCTTCAATAGGAAATTGATATAACACATCAGTATCCAATTCATGCTACATCCAATCAGTCAGTCGTAAAGATTAACGGCTCCCTCGTAAAGCACCAGCTATCAAATGTAGGTCAATCGCGGTAATAGTTCGCCAATTTATTGCAGTATTAAAATTAAGATTATGTCTGTTTACCTCGATGTTTTAATTGCAATATAAACTGATTTTATGGATATATTGATTAATGCATCCTGATCGTCACGACTGTTCCGCCCAAAGAGTAAGTGACAGACTATAGATTAAGCGTTTTGTGAAGATTATCTTATGGCTCTCTTTTGTCTCTTGCTGCGGAAAATTAGCACCTCTTCTCCAAGAGTTTGATCCATGTAAAGGATGACTGTTGCCATTTTAGAGTCATTGTCCAATTCTTTAGAAGAATAAAAGAAGATTGAAAGCCTCAATAACACTGTCAACCCTAGAAATGAACCACACTACTTACTTAATCAACAGTAGCCTCAAGATTATTATTAAAACTTGAAGAGAAACGGCTTTTTCCGGATTACATCACGCTTGTCAATAGTATTTGGTTACGGTTTGGGGGACACCCAAGTTTAGCACACATTTGCCGCCGATACGAACAGCCTTAGGAACAAGTGAATGTTTGAACAACGGCTAGACTTCCTGGCACCGGCTGACAGCAGTGACGTTTGCTATGATTCGAACCTGTGTTTTGGTGAAAATGAACTTAAATTAATTAGTTTAAGGATGCTTTTCGAGGCTTCAAGTAAGCTTGGATTGGGTTTCTTTCAAAACTGTGGTCTTGCCCGACCTTCAGTAGACTTTCCTGTCAATTGATCGTTTATATCAAAAATTTGGTGGTCCCCAGATCAGTGCTTAAAGCTCGTTATCCTGCTTTTCACTTTAATATCCTTCGGTTTGATACATATTAGTATTATAATTTAATTTTGAGTTTGCCTCAAACCCAAGGCAGATGCTTCGTGGAAAATACTATAGTGATTGAGCTATTCAGTAACATTTGTTTCGCCGTGTTGCTACTTAGTTCGTGAAAAGCTTGATTATGATTCAAAATACTCTTGACCAAATAATAAATCCCACAGTATATTTAGTAGCACTCCCTCAATAAATCGCCTCCAAAAGTCCAAATATATCGTTTGTTTTAGTACTTAGCGTTCACGTGTGCAAATCCAGTTATCGGCTTATCTGCAGTCATAACAGAATGTAAGCCGTCGATATAAGCGCCGATATATTTTTGTTTTGAATGCCGAAATACACGTATACGAAGTTTATCGTTTGTTTAGAACTCTTTGATCTAGAAAAAATTATGTCACGCTATCTAAGCCCTCGTATCCGCGGGTGATTTTTGTCCCGCACTGGATTTTCAACGCACTGTTTAATGCCGAGAGTTGAAAATCCAACAGTGTATTTTTTTGAAGCGCTGGGATGCACTCTGTTGAATTTACAATGCTCTGCTCAACACCAAGAGTTGAAAAACCAGTGCGCGATACAAAATCGTCGCGTTAAAAAATCGCCCGTGCGTCATCCATCGTACGGTTCGTACCTGAGCTAATAATACCTCGTAGGCAGACTAGGTAGTCAAGATGTTAAAAGTTTTTTGTGAATTTCAAAAACAATGCATATCATCGCAGCCGGCCCCTTATGGTGTTCTATGGGAAGTAATGGGAACATCTAGGCTTGGCATTATACATGACACCGTATAATAGGGATGATGACTAAAAATTAATTTTTTGTCCGTCCGGTAGATTATTTAGAAACATTGGACACGTATTTTTTCTTTTTTTACGTTATGAAGAGATTACGGCGATACATTAAGTTAAAATGTGCCATGACGTCACGAGTACGTAGATTTTATATATTATATCCCCACTCCCCAATTTTAATACGTTTTATATAAGTATTTTTTTATTAATAAGACAAAGCAAAATATACGTTTCTATTGACCCAGGCATCATCCCTATTATGAACTTCGTTAGTTTACAATCTATCGGTTTATTCCGTTAGATAAATAAACTGTCGAAAAATTGTGAACTGCAACGAACTATTTATAATTTAACACATTATTTTTCAATAGTTTTACAAGCTATCCATGGGAAACCGACAAATTTTGAATTAGTATCAAACATGTATGCGATGTAAGGCACTTTGCGCTAATATAAAATAGCCTGCCTAGCTGCAAGCAACTTTGAAGTAGCGTTTGCCAGCCGCTGCCTGCGGCGGCACCGCTTGTTCCGCTCGCTCGGCTCGCGCGCGATTTGTCAAAGGTCTAACCTAACCCATTTCACCTAGTTTACAATTTTTCGTCAGCTTATAATTTAACGGAAATAATATCGATAGATTATAAACTTAAGGCTCTCAACATCTTACGCTGAAAATGCTGACATACATTATGCAACTGACGCAGATTTGAACGCATGGCTGCTCTGCTGGAGCTGGTGCGGACACAGTTCGCACGAGTGCAGGATTTAATATGCATTTGTATGCTATTCTGTCTTTGTGTAAAGATTTGCACGCGTTGTTTATGTTTAATGTCCATTCAATATTTGCATAAAACTGAGTTAAATAAAACGAAGTAATTTTCCTTCCATTGTGGCCTTTATCCACCAAAAAGTTAAGTAATGTAAGTTTTAATTATGCAGCCTTTAGAGTATCTAAAAAAATATTATGAAAAATTAAACGTGACAAACTGTCAAATACTCATGATAGTGCGGCGGATAATTCACAGTCCTAATTTTTCTAATCAGCCCTATCTATTTTTCAGATAAAACTGCGCGATGGCGAGATCACTGACCGACCTATCCAGCTTATGAACTAGCACAGCAATAAAGAGTAGATAACGCAAGTTCCTAATGTGTGTGGATCCTATGTGAGGGTTTCTTCAGGAGATGGACACACTCCATGTGGGCCACGGGCACAGCAAGGGGTCCAGTCGCAGCCAATCGCCATCTACTGCAGACCTGGCTAGGGATCCCGCTGTGGTGACAGATGATGCTGTCATCAGGTCCAGGGTGCAGTCGCCTTCGACTGTTCATCATGTTGTCAGTGTGAGTAATCGATTTAGGGGTTTTTTAGCCTCCCACATTAATACAACGGTTTTTGTGACTGATTCACTGTTTTGAAAGGAAGAGTCTTAGATAAAGTTTATCGTTTGCGAATTATAAAACGGCGTGATTTGTGGGATGTCCCGATTGGTAACTAAAGCCTTTCCCCCCCCCCCCCCCCCTCCTTCCGAGACTTCTTTTTTTTTAGCCTTTTTCCTTGAGAATAGTACCATTCGCAAACATCCGTGATTCGCATTTTTAGCTCATAGTCGGGAGAGATGATATCGTGTTACCCAGTAACTGGGTTGTGGAGGTCCGATAGGCAGACGCTCCTTGTAAAATACCTGTATTCAGCTGCATCCGGTTAGACCAAGATAGTTGGGAAAAGAGGAGAGGAGAGGAGTCGCGACAGGTAACACTTGCTCTTGTATTGAAATTAAATGAACTCTGTTTCTGTAGGTTTTACTTACATAAATAAATATTTCATTTAATTTCTTTTAAGACTACACGTAAATTTTTCGATAAATATTTATATGGCGCCGGCATTTTCCAACTGACTATACCTAAGAAGATCCCGAAACAAAAAAGAAGAAATGCCGAAACAAACTCAGAGGTCATGGTCTCGTTTTAAAGGCCAGACATTATATTAAAACTGCTCTGGGTCGCGTAAGATTCTGCTTTAACGATTTGCACTTAAGGTTGCCAACTCAGTTGATCAGAAACCCGGGAGGTGAAAAGAATATATATTAAAAATCTAATATTTTTGATTTAAAGTTGTATTTTTTTTACACTGCGAGCAGCTTGTAATAACTTTAATTAGAAACGATAAAATCATAGAATTCTCTACATGTCATGTGTATTTAGAATTCGTGCACACCAGTATTTCTTTAAGCGTTTCATTCCGCCAATTGCGATTTTTCGACCACAGTTCGTTTACTACGGCTGAATACACTTAACGGCGGCGTTTGCGATAGGGATCGACAGATATCCGGGAGATTTTTGCTGCGTTTCTGGAGCCGGGAGATTTTTAAATCGAATATCCTTTACCGGGAGAATCCCGGAAATTTGGCAGTCTCACTTGACTAAAAGACCTTATTAATGTATAATGATTTTGATCGTTACCGCTATTAATTTTTAATTGATCAATTATTGTAGAATATAGCACGTGCCTCGAATGGCTATTAGTTCCTATTTAAACTGGTCTAGTTTTAATCTAGATAATGCAAACGATAAGAGAAATTCATTCAAGCAGTTCCATTGTACTAATCAATGCGCGAATCTTGTGTGTCCTCGAGTTAATTGGTACCTCGTTACTAATATGAGTCTATTATAGCTGTAATGGGATAATAAATAGTTACAGTTGTTAGTTTAGATTACGGAACGTAAACGTCAGATGAACTTGAACATAGGTTCCGCAAACTGATGATGCACTGTCCAAAGGAAATATTGGTAGGCTGAGTAAAAAAGGGATTGGTGACCGCTAAGGTGTAAACGCTTGTGTATTAGGCCCTAGTGTGAGTTTCTTTTAAGCATCTCGACTTTACGCATCGACCGCGTTCGGCGTTCCGATTGACCCTGTACTGGCCTGCACTTGTGAAGGGCCAATCAGAGCGCCAAACGCGGTCGATGCGTAAAGTCGAGATGCTTAAAAGAAACTCACACTAAGGGCCTCAGTGGTCTTAGTGCGAGTTTTTATGCCGACTCGATTGCGTTATCGTAAACTTCAATTTGTACTGAATCTGAATAAGCGCCTCCTGGTGACAATCAAACCACTCCACAGTCAAACCACGACTACGGTTTTGTGGGGCTTACTTTATTACCAGTGATCGGAGTAGGTAGATTGATTTTACGTACTCGCATCATAAATAGTCATAGAAATCATAACATGCATAAGCCTTTTTTCCGGGATTTTAGTTTGGTACTTACGGGATTGAATCAAATATTGCAAAAGTAAGGATTTTTAAACTACTACATTAGAAATTTATAGAATGCGATAGATAAACGTTTAAAATAGTTTTTTTCTTATTTATCAAGTAATAAAATGGATCTTGCTGTTGTGCGTCCATTTTAAACTTACATAGTATGACTAATTTAGTAGTTGTTTCTTGTAAGTATATTATCTGCTGCTTGTAATTGTTACTATTCTTGAATAAATAAATAAAAATATCTTATTATACTTCTTAATATTTTTTCGCATTCAATGCAATAACAGCAAAAGAGTTAAACATTTCTTATTCATATTGATGTATTCTTTATTCTACACATTACCACATTTAAATACCTTAAAAAAAATCTTAATAATTTCAAAATGCCGGAATCCCGGAGGCATATCCATACTAATATATACGTGCCAGATCATTGACCCCAAATCAATCTACCTACTCCGATCACTGTTTATTAGTTATACTTACCATATTTGAATATAGATATATAAATAATAATAAAAAATGATGGCCATACAAATTGACGTAAGTGAACGTTAACGAGATCGAATAAGTGTAAAAACTCGCACTAGGACCTCTGATGTTCTTAACCCCTGACGCAAAAACGGAATGTTTTGGACCTTTGTGTGTCTGTTGACCCCTTATGTGGTTGACATCGTAGCTCTAAGGATCTAGCGATTTTAAACCCTCGTGCGCCGTACTGGCGCGACGTGACACCGGTAATTGTTCTACCTTCAAGTCTTCTTAGAAATTGTTTGGTTAAAGTCCGCTGTCGCGTCGCGCGTCGCCCCAATCTGCACGAGGCTTAATGCGGTTTTTAATTAAATCTATGGATACTGCTGTCCATTGACCCGAGGTTAAAAACTGAAAGCTCATCTCAAGTGGTAGCACAGTTGTACGTCTTTAAACCGCCATTGTTGTGTTTGTTTACTTTTGTGTCGATCGCAAATTATACGAAAATTAGATAAATATGTATGAGACTTGGACTGTAGCACTATTAAAAGACGAGCTAGGACAGGAGAAGCGTCTACCACTGGTAAAATCAGCTTTAGTGGAAAAGTCAATAAATTATGAACGTTTCATAATTTATCGGTTATTTTGTGTTTGTTGAATTTAAGTTCGTTTTTTTGTTAAAGACTGGAAGCGTACGATAGAAATAACCTGATCAGAGTTGAAAACCAACTCAGGCATGATCTTCCTGATTGAAAAACCTCAGAGATAGCACTTCTAGCACTGATCTAATATGATGATATAAACACACGCATACTTTACTATAATTTACATAATATCACATCACAAGTGGCTGTATGTAATGAAAACAGACATAGTTCTCTTGGGAGCATCACCTATAAACAATTTTCTCCCATAAAAGGCTTAAAGGATAGCACACCGTCTCGACGAAATACCAGCCCGTACCATCCTTAATGTCCTCCCGCCGGTTGACGCCCTAAGCCAAGGTTCGTACCCCACAGGGGGTGCCCGTAGCGAGCGTTCACCTAGTTTTAATTAGCATAATTGAATAACCCCTGGCTGGAGGTTTTAAGTGTAGTAGCTTAAGGCACCCACAGGAAAGCCCGGTTAAGTAGTCATGATCTCAGAGGTCAACTACGAGATGCCTTAATTAAAAAAAAAATACTGGATGAAATATCGGATTCCATTTTTTTCGGAGACCTTTCTTCCACAGTTTTCTTCACATAACATCTTTGGCAAATACATGGGTCCCCATATTTTTGCAGTAAACAGCTACGCAACCGGGCTCAATAATTAATTATGCGTAAAAGAAGTCACTTGTTTACAAAAAATGTATGGCTATCTGTCAAATTATCAGACGCTGGAGATCAGCGCCATCTGAAGTGAGCAAATTGCAGTTTTTATTCCCATTGACCAGTTTTCGCCATTATGACAGATACTGGCCGAAAAGGCCGTAACTATTTTTTTGGACGGCATCACACCGCATCAGACTAAATAAAAAACTAAGACAACACTATCAACAGTGACGTGAGGCCGTTTTTCAAACATGTGTGCACTTAGTGAAGCATAGTTTGATTGTGATTTGATTGTAAATGTGTGCGTGTGAGCGTGTATGCACAGGGCGAAGGTGTAGTTTCGGCATGTTTAACTTTATTGTTCGCAAGGTTATGTCTTATTGTCTTGCACACCGCCTGATAATACATTTATTTACATCCTAATAGTTAATTATCTGCGTCAGTAATCGTCTAATATGTCAAACTAATATTTCCAAGTGGACGCATCTGCGAACTGGGAATTTATTAGCTAATTAAACTCAGACAGGTACGCGCCGAGTGCCAGACACTATTTCAACTCGATCTCAAGGACACAAATCTCTGATGTCTCATAAGTTCATAACTGGTGACCCCCCGTGACTTTGTCTGCGATTCTGTTTGTGTCGAAGTGATAGTGCGACAGCTTTTTTATTATGCTGACGGATTTAATAAGTAGGTATCTATGGGATAAAATAGGCGAATAAAGGCTCGTGCAGACTAGCGCGACTTGTCGCAACACCGGTAATTGTAACGAAACAATTCTAAGAAAACTTCACGGTAGTTAAGAGTTGCGTCGCACCAGTCTGCACGAGGCTTAAGTCTTTCTGCTCCCTAATCTTCCTAAGTGTTCTTTCATACAAGTGGCACGCGTCAACGGCAGAGGCGACTGCAGGCACCGACGCGTTGCCGTCGACAACCTATCTCTCGTTTTGCATGTTTGACCATCATATTCATATACACCAGCGGCACGATGGAGTGTCGACGGCTGTCGCCAGCCGCAGTTGCCTCGGCAGTATTTTTTTTTTAAGTGAAAACTTCATTAGGCGCGTTGGGCATTTTTGCGATGGGACTAAACCATTGATTTCGCGACACTGTGACGACACACAGTGGAACGAATGTATGGGAGCGGTTGGACGTAGACATGTCCGAAAAAAAAGAGTAAAATTATGCCAAACTAATGATGCCATCTTATTCGATTACTTAATGCCTTCATAACTTGTGGTGATGAATTTCTTCATAACTCCCATATTTCGGGAGTAATTTGAGAAAATGTGAAATTTTACTATGAAAATGAGTGTATCGAGCTCTCTCCCTCCTGATTCCGGGCTTGTTTCAAGTAGCGGTCTCTAATATCATAATGCTAATACTAAGAGCTATATTTAATACTAAGACACATAGTGCGCCAAATGTGCACTTTCTGGGATAAAGAGTGATGTTTATTTTATAACACAATTTTTTAATTTTTTGTTTATTTTGTTGATTAAAACCGTTTTTCTAAAGGTTTACCTTATTACAATAACATTTCTGATCAGCCAATTAGAGAAGATATAAGCTAATTAGGATATATAATTAGGGACTTAAGGTTTACATATAAAACTGATGCACTAATGATTACTGATAAGAACATTGCTATTATTTAATTACTAAATGGCTCTTAATACACTAATTTAGCATGCATCATTTACTAATTATCACAATAACTAATTACCTTGCAATATTTAACAAAGGATACCTGGGATACCTGGATTTTATATAAATAGGTCACTATTAGTAACTTTAAAATCAGTGTTGATTTACACCTCGTTGTATCCAAGCTAATCTCGCAATGTATTTTCCAAATTTTAATACAAATCTTGATATTCACGTTGCTTTATGCGCACGCGCACATAAAGATTTACGCGACTTTAACTATTTGTTCAGTGTTTTAAAAGATAACAGTTGTGTTCAGTTATGTGAAAGTGCTGAAACAAGTTTAAAAGACTGGTGTCGTCGATTTTGCTACCGCATTTATGCAAAATGGACACAGTCTGGAAGAAGCACAGATAAGTTTCGGAAGAAACATGAGATTTGGCTACAGGCTGCAATTCAATGGCCGGAATTACAGAATGAAAATATGGAACCTTCTACAGAAAATATAAGTGACGTCATCGAGCCCATAATTTCTCCTGCTAAATCTGATGCTTCAACTTGTACACATCCTAGTCCTCGTAAATCTTTTGAGGACCTTAGTAACCGGCAAAAAAGAAGACGCACCACTGAAGATAGTCTTTCATGCAGCAGTAGCAGCGCTGAAATTATGTTTTCGGCCGAAAGGGCGCTTCAAAAGGCAGGACAAAGCGATACAGCTTATGTTATGAAATACTTGACGGAGAATCCAGAAGAGGCCTCAAAAATCAAAGCCTTCATTGAAGGTAAATCAATTCAGGTACGGGAAATATCCCCTTTGAAGGCATTGGCTCTTTATGTATCGATGAACTTATCGAAATGGCGCTATAACACTCTTCGGGATTTCAACACTCAAGAAGGAGCTCTTCAATACCCGAGTTACTACATGTTGGTTAAAGAAAAAATTAAGTGCTATCCGGCCAAAGAAGATCTCACAGTTACAGAGAGCTCTGCAAAAATCAAATTACAAGCCTTGATGGATTTAACCTCAAGAAGACTTATTAGGTCGTTAGAAACCCCTGTTGATCCCAATCAACAGCTCGTATTGACCAGCAAATGGGGTTTTGACGGATCATCTAGCCAAAGCATTTATCATCAAAGGACGAGTGAAGATGAGCAAATCGATCTTGCTAGTAATTTTATGATTAGTCTTGTACCACTGCGGCTCGTCTCAAAAGGTGTAACAATTTGGGAAAACGAGCGACCATCTTCCACTTCATTTTGCCGGCCAATATTGTTTAAGTTTATAAAGGAAACCAAAGAAAATGTGCAGAGAGAGATGGCTGAAATCGAAGCAGAGATTGAAGCCTTAACTCCATCCACCATCACTGATGGAATTAGTGTCAAACACCAACTGCTGTTGACAATGATTGATGGTAAAATTCATTCCATTATATCCAATACAGCAGCTTCAGTGTGTGACATATGCAAGGCTTGTCCTAAAGAAATGAATAATTTAGAGTTAATCAAAGATAAACACGCAAACGAGGACATGTATAAATATAGCTTAAGCACCCTTCACGCTTGCATTCGCTCAATGGAATGCTTATTACACATTTCCTACAAATTAGACATAAAATCATGGCAAGTAAGGGGTGATATAGCAAAAAGGCAAGTTGATGACAGGAAGAAAAGAGTTCAAGAGGCTGTAAGAAGAGAAACGGGCTTACTTCTCGATGTTGTGAAACAAGGCAGTGGATCCACCAACAATGGCAACTCGGCAAGGAGATTTTTTGAAAACTACACTAAATCTGCTGAACTGACCGGAATAGATGCTATGCTTTTAAGAAAAATCTGTGTGATCTTGCAGTGTATTTCATCAGGAGAGAAGATCAACGTAACTAAATTCCGAGAGTTCTGCTTTGATACTGCTAAGCTTTACGTGGAGTTATACCCATGGTATTATATGCCTTCTTCACTTCATAAAATTTTAATGCATGGGCCAGACATAGTTCAGAACATGTCAATTGTGCCCATTGGTTTTCTATCCGAAGAGGCATCTGAGGCTAGAAATAAAGATTTTAGAAAATATAGAGAGGGGCATTCTCGAAAGCATAGCAGTATCTCATGCAATGAAGATATTATGCACAATCTTTTACTGTCTTCTGATCCACTTGTTACAAGTATCCGTCCAAAAGGAAATAAGTTTGTAAAAAAATCTTCTTTTAAGGAATTTTATGAGCTTACGGATTCTGAGAAAAGTGATATCGAATTTGTTAACATAAATGATTTAGCGGACATCGATTCTGAATTTGAATTAATTGATGATGATGATGATGACGAAGATAATTAAATGATGTTATTGTTTTAAAATGTGTAACTTAGTAAATTAGAGCTTACGTCTTAATTATTTATTGTACTTTTAATGAAACTAGGTAATTTATTATCAACTTACTTAAAAGTCATACTCTCATCAGTTCTTGTGAATATTTTTGTTAATATATATTTCTGTATATATATAATATATTTATAGACCTCTTAATAAGTCTGTCTGCGGTTTAAAGTAAATACAAATGGGGAAAAAACGTTTTTTTTTTTAAATTTTCATTTCCTTTTATCCCAGAAAGTGCACATTTGGCGCACTATGTGTCTTAGTATTAAATATAGCTCTTAGTAATAGCATTACGATATTAGAGACCGCTACTTGAAACAAGCCCGGAATCAGGAGGGAGAGAGCTCAATACACTCATTTTCATAGTAAAATTTCACATTTTCTCAAATTACTCCCGAAATATGGGAGTTATGAAGAAATTCATCACCACAATTTATGAAGGCATTAAGTAATCGAATAAGATGGCATCATTAGTTTGTCATAATTTTACTCTTATTTTTCGGACATGTCTACGTCCAACCGCTTCCATACATTCGTTCCACTGTGCGACACCAGGTTTTGACCATTAAAAAGACATGAACGTGTTGATTACAGCGGTGCCGATTTTCTTTTCAATTTTTACTTCTGTCGGCACTCCCAGAGAGCCACTGTTTTTTTTTTTCCTTTTATTTTTATTTGTACTTATAAAATTATTATTTAATTCGGAGGAATTTGTTCGTTGTCGTCATGCATACCCGCAACTGGCAATTAACACTGATTTTTTGGTTGATTTTTGGTGATATTCTATATGTTTTTTGACGTGATTTGAGCTTGTAACAGTACAGTGTTGGTGATGCAGCTACAGTTTCCTTACTTTGTATCCAGTTTGATGACTCTAAAGGTAAATACCGAAACAGGTAACAACAAGACCTACGTCACGACGATATAATAGCACAAAATTGTCCTCAATTTAAAATTTAAATGCCACATCAAAACATAGGTATACCTAAACAACTTTTCATTATTTTGAAACAAATTTCTTCAACCACATAAGTGTAATGTCATAATGTGTTACTGTAGTACTGTAAAGTACAAACTTATTCACTTGGTATATAAACTAAAACTGTTACAGTACTCAAGTAAGTGCTAGCCTACTAATTAGTTCACACGATACACGTGAATGGCACTGATGACGAGTACATTATCACCTTGAAACTACTTATTATACAGCTCGGAATGCAGGTAGTTGTGTTTTTTCTGCCTATCTATTTTATCAGGGAAGTAAATAATAAACAAAGGCGAGACGCTACTTTGTGAAAGTTGTGTGAGCTGAATGACTCATGAATGGACTGGTCGACATAAAGCAAGGAACTGCAGATTTAAGGCTCGTGCCAACTGGCGCGATGTTGCGGGCGCTACAGGTAGCGCGACCCTTGTAGCGCCCGCGATATCACGCTGGTCTGCACGAGCCTTTATAAGTTGATAAATTATACGTAGTTTTTCTGCTTTTTGCTAATATGTAGATTCTAATAACCCATATAACTGGCGAAATGTGGGTGTATTATAGGTACACCTGTGCCTAAAACTTTGGAGAATACTGGCGTGATTTTATTTTTTATTTTATTATATTTATTTGGCTCATCAACAATTGAATACACCGATACAAATATGAGATACATGCAATAAACTATTTCTTACAGGTAAGCACATCATGCATTACTTATTTGATGTTGCGTGCCCACTTAAAATTAGATGAGTTCTTATACTCACCGAACATAATTATGTTTTCAACAAAATTCCAAAGTTAAAATCATAATTAAAATCACATAAAATTAAAATCCAAACTAAAATTAAAATTAATGTTTATATACAATATGTAAATAAAACCCTGTCCGATCCAAAAGTGGCTCGTAGGTACTGCAATAACATTACCTAAAAGTAATAAAAAACCTTATTATTATTGAAAATAAAACGTTATTGCTATTTAAAAATCACATTTTTAGTACCAAAAATACCCCAAATCCATAAAAAACTTGCAAATTTTCAACATCATGGGTCATATCATAAGTTATGACTTGTAGACATCCGCTAAATGACGGCCGCCCGCGTCCCACCCGGTAAAATTCCACATTGAAAAAAATAATGTTTTTTTCTTGAATGATTACTACATAAACTAGGGTTGCCATCTTCAAATTTTGTAAACTAGTACCCTAATTCGTAATACAACACAATCTGTTTCGAATTGAGATATATTGCTAATCCATTGCTTCATAAGTTGCAAAAAAAAAAAAAATCTGCTCAACAACGTAAATAACGCAATAAATGTTGTTGAACTGTCAAAATGAAACAAATTAGGCATAATTGTTTACGAAAATAAGTTACACAATTAGGGTACAAAATTATATGGTGAAAATACCAGGATATTGGTTCAATGAAACTCAATTTTCGCGCACTAGAGTTCTAGTGCGCGAAAATAGTAGTGAGAAAGAGATAACAAGCAGAGTGGTTACATCTTCATTGTCCCGCGTTACCGACCAATAAACGTAAGGTTCAAGGCGCGAAATTTAAAATACAGGACTTCACCCGGATGCTTTAATAAAAATCCCAGGACTTTACTTAAAAGCTTTCCAGGACACCCCAGGACATCCCAAAAAGCAGGACATGTCGGTTGGCAACCCTAATATAAATAGACTCTCAGTTCGATACCTAAGAACACCCTCACGGATCAGACAGGGTTTTTTTTTTAAATGTAGATCCTAATAGAATCAACTGCTAAATTACGGAATAATTGTTTGATAAATAATAAGGTTTATTTGTAATAACAAAGCCGATTAAAATACATGCCAAAATATTTCAACTTCGTTTTTTTTTTACTCTCTCGGTGTTCTCGAAGTCGCAAGTGCTACTGGTGAGCATGAGATCCTGTACCCTAATTGCGTAATACAACACCTACATCCAATGTTTCATAGGTTGGGAAAAAAATCTACTCAACAACGGAAATAACGCAATGGATGTTGTTGAACTGTCAAAATGAAACAAATTAGGCATAATTGTTTACGAAAATATACCATAGTACACCCAAATTTCGCCAGATTTTAAGTCCCATGTAATCGGGGGCGAGCATATTGCCATCTACCGACCACAAATCCAAATTCCAGGTTAAAACAGATCACGATATATAGCCATAACCAAAGCATTTTTGTATTTTAACATTTGCAGCTCCACTAACTCCTCAACTTAAACATTTAAGTTTACGTTCACAATACTTAAACAACAGCTTCAGCAGAACAAAACATCTCAAAGATAACACCATTGTTCAAGTACCGTTTCAGTGCACCAGACGATTGACCTACGACATTATGAAGGAGAAAGTAATCTATAAAAGGTTTGCAGTACCCATGTACAAGCAACCGCACTCCCATGAAACAATACGTATTAAGAGCGTTTATGTGGGCAACGTCGCAAATAGCTGTCAAATATCTCCATTCAATATTACTGTATGGAAATAAGAAATATGGCTCTCTAGTAAACTAAAATATTGATGATGAAATACAAAAATTAATATCGTAACACCAAATATTTAGTTTTAGATGTAAAAAAGTATTTGTAAACTTGCCTCTTTTACACCTAAAACGGTTACAACATCAAATTCAGTGTTATAATTGCAATTCATTATTAATATTCTAGGGAACTAGTTAGCCACATTTCTTATTTCCATACAGTAATAATGCCAAATTAATCAAAACAGCGAAATATTTGACATCTATTTGCCCACTTTCAGTATAAACGCTCTTAAACAGCGCCTGTACTTGGTATGGTACACACGGCTACACATCAAGGTATACATTTCCAGTTTATGCTGATCTCTTATTGTATAGGATTTCGGTACAATGCGAGGTCAGCTTAAACTGGAAATATATAGCTTGATGTGCAGCCGTGTGTACCAGTAAAGATGGTTTTCGACGTTCTTAGTGTTAGTAACGCGTGCAGTTGATGGTACGTACTCTCTAATTATGTAGAACGAATATTGATGCGCACGCCCCTCAACCTAGATATGAACACCTTTAAAGAAACCTAGGTAGGATCGTCGTACTGATGTCTGTTTGGTAATAAGTTACTGTTGAATGGAATTGAATGCGGTTTGATATAGTTGATGATAGAGAAAGTTAATAGAAGGCATGCGGTAGGTAATCCCCCGAGTGACGTTAGTTTATAGAATCATAGAGCCATTGTTGAACTATCACATACGCCTCAATACGTATGGAAGATGGTAGAACCTGCAGAACACCAATTGATTCCATTATTTTTCCCACTTGTGGATTGTGTGTGGATATCCTCAAATGACCTCAATCTGGCAGATTGTAGTTCTATATCACATAGCTATCCTCATTACCTTTGTAATGGGCTTCAAGATCTTCGGTGGAACTCAAACCACTGCCCCACTTATACCGATGACGTTGATCCTTGCCCTGGATTCCAAAGCTTTTTCCTCCTTTTACAAACATTTAATAATAAAAAAAAAAACAAAGGAAGATATACGGTGAAAACCGTTTATAACGACTTCGAAGGGATCCTCGGATTACGCTTGTTATAGCCGATAGTGTTATAACCAAAAACTATGTTAAGTAATCAAAAATATTGGGCCTTAAAAATTTCGTCGTAATAACCAGTACGACGTTTTAAGCGAAGTCGTTACAAGCGATTTTCACTGAATTAATGTTTACAGGATTTACCGTTGAAATATTAAATTTAATTCTTATATTCATTGACAGACAACGCAGTAACGCGCAACCTAAACCGCTGGTTCTAGAAGCTTGAAATTTTGCACAAGAGTTCCTCATTATACCGCAAGTGATCAAAAAGGAAGGTTTTTTTTTATTCATTCCCCTAAAGGGGTTAAATAGGGGATGAAACTTTGTATAGACAGGAGTTACTCATTTTTGCCGAAACGAAATACCATCGACCACATACATGGCTTGTCATTTCATATTTTTTAAAACAAGCGAGCAGACCCACAGATCAAACTATAGTCATAAAATCAATCAATCCATTTGAATACCTCGGTTGTCATGTCAATCAATCTTTTGACACTAGTTCGAGCATCATGTCTAGTTATCAATCATCGTCGCCATATAAAATCCATTTGTCATGGCTATTGTTTGATAGACACATTATAGACATGAAGAGGTTTATTAAGAGGCTATCAATAAAGTCAGTCTATCGCAATCCATTGCTGGGTATAGGCCTTTCCAAAGTTTGCCTATGAGGCTATAGTTTTGTCTGAATAGACCAGGTTTATGTTTGGAGATTCATAGGAGATATGTTGCAAAATGTTTTGGTACAATAATGAACTGATTAAAGTAATTTATTTTTTCTTATTTTATGTTTTTTTCTCTTCGGTTTCTTTTACAGTATAACTATTTTCTTAATGTCCCTCGACAAACTCCGTGTTTCGTCAGTCGTCGGATTTCTATCAGTTGCCCTTTGCACTTGTTGCAGACCAGACGCTCTCAATCGACTTGGAAGTACAAAGAGTTGTTAATACTCTTTTACCTTGATGTAATTTATTTTCAAAATGGGAGGAAAACTGCTAAAGTCTCAGGCACGAAATTAGTTTTACAGCTCTATTTAGTTCACACAGAAATCAAAACAAAACAACAATAAAGTACTTCGTTCTGAATTCAAATTATTAACACGATAAATCTAATAATTGATAGACATGGAAATTAGCATTCGTTTGTATTCGGAAATCCGATGATTCCCGAGGGACATTAAGAAAATAGAAATACTGTACAGGACTTCTGCTAACATTTCACTTTCTTTATTTCCAGGAGCCGTCATCCAGTACGTCGTCGCGTCATGGCGAGAGAGCTCACCACGTCAAGTCTCACTCCAGAGATTTGGGCAACAGTCCACTGTCAGCTAACACCACAGGAAACAGTTCGAGAGAGTAAGTAGTAACACTTATATTTTTGTGCTCAAGTACCTATTAGTAGGTGTCCAACCCCACGTAAATCGCTTTCAATTTTATTTCAAATAAACCAATTACAGGCACTTTTGAATTGTCAAGGGGTCGCTCAGTCAGAAAGGTGAAGCTAGTTGCCCAATCCAAAATGTGGTAGGTTCCTATTGGGAAGAACGGGCAAGAAACTCCACGGACGCTCTTTTAAATCAAAATATTGTTACAAAATATGGTTAAATCATTTATGTTGAAATTATACATGTGACGTTAAAAGCCGCCGTAGTAAAAACATAAAAACTAAAACGATTCAAAAATTAAAATAAGCCGTGCCAGCTAAGAGATGACCAGTCCTCACTGACGGCCCCCGTTCACGAACATGACGCATGGATCAGCACCATTCATCTCAATCATTTTGAAGGGATCTTACAGCGTTTATTCTGAAAGTGGGCAACATCGCAAATAGATGTCAAATTTTTCGATGTTTTGATTAATTTTGCAATATTACTTACTGTATGGAAATAACAAATGTGGCTAACTAGCGAACTAGAATATTAATAATGAATTGCAAATATAACACTGAATTTGATGTTCTAACCGTTTTAGGTTTAAAAAGGCACTTTTTACATCCATAACTAAATATTCGGTGTTACGATATTAATTATTGCATATCATAATCAATATTTTAGTTCCCTAGTTAGCCACATTTCTTAATTCCATACAGTAATATTGCCAAATTAATCAAGACAGGTATATATTTGACAGCTATATACGACGTTGCCAACTTTTAGAATAAACCCCCTTAATAAATTTATCAGTTGTGTTCTTCAGTTTATCAAAAGGTCAGGTGTAACTAAGGACACGTAAAACACTTCTGCAAGTAATAAAATGTACTGTGGCCTGCGTCCAGAAATCAATAGACTGGTATAGGGTTACGATTACAATGTGTTGTTAATGGTAATGGGAATTCTGAACAGATAAACATCTCATTGCTAAAATTGCATTACTTATCTTTATTATTCTGTCTGTCTAATCTATTCTAGGATGTCGCTACAACACACTATGAAACAGTTACTTCCTGCAAAATAAACACAACAAAGTTTTTACAAGAAAAATCTTTGTTTTTTTTTACGTTGTTGTTACAGCCGCACGGGTCAACCCATCAGGTTAAGCTACGCTTGCCGGGGTTGGTCCGTGGATGGGTGACCATCTTTACATATCGAGATTCCTTCGTGCCTCAGAAAGCACATTAAGCCGTTGTTGGTCCCGGCTGTCATTCGTGGATCTTTGACAGTCGTTACGGGTCGTCAGAAGCTCGAAATTCGGACAACCAGTCGTACCAAGGGGTATCGTATTACCCAGTTACTGGGTTATGGAGGTCAGATACGCAGTCTCTCCATGTGCAATACTGGTATTCAGCGGCATCCGGTTAGACTGGAAGCTGACCCCAACATAGTTGGGAAAACGCCAGGCAGAACAATGTTAATTGTAAAAAAAATTGTAATGTTAAATTGTAATGTTATGGTTTGAAGTCGGACATAGTAAATATTGTGATGCTAATCTGTTTCCTATCTATTCACAGCCTGGAAGACTCGCCACAGAAGAAGATATTACCAGGTCTGATAGGGCCGGGTGACTATTCGAGCACGGTGTACAGCCCAAACGTGTCGTACGCGCTCTCGTCCGCCGATGAGTATGGCTCGCCCGCTTATAGAGGTAGATACTAAATATAAATAGAATAATAATGATACATAACACACATCATCAGCCTATAATGTTCCCACTGCTGGGACACAGGCCTCCTCTCTTCGAGAGAGGGAGTGGGCTGTAATCGACCACGCATGCCCAGTGCGGGTTGGTGGATGTCGCATGTCTTTGAATTTTTGGTTCTAGGACATCCTGGTTTCCTCACGATGTTTTCCTTCACCGTTTTGAGAGCAGTAGTGATGAAATTAAATGCACAAAGTAAAGTGCCTGCCTGGGTTAGAACTCACGACTAACAATTCGTAAGTCGGGGCCGATACCACTAGTAGTTAAAGCGATGGCACGTCAAATTTAATCGGAGAGGCAACCGGATGGCGAATGGTAATATGGGTCTTGAAGTGATACTGAACCCCTCCGTACCGTCCGAATGGACCCCAAATGGAGGGGGTCCGAGATATGGGGGATGGGGGTAAAACATTTTTTTTTTTTTTTGACATGACTTGAGGGGGTTCGGTATCACTTCAAGACCCAGATTACGATTCGCCATCGGGTTGCCTCTCCGATTAAATTTACGTGCTATTATTGCTTTGAAAATAGGGCCACTACTGCAAATAATAATGATGATTGATGTCAATAGGCTCGCCCCCTATTACATGGGACTTAAACATAACGGGGAAAATGTGGGTGTACCATAAGTATACCTCTGCCTAACCCATCGGGTATTACAGGCTTGATGTACACAAGTAAGAATTAATGATCTAACAGAAGATTTGTGGTGACAAACTTATAGTCATTTATAACCTTGTGTCCAGTTGATGTTATTTCCACTTAAACAAATATCAAGTTTATGTCAGTGTAAATAAAGTTGATTTTAGACTGACTAGTACTGTTGAAAAAAAGGTGTAGCGCAAACTGAACCTTATGTGTAGGTATTACAGTTGTTTTTCCTAAAACTCATAAATTGCGAATGCAGCTTATGCGCAGTTTCCTACATGATTCACCCAACGCCATGTTTCTTGTTTAAAATTGAGTATAAAATATTTTCTAAGCAATATTTGTTTGATGTTTCAGGTCAAGATGGCGATTATTCAAATCAAGGTAATTACTTTAAAATTAATAATCTTTTTTAACTGAAATAGTGTTCATACAAAAAAAAAACATTAATATAATATATAATAACAACAGAATGGAGAAATATTGACCCTGTTGAAAATATTGAAAACTAGCTGCGCCCCGCGGTTTCACACGCATTAGTCTCGATCCTTTGAAAATATCGGGATAAAAAGTATTCTATGTCCTTCTCCGGGTCGTGGTTTACCCATTCGCCAAGTTTCATCCAAATCCATTCAGCCGTTTTAGCTTGATGCCGTGACCAAGGGAATAGGGATTCATTTTTATATATATATATGACAGATACATAGGATTAAAAAAATCTAACATTATAATTTAAATCTGTTGACAACAGAAATTTCCCTGTGTGTTCTCCTATATGGAGATTATAAAACGATAAATTATCAACTCATTTAATTAAAATAAATAGTTACATTTTATATCGACATCATTATCCTCATGATAACAACCAGTATTTGCTTAACAAATTCTATAAAAACTATTATTTTCCAGTGTAGAATTGGACTCTGATTAAACCACAGTAAATAGTGCTAAAATTATAACAACGACGGTGAATTAGATCAGTTATTAATATAAATCGTGACGGACGATATTACAATAAAGTTAATTGTATGTGATCTACAGGAAAATATAATAATAATTATATCCATACATATTATAAATTAAAATCGCTATTCGTGTCTGTATGTGTGAACGCGTTGTTTTTTCTAAATTATGCAACGGATTTTTCACAATTAATTATAGAATTTATTTCGGACGATTAATATGTTTTATTATAATATTCATATTAAACTTATATTATAATGAGGAAATATCGGTATTTTTCCAAGTTGGGGCTAGTTGTAAATAAATGCAGTGAAGCAAAGGAACATTATTCAGGTTTCGAACATTTTGTACCCAAAAATTAAAGTACTGTCCAGAAAAAAAAATACAGTGTTCTTATGGGTCCTTTTGTTTTTGGGTACGAAATGAATGATGTCCTTTATTTTGAAACTGGTAAAGTTGTACAAATATATTTTTTTTAAACCGGCCAAGTGAATGTCGGACTACGCACAATGAAGGGTTCCGTTGTTGGGATGATTTATCCCAAGAACAAACTTAGCATTGTAGATAAAGAACATGTTCTCCTATACATTCCAACTGTAAATATGTAAGTTTGTACGTACAATATTGAGAGATTTACCATGTTATTTTAAGACACATTTGTTATACATTTTCCTGTAATCTACGAGTGAAGAAGTTCACTGTATTTTTTTTAAATTTTAGGGTTAATATTTAGATAAGGGGTCAATTTTCATCTATTTTCTTAAATATCTCTAAAATCATATATTTTAAAATTATAAAAAAATATACTTGAGATCCTCACAATAAGCCATTCACATTATTTGATATGTCACACAGTACAGTATGCAAACCTTTTTTAAATTTCCCACTTTGCCCCCGAAAAGTAACCCCCCCCCCATATTCAAAATTAATTTATTAAACTAACAAACTCGTGTTTGGGTCACAGAAATACATATGTGTACCAAATTTCAACTTAATCGGTTCATTAGATTCGGAGTAAATTGGCTGTGACAGACAGACAGACCGACAGACATACACACGAGTGATAAGGGTTCTGTTTTTTCCTTTTGAGGTACGGAATCCTTAAAACAATAATGTAGTGATCAATTTTCTGATTAAAATAATGTTAACCACTTTATTTATCTTCCAGTTATCTTATCTTCTTTAAGCACGTGTTTTTATGGCAAATAAACAATCTTTTTTATTTCTCTTTCTTTACACTTTGTAGTAAAGTTCACTGATCTATTGTCGCTGGTCTTTGCTAGTTTCGTAATCTATATACATAAAAATCTATTGCCGTGCATTAGTCTCCCTAAAACTCGAAAATGGCTCGACCGATATGAAAAAAAAAAACCGAGCTTAGCAAAAAACCAAAGGAACAGCTGAGAAATCGAAAAAATCTAAATTTTGTCACACGATGTACGAAGTACACCGGTACCCTATTGCTTAACTTATTTTCGTAAATGATTGATGACAAATTTGTTTCATTTTGACAGTTCAACAACATCATTGCGTTATTTAGCTATGGAATAATTAGCAATCTGTTTCAAATCGAAACAAATTGATCGTGTATTACGAAATTAGGGTACAGGTCATCTTGTAACAATTAAAAATTGATTATAAAATAAACGATAACCACTGACTATTTTATAAAATAACCGCACTGTTTTTACGACTTATAAATATAAGTTTAATATTAATGTAATAAAGTAACCGTCATGAGAAGCCATAAATTTTGTAAACAAGTGTTCAGGAGTTCACAACATTTGGACCGACAAAAAAAATGAATTTGTTTAAGATTTAATAAATTATTAAGTAACAAATATTAATTAACATATATTATTTAATAATAATTATTCGTCAGATTCAGATGTTTCCATTTCTGTGTCTGAATCAGTGACATGTATCACGAAGCTGTCTACAGTTTTATCAATCATCTCATCGATTTTGGAATAAAAATTATCGTCTTCCTTGATAACATGCTCCACACAACGCTTCCAATTTTCCGAAGTAATCTGCTGCAGTCCCTCTTGTAATCATTGTTTTACCTCGTCAAATTTAAAATTTGTATTTTGTTTACAATCCCTGCGACGGACGCGTTCCGGTACCAAGAAACACAAACGATAGCGCTTTGCGTCGTTAAAATATGATCCGACTAAATTAAATAGGTTGTTACTTTCATATAACCCGTCTATATTTCATGTCGATTGAATATGGTCAATTTATTATTATCTCGCAGTATAAAATGTTTACTTAGTAAAAGATGTTTGTTTACATAATTTATAGCTTCTCGTGACGGGTACTTTAGATACATAAACCTTCCAGAATAAATACTCTACATAATGATAAAAACCGCATCAAAATCCGTGGCTTAGTTTAGAAGAACAAGGCGCTCACACAGACATACACAAAAAGCGACTTTAATTTATAATATGTACTAGCTGCGTCTCGCGGTTTCACCCACATAATGCTCGATCTCGTGGAAAATTCGGGATAAAAAGTCTTATGTCCTTGCCCAGGTCATGGTCTACCCATGTGGCAAATTACATCCACATCCGTTCAGCCGTTTTACCGTTAAAGCGTAACAAACAAACAAACCCACTTTCGAATTTATAATATTAGTTAGTATAGATAGGTTCATAATGTAATCGAATTGCAAAGGAGTGGTAAAGTTGACAGCATCAAAGATTACTAAGACAGCAGTGCTCAGTCTTAGTACGGAATTCCTAATAAAATACCATATTAATCACTCCATATTATAAAGCAAAGTTCCCCCGCCGCGTCTGTCTGTCTGAACACGATAAACTCAAAAACTACCGAACGGATTTTCATACGGTTTTCACCAATGGACGGAGTGATTCACGAGGAAGGTATAATTCTTTAATATTTTCTGTAAATTGGCTGAAAAATTATGCGGAAACATTAATGCCGACTCAAAGCTTTACCTTAGCCGCGCAAAGCAATATGTTATATATGAAAACAATGTTTTACGTAATTATTCTTCCCGTGGGATATTTTTCGATATCCACGTACGCGAAGCCGCGGGCAAAAGCTAGTACTTCATAAAACCAGTCAGCTGTGACAGGAGTACACTACCGTAAGATTAAGTTACCACTTCATCGAAGTGATATATTATTATAAGACCTTAGGGGGCGTTCATTAATTACGTGAGGTGATTTTGGCTATTTTTCGACCCCCCTAGGGGGAAGCCCCTTGGTGAGATGTCTTGAGATTTGACTGTTCCCTTCACCCTAAACTCGTGTGAGTTTTTCAAAATGCGTATTTTTTTGTGTATATACGTTAATCTGTGTTTGATTGCGTTGAATTTATTTTAAAAACATAATTTTTATTTAAGACTACTAAGAACGTAATCTAGAATCACAGTGAGACAATCGAACAATAAATTACTTAAACTCAAACTCAAAGCATTTATTTCAATTTTCAAAACCGTTAAACCGTTTAACCGGCACTTGAATTTTCAAGGATAGAAACATGAAGCCAGACAGAAGTATGAAGCTAGTTGCCCATTCCAAAGCGTAGTTCGTAGGTACCTTTTTTTTTTTTTTGAGCGTGGGAAATCATCAAATAACTTCTCCCGCTCTGGGCGGAGCGGGAGGGCGTGTCAGACTCTTACTGACTAAAACCCACCCGTGTTCCTTCGGTTGCCCTGTTGCCGGGGGCCACGATCTCCCTTTCGGTTTTCTTCGCAACCCCGGCAGGCATCGGCCCTAGTGGACCCCTTCAAATCTGCTGACATCTCTTTGAGGCGCGCGTGGAACACAACGCGCCGTCGACCCGGGCCTGTTCCTTATCAGACGGTGAGCCACCCATTGCTCACCGCCCGCAAGCCCGCGCCTACGGTGGCCGGAAATCGCCCCGCGATTCCCGACGCCCTGGGCGTCTCCTCCTGCGGCGGTTAGGGGCGTGAGGGCGCGAAATTTGCCTTTCCCTCACGCGTTCCGCCTCCTCCTTCGCGAGCATTACAGCTTCGCAGAAGGAGGTGACGGCCCCCCATTTCCTCTCGCTCCGTACCATGGCCTGAACCAGGGCCGGACGCGAGAGATCACCGCCGCCGAAGTACGTAGGTACCTATGGAGAAGAACGGGCACGATACTCCACGGACAGTCTTTTAAATAAAAAATTGTTACAAAATATTGGTCACATCATTCGTGTTGAAATAATACATGTGAGAACAATGTAGGAAGACGTGCATGTTAGAAGCATCCGTAATAAAAAGATAAAACAAAGAACAATTAAAAAATTATAATAAATTAAAAATAAGCCATGGCAGCTAAGAGATGATCAGTCCCAACTGACGGCGCCCGTTCACTAACAAACGCATGGATTTAGCACCATTCAGCTCAACCATTTTGAAGGGATCTAAATAATCCAACACACGCGCCACCATCAGCGAAACATTTGAGTGAACATGGCATAATCAGAGCCGCCAGGGCACATCAAGTCAATGCAAGACATATTACCCGGTAAATGGTAACTCTTTAGTACATAGTGCTCAAACCTGTGCTATGCAATTATATAATACAAAGGAGATTGAGTTTATACAATGCAAAGATGGTCTTACAATCTTCAGCAGTTCCAACAGTATTTGTAAATTTTAATCAATTAGTTGTGGTTGTGGAGCACGACCAGCATTGAGCCAAGCATTTTTATCAGTGATTTAAATACGCATTATTCGTTGTTGTGTAGGATATGTGCCATATTTTAATGGAGAAACATGTTTTACTTAATTCACCCCGTTTTCTCGCAATAAAACAGTTTCTTGCGGAAAAAAAAAAATACGTGGTATTTGCCGAGACCATCCTCTCCCCCACGTGAGATGAGATTCGGCTCGACCCCGTCCCCCCTAAACGCCTCACGTAATTACTGAACGACCCTTTAGCTTAGTGTCTCGCTTCACTTAATAATATACAAATAGCCACTGTGATACGTTTACTTCCGTAGTTCAGATCTGACTTACACTAGAGTCTTAGAATAAAAATGTCGGCACACAAAAACCAAGCTGATTAATTTCCCTTTCTTTCAATCGACAGTGATATTATAAAAATAAGTTTCTATGCCACTATAAAGTTACAGTACGAGTGTTTGTAACGTTGTTCTGGGCAAAATTATTTCATAAATCAGAGCTTCATGCAAAGCAAAGCAAGTCACTGAAATAACCTATATAAGGCAAAGGGACATTATCCAGAACCAGTGACGTTCTAATAGTGAGAAATATTGTTCTTCATAAAGTCTAAAATGTACGTGTTATTTGAAGACGAGAGCGACGGCGCGAACGTGACGTCATCAAAGGCGATGGCTGCCATTGCGCACCTCAACACAAAGATCGAGCGCACCAAGGACCTCATACGATTGGAACAGACTATACGGGATGGTGAGTCTAACTTGATTTGTTTACTTACACATAGGAAACAGGTCCATTAAAAAAAAAATCTAATGTCCGTTTTTACTTTCACTAAGTGACACTTAAATTAATTCCGAAATAAAAGTGCACTGTTGGAATTTCAATGCTAGGCTCAGCGTTGAGAGTTGAAAATCCAATAATGCACTTTTATTCAGCGATTCATTTAAGTCACTTAGTTATCGGTGAAGACGGGCATAAACCTCTCATCTTCATCTTCCTGCCCTTGTCCCATGTTACGTGGGGTTGGCGCAACCCGTTTTTTCTTTCCATTCTCCCCTGTCAACCGTCACGCTATCATTCATTTCTTTAATATCATTCCTCACACAATCCATCCATCTTTTCTTTGGCCTTCCTCTCCCTCTCCATCCATTAACATTTATATTCAACCACTAAAGATGGAAATGCGATTAGAGGCTACAGAGCTGCTAAACAGCAAAGCTGGATAAATTCCCAAACTTTTTGTTCTTCCCAATCTTCACTTGCATCATAAACTTTTTAGACTTGACACGAAAAATATCTGCGACTAATTCATCATGCACCTTGTGTCCCAGTAACCACCGCACCGCACCTTTGTAAAACGTATCTGTAAATTAATGTTCTCTTCCCAAGGAAAAGATTTTGCCATGGTTTATCGGTCTTAAGAGCGTTTATTCTAAAAGTGGGCAACGTCGCAAATAGATGTCAAATATTTCGCTGTTTTGATTAATTTGGCAATATTACTGTATGTAAATAAGAAATGTGGCTAACTAGCGAACTAGAATATTTATAACAATTAATTGCAATTATGACACTGAATTTGATGTTGTAACCGTTTTAAGTGTAAAAAAAGGCATTTGGAAAGTTTCCAAATACTTTATTTACATCTAAAACTAAGTATTCGGTGTTACGATATTAATTATTGCATTTCATAATCAATATTTTAGTTCCCTAGTTAGCCACATTTCTTAATTCCATACAGTAATATTGCCAAACTAATCAAAACAGGTAAATATTTGACAGCTATATACGACGTTGCCAACTTTAGGTTAAAGCCCTCTTAAGGTGGAACTAGTTGATATTTTTTCCATACAAATTTCAGGGGGGTTTTACTCCACTGTTTGACATGGTACATCCAAAGTTAAACATGATATCGTTTTGTTTCATTATTAATTTTGTCTGTGCAGAAACAGAATAGTAAAATAATGAGCCATTAAAAAGTTAGGAGCCCACAAAGATTCCTTTTTCTTGCAAATTTTAACGCAACTTTGGGGGTAAATAAACAATAAAAGAAGTGTAAAATCTCCAATACAAAGTCGGCACCGACAAAGCTTAATTATCGAAGAGTTCAATAAACTTTATTTGTAATTGATTTATGCAGTGGTTTTTTCATAAAACGATTTTCCAAAGGACTTTTCGTAATTTTTTACGCGCTCGTTTTACTAAAATAGTTCGGAACGGTGTTTGTGTGCGTGCGAACTAGACGTTGTGCATGTAGACCAGCGTCTAACTGCTCATCACTGATAATATCTCTGTCGGACACGATGCCAGGTGACACAGCGTGCTTTTCGGCTATGCCCACTAGTGAGTTCGAGCCCGCGACTAGTTCAACCTTAAGGTGTGTAAGCATTGAGCGGCAATAGTGCGCGGCCTGCCGATCTGTGTTTGGCTAACTGCCGAATGCTTCTGTCTACCTGCCGCGCACAAACGTTTTTAGGAAACATTCGTCACTAATTGTGTCTGTCTGGACGTACATATTTCTGCGTATAAAAATGGAAAACGTAACATACATCGATTCGTTTGATTGAAATGTATGGATCTTTTAATGAGTTAGAGATCCGTCAGGTTAAGCTACGCTTACCGGAGTTGGTCCAGGATAGGTGACCATCTTTACATACCGAGATTCCTTCGTACCTCGGAAAGCACATTAAGTCGTTGGTCCCGGCTGTCATTCGTAGATCTTTGATAGTCGTTACGGATCGTCAGAAGCCGGAAAGTCTGAGAACCAGTCTTACCAAGGGGTATCGTATTACCTAGTTGCTGGGTTGTGGAGGTCAGACAGGCGGTTGCTCCATGTAAAACACTGGTATTCAGGTGCATCCCTTAATCACTAACTATTCTGCATTTTACAAATTACTTACACAATAACTTATCCTCCAGACAACGTGAACGAATATCTGAAACTAGCAGCGAATGCAGACAAACAGCAACTGCAGCGCATCAAAGCAGTGTTCGAGAAAAAAAACCAGAAAAGTGCGCTGTGCATCGCGCAGCTACAGAAGAAGCTAGAAGGATACAACAAGCGGATCAAGAACTGGGAGGTGAGCATTACTTTTATATCTAACTAGCCAAAAAGGAGTGTTCGAGAAGAAACACCAGAAGATTGCGCTCTGCATCGCGAAGCTGCAGAAGAAGCTAGAAAGATACAAGAAACGGATCGAGAACTGGGAGGTGAGCAGTACTTTTACATATAACGTTGATAAAAGCAGTGTTCGAGAAGACCATATTCACCAGCAACTTGCTTTGAAATATAAACTTGTGGATTCTGAGGTACCGTATTACAAGTATGTGCCCGACCAAGTTCTCGAAAATGACCACGTCACGTTGTACTGGGTCTATCATTACTGACGGACTGACTATTGTTGCCAATAAGCCTAATATAATGGTGATAAACCGATTAGCGCACCGCGCAATGATAGTCGATGTTACCATTCCACATGACGCGACCTTCGTGAAATCTGAGAAAGAAAAACAAAATATCTCGTGTGGAATGTGAGCTCGGCTATTATTGTGCCGATTGTCGTAATGGCCAATGGCCTGATGGCTGAAAGCCTCGACCAACAACTCTCGAGACTTTCGTTAGGCGGTTGGATCAAGGGCCTGATTCAGAAGGCAGTACTCCTCGATAAGGCTCGCATTGTGAGGAGGTTCCTGTCTCTGCAGCCCTAACCACCGGTAGCTTGAACCCTGCTCCCGACACCGACGGACCTCGGTTTTTTTTTTTAATAATAGTTAAAAATGTTATTTAATTAGAACCAAAATGAATAAACGACATAATAATAAACCTCTCCACTCTTCATAAGCACCTCAGGACCCCCTTGTCAATTGTCGCTACGACACTGTGCGAGCGACCGATTTCAGGGGCACATTATTGAGTGTGCAAGTCACCCCTTTTTTTTTTTTTTTGAGGGTGAGAAATCATCAAATAACTTCTCCCGCTCTGGGCGGAGCGGGAGGGCGTGTCAGACTCTTACTGACTAAAACCCACCCGTGTTCCTTCGGTTGCCCTGTTGCTGGGGGCCACGATCTCCCTTTCGGTTTTCTTCGCAACCCCGGCAGGCATCGGCCCTAGTGGACCCCTTCAAATCTGCTGACATCTCTTTGAGGCGCGCGTGGAACACAACGCGCCGTCGACCCGGGCCTGATCCTTATCGAACGGTGAGCCACCCATTGCTCACCGTCCGCAAGCCCGCGCCTACGGTGGCCGGAAATCGCCTCGCGATTCCCGACGCCCTGGGTGTCTCCTCCTGCGGCGGTTAGGGGCATGAGGGCGCGAAATTTGCCTCTCCCTCACGCGTTCCGCCTCCTCCTTGGCGAGCATTACCGCTTCGCAGAAGGAGGTGACGGCCTCCCATTTCCTCTCGCTCCGTACCATGGCCTGAACCAGGGCCGGACGCGAGAGATCACCGCCGCCGATCGCCTCCACGAGGACACGGCGATGCTCCGCCCAAGCTGGGCAGACCTCCACCGTATACAGACCTCCACCGTATGCAAGTCACCCCCTGCCATTTTATCTGTGTACAATAAAATATTGATCAGGCCATAGTCCTGCCATAATTTTAGGCAACCAGTTCACTTTAGCCACACAAACCCATACTCCAATATCTTTGTTTCCATATCCTACAATAGTCCTACGCCAACCGGGGGTTGTCCTTGAATGCACTTGCATACTACATACAGGGATAATCATCGCTTGGTGCCTCATTTAATTAAAAACGTCTAACGGGCTTGCAAGTTGGCTTCGGCCCCTCGTACGCCTTCCAAAGGTCCGGGGACCGGGTCTTATATAGAGTAGACGTAATTATACCATTTTTCCTCATCCGGGTAGTCGCATGAAGTTGTGCTGATTGTATAAAAACTTAATAGGCTTTGCATAATGCTGTCTTTCATAAATGCTAGCTTAATGTCCTAAGTTCCTGCAATTATTTTTAGTTAACAATCACCTCTCTAATACTGTAAGACATTATAGATTTTAACTTTAGTGTGAAGTTTTTTGCCTCGCAGCAACACGGGACCAGCGGGCAGGCGCACAGGCAGCCGAGGGAGGTGTTAAGAGATATGGGACAAGGGTTGAAGTGAGTGCTTTTTGATATACAAGGTATATTTTTTATTGTTATTTTATTTTCACATCGCGCATGTCATATTGTTGCAAGAAAACATACTAGGTTTTGAGTACAACCCGTACCCATCTTTCTGGTAGCATAAAATCTTGAAATTAAAATGTGTTCATTATTTACTCGTAATGCTAACTGTCGGAATGTATTTATCCTTCCTAAAATCTAGTATCAGATGGTTGGATTCAAAAAAGTTTTGAAAAATAAACTATGCAGACTTTCAAAGATTCGGAAGCACACAACATTAAATTAAAAAAAAAAAAAAAAAACTGTTAACTGCCTACACTTATCTCTATTTTGACTATACATCTCACTTAAAACATGTCAATGTTTGGGCGTATTTCTGCTTTCAATACTAAGACCACTTGCTCCAAAAATCACTAAATGCGTTAAGCTCTTCACAAAGTTAATCATAGCTCTATTTCTGTCAATCGTTTGAAGATGACAGAAACAGAGTTATCTTTTAAATACGTTTAGCGCTAAATGCATTTAGTTATTTCTAGTGCTAGTGAACCTTTATGGATTTAAATTGATGTTGAAGTTTAGTTGTCTGCATATTCCTCTAAACTAAATACTACTGTAATTTGCCCAAGAATCCTTCATACTAATCTCTTCGACTATACAAACAATAACTATATTCATAATTCATCTTCTCCCAGGAACGTAGGCGGCAACATTCGAGATGGCATCACAGGTCTCGGCGGGAGTGTCATGGCGGCACCTCGAGAGTTCGCGCATCTGTTTTCTCGCTCTAACCGCTTCGGATCAGCTGACAACATCGCACAGCTCGCCGGTCTGTATATTACACTACTCTTGATGTTGGTAGAGGTTAATATAAAAATATTACTCAAGTTAGATTCAGTAGATTGTACAGTTTGGATAAGGTTAATGTCGAAAACGCACCGAGTTTTAGCGTGCCCTTGCATGCGGCGTTACCAAAACATAACTTAATTTACTATGGGAGAACGTTGTCTTGACGTGAGATAAGCACTAACGTTTCCAGATGAATTTTCTGCAAGTAACATCAATCGATTCAGGTGAATGAATGAATAAATGAAACCATTAGTAATCTACTGGATTTAACGTTAGAGTATAACAACAATTGTGTCTAGGCTGTGGTCATACTGAAGAATGTTCATAACAAGAATCTGGGAAAAGTGTTATTCTTCGACGGTCGTATACACGTTGCTACGTGTGACCGTCGCATAATAACACTATTTCTAGATTAAATATTATGTTTAAAGCGCTGTTGACTAACCATAATATTATACAATATGTAAAAAACTGTCCGATTCGAAAGGGGCTCATAAGTACTGCAATAACATTACCATTAAATTACAGACATTACAGTATTAATAAAAAAGTTATTGCTATTTAAAAATCACATTGTTTGTACCAAAATTACCACAAATTCATTATAAAGGTTAAAGATTAAAAATGAGCAAATGTTCAACAGAGGTCATCAGTTATGACTTGCAAACACCCGCTAAACGATGGCCGCCCACACCACATGAAATAACCCGGTAAAATTCTCCATAGAAAAAAAAATGAGACGATTTTATTTTTTTTCGATATTCCTAAAAATAACCACATAAATAGACTCACAACAACCTCACGGATTGCACAGGGTTTTTTTACATGTTGTATTGATATATATTATAGCTATAGTTTGACCGAGACCGCTGCAAACTATAGTCAACTGTGCTTCAATATAAACTTCTATGACGTTGTTGAGTTGCTTCGTGATACTGACGTCAGCGTAACATTATTTCAGTTAGTATGCCCACAGTCTAAAGTAGATGTTTGCTGTGTGACACCTAACTTGCAGACTTGTAGTGATCACTTTACTGTTAACAAACATACAGTACACATGATACAGTTTATGATTACGTCTTCATTATTATTATTACTAGACAGCATTACAAAGAAAATAGAGCTCAAATGATCGATTATAATCAACAGCTAGGTTATTTCGTAGTACGTCTCCCTTTTCTTTTTCAACTTTTGGTTTCAATTCATATCTTCTGAATATATTTTTTTCTTCAACTATGTATTAAAAGAATATCATATTTATTTTGTTATTGTAAATACTGCCTTTTTTGTAGTCAGTAAGTAAGGCTTTGGTTGTTCGCTTATTATTTCTTTAGTTTTTTTTTACTATTTTAGTTACCATTCGAAACGTTTTCCAGGTTTACAAATCAAACTTTCGACAAAATCGACATTGTTGCTTTTACCATTGTTGTTTTTCACAAATATCCATAGACCATAATTTTGAAAGAGTTTCTAGCCATAAAATCCTTTTAAAATAGGTTACTAGGATCATTCAAAATCATATTTCAAAAATCAATTTCCATTTCACATTATCATTAAATGTTTCATATACTTCGGTATTATTCATTTATTGGAATAAGACTGAGCTATATACGTTTATATAATATACCAATGTATTTTGTCTCACAGAGAACACGGGTCCTTGTGAGTATATAATATGTATATAAGTAGACCATCTGTATTTAACTTCATTACATCATGTTTAAATTACATATTACTATTAAACTAATAGTTATACATTAAAATAAAACTACAATAATTCTTCACTTAGTTAAGGGTTTAACTTGGTAAATAACCATATTATTTATTCATATTTACGGTTCACTCACTTGTTTATTTCGGGCTCGCCCGATTAGTATCGAACTCGAACGGAGCTGATCACGCGGCTACCGTTCGAATTCGAAACTAGTGCGAAAACCTGAAATGCATAAGTTTGTAAAACCGTTAACATTAATAAATATGAAAATAACTCACAAGGGTGATTCTATGTAATAAAAATAACCTTTGTTTTGTTACCCTAACCTTAAAATGTTTTACTAAATTGTCTAAGCAATTGAGATAATTATCTAGTGTGAATGCTTGCCGTAATTACGTTCCTAAGTAGTTACTTCGTATTATGGTACCTTCCTGTGTAATTATGTCGTAATTAGTGTACATGTACCCAAATGTTCCTATATGTACGAAGTAAATAGAGATTCCTAGTTGCACATCCGCCGATTATTTAGATATACGTAGATGCACGAGTTATTACTGTTATTGTAGTATAGGAATCTTCTTTCGATATCTATCGAAAATCAGATTTTATAACTAAATATTGTTTCTTCATAAAGTCGTCGTTTCTCCAATAAAAAAATAAAAAAAAAAATATATATTTCTAATATTATAAAAAACTTCACCGGCACAGTCAATTTTTTTTTTAAATCATATCCATATCCACATATTTTATATAACAATAAAGTATATCAATCAATACAAATACACAAACAAAAGTACCACACAAACAAAACAAAAGTACATATTTAAAACAAATCAAACAAAATTACTGAAAATAAACAACCCTATTGAAATCTTTTCACACAAGTGTTTAAATTCTTAACAAAACAAATCTACCACAGACAATACTATAATGTGTAGATTTGTATGTATTCGTATACTCATGGTCACACTTAGATAAAGACTGAATGATCCATCACGCGGTTAGAGCACTTACTATGAGTTATCACTTGGTTAAACTTATCTAAGAAGGAGGACTAGACAAATAAAATCTGTTTTATGAAAAAAAAAAAAAAAAAACTTAAAAACGGTTACATGACATACATACACCTGAAAAACATCATCCTACTTATGGTGCAGTCGGGTAAAAAATAAGTGAACGGATATCGATTGCGTAAGAGAATCGTTGGCTTTAGGTAGTGTTTTATCAGTGAATTGAGTGTATGTAAAAACTGATTGTGTTTCCTATCGCGTTGTTGTTACTGACATATTGATCTTCCTCAAAAGATAAAAATGGATGACTAAACTGTGAATATTGAACTGTAACGGATTCTAGTAGATTTTGGCAGATGGGATATTCAAAAGAAGTACTTTCTTTAATGGAGACTTGATCTAAATCGAGAATATCTATCATTATCATGATAATAGGGTATTTAAAACAAGATTGGTACTCCCATTATCTTATTTGACCCTGAAAAATGCCTAGGCTTAGGTTATCGCCAGCAAAAGACTGATAAAGACATCTTTTATCTTCTTACAAGATTCAAACACATTTATAAAATTGCAAAGCGAATGAGCAGGAAACATTTAGTCATATGAAAAGACTATATGACTTATAGCTCTGTGCGTAAACACCTGACGAATTCACGGTAAACAAATGATCACTCACTATCGCTAAACAGTTTGACAGCATATAGTATCGCTGTATCGTTCGCAATCTCTGTAACGCTAGACAATAGTCCAAACATTCGCTAGTCAGTATCGTTACTGAGACAGTGCGAGGCGGCTGAGATGCGATGTTGTTTAACAAGTGCAAGAAGTGTCGCAAGAAATGTAAATAGATTTTTTTTTTGTTTTATTTTGTGCATATGACGTCATTTTGTGACTAAGATTTGTGTTCGTAACGCTTATCGAGTTGAGTAATATGACTGAAGTATTATAATTTACAAGTAATTTGTTGTTGTCTGATTATTTAAATGTGGATAAAATAATGGTGTATGAAGTTGGCAGTAATTTATATAGATAGTACTCGGTGTTTAGATGTAGTAGAAAATGGGTAAAAAAAAAACCTTTTTTTGACTTAGTTACACGATTATAAAATGACTATTAAATGTTTAAATAGATTTAGGAATTCCTTAAAAATATCTTACTTTAAATGAATAATTAGACAATATTTTTATAACATTTGCTTCCCTAAACTTTGTTCCCTTTAGTAGTTTAAATGTATTTTTTTTATCTGTATGATAATTTATGTGTACATTTTACAAAACCTTCTTACACGAATCCCAACTTCAACAAAAACTTACCTCCATACTATACATATGTAAGTAGCAGTAGGCACTAGCGGTACACACGTACCTATTATTAAATTAAATCACAGACCACATAGTACTCACACCATTTGTCTAGTAATTGCTGTGAACCCTGCTTGTCATGTAGCCTACACACACAGAGGAGTAAGCTAATGGAGTGATCATGCGCTTGCGTCGATATTTTCATAAACATGCATATATTGTTGTGACCAGTCACGAAATGTTTTGTGTGTGATGCATCGGTGTAATATACTGTTATATGAAGTCTTGCACATTATTTGAGTCAAATCCCCTTAATTACAAAATGTGGTTTACGATAGCCTTGGTTCAAGTCTATAATTTAAGAGTCACAAATAATAGATTTAAAAACCAAGACTATCATCAAACCACGTTTTGAATAAAGGGAAATGCGAGAAAACATTAAATCATCTTTACAAGGGGAGAAAAAAATTACCTATATTAATAATTGACCCAATAGTGTTTCATATCGAAAATAGGCAAAATCGATGGATTGCGTTATGTTTTCATGTTCATAAGCAACAACAGCAACACACCATAGTTACAGATGTTGCAATACTATTTTTAATCGACGGTCTCACACACATGAGCACTCCATTAGCACATTACTCCGTGTCAATATACAACTGTCAATTTGTGTTGCTTATCATGCCGTGTCCTTTTGCACGCCAGCGCCTCCTCACGCGGAGTTACGAGGTAAATAAATGTTTTTATATACAATACATTATGTACAAAGGTAAATTGTAAACATCTAAGTGCAGTTTACAATACATATTACTGCTGTAGCTAATCAGTTGAGTTGAAAATTTAACGTAAACTTGACTGTATTACATAACATCACGCCTTGTTTCCCCGAAGGGTTGGGCAGAGGTGTCCCTGTAGCAGGTTCACCCACATTTCGCCAGTTATGTTTTAAGTTCCATGTAATAGGGGGCTAACTTGACTCAATGTCTTGTAATTTATTCATTTCTATCAAGGATGCTTTAGTACAAAAATATGACATAATAACTGCATATTTTTTTAAATAGGTTACTTACCTTTCAAGGCTCAAGTAGTTTAAGATATTTATGACAAAGTAAACCTAAGTACTTATATAAGTTGAAAAAGCCTTTTGCTTTCATTTAGTATCACAAAAACACAAATTAGAAACGCTTCTCGCAATAATTGGCACAGATTTTATGTTCATACGAAATTCTTTGCAAAACTTAACGTACTAATTTATTTTTAGTTTCGCAAATTTAACAAATTAACGGGTGACTGCATTTTTAACTTTTAATGAGTAAATATTAAATGCTTAAGTGAATACATAGGTAGGGATTCTTAGATTTAAGATTTTTGTATTTCTTATGTCCCACCAACCAACTTGAAAATATCATATTTCCATCTCTTTCACCCTTCTATGTATGATTCAATCTTTGTCTCTATCACTGAAACCACAATAAGCACAGATTTGACCTTTGTGCAATGATACTTTGCAAAATAACAATATATCACAAAGTTTATTTAAAAATTCACACCCTTGGCTTTTCTATGGCCAACGATTCACTGCAGAAATTCAAAATCTTTTTTATATTACAGTTTTGTACTGTTTATCTTCCTTTGAAAATACCCCATTATATAATATAATCTAATTATGACCATAATAACACTTGTTTCCACCTATCATAATAACAATGTTTGTTATTTCCGCCTATCCTCCCACATTTCTATAATATTTCTTCAAAAATTCCCACTTTTTCTATTCATGTCTTTTTCTGACAACCTCTCAATCACGACCCTGAATGAAACACCCTAAATACCTTACCTTAATAACATGGGACTATAAGAGAGAACGCAGAAAACCGCATTTTATTGACCGACGTTTTTGTAAATTATGACCTTTTTTGTGGGAAGTCTGCGTTAAAAAGTATAGTATTATCATTTGTTTTATTCTTACCCATTTTTACGGTCTTTTGCGTTCGGTCTCGTTCCATGTACAACGCTGCAAGGTTCCATTGGCGCGTGGCCAAAATCGGAACTAAGGCCTTTGTTACTAGAATTTTTATGACAATTTCACAAATGCTTACCAACAACGCCCCCCTGTCAGTGTCATTCAGGCGCCAAAAGATCATTGTAGTACTCTAATTATAACCACCATGTATTGAGTATTGCTACAACGTGGTAGCGAACGCGTCGTCTGAAGGCTCCCGTGCGTCCGAGGCTGGGGAAGCGGCGGCTCCGCGGGGCTCCACACTCCCTCGAGCTGCGACGTCTCCCGCGCCCAAGTTCTCGCCAGAAGCATCGCCCAGCTCGTCTGTTACCAGTGAGGGGGCGCCGTGAGTATATACCTTCATTAATGATTTCAACCGAAAGACGTCCAGGCCTCCCCAAAGCATCGCTATTTGACCGGTTCTGCGCTTCTCGCATCCAGCGGATTCCTGCGGTCTTCACCAGGCCACCGGATTCAAATACACATTTATAAAACCTTATTAAATAGTCTCAAGTGAATAGGCTACTTCTTGGCAAGCGAGCACTTTCGTTGATCAAATTATTTAAGAAAAAAAACATCAAATTACACGTACCTACCATTAGTTTGTCTCGGGATTGCCGACAATATTGAAGGCATCAATTCGGTCTTTGCAGCTATTGTATTTTTAAGGATAACTGACAAGGTCAAATATTAAAATTATTAGTGTTCTGCTACCGTTATAAATAAGACATCATTAGCATCATACAGTAAACGTAGGTTTTCTCTTAGAATCTAACAGCGACTAGTGAGGCAATCTTGCCAAAAATACATTATCAAACATGGCTGGTAAACAGCGATTATTTAATTATTTTACAAAGAAACATGGAGCTGCCCATAATTAGTTAGTTACATTGGGGTTAGTTAGTTACATTGGGGGGAACAGGGAAAATAACAGTGTAATATTGATAACAAAATATTTCGAAACTAACCGTTGCCCACGACTTCGTCTGCGTGTATTTTATATTTCATCATTTTAATACAAATATCCAGTATGCAAATGAGCTTATATCCTTCTTCAAGTCCCAGACTACCTATCCCTAAAATTTCATAACGATCTATCGGTTTAGTGTTCTAGGGGTAAAAATTTAACAGACGGACAGACGAGAGTTACTTACGTATCTAATTATAATATTAGTATGGATTATTTTTCTGCGGTCCAGCTGGCAGAGTTCTATTGGCTCTTGGAGTAATCTTATCGAAGTAACTTCCAACAGCACCGGTAGTGCAATATAATGGCGGATAATCATATTATGTACTGCTACAGGTACCCAGCACAGCCAGGTTCAAATAACATTTCGGAGACAACGTTTACGTTGAAACCGATACTGAACGAGCTGCGCGAACGCAGGGAGGATTTCGAACGGCTGTCTGAGAAGATAGATGCACTGAAGGTACCATTATAACTTATTTATTCTTCTTTCTCGACGTTACAGAGTGATCTTACGTTATTATGTGGAAACAATTCTATCACGCAGTTAGTCGCATCATTGCGAATACTCGTGTGAATAAACTCATCTCATCATGGGGCCTTTTTTTTTGGTGCGAAATTATCAAATAACTTCTCCCGCTCTGGGCGGAGCGGGAAGGCGTGTCAGACTCTTACTGACTAAACCCACCCGTTTTCCTTCAGTTGTCATGTTGCTGAAGGCCACGGTATCCCTTTCGGACTTTCCCGCAACCCCGGCAGGCAAACCTTAACGAACCCCGTCAGTTGTGCTGACATCTCTTTGAGACGCGCGTGGAACACAACGCACCGTCGACCCGGGCCTGGTCCTTATCGGACGGCGAGCTACCCATTGCTTACCGTCCGTAAGCCCGCGCCTACGGTGGCTGGGAATTGGCCTGGGACTCCCGACGCCCAGGGCGTCTCCTGCGGTCGTCATGGGGCCTAAGATTTTTCATACCAAGCTCCCGATTCAGAGCGGTTTTTAATTTTTACGAACCATCTATGAATGTAGAGTTATGGGAGATGCATCGCACACAAATTTTTGGTTTTGTTGATTTTAGTTGCTACCTTTATTACACCTGTTTTCTTTAATTTTGCCTTGACTACTCTTAATAGTTTGATATAAATTTATTTAAAACAGTAATCTGTGGAAAATGTAATGGGCAGTAGATTTTTAAGTTATAAATGTTAAGACATTTCTGTTTTTTCCTAATATACAATTTCTTGTTTTCCATAATGAAATAAAATAAAAATATCTACTAATGCAATGCACAGAGAGTCTCTTTGTTTAACAACTTCTTTTTAACCAGCTATTTCTTGAGAGGCTGAGTTTATTCATATTGAATTTGGTTTCTTAATATCGATCCTTAATACTGTGAGGGACACTAAAAATAGAGTAATAATGATGAATACAAATTGTTCACTCTGCAAAATCATTTAAATAAAAAGCGACTCTTGCCGACACAATAAAGTGCAATTCAGGTTGCACAGCGCTAATTACCTACAGTTATATTCACCTACATGTTACCTCTCTTTCTATCGCGTCCATCTGTATTAATCTGTGGTAATAACTATAAAAATTCTATTGTGTCAGTTCAGTGTCCTTCAACCGATTAATGTAAGTTGATGAAATTGACCTCTTTATCCCTAATTTTGCAGAACCTGTCGCAAGAGGTGTCGTTCCTGTCGGCCGCACTACAGGAGGAGCGGTTCAAGACTGAGCGGCTGGAGGAGCAAATCAATGATCTCACTGAACTACACCAAAATGAGGTAACATTCACCCTTCAAAATATGTTATTAAAGTAAGCCTAAGGCTGCCTATCCATTGTAGTGGAGCGAGGCAATGGAGCGGAGAAATGTACCAATTTGAACCAATAGGAGCGGGGCTCTGAAGCGGAGTTTAGATTCTATTGGTTAATATTGACACATTTCTCCGCCCCGCTGCCTCGCTCCGCTTCAGTGGACAGACAGCCTAATAGCCCGACTATACAAGCTGCATCTTACTTGCACAAATTGCAATGTGCAGAACCCAGCAGGCAAAACAATATACCGAGCGTACGGTTTTCTATGGTGTGGACGTCACATGTTGTTTGCACTGCTTTTCCATACAAAAATTGACAGACGTTAATTTGTATACAGTGGATTAAAGATATCGATTTTTTTTAGGTGGAAAACCTGAAGCAAGCTTTAACAGATGTGGAAGAAAAGGTGCAGTACCAGAGCGAGGAGCGAATACGAGATATACACGAAGCGCTCGACCTCTGTCAGACTAAAGTGAGTATATTTCGATTATTAGGTGTAAAGACATCTTTAAAGCCGATATCAGACATTTCTCTCGAGTGAAAAGGTTAATTTTTGTTTCATTCCATGTTGTGTAGGAATAAATTGTTTAGGAATGAACGTTCATCTACTTCTTTTTCTTTTTCAATCATTCGGTAGGCGAGTCGAAGATGCCGAGTTTTTTTTCGAGCCAACATTGTTGGATCGATTCACTAATTAATTAATTTTTTAATTGAAAGTTGCCGAATGAAATGCAAAAGTGTAAAAAAGTGAAGCGTCTGATATCGGCTTTACGATGCCGAGAGTTACATATTCTTCTTGTTATTGCGATTACTTTTTAATCAGGATCATTCAGGTTGTTTGTCAAAGTTCCAACTTTTTCTTAAGATAAAGGGGCCCAGTTCTATACCCCTCAACAAATTATCTTGGGAATGGTTCGTAGTGAAAGTGGGTTTATACCACAGATTAATACAGATGGGACAATCCGCAGTGTAGGTATGAAGCTACAAGTACGCGGCGGGCCCGTCTCACTGTGCCAATTCAGTAGGGCTGCCGCACGCCGCTGCCGCGCCCGGTCGTACATCAATTCAGTACTCACGCGCCGCGTCGCTTCGTCCGTTCGTCGCAAGATATTAAAACTAAAAATACTAAAATTAAGGCAACAGTATATTGCATCGCATTTGGCTGCTTATATAAAAATAAGGATCCGAACCTCACGTTTTTCTCACTTCCAAAAGACACCGAAAGCTAAGAGTATTTAATAATTAGGTAGGTACCTACCTACCGACCACATGTTTACATTTGTTATTCTTATCAGGGATGTTAAGGAGCTCCGTAACCGTAATCGAAACTACCGGATAACCGAAATAAAAATCTATCCGAACCATAACCGAATCTGACACAAAGTTTTCGGATAAGGGCGGAGTCTAAATCAGACACGTTATGATAGGTTTTTCTGCCCGGCCGGGCCGACACACTCGCCGCGCGCGTAACTTGCAAGTTTTTTATTTCTTATTTGTGTTTTACTCTTACAATTTCGTAAAAATCCTAATATCCGTAACCGAAACTATCCGAAACTAACGAATAATCAAAAATAATTTCATATCCGTAACCGGTACAATATTATTTCTATATCCATATCCCTATTCAGATCCGAAATTTCATATCCATAAAACCCCTAATTCTTATTTTTGTCACCCGTATAAACTTACGTAGTTAGAATATAAAATATTATAGTAGGTATAGTTAGTTTCTTACAAGTTCTGTTTACAAGGACAGGTTCAGGCTTTGATAAGTATAGGTAGGAAAGTACCTATTTAAATAGTATTTTTGTTTTGGTGGGACCTACCACGGACTTACTATAACCATAACTAAATATTATGCAGTAAGATTTTGATTATGGAGACAACAGGGTATTCGTTCATACTTTTTTATTTGCCCAATTACGTAAGTACATATTAATAAATAATAGAGACTAAACAAATTAAGTACCAAGCCTAGGTTTAATTGAAACTTTATTTGTTCACAAAAGTAGAGTAATAGGCACATAAACTGGTACCTAATTAAAAATTCAAATTAATTGTTCTCTAAAAGATGACAACCCTAACATGGTCAGAAGCTATAAGAGTTACGCGATAGAAACAGAGGCAACTTGTAGGTGAATATAATTGTAGGTAAATTAGCGTTGTGTGGCCTGAATTGTACTTTATTGTGTCTTATTAAACGTCGCTTTTTATTTAAATTATTGGAATGAAGTTTTTTAACGTGGCTAGTAAACTATCAGAAATCGTCACGATAAAAAGTGTTAATATTTGCGATTGTTTTCTTCTAATTTAATAAGAAAGAAAGAGAGAGGGAGAGAGAACGCTGGCAGAAAAAAGCAAAAGAAAACAGTAAAGTGATTACAGTGTCGTGGGATAAAATTGTAAATAAAGTACATTGTATGTCGGAGAGAGAGAAAAAGAGTGAATATTTGTTCAAAATGAAAATCCAAGATGGCGGTTCTGAAAATTTTCAAATTTTTCTTCATAGGTATCCTTTTCATGGTTTTCAAGGGTGCAAAAGCCGATAGTGAGGTGAAAATGGAAATCCACGATGGCGGCTGCAAAAATTTTGTTTATTTTTAAAATCATACGTGAGAAAGAATTTTGTTCTTCCGACCGCATACGTTTTTTTTATTAATCTGTGGTTATAAATAGATTTGATAGCGACTCGGTACCGTCCCCAGATCAGCAAGCTGGAGCAGTGGATGGCGGGCGGCGCGGGCGCGGGCGGCGGCGCGGGCGGCGCGGGCGAGGCGGGCGCGGCGCTGCCCCCGCGCCTGCTGCTGGTGAAGCTGCTCAACGTGGCGCTCACGCTGCTGCAGCTGGCGCTGCTGCTCGTGGCCACCGTGGCCGGCGTCGCCATGCCCTTCTTGCGCACTAGGTACGTCCACCCACATTTCTTTCCTTCTTTGATCCCCCTGTTAACTCCGTGGGCTAATTTATGTCATCGCGTAAACTCCAAAATTGATCATGGACTATCTAGCACGCGAGGTTCTCCTCGCGTGCCAGATAGTCTATAAATAATTTTCCACCATTATCTGGTGTACCACTTCATATAGAAACAAGTTCATGAACGTGTACTGCATTATGTATAATTATAGTTCCATTTATATGAACCAATACCAACATTTTAAAATCCCATAATTAGTACTTCTATCAAACCTCTCAAATAAAGTTTCTACGTTACGATAAACATCCATTAAAAACCGTTATCCCAATCTAATTCTTTCAGAAAAATATACAAAAGTTTTCATCATAAATGCAATATCTCGCTCTTGACAAGAAACCATTAGAATATACAAAGTCTAATAAAATTTACTGTAAATTATTCAAAAACTTTACTCATAATCTTACAAATAACTCCCCACATTCCAGAGTACGCGTCTTAACAACAAGTCTAGCAGTAATGGTCGGCGTGATGGTACTGAAACAGTGGCCGGAAGTGACGCAGCTGTCAGAACACCTAGTACGGCGGCTCAAAGAGTACCTGCTGGACAAGCATCACGACAGGTAATGTGCGGGGCAGGCAGGGGCGTAGGGTTCTGGTAGGTAGGACAGAATACTGTATAGTTTGAATAATTTATTTGCCGAGAGAGACAAATGAGAGAAAAAACTTGAATAATATAATAGAACCAAAAAAAGAAAACCTTTGTAGAAGAGAAAATCATCACTGTACCATGGATAAAGATCGTAAATCGCTGAATCCACTAAGGCCAACTTACACTTCAAATCGTTAAACACATTTAACGTTAAACGAATTTAATACATTAATTTTTCTGACAAACGTTTGAAGATGACAGAGACAAGTGATGTTTGAAATACGTTTAGAGTTAAATGTATTTAGTGGTTGGTGGAGCAAATCGGCTTAAGTTAAATAGGGATGAGACTGGGTGATAAGAAAGAAATTCTATTTAGTCCGTCAGTCAGATAAGGAAAAAAAAGTGTCACTTTTTTTTCCTTATCATATTAATAAAAATATACTTAGATAAAACCACCATTACTTAGATGGACTGCCTCGTTGGTCTAGTGGTCGCAAGCGCTACTGCTGAGTATGGGGTCCTGGGTTCGATTCCTGGGTCGGGCAAAGTGTTATTGGGTTTTTACATCTGGAATTTCTTAGTAGCAGCCTGGAGTCTGGATTTGTGCCCGGTTGATGGGAATAGGCTCGCCCCCTATTACGTGGGACGTAAACATAACTGGCGAAATGTGGATGTACTATAAATACACCTCTGCTTTACCCTTCGGGGATTACAGGCGTGATGAGGTTATGTTTTACTTAGATAAAACGCATTCAAGTTGAGGAGTGAGGGCTCGCTACGTCATAATTCAGTATAAAATCTAGCAAGGCGTGACGCCATGCCACATGTTAACTCAATGTATCGCCGAAATCTTGAGAATACGTAAAAAAATAAAGAAAAAATACGTGTCCAATACTTTTTAATTACCTACCTGACGGACAAAAACACAATTTTAGGTTATCATCCCTAATTTGATTTCCGTAATATGTAGTGAAATCACTCACAGCAATTTGCAACTTCAGATCAAAGTTAATAAAACTCCAAGAACTGACAGTTTTTGTGGATTCAGCGTTTATCAACACTATTAGTCAGACTATGATTCAATACAAAAACATGACATGCCATTCAGATCGTCTCTGCTTTAGAATACTTAAGTTATTTGCCTACCGATCATATCTGCCCCCCACTTAGCAGTATTATTTAGTAAACACACAAGTTATAATTATTGAATACCTATGAACCCAGTGTGAGAGGAGGCGTAGTAAACCAGAGGTTACGTATGCGCCAGTCCAGTCTAGCGTTAACGTTGAGCGTTACTTAGAGAATAAATTACTCTTAATTGAAATATAGACGAATATTAGATGCCGCTGTTGGTTGGACACAGAGTTGAGTACCGCCCTTTTCTCAAGTTAATTATTTAACTAATAAATATTATGGCCGATACTTAACAGTTTCGAAAAAACAACAGACTTTGATGCGTGTGATCTGTAATAATATAAAATGATGCGGGGATATAAATCATCCATATTGTAACTATGCTTCGCATAGTATCGATGTTCTTGCATTACTATAGTTAACCACTCAATCAAACGAAATAGAGCTGTCAAAATAATCGATTTCATATGCTTTCATGTATTTTTTCGAATCGAATTTTATTCGCGATAATGTCGAATTGATTCGATTTAAAACTCTGCAGATGTCAAGAGTAAGCCTGAACCTTGGCTTCACTAAAGAAAGACTCTGTTTCCAAACATCGGTGAGAATATAAAATGAAAGTCGTAGATAATATTCAATAGAGTTTCCTATTATTTTCAACAAGCTATTGTATGGTAGTCACTTCACAATATTACTAATATATAAGCTTTGTTATGTACTATATCGTGTATGTATGTATAATAGGCAGAGAGCATCCTTTAGAGGGATGGTGCATAGTCTAGAGTTTTATACCACTTGAGATTAATTTTGGTTAGTTTCAATATCTATCGCGTATTATTGGGTTATCTTGTTTTCTTAAATATATTTCAATTGAGTAAAATTTTAATTTGACCAATAAATAAATAAAATTGCTGCATCAGTCTAAAGGATGCTAAAATCATATCAATATATTAATATGTATACCAGATAATACAAATACGTGTAATGTTTTATATAAATAAATGAAACATTGTGTTGCCAGCAATAATGTAAAAAAATATATATTAATTTGTACTTTTTATATATGGACGGACGTAATTGCAATACTCTTGTATTTATTTATTTTTAATTACTTTTGTTTAATTTCCTTTTTCTTTTTGTCCCACTGCAGGTATGAATGCAAGTCATTATGTGGTTGATTTTGTCAGAATCAGCATCGCTAGTGGAATTTTAGGTGATATTGCAATTTTGTCCTGGGACAGCGTTATTGTATGTACGCCGACCGCGTTGAGGTAAATACTGCTTGGTTAACTAACTATACAGGTATATGGGATACTAAAAACAATAAAAAGATACCTTGCAGTTGGTGTAAACTGATTGAAATATCTTCCAAAATGAGCATATTATATCATGTCAACATTGAACCATTTTAAGAATGAACCCATGATTACTGTAGTTTTCCATGTTAGATTTAACTAAGCAGTTAATATTATTTCCTTTGCGACGACGTGAGTTGATAAATAACGAAGATTGAATGCTAAATAGTCAAAAGTAGTAATTCATTGTACCTACTTTCTATGCAAATAAATAATCATTCTATTCTATTCATTTCCTGTACGATTAAATAGAAAATGTTTCTTTTTCTCGTGGCCAGTCCATTTTTCGAAATATACACAACAAATGTGGGTTAATATAACGAAAGGCTTATAATACGTTAATTCTCATAGTTGTGTTTTTGGATTATTCCGTCTGGAATTTTTCAGTAGCAGCCCGGAGTCTAGACTTGTGCCCGTTTGATGGCAATAGGGTCACCCCCTATCACATGGGACTTAAACATAACTGGCGAAATGTAGGAGCTCCTCTGCCTAACCCTTCGGGGAATATTGGTGTGATGTTATGTTGTTTCTTTGTTGCAAACGTTACAAAGTTTACTAAATAAGCAATAATTGTTATACTCAAAGTTAGTAAGCTCTCTGTTAAACTAGATCATTATTACATGTTGTTGTAATATCTATCAGCTCACGCGTGGCGCCGTGGTGTAAGTATACTTATTACAGTGATATTTGTTTATTATTATTATTATTTAAGTGTAAATTGAAGTGGTTGCACACAGTTCTAGAGGGCTAAATAATATTATTCGTGTTTTAAGAATCGTTAAGATATTCGATCGTTATCATGCTTAAGTATGCAGGGTCGTCATTTAAAGATAATCAATCATTAACTTTAACCACAGATTAATACAGATAGTTCATTCCGCAAAATTATTTAAGCTAAAAGCGACTCTTGCTACGGCACAATAGAGTGCAATTCAAGTTGCACAGCGCTAATTGCCTCTCTTTCTATCGCGTAACTCAAATCTTTTGACCGCTCACTGAGTTGGCCCGACAAGTCGAGCGCGCCGTGTACAGCTTCATACCTAAAATGCGGAGTGCGCCTTCTGTACTATTCTGTGCATTTTTCTGGAACGACTTCAGTCAAAAATCCACTGATACAATGATCTTTTGGCACTCGAATGACCCCGGCAAGGAAGTGCTGTGTAAATGAATATTTTAAAGTGCGCTAAGATGGTTATGCTGGTCAATTGCAGTGAATGATTGATTAAGTTTAAGTAACAACTCTTGATTGCGGCAGTGAGATCTGTCATCTTAAATACCGACTGAATCATTCTTAGGGATGCGTAGTTCATTAATATTTTAAGATCATAACAAGCTCTAAATAATGACTTATCTAATTTAACGTAAGAACTCTAGAACAATGTGTGGCCGTTTCGTTAATTTAGTGACTTTACATGAACAAACAAAGGGCTGGGCCCACTTAGATATTGATGATTTATTCTAACGTTGTGTACCGTACGGTGTCGAAGCTTATAATAGTTAATTGCTCACAAACTCAGTTCTAAAATAAGAGAGTTGTCACTATTGTTGTGTTTGTCAAACAATACTATGTTGTTAATGCCCTTTAATTAAATGAGAAAATGGTTAGCTTGTCTTATTGTTAAGTCTATGATCATGTTGCCCCTGTCATACACAACTTGTTTGACAAACATAGCCATAGTGTTTGACAAAAATAAACTCTTCAAGACCTAAAGGCTGAACGGTTTAAAAATCTCGAATCTGTTTTAAACTAAAGTTTGACCGGGACCGCTGTTCTGTGCCTTAAGATTGCGCGGAGAGGCGGGGGCAGCGTTGAAGAATGAGCTGCGTGCGGAACGCCACGCGCCGTGAGCGATGAAGAATGAGCGGCGTGCACTACCCCCTCGTCTCTCCACGCACTTACCTAAGACGCGGTACAGCGGTCTCGGTCAAACTATAACTTGTATCGTTTAGGTGAAGGATAATAATAAATTGCTTGATTGCGTTTGTACAAATTGTAGTTAATGGGGGAGAGGGGTTGGGGAGGTGGTTGAGTTGCCATCACAATGATTTTATATACGTTGCGACAATGGTTCTAAATATATTCATTATTTTTTATATTAAATTTAGTCAAATATTCGCTAAAAACTACGTTAAAGTATGAATCTTGAATGTCCAACTTTTAAATTCCATTGTAACTCTATTTGTTTTCTAGAGCAATTAAACTATGGAATCTAAAACTATAAAATCGGTTCATACTTTATTAGTTTTTATCATAATGACGTTATTTATTGAATTAAATTATTTATGAGTCGATTAATTGTCAAAAGTTTATTTCATATGCTTTATGTAACTTACAATAAACTGTAGATAAAATTAATTTAAATGTGAAAATTTCGATTACGTTTATTAGCGTTAATACCAATGCGCATGAAGATGGTTTTTGTATTACAATTCATTGAACTATACATTTTTTTACGAAAATATAACATTATACCTAAGCAATAAATCTAAATAAAGTAGTTTTTGTCTACAAAGCTTCAAAATAGTTTTGGCTAGAGTCTTAGATACATATTATGGTTGAAAACCATTCTTTATCGAGTGTTGGTCTCATATCTAGTAATCCTTCTTCGTATTTTAATGAGAACATTCCAAAATTACTGTGTCGAGAATGGCAGATTTGGCCAAGTCAGGGAACCGTAAAATTACTAAAAAAATATTTGGCAACAAATACTTTATAAGCTCAAATGTCCTATTCCTAACTAATTATTCTGTACTATACTGATTGATTCCCACCTTTAATTAAATGTAGCTTTAATATATTGTAATAATATAGCCTAGATCTAAATTATGATAGCTCCTGGTTTCCTGACTAGCCCGAGACATAACTATAACTTAGTTTAGATAATACCCCAGTTATTGTTACCATCCAAGTTATATGATGTACAAAACATTTTATTTCTCAAACAATCGTTGTATACTATGTAAATATTTTTTATTCAAACTCGCTATTTATAGTGAAGTAACCAAAATTGTTATTAATTATTCTGTATTGAGTCGTACGTTGAGTTTATGCAAATATTTCAGATAAAAAATACAGGAAATTGATTTCATATTGATATCTATGTTTATTATATAAATATTTGCAAAGCCTTATAATGTATGAACAAGTGTTCTGCACTAGCATGAATTGTGTTGTATTTTTATACCATTTGTTTTGAAGAACACTCAAGAAAATATGTATGTTGAAGTATATAAAAGTATTAATTTTCGTTGCCGGCTATGGATTGAATTAAATCATCACAATTTTATTCAAGTTTGTGTTTCATTTCTACAAGACGCCTTATAAAACAGAAAAAATAACCTGGCGAGCCCCAAATGTCAAAACAGACGGGTCTGGCCTTGATGCGGTTACGCTTCTTTTCCGACTAGACAAAGCTCCTTATGTGCTGAAGTGGGCCCTCGCGTGGTCCTTCTGTGGGGTGTATCCCACCATTTCTATTAGATATTTCGACTATATTGGGGTCTGATTCAGACTGATTGTCCCACTATTTCTATTGCTGTCGGCTGCGACAAAAACGCTGCATCACCTCTTATGACGGCGTGTACATAGAAACTATTTATTTATTTCCTCTTTAGATAATTATTTTTTAGTTAATTTTAGTCTATTCATTAAAAGTGGTAAACTTATTAAATAACATAACTGGGATTTTTTGTCGCAATAGAAATAATGGGATATAATTTGTAAAAAACGCTGGTCCCACTTTTTCTGTTTTGTATTTCCATGGAAATGGTGGGATACACCATTCCTGTGTTGTCGACACGCTATAAGTGCTCATATACACTAGACACAAGTTGTCGACGGGTGCAGTTGCTTCTAGAAGATACCTGGCGTGCCGCTCGTGTGTATGAACACTACGTAGCCTTATTTTACATTATGTATTGTATGGCCACTTAATCAACTATCGTAGCTAATAGCGCTACGTAGTCTCTGTCTGACTAACTTTTTGTAATAAAAAGGTCCTAAATAAGTTACGGTTGCTGTGGAATTTGAACTTCGTCACAGATAATATAATACTAGCTTCGTCGTGTACGACGTTGAGTTTGTGTTCCCAAAACTTGATAATTATCTGGTAATTCTGAATATACACTTACCTAGTTTACTGTTACTTAATTTTTAGTAACCCCCCTCGGGGTTACCTATCCTGTTTCAAAAGAGCTGAAAATGCAGCCTCTGCCTACCAAACCTGCAGTACCTACTTAGTAGTATTATTTTACTTTTTTCCTCAAACCCTATTTTGCAATAAATCTGTGGCTGCCTGGGGCCCCCAGTACCCGTTTATACTTTATATTGGATGTTACCAATGTTATATCACGTGAAAACGTGTTTTGTCCATCGATTATTTTAGGTACACAACAAATTAAACATTAATGAGCGACTAATGGGCATATAAAAAAGTAAAATTCATATTTTATTATAAACATTTAATAATAAAAACTTCTTTCAGAAACCAATACAAAAATATGATAAATTATAAAACATTACAACGGAATACAGAACGTATCCAATTAATTAATCAATCGTCTGTCTTCGTAATAAATATAGTTAATTAATGTTCAATCAAGGCTTAGTTGCAAAAATAAATAGGTTTCTACGTCGCTCATTCACTGGCAACAACAGAGACGGGTTTAGATATGGGCGCAAGATTCTCTGGTTTGGGCGGCGGCACCGGTTTCTCCAACGCTTCAACATTGTCAACTATCTCCACACTTTCCTCAACGTCGTCGTCGATAAACTCCGGAGACTCCACTAGACTCCTGCAAAATATAATATGATACATAATAAATAAGACTTGTGACTTTGCCTAGTCCTGTTTTCATGACTTAGTTCTTCTTTCGAGGTCGAAATTAGTCGGGCAGATCATAAAATACTAGTGAGTAAACAAATATGAATTCAACCTGAGCATACAGGTATACATGCCCAGTACCCTAATTGCGTAAATTATTTTCGTAAACAATTATGCCTAATTAGTTTCATTTTAACAGTTCAACAACATTCATTGCTTTATTTACGTTGTAGAGCAGATATTTTTTTCAAACTTATGAAGCAATGGATTAGCAATCTGTTTCACATCGAAACAGATTATGATTGTGTTGTATTACGCAATTAGGGTACAGATTGTTCTCCCGTGGCATTATGTTAGTACACACAGCGTCAGTATGTGCTAGCCCCTCAAGTTTTAAAATGTTAAACTGCTACAACATTGAATTCGTTACGAATAATCTAAAGAATACTTCAAAATGAGTTAATCGTTTTGACTTGGATTCGAACCATCACATCACCGAACGTCGTCATACTAATACCGGAGTTTGACGAACTAGCCAGTGAGCCCATGTGAATTGCGAAAAAATTGTTATCTGTCTAATCCGTAGATGTTATAATTTGAGGGTATCCAGTAACGTTTTCTTTATAAAATTAATCCACACCCTCAAGTTATAAACTGCTCTTCACAAATATTGTTTTTATTAGGCTAACTTTGACAATATTAATTGTTACATACAACAACTGAACTGGTCTGAACTGCTATGCCCTATGATTTCTAAAGAGGCTCTGGATAAATTCTACACTGAAATGGATAATATCATTAAACATGACACCCCACTAGCCCTACCTAGATCAGTTAGCGAAAAAAAGAGCCTCAGCAAAAGCCATACACATTAAAAATAAAATAAAATCTTCTGGAAATAAAATTAAAAAAACTTGGAATATTATTAATTCAGAAACGGGAAGAACGACAGTACGGAATCGTGACTTCCATCTTAAAATTTATGATGTAGATATTAAGGCAGACGTGGAGGTGGCAACTGAGTTTGAAAATTTCTTCACTAATATTCCTATTTTAACAACCAAAACTCTGTCATCGTCGTCCTCTACTTTTGCTTACTCAATACTTAAAGAATGTGTACCAGAATGTGACAAACTTTTTGAATTCACAGTCATTACTGCTAAAGACATTATAGAATCTTTTAAAAATCTTGATGTAAAAAAAACTGCTGACCTTTGGGGATTATCAGTACATACCGTGTCCTCAATAATTGATGTTATTTCACCCTTTTTAGCAGTCGTTTTTAACTCTTGTATTGCATCTGGTGTATTTCCTGATCTGATGAAACTTAGCAAAGTGATTCCACTGTTCAAATCTGGCAGCACAACTGATCCCACAAATTTTCGCCCTATTTCAATATTACCTACTCTAGGCAAAATCTTTGAAAAATTAATTTTAAAACAAATGTTAGGACATTTCAATGCATATAATCTACTTCATCTGAAACAGTTTGGTTTTACAAAGGGTCGTTCAACTACAGACGCGGGCGTAGAATTACTGAAGAGCATATTCGAGGCCTGGGAGGAGTCGCAAGATGCTCTTGGTATTTTCTGCGACTTGTCTAAGGCTTTCGATTGCGTACATCATGATACACTCACCAGGAAACTGTACCACTATGGTAAGAGGGACAAGGCTCTTGACCTTCTGACTTCTTATCTGAACAACAGAATCCAGAGGGTCGATGTTAATGGCAAGAAATCTGCAGGATCTGCGGTCAGCATGGGCGTTCCGCAGGGTTCAATTCTTGGGCCTTTCTTATTTCTAATTTATGTAAATGATTTACCTTATCACATAAGGGATAATCACAAGATAGTATTATTCGCAGATGACACTTCCCTCATTTTTAAAATCAAACGTCAGTTAGTCAACTTTGAACAAGTTAACAATGCACTCTCTAAAGTAGTGCATTGGTTTAATGTAAATAATCTTCTACTGAACGAAAAAAAGACTAAACTCATTAAATTTTCAATGCCAAATGTCAGGCAGCTATCTACCAATGGTCAAGTTAATGGAACAGAGTTGGACCCTGTTGAGTCGACAGTTTTTCTTGGAATCACTATTGACAGTAAATTACAATGGGGCCCACACATAGAAAAATTGTCAGGAAGACTAAGTTCGGCCACCTATGCTGTTAAAAAAATTAGACAGATAACTGATTTGGATACAGCCAGAATTGTTTATTTTAGTTATTTTCATAGTCTTATGTCATATGGGATTCTTCTCTGGGGAACCTGTGCGGACATTGATACCATCTTTGTTCTACAGAAAAGGGCTGTTCGAGCCATTTACAACCTAGGTCCAAGAGATTCCCTTAGAGAAAAATTCAAAGAAATAAATATTCTGACTGTAGCCTCACAATATATTTTTGAAAACCTATTGTATGTACACAAAAATATATCAAATTTTAAGAAAATGTTCGATATTCATAGTTTAAATACCAGGAATAAACACAATCTTGTTGTACATCGCACACGTCTCCACAAAGTAAGCAACTCGTTCATAGGTCAATGTATACGCTTTTACAACAAACTTCCCATTGACATTCGAAACTTACCCATTAATAGATTTAAAATCTATATTAAAACCAAACTTTGTAAAAAAGGGTATAATAAAATTTCAGATTATTTAGAAGACAAAAAAGCATGGGATTGAACTGCTCGCTCTGCTAAGCCTTGTGATAAAACTTAACATTTTAATTATTTTGTAAACTCATCAAAATATACCAGTTTTATATTCACATTGACATTGTTGAAAATTATATTCAAAATGACATGATTACTTTGTAAAGTATTATATTATTTTAATTAATTATTGTGAATGTGAGGACTATGTGGATATCATTATTATTTTCATTTTTCAGTTAGTTTTAATTATGGTCTGGCAGTTTGAGTAGTTTATGCGGCCTACCCAAATATCCTTTCTTTGGTATTGTTCGTCGAGTTGAGTTCCTTAAGTTCTGAGTTGAGCTCCACGATTACTGACAAATGCTTGCACTGACTGGACAGGTCCACTCAAATCTGTGTGGTTCTTTCCTCAAAAGACCATTTCAGACCGTAATCTACATGGTCCTCATATGGCCTGACCAAGATTATGTCTGGACTTTAAAAGAGACTGTGACCTCTGAGTTTGTTTCGGCCTTTCTTCTCAGAGTAGTCAGATAGGAAACGCTGAACTCAACTAGTTTATTTTTATTTTTTTAATATGACGTGTAAAAGTGATTCCGATATCCTATTTACAGAATAAACAATTTCATTTCATTTCATTTCATTTCATAGCTATCCAATATGGTTCTCTCGCACTCTTATAACTATTTCTAAAAAGAAACAAAAGGCTTGGATTAAGTGGAAGAAATATAATAACATTTCTGATTATGAATCATTTTCAAACTATAGAAAAAAGTTTAACGAAACATGTCATAATTGTTTCAGTTCGTACATCAGTTCTGTAGAGGACAATATAAGTAGAAAAAAAAGACTTCTGGACCTATGTTTCTAATCGTAAAGATAAACCTGGAATCCCATCTAAACTTGAATATAAAAGTGCTGAAACAAATAGTCCAGATTTGGTTTGTAATATATTTTCTGACTTTTTTACTCGGTAGGTATATGAACCGCCTTCTCCTTCGTTGTATCAATGGAAGCCTCCGCACGACAACAATGCACTACACGATGTCTCTATTTGCAACCTTGCTTTTAGTGAAGATAATATTGTTACGAGCTGGGTATGGGATAAATTAATTACTACCAATCAGACAATTAAATAACTTTATTGAACACAAAACACTTAAAACTTAATCTCAAATACACCACTGATCACTATTCGCTCAGATATCGCACGTCTAGTTCACTTCGATTCGCTTCGTTGTATCGCCTAAATCAGACTGACTGCGTCGTGTGTCGGCTCTCTGCTTTTATACCGCCAATATTCAAGAACATTCCAGCTATGTGTAGAACGGTTCCAGAAAAACATCAACAAATAAACATTACCAGGAAATACAAAAGTAGTAGGTATAAAAAATAATAACCTACTTGTACCGAATAAAGAAATAGGTACTTTATGCCCTCGGCGTACGGTCGAAATTACAATGACGAGTTCTAATATTGTTTATAAGTAGTTACCTACTTAACTTCAAACAAATAATAATGGAATGCTTCTCGAAGTTTTTAGCGCAAACACACTGTAATCCGTGCTTTCTCGAAAGATCTCGTACGTACGACGTAACACTGCCCCCTCCTTAGACATGCTCGTCCCGAGCATCATTAGCCCCGTAGTATCGGGCCAATCGGTCTACATGAACAATCTTAGGCGCACCTCGTAGACCCTTCTGTATTCGGTAGGTGACATCGTTGATCCTAGTCACGACTCGGTATGGTCCATCCCAATTTGCTTGCAATTTCGGAGACTTCCCCTTGCTCCGCACTGGGTTATGTAACCACACCAGTGAACCCTCGTCGAAACCCCTACTGTTTGCCTTGCGGTCATAACGGGTCTTCATCTTCTCAGACATCTGTTGGCCGGATTGTCGGATATGCTCATAAACATCATTCAACTTGTTACGCAAATCATTTGCGTAATCTGTTACACTACGTGGAGCATCAGGGGGAGCTCCAGTGATTAAATCTGCAGGCAACCGTAATTCTCTTCCAAAGTTCGCGAAGGCTGGCGTCACAGTCGTACTTTCGTGGACTGCGCTGCGGTAGGACAGCAGAAACGGCTGTATGTGCTTGTCCCAATCCCTCTGCCTGCTTTCCACGACTTTTGCCAGATATCTCTCCAACGTTTGGTTGAATCGTTCCACCATTCCATCAGATTGTGGGTGGTAAGAGGTGGTTCTGGTTTTGTAGGTACCCATCAATCGACAAGTTTCCTGAAATACTTGCGATTCAAAATTCCTTCCTTGATCGCTGTGTATTTCTAAGGGTACTCCAAAACGACAGAAAACTTCCTGAACTAATTTATCTGCGACAGTTGTAGCTTCTTGGTTAGGAATGGCGAAGACTTCTGGCCACTTTGTGAAGTAATCCATGACCACCAGGAAGTACTTGTTTCCGTTCTCACTTTCTGGAAATGGTCCCGCAACGTCTAGTGCTATCCGTTCCCAAGGGGCTCCAACGTTGTACACTTTTAATGCACCTCGGCTGCGTGTGTGGGGTCCTTTCACGGCCGCACAACTGGTACATTTGCGACACCAGTCCTCCACATCATCTCGACAGTGGATCCAGTAAAAGCGTTCTCGAATTTTTAGTAGAGTCCTTTTTACTCCCATATGTCCTCCTGAACATCCATCATGGTAGAGCCGTAGAACATCCGGTACCTTAGCTTTAGGGACAACCATTTGTAGATGACAGCTGTCCCCTCGAGCGTTTTCCCATTTACGGCACAAGACTCCATCCTGGATCACCAAGCTGTTCCATTGTGCCCAATAACTCTTCGTGATGGAACTCATCGCAGCCACATCACTCCACTTAGGTTTAGGAGCACCAGCTTTGACCCACTCGAAGATCGGTTTGATGTCCGAGTCATTTTGCTGAGCCTGCTGTAGGGTTTTCTTCCATTCATCGCTGAGATCTGTTCTAAGCATCCTCACGGGCACTACTTCCTTAGTCTCTTGCCTAGCACAGTGCTTACAGTCTTCGGGACAAGGTCTTCTTGACAAGGCGTCTGCGTTACCGTGAGTTCTCCCACTGCGATGTTCAGTTATGAAGTCAAACTCTTGTAGTAGTTCAATCCATCTCGCCACTTGCCCCTCTGGATTCTTAAACTGTAATAGCCACTTCAATGCAGCATGGTCAGTTCGTAATTGGAATTTACGTCCCAGCAAATATTTACTGAAGTGCTGCAATGTCTTTACTACGGCGAGTAGCTCCCGTCTTGTAACGCAGTAATTTCTTTCTGGTTTGGATAAAGACTTGCTGAAGTAAGCTATCACAACCTCTTGGTCTCCTTTCCGTTGAGACAGCACGCCCCCAATTCCAGTATTACTTGCATCGGTGTCAACTATGAAGTCATTTTCAGTGTCAGGATATCCCAAAATAGGTGTATTGCACAGACGTTTCTTTAATTCCTGAAATGCGACGTCGCAGTTCTCGTCCCAACAGAATTGCCGCTTTTCCTCAGTGAGTTTGTGCAGAGGTTTCGCAATGTCGGCAAAATTCTTGACAAACCTTCGATAGTAGGAGCACAAACCCAGAAATGCTCTGACCTGTGTCTTGTCTTTCGGAACTGGCCAATCCTTGACGGCGATTACTTTTTCTGGGTCTGTTTGAACACCTTCCCCCGAAACTATGTGTCCTAAAAAGTTTACTTGTTGTCTGAAAAACGAGCACTTTTTCGGACTTAACTTGAGATTTGCTGTTTGGATTTTCGACAGCACTCGGTTGAGGTTTTTAAGGTGATCTTCAAATGTACGGCCCACGATGATAATGTCGTCTAGATATACAAGACATGCGTCTCCAATCAATCCGGCGAGTACTTGCTCCATCAACCTTTCAAACGTCGCAGGAGCATTGCACAAACCGAATGGCATAACTTTAAACTGCCACAATCCTTTTCCTGTTGAAAATGCAGTTTTCTCCTTATCCTTGGGGTCTATTTCTACTTGCCAGTAGCCACTTTTCAGGTCAAGTGTGGTAAACCACTTCATACCAGTCAGCGTATCCAGTGTGTCATCGATCCTAGGCAGCGGGTAACTGTCCTTCTTCGTGACGTCGTTCAGTCGTCGATAATCCACACAGAAGCGCATACTGCCGTCCTTTTTCTTTACCAGGACCACAGGAGAACACCATGGACTGGATGAAGGTTCTATAACACCGTCCTTCACCATTCCCTCAACCATGGTTTCCACCTCTTTTTCTCGTGCAACTGGTAGTCTTCTTGGTCGCTGACGGATTGGTAACTCGTTGCCTGTATTAATCTTATGCTGAACAAGTCCAGTTCTCCCTATGTCAGCATCGTTTGAAGAGAAAGTGTCGGCGTACTGAAGTAACATCTTCTTAGCCTTGTCCATTTCTCCTTTAGTTAAATCGCAGTTTTCCAAAAGCGTTGACACGTCAAATTTTGCACTACGAATTTTATTTCCGGTAGGCGGATCCTGCAATTGACGCATCCAAGCTACTTCCTCGCAAGTACCGATCAAGGTGCCCTTCTTGATCACATGCTCCTTGTCACTTGGATTCAGTATGCGTACTGCTGAGACGTTGGTGGCCTTGACCAGAGTACGTGCCATCTTCCATGGGAAGTCATTGTGCACCCTTTCTATCAGAACACTTCGATCTTTGTGTCTAGAATTCTGTGGTAAACTAATTGGCACAATTGTTTCTGATCTGCGAGGAAGAAGAATCTCTTTCAAGCAGTACACTTTTCCTGATGGTGCACCTTCCATGAAGACTTCATCTGCCCCACATTTCAATACTCCTTGATCAACGTCGATCTCGCAACGATGTTTCCGCATGAAGTCCAAGCCCAAGATGCAATCGTCCACTATATCGGCCACGATGACATTGTGCTGGTAAGTTCTATCACCCAATTTTAACTCCACCTCCTTCTTGCCTCGGACGATTATGTGATGACCGGTAGCTGTTAGTAATCGTATACGGTCGTGGTTATCGACGTAGTCCCCAAGAAACCGACTTGCTAGGTGAGAATTGACGACCGTGTGAGAAGCTCCAGTATCCAACGTCAGTTTGCATGGTGTTCCGTTGACTTCGCCTTTGATGGTCAGGCTGTTCCCGTCATGTGCTTGCGAGATCAAGATTCTCGGGGCTCTTTCAATACCAGCCAGCACCCGCCCCCCAGTCCTGGCATTTACTCGTTTCCCTGCTGTGGCTGGGCAGTCACTTCAGCCACCCTTCCCTGCTGGTCTTCTCTCGGGGTGCTGCGCTTAGGACAGCTTGACCGAAGATGACCCCTTTCTCCGCAAGTGTAGCACCTAGGACTGTACCCTTGCGGCCGGTCGCGTACAGATGCTACAACCTCCCTGACGCGGTGCGTTCGGTGGTCCTGCCTCACTGCCTCTACTTCTAAGGCATGGGCCAAGGCGTCTTTCAGCGTCTCATGATGCCCAAGTCTCACAGCGGCTCTAACTTCTAGGTCGCGTATTCCATCAACGAACGCTTGTACCAGATTCCCATCGATAAGTGCAGGGGCAGACTGGTATGCTTTCCGAACCAGCTTTTCAACTTCGAGGGCCCACTGCTGTAGGTTCTCGGCACTACGTTGAACACGATCCTTCAACTTAGCACGAAATACGTGCTCCAGGTGCGCGTCGCCGTATCTGGACTCTAACGCCTCCAGCAGCTGCTCGTAGGTTACATTCTTGCCGAGCGCCTCAAGAATGTTTAGGGCCTGGTCTCGGAGGCCCAAGGTGAGCGCGGTCATGGCTTGCGGTTTTGACCATCCATTCGCCTTCATAACGGCCTCAAATTGAATTTTATAAGCCGACCACGAAGATGTGCCATCGAATGGAGGCACCTTAAAGCCCCGCGCTGAAGGTGCAGCAACTACTGAAGCTACAGTCACGTCTCCAGTCTTCAGTTCCCCCAAAGCCTTCTTCACCCCAGCGATCTGAACTTCGGCTTCTGAGAGGCGATTCTCGTGCTGCTGTACCTGATCCTTCATCACCTTTAGGTCTTTGCCAAAAGTTGCATGAAGATCCTTTATGAGGAGCATCTGCTCGTCTTGGCGGCGGACCTGCTCCTCTTGGCGGCGGACTTGCTCCTCTTTGTCTCGCTGCAACTGCTCTTCCAACCGGCGAGCCTGCTCCTCTTGGCGGCGGACTTGCTCTTCTTTGTCTCGCTGCAACTGCTCTTCCAACCGGCGAGCCTGCTCCTCTTGACGGCGAGCCTGCTCCTCTTGACGGCGAGCCTGCTCCTCTTGACGGCGAGACTGCTCCTGTAGCAGCGCCATTAAAGCTGACAAGTCTGGCGCCATTGATGCTGTAGAAACTGCGGATGGGCCAGCGACTGGCACTGACGTAGGCTGGACACCACCCGGTGTCTGTGTTGGAGAATGTCCAAACCGCCTTTGGTCCATGTCCTGCTGTCGCTGACTCCTGGTACGGATACCGTCTGTGTCGTCCTTCGGTAGAATTGGCATAATTTATCCCACTTCTGACACCAAATTGTTACGAGCTGGGTATGGGATAAATTAATTACTACCAATCAGACAATTAAATAACTTTATTGAACACAAAACACTTAAAACTTAATCTCAAATACACCACTGATCACTATTCGCTCAGATATCGCACGTCTAGTTCACTTCGATTCGCTTCGTTGTATCGCCTAAATCAGACTGACTGCGTCGTGTGTCGGCTCTCTGCTTTTATACCGCCAATATTCAAGAACATTCCAGCTATGTGTAGAACGGTTCCAGAAAAACATCAACAAATAAACATTACCAGGAAATACAAAAGTAGTAGGTATAAAAAATAATAACCTACTTGTACCGAATAAAGAAATAGGTACTTTATGCCCTCGGCGTACGGTCGAAATTACAATGACGAGTTCTAATATTGTTTATAAGTAGTTACCTACTTAACTTCAAACAAATAATAATGGAATGCTTCTCGAAGTTTTTAGCGCAAACACACTGTAATCCGTGCTTTCTCGAAAGATCTCGTACGTACGACGTAACAATATATTGAAGGAGCTTAAATCCCTAGATCCAGCGAAAGGCCCTGGACCCGACGGACTTTCACCTTACTTCCTTAGGAATACTGCGACTTCCATCTGCAAGCCCCTTTTTATAATTTATAATAAATGCATTTCTGAGGAGTTGTACCGAAACTGTGGAAGCATGCGTATATCGTGCCCGTCCACAAAAGTGGATCCAAACGCAGCGTAGAATACTATCGTCCCATTTCCATCCTGTCAGCCTTGTCGAAACTCTTTGAAAGGTTAGTCCATATTGTATCTTGTAGTCCACAACATTATTATTCAACAACTGCATGGTTTCGTCAAAGAGCGGTCGACAAATACAAATTTATTATTATTTTTCTAGCTTCTTGTTTGATTGTGTTGATAGCCGTGTACACAGACTTCTTCCGTGTAAAACGTTCGACAAGATAGACCATGAAATACCATTAACTATAAAATAGCGTTCAACGGAATCCGTGGAAATCTTCAAAGGTGGTTTACTTCTTATATAACCAATCGCAGTCAGAGGGTTGTATCAATGGTCACCAATCTAACATCGCACAGGTGACCTCTGGCGTGCCTCAAGGCTCTATGCTTGGCATAAATGACATCAGTCAATGCTTTCACAATACCAATTTTTCTGCTATATGCCGACGACCTCAAGGTATACAGAGCCATACGACAAACAAATGATTGCCTTTTGCTGCAGTAATATCTGGACCGAATCTCCGGTTATTGCCAGATAAATTAGGTAAACTTAGTTGCAACTAAGTTTACCCAAATGAAACTACATAAATTTTACAAAAAATAAAAATAAATTAAAGTACGCATACACGTTGTGCAATGCCCCCGACTGAAAGTGGACTACATTCGTGATCTCGGTGTTATCCTTGATTGCTTAGACCTTCATATAGAAAAGATAGTTAATTAAGCGTATCAACTATACGGATTTGTAATGCGATCAACTTTCGATTTTAAAAAACCTTCTTCCTAGATTTGCTTGTACAAGTCTCTAGTACGTCCTCAACTGGAATATGCCGTGTTCGTCTGGAGTCCATACTACAAACAGTACGTTGAAATGATTGAGTGTTTTCAATACAAGTTCCTGCGTGCCATGCATTATAGATGCAACCACTACTTGTAAAGTATAAGCTCGCAGCACTTGAAAATAGACGTAAGTTCTTAGAAGCCATGAATCTATATAATATTGTAAGAAATAAATTTGACTACATTAAATTGTCCAACGTGATATGCTATGCTGTTCCTAGGACAGTCCACAAGCGAAAGGTGCGCGCTGGCAGATTATTTTCAGTGGGTCCTTGCAAGTCCAACTCTGGCCTGCGTTCGCCTGTTCGCAGAATGGTCGATTGACCTTTGAACATATAGACATTTTTGTTTGTGTTCCCTATACGTTCAGAAGTCTTATACTCAAGGAGTTTTCTTGAACATATTTCCTTCTCTTTTGTGTACCATTTCTTAAAATTTATATGGATATACTATAAACACGTTAGTTAAGAAAAAAAATCCATGAACAGCGTTGTGGGCTGCAATATTGTCTGTAATTTTTAAAGTATTTCTTGTTCCTATGTTTTATATTGTAGCTGTTTGTTGTTCCTTTTGAATAAAATAAAATAACTACAATGTTTGATGTATACGTTCACTTAAAACTATTGTTTATTTCTAGTGCTTCTTATTTTATCGTTTGCGTTAATAAGATGTCACTTGTCTAAGGGACCGTTTGTGTCAGTTCAAAATTTGTATATTATGATAACTGTAAATTATCAAATCAAATTGTAAAATGTAAATCTTTGAAGTAAAATAAGATCAAAGTTTTGTTAAATAATAGCAATAATAAATATTATTAAATGATTATTAAAGTATTTTATTTTTCTGCATTTTTAAATTATTTATAAATATTATTAAAATAAAATAGAAAAAATACTATTTAAAAAAATTTAATAATGACAAAAAGCACATTTCGTGCCTACGATTTGAACCTCCTATCTTATGCACGGCAAGCGCACTTGAAACTTCTAGTCTATTAAGACGTTGAATATTTTTTATAAATGTTAATCCTATTCACTAAAACAATACATTAATTAGAATAAAATGTTTTTGCAAAATAGTAAAACCAACTTGGGCCTAACATGGATTAGAACGCACATGTCTTTTGGGGGGGTAACTACATAATGGAGCTATGTGTACTTTCTTAGTAGGGCCATCAATCTATCATGATAATAAGACCCAGTAGAACAATCGCTAATATCTAATGCCGGGTAAAGATTGGAAAAATGTTACACAAATTAGCCGTACAAGTATGCAGTGCAACAAGAAATGTGCATCTATATAGGCAACTTTACGCGTTACGTTTCGGTACCCGACACTAGGAAGGCGACTTAGCAAGCTCCTTCGTAGTTGGTGATCCAATAAATAATGCTGCGATCAGCAATCCCGTTTGGCCACAGATTAATACAGATGGTTCACTCCACAAAATCATGTGAATAATTAAAAGCGACTCTTGCTAAGACACAATAAAGTACTATTCAGGTCGCACAGCGCTAATTACCAACAGTTATATTCACCGAGAAGCTGCCTCTCTGTCTATCGCGTAACTCTTATATCTTCTGACTACGTTACGCTCACTGAATTGGCTCGATATAACGAGCCCGCCGCGTACACACATCAAAAAAAGTTTGTGATCACTAGTAAAAGCTGAAATATTTTTTAAATTTAACTTTATCAAGAAAAAGTGTTTACCTTATATCTTTTTAAAATAGAAATACACTGTTTGAAATGAAAAAATAAAACTTTTATTTATTTTTAATAACAAAAATTGAGTAATTCAATCCTAATGTAATTGTAACAGAAATTTGATGGAAAGAAAAAGATCGCTTAACCAAACTTACGCAACAATTTATTAATAGAAGGTTTTTATTTAATACAATATAACTCCTCCCCTGGTTCGCACACATGCGAAGATCTTCCTGGGCATGCTGAGGATCAAGTTATCCAGCATTTCTTGCGGTAACCTGTCCCATTTTTGAATAGCGGCTTCCCTGATGTCTGGCACTGTCTGGGAAGATGCCTGACGGTTCCAAACAGCGCGCTTAAGAGCATCCCACGCGTGCTCTATTGGGTTTAAGGCAGGCGAGCCGGCAGGCCAGTCTAACCTTGTGATGTCGTATTCTCGGAGAGCAGCATTGACTCGTTGAGCTCAATGTGCGGGCGCATTATCATCAACCAGTACGAATGGGTGCCCATGGTTTACTCGGAATGGTCTGACAATTCCATCAATAGTGACTATTTTGTACCTATCTGCCGTCATGGAGCCTCAGTACGAGATCAAAGGCGTTCTAGCTCCAATCATAATTCCACTCTAAAAAACACCGATTTCCTGCCTTGCTGAACGGTTCCAGGGGCAGTTCCTTGTCTTTCAGTCTCCAGGTCTTCTCCGGATACGGACACGTCGGTTATCTGGATTAGTACTGATTCGTGATTCGTCAACGAAGAGACAGTTTTGCCAAAAGTCCTCATCTTCTTCATTTTGCCGGACTCTAGCCCACTGCAATCTCCGTCGATGACGTTGCTATGAATTCGGAGGTGCTCACCAAGACCTCCGTGCTCGTAGTCCAGCCTGGTGCAAGCAATTCCGAATATCTGAGTGCTAGCTTCAAGTCCAGAGACGGCCCGCAATTCTGCTGTTATTGTAGTGGCGTTGATTGTTGGGTGACGGGCTACCAGCAATCTGATATAGCGCTTCTGAGTAGCAGTTACCACTGCGGGGTCGATCGGCTAAATTATTCATGCCGTGGTACCTCTGCAACGTGGCCACGACACAGGATTGGGATACAGCAACTCTGTATGCTATTTTTCTCGTGGAATATCCTTCTTCCCTCAAAGTTACAATTCTTGCTCGTAAAACTTCTGATAATACTCTTGTCATTTTATCAATAACAACTTTCCTCGAAAAAATATTATAAATCCGTTAAAATCGATTAAGTCAGATTTCTGAATGAGCGTAAGCTTGGATTGAATTTCTTTTTATATGGGAAAAATTGTTATATTGTTGTATATTCTAACTCTATATTTTAAGTAAATAATCTAAAAAGAAGAATAAATTATAATATAGTCTACGGTAAAAAAAAAAATTTTGATTTTTCAAACTGATCGCAAACTTTTATTTGATGTGTGTACTTTTAGCTACATACCTAAAATGCGGAGTGCGCCTTCTGAATTATTCTGTGGTTTGGCCTGGATCTGATACGTTTTTGAAAACGCATTCAAAGACACGAACTTTTAATTGTTATAACGCCTATTGGCGTTTATGTCCCTCGAAGCGTTAATATATTTTTATTTCATTACTTATAACTAGAAGATCATACATACCCATCAATAGTAGTTGTAGAATTTTGTTGGCTGTAGACATAACCTGCCCGGGTGAACTCTGACATGTCCCTGCAAATTGTATTATATCTTTTGTTCAACATGCTAGCATACCGATAGAATTGTACATAGACAAGCAAATGCATAACAGCACCCCAGCGCTCTATAGTTTTTGTAAAAATGATGTAATTCAGACTTGCCTGCTGCGTGCGTGACATCAATTGCTGCATTGCCACATAAAATAAGGAATAAGCACCCAAAAAGCAAATATAATTATATAGCGTATAAGGGAGGCCAAGGGAAGGGAAATGAAAGTTTGATTGTTTTACCAATTCCGTTTTATTTTTACGCTTACACATTCTTGTATATTAACATTACTGATAGCTAGCATCACTAAATACAGTGGAGTAATTATAGTTATTAATTTATTAGATAGTTCGATTTCACGTTAAAGTTAAGAAAAAAAAAAAAAAAACTCCTATTTGATTTCAAAATAAAAATTACGTAATCAATAAAATCTTGAACAAAGCCTTAAAACGTCTAACAAAATAAAAATTTACAATAAAAAATATTATGATTGTAAAATATCGTTGTATCCCTCGGGAATGCCTAATCTAATAAAACGCTACAAAAATATTTCACAGAATATAACTTAAATAATATAAGAAAATATACATTTCTAAAACTAATAAATTGAGAATAAGTGTTAAAAATGCCGATGAAGGGGAATGCAGATATTTGAGGAATGTAACATATAAAGCTACACATTCTTATGAATATATATTTCTGTAATGGCGTTTCATATTTAGATTATCACATAAACAATTCCACATACACATTTATTGCCAATTCCCACACATAATAAGCGATTAATATCTTATATATTACGATGAACTCAACGGTAGACATACAACCCAAACATAGAGAGATATGGTTAAATAAATTAATACATTCTTTTAAGAATGTCAACGTATTTTGGAAGCCAAACGAATTAAACAGAATGTTTTAATGCCTACATGTTTCTCTTAAGGTATCAATTCTCGGCTCAGTTAAGTACCCCAAAATCGGTTACTTGTAATATACAAAACACAATGTTACTTCAGTACATACAACCGCCATTTCGTAATATCATAAACTCAATACGATTCGTTGTAAAAATGTATAAAAACATTGACGTGTAGATAATACTAATTATTCATAAGTACGATTCATTTAAGCCGTTAAAATGTTCGGTTTTCTGTTAAAATACGTCACTAAATATTACGTAATTAATTTTTACCAGACTTTATACCTGGTACACTTAATAAGTTACACTTAATATATACGTAAATATTACGTCACGTACACAAATATTATATAATATTATTTGAAAGTAGCGCGAGGCCGTGGATACTAAATATGATAATTTATGTTTTAGCTATATTATTTATCAACATTCAGGAAAAGCAAGCTTATATATAATTAAATAGCTTACAATGACAAATATAACTTCATGATTCTTTGAAGTTCTCATACATATTTGCGACCTCTGAGTTTGTTTCGGCCTTTCTTCTCAGAGTAGTCAGATAGGAAACGCTGAACTCATCTAGCTTTTTTTTTAATATGACGTGTAAACGTGATTCCGATATCCTATTTACAGAATAAACAATTTCATTTCATTTCAGTATCTGCGACTTCGTGCTACCCCCACCTATCTAGCGACACAAACCCGGACATGACGACACAAATCTTGTATAATTTGGAATGTAGTACATATTCAGTCGATTAAATGCTAATCGCTTCGGTAGCGATCGTGAACGTTCGTTAAAACTGTGGAAGGGACAAAATTTATATATTTAGCAGGGGCGCATACATACAACTTCTTTTATCGATAATATTTTAGTTTAAGTAACTCGATCGATTGAACAAGTATGTCCAACTTTGAAAGGCAGCCAAGTTCATAAGCCAACCCAATATATCTTAGGTTAGGTCAGATTCACTGCCTTATACAATTTCTATGCAAATAAAAATCCTATTTTTTATATAGAGAACTGTTTTCACTTCCATTGCACCAGTAGGTGGGTATCGTAATTATTTCATTTAAAATTAAATGGCTGTATAATTGAAATACGGCCATTTAAAAACCTTTATAGGCCTCTTACAATTATTAGTCACAAGTTATGCCTTATTGAGATTATAACCATACGTCTTAAGTATGGGGACAAAGTACGTCTTTATTTTGACGTGTGGTGACTTCTATAACTAATTTATGTTGCACTGTGTCGAATATTGTTAAAAACATTTATCTCGTGTGAATTATAAAGTTCCTTAATTATTTTACAGTGACTCATAAAATGCCTTCTAATTTTTATATGCCCATCAGTACTAAAAAGCTACCCAACGGGAAAAAACAAGAAATATTCAAATTATCCCGTCGAAAAACCTTTTTAAAACATCCATAAACCAACAAAAACAAACTGACAACACATAGACAATTCAAAAAAAGTAAGTATGAACCCTCTTTATGAACTGGAAACATTGACAATATAAAAATAACATCCCTACTCTATAGCAGAATATAAAATCAATAAATTATCAATCGATTTTATAAACTTACAGAGAAAACTTCAAACGACCAGTAGCTTACGATTTTAAACAAAGTTGGCTGAAAAATAATAATAAAAAAATACTTTTTAAATAAATTAGCTACTGTTTTGTATATGAATGCCAATATTCCCAGCAACCAGCAAGACGTCACAGTACGACTCTTAAATAACAATGTATCTATATCTTACTGCATACAGTCGGACATTGAGAACCTGATTTTTTAAATTCACTCTTATGACATTGAAATAAGAAATGAATTGGAATATTATATTTAATTAAATTCAGTATTATTTATTTTTTCAATGCCCTTGTCAATGGTACGACTAAGCAGGGCAGTTTATTACCAGGGGCTCATATGACAAGTTGGAAACATCAGTGTGTGAGAGAGAGATGAACTACAAAGGACAAATAGCACCATCTCTTTTGCACTAGACCAATAGTTGCTGTAACAGTAACACGACAAAATACGGCTCCAGTCAATTTATTCTGTAAAAATCTGACTGTGAACTTGTGAAGCGAACTGTTAATAGTTTTATTCCCTAGCAATGATTTACATATGGACTAGCAATATCTACAAAAATCGGGCATTTATGATGGCCCTCTTTCGTAGGGTTGTAACTGCGAGTGCAAAAGAGAGCATGCAGCCGTTTGACAGCACATGTACCACAAAACTCGGCACTCAACATGGCGACCACTCTCACGCATAGACATGACAAAAGTGTTGCCAAATTTAGTCCTTGACAAACATTTAGATGTCCCTCTTTTCATATGCAGTTCTTGATTAGTTCGAAAGAAACAAACGGTTAATGACATGTGTGTTTCGATATGATATATATTTTTGAATAACTATTCTTCCTCTACTAGAATATGCCATCTCCATAGCTTTTCCTACCTCAATGTTTTCAATGTTGAAATGATATCTCACTTCACTTAAGGTTTATGGTGAGCTTTTTACAGAATAAAAAGGTCATTACGTGTCAAAGTAAAAAAGAACTTAAGACCAAATTACAGAATCCTTTTTCCCCAATGTCCTGTATGTAGCAGATAAGTATACAAAGTGGTCCAAAATCTTACGCCTTAACGGGCGCGTCCATGGCAGGGATGTAGTCGAGCGCCATGAGACAGGCGAACACCGTCATGATCATCTTCGGTTTGCGCTCCGTGATGTCCTCGGGCAGGGCGTACACGCGAGCGCCGCAACGACGCGCCATTGAGATCGCGTATTTTGCGTTGGCTAGGTTCTCCTGTGGACGAAGAGGTTTTGATTAGTATTGGTTTCGTTGATCAAAATGGGGTTAAGAATACGAGACCACGTTAATCCCTAACCTTTGTAAGGGTAAGTAAGTTTTGAAATCAGAAACGACGAACGAAAGATAACATTTTTTTTCAACATGTAAAAAAATATAACATTTGTGCGTTTTTTTTTTGTGTTCCATCTTTCTTCACCCTTTCCCGCAAATCTTTCCTCTCGCTTTCCTGCAATCTGTGGGAGTGATTTCTAGAAAGGGGCCGGAAGAAGTGTGTAACAGGAAGCCAGGGAAGCGCGCGCTATTTGATTTGACCAATGAGCGCGCGTGGTGCTAGAGTTGGCCGTCAGAAACGACCTTGACGTGGCCCCGCCCCTTTTCGCACCACTTGCCTTTAAACCCCAATCTCTCGCTATTTTACTATCAATACCATTTAAATTGATAACTTTAACTGTTTCCTAATCTGTATGATATTTCCTATTGGTTCTTATAAGACTTATAAAATTTGGTTTACAATAAAACGAGCATTTTAATATATAAGACCAGGGAAAAACTAATATAATACGGTCATTATTAGTGAAGTTTTAACACGATATTTATTAGTCAGTACAGTTTTAAAACTTCCACGAAAATTTGTTAAAAATAAATCAAATCTCACCTCCAATTTGCCTCCGGGCAGTACAAGGTCGTAGTTGATGGACCCGGGCTTGATGGCGTCGATCAGGTCAATCACCACCTTGCCATCAGCCAATACCTCGTCCTGGAAACACAATAATTACAATACATTATTATTTCATTTGGTTGCAAATGACCTCTCCTACATTTCCTTAACGGATTTCCGACGTAACCAATAACCTTGTTTATACATAAATTCACGCCTTTTCCCATGGGGGTAGACAGAAACTACAGAACGCTGCTACGATCCTTACTTACTCTTAATGCCTCGTTTACGTTTTGTAAATCGTAATTATTAAAATATATTTGCTATTAGACCATCGCAGTCAGTCACAACGCTTTGCAATTTAAGGAAATAACCCGATGTAAAAGTCCATGAATGTCCCAAATAACTATAAAACAGAACAGTTAATGTTCCAAATAATAAGTATCTTACCTGGAAACTCCTAATAGCGGATGTCTTGCCAGCATTGCTGAGCTTGTTGTTGACCCACTGCACGATCTCCTTCTCAATGATGGGGTTGCCAGTGTTCGCCAGTCGCGTCAGGACCGACAGCGTGTACGCGCGCATTAGTTGCCAGATCAGTGCTGTAATAAACAATATTACAGATCAGAAAGATACATATTATTTTAAGAAATTAAGGAATTTGACAAAAGTGACCAGTGGCTTGATTCCACTATAGAAGCATTGCACATAGCATGCGAAAAGCACAAGTTACGCTCACTGAATGTCGAGCCCGCCGCGTACCTAATTTTAGCTTCGTACCTAAAATGCGGAGTGTCCCATCTGTGGTTTTGCTAACTAAATTAATATGATCCTGTATATGTTATTTTTTCTCTATTTACCTAGCGTAAGCGTGGCGTTGCCCTCGTTAATGTCTGCGCCGGCGATGCCTACGAGCGAAAAGCCCAGCTGTCTGCCAAGCTCCACGGCGTAGTTGCAGTTTTCCAGGCGCTCCATGAACTTGCGCAGCTTTGAGAATTGACGGTGCACCTGCAAACACAAGTTACATTATTAATTATGACGATTCAATTTTAATATTGACATGTAAGAGTATGCTAGAGAAACATGTAGGTCACAAGCAAACTAGCATATATATTGAAGGAAAAATATACCAGACACGATGCATCTAGAAACTGCGTTCTTACTGATTATTATGCTTTCATTTGACTTCAGAGCATCTCATGAATATAGATTAATCCCATAGACATTTAATAAGTATGGACTGCAAATACCTACAAAAAAAAGGTGCATACCTACAACTCAAAATGTCTCTTAAAATGGCTGCCAATACTAGGGTTGTGTCAACCAGGGAACATAGTGTTACTATTTCGAGTATCGATACTAGTACGTAATAGTATTACGAATTTTACTAGATATCACGGGTGAATCATATTAAAAAAATATTAGCTAATAGTCCGTTGTAACAGAAAAAAACGAGTATTGACAATTTATCACTTCCCAAACAATTTTCCGCATAATTATAATTTCATTTATAGAATTATTATTACTTAGCAAATAAAGTTTTCACAAATATTTGTAACGCAAACCTAATGTTTGGCAAGTGAACGTTTAAACAAAGCCAAATATTTAGTATCGAGCGAGCATGCAAGTCTTATGCCTGTTTTCACCTTCACTAAGTGACACTTAAATGAATCCCTAATAAAAGTTCACTGTTGGATTTTCAACGGTAGACTCAGCGCTGAGAGTTGAAAATCCTAAGTGCAGTTTTATTTAGGTATTCATTTAAGTGTCACTTAGCTGTCGGTGAAATCGGGCATTAGTGTATTAAATTTTTAACAATTTTATCATAAATGAACATTCGGAATAATACACATCCACGCGAACGCGAAAGACTCAAAAACTACTAAACGGATTTTCAATCAATTTTCACTAATGGACGGAGTGATTCATGCGGAAGGTTTTAGTGTATAATTCATTAAGGTTTTGGGTAAATTAGCTGAAATTTGACGATTATTGTTGAAGATGTCGGAAATAATCATGCGGACTGGGAACTTTATTAGCGTGCGCCGCGGAAATCATAAAAGTTACATAAAATGTATGTTTACAGTATTGTTCATCTTAAAAAGTTCAACAAAAAAATCGTATACACATCATAAAACTCTGTGGAACGGTCTCTCGGTGTTATGAACCAAAGAGTACAGTTTGCTGTAAACCACAGGCCGGACCTAGCAATATCATTTCAGCGCAGCGAAGGAACTAGTATCAGAAACTATTATGGCAACGGTACAACACTATTCCACCATGACATATCATTGTAAACAAACGAATGAAATTATGAAATAATAAAAAGGTCTTTTGGATGGAAATAAACCCATATATTAAAATTTAAGCCATATTTAATGATCGCCTAGCAATTTTTTCATCGAAAGTTTATCACTCTATGTACTATTGCATGAAAACCGGCTACTGACCTGTGCAAAGACAATTGAGGTTGATTTTCCTTCTTTCTTCCACCACACTTCACAATACAACACACAGGCATGTTGAATTGGTGTTTTCCAACGTATATATGTAGTTTTAAAGGAAAACTCCTCGTAATTTTCTCACAAATCTCAATAAAACAAAAAGTAAACAACCACTTGACAGCAGAACTACCATGAACTTGTCGCATAATATGGCGGATATGGCACTTACCTACAACTATCACTACGTTTCAACAAAATGTTGCCATTATGAGGAACAACTGAAATATTGTTGTCTCATTTATCAAATACGATTACCGCATTAGAAAGAGTGAAATAACACGATATTTCAAATTCTAGTTCGTATTTCACCCATATTTGTATAAGCAAATGTATGTATAGAATATCGCGGCGCCTCCATGTTTTTTCTATCTCAATGATTAATCCCCAAACGGTATTCTGGTGACATCTTGGGTCACGACAAGAACGGATAGCTACATTATTGGTATACCCAATTTTTTAAGCGTTTCTGTCTTAGTAACTGCACCCTAATTAAGTAACACACTTTTAATGATAATCCAAAAGATTTTGAAGGTAATAGCTAAATCGTTGCTTCATATGTTTGAAAAAATTTTCTGCTCAATAACGTAAATAATGCAATGAATGTTTTTAAACCATCAGTAGCAACTATGAGAGAGGCATAGCCATGATTAAATGTGTTACGCACTTACTCAGCAGGTCAATATTTTTTAAAGAGCTAAAGTAGCCCGTTAAATTCAATTAATTCACCGTAACAAATATGGCTTTACAACTAACTCCTTAAGTTAGAATTGGCCTCAAATGGGCATGAAAACGTTATTTAATAGACCAATTCTTACTTAGAGAGATGTATTAATGATTCAAATTATTATAATTCTGTAAATAATATTTTTATGGTGGCGAATAATATTTTGAACCAGAAACTGACCTGCAAATTGCAAAAATCTTAAGAAAATTTTAATTTACTTAGCACATCACCCTTAAGATGATCATATCTTACCTTCTTCCAGTTAACGATGCCAGGTTTGATGATGTCGTAGAGCTGGAAGATCACCAGGCCATCGGTGAGGTCTGAGTACAGCCAGTTGACGTGGGGCGCTACGCCCATTGAGTTCATCCAGTTACGGTAAGCTGTGGATAAGACGTCATTGTTTATATCTGGATGCTATTTCATCGAAAAATTGACTATTTTATCACATCACCAAAATGATGCCATAAATGCCCTAATACCTTCACCGAGAAGGAATTGATGAACGCTGACGAAAGTGCTGTCCGTGTGACAGAATACTGGACTTAGGCTGGAAGACACGTCCGATTAATTCATCGGATAGTCGGATCTGGCTATCAGAACAATGCAAACTATGTGACTACAGGATCGGACGTGTGTTAAATGTTCAAACAAAATAATGGCTCCTAAGGGGCCGTTCAAGTATTACGTAAGCAGATTTATTACAATTATTTACCCCCCCTCCCCCTTGTCAGCAAAAGTAAGCAAAGTTCTTACCCCCCCCTCCCATGCTTACGTAAACATTGGTATATGCATTTTTCTTTTAATGAAAGTATTCTGTTTTTTTTTTTTAATACAGTGTTTATTATTTGTGGGAATCCCCGAATATGCGTTTCGTTTTCAAGCATAGACAATGTGTGGGTTGCCATATGTGTAAAAATATTTATTATCCGTTAAAATACTTGAACGGTCCCTAACAAAATATTTCAATCAAAGATTTTACTTATAAATTACCCCACTGTATAAAGTAGTTACCATGAGGTAACTAAATGATATGACAAATCTTGTTTACTTCATAAGGTTTGTCTTATCATTTGCATGAGCTCGGGTGCGAAGAAAACCGAAAGGGAGATCGTGGCCCCGGACAACATGGCAACCGAATGAACACGGGTGGGTTTTAGTCAGTAAAAGTCTGACATGCCCTCCTGCTCCGCCCAGAGCGGGAGAAGTTATTTGATTGATAATTTCCCACCAAAAAAAAAGGGTTGGAAAAAAAAGTTATTTTATTTTAGAAAATAAACAGTTCAAAATGTTTTAAACAATAGTTTTTTTTTCCGTCTTGAGCGATTTATGAAATTTACTATCAACAAAAATGGATCAGGTCTAATATAATTCACTTCTAGACTATTTTAAAATTTACCTGAGGAAACATTTACAAAAAAAACGATCAGAATAACATAATAATCACAACGTCTTCGTTCTTAGTTATATCTTACCTAAAAGTATATTTAAATATGGTGAAATCCCTAAAATTATTGCGGAGAATTACTTCATTTCGACTGGCGACGAAGTGTATAAAACTATCTAACCTTTTTTAATTTCTGTTCGAGCTATATTATACAGGGTGTAAGGGACAGCCCTCCGCAAACTAACAGGGTACATTCAGCTCCTTATTCTGAATCATATTCCACCGAAAATTTTCCCACGAAAATTTTCATTTTTTTTTTGCGTTTTTTCATTTGCTATTTCTTTCTTTCAATGTAAAATTACATTCTCTGTACGCAGTACTCCATTAATGTAAATAGAACAGGTAAAACTGAAAAAACAGCAATGGATGTTGAACAAACGACGCGTGAAATCAGCTGTTCAATTTCTCGCTGCGCTGCCGTTCGCTACCTACCTACGTGCGTTTTGCCACGGTAGCGATACATTGCGTATAAGGTAATAAAACAAATCAGGTTAATTGGATTCCCATAACATTCCTGAAATAATTTCATGTACCGGTCATCTTAGTATGATATACTGACTTCACCCTATCAGTCTGCGGAGGGCTGTCTCTTAAACCCTGTATATAGTCTAAAAATAGTCCTAAAAGTTTATAACTTTTCATTTATTCCATTCATTCACGATTTAAAACCATGTTTTGTTTCTTAATGTTTAAAACATAATTTAAAATTTTTTCTATACAGTGATTTTAAACACTTAACAAAAAACATTGTTTTAATTCATACAGTTTACAACATTGTTTAAAATACGTGTTTTAAAACAACTTGTTTGTTTTATGCCAACCCTGCATGAGCTAGTTAGGAGGTTAGCCTTAGGGAGCGTTCAAGTATTACGTAACGAATTTGGATGGGTCTTCTGAAACGTTACGATGCGTTACAGTGGTGGGTTCACCCCTGTCTCCCAACTAGCTCATGCAGGGTTATACATTTGACAGTTCAACAACATTAATTGCGTTGTTATTGACGTTGTTGAATAGATTTTTTTTTCCAACTTATGAAGACCATCGCTGATTGATCGTGCAATTAGGGTACAGGTCATACACGCACGCCGGTTGCGAGTACTACGCACCTGACCTTTCTGAAGAACATCAGCAATAAGGTAACTGTATGTCTTCCTAGGGCGTAACGATGAGATCGTAAGTTATCGATGTGTATGTTATTCTATGTACCCTATCTTGTATTTTCCCTCTAGATATGTTTCTGAACACAAAATTCTCAGCACAAGTTGTAAGTTGATTACTTAAACAAATACACTTCAATGTTTGTACGTTACCATTATGCTTCAAAGAAACAGGAGCTGCTAAGTAACGCCACATAACTGCTAATGATAGAATTTATGACAGTTCCTCGACACACACGGATCACAAGGTTATCATAATTATGACCGCACTATAATTATTACTCGTTACTAAATGTATCGGCTATTAACTGATCACTAAACTGGTGTAAATACGTAAACACTTATCAGTAGTACCAATTTGATATTAAAAGAGTATTTATGTTATGGCGATACTTCTTAGTGCAAGTGTTACCACTGTACGTACTCCTATAAATTAACTTTGCACCCGAATTAACATTTAATTCCCGACACGAAGTATTAAATACTCCAAACCACTAAATTGACCAAATAAAATAAACTTTTAGTTATATAGAAACGTAGAACTGGCTTTCCGCGTATTAATCTCTTATTTTAACTTCCGCAATCCGGCTCGAAGGACCACCAATAACGGAAAGGCAAAATTTCAATGAAGGACTGATATATTATTTAGATAGCCATTCAGACGGAAACAATAGGGTCTAATGATCTAGTATTTTATTTTTTTATTTTATTCAATAGACTATTGTTGAGTATAAGAGCATGTGAACTCACGCTAGTATGCCAAACAGAATATTTATAACAAAAAATAATAATAAAATTAAAGATCATTTTAGTCCATTGACTCGTCAATTTATTTTAAAGGCTCCGGCACCCCGAAGACACGAACGTATACAAACTTGTATTTAACAAGTAAAACGTAATTTCACAAAAAGTTAATTACGTATTCTTACTAAAGTTAGTGAATACTCTTGCCGTCGAAATTCTTGATGCATGCAAATGAATAACTTTTAATTTTCATGTTACGGTGGTTAAGTTTTTAGTAATTATACATTATGATGAAGTAAGTTGAACAAACTCATGATACGATTTTCAGAGCAATATATATTTTAAAGGTTACGAAGTTAAAAGTAATTCCCATCAGATTGTATACACTCAACTGAGCGAGATCCACAATTTTTTTGTTAATTTAAGATCGCCCTTATTAATTTTTAAACACGGGCGTTCGAACTTGTAAAAAAATTCACAGTCTATGGCGACCTAAAAAATTTGTCAAATAATGGTGTTTTTGGCATTCACGAAAATGAAGCGAACTCAATTTTAAACCTATTTCTTTTTAGTTTTAAAACCTCCAAACGTCTGGTTGGAAAGATCCCCCATTTTCAACCCACACATTATCCAACATTGTACTCACTCTTCTCCTCCCTGGTCTCATCCAGCTGGTGCAGTTCCTCGGTATCAGCCGTCCGCTGCAAGCCAGGATGTTGGTTGAAGAGGTTGGCCACGAACGCCAAGTTAAGCTTGTATACACCGCCGACAACATCGGCTGGAGTGACGAAAGCGCGACAACGGAGTTTCGCCGCTTGTTGTAACATTAGTTCCGCTCGGCGGAGAAGGTCGGTTTCCTGGAAGGAGATAATTTATGTTGAAAAGTCACGTACGAATTTCGGGATATCGAAAAAAAAAAGTAGTCCTGACTGTAAATGAAAACGCCTGTAGTAAATATGTTGCGAGCTCCACGATATCCATTTAAACGCTCGGGCTTTATGCAGAACTACATACTATACAGATCCGTACCCTAATTACGTAATAAACGATCAATCACAGTTTGTTTCAATTTGAAACAGATTGCTAATCCATTGCTTCATAAGTTGGAAAAAAACTCTGCTCAACTACGTAAATAACGCAATGAATGTTGTTGAACTGTCAAAATGAAACAAATTAGTCATAATCGTTTACGAAAATAAGTTACGCAATTTGGGTACCGGTGTTCATATACTTATCACTGTGCCATCCTCAAAATTCTGTTCACACTATTACTTTATTCTGGTTACCAATGACGTTAAGGGTCGTGGTAAAAAGATTAATCAGATAAGGCGTTTTACGCGCTTAACACGCAAAGGGGCACCCGAGTATCTGGAGAAGCACGTGTTTTGCACGTAAAACGTGTATATGGACGGAATAAAGACTACGCGAGTGTAAGGACTAGTGCGCACTGCCGTGCGTTTTTTTTTATCGCATAATCTGTGAGGTATGGAACGTCACAGAAATGCGTGCATAAAGACGAAAAAAAACGCATGCCGTTTGTTCAAAGGGTCTCTCGCTACAAATTAGCGTTGCGTCACCGCTCGTATGTTTTGTAGCGCGCACTGCAGTGAAAAAAACGCACAGAGACATCGACCAAGCAGTAAAATCTAAATCTGGTTTTTAGATACGCCCGTAAATCTTTGAATCTCACGAAAAAGAAGACCTTATTAGGCCTTAAAGCCATGAAGGGATGTATCCGAACCCGTTACGGGACTTTTTTTATGCAACAAATAAATAGTCATCGCAGTTTTTTCACCACCAGCACGCGTAGCATGACCTCCGTAAAAACGGGTTTTGTCTATGGAAGAATAGACAAAATGCTGTCATTTTGTCTATTCTTCCGTCGACAAAACCCGTTTCTACGGTGGTCATGCTACGCGTGCAGCGCGTGGCCCGTGACTGCGTTTGTTAAACCGCACCTCAAAAATAACGCACCGCATTCCACCGCACCGTAGTGCGCGCTAGCCATGCACCATGCACTAACTGGATAATCTTCTTACCACCGCATAACCATCTCGAATAACTTTAGACTCGAGTACATACCCGCATGGCGTCCAGCGTGACGCCGGCATCGCCGGGCGCGATCTGCTTCATGAGGTAGGAGTAGATCTCGGAGTCGGCCACGTCCTGCTGGAAGTTGGTGCAGCGGCGCGTCACGCCGGCGCTCTGCAGCTGGTGGTTCACCCATCGGAGGAGGATCGCTTCTGGCGATAGGGCGAGGAGGTCTTCGATGCGTTCCTGTACGATTAGGAGTATTAGTTGTGGGTTTTATTAGGTATGAAATAACTTTAATTTTTAATGTAATATATAAAAAGAGTCTCCTTCCAACTGCAAACGTCTGAATACGGCACAATTTCATCAAGGTTTGGAGACGCAAAATGTAAGCAAATTGATGAATTTGTGATAAAAAGTTTAAGGAAATCAAGAAAAATGTTTTTTATTTACATATTGTACAACTGCAGTGTTCCCTACTATTTTGTGCCTTCATTCATCTTGTAGCCCAGTGGGGTTTAGACACCAACAGGGCACATAGCAGTGGTAAAATATGTCAGTAAGGCTGATGCAACTGGGTATATTTTCCATTATCTCCAAGGCAGTAGAGTCTACTTTCCAATAACTACTAGTGTTGGTACTAACCTCGTCATTGAGCAGCTCAGTGAGACCGGGGCAGTGTTCCAGTGTGATCTGGTTGAACAGACCAATGCGGATGATCTGCCACAGGAGGCCCAGCACCAAGTGAGGTTTTCCTGCAAAATTATAGACAAAATTTGTATTAAAAAAAAGGAGATTTCTAGCCTAATTCTATATTCTTCTGACCCAAAAATAATAATTAAGACACCGAGGTTTTTTTTTTATGAGAGTAAGAAATGATATCGTGTATAATTGTGTAATCTCTTGCTGGAGGTTTTAAGTGTAGTAGCTTAAGGCACCCACAGGAAAGCCCGGTTAAGTAGTCATGATCTCAGAGGTCAACTACGAGATGCCTTACCAAAAAAAATGTATAAGTGTGTATTGTCTATGTTGGGAGTTAAAAAATTGGACCTAGATACTGGGACTTAGATAATGCACATGTTCAAGGTCTCCATTTGAAATGTGGTTTAATTTTGTGACGACCTTAGCCAGGTCCCCAGCAGCAGGCCGTTTGGACGAAGCAAGACCTGTATGGGGGATACCTCTTTCCAGCAGTGTATGTCTCTCCGCTGATGATGAACAAGGCCCATTTTGGCGTTTGCAAAATAATGCTGGTGTATGTTACCTTTAGCCAAGTCGTGCGCGTCAATGTTGACGATGTTGCAGCCGATGGCTTGCGAGGACACGAGAGCAAGGGTTAAGTTCTCGTGTTTGGTGTAGAGGGTTAAGTTCTTCTTGTTGATCGCTCGCTCGTCTATCGTGTCCGGACATGAGTGGTTTATCACTTTGCTGTAATAAAAGAAAATTGTCAGTAAGTTTAGGCTACTGAAATACTGAATAACAAATCAAGCTGTACAAAAGATTATCTAGACTAAAAAGGTTGCAGCAGTCATCTTTTAATACTAAGTACTATGTTTATTCATTGTCCGCAAGATTCTAATATCACTCCAATGACCTGTCTAAGCAGGTACCTAAGATAGCAAGAATGAAGGGTTGAAGATATTGCCGAATACACTTTAAGTGACAATGAGATAGTTCCCTGTTTCTTCTCGCAATGCGAGCACTTCCTAATCTTTTTTTTTTTTCGTTTGTTTAGTGACTAACCTGGTGTCAGAGTTTTAACCGTCCATTGGCCTTTGAATTGGCTGCACATGCCGTCGAGAAATATCTCTCAAGCATGCCGGTTTCTTCACGATGTTTTCCTTCACCGTTTTTGAAGCAAGTGATATTTATACAATATGCACATGAATCCGAAAAGTCAGAGGTGCGTGTCTTGGGTTCGAGCTCTAGACCTATGACTTGGCAGTTAGACGGTCACACCGCTAGGCTATCACTGCAAATTTTCTATAAAAGCAATTTAATCAGTGCAGAAGCAGTGAATATCCAATACTCCACTCACCATAAAATAAGTCCATCCTTCAGCTTCTCATACAGCTGCTTGCCTTCGTGGTCTATCGGCAGTAGGTGCTTCAGGTCAGGGTCATGCTCCAGGTTGCTGTTGATCCAGCCGGAGAACGCCATCTGCTCCTCGAGACGAACTGAGTGAGTTGTACCTGTAGAACAGTGGCAGAGTTATTTTATGGGGTGGAGAAGTAGTCTATACGGATATTATAAAGGTTTTTTTTTTATCGGAACTGCTAATCCGATTCCGAAAACTCTTTCACTAATAAATTAAAAAAGAAAACATTTATTTCAGGTCCTAGACCCATATTAAATAAAAAATTAGTACACATATTTGTCAATTTTATAAGTGTCACTATTGTGTCAGATCAAATCAATTAATGTCAAAAGTACACAGCAAAATAAAAATTAAATTAAATAGGACAATGAATTAAACTAAGCGAAGTTATGTCAGAAGCAAAAATTTAAATTATAATATTCATAACATTACATAAAATGACAAATCAAGCACCAGCAATATGGTGCGCACCGCTTGCGCATGGTGGCGTGAAAAGTCGGTGCACGCTTCCGCAAACATGCCCGAGGCGCTGTAGTATTGCCGAATGGGAAGCTACAGTATTGCCGAGTGTCATAGCATATCTTTTATGTCAAACAAGAAATTACACGCAGACGAAGTCGCGAGCAGAAGCTTAGCTAGCTTAACTTAGCCATACCAGAAACATGTCTTTTTTGGCCTTTTTCATAAAATATTGTACGGTGGTACGGAACCCTTCGTGTGCGAGTCTGACTCGCACTTTTTCTCGTTTTTTTCTCGTAAAACATGCACAAGACATCAAAATAGCGTGTCTAATTGAAAATTCTAAGCAGTGCATAACTTCTTTAAAAACCATGTTATTCAACACAACACAGTGACCTAGATTATTAAATTTTATTACTGTAGGTACGTTGTTAGGAACATAACTTATTTGTTTTTATATTATAATTTACATAATAATGCCATAGAATTGTGAATATGGAGTTATTTTCATATGAGTCAAATAATAATAGACATTATTATGAGAAATTATATTATTATCTTTTATAAGGTATTATTGTTTTAAGTTGAAGGTTCTTTCAAGGCAGCCCTTTCTGTCTAGAATTACATCAACCTCATTTATTAATTATATTATTTTATTTTTATTTATTATAATAATAAGAACTGTGATGTTTGTATGTTTGCAGGCATCTACTTTATAAGCAAGCAAATAAACGGTTATGTAAAAAAAAAATATATCAGAATTATAAATATACTGACCATCGCTAGACGCTTCGCTCATGCCACCCAAGTGTTCCAAATTCTCCTTTTTACTGACTGCCTGTTTAAATGTGCTGCAGACCTGAAAGATAACATAAAGACACTAATTAGTACAAATGCACACATAACATCACGCCTTCCCCGAAGGGTTAGGCAGAACTGTACTTAAGTACAGCCACATTTCGCTAGTTACGTCTATGTAATAGGGGACGAGCCTATTGCCATCAACCGGGCACGAATCCAGACTCCGGACTGCTACTGAGACATTCCAGATGGAAAAACTCAATAACACTGCCCGACCCGGGAATCGAACTCAGAACCTCATGCTCAGCAGTAGCGCTTGCGGCAACTCGACCACTGAGGCAGCTAAATAATTAATTAATTATTATCGATAATGTTCCACTGACTTATTGGCAAATGATCAGACAAAGACCGATATGTTTTGTGTTACAAATTCTAAATGATTAGGTTATCTCGAATATTTGTAGCTATGACGCATTTTGCTAGAATACTGACAATTATATTTGGAAATAACTAATTGCTTTTGAGTTATTATTAGTAAAGTAGGCAAAGTGGTGCCTTGGAATCGATAAAAACTAGAATAACACGAAGATTTTGGTCAGAAAAGGGCTTGGGGGACGCCTATATCCGGCAGTGGACATTTTTCGGCTGAAATGATGATAATAAAAAGAACCGGCCAAGTGCGTGTCGGACTACACGCACAATGAAGGGTTCCGTAGTTGGGATGAACTTATCCCAAATACGAACTTAACATTGTAGTTGAAAAACATATTCTTCCATACATTCCAAATGCAAATGTAAGTTTGTATGCACAATATTGAGAGATTTACCGTGTTATTTTATGACCACAGACTTCTACACACTTCTAAACCATTCTCTGTTTGTTTTTCAAAATTTTTGTCTCAGTAATTTCGGAGATAAGAAGGGGGAATGATCAATTTTCATATCTATTTTCTTAAATATCTTTAAATTTATTTATTTTAAAATTAAATAAAATATATATTTGAGATCCTCGCAACAAGATCTTTAATTTGATATGTCACAACACGGTACAGTTTCCAGAACTTTGTTTTTTTTCCTTATTTGCTCCCGAAAAGTGACCCCCATTTTCAAAATTCATTTATTTACGTTACACGTCCGTGTTTGGGTCACAGAAATACATGTGTGCCGAATTTCAACTGAATTGGTCCATTAGATTCGGAGCAAATTGGCTGTGACAGACGGACAGACAGACAGACGCACGAGTGATCCTATAAGGGTTCAGTTTTTTTTCCTTTTGAGGTACGGAACCCTAAAAATAAAGTTTTGTCCATCATAATTGAATCAGATTTACATATGATACGATCAGCTGATACTTCAAAAAATTTACCACTTCCCACATCACCATACAACAGTATTTAACATAACATATTCATACATTAGATTACAATACGCTTTTACATGCGCTTGTAAAAAATATCATAAAAAACTGCAACAAAAGACCAATGACCCGACGTTCAACAATTGCGCTTTACAAGCGAGTGTGATTATTACAAGTAGTACGTAAGCACAATAATTTCTTCTCACTTAGGGTTATGATTCGATGAATTTGTTCCTGATTTTTCTAAAGATTTTTCTAGAGATGGCGGGGTCTTTTCTTTCTTTTTCGTGTGGTTAAGTTAGTGTCTAACCTGGTGTCAGTTTTTATGCCGCCCATGGGCGTCTGACTTAGCTTCACATGCCGTCAAGAAATATCTCTCAGTCTTGTAGATTATTGAAAAATATTGGACACGTATTTTTTCTTTTTTTTTACGTTATTAAAAGATTACGGCGATACATTGACTTAAAATATGCCATGACGTCACGAGTATTTATATTTAACTAGCTGCGCCCCGCGGTTCCACCCGCATAAGTCTCGATCCCGTAAAAATATCGGGATAAAAAGTATCGTATGTCCTTCTCCGGGTCAAGGTATATCCATATCCCAAATTTCATCCAAATCCGTTCAGCCGTTTTAGCGTGATGTCGTGACCAAGGAAAATAGGGATTCATTTTTATATATTTACTTGTGACGTAGCGACCCCCACTGGGGATTGGGAACTTTAATGCGTTTTACCTAATTCATTTTTTATTAATATGATAAAGCAAAAAATACGTGTCTAATATTTTTTTATTATATTATCTGAATGACGGACTAAATAGTTTTTTTTTTTTTGACCGTGGCATCATCCCTATTGTGGGTAAATTTGCAATTGCAAGAAGTGGAGAATAAACATAGCATTGAAGAAACAGCTTGGGCTTGTAGATAAGTAACTATAATAATATTGAAAGAGACCTCTTCAAGTCTCGAGTACTTTATTTATTTTGATTGTTCTCGTTTACCAATGCCGCAATTCACTATTGAAGTTATACGTCTTTTGAAATGGATGCTATTATTTTAAAATACCTGATTCAATCATAGAAACGATTATTCATAACATCTCCGAGAAAGGGCTGACTAATGGTCGCAGACTGACGGACGGGACGGCAGAGGATTTTAAATTTATCAATTGAATTTAATACTTATTCAATCGAAATTAAGTGTATATTTCAATGCTCGGTGATCGGCGGAAAACTGCGCTGCGATGCTCCAATCTCGATCACCGAGCATTGAAATATATACCTAATTTCGATTGGATGAGTATTAAATTCAATTGATAAATTTAAAATCCTCTGCCGTCCCGTCAGCCAATCTGCGCAGGCTCTAACTCGTTCAACAAAAATATCAACTATGGGATTATTGTTGGTTCAGGATAACTTTTGCACCACGCAGATAGATGTTCTGCCGGGTGCGAAGAAAACCGAAAGGGAGATCGTGGCCCCGAAAACAGGGCAACCGAAGGAACACGGGTGGGTTTTAGTCGGTAAGAGTCTGACACGCTCGCTCGAAATTATCAAGTTATTTGATACTTTCCCACCCAAAAAAAAGGCAGATAGATATATTATTTTTGTATTACATATATAGCCAATATGTGCGCTTTTATCATTTATAACGTGACGATATTATTGTGGACGTCCACGTCCTTATAATGTATATGGAAATACGTGCAGGTTATAACGTTATCGTGGACGGAATATAAAAGCGTCTTCATATATTTTATTTCCATACATTTTACATCCTTGTGTTATAAAATACAATAGAAGTGGATATATTTAGTAACCTGTTCCGCTTAGCTATTTCTAGAGAGTCTTTAAAAAAAAACCCTAAAAGAAATCGACACATGTTTCACCTCTCAACGAGGCATCCTCAGGATGACGATTGACTTGTCGCGGACTCGAACACGGCGTGTTGCCACACCAAGCGCGAAGCGCACAGCGCATGGTTGAGAGGTGAAACACGTGTCGATTTCTTTCAGGTTTTTTTAAAGACTCTTTAGAAATAGCTAAGCGGAACAGGTTGCTAAATATATCCACTTCTATTGTATTTTATAATGGATTTCCGCAAGGTCACGCCTGAATCCATTAACTATCCTTGTGTGATCGTGATACCGATGCCGTGAACGTCCACGATAATATCGGCGCGTTAGAAATTATAAAAAACACACATTACACACATTTTTTATTGCAATAACAGGCTTTTGCTTTTAAATCCCCGACTAAAATGAATTACATCGACCCTCAGACGAAGAATCATCAACATCGTAAAACGTATTACACTTTCGGCCATATAAACTGGGAACCCTACTACCCAGTGTCATCTATTTGACCCCAATCATTACTTGCTTAGTATTTATCACTTTATTGACCATCTCCGAGCTAATCTGTTCACATAAACAGTCCTGATGGCTTGTCAATTTGTTTCTTCATGAGGCTAATAATAATATTGATTTGTTTAATCGCAGTCTTATATTGAGTTAGTTGAATAAATCGAATTCGTTTTTATTGGAAGCAGGATGACAATAATTAATAGTTAAATATTATTGATATAATAGAGGAAAGCTTCAAAAAAAAAAAATGATTCTAAATGTTTAATTGTCTGTATGAGGCAATAAGTCCTTTTAGGTGTTTTAGTCATTTTGGTCAATTTCTGTGACCATCAATTAAATACTTTTTATTTTCAAATATGAACTAAAATTCAAACAGTATCGTTTGGCGTGATGCCGGTCCGGAACAAACAATGGTTATGTTTGTTCCTTCAACACGCACCACCCTAAAATAATTTCATTTGGAGTTAGAAATCTTTGAATGTTTCCCTTCAAACACTTACTGAGGCGCAGTCAAATACACCGATATAACTGAGCTGAGAACATGGTATATCTGATGATGTGGGGTCTTTTGGATTTTACCTATTTCGGATATTATTAAAACTAAAATGTGTACGGAAGTGGAGTTGGATTGGGTACGCTACATTTTTCAAATTCACAGATTGGGTAGAAATTCTACGCAACGATTGCCTGAAGAAAGGTGTCGTCGTCGAGGCAGGGCTAGGAACCGCAAGCACGATGAGTTGGAATAGGTTTTAGTAGATTAGCCAGAAAATTACAATAGATTGAGAAATCTGATAGATCATGGAGGAAGCCTTTATTCAGCAAAAGGATAGTAAAGGTTATAAGGTTTGTAGGTATAGTAATAACAGATCCCTTTAGATATCTATGATATAGTCAGATTAGTCAGTATAGTTACCTGTTGTCCCTTAAGGTTGGTGATAAGCTCCTCGAACTCGACGAGGCTGATGGCGTTCTTCCGCGCGTCGCCGTTCATACTGCCGTTGACGCCGCGTTTGTTGTTGCCGTTGTCGTAGTACTCCTCGATCATACACCGCACCTGCGGAAGTGTTCGTGATATATATTAGGAAATAATAGACTTTATTTACTGTAGGGTTAGATTCAATCTACTTTAACTTTTGTGTAGTATTGGTAGATCATTATTCCTTTTCATTTTAGCCGAAAGACGTCCATTGCTGGACATAGGAATCCCCCAAGCACCGCCACTTAGACTGGTTTTGTGCTTCCCGCATCTAGCGGATTCCTGCAGCCTTCACAAGGTCATGGGTCCACATTGTACGATGCCTTCCAACGCTAACGTCTTCTGGTACGCGGTCCCCACTGCAGAACCTTTAGGCCTCATCGGCCATCTGTTCTGCGAGCAATGTGCCCTGCCCATTGCCACATTTTCTCAATTCAGTTTGGCAATTCTTCGGGCTATGTCAGTTACCTTGGTTATCCTGCGGATCTCTTCATTTCTGATTCGATCTCGTAGGGAAACTCTTATTCCTTTACCAACCAAAAACAATGCCTGGAAGAACTTGGGAGAAACATTTGCCCAGAAGTGGGAAAGTATGGGCTAGACAAAAATGCCGTTGCTGTGTAATGATGTGTATTATGTGGTTTAAGATGCGTGACTCGATTCCTTTTCGTGTATATATTATTTTTTCTATAACACATAAGTGTTATAGAAAAAATAATATTCAATTCGTAAATGTTATGGGAAAATCTCAGAACAATTAGAAACGTAAAAATTTTTCTATGTCCATGAGAATATTTTCTATAAAATGTATTAAAAAATTGTGTAAGATATTTACCTTCCATTGTGGAATTTTGTAACCGACGCTATCGAGGGCTTCTTTTAACTCTTTTAAATCAATGTACCCGCTGCTATTTGTGTCCAACTGAAACAAGAAAAAAAAAAAATTAATATTTTTGATCATGATAATAAGTACTGCGTACTTAATTTTGTCTCGGAATGTAGTATGTGAAACCAGAAAAAAAGCAATTAAATTGGAACAAAAAAACATTGTTTTTTGTTGTTGTATACAATAAATATAAAGGTTCCATAGTCAACAATGGAAACCTACAAGAACCTGGAAGTACCGACAAAATTTTGCTAAAACAAGTTTAAAAATAAACTTTAAATAACTGAACGTCACTCTCGTTTTCAAGCGCAAATTATTATTAATTAAATTACATACCAAAACTACAGAATAAATAATAGTACTCCAAAACACATAATTCTAATTTAACGGAGTGTGAAATTAATTACAAGTTTCGATCTTTACACTGTCGGCCAGAAAATTGTACACATTTTCACGAGCTCGCGTAGTATGCGTACGGATAGCGGTTAAGGTAGGGGAGGCCTAGGGTTGTCACGCGTAAACAAATTCTAATGTTTGTTTACTGGGTCTGTGCTGATTTAAAAATATGACACCGGAATGCTAGCGTGTACGATGTTGATTTTATTCAAAACTTGGGGTCGTGGCGTGTGGATTTCTGTTTATTTTTGCTAACGGGTGGTTAAAGTTTAAGGTGGGACTTGGTTTGTTTTACTTTACATGACTATTTTTTAAGTTAATATTAGCGTGTTTTGAGTTAATTTTCATAACTTTTATGTATGGTAATTGACGAATTTCTGACTCTACATTATATTATCTTGATTCTAAAATTATACTTCTGATAAATCAATTAACACCTACTGTTCAAGATAATCACCAGGATGATGACTTCATATGAATTAATTTATATTTTATACAAAACGATCTGACTAACTGATTAAACACACATCATACTCTTTGATTTTGACAGCTTCAAGGCAAAAAGTGTGATTAACTTGGGTTTATTGATCCTGTGTCCTTCTTTTCTATCCCATGACCTTCATAATCTGATGATACTATTATATTATCTGTGGCCGAACCAAGTCGCGTCCAACAGTTAACATTCGGTGATCCTAATGTTAACTGTTGGACGCGACTTGGTTCGGATTTTCTTTCATATGGACTGGCTTGCGGAAGGCGGAAGACAGGGTGTTGTAGCGTAGCCTGGGAGAGGTCTATGTCCAGCAGTGGACTGCGATAGGCTGAGTTGATTGATTGAATTAGCCACCTCATACGGCACCGTAAAGAAAATGGCTCAACTTTCTTCCTGTAAAGGCCACCGTATTTCTTTGCAAGAACCAACCATATGGCAACGAACTACTAATTCCGAGTACAAATAAATAACTTTACGGAGCGTAAAGCAAGAAATTATTGGCCTCGGCGAACCTTTTTGTGCCTGTTCAAGTACAAGACATACGTATTTATGGTAATGGAGATTCACTGCATGTATTTATTATTGCAGAACTCGCATAAAGAGCCCTATAATAACAAAAAAAAACATGTTTGTTTATACCAAGAAGTCTGATATTGGTGGTGGGATATCTGCCTGGCTGTTGTGACGTAAGGACTGATTTTGATAAGGATCTCATATCATGAAGTCCATGATAAGAAATCGACGATGACGGGTCTTTGAAGCAGATATAGGTCGTGTAGTTTGATGTAATGATAGTATTTGTCGAAAAATTCGCGACGTTTTTGTTTCAAACGGTTTTGTTTTTAACTGATACTCAAGATGTCTATAAAAAGAATCTACAATTCCATAAATCGTCAAACCATCAATAAAGCTGAATTAAAGAATGACATAATGAACAGCTCGTGGGCTTTAGAATACTAGACAATCAAACAATTGTATGTTTATTTTAACAGCGTGGCGATCCAAAACTACATTAGTCACCAGTGATATAACTATTGTGATGAAAAGATTATAAGATGGAGTCATGGTTTCGTAAAAGCGTGATAACTGTGATAAGCTAGTAGAGGATTATGGCAAGATAATGGGACATTTTGAATATTATTATGCGTTGCGTAATATCAACAGCTGTGTCTAAAAGCAACTAGATATTCGGTTTATATGACTCTGAACCGGAGTATAGCTCGACATAGCGTGCAGAGTTATCAAGTGGCAGTAAGCCTGTCAAGTTTATTGAAAGACCGACATCTGTTGGAACAGGCGCAGACAAGTACTGGAGTTAAGGCCGCATATCTGCAAGGTTAGAGTAGGACCCAGCAAGATGGACCGACGAAGCGACGTTAAAAAGGTGTCTGGGACTGTCTAGATGCTTGTGAGAAGTATTGCCATTTGTTTTCTATAAATACGTAGCCCTTTGAAGTGGTTGTTACTGCATACTGGAGACACAAATATGTATGCGACGTTTGCTATCCATTGTACTAATTAATTCTGGATCTATGTTATTAGCTGTAATGCGTCAACATTTGATTTTTCAATAGATGGTAAAAATTATTACAATAGGACTGCTTACTATCCATATTGTTTTAAAAATCGTTCGTACTATTCTTTGGCTATTTATTTTATGAAAGAGTCACTAGTAGCAAGATGTAGCCTATTTCCACTGCCAAGTATTTTTATTAAATATTTCATTCATTGCTAACACAACACAACTATGCAACTACAAATGCAATATTTACCTCTTTCCGTATTACATCATAGTTTTTGTTTAGTATAATTAGTAACGGTAAGTTTTAATAGCGTGCATCAAATAAATAATGTTAATGCGTACACGCTCTGTTACCGACGAAATGTGGAAGCAAGGTCAGCATTACGTGTTTTTAACGAAGACAGCATGTATGACCGTTGGAATATAAAGACATATTAACTATATTTGCAGAAGTATTTGTATTGATATTGTAGGGACATAGCAACGAGATATAAAGGGAAAATAATGGGATAATGTAATTATAAAATCACATTATCCTAATGAGTAGTTATTTCCATAACGGAAAACGAACAGAAAATACTAAACCATCTCCCTAATCAGAGAAATAAATAAAATTATAATTTTCTCGTTAAAATAAATGTTCCAACAAAATCAATTTGCTGGACTGATAAGGAGAAGCAATAAATTTTCTTCACTTATCAATTCTTTACAGCAGACCTATCAAACATAATTTGTGAATATAATTTGATTAGAAGAAACGTCATAATATGATAATGACTGTAATAAATTAATTTGACGGCAATCGTTCCGAAAAATGGTTAACAAAACAATTATTTAGTGGTTGATTAATTAATTAGTTGAAGTCGATAACCCTGAGTGTTTAATTGAACATTGACCTGTGGCCCATTTTTTTGGTCGGATGTGTAATTTGGCACAGTTTGTCAAGTTGTCTATTAATTTTTGTCATTTTGTGTCAACATTAGAATTAATAAGTTTGGAGGTGTGACAGACACATAAAAATATAAACGGAAATAAAATATATATCTCAGAAAATTTAGTATCTATAATAATTATGCAAAGTTCTTTCAATAAAATGTTACTGCCGTCATGGAAACCCAGAAAATATTCTATTGAATTAGATTCCATCAAACTTGTATCTAATCATATCAGTTTAATTTCCGTGAACACTAGCGCGACTTATGATAATACTGCAGTCACAAATTACACATTATGTAGATTATTATTTATTTATTTATGTATGCCAGGTATCTTTAAGCGCCATTCATTGGCAAAAATGGCGCTTAAAGATACCCGTCTACATCGTGAACAGAAATTCAATTTACTTAGTAGATTCAGTAAAAAACTGAGTTCTCGTTCAACGAAGGAAGAAAATATCTCAATATTGAGATGTTTTCTTTTCTTTCTTTCCCTACTGGCGTTGACCACCCTGGGCAGACAGCTTTGCTGACTGGACATGTTCCCCCTGGATTCTGGATGATGTGTGGATCTGCCGAAATAGCACATGCCGCTGCACTGAGAAGCAGATTAACCTATAGTAAAAGGGTCGAAGACTGATCAAACTGAGAACAGCAAGCAATGCAATGCATATTTTGTTAGACGGTCAAGTGGTGGACTAACCTGTAGCCTAATTGCGTAACTTATTTTCGTAAACAATTCTGCCTAATTTGTTTCATTTTGACAGTTAAACAACATTCATTGCGTTATTTACGTTGTTGAGCAGATTTTTTTTTCCAACTTATGAAGCAATGGATTAGCAATCTGTTTCAAATCGAAACAGATTGTGTTGTATTACGCAATTAAGGTACTGGTGTCAGAGTTTTTATGCCGCTCATGGGCCTCTGAATTGGCTTCACATCACGATGTGTTCCTTCACGGTTTTTAAAACAAGTGATAATTATACAATACGCACATGAATCCGAAAAGTCAGAGGTCCGTGTCTGGGGTCGAACTTCGAACTCGAGACATATATGACTTGGCAGTCCGACGGTCACACCACTGTTAAAAGCAAGGGTGACGATTTGAACTTTTTACAAGTCTACAGATTCAAAAGAGAGAACTTTTAAAAAATCGGATAGTCTTAAAATATGAGCTATTGAATGGACACTTGCCAGTTAAGACGTAGAACTAAGAGTGATTCACCCCACGTAAGTTGTAAGAATTAGTTACGGCAAATTTTTATACCATGACCAACCGAAGGCCTTGCCCATGACGAAGTAAGAAAACAACCACTTGAAGGTCGAGGATTTTATAAATATAACTTCGCGAATATACTTTATATGGTAAATCTTATGTGCCCATTTGTTTGAATGTAAAAATGGGTTCGGAGTGTCAAGTCTTCGGTTAGATACCTAGATATAAAGACAGACGAAGAGAAGATGTAAACAAAAAACGGAAAGTCATAGAGAGTTCATACATAAGGGTCCTATAATCTGTGGGCACCTGTGTCAGCGCACACACTTAGTCTTGTGTACACATTATATCTCTCGCGTCGATTGCTAGTCTCCGCTGAGATTGGCCGCAATGGCCGAAATTCGGTCTGGAGGACTAATGAGAACAAACCGATTTTTTTTATTTTATTGAACAATTCTCGTTTCGAACGTCTCTTTCCAATGCTTAATAATAATGGGTTTGGGCGCTTTTTCACGTGGCAATCTACAAAATGTGACCTTATTGGTGATGTTCTTCAGAAAGATCAGGTACTTAGTAGAACTCGCAACCGGCGTGCGTGTTTGGCCAGATGAATGAACGTAGGCAAAGCATAGGGAGTATGTAAGGATTGTAGCAGGCGTTCTGTTGTTTCTGTCTACCTCTATAGGAATACGGCGTGAATTTATTTATGTACGTATGTATAAATTGTGTAGTAACAATACTGCACGTTTGTAACAGCATAACATTCCCTAGCTTAAGGATGGAGCACCTTTTTCTTTGGCGTACTGTTGTAAATCAAAACAAGTAAGGCAAAATCGTTCCATCATAGATACGCCATCGCTTTTTTTTGCTTGTGGAAATCCTCATAGATGTCCTTCGCCCTGGGGCGGAAGGAAGGGTCTGCCAGACTCTTACTGACTAAACCACACGGTGTTCTTCAACTACCTTTAGCCGGGGAGTTGGAGCACTTGCGCAGTTCGTTACGACTGGGGGAGCCAGCCGGAGGATCGGCCGAATCTTTGGCCGTAGCTCTTTCTATTATTACCTTACCTCACTAATAAAATAACTCTTTAGAAATATGTGTAATAAAAAAAGCCAAACACGTTTAATTCCCAATATGCTCATCAATAGAATAATATTCCGTGACGCGGCCCCATTTGTTTAAACAGATGTTTGAGCCTCCCAATTCAGTCGACTCATTTCTATTCAATTCCATGTTGAATTGAAGTAGAAATATCTTTAGGACCGATCGTAAAACGCCAAAGGTATATGATAAATAAAAACTGAAAGAGCATAAAAGAGGGTAAGAGATGGTTTTGCTGAATAAATGACGAGTCAGCACGGCTACAAATTCAATATACAGGGTTATTAGTTATATGTCAACGATCCGTTAAGGGGATATAGGAGAGGTCATTAGCAACCAAATGACCCTCATAACCCCTATGATAATGTTAACCATTTTCGAGTAATTTGATGTTTTATATTTTAAAATGAATGAAATGCAAATATATATAAATTATGACTCGAAAAGCCTACCACCAGCTCACAAAGCCATTGCTTCGTAAGCTGGTGGTAGGCCCCCTATTCAGTGTGGGAAAGAGGTGGAGCTCTACAAGACGTATAGCTCCATCTCTCTCTCCCACTGATGTAATATTAAAATAATACTGCTTTTGAGCTGGTGATAGGCCCCCTGGTGTCGCGTCGTGGCAGTGCACGAGGAATTATTTTACACCAAACATCTACATCTATTTTATTTAGAATTTCCTCTTCGCGTTAAAGTTCCCCTGCGTTGAATATTCAAATCTAAGCAATGACCAGGATATCCCAAATGGGGCAGTAGTCGTAGTAGAGCCTAATAAGGAAACATAAATGTCAATTATTCAACAAGAAGCTAAAATTACATCCTTTATTCTATAAAGACAAGAAAAATTTAAGTGAAAGTTCACTTTTGTGATACGAAGTATTGTTGTAGAGGGCTGCTGTTTGTAACTGTAAAGCATAGAGCTATCATATTTAGTATCTGGGCGACCGAGCTCTGCTCGGGTGAAAATAGATAATGCTCATTTAATAGTATAAGAAAGTTTATACTAATTTCATGTATAGTACCTACTTATTCCATGCTGCCATGATAGTAGGTACTTACTAATTCCATGCTGCCATTTCATTATTCATTATCTTGTTCTAAACTTTGGGCGACCGAGCTCTGCTCGGGTGAAAATACAGAGAAAACTAATTTTCCCAGATATGAGACCTAGCAAGACCGATTTTTCGCCTTTTTTGATAGTAGGTAACCAATACCAGTCTACGTTAATTTTTATAAAATAATAATAATACCAGCCTATTATTGTCCCAGTGTCAAATGTTTGGGCAAATCTTTTTCGTTTACATTGCCAGGTATAATCATAGGGTGCATAATCTTTCTGCGAAGCGGTAATGCTCGCGAAGGAGGAGGCGGAACGCGTGAGGGAGAGGCAAATTTCGCGCCCTCACGCCCCTAACCGCCGCAGTAGGAGACGCCCAGGGCGTCGGGAATCGCGAGGCGATTTCCGGCCACCGTAGGCGCGGGCTTGCGGACGGTAAGCAATGGGTAGCTCACCGTCCGATAAGGACCAGGCCCGGGTCGACGGCGCGTTGTGTTCCACGCGCGCCTCAAAGAGATGTCAGCAGAATTGAAGGGGTCCGCTAGGGCCGATGCCTGCCGGGGTTGCGAAGAAAACCGAAAGGGAGATCGTGGCCCCCGGCAACTGGGCAACCGAAGGAACACGGGTGGGTTTTAGTCAGTAAGAGTCTGACACGCCCTCCCGCTCCGTCCAGAGCGGGAGAAGTTATTTGATGATTTCCCACCCAAAAAAAAGGTATAATCATAGGGTCAACTTCCAATTAATTTCACCCAAGAACTACATTATTAAGAGTATATTATATCTCAAATTGCTTGGCATGATCCTCCGTTATATCAAAAATATTGCAGGACTTATTTTGAAATAAATATATGTGAAAGTTGAGGATTAATGTTAAGACGAAAACTTGATTCCATAAAATTTCTCGACAGAAAAAAAATTACGTAAAAATTTAAGTCCAAACCGAATAATAAATGGTTAGTTTAAAAAAAAAATACTTCAAATTAGATCATGAAACTATGCATAAACTGAACGACATAAATATAAAGCAGATACTATGCTTTTATATTACCATAATTTTAAGCGTAAAATGAAATTACCGAAACTATCAACGCCTTGAAGCCCGCCCAGCACCCCAGTCAGTCCACGAGCGAAGAGTGAATTTGAGCTGAGATATTATGGACTCTTAATAATTAATGTCTAGCTTTTCATCTGTATCTTAGCAATGTTAAATATTTTAGAACGTGTCCTTTTGCACGCACACATCTTTCATATTTATATACTCTTTGTGCGAACTCACACACTGACATAAATCACATTGAACATAGGTGCGAGTACATACTACTAACATAGTAGGTATAGTACATAACCGCGGAATAATAATGACTCATACGACGATGATTCAGTCGCTGACGACAACTTATTTATTTAACATCCTCATTATGTACTTGTTTATGTACTTTAATGCGTAGTAAACTTCATACTACTAGTCAAATCGTGATTATTCGGTACGTTTTTGTTCTCTAATAAAAAACATACATTTAAGCAGTTGGATTATGCAACATTAATTAACCTGCAGAATCATATATACTTTTAGGTTCTAATCTAAAAATATATCTGATTCTCTAGACCGACAACCTTAAGGCGAAGCGCCAGGGTAGTCAGAATTAATGTTGATTAGAATCTTATCGCGAACGTAACAAATATGTATTTACAGAATTAGATGGACCGACAACCTTAAGGCGAAAGGTGCCAGGGTAGCCGGGCCAGTCAGGGTTAATCTTGATTAAAATATGATTCGCGAACGCAACGCAACACAGTTAAAATTGGCCTCAAATGTCATGATTTCATGAAATAAGTTATTGAATAGTTTAAAATAAACTAAGAGAGTTGCACTGATGAATTAACACATTTTTACGGCCGAAAATTATATTCAGGTCATCATATAACTTGATACTGACTTGCAAATTGCAAAAAAAAAATAATAAGAGCAATTAAATTTCGTTGGCTACCCTGGCCTTAAACAGATTGGTTTTCTCGGAACCAAGCAACCAATTTCTTTACTCAGATATCAAGGATTATAGACAACTGTCCTTATTACTTGATATAAAAATAATTACCTACTATATCTGTGATGACGTAACACAATAAAATTAATTCGATAAAACAAGATAGTTCGCTAGGTACATATTAAAATACAGTACATGACATACCTGTGTTCGAGTGACGTGTATCGATATATCATTGAGTTTGTGTTTAATGTATCGATCTATCAATGCTAGCACTTGGCTGTAAACAGGTCGTAACTTATAGAAGATTATAGCGGTATTTTTTTCCCGCAATGCAGTGATGCAGACAAGTAATATTTCGTTAGGAAAAGAGACGATGCAGAGTACAGATGTTTTTTCTTTGCGGAATTGTGGCTAGCTCAGCTATAGACAGAAGTTATTTTATAGAATGCCCAAAACAGTTTGTAAAGTAACATTGCACTGTGTGTGTTTAAGGAAATTTTATGTAGTATTACCCAGTATCTGGGTTGTGGAGGTCAGATGCACTCGCTCTTGTAAAATACTGGTATTTAGCTGCATCCAGTTAGATTGGAAGCCAACCCCAACATAATTGGGAAAAGGCTAGACAGATGATGATGTAGTAGACCACAAGACAGGGCAATCCATAGTTAAGCCTAGTAACAGGGAATACCAGACCTAAAAATAATTACTTTAGGTGAGTAACATAATGTACAAAGGCTCTAAGGTGTGCTTGTGTAGGAACAATAATTGGTCTAAGGCCGATTTCACAGCTGTCCGGGAGACCCGTACGGGCTTCCGGAACGGAGACATACGTGAAGCGCTAGAACATTGTTTCACAGCGACGCGGATTGGTCCGTACGCAATCCGCTCCGGGTAGAGCCCGTACATTATTGTACTACTCCCTCGTTTCAGAGCACTGCGGGCGCTACCCCTACGGGTCTCCCGGACAGCTGTGAAAACTGCCTAAATTCAGAGATATTCTTTTCTCCGAAACGTAAACTATTATAAATATAGTGATTTTGTTAGCCTATATTCTGTACCACTGCTGCGCAGAGGCCTCTCCTTTTTCCCTCCAAACCTCTCGGTTTTTTGCGATCACTGACCACGTAAACTTTACGTTTTTATTTACTTTTGGCAAACTATTTCCTCATTGTCGAATCCTATTTCCCACTTGTGCCAGACGTTAGTATTCGACGTTAGTCTCACACCAAATTCGGAGTTACTGACAGTACTGCGCAGACATTAGTGGAGGTCAAGGACCCGCGGTGATGCGATTAGGAGACCGTTGACCCGCGAAGTGTGACTATTAATTGATCGACTGTACACCTTTGATTTTACTGTAGGTTAATTTAGTGTGGTAGAGAAAAGTTATGAGGGTTATGATTTAAAGATAAGATGGTTTAAAAGCATGAAAATTGTAACTAATTAATGCATAATGTATCTGTTTGTTGTTCCTATTTAATATAAATTATTTAAATAAAATAACTACGTGGTTTTCACTGGTTTATGATTTACTTCGAATAGTTCAAATGTTGTTGCTCAAATTGGTAAAATTTATTAAAGCAGTTTTGCAAAAATTATAAAAATTTGACTCTATTTTGGTTGTTCTACGATATTGATTCAATAAGCGTTCTACGAGGACATTAAATTATTCGAATTACATTATCTATTAAGACAGGTTTTTACTTATACGATATTATGATAAGTATTTCCTTTCCACCGTTTTTTTCATTTATAATCAATCAAAAGTAAAAGTACCGAAGGACCGAAATATTGCAGATTGACGTTAGCACTTCGACGTCTACAGCATTAATTTCCTGTAACATTTAGTAACAGAACGGAAAGGGTTCCTTCCATTCCATATCCTTTTAGTTCCGTTCCTCAGATTTCGAAGCCTGTCTAGACATTATTAATCCTAATTGATATGAGTAACAGCGTGAACGTGTCAAGGTTTTATATCATGAAGTGGAAAGACAACGGAATATGATAAGTATGAGTAAGGTCAAGCAGTCATGTCCTAACTGTCAACATGCATAATAGGGATGACGACAATTTTCTTTTTCTTTTTTTGTGATGTCTTAACATTACGGCGATACATTGAAATAAAATGTGCCATGACGTCACGAGTATGTGGATTTTATACGTACTTGTGACGTAGCGACCCTGATTCCCCAACTTTAAAATGCGTTTTATTAAAGTATTTTTTATAAATATGATGAAGCAAAAAATTCGTGTCTAAATTTTTTTTTATTATCAGAATGACGGACTATTTTTTTTTTGTTACCCACGCGTCATCCCTATTCTCGCATGAAAGATAACAAATATTTAGAAATCGCAAACGTAATAAGTAGTTTTGAGCATGAATGTGGAGGGCTATAAGAATAGAGGAAGGCCTAAGAAACGATGGATGGACTGTGTGAAAGATGATATGGCTAGAAAGGGGGTGACTACCGAGAAGACGACTAATCTCTATTAGTCGTCAACTCGGTAGTCACCCCCTGTTCTTCCATACTTTCCTACTTTCCTTTTCTTTTCACATGACATGTTGCGTCGACCACATATAAATTGGGCTGAGGGTGAAAAGAATGATGAACGATTATGTCGGCATAGTGTTTACTTATGCATATCATGGTGGTGATTGTAAAAAGATTAGCCTATCAGCAAAGCTGGTAGCGGGGGGCTGTCTAACTAGGGAGCGTCGGACATTACCAAAATATTGTCACTACATAACCCTTTCCCAACTATGTAGGGGTCGGCTTCCAGCTGAATACTAGTATTCTTCATGGAGCGACTGCTTATCTGACCTCCACAATCCAGTAACTGGGTAATACGATACCTCTTGGTAAGACTGGATGTCAGACTTTCGGGTTCTGACGATCCGTAACGACTGTCAAAGTTTCACGAATGACAGCCGGGACCAACGGCGGAGGAGTCTCGGCATGTAAAGATGGTCACCCATCTCCGGATCAACCTCGGCAAGCGTAGTTTAACCTGATAGATCGACCCGTGCGGCCGTGCCCGTGTTATTACTTAACCGCGAGCTCCACATCGTCACTTACTTAATTCAGACAAAATATTAAGTTACCCCCAAAGCGATTCAGTATAAAGAAAATTGCTTCAGAGGAGAAAACTAGAGCCTCACAGAGGGTAGGAGAGTTGAGTGGTTTCAAAACGATAAAAAACATTGATTTCTAAAACACCAGTTCAGAGTTTAATATCCCACCTATTTACATAACACGCAAACGATACACATCTACACATAAAATATATCTACCTAGACCAGCTGTGACTATCAGAAGCCGTGACTCATAGCCTTACATAAAGCACTGTCTCCCCTCTCGGAAACCCTACAAAGTTCGAAGTTCACGCATAGTGTGTACTGTCATAATAATGTAGATTGTAGACATAACGCCCTTTGCAGACAATGCGTGGATACTACATAGATAAAGTATCTTGACTTATGTAAGCCAAAAAGGCCATTTTGCTAGTTTTATTATTGATGGTAGTTTGGCATGCCATTTTGGTAATGGTTTTTCTTATTAGATGAATTTTGAATATTGGTAAGGGGTGCTACACATTTTTTCGGGTCCGAATGTTTCGGCACAGCCAAATTCGTCGCCTGGCTGTGCCGAGGCACGCCGCGCATTGTATTATAGTGCTCATCTTTTCGAAGGTAAATCTATGTTTCCTATATTGTTTGGGCCCAGTAGATGGCCACATTTACACCGGTTATTGCTAAACAAAAGAGAAGAAAGACAAAAGCCTTGCCTGAGTGAGAAGATTTGGTGAACGTGGGCCAAGTTGTTGTCATTGTGTTTAAAATCGATACAAGAAACAAGTTGAATACTGAGAGGTTTATAATTGGAAAAGCTATAATGCTGTTTATACACAACTTGACAAAAGCCAGACACTGCAGCCAGTTTTGTAAGTCTATTACGGTGACTTGGGCGTAGCTGAATTGTCTAGTGCACTAGAGCTTTATCTCCCAAACCATTAGTGAACTAATTGCTATATGGGTTAGAATGGTACTATAACTCGACATTATCTCGGAACTTGAATCGACGCAACACTCAAACGATTCGATTGAAGCATTTTAAAATAGCAATGAAAAGAATTCTGATAATAGCGATGATGACTAAAAATATATTTTTTATACATTGAGTTAAAATTTGCCACGACGTCACGAGAATGTTGATTTTATACTTACTTGTGACGTTGCGACCCCCACTCCCAACTTTAAAGGCTCTTTCAAACAGACGCGACACGCGACGCGACACAAAGACACCGCTAGTCGCGCGACGTGCGGTGTCTTTGTGTCGCGTCGCGTGTCGCGTCTGTTTGAAAGAGCCTTAATGCGTTTTACCCAAGTATTTTTTTATCGATATGATGAAGTAAAAAATACGTGTCTAATATTTTTATATTATTTGACTGACGGACTAAATATAATTTCTTTTTTTTGACCCAGGCATCATCCCTATTCTAATTCGGTTATGAATCATCATCATAATTCGCTTACCCTTGTCCTAATTTATTTGGAGTCGGCGTAACATATCTTTTTCTTCAATATTTCTATTAGTCGTCATGTCAGTAGTTACCCCTCTTCTAGCCATATCATCTTTCACACAGCCCACCCATCGTTTCCTTGATCTTCACCTACTATTATAGTGTACTACATTCATACTCAAAACTTTTCTCACGACTGTTTTCTCGTTCCTCTGCATTACACACCCATACGAAAACGATAAATAATTAATTATGAAAAAATCAATATCAAAGAATTCCAAGTATTCCCTCAAGAACTAGTAATTAACGACACTGATAATGCGCTGGATTAAAGATGGACGCCCATTGTATTTTTATAAACGCTGATAGCATATCGTAAACGGTTTTATTTTTGTATGAAGGATGTCACGTCGACTGCTTCACTGAGCTTAGTTTATTGAGGATGCTCTGACATTGTAAGGTATTTCAGATGTCTGACATGACTGAAATAGATCTTGGGAGTTTTATAGCTTCTAGGAATAGGTGCTTCATTCATATCTCTCTTGCAGGAAAGCGGATCAAAAGACCACTTAGAAATGGCAAAATAGGATGCAAGGACCTAATAATGGGTAAGACGACTTGTCACTTAATAAATTAATCAAATACATTACAATGATTATGAAGTTCGCGTTATTTCCCTTAACATACAACAAATTGATATTTCATCAAAGCAGCTCTACGAAACTTTCATATTTAATAAAATATCAATGGAAAGTATGTTCATTTAACATTCATTTATGACGGCAGTAAAAGAAAACCTTCTATTAATGAGTTGTTCATGACCCAGAGAAAGTTTTAATGAATGAATTGAGGGTAATGGGTTATCGTGGTACTCATAGACTCGCGAACTGTCAATGTCACTTCAAATGTTGATACTTGATTGCTATCATGCAGGTCATTACTACGCGGGCGTTTGAACGGCATGGACGTACCTTCCCACTATTAATTCGAATTTAGAATTTTTCTATTTTCAAGGGTTATTTCTTCGGGTGTATGTGTCATTGTTAGAAGTCTTCATGATAGATTCCCACAATAGATTTTTGTTTTAAGAATTAATAAACTAAAGATACTACCTACCTGTAATGGAACATATATATCTACTAGCCAGAAACTGCAAGTATACTAAAAATACAACAGTCCATTACATAGGTATGTATGAAGGGACTGACACCGGACGCTCATTAGGTCATAAGTGGGGAATCATAAAAGGAGAAACAGCCGGTGTTCGTGACCAATACCTCTTTATAGTGATGCTCAGTGAAACTGTCCCTGTGCCTGTGACGGGAATGGGGACATGAATTCATTCCAACATACGAACTGGGAGATTACAAAAGGATAAACTACTTTCGCAAGTATATAGCAAACACAAAAGGATAGTGATACCATTTTTAGGTTTTAGAAATCAGAAGACTTTTTTAATAATAATGATCAAACATCGCCATCGGTTGAAAACATTAAAGTTGAACATTGAACAAAATCATACAAGAACAGCATCGCATCGAAGAAACATTCTGTGTAAAGCTTAAAGAATATTCTCGAAGATAAAAATTTACTAAACAACCTTCCAGCTTCTCTATTCCTAACCAGCTTATGCAAATAATTTCCTGGATTTCATCAAGATCTGTCACACCGCATCAAAGGTCAGGTCGCTGTAATTAACAAATGATGGTGATGTGAACGGGAGCATGGGAAATAACTGTGAACATGGTGAATGGACTCGCCGGAAAGTTCGCACGGAACAAGGTGCTAAAACAACGGATGGTTAGTTGTAGCTTTTTGTATTAAACGGCAATTTGTTGGGTATTTTCGCAGAGCTGGATATCGCGGTTGATTGAGACTTCAATGTTGATGAATAATAGGTTTGCCTGCATCTATGCTTATTATAAATTGAAGTCGCTTTTCGTCTGTCTGTGCGACCGCGGTGTTCTTCTAAACTAAGCAACGGATATTGATGCGCTTATCAACATCATTTTTTTTTTTTTTTCCTCAAGGATTAAAATAAAACTTAGATAAAATAAAGCAATCTTCATGATTTGGCAGTTCGCTAGTACTGCATAAAATAGTAATATTGACGAGAGGAAGTTTGAGCTTTAGCGAGAGCAAATCAAAGGAGTGCAAAATGGAAATACCATTAAATAGCTGCTTACAGATATTCGCAATGCATTATGGATTAGTAATGTCCCACTTAATACTAAGTTATAAAGCAATTTGTATTATCCTATGCAACATTCAGTACTTATTCATTTTATAGATATTCGGGTTAGATCAGTCACGATATCAGAACTGGTTTCCACACCTTATCCATTATAATATCTCGGCTATTGTCTTTCAATAAGTTGCAAAATAATTGACAGATATACTAATAAATCATTTATAAGCTGCTATTTTTGAAATCGTGGTTGAATCATTCAGTTTAAAATTAGTTATGGCAAATGCAGTGCATTCTAAAATATATAAAACAAAAGCAAAGCTTGCGGTGAAGGCATCCAGCAATGTAGATCAAAAATGCAATTAAGCCTCGGCAACTGTACGAATTCGTACGAAGCAATTTCGCGAATACGTAATTCGCGAGTATGGAATAAATTTCGTATGCTCACGTACATTGCGAAAAGTTTACGTAACATTTAGCCCGCCATTGCATTGTTTATTTTATTTTCTTTTTTTATTGCTGCAATGGTTGTCGATGGGTGCAATCCTTTTTGTTTAAAACTTACACGTCAGGATGTGTGTTAAGCCGTCTTTGCTTGATAGCGTTTGGTTTTGCAATAAATCCAGTTCATCAATCCTTTGACGCCGTTATCCCAATGTCGGCGCAACTCGTCTTTTTCTATCATACATCTCCATTATCAGTCATCTCAGAATTCAATTACTTTCTAGCTATGTGTACCATATTTAACATAATCCATTAATTTGTTCTGTGGACTGCCTTTATTCTTTACCCACGTTCAAACATGAAAAGTCATGCAATCATTCAATCCTTTGTTTACTACGAAACACGAATTTTCTAGATTGCTACAGGAGCTACACATTCAGCAAAATCCACCAGTATCCTAATTACGTTACTTATTTTCGTAAACAATTTTGCCTTGTTTCATTTTGTCAGTTCAACAACATTAATTGCGTTATTTACGTTGTTGAGCAGATTTTTTTTTTCAACTTATGAAGCATTGGATTAGCAATCTGTTTCAAATCGAAACAGATTGTGTTGTATTACACAATTAGGGTACAGATCTTAGTCTAAATTTTCCATTTTGAATTTCGCATAATTAATATACACACATCAAAAGTGTCTAGGGATCAACATATATTTTTGCAATAACTTTTCTCCTGATTGATATTAATTAAAATTTTCTTTAAGGATTCATCAAATAAAGTGTTTTCGTTTGTCACAGTAACGATAAACCAAGTCACCTTTGCATTAATAAAGAAATTTGCCATTTTCCTAATAAAGGGATTTTTGACATTTGAACCACTAACATTAAAGTTCGAAAAAAAGACTGAAATAACAGTTTTCTTTAAAATTTTATTGGGTAACTTAAACAATTAATAATCCGTGTTTCTACCGCGAACACTAACAACACAAGAACATCGGTTTGGCATACTCAAAATGAGTTCATCCAAATCACGCTGTGGAATGGCCGCCCATGTTCGTTGCAACAACAAAAAAAGGTCTTCTTGCGACTGGATACCCTCCATATTCGGCAGAGCTCTTCTCTGTAGCATATCCCATGCATGCTCAATCGGGTTCAAGTCTGGCGACTGAGCAGGCCAGAGCAGGACATTGATGTTAGCTGCGGCGAGAGTCTGTCTTACAACTCTTGCGGTGTGCGGTCGTGCATTATCATGCATTAACTGAAATAAGGGACCGATTTGCACTTGTAGAGGAACGATGACGTCAGATACAATCGTCTCAGCATAAATTTGAGCGTTGAGGTTGCCTCTGATCCAAATCAACTCAGTTCTTCCGCCGATCCAAATACCCGCCCATACCATGATGGTTCCACCACTATAAGGATGGACTTCCTGGCAGGATTTTAATCGCTGTTGGCGTCCAGGGGTTCTCCAGTGTCGTATACGTCTTGTATCCGGTCTCATACCAAAACGAGACTCATCAGAAAAGCACACGAAACGCCATTGTTCTTCTGCCCAATTTCTGTGTTCAAGAGCCCATTGATATCGAATCCTACGATTGTGCATTGCTATAGGTGGTACCCGTAGCGGTCTTCGGGAATGAAGGTTCACTTCATGCAAGCGGTTTCTGACTGTTTGGTCGCTAATTAAGTTCCCTGAAGAGTGATGAAGCCTCACGGCTAACATCATGGCGGTTATTGTTGGAGCTCTTCGAGTTAAGATTTGAATGTATCGGTCTTGTCTCCGTGTGGTGCAGCGATACCGTCCTCCATGGCGCTCAGCCACGGTACCAGTGCTTCGGTAACGTGTCCAAAGTCGACTGATAACACTCTGACTTGTATTCAGAGCTAAAGCCACAGTACGTTGCCGGGAACCAGCTTCTATCATTCCCACGGCTCTGAGCATTTCTTCCCTGCTTAAATGACGTCGCCGCTCCATAATAACGTTGGTTTTAATCAGTAGTAGGGAAACAGTAGCACTAATAATGTCTTCAATGCGTTGTATGTTTTTATAGGGAAAATATTGACAGCTGATTTTCATCTTTTACTCGAATTTGATTAACAGTTCCTGTTTCAAATTATGAAATGCACCAAAAAGGATCCATATAAATTTATATAATCATAAATTTATTACAAAGCCACATCTCAATCTCAAGAAATCCGCATAAAAATGCTTGATCCCTAGACACTTTTGATGTGTGTATTTAAATTCAACTGGCACATTCGTGGTCGTTTGACGTCATGTCTTAATATGTAGTTAAAATAATGCTGGTTTGTAATGATTATGAGAGGAAATTGAAGCAGCCTAACCTAAATATAGTCTAAATCCAGTACCTACTCAGTATTTATTATAGTGGCATTTTATACAACCCAATAAACTTTGTTTGTTCAATTATCTATGCATTAGATCTATGAACCGACAAAAGTACCAGTTCAGTGAGTTATTGGCACATAAATTGTTCGTGTGGGTTTTGAACCTATCGGAAATGACTGAAACTGAAAGCATAGTAGTAAACTGAACGCATAACGTTCAGTCGTAACTGTTTACTGACAGCAATTTAAAAAAAAATAACCGACGTTAAATTTCTGCCACCCTGCATCTGGACTCAATTGAAAACCACAGCAAAGTCAAATAATTTATTTCAAATAGGCCCATGTATGGCACTTTTGTACGTCAAAATTTACAAAATAATAGAATTGATTCTAGTCGCCCCTTCCAAAAGGTAGTTTTCGTATGGACAAGAATGGGCAAGAAACTCCACCGTTAAGGCTCGTGCAGACAAGCGCAATATCGCGCCAGTTTGCACGAGCTTTTACTCTTTTAAAATGTTTTACAATAGTTTGTATAGGTACGTACATTAGTTAAATAATTAACATCTGGATGACCGACCGGTTATTTTTTTTTTTGAACGAAGTTTTCTAAAAATGAAACCTAGCTAGATCGATTTATCGCCCCTGAAACCCCCTCCAAATTACATGAAAATCGTTGGAGCCGTCTCCGAGATTCAGATTATATATTTTTATACCTATATTTTACAAGAATTGCTCGTTGAAAGGTATTAGATTAGATATGTGAAGACGATGCACCTAGAATAAAATTACTATACTACAATAGGTAAAAATAATTAAAAATGAAGCAACGGCAGATAATTTAATTATGTGATAGATACATGATGCTATTTACAAACATTGTAAAAGTAGACGATTTTCCTAAAATTTTATAGTTAATAAGTCAGAGTGTGAGGTAGTAATCACAGAATGTAAAATCAATCTCATATAACAGAAAATAATTAATTTTACAATTAAATTAGCAACCTGTTTGATTTTGTTTTGATTCTAAATTGTCCTATTGAGCAGCACGCATAGCATGACCACCGTAGAAACGGGTTTAGTCGACGGAAGAATAGACAAAATGACAGATAAACAATCACGATCTGTCAGTTTGTCTATTCTTCCGTCGACAAAACCCGATCAGCACCACGCGTGCAGGACCAGCATGTCCGGACCAGCACCCTAACTCATCGTGACTTCAGAGTACTACCGATGATTGTCTGTCAAATGACATTCAAACAAATATAATAAATGCGAATGCGGTGTCTGTCTGTTACCTTTTCACGGCTTTACGGCTGAACCGATTTAGATCAGGCACACGGATAGATCATGACCCGGGTTAGGTAAAAGGATAACTACTTTTTTATCCCAGTAGTACATTCCCGTAGGATAATTTCCAAACTCAACGCGGGCGAAGCCAAGGGCAAAAAGTGCTTGTCTTCGATAAAAATTACCATGACCTCATTTTGCATGCGGTTTACACATTACGGAGTTCAAAACTGATCAATAATGCTCATGCAAGTTTAATAATATCATGAACAATGATATGATATAAACTTGAAATTATCGATGCGATAAGATAGGGGCCGGCAGTCCAATGTATTTGAAATTAGTGATGATAACGGTTTCATATATGGCGAAGGATATAGGTTTTTCGTTTTTAAACATTTACGATGGATAGAGAGAACTAATACTTGATGAGGATTCCTGACGAAAAGCAAAGCCAAAGTTGGATGAGGATCGGAAATTAGTGCTATAAGGGATCTCGTGCACTAGACGGCCACGACTCCGGCCAGTCGTGGCCGACTAGTGCTTTTGTTTGGTCGGCGGCTAGTTGGCCGTTGCGACCTAAGCTATCATGCAATTTTCTAAGAAATCAAATTGTGATCTCTAGAGACTAGTCCTTTTTTGAAGCAATTTTGTGCTCCAGGTTCTGGGAGAAGAACGAAGTGCCAGTTGCTGGTTTTGTTTATTAAAGGATTGAAGTGAAGCAAGCTCTTTGATTGAAGAGATTCCATACAGAGTCAAATTAAATTAGCGAAATTCCGCAGACGCGATCGGTATACATTATCTAAACATAATCAAACAAAAAATAAATTAGGGAGTTTTTTCTGGAGTCATCAACCACAGTTACGGCCACGACCAGGTAAACTATAGAAACCGATACGAATCGCGCACTTGGTCGCAACGGCCTACTAGTCGCAGACCATACAAAAGCACTAGACGGCCACGACTGGCCGGAGTCGTGGCCGTCTAGTGCGCGAGATCTCTTAGTGTAGTCATCATGATGATCAGCACCCCAATTGCTTAACACATTTTTAATCACAGTCCGAAAAATTTTGAATGAAATTGTTAGTCCATTGCTTCATATGTTTGAAAGATTCGTCTGCTCGAAAACATGAATAACGTAATTATTTTTTTTAAACTGTCAAAATAAAAGGCATTGCCATTGTAATTGTGTTACACAATTATCCCACAGATTTTGGGAGACGAATGACATGCCAGTTGCTCGTTTTAATTATTGAAAGACACAGTATATGAGCTGATATCATGACACATTAGCAACACCAGTGAATTGGGACTCCGAGGACTACTTTTCAGATATTCTTTTGGCAAGCTATTCACGATTATTTTGCGTCCGATTTTCATGTTTATTATATTTGAAAGTTGTTACAGTTTTTGTCTGACCTTAGATTTAGATTTAGACTTAAGCCTGAGTTTGTACCTACTTTCAATTTAATTTTAATACGGCTTCTGTCCCAGACGGTTTCAGGTTTCACAACGACCGAACCACCTTTTGTTCAGAAAGGAAACACTAATTGTATTAATTTAGATTTCAGTATTTCAGACCTGAAAATAATTGTGTTTATTACACGTTTATCAGTTATAAATTGAGGTAAAAGTATGTTACGATATAAATAATTATTAACGAGCATTATTATTGGTATTCATCGTTATTATGCAAGCAATTTGTACTTCGTTTCGCTCTGCAATAAACTATTTACTTTATACTTGCTGAAATTGATTAAGCAACTACCTGAAAACATAGGATTGCCTTATTCGAGTTGCAAGCACGATTTCATTATGAAGATTCTAGATAGGGAAATATTTAAAATTAACTAAATATATACTCAATATCTTTATCGCTTTACCATAATGTACTCAGGTGATAATTATATAAATTAGATCATTATGGACCCTGTAGAGCACAGCAAAAAGGGTATATATTTTCTACATGTTTGGTTTCCGATAAAAAATGAATATTATAACCTAATAATAACACATATCATCACGACTGTATTCCCCGAAGGATTAGGCAGAGGTGTACCAAGAGTACACCCACATTTCGCCAGTTATGTTTAAGTCTCATGTAGTAGAGGGCGAGCCTATTACCATCAACCGGGCACAAATCCAGACTCCGGGCTGCTACTAAGAAATTCCTGATGGAAAAACTCGCCCGGCCTGGGAATTGAATCCAGAACCTCATGCTCAACAGTAGCGCTTGTGACCACTAGACCGACGAGGCAGTACCTAATAGTTTGCGTTAAATAGGTGTCGCATAATTATTTGGATTTAGCAAGATTAGTTATTGGTATTTCATTATCTAATCTATTAGCTACACATAGGTTTTCCTTCAAAATTCCGTTTTAGAAATGAAATGAAATGAAATGAAATGAAATTGTTTATTCTGTAAATAGGATATCAGAATCACTTTCGTGAAAGTTTGATTCTTGATAAACCATTGGAAGGAATCTGTGTATAAGAAAACTTATATTATTCAATCAATTTTAGCATCAAAATTATGGCAGTTAACGGTACTAAACTACTGACAGTATAAGGACGAACATGGCAAGCTATACAGCAAAGCCTGGCAAAAATTTCATCAAAAAAAGAAAACAGCTTCTTTAAGAGCAACCAATAGATCTTTCTCTGGACAAGTCATGATAAGAGGGAAGGAAAAATGGAGTAAAATAGTTACCCAGTAGTCAAGAGAATTAGACCACAGAAACGGTGGGATGATGATATCGACAGGTCGTAGGAACAACATGGGGCAAAGAAGCCAGAGAGTGACAGGAATTGAGAGGGTTGGAGGCTTTTCACGACTGGCAAGAGGAAATTCAAAACATAAAAAAACGCCAAATACGAGACTGATGAATTGACGACTACACTTTATGTTTGTCCGAAGAAAAGGCTAATAATAAAAGCTCATCCTCAAAGTAATCTGTTCAATCATGGAGATGCGAAGCTGCAAAGGATCTGCAAACCCTCATTTCGGCACTTCAAGTCCTAAGTCTGGCTCTCGGCACGTGGCTTTAAGTGGTGCCGACGTGCTCAGTATTAATATACGCTAGTAATTTCATTCATTATCGCTCATTCGTTCAATCAGCATCCTGTGGACAGCCTCTGAAGTTCTGGATAATATATCTGCGCATAATTGTAACCTTGAAGTGTTACTGCGTATTATGTTTTGTGCGATAATGGCCATTTTTAAGTACCAACTTTTAGAAAACATCTTTTGTAGGTACTTTCATTACTTTAGGGGAGACTTGTCTACCCTACGAAATTATCAGAATCAATCTGGAATCTGGATTAATTCAGTTTTTGCATTTTATACATTCATGCATCTATATATAAAATATATTATTCTACATATATTAAAACGGCCGTCATCAAAATCTGTAGTTTTCACTAGTATTTGACATAAAAGTGTCAAAAAACGATCTGTGTTTGAAAAGGCGTTATTGTGTGACCACTCACCGCTTTCTTAGGGACCTTTCAAGTATTACGTAAGCACTATAGGGGGGCGGGGGGTCTATGCTTTGCTTATTTTTGATGGCATGCGGGGTGGGGGGGTCTAGATGGTGATTACGTCAGCTGTAATAATTTACTTTTTTTACACATATGGCAACCCACACATTGTCTATGCTTGAAAACGAAACGCATATTCGGGGATTCCCACAAATAATAAATAAGGTATTAAAAAAAAAACAGAAAACTTACATTAAAAGAAAAATGCATATACCAATGTTTACATAAGCATGGGGGGGGGTAAGAGCTTTGCTTACTTTTGCTGACAAGGGGGAGGGGGGTAAATAATTGTAATAGATCTGCTTACGTAATACTTGAACGGCCCTTTGGGTAATTAAAGCTTTATGGAAGGACTTATTCATATAGCTCAGGACCACTAAAAGGGTGTTAGCGAGAACAATGACATTACTTCAGACTCGAAACATGCCTCTGAGTCATGACGACGTATCCCAAAAGCTCGTTTATCTAAGCCCAACCAACAGTCACAGGATGCGAACGATAAAGTGGAAACAATACATTATCAAGCTGTTTACAATTACATACATGCAATAACAGTTCGTTAATACATCATTGTATGTAAAACTTAATTCTAAGCGATGTGTGCTGTTATTTTCTGCGCAATGCTGGCATACCAACACAAAAGCGATTGTGAAATTATCAGTTTCGTTTTGGGTAGAAGGCTTTTGGTAGGGTCAAGTACTATATGTATATCAATTACACCGATAAATTAAAGAAAAGGACCAAACTTACAACGTATTAGAAAAGTGATGCAGTTCAAATTGATCGAGTGAAGGTAAATATTGTTTATGCTGACCAGTCCCGATCGGCGTTTAAAAATTATGAATGAGCTGAAGACTGAAGGACCAGACTTCGACGATTGGTCCAAAATTTTTATGAATAACTAGCTCCTGCACGCGACTTCCTCCGCGTAAGATTTCTTGTACCCTCCTCCGATTAACCGCGTCATATCGCATCGCCCGCCCGCAATTTTACTTCGTTTTAGCTTAGCGTTTTTTCAGTTATTTTTTTCTTTTTCCTCGGCTCTTAAGGGTCGTAGCGTGATGTTAAATAGCTCATAACCTTCCTCAAGAATTAGGTTATCGAGTTAGTTAGGTGTATCAGTTCCAGAGATTAGCGAGTTACAACAAACAAACTCTTCAGCTTTATTATTAGAATAGATTTGTTCATCCATGCATTTAATAATAATATGTGCGAATGACTTAACAGGGAATTTACTTGTTTATCTAAAACTCTTGATAGTTTCCTATTAGTCGTATAATTTCTCAGAAATTCTGTTTTATATAATAGTTCTAATATATGAGGATAACATAACACCATCGCTGATAAATATGACAAGCGGAACATGCCCCGGCACCCTTTATAGATAACATCTGAAATCGATTATGACCTTAATAGAGCCGATGGACGGTAAAGCGGAGATGGTTCTATTAAAGATAGCGATATTTAAACCATTAATCATTCTTAAATTACAATCTTTATCAACGTCATGAAAAGGAACGCCTCTATAAATTTGCAAATTATGAGTTGAAGCTTATTCCTTTGTTTTGAACTGAGCCGAGAAACTTGTTCTAAAACAGTTGGTCAGTGGTTGATGGTTGGTTGGTTGGTTGGTTGGTAATATAAAATTTGGTCATTCAAGACTCATAAGTCTTGAAGGATCAAATTTTGTATTACTTCATTCTGCACAAATGTGAATTCATTAGGGCTTACAAACAAAATACCTTGAAAGATTTTTCTGAAGGCAACCACTTGAAGAGACGACGTCGTAAGTTATCCTTAGGCAAAGATTTTATTCCGTATCGAAGTTCTCTACAAATATTGAGAAATACTTACAACTTGTTGACATTTTTTCTTCTTATTTAAACAAAAGAGTACAAATAAGAAATGACTGATATTTCTATAGTATATTAATTTATGTGCGAGTATATATATATATATATATATGACCATATCAACAATCATGACTCAATAAGGACCAAATAAGGACGAAGGGAATGTCCACTGATTTATGACTAATATGATAAATCACAATGAACTAGAAACAATGGTAATTCACATATGTATTTCTAGTACTAAAGTAGGCATAAAAACTATTCTAGGTACTAGAGAACCATATGATAAAGGTCGGGTGAAGTCCCTTTGATTCATTACAAATGTGAAATTCATTGTTAAATGACTCAAAATAATTTATTCATAATATTTACTAGGTGCAGTAATAACTTTACAAGCGAATAACAAACAAAAGATATTGACTAAAAAACCCAGGGATAAATGGCAAAAGCACTCTCTTAGGCGTGTACGCACGGACGAACAAAACATGGTGAACACGAACATCGAACACGAAACATTTGGTTCGTATATGTGAACGTCAATTAACAAAGTGAAAACGAATACCATTCGAACACAGTTCAATTTGTGTTCACGCTCAACCGCAAAGCTCTCTTTAGTGGCCATGGTTTCGTCAAACATTTTTAACGAACCCAGTGTTGTAAATGTTCGTTAGTGGTACGCACATGAGAACAAAGTGTTCGATGTTCGTGTTCACAATGTTCTTGTTCGTTCATGCGTACACGGTAGAATATTGTGACTGTTGTTGTTATGGCGAACAGCTTGGAAGACGCCCATGTCTAGTAGAGGACAGAGAGTCTGAATTGATCGATAATTTGTAGCTTGATTCAATGTCTAATCATCTGCCTTTTCCCAACTATGTTGGGGTCGGCTTCTAGTCTAACCAGAGGCAGCTGAATACCAGTATTTTTACATGCAGCTATTGCCTTTCTTACCTCTACAGCCCAGTAACTACGTAACCCCTTGGTAAGACTGGTTGTCTGACTTTCGGGCTTCTGACTACCAGTAACGACTGTCGTGTGACGTGCTTACCGTGCTTTAAGAGGCACGAAGGGATCTCGATATGTAACCCATCCACGGACCGACCCCGGCTAGCATTGCTTAACCTTGAAGATCGATCCGTGCGGCTGCTATTTTGCCATGAGCCCTTCCAATTCAATGTATAATTAGAGAAATAAGTAAGTACAAGCAGCCATACAATCTGCATACAGCAAATAGAAGGCTCATTATTCGAAATCTTTCATCTCTAAACTACTTATACCTATCAAGTGTACAGCTAATGAAATCGGTCGGCTATTTGATAAATAAGCGAGGCGAGAGCGATACGGACGAACGGACAGACAGACTGAAAGTTATTTACGATATTATGCTTGATCGAGATAACTGCATGTCTGCGACAGTCTTAAATGAAAACGTTTTTTTTTGAGATGATTCTGAAGAGATTTTAAATATACAACTAGAAAACAGATTAAAAATAAATAAGAAACAGTAGGAGAGAAAGGCTTCTATTAACACAGATTACCAAGCCGTATATGCAAAAAATGCACATATGATAACAAGGTTTGAACTTGACTGAGTATTCGTGGTACTGAGGCAGACTTGGCAAAATCTGACAGCACAGGTACGAGACAGGCAGACAGAAGAAGACATGCTAAGGATTGTGTTGATTGAGAAATACCTATTACAAAGTGTAACCCCAAACATAATTACTATAGAACGACCAGTCATTTATAAAATGAACAGTTATCCAACAACAATAAAATCTAACACACCCATTAACCGATTACCAATCACACTACTCGAAGAGTACAATCGGAAGCACGTCGAAAACATACAAACATAATAATGAGTCATGAACAGCTCATAGGTACGCTTGTTCGGCGTATAGTTTTTGAGTAACTGTGCGTTTGTATTGGCGAAACATTCACATAAAAACGTGTTAAAATCTCTGTTTTCTGACAATGTATCAACTCGCTTTTGCATTGTCACGCAACTTTTTGACGCAAAACATGCTTAAAGTTTCATATCACTTGACATGTTTTAAAGACAAATTGCTTAACAAAATGTTTCTAACACTAAACACAATTTATTGACAAGTTTCGAGACACGCAAACTTTACAGATCTCTTTATAAAACATATCTAGGTATTGAATGTTTCGTGCAGTGCGAACGCAAATTCAACAAAACAAGTTATGAGATTTGTTTCATGTGACAAGTTTCGAAACATCTACATGTTGAATGTTTTCTGGTGCAAACGCATAGTAAGACAAACTATAGGCCGTATAAACGCATGAGTTGATTATAGTTACTCTTACACCGTTTGATAAACAAGGCGAAAGGTAAAGTACTAAGTAAAGCGCAGAGCTATTTTCGTTTAGGGAATAGAGTAGGAATGAATGGAGTTACCATGCGCGGAGTACGGATGAAGGGCAAGGAAGAAATCCGCAGTTTCAGTTTCCGGAAGTTACCCTAGAGGTTTTATTTTATAAGCAGACTTGCACATCCCTTTAAGAAAGTTGGGAGGGTTAAACTTACAGAATTCTATTTTTTTTGTTATTGTTTGTGTACAAATCCCAGCCAGTCGCCAACATTGTGTTAGGTAAGAATATTTTATTCTTCTGCCAGAAATTCTACAATGTTGCGACAATCAAGTCACTCCTCTTTTACCGCCGTGGTTTCTTCAGTTGAAATAGGGGACACAAAAGTATAAATAAATAATTTGCACGGTACAAAATTGTAGATTTAATGAAGACTAAGGATACATACCAAAAACATTATTATATTAGAGGATTGTGCCAGACATAATAAATCATAATTATAATAATCTTATTTACCTACATAAAAATACACATACACTTGTTACTTACACAACTGTACTTACTGCAACCTCATGGCTTTGAGCTTTGAGCCGTTTGGGGTCGAAACGCTCGGATCATGGGGCCCGAGTGCGCGTTTCCTCTTTAAGGAAATTTCTCGTCGACTAGTCGACACGACACGTGACCAGAGGGCTGGCTCGTTCTTTGGCCAAAGAATTAGCATTGCCATTCAACGTGGCAATGCTGCCAGTCTTCTGGGCACGTTTCCGGATGACAGCGATGCGGACGAATATTTCGACGCCTTAGTGTCGTTCTATTTTTATATGTACAGATAGGTAGTTAGTTTTTTAATTTAGTACCTAGTGTAAATAATGGCGGCCGTAATATAACGGCCGCCATTTGACGGCCGCCACATAACGGCTGTCAAATAACGGCCACCATTTAACGGCCGCCATATAACGGCCGCCACATAGCGGCTGCCACATAACGGCCGCCACATACCAGCCGATACGAAACGGCCGTCAAATAACGGCCGCAATATAATGGCCGCCAGATAACGGCCACCATTTAACGGCCGCCATATAACGGCCGCCACATAGCGGCTGCCACATAACGGCCGCCACATACCGGCCGACATTAAACGGCCGCCAGATAACGGCCGCCATTTAACGGCCGCCACATAACGGCCGTCATTTAACGGCCGCAATATAACGGCCGTAATATAACGGCCGCTATTTAACGGCCGCCATTTAACGGCCGCCACATAACGGCCGCCATTTAACGGCCGCCACATAACGGCCGCAATATAACGGCGGCTATTTAACGACCGCTAGATAACGGCCGCCATTTAACGGCCGCCACAATACGGCCGTCATTTAACGGCCGACACATAACGGCCGCAATATAACGGCCGACACATAACGGCCGCCATTAAACGGCCGCCAGATAACGGCCGCCATTTAACGGCCGCCATTAAACGGCCGCCAGATAACGACCGCCATTTAACGTCCGCCACATAACGGCCGCCACATAACGGCCGCCACATAGCGGGCGCAACATGATGACTGCCATTTAATTGCCGCCACATAACGGCCGCAACATAACGACCGCCATTTAATGGCCGCCACATAACGGCCGCAACATAGCGGCCGCTATATAACGGCCGCCGCATAACGGCTGCAACATAGCGGCCGCCATTTAACGGCCGCTAGATAACGGCCGCCACATAACGGCCGCTAGATAACGGCCGCCACATAACGGCCGCAACATAGCAGCCGCCATTTAACGGCCGCCATTAATGAATGCCGCGAAAACCCATATTTTGTGTACTTAGAAATTAGACCACATCTTTTTTTGATTACATCGTACCAGCGCTGCTTTTCAACCTCAACAATAGTTTTTTTTTTTTTTTTAAGACCGTGACACAAATCTGTCAATTTTTGTAATTATTGAAATGAGCAGAACTTTCCTCATGTCTGCTGCAATACAAAGCTAGATGTTGCCAATCACTAATTTTTATTTTTATGTTTTGCTTCAAATAGCTTGCAGCAGAAGCATAAAACGGCATTTTTGGACACTGAATACAGCAGCCACTCTCTGTGATACTTTTCACCCCGAAGAGTCACGCGGAAAATTATACTGTTTAATTTGTTTAATCGGATTTTCTATTAAATACTGGATCAAAGTAGCATTTAAAACTTCTGGTCAGAGTCCAGGGTCATCTTTGGAAAAAGTTGGTATTAGTGACGATAATTGTCTTGGCGGTGACAATGGTGTATCAGGCAGAGGGACGGACGTAACTTCGGCGGCATCATGTTAAATTAAAGACAGACAAACAAAAACATATAAGTACCTGTCTGAATAAACTGATTTATCTTTCTATGAATAATTATGTATAATAAATATAAATAATAAAATAAATAAATGAATATTTCTTGATAATCAAACTCCGCCGTCTAGTCCCAAACTAAGCAGGGCTTGTATACTATGGTACTAGACAACTGACGTGCAAAAGTGATGTATAGCTTTTTAAATTTGAATTTGATAAATTATGTGTCAACTATTAATATACTTTTTCCTGCAAATAAATACATATTACATATACATAAACACAAAGGTTTTTTTTTTTTTCAAAGCTCCTTGTGTGAATCGAACCCATGACTTCCGGCAGCTATTACTAGTATAAAATATAACAACACGTCATCTATCCGTCACATCAAAATCGGTGCAGGCGTTTCGAAGATTAAGAAAAAGACAGACAGAAATTAAAAAAGAAATGTTTTATTTTTATTTTAACATTACAGTCTAAATTTATATCTATTTGTATAGAAAATTACATAAAGAGCACATACCACTTCATGAAGCGTTTTTTGAATCAGATTTTATAACACCTTCATCGATAAAATGACTGGTTTCTGTCTCTAATGATTCTTTGGAAGTGGATGGTAGAGCCGTAAAATATTTACTTATTTTAGTTGTATTTTTATCAAGTTCTTCTTCTTATTTTCTTTTCCTTATAAAATTTTGGTAACCAGATAATTTCTTTTTTTTATCTGATTACTATCACTCATCGTGAAAACACGTTAAAACAATCATTAACACACAAACTATATATTGTTATTTTAGTGCTAGAACTTATTCTTATTATAAAAAATCAATGCGCACCTTGCACACACTTTCGATTGAATGTTTGTTCAATTATTTTGGCTCTCTCGTTCCTTAAAGTCGGGGAATCCCCGTGACCCCACCGCGCTTGCGTCGCACGCATCGCATCGGGTTGCGTTCATAAACTCATTCAAACAAACTCACGGCGGATCTTTTGATTTTAACGCTGAACTCGTAACTAATGTCTAAAACCCAAAGCGTAAAATTAAACCACAAACGTGCATATTATCTTGGGAGATTTGTACAATAAGCGCAATATATGTTTTGTTATTTACAAGGCATATGTTGCGCCTATTGTACCTACTTACTTATCGATACTCCACTACAAAGAATATGTTGTTGTGTAAGTATAACGAAAATAATTTCGATGGCGGCGCCCCTCTATTGTCTTGGCGTCTGTGTGCGCTGCACACTTCGCACACAGGCGGGGCGGCGCGGCCCGTGTTAAAGGATACCTTAAGGAATAACTGTGAGCACTCCATATCCCACCTACTTCGTGACTAAATCCAACAAGCTATTTATGTTCCAAACTTGATCGACGCATACGCAGCGCACCGTTTCCGTAGTGACGGCATCGCAGGCTTGAATTCCTGGAATTACCTATAGATATCCCATGGTGTTAAGTTGGTTTTAGGCTATTGTTTCAATGGAAAACCTTGAGTTTTATTATGAGAGTTTCTCAGAATTCTGTTTGTTTATTTATTCATATGACATATTACTTAGAAGTTTATCGGAATTCTCTCTTAGCCAATGACAGGCAGAAAGACAATAATTGACCATAAACATGGTATGATTTTGCATGTACTACATCATAAGCTGTAGCTTAACTCACTTATCGCTTGTTTTTTACATACATTAAAATAACATTCACAGTGCCATAACTTTGTACAATATGATGCACCGTAATGCTTAGTGCTTATCGGCTGTTAAGTATGTGGTTTACCAAGATTTATATTCCTTTCCGCATTCTGTACTATATCCGTACCGCGTACATTTATCGAGCAACCTTTGTATAAACCAGAGGTGGTAAGCGTATGGAAGGCGTGGAACGAGAGAAATTAGTACGTCGTACACACCTTTCTCGAAATAGAAGGCGTTTCTAGTAATCACACTGAAAGTTGCTTAGTGATTAGGCTGTTCGACTACAGCAGATAGTTTTCGCCGTAGATCCAGGATCTTCCGATGGATCCTTGAACGCTGGGGACAGCCGCCTTGCTGTCTCAGTGAGTTTAATACCTTTCGCCAGGCCTACAAGTTGGACCGTTTATGAGGATCATATGTACAGGTTCTATATAGTTTCCGCAAATACCTCATTCATTATCATCTGCCTAGCCTTATCCCAACTATGTTGGGGTTGGCTAGTCTAATCGGGTGCAGCTGAATACCAGTATTTTACTTCTGCCCTAAAAATACTTCATTAACCTTCAAAATCGTTTTTGCAATCTCGATGGGATATATTTTTTATTTGTAACCTTGATTTTGCCTCTGTGTTCCCGTTCTCTCACCATAGTCCTGATAAATCTTTCCTAGCTTGCAGAAAAAAGGCTTTACAACCTCCTTTATAGACCATCAACCATTCAAGCACAATGTTTACGTCGTCCACTTAACACTGGAATGCGTTAGTTTACATTACGCGTGCTCTCATCAGCTTACCTTAAGAGTGGGTGAGTCATCGAGTGTTGACCTGTGCCGGCTTAGTTTGAAATATTGTTAGCTTTCTTTGTGTGAGTAACCACGAATTCTTTGGAAGTTAATCGCGAATACACGAAGTGCGTTCTGATTTAATTTGGTCTTTGTTTTTATGAGATCTTGTGTAACAGTAACCAAGTAAGACACCGATTGGAAGGTCTGGTTCTTTCATCACATCTGTTACTGTATGAACCCACTGCTGGGCAAGGCCTCTCTCTATGACTTCCAGTGCTTGTGATCCAGTGCTAATGTGGACCACTGGTCGTTTGTTTCGTCAAGCTCCTCCCGCCATCTTCTACGGGGTCTGCTGCGACGCCTTCTATCTAGACCATTTATTTTTAAAGAATGCTCGGCTTGGTTTTCATTAAAATACTTTTAATAGGCACAGGCAGTTGTCATTGAAAATCTGAAGGCTGTTCTAAGTTTGGGGAAGTCCATTATTGATTAGGTGACGAAGGTCAGAGGGCAATCGCTTCGAACTGAATACCGATATTCATTAGCGTCTGGTTTGGACAGGGGGCTGACCATTTTAAGAAACTTAGAATGACTTGCGAATAAATTATCTTTGGTCCTTTTGTACGTTTGAGACTTTATTAAGGGTCAGACGCTGAGGCAGAAGCATTTGTATCTCTTACCATCGCTGATAACTGTTTGAAACGGCGTACGCATAATAAATTGCCACCCAGGCGCCAGGCAATAAATTCAAATGCAGAAGCTTGCTCAAAATATTATTTGTTTGGATCTTCGTACTGATATTTCTGAATGAAAATGATTGCATTTTGCATTAGGGAGAATGAATATTTTCGGGAAAACCATTGTTGAAATAAAGCATGTTAGACAGGCAAGCGTTGTCATGAGTACAGTATTCGCATATTGATTAGAATTTGATAGATTTTACGACGTCCAATCACGCGTATGGCGCCATCGACCGCCACCGCCTAGACGCGTCAGTGGCAGTGATCAGTTTAAAACATAATTTTGTATTATTTTCTTTGTTCCATTCATTTCACAGAATAGATTATACGATCGATACGCAGTCCTAGGGCTCCTCAACCCTTTTGCTGCACGTGCTATCGATCTTCAACCCCTTGCAAATAAACATATTATGAATAGCGTTGATTAGGCACCCTTTTCGTATCAACTGGTCACCGGTCAGAGCCGTTCTGACGTAGTTTATGGTGAAACTGTGACAATGACTCATTGTTATCTATTCAATCGATATAACGGCAAGTATTAAACTTGTTATTTCGCAACGAAGCGAAAGGCCGGTTCTCGTTAAGGAGATTGTAGGGAAAAGTTTCAATACTATTATTAGGCGTGCATGAAACATCTGTTAAAATGTTTGTATAACTATTTCTTGGTAACTAGACTTGGTGAGAAACATGGCTTTAATCTATTCTCGTATTACTTAAAGGCTCCCGCAGACAGGCGCGACGCGACAGCGCGACTCAAAAAGAACCAATTTCTATGAAAACTTCATAGAAATTGTTCTACTAGAATCGCGTCGCACCGTCGCGTCACGCGTGACTGCGGGGAGCTTAAAAGTAAATGTTTTTCTCATCAAAACAGTCTACATTTTGTATATTTCCTATAAATGAGTAAATAATTTTCCAAGATGACCAAAAATATCCAATCGTCTTTAAAACCTGTCAAATAATTTTGTACAGGATCAACAATTCCTTGGTCCTTTGATACAAAATTATGCATAAACTAAACGTAACAATAGAAGACCCTAAACATGTTAATGCCATAACAATGGCTACGATTCCCCCAAGAATATTACCAATTTTAAGAGGGCACATTAAATACATCATTCTGATCTATTCAAGGGGACCGAGAAATACAGGTGTGATATTTTCTAGCCTACCTCGTTGGTCGGGTTACTGCTGAGCATGAATTCCCGGGTCGGGAAAAGTATTATTGGGTTATTCTATCTGGAACTTCTCAGTAGCAGTCCGGAGTCTGGTTTGTGCTCAGTTGATGGCAAAAGACCCCCAGAAAGAGCCCCTGTTACATGGAACTTAACTGATAAAAGTAGGTGCACTAATAGGTACACCTCTGCCTAATCCTTCGTGTTGATGTTATGTAATGAGATCTCATAAATTAGAAAATGGTAACTCGCCGGTAATGCGTCATAATCGTTACATCAATGAGTAACACTAGACAAGCCTGTGATTATTATCTACTATAGATGAATGTGTTTTTGAGATGAATTTGTATTCTGTCTTGTTTTTAAATCAAAACCTGTTTGTCACTGATTTATTGTTAAGTCTAGAATTTGTGGCATATCTAGTTAATAAACTAGTCAGTGACCGCGGCAAAAGTATGTTGGTCGGTCAGTAGGACCAATATTTTATAACTTTAATAAATCCGTACGTGTTCTTAAATTATTTGAACAAAGCAAGTTTTAACCAGAAAGGGGGGACCACTTCAATCAATCTGCCTAGCCTTTTCCCAACTATGTTTGAGTCGGCTTCCAACCTAACCGGGTGCAACTGAATACCAGTATTTTACATGGAGCGACTGCCTATCTGACCTTCACAACTCAGTAACTGGGTAATACAATACCCCTTAGTAAGACTGGTTGTCGAGACTTTCGGGCTTCTGACGACCCGTAATGACTGTAAAAGATCCAAGATTACAGCCGAGACCAACGGCTTAGCGTGCTTTCCGAAGCACGTAATTTGCCAAATAGCTTTAAGTTTTAACCAGAAATGAGAGACCACTTAATTTTGGGAATAAACATACAAAAATATAAGGATTAATTTTTAAATTGTACGAATGAATACATCAATAACATGAATGAAAGTAAACGTAAAACAAATTAGCTGCACAAAAATACCGTGTCGGGCACGTAAGCTTATCACAGTTTTGCAATACTAGTCGTTTATCAATATTAAACTGTAATTTCACCGGTCACACACTGCGGTAATTAATTGGAAAGCAAAAGATTGCACGCATCATGCGATTAAAATTAGCGTTTTGCAGAGATTGTGATGACAACGCATGACGGAGAGTAGCCTTGAGAATCTAAAGGATTTATTTGACTGTCTTGCTTGTGTGCAGGGCACATTGGTCGATGGTGTCGAAATTTTGATGAGTGGCGACCGCGTACCGGAACGTAGGGTCCCAAAGCCCCCAAAGCGTGGACCGATGACCTTGTGAAGACCGCAGGAATCCGCTGGATGCGAGAAGCACGGTATCGCTCCAAGCGGCGATGCTTGGAGGAGGCCTCTGTCCAGCAGTGGACGTCTTTCGGCTGAACTGATGATGATTTGACTGTCTTTGTGTCTTTCTATATGTTTTTATTGATAACTCGGTTCTGCATTTTCCTTTACTTATTTATTCACCAACAATTAGCAGCTTTGTTTTAATGCAAACATACAGAACCGCTAAATAATATCCTAAGTGATGAATATTATTTTGATATACGAAGTTTCATCTCCTAATAATTGAATCATCAATTGCTAATTGATCCCTAAGTGGCTTGTAGTGGAACAACTCAGAATAAGATCTGATGTTATTCATTCACTACGTAGCCTTTTTCTTCCTATCTTATTGGCAAGGACTGGAAGGCTTTAAAGCTCATTTTGCATAACAATACTGCAAATTCCACGACGTAAAAGACATTCCAGTCGGATGTCTGGGGCTTTATTGAATCGCTGACGGAGCTACCTAAGTGGGTTTATTTTTTACTTACATGCCTTTTTACCCGACTGCGATATAGTCAAAGGAGGGTTATGATTTTAACAGGCTACATAGCACACATAAGTCTTAATTATACAACGTAATGACGTGTGAAACCGGCGAAAACCGGAAAAAAAATCGACATCGATGTCTTGTTTATACCTTTTTAGGGATCACGTGCACTAGACGGCCTGTCGTGGCCGTCGAGCGGTATTGTATGGTCTGCGGCTAGTTCGTTGCGACCAAGGGCGCGATTTGTATCGGTTTCTATAGTTTACCCGGTCGCTGCAACCACTGGTCGTGGATGTGGCCATCTAGTCCGCGAGATCCCTTAGTTTTGGCATTTTTGTCGTAGTTAGGTTTAATTTTTATCTTTATTATTTCATGCCAAGCCTTGTGGATTTTTATGCCAAGAAGACTCATGTTATCAATGAAAGATCTACGTCAACAATTTAAATCAGTTAACGCAATGAATCATAAGGATTGATGGCCATTTAGAGGCATGAGGAACAGGGTGTAAAGTTCACTCATCTTCTATAGAAAAGGGAGGATTCTCCTACCAGACGGGTGCTGAGTCTGGCGGGCAACTGCCCAACGATTGATGTCGGATGGTCATATATGTCGTTCGCGCGGTAAACTCTATGCAGGATTTGCGTGATGTCAGGTCTTTGTTGCGTAGTTTGCATGTGGCGATGTAGATGCCGGGCCGGCGCACCCTGATCAATCAGCTTGTTACCAGCCTTGACGACAGGCTGGTCATTCCACCACGACATGAGTTATCTCGTACAACTTGTGCCGATACATAAACATCACGCGTGTACTCCCTGAAGGATTATGCAGAGGTGTACCTATAGTACAACCACATTTCGTCATTTATGTTGAAGTCCCATGAAATCTAGACACCGGGCTGCTACTGAGAAATTCCTGATGGAAAAACCACAAAAACACTTTACCCAACCCGGAAATCGAATCCAGGACCTCATGCTCAGCAGTAGCTTGGGACAACTAGACCAACGAGGCAGTTGTGCCGATACCTGTGTGGGCAAAGTCGGGTTACCCTATACGATTGTTCGTCGTAAAATCGAATGAATCATAGTTTTGTAACCGCAACGATTAGATGAAAGTCTGCGATTCAGCATTGTTGCGTGATGTTGTCACTAACGTATTCGCGAACGTTTTGCTTACTGGCAATTTGGTTAATAAATCGTGAATTAAGTTTATATTATTGTTCCTTCGTAAACGTTTATTATGTCAAGTATTTTGCTAAATTGCTTAGTTTATGCAATCGAATACTTCAATTCCTCGCTTATTTCAGTGTCTGTTTCCAAGAATGAATGAGATGCACCGATCTCACAATCGATCCCAAATCGAATGAATCCCAAGATTTGCACTAGCCCCTGGAGCCTCATGCTTCATGGGGCTAAAGAGGCCATTGCATATCAAGGAGTAGACCAGGGGGCGCGGTAATGGTTGGGAAGACGTGCCCTTAGGATATGAAAGGATTTGTGAGCCGTACCGAATATGCATCCTTGAGTAGGCAATGGACACTAGTCCCGCAAATATCATCCTAGTGGAGAGACGGGTGATATTTATTTATGGATGGGCATCTTTTTACGACGTCGCCGCCAGTTGGCTCAGGTCGATCTTCACCGGTTCCAAAGACCAAAATTTTTAAAATGTCTACCTTTTTTCAGCCATCCACATTCGAGTATGAATGTAGAGGGCTAAGAGTAGGGAAGACCAAAGAAACGATGGATGGAATGTGTGGAAGATGATATGGCTAGAAAGGGGGTGACTACCGAGTTGAGGACTAATAGAGAAATAAAAACATAAAAAAAACATAACATCACGCCTGTATTCCCCGAAGGGTTTTGGCAGAGGTGTACCTATAGTACACCCACATTTCGCCAGTTATGTTTAAGTCCCATGTAATAGGGGGCGAGCCTATTGCCATCAACCGGGCACAAATGGAATATGGAAGAAAAAGACGTGTTGGAGTGACCACAAATAAATGGCGTTATGGGCAGGAGAATGATGAGTTCCTGAAATTCAACAGAAAGAATGTTATTACCTTTGCTACCTACTTTGACACTTCCCGTTCATTTCGTGACACAACACAATAATGAATAACTTAAAATAAAAGTTGAGTACTCTCTAAACCAGATTTAGAGTGGATTCACACTGCGTCCGATTCGAATCCGATCCGAATGCGAGAAATGTCGGTCCGAACTAGCCATAGTACTATTTGTATGAGGGGTTGTACACTAGATTCGATCTTTGACCGTCCGAATTTAGATCATTACCAATTCGAATTGAATTCGGATCGGACGTAGTTCGAAACCGCTCTTAAGGTGCAATATCCGGTGAAAGTAATTAACATTAAATTCAATCAAATGATGCATTTGTATTCAAATATGTCAATGTATAATAAGATCAACGAGGTTAAATAACGATATTCAGTCGTTTTGACCGCCGAGACGTGGAGTATGCGGTCATTGCCATTTAAAACTAACCCGACCACCGTAACTTGGTCCTTCGGAGGTCGTTCTCATCTTATCACTACCTAGAGAAACAGCATCGAGTGGGGGAGGTCTATCTAAACTGGTAGCGCGAAGATTTCTTTGAGCAAACTTTTTATTAACGTTTTTGTGTAGTGTGTAGGTTGCTGCATAGATTAAAATGTTTACAACCATCGAGTATCCACTTATACATACTTAATAATAATAATTATAATTATCATAAGTCAATAAGTACGTAATTAGATAAGCCTCTTTGTTACACAAGCCTGAATGTCAACCACACACATGTATCTAGGAACACTTGGCATTAGCGATGGTACCTAACTTGTCATAGATAAAATCACAAGGCTGTCCAGTTACGAGAAGGGACACAAACGAAAGAAAATAAACAAATAAAGCTGTCGCATCCATTTGAACAGAGACCACAATGGATCCTTAGTGTTCCTTTATTAACTTAGAACGTTGCAGAGATAAACGCCTACATAGGTGCGCTAGAGCCGACTAGGTGGAAAAAATACATCAAACCTTATTAGACCTTATATCTTACAACATATAGTTTAAAATAGCCGTGCTCCTACGATCACATTCTTGGCCCAAGGTCGATGCACAACGACCTACGGTGTGCCGTGTTTAAGTGAGCAAATAAAGTATACTAATTATCTTTGGATGCAATTAAAAATTGCTATGGAGCTATTATAAAGAAGCTTCTTTTTATTATTGAAGCTTACTGCTTATTATTGTGTTCGGTATCGAGAAGGAAACGTGACTGAGAATCGATAATTCTGAGAATTTCGCTAGTCATAAACCCGAGCTCACACTATGCTTGTCGGTAATTTATAGCCGGATATTTAAGTTTCAAAACTAGTAGTAGAGTTGAATATTTTAGACTTATGCTAATAAGTTACTCATAATTTGACAAAATTTTGATGGATGGAGAATAAGAGAAAAGCCAGGAATGATTTGAAAGAGAAGGAAGTGAATGATAGCGTGACGGCTGACAGGGGAGAATGGAACAAAAAAACGGGTTGCGCCGAACCCACGTAACATTGGACAAGGGCTGGAAGATGATAACAATGATAGTGAATTTGACTATATTCTGACGTCAAAATCAAGATGAATATGTCATTTCTTTAAATAGCTAGTCGAAAAAATGTTTACAAACACAGTGCCAAAAATAGATAGATCTGTTTACGTTTACAAAACCCCCAAAAAACAAGAAACAACACGCCATGACTCCGATTAAGTATTCACGTTTTTTAGGGCAATGAGTCATACCGGAACCGTAGTCGACGTGATAAGGTCAAAGTGTGTCCCAAGACCGTGTTCAAGTTCAAAGCGATTATTTCTTAAAGTTTATATTAAGAAGTGAAATTTCTGACACTTTACAACTTCCCCTTTAAAGACCTTGAAGCTGAAAGGTTTATTTCTTATTTCTTTTGCCTATCGAGTTTCTTATCAAGGCCTTAGTAATCGAGGCGAAAGAATTATTAATATTAAATACAAAATTGTCTTTTTCTTTTTAACACTAAACAATGATTCTGTTTTATATCTTTCTAGAGAACTTAAATGTGATTGGTACCTTGTGAGTTTTAAAAGGTATTCGGTTATTTTACTTATTTTATTATTGGTAAGGTTTTTTATTTCAATATCAAGATAGTTAATTGATTCAGGCGTGACCTTGCGGAAATCCATTATAAAATACAATAGAAGTGGATATATTTAGTAACCTGTTCCGCTTAGCTATTTCTAAAATCTTAAAAAAAAGCCCAGAAAGAAATTGACACGTGTTTCACCTCTCAACGAGGCATTCTCAGGATGACGATTGACTTGTCGCGAACTCGAACACGGTGTGTTGCCACACAATCACACAACTCTCATCCAGCTGCTACCAGCCACCCAGCAAAGATTCGCGGTCTCCACTCAAGAAGTTACATCTACCCCAACGGTCATCTGTTCTACGGCTAATAATGGCCGGCTCATTGCCACTTCAGCTTGCTTATTCAACAACAATAGATTCGTTATTTCTAATTGTATAAATTTAATTTAGTCATAGTTACTTAGCTCATAATATTAACTGACCTACTTTTTAAAATTAGTCCAATCTCCCCCATACATCGAATGAATGGCCTAGTTAATTTCAACTGAACTAATACGTTTAATATAATTGTGTAACATGGCCAGTTTGACGTGGAAGCTTAATTAATTACTTTCGAAGTAAGTCATCATACCATATGGGGTAAAAAAATTCAATAAACCTTTTTATAGGATAACCTGATGCGTTTAGGTACTTTACGTTTTCGATACACTAAGCTATTTTAATGTAGGAATGATTTGAAATTGAATTGTGAGGGACGTACCTAAACCGCTATATTTTACGACTAGGCAATAATGTTGACGCACTGGGCAGTCGTTGATTAATTCGTTATAGTTAGAATTGTGTGGTCTCCTATCACTAGGAAAAAATGTTATAGGCAAACTCAATAATGAAGATGATGAACCAACACAACTTGGCTTTATTATGACAGAAAGTAAAAGCTAAAATCAAGACATGACCAAAAACCTTGAAACATTTTACCTAAGACTAGACATGAAAACGTCAACAAGATAGAGGTTGTTAATACTGTAGAAATAACCCCGTGTGCGCACGACACAACGATTTTTTATCTCGCACTGGATTTTTAACTTCGCGCGTCACTAAAAGACACTGGAATTTTTAACTCTCAGTGCGTTGAAAATCCAGTTCGCGATTAAAAATCGCCCGTGAGTACGAGGGCTAAAAGAAAGCATATCGTCAAGAGAACAAATAAAAACTAAAAAAATATATAAAATGGAATATTTTGATAAAATCGCGGCTATGTGGGAAATTATCAAATAACTTCTCCCGCTCTGGGCGGAGCGCGAGGCCGTTTCAGACTCTTATTGACTAAAACCCACCCGTGTTCCTTCAGTTGCCATGTTGCCAAGGGCCACATCTGAGTTTGTTTCGGCCTTTCTTCTCACAGTAGTCAGATAGGAAATGCTGAACTCATCTAGCTTATTTATATTTTTTTTTAAATATGACGTGTAAAAGTGATTCCGATATCCTATTTACAGAATAAACAATTTCATTTCATTTCACGGGGATACCGTGAAATGAAATTGTTTATATTTAATTTCGGACTTTCCCGCTACCCCCCATCAGTTCTGCTGACATCTCTTAGACGCAAGCGTGGAACACAACGCGTCGTCGACCCGGGCCTAGTCCTTTTCGAACGGCGAGCTACCCATTGCTCACGGCGTTTCCTGCGGCGGTTAGGGCCGTGAGGGTGCGAAACTTGCCGCCTCCTCCTTAGCGAGTATTGCTGCGTGGCAGAAGGATGTGACGGCCTCCCATTCCCTCTCGCTCCGTACCATGGCCGGTCGCGAGAGATCACCGCCGCCGACCGCCTCCACGAGGACACGGCGGCGGTGCTCTGTCCAAGCCGGGCAGTCCTCCACCGTGTCCTCCGGGCGAACCACACAAAGGTGACACCCAGGCGTTTCCTTCCGCCTAATCCCACTGGGTTGCGACAACCGCACTCTCCAATAACGCCATGAAATCCCGCCGGAGCTCTGTCCGCTGAGCCGTGATTTCTCGCGGCAGCAGGGTTAAGCCCCGGCGTTTTGCCTCCTCGCGCCACTCGTGCGCGAGGACTTTTACCTCCAGATCCCATGCCGGTAATATCGGCAAGGAGGCTCGCCTCCTCACAGGAGATCGTGCGGTATCTTCGGGCCAGCCGGATGGCCATGTCAAACCCCACCACAAACAACATCGGAGAAAATAATCTCTTTCAGACTTCATAAAAACTCGGTTGAATAAAGACAGCTTATATCCCTCAAAGATAATATACTCACAATTCATTTTACTAATGTTTTTGAAGTAACTGCAGCAAGTACTTCAAAGGAAGGTAATGTAAACATGGCTGACAGTACCATATCACTGGCGACTATGTTTACGTTAAGTTGAGCGCATTGCCTCACGTCTCCTCAAAGGAACATGCTTTCAAAGTACACTATGTTGCTAGGAAAGATGTTTACTTTGAACTTTGTTAAAGGTACTGCTATAGATAGAAGAGTTTGCGTTTGCTGCGGATAAGACTGCGAAGACATTCGTTGATAACTGGACTATCCTTAAGAATCCTTCGTGGTTGGTAGATATGAGGGTCAAATGACAGTAGCTCATTGTCAAATACTGGAGTTCATTACATCTAGTAGGTAAACTGAAGACGACGAGCAAATGAGCGTACAGAAAGTAAAACAAATTGCAGGAGACAGCAGTATGGAGAGCGCATAAAGTCAAAATTGCGGAACGCAGTCATCTCAGACAAGAGAAAGCGACTGAGAAAAAGAAGTGACCGCAAGCTACAGACAGTTATGAAGACCAGGGAAGATGAGGAAAGTTGGTAAGATCAGGCTAGTCCACTGGAGTCCACTGCAGAAAAAATATCTAGAATTTATGTAGAGGACCGGAAAGCGAGCCATCCACCGCCAGCTTAACTAAGTTAGTTTAAGGTTAGTTTTACCAGTTTTTCATACATGTAGGTGCGGCTCGCTAAATTCTAAATAAAACATTTTCGTTAAAAGACAACTACGCTACAACAGTCGCAGTACCTCTCTAGGATAAAATTAAATTATAAAACGCAGACGTTCTCAAATACTGTCCTTGGAACCTTTTCCATCAATTTTAAACAGCTTGCATGTCTTGAAAAGGGATTTACCAAAAAAAAAAAGTTAACAGAACGAAATTCTAAAAAGGATATCCAAGGCTTTTGCAACCCTTAGATACGAGTCCGTTCCTAGGCGATCCCGCCAGACATATTGAATATAATGTAATGGAACTTTTAGGGTCGACGGCAAATATTTGATGGCAGACAGAATTTAAGTGGAATTTGGACGGAAATTATGGGAAGAGTGATTTTATGTCTGAAGATTTCGCCCAGACTTTATTTGGGTCCAGACATTGTATGGAGTAAATTGACATGGAACTGTTCTTATAGTTGCAGAAATGAAAAAAATAATCTTATAATTAAAAGAGGTCTAGGCAGTGTTATCTACAAGCTATTACAAGGCTGTTATTGGAAGCCAGGACACTAACTACAGTTAACTTATAAGCACTGATTGATTAATTGACCCACTTCGAGTACGAAGCTATGATTCACCAATCACCAAGTATTTGTAGAGCTCCTTAATGAGCACTAACTGGAGGCTCTTGCATATAAAGTGCATCTAATTTTATAATTGAACGCAAATAGAATTGATATTAGAGAGAGTTTGCATTCTGCTTTCGCTCTTACGGGGAATGGCGTGATGATATGTACGGCATTTCATGGATCGTCGATCTATTGAACGTGACATTTGGATGATTCTTCAAAATCTATTCAGTATTTCTTGAGATATGCAGGGACAGACATACTGTCAGCTAAAATCATAACCCGTTTTGCCACTGCTTCTCGGAGGATTGAAATATGTGTTGGTTAAAAAAATGTATTCATGATAAATTAATTACATGAAATGATGATGTGGATATATTTAGTAACCTTTTCCGCTTAGCTATTTCAATTACATTATTTTAATTACATGTTTCCAGACCATTGCCCGCGATAACAATTGTGCATTTAGCTATTAACTATGAAAAAAAAAAGTAGATGCTAACACGACTGTTGGATAAAAAACTTATGGAAATTACCATCCACAACAATTTGCATATTCTATCTCTCACTCTGGTATTTAAATTACTTTGAAAGAGTCATTACATTTGTTGTTTACAATGTTTTTATCAGAATATTTTCACGATTCATAATATTAATGAGCTAAAAATAATAACTGACAGTGATAAAATTAAATAAATGCAACTAAATTAATACTTTATTAATTTACAGTAGTTCAGTTTGCAATAATTACCTTGATACTTAATTGCTAGTGACCTATCATAGCGCCACCCGCATATTGATAACCGCTACAGATGATGATGTCTTGAAGTTCTAGATTACTTTAAAGATAATAACTGCGCCTCTCGGTTTCACCCGCATAAATCTCGATCCCGTGGGAATATCGGGATAAAAAGTATCCTATTCCTACCCAGGTCATGGTCTACCCATGTGCCAAATTTCATCAAAATCTGTACAGTCGTTTTAGCGTGAAAGCGTAACAAATAAAAATACAAAAAGGGAGTTTGTTGCGCCATTTCTTCCCAGCGAAAGCATTAGGAAGTGATGAAGGGACGGCGTTTTGGGGGCTGTCTTATACAATTTCGTCGTTCTTCGTAACTTTTGATTTTCTATTTATTATATTTGCAACAATCGGACGTTTGTAAGTTCTGCTTCCAAAACCCATAGTCAAAATCCACAAGAAAGAGGAATGTTGGTACTTTAGGAGGCTCAATGTGATTCAAGGGCTCTAGTAGGTCAAATAATCATAAATGATTCAATAAGACATTAATAGGCTTTCACCACAAAATACAATTTGAGGTTTTAAACTAAGGAAAACCGACCAAGAAAACAATTGAATCACAAAACAACATGTGCACACCATTGGCTAAGCAAAAGATAACCTATTTGGTTATTCAATATCTATAGCATGTACACAGTGTACAAAACATGTCAAGGCGAGCATATCGACGTCTTTTGAATACTAAAACATGTGTGAACAAAATTGCCTGTTGGGTAACTGGTGACGTGTTGGATATTTAATGAGGTAGTCTGTGTAATCACACCTCAGTTTAACGTTGTATGGAGTAAAACTGCTAGCTATGAGATTACTTGGGCTTGTTCATATTAGTCATTTCTTCATTGGAGTAACAAAAGATGTATTGTAGGTATATGTATCGTAGTAAGTAGGTAGTCACACACACACACACACTCACACTCACACACACACACACACACACACACACACACACACACACACACACACACACACACACAACACACACACACACACACACACACACACACACACACACACACAAATACACCGAGAGCTGCTAAATTAATGTTTAATTTTTTTTTTTTCTATAAACTCTTTTTAACCTCATCATTGTACAGCTATCGATTAAGGGAGGAATGAGACAGCTCCGCACAAGTACTTACTGGGGCTGCCTCAATTTATGTATGAAACAATATTTTTGTTGAAATAAATATATTTGTAAGTATGGCTTCATTTATTTCAGCTTCGATATACACTGGTGCAATGGATAACCAGGTGATGGGTTGCTAGTTGGTATATGCTAATTTGACGCGAATACATTAATTAATAAAGGGATGCAAAAGTGTTTCAATTTGTTACAATAAAGCGAATTTCCATACTAATAAAGATTAAACTGATAAGCTAAAACGTGCACCTCACCTATCAACACAACTGATAATATTTTATAATATCCTTTGCCTTGACTCTAACTAGGGTTGCCAACATTTTTATATCAAATTAAGTACTATCGAAGCCATTGCCAGTAAAAATATAGAAATGGTGAAAGAATAAAAATAAATATAGTAGGTGTGTTTCAAAAACATATTTTTCTTTAAATGCATATTTTTTGCTCCTATGAACCTTTATTAACAGGTTTTTTTCTTATCTATTTTTTACTCTCTGAATAAGATGTCAAAATACCATTGATTCAGCTTATAAGACATTACTAGCCCTATTGCGATCATCTCGCCATTTTGTACTCAAATAAAAATATAGTAGTTTCGTCTACTACAGTGAAAACCGTTTATAACGATTTCGAAGGGACCGTTGGATAACGGTTGTTATAGCCGATAGTCGTTACAACCAAAAACTATGTAAAGTAAACAAAACTTAGTATCTCAAAATTTCGTTGTAATAACGCCGTTTTAAGCGAAGTCGCTACAAACGGTTTTGACTGAATATTTTTTCTTGAGAAATATATTATTTAGGCCTCTAATAATATAGCAGGCTACTATATTATATAGTAGGGTTGGCAACCCTAACTCTAATGCTGGTACCACACCAACGGGAAACGCGTTAACGACGTTAACCCGTAGGAATAAAGTCCATCATCGCGATAATCAACGGCGATTCCCGTTGGTGTGGCCCCAGTATAACTGATAAACATACTGGAGAGAGAGACTCAACAAACTTGTGAAGAAGTAGAGAGAATTAATTACTTAATTAAGCATTTTTATACCCTCGAAAAGATGGCAGGATGACTTGGTGAGGACGGCTGGAAAGACATGGACTAGATAAGCAAGGAACAGGGGAATTGGAAGGGGTCGGGGAGGCCTCTGCCAAAGGGCTCAGAACTGATAATTAAACATGTTTTGTACTTCAACTATCACTCTGAAATAAGGAGGCTATAAGTAAATAAATCCAGCAGTAAGTTTACACTATAATGAACTTGAATCACAATAGCAGTGGCTAGGGCTTACAAATTATTTTAAGATTATCATGTCAACTGTTTACGAATTTAAAAAAAGACAGGGCAATCAGTTGGTGATTCATACAGCTATGTACATTAGAATTAATTATCTTTAATGAACCAAAGTCATTATCATTAAATTATTAATTAATTAAAATTATATTACATTTCTTGATTCTGTTTATGAATCATGTGACAACTTATTCAAATCTAATCAACAAAAACTATGATGTATAATGTGATTGTATTTAACTGACAATCTGTATATGGAAAAGAAATAGCATGCATCAATTATTGTTTTTGTGAGGAAAGTTTTTGAGTATGAACGTGGATGACTATAAGAGTAGGTGCAGACCAAAGAAACGGTGGATGGACTGTGTGAAAGATGATATGGCTAGAAAGGGAGGGACTACCGAGATGACGACTAATTAATAGAGAAGTATGGAATAAAACAATATGTTGGGGCAACCTCAATTAAATTGGGATATGGACAGAAAAATTATTATGATGAATTTAATTCTAAATGTAAATCAACGAAACTCGCTATACTAAAAAAAATTGTTGCCAAACATTGTCTACTGATTTACCTCCATGACAGTACACAACTGATGGCCGTCCAAAATGCCTGCCCTTTACCACTTCTTAGTGCTCTAGGTGGGCAGAAGTGGCGCAGGAAACTTCCCAGCAGCACAACTGTCTGTTCAGTTAGAAGAACTTGATTCTATACAATAGAATTCAAAGTAATTTAAAAATCATTTGAAATTGAAGAAATGATGTTTTAAATATGTTTAGCACTAATTACACTTAGTAATTTGTGATGCAAGCAGGCCTCATTTCAATTTTTAAAATATCATTGTAGAAGAAAAAGATATCCATCCATAACCCTTTTTATTTATTTTGCGTTTATTTATCTAGTTTTTATATATTTATTTAATGACATATACCATAATTTATAACGAAAACGAGCGCGTAATATTTCATGAACAGACCTTCGGGCGTATAGATATTATTGAAAAACTTCTAGATGTATTTACTTACTCAAAATAAAATTATTTGAACTTTTCAATAAATTATCTATCCCTGTACGGTTTCTATTTTGCCATTTTCATACTACATAAGTTATTTATTTCAACACTAATTTTAACTCATCTTTAGGCACAAAGATGAGTTAAAATTTGTGTTGAAATATGGAACTTTCGATGCTCACAACTTCCAAACCAATACTTTTTTCCCAATTTTGCTTCCATACACGGCTAGATAATGACAAGGCAAATTGATATAATTTTTAGTTTTGAACGTACACCATCAAACAGACGAGCAATCACCATACTACGTTTGTATGGAAGAATGACTGACTAGTGTACCCTATAGTACAGTAGTTTATTATGCTTTTGCAGTTAATACTTTGCATGCAACGGACCATCATTGTCTGCATAAGTAATGAGCTGTCGGCATGCATTGTGAAGTTCTTCATATTAATTGTTATATTAATATTTTCTTACTAATAAGTATGCTAATTTAAAGTTTTGCATGTTATGCAATGTTTGATTGTAGTTTTACTTTACCTAATTGAGTGTGTGACATAGGACAACCTTATCAGCAGATTGCAGGAAAGCACTGGACATTATTTATATAGGTTTGGGTTGAACAGCAACCTAATTGCGTAATACTATCAATCACAATCGGAATGATTTCGAAGGATATTGCTAATCCATTGCTTTATATGTTCGAAAAGTTTGTCTGCTCAACAATGTAAATAATGCAATGAATGTTGTTGAACTGTCTAAATGAAAGCCATTGCTACTGTAAGTTTGTTATACAATTACCCCCCAGAAATACAGTTGAATCAGCTATTTAGTATACAGGCAAAAATATTTATCATTCCACTGCACGGCCAATATTATTTTTTAAAGTGTGTGTTAAATTTATGGCATAATTAAGAGGACTTATCCTAACTAGTGAACTAAAACACCTAATATATTTAGTTTTAGATGTAAAAAAAGTATTTAAATAAACAGTAATATTGCCATATTAATCAAAACAGTGAAATATTTGACATCTATTTGCGATGTTGCCCACCTTCAGAATAAACGCTCTTAAGAGAGTAAAGGAATTAACTACACAGCACATGCAAAGCATTGTCTTAAAAAGTAATCGCAAGTTAGCTGTCTGTATACCAAATAGCGTCCGTGACTGATACACATAGAAGAGAATAAATTCATGTTTGTTTCTCTTTACCTCATTATAATAAATTGTATATCTTTCTAATAAGAATCAAAATATAAAAAAACATTATAGAAGCAACTAGCTTCCACCAGAGGCTTCGCCGCAAGTTATATTTTTATAAATTATAGCTTATGCGTCCATCTTATTATTGAACTATAGGAAAAGGCAAAAAAAAAATAGAAATTATAGCCTATGTATGTTCTATTTTTTTTATATTGTTTAGTAACCCCAATGATATTAATTAAAGCATTCTACTAGTGAAAGAAAAAATTGGTCCAGTTGTTTTTGAGTTTATCCATTACAAAAAAAAACAAATCTTTTCTCTAAATTATTAGTGTAGTTATGGTTTAAAATTCCATACAGTGGGTGTGCAAATTCAATACTTACTAAAATATTAGCATACAATTATCTATTGATTGTACATACTTCATACACCTTGGCTGTATGTTAGTGTATCAGTGCAATGTTAAATACTTTCATAGTAATAATAATTGAGTGCCTACTATCAGCAATAGATAACAAATGATACTGGCCATTTACTTACTGCGGTTTACACTGCAGTTTCTTTTGTTCCATAGAGTAACTTGTAATGATGCTGGCCTGTTTATTCTAGTCATATTTACTGGTGTTTATGTAGGCCAAGTTATTTTGTAATGTAAAATAAACAATGTATTGAATAAATACCTATATACCTATTAATCTTTCAGTTTTCCTTATTTCTGTAAGTACACAATAGGGAAGTTAATGAATAATATAATTAATAAATACTTCATAATTACCATATTAATTACCAACCTAAAGAGCTAATAATATAGAGTGAATCTATAGAACTTATTTAACTCGAGGTCTTAACCAAATTCAAACATAACTTTTTTTTCTTGTTTACGATACGGTCAAAACAGCGTAAGTATTGATCAATACACGATGGTTCAATCCGATCGTACCGAAGTCGCCGGTTTTAACGGGAACATTGGAGGCAATGAGCGAATAAGACGGACCACACGCGGCCTCGGAAAACACACGTTAAAAACGCGTACGCTAGCATTCCTTTTATGGCAAACTGTAAATCGAATATTGCAAAACATTTTTACAAATAAGCATGCCCCAAGTTGAAACGCCGACAAATCAATTCTGATCTAGCATTATCTGAATGAAAAGTAACAAACATACCTGTTCAAACTGCTCCCTGATCTCAGTCCTCTCCTCGTCGGTCAATTTTGAATTATCTGCCATCGTCACACAAATAAAATCACTAAAACAAGGATCACATCGACAATGTAACGAGTGTTTGAAAAACGCTCTTTTCACAGTTCACTTACGTACTAGCAATGTATGTATAAAAATAAAAATGTAATATAAAAATCACAGCACTCGACAACTAGTGTAAGCGAAGGAAGCGCACTTTAAAATTACCACAAGTCTCGCAACGCGATAACACGAAACGAGTGCAAATTAATAAATACGTCAAGTCAACCGACCACTGCGCAGGGGCTGTGTAGTAAGGAGGAGTGGTCGATCACTTGGTTTATCGATATCGACGATATGAGACTGCAGCTGTTTGTGTTTGCTTAGTTTTACTGCAACCTTTCGGAAATTATCACTACGGAAAAATTATAGCAGTCATACAAAATACACGATGGATACGACAATTCGGACGGTTAGCAACGAAAGCACAGCATTGAGTGTCAGTCAGTGCGCTTACAGTTACGGACAGACATATTCATTATTGAGCATTAGTTACTTATTAGCATGTAAGAAAGAAAGAAAGAAAGAAAAAACGTTTATTTGCGGTAAACATGACGCAAAAAAAAAAAAAAACATGCACACATACATGCACACATGTGCATACATGTGTGTCGAAACATTGCTAGTAATGAGCATGCTTTTTTAATTTATGCTCAAAAACCAACAGTCATTTGATTTTCGAGCGTGTTGAGGCGCGGGTGGATGGAGGCGTGCCCTGAGCACGTCTAAACAGTTTTTCCTAAGAGCATGCTTCATTATTTACCTAAATTTGTATTTTTGCCATGTTTCTAAATCAAAATAATAGTATTTTTCATACAAAGCGTATTCTTTTTATTCCGTTGATTTTAGAAAAAATCAACCCCTAATAACTAAGAAAAGAGAAAGAAGTATGCTTAAAACAAGCGTGTTTAGCAGTTTATTACTAGTAATGTGAACAACTGCAGTTTCATAAGCATGCTTTCTTAAGACCATGTGTGTCACTGCAGAACAGTTAAAACGGTATCAGTTCCATTTGACTTGTTTTTGAAAACTATAAATAAAATGTAACTATGCAAGAATATTTTACTTAATATTTTGTACTTAATATTTTGTAAATTCATTAGAGCGTAACTAAATGGGTAATGTCACAAACAGCTGTCAAATATTTCACTGTTTTGATTAATTAGGCAATATTACTGTATGGAAATAAGAAATATGGCTAGATTACTAGAATCTAGAATATTAATGAATTGCAATTATAACACTGAATTTGATTTTGTAATCGTTTTAGGTGTAAAAAAAGGTAATTAGAAAGTTTTTACAAACTTTTTTCCAGCTAAAACTAAATATTCGCTGTAACGATATTAATTATTGCATTTCCTAATCAATATTTTTTTTTCACCAGTTATCCATATTTCTTATTTACATACAACAATATTGCCAAATTAATAAAAATAGCGAAGTTTTTGACAGCTATTTGCCTACTTTCAGTTTATACTCTCTCAGGTTTATTGGAAGAAACTCGTAAAATCATTTTTGAGATGTCAGCGCGGTAGTCAAAATCGTCAGATTTTTTTATCGAATTTATTTTTTCGTTTTTATTGAACATCACTATTGCTAGCGTTCCTGAGCGAAGTTGCCAGATGCGATTGAATTATTTATGCAAAAAATTAAATGTGATGAAATTATCTCATTTTCAAGTTCTAAAAATAATATCCTTTATTCATTCGTACAAAATGAACATCTTTTTAATATTATTTACAACGCTTATCAATTTTCAATGACCTAAAAGCCTATTATTTAAGCTACGATTGATTTAAAAATAAAAGTGAAACTTATATAAGCGCCATCTATTAACGAACATTTGGGAGAATTTAGCGTGGAACTTGAGGTACATGCAATTGTAGTTAATTTCGCTACTCGGTACTAGATGGTGCTACAACACATAATCAAGAATGTTCTGGAAAATACTTTAAGTTGTACTGCTCTGTGATTGGCTGAAATAAAGAGCGGGAAACTTCTACAAAGTTCGATGCAGGGGTAGTCAAGCAAAAGGTCGGTCGAATATTTTGTTTTGAAGATAACCACATATTTATCACAAAATATAATCTAACATTATGCGTAAAAATATACAATACACTTTATTATTCTTACGCTAGCTACAGTACTAGATGATGAGGTTTATTTATAAACGTTGCTTAAAGTTAAGTGACGTTCAAACATCAAAAATGTATCGTTAAACAGTTGCTAATCATTACTTAACTTTAAGCAACGTTTATAAATAAACCCCAATGTCATAATATGATACACGCATTTTATAATGTTGAAAAGTATTTTATTCTACTAATACAATAAATCAATGATCTTGTCATCTTGTGACGATGATGTGTCATGTTTAAATACCACGTTCATAATTGGTTTGTGAACTTGGGGAAACCCAGACTATATACCAAAGAATACTCTGTCTTTTAGAATTCTACTTCTAAATTATAAACAAAATAACCAAACTTTATTAAAAATACGGGAATTGGCAGTTTACAATATTATCAAATTATTATTTGTTATAAGTATATAAAATAATAATGAGATCTAATTGTTTCTCAATACGTTCTGGAGGTATAACGCATGCTTATTTAAATTGCTTTACATAAGAATGTTTACATTCTAATTGGACTCAATCTACCAAAAATACCTACCTGTAATTTTCCTAGGTTTTTAAAGTTGATTTTCACTGAGATGAGACTGCAACTAGATTTGAACGTTTTTAATTACGGAAATTGGCCTACTGAAATTATTATCCCAAAATAATATCTGGTTTAATCCAATGAGTTGACACCATTTAAAATGTATGTATGTGTACAGCAGAATAAAAAAAATTGTGACCTTATTTAGATAAATTAGCAATCGAACATGACAGATTAAATAAAAACTTCAAACATTGCTAGCGACCCGTAGATTGAGCTTCCCTAAAATCGTGAACATTCCACAAAGTTCTCGTAGATGGCGCTACCAGTTAAAAACAGTTGCACGCGTCGAAACGTCATCAGTTCAAATTGAACAAGCGAGTGTGAAACGAATGTTCCCTGTGATCAAGCTGCGATCCTACAAATTCTATTAAATTTCGAAGTTATCCAGTGTAAAACTAATCAATAAAGATGTCTCTGCTACCATTCTTGTTTGACTACGAGTTGAACCGTCCCCGCCTCGTTGACCAGCATTTCGGCTTGGGGCTGACACCGGAAGACCTTCTCCACGCTGTCGGCGGTCCTGTGATAAGCAGGGAATACTACAGACCCTGGCGCCACCTCGCAGCAGCTTCCAGAGACGTCGGCTCCAGCATCAAGTCCGACAAAGAAAAGTTTCAAGTGAACCTAGACGTGCAGCATTTTGCGCCGGAAGAAATCAGCGTGAAGACTGCCGATGGCTACATAGTCGTCGAAGGGAAACACGAGGAGAAAAAGGACCAGCATGGCTTCATTTCCCGTCAGTTTACTCGCCGCTACGCGTTGCCAGAGGGCTGTGTACCCGAGTCGGTGGAATCTAGGCTGTCTTCCGACGGCGTTTTGACAGTCACGGCGCCTAGGAAGGTGCCTCTTGCTGTCCAGGGTGAGCGCAGCATTCCCATCACTCAAACTGGGCCGGTGCGCAAGGAGGTCAAAGATCAGGCCAATGGTGACAAGTGAAGTGATGTGATCTTGTTTTAATTTTAATAATTCCTCAATGTTTTCCCTATTTCTAAGACTGATTGTTTTTAAGCTAATAAATACTTAGTTATTTAAAATGTTTTTGATTTTATCTGTTCGGGGGTGCCGCGACAATTGAGCTTTGGTGTTCAAAGTATCAAAGTTAAACCATTGCAAGCAAGTGGGTAACATGTAACTATGTAGGTATTTATCTACCTATTTGAGCAGACTTATGCCCTCAAGTTTCAGTAGCTGAATTAAATCTAAATCATACATATGTTTAAATGGGAAAATTTTATGTTAGTAAAGGAACCGTATTCGAAAACGCTCCCGTTATTGAGATTCGGAAGTGCCAGCCAGAAGTACGGAAATTCAAGCTGACTGGACACAGATTTTTGCATTTTGCTACTAAACCGCTGTACGTATCACAAAACTTTTTAGCTCGATGCCTCTCACAAATTTGTGATGCCCATTAATATGCAAAAAGTCAAAAAGTCGTCAAAATCACTTCCGTTACCGAGATTGAGAGACCAGCGAAAAGTGGTTTTTCAAGCTGGCTGGACACGTTTTCGAGATCGATTATCTAAGATTCTGTAACGTCACAAATTCTGAAATAAGAATGTTTAGCCGTCACATAAGTTGTAAAACTTCTAAATACGTGGACCGGAGGTATCCAGACCGCTTGCCGTGCTTGCGAAGAAGGACAATCGAATCACAGGCACGGAATGTGCTTTATTTAAAAAAATTGTATTTGCCTATTTTGTTTTAGTAATATTAATAAATAATTTAAAAATTCAGAAAAATAAAATGCCTTAATTAATGATCATTTAATAATATTTATTTTTGCTATTATTTAACAAATCTTATTTTACTAGAAAAAATTATATTTAATTTTCAATTTGATTAATAATATACAGTTATCATAATTGTATGTCGGAAATACGTTACAATACGCGCCACGAAAGATGAGACTTGACCGCGCCTCCCGCCGCTCCTTCCGCTGCCCCGATGACGCCCCGGCGCGGACTTCATACCGCTAAAGAGACCTATAAATCGTCTACTGCGCAAGTCAAACCACGTGGTGTGTCAAGTCTCATCTTTAGTGGCACGCACTGTACTGAGTTAACTAATCTGGACACCAGCGCCGCCTAGTGTCGTTCGACAGAGTCTGAACATAACGCTCGGACCGGCCGGACCGGAGCTGAGCAGAGTTCATCGGTGGCAGTCAAGCAGTGAAGACGTTTAGAAACTGTCGCGCATTCCGAACAGTCGTGTCGTGTACCTACACTGTGTTGAATTACTAGTGTGATTAATTTGATACTAAATTATAATTGATCTGAACTGCAAACGGTTTTTCTATTGCGCAATAACCAACACTACCCATAGTAGTTAAAATATCGCTGACAATAACGGAAGAGTCACATACCTGCCTCCGTTATATATTTATATTTTTCCCAAAATTTTTCCAACAGACACAAACGGGGCCCTAGACAAGTGACATCCTATTAACGCAAACGATAAAATAGGAAGCGCTAGGAATAAACAATAGTTTTAAAAGTGAACGTATATCTACATCATACGTTCTAGTTATAACTTGAGTGTATGGATTAATGTTATAAAGAAAACGTTAAATGGAAACCCTCGAATTATAACATCTACCGATTAGACACTCTACATAATGATAGTGACTCGGACGATAGTAGATGACAATTTCATCGCAATTCACATGTGCTCTCTGGCTAGTTCGTCAAACTGCCGGTATATGTATGACGACGTTCTGTAAAGCGATGTTTCGAATCTAAGTCGAAACAATGAACTCTTTTTGAAGTATTCTTTAGATTCATCATCATTTCTGGTCATCATCGATTCAGCCGTTTTAGCATGAAAGCGTAACAAACAAACAAACTTACTTTCGCATTTATTAGTTAGGGATATATCATCAAGCTTAATTTAATCATATCAATTTTCTCAACATCGTTTTATTTTAAATTCATTTAAGGATTTAAATCAAACTTTCATTTTCAGTATACAACAAAATATTTGAACCTGTTGCCGATTCGTCCAGAATTGAACCTTTAAGGGAACATAATGCAAACATAATCACTCTAACCAATTCAGAAATGTAAATGTGCGAGTCTTCAAAACAAGAAGGCGATCTGAAAAGCAAAATACTGATAAGGAAACTAAAAAGTAGTACGAACAAAGTATATAGATTACAAAAAACTGTAAACCATTAAAAAAATGAAGCATTTTTAAATGTTATTAGTAACAATGACACATTCAAAGAAATTCTCAATAAAAAAATGAGTTCAAGATTTTCACTGTTACTGCAAGGAGAACTGCAGAATTATAAGAGGAAGAAACCAGGGCGCAAATGGAACATGAGGCTAAACTAATAGCATTGAGGCTCTATAAAAGGTCACCGACAAACTGCAAATTATTGAGGAGAATTATTTGTTTACAAGCACCCAGCACATTAAAATCCCTCTTTACAAAAAATGGAATTTTTTCTAGTCGCCCCTTCCAAAATGTTCTCGTATAGATAAGAACGGGCAAGAAACTCCAGTGTTACTCTTTTAAGGGCCGTTTTTTCAATCCTCAGTTAAATCGTTGAATAGTTATTTAGCGTATAAAATTATCTGGCTGTTTATCAGGCGAATAAATATTTCAATTTTTCAATCGTACAATAACTGAAGAATAATATTTAACTGTGGTCTTTATTAACCAACTTCACACTATCATGTGCAAGCGAGATGCAGAGATACAGTATTCAACGTGTTAGATAAGAATAGAAACAAAACGTATGTTTGAAATTTTGCCGAGATTTCTAATCTTTTGTATATCATCTGTGCTTTTGTTTAGATCCACAGATGGACAGCAATTATGGCGACCCTTTTTTTGTTGTTGTTTGTAGCTAAGTTGATAGGAGTGGACACGTATTTACATAAAATGGATCAGTTACAACGAAATTTGCTGTGTGTTAACGGTGTTTTCGACTTGGTACTAAAAGTTGAGCCTAGTTTAAAATTGTTACATAATGTCGTCCCGAAAACGTAAGAAAATTAATATATTTCGAGGCATTTCAAAAAAACTAACGTTATTTGAATCAAAAACATCCATATTTTCAACAATACAAGAGCACGAAAACACGCAGAGGCAAAACATTAAAACCCCAAACAAAAAAAAACGATAAAACATTATTTATTCCCTAGAATAAGGCTTGAAGGGATAGTTAACTTTATTTCTCAGTTACGGGCTTTATTCGTCAGATACGGACTATCTGGCTATTGAAAATACAAAATCATGCTATCAATGGAATAAACGCTAATAAAAAAACAGTTTTTTGTCAACATCTTATTAACTATTATACATAGCGGAATTGTTCAAATACCAAAAGAAAAGTGATTTTTTACATTCATTACAATACACCTTAAAATCTAATGGTAACTTCTCATATAACCATAGGAAATGAATGAAAAAAATTGTCAGAGTGTAATCGGATCTCTAAATATCGAATATGCAATAAAGTTGAAACTATCGTAATAGCACATTACTATTTTATTCGCCGGGGTCGGCAAATAATACTTTTGTGGTCTTATTTAAACTTCACAATTTAGAAATAAAGTTTTTTTTTTTGTATATGCCAGCAAAGCCGCACGTGGAAAGCTACTTAGTAATATGCTTGCTTATATTGATTTAATTTGTTAATTGTGAATTTTCAGGAGACATGCCGACTGACGCCGTGGCAACAGGTAATTTAATAAGAGATATGGACGAACTAATCGATGGTGTAAACGCGTATACACATGACCTAAAAATTGGAAAAAAATAATACAGAGCATCTGCAAATGTTCAATAAAATGAAAAAAAATTTTAGAACCCTTGAATTTCTGGGCTGCAGGGTCAATCCCTCATCAAAAGATGGATGGATTTGGACCCTCAATGCAATTGAAATGGTTTGGAGAATTCTCAGTGCCAAACAAAAGTCTGTCCACAAGAAGACTCAAGCAGGACCCACTAGAAAATTTATTTGGGTGTATACGGTTCAGCTTTGGATCCAATAGCAACCCGACAGTTGGACAATTCATTGCTGGTTTAAAAACTGCCGTGATAAGCAATATGCCGCATAATAGCTCAGGCAATTGTGAGCTGGATGACAAGAGTTCCATAATTACAAATTTTGAAACGCTCCTGACATCAGCCACAGACATGCCCACTTACACGGAGCAATCTGAACACATATACTCAATAGAAAAAGAAATTGAAGAAAATGTTACTTCCTACCTGAAACAAAACTTGGAAGGAAGAGGGTAACGAACTACAAGCATGTACGTATGTCTGTGGCTTCATTGTTAAAATTTATAAAAAACAGTTGTAATAATTTTAAAACTATATTAGTCTCTGAAACGCCAGCACGCGTAGCATGACCACCGTAGAAACGTATTTTGTCGACGGAAGAATAGACAAACTGACAGATTGTGATTGTTTATCTGTCATTTTGTCTATTCTTTCGTCGACAAAACCCGTTTCTACGGTGGGGTCATGCTACGCGTGCAGAGGAAGTGCATAATTGTATAGAGTTTAAAAATTATGAATCAGTAAAAAATCTCTTACATACGCCTCAATGAATTTAATAAATTGTGTAGAAAAAAGTGCAAGCATAATAAATATATTTTTAGAAAAATAGGCGTATAAAAAGCATCAAAATGAAAATAACACAATTGTTAAAGAACTCTATAAATTATTACTTCCTCGAAAAGTGTATGGAGCACAAAGAATTAAATATAAGTTATATAATTAATAGTGTCTTCCATATTAGCATTAAGAGATACTGCATATTAAAAAACAGAATGTATTTTGAAGAGGCTTGTAAATCTGTACTAAAAAGAAAACTGAACATAATTATGCATAAATAAATTTATGCGTAACTAGCACTTTGCCCGCGTGAATTTCGGACTTTCACCCGAAATTAATCGGTCAGTCGAGAAAAGTAATTATATATGTATAGATTATGTTTATTTATCTTTTCGTATTTATTATTTTAACTCCTTGTATTAATGAACGATATTTTGATGGCGCCTCAGTCAATGATGAAGATAGTGCAGATATCATTAATAGACGTGTAATCATCAATATTGTTTAAACATGAAACATAAATGTCATGTCTGTCTGCCCTCAACCAAAATAATAAGTAACTCTTTTCCTAACCATTTCTTTATTTCATTAAACTGAAATAATACATGGTAATCATTCAATAATATGATATAATACTTAAACTATGTCTGTATACTTGTGTTTGAGCTTGCCTAGGTTTTTATGTTCAAATAGTTTGCAATAGCCATGCTTGATGTTTTGGTTGAAGATGTCTGCAATAAATAAACTGATTAACTTTCTGTATTTTATTTTTCTGCATAATCTAATTTACATTATACTAAGTTATTAATGTTTAATTTGTGTTTTAGATATGCGGACGAAATTTGTGTTTCATTATCATTATATACACTGTACCTACTTGTGATTTGTGAACGCTTTTTGTACCATATTTCTGGAAATGAATATATAACTCATGTATTTATTCAATGAACTTAAATTAGCAACACTTGTAAATAATAATTAATATTTACTGCTTCTCTTAGTTGTAATAACAAACGTGCGTTACAACCAGTCATTCTGGTAGGTACTGAATTCGGAACTCAAATAACACACGGAGGACACTCTGTAGTCATGTAAAATCAGTTATTATATGTTGCTTAATGAATATGTGATAAATTATAATAATATTATCATGCTTAAAAAAAGGTAAAGTACTAATCTTTGTTTTATTAGACTGCTCTTTATAGATTAATTTTAGCATTTTATGCAAAAGTACACCGTGTTTCTAGATAGTGATTCTTTATTCTAGGAAACTATCGAGAAATGCACTGTACTTTTGCATAAAATGTCTACGATAATATGAAATACAAACAATTTATAATGCTCTGTAATTTGGAATTCTCGAGTTCTAGAATAATTCTCTAGTTTTGGTGGGCGGAATATAGATGGCGCCAGCCGGAAAGGATAAATTTCCTCCTAAAATTTGTACGGAGTCGTTACTCTTCTCTCTTTGAGTATATTCTTATGTTCTCTGTACACGAGCTTTAGCTTTGCTCACGTGCTGCTGTGGAGATTTCTTATTAAAACAAGCTATAAGGTTGACAATCCGTTTTTTATAGATACAATGGCCATTTTGGCCTAGGAAAAAATAAAATTACTACCGGATGAGACGATAACCAAAAAAAAAACCGGCTAAGGGTGTTTTTAATATCGTGCGGATTTCATCACGCATGCGGGATTGCCCCGCACGCGTAACCCCCCACAAATGTCCTTTTCATACAAGTATTGTAATGCGTGGAATACGCACACGGGACGCGGGGCGTGATCTTGGGCAGCAGCCCCGTGCGGAGCCCCCGCGTGTGTGAGCGTTTCTATGAAAACCAGTGAGCATTTTACTGTTATGCGGGGCGCACGCGCGCGTAGTACAGTCAACACCAGTTATTTCTAATGCAACAAAGAACATTTCTAACCAATTATTACCAGAAAAGTCGAGAAAACAATATTGTACAACACCCTATAGTTTCAGAACCTTTTATAGAAGATTCATATCATGCGTGTAGATAAAGTCTTGTATGCAACTGTACATAATTAGGTATTAAAACTTTTGGAATAAAATACGATTTTATGTTACAACGCTTATATTATGGAGCACATTTGGATTGACACAAAGAATGACAACAACAATATTTTTTTTTTTTAAATTCAAAATAAGTACCTAGGTACCTGAAATTACTTTAACAAGTGGCCAGGGTGTTTCTATTAAAAAAAAGGTAAACCAAATAGTTTCAACACCTCCCCGTAATGGAAACATCCTGTACATACAGATATACAAAAAATATATACACCCTAATAAATTAATAACAAACACTATAAACAATAATCACGAACACTTAACAAAACAATGAATACAAAAAACAAAAGCAAGCTAGCTTATGGCCTCGGTTATACCTAAACCTTTAAGACACATGAAATGTCGAAGTTTTGTTAAAGGTTTAGTAAGGACATCGGCTGGCATATTACGTGTGTTAATGTAATTTAAGACAAGGTTTTGTTGATTAAGTGAATCGCGAATAAAATGGTGCCTTATATCGATGTGTTTGGTGCGTGCGTGAAAGGTGTCGTTATGAGATAATTTTAATGAACTTTGATTATCTGTATAAATTTTGATTGGGCGATCCAAAGAAAATATTTCTTTAAAAAACGCCTTGAGGTATATGGCTTCTTTGCACGCTTCACTAAGAGCCATATACTCAGCTTCTGTAGTTGAGAGTGCGACTGTTTTTTGTTTGCGTGACTCCCAACTAATTGGTGCTCCACTCATAATGAAAAAGAAACCTGTGAATGAACGACGATCGATGATATTACTTCCATGGTCTGCATCTACATAACCGATGGGATAGTCTGGCATGACTTTATGATAGTGAAGTTTCAGGTCCTTGGTACCCTTAAGATACCTCAGTACCCGCTTGGCAGCTCTCCAGTGCACCTCCCCGTAATGTGTGTTGAATTGACTTAAAAATGACACTGCATGTGAGATGTCGGGTCTAGTGCCAATGGAAACATACATTAGTGATCCAATGAGCTGCTGGTAAGGTAAATCTGGCTGATCGTCATTAATGTCTCTGTAAGTGAGTTTTTGACCAGGTTCCATGGGTGTGGAAACTGATATGGCATCACTCATTCCAAATTTAGAAATAAGCTTATCTATGTATTTGGTTTGGTCAAGAGTAATGCCGTTTTTGGTATACAAAACTCTCATACCAAGACAGTCTTTTAAGGAACCTAAGTCTTTGACACAGAATTCTTTGCTAATAGCGCTTTTAAACTTTTGTTTCATTTCCTTATCATTAGAAAATATGAAAAAATCGTCCACAAATATGGCGACGATAAGAAGCTTATTTTGGTTTTTATGATAATATACACAATTATCATTTTGTGATTTCATTAAACCAAACTTTGCCATTGCTTCGCAAACTTTTTTATGCCACTGTCTAGGGGATTGTTTTAATCCATACAAAGCTCTCTTTAAAAGACATACTTTGTTTTTGCTGTCCTCTTTTATAAATCCTTCTGGCTGAGTCATATAAATTTCTTCGTCTAAGGTCCCATAAAGGAAGGCAGTTTCAACATCTAAGTGATCGACTTCTAAGTTATGCTGAACAGCGTAAGCTATTAGCAATCTGACAGTTGATAGTCTAGTTACAGGTGAGAAAGTTTCATGATAGTCCACCCCGTAGATCTGGGTGAACCCTTTGGCTACCAATCTGGCTTTATATTTTATTATATTTCCCGATGTATCCCTTTTTATTTTATATACCCATTTACATTTCACAATTTTACGGTCACTTGGTCTGTCCACCAAAATCCAGGTACCGTGCTTAATTAGTGAATCGTATTCGACTTCCATTGACTTAAGCCAGTTGTCTTTATGAACATCTTCCATGGCTTCTTTAAACGTTTCAGGTTCAAAGTTCGTAGAAGTCAAGTTTGCTAGGGTGTCATTGTCGGGATATCTTATTGGTGGACGTCGGTCTCTAAGGGAATATCTCCTTTTGCTTTCAACATTAACATGGGGATGTTTCACAATAGTCTCACTTTCGGAGTCAAAAAACACTTCAGGTGTTTCTATTTCTGAGATTTCTTGTATTTCCGTATTTGGAACTTCAGTTGTTTCAGTTTGTGAAACTTTAGGTATTTCCATGTCTAAACCTGTTTCAGTATCTTGTACTTGAATTATGTCACTTGTCTGTGACTGAGACACATCTTGAGTGTCGCTAGTAGAAGGCTTATCCTCAATGAAGACAACATCTCTCGCGGTCAAAACCACTCGAGGATTTTGGGGATCAATTAAACGAAAGCCTTTACTTTGACTGGAATACCCAACAAATATGTACTTTCGAGTTTTTGACTCTAGTTTTGTACGTTTTTCTACGGGTATAAGTGCATGTGCTTCACAGCCAAAGACACGTAAATGTGAAAGATTAATTTTCTTTCCAGTCCAAATCTCTTCTGGAATTTTATTATTTAACGCTTGAGTAGGTGAATGATTTTTGAGATAAATTGCAGTATTTACTGCTTCTGCCCAGTATGCTTTTGATAAGTTAGCATCTTGAAGCATGGACCTAGCTTTTTCAATAATAGTTCTATTGACTCGCTCAGAAATACCGTTTTGTTGTGGATTATAGGGAACAGAAGTTTGATGCAAAATTCCGTTCTCTTTCAAAAAGGTAGTCATATTGCGATTAATATATTCAGAGCCGCAATCGGACCTAAACTTTTTTATTTTGTGACCCGTTTGATTTTCTACCATACTTTTGAATTCTACAAACTTAGAGAACACTTCACTTTTGTGTTTTAGAAAATATCCAAAAGTTTTGCGAGAAAAATCGTCAGTGAATGTGAGTACATAGAGAGCTTTGCCCCAAGATTGAGTACTCATGGGTCCACAAACATCAGAATGCACTATTTCTAGAACATTTTTTGACCTGCTTGAAGAATTATTGAACGGTTTCTTTGCTAGTTTGCCTTGTAGACAAGGCACACAGATTTTGTTCAGTGTGTCATTATAGTTAATGCCCACAAACTTATTTTTTAAAATACTCATGGCTTTAGTATTAAGGTGACCAAGGCGTCTATGCCATAATAATGCAGACTCTGTGGAAGTAGTTAAAAGAGCTTGCGAATCAGGAACATTAAGTTTATACATGCCATTGAAGTTTGAGGCGGTTGCAATAATAGAACCTGAGACTTTACATCCTTCTTTTTGAAGAATAGTGGCACCTTTTAGGGAAAATAAAACAATAAAGCCTTTTTTAACTAAGTTACTAACTGATAATAAGTTTGCAGCTAGTTGGGGAACATAAAGAACATCTTTAATTGTATTAATATTATTAATGACGACTGTACCTTCACCTTCACATAGAATTTGGTCATTGTTGGCCACAGTGACAGGCTTAATTACAGGGGTTATTTCACGAAAGTATTCCTTTCTGTTACACATATGAGAAGTAGCACCGGAATCTATGTACCAAGAATCTGAGGAAGAGGAATGAGACACATTAAAACAAGATGAAAGTGTAATGTGTGAAGTGTAATTAGTAGTATTAATACTAGGAGTTTCTTGCTTCTTCTTTAAGATTTTACATTCATTTTTATAGTGTCCAAATCTCTTGCAGTATGTACATTTCTTCGAATGAAAAGACTTTTTCTTAGTCACGGTGCATTGTAATGCTGCATCAGGTACAGTAAGACTTGTAGTCGGTGATGGTCGGCTATCTTCCTTAAGAAGTGCTGAGACTACAGCTTCAGATGTTATCTTCGTGTTAGAGTGCTCCAGGGTCATAACAAGTGGTTTGTAGCTTTCAGGAAGATTTGCTAGTAGAATGATGGCTAAAAACTCATCTTCTATGGCAGCGTTCATGCCGCGCAGTTCCTGCTGAGTAGTCAACATTAAGTTCACGTACTTTTCCATATTTCCTTCATATTTCACAGCTAGTAGCTTTTTCATTAGAGATAGTCTTCTGACAAGACCACAATCTGCATAGGCCTTTTTTAAATTGTTCCAAGTATCGCATGCCGTCTGTACATTTTGAATCACAGGATAAACATTTTCGTGGCATGCTAAACATATTTTAGACCTCGCTCTGGCATCTTTTCTAGCATTTGCTGATGTTGTAAGATCTGCCGGTTTTGACACTATGTCCCAAAGATCCTGATCTACTAGGTAGCATTCCATTGCGAACGACCAGGTGTGAAAATTTTCTTTTCCACGTAGTTTTGAGAATGTCATTGTGGATTGTATTGGGCTTACCAGGGAAGAATCGCCACTTGCCATTTTTGAATAGGAATATATGTAGAGCGACCACTTTTTTAAAATCGATTAATTGCCCATAACCTTTTGGAATAAAATACGATTTTATGTTACAACGCTTATATTATGGAGCACATTTGGATTGACACAAAGAATGACAACAACAATATTTTTTTTTTAAATTCAAAATAAGTACCTAGGTACCTGAAATTACTTTAACAAGTGGCCAGGGTGTTTCTATTAAAAAAAAGGTAAACCAAATAGTTTCAACAAAAACACTCGTGTGATAAACTCACATTAATACCCCTTATTATACACCAGTTGTATAAATAACTATTAATAATTTTCTGAGTTTGTCGTCCATTGTACACAGATCGTAATTCACGCTGCGTGAAATTTTCTGCATGCGAGCCAATCCCGCATGCGTGACTAAATCCGCACGATATTAAAAACACCCTAAGTGCGTATTGGACTACGCACAATGAAGGGTTCCGTAGTTGGGATGAATTTATCCCAATCAAACTTAATATTGTAGTTAAAATACATGTACTTCTATACATTCCAACTGCAAATGTAACTTTGTACGCATAATATTGAGAGTTTTACCATGTTATTTTAAGACCATAGACTGCTTATAGGTTTTCCTGTAATCTATGAGTGAAGAACCATTCACTGTATTTTTTTCAAAATTTTGAGCTCAGTAGTTTCGGAGATAAGTAGGGGGAGTGGTCAATATTCATCTTCTTTCTTAAATATCTTTAGTTTTTATTTTAAAATAATAAAAAAGTGATCCTTGCAACAAGCCCTTTCATTTGATCCAGTTTAAAAACTTTTTTCAAAATTTTCTTATTTGCCCTCCCCCCAAAAGTCACCCCCATATTCAAATTTAACTTATTTATGTTACACGTCCGTGTTTGGGTCACAGAAATACATTTGTGTATCATCAAATTTCAACTTATCGATCCATTAGATTCGGAGCAAATTGGCTGTGGCAGACGGACAGACAAACAGACACACACGAGTGAACCCATAAGGGGTTCGTTTTTTTATATGAACCCTAAAAAAAGAATTTTGAAGATTGGCCATTGTTCAAAAAGTAGGCCAGCGACACTAGAAACTTAGCTTAGCTCTTGGTCGACAACCGACCGCTTAAGATGGATTTCTGTCGGTATATTCAAAAAAATCTCACCGTGAATACTTAAGTGAAGTGAATTCGAAGTGTGGTGCCAATAGTGTTAATCCCTAGCGTTCACCTATGGCGATTATCACAATGCACCGCGTTCCGTCGCGTGCGGGGCGGACAAAGGCCATAGCAAACAATCTGCCGCGTCACACAACGCGGTGAGCTATTTTTTTTTTAGGTAGGGCATCTCGTAGTTGACTTCTGAGATCATGACTACTTAACCGGGCTTTCCTGTGGTTGCCTTAAGCTACTACACTTAAAACCTCCAGCCAGGGGTTACTCAACTATGCTAATTAAAACTAGGTGAACGCTCGCTAAGGGCACCCAATTTTCTACTTTTTTATTGCCAAATTTCGTGATTCTAAGTCAACGGGAACTACCATATAGGTTTTCGACCCAAAACCTATAGGGTACTTCTTACTTGGTTGACCTAGAATTGACAATTTTGGTTAAAGGCAAGGTCTTACAACACAAGGGATAATTCCGAAAAATAAAAACGTTGAAAATTAAGGTAAATTTTGGTACTTACAAGTTAACTGTTGAAGAACCACACGGAATCTTATATAGTGTCGTTGATTAGCTATAAGACCACTGTTTTCTCTTAAACTGCCATTAAAGTGCTCCTGTGTACCCTTTATGAACTTAAAGTTGAATAATTTGTGCCCAAACCGGTGGTATAAGGGCTGTATAGCGTGCTATAGAGCTCTTATAAAGTTTATTTACACAGCTTAAAGATAAATGTGTACCATTAGTCAACCGCTTTAGAACCCCCAGTGCTACTTGGGAGGACTCACCTATCAAGGAGCGCTGACCCAAAATTAGACGTATTATTAATTTATTATTCATAAAACGAAAAGGAATTATAATAAAACATGTATACTAAAAGATCAATATTTAAATTATCTTTAAAATGTGAAGGTTTCAGAAAGACATAATTTTACAAATTAATTTAAACGACAATCTAAAATATTCATATATTAAGTTATTAAGAAAATACTCTTATTCAACATATGTTTTTCCAAATCATAAACAATACTCGTTTAGACGTGATCTTCAGTATAAACTCATTAAAAGTCGGTTATCGTCGCCTTAAGTAGGTATATTAACATTTGAAGTGTGGTAACTACTTAGGTTGTGCATTGCCCCTGGCATAGTAAGTTTGATACATAAGTGTAAGTTGTTACCTTCTTTATTATATCTATGGTAGTTACACGAAATGCCATATATCTCATTCGATTAGCTGATTCAAATAAAATCCGCCATCTTGCCTCTTAGCAAGGTAAACAGTACACCGGTGATGGTGTTCAATTTTGACAGATATTAACCAACTGCTTAGCAACCTCTTGACGCTAAATAGCATTTAATAGGAATTCTGCTAATCAGTTGTTTTTTAAATGATTAAAATGAAGGAGATGTTTATAAATAAGACTGATAGTGGTTGATCCTTATAAATAAATCAAATAGAATAAACTAATTGGTCGTGGTCAGGTAACAAACTCATTAGTAAAGGAACCTAGGTACTTACAGAGGTGACATTTTATTACCATTTTGCGTGATTTCTTAATGATGGCAGGTTTTATTGCGACTCAATCATTATTAAGGTTGATATTATTAATGTTACAGATCATAAACATGACGATCATTAACATAACATTAATTTAAGTAAGATTTTACAATTACAAACGTTAAGTACCGGGAAAATTTTGTTTATCAAATTGATAGACTTTGCAATTTGCCGTGCACATAATTTATTATTGAAATGATGGAAAAAAGTGTCATCGAAGAACAAAAAAAAATATTGTGGTAAGTAAGTAGTCGTGGACAAGGCCTTTCTCAGGAAATTTGATTGAGTTATAAACGTGGTATTTTTACTTTTAGAAAGCTAATACGATGTAGAATAATTTAAAGTACTAAAAAGGTAGGTAAAGAGGCGTTTTATTGAAAAAAAATTACAATTATTGTAAAAACTGATGAAAAATATATGATTTTTCAAAAAAAAAAAAAAAAGAAGTACCAATTTTCATTTGAGGTTTCTTTAATTTTTTTTTATTTAATAAAATAAAAATAAATAATTAAGAAGAAATTAAGAAGAAGAAAAAATAAAAAATATAATAAATAAATAGATTAATTGAAATTTAGAAGTAATGATGCGACCTCATAAGGTCGCATTGTTATTTCAAATCATTACTGAGTTTGTTTCATCGTTCACTTTAAAAGTTATACCATTTTGTTTACACGAGGATCACAGCAGCGAACAAACATTTAAAAAACGCTTTAAAAATTTTCCTTTATCTATTTTCTTTCCGTCGATAGCATTCAGCATAGTTAAGCATATACAGGCTGACTGGTAATTTGACGTATTCCTTCCAGGATGTGATAGCGTGACCCATTTGCAACAATTAAGCACCCCATAAAGCCTAGGCGAAAATCCCAAAAAGTTGGGATTATTTTCGGACGTCGGAACCATTCGTACAAATACGTACGACTAAGTCGCACCCAGTCTCCCCTTTATACTTGGAAGGTCGGGATTGTACGTACGTGTTCGTACGTGTATACACGAGTGAAAGTCGTACGAAAACACATCCAAAGTGCGCGCGGCTTTACACTTTATGGAAGTTACGTATGAAGTTAATAGTGAGAATATCATACTCTATTCTAAATGGAACTGATGAAAATGTAAACAAATGCATCAGAAAGCACTGTGGATGCCAATTTGTAGTGCCACTTGCAAAATGGAGTGGTTTAAGGTGGAACTAGTTGATATTTTTTCCATACAAAGTTCAGGAGGGTTTTACTCCACTGTTTGACATGGTACATCCAAAGTTAAACATGATATCGTTTTGTTTCATTATTAATTTTGTCTGTACGGAAACAGAAGAGTAAAATATTAAGCCGTTAAAAAATTAGGAGCCCACAAAGATACCTTTTTCTTGCTAATTTTAACGCAACTTTGGGGGTAAATAAGCAATAAAAGAAGTGTAAAATCTCCAAAACAAAGTCGGCACCGACAAAGCTCAATTGTCGAAGAGTTCAATAAACTTTATTTGTAATTGATTTATGCAGTGGTTTTTTCATAAAACCCTATTTTCAAAAGGACTTTTCGTAATTTTTAACGTACTCATTTTACTAAAATAGTTCGGAACGGTGTTTGTGTGCGTGCGAACTAGACATTGTGCACGTAGACCAGTGTCTAACTGCTCATCACTGATACTATCTCTGTCGGACACGATGCCAGGTGACACAGCGTGCTTTTCGGCCATGCCCACTAGTGAGTTCGAGCCCGCGGCTAGTGTCACCTTAATTTAAATATTTAAATACTTAAACCCGAAATTCTAATTTTAAATCACTCATAAAATTTGACAGTTGAAGTAATTTTTTTAACCGATGATTTACAGTATTTCTATTTTCTTAATGTCCCTCGGCAAACTTCGTGTTTCGTCAGTCATCGGATTTCTATCAGTTGCCCACAGATTTCTATCACTTGATGCAGACCGGACGCTCTCAATCGACTTAGAAAGTATATATAGAGTTGTTAATACTCTTTTAACTTAATGTAATTTATTTTAAAATTGGGGGGAAAGCTGCTAAAGTCGCAGGCACGATAGATACGAAAATAGTTTTCCAGCTCTATATAGTTCACACAGACAACAAAACAAAACAATAGTAAAGTACTTAGTCCTGAATTCAAATGATTATACACGATAAATCTAATAATTGATGGACATGGAAATTAGCATTCGTTTGTATTCGGAAATGCGATGATTCCCGAGGGATATTAAGAAAATAGGAATACTGTATGTCGTTGATTTTTCAATTACAATTTAATCACGTTATTCATACAACTTACTTTTGTTGGAAAAAGTAGTGATCTTAAAGTTAAAATTTTCCAAATACTTCAAACTTATATTATACAGGGTTTATGTATTTATTTTATTATTTATGTGCACACAGTAAAATACATAGCGAAACGACATAATTATAATTTAGAGTACAAAGGTACTGCTTATTTCTTAAGAAATTTCTTCCAGCAGACCTGCGAAAGGAGAAATGAGAAATGTAGACAATAGTGTGTGAGAACAAGAAGAGAAAATATGAACTAAAATATTAAAATCGTAATAAATTAACATATGTATAATTAAAATTAAAGCTTAAATATCTAAACATACATACTATAACTATATAAATACTCACAGTTGAGAGGAGAGGTAATGCTCTTTTACTCGATATTTGAAATGAGAAACAGTTTTTAAATCACGAATGCTAGGCGGAAGTGAGTACCACAATCTTACTGCATGGACAGAGAAGGAATGAGAATAGTAGCTTGTTTTATGAGGATGAGATTTAAGGAGGGATCTAAGGTATGATCTACATGGTGCGTCGCTAGGGCGAGCGTAAGAAAAACGCTCACGCAGGTAGGAAGGATGGGTGTTTATACTTTCGTCACACTTTTGGAACAAACCATACAGGCTCATATTTTTAAAGATAACTCGTTCGAAATGCCTGCTAATGTTCAAAGTAATTAGGTTAGGCCATTGGCGAGTGGGTGAGTGAAAGCTAGGGAATGTAATCTCGAGTCAAGATTGGCAATTTGAGATCTCGTGTGCTAAGACTGGTGTCGAGATTTGCCATTTGAGGTTTCGGCGGCAATCAAGCGAGATCTTGATCGAGATTTCGCTTACATTTTTAAATATTTACCGCGGCTTTTTTAAATAAAAAAGTCGTAAAATTATTGTAAACTTGATAAATAAAAGAAAACAACACTTACTTTGAATAATCGTGTTTTGTATTTTGCTAATAAAAAACATTAATCGAACCTCAAAACAAAAAAAAAACAATGATTATATATGTAATAATCATCTGCACATACATAACGCAATGCAACAAATCAGCACACACACATCACGCACATAATAAATCCATTTTTTATTATTGAAAACTGCTTCTCAAGTAGCATAGTTTGCTAAGACGCACGGGCTCCGTCTCGAAATTTCGTTCAGTGACCGCGACCGTATTGGTCCCGAACATCCGAAGATCTCGAAAGAGATTGACTTCCCACGAGATTTAATCTCGTAAAAAATCTCGGGATCTCGAATCTCGAGATTGCATTCCCTAAACTGATACTGCCCTCATGGTGGCCCCTACTATATCTGGGTATCTGGGGTAACCTTAAAAACATGGGCAAATTACCAACATCTAAAATGGATAGGTACGGTCAGTGGCACAAGGCGATTAACCTAACTCTGCTACTTTTATCTTTCTAAACATATATAATTATATTAATACTAATAATATGAATATAAAGGAATAAGTAATAAAATTATAAAAAGGTACAATTTGTGAGTTTGTATGTAGAGGGTAATCTTCGAAACTACTGATCCGATACTGAAAATTCTTTCACTAATGAGAAGCTACAGTATTGCCGCATGTCATAGGATATATTTTATGTTAAAAGAAGAAATTTCACGGGGACGGAGTCGCGGGCAGATACTAGTGGTTTAATATTGTTACGTCGTACGTACGAGATCTTTCGAGAAAGCACGGATTACAGTGTGTTTGCGCTAAAAACTGCATTCCATTATTATTAGTTTGAAGTTAAGTAGGTAACTACTTATAAACAATATTAGAACTCGTCATTGTAATTTCGACCGTACGCCGAGGGCATAAAGTACCTATTTCTTCATTCGGTACAAGTAGGTTATTATTTTTTATACCTACTACTTTTGTATTTCCTGGTAATGTTTATTTGTTGATGTTTTTCTGGAACCGTTCTACACATAGCTGGAATGTTCTTGAATATTGGCGGTATAAAAGCAGAGCGCCGACACACGATGCAGTCAACCCGCGAGTCCGCCCTCCTCCTCCCCCCGGCTTCCCCGCTCCCCAAGCGCCTACACAGCGTAGCGCTCCCCCCGCGACCTCCGCTAAACCCAACGTAAACCCGGCTACCCCGCGTCCCGTTCCCACTCCCGTGGCTAACAAAAATAACAACATTTACTCGGACCCCGCTAAAAATGCATTCAGCATAATTAGCTCCACATTCATGACCTTCTGTACCCCCAGGGCTCAACAAATGGCCCTAGACATTGTAGAAGCCAGGAAATCAGGATGCTTCGAGCAAATCCAGAATGTATTCCTGGCTTACGAGGATATCACCTCCGCCCTCACATCCTTCACTAGACCCTCATAATGTATAACGCCTCTTATGAAAGGTTTAAACCCCGATCCCTAAAGATAGGAACCTTCAATGCCAATGGCTTATTTAATCAGAAAGATGAAATCGCGGAATTTCTCCGCGATCATCAGTTAGATCTTCTCCTCATACAGGAAACCTTCCTAAAGCCCCATAAACGAAACCCCTCCATTGCTAACTATCGTTTAATTCGAAATGATAGGACGCGCTGTCACGCGGGTGGCACTCTCATTTACTATAAAAAGGATCTGTATTGCATCCCTATGGACCCTCCACCTCTCTCCCGACTAGAAGTATCAGTCTGTCGCCTAGGCATGACTGGTCACCCGCCGATCACTCTAGTGTCGGTCTATATCCCTCCCATCCCAGCTCAGGCCTCAGAAAACTACCAACTTATTTCTGATGACCTACAGCTACTTTTCGGCATGAGCGACTCTGTCATTATGGCAGGGGACTTCAACGCCAAACATCCTTCTTGGAACAGCAATACCACTAACCCCAGGGGCCGACACTTGTTCGACCTCTCTTCCATTCTTAACTTCGACATCATCGCTCCGATGAATCCCACGTACTATCCCCATATGTTAAATTACACCCCTGACGTCCTTGACATAACGCTCCTTAAGAACGTAAACTTACGACTTGACTCAATAGAAACGGTGCACGAGCTTACCTCTGACCACCGCCCAGTAATCTTCCATCTTGTATCCCGCATAGGTCCCTCTGACCCTAACCACCCTCTCCCCACTAGAAAGGTGACGGACTGGAAGAAAGTAAGCGAAAAGCTGAAATCCAACACGTCCCCCTTACTAGACTCTATTCCGGACCAGTTTGACTCTGTCGCTAACACGACAGCTGCGATCGACTCACTCACGGAGCACGTGCAAACCGTCCTGAGCGATTGCTCAAGGGAGGTTCCGGCAACAGATCCCTGTTACCTGAAACTCCCGGACGATGCGCGCGCCCTGCTGACTGAGAAGAACGCAGCTGTCCGTGCCTATAGCAGCTTTCCCTGCGCCGCTAACAAAGCCCACATGCGCTACTTACAGAGAACTGTGAGGACACGTATGGCGGAGCTGCGTGAAACGGGCTGGGACAAGATGCTGAGCGACCTTGAGCCAACCCACCTTGCCTTCTGGGAACTCCAGAGAAAACTTAGATCCCCTCACTCAGGCCATATGCCCCCTTTAGTCCGCCCGGACAAAACATTAGCCTTCGATGACATCGACAAAGCCGAGTGCCTAGCCGACAGTCTTGAAGCCCAATGCTCTCCCAGTACCCTACCAGTAGACAAAGCTCACCTCGATGAGGTCGACGCCGAAGTCGAACGTAGAGCCTCTATCCCTCCCATTGAAGACCCTGATTTTCCCCTGCCCCCCATCGAACCAGATGAGGTACATGAGATTATCAAAGGTCTGAAAAATCGCAAAGCCCCCGGTTCAGACGGACTCACCAATAGGGTGGTCCAACTATTCCCAGCCCATTTAATTATGCTTTTGACCACCATCTTCAATGGTGCGTTAAGCAATAACATTTTTCCCCAGACGTGGAAAGAGGCCACTGTCATAGGTATCCCTAAACCCGGAAAACCCAAAAACGAGCCATCCAGTTATAGGCCCATCAGTCTGCTCAAGGTTCTAGGCAAGATCTATGAGAGGCTTATTTACAAGCGTCTCAGAGACTATGCAGAGACCAAGGGCCTCATCCCCAATGAACAGTTCGGCTTTCGAACTCAGCACTCTAGCGTGCATCAGGTCCATCGTATTGTCGAGCTAATCAGCGGTGCTCTCACCCATGGCCGACAAACGAGCGTAGTATTCTTCGACATAGCAAAGGCGTTTGACAAAGTCTGGCACAACGGCTTAATTTATAAGCTCTACAAACTCGGTGTGCCGGATCGTCTCGTGCTCATCTTACGAGACTATTTGTCGAATCGCACCTTTCGCTTCCGCATCGAAGGAGCCCTTTCCTCCCCCCGCCCCATAAGGGCAGGAGTCCCTCAGGGCTCAGTATTAGCCCCCCTCATTTTCACGCTATTCACCAGCGACATCCCCAAACACAGATCGACGCAGTTGGCTCTGTTCGCAGACGATACAGCGATCATCTGTAAGGGAAATTCAGCTACGATGCTGCTAAACCTCCAAAGGGCTGTCAACAACCTTGGCGCCTGGTTTAGAAAGTGGCGAATAGAAGTAAATCCCGACAAAAGTCAAGCGGTTAGCTTTTCTAAACCGAGAACTAGACCCCCCCCGTTCCCCCGACCTATCACCATGTTCGGCAAACCAATCCCTTGGGCTAGGCGCGCCAAATACCTAGGTGTTATCCTAGATCATCATCTCTCCTTTTCTGAGCACATAAAGACGGTTCGTTCGCGAGCCGCTTTCGCTCTAGGTAGACTCCATTTCGTTCTAAATGCACGCAGCAAATTGTCACTTAAGTGCAAACTGCGCATCTATACATCGTGTATCCGACCCATTATGACCTATGCGGGTGCAGTATTCGCCCACGCCAAGTCCCATTCCATCCATAGGTTGCAAGCCTTACAGAACCGTTTCCTCCGTAAAGCCACGGGAGCTCCATTCTATGTCAGAAACGAGATCCTCCATCTCGACTGTAAAATCCCTACGATCCACCAGTTCCTCAAACGCATGTCCAAGCGTTACTTTGACTCCGCTCCTAGACATCGCAACCCCTTGGTTGTCGAAGCAGCCAATTATGTCCCTTCCAGAATTAGCCAGATCCGCCGTCCTAGGCATGTCCTTTCCGACCCTGATGATCCCATTACTCTCCTCCAAGAGCAGAATAGGGCCACCAGTACTATAAACAAAAACAGACGCCTCCCGTCATTCCGACCTCGCCGCCGAGGTCCTTTGCGATCGCGACCGTGTCCCTGATTAAATAATACTCCTCCCCGACCCTTGCTCGAAAACGAGGTGCCAGCAAGTTGTTGCCGCTGAGCACGTAGCTTTAAACTACCCCGCTTAATAATCATGATATAAACCAATTTTGATCCAGCCTGTCCCTTCTTGCTGTCCTCCCCTCAGCGACGCCCTAAGCCGAGGTTCGTACCCCACAGGGGGTGCCCTTAGCGAGCGTTCGCCTAGTTTTAATTTAGTTTAGTATTTTGCCCCTGGCTGGAGGCTTTGAGTGTAGCAGCTTAAGGCACCCACAGGAAAGTCCGGTTAAGCAGCCAAGACCTTAGTGGTCATACTGCGAGATGCCCGTTAAAAAAAAAAAAAAAACACGATGCAGTCAGTCTGATTTAGGCGATACAACGAAGCGAATCGAAGTGAACTAGAAGTGCGATATCTGAGCGAATAGTGATCAGTGGTGTATTTGTGATTAAGTTTGAAGTGTTTTGAGTTTAATAAAGTTATTTAATTGTTTGATTGGTAGTAATTAATTTATCCCATACCCAGCTCGTAACAATTTGGTGTCAGAAGTGAGGGATAAATTATGCCAATTCTACCGAAGGACGACACGGACGGTATCCGTACCAGGAGTCAGCGACAGCAGGACATGGACCAAAGGCGATTTGGACATTCTCCAACACAGACACCAGGTGGTGTCCAGCCTACGTCAGTGCCAGTCGCTGGCCCATCCGCAGTTTCTACAGCATCAATGGCGCCAGACTTATCAGCTTTAATGGCGCTGCTACAGGAGCAGTCTCGCCGTCAAGAGGAGCAGGCTCGCCGTCAAGAGGAGCAGGCTCGCCGTCAAGAGGAGCAGGCTCGCCGTCAAGAGGAGCAGGCTCGCCGTCAAGAGGAGCAGGCTCGCCGGTTGGAAGAGCAGTTGCAGCGAGATAAAGAGGAGCAAGTCCGCCGCCAAGAGGAGCAGGCTCGCCGGTTGGAGGAGCAGTTGCAGCGAGACAAAGTGGAGCAAGTCCGCTGCCAAGAGGAGCAGGTTCGCCGGTTGGAAGAGCAGTTGCAGCGAGACAAGGAGGAGCAGGTCCGCCGCCAAGACGAGCAGATGCTCCTCATAAAGGATCTTCATGCAACTTTTGGCAAAGACCTAAAGGTGATGAAGGATCAGGTACAGCAGCACGAGAATCGCCTCTCAGAAGCCGAAGTTCAGATCGCTGGGGTGAAGAAGGCTTTGGGGGAACTGAAGACTGGAGACGTGACTGTAGCTTCAGTAGTTGCTGCACCTTCAGCGCGGGGCTTTAAGGTGCCTCCATTCGATGGCACATCTTCGTGGTCGGCTTATAAAATTCAATTTGAGGCCGTTATGAAGGCGAATGGATGGACAAAACCGCAAGCCATGACCGCGCTCACCTTGGGCCTCCGAGACCAGGCCCTAAACATTCTTGAGGCGCTCGGCAAGAATGTAACCTACGAGCAGCTGCTGGAGGCGTTAGAGTCCAGATACGGCGACGCGCACCTGGAGCACGTATTTCGTGCTAAGTTGAAGGATCGTGTTCAACGTAGTGCCGAGAACCTACAGCAGTGGGCCCTCGAAGTTGAAAAGCTGGTTCGGAAAGCATACCAGTCTGCCCCTGCACTTATCGATGGGAATCTGGTACAAGCGTTCGTTGATGGAATACGCGACCTAGAAGTTAGAGCCGCTGTGAGACTTGGGCATCATGAGACGCTGAAAGACGCCTTGGCCCATGCCTAAGAAGTAGAGGCAGTGAGGCAGGACCACCGAACGCACCGCGTCAGGGAGGTTGTAGCATCACCTGTAAGCGACCGGCCGCAAGGGTACAGTCCTAGGTGCTACACTTGCGGAGAAAGGGGTCATCTTCGGTCAAGCTGTCCTAAGCGCAGCACCCCGAGAGAAGACCAGCAGGGAAGGGTGGCTGAAGTGACTGCCCAGCCACAGCAGGGAAACGAGTAAATGCCAGGACTGGGGGGCGGGTGCTGGCTGGTATTGAAAGAGCCCCGAGAATCTTGATCTCGCAAGCACATGATGGGAACAGCCTGACCATCAAAGGCGAAGTCAACGGAACACCATGCAAACTGACGTTGGATACTGGAGCTTCTCACACGGTCGTCAATTCTCACCTAGCAAGTCGGTTTCTTGGGGACTACGTCGATAACCACGACCGTATACGATTACTAACAGCTACCGGTCAGCACATAATCGTCCGAGGCAAGAAGGAGGTGGAATTAAAATTGGGTGACAGAACTTATCAGCACAATGTCATCGTGGCCGATATAGTGGACGATTGCATCTTGGGCTTGGACTTCATGCGGAAACATCGTTGCGAGATCGACGTTGATCAAGGAGTATTGAAATGTGGTTCAGATGAAATCTTCGTGGAAGGTGCACCATCAGGAAAAGTGTACTGCTTGAAAGAGATTGTTCTTCCTCGCAGATCAGAAACAATTGTGCCAATTAGTTTACCACAGAATTCTGGACACAAAGATCGAAGTGTTCTGATAGAAAGGGTGAACAATGACTTCCCATGGAAGATGGCACGTACTCTGGTCAAGGCCACCAACGTCTCAGCAGTACGCATACTGAATCCAAGTGACAAGGAGCATGTGATCAAGAAGGGCACCTTGATCGGTACTTGCGAGGAAGTAGCTTGGATGCGTCAATTGCAGGATCCGCCTACCGGAAATAAAATTCGTAGTGCAAAATTTGACGTGTCAACGCTTTTGGAAAATTGCGATTTAACTAAAGGAGAAATGGACAAGGCTAAGAAGATGTTACTTCAGTACGCCGACACTTTCTCTTCAAACGATGCTGACATAGGGAGAACTGGACTTGTTCAGCATAAGATTAATACAGGCAACGAGTTACCAATCCGTCAGCGACCAAGAAGACTGCCAGTTGCACGAGAAAAAGAGGTAGAAACCATGATTGAGGGAATGGTGAAGGACGGTGTTATAGAACCTTCATCAAGTCCATGGTGTTCTCCTGTGGTCCTGGTAAAGAAAAAGGACGGCAGTATGCGCTTCTGTGTGGATTATCGACGACTGAACGACGTCACGAAGAAGGACAGCTACCCGCTGCCTAGGATCGATGACACACTGGATACGCTGACTGGTATGAAGTGGTTTACCACACTTGACCTGAAAAGTGGCTACTGGCAAGTAGAAATAGACCCCAAGGATAAGGAGAAAACTGCATTTTCAACAGGAAAAGGGTTGTGGCAGTTTAAAGTTATGCCATTCGGTTTGTGCAATGCTCCTGCGACGTTTGAAAGGTTGATGGAGCAAGTACTCGCCGGATTGATTGGAGACGCATGTCTTGTATATCTAGACGACATTATCATCGTGGGCCGTACATTTGAAGATCACCTTAAAAACCTCAACCGAGTGCTGTCGAAAATCCAAACAGCAAATCTCAAGTTAAGTCCGAAAAAGTGCTCGTTTTTCAGACAACAAGTTAACTTTTTAGGACACATAGTTTCGGGGGAAGGTGTTCAAACAGACCCAGAAAAAGTAATCGCCGTCAAGGATTGGCCAGTTCCGAAAGACAAGACACAGGTTAGAGCATTTCTGGGTTTGTGCTCTTACTATCGAAGGTTTGTCAAGAATTTTGCCGACATTGCGAAACCTCTGCACAAACTCACTGAGGAAAAGCGGCAATTCTGTTGGGACGACAACTGCGACGTCGCATTTCAGGAATTAAAGAAACGTCTGTGCAATACACCTATTTTGGGATATCCTGACACTGAAAATGACTTCATAGTTGACACTGATGCAAGTAATACTGGAATTGGGGGCGTGCTGTCTCAACGGAAAGGAGACCAAGAGGTTGTGATAGCTTACTTCAGCAAGTCTTTATCCAAACCAGAAAGAAATTACTGCGTTACAAGAAGGGAGCTACTCGCCGTAGTAAAGACATTGCAGCACTTCAGTAAATATTTGCTGGGACGTAAATTCCAATTACGAACTGACCATGCTGCATTGAAGTGGCTATTACAGTTTAAGAATCCAGAGGGGCAAGTGGCGAGATGGATTGAACTACTACAAGAGTTTGACTTCATAACTGAACATCGCAGTGGGAGAACTCACGGTAACGCAGACGCCTTGTCAAGAAGACCTTGTCCCGAAGACTGTAAGCACTGTGCTAGGCAAGAGACTAAGGAAGTAGTGCCCGTGAGGATGCTTAGAACAGATCTCAGCGATGAATGGAAGGAAACCCTACAGCAGGCTCAGCAAAATGACTCGGACATCAAACCGATCTTCGAGTGGGTCAAAGCTGGTGCTCCTAAACCTAAGTGGAGTGATGTGGCTGCGATGAGTTCCATCACGAAGAGTTATTGGGCGCAATGGAACAGCTTGGTGATCCAGGATGGAGTCTTGTGCCGTAAATGGGAAAACGCTCGAGGGGACAGCTGTCATCCACAAATGGTTGTCCCTAAAGCTAAGGTACCGGATGTTCTACGGCTCTACCATGATGGATGTTCAGGAGGACATATGGGAGTAAAAAGGACTCTACTAAAAATTCGAGAACGCTTTTACTGGATCCACTGTCGAGATGATGTGGAGGACTGGTGTCGCAAATGTACCAGTTGTGCGGCCGTGAAAGGACCCCACACACGCAGCCGAGGTGCATTAAAAGTGTACAACGTTGGAGCCCCTTGGGAACGGATAGCACTAGACGTTGCGGGACCATTTCCAGAAAGTGAGAACGGAAACAAGTACTTCCTGGTGGTCATGGATTACTTCACAAAGTGGCCAGAAGTCTTCGCCATTCCTAACCAAGAAGCTACAACTGTCGCAGATAAATTAGTTCAGGAAGTTTTCTGTCGTTTTGGAGTACCCTTAGAAATACACAGCGATCAAGGAAGGAATTTTGAATCGCAAGTATTTCAGGAAACTTGTCGATTGATGGGTACCTACAAAACCAGAACCACCTCTTACCACCCACAATCTGATGGAATGGTGGAACGATTCAACCAAACGTTGGAGAGATATCTGGCAAAAGTCGTGGAAAGCAGGCAGAGGGATTGGGACAAGCACATACAGCCGTTTCTGCTGTCCTACCGCAGCGCAGTCCACGAAAGTACGACTGTGACGCCAGCCTTCGCGAACTTTGGAAGAGAATTACGGTTGCCTGCAGATTTAATCACTGGAGCTCCCCCTGATGCTCCACGTAGTGTAACAAATTACGCAAATGATTTGCGTAACAAGTTGAATGATGTTTATGAGCATATCCGACAATCCGGCCAACAGATGTCTGAGAAGATGAAGACCCGTTATGACCGCAAGGCAAACAGTAGGGGTTTCGACGAGGGTTCACTGGTGTGGTTACATAACCCAGTGCGGAGCAAGGGGAAGTCTCCGAAATTGCAAGCAAATTGGGATGGACCATACCGAGTCGTGACTAGGATCAACGATGTCACCTACCGAATACAGAAGGGTCTACGAGGTGCGCCTAAGATTGTTCATGTAGACCGATTGGCCCGATACTACGGGGCTAATGATGCTCGGGACGAGCATGTCTAAGGAGGGGGCAGTGTTACGTCGTACGTACGAGATCTTTCGAGAAAGCACGGATTACAGTGTGTTTGCGCTAAAAACTTCGAGAAGCATTCCATTATTATTAGTTTGAAGTTAAGTAGGTAACTACTTATAAACAATATTAGAACTCGTCATTGTAATTTCGACCGTACGCCGAGGGCATAAAGTACCTATTTCTTCATTCGGTACAAGTAGGTTATTATTTTTTATACCTACTACTTTTGTATTTCCTGGTAATGTTTATTTGTTGATGTTTTTCTGGAACCGTTCTACACATAGCTGGAATGTTCTTGAATATTGGCGGTATAAAAGCAGAGCGCCGACACACGATGCAGTCAGTCTGATTTAGGCGATACAACGAAGCGAATCGAAGTGAACTAGAAGTGCGATATCTGAGCGAATAGTGATCAGTGGTGTATTTGTGATTAAGTTTGAAGTGTTTTGAGTTTAATAAAGTTATTTAATTGTTTGATTGGTAGTAATTAATTTATCCCATACCCAGCTCGTAACAATATCAACTAGCGTTCACCCGCGTAGTTTCCGTTCCCGTGGGAGTACGGGGATAAAATATAGCCTATGTTACTCGCTGATAATGTAGCTATGCATTGCTGAAAGAATTTTTCAAATCGGTCTAGTAGTTTTAAAGTTTATTAGTTACATACAAAAATACAAATCTTTCCTCTTTATGATATTAGTATAGATAAAGGGTAGGCTGGGGTGAAATGATGATGATGATGACTAAAATAACCGTTCTTATACATAATATACAGAGTGTCAGGGACATCGACGCGAAAACTGTTACCATGGATTCAATCATCATTCTGAATGCCCCTGCGTTGAAAATTTTCGTCGGTATTTTTTTTAAAAATCTGCTATTCCATACATTTTGACCGCGTAGGTATTGCACTTTTCTATGAAACAGCAGATTTAAAAAAAAATAACCGACGAAAACTTTCAACGCAGGGTGAAATTGTAGCTCACCGTCCGATAAGGACCAGGGCCCGGGTCGACGGCGCGTTGTGTTCCACGCGCGCCTGAAAGAGATGTCAGCAGAATTGAAGGGGTTCACTAGGGCCGATGCCTGCCGGGGTTGCGAAGAAAACCGAAAGGGAGATCGTGGCCCCCGGCAACAGGGCAACCGAAGGAACACGGGTGGGTTTTAGTCAGTAAGAGTCTGACACGCCCTCCCGCTCCGCCCAGAGCGGGAGAAGTTATTTGATGATTTCCAACCAAAGAAAAAAGGGGCTCAAAATCGCAACGTTCAAAATCATGTGATGATTTCCCACCAAAAAAAAAAAGTGTGGTTCAAATTGATGTACTGAATTTATGGTATCAGTTTTCGCGTCGATGTCCCATGCCACCTTGTATGTATCTTTTTTTTGAACTTACAGTTTGTTTCATTAACACATACATACTAACTCATAATTACAACATGCAATAGGAATGATGACAAAAAAAAAAAACTTCGGCACTCCGAGAGTGCAGATAGAAGTGAAAATTTGAAAAAAAAACGGCACTGCGTTAATCAACGCGTTGACGCGTTGATGTCTTTTTAATGGTCAAAAGCTGGTGTCGTCACAGTGTCGCGAAATCAAAGTCAAAGCATTTATTTCAAATAGGCCCATGTATGGCACTTTTGAACGTTAAAATTTACAAAATAATATAGTGGATTCTAGTCGTCCCTTCCAAAAGGTAGTTTTCGTATCCAGAAGAATGGGCAAGAAACTCCACCGTTACTCTTTTAAAATGTTTTATAATAGTTTGTATAAATACGTAGATTAGTTAAATAATTATATGTGAAGACGATGAACTTAGAATAAAATTACTATACCACAATAGGTAAAAATAATTAAAACTGAAGCAACGGCAGATAATTTAATTATGTGATAGATACATGGTGCTCCCATATTTACAACATTGTAAAAGTAGACGATTTTCCTGATTTTTTTTTAATTAATAAGTCTGTGTGTGAGGAAGTAATCACCGTAAAATCAATGTCATATAACACAAAATTATAAATTTTACAATTAAATTAGCAACCTGTTTGATTTTGTCTTGATTCTAAATTGTCCTAATTGCCTTTTTGGCCTCGCACAGGTCGTATTTTTTCTTTTTTTTTTTTGTTAGTCTAGAATGCTCCTTTTTTATTTTTGTTAATGTTTGTTCCTTTTTTTTATTATGTTTTGTATTTCCTGTGCGTGTCCCAAATAAAATATTTTCTTTCTTTCTTTCTTTCTTTCCTATGGAGCAGGACCAGCATATTTCCAAGCACTCTTATCTTGGATATAATCCTCTAATTTGTAATATGCTTGTTTACAAAGTGTACTTTTAATATGAGTTTTAAATTTTCTCTCAAAATCAATGGTTTAATCCCATCTCAAAAATGTCCAACGCGCCTAAAGAAGTTTTTACTTTATAAAAGAAAATCCGTCATGTTATTAAAAAAGATTGGACACATCTTTTTTCTTTTTATACGTAATCAAAAGATTATCCCACTCCTCAACTTGGATGATTTTAATTAAGATTTGTATGCCTTGATAAGTTTTTCTTTACTTTTGTTTTTACTATTTAGCACAAAAAATTAAGTTTTAGTTTAAATAGCATAGTTTATAAATACATTTTTTTTAAGTAAAAAAAAATGTAGTAATATAAATGTTGGAGACAAATATGTGACTCTTTCGTTATTATCAGCGATATTTTAACTACTGTGGGCGTACTGTGAGTAGTGTTGGTTAATGCGCAATAGAAAAACCTTTTGCAGTTCAAATCAAATTATAATTTACTATCAAATTAATCACGCTAGTAATTCACACACTGTAGGTACACGACACGACTATTCGGAATGCGCGACAGTTTCTAAACGTCTTCACTGCTTGACTGCCACCGATGAACTCCGCTCAGCTCCGGTCCGGCCGGTCCGAGCGTTATGGTCAGACTCTGTCGAACGCCACTAGGCGGCGCTGGTGTCCCGATTAGTCAACTCAGTAACGTATTTCCGATATACATATAATAAATAATACATTTGGCCGTATCTTATTTGTATTTCTTCCTACAAAATGCAATGTGTCACTGTTTGTTTTCCCTAATAAATAAAATAAAATAACTGTCATTGTTGACTGCTTAGCTCCATACAGGTATAACGTGGTGATAATCATTGAAATGTTAGTGTACTACAGGTTCACTTCTGTCCATGCGGGCCATCTGAGATGATATGTGTGTTATATAGATTTAGTCATTGCAAGGACTTTAGACTTTATTCTGAAAAAAATATGGTTTCAATATGGTTTCGTTTCGCCCATGCTCTGCCCAACCGTTCGGGGAAATCTAAAGGGTTGGGCAGAGGTTGGCTACATCAAATTTGGAAAATATTGATATTTTAATAAAAATGCTATATAAATAATATTGTTTTTGTATATATTTGTATAGTTAGTCATTTAATTTAGTGTTAGATTGTATATCGTTTAAAAGATTTGTCATCTATGGTTATACTTAATAAAAATAAATAATATTGCATCCCTATAAATATCGTAAATCCACAGAAACTATAAACTTCAACAAACTTGGTGGTTGGCACTCCTTGTCCATTAGTTGAATCATAGTTTGACCGAGACCGTTGTACCGCGCCCTACTCATTCGCCAACGCTCACGGCATCCCACCGCTCATTCGTAAACGCTGCCCCACGCCTCGCCGCGCATTCCTAAAACGCGCTATAGTGGTCTCGGTCAAACTATAGTCAATAAAAACGTTATAGAGTGCAGTTCAAACATTTAAAACTAGATTTTTCTTATCATCATGTGCATTACAGCACTGCTGAAGTGGAAAAATGACAACTATGGAGGGCACATGTATAGATAAACGGTTTAATGACGTAAGTATTTAGTAAAAATGCATATTTGTTATATTGCCGGAAAAGTGGGTCAGAGTCATCAAGTTAATGTTGTTGCTAAAATTGTAAGGGCATCGCAATAATCTTTATTATTATTTCAAAACATTTTGTAAGTCTAAAACAAAAATTACAAATAGATAACAATAATAAGGCAATTAAAATGAATAATGAATTACTTGTTATACGTTGTCATAGCTCGTGGCTAAGTAATAACAGCGGAACGGGTAGATCCATCAGGTTATATAAGCTATGTTTGCCGGGGTTCGTTCGTGGATGGGTGATCATTACATACAGAGACTCCTCCGTGCCTCGGAAAGCACGTTAAGTCATTGTTCCAGCCGGTCCCAGCCGTCATTCGTGGATCTTTGACAGTCGTTGCGTAAGTACAATAATTAAAAATTTGATTACATATTAAAATTAAAACTTTTCACTAAAGAAGACACAGTTTGTACAATAATTAAAGCTCTCTGCAAAAAAATCAATCAGTATATTATATACATCGATCACTAATAAGTGATCGATGATTATATACCAATAATTCAATTCAATTATAGTAAAATTTCTAGCAATGCAATATTTATTTAATAATTACTTATTTGCACGGAATTTAAGTAGGACATTTTGTTAAAAAAAAATATATAGAAAAAGATCAAGACTGCCATAGTAAAAATAATATGTGATCAGTGTTTATTATTTAGAAAAAAAGTATTCAAAAAGCGGGCGAGTTCGAACTGGGGATGAGTATGGACGAAGCCAGTAAGACATGTCCGATATTATTGCATTCTAAGAGGTGACACTTTGGAAGTCGATACAGCTTCCTATAGTTTGACGTCACTTATCTTGTGATAATCGTAGTTCACACTCGTACAATTTTTTTTTTCTTTTCATTTTTTGTTTTTTTATTCCTATGTATACTAAATGAAATTCTGCGTTATTTTATCTTACCAGAATTACGTAAAGCCTTCTGGTAAAAAAGTGTTACAATGATATTTAAAACTATTATGACAAATTTTTGTATTTATTTTCGTTTGCTTCCATTTTTTTTTAACATTTATGTCCTAACTGCATTGATTTCATAGTTTCGACGTGCACACTTGGGGGCGAGCTTCTAGGACATCAATTTTCAGCATACAGACTTTAAAATTTTCAAATAATTATTACAAATATAGTATCTCAAAAAGCTATTCTATGATATAAGTACTCAATTTGTAATGTTGTTTTAACCTCTGCTACGATATTCATATGCGAACATAAGAATTGCTCTCCTGTAAAATTGGTGTAAATGTAATTAGTACGAGTGTGAATTAGGGTATCGATATGGTTTTGGTGTTCCTTCGATCTCACATATTTGTGCTGCCACTTGCACTTGCTTTCTCAAATAATCACAAATATTATTGGACGAATGTTATTGGATGAATCATGAAATCAGATATTTTTGCCGAGCTGTCCATACTCCGTTGTAACATATTTATGCTTATGACTTTACCTGCTTAAAAAAAATATCAATTTTATCTATAACGTGTGGCATTCAAAGTAAACAATTTTTAATTCAATGACGGAGATAAAACCAGTTTACACTCAAAACATGTTTCCTAATTTATTATTAATATCCATAATGTATACGGAGAGACTGTCTGTACTGTGATTCCGGAGCATAGATATATGAAAGGAGATATTCCCGGTAGTTGAAAATGTATCGGAACCCGGTGTCCCCAGTTTGTCCCTACCACCTCGCCACAACTACACATGCAGTTCAGTAAAACCAATAGATACGACGTTGCGCACACTCTCGCAATTAATAAATCAGACGTTTTACACAATCAATTATAAACCTTATCCCATCCGTTCGCCCGTCTGTCTTTCATGTACACACGGCTACACATCAAGCTATACAATTCCAGTATAAACTGACCTCGCATTGTACGGAAATTCTATACAATGCGAGATCAGCATAAACTGGAAATGTATAGCTTGATGTGTAGCCGTGTGTACCATATACTGTATATCAGTGTTTTTAAACCTTTTTCATGACGCGACCCCCTTAGTATGAACATTCTTCAATCTGTATTTTATTATAATACAAAATATATTAAATACGTATAACATTTTTTTTATAATTTTTTATAATTGAGTATCGGCTAATTACATAATTAATAGACACAGAAAAGCGATACGATGGATTTGTGGGGACAAACGTATTCCACTCGCCTCCCTAATTAAATCCTAAGTATATTTTAAGTAAATTTTATGTCGTATAATTGATGGATTTGTGATGGGTCATGGCTACGAGGGATTTCCCAGTAGAGTAATTACGTTTTTAATGCTTAGATGAGGCAAGTTTGGGAACCAAACTAAAAGAAAATCTGCTGGAATTATCCAAACAAACAAATTTAAAAAATCTTTTACTGAGGTCTCGCGACCCCCTTATACGAGGCTATGAATAACCGACGAAAAATTTCAACGCAGGGGGTTCAGAAACGGCGTCGGGAATCGCGAGGCGATTTCCGGCCACCCCGTAGGCGCGGGCTTGCGGGCGGTGAGCAATGGGTAGCTCACCGTCCGATAAGGACCAGGCCCGGGTCGACGGCGCGTTGTGTTCCACGCGCGCCTCAAAGAGATGTCAGCAGAATCGACGGGGTCCGCTAGGGCCAATGCCTGCCGGGGTTGCGAAGAAAACCGAGAGGGAGATCGTGGCCCCCGGCAACAGGGCAACGGAAGGAGCACGGGTGGGTTTTAGTCAGTAAGAGTCTGACACGCTCTCCCGCTCCGCCCAGAGCGGGAGAAGTTATTTGATGATTTCCCACCCACAAAAAAAAAAAAAAAAGGGGGTTCAGAATCGTGTACCTACTGAATCCATGGTTTCGTCGATGTTCCTGCCACCCTGTATGATAAAGCAGAAAATACGTGTCAATTATTTTTTTATTATCTGACTGACGGACTTAATAGAATTTCTTTTTTTTGACCCAGACGCCACCCCGAATTCGGCGTTATGCGACGTTTGCGACGTTTAAACGTAATTAATTAACTTTAAGTTAGGTTTATATAAAGGGGTAATATGTAGGTACTAACCTATCAGGTATCCTGATTTTGGGTGGCAAACAGTTAGCCCATCTCATTTATTTTCAATCTGCAATAAAAAACATCGCAGGTGGGGTTGTCATCCCAGAGTCAGCCGAAATGTCTCATACTTATACAGGCTGTTTTTTTCTTTTATGGCTTATTGCACGTCAACCTAGGAAGTTGTCGGCTGCTTAACCGGAGTTTCCCGTGGCTGCTTTAATAAATTAAGGCCAGCAGCCAGGGCATCAAACTTAGAAACTAAGAGACTACACGCTAAGGGCACCTCTTGTGGGGTACGGACCTCGGCTTAGGACGTCGCTGGGGAGGACACCAAGGGACAGGCTGGATCGGATTTAATACAGGGTGTATTAGAAAGGTGTGGTCAAAAAGGATGTGGTACACACCATTAAACTGGAGAAATTTTCCCATCGAACCAACATCGAAATCGCGACGAAAAATTATCAACTGTCCCATACAAAACTTCAGTACCTACTCGACGCAAATATTTTTTACTAATTTATTATACAACATGGGCCTTGCACCCAGGAGGATATTTTTGTCATGGGGGTCCGTCCTTTACGGACATTTTCATTCATAGGATGCAAGAGCGAGTGAATCGAGATTTTTTTTTCTCAAACCGCGTTTTGTTGGTCCCGGTACTGAGTACAAGAACGCGCAGCTCATAGAGAACCTTTACAAGTGTCACGGTATGCTAAAATTAAGAATAAAAATGTAAGTCGTTAAGTGTGCAAAAATCGCTAAAATCCACCCGATCACAAAACAAAACCGGTACAATGTAAATTATACTTTAAAAGTATCTAAATGTTGCAGTCGTAAAGAAAAATCAGACATTTTAGTCATGTCTGGGAATGATGTACATAATTCAAATAAGAATTCGGTGGAGTTTCATGTGATCAGAAATACGATTCTAGATACCAAGTTTTCTTTTTATACGTGCTTTGAGCCTCTAATGTTACTAATCTACCTCTGTTACTAATAAACGTTAAAAATGTAATTTTGTGAAAGAGCAACGTCTTGAACTATTGAGGTTTAAGATTATCATAAATTTATACCGACGTACAGCCTTTATTTGCGGTAAGAGTCACAGGGTGAATTAATCTTGAATGGCCTCTATAAAAAAAACAATTCAGTATCATGTATCTACTTTAAGGCCTTGGTCTCGACGTCAGCGATTGCGGGGCAGGGGCGGCGCGTCGACAGCACGAGAATGGCGCGTTCAAATTCATAGTTTTATATGGAACTGCCAGCGCGAGAATGGCGCGTTCAAATGGATGGTTTTATATGGAACTGCGCTCACCGTGCCGCTGCCTTCGAGGCTCAGTTCCATATAAATCTGTGCAAGTCGGTCAGTCTGAAATATGAAGCAACTAGCTTCATATTTCAAACTGACCTCTCAGACTACCCATTCCAAAGCGTAGTAGGTACTTATTTATTTATTTATTTATTTAAATAACATGGGAGACTTACAGCTGAAACAAACAGATCAAGGACAGTACATTAGTCTGAAAGCCAATTACAGGTCTCCACTTATAAAATACAGAAAAAAAAGGAATTCTAACGACATTCACACCTAGTTACTATTATACGACAAGTAGGGCACTTCCATTGCGCCATTCTGCTGGCGCCGAGTTTTCTCCATCCAGCTGCAGAAATATTTGCACATCCAAAATCCAGATGTTTTTTGCTTATGGAGAAGAATGGGCAAGAAAATCCACAGACACACTTTTAAAGAAAAAAATTTTTACACAATATTTTTTTATTGGTTATTGGTATTTTTTTAATACTTTAACATTATTATACAAAATATGGGTACTTTTTAACATTTTTCGTCAAAAGTCGAAAACAATGCGGCTAAAAAGGCTAATTTTAACCTAATTCACCGTCTGTGTTTTCCGAAGTCGTAGACATACGTGCCCCCATTTTGTCCCTCGTCCCTTAAGTTATGTAAAAGGGGCGAGCCTATTGCTATAAACCGTGCACGATCCAGCACCCAAAATGCTAAATAGAATTATCAAATAGTAAAACTCAGTAACACTTTGCCCAACCTGGGAACCTAACTTGACGCCATGTGGAGCACTTACGACCACTAGACCAACGAGGCAGTAACTAGACTATTGAGTCATGAATTAAGTTAGTAGCATTCACCTAAGCATAACGTAAGTAATACCAACTGCATTTTTAAACATAATAAATTAAAGTCGCTTGTCGTCTAGGTCTGTCTGTGAACGCGTTGTTCTTCTAAACTATGCAACGAATTTAGTTGTGGTTTCCACCATCATTTAGAGGATTCATTTTGGAATATTTATGTATAAATACATTCATATTAAACTTACATATGATAAAGAAATCACGGTGTTTCTAATCAAACCTTATATCACTTTGCACATATCCTAGCACGTGCAGCGTATTAATAACAACATCGTAAAAAAAAACCGTATCATTAATATTCGCTTAGGCAATTTTCATTCGGTCTGTTTCAACACTATGACTGCAACATCGGTGCGAACTTCCATAGTCGAATAGCTTTTCAACTTAGTATTGAATCGATTATCTTGCAGTGTAGTTCGCCAGCAGCTTGCCTTGTTTTCAATTCATAAATTAATATTATATAATATTCCAAGAAAAATATTTTTTGCAAAATATTATCATATTTTGTTGAGTAATTTGACGTGAAAGGTGACAGTGAAAGTTCAATCAAGATTTCGTGAAATTTTGAATTTTCCAAGATTTTTTTGCAAACGTAAGAAAATAGGTATGCTGTTTTTTTTTTATGTTGAGTTATTGAAAATTTCCCTTTTATGTAATTTAATTTAGTGCAGTACTAAAAGTGAGAAATTCTGAAAAAATCAAATTAAGTACAAATCGATATTTTATGCTGAAGTTTCATTCATTATACGTTTTTTGTAAATACAGAAAGTGGAAAAAAAAAGACATGATGTCATAAATGCTTATGCTCAGTACGGGTTCGGCCAACATTGCAATATTATTAAGAGACGTATAAAAATTTTCTTCTCGTTAATAATGACAAAAATAAATTGTCATGTGGGCAATTTCTATGCAATTTATAAATTACTAGCTTTTGCCCGCGCGTGGATGTCGCAAAATATCCCACGGAAATGTACTACTGTGATTCATACCTAATAGCCGAGGAAAAGGTTATTGACTCCCACCGCTGCTCCCGCGGTCAACCATAATTAATTTGTCACGCGTAATTTTGGATCTGTAATATCTTTTAAACTATTCATTTAAATGATATGATGTCCAGGCATATTTTAATCTAAATGAAATGCCCAATTTAAATAACATATTTTATTGGATAGGGATTAATATAATACTGGTCATAATAGCTTCGGCAATAACAACGAAATTTTTATCAAATTCTGAAAGATAGTAATGGTTACTGTGGGTCATCCTTAGAAGATAGACATATGCCATCACGGACTTTTTGTTGTAGAACATAAATTTTAGAGTAAAGCTCCCAGTCGTCATGATTTTTCCAACATCTTCAAAAATAATCGTCAAATTTCAGCCAATTTACACAAAACTTTATGAATTATACACTAAAACCTTCCTCATGTATCACTCCGTCCATTGGTGAAAACCGTTTGAAAGTTTTTAGGTAGTTTTTGAGTTTATCGCGTTCAAACAGACAGACAGACGCGGCAGGGGACTTTGTTTTATAATATGTAAGGACTAGCTTCCGTCAGCGGCTTCACCCGCGTGATATCTTTATAAATTATAGCCTATGTTACTCAGTGATACTGATAAAATAGCATTAAATGGATGAAAGATTTTTAAAATTAGTCCAGTAGTTTTTGAGTTTATTCATTACAAACAAACATACAAAAAGTCAGTCTTTATAATATTAGTTAAGATAATTTTTCTTTGTTAGTTTTAATGCTAATCTGGCAGTCTAAGTACTTTGCGGTCTACCCAAATGTCCTTTCTTTGGTATAGTTCGTCGAGTGTTTGAGCTCCTTAAGTTCTGAGTTGAGTTACACAATTACTGGCAAATGCTTGCACTGACTGGACAGGTCCACTCTAATCTGTGTGGTTCTTTCTTCAAAAGACCATCTCAGAAATTAATCTGCATGGTCCTTATAAGGCCTGACCAAGATTGTGTCTGGACTTTAAAAGAAACTGTGACCTCTGAGTTTGTTTCGGTCTTTCTTCTCAGAGTAGTCAGTTAGGAAACACTGAACTTATCTAATTTAAAAAACATGATTTAATTTTATTTGGAAAAAGGACGCTTGGAAGGACTTGGGGAGGCCTTTCTTCAGCAGTGGGACAGTGGAGGCTAACATAAAAAAAATGTTTTAACCATTTTGCAGAAATAAATATCATTTATCATTGGTACAAAATGGTGATCAACACCATTGTTCAAGATCAACACCCTGCAGTAACAGTCTACAGCTATTAATAAGAAATAGCGGAACACAGACACACACACGTTTTATATAACATAACATACACATCACGCCTGTATTCCCCAAAGGGTTAGGCAGAGGTGTACCTATAGTACACCCGCATTTCGCCAGTTAAGTTCAAGTCCTATGTAACAGGGGGTGAGCCATTGCCATCAACTGGGCACAAATCCAGACTCCGGGCTCTGCTACTGAGAAATTCCAGATGTCAAAAACCAATATATTATAGAGGCAGTCACACTTAAAAATCGTGGGATAATAAATAATTTATTTTTACTTTTTGTAACGAGGTTTACACTTCGCTAATGAAGTAATTATCCTTCTGCCCTTATTTCAATTTATTTAAAGTTGATACAGGCATTTCTTCTTTTATAATCTCTATCAACCGTAATGATAATATTCCATGTAACCATTATTCTGTAACAATATTTTGATTTAAAACCGTGTCCGTGGAGTTTCTTGCCCGTTCTTCTCCATAGGTACCTATTACGTTTTGGAGTGGGCAAAGTAGCTTCATCTTTCTGACTGACCGACTGCTGACTCCTGGTCTAGTGATAAGTTAACTTCAAAACTATGTATTTTTGGAACACTTGTTCTAGGACTTTTTTAATTATTTTTACATAAAGCATACCTATAACCTTAGAGTTATGGGACATCAAAAAGAACACGTTGTAAATATTTAAAAGTAAATAAAAATAATAATAATGATAACTTTTCAGTGCACTTAATGTCTATGTTGCTGCTAAACCAAGAAAAACGGGCAATTTTGTAATGTCCAAATAAAAAAATGGCTACAATATTATCTTATTATTATTGCGAATGATTCCAAAAATAATACCGAACGAATGCTCTGTTACAAGAGTTGCGTGCGTAAAATTAAAATAAATTAAGAACCATTAAAGGTCAAATAACTAGTTTTTAAATATATTGGTATTTTTCGGTATGTCTACAGTAATGATAAGTATTCATAATACGTAGGCCTGTTTTCTATAAATACAGTATCAGAAATATATTCAAACACAATTATACAATATGCGGAAATAAATTACGTAGGGATAAAATAATACGTTAAAAATGCGTGATAAAATATTATGAAGGTCAAGAAAATATTATTTAACAAAATAAAATTTTAAATCGTTCGTTGGGCACAACACAAGTTTGTACATTATGGGTTTTAGAGTTAAAATACCGATCAACTTGAGAGAAACTTTTACCGGCCGTATTGTAAGAATTTTTTTAGGGTGCAAGTGTGTACCGCCTCGTTGGTTTAAGGCTCCTACAAACAGGCGCGATACAAAGGTACGTCGCCGTCCGTCGCCGCGATGCGTCGCGCGACGAGCGGTGTCTTTGTGTCGCGTCGCGTTTTGCCCCTGTTTGTAGGAGCCTTTATGTGGTCGCAATCGTTACTGCTGAGCATGAGGTCCTGAGTTACATTCCCAGGTCGGGCAGTGTTATTGGATTTTTCTATCTGGAATTTCCCACTACAGTCTGGATTTGTGCCCAGTTCATCAAAGCCAAATCATTTATTTCAATAAGGCAAATAAAAGGCACTTCTGAACGTCAAAATTTACAAAAAATAGAATTGATTCTAGTCGCCCCTTCCAAAAGGTAGTTTTCGTATGGAGAAGAATGGGCAAGAAACTCCACCGTTACTCTTTTAAAATGTTTAACAATATTTTGTATACATTAAATGTGATTATATGTGAAGCCGATGCACCTGGAATAAGGTTACAGAGATTATAAACGGGAACGTCTTTGTTATCCCTGTTCTTTCTTCTCTTTTTAACAGCCTATTAAAGATAAAGACGTAAAATAAAGGGGAGTTAATCCGTTTACTCGCCTCTTGGGATACAATAGGCCCTTGATACAACAACAAATTAAAGTTTTATACGTATGCTGTTTTACGCATACCACAATAGGTAAAAAGTATTAAAAATGAAGCAATGATACATAAATTAACTATGTGATGGATACATGGTGCTCACATATTTACAAGGATTGTAAAGTATACGATATTCCTAAAAAAAATACAAGTAATACTAATAAATCAGTGTGTGAGTTCAAGTTATCACAGAATGTAAAAACAATGTTATAAAATAATAAATTACACAATTAAATTAGCAACCAGTTTGGTTTTCTCTAGACTTTATTTTTTGTCATATGGAGCAGGACCAGCATGTTTCCAAGCATTCTTATCTTGGATATAACCGTCTAATTTGTAATATGCTTGTTTACAAAATTTATTTTTAATATGAGTTTTAAATTTTCATTCATTTAATTGCAATATATCACAAGGAATTTTATTGTAACATTTAACACAGTATAAAAGATGTATGTACTTTAGATGATAATCGGAAAAATGGTTGATCTATTTTATCTTTATTTCTAGTATTAAAATTACGTTCTCACTTATTTTATTTAAAAGATGTAGATTTTTTCTTACATACATAATATTTTCATAAATGAGTTGGCAAGGCAAGGATGGCAACACTCTCGCCCCTTACTACATGGGACTTAAACATAACTGGCGAAATGTGGGTGTACTGTAGGTACACCTCTTCCCAACCCTTCGGTAAACAAGGTGTATTATTTGTCATGTTTATTAGATATATTTTTGCGTTTCATTTTCATATGGCATACGTAGTTTTATATCATGCATAGATATAAAAAATATTTCTATGACACGATGTTTCATCAGTGGTAGGTATAACAATTCTAAAAATAACGTTGTATATTTTATTTCAACAGGTTTTACAACCATGGCAGAATTTATTATCACACTCAATGATGGAAGATTCGAGAAGATGTAAGGATTACGAAGCCATTAGTTAAGTAAGGATTACGAAGTCAAGATGACGAAAGCATTGCAAGTGATAGCGCCGAAATTCGCAGAATCTGCACATATGTACAGACAGGTAAATATTACATTAATTTGTGATTATTTAGGGGTCCGTAGTAAACAAGGAACCCTTATAGTTCCACCATGTCCGTCTGTCTGTTTGTCCGCGGTCTAGCTCCGAGACTCTTAGTACTAGAAAGCTGTTATTTGATATAGGTATACATATTAATCACGCCGACAAAGTGGTAGAATAAAAAGATTTTTTTTTTGTTTACATGTCCTACATGTAAAGTGGGGATGTATTTTTTTCTCATCTATCCCATGGTATGGGGAGTCTTTGAAAAGGTCGTTCAAAAATATTGTGAGTTTGTTAAAACTATTTTTGGATTCAAGGATCCGTTTTCGAAATATTAAGCTTTAAAGTACAAATTTTTGTTAGAGTCATGTGTCCCCCACGCCTGCCAGCTAAATGATTGGTTTTGGATATGTGAAAGTGTCGTTTAACTTTAAAATACCCGCCGTACCACCAGAGGTACGGCCAGGGGTACGGTGGGTCTGCAGTGAAAAAAATCACGGCAGTAATATATAAACTCTTTTGCAAAAAAAACGGGCACTTTAGATTTTTTTCTCTACTTCAATGAAGAAGAACAAGAAATAGGTTTTATTAATTTGACGATGTATTGGCATGTTATTTGAAGCATCCTGGCTGGCATGATTCTTTACGTTCCAAATTTAAAATTTGAAATTAATAAAAGAAAAGTAATGATTATTGTGGATTATTCTAAAATTGCTTTACTAATGGCGCGAATTGCTGAAACGATTTTTAACTGATTACGATATTTTAAAACTTTTTGGATATTTTCTGCAAATTAAACAATTTAATCTTTCTTTTTACATTAAATACCACTTTTTGATAAGAGCGATAAAGCGATAAGGGCCGGTAAAATTATAGCCCTACTTGAAGAAGGTTGTTCGCAAACTTACGTGTCTCAGCGGCTAAATGTGAGTCGTTCAACCGTCCAGAGGACTTGGCAACGGTATCAAGAGAACGGTTCGGTCAAAAGAAGACCCGGTTCGGGAAGAAAACGATGCACAGAACCAAGAGATGACCGCTTTTTGGTGAGTCAAGTGTTGCGGAATCGTAAGGCGTCAAGTGTGGAACTGAAGAAGAGCCTTGAAGAAGTAAGAGGAGTAGAAGTTAGCTTGTGGACGGTCAGGAGGAGGCTATTGGCTGCCAATATCAGGAGTTACCGCCCAGCTCGGGGCCCTAAATTACTCCGTGAGCACCGTGTTGCTCGACTTCAGTTTGCTCGGAACTGTGCTCCATGGACTCTGGAGGACTGGAATAAAGTATTGTTTTCTGATGAAGCTAGAATCTCTTTGTGTGGAGAGGACCGACGCCGGCGAGTGCTGCGAAGACCACGGGAACGCTATGCGGAAGTGTGTTTCGAAGAAATCACTCCTTATGGCGGAGGCTCCGTTATGTTTTGGGCAGCAATTAATTCGACGGAGCGTACGGAGTTAGTTTTCATAGAAAATGGAACATTAAATGCACACCGGTACATAATGGAAGTCCTAATTCCATAAGCACAACCCACATTGACTGCACTTGGGGAAGATTCCATTTTTATGGACGAAAATGCTCGCCCGCACCGTTCTGGCGACGTGGAAGCGTACATGCAAGAAGTTGGGATCCGTCGTTTAGATTGGCCAGCTCGAAGTCCTGACCTCAATCCAACTGAGCATGTCTGGGATGTTCTAAAGAGACGGGTAAGATCAGTGCAACCTGCTCCACAAAACATCAGGGAGGTTTTTACATTTGTAACTTTATTTAATTTAAAAAAGTAAAAAAAAATCTTGTCTTTATTGCCGACCACTTCTTATTGTTTGGGCATGTACATCGGTTTTAAAGAATCCATCGTTTTTTTTCTTTTAATTGCCCCAATTCACTAAACGCGCATTGATTTACACGATTATAAGTATACATAGACTACGTCAAAGAAATAAATTTCATTTAATTAACTCAAATCGACCTTAGAACGTAAATTTCCTTAGGTGCCCGTTTTTTTTGCAAAAGAGTGTATATATAAAAAAATCAAAGGGAAAACTATCACAGCTAGGCTTTACAAGTTAGAGTCTGTTTAATGAAAGCTAGTGATTTTTTCACGTTTTCATAAATTGACAACACTGCTGCAAATGTCACTTGTTGTCATTTGTAGTTTTTATCATGGATTTTATAAAAAAAAAATTGTGTATATTTTGTCGTATTTCAAGTAAAACAATGCCTAAAACTTTAAGAAGCAGTGCGAGAAAGTTGTAATACACTATGATAAATATTAGGTTGCAGAAGAAGACTTTCGCATATGGTCACGCGAGCTGCGCGCTCGCTGTCTGTCAAAGCGTGGGGTATCCACCGACTCATTATTTTGTGGTAGCCCATTGCATGCAGGTGCCGAATTATAGTGGAATGGTCGTACCCAAGTTCCTTCTCCAAGTCCCTGGTAGTCGCATCCGGATGTCTTTCCAAATGTGAGCGTAGAAGGTCTTCGTCAAAGACAACTGGCCGACCGGACCGAGGTTTGTCTTCACAACTCGTATCCCCCTTATCGAAAGACTTAAACCAATAACTCACTGTGGAATGAGCAATAGTGCCTTGTCCAAACGCAGTGTTAATTTTCTCGGCCTTTTGCCTTGCACTCGTTCCTAGATTATGCTCGTAAAGCATGATCGCTCGTAGTTGACGCGATTCCATTTTGAACTAAAGTGAACAACTCGGAACGCGCGCGCCTTTTTATACCCCTTGGCGTAAAGCTCCTAGAACATTCTGTAGAATAATAGATTATTCTAGCATATAATCGAATTGAAACCTAGAAATTTTTTAATGAAATCCAAGTGTCCAAGAATTTATGCACCAACCTAATAATTACGACCGAGTGAAAAGCGAACGCGAGGATGCATTTAACGAAAAGTACAATTGTTTACAATAATTTCGAAAATTACTGGTAAACTATTGCATTCGTTTTGATACTAAGTAAATAGGATTTATATTAGACTTTGTCCATCAATATTACAGTTTTAAATGTGGAATCATAATTAAATATAGCGATGACAAATCGTGTGACATCAATATACAAATCTGTGTAATTATTTATGTAATCCAGTTTAACATCCAAGGTTTTCTGCTATGGAACTTAAATTGCCAAATTGGAGTGGCCAGCAAAAATCCTAGACGTAAAGTCCATAGAACATGGGACATGCTTAAAAAGCGAATCCGGTAAAGTCTCAACCCTCCTTAGATCCTCCATGAGTTGAAAACCGCTCTGATGGTTGCCTGGGACGAAATTCCCCAAGTAAACATTAAGAACATCATCCAGAGCATGCCTGATCGCATGCAGGCGGTAATCAGAGGTAGAAATACACGTTATTTATTTTTAGTAAAATGTCCTTATTTTGTGTTTTTGTAACAAAACCTTTAATGTAATGTCATTTTTTAAATTTTATTAAGGTTTAATAAAGTTTCCTTTTTTTCGGCCTTTGTGATTTAAATTAAGGTATCGGACCATCCTCTAAGTTGTATAAAACAATAAACATGTCCTTCGTGTTTCATTTTGACAATAAACTTACAACAATAATTTCTTCCCATGGGTGTCGTAAAAGGCGACTAAGGGACTTACTAAAGAATGGGCAGCAAAGTCCTTTATACATTTTTAAAACTATACTGCGATCGCCAACCCGTCTGCCAAGCGTGGCGATTATGGCAAACACGTGTCGATTTCTTCCAGGGTCTTCTCAAGACTCTTTAGAAATAGCTAAGCGGAACAGGTTACTAAATATATCCACATCATCATTTTATAATGGATTTCCGCAAGGTCACGCCTGAATCAATTAACTATGAATGATGTAAACAATATTTTGAAACAATTTTTTCCTTGTCCGTGAAGTTTCTTGCCCGTTCTTCTCCATAGGTACCTACCAGGGATGTTACGGAGCTTCGGTTCCGGTTCCGAAAAGTCGGAACTTCTGATTAAATTTATACCTCCGATTCCTATTTCGGTAACGATTATTTTGAATCGGAGTTATACCGAAGTTCGAAACGCAGCGATGCACGTGTCTAGAGCGCGTACAAACAAGTTTAAACTCGTCGCCAGTGAAATTGTAGTTTATTTTATACACGCTCGCGCTCGAAGTCTCAGTTTATTGTTATGTTTGTGGATGTTATCGCTAATATTTGACTGATTAAAAGAGACTTAATTATATATTTTAATTGTTTAATTAAGCCTTCCCATAACACATCGTTCTTCTACTTCCACCTTCGACTCCGGTTCCGGTTCATATTCTGAATCCGGTTCCAGTTCTGATTTCGAATCCGGTTCCGGTTCCGGTAAAGCGACTTCCGTAACATCCCTGGTACCTACCTACTACGCTTTGGAATGGGCAACGAGCTTCATATTTCTGACTGGCCGATTCCTTGACCATTCAAAAGTGCGTGTAAATGGTTTAATTGAAATAAATGCTTTGGGTTTGAGTTTAATTATCGTTTTTTTTAAAGTGAAAACTTCTTTAGGCGCGTTGGGCATTTTTGGGATGGGACCAAACCATTGATTTCGCGAAAACTTACACAAAAAAAATCGGCTAAGTGCGGATCGGACTCGCACACGAAGGGTTCCGTACCACCGTACAATATTGAACATACTTATTATTAGTTGTTATAGCGGACATAGTAGTACACACTCTGTGAAAATTTCAAGTGTCTACTTATTACGATTCCGAAGATATAGACCCGTACCAGACGGACGGACAGCGGGGCTTTAGAAAAAGGGTCCCGTTGGCACCCTTTGGGTACACAACTCTAAAAAAACATTTCAACCATATTTTTTACAAGATAAAGCCCGGTAGTCTGTTTTTACGGAAAAAACAGGTGAAAAGCCAGAATATAAATTACAAAAAACGATTTTTTTTGTAATCAAATATTATTAATTATACCGTAATAAATTTTGAACGACAAAAACACACTGAAAACATTAAGTACTGTATGAAATAGTTGCAGTTTTATAATTATTACGAAAACATGGAAATTGTAATGAAAACAATAGGTACCATTCCTGACTTTTTTGAAAGAGAAATTTGAAAAGTTGCCGGGAAAATTGGAAAATTTGGGAAAACAGAAAGTGCATTTTCTATAGGAATTTTGTATGAATTATTGAAATTTGGACAGGAGCTAAATAGTAAAAAAATAATATACTCAATTATTTGCTCACTACTTTCAGATTCTGGCGACATTTGCGGCATCCTTGCTGTCCGTCGCTGGAGGCATCACGTTCGGTTTCACAGCAGTCCTGCTACCACAACTCCAGAGTGACTCCAGCTTCCCCTACGATGAAAGCTTCGACTCATGGATCGGTAAATATTATTTTTTTATTTTATCTAATCCTAACTATATCCTAATCCGAACTATCTAATCTAAACTAATAAATCTTCTAAACTAATAAAGAGAAAAGATTTGATTTATTGCATGTTTGTTTGTTACGCTTTCACGCTAAAACGGCTGAACAGATTTGGATGAAATATGGCACATGGGTAGACCATGGCCTTGGTTAGGACAAAGGGTACTTTTTATCCCAATATTCTCACGGGATCGAGGCTTATGTGGGTGAAACCGCGGAGCGCAGGTAATTTGATGATAAATACTTGATGTCTAGTCATTGTCGCTACCTCTGGATATCTGCTGGATTCGTTGCTATCCCAGACACAGAGTTGAAATGTCTCATGTAGGTATCTGCATACATATCGCCGCCGTGGCGTCCTGTCCCTCCAACCGGAATACATCAACGCTGCTTGGCGGCAGAAATAATTGGTGGCAGTATTTCCCCGGACGAGCTTCTTCATATATAACTCTACTACTCTCAGGGATATACAAATAAAATGTGACGGAGTCGAAGAAAATAAGAGAAGAAAACAGCGACTCCAGAGACAGCTATGTATGAAGTATACATGGAGAGACTTATCCTGACTGGAGCAGCATATTCGAATAGAATAAAACTAACCCTACTTTCTCCTCATAACATTGGTATAAAGTTTGATGATCGCAGTCTGATGTCGCCGGAATTGATGGCATGGCTGCCGCTGTTCAGTTAAGTCTCAAAGTTCCAGAACCAGATGTGGCTTGGTCATTGAAATAGAAATAATCTTCTGCGTCATCAATTACTTCCATTATATTCTCTGTTTCAGCTTCCATCGCTCCGCTAGCCATGGTGATGGGGTCCCTCTTCGCTGGCTCCATGAGCGATGGCATCGGCAGGAAGATTGGCCAACTAGTTATATTAGTACCATTCACCGTCGGCTGGATCATCATGGGCTTAGCCAATAATAACGCAGTCATGCTCATTGGACGGTTCGTCACAGGAATTTGTACGGGATCCGTAAGAGCTAATAGCATGGTCTATATCAGCGAATTGACTGAACCAAAGTTCAGAGCTGTTGCCCTTTTCTGGCCATCAGCAGCAATCCATATAGGGGTCATAATCAGCCATACAGTTGGAAAATATTGTAATTGGAAGGTCAGTTGCTTCATTTTTACATTGCCTAATATTATAGCCTTTATTATACTTATGTCCTTGAAAGAAAGTCCACTATGGCTGTTCTCCAAAGGGAAAATCGACGAAGGTATAGCGTCTTACAGACAATTTCGAGGAAATGGAGACAGTGCTGAAAAGGAACTGTCAACAGTTTTGGAGAAGACAAGAGAAAAAGCAGAAGAGAATACCACGTTTAACGATACACTTAAAATAATATTTAGTAAACCATTCATGAAGTCTACGGCGATTATATTCTTATTGAATGTCGCCTCACAGTGGTGTGGTGTTAATACTATATCTTTCTACGCTCAAGTGATATTTGAAAAGACGTTCTCTGGAGATATAGATGCATTTATGTTAACGTTAGTTACTGATAGTATAAGAATTGCAGCAGCTATATTTGTTTCTATATTTGCTAAGGTTCTCCCACGTAAAATTACTTTCATGGTTTCTTGTCTTATAACTACTCTTGTGTTGATAGGCTTGGTAATATACTTGTATCTAGCTCCTGTTGGTCTATTATGGGTGGCTATAACTTGTATGGTTGTTTACATAGCTATGGCAAGTGCATTGACATCTGTATCTTGGTCGTTCATCGCGGAGATATTTCCATCAAAAGTGCGTGGTTTTGGCTCTGGTTTAAGCTCAGCAATTTCATTTATTTTGCTATTTATTTCTGTAAAAGTTACTCCAGAGATTATGTATAGGTTCGGAGACCAAGTCATGTATGCTTCCTTTGCCGGTGTCACATTGTTCACTGGTTTAATCTTAAGTTTTATATTACCAGAGACAAATAATAGGAGTTTGCAGGATATAGAGGATTCTTTGTACAAGAAGAAAGGCGATGGGAACAAAGATATAGGAATGGTCACTTTGCCAGACTCCTCCGTATAGTTTTATGTAGAAAAATTATACTTAATTGCACCATAGGCAATATTGTAAGTTGAAGTGTAAATACAAATAAAATGATAATAGTTTACTTTTGTTTTAATGAAATATAAAATAAGTTTTTTATTACTCATAATAGTGTTAAATTGAAAAAGAAGAGAGAATAATCAAAAGATGCAATTGGACACTGTTACGACCTGTTAAAGGCATTCGATTGTGTAAACTACAATACACTTCTGCTGAGACTAGAGCATTATGAAAATAACAATACCGCACTTCTACTTGATAATACTTAAAAGTTTGACAAGTCAAAGATAAACGCTGTAAACTCAACGGGAAATGAGATGACAATGGAGGTTACTCAAGGTTCTATATTGGGTCCGTTCTTCTTTTTTAGTTTGAATATATGATTTGCTCCAATTACATCAAACAATGTACCCAAAATGTATTTGCAGGTGATACATCATTGCATTGGTATTTTTTTAAATATTAATAGCCTTAAATATATGCCCTACCTATACTACAAAATTTTACAACTACAATTTACGGTGAATGGTAAAAAATTGGTATTAATTAAAGGACAAAGTTAAAGGGGCTGCACTATTTTTCGAATCAATCTGTGTTCCTTTGTATTATTAGCCTCCCTAAATCATGAAATTTAAATGAAATCTCTCCGTTTTCCACCCGGAAAGGGGCCGGTCAAGTATTACGTAAGCAGATTTATTACAATTATTTACTCCTCCTCCCCCTTGTCAGCAAAAGTAATCAAAGCTCTTACCCCCCCTCCCATGCTTACGTAAACATTGAGCTATGCATTTTTCTTTTAATGTAAGTATTCTGTTTTTTTACTAATTTATGAGCAGCAGTTATAATTCTAGAAATATATTCGTTTCGTTTTCAAGCATAGACAATGTGTGGGTTGCCATATGTGTAAAAAGTAAATAATTACTGCTGACGTAATCACCATCTAGACCCCCTCACCCCCCATGTCATCAAAAATAAGCAGAGCATGGACCCCTCCGCCCCCCTATAGTGCTTACGTAATACTTGAACGGTCCCAAATAGCGAGGAAGATTTAGAAGATCCAAGTAATAAGTAAGTAAGTAAGTAGTACCTTCATCACGGTACTACTACTGAACTGTCCGCGAAGCACACACAATAGTTGAACGACCACCGTGACTACCTATGACTTATCAGACAGGGAAATGAGTAAGTAAATATTACAAGTGTATGAACCACAAAACTCAATTTTAACGGTGATACCTTAGAAATATGAAAATTGTGGTAACATTATTGTAACTTATACATGTTTTGTAATTTACGTGTTACGCAATTTTGTCTACAATTTAAGAATTTTGTAGAATTGTAGACTTGTAAAATTTTGTGGTATTTAGGGCCCTGGACTAACTTAACATTTCACAGTATTCGTGAATATGAACAACTTTTAGTGTGGGACCAACTTTGAAATATGAAATAAAAATTTAGCCGCTCCATACATTTTGAGTGTGGTATCTTAGTGGTCTTTAAATATCTACCCTCCCGTTATATTGAACTTATGTATAGACGAGCAGATTTTTTTGAATAGATATCTTAAGAAGGAAGATGCAAAAGATGTTTTGTCTGATATAGTGACACTGGTTTTGGACAGGCAAACTTTAAGACGCCTTAGCCAGGTACTTATACCATGAAATAAACATGTAGATAACATTTAAATGTAAACTGGTTTTAGGAATAAAATACTGTTACCTATGTCACGACTAGGTCTTGCAATCCCAATATTCTAATACTTAGAATATTCGAATTATTTTGCTATTTGAATACTCAAGACGGTGAAATTCGAATATTTTCCACTTTGTTAGATTTAGACAAATCACACCCAACTTCACATAGATATGCGAATAGCTCTTTTGTGTGCAAAGAATTAAGAGTTCATTTACGTTTGATTTTACTCGGAAATGGCCCTTTATGATAGAGGGGATCCAAGGCAAGTTCACTTAGAACAAGTATACAACTCACCATACCACCAACGAGCGTAGAATGCGATAATGTTTTTTTCAACGACATACATGTAATTTTGACGGCATCTACAATGCCACATGCGAACTACGCATCACACTGACGTGACGTCACACAAAATCCTGTATCGCGCAAGCAACGTTTACCGAGGTGGAGAGGAACCCAACAATCGACCCCCGATTCTGGGGGTTGAGAGAACAAATCCTCGGGCAAGGGGCCATAAAGCACCAGCGCCGATTCCTCGACGATCACGGAATTCCACGACCACGCGAATCAATCGGTGGGCAGTAGCTCACCAGACACAATGGAGGATCCTCCCTTTTCTATTGAGGATGAGTGAACTTTACACACTGTTCCTCATGTTTCTATATAATTCTCTTATCTTATATGTTCTTTAAAAAATTATACGTTGGGTGCATTAAGCTTTTTAAGGTCTTATTATCAAAGACACCGAAAAGGTGAGATATTGTTTTTTTATTACTATTATTACTAGTTTATATTTATTATGTCCATCTCGTTTTGCTTGAAATCCAAGATTAATTGTTCCTATTTCGTAATACATGATCGGTTTTTATTTTGCCTTTATAGTAATGTTATGTTTTCGTCGAGAAGAGAAGTACATATTTTTTTTTAAATTGTTAGTTTGAAGATGTTTCTGTTTAATTTAAAAAATTCAGAAGTTTTTCATTCTGGTTATTTTATTGTAAGTAAGTACTTACTTTGTTCAATTTTTTTCGGCAGCATTTAACTTTGGTTTAACTTGATATGTTATATTTTACAGAATAATTCGAATATATCTTAAACAAAAAAAAAAAAACGAAAATTCGAATAATGAATTCCATTTAATATTTGCAAGCCCTAGTACGACCACGACAGTATTCATTTATCACATTCAATGATAGAAAATTCGAAAAGACGATGGGCTTAGAAAGATTAAAATAGAATTAATTGTTGAAAAATAAAGGTATTCAAAATTTTGGGTGTAACCGAGCGGTACTCGCTCGGTTATTCGGGTACAATAATACGAAAAATAAATAAATGAAAAAATCTAGTGATTTTTCTGAATATATTTTAGTATGTAATAAAATATTTTCCGCCAGAGGCTTCGCCAGAGTGATATCTTTATAAATTATAGCCTATGTTACTCAGTGATAAGATGATAATATAGCATTCTACTGGTGAAAGAATTTTTAAAATCGGTCGAGTACTTTTTGAGTTTATTCATTACAACAAACACAAAAAATCAAATCTCTCTTTATAATATTAGTTAAGATTTTAAGAAGTTTAAATATAAGAAAACGAGATGAAGAATGTACTACAAGTGCTAGTGCCGGACGTTGCTGAATCTGCACATGTGTATAGACAGGTAATTATGTAAATTAAACATGATAATGCATCATTATGGATTTCCGCAAGGTCACGCCTGAATCAATTAACTATGATAATGCCTTATTTTACTTACCTATTGTAATATCTACGGGTTGCAAACAAAATAGAAAATAGTTTGATTCACGTACATTTATTTTACGAACAATTACTACACCAGAGACTGGTCAGAAACGGCACAGGAGGGATTCCCCGTCTTGCGTCCGTCTGACGGACTTGCAAATTTTTTGTTTTTTGTAAAAGAGTACACTTTCGAGGTGGTCCCATTATCATCAAGTCAGGATCTGATGGTGGGATCTTGGAGAAATACAAGGTGCAGTTTTGGATCTGCAAAACATTTTAGGAGGTAATTATGTTAGTGATTCTCGACCCGAATCAACAATAAAATGGGCAGGTATTTTTTTTTCATTTTATTCTTATTTACGGAAATCGGTAAGTGTGAACTCCCCTTTTTAAAACGCGACCAATCTGTACGTGTCCTTAAACTGCGCTTTCACACACACAAACAAACGCAACCGACATTTCTTTCATAAATCCAAAGAACCAACCACCGCCCGCTCCCTCTCCCCCGCCACGCCCCCGCGGCCATCGCAAATGCATAAATCGGGCCAATTTATTAGTGTATTTGATGACGCCGGTATGTGCATACGCTTGCAAATTCCGGCCCTCAAGTGCGCCTTCGATTAACGGTCGGGATAGGTACTTACCTACTACCTAGTTGTAAAAATGACGGGCCAATACTCCAATGTAGAGTTGGTGGAGATGGTCCGCTTGTATGCCATCAGTGGAGACAATGTATCTCGAGCCATCGAAATGTTCGCGGAGTTATTCCCCAATCGGCAACGTCCCTCACACAGGGTAATGTTGGCTGCTACGCAGAGACTGCGCGATCATCGGCAGTTCGACGATCAGTGCTTTCGACACAATAAAAACGAATGTGTTTGTGTTACCTACGTAAGCTGAAGGAAAATCAGCAACGTTGTGCTAGACTGTGCCTGGAGTGTGACGGTGGAAACTTTGAACAATATCTCCAGGTAACATAAGTAGGTAATTTATTTATTTATTTGTACATAGACAATAATTTGTAAATACGATGTTAGCTAAATCAACTTGATTAGTGTAAATAAGTTGATTTAAATTTTTAACTACGCCAAAAATACCTATCAGACAAAATGAATCACCTAAAATCCCTAACACATGGGTACCTACCTACTTAACTAGCACAAATTATCTTGATGTATTTCTGTCGGTCCTCAGCCCGTTAAAAAGTAGGAAGGAAAATCTTAAATCTACAAATAAAAACCGTCCTTGGGGCTGAATTTACCTACAGAGCGCGCCGACTGCGCCGAGTACCTACATGCCTTATTATTATTATTAGGTGCCTACCTAAATCCCGCGCACGCGCTCGCGATCGTAGTTTCACAATTGTGCAACAGGAACTGCTTACGTGCTTTGTAAGGTTTATTTATCTCCGCCTATCATTTTATTCATCAGCTGATAGGTAACTAACGACGCCAACGTGATCTTTTTTTGGCGCAGTTGTATCTAATTCCTACTATTATTATTTATCGTAATAGCCCAGTGGTTAAGGCTTTCTCCTCTCATGCATGAGGTTGCGGGTTCGCAACTGAGCAAGTACCATTGTGTTATTTTTTTAATTCATAATGATGTAAGTACTTTTTAAATTTATCTAGGACATCATTGAAATCCCGTGTTTCGGTAAGCACTTAATTAAAGCCTTTGGTTCGAATTGATTTGTAGCTCTCGGACGGTCGTTAGGTACCACACGGGTCGGTACGGGTCAACGACCTTACAGCCCTGCCGTATGGTCGTTGGTACGGGTAGTCAAAAGCCAGAAAGTCAGACAATTAGTCTAACAAATGGGTATCGTGTTATCAAGTAACTGGTTTGTTGAGGTCTGATACGCAGTCGCCCTACGTGATTCACTGGCACTCCATTGTAGTGAGCTGCATACAGTTAAACTGAAAGCCGACCCTAACATAGTTGGGAACAGGCTCGGCAGATTGGCCACGGCATTGTAATGATGCTTAAAAATGAGTTATTATTTAGCGAAATTTAAAACAATAATGTAGGTACATTGTGATTTTCAAATTCGAACTACATCTAAGGTAAAATTATTTGCTATAAGTTGTTGTAGCTACAACAACTTGTACAGATCGCGGCACGTTGGTTGAACCTTCGATGCGCAGTAACAGATTTTCGAGTCTTAATCGAAATGCGGTATGACGAGCATCGCGGGGGCTCCCCGTAACCATAGCAACGACCTTCATTTTAGTTTAACGTACGTGCCGCGTTCGTTTCATAGAAATGTGGGCGGAGACTCGTACAGGCTGACGTCACTGGTCATCGCATTCACGCACACAGTGACATGACGCGCGATACATCGCAATGGGTGATTCTGTTTTTTTGAAGAGGGTTATTAAGAGAGTTATTCTGAAAAACAATAATATTGAAAAATCGAAAAGAAAAAGTATTATTGATTATTGACTTGGTATCGTATTGTTATATGATTATTTACGAGTCTCATAACAACCTCCTAAAATGTTTTGCAGGTTCAAAACTGCACCTTGTAGAGGGAACCCTTCAAATATTATAGGATTTGGGTATTTATTTAACCATTTATGTACACATATATTTATACAGACAAGACTAAAGGCAGTGGCGATACCTTCATATAAGCCCAAAAGCCCGGCATGCCTTACTAAAATGCTCGATAGAGAATCAATATCAAACCCGAACTATTTAAAAGTTCGCGCGCTTAATTCTTATCAAAATAACACAAAGTATCTACCTATGCTACACTACTACACATCGCGATTGTTCGCGCGCAGAGTATCGCATTTGTAGCATCTACATATAGCTATCTCGCTTACACGCACTGGCTTATACCGGGCTTTCAAATACTATATCTGTCACTTTCGCACTTATAGCGATGTGCCGTATAACGAGTTAGACCTTGTGCATAGAACAAATCGATCACTATGGCAGATTTAAGCAGGGCTTTTTCGGTATGAAGTTGCACGCGTATGCGTGACCTTGTCAGCTTGCCAACTCTGCAGTGTTGCCGTTTTAGCCACGTTGTGAGATCTTGGAGATTTTTAACGAGTTTGGAAACTCTTTTAACATTTAGCAACATTAATAACTAGCGACTTTTTAAAATAACGAAATTAAATATTCAAGCAATATCTTAAAAATAAAAAATTTGCGACATCTAGCTAGATTTTTCATATACCTGGCGACTTTTTTTGCTTAAATGACAACCGTGAGTAGTTCCCGACATCCGAGAGTGCAACTAACTTCAGTTTCATTTGCTTGAGTGGAAAAAGGTTTTCTTGTTAAAGTTTTTTGTGTGTTTTCTTAGATTTCCTCAGTGATACAATTGTTTTGGTGACTTACCTACAACAATGGAGGTAATTGTACCTTGTGAGGATTTAAAATGCGTTCAAGTTTTGATTGGCGAAGATAAGGTAAAATCTTTAAACTTTGCTCAGAAAAAACAGTTAATTTTTTCATTAAAACCGATGCCTAATCTGTGTATTTCTCAGATTAGTAAATCGCATAAACGAATATTTAATAGATCAGTGTATAAAACTAGTTGGATTGTTGGCTGTTCGCATACTAATAAGTTGTATTGCTGGTGCTGCATATTTTTTTCGAATGAAGAATCCGTTTGGAATACATCTGGTTATAATGATTTAAATAACATATCTGGCGCCATTAAAAGGCACACAAATTCCCATAAACACCTGTGTGCAATGGTTTCTTTCGGTAATTTTGGTAAACAACGAATTGAGACATCTATATCACGCCAGTTATCTGAGGAAATTTCAAAATATAACACGCGCGTTGAAAACAACCGTAGTGCTTTTCAAAGATTAGTCGATATTGTTTGTCATTTAGCACAACAGGAAATTTTATTGGGCTTGCGTTATTTTGAAACCCCAGGCACGCCACTGACTAAAGGAACAGAAAAATACGTACAAAGGTGATGCTTATTTCTAAAGAAATCTCTTCCAGCATACCTGCGATAGGACAGAGGATAAAAAGAGATTTAGACGTGTGTAAGAGTAGAGAGAAAGTAAAATACATAAAATCAAATCAATTCACTTAATAATATAAAACAAATAATATGAAAATATACTTACACACATACATACAAACATACGTGCTCCTAAAGTAAATAACACTAAGATATTATTCATTATAATGTAACAAAATACATATATATTTATACAAAATAAATACCTACGCAACTATGACAAAGTGGACAGATACTAAGATATTGTTCTTGATAAGATTGTGGTGTGTTCTTTCACTTTTCTTTTAAATACTGCAACAGTTTGGCAGTTCCTAATGTCGGGTGGAAGTGAAACCATACCGCAGCGAATGAGTAGGAGTAGTAGTCAGTGGAGTGGGGAGGGGACTTAAGGAGGTTTCTAAGATGCGACCTGCAAGGCACATCAGAAGGACGGGCGTAGGAAAAGCGCTCCCGCAGGTAGGATGGAGATTTAGGATTGTGAAGGAGGTTAAATAGCAGACACAATATCCGATAGTTCCTGCGAAGTCAAATAGGGAGCCACTTGACTATCTTGCGAAAGTTGGAAACATGATTATACTTTTTAATGTTAAAAACAAAACGAATACATATATTTTGAAAACGCTCAAGTTTATTTAAAAGTTCCTCGGTGGACCAAATAACAGGCATTGGCGTAATCTATGATGGGCTGAATGAGAGTTTGAGCAACGGAGATTTTGGTGTTCAAGGGCAAGAAGCTCTGGAGGCATTTCAACGAATGGAACGTGAAGTGCACTTTGCGACTGACTTGAGCAACATGGGGAGTTCACGATAAATAGGAGTCCATGGTCACCCCCAGGTTTTTAACCGTGTTTGCGTAACAATCTGAACTCCATTCAGACAGAGTGGAGACAGCGACGCAACATCGAGCCTATTCCGCATAAACCTGCCGCCGACAGTCATGGCCTGGAATTTACTAGGGTTGATTAGCAGTCCAAAGTATCGCGACCACTCGCCAATCAAATCCAGGTCGCTGTTCATGGCAGACACGGCGGTTTCCGCATCTTCCCTTACGAAATGATTGTAAAGCTGCAGATCGTCGGCATAGAGATGGAAGTGAGAAGAAATGACTCTAGTGATGGATTTAATGAAAATAGAAAAGAGAAGAGGAGAGATAACGCCACCCTGAAGCACACCTGCGATAAGAGAACACCAATCAGAAAAAAATTCGTCGAGACGAACCCGCTGCGAGCGGCCTTTGAAATAGGAGTTGAACCAAGCGATAGTGAAAGAGAAATTTAAAGATTTAAGGATCCTTGGAGGATGTCGAATTCAACAGAGTTAAAGCACTGCTAAAGTCCAGAAGTACAAGAAGGGTGGGAGATTTGTGGTCCGTAGCCCAGCGGATGACATCAGTAACCTTCAAAAGAGCCGTTACTGTGCTTTGATCAGGTCGAAAACCAGATTGAAGAGGACTAAGTAGGTCATTCGTAGATAGAAAGGAGGAAAGTTGCTGATGAACGATATTCTCAAGAACTTTAGAGAGATTTGGGAGGATAGAAATGGGACCGAAATCGGTCGGTGAGACTGGCTTGGGAATTTTGGGTAAGGGGATGATATGGGCTTGTTTCCAGGCCTCAGGTACAAGAAAACAAGGAGAAATTAAAAATGTGGGTCAAGACGGGAAGTAGTGTGGGGAGGACAGGAGAAATTCTTGAGCAAATGTTATCATTACCAACTGCAGAAGAGGAGATAGCACAAATCGATTTTTTTACCTGAATGTCACTCACTGGACTTAATTCGAAAAAGAACTCTGTGACACTGGCAAACAAGAAAGTTTAGATTTGACGTGCGGATCTAAAGTAACAGGGCAGGGGGGGTGTGAGAAATGTTTGTGAAGAGCACACACGTCAGTGTCATTACTGGAAACGACTGGAGACTTGCCTATGCCAACAGTTTTTAGAAACTTCCAGAATTCAGAGGAGTTACGGTTATCGAGAGAAGTATGGAAGTAGCGTCTCTTTGCATCTCTACACATTCGCCTGCAACGATTACGCAGCAACTTATACGCATTCCGTTTGCGCTCGGAAGGGCAACGTTTTAACCTCCTTTTGGCTCTATCCCTACTTGTCATCGAATCTTTAATGGCAGGAGTAAGCCAAGAAACCGGAAAATATTTGACTTTGACTCTACGGATAGGGGCGTGACGATCGTATAAGCTAAGTATCGTCCTGTTTAAAATATGAACCATATCGTTGATACATGTCCGTCCAGTCGATGCAACCAGCATCACGCAGCAATGCCTCCAGGTCTATGCCCTTGTAATTCCGAAGGAAAATATATTAGCGGCTTACGCTTGGGAGGGCGAATCCTGTAGGACATAAAGATGAGGTCGTGGTAAGAAAAACAAGCAGTTAGCTGTCCGTAGACAGACACACTATTGGAATTAGAGACAATCATTAAGTCTAATAGAGAAGGGGTGCAATTAAGGAAATGATGCGTAGTACAAAGAGGCAGAATACTAAGGTTAAAGGAGGTACGGATGGTGAGAAAAATAAAACTTACACTAGTTACAAGCAAGTTGTGCAAAGTAAATATGTTTTATGGTAGAACTGACAAAACTAAAAAAATATAATATCCTAACCTAACTAAAACCATTAGACTAAAACTAAACTAAAATTAAACTAAAATATGGCGTCGAAAAATTCCTCCGCGTCGCTGTCTGGTAATGTACCCAAGAGACTGGCCGCATTGCCACGTTGTATGGCAATGCTTAGCCGCTGGCCAAGGTAAAAACCAGCCCTTGGGTCACGGGAAGTGTCAACCAGTCGTTTGGAGATTTCATTGAACAGACCGTGAGCACTCGGACCCACGGCCCTAGGGTTTCAACCCCAAACGGCTCGAAAATATAGTGACCTATAAGGTTATTATACTTTCGCCGCTTAAGGTTTTCCGCAGCCGCAGCGGCAGCGCCAGCACAGCACGCCGAGCCAGGAAGATGGGATGGCGCTAGAGTATCGACACACGTTGCGTCCCACACTAAAGGCCTACCCACCTTCCATGGAAATAAAGACATGCCGTCCGGTCTCTTGCCATCGTCGCGTGCCAAACCGTTGGGTTCTAATACAGCTGGAACGCCGACGGTGACAAGAGCTCGTCGGATGATGTCATTAATGTTTGCATGCCGCGCTAAGCGACCCGCACTTCGGCTGCAAGACAGGCCGTGGTGTCCGAGGCTGTTGACAACTTCACCACAGTGACAGCGATGAGGAGAACAACAAGGAGCTCCTAGACGCAGGGAAGCAGCAATGCGGAAGGTAGTGTCGTCGAACAAAGTGCCTAAGTTCGACGACGGTAGTGCATGAAGCCACAGGCCCGACTCCCACTTACCCACAGCCAACAGGCGCGCACGCTCCGCAGTAGTAACAGACGTCTCAAGTAAATTGTTCTGTACTACTCTGCAGAGCGGCTCATCCCACCGTCTTTGGGAAAATGGATTGTCGGGCGGATCTGAATTCGGGCAAGCGAGTCTCCAGGCATCCATAGCCTCGGTGAGGCACGGCACATCAAAATTAATCAGTGTGGAAGCTAGGATTTTCCTGATTAATTTCTCAGTACCGTGAACCGAGGATATGAAAGCCGGTAAACTAATACTAGAAATTTTGCGGACGCCGAGGCCTCCCATACGGATAGGAAGAGTAGCTTGTGCCCAAGCTCGGTCGTCCAAGGCCACATTTAAGATCGAGGTTAATGTATGCCGGATAATTTGGTCCATTTTGTCTAAAAGATGAGTGTGTTTCCATAAATGGGAGGCGCGGAGGAAATATGTCAATTTAGGACCGAAACAGCAGTAACGGATTAAGGTTATGGCCGAATGCATGTTAATTTGGAACAATCTTTCCGAAACGTCATTGAAATTTTGAATTTTTTCCTCAATAAAACCGGGGAAGGAGTCCTCAAAGATAGGTGATCCGAGGAGACGAAGAGAGCTTTTTTCAATAATTTTGATTTCTGGGGCTATTGTGTTGAATTTGGAAAGTGTATCATGTCTGTCAGTACTGTCCGCTAAGTATAGTTCACACTTCGAAAGGTTGAGTTCAAGGCCAATGGAATGTAGTTCTTTTTTTAGGAAATGAAGGTCATTTAGAACAGTTTCTACATCGCCTCCCAGGGTTCCATCGTCGAGGTACCAAACGTTAAATTTGGAATTTAGCTGTCGAATAATTGGATGAATGGCTAAACTAAAAATCACTGGCCCGAGGGGGTCACCTTGTTGACAACCAACAGCAGATTCCAGAAGGTTGTCCCGAAACAGTAATTTAGATGGGTGTCTGTAAGGTTAAAGGAAGATAAGAGAGATTGAAGTTTTTGAGTACGACTCATTTTTAAGAAAGCAAGTATTAAAATCACCCATCAAGACGACGTGGTCATAAGAGGGACACAAATTATTTAAAAGTGAATCAAAACAGTCAACTTAATCGATACTGAGGTTAGGGCTATAAACGACTCCAAGTAGCATTTTAGCGTGATGCAGGGAAATTCCGAGAAATAGATGCTCCGCTGACCGTGAGTAGGAAGATGGTGATGTGCTGATAACCTTGAAGGGAATGGTACGTAAGTAAGTGTATAAAGAAGTACGTAAGTAAATGGCAACACCACCACCACCCTTCCCAGTTCTATAATTACGGATAAGGACAAAGCCAGGAAGGCTATAATGAAAAGATAAAAGAGACGGTTTGAGGAAGGACTCAGAGATGAGCAAAGCATCTATGTATATGTGCACTGTTAATGGAAGCCAGAAGGTCAGAGTAATGGCAAGGAACACTCTGGGCATTGATGTATGTTATGTTGAGGTTGTTGGGGAGACGGGACAGCAATGTGGAAATCTGATTGCCTAGCGTAAGAGGACAGGAATAACCACTGGCCGCGCTAAGGGCACTGCTAGAAGAGGAAGAACAAGAGAAAAAATCATCATCAAGGTCGACATCGATCATAGTTTGCAGAAATAATAATAAAAACGTCGAAACTACTTAAATGCATACAAACAAACAAAACAATAACAATAATTAGAGCGCTCAACCAATAAAACACCTATTCGCTGTTGATGGAAGAGATTTTAACACAACTTATAAATTATAAGGTACAAAAAAAATGAAATAAATAAATCAAGGCATAAAAATGAAAAATAATAACTACAATAAAAGTTGAACCACAACATTCGGATACAGATTGTAATAAATACAAAATGTAAAGAAACTCGACGTCAATACAAAACAAAAAATGACACTGACAGGTGACAGACGGTACATCATACATTAGAAAAATAAAAACATGTACCGGCCACCGGCAAGATAAACGTCATAAACGTTGTGAGAATTTATTAAGAAAGTAAATGCTATTGGGTAGATTAACAAATGTAAAAGTGTACCGAAATTACCCGGATGTATTAAAAAGCCGTCAATGTGAAACATCTAAATCAGCAAACTTAGCGACGAGCCTTCTTCACAACCTTTTTTTGGGGGTTGCGGTTTCAGATGATGTAGATGCCACTGCTAACGAGGTGGAAGCTGCAATCAGAATAACGCGATTAAAGTATCAAGCTCACCCATGGAAGCTGTCTTCCGACGAGCCTTGTCAGGCGTCAAGACAATAATGCTACCTTCTGCAGACCAACAGCTATTGATGCCAAAGTGTTTGCAAGCAGCAATAACTATTTGGTGCCGTGTCTTAGTCAGAAACTCTGAAATGGTGATACTGCTGCCCTTGAGTGTCGTTTTACTGTCCCAAACTAACCGACGATGCTCCATATCATTGAATTGTACCAGCACAGGTCTTGTTTTACCCTGGGGCGCTCCTAGTCTGTGGCATGCGTCTAAACGCTCCGATTTAATGTCATCTAACATGAGTTTAACATGATAATGAGAATCAAGTCACACAGTTTTAAATTTGGTTTCTCAGGAAAACTGTGTAACAGCAAGATCTTTCTTCACATTGCTGTCTCATGTCGGTCCAGACTCAAAGACAAGCTGTATCTGAGTTTTGAAGTCTGAGAAAGTATTGCAGACAAAGGATATAAATTCTGAGAAGTCATGGGAAAGAGCAGCAAGATCTGAGTGTGCAGGTTCAGTTCCAGCTGTAGCTCTCTGCAGTTATGTTCGTATTCACACATGTGGGAGCTAAATAGCTTCTCTAGTTCCGCCATACTGTGCAGAAGCTTGCTGTCCATGGTTTTTAATATTTCAAGTGCTGCGGTTTTTGAAGAGAGAAAGTGATAGGAAAGTTCCGAGCAAAGGTGGGTTTATTGGTTAATTAGTACATAAATATAGAGAAAAAAAACTATTAACTATTTTAAAATAAATATTAAATGAGGAAGCTACAAAATTATGTATATATGTCAAGCCTACCTACATAAGAGAACCGAAGGTATTTTTATATTCACTCGTGCAGTTGCTCTTGGAAAGCACCATTTGGTGAAGTGAAACTGATGATAAAGACCACAGATGGCCACCAGAACTATTAATAATAAGTATTTCATGGGTTGAGATTTGATTACCTTAATATGGTTGCCATGACGAATAACTAAATATCACGCCAACCGATTTTGATGATTCATTTTTAAAGTAATTGGTGCAGTTGCTCTTCATCATCAATTCTACTTCACCAAATGGTAAGCACCAATTGGTGAAGACCACAAATGGCCACCGGAATTACTCAATAATAAGTATTTCACGGGTTGCGATTCGATTACTTTAATATGGTTGCAATGCAATTTATGTTCGGTACAATGCATATGGAAAAGTAGAGCTGATGGTGAAGTAACAGGAGAACTCTTCAACGATTAACATCCCTGCATCGGTAAAAGCAATATTTTATAGTTGATGAGCAGTTAACATTAGGCTATTGTAACTTAGATAAATGACAAAATGACCCACAAAAAGCGAGAAACAAAAAAAAAAAACAACCACTTTCGAAAAAAACCACTACTAAGTGAAATCGGAAGTTGGTGTCTTTGGTTTTATATTTTCGGTATTTGCCACCGAATTCCGAAATCTATTTTTTACTTTGTAGGTAGTGTTTTTTTGGAAGTTGGTTGTTTTTTTTATAAAAGGTTTTTATTGGGTCTTTTTCTAGGAATTACTACAGTCTAAAAGTAAGTTTGGTGAAAGAAGCCCTTTTAAAGTGGATATGAAATCCATCATTACCACAACTATCGTCACTTGTAACAGTTATTTTAATGGCAATGTACAGCTGTTTCGGGAGACACAAGACAAAGATAATGTAAGTCTGTTTGCTCACCATTTCCAGATTCTCGCAACGATTGCGGTATCATTGGTGGCCCTCACTGGAGGCATCACCTTCGGGTTCACAGCAGTCCTGCTGCCACAACTCCAGATTGACTCTAATTTCCCTTACGACGCGAGCTTCGACTCATGGATCGGTAAGTTCGACACACAGGTCCAATGCATCAGCTCCATTGTGGCATAAGTCGTAACGAATTTTTTATCGTATGACTGTCGTTTCTCGCTGTTTAAAAGGTCCGTGGGACCGACAAATCGCTCTGTTAAATATTGTCGACGAAGTTTAATCGTGTTTAAACAGCAGTACGACTCAAGACATGACCTGGAATGTCAAAGAGTTCCACAGACTTGCAATGAAAATATTGAAAAGAGATATTCCACAAGATAACCCAACTAACACTTAGGCGTCAATTAGAGCTTGTTTTAGAACTTAACGAGATATAAAGGCGCTACAGCAGCAGCACTTACAACTTTTGGCGACAAAAGAGCGTAGACAAGCAAAATATTTCACTTAGAGCTATACCACAGAGTTACAAGGGTGATAACAGGGTGAGTTTAAGGGTTAAAGACATACACAGCTACAATACGGGCAAAGCATCTTGTGTTATAGGCTTAAGTGAATCTTACAACTATAAGATCTAAATGAGAAGTGAGCATTGATTACAACCCCCCAAAGTGCTATGCAAGCGATAATAAACTCTCGCTAAGAACCAAAAGTTGCACAAAACCAATAATTACCACTACCAGTTATACAATGGTGTTCATAAACTCTTTTGTACCATCAAATGCCTGAAGAGGTACAAAACTCTTATGTCACTTAAAGTCGAACAATAGGAACATTTTTCGCTATGATAGAACTTCTAGTGCTTAATGTGACTTCTGTATAACTTTAGGTAGAGTAATAGAGCTTAATAGCACTTCTGTACCCTTTATGTTTGCCCACCATGTTTAGGTTACGAATTGATTTGACGAAGGCTAGAAAAACATAAGGAAACACGGTTTAATTGAAGTATTTTGCTTTATTGTCTTGTAATACTACCTAACACTAGAATAAACAACTAAAGTTACTTTCAGTAAATAGACAACAGACATCGGGCGCTTGAATAATTTGTTAATAATACATGTAGTTATTCACAGTGTAGTTACCTTCGCAGTAAAAAGTCAACTTCTGTGTCTACTAAGTTGAAACTAAAAGATTACTTTTAATTTCACTTTCACAAACAAATGACGGCGTTTTGGATCCGACAAATATTAACAAGCATATTGCTTGCTTAAAAAAACTTTAGATGTTACAAATTTTAGCACATTAGACATTGTAGTTCTACTTTACCGCTTAAGGAGTTAGTATTCACCTATATGCAGCCCTCTTAGCACCCAAAGAGGTAATAAACGATATTTTACTCAATTGTTCCACTAAAGGAGTTAATTTTTGCCTATTTACCACGTTTTTATTCCTTGTAGTTTCAGTTATAGCTATTTTAGCTCTCTTATTGCTTTATTTTACCTCGGTAACATATTTTATAACTCTGCTTTACCGCCATTAAACAACCTAAGGTGATAAAAAGTGTGCCCATTTCAGGGTTATAGTAGAGTTATAGCGCGCTCTAACTCCGAATGCATATCATTTATTTATAACTTTAGGATCTGGTTAGCGCTCTAATAGATTTACTATAACTCTTGTCTTAGAGCCTAAGTGTTAGTTGGGAATGTTAATCATCGCATTGATTATTGACTTAATGAGGCACTCAGTAAGGCAAGTTGGTCACTCAAGCACAGGAGAGTAGCGATAAACACTTCAACATTTATGATACACTTATTTATTGGAATGAATGTCAAAGAAAGCAACTCAAGTATCTATATATCATTTATCTGTTTCAGCTTCCATCTCCCCGCTGGCTATGATGACGGGGTCTCTCTTCTCTGGTTCGATGAGCGATGCCATCGGTAGGAAAGCAGGCCAGTTAGTCTTAATCGTACCCTTCACCCTTGGCTGGATCATCATGGGAGCAGCCACTAACAACGCAGTTATGCTGTTTGGAAGGTTCGTCACAGGAATTGTTTGGGGAGCCATGAGACCCAATGGCATGGTCTATATCGGAGAATTGACTGACCCAATGTACAGAACTGTTGCTTTTTTCTGCCCATCGGCAGCAATTCATGTAGGAATCCTGATCAGCCATACAGTTGGAAATTATTTTTATTGGAAGACTAGTTGTTTCCTTTTCTCATTGCCAAACATAGTAGCCTTTTTTATAACTATCTTCTTGAAAGAAAGTCCACTATGGCTGCTGTCCAAAGGCAAAATCGACGAAGGTATAGCGTCTTACAGACAATTCCGAGGAAATGGAGACGGTGCTGAAAAGGAACTGTCAACCGTTTTGGACAAGATTAAAGAAAATGCAGAAGAGATTACCACGTTTAACGATAAATTTAATATAATATTTAGTAAACCATTCATGAAATCTATAGCGACTATATTCTTATTGTTCCTCGCCGCACAGTGGTGTGGTGTTAATACTTTATCTTTCTACGCTCAAGTGATATTTGAGAAGACGTTCTCTGGAGATATAGATGCATTTATGTTAATGTTAGTTACTGATAGTATAAGAATTGCAGCAACTGTATTTATTTGTATATTTGCTAAGGTTCTCCCACGTAAAATTACCTTCGTGGTCTGTTGTGTTATAACTGCTCTTGTGTTGATAGGCTTGGTAATATACTTGTATCTAGCTCCTGTTGGTCTAGTATGGGTAGCTATAACTTGTATAGTTGTTTACATAGCTATGGCAAGTGCATTGACATCTATATCTTGGTCGTTCATCGTGGAGATATTTCCATCAAAAGTGCGTGGTTTTGGCTCTGGTTTAAGCTCAGCAATTTCATTTGTTTTGCTATTTATTTCTGTAAAAGTTACTCCAGATATTATGTATACGTTCGGAGAGCAAGTCTTGTATGCTTCCTTTGCTGGTGTCACATTGTTTACTGGTTTAATCTTAAGTTTTATATTACCAGAGACAAATGATAGGAGCTTGCAGGATATAGAGGATTCTTTGTACAAGAAGAAAGGCGATGTGAAAAAGGATATAGGAATGGTCACTTTGCCAGATTCATCAGCATAGTTTTACGTAGAAAAATGATAATCGTGTTATTGTAGACAGTATTGTACTTACGTTGAGTATATAAATAAATAAAATGATAGTCCGCACAACTGTCGATTTTCCTTTAGAAGTTGATAACAACAAAAATTTATATTGTGTCTCGTTCGTGAGAATTAAATTTATTCCTTGTGAAATAGACCATATACACTACGCCCAATGTTTATGATAAAACACCTAATAGGTATATATTCTAATCTATAGAACATAATTAACGGTAATTTCTTTGAAATAAGGAATTAACGAAGCCGCATGTTTTTTTTAAGTGAAAACTTCTTCAGGCGCGTTGGGCATTTTTGAAAAGAGAAAAAAACAATTAGAATCGCGACACCGATACTGACACCTCATTTTTGTAAACGCGATTGTGCTCTTTATTTATACTATGTTACGGATCAATGTTCTGTGCAAGTATTTTTACTTTAAAGGTTTTGGAAGTATTTTTTTGTAGTTTTCACTTCTGTCGGCACTCCCGGAAAGCCACTGTTTTTTTTTTTTGCTATTTATTAAAAGTTGTTAGTTAAATAATAAGTTAGGTGTTCTGTCAGTTCACCAAAAATTAATTAATAAATTTTACATATCTCTTGCTCTGTAAGTACACCCTTACACCCCTGAATGCCGGGGTGTATGACTATCATTACAGCATAGGTTTTGGAATTTGAAAAAAGAACTGTCATACTCATACTGCACGAAGAATATTTTTAAAAAGTTAATTTTTTTTTTCTCGGTATCGATTAATTACTCGAATCGGAATCTAGACAATTTATTTTATAAAGATTTTATTTTAAATATGGAACTATTTGTTTCCACATCGTATGTTAGATGGAATCGATTTAAAAATCAAACTGGCCAGCAAGATTTGACGCGCTTGCGTGCGTGAAAAAAAAAAGGCAGTCTACTAGTAGGCGCGAAAGCATCGCGAAAATACATTTTTTTCTTCTTAATAAATGTTCATTGAAACCTGCTGTCTTGTTGTTTACTTACCTCACAATCGATATGTAAAGCAGAGTATTTATCTCGGGCGTAAGCATCAATTGCATACTCGGGTTAATTAGCGCCTTCGCTTCGCTCAGGCGCCAAAAACCTCGTATGCAATTGATGTCATACAGCCCTTGGTTAATAATCTACTATTTACTGCATTTTTTCTTTTCTTTTTTTTTTACTGCCTCGTTGGTCTAGTGGTCGCAAGCGCTACTGCTGAGCATGAGGTCCTGGGTTCGATTCCCAGGTCGAGCAAAGTGTTACTGGGTTTTTCTATCTGAAATTTCTCAGTAGCAGCTCGTAGTCTGGATTTGTGCCCGGTTGATGGCAATAGGCTTGCCCCCTATTACATGGGACTTAAAACATAACTGGCGAAATGTGGGTGTGCCTGCTACAGGGACACCTCTGCCCAATCCTTCGGGGAAACAAGGCGTGATGTTTTGTTAAATTTTTACATGGCAAGCAACGATTGGCAAAAACATGATTTGTCATTTCATCATTATACAACAACAAGTTTGCCAAATAAAACAATTAAGATAATAATTATCCGATAAACTTTTTTTAATAACGTATTATTTGACAAACAAAAAAAATAGGTTAGGTTAGGTTAAAACTGTGACTTATGCACGAGCCGAGCGAGCGAAGCGAGCGGTGCCGTGGTAGCGGCCGGCCGGCGAGCGCCAGAAATGACTAGATTATATAGAAAATACTTTGTATGTTAATGCAATAATAGTTTTAGAGAGGTAGTTCAATAAAATTAAGCAAAACATTATCGTCTTGAACACTTTGTGACTGGTTTAGAAAATGTATTATAAAATGATATTTAGTATAAACGTAATTTTTCTTAAAGAATCTAAATATTAAATTATTAAATATCATCCGAAACATTTGTAAAGAGAAGCATTTGCCAAATAAATGTTGGTAAGTTGTTTGTGAAATAAATAGCATACGAAACGTTGGTTGTAAACTAAAAATTTGTCAATGGTGTTTTGGTGAAACATTAGTGATCCAGTAAATTAAGTTAAATAGTAATGGCTTTTTATTTATTACAGGCCTGTGTCTGTTGTGACGTAGCCCCCACTCCCCAACTTTAATGCGTGTTTTCTAAGTTATTTTTGATTAATATGATAAAACAAAAAATACGTGTCTAATATTTTTTTATTATCTGAAAGACGGGCTAAATAGAATTTCTTTTTTTTTTACCTAGGCAACTACCGTATGACTGTCAAATTTGTACTTTATTATCACAATAAGTAGGTATCCTTAAGACATTATTGTTCTGCTATTATTTTTATAGCTTGCTAAGCATTTTGTCAGATGTACTTCAACCATTATGTACTTTAAATTGCTGATGTAGGTACGGCTGTACGGCTGCCAACTTAAATGGAACTAGGCTGGCCACAACTGTCGCATGCCGGAGAAGCTATGGGCTAAAATAACCACACAGGGGTTCCAAACAGCAGCAAACGGCAACGCGGCAGGTCCAGGAGGAGATGGCTAGACGAACTCGACTTTTATCACGAGTGTTGGCGACTAGCAGCAGCAGAAATGGATAAGTTGAAGGAGATGAGGAAGGCCTTTGTCCTACAGTGAGACACAAACGGCTGATAATAATTTGGTATTTCATCGTCTATGTTTAAACACCATCCATCTTGCTGTATGTCCCGCCAAGGACGTAGCATACGCACTATCGTGCGCGCATCCAGCGCAATACCATCAAGATGGTCGTGCAAATCCAGCAAGAAATTAATAATAATTATTATTGTCGGACGTCGAGACTATTCACTGTTGTTTTTCGTCATGCATCGTTGATGAACTTGGCGGGACAAGCAGCAAGATGGATCGTGGAGCTTTACTCTCTAAATGATCATTAGTTGTGTCGTTGTTGGCACATTGTTGACCGGATTTGGCAGAAAACTTGGGCATACATCTCCGCAGGTACCTATACTTATTAATGGGATTGTTGGTCATGACTTTAGTCCAACGATACTTATTGAGAGATTTACCTTACTGGAATATCGCCGATGCTTCTAGTAAGACTAATTCCTAACTTTATTAGTGGAATATAATCAAACTAGCACGCCTTGCACGGTTTTTACGACTTCACAAAACATCGAGATTACATTAGCAATAGTGACCTCTATCGGAACCTCAAGATGGATGTCGTAAACATAGTGTTACAAAAATATGCAGAAGCTCATGAACACAGACTTCATCATCACGTTAATGTTGAGGCGATCCAACTCCTTGACAACATTGAATTATTGCGAAGAATAAAAAGGGTTCGCGCACTGCACTAAACTAATACAAAATATGTGTTAGTTTAGTGCAGTGTAAAGGTACGGTTTCCTAGAATAGCGGTGACCGCTCACGTAGCGTCCGCAATTTATAGGGAATGACGTCACTGAAACGTTGATTTTGAAAGTAAGTTGATGTGGTTTTCTAGACAGTGTTGTTGACACCGTAAAGCAAACCCCGCTCTCCAAAGATTTAAATCGCTCGATTTCTCATCGTAGTCACCGTACTCAGTGACAAGAAAAGTGACTATACTGAGAAGAGTGAACATTAGTAAATAGCGTTTCCATGACAAACAAGTGTAGTCACTGCGTCATTGTGTGACAGAGGGGTCAAAACGAAACAGATCTTGAGTTCGAACCCAAGGCACACACCTCTGAATTTTAGGATTCATGTACGTATTGTATAATTATCACTTGCTTCAAAAACGGTGAAAGAAAACATCATACGAATCAAAATCCGTTGCGTAGTTTTGAAGAAAAAAATAATCACACAGGCAGACACGAAACGCGAATTCATAATATTATGTACCTATAGATTATGAGCAATGGCAGATCATAGATTATTATTTCCTGCTGCAATTATCTGTTCGGGGTATTCATAATCGACGTAATTGGAAGGTACACTCTGATTCAAACTTAATGGCGGCTCGGAATATGTGGCGAGTTGCTGCACAGTAAAGAATTCATGGGTCAGCGGGGGTGAGTGGTGGGGTACTGCGCAGCGAATAGCGCACTTTCGAGCCGCCATTAAGTTTGAATCGAACATTTATCTTACCTATGTGCCTGTGACAGACGAGGAAATCGTGAGCAATTCAACAGTTTTAAAACAAAACTAATATGGATGCGTCCCACTCACAAACGTGTTACGCTAGTGAGTGGGACGCATCCACATTCGTTGTCTAAAAATATCAGGTTTAATCTATATTTAGGTGAACAGGTGATATCCAGAGAAAAACAAAGAAATAATGAAAAATGTATTTTAATACAAAATGTAGAAACTTAATAAAATTAAAAACAGTCTCGCAATTAGCAGTCCGTCAGTAATGATCTTCTTATTCCTTCTTAGTATCTTCGAGAACATCTTTCCTCACTGGCCCAGTGTGTGTTATAGGAACAGCTCTTTCACCTTTAGCCTCTTCAGCTTTTTTAGGAGCCACAACGGTAAGAATTCCATCTGAAGAGAGTCTGGATTCCACAGTATCAGGGTTACTTTCTTCTGGTAACTTGAATCTTCTTACGAACTTCCTGGAGACAAAACCATGTTCATCTTGTTTCTCCTCATGCTGACCTTCGATCAGGATGAATCCGTTACTGATTTTGACAGTTATTTCGTCTGGAGAGAAGTGTTGCACGTCCACGTTGATCTGCCATTTGTCCTTGTCAACCTTGATTGATGACCCGGAGTTTTTCGGCCACCAGGGTTGAACTCCAGCGATGATTGGACTGATAGGGTTCACAGACGCCGTCCTCAGGTCATCAGGAGTCATTGTTAGCCCGAAGTTCTGGTCGAGAAGACGCCTTGGCCATCTTGGCAAGTCGTAATCGAAGAAGTAAGGCCGCAGAGACATTTTCTGTGTTATCTTTAGCACGCTTCCTTTTGGTCTACGGACATTCGTTCGGGACGCGTTTATATATGTGCGTGCGCTGATTCATAGAACTGGCATCAGTCTCGGGAGTATTTAAACGAGAAAGTTCCCGATGCATTCGATAAATGACGTAGAGACGCCTCGGGCTATCTTGCTAGGCGGTGTTGTTGGTAACTAAAAATGAATGAAATGGTCTGTCTTATCACCTTCCAATAGGTTCCGGATAAATTATCTTATAGTAAATTAAATTAAATATATGAGTATATTTTTTTGCTCTTTACACATTATTGGTATTGTGTTTTTTTGCTATGCAAATCTGTCTAGCATTTTCCCAACTATGTTGGGGTTGGCTTCCCATGTAATCGGATTCAGCTGAATACTGAGTACTTTACATGGAGCGACTGCCTATCTGACCTCCATAACCCAGTAACTAGGTAATACGATACCCCTTGGTAAGACTGGTTGTCAGACTTTGGGGCTTCTGATGACCCGTAACGACTGTCAAAGATCCACGAATGACAGCCGGGACCTTCCGAGGCACGGAGGAGTCTCGGTATGTAAAGAGGGTCACCCATCCACGGACCAACCCCAGCAAGCGTAGCTTAACCTGATGGATCGACCCGCGCGGCTATTTATTTAGCTACGAGCTCCAGTCATTTTGCTATGCAGTGCCACTATAAAATCTCAAGATGTATTGGGCATTCTGTTTAGGTTTGGTTTAGCCAGTATTTTTAAGACTTCAAAAAAAGGAGGAGGTTCTCAATTCGTATGTTTGTTTAAAAAAAAAATATGTTTGTTACCTCAGAACTTTCGACTGGGTGAACCGATTTTGATGATTGTGGTCTGTTCTGACAATGGCATCCATGAGAAAACCATATAAGTCGAATAACTCAATATCACGCCAACCGATTTCGATAATTCTTTTTTTTATAGTAACTCGTGCAGTTGCTCTTGGAAAGCACCATTTGGTGAAGTGGAACTGATGATGAAGACCACAAATGGCCACCGGAATGACTCAATAATAAGTATTTTACTTTAATATGGTTGCAATGCAATTTATCTTCGTCACAATTTATATGGAGAAATGGAGCTGATGGTTAAGTACCAGGAGAACTCCTCAACGATTAACGTCCCTACATCGGGAAAAGCAATATTTTGTAAAAGGTGATGGGCAGTTGAGATTAGGCTATTGTAACTTAGATAAATTACAAACTACCCACTAAAAAGCAAGAAATAAAAACGTTTTTTACAAAAAACAAACAACCGACTTCCAAAAAACCACTACAAAGTGAAATATAACTTAAATTTCGGAAGTCGGTGGCAAATAACTAAAATACAAAACCACAGACACCGACTTCCGAAAATTAAGTTATTTTTCACTTTGTAGTGTTTTTTTGGAAGTCGGTTGATTTTTTGCAAATGAACAAGTTTAGTTAATTTTAGCTCACTGTTTACCTTGAACGATTGACTACATCGGTGTTTAGTATAAATGTGAACTGTTTATGTAATAAAACTGCCTTTTAGTAAAGTTGTCGAATAAATGAGATTAGTACAAGTACCTATGTGTCCTCGCTTGGGCTTGAACAGGTTAGCTTTATGTATTTTTATAAAACTGTTAAGAAAAATAAAAAAGCCATTAAAATATTAAGTAATCATCGTTAATGAACTGATTATATCTTCCTTGGTGTTATACTTAATAATTAAAAGGATTCCAGTAAATCTGTGTAAGTCATGATGACTGGCCAATTTGTTTGTTATTCTGGTTGATTTGTTCAAGTATTTTTTTTTTGTTAATTAATTAAAGCTTGTGCTAATAGAGGGAAGATGCCGATGGATAATAATCAGTCATGGCGAAAAATTCCCAAGACAACCAGCACCATGTTTCTGCTTATCCGCTTCCTTGACATAAGTAATCATCTATCGTAAAGGTCAACTTTTACAACAGCGGCATTCTTAACGATGAACCTGGAATTTTGATAAACTAAAAGAGTCTTCTTTATCTATACATATTTTAAATTAAAGTCGCTTTTCGTGTTTGTCTGTATGTCATCCGCGTTGTTCTTCTAAACGACGCAACAGATTTTGATGAGGTTTTCACCAAGAGAATTTATTCCGGAATGTTAATAAAGTTACATTAACTAAGAAATCAGAAACAGCGACGGGTCGTGAGGTCATCTATTTTTGCTGAAAATTACATAATATGCTAGTTACCTAATCTCAGGTGTCTTGTCACCTTTTCACAAACACTGCCAGAAAGTAGAGTCTGGCCACGCTAAGTCTATACCTAAGTTAAAAAACGGTGGAATTTGAAAATCTATAGACGGCAACACCATCCTGTCCTACGAAAAAGCATTTGATACTTTGTTTGTCTTTTTGTTTTTGATAGGTTATTTTGTTTATATTCTGATTTATTCCTGGTAAAGAATAGTCACTTTAGCACAATGCAGTGTGGATTTGAAACCGTTTTGTCATCGTATAGAAGTAGAGCATAGGTACGATATAGTCTATTAGGTACACATAATCTCTTATGCAAAAATCAAAAGGCAAAATATCAAAATTATTAGATCTACTTACAAACCTGAAACTGACATAACTAACGGATGTAAAAGTATACCATATATGAAACTTCTTGGGGTTGCCGATTTATTCCATTGCGGACTTAGCGTGGCCACACTCGACTTACTAGAGAAATAAATGAAAATCTCAATCTATTGAAGTGATCATTTTGATTTGCAAAAACGAGCACGCCTTACAGTAGTCGCATATGGTGTGTAACATCTGCATCTCACCTTGGTAATAAGCAACTAAGGTAATAAGCATCATTAAAGGGGCGGGGCCTCTTCAAGGACGTTTCTGACGGCCAACTCTAGCACCGCGCGCGTTCATCATTGGTCAAATCAAATAGCAAGCGCTTCCTCGGCTTCCTTCCGATTCCGTTACACACTTCCGTCCCTTTTCACGAAATCACTCCCACAGATTGAATTATCTAACTTGTGCAGAATGAAGGAAAGCGGGAGGAAAGATGTTACTTACACATAAAACAAGTGCGCGTCGGACTACGCACAATGAAGGGTTCCGTAGTTGGGATGCATTTATGCCAAATACAAACTTAACATTGTAGTTGAAATACATGTTCTCCCATACATTCCAACTGTATATGTAAGTTTGTACGCACAATATTGAGAGATTTACCATGTTATTTAAGACCATAAACTTTTTATAGGTTCCGTTTTTCCTTTTCTGGTACGGAACACTAAAAAATTACTTTATATACTTGTACATAGTATATTTATTTTAGTGTTAGATTGTATAATAATATTATAAATACCTAACTACTTAAGTCTACCTAGGTACTTAAAAAAAAATCGAGTGTGAAAAAAGTATTTATAATTAAAAACACGTTTGTTATCTTAGTGTAATGACGGCCGATCTATATTTAATTATAGAACGCCTACGAAAAACAACAGTTGAAACGTTCTCGGAGTTGCTTCATTACGATATTTTTAGAACATAAAATTTGCGTCAATGAGTCTTGTTTACACCAATAGATGGCGCTTCAGGGTGTTGAATGAACAAAGAATCTTTTGCTACGTTTTGGCTTCTTAGTACCTACAAGTCTTAGCTTGAAGCCCGTCACAGACGTGGCTATAATATATATGAATCCTATATATTATATTATAGCAAGCCACCACACACGGTAGCTGTACTATAAATATATATTTTTGTCCTGTATACCATAAAATAATATAAAAGGTACCTATGTCTTACTATAACTACCCACATATTTTGGTGACGTCTGAGGTCGCTCGAAGATTAGTATGGAAAATATAATTATCGAAATATGCAGCCCAGCCCAGCTATGATATGTCTGTGATGGGCTACCCCGCGTAATACACCCATCACAATAATACTTGTTTTCGACAAAAACATGTTGTGGATCATGTTTGCTGTAAATATAGTTAAAGATAAAGAAACTAGGTACCTTGGTGTTATCACGAAGTTAAATGTTGTTTTTAGGCACATACGGTAGGTATATGAGAGAGGCTGGGGGGCGTTGTTAACCAGTACCCTAATTGCGTACCTAACTTATTTTCGTAAACAATTTTGCCTAATTTGTTTTATTTTGACAGTTCAACAATATTAATTGCGTTATTTACGTTGTTGAGCAGATTCTTTTTTCAATTTATGAAGCACTGGATTAGCAATCTGTTTCAAATCGAAACAGATTGTGATTGTGTTGTATTACGCAATTAGGGTACTGCAGTTGTCTTTTTAACCGATTTGGTCCAGTTCTGACAATGGCATCCATGAGAAAACCATATAAGTCTTAAATTTGCATTAAGTATGTGCGCGATAAATGGACGAATAACTCAATATCACGCCAACTGATTTTGATGATTTATTTTTATAGTAATTGGTGCAGTTGCTCTTCATCATCAATTCTACTTTTTTACTTTCTTCTACTGCACTATTTGGTGAAGACCACAAATGGCCACCGGAATTATACAATAATAAGTATTTCACGGGTTGCGATTCGATTACTTTAATATGGTTGCAATGCAATTTATGCTCGTCACAATGCATATGGAGAAGTGGAGCTGATGGTTAAGTACCAGGAGAATTCCTCAACGATTAACATCCCTGCATCGGGAAAAGCAATATTTTGTAAAAGGTAAAGAGCAATTGAGATTCGGCTATTGTAACTTAAACTTAGATAAATTACAAAGTACCCACTAAAATGCGAGAAAAAAACAATAGGTACATAGTGAAAAATAACTTAAATTTCGGAAGTCGGTGTCTTTGGTTTTGTATTTTAGTTATTTGCCACCGACTTCCGAAATTTATGTTATTTTTCACTATGTACCTAGTGTTTTTTTTTTTTGGAAGTTGGCTATTTTTTTTTTTTTAAGTTTTTATTGTTTTGCTTAGCGGTTGGGTACTTAGTGCTAGGTACTACAACTTTCTTATCAAACCTTCGGATACTATTTTCGATTTTCTCAATAAATAAATAAACATGATATTTAATTGAGTTTTAATTAAAACGTATTTATCGTACTTACGTGAAAAAATAACAAGCTATCATTTTTTAATAAAAATATAATGTCATTATTGTTTTTATATTTGGATCAGATATTTCTGTGTAACATTAACGAGGCTATCAATTAAATATCGTGTCTATGGGAGATGCGCTAAATAAATTAGCCCGCGAAATATGGTATTTTGCTATTGTAGGTTAGTGTCAGGTTGTATGTTGATCAAAATAAGATAGCAACTGTAACATAGATGTATTTACAAAATTACAATCATTATACTTAGTTACGCTCAGCTAGCGGCAGCGCTTACTACGCTCGCTCGGCTCGCGCGCGGTTTGTCACAACAGCTCTTTTTTTTTTGTTCCGGTTTGGAAAATCCTAAAAAAGTTCTATTCGTTTATTTTTATTTTATATTAACCTACAAGGGCACTTATGACACGTTAGAAGCTAGGTGCACGGTTGCAATTGGTCGCTTCCTAAGGAGAAGAGCCGGAAAGAAACTCCACGGTTGTACCACATGGAAGTCATCCGCCCTGGGGCGGGCGAAGGGGTCTGTCAGACTCCTACTGACTAAAAACCACCCCGGTGTTCCCTTCCTACACTTGGACCGGGGATCATCAGATCTTGTGCGGTTTCGATGCCCGATGTCCTCTACATGCCCGCGGGGGGAGTGAGGTGTGAGACTCCCCCCGCGACATCAAATAGGGACGCGCGTGGAACACTACGCGCCGCTATCTCGGGTCCTGTTGGATGGGGGGCGGCGGACGTCCCCGAGTCCGCCGTCCCTCCGAACCTGGTTGCGGAGGTTAGAAGAGGGCGTTGTCGGCCCTCCGCCAATGCCCGGTCCTGCTACGAATCAGGAGAGTGGTCTCAATCTCCCTCTCCCTTTCCTCGAACGTACGACAGCCGGCAGCGACAGGTCAGCTCCGACTTCTAATACGACTTCTATTCTATCTTCTTCCAGCACGGCGCGGCTCCTCCTATGCGGTACATTCTGCCAATGTATGCCGCGCCGTGTCCTCCTGACAGTGGGTGCAGTGATGACACCGAGCGTACGGCTCCCTGGTTATGCGACACAGGAACTTCCCGAAGCAGCCATGCCCCGAGAGCACCTGCGTCGCTCGAAACGACAGGGAGTCATGCCTCCTCTCGAGCCATTCGTCGAGCACAGTTCGGAGTCACAACTAACCTAACCTAACCTAACCCATTTCACCGTTCACAGTTTTTCGACAGTTTATAAATCTAACAGAAATAATACCGATAGATCAGCTTGAAGATCTAGGTTACAGCTATTTGGAAACAGGCTGCAGATATACTCCAACGAGTGCGTTATTTTAATGGGATTGAATTCAAAATTATATTGATTCTTTATTTTAAGTATAAAATTATTCTGTTCTTGATTTCCTGATGAAAACTAGTAACAATTTCGACTAGATTTCTCAAGACTTACTAAAAAACCAACGGCTGCATTTGCATGTACTATGAAATTGGAAAATGAGAAAATGGGTCATTAAACATAAAAACGTAATTAAACGTTAATATCGTTTAATCCTCCTTAGGTATAACTTTCGGATAGTTTTTACAGGGATTGACATAGACTTCAGGTTCCGTCGGCGGGGGTCCCTTCATTTCATCTTTCTTTTCCTTTTCGCTCCGACCATACGAAATAGGTACCAATACCGCTTCGGCAGGGGTTACCAAATCTTTGAACGACCTTTGTGCTTCTATAGTCAGCATTCCTTCAGAGCAAAGCGTACATTTCATCTTTGACGGAACGCAACCATCAGGCAATTTGAATTTTCTAATAAACTGTCTCAAAATATACCCCTGTTGAGTATCTTTCTCCTGTTTGCCTTCAATGATCACGTATTCTGGGTGAGCTTTCACTCGAATTTCGTCTTTATTGAAATGGTGTACATCTACAGATAACTGAAATTTTTCTTTGCCAATTTTGATGCTGGGTCTTAAGCTTCTAGTGTTCTTTATGGAGGAGAAAAGTTTTGGCTGCAAGCAGGCACCCAGGCTAGGCCTTAGAAACATTTTCGAGTCTGAATTTATTTCATTTTTTGTGTTGATTTTATTTGACTGCAGGATTTTAAGTGACTGATAATGTATGTCATTTTGATTTTTGATAGTTTGATCGGAAATTGGTAAACTACTGAACGTTGTACTATCGTATAGTACCTACCACAGACATAAAGAGTAGCACACCAAACTATCCTAAAACTTGGCAACGTCGTACGTAGCTGTCAAATATTTACCTGTTTTGATTAATTTGGCAATATTACTTACAGCTTGGCAAAAAAGAGTGAACAAAATGAGGGCGCCACTTTGGCACTTAGGTGACTTCGAACGGCAAATGAGCAAAAGAAGTTAAACAAATTGTTATAAACGCTGCTTGTGGGTGACTCAAAACCTACTAGCACTTGTCGGCAAAGGTGTACCATCACCATAGGTCTGCATTACTTAAGTAAAATATTTAGTTCCAAATGTCACCACGTCAGACTCTTTTATGTCGACCTGTACTGTATGGTATTAAGAAATGTGGCTAATAGGGGCGGCGGCTGTGAACAATTCGATTCCTACCGGCTTCCCTTCGGAAATTCGGTACACAACCACTCTATCGTCATTGAATAATCAAATTATAAGTATTTGATATGATACACCATAAAATTAAAACATTACAAAACGCCTACATACATTTTTTTTTTACCGTAATATCCGAACAACAAAACATTTTGCTCTAAAAGAACTCGTAGGCGCGTCCGGCTTATCGTGAATTCTTTAGAACATTTCATCATTCGATTGACAATGTGTGGTGGTTCTATGACGTAATCGCATTAGAACCTTATTAATTTGCATTTTGTTCGCTCAATATTCATTGAATTTATATTTGTTTGTAGTTATAGAACAGTGATTATTGTGATTAATATAGTGTTTTTTAAGTGTATTCAGTTTAGTGAATGTGAAAGTAAAGTACGTTGTAATTAGGTATTAGGGATAAGTAGATAGTTTGTTATGTTGAAATTACTTATTTAGAGTAGATTAGAAATAATTAGTACGATCAGTATGATTAGTAATGGCGGCTTGTTTATTGACAGATAATTTTGTGAAGAAACATGCTTTTCAAGGTTAAGTTTTGAAAATATGAAACACATAACTAATTTAGGCCGTGCTCGCCCAGATATGACTATAAATTACAAACGACGTAATGGTTTCTTCTAAAATTTTAATGTTTCCCTTTACGATAAATATCAATGACCGACTAGGTAAATGAAATAAAATGTATTGTTTCCCGTGTTTACTTTTCTTATATTCTAGTAGTTTATAGAATAAAGGGTTTTTTTTTACTTTTTAATAAATTGAAAAACATATTCGTAGTCTTATGATTTCGGAACAACGGGTTCAGGTAGGAATAGAATACGGTAGTTGCCAAGGTAAAAAAAAGGAAATTCTATTTAGTCCGTTCTTCAGATAATACAAAAAATATTAGACACGTATTTTTTGCTTTATCATATTAATCAAAAATAATTTAGAAAACACGCTTTAAAGATGGGAAGTGGGGGCTCACTACGTCACAACGCAGTATCAAATCTAGCAAGGCGTGACGTCATGCCACATTTTAACTCAATGTATCGCCGTAATCTTTTAATTACGTCAAAAAAGAAAAAAATACATGTCCAATATATTTTTATTAATCTACCTTCCGGACAAAAACATTAATTTTTGGACACAGGCCTATTATTTTCACTAATTTGCATGAAGCTGATAATAGAAAAGTAGATCGAAATAGGAATTTAATGAAACCGTTTATTGACACCGTTATTTTGAAACAAGAAGTAACTTTTCGCGGCCACGACGAAAGTCCAAAGTAGTTTTTTTTTCTCCGGCTTGCCTCTGTCGTTTTACCACGCTCCGCCACTGGTGGCTAACTAAAATATTGATTATGAAATGCAATAATTAATATCGTAACATCGTATATTTAGTTTTAGAAGTAAAAAAAGTAATAGAAAACTTTCCAAATCCCTGTTTTACACCTAAAACGGTTACAACATCAAATTCTGTGTTATAATTGCAATTCATTATTAATATTCGAGTTCGCTAGTCAGCCACATTTTTATTTCCATACAGTTCCATATTTACAAATATAAAAACAACGAAATATTTGACATCTATTTGCGACGTTGCCCACTTTCAGAATAAACGTCCGTATATATAATGTACTCTGTGGAATAAACGCTCTTAAGTCTTAATCCATAGTTATATATAGGTATATAGATAAACATGATTGTTGTATCTTGAACCAGTGTATTATTAATACAATAAAAGTCCAGGTGCAAAGTACAAAATAGTTTTGTTTTTTATTGCTCTTTATAACCACCCTCAAGTACCACCAATAATCATCATACTCTATATTTTAGTGAACCACAGATAATATAGTAGAATTAATAAAACAATAACTAACATACAACATCTCCCCTTTATAGATTCTGTGGAAAATACAAAACCAACATTATTTTAATAATCTACTCCTAGGTACATAAAGTAATCAACTAAAAACTACAACTTAACATAACTAGTTTTCTAATATATAATCATTAAATCTAACTGGTGGTTTTACTTGTCTGCCTGACCCAGTCCGTACACTATCCTCCTTCTTTTCTTCCTCTAGTACTTCTTTATCCCCTACCCCTACTGCAACAGCTTTGTTTTGAATATCTTGTTGTTGTACCCTACTTTCTTTTGGTTTTATATGCATTTCGTTTCTTGTATATACCCTCCCGCTATTACTATCCATTACACTGTACGAATTTGGATATTCAGAGCAGTCTACAATTGTAGCTGGTTCCCATAAACTATCTGGCATTTTTTTATAAACAACATCTTGTCCTTTCTCATACCTATCTCGTTTTGTGGCAGTTCTATCATGCCACATCTTAGTTTTTAATTTTTTCTCAATAATCAACTCTCTATCTTCTTTAATCTTATATTTTGGTACAATATTACTAAACACACACGGAATGTTCGTCCTTAAATTTCTACCCATCAGCATAGCTGCAGGAGAGGGTAATGACCCTCTAGGAGTTGCCCTCAAATATAGTAAGGCTAGATGTGGATCTTGATTTGAATCCCTAGCTTTTTTAAATAACAATTTAATCGTTTTCACAGCACTTTCTGCCAATCCATTTGACTTAGGATAATGTGGACTTGACAAAATATGCTGGAATCCCCATTCTTTAGCAAACTGGTTAAACAATTCCGAATCAAAATACAAGGCACCATCAGAATACAATTTCACTGGAATTCCATGTCTAGCAAAAATGGACTTAAACCTCTCTATTATACACGCAGATTTCAAATTTGTTAACTTTACAACTTCAATATAATTAGACAGAGCATCAACTACCACTAAGTAATATTATTAAGAATTTCTGACAAGTATTACAACTTTTGACAAATTTTTTAATATCCTGATTAATCCCTAGCCAAAACATAGTCAACTCACTTCTGTCTACCATTCTATTCATACCTGGATGACCTGTGTGCAACTTTTTTAACATTAAATACTGCAATTCCTTAGGTATCAGTATTCTATCACCCACAAAAACTAACTCATTAATTACTGTCAAATCATCCTTATAATTATAATATGGCTTAATTTCTTCTGGCAAATGTTTATATGAAAGCCATCCCTGTAACAAATAAGTTTTCAGTAATGTTAAAGTTTTATCTTTTAAAGTACTATTTGTCAATAACTTCCAATATTCTTTTGTAACTGGCAAATTTTCTATTAACATTGAAATTTGGTATTCCACATCATCAAAACTAGTTTCTTTATCACAACCTGTTATCTTTACATCTCTTGACAAAGCATCTGCTAAGTACATGTATTTTCCAGGAGTATGACTTATACTTAATCTGTAGGGCTGTAACCTAAACATCATCCTTTGCAACCTAGCCGGAATTTTATGTAATGGTTTATTAAATATCCCTACCAACGGTTTATGATCAGTCTGAACTTTAATTATATCCTTTCCAAACAAATATTGTCTATACTTTTCTGCTCCAAAACAAACTGCCAACAGCTCCTTTTCAATTTGTGAATACCTCCTCTGTGTTTCTGTTAATGACTTTGACGCATAACCCAATGGCCTGCCATTCTGTAACATGGTAGCCCCTAGTCCTACCGAACTAGCATCAACACTCAACACCAGTTCCTGATTTGGATCATAGAAACTTAACACATGTGAGCTACTGATAGAATCTTTTAATAATTGCAGTGATTTTTCATGATGTGGTTCCCATCTAAACTGAGAATCCTTTCTCAACAAATCTCTTAATGGAGCTGACTTTTCAGAAAAATTTTCAATAAATCTAGACAAAAAATTGAACATACCCAACACTCTCTGTAAAGATTTTTTATCTGTTGGTGTTTTTATCTCCTGGATGGCCTTTACCTTCTCTGCATCTACTGTAATTCCCTCTTTACTGAATCTGTGTCCTAAAAATGTAATTTCTTTAGTATCAAATACAAATTTACTTGGATTAAACTTAATTCCTCTTTTTAACGCTGTTTCTAATACTTTATGAAGTGTTTGTTTTAATTCCTCCCTTGAGTTAGCCCACAGTAAAATATCATCTTGAAATGTCTCCACATTATTAATATCTCTAAATGTTTCATTTATAATTTTATGAAAAATTTCCGGAGCTACATTCAAGCCAAATGGTAATCTTAAAAATGCATATCTACCCCACTTTGTCTGAAATGTACAAAGCCTAGAACTCCCTTTTGACAATGGAAGCATCCAAAACCCAGATTGTGCATCTAATTTACAAAAATGCTTCGCACCACTTAACTTTGAAGAAATATCTTCAAGGGTAGGTAGTGGGTAGTGTGCTCTTTTTGTGGCTTGATTCAGAGCTCTTGGATCTAGGCAAATTCTTAAAGATCCATCACTTTTTTGGATTACTACCATTTGACTAACCCAATCCGTTGGCTCATCAACTGGCTCTATAATACCTATCTCTTGCATTCTCTCCAGCTCAGCTTTTATTTTATTTTCTAGAGAGTATGGAACACGCCTCAAAGGTGATACTACTGGTTTAACCTCAGAATTAATTTCAATGTTAATTTCTTGTTGTATTAATCCTACCTTACCATCAAACAAGTCTAAATATTTATGTGGTATAACACTACTAACCTGTTCAGACTGAAAAATCTCATTGACTCTTATAATTAGCTCTAATTCCTCAGCCGATTTTAGACCTAAAATGTTGTAACAATCCAAATCTACTACCATAAAGTCAATATTATAACACTTTCCTTTATACAAGCAAGCCAAAGTACATTGTCCAATAATATTCAATTTATCTCCAGTAAACGATGTTATACTAGTCTTTACTGGTCTTAAATTTTTCAATTCCAGATTCATTTGACAATACTGTTTTGCGCTCAAGACATTGCACTGCGCTCCAGTATCCACTTTAATTTCCATGTCCACTCCTTGACACTTCAAGATCACTGTGTACCACCCTTTTCTTCCTTCTCCCAATGCTCCTACAAACCAATCCTCATCTTCCACTCCATCATCCAACAAATGAACTTTTTTAGCCTTTGAAAAACACATTGATGCAAAATGATTAATTTTCCCGCATTTTTTGCAGTTTTTCCCATAAGCTGGACATTTTCCATATTCATGTTTGTATCCACAAAATTTGCATTCTGTTTCCTTTTTGTTCACTTTTTTCTCCAAGTTCTCTTTTCTAACTAAATCAATATTAATTTCTTCCATATCTCCTTTATTTTCTCTATTGATATTTTCCACTTGCTTTATTACTGATATCTGTGTTTTGCAAAATTCTAGCACCTCTTCCCCTGTCTTGTCCGGCATTCTCAGTAAAGCTTGTTGTAAAGACACATCCCTCAAACCACAAATAAACACATCTTTTACAAGACTGTCAGTTAATTCCCCAAACTCACATTTCTTTGCTAGATTCTTTAGCACTGTCATGAATTGCTCGCAGGCTTCATCGTTTTGTTTTCTTGTTAAGAATAAATATCTTTGGTAAGTAATGTTCACTTTTGGCTGAAAGTGTGCATCTAATCTTTTCACCAACTCGTAAAGTTTTTCATCCTCAACCTTTGGCAATGATAGTATTACTTCTCTTAGAGTCTCCCCTCCATGGAACATCAAAATTGCCACTTTTCTTTTTTCTGACGCTTCTTCATAATATGCATCAATGTAACTGGTTATACTGTCTCTGAATTTTTTCCAATTTTCCGCCATGTCGCTTCCACTCTCTAACCTCTCCACTCCAGCATTTGTATGAAGCCCCGCCATTATGCAAATATCCTATTCAAATTTCTTCTTTCAAATTTCTAAATTAATTTTCCGCTGTCACCATGTTGTATCTTGAACCAGTGTATTATTAATACAATAAAAGTCCAGGTGCAAAGTACAAAATAGTTTTGTTTTTTATTGCTCTTTATAACCACCCTCAAGTACCACCAATAATCATCATACTCTATATTTTAGTGAACCACAGATAATATAGTAGAATTAATAAAACAATAACTAACATACAACAATGATCCTTTATCCTTTTTTTGCTAAGCGAAAAGTCGTAAATCGTATCTCGTTCTGTCACCTAAGGCCCTAGTGTGAGTTTCTTTTAACCTTCTTGACTTTACGTATCGACCGCGTTCTGGTGCTCCGATTGTCCTTCACTGGCCTTCACTCACTGGTCGCGGTCAATGTGTGCTTTTTCTCACACTGACTCATACAAAGACAAATGTCGCGTAGCTTGTCTATTCCGCGCCGCCATAAACAATATGTAGCTAAAAACAAAAAAATATTAAGATTATTTTTTTAGCAATATGAGAAAATCAAAATGAGTAAAAAACTTGATTTCACATCGGTCTCCCAACCGGGCTTTAACGGTTGACAAATTAAAGAATAAACTTTAATAGTAATATACATGCATACGGCATTCGACATTGTTGTCGATTGTCGTTAGTGGATTTGCACAAGCACATCACTAACTCGTCGCAAGATACAGCAGCCGTACTACGCGATGTAACCGCTAAAATAAAATATCGTTTTGTGTTTTTTACATTGCTTGTCCTGTCACTTAGCGTCATTTACGTAGGTAGTGGTTAAGAAGCAATGTACACACATCAACAGCGTTTAGGGATATTTTGTATGAAGTTCTTAAACTCAAAAAATGCTGGCCGGTTTCTAAATCTTTTGAAGAAAACTTTTTTTGTAGGCCTATTTGGATGATTCCAAATTTGAATTTGAAAAAATAAATTAAAAACAAAAGATTTGTGCGGCATAACTTTAACGAAGTTCGAAAGTTTCAATTTACCTACCATAGTTTTTGGTGTCAAGTTTTAAAACAAGTTAGCAGATAATTTCGAATTTATGCTACTGTATGCATCATGCAGTGGCGCCAATTAACGAGACAGACGGGGCCGGGGAGCACGGCTCGCAAGTTCTACGAGTCGAGATATGTGCAAAATTCGTTTGGAATATTGCTATCTCTGTTTGACAAAAGAGTAAGGGCGAAAGACGCCGTGTGTGTGTGTGTGTGTGAATGGATGGATAGATAAGTAACTATTATTAGCTGTACTAAACATTCATTCATCATAAAGGCTCCTACTAACAGGCGCGACACGCGACGCCACAGAAAGGTACGTCGCCGTCGTCGCGCCGCGCGTCGGTGTCTTTATGACTCGAAAGACGGCATTAATATTTATTAGTAATTAGGTATGTTCATTATTTGCTTTATTTTTGTTGAATACTTTCGTGCTTTGGGGAATCGTTAGAATAATTATATATTGTACAGACTAGTAATGCGTTTTTTGGAAATCTCTTTAGAATGCTGATATCTCAATATTTTTAGATATGATATTAAATTAAATGCAATTTTTTATAAAAAAAAATAAAAAAAAATAAGCTAGATGAGTTCGGCGTTTCTTATCTGATAGACCTGAGATACCTACTATATTACTTATATTGTTATTGCGCGTGGTCTCGGGGGTAGACATGGGTCGTACTTGCAAAATTGAGCACCAGGGCTTCCAAGTACATCCTTTAAACACCAGCGCCAAAAACCAGGGCTCGAAATACTTTCAAGTATTTTCTTTCTACATCGAAAATAGATCTGTAAATTCATACAAATAAGGAGTAAGGCACAGAATTGCGTCAAGCGTCGAAAGAGCGAGTAGTCGAATAAAATACTTTGAAATCTTACGAGTATTTCGGGTCGGCACTTGATCGCCTTGGTGGAAGAAAAACTTATATAGAACATTGGTCCGTAACCTTATCTAAATAAAGAGCATATTCGCGTTTACAAAAAAAAAATAGTGTCACTCTCTGACAGAATTGAAAACTTGAAAAAAATAAGCACCGCGATTTCAACGCGTTGATGTCTTTTACTCCACGGTGTCGGTAAATTGCGTTACAGTGTCCCGAGCGAAATTAATGGTTTTCCCATCTCAAAAATGCCCAACGGCGCCTAAAGAAGTTTTCACTTCAAAATTACTTCCAAAAAATCTTTAAAGGAAAAATACTTGCATAGAACATTGATCCGTAACGTAATATAAATAAAGAATAAAATCGCGATTACAAAAAAAATCCCTCCAAAATCTTTAAAGTAAAAACTCTTGCATAGAATATTGATCGGTAACTAAATATAAAGAAGGAGCAGAATTGCGTCGATCATCGAAGGAGCGAGTAACCGAATAAAATACTTTAAAGTCTTGCAGGCACTTGGTCGGCGTACTTGCAAGTAAACACCTAGTATAAAAACCTGTCCACGTTCGCACGCACGTAATAAAAACTAAAAAATATTTTACGATTTGTTGTTTTTCATGATTTCCGAGAAAAATATAGTTATATACTTGTGCTTTTAAATGATAAGTGGTTCCATGATTTATAAAGTTTTTAGTTTAGCTTCGAATTTTAAAGGAAACCTCTGAACAACACGGCGTTCTTAAATGTCGTCACGATCGCGGTCGATACCGCACTAGTTCGCGGAGACGGCCATTTTCCTATGACATGAGCATCGTGATCGCATTCCAAACCGAAAAAATCCTAATTAAAATTAATGCCGTTGAAACATATTTCAACTGCGCGCAGTTGAAATATGTTTCAACGGCATTAATTTGGCATTGGCATTAATACTGCGTTATTTAGTTAGGGGCGGATTTGGCAACAAAGACTAAAATATTTTCCATTGAATTATCAAACAGAGCCTCAGTTTACTCTACGATTTTTGAAGTGAAAACTTCCTTAGGCGCGTCGGGCATTTTTGAGATGGGACTAAACCATTGATTTCGCGACACCGTGATGACACCAGCTTTTAACTATTAAAAAGACATCAACGCGTTGATTACCATGGTGCCCATTTTTTTCAAGTTTTGCGTGCAGATTGTCAGTGTAAATACAAATGCTATTGTAATAAATTTTAAAATTAATTTATGTTACCCTGTGTCTGTGTGATGACCAATATGAAAATAGGCATAGGTGTGTAAATAGGTAGACTCCTTACATAACTTTGAAACTTCATTCGGCAATAATTGACTTTAATGATAAGTAATCTACACTGTCTGCTTATACCCAAAGAATATCGATTTCTCCGAAGGGTTGAGCAGAGGTGTCCCTGTAGCAGGTCCCACATTTCGCCAGTTATGTTTAAGTCCCATGTAATACGGGGCGAGCCTATTGCCATCAACCGGGCACAAATCCAGACTCTAGGCTGCTACTGAGAAATTTCAGATAGAAAAACCCAATAACACTTTGCCCGACCTGGGAATCGCACCCAGGACCTCATATGCTCAGCAGTAGCGCATGCGACTACTAACTAGACCAACGAGGCAGTCGGTTGTTTCAATATCTTTAGAACCGGCCCTGTATCACAGTCTGTATTGACAATAATACTCCCTATGTGTGCGTAATGGCTACGCAATTTTTAATTGTACACGTCTGCTAACCGCGTCCCTGACAGAGGTGACCTTGTTTGGCAACAGACAGAGCTGTTTGTTTGGTCGTAAACTACCAAGGTCACCTCTGTCTGGACGCGGTTGGCGACCTTGTATGTCTACAGTACTTACTAATTCGCACGGGTGATAAGATGAATAGTTTTATAATAATAAACATAGGTTTTATGTAGGTACCGTACATAAAGGTACCAGACACAAGCTCACAAATAGAATATTGTGGATATAAAATTGAATGCTTTGTGACATTTGTATGATGTACCTATGTACCTATGTGTGATTTAGTAGCTGGTGTACCTACAGATAGAAATAGGAGATTGAGTAAACAGTATAAGTAGTTTATTTTTCTTTGGTGTACGGAAGAACCTATTTATCGTGTGTGGAGGTAGAATAAAAATACGATTTACAAGCAAGTTAAATAAAATCAGAATCCTTTATTTTAAGAACTTAAAGCTAATTACAAAATAAATCAGTAAAGCTAAAACAAATCAGTCTCAAACCATAAACTTTGGAATTATAATACGATAGATATTTAAAAAAAAAACTTCGACGAGAAATCACTTCACTTTTCTTCGGTACCATTGCTCTGATCCTTGATCTCCTTGCGAACGGGTCCCGTTTGCGCGATGGGCACCTTCCTCTCACCCTGGATGGCTTCTGGCACCTTCCTGGGCGCCGTGATGGTGAGCACCCCGTCGGACGAGAGGCGCGATTCCACGGTCTCGGGCGCCGCGCCGTCGGGCAGCGCGTACCGCCGCATGAACTGCCGGCTGATGTAGCCGTGCTCGTCCTTCTTCTCCTCGTGTTTACCTTCCACGACAATATAACCATCAGCTGTCTTCACCGAGATATCTTCAGGAGCGAAATGCTGTACATCTAAGTTCACTTGAAACTTGTCTTTATCGCTCTTGATGCTGGATCCCATGTCGCGATTGATCGAAGCCAACTGCCGCCATGGTCTGAAGTAGTCTTCGGAGAGCATGGGAGCTGCTACAGCCGTGAGCAAGTCGTCCGGTGTTAGGGCCAGCCCGAAGTCTTGGTCTAGAAGCCGGCTGGGCCAGTGGCTATGCGGATGCATATGGCGAGGACGGTCGTAGCCGAAGACGAATGGTAGCAGAGACATTTTCTTTAGTATTTTTCGACGCTTGTAGTTACTGAGATGAGTACTTGCTTCGAGAGCTTATTATCGCTTCGATTGCTTGAATACGAAATGCATGCCGGCCGGTGAGCGCGCGTCGTATTTATACTCATTACGGAGCGCCACCTAGTAGCGAGTAGAATAACTAGAAAATTCTTGAACGTACTAGTAAGTTCATTGCGTGGTTATGTACACATGCACAGAATGTCACTCACACATTGAGTTTGCTTGATAACAGCGCCATCTAGTGTTGAGTAGCTCGTTCGCGAAAAGTCTGCTAGCGCGGTGGCGCGGTCGATATTGCTAGCAACACAACATCGTCACAGAATGGAATGGCGCAGTAACTTTCTTTTATATGTTTTGTTGTGGATAGTTATAAGTATTACTAACACTAGTCTATAAGAACATTGTTACTAACAAATGGACACATGGTCTGAAATAAAGTTTTTAATTAATTAATAAATTAATAACGAAGTTTGACTCCATTAATGAAACAGCGTAGGTATACGATCGTCGCTAGAGATTTCGAGAATTTTCGTAATGTTAGTAAACAATTTTGTCAATTTCAACAAGAATAGTCTGTTTACCTGGGTACCTACCTAATCAGATGTTATTCCACATGAGGAAAGAAACGGTTATTCAATAAGTAGGTAATTTGATAATCAGGTACCTACCTACGGTACGTGAGATGGTACGTAAAATTGTACCGCTGCAAATGATAAACACACATAGGTCATGGTTTTCTAATTTTTGTTGGCTAGGTCATGCATGTCTTAGTTCTTCTAGAAGTACCCACAAAAGTTGTTTTTAAGACGCAGTTATATGCCAGTGATCTTGAGTGGTTAGCTTGCGTGTTTTGTACTGAGCTCACGCAACGCGTCGTACGTCGAGACAGTAATAAGACTCGCCCATCAAGGAGCGCTGTCCCAAATTAGATGCATTATTCATACATAAAACAAATAAACATAACATCACGCCTGTATTCCCCGAAGGGTTAGACAGAGGTGTACCTATAATACACCCACATATCGCCGGTTATGTTTAAGTCCCATGTAATAGAGGGCGAGCCTATTGCCATCAACCGGGCACAATTCCAGACTCGGGGCTGCTACTGAGAAATTCCAGATGGAAAAACCCAACACCTTGCCTGACCCGGGAATCGAACCTAGGACCTCATACTCAGCAGTAGCGCTTTGCGACCGCTAGACCAACGGGGCAGACCAAACAAATAGAGGCAAACAAATAGTATTTTAATAAAACACGTATACTAAAATATCAATAATGAAATTATCTTTAAAATATTATTAATAACCTTCACCGGTTTCAGAAAAATACGCTTGATATTTGGACGCGTTAAGGCTCCTACAAACAGGGGCGACACGCGACGCGACACAAAGACACCGCTCGTCGCGCGACGAGCGGTGTCTTTGTGTCGCGTCGCGTGTCGCGCTTGTTTGAAAGAGCCTTTACGCGTTGGGTGGGCATAACTTTACAAATTAATTTCACTTTGTAATATAAACACAATCTAAAATATTCCTATATTAAGTTATTAAGCAAATTTCCAAATAATTAAAACTGCTCGTTTAGACGTAATCTTCAGTATAAAATCAGTAAAAGTCGGTATCGTCACCTTAAACCAACACAATTAAGGAAGGTTTTAGGTAGGCAAGTCTTTTAGGCAATAACTGGTAAAGTGTCTAAAGTGATTAAAGAATAAGATCATTTTTTTTATAACGATGTTATTGGAGCACCTTTTGTAAAATAGGAACCAAATTGCAAAACAAAATAGTCCCCGAAACGATCAATTGCAATTGTCAATTTTTACGTGATTGATAGGTACACATTGATGCGCAAAATGATCGTCTACAAAATGCAATTGAAGCAACCGACAAGAAACACACAAAAGATTGACAATTTGCAATTGATCGTTTCGAGGAACCTACAAAAAGGATTTTCATTCAAAGCCGGTAAGTAGGTAGGTAGGATTTATATTAAGGACAATGGTAAATTTTAAGTTAAACAAGTTAGCTGCAGATAGACTCAGGGCAGACGTGAAATGAAAGTATTGATCGCCGGCGAAGCTGTTCTCAACTCATTGTAGATAACTTATTTAACCGACTTAAAAAAGAGGAGGTTATGTATCAGCATTTTGTTTTGTTTTCATGTAGGTATGTACATAGATTTATTCGTGATTTTTGGGCCAATTTACGTGATTCTTTTTTAGTTGGTAGAAAAAGCCCGCGCAGTGGTTCCATATAAATTTTATTAACTTTGTTTGAGCAGTTTATGAGTTAGCTTCTATAAAATGTTTTTAATCCACGTCATAACTAAGCTGATAATATAAAAAAAAAATCACATAACGATGCAAGCAAGTGTAAAATAATATGCTTTTTACAAGAAACAACCGACTTAAAAAAAACACAAAGTGAAAAATAACTTTAGTTTTGGAAGGCTTGCCTTTCTCTTTCGAACCAAAACCTTTTTTTGAACTATGTAGTGTTTTTTGAGTTGATTTTTTAAATCCGGTATGTCATGTACTCCACCCAAAATAATATACCACTATTTGCTATGTAAATATTTATAATGTCATAAATATGTTGATGATGTCGTTGTTTATGTTGGTGATGTTATATGTTGAAACACTTGTGGGTTCCTACCTCACTGTAGTAGGCAGAAATATCGATTTCAATGCTAAATGCAGAAAGGGTTAGGTGTACCTAGGGATATATTATTTATTATCTCATTTTAGATGATTAAGACGGTATAATAAATTTTCACCCACTTAAGAAAATTAAAAGCAACTTTTTTTTTCTAGATAATTGCAATTTTATTTTATTTGTTTTGTAATGTTTGCGTTCTGTCAACGATATTGCATGTCGAGGGCTTGATACATGGCAGTTAACCCCGTGTCCCCAACAGAGGTGACTTTGAAAGGTCGTAAAACACCAATTCCACGGTTGTAAACCACCAAGGTCACCTCTGTTGGGACGTGGGTGGTTGCAAGCCCTTTACTGCATAATATCAGTCTAAGATCTACCTAATTAATGTAAAACAATAAAATTGTCCAAAAGATATCAGAATAATATCCCCTAACTAGGTATAATTTTGAAGAAAAATATCATAAGCAATAACCGAAATATCATAAATAATTCGTTTTTGATGAAGTAGGTATGGTAAGCATAAAATAAAACTGAGTGTAGGTAACGGTAGGTTGGCGAAATCTATCGAAATAATTGATAGTTATAAAAAATATAATTAACTCCTGGATTTTTATTAGGAGCATTATATCACAGAAATAAACAATGGAAAATAAGATGCGTTTTTTTTAATCTGTAAGTAACCATTTTACTATTCTAAACCCCTTTCTCCTAATACCTTTTTTCCATAATAAACTCGCCAGTGCGTAATTAAAAATAGGTGTATATTTAAAAAAAAAGTGTTTTCTTAGTCACAGATAAGGTTGGGTTGGGGCTAATAAACTAGAATATCTTTCTTTTATTTACCCTATAGTATTAAAAAAACGATACAAAAAAAAAAAAACATTCAACCTATATTATTATCCTAATTGCATTAAATATCTACTTACGTCATTTCAATTAAAAACGAATTAATTAATCATTCACAAGATCATCTATTTTTCGTTATAATGCATTCGTCACCCACCGAAACAATTCTAGAAAAAAAAAAGTGTTCGTTTTCCAAATTCAAATAACAATATCAACACAGGGAGGTAGATTTTTTTCGTTAGCAGCTGTTCGTGCATTGCTTTGTCCTTGAACATGACCTACAAGGTGTCCCTGCAATAGAATATTATGGAACAGTATCGAATGTTTACCGGTGAAAAAGCGAGCGCCCGATATTCTCGACGTTTCGCGTCGGTCACCCTGATAAGGACGAGCAGGGCTGCTCAATCTGCGGGTCGGTTTTGCTTTCTTTGATTGTTTGTGAATTGTGACAAATGATTTTTTTTATAAATAGGAATATTATTTTATGTTGAGACAGTGTAGCATATGCATTCGATTTTACTTTTGATATGCATAATTAATAATGGCGAAGGGTGCACTTTAAACTCACAGACTTTTGATCACATGCGAAGAGACTAGTTTTATTTTAACATAACTCTTCTATGAATCCTGATCAAAAATTTTTTGCTTGTCTCTCTAAGCTTTGATGGTTATCACTCTAAACTCTAATAAATGCTCAATATACACAACACTTATAACTTATAACAATTTAATGACTTAGAATTAATTTTGTTTCAACTCTTATTTCATTCTTACCTTTTCATCAAAAACTTTACTTTTCTTTTACCTAATTATAATTTTATTACTTTTTTTTTAGAGAAACCTTCAAAGTAAAGTACCTACTACCGATATCATAATAATATTTTATTGTGAAACTCTATTGAAGTTCTGGTATACGTAACGACCATCTTTTCTAATGTAACCATGAACAAGATAAAATAAAAAAGGGTTATCGAATAACTATCAAATTAATTAAATATACCAAAAGTTAAGAATCAATCTTACGACCCACAGGGTTAAGTAGCCCTGAAGTTTACATCCAACAGCTGACTAATGTTTTATTTCGAGCATTTTCTACTTGATACGAGATGGCGCTGTTACCAATATATAAACCGAAACGCGGCACCGGTATTCAGTTGAAAAACAAGCGATCAAGCCACAAGTAAACTTCAAGCGCTCTCAAAGCGACACATTCAAGCGATTTCTCAGCACCTTTTTGGAAGGAAGAAAGTCTACATTACAAAACATAATGTCTCTGCTACCATATTTCTTTGACGATTTCGGGTTCCAGCGCCCTCGTCGCCTGATGGATCAACACTTTGGGCTGGCGCTAACACCTGATGACCTCCTCACTGCTGCCGTTGGACCTTTGCTGACGAGGGAATACTACCGACCTTGGAGACACCTCGCAGCCGCTGCTAAAGACCTGGGCTCCAGCATCAAGGTCGACGGAGACAAGTTTCAAATTAACCTGGATGTAAAACAGTTTGCGCCTGAAGAGGTAGCGGTCAAGACAGCTGATGGGTACATTGTCGTGGAAGGCAAACACGAGGAGAAGAAGGACGAGCACGGGTACATCAGCCGGCAGTTCGTGCGGCGGTACGCGCTGCCCGAAGGCGCGGCGCCCGAGAGCGTGGAGTCTTGTCTCTCATCCGACGGGGTGCTCACCATCACGGCGCCCAGGAAGGTGCCAGAAGCTATCAAGGGAGAGAGGAAGGTGCCCATCGCTCAGACTGGACCCGTCCGCAAGGAGATCAAGGATCAGAGCAATGGAACCGAAGAAAAGAAGACAAAGTAAAAGTATCCAAAGTAAAATTAACTATTTTTACGGCTGTGACAGTAGAAATATTTATTTTAGTTAGGTAGGTATTTCTACGGTCTACCCTGAGGTAGAGAGTTAAGAAATAATTTTACTTTGTCTTCATACCTTAAGTTTTGCAGAAAGGTGTGTTTAAATTGTATGTCCCAAAGTGCCAGACTGATTTGTGTATTAATTTAATTTTTAAGATATAGTAAATAAATGTTGTAAGATTGTAATTTTGTTTTAAATTGTGTTTTATTTTTTGTCTATGAATCTTCGTAGATTTTTCGCACGCACGCACCACAGACCAAATAAAAACCAAAACGAGAGCCCTGCGAACGATACAGTGAAGCGTGCCAAAACTACACCTCCACTCAATGCATAAACACGCACACATTTACAACCATTTACAATCATACTACAGTCAAACTACACCTCTCTAAGTGCACACATGTTTACAAAACCGGCTTCACGTCACTGTTGACAGCGCTAGGTCTTTGTTTTTATTTGCTCTGAGACCATAGGTACATAGCTCTGCTCCCGATGACTAAGGTATCGGCCAGAGAGTATTCTTGCAACACTCCCACAACGATAAGCTGATTAGGGACTTTGGTATAGCTAGAAAAGACCGGATGGCGCTGTCTATTCTCTTTATCAATTAGTAAGTAGCCTTTCAAAATGAAAAATACCGAGAAGCTCACACATAAAGCAGTGCAATTAAAGAGATAACTTTTTAATTACAATCGTACGGGCACTCGCACATTGCCGACTTGCGATCATCATTAGAATTACGGGACTGAATGATGGCAAAGGGTCTGCGCCTACTGGCAGCACGGCACGGCATGGCCGGGGGGATCCTTCGGTATCACTACATGCAAGCGCATACTGACGGCAACGATGCCACGGCAAGCCATTTTTTTTTTAATTTAACACCTGAGGTAAATTTTTTAACCTCAATTTTCGTCAATGATTTTTCAATTACAATTTAATTAAGCTAATCAAACATTAATGAATAGTGGTAAGTTATAATGATGAAACCTTCTAAACAGACTGTGTTACTAATTCGCTTTAGAGATTGATTGCGTAAGAATTAAATCTAAACAGTTTTTGTTTACACTTTAATAAAATACTTTTGAAACAAATCATAAGGTATAACTCGGCCAGGCTAGGCCTAAATCATAGGCATAGCTCGGCCAGGCTGGGCCAGCCGACCAGACTGTTGCAAGTAGGACCGTGGGTAGGTAGCTTGAAGGAAGGATGAAAGCAAACACCATCCTTGTATGAATCCTCTTTATTTAGCTACAACAAAATGACATAAGAGTCACAACGCCTGCAGGCGACGCCTGCGACGATAAACAATACAATTATATTTACGACATAATGTTTTAGTGTATAAAACAATTGTTTTAAATCTTTTAGAAGCTCAGTTACGCATATCACTACAGTGCTGTGTATTCACATTTTTTTAAATATTTTTTTTTCTTCAATATCGGTTTGGAAAAGATTTTTTTTTGTTTCGGAAAAAGTTCTTGCAAAATAATTCGTTTTATTATTTTAAGTGGTACTTGGTAGGTGCAGAAACTTATTCATTTTTGTGAAATAGCTTAAACAAACCTTTTAACATCATCTTTTAAATAACATCTATTTGTAATTGTTGTTATTAAAATTTATTAAATTTAAAAGATGTTGTAAGATTGTAATTTGTAAGTACTTTAGAAAATGTGTTCATGTGAATTACAAGTAGATAGATATTAAGAAAAATATAATTTGATAGATGGTAGTTTTCTATGAATAGGTACAGATGTCGAAATTGCCTTTAAGTTTTATCTAGTAAATGTTTTAGAAAGACAATTCATAAAAACAGATTCTACCCTAAAAGTTAGGACGGAAATATATTTTCTTAAAATAATTCTTTATTTATTATTTTTTCTTATTTTTTTTTGCAGATACTGTAAAACTTTAAGATTTTCGATTCCCAAACCGATATTAAATATAATTCTACGATCAATAATATTGCTATACATCGAGACCTACAAGATGATAGTCGCTGACATCGTAATTTGACTAACACACATTAAAGCGACGTTAAAAATAAAACTTAATATCAACTGTTTAATAAACAAGAATATTATTTATCATTATAACAAATAATATACAAATAAAACGCACATTTATCAATAATTTAAACAACTAATCGATTATATTTAATTTATAATAATTATAATAATTTTCGTTTCCATTAAATATTGAACAAAAAGACAAACATCATTTTTGTATTTTAAATTTTTGTGATGAAACTTTTTTTGTAGATAAAATTATTAACTTTATTATTATGGGTGCAGATAGTAAACAATTTTTCTTTTAAAAATTATATACTTTCCAGTGTAATATTACTATGTATTCTCTATATATTCTTATGTACATGGAAGGCATGAGGCATGTGCACTAACGATATTTATTACAATGTCCGAAATAAAGGACGTATGAATAAAAACATTCAGATTTCTATTCTAACCAATTGTAACATTGTCAAAATTTACAATAAAAACAAAGTTTGAGAAAAAAAAACAAACATTTTTTTTTCATTAAAAACGACATCTTCATGGCTACAACAGAATTCAACATTTAATTTTAAGAAATATTTTTTCTAATTTCTCTTGTAAATTTATTTTATAATATAACTACGTTTTCTTCTAAAGTCTAAGCTACATAAAGATGTACGCCATTTTGCTTTGCAACATCTAATGCTAGAAATACAATAGGTATAAAATTGAGCTTTGTTGATATGTATCGTTACATGTAATTTCACAAAGTTTTCATTTTGATATGTATTTGTTTTTTTGGATCACAATATTAATAAAAATAAATATGTTATTGTATTAAAAAAAACCATATTAAAAAAAAACAGCTAACATTAATATTTACGTGATCCAACAAAAATATAACTTACAATTATATCCCTAAAATAACATAAAAATATAGTAAAGCATCCTGTTTTCATTAAATCGATGAGAAAAATGATTTTTTTTTTCAAATTAATATTTTTAATAAACATGAAGCGTGTTCGTGCATTATTTCTGAAGCAATCGGACCATTTGATAAAGTTATTAAGTATAAACTTAAAAAAAGCCATGGACCGATATGATATTGCTTTTTTTGTGAAATAAGGCTATTATGGAAGGATTTACACAATATAATATTTGTGTTTTCATACATTATTTTGTGATAATTAACCGTTTTATATATGTTTTGTGAGATCTTTAATATATTTTATGATTTATAAATTTTTATGTTTTAACTATTAAATTAATTAATTTCAACTTTTTAACATGATAAGCAATGATTTTATTTGAAACTTATGGTTTTCAAATAATAGTTCCTTTTAAATAACTCGTAACTTGATGAGTTTTAAAATATTTGAATACTCATATTTTTTTGGTAATTCAAGGAAAATATTTATTTTCGTTTTATAATGACGAAAAGTACCATTTCATTTACCAATGATTTCATTCAATTACAGTTACTTTCAGTGGAATTTCATATCATAGCTTGGTATACTGATCATAGAATAAAACGTAGAATTAAAAAAAAGTTAACCCTTACACGCCAAGGATTTAAAATGCGATGATTTAAAGATCATATTTGTCGCTTATATTTATTTATCATAATACATTTGTCCTAAAATTATAAAATACATTATATAATTTTTGCTTGGCGTAAAAAGGGTTTTTAATAAGTAATCAATAAGTAGGTATTGAAAATATTGACACTAGGAAAATCTAGTTTTAGTACATCAAGTACCGAAACAGGGGTGTTGCCAGCGCCTCGAACTTTGAGAATAAGATAAAAATGAAAAAAGTTTTTTTAATAACCTCACGGTATTTAAATTTTTCACAGCACGTTGATTTCATTACCCAGAAGGTAAAAAAAATAGAGATAAGTCAAAATAGTTATTATAGGTTATATTCAAAGGACATCGCTTAAACGTCTTCAGACGTCATATTTATATCAAATAGGTACCCACTCTTCATACATTAAGGCTCACTTGCTCCACTAATCACTAAATACTTAGGTTTAGAACTAAACATATTTAAATAATTTTTCTGTCCCTGTCATCTTCAAACGATTGACAGAAACAGATGTTTTAAATTCATTGTAAAAACATTTTAAAAGAGTAACGGTGGAGTTTCTTGCCCATTCCTCTACATACGAAACTAACTTTTGGAAGGGGACACTGGAACCAATTCTATTTTCTTGTTAATTTTTGACGTTCAAAAGTGGATTTTATGCGTCTGTTTGAAATAAATTATTTAACTTTGATTAGCTTGGCGCTAAACTTATTTAGTGATATGTGGTGCAAGTGAGCGTTAGTTTATTTTGTAACAAATCCTTATATCTTGGATACAATGAATCCTCCACCGTGAATAGTGAATAGTTAGGTAATGTAGAGGTTCAAATTCGCATTATTATGTCCAAAATTAGTGGTTTTTTTTAAGTTAATCTTTCCCTGATCGGTTCATTTTCATTTAACAATACTTACAAATTTTTCAAATAATATAAAAATAAATAGAACTATGAAACATTTTTTGAAACATCAAGTGACCTGGCAACACAGATAAACAGCCAAACAGCACGAATAGATTTCTAAACACTTCACTATTCATTAAAATTCTTTTAGAACACAAGAGATCTATGTCTACTTCAAATTAAAGCTTTATTCTTTACCATTTTACATTACATTTCTATGTCGTGTAATGTACCGGGATTACATTTATCTAAGTGTTTCCTAATTACATAGATTCGATTTTGAACAAAACTTAGCAAAATAGTTTACAGGCTGACTGTCCGTTTTTGAGATTTTGGGTAGATAAAATGATGATGTGGATATATTTAGTAACCTGTTCCGCTTAGCTATTTCTAAAGAGTCTTAAAAAGACCCCGAAAGAAATCGACACGTGTTTCACCTCTCAACGAGGCATCCTCAGGATGACGATTGACTTGTCGCGAACTCGAACACGGCGTATTGCCACACGAAGCACTGAGAGCAGTCTACGCTCAGTGCTTGGTGTGGCAGCACGCCTTGTAAGCGGAACAGGTTACTAAATATATCCAATCCATCATTTTATAATGGATTTCCGCAAGGTCACGCCTGAATCAATTAACTATTTTGGGTAGATGGCAACTTTGTTACTTTTGTTCACGATATATTGCTTTTATCTTGCCATTAGAATCGGAATCACAGTCATAGCGAGTTTTGACTTCTTGACATCCTATCTTTTTCTCTATTTATTCTCTTTAATAGTCCTGTTATTCTTTGAGTTCTCATAATTTTATAATTATACTGATATACCTAAATGGTATAAATAAAATGTAATATAGATATTTACAAAAAAAGCTTGTTGTAACATTGTTTTATTAACCTTTATGAATAATATTTTTGTAAATATTTAGAGTAGACATAAATGTATATTTTGTAATGGTTCGATTATTTAAGTAGATAAATAAGATAGATGATTTAATTATCGAAACAAATATGACGCGGTAAAAGGTTTTCTAAATTTCGCGAAAAACAACTAAGTATTGTTAAAGAAAATCCATTCATTGCTAAGTTTTGTTCAAATCTCGTGTTCTCTAATCGTGCATTCACATTGATGGATATAATATCTAAGTACAGTCATCTAACAGAAAGGCGATATACAACTACATCAGACACTAGCCTAGGTTAGGGAAACCAAGAGGATAACGGTTTCAATGCTGCAGACATTTTGTAAGAAGCTAAAGAAGTTACATAAGAAGAATATAATTAAAGAACAACAGATTATCACAACCTACTTGTTATGGATTAAGAAAATAAGGGGCAAGATAAAGAATCAAGTAAAGAGTGAAGTGATCTTTTGTACAATAATTTAATTCTAGAAGAAATTCAATGAGTGTAATGAAAATACTTTCACATCCAATGTAAAAGGAATCATAACGAGAATTAATTGCGCCAGGCCCAAAATAACATTGGACAAAGGCATAAAGAAGAACAAGAATTAATTTAAAAACATTAATAGCATTTGTAACGTCTGCAGCACAAAACATTCTACACTATAGGAGATATCAACTGAAACTCTAACAGTGTAAAAGGCGTAATACACTTATTTACAAAACCCAGCCTTTAAGATCGACCTACAAGCACCAGTTCTAAGTCGAAAATAAAATGAAATACAACTATGATATGTTTAGTTAATCATGTCAGTCTTCATACTACTACTAGAGTCAGTCCTAAGCTAATGGATTTTACAATCCCATAAGAAAAGGACGCGATATTTCCAAAAATGAAATCACCAAAAAGCTTCATCGAATCATAATAAGTACATCCAATTTCGTAATACACATCTCTAGAAAAATATTTAAGTATAATTGCATCAGCAACAAGTTCATTAAAATTATTAAATATTGTAATACTCACAGCTTTTATGATATGTATCATTTCCTTATAAATATTTACAGCTATATTACTTACTTCTATGTCATCGGTGATATGTTTCATTTGTGCGTTACCTAAAGCGAGTGCAACGTGCCGATTTTCAATGTAATTTACAACATCTACATCACTATTATCAATAAATTCATCGTAACATTTGAAAATAGATATAAAATTGATATTTTCTTTTAAAAAATATCTCTCAAAAGGAACGATGTCTAACATTGGGTTTGGATACCCGATTCTTAGCTTACTAGTCAATAAATTCGACAAACAATTGACGAAATTCTTGAAGATTAGGACAGTGCTGATGAGGGAAACTGTTGCTCGGAGATTGTAGAGGATAGTGATGACAATAATGGCTACGTAGAAGAGTTTGAGTGGCCTGTGAGAGGTGATGGCCGAGCTGGGGGGCGTGGGGTACACCACATCAACTTCAGCGATCTTGAAGATGGAGAGGAGGAGGTGAGAGGAGATGTCCTCGTGTTGTGAGTTGATGCGGGATTTGACGATCTTGAGGACGTCGATGCATTCCTCCTGAAATGTAACATAGTAAATAATTTTAGTTTTGTCTAATGGAGATTTAGGATGGCTGGAGTAGTTCAATATGCTCTTTATTCAGAAATCTTTATTAACGTCCTTTAGTTCTAAAAATAACTCCCATAGCATTATATTCTCACTAAAGTTGGTATATAAAGTATTGTAATTTAATGCTATCTTTTACGCAAAGATTTGTTTTATTTAGCATAAAATACTGGTGCTTTTAATTTAATTGTTTTTCACTACTGTTTCATCATTATTACAACTTCTACTTAATGTTTGGCTTTGACATACCTTCTCTCTATCTAGCAGTGCATCCCCAGCTTCGCGCAGCATCTCCTGCTCTCGCGGCGGCACGCTTGCTGATATGATCACGTTCTCGTTGCTAATGTTGAACAATGTCAACGTGCAGTTTGTCTGGAAAGTTATCATGAAGTCTTTTATTATTTCGCCCTTTACATATGCATTAATTGGGTTCAAACCTAACTGATTCACTTTCAGAAAATTGAACTATCATCTATTTATAATGTTGCAGACAAAGTCAAAAGAAATGCAGAGTCAGAGGGCTTTTGTAACCTTTTTTTAATTCCTGGCGGAATTTTCAAGAGCTTTCACCAAAATAATCATGGTGATTTCTTATTTAATCAATCTCAACAGCAAAAAGGTCCAGTTGAAAACCAGCGCCAGGCACTGGTTGTCTGGCGCTGGTTTGGTGTTTATGCTTTTTTGGGGCAGCCGTGAGTTTCACAATATTGTTCTTATATTTTGTGCTTTGTATCTACCTGTTTTAGCGAGAAGTGTATATCCAGTGCTCAATACTCCTCTGGAGTATGATAATCTAAATTGTTAGCTTAAATGCGTACCCCCTCGCTATGCACCGTATACAGGTATTGCTGAAGTAGACGCACAGCATCCTCAGCTCCCAAGCCGGTGTGTGGCCGCAGCAGAGCTTCATCCACTGCGCTGAAGCCGAGGAGAAGGTACACTCCTTCTGGCAGCTTGTATTCACCTGGAAAATTGTAAAGATGATTAATAAAGGGTTATGTAAACTCCGGAATATTGAAGGCGGAAAAAATAGTTTAAAACTGCAAAAAAAAATTGTTTTCCCAAAAATTTTGAGGTTCACGTGCCAACATTTTGTTACCAAATGGCATTACACTAAGAAGTTAGCCACAGACTGTATTCCTTATTTTTTATGTAACAGTGCATTTAATCGTGCATCTAATTCTTATAAGAAGATATAGTTGAGCTTGCATTACTAAATTATATGTGATCTTTAGTGCAAACAATAGAAGTGTTGATGTTTTAGGGGCACACAATTTGAAATACTGTCGTGCCAGCGCCCAGAAGAAGTAGAAGTGCAAACAATAGGTAAGTGTTAACGTTTAACAATACATATAGGTAACTACAGACCAGCCGACGAGGGAATGTCCAGCTGACACCTGTCAGTTTTATGAAACTGACAGATGTCAAGAACATACATATTCGTCAGTAAGCTAACGAATATGTGTTTTGCGAATTTGATCCTTATTACAATTACTAGAAATTTTCCAACTGACAGGTGTCAGGAATGCATTCTGTCCACGGCCGGACTGTGTATATTAAATTACAGCTTACTCTCTCGTGACTGTGTGTGTCTGGGTTGTGCCAAACAAAAGGTATTTGGCTTCTTGTTTTCTTTCATAAATCTTCAAAACTGTTATTTATAAACGTCGCATTACAAAATTATATCAAAAACATTTTTACCTTTGGTCTTACCTGGATTAGGCCTCATGCAGATGAAAGACCCGGAGTAGCAGTAGCATCGCCCTCTATAGGCCTGATAGGCCGGTGCAGCATGAGAGTAGTGGGCCAAGCGAGAGGAACAGGGAGCCCTGGGCACGCAGGCGACCTTGCAGGAGACCTGGAGGGTAGTCTCGCAGACGCACAGGTCAGTGCACTCAGCCAGCTCGGCTGAACGGTACAGCTGGAACATGGATGGAGCCTTAGTGGTATTAGAGCTGAATGATGAAGGTTTATTTTGATTCTGAGCGTTATAAGGCAATTTAAGCCGTGAGCAGTCAAGTTAATGTAATATTATACTGTGAGGACTGTATTTTTTCTTTTAAATAGTCTTTTGAGAATATGATTTTCGACCTCACTGGACCTGGTTACAAAAATTTACTCTGTGATTTTATCTCTTCTGGAAGAACTATAATGATCAGAGGTATGATCAAGAATTGCTGAGCTGGTGTGAAAAATTTGGACAGTCAGCTATCTGGCCAGAAAGTGATTCCCGGCTGAAATGTAGAGAAAAGTGGTCCCAGATGGTCAGTATCCAGATAGTAATTAAACTGATTACGGGTTATTTGATACGTTTTTTACTAACTTTCGTACCGATGTTATTAAATATAACAAATGTAAAAGAAAATAACAAGTAGAAAGAGAAAGAAGAAGATTCATTCTTCTATTCCGAGTTGATGGTAAATAAATGTAATATAGTTGTTAGTTATATGAGTTGGGCTCAGTAAGTGGCCAATCGCTGAATGAATGAATAAAAAACTTTTTTTTACAAAAAATTTAACCCACGAAAAAAAACTGAAAAGCGAAAAATAAAAAATGACCTTCAGTGTAACTAAGCTAAACTAATTTAAGTAACAAATTTTGAGTTGGCGCCAAACAAACAAATTAATTACTTAAAGCGTAAAATGTTAGCTTGATGGATCTACGTTGAATTCGTGTTTCAACGAAGCACGAATATAAATAAGCACAATATTTCCTCAAGCAAGGAATTTCTTATACCCAGCTAGGTTTAAAGTTCTCATCAAGGTGAATGAAATAAGCAAAAACACGATGTAGCTGCTATTAACTGATGAGAAGCTCTCGCGATTGTCTCCGTCTCCATCATCAGATCAACTCCAGGTCTTTGTCATAAGAATTACATATTATGTGTGCGAAATTACAACAGAATTGATTCACAGTTGAAAACTTGGTAGGTGAAAAATCAATAAACCCCTATGTTTTACCCTTTGGGGAGGATTTTAATTTTGTATTTAACATGGGACCAATTTCAAGGTATACTCTCCCCAATAAAATAAGAATCATTCAAATCGGACAACTCAGTAAAAAGTTATGCGTGGTAATATATAAAAAAAAAATCGCGTTGCCTTGAGAACCTCCTCTTTTTTTTTTTCGTCGGTTAGTAAAATGAAATTACTTCTTCATCAGACAATATCTGTATAGAAACGTTTTTTATATATGTTGTTGGTGTGCCTAATAAATTTAATATCTATGGAAAAAAGGACACTTACTCGTCGAGTCTCCCCCATCTTGATGTACTGCGCCTGATCATCACTCTCCGGCTTCTTCACGATGCAGTACTTTGCAGGCTCCAGGGTCGTGGTTGGCCTCGGAGTGGTCGTCGTGGTGGTAGTCGTGGTGGTGGTAGTGGTAGTCGTGGTTGTGGTAGTGGTAGGAACCGTTGTGGTTTCCGTGGTAGTCTCGATGACTGGCTCGGAGATCTGGGCCACTTCGTTCGGGCCAACTGTCTGTTCCGACATTGTTGTTATTGGACTTAGCTCTTCACGGTTTTCCTGGTTGTGGAAGAATTTTGACAGTTAGATAGGCATATCGATAAGGGACTTTTTGGAACCAAGGTAATCCCTGTGATTCTTGGCAAGACATGTTGTCATCACAAATAGGAAAATATTTATTTCTTTGAAGAGAAGCTCGGGTGAAAATAACCCAAATATTTGAATACAGATTCCGTGTGGTGCCGGTCGTAAGGAATAGCTTAATAAAAATAGCACTATCCTATTTCTTCCCGTGGATGTCGTAAAAGGCGACTAAGGGACTCACTAGGGAATAGGTAGCAGCGTTATCTATGCATTTTAACGCCATACTGCGATCGCGAACCCGCCTGCCAAGAGTGGCAATTATGGCAACCCTACTAAGAAAAAACGGCCACTAGTGAAGAGTCCCCGGAAAAGACTCGATACAGGTGATCAAGTCTAGATGGTAGACTCAAGAATAGTTTGTCTTTCTGCATCAGAAAGCATTCTGCTGTGTTAGGAAACAAAATACTTGTCATCATTTCCTTTTAAAATAGATGAACCTGATTCTTGGACTAAAAGACAAAACCAACGCTTACCGGAGCAGTTTCAATCTGCGAGGTTCCTTGTTGCGTGGTATGCCTATGGTGGTGGGTAGTGGTACGATGGTAGATTGGAGACTCCGGAGCCACGGTGATGTACCTGATGCCGTTGTCGAACGGAGTGGTCGTCAGCAGGGGCCCATAGGTCTTCATGTGGTAGTCGCTTTGGGATTCCACTGGAATTTTATGGTCGTGAATTAGCTTCCGTATCATGAGTATAAAAATAATGTTTTTTTTTTCAATTGATTGCATTTCTTTCATTTTGAGTTATTTTGTTTGTTAATGTTGCTATTTTTTCGTTCTTACATACAGCATGTATCCAAAAAATTTCATCTGTCCCATACAAAATTTCTAATCATTTTTTCGCGATTATTATTTAGTTGTTCAGCTTGATGATCTGTACTGTACCCTTAAATATGACCACACCTTTCCGATACATGATGTATAATTTTTTTCAAGAATCTATTTTACCTACTTACCTAATGTGACATTTATAATACATTTTAGGTTGTAAATTGTACGGCTTATTGGTTGATTCGCACAAATTTACTCGCCCGAAACAGGCGAATCGACACTTATAAATTATATTATTTTTTCTATAAGTAGGCGATTCGCATAATTCGATTTATTTGTGGGTGAAACGACAACTTCAGAAATATGTATATTAGGCAGTTGGCAAATTTTGAATTTATGCAATAAACACACATAACATAACATCACGCCTGTAATCCCCGAAGGGTTAGGCAGAGGTGAAACTATAGTACACCCACATTTCGCCAGTTATGTTTAAGTCCCATGTAATAGGGGGCGAGCCTATTGCCATCAACCGGGCACAAATCCAAACTCCGGGCTGCTACTGAGAAATTCCAGATAGAAAAACCCAATAATACCTTGCCCGACCCGGGATTCGAATCCAGGACCTCATACTCAGCAGTAGCGGTTTGCGACCACTAGACCAATAAAGTTAAGAAAAAAGTACACTAGTGCAGATAGTAAAATAATAAATAAGAGTAAAATATTTTGAAATAATAAGGACGAATAATTAATAAATTATTGAGTATATAAAACGGATTTTATCAAATCACACTTCAGGTAATAACACTACCACCAGTCATTGACGCCAAAGTCGGCATTTTTTTTTTACTTTCTGTTATTAAAACCCATCACGACAGCGGAGTTTTGCTTAATTCAATTTGACCCTGTATAGAATACGTACTATTTAGTGCACACTAAATAAAGGAAAAGATAAACATAACGTAAAATCACGCCTATATTCCCCGAAGGGTTACGCAGAGGTGTACCTATAGTACACCCACATTTCGCCAGTTATGTTTATGTCCCATGTAATAGGGGGCGAGCCTATTGCCATCAACCGGGCACAAATCCAGACTCCAGGCTGCTACTGAGAAATTCCAGATGGAAAACCCAATAACACCTTGCCCGACCCGGGAATCAAACCCAGGACCTCATACTCAGCAGTAGCGCTAGCGACCACTAGACCAACGAGGCAGTCCAAAAAGATAAACAAAAGCGATATTCACTTCTAGGTACATGTATATTTCTTTTGACGCTCGAATGACGTGCCATTTTTTTGAGAAATGTATTGATAAAACAAGATGGCGTCGTTAGTTCCAATTTTGGCCACGCGCCATAAGATCCTTGTAGTAATATATTATACAAAGAAAGGTTTGTAAAAAGGTTATCTCAGCTTACCAACGCAAGGATTGAGCCACAGCAGCCGCTGCCATCCGAGGCAGTCATAAAGCTGCGCGAAGTCAGTACCACGGCAGGCACAAGCTGCTCGAAGCTGCGTGCCAAGGACTGCCACCACTGCAGCTCGGCAGGCGGCTGGGGATCCGGCACAGCCTTGGGTCACAGCATCTACGGCGCACCATTGTTCGTAGTTCTCGAGGCGGATCCTGGAAAGAATAATTTGATGATAATAAGATTACAAGCTAAGGATCTTCTGGTGTAAATGACTCTGGGGTAGTTGTCTCATCTTACTGTTTCAGTGAGAATTATGAGATGACAGTTCGTCATGTATATACAATGTAATGATCGTTGCTTTCAGATTCAGATTATTTATTTGTAAACATAGGTTACAGATACACAGTCTGAGTTTGTTTCGGCCTTTCTTCTCAGAGTAGTCAGATAGGAAACGCCGAACTCAACTAGCTTATTTTTAATATTTTTTTTAATATGACGTGTAAAAGTGATTCCGATATCCTATTTACAAAATAAACAATTTCTTTTCATTTCATTTTAATTTCATTTCATTTCATTTTAATTTCATTTCATTTTAATTTCATTTCTTTTCATTTAATTTAATTTCATTTCACAGGTGTGTGAGATGTTACATTTTTGTAAGTTCTGTATGCTTTGCCATTAGGCGTACAAATGTTATTATCAATTTTAATTATTTCATTATTCACTTCACAATATCAAATAAAAAATAAAGAAAGAGCTAGAGTGTTGACTAAATCAATATAATCTTCTCCTGACAGTTAATTCTATTAATTAAAAACTACAATGTCAAAACAACTACCAAACTATTAAAATAATTCAAAAATTTCAACAATAAAAATTTAAGATAAAACATAAATGTCAGAAAAAATTAAGTAGGATAATGTCAATTAATCAAATTAACACACGAGTGTCGAAATAAGTAATAAATCAATTAAATATTTTTTATAATGGCAACTCTAAAATTGCATAAATTGCGAATAGTTCAAATGCAAATAAAAATAAACGCCAGATCAAAAACCTCTGGATAAAAAAAATAATCCTTTAATAACCTTAAATTCCCCATGCCTACCACAAATTCGATGGGATATACTGCTAACACGATCGTTAGCAAATGTTATGGGATCCGTGAATTTGTGGCTCTAATCGAGCGCATGACCCGTTTGTTTGCTTGCACCAGAGAATATCTAGCACAAACCTGTGTACTATACAGGTATACCAATATTTCGATGTTCAAAGGCATCCCCAATATAACGTACTGTTCAGAGAATTTTGGAGTTCGTTATTGAGCTCGAAATTGGTTATTATTTACTAGCTTTTGGCCGTGATTTCACTTTAATTGGGAAAAAAACTTCATATATTTATTTATTTTATTTTTATTTATATCTGCTTATGCTCGGTTCATAAACACAAAAAAAGAATCGTTTTGCTTACCAATGGTAGTTTTTTTTTATATGGCCAAACTGGGCATATATATAGATTATATGGGAGGGTCTACTATGCAAAGCTAATGAGGTCTTTGCTTCATTATTGGTAAAGATACAAGAGTCTTAATTTTAACCAATAACGGTTCGTAAGTTATAGGAATTGGCCATTACAGAGTTTATGCCAGGAAATGGTCAATTTGTATATTAAATTTTTCATTTAAAAGATGTCTTTAATAATGTACTTACAGAAATAACTATAACTCTATCTATTCATTTTAATAGTCAGCCCAATCCGCGCTAGATTGAGTAACAAAACAAACATCTTCACGAACTTTTACATTTATTATCTAATATTAATTATTTATTATATTAAATTTTTAATGAATTATATTACTTAATTAATTGATTCAGGCGTGACCTTGCGGAAATCCATTATAAAAAGCAATAGAACAATATAAAATAATGAAATAATACAATAGAAATCCATGATAACATACAATAGAAGTGGATATATAAGAGTCTTAAAAAAACCTTAGATTTCTTTCAGGGTTTTTTAAGACTCTTTAGAAATAGCTAAGCGGAACAGGTTACAAAATCTATCCACTTCAATTGTATTTTTTAAAATTATATTAATTAAACTCTGGTTTTTAATTTGCTACCAAAATGACAACTGTGCACGACATTAAAAAAAAAATGATATGATATAAATAATTAATATTACAGACATAACACGACAACAGGGAAGGTCCTCCTGCAGAGAATGATTCAGTGGTCCTTGGTCAGTCACTCGATATCTAATTATTTACTAGGTTATTTTTATCTCGACATCAAATGTCAACAGTCTAGCCAATAAAAAATCAGAGTATAGTAGGATTTTCTACTTGAAACCGAAAGCCCGTAAATTTTTATCAACACTCCAAAAAGTATGGCGATCAATTTAGTCACTGTTTACCGACTCTCGAGCCCTGTCAAAGCAGAGTACAGACAAACCGTTCACTATAACTTGTCTCTTGTCGTCATGTTGGCACCATTGCTTGTCAAGCTTAGTTTCAATACGAATAAAGTTCAAAACGGTGACTGACAGAACACTACTACGAAACGCGTCACGGGACTAGTTATAATGAACGCCCTGTCTCAGCCGTACGGAAAATGAAAACATTTGCGGGTAGATTTCGTAATAGTAAATACAATGTACCCGCATCGTAATTTATTTAGATGAATTCATAACATAAATAAATTAATAACATAAATGAAACATATTTTTTTAATGTGGGTGTACAACTCTGCCTAACCCTTCAGGGAAGAAATGCGCATTGAATAATTAATCTTATATCCTAATAATGCTAAAGTGAGTTTGTTTGTTTGTTACGCTTTCACACTAAAACGGCTGAACGGATTTGGATCAAATTTGGCACAGGGGTAGACCTTGACCTGGAGAAGGAAATAGGCTAGTTTTCATCCTGGATCGCAGACGAAGTCGCGGGTAACAGCTCATAATATTAAAAATGCGAAAGTGAGTTTGTTTGTTTCGCTTTCACGCTAAATCAGCTGAAAATGGTAATGGTAGCAGCAAATGGTATGCTAGGGCAGAACATAGGCTACTATTTGTCTAAAATATAATCCTATAAAGGTGATTTTATAGGGGAGCATTTCTTAAGTTAGAGAGAGAACTTTTAAGCAAGTAAGAAATAAAGACTTACGTGTAAAATCATCCCCAAGGGGGTAAAATCCCTATTTTACTCCCTTGGGGTAAAATGGGTGATTCTAAAATTCATATATATGTAATATTATAATTTCTGTAAACCTCTTTTTAAGCCATTTCAGGGATTGGAAATATAGTCTGTCTGTGGCCTTTTCTTGTCTTAACGGCTGAACGGATTTCGATGAAAGGCATACGGATAGGCCATGAGTTGGGTTAAGACATAGAATACTTTTATCTCGAGGAATTTATCCCACGGGAACGTACTTCCCGTGGGATAAATTCCGACATTTACGCGGGCGACGCCACAGGCAAAAGCTAGTAGTTTATGAAATAGGCATAAGTCTTGTAAAATACTTTAAAATACATGTTGCAATTAACAATAACAACATGTTGCATATTGTTGTTGTTCAGATTTTTAAAAATTTTGTCAATTTTTTATGAGTTTTATATACAACTATTATAACTTGTTTTAGGTGTATAAGACAAATTTAAACAAGAGACAGCGTGTAGATTACACGTTTTGTACCCTGGTGTAAACGTAGCAATATCCGACCTTCTTCCTCTATCAATTGTTTCATCAATCACAGTCATTGCGCCTCAGGCACCCTAGTCGGATATTCCAATCAGACGGATACCGCAAATGGAATTGTACGACCGGCCTAATTCAGGGAGCCTCTATTACGTAGACTATGTCTCCTGTATCGAGATGTGTGTAGAGCGTCTGTTTTAGCCTTTGTGAGCTAAAGAGTTAATTAGAAAGAAAGAGAGAAATTTAACTTAATTTTAAATAAAAATAAACATTAAAAAGTAATTATACTTTCATAGACAAACAGCAACTATGATAGAAACTGTGTTTCGATACGTAATATGGACTCATAGTCTCAATATTTTTTGCAGATAAGGTATATTAAAAAGCAAAATATGTTAAAAAAATACCTTCGTAACTCGATCTCTTTTAACATAGTTTATTTTACTAACATAATGATAAGTTAGTGACTAACAATATTGTACCTTCTTCTAACCTCAAACATTTTAAACCTACCGTTCCGACTCGTTTGAAGGAATGTTTAAATGTATGCAACTAGAGTTTCTCATTTTAAGTTAATGATTGTATTCTGAATTTGAGAAATATTTATTTATTATTGTTTGTTTGAACGTGCTAATCTTGCGGACATAATTCTTAAGGAAGGCTATGGGTTATTCAAAATTATGCTAGGACCCATAGGTACTGAGCAAAAAGAAAAAAAGTCAGAAAATGAAGTAATAACGCCAGGCGATGCGATGCGACGCGGTGGGAATTTGACTGCTCACTTCACGGGGTCTCATTTTGCGTCTAGTGTGAAGCAAACCACAATATTTTATGGAACCGAATTTCGGCGACTTGTAAATAACCAAAATCAACAACTTCCCCAACTCAACCCGTCAATACTCCAAAAGTAGTTTCCTGATAAACTGCATCCAGTTTAGGGCGTCTATTTCCAACAACTAGTATGTACAGTCGAACAAAGAGATTGGTATACAGGCAGCTAACTTGCAACTGCTTTCAAACAATGTTGTGAGTGTGCTGAGTAGTCAACTCTTTTTCACTACTCCAAAGTGTGACTTAAGTGTAAAAAGTTATAACGCAATCAATCGAACAATCTGCCTAACCTTTTCACAATTATATTCGGGTCGGCTTCCAGTCTAGGTTAGACTGGAAGCCGACCCGACGCAGCTGAATACCAGTATTTTACATGGAGCGACTGCCTATCTGACCTCCACAACCCAGTTCCTAACTAGGTAATACGATACCCCTTGGTAAGACTGGTTGTCAGACTTCTGACGACCCGTAACGACTGTCAAAGATCCACAAATGACAGCCGGGACCAACGGCTTAACTTGCTTTCAGAGACACGAAGGAGACTCGGTATGTAGAAATGGTTACCCATCCACGGATCAACCCCGGCAAGTGTAGCTAACCTGATGGATCGACCCGTGCGGCTCTTAGTACTTAGCCACCAGCTCCAAAAAGTAAAAAAAAAGCGTTAAAAGCTGAAAAGTTAATATTGACAGTGTAGTGAGAAGATAAATATTTTTGCCAAATATTTAAATCCTTAGATTTGCATCAATTCGTTCTCCAATTGCAAATATAAGATTAAATTGGCAAAAAAGAAAATCTGTGGCAATCCGGGAGTGCCGATAGAATTGAAAACTTGAACAAGAAAATACTTTGCACAGAACATTGATCCGTAAGGTAATATAAATAAAGAGCACAATCGCGTTTATAAAAATGAGGTGTCGGTTACGGTATCACGAGTTCAATTGTTTTTCTAATCTCAGAAATGCACAACGCGCCTAAAGAAGTTTTTACTTCAAAAAACATGTGAAGACAAATTTTTGTGTTGTGAGACCGTGCTTCTTGCCAAATTTCAAGATTCTAGGTCAACGGGAAGTATCCTATAGGTTTTGATTTATTTACTAGTAATAAAATATGTCGCATAAATGGCCGTATTTTTTATTGCGTTGACTTAGAAGCTTGAGTTTTATTGAAGCTTCAAAGGACCGTAGACCTGCGTATTTAATATTAATTATACCTCCACGCGTTCCTGAGAAACAGGATTTTAACAGACAGACAGACGGATAGACGGACAACGAAGTGGTCCTATAAGGGTTTCATTTTTTGTTTTATGAACGAGGTACAGAATCCTAAAAATGAACTCGCTGAATAATAATGTCGATTCCATAACAATCAAATCAAGTATCTGCGACATTGTGTGCATCAGAAATGTCAAAACGAAACAGAAAAGCTACTGTCTTTTGACGTTTGACGTGGAAGGGTGAATCCACTAATTAAATCTTTGATTTTTGCCTATATACCAAACTCTTTGTTCTACTGTACATAACAGCATCCGAGGCAGATTCAATTATATCTCAGCCTCCATTTTGCTTCCATTTTCAAAGCTGATGCACTTTTGATGGGTTCAGAAATATAGCTACTTGATGATTTAGATTTACGTCAACGTTTGTTATAGATGGTCTTGAATTGATTTATGCATTGATATTGATTTGGTCGGCTTTATGTTTAGTTAGAATAGCGATTGTTTTCATTGGATAGTTTTAATGTACCATGTTGTATTTTAGTTCATTATCAACATCATCATTTCAGCCGAAAGACGTCCACTTCTGGACATAATCCCACTTCTGGACTGCCCCAAGCATCACCATTTCGACCACTTCTGTGCCAGGAATCCGCTTGATGGGGGCATCAAGCGGATTCCTGCGGCATTCACAAGGTCATCGGTCCACCTTGTGGGAGACCTTCCAACGCTACATCTTCCGGTAAGCGGTCACCACTCCATAACCTTTCGGCCTCATGGGCCATCTATTCGCTGTGTGTTTTAATTAGTGAACTGTAAAAGACTCATTAGTGATGGTGATTACTGGACAGTTTGGCCATATCTCCGTTATATTGTAAGGGGAGGGTTTTAAGATGATTGCTCCCGGAGCATAAGGATCAATACTGTGATATCGCTGCTGGGACGTACCTGTGTTCAGCCTGTACTACTGTGGACTACGCGTTTGGCATGTTCCAGGGGAAACACGCTCTTTGCCTAATTTACCTTTGTTAAGTTTCAAAACTTTAGCTGTCGCGGTTTGTAATAGATTTATTCGACATCAACATTTTACTTCCAAAAAGTTCCTATTGACAAATACCGGTATAAAATACCAACCTGCACTCCGGTTCTTCCCTGCAGGCGTGCGCAAGAGTATGGCAGGCTGGTAGAGGAGAGCCAATAGCAGGTCGCTGGGCACACGATGGATGGAGACGCTCCTGGGCGTTCATGCATGAGTCCTCGCGGTTGTCGGTTTTCCTGGATTGATGAGTAAGATTAGTAAAGGTGTCCTGATGATTGAATTGAAAATTGAATTGATGGAGAAGATAATAATGAGCAGAGTGAAGAGGGTGCTGATGCTTAAATTGGTAAAAGAAAAATTTTAGGTTTTGGGAGATCAGTGAGACTGAAAGGGGGAAAATAAGAAGTAGAAAATAGTCCACAGAGAGTGTCAAATAGAAATTTACAATAGAAACCGAAGACAGGATGGCAGAAAAAGGATTCAGAGCATAGCTAAGAAGAACAATGGAAATAAACACTATGGATATAGCACACATTACGAAATAATCACATAATTCTAAAAACGAAATCGATACAATTTAACAAATTAACATTGCCATCGTAACAGTAGAACTATTTGCAAAATAAATTACTCACTTGCAAAGACAGAAAGCGATCTCCGTATTCCAATGCACGCCCGTCTTCCTATAGAACCCCCTCAGCGCCGCCATACATCCTTCCCTGTCACAGTCGGTGGTATGGCACTTCTGTAGCACCGGCGTCAGTGACATCACGCACTCGCTGTCTTTGATGCAAGCGTCCAGAGCCACGTGGCACGTCGACTGCAGGGCCACCTTCTCATCACCTGATTTACCGTTCTCTTTGCCAATCCTCTCTGTTGGTTGTTGTCATGTGTTAGTTGATGTGGTGTCAGATATGTTGGTAGATGTTGTTGGTGTTGAAAATGATTTGAGATAAAGAGGTACAAAGTAATTCCGAAGTACATTATATGCCGTAGATAAGGAAAGTTTATATTCTGAAATAATTATACAGTTAGATCGAAAAGTAGACATTTCTTAAACTAGGCCATCGATATCCTTTCACCTAAAATATGTTAATCATTCCTGAAACCTGAGTAATTACTTGATGAATCAACTTTTGCTTCCAAAGAGACTGAAAACAAAATTGTTTAGGGTTTTGGAACTTTATTTAAATAGGATTTCGGGTTAATTTGGAAAGTTTATGCTTTTTGATGAACGTTAACGTTTATACGAATTGCCAATCAATTTTAGAAACATATCTTTCATTACCATCGTTATTAGTTCGCGTTATAAGCCGGATTAAGTTACTCTCGCAATTATAGTTTGTGCTCCAATTATGTTATTAATGTATCAGATTATTTAACTTACACAGGATTAGTTGGAATTAGTTTTAGTTTAACCAAAATCACGCAATTGACTATTTCAGGAATTGCTCTTCCAAAACACCTATATTATGAAACGTTTAAATTAAATAGTGCTTTAAATACGTAGCTCATTAAAACGAAATATTCAGTGTTAAATAAATAAATAGATAGTAAAAAATAAACAAATGAATAAATTATTAATAGAACAGAAAATAACAAAATTAACATATCGGAGTGTGAATAATATGCTCATGCTTATATAATTATAATTTACATCTTGTGGATAAAAATTCATAGTAATAATATGGAACATGTGTGAGAGATCGACAAAAAAATTACGTGTCATGAATAAAACACGATGAGTTGCCAATGAAATCGATAATCTGTATGAAAATAGTACGTTAAATACAAGCGGTAATCTCAATAAATCGGACATGCTTTCAAATTACGGAACTCGTTGTGAGGCAAAAACTCCATGAGATATCTGTGCCGGTTTAAAGTTAAATATGAATAGAATATTTAATGGATACATGCATAGTGGATCACCGTGTACGACTATAGATAAATAATAACAGTTATTTTCCGAATATATCCGAACTACACCCGATGGATGAGAACAGTAATGTCCGTGGTAAATGAATCTTGAGCGCAATTTGCAAAGCTTCGCGGAGATTTTTGTAACTAAGCGCCTTTGCTAAATCGCTCCTTTACAAACTAAATTCTCTACAATTTTTCGGATCAGGATAGGAAGCACACGAGGGCTCTAAAGCTCTATATCCCTTCTAGTCATTATCTCTACGCAAAGCTTTACTTTGTGTCCTGTTAGATAAACTATCGTTTACTATAAAATTGGTGGAGGATCTAAACTAAAGTGCTCGGATTACGGGGGACGAAATAATAAAGGGGTAAGAGAGCACTCAGAAATACATGAAGGTGCTAAAGAATTTAATCAGATCACCCATGTCTCGATGGTTTCCTAAAACCGTCTTGTTTTGTACAGTTTTGAAGCCCGAAGTGATGTGACTTACGATATCTATGGTTAGTTGTACTGTCTGTTATAATTATGTGTTTCTTTTTTTATTTGTACCACCTATAGTTTTGGTTACGTCAACTAATCTTTTTGTACCTCTTATAATGACTACGAATTGTTCAAAAGTAATATTAGTATCAACTAGAAAGTGTGGGTTACCGTAAACAGGAAAAAGATTAGTCAACGCATTGAGAATACCAACGCCATACGTACGGTTTTCATCAATGTATCCTGGTCCGTAGACAGTCTTGGTCGCGTACAAGGGGTCCTCGCTCCCCCCCGGCTCATGGTTCCAGCGGTGGTAATGGTGCCCGTGCGGGTTGTAGTGCGGGCTCGCATAACGGTGGATGTGCGTCATTATTTTGTCCGGAGCGATCAGGTTCCCATCATGTGTTATTGACATACCGCCGATCCACGAAGTCACACCGGTCCCGTTTCGATTCGCGATCCTTCCGTCCGACATCAGCTTTACTGGAATGTCATCCATCGAATCGCTTAGCTGTGGCAAGCTCGACGATCGAGCCATAGCGCGACGGGACTCCGAAATCAGAACATCAGAGGCGATCGCGCCGGTCGATCGACGGACATCGATATTAAAAAAACTGACCCTACTGACGGTAAATATAAAATGACAATCCAATACAAAAAACAATGATATTCGAAAACGTTACGACATTAAACGGGCAAAAATTAAAATTTTAACGATTTAGAAAATGTCCCGGTAAAAGAATGAGATTAGCAAAGCCTCCCCGGTTGGCAGTCCCGCTCGAACTATTTATCAAAGCCAGTCTATGCCGCGCAGTAACCATAGAGATCGTAGAAAAATAGGAGATGCAGAAAGAAAACATGCAGACATGCTCATTGCAAGAGATGCCAAAATAGACTATCAATACGTGTTAAACTATCGCACGAATGAAAGTCTAAAATGGCGTTAAAAGGAAAAGGAGAGCAACAATCTAAAAAGCATGCAGGCATAAAGTAGGAGCGGATGTTCATTACATATTTATTAAATCGTTAAGGAGACTTAAGCTAACTCCGCAGTCACTATATAGCTAATTGAAATAATATCGAGAACCTTATTTTTAAAATTGGGTCAGCCTTCACTAAGTTTAAATTTTCAGAAAAATTCTAGGGTCAAATTGTTAAGCTGTGTCTTTTTAAAAAGAAAGCTGAGACGTTCGTTTGAATCTTTCTAAAATGTGAGATTTCGTGTTAAATTTTATAAAATCACTAGAAATGTAATTTAAAAAATTTAAAATCTTTGCTAGAGTGTATCGGCAGCTATTTTTATTTGGTAGAAGATTTGATGATTGGCACGTATAGCCACGCTCCTACCTTACGAAGCGTAGTGCGAAGCGTGCAGTGCGAGAGGCGACGGAATCCGACAGACACATAGAAAGAGAGAAGATGAAGAGAGGGTGCGGCGGCGGCTCACCGTGGCGGGGCCGAGGGGGGCGCGGGGAGAGGAGGGCGGCGCGCAGGAGGCTGGCGGCGGCGGCACGGGTCATCAGCCGCGTGCCGTTCTCGGTGAGCAGCAGGATGGTACCGTCGGGAGCAGCGTAGCGTGTGAGCGCAGGCGTGCGCGCAGTCGGCCGGCGGGGCGCTTCGAACAGCGCCCGAACCGACGGCGGGCAATCGCCCCACGCCGCCGCTGCCCCACAACCACGTTACCAACAAACACTACCACCACCACCACCTCTGCTCGCTCACCCACCGCACTACGAACACCCTCAAGGGAGTTCACTCCCTTGAGAGTACTCAAGAAATCAGGTAGACGTGACTAGGGTTGTGTGTGCCGCCCCGAAAGACGATACTGTCAAAAAACCGGTCACCGAAGGCCGAAGGTGTCGGAAGCCAAGAGTTAAGGTAACTGCGGGCATTTGTACGGTGTATGGTCAGGAGTACACTAAAAAGAAGCTAGTGTCCAGTGAAACATAAAGTTGAAACAGCCTTGTGTGGTAAAGTAGTGATCTAAGTCAATCCTAAGGCCTATGCATCTAAGTTGTGTTGAAATAAAATAGGCACGTATAACAAAGTAATGGAAAACGAAATCAAATACGTAAAACAACTAAGTTAACACGTTGACGGCTATTTGAAAGTGAGTCTAGTACTCCTTCGAAGCATTTTATAGTGTAGTGTTATTGTTTTGTAGTTTTTTATGTATTGTTTTATACTGTACGCTTGGTAAACCCGTGTCGTATGGTTAGAATTTTTTTTTTAAAGTATAATTACTTAAATTAATATAATATCTATAGAACACATAAAGATGTTTATGGTGTCCCGCAAGGTTAGATCTTAGGACCAGTGTTTATACATACATCAAAATAGATTTTTGATAAGTGTCACTTATATTACGCGTGTACCTATGCGTTGCCATATTACACACTTAAAGCTATTGCTAGTTAATTTCATATTAGTAAGTTTGCGAGTTCTGAGTGAAAACTAATACCATCATAATATAAAAATAAGCAAGAACATGTTAATATTTACATAAACGTTTATGAAAATATACAGGATGGGTTTTCAACCACAGCTTTGTAAATCATGAATGGAGCAAAACGGAATTAATATTGCAACCACAACAACACTTTGTTCCACTAAACAACAGAAATTACCCGATTTTTCTATTAACCGGAGGCTCACCAAAATGGCGGAATACAACGCTTACAGGCTTGTCATTTTCAGATCACCTCGAACATAACAACACTGTTTGAAAGGTATTTTACACCGAACGCCCCGACCCGGATATTTTTCCCAAGCTTGGTAGCTAGAGTAATTTGAACAGTTGTATGTTCCCACGTACCTACTGAAAGGTCTATGTTAAATTTTAAACTTCGGACAAATAGACCCTTGGAGTCTTTTCATTTCATAAACTCCAAAACATTTATTTAAACCACAATGTTTTTTCTATGGTAATTTCAAAAGTTGCTTCCCTTTTAATTTATCTTTGAAAATGTAATTGTCATTCGAATTGATTAACGTGAAACGAAAAGTTTCAAGTCGAACCGGAGATGAAAAAGAAGTATGGAAAGTTTTTAAATTTAAATCAAGAAAGACTGAAAGGTATGCAAATATGTTTGCGGAAAATTAAAAGTATCAATACCGAGAATGTTATTAAAAGCCAAATCATCTTCTTTGTAGTCATATTATTCAACGGAAAGATTCTATTTAAAACCTTATCCACGTTTACGATGAAGGTTATTTCCGTCTTTATTTATATGAAGTGTATGAAACTCAAGCAGACAGCACTGACAATACAGGAATAGAGTCTTTTTCCGTTTCCGTGTCGTTACGAGTAGGTTATCCGCCTGTTAGCCGCACTCCATATATATTATTTCCCGGATATTGCCCAAAAACGACCGCTACATGGACACATGGAGTAGTGGACATAGGGCTGGCAGAGAGAGATATAAGTTTGATGTTTACTGAAATTGCACTTAAATAAACTATATCCTTATTGGTTCACAAGAGCAGAGCTGTCTTAAATTGTCATATTGGTCTATTAGAACTGTTAAGACAATGTAATTGTGTAATAAATATATAAAATTAAATTAGACAATGCCATTTAAAAACTAGGAGTTAATAATTTCTGGTTCTCCTACAAAGAATTTTTAATAAGGGAATTTGAATTATGGTCAGTCGAAAAGTATTTTTTGTATTTATTTAACCATTTAAATACAAATAAACAGACAAAAAAGGAACAAAAAAATACGTACCAAGGTGAAGCTTATTTCTAAAGAAATCTCATCTAGCAAACTTGCGATAGGACTGAGGATAAAAATAGATGTATAGACACCGTGTGTAAGAGTAGAAGAGAAAATAAACATAACTAAAAAAATAAAACAATTCACTTAGTACGATCATTGTACGATATTTTAATTTTTCTCTTTAATTTCATGTTTGATCTAGCTCCTAGCTTGTGATGATATTTCTAAACACTTGGTAATCGAAAAAGACCCCTTGCAATAGGTTACATAATCTCGTTAAATGTCACTACTATATCTCTTGAGTGGTCTATGAGAACACCTTCCCGGAATCCCTTTTTCGACCATTTAGGACTCAGGTTATTATCATTGCAATTAAACGATTGTCTAGAGCACATTACTTGTCAACGTGTGAAACAGCATTGCGTTCGTAACTAGGGTCAGCTGGAATCCTGATTTGCTTCACTTAATGGTGCATTGAGATTGAAAACAATGGAAGGTTTTTGGAATATACTCTGCATCTCTTAGAAAGTATTGTTTATTGCCCATACATAAAACTATCCATGGTTTAATAGTTCAAACTGACATATAGATGCGAACCTAAGTAGAGAAATCGATAAACCTATACAAGAAAATTACTTAATGAAGATCGCTCATGTACTAATATTTCAGAGTAAGTTGAATACCCAGTCCTAATATGTCGTTTTTGTACGCTCATAAACATTTTATGTAAATTTTGTTTCTCAGTAAGTGAATTATTCTTAATGAGGAATAATAAAGTTTTTAAACCATAATATCCACTCGGAAAACGAAGTCGATTTGCGATCATAGTGAGACAAATATCATAGTTGCACTGGGCACATTCCTCGGCCCGCAGTTGTTTCAAACTGCTTCTGGTATCAACAAAATGATCTGTGTTTTTGTTAAAACGCCAGTTTTACTGTTTGACTGTTTTATAGTTAACTTTGGTTCTACAGAATTTGTTTTATTATTTGGGTCATCTGGGTTGGAATTTCAATATTGGTCCTAGTAATGTGATTGCTTTTTCCATGTATTTTTGACACAGTATAGTTCTGAATTTTTCTGTTGAGTTTTCAACAAACCATATGAAAAAAACAGTGGCACTCCGGGAGTGCCGACAGAAGTGAAAACTTGAAAAAAAATCGGCACCGCGGTAATCAACGCGTTGATGTCTTTTTAACCGTCTTACGAATTTTCGATCAGGTCACGTGTTCTGACGCGAGTTTAATTTTTTTTACCCATTACAAAAAAAGTGCACAACGCCGCTAAAGAAGTTTTCACTTCAAAAATTGCAATGGTAACAGCTTATGAAGACAAATACTTATTGTAACCCAATAACCTAAAATCAACAACGCCACTAATGATATTTTAAGTATTAATCGTAATGTTCAGCTATAACCCATCGTTAACCTAGAAAACTGTCAAGTCTACTGTCACTTTATGTCCTACTAAACCTTATCAGTCGCCATTACAGTACACGTTGTGAGCGACAAGTACTAAATTATTCAGCTTCCAAATATTATTTGTACCTGATTTAGGTTTGACAGGGACATATAATGTACTTTAGGTTTGTTTTATTTCGTAATTTGAGTGTCGGTTGAGGGTTACAATAAGTGAAGGGTGGTGATAATTTTGTTTTCAGTAGTATTTCTTATAGTTTTTTGGTTATATTTCAGGAACAGGTATCTTTCCAAGGGATATTTGACCTATCTCGATAGTAAAAGCTTGGGCAAACTGGTGCGATATCGCGGGACCTACAGGCAGTGCAACCCTTGTCGCGCCGGCGATATCGCGCTGGTTTGCACAAGCCTTAAGTCTGGAAAAGAATATCATTTTTGTTCAATCAAGCTGCCTAGATTTTTCCCAACTATGTTCGGGTCGGCTTCCATTCTAACTGGATGCAGCTGAATTCCAGTATTTTACATGGAGAGACTGCCTATCTGACCTTCACAACCCAGGTACTGGGTAACACATACCCTTGGTAAGACTGGTTGTCAGGCTTTCGGGCTTCTGACGACTCATAACGACTGTCAAAGATCCACAAATGGCAGCTGGGCTTAACGTGTTGCCGAAGCATCGAGGGGTCTCGGTATGTAAAGATGTTGACCCATCCACGGAGCGACCGCGGCAAGCGTGGCTTAACTGAGTGCGGCTGTTATTACTTGCCCCGAGAATATTATTTGTTGTTGCTACAGGTATTTACAAATAAAGTTGCTCAACATTAAGAAAGGTGTCCCTGCAACATACGCGTTGGGTGTACAATGATAAGATAAATATATGTAGGATCTATGGTACCTGCTGGAAAATTCTAAGCTATACCCGAGGACAGAAAACCAAATAAAATTTAATAACACTATCGAAGAACTTCCAAACCAAATCTTATCATGACCCTATATGACGGGTTTGCGCAGGATATTAAAGATACATTTTAAAAATAACTTAACAACGCTATGGAACTAAGAAGACATTTAACATCAAAACTACCGTCAGAAACAGGTAGCAAACTAAAACGGTAACCCACAATCATTATTGAAGTAAAATGAGGGAACTGGGAAACTCCCTGCTAAAGGCAAAAGAAATCTTCAAAAAGGTTATTTTAGGGTGAGACCTCAAAGTGGTTGGGACAAAGGGCGATGAATGGGCCCCTTTGTTTCCATATTGTGGGGGCCCTTGACTTCTCCAAAATTAATATTCGATTGAAGTTATTGGTCCTTCGCGTCGCACACTTATGGTATGCGGCGTGAAAGCTGGTGAGGTGACGCTGTGATGTGGGACGTGACATCTTTTATTTTGTTGAGAGACTTTGATGTTAGTTCCCTTTATGTGGGTGTGTAACTTAAAATTGGATATTTGGTAACTAGTCATAGTTGCTGCCAGTTCGTCACTCTCCTGATTCCAGAATAACATTTTTTTTAACTAATAGCAGTCCACTTATTTAACTATCTAAAGTCTGATCCTCAAAGCAAAGGTTTGCAAAGTGGATTGTGTAATATTTCTGGCATTTTTGCTGAACTGGGTCTTTTTGGTGCAGCCGTGAGGCACACTTTCTTGCAAATTTCTTACATCGCATTTTACACTTTTTATTCGATTTAAAGTTTTTATTTTTATTTGCTGTAAATTTAATAATATTGTGTGCGTTTCAGACTGTGGTAAATAAATGTATTTTCTTTCTATTTTACTAATGTATGTAACAGCAGTGATAGTCTAGTGGTGTGGCCGTCGGACTGCCAAGTCATAGGTCTCGAGTTCGAACCCAAGGGAGGCTCCGCTGTCATGGAGAGTGCGATTGTCGCAACCCAGCGCTGGGCACGCCACAATTGCGGCGATAAGACCCCTCTTTGAGGAGTGGCTAGAGAGGCGTTACGGCGTCCTCACCTTCCACCTGACGAAGGTCCTCACCGGACACGGCTGTTTCGGGAGGTTCCTGCACAGGATAAGGCGGGAGGAAACGCCCGGGTGTCATCATTGTGTGGATCGCCCGGAGGACACGGTGGAGCATACGGTGGAGGTCTGCCCAGCTTGGGCGGAGCATCGCCGTGTCCTCGTGGAGGCGATCGGCGGCGGTGATCTCTCGCGTCCGGCCCTGGTTCAGGCCATGGTACGGAGCGAGTGGAAATGGGAGGCCGTCACCTCCTTCTGCGAAGCGGTAATGCTCGCGAAGGAGGAGGCGGAACGCGTGAGGGAGAGGCAAATTTCGCGCCCTCACGCCCCTAACCGCCGCAGGAGGAGACGCCCAGGGCGTCGGGAGTCGCAAGCCGATTTCCGGCCACCGTAGGCGCGGGCTTGCGGACTGTGAGCAATGGGTAGCTCACCGTTCGATAACGACCAGGCCCGGGTCGACGGCGCGTTGTGTTCCACGCGCGCCTCAAAGAGATGTCAGCATAATTGACGGGGTCCGCTAGGGCCGATGCCTGCCGGGGTTGCGAAGAAAACCGAAAGGGAGATCGTGGCCCCCGGCGACAGGGCAACCGAAGGAACACGGGTGGGTTTTAGTCAGTAAGAGTCTGACACGCCCTCCCGCTCCGCCCAGAGCGGGAGAAGTTATTTGATGATTTCCCACCCAAAAAAAAAAAAAAAGGTAGGCTCCGCTGACTTTTGGGATTTATGTGCGTATTGAACTTGCTTCTGATACGGTGAATGAAAACATCGTGAGGAAACCGACATGCCTGAGAGATATTTCTCGTCGGCCAAGTCAGAGGCCCATGGGCGGCATAAAAACCAAGTTAAGAAAGAAGAATACAAGTGTAGGTATGTATGTTTTTTGCAGATTAAACTAGTGGAGAATTTCACAGAAATATGATGAAATTCTTCCCGAATTCTCGGCCAGTTTGTAACATGATGTACATGTTATACATTTCCAGTATAAGCTGACCTCGCATTGTACGGAAATCCTATACGATGCGAGATCAGCATAAACTGGAAATGTATAGCTTGATGTGTAGCCGTGTGTACGAGCACTAACAGGAAAACAGCCAGCAACACCATTGCTAAGGAGTTCCTCATTGCGAACAGTTGAGTGGTAGCACATTTGCTCGTTTAATATTTGCTGCTCAGTAATTGGTGCTCACAGTAAGTCTTTTGTAACTTGTAGGTTAAGAGCTAACCCGAAATGCCACAATACCGGTCATATAACACTGGCAGTATCTATTCTGTGTTTGAAATTGCGATATTTTTATGTGATTGCAACCAGTATAAAAAGTTTTATGAACTGTTTGAATGTAATGCTTTATTTTTATATACATTTATATGAGGTAATAAATTATGTGTAGTATTTTATTCAAATAGCAGTTGGTCGACTCTTCACGTGACTAGAAGGCTGGCCTATTTTTTGGCCAAAGAGTCAGGCATTGCCGTACAACGTGGTAATGCTGCCACCCTTTTGCGCCCTTTTCCTGTTGACAGCAATGCGAACGAATGTTTTGATGCCCTATGATTATTTCCCCTCTTGTTTTATACACTTGTACATATTATTATTATTATTTAAAGCCTATAAGTTTTTAAATTTAGTAATTATTATCTGGGAAAATAAATAATAAATTGAAGAGCATAGACATTTGTTTTTCAATATGTCTTAAGCTGTGTTGATACTTTGGAAATGTTTCTACCAGTTCTAATTATCTTATTGCAATGATGCCAACAATAAGACTACTACGTACTTAACACAAAAAAAAACTATAAAAATGAAAATATTGCTCTTCACCGTTCACACTAATAAGAAATTCAGATCTCCAACAAAACACTAGCAAATAATAGGAAACGTTTACTTCCATAACGTTTCTAAATTCGACACTAGCTCCCGTAGGTACCATACCGGCGGCAGCTCTCAGACTATACGGCAGCAGACAAAGGAAATGATTTCTCCGTACATAACTGAAATTTGTTATGTGCGAGTGTTGCTGAAGTGAATTGTTAACTGAGTGGAAACAAACAGCTGCTTATCCGACCGTTTAATTTCTGTCGACTATGGCAAAACGTGATTTATGACGTCAACGGGCAATTTTAGGTCTTCAAGAACAAATAGGATTAAATTAAAATGTGGCTGAAGAATTACTAAAGTGTGATCAAGGTGGAGATGACAATAGGACAATAAATTAAACTGCTAAATCTAATGCCGTTCCCAGTCTACATACGTCACAAACTTTTAGGACATAAGATCTTTCCTTGAATTTGTATGTATTTTCTAGCAAATAAACATTTTTGATTTGATTTAGAGAGCAATGGTGGCCCGGGGGTAACGGCTCGGGCACGCCACAATTGCGGCGATAAGACCCCTCTTTGAGGAGTGGCTAGAAAGGCGCCACGGCGTCCTCACCTTCCGCCTGACGCAGGTCCTCACCGGACACGGCTGTTTCGGGAGGTTCCTGCACAGGATAAGGCGGGAGGAAACGCCCGGGTGTCACCATTGTGTGGATCGCCCGGAAGACACGGTGGAGCATACGGTGGAGGTCTGCCCAGCTTGGGCGGAGCATCGCCGTGTCCTCGTGGAGGTCCCGGCCACCGTAGGCGCGGGCTTGCGGACGGTGAGCAATGGGTGGCTCACCGTCCGATAAGGACCAGGCCCGGGTCGACGGCGCGTTGTGTTCCACGCGTGCCTCAAAGAGATGTCAGCAGATTTGAAGGGGTCCACTAAGGCCGATGCCTGCCGGGGTTGCGAAGAAAACCGAAAGGGAGATCGTGGCCCCCGGCAACAGGGCAACCGAAGGAACACGGGTGGGTTTAGTCAGTAAGAGTCTGACACGCCCTCCCGCTCCGCCCAGAGCGGGAGAAGTTATTTGATGATTTCCCACCCACAAAAAAAAAAGGGGTAACGGCTCCGACTAATGAATGGTCGTGGGTTCGAACCCAGGCAGGCGCTTTACTTTGTGTAAATCATTTCATCACCTGTGCTCTCGAAACGGTGAAGGAAAACATCGTGAGGAACTCAACAAGTCCTAGAACCAAAAATTCGAAGACATGTGACTTTTACCAACCGGCACTGGGCATGCGTGGTAGAGCGTAGCCCACTTCCTTTCGAAGAGAGGAGGCATGTGTCCCAGCAGTGGGAACATTATAGGCTGATTATGCTATATAGGTTCCACTAAATCATAGTAACAAAACCACTATCCTACTATCTGAATATTAAGCGCGAAGTCTGTTCACAAATAGCTGAACTAAATAATTCATTGGTCGGCTATACGGTGCTGGAAATAAAGTAGCTGATTTTGAGAGCCAGTGAATGAGCTCGTATGCTCGGATTCAGGGACGAACGTGGTAATATTTTCTTTGTGGATGTTAAGCTATTGGCCCTGCGCCTGATCTCTCTCCAGTCGTGTCGGATTGCCGTCCCATCGGACTATGAGAGTAAGAGAAGAGAAAGTGCACCTGTATGTGTGTACACACTTGTGCACTAAATATTCCCACAGGTTCCGTTTGTAATATAGGTCGTGGGTTCGAACCCAGGCAGGCGCTTTGCTTTGTGTAAATAATTTCATCATCACTGCTTTCAAAACGGTGAAGGAAAACATCGTGAGAAAACCGGCATGTCCTAGAACCAAAAATTCGAAGACATCTGACATCTACCGGCCCGCACATGGTCCGCGTGGTAGATTACAGCCCACTCCCTCTCGAAGAGAGTAGGCCTGTGTACCAGCAGTGGGAAATTCTAAATTCAAAAGTCATATATTCAGACTAGGGTGAGAATCAGCATTTTTCGAACATCAAGATTACATAAGACAGGCCCCAAAACGCTCACCCTTCACCACTTCCTAGTGCTTTAGCTGGGAAGAAGAAGAAGAAAAAGAAGTGGCGCAACAAACTCCCCAGCAGCACAGCTGTCTCTTCAAGTTAGAAATAATTGATTCTAAACAATAGTATGCAATAGTACATTACTTCAGAGGGAAGAAAGTGACAGTTCCATACCGAGATTATGGCATTTGCGCCACGAGCTTGCGAGGGGCGCAAACCATTTGAGGTATGGAACTGTACTTTATCCTGAGGGATGTATAGTGCTTTTTATTACACCTACGAGGAAAATTATGGACATAAATGCATAGAAATGTTTATATTTAGTTAAAAGTACAATTATTAAAAGTGCAGCTATTATAAGATGTTACATTTTGTCCGGGTATCTTGATATTTTGAGACATGTAAGTATTGTTGTATCTGCATTTAGATTTTTCCGGCAACAGATTATCAACAACTTCTTGGGCCGTCTCTAATAGTTCTGGCGGTGTGTTAGGGATAACATCATCAATGTCGCTCGAAGTATCCATATTTTACAAAAAACACAAAGATAAATGTGTTTTTGCGAAAATGCGCGGGCTTTTCCATTTTTTATTCGCCCGTTTCTGGAGTAGGCTAAGATCATAAAGTCATGCAGCCACTTCTTCCGTGATTCCGCGCGTTTTATATACAAAAATAATTTCGTTTTTAATTTTCTGTATGCACCAAGGAGGTTGGTAACTGGTAAAAAAAAAAACTGTATGTGGCCAGTAACAATTTACTTGAAATTTAATTAGTAGACAGTTAAAGTCTCTTGGCAGTATGACTGCTGACAAATTTAAAAAAAAAAGAAAAACCGGGTATGTAATGGAATTTCATACATACTTCCCACCCTTGGATCGGAAGGATTTTCATACAAACTTCCATATCTTGGGATGAAAGGATTTGAAGGGCGGGATAAAGGCGTTTCTTCCCTCTAATTGGTATAATTAGTATGTATTTTCAGAGAAGGTGTGATGAAAAATAATTTACATTACGCAAAACAAAACATAAATTAAATTACTTATTACCCATAATATGTCAGCTAGCACACGTCAATATACCAACGAAAAACATCGAGAACAATACTCAAGCAGAAATAAAAAATAAAAACTAAACGTAAACTGAACTTTATATCTAAATAAAAGCCTCCAGGCATAAAAGGTGTGCCCACTTACATATATAGCTGTATACACCGTGATATTTAGATTATTATTTATTTATTAGCCGTTTTTGTCGGACAAACACAGTGTAGTTTTCAGTCTCGTATTTGGCGTTTGCTTATATTTTTGATGTCCGTTTGCCAGTCGGCAAAGGCCTCCTCCAACCTTCTCCATTCCCGTCTCTCTCTGGCCAGTCTGTCCCATGTCGTTCCAGCGACCTCTCTGATGTCATCATCCCACCTTTTTTGTGGTCTACCTCTTTTTCTTTGGCCGTTTCTTGGGTACCACTGGGTAACTATTTTGCTCCATTTGTGCCCCTCTAATAATGTGTTCAGACCATTTCCACTTTAGTCTTCTGATTTGTCCTGTACCTTCTAGTGTTTGATGGTTTTATTTTTTATTTTGTCCCTCCAACCAATGAGCACTTAACATTGATTAAAAAAAAGATATGTTGTAATAATTTTATAATTGCTCCTAGAGGTATTTTATGTCGGGTACATGTCATGAAGTGGGTTGCTTTGTTAAGACGACTAAAATGTCACTCGGAGTGAGGAGTACTAATCGTAACAGGTAGAAATAACAGATATTTAAAAATTACAATTGTTCCTAACAATATAACATATCTGTTAATTAAAATAACAGACCCTCAAAGACTGTTACTGCGGCTGTTACTGTTAATTCATTATAACAATCTCACACAGACTGTAACTACGGCTGTTAACAATTTCTTAAACATTGCAAGGTTAACAATTTCTCTTTCTTCCTCATTAAGGAATGACCCTTGCTAAATAGAGAAACACCTATTATTTACTTCGAAATATGTTTACTTCTCACTCTTACTAAAACGGTTAAACTACTCTATAAAGAGAAGCACTTAGTATTTATTATCCCTAAAAATACAGTTTGAACAAGCAATAAATAAATACAGCTTACAAGAACAAACATTTACGAAAAAGTGACTCTTAAATTAGGTCGTGTTACCTGTTACAAACAAACTTAAAACGAATAAAAATAAAGAAGATATTCAGTTGTTATTTAAATACGTATTTATCGTCCGTACAAAAATAACAGGCTATTATTTAATAACAGATATTTGCATCTGTTATTTTTGTGTAACAGTAACAGTCATAACAGATATCGTGTTTAACCTGTTACAACCCATCTCTACTGTAGGCTGATTATGCTTTGGTAACTTGGAGCTTCTACCTCGAATCGTTTGTCTTAGAAAAAAGTCACAGAATTGTAGTTCAAGGACTGAAGTAAGTTCTTTGACCAACACTAGGAAAACAAAACTGAGTTTTTGTTCTGGTTCTCAGTAAGACTAAAAAAACATTTTTAAGACTAATACATAAATGTATATCCAAGAGTAACAAAAACACACTTTCGGGATGTTTGACGAAGTTGGATATATTATTAACATAAATATTTTCTTATCAGACGTGTTTATCTAAAGAAATGGAAGAACTGTGATCAAACAGACCTTGAATGTGTGGGTGGATTAGGTTTGAAAATACTCTGTATTTCTGAGAAATATGTCGATACCAAAATATATGAGAGTGGATCCAATAAGGTTTCACATCCTTTTGAGTAATTCTTACTTACTTACCTATTTATTTCAGAAAAATATTTATTTTGTTGAATATAATCTTGACACCTAATAAAATCACATCTTACCTACAAAGGACGATAAATATGATTATATCAGAAATCATGATTTGTTCCCGATTTAATTGGCTACAAAGTCACGATAAAAAAAGTGGGAGTTCCGACAGAAGTGAACACTTGAACAATTTTATTGTGCAGGAAATACTTTTAATGAGGTGTCGGTAACAGTAACAGTGTCGCGAGTTCAATCGTTTTTTTCCCATCTCAAAAATGCCCAACGCGCCTTAAGAAGTTTCCACTTCAAAAAAAAAAAAAATTACTTATGTTTCCGTAGTCCTTTTCGACCCAACACAACTACAGTTACAGTAAAATTAAAACGTTCAAATAAAATCACGAAAAGTAACTTCCATCCGTTTAATTTTTCAAATGTCAACGATAAATCAACATTAACTTTTTATTGGCGCTCACAATTGGGACGATTCGTTTACTTACCGGGCAGTTAGCTGAGGGACATGGTGGCAGCCCCCCTTAGTGAATGTCCGACTGATCCTCAGAGGAACAATTACATATTTCTACCTATACTTGATTTGACACGTATAGCCACTTAACAACTCTCAACTTTAGTATTATAATATAGTCTAAGTTGATTGTTGAGTGAGAATTTTTCAGATTACTCGTGTATAACTTTATAGTTAGTTTCGTACCGAAGGACTAAAAATAGTGGTGGATAGGAAGAGAAAGCCTACAGCAGCGGCTTTCCTGGTCATTAAAGAGATATATCTATGATTATTTAGTGACGTGTGGCTCGATGGGTAGTCAGATAATGTATTAATTAGTATTAGTATCGATATTGCCCTTCTTGTTTTCGTGTCGATGGTACGCTCCTTCGTTGTATTTATTTTATATTGCATTTGCTTCTGCTCGCGACTTAGCCCGCGAGTCTATAACATTTCTCAAGAATTGGGCTATCCAATGTAAAAAGAATTTTTCAAATCCGACTAGTAGTTCCGGAGATTACCCCCTACATACAAACTTACAAACAAAAAAAAAATTACCTCTTTATAATATTAGTATGATGTAGGTGGCCACGTTGATATTGCCCTGTAAACCACACTGTATTGCACTGGGTTGTGGAGGTCAGATAGGCAGTCGCTCCATGTAAAATACTGGCATTCAGATGCATTCGGTTAGACTGGAAGCCGACCCCAACATAGTTGGGAAAAGTTTAAGCAGATTGATTGATCGATATTGCCTTATAATTGAGTTGCTGAAATCAGATCTAACCGACCTACCAGTCGCAAGTAGTTATACAGGGTGTCAGGGACATCGATGCGAAAACTGTTACCATGGATTCAGTACATGATTCTGAAACCAGGGGGTTTGTAATTTGGTTTTTTTGTTAGCTGTTCTGCAGCTGCAGCTATAAAGAACAAGTACAGGTCGCTAATATGTTATCTGGAGTTTTTATGATAACTTGTTTGTACACACTGGTAAATACTTCTTGGCTAGAGAGGGGGGGGGGGGTCGCAAGAAAATGGTAAACTCTCAAGGGCGTCAAAATTAAAATAAGTCTGGGAAGCCCTACCCTAGGGGTTAGGCAGAGGTGTACGCACATTTCGCCAGTTATGTTTAAGAGGAGGCTCCTTAATCATATTTGAAACAGTCACGCTTACAATCTAAATGGAACTTTAGTATATGATTTATTGGATCTGTTTCTTTCCATACATTATATCTTACAAGTCAATTACGTAATTGTAACATTTTCGCTCGATTAACTTTTTTATTCGAAAATCATGTCTTTTTTTAAAAGAATTAAAATCAAGATTACTCGGCTTTTATGTCTAAAATAAGTATTCACAGTGAGAATATATTGTTTATTTAATAGCCACAATATTTTTTTTTCTAAATCAATTATTTTGCACGGCTTGGGCGGGGCACCGCCGTGTCCTCGTGGAGGCAATCGGCAGCGGTGATCTCTCGCGTCCGGCCCTGGTCCAGGCCATGGTATGGAGTAAAAGGGCATTGGCAACTGTAACCTCCTTCTGCGAAGCAGTAATGCTCGCGAAGGAGGAGACGGAGCGTGTGAGGGAGAGGCAAACTCGCGCCCTCACGCCCCTAGCTGCCGCAGGAGACGCCCTGGGCATCGGGAATCGCAGGCAGATTCCAGGCCACCGTAGGCGCGGGCTTGCGGACGGCAAGCAATAGATAGCTCGCCGTCCGATAAGGAGCAGGCCCGGGTCGACGGCGCGTTGTGTTCCACGCGCGCCTCAAAGAGATGTCAGCAGAATTGACGGGGTCCGTTAGGGCTGTTGCCTGCCGTCGCGGGAAAGTCCAAAAGGGATATCGTGGCCCCCGGCAACATAGTAACTGAAGGAACACGGGTGGGTTTTAGTCAGTAAGAGTCTGACACGCCCTCCCGCTCCGACCAGAGCGGGAGAAGTTATTTGATAATTTCCCACCCAAAAAAAAATAGTTCTAGAATTTTTCAAGTAGGAAATTACGACTTGAAGTTGTTTATGAAGAGATTCTAGAGAGAAATCTGTTAGTTTTTAACATCACGCCTGCATTCCCCGAAGGGTTAGGCAGAGGTGTACCTATTAGTCAGCTATGTTTAAGTCCCATGTAATAGGGGGCTTATTGCCCTGTTGCCGGGGGCCACGATCTCCCTTTCGGTTTTCTTCGCACCCCCGGCAGGCATCGGCCCTAGCGGACCCCACTTTGCTCGACCTGGGAATCGAACCCAGGACAGTAGCGCTTGCGAGCACTAGACTAACGAGGAAGTCCGATGTTGTGGAATCTGGTTACAAATCCTTCTGTAATGCTTTTGAGTTCGTTCGTGTCAAAAGAACTTTCTTTTTCGAGTAGTTCTTGCTTTCTTCCGTCTATCTACATATTCAAGGGTTGTAAGTATATCATCAAAGTGTTTACATATACGGAAACGTTTAAAGTTCTATCCTTTAAACGTTTCCGTGTATGTAAAAATAGAAACACGAATAGAGTATAATTACGACACTAAATGGTTATTAAATATGTATGGATTTTTGTTAAAAATAGCCTTGAATTGCCTTTACATAGATTATTATTTTAGGGTCGGAAGAATTCAATTTATGAAGTTTTTATTTAGAGTGCTAACACACTGGGACGCCATGGCGACGACGCTGGCTACGTAGCGATGGCTACCTACCGTAGCCAAATGAGGTTGCCAAATAAGTAGCCAGTAACACTCGGGCGTCCGTCCTGTCGATCAGTTGGCCACTGAGTGAGGAAGGCGTAACTTAATTGTATACAAAATACTGGCGACTTGTCAACGCGTCGCCAGGTCGCCAGAGTATCCATTCTTCACGTAGGGGCCGGCCGGTCGTGGCTACGCTTTTAAATTGACGACGTCGCCGGACCGTAGCCAAGTGAGTTAACCTTCATACATTTCAATATGAATTGTTTGAATACGTAGCCGGCGACGTCGCTACGGCGTCCCAGTGTGTTAGCGCTCTTAGTCCATTCTATTTTCAAATCTCATTATTGGCTGTAGAAAATATTAACCAAATATCATCTATTTCTACTTCTCTATTAAAAATTCCAAATTCGTTCTATATTGTACCGGTGTTTTAATTATTGCCACACAGATTAAAAGTCGATAAATTACGTATCCAGTGTTATTATACGTTAATGCCTCAAGGAGGTAGTTTATTTTTGTTGAGTAACCTTTCTGAGTTTATCTTGGACCTTACTGACTTGGTGAAGGACAAAACATCGTGAGGAAACCTGGATTTATAAGTACTAATATTATAAAGCTGAAATCACCAACCTGTCTTGAGCAAGCGTGGTGATCAATACTCGTGCCTTCTCTGTATGAGAAGAGGCGTTTGCCCTGCAGTAGGACAATAAGCCCACGTTTGCATGGACGTAAAAATATCGCAGCGGGATTTTATCGCGCACTGGATTTTCAACTCTTGGTGTTAAGCAGAGCGTTGAAAATCTAGTGTGAAAATCTAGATTTTCAACGCTCTGCGCGTTGAAAATCTAGTGTGTGAAAAAATCCCGCCGCAATATTTTTACGTCTCCGTGCGAACAGGCTGGTAGTAATATCACCTTTTGTAAAGTAATAATATCGAGTATATAAGTCGAGCACTAGTTATAACTATGATTTAAACGAATTAATGTTCCTTGAGTCTACCCGAACCATAATAACGCGAAGAATTGTCAAACTTAAGACGTAGATATATGCTAGTGACCTTGAGTGGTTAGCTTGCGTGTTCTGTACTAAGTTCATGCAACGTCCAGCCAGTAATAGGAATCGCCCATCAAAGAGCGCTGTCCCAAATTAGACGCATTATTCATTTATTATACATAAAAAAAAGACATTTTAATAAAACGCGTATACTAAAAGATCAATAATTTAATTATCTTTAAAATGGTGAAAATTTCAGAAAAATACGCTTAATAGATTTTGCGTGATTCTTAGTTTTTAATCCGCGTTAGACATAAATTTACAAATTAATATCACTATATATAAAAACATAATCCAAAATATGCCTATATTAAAATATTAAAAAAATGCTCTAATTTAATTTAAAAAAAAAATCCAAATTATTAACACTACTCGTTTAGACGTCATCTTCAGTATAAAATCATTAAAAGTCGGCTATCGTCGCCTTAAGCGGCAATAGGCAGGGCGCATTGTTCCCAGAACAGATGGCCGACGGGGCCGAAAGGTTCTGGAGTGGCGACCGCGTACGTAACAGGAATACGCTGGATGCGAGAAACACAGAACCAGTAGAAGTGGCAATGCTTGGGGGAGGCCTATGTCTACTGCCCGCGGATTTTCAACACTCGGCACACCGCCAAAAGTTAAAAATCCAACACCGTGTTTTTATTTAGGTGTCGCTTAGTGAAAATGTCTAAAGTATTTTCTTTATTTTATGGGAGCTTTAACAGGTATTAATCATACAGACGGGAATTTTACAACTAGTCTCTTTTTTTCAGTATTATGACTACCCTATGTTTAAGGCCCTGATAGGGGACGATTGCCATAATCTGGCCACGAATCCAAACTCTACTGCTACTGAAAAATATTTTTACCAAAAATACAACCGACTTCCAAACTATAAAGTGAAAAATAACTTTAATTTCGGAAGTCGGTGTCTTTGGATCAGTATTTAAGTTTTTTGCCACCGACTTCCGAAATTAAAGTTATTTTTCACTTTGTAGTTTGGAAGTCGGTTGTATTTTTGGTAAAAATATTTTTTTCACTTTTTATTGGGTTGGTTTGTAATTCATCAGTTCCACTTTACCAAATGGTGCTTTTCAAGAACAATTGCACGAGTTACTATAAAAAATACCCAAATCGCTATAGGTGTGGCTATAATATTTGAAGAGTTCCCTCGATTTCTCCAAGATCCCATTATCACATCGTGACCAAATGACAATGGGACCAACTTGGAACTATAACCCTTTCAAACAAAAAAATATTTTTTTAAATCGGTTCACCCGTCTTCGAGTAATCGGGGAACATATATAAAAAAATAAAACAAAAATAAAAATTCTGACGAACTGAGAACCTCCTCCATTTTTTTGAAGTCGCTTAAAAATACCAAATGGAAAAAAAACCAGTAAGACTTTGCCCGAATTGGTTTTTGAACCCAAGATCGCAGCCACAGCAGTTGTGTTTTCTACTAAGGAGGCAGGAAACCTGGAAAACTATACAACATAGGTTTTTTTTACATATTGTAGACGGAAATCCAGCCGGATTAAGTCAAATTGAAAGCTGACCCAGTCAAGCTAAGCTGAATATAATTAAATTCTATTGGAATCTTACTTAAATAGATAAGTATGAATAATTAACATTTTTCTTCAAGATTTCAAGAAGAGCTTACGCCTAACAATCTGTAGCAAAAGTGTAAGATTTGAATTACGTCTTCTGTTTGTTTGTAAAATCTTGCTAATCCTTAATCCGCCGCTTCGTGTTACAATCCGAACTCCTTGAGAAATGGCCTTAGGTGTAAGCGGATAGCGAGTTCTTCGGGCGCAGTAATCGCTCGAGAATCTATTGATACCCATACAAATGTTTATAAGTCATTTTCGTTAGTTTTTTTTTTACTAAATTAACGTACATAAGATTCGATGTGCCAGTGGTGAAGGGTGGGCGTTTTGGGGGATTGTCTTATGTTGTAATTTTAACGTTCGAAAAGTATCAGTCTCAGCCTAGTTTGAATAAATGACTTTTTTTTAAATTTTGATGGACAACTTTATTTTTCAAAAATTGATACCTAGCGCCATCCATCGGTTTGGTCAATTAGATAACCAGCCTATACTGTTCCCACTGTTGGGACACAGGTCTCCTCTCTGTGAGAGGGTGCGTGCCGTATTGCATCTCGAGGGCACAGTGTGGGTTGGTGGATGTCTTCAAATTCTAGGACATGTTTCCTCACGATGTTTTTCTTCACCGGTTTGAGAGCAGTGGTGATGAAATAAATTACGCAAAGTAAGGTGCCTGCCTGGGTTCGAACCGATATGTTAGTTGGGGTCGCTACCACTGCGAAACCACTGGTAAATTATGCTTCCAATAATAAAGACGTATTTTGCTAGTATACGTTTTTTGTAGTGAAAACTTCTTTAGGCGCGTTGAGCGATTATTGGAAGGATTCGCGTAGTGCTGCGCTATAGAATATAGATGGCGCTAATAACAGTTTTAAGTTTTCACTTCTGTTGGCTATTTTTTATCCACCAAAAAATACAGAAAACGAAACACACCACCTTTTTTTTTTTGGTGGGAAATTATCAAGTAACTTCGCCCGCTCTGGGCTAGAGGGCGTGTCAGACTATTACTGACTAAAACCCACCCGTGTTCCTTCGGTTGCCCTGTTGCCGAGGGCCACCATCTCCCTTTCGGTTTTCTTCGCACCCCCGGCAGAAACACACCACCCTAGTCTTTGTCATCATGGACTGTCAAACGTTCATACTACTTGTATTTATGTCTTTTATCGTTCATAATACAATTCGGAGTATTTTGTCTATCTGTATGACATAACACAACACATAACATAACATCACGCCTGTAATCCCCGAAGGGTTAGGCAGAGGTATACCCATAGGACACCCACATTTCGCCAGTTATGTTTAAATCCCATGTAATAGGGGGCGAGCCTATTGCTATCAACGGGGCACAAATCCAGGCTCTGGGCTGCTACTGAGAATTTCCAGATGCAAAAAACCCAATAATAACACTGAACTCAGCGGTAGCGCTTGCGACCACTAGACCAACGAGGCAGTCAGTTATCTATATGAATACCTAGGTATATAATTATAAATTATTTGCCCTCGAAGAGAGTATAAAAATTCCCGCTCATCGCTTATCCCTCGTCCCCCGCATAACGTGACTGAGTGAAATTCAAACATTAAGAGTTTTTCTCTGAAATCAGAGTCCGCTCAGGTTTTCATCTCAAATGGGATAACATTTTTGTACTTATTCGTTCGGGTGCCGTCGTGGAGCCATTAAAACTATCACCCGGGAATAATGAACTGTTTCGAAAAAGAATACATAGTTTTAGTCTTCCTTTATTTTTACTTAAGATATTTTAATTTATATAATTTTAACGTTAGGGGTATGACAAAACTAAAAAAAATATAATATCCTAACCTAACTACAACTATTAGACTAAAACTAAACTATAATTAAACTAAAATATGGCGTCGAAAAATTCCTCCGCGTCGCTGTCGACTGGTAATGTACCCAAGAGACTGGCCGCATTGCCACGTTGTATGGCAATGCTTAGCCGCTGGCCAAGGTAAAAACCAGCCCTTGGGTCACGGGAAGTGTCAACCAGTCGTTTGGAGATTTCATTGAACAGACCGTGAGCACTCGGACCCCACGGCCCTAGGGTTTCAACCCCAAACGGCTCGAAAATATAGTGACCTATAAGGTTATTATATTTTCGCCGCTTGAGGTTTTCCGCAGCCGCAGCGGCAGCGCCAGCACAGCACGCTGAGCCAGGAAGATGGGATGGCGCTAGAGTATCGACACACGTTGCGTCCCACACTAAAGGCCTACCCACCTTCCATGGAAATAAAGACATGCCGTCCGGTCTCTTGCCATCGTCGCGTGCCAAGCCGTTGGGTTCTAATACAGCTGGAACGCCGACGGTGACAAGAGCTCGTCGGATGATGTCATTAATGTTTGCATGCCGCGCTAAGCGACCCGCACTTCGGCTGCAAGACAGGCCGTGGTGTCCGAGGCTGTTGACAACTTCACCACAGTGACAGCGATGAGGAGAACAACAAGGAGCTCCTAGACGCAGGGAAGCAGCAATGCGGAAGGTAGTGTCGTCGAACAAAGTGCCTAAGTTCGACGACGGTAGTGCATGAAGCCACAGGCCCGACTCCCACTTACCCACAGCCAGCAGGCGCGCACGCTCCGCAGTAGTAACAGACGTGTCAAGTAAATTGTTCTGTACTACTCTGCAGAGCGGCTCATCCCACCGTCTCTGGGAAAATGGATTGTCGGGCGGATCTGAATTCGGGCAAGCGAGTCTCCAGGCATCCATAGCCTCGGTGAGGCACGGCACATCAAAATTAATCAGTGTGGAAGCTAGGATTTTCCTGATTAATTTCTCAGTACCGTGAACCGACGATATGAAAGCCGGTAAACTAATACTAGAAATTTTGCGGACGCCGAGGCCTCCCATACGGATAGGAAGAGTAGCTTGTGCCCAAGCTCGGTCGTCCAAGGCCACATTTAAGATCGAGGTTAATGTATGCCGGATAATTTGGTCCATTTTGTCTAAAAGATGAGTGTGTTTCCATAAATGGGAGGCGCGGAGGAAATATGTCAATTTAGGACCGAAACAGCAGTAACGGATTAAGGTTATGGCCGAATGCATGTTAATTTGGAACAATCTTTCCGAAACGTCATTGAAATTTTGAATTTTTTCCTCAATAAAACCGGGGAAGGAGTCCTCAAAGATAGGTGACCCAAGGAGACGAAGAGAGCTTTTTTCAATAATTTTGATTTCTGGGGCTATTGTGTTGAATTCGGAAAGTATATCATGTCTGTCAGTACTGTCCGCTAAGTATAGTTCACACTTCGAAAGGTTGAGTTCAAGGCCAATGGAATGTAGTTCATTTTTTAGAAAATGAAGGTCATTTAGAACAGTTTCTACCTCCCAGGGTTCCATCGTCGAGGTACCAAACGTTAAATTTGGAATTTAGCTGTCGAATAATTGGATGAATAAGTCTTCCTTTATTGACTATCTTTTTTGGGAGACTGCAATTTATCTTTTACTATGAGTGTTTCTGGTCAATCAATTGATTAAAATTTCATGCAGCAGTTATTTAGTTGTTCACCCCATTATCTGCTTAGCTTTTCCCCACTTATATTGGGGTCTGCTTCTAGTCTAGCTGGATGCAGCTGAATACCAGTATTTTACATGGAGCGACTGATCTGTTCTCCACAACCTAGTTATTAGGTAACACGATATCCCTTGGTAAGACTGGTTGTCAGACTTTTTGGCTTGACCCGTAACGACTGTCAAAGATCTACAAATGACAGCCGGTACCAACGGCTTAACGTGCTTTCCGAGGCACAGAGGGGTTTTGGTATGTAAAAATGGTCACCCATCCAATCACGGCAAGCGTAGCTTAACCCGATCGATCGACCTGTGCTGCTGTTATTACTTAGCCACAAGTTTTCCCCTTAAGCTTCTCGTTAGTTGTTCACCCCGAGTCATCATAATCAGTCTAAAATGTTCCCATTGCTTGGACTATATAGGTCTCCTCCCTGTGAGAGGGAGTAGGCCATAATACACCACGCGAAAATTCAATATATTTTATTACACATAAACCTACAAGGGCACTTATGAAACGTCAGAAGCTAGGTGCACGGTTCCAATTGGTCGCTTCCTATGGAGAAGAGCCGGCAAGAAACTCCACGGTTCCTCTTTTAAAAATAAATGGTTTCTAATTTTTTTTCAAATTACAGTGTTAATAGGTATGAGAAGACAGTGTAGGCCTATCAACAAGTACCAGGTACTTAGTAAAATAGAAAATGGTCCACAAGTCAGTCTACAGCCTACAACGTTCTCACATTCACAAAATCTAAAAGAAAATAATTTATATAAAAGATTAACAAAATAATAAAAATAAGGACCTATTTAAACGAAATGACATGATTGCCGCTAGAGCTGTAACAAGTATAATTCAATTAAAAAAAAAAAAAAAATAGAAAATTGAAGGTATATATTTTAAATACATTGTCTGTGGCATTCGAGAGAAGAAATCATAATACGAGTTTATTATTCTTCAGAAAAATATTCATTTATGATGTGGCGCTACCGTGAACCATTATGACGTTAAACAGTGACTTGCAGAGATTCAAACACAAAAGATATATTGAGGTTACCAGTACACAGTTATTAAAAACACGTGTTGACAGACGGCCATTTATACCAAGACTTAATTTAATAACCCCTTTCAATACTCATTAAATAATTATACCAGCTTATGAATACTTAATAATAAATACTAATTAAACGGGGTTTATTAATTATTACTTGGCACGGATCAAAGCCACGCAGAGAAAATTTCCTATGAACACTAAAATCTAATTTAATTAACTATTCATAATAATTTGAGTGTACATTCTTTAATGATTTAATATCTTATCTCTTTGCAAATAAAATTTTACGATCTAAAATTAGTATTTGTAGGTATAAAAGATCAAATGATTTCGGGTTTTAGTGTCCTTATTGAAATTTTACTGAATAGGCGACCCTGAAATAGCTCTTTGATTAAATTAATTAGTTATGTATGCTGAATTTTATTCAAAAATCCTTAACATTAATTAAATCCTTAATTCTACATAGTGTAGGAAACATTTTTATAAATAAAAAAATAAAATAAAAAAATAAAATTAATTTAGCATTGCACCTGAAATCCAGCGTTGTGCCTGGTTGATGGCAATAGGCTCGTCCCCTGTTCGCGAAATGTGGGTGTACTATAGATACACCTCTGCCTAACCATTCGGGGAATACAGGCGTGATGTTATGTGAAAAACCCATATTACATAAAATAAAATTTTACTATAGTACAACAGAATAAATCACGGCAGAATAAAATGTCAATGCAATTATGAGGGCTCCCTTAAGATTTTTGTTGTTTAATAATATGAGCGAAAAATTGTCCGAAACTATTGTCCACCACAAAAGAATGTTAATATAATCTGACTGAGTAGGTAATCACCACGTTTCACAGGCTTAGTGGTGATCGAGATTGACCACTATCACAGCGGATGTTAAGGCGAGAGTAAACGACTTTTAATGATTTTATTCTGAAGATCACGTCCAAACGAGTAGTGTTAATGATTTTGAAAAAAAAAAAGTTAAATAAGAGTATTTTCCTAGTAACTTGATCTGTGAATATTTTAGATAATGTTTATATTACATAGCGTAATTGTTTTATTAAGTTATGTCTAACGCGGATAAAAAATAGAATCACGCAAAAAAATTCAAGCGTATTTTTCTGAAACCTTCACCATTTTTAAGATAATTTAATTATTTATATTTTAATATAAAATACCTTTTTGTTTTTTGTATATTAAATTAATAATGCGTCTAATTTGGGACAACGCTCCTTGATGGGCGAATCCTATAACTGGTTGGACGTGCGACGCGTTACGTGAGCTCAGCACAGAACACGCAAGCTAAACACTCAAGGTTACTGGCATTTAGCCGCGTCTTAAGTGATGCGGTATACAATGGAGCACGCTTACAAAAAGGGTGTTTCTAAAGACTCTGAATAGGTACTTAAAAAAATCAAGCTACCTAGCCTTTTTACAACTATATTGGGGTCGGCTTGCAGTCTAATCGGATGCAGCTGAATATCAGTATTTTACATGGAGCGACTGCCATCTGACGTCCACAACCCAGTTACTATGTAACACGATACCCCTTAGTAAGACTGGTTGTCAGACTTTAGGCCTTCAGATAGCCGGGACCAACGGTTTAACGTGCTTTCCGAGGCACGTAGGGGTTTCGATATGTAATGGATGGTCAAGTCATGCACGGAATGACCTCGGCAAGCGTTGACCTTGAAGATCGATCCGTGCGGCTGTTATTATTAAGTCATGAACGAGCCCCACTATCCTAACTATATCCTAACAATATTATAAATGTGAAAGTGAGTTTATTTATTTATTTATATATACTTTATTGTACTCCACAAAAATACATAACAAAAAATAAATCAAACACTACAAAATATACAATGTTGTATTTGTTTGTTACACTTTCACGCTTAAATGGCTGAACGGATTTGGATGACATTTGGCATATGGGTAGACCATGACCTGGAGAAAGACATACTTTTCATCCAGGATCGCAGACGAAGACGCGGGCAACAGCTTGTATATAATATGATAAATGTGAAAGTGAGTTTTTTTCTTTGTTACGGTTTCACGCTAAAACAGCTGAACGGATTTTGATGAAATTTGGCACATGAGTAGACCAGTACCCTAATTGCGTAACTTATTTTCGTAAACGATTATGACAAATTTGTTTCATTTTGACAGTTCAACAACATTCATTGCGTTATTTACGTTGTTGAGCAGTTTTTTTCCAACTTATGAAGCAATGGATTAGCAATCTGTTTCAAATCAAAACAAATTGGGTACAGGACCTGAGTTGGGACGTAGGATAGGACTTTTTATCCCGATATTCTCACGGAATCGAGATTTATGCTGGTGAAACCGCGGGGCTCAGTTAGTAAATTATAAAAATAGGATAATTAACAAAAAAATTGACTTGCCCGCGAAACCGCAGGCAAAAGCTTGTACTCCTATACATATTATACACCCCAATAAAAATAATTCTTAAACCAGAGCGTTACTAATGTTAAGTCCTTGGTCAGTGTAAGTTAAAAACAGTATTGATTGTTCTATTTCCATATACACGTGACCAGAATGACGTCAGTTCTTACAATGACCAGCCTATTATAAGCTTCGTGATATTTCGCCATAAAATGGAAAGACTTGGTCGGTTACTTGAGCATTAGGATTTTTTTTACAATGAGTAATTTAAAATACAATAGACGTGGATATATTTAGTAACTTTTCCGCTTAGCTATTTCCGAGGTATGCTCAGGATGACGATTGACTTGTCCCGAACTCGAACACGGCGTTTTTGCCACACCGACCGCTGAACGCAGACTGAGCCTTATCCTCTGTCAAACCCACTTGACTGACTAATTTGTATTGTGCCAAATTGTGAGAATGTCGACATACATTGGCATGGATGGAATTATGAAGCTTGAAGCTATATGAATAACGTAGTTTTGGAGTGACAGAGACTGGAAAGAATGAAATATAAATAGCCTTGAGCCTCTTCCCCAGAGGCGCGTTTTTATGGGTCGATAATAACGCAAGCGTTATTGCGATCTGTTTTCAATACATTTTGTATTAGGACGGCCACGAAGTAATTCAATGCTGAGATAATAATGACGCAATAGAAGTAGGACGACTGCTTTCCTCCGTCCTGCGATATTTCAATATGTGTTCTTAGAGCATTTTGTATTAGGACGCATACGATCTTAAGGCGGGTCATCTGTGCATGTTTTTTCGAAACATTACACAACAAAACCTTACACATAAACATTTGTTTTCATACAAAGCATCGTGTTTGCATACACATACGTGTATGGCCACGCCTCTTTGTTGCGATGTTTTTGTGTAATGTTTCGAAAAAACACGCGCAGAAGACCCGGCTTTACATACACCTGCGTTAATAATGCTAGTACGGTGTAGTGCGCGGGGGGGGGGGGGGGGGGCTTGTAGTGTAGGTTACACGCAGACGTTAGAAAAAGCGGACGATAAAAACGCAGCTCTGTGCAAGCAATCGGGACGCATTATCGCAATAACGCTTGCGTTACTATCGACCGATAAAAATACGCCTGTGTGAAAGAGGCTTTATAAAATTGTACATCCTACTATAATCCTACTATCCTACTTCCTACTATGATATATATATAATATAATATACATATCATAGTAGTCATAGTCATCACCAATAACCTAAAATTATGATGTAAGTTTTGTTTGTCCCGCGCCTGCAATACTAAAATTTTATAGATTACTAGCTGCGCCCCGCGGTTTCACCCGCATAAGTCTCGATCCCGTGGGAATATCGGTATAAAAAGTATCCTATGTCCTTCTCCGGGTCAAAGTCTATCCATATCCCAAATTTCACCCAAATCCGTTCATCCGTTTTAGCGTGATGCCGTGACCAAGGGAAAGAGGGATTCATTTTTATATATATAGATAAAAAGTATCCTATGTCCTTCTCCGGGTCAAAGTCTATCCATATCCCAAATTTCACCCAAATCCGTTCATCCGTTTTAGCGTGATGCCGTGACCAAGGGAAAGAGGGATTCATTTTTATATATATAGATAGATAGATAACATAATGCTTGTTTTTGTCTTTTCAGTTGTGTGTTTTTATGCGATGATGCCACTGTTCTCATTGAAATCCAAAACACATTTCACCGGACTAATCCAACAACACAAAGAATGACTAAAATCCGAAACGAAGGATTACTCCTGGCTCCAATATCTTTCGTATCTGACGAACAAAAGTTCCTAACAGATATTATTAGAAGTTTTGGAAAAAGTCAAGATCAATTTATGGAATTAAAGGGATCCGAGGAGCTTGGAAGTTGACGCGGCCGGTGGGCGGATGAGTGCGGGATTACCGCGGGATTAGGGCCCCATCGCGCGAGATCCCGGCCCTAGCAATCCACTGAGATTATAAGAAATGAATCAAACGTTCTCGGGATATTGGAGTCAAAGATTATGTGGGTTCGGTAGAAGTGGCAGCATTTTTGCAGCATTCTTTCAAATACATAAGCACCTCTTAAATGTGTTGTGTCAAAGCCTGAATGTAGTGAATATTTCAAAAGGTCGTATGTTTGTTTCTGTTTAATTTAATTAAGAATTGCATTATTCATGCAATTCCTTAAAAGTGACCCCCATATTCAAAATTCATTTATTTACGTTACACGTCCGTGTTTGGGTCACAGAAATACATATGTGTACCGCATTTAAATTTAATCGGTCCATTAAATTCGGAGCAAATTGGCTGTGACAGACAAACACACGAGTGATTCTATAAGCGTTCCGTTTTCCTTTTGAGGTACGGAACCCTAAATAGATATAAAAGAAGAAAAAAATACATGTATTTATTTACTATTCAGTGCCAATTTTCTCTTTCAACGAATTCCCGTACACAGACGACCTAAAGTACCTACCCACCCTATTGAAGTCTCACCTGGCCCCGTCTAATCTGTGTACCTGTACACTGGTCAATACCTAGTAAGACACTCCTTTATATTAGCTGGCCGAGTGGTTATTGAATGAATCCCGGATCCCGGATAACAGTCTGTATTGATTCCCCGCGCTAATGGAAATAGTTTTGGGTTTATAGAGGGTTTTCGGTAGAACGGGTTGAATGCGGTTTTAAGTACCGGTCTTTATTTGGGGAAATATAATACGGTTTTTTTGTTGAAGTCTTTATCTTCTTTATGTTGGTATCTTCCACAGGGTTGGCTGAAATTCTTGCCAGATGCGATAATTCTGGTATTTAATATCCACAACCCAATTATTGCAAAGTTTCGATATGCAGGCAAAATTGTGGTGAAGCTTGTCCGTGTGGTAGGCCAATAGTCACTGTTTAAAAGTGAACATAAATGAATTTAGGAGACAATTCTAAGTTAGGTCTATATTTTTTACAGTAAATAATTATTACTGTAACAGACATTTTCAGTATTAAAACAGTCGTTTTCAGTTGATTTATAGTTTTAATACTATCATGTTTTGGTGGACAGAACTCGGTTGGGTAATTTAAATAGTTTATGGACTATGTGATTGATGTAGTAAATATTTTAAAGGCTCCCGTCGTTGGTGGTAATAAATAATAGAATAGATGTCATTTGCCTACAGAAAATGACTGAGGTTTTCAGTAGTATGTAAAAAAGGTATTCATTAATTAATCATACGTTAAAATAGCTGTTGAAAGTGATTAAGAATTCTTATAATAAATATGTTGGGTATCTCAAATGGAAACTAATTTATGGAATTAAGTGGAAGTGATTTTGATTATATTTATAGGTATGTCCTTTAAGTTACTTACTTGAAGTGGGCGGGAAGCTAATAATCTTCATTAATAGTGCCAGTTATTATTTTGGAACTTGCCATCATAGATTTTTCACCCATTTATTGAAACACTGTAGTTACTGCCTACCCCCATGGGAAGAAGGCGTGAGTTTATGTATTTATGTATTATTGAACCACCGCTGCGGTATTTATTTAAAAAAAATCGTAGTATTATGCTGAGATATTTATTTTTTTATATCGGAGCATTATGCTGAGATATTTATTTTTTAAATATCGTAGCATTATGCTGAGTTATTAATTTTTTATGTATCGTAGCATTATGCTGGGATCTTTTTGTCCTTTTTGGCCTCGCACAGGGATATAAATTCGTAAAAAAATTGTTAATTTTGTTAGTTTTAAAGGTTCCTTTTTTTCTGTTTGTATTTCCTGTGCGTGTCCCAAATAAAATACTTATTTATCATTTTTCCTTTTTGCTGAGAGATGATTAATTTGTTTGTTGATCAATTTGTGAAGACAACCAAATTCATTAAATCCTAGCTAATGGCATGCGTTGCCATGTTTATTTTTTATTTTTTATTTGCCATTTTCTCCGGCTCGCACACAACAACTTATCAAAGTTTCATCACAATCGGTCGAGCCGTTTGCGAGTTTTTGCTAGACTAACGCACGGCAATTGATTTTTATATATATAGATTATGGTTTTCTTGTGTAATTTTACTGATCTGATGATGTAAGTAGATTAGAGAGTCCATTAGAGCAGGATAGTGATGTTTTCAACGTTTTGTCCGTTTTGTATATATAATCTTAAAAATTGACTTAAAATTTATTTTTAATTTCACTCAGAACCCGCAAACACAATAGCATGAGCGTACAAAGGTGCTTACTCACCAACACAGGGGTTGTGGTTTACCACGGCAAAGATGCGGTCGCATCGCTTCTTCATGTGGGTGTTGGGGCAGATGCAGCCGAAGAGTGGGGACAGCCGCAGACCAGCCCAGGCCTCGCGACAGGATTCCCTGGTGGGAAAAAGTGATGAGGAAGTTAGGTGGTTGCGTATGCAAGAGACGTTCTGCAAGATATTTCCCAAAGGCTCTGATAGAAACTTGAACGTTATTGTGAGATTGTGGGGCGTTTCTTATCAAAGTTCTCTTGCATGTGATCCAACTGAAAAAAATATTAAATTTCGATAAAAAGAAAGACAGAAAAAAATTGTATATAACACAAATGAATTACATTTTTTTCAATGCATGTAACGCTTTTTCAATTATATTTGAATAGTCTACTTTCCTTTCTAATCTGAAACTATCCTTTACGAATATCAGAGCACACATCATCAAATAAAAACATCTGGCTAACACTTTATAACTCCAAGAATGACACGGTACAAAAATAATGCGACATAAAATATCCATACTCAATTAAACTTAAAGCTCAAAATTCACACATTATTTATTTATATATACTTTATTGTACACCACAAAAATACATAACAAAAAATAAATAAAACACTACAAAATATACAATGGGCGGACTTATCGCTTTCCGCGATCTCTTCCAGGGAACCTTGGAATGGACAATGATTTGCCTGGACATAAAATGGGGCTGGTCGTCAGGTCATCATCGTTGGTGCAAATAATAAGTATTCAATATACTAGAATAGATACTCAGATATATACATAAATACATACATACTTACTAATTATATGAGCAACAAAAATAAATGAAAACTATAGATAATTACAGTTACGAGAACAAGATCACAACGACAAGTAATGTTCCTTTACGAGTCTCTTAAATATAGGTAACGATTGCGCGCGTTTTATTTGTAAAGGACTTGTCGAGGAAAGTTGTGGAATGCATAGGCATAATGCACTGTCATAGTTCACTAAATTGTTAGTTACTTGTTTGCCGTATACTTAACCCGTAAATATTTTACATCAAGCCATAAGGCTGATTTACACGACGCAATTTAACACTTTTACTTCCCAAAGGCGTTATAACAATAAAACTTCTATTGTGTCACGTTCAGTGTCCTTGAATGCGTTAATTGCCCGTGGCATACCACAACTATAATCACAATAAAACTCTAAACAGTGTTTGAACGATGCAAAACTTACCCTAAAAACTGGCGCGCGATATTTACGGCTGGCAATAATTGTTCCAGACTATTATAAACGCCGCCATTATGAATTCATGGCAGTGCTGCTCTTAAATAGAGTATTACGTTCGTATCGATCTAGCTACGGGCTGTTTATTTCAAGCTGAAGCTGTGACGTTTTTTTTGTCCGGCTGGAAATATAGTAGAGAATCGTGAAATTGGAGCTTGTTTAAGCTTATCTACTCAGTAATGACGCGCGCCACTACCGAATTTTACGCACATGGCAATACGTTAGTGGGGCTCGACCTTTTACAGTAGACCAGCTTATAACTGGGTAATTAGTGGTCTCGAACCTGTTTTCAGACCCAGATGACCCCATAATACTCCTCCAGGAGAAGAATAGGGCCACCAGTGCAGTACACAAACACAGACGCCTCCCGTCATTCTGAGAGATCCGAGATCCTTTGCGATCACGACCGCGTCCCCGAGTAAATGATACTCCCCCCGACCATTGCTCGAAAACGAGGTGCCAGCAATTATTGCAGCTGAGCACGTAGCTTTAAATACCCTGCTTAATAATCATGATGAAAATTTAACTTTGATCCAGCCTGTCCCTTCTTGCTGTCCTCCTCTCAGGGACGCCCTAAGCCGAGGTTCGTACTAGGAGGTGCCCTTAGCGAGCGCTCGCTTAATTTTAATTTAGAATAGTTTTTAAGCCTCCAGCCAGGGGCAAGCTGGAGGCTTTAAGTGTAGCAGCTTAAGGCACAGGAAAGCCCGGTTAAGCAGCCAAGACCTCAGTGGTCAAAACTGCGAGATGCCCTAGTTAAAAAAAAAAATGTCTCGGACCTGCTGATTTTTCGGTATTTCTACCGATATGGGCTCTGTCCTACCTAAATACTAAAATGCAACGATATTTCCACGATTTCAGAGGATAATAAAGTCAAAACATTTCCACACAAACAAAACATGTAGAACTATTTTGGGATCTTTATGTTTACTTAAGTGTGGCGATCACATTCAAATGTTTCCTTTGTTTTTCTACTTTCATCTTTAATATTTTATCACTGCCCCATTCATTCGCCAACGTTGAGCGCATATTTTCGCTTATTAATCTTATGGAAACAAAACAGCGAAATAGGCTGTCTACTGATTCAATCACTGGTCTATTACATGCAAAATGACTCTCTAATGACTTGGAAATTAATTCAAAGATGACCGCGGCTCTGGCCAAAGAATGTTGGTGTGATCCTAAAGATTGTAAAAAATTATTATTATATTTAAGTGTGTTTGATCGGTGGCAAAGTAGAGGTCACTTTGACTGCATGTTTTGAGACAGAGAGGGCATGGTAGAAGGTGCACTATACAGGGTGGCAGGGACATCGACGCGAAAACGGTTACCATGTATTCAGCACATGGTTCTGAACCCCCATTCGTTGAAATATTTTCGTCAGTTATTTAAAAAGAAGAATCTGCTGTTTAATAGAAAAGTGCAATAACCTACGTGGTCAAAATTTATGGAACAGCTGATTAAAAAAAAAAAAACCGACGAATAATTTCAACGTAGGGGTTTAGAATCATGAACTGAATCCATGGTAACAGTTTTCACGTCGATGTCCCTGCCACCCTGTATTAATTATATCTATCATTTATTTATTTGTCATGTCTTATACCTACCCGTTGTCAAAATAATGATCCAAGAGTTACCTGTCTTCCATACGGCATTCACCATCACGAGCCTTGCAAGCGTTCTTGAACCGATCGAATAGTACGGAACAGGCCTTCTCGTTGTGGCAGACGCTCAGGGCATAGGTGCAGGTCGGCAGGGTCTCCACTGGGTACGGGTCTTTTTCTGAAAGAGGACAGGTATTATTAAAGCTAGGGCTAAGACGGAGAATGAAATATAAATTTAAGTATACAACATGTAAAAAATACCCTGTCCGATCCATGAAGGTGTTGTGAGGTATCGTACTGAGAGTCTATTTATGTGGTAATTTTCAAGAAATAAGGAAAAAGAATTCGTCACATCACATTACACGTCACACTTTTTCAGTGGGGAAATTTACCAGGTTATGACATGGGGCGCGGGCGGCCGACGTTTAGAGGGTGTCTAAAGTCATAACTTATGACCCCTGTTGAAAATTTGGAAATTTTTAATGGATTTGGGGTTATTTTGGTACTTAACACTTTAAATAATAATAAGATTTTTTATTACCTTTTGGTATTGTTATTCAGTACCTATGAGCCCCCCTTTCGGAGCGGACAGGGTTTTTTTGCATATTGTATAACTTCCGGGCTGTATCTATGGTATAAAATTGGTCATCATAATTAAAAAATAATTATAGATTGTACGAGCTGATAAAATCAGTGTGATTATTGTGTTTGCTGACTGTTAATTGTGGCCATTTTCTTATGGTTTTGACCAGGGACTAGGCTGGATCTTCATGCGCGTATCCTTTTACTTCCTTTGCAGTAGGTCAATTCATATGTTGTCAATTACTGACAAAGTTAGTAAGAAGAACGTGTTTTACCATTAAATTGAAGCATTGGTAGATGCTAGATTTTTATAACTTGTTCAGTAAAAAACCTTACTAAACGCTACAAAAATGCGATTTAAAAAACCTGTTATCTAACATCTCTCCCACTTTGTTGTACAATATATTCGACCGTCGTGAACATTGTCATGATGCATAGTAGCAGCGGCAAAAACTGTGACAAGCTATAAAACCCGGTGTTTTTATAACGCAACATATTTTTTAGCACAGTAACATTGACGCGAGTTTTTAGAAACAAACCCAAAATAACATGCAAAAGGTATCGAAAATAGAGACACTATTTGATGTAGCTAATATGTACTCGGGATTTGTATCTAACTAGCTTCTGCCGAGGCATCGCCTGCATGGATGTCGGAAAATATCCCACGGGAACGTTGTGCCTGCATTAAAAGTTTCCTACTTATGCGTTGTAAATCCAGGGTATAAACTATCTGTGTGCCAAATTCGTCTAAATGTATTCAGCCGTTTTTGCGTGATTGAATAACAAAAATTTAAACCTACAACTTTCATATTTATAATAATACTAGCTGCGCCCCGCGGTTTCACCCGCATAAGTCTCGATCCCGTAAAAATATCGGGATAAAAAGTATCCTATGTCCTTCTCCGGGTCAAGGTCTATCCATATCCCAAATTTCATCCAAATCTGTTCAGCCGTTTTAGCGTGATGTCGTGACCAAGGGAAATAGGGATTCATTTTTATATATATAGATATATGTATAGTAGGATAGGTGAGCCGTGGACCACTATTAAAAAAGGTGATTGTTGCGAAATTCTTGAATTTCTTAAAGATTATGAAGATCAAAGACTTAATGTCAGTATTGGCTTTAGCACCCTCGAAAACCATGAAAACGATACTCATGACGAAAAATTAGAAAATTTTCGCAGCCGCCATCTTAAATTTCAGTTTAAACAAGTTTACTCTTTCTCTCTTTATTTCTTTTTGAATTAAAAGAAGACAGTCGCAAGTATGAATGCTTTTTTGCCTGACGATCTCTGCCACTGTACTACTACCACAAGCCACGTTATAGAACTTAGTTCCAAAATTCGTCTATTTAAGGTTCTGGTACAGATAATGCCATCCACGAAGACATGGTCTACTCTTCTTCCTAATCGTTTATATTACAGAAGAGTCTTCGAATTCCGAGGACCCTACTAGGGTTGACCCTTCCCTCTCTTTTCAAATAAATCCTACTCATTTTCAAGTCCCAATAATTCCTATTATCATCACGACGCATTTTCCCATTAAAACTAGATCAACCTTTTAAGATAAGCAATGGTCTGTAAAGCTTCGATAAAAAAACATGAGTTGTCTCAAAGAAAATTAACTTGGAACGCGTATAGAATATAATTAGACCAAAATTGGGAATGGGGGAAGTATTTTTTGTCCAAAGCGCGACTCGAACTGTCCATTTGAGTTAAACTTTATTAGTAGGTAATAAAAGATTTGTGATATTGTTTAAATGGGATTTAGTCGATCAACCTGCCTAGCCTTTTCTCAACTATGTTGGGGTCAGCTTCCAGTCTACTCGGATGCGACTGAATACCAGTATTTTACACGGAGCGACTGCCTATCGGACCTCCAAAGCCCAGTTACTGAGTAACACGATGTCCCTTACATTTGGGTCGAGCAGGTATTAAAGTTTTGTATGGGACAGCTGATTTATTTTTCGCATTCTGGGAGACTCTCTTATGTAATTTTGACGTTCGAAAAGTGCTGATTCTCTGCCTAGTTTGAATAAATGACTTTTGATTTTTTTTGAAATTTTGTTTGTTTGTTTGCAATTACGATGTTGGCCCCATGCATAAGTTATTCAGTTTGATGGTCTGTTCTACAACATTATTTATTTTAAATGAATTGAATTTTTTATTACATTTTTATTTGACTCTTAGATATTATGTAGGTATTTTAATCTGAGAAAATAACTATTTTCAGTGAATTGAATTTTATTATTATTTTATTTTGACTTTTTATATTAATTTAATCTGCCATGTGACATTATTTAATTCATTATGACAAAATCTTAAATATGATGTAGGTATACAATCCACTATTTATTTACACTAGGTAGTAAATTAAAAGAATAACTAACTGTACAAATGTGACATTATTTATTTCAACTGAATTGAATTTTGAATGATTCCTCTTTTTTATAATTTCTATTGGTGATATGGATTGTTACATTTAATTTGTGTGTGATATTATTTATTTTAAATGAATGGATTCTTTCTAACGATTTCTAGAGTTAAAATTTGAAAAGTGTAAATCATAAATTTAAATGTGATATTATGTGTTTTGACAATTTTATTTAATGAATATTTTAAAAATTATTGTATTTTGGATTATTATCTGTGAGTTTTATAATTTAAATGTAAGAGTGATAACTATGGACTAGATTATGTCTGAAATAAATAAATAATTTAATGTAATTTTATTAGATTTTTTAATGATAACTATTTTTAATTCCTATTTACTTCATTTATTATGAATCATGCTACTACTCATATTTTATGAAGTTGTTGTGCCCGACAGGGGCCATTGTAAACACGTGTGTTATGCAATAAAGATTTGAATTTGAACCTTCAATATGACCAAACATTTCTGTTACACGCTGTATGTAGAGTTCATTCTGCTATCTGCATCCATTACGGTATTTTGTGAATTTATAATAACTTATCTTCCTGTCCAACTCAACTTACGGATAATAACTTTAAATCATAATAATTCATAATACCAGTCTCAAGTTTCTTTACGAGATGCAAAAGCATATAATGCAGACCAACTTCTTACAAGCATATCATAACTTGGTAATACATATTACTACTTAATTTCGTTCACTCGCACGGCTTGAATTTTCTACCGTTCTTTAAAGAAATTATCATGCTTTAAGTTGAAGAATATTTAAACCTTAGTAAATCTAGTATATTGGGTGTAAAAATATCCCTCACGAAGCCGGAAATCACTTGATCTTCCCGTTACTATTATACTTTTTTTTTGTACTGAAACATACTTGGTACTAAATTGTTTTTTTTTTTATATTGTACATTACATACTGTTACACGTAAAGTTACTTTGACGCAAAGAATGCGTAGATGACAGCTTCGTGATGGGTCTTTTGCACCTGTAATCTAAATTCCATAGTTTCTAGAAGCCAGTTGCAATTTGACAGCTTTATGAGCACAGTTTATGAGTGAGCTCCATAAATTAATACGGGCCTAGATAACGAGCCAAATACTGCCCACATGTAGCAATTCGGAAAACACACTTATCATTATCTTATGCAATTGAACGTAGACAATGTAAACATGCAAAACTGAAAATAAATGAGTAACTTAAAATTATACAAAAAAGAACGAGTGAAAAATCAATCTGCATCACATTTGCATTACATTGGGAAATGGCTAGAGCGACTGCCTATCTGACCTCCATAATCGAGTAACCGGGTAATACGATACCCCTTGGTAAGACTGGTTGTCAGACTTTCGGGCTACTAACGACCCGTAACGATCCACGAATGACAGCCGGGAACAACGGCTTAACGTGCTTTCCGAGGCACGGAGGAATCTCGGTATTTAAACATGGTCACCCATCCTCGGACCAACCCTGGCAAGCGTAGCTTAACCACTCGGATCGAACCGTCCGGCTGTTATTACATAGCCACGAGCTCCTCACAAAAATGAATGAGTGAATGATTTGTAAATAAGTGAGCGTTGTGCATAGAAGTCCCTTATTTGGCCCTTTTCGCGATTTGGACCTTAATTCGCGATAAGGGCCAAATAAGGGACTAAGAAGTGGTGAAGGGGGCGTTTTTGAGAGACTGCCATGTTTTATGTTAATTGTGACATTCGAAAATTGCTGATTTTCAGCCTAGTTCTAATAAATGACGTTTGAATTTTGACAATAGTGTCAATCCTTAGCATGAGTTGGAATGATAGCTCACTAAGCCCACTCCACCTAAGTTTTCAGGTTAAGATTTTTACCGAATACACCGTTTGGTCCCTACCGCCTATCGTTATCTGTAATTCCAGCAGCAGGTATCACAGGTAAATTGGCTGTCTTTCTCCGAAACTAGTTTTGACTATAGGAAACCTCTGAAGAAAGGATATTATCATAGTAATCATAATCAGCCTATAATGTTCCCACTGCTGGGACACAGGCCACGCAGGCCCAGTGCGGGTTGGTAGATGTCACATATCATCGAATTTTTGGTTCTAGAACATGCCGGTTTCTTTACGATGTTTTCCTTCACCTTTTTGAGAGCAGAGGTGATGAAATGGGTTGGGTTTGAAACCACGACCTGCAACTCGTAAGTTGGGGCCGTTACCACTGGGCCATCACTGCTCTTGGAAGGCTATTCCACATCTTAATCTAAAATAGGCTAGAATGATCATGCTCATCAATATAAAAGTGGTTTTCATACCCTTCTTCATTACGAACACGCAGGGATGGTCAAACAGAAAGTCGCGGAAGGAGTTACACTCAGGATCCACGTTCGGCTCTCGACAGAGGCAGGTCGGCTTGAAGAACGGGAAGGCTTGCAGGGTCCTCAGAGCAGCCTGACATTTCGTCACGGTCACCGTTGAACAAGCCACTGGAACAAAAAGGAAATGAATTAATATTAGTTGTTTGCTGAAGTGAACAATTCCGGGTAAAATAACCACAATGTAACACGTATTCTGTCTAAAATGTCAGTTTTATCAAAGAGATAAGACATAAGATCCTAGTGTGTGATAAAACTGACATTTTAGACATGTGGGCAAAAATATCAGAATCTGCAAAATCGAGAGGTCCTATGTTAAATTCCCTGATCAAGCAAATAGAACGTATCAGGAGTAAAGTATCATATATTAGATATATTTCTGATAAATTCATTGGAATTGTAAAAAAATAACTACTTATAACGAAAAATAAATCTAACGCGTGGGCGTCGAAATGTATTAATACATACGTCTATAAATTTTATCAGATCCAATGTCGAAGAAGACAGAAAAATAACAAATAGAAATAAACTTAACATGTGGAAGAAAAAAACGCCAATTTATTTGACACGTAATGACACCATCTAATTACAAGCACTTACATCCCAGACACGGTAATTAAAAAAGAATATTCAATTCAACATACACCCAACAGATTTATGGCTGGCCCCAAGAATACGACCCCTAATTCTAAGGTTAAGGGGCTAATGAAGGGCATAGCCCCGCCTTAACAAGTCACGGAACCCTGGCAAAAACCACGCGAACCATTATCTGTGGAATTAGAAGTTTTTGCGAGTTCTGCTCCATTAGGGAGTGACTAACTATATTAGATTTTTTATTCTACCTCCTTTATTGAATTCGTCAAGTGAATCTTAGATTTGTAAGTAGATTCTGAAGTTAGGATGTTGGAACTTTTGGCAGATATACAGGGTGGCAGGGACATCGACGCGAAAACTGTTACCATGGATTCCGTACATAATTCCGAATGCCCCTGCGTTGAAATTTTTCGTTGGTTATTCAAAAAAAAATCAACTGTTCCATTTTGAACACGTAGGTGTTGCACTTTTCTATGAAACAGCATTTCTTTTTTTTTAAACCGACGAAAAATCTCAATGCAGGGGGTTCAAAATCATGTACTGAATCAATGGTGACGTCGTAGTTTTCACTAGGAGTGAGGCGTATTTATCGTAACAGGTAGAAATAACAGATATTTAAAAATAACAAATAACAATTGTTCCTAACAATATAAAATATCTGTTACTTAAAATAACAGACCCTCAAAAACTGTTACAGCGGCTGTTACTGTTAATTCATTATAACAATTTCACAGACTGTTACTACGGCTGTTACTTACATACACACTCACACAAAGGAAGAAATATTGCAAGGTTAACAGTTTCTCATTAAGGAATGACCCTTGCTAAATAGAGAAACACCTATTATTTACTTCGAAATATGTTTACTTCTCCCTCTTACTAAAGCGGTTAAACTACGCTAAAAAGAGAAGCACTTAGTATTTATTATCCCTAAAAATACAGTTGGTGGTCTTACAAGAACAAACACTTACGAAAAAGTGACTCCTAAATTAGGTCGTGTTACCTGTTACTGACCAGTTACAATTGTAAAACAAACTTAAAACGAATATAAATAAAGAAGATATTCAATTGATATTAAAATACGTATTTATCGTTCGTACAAAAATAACAGGCTGTTATTTAATAACAGATATTTGGATTTGTTATTTTTGAGTAACAGTAATAGTGATAACAGATATCGTGTTTAACCTGTTACATCACTCTAGTTTTGACGTCGATGTCCCTGCCACCTTTTATATAGTGTTAGTGGGCAAAAGGGTATGTTTTGTGTATTTATGAAATATGGATATTTTTCTTCTGTAAGTAGTTCTTTTATCTCCTCTTAATACCGCTTTTACCATTTCTGCATTATGTAGCTTTCAGTGTAATCAGGTGCAGCTGAGAAAAAGCATATTTTTTCCATTGCGATTTCTATTGCATATTATAGCAGGATACCAATATCGACCTTTCCGACTAACTAACCTATATTCACGACGACATTAGTTATTCTTGCATAACTCGGGCCAATAATTAAGAAGACGAAGTATAAGCATAATCAGTCTATAATGTTCCCATTGCTGGGACACAGGCCTCCACTCTGTGTGAGGGTGTGGGCTGTAATCTACCACGCGGGCCCAGTGCGGGTTGGTAGATGTCACATGTCTTAGAATTTTTGGATGCCGGTTTCCTCACGATGCGATGGTTTCTTTCGCCGTTTTAAGAGAAGACGAAGACTAAGGACGAATTTTTCCAATGAAACTGAACGCGATCAGCGCATCTAAACCGCGTTTAAGAACTGTCAGTGTTATCATTGTGGTGGAATATTGTGACAGCTCTTGAAGGCGGTTTAGATGTGCTCATCGCATTCAGTTGCCATTTCTGGGCAAGTGCAACCGAGATTAGCCAGAATGTCGTGTTCCAGGGACATGCAGGATATTTGATATGTATAAAACAGTCATCCATCTTTCTTTTAACTGCATCAACGTTACCAATCAATCTTGCTTCCATTACCATGGCAGCATAGATTTCAAAAAGCGTATAGAGTCAGAATTAGTTCGTGGAAGCTATACCAACTATTGTTATTGGATTGATGGAATATATATCTGTACAGTTGAGAAAGGAGGTTGGTATGCAGGCACAATACAAACACCCTTGGGTTATAAAGACATTTTTGTTGTATAGGTACGATTTTATTTACAACATTTTACAAGTTTCCAAATGGATAATGTTTAATGTGTGGAATCAATCAATCAACTCAGCATATCGTAGTCCACTGTTGGGCATAGGCCTCTCTCAGGCTGCGCCACAACATTCTGTTATCCGCCTTCGCATCCAGTCTATCCCAGCCACCTTTTTAAGGTCATCGATCCATCTAGCTGGGGGGCGTCACACACGGCGCTTGCTGATATGCGGTCACCACGGACTCGAAAACTCAGAATGTGTGGAATACGAGGTAAAAAGAATGTAAATTAATTAAAAGTCATCTATTATACAGAGTGTGAAAAGACCCCTCGCAAAGCCGAAATATACCCATTCTAAGTAACAGTGAGGAAAAATAAGTGCGAGGAAATTACTTTTATTTTTTTGCATGAAAAATTGCTTTGTATTTACGGCTTAATGTGAGGTCTTTTAACACCCATTAGAAGTTCTTTTGGAGAACAAAAAATCTAGAATGAAGACTAACAAAAGACATTTACAAGGAAGATGTGAGTGGAAACGCCGGTAGAGTACACCCTCGAAGGATAACATTTTAGCTGAAAGACGTCCACTGCTGAACATAGGCCTCCCCCAAGCACCGCCACTTCGACCGGTTCTGTGCTTTCGCATCCAGCGGATTCCAGCGGCCTTCACAAGATCATTGGTCCAACTTGTGGGAGGCCTTCCAACGTTACGTCTTTTGGTACGCGGCCGCCACTGGTTCTGTGTTTCTCGCATCCAGCGGTTTCCTGTTACATACGCGGTCGCCACTCCATAACCTTTCGGCCTCATCGGCCAACTGTTTTGCGAGCAATATGCCCTGCCCATTGCCACTTAAGTTTGGCATTTCTCCGGACTACGTCGGTTAAGTAAGGTAAATATCGTAGCATGTGGCGTTTTGTAGTTTCTGCCTACCCCGATAGGACGGAGTGAGTTTATGTAAGTATGTATGTGTATGTAAATTCTAGAAACCAAAACTACTACTAAATTACTTACTCGACATACTCAATATTGGTTTAAAAGTTGGTGTCGGTATGTATACCCTTATTTCCTTTGCTGACTGTACTTGTGTGATTGATTGGATATCTATTTTCGTAGTTTCGTTGCTATCTCTATTATTCTAGATTTTAGGTAAATTCTAGTTTTCAATGAAATCGAAATTTCCTATTAATTTCGTGCGAACTTATACAGGTGTTTCAGATTTAAATGATCCAGTATCTATAATTAGTTAAGTGTGTATTGATAAATAAATGGATCAACGTAATTATGCTGTTAATAAGTACTTACTATACGTATATTTAGTTTAGCAATTTCATATTAATAATTTTTGAACAAAAAATTGTAAATTAATCATAAAACAGAACTGAAAAAGATTCAAAACTGGTTCAAAGTTCCAGCTGACTAGGTATAGTGCTATATAGGCGGACTTAATGTCAAAGCATTCTCTACCAGTACCAGTATATGCTCATAAGCAAACCTGTTCAGACGCGCTCGGAGCCCGTCACCTTCTACCCGCACCTCAGATAGCATGCTCGAAAATCAAAGGTCGATTGATTTTTTAGCACGCTCAAAATAAGCATGCTCATTACTAGCAATGTTGCGACACGCGTGCTACTAATGAGGACTTGCTCAATAAAAGCATGCTTTCGTGCTTAACGAGCACGTCTGTCCGTACCTTAAAAGATTGGGATTTTCTCTCGATTAAAAAAGAATTCGGATCCATAACTCGATATTCGAAAAAAGAACTACAGAAATCGAAATCGAAAAACTGCCAGTAACAACAAAAAAAAGATTCACTTCAGTGAGCACACAGTGTCATATCGTATGAAGTAAGGCTGTGTCTACATCAGCGTCATTACCGATGACAAGGGTAGACAGCTCTCAAGGCTCCTTTATCGAGGCGAATGCTTAAAAATTTCCCTTGAAACGTTACGTACCTAATTTGCCACTTGGTCTTTTCAAGCCAGTGAGTTATAGTCAGTAATTTTTCATTCTTGCTTCTCGTTTTTCGTCGTTTTAATTTCGTTTGCATCGTTGTAGATACTGCTTTAGTGGAAATTTAGGTGACGTTTTCGGGAGTTTGGAACAGGGGATAGATTTTCGAGATTTCGTTGTTATAGGACGTTAGGTAAATATGTATCAGTTTATACATATTTACTGATTTCGGTGCTCGATTGACGTTTCAGGGGGGCGCTGTTCGTAAACATTTGGGCAATTATTTTATGACTATAGTAAAAAAAAACAAGATGGCGCCATTAGTTCCAGTTTTAGCCACGTGTCAAAGGATCCTTGTAGAACTATACGTAAATGAGTGCAAAGTGTGTTTCAGTCAATATAGAGAATAGTCGAAGTTGATATGATAACTATTTTGTTTAATAAGCTTGTTGATAGTTGTTGTAGCTGCCTGAAAGGTCCGCGTAACCCAAGATCAATCACAATATGTTTCATTTTGACAGTTCAACAATATAAATAAAAATAAAAACATTTATTTGACACTTAAAATAGATGTTACAAACAAGTAAGTCAACATTGTGAAGAAGTGTTACTACATAGTTGACAGTCAAGTGTCATGTGATCAAACATTTATTCATTGCGTATCACGATAAGTATTGAGCAGACAAATTTTTCGAACATAATATGAATTGGCAATATCCTTCAAAATGATTCAGATTGTAAAATAAATTAATATTATTATGATGAATAATAATAATATGAATATGAGGAATGTGAAATGGTACTGCAGTACACTGTTGTAGACCCCTGCAAAGACTAAAAATAGAGTACAATACTAATAAATCTATTATACTAATATACTAATATATCTAGTTATTAACGAACAGTTAAAACTATTGGTTAGAGGTAATTGGTCCGTTCAGATGTTCTCCTGGCACGGAGTTTAAACAAGGATAGTATTCAATTCTCGATCCCCAGTAACCACTGTTAATATTCTAGTTTTAATTACTAAAGCACATGAAATGTTTGACTTATAATGGCTTCGATTTGTAGGAAAATACAGGGGACATTTTTGTTAAAAGATTAACTTAATTTCTGTGTATTTTACTACTAGATCGCTATTTAGAGGATATCACTGCCTATTTTCTTGAAAAAATCCCCTGATATTGAAAGGGTGGCCTGTTTTTAACCGATTTCAAACATAGTGAGGAATTTATGCATTTGGTGAGTTTATTTTTCGTTTTATACGGATTTCTCCGTGATTATTACTGGGTCGATTTACCTTATATTTATTTTCATTTAGTAGAGGAAATCCGAGCGGTTTTAACATATATATTTTTTAAATGTTGTTTGTATAGTTTATGAGTTAGCTTCAATAATGTTTCAATCCCTAAGTTGATGAACATCATCAACTATTTCCATAAATTTTATGGTGCATGATACGAGAACAGATACGAGACCTACCTAGATCGATTTTTTAACCCGTACCCCTATATTGCAACTTTCATCGAAATCGTTACAGCCGTTTTCGAGAACGTGATTACAAATATTGCTCATTTAATAGTATATGATAGGATAAAGGCAATACTGGAGAATATGATAGTCCAGGTATAGTCTTCTTATTATATCAAAAACAAGAAAGGTAAACTATTACATTTCTCAGATTTACTTTAGCAAGTTTGACTAAACTCGGCAAGGGTAGGGACGAAGTGGCTACTAACGGTCATTGGTCTTCTGTTATCTTTGAATTTCTCTTTCCTGAGGCAAAGTTTGCTTTTCGGGTTTGTTAGATGTAGTCTAGCCTTATATTACACTATTCGTAGTGTGTTAGATGTAGTCTAGCCTTATATTACACTATTGAATAGATATGAAATATCAATGACTTAAAGCGTGCGGCAGTTGGTAAATGCTATGATGGCAACCCAGTGCGGTTACCCGGCCACCCGTCTGAGAGCGCCCGCGCAAGCTCCAGTAAGTTCGAATCGTAATCGTAAGTTAGTCAAGTAAGCTACCCATCAGCGAGCGAATGTGCGCGCGCTTTAACTTAAAAGTTCTGTTAGATTTAAACTTATGTGATTCGTGTAATTATAGTGTCATTCTTAAGCACCTGAGTTTCTCTTAAACCCGTTCCCCGGCTATAGACAGACTATTATTTATTTATTTATCTTTGAATCAGGCACTTACCCATAATTTGTTAGTATTAAAATTCAAAATTCAAAATAGGCTGAGAATCAGCAGTTTTCGAACGTCAAAATTACATAAGACAGTCCCCCAAAACGCGCACCCTTCACCACTTCCTAGTGCTTTAGCTGGGAAGCAGAAGTGGCGCAACAAACTCCCCAGCAGCACTGCTGTCGGTTCAGTTAGAAAAATAAATAAAATTGATTCTATACAATATGTATGCAAAACAATTTACATTACGCAACACAAAAATAATTTAAATTATTAGCCATAAGTCAGCTAGTACACGCCAATATACTTACCAACCAAAAAATATCGAGAACTGTAGGTACTCAAGCAGAAATAAAAAAAAAAAACTAAACGTAAACAGAACTTTATGCCTCCAGGCATAAAGGGCGTACCCGCTTATATATAGCTATATAAAGCTGTATCTGGAAGTTATAAATGATAAACTATCTAAATTAAATAAATAAACAGTTAATTACTAGTAACAATAACAAAACCATGATCAGCAAGACGAGCAGTCACCACAAGCAGCACCCGTTCACGAGCATAACGCAAAGATCAGCCATTACACCCCTCGCCATATTTGAGGGAAGGAGGTAACCCCCGACGCTACTGCAAACAGTGACATCTAAGGGAGCATGACGAACTTGCTGCCGGTTGCTCAGGTAAAAAATAAATATGATTAACTGTCGAGGTCGCTATCTAACCACATATAATTTTATTTGCAATACAATTATTTACTTGTTAGTATTATTAATTAAGACCAACTTATACAACTAGAAACAATAACAATAATACAACACAGCTTACGGAATACTTTATTTATTAAGTCATCTTCTGGAGACACCTGGCAACAATACATGCACTGCGCACAGGTGCCCCATCAAGTGGCCTTCAGTCTTACTAGCAACAATGCTCAGGAGACTGCTGCCGCTGTGTCGCATACGACGCAGTAGTGACGCGGATCTTTTACGCATGATCGCAAAGAAGTCATTTGTGTATTTATGATCTGTTCCAAAACTTTTATATGAAAGTATAAACAAACCCTATTAATATTAAATTCTTTCGCAATCACACACAATATGGAATAAGTAACACATCCATCTGTATTAAGAAGGTTTAATCTTTATATCTCAATACGATTTCCAACAATTATGAGAAAAGAGAGGTTATAAAAATAGCCTCGATTGTCAGATCAAAAAATCTAAAGATGATATAAAATTAGTTATATTCAAATAATAACATCAAGTCAATCAATTTTTAAATGGCACCACAAATTGGCATCCACAGCTATATTTTCTAATCCATTTGCTAACATTTTCATTAAATACTTTTGGAACTGAGTTCACGACTTCACTAGCCATATAAAACGAAAACATTCACAACATTTGTAGAACACGCATGTAGATGGTAATTAAACTGCTTATCCTGTTTGTCATAACAAATATGTCCCAAACAATAATAGCACATCACCGTCTCTTGAAATCGATATGTCTCTCCGACCAAACGCTCACGACCGATTTTTAACCGTCACCAATTCAAACCTCCAATTCTTTCCCGCTCACATCATTTACCAGAATTCTAAAGCTCAAGAACAATGTAAGTAACGGTCATGGTGTTACAATGGCAGCCATTGTTCAAGCTATGGTGAGCGATTAGCTGTGATTAATGAGATTAGCTTTACAGCTTCATGGGGTTTCGTTTTAAAGATTGTGATTTGTTTTCTGCTGATGGCTTTAGCTTTTGATTGCTTTGCCTTTACTGACAATTGGACACAGGGCATCTAATCAGTGCTCAATATAATATTATTTCTCATGTATTTATCACATGTTACAGAATTATGACAATGATTGTTGAAGATGTCGAAAAAAATCATGCTGACTGGGAGCTTTACTGGCGTCCGTCGCGTAAACCGTAAGAGATACATAAAAATTGATGTTCTACAGGATTGGACAATTTTTACATCAATACATTTTAAAAAAGTTCAACAAAAACGTCCGCAATAGCTAAAAAAGCTATTTTGACCGGTATTATATTAATTCTTTTCCAATAAAATATGTTATTTAAACTGGCAATTTAATTTAGGTTAAAACAATGCCTTGACATATCATAATCATATCATTTAAATGAATACTTTAAAAGCTAACACAGATTCATAATTACACGTAACACAATACATATGGTTGATGGCGGCACGGCGCTAAGACAGGAGTCAATGACCTTTTTCTCGGCTTTTAATCCCGGTAGTACGTTCTCCTGGGATATTTTCCGACATCCACTCGGGCGAAGCCGCGGGCAAAAGCTAGTATTAAATTTATTCCCATTTAAAACGCTACTGTAATCAGAAATCTGATAAATTTATTCGTTGCCAGAAATATTCCGTTGGAAGTAGCTTCAGTAAATACGTAACTCCATCAATTATTTCTATCATGCGAGTGCTTCGCTGGTAAACTACGTAGTAAGTAATGTTGCTATGTTATTAAATCAGGCACAATGTAAATCAATGTGATAAAAAATACGAGACTAGAAAGGGAGTTGTTAGGAGCTGTAAATTATGTTATTAACATAACATCACGCTTGTAATCCCCGGAGGGTTAGACAGAGGTGTACCTTTAGCACACCCACATTTCGCCAGTTATGTTTAAGTCCCATGTAATAGGGGGCGAGCCTATTGCCATCAACCGGGCACTCCAGCCAGACTCCGGGTTGCTACTGAGAATTTTTTAATGGAAAAACCCAATAACACTTTACTCGACCTGGGAATCGAACCCAGGACTTCATGCTCAGCAGTAGCGTTTACAACCACTAGACCAACGAGGCAAATAGAATAGAATACACTTTATTATGGACGCCATAATAATTTAATATACCTTTAAACGAGCAATTCTTGCATTTATATAATCTGAATCTCGGAAACAGCTCCAACAATTTTCATGAAATTTATTATGCTGGGGGTTTTGGGGGCGATAAATCAATCTAGCTAGGTTTCATTTTTAGATAACTACCAGAAAAAAAAACCTCGCCATCCAAATATTATGAATATTTATGTCTGTAGATATTAATATTGAAAAAGTAAAATTACTACCATTGGAAATATTGAAAGTTGATAAAAAAACAGTGGCAGTCCGGGACTGCCGACAGAAGTGAAAACTAGAAAAAAAATACTTCCAAACCTTTAAAGTAAAAATACTTGCATAGAGTTATTTTGACATTACAAACAGACATTTTAACTTTGTTTATTTGAATAGTTTATATTTAAAGATAGATGTGTAGATTATTTATTCTGTCTCGCAGTACTATATACTAGCCACCCTCTTAGAAAATATCTCCTAAGAATCCATTGGTGTAACGAAAAATAAATACAATAGAAGAAATCTCTCACTGTCTCGAACCGATTTCTTACATTAAAATCGCTATTAATCTTTGCCTTTGAAGCAATAAATATTTCTAATTACGATATCGCTCATCGAATAGGGGTGAGATGCAATTAACTATTGGAGGAATTTATTTGGTAAGTATGTATTTAATCGAACTTCTAATAATTCCATTTTTTGCGCAAATAAAAATACTATTGATACTCTAATATCATGATTGCGCCTCTTTTTGTGAATTTCAAATACTTAATTCCTATTTTGGGGTAAATTAAAAAAAAAAACGACTTAAAAAATAAAAAAATGGAAAATAACTTTAATTTCGGACGTGAAGTCGTTTTTCTTTGTAAACAGTTTTTAGTTGAGGTACACACGGCTACACATCAAGCTATGCAGTTTATGCTGATCTCGTATTTTATGGGATTTCCGTACACTGCGAGGTCAGCTTATACTGGAAATGTATAGCTTGATGTGTAGCCATGTGTACCTACCACACACAAATTCGAATACCACTACCTGCTATGTAAATAACAGTGATAGGAACTTATCATCCTATTTATCATCCACAAAGACTAAGGGGGAAAATACGTATTATTGAAGCTAATGCAAGATAAGTTAATACAATTGATATGGGACCACATCAAAAGAAAACAAAAAAAAATTGCATAATTGCAAGTCGGTCTTTAAATAACGGAGTTATAACCGAAAATATATATATTTTTTAAACATCCGAATTAAAAACCTCCTCCTTTTTTGAAGTCGGTTAAAATGACTAAATAGCGAAGAACTGCGACCAACTTCGGTCACCATTCTAACCTAACCTATCCATTTGGACGGGATGCCGTAGCTTAGTTACTGCGACCAATTCGGCTCGCGCGTGGTTGGTCACAGTTTCAACCTAACCTAACCCGTTTCATCGGAGTATCCCAGCTCCGAGCTTTGTTACTGCGCCCAACTATGAGAAAATTACAGAAAGTTAAAAAGAGGCTCAAATATTTAAAAAAAAAGTGCATTATTAGGAGTGCAAAAAGTTATTAGAAGGTCAATCGTCGGGCCAGTAGCCCACCAGACACAACACCAGTCTGGTCGAAGGATCCGCTTTTTTATGGAGGACGAGAGAACTTTACACCCTGTTCCTCATAACTCTTAAGACTAATGGAAGGATAGGCAGTGTTCTCTGCCTATCCTCTAAATATAACTAGCTCAGGTAACAATTATAAATTTTATTAAAATAATTACTTTAAAATTACATTTGTTTATTATTTGAGCAGTAGAGGAGGACACTCGAGGACACTTCAGTGAGTTCTCATTAATTTGCACGTTAAATTAATTATGAAATGTGCGTAACGTAGTTAGGTTCACCTGGGTTGTTTGAAATCTACTGACTTAGGTACAATATTTGATTTAGTGAGTGTTTGATTACAAGTGACTGAGTGACTGTTAAATTGACTCTAATCTGTATAGAATTAGACATTGATTTGATTCAAAACTCGAAGAACCTACGAATAAGCTGTTTTTATTAAAGATTTATTTCATTCCAGCACGCGCAGCATGACAACCATGGAAACGGGTTTTCTAGGGGTTTTGTCGACGGAAGAATAGACAAAATGACAAATTGTGATTGTTGCAGCTTAGGTCGCATAGAAGTCGGAAATTATCCCATGGAAACGTACTACCGAGATAAAAAGTATCCCATCTGTTAATCCGGATTTAACTATCTGTCTGCCTCATCCAAATCCTATTAGTATCCTCCCTTTTCGTCCCCTAAAGGTGGAATTTTCCAAAACCCCTTCTTAGTGCTCCCCTACATTATAAAAGGAAGCTTTGTGCAAAATTTCACGTGCCTAGTCCCAGTAGTTTCGGCTCTGCGTTGATATGTCAGTCAGTCAGTCAGTTTCTCCTTTTTAATCGACTTCAAAAAAAGGAGGAGGTTCGCAGTTCGTCGGATTAAAAAAAAAATTATTTTCCCCTATTACTCGTAGACGACTGGACCGATTTGAAAAAATCTTTTTTTGTTTGAAAGAATATACTTTTAAGTTGGTCTCATTGTAATTTGATTACGATCTGATGATGGGATCTTGGATAAATCGAGGGAACTCTTCAAATATTATAGGCACATCTATAGCGATTCGGGTATTTTTTATAGTAGCTCCTGCATTTGCTCTTGGAAAGCACTATTTGGTAAAGTGGAACTGATGATGAAGGACACAGGTGGCCACCGGAACTACTCAATAATATGTATTTCACGAGTTGTGATCGATTACTTTAATATTGTTGGTAAGCAATTGATGCTCGTCGCAATTCATATGGTGCAGTGGAGCTGATGATGAAGTACCAGGAGAACTCCTCAAAAATTAAAGTCCCTGCATCAGGAAAAGCAATATTTTGTAAAAGGTAATGAGCAGTTGACAGCAGGCTATTGTAACTTAGATAAATTACAAACCAACCACTAAAATTGAAAAAAAAAAAAAGTTTTTACAAAAAATAAATCGACTTCCAAACTATAAAGTGAAAAATAATTTTCATTTCGGAAGTCAGTGGCAAAAATTAAAATACTGATTCAAAGACACCGACTGTTTTTATGGGGCCGTTACCACGAGGCTACCATTACTCTAAGCACCTGAGTCCTTGAAAAGTCATTTTGTAATAATGTCAAAGCAAAAATAAATAAATAAATATTGCTACCTAATATCAATTAAACTCGCAACTTGGTTCTTTAATCCAGCTGCATAAACGATTAGTTTAACTAAATAGTTAGCTTCCCGAATGTAAGCATTAAACAATCAGTTAGCTGAAACATATCCTCAGTTACAGACGGATTGCAATTGGTGGTATAATCAAATTCGGTTTAAATTGATTACACTGCTATTGGCAACCGATATGTGCTGTTATAACAATGTAATGGCGAATCTGCGTGTGTTTAGAATCAATATGTGGTATATCATTTTCATCAAATGTAGATTTTCTTTTCATTAAAGCACGTTTAGCCGTTTGGTCCCGGTTGTCATTCGTAGATCTTTGACAGTCGACTAGTCAGAAGCTCAAAAGTCTTACAACCTGTCTTACCAAGGGGTTTTGTACTACACAGTAACTAAGTTGTGAAAGTCAGATAGGTAGTCGCTCCATGTAAAATACTGGTATTCAGCTGCATTCGGTTCGACTGGAAACCGACCCCAACATATTGCAGACAGATTGATTGATTTTTTTAAGGGTTTTCTGGTTTTATACAACTCGATATAAACCCAGAAACCATAAAACTGTGAGGTTAAGTTACAGTCGCCAAGGTCAGTCTGTAGATGAGCGATCATTTGTAACAGATTATGTCCTTTATTCTCCAGAGAATTCTTTCAGTCTTGGTCGTAATTGTAAATATAAATATCTTCTGTAACATTAGTTACAGAGGGCCGGGAGCTCTGACAGTTAGTCTAAGCGATATCCTAATCAGTATTCCCCAAGGCTGAAGGAGGCATAAATATGGCAGTCACACTAAGCTAACTACTGATATTAAGCTTCGTTTAACTAGTCTAGACTGACTAGGAGCCGACCCCAACCCAGCTGAGAAAACGTAAGGCAATAATTTATAACGTTTCTCACATAAAAACCTATTTCAAAAAGCGTCACTGTACGAGTCTCAAAACAACCCGAAAAAGATCGCTACCCAGAGAAATAATTCATGTAATTCACACACGTATAAAGCAAGGTGTCCATAGGCGTATCCGCGTCACGAGGACGCACAATAAACCCGCCGGTGATGAGGGACGACCTTTGACACGAAGCCGTTTTGTCAGCCTAATGCGTTTAAAATTCACGCGGCAATTTTATCCGAAAATCCGATAAAGTATCCGAAAGTCGAAACAATACTGTGTGTCGCCAGCTTAAAGAATTCGTCTTAATTATTTAGGGCGACTTATCACTGTCAGCTCTAAATTGGAGAACCGATATTTTGGGATTTGTCTGAAACAGATAAATTACTTGATTTGAGTTTGAATTTTCTAGATTGTTTTCGTTTCTAGTGAGACGGTTTTAGTTTATTTTATTGTTAGTGATTTAAAGATAGTCTGAGTAATCCGTCATTCAGTCGAATGAGTGCAATAAAACAGTCTCCACGAATTAAAGCTCGTGCAGACCAGCGCGATATCGCGGGCGCTACAAAGGTCGCGCTGCCTGTCGCGCCCGCGATATCGCGCTGGTCTGCACGAGCCTTTATGTGTAATCTAAACTAATAATATAAAAAGAGAAAAGATTTGATTTTTTGTATGTTTGTTTGTGATGGATAGCCTCATAAAATACTAAACCGATTTTAAAAATTCTTTCACGTTACGAAAGCTATATTATCAGCCAGTAACATAGGCTGTATTTTATCGACTTTCACGTGAACGAAGTCGCGGGCAGAATCTATTAATAAAATATGAAGAAAAAAATAATCTACATACATTTTTATCTGTTTTATACAGGGTGATTATGGCAGGGACATCGACGCGAAAACGATTACCATGGATTCAGTACATGGTTTTGAACCCCCACGGGTTGAAATATGTCGTCGGTTATAAAAAAAAATAATCTGCTGTTTCATAGAAAAGTGCAATACCTACGCGATCATAATGTGTGGAACAACTGATTTTTTTTTGTATAATCGATAAAAAATTTCAACGCAGGAGGAATCTTATACTGAATCCATGGTAACAGTTTTCGCGTCGATGTCCCTGCCTTCCTATATAGAGAGTACATGAGTTCGACAGCTCGCGTGTTAATTTTTTTAAACGGGTGTACTTCTAATGAGGGTCGTGCTTTCACATCTGCTGATCCCCCAAGAGATATAGCGTGAGGATAGCTTGTTCATCGCACGCGCGTCACTCTTTTGTTAAGATACCCATTGTGTCTCTAGCATTGAAATCAAGGTTGCTTCCGGGATATTGTGGGGCTGCCGACAATTAAAATGGGGCTTTCAAGAAGTAAAATTATATTAACATTAATTTTCTAGGAAAAAAATAGTGGGAAGCTGTTTAAAATCCTAGATATTAGAAGATTATCTCTATTTATCGGTCACATTCAATCGCCTTCTTTCTTGTCTGAATTATTCCGAAATTAATGCAAACGGTGATGATCTATTTATTTAATATTTCAAGCACCGAAATATGCAGAAGCGGCCATAGGCATTTTGTACCAGTCTATCTTTGGGTAATGCAGAGACAGACAAACAGTGGTAGATGTAATCATGAAAAATTGAGAAATAAAAAATCTCAAAAGAATCCACAGAACGCATGGTCCCATGACCTTCCGGCGCATTGAAAATGACGTCATTTATGACAATTGGCCAGATTCTGCACGAATTATGCGAAATTACCAAAAACGTGTCTCCAAAAGGGGTTAACTACCCTTAATTATAATACTATCGAAGCCAGAACAGTATCATTTTGAAGCCCTTTTGATTCTCCAGGTTTTTTTGTTTCGATTTAGCTTTTCGCTTTTGAGAAATTTAAGATTCTTTGAAAAATGTCCCAAAGGAAATGTTAAAAAAATGGCGTTTTATTTAAATTAAAAAATAATATTATAATGTAAACATTTTACTTTTTTTTTTGCGATATTGTTGCCCTTTCAATAACACATCTTTTGATACAATTTCAATTTCTCTATCTTAATAGTTGAGGACGCTAGGTCGCTAGTCGCACTTTTTTTGAAAACGGGTACTCAACAAAAGCGATCGATCAATGCTAAACACTAAAGTCTATCTCTAATGACCTCTATGTATCGCGACTGCTACACGTGGGGTGTTGGGTTCGGATCAGTTGACCCTCTGGTAAAGTTTTATCTAATCAAATCCGGTATCCAAGCTTCTACTGGATTTGTACTCCTGCTTATTGGCGGCTGATAAACTATATACCTCTGCGTACCCCTTAAAGAAACAACCCTTTTTTCTTTTTTTTTTTTGGGTGGGAAATCATCAAATAACTTCTCCCGCTCTGGGCGGAGCGGGAGGGCGTGTCAGACTCTTACTGACTAAAACCCACCCGTGTTCCTTCGGTTGCCCTGTTGCCGGGGGCCACGATCTCCCTTTCGGTTTTCTTCGCACCCCCGGCAGGCATCGGCCCTAACGGACCCCGTCAATTCTGCTGACATCTCTTTGAGGCAACCCTGAACAACCCTGGTGTTATGACATGTTAATGTAGAGTTTACATGAACCAAATAACGATATTCAACAATACCTCTTTCCTCGTAGTCACCAACACAATAATCCATACGTAAAAGGGGGTAGAATTTAAATACGTATTGTTGTAACCACTCCCCCCTTTCCTCCCCCCATTCGGGATAGTAAAACTAACGCAACTACCCGTGACCACAGAATACTACAGAAGGTTAGTTCCACAAAACTGCAAAGACAAGCTTCAAGTACAGTGCAAGCGCCCTCGCTACCATTTATTTGTAGATATTGTCTGTTTAAAAAAAAATTGATGAAAATATAAATAAATGGGTCAGAAAACATACCTGTGCATGGCAAGTTATAGTGCCACTTACAAATTGAGTGATTTGATTTGTTTAATTTAAAATCACCTTAATGATCTTCTTTTCGTGTGGTTAGTGACTAACCTGGTGTCAAAGTTTTAAAGCCGCCTATGTGCCTCTGACTTGGCTTCACATGCCGTTGAGAATTACCTCTCAGGTGAGGTGAGTTTCCTCATCTTAAAACATTATTTTTCTGTTTTTAAAACCTCAATTGTCGTTGACTGTTTTTCAATTAAAATTTAATAATGTAACTCAAACAATAATTTTTGGAAAATGTAATGAGATATAAAATTGTAACTTTCGCAATATGTGTTATAATTATTTCCTTTTTTGTGTGATTGCGTAAGAATTTATCCTGAACAGAATTTGTTTACACTTTTATCAGATACTTTTGAATCAGACCATATGTGTCTATGTGTACACCTTTTATCACGAATAGAATTTTGAGGGACAGGGTTTGAAGTTCACTCATCCTCTATAGAAAAGGGAGGATCCTCCGACCGGGTGTTGTCTGGTGGTCTACTGCCCGACGATTGATGTCGGGCCGTTTTATATAATTATGCTAGTCACGCGGTAAACTCTAGTTGCGCGATGTAGAATTTTGTGTGACGTCAGTGTGCTCCGTAGTTCGCATGTGGCGATGTAGATGGCGCCACATGCTCATTGTATGTACGGAACTGACCTTCTGTACTGTTTTGTGCCGTAGCTCTATTCTCTGTGGTATGTTTAATTAACATGTTCCACTGGCTTATTTAAGTTTCTAATTAATTCTAGGTTTTGCCTTTTTGGAGAGAGAGCGACTTTCATGTTGTATTTTGTATGATAAATAGTGCAGCTAGCAGGTTCACTCACAGGAAATGGTTTTCGTTTTATGTAACGGCCTTTTTTTTCTTTTTTTTTTTTGCGTGGGAAATTATCAAATAACTTCTCCCTCTCTGGGCGGAGCGGGAGGGCGTGTTAGACTCTTACTGACTAAAACGCACCCGTGTTCCTTCGGTTGCTCTGTTGCCGGGGGCCACGATCTCCGTTTCGGACTTCTTCGCAACCCCGGCAGGTATTGGCCCTAGCGGATCCCGTCAGTTCTGCTGACATCTCTTTGAGGCGCGCGCAGAACACAACGCGCCGTCGACCCGGGCCTGGTTCTTATCGGACGGCAAGCTACTTATTGCTAACTGTCCGCAAGCCCGCGCCTACGGTGACCGGAAATCGGCCTGCGATTCCTGACGCCCAGGGCGTTTCCTCCTGCGGCGGTTAGCAGTTAACTTCGCAGAAGGAAGTGACGGCCTCCCATTTCCTCTCGCTCCATATCATGGCCTGAACCAGGGCTGGACGCGAGAGGTCATCGCCCCCGATCGCCTCCACGAGGACACGGCGGTGCTCCGCCCAAGCCGGGCAGACCTCCACCGTATGCTCCACCGTGTTCTCTGGACGATCCACACAATGGTGACACCCGGGCGATTCCTCCCGTCTTATTCTGAACAGGAACCTCCGGAAACAGCCGTGTCCGGTGAGGACCTGCTTCAGGCGGAAGGTGAAGATGCTGTGGGCCTCTCTAGCCACTCCTCAGATGGGACTTATCGCCGCAATTGTGGCGTGCCCAGTTATGTAGCGGCCTGGTGGCCAATCTACGCGACTTGGCTCGGACAATATTAAAACTAAATTACTTTAAAATTAGATCATAAACCGAAGTCGATATAATTTTATCTTCTTCACGTATTTCAAGTTGTCGGTTCAAATTCTTTTTGTTCCGTAATATTGGATAAAAAAATACTTACATTTTGTTTCTTATTATAACAATTTCTGGCGTCAGCTTCTCAATCGACTATGATAAGAAATGCTGAAACTATTTAAGTTTTTTTTTTTACTTATCTATTACTATCTGCGTCCCACAGTTTTACCCGCATAAGTCAAAATCCTGTAGATATATCGGGATAAAAAGTATGCTATGTCCTAACCCAGGTCATGGTCTACCCATGTGCCAAATTTCATCTAACTTCATTCAGCCGTTTTAGCGTGACAGTGTAACAAACAAACAAACTCATTTTCACATTTATAATATTCGTTGGGATTATTGTGGGTTACACATTTACTACCACAATTGTTGAAATTATAGTGTAGATAGGTAAATATTTCTATCATAACATAACATAACACCTTGTTTTCACGAAGGGTTTAGCAGAGGTGTATCTATAGTACACTCACATTTCGTTAGTTATGTCAACCAATCACAGTCATCCAATCAATCAATCTGCCTAGCCTTTTTCCAACTATGTTGGGGTCAGCTTCCAGTCTAACTGGATGCACCTGAATACCAGTATTTTAAATGGAGCGACTGCCTATCTGACCTCCACAACACAGTTATTTGTTAACACGATTCCTTTTGTTAAGACTGGTTGTCTGACTTTTGGGCTTCTGACCAACGGCTTAGCGTGCTTTCCTAGGCATGGACGGGTCTCGATATGTATTAAATGGTCACCCATCCACGGACCAACCTCGGCAAGCGTGGCTTAACTTGTAGCTTAACCTGTGCAGCCGTTATTATTTAGCCACGAGCCCTTCTCACACCCATAAAATCAATAGGTACCCATGCTGAACCCTGCAGGAAAAACTTTGATCCCAAAACAGGACAATCAGCACAAACTTCCCAGGACCCTTGAAAGCCATGGATAAATCTGATCCGAGCACCCTTGAACCATAGAGCCCTCTTGAACCTCTAGAGAACTCCTCATGTTATTTAAGTACAAGATTTTAGCCAGATTCAATGTGCGGATATGACGTCGTGTTTGGGTTCCGTAAGGGATTCTTCGACAATTTTTTATACTTAGTTCGACTGAACTTACTGCATGATGAGTTCGTGAATGATCCGTTCAAGTTCAAAACTATTCGCGGTAGTATTGAATAGTAATGACTAAAGACGGATTTCTAAATCACATGTCAAAAATAAAAAATCTAAATTCACAAAAGCCATGAAGCATGAAGCTCGATGCAGCGGCTCCAATTGGTCGTTTCCATAGGACTAACTTAGCCGTAACTTTTATAATATTTTTTCATATTTTATTTTATTTATTCCGTAATAATTTTGATTTTTATGACTGGTAATTATTATGCTGGTCAAACAATCACAGTTTAAAAAAGGTATGACACCAGTTTTTATGTGTAATAATGATCGAATGATAAAGCCTTTGTTTAATATAATTTACATAGACTTGTAGTAAAAAAGTGGTTATAAGTATTTTTATCCACATTGTTTGCTACTACGGAGCCCGAATCTAACACGCCCTTGAGCAGTTTTTGTTACTTTTCAACTAATTTAGATTGTAACGCAATTTGTTTTGTGAAAGCATTTTTCTTTAAGTTGCTTCTAATCTAACTTAGTTTTTTCCTTATTAGACTTTAAATGTATTACTTTAAAATTACTTTTTTTTTCAGGAATGCTTATTTTTGTAAGCAACTCTTCTACGGTTGAGTTGTGTGTACCAGATGGGCACGTGAGGCGACGGAGGCGACCGCCGCTACTGTGGGTGCCGCGCGCTAACACTAACCTGCTGCGGCACGCGCCGCTGAGGCGCGCCCTGCACACACTCAATATGGTGTCAAAACAGATTAACTGCTTCAATTGTACTCTGAGTGAATTCACACGAGCCACATTTTGTAAAATTACTCTTTGTTGTTCATAATTATAGTTAACTGATTCAGGCGTGACCTTGCGGAAATACATTATAAAATGCAATAGAAGTAGATATATTTAGTAACCTGTTTCGCTTAGCTATTTCTAAAGAGTCTTAAAAAACCCTGAAAGAAATCGACACGAATTTCACCTAACAACGAGGCATCATAAACACACTGCACTGAGCGCAGTCTGCGCTCAGTGCAGTGTGTTTATTTCAGGGTTTTTTTAAGACTCTTTAGAAATAGCTAAGCGGAACAGGTTACTAAATATATAATAATAATAATAATAACCCCACCGCCGTATCTCTACGTTGACGTCGTGGTGGGGCTTGCGCGCTCCGAACTCTGGGTCTGTGCCGTTAAAGTTTGCTTTTTCGAAACAGGTCTAGGGTGAGGAGCCAGACCAAGAGAGATACAGAAACCCGCAGGGCAGCATGTGGCGAGCTGTTGGGCAGTAGCGACCCCACGGACCCTATCTCCCGGGAGAAGTCTTGTTCCTCACCTCTGGCTTGCCTTTATTGGCCAGCTAGAGAGAACACTGACAAGGAACAGAGCTCCCACCTCACTCTTGCCTTTATTGGCTGGCTTGAGTGGAGATTCGCAAGAGCAAACGTGCTCGGAGGAAGGAAGTATTCCAGTAAGATGCTGGTAGGGATCTTGACCGTACTTCCGGGATTGTCCTGATAGCCGTGGAATACCTCTCCAATCCTCTTAAGCACCTCAGGACATGTTGCCCCCTTGTCGCTACGACACTTTGTGCTAGCGACCGTTTTCGGGGGCCCATTATTGAGTGTGCAAGTCACCCTCTGCCATTTTATCCGTGTAAATATAAACATTGATCAGGCAGGGGCCATAGTCCTTCCATAGTTCCAGGTAACCAGTACATTTTAGCCACCCAAACCTATATTCCAATATCTTTGTTTCCATGTTCTGCAATAGTCCTACACCAACCGGGGGTTGTCCTTGGGTGCACTTGTATAGTGCATACAGGGATAATCGCCGGTTGGTGCCACATTCCATTTAAAATAGTCTAAGGGGCCTCTGCGAGTTGGCTTCGGCCCCTCGTACGCCTTCCAAAGGTCCGGGACCCCAGGGTCCCGAGAAACGTCAAAGACTTACATAATAATAATAAAAATTGTTTATTTCTCACCACAAGCCAAAAAATACAAACAATATTTACATCATACGAAGTAGCCAACTATCCACTCCTATTGCAGTTCATAATTATATAATTTTAAGTCTCATCTTAAATGTAACTATAACTACACTATTGTATTAGGTAAGCCTGTGATAAAATATTATTGAAGTGTAAAAGTGTTTGTATATTTTTTAAATTAGTTAAACCTACTTACAGAAGAGGAGCTCGTGGCTAAGTAATAACAGCCGCACGGGTCGATCTATTAGGTTAAGCTACGCTTGCTGGGGTTGGTCTATGGATGGGTGACCATCTTTACATACCAAGACTCCTCCGTCCTTCGGAAAGCACATTAAGCCGTTGGTCCCGGCTGTCATTCGTGGGTCTTTGACAGTCGATACGGGTCGTCAGACGCCCGAAAGTCTGATAACCAGTCTTACCAAGGAATATCGTATTAGTAACTAGGCTGTGGAGGTCAGATAGGCAGTCGCTCTATGTAAAATACTGATATTCAGCTGTATCCGAAGTCGACCCCAACATAGTTGGGAAAACGCTAGACTGATTGAAAGCTACTTACAGAAAAAAATCGTGTGATTTGAGTCTGAGTCGAGAAAGACATTTGAGACGCTTGTAGGCTTGTGTCTACGTGCGTAGCAGCATCTTGCTACGCGCAGCTACGCGTATTGTTACAGGATTGCAGCACGATGACAAAAGATTACCTTACGAGTGTCAAAAATGGCCTCGTTTGAGCTCGAACTGGAATGTTTACTGGCAACAGCTAGCGACCACCATCCTAACTAATATTATGTTATTACTTTATTTCTATTACTATTATATTATTACCGCAAAAGTTTGTGAGGATGGATAGATGTTTATTATTCTTTCACGCAAAAACTACTGAACGGATTTAAATGAAATTTGGCACACAGATAGTTTATAACCTAGATTAACACATAAAATACTTTTTATCCGAGTATTCTTATGGGATCGAAACTTATGTGGTTGAAACCGCGGGGCGCGGCTAGTACTCTCTAAATCCGCATTAAAATAACACCGAAATTATATTACTTAACTTAAGACAAAGTGAACTTGAACATAAAACAGAATTATCGAACTAAAATTAAACTTCCCAAATATGATTCCCAACGGCATATTTCCGATGGGTACGGTCTTAAATCTACTTACACGTTTAATAATGTAGAAGTTATGCAGAGAATCGATAGTCGAGTTAAGGAAAGTGAAGTGCTTATCGCGCCAGTGACCTCCTTCCATTGTCTGGCGAGCGATCACACCCCATACGTATTGGATGTACAGATATGTTGTGGGGAGCCATCATTTTGAGGGAATATTTGAGGAGAGTTCTTTAAAATCGTATGCATAGTTTTCACACGTTTTAACCAGCTGTTCCGGCCGGTTTTTGTTTTTTTTTTTTCTGTAGTGCATCTCATAGCTGACCTCTGAGGTCATGACTATTTAACCGGTCAATCCTATGGTTGCCTTAAGCTGCTACACTCAAAGCCTCCAGCCAGGGGCATACAAACTAAGTTAAAAAGCTAGGTGAAGGCTCGCTAAGGGCACCCGCTGTGGGGTACGAGCCTCGGCTTAGGGCGTCACCGGAGGGAGGACATCAAAGATGGGACGGGCTGGAATGACCGAAGACTTGCGACGCACACATTTATATTCCGCCGTGCGCCCCTTGCATGTCGGAACTGGTGCATTTGGCGGGTGGTTGAAGACAATTACATGATATCTTTTCCTAGCCTACAGTGAGTATCATAATACATCATATCTACCTGATACTCCGACTCCTCATGTTTCCATTAATTATCCAGTCGGATGAAGAAATTCTAGTTAAAATTTTCCGCAGTAATTCCCGTCTGGTCGACCGCCAGCACCAACTATTAATTAGTACAGATGGGACACTCCGCAAATTCATTTAAATAAAAAGCGATTCTGCTACGACACAATAAAATGCAATGCAGGTCGCGCAGCGCTAATTACCTAGAAGTTGCCTCTCTTTCTATCGCATAACTCTTATATCTTCTGACTACGTTACGCCCACTGAATTCGACAAGTCGAGCCCGCCGCGTACCTGCTTGTAGTTTCATATCTAAAATGCGGAGTGTCCAATCTGTATTTATCTGTGGCTTTTCTGTTGGTATAATTATAATGAATGAGTTTTTTTTTTACTTTTCAAAATAAGAAGCGATTTCCATAATATAAATACACGTAGTAGACATGAAATTGTGATACCCAAATTTAGATTAAATAAAACAAGCAAGTCATTTCTTATAAACAGTATCCGCTTTTATAACAAGTTGCCAAAGTCTGTTACAGAACTTAGCGATGGGAAGTTTAAAACCCACATCAAACGTGTCCTTATCAAGAAATCATATTACAAAATTAAGGACTATGTTGAAGACAAGGAAGTTTGGCAATAATTTCTTCTGCACATGTGGCTTCCCTGGTATCTCATTAACGGCATAATTATGTAAGAGTCTATTAACTGCTCCCAAATTACCATGTTTTTTTTTTATATTCGTCCTTGACATATTCATCCTATTATTTGATATTATATACCTACGAGTTAATTTCAACTCTTTATTAGTGGCTTTTGTGCACATGATAATTATTCAGATTTATTATAGTTGAAATAGCAATAATGTAATTGCGTTTAATTAAAAGAGGTATTTATTTTTATTAATTTATGTATCTTTTGTATAGATTCTTTTCTATTTTGTGAATGTGAGAACACTGTAGGCTTAGTGGACTGTAGATTTGTTGACCATTTTCTATTTTCTTAAGTACCTGGTACTTATTGAAAGACCTAGACTGTCCTCCCATACCTAGTCACACTGTAATTTGAAAGAATTGTAGAAGCCAATTATTTTTAAAAGAGTAACCGTGGAGTTTCTTGCCGGCTCTTCTCCATAGGAAACGACCAATTGGAACCGTGCTCCTAGCTTCTGACGTTTCATAAGTGCCCATGTAGGTTTATGTGAAATAAAAATATTTTGAATTTTGGAATTTTGTATTTTTGATGAGCAAATCGCAAATACCAGTTGTTTTGACTATGCTTGGGGGTAGGCCTATTACCAGCAATGGACCCCGTTGTGAATTCGCCAGAAATATGATAATGATGAATAAGCAAACTAAACAAAACAACAGATTTGTCGGTTTATAATTGGAACATAATAAAACCTCTGCTAATGTGAGCGAACGGAAAATACTGAACCTAAATTGAAACATTTTAACTTTTAATTTAATTACATCGTTGGCGAACGTTTTAAAATGTATCCAATTATTTTAATTTTAAATTATCTAAACTATGTATAGACGACTAACTATCATATATATTACGTACAAGTATGTTAAGAAAAAAAAAGGACGAGCTCATTGGGCGTCAAAAATTCGTCCGCATCGCTGTCAGCTGGAAAAGTGCCCAAAAGGCTGGCAGCGTTGCCACGATGCTGATGGCATGGTGACTATTCAACTTTGTAATGTACCTAGACTCTCATAAAAATCAAATTGTTATGAAAACCGACCTTGCAAATTGAACACCAACAATCATTTTAACAACCCTTTTCTTTAGGCATTTTTAACAGGACATATCCTACTTTACCCAAAATTGTGGATGCCCTACGTACCCTCAATATCGGCCACCTATTGTACCTCCACCTTTGTTACCAAGTGGTAGGTTATTAATATATTTTTTGACGTATTGTCCCTGGGCAAACTCAGCTAAGTATTTTTGGGTGAAGCATAAATCATTGTTATGATTCCAGTGGCCGATATTAAGGGCTGGCTGGAAATAGGATTATCTATGAATTATTATTGTTGATATTAACGTCTCGGTGGGCTAAGATTGTTTGAGTTGATCGATTAATCTGAAAAGTCAACATTTGAGCTACATTAAGATTTAATTTTAAAAGTACTTCATAAAAAAAAGGCGTCGAAGTACTCGTCCGCATCACTGTCCGGAACGTGCCCAGAAGACTGGCAGCATTGCCAAGTTGAATGGCAATGCTAAGTTAAGCAGGAGCGGAGCCGTTAGTTAAATATAAATTAATCCTATACTGTTTGTATAATACATATTTGTTGGTATATAGATTTGTATTCACATTCTCGAAATCGGCTCTAACGATTTCTATAAAAGTTGCAATATAGGAGTTTACGGGGGCGAAAAATTTATCTAGTTAGGTCTCATATCTGGGAAAATTAGTTTTCTCCGTATTTTCACATGAGCAGAGCTCGGTCACCCAAAGTTTAGAACAAGATAATGAATAATGACATGACAATAATTACATTAGAATAATGAGCATTCTCTAGTTTCACCAGAGCAGAGCTCGGTCGCCCAGGTACTATGTAATTAACGCATATTGCATTGGTTGAGTTTTCGTCTTCTATTTGCAAGGATATTGTGGCTTCGATCATTGTGTCGATAATTAAAAACGTACCTACCCATGATTTTTAATTTTTTTTATTCATGTTGCCCCTTTTGTGTATGCGTAAGCATAATAATTAGTCTATAATGTTCCCACTGCTGGGACATAGGCCTTGGTGAGAGGGACTGGGCCGTAATCCATCACGCGGGCCCAGTGCGGGTTGGTAGATGTCACATTTCTTCGATTTTTTTATTCTAGGATATTGCCGGTTTTCTCACGATGTTTTCCTTCACCGTTTTGGGAACAGTGGTGATGAAATAATTTACATAAAGTAAAGCCTGTCAGGGTTCGAACCTACGACCTTCAACTCTTAAATCGCGACCTTTGCCACTGGGCCACCACTGCTGTCAAATCACATTTAAAATTTGAGAGAAGTCTATAATTAATTTGTATACTTAATATACGCTGAAGGTTACAGTTGAAAAAACAGTACTTAAACGTTTTTATCACTGTCTACAATTAAAATATATCCATAACCATTATATTGTAGTTTAAATATTCAGTTCAGATTAGTGATGGGTTAAAATCAGGTCATCTCGACCTTCAGGGGGCAAACAGAACCTTTTTATTTAAATGATTTATTACCGTAGACTTGAAACGAAAGTTTTATTACGTAAAAGTTTAATAGGATTGTTTGGAGGGTAAGTCTGAGTGAACGATGAGCTGGATTATTTCTCGCTTAGCTCAGACGCCCTAGTGTGAGTTTCTTTTAACCATCTCGACTTTACGCATCGACCGCGTTCGGCGCTCCAATTGGCCCTCCGCTAGTGAAGGCCAGTGAAGGGCCAGTCGAAACCAAAGTGAAATCAGCTGCTATTAATACAATTAAAACAACAACCCAACAACAACAACAAACCAACAACACACACACACAACACACACACACACCACACAACCACACCAACCACTCTCAACCACACTCAACTATTACATGTACCCAGTACTTATTCTGGCAAATAAGACATTAACTCATTCCCTATTATATCTATCCATCTCTCTATTACCATCTATATTAATAAACATCAATTGTCGTGCGTCTCACAATCTCACAAAAACTTGAAAATGGCTCGACGGATTTGATTTTTTTTTTGTTTTGTTATTTTCAATACTGGGGACGTTTAGGAAAAAAATAAATTAGGAAAAACCCAAAGAAACAGCTGAAAACTCAAAAAAATAGTTTGTATGGAAATTGCCCACCTGATACGAACGAAGTTCACAGGGTCATCTAGTTCAGAATAAATATCTAGAAAGAATTTATAATCAATCAGTCTGCCTAGTCTTTTCCCAATATTTTATTGGTACTATTTTACATGAAGCGAGTGTCTATCTGACCTCCACAGCCCAGTAACTGGGTAATACAATACCCCTTTGTAAGACTGGTTGTCAGATTTTCGGACTTCTGACGACTCGTAACGACTGTCAAAGATCCATGAATGACAGCCGGGACCAACGGCTTAACGTGCTTTCAGAGGCACGGAGGATTCTCGGTATGTAAAGATCCATCCACGGAGCCACCCTAGCAAGCGTAGCTTAACCTGTTGGATCGACCTGTGCGGCTGTATTACTTGGCCACGAGCTCCTACAAAAAAATTATAATAATAACTCTCCGGGAGTGCCGACAGAAGTGAAAACTTGAACAAGATCGCCTTGGTGGAAGAAAAATACTTGTATAGAACATTGGTCCGTATATTTATCTAAATAAAGAGCACAATCGCGTTTACAAAAAAAAAAAATACTTCCAAAACTTTTCCTATAAAGATACTTGCATAGAACATTGATCCGTAACAGGATATAAATAAAGAGCATAATCGCGTTTACAAAAATGTGGAGTCGTCATGGTGTCGCGAAATCAATGGTTTAGTCCCATCTCAAAAATGCCCAACGTATCTAAAGAATTTTCATTTCAACAAGTTTAATATATTAGATGGGAATTTCGACACTACAAAAAAAAGATCTTATATAAACCTTTAGCTTTAACGTTCATTGCGTTCAGATATTCATTATGATATTTTTTATTGGTAAAGCAAGCTATGTTTCCATGAGTATCAAGAGCTGTCATTCAATACAAGCTAAACTCTAGACCTACGGGGTAATTGCGTACACTTACAATGGGAATGCCCTTTCCTTTTGACACTTCAACAATATTCGTTGTGTCATTTACGATGATCAGACGAATTTTTCAAACATTTTGTCTTTAAATCCTAGGGATTGTGATTGAAAATGTGTTTTTTATTTTCGAAGTCTTTGGACTAGTTAATGTTCTTCACGGACGGTTTCGCTGCGATCAGACGCAAGAGTGCAGCATCCCTGTTCTGGAGAGTGCGTGCCAGCTCTAACAGTCTCCTGGTTGTCATTGCTAGCAAACTGGATTGCCCCATTATTCACTATCCGAGCTGTGAATTATGGGGCTATGAACTTGATGATGATGTTTTGTAAATATTAATAACATATTCTAGTTTGTAAGTAAATTGTTACTAACATTATGAATCGAGGATACTTTAAAATAAATGTTTATTATTTATGTGGGGTGCTGGTCTCATTTCAACTTCTTGTAGCTCCGTCTAAGGCTCATTCCTCGTTCATCTCACCACATAGCACCATCTCCACAGACGCTAGACGTCACAAAGTCGAAGCTATTAAAGGAACGCATCAAAACTGTGTAGAAGCTTTTAAATTGTAATTGTATGTAGTTCGAAGTTTCGTAAATTACGTCTTGTAAGTAAAGAAAAGTTCTGAGTGTTTTGCTCTGACATGTTAAAAGAAACGAATAATGTTTGCATGCATTTGTTTTGTGTACAGTTGACAACGTCTGTGGTAAGACGTACGAAGTTTCATTAGAATGCGAGGCCAGCCTAAATTGGTGTTGTTACTACTGCCGCGCGGCTTACTGTACCGATGAAAGTATAGGCTTGACCAGTTTTCTACATGTTTTGTTTTTAAAAAAAAATGGTGTTTTTATTATGTCGTTGCCCAAACAAATTCTTTGTCGGGTTCGAAATTGGAGGTGGTGAAACAGACCCTGTCTGTTATTGTGGATTACAATGTCTTCAAGTTAAGAGCCCATAGTCAAGGCTCGGATACCGGTTAAATTTTCAAACCATTATTATGTGCTTGACGCAAAAACCTTTACATTCGGTTTCGCTCGTAGAAACCGGTTTTTCTTTACCGGTTTTAGAGGAGTCTTTACATAAAGGTTTTTTCGGATTAAACGGTTTAGAGCAATATTAACCGGTTTATTGTTTAGATTTTGTTCAGCGCGGCATCCTCACAAGTAGTCAACATGTTTACCGACATGCGGTTCGTCGTATAAACCGGTTAATTTAGGTTAAAATAAAGTTCTTAAAACGTTCACGTTCTTAAGAAAAGTTCGGAGTAAAACCCAAATAAACTGGCTCCGAGCCATCCCCATAGTACCGCAGCTCAAATTCACTTTTATTTAACGAAGACAAAATTACTTGGGTTTTCGTTGTTGACAAGAACTAATACAAAATTATAATATTACTGAACTTTACAAATACTAAAGGAACATTAAATAGAAAAGATAATGTGTATCCACGTAGTATGAATTAATAATATGGGAAAATCGTTTGTTTTTGTCTTTTGATTTATGTTTTGTAAAGTAGGTATTATTACGTATATTATACATTAACTCACGCCTTCCCATGGGAGTAGGCAGACACTACAGAACGCCACCTGCTACGATCCTTACATACTTACTCCTTTTCCTTCGTTTACGTTCATACATTTGATCATACGCGCACGTCGGCGTGGGTTGTGAGTACTAATAGGTATTATTATTTTAGAAGAAATCTATGTCTGTGATGTATTATGGGGGACGTGTCCCCCCATAGTACAGCATTATGCTGAGTCAGAGCGAGGAATCATTCTTGTCACTACTCGACGTGCAGCTAACGACTATTTCCGCGGGAGGGCCCTGGAGACCTGTAATACAGGTTTTTATTTAAACCTACTTCAGGCACCAATCTCTCACAAAGCTAGCTCCTTGTTCGTGCACTATTGTCAAAAACTAACATTAAGAACATAACTTGTGTAGAGAAAATAAACGTCTTATATTATTATTATATTATAATAACATTTCCAAATAGAAAAAAAAAAATGAAAATTATAAAGTTATTGCTATTTTTGTTTTCTGCTCGTAGTTATAGATATTTTGGTACTAGGTATAATTTTTATTTGTATTTATTCGAGTTAACTTATCTTTTTATTTGCACGTAATTCAAATAAACAAATTTTCCTTTCATTTCGATTTGTAAAGTTAAGTTGCGCTTGTCGCGGTGAGTTTATAGATGGGTGACCGTTGTTGACGATTATGGCCTCTCTGAGGCCCAGCAAATGAAACGATAAGTATCTATAGGCTGAATATAAACGTCGAGATTTAACCGTTCTTTGGGATGCCAATAGGTACACCATAGGTCCCGTGTGTCATGTTTTAATATCATGATAGTCAAGTACGTAGAGTCCACGCCACCACTGAAGTCCGGCGGAAAAGTAGTGGAACTACATTTTTTAAAATGCAATTTGATGTAATGACATTAGACACTAGGGCGTCTATCGGACTTGAGTGGTGGCGCGGACTCTAGCTTTGCTGTCCCAGTTTGAGTCCCCGGTGATCACACACCATCATAAGGGCTGCCTAATATTTACCTATACCAATAACATTTAAAAAAAATGTTAGGAATCCTAAAAGTCAAAATTCTGAAGTAAAAATTAAACCAAACCTTTAGAACAACGTGTTTTTCTCTTACATTTTATGCGTATATGTTGAGTAAGGACTGGGAGCCCATCCATTTGTCAAGTCACTGATTATTTGATGACGCATCACTTAGCCAACCTTCCCTCTGATATTTTATTCCCTCCTCCCAAGAGTGACTGTGGTGGAAGGTCAACATACTACGACTGTGTGTCACACCGATGTGTGTTTATAATATTTGTGAAGATTATAATCATACATGATGTTCGGTGCCATGTCCTTAAATCTGATGTAAAATCGCTTTAGAACTACTAAACTTATCAGCTTGGCTGAGATTTTAGGAACCACGCTTAAAGGTGAATCAATAAACCCTGTTGTCAGGTGTAGCAACTCCATAAGTTTTTTAATCTATAAAACAATTGAAGAGTAGGTACTGTGGCGTCATCTACAGCGCCACATGTGAACTAAGCATCACACTTGTACGGTGCACGTACATGGTTTTCAAATATGTATTTTTTATGTAATAAGTTTGTAAGTAGGCTCGTGTATTTGCACTTTGATCGTGACCTACATTTGGAAGTGCATTGACATACGGCGGAGCCTAGATGATGCATTTTTGTACATAATTTAATTAGTGTTCAATTAGACGTGATATGAGCCGGACAACTTGCATTTTTATTTAGATTCATTCCCGTTGAGAACTCATTGACATTCTTTGCATTTTATTGATATTTTCTGCATACTTGCATTTTGCAATTACTTTGACGTTAATGTTTAGTTAGTACGCCGAACAACACTGACGTCACGCAAAATCCCACATCGCGCAAGCAGAGTTTACCGTGCGACGAGTATAATATACAACGTCCCGACATCAATCGTCGGGTAGTTACCCCCCAGATACAACATCCAGCTGGTTGGAAGATTTTCCCTTTTCTATAGAGGATGAGTGAACTTTACACCCTGTTCCTGATGTCTTTACAGTACTATTAATGACATCAAGTTTTGCAGCCAAAATGACAGACCTCGGAATTATCGTGTAAAATAATTGATATTAGGAGAAATAAAGCATAAATAGATAAACAATTATTTAGACACCAATGCTGATCTTAGTTGCCTGAATTATTTTCAATGTAAATAAGAGGTACGCCTCAAAACTTGGCATTTTTTACGCCGGTTACATTTCGGTGTGACAGGCATCCTTTCATCTGTTGAAAGGATGCCGCTGTAGGAGGGTTGTATGTTCTTATTCATAATAGCGACGTTTTAACAAAAGATTGGGCAGAGGCTTCTTTCCGAAAAACCTTAGAAAAGTTAGCGTATTGTTGATTAAATATTTATCCTTTATTTTGTTATATGAGATATGGATAGTATAGTGGCTTGACTGCTTGATCTCAATGTCAAAATCAAATCATTTATTTCAAATAGGCCCATGTATGACACTTTTGAACGTCAACATTTACAAAATAATATAATTGATTCTAGTTGCCCCTTCCAAAAGGTAGTTTTCGTATGGAGAAGAATGGGCAAGAAACTCCACCATTACTCTTTTAAAATGTTTTACAATAGTTTGTATAAGTACGTACATTAGTTAAATAATTATATGTGAAGACGATACAGCTAGAATAAAATTACTATACCACAATAGGTAAAAAGAATTAAAAATGAAGCAACGACAGATAATTTAAATATGTGACAGATACACACATATTTACATTGTAAAAGTAGACGATTTTACTATTTTTTTAAAATTAATAAGTCAGTGTGCCTAGCTTCCTAGTTGATCCTAGTTATGGAAGTATGTAAAAATAGAATTGGTATTTCGGAGTACATAGGTGGAAGGTACTCTACCATCTCCTTTTACGCGTATTGGATGGAGGCGAAGTTGTGATCGAAGAGCGGAAGTAAAACTCCACTTGCAGATAATATTATTATAATTGTTGCCAAGTCATACGTCTCGAGTTCGAACCCAAGGCACGTATCTCTGACTTTTCGGATTCATGTGCGTATTGTATAATTATCACTTGCTACAAAAACGGTGGAGGAAAACATCGTGAAGAAACTGGTGGCATGCCTTTTTTTTTTTTTTTGAGGGTGGGAAATCATCAAATAACTTCTCCCGCTCTGGGCGGAGCAGGAGGGCGTGTCAGACTCTTACTGACTAAAACCCACCCGTGTTCCTTCGGTTGCCCTGTTGCCGGGGGCCACGATCTCCCTTTCGGTTTTCTTCGCAACCCCGGCAGGCATCGGCCCTAGTGGACCCCTTCAAATCTGCTGACATCTCTTTGAGGCGCGCGTGGAACACAACGCGCCGTCGACCCGGGCCTGGTCCTTATCGGACGGTGAGCCACCCATTGCTCACCGTCCGCAAGCCCGCGCCTACGGTGGCCGGAAATCGCCTTGCGATTCCCGACGCCCTGGGCGTCTTCTCCTCGGGCAGTTAGGGGCGTGAGGGCGCGAAATTTGCATTTCCCTCACGCGTTCCGCCTCCTCCTTCGCGAGCATTACCGCTTCGCAGAAGGAGGTGACGGCCTCCCATTTCCTCTCGCTCCGTACCATGGCCTGAACCAGGGCCGGACGCGAGAGATCACCGCCGAACTGGTGGCATGCCTGAGAGATATTTCTCGACGGCATGTGAACTCAAGTCAGAGGCCCATGGGCGGCTTTAAAACTCTGACACCAGGTTAGTCACTAACCACACGAGAAGAAGAAGAAGATTATAATAGTTAGATACACTATTTAGCGCATATAATTAATTAAACTAGTAGGTATAAAATAAACTAATGACTGAAAATGTAGTCCGTGTCCTGCGACGGTTGACAAGCAAGAGAGGGACGTTCTAATGGAACGCAATCGGTAGCGCCCCGGATCGTAGCTTAGTATAATAATTGTATTGAAATTTTGTTATATTGTGATTTATTCTGTTGCAGTATTGTGAAATTTTATTTTATGTACGTATTAGGGTTTTGCCTGAATTAAATTAAGTTTATTTTATTTAGTGGTGCCATTTAATAAGGGTGAGTTTCTGACTAACCTAAAAGTACTTATACAACATGTAAAAAAAAACCGTTGTACGGAAATCCTATACAATGTGATATCAGCATAAAGTGGAAATGTATAGCTTAATGTGTAGCCGTGTATACGAGAAGAAAAGTGTACTTACTTCTACTATTTTGTTCACTATTTTTTGTTCTACATTTTGTAATACAAATTGGTATTCCACGTACTATGACGCAGTGGACCTAAGATACAGTGATGTACATAATGTTGTGTACTTAGTTCGATTTGAAACTTCAAAGCACTTACCAAGTTCAGATCCACAGACACGCGGGATGATTTCCAAGATGGCGGAGCAGGAGGCGTCTTCGAAGCAGAGCTGCCTCGCCAGCAGACAGTTCAGGATCGCCATTGTGCCCTTTAGACCGGGCCCTGCGGAAGGAAAGGTGGAGATTAGGCAAAGATATTGATCTAAAGAACCTATAATATATCATTTCAAAATGAATAATGTAACCAATATTTAGTAACAATTTTTTATTTATTTAAAAGAGCGTCCGTGGAGTTTCTTGCCCGTTCTTCTCCATAGGTTAGAGTTTGTTTCAAACTCAATTGGGATTTTTGGACAAAGGCTACTATGGGAGTTTAACGACCAATCAGACGCCACATTAAAAACTCAGTTGGTGGACTCTGCTTTTGTCATCGGGCTGCTACTGAGAAATTTATGTTGGAAAAACCCAATAACACTTTGCTCGACCTGGAAATCGAACCTAGGACCTCATGCTCAGTAATACCGCTTGTGACCACTAGACCAAAGAGGCAGTCAATTAATCAAGGTTGTGGAATCATTAACTATTTATTTTAGAAAGTTTATCTGAGCACCTAAGAGCAGATTAAAACAATGACACCAGACAACTAGGTGAAATAGAGGCTGCATTTCACCTAGTTGTCTGGTGTCGTTGTAGGCTTAAGTTACTGCGATCGTCATAGCACTGTTCATAACCGTAAAATATTTGCATCCTTGTCTCCACTACTCCATTGCCTACTCAAGGATTCATATTCGGTACGGCTCTCAAATCCTTCCATATCCTGAAGGCACGTCTTCCCTACCATTACCGCGCCTTCCGATCTACTCCTTGATATGCAATGGCCTCTATAGCCCCATGCAACATGAGGCTCCAGGGGCTACTGCAAATCTTGGGGTTCATTCGATTTATCGAGTCTGATTAAACCACGCTGTGATCGGTGCATTTCATGATTTCATTCGAATGACCGATAACACTTAACATCACGCCTCAAATCAAATCAAAATTCAAACTAATTAGGCTGAGAATCAGCACTTTTGAAACGTCAAAATTACATAAGACTGTCCCCCAAAACGCCCGCCCTTCACCACTTCTTCGTTCTTTAGCTGGGAAGAAGAAGTGGCGCAACAAACTCCCCAGTAGCACAGCTGTCTGTTCAGTTAGAAAAACTTGATTATTTATTTCTTATCTAATTATATTTAATTATACAATAGTATGCAAAATAATTAACATTATGTAAAAATGGCCCGTAATCCGTGGGTCTCCGGAAGGTTTAGGCAGAGGTCTACCTAAGTATTGACTGACTGATGAGTAATATGAGTAATGACTGACGGAAAGTTGTCTAATTAACTTGGTAAGGTATATATAAAACTGCGTATCATAATTAGCCTCTAATGTTCCCGCTGCTGGGACACAGGCCTCTTCTCTTCAAGAGGGAGTGGGCCGTAATCCACCACGCGGGTCCAGAGCGGGTTAGTGGATGTCATATGTCTTCGAATTTTTGGTTATCACGATGTTTTCCTTCACCGTTTTTGAGAGCGGTTCGTTGTCCGTTTATTCATGTAAAATGTTCATTTTGTTTTCAGGAAAAGTAGGTAAGTAAGCAAGTTGCAAGTATTTAGTATCGATTTCTGAATAAATAATAGCTCTAACAAATGTTTCATTGACCAACTAAATTTCAAAACGAAACTTCGATTACATCATTAATAATATCCAAATAAAGTTTCAAATAGAAAATAGAAACTAAAATCGTTTTCAAAGGACTATAATTCAAATCTAAAACTAGTGGAAAACATGGTAATTCAAGGAATCGGAGCAAATTGGAAATATATCCAGGCCGCATATTCAGGAATGCTGGTTCAGCGTTTTATAAGCGCTGAGACGAGGTCGAACTTCTAGTAGGTATCTACTATTTTATGTGATTAAAGTAGGATACAGTACTGCTTTTTTAATGTCTCGGGAAACGAATTAGAGTAGTTCTTGTTGCAATACTATTAGCCTTACATTCAAATAACATAACTATTAAACTTCAAGTATATATTATATCCTTTAGCAATTACAGACATGCTTGGATTAGTGTTAACGTTAATATTATTTTCTTCATATTGCGAATTTTTGAAAACATCTATCTATACATAATCAGCCTATAATGTTCCCACTGCTGGGAGTCAGGCCTCCTATGTGTGAGAGGGAGTGGGCCGTAATCCACCACGCGGGCTCAGTGCGGGTTGGTAGATGTCACATGTCTTCGAATTTAGGTTCTAGAACATGCCGATTTCCTAAAATTGTTTTCCTTCACCGTTTTGAGTGAAATAATTAACACTAAGTGGAGCGCCTGTAAAGTGTCGAACCTACGACTTACACTCGTCAGGTGCGGCTGTTACCACTGGACTACCAGTGGTCTTTTAATGTATATGTGTTAATTTGTGCAATATAATTATTTAATCAATCAATCTATTATATTATTTTCTCTCTCATAAAACCAACAAAAACTATGCTTCACAACATTACTAGTATTTAAGAAACGAGTAGCAAAATTAGGAAACCTAATTCAACTCGCCCCAGTTTGCACCACGCCTTCAGTTGTGCCGGAGCAGAATTTTTATTGACGCATCCGAAACACCAAAATAGCTGCCGGCAGAGATTCGCGATCGATCGCCGAATGGATGCAGTTTTAAAGCTTTCTGTTTGTCTAAATGTTAGTGGAAATACTCCTCGCCTTTCATAGTTCTATTTCCTATTTCGTATTTATTGGCTCGCTGAATGTTCGAGTTGTTTCGTTTATTCGATTTCATGATTGGCTGCGAATGGCTAATGTGTTTTTGTTATGACGTTTCTTTTTGGATTTAGTAATAAAATGTTTGGATCGTTTTTGAAGTTTATTAGCGTGTAGAAAAATATCCTATTCGGTACTGAGTTTTTGTTTAGTGGGAAGAGTAAACTAGTCCTTTGCAGTTCAAGTTTTGGAATCTTAAAAAAACCGCTATCTGTGCAATAATGAGACCCAAAACCATCTTCTTCTTTTCGTGTGGTTAGTGACTAACCTGGTGTCAGAGTTATAAAGCCGCCCACGAGCCTCTGACTTGGCTTCACATGCCGTTGCGAAATATCTCTCAGGATGTTTTCCTTTATCGTTTATGAAGCAAGTGATAATTATACAATACGCATATGAATCCAAAAAGTCATAGGTGCGTTGCCTTGGGTTCGAACTCGATACCTGTGACTTGGCAGTCCGACGGTCACATCACTAGGCTATCACTGTTACGATGATAACGACATTATAACATTCATTATCTTCTTCGGGGAGGTAGACAAGATAACCTTGTGAAGAAAGTCTCAAAGTAGGTAAATCTATTGAGTAACCAGGCGCTTTTCTTTTACCATCATTATTAAAAACTTTAAATCACCTTGCCACCATATATCCCACAACACTTTAACTTCATTCTTTTCAAACACACATGTGCAGCGTCATGTAGACTCGGACACAACAGCGCCACTGCGAATATTTGTGTAGTAAAAATAAACATGTTTCCAGTCATATTACTGTTTTAATATTCTGTCTCGTTGCGGCATCTGCGGCCACTGCAGGCGACATCTGCCGTCGGTTGATGTAACTAAAATATAAGTGCATTCGATATTATCAGGGACTTGAAAGGTTTAAATGCTGCTATTTACAAAAACGCTACATGCGAAACACGCATCACCATGACGTCACGCAAAATCCTGCATTACGCAAGCAGTGTTTACCGCGCGATGAGTATAGACAAGGTTTTCCTTTTGATATCCCATAACTGTAGGGTATTAATGAGACCATGTCAAAAATCAACTGGCATAATATTCTTTTTTTTTTTCATTATATTCGACAATCACGACAATTTATAAAAAAAAAAAATCTGACTATAATTGTTCATAAAAAATAAATATATGACAACGTCGCATTTTCTTAGATTTTTATGAATTGAATGACAATAAATTACTCGTAAGTATTAATGAAACTTAGATACACACATCGAGAGTCTAGTGTAACGTTACCATAAAAATGTCAGTTGATTCTTTGACATGGTCTCGTTAATACCTTAGAGTTATGGGATAACAAAAGAAACCTTGTATACAACTTCCCGACATCAATCGTCGGGCAGTTGCCTACCAGAACCACACTCGTCTGGTCGGAGGATCCTCCCGTTTTTATAGAGAATGAGTGAATTTTATACCCTGATCCTCATACCTCTATAGAGTCAAAGAGCGGTCTATAAATTTACCCTACGTATCGTCACAAGAGGAGGCTGTTTGAGTGTCAGATCCTCGCGACAGACAACCTTACAACCTCTAGACCTACAAATCTATCAATTTAATATTACAAACAAACTCAATATTGATTGCAAACAAAAATAAAAGTCTGCAACATAGTAAATAAATTCTGATATGAAGCCCCTGAGTGCTCAACTGTCAAACATGTAAAAAGTACTCGATAAAAGTAAGTAAATAATTCTGTAACGCTCTTATTTTATTAGTTTTATTGAAGGTTAGACGATTAGCTTATGAAATCTTAAGTGCATTGAGTCTGATTTGTTCTAGTTTGTGTTTGATTTAATAAAAATAGTTGATTCGATTTTATGTCACATATTGATTGTCAATAAAGGTATGTTCACATCAACACCGCACGAGATAAGCGCGTTTTTTTTACGCTAGTGCGTCAGAAGGGGTTTAAACGCGATTTAGTGACCTTTATTCGTCAAGGGGGTAATTCTAACTGTCACACTAAACAACTTTTGCAATGAAACACATCCAAGAATATGATTCAAAAAACAAAAAAAAAAGGTCTGTACTGTTGTATACAGTCTATCTTTATAATGTGCACATATCAAAATGAGGGAATCTATGCTTAATTTTAACGACGATGGGTGTAAATATTTTATACGGAATAAAAAAATATTGTAACAAAACAGTGTAACTTTTAAACTAAATGGTCTATCGCAATGAACAAAAAAAGTGGCATTCCAGGAGTGCCGAAAGAAGTGAAAACTTGAACAAGATCGCCTTGGTGGAAGAAAAATACTTGCATAGAACATTGATCCGTAACGTAACTTAAATACAGAGTACAATCGCGTTTAAAAAAATGTGTCGTCATGGTGTCGCGATCAATGTCGAAATCAATGGTTTGGTCCCATCTCAAAATTGCCCAACGCGCCTAAAGTTTTCATTGCAATTTTTTAAATTTCTTTTTCCCTGTATAAAATTAAGCATAGATTCCCTCATTTCGATATGTGCACATTATAAAGACTCGCACTATAGGAATTCGATTATTTTTTTCACGAATCGGATATGATTTTCATGATGGAAGTTGTTAAAAATGACGGGTAGAATCACCCCCTTGACAGATGCAGGTATCTAAATCACCCTGTATATTAATGATCACGCTATTGTTTCCATTTGTCCGTTCGTAATAGCTATCAACGTTTTCTCAAGATTCTTTTACAACTCTAACTATCTCTTCACTCGAAATCTACCCATACATTATTTCTAAATAGTCAGTCTACTAAATATGTCCAATCATATCCACAAAGCAAATATTACCACGTTCGTCCCTGAATCCGAGCATACGAGCTCATTCACTGGCTCTCAAAATAAGCTACTTTATTTCCAGCACCGTATAGCCGACCAATGAATTATTTAGTTCAGCTATTTGTGAACAGACTTCGCGCTTAATATTCAGATAGTAGGATAGTGGTTTTGTTACTATGTTTTAGTAGAACCTATATAGCATAATCAACCTATAATGTTTCTGCTGCTGGAACATATGCTTCCTCTCTTCGAAAGGAGTGGGTTACACTCTACCACGCATGCCCAGTGCCAGTTGGTAAACGTCACATGTCGTCGAATTTTTGGTTCTAGGACTTGTTGGGTTCCTCACTATGTTTTACTTCACCGTTTTAAGAGCAGGAGGGATGAAATGATTTACACAAAGTAAAGCGCCTGCCTGGGTTTGAACCCACGACTTACATTACAAACGGAACCTGTGGGAATATTTAGTGCACAAGTGTGTATACACATACGGGTGCCCTCTCTCTTCCCTCACTCTCATAGTCCGATGGGACGGCAATCCGACACGACTGGAGAGAGATCAGGCGCAGGACCAATAGTATCACACCGCCAACTTCCAAACTCCGGGCTGTACTAAGAAATTTTTAATGGAAAAACCCCGGCAGTGTTGCACACACTATGCGACTGCGACAGTTCGGTGATAAGACGCTACGACAGGTTGCGGTCGACAATTTTCATACATTTTGTACAAAACTTTTGCCGTCACCTTGCAGAGTCGTAACTACAGGTTAGGGGAGTCGCTGGCACTTAGTTGTATATGATTGTCATCATTGGTAAAACAGAGTTATGCGAGAGCATTTGAAGTCCGTTCACTAAATGCAAATAATTGCATGCATCGTTGTGTACTGGCGGGCCTTTAAATATAATTATGATTAAATGATGCTTGCTGGGTTTGATTCGGGAGTGCCTCCGCTGCCGGCGCCGGCTCCCGAAAATAACGCCGTTGGGAATCACCATGACATTGCTGCCGGCAGCCGAGATTAAAAACATCGGCTGCCGCCACATTACATACTCTGCGGCCGGCACCGCCGGTTCCTATATTGGACACCGGCGGCGCGGCGTTTATGGAAACCCTTCCAGTATTCAGAACTGCAACTGATTGACTAATCGTAAAAAAAAAATATTTTCTATATATTCTAGTCGTTTTTGACACTCGCCGCCCGCTGCCGCGGCACCGCTCGCTTCGCTCGCTCGGTTTGTGCGTAGGAGGTCACAGTTCTAACTTAACGTATCCTTTTTTAACAGACTTCAAAAAGGAGGGGGTTCTCAACACGACTGTGTTTTTTTTGTATGTATTTTACGCGATTACTCCTCCAATTATAAATTGATTTTTATGATTCTTTTTTTCTTTGATAGGTCATACTTAAGAGGTCATAATTTTTTTATTAACTTTGCTTGTGTAGTTTTTGAGTTAGCTTCAATAATACGTATTTTTTTCCACTTAGGATGTGGATGATATGATAAGTTCCGGTCTCTGTTATTAACATAGCAGTTAGTGGTATTCTAATTTTATGTGAGGCACCACAACTAAAAAGTGACAAATACAAACTTTTTACAAAAAAAAAAACAACCGACTTCCAAAAAAACAAAACAAAGTGAAAAATAACTTTAATTTCTGTCGGTGGCAAAAACGAAAATTCAAAACCAAAGTCACCGACTTCTAAAATAGTTATTTTTCACTTTGTAGTATTTTTTTTTAGAAGTCGGTTGTTTTTTTTTACGAATAAAAATAATTAACCTCATCTAACTAGTTTGTTTTCGGGTATTTAGTACTTGATTACTGGAATATGGAAATAATTGATTATGGAAATATAATACTGGCTTTACTAAACTCAGCGCCGGCAGCTAATTCAGCAATCGGCGCCGGCAGTTAATTTGGAAGCCAGCGCCGGTAGCCAATTTGGGAGCCGGTGCCGACAGTGGAGGCACTCCCTAACATTTCTTATAATGACCTGGTTTCGTGTACAGGTTAACCAAAACTAATGGAATAAACTCGCCAATTATTGCATGGTTGTGAAATGTGTGAATCTCTCCCTACCCTTCTTTAGACGTGATGCTGTTATAATGTTATATTTAATAAACGCTACTTGTTGCTGCGCGTTAAAAAATAAAACCAGTTCAGTCTGTCAACGCCTTTATAATAGAAGCAAAAAAAAACATGACAGCCAGTGACAGCTTATGTTTACGCATAGCTTTTTGTGTGGGGTAGGTAGAATTACAGGCCGGGAAGATGTGCGTTTGCTATTGCAATATGATTGTAACTTGCAATAATACATCACTGTTCATGTGTTAATTGCTTTAAAGCCAGTGATAGCAGAGCCTTGATGAATAGTACGACGGTTCTGTCATTTTTCAGTTATGGTCGTGTTGTATGTGAAAAACAAGAAACTTCTATACTTCCATCAAATGTATTCTTGAAATAAAACGATCAAATACAAAATATAATTAAATTGCTTAATAAAACAAATATCTAGTCTCCTTCGTCACCACCTTCCTCTTCTTCGTCAAATTCACCTTCCTCCTCAGCCGTGGCATCCTGGTACTGCTGGTATTCTGATACCAAGTCATTCATGTTGCTCTCCGCTTCTGTAAACTCCATTTCATCCATTCCCTCGCCAGTGTACCAATGCAAGAACGCCTTACGTCTGAACATAGCAGTGAATTGCTCAGAGATACGCTTGAACAACTCCTGGATAGCCGTCGAGTTTCCAATGAACGTCGCAGACATCTTCAAACCTCGTGGTGGAATGTCGCACACAGCGGTCTTCACGTTATTTGGGATCCACTCCACGAAGTAAGATGAATTCTTGTTCTGAATATTCATCATCTGCTCATCCACCTCTTTCATTGACATACGGCCTCTAAAGACAGCTGCGACAGTCAAGTATCTTCCGTGGCGAGGGTCACAAGCTGCCATCATATTTTTTGCGTCAAACATCTGTTGAGTCAACTCTGGAACAGTCAGAGCTCGGTATTGCTGGCTTCCCCTAGACGTCAGCGGGGCAAATCCTGGGATGAAAAAGTGCAATCGAGGGAATGGAACCATATTCACAGCCAGTTTCCTGAGATCAGCATTCAATTGGCCAGGGAATCTTAGACAAGTGGTGACGCCAGACATAGTTGCTGATACCAGATGGTTCAAATCCCCGTAGGTCGGTGTGGTCAACTTGAGAGTACGGAAACAAATATCATAGAGGGCCTCGTTGTCGATACAGTATGATTCATCAGTGTTTTCCACTAGCTGATGCACAGACAAGGTTGCATTGTAAGGTTCTACTACAGTATCCGACACTTTGGGCGACGGTACTACACTAAAAGTATTCATAATACGATCTGGATACTCCTCTCGAATCTTCGAGATGAGGAGGGTTCCCAAGCCGGCGCCTGTGCCTCCTCCCAGGGAATGTGTTAGCTGGAAGCCTTGAAGACAATCGCATCCTTCTGCTTCTTTTCTGACCACATCTAGGACAGAGTCTACTAATTCTGCGCCTTCCGTGTAGTGTCCCTTGGCCCAGTTGTTTCCTGCGCCCGACTGCCCAAAGACGAAGTTGTCAGGTCGGAAGATTTGTCCGAATGGTCCCGAGCGCACGGAGTCCATCGTGCCGGGCTCCAGGTCAACGAGGATGGCTCGAGGAACGTACTTGCCGCCCGTTGCTTCATTGTAGTACACGTTGATGCGCTCCAGCTGAAGATCGGAATCTCCGTGGTAGGTCCCAGTGGGATCAATACCATGCTCGTCGGAGATCACCTCCCAGAACTGAAATAGATAATCAATGTCAGTGTCAAATGCGGTGCATACTGGATTGCTGTGGTTTGGCAGAGATTTTAGATTTAATCGAATTTGGAGGCAAAAAGCTTGTCATCGAGATGGCTTTAATTTTTACACTAAATTCTTGGGATTGATTCTAGCCTTCGCGGAAATAATCGTACCCAATCAACAGGGAATCTTGCTATTTCTCCATGTAATATAAAGCAAAATAGAATTTTTACCTTAGCACCAATTTGGTTGCCGCATTGGCCAGCCTGTATATGAACTATTTCCCTCATTATTAGTATTAAAACTTAGAACAAAGATCTTTCAACGCACACCGACCGTTTATTAGGAACTATGTACGACCTACAAGAAGACCGCACCGACATAAAACAAATGCGCAGTTCGAAACTGAATTCAAATGATATTTTATTTAAATTGGTATTTATTTTTATTTTGGAATGAAAACTTTTTTGTTATAGAGGGATATTTTAAAAAAAGGTTGGCTATTAATTAAATATTAAATGCCTTTTTCAGTGCCCGGAAGCACTAGACTGGTTTCACATTTGTCCGGGAGACCAGTACGGGCCGCCCGTATGGGCTCCCGGAACTGAGACACACGTGAGACGCTAGAAATTTTTTTCACAGTGACGCGGATTGGTCCGTACGCGACCCGACCTGGGTAGAGCCCGTACAAAATTACTCATAGACGTTTTTGTACACCCTCGTTTCAGAGCATTGCGGGCGCAGCGAATGTACGCTGTAAACAAATAAATAAATGAACAACAAATAAATGAATTAATTTGCCAAAGCAGTCAACCATATCTTATCCGGAGGTGATTAAAATTAAATATTGCCAAACTTGATTTCAGGACCCTTCGGATAAATCTTCGACTTCGTCTTCTGGCAGTGGGGTGCCAAAAACAACTGGGCTAAGGGACACTACACAGTATTAGATGTGGTTAGAAAACAAGTGGAAGGATGCGACTATCTACAAGCCAACTAACACATTCCCTGGGAGGAGGCACAGGCGGTCGCTCGGGAACCCAACTCATCCGGAAGATTCAAGAGGAGTATCGAGATCGTATTATGAATACTTTTCGTGTAGTACCATCGCTCAAAGTTTCAGATAGTAGGACCTTACAATGCATCCTTATAATGCCACTCCACGAAGGAATATTTAGCCTACCATATATAAGTCTACCATATCTATCCGGAGATGATGAAGTATTGGTCATCAGCATAATTTTTAAGTAAATGCAAGTTTCTTCGCAAAGCCAGATGCCATCAGAACTGTATAAGATTTAATATGCAAGCCTGAAGAAGCTAGAAGATTTAGATTCATACATTCCAATAAAATTATCTACTCAATCTTATATAACTTTGCTCGCATAGGAAATATTGCAGTGCAAAATCTGGGGCAGGGCCGCGTAGGGGCCACGATTCTGTATGCAGGTTATACCCGTTTTCATTTTTATTTAGGGATTCATTTAGGTTTCACTTAGTTGTCAGTAAAAACGGGCATTAGACTCCTGAATTAGAAAATACAATAGACGTTGATATATTTAGTAATCAGTTCCGCTTAACTATGTATTTATTCCTAAAGAGATAAAATCCTGTAAGAAATCAACACGTGTTTCACCTCTCAACGAGACATCCTCAGGATGACGATTGACTTTTCGCGAACCCGAACACGGCGTGTTGCCATGCCGAGCGAGTAGCGCTCGGTAGTATAATAGCTAAGCGGAACTGTTTACTAAACATATCAACGTCTATTTTATTTTCTAATTCAGGAGTCTAATGCCCGTTTCGCTGTGCTTTTTATATTATATGTGTTTCCCATAGATGGATGCGTATAGGACATTATCATGTGTAACGATTATCCGCGAGCTCTGCATCTGTGAGCCCAGTTCAGCCCAGGAACCCTCAATCTACTCTCGCATCGTCAACAACAAACAACCAACGCCATCTACCGGTATTTAATGCAACTAGTGTAACAGCAGACATGATGATCTACTGATGCAATCTACATAAGAGATTTAGTAGCGCCATCTATCAACTTATAGAGACACTAAATGTTGTGATCATTTTAAATATTAATAACTTGTCCTTAGCATTAATGTTTCTCTGAGCATTAATTTATTATTTTGAAAATAGTACTGTAAATCATACTTAATTATAAAAATGTAGCTTATAAACCTATAGCTTTCATTCTTATAATATATAATACTAGCTGCGCCCCGCGGTTTCACCCGCATAAGTCTCAATCCCGTAAAAATATCGGGATAAAAAGTATCCTATGTCCTTTTCCGGGTCAAGGTCTATCCATATCCCAAATTTCATTCAAATCCGTTCAGCCGTTTTAGCGTGATGTCGTGACCAAGGGAAATAGGGATTCATTTTTATATATATAGATTTTTGCTTTTAATTTTGTTATCAGTATGTCAATTTATGTAAGTGCTTCGAATATTTTACAAAAATAAAAAGGGGATGGTAGTTTGACTTCCTGCTGAGACGGTACCTTTGGCTGGTGATTGTGCTGAGCGCTTAGTCTTGTAAATTTTGGATAATTTGGATTATATACCATCTAAGTGTAAGTGAGTGTACCTATATTGTTTCATTTCCACTTCTGGATACCCATTACTCATGTCTCAGGCAGTGAACTCTGCAGAGACTGACCGCCTCATCATGTATAGAAGAAAATTGGGATAAGGGCAGGATTAACCACTGCTGGGCATAGTTCTATCTTTGCTTGTGGCAATTCCCAAGATCCTGTTCCAGCCTCATCCCCATGATGAAGTACTATTTACTGTAAAACGCTATTTATATTTGACGAGAAGTACTTTTACGCTACGCTATTTATATTATACCCAAGTCCCTTTAGCGTGGCAATAGCGGTCATTGCCCTTTTCCTAATATCTCTCCGTAGGAACTTAAACAATAAACTATATATGGCTTTTCGTTATTGGCACATGTTGAAGAGCACGATAGATTTAGGACGTTAACGGACTCATCATCTGCCTAGAATTTTCCGAACTATGTTGGGGTCGGCTTCCAGTCTAACCAGATGCAGGCAAATACCAGTATTTTTACCTAGAGCGACTGCATATGTGACCTCCACAACCTAGTTATTAGCTAACACGATACCCCTTGGTAAGACTGGTTGTCAGACTTTTGGGCTTCTAACTACCCGTAACGACTGTCAAAGATCTACAAATAACAACCGGAATCAACGGCTTAACGTGCTTTTACGAGGCACGGAGTGGTCTGGGTATGTAAAGATGGTCACCCATCCACAGACCAACTGCGGCAAGCGTAGCTTAACCTGATCGATCGACCCGTGTGGCTGTTATTACTTAGCTATAAGCCAGTTAATGGACTGTATTTCAGTTTTGGAAATAAAGAATGCTAGAAAATAAAGGTGGGTCAATGTCCGCTATTGCCACGCTATAGAGACTCGGTTATAGACTAGTGGGTTAGTTTCTGATTATGTAATACCTTTTAAGCCACCTTTAGGGTTGAAACAGTCGATGGGATGAAAGGGAAGACGGATGAATTAACATTTGGTATTGAGATGAAAGCCGCAAAGAGAGTGGACATCTGGATTTAGTTGTGGTTTTTTGCATGTTTGAGACCTTATAATGTCGACTTGGCTTAAATAAAACTATCAAATAAATAGTAAGAAAAGTAATGTACTTGCGTTTGCCAGGAGGATATTTTTTAATAGCACTGTGCTCTGCCACTTGAGATATAACCACTTTTTTGTTCCACCAGTTACAATGAGTTCAGGGGTCAATGTTATTTAAACTTTTACACTAATAAAGAGGTAAAAAAAAATGCTTGTTTGTAAGTAGTAATCTCTGGATGTAACTGCGGCGTACATTTTGACAGTTCAACGACATTCATTGCGTCATTTACGTTGTCGAGCAGACAAATTTTTCGATTATTACAAAGCAATGGATTAGCAATGACCTTCAAATTAATCAAAATGTGATTGGAAGTGTGTTGCGCATTATGGTGGTGATAGGATTTCAAAAATTGGTTCTATGATCGAAAGGTACACCATAACTGAATTCTATAGGATAATAATTATGTCTGTTATGTGGTATAGAAGACTGACTGCCACGTGGACGAAGTCGTGGGCTAGTACTCAATAATGAAACAGGCTTTTCATTATTGAGTACTAGCTTCTCCCCAACAAAAAGCGCGAGCGATAAGGCCGCCCATTGTATATTTTGTAGTGTTTGATTTATTTTTTGTTATATATTTTTGTGGTGTACAATAAAGTATATATAAATAAATGAAAGAAACAAAAAAATAAACTGCCTAGCCTTTTCCCAACTATGTTGGGGTCGGCTTCCAGTCTAACCGCATGCAGCTGAATACAAGAGAGACTGCCTATCTGGCACACAACCCAGTAACACGGTAACACGATACTTCTTGGTAAGACTGGTTGTCAGACTTTTGGGCTTCTGACTACCCGTAACAACTGTATAAACTGTATAAAGGACAGCCGGGACCAGCGGCTTAACGTGATTTCCGAGGCACGGCGGGGGCTCGATATGTGATGGATGGTCACCCATATACGAAGCGATCGCGGCAAGCGCAGCTTCACCTTCGATCGATTCGTGCGGCTGTTATTATTTAGACACGACTTCCTATACATCGAAAATGTTTCATACAGCTAAAAGCAGATCATTGTTAGTACATTATAATGTATATTCCTTCAAAATTGCTCAAATAACTGATGCACAGGGGAATTTACGGAGTAAACCAGGCACGTTCAACCTTGCGTCGAATATTATGCTTCATTTCATCCCTGTTTTAATGAAAACCCGTATTTGATAAAAGCTTTGTTTATTTATGCACTAGATTTTGTCTGCGGCTTCGCAAGCGTGGAGATCGGAAATTATCCCACGGAAACGTAGTAAAGCTCCAGTCGACATGATTTTTTCCGACATGTTCAACAATCATCGTCATATTCCAGCCATTTCACACAAAACGTTTAATGAATTATGTACCGTAACCTTCCTCATGAATCACTTCATCCATAGTGAGAACCGTATGAAAATCCGTTCGGTAGTTTCTGAGTTTATCGCGTTCAGACAGACAGACGCGGCGGCGAGACTTCGTTTTATAATAAGTAGTGATAGTGATTGAAATATGGTTGATATTGTGTTGTTTTCGATAAATGAATGGGTTTATTTCCTCTATACGAACTATCCAATATAATTCTGAGTATGGGCAAATTATTTGTTATTGGATGCACCGCATAATGCTAGGCTTAAATGATTATCATTCCGATAAAATTATGTAGGTGGTGAAAAACTTTAATGGATGATTTTCATTGCTATTTAAAATCTGAAAATTGATCATACCTACATCCATTTCGCATGTTTTTTTGCAGTGGTGTACCTATATAGTGTATCCACATTTTGCCAGCTATGTTTAAGTCCCATATAATAGGGGGCGAGCTTATTGCCATCAACCAGACACAAATCCAGGTTCCGGCTGCCACTGAGAAGTTCCTTTTAGACAAATCCAATAACACTTTTCCCGACCTTTTTTTTTGAATGCGAAATTATCAAATAGCTTCTCCCGCTTTAGGCGGAGCGGGAGGGCGTGTCAGACTCTTACTGACTAAAACCCAGCCGTGTTCCTTTGGTTGCCCTGTTGCCGGGGACTGCGATCTCCCTTTCGGTTTTCTTCGCAACCCCGGCAGACTTTACCCGACGGGGATTCGAACCCAGAACCTCAAGCTGGCCACCACTAGATCAAGGAGGTCCGTAAAATATCTGCTGACATTTACTAACGCTAATATTTTCAGAGTCAAGCCAGTTGGCCCTCTAGAGTCATGCAAAAAAAGAACATCAATTTAGTCCGTCAGTCATATAATAAAATAAAAAAATAGACACGTGTTTTTTGCTTTATCATATTAATAAAAAAATACTTTGATAAAACGCTTTAAATTGGGTAGTGGGAGTCCCTACGTCACAAGTAAGTATAAAATCTCCATACTCGTGACGTCATGCCACATTTTAATTCAATGCATTGCTCCAATCTTTTGATTATGTGATAAAAGACGTGTCCAATATTTTTTTATAATGTACATGAAGGACAAAAAAAATAATTGTCGTCATCCCTATTATGTTTCATTAGTAAAGGCTTGATGGTTTAAAAAGTTTCAACTAATTATATAAGTATTCACAAAGTAAATATGTTCGTAATAACAGGGGAGATTATTATATTATTATTTTTTTCTTAAGGAGAACGGAATCTCCCATCTTTTGATACGGAACCCTAATATAGTGACCTGCAATAGGCTCAATTTACATTGCCACGTAACGGAATAGAAGCTAATTTTTGAAACGATATTGGACCTACATAGCAAAATGAACTTTATGTTAATTTTGTAACGTACAAACTAGATATGACTGTTATTGTAACTGCGGGAATTACCGAGAATGCGCGAGAATTCTCCGGAAAACGCGAGGCCTGTTATTTCGCTCGTATCTGGTTTGTAAGTTATACTATTGACATAAATTTCATTATGCTTTGCACAAAAAAAAATCGCTTCCATTCCGTTCCGCAGCAATATAAATGAGCCTTACTCTATAAGTAGCAGCATTTTACATGAGGGCGTCATCGTGACCCACTAGCCTCGTTCGCCTTTTAGAAGAACGCGAAAAGATACGGCATTCATACACGTGACATCACATAGTCGTTACGTAGTTGTGACGTAGTCGTCACGTAGTCTTCACGTGTCCCTAAAGGGTTGGACAGGTTAACGTACTAATAATAAAATATAAATGTATGCAGGTGGAGAGTTTTAAGTTTTCTATCCATATTAATAATAAAGCTGAAGAGTTTGTTTGTTTGAAAACGCTAATCTCTAACTGCCAGTTGGATTTAAAAATACCTTTTGGATTTGATAGCCCTATTCTTGAAGAAGGTTACCTATAGGCTATTTAACATCACGCTACGACTCTTAGGAGCTCAGCAAAAAGAAAAAAGATAATAAGAACGCTAAGCGTAAAAGAAGTAACAGCGCTCGCGCGGGCGATGCGACGCGACGCAGTGGGTCACGGGAACAAGAATATTCACACAACTGACAATTCAAAACAACTGTAATGCCTACACATAAGGTTCAGTTTAGTCTACAACTTCATATTTTTTAAGACTTTTTCAAGTGTACTAGTGAGTCTAAAATCAACTTTATTTACACTTGCATAAAATTGATGTTTGTTTTAGTGGAAATAACATCAATTGTAAAAGGTTATAAATGACTTCATATACAGGGGCGAGGAAGGGAGCTTAGCAAGATGAATAACGTCATCTGTTTTTACCAGACTTCGGCAAAGCCAAAGGAGGGTCATTCTCAACGGAAAAATTAGAAATACGGTGTCAAATGAAGTTAGCTAGCAAAACTCGGCTATCGGTATCAATATATAAACACGATAAAAAAATAAATGATCTGATGTTTTCTTTTTGCGGGTCAACGACAGCTGATGGTAGATATGTTACTTAAAGTTTGAATTCGTTTGTGAGTTTGAATTATTTTATTGTGCTTAGAAATCAAAATCAAAACGTGTGTTAAGTTTACTTTAAAAAAAAACAGTTAATTTTTTTAAACAGAAGTTTAAAGTGACAACACCGACTGGGTCGATGACCCCACAACAAAACCATCTAATTAATTTATTTTATTTGTTTTTATTCTAATTTAATATGACCTTGTTTAAATATAGAAATGGCTTTAACCCTTTCCTATAAAATGGCCCTAGTCAACCAAAATAACCATTGTTTTTAACCCCGACGCAAAAACAGGGGTGGTATAAGTTTGACCGCTATGTCGCCGTCCCTGGAGAATAAAATGATAACTACAAAAGCGCAATTTATCAGGAAAAATAAAAAAACATGTTTTCGTCGATTGCTCGATAAATAAATGGATGTAGAGAGATGATTGTCAGCTTTGAAAAAAAGTTATTTTTTCGCACGAGAATATATTCTTTGACTGCTTGTCATGCTAACAAGTGGGAATACATTTTGATAATATTATATTAACACTTTTATTCTCGTAATTTAAGGCCTGTGTTAAATGTTCGAATACAGTATTCGAAGAAAATATTACAATAGTAATATTTTGTAACTTTATTATAAAAATTACGAAAAAAAAATGAGCAGGTGTACTAGCACCCACAGATTCCAAAAATGACATAACACTAAGATAATGGCAGTTATCATTTTATTCTCCGGGGACGGCGATGTGTGTGTGTCTATCCGTGGCACCGTATCTCTTAAACGGGTGAACCGATTTGAATACGTTTTTTTTTAAATTTGAAAGCAGGTTTTCTAGCGATGGTTCCTAGGTATGTTTTATCAAAAGCGGTTCTGCCGTTTGAAGATTATCAGCTCTTTTCTAGTTGATGAATGGATGTGAGTATCGTCCACAGGTCTGATCCATATGGAATCGGGTATTCTGTTACTTCAATGATATGAGAAGAACATAGTAACCCTGAACTGATGCTGTATCATCACCTGGAATTTGCAGGATACCCAACTCCCTTACCAACTTACAGCACAGGTATCGTGTTTGGGCTCATTGGAATGGTCTCGATGAATGGGTTATAGATAGATGGTGAACAAGGTCTGGTGAAGGAGTAGGAAAGAGAAATGAGGAAATTTATGTGTCGGGGAGTTTTTAAAAAACTGTTAAAATGGTTTTTTTTTTAATGTCGTCTTATCGTGTACATTAAATTTTACCTCTCCTTTTGATTGCCTTGTTGGCCTAGCCAAAATAGCGACTATTGAATGTGGGGTACTGGGTTTGATTCTCAGGTTAGGACAAGTGTTATTGGGGTTTTCCGCTAGTATTTAGTAGTAGGCCAAATTATGGATATCTATTGGTATTGTCTGATTTTCGGCCTTTAACTCTAAAGTGTAGTACCTTATTGTAAAACATAGTGTCAAAACACCGTAAACAATAATAACACAAATTCCTATTTTAGATAAAAACCGTGTCAATTTTTCAGTGAATTAGTCGCAGTAGGCGCGGCGTGTCTGAATAGTGTATGAGTGTCCGGACGCTCAGCCCGACCTTTGGCTCAGCCGGCCGTGGGACACCTTATAGAGCGGTTTATACCGCCATAGAAAAATAAATATTGTATTATGTAATTGGTGTACCATAGACTACCTGCACTATTAGCTCTTCAAAACTAGATCGTTTGAAATGACGGGACCACCCATAGGGCCATCCAATGTAAAATTATTAAAGAGTATTCTATCTACATATCTGTTGATAAATACTTAAAAACCTACAGTGTGAAAGATATAAAACTATTAAAACCAAAAACCCATTTATACCCATATTATCTTTCACGATGCAGGTATTTAGGCATCCCAATGCTCGCTGAAAAGACAGATAAAAAAGATGTATGGAAACAGAAGACATTCAGCGCCGATATCAAATAAATTGGGAGAAGGATGGTGATGATGACAGTCACAGATTTGAGAGACAGAGAGGACGCTCTAAAAAACCGAAGTTTTTCTAAAATTCAGATGTGTCATATTAACGGTCGCGTAAACTATGGTTCAATTTACATTGCCCCGGAACGGAATGGAAGCCAGTTTCTGTAACGATATTGTACATAGCAAAATGAACTTTATGTCAATTGTGTAAAGAGAAGGGCAAAGTTATATGTGTTAAGGCAATACTAGGTAGTAGGTATACCTACTGTTACTTGAACTACAGTCCGGCCGTCGAGAGAACGCGTTCCTGACACCTGTCAGTTGGACAATTTCTATTTGTAAAAGGATCAAATTCGCAAAATACATATTCGTTACTGTGAAACTGAGTGGTGTCAAGAACGCATTCTCTCGTCGGGCGGACTGTAACAAGCTAACTCTATGTTTGTAGGACTTGACGATACCCTTCAAATCTCTCAAAGTTTCATTGGTAAGTACCTATCCGAATAAAGTACGATCCATATTTTGTCCGCAAAAAAGATTGTTGAAAATATACCTCATTAATTAAATATTTAAACACGGGAACCTCTTTATTTCCACTAAGCATAGCAGACCAGCGCGATATTGCGGGCGCTACAGGCAGCGTGACTCTTGTAGCGCCCGCGATATCGTGCTGGTCTGCCCGAGCTTTTACACTGTTTATGATGGCCCAGTGGTTAAGGCCTCGCCTCTCATGCACGAGGTTGTGGGTTCAAATCCGGGCAAGAAATTTGACTTTTTCAATTCATATATACTTTCTGAGTTTATCTTGGACATTATCAACATCGGTCAAGGAAAACATCGCGAGGAAACCTGGACTTATAGTAAATATAAGTATGTAATCGCCAACCTGTCTTAAGCAAGCGTGGTGATCAATGCTCGTGCCTTCTCTGTATGAGAAGAGGCCTTTGCCCAGCAGTGGGACAGTAATAGGCTGGTATTATATTATATTATTCCATATAACACTGTTTTACCGTCGTCGGGCAGAAATGCCTGGCCTGGAAAGTTAACACGAACATTGACGAAAAAATACGAAGTTACAAATTGTTAAATTTTAAAATAAAACAATCAACACCTCCATACATATCCTCAATTGCTCGAGTGGGCAATTTCAGGAGGCTGTAAGTCAGCGAGGTTCGCGCAGAAGCCAGTCATCTGATGTGTAAATGATGTGCCTACACACCATCCCCCTCACACATATACCATCTCAGATACACCCATCCCTTTCGCACACGCTCCATGACCTTTCAGTCAGGTTGTGTTATAATTAATTATACAGGTGTAACAAGGAATCCTTTAGTTCTATTCAAAAAGCAAGTTTAAATAGCCCTAAACAAGGAATTTACTATTAAATTTTTGGTTTCGTGTTCTCTTAATTAGTTATGGTTTTGAGTACGCGTTTGTAAAACTATAGCAATTATTTCAACATGGCTGTCTCGTTGTCTAGTGGTCGCAAGCGCTACTATTGAGCATGAGGTCCTGAGTTCGATTCACAGGTCGAGGAAAGTGCTATTGAGTTTTCCATCTGGAATTTCTCAATAGCTTTTACATCTTACTTTATAATAATTATAATATAATAAACGTGAAAGTTTGTGAGGATGTATGAACGGATGTTTGTTACTCTTTCACGCAAAAACTACTAAACGGATTTGTATGAAATTTGGCACACAGATAGTTTATAACCTTTATTAACACATATAATACTTTTTATCCCGATATTCCCACGGGATCGAGACTTATGCGGGTGAAACCGCAGGGCGCTGCTAGTGGGATATAACTGGCGAAATGTAGGAGTACTATAGGTACAGCTCTGCCGAACCCTTCGGGGAATACAGGCGTGATGTTATGTTATGTTGTTGATTTTGACTAGTATAAAGTTTAGGAATTGCGTTTAATGTTATAACTTGTAGCAGGATTCCCTAGTTTACAAGTTTGTTCGTAATTTGTGGGATAAAAACTATTTAGCGTGGTAATCTGCCAATTAAACTGCTTGTATTATTTTTATGGTTTTCTACATAATTATGCTTAGTTGTGTGAAGGAGCTCGTGACTAAGTAATAACACGGGTCGATCCGTCAGGTTAAGCTACTGCCGGAATTGGTTCGTGACCATCTTCACAAACCGAGAATCCTCCGTGCCTCGATAAGCATGCTTAGCCGTCGGTCCCGGCTGACATTCGTAGATCTTTGACAGTCGTTGCGGGTCGTCAGAAGCCCGAAAGTCTGATAACTAGTCTTACCTAAGGTCCAAGGCTCGGATACCGGTTTAATTTTCAAACCGTTATTATGTTCTTGTCGCAAAACCCTTTACATTCGGTTTCGCTCGTAGAAAACGCGTTTTTTAACCGGTGTTGGAGGAGTCTTTACATAAAGGTTTTTTCGGGTTAAACGGTTTCGAGCAATATTAACCGGTTTTTTGTTTAGTTTTTATTCAGCGTGGCATCCTCACAAGTAGTCACAAGTTGCAACGCGACATGCCGCTCGTCGTATAAACCGATTAATTTAGGTTAAAATAAAGTTCTTTAAACGTTCACGTTCTTAAGAAAAGTTCGGAGTAAAACCCTAATAAACCAGTTTTCACTGGTATTTTTTAAACCGGTTCCGAGCCTTGCTAAGGTCTATTTATAATCTTGTTTCCAATTGATGTTATTTCCACTTAAACAAACATCAACTTTATATCATTGTTAAAAAAAGTTGATTTTAGACTGACTAGTACTGTTGAAAAAGTCATAAAAAAATATGACGTTGTAGCGCAAACTGAACCTTATATGAAGGCATTACAGTTGTTTTTTCCTAAAACTCGTGTTTGTTTACATGTTTGGCAAATAAATTGTGAACGCAGATTAGAAATATCGTATTACCCAGTTACTGGGTTGTGGAGGTTAGGTAGGCAGTCGCTCCGTGTGAAATACCGGTATTCAGCTAGTGAGGAACCCTAAAAAAACAATAACCCTGTCCCATAGGCTGATTATGCTAAAGCGGTACTAAAATGCTCGGTTAAATTAAAAAATACTTTTTACAAAAAAACCGCCGATTTAAAAAAAAAACACTACAAAGTGAAAAATAACTTTAATTTCGGAAGTCGGTGTCTTTGGTTTTTGAATTTTTAGTTGTGATACCTTTTTTTTTTTTTTTTTTTTTTTTTTTTGGGTGGGAAATCATCAAATAACTTCTCCCGCTCTGGGCGGAGCGGGAGGGCGTGTCAGACTCTTACTGACTAAAACCCACCCGTGTTCCTTCGGTTGCCCTGTTGCCGGGGGCCACGATCTCCCTTTCGGTTTTCTTCGCACCCCCGGCAGGCATCGGCCCTAACGGACCCCGTCAATTCTGCTGACATCTCTTTGAGGCGCGCGTGGAACACAACGCGCCGTCGACCCGGGCCTGGTCCTTATCGGACGGCGAGCTACCCATTGCTCACCGCCCGCAAGCCCGCGCCTACGGTGGCCGGAAATCGGCCTGCGATTCCCGACGCCCTGGGCGTCTCCTCCTGCGGCGGTTAGGGTTAGGGGCGTGAGGGCGCGAAATTTGCCTCTCCCTCACGCGTTCCGCCTCCTCCTTCGCGAGCATTACTGCTTCGCAGAAGGAGGTGACGGCCTCCCATTTCCTCTCGCTCCCTACCATGGCCCTAATCAGGGCCGGACGCGAGAGATCACCGCCGCCGATCGCCTCCACGAGGACACGGCGATGCTCCGCCCAAGCTGGGCAGACCTCCACCGTATGCTCCACCGTGTCCTCCGGGCGATCCACACAATGGTGACACCCGGGCGTTTCCTCCCGCCTTATCCTGAACAGGAACCTCCCGAAACAGCCATGTCCGGTGAGGACCTGTGTCAGGCGGAAGGTGAGGACGCCGTGGCGCCTCTCTAGCCACTCCTCAAAGAGGGGACTTATCGCCGCAATTGTGGCGTGCCCAGCACTGGGTTGCGACAATCGCACTCTCCACGACGCCATGAGATCCCGCCGGAGCTCCGTCCGCTGTGCCGCGATTTCTCGCGGCAGCGGAGTTAAGCCCCGGCGTTTCGCCTCCTCGCGCCACTCCCAGATGTGCGCGAGGACCTTTGCCTCCAGATCCCATGGCGGTAATCCGGCAAGGAGGCTCGCAGCCTCACAGGAGACCGTGCGGTATCCTCGGGCCAGCCGGATGGCCATGACCCTCTGGGACGCGTTCAACCGGCGGGCTGGCCGCAGCCTCAATGAACGCGCCCACACCGGCGCCCCGTAGAGGGCCATGGACCGCACGACCCCCGCGTAGAGCCTCCGGCAGGAGGCGTTTGGACCCCCTAGATTGGGCAGGAGCCGCTTCAAAGCAGCCCCGGCCCGCTCCAGTCTGGGAGCCAAACGTCGGAAATGCTCCACGAAGTTCCACCGGCTGTCGAGGACGAGTCCCAGATACTTCATCGTCGACTCGACACCGATGTGAACCCCTCCCGCCATTACCTGGGAACTCGACGGTGGCGCATTCCGAGGACCATGAAAACCCATGGCCTCGGACTTGTGCAGGGCCACCTCGAGTCCCAGCTGCCGGATCCTGTCGACGATTGTCGCAACCCCGCGTGTCGCTAGTTCGGCCGCCGCCTGGTACGACCCCCCCTGTGCCAGGACCAACGTGTCGTCAGCATAGCAGACGACGCTGACGCCGCTAGGGAGGTCGGCGCGCAGCACCCAGTCGTATCCGATGTCCCACAGATGCGGCCCCAGGACCGATCCCTGTGGGACACCGCTAGTTGTGATACCTACCCCACACAAATTCGAATACCACTACCTGCTACCGGTGACAAGAACTTATCATATCATCCACATACTAAGTGGGAAAAAATACGTACTATTGAAGCTAATTCAAAAACTGTTCAAGCAAAGTTAATAAAATTTATATGGGACCACTTTGAGAGCATACCCTTTCAAACAAAAAAGAATTTTCAAAATCGGTCTACAATTGACGGAGAAATCGACGGACATACATAAAAAATAAAACAATCATACGCTACGAACATATAACCTCCTCCTTTTTGGAAGTCGGTTAAAAAGTCCTACGACCCGATTGTATTTTTGCCATTCCACACTGATACATAACGCCAAGATGTTCATTATCATGACATCCTCCTATTACCTACTTAGAAAGACAATACACTCAATTAGAACGTTGATATCTGCTATTTCGAGACTCTCGTTACCACATATATTTCTTCAAATACCTGCCGCTGAACTTCAGGTATACAAAATTTTATCTCTTCCAACTTTAAGGGGATTATGCCATGTTAGGTAGGATTAAATTTATCGCTTGCGAAAGGTGGTGAGCAAAATGTAAAGTGCAGAAGCATGTTAATATTAAATTCTAAGCATGTGCTCCATTAATATGGGCGCATATACGAGTAGGTATGTTGGGTGGTTATGGAGTGCATTGTACGGAAATGAGAATGATGTGAGAGTCACGTCAACGCTGGCTGTCTCTGAAAACCAGCGCTGTGGCTCTGTCTCGCATGGGGTCGTAGCATTATGCTGAGCGATGGCCGTTTTGCGTGGATGTGACGCTTATTTTCCCCAAAATTGTTATTTTCCTTTTTTGTTCTTTCTTTGCGTCAAATTTACTGGAAATAAGCATAAGATCTTTCTTTCTTTTCTTAGTTTAAAATGTTTGCTGAGAGTTGTCTGATGAGGGTAATTAGGGAATTAACTTCCACTTTTTGATAATCATTAGATCATTATCATCTGCATAGCCTTTTCTCGGTCGGCTTTCAGTCTAACCGGATGCAGCTGAATACAAGTATTTTACATGGGTCGACTGCCTATCTGACCTCCACAACCCAGTAACCGGGTAATACGATATGCCTTGGTAAGACTGGTTGTCAGACTTTCGGGCTTCTGACGACCCGTAACGACTGTTAAAGATCCACGAATGTCGGCCGAGACCAACGGCTTAGCGTGCTTTCTGAGGCACGGAGGGGTCTTCATATGTAGAGATAATCATTCACCCACGGACCAACTGGTAAGCTGATAAGCAGTAGGTACTTAGATCCAAATTCTAGGCTGACTTAATTTAAATTGTCATCGATACTTTAAGAAGGAGTAGGTAAATCTGTAGCGAAATCTCTTGTCATTAAATTAAATTTATTTATTAACTTAGACGACAATGATCCATATTATGTTAGTTGGTAAGATACAAAAAGAAAACTTAATAGATATGTTAGTGTGTTACAATTAACTAAGTAATAACTCACGGAAAACAAATATTTACATACATTCATCATAATTATCATCCGCGTAACTGAAGTTATTGACGTAAACGTTGTCAATTCAATATCTAATTCGTTTACTGCTGAGTCCAGCGATTAGCTCATTGACGTAAAGGTTGAAAAGCTTGGACGAGGTCAGCCCCCCTGCCTCATCCCACAATCCAACCCATACGCATAAGAGAGTGAATTATTCCACTTCACATAGTTCACTTGATTACCATACCAGTACTGGAAAACATGTTATTATATTTGGTTGTTCTCATTTTGGTCTACCTATAACAATGGCTTTCATGTGGATTTTAGAAACGATGGTTTCAAGAATCATTCTTTCAATCACTATTGATTACAGTGTTAATTAATTCTTTATCAGAATGCATATATGTACTTCCTTTTGAATATCAAGACAATCCATGGAGGACTATGGCGCAGTTACTGGGGGTTTTTGCTTTGGTAGTGGATTCGATCTTCGCACGTTCAAATACTTGCCTGGTCTATTTACACTTCTACAAGTAATTTTATTTTGGACGTTCGAATTGCCAATTCTGTTACAAAAAAAAAAACTGGAATTGTCCGTGGAATCTCGTTAAAAACATAAACAAATTGCACCAAGGTTACTTGAAAACTGGTGTTTTTTGCCTAGAATCTGCTACAAAAGGTTGAACAGTAACGCAACAGCCTGGCCACCACGTATACCCACGTGAATTACCAAATGAATGCACTCAAATTAAGGTTTGTGTGAGGGATTGTGCCAAGGGTTATCTGATCAATTCTGCTAATGCGTTTTATACAGGTATGCTGTGTGAAACAGAACATGGCGTATGAGGCTTTTATTTGGTTTCATTTTGGTGAACTCCTGAATGATGTTAAAGAGGTCTTTTTTACAATATTTTTTATAGAATTGAGTATTTAAATAGCGGATTAAAATTACTACCAGTTTAGTTTTAACAAATGCGACTGATGCATCCCAGACGATTGATGCCAGGTCGGACAAGGTGTTTTTATTTTTTTTTCAGTATCTAGTTGCACGCAGTTTACTTTTGTGCCCTATTTATGGCAACTAATTACGTGGGACGTGAGTCTCTCTGAGGTATCGAATCCACTTAGCTCACAAAATAAGCAAGCTGAAGTGGCAATGGGTCGGCCATATTAGCTGTAGAACCGATGACTGTTGGGGTAAATATGTTTTTGGGTGGAGACTCTGAACGCATATGTAAGGTAGGATGCCTTCAGACTAGGTGAAGCGACGATCTTTGCAGGATGCTGGATAAGGTCGTACGCACTTTGTACGCGTTTTTGTACGACTTTTACTCGTGCGAACACATACGAACATGCACGAAAGATCCCGACCTTCCAAGTACAAAGGGAGCGCGCAGACTGGGTGCGAGTTAGTCGTACGTTCACGTACGTATAGTTCCGACGTTCGAAAACAATCCGAACTTGTTGGGATTTATGTATGTTCAATGTGGTCACCGAAACACTACCTATTTGACGGGGAAAAACGTATTCAGCGTGCGCACTCAATTCGTACGACCACGGTCGTACGTTTACGTACGGTACAATTTCCTGTCCAAAGTGCGCGCAGCCTGAGAGTTGCCGAGAATCAAGCTGAATGGCGTGCAATTCGAGAGGCCTATGACTAGCAGTGGACTGCTGTGGGCTGATGAATTATATAAAATTAGCGAAAATATATGCGATGCTTTCTTTTTTACGGTAAGGATGTAGGTATACCATAACTTTGATCATAAATTGTATATAAAGGTTAAAACTAAACTCGAAAACGTTCACCCTCAAATGTTTAGGCCTATAAAACTCGGTGGGCGTACACACATAACCCTATGACACGCCATCGTGACATTAGGGTTATCCCGCCATCGGATCGGAGACGCAAACAATAATTACGATTATCAATCAAATTGTACTTGTAAGTGTAATGTTATGATTTATTATCATAGAGAATGTATTTGTTTTGTTAAAAATTAAAATGGCGCAGGAAAACATCGTAAAGAAACGGGCATTCCTGAGAGATATTTCTCGACGGCATGTGTAGTCAAGTCAGAGGTCCATAGGTGGCATAAATACTCTGATACCAGGTTAGTCACTTATCACACGAGAAAGGAGTAAAATGGGTTCTTAGAAGTGCGGTGGCCGCCACATAGCGTCTGCAATTTACCGGCGAATGACGTCACTGAAACGTTAAATATGCATTTGAACGCGCCGTTCTCGCACCGCTGTCGCCGCCGCCCGCCCCGCTGCTCGCTGTCACCGAGAATAAGGCCTTACTGGCTCGATTCGATTCTCGTAAAAAATCAAATCGCCCAACAATCGAATGATATATTAGTTGGTTTTAGTCTTATAGCCAATAAACCCAGTGAAAAGTTAACACATCCAATTCACACATAATCCCAAACCACTAAGAAATAAAATAGCAATAATATCAGATATTGGTTAAGTCGAACGTTTTACTGCAATGAAATTACTTACAGGAACTTTATTCGAGAGAATACCGCAAAACAATGCGGTTTGCTGAACGATAGAACGAATGAATGTGAACGAACAAACGAACTGTAACCGATAAACCGATTACAGAAGACTTGGCTGTATTTGCGATCTGATAGTTGAAGTTATAAATGTATGTTTAGAAATTGTTCGGATTTAGAATATATGCTTTTGGTTAATGTTTTGGTAACGATCATTGGTGTTGTAAATCTGTAATAAAATAATTTCCCTTTCGCCACAGTTTCCTGGCACACACCTCTGACTTTTTGGATTCATGTATTTATAATTATCACTTGCTTCAAAAACGTTGAAAGAAAACATCGTATTGAAACCGGCATTCCTGAGAGATATTTCTCCGCGGCATGTGAAGCAAGTCAGACGTCCATAAGCGGCATAAAAACTCTGACACCAGGTTAGTCACTGACCACACGAGAAAGAAGAAAGACGGTTTCCTAGAAGAATAGTGGCTGCCACACACGAACCGCTAAAATATACCTACGCTGGGAAGGGATGAAAAGACTGATGATGTTCTTCAGAAAGGTCAGGTGCGTAGTACCTACTCACAACCTGTGTGCGTGTATGATCAGATTTATGAAAAACGAAGCAAAAGGAGTCGCGGATACGGTTCGTAGGAAGTGGCGTTCCGCAGTTTATGCCTAAAATGGGTGTAGGCAGAAACTGGAGAACGCCGCCTCCTGAAGAAGAAGGCGTGAGATTACGTATGTATTTATATAAAAATATATACTTAAATAATATACAAACTCATAACTAAACACCGCTTCCTGGATGGATAGATAAATTTAGGTGCATTTTATACTTTGTGGAATCTACTCTAGAATAGAATTTCAACTGTGAGTTTAGCTTGTGGTATAAGTTGTGGGAAGTCTGACGACTAAGATTAATGATGCGTTCCAAGGCAAAGCAAATAATAGCAGTCACATTTGCTTTGGCTTCGGCCTTGGGTATTGTAGGTACTGGTACTAGTAATGATAGGTATAAAAATAGGTAAAATCGTACCTATTTTTGCAAAAAATAAAGAAACGCTTGCTTATTTGTGTGTGACATTTTGTAAGTTACAAAATGTGACTATAGTTTTAGCTTCAGGTATAATTATCTTTTTAGCACAAAACACGTACATAACTGATCCTAATTTCTTCATAGACCGGTATGGGAAAACATATTTATCGTGCGGACGTCCAATAAACGCTTGTCTGTCAACAAAGATTTTTGTGATGTCTGTGTTATCGTACGGCGCACCGTAATAGTCAAACTTTCCTCCCTACACTACTGCTTTTTTATCTGGCCAGTACATTGACCACGTTATGAGCTATTTCCAAATAGTTCGAGTCAATACGAGAGAACAACCAACACAACGACTTAAAATCTGGCACAGTGTCTTAAAATCGACAACGGCTCTACCAGGAAACCCGGCCGACGCCCGTTGCAAACTTTAGAAGGATACTCTTCCCCCTTCTACTTAATATCTACCACTAAAAGAGCATCGCCCTGCAGGGTGATCGCGGTCCACTTGGAAAACCCTGAACCGACTCTGGACGCAAGTGGTAAGATGTACAACCATCTTGGTAAAGTGGTGCTACCTCGATGGAACGGCAGCTGGGTGTGAATGTGGAGCTATATCACAAGCTATGCTCCACCTTTATCCTGCCTTCCGTCGCAAAATATGCAGCCAACGTGATCTCTGCGCTGCCACTGACGACGCTGTGGAAGTGGCGAAGTTTTGAACCAACAAGATCTGAAATACAGTCGTGCCAGCGACACGGAGAAGAAGAATACTACATAAGAAAAGGAGAACCTTTGTCAACTAAATTCTCATCAAACTTTACCAATAAGTACTCAAACAAACAAACTCTTCCAACTTGGTATAACTTGGACCACGCCAACAGTCGTCCAGCTTACAGCTCGGAGGTTTCAAGCCAAATTGTAGCGTCTATACACTTAGGCACCGAACTGAGCGACCTAGTTACAGATATTTTAGGTTTCCTAGTGCAACTGAGTCTTACGTCAGGAGCAAGACAAGGGCTACTCGTCTTGTAGTTACCAAACTATCTACTTAGGGTTGCGTAGTTTATCCTGGTTTTGAAGTTTTTTGAGCGAGGAAATATATTTGGTTTTATTTAATTTAAACCTGCATTAACACATGCAGGTTTAAATGCACCTTTTAAATTTCCTATGAAAAGGAAGAATTATGAATGTGATAACTGAGATAGACTTCACACAAATTGATGGGGTAAAGGCCGAATGGGTGCAGCAAAACAATTAACAGCCCTTTTGACAGTAATTGGCAAAATAGACTTCTTCAAATTCAATAGATGAATAGCCAGCACAATTTCAATCATCCGTTGTAAACCTCCTACCCTGTTTACATCCAGTGCATTGGTACTAATTATAGATTACTCTGATTGGCCCATTCACTGGGGATTATGGCCGGATTCGGTTCACGCATGACATCCACAGCAATATCTAACTGATTACCGTAATGGATTTAGATAATTATTGAATGTATTATTTAGTTTAAAGGACAGGATAATGAGATTTTCCATGATTTTATGTGAGGAGTGAGGGTGCACCACCTACTACTTTTTTGTAATTTTGACCTAACAGTAATCATGATAGTTAAAAAAAAATTAATAAGCTTCATATCTCATCAAGAACCAAGTTGGAAGCGAATAAGAAAAATAAAACAGTTTTTTTTTGGAAAACTGTAGATCATTATCCAAAACTCTATTTACTGTCATCTATTATCTATTCCACGCAACTTATTTACCTGCCTCGTTAACAGATGGCGCTGTGCTCACGGTGAAACAAACATTTCGAATTCGTTACAATACGAGGGGTAGGTCCAATTCAAATATTTACCAAGAATAGCAGGATTTACATCGAGAGGGGAGGGGGGAAGGCCAGGTGATTGTGGACTGTTTGCTTATCGTTCAGGGTTCACTGCCTTTTGTCTGATTTGGGGGAAGAATGGGGGAAGGTGGGGGGAGGGAAAAATCGAGTTTCTAATGTAAGGGGGTTCGGAAATCGTGAGATAATTTCGTGTATAATTTTGGACCGATTTGGGGGTTTGTTTTACTTCGTCGAGTTCTCGACTGGGGTGAGTATTTTTGAATATTTTATTGGTATTGCGATATGGATAATTTCCAATTTATAGAGCACAGTTTTTGTAAGTTATAATGGATGAAGGGAAGGGACGAATAAACAAGTGTTCTGCACTTAAATATAAATGTTTCGTTTCAATTCGAGTTCAATGTACATTGTACATACCAGTGGAAAGCTTGGGAAAGTATATTAGGAAACTACAGTTCTCTCTGCATTTGAAAATTAAACTAAAAAAAAACTATACGATTAAAAAATAAAACGAACCAAATAATACTGCTGGTACCAAAATTAAACCAGGACCTCATCTCAGAATTCTACACGGATTATTAAACCACATTTAGAAGCACTGCGTGCAAATTAAAATTCAGACCAGATAATTGTGTTGTTTCTGTTCTAGATTTCTAGGTTCTGTATCTATTGCCTAGATTCCTATTTTTCCCTGGATTAAATTTGTTGTAGTCCCAAATAGCGTCGTTTCGCGCTGGACGTTCGTGACTAACGTTCGGAAAAGATATATTAAACTACTTTTTTTTTCCTGTGGTTAAATTTAGATTATCGTGAATAGATAAGGGAGGGAAGAGGATTTTTAATCATGTAGTTTTTGACTAAATATAGGTGTTGACAAATTAGTAGGTACTGACACGATTTTCCAATATAGCATTATCAGCCGTTCTCACTTCTAGACATAGGCCTCCTCTCTGTGAGAGGCTGTTGGTTCTAATTCACCACGCGGGCCCAGTGTGGATTGGTCAGAGTCTTTGAATTTTTGGTTCTAGGACATGCTGGTTTTCTCACGATATTTTTCTTCAATGTTTTGAGAGCAGTGGTGATGAAATAATTTACACAAAGTAAAGCGCCTGTAGGTTCGAACCTACTCGTAAGTCGCGGCCATTACCATTGGGCCAGCACTACTCGATTTTCCAATTATAATTCTCGAATGGAACAGACAAGTTTTCTAAAATCTAATTGTGTGTTTTCGTGTCTGCCTCCATAAATCATATTAGTTTTGGTATTTATTTGTTGAGTTTAATAAAATGAAGTTGGTACCAAAATAGTAGCAGAGATGGACGTTTTTATATCCATTTACCTAAAATCTGTGCGACGGAACAAACAAACGAGTTGAGAATTTCCTGAAATAAGTTTAATAAAAAAATCAAAGTAAATCATCGTAAACTAAACAAAATTGCTCCTCTTCACACCACACACATGACAAACAAACTTAAGCCCGAATATCACCAATACCAGCTATTGCCCCTCTATTATCACAGCCATCAGACCATCGGCCAGAGAATAACCAGTTACTAGTAACTAGTTATACAGTTGTGGGTATATACACATTCAACATTGGACTATGCAAATGCAGCCTCCGTCCCGACTACTAATGATCTCCTACATATCTATAACTACTTACTATAACAATCAAATTGAACGCTGAAGTCCGACGTTATAATTGGCTAAATCGGCAGGATTTTCAAGTGAGGGGTAAAAAGAAAAAGAACTGGGATTATCTACACACATTCTGTAATGTTGCAGTAGTAAATGGACTGTGTGAGGAACGATATGAAAGAGCAGGGAGTGAATGATAGCGTGACGGTTGACAGGGGAGATTGGAAAGTTAAAACATGTTACGCCAACCCCACGTAATATGGGACAAGGGCAGGAAGATGATAGTTCAGTAATATTGCAGTGCGAAATGGATGATAGTAAATTGATTCAGTCGTGACCTTGCGGAAATCCATGATAAAATACAATAGACTAAATATATTAGTAAACTATTCCTAAAGAGTCATAAAGAAACCCTGTAAGAAATCGCGCGCGACGCGTCGCGTCGTCTCTGCGTCCGGCGCTCGGCGTGGCAACACGCCGTATTCGGGTTCGCGACGAGTCAATCGTCATCCTGAGGACGCTTCGTTGAGAGGTGAAACACGTGTTGATTTCTTACAGGGTTTTTTATGACTCTCTAGGAATAGTTAAGCGGAATTTGTTTCTAAATATATCTATATCTATTGTGTTTTTTTTAAATGGATGATGTTGAATATGCATTAACAGAGTTTCCAGGAGTTTCGACGAACTCTGGGTAGTCAGCTTCGCTATTTATTTTGCTGATTGGCTTTCTCAAAATGACAAGAGCCATTCATATAGCTGGTCATATAACTGACATGAGAAAAGAAAAAGATTCTGTATTGTCCACCCATACAGAACCCTATGTCCCTACTCGAGCTATTGACTGTTTGTTTACCTATGACATGGAATGATATGTTTTCATAATTTGCTTTAAATTTCACAAGGCATGCAGGCAGTGGTAGCCCAGCGATAACGGCCGCGACTTACGATTTGTAGATCGTAGGATCGAACCCTGACAGGCACTTTACTTTGTGCATATTATTTCATCACCCCCCACTGCTCTCAAAACGGTGAAGGAAAACATCGTGAGGAAACGGGCATGTCCTGGAACCAAAAATTCGAAGACATCTGAAGACCACTAACCCGCACTAGGCCCGCGTGGTGGATTAAGTCCACGCCCTCTCACAGAGGTGAGGCCAGTGTCCCAACAGTGGGAACATTATAGGTTGATTATGCTATGATGATAGGCTGAATTGGTATTTGGTAAATACTATACATTAACGACAGTTATTATCCTATTTATTCATATTAATATAAATTATTAATTAATTTAATTTCAAACGCGAAAGTTTGTGAGGATGTTTGTTACTCTTTCAAGCAAAAACGACTGAACGGATTTGGATGAAATTTGGCATACAGACAGTTTATAACCTAAATAAACACATAGAATACTTTTTATCTCGATATTCTTATGGGTTAGAGACTTATGTGGGTGAAACCGTAGAGCGCTGCTCGTTATTATTATAAGCCTCTTTATTCTGAATTATTTTTTCTCCGTTACGTATGTTGTTAAAGAATGCCTCTCAATGCGGCTTGCCTCCTCTAGCTGTTTCCATTGAATTCTGTCACGAGCCACTCTCTTCCAATTAGGGCCCGCTGTAAGTTTTAACTCCTTTGTTGTTTTCCTCTTTTCCGTTTACATTAAAAATAGCTATACAAATATCCTAATGTTAAATCCGATATCAAAGCTCAAGATTTCTGACTACCTATACTCACAAGTGTCATATATATTCATAAGAAACACGAGATCAATAACAGCTGACCAGAGTATCCCGTCCACAAACTAACCTCAGCAAACGCAGCTTAACCCTAGAAACCTAGTCATACACATGGTTATTATTTAGCGAGCACTATGAACAAAGGGCACTATGGACTGCCTCGTTGGTTTAGTGGTCGCAAGCGCTACTGCTGAGCATGAGATCCTGGATTCGATTCCCAGGTCGGGCAGTGTCATTGGGTTTTCTATCTGAAATTTCTCAGTAGCAGCCTGGAGTCTGGATTTGTGCCCGGTTGATGGCAATAGGCTCGCCCCCTATTACATGAGACTTAAAACATAACTGGCGAAATGTGGGTGAACCTGCTACAGGGACACATCTGCCCAACCCTTCGGGGAAACAAGGTGTGATGTTATTTTATGAACAACTTACTTAACATAACATTATATTACGCCTGTAATCTCCGAGTCGTTAGGCAGAGCTGTAGGTACTTATAGTACAACCACATTTCGCAGTTAAGTTTAAGTCCCAAGTAATAGTTTTTCAAAGCTAACTGTCAATCCTTCTTTACGCGCAGCCTGTGGGTCAACTTTAGGTACTCAGCGGGCATAAAGTGACTTACGCGTTCAGTATTATAAATGCACTGAGAGTGCTGCTGTGGCTACCGTGGCGTTGTAGTGCATCAGGGATGTTTACGGATGATAACATTGATGGACTGCCTCGTTGGTCTAGTGGTCGCAAAGGGCTACCGCAGAGTATGAGGTCCTGGGTTCAATTCCCGGGTCAGGCAAGGTGTTATTGGGTTTTTCCATCTGGAATTTCTCAGTAGCAGTCCGGAGTCTGGATTTGTGCCCGGTTGCATGGCAATAGGCTCGCCCCCTATTACATGGGACTTATACTTAGCTGGCAAAATGTGGGTTTACTATAGGTACACCTCTGCCTAACCCTTCGGGGAATACAGGCGTGATGTTATGTATGTTATGTAACATTGATGGTTTTGCCGGCATTGTTAAAAAATGATGTGCATCCCTGATGTCACGTGTTCGCGGCAGCACCAATAGTATTTTCAGTATGTTCGCAGATCGATGGAATTCCGCGATGTTGCGGAGGTGGATGCAGCTCCACGCTGATATTAATTTTACGTTGTAATATGTGTTTGTACCTACTAACACTAGATGTTAAAGAAAGAAAGAAAAATGCGTTTATTGGCATTACAGCAGAAAAGTACACCTTATAAGCATAAAAACAGAAAACAATGATTAAAATGCCAAAAGGGCTTTAGCTCAGCATAATGTCAGATGGCAACACAAAGTGTACCATCTGACGCTGATTTTCAGCTGCAGCCCACGAGTGTCATACGCTACAATAATAAACAGGGAAGTGTGTGTCCATTTTAATAAATTAGGTATCAGAATAGATTGATATCCATACACCAGCCTAATTGTAATTTTCTAAGATTTACTTTGTAAGTGATGACTAAGAATGTTTTTATACTACATGTTGACATAATTATTGTATGCCTATTAGGCAGGACATAATGGAACTGTAATTTACCTAACATCTGTCTGTATAATCTATGCCCACAATAAAAAGATTTGATTTGAGAATAAATTAAAAGATAGCCAGCGGCAGTGACATGTAAATGGTACGATGTCAACCTAGTGCCCGGCCACCCGTCTGAGAGCGCCCGCGCAAGCTCCAGTAAGTTCGAATGGTAATCGTGAGTTAGTCAAGTAAGCTGACGGCGGTTTGACGGCACGGTTGGCGCAGTGGTTAAGCGATTGACTGCTGCGCTGCGTGTCGCGGGTTCGATCCCCGCACGGAACAAATATTTGTATGACCTACAAGTAGTTGTTCCGGGTCTGGCTGTTTGTGTATGTGATTTTAAGTGTTTATGAAACGCACCCACGATACAGGAGTAATTTCTAGTGTGGGGCGACGTTTTTTAAACAAAAAAAAAAAAAAAAAAAGCTACCCATCATCGAGCGAATGTGCGCGCACTTTAACTCAAAAGTTCTGTTAGATTTAAACTTATGTGATTCGTGTAATTATAGTGTCATTCTTAAGCACCTGCGTTTCAAAAAACTCACCAAATAAAATAAACTGTTGTGACATACATGAGTGTGTGTTGTGTTGTGAATAAATATCCGATATCTGCGTCATAATAACTACTTCTATACATATTACAAAAAAAAGTCCCTTTTCGCGTTAAGTAAAATTGTTGTTAACCCTTCGACTCTGAAATAAAAGTATTCTATACTATTTTGTTCTAAGGGATTGTTAGCAAACCGAACCGTACTTGTCGAGTAGACCTAAATTATCTAACCTAAATCAATGTTCAACAATGACTAGCATTAGGTAATTAAGAATCCCGGTTAGCGGCAGTAATGTCCGTGTTTCTCTCCGGAGTTCGGGATTCAGTGGGACATGTTCCGCGGGTAGAACAAGTCGTAAGAGACTCGGATTTATGTTTGGTGGTTGGTGTCCGATAGATTAATCCAGTTATTATTGAAGACATTTTTAGGCCTTGAAAAGGGGGAGTGAACTCAATTATCAAAGGTGCATGTTCCATATTCGTCTTCTTTTCATCTGGTTAGTGACGAACCTGGTGTCAGAGTTATAAAGCCGCCCACGGGTCTCTGACTTAGCTTCACATGCCGTCGAGAAAAATCTCTCAGGCATGCCGGTTTCCTCACGATGTTTTCCTTTAAAGTTTTTGAAGCAAGTGATAATTAGACAATACGCACATTGATCCGAAAAGTCAGAGATGCGTGCCTTGGGTTCGAACTCGAGACCTAGACTTGGCAGTCCGACGGTCACACCACTAGGCTATCACTGCTCATGTTCCATATTAATATTAAAAATAAAAAAATCTCTATTTGTCTGTGTGCTAACGTTTCACGCCTTAACTACTGAACAAATTTGGATGGAATTTGGCAATCTACAAGAATTCGATACCTTGTTCTTAGTTTCTTGCAAAGAAAATTTTTAATGTAGCTCATTTGAGACAACTGATCAAGTGGTATTTTTCGCCAATTCAATTAATACTGTGTTCACGATTTAGTTCCCAAACAAGTAAACAAATGTGTTTTGAGAAAAACAACTTTAAAACCCACATACCTATATAAAGTGCAGATGGCGCTACAATTTAAAATATTTTTATGAGGTTTTCATCATATTACTGGTCATTTTGAAATCATATTAGTTTACAGTAAAATAAAGTGGATATTCATTTGAGTAGACATAATATCAATTGGAAACAAGGACTTGAACAGCATGTAATCAAATCTTAAATGAACAATTAAAACAAAGCCAATAAAGATTAAATTAAAACCATGGAATATTAAAATTGATCAAGTTCTCTGTGAAATTGAAAAGGATTCATCGATCCTGTCAAGTCTGTTATTTTAATTAATTCAATCACTCCATTATACCTACTGATTGCTTTAATTAATTCACAATTATAATTTCTCTCAGTGAATGTATTTTTAGGGTTTCATACCTTAAAAGGAAAAACGGAACCCTTATAGGATCATTTAGAAAGAAAGAAAGAAAGAAAGAAAAATAGGTTTATTTGTCACAGAGACACGTGCATACATAAAAGACAAGAGTAAACGAAAACAACAAAAAGTACATAATAAATCACGAGCATAAAACAGAAATTAGTCGGCAGCTGCACGACATGACTGTGACAAGAAGGCTTCCACTCAGCATGATGCAGTGCTATGGGGTAGCCACGGCACACCGCTGATTTTCAGTGGTCACCCGGGCATTTCGTTATCCGTCCTGTCTGTCTGTCTGTCAGTTTGTCAAAACCCTCTTTCTCAGGAACGCGTGTAGCTATCAAGTTGAAATTAATATCAAATACGAAGATCTATGGTATTTTTGAGCTATAAAAAATCAAGCTTCTAAGGCCGCGCAATCAAAAACTAGGGCCATATATGCGATATATTTGGAAACTCTCACATAAATCAAAACCTACAGAGTACTTTCCGTTGACCTAGAATCGTGAAATTTTCCAGAAAGAAAGATATCACAGCTCAAGGAAAATGTTCAAAAATAAAAATATATTTTTTTGCGATTAAACGTACATTTGTAGTTAGATAATTGACCGTGACTTAAATCGATATATGGGAGAACATGTTTTTCAACTGCAAAGTTACGTTTGTTTTTGGGATAAATTCATCCCAACTACGGAACCCGTCTTTGTGCGAATTCCGACAAGCACTTGGTCGGTTTTTCTTTAAGTTTCGATTTTAAAATGATTTATTATCTTGCTGGTTTTTATGTTGGTAAGTAATTCTGTTGCTGTTGTCAATTAAGCCTAATGATTTTTTATATACTTCATTTTGTGTGGTGGTGGTAGATCATTTTGTAACTCTTGCACCTATTTGCATACATAAAAAACAGTGGCACTCCGGGAGTGTCGACAGAAGTGAAAACTTGAACAATTTTATTGTGCAGGAAATAATGTATCGCGCGTTGATGTCTTTTTAATGGTGCAAAGCTGGTGTCGGTTACAGTGTCGCGAAATCAATTGTTTACTCCCATCTCAAAATTCCCAATGCACCTAAAGAAGTTTTCACTTCAAAAACACCCTGCAAAATTGAATTCACATCCCCAAAAAAAAGAGATTAATTCCCCGTCATTCCCTTTTAATATATCATCGCGTTTAAATGGAAAAGCATTCAGACAGACAGACATAATAAGTACGTAGGTATAAGTACGAGGGAGCAACTCGATTGGTTTCCAATTCCGGCGCCATGCATATGTAAATAGAAGAGTTAAGGGAAGGCAGAAAACGAGGTGTTTATATTGCTTCCGGTTTTTTATTATTATTTATTGGTAAGAGATGGCGAGTGAGTGCCTAAGTAAGAACAGCCGCACGGGTCGATCCATCAGGTTAAGCTACGCTTGCCGTGGTTGGTCCGTGGATGGGTGACCATCTTTACATACCGAGACTTTTCAGTGCCTCGAAAAGCACGTTAAGCCGTTGGTCCTGGCTGTCATCCGTGGATCTTTGACATTAGTTCGGGGTCGTCAGACGACCGAAAGTCTGACAACCAGTCATACCAAGAGGTATCGTATTACCCAGCTTCTGGGTCGTGAAGGTCAGATAGGCAGTCGCTCCATGTAAAATACTGGTATTGTAGATTGTGTGAGATGGTGAGTGAGTGTTGAAGGGTTGTGACAGTTAATACACAGTTTTTATAGCTTATTTAGTATAATTATTCTGGGCTATATTAAGGGCTAATAAAAAAATATCTGTGCATTTACTATGAGATGCCTACTTGCCTAGGTTTTAAGTCACAGACAAAGTCAATGTCAAACCGTTTATTTCAATCAGGCACATAAAAGGCACTTTTGAACGTCAGACACCGTTGGTTAGTTTGTTTCAGCAGTTGTTTAGACTTCTTGATTCGATTGATGGTTTTCACAAATTTTTTTTGATGAATTTAAGGCTATGGGTGCGTAGTCGTGCTACGGCAGCGTGGCCGTGCTACGGCAGCGTAGCCGTACTACGGCAGCGTAGCCGTGCTACGGCAGCGTAGCCGTGCTACGGCAGCGTAGTCGTGCTATGGCAGCGTAGCCGTGCTACGGCAGCGTAGCCGTGCTACGGCGTACCGATGACGTCAGCTACGCCGTAGCAAAATGTAGAACTGTACTATTTTATTTAGCCTTTCCCTATAATTTTTAATTAACTTCTGCTATGTACTTTTCGCGATAATTTCCCATTCCAAAAGGGTGTCCTTTCCTAAAAACCACATCAAGATGGCAATACACATAAACATCAACAAGAAAACCGCTCTTTAGAATACCCTTTTTAATATACGAAGGGTTTCCCCTTAAGAAGGGCAAATCGAGCGAGATGAAAAGGGAAAACGAGTACGCAACGACTACTTATAGCAAATTAATAGTTTTCACTGACATTTGTGGATATCTATGGGTATTGCACGATGTCCTTAGCTAAGTAACACGAGAAGATTTAACGATTTTTAAGGAAATGTTTCTTTCTTCTTTTTAGTGTGGTTAGTGAATAACCTGGTGTCAGATTGACAGAGTTTTTATGCCATGGACCTCTGACTTGGCTTCACATACCGTCAAAAAATATCTCTTAAGCATGACGGTTTCCTCACGATGTTTTCCTTAACCGTTTTTGAAGCAAGTGATAATTATACAATACGCACATGAATCCGAAAAGTCAGAGGTGCGTGCCTTGGGTTCGTATTCAAGACCTATGACTTGGCAATTCGACGGTTACACCGGTTAGGCTCAAAAAGACTCATCACTGCTACAAGGAGAAGAAGGAAAAGTTGAGACTAGAAGGTGCTGAGACTTCTCTTGAAAGACAATAAAAATACAGTTGTCAATATTCGCTATTGACTGCCTCGTTAGGGCCTGCGGACACTGGTGGACGGCAGGGGAGAGCATCGAGGAGGATTCCTCTATCTGCCAGCGCACGCTGACACGAATAATCTTCTGCGATACAGCGAGCGTCCGCCAGCTTACCGGAGCATCCACCGGTCCGGAAGTAACCACCGTTCGCTGGGATTTGATTATTCAACTAGCGACTACGCAGTCGAAAAGTTTATTTTGGAAGAATGTGGTAGACTGGCAGACTCCAGCGCATACCAGCGCATACCGCCCCCTCCCGCCGCGGTATCCTCCAACGCGTTATTCGATGCTCCAGAAAAAACTACGCTACGATGCTCCAAGGTCGATTACCAAGCATTAAAATATATACCTTATTATTGCGATTGGATAGGTATTATATTTAATAGATAATTCTTTGCCATCCCGTCCGCCAATTTACGCAGGCCATTAGTCTCGTGGTCGCAAGCGCTATTGTTGAGCATGAGGTCTTGGGTTCGATTCCCAGATCGGAAAAGTGTTGTTAGATTTTAATATCAGGAATTTCTCAGTAACAGCCTGGAGTCTCGATTTGCGCCCGGTTGATGACAATATGCTCGCCCCCTATTACATGGGACTTAAACATAACTGGCGAAATGTGGGTGTACTATAGATACACTTCTGCCTAACCCTTCGGGGGTTACAGGCGTGATGTTATGTTATATTTATGTTGTGTCCCTTTTTACCGTCACAACATATAAAACAATTTTATTTTCACAAAGTACACAGTTAAATTTTTGGGTAGTAGGTAGTACCTCTAAAAACAAACCTGATATTCAATTAAAATAGGATTCCGCAACCTTCAAAGAGGGGAGGGGGAATTAATTAAATTACTGGAACCCAAACAGATGGTTAATAAAATTGATTCTGGGTACTTCGATATAGCGGACACTGGAAGCGGCAATATGTAGTTCATGTTTTTATAAAGCGCACTATCCTAAATATGTATAACAGCTTCTGCCCGCGACTTTGTCCTATAACCTTCCTTAAGAATTGGGCTATCCAATGCAAAAATAATTTTTCAAATCCGACTGGCAGTTCTAGAGATTACCCCCTACATACAAACTTACAAACAAGCAAACATTAAAACAAACAAATTTTACCTCTTTATATTATTAATATAGATAGTATAGATTACTAATATAATAAATGCGAAAGTGAGTTTGTAAGTTTGTTTGTTACGCTTTCACGCTAAAACAACTAAACGGATTTAGATGAAATTTGGCACATGGGTAGAATATGACCTAGGTTAGGACATAGCTTATTTTTTATTTCGATATTTTTACGGAATGGAGAGTTATGCGGGTGAAACCGCGGGCATAGCTAGTAAAAAACACAATCACATCAGTAGTGTTATTCAGTAAAAATCTCATCGTGATAAATTAGATGGAGTGAGATGTCAGTAGTGTCAATCCCTAGCATTAGGTGAAATGACAGTTTCAAGCTCTATTCATTTTAGTTTTACGGAGAGATTTTTACTGAATAAAGTGGCAGTATTCATATTATTCGACGATATTCAGTAGATGCTTGAGAAATATATCCAAGATACGCTCGCATGGCGCCAATTATATTTAATCACATTCCGCCATACATTAAAGAATTAAATTTAAACTTATTAAAAAAAAAAGATTAAAGAACTTTCTAATAAAATAAAACTATTATGATATTTCCGGGTTTATAGCAAAGTATTTTAAGATTCATTATTGGTTTTTTATTACTGTTGTATTTGTAGTTTTTGTGCCTTTCTAAGTGTGCTTTTGCGACTTTAGTGTTTTTAAGTGCTCTAGCATTATTTTAATTAAAATTTTCACACCAGATAGAATATGTCGGGAAACTATTTACAAATATTTGTCAACTTATTTAATCATATTCTTGCAAATACATAATATTCTTATTCTTGCATCACAAACCACTAAAGACATTTAGCGCTAAACAAATTGAAAACATCGTTCGGTCTCTGGCATCTTCAAACGATTGACAGCATCAGAAAGATAATTTAAATAAGTTTAGCGCTAAACGTGTTAAGTATTTTGTGCTGTAAGACCCAAAAAATTACCATGTTAGGCCTGGTACTCATTATTTATGAGGCCTAAAAAGCAGTGTTACAAACTTTTTGGTTACTTGTGCTCTGTCGGTTTCGACAAGATTCTGCGCTGTCCCTATCCAGCAGATTCCTCGACCGTCATCAGTTCATGTTTTCGGATGCCTACCCACTACACATATTGCGCTTGTAGATTCGCGGTCCCCACTCAAAAATTCTTCAGTCTAGTCACCATATTATAAGCACTTCCAGTACTTTAAGCACCTCTACATCTTCGATAAAACTCTGTTAACATTTAGCAAGCCGGGGGTCAATAATTTGTTGGGGTCCTAGGTAATGGCCATGAGGATTTTTATAGCCAATTTCAGTTTCAAAACCTTTGTTAAAGGTGATAATGGACATTTTCTAATTAATTTTTAATCTCCTTCTTTTTTACCGGGTACAACAGGTAACTAAAGTAGATTAAGTAATTTTTGTGTTTTCCTGAAGCGGTTATTGTTGCAATTTTAGTAACAAGCTGTAGGTAATGTAGGTAATAAGTTCCTGAAATGGCTATTTCATCATCTGCCTAGCCTTTTCTCAACTATGTTGGGGTTCGCTTCCAGTCTAACCGGATGCAGCTGAATATCAGTATTTTACATGGAGCGACTGCCTATCTGACCTCCACAACCCAGTAACTGGGTAATACGATACCCCTTAGTAAGACTGGTTGTCAGACTATCAGGCTTCGAACAACACGTAACGACTGTCTTTCCCGAGTGACAGCTGGGACCAACGGCTTAAAGTACTTTCCGTGGCACGGAGGGATCTTGGTATGTAAAGGCGGTAACCCATCCACGGACCAACAGAGACAAGCGTAGCTTAACCCGATCGATCGACCCATGCGTCTGTTGTTACTTAGCCACAAGCCCCTTTACTAACATTATACCATAATTTTATAAACATAACAAAAACAACTATCTTTAAACACCGATTTTTATTTAATTACAAATTCAAGCAACATTACAATTCGGGCCAAAATTAATTGGTCACTAGTTAAAAATGCATAGAAACACAAATCGTTCGTGATTGACTGTGGAATCGTTAAAAGTTTGTTCGCGAACAGGAATTTTGATGGTCGATTTCATATTCAGATTTCAGACACGGAAATCGTTTAGTAGTAATTATACAAAAGTTTTCTTTTTTAAATCCCTGTTTTCAATTGAATATCTATTGTTTCCATTATGGTTATTTTAATAAGTAAGTTAAATATCATTTGTTTAAACTGACCATTACTTTTTTTTTCAAAATCTCTTTTACCTTTTTGATTTTTTAGAAAAACCTAGTCGCAATGAAATTAAAAATGTGGAAATTGCCAGATCGGAATGTGAATATACACACATAACACATAACATAACATCACGCCTGTAATCCCCGAAGGGTTAGGCAGAGGTGTACCTATAGTACACCCACATTTCGCCAGTTATGTTCAAATCCCATGTAATAGGGGACGAGCCTATTGCCATCAACCGGGCATAAATCCAGACTCCGGGCTGTTATTGAGAAATTCCTAATGGAAAAACCCAATATCACGATATCCGACCCGGTAATCGAACCCAGGACCTCATGCTCAGCAGTAGACCTTGCGAACACTGGACCAACGAGGCAGGAGAACCTAAATACAGAAATACACAGGAGAATATAATAAATGTATGTGAATATACAGGAGTTCCTAATACCCTTTGAAGAATACCGAGTAAATAATTTAAATAACAATTTTTTGACAGAAATAATACCGCTACTCTCTGACTTTTTTACTTAATATGCGGAAGGGTCACCCTTTTCTGGCATTTTCCGAGAAAACTCTTCATGACATACGTCCGTCTTGTGCTATTTCTTTCTTGTATTTTCATGGTTTATTATAATTTCTGTTAACGTAATAAGCGCAGGCTGAATCATGGTTATATTGTCTAGAATGGCCGACATTTTTCTAAAAGTATAATTATTAAAAACAATAAAATCTTAAAATACAATAGAAGTGGATATATTTAGTAACCTGTTCCGCTTAGCTATTTCTAAAGAGTCTTAAAAATCCCTGAAAGAAATCGACACGTGTTTCACCTCTCAACGAGGCATCCTCAGGATGACGATTGACTTGTCGTGAACTCGAAGACGGCGTGTTACCACACCAATCGCTGACTGACAGCGCTTGGTGTGACAACACGGCGTTCCATTCTATAATGACGAAAGGTATGCATGAGAAGATAATTATGCGCATTGGTATGTTTTTCAAATGGTTGAGCACCTTAAGTTCTGAGTTAAACTGCATAATTACTGACAAATGAGTGTGCTGACTAAAGAGGTAGACTCAAATCTGAGTGATTCTCTCCTCAAAAGACCATTTAAGACACCAATATCAAAAAAAAATCCTCTCACGATTTGACCAATATTATGTTCGGACAATATATAATATAATTGATTTATTTCTCACCACAATATCCTTATAAAATAGTAACAAAAAATCTTCTTGTCCAGTCATGGGCTCAAAGAAAAATATTGTGGGAGGCTGGTGCCTAAGCTAAGCCGAAGCTTTTGTTTCAGGCCACCAGGTCCCTCCCGCCCCAAGTACATAATTAAGGTCTCCTATGAACTAAAAATAGACAATAATTTATATTTGACTTATAGGAAGGAGTGTTCGTGTTGCGTGAGTGGGTTTGTGAGTGTGTGGGGGGTGTGTGTGGGGGGTGTGTGTGTGAGAATAAAAGAGACTGTGAACCTTGACTTTATTTCGGCCTTTTTCTCAGAGTAGTAGAAATCGACCTCATTTATTTTTTAAATATGATCGACGTGTATACGTATTTGTACAAATCTATTTACAGAAATATATATATATATATTGGGTTTTTCCATCTGGAATTTCTCAGTAGCAGCCCGGAGTCTGGATTTGTGCCCGGTTGATGGCAATAGGCTCGCCACCTATTACATGGGACTTAAACATAACTGGCGAAATGTGGGTGTACTATATAGGTACACCTCTGCCTAACCCTTCGGGGAATACAGGCGTGATGTTATGTTACTTACAGAAATAAACTCAATTATCATATTAGATAGAATTGATTTTGTTTTACCACTATCTCTCTTGAAGTCACCCCTTTCACTATTATTGAGACTCTCTTCTCTCAAGCCACTTTAAAACAGTCAAGATAACATTTTGTAACGGTGCCAAGATAGCACATAAATCGGGATTCTCGCCTGTTTGATCGCCGACTTAGTTTGGGGTTGCCAGCTCGCTTCTATAAGCTACCAGCGTTTACATGTAGAACGGTAGATGTTTGTCTATCAGACCGAGCGTGAAATATCAATTTTCTTGCTCATGTAATATTAATTGTGGTTGGGATATGTTGTTTTAATTATTCATGAAATTAGATGAAATATAATTACATGTAAAAGTTTGTTTTCATTTTCGATTTACGCAAAATTTTATGACTTATGAGCAATGGTAATATTTGGTTTACTGGATAATCAAGTCTTTAAGACTTCACTTCCAGACATAGCTTTCACATCAGCAATATTAATATAAATCATATCTCATGAAAGACAATTGTTTGTATCGAACGAGAAAACATTCTGACTCTTTTGTTTTCTGCAAACTCAAACTCAAAGCATTTATTCCAATTAAACCATTTACAGGCACTTCTGAATTGTCAAGGAATCGGTCAGTCAGAAATATGAAGCTATTTGCCCATTCCAAAGCGTAGTAGGTAGGTTACCTACGGAGAAGAACGAGCAAGAAACTCCATGGACACTTTTTTTTTTACAAAATATTCGTTACATCATTCATGTTGAACGATGTAACCAATAATCTTACATTGTTTGTGTTGTCATTAAACAACAAAATTGTTTATTTTTATTACGGGAGGACACTGGCAGTTACATGTAACTAGCGCAGGAGTCACAGGATTCTATTAATTTGTTGTACATCTTGTTCTATGTCAATAAATATTTTTTATTATTTATTATTGTTAAATTGTTCTGAGGGTTTTTTATGACAAGGATAAACTTATAACGGTATGCAAATTCATTCAATAAAACACTATGTTGATTTCTTTATTCACTTAATACCTGTAATCGTGCTCTTAACAAATTCTAGCACAAACAACAAATTAATAAAATTAAACGCAGCATTACCATACGAATGACCGCCACTGTACCAGTTTTTTCCTTAATTTTTACGTATAGCATGCCCATTAAAGTTTCTGTCATACCTCGTAATCGAAGCCGCAATGCGGTTGTAAAAAAGGTTGAACAATAACCATTCTTATACCTTTCTCAATAAAGTCGTGGCGAATAGTAAATTGTTTCATTACTACTGTTTGCAAGTTCTCAAAAAAAGAAAAAAAGAAAAAGGTCGGGTCACGCACGTTTCCGTGACGCATTGGAGGACTTGACGATAGGGTTGTCAACTTCTGAGTTTATGTTGTACGAGCTATTGCCCGCGGTTTCACCCGGTAAAAAAACCTATTAAATTAAAAACTTCACCATGAAAAAAAAATAAAACAAGCGAGTTTTCGTAGTCATATATAATGTGTAACATCTAACATCTGACCAAGGTAATAAGTGACATTAAAGGGGCAGGGCCTCGTCAAGGTCGTTTCTGACGGCCAACTCTAGCACCACGCGCGCTCATTGGACAAATTAAATAGCGCGCGCTTCCCCGGTTTCCTGTAATACACTTCCGTCCCTTTTCACGAAATCACTCCCACAGATTTCCGATTCCACAGATTGCAGGAAAGCGAGAGGAAAGATATTACATATCAAAAATTATTTGACAAGTTTCATAGTGATCGGTCAAACAGTGTTGGAGGTCATTAATCTCATATTTGTAATATTTTACCTACATCCATTTTTATAATATGTTGTATGATTTTTGAACAACTGTTGCCCGCGACTTTGGCTCCATACAACCTGCCTTAAATCCCTAGTTAGAGTGGCTAGGGAATATTTCTTTTATTTTGATTGTGATAAAAACAGGTTACAGACAAAAAAAAAAAAAATAGTGGTGGCACTCCAGGAGTGCCGACAGAAGTGAAAACTTTGGGCAAGATCGCTTTGGTGGAAGAAAAATACTTGTATAACATTGGTCTGTAACCTTATCTAAATAAAGAGCACAATCGCGTTTACAAAAAAAAAAAACCGACACCTTTAAAGTAAAAATACTGGCATAGAATATTGATCCGTAACAAAATATAAATAAAGAGCACAATTGCGTTAGCAAAAATGAGGTGTCGTCATGGTGTCACGAAATCATTGGTTAAATCCCATTTCAAAAATGCCCAACGCGCCTTAAGAAGTTTTCACTTAAAAACCCTACTTCCAGAGCTAGGTTAGAGTATCTGTATTTCAGGAGCCACGAATTGAGTTATAAACACACCGTTATAAACAGACGTCCCATCTTTCTATATCAGTGGTTTAGGCTGTGAATTTTCATCATCAGCTACCTAGCCTTTTCCCAACTATGTTGGGGTTGGCTTCCAGCCTAACCGGATGCAGCTGAATAACAGTATTTGACCCAGCTACTGGGTAATACGACATTATACCCCTTGGTAAGACTAATTTTATGGATAAAATTATCAAATGAAGTTTTAATATTTATCGAAATTGGTTCCGTTTTAGATTCTGCAGTTTTGGCTTAAGGCAACGATAACCGACTTTTAATGATTTTTTACTGAAGAGCAAGTCTAAACAAATAGTGTTAATGATTTGGAAAAAAAAAGGAAAAGAAAAGTTAAATAAAAGCATTTTCTTAATAATTGAATAAAGAATATTTTAGATTATGTTTATATTATATAGTGAAATTAATTTGTAACGTTATGTGTAACGCGGATAAAAAACTAAGAATCAAGCTAAATCTATCAAGCGTATTTTTCTGTAACCTCCACCATTTTAAAGATAATTTATAAACTGATCTTTTAGTATACGTGTTTTATTAAAATACTGTTTTTTATGTATAATAAATTGATAATGCGTCTAATTTGGAACAGCGCTCCTTGATGAGCGAGTCCTATTACTGGCTGGACGTACGACGCGTTGCGTGAGCTCAGTACAGAACACGCAAGCTAACCACTCAAGGTCACTGGTATATATCTGCGTCTTAAACCATCCACGCTCAATTGGAAAACTCAACCTATCATCATTCTCCTGCCCTTAACCCAATTTAATTGAGGTCTTCGCAACCTGTCTTTTTTTCCATATTTTTCTATTTATCATCATCTCGGTAGTCACTCCCTTTCTAGCCATATCATCCATCACACAGTCCATCCATTGTTTCTTTGGTCTTCCCCTACTTTTATAGCCATCCACGTTCATAATCAAAACTTTCCTAACGATATGTTCCTCATCCCTCCGCATCACATGCCCATACTATGGCAACCGATTTCCACTTGGAAAATGCCCTCTGTATAACTAGAGTATTTTAACTACAGTCTCCATTACTAAATTGGTAGTTCCTTTTTATCACTACTTCTGGCTACGTATTATGCCAAGATTATACTAATTTTATTACGGTAAAGTCTTGTAATTAGCCCTAAAGCTATGAAACGTTTTCCTAATATTCACAAAAATGTGTTTCTTTATGATTTTTCCCCATAAAATTACTTTTTATGAGCATAACGGTCAATGTACTGTGTTAAAGTTAGATTAATTTTTGATAGTAAGTAGGCAGTATTTCTTTGTGACTGACCTAACCTAAATCTAGCGTTACTAATCATAATTATTCCTCACCAAAGAAACTAAATAACTATAACTAATAAAAAAACTGAATTACTTTCAAAATAATTTTCTACTGCTCTGTTTTTTTTTTTATTATGGCAACAATCTTTGTTTAAGTGGCAACCCTGACATTGGCGACATGTTGAGTCACGATAGATCAAAGAAATACAGATGCGATTTAATCTAACCCGTATTTACATTAGTTAGGCCCTCGATACAATCATAAAGGTTTTTCAAAAGCGGGCTTTACAAATCAAATCTAAATAAAAATGTTTTATTTCACATAAACGACGCGAAAACTGTTACCATCGATTCAGTACATGATTCTGAAACCCGCAGCCGCGAAATTTTTCGTCAGTTATTTAAAAAAAATCTGCTGTTTCATAGAAAAGTGCAATACCTACGCGGTCAAAATGTATGGAACAGCTGATTAAAAAAAAAATAACCTACGAAAAGTTTCAACGCTAGGGGTTCAGAATCATGTACTGAATCCATGCAGTTTTCGCGTCGATGTCCATGCCACCCTGTATAATATGTTATTTGTATTTTATTTGTAAAGCGATGAGGATTTGTTAATTTTTTGTCCACAAATCCCCATTGACGTCACATAGACCTCTATGTGACGTATCACCTCACCTCTCATTATGACCTCATAATGAGAGGTGATGATGGTAGTGAGGTTTTGTGCGCGCTAGCAGAAATTTCAAAGATATTTGCAAGGAATATGATTCTGATCCATTCACAATTAGTATGAATTCGGCCAGACGGTGCTTTTAGTCTCAAAGTTCTTCAAGTAGTGGTAGGTTATATTATTTGTTCTTGTTTTTTATTATCTATTTTTGTTCTCTATTACTTTAGTCATGTAATTGCTAACCAAGTATTTATATTGCATCTCTGATTAAGGCGATGTTTTTTTTTGCTCACACCATAAATTATTAATAAATTTCAATACGTGAGGTTTTGTAATTGGCTCTCTGGTGACTATGGTCTACTTTTTGTCTGTTTTTACTAGCTCTAAGTCCTCCATGTACTAAATAAATAAATAATTAATGGGAATGTCATAAGGATGGGGATTAGTGGAATAACCCACGTTTCTTATATAAATATTAAAAATCTATCAAACGATACTTCTGCGGGTCTAAAACGGCCACATTAAGCAATTACTCTAAAAGCAATTTATTTTTTGAATTCCCAGCAATTCGTCTATGGTGACACATATTTTAGCTGAATCTTATTCAATTCAATTCATATCAGAATCATATTTGGCGCCACATGAAAAAATTGAGACTGTAATTTTACCGGATAATTTTTCGTTACAGTTTTTATTAATCAAATGAGATTTTATTTTTTTATTTCTACAAATGTTTTTATTTTAATTTTAAATGTTATTTCATTCTAATACAAAACTGTCAAACAGTTGAATTGCGTAATATGAATTGAACGCAGATAATATTATGAATTGTCAGTTTGTGACAGTTTGTGTGATTCATAATATTATCATATTATGACTCTGCCAAAGCGGCCGTTTTAGCTCCCCTGTTCCACCTTTATCTCAACCCACCAACTTATCACCGTAACAGAGCCGTTCTCATTAACTTAGTTGTGATTGTGTTATAGCACAAGACCGTCGGTATTAATTGTATAAAGTTGGGCGGAGTTCTTAACTAACCGTCGGCGTCGTCCGCGTCGTCCGTACGTAGTATGAAGCTGTACATGACAAACTGAGCTGTGTTGGTAACTACGAACGGTTGTCGGACGTACAATCGCAACGGTTAGATTGTTAATTGTTTTGTACGTCGCGTTATTTTTTTTTCACGTGTAACTTTACTTTTTTGACGGTGAGAAGGTTGAAGGACCCCTGGTGAAAAGTGTTGCCTTATTATGGGCTAGATGCCTTCGATATTCAGGAGTTATCCAAAGTGGGAAGTGGTTATTGTTGTTGATTTGTGAATTAGTTACGAACCTTAAACAGAGGTAGTTGAAACGTCCCAAGGGCTTGTAATTTAAATTGCAAACCGAAAAAGTAATAAATACCTAAATACTGTTACTGCAGCTATAACTGGTCATAGGTCATTTAATAAACACCTCTTTGTCATAGGAGTCACAGACAGTCCGCTGTGCAGAGCCTGCATGGAGGATGACGAGACAGCAGCCCATGCGCTGTTAAACTGCTCTGTGTTCGCCACATACAGGGCCAAGTACTTAGGTAACCCAGGTACCCTACGTGAGATTGTCAGTGACAGCAAGTCGTTGCTGGCCTTCTTTAAGGAGCTGGGGTGGATCAAATAACTGATTTTCACACCCGTACGCAAAATATGCGCTTTGACGTGGAGTTCCGGATACCAGCCCGTATTACCTATTCTTGTTACACCTTGTAAAGATTCTGTGGCCTACTGCTTAAGTTCGCCCTGCCGCAGTGATAACAGCATACTCAGCGTTGTTGCTGGCAGAATTGACTGCCCAATATTGTGGCATGTCGAAAAGTAACTGATGAAATAATATTGATTTTTATATGTATTTAGTTGTTTATGATTTTAATGAATTTCTTGATTTTAAATCATAATATTGTTGATTTTAAACATCTTAATGAAATGCAATAGAAGTGGATATATTTAGCAAACTGTTCCGCTTAGCTATTTCTAAAGTCTTAAAAAAACCTTGAAAGAAATCGACACGTGTTTCACCTCTCAACGAGGCATCCTCAGGATGACGATTGACTTGTCGCGAACTCGAACACGGCGTGTTGCCACACCAAGCACTGACCGCAGACTGACGCCACGTCTGACTCAATTAACTATCTTAACGAAATTAAAGATGATTGTGTTTTATTTATGTGATTAATGTACCTATTTTTGTTGTTTAATTTTCGTTTAAATAGTACGATTGTGGTGTGTTTTTGAATATTTGGTTACTAATATAATTTAATCCTTAAGTCTATTCACAAAAATATGGACTAGTGAGTTTGAAGTAAATAAATAAATAAAATTAAGCAACACACCTAAACATAAACATCAATCGACTTTTATGAAACTTCTCTGTGGACTATGGTATATCGTAATATTTTTACAAACACTTCATGGAACAATGTTCGCAAATCCTTGAATTGCAGATAAAAATGCACCAGCAATGTAGGCCAGCACGTAGGGCGGCTAATGCCCCAAATTCAAGCAGATCTTGAGGCTTGTGGGGTTTATAGAGCCGTGTGAAGGGCCGCTAGAGCCTTTAGAGCCAATTGTGATGCTGTAAGGACGTGGCTGAATTTGTTTACTTATGGTAGCTAAATATAAAAGCCTGCTTCTGTTTATCTACAGGGCTGTGGCTTCTTTTAATACTGGGAAAGAACGACCATTCATGACCGTACACGATGTTCTGATATCATTCAGGCATTATCATCTTATTTTTCTTGACATTTCTGTTTTATCTTAAACTTTTATTGTTGACATTTTTGAAATATTTTATTAATTTGGTTTTTGTTTTGACATTGTAGTTTTTATTTGAAATATAATTAATTATCACGGGAATAATTTATTGATTTATCAAACACTCTAGCTCTTTCTATAATTTTTATTTGATATTGTGAAATGAATAATGAAATAATAATTGAAATTGATACTAACATTTGTACGCGTAATGGCATAGCATAGAGAACTTACAAAAATGTAACATCTCACACATTCTGAATTCTTTACTCTGAACACTCTGTGGCGGTAATTTCTGTTCATTAAGTCCACGTTGGTTCGAAAGACAAACTGAAAAAAAAAACGGCCTCTTACTGTCTCATTGCAGGGCAAATGCCTCTTTTCAAACAGAGAAGGCACGAGCATTGATCACCACGCTTGCTCAGGAAGGGTTGGCAATTCGGTTAGACCACCTGTCTCAGACCCAGAGGTGGATTCGATTCCCAGTGGGAGCAAAATTCGTGCTTGGTTTGGTTGGTGGTAGGGCTTGTTCTAGTCTGCCTGGCTAGCTAACATCATCTTATCTAAGTCTGTTGCCATAACAACAATTTTAGCAGCATTGTTGTGTTTCGGCAGTTTGAGGTATAAAACAGACAGTTCGTCTGTGGTTGAGGATTCCGGGTGAAGCTCGCTTCCACCTTCAGCCTGATCATCACTTATCATCATCATCTTACATTCCAACGGTAAATGTAATTTTGTACGCACAATATTCAGAGATTTACTATGTTATTTTATGATCATAGACTTCTTTTAGGTTTTCCTGTAATCTATGAGTAAAGAGCCAATCTCTCTATTTTCTCAAAATTTTAGGCTCAGTGGTTTCGGAGATAGGCGGGAATGGTTAATTTTCATCTAGTTTCTCAATATCTTTAAAATTATTTATTTTCAAAATATTAAATTAGAGAATCACAACAAGCCCGTACATTTGGTGTCGGACGGTACAGTTTGCAAAACTTTTTTTTTTTAAATATCTAATTTGCCTCCTAAAAGTGACCCCCATATTCCAAATTCATTTATTTACATTACACGTCCGTATTTGGATCTTGGGTCACAAAAATTTTCAACTAAATTGGTCCAGTAGATTCGGAGCAAATTGGCTGTCCTAGACGGACAGACAGACACACAAGTGATCCTATATGGGTTCCGTTTTTTCCTTTTGAGGTGCGGAACCCTAAAAACTTTGGCCTCTGCTTTGAGTATTATAACAAACTTTACTATGTCAATTTAATTAAAAAATCAACATTGGCCCTTAAACAATTAACTGTACGTACACTGTAATATAAAATAAAAGATTAGCATACCTACAGGTAGTTAGTATTCACGAAGAAATAGAGCCAATTTCACTGCCTATCTTATTTTGCAAACAACCCTTCCCTATTTGAAAATGTTATAACGAACTCAATTATGACAATTTACGTAGAAAATCAACTAGTTATAACACTTCAAGTAAGAACCCCACACATTCAAACAATCCTACTTATGAACAACCCCGTTTTATTTCTGACAATCAAAGTTAATAACAGTTTGCAATATGAACGAACCGCGCACATTCGTAAAGATGAACTAACATCAAAGGTATACCCTGCAAGTGACTTGCGCAAGTGTGCTACAAACGTTTCAGTTGGTTTGTTTCTAGTAATTGAGGATGGCTTGTTATTATTTTGTAACATAACGTTTTTAATTAAGTATTTCATTAAAATTCACGCTACTAGTTGACGCCACTTTGATAAGAGGTCTTCTATTTCGACAATGAATATAAAATTTATGATGACGTTCATCATTCGTTTCATTTATTCGTTCATCATTCAGTGACGGCTATAGAAAATTTTGGCGCTTTGGCACTTTTGACAGGTGCCTGGACCTGACGACTCAGTGCTGAATCCTAGTAAACGTCATTTTAGAAAACCCTCATTCAATTCAATTCCTCTATTTCAACATAAATGATGTAGCCAATTTTTTTATTTATAATAGTGAACGTGGAGTTTCTTGCCCGTTCTTCTGCATAGGTACCTACTACGCTTTGGAATGGACAACAAGCTTCATTTTTCTGACTGACCGACCCCTTATTATTTTTTTTTGTGTTGGAAATTATCAAATAACTTCTCCCACTCTGGACGGAGCGGGAGGGCGTGCCAGACTCTTACTGACTAAAACCCACCCGTGTTCCTTCGGTTGCCCTGTTGCCTGTGGCCACGATCTCCCTTTCGGTTTTCTTCGCACCTCCGGCAGGCATCGGCCCTAACGGACCCCGTTAATTCTGCTGACATCTCTTTGAGGCGCGCGTGGAACACAACGCGCCGTCGACCCGGGCCTGGTCCTTATCGGACGGCGAGCTACCCATTGCTCACCGTCCGCAAGCCTGCGCCTACGGTGGCCGGAAATCGGCCTGCGATTGACAGACCGATCCCTTGACAATTTAAAAGTGCCTGTAATTGGTTTATTTGAAATAAATGCGAATTACGCCTGTTTCCACGAAAAGGAGAGACAGAGATGTAATTTCGTTATTTATTATTAATTCTAATGTCATAGAGGGCGAACCTGTTGCCATCAATCGGGCCCAAATCTACCTTGCCTCTACTGATAACAGTAGAATTGGACCCAGGATTTGCAGCAACTGAGGCACCAATGGGACAGTTAAGTCGATTACCTAAATTCGCATTGTTTTGAGCTGATATAATTGTGGATTCCTTCATCATTTTACTACGATCCGAAGCGCCTTTCAACATCCCCAAATTGGCACGTCACTTCAACCTATATTCACAAAACTTGCTGCAAGTTCATGCAAGTACTTGCAAGTTCAACAAGTTAAACTTCTACATCGCCTGTCCTACTCATGTGTAGCTTAGTCTTAGAAGCAATTAAGAAAACTAAGTACTTGTGCAAGTAGTTGGAGGTTCCGTTCATTTGTGTTAACTAGTTTCCATTTGACATGCTTAGTAAGCAGAAATGCTTTATTTAAGTTGTTGAACTGTGTGTAAGTTTGTTTCGTGGTTATTCAATGGATTTTGTGTGTTTTGTTTGTTTTTGAATTGGTCATTGTTTTATGTTTAAAGCGAACTCTCGTGAGGTTTTCAGTTTTAAGGATTACGTCTTCAAGGTCAATTTTCATGCGTTCAGTTTCAGCTGAATAGAAAGAAAGAGACTCGGAAAGAAAAATGTTTTATTTTGGAAGATAGCCTTTTCTAGCTGCCAGTCTAACCGAATACAGCTGAATTTTATTATTTTACATGGAGCGACTGCCTATCTAACCTCCACAACCCAGTTACTGCGTAAAACAATATCCCGTGGTAAGACTGGTTGTCAGACTTTTGGGATTTTGACGACCCGTAACGACTGTCAAAGATCTACGAATGACAGCCGGGACCAATGGCTCGATATGTAATGGGTGGCTCATCCACGAACAGGCCGTAGCGTATAGCTTAACCTTCGATCGACCCGTGGGTCTGTTATTATATAGCTACGAGCCCTGAAGAACAATTTAAAGATAGTTTAAAAATTACCACTTTCAAATGATGTCGACTTACCCTAACCTCACCTACAGCTGAACCAAAATGCTGTAATATCATTTGCACCGATATAGTACATTACTGTCGTGCCCTGCAAAAGGGGCATTAATCGACTAACATGAAAATGTGAGCCGAGGCACACACGTTCACGGCAGTAATGCAGTAATGTATGTAATGCAGTAATATTTCGTGTTTTTTTTATTTTATAATCAAGTTCTTCTTACTTAACAGACAGCTGAGCTGCTGGAGAGTTTATTGCGCCATTTCTACTTCCCAGCAACAGTACTAGGAAGTTGTAAAGGACGGGCGTTTTGGGATACCTTCATGTAATTTTGACGCGATTGCTGATTTTCAGCCTAATTTTAATAAATGACTTTGATTTTGATCTCGATCAAATATTTTGAAGAATTATGGCAGTAGTTCTTTCTGAACACCAGTTCCATCACCAGAGCCTTTAAACTACACCTCCAATCAATTCCACCCATTCAAAGACGAGCCAGCACTATCAAAGAGATTGCATACCCAATGTTTGGAATTAATCCAAAACAGTATGACCGTACTGCCCCATATGGCTGGTCTCTGACCCTCTGACCCCGGTGACGTCAACGGGAACTCTGCCAATCGTGATTTCTGCTGGCCAATTAAAAAACAACGACTCCGAAATGGATTCCATGCTGTTATGTATGGTGCACACTGGTCAGGGTATTTATGGGTATAAATGGAAATAAAGAGTAGAACCGGGCCTTTTTTTTTTGGGTGGGAATTATTAAATAACTTCTCCCGCTCTGGGCGGAGCAAGAAGGCGTGTCAGACTCTTACTGACTAAAACCCACCCGTGTTCCTTCGGTTGCCCTGTTGCCGGGGGCCACGATCTCCCTTTCGGTTTTCTTCGCACCCCCGGCAAGCATCGGCCCCAGCGACAACGCGCCGTCGACCCGGGCCTGGTCCTTATCGGACGGCGAGCTACCCATTGCTCATCGTCCACAAGCTCGCGCCTGCGATGGCCGGTTCTGTGTCTGTGGTAGAATTTTTAGGTCTAATCTAGTTGACTATTGTGAAGTTTATGTATCTGTATAGAAAGAATGCATCTGTTTAATTCCTAGGGCAGTCGTCAATTCATGTCTTTTCCAGAAACCTTTTCAATAACAATGTAGTGATTACTGATATTGAAGTCATAAGTAATGACTGGATTATCCTTTGTAGGAAGCGGGTGTTTTCATCGGGCGACCGATGAAATTCAGGGATGGATGGGTTGGGTTTGAACTAAGGTACTTTCATCGGACGTGTGGTGGTATCTAGATTGATATCAATGCGATTATGGAGCTATGAAAGACCTTTGCAAAGGCAATGCTGACACTGTGAACGTGGCTGAATTCTGGTCAAAACTCATATACTTAGAATTATTGATATGACGAAGAAGCAGGTATCCACCATCGTCTAACTTTCCTTTACGTTCTGCAAAGTAGAAAAGGAACATATCTGCTTATGCATCTATAACATCATGCTTATATTCCCCTAAAGGATAGGCAGAGGTGCACTTAGTACACCCATATTTCGCCAGTTATTTAAGTCCCATGTAACATGGGGCGAGGCTATTGCCATCAACCGGGCACAAATCCAGACTCCGGGCTGCTACTGAGAAATTCGTGACGGAAAAACCCAATAACAATTATATAATCTGTTACACAGCTTCTTTAAAGAGGTAACACTAAATATGTACATTATTGACATACAAGCATGTGTACCTAACATATTCATGAACATAACATCAAGACTTGTAGCGATAACATAGGCAAGATTTACGTGAAATATCGCTAGAATATCTCATTCGTCTCGGCTCACCTTGCTGTTATAAGTGGATGAATTTGTTTCCCTCGGAATAACAAATTTAAGACGCTTTACTTGTCACTATACTGAATACGAGACTACATACTTGAGGTTCTTGCGTGTTGAAGTAGAACTTTAGGATGATCTATGATAAGATGTCTTATTACATCTTTGGCTGGTTTTTTCTTTGACTTCTTTATGGCGCTTTCACATTTCATACAAATACTACTAAACGTTTTTATACTGTGTCGGTGTAGTGTCAGTATCATCGCCGACATTGATTGCCGTGCCGTTATCGGCGGACGACACAGTGCACTTGTTCACTGCTGCCATTATTACCTCGAATACATTATTACACTTTTGAAATGGCGCGGGGATGCTTTTACTGGCGCAACAAGGTTGCTGTGGCATGCCGCATGACAATATGCTGTTAGTTACATGTTATCATATACCAATGTCGTTATTCTGAACATCATGAAGTGACTTCAATTTAAGTTCTACTAGAGTCACATTACATTCTAGGTCATTAACCTTACGGTTGGAAACGATTTTCACTAATTTTGGTTGTTAGATTTTTCTACATTACATGTAGTGACTGTGTTGATTTTGAAATTATCTTTTTCAAATATAAATTCCGCCATACGCGGAACCCTATAAAAATTAAGTGCATATTCTCCTTCTTCAAGAAAAAGAATAGGAAGAAGATTAAGTACTTAAGCAGTATTCTCTGTTACCAACCAGCTCTGGGCTCGCGTGATGGATCACAGCCTGTGTCCCAGCAGTGGGAACACTAACTAACGACTGGCAGTCGTCTAACTTTATCGGTTGAGTAATACTAGTCTATTTCTCAAACGACCAATTTGGAAAATAGTGATGTTCTTCAGAAAGCTCAGGTGCGTAGTACTCACAACCGGCGTGCGTGTATGACCGTACCCTAATTGCGAAACACACTATCAATCACAATCTGAATGATTAAGAAGGATTTTTTAATCCATTTTGAGATTTTGCTAATCCATTGCTTCATATATATTCGAAAAATTTGTCTCCGCAAAATGTAAATAAAGCCATGAATATTGTTGAACTGTCAAAATGAAAGCCATAGCTACTGTGTGTTACGTAATTACGTCACAGATGGATGAAGGTAAACGAAGCAAAAGGAGAATGTAAGGATCGTAGAAGGTGGCGTTCTGTAGTGTCTGTCAACCCCCATGGGGAGAAGTAATGCGTGAGTTTATGTTTACGTTTTCAAATGACAATATCTAAACCCACAAAATCAAACATAAACCCGTCAAACTCTTCACAAAAAGCGAGTAAAAACTGCATGAATATTTTATTCTAGCTTGATTGTGCCGCGGTAGGTGACCTAGCAGCTCTATGACGTCAGAACTTGAGCGGCCATTGTGCAATGAAACTCAAAAGATACTGAAATAGTTCTCTAACATTTCAAAACTTAGATTGACCTGGAGGAGTGTCAGTTTTTTAGAAGTCTTGCGTCTTTTACTGCTCGTAGTCCAAGATGCTTTTAAAGCTAGTGTATCAGTAACGAACGATTATTCATACGAAGGTTCACTGTTCACAAACTTATGAATACGGCAGTTTTAAAGGCCAATTAGTAATGGTTAAATAGAAAATTGCTTCAATCACCATACTTGGAGATTGGCGATCGCAATTATTTAAAAATCTGTTTTGTAAACCAGTGATTGTAGTTGTAGTAAGTCGAGCCTAATGAGTGGAAATTGCTGTAAACAAATTGACGATCGTAGTAACTGTATTATTGTTGTTTGTAAACAAGACGACCATGCTGCTCAATTTTTCGTCACCCTAAAGTGGAAAACAGGTGATTCAATTATCAAATATCACGAACGCGCGCATTTAGTGCTGAACAATTTTTTCCCAACACAGTTCGTTTAAAATACTCATACTTTTGTTAGTTAGTTATCTAGTTTGTGTGGTATAAGCACATCCAATTTTATTATCAACGTGTGGCTTCAATCAATCAAAACAATACATTTGATAGGCAATATGGCCAAACCGCCGAAATCGACGCTGGGCACGCCACATTTGCGGCTAAAAGTCCCCTCTTTGAGGAGTGGCTAGAGAGGTGCCACGGCGTCCTCACCTTCCGCCTGACGCAGGTTCTCACCGGACACGGTTGTTTCGAGAGGTTATTGTTTAGTATAAGGCGGAAGGAAACGCCCAATTGTGTGGATCGCCCGGAAGACAAGGTGGAACTTACGGTGGAGGTTTGCCCGGCTGCGTGCGGAGCATCGCCGTGTCCCCGTGGAGGCCATCGGCGGCGGTGATCTCGCATCCGGTCCTGGTCCAGACCATGGTACGGAGCGAGAGGGCATGGGAGGCCGTTCTCATCTTCTGCGAAGCAGTAATGCTTGCAAAGGAAGAGGCAAATGTCGCGCCCTCACGCCCCTAACCACCGCAGGAGACGCTCTGGGCATCGGGACACGCAGGCCAACTCCTGGCCACCGTAGGCAAGGGTTTGCGGACGGTGAGCAATAGGTAGCTCGCCGTCCGATAAGGACCAGGCCCGGGTCGACGGCGCGTTGTGTTCCACGCGCGCCTCAAAGAGATGTCAGCAGAACTGACGGGTTCCGATAGGGCCGATGCCTGCCAGGGTTGCGGGGATATCCCCGTTAACGTAGCCCCTATTAATATAACTGAAGGAACACGGGTGGGCTTTAATCAGTAAAAGTCTGACACGCCCTCCTGCTCCACCCAGAGCGGGAGAAGTAATTTGATAATTTCCTACCCAAAAAAAATAAAAAAAGACATATCGACGCGGCATTGTTAGTTTATTCCTTTAATTTAATTGGTCATACAAATGGTAGGATGCATCTGCCCGTGACTTTGGCTGATTGAAATTTCTTGTTTGAACATAAAATATATCCCAGACATTGAAAGCTTAAGCTTCCCATTAGTAAAACAATTTTCGGAATCCAATCAGTAGTTCCGAAGATTACCTCCAATATATATACATACAAACTCACCGTCTTTATGATTATTTGTATACATTTATCTAACCACCACGAGTTGTTATAGTTTGACCGATACCGCTGTACCGCGCGCAGCGAGACGAGGAGTGGGACGCTGTGAGAGTTGACGAATGAGCGGCCTGCACTGCCCCTTCGTCTCGCCGCGCACATACTTAAGGCGCGGTACAGCGGTATCGGTCAAACTATAGTCAAGGATTGGCAGATATGCTTCGTACTGTCGAATAAACCATAAAATGCGTCAAAAACGATTATTAGTTTTATGGAGTTTGAAGCATGACTATTGTCATTTCTCTAGGGAATTTTCATATTCCGCTCGCTGAGAATTTTCTAGCATAGAAGGTCAGTACATTATAATAAATTTGCTGCAACTATTTCAATCGCGAAGAGCTATGAATTAGTTGCAGGAGGCTGAACAAGGAACTGTCGAAACTGCGGTAGCGACGTCTACTTTGAAGTCAAAGTCAGAATAATCACCAAAATAATCTTAATCAGCAAATAAGAAAGATCTAAGATTGTATAAGCTTAATAATTAAAATACAAAGAATAATTAAACTCACAATAAATGTCGGAACTAACCCTGAAAACGGCCATAAGAGTAATCTTATACAAAATTTAAATCCCCCTCAAATCCGAGTCGACTTGCTCAACTCACTACTATTCAAAGTAACTATTCACATTAGGTACAACTCTTCATCCTTGCTCGGGAACAAATCGGGGAACTTCGCAGTCCTCCCACATGCCTCGGAAGGCTCGGATGAGGACAGAGCGACATTCCGCATAATTTGTAGATTCAGTACAAAGCCGGGAGTAAGGCTGGTCACGTAGACTGGATTAGGGGGGAATAAGGGGGAGTTTTAAAATGTGGAGGGAATAATGGGGTAGTTATGTTTAGTGTTTTGAGATTATTAGCAAAACAGGACTGATTTGGTAAGTCATATATGGTTTATGAACGACGTGATTCCACGATTCTTTTTTTTCGACATTATTTCAAAGTTAGTTCTCATCAACTTCTGTTAGTTTCATTTACGGCTTTTTCTATTGGGCGTTTTTATATTTTCCTCGGCATCACAGGGAAGTAAATTGTATGAAAATATATTTATGAAAACGCTTTTAAAGTTCCGTCCACAATAACGTTATAACGTGTTCAATTCATAATATTTTATGGACGTGGACGTGGTTGTGAACGTCCACGATATTATCGTCACGTTTTAAATTATAAAAGTGCAAATAAAATTTCCAAATTTTCCATCATGTTTCATGATAACATCTTTTCAATAAAAACCTTCTCTTCTATTCTATTTACAACCCTGAAAAACTTCTAGGTACTTAACCGTTCAGATAGCATATTCTGACCGTTCAAAAGTGCTTTATCATCGAAAACACCTTTAGCATTCTTACCCCCAAACATTATTATGATCAGTTTTCAGCGGGCTTCGTCCTGAAACCTTTCATGAATTTGATATAAAGTAGTCGAAGATGTCTGGGGAAAAAAAAAGCACTACAAAGTGAAAAATAACTTTTTTAAAGAAAGAAAGAAAGAAAGAAAGAAAATATTTTATTTGGGACACGCACAGGAAATACAAAACAGTAATGAAAAAAAAGAACAAAAATTAACAAAAATAAAAAAGGAGCATTCTAGACTAACAAACAAAAATAATTACGACCTGTGCGACCTGTATCTCAGCATGATGCACCACCACCTAAAACAAACAGGTTTCGCTGTAAATTGAGAAAAAATCGATTTTGCTGTGAGAAAAATTCGATTTTGCTGCGAGTGTGACACAAAGATTTTTTTAATGCCTAGTACAGTGTTGGGTCTACTTATAAAATTTGAAAGATTTAATAAACTGCACTTTGTTCTGTCACTTTCACATCGATACGAAAAAAGCGAGAGATAGTGTCGAAGATGTCGGGAAAAAAAAAGCACTACAAAGTGCAAAATAACTTTAATTTCGGAAGTCGGTGTCTTTGAATGTGTATCTTCGGTTTTTTCGCCACCGACTTCCGAAATTAAAATTATTTTTCACTTTTTAGTGTTTTTTTTTTTGGAAGTCTGTTGTCTTTTTTGTAACAAAGTTAATATTTTTAAATTCTTAGTTATGGTATCTATCCCACACCAATTTAAAAAATCAGCCCATAATTTACGAAAATACCCAAGAAAAAAAAATAAAGATACTTATAGAAGAACATCTACATTAATTGTTATAACGTCGCACAGTGGGCTGAAAATCGGCTTTCATAGACATTCGATTTTTTTTTCGAATTGGTCAAATTTTTTGATTGGAATTGTTTAAAACAATCATGACCTTGAGGTATAATTGGTATGACGTCATAGAACATAGTGGAAGATAGACTTTTGATTTTTTTTCAAAATACTTGTATGGGAATTATCATAAAATCTTCAATATCTCAGCTATCGCATATTTGCGCAAAAGAATTCTTTCACACAAAAAATCTCCTATTTTTTTGCCAATTTTTGATATATTTCACTTTTATGGCAGAGGTGCGATGAAAAAGAAAAAAAATAAAAATAATTTTATTATTTTTATTTCTTCATTTATAACGATTATAAATGAATTTAATTACGCATTAGAATAATATAACAAAGAATATATAGCACAATAGTCTAGGCCATCGTGAGCCGCTTTTTTAGTCATTGATTTTTATACTACCTAGCAGAAAAACAGCATCTTATACGTAAAAAAACAATTCTTAAATTGTTGACAACAAATACTCGACTTTATCGGAAGCCTGACCCTTTTAGCCTATAACAATTACCGAGAATTATTGCTAATAGGTACCTACCTATTAACTAATAGGTAGGTGATCACTGATCACCTAATTTAAGTTTTATTATGACAATGAAGGGTTTTTAGGCTGATTACTAATCGTTCTCCAGAGGTAGAACTTACAGAATCACTGTGCCTAATGGGTTATTATCATTAGGGTATAATAACAGTTAAACATATAATATACAACTACAAATATGACTTACATTTAAATTTTAAATAGTTTTATATAAAAAAAATAGAACAAAAATAGTACCTAAATCTAAATACATTCTAAAAATAAAATTTAATTGATTATTTACAGACATGCTCTAAATTAATACTAACAAAAGTAAAACTAATAAAAAGTTAGTAAATAAACAAAAACATCTTAACCTACTGTTAGTCACAATCACTACATTCTGATTCTGATTCAGATTTGGAATCTAATTGATTTATATCGCAAAATTCGACATCGGGTTCTTGCAGGTTATCCAAAAGATCCCGAGTTTCAGAGAAGAGAGCTTTCCTGTTCTTTACATCCATAATTGGTCTAACTGAAGAAATGAGAGGGTCTGAAGTGAGAAGAAGCATGTTTAGAATGTCTTCATTAGAACATTGTCTGCTCTTTTTTCTTGAATGATGACATCTAAATCTTCGAAAGTCCTTATTACGAGCCTCTGATGCTTCTTCTGAAAGACACCCAATTGGTACTACTGCATTACAAGCTATAATATCTGCCCCATGTACAAGTAACTTGTGCACAGTTGACGACATGTAATACCAGTTATAAAGTGCCAAATACCTCTCTGCTGTCTTTAGGCAGTACTCTTTAAATTTTTCAATATATATATTTTCTTCTGATGTAATAGCCTGTAAAATAACAGCAAATCTCCGAATCAAATTCTCATCCAGACCCGTAATGGCTGCGGTTTTTTCCGGAAATTCAAAAAATCTCCGTGCTGTATTTCCATCGTTGGTTGTTCCTGAGCCTTGTTTAACCACACCTATGATCAGGTTCAGTTCCCGCTTGAAACCGTCTTGGATTGTTTTTTTCCTTGCCTGCAGAATAGCTTTATCTTCTTCCCCTTTTGCCATCCATTTTTTAAGATCTTGTCTGTAAGAAATATTTAAAAGGCATTCCATGCAATTGATGCGTGCATGTAACGAAGACAGCCCAAATTCGTATAAATTCTCAGAAACAGGCCTTTTTAACACTTCCGTTAAATTGTTCATCTCTAAAGGTTTTGCCAAACATAAATAGCAAACTGAGCTGGCTTTGGCTTCAGAGATGTAAGTGCAGACCTTGCCATCGATCATGGTCATCTTAAGGTCATGGGTGACCTTGTTGCTGCCACTATCTGTCGGTCTCAACGCTTTTATTTCTTCTTTCATACTGTCTAAATGCTCATTGACAACCAGTTTGCTTTCTTTCATGAAGCTAAATCGCACGGGACGACAAAATGATGAAGAACAGGGTTTCGGGTTTTTCCATATGGTGTCACTGCCATTGATTAGTTTCAATGGAACTAATGATGTCATGAAGACACTAGAATCATCATTTTCACTGTCCATTGTCTGTTTATATCTGCTCTGGCTAGACGCACCGTCAAATCCCCATTTCGATATTAATATTAACTGTTTCTGTTCTACGCACTCAGGTAAACTGTCGAAGATTCTTTTGACTGTTAAATCTAATAATCCTTGAAGAGAAATTTTTGCTGATGAATCCGTCACTGTTATTGTTTGTTTGGAAGGATAACATTGTAATTTCGCCTGTTGAACTTTGTAATAAGATGGATACAAATCTTTTACGCCTTCACGTATGGCTGTTTCTCTCAATGTTATATATTGCCACTTAGATAATTTTAAAGAGAGAAATATGCCAAGTGCCTTCTCGGGTGTGAAAACTTGCTTGGCCAACGATTGATGAATTAAATTATTGAACTTATCAGCAGCTCCTGGATTTGTCAACATGAATTCTAGTGCTGAAGCAATATTCTCCTTTCCTTCTTGTCTCATCTTTATGATAGCAGCATATGCTATCTCACTGGACTCACAATTTTCTTGATCTGTAATTCTCCTTCTTTTTTGTTTCTTTCCTAGATCTTGAAATGGTTTACGAGTTGGTGCCTTTCTTTTTGTCATTGTTCCAACTGATATTGCTGCTGATGTAGATGTGGAAGGTTGAGGAGATATGGCATTTACTTCAGAATCCACAATGCCTGAAGCAGCAGGTACTTTTATGCAACTAGGCCAATCAATATCAGTCTCAAGCCAGTTTTTGTGTTCCTTTAAGAAACACTCCAGTTTTCTGTTGGCTTGCTTCCATTTCCTTGTAATAGCTAGTGTAATCCTTCTGCAATATTCTTTTAATGTTAAATTATCTTCATCGGAGAGATTTAAGTTCAAACGAGAAACTACAGCATTATATAGTGCAAGGCTGTCACTGTACTTCCCCGAATTCTTCAAAATCATGAAGAAATCTAGGTAAGTAGATAAACTCTCCATTTTTTGCAAGCACAATTTCACTGTTAACACAAGGGGAAATCAATGTGAACTGAATAATTGTTCCCAATACTGCACTTTAAATACCTGTGAGATATCTGTACAGAACTAAATTAACCCTAATGATTATAACTCATTAGGCGGCTGCACAGTGATTCTGTAAGTTCCTCTGGAGAACGATTAGTAATTAGCCTAAAAACCCTTCATTGTCATAATAAAACTTAAATTAGGTGATCAGTGATCACCTACCTATTAGTTAATAGGTAGGTACCTATTAGCAATAATTCTCGGTAATTGTTATAGGCTAAAAGGGTCAGGCTTCCGATAAAGTCGAGTATTTGTTGTCAACAATTTAAGAATTGTTTTTTTACGTATAAGATGCTGTTTTTCTGCTAGGTAGTATAAAAATCAATGACTAAAAAAGCGGCTCACGATGGCCTAGACTATTGTGCTATATATTCTTTGTTATATTATTCTAATGCGTAATTAAATTCATTTATAATCGTTATAAATGAAGAAATAAAAATAATAAAATTATTTTTATTTTTTTTCTTTTTCATCGCACCTCTGCCATAAAAGTGAAATATATCAAAAATTGGCAAAAAAATAGGAGATTTTTTGTGTGAAAGAATTCTTTTGCGCAAATATGCGATAGCTGAGATATTGAAGATTTTATGATAATTCCCATACAAGTATTTTGAAAAAAAATCAAAAGTCTATCTTCCACTATGTTCTATGACGTCATACCAATTATACCTCAAGGTCATGATTGTTTTAAACAATTCCAATCAAAAAATTTGACCAATTCGAAAAAAAAATCGAATGTCTATGAAAGCCGATTTTCAGCCCACTGTGCGTCGTACTTTTTTGAAGTCGGTTATAACACAGATGCGAGCGAATATCTAAGGGGCACGTTGGCGATCTAATCTCAGCCTCAATTTTAAAAAATACCTCTAATTACCCGAATGCGTGACAGCAAAGATATATGTTGTATGACACGTTTTTGACATTGTTTGTCGCTAAGATGAGTTTGCAACTTGAATTTGGACGTTTTTAAGTACGAGAATAGGGATGGTGACCAAACATTTTTTTTGTTCATCAGGTAGATTATTAAAAAATATTGGACACATTTCTTTCCTTTTTTTGCGTAATCATAAGATTTCTGCGATACATTGAGTTAAAATGTGGCATGACGTCACGCCTTGGTAGATTTTATACTGAGTTGTGGCGTAGCGAGACCCCACTCCTCAACTTTATTGCGTTTTTATCTAAGTCATTTTTTATTTATATGATAAAGCAAAAAATTTATGTCTAATATTTTTTTATTATCTGATGGATGGAATAAATAGATTTCATTTTTTCCCTATTGGCCTTCTGTTTTGACAGAAAATATTACAACAGTATTTCGAGATTATTTTTGGTCCTTAGTAATTCGACCCAGCGTAAGAATTTTTTATCTAGATTCACCTGTACCCTATAAAACATTACGTACCCATAAACAGTACCTACCTATCTCTAACTCTAGAATCTTCCGTGCTCCCCGTATTTTGCGAAAACGAGATGTTCCTTTAAAAAATATAGTAGGTGCCCAGTTGCAACTAGTTCAGGAGCCCGCTCTAAGGCGTCTTGTTGAAACAAGTTCGAAATTTACGAGTATCCCTGTTCGTGAGTTACCAACATCGAATGATACCTATCCGTTTTGTAAAGGTAAGTTCATATTGGAGCATTTCTTTGTAAAGCTATGATTTCCTAGAAAAGCGTTATTTATTTTTCACTCTTCTTGCTCAAAAAGTCCGTCATTGTAGCGTACCAAAGCGGGGAAAAAATAGCATATCTTGCTCTAGGGGAAAAAAGAATTTCTTTTTAATTTTTTTCTGTAACCAACGAGCCTACAAAAACGAAAAAGTCTTTATTATTATGTAAAACTAGCTTTTTCCGCGGCTTCACTCGCATGGAAGTCGGAAATTATCTTATGGGAACGTACTACCGCATACTGGGATAAAATTTTACTGAAAAATTCTGATTGAACAAATTGTATATTTAAAAAAAAAAAAACAATTTTTCGTTTTGGATTATTTTATTTTCTCGCAATCGTAGTGAAAAGTAAAGTGTAACAGACGGCGCTAAAACCCATTATAACTCGGTTTCTATTTACTTCCTCAATAGAATGGGTTAATTTAGCCCCTCGTATAACAATTTACTATTAAACGTTATTTATGAAAGTAAGTTGGTGTGTTTTTCTAGACAGCGTTTTTGATACCGTAAAGTTAAACCCCGCTACCATCATTTTCATGACAGCTGTCACTGCGGCCGTTTAGTGGCGGCCACCGCTCTTCTAAGTAACCGTAGCTTTGCAGAAAGCGGAGCACTGCTATTTAATGTTTTGTCGAACTGAATAAGGAATAGAACTAAACGGCGAAATAATATTGCGCTGATCATACTATTATTCAAAACGGTGAAAGAAAGCAACGAATGAAATGAATAGAACCAAAAAAATCGAAGACATGTGAATTCTAACAACCTCCACTGATCCTGTGTGGTGGATTATGGCCCACTCCCTCTCACAGAAAGTGGAGGCCTGTGTCCCAGCAGTGTGAACATTATAGGCTGATTATGCATACATTAAATTTATAGAGCCACAATAAATCACGCCGAAATTCTCCAGTTTCACTAATACTCATGTCTTGTGGTCAAATTGTGTACAGTCACGAGCATAAATATTATTACAGTTCGGCAAAAATATCTGATTTCATTCATAAATATCTCTGTTCTCAAGAAGACAGCAAAAATGTGATTGTGTATCGAAGACATATACAGATAGCGGCAGAAATATATGACATCAAAGAAACAACAAAATTATCTGATGAGTTAAGCGACACCAAAATATACGATACCGTATCTGCTTCACAAAGATGTGTCACCTCTCAGAATGCATAAATATCGGACATGTGTTCCGTTAAATATCTGCCTAGTCTTTTTTATATTATGTAGATGTATAAAATACAATATTCGATAAAAATGCTCGTTACAAGTCTGAGACATAGACTTGTAACGAGCATTTCAATCATGGAATTGTTCTAATGTGAACACACCTTTGAACAGAAACATTACTGTCTTGGAAAACGTAATTTCTCTTCGTTTTCAACTGTGAGAAATAAATTAGATAATTTTCGTATTTAATTTTAACTCGTAGGTTTATTTTCTAAGAAACTCTTGTGAAGAAAATTTAGCTTTTTGTTCCTTATGTTATTTGTTTTTTTTTTGCGGGTATTTTGTTAAAGAGATCAACTTTCAGGATTTTCTCAGTATACTTCTACGAATTCGAAGAAGAATTTAAGGTCAATCATAAGTGTTAACTTTTTAAAATTTATTTCTCATGATCCCAGGGCACAGAACAGATGCGTCGACTCGACGATGAAGTATCTGGGACTTGTCCTCGACAGCCGGTGGAACTTCGTCGAACACTTCCGACGTTTGGCTCCCAGACTGGAGCGGGCCGGGGCTGCGTTGAAGCGGCTCCTGCCCAATCTAGGGGATCCAAACGCCTCCTGCCGGAGGCTCTACGCGGGGGTCGTGCGGTCCATGGCCCTTTACGGGGCACCGGTGTGGGCGCGTTCACTAAGGCTGCGGCCAGCCCGCCGGTTGAACGCGTCCCAGAGGGTCATGGCCATCCGGCTGGCCCGAGGATACCGCACGGTCTCCTGCGAGGCGGCGAGCCTCCTTGCCGGATTACCACCGTGGGATCTGGAGGCAAAGGTTCCACGCGCGCCTCAAAGAGATGTCAGCAGAATTGACGGGTCAGCTAGGGCTGATGCCTGCCGGGGTTGCGAAGAAAATCGAAAGGGAGATCGTGGCCCCCGGCAACAGGGCAACCGAAGGAACACGGGTGGGTTTTAGTCAGTAAGAGTCTGACACACCCTCCCGCTCCGCCCAGAGCGGGAGAAGTTATTTGATGATTTCCCACCCAAAAAAAAAAAGGCCTGCGGACTGCGCGGGCTTGCGGACGGTTAGCAATGGTAGCTCGCCGTCTGATAAGGACCAGGCCCAGGCTGACGGCGAGTTGTGGTCCAGGCGCGCCTCAAAAAGATGTTAGCAAAATTGACGGGGTCCGCAAGGGCCGATGCCTTCCGGGGGTGCGAAGAAAACTGAAAGGGAGATCGTGTCCCCCGGCAACAGGGCAACCGAAGGAACACGGGTGGGTTTTAGTCAGTAATAGTCTGACACGCCCTCCCGCTCCACCCAGAGCGGGAGAAGTTATTTGATAATTTCCCACCCAAAAAGAAAGCCTGCTGAGTGATGAAATACCAGGAAAGACGATTTTACACAATCTCGTAAAAGAGTAAAAAAATGGGAAACAATCACCCACATCAAGCACCCCGTTATTTCTTAGAAAAAATACCCGTAAACCGTATTTTAACGATACACTGTTGGCAAAAGTAGCAATTCTTATTATGACACTGTAGTGTTATCTGACACAAAAATGCAAAGCATGCAAGACAGTAAAAATAAAGAGACATCTCAAATTACCCGGGTTATATCATGCAAACTAGCCCATGACTTCATCCGCATGAAATTTTTTGTTTCACCAACCCACCGCGTCACGCTATTAGTTCGTTCACGCTTAGGGTTATTTCGGACTTTTTTCCTGTTTGCTTGGCTCCTAAGGGTAGTAGCGTGATGTTTTATAACCTTTAACCTTCCTCAAGAAATGGGCTATCAGAAGCAAAAACAATTTTTCAAATACGACTGCTAGTTCCAGAGATTAGCGCGCTCAAATACAAACAAGCTCGCGTACAAACAAACTCTTCAGCTTTATTATAATTATTACATAGTTTAGATAGAACGCTGTACAAGCGTCATTATCCGACTGAATAAAAACGCAGCTTAAAGGTTTGAATGTTTTATTAAAAGAGAATTATCTTTGCCAGGCAACGGAGCTGGTAAAAGAAAGAAATAAAGAAAATAAGATGAAAAGATAAGGAAGCTTTGCGAGAGTTTTGATTTGCAAAAGTTTAAGTCATAAAAACAGTTTTCAGCTGGATTCTGAAGAGTGAGGATGTTGTTTTTATTTTGAAGCACTGCGTTTTGTGCGGACTCTTATAGTGGAGTAGAAATTGTTGATTCACGTTCGTATTTTATTTTATTGCTCGATTTTAAAGTTTGAATTTGCGAAAATAAATGTGGAGTTCTTTTTCAACTGTTTCATTTTTAAAGCAATACAGGAGTACGCAAGACTAAATTATATATATCTATATAAATCAATTGCCGTTCATTAGTCTCGCAAAAACTCGAAAATGGCTCGACCGATTTGAATACTTTTCTTTTTTTGTTTTCTTCGCCACAATACTGGTGTGGTTTAGGAAAAAAGAAAATTAGGAAAACCCCAAAGGAATAGCAGAAAAATACTAAAAAGTCGTAAATTTTAGTCTTTACGTGGTACGAAGTTTACGGGGTCATCTAGTTACAAATAAATGATTTTGTTGCAAATGATTGTCGATCATATGAAGCGAAATTCGCAAAAATAAAAAATAAAAAACACTGCCATGATTCATATGATAGCATTTCAGGAACAAATTGAAAAAACAAGTATTTTATATACGCAGGAACAAAGCTTTTGAAGTTACAAAAAAAAAAAAAACCTAGTACCCAGACTTAAATTTTTAATAATTTTATTGTATTTAATTTTTTTTTATATTCGTTCGTTATCCCTAAATCTGATTACATATGCTGCTTTGCATATGGTATATACGCACAGATTTCCATGTACCATATCTAATCATGCAGCAACAAGACAGCATCCGGAAGACAGCAGATAGGTGGGACAGCTCATACGGGGAATTCCCACATTTGATAAGTCTACATGCAACTGTGGCATATTAAAAATAGTTTGTGTTTTTTCGCTCGCAGATGTAAGTACTAAAAGTAGTTTCTAAGTCATGAGTATACTAACCAAATAAACGGTTTTTTTGTTTTATATCCTGAATGTAAATACCTTTGTCTTAATGGTTTGATACGAGATAGAGTAGGTACTAACTATAAGCATCATAAATCCCTTTTAACAAAGACCCAAAAAATCCGTTTATACCAACAACAAAAAAACTGAGTCTAGACTGCAAAATACAAAAGGTACAACACTACGAATTATGTTCAGCAAGTGATAAAAGAAGACAAAGCCTGCAGGGAGTCAGATGGAGTCAGGAGAGGAGCAAAAAACAAATTATAATCTGTTTATTACAAGTCAGAATGCATTAAACGCCGCGAGATTCTTAAGTTCTCTCATCTGTCGGCAAACAGCGAGGTAAGGAATAGTGACGGGACATACGTTTTTTTTCCGGGATTTGTCTGGTCGATACTTTTTGCTGTCGATTAAATCAAGGACATAGTTATAAAAACTCAAAACTCAAAATTAAAAAAAAGTGGCTACTGGTATGATTCAAAACTGTATGAAAGAAGATTAAAAATTTTGCATTCATGTGCTTAAAGTATGAATGGTAATTTATTTGAACAATGGTATGGTAATGTACATATTGTGTGTCCATTGTTGTTTAATAGGATTTCACTTAAGACTTACTCTACTCATTTTATAAGTATTTTTTACTAAGTTAATTTATTGTTCAACGTAACGTATTTTATCCAACACAGCTAATCCACTGAAAAAGTTAAATTAAAATTATAATCTTATTAAGTAATTTTGTTAGAATAATTGTATTATATTCATTTTAGATTTCCTCCATAAGCTTTTAAGTTCGGATTAAGTGCAAAAAATCTTTTAACCATTTTTGTTGTACCAATAAAAAAAGTAATCTGAAAGGATCTGCAGTTTGGGTATGGATATAATATTACTCCTTATCTTATTTCATTAGGTAGTGCAATGCTTTAGTATCGTCAATTGGTACTGATTATGCTATCAATTATAGAAACATTTTTTGCTTTCAATTGGGTTCCACTTTCTGTCCCGATTTTGCATCAATTTCCCATCACTATAGAAAAACGTACTTATCCTGATTACTCACCTACCGGTGCGGACGCCCTTGTCGAATAACATTACATTAAATGTCATTGAAAAATCCAGGTTTTTATTCTTGACATTTTACCACACATTATCTAGACATTTCCATTGATTGTTTTAAGTCATCAAAATAATCAAGAATAAAAAAGAATTGAAGCTAGAATCACAGTTTATTAACTTTGGTTGTTTGAAACAACTTATATGGATTACCATATAAGTTGAAGTTGTAATAGATTGTTATTACAACTAAAATTAAAATAAATGGCATCGTTTTCTTTACATTACAATAATGACATATTCAAATGAAAAATATTGTCTCAGTTGCTCAGACAATAGTATTGCATAATGGGGTTATTTGGGTTATTTTAGCGATTACTATAAATTGTTCGAATGTTCTTCAAAGTTCTAAAAGATTAAAACCCAGGTGTTGTCAGTATGACCTTAAATTATTTCATTACGTTTTGCATTGATCTTTTGTGAAATAATGACGGTAATTTACTGATAAACTAAAATATGAGAGCAATTTATTTAAACTAGTTAGATATTTTTGAGGTTTTTTTTTTTGTAAGTCATATATCGTAATCACTTTTACACACAAATTATCTAATTTTAAATAATTATTACATAATTAAATCATTAAAAAAAAAAATATAAAATCCAAATCTAAGCTACCATTTAAGTAAAATCATCAATCATCAAATCATAATCTATCGCAGTCCACTGCTGGACATAGGTACTCAGGCCTCTCCTAGGCTGGGACACAATACCCTGTCCTCCGCCTTCCACAACCAGTCTGTCACACCCACCTTTTTAAGATTGTAGGTCCATCTAGATAGGAATCGTCCCACACTACGCTTGCCGATACGCAGTCTCTACTCCAGGATTCGTCTGCTCCACCGGCCATCGGTCCTTCGACAAACATGGCCAGTCCACTGCCACTTCAGCTTGCTTACTCTGCAAGCTGTGACGGTAAGTCCGGTTTTTCCGGAAAATCATGATCTTCTTTTAGTTAAATTACAAATAATTTAAGAAAATCAAACGGTTAGAAAACTTTTAACTAGTTACACGAACGAATAACTCAAAAACCAAACTCCATAGTAATATACGACAAATTCAAACATGTTTGAATCAGAATTGTAAACCTGGCGTACAATAGTGCTTTCACGTTAATGATGTACGAAACACGACGAGAATGTGCGGCAATCCGTTTTCTACTTACATGTACTGAGTTTTCAAATTAATTCTATATATGTATGTATGTGTGCCTCATTATTTTATTTAGTAGTAATGTAACTTGGCGAAATAGAAATTGATAATGTTTATTTGTATAGAATTTATATTTCATTTCAGTTACATTCTACCTTTTGGCATGCACAAATTTGTGCTTAAATCTTCTTGCTTAATAAACATTATCTACGCTTATATTTTAGCGGGCCGCTGCGAATTGGCTTCGGCTCTTCGTACACCTTCCAAAGGACCGGGATCCCATGGACCTAAGATTTGTAACTTAAAAAATAATAAAATTAAAATGATGCCCTTTTTTTCGTGTAGTTAGTGACTAATTTGGTGTCAGATTTTTTAAAGCCGCCCATATGCCTCTGACTTGGCTTCACATGTCGAGACTATCTCTCAGGCTTACCGGTTTCCTCACGATGTTTTACTTCACCGTTTTTGAAGCAACTGATATTGTATCACTTGCTTCAAAAACACACATGAATCCGAAAAGTCATAGGTGCGTGCTTTGGGTTCGAACTCGAGACCTACGACTTTGCAGCCTGAATATCACTGCTGATAATGCCCTTAATCTTCACGTCAGAACACAGTAATGGTTGGTGGCAATGAAAAAGAGTATGGAGGTAACATTTCCTCCGATAAACTATCTCACAAAAACCTCTACTACAGAAACATCTCAATCCTTTCACATGTGCAGCATGTCAGTGTCATTATTTTTACAAAAAGTTAATTAGAGATAAGCAGCATTCGTAAATAGCCATTTGATAATTACGAACTCTGCAGAAAATACCCCTTTACCTTTACCCAGAATGGGAACCTAAAGAAATGTCAATTAGGTACAAGTAAATTCGTAAATATAGTCATTTGAAAATTTAAAAAAATACCCCTTTACCGTTACCTAGACTAGGAAGCTAATGACATTTTCTAACTTCGCAAAAGTAATCAATTTTGTTCCATCATTCAAATTGGATACATTAATGATGCTTGACATTTACCATGGTCACATTAGTTTATTTGTCTGGTTTTCCACAATATATAAAATAATATACAGGGTGACTTTTTATTCAACGTATTCCTTCCAGGACATGGTAGAACCCTTTGCTGTATTTTATATTTAAGCATCGCATAGGGCCTCGGCGAAAATCCATGGAATTGGAGGAAATCCAAGATTTGTGTGTTTGTAACCCAAAATTCGTAGTTCGAATGGCCTATTTTATTTGATAGAGAATACATTACCAAAGCTTTCCACGTCACAGAGTGTTCAAAAACATCAAAGAAATCCCATGAATTTTTGGCTAGGCATCCCACATTAGGCACACTATCACGTAGTGAAAGGAATAAGTTGAATTACTATAGGATGATCGCTTTACTGAATCGGTTCCTGAGGTAGCAACGCGGTGCGGGAGGGGCGTGATGTCGCGATGCGAGAGCTCAGTGATTCGTGAACTTGTGACAACTGTCACCCCTACCTAACGCACCGCGCAGCTACTTTAGGAACCGTCTCAGTTAAGCGGTCGGCCCATAGACACCCTGTATTGTGTCAGGTTGCTTGGAAGAACTTACAAATAAAAGTATTTTACGTTTAAAAATAGTCTACAATACTAATAAGATGGACAGAAGATTCGGGGCCTGTTTACCAGTGCTTGAATAGGCCCTGCGTGTCAAATAATATCAATAACGTTAAATTATCGACCTACTTTGTTAATCGAAACATAGCCGATGTAACTCAGCTCATAACTTTTACATTTTATTGGTCTCCACTATGCGAAAAACACCTCCCTTTTTGTGCATTCCATACCAATTTTCACTACAAAGCGAAATATGTCTCCTAACAAATTCCATCACAAAACTCTTCTACCTCCCTCGCCGATAAGGTACAACTCGTGTTTATTGGCACAGTTAAGTGGCACATCATAAATCACTGGCAATAGCAATGCCACCGTCCTCCAACTTGTTCGCTGCCACCCTGCCACCACAAAATATATAGATACAGAAGGTCAGGTATAAAACGAGCGAAAGCGCACGCACGCATAGACACGCTTCACGTACAGCGCTCGCAAATGGTATTCGTTTGAGATACGGCTTGGTTATGAAGTGTGAGCTAGCGTGCGAGCTGCTCTAATCAGTCACTGCAGAGCATCTACTTGATCTATGTGACCGCATCATACATAAAGGGTGGCAGGGACATGGACACGAAAACTGTTACGATGGATTTAGTAATATGATTCTGAAACCCCCTGCGTTGAAATTTTTAATCGGTTATTTAAAAAAAAAATCAGCTGTTCCGTACATTTTGACCGCGTAGGTATTGCACTTTTCTATGAAACAGCAGATTTTTTTTTTCAAATGCCTTTTATAGGTACTGTCATGTGCTAGTCGGTCAGTAGATGGCATACAAGTGACTACAAAATGCGTTGTTTTTACTCGAATCCAATTGCCTTCCCCCACCACAAGGCAGCAACTTTAAGCCGGATTTATATTACTGTGTTGTGTCGTGTCGTGACGCCTTCTGACGCAGTGTTAGCCAATCAAAACTCGTGATTTGTAGTCCTGAATTCGATTCGTTTGATTGGTGTATCCCGCGTGACGACACAATAATGTGTCGTTGGCTTTAGTCTCTCGAGACGGAACTACTTGTCAGTGTCATGGTAGTTACTCTCATCATGTGACCGATTGGGGCGAGTCGAACTATAGCAATGCGAGTAGATAGTAGCAGTAGCTGTCTACTTTTAGATAGTACTGTGTAAAGGCTTATAATTTGAGACCGCTGTAAGGGCGTGTCTATGTGACCGTGTGCCTTATTTCACTTGTTGTAAGGAACTGACCTTCTGTACCTGTCTTTTTGTAATTTCAGTATGGATTTTATCTACGACTGCTAATGTTCGCTCGAACCAACTTATGTACTGGTTGAAACTTTTCCCAGGTACGATTGGAAGATTATTTGTCTTGTTTTCTTGTGTAGAATTAGATAGGTATTTTATTTTATCATCCCGTAAATGTTTTCTGCTGAACAAAGAAGAGATTACTATAATTATCACGCTTAGCAGGAGGATCGGTGCTTGCAGTTTTGTTTTATTAGTGTGACAGATTCTGTTAATTTTTTGTTTGTACTGGTTTTTACCTATGCATTTTTTCACTAGGTAATTGATTCCACTTCTTACATAACAAGCACAAATTTAACAGTTAAAATTTAAAAATTCCCCGACACAAATCTTTCCTAATTCTCTTTCCTACTCCATCACCAGACCCTGTTCACTATCTATCTATAACCTATTCATTGAGACCATTCCAATGAGCCCAAACACGATACCTGTGCTGTAAGTTGGTAAGGGAGTTGGGTATCCTGCAAATTCCAGGTGATACTGCAACATTAGTTCAAGGTTACTATGTTCTTCTAATATCATTGAAGTAACAGAATACCAAATTCAAATCGATCAGACCCATGGAACATACTCACTATTACTCACATCCATTCATCAACAAGAAAAGAGCTGATAATCTTCAAAAGGCTAAACCGATATTTTGATTAAACATATCTAAGAACCATCGTTAGAAAACCTGCTTTCAAATAAAAAAAACCGCATTCAAATCAGTTCACCCGTTTAAGAGCTACAGTGCCACAGACAAACACACACATAGCGGTCAAACGAATAACACCTGTCTTTTGCATCGGGGGTTAAAAATAAAAACAAAACGATTTGATATTTGTTGGGGAGGTCAACGACCGCAGTTAGTGTTGTTACTTGAAGTAGGTACCTATGAGTTGAGAGAATCTGTTTTATTTTGTTTTATGGTGTTTAGTTATCGATACTTACACATGAAGTTAACATTAAAGAAACTTTTTTCAACTGATATTTCAAGTGACCACACTAACTGCAGTCGACGACCCCACAAAAAAAAAACATCATAAAATTCATTTATTTTTTTGTTTTATATGGTTTAAGAATTTTATTGCGCCTCATTAAGAATTAACAATAATTCACTTACCGAGAAACTAAATGTACATAAAATGTTTATGACTGTACAAAAGCGACGTTTAAAGTAAATTTATAAAAATAAATAGGAAGGTAGTTGCAAAAAAAAGTTGATATCAACTAATCACCAATCAACTTAAGTAACTTCACTAACTTACTAACTATCAAATCAATCAACTTAACACGGATCAGTAAAAGTAGATATATTACTAGATATGGCATACATGGCAGTGCGCAGCGTGCTGACTTAATAAGGATCTTTTATTTTGTTTGTTTGCTAAAGCTAGTATTTTTATATTATTATTTTATTATTGTTATTGACACATTATATTCGATTTATCATGTTTAAATATCGATACCTATCACGTTTGTAGAGTTTCGCTAGATAATTTTCATTTGACCCTGTATATTAAGTCTCTTCAGCCAGCCTCACTATGTCATCTAACTAAAATGTACTGCTGGTCTACTCACAGACACCGAAAACTTGGAAACTGTCAAACTATTCAAAAATTTACTTATTTCCGCTCAAAAGAACGTAATTCCCTAACCCTCTCAGCGTTATGAAACAATTCCCAGCAACTACATAAGTAATAGCACTTAACACCTATTTAAATCAGTCAGCTGCAAACAGTAGCCCTCAAGGAAACATAAACAAACAAACAATAAACAAAGGAAGAAAAAAAAAACAAAAGTAAAAAGTACAAGTCTCTGCTTTGTATTCATGAGTCTCAATAAATAACGGTTTCAAGGCGTGAGGAAAAACGAACGGTCTTACTATTGGTTGGCCGAACGGGTATTTGTGAGATCGACATTAGATGCCTTTTAACATTGCGCTGGAATTGCTCGAGAGGGTTAGCAGAAGTAATATATTTATATTAAACACATATTTCGCCTGTTATGTTAAAGGTACAATTCCGTAGCCGATCGCAGGCGGCAACTGCAGGCGACGTGTCGCCGCGACACGACTGGTTTCTATGAATTTCTGTGTAATACCTTCCGTAGCTAGCGACACGTCGCCTCCATAAAAATACATAATAATACATAGAAACCAGTAATGTCGCGCCGACTCATCGCCTGCAGTTGCTGCCTGAGGTTGGCTACGGAATTGTACCTTAAATCATAATTTGCATTAGGGGCAAGCCTTTGTAATTAACCGTGTATAAATCCAGATGGAAAAACTCAATAACACTGCTCGACCTGGGAAGCAAGCCCTATGCTCAGCTATCACGCTTGCAACAGGGATAATGGCAAAGAAAGAAATTCTGTTGAATCCATCAGTTAGATAATAAAAAAATATTACACACGTATTTTTTGCTTTATCATATTAATAAAAAAATACTTAGATAAAACGCATTAAAGTTGGGGAGTGGGGGTTCGCTGCGTCATAACTAAGTATAAAATCTACATAGGCGTGAATGACGTCATGCCATATTTTAACTCAAATATATCGCCGTAATCTTTTGGTTACAAAAAAATAAAAAATACGTGTTCAATATTTTTTATAAACTACCTAACATATTTTTTTTTTGTCGTCATCATAGGCTACAACTAGACCAACGAGGCAGGCTTTTAGAAAATACGTACTAAACTAGTCTTCACAAGTGCAGATGCCTTAATGTACTATCGCGGTAACGCATATCTAACTACTTTGACAACAAAATCCCGTGCACACGACCCTTTTTTTTTGTAGGTAAGCGTTACTATAGCGGCCGGCCGAGCGCTGCAAGCATGAATAGTCTTTACAATGTACAGATATGCGTTTCTTCGATAGTACTTATGTCAGTATCTACATACAATACATTGAACCGGTCAAACCTCCACCTTATAACACCCAGGTCTGACCTAGGTATAGTTTAAAGTTCAGACTGTGAATGGACACTCAGACCAAATAACCAAGACATAGCGCTGCGAACAATACAGTGAAGCATATCAAAACTACACCTCAGCTCTACACGCTCACACGCACACATTTTCAATGAAACTACACCTCGAAACCGGCCTCACGTCACTGTTGATAGCGATAGTGTCTTAGTTTTTTATTTGGTCTGAGGAATGGGCAATGGATTTTTAAGCTAACCTTGAAAACCGAAAGGGAGATCGTGGCCCCCGGCAACAGGGCAACCGAAGGAACACGGGTGGGTTTTAGTCAGTAAGATTCTGACACGCCCTCCCGCTCTGCCCAGAGCGGGAGAAGTTATTTTATAATTTCCCACCCAAAATAAAAGCCCCTCACCCCAAGATTTCAAGTAAATGATAAAAATAATAGTCATGTGAAACTGGTGAGTTCCATTGATAAAGCCAACACAGAAGCCAGGTACAAAATTTATTTAAGCTTTCTTCTCGATTTCGAACGTGTATATCTTAAAGTATCGCATTACTTAGTTTTAATTGTTTTTCCGTTGAATAAAGGCAGAAATGGAAATGAAAAATACAGAATTTCCGATATTTTTGTGTGTTTTAAGAGATTTACATTTTTTTAGGTTTCTGGGGCCTACCACAATTACTTATTTTCGGGATTGGTAATGCGTAGGGTATAAGAAATATCATGGACATATTTCTCATTTTCTGTTTTGTTGAATTGCAGTTTTCGCGACCTCACGCCCCTAGCCGCCGCAGGAGATGCCCTGGGCGTCGGGAATCGCAGGCCGATTCCCAGCCACCGTATGCGCGGACTTGCGGACGGTGAGCAATGGGTAGCTCGCTGTCCGATAAGGACCAGGCCCGGGTCGACGGAGCGTTGTGTTCCACGCGCGCTTCAAAGAGATGTCAGAAGAACTGATGGGGTCTAGGGCCGATGCCTGCCGGGGTTGCGGGAAAGTCGGAAAGGGATACTGTGGCCCCTGGCAACATACAGGTAACTGAAAGAACATGGGTGGGTTTTAGTCAGTAAGAGTCTGACACGCCCTCCCGCTCCGCCCAGAGGGGGAGAAGTTATTTGATAATTTCCTACCCAAAAAAAAAGCTCGGTCAATGAGGATAACCCTGGGCACAGAATAAATTATAGTACAAGTTCCAAAGATTTACTCTACAAACACATTTAAACAAATAGCGACTCTTGCTACGACACAATAAAGTGCAATTTTAAGGTCGCACAGCGCTAAATACGTACAGTAATATTCACCTAGAAGTGGCCTCTCTTTCTATCGCGTAACTCTTATATCTTCTGACTACGTTACGCTCACTGAATTGGCCCGACAAGACGAGCCCACCGTGTACTTGTAGCTTCATACCCAAAATGCAGATTGCGCCTGGCCTCGGTGATGAGCGCATTTGCACTTTTATATATTATTATTATTTATTATTATTATTTTTATTATTTATTTTTTTATTTTATTTAAAAAAAAAAAAAAAAAAAATTTTTTTTTATTTATTTTTTTATTTTTTATTTCTTGGGTTGTGTTTTGTTTGTGATTTTCCAGTGCGAGTCCCAATATTTTTTTCTTTCTTTTATTCAGTAACATGGGAATCTTTTTAGCTCGACGTGGTTTATGAGGAATTGCTGTAGTAATATTGCACAGTCTAACCAGTAACCTAATGCCAAGATACTGATCAATCTACTGGAACATCTGCTCTACCCTGAAAAAAAAAAAAAAACACCAGACCCCTAAAACAATTTCTCCCAATACCCATCTTATCACTAAAATAAAAACAAATAGCCAACGAAATCTAACCCAATATTACTTCCTCTAACAAATCGCGTACATTACCAACTAAATAGTAAGTAGGTAGTATCACTTAGTCCTATTACCCAATTCCATACATTTTTAGGGTTCCGTACCCAAAGGGTGGCAACGGAACTTATTACTAAGGCTATGCTGTCCGTACGTATATGCTAACTGGACAGGTCCACCTAAATCTGTGTGGTTCTTTCCTCAAAAGACTATTTCAGACACTAATCTACATGGTCCTCATATGGGCTGACCAAGATTATGTCTGGACTTTAAAAGAGACTGTGACCTCTGAGTTTGTTTCGGCCGTTCTTCTCAGAGTAGTCAGATAGGAAACGCAGAACTCATCTAGCATATATTTTTTTTAAAAATATTATTCCGATATCCTATTTACAGAATAAACAATTTCATCTGTACGTCCGTTCGTCCGACTGTCACAGGGCATGTATCTTTGAACCGTAAAAAAAATTTTGGCCGCGACCTATTTAAAAGCGATCGTCGCGCCAATATGCGATCAGTCGCGTGCTTATGTCCCTTTTTGTTGAGAAAACCGGAAAGCGCCCTCTGTCGGCGCGACCACGCGTTCAGTTTCACCAAACAAAAAGTTCGAACGATCGTGTATTCGCGCGACAATCGCTTTTAAATAGGACGTGGGGTAGACACTTGAAATTTTCACAGAGGACATACTTATATGGCTGCTATAACAACAATAAATAAGAAACATCAAAGGAAACTCTTTGATTTTATTTCTTTATAAGAAACGAGTTTTTGTTTTAAATAAAGTATTTTTATTTAAATATGTATTGTTTAATAAGTACGGTGGTACGAAACCATTCGTGTGCGAGTTCGACTCACACTTGGCCGATTTTTTCGCCATTGAAGCTGGTACAAAAAGGAGCTAATCGTTGCTATAAATCAGGATACGGACAAAATATCGACTCGCTGTCGGCTGCCTACGTGGCTCGGTGGCAGTATGGCGAGCATTCTAATGAGGCAATTTAGGCTGGCTACAAACTTGCGATTTTTCGGTGCGCTTTATGAGATTATTGAGGGAGAATTTTTCCTTAATTTTGGATTTAGGTTTGTAATTATTTTAGTTAATAATGTATCAAAATTTGGAGTCGTTATTTTTTTTTCAACTTATCGTGACATCTTTATCTTAATAGTTTCTTTATTTTGAGTTTAAAACAGTCAGGGCAATTAATTGTTAACCAAATTGAAACCAATTTGCCGTGTTATAGTCACTACATTCATATGTGAAAATACACTGACGAGCAATTTAAAAAGCCACTAACTAATGATGTAATATTTCCGAAGCAACGCTTCTTAAAGTAAAAAAGCAACATTCAAGTGTATTTAATAGAGCATAAAAAACACTTATACACGTGGCACGGACTTCGACGCGAAAATTTTTACTATGGATTCAGAACGGACTACCCGTAACGACTGTCAAAGATCTACAAATGACAGCCGGGACCAGCTGCGTTCTGAGGCACGGAGGGGTCTCGATATGTAACAGATTAAAAAATGCAATTAGACCAAGCCCCGAGCGCAGACTCGATCGGTCGGCTCGGCACTCGGTGCTTGGTGTGACTTGAGTTCACGACAAGTCAATCGTCATCCTGAGGATGCATCGTTGAGAGGTGAAACACGTGTCGATTTCTTTCAGGGTCTTTTTAAGACTCTTTAGAAATAGCTAAGCGGAACAGGTTACTAAATATATCCACTTCAATTGCATTTTATCATGGATTTCCGCAAGGTCACGCCTGAATCAACAGACTATGTAACAGATTGTTTTTCATCCACGGATTGACCTCGGCAAGCGTTGCTTAATACTTGAAGACCGACCCGTCCGTCTGTTATAATTTAGCCATAAGCCCCTCTTATAAACCTTTTATGTTTTAGATATGACCAGATGTATAAACGTAAATGAAGCAAAAGCTTGCGTTCTGTTGTTTCTGTCTACCCCCATAGGAAGAAGGCGTGAGTTTGTATTTATTTATTTATGTATACACAGTAAAATACATAGAGAAACGACATAATTATAATTTAGAGTACAAAGGTACTATTTCATAAGAAATTTCTTCCAGCAGACCTGCGAAAGGAGAAATGAGAAAGAAATGTAGACAATAGTGTGTGAGAATAAGAAGAGAAAATATGAACTAAAATCTTAAAATCTTAATAAATTAACATATGATTAAAAATAAAGCTTAAATATCTAAACATACATACTATAGGTATATACATACTCACAGTTGAGAGGAGAGGTAATGCTCTTTTACTCGATATTTGAAATGAGAAACAGTTTTTAATTAAATCACGAAAGCATAATGTATTTATCTCTAGTACTAACTTATTTACTTATCTAATGGTACTAGCTTCTGCCCTTGACTTCATTCGCGTGTAAATCGTCAGTAGGGTTGCCAACCATATTAAGTTATAACAACTTTATTTTCGAAAAGTATATTTTTGTATAATAATAATGTATGCTAAAATACTTTATTTCTAATCTTTACTGTGATGCGTAAAACGAAACACACACATATATTATTAGTGTTAACCACACGTTATTATTTTTCTGAACTTTTTGTCCATACAATAGTCAAAAAGCAAGATTATAAATTTTCAGAGAATAATTGTTTTGACAAATGACAATCTTAAAAAATGGATCTGATTTATTTACTCTCTGTTCCCGCCACTTCAGCTTTCACAGAGATTTTTTCGGTAATGAATCTGAAGTGTCCAGAAGTGAGAAACAGACTGTCCTTAAACTTTATAAACATCGAGTTATTTTATATCTAAATTTTGGTTGTAAAACTAGCATTGAAACTTTAAAATATCTACAACAAAAAAATTGTTAGCGTTTGCTAAAAGCACCCAAAAACATGTTTATAAGGGACTAAAAACATAAATTTGAAAAATACCTTTTGAATCTTCGAGATACTTTATTTTTTTCCTATTTAAAGAACTTGTTACCATAGTTAATAGATTCAGGCCAGACCTTGCGGAAATCCATTATAAAATACAATAGACGTATATTTAGTAACCAGACAGATTGATTTTTGAGTTTTGATGATGATTTCTTTCAGGATTTTTTCATCATATTCATGTCTACTATATTTTATAACTTGTAACGTTATTTTTCTCAAAAAAAAAAAATTGACAACCCTTGTCGTAAGATACACATTATACTAAATTATCAGACACATTTTTATAAAACTGCCTCGATCCCCGTCCCACCGCGTCGCATTGCCCGCTTGCGCTTACTTTCTGTGTTTTTACTCGGCTCTTAAGTATCGTAGTGTGATGTTAAATAGTCTTAGACCTTTGTCATGAATCACTCTGTCCATTTGTGAAAACTGTATGAAAATCCGTTCAGTAGTTTAGGCAACGCATGCAAATAATTCTGTTTCAAGAGGTATTTTTTTGTGAGTTGTTAGACAAAAATTGAGATAGCTCGACTAATATGCATGATATAAATACGTTTATAGCCTATAAGCACTCAGGATTAATGTCGCTTTCTATCAGCGATATTTTTTTTTATTGGGTCTTCAGTTCCGGAGATTACCCCCTACATACAAACAACCTCTATAAAATATTAGTATAGACAATGTTCTCAATCTTACTTATGCAATCAGCCTAAGTCAAAGTATATCGATCACGTTCACATCGGCAGGTAATAAATCGTCTTGCAAGAGAAATCGCTTTAAAAACTTCTCAGTTCATTCTCCATTGAAAGAACGAAAATGAAAGAAGTACGTTGTTATTTACTGTTTTTATCGGGTTCCTTGGGAAATGTAGGCTTTTGGCACTAAGTGATTATTTTAATTAGGTACCTTTCATCAAGATTTTTTCGTAAGGCGTATCGTCTGATAGATTATGGGTCAATAATAAAAAGATATCGCAGATAGAAAAAGATTTATTGGGAGCTTTTTCTCAACACGCATAATTCACAATATGGTCGACGGCAGAAAGAGACAGACAACACAATGACGTTTTGCATTTGACATAAACTTTTGACACACGACATTGACAGGTGACAGCAACAATATTGACGTTTAATATTACGTATACCAACATTTACCAATATCGTCTCGGTCAGTCAAGTTACGACGCTTTTGTTTTTCATCAACTTGGGGCAGGGTCGATCTTTCCCTTGTCAGTCGCCGTAACCGTTAGGCTATCACCACTTAAGCTTAATATTGTGTAAACACGTTTTATAACCTTGTGATGAATTATTAATAATAAAACAATATTAATAAAGTGTGGGAATACAAATAGTAAAATAAAAACAAATTACGTAATAAAATTGAACCACATACAAGCACCATACTTGCTTTATCGTGTATAATTGCAAGAAAAATAGAGGCCCCTACTTACTATGTAAAGATATTTTTACTGAAGCCTTGACCAATTGTCTAGACAGGTATTATCACAAAGATAACATCGGCCAATGTGTATTTGTCGTGTCGAAGAGTGGACCTCAAGCGTAATGAATGGTCTGCGATGGAGGAAAGTGATTACTTCTGCGAACGCTGAAGTGACCTTTAGAAAACACATTAGTAGCTGCATTAGGTATTCTAGGTAAAAAGGGGGAATTTGTAATTATAAATCGCAGTGTTTCAATGCTATATTTAGTTGTTTTGCTGAGAAATGACGTGACCAACGCTGAAATTTTACAGCTTGGTTTTCAACCTGAGACTTACGAATTATTTCAAAGATTTTTACTTTAGAACATTTGCTTAGCTTTGAAAATTGAAGAAACGTATCCTGCCAACCTTTAGAACACGTAGCGTTATACAGCGTGTATCAGAAATGTGTGGTCTTATTTAAGACTGTGGTACAGACTTCAAACTGAACAACTTATTTTATGAGACCAACATTGAGTTCGCGAAAATCATCAATACGGGTGATGTGAAAGCAAAAAAATATGTGTTCAATATTTCTTAATAATCTGAAGGACAAAATAAAAATTCATCCCTATTACCCACACAAAAATTAAAAAGCTACTCGGCCCAAACGTTGGGACAGCTGATTATTTTATAGCAACTCAAGATTTGTAGATTCTCATTTTGCCATAGCTTTTAGGAAAACACTCCGATAAGGAATTTCTGTCTTTAACTGAAATTTTTTTGCGTATGTTATTCAAATATTAACTCTAACAATATCCATGTTTAATAATTTATTAATCATGCATATTCTTTATTATTCACGAACACAGAACAATGAATAATTATATAAATGTTATAGAAAGTAAATTAAATAAATAAAGGCGTCCATTAAATACAATGCTTTACACGAATGAATTATTATTGTTTACATTACTATTTTAATTTTGACATGCTTACATTAATGTTATTTATAGACATGCAAGGAACCCATTACGCAAATTTTAATTAAGTGTTTTATTATGTAAACATAACAATTGCAAGTAATTATTTTTCTTTGAACCCATTGAACTCACGTGCGGTAGCAAATTGATAGACATTTATTTAAAAATGCCTCTTAAATTTTAATCAATTGTTGAGCAATTGTAGCGTAAGTGCTAATTATATCTATAGTAGTGAATTGCTATTCTGTATTTCTATTTTTACTTAGGTACAATTGTCGTGATTCGTTGGAAATTCTTGTAGTTTTGTTATAATTATTCAACTTTAGTAGCTGGTTTGAGTTTAAATTTTAACGGGTGTAAAACGGTTTATAAATCTTAATTCTGTGTAAAATCATACTATGCATTTTAAGTATTTAAATTTTTAGTAGTCAATATGATTATCAGACAGTTATTATTCAAAATCATGTTTGATTGGTTATTGCATTGATCTACGTTGAGATAAAAGGGGATATCCCCTCCATGATTCGCAATGGAGGTGATGTCTGGCCATTTTGCGTTGGCTGGAGGCTCAGTTCTTCGATGACCTGGTAACCACAAGGTACTTCTCGTGAGGATATTACGTGTTGTAAAATAATGTAGTTAAAAATAGTGGTTTCATTATACAATACTCTATATTCATTATCAAATTGGGTTAAATAGTTCCTTATTTTTATTTATCTGTTATAAAGATTCTTTTCTTTTAGATTTTATGAATGTGAGAACGTTGTAGGCTGTATGGTGCATTTTCTATTTTGGTAAGCACCTGGTACTTGTTGATAGGCCTACACTGTCCTCTCATACCTATTAACACTGTAATTTGAAAACATTGTTAAAAACCATTTATTTTTATAAGAGTGACGGTGGAGTTTCTTGCCGGCTCTTCTCCATAGGGAACGACCAATTGGAACCGTGCACCTAGCTTCTGACGTTTCCTAAGTGCCCATGTAGGTTTATGTGAAATATTTTTTTTTTGAATTTGAATTTGTAAAAAAACCCCAATGTGAAAACTTAGGTAAAGTAAAAAAAGAAAGAAAGAAAATGTTTATTTGGACACAATTCGTGAAACACAATAAAAAAGTGAAAATAATCTCTTTTAAAGGTGTGTCCAAACATTGAGCGGTAATCGTGCGCTGTGTTTGGAGGACTGCCGCCCGCGAACGCTTCTGTCTCCACATTTCTTAATTCCATACAGTAATATTGCCAAATTGACCAAACAGGTAAATATTTGACAGCTATATACGACGTTGCCAACTTTTAGGTTAAACCCTCTTAAGGTGTGTAAGCATTGAGCGGCAATCGTGCGCGGCTGCCGCGCGCGGCCTGCAAACTCTTACTCTCCCCACATACAAACTCATCCAATTTTTCTCTTTTCAATATTAGTAAAAATAGATTTTATACCACACGAATCAAAACACTTTCAAATTATAAATATAAAGAGGTCCTAATAACTCTCCAAGCACTTTTTTCTTCGCATTAAATACCAACGAAAAGCAGAAAATGCTCATATAAAATGCTTTGCGCGATATTTATTTAAATCGTTTATCAGTTCTGCATGGAGTGTGCCCAATATTTCAGCATGATTAATTGATGAGATCCGATGAGTATGTGTTTCATCTGCTACTGGGCTTTTTACGCGTTTAATGTACATATACATGTTTTTATATTTATAGTTTTGTACGATTTATCGACCGATCACTTTTCCGAATGTTTTTTGTTCGAATTTAATTTGACCGAACACTATTGATCAACGTCTTTTTTGCTGTATGCATTATTTGACATATTTTTAAATCATCGAAGTATCATGTGTCATAGGTATTATTTTACCGAACTATATTTCGCCGATTTACAAAATAACTTTTTGCTATTGGCCGAAGTCTCTTTTGAACTTTTTCATTTGCCAAATGATTTATTTGCTATATTTTCACTACACCGAAACAACATTTTACGAAAATTATTTGATCACAAATATACAACATGTAGAAAAAACTCTGTCCGATCCGTGAGGGTGTTGTTAGGTATCCTACTGAGAGTCTAGTAAGCTACTTTTATTTTAGAAAACACATTAGGTTCCACGCGGGCGTAGCCGCGTACAGCAGCTAGTATAATATATTTATAAAGAAAAGAACACAATCACCTCAACCATCAACTCACCTTCTAAGGTCAAAACAGATTTACTCTCCACCAATAACCGTTCTCACACTTCCTCAAGAACACCGACAAATTTATAAACATGTCTAGATAGACAGCTGTAAATTCGTCGAAAAAAATAGCGTCCAACCGTTGGCCGCTAAATTAATGCACGCACACTAGAAAAGCACAATGACAGCACAATGACGTGGCGCGAGTGTAAGACGTAGCTGTCACGCACACTAGCATAACAAAGTTGTTTTTTTTTTTTTAGTTATTTTGCAGCTCGACACTCTATAAATAGACATATAAATAATTAACGAACACCGACAACAAGCAATTTTTACTAATATTTTCAAGGTTTTCCTTACACTTGGAAAACCCTCTGTAAAGACCTTCACACATGAAAGCTATACATATTTGTATACCACCCGGGATGTATGTACATGTTTACGCAACGTATTGCATACGCAGCAGGTTATGAAATGTGTACCTTTACTATGTTTGATTGCCATAAAGTCTAGCTTACTCATGTTTTTATGATATACGTGGATGTATATTCCGTATCTGTCGATAACTTAAATTATTATTAATTTATTTGTAAAAATATACATAATTGGCTATCATGTATGGAACTCCTGTAAGGTCTTATGGCAAGATGTATTGAAATATATACATTTTTAAATGATAGCTACCGCCTTATAAGGAAAACAGTAAAAGAAAAATGTTTCATTACCAACAACGTAGGATGAAGAACAATGTCGGATTGTCGGATAGAAACGATATATTAGCTTACCGAAACTCGTCATGGAGGCGTTACTTACCTGGAAAAAAGAAATAGAACATTATTTAATATGTTTGACATAAGGTAATTTTATTATCCCCCAATATGGTTAGACAGGGATGTATGGGTTTTTTTTAATTAAAAAATATATACAGCGTGTTTCAGAAATGTGAGGTCATATTTAATTGTTTTGTAGTAGAGTGCTTAGCGATCGAATTTGTATTGCCTCCTTTTTGCAACTGTTTTTATTGTTAGTATTGTTGCACTCCTGCTAGTACACGAAACCTACTTAATTAATATATCATTGTATAGATAATTGAATGGAGATTAATTCTGTTTTTTTTTTTTCAAAATTTGTGTTAATGCAGAAGAAACGAAAAAAAAAAAAAACAATAAAATGGTTTTAAAAAATGTCCCATCAATCAAGTGTGCAACCTGAAAACATTGTAACTTGCGAAAAAATCAATAAATTGAGTCATTTTTTTAAAAGATTCGTTATAGCCATAGGAGGAACCCTACTGAAAATGGCTCTTTTATTCAAAGTAGTTAAATTATAATAAATAAAAAATCTAACTAATATGACTGTATATCTGTATATATTTCCAACTTCGACCCTCTTCCGTTGCCTAGCAACCAACAAAGCAAACCTAAATAGTCTTTGACAGTACGTGAAGATTGCCAGGTGAGAAATTTACCCAAATTGATGGGTTAAAAAGCAGACAAAACACTTCATTTCATGAAAGTCGTTTAAATATTTTTCGGTTTTTGAATGAGCGTTATGAGGCGTGCAATTTTGAATTTTCCACATTTTTTTGTTTTTTAACGATAACAATGTTGACCCCTTGGGAAAAAGTGGTTCAGTTTGATGTTCTGTACCAAATCCTTTAATATGACCATGGCTTTCTGATACACACTGTATAAGAAGCAGTGCCGGTGGAAATAGCATCTTCCGCAACAATACAACGATTGCCACTCTTTGTCTGACCAGTAATGCGCCTATAACTCTAGAACCGCTTATCTAATATACGTAACTCTTTTTTTAAGGTTTTGTACCCGTAGGTTGCTAAACGAAACCCAATGACTAAACCTCCGCTATTCGTCTGTCCGTCTATCTGTCAGAGGGCTGTATCTCAAGAACCATAATCGTTGAAATTTTCACAGATTATGTATAGATGTTGCCACTATAATAACAAATAATAAAAATAAAATAAAGTTAATAATTAAAGAGGGTCCCCATACAAGAAATGTGTTTCCGTATCTTTTCGTGTGCGAGTCCAACTCGCACCTGCCCGTTTTTTTTAAATTTATTCTTAGATTTGTTTTCCAGCTAGGTTTCGACATTATCACCAGGTTATTGACATGCTCATGTGGCAGTCTCCTGGTGGCTTCATGGCCACTGAATAGAATTTGCATAATTTTTTAGAAATATTACTGACTAGAAAAGGATATCACAAAGTGAAGGAGGCGTATACCCCGCAGTGGTTGAAGCAAAGTTCTTGTAGAGATATCACAGAATCCTCCCGATAGAGCATGAGTGAACTTTAGTTCATTCATGCTCTATAGAAAAGGGAAGATCTTACGACCAGATGGGTGTCGTGTCTGATGGGCAAACTATCTAACGATTTTTTTTTAAGTGAATACTTTTTAAGCGCGTTGCACATATTTAGATGAGAGTAAACCATTGATTTCGCAACACCATGACGACACCTAATTTTTGTATACGCGATTGTGCTCTTTATTTATATTTTTTACGGATCAATGTTCTATGCAAGTATTTTTACTTTAAAGGTTTCGGAAGTATTTTTTTTTGTAAACGCCATAATGCTCTTTATTTAGATAAGGTTAAAGACTAATGTTATATACAAGTAATTTTCTTCCACCAAGGCGATCTTGTTCAAGTTTTCACTTCATTCGGCACTCCCGGAGTGCCACCCCTTTTTTTCTTCCCTTCCTTTTTTGGCTTCTTGCAATTGACCTTAAGCTTCTACACTCAAAGCTTCCAGCCAGGGGCATAAATCTTCCCACTGCGGCAGTGCCCTCACAGGGGACTCAGGAGGGGGCAGACATGGAGTGCCAATAATGGCCCCATTACGCCTCCTCCAGGCGAACATCAACCACTGCGTCGCCGCTCAGGATCTATTGCTCCAGAGCATGGCGCAGTGGTCGATTAACATCGCCGTGGTCGCTGAGCCGTACTTTGTCCCGCCCAGGGATGACTGGGTGGAGGACCTGAACGGCTCAGTGACCCTCATTTCGTCGGCCGCCGCCGGAACTCCGTCTCTCGAGTCTGTCAAGAGAGGACGGGGTTGCGTGGCAGCACGGTTCGGGGAGATTGCCGTGGTGGGGGTATACTTCTCCCCGAACCGAACTCTCGCCGAGTTCCACAACTCCCTTGCGGAGTTGAGAGTCGTCGTCGTCGGGTTCTGTTCCCTCCCCGTGCTCGTCCTCGGGGACTTCAATGCCAAGAATCTGGCTTGGGGTTCCCGGTACACGGACACACGGGGCAGGATGGTGGAGGACTGGGCTCTGGAGACAGGCCTAGTCGTCCTAAACCGGGGTTCTGTCCCTACGTGTGTGCGGATGCGGGGTGAATCGGTGGTGGACATTTCGTTCGCCAGCCCCGCTCTGTCACCGCGTGTCATTGACTGGCGCGTCATGGAGGGGGTGGAGACCTATTCCGATCACCGGTACATCCGGTTTGACGTCTCCGCCCAGACCTCGAGCGCGCCGGTCCGACAGGCCCCGAGTGGTCCGCGGTGGGCGCTGAAGCAGCTGGACCGGGAGCTCCTCCTGGAAGCCTCAATCGTGCAGGCCTGGGTGTCATCACCGGACAGGCCTGCTGACATCAACGACGAGGTGGAGTGGTTCCGGGAGGCCATGTCCAATATATGTGACGTGGCTATGCCCCGGGTCCGGCCCGGACGTGCTTTGCGCCAGGTGTACTGGTGGTCGCAGGAGTTAGAGACCCTGCGCAGGGCGTGCGTTACTGCGCGACGCCGGTACGCCAGGCACCGCAGGCTCCGTATCCGCCCTCCGGATACGGAAGCCATTCAGGCGGAGCTGTACGAGGGGTACAGAGCGGCGAAGACCGCCCTCCAAGCGGAGATCCTGCGGGCCAGGGCAGTGGCCCGTGAGGAGTTGCTGGAGACTCTAAACAGGGACCCGTGGGGACGCCCATACAAGATGGTGCGGGAGAAACTCCGCCCATGGGCTCCCCCGCTGACGCAGAGTCTCCGGCCCCAGCTTGTGGGGGACGTGGTGAGCGCTCTGTTCCCCCCAAGAGGGGAACACGCTCCCCCGCCCATGGCTCCGCCTACTGCGGTGCCCGATGCGGACCACACCGCCGACGACGACGACGATGCTCCGGAGGTGACCGAGGTAGAAATGAGAGTGGCGGTACGCAAGATGAATGCGAAAAATACCGCCCCAGGACCCGACGGCATACCTGGAAAAGCCTGGGTCCTGGCCTTGGGGGCTCTCGGGCCTCGACTAAGGGGGCTCCTAAGCGCATGCATGGAGAGGGGCCAGTTCCCACTTCGTTGGAAGACGGGGAAACTGGTCCTCATCAGGAAGCCGGGGCGCCCAGCGGACTCTCCGTCCGCTTATCGGCCCATCGTGCTGCTCGACGAGGTGGGCAAGCTCTTTGAAAGAGTCATTGCAGACCGCCTCGTCGAGCGGCTGGTGCGGGTGGGGCCGGATCTGGCGGAGAGCCAGTTTGGCTTCCGCAAGGGGCGCTCTACGGTGGACGCCATCATGCGTGTGCGGGCCCTCACGACGGGGGATGCTGTGGCCCGGGGCGGGGTCGTCTTGGCGGTGTCTCTAGACATCGCCAATGCCTTCAACACCCTGCCCTGGAGTTGCATCAGGGAGGCACTCCGGTATCACCGGATGCCGACCTACCTCTGTCGTGTGGTCGAGGCCTATTTGACGGACAGGGCCGTCATCTACCCCGGTCACCAAGGAGAGTGGAACCGGCGAGAGATGTCGTGCGGTGTCCCACAGGGATCGGTTCTGGGGCCGCATCTGTGGGACATCGGATACGACTGGGTGCTGCGCGCCGACCTCCCTAGCGGCGTCAGCGTCGTTTGCTACGCTGACGACACGTTGGTCCTGGCACAGGGGGGGTCGTACCAGGCGGCGGCCGAACTAGCGACACGCGGGGTTGCGACAATCGTCGACAGGATTCGGCAGCTGGGACTCGAGGTGGCCCTGCACAAGTCCGAGGCCATGGGTTTTCATGGACCTCGGAATGCGCCACCGTCGGGTTCCCAGGTGATGGCGGGAGGGGTTCACATCGGCGTCGAGTCGACGATGAAGTATCTGGGACTTGTCCTCGACAGCCGGTGGAACTTCGTCGAACACTTCCGACGTTTGGCTCCCAGACTGGAGCGGGCCGGGGCTGCGTTGAAGCGGCTCCTGCCCAATCTAGGGGATCCAAACGCCTCCTGCCGGAGGCTCTACGCGGGGGTCGTGCAGTCCATGGCCCTTTACGGGGCACCGGTGTGGGCGCGTTCACTAAGGCTGCGGCCAGCCCGCCGGTTGAACGCGTCCCAGAGGGTCATGGCCATCCGGCTGGCCCGAGGATACCGCACGGTCTCCTGCGAGGCGGCGAGCCTCCTTGCCGGATTACCGCCATGGGATCTGGAGGCAAAGGTCCTCGCGCACATTTGGGAGTGGCGCGAGGAGGCGAGGCGCCGGGGCTTAGCTCCGCTGCCGCGAGAAATCGCGGCTCAGCGGACAGAGCTCCGGCGGGATCTCATGGCGTCATGGAGAGTGCGATTGTCGCAACCCAGCGCTGGGCACGCCACAATTGCGGCGATAAGACCCCTCTTTGAGGAGTGGCTTGAGAGGCGCCACGGCGTCCTCACCTTCCGCCTGACGCAGGTCCTCACCGGACACGGCTGTTTCGGGAGGTTCCTGCACAGGATAAGGCGGGAGGAAACGCCCGGGTGTCACCATTGTGTGGATCGCCCGGAGGACACGGTGGAGCATACGGTGGAGGTCTGCCCAGCTTGGGCGGAGCATCGCCGTGTCCTCGTGGAGGCGATCGGCGGCGGCGATCTCTCGCGTCCGGCCCTGGTTCAGGCTATGGTACGGAGCGAGAGGAAATGGGAGGCCGTCACCTCCTTCTGCGAAGCGGTAATGCTCGCGAAGGAGGAGGCGGAACGCGTGAGGGAGAGGCAAATTTCGCGCCCTCACGCCCCTAACCGCCGCAGGAGGAGACGCCCAGGGCGTCGGGAATCGCGGGGCGATTTCCGGCCACCGTAGGCGCGGGCTTGCGGGCGGTGAGCAATGGGTGGCTCACCGTCCGATAAGGACCAGGCCCGGGTCGACGGCGCGTTGTGTTCCACGCGCGCCTCAAAGAGATGTCAGCATAATTGAAGGGGTCCACTAGGACCGATGCCTGCCGGGGTTGCGAAGAAAACCGAAAGGGAGATCGTGGCCCCCGGCGACAGGGCAACCGAAGGAACACGGGTGGGTTTTAGTCAGTAAGAGTCTGACACGCCCTCCCGCTCCGCCCAGAGCGGGAGAAGTTATTTGATGATTTCCCACCCCCAAAAAAAAAAAAAAAAAAAAAAAAGGGGCAAAAATCTATGCTAAATTAAAACTAGGCGAGCGCTCGCTAAGGTCACCCCCTGCGGGGTACAAACCTTGGCTTAGGGCACTACGCTGAGGGGAGGACAGCAAAATGGGACAGGCTGGATCAAAATTTAGGTCATCATAATTATTAGTCGGGGAATTTAAAGCTACGTGCTCAGCTGCAACAACTGCCGGCACCTCGTTATCGAGCAAGGGTCGCGGGGGATACACAACGATTGGTGTCGAAGTTGTATAAATACTCGCCGCGCGGTAAACCTTGCTTGCGCGATACAGGATTTGCATGACGTCAAATTTTGATGCGTAGTTCACACGGGGCGTTGTAGATGTCGCCACATTCTCAATGATACTGATGAGTATTACAGTCATGATAACTTTTACTCTGGTCCCTAATTTTAAGAGTAGATCCTGGTTACCCACTCATGCTTTTCCATTTTATTTCCTCAATATATTCCAATCCACATTACTAAAGAAGTAATGAATATTCTCTCAAGTTGGGGAAGGTCGGCACTTGATCCCGCACACTTAAGCACGGGAGGATCTCGAAACTTTCGACAAGCTCTCGACTTCGTACATATTTATGCGTAATTTGTTTACAGTGTAATTCTGAATATTTCTGGGTTCCTGGAAATATTACAAGTATTTTATGTGTTGAATATTGGATATTAATTTCTGAATATTACGTTCCATTACATGAAAAATACTTCTAGAAAGAAACGCTGACAGTTGAACTAGTTCAAACATTTGTAAGGTTCACAATTAGATTTCTAGGAGTACTGTGGTAACCGGTAATCAATACAGCTTAAAGAGGTAACAAGCTGAAGGGGCAATGGCCTTCAAAAACTCAAAGACAACACAAACACAAACTTGCACAAATATGTATGCATATATGTCTGTAAGGGATATAGTCTGAATTAAAGTTGTTACTTATTTATAAGGTTTCTATGATCTTTCTTTAAGATCTAAAGGACCATGGATTCAGTACATGATTCTGAGACCCCATGCGTTGAAATTTTTCGTCGGTTATTTAAAAAAAAATCTGCTGTTCCATACATTTTGACCGCGTAGGTATTGCACTTTTCTATGAGACAGATGATTTTTTTATAAATAACTGACGGAAATTTCAGCACAGGGGGGTTCAGAATCATGTACTGAATCCATGACAACAGTTTTCGCGTCGATGTCCCTGTCACACTGTATATTAATCAATCAAGCTAAAGAGTTTAGTGTGTGATTGTTAGTGTGTTTAGTTGTGAGATTGAAAGAGTGTGTAATTGTAAAAAAGGGGCTAAGCAGAATTCCTTGAAATTATTTCATCAAAATATTCAAGGTTTTTCTTCCAAACAATTAGAAATTGAATTGTTTTTAGAAAAAACAATGTTTGATATTATTTGTATAACTGAACACAGGTTGAAAGATTATGAAATGTTAATTAATTTTGAGAATTATAGTGTGGGCAGTTGTTTTAACCGAAAATCCATGCTACGTGGAGGTTCATTAATCATGATTAAAAATTGTATAAAATCTAAGAATCGTAATGACATAGTTGAACTATCGGTGGATCATAGCATTGAACTGTCCTGTGTTGAGCTCCAAATTATCAAAACTACTCTATATTTGAATCAGTAATGGAAGATGTTTTGGCAAAACTTACAACTGGTAATAAATCAGTAATTTTTTGTGGTGACTTTAATATTAATATTTTGGAAAATAATTCAAATAGCAGTAGATTATTAAGCCTCTTCAAATAATTTAATCTGTCAAATGTGTTTTTAGAACCAACGCGAATAACTTCGACTACTGCTACATGTATTGATAACGTCTTTTGTTGCTGCGACTATTAGATAATTAACAATGGCTTTATCTAAGCCATTGTTAATTATCTCCCTTCTGATCACAGCGGTCAAACCGTTATTTTTGAATCAAACACACCAATACTAAAAGTGCAGATACGAACTAGACCAAGAACAACAGGTAATTTAAATAAGTTTAATAGCACTTTAATCAGCAAGTTAAGTGATCAGGGTCTAAATATGTCCAATGGCAATATTTTGTATGAACAATTCTTTTCATTAGTGCAATCAGAGTTTAATAAGTCTTTTAAGAAAAAAACTAAAACTATTTGCCCTAAGTTTTTATTCAGTGACTGGGCAACTAAAAGTATCAGGAAAGGTAGGGAAACATTATTTGAACTGTATGGCCTTAAGCCGTATATTAAGACGGAAACTTTTAGTAAGTATGTTGCTACTTACTCTAAAACGTTTAAAAATATCTGCAAAGCAGCTAAAGCTTCTTTCATTAGCAATAAGATTAAATCAGCAGATAATAAAATAAAGACAGTTTGGAAAATTATTAACAATGAAACAAACAAGAACAAAAGATATAATACAGATTACACACTAGACACTTCCCGCGGTCTCATTAGCGATAACATCGATGTTGCTCAGGAATTTGCAACTTTCTTTACCAATATTCCAATTAAAACTACTGAAACTTTAAATTCCTCCCCTTCACTTGCTATTGATTTATTAAAAGCAAATGTTTCAGCCTGTCCTGTGGAATTTAAATGTAAACATATAAATCCTGTGGTCGTCGTAAAGGCTTTTAAGCAACTAAAGATTAAAATGACCGAAGATCTGTGGGGCATGTCTACTAAAGTTTGTCAACCAATTATTGAGACAATTGCACCCTATTTGGCTTTAATATTTAATTTATGTGTAGATCAAGGGATATTCTCGGATTTAATGAAATACAGTAAAGTTATTCCACTTTTCAAATCCGGGGACAGCAAAAACACAAATAATTATAGACCCGTATCGGTTTTGCCGGTTTTCAGCAAGGTCTTTGAAAAAGTAATGTTAAATCAAATGCTCAATCATTTTAATCGTAATAACATCCTACACGATCAACAGTATGGTTTCACCAAAGGACGTTGCACAACCGACGCGGGTGTCACTTTATTAAAACACATATTTAATGCATGGGAAGAGGCACGATATGCAATAGGCATCTTTTGCGACCTATCCAAGGCATTTGATTGCGTAGATCATGAAACGCTGCTTTTGAAACTTGAACATTACGGACTAGATAAACTTGCGCTGAGCTTAGTAAAATCATATTTGAATGATAGACTGCAGCAAGTTCAAATAAACGGTGTAAATTCATTGGGTTTAAAAGTCAAAATGGGTGTTCCACAGGGCTCGATATTGGGTCCATTCCTATTTTTAGTATACATAAATGATTTACCTAATTTACTGAAAACCCGACCACAAATGGTGTTATTTGCTGATGACACATCACTGATATTTAAAGTAAACAGACATGCACAGGAACTTGACGACGTAAATAACGCTATGCTTAAGGTCCATAATTGGTTTACTGTAAATAATTTGGTATTAAATGAGAAGAAAACTAAATGCATAAGATTCGCGTTACCGAATGTTAGAAGTAGTGAATGTCACGTTGTATTGAATAAGGAGACACTAGAATTCGTCGAAAAGACTGTTTTCCTGGGGATAATGCTTGACTCTAAACTACAGTGGGGTCCTCACTTAACATCACTTGCAGGGCGGCTAAGTTCAGCCGCTTACGCTGTTTGGAAAATCCGCCGACTAACAGACGTAGATTCCGCGAGACTGGTCTATTTTAGTTACTTTCATAGCATCATGTCTTACGGTATTCTGCTGTGGGGACGGGCTGCAGATATTGATTCTATCTTTATTCTGCAAAAGAGGGCCGTCAGAGCCATCTACAACAACCGCAGACGCGAGTCTCTAAGGGAACTGTTTAAGAAAATTAACATCATGACGGTACCTTGTCAGTATATATATGAGAACATTATGTATGTTCGAAAAAATCTCCATCTTTTTAGTAAGATAAGTGACAGGCATAATTTTAACACTAGAAATAGGAACAAATTAGATCAACCACGTTTTAGATTGTCTAAAGTACACACTTCTTTTATGGGGTACTGTGTAAAATGTTATAATAAAATACCACTCGATATTCTTCAACTAAATGAGAAGAAATTTAAAACATGCATTAAACGCACACTATGTAGACAAGCATATTATAAGTTAGATGATTATATCGTAGATAAAAATGCTTGGCTTAATGCTGGTCCTGCTCCACAGCCGCTTGGGCTCACTAGTTAAAATTTTAATATTTGGAAGAGTTGCTTCCCCTTTTTAAAAAAAATATATTCTGACATTAGGAACTTAATGTTCATTTTTGTTTTACCAACTTAATTGTTGAATGCTCCAATTAAGTAATGATTTTCTTTCTTTTTGGTGGTTAAATTCTTTTATTTTTTTAGATACATTGCAAACTATAGTTTTGTATAATTTAGAAGCATTTTTATTTTTGTAAATGTGAGACCATGGAGCCGTTTATTAACTTATTAAGATGTATGTTGACTTGAAATAGCATGGCAGTTGAGAATATGTCATGCTCACTTCGCACCATCAGCGAGACATTTGTCTCGCTGATGGTGGCGAGTGTGTTGGATCATTCGGTTCCCTACAAAATGGTTGAGCTGGATGGTGCTGATCCACGCGTCATGTGCGTGAACGGGCGCCGTCAGTTGAAACTGGTCATCCCTTATCTGCCAGGGCTTATTTTTAATCTTATATTTTCAATTGCTTTTGATTATTTTTTGTACATTGTTCTCACATATAGAAGCAACAAGAATGATGTACCCAGGATTTTGTAATATCTATATTTAAAAGAGTGTCCTTGGAGTTTCTTGCCCGTTCTTCTCCATAGAGATCTACGTTTTGGAATGGGCAATTAGCTTCAACTTTCTGACTAACTGACCGACTCTTTGACAATTTAAAAGTGCCTGTAAATGGTTTAATTGAAATAAATGCTTTGAGTTTGAGTGTAAGAACAATTGCACGGGTCAATCTATCAGGTTAAGCTACGCTTGCCGGGGCGTTCCGTGGATGGGTAACTATCTTTACATATCAAGACTCCTCTGTGCCTCGGAGAGCACGTTAAGCCGTTGATCCCGGCTGTCATTCGTGGATCTTTGATAGTCTTTACGGGTCGTCCGAAGCCTGAAAGTCTAACAACCAGTCTTACCAAGGGTTATCGGATTAACCAGTAACTGGGTTGTGGAGGTCAGATAGGCAGTCGCTCCAAGTGAAATACTGGTATTCAGCTGCATCCGGTTAGGCTGGCAGCCGACAACAACATAGCTGGGAAAATGCAGATTGATTGCTACAGGTCAGACAGATGCATCGTGCAAATGGGGCTTCAGTTATCTACCATAACACACACTTATGTAACAGTTACACAAACCAAATCTATCCATATCATTTTTAACAAATACATCAAACGGCCTATAGCTTTCATACATGAATTTCAAGCCTTCCTTAAAGGTTTACAGCCGACCTTAGAGAACATGCCATAAACATTCCTGTATCAAGGCAGAATCGTTGGCACGCAATCAAACAGGGCTGCTAGCAATAGTTCTGTTCGTCTCCTAGATTTGATAGCGCGATAGATGACCGATCCCTCAAAAGGTCGAGCCCTTGGGCTATAAAACAAAAACTTATACCGTGTATATGAGGAAGGGTTTCGTTTATTTTGTATTCAAGTTTAAGTTGGTTGTAGTGAATGGTGTGCCCGAGATGAGTTGTGAAATGTTCCGCTTTTTCCTAGAGTTGATGTGACGGATGATTCGTTTTTGTTTTTTTGTTGCTATTGAGTTTTGCGAAGGGTTTTACGCCTCAGCGGGTCTAAAACGGCCACATTACACAATTCCTCTAAAAGCAATTCTTTTTCAGAATTCCCAGCAATTCCTCTATGGTGACACAAATATTTTAGCTGAATCATATTCGATTCAATTAATTTCAGAATCATATTTGGTGTAAATATTGCCGCATGAAAAAATGAAGACTATAATTTTACCGGAAAATATTTCTTTACAATTTTTATTAATCAAATGAGATTTTTATTCTTTATTTATATGGTTTATATGTTACAAAACTGTCAAACTGATGAATTGTGTAATATGAATTGAACGCATATAATTGTCAGTTTGTGACAGTTTGTGTGATTCATAATATTATCATATTATGATTCAGCCATCACATACACTTACACTTATTGGAAGATGCAACGTTAATTTAACCTATTTGGTAGCCACAAACGTTTTATTGCAAGATAAAATCTACTTCATTATTTTACTCTTAAAGAGTACAATTTAATTACAATGTTGGGATCTGTATTCATGGGTCTTGGTATAAATCCTATACTATTAAATGAGCAATATTTGTATATATATATATATCACGTTCTCGGAAACGGCTCTAACGATTTCAATGAAAGTTGCAATAGAGGGGTTTACGGGGGCGAAAAATCGATCAAGTCTCATATCTGGGAAAATTCGTTTTGTCCGTGTTTTCACCCGAGTAGAGCTCGGTCGCCTAAAGTTTAGATCAAGATGGCTACCTTAGACTAATGACATGGCAGCATGGGATTAGTAAGTACCTACTATCATGGCAGCATGGACTTAGTATGTACTATAAATGGAATTATTATGAACTATCCTATACTATTAAATGAGCATTCTCTATTTTCACCAGATTAGAGCTCGGTCTACCAGGTACTAGGTATTAATGAGAGATCGGCAGAACCTGAGGACTAGAAGAGTCCCTTTTGCATTTCATTGTCGTGACTATTTGCATGAAAATCAAGCTTGCATTTCTACCTACCCTTAACTCTCTAAAAAGTAACTTAGCATCGTCACCCAATCGATACACTATTTAGTCTCAATTCCCAGGCATAGACCTCTATTTAGACCTATACAAAAGGGTCTCAATCCAGGCTTCTAATACGCAATCCCTAACTACAGCCTAGGAACCCAGGTAATCATACAGTAAAGTTTGGTTTGCCCGGATTTTGGGTCTGTACTAGACACCAAACAAAAGAGCTTTGTGTTCGAATATAGGTCCTTTTGTTAGTACATATTACATGTCTAGCTAGTCCAGTTTGTTAGAAATTATTCGGTAAAATAGATTATTTCAGAATCTGACAATGTGAGGTATATCAAGTCGGTAATAGTCTAGTTGCTCTGACATTAATGGCTATTGAATTATGTCACAGAATTAGACGGTGCTTACACTGAAATATTACTCTTGGAAATCGCTGAGATACGTTTTTAAGAAGTAATTGAATATCATAATTGCATTGAAAATGAGAGGGATGCCTTTGCGCTGCAGAGGAACAATACAGGCTAGTTAAATTATAAATACACTGGAAATACTTCTTATTGTAAATTAAGTAACAGACTATTTAAGTATAAAAAAAGGTCGTTGGTCTAGTGGTTGCAAGCGCTACTGCTAAGTATGAGGTCCTGGGTTCGATTCCCGGGTCGAGCAAAATGTTATTGGGTTTTTCTATCTGAAATTTCTCAGTAGCAGCTCGGAGTCTGGATTTGTGCCCGGTTGATGGCAATAGGCTCGCCCCCTATTACATGGGACTTAAACATAACTGGCGAAATGTGGGTGTGCCTGCTACAGGGACACCTCTGCCCAACCCTTCGGGGAAACAAGGCGTGATGTTATGTATGTATGTATGTAAAAAAAGGAAAGAAAGAAAAAAAAAAACATTTATTTGGACACAGTTCGTAATACAAAATATAAATAACAACAATAGTGTGTGCCTCACGGCTGCACCAAAAAGGTTCATTCCAGCATTAGTGCCAGACAGATTCTATCTGACGGAATGTCTGTCTAAAACTATTACAATAAACTAATAAATAAATACAACAAACTAAAATATGGCATCGACAAATTCCCCTCGGGCCGCGGGGTTCGAATGCTCACAGTTTGTTCAATGAAATCTCTAAACAGCTGGTTGACATTTCCTGTGACTCAAGGGCTGATTTTTACCTTGGCTAAAGGCTTAGCATTACCATACAACGTGACAATGCCGCCAGTCTCTTGGGTACATTACCAGTCGACATCGATGCGAAGGCATTTTGCGACGCTAGTTGGATTTGATTAGAATTTAATATCATATTGTTGGGAATTAACGAAAATGAACAATAGCAGGTAGCATCACGCCTTTATAAGGAGTGTCAAACAGATGACAATCCGATCCTACCTGTCCCTTGCTGTCCTCCACCAGCGACGCCCTAAGCAGAGGTCCGTACCCCACAGGGGGTGCCCTTAGCGTGTAGTTTCAAAGTTATATGCCCTAGCTGGAGACCTTAATTTATTGAGGCAGCCACAGGAAAGTCCGGTTAAGCAGCCGACGACCTTATAGGTTGACCTGCAAGATGCCAATTATACAAAAAATAAAAAAAGAATGTCAGCCCCTTTTTTTCTCGTCAAACGTCGGAGCGTTCACACGTCTCAGCTGTGCCGTATTTTATTCAGATTTGCATTAGAGTTTCCTCATAAATATTTTTATGTTCGAATTATTAATATTTTCTGATTGCATTAAATCGTTCGAAGCTGTTATTTCTTTTTTTTTTAATAAAATCCACGTCTGGTTCCTAAAATTTCATCAATGCTTAGAGAATAATTTTTATTTTATTTTTGCTAGTTCGAAAGTGAGTTTGTTTTAAGTTTATTTATTTGTAATATATATTTTATAATATTTAAAACAACTAATTTTATTTGTTTGTTTTTCACACTAAAACAGCAAATAAATAAATAAAAATAATAAATAAAAACGTTTATTTGTAACTAGAAAATACATTAAATAAAATATGACAGATACTAAAAGTCACAATAACATAACATAACATAACATCACGCCTGTAATCCCCGAAGGGTTAGGCAGAGGTGTACCTATAGTACACCCACATTTAAGTCACAATAAGTATTACAATTTATGTCATTATTACAAAGATCTGATCCTAACTCCCAAACAAAGCCTAGGCCTGTGTTTTGGGGATTTGGGATATGTTAACTGAACGGATTTAGATAAAATTTGGCACATGGGTAGACCATGACCTGGGTATGTCCTAATACAATACTTTCTATCCCCATATTCTCACGGGATTGAGACATATGCGGGTGAAACAGCGGGGCGCAACTAGTACCTAATATAATACCACATTCATTTCACAAAACACAGCGCGTAACAGAAATGTGTGGTCATATTTAAGGGTAGTGCAGTCCATAAACCTGAACAACATGCTACATGGGACCTACATCGAAAGAAATCTGAAAAATATGATCAGCTGTCCCATACAAAACTTAAATACCTACTCGATCCAAATGTATGGGACGTACATTTCTAAAACACGCTGTATATCAAAACCCATGAAGCTAATAATATGCTTCAGCGTATCGTAGAGCAGAGATAGCCTAGCCGTGTGACCGTCGGACTGACATGTCATAGGTCTCGAGTTCGAACCCAAGGCACGCACCTCAGACTTTTCGGATTTATAAGCGTATTGTATAATTAACACTTACTTCAAAAACGATGAAGGAAAACATTGTGAGGAAACCGGCATGCCTGAGAGATATTTCTCGACAGCATGTGCAGCCAAGTCAGAGGCCCATGGGCGGCTTTAAAACTCTGACACTAGTCTAGTCACTAACCACACGAAAAGAAGAAGAAGTGTATCGAAGATTCCGAGTTTGATGTTGATAATAAATTATGAGATTTCTTAAGAAATAAGCATCATTTTTGTACGTATTTTTCTGTACTTTTATTCTTGTTTATCTATATATGTGTGTACATAACTAATAAAATAAAAATGAGTGAGTGAAAATCTCTCCGACAATTGTTCTATAAAAATTAAATAAATTTTATTTTTCGTAAGCCTTCATTTTCTGTCCTAGGTGTCAGATAATATCTCCTCTGTCAAAAGCAAATGAAGAGTTAAAAAGAAAATTGGGAACATTAAGTTGGACGTGAGCATTTTTCAAATGGACTGAAATTGGAAGATTTTTTCGCTTTATTTTCTACTAGAAAAATCTTGTGATGATTTATTCATTAAGTAGCTGAAATATAAAAAACCACTTTTATTTTAACCTACGATAGTTAGGTATAGCCGATAGTCCCAAAATAAATCTTACTAGCTTTTGCCCGCGGCTTCTCCCGCGTGGGTGTCGAAAAATATCCCACGGGAACGTACTACCGATACCGGGATTACATACCTAATAGCCGAGGAAATGGTCATTGACTCCTACCGCTGCGCCCGCGTTGCCGGCAACCATAATTATTTTGTTACGCGTAATTTTGAATCTGTGATATCTTTTAAACCGTTCATTTAAATGAAATGATTTCAAGGCATATTTTAATCTAAATTAAATGCTCAATTTATATAACATAGTTTATTGTATAAGGATTAATATAATACCGGTCAAAATAATTTCGGATATAACAATGAATTTTTTATCAAATTCTGAAAGATAAAAATGGTTATTGTGGGTCATCCTTAGAAGATAGACTTATGTCATCGCGGTATTGACATGTGTATAACTGCATCGCGGACCTTTTTGATGAGCAATACTGTACTGAACATAAATTTTATGTAACTTTTCCGATTTCCGCGGCACACGCCTATTAAGTTCCCAGTCGGCATGATTTTTTCCATCTTCAACAATAATTGTCTAATTTCAGCCAATTTACACAAAACCTTAATGAATTATACACTAAAACCTTTCGCATGAATCACTTCGTCCATTAATGAAAACTATTTGAAAATTCGTTCAGTAGTTTTTGAGTTGATCGCGTTCAGACAGACAGACAGACGCGGCGGAGGACTTTGTTTTAAAATATGTAAGGAATATATTTTATTTTTATAGTTAGTATTATTGGATGCCATTATGTCTTACGGTTAAAAGATCGTAAGAAAAAAATGATACATAATAGGGAGATTTGGCAATTAAGATCAAGCGTGGTTACTAATGCTCTTTTTTCGAGGCTTGGCAAAATATGTTTTCTTTGCAGTAGGACAATTACAATAAATCCTACTAATATTTTAAATGTGAAAGTTTTTGAGGATGGATGGATGTTTGTTACTCTTTCACGCAAAAAACTACTGAACGGATTTGGGTGAAATTTGGCACACAGATAGTTTATAACGTAGGTTTACACATATAATACTTTTTATTCTGATATTTCTACGGGATCGAGACTTATACGGGTGAAACTGCGGGACGCTGCTAGTATTTTAATAAAATAGTTTAGGTCTCAGACGACCTTTTTCAAATTCAAACATAAACTCACTCCTTTTTCCCAAGGGTCAGAAACTACATATCACCACCCGCCACGATTCTTATACTCCTTACTCCATGTTTTGTCCACGTTTATACGCCATTTCATACACGCTCACATTCTCACAATTTTACTTCATATTCGAAGAAACTTCTCGTATGAAAATACCTGAAAAGGCTATGAGAATGAGTCCGCCATATTACAGCCAGTAATTGGTCGTTCACGAGATGCAGGCTGTGATAGAGCAGTTAATTTATATGCACAATTACTGTAGAGTCAAGTGAACTCATATTTTAATGGCTTTTATTTATTACATAACATCACGCCTGTAATTCCCGAAGGATTAGGCAGAGGTGTACCTATAGTACACCCACATTTCTCCAGTTATGTTTAAGTCCCATGTAATAGGGGGCAAGCCTATTGCCACCAACCGTTCATAAATCCGGTCTCCGGGCTGATACTGAGAAATTCCAGATGGAAAACCCAATAACACTGCCTTTTTATTTATTACATGTAGGTATTAATTTTTAACCGACTTCAAAATAAGAGGAGTTATGTCATAAATGTTTGTTTAAAAGCCAGAGATACTGTGTTAAACTTGACTGATGAAATGGCTAACTGAAGAACAGATAATAATAATACCATTTTAAATGTTATCTTTGAAAATTCACCAAAAAACGAACAAATACCTATTCGAAATTTATTATATTGTGGCGGCATCTACATCGACACATGTGAACTACGCATCAAAGACCTGACGTCACGCAAATCCTACATCGCGCAATTAGAGTTTACCGCGCGAACACCATATGATACTATAATCGTTGGGCATTAATTGGAGCCAAACTGTCCCTGTTGTCCACACCCAGCGAAATCCTAAGCCGCGGTCCGTACCCCACAGGGGGTGTCTAGCGTGTAGTCACTTAGTTTCTAAGTTTTATGCCCTGGCTGGAGGCCTTAACTTATTGAGGCAGCCACAGGAAAGTCCGGTTAAGCTGCCGATAACTTCCTAGGTTGACCTGCAATATGCAAAACAAAAAAATCGTTGGACAATTGCCTACCAAACATAAAACCCGTCTGGTCAGATCCTCCATGTTCTATGGTGGATGAGTGAACTTTACACCCTGTTCCTTATATCTCTACATTATTATAAGCACGTAATTCAATAGTTATGAAATACACGGGAAAGGAAGCCCTAAAGAACACTCTCCGAATATTGGGGGATCTTGCTAATGATAAGATAACATTACATCGCGTCTCCGAAAGGTAGGCATGGTACCTCACTCACCCATTGGAAACCACCTGTTATATTTTCAATATTTTCCCATTCAGGTAATATGAAAAGAGCTAGGACTGAGTGAATAATCGCTCAAAGATTCGATTCTTAGTTAGATCAATGAGTAACGTGAACAAACAAAGAATCGATACACAAAAAAATCAACAAATACAACTAACAAATATCCATTTCCATACAACAAAACAGAAACAATATTACAAGAAAACACGGCGAAATAAAAGACTCCACATCTACGTAAAGTTAGTAACCCGACAATGTTGTACGCTCTAACACATTTCAAGCTATAATGTCCAGTATAAGCTGATCTGTCACTGTATGGAAATCCTCTAAAAATATAAGAAATAATACCAGCTTATCACTCTCCCACTGCTGGGCAAAGGTCCTTCTCATACAGAGAAGGCACGAGCATTGATCATCACGCTTGCTCAAGACGGGTTGGCGATTTCACACTTAATATAAGTCCAGGTTTCCTCACGATGCCCACAATAGGTGTAAAAAGTCGCTTAACAAAGCGGAGAGTCACATGTTCTTTCTATCATTGTGATAATTTTTTGTACTGCACCTTACCTGGGAACCTTCTGGTTACGAAGATATCGACGGTCAAAGTTCCTGGATATTGTAATTTTTATTTTGACTTTGTGATTTATATTTTGACATTATGATTTATTCTTTGACATTATGATTTATATTTTCGACATTATGATTTATATTTTTGATTTAAATATTAATATTATGACATTATAATGATGCATTTTTGATGAATCTTAACCGGTCCATTAATTTGTCATTAAAATTGTAAATTTATAACTTAATACAAGATTTCATAATTGTATATAATATTCTTATACGCGTCCGGTATAAGAATATTATATACAATTATGAAATCAAATAAATTATCTTCAGGATGATGCTGGGGCTGCCTCGCTTCTGCAGTGCATCGGGCATGTTTGTTTAGTATCGCACTGATGGCTTTCATGCCGTCATCCGCAAGAAGACTGCATCCCTGATCTGCAGAATGCGTGGCAACGATATTCTGAAGACTGTAGCAGACAGGATCTCTTCTCCGTTATGGAGATCCTTTATTAAGAGGGTTATTTGAATTCAATTAAATTTAGTATTTTAATTTAAATTTTAATGCTTAATTTTTGTGAAATGTATGGATTTATAATTATCTGAATTTAATGATGTTTTTTTTTTATATAACGTACCTAGTTCTGATTTGAATGTTCCTTAGCTTATTATATAATATTTCTACACCAGCAATGGTAGTATGTGTGAAACAGTGTTTAATGTAAGATCTCAATGTACCATATACTGAGAAATAAATAAATAACTTTTTTGTTTGAGTTTGAGTTTTTTTTTTGTACAATGTTATTTAAATTACATCGATGTAGGTACAGAATGCGAAGATAACTTTCTGACCCTTTTTACTCCTTATAAAGGAGAGGTCAGCTTACAATGGTTTTAACAGCATGATAAGTCACCGTGTGTACGGCCATTCGGAACTCCGTATTGTATGTAACAAGGTTATTCTACCTGTCCTATGTCCCGATATATTATGTTTAAGAGACAACAAATAAAACCAAAGTTGTCCCGTTAAGTTTCGAAGGATGTAGAGTACTTTGTTGATATCGGGTTTGTGTAAAGTAGAGAGTAGATAGGAAATTATATTGTATGCTTATGTATTTTATTTCTACTGACGCTTTGCTCGCGATTTCGTTCGCGTGGATTTCGGATTTTCCTATAGAAACTTCAACGGCCCACTTCTACCCTTTAGGGTTTGCTTGGTAATGCATAAGACTAAGCATGAGCTAGTTAATTGATTCAAGCGTGACCTTGCGGAAATCCATTATAAAAAAATTAAAAGTCATTATAAGTCTGCGCTCAGTGCTTGGTGTGGCAACACGCCGTGTTCGAGTTCGCGACAAGTCAATCGTCATCCTGAGGATGCCTCGTTGAGAGGTGAAACACGTGTCGATTTCTTTCTTTTTAAGATTCTTTAGAAATAGCTAAGCGGCACAGGTTACTAAATATATCCACATCAATTGCATTTTTTAAGCATGAGCTATTTTCATATCATAGAAAAAAATATTTAGTTGTTAGTGACACCTGAAGGAGAATAATTTTTTGCTTTTATATAGCCACCACAGTTATAATTTCAGACTAGAGGGGCTTGTGGCTAAGTAATAACAGCCGCTCGGGTCGATCGATCAGGTTAAGCTACGCTTGCCGCGGTTGTTCCGTGGATGGGTGACCATCTTTACATACCAAGACTCTCCGTGCCTCGGACAGTACCTTAAGCCGTTGGTCCCGGCTGCCATTTGTTGATCTTTGATACTCGTTATGGGTAGTTAGAAGCCCAAAAGTCTGACAACCAGTCTTACCAAGGGGAATCGTGTTACCTAGTAACTAGGTTGTGTAGGTCAGATAGGCAGTCGCTCCATCCAAAATACTGGTATTCAGCTGCATCCGATTAGACTGGAAGCCGACCCCAACGTAATTGGGACAAGGCAAGGCAGATGATGGTTTATAATTTCAGACAGGAATATTTTCTTGTTTTTTGCTAGGCAATATTTTTTCGTACTGGTTTTTTTTTTCTATTCTACTAGTATTTACAACATTACCAGTTCATTCCTTAATACTGACAGTGTGAAAGCTGTCGTATCGTATATTTTGTATCTTGTTGGTATAATATCGTATTTTTCGATGAGAAAACACAAAGAAAAATTCGGCCAGAAAATACTCGAGATATTTACATTTCCTCATCATAACTAAATCTCTTCCCCACTTAAAAGTCTCGTCTCCAAGGCGTCACTAGTCAGCCAATCTACATCGTGTTTACTGAGATGAACTAGTTATCCGAGCCATCGCATTATATAATTACGTACCACCGATCAAATCAGATTACCTACAAATTCTCGAGGAATATGTAGCCATGAGGCCAATTAATTTTGCCAGTTACGTAAGCTGAGCTCAAATCCAGGCTTTCGGGATGCTACTGAGAAATTTTGGATGGAAAATCCCGATAAGATTTTGCACAACCTGAGAATGGGAGTCAGCCCATTAGCAGGGACATCGACGCGAAAACTTTTACCATGGATTCAATACATGGTTCTGAACCCCCTTTTTTTGGGTGGGAAATTATCCAATAACTTCTCCCGCTCTGGGCGGAGCGGGAGGGCGTGTCAGACTCTTACTGACTAAAACCACCCGTGTTCCTTCGGTTGCCCTGTTGCCGGGGGCCACGTTCTCCCTTTCGGTTTTCTTCGCACCCTCGGCAGGCATCGGCCCTAATGGACCCCGTCAATTTTGCTGACATCTCTTCGAGGCGCGCGTGGAAACAACGCGCCGTCGACCCGGGCCTGGTCCTTATCGGACGGTGAGCTACCCATTGCTCACCGTCCGCAAGCCCGCGCCTACGGTGGCGGAAAATCGGCCTGCGATTCCCAACGCCCAGGGCGTCTCCTCCTGCGGCGGTTAGGGGCGTGAGGGTGTGAAATTTGCCTCTCCCTCACGCGTTCCGCCTCCTCCTTCGCGAGCATTACCGCTTCGAACCGCCTGCGTTGAAATTTTTCATAGGTTATATTTTAAAAAATCTGCTGTTACATAGAAAAGTGCAATACCTACGCGGTCAAAATTTATGGAACAGCTATTTTTTTTTTAATAACCGACGAAATATTTCCACGCAGGGGCGTTCAGAATTGGGCACGCCACAATTGCGGCGATAAGACCCCTCTTTGAGGAGTGGCTAGAGAGGCGCTACGGCGTCCTCACCTTCCGCCTGACGCAGGTCCTCACCGGACACGGCTGTTTCGGGAGGTTCCTGCACAGGATAAGGCGGGAGGAAACGCCCGGGTGTCATCATTGTGTGGATCGCCCGGAGGACACGGTAGAGCATACGGTGGAGGTCTGCCCAGCTTGGGCGGAGCATCGCCGTGTCCTCGTGGAGGCGATCGGCGGCGGTGATCTCTCGCGTCCGGCCCTGGTTCAGGCCATGGTACGGAGCGAGAGGAAATGGGAGGCCGTCACCTCCTTCTGCGAAGCGGTAATGCTCGCGAAGGAGGAGGCGGAACGCGTGAGGGAGAGGCAAATTTCGCGCCCTCACGCCCCTAACCGCCGCAGGAGGAGACGCCCAGGGCGTCGGGAGTCGCAAGCCGATTTCCGGCCACCGGCGCGGGCTTGCGGACTGTGAGCAATGGGTAGCTCACCGTCCGATAAGGACCAGGCCCGGGTCGACGGCGCGTTGTGTTCCACGCGCGCCTCAAAGAGATGTCAGCAGAATTGACGGGGTCCGCTAGGGCCGATGCCTGCCGGGGTTGCGAAGAAAACCGAAAGGGAGATCGTGGCCCCCGGCAACAGGGCAACCGAAGGAACACGGGTGGGTTTTAGTCAGTAATAGTCTGACACGCCCTCCCGCTCCGCCCAGAGCGGGAGAAGTTATTTGATAAAAAAGGGGCGTTCAGAATCACGTACTGAATCCATGGTAACAGTTTTTGCATCGAAGTCCCTGCCACCCTGTATACTTCCATACTATGCATTTAGTAAAAAGCTGCTTTTTTGACATTACAAACAGACACTTCAAATTTATTCATTTTCATAGAAATAAAAGTGACCTTAGTTACTCCTTTTAACATCAGCTATCTGCCAGTGAAAGTCCCGTCAAAATCAGTCCATCCATTTTGGGAGATTAGCCGGAACAAACAGACGGACAGACAAAATTAAAAAAATAGGTTTTTTGATAAGTTCCGTCTATACTTTTGTACGCATTTAGTAAAAATCTGTTATTTTGACGTTACAAACATTCACTTTAATTTAATTGTATAGATGTGTAGATAATTATATTCCAATGTTGTTAAAGCGCTTTTAACTTTCAAATAAATGGATATATTTAGTAACCTGTTCCGCTTAGCGGGCGATAAGGCTCAGTCTGCGCTCAGCGCTTGGTGTGGCAACAAGTCCTGTTCCAGTTCACGACAAGTCAATCGTCATCCTGAGGATGCCTCGTTGAGAGGTGAAACACGTGTCGCTTTCTTTCAGAGTCTTATTTTAAGTCTCTTTAGAAATAGCTAAGCGGAACAGGTTACTAAATATATCCACTTCTATTGTATTTATTTGAAAGTTAAAAGCGCTTTAACAACATAGGAATTTCATTAATTTGATAATTATCTACACTGCAAGGTTACGCCTGAATCAATTAGCTTTTATCTTTGTTAAAATATTTGTTATTATCACTGTAATGTTATCATTATACCTACACATACATATAAGACTGAATTAATTGGTCGATTTAATACCAGCTTTTGGTTAATAAAATAATAAAGCGGAAACGTTATGAGTTTATCTCTGGGCTCAGTCCGTGGCATTAAATATTTGATTGTGCGGTTATTTATTCAATGATGTTAAGTATGTGTTATTGGGTCACAAAAGGGATGAATCAGAGGCAATTGAATGCAGCTGAAGATGAGAATACTAAGAGGGATGTGTGGTGTTACACGAATGGATAGAATAAGAAATGAATACATATGAGGAAGTCTGAAACTGGCTCCGGTGACTGAAAAGTTGTGTGGAAATCAGTTGTCATGGTATGGGCATGTGATGTGGAGGAATGAGGAAAATGTCATGAGAAAAGTTTTGAGTATGAATGTCGATGGCTATAAGAGTAGAGGAAGACCAAAGAAACGATGGATGGACTGTGTTAAAGATGATATGGCTAGAAAAGGTTTGACTACCGAGATGACGATTAATAGATAAGTTCTAATAGACCAAATAAATTGGGATACGGGCATAAGTTTCAAATAATAGGCCATCGACTTTTTTGGAGTCAGAAAGAAAAAAGAAATGTTCTGCACAAACTAAACGCACATTACAAAAACAATAATTTTAGTTCACATTTACAAATTAGCCAAAAGCCTCGTATTCAATATTCAAAACTAATAAAAGTTTGACAAATTTTGTCTATTGCTTGGTGTCAGGGCTAGAGCCCAAAGACAATTTACAATTACTTGCGTAATGTGTTGCGACAATAACAAATGAAAACAAAACGTAAAAAAAAAATCCGATTGCAAAGTGGAAAATTAACAATTTTTGTAACAAACAAATAACAATAAAAAGAACAATTAAGCTGCGTGTCGCATCTGTGCAAGAATATAACATTTGTTATTGTCAAATTGCTTGGGTAATGGGTTACGCAAGCAATTTGTAAATTGTCTTTGGTCTCTGTGCCTGACATCAAGCAATAGGCAAAATTTGTCAAACTTTCATTAGTTATGAATCTAAATACGAGGTTTTTGGCTAATTTGTATATGAGTATTCTAAGTATTTTTTAGTAATGTGCGTTAAGTTTGTGCAGAATAAACAATTTTTCTTTCTTTCTTTTCTTTTTTCTAATAGGTCATTGCTCAGCGAAATGCTGTGACTTTGGACGAACCTATGGTCACCAGCGCTGATTTTCAGTTTTCAGCAAAAACCTAAACTCACTGTTATGTTAATGATTATTGTAAGTAACTAAGTATGGGTACCCTAGGCGTTTTATTAGTCTAACTTTAGATTCGATCGGTGTGCGATTTTATAGGTCCTATTTACAGATCAAAATCAAGATTTGTGTTTGTAAACGGTTCACTAAATATCTAAATTACTCGTAATTCTATCTGAGGACTCTGTAATGACTGTAATTATGAGGGCTCTGTAATGATTTCACTGGTGTTTTTACTTAACGCAGGAGTCGGGGATCCATTTTGTTTATCCCGACAAAGATTTTTTCTAAAGTTTATTTTTTAAACCTTCTTAAACTACAATTACATAAGTCCACTTTCGTAAAAAACCTACCTACACTATAATCATTCAAAGAAATACAAAAGTAAAATAAACATGATTTCGTTAACAAAATAGGTACAAAACAGTGCCACATCTACAAAAACCCGCTCCAACAAATACTTAATCTTTGTCGCTAAAGGCAAAGAAGTTGTGCTCAAGTTTCTTCGTTTACCAGCTAATCTATCGGTAAACAAACCCTGGCGGGGGGGGGGAGGCTGTATTAATAATGTATTCTACCTAATTGCAAAGTTGTCAATCTTCCGGTACTGAATTAGTTAAATGTTTTTCAGGTTTTAATGTACTTTTAGGAATCCATTTTGTTGAATAGTTCGGGCCGATTAAACTATAACTTTTTGTCTTATTTGACAACTGGCTTTTACTTGCGACTTAGTTTACGTGAAGTATCTCGTTTTAATATAAAACATATTCTATTACTCGGCAATACTGTAGCTTCTCATTAGTGAAAGAATTTTCGGAATCGGTTCAGCAGTTCCGCAGATTACCTCTTACGTACAAACTCACAAATGTTACCTGTTTATAATATGAGTACCTATTGATGGTATAGATGATGTCTGGAAGTTACCTAATTATTCACTCGTTTTCGTACAAAATTCACTCATGCGTACCTACACGTACGAACCCGCACGAACTATCCCGACCGTCCAAGCACAGAGGGAGCGCGCAGACTGAGAGCGATTTAGTCGTACGTATACGTACGTATAATTCTGTCTTCAGAAAACAATCCGAACTTGTTGGGAATTGTTTTATTTAACGGAGAAAAACGTATCCAGTGTGCGCACTCAATTCGTACGACCATGGTCGTACGTATACGCACGAGTGAAATTCGTACGAAAACGCATCTAAGGTGCGTGCGGCCTTAGGCTATATAGAAGGACACATACCAGAACTTATAGGATAGAGGCCCTTCAAAACGGCCAGATACATAGTTACTCCCAATCGGCGCGTGTGTCTGATGTATGAACATGGCAAAGCAAAACGAGTAATTATGTAACGTTGTATACGTTCTGGAATGCTATTCTGAAAAACCTCACCGTGAAAACTTAGGTGAAGTGAGATGTCAGTAGTGCTAATACCTAGTAACTGGTGATGACAGCTAATTTCACCTAAGTTTTCTAAATAAGAATAGACCGGCTGTACCGTACTTTCTGCTTACCCTCATAGGTAAAGGCTATGCAGGTTACAGTATTTCTATTTCCTTAATGTCCCTCGGGAATCATCGGATTTCCAAATACAAACGAATGCTTATTTTCATGTCCATCAATTATGAGATTAACGTGTATAATAATAATATGAATTCAGAACTAAGTACTTTATTGTTGTTTTGTTTTGATTTCCGTGTGAACTATATAGAGCTGTAAAACTATTTTCCTGTCTATCGTGCCTGCAACTTTAGCAGCTTTCTTCCCATTTTTAAAATAGATTACACTAAGTTAAAAGAGTATTAACAACTCTTTATATTTTCAAGTCGATTGAGAGCGTCCGGTCTACACTAAGTGCAAAGGGCAACTAATAGAAATCCGACGACTGACGAAACACGAAGTTTGCCGAGGGGCATTAAGAAAATATAAATACTGCACTTAGTTAAGAACATAATTTTGGTTCCCTGGTAGGCACAAAACACATTTTTTGTAGCTGAGCCAATGTTTCTGGTAAGACGCCATCAACATCTGCCGGGCTAGCCCTTTTCCAACTATGTTGGGGTCAGTTTCCAGTCTAATCGGATGCCGCTGAATACCAGTGTTTTAAATGGAGCGACTGTCTATCTGACCTCTGCAACCCAGTTACTGGGTGACACGATACCCCTTGGCAAGACCGGTTGTCAGACTTCCCGTAACGACTGTCAAAGATCTACGAATGACGATGGCAAGACGTAAGTATCAGTTATTTCAACTCCATCTTTGATTCTAATAAGTCTACCGAAAGTATGTAACATAACCTGTTAATTCTCTCCATCGCCTAGCAACAGGAGGATAACTACAGCAGCATATGAAGGGTTAACCATCAAATATTCAGTGGCCGGCCGTACGGTGGATGGTCACTTTTCATCCGGTTACATTACCCGGGTAATCGTAACCGTTATTGACTGCGAATTTTTTGGTAAAAATGTGGGGAAAAATGGTATATTATCAATCCATTTTTTTTTTCGTTCTTGTAGATCACAGCGCGTATCTGAATTGAACAACATTTTATGAAATATAATTCAATTATGTTTTTTTTTTTTAATATTCCTTTAATAACGTGTAAATTTCATATTACGTGTTATAAGTGTATTATATTTGTGTCGATGGTGATTTTTCAATTGTATAACATTTGGGTTTTTAGCTTGACTAAGTCCCCACTGACATACAAGGAAGAAATGCGCCTATATTCATAAACGTCGCGAACAGAGGCCTTTTACTTAAACCGACAAGTGACAGGTGACAATCCGACAATATTACAATATTTTTCGTACATTTCCAGCTTTATTTAAAAACAAAAAAATCAATAAAGGTAAGTTTTTGACAAATATGTCGCATGGTCAGGTATATTAATAAATAGGGCCCAGTATGATCAAAGGTCGTTCCTTTTCAGTATAAGGGCCGATCACACGTACCACTACCACACCACAACGACAATACGTTGACGGGCTCTAATTTATATGAAAGTTAATAGTTTATTCACACGGACCACATTTGGCCTATCAAAATCAACTACGTGGGCGATACTGTACCAGTACCCTAATTGCGTAACTTATTTTCGTAAACGATTATGACAAATTTGTTTCATTTTGACAGTTCAACAACATTCATTACGTTATTTACGCTGTTGAGTCGATTTTTTTTCCAACTTATGAAGCAATGGATTAGCAATCTGTTTCAAATCGATACAAATTGCGATTGATCGTGCAGTGGAACCACTAGCGAGACGGCGCAATAACGGCCCGGCACATCGCAAACATAATTATCTGTCTGTCTGTAAACACTATGGCTAGTGTTTGCAGACAGACAGATAATTATGTTATTGAAACCATATCGCAATTACTAGCGCCAACGTAACCAAAACGCAGCTGCAATGACACTATTCACGCGTAACCACTCCTTGCCTACATTTTGTCACTGCGATGTGGTGTGGTTGTTGTACGTGTGAACGGGCTCTCTGAAGAGATCTTTATATTGCCGGTAGACAAGAGTCATATAGATGCAAAGCTAGCAACATTCAGTTATATCGAAATGGTGGCAAAAAATATTTTTGGTTTCAAAGCTGTGCAGTAACTACAACACAACAACTTACCAAAATTTCATCACAATCGGTCGAACCATTTTAGAGTTTTTTGCGAGACTAACGAACGACAATTGAATTTTGTTATATAGAAGATGATAGATGTTACTCTTTTTGTTACAAACTTATTAAGTCAATCAATGAAGCTGATTTGATATTGAGAGATTGCATTTAATATTGCTATCATTGAAAAATAGGATGTTGTTGCCTTTGCGCAACTCAATAGGGTATTACTTTATGACATGGAATTTTACGGAATTTAATTAGGAAGAAACCTTGTTTTAAAAACACTAGCCACTTATAGCCATCCACAAAGACGCGCCCCACTCCGCTCCGCTCCGTACTGAAGTAGAGCTTACAGTACTGTAATCGCGGAGTGGGGCGCGTCTGCGTGGATGCCACTATCTTTATTAATCTTTCTTTTATCTGTCCATCCCCTTCTACAGGATTACCTCATATTAAATAATATAATATGTGTTATGTGAAAGGAAGGAGTTACGTCCTACACAGTGGCGTCACGGGATAGTAAATATTTAATGAACTCTAATTGATCAGTAGTTTTGTGGTAGTTTACTTTAAAGGTTTAGGTTTCTTTATCAAAGGAAATAAAAGAAAAGGTTAATTAATTGAACGTCTAATAATTCCCCAAGTGGTGTCCTAAAAATACAAGTCAGCTAAATAACTGCAACCAATTTGAATATAGCTTTATGATTTTTTAGAATTTCCAGAAAAAAAAAACAAAAAAAAAAAACTAATACCGCTGACCGACCTGGGAATTGATTCCAGGACCTTATGCTCAGCAGTAGCGTTTATGAACACAGCACACTTAGCATGACCACAGTAAAAACGGGTTTTGTTGATGGAAGAATAGACAAAATGACAACAGATAAACAATCACAACGTCGATACTGGTCGACGGCAGACGTCAACAAGGTTTTTTGAAGTGAAAACTTCTTTAAGCGCGTTGAGTATTTTTGAGATGGGACTAAACCATTGATTTCGCGACACCATGACGACACCTCACTTTTGTAAACGCGATTTATATTTATATTACGTTACGGATCTATGTTCTATGCAAAAACAAACTCTTCTGGAACAAATCCTGGGTGCAGCAGCCAGGTTATGGTGGAGTTTAGAACGGACTATCATAATTAAATTCTTATATTAAATTTCTTGTATGTACTGTTGACTATTGAGGAGTTCCCTCTTCTGGAGCCAACCCTGGGTGCACCAGCCAGGTCATAGTGAACCTATCGAAATTGAATGCGTATATAAAATTGAGTGTCTCAGTTGTTGATCACTGAGGAGTTTCCTCGTATGGAGCCAATCCTGGATACTGTACCCAGGTCATGGTAACCTTTAGAACGGACTATCATAATTAAACGCGTATATTAAATTCCGTGTATGTACCGTTGACTGTTGTGGAGTTCCTTCGTCTGGAGCCTATCCTGGCAGTCAAATCAGGTCATGCATCATAAAAAATGCATTGTCTTCAAAACTGAACCAATATGTAAAATTTCAACTCTGTAGGATAAGAGGAAGTGGTTTTAATTCAGCTTGCAAGATTTGCTTACAAGGCAAGTTAATTAATATAAAGCTTGTAAAAACTCTTTGTTCATGTCAACAACGTGCCGGTCGTATATGATTACAAAAATTTCAAAGAGGATATTTTAATAGTTTGTTTCTTGACGCGAAGTATGGGAGACATTTTTACTGTTTATGAGTAGGTGGGTCATTTCCAAGGAATTTATACCCAGAGGAGTTAATATGACCGTCTTAAAGATGTAAAGGGTTGATCCAAATGTAGCAGCAGTAATGTATTTATTATGGACTTATTGTATGTATTATTTATTATGGACGTAATTTGTTCCTTCCTACAAGTTTTTTCTTCTTTTCTTTTTCATATTTTTTACGATTTGTCTCGTTGGTTTAGTGGTCGCAAGGGGTGCTGAGCATGAAGTCCTGGGTTCGATTCCCAAAGTTTTATTGGGATTATAGAATTTCTTAGAAGCAGCCCGGAGTCTGGATTTGTGCCCGGTCGTTGGCAATAGGCTCGCCCCCTATTACATGGGACTTAAACATAACTGGCAAAATACGGGTGTACCATTAGTGCACCTCTGTCTAACCCTTTGGGCAATAAAGGCGTGATATTTTGTTACGTCATTTTTTTTGTGACTCGAAGAAAACTACAAGAAAAAAGATTTTGTTGTCAGACAAAAGTATGCAAATAAACGGATATGAATTAATCAAGTTAATAACGAAGGCAAATAGTCCCAAGAATACCTAGATTCTCATAGATGCCGATTCAAATATTAATTCAAACCTTCAGAACTTCGCAATTAATTCTTGCAGACATTCAAATTCGACATTCAATATTATTCTAAAGACCTTTCGTACATCAAAAAGCGTGAATATAATCTCAAAGGGCGTAGACTTGTTATTGAGATAGGAGAAAACAAGGAGACTCATCAACGCATGCGCGGACTGCTACGACGTAGTCTCGTAGTATCTCGTAGCGCTACGTTTTTACTACGCACCGTAGCCTCGTAGTAACCAATAGTAGTTTTATTCAAATAAATACTATATTTACATGGGATGAAAGTTTGAAATTACGTGTGGGTTAGTCTACCCTCCCCGATACAGTGTTTAATAAAAAAGTTTTAATTGAATTTATACTTTATTGGGTTAGGATAAGGTTCAAAATTGATTTTCGTAATTTTATCGTTCTTTAGTAGATAGTTTAGAAAAGTTACAAGTTAATCATAAATTATTTTAGTAGAAGTTTTTAGATGGTTTCAGTGAACATCATTTAATATCGACATTGAAGGTTTTATTTTTCTTGAGAGACTTGGTAATTTGATCCTATGTTATTATGGAACATGATCTTGATTTTTACTGAGTATTGAAGTAAAGTAATTATAATGGGTCATTGACATTAAAGCATTTATCTATATTCTCTACCAGATTGCGTAGTAGTAAGCCCATGTTCGCACAGACGTAAAAATATTGCGGCGGGATTTTATCGCGCACTAGATTTTGAACTCTCGTTGTTAAGCTGAGCGTTGAGAATTCAACAGAGTGCAATCCAGCGCGTCGACATAACACACTGTTTGATTTTCAATTTTCGGTGCTAAGCAGAGCGTTGAAAATGCGAAAAAATCCCGCCGTCGCAATATGTTTACCTCCGCGCGAACGTGGGCTTTGTAAAAAAATGGTTGTTTTGTAAATATTTCTGGTTCTGGGCTACCTTTACCCTTTCTTTGGGTTTCAAAGGACACTATCACATCAATAAGGACTGATTTCACCGATGAAACTGAACGCGATAAGAACAGATTCTAAACCGAGTTCAAGAGATAACTTCTTCGTTGGTCTAGTGGTCACAAGTGCTACTTCTGAGCATGAGGTCCTGGATTCGAGAGCTGAGTCGGGCTAAGTGTTATTGGGTTTTCCATCAGGAATTTCTCAGTAGCAGCCCGGAGTCTGGATCTGTGCCCAGTTGATGGCAATAGGCTGGTACCCTATTACATGGTACTTACGCTTTGGGGAAACAAGGCGTAAGGTTATGTTATGTGTTGGGAAGTGACTGCTGGTGCCATCTATGCTCCGCAATGGACAACGGGCTCCAACTTCAAATCTCGCGCACTCCGCATAGTCGCTGTGCGCGTCACCTGGTCGTCTGCAGAATCCGCTTCCGCTCACCTCACTCTTCTCTTGACGGTCTTTGGACGATCGCACGTTAACGTCGTTCCTTGTACGATTTTAATTTATTATAACAAATAAACCAAATTCAGTTTAAAACAATAAATCATATAATTGAAGAGCACCCGCTGCGCCCCTCAAACATCAGGACACATAACACCAAACATTATGTTATGTAAAGATGACACTGACAGCTCTTGATCGCAGTTTACATGTGCTGATCACGTTCAGTTTTGTTGGTGAAATTCGTCCTAAGCTGTATCCGCCAACCTGCCAAAACCGAGATCATCTGTCTGTGAAGCATACTTATAGTAGTTTATTTCGTCATTCAATTATTCTATGCAAAGTCTGTAATTAGCTCAACAAAAAAAAAAAATCGGTTTTAATTAATGACGACGAGAATGCATCAAACCAGTTTCCAAAATCCTGGTGACCAGAAACATGGAAATAAGTCAAAACCCTTATTAACTAAAGTAAGACACCATCTGCCTAGTCTTTTCCCAACTATTTTGGGATCGGCTTCCAGTCTAACTGGATTATTTTGCATGAAGCGACTGCATATCTGACCTCCACAATCCAGTTACTGGGTAACACGGTACCCATTGGTAAGAATAGTTGTCAGACTTTCGGTCTTCTGACGACCCGTAACGACTGTCAAAGATCTGTGAATGACAGCCGGGACCAACAGCTTAACAAGCTTTCAGAGGCAACGCGGAGTCTCCATATATAATGGATGATCACCCATCTATGGACTGACCTCGGCCTGTGTAGCTTCACCTTCGATCGACCATCAGCTGTTGTTACTTAGCCACGAGCTAATGTGAGACGTCACACATAATAATTACCTCCAAGCCCTTATCTTATAGTACGTCAAACTCAAACTATAAAGGCAACTTCACAAGTGCCCGCAAGTATTCGCACATCATCGCACGAATACGCACATAATCGTGCGTATCCGCAGCGCCGCGCCACTCATCGTTACCCACGTAATATGAAACATCGTAAAAATGTTTATGTCCTGAGGATAAGGGTCAAATCCTTTAACCATGTATGGTATTATTATGTTTTAGCTCCATAAGGTCTTGGTAAAATGTATGGAAAATGTAAGTAAATATGGGTTTGGATGCATGAACCATCATCGTAGATATCCGAATATTATAAATCCAAAAGTGTGTTTTTTGAAGGGAAAACTTTTTTAGGCGCGTTGGGCATTTTCGAGATGGGACCAAACCATTGATTTCGCGATACTGTGACGACACCAGCTTCTGACCATTAAAAAGACATCAACGCGTTAATTACCGCGGTGCCGATTTATTTTTCAAGTTTTCATTTCTGTCGGCAATCCCGGAGTGGCATTGTATTTTTTTTTGTTTGTTACGTTTTCACGCTAAAACGGCTGAACAGATTTGGATTAAATTTGGCTCATGGGTAAACCATGAACTGGAGAAGGACATAGGCTACTTTTTATCCTGGATCGAGCCGAATTAGTGGGCGACAGCTAGTCTTATATATTTCCACGACATGATGTTTTCTTTTAAAGATACCTACACACTCTGGATATCACAGACAGACTGTAAAAACATATTGAGAAAACTTGTGCTTAGCTAGCCAATATGTACGCAACGATAAATTGTGGTAGCCTGGTCAATATCAACATCAAACATCGCAAAGGCGCACGTAACTACGATTATTTTATATGTTGTTAGGTCCCCTGAGAGTAGTTTGCAACCCTGAAAACCTTGTGTTATTCCCATGGTGCTCGAAAAACTGCGAAATTCAGTAAAAAAAAAATTATGTTATATACCTTAAGGTGGCGTTTCTCAGAGGACTGTGTTATTGTTATCATATTAAAAATTAGTTAATTCGTAATTACGTGCGCAATTTGCGACGTTTGCATTTTTGTGTGTCGATATTGACTGGGCTATGGTTCTGTGAAAATTACATGATAACATAATAATATAACATCGCGCCTATATTCCCCGACAGATTAGGCAGGAGCACACCCACATTTCGCCAGTTATGTTTAAGTCCCATGTAATAGGCGGCGAGCATATTGCCATCAACCGGGCACAAATCCAGACTCCGAGCTGCTACTGAGAAATATCAGATGGAAAAACCCAATAATCGAACAAAGGACCTCATGCTCAGCAGTAGCGGTTGCTACTTCTTGACCAACGAGACAGTGGAAAAATTACAAGCTGTATATTTGTCATTATTATATTTCCCCGCACAACTTATTTATTAAACACTCCACGGAAGTTTTTCCGTCATAATATTAAGATAAGATAATACGGTAGTTGCCTAGGTAAAAAAAAAGAAATTCTATTTAGTCCGTCTTTCAGATAATAAAAAAATATTAGACACGTATTTTTTTCTTTATCATATTAATAAAAAATAACTTAGAAAACACGCATTCAAGTTGGGGAGTGGAGGCTCGCTACGTCACAACTCAGTATAAAATCTAGCAAGGCGTGGCGTCATGCCACATTTTAACTCAATGTATCGCCGTAATCCTTTGATTACGTCAAAAAAGAAAAAATACGTGTCTAATATTAGCTATTAATCTACAATCCGGACAAAAAAAAATGATACAGGCCTATTCTTTATTGATATAATAGGTTACAGAAACTTGTTAGAAGCCTTTGACTCCTGAACTAGGTGTATCTGACTCCCGAACTGTGTGTATGTCAGGAGTCAACGCCCTCTCCTATATATCCGTCTTCAGTAATATAACCTACCAATATAAAAAAAAAACATGAAATTTCAACTTGAAATGTCGCAGGTTCGAGCCCGGCCCTTTAATGTTTTCCTCAGAAGGAAGTACACAATTTATCACTAGGACTAAACGGATAGAAGGAAAACGTCGCGAGAAAACCCGGAAATAAAATCTAATGTAATCTCGCTGATAAGGGTACTATACTATATATATCGTTTTGTTTTGCAAACGGTACCTGTGTACAGTTAAACCAAAAAAGGTATGCGCTTCAGTAATCTTCGTGTTCAAAGCTTCTTTATTTGTACAGTTGCCGCGTTTCGTAGTATTGCACCTATTAATGCGCTTTTGTATGAAGTTATCTTCGTATGGAGTTACGTACTCCGGTCACAGATCGTCATCTGTCACTCAAAACTTTTGAAAATTTATTTAGAATTGCATAGAGTTGATAATTTATGATTTTGTAAACATGGTAATATAAAAAAGGCGCTTTATATTAGATCTCATCATCGCATGTTTGCATTTCAAAAGATAAACATTGATTTCCGAAGCTCATACTTTTATTTGGTTATCTGTAGATAGGTTCCTATTGGCTGTTGGTCCCGGGTGTCATTCGTCAGAAGACCGAAAGACTGGCAACCAGTCTTACCAAGGGTTACTGGGCTTTGGAGGTCAGGTAGGCAGTCGCTCCATGTAAAATATAGACTGAAAGTCGACCCCAACATAGTTGGAAAAACGTGGGTCTCGGTGAACGATGAGCTATGTCCTATTAGTGTTGCTTAAGACAACTATGGGATTTTTTAAAGGGGACGTATAATACGCGCTACGCAAGATGAGACTTGACCGCGCCTCCCACGTTCTTTCCGCCGCCCCTATGACGCCCCGGCGCAGACCTCATACCGTTAAAGAGACCTATAAATCGTGTACTGCGCAAGTTAAACACGTGGTGTGTCAAGTCTCATCTTTAGTAGCACGCACTGTATGTACAGCAGCATAAACTGTCTACTACTATCATAAAAATATCTACCAATCGTGGTTAAATGCCAATTTGAAGGATGAATAAAATGTGCCAGCACATTGTCTTATTAAATGCCAAGAAACATCATCATAAACTGCCTTATTGGTCTAATGGTCGTAAGCGCTACAGCTGAGCATGAGGGTCCTGGGTTCGATTCCCAGGTCGGGCAAAGTGTCATTGCTTTTTTCTATCTCGATCTGTGAGTCTAAATCTATGCCCGGTTGATGGCAATAGGCTCGCCCCTTATTACATGGGACTTAAACGTAACTGGCGAAATGTGGTTGCAAGTACTTAAGGTCCACCTCTGCCTAACCCTTCTGGGAATACACACGTGATGTTATTATTATTATTCTTCTGTCTTGATTCCAATTTATGTATTTTGAGTCGATATTAATCATAGTTTTAATCGATATGCAATAAATAAATGTAAAACTAAACTATGCCAGTTTAGTCCTCAATATACTATGGAACTTCGAAATCCATGGGAAGGGGCTAAAAATTATATCTACAACCTCTTATCTTGAGTAGAATAGGTTATGCAAGCTGAATGTCGTAAGCTCCCCGCCCGATACTGCAGTTCAAACCATAACGCAGTTAGATGAAGAAGGTCCACTAAATGACACTATATTGGAGAGACGCTCTACTTTTTACGCGACTGCCCAAAAAAAGAGTGTAATGTTTTCAGGGTTATAAATGATAAATGATAAATGATTTTATTTCTGTAAATAGGTTTGTACAAACACTTTTACACGTCAATCATATTTTAAAAACTAGATGAGGTCAGCGTTTCCTAACTGACTACTCTGAGAAGAAAGGCCGAAACAAACTCAGGGGTCACAGTCTCTTTTAAAGTCCAGACATAATCTTGGTCAGATCATGTGAAGACCATGTAGATTGGTGTCTGGAGTGGTCTTTTGAGGAAAGCATCACACAGATTGAGAGGGCCTGTCCAGTCAGTGCACGCATTTGTCAGTTATCGTGCAGCTCAACTCAGAATTAAGGAGCTCAACGATTCGACGATCAATACCAAAGAAAGGACATTTGGGTAAGCCGCATAAATTATTCAAAACTGTCAGACTATAATTAGAACTAAGTGAGAAAAAATTAAAAACAAAAAGAAAAAGGAATGACCCACATAGTCTTCACATTCACAATAATTTAAATAATATAATACTTTAAAAGTATATAAAATTCATTAATGTCAATGTGTATATAAAAACCAGGAAATAATCTTGGTCAGAGCATTTCATTTGAGGACCATGTAGATTTGTGTCTGAAATGGTCTTTTGAGGAAAGAACCATACAGATGTGAGTGGACCTGTCCATTCCATGCACGCATTTGTCAGTAATCGTGTAGCTCAACTCAGAACTTAAAAGGAGCTCAATGATTCGACGAACAATACCAAAGAAAGGACATTTGGGTAGGCCGCATAAAGTACTCACAACTGCCAGATGATCATTAAAAGTAACTGAGAAAAATAAATATATATATATGACCCACATAGTCCTCACATTCACAATAATAAAAAATAATAAAAAAATATTATACTTCACAAAGTAAATATTCATGTCATTGTGTATATAATAGTAAAGTTAGCAAAAAAAAAAAAAGTTCCGAAAGTAAAACATAAAAAATTATAAAATTGGAGCAGCTCAATCCCATGCCTTTTTGTCCTCAATGTAATCTTTAACGGCATAAAAAGCCTTCTGGCACAACTTGCGTTTAGTAAATGATTTGAATTTATTAAGGCTTAGATCTTGTACGTGGCTTGGAAGTTTATTATAAAAGCGTATACATTGACATCTAAAGGAGCTACCTATTTTCTTGAGCCTTGTTGTAGGTACAACAAATTTGTGTTTGTTCCTAGTATTTATGTTATGGATATCACTGTATTTTTTAAACAATTTTTTGTTTTTATGGGCATATAAAAGATTATCAAAAATATACTGAGAAGGCACAGTCATTATATTTATCTCCTTAAATTTATCTCTGAGAGAGTGTCTCGGACTTAATTTATAAATAGATCGAACAGCTCTTTTCTGCAAAACAAAGATAGTTTGAATGTCGGCGGCATTTCCCCACAACAGAATACCGTACGACATTACACTATGAAAATAACTAAAGTACACTAAACGGGCTGTCTCTATGTTAGTTAAATTACGAATTTTTCTAACAGCATATGCTGCGGAGCTTAGCTTTTTTGACAATTTATCTATATGTGGGCCCCACTGAAGCTTAGCATCCAAAGTTAAGCCCAAGAATACTGTGCTATCTTCAGGATTCAATTCTTCGTCCTTTATCAACAATTTAGTTTTCACCTGCCTAACATGAGGTAGGGTAAACTTAATGGACTTAGTTTTTTTTTCATTCAGAAGTAAATTGTTAACATTGAACCAGTGAACTACTTTTGAGATTGCCGTATTTACATCGTCAGTAACTAGCTGCTGACGTTTAAGTTTAAACAAAAGTGAAGTGTCATCTGCAAACAACACTATATCATGGTTATCCTTTATGAGGTAAGGCAAGTCATTAATATAAATAAGAAACAAGAAAGGACCAAGAATTGAGCCCTGTGGGACTCCCATTGTTACTAAAGATCCGGGAGATCCTTTTCCATTAACGTCAACGCTCTGAATCCTATTACTCAAGTATGAAGTAAGAAGATCCAGAGCGCTGTTCCGGATCCCATAGTGGCGGAGTTTCCTGATTAACGTGTCATGAAGAACGCAATCAAATGCCTTGGACAAATCACAAAAGATGCCCAAGGCATCACATTTATCTTCCCATGCATTATAAATGTGACCTAAAAGTTCAACACCGGCGTCAGTAGTTGAACGACCCCTTGTAAAACCGAACTGTTTGCTGTGTAATAATTTATGTCTATTAAAAAATCTTTGCAATTGCTCTAAAATTAATTTCTCAAAAATTTTACTAAAGGTAGGTAGTACTGAAATAGGTCTATAATTGGTGGGTTCTGATGTACTACCTGATTTAAACAAAGGTATAATTTTACTCTTTTTCATTAGGTCAGGAAACTCCCCACAGTCGATGCAATTATTAAAGATAAGAGCTAAAGTAGGTGCTACAATGTCAATAATAGACTTGGCAACTTCTACAGAGTTACCCCACAGATCTGCAGTCTTTTTTACATTTAAAGTATGAAAAGTTTTAATTATGTCTCTACAGGTAATATGTTCAAAAAGAAATTCCGAATCACAAACATTAATATTTTCCTTTAGCAAAGACTCAGCAACAGAAGGTGATGAGTTTAGGGATTTAGTAGTTGAAACGGGAATATCTGAAAAGAAAGTTTCAAAGGCCGCGGCGACTTGGGAGTCTGATTTTATTATGTTGTCATTAATAGACAGGCTGTAGTTAGTATTTCGGTTATTAGACCTTCCCGTTTCACTATTTATAATATTCCAAGTCGTTTTAATTACATTATTACTATTTTTAATCTTCGAACTCAAATAACGCGACTTGGCCATACAACAAACTTTTTTAAATAATTTTGAATAATTTCTAACATATAAATTAAATTCAGCTGTGTTTACATAAGTCCTTTCATAGTACAGTTCATAAAGCCGTGTTCTACTTTTATGTATACCAAAGGTAGCCCAATCACTAAAAGATGGGTTACTATTAACCGAGATAGTCTTGGGAATAAAGATGGAATTAAATTGCTTACAGTATATATGAAAAAAATCATCATATAGATAATTAGGATCAGCATGAATAGACAAAACTGGTAATTTATTCATGAGTTTAACTTTAAAATTTTCCAAGCGACTTGCAGTTTTGGGGTTAACAGTGATATCCTTTTTAGCCACTTTGTTGTTTTGGTTTGGGATAGTAATCCTCTGCCCGCAATGATCAGAATCTAGTAAATTTATTATTTCTTTGTGGCTAGGTATAACATTTGTATAAATATTATCGAGGCATGTGGCACTAGTCGGGGTTATTCTTGTGGGCTCTAAAAATAGGTTTACAAGATTGTAGGACTGAAACAGACATATTATTTTACTACAAGAACCTGAATTTTCTAATAAATTAACATTAAAATCACCGCAAGTGATAATGGACTTATTTGAGTTACAAATCTTGTGTAACACTTCATCCATTACCTTTTCAAAGCAGTCATACAATCCTGAAGGGGGTCTGTACACACTTAATACAATAAACTGCTCCAATTCTATACAGGCTATTTCAACTGTTCGCTCAACAGATAGGCTCACAATATCCTTACAGTCTCTATATTTAAGCTGGTTACTTACTAAAATTAATGAGACACCATGTACAGCATTAACTCTACTGAATGAACTACCGACCTGGTGATTATTAAAATTGAACAAGAACTGGTGGCTTTTAAGCCAATGTTCTGTTATACAAAGAATATCAATACTGTTAAAATTCATAAATAATTCTACTTCTAAATCTTTGTTCATAAATCCTTGAATATTTTGATGCACCAGGTTAATACTATTTACAGATTTTAAACCTTTATATGATTTTATTTTGCAATTCTGTACATTATTGCTAGAGGTTGCCTCTATTGTCTTAATTTCTAATTTAAATTATTATCAATGTCAATATTGGATACCAAGTTATTGGCTGAATTATTTGACATGTCATAGCATTGCTCAATAGAAGCAATTTGTTTAGCCAAATTCTTGGCTGTAATAGAAAAGTAATATGATAGCGACACAGCTATCTGTCTTTTACAATACTTTGAAAGATAGTACCTATCCATACAAAATCTATCTTTTGTCAAATAAAAGTGGTTACCAACATAATTGTTAGTGTCAATTAAATGGAATAAATGATTATGACTTGTCAAATTATGTAATGTCATATTAATTTCAGATCTAAAATTATTTTCTTCCTGTGGCAAACTTTGGCTGTATGGGAATGTGAACATCACAATTTTTCTTAAAGTTAGGATATATGTATGTATATATGTATGTATGGTTCATGTATATATGTATGTATGTATGTGAGTTTCTTTATTCCACTATGACTTTTATTTACAAAAGTTTCGACTAAAGCTTTGGTTTCCTAAGAAAGCGAGTAATGGTCACACAATAACGGCTGTCACATGCACGTCATCTGAATACAGAGCGTTTTTTGGTGAAAATGACAGATTTTTATTACTGCCGTTATAATATGACGGAACCGCTCTTTTAATTTAAGAAACCGTAGCTTTACGATGGCAATATTATGTACGCACTCTAAGAGCAATAGGTAAGTTATAACAATATTAATAAAATAAAAACAATATTAGTTTTTGTTCCGATAAATATGTCATGACCTCTTATCGCGTGCGTTCTTGTCATAAGTAGATTCTCAATGTAAATAATATAATGGTTAAATGCTATAAACAATGTCAATGGTTCGAAATGGCTGCTGTTTACTACTCGTGGGTGGATCGACAGGGTCCTTACTTAAATTATAGATAGTTAATTGATTCAGGCGTGACCTTGCGGAAATCCATTATAAAATGATGATATGGATATATTTAGTAACCTTTTCCGCTTAGCTATTTCTAAAGAGTCTTGAAAAGACCCTGGAAGAAATCGACACGTGTTTCACAGACTGAACCGACCAGTCTGCGCTCGGTGCTTGGTGTGCCAATACGCCGTGTTCGAGTTCACGACAAGTTAATCGTCATCTTGAGGATGCCTCGTTGAGAGATGAAACACGTGTCGATTTATTCCAGGGTCTTTTCAAGACTTTTTAGAAATAGCTAAGCGGAACAGGTTACTAAATATATCCACATCATCATTTTTTAAATTATAGGTAATATTAAAACATAACTTTATGGCCGTCCACAATCTCTTAAGATACAAGTATATCCTAGTTTAAGAGACAGGGTAACGTAAATTGTCAACAGATTTTCCATGTACTTACATCAACAAGTTCTACAATAAAATATATTTACATAACTTTACACAACTTGCTTGTAACTAGTGTAAGTTTTATTTTTCTCACCGTCTGTACCTTCTTGATCAATAAACAATTTTATTTTATTTATTTATTTATGTTTATAATGATAATACACAAACACTACACACACACAGTAATACAACAATAAAGATATGAAAAATGCGACCGATCATCATCAGCCCACAGTAGTCCACTGCTGGACATAGGTCTCTCCAATTGCACGCCATTCAGCTCGATTCTCGGCAACCCTGTGAAGATCGTCGCTCCACCTAGCCTGAGGGCGTCCTACCTTACGTTCGCAGATTCGCGGTCTCCACTCAAGCACTCGTCTTTCCAACGGTCATCGTTTCTACGGTTAAGATGGCCGACCCATTGCCACTTAAGCTTGCTTATTCTTCGAGCTTTGTCGACAACTTTGGTTCTCTGCCGGATTACCTCATTCCGGATTCTATCCCTCAGAGATATTCTAAGCATAGCTCGTTCTAAAGCTCGCTGCGCGACCTTGAATTTATGGTCCAGCCGTACCGTCCACGTTTCGGCTCCGTAAGTCATAACAGACAGGCGGCATTGAATGAAGACGTTAGTCTTTAGGCTCTGCGGATTACGCGATGAGAAGACTCGACGGAGCTTCCCAAACGCTGCCTATATGTATACGACTGTGACCGAATAAAGACCTACTTGAAAGTTTGAGTCCCTTCCAGAAAAGTTTGCCTTTTGATCCCTCTTCCACTGTGGCACGGACCTGCAGTACATTCCATCAAGAATTCATTCGTAACGAATGTCAATGTCGATATAGTCCTCCCTTCGACCGTAGACTGGATTCATTACAATAAATATTGAACAGCTGTACCATCTTTTAATGGATTACTAATGACTCAGATTGATCTCTTGCATACTAATAGAACTATACCAGTCCAACGTGGTCAGAACCTTGTTACCAGTGCCAGTGAAGCAGAACGAACGCATTATGACCCCATTTTCTTCGTAGATCTCATAATTGATCCAAAGTTTGCTCAACAAAGATAGCATTCGCCTGACAAAAGCAATTTGAGACTAAAAACAATAATAAATACCGCAATCCAACCATACTGAACATCCACACACGCAAACATTCATTTAGGCTCGGAAACGCGCAAAGATATATCACCATACTTAATGACAGCTAACACGAATTACACACAATTCTCAACCTTATTACCACGATGATAAAGCTCAAACGATTAAAAGAAGCGATAAACAGTTGCTAATAAAATATCGTCCTAATGCGGCAGGTTTAAAGTTCAATTCCGTTTGTGCTGCAAGTTCCGCAGAGGTGCGCATCTAGGGAATGCAAGCAATTAGGTACTTTTACATTGCAGATGTCCGTAATTTAAAAAAATCATACTCACCGTCCGTCGTAGACGTTATATTCATCTTGAGTCAGCAAAGAAGACTTTTAGTTTTTAAATTGGGCAAACACTAATTTGAAATGTTTTTAAATAAAAGTTCGAAGTTCTTCGTACGGTTTACGGTCCGAAATTGCACGGAAGTATGTTAGAATCTGCGGCTGTCGTATTGCGGATAGTACAGGTGCGAATATTTACCCGACGAGAACCACAAATCACCGGTAAAGAGCACTCACGAAACGTCAAGTTATTCAAATTCCGAACGAGCGGCCGCACGCGGCCAAACGTCAACTATTGGCGCGAACTCTTGACAGATGGCTGATTGATTCCGCGCGTTCGGCTCTTGCACACACTTGCACACAACACCACGGGCTGCTTGACAGCCAAGAAACGTTCGGATATCACCCAATTAGCAAGAAAGATGCTACTATGCGAGCAATCCGAAGCTTTTTGATAGTGTAACGACAAAACAAATAGTCCGGAATGAGTGAGGCACGGACATGCGCAGTAGGCTTTGCCGTATGCGTACTTTGTTAAGCCGTGGTTACCGAAGTAGGCTCTGTCAGATAAAATTTTATCTACTTAATAAAAGTGACATAAAATTCAATGAGTTCTTGGTATTCTTTTTAGTGGTAGGTACGCTTTTCTATTACGTGAAATAAGCTGTAGTAATAAAAATAGTCTCTTTTTTTATTTTATCTACGACTTCGTAAAAGTTGATGAAATTTTTAGATATGATATTCATACAAATTAGTACTACTTTTTGGTGTTTATTGTACTGAATTTGAAATTCGTTACAGCTTTGTATAATTCACCAAACTGTTCAAGTAAAGTACTACGTTTTTCTACGTAATTTTTCTTTATAGGTACAATTACGTAGCTGACCACAGACGGCAACGTGTCGCCGCGACATGACTGTGTTCTATGTATTTCTATGAAGGCGACGCGTCGCTAGCTACGGAAGGTATTTCATAGAAATCAGTCGAGTCGCGACGACACGACGCCTGCAGTTGCCGCCTGCGGTTGGCTACGGAATGGCACCTTAATTTGTTGTCTAACACAATACAAATTTCTAAATTTTGCACAAACTTTTCAAATCTAGTAAAACATTTTCACTAATTATAAAAGAAAATCAACTTTAAAAAAAGAACACAGTTTTCCCGCCAAAACAATTAGACCAAAACCTCCTTTCCCGTCGTCACCAACATTTTTAAAATCAAAGATGGCGGTTATTAAAGTGACAATTAAATAAATATTTCGTGTCTATATGAACGGCGCCCTACTGCAGCGGGCTAGGCTGGCACGTTTCGCGCAGGGTTCCCACTCTTGAGATATTTATCCAACGGTGACGGATACCTGACGCACACAACAGCACTTTACATATATATTGGTGAAATGTGCGTGTACATTTTTTCGCGGCCTCTTTTTGTTGTTTTTTTTTTACAGATAATTTTTTATGTATAGGTGAGTTTTGTTTAGATAATGTTTTAATCTCCTAAACTACTGGTCTGATTTAAAAATCTTTATACTTACTTTTTTTTTTTTTGGGAAATAATACTAAAAATACTGGGTTATTAGTAGATTTATTTATGTTTGGGAATAAGTATAATTTTATCAGTTCATTGTAAGTACCTGACAGGTAAGGTCCCTCATACCTATTATAAAAATAAAATTTAATTTTTACACTACATTTTATTTAATTTTAAAATGACAATTTACGTCTAGGAATTTACTCGTTGTATTCCTTGATTCCTTTTTGGATTTTAAAATTTCTTAGCCCTCAACTTTTCATCAAACTATTACAGTAAAAAAAAAGTCATCCATATTCCGTCTCGCTCCAACCCTCATTCACCTTTCAGGTCAGGTCATTGACTTACCGGAGTCACCTAATTACTGGGCAAGGAAAATTTCTAATGACACGTTAGTCTTACGTAAAGCATCATTTTATATGTTCACAAAGATTACTTGAATACAAGTAATTATAAATTAGGGAATACTTTAAAGTGTTATGTAGATTTCAAATAACCAGAATTAAAAAAAAAAACTGTGTCCGGTGGTGTTTATAAAAAAAAAACAACAACACTCATAATTTTTGTCAACTGCAGGATAATAACCCAATTTTTTTTTGACGTATTTCTAATTTTAATTTTATATTTTAAAAATATCGTAGTCTTTTTTAATTAAAATCTTATCTATCCCTATCCATTTGAAATCCCACAAGACCGACGTGGTCCTACTAATTTAAATACAAAATTAAACAATCAAAATCTTAAAGCCAGCGAACCTTGCAACGACTAATAAAAAAATAAAAAAAACCATATATGCAAATGAAAAATATACAGGATGCAAAGTTTTGAAACTTTCCGAGTTTATCGATAAAACTTTGAACGTAACAACACTAGGAGCGAATAAAATTTATTTTTAAGTTGGGTGTATTTTATTTAAAAATGTCGATAACTTCCACAACACTATACTGAGTTTAAAATTCAAATATTTTTCAGAGTGTAGATAAAGTTTTGTGAAGGATTTAAGTAATATCAGGGTAGTGAGATACTTGACCCAGGAAGTTTTGTATTTTCACCAGTTTTGGTTCCTAGGTGTTCCTATGTACTCTGTTAGCTTTTGCCTGCGGCTTTGCCCGCGTGGAGATCAGAAATTATCCCACTTATGTCCTAACCCAGGTCTTGGTTTACCCATGCGTCAAATTTCATCCGAATCCGTTTAGCCGTTTTAGCGTGAAAGCGTAATAAACAAAGAAACAAATTCACTTTCACATTTATAATATTAGTTAGGATATAATATATAAGAAGATAAAAAGAATACAATACCAAACCCAAATTATAAATAAAACTATTTATAATTAATTAAAAATGATAAATGTAACCCTTTAAACCGCGCTGTCATTCTCACCCGCAAACGTCAAAGTCACTGCTAACTTAACTATTGTTAATACATTTAGCCATCGGCTTTTGTTTAATTTCAAAGTTAACCGATACGTCTTGTTAGCGACGTAATTAATGAAGCCTTCACTGGACGCTGGGTTAAGTCGGATTCAGTTACTTTGTATGGATGTTAAGCGCTTTGCGATATCTTGGGGAAATGTATGGTTCTCTGCTGATAAACACGCTGTATATAATTCAGCTCATGCTTGATTTTAAACATCTAAGACAGAGATCATCAATTAGTTTTATTGGGTGTTCGTTTTTAGGATTCCGTAGTCAACAAGGTCTTATAGTTTCGCCATGTCTGTCTGTCTATCTGTCTGTCCGCGGCTTACCTCAGAGACAGTTAGTACTAGAAAGCTGTAATTTGGCATAATACATATTAATCACGCTGATAAACTGGTAAACTTAAATCAAGATTTTTTTTTGTATATTTTCTCCCCTACTCGTAAAGTGGGGATGTATATTTTTTCTCATGTTGTGGGATGTCGCAGGTGACAGGTCGTTCAAAAATATTGAATGTTTGTGGAAACCATTTTTTTATTTAGTGAACCGTTTGCGAAATAATATTAAGGTTTAAAGCTGTCCCCTCCGCCAGCTAAATGGTTGGTTCTGGATATGTGAAAAAATTCACAGCAATAGTATATACAGTGTGAGTCTTTATTAATTTTATTGACGGAAAAAATATTATAAAAACTCTAAATATTTTTTATGGAACTTTTAAACATTTTGTAACAAAACGGTGTAACTTTTAAACTAAATGATCTATCGCGAAACAAACTCCACAATAATTGGAAATAAATAGGCGTCCTCTTAAAATGAAATTTGTGGAAAAAAAACGTCCCCTTAATTGAAAATAAACATTTTTTTTTTTGCAAAAATCTGTTATTTTTCCATAATTTTTTACAATAATCGTAAAAATGTCTCAATAAGACGCCAACAGAAAAAGATTTTTTTTTCCGTGATAAAAATAAGCACAGATTCCCTCATTTCGATATGTACAAATTATAAAAACACACTTTTTAATGAAATTAAAAGGAAAACTATCACAGCTAAGTAGGCTCTACAAGTTAACGAGTAAAATAAATCGACCAATTTTTATTTGCAATTGAAAAAGCATTTTCTCCCTTACATTACGTATAGGAGAACTTGTTTTTCAACTACACTGTTAAGTTTGTTCTTGGTATAAATTCACTCTATCTACGGAACCCTTCATTGTGCGTGGTCCACGCACTTAGCCAGTTTTTTTGTGAATAATATGGCTGTCGCGGTCCGTTTGTAGAGGACTAGCAATCAAGACTTAAAAAAAAGAAATGGGTAGAAAAAACAACTTCGTGTATATTTTTATTAAGTAATAAAGAACAAAAATAAAAAAGGAAGTAATTAATATTAATGTGAAAATTTGTCAGTGATAAGCGTAGAGGTGAACCGTCGAACAAGTCATAGGTCTCGAGTTTGAACCCAAGGCACGCACCTCTGACTTTTCGGGTTCATGTGCGTATTATATAATTATAATTTGCTTCAAAAACGTCGAAGGAAAACATAGTGAGGATGCCTCAGAGATATTTTTCGACGGCATGTGAAGTCAGAGGCCCAGGGGCGGCTTTAAAACTCTGACACCAGTACCCTAATTGCGCAATACAACACAATCACAATCTGTTTCGATTTGAAACAGATTGCTAATCCATTGCTTCATAAGTTGGAAAAAAAATCTGCTCAACAACGTAAATAACGCAATGAATGTTGTTGAACTGTCAAAATGAAACAAATTAGGCATATGTAATTGTTCACGAAAATAAGTTACGCAATTAGGGTACTGATTAGTCACTAACCGCACGAAAAGAAGAAGATCACAAGCTGTTATCAGTCTGTTGAAATAATAAAACAAACAATTTTACTATAAAAATAAAAAACTGAATTTTTTTAACAAAATAAATAGCGTAAATATTGGCACGAAATAAAGTACCCTTGATCAAAGGCACTAGACACGCGTGGAGCGATGGTATCAACAATTCAACACAAACTTTATGGTATTGCTACCAAATAATCACAAATTAAGTTTAAATGTTGTTAAATACTGTAACGAAAAAAAAAGTCCCACGGCTAAAATGTAATTATTATTTCATTTTATTTACTACGGGGCAGCTCTTGACCTGCATCTCTCTTGATGGTAAGTAATGATCAGGCCGAAGTTGGAGGCGAGCTTCACCCAGAATTCTTAACCATCGAGGAACTGGCTATTTTACCTCTAACTGCCGAAAAACAATGCTGTTAACGTTGTTGTTATGGCGACAGACTTAGATAAGATGGTGGTAGCTAGCCAGACGGACTTAGTACAAGTCCTACCAAACCGAGCAGAAAATGTTGCTCCCACTAGGAATCGGACGTCGACGTCTGAGTCTGAGACAGGTGGTCTAACCACTAGACCACAGAGGCGGTTGTTTAGTATTAAATATAAATACGTAATGTAGAGTACAATAATAAGAAAGAAAGAAAGAAAGAAAAATAGGTTTATTTGTCACAGAGACACGTGCATACATAAAAGACAAGAGTAAACGAAAACAACAAAAAGTACATAATAAATCACGAGCATAAAACAGAAATTAGTCGGCACCTGCACGACATGACTGTGACAAGAAGGCTTCCACTCAGCATGATGCAGTGCTATGGGGAGCCCACAGCATAGCGCTGATTTTCAGTGGTCACCCGAAAAAAAAAAAGAAGAAAAGACGTACATAATCAACAATCATTTTTTATTTGTACATATGTAGTGAATACAGTTATTTTAAATTAAAGTTCATACGTCGCTATGTCTCGTCAAGAGGCGTACAAATATGCTTGCATGCGACATAAGAACAATATGGAATAATTTCTACAGTCAATGCATAAATAAATCATAATAAATTACAAATTAGTCACATTATTCAATTAAAAATTGTTTCCAGTCAAATAAATAAATAAGTCTACCTTAATTTATCATTCACACATTTATCAGTCGTATAATAAAAATTTTCTATTAATAAATAAAATGTTTTAAAAAAAAAAAATTGAATTGAGTAACACTCTATTTTTTGTGACACCTGGTAAATGCGCGTTGCCATGCCTAAAAATATTTTTCCTAATTGCCACACTGGTTAGCTACATGTAATAGCCCAACAACCGATCTAAGAACGTAGTTTTCTAACTTTGTTTTAATTGTTACTAGCACACAGATAATGCTTTCAAAATAAAATGCCAAAAAAATTGCTAAAATAAAAAGCTTACAAATAAACAAAACTACTGCAAATAAAAGCTTAGAAATAAATTAATTAAACTAAGCTGGCTTAGTTAGATTATAATCCAAATGTAGTGAAAATGCTGGACGTTTTAATATCTACGTAAGGATAAATAAACGAAACCTACACATAATCTAATTTAATTGAATGTATGTAATTAATTCATTCATATGTATCATTTCATTTTTTTTTTCGTTTTATATTTTACCTGTTCTACCAAAGAGTCGAATATCTGTGTAATGTCATTTTTGCTTCCAAAGTCTTTGATTTTAGTTTCCAGAAACAACCCGTAGGTGGCTGCAGCTATAGCTACTATTAAAACTTTGTTTGACACCTCAGAGATTTGCCTCACTAATGGGTTCGGGACAACGCTACCAGATGGCGTTACTTGTTCAGGTTTTGCACTGTTTTTAATTTCGTTAACTTTACTATTAAAGAGTTTGTTGTTATGTTGGTTTGATAAATTATTTTTGCCAAAAAAGCCAAAACGAAGTAAGCGGTCGGGCGATGCGATGCGACAGGTTGGAACGGGGGAACAAGAAACTCGTGGACGAAGTTGTGGGCAGATACAGAAGTTACTACTTTTACTAAATATGTGGGTACAAATAGTTAGAATAAGACTTCAGTTACCTACCATGATATTTAGGGAGTGCCTCCGCTGCCGGCGCCGGCTACCAAAAATAACGCTATTGGGAACCGGCATGACATTACTGCCCGCAGCCGAGATTAAAAACATCTTCTGCCGGCACATTATGTACTCTGTGGCCGGCACCGCCGGCTCTCATATTGTACACCGGCGGCGGCGGCGGCGGCGCGACGTTTATGGAAACCCTTCCAGTATTCAGAACTCGCAACTAACTAACTCTAACTAAAGTATTTTTTTCTATATATTCAAGTCGTTTTTGGCACTCGCCGGCCGCTGCTGCGGCACCGCTCGCTACGCTCGCTCGGCTCGTGCGTATGGGGTCACAGTTCTAACCTAACCTAAATTTTTTGCGAGTAAAAATGTTTAACCTAATCTAACTAATTTGATTCCGGGTACTTACACCCGTATTTATAAAGAAGTAAAAGTAATTACTTGAGTAAAAGTAATTACTCAATTAATGATTTTTATTTTATAGTTTACTAATTGCTTGAAGTTAGAACTTTCAAAAGTTAGAATTCTTAGCCAAGTAACAGTCACCATTTCCTTTACTTAAAAATTGAGAATTCGACCATTCTGCGTTTGATTTTGCGGTTTTATCGAGAATTACGGACTCTTTATAATCAAAGATATAAAGAGGGCTTCCTGTAACTCCACTGTGCCAGTTACTAACGGCCTTACGTTTTTATAGCCACTGGTAGCTTCCAGATTGTATGTGGAGACATCAGGCATATTTATTTCACAATCGACAGTGTGTCATATAGTGAAGAGAGTTACTCGTGCATTGGCCTTGCTAATGCATGATTTCATTAAGTTTCTAGTAAATTAAATTCTTTTTATTTATTTTTCTTAAAAAAAAAAATGTAACGTTTTTTTCTCCCAATAATCACTTCTTTAATTTAAATATAATTTCATGAAAAAAAGTATGTTATTAATTAAAATTAATATTTAATGATAATTGTATTAAAATTAATATTTTAATGATAATTGTATTAAAATAAATATTTTAATGATAATTGTATTAAAATTAAAAAGTAAAATAAAATTTAAGTGGTATTATTTAATTTAAAGTAAAATAATCTACATCTCACGTATGCGTTATAATGAAACAAAACGCAGTAACTGAGTGAAAGGGAAACAACTATCAAGGGTAGATTCTTACTCAAGTATTTACTTACTCAAGTAAGTGACGTACATTATTCTACTTTAGAATAAGATTTTCAAATGAAGTATTCTATCCTCAAGTAATGACTTCATTAGGTAATTAAGGAATCATTGAGGAATATGGAAATCATTGATTAGGGAAATACATATACTGGAAAAAAATAATGCTTAATAAATATTTTTTTAATTATGCCTACCTCGCCTATCTATTCCAATATGCCAAATTGCCAATCCCGTTTTCCGTTTTTTTTACAAACTCAGCGCCGGCAGCCCAATCAGCAACCGACGCCGGCAGCCAATTCGGGAACCGGCGCCGGCAGTGGAGGCACTCCCCAATATTTATTATGATTAGTTATATAATAATAACTATCCTTGCTCTAAAATAACTAATTCCGAACATAATTATTTAATTAATCTTAAAGTCGTTATCCCAATATCATAATCTAAAACTGTTTAATAACACTACATTTTTACAATATTTCAGGGATAAAGAAAAAAAAAATGAAACACCAAGATATTTTGTCATTCATTAATATTTCTTTGCCAATATCAAATTTACAATAAAACTAATAGGTTACCTTAATTTACAGTAGATTTTAAACCATTATTTATTTTTAACCGACACAGCCACTAAGCACGTCGTACCCTCATGAGCGCCCGACCCTGAAGGTTCTATATTATTTTTCTCTATGGCAATGATGCCGATGTCGACAATTCTGCCAATGTCAGTTGTGTTATGAGAAAACGTGAGGACGGAAACAAAAAAAAAATTTTTTTTTGAAGAATCTACTATCTTTTTGAATTTAATGTGAAACTTATTGAAGGTTGTTGCCGCGCCACTTTTGACACATCGAATCTTTCGGTGTCGCCAGTAAAATAATTTGAAACCTTACAGGTACTTATTTATATATTTTTTAAATGTCGCAACATATGCTGAGATAGGAGCCTTTTGGCCTCGTACAGGACTTCCTGTCATTTTTTTTTTTTTTTTAAATTTTTTATAATGTTTTAATGAGTGTGTTTTAGTTTAATTTTTAATGTCCTGTGCGAGTCCCAATAAATACTTTTTCTTTCTTCTTCTTTCTTTCTTTATTTTTCGCATTGGAGACGCAGAAGAAAAATAAGACACACACAGACTCTCTAAGTTCAGATTATTCTATTGAATGAAATCGAGTGAGGTCAATACAGTGAAAAAACGTTTATAACGATTTCGCTTAAAACTTCGTACCGTTTATTTCAACGAAATTTTGAGTTCCCAACATGTTTTCTTTACTTAACATAGTTTTCGGTTATAACGGCTATTGGCTATAACAACTGTAATCCGACAGTTCCTTCGAAGTCATTATAAACGGTTTTCACTGTACTTAGAGCATTTTATCGATGAGCTTAATTGTTTTAATTATTTAAATACACGTTTCTTATGGTCGGGAATCGTATTTTGATGAACATAGAACCTGACACTTGACCTACAAATTAGAAAACACGAAGAAAATTTGATTTTCTTAGGCTGCTTCAGCAGATCCCCCTTAAATACTCATAATGTAGCTCAGTGAGAGAAAAATCAGCTTTTGGTTACATAGGATTTTCAAATATTATTTTGCTTTCATATGAGAAGCGGATACCTACTGCAATCATTTCAAGAAAACTCCCCAAAGAAATGATTCCAAAAACTAGGTTCAGTTTTACATTTTGCTTTTCTCCAGATTTGGAAGATATTCCAGCTCATCATCTCCCTTGCCTTGTCCTGACTATGTTGGGGTCAACTTCCAGTATGCAGATGCAGCTGAATACCAGTATTCTATATGGAGCGACTGTCTATCTGACCTCCACAGCCCCGTAACTGGGTAACACGATACCCCTTGGTAAGACTGGTTGTTAGACATTCGGGCTTCTGTCACCCGTACTGATTCTCAAAGATTGACAAATGACAGCCGGGATCAACAGCTTAATTTTCTTTCCGAGGCACGGAGGAGTCTCAATGTGTAATGGACGGTCACCCATCCACGAACCGACCGCAGCAAGCGTACCTTAATCTTCAATCGACCCGTGCCGCTGTTATCATTTAGCCACGATCCCACTAAATCCAGTAAGTAGGTAATATCCTACATTTTGCTTTAGTCCAGATTTGCAAGCTATTCCAGCTCATAACACAACAAATATACTATCACATTATAAAACCCAACCAGAGAGCGGTACCCCAAAAAAAGTAATTAACAGAAACACACAATAGCCCGGTGCGGCGGCCAACAATAGCCTGGACAAAATATAGCCCCAACAAAAGAGTTCAATTTAGCCGCAACTAAACTAAGAAACGCGACGTGGTGGCTACACACGGTAATCCGATAAAGAAATCTTTATATCGGCGCACGCGACCGAAATTAGGGGATCTAACTATGTCATTTTTAACCCAAATGTGTCAGAATTATGGGTTTTTCATGTGACTTAAATGGACGTGAGTCGGTGGTTTTGTTGTGAATAATGATTTTTTGGGTATGTAAATATATAATTAGGTTTTGGGCGTCTTGTTTCATATAATACAGTTTATATACCTTTAGGCAGTTAATAATACGTTTGAAATAATTGCTTGTGAATATTATTATCTAGAAAAACAATAATATTATTAAACACTAGCTTTTCCCGCGGCTTAGCCCTCGCGGATATCATATACTGGGATAAAAAGTATCCTATGTATTAATCTATATTGTAAACTATCTTTGTGCAAAATTTCATCCAAATCCGTTCAGCCGTTTTTGCGTGATTGAGTAACAAACATCCATACTTATATACCTACTATATAATATTATATTGGTGAGAAAGGAGCAGTGATAGCCTAGTGGTGTGACCGTCAGACTGCCAATTCATAGGTCTCGAGTTCGAACCCAAGGCACGCACCTCTGTCTTTTCGGATTTATGAGCGTATTGTATAATAATATCATTTGCTTCAAAAACGGTGAAGGAAAACATCGTGAGGAAACCGGCATGCCTGAGAGATATTTCTCGACGGCCAAGTCAGAGGCCCATGGGCGGTTTTAAAATTCTGACACCAGGTTAGTTACAAACCGCACAAAAAGAAGAAGAAGTAAGAAAGTAGGATAAGTAGCAATATTTTTAATTTAACTAAAAATACCACTCAGTAAAAACGAAGGAAAGAAGTAAAACTTTATTTTTTCATTATGATTTCAATCAGATCACGTTAATTCCAGGACACATTATTACAAAAACAATACTTTTACAACAATCAATCTGCCTAGCCTTTTCCCAACTATGTTAGGGTCGGCTTCCAATCTAACCAAATGCAGCTGAAAACCAGAATTTTACAAGGAGAAAGAAGAAAGAAAGTATAAACGTTTATTTGCGGTAAACATGACGCAAAAAGAGCTTAAAATAAAAATAAAAAAATGGGAAAAGGTTAGAGGAAGCGTGCGTCACATCCACGCAAATCATCCATCGCTCAGCATTATGCTGCGACTCTATGTAAGATAGAGCCCCAGCGCTGGTTTTCAGCGACAGCCGGCGCTGTCGCAAGGACGTCGACTGGTGCAGCAAACAAATATTAAGACGCTGTACCAGTACAGCGTACTTAAAGAAAATTCATTTATTATAATTAAAATGTGATACAATGTACTACACAGATATAAAAAATATAAAAAAGAAATGGCCTTACTCTGTTCTACGTTACGAGAACATCATCCACAAAAAACGTTTTAAGTTTTATATAGTGGCAACATTTCGACGCGTTCTATTTGACGTGCGCCCAAAATGCACCAAAGAAGTTGTGATATGTGATGTAAGAACCAAGAAATTACAAAATGGCCAATGATGTAATGTGTTATTATTATGCAAAAGTGCGATGAAGCGATTGCTTATCTGACCCCCACAACCCAGTAACTGGGTAATACTCCTTGGTAAGACTGGCTGTCAGACTTTCGGGCTTCTGACAACCCGTAACGACTGTCAAAGATCCACGAATGACAGCCGGGACGTTAAGCCATTGTTAACGTGCTTTCCAAGGCATGGAGTCTCGGTATGTAAAGATGGTCACCCATCCACGGACCAACCTCGGCAAGCATAGCTTAACCTGATGGATCTACCCGTGCGGTTGTTATAACTTAGCCATGAGCTCCTCGTTACAAAAATCACATTTAAATATGAAAGTTGGCAAAACATAAATACTTTTTACTTCCAAAAAATAAAAATTAATTCTGGCAATTAATTACTGTAATGAAAACTATTTTCTCAGTACCAGCTTGAAACATTAAATTGTTGAAGTTCGTACTATGAAATGTAATTTCAATTTACCCTTAACTTGCCAAAGTAAATACTAGGATTTAGTTGGCAACCCTGACAGTTAAGTTAATGTAAATGTTAAAAATAAAGACAGCTTAATATTGCATGTTAAAGATTTGTGTCCAGTTTTTTTTCGTACCTAATTGAAAAGTGTTTTTGAAGTGAACACTTCTTTAGGCGCGTTGGGCATTTTTGAGATGGGACTAAACTATTGATTTCGCGACACCATGATGACATCACCTTTTGACCATTAAAAAGACATCAACGCGTTGATTGCCGCGGTGCTTGGAGAAAAAGGCAACAACCCGTCGATTACCGCGGTGCCGATTTTTTTTTCAAGTTTTCACTTTTGTCATTTTTGCACAAAGATAGTCAAAAGACTATTACCTATCTAAACCAATGTTATAAAGACAAAAGATTTGATTTTTTGTATGTTTGTATTTTGTTTGTTTGTTTATAATGAAAACCTGGTACCTCATTAACGGCATGACTATGTAAATGACTATTAACTGCTCCCAAATTACGCTGATTATTTTATTTTACTCGCGACTCTGTTGCCATTACCGACGCCTCATTAAAAGTATTTCCAACACAATGAAATTGTTCAAGTTTTCACTTCTGTCGGCACTCCCGGAGTGCCACTGTGTTTTGTATTGGATAATGAGTTTTCGTATGAAGACTGGGAACGGCATTAGATATTCGCAGTTTATTGTCGTGATGTCCTCTTAACCTTGCATATATAAACTCACACTTTTTGTCTATGGAGGTAGACGGAAACTACGGGACGCCACGGGCCACGATCTTTACATACTCCTTTTGCTTTGTTTACATTCATTAATGGCAAAAAGACTCTTTATGCAATAAGTATAGGGGTTTCAGGTTACGCTAGTCGGTCATTCTTCCATACAAACGTAGTATGCTGATTATTCGTCTGTTTGACGGTGTACGCTCAAAACTTAAAATTTTTATCAATTTGTCTTGTCATTATCTACCCTGTACCAATATTTTTTTCCAATACTGCTTATTGGAAAAAAATATTGGTTTGTAAGTTATGAGCGTCGAAGCTTCCATATTTCAACAATAATTTTAACTCATCTATGGGCGTATATAAATAACTTATGTAGTGTGAAAATGGCAAAGTAAAAACCGTTCAGGGATAGATAATAATTTATTTAAAAGTTCAAATATATTATTTTTTTAGTAGCTTTCAGGAGATTTTACATAATATCTATACGCCCAGAAGTCTGATTATGTAATTCTACGCTCTAGCTTTCTATTCCACTAAATAAATAATTAAATATACAATTAAATTAAATAAAAACTAGAAATATAATTATTAACTGTATTGTTAACTGTACTAAATACGCCCATTGTGTCATCCAATGTAAAGGACATTGTTAAAAATGACCCATGAATTAACACGTATGAAACCTTTACAATAATTAAAAGTTTTTTTTACGTTACTTACACATATTACAATAAAACGGATTCTGCTTATTTTCAAAAACATTTTAAAAAGTAATTCACTTCGGTCTTATTCCCCAGCGCCATTATTTTTTGTTTTAATGTGACGTTTTGAATAGGCTCTCTCAGCGCTTGTTCTATGAATAAGGTTTTTAGTTACAAACAGAATAAAGCGAATGAAAGCGCTGTGTGAAACGAGCAACATCATTGAGATAGAAAAAACATTAAATGTCTATGAGCAACATCGACACTGACAGTCGATGAATTGACAGATGAGACGTTGACATTTGATAGTAATGACAGTGTCGATTTTGTCACTCAGAGTAGAGTTTTAATTATCTATAACTACAAGTAAATTAGTATAAAGAAAGAATGGCTCTGACTGCACTAACATAAATAAATCATGAAATATTTGAAGATAAAATCAAATGTTTTTTCACTAATAAACGCTAAGCTAATATGTTTCTATTGGCCTAATTATAACCCCAAAAACCAAAAGTGTCGTAGATTTATGCTATTCTCAGCAGTGTCCGTGATTTTAATTTAGCTTCAATCGAATATATGCATTATTTAAAACACGAAGTAAATTCACGTGTCTATAGGTTCGTCCTGGCGTTGGCGTCCATACATCGTCGTTCGCCTGAGAAAGATGTATGGACGCCGAACATTGTCCTGTCTAAATTAATGTCTGCAATTTTTATGGTGTACATAATAAAGAGTATTCTATCTATGATCATATCTCATGGCTAAATGCCGCACGGGCCTATTGAAGGTTAAGCAACGCTTGCCACTGTTACTTATCGATCGAGATCTCTCCGTGCCTCGGAAAGCACGTTAAGCCGTTGGTACAAGTCTGACAATCAGTCTTACTAAGGGGTATCGTGTTACCCAGTAACTGGGTTGTGGAGGTCAGATAGGCTCCATGAAAAAATACTGGTATTCAGCTGCAACTGGTTAAATTGGAAGCCGTCCCCAACATAGTTGGGAAAAGGCTAGGCAGATTGATTGTGTATGATCGTATCTTCAATTGATCAATTACACAAGAAACACTGATTCAAAAACAATTGTTGACTGTACTTTTATGCATGCAAATTGTTTTTAATCAAACAAAAGAACTTGAAAGTGATAGGACTTCATGCCCGCTGGTGACCTAGGCGAGTAACCCAGTCAACCTTTGATTAATTCGATTTATTTATGCAGAAAACGAGTACAAACTTGAAACGACTTCTAAAAATCAAAGCTGCCTTCTGTTCATTTTCTTTTCTTTTCACAAAACAACTTGACTGTAATTAACTCTGAAATCGTGAGTCGGTCGCGTGTTTACATCGATTTATTAAAGTGCCAAACGATTATTAAGTTCAAGTAGAACGTCAAAACGGTGCCAGTTAATTATTTATTTCGATAGCTTGTGATATATATCGATGGTTATAATAGGGGCGGACTGCGAGCGTTGCTTCTTGACAGATTTACCCTTTTGGAAAGGGTTGAGTGAACGAAGTATAGCTTGTAGTCTATGGTTTTAATTGGTTATGCTTTGAGAATGACTTTGAGCAATTTATATAAAATAGAGCATTGCTAGTTTTAGTTACAATATAAATAAGTTTTTGCTTTATTGAATGAGCAGTTCGAATTCGGTTCTTGCTAAAAGTATACAATGCCACCCATGGGCATGTGACCGCTCGTATTTTTCTAAATATTCATGAAAAATTATCACAAATCAACTTTAAAAGGGGGGTCAATCTTTAATTTCTTTTTATTTTTATTTTTATTCTTAGTTTTTTTTTTCAATATCCCCCATTGTTTTATGTACTTACACTTGTGTTTTCAAGCCAGTGACACACCTCGTGTGTCACTAGGGCTTGAGAGGTTAAATAAGTACTGTTTTTTTTTTATAAAAACCTGTTTTCACTTCCGTTTTTTTTTTCATTATTGACAAATTTCAATAAAACATTAGTTAATCCGATAAAATAAATCATAAGCTTTTAGAAATAATAAACAAATTTCAAATTTCAGTTGAAAAATCAAATTTTCTAGTATTTTTAGCAAGCCGGTGATATCAAATGGTTAAGTTGAGATGTATAATGTTCCACGGTGTGAGGTTCTATGGGTACTTAGTTCTAGATCAAAATATTTAACACATAACATAACATCACGCTTGTATTTTCCGGAAGGATTAAGCAGAGGTGTACCAATAGTACATCCACATTTCGCCAGTTATGTTTAAGTTCCATGTAATAGGGGCGAGCCTATTGCCATCAATCGGACAAAAAGCTGCTCCAGCTGGAAAACCCAATAACACCATCCCCGACCTGGGAATCGAACCCGGATCACTTGACCAACGAGGATAAAAATTTATTCGGTCAGAAACAGCTCTATACTTACACGAGTTTGTGAATTGTCGCGTGACCACTGCCCAAGGGCGTTATGACGATGTTCATCAGCGTCTTTTGTTGACCCCGACAATTTGTAAACGAAGATAAAATGTTGAATAACTTATTATTCACTAATTATAATTATGCTACTTTTGATACCTAGATATACTTCACAACCTTCAAGGCTATATGCACATGAACCTCAAATTGTTGAAAATTAAATACATTATGACATGATTACTTTGTAAAGTATTATATTGTTCTAATTATTGTGAATATGAGGACTATGTGGATATTATTATTATTTTTATTTCTCAGCTAGTTTTAATAATGGTCCTAGCAGTTTGAGTAGTTTATGCGGCCTACCCAAATATCCTTTCTTTGGTATTGTTTGTCGAGTTGAGCTCCTTAAGTTCTGAGTCGAGCTCCACGATTACTGACAAATGCTTGCACTGACTGGACAGGTCTACTCAAATATGTGTGGTAGTTTCATCAAAAAAACATTCCAGACACTAATCTACATGGTCCTCATATGGCCTGACCAAGATTATGTCTGGACTTTAAAAGAGACTGCGACCTCTGAGTTTGTTTCTGCCTTTCCTCTCGGAGTAGTCAGATAGGAAACGCCGAACTCGTCTACCTTATTTTTTATATGACTTGTAAAAGTGATTCCGATATCCTATTTACAGAATAAACAATTTCATTTCATTTTACCTGAATGCAGCACTGCTCTAGCACTTATGCAGCTAAGTCATAAGAGCTTCTTACGCTCTACGCAAGCCTTCCAGGAGAAACCACCCAATGAGAGAAGTAAATTGTGGGAAGCCCTCAATCGATTGCCTACCCAAGTAGGGCGTTGCAGACACAATTTTTCGAAGTGGGGTTCACTGATCCATCCAACACCCAGTGCGAGTGCGGTGCCGGTCTGATCAGACTATGCCCCACTTGCTGAGTGTCCTAAGTGCCTATTCACTTGCACCTCGGATGACCTACAGAATGCCACTGATGCCGCGACCACCTACTGGGCTCACATAATGCAAAATATATATTTTTTTTAAACATCGAATAACAGTAACACCGAGGTCTGTTGACAAGCTGATCATTAGGACAAGACTTATCTAACTGCTAGGCCAATATTTTGTATCTTACAGTGACCTATCAATACGTACGATATTTACACAGGATCACTTGATACAAATAAAAAACTTTTTCCAAAAAAAAAAAACAACCGACTACCAAAAAAAAACACTACAAAGTGAAAAATAACTTTAATTTCGGAAGACGGTGTCTAATTTTTTTTTTCACAAATTACAAATTCGAATACCACTACCTGCTTTGTAATAAACAGTGACAGGAACTTATCATACCATCCATATACTAAGTGGGAAAGAATACGTATTATTGAAGCTAACTCAAAAACTACCCAAACAAAGTTAATAATATAAAATATATGGGACCACCTCTGAAGTATGACCTACCAAACAAAAAAAGAATCATCAAAATCAATTCATAATTGACGGAGTAATTGCGTAAAAAACATAAAAAAATCATATTGTCGAATTGAGAAACTCCTCTTTTTTCAAGTCGGTTAAAGAATCTGAACACAAAATCAGAACGGGCAACCCTGAGTATTATGTCCCTATTTGCCATAGTGCTAGTTGGGACGTAAGTCTAGTCTCATGCTATCAGTAGGAATTTTATATTAAAATTTGCTCAGCCAAACTATTTTGCTGCTTCAGATCCATAGTTCTATCTATTTATATCTAAGTTTCCAAGGGTGTCAAATAATTATGTATGTGTGGCGAGCATTCCACGCTAAACACAAGGCAATCAAACCGAGGTCTGTTGACTAGCTGATCATTAGGACGAGTCGTCACCGACGCGCCCTCGTGTTTACTAATCAGGGAAGTAGTAGTGCAAATACAACAGAAGTTCTTCTTGAGTGTTGTTAACTTGGGCGAAAGTTTGTTGTTGGTGGAGTTGAGAACTTCAAGTGTGACAGTTGAATGAATATTAGAAATGTAATTATCTTGGAGTCACGACGCGTAATTACAGTTCTTGCACATTCCAGTGCATACTGTGGGGTAATTGCGTTACCCACTTACTATCAAGGCTCGGAACCGGTTTATTTGTATTTTACTCAAAACTTTTCTTAAGAACATGAACGTTACAAGAACTTTATTTTAACCTAAATTAACCGGTTTATATGACGAGCGGCATGTCGGTAAACGCGTTCCAACTTGTGACTACTTGCGAGGATGCCGCGCTGAATAAAAACTACACAAAAAACCGGTTAATGTTGCTCTAAACCGTTTAATTCTAAAAAAAACTTTATGTAAAATCTCCTCCAAAACCGGTATAAAAACCTAGCGAACCCGGATGTAAAGGTTTTTGCGTCAGTACATAATAACGGTTTGAAAATTTAACCGGTATCCGAGCCTTGCCTACTATGACAATGCGATTCATTTAAAAAAATCAACAACATTCAATGTATTATTTAAGTTTTTCTTTCAAAATCATTTGGATTCTGATTGAAAGATTTAGGGTAATGAAATTCCAAAATTAGGGTATTGGTGAGTTGAAAATTTTGCATACCTTGCCATCTGCCCGTTTAAATATTATAAATTCATCAATCTGCCTAGCCTTTTCCTAACTATTTTGGGATCAGCTTCCAGTCTAACCGGATGCGGCCGAATGCCAGTATTTTACATGGAGCAACTGCCTCCACAACCCAGTAACTGGGTAATATGATACCCCTTGATAAGACTGGTTGTCAGACTTTCGGGCTTCTGACGACACGTTACGAGTGTCAAAGATCCACGAATGACAGTCGGCACCAACGGCTTAACATACTTTCCGAGGCGCGGAGGAGTCTCGGTGTGTAATGATGGTCACCCATCCACGGTCTAACCTCAACAAGCGTAGCTTAACCTGATGGATCGATCCGTACGGTTGTTATTACTTAGCCACGAGCTCCTCACCCCACCACGAGACAGAAAAAAATTAGCTGTGTTCAAACTTTAGTATCTATCTTAGATCCCTAAGTCTTGGATAATGCCTAGATTACCTCAATGTTGCGTACGATGGGGTAATCTATTGTTGAGAACCTAAAAATAGAAGCTTTTAGAACAAAATCGAAGAAAATTTTAAATGAGCATTATAATCCTTCATCAAATTATTATTTCATAAAGTAATCAAGAGGAACTTACAATGGAGCTGGTTTCATTTAATACAAACGTACTGAGTCTACCGTTATTTAACTTTACTCTAGTATTGTTCTACCACTGTTACCTAAGACAGTACTATCTCATTCAACTTCAAGGAAATCTAGACCTAAGCTCTTAAGACCAAGGTCCAAAATCAATCGTGAGATGTAACCGAAGATTTTGTTACGTGGTTCGTCAAATGCAATCAAACGTAGGAAGCCACAGATTATACAGAAGGGAGCCATTTCTTTTTCATGCCTCCGCTAGGTCGGGTAAGTGTGAGTTAGGTTATCCATACTAATTATTTAGTTAAGGAGGTAATGTAGACGGATTCGGTAACAGTCAGCATGTTGAGGTGACATTTTAGGCACCAAACCATGAAATAGGTCAGTTATTTTGTTATTCGTGTAAATCCTAGTGCTCCTGCTTAGCCTTTCTAAACAAATGTTTCAGTCAGTTTTAAGTCCAACCCGCTACTGGGTATTATTTCGGCGTAAAAGTATAACTTATTTTATAGTAACGTAAATCATTTACAGCTTATATGAGAAAGGTGTGGTCATATTTAAAGATGTGGTCCAGATCATCAAACTGAACAAATTTCTCCATGGTAACAAGTACAATATTAACAGTTAAAATTTTTAAAATCCCCGACACGAATATTTCCTCATTTTTCTTTTCTATTCCATCACCAGACCCTGTTCACCATCTATCTATAACCTATTCATTGAGACCATTCCAATGAGCCCAAACACGATACCTGTGCTGTAAGTTGGTAAGAGAATTGGGTATCCTGCAAATTCCAGGTGATGCTGCAGCATCAGTTCAAGGTTACTATGTTCTTCTAATATCATTGAATTAACAGAATACGCAGGTCTGATCGACCTGTGGCAGATACTCACATACATTCACCAACTAGAAAAGAGCTGATAATCTTCAAACGGCTGAACAGATTTTGATAAAACATGTCTAAGAACAATCGCTATAAAACCTACTATCAAATAAAAAAAATTGCAATAAAATCGGTTCACCCGTTTAAGAGCTACGGTGCCACAGACACACACACATAGCGATCAAACTTATAACATCCCTCTTTTTGCGTCGGGGGTTCAAAACATCGTAATCTCGATAAATTATTAACTGTCTTATACAAAACTTCAACTCCTACCGACTCAAATGCACGATAACGGCCCAACGATTGATGTCGGGGTAGTTATATATATACTGATTGCGCAGTAAACACTGTTTGTTCGATGCAGGATTTTGTCTGACGTCAGGTCTTTGATGCGTAGTTCGCATGTGGCGATAGAGATGCCGCCATATCACTCCCCTCTGGAGAGTGCAGGTCGATAGTGCGCTGACTCTTGTTCCTTGTGATGCTTCACAGTGCCAGTTGAGGTTCCAGTGAGTCAACACCGGGTGCCGCATATTTAGCGGTAAGTCGGAACTGTCTGGGTGATTCCCCAGTGAATCGGGGTGGCGCTGCCGTAAACTCTGTTTGTGCAATGCAGGATTTTGTCCGACGTCAGGTCTTAAATGCGTAGTTCGTATGTGGCAATATAGATGCCGCCACAGTCTTATTGAGAAAGTTGTTAAATTTGATGGTTTGTACCAAAGGTACATTTAAATATGACCAAACTTTTCTGATACATGCTGTATAACGATCGCGACTCTAATATACATAACCATGCCACCAGCATACTTAACGGAACCGTGTTATTACACAATAATGGCCTTTAACTACTACGTGATAAGGTTTAAAATGCCAAAGCATCACAATGTACAATTCATGAAAATAATATTTATTTCTTTCTAATAAGCTTCATGAATCATCACTCGAAAACTTCGGAACTATTCGTGTTATCCGAAAATAGCCGATGTTTTGTACTTTGTGCCTAATAACTTGTACAGTCAGCAAAATAATTAGGTATACGGGTAGAAATAATTACTTTCTACGATTCTTCTTCTGCCTGGCCTTTTCCCAACTATGTTGGGATCGGCTTCCAGTCTAGTTGTCACATAGTTAATGCGTAGTATTCCGCTAGACCTACTTTAATACAATCAGTCTGAACAAAATTTTCCCAATATGTTGGGGTTGGCTTCCAGTCCAACAAAATGTAGGTGAATACCAGTATTTTACATGGATCTAACATCCACAACCCAGTTACCGGGTAACCCGATACCATACGACTCTGCTGTTAAATATTCTTTAATTTTGGGTGCGCCACAACTTTATAAACTTATGATTTACTTAAGACAACTAGAAGAGTGATGTCGAAATCATGACTACTGACCCACCCACAATATTTATATTTTACAAGCCGTGTGCTCGATGGACGTTTCCTATAGGCAAAAATGACGGCACACTTTGATAACTATTTACTATTTCACTATTTAACCCAATTAGAGGATGAATTTTCAAAAGTCATTCCTTCGTGGTCAGCTTCGTTACAAAATTAACTCTTGTGCAAAATGTGAATGCTTCTAGACCCAGTGGTTTAGGCTGTGGGTTGTTTGACAGTGAATTAATTTAAGATTTTTAGAACGAAGTTCCTTATCGTTGTCAGTACTCTGCACACTTGGCGAATGAGAGCAAGACCGAAAAGAAAAAAGTGTAACATTTTGACTGTTCACTTTAGCTACAGTATATTTTTTTATGTGTATATTTCCTGCAATCTGTGGGAGTAATTTCGCGAAAAGATACAATAGTGTGTTACAGGACACGCGCGCTATTTGATTTGACCAATGAGCGCGCGCGGTGCTCGAGTTTGCCGTCAGATGGTACCAACCCATTTTCCGAGACGTTAGTACTGTAAGCCAAGATGTCAGATGTTACACATCATAAGCGACTACTGTAAGGCTCGCTTTTTTTTCTTTTATTTAATAAAAAAAAAATCTCTCAAACTTTATTAATTTATTTCACTGTGCCTGTTATTTGAAACAAAATGACAGCGAAAGGAATTATCATTCCAACCGGGTATTCCACGTCACCTCTCAATTTTTTGATGTGCAACATCTTTCCTCTCGCTTTCATGCAATCTGTGGGAGTGATTTCGTGAAAAGGGACGGAAGTGTGTAACAGGAAGCCAGGAAATGACGTGCTATTTGATTAAACCAATGAGCGCGCCAGGTGCTAGACTTGGCCGTCAGATGGTACCAACTCATTTTCCGAGAGGTTGGTACTCTCAGCCAAGATATCAAATGTTACACATCATATGCGACTACTGTAACGCTCACTCGTTTTTTTAAATAAAGGATATCGTTTTGTATGTAAATTGGTCTAGCGGCATACTACGCATTAGCTATGTGACGACTAGTCGAAGTCAGCGGCCTGTATACTTATCGATTTCGCTGACTATACCTTCAGTGGTTTCATTTCAGTAGTTCACGTCTATAATTTGTCAAAGTCAGAACTCCTTTTGTTATTATGAAATACAAAAAAAATGAGTTCACTGTACTTCAGTCGTGGCTATGATTAATAAAATACGTAAATAAGTAAAGGGGTCAGGTCATGAAATGACCTCTTTACGAACATTACAAATTGTATAGTATCGATTGATGGGTTCATAGGGCTTTTGCTTTGAGCATAGAGGTATATACATGCAATGTTAAACATTGCATGTATATACCTCTATGGTCGCATTTTTTTATAAGAATAGTTTACTGTTTTTTTCTGGTTTCGTATTAAGGGGGAATAAAAACTGCGTGCTTCCGTAATTTGATTTTGATTTTGATTTTGATTTTTGATTTTCGTTCGTAAGAATGGTGAAAGTTTGTAATTTTTATTGACCGTTTATTACGATTTGGTTTAATTTAGATCCGGGGGAAAAGTTATGAAAAACAATTTTTGCAATTACCGTAAAACTAAATGGTTTAACAGTCATTATGTTACGAAAAATATTACTACCCATTCTCATTCATAGTACCAAGAGAAGACTATCTGAATAGATTACAGAAAGTAGGCAGGTGGTAGCGACATCGACGCGCAACCTGTTACCATGGATTCAGTACATTATTCAATGGCCCGGGGCGCGGCTTTGACATTTTTCGTCGATTATTAAAAAAAAAAAAACTTTTCTGTTCCATACATTTTGACCGCGTAGGTATTGCACTTTTCTATGAAACAGCAGTTTTTTTTTGATAACCTACTAATATTTTCTAGGCTAGAATCGTGTGCTGAATTCAAAGTTACAGTTTGCGGGTTGATGTCCCTGCAACCCTGCATAATTATAATATACAAAATATGTAAAACATTTTAGAAAGTTAAGAGTAACTGTGGAGTTTCTCGCCCATTCTTCTCCATAAAAAATAACTTTTGGAAGGGGTAACTAGAATCAATTTTATTCTCTTGTACATTTTGACGTTCAAAAATGTCTTTAATGTGCCTGTTTGAAATAAATGAATTGACTTTGACTTTACAGGTTTGAAAGATGTATAGCAACACACATTACAGACCTAAGTACGTATTACCGACAATCTAGATACTTTATTCAATACCGCGTGCTAAAAACTTTTCGTAGACTTAAATTGTATTTAAAAATTCAAGTAAATAAATGCAGAGGTGGCCCAATGGTCCACGACTTACGAGTTCGAACTTAAGAGACTTACCGAGTTCGAACCCAGGCAGGCACTTTACTTTGTTTATTTAATTTCATCACCTCTGCCCTTAAAACGGTGATGAAAAACATTGTGAGAAAACCGGCATGTCCTAGAACCAAAGAAATCGAAGACATGTGGCATCCACCAAACCGCACTGGGCCCGCGTGGTGGATTACGGCCCACTACCTCTCACAGAGAGCAGGCCTGTGTCCCAGCAGTGGGAACATTATTTGCTGAATATGTGATTATTTGCAACTAAATTACCTCTGATGATCCCTATGCCAATGTCAACCATTTTCGAGTAGTTTGACATTTTATATTTTAATATATATAATATAAAAATATAAAATGTCAAATTACTCGAAAATTGTTGACATTTGCATAGGCGTCATTTGGTTGTAAATGACCTCTCCTACATCCCCTTAATCGATTGCCAACGTATAACCAATAAGCCTGTATAAGATGATGAGAAGGTCGGCGCCATACAACAAGACATATATACCCACCCATAGTTACGGCCAAATGTATATACCTGTGTTTAACAAATAAATATTCATTCATTCATCCATTCATTCATACACATGTAGACGCGTACTTACGTTCGACGATCTCAAACTAACTTTCGTGAGTGCGCTAACGACCGCTGTACGTAGACATGATACGACGACGTCAATGCCAACATCATCATCACCATGACCTGCCTCTGCTAACCTTCTGATCTGCCTAATCTTTTCCCAACTTACATTATTTTGAGGTCAGCTTCCTGTCTAACAGCAGCTGGATACCAGTACTTTACATGGAGCGACTGCTTAGCTGACCTCCACAACCCAATTAGTAGGTAACGTAAGCTTCGATTCTTGCCGAGAGCTAGTGCATATAGCGCGTGTGTTTTCGTTCGTTGAAGTAACATACTGTAGATTTGTGGACCACTTTCTATTCTGCTAAGTACCTGATACTTCTTTATAGGCCTACACTGTCTTCTCATACCTATTAACACTGTAATGTGAAAACATTGTAAAAGCCATTTATTTTTAAAATAGTAACCGTGGTGTTTCTTACCGGCTCTTCTCCATAGGAAACGACAAACTAAAACCCTGCATCTAGCTTCTGACATTTCATAAGTGCTCTTGTAGGTTTATGTGAAATAAAATATTTTGAATTGAATTGAATTAAATTGAGTTGTACAGGGCTGGTCTTCTGTACCTATCTACTCTGTGGCAAAACCGTCGCCCGCGACAAAACTTGAAAGATTTGTCTTTGTTTGGCGACAAAAGTTTGTTGTTTGTTGTTGACCACTGACAATAAGAATTAGTTAATCAATGGCGAAGTTATAAGAAGTTTGGAAATAAATAAGTATGTAATGTATGATAAATGTTTTCTCTTAGCGTGATTGTGGTATGGAGTGGCCATTTTGTATGGCATTGTTATTGTTTTCTTTGTAACGGAATTATTTTAACTGTCCTCTTGGTCTAGTAGTTGATTATGAACTTATGAACACGTTAACAGTGATAACCTAGTGGTGTGATCGTCGGACAAGTCATAGATCTCGAATTCAAACCCAAGGCAACTCACCTCTGACTTTTCGGATTTATGTGCGTATTGTATAATTATCACTTGCTTCAAAAACGGTGAAAGAAAACATCGTGAGGAAAGAGATATTTTTCGACGGCATGTGAAACCAAATCAGAGGCCTATGGGCGGCTTTAAAACTCTGACAACAGGTTAGTTACTAACCACACGAAAAGAAGAAAGAAAAATACGTTGAAATAATAAAGTGTTATCATTGGTATATTTTTGCTAAATAAATTTGCTCTAATAGCGACAATTTAATTATCGCGAACATCAAGTTAAATAGCATACTATAAGGACAATTACAGTTAGTTTAGCAATAAAGATATTGAGTATTGAGGTGTCGTAACGCCATCAAGAAAGTGTAATGGGGTGTCGTAACGCCATCAAGAAGGTGTAAGATAGTGTAACGGGATGTGGGTAGGTAAATGTTTACAATATGTAAAAAAATAACCCTGTCCGATTCGAAAGGGACTTATAGGTATTGCAATAAAATAACCTAATTAAATCTAATTATTATTAAAAAAAAAATTATTGTCTGAAATATTTTCTTGTTTCATACTTTTTAGTGCCTGCAGTAAGTACTTTATGTGTTAATATTTGTTAGGCGAGGTATCAGCTTGGTTTGAATTGTTGTCCTTAATCAATCCTCTGTTATTTATTTATTCATACATCCTCGCACTGAAATGCAATACAGCAATTACCTCAACGGAACAAAAAATTAGGTACTTCATGTGCTGCTTTCCATCCATCTTGTGCGCGTTGGACATCGAATTGGCGGCGAGGGATCACGTCAAGACACTTCTCCATAGTGCCATAACTCCATTCATTGATTTTTGAGCTACATGAATTTTTCAAAATATATATATTAAAATTGAAAAAAAAGGAGAATTTTGGCGTGTTATCCTGCCTGACAGATGCATAGAAATAAACCTGCTAATTTGGTTTTATTATTAAAAAGCTATGCATATGGCTAGTTGGTCGGTATCGCTCTGAGGGATCGAATACAAAACGAGGTGATCCGCCGGCTATGTCTGAAGTGGCAATGGACCGGCCATATTAGCCGTAAAACCGATGACCGTTGGGGTATATAAAGGTTTAAATTTGCACGCCGAAATTAAAGGCAGAATAAGAGAACAATTTTGTACATTTTTACCAACCTTCTGTACCTTATTTAGGCAATTATAAATGATTTTAAATTTTGAATTTGAATTTGTAGACGTGTTCTTGAGTGGAGACCGTGAATCGGCAAACGTGAGGTAGGACGCTCACAGGCTAGGTGGAGTGACGATCTTCACAGGGTGGCTGGTAGCAGCTGGATGAGAGTTGCCGAGAATCGAGCTGCATGGCGTGCAATTGGAGAGGCCTATGTCCAGCAGTGGACTGCGAGTGATGATCAAATGGTTAATTTAGCACCGCTTAATTTTATAAACGCAGTCAATTGTCAGCCCAATTTAACCTGCCCTCTCCCAAATTACCCCACAGGAAAACAAGAATAATTTTCCCATATTATTTTTAAAACACATAATAATATATTTCAAAAAGCACACCCCAATTTTCCCGTTAAAGCCTACTTCCACATTACTACGCGTCCCAGTTCCACGAAACGGTAATCATATAACAATATTCTAATGCTATTTAATAGTACTGATTAAATCTCGATTACTAGTCATACGCTATACAGCTCAACCTGGATTTGTTTATCTGATTCTAAGCACGCGGTTACGATTATAAAGCGGGGTTAGCAATTGTGACTTGAATGGTTTTACTAATGATTGCTCAATTTTTACAGTGTGCAATTCGTATTAAAAAAAAATCAAAGAGCCTGCAGTGTAATTTCGTAACACACTAACAGAAGCAGTGATAGCTTAGTGGTGTGAGCGTCGGACTGCCAGGTCATAGGTCTCGAGTTTGAACTCAAGGCATGCACTTCGGACTTTTCAGATTCATGTGCGTATTATATAATTATCACTTGCTTCAAAAACGGTGAAGGAAAACATCGTGAGGAAACCGGCACGCCTGAGAGATATTTCTTGACGGTTTGTGAAGTCCATGGGCGGCATTAAAACTCTGACACCAGTTTACGCACTAACCACACGAAAAGAAAAAGTGGCAAAGGCTTTCGTTTTGACAGTTACCAACTTTTAATTGCGTTATTTACGTTGTTGAGCAGATAAAGGTTTCGAACATATGAAGCAATGGATTAGAAATATCCTTCAAAATCATTGAGATGGTGACTGAAAGTGTGTTACGCCATTAAGGTGCTGAAAATAGTCAGAAAAACTACGGACATGGATAAAGTTCGGCCCAGCATAGAAAAAGAGTTTGTTATATTATTAAATAACTGGTAATATTTGGATCCCAACACAACTTTTGATTATTCGCAGAACTTTGCAGGAAATATTTCGATTCTAAAGATTTTTCTTCTGATTCGGGTATTCGGTGAGATATTTATGTTGCCAGTTTTGGAAATGGGATGGTAATTGAGACTTGTTGATTTTAAGAATTATGATTTCGCTAGTAGTTTAATGTAAAATGCAATAGAAATCGGTACATCTAGTAACCTGTTCCGCTTAGCTAAGTGGTTTTTTTTTTAAGACTCTTTAGAAATAGCTAAGCGGAACAGGTTACTAAATATATCCACTTCTATTGTATTTTATAATGGATTTCCGCAAGGTCACGTCTGAATCAATTAACTAGTTAAGTATAACTAGTAGGTAGATACACTGAAATCATAAAAAAAAAAACAAAAAAAACTGACATGGAAAAAAAAATGGACTGAAAACGTACTTTCCTGTCATGCTTGCATGGTGTAAGCACCCGGACTCCTGAGTTGAGAAAATTAACACTGTCTCAGGAATATGGGTCGTCTCACTTTATGCCCCTTTAGTGACTAAAACTTGTAAACTAATGAAATGACAATGTCCATGTTGAAGTTGATGGCTAAGGGCTTGTGTCCATTGTTGGAGTTTGATATCTCATATTAATACTGTATTCGAGATTTTGTTGTACTGGGTGGTGCATTAGTAATCACTTGATATCGTAAGGATATAACTTTTTTTGTAAAAAAGAAAAATCGTTCTGGCTATTGTTATAATTGTATAATCTGACTTACATTTTTTTTTCTGTTTAAGTTGAAAAAATTATATCTATTTTTTGGCCGCAGCCAGAATTGACGCAACATTTAGGTGCGTTTTGGAGCATTTTGCATTACTTTTTTCAGTACTTCTGCCGGTGAATTTGCCACTTCTACGATGTTCTTTTCTTGTAAAGTACGCGCACTATGATTTTCTCTTTCTTAACAAATGTCAAAGTCGCAATAACTAAATAATCCATTTTAAAAATGAAAGCATGGCCCAAAGATTTGATAACTTATGCGCTACCTTGAATAAATTTTAGATTTAACACAAATTAATTGAGGAAAAACGTACCTATACAAAGTGTAATTATTCCACAGAGCGTAAAGACTAAGGTCAATCAGGTCAGGTTCAATCAGTGTGTCCTGCCTGTTATGACTTACGGAGCCAAAACGTGGACACTCACGGTACTGGTTAACTAGTCCATAAATTCAGGGTTGGTCAGCAAGCTATAGAACGGGCTATGTTCGGAGTTTATTTAAAGGATAAAATCAGGAATGAAGTTATCCGTAAAAGAACCGGAGTAACCGATATAAGTGGCAGAGTAAGCAAACTGAAGTGGCAGTGGGCTGGCCATGTTTGTCGAAGGACTGATGGTCGGTGGAGCTGACGAGTTTGAGAGTGGAGACCGCGAATCGGCAAAGGTAATGTAGGATGTCCTCAGGTTAGGTGGAGCAACGATTGTTGCAGGGTGGCTGGTAGCAGCTGGATCAGAGTTGCCAAGAATTGAGGAGGCAATTGGGGAGGCCTATGTCCAGCATTGGACTGCTATGCATCCAAGTCTACGGTGATCCAAAGCTATAAGAATCATATTACTAAATCATTACTTGAAATAACAATTTAATGCATGAAAAACTGAATACTCATTTCTATCATCTACAAATTGAATAAAGCTTCTTTACATACCAAGACTCCTCCGTGCCTCGGAAAGCACGTTAAGCCGTTGGTCCCGGCTGAGATTTGTAGATCTTTGACAGTTGTTACGGGTCGTCAGAAGCCCGAAAGTCTAACAGCCTGTCTTACTAAGGAGTATCGTGTCACCCAGTACCTAACTGGGTTGTGGAGGTCAGATAGGCAGTCGCTCCATGTAAAATACTGATATTCAACTGCATCAGGTTAGCCAACTGCTGTCTGGAAGCCGACCCCAACATAGTTGGGAACAGGCTAGGCAGAGGATGATAAATTGAATAAAGCTAAGCCAGTCGTCAATATGCACTAAACCTGACCGTCGTCAATATGCACTAAACCTTACCAGATATGGTTTCGGAAACTTGTTACTCACTGCCTAACGAGTTTGCAGCCAAGTTACGAGTAAGTTTGGGCACACACTACCGACTGACTTGTTTGGTCAATTTATGCTACATAGGTAATATTGAGTATACCAGTGTATTGCTTCTTATTGTGTATTGTGTGTATTTGAGGGGCTCGTGTGAGCAGTGGTAGCTTTGTGGTGTGACCGTTGGATTGCCAAGTCATAGGTCTCGAGTTCGAATCCAAGGCACGCATGCTGACTTTTCAGATTCATGTGCGTATTGTATAATTATAACTTGCTTCAAAAACGGTGAAGGAAAACATTGTGAGGAAACCGGCATGCCTGAGAGATATTTCTCGACGGCACATGTGAAGCCAAGTCAGAGGTCCATGGATGGCTTTAATATTCTGACACCAGGTTAGCCACTAACAACACGAAAAAAAGAAAAAGGGGCCCGTGGCTAAATAATAATAGCCGCATCAGTTCGATCGAAGGTTAAGCTGTGCTTGTCGCGGTCGAATCGTGGATGGGTGAACGGCCATTATATATCGTGCCCCTCCGTGCCTCGAAAACCATAATATACCGTTATTAAGTATTAAGCAACGCTTGCCGAGATCAATCCGTGGATGAAAAACAATCTGTTACATATCGAGACCCCTCCGTGCCTCGAAAAGCACGTTAGGCCGTTGCTCCCGGCTGTCATTTGTAGATCATTGACAGTCGTTACGGGTCGTCAGAAGCCCAAAAGTCTGACAACTTCTTGCCAAGAGGTATGGTGTTACCCAGTAACTGGGTTGAGGTCAGACAGGCAGTTGCTTCATTTAAAATACTGATATTCAACTGCATACAGTTAGACTGGAAGCCGGCCAACATAGTTGGGAAAAGGCTAGGCAGAGTGATTGGTGTATTGCATGGTATTGTGTTTTCAGAATTGTATTTGTTGATTTTGAATGACATTTTATTATTGTTTGTTTTATTATAAAACAAGTTATAATAATAGTACTGTTGACGACGGTGTCGCGGTCCGCCCGTTTTTTTTTAATTTTAGTAATATTTTAAGTACCCATGTATACTTACCTTAATTAAAAGTATGTTTTTATTACTGTTGTACCTTTATTTTTAAATTAAATCGAAAGACAACAAGAACTGACTGCACACGGGCGCTCTCATTGGTTGATGCGCGCCGCTCTTCCCGCCGACCGCTGCGGCCGCCATTGCAATAGATAAAACGAGACGAGTAGTGTCAAAAAATCACGTGAAGACTCCTGGCGTAGCTAAAAAACAAACGCCGGTGCATTCCGTTCTTGTGGTCTAATTTACCGATCAAGTTCGTATTCATTTATTTCTCACAACCAACCACTACCTAGCAGATACAAGTACGTTATACATAACGTGTAAGCAAAGATAACAAAATCAATATAAATAATACGTGAATTAAAATATATCGGCATTGGCTTCGAGTTTTGATTTTCGTAATATCTCCTTTTGTTAATGCACCCAACAATGAAGGAGGAATTCAAAGTGTAGATGACCAATGTTTTAAATGTCAACTTATTTCGGGTTGCCACTTCCCGTAACCCAAGGGCTGGTTTTTACCTTGGCCAGATATTAAGCATTGCCATACAACGTGGCAATGCCGCTAGTCTCTTGGGTACATTACCAGATAACAGCGATGCGGAGGAATTTTTCGACGCCATATTGAAGTTTGTTAATAGTTTTAGTTAGGTTCTTTAGGATTTTTTATTTTACTAATCTGTTAGTTAATTAAGAATAAGAACCTCATCCAGTGTATATTTTTATCCTCTTTAATAAATGTGTTCTTATTTCAGAAATTTTTGTTATCTGAACATTTAATAAGATTTTAATCGTACCAATAAGATTATTTTTTTCGTTCGAAATTTCTTATCACAATTATACTCTGCATACTTGGCGAATGAGAGCTAAACTGAAAAAAGTGTAACATTTTGACCGTCACGACATTTTTATTACGTAACAAACATTGACACCAGAAGTATCAATTAACGTAAGGGACATTTTGGCGAAAATGAGTTATATGTATATATCATTGGCTTCAGAATTTCCCGCTCTATCGATTGGTATCATTAAAATTTGTCTATCATAAAAAACCCTTACAGTACAAATTTTTCGACTGCGTAAAACGATTTATGACAAAAAAAATATTTAACGATCATTATCATTTTTTGCTTTTCAGAAAAAGTAAGTCCTCGCATTAAATAATTGACATCCTTGCCTTAAACCTCAAATCAGTCAATTTAAATAACATGTTCCTTACTTTAATTCATGATTAGAGTGTTTTAAGAATTATTCTCTTACATTATTGTCTTTATTATATGCTCCTTACTGTAATATGCCCAGTAGATATCAAATTCGTATTTGGTTTATTTTATTTATTTATAAATTAAAACTTTATGGACAAGTAAAAAAAAAATACTGTACAAAGGCGGACTTAATGCCTTAGGCATTTTCTACCAGTCAACCTTAGGGTGATGCAGAGACAAAACATGGCAGGTGCAACATAATTGATAGATAACACGAAAAAGAATAAATACTAATACATAGATACATAAAAACTTAGTCAGGAGAAATAACGATATAAACATTAATTTGATTCTCATATCGATACCAGAAGTATCAATTAATATAAGGAACAGACCACGGTTTTTCAGGAGAGCCAAAAAACAATTTTATTTTTTTTATCTGTCTATAACTTTTTACTGTCTGCTCAAATTTAAATTGTGTCTAGAGCAAAGTTTCTTAGAATTTCTACTTCTCTCATGCTATACACGAAAGATTTAGGAATGCCAGTGGTTTAAAATATAGCATGTCCCTTACATTAAAAAAATATGTTTAGTTATTTCTTACATTACTAATATTTTATGTGTAAACTGTCGAGCATAGTGTAAGTAGAAAGAGAAATAGAAAATTATACGTAATTCTATTGTAAAGGACTTTTACAGTGTTGAATTTGATGTATAGATTATCTACTAAAATTGATGGTATTTTAACACCATGGAAATAAATTCTTTGCAGTATTTTGCAAAGAAAATCTATACGTTAGTTTCAGGTTTTACAGCTCAGCTATCACAGATCTAAATGAAATGGAAAACAAAAATAAAACATTTGTTAATATTATTTTTGATTTTCGATTTTTATGTCTGCGTAATTGTTATAAATTCACTTAGCAGTCTATTAAATTATGTGTTAAGTTTAAAAATTTTCAAAAGATCAACAGTGTTCTAATTAACAGTCTTACAAACTCTGTACTTTTAATAATTATGTTTAATTGGCTTTATAATTATAATCACAAATTGAATTTGAAAAAATGTTTTCTCAGACTTAATCAACAATCTTATTTATGAAGTAATTGAATTGTTTTTTGGCTCTCCTGAAAAACCGTGGTTTGTCCCTTACATTCGTTGATACTTTTGATGTCGACATGTCGTCACGACACTTTTGTAAATGTCTAAAAGTGAAAGAAACTTAGTTCCGACCGGGTGTCCAACGACACCTCTCGACTGTTTTGAAAAAATACGGCCATTTATGTGACATATTTTGATACTCGCAAAAAAATCAAAACCTACAGGGTACTTCCCATTGACCTAGAATCATGAAATTTGGCAGGAATCAGGGTCTCACAGCACAGATAAAGGAAAAAGTCGATGTAGTTTTAACACATTTTTTTTTTGCGATTACAAACTTACATTTGCAGTTGGAGAATTAACCGTGACGTATATCGATGTATGGGAGAACATGTTTTTCAACTAAAAAGTTAAGTTTGTTTTTGGGATAAATTCATCCTAACTACAGAACCCTTCTTTATGCGGGGTTCAACACGCAACTGGCCGGTTTTTTTAATATTTTGTTGTTTTTCGCAAACACCAAAAATCTTTACATTGTCCACGCAGTAACCAAGATATTAACCCTATAAACCCATTTCACAAAACTTCTTAAATAACAGTCTTTTTTATAAAAAAGTAAAGGAAACACAATACGTTGTCCGCAATAAGAGAATCGGATATGAGTGGCGTGAGAAATGCTACCTCAAGGGACATAGAGCCTTTATAGAGACTATGGATGTGGTATCTGAGGACTTAGGCCGCACGCGCTTTGGATGCGTTTTCGTAAGAATTCCACTCGTGCGTACACATATGAACACGCACGAACGATCCCGATCTTCCAAGTACAAAGGGAGCGCGCAGACTGGGTGAAAAAAATCCGAACTTGTTAGGATTTGTTCTATTTGATGGAAAAAAACGTATCCAGTGCGCACTTAATTCGTACGAAAAAGCATCGAAAGAGCGCGCGGCTTTACAGACGGTTAAATGAGTTGATATAAGTTGTATCTTTCTGCTGCACTCTCTGGTATTATTATAGTTAATTGATTCAGGCGTGACCTTGCGGAAATCCATTATAAAATACAATAGACGTTGATGTTTTTATTAACCTGTTCCGTTTAACTATTCCTAAAAAGCCATAAAAACCCTTTAAGAAATCGACACGTGTTTCACCTCTCAACGAGGCATCCTCAGGCCATGGCCACGGCGTGTTGCTACATCGAGCGCTGGTCTCTGCGACCAGCGCTTGGTGTGGCAACACGCCGTGTTCGGGTTCGCGACAAGTCAATCGTCATCCTGAGGATGCCTCGTTTAGAGATGAAACACGTGTTCATTACTTACAGGGTTTTTTATGGCTCTTCAGAAACAGTTAAGTGGAAAATGTTACTAAATATAACAATGTCTATTGTATTTTACTCTCTGGTATATTTACTTTAATTGAAAGTTACAAAAAACAAAACATAACATCACGGCTGTATTCCCCGAAAGGTTAGGCAGAGGTGTACCTATAGTACACCGACATTTCGCCAGTTATGTTTAAGACCCATGTAATAGCCGGCGAGCCTAATAACTGACCCCGTTAGAGCTAATTCATTTAGCAAAAATATACTAATGATAACACTTCATTAATCTAACATACTTATAAGTTTATAACCAATATTATGATATCTAATAACAATAACCGATTAATAAAAAAATAATAGTTTTAATAAAAATAATAGATAACAATCCAATTGTACCCGCAATTACGGTATCGGTTTTGTCCCCAATAGGGTCCACCTCTACCCTATCCTGATTATTGTCTTATCCTATTACTGGGTTGTCCTGTTAACCGGGTTCGTGATAGGTAGGACGTGCAATAAGCCTCTTGAAATTAGCTAAGATCTCCTTGCGGTTTTTATCAGGGTCCAGCACAATTTGGACGTTATAAGATTTCACCAAGGGACGGAACTTAATATAATAATTAAGATATTTTTATGAACTCATCCTTAATTTTAAATATTGTCATCCTTATCATTTTCTAGCCCTTATCCCAATTTATTTGGGGTCGGTGCAATATGTCTTCCATACTTGTCATCATCTCAGTAATCACCCCCTTTCTAGCCATATTATTTTTCACACAGCCCATCTATCGTCTCTTTGATCTTTCCAATGTTCCCCAATATTATTATTGTGACTGGCAGGTAAAATAAATATTAAATTTTAAATAGAAATTGGTTTAAAAACGAATATTCATATTACAGTGAGTTAAATTCGCTACCGAATTACAACAAAAACACATTGATGATTTAAACATGATCAGTTTTGAGCGGTCTGAAAAATTGGCATGATTCCGGTCGAAAATAACTTTAAATTTTTTTTTAACTTGTTATCGTGGTATCCAAAAACGTTTGGTACCCTTTTGGTAAAGTGTTATACAAAAATTGTATAATGTGCTTTTTCAGAACTAACAGATATAAAAAAAAATCTTTATCATTTTGCATCGTTACCAAAACACACGTACATACCACGTAAAATATCAAACCATTCATAATCTGATAAGAAAAATATTATCACCCCCAAATAGTCCCATATTAAAACCGATCACACCCATTTAATTCCATCGATATATAAATGGTAATGCCATCCCGTCCCATAATCCTACATCCTACACTAAGCTGATATGAACCGCAGACATTCTTTTAATTCGTGACACGTCCACACAGGCATAAGACGTCGATTTTACTAGGGATTTGTCGTCCTTAAGATTATTTCACCCCCTCTTCGTGGGAGGGGATCTAAATCGAATTGGTTACGTCACTGCTACATTAAAGTGGGGGCCTTAAATACAACGGGATACGCAATGAGAATAATTCTTTGTTTTAGCGATTGTGGGGATTTTCTGAGTGGGTGAAGATAACTAAGGTTTTATAGCGATAACCCGAATTTTTATAACTACCTCTTTGTATTTGATATTGTTGCATAATTTAGATTCTGACAACACTTCCTTGTAGGTTCGTAGGGTCAAAAACAGACTATTATTTAATATGCAAGATAAAGCAGAGATTTCTGTTTAATGACAGACTTATACACAAAATGGTCTATTGTATAAAATTCAGATTCTCTGCTCATTTTACGTTTGATTTGACGAACGACAAATAGCAAGATGTCATAACTCTACCACTTACTACAATAATCCGTCTTGGTTACCTACTTACTAGCGAAGTTTTCTGGAATACCTCATTCAATCTCTCATCATGGATCACCAATTCTCTAGAATTTATATGCAATCGTCACGCTAAGAAAAAGAACTCGCGGAAAAAGAAATGCCGCGACTACAAAAACGTAGGTAAATCATATTTTCAAATTGTGAAGATCAATAGATTATATATATTATCCATCCGCTGTCTTAGCGGCTTTTCCCAAGGGTAAGACACCGAGGTTTTCTTAATTAAGACGCGGAACTGAAATGACTATGTCATTTGCATTGTGCGACTGATAACCCTTTCAGTTACATTTATCTCGAATGTCGTTATCAACTGGCTTTGTAAGGTAGTATGTTAGATGTGAGCAGGGCATTATGCAGAGAAGGTAGACTTAGTTATGTTTTTAACCCCCGACGCAAAAAGAGGGGTGTTATATATGTCTGTCTGTGGCACCGTAGCCCTTAAAAGGGGTGAACCGATTTGAAAGCAGTTTTTTTTTAATTTGAAAGCAGGTATTCTAGCAATGGTTCTTAGATATGTTATTATCAAAATATCGTTCAGCCGTTTGAAGATTATCAGCTCTTTTCTAGTTGATGAATGGATGTGAGTAATAGTGAGTATCTTCCACAGGTTTGATCGATTTGAAATTTGGTATTATGTTACTTCAATGATATTAGAAGGTCATAGAAACCTTGAACTGATGCTGCAGCATCACCTGAAATTTGCAGGATACGACACCTGTGCTGTGTATGTCTGTGTGTGTGTGTTTGGGCTCATTGGAATGGTCTCAATGAATAGGTTATAGATAGATTGATAGCTCGACTAATATGCATGATATAAATATGTTTATAGCCTATAAACACTCAGGATTAATGTCGCTGTCTATCAGCGATATTTTTTTTAATTGGGTGAACAGGGTCTGGTGATGGAGTAGGAAAGAGAAATGTGAAAATGTTTGTCACGGGGGTTTTTTAAATTTTAACTGTTAAAATTGTACTTGCAATTTTTTTTTTGTTGTACCAATACATATATTCTTATCAACGATTTTATTTAGACTTAAGTATTGACGTTGTGAATTATTAGTAAATTCTATAACTAATTAATTGATACAAATAACAAAATTATGTACTAACTTAACTTAAACTAAAATATAGCATCGAAAAATTCATCCGCATCGCTGTCGACTGGTACCGTACCCAAGAGACTGGCCACATTGCCACGTTGTATGGCAATGTTTAGCCTCTGGCCAAGGTAAAAACGCTGGTTTTTACCTTGGCTTACCGCTCGCTTCGCTCGGTCGGTTCACGAGCTATTGCTCACTCGCCACAGTCCTAACTTAACCTAATCGTGTCGGGGTACACTAGCTTAGATATAGTTAATAAAAAAATAAGTTTAATAAAAAACTATAACCCGACTACGGGAAAATAAAAATGATCTAAAAAGTACGAAACAAGCAAATATTTCGGACAAATCAAGACATAGGTCTGTACAAAAATGGTCAAAGTAAAGCCGTCGTCGCATGTCATTATAATTTTGTAGGTGTTCCTGGCACCCACATGGTATACAGGCATGCGACCACGTTACAACAACAACGTAAATAATGGTAATACAATAGGTTAGCAATTAATCTATTTTATTTAAATTCCAATGGTAGTGCATAGTGCGTTGGACGAAACCATAGCGCGATTTATTTCGACGCCAAAACCATTTATCGAGCTTCAAAGAAATCCATAATATAAATAATTCGTTGTACTTGTTTTTCTTCATAAGAGTGGAATTATAAATCGTTACTGTTTATTAAGATTTGATTAACTGCGCGTTGGTATTATCTTGTGCTACTACGTACCGCAGTCTCACTTCTGTTTGTTTTTAACAATTTAAACATATTTATTTACTTTAAAAATATGTTATTATTTACATATTTGTAATGTGCTCATCAAGACCTTTCTTTTGATATCAAACATGCCATGATATATCTTTTTTCACATTTAATTTAAAAATAAAATTATATAGCCCATGTCACCCAGACCATGACATAAATTGGCATAAATGGATACATACATTGACTGCTAAAATCATTACCCTATCTTTTGGCTTTGCCGTAGTTGGGTAAAAAGAGGCTTAATTATTTTAAATAGTGTCCATCGTATGAAGCGCAAAAAGTTTTTAGAGAATTAGTAATAAGTATTTTACATCAGACCTCCACAACCCAGTTACTGGGTAACACGATAACCCTTGTTAAGACTGGTTGTCAGACTTTTGGTCTTCTGACTACCTATAACAACTGCCATAGAAATATGGATAACAGCCCAAACCAGACCGACCCAATGGCTTAACGTGCTTTCCGAAACACACACAGAGGAGTCTCGGTATGTAATAGATGGACCCATCCAAGGACTGACCTCGGCAAGCATAGCTTAACCTTCAGTCGACCCGTACGGCTGTTATTACTTAGCCACGAACTCCTCACTTAAAAACATTAACGTCCAACACAATTTTCTGATAGCCCCAAGAAATGTCCGAATTTAAGTAACTAAGTTCTATGAAAAGGGAACTCAATTCGGTAATAAAATCATTACTCGAGTCCTTTACCCCTTAGCCCCCTTTCCCATTTACTTCTCCATTTCAGACAAGTTTCCGAACTTTGTGGAATAACGTATAAAATTCTACGAGACTTTAACATTGAGAAAACAGCTTTTCTACGTATTACCATATTGATTTGATTTTGTAGAAAAGTGGAGAATATTGGCTACACTTGCTTATGTTCAAATCTTGAGTATACATGTAAGATGTGGATTAACTGAGGAAACTTGGATTTTATACTTCTTTTCTCGTGTCGGTACGAGCTGGAATAGACAATCCCCTAAAAAATTAAATAATACTAGCGGACGTCACGTGGTTTTACCCGTGGGAGTACGGGGATAAAATATAGCCTATGTTACTCGCTGATAATGTAGCTATCCATTGCTGAAAGAATTTTTCAAATCGGTCCAGTAGTCTTTAAGTTTATTCGTTACATACAAAAATAGAAATCTTTCACATACATAACATCACGCCTTGTTTCCCCGAAGGGTTGGGCAGAGGTGTCCTTGTAGCAGGTTCACCCACATTTCGTCAGCTATGTTTTATAAATCTTTCCCCTTTATAACATTGGTATAGATATAGATGGTAAGACTAAAGTAATTTTTTTTCGTATCTGGGTGATTGCTTTACGTAACAGTGAAAAATTTTAATTATAAAAAAATATCTGTCGAGCTTAGTCCCGAAAAATCAACAATGAGGCCAATTCTCTTGTACACCGAACTAAACTAACTAAACTATCACTAAAATTCCTTACTTTTGGCTATGAGAATCTTAAAGCTATTCTGCAACAAAAATTCTTTTAATTTAAATATAATTTTGACACAACTAAAATCGTATTTGACAATCGCGAGGCCACGTGGTACTTGTTTGCCCTACCCTGTGAATGTTTGTAGAGCGGGGTGCGCGCAGGGGGGGCAGCCTCGGCGTGTTTTATATGGAATTTTTCACTTTTTGTGTAGAAAATAAGACAAATTATTACCTACATGTTAACTGTTAGGGGTTTAAGGGTTTTAAAGAGGGTAGAAATTTTAATTATTTTTGCGATTGGACACACCATTTTCGAGATATAAGCAAAAGAAAAAAAAGATACAGTACTGTATTTGCACCTGAAGTCGAGGTGTTAGTGTGAATTTTAGTTCATATTTTATTCCACACCTTTTGAATCACGATTAGAAATAGTCAGATTTAATTAGATAATAAAAATGATAGAAAGAAAATAAATTAATTTGGCCCAGGTTAAGACACACAAATAAAATACAAAAACCACAGAAAGCTTAAAACAGTATTGTGTGCCTCACGGCTGCGACAAATAGGCCCAGTTCAGCATAAATTTTAGACAACTAGTGCCTGACGCTGGTTTTCAACTGAACCTTATGTTACGAGTACGTCTTACGGATGTAAATCAGTTTTATAGTGTGTGAAAATATTTAAACAAAACAATGAAAAATATACAATTTATATCATAATACAATTTATATCAATTAAATATTAAGGTTGATCATGTCTAGCTTTCGTTGCGCATCCATGAGATCCGGTTAGGTGAAAAACGTCAAATTCAGAATAGCAAAATTGCCATTTTACTAAATTAAAAACTCAGTGCCATCTTAGTGCTGTGAAAATAAAACATAGTTTAAGTTGTGTCACTTTAGTCTATTTCAGAATAGGAAATCGTCGTTTGACAGGAATAAACTAAATTTTGGTGATTTTTAGTCTAGTTTTGTGACAAGAAAATCGGCAGCAATACTCAGTTTAGTTTTAGTTAAACTCTCTCTAGATCCACATAAAATAATATATTTTTACGAATAATAATTGTGAATAAACACATCTACATCAAACTCAATTTTGAAGTAAGTAAGAAAGTAAGTATCCATTTTTAAATAATCAGATTTGTGTATTAAATTATTGAATAAATCTAATTCCCAGGAGCGCGAATGTAGCGGGATTTTTCACCGTTGAACATTTTACTGGGCGTAGATGTGTGTTGCGCTTGAGAAGAAAATGTTTAAAGTTGTAATAGATTTTTAGGTTATATTTGAACTTAACTTTATAAAAAAAAACTTTGGACAGTTTCCATGCACATGTTGTCTATGTCCGATGGTCAAGAGAGCTACTAGAGATTTGGATGATATTTGGCACACAAATAGTTTATTACCTGGATTAACACATAAGGTACTTTTAATTGTGCGAGCAAAAGCTAGTAAAAAATTTACCAGTTACTATGCTAGTTCGAAAGATAAGTGCGATCCGATTAACTTTATTAAAATCATCATCATCATCATCATTTCAGTCGAAAGACGTCCACACATAGGCGTCCCCCAAGCACCGCCAGTTCGTCCGATTATGAGCTTCCAGCATCCAGCGGATTCCTGCGGCCCTTCACAAGGTCATCGGTCCATCTTGTGGAAGGCCTTCCTATGCTACGTCGTTCCGATACGCATACCTACATACTATGAACATATTTTGTGCGTCCCATTCTGTCAATACGCTCCAATAAGTAATGATTACTGTCAATATAATGAGGGAAACGTTTCACATAAATTACTTGAACTGTGAAGATATACGCTAGTTCCGTAATCCATACTAACTATGCGTAGTTACTTACTTAGCCATAACACAGATGAATATAGATGGTTCACTCCGCTACAGTATCTTAGAAGTGCGGTGGCCGCCACATAGCGTCCGCAATTTACCGGTGAATGACGTCACGGAATCCACCGGCGAATGACGTCACGGAATCCACCGGCGAATGACCAACTGAGTTTCATAAACGTTATTTATGAAACTCAGTTGGTGTGTTTTCCTGGAGAGCGTTTTTGACACCGTAAAGTCAAACCCCGCTGCCATCATGTTCATGACAGCTGTCACTGCGGCCGTTATGTGGCGGCCACCGCTCTTCTAGGGAACCGTAGCTTAACCTAGCAAAATGACGTAGGAACACCCTACTCAATTCTAAAACCTTCTTACTAACTACTACTTACTATTTAATTGAATGGCACTTACCATTTACACAAGGACAGACGACAGCGATCGACCTAATTAAGACATTGACGGCGTTGCCATTGACATAGCAATATAATTTAGTCGATTGGATATAGAATCGACTAAGTCTGACTATAAATAGGTCGATGGTAACTACTTGATTTTACTGATTTTACCCTTGCTCGATGAAATGCCAGCCCGTGCCGAAGCTGAACCTATAGTTTTAAATGCCCCAGATAATAATTCTTATCCAGTTATGATCCAGCCTGTACCATTTTGCTGTCCTCCCCCCAGTGACGCCTTTTTTTTTTAAGCCAAAGTTTGTCCCCTTCAGAGGGTGCCCTTAGCGAGCAGACGGTTAGTTTATAATTAGTACTATGCCCTGTCTTGAGGCTTTAAGTTAGCTTAAGCCACCCACAGAATAGCCCGGTTAAGTAGTCACGAACTCAGAGGTCAACTACGAGAGATGCCATTTATAAAAAAACTTGATTCTACAAGTCTTATGATGCTTTTTTGGAGCGACTGGTGACTGATCGCAGGCTGTAATCATTTTTGGAACCTTAAAACGATTGATTTGTCGTGAACTCGAATACGGCGTGTTGCCACACCAAGCGCTGAGCGCAGAATGACTGTTCACCAAGCGCTGAACGCAGACTGACTGTTCACCAAACGCTGAGCTTAGTCTGACTGTTCAGTCTGCGCTCAGCGCTTGGTGTGGCAACACGAGGTGTTCGAGTTCGCGACAAGTCAATCGTCATCCTGAGGATGCCTCGTTGAGAGACACGTGTCGATTTCTTTCAGGGTTTTTTTAAGACTCTTTAGAAATAGCTAAGCGGAACAGGTTACTAAATATATCCACTTCTATTGTACTTTAATACTGGACTATCAGTACTGTGCTTTTACATCGGAAATCGATTAACCTTGGCTGAAGTCAGACACAATAATTTCCTTTCTTTTTCAACGTAATTGACATTCATTTTACTCGATCGTCTACGCAGTCTATGGGCAAAAACAGTGTATCTGAATATTTGCAGGACAAAATGTAGGATTTATTTTATACTTAATTTTTAAACTAGTTTGATTGATATCATTCTTAATTTTATTGCGTTTTGTTTTGTTTTTTCAATTTACGTACCTACTTTGCATGCAGAAAGGTAAAATAAGATTGTGGTACCTAGACTGTGATATACAATTATTACATGAATGTAAAACTTCTGCACATCGTTTATTATCATTTGCAAATAAATGATTTTGGATTTGGTAAACGTAACAGTACAATTTAATGCTACAACGCATCACAACACAAAGATATGCGCCACGATGCCGCATCGTCAGCGTTATAATACACAGCGGTGGCTTTGTTGCAAGCATTTTTATGCGGCAACGCTTTCTTCCAACTTTGCTACAACACATTGACCTACTCTAAAAACTTACTTGAACTTAAAATTACAAGACAGTTACTATGTTTGTGATGCACAACGCATTTTTATGCGGCAACGCTATCTTTTAACCTCGCCACAACGCATTTATGTAATAAACCGAAACTAACCTCAATATAAAACATCGTTAAAACCTCTTTAACCCTATCGGATAATATCCGAAAAACCTCTTTTTTAAACGTCGTAATGTGCTAACCATATCCGTATCGGATACCGCTGTAATTAGCGTCAAAAGCCAAGCTTCCTACAAAATACATTCTTACTTTGTAGCTCTAAATAGTAGAGAGTTTTAGCTCGAAAATAGACTTAATAGCCGTTTACTAAAGTGTTCTAATGAAAATATAGACTCCAAGGGTTTTGGAAGTTTGTTGAAACATTTGTCTATGTTAGTGGTTTGAGTTTAGATGGTGGTTTTAAAGGCTTATTTATTTAATGTTTTTGGTATAGTACAGATGTGTTTTGTTGTAATTATTCTTATATATATTGGTCTCGTTTTTTATAAATTACCAACAACTTTAAAAAAGTATAAAAAAGAAAAAGAAAGACAATACTTTTATTTGCGGTAAACATGACGCAAAAAAAGAACACAAACACAAAAATAACAAGATGGGGAAAATAAACTTCACATTCACGCAAAACGGCTATCGCTCAGCATAATGCTGCGTCCATAAGCGAAACAGAGCCCCAGCGCTGGTTTTTAGCGGCAGCCGGCATTGACGTGATGACGTCGACCAGTGCAGCATACAATGAGATATAAATAAAATATAAGAAATTAAATAAATATATACAATACTTAATTCAAAGCGTTTAAAGCGTGTTGACTGTGGCATTAAAATTTTAGATGATGGGTCATCCTCCATTAAAATTGTATATGTAGGTGAGCGGGAAAATTGAAGGAAACTTTTTTACCCGGAGACTTTTTTATACTATTGCCATAATCACCATTTTATACTATTGGCAAATTTATTTTTGATAGAAGTATGCAGCTATGGTTGTGTCCCTTGGTACCATCATCCATCAACAAATTGTTGCTATGGATGGCATAATGTTATTACATAAGTTTGTGCGCAGACACAGGTGCACTCTCTCTTCCCTCACTCTCATAGTCCGATGGGACGGCAATCCGACACAAGCGGAGAGAAATGAGGCGCACTTGGAACTATAATATCTCCCGCGCCGAAGGCTAGTCTCCGTTGAGATTGGCCGCCATGTCCGAAATACGGTCTGGAGGCCTTTAAATGTATCATTACGTAAGTATTAGTTATTTTTATCCCACTGCTGTACTTAGATCAACGTTCTAAGTTTTTTTTTTCGCCTGAAAAAAATGTTTTGAAAGTACAAATGAATTTTAAAATTAAAATGAGAAATAAAATATCTATAGTTTTTACCTCTATGCGATTTTCTATCCTCTAGCGTGCCATGAAGCTGGTGCCAAGTACCTGGAAACAAGTAAAATGTGTTAAAAGTGATGCATTGCTTTTAAAACAAAGTTTAAATGCCCCATGTGTCTGCAATTTTACTGGCATTCTATCATATCGGCATGGCGACAGAAATAGGTAATAGCGTGTATCAGAAAGGTTATATTTAAGTGTGTGGTACCGTCCAGCAAACTGAAAGAAAGAAAGAAAAATATATATTTTTTTGTCACAAAAACACGTGCATAAAAAAGAAGATAATTACTCGAGGAGAACAATAAAATAAAACACAATAGATTTAAATATAATCACGAGCACAAAATCGAAATAGTCGGCAGCTACACGTCATAACTGTGACCAGAAGGCTTCCACTCAGCATGATACTGTGCTATGGGGACCCACAGCACAGCGCTGATTTTCAATGGTCACCCGTCTGAACAACTTTCTTCACGGAACCAATATCGTAATCTTGAAAAAACTATCAACTGTCCCATACAAAACTTCAATAGGTACCTACTTGACTCAAATGTATGGGACAGCAGATATTTTTTTCGCGATTATGATGTTGGTCCCGTGGAGAAAGTTGTTCCGTTTGATGGTCTGTACCACAACTCTTGAGCACACCTTTCTGATACAATGTCGCCCATTATGAGCCCGCCTGCATTTTTCTGAGTATTCGTGAAAAATAACTTTAAAAGGGGGATCTATCTTGTCTTTTTTTTCACTTTACCATTATTATTTATTTATTTTTCAAAATCCCCCTATGATTTTATGAACTTACACTTGTGTTTTTTTAAATAAACACTGATTACTGAGAAAAAAATGTTTTCACTTCCGTTTTTTTTTTTGCATAGTCGAAATATTTTAATAAAAATTTTAGTTAATCCGATAAAATAACTCATAAGCTTTTAGAAATAATAAACAGAATCCAAACCAAGCCAATAAAATCGGAGATTCGACAAACGCTAATCAAAACATAAAAAGTTTAACAACATGAAAAATATTTTTCATGAATATTCAGAAAAATACTGGTGGGCACATGCCGATAGGTGACATTGTAAGGTCGATTTTACCCCGTAATACGAGCAGTTTTACAAGTATTTCTAGTGCTGCAAAAACATTATTAGCTGTGAGAATAAAAGATTAAAAATAAACTCTGGCAGATAAGAGATGACCAGTTTCAACTGACGGCGCCCGTTCACGAACATGACGCGTGGATCAGCACCATCTAGCTCAACCATTTTGTAGGGAACCGATTGATCCAACACACTCGCCACCATCAGCGAGACATTTAAGTGCGCAAGACATACTCTCAACTGCCATGCTCTTTCAAGTCAACATACATCTTAATAACTTAATAAACGGCTCCATGGGCTCACATTTAAAAAAATAAAAATAAAAATGCTTCTTAATTATACAAAACTATAGTTTGCAATGTATTAAAATTATTAATATATAGAATTTTACCAACAAAAAGAAAGAAAATCATTACTAACTGGAACATTCAACAATTTACTTGGTAACAAATTTTGAAACAAGTGATATTATACAATATGCACATGAATCCGAAAACTCAGAGGTGCATGCATTGGGTTCCAATACGAGACCTCTGATTTGGCAGTCCGACGGTCACACCACTAGGTTTTCACTGCCTTACTATTACTGGTCTGCCTTACTATTACTATTATCTTTGTACGTTAAAACTTGGAGCCAATGTGACTGCAAATAGAGCACTGTGTTCTAAAACATTCCTAAGCTTTGAATCTCGATTTAAGTACGCTGTACTGGTACAGCGTTTAAATATTTGTTTGCTGAACCGGTCGACGTCATTACGTCGGCGCCGGCTGTCACTGAAAACCAGCGCTGGGGCTCTGTTTTGCATAGGGTCGCAGCATAATGCTGAGCGATAGCCGATTTGCATGGATGTGACGCATGTTTTCCCCAACCTTTTCTCATTTTTGTATTTTAGACTTTTTTTGCGTCATGTTTACCGCAAATAAACGTTTTTCTTTCTTTCTCTCATTTAAAACCAACAAATCTTTTAATATGAACTAAACGAGTTTCATAACATAATCCTAGAAACTTCTCCCAACCAACAAGGTCCCAGATGACCCCATATTGCTTGAAAACAATAACATAATGTTAAAAACAAATAGGCAGGGTACGAGCCAGGGTACACAACTAGAGTAAACAAGATAGGTCGTTCAGGTCGGGGCTAAGTACTGTTCAAACAGGGGTCCGACGCTAGCATGACTTAGCTTGTGCGAAGAAATGGGATTATAAATCTTTGTATGTTACCGTTTTGTATTGATTTTAGGCAAAGGAGGTTGTTTGTAGTAGGTAGATATTTCTAGATGTGAAAGTGTGTTTCAGGGCGATATTCTGAATGCTTCGTTTTCTGGTGTACTTGTAAGTCATTATTTGTGCCTTACTATATCGAAACTAATATTATAAAGAGGATAGATTTGATTTGAACATTTGTATGTTTGTTTGTAATGTATAAACTCAAAAAATACTTAACCGATTTAAAAAAATCTTTCACCTTTAGCAAGCTACATTATCAACCAGTAATATGAGCATATTATATTTAAAAAAAAAAACCCTGCGAAAATTACAATAATGTTACCCACGGTATCAAAAATATTCCTATAAAAGTAATTATTTGGCGTGAGCTGCGAAAACTATTGATGATACATAACATAATGTACTACATATTTATAGTAGTCATTATTAGCCACAAAACAGTCAGCGATTTTATATGTCTAACTATTATAGTTAAGTCACATTAATCGTTTTTGGTCAAATTAGTCAAGATAGTTAATTGATTCAGGCGTGACCTTGCGGAAATCCATTATAAAATGCGATGGATGTGGATATATTTAGTAACCTGTTCCGCTTAGCTATTTCTAAAGAGTCTGAAAGAAATCGACACGTGTTTCACCTCTCAACGAGGCATCCTCAGGATGACGATTGGCTTGTCGCGAACTCGAACACGGCGTGTTAACACACCAAGCACTGAGTGCAGACCGCGCAGTCTGGTTACTAAACAGCAGCAGCAGTTGCATAGTGTGGTTCTGTCAGGTTACTAAATATATCCACATCTATCACATTTCAAATTGGTCAATAAAAACACGGGTAGAATAGAAAGATGATGGTTAGGTATATTCGTATCATGATATTAATCCATATCCAAGTAAATAATTTCGTAATCAAGGTTGATTATCATCACGCTATGAACCTTAGGAGCCAATCAAAACTAAAAAAAAATTAAAACGCTAAAAGAAATCGAAGTAACGGCACAGGCGGGCGATGCAGTGGTAAAGAAATTTCACGAGCGATGAAGTCGCGGGTAGAAGCAATTACTTAATAATTCCCTATCACTGCCTCGTTGGTCTATTGGGCGCAAGCTAGCATTAGGTTCTTGGTTTGATTAGGAATTTCCAAGTAGTAGCTCGGAGTCTGAATTTGTGCACGGTTGATGGCATTTATGCTCACCCCTTTTACATGGGACTTAAACATAACTGGCTAAATGTGGGTGTACTATTAGGTACACCTCTGTCTAATATTTCGGAGATAACCAAGCTTGATGTCATGTTATGTTATACCTAATAATCATTTCTGTATCTCGACAAGTAACCAATATTTCTAATGTTTAAATATTGACGAAATGACTCGGCCTTTGGCTTCGGAACAAAAAACCCACAGGTTCCGTTTCGATTTGAAACAATAATAGCTACAATAAATAGCTCCCAAAAGTTGTAGCAAAATATATTCAAGCCAAACTTATTGCCTTTGTTTAGATTTGATTTACCACTGCGCCACTTCGATTGACATAATTTCTACCTAATTTAAATAAACTAAAACTAGAACAAGGTAAACATTGAAATTATTATATTATAAGCACTAACATGAATGTTATAAGCATGTACTATTAATTTTAACACGTCACACAATCAATCCAACATATTAAATTAATGTGCATTTGGACTGAGGGCCCATATTTTTTTTCTTGCGGATCAAGTTGAGACTTATAGGGAAATTAGTTAAAAATAGTAAAAACTTAAAGCAAAGGTCCATAAATTTCTTAAACATGAATAATCATGAAACTTTCATGAACAAATGACTTGGGCTCTCCATCCAAACGTTTGCATAAAGTGAAAGTACTTTTTTTTTAAATTAAAGTCGTCACGACCTTCATACCTACACTCAAACCTAATTATTTACTTAATACCTACTTATTATTAGAGGTACCTACCTAAATCTATACAAATTCATCTCTCTAAGTTAGATTTGTTCCATAAGAACTTTTCCATAGGAAATTATTTTTTTAATATGGAACAAATCTATCTTAGAAGGATGTATATGGTTCTAATGATTAAAATTTTGTAAATACATATTTTTTATTGTCACGAATCATATTTTGATCACGATACAACCTGATACTGACCTGCAAATTGCAAAAAAACATAAGAAAATTTGAATTTCGCTAATGCTAAAGCTACATTGTCGCAATAAGGCGAACGACACTTCGCGCGGTCTTTGTTTATCAGCGAGCCGTCGGGCGTTGTGTGAGAGAGATTGCGCGAAGTGTACATACATTGGCTATATTTCCGCGCTTTATTGCGAAAATGTAGCCGTAGCATAAGAAAACTGCAGTAATCACCACGTATGGTAAACGAAATTGTTGCAACTTGGCAAAAAAGAGTTCGGAAAAAATGAGGGCGCTACTATCGCACTTAGGTCAAACTTAAGTTAATGTGCAACAAAAAACGTCGCTTGTGGGTGACTCAAATTAAAACCTACTAGTACTTGTCGGCAAAGTAGTGCTACCATCATAGGTCTGCTTAAAGTAGAATAATTAGTTCTAAATGTCACTACGCCAGACCCTTTTATGTCGACATGTACGTTACGTACCTATGAATATTGGCTTACATAAGACGCTACCCATTTCCTTAACATTATCCTTAATCGCCGTTAACGCAAAGTTTACCAGAAAATACCTGAAATTATCACGAATTTCTTTACCTATACCATTTTCATTTCTTAACATCAAACACTTTGTCCGCCATTTTCCGTCCTGGCACGTACTGCCTAGAATATCTAACGGTAGATAAAGCCTGTCTACTCTTGCCTAGGCTAGGAGACAATTCTGCAGACTGAGAAACAAATGAAACGTACCTACGTAGGCCACGGACCCCGCTTGAGCGCTCTCCAAGTCAAGATAGAGATGGGGACAGTGTCGATAGTATAATATCGATAAAAATGTCAAATAAAAAAATGTGATACCAATTAAATGACATCAATAGTCTTGGCATGGAAGTTAGGAATGTTCGTCTTTTTTATTCTTACGGGAGTATTACAATTATAATACTCATGTCACAAAATGTCTTAAATACCTACTTTGAAGAATGTTGTGTTATGATATTATGCCTTAAGTTTAAAAGATAAAAGTATAATATTATCATATCAATTCATACGAATAATTCGCCTTAAAAGTTACGAGTGAAACAATAGTACTTCTTAACATTTGCTATTAATTCTCAGAAATAATCTTGTTTTCCCAGTATAAAGAAAAACTAGAAATCTAAGTAATTTCATCTTCTTAATACTTGTTTTCAAAAGACACAATTATTGTTAATACGATTAATTAACTTTTACAGACACTTTAATATATTTCAAATCATATTTTTGTAAAAGAGTTAATTCTTGCCTTTCACCAAATGTACAATTTGTGACCTCATGAAAAGCTCATGCATAACGAGAATAGATGCCGAAGTTTGCCGATCGGCTCGAGCCTAATTAAATCCGAATATGTGTAGTAATTGCTTGGGGTCGACTTCGTTGTTCAACAAATAGAATGTGCCTACCCGAACCTGTGTGTAGCGCCACTAACAGCTCCTTTTGAGCTCGAAACACACACAATACAAAAAAATAAAAATAATAATTGTTAGTATATACGTTACTTTATTTCACCAGTTACTAAACAAGAATCAAAGTGTTACTTAACGTAAATAATGTAAATGGAAATAAAGCAGAAAAGTGTTTCCATGAACTCAGTTGTCATGAAAAAGTTTTGCTGAATTTCTTTGTAAAATGAAGATTGTTTCATAGGAACTGTTTATAAACTTCTCAAAACCTTATCTACAGGTCACAATAATATCAACCACTCAGTTGTAGTGATAACAGGTAGTCTGTTCGTCGAAAGAAATTTCTAGATTTTTTTAAGGATATGAAGACTGAGTACTACAGGGACTGCCTCATCGTTCTAGTGGACGCAAGCGCTACTTATGGCCATGAGGCTCTGGGTTCGATTCCCAGGTCGGGCAAAGTGTTATTAAGTTTTTCCATCAGGAATTTGTCAGTAAAAGCCCTTCATGGCTAGGTTACAGATTTATAATATACCTAAGTCAATGAATGCCACCCCAGGTATTTTATTCATTACACGAGTAATGAATAAAATACCAGCTGGGTCTAGAAATTACAGTGGCAATGCCCTTTATTATGACAGTTCAACAACATTCATTGCGTTATTTAAATTGCTGAGTAGACGAATTTTTCGAAAGTATGAAGCAATGGATACGATTAATTAATTTATTATAGAATAAATTATAGAATTTCTTTCAAAATTCGTCGGATCGTGATTGAAAATGTTTAACCCCGTTAGGGTACCGACTGGTTAATAAGAAGTCTTTATAATAACAAGCATACTTCACTCGGTGAGAGGGAGTGGGCCGTAATCTACCACGCGGGCCCAGTGCGGGTTGGTAGATGTCACATAACTTCGAATTTTTGGTTTTAGGTCATGCCGGTTTCCTCACATTGTTTTCCTTCACCGTTTTGGGAGCAGTGGTGATTAAATAATTTACACAAAGTAAAGCGCCTGTCTGTGTTCGAACCTACGACCTACATCGTTATCAATGGGCCACCACTGCTCTAAACATTATAAAAAGTTACGCTATAATTATGTTAAACTACATTGAAATTAAAACTCGAAATCTTGAAATGTAATTATCGACACAACTACATCCCTACCATAAACACAAGCACAAACATGCTAACACAGACGCACACACACACACAAACAATGTGCACAGACGCGCTCGCCTCCCTAATCTTGTTGTTGGAGATATTTCTAGCACGTGGCGTTGCTTGTGATTGTATGTAGACGTACTTTGTTTATCGTTACACCGGTTTATATTTATGGTTTGGGTTGAATTGCAAGTTTTCTTGAATGATGCTTAAGCTTGATTCTCGATTTGAAATTAAATTTAAGCAGAGTCTAGTACGAAATCTAAAAGTTTTGATTCGGGATTCTAAAAAAACTGTCTGAAGACCTAGACAAAATATACTAGAGATAGTTAATTGATTCAGGCGTGACCTTGCCCAAATCCATTATAAAATACAATAGACATAAATACATTTAGTATCCTATTCCGCTTAACTATTCCTAAAGAGTCTTAAAAAACCCTGTGAGAAATCGATACGTGTTTCACCTTTCAACATGGCATCCTCAGGATGACGATTGACTTGTCGAGAACCCGAATACGACGTATTGCCGCGCCGAGCGCCGGACGCAGGGTTTTTTTATGACTCTTTAAGCGGAAAACAGTTACTTACTATGTTGTTGAGGTTAGATAGGCAATCGCTCCATGTAAAATACTGGTATTAAACTACATCCAGTTGGACTGGTAGCCGACCCCAGTTAGTTGGGAAAGGCTAGGCAGATTGATTTTTTTGGCAAAACCTACTGATATTTCGTCAGTATCATGAATTCATTGTTGATATTTGATTATCTGCCTAACCCTTAGGGGATTACAGGCGTGATGTTATGTTATGTTACTTAATTATGCACCGTGTTGTATTTAACTTAAATCATGAATACTTTATTGAAGAGTCTTTATTCAGTGAAATAAAAATTAAAGCATTCGGTAACGCCAAGAAAAACAAAAAAAACGATTTAAAAAAGGAGCAGGTTATATGTGCGTCTGTATGTTTTTAAAATGTTTCTTTATCGAAAATGTCGTCAATTATGGATCGATTTTTTGACGACAGAAAGAAAGAAAGAAAAATATTTTATTTGGGACACGCACAGGAAATACAAACAGTAATAAAAATAAGAAAGGAGCATTTTAAACTAACAACAAAAATAATAACGACCTGTGCGAGGTCAAAAAGGCCCATATCTCAGCATAATGCTGCTGCTGTTGGCGTCAGTTGTTACCATAACAAAAAAAAAAATATGTTTCTTACTTTTAATACTACTACTCTATGTTATCCTACTTAAAACACAATATGGCGGCTCAGAACCACAAACATCGAAAAGTGATTCATTAATATTACAAACTAAATTACAAACTAAATTGGTCGACAGAAATTCTAAGAAAATAAGCCTCGTATTTCTTCAGAACCAAGTCCTTCAATTGTTGAAAATACAGAGTTACTAAGTGTATAGCATATTCATGACTTTATTGACATATGTCACCGATACATCACTCTCTCACAAACTATGTTTTCAGAACAAATAGGCCTTGTTGCCATAGTAGCGAAGTTGTGGATTTTGTGGGTAGAATGATATATCTGTATGTTCTTTGTGTCAATACTTATTAAGCTTTGAGGGAAATTGAGGATGAGACAATAAGATTTGAAGTAGGTTATGAACTGGAAATGACTAGAATGTTGGTGCCGGTTTTTAGACCAACCAACGGTACACTAAAGTATTTTAGTCTTACTTATTAAATATATTATTATTTAATTAATATATTTATTTATTAAATATACATTTAATAAATATAATACACTAGCAGCGCCCAGCGGTTTCGTCCGCATTAGTCTCGATCTCGAGGGAATATCTGGATAAAAAGTATCCTATGTATGTGTTAATACAGGTTATAATTTATCTGTGTGCCAAATGTCATCGAAATCCGCTCAGTAGTTTTTGCGCGAAAGAGTAACAAACATTCATCCACCCTCACAAACTTTCACATGTTTTACATTAAGTAGGATTAATTAATATTAATTATTACCTATTAATAATTATATAAGTAGGACTCATAAATCAAAGATATCTTCATTACGACTTCATTTAATATCTCATTCGTACATATGTACACAAACTCACACCTTCTTCCCATGGGAGTAGGCAGAAACTACAGAACGCCACCTGCTACGATGCTTGCATATTCCGTTTGCTTCGTTTACGTTCATACATCTGGTCATACACGCACGCCGGTTGCGAGTTCTACGCACCTGACCTTTCTGAAGAACATCACCAATAAGGTCACTATATATCTTTCTAGGGAGTCTTTCACTCACATTTGCCTTGCTTTATTAGTCGCTTTTGAAAGAAGAAAGAAAGAAAGAAAAATATTTTATTTGGGACACGCACAGGAAATACAAAACATAATAAAAAAGGATAGACATAAGAAAAAAGGAACAAACATTAACAAAAATAAAAAGGAGCATTAGATTAAAAAAAATAATTAAAAATACCTGTGCGAGGCCAAAAAGGCCCCTATCTCAGCATGATGCTGCGATATTTAAAAATAAATAAATACCGCAGCGCTGGTATTCTGATAGGGCCCGCTGTGATGCCACGGACATATCTACGGACCTATAAATCCCACTAGGGGATTATAAAATAAATAAAACAATAAGAATAATAATATAAAACAATAAAAAAGAAAAACAAAACTATTGTACAATAAATTAAAATAATCGATGCACACCCGACACGACGTTCCAACATCACTTGTCCACGATGTGGTGACAAGCGAAGGGACGCGCGCTGGAGTGTATAATCTATGGCATCGGCTGTCAATTTATCTGTGCAAAATATCTATGGAGTAAATAGGTAAAGAAAATAAATAATTTTCCTTAATATGAAATTAATCCTTTAATATGAAAATAAATAGTTTTTTAAAATAAATATTTTTAATTCTTTTCATTCATTCCCTCAAAATTACCAAACAATCTAGGCATTTTTTTAAAATAAATTTTTGTCACTGCATCTTCTTTTAAACCGCAACCTACCATTCCTCCGCCTGTCATTCATAGTTACACCACACATGTCGCAGGAACGCATTTCCACAGTATTTATTCAAAATAAAATAGCTCATGTCAAGTAAAAATTTGCCAGTCAACAAGACTGCTAACGTGGCTAAACGGCCAGGGACTGCCTATTACTATGGCATGTCGCGGCATCTACATTACCACATGCGAATTACGCATCACATGGACGCCACGCTAAAATCCTGCATCGCGCAAGCAAAGTTTACCGCGCGTAGCATATATACAACGTCCCGACATCAATCGTCGGGCAGTTGCCCACCAGACGCAACACCCGTCTGGTCGGAGGATCATCCCTTTTCTATGGAGGATGTGTGAACTTTACACCCTGTTCCATCTTTGTCCTCATGCTTGTATGCATAAGCAATTTTTCTCAACCAAAAGAATAATAATACCACATATTTTTAAATTAAGATAGGTACTCGTAAACATACCCAAAAAAAAATCGTAATCAATTCGCATTCCTAGCAATTTTGACGCGACCTTATTTAGCATATTTAAAGAAATATCTTCCTAATGTAGTAAAAACGTGTTCTCAATACAAAACAACCAAATCAACGTCAATTGATCAGTAGCTGACGTCAATTTTCGCGTCAACGTAACATAACGTCGATCAGTAATTCAGCAATGAACGTGCAATTACGACATGGACATTTCCTTTTGGGAAATAGAGGAAGTTTTCATCTAGAGTTAGGTCGATGTTGCGGATAAATTCTTCCTTTTTTTGTGGAATTTGGACAGAAAGGGTTTTTTTACTGACATCTGGTCGCATAATTGAAAAATAATACCTCCGTTTTTTAGTTGAATTTAAACAGAGGCTTAGGATGTGGAATAAGTACATCTAGGTCTGTGTCAATAACTTGACTTAATGACTTTAAAAACACTCTGCGCATGCTATTTAAATAGCAACCGTGATAATAACAAAACATCACACGATAAAAACGTAATAATGATACATTAAGGTCGATACACACTGCCGCATGTAGCCGCATCAATCATCCGCTGACGGCCGCACTAGTCATCGTCGGATGTATGGAGTGTATTTTATTATTATTACCAGCATCAAGAAGTGTGTTACGGATTTTATTAATAATTCATAACATCACGCCAGTATTCCCCGAAGGATTAGGCAGAGGTGTAGGTATGGTAGGTCTGGTTTTGCCTCCGCGAGTAATTTTTAAGTTGATGGCATAATTACGTTACAAACATGAATTTGCATTTAGAATAAAAGAAAAACGGTGGGAGTTAGCTGAAGGGCTGAGATGGCGCGTGGCATCGTATAAAAATGTAAAAAACGTAAAACGATTCAGTGCATTATTATTTTATTTTATGTAAAAGATTTATGTTTTATTGAAGTACCTATATAGTGTCCCCATATTTTGCCAGTTATGTTTAAGTCCCATGTAATAGGGGCGAGCCTATTGCCAGCCGGACGCAAGTTTAGACTCCAGGCTGGTACTGAAAAAATCCAGATAGAAAAACCCGACCCGGGAACACTTAGCCCGACCGAATCGAAATCTTTTTACTACAATTTCAAATTACATCAAAACAATTTCAAAACTGATTAATTAATCTCTGGTGTGCACACTGTCTTACAAAACTAAACAAGATTATAAGAATTCCGATGATTAGAAAATAAGGTTGAAAAGAAAACGGATCATATTTCAAGGTTCATTAATTAAAAGCCGTCTTTGTTCTTCTTATTATTTCATTTTCGATAATAATCTTCAGATTTTTAGGATTCCGTACCCAGAGGGTGCCAAACTGAACCCAAAGCCTCCGCTGTCCGTCTGTCAGCGGGCTGTATCTCATGAACCGTAATAGGCAAACAGTAAAACTATCCACAGATTGCGTATTACTATTGCCGCTATAAATACAAATAATAAAACAAAAGGAAAATCAAAAAGTGGACGCCTCGTAATGCTCATTAAAAAACAGAAAAATATTTAAACGGCTGCTCATGAAATATGTTTTGATTGCTTTTTTACGGGTAAAATATGGGTAAAATTTCTCACCTCGCAATCTTTACGTACTATCAAAGACTATTTTTAGGTTTGCTTTGTTGGTTGGCAACGGAAGAGGGTCGAAGTTAGAAATAAAGATATTATATTTATTAATTATAATTAAACTACTTTGAATAACAAAGCCATCTTCAATAACTCCCATGGCTTAAACGAATCCATAAAAAAAAGTGTTTTCAAGTTTCATACATTGATTGACGGGATATTTAAATATTTTTTTATGTTTTTTTTTTCGTTTCTGCTGCATTATATCCAGTTTTAAAAAGTACAATATTAATCACCATTAAATTATCTATACAATGGTATATAAATTAAGTAGGTTCTGTGTACTAGCAGGAGTGTAACAATAAAAACAGTTGCAGAAAGGAGGCAAAACAAATTTTTCGATCGCAGAGCACTCTCTAATGCTTCGCATTATGAGACGTGCAATAAAGTAAAAAATGGGGTCCCCCATATAGAGAAATTGTTTTTTTTTCGGCGTTTTTTGGAAAATATTGTAGGTAGGGTGGTACGGGAAGCCTTCGTGTGCGAGACCGACTCACACCTCGCCGGTTTTTTTAGAGTTCCGTTCTCAAAAACAGACGATCTATTCCATAAAAATCTTACAGACAGCTTACTTCAAGCTCCCGTACACGTATGATTCACAATGCCGTGAGATTTTTGAGAATAGACCAGTAGAGATACTAAACCTGTCTGTCTGTATGTCCGTCTTGGCAGTTGGCACAGCGTTTAGCATGGTATCCTTTTAACCATTAAAATTCGTTGAAATTTTCACAGAATAACTGATAATATGACCTCTGCCTTAAGTGGGCAGGGGACATTGCTCGCAGAACTGAAGGCCGATGGGGCGGAAAGATTCTGGACTGGCGACCGCGTACAGGAAGATGTAGCGTTGGAAGGCCTCCCACAAGGTAGACCGATGATTTTGTGAAGGCCTTAGAAATCCGCAGGATGCAGGAAGTACGATACCGGTCAAAGTTGCGGTGCTTGGGGGACGCCTATGTGCAGCAGTGGACGTCTTTCGACTGAAATGATGATGATGACCTCTAGTAGGATACATAATTATAAAAACGTAACTTATAATAGTTTTAGTGGTACAGAACCTTTAGACAGACTGACCTGTTATAATATCTTGTTTAGGTTTTTTCTACCCACATAAATATTTCACGAGGTTTTTTTTCCTGAAACTGAACCCTCGCGCTCATTAGATATCGGACAGCATTTTCCTTTTTGATTTTAGTCAAGGATCTGTGACTTTTTAAAAAACGGAGAATCTTATGAGAAAGCCAAGACACTTATTGTATTTTTAACCGACTTCAAAAAGGAGGAGGTTATCATGTCAACTGTTTTTTTTTATGTTTGTATTTTCAGCGATATCTTCGCCATATTTTTACGGATTCTGGTGATTGTTTTTTGTTAGTTAAAATTTTGGTGGAGACCTGATGAAGATAGACGATGGAACTCTTCAATAAATGACGGCAAATCTCCCACGATTACTGCAATCACATTTGGGTCGCGTAAGTATTTTAGTTTTGTATGGGACAGTTGATTTTTTTTTTTCGCGATCTCGATGTTTGTCGCATTGAGAAAGTTGTTCAGTTTGATGATCTGTACCACTCTTTAATTTGACCACATCTTCCTGATACATACTTTTTAACAAATTTAGATTTCCTAGAAAATTAAAGTGAATTGACTAAAGATACCAAACATTAACATCACTACAGGCTTCGTTTGAAACCTGCAAATCAAAAATCAATCTGCCTATCCTTTTCACAATTATGTTGGGGTCCGCTTCCAGTTTAACCGGATGCAGCTGAATACCAGTATTTTACATGGAGGGATTGCCTATCTGACCTCCACAACCCAGTTACTGGGTAACACGATACCCCTTGGTAAGACTGGTTGTCAGACTTTCAGGCTTCTGACGACCCGTAACTACTGTCAAAGATCCACGATTGACAGACGGGACCAACAGCTTTGCGTTGGTACTTTCCGAGGCACGAAGGGGTCTTGGAATGTTAAGATGGTCACCCATCCACGGACCAACCCCGGCAAGCGTAGCTTAACCTGTTAGATCGACCCGTGCGGTGCATAAAAACGTATCTATTCACCCTCGGACTACCATGACCATCAAAATTACGACATGACTAGCTTCAGTTTAATGCGGGCTTTTTATGAATACTTAAAACAAAGAAATAATTGTATTTTTTTCTTCGTTATCCCATAATAAGATAGCCGGGCTATAAAATCCTCGGCTATTTCCCAAGGTAGGCTATTTTATCGCCCGGCTATTAAATGGGGTGTCAGCAAATAGTTATTTTATTTAAAACACATTCTGTAAAACGACCCTTTGAGATTTATTTTTATTTTTGTTTAAGCATTATGAGATAACAAAGGTTTGTTTGTTCTTTAGAAAGGTCATGTGCGTGGTACTCGCAACCGGGGTATGTGTATGACGTATAGGGCGTATGTGGCCAGTGTTGTAACACTTGTCGGTAATATTACGCAATATTAATAGTCTATGGCTCTGACATTCAAGTAATAGACAATCTTGACATATTTTTACTACTTGGCTACGAGGCTTTTGGCTAATTTGTGAAGCACATTTTATGTAATATGTTTTGGCATGTGCGTTTAGTTTGTGAAGAATAAACATTATTTCTTTCTTTTTTTTTATTAGATGTATGAATTAAATGAGTTATATTTAATGATTTCGATGAAAGTTGCAATATAGGGTTTACGGGGGCGAAAATCAATTTAGCTAGGTCACATATCTGGTAAAATTCGTTTTCTCCGTATTTTCACCCGAGCAGAGCTCGGTCGCCCAAAGTTTAGAACAAGATGGCTACCTTAGAATAATGACATGGCAGCATGGAATTAGTGTGTACTATACATAGAATTAGTATGAACTTTCCTTAAAATGAGCAATCTCTTTTTGCACCATAGCAGAGCTCTGTCACCCAGGTACTGAACGTAAACGGTATGTAAGGATTATAGCAAGTGGCGTACTGTAGTCTCTGTCTACCCCCATGGGAAGAGGGCATGAGTTTATGTTTGTATGCAGGTGTGCCAAACTTTAACTTAGTCGGATACAAAATGGGAAAAAAAATGGTCACCAGATCTGTTGCGTCAAGTGTGAAATTGAATAAACTCAAAAAACAATTTAAAAATGAATCACTTTGACTTTCCATACAGTTGAATAGCGAAGCTAAAGAAAATCGCTTGAAAATATTTTTAAACAACAAGTACTAGGTACTGAAATTTTGATTTTTGTGCGAAAATTGGCTAAACATGCAACGGCAAAGCGTGCGTAAATGACTAAATGTATGAACGAAAATGAAGCAAAAGGAGTTTGTAAGGAAACCACCTACCCCAATGGGGAGCAAGTATGAATGTTTTGGCTAAACTAAACCGTTACCAGTAACCACAACACATAAGTCACATTCATAAGTTCCTAAACCCACATTTTTCCATCGCATCCTTACAAAAAATCCAAAATCAAAATATTTATAAACATTTTTTTTTGGGTCGGAAATCGTCAAATAACTTGTCCCACTTTGGGTGGAGCAGGAGGGCGTGTCAGACTCTTACTGACTAAAACCCGTGTTCCTTCAGTTACCTCTATTGCCAGGGGCCACGGTAACCCTTTCGGACAAAACCGCAACCCTGGCAGATTTCACATAAACCTACAATGGCACTTATGTTAAATCAGAAGCTAGGTGCACGGTTCCAATTGGTCTTTTCTTGCGGAGAAGAGCCGTCAAGCATGACTCAAAAATAGTTTCCATACCTCCCTAAGTTTACTTACTTTGTAATTTTTTGGTTCAGTGGTTCCAGATAGAGATGAGATGGATTGTGACTAACAGACACAGGCATGTTACAGGTACCTTTGAAGGTACAGACATATCAGTAACCGTCAGTAAGACAGGCTTGAATGTCTTTGTAGATATTTTTGTATGAAAATAAAATAAGACGTTAAGAAAACGAAATTTTGACGAGAGGATTTGTAAAGGTCAATGCACAGAACGTTTGCATATGATGGATATGCCTGAGGTTCCTGTTGAAGGCTTTGAGGTCAAACTGTCTATCTGCCAATCTTTCTATTGAGCCTAAATTACTCACTGTTTTATGTCAAATTATTTGGTAAAGCCATTCTCATCTAATTCTTGTTTAATAATCTTAAATAACATTACGTCTGTACATCCCGAAATGTTAGCTAGTAATATTAGAAGTCTCATGAAATAGAGGGCTAGCCTAATACCATTAATCGAAATATCGGATACTAATGCCCAATTTCGTCCCCGCGAGTGCCCCAAGCGCTACAAGTGTGCAACCTATGCTAGAAAAAGCGCCGAATAGATCTGATATTGAGGGTTTCGTGAAAGTGCAAAGGACGAAGCGCCGATCGCGAACGAACAACAACCGCCGTGGCAAAGCTCCTATAGAGTCCGAAGTAAGCTTGCGTGCCACAAAGCCGAATACAACGGTGTACATCTCCCGCCTACACTACACCACTAAGGCGGAGGACATCGTGGTGTACGTGCGCCAAAAAACGAAGTACACGTCGAGGTTGCAGTTACTGGAGTCGCTCCGCAACGTCAAGTTCAAGGCATTTGTGGTACCGAATTGTTATCGGTGCGTCGTCATGGAAGAAGACTTTTGGCCACAGAGCATGGTGTTTCGTCGCTTCCGCGGATAGGTAATTACCACAAGACAGCACAAGGACAAGTTAGTGAAGTGAAGTGCTACTAACATAGTTTTAAGCTACCTATTTTAACACAAGTTTTCAAGTTTTGTTTGTATTCAAATATGTATCTTTAGGTTAAGGTATTTTTCTATGGGCCTGTGTTCAAACTCAAACTCAAAGCATTTATTTCAATTAAACCATTTACAGGCACTTTTGAATTGTCAAAGAGTCGGTCAGTTAGTCAGAAAGTTGAAGCTAATTGCTCATTCCAAAACGCAGATCTCTATGGAGAAGAACGGGCAAGAAACTCCAAGTGTCGCCTCAAATAAAAGGTATTATTATTATTTATTAATTTGACTAACATTAGGTGACACTTAAATAAGTGCCTAAATACTGACTTGGGGTTGCTGCTAAGAATTTCCTAACGGGATCTATATGCCAGACCCGGAGCTCGAAATAAGAACTCTAGGTTCAGTTGTCGCGTTTGCGACCACTAAACCAACGTGACTGAAGCTCTAGACTGACTACCTATGTATACTTAAGTTTATAGAAATTTCTGGATATTACAAATTTTGTCTCTCCTGGTTCCCATACTTTCCTAAACAGTATTTACGGTCGAATATCCAGCCCAATTTACATTGTAATCTATTATCAGTTCCATCTTCCTAGATTCAACTGTTGCTTATCTAAATTATACAGAGTTAGCTTCCAAAAGATTAATTACGTTATATTAATAGGTAGACGCTTAGCCTTGATATTCTCAACGATATCTTAGCACTGGACAAACAATTTGCTGAGAGCAATGACGTCGTTTACCCGATAGAGAAAAGGTATTTTTCTGTTTATCTTATTTATAGTAGGAAAAGCCCTTATTCGGATTCTGTAGGAAGAAGATAATTGACTAAATCCAATTTACAAGTCATAGGCCATCAACGGTCTTCAATTTGGTTCAATTCGTTCATCACTATGCTTCAAGATCTGTGAAGGAAAACATCGTTTGGAAACAGAGCCAGAATCAAATTAAAGACATATTATATAACATCCACTAACCCGCACTAAGCGTTCGTAGTGCAATTCCGGTAATAATGGTTGTAGATCTACTGTAAATTAAGGTAACCTATTAGTTTTATTGTAAATATTCGAATATTAAATAAATATGTAATTTATATTATGTGGGGAATAGGAGATGTGATGTTATAGTATAGAATATTTGATTTGGTGTTGGCAAAGAAATATAAATGAATGACAAAATATCTTGGTGTTCCATGTTATTTTCCTTGTTCCTGAAATATTGTAAATATATAGTTTTATTAGACAGTTTTAAAATATGATATTGGGGTAACGACTTTAAGATTCATTTGGGGATTAGTATTTATTTTGAGATTAAATAATTATATTCAAAATTAAATTAGTTGAGAGGTTGTTGGAGGCTTGAATCCCAACAGTGGAAATATAATAGGTTGATTATTATTTTTTGTTAAGAAGCATGCTAGCAGTGGCTTACCAGTTTAAGCGTGTGCAGTTCCCTATGAGCGTATGCTTTGCGATGATTAGCAACAAGGCACAGGGGCAGACACTGAAGCCTGCGGGTTTCGACCTCAAGACAAGCTGCTTCTCACACGGACAACTGTACGTCGCTTGCTCCCGCGTCACCAGTCCTGACTCTCTGCATATTTTGGCTGCTGAGACCAAGACTTACAAATGTTCGTAGTACACAGGGAAGATTTATAAAAATTTGGCTGTTATTGTAGTATCTTACGGCTTCCACGTGAACGAAATCGAAGGCAGAAAGAAGCTAGTAAAACCCAAAATGCAGGTATAAAATGCAGGTTTATTAGTTTCTTTTACGCATGTAGACTTTGCCCGAAACAACACGAAAAAAAACTCCTTGAAGTTTGTCAGCAACGAGCCTTTTATTATTTCTGGTGTCATTAAATTTACTTGTTATTGCTTTCTCGGAACAAATTAAATCTCATTCTTTACGTTTTTGTTCATTTCAATTCAGAATTTGTTCCAAGGTTTGGCCAAGTCAAAATAAAATTATCCTAATTCAATTCTTTGATACATATACAATCTCTAAATATAATCTGCTATATATTCAGCAAGATATTCGTCCTTAATAACGTTGATTTTCTTTTACTTAATAAAAATCGTAAATTCACAAAAAAATCACTGAAAGACAACGCTCAACCTAAACCGCTGGGTTTAGAAGCATGAAATTTTGCACAACAGTTCCTCATGTATTGAAAGTGTCAATATAGAAGTATTTTTAAACATTCATCCCCTAAAGGGGCTTAATAGGGAATTAAAGTTTGTATGGAATTTTATCATTTTTGTCGCTGGGAAATATCATCGGGCCCCACGGCTTGATACAAAAATATTTTTTTTAGAAAAAAATATTCACAGATAAATTTCTCTTACGATGCAACTATAAACTCAGAACAGCTAAACAAAACGTCTACTAGCTACGTCTCGTAGCAGTTATCAGTCAACTATTTAAACTGTTACGCGCTGCGAATCTTTTATGTGCTCGTACTATGCTCAGCATTATTTACCATTATTTATAAACCTCACGTACAGCCATTCCCTCTTCATTTATTCATCGTACTTCAAAAGAAATAAACACTGAAAATTTATTGCATACTTATCTAAAATCTATAGAAATAAAATTGCATCTTGATCTTATTCAGCTTTCAAGTCACGACAAGTTTTGCACATAACATAAATTCAAATAGTCAGGTCAAACGCATAAGGTCGACGGGTGAATGACCTTGGGATGGTATAAAATATAATATTTTTGGGGTGAAAACGATTATAGAGCTAACCTCAAATAAAGTATCGCGAGAGGAATTCCGACCAAGATTTTCGGTTCATTATCTGTTTACGGCAAATAGCTTTCAGTATGTTGTATCAAGTTAAAAGCGAATGGAAAGTGATTTTTTTTAAAACGATTATAATAATTAAATTTAAATCATAGTACGAGATACTCCAAAAAAAAAAAATTTTATTCCAGTGCATCATTATGAACAGTGTTTTATCTACGCAATGAACAGCATTGTCAAACTTTTATTGATTGAATACGAGGCTTTTGGCTGCTTTTGTATAGTGTATTTTTGTCTATTTTTATGTGCGTATTTTTTGAGCAGAATAAACAAGCTTTCTTTATTTTATTTTTTTTCTATTTATTATTTCAGCTTTTAAGAGCAAAATGTTGACCATTTTTTTTATTATAAAAAACGGAGAATCTAAATCTAGTGATGTAGATGTTAGCTCGTACCAAAGAAACTGTTTAATTAGTAAAAAATACTCCTTCGTGTCGCAGTCAACTTACTAGCTAATCTAAAAGGCTAGCAGCAATGGAAATTTAAGATATTAATTCTTACTTTAATTCTCATTCAAAGCAAACCGACTGCTGCTGGATATGTGTGGAAGAAGAATATGAAGACAAGACTCCCTCCCCATATAAATTGGAATAAGAGCAACAGAATGAAGACTCAGAGCAAGCGAAAGTGAAACGAATTCATTTAAAACACTGACAATTATAATAACCGCTCCTCTCTCACCCCTTACCCCACCGCCCATTAGATCAGCCACCGAATTTCCCCTGGGCCCCACTGAGCCCGTGGTGCCAACGACTCAAAAGTACAACCCCTGGCATTTGCCCATACGTCTGTCTTTATAACCAACTACTTGAGATTTGTGGAGTGGCTTAGAGCTAGATTTTATGCTGGCTGCAAGTTCACTAACCTGTTTATGAGACCAGGTATAAATAGAGAGCATTGTGCCTTGAAGTAAGGTTATACTGAAGTGACTGAAACGTAAGGAATAGATGTCAGACGAGCGGGCTCGTAAAACACATTATTGGTGTCCAGAAACAGCGACAAGGAGCCGCGGCATCTACGAAGGAGATGGTGGGACGACCTAGATGTCTTTCTTAAAAATTGGAAAGAAGTAGCGCAGACTCGGGGCCGATGGAAGGAATAGAGGGAGTTCTTTGCCCAGCGGTGGGATAGTACGGTCTAATAATCATAATAATAATGAGATCTGTCTATTATTACTGACAGGACTTTTGTCGCCAATAAGTCTGATATAGTGGTGATAGATCAGCTGTGGTCAAATAAATCCTAAAAAATTACAAAAGTGATTTCAAAATACTAAATAATAGTGGGGTGTGTAATATGGCATAATAACAGATGGTATAATATCACTTGAAATAACGATATAATTTCCATATGCTACTAGCTGCCCGGCCCGGCTTCGCACGGGTAGCATTAAGAACTTATTTACGGCGCACCTACCCTACCTACCCTACCTACCCTACCTACCCTACCTACCCTACCTACCCTACCTACCCTACCTACTCTACCTACCCTACTTACCCTACCTACCCTACCTACCTACCTACCCTACTTACCCTACCTACCCTACCTACCTACCCTACTTACCCTACCTACCCTACCTACCTACCCTACCTACCTACCCTACTTACCCTACCTATCCTACCTACCTACCCTACCTACCTACCATACTTACCCTACCTACCCTACCTATCCTACCTACCTACCCTACCTGCCTACCCTACTTACCCTACATAAACCTCACGGAGCCCGAGACCTTTCCAACGAATGCAAAACCGTGGAAATCGGTTCGTGCGTTCTGGAATTATAGCGTCAGGAAGGAAAATCCGACTTATTTTTATATAGTAGAAGAAAATAAAAACAAATAACCTAATTTCATGAGATCTAATGTTAAAATTCATATAACCTTCTTTTGCTCTAATAACATTTAGTATAACGTTCATTTAATATAATTTTCAATTTGTATAATGCTCTTTTTTATAACCTACAGTCGACCAAATTTTCACATTTACTTATTGTCAGCCAAAATTCTGTAATGAATAAGTAAATATCAGGAAACATCATAACTTATCTAACCCAAATGATTCACCAACAATAGAGGGGATCTGGCGTTAATGGTTACTGTTCTAACCTAACCTAACCCAAATGGCGACGTTCCTAAATTATATATTATATTATTAAACGTTACTTATTGATGTTGAATAGTATAGTAACTGAATATTATACTAATTGAATATTAATTCAAATGTGAATTATAAAAAAATGTACATTATACCTTAGGTAAAATGAAATTATATCAATAATTCATTATATAATTTCATCATTATATTTAAAAAAAAGTATATAAATGAAATTAGGTCATATGATCATTAGAACTTTTGTTATTATTTCAAACCTTACACACCCATAGTAGTGATGGGTCGACCATGGGCTTTGGCAATGTTTGACTAACATTTGATTTAATTTTCGTGTACAGACAGGGAACGTTAATATCTATACACAGTTTAATTTACTGCCGTATTGTCATCTCCAACTTGTCTAAGGAACTCTTGCGCAAAATTTCATGCTTCTAGACCCAGTGCCGTAGATGTTGCGTGTCTGTCAGTGAATGAATTTAACAAGAATGACTCCTAATCTCCTCGCAAGTGAGAAAATACTCCTTCCAAAAAGCACACCATTTAAAAATTTATATTAAAAACACTCTTTGTATAACAAGAAATGATCCCGAAACATAAATACCCTGGACAAAAACAGACACTGGACTAATTACTGAACGCGGAGTAACCCTTTGAGCTTGCGTAATTTTCAAACATAATAATGTTTAATTTGCATTTGGAAAATAATAAATTACTCTGCCGGCGGCGTCAGCCAAATTGGACTGTTTAGTTAAACATATCGTGGGTAATCGTGTGGTCAGCTTTTTAGAGTAATTTAAATCGACCTTGACATATGTTTACGTCAATAAATTACTCGACGTTTGGACATATTTTTACAGTCGTTTAAAGATATTTTTTTATTGCAGACTTACTGCGAATCATTACAAAGACCTAAATACGAAGATGGATTGTAATGATGGAATTATAAAGAAACTAACTTTTGCCCGCAGCTGCCCCCGTGTGGAGGCCGGACTCCACAAGAACATACTTCCGGGATAAAAAATATTTTATGTCCTAAACCAGGTTATGGTCTACCTGTGTACCAAATTTCATCGAAATCAATTCAGTCGTTTAGACGCAGATATATGCCAGTGACCTTGAGTGATTAGCTTGCGTATTTTGGTATTGCTCAAGTAACACGTCGTAGCGTCCAGCCAGTAATAGGACTCATCCATCAAGTAGCGCTGTCCCAAATTAGTCACATTATAAATTTGTTATACATAAAACAAATGGTATCTTAATAAAACACGTATTCTAAAATATCACTAATTCGATTATCTTTAAAATGGTGAACGTTTCAGAAAAATCTGCTTGATTGATTATCCGTGATTCTCAGTTTTTTATCCGCGTTAGACATAACTTTACAAATTAATTTCAATATGTAATATAAACATAATCTAAGGTATGCCTATATTACGTTATTAAGAAAATGCTTTAATTTAACATATTTTTTTTCCAAATCATGAACACTACTCGTTTAAACGTGATCTTCAGTATAAAATTATTAAAAGTCGGTTATCCTCGCTTTAAGGTGTGAAAAGTTAAAAGACAGACGAACAAACCTACTTTCGCATTTAAAATATCAGTATGGATACTGGGATTATTAGACTGATCAGAATCCCAAAATTACTCCGTGGCCTACCCGATTTAGGGTGTTAGTAAATTAAATAAAACTTTAGTTCTGTCAAAGGTTACTATTGAAATAAGTGCTACTGTTTGTAAAGTCTTCATTTATTAGGGTTCCGTAGTAAACAAGGAACCCTTATAGTTTCGCCATTTCTGTCTGTCTGTCCGTCCGCGGTCTAGCTCCGAGACTCTTAGTACTAGAAAGCTGTAATTTGGGGTACACATATTAATCACGCCGACAAAGTGGTAAAATAATATTACAAAAAAAAAATTGGGTCCCCTACTCGTAAAGTGGTGATTTTTTTTTCCTATCCCATGGTGTGGGGTATCGTTAAAAAGGTCCTTCAAAAATATTGGGAGTGTGTGAAAATCATTTTTGGATTCAGGGATCCGTTTGCGAAATATTAAGCTTTAAAGTGATAATTTTTGTTGTTAGAGTCAAGTGCCTGCATGGTAAATGGTTTGTTTTGGGTGTGAAAAAAATCTCAGTTGTAGTTTATATAACGAAATTAAAAGGAAAACTATCACAGCTAAGTAGGCTCTACAAGTTAACGAGTTATAATCAACCAAGTTATATTTGCAGTTGCAAAAACATGTTTTCCCATACATTCCGTATGGGAGAACATGTTTTTCAACTACAAAGTTTGTTTTTGGGATAAATTCATCCCAACTACGGAATCCTTCATTGTGCGTGGTCCAACACACACTTGGCCGGCCTTTTTAAATTACTAGGCCCTCACGCCCCTAACCGCCGCGGGAGACGCCCTGGGCGTCGGGAATCGCAGGCCGATTCCCGGCCACCGTAAGCGCGGGCTTGCGGACGGTGAGCAATGGGTAGTTCGCCGTCCGATAAGGACCAGGCCCGGGCCGACGGCGCGTTGTGTTCCACGCGCGCCTCCAAGAGATATCAGGAGAACTGATAGGGTCCGCTAGGGCCGATGCCTGCTGGGGTTGCGAAGAAGTCCGAAAGGGATATCGTGGCCCCCGGAACATGGCAACTGAAGGAACACGGGTGGGTTTTAATCAGTAAGAGTCTGACACGCCCAGAGCGGGAGAAGTTATTTGATAATATTCCACCAAAAAAAAAGCTACTATTACTAAATCGCACCTACATGTAGATAAGGGTTTTCAGTTGCTTATAGCTTCAGGATTTAAAATGAGCCCAGTAGAGGTTAAAAACTGAAAGCTCATAGCAGGTGGCAGCACAGTTGTACGTCTTTAAACCGCCATTGTTGTGTTTATATTTACTTTTGTGTCGATCACAAATTATACGAAAACTAGATAAATATGTATGAGACTTGGAGTGTAACACTATTAAAAGACGAGCTAAGGACAGGGAAAGCGTCTTCTACTGGTAAAAAAGCAGCTTTAGTGGAAAAGTCAATAAATTATGAACGTTTTATAATTTATAGGTTATTTTGTGTTTGTTGACTTTAAGTTCGTTTTTTGTTAAGGACTGGAGGCGTTCAATAGAAATAACCTAATCAGAGTTGAAAGCCAACTCAGGCGTGATTTTTCTGACTGAAAAACTTCAGAGATAGCACTTTTAGCACTGATCTAATATGATAATATAAACACACTCATACTTTACTATAATTTACTTTAGGCGCGTTGAGAATTTTTGAGATGGGACTACCAATGATTTCGCGACACCATGACGACACCTCATTTTACGTACCGTAAACGCGATTGTGCTCTTTATTTATATTAGGTTACGGATCACTCATACTTTACTATAATTTACATAATATCACATCACAAGTGCCTGTATGTAATGAAAACAGGCTTAATTCTCTTGGGAGCATTACCTTTAGACCACTTTCTCCCATAAAAGGCTTAAAGGATAGCACATCATCGCGACGAAATATCGGATTCCAATTTTTTTCGGAGAGCTTTCTCCCACAGTTTTCTACTTATAACATCTTTGACATGGGTCCCCGTATTTTTACAGTAAACAGCTGTGCAACTGGGCTCAATAATAAATTATGCATAAAAGAAGTCGCTTGTTTGAAAAAAATATATATATGGCTAGCTGTCAAATTATTAGACGCCGGAGATCAGCGCCATCTGAAGTGAGCAGCTGGCAGGTTTTAACCCCATTTCAATGGCATTCTAAAACTGATATTATGTTACACCTTTTCTTTGTTCATTTTGTAGAACGTTCGATTTTTGAAGTGAAAACTTTAGGCGCGTTGGGAATTTTTGAGATGGGACTATCAATGATTTCGCGACACCATGACGACACCTCATTTTTGTAAACGCAATTGTGCTCTTTATTTATATTGTGTTACGGATCAATGTTCTATGCAAGTATTTTTACTTTAAAGGTTTCGGAAGTATATGTTTTTGTAAAGGCGATTGTGCTCTTTATTTAGAGAAGGTTACGGACGAATGTTCCATACAAGTATTTTTCTTCCACCGATCTTGTTTAAGTTTTCACTTCTGTCGGCACTCCACCACCACTTTTTTTATAGTTACCTAATATGGAAGGCCACTGGTGTCTGTACTACAATGATTTTTTCATTAATACTTGCACCAATGATATACTTTTTTCAGTAATGTAAATTTTTAGGTTTCCATAACTCAAAAGGAAAAAACGGATCCCTTATAGGATCACTTCGTTATTTGTCTGCCAGTCTGTCAAGACCGTTTGTCTCAGGAACGCGTGGAGGTATCAAGTTGAAATTAATATCAAATACGTAAGTTTATGATCCCTTAGAGCTCTAAAAAAATCAAGCTTCTAAGTCGACGCAATAAAAAAATACGGCAATTTATGGGTCATATTTTGAAACTCGCAAATTAATCAAAACCTACAGAGTACTTCTCGTTGACCTAGAATCATGAAACTTGGCAGGAAGTAAGGTAAGTAGCACATGTAAAGAAAAAAGTCCGAAAATTGTTAATCTGTTAGAACATGTTTTTAAACTACAATGTCAAGTTTGTTTTTGGGATGATTTCATCCCAACCACGGAACCCTTTATTGTGCGTGGTCCGACACGCACTTGGCCGGTTTTTTTACTTGGAAAAATGGTTTTCGTGAACCTGAAATGTGTTTTTTTCCGATTTTTTATTTTGTTATCTTTTTTGAGACACAATTTTATCTAACGTATGCATTTCACAAACTTCTCGAAACTAATGCATACTAACAGCTGTGACCTTTTTCCCCTCGGTTAGATTTGATGACGTCACCACTCCGATGCGCCATTGCAAGGTAATACCGTATCACCAAATAACGAGCGGAAAATTACACTCACGCTATCGAAAATGATTTCCAATGAATATATTCTGTTTTTTCATGGGGCTCGTGGATAAATATTAACAGCCGCACGGGTCGATCGAAGGTAAAGCTACGCTTGCCGAGATCGGTCCGTGGATGAGTTAGCCATTACATATCGAGACCTCTCCATGCGTCGGAAAGCACGTTAAGCCGTTGGTCTCGGCTGTCATTTGTAGATCTTAGTCAGTCAGGTAGTCAGCAGCCCGAAAGTCTGAAAACAAGACTTACTAAGGGATATCGTTTTATCCAGTAACTGAGTTGTGAAGGTTAGATAGGCAATCCCTCCATGTAAAATACTGGTATTCAGCTGCATCCTGTTAAACTGGAAGCCGAACCCAACATGGTTGGAAAAAGCCTGCGCAGATGATGATATTCCGTTTTTTCGACAACTATAATCGTTTTTTCGACAACTATAACCGTTTTTTCGACAACTATAACCGTTTATTCGACAACTATATACAAATCAGCGTTTAATAGGTAATTTATCGGATAGACATTGAATTGTTCCGAACAGACCAATTCACGCGGATGACATTTCATGGAGTTTTAAGTAAAGGGTAGTGAAAATTCATATATAAATTAACTGTAGCCTTTACAAGTTGACTGAAGCATACGTTATGTAATGGCCAAAGGTCTGTATTTTACTGCTGGGGCCCGACACACCAGTTTTACGACTTAATAAATTTTGCAAACTTTGACGAGTCTCTGTATACGTCACTGGTACTATGCAGAATCAGTCATTCTCGAAAGAAACCGGATGGAGAAGATAAAAAAAATAAGAAGAGGGTTCTAGGTAAGAACGGGTGTTTAGTTCAACCACATTTTGCCAGTTAAGTATGTTTCAGAATAAAAGAGAGCAAGCTAATTGCTATAATATTAATCAGATAAACGTCTAGAGTTACTGCAAATTACTGGGAATTTTACATATCTTCATAAAATAACGCCTTCTTGCCGTGGGAATAGGCTGAGACTACAAAACGCCATATGTTACGACCCTTACGTACTCTTATACTGGGAATTTCACTAAGGAAAATTCCAAAAAATCTTTTCCCGACCCCCCGAGGATTGAACTCTGAACTCCACTGTCGACAGTCGCACTTGCAATCACTAACCCAACGAGGCAGATAAAGAGGAAAATCTACAAGTTTTTTTCTTTTCTTTTTTCGCATATTTATGAGTTAGGGGAGATTGTTCAGTGAGATGGTTCGGGATGAAATAATAATGTCTAATTACACTGAACAAAAGTTAAGAGAGAATTAACATATTTTAGAAGGAACAGGATTATTTTGAAGCAGTTTTTGTCAGCGATTCTTTGTTTTGTACAAATTTTTGGATGTACAATACAATTTTATTTCGTGTCTACTTTATTCTTGGTAATTGTTGGGATTTTGAGAAAAAAAAATGGAATAATTCGTGAACATCATGTTTGCAACAACATAAAAATTAGGCTATGCCCATTAAAGCTTTAGCAGGATTTTAAATGATCAATGTTACATTTAACAAGGTTTTTTTTTGCTCGCTTTTTTTCCTCTAATAGGTAATTATGTCTGTATGTGTGTGTAAGGAATAATTAATATCAATGTTAATGGACAAAGAGGGAGAGATGGATGGATTAAGTGAGGAATGATATGAAAGAAAAGGGAGTGAATGATTGCGTGTAGATTGACAGGGAAGAGTGGAAGAAGAAAACGTGTTGTGTAGACCCCAAGCAACATGGTACAACGGCAAGAAGAAGATGAGGTAATTATGTCTGTATCCCAAAGCAAAAGAAAAGATATTTAACAAAAACGAGGCATGTTTTCTATAAAAGGTGCTGATAAACTTGAGCATTCATTTGTAACAGAATTTTGAGTATGTGTCGTTTTTTAAATTTTCGAACTGAACAACGAACAGATCCAAGCATAGAGCCAAAAATTGCTATGAATATTTTCACGGTCATTCTAGTAATCAGTGCTCGTCAAAAAAAAAAAAAAAAACACTCCACGAAGATTGAAAAGCTCGAAACAAATTTACTGTCCTTTCGCTAGAATGCTCGCTAGAACGCTCGCTAGAATGCTCGATAGAACACTCGCTAAAACACTCACCAGAATGCTCGCTAAAACGCTCCCGTTTATCTTTCTGTAATGTAACCTTCGCTAGAACGCTCATTACAAGTGAATGCTCAAGTTTATCAGCACCTGACACAAAAAAGGTGCAAATAAAATTTTGTGTTGTGAGGATTGAGTTGATGACCGATTTGGTTCATTAGTTGTTCATATTTAGAAAATAAAGTTAATGTTAGGCTCTCCACTTAGCAGAAATCAGGAAATACCTACCTATAGGTATTTAAATTAAACATTAATAGTTAATGGCTCACTAACTTAATATTCATCGCTTCACTATCGTAATACTCGCTATTATTCGCTTAGTTGAACCAAAAATAAATTCTAGGCATTTTCTAATTTAAATATTGCTAAAATTAGTCTGAAAGCGGACAAAATATTCAGCCATTATGAAATCTGGTAAAGGATAATTATTCAGAAATCCTATTAGCATTTTAGTGTAACAAAATTTCCGCTACTACAGGATGTTACACAGACTATTATTATTTAATTTAAAATAGATTTCTTTTGTAAATAAACACAGTAATTTACTCTAGTGGAGTATTGAAATAAAATGCAAATTAAGTTGTTAAATTATTTTTAACCGACTTCAAAACGGTGTATTGTGTGATTTCAACTAGATTACTTTATTTTTATTTGAGTATTTTCAGCAAAAACAACTCCCGCGTCATTTTTTTTTATTTGATATGTTAAATAGTTTATTCTTTTTACCAGACTGTCCCAGGAGGAAAATATTTTTCGAGAGTATGTATGTATGTCTATTTCTTTGGCACCCTCTGTAGCCTAAACGGCTTGATGGATTTTAACAAGTGTGGTGTCGTTAGATTCGTCTTAATTGTGGAAGTGTCAAAGGCTATATTATATATATATATATATTGCATCTGAAAATACAAAAAAGGGAGGGGTAGGTTTAAAAAAAAGAAATACATTATTGGTATCAAATAAAAGCTAGTAATGAGACTATATATAATTTAATAAAACTAAAAGGCTTGAATTAAAGCAAATTATTAAAAAAAAAAAACAAAAAACCCGACTGCAAAAACACATAACTGAAAAGAGAAAAACAAAATCTACACCATAATACGTACGTACGTCTTTTTACATATTTTTTGTTCCTTTCTTCTTGTCTGTTAATATGTATGTGCATAAATGGTTAAATAAATAAATAATTTCAGGTTATTAGTTTGTCTCGCCTGCAATACCAAAATTCTATAGATTATAAAATGCTTGTTTTTCTCGTTTCAGTTATGTGTTTTTGCAGTCGGGTTTTTTGTTTTTATTTAAATATTTTTTATAGAGATTTGATTAACTGTTTTAATGACGAAACCTTGAGCTAAAAATAAAAACACAAAAAAAATATTAAGACAAACGTATATTCTTTAGAGTCTTTTCTAAAATAGCCACAAATCTGATTTACCAGCACCCCGTACAAATACCTAGTCATGTTGAAAAATGCCTGATTTCCACAAACAACAGCGGCATATGTAGGGTAGTATGTAAACGCACATTCAGAAACTCTTACTAGCATATATTATGTATACCTTAGATTATATGGAACACTTGCGAGGGAGAAACACGGATCATAAGTCAGAAAATGTCGGTAGGAAGAATTGGAGAAGAATGGATGTGCTCTATTTTATGACTCCTTGAATATATTAGTTAAGGTAGAATAAGAATATTCAGGCTTTTACGGATAGATACCTAAATAATACAGGTATTTGTTTCGTTTCATTTTAACAGCAGTGATGATAGCCTACTGGTGTGATCGTCGGACTGCCAAAGTCATAGATCTCGAGTTCGAACCTAAAGCAAGGTATTGTATAATTATTAGTTGCTTCAAAAACGGTGAAGGAAAAAAAAACGTCATGAGGAAACCGTCATGCCTGAGAGATATTTCTCGATGGCATGTGAAGCCAAGTCAGAGGCCAATGAGTGGCATAAAAACTCTGACAGCAGGTAAGTCACTAACCACACGGAAAAGAAAGAAATACCTAGGTATCTCAAGATTCTAAAATGCTTGAATTGGATCTGCTGTTCCATGTGGACTAAACGTTTAATGATTGGTTGCTATTCCCCAAGACATCAATCACAACAGCCAATACAGTTATCTATGATTTTGGCAATGATAGAGACTTGATCAAAGTTTCTGAAACCGGAGACCACTGCAAGAGCATTATTTTTATCCTTACATATTATAAAACAAATTCCCCCGCCGCGTTCGGCTGTTTGAACGCAATAAACTCAAAAAGTACCGAACGCATTTTCAAACAGTTTTCACCAATGGACGAAGTGATTCATGCGAAAGGACTTGGTGTTTATTCATTAAGGTTTTGTGTAAATTGGCTGAAATAAGACGATTCTTGTCGAAGATGTCGGAAAAAATTATGCCGACTAGGAGCTTGACTGGCGTGCGCCGCGTAAACCGTTAGAGAGAGATACATCAAATTTATGTTATGCAGGATTGAAGATCTTAAAATGTTCAACAAAAAAGTCTGCTATGGCAAATGGCTATCTTCTAAGGATGATCCACAGTAACCATTATTATCTTTCAGAATTTGATTAAAAATTCCATAGTTATTTCCGAAGCTATATTGACCGGTATCCTTATCAAATAAAATACGTTATTTACATTAAAATATTCTTTGACATAATATCATTTAAATGAATGGTTTAAAAGATATCACAAATTCAAAATTACGCGAAACAAAATAATTAGGGTTGGAGTGCAGCGGTAGGAGTCAATAACCTTTTTCGGGACTATTAGGTATGTAATCCCGGTACTGCCTGGTAGTACGTTCCCGTGGGATATTTTCCGACATCCACTCGGGCGAAGCCGCGGGCAAAAGCTAGTAAACCTATTTTTGTTTTTGCGATTACGTTGTTGGTTTCATGAAGAAGATTGTTCAGTTTTTTAGCATTATTTTTATAACAATTATAACACCTTCACAGAGTTATCCAAGTCACAAAGTCTAGTCAAATTTACAAAAAAAGTATGAAAAATCTCTAAGCCGAATTACAAAGAATTATATAATATTAAGTAATATAACAATTATTGACTGCCTCATTGGTCTAGTGGTCGCAAGCGCTACTGCTGAGCATGAGGTCCTGTGTTCGATTCCCAGGTCGGGCAAAGTGTTATTGAGTTTTTCTATCTGAAATTATTCTCAGTAGCAGTTCGGAGTCTGGATTTGTGCACGGTTGATGACAACTGGCTCGCCCCCTATTACATGGGACTTAAACATAACTGGTGAAATCTGGGTACGTAAAATATTACCTCGAAGTTACAGTGCACAAGAACAGGTAACGGAGTCTAGTCGCAACACGGTGACACTGCAATGGATAAAAGGACACAGCGGATGGCTAGGTAACGACGAAGCTGACGAACTTGCTAGAGGATCTAGCACGGCAGTCTGTGGACCCGAACCTATCGTACCAATCCCTTTCAACCAAATACGCAGGTGGCTACAAGAGTTCACCCTCACACAAGCGGATTACTGGTGGACCTCGACACCGGGCTGCAGGCAGTCCAAGGTAGCTATGCCATCCCTGGATAGCAGGTTAACCAAGAGTCTTTTACGCCTGGAAAGGAACGACCTGCGCCTGGTGACGGGGACCATCACAGGACACTGCTCGCTAAACAAACACTTTCACACGATAGGCATAACGGATAGTCCTCTGTACAGGGCGTGCATGGAGGCTGAGGAAACCGTTGCGCACGTGCTCTTTGAATGCACAGGCGTCACCCAGATTAGAACAGAAACCCTCGGGTCACCCAGATCTTTCACAGATGTTCTGAATAGACCAGGAGTTTTGATTAACTTCTGGAGGGAGGTGGGCTGGTTGGAATAACCCCCCAAGCGGCCGCCATGGCCCACGTACAATGGTCCACCTGACGGACTAAGTGCGGAAACCAAACCCCATAACATAGAACATAGAATGTGGGTGTGCCTGCTACAGCGACACCTCTGCCCAACCCTTCGGGGAAACAAGGCGTGATGTTATGTAATATAACAATTATTCTAAACATGACAACTTTTATTCTATCAAATCTTTTAAACACATCTAATATGAAAACATCTTTCTGATACACGCTGTATATTTATTGTTTTTTTTTTATGTCTCTGTGGTTTAGTGATTGTTTTAAATCCTGAGGGTCAATTCCCAGTGGGGGCAAAATTTTCTGCTTGATTTGGTTGGAGGTAGGACTTGTTCTAAGTTCGCCTGGCTAGCTACCACCATCTTATCTAAGTAAGTCGCCATAACAACGATGTTAACAGCATTGTTGCGTTTCGGCAGTTAGAGGTAAGATAGCTAGTTCGTCTGCGGTTATGGATTCCGGGTGAAGCTCGCTTCCACCTTCGGCCCGATCATCACTTACCATCAGGTGAGATGCAGGCTAAAGACTTCTCCGTAGAGGTTAAAAAAAACTGAAAAGTTAGTTAATGTAGAAAATAATCACCTGGCTAACTTTTCCTTAACAGAAATCTAATAATCTCTTAATAATTACTAAACTCATTACCTTTGGCATGTTTTAAAAACAAAATACAATAAACATATACATTTTTAGCTTCAAACGACGAAGTCACGTCTCCAGAGCTTAATTTGATACATTAAGCCAATCAAAAATGAACTTTATAACTAACGAATTAAAGTTTCAAATCGTGTAGCTTCAATTTATGAGTAATTCAGTTAAGGCTTTTATTTAAAAGGGCTTTTATTGAAAACATTGTCGTATTTTATGCCCGTATAGTCTTTTTTAGTTAGAGTGTTTCGTGTATAATTTGTGGACAGTTTATTTAACTCTTTTTAAAGTTTCGCAGTGCCTTTGCATGTCAAACGTTTTGAAAATGATCATGTATTTTTATAAAAACCTAGCCTTTTTAAATGGATGGCATTGTACTTTTTTTTGGATTTTAATTTGACCGTTTTATTGCAGACTTTTGTGAGAAAACACGTAGTTTTATATTCTCGGTTTAATTATTCGCGAACCTGTTTATTAATTGAGAAATAAATTTCTTTAATCACAATTGTATTTTGCGTGAAACCTACTGCGTAGATAATAAGGTTCGTACGATATGGCAATAACGTAACAAAACCGACATTCAGTATACATCCCTGCCTGTCCCTTATAGGAATCTTTCAGTGGTATTTACACAGCAAAAAAAACACCATTTCTACATCACCACCACATCGATATGGGTGGACGACATTGTTGCCATCGCGCTTAGAACTTGGATGATGCTGACACACGGGCGTGGGGATTGGCACAAGAAAAGAGAGACCTATTCCCATTGGATTATGACAACACCATTCATATAAAAATCATAAATACTTATCGGAAAGGACATGAGTGTAAGACCGTTTGTCCACAACACCGTGAACGGGACCTCAACGAGAACGAGATGACGACGCCAAAGTAGCGATACTTCATTTACTATAGCCACGTAATCTCGTTTTTCGTTGTTGCGTCCCATTCATGGTGCGGTGGACAAACAGTGTAAGGTTCTTTGTCCATCGCACCCTGAACAGGACGTCAATGAGAAAGAGATGACGACGCCGAAGTAGCAACAGTACATTTACTATGGCCGCGTAATCTCGTTTCTCGTCGTCGCATCCCGTTCACGGTGCGGTGGACAAACAGTGTAAGGGGTGTCATTTGACAACGAAATGCAAGTGTGACGTTGGCGCGCTTCGACAGAATCTAGCCTGACGTTTGTGCGAGTCGACAAGGGTGCTACGATGGCGTGATGCAGCTCACTTTACCAGCGGACATCGTACGGACAACAATTGCCTGGAAACTATTCAACGTTTCGTTTTGTAAATTTTGTCAAGTTCATATTTATATATGAACTTGACAAAATTTACACAATTTTTTAACCTAAAAATCAGTGATCAAGTTCAGACTTTTCTTCATCACATGACCATCTTTACATATCGAGACCCCTCTGTGCATCGGAAAGCTCGTTAAGCCATTGGTCCCGCCTGTCATTTGTAGATACGGGTAGTTAGAAGCCCAAAAGTCTAACAACCAGTCTTACCAAGAGGTTTCGTGTTACCTAGTCAATAGGTTGTGGAAGTCAGATAGGCAGTCGCTCCATGTAAATACTGGTATTCAGCTGCATCCGGTTAGACTAGAGGTCGACCCCGACATAGTTGGGAAAATGATGAGACTTTCTTCTCGCCCGCAACACACATCTGACGCCAAGAAAAATGTTGAACGGTGAAGATTCTAGCTCCAATCGGCCCCCTGTCCCGACATACATATTAAAAGATTTAGATTTTTATCCAAAACCCCATACGTTATGGGGTTGTGGTGGCATCTATATTGCCACAAACGAACTACGCATCACACCAACGTCATGCGAAATCCTGCATCGCGCAAGCAGAGTTTACCGCGCGATCAGCAAATATAACTTTCCGACATCAATCGTTGGGCAATTGTCCACCAGACACGACGCCCATCTGGTCGGAGAATCCTCCCAATTCAATACAGGATGAGTGAACTTTACATCCTCTTCATACTTCTAAAGGGTAACGGGCCATAATTCTTCACTAAAGCCAAAAATTGCTTCAAAAACCAGCTTACTGATACCATCCCTAAATGTGTCCCTTTTGTCGAAATCCAAAAGCACTAACGTGCTACTTAGCAGCTATTATGGCCTTAAATAGCTCCCGAAGGCTTAAGATGGCCGAGTATGCTCGTGTAATTCAGACAACTCCGTGAAATATCTATAGCCTCTGGAAGGCTTTTTGATAATAAGATGAGGGTCATGTTATGTTGAGGAAATGAGTAGATGTGTGTTTTATTTAGACAAAGAAAGAAAAACAGTTTTTTTTTTACAGGATTATGTGCGTACAAAAATATAAAAGTAATCATAAAAATAAAACAAAATATATCTACATATTATTATATAATCACGAGCATAAAACAAAAATAGTAGTCAACTCCAGTGGGCTCTAGTGGGTGCTCCGTTTAAATTACTTGTTGATTGAGATAATTAAGTTAGTATAGTTGTTAAGAGTTTCACGCGACCTCATAAATACTTAAAAAGTTTGAGAAATCATAAAGTTAAGGCATGAATCGAGCTTAGATTATTTTTCTGTTATCGTGTGATAAATCTATGGGGACGAATTTCTTCAAGATTTTGCACAAGCAAGGTACTTTTCGTTTAAAATCATTATTTTAAACGAAAAGTACCTCATCTCATCATTATCATCTCATCATCTCATCTCTATCATTATTTTAAAATCATCATTATTAATCATTATTTCACCAACGGAAACCAATATCCACAACCGAATTCGTCCGGAAATACAAAAGTAAATTAAACAAAAATACAATCACTCTTAATAACATACTTACAATACACACACACATCATCATCAATACAATAAAACACAGTAACAACACACACACACACACACACAGTCTCACATACATTCAGAACAAATGAAGATCGGACGTACGGCACGAACGAACGTGACAAACTCGCTTATGGCTAAATGATGGATGTATAATGTATTGTATACGTCCTTGTTTTGGAGATAGACAGGCAGCTTAGTAGTCAATTGTATTATTTAGAATCGATTTATTACATTAGAAAAGATCGAACTGATTAATCAATCATAATAACAACAAAAAAACCGGCCAAGTGCGTGTCGGACCACGAACAATGAAAGGTTCCGCTTTTGGGATCACTTTATCCCATAAACAAACTAAACATTGCAGTTGAATAATATGTTCTCTCATACGTCGATATACGCCACGGTCATTCTCCAACTGCAAATGTAAGTTTGTAATCGCAATTTTTATTTTTTGTGTGATAAATCTTCATATGAACGATTTTTGGACTTTTTTCTTTATATGTGCTGTGAGACCTTACTTCCTGCCAATTTTTATGATTCTAGATTAACGGGAAGTACCTTGTAGCTTTTGATTTACTTGCGAGTATCAAAATATGTCGCATACATGGCCGTATTTTCTTATTGCGTTGACTCAAAAGCTTGATTTTTTTAGAGCTCTAAGGAATCATAGACCCACGTATTTGGTATTAATATCAATTTGATACCTTCACGCGTTCTTGAGAAAAAGTGTCTTGACGAACTGACGGACGGACAACGAAGTGATCCTATAAGGTTTTAGTTTTTCCTTTTGAGGTACGAACCCAAATTTTTAAGAAAATAACCATCTCACAGGATTGTAAATGTGTAAGAATTCTGGAATTCCAAGGCCTAAGAACTTATAATACTAGCCTATAACTGTCCCAATGCAGGGCAAAGGCCTCTTCTCAAATAGAGAAGGCACGATAAGACTATTAGTCCAAGTTGTCTCACGATGTCTTTCCTTCACCAATGTCAGTAATATCCAAGATAAACCCAGAAAGTAGAATGTACTGTATATAATTATATATTTTTTAATTTTGTACTCACTAGTTTCGGAGATAAGAGAGGGGATGGTCAATTTTCATCTATTTTCTTATATCTTTAAAAGTATTTAATTTAAAACGAAAAAAATAAATAAAAAAATATTTGAGTAATAATATATTTGTTACACGCGGTACAGTTTTCAAAACTTTCTTTTTAAATTTTCCAATTTGCCCCGAAAACTGACCCCCATATTCAAAATTCTTTTATTTACGTTACACGTCCGTGTGTGGGTCACAGAAATCCATATGCGTCCCAAATTTCAACTTCATCCAGTGGATGCGGAGCAAATTGGCAGTGACAGACGGACACATAGACACACGAGTAATCCTATAAGGGTTCCGTTTATTCCTTTTGATGTACGGAACTCTAAAAATAACAATCCGAATTGGAAAAGTAAGCCTGACTACCGAGCTTGACTAAATAATACCTACTGTGATCTACATATCTACATACTTCACATGGTTGACGACAGCACGTGCCATCTTTGGATCATCCTCACACATATCTTATAAACTTATAGGTCGTTGTTCTCTGCAAATAAGCTCCAATACTCTCCCGATTTTCATTATAGACTTGATACGAAAAAACCGAACCTAGAATCCAATAACAACCTAAAAAGCCTAAAAAATTACGTATTCTTTGTGGAACATAAGCTTTTATTATTATTCGTAGAACATAAGTCAATTTTCTCACTCCGCCACCGAATCATTCAAATAGAAAACAAAATGAAAGAGCCGTGTTAGTAATGTGACAATATGACACACGGCCGGATGACGCGCGGGGCGTGTCACGGACTAATGTCTTCTTGTGGTGCGATTTATGAGCGATGGCGGTAATGAATATTAGGGCCTTGAGGATATCCCCAACCCCCTAATATTCATTACCGCCATCTTAATCTATCATCTTAGTTCGTTTTTTAAATTCCCTTTGATCTTTAGACTAAATAGTCTAAAGATCAAAGGGAATTTAAAAAATTCGACGATTTTAAAAAGGTGGCTGGGACAGTTTGGAAGGCGGAGGACTGCAGGGTGTTGTGTGAAGACTGTAAACTGCAACAGGCTGAGTTCATTGAATTGTAAAACATAATTGGATGACACTTGAGTAAACGTGTTAACGTGTGTCGCCGAAAATATCGCTAAAGAAAAATGTCTGTAGCAGAAAAAAATGGGCGACCTTGTCACTGCGCCACTGGGCCAATGCGAATCGCGAATAGAGTATTTAGTGCTCCGTGGTTTTTGGCATGCACACACAGCATCATCAAATAGGTACTTAGAATAAGTATTAGTAAAAGTGAGTATACACTAGAGCATTTTGTCGAGCATTTCCATGTAATGTAACGTTCTTACAAATGGAACAATACAAGCAAAATCTCAATTTAAAAAAGCATTTCCTTGTAATGTAACGTTCCTGCAAATGCTCGGCGAGTGAGCATTTACCTGTAACATTTATTTCTACCTCGCGTCATTGTAACGACCTGCCCTCAGCCCGCGCACCTCACCCCGCGTCGCTTCTCTCCGCGCCTTTGCTAGATAAAATGTTACACCAATACGCTCGTAGGTTTTTGAAATCAGGTTGTAACAAAACATCGAGCGTCGTGTTCGAAGTGCGGTTCGATAAAATTCAAATATGGAGAATGCTCAATATTCTGTTACAAGTAAATGCTCTAGTCTATACTCAACTTTAGGATGATCGCAATAAATTCAATGTTATATAGCAGTGTATTTTTGCAACGAAGTTCCTTATCGCGCGTTACGAAAGGGGGCTAGACGGAAAAAATTAAGACCAAAACTTGTAACGACACTTTTTGCTATAGTTATAAGCCGTGCAGCGTGCGCGTGTTTCTCTGTCTGTCTGTCTCTCTCTCTCTCTCTCATAGAAAGCAAGCCAGTTATTTTTCGCATTGAATAGTGTGGTGTCGCGACGATTATTTTTGTTGAGTGTATACAGATTTTTTGTACATAATAAATAATAAATATCATTATAACTTAAAAAAAAAAAAGAAATATTACAATTCCTTCACTAATTAATCGAAATAAACTTCGTTCCATCCGGGTGTCCCTTGACACCTCTCACGTTTTTTTTTAAGTGTGTGATCCCTACATAGAGATGCTGTATATACCTATACATATATTTAAAATCTGTCTACTACGTAAGTAAATATCAAAGCCACGAAGTGCTAAAACGTCATTTGAAACAATAAATAATTTGTCGAATAAATTAAAAACATGAGAGAATCTTCTGATTGGGCCATTATTTTTGAGAAGCCCTGTATAAAGTGAGGCGGACAGCTAACTACCCCGCGTTCATAAACCAGATTATAATGCAGTTTTTAAACCTGAACCGATTACCGGTATGTCAGTTATTGTGGTGTTTGCTTGACAACCTATTTATCCAAGTTCTTGTACTTAATTTATAGCTAGCGAAGGCACAAACAATGGCTTTAATGTACAACAATTAATGTACGCCATTCATTCTTTTGCTGTCTGCAGGGAAATAGGTATCTTATACAATATGTAAAAAAACCCTGTTCGATCCGAAAGGGGCACATAATAAAATATGTACTGCAATAAAATTACCAAAAAGTAATAAAAAATCTTATTATTATTGGAAAAAAGTTAGTTGTATTTAAAATTCGCATTTTTGGTACCAAAATTACCCCAAATCCATTAAAAATGTGCAAATTTTCAACAGGGGTCATAACTTATGACTTGTAGACACCCGCTAAACGACGGCCACCCGCGCCACATGAAATAACCTAGTAAAAATTCCCATTGAAAAAAAAAATGTAGCAATTTTTTTTTCCTTTTTTCTTGTAAATTTCCACATAAATAAACTCTCAGTATGATACCTAACAACACCCTCACAGATCGGATAGGGTTTTTTTACATGTTGGTTTCTTTGAAGGATAAAAACAGGAATGAAATTATTCGGAAAAGAACTGGACTTACAAATTTAGCTTGCAGAGTAAACAAGTTAAAGTGGCAGTGGGCTGCCCATGTTTATAGAAGGACCGATAGCCGGTGGAGCAGACGAGTCCCGGAGTGGAGGCCGCGTATCGGCCAGCGCAGTGTGGGACGCCGCCAGCTCGACGACCTTAAACAGGTGGCAGGGACAGACTAGATGCGGAAGGTGGAGAACAGTGTTGTGGCTCATCTGTGAGAGCCCCATTTCCAGCAGTGGACTATGATAGGCTGAGTTGATTGAAGTAATAGGTATATTTGTGTAGTACCAAAGTATTTTTTCGTGTTTTATGCCTGTTCTGACGACCCGTAACGACTGACAAAGATCTACGAATGACAGCCGGGACCAACGGCTTAACGTGCTTTACGAGTCACATAGGAGTCTCGGTATGTAAAGACGGTCACCAATCCACGGATCAACCACGGCAAGCGAAACTTAACCTGATGGATCGACCCGTGTGGCTGTTATTACTTAGCCAGGAGCTACACACAAATTACCAATAATGGTAAATGACAGGTATTACCTACTAGCGTCCACGACGTCGTATAAGTCCACGACTTCATCTGCGTGAAATTTCTTGTTCTCCAACCCACTGCATCGCATCGCATCGCCTGCCCGCGATATTACTTCGTTTTTGATTACCGTTCTTTCTAACTTTTTTCTATTTTCTCGGCTCCTACCGTTATGTTAAATAGATTAAGCGCGTTCAAAGAAACAAACAAAAAACACTCTTCAGCTTTTTCATTACCATAAATATAGATATAGATTTACGTGTAAGTATTCCTCCGACTCTTAATAGGCGTTTAAAATATTATTATGTACAATTTGATAGTAAACTAGGCTTACTAAACTCATAATAGAATTTATCCAAAAGATATTGGTAGGTTGTAAAACATATCAATCTTGGGTCGGCTTCCAGTCTAATCGGATGCAGCTGAATACCAGTATTTTGCATGGAACGACTGCCTATCTGACCTGCACAACCCAGTAGCTGGGTAATACGATACCGCTTAGTAAGACTGGTTGTCAAACTTTCGGGCTTCTGACGACCCGTAACGACTGTCAAAGATCCATGAATGGCAGCCAGGACGTCGGTAGTCAGGAGTCTCGGTATGTAAAGATGGTCACCCATCCACGGACCAACCATGGCAAGCGTAACCTGATGGATCGACCCTTGCTGTTATAGCCACGAGTTTCTAGGTAGGGTGTAAAAAATATGTATTTGCTAAATAATTGTAATTTTTATGCGTTTTCAAATCGAAAATCGCCCCCGCTTCCGCTTATAACTTACATTTTACCATAACCGTAGCTATCAAATTAACCGGCAGATTACCCCTTCGGCTTGACTTACAAACAAAGTGCGGTATACAACAACGCGAGGACGTATAAAACATAATATCTCACTCATTTTGATTTATAGGTGTCTTTTATAAGCGCCCAAGGTTTTGATAACTAAATATTAAGATATTTGGTTCAACTTGACAAGACAGGCTTCCAGATAGCAGCAGCAGTGCGTGCCATTAAAGAAGAGACTTGACACACCACGTGATTTGACTTGCGCAGTAGATGATTTATAGGTCTCTTTAGCGGTATGAAGTTTGCGCCGGGGCGTCATCGAGGCGGGCGGGAAAAGCGCGGGAGGCGCGGTCAAGTCTCATCTTTCGTGGCGCGTATTGTACATCGTATTTAATGGTTTTGGCGCGCGTCGACAGGTACTTCAACGCTCATTTACTACACGTCAAAAACCGCGTGCTTAGTCGAAAAACACGATCAGGCAATTTGATAAAAAAAAAAAAACTCTTCTACACTTTAAAAATAAATAATGTTTTGAAAATCGTAGTTCGACTCGTCATTCTCATTTCAATGCTTAGTAAAAGTCCAACTACCTTCTTACTTCTTCTCTTGTTGGCCACAAACTAAATGAGACCTCATGCGGTGGTGCAAAGATTAGTGTCAACTTGGTTACTGGTCAAGGTGCGCCGAACCTGTACGTAATCCCTCGCCCCAAGACTTCTGCGTCAACGTACGGCAAAAAAGATTTTGAACATACTTTCTCGAAAAGTGTATCCTATTGCACCTCTTTTAGGTTTTCAATGACATCTGTCAAAATTATTTATGTTTTTTTTTTTCTTTTCTTTGCAAGTAGGATGCTGAAAATCGACGATTGAGCATCTGTCATTATATCTAAATGTACTATTTTTAGGGTATCTTAAAAAGAAAAACGGAACACTTATTGGATCAGTCGTGTGTCTGTCTGTCCGTCTCTCAAAGCCAATTTGCTCCAAATCTAATGAACTGATTAAGTTGAAATTCGGTACACATATGTATTTCTGTGACCCAAATACGAACGTGTAACGTAAATGAATGAATTTTGAATAGGTCACTTTTGGGGGGCAACATGAAAATTAAAAAAAAAACTTGCTAATAATACCCTGTAACATATCAAATGAAAGGGCTTGTTGCGAGGATCTTAAACGTATTTTTTAAATAATTTTAAAATAAATACTTTCAAATAAATTCGATGAAAATTGACCATTCCACCCCCCTTTTCTCCAAAACTACTGGACCTAAAATTTTGAAAAAAAAAAACATTTTATGGCTCTTTACTCATAGATTACAGGAAAACCTATAAGAAGTCTATGGTCTTAAAATAACATGGTAAATCCCTATATATCGTACATACAAACTTAAATATTTGCAGTTGGAATGTATGGGAGAAAATTTTTTCAACTACAATGTTAAGTTTGTTCTTGGGATAAATAAATTCATCTCAACTACGGAACCCTTCATTGTGCGTAGTCCGACACGCACTTGGCCGGTTTTTTTATTTTTCCAGAGCTGTATGAAAGTTTGATTTCGCTGAGTTTATTACTGCGACTTCATCAGGCAACGCGTACAGAGGTGACATCAACTGATGGATGGCGGACGCTTTACCAAATAAGTCTGTAGTATGTCTCCAAAACCTTTCAAACAACACGCTTCCGCGACCTCCCATCACTTATACATCAGCATAATGTCAGCTCGTTTGTCTGTAGCTATCAAATTAGCCGGTGGATTGCCCCTTTGGTCCACTAACAGACCTTAATGCGTCCACGTCGGCTTTATGAGCCGTTTACAGCGCAACATTAAAGTTTTTTACTCGTCCCCAACATGCTAAGTAGGCTGTCTCAAGCTTTTGGCGATTTGAGATGAAACTGGACAGCTTGGTAGCTTATTTTGTTGTGTTTTGTGTAAAATAATCTGATTTATTATTCTTACGAACGCGCCATCTCCACGAGCGATAGAATCGCAGCGATAGCCGCGCTGCGGCGCCACGCCGTGACAACAAATCATCGCCAGGATGATATTGTCGTGTGGACCTCCATGCTAAATTGTGCATGTGATTATGTACTTTAAATTGATATTATTGTACTAACTTAATGTTTATCATTTAATTGTGCTTTTGTGTATTGTGTTCCTTCTTCTGTGTTGCAACAAATAAATGATTTATCTATATACCTGTCGCAGATGGATTGTCGTCGAATCCGCTATTTTATATACCGCTAGCTGTTTTATAAAACAGCTCCATTATGTAAAACAGCTGAACGACGTTTAGCGCCATAATTATTGAAATTTGACACGCAGAATTGCATATACGTTTTAATATGCGCAGTATGAAACTGTCATAACAATCTCTAATAAAATATCGTACTGATCATAGTTTTGTGTGTGAACAGGGCCTTAGCGTTTCAATTGAGTAGGTAAGTGTGGTAACACATAATTTGTCAGGTTTTTTTTTGGGTTGGAAAATTATCAAATTACTTATCCCGCTCTGGGTGGAGCGGGAGGGCGTGTCAGACTCTTACTGAAACCCACCCGTGTTCCTTCAGTTGCCATGTTGCCAGGGGCCACAGTATCTCTTTCGGACTTTTCCGCAACCCCGGCAGTCATCGGTCTTAGCGGACCCCGTCAGTTCTGATGACATCTTTTTGAGGCGCGCGTGGAACACAACGCGCCGTTGACCCGGGCCTGGTCCTTATCGGACGGCAAACCCGCGCCTACGGTGGCCGGGAATCGGCCTGCGACTCCCGAGGCCCAGGTCATCTCCTGCGGCGATTACGGGCGTGAGGGCGCGAACTTTGCCTCTCCTTCTCGTATTTCACCTCCTCCTTTGCGAGCATTACAGCTTCGCAGAAGAAGGTGAAGGCCTCCCATGCCCTCTCGCTCCGTACCATGGCCTGGACCAGGGCCGGACGCGAGAGATCACCGCCGCCGATCGCCTCCACGAGGACACGGTGATGCTCCGCCCAAGCCGGGCAGACCTTCACCGTATCCTCTGGGCGATCCACACAATGGTGACACCGGCGCTTTTCCTCCCGCCTTATCCTGAACAGGAACCTTCCAAAACAACCGTGTCTGGTGACGACCTGCGCCAGGCGGAAAGTGAGGACGCTTTGGCGCCTCTCTAACCACTCTTCAAAAAGGGGAATTGTGGCGTGGCCAAACTTGTCAGGCTTGTCAGGCTTGCAATACTGTGTGTAGCCACTTTATGTTAGGTTGATACTGATGACCAGTACCGTTCCATTATAGTAAGAAAGTGCCCACAAACAGGGCAATTTTGACAGTCAAGTTCATTGATAACAGGACACTACATTAATGAAATATCTACGAGTACTTCTATATTATCATTTTGATAACAGCATAAAAACGTTTATACAAATTGAAATAACTGTGGCAAAATGATAAAATTACTTTTTCAGCAAAATCTGTATAAATAGTCAACATTAATAAACCCAAAATCATAAACATTAGGGACCATTTAGGAACCACTTCATCAACACGTTTAGCGTAATTACAAAACCGGCTTATAAACTCTCGTTACCAGCTATTAAAAGTATCATATTATGAGTTTGTACTGTAAACAACGAAAATCTTACACCCACACAGAGTTAGGTATAATTATCCAATATTGTGTACCAATAAGTAATTATAAATCTACTTAACCCGATAATACCAGGGCAATTAATAGGCGCCACTATTAATTGCCCTGATATTACGAATTACAGTAACGAAAATAATTACAAATTGAACTATATACCTTAATAATTATAATTATCTTAATTTCATATAGGTAATTATAATTTTTATAATTACCTATATGAAAAACAGATGATTTTATATAGCCTGTATAAAGTAACTAGCTGCGCCCCACGGTTTCACCCGCGTAAGTCTCGATCCTGTGGGAAAATCGGAATAAAAGGTAACCTATTTCCTTCTCCAGGTCATCTACCCATGTGTCAAATTTCATCCAAATCCGTTCAGCTGTTTTAGCGTGAAAGCGTAACAAACAAACCCACTTTCGCATTTATAATATTACTAGCTTTTGCCCGCGGCTTCGCCTGCGTGGATGTCGGAAAATATCGCACGGGAACGTACTACCAATACCGGGATTACATACCTAATAGCCGAGGAAAAGGTCGATGACTCCTACCACTGCGCCCGCGTTGCCGTCAACCATAATTATTTTGTTACGCGTAATTTTGAATCTGGGATATCCTTTTAATCATTCATTTAAATGAAATGATGACAAGGCATATTTTAATTTAAACGAAATGGTCAGTTTGTAACATAGTTTATTGGATAAGGATTAATATAACACGGTCAAAATAGCTTCGGAAATAACAATGAAATTTTTATCAAATTCTAAAAGATAAAAATGGTTTTTGTGGGTCATCCTTAGAAGATAGACATATGCCATCGCGTACTTTTTTGTTGAACTTTTTAAGATGAACAATACTGTAGAACATAAATTTTATGTAACTTTTTACACAAAACCCTAATGAATTATACACTTAAACCTTCCGCATTAATCACTCCGTCCATTGGTGAAAACCGTTTGAAAATCCGTTCGGTAGTTTTTGAGTTTATCGCGTTCAGACAGACTGACAGACCGACAGACAGACAGACGCGGCGGGACACTTTGTTTTATAATATGTAAGGATATTAGTTAGGATTAGGATAATACATATATATTTGTATATATATGTTTCAATTGAATGAACAAGTCTCCGAAAGACTGAACAAAAAAAATGCCGGAAAATTACTAGTACCTGCTCAGAGGTTGCAATTATACAGTAGAAATGCCAGTTGTATGACAATTAAAATTTATAATAAATTACCACCTGCCCTGAGAATGTTACCAGTTCATAAGTTTAAATGTAAGATGTTTGCTTGGCTCTTAGACATGTGTTTTTATTCCGTCAATGAATTTTTAAATCATACTTTTTGACATTGTTAATAAGATCTTAATAATGACAGACATTATTATGAATTCTTGGACATTGTAATTTTTACTCTGATTTTTATTCTTTTATATTTTGACATTATAATTTATTCTTTGACACTATGATTAATTTTTCGACGTTATGATTTATATTTTTGATTTTTAAATAATAATATTTTGACATTATAAATCATGCTTGTAATATAACCAGTCTTTTAATTTGTCACTAAAATTATTGAATTTTTATAAACTTAATACAAAACATAATTTTATATAATATTCTAATAATGTACCTGGTTCTGATCCGCATGTACCTAGCTTGATAGTTAATATTTCTACACCAGCAATGGTATTTTATGTGAAACAATGTTCAATTTAAGATCTCAATGTACGATAAACTGAGAAATAAATAAATTATTATTATTATATCTTCGTTTGATATGTCATACGATGCAGTTTGAAAAAATTTTTTTTTTCATTTTCTTATTTGGCCCCCATAGTGACCCCATACTCAAAATTCATTTATTTACGTTACACGTTCGTGTTTGGGTCACAGAAATACATATATGTGTACCAAATTTCAACTTAATTGCTCCAGTCAATTCGGAGCAAATTGGTTGTGACAGACGGGAAGACAGAAAGACACACGACTGATCCTATAAGGGTTCCGTTTTTGCTTTTGAGGTACGGAACCCTAAAAAAACGCCGAAGAACACATTTTTGTATGGGACCCTTTAATGGTTTACTTTATAGAATTTTTATTATTTGTTGTTATAGCGGCAATATAAATACATAATCTGTGAAAATTTCAACTGTCTACTATTACGGTTCATGAGATACAGCCCGCTGACAGATGGACGGACGGACGAACGGACAGCGGAGGCTTAGTAATAGCTAGGGTTCCGGTTGGCACCCTTCGGGTACGGAACACTAAAAGCGTCACACAGACCCTAAGTAACAAGATAATGTAAATATACAACATACCTACTCGAGTATGGAGGCAAGGCCGAGTAAACACAAAAGTGCCGAAACTCAGACAATGATGTTACATCTTACTTAAGTTTTTAACGGGGCCGAGAAGTTTGTACGTCTTCAGCCTTCTATTATGTTTACGAGGTGAATAAAACTAGCTGTAAAAGTAACACATACCTAGGATGAGTCTTGTGAAGATAGGGTGAGTAATACGTTGAGTGGAATGATAAATGGTTGATATTATAGCCCTCGGGAGTAAGTGTCAAATCGTGTCCTCGATCTGTGGACGATCGTCTTAAGGCGATAACCAACTTTTAATGATTTTATACTGAAGATCACGTCTAAACGAATAGTGTTAATGATTTGGAAAAATATATGTTAAATTAGAGCATTTATTAATAAAGATTATGTTTATATTACATAGAAAATTTATTTTTTAAATATGTCTAACTCGGATAGAAAAAAGGAATCACGCAAAATCTATCAAGCATATTTTTCTGAAACCTTCATTTTATTACATACCAACTAAAAATCTATTTGACTGTCAGTTATTCGAGGTTCACTTCACATAAAATACTCATCATTATCTGCCTAGCCTTTTCCCAACTATGTCGGTCGGCTTCCAGTCTAACCGGATGCAGCTGAATACCAGTATTTTGCATGAGCCTATCTGACCTCCACAACGCAGTTACTGGGTAATACGCAAGACTGTTTGTCGAACTTTCGGGCTTCTGGCAACCCGTAACGACTGTCAAAGATCCATGAATGACAGCCGGGACCAACGGCTTAACGTGCTTTCCGAGACACGGAGGGGTCTTGGTATGTAAAGACCCATCCACAGACCAACTCTATCGACATGTGCAGCTGTTATTACAGCAGCAAACCGATTAGACTTGAAGCCTGCATACTTGAAAAGGCTAGGCAGATAATGATTCCTAGGGATGCATTACTTTTCCCTAGAAAGGATGGTTCACAGGACCTTGATGGTATGTGATGCCACACAGACTGGCTGATATTGCTACTAAGGCATTACAAGCTACCCTCTTATAGGAGACTACTGCCAACAAGAGAGATAGTGAATTTAAGATAACATCGATTGAGGACAGTGACCCAATTTTGAAAGATTTTTTATCCAAAAAGTTAATCAAGCATAATGTTTCCATTAACACCAGGTCCTGGCCAATCTCAACTAACGAGGATTTGTTAAATACGAGCCGTAGCTAGTAACCGCCGATGGCTAATAGCCGGACGGCTATAAAATTGATTAGCCTGGCTTTAGTTTGGGATTCGATTCCAATTTTATGGGAATATAAAAGTAAAATTGATTATTTTTATGCTGGGCTGGTTTTATGCTTATAAAGGTTTAGTGGGGTATCGTTATCAGGTTAATTAAGCCATTTTTAAGGGCCTCCGCTGTCCGTCAGTCCGTCCGTCTGTCTGTCAGCGGGCTGTATCTCATGAACCAATTGTGTATTTCTATTGCCGCTCTAAAAAAAAAATTTGGTTAAAATTTAAAGGGGTACCCTCTCATACATGAAACGTGTCATTTTTTTACTAAAGTTAAAAACGTAAATATTGTATGTTTGTAGAGAACCCTTCGTGTGCGATTTTGACTCGCACTTGGCCAATTTTTGTCATTATATTAGCCTATACTTTATGGTCTACTTTGAAGAATAATAACTACCTGGTATAGTAAACTGAATGGTGTCATGCTCAATAGCTGTTAGGTACACTACTCGCAGACTCACTATCATTATCTTACAGTTTCATTCCAATTTTCCAGTATGATGTTAACCACATCTGTGGTCTACTGGTAAAATCACCTGTCTCAGACCCAGAAGTCAGAAAATTTTGCCCCCGATCGATCCCGGGGTTCGATTGGGGGCAAAATTTTCTGCTCGGCTTGTTCTAAGTCCGTCTGGCTAGATGCCACCATCATATCTAAGTCTGTCGCCACGACAACAATGTTAGCATTGTTGTCTTCGGCAGTTAGAGGTAAGAAAGTCAGTGCCTCTGTGGTTGAGGATTCCGGGTGAAGCTCGCTTCCACCTTCGGCCAGATCATCATCTTACGATCAGGTGAGATGAAGACCAACAGCTTCCCGTTGTGGTAATTTAAAAAAAAACCATAACATGTGACTGAACATGGTGATGGCATCCAAATGTCTCACACACACTACACAACCTTTTAACATGATCCCTTAACCACTAATTCCCACAGAGCTATTCACTAGCCATTTAACCACAAACAAGAACAGTTACAGGTCCTCATAATTCAAAAACTTCTACCAAGAGTTATAGCCCTAAAAACTTCAAAGTCAAAGCTGGGAACACAATTCTACAATTAACAAAGATCATTAGCCAGGAGATTACACAAACCTAAGAGAGAGTGCCTTAAATATAATAATATACATGTTTCATTAGGGGGGCACACAAAAGGATCACATGAGGAATCCTTCGTTTACGACTGTTAAGCGCGGTTTACATTGTTTTGGGGCACTGAGTAGAAAATTGTAGAAGGACCAAAAGTAACTAACAGAAAAAAATACCGTAACCAGCTCCGTAACACCAACGCTTTACGATTAGGAGAGAGACAGACCCCTGAAAAGACAGATGGCGTGTTCTTAGTAATAGTGGGGCTGCTTCTACATCGCCACATGCCTTCTTTGATGCGTAGTTCGCATGTGCGCCACACAAAAAAAAATCTGACGTCCATAAATCCTGCTTCGCGCAGTTAGAGTTTACCGCGCAAACACCATATATATAACTTTCCGACTTCAATCATTGGGCAGTTATCTGCCAGAAATGACACCCGCCTAGTCGGAGGATCTTCCCTTTTCTATAGAGGATGAGTGAACTTTATTCCCTGTTCCTCATACCTCTAAATTGGTGAACCCGAATATGAACGTCATAGGGTGTCGTTGGCGCTCTTTTGGGTACAAAACCCGAAAAACGGATAATCTAGCTATAACCTCTGCACAACCTCTTTAATAGTATTGGTACAAGTAACATACGTTACTCTTAATTCTGCAGAAAGGCTGTGCGCAAACTAGGGTCAAAACCGTCTTCAGTCACGTACAGATTTTTGCTTTCCACGCTGTTCATCTATTTTCATTGCTCGTCATACTTCCTAACCTGACATTGGAAACTGGCTCAATATCACTTCTGCCGACTTTCAAAACTGTCTATAAAGGTATAATTCCGTAGCCGACCGCAGGTGGCAACTGCAAGCGTCGTGTCGCCGCGACACGACTTTCTGTGAATTTCTATGAAATACTTTCCGTAGCCTAGCGACACGTCGGCGTCGTCTTGATAAAAATTCATAGAAACCAGTCGTGTCCGGCGACACGTCGCTTGCGGTTGCCACCTGCGGTCGACTGTGGAATTGTACCTTTATTGTTCTAATTGAAATAAATGTTTTGACTTTGAGTTAATTTATTCATACTCCGTGGCCCATCGTAATAACCGCCGATCAATTCTGTGTAAAACTCACCGTAAAAACTTAGGTGAAGGGAGCTTTAAGTGACCTGTCAATAGTGTATAGGGAGCTATAAGTGTCCTGTCAATCCCTAGTACTGTATTTCTATTTTTTTAATGTCCCTCGGCAAACTTCGTGTTTCGTCAGTTGTCAGATTTCACTTGGTGCAGACCGGACGCTCTCAATCGACTTGGAAGTAGAAAGAATTGTTAATACTTTCTATGTTTTAATGTAATTTATTGATAAACTTTAATGTAATTTATTTTAAAAATGGGAGGAAAGCCGCTAAAGTCGCAGGCACGATAGATACGAAAATAATTTTACAGCTGTATATAGTTCACACGGAAATCAAAACAAATCAACAATAAAGTACTTAGTTCTGAATTCAAATTATTATACTCGATAAATCTAATAATTGATGGACATGGATATTAGCGTTCGTTTGTATTCGGAAATCCGATGATACCCGAGGGACATTAAGAAATAGAAATACTGTACAACTGGGACTCACTACAACTGAGTTTTCATGGTGAGATTTTTACACAATGAACCGGCTGACCTTCTGTTCCCCCACATTCCTATGCCACACTCTCGCGGGTACATTATTAGCTTAAAACGTCACGTATTCACCCTAATAGAGACGGTAAAACTACTTACAGTTGAGCTATAGACCTTTTGTGCTAGAAACACTGTGCTATTTTACTTAAACGTAGTTTTGACCGACTTCTTCACGAGGATTTTTTCCGGGAAGAGATGTTGTTCGAGGTCGTAGTTAAAGTTAAGTTTGTTTTGGGCTAAGAGATGAGTGGGAGTATTTCTTAGAAGGGCAATAAAACATAATGATTTCAAACACCGCGAGCGCTCTTTGGGCAAATCAAATAGCGTGCCCTTCCCCAGCTTCCTGTTACACACTTCCGTCCCTTTTCACGAAATCACTCCCACATATTGCAGGAAAGCAAGAGGAAAGATGTTCAGGAAAGCGAGAAGAAAGATGTAATACATCAAAAACACTGCAAGATCCTGAGAATCCAGCCTAGAACTAGTATCACACTCTTGTGAAACCCAAAACTTCCACTACAATACTCTAAATCTAACCAAACTTCCCTAAAGATTCAAAAACTACACCCACAAACACAAGAGTGGAAAGTGAGCCAGTAATTACGTACTATGATCGATAACTGGCAGGCGCCAGCGAGTCTGAATACGTGTGTTATATAAGTGGCAGGCCAGAGTGATAGACGTCAGCGGGTGCAAAAAATTTATGTACTGAATGTGTCCACAGTGAAGTGACAGATGACACAAAGTCTGTTTTATCTGACCTCATCAAGATCTGTGGCTGTTACGTGTTAAACATCTAGTTGCCAACGGCGGACATTCTTGACAATGACACTACGTATAATAGTTTAAATAGTGAAAAGTGTTTTTCGTAGATGTCAATAAAAAAAATGTGCCACCCCAAAACGTGCAAGTACTCGTATATGATATGATCAGTGATAATGGCCGCGACTTATGAGTTATAGTCGTGAGTTCGATCCCAAGCAGGCCCTTTGTGTTAAAAATATTTTCATCACCACTGCTCTCAAAACGGTGAAGGAAAACGTTGTGAGGAAACCGGCATGTCCTTTTAATAGAATCAAAAAATTCAAACACGTGACATCCGTCAATCCAAACTGGGCCCGCGACATAGATTATGGCCCACTCCCTCTGACAGAGAGGAGGTGTGTGTACCTATTGTGGTATAGCAATTTTATTCTAGATGCATCGTCTTCACATATAATTATTTTACTAATGTACGTACTTATACAAACTATTGTAAAACATTTTAAAAGAGTAACGGTGGAGTTTCTTGCCCATTCTTCTCCATACGAAAACTACCTTTAGGAAGGTGTGACTAGAATCAATTATATTATTTTGTAAATTTTGACGTTCAAAAGAGCCATACATGGGCCTATTCGAAATAAATGATTTGACTTTGTCACAGCAGTGGGAACATTATAAGCTGATTATGCTACTTGCATATAAGAACTCGCCATGTACTGTGGTCACAAAATCGCGATCGCCGCGCCCGCGTTCATGTATCAATATGGTCAAGGCCTAACAGTTCTTATTCTAACACGAAAACCTTGCAGTTAGTTTTAACTCGATATTTCTTGGTTAATGTTGATAGGTTTTGTTATAATTGTGTCAGGTTGTGGTTTACTTACTGTGTTAAGTAATTGTTTCTTCGGTTGATGCATTACGCTTGATTTCTTTCAGGAATAGGCTGAGGTATTTTTGTAATAGAGCTTTTAGGGTTCCGTACCTCAAAAATAAAAACAGAATCCGTATAGGATCACTTCATTGTCCGTCTGTCCGTCTGTCAGTCTGTTAAGACCCATTTTTTCAGGATCGCTTCGAGTTAAAAAGTAAAAAATCCAGAGTGATTGTAGAATTTTTTGACAGTATCACCTAATGATATAAGATTGTTAATTGATTCAGGCGTGACCTTGCGAAAAACTATTTCAAAATACAATAAACGTTGATATATTTAGTAACCTGCTCTGCGACCAACGCTCGGTGTGGCAACACGCCGTGTTTGGGTTTGCGACAAGTCAATCGTCATCCTGAGGATGCCACGTTGAGACGTGTCGATTTCTTACAGGGTTTTTCATAGCTCTTTAGGTATAGTTAAGCGGAACAGGTTACTAAATACATCAACTTCTATTGTATTTTCTAATGATTATATAATTATTTAACTTTACCCACTTTGCCAACCTAGGAATAGCCCCGAGACCTCATAATCACAGCGACTACTAAACCAAGTAGGCTGTTATTTAAAGACCACTCATCATTATCTTGCTCTTGTTCTGCCTCGTTGGTCTAGTGGTCGCAAGCGTTACTGCTGAGCATGAGGTCCTGGGTTCGATTCCCAGGTCGGGCAAAGTGTTATCTGGTTTTTCCATCTGGAATTTCTCAAGTCTGGATTTGTGCCCGGTTGATGGCGATAGGCTCGCCCCCTATTACACGGGAGTCCAACATAACCGGCGAAATGAGGGTGTACTATAGGTACACTTCTGCCGAACCCTTCGGGGAATACAGGCGTGATGTTATGTTGTCATCATTCTTTTACCCTTATCCCAATTTATTTGGGGTCAATGCAATGGTATTTAGTCTCAACGGCCCAAAACTAATGGACCGCGGGCCATTTTACCGTAAACAAAAAATCGTCTACGTTCTAAAGGACAGGTGATAAAATGATTTCAAAATTAACTTAAAAAGACAGTCGCATTCATTGTCCTATAGTTTATGAATTTTAACTATTTAAATATTTACTTATTTGAAATCAACTAAATAAACAGAATACATCGTCATAATCGGTTGGCACGACTTCAGGTAGCTAGCTCAACAATGAACCTTTAAAATAAGAATGATTTTTATTAAATGTTATTTTTTATTTTTTTAAATTTTATAATTCGTTGATTTGTTTCAAGATAAGACTGATTCTTATTTAATTACTAAATTTAACTTTTGTATACATTTTTTATTATTATTGATTGTTTTTCTAAAGAAGATAATATAAATCTAAGAAAAAAAAAAAAAACAAAATTGGATTTTAACTTTTTCACCCGAATATATTTTATGCAGTTTATGACATTGAATCGGTTTACAAATTTTTATCACCGGTCCTTTGGAACGTAGACTATTTTTGTTTATGGCCCAATGGCCCGAGGGCCATTCGGTTTGGGCCGTTGTCGACTAAATACCCCTCTATTAGTTGTCAGCTCCCCCTTTCTAACCATATTATCCTTTACACACTTTATCTTTGATTTCTTTCATTTTCCTTTACTCTTATTACCATCCACGACCACGTTAAACCAGATTCGATTAAACTAGGGTTAACAGTTAACCCCCTTGTTGTCTAGTGGTTAGACCACCTGTCTCAGACCCAGAGGTAGCAGGTTCGATTCCCAGTAAGGGCACTTTTTTTTTGGTTTGGTAGGTGATAGGGCTTGTTCTAAGTCCGCCTGGCTAGCTACCATCTTATCTCAGTCTGTCGCCATGACAACAATGTTAACAGCATTGTTGTTTCGGCAGTTAGAGGTAAGATAGCCAATTTCTCCGTGGTTGAGGATTCCGGATGAAGCTCGCCTCCATCTGCGGCCTAATCATCACTTACCATCAGGTGAGACGCAGGCCAAGAGCTTCCCCTTTGTGGATAAAAACTTATCAACCCTCCCTTTATTGCCTTAACATCTTTTACACAAACGATCTATGATTTCTATGATATTCCTCTATCTCTTATTTCCATGCACGACCACATTAAACTAAATTCCAATAAACTAGGGCTAACAGGTTTTCAAGAACTGTTAGATAACACAGAACATATATAGTTGGACTCGCTAACGTCTGCATAGCAAGCCTATCGATCAGAGACATTAAGTAGAACATGTAATTATCAGTTCTCCTTAGCAGTTAGAGCTAATAATGGCCTTCTATACCTAATGCTGTATGACATTGAGTTTAATTCATTTGACTTATAATCAGAGTTGAGTAGTCTGTCATTAACTTACTCAGTGCCGGATTAAGGAAGCGCGGGGCCCGTAGAAAATTTTATCGAGTGGCCCTTTATCTGATATGGGTTCTAAAGTAATAAATATTCAATACTCAATACGTTTATTTGCCATCAACTTTTAGAAATATGTTAAAAAATTTATTACCGACTGTCTAACATGGATTGTCTTAGTCGGAAAAGGTGTTACATATCACGTTTTTGTGTCTTCAAGTAAATTCAATATTCTTAATAACTTTCACTCAAAAAATTACGCTCAGGCGGAGGTGAGTATATAAAGATACGCGGGGCCCCCTTTTGCGCGGGGCCCGTAGCATTTGCTTCTCTTGCTACGTAGCACTGAACTTACTTGGGTTATACTTAGACTGCTGTTCTTTCCAGAATCAATTATCTAAATTATGATGAAAACATATAAAAATTCGTTGAGTAATCCACCCATAACGTGGACCAATGACACTGTGAAGACCGCAGGAATCCGCTGGATCCGAGAAGCACGGAACCGGTCGAAGTTGGTTGGATGAGGCCATGTCCAGCAGTGGACGTCTTTCGGCTGAATTTATGATGATGATGATGACTACTGTATTGTGATCACCAATTCAAGTTTGAAACATGTTACATAGTTATTTTTAGGTACAGTACCGACCAAAAGTCCATAGGCAATCGCACAAAGCAATAGACTGACGCTTCGGTTTGACTTACGACCTTCTTCTATAAGATGTTACAATACTATAGATACACACACACTCACTTTGTCTGCAACTCATAGTAGTTCATAATTTCAATCAATATAGAATACGGCGTGCTAGCTCAGTGGATAACGTGCTTTGGTATGTGCGATTATGGCGAGCCGAGCGAGGGTTCAAATCTCATCTGTGGTTTGCTTGTAATTTTTAATAATTACTTTCATAGTTTTTGTTATTTTTTAATAATTATTATTCATAGTTTTTGTTATTTTTTAATAATGACTAGTTCAATAATCATTCGTTTTTTGTTTCGGTCGTCTTGTTCACATAAATATTAAGGTTTAGCAGGTAGACCACAGAAAACTAAGTAAATCATTTCGATTTCTGTGGGGTAGACAGACGCAGTTCGTTACGCGTATTCGCGATTGCTACGGTCTGTTCCCAGCCAATCTCAAAACTTTGTTGGTTCGTGGTTATTGTTGGTGACGAGTATTTAAGTATTAGCGGTGTTGTGGTTATTGTTTTCAAAATGCAGTCAAATATAAATATTGAAGGGAGATCAAATATTATTGCGCTGCGTAAAAGTGAATGTAATTTACACAAATATCTAATGAGACCGGACTAAGTGTGAGTGTTATCATTTAAATATTTCATATTTTACTAAACATAAATCTTAATCAAAGGTATTGTTGATAGAACAGAGGTATTGTTGAGACAGAAGATGCCTTTAAAATTTTAAATTCATTATGAGGTTTAATTCGATTAGTGAATGATAAATAATTATTATGTGTAATAAATACAATGTTATTCTTTGTTCTAGAGAAATACTGTGAGGGTTAAGAGTAATGAGGAAGAGGCTTATTATCGAGCAGTAGCGACGTCAAATGATGGAGGAATATGAAACAAATGGTTTCATACCAACGAGATATTTTGCTGAATTATTAAACACGTCATTATGAACCGTTCGCTGTGCACTCTGAAGACTTGTATCACTGAAGACCAGCTAGGAAGCCGTTTTCGACAGAAAGGCATAAACAAGAATGCATGATAATATTAAGACTTCAAGTGGGACACTGCTATATTTTAACCTTAAAATATTTACCGTACCAACTTAATAAACAACAGATTCGTTATTGCATGAATTTGTGGTAACGATTTTTTAAGCAAGTTACAATATGTTGTTTGTCGTATTTCTCGCAGATAGACCGAAAATGTTTAAGATTATTTTAGTAATATTATTATTTTAGGATTACAATTTGAGGTTAAGTTTCAATCTTCTTTTCGTAAAGAAAATGAATACTTAAGCTATAACTTCAATACCAACCAATATTTACTAAAGCCAAATAAAATGTAAAATAAATAATGTAAACAAACTGCCCATACTTTACCTTAAAATCTCCTATTTTGTAAGTAGTTTTTTCTTACATTTTGATTAGTCTTATATTCTTATTTATTGCTTAATTACTTCGACCATGATCAAAGCTAACTAATAATAAGCTAGCTAATATTTATGGTGAAAAAATCAATTTAAAATTTAAAACATTTCATAATACAAATATGTCAAAATAATATAAATTACTTCTAAGTTTTTTGACATCTATTTCACATCTTATTGAGCTGACGTAATGACAAATAATTGTAGCAATATATTATCTATAAGTAAAATAAATATAACGAATACAATTTTTTAATTTTGCTATCACATATTACGCATTTTTAATTCTAAACCCTTTATTGCAATAACAGCATTAATAAAAAAGGCAGCAATAGTTAAAATATAATATTATTGCTAACAAAAATATTAATATTTGCAAAAACTGCACTGTGCTTGACGAGGTTGGAACCTAAGCCAGTTTGCATCTCAGACCAATGCTTAACGCGCTCTGCTATCTGCACACGTAAGTTTGGTTTGAATTTTAGCATTGCCATAAACTGGCCAAGGTCAAGCGCATGATGCGTGTTGTCTAACAAAAGCGACGGAAATATATATTTGTTTCGGTAGTGAGGCGCAAGTACGCGACGATACGACAGTGTGTAAAGCGCAATACTGCGTTCTCTGTGGTGTGTGTGCCGTGTTGTTTACACATACAGATCAACGGACTATACCGCGTGTTCACAGCAATATGATTCTTAACGTGCTTATGCACTTTTGAACGCTTACTGTACATATTCAGTAAAGCCTTCAGCCAGCTCGAAATTCAACAAATGGAATAATCACAAAACATTAACAATACTTTTAAGAGAAAACAAAGACCGATATTGAATATAAGTCTCAGTTTCTAAGAGAACAAACATCGATAAATATAAATACCCAAAAGAAAAGCAGGCTTAAGACGGAGAGGGCATATATTATTCATGTATTTATACTCAAGCACTCGCCGTTAAGGAAAAATCCTTCGAAATTTATCGTTTAATAACCTCCCTGACTATAATTTTTCTGTTCTGAGCGATATTGGTAGCGGCACCACAAACTACGAGAAACGATTTTTTTTTTGTTAGGCTTTGTTGGGGAGTTATGCTAGGGGTATCGTGTTACCCAGTAACTGGGTTGTAGAGGTCAGATAGGCAGGTGATCCATGTAAAATACCGGAATACCGATGCGTCCGGCAAAAATCAAAATATTTTAAATGCACGGTTCCTATTGGTCGTTTCTTATGGAGAAGAGCCGACAGGAAACATTGTAAAAAGCGCTTTTAAAAATAAAGCTTTTACAATGTTTTCAAATTACAGTGTGGATAGGTATGGGAGGACAGTGTAAGCCTGTCAACAAGTACCAGGTACTTAACAAAACAGAAAATGGTCAACAAATCTACAGTCCACAAGGCCTTGTTAGATTAACAGCTTACCCCAACATCGTTGCGAAAAGGCGAGGCACTAGGCACACGATGACGTCATGAGAATTGGCGTCTTAATTCTGCTTTTAACAGCTGCAAACACACCAATTTCTTTGCGTAACTCAGTAATATTTGCAATAATTATTGTCTCATTCCTCGGTACTTTTTTTTAAGCAACGGTTTGAACAGAAGCTGTACATATTTCCAGAATATTTTGATAATGATGGAATTGTTAGTTAAGGTTACAATTTCATTACATTCTGGTGTTATTTATATGTAGCAACATGTTTTAAATTAGTTGCAAGAACATCAGAATTTTATACAAGTCAACTGGGTATTGTTCAATAACCTCCTTGCCTTATAATACTTTCTGTATTGGTTGCGGCTAAACGCGAACGAAGGTATTTTACCTTGAAATGTTTCGAAACTGTTTTGTTCTGACCCAATTTTAGAAGTTCAGAATGGAAAATGTTGAGTTAGGTAATGAGATTTTTTAAAGTGTGGTTTTACTGTTAAGCCTGATTTAGTTAAATATAGCTTGTTATAGGAATAAACTAATATCAATAGTGCAACTGCAACCTTCTTGCAGAAATGCAGGAGAATTTATTACTTTTGTTTAAGAGATGTTTATAAAGGGATGTTTTATGAAGGGCCGGTTTCTATTACTTTCAATATTCCCGACTAGGGTTGTAACGAAACTTGGCCTGTGCAAATCCGGAACTTCCGCAAGAAATCAAACCTCCGTATCCGCATCCGACTCTGTAAGTTTTTAACGGAGGTTCATAAATTAAATCGGCTCCAAATAAGCGAAACCCTTTAAAGCCTCGTGCAGACAGGCACGACGCGACTCTAAGAAAACTTCACGGTAAAACAATTATGGGTGTCGCGTCGCGCCAGTCTGCACGAGGCTTAACGTGATAGACATAGACAACTACGAATTTTATCATATTCGTTTTTTTTTTAGTTTTGGCTTCCATACCAAAGCCACTGCCGCCGCCAGGTACAGTACCAAGTGAGCAACTATTTAGAGGAGCCGGTTCAAATTATGAACCATTAAGAAATCGCTTAGAAGCTGACAAAGCAGCAAAACTATTTAATATAGTGTGTCCCTTCTAAATTTTTATGACCAATAGGTCGATTTTTTCTTTAATCAATATTTTTTATTGTAAAATCATAGTCATAAAGTAATTATAAATATAATCGTAGTATGTATTGTATAAAAATTATAATCTTTATTTTTTTCACCTCCGTCTCCTTTAAGATGACCTCCGTTACATCCTTTTTGCCAATGTCAAATATATGTTGCCAATATAATTTTAAGTGTGCAGAAGTGTAATTCAGTTAAGTCAGCCATCTCCTGCCCTAGATTTTGAATGTTAGCCCTTAATCAAAAGGGCCTTCTTTAAATTAGTTAGGTAGGTACTTGCACCAGGCTATCAAACTACCACCACAAAAACCACAATAACTCATTACCCTAGCTAACCAAACTTCGTTTACTCGACAAAGCAAAACATTAAGGAAATCAGTTTCGCTTCCCTTAAGATGAAATTGTGACCTTAAGGTAAGACCCATTATGGACATAATTTATTTTGGAGTGTAAGCAGTAGCGCTTTTAAAAACAAATCAAATATTAAGAAACTGTAATCATATCGTGTTTTCGATAGCCAACTTTATACAGTAGACTCAAGTGGTAAAAAAAAATTGGTATTTACATACATAGACACAAATCATAATTTTAAATTAACATTTTTTTTTTTAATATATTTTTTTTTTATAAAATTGAAGTGTCTGTTTTGTAATGTCAAAATAACAGCTTTTCTTTTTTTTTTTAATATGGGAATAATAATATACGGTAATAACAAAAATACAATAAAAAAAATAATATCTGTCTGTCTGTTTGTTCCGGCTAAAAGCTCCAAAACGGCAGGACTGATTTTGACGGGGCTTTCACTGGCAGATAGCTGATGTTATAAGGAGTAACTTAGGCTAATTTTATTTTAGAAAAATAATTAGGGTCGACGCAAGCGAACCCGCGGGTTGCAACTAGAAACTATTTAAAGTTAATGTCAACTTGCCGATAAACGATGGCACTAAAAATACCGTTGTATCAACGACTGTAGAACGTAAGAAATTTGCATAATCGGCTTGGGAAGATTTGGTAAAGTGTTGGTTATCTAAGGAATCCTTTTCTTGAGTAGTTTTTTTCGAAACCAATGTTTAAAGGAGACATAATACACAAAGATGTACACACGGCTACACATCAAGCTATACATTTCCAGTATAAGCTGACCTCGCATTGTACGGAAATCCTTTATAATGCGAGATCAGCATAAACTGGAAATGTATAGCTTAATGTGTGGCCGTGTGTACAGTAGCAATGGGTTTCATTTTGACAGTTCAACAACATTCATTGCGTTATTTACGTTACTGAGCAGAAAAAGAATCGAACAAATGAAAACGATGGATTAGCAATGTCCTTCAAAATCATTCAGATTGTGATTGACAATGTGTTACACAAATATGGTCCTAATTTAACAGTTTAGCTAGAAAATCTAAAACCTCAATAAACCATTTCCACTTTTATCTTCGAAGAAAACCTAATTTTCCATAGCTAAATAGAATTAAATAATTCCAACAGACGACCTTAATATTTTACCTTCAGTTCTTCCTTTATACCTTCAGTTTTTTATAACAAAACCGAGTCTAATTCTCAGTGTCATAAAATGAAAATTAGATATAAAAATACCGACCTGACAACCTTCCCTAGCCATAAAGATATTGTATATTAGATTTACCGTCAAATAAAATCGAATATTCTCAAGGTCAAGTTAAACTTTGGTATGTTTTTCGTGTTTAATTGAAGTTTATTTTTCTTTGAAATTCTTCGGATTACTGTATTAGGCCCAGCTATTTTAAACGACTTCATTTTTGTTAGTGTCTGCGTTGGTGAGCTTTGCCAAGGGATACTAATCGTTACCCAGTTATTGGATTGTAGAGGTCAGATAGTTAGTCGCTCTATGTAAAATTCTGTTGTTCAGCTGTATCTGGAAAGACTGATAGACAAACCCAACATGGTTGGGAAAAGGCCAGGCAGATACAGAGGATGTCGTGCGAATGGGCGTCCTAATTAGGCTTTTAATTAACGGCTACAATCACCAATTTCTTTGTGAACCTTGGTGATTTATGCAATATTGTCTGATGACCGTTATTCAGCAATGGTTTGAGCAGAAGCTGTATATATTTCTTATTCTAAAAATCATCTGAAAAAGATGAAATTGTGAGGAAAAGTTACATTTTCATCGCTTTTATTTAATAAATTTACCTTAGTTACAAAGCCATCGGAATTAATCTATTTATAAACCTGAAGGATTTTTCAGTTTATTTTTCAGTACAAAATTAATCTAAAAAATAACCGCCATCCAATTTTTCCAGCTTTATATTTTTCCATCGTTACCCTCGTCTTAACACATCTTAAATCCGCCCCTACGGGAAAAATATTACCTATATGCACCCCTTCACACCTTCAAAGGAATCCCTACGAATATTATAATAGGCGGATATTCATGCAACGTTGGAATATTCGCACAATTCACTGAGGGTACCCCATTTATATTGGTTTTATTGACATGCCTTGGCGGAATGTTTTGAAAAATAACTGTAGGGAATGTTACGGAATTTCATTTATCAAATACAGTGTGTCTTTATAATGTGCACATATCGAAATGAGAATCTATGCTTAATTTTTACAGCCGTGTTAAGTTATGTATTTTATAAATGTTTTGATTCACACCAGAGTCAAAAAATTGTTAGCCCACGTTTGTACGGACGTAAAAATATCGCGGCGGGATTTCATCGCGCACTGGATGTTCAGCTCTCGGTGCTGATCCGAGCGTTGAAAATCCAACAGAGTGCAACGCAGCGCGGCGAAAAAACACACTGTTGGATTTTCAACTCTTGGCGCTAAGCCGATCGTTGAAAATACAGTGTGCGAAACAAATAGATATTGGAATACTGTGACTATGAGACCGTTTAGATGTGAGTGTACGCGCCATCATTGTTTTCAAAGAATTCTATATATTTTTGGAATTGCTGTAAATTGCTCAATTTACAAGATTTCCAAGATTGTACCTATAGAAATTGCCAAGAATTGCGCAATTTAGTGGCTCGTGTAAGAAAGAGCACCGTTCGGAACAGTCTAGACTCCGAGCAAGCTTTACAGTTGACTTTACACAATTATTATTATTACAAGCACTATTATTATTGGCTAAACTAAGTAAAATCAAACTGATGTAATTCCTTGGAACTGAACTTGCCGAAAACTACCCTATTTGTTGTTTTATCAACAGCTAATAATAGAACTATCTATTTACATCGTAAATCTTAATATATATAAATCTCGTGTCACAATGTTTGTCCTCAATGGACTCCCAAACCACTTAACCGATTATAATAAAATTCGCACACCATGTGCAGTTCGATCCAACTTGAGAGATAGGATAGTTTAAATCTCAAATTATAGTCGCAATTTTAATTTATTGCTAATTATTTGTCTGTTATTATTTGACAGTCACAATTATCTGTTAACTCCAAATGATTCTAAGGTCTCGGGCTCCGTAAGGTTTATGTAGGGTAAGTAGGATAGGTAGGTAGGATAGGTAGGGTAGGTAGGGTAGGTAGGGTAGGTAGGGTAGGTAGGGTAGGTAGGGTAGGTAGGGTAGGTAGGGTAGGTAGGGTAGGTAGGGTAGGTAGTTAGGTGCGCCGTAAATAAGTTCTTAATGCTACCCGTGCGAAGCCGGGCCGGGCAGCTAGTTAAACTATATAAACTGGTGGAGAACATAATCACTTTAATCTAAAACACTTCTCCAGTGTACTAACAAATAACTAACTAATTGCCTTGTTTGTTGGAGGAGCTCGTGGCTAAGTACTAACAGCCACACAGGTCGATCCATCAGGTTAAGCTACGCTTTCCAGGGTTGGTCTGTGGATGAGTAACCATTTCTACATACCGAGACTCCTCCGTGCCTCGGAAAGCACGTTAAGTTTAAGCCGTTGGTCCCGGCTGTCATTAGTGGATCTTTGACAGTCGTTGCGAGTCGTCAGAAGCCCGAAAGTCTGACAACGAGTCTTACCAAGGGGTATTGTATTACCTAGTTATTGTGTTGTGGACGTCAGATAGGCAGTCGCTCTATGTAAAATACTGGTATTCAGCTGCATCCGGTTAGACTGGAAGCCGACTCCAACATAGTTGGAAAAAGGCTAGGCAGATTGATTTCGTTTTTTTTTTTTTTACGAAGCTTCAATTTCGCATTAGGTACTTGATTTCTTTATGAAGATAACAAGGTATACCACAGACTCTTAGCGACAACTCTTCTGTTTCTTTTTCAAATCCAATCAATGATCTCTTTAGAAAAATGACCACCAAAGGATTGCAACTCTTAATTTTTTATTTTTTCGTTCCCACCTTTTTGCCCGTGGCTTTGCTCGCTTCGAGGGAACGGGAACCCACGGGAACTTACAAAACATATTTTGTTTTCATTCACCTATTTTACAAAATTTTTAGCGCTTGAGAAGAATCCAATAAAACCCTAGGTCTAGTCTACCAGTAGGGTTGCCAATCATACTGTTAAAAACAGTATTATACAGTTTTTAACTCTTAAACACTGTTTACTGTTCAACAAAGATAAAGTATATGAATATACGATTTTCATTGATAGTCAAAGTAATGTCTAAATAAAAAGTTTCATCTACTATATATACCGTTTACTAATAATAAGCATAATATATATTGACATAATTAGGAGTAAAAAAATTATATTTCCAAGCGTGTTACGTGTCGTTTTCTTCTTAAATTGAAATGATATTTATTGTACTTAACTGTAATTTATGACGAAAAAATTAATATAATCTGTTGTTTTTTTATTTTTTTTATTTGAGTTTTAATTTTGATTGTATTTTTAATTTTGATTTAAATATTATTTTTATTTAATTTTAATTTTATTTGTAAATGTGTTTGCCTATTCTAATATGAGTCTATGTTACTCGAAATTAATGATTTGAATGTTAATAAGTTACAATGGGATAACGAAATTCAGCATTACGCATAATATTATTAGGCATAAATGTTTAGCCTAATATGTGTATTTAATGTTTATTGCTATAAATATTGTTAGCATGATATTTACACATCATTTTCTTTGGAATAAAAACAATTAGCCCTAATATAACTTATATAAAAACAAAAATGTTCGCGGCTCAGCGCCGCACTTTATCCTAATCCAATAGAATCATTCTCAAATTATAATAAATAATGTTTAAATTTATGGCTCATTATTTATAGACGAAAAAATATTATGCTTTAATATGCAACTCCAAATTATGCTTAAACAAAGTAGACCAAATTACGGTTATGGTAACCTTTGCATTATGCGAAAGTATTATTATGCCACAGTATTATTATGCTAATAAAAGTTGTGCGAAAACTTTATACCAAACAATATTATGCCTTAATTTTTTATGCCGAGAGGGATATTCCCGATACATGCTCGGGTATGGGTTTTCAGGAATGAAGAATACAAAGTTGTGGAACCATAGAAATACAGCTTCAATACACTTAACAAAAAAATTACTCCTTGTCTAATTGCCGAGGCTTACGAAGCCTTCAAATTTGGTGCTAAATTGATTACTTACGTGAGTAAGCACCAATGAACCATTTTTTTTTTCGCAAAATACTGTTTGTTTTTCCGATATACTGTTTATTTTCCCACTTTAACCATAATATACTTTATTTATTATACAAAAAGTTGGCAACCCCATCTACCAGTGTGCTTAATTTTATGAAAATCCGATCCGCCGCTAACCCGTTGAGGCTTATTTATCTGTTAGCACATAATCTGTAATTTTTGTTTCAAACTTCAGATGTAATTCCAGTTCCCAATTTAAAAGTTTACTGTTACAGTTCCTGTCAAAATGCAGAAATCTGAACACAAAGCAGTTTGTAATTGGACTCTAAAATGACGAAAAATCTAAGTTCAAAGTGCTTACTGGTATATTACCTTATTTCTAAGCTACTTCGGAAGCTTATCTCGAATCGTATCACCCGAAAAACCTCATCAGTAAATTACACGACAACGTATAATAACCATTTTGGAGGTCACAAAAAAAATCGATGTCAACAAACCTACTGTTGTCCTTGTCTCTCTCATAGTGCCAGTTAGGGCCTCGTTATCGCTGTCCCCACTTGTAAGAAGGCCCTTTGGAGTGCCCTACGACCAGACTACGTATTTTTATATGAAAATCATTATTATTATAATGATTTTCATATAAAAATACTGTCTGTTTGAAAATGGGTGTAACTATTCAGTATGAAGGTGTGATGAAACTTGAGTTTGTGTATGTTCAAATGAAAGTGAAAGGGGTTTTTTCTTGGTATTGTCGGTTAGACCATTATTATTTTCAGTATAGTTTGTTGTTATGACTGGAGACTTGAAGCCGACCCCAACATAGCTGGGAAAAGGTACATTGATATCGCACTACTCATAGAGAGTATTAGAGAGAAGCATTAGAGAGAAGAAGAGAGAAGCATTAGAGAGTGCTCTGCGACCGAAAAATTTGTTTTGCAACTGCAACTGTTTTTAATGTTACACTCCTGCTAGTAAACAGAACATATTAAATTTATATACCACTTAATAGATAATTTAATGGAGATTAATTAAGTACTTAAAAAAAAAAAAACACATCAAAATAGTTTTAAAGAAATTCTCGTCAATCTATGAATGAAACATGAAAAAACTGTAGCTTGAGAGAAAATCAATTAACTGAGTCATTTTTTTTTATAGATTCGTTTCAGCCATAGGAGGTAATCCTATTGTAAATGTCTCTTTTATTCAAAAAAGTTTAATTATAATCAACAAAAAAACTAACTAATATAATATCTATACCTATTTCCAACTTCGACCCTCTTCCGTTGCCTAGCCACCAATAAAGCAAACCTAAATAGTCTTTGACAGTACGTAAAGATTGCGAGGTGAGAAATTTTACCCATATTGGTGGGTAAACAAGCAGTCAAAAAATACTTCATGAAAAGTCGTTTAAATATTTTTCTGTTTTTCAATGAGCGTTATGAGGCGTGCATTTTCGAATTTTCCAAATTTTTTCAGATTGGTTTGTTGTTGACTGGAGACTAAAAGTCGACGCCAACATAGGCAGATAGATTTTTTCAAATTGTTGTTATAGGGTGGCCAAAGTTTAAGGACTTTATCATAAATTTTTATTTACTCACGCATTAAATAAATTGGGATATCAGCAGGAGAAAATTAACTTTTATTTCAATAGCAGTGGAGCCTAGTAGTGTGTCTCGAGTTCGAACCCAAAGCATGCACCTCTGACTTTTCGGATTCATGTGCGTATTGTATAATTATCACTTGCTTCAAAAACGGTGAAAGAAAACATCGTGAAGAAACCGGCATGCCTGAGAGATTTCTCGACTGCATGTGAAGCTAACTCAGAGGCCCATGGGTGGCTTTACAACTCTGCCACCAGGTTAATCACTAACCATATCAAAAAGAAAGAAAGATTTCAATGAAAGTGTACAAGCATCAAGCTTCTGACCATATTTTTGCTATAAATTCTACCTTTAAATCCGTTGCCCATAATATTATTACGTTTTTTAAATACTGTCAGCTTTCATTCACGATCAGAAATCTCTTTTTCATAGTTGACCTGATTGTGAAAGGTGTGCCATAGATACTCACCTACTCAGTTTGTCGATATATTTATTAAATATGGGGTGTATCGCCAGTTACTAGGCAGTTCTTACCTTAGTGTTTTATGTCATCAATTATTTATCTATATTATTATTATTTTTTGGAAGATTTTCTTTCAGATACGTTTGTAAATGTTTTCATGATACCAATTTCAGATCTATCTATATTTCGATTCTTTGCGAAGGTGGAAAGGAGATTGTAACCCTTGATGTATTAAAGAAGATTGCTTATTTATGTAGCAGTGACGGCTCAGTGGTAACGGCCGCGACTTAGGAGTTGTTGGTCGTAAGTTCAAACCCAGACAGGCGCTTTACTTTGTGTAAATTATTTTATCACCACTGCTCTCAAAATTGTGAGGCTACATGTCCTAGACCCACAAATTCGAAGACATGTGACATTTACCAAACTGCCCTGGGCTCGCGTGGAGGAGGCCTGTGTCCCAGCATTGGGAACGTTGACCGATTATGCTTATTTATTTGAAGATGAGCAATCTACTATCGAATGTCATGTTCACTAACTAACTAACTAACTACATATAATTATTATGATGATTTTACCTACTTTGGTCAAACAATCACTGAAACCAGGAGTTAGTTTCATAGACCACTTTAATTGACCTAAATTCTTGTCTAAATATAACTGATCTAGAACGCAATGAAATAACTAAAATCTAACTGTTAATAATACAGTTTCAACGCACAGAATTTAAAGGCTTGAACTTAATATCCAATAAATTATCAATATTGAACATCTAATGCAAAATATTCATGAGTTCATGTGTTCCACGCTTTATCATCCCTGATATAACATAGAGCTATTAATACCATGTCGTTAATAGTAGTGGAAGCAATCATTTGATAATTATAATGTGTTTTTCATTGTTTTGGGCGGAGAACATTTGTTATTCTGGGTCATATGTATTAGTTTTTTCCCTATTACATGGGATTTAAACATAACTGGCGATATGTGGGTGTACTTAAGGCGCTGACAAGAGGCACACGTTTTCAGAAGGAACGCCTTAAAAAAAAAATTGCCAAATCTATATAGTTTGTGGTAGCGAAAAAAAATTATGTTAACAAGAACACTGTGAAGTTTTGCCAGATAAATTAATTTATCACTTTAAATGCATGTATTTTTTGAGGGGTGCTACCCATTGCTCACCGTCCGCAAGCCCGCGCCTATTGTGGCCGGACATTGGCTCGCGATTACCGATGCCCAGGGCGTCTCCTCCTGTTGCGGCAGTTAAGGGCGTGAGGGCGCGAGTTTTGTCTCTCCTTCACGCATTCCGCCTCCTCCTTCGCGAGTATTACTGCTTCGCAGAAGGAGCTGACGGCCTACTATTTCCTCTCGCTCCGTACCATGGCCCGAATCAGGGCCGGACGCGAGACATCACCGCCGCCGATCGCCTCCACAAAGACACGGCGATGCTCCACCCAAGCCGGGCAGACCTCCAACGTATTCTCCACCGTGTCCTCCGGGCGATCTACACAATGGTGACAGCCGAGCGTTTCCTCCCGCCTAATCCTGAACAGGAACCTCCCGAAACAGCCGTGTCCGGTGAGGACTTGCGTCAGGTGGAAGGTGAGGACACCGTGGCGCCTTTGAGGAGTGGCTAGAGGCCACTCCTCAAAGAGGGGACTTATCGCCGCTATTGTGGCGTGCCCAGCGCTGGGTTGTGACAATCGCACTCTCCATAGCGCCATGATATGCCGCCGGAGCTCTGTCCGCTGTGCCGTGATTTCTCACGGCAGCGGAGTGAAGCCCCGACATTTCGCCTCCTCGCGCCACTCCCAGATGTGCGTGAGGACCTTAGCCTCCAGATCCCATGGCGGTAATCCGGCAAGGAGGCTCGCCGCCTCACAGGAGACCGTGCGGTATCCTCGGGCTAGCCGGATGGCCATAACCCTCTGAGACACGTTCAACCGGCGGGCTGGCTGCAGCCTCAATGAACGCGCCCACACCGGCGTCCCGTAAAGGGCCATGGACCGCACGACCTCCGCGTAGAGCCTTTGGCAGGAGGCGTTTGGACCCCCTAGATTAGGCAGGAGCCGCTTCAAAGCAGCCCCGGCCCAAGCATTGTCCTCCTGTACCTAGAATAATAACAACATACCTACTGTAATTTCCAATATTTTTAGGCATTATGATGGCCACATTCGGTTGTGACGGAAATTGGACATAAATGCAAAGGTTTTTTACTGATGCTTATAAATAATGAATGTGATAACCAGCATTGAAAACTTAAAAATAGGTCATAATAAAATGTTGAACGCTTGTGACGAAAAAATTTTTTTTGAATCAGTTGATGTTTTCTTATATCTATACTAATATGAGTATTATTACTGGATAAAAGTTAAAAGCTAGAGGTGCTCATCAAAATATAAAAAAAGTAAAGGTTTCTATCGAGAGCAACGCTATAAGTCAATTCTTTTTTTTTTTTACAACTATCGATATTTTTAATAGGACACGGAACATTGACCGTAAACAGCGCACTTTACTGAAATTTGTTTGAACCCTAAAAATAGTTCAAATCAAACTGGCGTCAACTGGCCAGTATTGGCCAATGTAAAATGATAATATTCGAAGAAAGAACATATGCATATCAATCTGCCTAGCCTTTTTCCAAGTATGTCGGGGTCGGCTTCCAGTCTAACCTTTTACATTACGTTACATTTTAATTGGAGCGACTGCCTTTCTGACCTCAACAACCCAGTTACTGGGCAACACGATACCCCTCGGTAAGACGTTGTTAGGCTTTTAGGCTGTGTGAATGACAGCCGGGACCAACGGCTTAACGTGCTTTCCGAGGCACGGAGGGGTCGCGGGATTTGATGGTCACCCATCTTTGAACCGCCCGTGGCAGGCATACCTTAACCTTCGATCGACACGTGCGGCTATTGTTATTTAGCCTCGAACCCCTCAAAGAACACCTGCATTTATAGTAATAAATTAAATTATCTGGCAAAGCCTCACAGACATAATGGATATTGATATCAAAGCATGATAAAACAAAATAAGTAGGGTAAGGCAATCAATTTAATTTTACCTTGTATTCTTTTCCCGATCTCAAAACATGTTCTTGTACCAAGGTCAAGGTTTCCTTAACAAAACTGCTAAACAAAATACTCAATTTAACTTTTAGCTGAAGTATTTCTCCATTCATCAAATATTCGTTGGAACTAATACTAGTATAATATTATGATATGTAGATGCAGGGTTTCTCGGTAATACCGGCACTTGATTTACAACTTATTGCTAAAACGTTATATAGAGCTGTTGATACCGAATTTATTTCATTATTTTAGTTTTAAGAAAAAGAGACTTTTCATACAGTAAGTTTGTTTTTCATAAATGCGAAAGTTGGTTTGTAAGTTGGGTAGGTTTCAAGGCTAAACTACTGAATTGGTTATAAAATTATTCTAGGGAACGGAGCCAGGGTGAAAAGATAATTAGGAAACATTTTTTTACAAAAAAAAAAGGTTATGAGGAAAGTATCATCAAATATCTTCATGTTTTTTTTTAATTAATTTGAACTAATCCAATATTAATCGATAACAAACACCACAATAAATAGAGGAGTTTTTGTTCAATTTTTAAAAACAACTTAAAACAAAACCTCACGGCATACCACACGCCATCAAAACAACATCAAACTTAAAATATGGCGACACTAAACTGCCAAATAGCAAATAAAGCACTGGATTCACAAAATGTCAAAGAAGCTCTAGCTGACTCCAAGAGATAGGCCACAAACGAAACACCAGCTTAACATGATCTTTCTACCTCCCCTGGAATATAGGAACAAAAGATGAGGGAAGGGAACGTATACCGGAACGGAGAGGTCAATTTAAAATGGCCGCCACCACCCAACCACGGCTAGTAACGGAATTGCCTGCCAGTTTTCTGCGCGGTTGATTTATTTCCTCATTATAATGGTTATAGGGGTGTTGTGAAAAACTGGTTGTTTTAAAATTTACGTTTTCTTGGCTTTGGGAATTTTTTTTTTTTGGTTAGTATTTAATGCTAAATTTCTTTGTAAAGAAAATAATTTCTTCTTAATTTTATAACAACCTGTTGTAGTTATATTGCAAACCATGGATCTCCCAATCTACACTAATGTTATAAGCAGGTAAAGTTTGTAAATTGGGGTGTAGGAGGTAACTGTTCCGAACTTCGCAAAAAAGGGTACTATACAATTTCAGATTATTTAGAAAATAAAAAAGCTTGGGTATTGTATTATGTTAATTAATTATTGTGAATGTGAGGAGTATGTGGATATCACTAGTATTTTTATTTCTCAGCTAGTTTTAATGATGATCTGGCAGTTAAATAGTTTATGCGGCCTACCCAAATGTCCTTTCTTTGGTATTGTTCGTGGAGTTGAGCTCCTTAAGTTCTGATTTGAGCTCCACGATTACTGACAAATGCTTGCACTGACTGGACAGATCCACTCAAATCTGTGTGGTTCTTTCCTTAAAAGACCATTTCAGACACTAATCTACATGGTCGTCATATGGCCTGACCAAGATTATGTCTGGACTGTAAAAGAGACTGTGACCTCTGAGTTTGTTTCGGCCTTTCTTCTCAGAGTAGTCAGACAGGAAACGCCGAACTCAACTAGCTTATTTTAAATATTTTTATTTAATATGACGTGTAAAAGTGATTCTTTTATCCTATTTACAGAATAAACAATTTCATTTCATTTTATTTCCGATAAAAACAGTGGCACTCCGGGAGTGCCAACAGAAGTGAAAACTAAAAAAAATACTTCCAAAACCTTTAAAGTAAAAATACTTGCATAGAGCATTGATCCGTAACGTAATATAAATGAAGAGTATAATCGCGTTTACAAAAATGAGGTGTCGGTAACGGTGTCGCGAATTCAATTGTTTTTTCCCATTTCAAAAATGCCCAACGCGCCTAAATAAGTTTTTATTTAAAAAAACATATCACTAACAGAAAGCTACTCTAATGCCGAGAGCCATAGGGTGTTTTATATACGTAGTATAGTTGACTACCGCAAAGGCGAAGCCGCGGGCAGAAGCTAATTACAATTAAAGGTGAAATAAGAATGTTGTTAAAATTATTCTGTATGGCACATGGATTGATCGCTGGATGATGCTGCTGCCTATCCTCGAAGACAACGTCGAAGTCAAATTATTTATTTCAAGTAGGCCATTGACACACATTTACACAAATCCGGCTAAGTGCTAGTCGGACTCACACAAGAAGGGTTCCGTACCACCGTACAATATTTAGCAAAAAAGCCGAAAAAAAAACGTTTCTTATATGGAGACCCCTTATTTTTTTTACTTTATGTTATTTTTATTATTTGTTGTTATAGCAGCTATTGAAATAGATAATCTGTAAAAATTTCAACCGTCTTCTTATTACGGTTCACGAGATATAGCCCGCTGTCAGACGGACGGATGAACAGCGGAGTCTTAGTAATACTTAGGGTTCCGTTTGGCATCCTTCGGATAACCCAAAAATGATAGCCAACATTTTTGCCAGGTACAACTTAAAACAATGCTGAATCTACTACTAAAGCCATTGTATTGGTAAACATTATCCTTAAAAATACGTTCAACCAGATTATTTTCTTCCTTAGCCAGGAGTTTTTTAGTTAATTGAAGTAATTTTGTGTACGTGCGTTGCATCACGATTCAGCGCGGTATTTCTGTAATGGCAACGAAGTAAATTAGAACAGTAAATGTCCGATGCGATGCGACCCGTTTGGTGAAAATCATCCTTTATAGGGAGGCACAAGTACTGTGAGCTTACAAACAAATTGTTCTAAAATTTTTCAAGTAGGAATTTTTGACTTGAAGCTGTTTATGAGGAGATTCTAGAGAGAAATCTGTTAGTTTCAAACATCATACATACCATTACGCCTGCATTCCCCGAAGGGTTAGGCAGAGGTGTACCTTTTAGTACAGCCACATTTCGTCAGTTATGTTAAAGTCCCATGTAATAGAGGGCGAGCCAATCGCCATCAATCGGGCACAAATCCTCCGGGCTGCTACTGAGAAATTCTAGACGGAAAAATCCAGTAACACTTTGCCCGGCCCGGGAATTGAACCCAGGACCTCATACTTAGCAGTAACGCTTGCGACCACTAGACCGACGAGGCAGCTGTTAGTTTTTAATTGGGATTCATCCCGAAACGTTCACAAAGCCTCTTGATTGTATAAGAACAACCTTAGTACACGAATCCGTGAAAATAGACAGTAGGTACTTGTCAAAATAGTTCGAAGTCTGAACGTCTGGAATCCAGTGTGACTAAGATACCAGAATTGGCCAGAATTTGGACAGCGGATGAAAAGGCAGTCGCATGACTGTAATAAAACTCCTTGGGCAGATAATTATATTATTTAATTACCCCAATCCAACAATCTACAACACATAATCTATAACGTGACATAATATTTGGCTTTAAAATCATTCAAGTTAATTTGTTGTCATGTTGAATAGCAATTCCAACGTGGTAACCCTGCTAGCCTTATGGGCACTTTTACGACTGACAGCGATGCTGACCAATTTTTTGACGCCCAATGAGCTCTTCCCTTTTTTTTTCCTTTACATACTTGTACAATATATATATAATTGTTAGTGGTTTAAACATAGTTATAAAATTGTCGAAAAAAAAAAAATAAACGACATTAATTAATTCCAATAATTTAAGTGTACAGCAAACTGGAGATCAGTAGTAAGGCTTGCACTACGAAAACCGTCCTTAATGCTATGGACAGGAAGGTCATTAGGCTTAACTTTTGATTTGAATTTCAAAATTTTAACATGGGAAAACCAGTGTATAGAAAAAACAGTAAGAGGCAGTCAAAAGAAAATTAGCCCTTACAATAAAGTCTGAGCAACTAAAACCACCTACCGAAACAAAAACTTAATGCTACCCCGTATACTGAAAAAAAAAAACATTATTGTACCATAAAATTACCATCACTTTCATAGTATATCAAGTACCTACCATTGTTCGTTTCTAATAGCTTTTAGAACTCTTTTAGGACTAACCTTGAAATAAATTAAGCAAACAAAAGAAAAATGGTAGACCAAGTTAGGAAGAATATTTTATTAAGCCTTCTGTTGCTATGTAGGTAATTGAATTAGTTTGAAAGTATTTTGTTTAGTGATGGAGTTACAGTCTAGGTCTCGTTTTCAAAGTAATATATTTCTAAATAGGCATTTTAACGGATATGGAGGAGAGAATACTTGAAGAATACTTGGGAAATACTTAAGAAATACTTGGGAAATACTTGAGGAATACTTGGGAAATACTTAAGGAATACTTGGGAAATACTTAAGGAATACTTGGGAAATACTTGAGGAATATTTGGGAAATACTTGAGGAATATTTGAGGAATGAGAAAATACTTTTTATAAAGAGTCCAATTCTTTTCTGAAACGAAATCAAAATACAAAAAAAAAAAACGCATCAAATGCATTTATTTCTTCTTTTAGAGATAGTAAACTATCTAAGTACGACAAACATTATCATCGAAATAGGTTTTTATTTTTTGTTCCAGGTTAATTTTGGCCAATCTGTACACGTAGCATGACAATAGAAACGGGTATTCTACGGATTTTATCGACGGAAGAATAGACAAACTGACATATTTTTATTGTTTATCTGTCATTTTGTCTATTCTTCCGTTGACAAAAACGGTATCTATTGAGGTCATGCTAAGCGCGGATGCGAATAACAAGACATTTCAAAAGGGCCTTAACAAAGTGACATTCTATAAGCGACGATGATGAAAACGTTAAAATTTATGGGACTGACATAAGCTAGTTAATTGATTCAGGCGTGACCTTGCGGAAATCCATTATAAAATGTTGATGTGGATATATTTAGTAAATATATCCACATCATCATTTTTCTGACATAAGCTACCGAAAAGCCATGTCAGCTTATTACAAAACGAAACGCTTTGAGAGCGATTGCCTGTTGTCTAGGTCATATATAAGGATGATAGAGAGGTCCAAACATTAACAATACCAAAGATTGAAATAGGAAAAACCCATTAACGGAATCGAATACACCCAGACGCACCTACATCAAACTCTTGCCGAATCCTCGTATTTGGCGAAAGTCAGGGGCAAACAAATGAATTGGGCCACTGGTCGGTAACTGCCCGAGGGCACGCGACGTCGATACGCGACATTGAAGGAGGACTGACAAATTACTCCTCCATTATCAGTTTATGTCGGCTTTTTCGATTCCATTGTCGTATACAGTTTTTGGGGTGACCGTGGAGTTTTGAAGGAGAACTAGGATGTGAAAGTGGAGCCAAGAATTATTCATATATTGTCGGACGACGAAATTTACACTCAACGTGGATATTTAAGAGCCGTAGAATAAGTATAAGTCAATTGTCGCAAAAGAAAAAATGGTTTTTAGAATAGCTTTTGAAACAGCAGACGAATTCCTTATTAATGAAGAAAATTTCCTAAGTTGTCAAGCACAGCACAAGAAGGTGGTTTCAGTGACAAACCTACTGAAAAAAAGAAAAAAAGTGTTATAGCCTCCTAGGATATTGGTCATGGAGGCCTAGTGGTAAGCCTCTTATGCACAAGGTTGTGGGTTCAAATCTGGGCAAGTCCCAATGTGACTTTTTCAATTCATATGCACTTTCTGCGTTTTTCTTGGACATTACTGACGAACAGGTTCTCATTAGCAACTTTACTCTTTAAATAAACTTATACAATATAAGGTGCTATAAAAATATCTGCCACGGCTGCAATGGGAGATAGTATTGTGTTTATAGATTACAATAGTAAAGATAAATTATTGATTATTTGTCATATTTTTTTTCATACAAAAAAAAGTACGTATAAATTTGAATTGATTTATTAGTATAAAACCATCCCGTAGTAAGCTGTTGCCGTACCGCACCGAATTCAATTCATAAACGCCGGCGACGTTCATACACTGTTGCCATTCTTATCAAACAAATGCCGCCGTGCACGGCGGCCGCTCTGTCTTCGGTCGCGCAGCCCCGCGCGCCCCCACCCTCACCCGCACTACCCCGTTCGTCGCACGCGCCAGCCGACCGCCCGCCCCCGCTCCCGCTCGCCAGTCGCCAGTCGGCCCCCGCCCGCTCGTAGCGACGGGAATATCGCGCGCGTTTCATTAAAAATGCCTCCCAGACGACGGTATTCCAATCAAGACTATCTTGAAATGGTATTGTGCTACCGCGAGTGTAACTCTGTAACTGCGCATGCAGTAAACTTGTACCAGCAGAGGTTTGGTGTGCGAGTGAGCCATCACACCATTCTGGACGCCGTGTACAGATTTAGACGACACGGCCGCTTTGACCCGCCTCCGGTTGACGCAGGCAGGCCTCCATACTCTGCCGAACTCGAAGAGGAAGTGTTAGACTTCTTCCGGCGTCATCCTCTTGCGAGCACCAGGGATGCTGCTCGAGTCTTCGACGTGAGCGACAACTACGTGTGGCGACTTTTAAATCGGGAAGGGCTCCATCCTTACCACTTCACAAGAGTGCAAGAATTGCATCCACATGACTACGCGGCTCGCCTCGCGTTTTGTAATTGGCTTCGAGAAGAACGCCGCAACATTCTGTGGACTGACGAGTCCACATTCACACGGGTTGGTATGTTCAACATACACAATGCGCATTATTGGACTGAGGCGAATCCTCGTGTTGTGCGGCCTGACCACTTTCAGACTCGGTTTAGCCTTAATGTGTGGGCCGGGATACTCGGCAACAGAATTCTAGGTCCAGTGTTCTTGGACAGACTGAACGGAGACACGTATCTGCGCTTACTACGAACCCGTGTGAGAAGAATGTTGGAACGTATTCCTCTTGAAAAGATAAGAGGGCTGCACTTTCAACATGATGGAGCACCACCTCATTTCGCCATCAGCGTAAGGGAATTTTTAAACGGTGTGTGGTACGGCGGTGATAGGTGGATAGGCCGAGGAGGGCCAGTACCGTGGTGTCCACGCTCGCCGGATTTGACGCCTCTAGACTTTTTTTTGTGGGGTCGTGTAAAGGACCTTGTGTACGGCCAAACCGGTCATGACATTAGAAGTGTGGAAGAACTAAAAAGGCGCATCAAACGCGCATTTAGGCAAGTGAAAAGTGAAACGGACACATTAAATAAAGTGAAGAGACATGTGCGTAAGCGTGCCTACATTTGTGTGCAACGCGAAGGCGGACTAGTGCAACAGTTTTGTAGATAAGTAGGTAGGGAGTGTGTAAATAACTGTAAATACGGTGCAATTGTTGTAAATAAGATGATTAAACTTTTAAACACGCCAAGTTACTGTAATTTATCGTTATTTGATATTAATCTAAGTAAGGAAGTACCCTATTGTTTAAAAATAATAAGAAAAAAGTTGCGATTCTTACACTAACTTGACAGTCCAAAGCCTGTTTTAAGTGTGATGGGAAGTTTATCATCTTATTTACGTCAGTTTTTTGGAAGAATGCGGTAGCTGGTAAGTAATTGCTTTTTTAAAACACTTGGCGTATTATTGCGTACCTAGTAGATTGGGTAGTGACGAACTAGTCAGCTGATATCAATTTTCATTCACAGAACAGATGGAAAGAGATAGCAGTTGTTTTCATTGAAAAAGCGACACATCGCGCGTAATTTGTGAACCACATTATGCAGAGTAGAGTCAATGTTTATTTAACTACTTTATTTTCTCAAATTGAAATAAAGGTTCCTGGGCACGAAAGTTCTTCACTATTGTAATCTATAAACACAATACTACCTCCCATTAAAGCCGTGGCAGATATTTTTATAGCACCTTATATAACAACCATTGAATGGAAGGTAATTTTACCCTTCTTTGAAAACGTCCCTACAGACAGGTATTTATAGAAAAGACAAAATATTACAAAATGCCAAAGGTGAGAAGCAAAATAGAACAGGGCATTGAGCCGGGATCAGTAGGCCATTAAATCAGTTGACAAAAAAATAATAATTCCCATTTTGTTTTCCTAAAAATATTATTGAGCACTCTAATACTGCTTTGCTTTTTGTAAACCTCAAATAATTCATATTTTTGGGTCCTAAAAATACTAAAATCACTGCGAACAATTTGGATGTAGCAGTTGGTCACCGGCTCAACTATAGAACTTTTTACCTAACGAAAAACATTCACTTCAACTTTTGCCTTTTTTCATTCAATTCCGTTTTGTGAAAACGACCCTTGTCCTGACAGGACATGAGGAGTTTCTAAATTGATACCAGCACCCTAATTGCGTAACACACTTTCAATCACAATCCGAAGGATTGAGAAAGAAATTCCTAATGCATTAAACTTCATAGGATTAAAAAAATCGTCTGTTCAACAACGTAAATAACGCAATTAATGTTGTTGATCTGTCAAAATGCAAGATATACTGTTGTAAGCCCACGTTCGCTCAGACGGAAAAATATCGCGGCAGGATTATTTCGCACACTGTATTTTCAACGCTCTATTTAGCACCAAGAGTTGAAAATCCAACAGTGTGTTTATTCGACGCGCTGGGATGCACTCTGTTGAATTCTCAACGGTCGGCTTAACACCGAGAGTCGAAAATCTAGTGCGCAATAAAACCCCGCCGCGATATTTTTACGTCCGTGCGAATGTGGGCTGTGTTACGCAATTCCGCTGGTCTAAGTAGGTACTACTGACAGTTCACGATAACTTGTCCCTTATTGTCACGCTGGCACCATTGCTTTTTCAAGCCATTCTGAACTCTATTAGTATTAAAAAAAAGGTTGACAAGCAATGGTGCCCACATAACGTCAAGGTACAAGTTATAGTGAACGGTCTGTAATGGTTTTTGTAGTCGAATTAAAATGTTAAAGTATGTAGTGATAGAGTTTGCGTTCGCCCACTTTTTTTGATTGCCGGATAGTATATGCCAACTAGTCATTTATTTTTCCATAGCTATTGGTACAGTTCGATTCAAACGCAATGGCGGCTCGAAAGTGCGCTACTCGCTGCGCAGCACCCCTCCCCTCACCCCCGCTGATCTATGAATTCGTTACTGCGCAGCGACTCGCCCCATGTTCCGAGCCGCCATTAAATTTGAATCGTGTTGTGCCAATAAACCTTTAATAAAAAATAATTTGTTGTACAAGTCTTGCATTGTCCAAACAATTGTCAATCGAATTCTTTTCGATCTTTTAAAGTATAATATACTTAATATAAAACGTTATTTTCTTAACAAAAGTTATGTAGTTAATGCTAATGTGCGCGAACAAGAAGCTAACTTTGTGATAGACTTGAGCCTGAAATATTAGAGGTCACTAGGGCCCTCCCGCGGCTAGATGCCTGTGTTTTAGACCTTTTCTTTTAAATTCGGAGTTTTAATAATATTATTATACGCCTCTTTATTCTGAATTGCTTTATAGATAGTGCCATCCACGAAGACGCACCCCACTCCGCTCCGCTCCGTACTCAAGCACAGCTAACAATACAGTAAGGCTGCCTGTCCACTGGAGCGGAGCAAGGCAACGGAGCGGAGAAATATGCCAATAGATTCTAAACTCCGCTTTAAAGCTCCGCTGCTATTGGTTAATATTGGCACATTTCTCCGCTCCGCTGCCTCGCTCCGCTCCAGTGGATAGGCAGTCTAATCGCGGAGTGGAGGCGCATCTTCGAAGATGCCACTATTTGTAGCTGTTATTGTTATTGTGTCTGTCAATTCAGCATGCTTCTTATCAAAGGCCTCCTGTAGTTGTTTTCATTGAATTTTATCATGAGCCACTATCCTCCAGTTAGGGCCCACTGTAAGTTTTGATCTCGTCAGAGAACATTATACAGAATGTTAACGAAGGGCGTCATGCAAAAAAAAACATTAAAAAAAATTAATGGTTTTCTTTTTGCATGTATGCATAAAAAATCCCAATAAAAATAAAAATACGTTTTTATGGTTTTTTTTTATGCCATACTATTGCCGGTTGACGGGAACGTCCTTCGTTACTTATCATACTGTATAAAATATCGAAAAAGATAGGATTTTTCGATCTTTTATAATATAATGATTAGTAACCCTTCTTTTTGTCTTTGCCGTAGTCGGGTAAAAAAACACCCGAAGGGCTCATCATGTGGATCAAAAAACAAAACATAATAGGGCAATCATATTTCAGCCGACTACCTCGTTTCTTACCACTATCGAACTAATATCCCCAGATATTAGACCTACTAACCACACAAACCTGACCCGTCAAGACCTCGATCTCAAAGAAATAACTATCGAATGATGACCCATCCTAAATTATGCAGGACAAACGAATTCCCCGAAAACCCTCGTCCTAAACCGCTAGCACTTTTATTTCTCTAATTTTGTTGGTAAAAATAGTACAGTCTGCCTTAAAAAGATGTGCCTATTAGGTCGACAAGAATTCATTTAGTTGTCTACAACCTTTGTTGCATAACATTTTATTAATGAAACCACAAAACCATTACATATGTTAGCCTTTTCCCGACTATGTTGAGAACGGTATCCAGTCTAACCAGTATTTATCATGGAGCTACTGTCTATCTGACTTCCACAACTCAGTTACTGGATAACACGATACCCCTTGATAGGATTGGTTGTAAGACTTTTGGGCTTCTGACGATCCGCAACAACTGTCAAAGATTTTTCGATGATTAAGAATTACTTAATCATCGAAAACCTTCCGTCCCGGCTGTCTTTCGTGGATCTTCATTAATCGGTTCATCGATGGTCACTCATCGATGAACCGACCGAAGCAAGCATAGCTTTACCTACGATCGACCCGTGTAGGTGTTATTTTAGTCTTCTTGTTTTCGTGTGGTTAGTGACTAATCTGGTGTCAGATTTTTAAAGCCGCCCATGAGCCTCTAAGCCCAGTCGGCTTCACATGCCGTCGAGAAATATCTCTCAAGCATGCCGGTTTCCTCACGATGTTTTAGTATGGAACACAAATTCTTGTCGATGCGTACATCTTTATGAGGTCGACTGTACGACTACGTTACTTTGACAGGTTATTTCAAAGGCATAAATATTAAATAGAGCTAGTTCCGCTCCGGCTGATATTTCCGATTTGTTACCGACTGTCGGATCCGATATATCGGTGTCTGATTTAGAATAAGATACGATCTTGTTGTGAAGATTAGCACATCAGACAGTCTCTTCTATCGGCGACGTTGATCTCCCGCGTCCGGCTCTGATCCAGGCCATGGTATGGAGCGAGAGGGCATGGGAAGCCGTCATCTCTTTCTGCAAAGCAGTAATGCTCGCGAAAGAGGAGGTACAACGCGTGAGGGAGAGGCAGATTTTGCGCCCTCACGCCCCAAGCTGCCGCAGGAGATGCCCTGAGCGTCAGGAATCCCAGGCAGATTCCTGGCCACCGTAGGCGCGGGCTTGCGGACTATGAGTAATGGTTAGCTCGCCGTCCGATAAGGGCCAGGCCCGGATCGACGGCGCGTTGTGTCCGACGCGTGCTTCAAAGATATTTCAGCACAACTGACGGGGTCCGTTAGGGCCGATGCCTGCCGGGGTCGCGGGAATGTCCAAAAGGGATACCGTGGCACCTGCCAACATACAGGCAACTAAAGGAACACGGGTGGGTTTTAGTCAGTAATAGTCTGACATCCTGCTCCGCCCAGAGGGGGAGAAGTTATTTGATAATTTCCCACATAAGTTCAGTTCACCTAAGTGTCCACGGCAAGATTTTTACAGGATTGCTCGACAGGCCTCATGACCTTTATTGGCTTAAAATTGTTCTGATGTTTGCCACTGTTGATTTTACCTTTCAGGAGTGGCAGTGGTTGGATAGGGAGTTGGTATAATCCCAAAAAAAAAATATTAGCACACCCGTTACATGGAAAAATTTATTGAAGTCTGATGGCACATTCAATGGTTATATGGCTATAGGCTTTTCTTTTATCTTGATTGAATGATGAACAAATGAATGAAACGAATGATGAACGTCATTCGTTAAGACGTCTTGTCAAAGTATCGCCACTTGGGGTTGTGAATTTTCATGAAAACACACATTTGATATTGATAGCTGTAATTCCTAGCAGTAAGCTAAGCAATGGGTTTCTACGCTAAGGGTTCTTGGTTCGATTCCCTGTGAATATTTTTTTATAGGTTTTAAAAGTAGTTGTTTTTTAACCCCCGACGCAAAAAGAGAGGTGTTATAAGTTTGACCGCTATGTGTGTGTGTCTGTCTGTGGCACCGTAGCTCTTAAACGGCTAAACCGATTTGAATGCGATTTTTTAATGAAAAGCAGGCTTTCTAGCGATGGGTCTTAGATATATTTTAACAAAATCGGCTCAGCTGTTTGAAAATTATCAGCTCTTTTCTAGTTGATGAATTGATATGACTTTCTTCCACAGGTCTGATCGATTTGAAATTTAGAAGAAGAACAGAGTAACCTAGAACTGATGCTGCAGCATCACCTGGAATTTGCAGGATATCAAACTCCCTTACCAACTTACAGCACAGGTATCGTGTTTGGGCTCATTGGAATGGTCTCGATGAAAAGGTTATAGATAGATGGTGAAAAGGGTCTAGTGATGGAGAAATGAGGAAATATTTGTGTCGAGGTTTTTTTTTTAATTTTAACTGTTAAAATTGTACTTGTTGCTATGTTTTATTTCATACTCGTCTGCTGCGCGTTCTGGTTTTATTATTTTATGTTTTGTGCAGATTTTTGAGAAACTTACTTTACTGATTGGCCAGCAAATATCTCTCTCAAAACTAGGAAAAAGCCATATTATCATAAATGAAGAAATAACTACATACTTGGCTAGTGGGCGACCGACAAGTTTCTCCGAGTGTCTGGCAATGTGCCGAACACCAAGCTGAAGTAATTTAAAGTTAATTAAAATACATTGCACTTGTATTATCAGGTTTAATACTAAAACTGCTTTTTAAAGAATTTGTTTTTTTTTTTTTGTTAGCCTATTTGGTGTCCCACTGCTGTGCAAAGACCTCCCCTTTTTCCTTCCAAATCTCTCTGTTTTGTGCGATTTCAGGCCATGTTGGCTCCGCAAACATTTAGTATATAACTTATTATTAAATACTATAATTATTATATTATTATTAAATGATATAATAGGAACTTATAGCGAATAGTATCGAGGTCCTCTGTGACCTCAGTTGAAAGTTTACTAATTCATAACTCTGGTGATGTTAGATGTGGCTTTACTGCGAATAATTAGAAATCAAAAGAAAAAAAATATATACAGAGTGTGTATAATTTTGTTGCACATTCGTAAATGTACATGTAGCCAAATAGTATTCTGCTTATACACAAATCATAATGGATTATAATTATAACTTTAAGGTAAATCTTCAGGAAAATGTGTTTTATCGAAATTCTAAAGTGTACCGCTAGACACTTTCTCCTGTTTATCTAAAGCTTGCCATAAAACCGATAAGTGTACATTCTCTTATCATTTAGTTACCGTATCGGCACTAGACACACTCATACATATACTCGCGGCTTCTTCCCATAAGTGTAGGTAGAAATTACAGAACGTCACCTGCTACGATCCTTGCATACTCCTTTTGCCTTCAAAAAATACAATAGAAGTGTTACTAAAAATATCCACTTCTATTGTATTTTATCATGGATTTCCGCAAGGTCACGCCTGAATCAATTAACTATCCTTTTGCCTTGTTTACGTTCATACATCTGGTCATACACGCACGCCAGTTGCGAGTACTACGCACCTGACCCTTCTGAAGAACATCACCAATAAGGTCACTATGTCCTTCTAGGGCATTCCTTCCTACTAGGACGTTTTCACCTTTTGATAGTCGCCTTTCACACGAAACTATTTCTTAGTAAAATGTTGTAAGGGTGTAAGTACCTAGGAAGGAACTCTTCAAAAATGTATGTGCTACGCACAAAGCCCCAATGAATAGGAATAATGAATGACTCTCCTAAAGCGGGTAGTGTTATGAAGATGTTGAGTATGTTAGGTGTCTTTTATTTTACAAGAAAAGCACATATAATAACATATTATCAAGCCTATATTTGCCGAAGGGTTAGGCAGAGGTGTAGGTTTTCCACATTTGACCAGTTATTTCGAGTCCTATGTAATAGAGGACGAGCCTTTTGCCATTAACCTTGACCAAATCTAGTCTGTAGGCTTTAGCTACTGACAAAGTTTTATTAAAAAACCTAATGACACTTTGTCTGAATGGCTGTGAAAGAAAGAAAGAAATGAAAGAAAAGAAGGAAAAGGAAGAAAATGAAGAAAAGTGTTTTTTTTTTTTTCGGAAACGAATCCGATCGATCTTTTATGTATTTTTTTTAATGGATTTTTTACAGAATTATTCGCAAGGCTTTTTAAGTTATAATATAACATCACGCCTTGTTTCCCCGAATGGTTGGGTAGAGGTGTATGTACCTATAGTACACCCTGATTTTGCAAGTTATATTTAAGTCCCATGTAATAGGGGGAGAGCCTATTGCCATCAATGGGGCACAAATCCAGACTCCGGGCTGTTACTGGAAAATTCCTGTTAGACATACACAATAATACTTAGCCCGACCTGGGAATCAAACCCGGGACCTCATGCTCAGTAGTAGCATTTATGACCAGTAGACCAACGAGGCAGAACAAAGCAATACGTAGCAGTAGGACAAGTAATAGGTTTCTATAATACAAAGGTAAGGTATATTAAGTACTGTATATTTATTTAATTTCATAAATAATATTTATATCTCATTGTACGCTGCACCTGTCGACGTCATCACGTCAACGCCGGCTGTCGCTGAAAACCAGCGCTGGGGCTCTGTCTCGCATGGGGTCGCAGCATTATGCTGAGCGATGGCCGTTTTGCGTGGATGTGACGCATATTTTCCCCCAACTTTTTCTTTTGTGTTTGTGTACTTTCTTTGCGTCATGTTTACCGCAAATAAACTTATTTTCGTTCTTTCTTTCTTTATACCACCCCAGTAATTAGGAGAGGTTATGTTTATTAATTAAGGCCGTTCAAAAGTTATCCCTAACTTACACCATTCTGTATATTAACGACGGCCCAAATCTGCATATCGAGCAACAAACTTCAGAGTATCATAAGTAGGAATTTACTTAAACTTAATTTTGTTACCCTTGTTGATTTTCCATAAACTTGAAGGTTAAAGTCCATATTATCAGCTAACTTGCTATCTGTTGTAACTTTCTCAAGTTACATATTATTCTTGGATTTACTGCCCCGTTGGCCGCTGCTCGTCTGCTGAGCATGAACTCCTTGGTTCGATTACCAGGTCGGGCAAAGGAACACGGGTGGGTTTTAGTTAGTAAGAGTCTGACACGCCCAGGGCGGGAGAAGTTATTTGATAATTTCACACCAAAAAAAAAAGGTCGTGCAAGAAATTATAAGGTTTTTTCCATCAGGAATTTCTCAATAGCAGCCTAGAGTCTGGATTTGCGCCCGGTTGAAGGCAATAGGCTCGCTCCCTATTTCATAGGATATATCCATAATCTGCCTAGCCTTTTCTCAACTATGTTGGGGACGGCTTCCAGTCTAACCGGATGCTGCTGAATACCAGTATTTTACATGGAACGACTGATTATCTAACCTCCACAACCCTGTTACTGGGTAACACGATTCCCTTTGGTAAGACTGGTTGTCAGACTTTCGGACTTCTGACGACCTGTTACAACTGTCAAAGATCTACAAATGACAGCCGGGACCAACGGCTTTACGTGCTTTCCGAGCCAAGAAAGGTTATGTAAAGGCCACCCAACCATTGACCAACCGCGGCAAGCGTAGCCTAACCTGTTCGATCGATTCGTGTGGCTGTTATTACTTAGCCACAAGCCCCTCTATAAGATAGTTATATCAATCCTTCGTAATTATAATAAAATATAATAAACGCGAAACTTTGTGAGGATGGATGGATGGATCGATGAATGGATGTTTATTACTCTTTCACGCAAAAACTACAAAACGGATTTGAATGAAATTTTGCACACAGATAGTTTATTAACTGGATTATCACATAAAATACATTTTATTCCGATATTCCCACGGGATGGAGATTTATGCGGGTGATACCGCAGGGCGCTGTTAGTCACTCATACTCAAAAAATCTAGCTTTCAATCACACAAAAATCAAAGAAGAAATTCAAACCACCATCTTTCTTTACAAAACATTATAGGTCTGTCCACTCCCATACAAAACTTGTACATTATATCTACTATGAACATTGAACATACAACATAATTCCCACGTAGAACCAAAAGGCCTAACTCCACAGCACGCATGACCTAAATAATACATTAACTATTATGCCTCTAATCAGACCGCCACGCGATGTCCGCTTATTTTTATGGCTGCATCGTAATTCAGAGTTGATTATTGGTTTCAATTCTGTAAGGGTGCTGATAAACTTGAGCATTCACTTGTAATGAGCATTTTAGCGAATGTTACATTACAGAAAAATTAACGGGAGCGTTTTAAAGAGCATTCTAGCGAAAGGACAGTAAATAGATAGGTATTATGTGATTAGATTCGGCTTAAGGTACTTAATACACAAAAGTAGCATGTTGTGTGGCTTTTAAAATGCAAAAAAAAAACCTAAAGGAGGCTCTCGTTGGGCAGCTGGATCAAGGGCCCGATGCAAAAAATGGTACTCCTGGACACGGCTCGCATTGTCAGGAGGTTCCTCTCTCTGGAGTCCTGAACCCACAAGTAGCTTGGACCCTGTTCCCGATACCGGTGGGTTACTATTTTTATATTTATAAATGGTTTTTTTTTAAATATGATTTTATTAAAAAATATAATTATAAGTATTTAAATGAAATAAAGAAAATATAAATAAAAAATGGTAAAATAAAGTATAAATCTTAGAAATAACGTAGATTAATTACTTAGGTCTTTAATAAGGTAGACCCTCGGTGTTTCAAATCCTAATTTAATTTGTAAACGAATCTCCTTAAGATTCCAGCAGACAGTCGCGACGCGACACCGGGAGAATAATTTCCGTGAAATTTTCATAGAAATTGTTCGAACAGAGTCGCGACGCGCCTGTCTGTGCGAGCCTACTGTGGGGCTACTGCCATTTCGATCAACCAATCAGAACTAGGTACCAGTCACCTAGTACACACGGCTACACATCAAGCTATACAAATCCAGTTTATGCTGAACTCGCATTGTATAGGATTTCCGTACAATGCGAGGTCAGTTTATACTGGACGTGTATAGCTTGATATGTAGCCGTGTGTACCAGTGTCGAACATGATACTAATAAAAAGAGAATATAAACACTTTTAACATAATTAGGAAAAACTATTTTTATATCAGCCTAGCGTTATTTAGGAACAGGCACGTCATATGGTATTTACTGGACCAGTCTTGGTTAGATTGGCAAATCTAATAAACGTAACAAAACCAATATCATTTTATCATTCAGCTCAACTACATACCCTTTACAGCCCCACAAACTAAAATGGCCGCAAAAACTCGACACTGCATTGGCCTTATCACTCGAATAACGTAGGTCGACAGTTGGAATCACTCAGCGTAGATCGCTAACAGAATAGATAGATACAGAAGGCCAGCTCCATACAACGAATGAAAACTGGCGCATGCATACATATACACGTGTACGAACAATGCTGTCGATGAATCATTGCCGCTCCGAACTTTATGCAGAAGGCTTCACAATAACATTTTTTAAGGAACTAAATGGTGACATGAGGCGAGTGTGAGAGAACATGCGCGAAAGTTCCTAGTGCCTATGGTATTGTACGGCAATCTCATAAGGGTTTATTCCACTTGGCTGAAATTTAAGTTACTGCCAAATGTAGTCGTCACTAACTTAGTCTCCTAAAAAGTAACCTAATTAGAAAGAAGAAAGGTCGCGATGCATCCATCTCTGTCGCACTTTAACCAACACGATTTCAGATACTGATTCTGTAAATAATTGAGCTTAGTATGAAAAGAAACTTTTTAAATAATTCAGACAGTGAAGTGGAATAAGTTCAAAATAAATGCCAGTCGCGAGTGTGCTCGCACTCGCTGTATGTGAGTACGAAAGCTTGTCTGCGTTGTTGTGTGCATGCGTTTTCGCTCATTGTATGCAGCGGACATTCTGTGCCCTATCTATTCTGTGGTTCCGTCCCGCCCTAAACCAGTTGACAGTTGAAGACTCCCGGTTTACTAAACTGTGCAGAGGATAGATGTCCACTCGATTTGTTTTCGAGTGGCTGAGAGTCGGTTTTGCTTGATCGTTCGGGTTGACTGATGTCGTGATGTAGTGAGACTTTTGGGTTGAATATGTTTAGTTATTCCGAAAGATCATACTAATTTAACAATGGCTTCAATATGTTAGTAACAATATTTATTTACAACTCTATCAATCTGCCTAGACTTTTCCCAACTATGTTGGAATCGGCTTCCAGTCTAACCGGATGCAGCTGAATACCAGTATTTTACATGGAGCGACTGCCTATCTGACCTCCACAACCCATTAACTGGGTAATGCGAAGCCCCTTATTAACAACTATGTTAGTAAAATAATCTACACACTTCATGAATCCCTGCTACATGCTCAACACAGATGAGGAAAGCTTACAGCAGCGATGCACAGCGTTTGCTCGCGATACACTGTATATTTTTTTTTGTGAATGTGAGGACTATGTAGGTCCTATATACTTATATATTTATTTATTTTTCTCAGTTTTAATGATAATCTGGCAGTTGTCAGTACTTTATGCGGCCGACCCAAATGTCTTTTCTTTGGAATATTGTTCGTCGAATCAATGAATTCCTTTTAAGTTCTGAGTTGAGCTACACGATTACTGACAAATGCGTGCACTGACTGGACAGGTCCACTCAAATCTGTATGTTTCTTTCCTCAAAAGACAATTTCAGACACAAATCTACATGGTCCTCAAATTAAATAATTGACATTAATGAATTTTATATATACAGTGACATGTATATTTACTTTTAAAGTATTTTATTATTGTGAATGTGAAGACTATGTGGGTCATTCCTTTTTGTTTTGTTTTGAATTTTTTCTCAGTTAGTGCTAATTATGGTCTGACAGTTTGAGTAATTTATGTGGCCTACCCAAATATCCTTTTTTTGATATTGTTCTTCGAATCGTTGAGCTCCTTAAATTCTGAGTTGAGCTGCACGATAACTGACAAACGCGTGCATTGACTGAACAGGCCCTCTCAATCTGTGTGATGCTTTCCTCAAAGGACCACTTACGACATCAATCTACATGGTCTTCACATGATCTGACCAAGATTATGTCTGGACTTTAAAAGAGACTGTGACCTCTGAGTTTGTTTCGGCCTTTCTTCTCCGAGTAGTCAGATAAGAAACGCCGACCTCATCTAGTTTTTAAAATATGATTGACGTTTAAAAGTGGAAATAAAATCATTTAACATTTTATAACGTTGGGGCTGGCCCGCATTGCTTTCATATAGCTATATTACGATATAGAACTATATCTCCAGAGACATAACTATATTCCGGCTAAAACCATCTAACTGCAACACATAAATACCTAGATGACTATTAAATAAATTTCTACGCAATAGAAATGAAACGCGCTTAAAGACCTGCGTTTTGTCTAGCTAGCCTAATCAAATCGTACCCTTAGTAATATAAGAGCACAACTAAATAATAAGGTTTTGAGTTTTTGTTTTAGATGGGCTCAATATCATCTGTTCTACCATGGAGACAGTGGTGTGAAAGAGACACAATTACAGTATTCGCTTTAATATTGTCTGTTTTCTCTTTTTGTGAATGCCAAATGGTAGAACAGTTGATATTGAGCCCATCTAATACAAAAACTCAAAACCTCAATATTTCGAGTTGTGCTCTTATTACTAAGGGTGCGAAATGTAGAATTTTAGAAAAATACTTACCTACCAAACTCCTAATTACTCACAACATAATATTTTTGTTACACCCTTGAAATCATTTGAAGAACCTACGTATAGCCTAAACATAGCTTTACCTTAAAATCCACGAATTCTAGTTCACATAAAAAAAAAAACAATCTGAACTCAATATTAAAACCTTCACAGTTCACACTCAAATTACTATCTAAAGAAAAACTAAGTGTCTCAAAGAGACATCGCAGAAAAAAAAAAAACATTAGGCAAAAAAGATAACCCTCTCGCTGCAGCTACAGAATTAATTACAGAAAGTGACAGTTCGTCGTGACAAAGGTGAGACTCTGTTCTTGTAACACGGTACTTGCAAAACTTGCGAGAATTGTTCAAGTCTCGTAAATTTTCAACTACCCTGTATGCATTGTGTATGGGGGCTTTTTAAATTTTGATGTACTAGTTTCGTTGAATAGTGTAGTGGATGTCGTCTACAAAAATAATATTTTAAAAAGAAAAGATTCGATTTTTTGTATGCTTGTTACGCTGTCACGCTAAAACAGCTGAACAAATTTGGATGAAATCTGGTACATAGGGGTAGACTATGACATGGATTAGGACATAAGATACTTTTTATCTTGATATTCCTACGGAATCGAGACGTATGCGGGTAAAACCGCGGGGCGCAGCTAGTAGGCTATAATTTATAAAGGTTTCCCGCGGGCGAAGCCGCTGCCTTTAGAGGAAATGTATTGGTTTGGTTTTCGTTAACTATTCTTAATAAAAGATTAGAATATGTTAATTTAGAGATTATTGGGTAGACTTGTAGATTTTAAATTCAAACTTGCTGACCCGACCGACCGCCACGTCCTGGCAAAATTTCAACATTTCAAACAAAATTCCTATACAAAAAAGGACGTTCAGTTATTGACGAATTTTAAAATTTTCCGGTAATCTTTTCTACTTTCCTTCCCATAAAAATCTAATTCAGACTATTAGGACTATTACTACTAAACAAAAAAATATCAAAATCGGTCCAGCCATTCTCAAGTAATGCGTTTACCAATGAACAGTATTTCATTTTTATTTATTTAAAGATATAGACGAATGAAAACTGATTTAATCTATGCTAATCTATACTTCCATACTAATTTTAATAATGACTGTCTGCCTGTTAACTATTCACGCCTAAATCACTGAACCGATCTTTATGAAATATGACAGATAAGTTTTTAGGAGCGCAAAATGGGAATTATTTGAGGTTAAATTAAATACGTGCCTTAAAAAATTATGAAATACATAATACAGGCAGAAACTCAAACTCTAAAAATTTATTTCAATTAAACCATTTACAAGCACTTTTGAATTGTTTAAGAGTCGGTCAGTTAGTCAAAAAGTTGAAGCTAATTGCCCATTCCAAAACGTAGATCTCTATGGAGAAGAACGGCAAGAAACTCCAAGGACACAGTGTAACATCTAGTAGGTACATAATGATTAAAAAATGATTAAAGGCATATACTAGCTGCTGCATGCGGCTTCGCCTGCGTGATGTCGTTATAAATTATAGCCTATATTACTCAGTGATAATATAGCATTCTACTGGTGAAATAATTTTAAAAATCGGTTCAGTCGTTTTTGATTTTATTCATGACAAACAAACATCCAAAAAATCAAATCTTTTCTCTTTAAAATTTTAATTTAGAAAAGTAGCCTTAGTTACTTGCATTAGCTACCTGCCAATGAAAGTCTCATCAAAATCGATCCAGCCGTTTCAGAGAGACGGACAGACCATATCTAAAAATAAAATGTTGTAAGTACCATATATAATTTCATATGCATTTAGTAAAAAGCCGTTATTTTGACATTACAAACAGACACATTTTTCACTTTTATTTATTTTTATGTAGTATTATGTATGTACAGATGCAAGGTTAGCTGAATAACCTTGCCTACTCATTTTAGGGACACTAATCATAGTCCGTATAGTTTCAAATGCCTGACCATAATGTACTACGCAACAGCAAAGATGAAGACCCAACTATGTAACAAAGCTCTATGCCTGCACACCTCTATTTCAACAGGTTACCTACAACGGACAAAGTATACTCATGGTGTGTTCCATAAGTATCAGATGAAAATGTAAACAAATAGATACCTGAGTGCTTTGATTTGATTATTTAAATACTTAAACCCGAAATTCTAATTTTAAATCACCTTAAAGACATTTTTCACTTGACAACTGAGGTTAATTAAAACGTCAATTTTCATTGGTAATTTTTCAATTAATATTTAATAATGTTATTCTAACAATAATTGTTTTTAAAAGTGGTTGAGATAGAAAGTTGAAACGCTCTAAATACAGATGAATGTTTTACAAATTTTACTTGAACAGCGTTTGTTTACAATTTCATCAGATAGTTTTAGAACAGGCTATACCTCTAGACATACAAGTTACCTACTGCGGACCAAGTATACTTGTAGACATACATGTAACCTAGGAACAAGTACAATGAAGCCAGTGTAAGACGCCTGCGAGCACTTGTGTAGAACAAACTTGCCTCGCTGGAACTACGAACAATAATTAAGCCGACATTATTATTTGAACCAACGTATGTACGGGGTTTAATGTCGACTAGGTCTTTTTTCGGTTCATAGAATAGGAATAATTGTGCTTATATCGGCCTATAATGTTCCCACTGCTGGGACACAGGCCTCCTCTCTTCGAGAGTTAGAGAGGAAGAGGGCTAATGGCTAATCTACCACGCGGGCCCAGTGTCTTCAAATTTTAGATTCTAGGACATGCCGGTTTCCTCACGATGTTTTCCTTCACCGTTTTAAGAGCAATGGTGATGAACATATTGACACAAAGTAAAGCGCCTGTCTAGGTTCGAACTCACGACCTTCACTCGTACTTAAGTCAGGGCCGTTACCAGTGGGCTACCACCATCATTCTCCCCAGTGCTCATCAAAGTCAAAGTCAAATCATTTATTTTAAATATAATATATATATTATAAATGTTTTTCTTTTCTTTCTTTATTGTTTACAAAATAATAAAGAAAGAAAGAAAAGAAAAACATTTATTTGGACACAGAATAGATTATTAATAGAATTGATTTTAGTTGCCCCTTCTAAAAGGAAGTTTTCGTATGGAGAAGAATGGGCAAGAAACTCCACCGGTACTCTTAAAATGTTTTGCAATAGTTTGTATAGGTATGTACATTAGTTAAATAATTATTATATGTTAAGACGATGCACCTAGAATAAAATTACTATACCACAATAGGTAAATAGAATTAAAAATGAAGCAACGACAGATAAATTAATTATGTGATAGATACATGGTGCTCACTTATTTACAAACATTGTAAAATTAGACGATTTTCCTAAAATTCATTACGCATGTTTACTCCGAAAGGATAGGCAGGGACGAATCCTAGTCTACTATCAATTTGGAAGTGTGTTTGTTCGTGTGTTGGTTTGTTCGTCTTTGACGTATTAACGAATCGACGTGTTTTTAGGATTCCTTAACTCGTGAGGAAAAAACGGAACCCGTAAAAGATCACTTCGTTGTCCGTCTGTCGGTCTGTCAAGACACTTTTTCTTAGAAACGCGTGGAGGTATCAAGTTGAAATTAATTACAAATACTTAGGTCTACGATCCCTTTATATTGCGTTGAATAATAAGAAGCAATAAAAAATACGGTCATTTCGACATATTTTGATACTCGCAAATAAATCACAACCTATAGGGTACATCCCGTTGACCAATAATCATGAACTTTGGCAAGAAGGCACAAGTAAAGAAAAAAGTCCGAAAATAGCTAATTTATAGTTTAAACACACATAAAAACAAGAAATATAATATATATTTTTTTTTATCTGCGGTTTCATAAAAAAGTAATGTATGGAACAACAGATTTTTTTTAAATAACCGATAAAAAATTTCAACGCAGGGGAGTTCTTAATTATGTATTGAATCCATAGTAACAGTTTTCGCGTCGATGTCTCTGCCATCCTGTATAAGTTGTGCAAATAAATTGATGACAAAGGTTACTTTTATTTCAGTATTTACACTAAACAGTATGTTACTAAGCAGTTGTCCAACATTTTCTTAAACTTTCAAGTCAGGAAGAAAATTATAATATTTTGACGTAAAAAAATGAATTAACAGTAATTTATGGCAAAGAAAATGCAAAATATTTTTACTTGAAGGCCTCTGATATGCAAATATGTGTAATATGTTGATGTTATGAATTCACCTTGTTAAAATTTCGTACAAAATGTTGAGAACTTCATATTTATGTAAATCACCACATAATATAAAACAAAGTCCCCCGCCGCGTCTGTCTGAACGCGATAAACTCAAAAACTACCGAACGGATTTTCATACGGTTGTCACCAGTGGACGGAGTGATTTATGAGGAAGGTTGAAGTGTACAATTCAATAAGGTTTTGTGTAAATTGGCTGGAATATGACGATGATTGTTGAAAATGTCGGAAAAAAAGCACGCCGACTGGCAGCTGTTATACTATTGTAGAATTCACGATAGTATTTCAATCATTAGTGTTAAGCTATTAATAGGATTTGTACAAAATTTGGCACACAAATAGTTATAACGTAAAATATTTTGTATCTCGGTAGTACGTTTCCGTGGGATAATTTCCGACCCCCACGCGGCCAAACCGCGGGTAATTACTAAAAATAGACTGTGTGGGTAGTATTACACTGAGTTTCTAAAATAATCATAATTTTGTAGAGTTAGGTACCTAAATACGTAGAATTGTAAACTAATTAAACTTAATATTCCAGTTCCCAAAGGCTAAATTAAACTCAGTAGTACTACGTAAAAGGAGTTAGGTTTATTAATAGGCTCATTTTGAATCTTATTTTTGGTATTATTATAGCATATTTTTCAATAGCCTGGTTCGTTTAGTAGTCGCAAGTGCCACTGCAGATCATGAGCATAAAGCCCCTGGGTTCGATTCCCAGGTCGGGCAAATGTTATTAGGTTTCACAGCAGGATTTTTTTGATTTGCAGCCCGAAGTTAGGATTTATGCCCGGTTGATGGCAATAGGCTCGCTCCCTATTACATGGGACTTAAACAAATTTCAACTTAATCGGTCCATTAGATTCCGAGCAAATTGGTTGTGACAGACGGACAGACAGACCCACGAGTGATCCTATAAGGGTTCCGTTTTTCCTTTTGAGGTACGGAACCCTAATAAAAGAAAATGTTAGAAACGTTATTACAAAGAAAGCTTACATTTTTTACCAAACAGAGCCACTTTATTGATTTATCAACGAATCGTCCATAATTTACAGTAGGTACCTTCATGAAAATAAGTGGTTACGATAAAAAATAACTGTTTCACGGTACTTTCGACATCCTTGTCTGTAATTTCATGCATATTCAACCCACTTATTTATAAGTGGGTAGTTCGGTAGGCTGGCTTATTTACAAGTGTCTTCAAATAAGTTGTTCTGTAATCATGGTCTATTTTTAAACGTTACTTAACAGAGTGTGATTTTTAGGGTTCCGTAGTCGACAAGGAACCCTTATAAATAAATTTAAAAAAAATCATTTATTTCATGCCCTAGACCCATATTTAAATACAAAAACAGTACACAAAGGAGACGGCAACTATTACATACAATCTTGGGCCTGAATGTAACGAGATAAACATGGTGTGAATGAATAGATTTAAACTTATCAGTCCCTCGTGAGCTACAGCTTCAACTATATCCAATCGAAATGATGGCGGCGGTAAAATTCAAAATAACCATTTCAAGTCAAACGTGTGACCTATCTTCGGTGTCCAGTGTGACAGCAAGGGTCGTATTAGGTAGGCTGGGTCAGAATTCGTAAAAGACAAAGCAGTGGTCGTTGAAAATGAAAAATAATCAGGAAAGCACTCAAAACGCATCAGAAAACATGAAACCAGGGGCAACCAAGAGTTTGTGTGGATCGCCCGGAGGACACGGTGGAGCATACGGTGGAGGTCTGCCCGGCTTGGGCGGAGCATCGCCGTGTCCACTTGGAGGCGATCGGCGGTGGTGATCTCTCGAGTCCGTCCCTGGTTCAGGCCATGGTACGGAGCGAGAGGAAATGGGAGGCCGTCACCTCCTTCTGCGAAGCTGTAATGCTCGCGAAGGAGGAGGCGGAACGCGTGAGGGAGAGGCAAATTTCGCGCCCTCACGCCCCTAACCGCCGCAGGAGGAGACGCCCAGGGCGTCGGGAATCGCGGGGCGATTTCCGGCCACCGTAGGCGCGGGCTTGCGGACGGTGAGCAATGGGTGGCTCACCGTCCGATAAGGACCAGGCCCAGGTCGACGGCGCATTGTGTTCCACGCGCGCCTCAAAGAGATGTCAGCAGAATTGAAGGGGTCCACTAGGGCCGATGCCTGCCGGGGTTGCGAAGAAAACCTAAAGGGAGATCGTGGCCCCCGGCAACAGGGCAACCGAAGGAACACGGGTGGGTTTTAGTCAGTAAGAGTCTGACACGCCCTCCCGCTCCGCCCAGAGCGGGAGAAGTTATATGATGATTTCCCACCCACAAAAAAAAAAAAAAGTGGCAACCAAGAGTAGTCGGCAACTGTCTAGTGTCAATGTCAGTCAGCTTTCATGCCAGTGACATAGACTATAAATATAAGACTGATTTTAATCGATATAAAATTAATAATTATTATATTGGTTTTTCAGTATTTAATTAATATTGTATTTATTAAAATGACTGTAATTAAATGCACTATATTGTATATAAATTATAGTGCATTTAATTACTTTGAGTTAATTACTTAGTGCGGAGGCTTTCTTTTTGTAATTGTGTAATCGATTATTCAATGAATCAATAATCTCACGAAAACCATCTTTCTCATATTTCTTAGCTTCCAGATTAAGAATTTAGCAGTTTTTTATCGTCTAAGATAAAAAAGTATGACTAATTTTTTAAGATCATATCTCAACCCATTACATTTGGGCCCACCGTTTTCCATCTCCTTTATCTTATAGTTTCGCCATGTCTTTCTGTCTGTCTGTCTGTCCGCAGCTTAGCTTCAAGAGACTGTTAGTATTAGAAAGCTGTAATTTGGCATTATTATACATATAAATCACGCCGACAAAGTGGTTAAATAAGATCAGGTTTTTTTTAAAATGTATCTCCCCTACCCACAAAATGGGATGTTTTTTTTTCTCGTATATCCCATGGTGTGGGGTGTTGTTGGAAAGGTCGTTTAAATATATTGTGAGTGTTTTAATCTATTTTTGAATTTAAGAATCCGTTTGCAACATAATAAACTTTAAAGTGCAAACTTTTGTTAGTCAAGTGTGCCTGCTAAATTTTTGGTTCTGGATATGTGGAAAAATTCACAGCTGCAGTATATATAACGAAATTAAAAAGGAAAACTATCCAAGCTAAGTAGGCTCTACAAGTTAATGAGTAATAATCAACCAACTAACATGTTTTTTAATTACACTGTTAAGTTTGTTCTTGGGATAAATTCATTCCATCTACTGAACCCTTCATTGTGGGTGTTCCAACACGAACTTGGCCGGTTTTTTAGAAAGTGTTGCTACACCACACAAAATGGGTATGCTCAATTGGGCATTCCAGCAGTCTATACCAGTGTCTGGGTTCTCTTACTCCATTTACTATTTTTATTTATAGTCTATCAGCCTTCAAAGCAGGACTGAACAGGCGTCTTCTGGGCATGCTCGTTTCATTATAGATCTCATCCAACGCTTTCTATACGGCGAGATCGAGGTCAAAGTCTACTTTTGACATCGATCATCGAGCATAATCAGTCTATAATGTTCCCACTGCTAGAACACAGGCCTCCTCTTTCTGTGAGAGGGATTGGGCCTTAATCCACCACACGGGCCCAGTGAGGGTTGGTTCACATGTCTTCAAATTTTTGGTTTTAGGACATGCTGGTTTCCTCACGATGTTTTCCTTCACCGTTTTGAGAGCAGCGGTAATTAAATCGATCTCGCCATTACGAATTTTAAAATTAGTACATTTTGATTATTTCCACAGTGTCTTATGTCGTTCTGCTGTGGGGATGGGCAGCTGACGTAGATTCAATTTTCATTTTACAAAAGAGGGCAATTCGCGCGATCTACAAAATGAGTTCTCGTGAGTCCCTTAGAAATAAATTCAAAGAAATTGATATACTGAGTCAGCCTTCACTTTCTATCTTAGAAAGCATTTTATATGTTCGCAAAAACTTAGGACTTTTCAAATTAAGAAGCGATTTCCATAATATAAATACACGTAGTAGACATAAAATTGTGATACCCAAATTTATATTAACAAAAACAAGCAAGTTATTTCTTATAAACAGTATCCGCTTTTATAACAAGTTGCCAAAGTCGGTTACAGAACTAAGCGATAGAAAGTTCAAAACCCACATCAAACGTGTCCTTATCAAAAAGCATATTATAAGATTAAAGACTACGTTGAAGACAAGGAAGTTTGGCAATCATTCCTTCTACACATGTTGCTTCCCTGGTACCTCATTAACGGCATAACTATGTAAATATCTTTTAACTGCTCCCAAATTACGATGATCATTTTATTTCACTTTTTTTACATACTTCCTTGACATAATCTTTTCATTATTTGACATTATATACATACCTACAATATTCATATTTTTGATCAAATTAGATTTAGTAGCAATTATGTCATTTGGTTTAAATAGATTCTTATTTTCATTATTTTATTTATCTTTTATATAGATTCTTTTCTTTTAGATTTTGTGAATGTGAGAACGTTGTAAGTTGTAGACTTGTGAACCACCTATTAACACTGTAATTTGAATACATTGTAAAAACCATTTATTTTTAAAAGAGTAACCGTGGAGTTTCTTGCCGGCTCTTCTCCATAGGAAACGACCAATTGGAACCGTGCACCTAGCTTCTGACGTTTTATAAATGCCCTTGTATTTATGTAAAGTAAAATATTTCGATTTTTTTTTTAATTTTGAAGAAATAATGGGATTAAGACGACAAAATCATCAAAAAGCATGTGATCGCCGTTTTATGAAACAAGTAAACCGTTATCTTACTTCCCCAACTTTGAAGCCCAAACATTCTACACATATGTAGAGATAATAAAATTAAACCACATTCCTATAACCACGCACCTATCCTAAATCCTTCTTAAAGAAAACCATCCCTTTCACATAAAGACCCCTCTAATGTATTATTGCCACGTTCACCTTTACAAATACACGCATACACATATTTTTTCACCCCCAAAAGGGGTGACACACACCCCGCATTCAGCGAAAACATCCATTGTAAAAATATGCCGAACTACACGATACCTTGACCCAAATGTTTGAAACTAATGAATTTTTTGTGCGAGCTTTCACCATTTCCCAAATGACTACAAAAAAACCTCTTTTCATACTGAAATGCATTTCACCCCGGAACTTAGTTTAGTTAGTCACGGGAGGAGCTCGTGGTTAAATAATAACAGCCGCGATCGATCCATCAGGTTAAGCTACGCTTGCCGGAGTAGTCCGTGGATGGGTGACCGTCTTTACATAGCGAGACTCGTCCGTGCCTCGGAAAGCACGTTAAGCCGTTGGTCCCCGCTATCATTCGTCGATCTTTGACAGTCATTATGGGTCTTCAGAAGCCCGAAAGTCTGATAACCAGTCTTACCAAGGGATATCGTATTACCCAGTTACTGGGTTTTGGAGGTCAGATAGGCAGTTGCTCCATGAAAAATACTGGTATTCAGCTGCATCCGCTTAGACTGGAAGCCGATCTCAACATAGTTGGGAAAAGGCTAGGCAGATTGATTGAACTTAGTGCAGTTATTAGGTTGCTTGTCCACTAGGGTGGAAAAAGGAGAAGAAGTGCAGAGAAACAAAAGAAATCACAAAATTAAGCCGATGTATTCTGTAAAAATGTGTCGTGAAAACTAAGATGAAGTAAGGTGTTAATATTGTTAATCACTAGCATCAGATGGAATGACCGCTTTATTAGGTTATTAGGTTTTCACGTTGAGATTTTTACAGTTCAGACCAGCAGGTCTCCGCTCCACTAAGCTTCAGCAACCAAGACTAGAACGGTTTCGACATTGGTTTTATGATGTGTAAATAACGAAATCCTGCTTTACTACCCATCTCCTTTTTTCTACACCCATCTCCGCTTTTATGGATACCGGGTCACATCCTCAGAATGTGCAGACCTACGTCCGTTTACTTTCTTTACTTCAAACGCCTTTTTAAATGTCACAGCATCATGTTCGTCGACTTTCTTTATTTTTCTTTTTTTTTTAATACTTTTGCTATTCATTTTTCTATAGTATTTAGTTTAGGTTGAGATCTTTCTGTGCGAATCCCAATTAATATTTTTTCTGTTTTTCTTTTGTTGTCGGTCTTACACTATCTCCCGTTCTTCTCCGCTAAGTCACCCCGCTCCGATGAACAAGCAGCCTTAGTTAGGGGTTGAAATAGCCTAGCCATTATAGAGGGTTATTTCAACGAACAAATCAGTTCGGAACATTAATGTTATGGTCATACTGATAGCGATGCTATATATGCTACTTTGCAGATTAGTTTAAGGTGTGTTTCGAATATTATCGCTGAACTCATTTGGGTGTTTATGTTATTATTGTTTGTGTTTAAGGGCGTTTGAATATGGGATAATGATGTTGTGAAACTTTTTATGTGATAAGGGAACTTATTTTCGTAGACAGTAGGTTTTAATTAAAATCTAAATCGTTAGTCTAGTGGTCGGAAGCGCTATTTGCTGAGCATGGGGTCCTGGGTTCGATTCCTAGGTAGGACAAAGTGTTATTGAGTTTTTCTATCCGAGATTTTTCAGTAGTAGCCCGGAGTCTGTATAATGTGCCCGGTTGATGGCAATGGGCTCGCCCGCTATTACATGGGACTTAAACATAACTGGCGAAATGTGGGTGTACTATAGGTTACACCTCTGCCAAATCTTGAATCCATTTCTTATGATCTTAGACTCTGGAAATCTGAATATTTTGTTATTGTTGACATAATACTCACATTTTTGTGAGACTCATCTCTATTCGTCAATGATGCGTCAGTCGCGCTGCCAACATTGCTGAATGGAAACCTATCGTGAGAATAAGAAAACTGGCCTTCAAATATTAACCATCTCTAAAATCCACTATCGCAAAATAATCCACATAAACCACAAAAATAATTGCAGCATGCATTGTACATATGCAATTTGCATATCTTATCGCCAGCAGTGGCACCGAGACTCGCGGCTATCGGAACAGGCCATCGGTTCGCGTTTATGAATACAAATGTTGCCTCCAATTTGGGCTCCGTTAGACGCATATTGCAGGGTTATGTTACTTATAACCCATTTATAACCGTATTTTGATACGTAATAGGGCTGTATGGATTTTATGACTTAATGGTGCGATAATTTGGGTTTTTTCGATGGTATTGTGAGTCGTGGGCATTAAGGCAATAAACTAATACTTGGATAAAAAATGGCAGTAATTTTTTTTCGACGAACGTCGTCCTATTGTAAAAAAATAAGGTTTTTGGCTTTATCAAAAGATGAAGTAAATCCCTAACCATCACGCCAACTCATTTACAGCTCAACCGGTTGTAAAGTTGGCAAAATAAATCAATTTTATAATTTTCTTGATAATTTTACGTTCATTATGATTACCATAATGACACGTGTAACCAAATCTAGTTACATATAGGTACACTATTAATAACACCCTATTATTTTTCCATATAAACCAACCAAAATGTAATATTCTATAATAATATTCAAAGAGAATTAATTTGAAATCCCAGCTCTCATTCCAAGGGTCCCGTCTTTATCATAGAGTTATTAATAATTTATGCTAAATATATAATAACAATCAGGCTTTCATGGCGAATAGGTTCATTTATGTAAATGAGGGTTACCCGAGCTGTAGACTTTCTTGTAACCGATGAAAAATCAAAGAGTTAACGTTGAGTTTACTTGATGGTGTAATTTGACCATTAGATACGAGACTGCTTCTACATTTTATGGTATTTTCTTGTTTTTATTTTTCCACAACGGTTAAGCTCTGGGCCTGCATCACAAACACACAAATTTCAGGACTCATGCGAAGCATTTGAGAGTGCTGCGATCGAAAAATTTGTTTTACCTCCTTTCTTCAACCGTTTTTATTGTTACACTCCTGCTAGTACACAGAACCTACTTAATTTATATACCATTGTATAGATAATTTAATGGAAATTAATAACGTACTTTTCAACAAAAAAAAAAATGCAGCAGAAACGAAAAAAAAAAAACATCGAAAAAATCCCGTAAATCAAGTGTAAAACCTGAAAAATTTGTAGCTTACGAAAAAATCAATTAATTGAGTATTTTTTTTTAGATTCGTCTCAGTTATAGAAGGAACCCTATTGAAATTGCTTCTTTTATTCAAAGTAGTTTAGCTATAATTAATAAAAACTAACTTATATAAATATCTAAATCCATACAGGGTAAAATTTTAACCAGTGCGCAAACTTAAGCACGTCACTTTTCTCATCATTATGAAATAAAGAAAGAAAGAAAAATAGGTTTATTTGTCACAGAGACACGTGCATACATAAAAGACAAGAGTAAATGAAAACAACAAAAAGTACATAATAAATCACGAGCATAAAACAGAAATTAGTCGGCAGCTGCACGACATGACTGTGACAAGAAGGCTTCCACTCAGCATGATGCAGTGCTATGGGGAGCCCACAGCACAGCGCTGATTTTCAATGGTCACCCGAGAAAAAAAAAAAAAGAAGAAAAGACGTACGGAAATCAAGTCAGATACAGTGATTTGTTTATTACATAGGCAGGTAGTAAAATAAAATAAAATAAACAGTGCTTAGAATGTAACAACTTTTACAATGGGACTAAACCAAATCGCGAATAAAAATCAATCTGTTCCCTACATTTTGAAGAATTATGCGAACATAAATGTAGGGAACAGATGATTTTTTTTTCGCTATTTCAGTTTTGGTCCCATAGTTAAAGTTGTTCATAATGATGAGTAAAGTCACGTGTTTAAGTTTGCGCACTGGTTAAAAAAAAATCCTATATTTATTTCCAACTTCGACCCTCTTCCGTTGCCTAGCAACCAACAAAGCAAACCTAAATAGTCTTTGCCGGTACGTAAAGATTAGGGAAAAAAAGCAGTCAAAACATACTTCATGAAAAGTCGTTTAAATAAAATTCTATTTTTGAATGAGGGTTATGAGGCGTGCACTTTTGGATTTTCCAATATGGCGTAAAATATGACGTAACTTGTTAAGAAATTGGTAAGAAAATATTGCAAGTTTATTCATATTGGAACATAGTTCTAGTATTATGTGTAATGCTGTGTATGTAGTATGTAATGTAGCTATCACAACATGGATGTATGTCAGAAAGTGTACAATACTAGCTCAGTACCTACAAGAATTTGTGTCTATAACCCCCGAGGGGCAAAGACCGGGTCTCTGGGCTAATTTAGCCTATTTAGGTTAATTACAACAAGGAGACTAGCTTACCCAAAATGTTCCAAGAACTATGTAGGAGAAAAACACTTTTTCAGCTTTATAATTATAGTAAAATTGCTATTGGCCACGGTTCCGCGTACAGGGCGGAAATTTTCCCACGGTAACGTACAACCGGAATAAAATTATCAAACTCAAACTCAAAGCATTTATTTCAATTAAACCATTTACAGGCACTTTTGAATTGTCAAAGAGTCGGTCAGTTAGTCAGAAAGGTGAAGCTAATTGCCCTTTCCAAAACGTAGATCTCTATGGAGAAGAACGGGCAAGAAACTCCAAGGACACTCTTTTAAATATAGATATTACAAAATCCTGGGTACATCATTCTTGTTGCTTCTATTCTATGTCGTAACCCAGGTCATGGTCTATCCATGTGCCAAATTTCGTCCAAATCCGTTCAGCCATTTTATCGTGAAAGCTAAAATATATCGTTAGGATAGTGTAGAACATATGGATTCCTCAACCAACTTAAGTTATATGCATGTGCTAAATAATTAACCATAATAATCACAGAAACACACAATCCTCATATTCAAATCCACTGGGTCATATCCCATAAAACAAGGTTATCAAACCCCATAATTAAATTTTCCGACCAAGGTAAATGCATTCACAGTAAACTGGTATTACGGTAACCTGTGTTACGGTAAAACACACAGGCGGTGCAAACATGGGCACCCATGATTTGTGACTGTTTACACAAAAAGCGATACGAAGGGAAAATTGTGTTATCGTATGTTTTCTAGCCAAATAATAGGCATTGAACAGGCATCGAGTGGTGAAACGACAAAGTAAGGAGGATCTAGGGCTGTCAGCCCCACCACAAAACTGATCCTCTAAAAACTTACTTTACCTTCTAATCAAGTACCTACGCTTTTTTAAATGAATGAACCTCTTATTACGTAACTAAAAAGACAGATGAAGGTTCATCTTAGCGAACGAGCCCTTCATATGGAGAAAGAACTTAAGAAAAAAAATGGACAAAAGGTTGCCTAACAGCAGTTGCTAGGAAAAATTAAATGGAATATACGTTCAACTAAGGATTTTACGATAGGAACTGAACTTGATCAACACTTCAAGAGCCGCGTTCAAAAGCTGTCAGTGTCAATATTCCACAACAATTTCGACACTGACAGTTCTTCAACAAGGTTTAGACGTGCGCGTTTTATTTGTGTCATTCGCTCCAAGGTCCAATAAAAAAAAGTGCAAAACCTATACATTGTTTTGAAACTTGATAACATTCAGTTTGAGCTTAATAGGCGTAGTGTGATGAGCTTTACTTAACATCTATAAACGCGTTGAGTAAAGCTTACTATTCTATTGTTTTAGCGTACTACTTGGGGCCAGTGAAATAGCGGAAATGTATTGACTAAGAATTAAAGACAGTAATAATTGCAATTATAACGTAACCTCACATAAAAAAAGCTTGTTTGGCGGGAAAAGCTGCAATTTTAAAATAAAAATTAAGTTATTGTTTTGATTTTTAGAAAAATTAAGCAAATTGACTACGGACTGAAATTGTCCGTATCTATACTCAATTCATAATATTGGTGCCGAAACTCTTGTACACCAAAATAAACTATCACTAAAATTCCTCACTTTTGGTTATGAGAATCTTAAAGCTATTCTGCACACTGCTTATAAATTCTTCATAACTCGCCTTCTTCCCATGGGGGTAGGCAGAAACTACAGAACGCCATCTGCTACGATCCTTACATACTCCTTTTGCTTCGTTTACGTTCACACATTTGGTCATACGCGCACGCCGGTTGCGAGTACTACGCACCTGGCCTTTCTGAAGAACATCACCAATAAGGTCAGTAATTATGTCCTTCTAGAGCGTCCCCGACCGGCCTTTCCCTTCACATCAGCCTTGTAAATACATTTTGTTAGTCGCCTTTCATTCAGTCTCTCAACATGCCCAGACCATCTCAGCATACGCTTTTCAATTTTTGTCACTACATCTTCTTCTTCTGCAAAAATATTTCTCTAAATTTAAAAATTATTTTGACTCAACTAAAATTGAATTTGACAATAACGACTCCACGTGATTGGTGGTGTTTGCCCTAACCCATGAATTTTTTTTAGAGCCGGATGCGCGCATGGGGGGCAGCCTCGACGTGTTTTATAGAGAATTTTTAACTTTTTAATGGAAAAAATATATATATTACCTACATGTTGAGTTTTAGGGGTTTAAAGATTTTAAAAAGGAGGTCGAAAATTTCGTTATTCTTGAAAAGCAAAAAAGATACAGTACTGTTTTTGCACCTGAAGTCGAAGTGTTGGTGAGAATTTTAGTTCATGACCACAAATTTTATACCACCCCATTTTAACCGCGATTAAAAATAGTTAGATTTAGTTAGACAATCAAAATTTTAGGTGAAAAATGTCCAATTTCAGAATAGCAAAATTGCCATTTTCACTAAACTAATAACTCAGTGCCATCTTAGTGCTGTCAAACTTAAATATAGTTGTGTCACTATAATCTATTTCAGAATGGGAAATCGTCGTTTGACAGGAATAAACTAAATTTTGGTGATTTTTAGTCTAGTTTAGAGGCATTTGTGACAAGAAAATCGGCACCATTATTATTCTTCGAAAGTTGTCCGAAATGGTTATAAAACGAATAATTGACGCAGGGTGTACATTTGTCTAATAATTAATTTACGTAACTGTACTTTGTCTAATTTGAGCACCAAACCTTGACCTTACACCATAGGAAATGCCAGTGATAACACAAGCAATGAAGGATAATTAATTTTTAATTAATTACCAATTAATGAACTCAAAAAATGAAAATAATTTTAAAATTTTTAGTGTATTTATTGATGCGCTTAACTTATTATATATCACATAAACTCACGCCTTCTTCACATGGGGGTAGGCAGAAACTACAGAACGCCACCTGCTACGATCCTTACATACTCCTTTTGCCTCGTTTACATTCATACATCTGGTCATACACGCTCGCCGCTTGCGAGTACTACGCACCTGACCTTTCTGAAAAACATCACAATAGATAATATAGATAAATAATAGACATATAAATAAGTTACTCAAAAGAAAATTGTGGAGAACCGCGATCTCGTAACATTTCTTCAAGGATGAGTAGAAAAAAGAAAAGAAAAAGTCTTCGATAAAGTTGCATAAAATAGAAAAATGTCAATAGGACCTTGAAAAATGCAGTCACAATCTCATCGCGATTCCCCTCAGCCTTGAAACAGGAACGTTTGAACAAACTTGATTTCTTGATTTCTTCGTTTAGTTATAAAGTAGAGTGTTTTTTTTTTCAGTTGTTAGAAAAATGTTGTGATACTTTTTAAGAAAATGTAGCTTTAATAATATTTGTCTAAATGTAGACTACACACTAAAGCGCAAAAAATGTAAGTGCTCGTAAAAAAGAAGACAATTTATTCAAAAAAAGATTTCTTTACAAGATCTTTTTCTACTCCCAAGTATTTCCAAATCGTATTAATTCTATCCATTTTTTAAACTCCCATATTAATTTGCTATATTTTAACATAATCCCCAATTACAATTCCAAGGGTACACAATAAAATTAATGGTGTAATTACTTTCAATCCGTGGTTTTAATGGCTACACAGTCGAAGCTTATGAAACCCACGCAAGCTCAAATCGAGTGGGCGTCCATTTTGCCGCATTTCCTCTGTAATACTTATAACACGATTAAACAAGCAAATTAAATGTCAGTAAGTGCCTTATTTAACAACTTCTTACCATTTGTTTAAAGATTTTTTTTCGATTAAAAATAAAAAAGGTGCTACTATACGTATTTTCACCTCCAGAAGAAGTAAAAAATACGGTAGACGGTACTTAGAAGACCGGTGGTCGCCCACTTAGCGTCTGCAATTTGACATCGAATGACGTCACTGAAACGTCATTTATGAAATTAAGTTGATATTTTCATAGAGGACTTTTTTAGACACCATAAAGTCAAACCCCACTGCTATAATTTTCATGAGAGCCGTCACTGTGGCCGTTATGTGGCAGCCAACTCTCTTCTAGAAAACCATAGCTTTGGTGACAGCCAGTAATGGCACTACTGGTTTGCGGTCGGCGGCCGACCGCAGCGTCAAACGGCAAAGTCTGCCTTGTCGATCTAGTGAGTACGACGGCTGAACATGAGATCCTGGTTCCGATCCCACGGTTAGGCAAATGTTTATGGATTTTTTCTAGAGGAGTTTCCTCGGTTTGTCCAGGGTGTCTGGTTAATCTCACAGAAAGAGGCTGCAGATAGGGAAAGGGAGATCACCAGTACTCTCCCGTCCCGCAGCAGGCGAACTGGACGTCGGCGGAGGACAGTTAACGCCTTCTTCCTGCCCTCCTAAATGGGTCCAGGGGCGACGGACTCGAAGACATTCATCGCCCCTTATCACACAGGACCCAAAATGGCGGCGCGTAGTTTTCCACGCGCGCCACTCTAAGACGTATTGGGGGCAGTTTCAACATCTAACTCTTCCTACGGGAGGAGGCCCGCAAAGCGCGGGCCTTCACCAGTCCGGGGCAGTGGAAGTCGCAACTGCACTCACAGTCCTTCGACGCAAGGGTGCAAGGGAACACCGGGGTGGTTTTAGTCAGTAAGAGTCTAACAGGCCCCTCTGCCCACCCCAAGACGAAGGATTTTCATACCGACAAAAAAAATTGGTGACCGATTAATAGCAAAACTACTAGCATATTGGTACTAAAATACCTCTGTCTACTCATTCGAGAAATACAAGCACGAATTTATTTGTTTCAATTATCAAAAAAATATAAAATCCCAACATTCCGGTATTTTTTCTAGAGGATCACAATTTGTGCAGGGAAGTGGAAAATATCAACTTCCCGATGTTTCTGTTAGTGGATATATATTTCACCTATACGCTTGTCGTAAAAGGAGTCCAAATATAGACATTGGGCTTTTATTTCGGATATAAAGGATTGACTTCGTGTATATTTAAACCTGACCTTTTTGTCCCAGTAGCACGGGCGACGCCAAAAAAAGCTTCGCATGTTTTGATTATCGTATCTAACAAACTTTTTATCACACGACTCAAATCTACCTAGCCTTTTTCCAACTATATTGGGGTCGGCGTCCAGTCTAACCGGATGCAACTGAATACGACCAATCTTTTCCCTTCCCCTAAAAGGCACTCATTTATGACATCTCCTGAACTTTTAATCAATCATGAAAATTACAGCGATAAAAATAGAACGACTTGTTATTTCAATCAATTTGCCTAGCCTTTTCCCAATTATGTTGGGGTCAGCTTTCAGTCTAACCGTATGCAGCTGAATACCAGTATTTTACATGAACCGACTGCTTATCTGACCTCCACAACCCAGTTAGTGGGTAACACGATACTTGTTGGTAAGACTGGCTGTCAGCCTTTTGGGCTTCTGAGTCCCCGTGACGACTGCCAAAGATCTACGAATGACAGCCGGGACCACCGGCTTAACGCACTATAAATAATGGAAATTATTCTAGGGGTAGTATAATCTTATGGATAATACCTATATCCTACGGGTGTTGTGTCTGGTAGGCTACTGGCCGACGATTGTAGTCGGGACGTTGTATATATGCCATTCGCACGGTAAACTCTGCTTGCGCGATGCAGAATTTTGCGTGAGGTTAATTCACATGTGGCGATGTAGATTAATCTACCATAAAACACTGGTTTACTGCCTTTCATTTTATATTTAACTTTTAACAAAAATAACTAGAGTAATTACTTGTTTTAATTACTTTGAAACACATTATAATATCGACCGAACTGTTAAAAGCACGTCTTTATTTGCCGCAGAGTAATATAAACACAATTTGTAAATAAGACTGAATGAAATGATTTTATGTTTACTTCTAAAGAAAAATATGAAATGAAAGCAAACTCTTTATACTGTAACACTTCCCTGGAGGAGATATTTCAGTAAAATCAAGTAAATATCTACTGAAAGTATTCGCCATTTTATTTATTTTCAGATATGCTAAATCAGTGACAATTTATAGCAGACTAGCTTTTTTTTTTTTTTGAGTTTGGGAAATCATCAAATAACTTCTCCCGCTCTGGACGGAGTGGGAGGGCGTGTCAGACTCTTACTGACTAAAACCCACCCGTGTTCCTTCGGTTGCCCTATCGCCGGGGGCCACGATCTCCCTTTCGGTTTTCTTCGCAACCCCGGCAGGCATCGGCCCTAGTGGACCCCTTCAATTCTGCTGACATCTCTTTGAGGCGCGCGTGGAACACAACGCGCCGTCGACCCGGGCCTGGTCCTTATCGGACGGTGAGCCACCCATTGCTCACCGCCCGCAAGCCCGCGCCTACGGTGGCCGGAAATCGCCTCGCGATTCCCGACGCCCTGGGCGTCTCCCCCTGCGGCGGTTAGGGGCGTGAGGGCGCGAAATTTGCCTCTCCCTCACGCGTTCCGCCTCCTCCTTCGCGAGCATTACCGCTTCGCAGAAGGAGGTGACGGCCTCCCATTTCCTCTCGCTCCGTACCATGGCCTGAACCAGGGCCGGACGCGAGAGATCACCGCCGCCAATCGCCTCCACGAGGACACGGCGATGCTCCGCCCAAGCTGGGCAGATAGCAGACTAGCTGACCCTACACACGTTGTCCTGTCAAAATTTTAATCTATAGAGTATTTTAATTTTAATATTTAAATTCTGTGAAATGTATGGATTTATAATTATGTGAATTAAATTATTTTTATTTATTTTTTATAACATATTTATGTGAAATAATGCTACACGGGTTCTGTTTGAAAGCAAGTTTAATATTTGAGATTTATTTATTCTTATGACTGTAATGTGATTTTATAAATTTTAATTTAATTATTAAGTTAATTTAAAGTTGTATTGATTATTTAAAGTTTTATTGAAAATGTGACATTGTATTGAATATTTTAATGTATGACTATTGTTGATTTTATAGTATTTTCAATATGTATGAATAGTTTTAGTTTTTAAATATATATTGCGTGTACTACTAACACGTACTGTGGACCAAAAAGTTGTCTTGTAAATAAATGAATTATTAAAATTATTATATTAAAACATACTTTCAGTTTTTTCCTGAATTTTCCAATTTTACAGTTACTAACATTTTAAAACAAATATTTGCCAAATCGGTCCAACGAAGAGCATTTCATTTTTAACCGACTTCCAAAAAGGAGGAGGTTATATGTTCGTAGCGTATTTTTGTTTTTTTTTTTATGTATGTCTGCCCATTTCTCCGTCAATTGAGGACCGATTTTGAAAATACTTTTTTTTTTTGTTTACCACATAAATTTTAGTAACTTTGCTTGGAAAGTTTTTGAGTTAGCTTCAACAATGCGTATTTTTTTCCCACTTAGTATGTGGATATGATAAGTAAGTTCCTGTGACTGTTAATTACATAGCAGGTAGTGGTATTCGAATTTGTGTGAGGTAGGTACCACAACTAAAAAGAGAAAAATAAAAACGTTTCCAAAAAAAAAAAGTGACACATAACTTTAATTTCGGAAGTCGGTGGCAAAATACGATAATTCAAAACCAAAGACCGACTTCCGAAATTAAAGATATTTTTCAATTTGTTGTGTTTTTTATATTAAATAGATTGTAAACCATACAGGTTGATTTTCAAAATCTGAAATTCAGTTTAAGAATTACCCAAAACAAAATCAAGCTCATGACTTCTTCGTTAATTTTGTTTCTATAGTTTGGGATTCTTGAAGTCATATCTCAAAAAATTATCCTGTGTACTAAATACAGAGACAACATATTTATGCAAACAATGATATGTAAACAATCCCAGCAGATGATATTTTCTATAAAATAATACATAGTTCAATAAAATAAAAATGAAAAACACTGACCTGCTAGCTTGGGTATTGGAGGCGTAATCGGCGCAACCGCTGTTGTTGCTGTGTTTGGGGGGTACACAGGATCGCAGCATTCCCTCTCCGGGAACTCGCTTCCCCCCACCCATGCCACCAACAGTACCACCACTCCCACCACGGACCATATTCCACTCAACCTGGGACACCCACGAGACATCGACGAGGTTAAACCGAAATAACAACTCACTTTTGATAACACACTTGATTTTGCAAACGGCCGAATGTGAGAAACCAATTTTGGTGGCCGCGTGATTTCTGTATTAAATTTTGGAACGTGCGAAATCGGATTTAGAATTGACGCGTATGATGAACTGTATTTTTTAAATTCCGAATTTTGATTTTCGAATAGTAACTGGCATTCACTTATTTCTCTTCTTATCTCGCTTTGTTTTTGCACTTGAATACATGTTTCGGTCTCTTTTTCACCCCGAACCGTTTTTCTTTGATTATCATCGCAGATGTCCTTTTCTTCTGTCATCTGACACTTTTCACATTACACTTTTTAAAATGTTACATCAATATTTTTTTCTACTTAATTTTTAATGATATGTATTGATTTCATTCGTCGCCCACTTAACTCATAGGTACATAATTGACTTGAAACGCACGGAACTTCCGCAGATTTTTTTTTATTGTATAATAATTTGTAATAAATTTTTGTATTTATTTAAATCTGGAAGAAAGGTAATGAACATGACATTTAAATGAATAAAAAAGAAAAAGCACTAAGATGATTCAACTTAATAAAATATGAAAACAATATCTCTGTCACTCTCATAAATAAAAAAGTAACTTCAAAAAGTTTATTCTCCGGACATAGTTCCATAATGTTCTCATCCATAAACCATTCAAGCAGGACCCATAATTCTTGTGCCAGAGATTATAAAAAGTTTAAACTCAGCCTGTGTGTAAGCGGCCTAAAGTTAAGAGGGCATTAAACAAATTGAATTCTTAATACGCTATTTAACTTTTGTTCGAAATCCTAACGCATATTACTTTTCTACCTACTCCGAAAACTTCTTCTATTTTCGTCGAAATTTCATTAAATGGACTAAGATTTTTTTTTTCTCATTCATTCCCTTTTGTTTCGCGTTGAGATGTGATAATTTATTTTAATTGTAATTCTTAGAAAGATTTTTGCTTTCATTTTTATTCGAAAGTCTTGGCTTTGGAGATTGTTCTTTTAATAATGTCTCGTTTTTTAGTAATAAGATGTGATTTACGAGTTGCCAAGTTTGGCTAATGAGTGGGGATTATGTTTGTACATTTATTTTTATTTTATTAGAAATTGTAATTTGGCTTTGATTTTTATTTTATATTTTTTCGCGCTGCAAAAGAACTAAAACAAACAAGCCAACTTTGTTATGCTGGTGTGCGTGACAGCTACGTCTTACACTCGCGCCACGTCATTATGCTTTTCTAGTGTGCGTGCATTTAGCAGCCAATAGTTGGACGCTATTTTCTGGACGAGTTCACAGGTTTGACTGTCTTATAGCTTCGTGATTTTGTGTTTTGAATGTGGCATGGCCAAACAATCTTTGAAATTACTACGAGGTAAACATATCAGTTTTAAAATATTTAAAGGGGAAGATCAATTGTAATCTACGACTCAATATTTTTTTATTACATAAACTGATGAAAATCTAATAATAGTATGAAATACAAAAATAGGTACCCTACTTCATAAAATTAGAAAAATAAATAAAAAGCTGTTTCAGTTGAACGCATGTCTAAAAATCTTTGACAGCCCTATTTCAAAGCTTGTCTTATAAAATCGTTGAAAAGTGTGTTGCGAACGCACTTTTCAATTATTCAACGATTTCAACGTCAATAACATTCCATTAAGTCTTAATTGAAACCGAATCAATTTGTTTACTGTCAAATTCAATGGTTGCAACTGAATTAGTAACTGTCTGAAAATTCACATTATATGTCACATTGGGAATTTTAGTAGAACTTTGTACATTTGTCAAAATAAAACATGTTTTTTAACTATTGCAAAAAATAAATAAACAGAACCAACTGCCTTGTAAGTCTAGCGGTCACAAGCGCTTCTGCTGAACATATGGTCCTGGGTTTGGTTCCCGGGTCGGGCAAAGTGTTATTGGGTTTTCTATCAGGAATTTCTCAGTAGTAATTTGGAGTTACATGGGACTTAGACATGTCGGGTGAAATGTGGGTGTACCTACTATACATACAGTACTATATTCCGAGTACACCTCTGCTAACCCTTCGGGGATTACAGTCGTGATGTGTGTTATTCTTTTCGTAAATATCAAATCGGTCAATTAAAATTCTGACAAAATTACATCCCAAAATAATTTCGGAGCACCCAAAATGACGACAATGAACTCAAAATGTATTGTTAAAGAAATATAACAGCAATAAATCCAAGAATGCAACACAGATAAAAATCTTAAACTCTGCTTTTCCTTAATCACACAACTAGGACCAACAGCTCAGCTTGTTCAAATTTTAATAAAGATTAACAAAGAAACTAAACCTAACCTAATCTAATCTAACCCCAGGTCCGATCGGGCGATTTTTCCCGCGGCGATTTTTTTTCGCGCATTGGATTTTCAACGCTCTGCTTAGCGCTGAGAGTTGAAAACCCAACAGTGTGTCTTTTCGATGCACTGGGATGGATTCTGTTGTATTCAGAACGCTCGGCTCAACATCGAGAATTGAAAATCCAGTGCGCGATAAAATCCCGCCGCGATATTTTACGTCCGTGCATACGTGGGCTTACAAAGTCTTTCGGTCTGTCAAAGCTTGTCATAAAAACGTACAAGACATAGTCGGGGAGTTAGATAATTTCTTTTGAGCCTCAAGATAAACTTATAAAGAATAAAGAAAAAGTATACAACATCCTCATATGTGACACTCAAAATAGTTAACTCAGTATTTCCTTAATAACACAACCAGAACCAACAGCTCAGTTTGTTCAAGTTTAGTAAAGATTAACAAAAAAAAAGTCTCGGTCTGCCATAGCGGCACTTATCATGAAAACGTTCAAAACATAGCCCCGAGTTAGAGGATTTCTTTTGAGCATCAAGAACAAGTTTAAAAACATTTAAGATTTTTTTTTACCACAATATTATAATTTCCGAATGCGACACTACAAACTCAGTTTTTCCTTACTAACACAATCAGAACCAACAGCGCAGCTTGTTCAAACATTAATAAGGAAAATAATAAAGTCTTTTGGTCTGTCAAAGCGGGCACTTGTCATGAAAACGGTTACGACATAGTCTGAGAGTTAGATGCTTTCTTTTGAGCACCAAGATCAACTTTAGCAATTAGCAGGCTAAAGTCATAACTGAGTTTTTGAATAGGGCTGTCAGTTTCGAAATAATAATTTGGAGGGCAGTTTCGGGAGTATTGTTTTAAAGGGTGGCTATTTTGTTGAGTAAAGATAAGGCTAGAAAGGGGGTGACTACCGAGATGACGACTAAAAGTCTCTTTGGTCTTTTTCCATTTAGCATTGTAAAAATGTTACGTATTTTTTTACAATGTTGTTGTTGTAACATTATTCACTTTATGTTTTATTTAGAATCCTACTAAATTATAAATGTGAAAGTTTGTATGATTATTACTTAATAACGCTAAAACGGCTGAACTTATTGGAATGAAATTTGGAACACAGATAGTTTACAACCCGGATTAACACACTGAATACTTTTTACCGGTAGCGGTAGTTTGTTCCGGTGGGATAATTTCCGACATCAAAGCGGGTGACGCCACGGGCAAAAACGAGTATTAGATAAAGTGAGGAGTAACAAGAAAGCGGAATAATTTAAAACATTATAAAATCAAACTTAAAGCATTTATTTACAGGCACTTTTGAATTGTCAAGGAGTCGGTCAGTCGGAAAGATGAAGCAATTTGCCCATTCTAAAGCGTAGTAGATACATATGGAGCGAACGGGCAAGAAACTCCACGGACACCCTTTTAAATCAAAATAATGGTTACAAAATATTGGTTACATTATTCATGTTGAAATTATACACGTAATAAAACACAACATAACATCACGCCTTATTTCCCCGAATGGTTGGGCAGAGGTGTCCCTGTAGCAGGTTCACTCACATTTCGCCAGTTATGTTTTAAGTCCCACGTAATAGGGGGCGAGCCTATTGCCATCAACTGGGCACAAATCCAGACTCCAGGCTGCTACTGAGAAATTTCAGATAGAAAAACCCAATAACACTTTGCCCAACCTGGGAATCAAACCCAGGACCTCATGCTCAGCAGTAGTGCTTGCGACCACTACACCCACGAGGCAGTCACACGTAATAAAATATTTAAAAAAAAGCAATTCATAAATCAAATTATAATAACTTATGGCACCTAGCTAAACTGCAAGAGAGTAATACCTCCTTTATATGTTCTGTGGTAATAGCTATAAGTATTGGATGGCTAGGTTTTGTTTAAGATAACTATTCCATTTCTCAAAACAAGCTTTATTAATTACAAATATAATGCCAGCCCTATATCATAAGGCAAAACGTTTAATTTCTCAGGATTTCGCATAAAATTATAATTTGGTTTTCACCTCAAATTGATAGATCTTAGTGAACTTAAGTGCTAAGTCGGGTGGAATATCAAAGTTTTGTTCAACAAATTATTTCTAGTTGAATTTTGTATTAATAATATCTTAACTGCTTTTCGGAGTTGACCGTGAGGTTAGTTAAGTACTAAATGACGTCATGGACTTATGCTTTCATTGAATCAGAAATTTTAATTAAACCTATGCAAAATCTGCACTGATACATATAATAAAGCTGAAGAGTTCGTTTGTTTGTTTGAACGCGCTAATCTCCGGAACTTCCTGTTGGATTTGAAATATTATTCTTTTCATTTGAGAGTCCAATTTTTGAGGAAGGTTATAACGATGCCTTAGAGTGTAAAAGAAGTTATTTATTTATTTATTTTTCAGGAGGAAGAAAAAACTACAAGCTGTAAATTTTTCTACGGCGTGTTTTATGTTCGCAGTTCTGGATATAAAAGCGGGATAAATTTCCATATTAATTAATAAAAATAAAAAAAAAAACATAAAAGACGCCGTGCACAAACTTTACAGCACGCAGTTTTTTCTTCCTCCTGAAAAGTTACTTCTTTTGCACTTACGAGGTTTTCATTCTAAGGCGTCGATAAGGCATTAATAATTAATATTCTAGTTTACTAATTAGCGATTGTTCATACAGTAATACTGCCAAATTAATCAAACCAGGTAAATATTTGACAATTATCTGACTGCCTCGTTGGTCTAGTGATCGCAAGCGCTACTGCTGAGCATGAGGTCCTGGTCGATTCCTGGGTCGGGCAAAGTGTTATTGTGTTTTTCTATCTGAAATTTCTCAGTAGCAGCTTGGAGTCTGGATTTGTGCCCGGTTGATTGATGGCAATAGGCTCGCCTCCTATTACATGGGACTTAAACATAACTGGCAAAATGTGGGTGTGCCTGCTACAGGGACACTTCTGCCCAACCATTCGGGGAAATAAGGCGTGATGTTATGTTGTGTTTTATTACGTGTATAATTCAACATGACTAATGTAACCAATATTTTGTAACCATTATTTTGATTTAAAAGGGTGTCCGTGGAGTTTCTTGCCCGTTCGCTCCATATGTATCTACTACGCTTTAGAATGGGCAAATTGCTTCATCTTTCCGACTGACCGACTCCTTGACAATTCAAAAGTGCCTGTAAATAAATGCTTTAAGTTTGATTTTATAATGTTCTAAATTATTCCGCTTTCTTGTTACTTCTCACTTTATCTAGTATCTCAGCTAGTAACTCTATAAAATGATAATAATAATAAATTGCAATGTGCCTTTGAATATATTTGAAAGTAAAAAAGAAAAAAAAAATATTTGGGACACACACAGGTAATACAGAACAGTCATGAAAAAAAAAAAAAAAAACAACTATTAACAAAAATAAAAAACGAGCATTATAAACTAACAAACAAAAATAATAAAGACCTGTGCGAGGTCAAAAAGGCTCCTATCTCAGCATGATGGTATTCTGACAACGAAAATTGATTTTTACATCGACTTCACTTTAACTTATGATTTCTTTTGCTTTCGATCACAAAATTTTCAATCACCAGACTATCTGGGGAATCATTTTGACGTTTTGACAGCTCTTTTTTAAATAATCTTTTAAAAATTAATGTTTCGATAAAAGTTGACGACTTAAATTTGACTTAAATTCTCTTAGTTTACCAATATTAACTGCTAGTTTTTGCCCGGGACTTTGTCCACGTTATATTTTCCGTTTTAACATTGTTCCGAAGATTACCTCCTACATACAAACTCACAAACTATATATACCTCTTTATAATATTAATAATTAGTTAGTATAGAAGTGTAGAATAAAATGTAAATGCTTGTGTTAATTACTACCAATCTACTGCTACCAAGATACAGCTGAATACCAGTATTTTACATGCAGCGAGAATCTATTTGACCCCCACATCCCAGATACTGGGTAGCACGATACCCCTTGGTAAGGTTGTCAGACTTTGGGGCTTCTTACTACCTGTAACGACTATCGAAGATCTTCGAATGACAGCCTGATTTTATTAGATTTATAGAGAAATCAGATAGCCTTTACTACAGAGAATATTTACAAAGCTTTTATTATAGAGAATAATTAGAGAATTTTTATTATAGAGAATAATTAGAGAGCCAGTGTTATAGAGCTTTTATTATAGAGAATATTTAATTTTAGAATGGCTTTATTATATAAATATTTTATTTCACATAAACCTACATGGGCACTTATGAAACGTCAGAAGCTAGGTGCATGGTTCCAAGTGGTCGTTTCCTATGGAGAAGAGCAGGCAAGAGAATCCATGGTTACTCTTTTAAAAATAAATGGTTTTTACAAAGTTTTCAAATTAAGTAAAGCATTAATAGGTATGGGAGGATAGTGTTGGTCTGTCAAAAAGTACCAGGTACTTAACAAAATAGAAAATGGTCTGCAAATCTACAGTCTAAGCTTAAAATTCTCACATTCACGTAATATAATAGAGTATTTAGAAATTCAAACTAATAAACTTTTACAGCTAATCTAAAACACAGCAGTCGTACCCCCAAAGGCAACTTAAACTGTTTACCAAACCTACCCACATTCCAGTAACCTTCATATTCAAAATCAATAAACATAAAAGGTCTTCGCTGCTATTTTTCCCGCCGACCGGTACACGTTGCTATAAATAAAATATGGCCGACTTCCGGTCAAGGCACGCACTGACCGAGGCAAAGGTAACCCTCCCGTGAGCCAAACGATCTCCGTAATAAATACATCGCTCAATCCTCATGATTTAAACTGTTTGCGGTGTTCGTTTTTTTTAAATTTTGCGGCTTTTTTATTGAGCGTGTGTTTTGAATTTAGAATATATGTTTTTTTTTTTTCACCTCCATTTTGGGCTTAGATAAAATATGTTTTAACGTATGATGACATTTTACGAAGCAAGAGAGTTAGAGTATGAGGAACGCAGCGCGTTTTGAAGTTCCTGCCTACCCCAAGAGAAAAGTCATGTGTCGTGGTATATCGCAGCATCATGCTGAGACAAGAGCCTTTTGGCCTCGTACAGGACTTTCTGCTTTAATTTTAATTTTCCTTTTTTTATTATGTTTTTATGAGTGCGTTTTAGTTCACTTTTTGATTTCCTGTGCGAGTCTCAATAAATACTTTTTCTCTCTTTCCATATGTAATCTTCAAGAATTTTGCTGCTAATGACAATAATGTTAAAAACAAACTTTGACATTTACCATCCAACAGGACTACAATAACACAGTAAATCGATTAGTAAACATTGAATAATGGACTAAGTCATTTTAATGAACCCACCCACAGTCTTGAAGCCTGCAGGCAAACAGTTCATGTCTAATTTCTGAACGACTTTCGGAACCTAAAATTATATTTTGTTTTTGTTTCCACCTACACACTATGATTTATCGCCTTCATTTGAACTTTAAAATATAAATTAATAATATTATCAATAACAATAAAGAAAAATATTTACAAAATATAACTTAATATCACATCAGTATTCACCGAAAGGTTAGGCAGAGGTGTACCTTTCTTACACCCACATTTCGCCACATACATTTAAGTCCCATGTAATAGGAGGCCAGCTTCTTACCATAAACCGGGCACATATCCAAAAAGAATTAACGTATTTAAAAAAAAAAACTGTCTTTAAACTAATCATTTGAAAAGACAACACACATAAATATAAGCGTCGTTCTGTCTGCTATCGATTACGCAATGCCCTTGCATCGAATCGATTGTACAAAACGATTCGATTATTCGGTACGACCGACTCCGAGACAATCGTGATATAGTGATTTATTTCGATTGGTTCCCGAGCAAAACTACATATTGGAAAAGTCTCGATACTTTTAACAGGAGACGTAAAAAGGGATAGGTTTTTCAGGCATCTAAGATATATTGAGTTTATCGAAGTTTTCGATGTAGGCCCTGTTTATTTTTAAGTTTCATGGAGGATTTGTTTGGGGTAAAATAAAAGTTATATTTTACGTTGGTACTTATGATGAAAATACATATGGACAAGAAAAATGTCTGCGGTATTCGAGAATGGTTTTATTTTACCTTACTTAACGTTTGCCTATCTGCATTTTGCTCAGTACTTACTATATTGCCACTTCAAAGACCAACAATTCTCATGATTCTTCAAGATCTGACTGACCGGTGAAGGTGTATCGGGGTTTCACTGTTAACTCTGATATTATTTATCACAAAAACATTCACTTTTTATCATAAGTAAAATTAATAATTATTATTAATATTACTTATTATTAATAAACTATAATATTATTATTATTTATTATTATTATTAATAATTTCAGTGCGTCAGCACTGAGGATTTTCTGCTGGGTATTTTACAGTGATATTAAAATCTATACATACACACCCACACCCTACACTAACACACTACACACATACACTTGCACTACACACACACTTCATCATACGTTGAAAGAATATTTTTCGTTTTTCTTTTTATTATCCTTCTATTTACTATAATTGCGAAAGTGATTTTTTTTGTACTCAGTTTGTTACGATTTCACGCTAAAACGGCAAAACGAATTTGGATAAAATTTGGCACATGGGTAAACCATGACTTGGGTTAGGACATACAATACTTTTTATATCGATATTCCCACGGGATGGAGACTAAACGCGAGGCGCAGCTAGTGAATTATAATTCTGTTTTCTTTTCCACCATTTATTGTTAAATTACTACAAATATTATGGCTTTATTGCTACGGAGAATCGCTGACTCCTAAATCACAGGAGCATATACCTAGTTTAGAAGTAAGAGTATTTAAATATTGACCTATGTATTAAGACTTTTATGGTTTTAGTCGTAAGGATGAAGTTAAAGACTTTTGAAATAAAAGAATATTTATTTATTTACTTTAAGTTTGCTTTCCCACACGAAAAATATACCAAAATAAATTGCCTTTGATGACTTATCTAAGGGCAATGTAAAAAAAAAAAACTCACATTATATTCCTTTTCTTTACTAAACTCTCTCACAACAATCACGAAACGATTTAGAAAATATTAATTCTAAAAGAACTTCCTTATTCCGAATAATGAATACACATCTCGATAGCAAAATCGGAACGTGGCAACCATTTTTACCATTTTTACGTAATCAATGCGTGGTGGAAATCGACGGTGGCTAGCATCACTCCCTCGGGTAGTGTTCGGTTAAGATATTCATGCATTCCGGGTAAATTTTTACCTGAAAGAAGTTCTAGGTATTATCGGTATGCCAAGAGCCATATAAGTCGAAAAATCGATAATATTGTTACGTAAACGTTTTTGTTGATAATAACAGGGTCGATCATAAATGATAAATGATTTTATTCATGTAAATCAATTTTTACAAACAATTTATAATAAATTATTTGAACATTCTAAAAATGTATATTGCACTAATTAAACGCGTATGAAACTGTGTTGAATAAATAAAATAATTCCCTGTAGTTTTTGAACACCTAAAATTGCTTTTCACTTAAAATTGCGTTGCCGTTATGAATTTAATCGTTTTTTTTTTAGGCTAATTGAGTGAGTTGGAAATTTACTTAGAAAAAATATCCACAAAAACTTGTAACACACAGATATTCCGTAATAAGCCATTACAATAACGCAAAAGAAAGAAAATTAAGATCATATCTCCTGAAAATCGTCAAAGTCATCTAAACGAGATACTAGATGGAAACCAGTTAACTAATTGAGGCGCCAATCATCCAATCAGCCGGGTATAATCCACTCCCAACCTATCCAATATATGCCAGACATGGACTTATGTCGTCCTCTGTCACTTTACATTTTGCGTATCTTTTAGGAATTATACGAATGATACTACACAACAGAACATTAGACTGCTTAGCTTGGTTTTTACGACTTGACAAAAAATCGGGAATTCTATTTTATATGTAAGTTTAATATCAATGTATTATACACATAAACCTTCCGAAATAAATTCCCTAAATGATGGTTAAAACCGCATCATAATGCGTTGCGTAGTTTAAAAGAAAAACTTGGTCACACAAACAGACACGAAAGGCGAATTTAGTTAACAATATGTATGGACTTAATATAACATAATATTCTTTTTGTGGTGTTCAGGCGTAGCTCTTAGTACGTCATATTTTGTAAACATAAATAGATTCATAAATAATACACAGAATAATAAAACTCATACACACTTTTACTAATAATAATCAACTATACCCAATTACACACTTCGTAGCGCGCTACAGAACAGCTACGAAACAGCTACGAACTTTCGTAGACCTTTGCTACGACATTTAATGTATATCTCGATAAATTCTGTCGTAAAATGTCGTAGTAAAAATAATATTTATGTCTCCCCTTTTTATGTGTACATGTTGAGGATCACCTCTAGTATTAGTAAACTAGAGGTGGGCTTGCGTAAAGGGACGGTACTAGTGTAGCACTTATGTTTGAGTAGATGGGTCAATAATTTTACTGACATTCACTATTTATTATTGTAGATATTGCAATGGAAATGAGATTTTAATAACTACTTTATGTACTTTTGGTAGCATTTAGTCCCATTTTGTTTTCCATATAAAGAACAATATTTTCTAGTAATAAATTGCCATTGCCTTGCCCCCGATTACATGAGACTTAGACATAACTGGCGAAATGTGGGGTGTACTACACCTGGAGGTAAACCTCTGCCTAACCCTTCGGGGAATGCTGGCGTGAGGTTATATTTTATAGTAGTTTTAGTAAATTTATTTTTATAGCTAAACTATGCATGACAAACAAAAAGACAGACTGACAGCTTATTCAAATAGTTTTCACTTAGATGTCACCTCAAAGGTTACTTTAAGGATAACATGAACAGTTTTACATAAACATGTTTAAAAACATACTTTTCTATGATTATAAAACACAATACTCGAAAAAGTTTTGGATTAGCTTTGAAAACAAAAATAGAAAGATTACATAAATTCGATAAGTAGCGAAATGTTAAAACGAATATTCAACAGATAGATTCAACTGAAAATAATATACCGCAATAACAGATTGTACACAAATCATTAAGTTAATGACTCATTAACTCATCAAGCATAATAGCAATTACCGTCAAAGTACTCTTCAAGCCACGCTTGACATAAATTGGTGGGTCAAACAGAATACCTATTTTAATATTTATAACGGAAAGCCTTCAATTTTGTGAACCTTCAGACAAATTTTATGATTTGCTGAGAAATATAAAAATACAGCCTGTATAGTTCATATCACAAGACTCTCCATTTCTACCCCTTTTCCCCTGGGGGTCGTGAGAAGTCAAGATTTTCATTTGATTCTAGAAGATGAGGGAGGACCATTTTGGGGTCGGCTTCCAGTCTAACTGGATGCAGCTGAATACAAGTATTTTACATAGAGCTACTGCCTATCAGATCTCCACAACCCAGTTGCTGGGTAACATGATACCCCTTGGTAAGACTGGTTGTCAGCAAATAAAACCATTCTGATATTATTATCAGTCTGATTGACAATCATGGTGATTCTGGTCATAGGCTAAATACTACCTAACAGACAAAAAGGGTCAAAGTTATCAGTGGACTTATTTCTGGTATATAAAAACTAAACTACTCCAAAATAAGTAAGCCTCATTAACCTACTCCAAAAAATATGTATACCTAAAATGCTGACGGCAAAAAATATTTAGCATTATTGTGATACTACCAAGAGCCTTGAATATTTGATTTGAGAATAAACTTTTTACTTTATTTACTTCTCTATACATAATATGTACACACTACTTTGCATTCAATACATTTTTATTTATAAAGTTGACTACTTCAGATATTAAATCGTGCCCTGAATATAAAATTCTGCACTTCAAGAAGATTAACGATAAAGAAACATCCTGTATAGAACTTGAGGCCACGGAATTAAATAGTACCTCATCTTCATCATAAACTTAACAATAACAGGTTCCTACTTAATATTTTAATTCCCAATTTCCCTTCAGCCCGGTTCAGAAGCTGGCAGGATTACAGAACAATTTCCATTTTAAATTCTACTTGAAATTTTAATAAGATAGCATTCTCCCTTACGCACACTCTTGCTTCTACAATACTGTTCCCGCCTTTTTTACACGTCGTGTGTGGTTTCCCGCGCTTTCGCTAGACAGTTCTATTTTTAATTTCAAGTGTACTCGGCCCGCGCTCCATTCAGCCTTCTATTCTTTTTAAATATGCCACCTGTACGTTTCCATACCTACATATGTAGGTCATACATTCACTGTAGGTATACAAATCGTACGTACGATCGCATCGCATCTATTAAACTCTGCCGTTGAATGTAGTGCAACCTCCACCTCACTCCGGCACAGCACTCGCGCTCACAAACAACAAATAAAGTTTAAAAACCAAAAAAAAATCATAGAAGCTGTTAGAAAAGGAGAGATGATGAAAATTACGTTTTAAAAAAATCGTAAAGCGCACGCGCGTGTGAGTGCGCGCCATCCGTGCGTACGATACGACAGACGCGGCGGTACTAACGTAGTAGACCTGGAAAGGCTTTAGCTGCCCCTACCCCTCCCCCCGCACCCGCCGCCACCCCTTTCAGCCCTCGGCCGTGGCTACTACTTCACACACAGAACATAGTATTCCATTGAATTGCTACAATCCAAAGAGAACTCTATATGAAAGTGGAAAGATTGAATTTAGTATAATTTGCTTACGTGTCGGAAAACCGAATGCACGCCGTCCTGCGAGTCAATAGGTTGTACAATTTATATTAATCATAATCGATTTTCGACTTAATTACTCTTGTATTAAGGGCGACTTTTAATCATTAATAAGAAAAGATACTAAAACGCGATGTATATGTGTGCGGTGTACACAAACGTCCGAATTCGATTACGGTATAATTGTGTTACGTAATAATGGTTCTTACAAGTTTCATTATAAGGGTCATTTTCGTGTTTCTTGACGGACTTTCAGAGTGTACTGTTTGCTTTCCACAGTTCATATTAGCTGGTACAGAGCTTAAGGAAATGACCGTTCGATTTTATGACTTATTACGAGTGATGTAGAACATAATTTCGATTGAGAATGGGTAACAAGAAAAATCGAAATTTAACACCGAGGGACTGGTATTAATGCCGACGTAGATTTTGTCAAATGAGTATCATAAGAAGTGCATTTTCTTCAGAAGGAGATGCATTTTGTCCTCAAAGGACATTATGAGCAGCATCACGACTCTGTCTTAGAGGACTCAGCAGAATACTAAAACATCATAGTTTAAAAAATTGGCGTGTAGCACATTACATTATGTAGATTGCTCGCATGTTACTTTTATTATTATATCATGTGTTCCATATTAAAAATGTACTGTTTCATGGCTACACGTTATATAATAATTATATTACCGTAATGAGTTTTCTGTAAACTTTTAAGCTCAAAATCGCTTGCAGCGAGAGACCTATCATTTAGAGCGGCTTTCTTAGAAACACCTTTTCTTTAGAACCTCGTGTTTGTATGAAGCAAAGGTCTTCTGTCTAGGTAGGTCATCAGTGCAGTCAACCTAAGTCTGTGCTAGATGTGTATTTGAATTTTCTAGCTTTATAGTGGACGAGTTTTAGGGTATCACATTGGTGATTTGCGAGCGAGTTATCACCGAGGCGATTGTTCAACGCCCTCGCTGTGTGTGCGTAGCGAACACGCCACGTGTGCGCAACGTGTTCGCCGCGTTAGCGTAAGGGTGATTTCACAGCTGTCCGGGAGACCCGTACGGGCCACCCGTGGTACGCTAGAACATTGTTTCACAGCAACGCGAATTGGTCCGTACGCGACCCGCTCCGGGTAGAGGAGTTAGTACGATACGATTGCTAGCGTTGTACGCCCGTACTAACTCCTTCGTTGCAGAGCACTGCGGGCGCTACCCGTACGGGTCTCCCGTGTACGGGCAGCCCGTGCGGGTCTCCTGGACAGCTGTGAAACTTGCCTAACAAGAGTGATTGACGTGATTGAACAAGAGAGAGCAAGACAAGCGTGTGTACAATACTGTGGAAACGCGAAGAACAAGGCGCGTAGTCGCAGTTAGCGCGCTTCTCACCCGCGACAGCATGATAGGGATTGCCCTATGATAAGTAGATTTATATTAATTCAAGAAATAAATAGTAATATAGGGCCACGTTGGTCTAGTGCTCGTAATATAAGTGCTACTGCTGAGCATGAAGTCCTGAAGGTTCGATACCCAGGTTAGGCAAAGTGTTATTAAGTTTTTTCATCAAGAGTTTCTCAGTAGCAGCCCGGAGTCTGAATGTGTGCCCGGTTGATAGCAATATAGTCTCCTCTTATTACTTGGGACTTAAACATAACTGACCAAATGTGGATAAAATAGAAGTACACGTCTGCCTAACCCTTCGGAGATTACAGGCATGAAGTTGTGTTATGTTATAAATAGTAATAGGAGTCATTTTGCAAAACTCAATTATTTATTCTTAAGCTTACTTCTACACTATGGTTCTTCAAGAGCGATCTTCTATTTGACAAACCACCGTAACACTCTGGTGAATGCTACACTGCGGGATGTTATTATTTTTGCCCTATCCCCATTCCTTTTTAAAAAGCCCCCTTAAAAAATAATCATGTAAAATTTATTTCTTGCTAAACAAAATGGCAGAGTAGTGGTGGCCTAGTGGTAATGGCCGCGACTTACGAGTCATAGGTTTGAATCCCGCTAGGCGCTTTACTTTGTAAAAATTATTTTATCACCACTGCTCACAAAACGGTGAAGAAAAACATCGTGAGGAAAACGGCATGTGCTAGAAACAAAAATTCGAAGACATGTACCAACCCGCACTGGGCCCGCGTGGTGGATTAAAGCCACTCCCTCTCAAGCAAGCATAAGCATAATGATGCTTATTACATTCTTCAAGGTGCCCCTAAAATCGTTGAAATAAAAAGGCACTGATATAGAATTTGAAATCATATTTCGTAGTAAGTAGGCTGAACATTGATAGCCCAGTTTTGACTGATTGCCAGCACATTCTCTATCTAATAGCTCTGACGATAGTAACGGCTCCTTTTAATCGACTTTCGTGATTTGCACAGTTTGATAAATTTACCGTTTTGGGTTACTTGCAGTTGGTATTAGTGTGTAGTGGAAAGCTTTGTTAATAAGTTATTTTGATTATTGTTTCGCACATTAGATCAACCAAAGTAACTACGAATGGACTGTGTGAAAGAGGATTGCCTTGTTTATATAATAACAGTATTTGGGGTATACTCTCTAATTACAACATACGTAGTTTCGGCCGAATTTATGGGATATTCATTCTCCGGATCAGCTACGGACATAATATTACTTCGGAGACTGAACTAAGAATGAATGATAGCACGATTTGACAGTTGTCCCTACTTGCAATGTAATATTGTCCGTTCGAAAAATTGAATTTGTCTCTTGTTTTGACGGATCAACTACGTTCGGACGGGTCCGTATCGTCGTTGATAAACTCAAACTCAAAGCATTTATTTCAAATAAACCAATTACAAGCACTTTTGAAATGTCCAGGGGTCAGTCAGTTAGTAAAATGAAGCTAGTTGCTCCTTCCAAAGTGTATTTGGTTCCTATAGAGAAGAATAGGCAACAAACTCCACAGACACTCTTTTAAAATCAAAACATTGTTATAAAATATTGGTTACATCATTCTTGTTGAAATACACGTGAGAACATTGTAGAAAGATGTGCACGTTAAAAGCGTCCGTAAAAAAAAAGATCAAAACCATTAAAAAATTAAAATAAGCCATGGCAGCTAAGATGTAACCAGTCCCTACTGACAGCGCTGACTACTGTCCCTACCGACAGACTTAGAGAATAGACCCCCACTCAGACCCCGACCCCCAATCAGTGGGTTTATGTAGACGAGATCGGCAGTAAGTCAGTAAGGGCGGGGGAAGCTACTGGGCCCGAAAATAGACGGGTAGGTTAGTCAACTGGACTGACTCGAGGGCGCAAAGTCAGCACTGGACTGGGTTTAAACTGGGTTGAAAAACTCGTGTAGAACACGAGCCCAGTTGCAAGTCAGCGCTGGACTGACTTACTGTACTGTCACATTACTGGGCGCATATAAACCTGCCTATATGGCTAGAAAGAGGATAACCTGAGATAACGATTTATAGATAAGTATGGAAAAAAAATACTGTGGCGTCAACCACAGGTAAATTGGGTTATGGGCAGAAGCATGATAACATCAGCAGGTCATGCTTGAGATCACTTTTTTTTTGTAATATTACTGGACTTAACAATATTGGCGAAATGTTGGTATTGTTCTAAGTTTTTATTTTTCACTTTTTAGTTGTGGTACCGACCCCACACAAATTGGAATACCACTTCCTGCATGTAAATAACAGTGACAGGAACTTATCACATCATCCACATACTAAGTGTATACAAAAATACGTATTATTGAAGCTAACTCAAAATCTACCCAAGCAAAGTTAATAAAATTTATACCGGACCACCTCTTAAGCATGACCTACCGAACGAAAAATGAATCATCGAAATCAATTGATAATTGGCGGAGTATATTAGTAAAAAAATCCGAAAAAAATCCTTTTGGAGAACGGTTAAAGATAACTTACAGCATAAATTACAACATAACATAACATCATGTTTCATCGAAAGGTTAGGCCCTTCGACAAAACAAGGCGTGATGTTATATAATTATGTTTTTTTTTTTTTAATTTTTTTTTCTTATGTTACGTTTAAAGTCCATGTAATAGGGGACGAGCCTATTGCCATCAACCCGGCACAAATCCAGACTCTTGGCTACTACAGAGAAATTCTAGAAAGGAAAACCCAATAACACTTTGTCCGACCTGGGAATCGAACTCAGGACCTCATGCTCAGCAGTAGCACTTGCGACTAGTAGACCAACGAGGCAGATCTTCAAATTAATTGGTATAATTATCTTTTTTTTTTTAATTATTAATACACATCGGATTTTATGCATTTACATATCTGCATATGCAAATGCATATAACTCTCTAATAACAGCGTTAATGCATATTTTATCCTTTTTTCCCAATCGTACATATTTCGTTTACTAGCGGACTGCGGGAAGTACGTATAGGGAGCCTTCACCAAATTTACAAGTCTATACCCTGCCTAAACAGGTATCTCCAGAAATGGCGCCAAATTTTTTACTTTTTCTAACGACGTCAGTTGACGTAGAGAGGTCGTTTTCGGCATACAAATTAATACTGGATGACAAAGTAACTTTGCTCTCGAAAATTGAAAAATTTCTTAATTATTTATTGCCACAAAAACTATGCATAATTTAATTTTAAGAATATTTCGCTGTTTTAATACCGTCTTATTTAAAATATATAAAAATAAAAACGGTTCTTTGATTTTTCATTGTGCATATTTCGGCTTTTGTGAAGAATTTTAGTTAGTTAATTGATTCAGGCGTGACCTTGAGGAAATCCATTATAAAATACAATAGAAGTGGATATATTTAGTGGAACAGGTTACTAAATATATCCACTTCTATTGTATTGTTTAAGAATTTTTGTGCATAATTCGGCCTTCTTTTTGTGCATATTTGCATGCATATTTTGGCACTTTTTTAATGCATATAATCCGATGTCTAATTATTAAAAAGCAATTAAGCTAACCGTTTTAGTCCCAGAAACTTGTGTCAACTGTCAAAGATTGAGTTGAAATTGTTTAAAATCTGAAAGATTGACCCGAGGAAGGCCTAGCTTGATGTCCTTTTAACCATTACAACCCGTTGAAATTTTCACAGAATACCTGTTATTATGACCTCTGCCTTAAGTGACAGTGGGCACCCACAGTGCTCGCAGAACAGATGGCCGATGGGGCCGAAAGGTTCTGGAGTGGCGTCCGCGTACCGGAAGACGAAGCGTCGGAAGGCCTCTCAAAAGGTGGACCGAAGACTTTGTGAAGGCCGCAGGAATCCGCTGAATCCGGAAGTACAGAACCGGTCGAAGTGGCGGTGCTCGGGGAAGGCTTTTATCCAGCAGTGGACGTCTTTCGGCTGAAATTATGATGGTGAAAAAAATCTAATACAGAAAACAACCCCTTCAAATAAAAAAACCCTGTTTTTAATTATTTACAAGTCGAAACCGTAAAGTTAAAAATAATTCGATATACCTTTAAATTATCTTCAAGCAAGCCTAGAATTAACAAAGTTTTAAATACTATTTACACCTTTCAAACCCAGCCCTAAGAAGTTCAAAGTTAAACAAATCTTTTACCTAAACTCCATTAAATATTTATCATAAATAGAATGTGTCTAAGTGACCTCTAGACTAACTGAAAGCCTTTATCAGTCACTATTTGCCTTTAATGTATTTCACGTGAATTTGTAAAGGTTTTTCAATTTTTTTTTCAGGGAGATACATTTTTATTAAAATATTAGAAGATAATTTTCTTTAATGCGTATTTCTTATTGTAAAATCGTTCGCTTATTGTAAAGAAAATATTTTATATCAATAATGGATTTGGTCATTCATTTTGATAATTTTTTTGTCATCTTTTAATATAGAATATTTATTTTTGTGCCTTTTCAGTCCTCCATCTTATTTATTTAATAAAAATCCGTCTGAGTCAATGTCAATAAAATATTATTTTATTGTCAAAGTAATTTCTGCATCAGACAAATTAAATATTATATTTTGACGAGCTGTGACAACTTCGGACGAAATTATATTCAAAAATATTTAAACAAATATGATCAATATTTTGAAAAAACAACGCACTACTACTATTACATGAAAACTCTGTAGTTTAGCAGTTAAAACGTGCTAAACGAACAGGCAGACACACTGTATTTACATAAATAAATTGAACATCGATATCTGCTACGCAAGATCTACGCTGTCGTAGCAAGCGTAGCGCTGTCAGCTACGCCGCAGCACCCGCTTAGCCCTTTTAAATGATGCCGTAAATTCAAGTTATACTTACTTACTGAGGACTTAAAGTAATACGCGGTAGGCCGCAATTCATAGCTGACTAGTCCGTAAAACAAGTATCTCTGTGACGATGAATTAATGTATTATTATAGCCTTAATTTTAAGTTTGGAAACCAACCAATAGAGTTCAAAGGACAATGTTGTGAATAACGAATGACACAAAAACGAACGGCTTTTCTGATATTTGCTGAGGTAAAAGAGAGTCATTCACCCTACTGACTAGATCAAAGACATGGCAAGAGCCTCAAAAAAATATTAGTAATAATAATATAATAATCTTTATTCACGTAAAAATGTACATTTGTTATCAAGTAGAGTGCTTAATCTAAACTTATAGTACACAAAAGTATTAGCATTTGGGGCCGAACTAGGCATAGCCTATATTCCAGCCCTCAACGCCGATCCCCCTTTTTTTTTTTTTTTTTTTGAGGGTGGGAAATTATCAAATAACTTCTCCCGCTCTGGGCGGAGCGGGAGGGCGTGTCAGACTCTTACTGACTAAAACCCACCCGTGTTCCTTCGGTTGCCCTGTCGCCGGGGGCCACGATCTCCCTTTCGGTTTTCTTCGCAACCCCGGCAGGCATCGGCCCTAGTGGACCCCTTCAATTCTGCTGACATCTCTTTGAGGCGCGCGTGGAACACAACGCGCCGTCGACCCGGGCCTGGTCCTTATCGGACGGTGAGCCACCCATTGCTCACCGCCCGCAAGCCCGCGCCTACGGTGGCCGGAAATCGCCTCGCGATTCCCGACGCCCTGGGCGTCTCCTCCTGCGGCGGTTAGGGGCGTGAGGGCGCGAAATTTGCCTCTCCCTCACGCGTTCCGCCTCCTCCTTTGCGAGAATTACCGCTTCGCAGAAGGAGGTGACGGCCTCCCATTTCCTCTCGCTCCGTACCATGGCCTGAACCAGGGCCGGACGCGAGAGATCACCGCCGCCGATCGCCTCCGCGAGGACACGGCGATGCTCCGCCCAAGCTGGGCAAACCTCCACCGTATGCTCCACCGTGTCCTCCGGGCGATCCACACAATGGTGACACCCGGGCGTTTCCTCCCGCCTTATCCTGTGCAGGAACCTCCCGAAACAGCCGTGTCCGGTGAGGACCTGCGTCAGGCGGAAGGTGAGGACGCCGTGGCGCCTCTCTAGCCACTCCTCAAAGAGGGGTCTTATCGCCGCAATTGTGGCGTGCCCAGCACTGGGTTGCGACAATCGCACTCTCCATGACGCCATGAGATCCCGCCGGAGCTCCGTCCGCTGTGCCGCGATTTCTCGCGGCAGCAACGCCGATCCCCCTGAGTTACAAATTAAATTATCATTATTATGTCCGTGCAATGATCACATGTATGAATGAACGTATCCTATTAGAAAAATAAAAATAAAAAATAAAAAATTACAATTTAAGAAAGTTATTAGTAAAAAAAATAAAAATAAATATACATAACATCGAGCCTTCCCCGAAGCAGAAGTGTACCTATTTCCACATTTTACCAGTTATGTTTAAAAATCAAGTAACAGCGACAGAGCCAAAAAAATCATATGAAAACACCTGAAAACTTCCCCTTACGCTAGACCAATGACTTCACAAGAGTCACGGGAAGTCTTAATATTCCTCTAATAACTGTAAAATATTTGGAAAATCCAAAAGTGCACGCCTCATAATGCTCATTCATAAACAGAAAAAGATTTCAACGACTTTTCATGAAGTATGTTTTAACTGCGTTTTTAGCCATCAATGTGGGTAAAATTTCTTACCTTGCATGCAATATTTACCTACTGTCAAAGACTATTTAGGTTTGCTTTGTTGGTTGCTAGGCAACGAAAGAGGGTCGAAATGAATATAGATTTTATATTAGTTAGTTTTTTATTAATTATAATTAAACTACTTTGAATAAACGAGCCATTTTCAATTTCCTCCCATGGCTGAAACGAATCCATTATAAAAAAATTGACTTAATTCATTGATTTTCTCGCAAGCTGCAATGGGATTTTTTTAAAACTATTATGATATTTTTTCGTTTTTGCTGCATTAAATCAATTTTTGAAAAGTACAGTATTAATCTCCATTCAAATAACTATACAATGGTATATAATTTAAGTAGGTTCTGTGTACTAGCAGGAGTGTAACAATAAAAACAGTTGCAGAAAGGAGATAAAACAAATTTTTCGATCGCAGAGCACTTTCTAATGCTTCGCATCATGAGTCGTGCAAAAATCCGTTACAATAGAAAACCAACTTAACCACGGAAACTGCAAAAACCAGATCAGTTTTGAATCTCAGTTTTAACTTGTTCGCCTACTTACAGCACCTTTTCTATTGCCTAAGCAATTAAAACTCTATCACACATGCAATAAGATTGAAATTCAAGATAAATCAAAGCATGAAGTATATTTAAACTATGACCCAGACGGGTTGACCTGATTCGAGCACGAACTTATATAGAACAGATATATTGTAGGTTTACATGTTAAGGAAACCATACATTTTACCGGTAAGTATGCCATAAGGTTAGTCCCACTTAACCCCTTCAGTGCCAAAGCAAATTGTGCGTCTTGTCGCTACAACTAGACACAGAGCTGTCGCTTGCGTCTGCGACAAGCTGTAACAACAGACGTCATGCAGGAAGCGTTCATTTTATTTGAGTATTTGAGAGCCGGTCGTGTGTTGCCGATCTTGTGAGTGAATATGGAGACCGAACCGGTCGAAGAGGCGGTGCTTGGGGGAGGCCTATGTCCAGCAGTGGACGTCTTTCGGCTGAAATGATGAAGCCCTTACCATATGCATATTATAATGAGTCCTACGTGCATACGGCGGACAAAGTATCAAGCACTACTTGAAGCAAATCGGTAAAACTAAACAGTCTCAATTTATTTATTTATATATACTTTACTAGCTTTTGCCCGCGGCTTCGCTCGCGTAGAATTTGGTCTGCCACATTAAGTTACGTGACATTTTTTTTTAATACTTATATTTTTTTAATGTAACTTCACATCGTACATCCCAGATTTCTAACTTCAAAATTAGTTTCCATACAATCTTTGAACTCCTATACCTAATATTTAGAGGGAATCTCTTGAGGGTGGAATTATCTGAATTCTTTTCTAAGTGCTCATTATTTTAAGCTATAATAGAACTCTGCAAGTTTCAAAATGCTAAGTCCAGTGGTTTCTTCATCAATCTTTACCTGTATGGTGTGTTTATAAAAAGTAGCCCTATGTCCTTCCCCGGGCTTGAGATTATCCTATCCAGCACAAACGGATTACTAAACACTGACTAATAAACAGGTCGGACCAATGTTACTTGCATTTAATCACTACATAGTTTAAAACAAAGTAGCTTTCTTTGTCCCTATGTCCCTATGTATGCTTAAATTTTTAAAACTACGCAACGGATTTTGATGCGGTTTTTTAATAGATTTTGTAATAAGTAAAGAATTATGTGGTATATAACTGGAATAGGTGAACATCTGTGTTAATTTATCTGTGTTTTTACTGCAATATACTCCTGTATACTATGTTATTTAATTTTTTTTGTTCAACGTAAATATGTAGATTTGGGATTTAGATACACGTGAGCAAACTACGTATAGCTAGCTGTCCATGGGAAAAACAGGGCATGCCCAAATGTATCCCCACTACCTTCAAAGTTTGCCCTTGCGATTTATTAATAGTCATAGAAAATGCAACTTTAAGTGGGAACTGTTAACGTTTGAAATTGAAGGGTAAGTTATTGGGTATTATAACGAATTGAATAATAATGCTATCAAGAAGCGAATTAGTTAGGTAGGTACCTATACGTTAAACTCAAGGCTCTTTCAAACAGGCGCGACACGCGACGCGACACAAAGACACCGCTCGTCGCGCGACGAGCAGTGTCTTTGTGTCGCGTCGCGTGTCGCGCCTGTTTGAAAGAGCCTTAACCGTAATTCTTAATGTAACAAAATTATAAGTAGTAATGTAACGAAAATTAAAAGTAGGTAAGTACCTAATCTATTTTTATTTGCTACTTATAAAAACTATATATCTAAATAACGAAATCTACGATCCTATAATTAAATAAACAATAAAGAGCAATTCTTATACGACTGAATTAAAAATAAAAAGTAATTAATCGCTATCTAGGATAAATGACGAAGAATAAATGACATGACAATAAAAATGCATACAGAACACAACCATCAATGACGTCTGCCCTCACGCGTCTACCCGCGTTCGGGTCGCGCACTCGGCGATGCCTTTTTTTTTTTTTTTTTTTTGGGTGGGAAATCATCAAATAACTTCTCCAGCTCTGGGCGGAGCGGGAGGGCGTGTCAGACTCTTACTGACTAAAACCCACCCGTGTTCCTTCGGTTGCCCTGTTGCCGGGGGCCACGATCTCCCTTTCGGTTTTCTTCGCAACCCCGGCAGGCATCGGCCCTAGCGGACCCCGTCAATTATGCTGACATCTCTTTGAGGCGCGCGTGGAACACAACGCGCCGTCGACCCGGGCCTGGTCCTTATCGAACGGTGAGCTACCCATTGCTCACAGTCCGCAAGCCCGCGCCTACGGTGGCCGGAAATCGGCTTGCGACTCCCGACGCCCTGGGCGTCTCCTCCTGCGGCGGTTAGGGGCGTGAGGGCGCGAAATTTGCCTCTCCCTCACGCGTTCCGCCTCCTCCTTCGCGAGCATTACCGCTTCGCAGAAGGAGGTGACGGCCTCCCATTTCCTCTCGCTCCGTACCATGGCCTGAACCAGGGCCGGACGCGAGAGATCACCGCCGCCGATCGCCTCCACGAGGACACGGCGATGCTCCGCCCAAGCTGGGCAGACCTCCACCGTATGCTCCACCGTGTCCTCCGGGCGATCCACACAAAGATGACACCCGGGCGTTTCCTCCCGCCTTATCCTGTGCAGGAACCTCCCGAAACAGCCGTGTCCGGTGAGGACCTGCGTCAGGTGGAAGGTGAGGACGCCGTAGCGCCTCTCTAGCCACTCCTCAAAGAGGGGTCTTATCGCCGCAATTGTGGCGTGCCCAGCGCTGGGTTGCGACAATCGCACTCTCCATGACGCCATGAGATCCCGCCGGAGCTCTGTCCGCCGTGCCGTGATTTCTCGCGGCAGCGGAGTTAAGCCCCGGCGTTTCGCCTCCTCGCGCAACTCCCACATGTGCGCGAGGACCTTTGCCTCATGATCCCATGGCGATAATCCGGCAAGGAGGCACGCCGCCTCGCAGGAGACCGTGCGGTATCCTCGGGCCAGCCGGATGGCCATGACCCTCTGGGACGCGTTCAACCGGCGGGCTGGCCGCAGCCTTAGTGAACGCGCCCACACCGGCGCTCCGTAAAGGGCCATGGACCGCACGACCCCCGCGTAAAGCCTCCGGCAGGAGGCGTTTGGCTCCCCTAGATTGGGCAGGAGCCGCTTCAACGCAGCCCCGGCCCGCTCCAGTCTGGGAGCCAAACGTCGGAAGTGTTCGACGAAATTCCACCGACTGTCGAGGACGAGTCCTAGATACTTCATCGTCGACTCGACGCCGATGTGAACCCCTCCCGCCACCACCTGGGAACCCGACGGTGGCGCATTCCGAGGTCCATGAAAACCCATGGCCTCGGACTTGTGCAAGGCCACCTCGAGTCCCAACTGCCGGATTCTGTCGACGATTGTCGCAACCCCGCGTGTCGCTAAGTCGGCCGCCGCCTGGTATGACCTCCCCTGCGCCAGGACTAGCGTGTCGTCAGCGTAACAAATGACGCTGACGCCGCTAGGGAGGTCGGCGCGCAGCACCCAGTCGTATCCGATGTCCCACAGATGCGGCCCCAGGACCGATCCCTGTGGGACACCGCACGACATCTCTCGCCGGTTCCACTCTCCTTGGTGACCGGGGTAGATGACGGCCCTGTCCGTCAGATAGGCCTCGACCACACGACAGAGGTAGGTCGGCATCCGGTGATATCGGAGTGCCTCCCTGATGCAACTCCAGGGCAGGGTGTTAAAGGCATTGGCGATGTCTAGAGACACCGCCAAGACGACCCCACCCCGGGCCACAGCATCCCCCGTCGTGAGGGCCCGTACGCGCATGATGGCGTCCACCGTAGAGCGCCCCCTGCGGAAACCATACTGGCTCTCCGCCAGATCCGGCCCCACCCGCACCAGCTGCTCGACGAGGCGGTCTGCAATGACTCTTTCAAAGAGCTTGCCCACCTCGTCGAGCAGCACGATGGGCCGATAAGCGGACGGAGAGTCCGCTGGGCGCCCCGGCTTCCTGATGAGGACCAGTTTCCCCGTCTTCCAACGAAGTGGGAACTGGCCCCTCTCCATGCATGCGCTTAGGAGCCCCCTTAGTCGAGGCCCGAGAGCCCCCAAGGCCAGGACCCAGGCTTTTCCAGGTATGCCGTCGGGTCCTGGGACTCGGCGATGCCTCGCCATTGCTTGGATTGCATTGTTCGCCCCTCCCCCGCGACCGCGACGCCGCATCGCGCTCCGCCTGTGCTGTAAGCGCTCCGTTCAAGTCAATCATATTATCGTGATAACTTTTAAACTATTCGGCCAAATTACTTAGTGTGAAAGACAAAGTTTATCTACATTAAATACTTAATGGGAGAAATGTATTCATTTTGATAAGAGTTTGATAATTATATACTAATATGTGCATTGTAAAATAGTACCAAATTTAATTAAATCTATGGTTCACAATTATGGTCGTACTGGCTTGCACATAAAAGGTAGATATATGCTGTCGCGGACTTTTATTTAGATCTACTTAAGATAAACAATCCTGCGGTACATCATCTTTATGTAACTCCATTGGTTTAGGCAGCGCACGCCAAGATAGCTCTCAGATGGAAGATTTCTTTCCGACTTAATTGACACGTATATTATGACCAAAATTACATAAAATCATTATAAATTGTAGCCTATGTGTTATTCTGTCGAATAACCTATATTACTGTAAAGTTTCATCCAAATCCGTCCAGTAGTTTTTTCGTGAAAGGGTAACAAACATACACATACACATACATCCATCCTCACAAACTTTTGCATTTATAATATTAGTAGGATTGTACACCACAAAAATACATAACAAAAAATTAATCAAACACTACAAAATATACAATGGGCGGCGTTATCGCTAACCGCGATCTCTTCCAGGCAACCTTGGAATGGACAGTGATTTGCCTGGACATAAAATGGGGCTGTCGTTGGTGCAAATAATAAGTATACAATATACTAGAATAGATACACAGATATATATATATATATATCCAAAATAATAGATACATAAATACATACATACTTACTTAATATTTAAGCAACAAAAATAAATATAGATCTAAATATTTTGTGTAAGATCGTTTGTCGATCGAAAGTTAAGCTACGCTTGCCGCGGTCAAGTTTGTGGATGGATGACCATCCATAACAATATCGAGACACCTCTGTTCTTCAGAAAGTATGTCAATCCGTTGGTGCCGGCTTTCATTCATAGATCTTTGACGGTCGTTATGGGTAGACGTCCAAAAGTCGACCAATCAGTCGTAAACCAAGGGGTATCGTATTACCCAGTAACGGGGTTGTCGAGGTCAGATAGGCCATCGCTCCATGCGACATACAGGTATTCAGCTGCATCCGGTTAGAATGGAAGCCGACCCCATGAAAGTTGGGAAAAGGCTAGCCAAATGGAATATACACACGGCCAGTCTTGTCAAACTGATAGAAGTTCGACTGTTCATGTATGGAAGGCCTTACAACAATCAATCATTCAAATGTTTCTCGCGAAGCTCCAGTTAAAGGTTACGTTTACCTTTAGCCATAATCTGCAAACCATTAAGTTGGAGGCCTATCTAAAATTAACAAGAAACTTGTCGCTTGACTAAAGGATTGTTAGATCAGGTTTACTGAAGGTTGTTGGCTGGATTTGATTATTTTTTTTTGTATATTATTTTTGTAGAAGAGATAAATTAGCACCCTAGTTACGTAGCACATTTTTAATTATAAAAGTCAAAGTCAAAGTCAATTCATTTATTTCAAATAGGCCCATGTAAGGCACTTTTGAACGTCAAAATTTACAGAATAATTTAATTGATTCTAGTCGCCCCTTCCAAAAGTTAGTTTTCATATGGAGAAGAATGGGCAAGAAACTCCACCGTTACTCTTTTAAAATATATAATCCGCGAGTTTGGGAAGACATTACTAATCCATTGCTTTTGAAAAATGTTTCTGCTCGACAACGTAAATAATACGATGAACGTGGGTGGACTGTCAAAATGAAACCCATTGCGATCAATTGGCATTTTATTTTATGTGTGTTTGCAGGTTAAAAAAAATGGTGTAATTAAAACTGTGGTCAACTGAATAGTTTTTTCAACTATGTTTGGAGCAGCTTCTACGACTGGTCAAATGTGTCTGCCATTTGATCATATGCTGCAAAATGTTAAAGCCCCATTTCAAGGGCTACTCTCTTGACCTCAGTTAGACCTTTATTTGAGGTGTTTGTGTCTTGAGATCGACTAGTTAACATGTTTATAGCTTAACCCAATTTAATAATGCGTTCAGAAAACTGATGGGGTAGCCATGGCGTTGCAGTACGTCAGGGATGTTTGCGGCAGCGCGTGTAGATTATTTTTATACTATTATGCGCAAGCGCGCTGCATCAATGGTGGCACGCGTCATGCCCAGACCCAACAGGTTTCTGAAAATGACAGTTGACAGAGTGGACTGTCCTTATATAATTCAGTGCTGTCAGTTACATGTGTCAGCTTATTGTGTTGTTTACTAACACGTAGTTTTAAGGACATTGTTACTAACCCTTTATGAGTCTTGGCTCGAAATAAAGTTTTTAATTTAATTTGTTTCTCCGCCATCTTGGACACTACTACAGCCAGTTTAGCGAAATTGTGTGTTTCCTCTCACTACCTATATTGATACCTGTCTGTAACAAGGGGTTTATCATTACGTAAAAAACCTTAAAGAGAATTTTATAAATATAACATAATATCACGCCTGCATTCCCCGAAGGGCTAGGCAGGGGGTGCAACTAAACCTACATTTCACCAGTTATGTTTAAGTCCCTTGTGGGAGTGAGCCTATTGTCAGCAAACGGGCACAAATGCTCTCCAGAGTCCAGGCTGCTACTGAGAAATTGCAGATAGAAATGGAAAAAAAATATTTTTACAAAAAATACAAGCTATTTTTCACTTGGTAGTTTGGAAGTCGGTTGTATTTTTGGTAAAAATATTATTTTTTTCACTATCTAGTGGGTTGGTTTGTAATTTATCTAAGTTACAATAGCCTAATGTCAACTGCTCATCAAAAATACCCAAATCGCTATATTTGAAGAGTTCCCTCGATTTCTCCATGATCCCATCATCAGATCGTGATCAAATCACAATGGGACCAACTCTCTCGAAAGATGATATGGGGGAAAGGGGGTGACCCTTTCTAGCCATATCAAAATTCAAAATTCAAAATTTTAAATCTACTATTATTGAGTAAAGAGAAACTAAAATATACTAACCACGTTTCTATTAAGATTGGCAGGCAGGCTTACAGTTCGAAATAAAATGCCAAATGGAAATCCCTTTGCTAAAAATAAAATATTTTAGTATTGAGTAGTAGGTATTGTAAGTATTTATTCCATTTTGGTTACCAAGATATAAATAAAAGGTTAAGGTTCGTGGATGGGTGTCCATCTATTACATATTGAGACCCCTCCGTGCCTCGAAAAGCAAATTAAGCTGTTACGAGACGTTAGATCTTAGATAATCGTTACGAGTAATAAGAAAAAGACCAAAGGTCTGACAACCAGTCTAAAAAAGGGGTATCGTGTTAACCAGTAACTGGGTTGTGGAGGTCAGATAGGCAGTCATGCATAATCAGCCTATAATGTTCCCACTGCTGGGACACAGGCCTCCTCTTTTAGAGAGGGAGTGGGCTGTAATCTACCACGCGGGCCCAGTGCGGGTTGGTAAATGTCATATGTCTTCGAATGTTTTTTGGTTCTAGGACATGTCGGTTTCCTCACGATGTTTTCCTTCACCGTTTTGAAATCAGTGGTAATGAAATTATTTACACAGAGTAAAGCGCCTGTCAGGGTTCGAACCCATGACTTACAACTCGGAAGTCGGTGCCTTTACCACTGGGCCACCACTGGTCTTTAGTGTAGGCAGTCGCTCTATCGAAAAATTCTGGTATTCATCTGGTTAGACTGGAAGCTGACCCCAACATAATTGAGAAAAGGCTAGGCAGATTGATTGAAATAAAAAGTCGTTCTGTTTTTATTTTTATAGCTGTAATTTTCATGACTGAATAAAAGTTCGGGGGATGTGAAATAAGTGCCATTTAGGGGATGTGGAAAATATTGGTCGCTTATTTGAGCTACTTACAACCAGTCTTATCCCAAGAAACCAAGTGTTTTTTTTTTAACTTCAAGTTGCTTTCTAGGCGGTTGTCAAACGCAAGATCTTAGGTTCGATCCCCAAGTCAAGCTAGTTTCTGCAAAACATTGTGTGTGCCATTTAGACTGCCCTATATAAAAAGGTATGTTCTTTCTTTTTATAGATGAGTATTAAATACTTCGATCCAGTTTTTGTTGACTTTAAAAGTATGCAAGTTTTATTCTACTCCAAAAACTCAATTATTAGGCTTCCACATACCACCAAAAACAGATTAAACATTTCCTCCAGATATCTCAGAAACTTAAAAATAATAAAAACTAAACTAGTCCATACTTACGGAAAGTTAAAGAGGTTGGACTTACATTTGCCTGTTCCAACTTGCCGGCTGATTTATCTAAGCGAAAATACGAAAGTTTAACTCTGTCCAATTTAGCGACTCTCTCTAAAATACGGTTAAGCTACGGTTTCTAAGAGAAGAGCGGTGGCCGACATAACGGCCGCAGTGACAGCTGTTATGAGAATTGTGGCAGCGAGGTTTTACTTTACGGTGTCAAAAACGCTCTCTAGAAAAACACACCAACTTACATTCATAAATTACGTTTCAATGACGCAGCCCCGGATCTAGGGGGGGCGGCAAACCGGGCCACGTGCCCCGTAGCGCTAGCGTAGCAGACAACTGCACCACCTAGCACACCGCAACTTTGCAATAAATGATTTTTTACAACAGTTTTGACGCCCCTGTTAGATGGACGCATTAACGAACGATAAAATTTGATTAATATGTTGCTGCCAAAATTTCCATTTTGAGATAACTTGAATTTGGCGGGCTAACTTAGCGCATCGCCATAAAAGATTGGTAGGGGGCGGCAGATGACAGTATTTACCCCGCCTCAAAAAAAATCTCGGTTCGGGGCTGCAGTGACGTCATTCGCCGGTAATTTTAGTGGCAGTATTTTTTAAATACTTACTTTATAACTAACAACAGAAAATTATTGACTTCAAACAAAGCCTATTTGTTTGAAGTCAATAAATTTTTATTGAAAGCGAAATATACTTGAGAGGTATGAGGAACAGGGTGTAAAGTTCACTCATCCTCTATAGAAAAGGGAGAAGCCTCCGACCAGACGGGTGTCGTATCTGGCGGGCAACTGCCCAACGATTGATGTCGGGAAAGTTATATATATGGTATTCGCGCGGTAAACTCTAATAGCGCGAAGCAGGATTTATGTGACGTCAGGTCTTTAATGCGTAGTTCGCATTTAGCAATGTAGATGCCGCCACAGTACTACATTTAAAAATAAATTTCTCCAGTAGCTGCCGTCTGGTTTGGTGCCTCTTCATCATCCATAGCCCGACCTCATCCACTGCTGTGCATAGGCCTCCCTTTTCTTGTGCCAATACCCACCTGTGCCAGCCTCGTCCAGGTTCTACCCGCGATGGCAGCAATATCGTTCACCTACCTTGCCGCCTTACGACTGAAACTTCGTCTTCCAGTCCTTGGAAGCCACTTAGTCACTGCCTTACTCCACCATCACTGCGCCATGCCAGGTGTCCCGCCCAACTCCACTTAAATTCCATAACTCGTTTTCCGATATCGAAAATACGTCTGCGAATCTCAATCTCTCGTGCCTACAGAGGAATAATAATAATCTTGTAACATTTGAGTATACCTGCACTTCTGCTTACCCCTTCACTATAATTAAAACCTATGAAGATAGACTGAATCACTTTAAAATGAAATCTTTGCACTGGCGTCGAGATTTTGCAGGTCAAATTTTCTTATTTAAGATATTAAATCAAAGCGTGGATTGCTCACAGCTTCTATCTTCAATTAATATTAATACGCCCCGGTCGTCGGCTAGACTTCATAATTATAAGCCTTTTGCTCCTGGTAGCCGCAAAACCAAGTACGGGAGAAATGCCCCCCTTTCCTATATTCTCAGAAAGTGTAACGACATTTTTCACGATTGTGACCTCGACATATTTTCCGGCAGCATCACAAAGTTTAAAAGAGCTTTGCTCAATAATATGTAATTCTTGCTCAATAATGTTTCTCTTTTTTTTTTTTTCTTTATTTTTTTTTTATTTCGTTTTGTGTCTGTTTATTTTATTTAGTGTGTGTGCTTTGTTTATAAGAATTTTCGTTACTTATGTTTTTGGTTTGTTAGTTAATTCAATTCAATTCAATTCAATTCAATTTAATTCAATTCATTTTAATTCAATTCAATTGATCTCAATTCAAGTTAATCTTAAGTACTTATATAAGATTAATGATATTATGGCTCTAATTGCATTGTTATCCATCTTTATATCGATTACTATTGTATAGTGAGATCTAATTAAAATGCTGTGCTTACCTATAATTTAGATGCATGCAATTCTATTTTATTAGTTAATGATGTGTACTTTGAATGTCCTTGTGTGTATTTAGTTGGTTTGCCTAAAAAAAAAAAAAAAAAAATAAAAAAAAAAAAAAAAAAAAATAAAAAAAAAAAAATAATTACATCCATTACCGAAACTGAGTGGTGACGAAAATGTATGCTTCCTAACAAAAAAAATATCCGTCCTATCATAGGTCTGGTCTGCTGGCAAAAAGCCCTTAAGAAATATACAGTACCTAACTTGGTACTCAGTCTTTCTTATTTTATTGCTTCCTTTGTCTCAAAATTCAAAACTCAAAAGTCATTTATTCAAACTAGGCTGAGAATCAGTACTTTTCGAACGACAAAATTACATAAGACAGTCCCCCAAAACGCCCACCCTTCACCACTTCCTACTGCCTTCTGCTATGTGTACGTAAAATACATAAATGAAATAAGCATTTATTGCTAGTTCTACAATGTTTATTTAAGATTTTCTATATTCTACTCAAAATTCTTTATTGGCAAAAGAATCAGCAGTGCCATACAACGTGGCAATGCTGCCAGCCTTTTGGGCCTCTTTCCTGTTGACAGCGATGCGGACGAATTTTTTGTTGCCCTTTTATTATTTCCCCGCCTGTAAATACTTGTACATATTAGCCACTCTTTTGATATAATCATATATGATATAATCAGCCACTCTTTTGATATCGTCTTCCCAAAGTATCACACCGCTTAGCGAAGCATTGTGTGAACATAAATAGTTAATAAATAAATAGGTACATAAATGTAAGTGTATGTATAAAACAAAATACCAACACAATTATACACCATGACTGAGTGCCAAAATTGTTGATTTCAACATAAAATTCGAGCATAAAAACGAAACTCCACGACATAAAAACCTAAGTCTTAAAACAAAATTCAGTGTGACCTGTACCGCGATATAACTTGACGTGATTGCTTCTGAGAAGTAGCGACGTGGTCGACACGCACATCTGACCACCTAGCCACCTAGTCACTAGCCACCACTATGTGCCAGTTGGTCATTTAAAGCTATATTTTTACCTCTAAAAGGTATGAAGGGAAATGTTTGTGACAAAGAAATGCTTGACATTTAGCGATATAAGTTTTTTGTTGAAATTGTGTAACCTTCACTTTTTAATGTTTATCTAAATCTAAATCTCTACCATGAGTCGCTTTTCGTGTCCGTTTGTGTGTCCGCTTTGATCTTCGAAATACAGCAACGAATTTTGATATGGTTTTCACTATCGTTTAGAGATTTTATTTTAAACTTACATAAAAAGAAATTGAGAGGGTTTTTCAAGTCGTAAAAAATGGCATAAGTAGGGGTGGGTCGCCAGCTCAACATAATCTTCTATATAAAAATAAGTCGGGTTTTCCTTCCTGACGCTATAACTCGAGAACGCACGAATCGATTTCCACGGTTTTGCATTCGTTGGAAAGGTCTCGGGCTCCGTGAGGTTTTAGGTAGGGTAGGTAGGTAAGATAGGTAGGGTAGGTAGGGTAAGTAGGGTAGGGTAGGTAGGGTAGGTAGTTAGGTGCGCCGTAAATAAGTTCTTAATGCTACCCGTGCGAAGCCGGGCCGGGCAACTAGTCTGTTGCAAAATCATATGTGAACTTGTATGATTTTGAGGCTCTTATTTCGGTTATGACTACTAAAATGACGACTAATAGTAATTTGTGGAAGTAAAAGACAGATTGCATCGACCTCAAATAAATTCGAATAAAGGTTAGAGAAATTAATAAAGATTTTCAGCTAGCATATTTACTACAGATTAAAGCTTGTGGCTAAGTAATAACGGCCGTTCGAGTCGATCGATCAGGTAAGGCTACGTTTGCCGTGGTTGGTCCGTGGATGGGTGATCATCTTTACATACCAAGACCCGTCCGTGTCTCGGAAAGCACGTTAAGCCGTTGGTCCCGACTGTCATTTGTAGATCTTTGACATTATTTACGGGTAGTAGAAGCCCGAATGTCTGACAACCAGTACAACCAAGAGGTATCGTATTACCCAGTTATTACATGGGTTGATTAATATCGATCAATTGCTAATAACACTCAATAGCTAACTGCCTTATGGTGAAGTCGCCAAAAGCGCTACTGCTCAGCATTATGGTCCTCGGTTCTATTCCTTGGTCGGGCAATGTTATTGGGTGTTTCCATCTGGAATTATTCATTAACAGCCCGGAGTCTGAATTTGTGCCCAGTTGCTGGCAATAGGCCAATGCGAAATATGGGTGTTCTATAGGTACACCTTTGCTTAAACCTTCATGGGATACAAACGTGGTGTTACTATGGTCTGTAATGCTGATAACAGCCATCTTTCTAAATTAAAAATAGTCACACGTTCACGATAAATGCACAATAAAAATCCAAAAATAGTCACATGACATTACGGATCGGTCGACGGTCATTTGCTATGAAAGCGTAGCTGTGACGTCAAGTCGGTGGCTACTTCGTTACGTCTTGCAGGTATATTAACATTAGCTGTTGATTTCACAATCGATCACGAGTAGCTTAGAAGTCAAGAACTAATACCTATTTTTAGAAAAAAACATTCTATCGAACTGGCAGATTTTTAGGAAAATATCACAGAGTACGGACACGCCTCGGTGGGCGCCGTTAGAGGCGGCATTTTCAAGACTTTTCACATAAACCTAGCATGTCACTGTTTAATCGTAGGTACTACAACAGTAATGTAAGTTCAGACGGCAATATACTAAGCCTCACGTACGTATACAATCGGCTTTGAATGGCGGTCTGGAGTTATCTCCTTATCCTTACATATTCTAAAACAAAGTCCCCCACTGCGTCTGTCTGTCTGAACGTGAAAAACTCAAAAACTACCCAATGGATTTTCAAACGGTTTTCAGCAATGGCTAGAGTGATTCATGAGAAAGGTTTTAATTTATTATTCATTACGGTTTTGTGTAAATTGGTTGTCATATGACGATTATTGTTGAAGAAGTCGGAAAAAATCACGCCGATTGAGAGCTATACTGGCCGTGCGCTACGTAAACCGCAAAAGATACATAAAATTGATATTCTACAGTATTGTTCATCTTAAAAATTTCAACAAAAATGTATGCAATGACATATGATCTTCTAAGGATGACCCGTAATTGTCCATTATTGTCTTTCAGAATACGATAAAAATGTCAGTATTAATTAAATTTTTCCCCTATCCTTATCCAATAAAATATGTTACTTAAATTGGAAATTTTATTTAAATTAAAATATGCCTTGACATCATATCATTTAAATGAATATTTTAAAAGATATCACAGATTCAAAATTACGCGTAACAACAGTTATTATGGTGGACGGCAACGCGGGCGGAGCGGTAGGAGTCAATGACCTTTCCCTCGGCTATTAAGTATAATATCCCGGTAGTACGTTCCCGTGGGATATTTTCCGACATCCACTTGGGCGAAACCGCGGGCAAAAACTAGTTTTTAAGATAAAATTAAACTGGTAGATACCGTGTCTTTCCACCACTTCTGCTTAGCATAATCAGCCTACAATGTTCCCACTGCTGGGACACGGGCCTCTTCTCTGTGAGAGGTACCACTTCTGCTTACCTAACTTTAAAATAAAAACCTATACAAGCTAAACTCTTAATCAAAACAATTACAAGAGTATCAAAATTCTAAATATTATAACATTTTACACAAAGTAAGAGCGATTTCAGGTTGCATGTCGTGATTTCATAAAGAAAGCCGCCATTATACCAGCTTGTGTTTAAAAATTATATTTTTAGCTGAAAGAAATAGTTTTAGGGCTATTACGCATGTTACTATTTTGAGGTGTATTGATTTTTTTGTGTTAATATGTAAAAAGAGAATTTACTGGCGAAGATAAAGCTGCGATTGTGTTAAATTTTACGTAGAAGTGAATAAAAATCTACAGTAAATTTTATTAGTAGTCTAAAGAGACAGTTTTACAAAAATAATATAACAGCAGGTTATAAATAAATTTTTAATGTATTCAGATTTATTTTTACTAAAAGTCTTTTTTTGAATCATGTTTCATGTTTTAAACGATGAAATGCAACTCAGACCTTTATTTTGTTCAGATCAAAGCATCGGTAACCTCGCATTAGAGGGGAAATTCCCATAATTTTAAGAACTCTCACAGCCTGATCTCAGTCTCATCTGTCAAAAATACCTCTAATTTCCTTACACTTTTGACAAGTTTTTGACATTGATTGTCACTGAGATAAGATTGCAAGATTTTGAACGTTTTGATTTACGGGAATTGGTCTCAGGTGGAATGACTTCTCACTTCAAGATCACTTCTCTTATATTTTCACGATGGGATTTTTATAGAATGGATTGGCTGTTGTCAAAATAGCCTAAATTAGTATCGTGTGTTTTAAAACATTTTATACTATCTATTGCTATCAAAAATAAAACTCAGAAGACAAATCGCAAAGTCGTAGATTCGTCCTGAGCCTTACTCCTCACCACAAAGGGTGTTTACATCAAGCATAATGGCTGACCTGCACTCGAGATTCAGATAAGTTAACGTTTAAATAAATTGTTAATTCACTTCTTTGTGATCAAATTAAAAGCTCAAATTTATATTTTGGAAAATTAGTTGAACCGTGACACAAAGTGAAAAACGATGAATAAAAACTTTTAAATATTTAGTTATTCTAAAGAAGACGAATGCTTGATTTATCCTACACTAATATTATAAAGAGAAAAGATTTGTATTTTTGTTTTCTAATGAATAAACTTAAAAACGACTAGACCGAATTTAAAAATTCTTTCACCAGTAGTATGTTATATTATCCCTGAGTAACATAGGCTATAATTAATAAAGATACTACGCAGACAAACCCGTTGGCGTAAGCTAGTATAAAATATTGCTGGATATGAAAGCGGCTTCTATCAAAATTCTTGTGCCGGTTTACAGCAAATCTATTCTTAGGGACGTTATTCCCGATTCCCGGCCACCGTGCACCCGATTCCCGGCAACATGGCAACTGAAGGAATACGGGTGAGTTTTAGTCAGTAAGAGTCTGACACGCCCTCCCGCTCCACCCAGAGCGGGAGAAGTTATTTTATAATGTCCTACCCAAAAAATAAGGGACGGTACTGCAGCTGGAGTTTTTAGTATTAGAAGATTATTTACAAGTTTTATTTTTATTTATGACAAGTATTTTTATTTCGTAATTTGTCTTTGTCTGTTTTATAATGTTAATTAATTTGTATACAATTGTGTAGAATCAAGTTCTTTTAACTGAAGAGAGAGCTGTGCTGCTGGGGAGTTTGTTGCGCTACTTCTTCTTCCCAGCTAAAGCACTAGGAAGTGGTGAAGGGTGGGCGTTTTAGGGGACTGTCTTATGTTATTTGGCTGTGCTGATTCTCAGCCCGATTTGAATAAATTACTTTTGATTTTTATTGTGCTGTGTGAGAATACACCAACATCGGTCTTATTTTAATTTAGACCTGAAACCCGAAACCAACAGACAGATATTTTCGTAGTTATCATATTAGTAGTTGTAATATAAGATTCCAGAAACGAGACCAATTCATAAAGATCGCATTCAATTCAGGACATATCGGGAATAGAACCTTGGACCGCTGGCAAGCTGCCAAATTACAGCCGCTCCCAATACGACACGATTCTGAGCTTTATATCATCTTCACTTGATTCTGAAATGAGCAATCGAGTCTATGTCATCGATACGAAATAACATTTTTCTATATTTTGTTATGGTTTATAATTTCACTGTTGATATTCTTTATTTAAATAATTCCCATTATTTACTTATAAAAATATTATTGACCTCTCTAAAACAATGATTGCGCCTCTTTTGGTAATGCTCAAATAATTTCTATTTTGGTCTCCTAAAAATACAAAGTAGCTAAATAACTGCGACCAACTTGGATTTAGCGCTCGCCAGCCGTTGCCGCGCTCACTTCGCTCGTTCGGCTCGTGCGTGGTCACAGTCCTAACCTAACCTGACCTATTTACCCTAGCTTAGTTACTGCGATCAACTGTGAGAAAGGCCAGAAAGTTAAAAAGAGGTGCATTTATCAAAAATTGTGCATTATTAGAAGCGCAAAAAGTTTAAAGATGTTCAGTTTTATATACCATGTTTTTTTCCAAGCACTGTTCATAAGTAAAACTATTAAAACAATAGTTCCACTCAAGAATAACGCCATAAACACCTGTGGTCTACAAAAACCTCACAAATACCAAAACTTTGCCAAACTTAATAGGACTTGAGAACAAAAACTTAAAACAAAAGTTTATTCGAAGTTTTTTTCCTTAGAATATTCTTGATTCTCTACACATAACATCACGCCCGTATCCCCCGAAGGATTGGGGAGAGGTGTACCTATAGGTAGTGTAGCGTCTGTCAGTCAGATATTAAAAAATATTATACACGTATTTTTTTCTTTATCACATTAATAAAAAATGACTTAGATAAAAGGCATAAGTTGGGGGTCACTACGTCACAAGTAAGTATAAAATCTACATACTCGTGCGTGACGTCATGACACATTTTAACTCAATGTATCGCCGTAATGTTTTGATTACGTAAAAAAGAAAATTACGTGTCAAATATTTTTTAATAATATGGACAAAACAACATTTACACCGTCCCTGTTGCGCCGCTTATATTGAAATCCCATGTAATAGGGGGCGAGCCTATTGCCAGCAACCGGGCACAAATCCAGTCTCCGGACTGCTACTCAGAAATTCCTTATGGAAGAACTCAATAACATTTTTGGACGACTCGGGAATCGAACCCAGGAACAACAGTAGTGCTTGCGACTACTAGACCAACGAGGGAGCCAAATGATTCTCTTGTGAGATGAAAAGAACTGAATTATATTTGTTAGAGATTTTTGTTGAGTTGATTTTCTTTAGAGGTTTAGTAGAGGAGCTTGTCAAGGCTAAGTAATAACAACCGCACGGATCAATCCATCAGGTTAAGCTACGCTTGCCGGGGTTGATCAGTGGATGGGTGACTATTTTTACATACCGAGACTCCTCCGTGCCTCGGAAAACACGTTAAGGCGTTGGCCCCGGCTGTCATTCGTGAATCTTTGACAGTCGTTACGGGTCGTCAGAAACCCGAAAGTCTGACAACCAGACTTACCAAGGGGTATCGTGTTACACAGTTACTGGGTTGTGGAGATCAGGCAGCAGTCGCTCCATGTAAAATACTGGTATTTAGCTGCATCCGGTTAGACTGGAAGCCGACCCCAGACATAGTTGGGAAAAGACTAGGCAGATTGATTTTTTATTTTATTTCTTTTGAAAAGTATTTCTGTGAAAGAATTTCAGTTACCTTAAAACTACTTTAAAATAAAAATGTATTTCATTTTGTGTTTATTTCTGACTAGAATCTTTACAAATGTCCACTATGGACATAATTATACTAAAATAACAGTATCATAATTAATTGATATTTGTGTGGAAACACGTAATTTAAACACGTTATTTTTTTATTTACTTTTTTCGTTCAAGTCCTAAGTTAAGTCGTCTACCTATACCTACCTTAATACTAACTGAACATATTATTCACATTAAAAACATGCTTAAAAAAATACATACAAATTAAAATGATATCACTCGGAACTCTTAATTATCTATACTAAATATTTACAAAACATTTATGAGATCAATATTAAAGTATTATTCTTTTATCTACAAATTACTTTCAAAATTACTAATCCCAACAGCAGTATCACTATCTAACAGATGACACTCGTCAAATTCACTTCTTTTCTCATCAACCTTCTCAAAATTATTCTTACAAAGAAAATCTCCATCACAAACAAAATCATTTCTCCCATCTTCCATAATAGAATCTTCAAAACTCTGTTCTCTATACCTTTTCTCATTCTCGTTTTGATAATTCTGATACCTTTGCATTCCAAAATCTGGTGACATAGTCTCCCCATCATTAACTCCATCTTTGCCTAGAATGTCTTCAGTTTCTATAGCTTGAACGGTTTGTATTTCATTGAAATTTACTCTACTCTCATTTTTAACTTCATATTTTAATTCCATATCAACATTATCTCTGGTTTCTACTAGAGGTTTTAGATTCATCAGGTTGAAATTAGGTAGCATTCTAGTGTCCCAGTTGGTCTGGTCTGTGGTTTCCAGGTCTAAGTGTACGTCTTCGCCAATCTTCTTGAAGCTTCCTAGGTTATATTGCAGAGGTATGGAAAATGATGGGAGGTCGACCTGGGGATTCTGTCTCGTTGGTAATGCTGAGATGTGAATGGCTGGTGGTGATGGCTTCGATTTAGTTGCGTATACTTGAGTTTGAGTATCGCTTAAATTTATCATTTGTGTCGAGGACACTGTAAAAGAAGTTTTAATTTATGAGTCAAAATAACTGATAGAACTATTTTAATGTAAAAAAACCACCAAAACTCACAACAATGAAACAAAAACATAATTTACGATGGGAGCAACAAGTCAGAAATATTTTATTTTCATAAAACTTTTTCACTTCATTGAAACAGATTTTTTGGTTCAACACCAAAGAGTAATAAAACCTAATGTTAATGTTACAAATAAACTTTTGAAACGGGATTACGTAATATTTTTATCAGTTTATCTCTCTCTCTCTCAATCCAAACATGTTGTTTAATGATAATAATTCAGCTTGTGTTGTTCCACTGTAGGCCAAAAGTCTCTAATTTCCTTTTTTACCCAACTCGATCCTGAGCCAATATGTACTAATCTCGCCTATGGGCATCAAGCTCATCCCGCCATTTACGTCTGGGTCTGCTGCGATGTTATTGTACCATTTATATTGCCACTTAGTTAATATTATCCAGATAAAATGATGATGTGGATATATTTAGTAACCTTTTCCGCTTAGCTATTTCTAAAGGGTCTTGAAAAGACCCTGGAAGAAATCGACATGTGTTTCACCTCTCAACGAGGCATCCTCAGGATGACGATTAACTTGTCGTGAACTCGAACACGGCGTGTTGCCACACCAAGCACCGAGCGCAGACTGCACAGTCTGCGCTGGACTGGATTTCCGCAACGTCACGCCTGAATCAATTAACTATTATCCAGATAATTTACCTGGTATAGTGATAAAATCCCTCATCTCCAGTGCCAGAGCTGCAGGAGATCTCTCGTCAGGAGATCTTGGGCCCCTCGAGGCAGCAGGGTATCCTTCACAACCAGCCTTTTGCTGCTTGCGCCATTTTGCACGACGGTTTTGAAACCAGACCTGGGAACGAGGGAGATAATATTTTCCAAGTTAGTGACTTAAGGCTCCTATAAACAGGCGCGACACGCGACGCGACGCAAAATTACGTCGTGTCGCGCGACGAGCAGTGTCTTTGTGTCGCGTCGCGTGTCGCGCCTTTTTGTAGGAGCCTTTAATGGGTGAGGAATATCGTGGGCATAAAATGGATGGTGTAATATGATGACTGAGATCATATTACAGACGTTTCATGTAAAATTCGGATTTTGTGGTTCATCTAGTTCGATTCCAAGATGACCGTGACGCTTGGGTTTATTTGAAAATTCATTCATATTAGAAAAAAAGCCCTAATAACATTAGATTTAGGAAGAATAGATAAGTTTTTAAAGTTTCCTCTGTCCTACTATTTCGCTGTACCCGATAAGGTCCATAATGATCTCATTAAATTTTAAGTTACCACTTAAATACACATTCAAAATAGAAATCAAATCAATAGTCATTTAATCAAATTAGGCTTAGAATCAGCACTTTTTAAAATTACATAAGACAGTCCCGCAAAACGCCCACCATTCACCACTTCCTAGTGGCTTACCTGGGAAGATAAAGTAGCAAAACAAACTCCCCAGCAGAACAGTTTTCTGTTAAGTTAGAAAAACTTGATTATATACAATAGTATGCAAACTAATTAGCATTAAAAACCCAGGGCACACACCTCTGACTTTTCGTATTCATGTGCGTATTGTATAATTACCAATTGCTTCAAAAACGGTGAAGGAAAACATCGTGAGGAAACCGGCATGCCTGAGAGATATTTCTCGACGGCATGTGAAGCCTAGTCGAGGCCCATGGCGGTTTTATAACTCTGACACTAGGTTAGTCACTAATTACACGAAAAGAAAAATATTTCGCGTTCCTATGTTTGTAATGCTTCTTGCATTACAAACAAACGGAACGTGAAATATTAAATTAAATTATTTGCCATACTTATTATGTCATCTAGCATACGTCTATGTACGTCTAAAAAGGAATGCAATAAATGATTGAGCATTGAGATAAAGAGCTGTTAGTTGTGGGCCATAACTGAGAGCTCTTTTTTAATTTAACTTTTTTAATTTTAAACTTGCTTTCGCCAGCAGATTCTCCCGCGTGATATCTTTATAAATTATAGCCTATGTTACTCAGCTTTAATATCGCATTTAAGTGGTTTTTTTTTTATCGGTCGAGTAGTTTTTAGTTTATTCATTACAAACAAAAATACATTTTTTTTCTCTTTATAATATTAGTGGAGATGTAATTTCATCAGCTGCAACAACTTTTTCACAATATCCAAGATTAATGTAAAAAAATAGTAGAGTTCATATATTCTAAATTATTTTCTATTAATTCTGTGTCACATTTAGAAAAAGGCTTATGTACTCAAATAAATTAAAATAGTTCCAACGACACATAGCCATATTGACCTGACATCGCGAGAGTTTTATATAAGTTATTTGTGGAGCTGACTATTTTGACGACTCCCTGCAGTTTGCGTCTGCGTCCTGCATAGATTCCCAGAATGAAAACGGATCAATTTCAACGAATGTCTATTATTACTCACCGAACTCTGCAACAGTTAGTATTTTGTAACTTTGCTGTTTTTAACCGACTTCTTAAAAAATGAGGAGATTCTCAATTCGTCTGTACATGTTTTTTGTTCTTTACTTTAAGCTTCGGCCAAACCTGAGCGACTACAACGCGGGACGCGGGAGCAAAGCGGGAGCGCTAACAACGCGAAACTATCGCGGGAATTATCGTGCACAACTGCACGACTACAGCGCGAACAGCGAACTTCATTTTGTTTAGTGAATAGTCACAGCCGCACGTCTATAGCTTAGCACCTAATTTGTTGCGTTATGTCAGTCTCATATTTAACATCAGAGTCTGACTCTGATGAAGAAAACCTTTTATTGCTTGCCCTTGCGGAACGGACCGATTGAGTCCCATCCTTTTTACGTATATTTTTATATCCAGGATTTTTCAGATCGTATAGAAGAGTATGTTCTCTTACTTTTTCGATAAACATCTCTATATCATTATCGTCTGTCATCGTGGAGTTTAAATAATGAGATGTCCGTAATAATGTAACGATCTGTACACTGACCACAAGACGCGTGCTTCCCGCTCACTCCCGCTTTGCCGACGCACTGTTCCCGCGTCGTGGTCGCGTAGTTGTGCAAGGCACCATATAATAACACGAGCAGCGTCCGCCGCGCTTTAGACGCTCTCGCTTCGCTTCCCGCCTCCCGTGATGTGGTCGCTCAGGTTTGGCCGAAGTTTAAATATAGTATTTTAAGGGCTTGTGATTTAGTTACGCTTGCCGCGGTTAGTCCGTGGATGGGTGACCATATTTACATACCGAGACCATGCCTCGGAAAGCACACTAAGCCATTGGTCCCGGCTGTCGTTGGTGAATCTATGACAGTCGTTACGGGTCGTCAGAAGCCTGAAAGTCTGACAACCTGTCTTACCAAGGGGTATCTTATTCCCCAATAACTGAGTTATGGAGGTCAGATAGGCAGTCGCTCCATGTCAAATACTGGTATTCAGCTGCATCCGGTTAGATTGGAGCCCGATCCCAACATAGTTGGGAAAGGCTAGACAAATGATGATGAGTTTATACTTATAGTTTCTTCCTGAAATCTGTATTTCAGAAGACAGATTTCTGTGTTTCTCAGAAGGGACTTTAATGTGTTTCCCACCGCAGGAGATTCTGATTCTCCAAGGCACGCACCTCTGACTTTTCGGATTCATGTGCGTATTGTATAATTATCACTTGCTTAAAAAAACGGTGAAGGAAACCGGCATGCCTGAGAGAAATTTCTCGACGGCATGTGAAGCCAAGTCAGAGGTGGTTGGTTTTATAACTCTGACACTAGGTTAGTCACTAACCACACGAAAAGAAGAAGAAGCGATTCATAAAATTACTCCAGAATTTACGTTCGAAAACGATTTGATAATTAGGTGAGGACTGAATTTTTGCGTGGAGTATTATGTTGCATCAGGGTAAGTACCTACATATTCAATAGGTTTTTTTTTTCATGTGACACAAATTTATATTATATAAGTATACATACACACGTTACATCATAAAACTGATTTACATCCGTCACATTAGACTCTCAGGTCCAGTTGAAAACCAGCGTCAGCCACTTATAGTTGTCTGGCAATTTTGCTGAACTGGGCGTTTTTGGCGCAGCCGTGAGGCACACTCCTATGCTAATGTCTTACATCGCCCTTTACACTTTTTATTTGTTTTTATGTTTTTTACCTGCTGTTTAATTATATTGTGTCCTTTATGGTCTGTTCTAAATAAATGTATTTTCTTTCTTTCTTTCTTTCAGTCTATGCATAAATGCAAGGTGATTACAGCACATAACTTTAGGCAGCGGTGCACACGTAGATTTTGCTTATTTGGGGCAGTTTTATACGATACAGAAGCAATAAATTACCTGTACTCTAGCCTCAGTGAGATCTATCCTCATAGCTAATTCTTCTCTAAAGAATACGTCAGGATAGTGAGTTTTGTGAAAAGCCGCCTCAAGTTGCTCTAGTTGCACGTTGGAAAATGTAGTCCTGAAACAAACAGAGATTATGGTAATGGTTGTAGTAGAATCTTATTACTCACATAAGCATAATCGGACTATAATGTTCCCACTGCTGGGACACAGGCCTCCTCTCGGTGAGAGGGAGTGGGCCGTTATCCACCACGCGGGCCCAGTGCGGGTTGGTAGATTACTTACAGTGTTAGAGGCTAATTATTATTGTAGTTTAATCTACTTTATAAGTGCTACATGGGATTTTTTAGGAAAATTATTTACGAAAAAAAAACTTTATTGTGGTTTTTTGGAAGTCGGTTTTTTTTTTTTTCTTTTTGACTGTGGTATCTACCCGGCACAAATTCGAATAGCACTACCTGCCTTATAAATATAATAATAATAATAATATATATAAATATAAATAACGTCATCCACATAGAATATACTAAGTGGGAAAAATACGTATTATTGTATTAGTTAAGCTAACTCAATAACTACCCAAGCATAATTAATAAAATTGATATATATTGATATTGAAAAAGAGAATTATCATTTGAATTAAATAAAATTAATTAATTAATTATTATTCATTATCATTTATTAATTAAATTGATTATAATTTTAATTTAATTATCATTTGAATTATTTTTTGATAGTTAACATAAAAAAATACATACAGACGAACATAGAACCTTTTTTAAGTTGGTTAAAAAGTAGAATGTATTTATTTCTTGATTTCCTTGACTGGTGGGTAACCAGTCAAGGAAATCAAAATCAAAATCAAATTTTACAAAAAGAAAAAGCCCTTGTTTAGTTCAATGGGTATTGAACTAAACAAGAGCTATTTCTTTTTGTGCTGTTACGCTAATTAGACTTATTGTGAAAATGTCACGCTTACAGATTTCGATTTTACGCAATCTACATAAGAATGGAAACATCAAAATTAAATCATGAATGTTTTTTTTGTACCCATGTAAGTAACTTTAGGTAGATAAACAAAGCTTAATGATAAATAACTTAATGATAAACTGCGGATTGTAGATTCATGCAATAATGCTGATCTTCACTAATAAATCGTGCTCACACTGGGATGCGGTGGACCAAGCTTTAAATTAATATTACAGCGGGTTCACAAGACTGTGTCTGATGTTTGTATACAATTCAAAGCTTGAATACAAGAGTTTTCGTTTGTTCCGTAAGGACTAAAGGGATTCCCAGAAGAGTTTTGTCTGAAGGGAACAATGTAGCATTTAAATGCCTTTGCGATGGTTGTTTTTACTCTAAATTCCTAGGCTGTTTCTAGTTTCTACCGAGACCGATTTTTTTTTTCTTAATATTTAATTACCTGTATCGTCTCTGTTTCCGTTTAGGTATATCTCCTTTGGTATCTGCAAAACGAAAAACATCGCATAAAAAATAACGGAGTAGGTATTATTAAAGTAAAATGGCATGCTGAGTTTCCACTAGGACTGTGCAGGAAGCGGGCTGTTGAGCGAGGAAGAAATCCAACAAAGTAATTGATTCCTGCTGAATGGAGCAACTCGATTTTTCCCTTATTAAGCCAGCATAAAATGTTATATACTTACTTGGACTGCCTCGTTGTTCTAGTGGTCGCAAGCGCTACTGCTGAGCATGAGGTCCTGGGTCCTGGGTGAACTTTCTCAGCAGCAGCCCGGAGTCTGGATTTGTGCCCGGTTGATGGCAATAGGCTCGCCGACTATTACATGGGACTTAAAACATAACTGGCGAAATGTGGTGAACCTGCTACAGGGACACCTCTGTCCAATCCTTTGGGGAAACAAGGCGTGATGATGATGATGTTATTAAAATGTTATATCTAAAAGATTCCTCACTAGCTTTCGGAGAATATTCCTCATCATCTTCATACTGCTGATGTTCAGGAGTCTCCTCTGTGGGTTCCGCGCTCGGTGTGTATGACTCACTGGGTTCTGTATCTGGACGCTCACATAATACGGAGCCTGGACCCAGACTGGAAAGATAGGAATGGACGAAGTAAGTAAAAATGTGCCTAGTTAAGCGCACGTCACACAGAAGGGACGAGGAGGGGATGCAGACGCGGCGTCACTTTCTCGTATCTTCATTATTCTTCACACTAAATGTATTAACGCGATCTGGCGCAAAACATACAGAAAGGACAAATGCAGGCGCGTCGCTTTTCCATCTGCATACTATTGCTGCGTCTGCGTCTCGTACTCGACTCGCGGCGCGGGACTCACAGAAGGGACGTCTTCTGTATGTCCCGCGCCTTACAGGTCGAGGTACTTAAAGCGTATTTCAAATAAACTTAATTTAAAATTATGATATCAATCGGAAAGTCTCATTTAACCTGCTCCATCTTCCGCGTTGGCATGAGCTACCTAAGAATAAGCGGAGGTAAAAAGATTTGCCAGTAAGCATTCAGCGCCGCTTGCACCACAAAGCACTCAATGCGTTTAGCGCTTAACGTATTTAAAACGTCGTTCTGTTTTTGTCAATCGTTTGGAGACCGAATGATGTTTGGAGACAGAGACTGAATGATGTTTGTTTTTGATTTTGTGTTTTGTTCGTGTTATTATGTTAAGGTTCCACAGTCCACTAATCGATGGCTTGAACTCGTTGGTAGCATTGCTAATATGCATGCTATTTAATGCAGTTAATTATTTATTTCGTTTTATTTATTTAAATATTTATTTAGTGAAACGGACGATGATTTATATTGAAAACGAGCACATAACATTTTATGAACACACACAGATCTTTGGGCATAATATATATATTATGGAAAAACTACTGGATGTAACTGTTCAAAATAAAATACTTCATTTCAACTTTTAAATTAATTATCTATCCCTGTACGGTTTCTATTTTGCTCAAAGATGAGTTAAAATTAGTGACACATAACTTCCAAACCATTTTTTTTTTGTAATTCTGCTTCCATACAGGGCTAGATAATGACAAGATAATTTAATATAATTTTTACTTTTGAATTTCAACCGTCAAACAGACGAGTAATCAATAATCACCATACTAAGTTTGTATGGAAGAATGACCGATTAGCGTAACCTTAAGCATTAAATGCATTTAGTGATAAGTGGTGCAAGTGTGCCTTAAAGCAAATTGGTAGTAAGATTGAGTCCAGGGTACGCCGGATAACCACTTTACACCACAGCTATGCTGTCGGTACTCTTCAAGCAAATGTACAAGAAGGCATCCTATATAGCCAACACAGGCATTTCAAAAAAAAAGGACGACTTTTTATAATCTACGTAAGTACATTATAGGAAGTCGTTCTACGGAGAAGGGTAGGTGTCTCTTTCGTTATTATCAGCGATATTTTAAGTACTGTGGGTAGTGTTGGTTATTGAGCAATAGAAAAACCGTTTGCAGTTCAGATCACATTATAATTTACTATCAAATTAACCACACTAGCAATTCATACACTGTAGGTACACGACACGACTATTCGGAATGCACGACAGTTCCTAAACTTTGATCGCCACCGATGAACTCTGCTCAGCTCCAGCCGGTACGAGCGTTATGTTGTAGAGTCAAATCATTGACGTGTTTCCGACAATTATGTTAGTATTATTACATAACAAAACGCACCTAACGAAACTACAAAAGCACAAATAAAAATTCCATTATCCATTATTTTTCGTCCTATACTAAAAAGGCTATTATTTCGCAAGAAGTTACCGATTCCGCCGCTGTCTTATCATAATACAGAAAAAAGTTTCTATACTCATTATAGCTTGTCTATATTAAGTCTAGCAAGTTCTGAGACAAATTCCTCAAGTAAACATTGAACAGGCGTAGTGTTCTTTGGTAGTAAAAGCTAAGGGCATAGAAAAACCCAAAGTTCAAGGCACATAACGATACAATATCGTGCAAGCTTCAAGACAAGGGCAAAAGAGACATGAGGTGAAATAAGTCAGAACGTACTGTATGTTAAGACAAATAGTCGAAAAGTGTACGCAAATTGATAAATGATTTTCATGAAAAAGCGACCGTTTTTATATCGAATATTCAATAAAGCGTCAATTTAATTTGAGGATTGCCTACTGGCTGGTTATTAGGGAAACCTTGCATTTAGCGTCAGTTTTTTTCACTACCCTTTATAACAACGAATTACTACTATGCTAAATCTATAGTTGGTATCTTTGCCTTTAATTACCACCAACTTTTATGTATTGATATTTTTTTTTGGCAGTCTCCGAAACAACAAATAGTTTTTATTTATTTTGGAATTGAACCCGCGACGCGTAGTGCAGCAGCTAGGTAATCGCTCAGCCACTGCACAAACAGAGATGTCAAACAAATAAATCAAAGGAACAATTTTTAATAATAACACTTACAACTTACCTATTGAACAAATTCGGTATATTGTAGCAGAAGCTGGTGGTGGGTGATACGTCATCATTCAAAATGGCTGCGGAGTCGAACCCGCTTGCGCCTGCGCCACCCTCGCGGCCGTCCAATGATTCCTCCATCTTATGTTTGCGTGAAAAATAACGTTAATATTGCGTTTGATAAAGTTTTGGCCAGTTTCTATAATTATTATCGAGAAAGGGGTATCTATGGTAAACTCCCAGCTTTGCATAGATAGATCGCGCGAAGTGTCGCTTGCGCATATATAACCCGAACAGGGGTGATAGGCGCACGAGCAAGTATGCGTACTTATAGCTCGGCAACCTTTCTCGCCCGTGTCATACTAAGTACGCATACTTTAAAACCGCCGAGTAAGTTCGTCGGCGATCCAACAGGTTTGAAATTTTGCTCGAAGTCCGCCTTGGTTCGTAGTTTCGTATGTCTGCCATCGCCGCGAGACGCGAACTGCCATTTTGTTTCAACATTTGTTGTAATGTTTGTTTAGTTTGGTCCAGAAAATTCGACAGCATCGTGTTACAGTGTGCGCAAGCTTCGAGTGTGTCACCGACGACGAGCCGAGTAATTTCGCGAATTTAAAAACCGCGTACTTTAAGTCCGCACGTCTATCCCCCACTTCAGTGTTATTTACCCCAAGAAAAAAAATGTTTGGGGCTAAGTGGTGGTCAAAACTAAGGCGATGTATATGGTGAAGGTTTGATATACGTTCTCCCAGCGATTATTCTTACTGCCTACTCTAGACAGACTTATTAATAGGTACGTAATTAATAAATATTATTTATTAAGCCGGTTTCTTCACGATGGCGATGTTTGCCCTCACCATTTTGAGAGCAGTGGTGATGAAATATAATTTACACAAAGTAAAGCGCCTGTCGTTACCGTTTTTTTCGTTACCACTGGGCCACCAAGGCTCCTGTCATATGGCCTGACCAGGATTATGTCTGGACTTTAAAAGAGACTGCGACCTCTGAGTTTGTTTCGGGCTTTCTTCTCAGAGTAGTCAGATAGGAAAAGCCGATCTCATCTAGCTTATTTTTAATATATTTTAACATGAGGTGTAAAAGTGATTCTGATATACTATTTAGATTATAAACAAAAAAAAATCAGTTTATTTCATTTCACTGCTGCACCGGCGTGTCCTAGAACCAAAAAGTAGCAACCCGCACTGGGCCCGCGTGGTGGATTACGACCCACTCCTCACAGAGAGGAGGCCTGTGTCCCAGCAGTGGGAACATATAGGCTGACTATTCTTCTTTAAGTATTAAGCAGGTGTACAAAGTTTCACAGTCCCAAATGCTTTAGCTGTTCTCCCATTTCAAACATGGAATTTAACTATCTCATTGATAGCATCTGCCCAGAAACTCCGTGTAGATGAATATTTAACTTACAATTTTTCTTCAGAATAAAACAAAACAGCCTGAAATGGTGAAGGTGCATGCTATTTAGAATTCCCTTTGTCAAGTTGCTGCCAAACAATGCTAGTTAGCTGAGACTGAGTTCATTTATGTTGCATAAGATGAGCTTGTGCAAATAGCTTTAAAATGAGTCGACGTGAGAAAATTTGTCAGAGCCTACAAGATGTTCTTTAAAACATAACATGACGCATAATGTATTTCCCGAATATGTATGTATGCAGAGGTGTGAGAGGTGAATAGGTAAGTCCAACCACATTTTCAGATCTGTAACTCAAATGTAGGTAACAGTAGGCAACCTGATTCAAATCCAGACTTTCGGCACCCACTGAAAACATCGTGGTGAAAAATCACAATTTGCTCGACCTAGGGATCCAACCAGGACAAAGGATGCTCAGCCACTGATTTTTATTAAAAATCTGCCTCGTAGGTGAGAGTAGACTATATTTAATAATATATATTAAATAGGTAGAAATCTAGTTTCTTAGTTAGAATTTCTAATAAGATATATTAGGTTAGGATTTAAAAAGTGCATGTCAATCAAATTAAGTATCCACCAATCCAATTTACTGCGAGTTTTCAAAGAAAATCATATTATCGAATTAATAACCCGGGGTTGAAGTAACACAATACTCCAGCGAGGTGGTTGAACCTCCCCTCACCGTCGGCGAGTCACTTAAATTGAATTAAATGCCTATAATTTAGTTAAGTTTATTAAATTACCACTAAATGAGTATAATTTGTGTTGTATTCCTATTGACTTGTTGCAACAAGACGGTCTGTTCGCGTCGCGAGGCACGCCATTTTGCCGCCGAAAAGTTTGAAGTTTTGACAGTAAAATTGGCGGGAAGTGCGTTCGGAACTTGTTTTTTTTTAAGTGGTTTAAATTTCATGTTTTTGACGATTATTAAAATTAAATAGTAGTTGTTTTATAATAGTTATATTGTTTTAAGTGCGTTAATTTAACAAGGTGTTGGCTTGAACAGAAAAAATCAAATCGATAATAATAATCAAATCAAGGAATAACTCCCGTGGCAAATAGGCGGGTCATACCTGTTTTGTAAAATATAGTAAGGTACCTAGGTAAAGATTAATGTAATGGCTGTTCGAGGATGATATTTCTTTCGAGGGACCTTCGGGAGAATCGGTGGCGTGACTAACAGATTGACCAGGACACTGACTAAGAATTATGGAAAATCACGGAATAGACTTTCCACGGCAAATGAACAATAATCAATAAGTCTCCTTTACATATTGGAATTACTTACAAAATGGATCATTTATCGATGAAATAAAAAATGTATTTTTAGGTACCTTCGATGTTAAACAAGAAAATGGCGATTTTGTATAGTTTCGGAGCTTTTATCTGAATTTCAGTGTTTGTGAATAATTTTACATGAAATTACAAATCCGCCTCTAATAAGGCCTCTTCGTAAGGTATGCTTTGCGAAACAAGTAAAAATGTGCCGAAGAAGAAAAAAAATAAAGATAGCACAACTTGTTCCCATTGTTGTCCCCGACTTTAATTCAATAATAGGTATATGCAAGTTAAACACATAAAAATAAATCACACTTAAAAATTTAATTAAAATCCGTTGGCAATCATTACAATTTAAGGCTCGGCATTTATACAAATTTAAATTATTTTCATCTGGAATATCAACAATCACTGCAACATTGTTCAACTGGCTAAACAGTACTCTAAAGACACATATTATACCTATATAAATTCACCTTAAAAATCCTGGCTTATCACGAAAAATAAAACAAAAAAAAATATATAAAAAACTTACCTTCAAGAAAATACTCCAGTTTTCATCGACACATTTAAATATGTTTTTAATTGAATTTAGTGTGATAGTCGTTTGTCACTGAAGGCTGTAACTATTGTCACGTGGTCACTAGTACTGGGCTGAACGACGACAGGGGAAGCGCTTAGCTGTACAGAACAGGAAAATCTGTTGAGCTGTCGAATGTCGATGTAAGATGTTTTGTATTTTTTTTTAATAGTTGTTTTCTAGGAAGACTTTTTATTAAAAATGCCAAAAAGACGAAAGAAAACTTCAAGAGGTTTAAAAAGTAATCGATTTTACGACGACTGAAGCGGTTCTAACACTCTACTGACGAATCCGTGCAGAGTATCCGCTTCATTGAGTTATGGAATACAGTAATAACCATACCTTAAACCTCTAAATATCAACACAAGTAGAACCTATACATGTTGGTATATTCTAGAACGGCACTATGGATATAGGATATTTTCCAAAGTAGTATCTCTAGAAGTATGCCGTATGGAGAAGATTCTACTTTTAGGAAGAACTAAAAATTAATATCAATTCTGGGTTTCATCTGCCTGGCCTTTTCCCAATAATGTTGGGGTCGGCCTCCAGTCTAACTGGATACAGCTGAATGGGTTTAGGTAACTAAATTAATACTAATCTACTAAAATTTTTACGTTTAAGTTGAAATGTCTACTCTACACCTTTTGTGCCACCTGCCTAGAAAACTCATGACGTTTACTATTACCGACATACGTATACCGCGGGTCGTAGGTTCATTCCGGAGCTAAGCACGGCTTAGAGGGGCGAGTACCCACAAGTGCTGTTGTCGCTTCAGATCTACTGCGGCTTTACCGAGCTATACATTCCGATGCTCGAGCGAATGGGGGGAATTGATTTATGTAAATTGAGTGAGGTAATCTTGTGAAATTATGCAGAGTAGGTTTCTTTTCTTTCTACCCCTAGCACGAAAATAAATACAAAGTCAAAATAAATTTCCTAGCAAAATGTCTACCTATTACGTTTCGTGAGATACAGGTCGCTGACAGCCAAACGGACGGGCGGATGGACGGACAGTGGAGGCTTTTACTAAGCCTCCACTGTCCATCCATCCGCCGTAGGGTTCCGTTTGACACTCTTCGGGTACGAAACCCTACATCATAATTTAATGGGATTTTTTATACATCGTAATGTTAGGAAAATATCAATTGTGAAAATCTGTTATTTTGTTTTATGACGTTTAGATATCGATATCTATCACTTCTGTGGAGTTTCGTTAAGTAATTTAATTTGACCCTGTATATCTATGTTATAGTAACGTATCTTTCGATAGATAAGTCATTCCCACTTGCAGTATATTCGTGAAATAATTTCCGTGGTCGTCTTTATTTGTAGCTCCTCTTGATGGCCCAGTGATTACGGCCGCGACTTATGGTCGTAGGTTCGAACTCAGACAGGCGATACTAATTCAAATTCATGCTAATTCCATGTATAGTACATACTAGCTCTGCTCGGGTGAAAAAAAGAAAGATGAATTTTCCCAGACATAAGACCGTTCGAATCGTTTTCGAAAACGTGATTACAAATATTGCTCATATATCGCTCAAATATTGTATAGGATTAGGATATAGGTCGAGCATGTGTAGCAGGGTTGATGTGTGGTAGGGTTGGGCATGTGTTGACGCTGTCCATTTTTATCTTTTTAAGGGTTGTAATAAAGGAAATAAAACAGCAAACTACTCATGAATGTTAATTCATATTTAATAAATAAATACATTCTCATCGTTTTATGTTTTAAATAAAACTATTATTAAGTGACTTAGTTGTAGCAACTCTCAACAACTTTAATATGATACAACATGTAGACGCAATCGCGTTATTGCTTAAAATCTAAGGTTTTTTTTTAACAACTTTTATAACTAAAGAATATATATTAGAAAAACTCTTCAATATACATACATAGAAATAAGTTAGTTGTATGTTACAGAACTGAAAACCACTTAAATCTATTACAACTTATTATAAGATTTGTATAGTTTTATTCATTAATTATATTTTTAAAGTGGTATTTTATAAAATCAGCAATTAATATCAAGTGTAATATTTTGAATAAAATAAAATACGTATCACTCAAAGTATTTTTTTGTTTAATCATAATTAAATATCGTAAATATTACAATAAAGTTTTTTCTAAATGATAACTATGAATAAAACTACACTTGCCTTTTTAGAAATATATTCATAGTGAGGCGAATAACTCGTAAGTTATTTTAATTACAAACAATGTATGAAGATTGTTTAAAATTAACGTTCATTGACATTGAACACAAGGATTATAACATCTTTGGCGCCAAGCGAAATCTACAGAAGCGATTCGAACATTTTATCTTTGCACACAAGCGATGCGTGGTGTATTTCATATGTATATTTGTTATATGGCAATATAATGAAGACTAACCAATAAAACTGTAGATTAAAATATACCTTATTATAATTACGTAAGAAGCATAATCTGATTTGGTAGAATCTGCAAGAAAAATCTAATACAGTTGGCTTTTCTAAAACCTTAATAAAATGTTACGAAAAAAATTTAAAGAATCTTTTCAGCTTTTCTATAGAGTTACAGTAATACACCACGTCACCACAAAACCATACCATATCCCTTTTAAAATAAAGACGCATCTCGCTTGAAATACGCTTACAAACATTACATTCGAGTCTCTTGACGAAACTTTATGGGATAATTATTTTAATTCAAAAAGATCGTTAATACAATACACATTAGGATCAAAATCCAACGAAGAAACGTTTTTACATCAATTCCTTTCAATTTGTCATGCATTACATTTATTTTTTTTAAGAACTAGGAAAGATGTATAGAACACTTTCTGGTACAGTCGGTCGCACAAGTTATCCGATTTTTTTTTTCATTTTAAATATTGAAAAGAGTTATTCGAAGAAGCTCAGAACACAGGCGTTTTATACCAAAACTGTTACGAATATAAAATAAATTATAATGTGTGCTCGACTGTACTTAAGTTACAATGATAAACAAACACAAGAATTATGATGAATTTAGAGATTCAGAATCAAATATATTGGACAGCTTAATTCTGGATACATCGAATTATAAGAATGTATTAAACTTAATATCGATACCACGATTTAAATATATTTCAAATACATTTTCTGTATAATTTTTTTGTGACATCGTTATTAATTTTAACCATGCGTGGACATTTTTTTAAGACTATTTAATAAAGACAGGTCCGTTATATCCCATTTCCTCCGCTTATAATAAATCGTTTTATTTTCTCTATCTACCTTCGTATCAAATAGTAGAAACAACAAGCTTTAATAACCGGTACAAAGTCAACAGTAGCTACATTAGATTAGTCAACATTTTTTAATTTGGCCGGCCTTATTTTTTATAGAAATTCTGGCCGAATATATCTGGAATTTTGCGATCAATGAAATATGATCCCTAAGAGCATGATATATGGTTTAATTTCGATTGTCTGTATATCATTTATAGTTTAATATTCCAGCTTTACTCTGCCATGTCAAAAATGGTTCTAAATAATTGCAGCGTGAGCTTTGAACGTTCAAAATCCATTGAAATAATCATAATTACAGTCAAGAAAATTAATTGTTACACAAATTGACTGTTATATATAGACTTTTCTTGCATCTGTTAAGTTGTGATTTTAATATGCGGACAATTTTAGTTGCTAGTCAATTTGCTTAACATTAATTTCCCTAACTTAACCTAAATAAAACATCCTAAACTTTTGGATAGTTTAATTTTAAATTTCTGAACTTTGCAATTTTTTTTAAATTTAATTCAAATGAATAGAAAATAAATGCAGATAAACAATTAAAATTCCATTTCAAAAAACACGCTGCATTTCTAACATCCGTCTGAAAGAAACTTGCGCACACGCACACAAGGCCGACCATTCACATTACATTACACGCTTATCACTATTTAGTTATAAGTTACGGTAAAATCCAAGGAAAGTCGAATCGGTAACGTTAGGTAATACATTATACAATGTAAATCCGTACATTCAATAAAAAAAAAAAATGAAAAGCAGCCTTTAAGTGTAGTCGAATACAGAAAATCGTACATATTTTTGGAAGATAGGTAATTCTTAATATTAGATTTATACTTTCTTTTGAATAGATTTTTTTATGGACACAATCGAAAATGCACCAATTTTCTTCGCGCCAGGAGACAAAAGGTATTAGCCTATTTTAAAATTCCTCAAATCGCCTAATCTAATAAAATTCATCAACAATAGTGAATAAATTCGTATTTTATTATAAATATATTTTTTAATTGTGATGTATATGTAGCTATTGATCTTGTGCTGAAATTAATAATATTTTGTGTACTTCAAAATCTCTATTGCATTAGCTATTTCAAACGTATGTACAATTATTCTAAAGAAAATATACTGAATTCTAAGATTTTTTTAGTATTTTTTATTATTAAAGTAATCTTTATAATACTTTTCGGTTGGTAACATGCAATGAAGGTTATTTTTAAACGTGACTCTAATAAGCGAATATTGATTTGACGCAATTTAAAATTGAATAAATTGTCTTAATGTAGTATCTTTCAGTAACCCGTTCAGTAACTCCATATTTTACTCTTATCTAGATTTGAAACCACTTCACTATTCCCGAGCAATATTAAATATTCTAGAAAGGAATATTTTAAATCTGACTAAATATTGCCAGCTACGAAAAATAGTTTGCAAACTTGCCAATTCATTAATTTCGTTGCAACAATTTTATATATGCGACAAACTTGATAACGATCCTTTAAAAGCCTAAATTATTTATTAATATTTTCAATAAGATATTAATTTAAGAAAAAATCTTAATTAACCACAGGAATAGTGAGTGTTGTTTCTCCAAGATCTAAGAAATATCCCTACATCCCAAATCTGGACCCAAATTATCTTCGATTCATACGAATAGCCTTTCATTTTCGTTATAAATACCTCTTTTATTACAAATGAGGCTTATTATCTCTTCCGTATTACGTAATTCCTTGGTTTTCCTACTAATGGCTCTGAGAAAATAAATTTAATAAAGAATATTTTATTTCTGAAGAAAAATATGCTAACTGTTACTGTATTTAGGCTAAAAAAAACCAATGTAAGTAGCCATTATTATGAAGAATTTCTTCAGTGTCATATTTTTTTTTAAATTCCATGTTATTTCGTGTCCGTATCATAGTCAAATGTATCATTGTTATATTAGTAAATTCGAGTACCATTTATAAATTGGCACTTTTGTATAGTAAATACAAATTATCCAAAACCATACAAATGCCTATCAACCGTAACCTACCCTGGTATAACCACAAGAATATAAATAAAATGTTAAATGTGACATTTAGTCACCTGTAGCTTTGTCACATGTAGTCAAAGCTAACGCTACATGTGTCTTCAAGAAGTGGTAAGGGCGAAAATTTTAGTCATTGATAGAGATTTTTACCGGCGTAAAAATTATAATGCTCAGAATGCCTTATTTCGGCATTGATGTAAATAGTTCAATATTCACAAAGGAATTTACGCTAAAATTATGTATCTTCAGGGAAACTAGTGTCATTATAGTTTCTGAAGATTACTTTCAATGTATTACAAACTAGGACATTGTCCAATTTACCGGGCAAATTTAACCCATCTATAATGCATAATATCATTTGTGAATATCATTACAAGATAAAATTACATTAGTTTAACAAATCAAATGAGTTTGTACCAAGATTTCAATCCCGTACATAATATAGAGTGCTTCGAAAATAAACATGGCACTTAGAAATGAGGTACCTGACCATTTAAATAATCAACCTATTAAATTTGTGAGAATTCGATAATCACCCCTCAGAGCAAGCCTTTACGCTCAAAATCCCATACAATCCAAAGAAAAACGATAATTTCCGAACGCGTTCGTTAACGTTCGGGTTGAATCCGACCAATCAGAGCCTCGAATTCGTTGGGAGTTCAAAATTCAAAATATAACGATGTATACCGTTGGGTCGTGTTGTTTAGACTTCGGTGCTCTTGCCGACTTGTCCGTGCTTGGAATCCGGAATTCCAGACGCGCTCAGCTTACGTATACGTCCGGGGAATATGCCGCTGATGCCACCGATGCCGCTGAACAGGCGACCTGGAATAATAATAACAAACACGTTTTAAATTAAGTTTCTAGATAACTTACATAACAAGATTTTGCATAGTTATGTAATACAAGCCATGTGGCCGAAAGGATTTCCCATCGGCTAAAATGATGATCTTCCATACAAACTTTCATTCCTTATTTAACCCCTTCAGGGGATGATTTTTCAATAATCCTTCCTTAGTGTTCACTTTCGTTATTTATGGAACTTTAATGCAAAATTTCATGCTTCTAGACCTAGCAGTAGAAATGAAGAGATTCGCAGGAGAAACAAGGTAACCGACATAGCCCGAAGAATTGCCAAACTTAAGCGGCAATAGGCAGGGCACATTGCTCGCAGAACAGATGGCCGATGGGGCCGAAAGGTTCTGGAGTGGCGACCGCGTACCGGAAGACGTAGCGTCGGAAGGCGTCCCACAAGATGGACCGATGACGTCTGTGCTTGGGGGAGGCCTATGTCCAGCAGTGGACGTCTTTCGCCTGAAATGATGATGAATCATGAGACCCAGCAGGTAGGCTGTGCGTTGTCTGTCAGTGAATTAATGAATTTAAGTAGATTGTATACCTGGCGAGCGCTGTTCATTAGGATGGCGGGGCGACGTGGCGTGCAGTGCATTGCGGCTGCCCTGCTGGAACGACACGGACATGCCGCTGTCGAGCGAGCCTACCGAGCCGCGCCGTTGTAGACGCTCTGCTGCTAATGCCACTGGAAATAACACCGAACATATTGTGAGGATACGCGATTATCGAAAGTGCATAGTTGTCATTGAGACGTTCAAACCTAAGCCCGTAATAGACCGATATGATTTATTGAGTAAAAAACGTTAGCCTACCTACAGGCTTCGTTCTAGTTTTACAGGAAATCGTCATAATCATTGTGCTCTTTTTCATGACAGAAGGGCATTATTTCAACTTAATACTTTGCAGGCTTTGACTGGACGAGTGATCAAACATTTGATGAGAAATATCGTAGTTCGTAATACCTCAGCTCAAATTCACTTTTTATCTCGCTCTTACACTACTGCTCAGGGACTGAGTGAGAGCGAGACTAAGCGGCGGGGAGAAGGCTCCAAGGCGCCGATACTTGAGGTAATTTTAATTTAAAGAAAATAAAAACAGTATTTGCTTTATATTTAGTTCAGTATAGACTCTTCAGAGGTTATATTTCCAAATCGTCTAAGTAATACGAGTGTCTCATAAAACCTATTCCCTCTAGTCACTTAATTTAGACCTCGTTCTCTTCGAACTTATTTATTTTCATTCTTCTATTTTACATCGTTAACTTACCAGGGTCATTGATGTCAACTAGCGAGTTGCTGAGCACGTTCCTCTTGATGATGCTGGTGGGAGGCGGGTTGGAGCGCATCGGGGCTGTCGGGGCCGGGCACGACGGCGGCGGTGGGACTACCACGCTGGAAAGAAAACAAAACAAGTCAGTAAAAGAAAGAAGAAAAATATATATATATAACATAACACATAACATAACATCACGCCTTGTTTCCCCGAAGGGTTGGGCAGAGGTGTCCCTGTAGCAGGCACACCCACATTTCGCCAGTTATGTTTAAGTCCCATGTAATAGGGGGCGAGCCTATTGCCATCAACCGGGCACAAATCTAGACTCCGAGCTGCTACTGGGAAATTTCAGATAGAAAAACCCAATAACATTTTGCTCGACCCGGGAATCGAACCCAGGACCTCATACTTAGCAGTAGCGCTTGCGACCACTAGACCAACGAAATATTATTGTCTCAGAAACACGTGCAGTTAGAGAGAAATTATATTTTTAAATGTTGAATTTAAGAGGAACTTTAATGACCCTCTTCGTAGTGTATATCTACGTAAGACACAGTTGCAATTTTGTGTTGATTATTGCGGCAGCTGAACGCTTCAATTATTTTTTTTACGTAAAACTTAGGATTTGGTAGTAAACTAGTTTATTTTGAAAATTTTAATGCAATTTGATTTTACATAGTTTAGAAGTCATATGTGCTCAGATGCTTAGTGCCAACGTTTTTGAAAAAAATATATTGAAATATTGATAAGAAAAATTAACTCCTTATACATCGTTTGCGTTCATATTTAACATACGTGTGGTAATTTGTTGCAATATTACAATAAGGCCCACACATATAACATCACGCCTGTAATCCCCGAAGGGTTAGGCAGAGGTGTACACCCACATTTCGCCAGTTATGTTTAAGTCCCATGTAATAGGGGGCGTGCCTATTGCCAATAGGCTCGCAAATAGGATTATTTAATAAGGCCCACATGCGCGTTAAAACAGCTACAACTTAGGGTTCCAATAATTCTCTTTGGATTAACCCTGAGTTGGCTGTTAACTCCGAGTTATTTAGCTAACCCATGAACGCGCAATTGGGCCTAAGAGAGTATTTAGTAGCTTACCCATGCATATGAACGTGGTCCATGCACTGTTGATGATCGATTTCAACGTCGGCCACGCCACTGTCTCTGTTCTCCATCACTGTAGAAGAAAAAATACGTTAAAAATAATCAACAGACAACGTTAGCATTTCCTCAGTGGATAGATAGATATTTTCTGCATTGTACCATTTAAATTACAATTGGAATGTTTTATAATATACATGGGATGGTGGTGAGGAGCTCGTGGTCGATAATAACAGCCGTTGGTCCCAGCTGTCAAAGATCTACGAAGGACAGCCGGGACCAACGGCTAAACGTGCTTTCCGAGGCACGGAGGAGTCTCGGTATGTTAAGATGGTAACACATCCACGGACCAACCCCTGCAAGCATAGGTTAACCTGATGGGTCGACCCGTGCGGCTGTTATCACTTAGCCACGAGCTCCTCCGAGCGTACTATAAGTATCTGATGAAAATGTAAACAAATTGATCAGAAAAAGTACTGTGGATGACAATTTGTAGTGCCATTTACAAATTAAGTGCTTTAATATGATGATTTTAATAATTAAACCCGAAATTATAATTTAAATCACCTTAAAATACGTTTTTTATTTGACAATTGACGTTTTTATATCCTCAATTTTCGTCGATGATTTTTCAATAACAATTTAATAATATTATTCAAACAATAATTGTTGGAAAAAGTGGTCAGATATAAAGCAGAAACTTCCTAATTGCAGATGAATGTGTTACTAATTTCCTTAAAGGAGTATTTGCATAAGAATTTACCTTAATAGGGTTTGTTATTATAGATATTTATGCAACTGTTGTTTAATACGGAGTATTAAAACACGAATGTGGGTTTATCACGTGAGTGCCTAATTATTTACAGTTGCATAAAAGACTTTATCTACACCCATGATATTAATATTAATCCTCTGTAAAAGGTTCTGAAACCATAGGGTGTAAATTGGTTAGAAATGTCCTTTTCTGCATTACAAATATCTGGTGGTGTGTTATCAAAATTGTATCATTCATTTTTGTAAACAACTAAGTAATAATTTTTTGCAATACTATTATCGAACAAAAAAGGCGGGATACGGTGCCGACGTGAATTCGAATAACCTATAAGTTATTTTTTTAATTACGGCGCTGTGGTAGTGAAACGCGCGCATATAACAATGTTCTTTTTTTTAAATTCGTGTTGCATAATGAAATTTAGAAAAACATTATAACACTCATTTGGATGATATTATGGTTACTATGACACTGACTGTTTTAATGTTGGCAATAAGCTAACTGCTTCAGAAACTTTTATAGAGGATATATAGCATGGGTGTAGATAAACACTTTTATATCTTGTACTTTTAGAACAGATTATAGGTAAAATACTAACCGTTTCTAGCATTATTCCCCGAGCCCCGTCCCTTCCCTCTGTTCAACTCGCCCTCGATCCTCATAGCCTCCATCTCGTCCATCTCGGCGATGCTCTCGCGCAGGTCTTCAGCGAACTTGCAGCGGTCGTGCTCATTGCGCGCGTTGAACGTGGCCAGGCGACGGCCGTCCACCCGCCGGGACAGGCGAATGCCGAAGGGGTAGTCTGCAAAGTAAAAAATATTGTTTTAGATTATGAGTACTTACGGAACGAAAACGTAAAGTATGTCAAAGAAGTATGTGAATGATAACTTACGGGGCACAGAGAACAGGTTGACGATCATGCCACACAGCGGGAACGACTGGCGGAACGTGTACGTCACTGATGACTTCTTCTTGCTGAAGATCTTTGTGATCACCAGCAGGTCGTTGAAGAGGAACACCTGGAAAAACGAAGCATTTTTTTAAATTTAGATGGAAATCAAAATAAGGAAAAAGTTAAGACACTTTTTATGACAGGAATGGAGCTGTTCAGATTTATACTATGGGACCGTTCAAGTAGCACTATAGGGGGGGCGGGGGGTTCTATGCTTTGCTTATTTTTGATGACATGGGGGGTAGGGGGTCTAGATGGTGATTACGTCAGCAGTAATTATTTACTTTTTTACACATATGGCAACCCACACATTGTCTATGCTTAAAAACGAAACGAACATATTTCTAGAATTATAACTGCTGAACATGAATAAATATATAAAAAAAACAGAATACTTACATTAAAAGAAAAATGCATAGCCCAATGTTTACGTAAGCATAGGAGAGGGGGGGGGGGGTACGAGCTTTGCTTACTTTTGCTTACAAGGGGAAGAGGGGGGTAAATAATTGTAATAAATCTGCTTACACAATACTTGAACGGTCCCTTAGGCACAAATTAAATGTCATTCGCGATAATTTTACAGTGTCATTGTCGTGAGGAAACCGGCAAGCCTGAGAAATATTTCTCGACGGCAGGTGAAGCCAAGTCAGAGGTCCACGGACGGCATAAAAACTCTGATACCAGGTTAGTCACTAGCCACACGAAGAAAAAGAAAGAAGTGCGATTGTATTTTTGAAGTGAAAACTTCTTTAGACGCGTTGGGCATTTTTGAGATGGGGAAAAAACAATTGAACTCGCGACACCGTTACCGACACCTCATTTTTGTAAACGCGATTGTGCTCTTTATTTATATCATGTTACGGATCAATGTTCTATGCAAGTATTTTCTTGTTCAAGTTTTCACTTCTGTCGGCTCTCCCGGAGTAACACTGTTTTTTTTTTTTGCTGGCTTCTTTTAGTATAAGATACTATTTTAACTGTCTCTGTAATAGAGAAGACTATATAAGAGTTATAGTACCACATTAAAGCTATAAAATAAATAAACCTGCCCAGCCTTTTCCCAACTATGTTGGGGTCGGCTTCCAGTCTAACCGGATGCAGCTGAATACCAGTATTTTACATGGAGCGACTGCCTATCTGACTTTCACAACCCAGTAACTGGGTAATACGATACCCCTTGGTAAGACTGGTGTCAGACTTTCGGGCTTCTGTCAAAGATCCACGAACGACATCCGGGAGCAACGGTTTAACGTGCTTTTGCGTAGCACGGAGGAGTCTCGGTATGTAAAGATGGTCACCCGTCCACGGACCAAACCCCGGCAAACGTAGCTTAACCTGGTGCTTGACCCGTACGGCTGTTATTACTTAGCCACGACCTCCTCGACTAAATTAAAGCTATAGTACACATGATTTATATGGTAACATCTTTTTTTATTTTAAATAATAAATGGCCCTGCTTTGACTCGCGGATTCAATTCTGGCGCACAATAAAATATTTCTGATGACAATTTTTCTGGTCATTCGTTGAAATACTGCATTTCCTTTTCTATTGTTTGTTGGCGTATAAGTTATTCTTCCCTACCTCTCTCTGATGCACGCCGGGGCGCTCCTTCTTGTGTATGTCGGGGATCTCGTACAGGCGACAGTAACAGACCAGGCGCCGGTGCGGCAGTGCGAGGTGTGGTTTCTTTCCCACAATTGTGGCTTGGACTTTCATCACCTGGAAGATAGAAGAAGAATATTTGGTTAGAAGCATGTTGAACACAGTGAATTAAGAAATGTAGATGTATACAGTCAGCAGGATGTCCATGGAATTTTTTTTACATGGGAAGCAATTTTACATTGAGCTCCATAAATTCTGAGTTGAGCTGCGCGATAACTGACAAATGCGTGCACTGACTGGACAGGATCTCTCAATCTGTGTGGTGTTTTCCTCAAAAGATCACTTCAGACACCAATCTACATGGTCTTCACATGATCTGACAAAGATTATGTCTGGACTTTAAAAGAGACTGTGACCTCTGAGTTTGTTTCGGCCTTTCTTCTCAGAGTAGTCAGATAGGAAACGGTGACCTCATCCAGTTTAAAAAATATGATTGACGTGTAAAATTGTTTGTACAAACCTACTTACAGAAATAAAATCATTTATAAATTACGTCGAAGCAGTTTTCGTAGTTCTAGTGCGGTTGACTGTACGTTGATATTAAGCTAGGAGGAGCATTGCAGCGAACATTGCATTGTAGCTGGCGTGCTATTAGAGGGTCTTTCCGGCATTGAAATCCTATAGGTTGATGATAAAGAATCCCATCAAACCGCAATTTTTCAATATGTAAAATAAAACTTTAATGCTGGACAAAACTTTGCTTCAAGACTTGAAATTGTCCTATCTAAAAATAAAACCTTCAAACTCAAAGCATTTATTTCAATTAAACCATTTACAGGCACTTTTGAATTGTCAAAGAGTCGGTCAGTTAGTCAGAAAGTTGAAGCTAATTGCCCATTCCAAAACGTAGATCTCTATGGAGAAGAACGGGCAAGAAACTCCAAGGACACTCTTTTAAATACAGATATTACAAAATCCTGGGTACATAATTCTTGTTGCTTCTACATGTGCGAACAATGTACAAAAAATAATCAAAAGCAATTGAAAATATAAGATTAAAAATAACCCCTGGAAGATAAGAGATGACTAGTTTCAACTGACAGCGCCCGTTCACGAACATGACGCGTAGATCAGCACCATCCAGCTCAACCATTTTGTAGGGAACCGAATGTTCCAACACACTCGCCACTATCAGCGAGACATTTAAGTGAGCATGACAAATTCTCAACTGCCATGCTCTTTCCTTAAAAACTTTACCCTATAATACATATGTTAATGTTGCCGCAGTCGTTAATCCCGCGCAGGTTACGAACGAAGTCATTCAGAGACAACATACAATTAGGACTGGTCTCTCTATTAGCATATCTTTTACGGACGTATAATTGACCTAGTTTGGCTTCTATACCAAGTGTGTGTTTAATACGTTAAAAACAGCTTATTTACCTGCGTAACATGGTCACTGCCGGGTCTAAACTCGCTTGACTTGACCCTATCGTAGATGCCGGACAGCATGTCCCGGTCAATGTCGCCGCAGTCGTCAATCCCGCGCAGGTTACGAACGAAGTCATCGAGGGACATCCGGGCTTCTGGCTTCAGGTTTGGAGTGTGGAGGTCTGTGTTCAGCATTATTATTGCGAAGGCTAGGACGAATATCTGTGGGAGAATATAATTGGTTTTAGCTAGAACCCTTCAAAATGTACGTATGTTGATGATAGAGTTTTTTGAAGTGAAAACTTTTTTAGGCGCGTTGGGCATTTTTGAGATGAGAAAAAACAATTGAACTCGCGACACCATTACCGACACCTCATTTTTGTAAACACGATTGTGCTTTTTATTTATATTACGTTACGAATCTATGTTCAAAAGCACTTTCAGTTTTTCTCGAATTTTCCTATGTTCCGGGCAACTTTTCCAATTTTTTTTTCCTTAAAAACTGAATACGGACTATTAAAAGAAAGTTTATTTTTAAATAAAATAGCCAAATCGGTCGAACCGTTTTCCAGTGTTACGCTTACCAACGATGCCTTTCATTTTTTTTTTATTTATATACAAGGTAACCTTCTAGGTTAGACTTACCGTATCCTGAGTCCTCAACCGCTGCACGAAGTCGGTGTTACACACACAATATCTCCTTGCGAAGGCTTCGACCAGCCGCTCGATTTTCTGAGCCTCGCCGGGCAGACGGAAGTGCGCCTGGTATCGACGGAGCGCCACGTCTACTGCCATGCCTGATAGATCTAGCTCGTTTACGAAGCATCTGTAAGTTGGAAGATGGGTTTTAGACGAGGTTAAGGCAGAATTGTGTAATCATTATTAAGGGGTATTTTCTCTTTGAAATAATAGGCATGTATCCAATTTTTTTTGTCCGAAAGGTAGATTAATAAAGAATATTGGACACGTATTTTTTCTTTTTTGACGTAATCAAAAGATTACGGCGATACATTGAGTTAAAATGTGGCATGACGTCACGCTTTGCTAGATTTTATACCGAGTTGTGACGTAGCGAGCCCCCACTCCCCAACTTTAATAAGTGTTTTCCAAGTAATTTTTGATTAATATGATAAAGCAAAAAATACGTGTCTAATATTTTTTTATTATCTGAAAGACGGACTAAATAGAATTTCTTTTTTTTATACTAGGCAACTACCGTATTGCCTGTGATGTCATGATTAATGCCCCACTTTAGTTCAAAAGTTGTAATAAAGACATAACGATGGGTTATTTTTTGCGGTTGACATTTGAGAGCGAATACAAAAAAAAGGTTATTGTAAATACAATGGAAGATGAGGTCTTCCATCCCACCTTTTTAAAGGAACCCGCCTTGAATTTGATTGTTTTATTATATAATTGTATCAACTGTTTTACCATCCTTCGGGATTTGATAACAAATGCAATATTTGACAGTTTAACGGACGATTCGAAATATCATTAAAAAATAAAAAAGCTACAAACACTCACTCTAGCACAGCCATATTGAATGGATTCTGCAGGTTCCCAAGATATTCTCCAATCATTTGCTTGCTCAACCCTTTCCTGGTGATGAGGAACCTGGCGACTCCTCGAGGAGAGTTCTCCAGGAACCCGCGGGAGATCAGGTAGGCGATGCCGCGTTCTGGCTTCTTGTTGAACAGGTTTAAACCCACGCGGTATTGACGCTTGCGGACCGTTTCGGATACCTGAAGTTGAATTGTGATTATGATCATGTTTTATTTAAGGCTAAAGTTTTCCATTACATTAGCAAAAAGCCACTGTGACAATGTTATTTTCCTAAATAAATGTTAATGTATAAACATGTTTTTATGTACAAAAGTAAGACATAATGTCAGTCTCGTAGAAAATGTTAATAAAGTACCGTTTAATGTGCAAAAAAGGTTTGGTTACATTAGGATAGATGCAGTTTCCTTGTGTCTCAAAAAGTGCACAGGGAAGACGAACATTAAATTCGGACGAAATTTGGTTGCAATAAAGTTTGGATAGTATGTCGGTTAAGGGTTACTCATACAAGGTAACATTCCGCTAAAAACGATGATTGAACGAAAAACGTCTCAAAATTCGTTCACTGAAGTCTGTGGCGCCATCTATAACGCCACATGCGAACTACGTATCATTCTGACGTCACGCTAAATCCTGCATCGCGCTAGCAGACACGACACCCGTCTGTTCAGGAGATACTCCCTTTTCTATAGAGGATGAGTGAACTTTACACCCTGTTCCTCATACCTCTATAAGTCCTTTGAAAAATAGCCATTCTAAAAAGCACATTGAAGTTTTTTTGTGCAACCTCGGTTCCATTTTGATCTAATAGAGACCCTAAAAATCCCTACCAAAATCCTCACTATCTACTAATGTCGCGCACCTTGAGCGGCGGATGCGCGTGCGCATGCTGGTCCCGCTGCGGGCGGCAGCAGGGCGCGGGCGCGGGCGGTGCGTCGTAGTAGGGCGGCGCGTCGTGGCGCTTCCACACGGCGTAGCGCTCCGCCTCGTAGCCACCCGACGCCGACGCCGTGCGCTGGTGCACGTACGGCTCTGTCATGTGCACGTGCGGCTCCTGGGTGCGGGTTAGGGTTGGTTACCACTAACTTTTACCAACTATGGCCTAATTAATGCCCTTTTCTCATCGAGGAACGGCACAGGCATTGGTAATCATGGTGGGTTACTGAACTTTTTGAACTCTGGTCAATGCAAAATAGCAGCCATATTATTTTCTTTGTCTTGTAGTACCGTTAATAAAATCTTGACTACCTCAGTGTTTTCATTCAGTTTAAATGTCTTAGATTGACCAAGAACGTGCAAACTACGGTAAAAAGACTGGTTACATGGTTTTGAACCCATAATAAAGTGCTTAAGAAAGTCGTTAAAGGGCATCACTTTTGTAGAAAAAAGTTTTAATTCATTATATTTTGCTCGTTAAAAGTTAATGGTAATGCCTCAGGTCTGGGCGTCAAATTCTTAATAAACGACATAATATGGTTTGTCCGTCCTTCAAGTCATCATTGTTTTTGATATTTTTAGCGAAAATAAATGAAAAATTAGGAACAACCATATCGTGTTGTGTAATAGTAATTTGATGTCGAAGGTTCACTCATACAATATTATATTAAAGTTTCAGTCGGGTGCATGCAAATCATTCCAAAATGCGGGATTATTTTGTGCCGTGGTTTTATCGGTTTTGATACTTGATTGCTCAATTTTTATTTCATTATATTTAGCATGTTTACCATATATAATGTCTTCACTGACTGTTGAAACCATTTCGATAGTTTGACAGGTGAATTACAACAGTTGACAGAGCACTGCCTCGTCGTAAGTCTTATCTTTACTGCTGTAGTAAGATTCTAGCCGTTAGGTACCTTTTATATAATAATAATGTTACTAACCGGAGCCCTAGGCTGGTAGGGCTGATGGTAATGATGGCGGTGTTCCTGCGAGGAAGACGATGATGAGGATTGTACTGAGGACATGGAACCGCCTCGGACGACGGCACCACCGCATTCAGCACGACGCAGGGAGACGGGACTCTCGGCACTGAACGGAAAAAAAAAATTTTAGTTATTACAGTTTATGGTCAGAATTTGTCAGAAGGTAGTAAATGGAAATCCTTTAAAAAAGAAATGCAAAAAAAGGCTATATGCTGATGCTGATTAATGCTTTAAATTGCAAATAATAATGGCATTGGCAAACATTATTTTATTTTATTGCTTATTCAATAAATTAATAATCTTCTCATCATAGTTTGTTTTATTAGCGAATCTAAATCCATCTTTGAAATGTCACAATATTCTTTTCGATATCACCAGAAATAGTAAAATCGCTATTTTATAAATGCGAAGGAGTGTTTTGTTTGTGTGTCCTTCACTCACGCAGTAACAACCACGGATAGAAGTGATTTTTTACATAGATATAGGCCGAAGAGTGACACAGTTTTTTTTTATCCCAGAACAATTCAAGGTTCCACGTGAAGTGAACCCGCGGGTTAAAGATTGTACGCACTTGAGTGTAATACTGCTGGTCCTCTTAGGTATTTCAGGTGGCAGCCGCCTGGCGTTGGCGGCTTGTATAGCAGCCAGTTGCTGCTGTTGTCTCGCCGTCGGGGAAGATAGCGGTTTGCCGCCCGATGACAGCAGGTTGCCGTATATTGGACCTGGGAAAATATTAAGAAGTTGGATCAGAAATAATTTATTTGCACAAGTTATGAAGATTTTTACTGTAGGGTATACAGAAAAAAATCTCAAATAATACTGTAACATTTAGGGATGTCGCAGACTATACGGCTATGATTCCGGCCCGGTCTGCGGCTAGATGGCCGGTTGGCCGTAGCGACCAAGTGCGCGATTCGTATCGGTTTCTATAGTTTACCCGAGGCGCAATTCCCGTTCCGGAACGTTCGCATCTGTCAAAAATACAATAAAAATTCCAACATTTCTGACAGATTGCGACTTAAATGTGAACGTTTTTTAAGTACAAGGATTGGCCTTCAGTTTGTGGTGGTGGCCGTCTGGTGCACGAGATCCCCTAAGGTTTTAAAGAAGCTAAGATTACAAATTAATGCCTGCCCCTCCGGGAATAACAGACATGGCGGTAAACACATGAATTTTTTGTTTTTATCAAGTGATAAATTTAAAAAAATATAATAGACGTGGATATATTTAGTAACCTATTCCGCTTAACTTACCTAAAGAGTCTTAATAAACCCTATAACCGCGTCAAGTCAATCGTCATCCTGAGGATGCCTCGTTGAGAGATGAAACACGTGTCGATTCCTTATCAACGTCTATTGTATTTTGTAATGGATTTCCGCCTGAATCAATTAACTGATAGATTAGTTCTGACTAAATATAGATTGCCATTAACTCGAAAGTAAAGTTATAGACCGAAACTGTCTTTTGTTTCAGGAAAGTTTAGTTCCCATTCGAAAGTAAGCCAGATTACAGTGCGTTCATTATAACTTGTCCCGTGACGCGATTGGTAGCCCTATTCCGTCAGTCGCCATTTTGAACTGTATTAGTATTGAAACTAAGCTTGACAAGCAATGGTGCCAATATATTGGCAAGGGACAAATTATAGTGAACGGTCTGCACTGTAGCATGAAAAGACAAAGGTGTCTCGTTGTATGTATAATTAATGGCAGAATTGTTTACTGTATCGCATATCTAATTGTCAACAAGCCTAATTCTCTAGAAAACGTCTGCGCAAGATAAAATTCTCCCACGATAATGCAATATTTATTTTGCGGTGACGATTAATATTGCGGAAAATTGTAAAAAACGGCATTGGAAACAAATATGAAGGTATTTTGCAAGATAAAAAAGGAAATTGTTTTTGTTACTTTTTTCAATGCAAGGGATTATTTTTAATACGGAAGTCTTTTTTATCTTTTGTCGTATTTTAATCTATTGTATTGACAGGCTTTTTCAAGGTGGCTTTCAGTCCGGATTTCCCCGGCTTTGACTTAGTTTTGAGAAGGCTTATGCGGGTACACAAAATATAGTAAACCGGAAATATATTCAACTCTCAATAGACCTATTGAAAGGTGTTTATAAAGTTATCAACATTTTTTTTTTCTTAATGAAGTATTTTTAGGCACCAAAGGTCAAATCTTTTAAATAAATAAAAAAAAAACAACAAAAATAACAAGGGCACTTATGAAACGTCAGAAGCTAGGTGCCGATTGGTCGTTTTCTATGGAGAAGAGCCGGCAAGAAACTCCACGGTTACTCTTTTAAAAATAAATGACTTTTACAATATTTTCAAATAACAGTGTTCATAGGTATGGGAGGACAGTGTAGGTCTTTCAACAAGTACCAGGTACTTAACAAAATAGAATCTAATCAGGTTTAATCTGATTTAAAGGATAACATAACTTCTTTTATTTTTCTTTAGGTAGATACATCGAGTTAACGAGTAGGAGTACTGTTGGTGGCTTGATCCCAAATATATATGTACATCTCAATGAAATAATACTTGACTTTTTACCATAGATTAATAGAGATGGTTCACTCCGCAAAATCATTTCAATAAAAAGCGACTCTTGCTACGGCACAATAAACTGCAATGGGGTTGGCCGGTGAAAACTTTAGATAGATGGCGCTAGCATAGCTTTCACCTGTCAAGTTTGTGTTGTGTTTTGGCTTTTCTTGTTGACTGCGTTTTTTTTTTTATAATATTGAAAGAACTGTTGTGAAAACAACATGTATTCGACATGGCAGATAAGTAAGTTAAAGCTAAATTGAAGAAACGAGGTGCATTTTTACGAGGAAGGAAAACAGACTTTGTAAAATCAAATCAAATGGTCCTTAAAAAATTATTCTTTTTCAGTTAAAGCTATGCTAGCGCCACTTTGACAGTTACCAACCCCATTCAGGTGCACAGCCTACAGTTATATTCACTTAGAAGTTGCCTCTCATTCTATCGCGTAACTCTTATATCTTCTGACTACGTTACGCTCACTGAATTGGCCCGACAACACATGTCCGCCGCGTTCATACCTAAAATGCGAAGTAACTTGAATATTTCCCTAGCTACTTTTTTCGTGCTTTTAATTATATATATATTTTTTTTTAAGGGCTAAGTCGACGACCTTAAGAAGGTGGTTGGGACTGATTGGATGCGGAAAGCGAAGGACAGGGTGTTATGGCGCAGCCTTGGAGAGGCCATGTCCAGCAGTAGACTGCGATAGGCTAAGTTGATTAACTGACTAAGTAAGTAGGTATCCAAGTTGTCTTTTTAGGGTTCCATACGGCCGAATAAAAAACGGAACCCTTATATGTTCACTGGTGTGTCTGTCTGTCTGTCCGTCTGTCACAGCTAATTTGCTCTGAATCTTATGGACCGATTAAGTTGAAATTTGGTACACATATGTATTTCTGTGACTCAAAAACAGACGTGTAACGAAAATAAACGAATTTTGAATATGGGGATATAAAAAAAAATTAAACTGTATCCTGTGACATATCAAACGAAAGGGCTTGTTGCGAGGATATTAAATACATTTTTTTTTTTATAATTTAAAAGTAAATACATTTAATGATATTTAAGAAGATAGATGTTAATTGACCATTCCCCCCTTTATCTCCAAAAACTACTGAGCCTAAACATTTGAAAAAATTACAATTACAGAGCATGGATCTTCACTCACAGATTACAGGAAAACCTATAGAAAGTCTATGGTTTTAAAATGACATGGCAAATATCCCAATATTGTGCGTACAAAGTTACATTTGCAGCTGGAATTTATAGAAGAAAATGTTTTTAAACTATAATGTTAAGTTTGTATTTGGGATAAATTCTTCCCAACTACGGAAGTCTACATTGTGCGTGGTCCGACACGCACTTGGCCTTTTTTATATGCATATGTTTCTGTGAGAAAATAATATTTTTTGTTTATTTCTTATTAATAGTTACCTGTATTATTCAGCAACTGATGGTTGTGTAGAGATTCATTGTGCGAAGATGACGTCGATATATTTGTGACGGAGCCACTCACTGAACAGCTGCACACCTGTAATAGATAAACGTTATTATATAACTAGTTATGGTATAGTAATTTGATTCTAGGTGCATCGTCTTCATACGTAATCATTTAACTAATGTACCTATACAAAATATTATACAACATTTAAAAAAAGTAACGGTTGAGTTTCTTTCCCATTCTTCTCCATACGAAAACTACCTTTCGGAAGGGGCGGCTAGAATCAATTATACAAATCTATTTGAAATAAATGCTTTGACTTTGAACAGAGAATGACTTGGCAAAAATTCTTCAGTTGATTGTTGTAACAACGACAATTGCTGTTGTTGTTGTGTTGTTATTTGTATTGCTTTTTATAAATGCACACACGATATGTACAGAATTTCTTGTTATTTTTAAGATTTCGTGTCCGAAGGCTGTCAAACGGAATCCTATTACTAAGCCTCCGCTGTTCATCTGTCTGTCAGCGGGCTGTATCTCATGAACCGTAAAAGGCAGACAGTTGAAATTTTCACAGTTTGTGTATTTCTATTGTCGCTATAGCAACAAATAATAATAAATAAAGTTAAAAATTAAAAGGGGTACAATATTTGGTAAATATTGTACGGTGGTACGGAACCCTTCGTGGGCGAGTCCGACTCACACTTGGCCGGTTTTTTATGGCATGGAGTAAAAAAAAAACTAGTAGGAGATGGAGTTCACTGCGGCTAATAGACATTTGCAATACTAGAATCCTCCAGGTCAGTTACCTGGTGAGATGACTCAATTAATATTATCAGTTTTTATGAATTTGAATTACTATAAAAAGCAATTAAGTTAGATAAGGGACCAGGATATTGGCAGATCATGATTTTTATCATAATACTTATTACATCATGCATTGTCAAAAACATGATTTGCTCATTTGTATTTGGAAACTACTTATTTTTCATTTAACAGGATTAAAAAAAAATGCAGATTAACTGTAATAACTGTACCCTAATTGCGTAACTTATTTTCGTAAACAACTATGACTAATTTATTTTATTTTGACAGTTCAACAACATTCATTGCGTTATTTAAGTTGTTGAGCAGATTTTTTTTTCCAACTTATGAAGCAATGGATTAGCAATCTGTTTCAAATCGAAACAGATTGTGATTGTGTTGTATTAAGCAATTAAGGTACTGGTTGACCGAGCTCTGCTCGGGTTACAATAGAGAAAACTACTTTTCCCAGTCATTAAACCTAGCTAGATAGATTTTTCGCCCACGTAATCCCCTATACCGCAACTTTCATCGAAATTGTTAGAGCCGTTTTCGAGATCGTGATTACAAACATATAAAACAAATATTGCTCATTTAATAGTATAGGATAAGATTAAATATCGAAGATTTCTGTGTGATGAAACCCTAGAAGTGCAAAAAAATCGCGCACACAATAACATATCGGAAAATCTACACAGAACTATGTTTGATACACTATCATTATGTACACAATATCCAAATTAACACCTTTTACCACAAAATCACCTAATTACAGTAATTACACACACTTCGTACTTTCCGGTGAGACCCCATAATTTCAGCTTCTTCACTTTTATAAGCATTACATTTTTATTTTTCACTATGCTCCTAACAATGTCTTTAGTTCTCGAGCGGTTCATTTTGACCCAACTGAACCAGACCGAGGGCTAATTTTTTCCGAATATTTTCGGAATTTTTTCGCACTGACGTTGCTCCGAGTCAACGCCAACAGTAACAATGATAAAAATATCAGATAATTTATAATAATAATTAGTTAGGTAATGTTGTTTTATAGAGGATGTTATCAGTTGAGTGATAACGGTGTATTTACTAACCATGATAGGAATGTTATGAATGAACTTTCGAAAATTCTCTTTTTATTAATTTGCAGAAGTTTGTGTTTGATTTAGATTTTAATACTTCGCAAAATTATGTTTTTTTGTAAGAAAAATTAAACTGCTTGTTTAAGAAAAGTCAATAATATTTGCACTACCTTCACCGCTTCCTAGAAGCGTCGGAAAAAACCCCGTAAAACAAATTTCTGTTAATATTATTGTAATTATTTTGATTAAAAAAACAACAGTTTATCGTATGAAACGATCTTTAATTATGTTTGCACGAAAGTAAATCGATTATAATTGTTATTTGGCGTCAAACAACTTAAACCTCCGAGATAATTGATACGAATGACATCAGCTGTGACTTGACTTATCTAAGTTTTATATCTAATCTTTGCATTGCTTACATTCTTTATTTCAGCTGAGTAATTAGTACGTGTGATTATTTACATTGATAGGATATTAAATAAGTTAGTAAGTGCAAATATATGTGGAATAGTATCAAAGTGCGGTGTTACCCAAATTTACGTTCAGCAAGGAAAAACGATTAACACTGTTAAATATTTACAGGTAAAAATATCATCTTTACTCCATTTGAAATAAGATTAGACATTTAAACAAACCTTTTTTTTACTGTCCGTTCAACCGATTTTGACTTCTATACCGTAGGCAGAAGGATAGCATCAAAAGCAAAAAAGTGCGTACAATACCAACTGTTTACTGCAGCTGCCAATTGTCATGCCACCAACGCAATAGAAGTCAAAATCGGTTGAACGGACTGTAAAAAAGGTTTATTTAAAGGTCTAATCTTATTTCAAATTATATTTCAAATGGAGTATAAATTGATACAAAATTAAAACGAAATCTTACACACTTAGCTAATGCACATGAAATGCTGAAAAGCAATTACTTAATCGAATGCTTTTATAGCATCTCATATAATAGATAAAAGTTTGAATTGTTTTGATTTTACATTCAATCCGTTTTTATTATGTTTTATTTAATCAATTTGATATTTTGAACTGAAGTTTTAATCGAGTCTTGAGCCTCGGTCTCGAAGTCTCGGCAACGCATAGTTTTATATGGAATCGCTCGCTCCCCGCGCCGCTGCTTTTAAGGCCAGTTAATTAATATAAATCTATGCATTTGAACGCACCGCTGCTGCCGCCGCACAATGGAAAAAAAAACTTTTTTTGTTAAAGTTACCTACACCACAATTTTTGACGTATCGCTGCCATTTTTTTTTATACACTCCTGAGATAACACACTTTGGTGTGTCACTAACACTTTTCTTTAAAAGTCAATACCATAACCTTAAAAAATCGGGAATAGAAGCAAAACTAATTTAAAAAAAATATATATTTTAACAAAAATCAGTTTCCAGAGGTTTTTCAGGTCCCTGGTTATGAATTTATTGGCTGTTTATAAAAATTCAAAATGGCAGCCTAAATTTTTTTTTGCTAATTTTTTCTTTTTTTGAGGTTATTGACTTTTAAGGAAAAATTACAGTGACACACCAAAGTGTGTTATTTCAGGAGTGTATAAAAAAATGGCAGCGATACGTCAAAAATTGTGGTGTAGGCAGATTTTTGAACAAAAAAGTCTTTTTTTTTTCCACTGTGCATCGCCCCACTGCCCGATGACTTCGAGTCCGCGGCCTGAGTGTTGACTGTACCTCCGGTACACCTTGTGCGCTTAAAACTCCGCTACCATCATTTCGACTGGCTTATATGAATAATACAACAGCAAGACAGTATTATCATACAAATTGCGCATTTATGAGAGAAGTATTAAGGGTAAATATTGTTCATAAACGGTTCTTACCCCACTGTCGGCATCCCCACGGTGTAGGGGCGGCATATCAGCTGCAATCATGTGGATCTGATGGGCTGATTGCTGTACCCTGGCCACCATGGCCTCCACCTCGCTCTGAGGGTCGCATACCATGTGGTTGCTGAAAAAAAAAGCAGCAAGTTAGTAATATACGTGTCTCAATCTGCCTAGCCTTTTCTCAACTATATGGAGGTCGGCTTCCAGTTTAACCGGATGCAGTATTTGACATGAAGCGACTGCCTATCTGACCTCCACAACCCAGTTACTGGGTAACACGATACCCCTTGGTAAGAGACTGGTTGTTAAGACTTTTGAGCTTCTGACTACCCGTAATGGCTGTCAAAGATTTACTTATGACGCAGGGACTAAAAGCTTAACGTGCTTTCCGAGGCTCGTAGGAATCTCGATATGTTATGACTGATCTCCCACGAACCAACCGCGACAAGCTTAGCTTAACCTTCGATCGACCCGTGTGGCTGTTGTTATTTAGCCACGAAGCCCTTCTGAAATAAAAACGACTTTCTATACAGAACCTAGTATATATAAGGCTCTTCTGCCACAGGTTGTCAAACTGGCTTATTCCATGCAATCATTATATCCAGTGATATGATTGGCTGTCGTTATTTCAGTCAGCACACAATCTTAACACGTGGCATGTTAAGACGCCGATATATGCCAGCGACCTTGAGTAATTTAGCTTCTGTGTTCTGTACTGAGCTCACGCAACGCGTCGTATGTCCAGCCAGTAATAGGACTCGCCCATCAAGGAGCGCTGTCCCAAATTAGACGCATTATTAGTTTATTATACGTAAAACAAAAGGTATTCTAATAAAACGCGTATACTAAAAGATACATAATTAAATTATCTTTAAAATGGGGGAAGGTTTTAGAATAGCTTGATAGTTTTTTGCGTGGCTCTCAGTTTTTTATCCGCGTTAGACATTTTATCAACTTTACAAATTAATTACACTATGTAATTTAAACATAATCTAAATTATTCACAGACTAAGTTATTAAAAAAAAAAAAAAATGCTCTAATTTAACATTTATATTTTTTCCAAATCAACAATTAACACTACTGGTTTAGACGTGATCTTCAGTATAAAGTCATTAAAAGTCGCCAAGTGTCGCCTTAAACCAATTACAGGCAATTGTCAAGGGATCAGTTAGTCAGGAAGGTGAAGCCCATTCCAAAGCGTAGTAGGTTCCTTTGGAGAAGAACGGACAAGAAACTCCACGGACACCAAGATGTGTCTTCAGTACAAAATCATTAAAAGTCGCTTAGTGTCGCCTTAACTAATCTTTGTATTGATTAGCCTTTCAAAATGTGTATGTTTAAGTATGTGTTTAAGGCAATTATTAGGGAGATAGCACGTGCTCAAAGATATTGATATATCTCATAAGTATCAAAAGGATCGATTTATGTTATCTATGACATAACATCAACCGCATCATGATTTGGAAATCTAACTGGAATTAACTTAGCCCTGCCAAACCACTTGGGAATGACCCATTCTATCTCAAACACCTAACTAACTATAATACGAATAACTTATCGCCACATAAACCCTTTACTCCTTACTCACAATACATAACTTTCAATAGATAATCCAACCAAGTAGTACCTGTAGGGTTGCCAACTTTTTTTATACAAAATATAGTATTTTCGAAGCCATTGCCTGCAAAAGTATAGTAGGTGGCGAAAAAATATAGTAGGTATATTTCAAAAACATTTTTATTCTTAACATAAATTCTTCTTGCCAGGTTTTTTTTAATGTTTCATCACAATTTTTACACTCTAAATTAAGGTTACTTGGCTTTATTGCGATCATTTGATGCATTTCTCCATTTTGTATTGAAATAAAAATATAGCAGTTTCGCCTATTGTATTTTTTCTTCAGAAATATTTTATTTAGGCCTCTAATATAGCAAGATATTATATAGTAAGGTTGGCAACCCTAAGTACCTACCTCGAATATTAAAAAGCTACTGATCGAATCCCTGAAAAAACCCAAGAAATACCTTCGGGACTAAAGACGTACACCTTTTTACCAATTTGATCGCGAAACAAATTGTAATAACGACTTTCACACAAAATTGAACTTTATGATTCAATATATAAAGTCCCAAATTGGTTGTTACTAGTTAGGAGTTAAAGCTAACAGGCACGACACCTGATGATAAATTAACGATACAACCTAATAGTACGCATTATTGGTTGTATTTTAATATTCATGGTGACTGAAGAAAAACAATGAAATTATTTGAGTTACGAGCTGTTTACGTAACAAACCTACTTTAACGAAAGTACGTAAACTTTATGGGCAAAGGGACCAAAAAAAAAGAAAAAAAATGTTGAATCTCCTGTTCGCCTCTTAGGACAATTCCGGAAAGCCATGTACCACATCTACTTTAGTCAAGATCAAACAGCTTCTCAATTTTAAATTAGACTTCATTTAGGTTTTTTTTTTCAGAAACCAGTGAAATACCTACTAATATCATTTTAATCCGTTTTAAGGCTCGTGCAAACAGGCGCGATATCGCGGGCGCGACCCTTGTAGCGCCCGAGATATCGCGCTAGTCTGCACGAGCCTTTAAATTTTCCTGTCTTCTACTCATTGGCTTACCATACCCTTTCAAAATGGTCCTTAAAGTAGATTGATTGGCAGTTATCACTTCTGCCAGCTAACCAACAGCTCCAAAAAGTCCAATGAATCCGAAAAGTCAGAGGTTCGCAAGGTGGGTACTTTGCGCACCTCTGACTTTTCGGATTCATGTACGTATTGTATAATTATCATCTGCTTTAGAAACGGTAAAGGAAAACACTGTAAGTAAACCGGAGCGATATTTCTGGACGGGATGTGAAGCCAATTCAGAGGCTCATGGGCGGCTTTAAATCTCTGACACCAGATTAGTCATTAACCACACGAAAAGGAGAACATCAACAGCTACCTACCAGAAATTTGGCAGAAGATTCTAACCGAAAAAGATTTAGTTTTTAGAATCATGGTTTTATCAATTGAAAAAGTAGGAATGGAATGGATGCTTACCTCATGTCCATCACATCATGTCGTTCCCGTAATGACATGGAACGCATGGGTCTGGTGAGGGCTAAGACCTTCTCAGCACCACCAGGACTCTTCTGTAATAGTGTGTTTCCGTATATATCTGTACCTGCAATATAAAAAAAGGTATCAAGATATTGATCAGTCTTGGCCACATAAGTCTCTAGAAGCTTTTAATGTTATCAGTATTCCTCACAAAATTACTTCGTTGGGGATTCAGAACTAATTCCTATACCACGTAACCACACCACAGTATTAAAGGGGCATATTATATCTTCTGAGTTTTATGGGAGTAAAGACCAAAACCTGCAATGGAATTGCAGTCTTTGGTCTTTAGCAAGATAATGTTCTGCAGTTGAGAAGGACTGCCTCTTATTTTTTGGGAAATCCCGCTTACATCGAAAGCAAAATTAATGAAAATATCAATAAAATTATTACCATTGACTAGTTGCCCATGATCAGGGCCATCCTGCAGCCTCCTCGCGTTAGAATCAGCTGCTTTCGCCATTGCTGTGATGGCACTAAACTTCTTCAACAGCTGTCGTCTCCTGAACGCCCTCTGGATGGTCACAGCTGCCCTCCTTGCTCGTAATCCCCCGTACCTTCGTTCTAAGATCTCCGTCTGTTTATCCAGGAGGTCTTGGGACATCTCATAACGGCTAGAAGGTAGAATTAACGGTGAATATGGAGTGAGTTTTGAGTTTGAAGGTAAAATGAACATCAAGGTTAAGCTAAGGTGGTTTTGGTATGGTCCATGCCAGAATAAAGATCGATTCTCTAAATATTGTGATTGAGTAAACAATGAAGGGTGGAACGATGTGATCGATTGGTTTTAAAGAGTAGGTTTTTTAATATAAATGATGTGTATATTGGAGCGATTGTTCATTCAGTTGTTTGATAACTAGGACGGTTTTGTGACTTGCAATATGGTGGGTTTTTGTATGACTGATGTTCATTTTACCGTTAAAGCAGGGTTGAAAAAAGGTTAATGTTTCAATCAGGTGATTAGGTTGTTGTATGTAAGGTTAAGATTTTGTTTTTCTTTAATATTTAAAGTAAGGAATTGAGTAATAAAATTGGACGAGAAATTAATATTTCTAGATTAAGGATTTCCTTTAAAATATTCGTTATTTTTTACTGGTTTCTTTGGTATTCTAAATTTTAGGATAAGTTTCAAGTTTTGGAATAGAAGACTATATATATATATATATATATATTTCAGAAAGTTTTAGGTTTTAAGACTTCAAATTTTACTTTCGATTAAAAAAACGATCGATTCAACTAACGAAGATTTACCAAATTCTAATAGACAGTATCATTGTTGAAAAAAGACAGTGATTGAGAATTTTATGAATGAATCCAATTCTAGAAGAAGCTGAATATCAAATTACGAGTTAAACTTTTAGTACTACATGCTGTTAACAGTTTACTTTGCGGATGAAGTTAATTAATTAGCAAAATTTTATTATTTAGGTCCTGTTTGAGGTCCACTTTAACTACATGTTTCGATATATTTAATTTTTGAGTACAAGGCAAAAAAAAACAGAATGAAAACATCTCGCCTCGTTTCTCGGAAGATATAAAAAGATATAAGGAATATTTTTCTTTCTAAATATTTTATTCAAGAAACTAAAAGTAGGTATAATCATGAATATTGTTTCTAGTAAATCGTGAGAGAACGCAGCAATTTTCAATGACATTGTCTGACCTTGGAATCTCCACAGTGACTGCACTATGTAAGTGAAAATATTGTAATTAATATTTTCTAAAAATAAATATAATTTGTCATTTTAATGGTTACTCATTCTGGAAAACATTATTCATTTTGAAAGTGTTCCTATTAAATCCGTAACTTGATGTAGGTATAATTTTTGCATCAAAACTCATTGAATGCATAACCTCCTACTTTTTAAGTCAGTTAAAAAGCAAGACTCATGTAACAGGCGAGATACAGTGAACACACATATAGAAATATTCCAGAGACCTTTATATTACAATGTTTTTCTTAAGAGGACCTGAGTTACAGCACATAAAAGTGAAAACATGCGTAAAAGTGGACCAGGGCCTTAAAAATATTCTTAAAAGTCATGCCTTGAATAAACAGGTAATTGTCAAAAGTATTAAATTACTTATGAGCTGCTACAAATTACATTTGGACAAGGCTACGTCAACATTGAGGTGCGAAGTTTTATCCGATTTGAAATTGACAGGACCAAAAGATTCGTATTCGAAGGACCAATTATAATTATTAATGGGCTGTCGTTATCAAGAAACCCTTTAGAATTACAAGTTGTAGATGCACGTGATAACTGAGACAGTATATTTAAGTGCCAATCATTATTGGCTGGATTAGTAGACCGCTTAAGTTAGTGGTCCTTTAGAAATAGTTCTTGTTGATAAACTGTCAGTTCTACTGTAAGCAATTAGCTGACCATGGGTGTTCTAAATTCTCTCGATGGAGCTAGTTCGAGTTCTGTTTTTTGTGTTAATTAGTACATACAGACATAACCTAATCATGTAATTTGCATCAGTGGTGATAAGAAATACGGTCTTACATTTTTTATCAAAGAAGGAACAGGTTTTTTTTTTATTCTCAAGTTTAGATAGGAGTTAAGTGTTATCTAAGTGTTAAAGGGCACACAATACACATTCCTGAGGTTCACGACATACCCTCGAGTCAATTTACCCCTTTTTTGGGGTAACGTGGGATCTTTTTGGGTCATTCCCGACGAACCCATGCCCATGATGGACACATCTGTGCCTCGCCTATGGAAGGAATTAAAAAGTAAAGAAAATATAATACACATATTGTTAGTAACACAGATCCAAATTCGCATGTACCCCAAGAACCACAGTTTCCCATATTATACAGGGTTATTGGGTTATTGGCAATCCGTTAAGGGGATGTAGGAGAGGTAATTTGCAACCAAATGACCCCTATGCCAATGTGAACCATTTTCGAGTAATTTGACATTTTATATTTTAAAATGTATGAAATAAAAATACAAAATGTCAAATGACTCTAAAATTGTAGATATTTCCATTGAAGTCAAAAGAGGTCATTTGGTTGTAAATGTACCTCGACCAATAACCCTGTATATTCCATATTTACACACAAACATAATTATTTACAGATATTGCAAGAAAATGTGCTCAATTATAATTACTGGACAAACCATACAATCAAACATAAATGCAACTGACGTCCCCAGTACCTCTAATATTCACATAAGTAACTAAACCTCCGTGTTTGTGTTCCACTGACCTGTTTGTATGAACGGCGTGTCCGAAGCCCTCTGGCGGGGCGGCGATGTACAGCGGTGGCGCCGGCTCGGCTGCGCCCACGCACAGCCCCGCCCCGGTGGACGCGTTCGACGCCGACGAGCATGACGAGTTCGAGTGGTTTAGAGCTGGAATCACGTTATATGGTATTCATTTATCTTATCCATATTAACATTAAGTAGCTGTGACTGTCCGATACTCTTTCACGCTTTTTAACGGCTCATCGGATTTGAATGAAATTTGCCACATAGATAGATCATGATCTGGGTTAGAACAAAGGATATTTTTTATTCCGGTAGTATGTTCCCGTGGGATGATTTCCGAACTCCACGCACTTCAGCTAAATGGGAATAAGGGAGAGACAGTGGAAGGACGAGAGAAACAAGATACAAGAGGACAGTCAGTGTAGATCAAAGGTTTTACAAGTCTGGGAGATGTTCAGTACTGGCTGTCACTATGCGCCTTGTCCGAAGTTTTGACTTTGAACAGTAGGTACAGATTTATCTAACACGATTAGCGGTCTACTTGTTGAAAAGTTGTTTCGTTTCCACAACCTTAGAATACATACAAGACAAGGTGGGGATTGCTGGTGCGTTTTTACTTAAGCCACACAATTCTAGCAAAATGTAGCTGAATTTCACTGGCGCGGCACCCGTCCCTAATAAATCTAAATTTATAAGTATCGTGCTATTAATTACTTCTGCAGAACTCCGTCATACGTAGTTTTTCTTTGCTTTCCTTAGTAGTTCTGCTAGACTTAAAGAGAAGTTCCCAAATATAACAAAGATCTTCAAATGCTTACCAGGTAATGGTCGATGGACAGCAGTGACATATCGATTGCCTTCCATGTATCCTCGATCGGGTTCCGCAGTGTGGGCATGATGGGCGTGGATCGAGTGCTGGTGGGTATAGAAGCCGTCGGGGGGATGAAGAGCCACCCCACCCGTCCCCTCTTCTTCGTCTACCTTCTGAGAGAAGCTGTGGACAAGGAAAGAATTGGTTAAAGAAATTGTTTCGGTAAAATAGTATGGATTCGGCTCGAAGGACCAATAAATAAAAAAAAGTCTTAATATCTCCAATATGTTATTTATTGATTTTTGTTTGATAGATTACATGCGACATACATACATTAAGACAAGTCTCACAGTATAACCTGGCATAGCTGTGATTGTTTGTTTTCGTCAAATAAAAACTCAGAATTACTTTTCCTTCTCTTCAAAATACACGAAAAAACGACTTCTCAGTTCAAACGGCTAGTCTCGAGTATCAGAGGCAGTCAACATTTTCCTCGTTGCTATCCCGGTCTTTTGTAACTCGTTCTAGTAAATATTTTCACTATCTTTGTTAAATATTTGCTTACACGGACGTTTTTGGGACGCATTTGCAACTCTTGTAAATAGAGCTTTCGTTTTGAGAGCGAAAGAGATGGAAGATCGTCAAGTCTATCTCGCTTGAGTTTGTGAATGTTTATATTCTGAATTAGGTTAATGAAGAATATTGAGGATCAAGTGTATAATTTAGTGGTGCTCTCTGAGTCAACTGAACTGATATATTGTTACAAAACAAAATCGTATTAAAAAAACAAAATTCATTTGTAATCATAATATTATTATGAATCATGACGATAGTTACCAACGATTGATTGCTCATACACTTTTAAAATCGCACTCAAATAAATGAAGAAATGGCGCCGATCAATTATGACGGACTTGATGAGTATCTCAAAAAAATACTTTTTACAAAAAAAAAAATCAACCGTCTTCCAAAAGAAAACACTAAAAAACGAAAATTGAAAACCAAAGACATCGACTTCCGAAATTAAAGTTATTTTTCGCTTTGTAGTGTTGCTTTTTTCGGAAGCAGGTTGTTTTTTTTTTTGTAAAAAGATTTTATTTTTCCTTTTTAGTGGTCCACTACCTGCTCGGTCAAAAACAGGGACGTGAACTTGTCACACCATCCACATACTAAGTGAGAAAAAAATACGTATTATTGAAGCCAACTCGAAAACTATCCAAAGTTAATAAATTTTACCCTTTCAAATAATTCAGAATTTTCAAAATCGGTCCATAATTGACGGAGAAATCGGTCGACATACAGTAAAAAAAAATACGCTATGTATATATAATCTCCTCCTTTTTGGAAGTCGGTTAAAAAAAAAACTGACTTTATAAGTGTAAGTAATCCATACAGGATTCGGTGGGTATTCATCATGATTGTATAGTTCCATGATAACGGTTTTCGGGGTCACGTGACTCATTTATATAAACTCGAATCATTTATTTCAAATAGGCCCATGTATGGCACATTTGAATGTCAAAAATTACAAAATAATAGATTTGATTCTAGTCGCCCCTTCCGAAAGGTAGTTTTCGTATGGAGAAGAAGGGGCAAGAAAGTCCACCGTTACTCTTTTAAAATGTTTTACAATAGTTTTTATAGGTACCCTACATTAGCTAAATAATTATATGTAAGACGATGCACCTAGAATAAAATTACTGTACCACAATAGGTAAAAAGAATTAAAAATGAAGCAACGACAGATAATTTAATTATGTGATAGATACATGGTGCTCACATATTTACAAACATTGTAAAATTAGACGATTTTCCTAAAATTTTATAGTTAATAAGTCAGCGTGTGAGGATATAATGGACTGAATAAGAAATGAGTATAGAAGAGGAAGTCTGAAAGCGGCACCGGTAAATGAAAAGTTGTGTGGAAATTGGTTGTCAATGTATCATGTGATGCGGAGGAATGAGGAGAATGTCATGAGGAAAGTTTTGAGTATGAAAGTGGAGGGGTATAAGATTAGGGAAAGACCAAAGAAACGATGGATGGACTGGGTGAAGATGATATGGCGAGAAAGGGAGTGACTGAGATGACGATTAATAGAGAAACATGGAAGATTTGCCGACCACAAATAAATTGGGATGTGGGAAGGAGAATGATGATGTGATTCATGCCAAATAACCCAACATATAAACCCAATAATCCCGTTTCTTTTGTTTATCTTGGGACGCCCTACTTATATCTCCAAATCTTACACTATACAGGGTGGCAGGGACATCGACGCGAAAACTGTTACCATGGATTCAGTACATGATTCTGAAGCCCCTTTTTTTGTTTGGGAACTTATCAAATAACTTCTCCCGCTCTGGGCGGAGCGGGAGGGCGTGTCAGTCTCTTACTGACTAAAACCCATGCTATGTTGTCGGGGGCCACGATCTCCCTTTCGGACTTCTTCGCAACCCCGGCAGGCATCGGCCCTAGCGGACCCCGTCAATTCTGTTGACATCTCTTTGAGGCGCGCGTGGAACACAACGCGCCGTCGACGCGGGCCTGGTCCTTATCGGACGGCGAGCTACCCATTGCTCACCGTCCGCAAGCCCGCGCCTACGGTGGCCGGAAATCGACCTGCGATTCCCGACGCCCAGGGCGTCTCCTCCTGCGGTTAGGGGCGTGAGAGCGCGAAATTTGCCTCTCCCTCACGCGTTCCGCCTCCTCCTTTGCAAGAATTACTGCTTCGCAGAAGGAAGTGACGGCCTCCCATTTCCTCTCGCTCCGTACCATGGCCTGAACCAGGGCTAGACGCGAGAGATCACCGCCGCCGATCGCCTCCAAGAGATTCTGAACCCCCCTGCGTTGAAATTATTCGACAGTTATTTTTTTTAAATCAGCTGTTTCATAGAAAAGTGCAATACCTACGCGGTCAAAATGTATGGAACAAAGGACATGCAACAACATGTTCAGAATTATGTACTGAATCCATGGTAACAGTTTTCGCGTCGATGTCCCTGCCACCCTGTATGCCATCAGCTGCCGCAGACCACTTTACAAATAAGGCTGTTGAGGGTAGTTAAATAAATCTTCTAGACGAGACGACGAAGTTAAACTTCTAATAAGCTAATTATATTCTTAACTTAGCCTTAGTGCACAAAGCGGACAAAAAAACATTTTCATAAGATATTTAAGTATTAAAGTTTCTAATTTGTAGGATAATGAAAGTGGGTGGTTCTAAAGACAAACAATTTGTTTTAACTTTGATATTAGATTGTTTTCTTATTGCTAATTTGCGTTATCTGGTTACTAAGCAGTTAGGAAGGTGAGTAGGAGGGTAAGCGGTTGCAAGTTTGTTGTGAAAATTGTTTATTTTCTTGCTTTAGGTACAATGCAGAGGGCTATGATTGAAGTTTCCCTACGTGATCGAATCAGAAATGAAGAGATCCGCAGAAGAACCAAGGTAACCGACATGGCCCGAAGAATTGCCAAACTTAAGTGGTAGTGGGCAGGACACATTGGTCGCAGGGCACACGTTCTGGAGTGGCGACAGCGTTTCGGAAGACGCAACGTTGGAAGGCTTCCCACAAGATGGACTGATGACCTAGTGAAGGCTGTAGGAATCCGCTGGATGCGGGAAGCACAGAACCGGTCGAACTGGCGGTGCTTGGGGGACACCTATGTTCAGCAGTGGACGTCTTTCGGCTGAAATGATGATTTCAGGAATATACGTAGGCTTAGTTACTCCAAAAACCAAAAGATCATCGATATGTATAGCCTTTTTCCCGACTTTGTTGGAGTCGGCTTCCAGTCTAACCGGATATAGCTGAAACCAGTATTTTACATGGAGCGACAGCCTATCTGTCCTCCACAACCCACTACTGCAATTTTTTTTTCTGTAGGGCATCTCATAGCTGACCTCTAAGGTCATGACTATTTAACCGGTCAATCCTGTGGTTGCCTTAAGTTGCTAAACTCAAAGCCGCCAGCCAGGGGCATACAAACTAAGCTAAAAAGCTAGGTGAGCGCTCGCTAAGGGCACCCCCTGTGGGGTACGAGCCTCGGCTTAGGGCGTCACCGGAGAGAGGACATCTAAGATGGGACGGGCTGGATAAAAGTTTTGATCATGATTATTAATCGGGGAATTTAAAGCTACGTGCACAGCTGCAACAACTGCTGGCACCTCGTTTTCGAGCAAGGGTTGGGGAGGAGTATCATTTACTCGGCGTCGCGGACTCGATCGCAAAGGACCTCGGCGGCGAGGTCGGAATGACGGGAGGCCACTACTGCTACTGGGTAACACGATACTTATAGATAGTGGCATCCACGCAGACGCGCCCCACTCCGCGATTACTGTACTGTAAGTTGTACTTTAGTACGGAGCCGAGCGGAGTGGGGCGCGTCTTCGTGGGTGACACTATCTATACTCCGTGTTAAGACTGGTTGTCAGACTTTCAGGCTTCTGACTACCAGGTACTCTGAAAGTATGGACAAGCAATCCAAACTTAATATTATAATGCGAAAATAACTCTGTCTGTTATCTTTTCACTCCATAACGGCTGAACGGATTTCGATGAAATTTGGCACAGGTAGACCATGATCTGGGTTAGGGCATTTTTATCTCGGTAGTACCTACGTTTCTGTGCGATAATCTTACAGATTGACAGTATCAAAAAAAAAAAAACGATAACAATGACATTACCAATAGATAATCAAAGAATTTGCGAGACAATCACCTACTATACTAATCACACGTGCTTATTATAATATTGTCGTTATCAGCGATAAACGTAATTAATCATAATTACAGCATATTTTCATAAAATATGCGATAACATAGTTGTGCCTTTTATGATATAGAATCTGCTGACTGAAGCCACAGTATAATAAAGCAACAATATTATATCTCGGCAGTGACCTTGAAATAATAAGTTAGTGAAATAATTAGTAGTTGCTTACCTAATACAAGGATAAAGTAATATAAAAACACTGACAAGTTTTTCGTTCAATTCCAATTTCTGGTGAACACAAAACGTAAAATACAAGACACTTTCTAATTGTAGATATCTGTTAATGTCGAACACTGAACCCAATTACATATTAAAACGTCTGATAAAAACTGGTTGCAATAAAGTGTTAGCATGAATATATTGGCAATAGTTTGTTTCTTTTAAGTGTAAAAGTACATTAGTATAACTTATCTATTCAGGCAGACATTGACCTTTTGGTGATTAATAATAATAATACCATCCTATTAATGTTCCACTGCAGAGTAAAGGCCTCACACAGAGATACAAAAAAGGCACGAGCATTCATCACCACGTCTGCTCATGACGGGTGATAAAAATCTTTAAAAACTTTTTACAAAAAAAAAAACGTGTCTGGAATTTTTTGGAAGCCAGTTGTTTACATTATTTTTTTTTTTTTGAAAAAGTTTTTATTTTTCACTTTTTAGTTGTGGAACCTAAGTAAAAAAATACGTTTTATTGGAACTAACTCAAAAACTAACCAAGCAAAGTTAATACAAATTATATGGGACCACCTCTGAAGTATATAACTACAAAACAAAAAAAGAATAATCAAAATAAATTCATAATTGGCGGAGTACCTAAACGCGTAACAAAGATACAAAAAAAAAAAACCTTTTGAAGTCGGTTAAAACTATATAAATGGCTGCAACTTCAGCCCTAATGACAATTTTAGAACGAAACCTTTTTTATCTTAAATTAATCCTAACATGATAAAATAAATAAAAATCCAGAATGCTTTTCTGTGATTCCGATTTATCAACTATATAAATACTACAAGGAAAATAATATTAGAAGATCAATATTAACAAATCTATGTTAAGTTCTAAAGATCATACTATCCAAACAAACGCATAAATCAGTATTTCACACAAACTATTGTATGACAAGGAACTCATGTTGAAATCATCGTGTATCTTCGTTTAGCACTAGAGGTCTTAAGAGTACATCAATCAGTGGTCGTCACGAAACCAGAGAAAGTTCGAGAAACAGCACAATTTTGTATAGTTAGATATCTGAATAGAAGGTTTCTGAATAACTAAATAATAGCTATTGAAACGCGTGGTTAGAAAACGGAACATGGGTCTGAACCGGAACTGCGATAATTGAGGAGGTATCGAAGAATTGTTATCAATTTGACGCTTGAGGCGGGAAAAGTCGGCTTGAAGAGCGCCATGACATTATTATATCTATGTGTTTATGACAACCTCAGTATTATTTGCTGTAAATATCGTGAACACTGACATTTAGTTGGTAAATAAGCAGCTGTGCTTAGATAAAACACAAATGTTATGATACACACACCGTGACGTCGTGAGAAAACCGGAATTTCGGAGATATTTCTCAACGGCATGTGAAACTAAGTCAGAGGCCCATGGCTGGCATGAAAACTCTGACACCAGTACCCTGATTGCGTAATACAATACAATCACCATCTGTTTCGATTTAAAACAGATTGCTAATCCATTGCTTCATAAGTTGGAAAAAAAATCTGCTCAACAACGTAAATAACGCAATGAATGTTGTTGAACTGTCAAAATGAAACAAATTAGGCAAAATTGTTTACGAAAATGAGTTACGCTATTAGGGTACGGGCTAGTCACTACCACACGAAAAAGAAAAAGATCGGAATGAGGAATTGGATAGAAAAAACTGTGATTTTATTTAAAAAAATCACGTTATCCATAGTTGAAGCGTGTAAAAATGAAATTAAAACCAGACTAGTTTTTACAAAAAAAAAAAAACGCTAAAATCAAGCCCAACACTTCTACATTGTAACACAGCACAAAGGACCAAACCCGACACTCGAAAGACCAGTTTCCAAAAACAAGTATGATACTAAAATGTTAAAATGTGAATTTACATGTATTTTCATGTAAATTCAAAGGCGATAGTAGGCTCTTGAATAACTAGTGTTCGTTAGTAATTATTTTCATACATTCAATTGTTGAAAACTGCTAGCAGATACATCTAACGTGGCTAATGAATGCAGCTCGGAAAAGTCATTGTCAACTTGATCGTTATTTCTTGCATAGTATTATTTTTTACACGTTGACGTTTTGTATACGAGGGGCTCGTATTTAAATAATAACAGCCGCACGGGTCGATCGAAGGTTAAGCTACGCCTGCCGCGGTCGGTTTGTGGATGGGTGATTAACCATTACATATCGAGACCCCTCCGTGCTAGGGAACGCACGTTAAGTTGTCGGTCTCAGCTATCATTCGTAGATCTTCGACAGTCCTTACGGGTAGTTAGAAGCCCAAAAGTCTGTCAACCAGTCTTACCAAGGAGTATTGCATTACCCAGTAACTGGGTTGTGGAGGTCAGACAGGCAGTCGCTCCGTGTAAAACATTGGTATTCAGCTGCATCTGATAAGACCGGAAGCTGATCCGAATACATTTGGGAAAAGGCTAGGTAGATTGATTGACCATTTTTTCACGTTGACGTTATGATGGTTTTTTAGGTAGCCTTCTGGCATTATTGGCATAATAAAACAGGTAAGTACACCCACACGGTATTTTAAAACGTTTATAAATGCCATGTAAATCTGTAAAAGTATTTGTTTGCCGTCCCGCCTAATAAAAAAAACCTTCGAGCGGCTGTAACAACACTTGGGACGGTAAAGGTACTCCTTGTTCGGAGTCGAGGACCACGTCGTCTATTGGAAGGACCAATATTTTGACAGAGCTACTTACTATGGAAAACTATTAATGAAGTCGATTGAACTTAAAAAGGGACTGTCAGTAAGAAAACGCTGAAATCACATACGATCGCCTGTCACTTATAAGTTTTGGAAACAACAAACGTTTGAGATCTACTATAGACTTAAGGGAAGATAACAAAAAGATTTAAGAAAATACCCGTTAACATTACACCTAGCTAACCTACTGATCAATGGTGCTGATGAAGAAAACCGTATTAAACTATCAGAACCAACGCAAAATGAAAACGTTTGCAAAACTACGATCGCAGTAAACAAAAAGCCTCGTGCATAAAAGCAATAGAAACTCCGTATTATAGGTAGGAAAACTAAACGCTCCGAGCGGTATTAGTGATGCGGTTTCCTACTGCTACCGCGAAAATCACTGATGTAGAGATGTGCCAATTTCCTGGCAGGCGAACCGACTCGGTTCCGACGGGGAATCGAGAGACTTTAAACTTGATACGTTTTGGTTTACGTAGTGATCCTTATTCATGTAAACGTTGCATTTTATTTTTAGAAAAATGTAACGTTTCTCTCGTCGTCTGTGCGCTTATAATCTCAGAACCACTTATGAAATCCTCCGGGTTGTTTTAGAGATTTTGGTTTAGGTAAATTATAGCTAGCCATAATCGTTGGTAAGGATGCTTTTCTACAATATTGAAAATGAAAGCAATACATGTATATGATGTAACTCTCTTACATTTTTATTATTTTCACAATTGCAAAGAAACGATTGTGATTTTACTCAGACCCAATCACAAGCCACAATCATTATACGCCTTTTCATTGTAACACATAACATAACATCACACCTGCATTCCTCGAAGGGTTAGACAGAGGTGCAACTATAGTACACCTATAGTTCACCAGTTATGTTTAAGTCCCATGTAATAGGGGGCGAGCCTATTGCCATCAACCGGCAACAAATCTAGACTGCTGAGAAATTTTTGATGGAATAACCCAATAACACTTTGTCCGACAAGGGAATCGAACCCAGGGTCTCAAGTTCAGTAGACCAACGGAGCAGTCCTCAATTAATTACCCAGTGCCACAGATAATAATAATATCTTGATCACAGAGAAAAATTAACTATTCTTCGCACGCAACATATCCCAAGTCCCAACATCAAGCGCATTTTCTAGTCCTAGAAGAAGGAGGAGAAGAAGGTAGTAGTGAAACTTCATTGTTGAAACTTCTACAATAGTAAAGTTGGAAAATTAAAATTATAGAAAATGTTGGTTCCGTTGATCGGTATTCTATAAATGTGTAACTGAGTTAATGCACATTATGGAAGTAGTTTTTTTTTAGAATCGTTTACTGAATGCATTTCTGTTCATTTTATATACGAAAGTTTTGATCCCAAAAATAATTAAAACTACGTAAATTACCGTCACACTTCCACTGTACAGTCAAAACAAAGGCAAATGGACGAAGTACCTACTACACAAGACCCTTATACTTGTGCGACTGTGTGCGTGCGTAGATTTGTACTGTGACCATAATTAACTCCTAGAATCAATATAACTAATTTAATTAATAAACTATGTTTGACACATAATAATAAAAAAAATTGCGTACGTATTGTGATTATAACATAATATTTTAATTGGTGTTTGGCGGTGTGCGTTAATTACGGGACATGTTATATAGAGCAGAAACGGTTTGTTTTGATTAATACAAGCCCGGAAAAGTGACGAACTTCCATACTTTCATCTACTTACTTTTTTATAGGGGATTATTTAAAAAAAACCTTCCCAGTGCTTACCTCCGATATATATTGCAAACTCTAGTAAATATTTATTATTTCAAATACAGATCGGCCAGTGAACCCATCTTCCGAGAGGCAATGGGATGAGCCGCTCGGCAGGTTGGTACGGAACAATCTTATTAATACGTCCACCAATACTGCTGACCGTGCCCACCTGCTGGCTGTGGGTGAGTGGGAGTCGGGCCTCTGGCTTCAGGCGCTACCGTCACCCAACATAGGCACTATGCTGAACTGAATAAAGTTTTTATTTATTTGTTTAGTTTATTAGCAACTCAGATTTTCAATTTTCAGACAGTATGCATCAGAGGAAATAGCTCCTACTTTATGAAATGAAATATTGATATCCCAAACCCAATTACAAAAACAATCTAATAGATCAACAATCAACTCCATTATCATTTTACCAAGAAATCTCTGTGTTCGGAGAATCAACAAACAGGCTCTATTTAATCATTCCAAACGTTCCACTTACGGCACAATTTGCGCCACATAAATATTTCTGAAATAACAAATAGTCAACATTACGTGTTATACATAGTAAGAGGTAAGAGTCATTCGTTAAATACTTGTTGAAAGACGACTTCAATTTTGGCCAAGTTGAAACACTAAGCGAAAATGCCAAGGAAATTAGATACCTAGACTCTTCAGAAGTCAAGCCTTAAAACACCCGAACGAGTAACTTTACGGTCCTTTTACAATAAAAACGGAATGCTTCCTAAAGATTTGCCATTCAGTGTCGACCGGAGAGTCGTAATTTTTTATTGTACGTTTAATTTTCGCGATAAAGCTTGCCAATTAGTCCGTTAAGCTCTTGTTCCTGGCGCCCCGCCAAGTATTGCCTCGTGGAACTATCCCTGGAGTAACTTACAATACAGCTTACGAGGAGATTTAATGTATTAGCAACATGCGTGACATCTTAAAAGCTGTACGCCAGTAACTTATTTTAGAAGTAGGTACTTAATTTTTTGCAAGTCAGTCCAAGGTAACTAGAGGCCGAAAAGGAAGATAATTTGAAATGAAACAGCGATTTTAAGAAACAAAGAACAAAGTGCTTCTACTTACAAATTACACAAGTCATTAGCGAGCGAACGGACTCCCTAAAACAACAATTTTTCAAACTACGAACTAGCCGAACTGCGGGAGCACTAAGTGTCTCAAGTGCAGTTTATTTGTCAAATGGAGCGCGACATTCTCCCATTGTCACAAAGGGGGAAACGGGCGAGTTGGGAGATCCTCCATTCAGTTGCACCGACTTGATTAATACGCCTGAATGCGCGCGCTCGTTGCAGAAACGACCCAGTTTCTGAGCCCAGCGAAAAATTGTGGGTTATTAGACTGGGCAATGCCTGCCTATGCCTGAGAGAGGCCGAGATTGCGCGGTTTTAAAAACAAAATGGGAGCTGTTGCTTTCATCATCCGCTTTTAAGCCGAGCACAATACAACGAGTGTGAATTTTAAAATCCTCCGTAATTGTTTTTGCTGTCTAAACAATCATTTACATTTTTGGAGAATTCATATTTATTGAGTTGGCCATTACGTTGTGAGGTTTTGACATACGGTTTGGGCGTATTGTGGCCGTTATTTCGGAGATTATATCACTCCTCAGACTGATTGCATAAGGACCTTGAGGCTTTTTGTATTCAAAGCACGTTGAGAACAAAGTAAATTATAAGTAATAAATATTAAACTACTTCTCAAGTCTTATTTAAGTAAAAATAGATAAGAAAAAACCTCAAACTTCCAGAGAGTTCTCGTTGAATTTTCTTCAGCTGTTACGATAAGTTGCCCGCTTTTCGCGTGAAATCATGAAATTTTAAAACTTAGCTGCGTCCGTTGGCACATGTCCAGACTGCTACCTAAACTAAGCCTTTCTGGGAAGCGGTTTGGTTTGTCAGTGAATTTACAATACCAGATCAAGACGAGAGCTACATGTGCCCGATCTGGGTCATGTCTCATGTTGGACTGAAGTGAATGCAGACTACATGAGGCAATAATATTTCTCTTTGAAAGCATCGAGTTCGCTTTTTGAAATCCTTCCTGATTTTGTAATAACATGTTTAGTAGCCAGTTCAAACGCTTGCCAAGTTTTGTCTTAAATATTACACCAGGAAACTGGGTGTTTGTACTGCGGGTGAAGTTATTACTTAAGATTATTCTAGGGATGTATTTGGTATGGCCTAACGCCAACTTTTGATTTGGAATGTAGCTTGAATTTAGGATGTTTTGATATGGGAATACTTATAAGGTAGTATTTTAGAAACGATAGTAGAAATGTTGGTAAGCCAACAGCCAGGTGGATGGATAACTTACAAAACTTCGCGGGCAAGATTGGGATGACCCATCCCGATCTTGTCCGTGAAGTTTTCTTGATCTACGCTGATCTGTCCGAGATCTGTGCAAATGTCATCCCGAATGAGGCAAGCACAGAGAGAAGCCATATACTCAGCAGTGGGTGGAAGGAACAAGGCTGTCGATGATAATGACGATATTGGGAATATGAAATTAGGAGCTGCTGAAGTATTACGTCAAGGCAAAAATGATTAAACTTATAAACAACATTTTCTTGTTAGATTCGTGTCTGTGTCGTAATCGCTCGTTCACAATATCTTAATCGTTTTTTATATTACAAGCACGATATCATCCGTGTTGAATTATGATAGTGCATTTATCTCTACCAGTATCTGAGCACACAATGCACTCTGCCAGTACAAAGATATGAGCACCTCGCGCCATTTTGAAATTATTACGTTTTCACATTTCTTTTAATGGATGGTGGGAGATGAAAATGCTGAAACATTTGTAATCCCACGAAGGCTTAGTGATAATTGTTTTTTGAACAGGATTTTGTAGAGCAAAGTGTTTTAAAAGGTCTGTTAGGGATCAGGGAAATATGAGTATTATGTTTTTTAGGGTTTCGTACCTCAAAAGGAAAAAACGGAACCCTTATAGGATCACTCGTGTGTCTGGCTGGGTGTCTGTCTGTCCGTCTGTCACAGCGAATTTGCTCCGAATCCACTGGACCAATTTAATTGAAATTTGGTACGCATATGAATTTCTGTGACCCAAACACGGACGGGGGAATATGGGGTGAATATGGGGGTCATTTTTTGGGGCAAATTGAAAAAAAAGTTTTGATAACTGTACCGTGTGACGTATCAAATGAAATGGCTTGTTGTGGAACATTTTAAAATAAATACTTTTAGAGATATTTAATAAAAAAAAAAATAGATGAAAATTGACCATATCCCCTTATCTCCGAAACTACTGAGCCTAAAATTTTAAAAGAAATATAGAAATAGTTACTTATAGATTACAGGAAAACCTATAAGAAGTCTAGGTCTTAAAATAACATGGTGAATCTCCCAATATTGTGCGTACAAACTTACATTTGCAGTTATATTGGAATGTACGGGAGAACATGTTTTTTAACTACAGCGCTAGGTTTGTATTAGGGATAAATTCATCCCAACTATGAAACCCTTCATTGTGCGTAGTCCCACACATATTTGGCCCGTTTTTTTTTTCTTTTGCCTTCGCATTTGATATCATTAATTCTGGAGACTTTTTGCCTAAAATTTATAACTACGCCAGTGGGTCTCTGTATAAGTTTTATTCCAATGATAACATAACATCACATCACGTCTGTATTCCCCGTCGGTAGGGTTAGGCAGAGGTGCACCTAGTACATGCACATTTCGCCAGTTATGTTTAAGTCCCATGTAATAGGTCGCGAGCCTATTGCCATCAACCAGGCACAAATCCAGACTCTGGGCAGCTACTGAGAAATTCCAGATGGTAAAACCCAATAACACTTTGCCCGACCCAGGAAACGAACCCAGGATCTCATCTTCAACAGTAGTGCTTGCGACCATTAGACTAACGAGGCAATCATTCCAATGGGGAGGTATAATAAATTGTTGATTTTGCCCAAGTCAAAGTTTCCTTCAAACATAAAAACGGGGAAATTGCAATTTCATTTACTTTGAGGCATTTCTAGTAAAGTTTGTCTTCTTGGCGAGGTTTAATCAAACTTATCAAAGTATACGTGAAAAGAAGGTGGTAACCCTGTAGCTGGTAAAGAACAACTTTTGGATTCTCTAAGAATATCCGAGTTTTATTCATTATGTCACAACGAAATTTCCAAATTGACTTAGTTTGATAATAATATTAATATGGAACGTTGAGAGGAATTTGAATTATTTACCTACAGATAGGGTAAAGCAAGTTAGTTGGGTTCCGGGCAGAATTACTTTGGATTCACGGCTAATAATAGTTGCGTTATTCAAAGAGTAGGCCATATTACCCCGTTTTTCTTTTGAGGAATCCACTTTAATTGAACGAACATCAAGCTATAAGGTATGAAAGTTATAGACCAATAATTTAATATTTAATCAGAATTTAATATTGATTGAAAACATTATTAATACCAGTAAAAAACTTAAACACCCTTCATAGGAGGCCATGCCCACTGGCCCTCCGGTGGCTTAGCAATCAGAGGATCCCATGGTTTCCAATTCAGCATTTTTCTAGCTAATCTCAATTCATTCTCCGCCTGGATTATCAGTTCTTCAGCTTGACCACAGTTCATTTTTACTTCTAAATCAATAACGTTTTTAGTTTCTTGCACTACTTTAGCTCTCTCGTTGACAATCATTGCAGTATATTTGCGGTAAGCAGCAGTTTCAGGCATCTTATTTAAGACCCTGAGAATTTTTCCATACAGGGATGCCAGGGTATGATGGGGGTTAGGATGCACGGCTACGCCCACAAGGCCCGTTGAAGTTTTCACAAATACCATTATTCCACGATTTATTTGAAATTCTTACAAAAAACACAAAATTCCAATGACAATTTGATTAGTTGTCAGTGTAAAATTCATATTTTGACAGGGACATTTTTTTAATACTAGTTGGCCAAGTAGCCTGTACTAATAAAACGATAGTTTTATTTACATACATAAGCCCACAACTTCTTCCTATAGGGGAAGGTAGAAATTAAAAAACGTAGGTATTATTTGTTTCGTTGATATTAAGCCAACTATTATACCAACAAAAACCTTGTTTCAAACTGTTAATTATAATCAAGATCGACATAACCAATTTCTATTTAACATGACAACTCACCCGTATCCAGGCTTCTGACAGAACCAGGACCTGGTAAGCTTCGCAGCTTCGAGCAACACGCCTCCAAGCTCACCGATCCTCATGCCAGCGCAGGAGCAGCATCCATCACCTTCTCCATCACCCACGAGCACTACTCGCGACTCTGATTTCGCCACTTTGGACATCAAATGCTCATTGCTCACAAAACGCAACTATTTTAAAACTATATGTAATTTAAACCACTTCCATTAGTAGTTCTTTGTGTTGAATTTTGTTAAATTAATGGTGAAGTTCAAACGTAGACTGTTTGGAGCTGTCAAATTTCTTTTCTTTTTTTTTTCTTCACTATTTTCAGAACTTATGAACACTGTTTGCAAATTGTAGTTACACTCTTAATAATGGATCTATAAAAATGAAATAAAATGGTATAATTAACGCCATCGACACGCGGAGGTCATAACTTGATATTGCTAGCAATAAACGCGATTGTGTTCATAATGAGTGTCGATACAAACGATCGAATAAACCGAACGAAGCATTTGTGGTTACGATCTGATGAGGTAATGAATTACCATTTTTGGTTTGGACCGACGACGTTCTATTTGTGTCACGCAAAAAGATTTTGAACAATAGAGCTTTCTATAGAACATAGAAACCTAAGATGAATTCGATCATGAAGACATCATGAAACCAATACAAAAATCCAAGTAGAAAATATAGCCTCCATTCTAGAAGTGATACATCATGATATTAGACATGGATTATATGAAAGAACTTCGAACAATGAGACAGCAACACATCAAGTTTACATTATCGAATAGAAATAATACAGAAAGAAGACGTACATTCATCGTTAGCATTACCATACAGAAAATATGACTGGCATGAAATACTGACCAACATTACAATAATGAACCATGTATATAGCAATCGAAAGATGTTTTCACTATTCGAGATATTGGAATTTATGCAAAGTTTACAACTAAGATATCTTACGATGTCTACTCTCTACTTAATGCTCTTGGAAGTGTAATCCCATCATATTTGTAAGTCAATATCTTGTTTATTTCTTTGGAATAATATCAATGTCACTTTCTATAAGTAATTTACAGAAACCGCTATGGAAATTGTAATCCTCGATATCACATTTCTCAAAAACTTGTCTCCTAAGAATTACATGAAAAGAAACGCATACTTTAAAAGGAAATTATACAGAAAAAAGGTAAAAGAACAAAATAATGCAAATTGAAGCATCGTTGGCTCTCAAAGAGCCTTAAGGAGCCTCAAGTCGTATCCGAAACAGGTAGGGCGTAAATAAAGTTATCGATATCCGTTCTTTGGATTAGGCAGAGCCTTGGATTAATTGGCTTCCTTAGGATTTTGGTTTTTCCACATGTATTGTGATTTTCTTACGTTAGATTTCTAGCTCCTTGGGAATATGTAACGTTATTCGGCGTGAATAATGAATAAGATGTTTCTCAATTTTAGGTTTGTTACCCAATCATTATTAAGTAATTTTATCTGTATCGACAAAAGTCCTTGTTGAGTAAAATTATCTTTCTATTCCTAATGTATTGTTATTCTCTTCTGAAGAGTTTCCCAATATAATCTACTATATAAAAATAAGTCGGGTTTTCCTTCCTGACGCTATAACTCCAGAACGCACGAACCGATTTCCACGGTTTTGCATTCGTTGGAAAGGTCTCGGGCTCCGTGAGGTTTATGTAGGGTAAGTAGGGTAGGTAGGTAGGGTAGGTAGGTAGGGTAGGTAGGTAGGATAGGTAGGGTAGGTAGGGTAGGTAGGTAGGGTAGGTAGGTAGGATAGGTAGGGTAAGTAGGGTAGGTAGGTAGGGTAGGTAGGTAGGATAGGTAGGGTAAGTAGGGTAGGTAGGGTAGGTAGGATAGGTAGGGTAGGTAGGGTAAGTAGGGTAGGTAGGGTAGGTAGGGTAGGTAGGGTAGGTAGGGTAGGTAGTTAGGTGCGCCGTAAATAAGTTCTTAATGCTACCCGTGCGAAGCCGGGCCGGGCAGCTAGTATAATATAAAGACTTTACCGGACATAATAGCGTATAGAAGTTAGAAACATTGTTGTCACGAGTGTCCTTTATACTCAAACATAATAGTCGACTTGAAATTGTATTTGTTCAACATTTATCGTCTATTCCGTGTCTTTTACCTTAAATGTATTGTAAATAGTAATATAACAGAAATGAGTGATGTCATTCACGTTTTCCACGTTTCTAATCCTACACAACGTGACTAGATCCGTTTTGAGACACTAACTGAAAAATGAAGATAAATGACTAGGTTTAGAATTATTGTACATGTTTCTGACTTTCAGAAAACTTTCTCCAATTCATCTGTTATTTCAATTGCGACTTAGTAGTCTTGAATAAAAATTGCTATTTCATTATGGATAAAGATTAGACTTCATCTCTTCTCCAACCTCTTAACATACATGAGCGGATACATGTATTTTTGTGGTTTGCCTTTTGTGTAACTTGATTCAAATTGCAAATGTAAAATTTTGTTGAATAAATAACGGGCATATAATACTTGAAACAAGGCAATTAGCAATAATTATTGAAAATAATACAAGAGTTAATATAACTAGTTTCAATTGACTTCATACAGATAATTACGCACGCCCAAACTCCTGGTGTGTAACTAATGAATGCATTTCATTGTTTCAAAACAGTTTTTAATATGAATAAAACAATACTTCTTCTACAGATGTGTTGACGCACGAGTAATTTCAGTTTTAATTTGGGCTTCCTCATTTGAACTCACAACGTTGTTTACAGATTCATAAACATATATGTATACTATACTGTTTCTGGAGTTACATTAAGCAGATTTTAGATTTCACCAAAATGTTTAAAAGGAAGGAGATCAAAACCAATTATTCTGCCAACATATTGGTAGAGTTTACAAACATTTGTATCTAATAAATTGAGGAGCAGCAAAGGTTGTTGAACGACTCGAAGAGCAAAACAGTGTTGATCACCGAAACTACGGGCGTATATTACAATCTAATTCGGACATTCCGAGACAAACAAAAACGGAATTTCCTTACCAAAGAAAAACCCGCAAACGGAGCAGTTACTGAATAAATACTACCACTACTAGTTGTATAAAATAATATATACATATAGCAGAACCTATAGGGCGTGTAGTTGTTGGATTGGGGCCAAACGACTGTTTTTTTGTCAGGAATTTTCATTTAATATTAATGCTATGTATACGTATATGGTCTTGCTTTTTCTTTTCTTTGCCGGCGATATTATTAAGGAATATCTTGTTTTATGTAAAAATAAATCAATTTCTTAGTTCGCTTTATAGTTAAGTATATCAAAGGTATTTGAAGGAATTGATTTTAGCAGGACATGTTCTTAATCAGACCAAGCATGATTCACAATCACAATCTGTTATTTTGTCTATTCTTCCGTCGACAAAACCCGTTTCTATGGTGGATGCTACGCGTGCTGACAAATAATGGTCTGTTATGTTGCTTAAGGATTTTGCTCATCATGTTCTATTGGACAGGACAGCAATCGGTTAAGATAATATTATTATTAATTGAAATGGTCTCATTTGAGATATAACCATTGAAAAAAAAATGGGGGAACCTGCCCCATAACATTAAAAAAACACAGCCATGTTCTCGGTCCCAGAATCAGTAAAAACAAGAACATAGTATTACACCAGTATAAAAACTGGTATTCTGTGTTGATAGTTTGTTACGAGCAGCGGCGCGTGAAACGGAATGATCACAATAGGTCGTATCTCGTTGGCGAAATTTGAAAGGGAAACCTAGTGTATTTGTTTATGTTTGTCGTTCTTTATTTTTATGCCCAAAACAAAGGTCTTCTCTATGTAATGTTTTGTGTGCATTCATGTACGCTTATGTAATGTCATGTATTGTTATGTCATTTGTGTGTATTGTGATATCCAGCACTTTTATTTGCTAGAACCCCGTTGCTTCTGTAATCATATTTACATCTTCAATTACCATTGTCACATATATTAATTTAGGTTTAATACGCCTCATAGGGAACGGGTTAATAGACAGGGGTTCGAACCCAGGCAGACGCATTACTTTGTGTTAATAATTTCATCACCACTGCTCTCAAAACGGTAAAGGAAAACATTGTGAGGAAACCGGCATGTCGTAGAACCAAGAATTCAAAGACATGTGACATCTACCAACCCGCACCCGAGACACCCCTCTCTCTCTCAAAGAGAGGAGGCCTGTGTCTTAGCAGAACCTTATAGGCTGATTATGCTATAGGGGACGGAAGACTTAAGAAATGCAAACGGCACGTGGAACTATACTTTTGCAAAAAATCTCGACTCTCATCGGTTATACACAATAGTTGCAAATCCATCAATAAACTCGAAAACCCCATTAATCTAGACAATTTCGAAGTCCTAATTCAGGATAACGACCAACCAGAAACAGGAAGGCTATAAGAATAGCAATGTTTTACGCTTTGGTATGTACCGGGGCGTATTTTACCGCCTTCCTAAATGGCTGAAACGATTTAGACAAATGGCCTACTATTGGATTTGGCTCAGTGTACCTACGCTGCCTCACTGGAATGCGTTGGAAATCAAATATGGTGGAAATAAAGTAAAACAAGTGATTTACAAGGTTTGTGAAGGAAGTGATAGTGGTAAATGTTTTGGGAAAGAATTGGACGTATTTTTGGAACCAAGGACGATTGTAGAATATGATGATCAGAGATCATCAGGAGAGATCCTTTTAAATCGCTTATAATAAATAGCCTTTATTCAACCTTCAGAGATCACAAACGTATCAATTACGTTACAAGCAAATTCATGCTTAACCACCCACATTTCGATAAAACTAGGCCTCCGCCAATCGAGGGCATCCAAGATTCGTCACAGCCACTAACCACAATTAACCAAATCCAATGTGTCAGGTATCTACTACCGCTCGTTACTCGTAAAACCGATCTTACATTTCAACTGTGTCTTGTTATGGGGCAAATCTGTTTTGGTTAACCTTCCAATTTGCACATTGTACTTTGAAGTTTAAGTGTTAATATTGTTTAGCATTGCAAATCTAAGACATGTATAGTTCAGGACGGATCTACTTGTAATTGGAATTATTTAACCTCAATAGTCATTCCTTGAGATATTTAGCGTTATTGATCAGCTTCTTGGTAAGTTTATCTGCTGTAATGTCGACACAATTGTGTTGGATACTTAGGGCGAATTTTAAGCCAGTGTATTGTCTATAATGAAACTGAACGCGATCGTGCTGATCGTGTCCTGTTTTATTCGCGATATTCACCTGTAGACACTAGATAAATATACTGGCTGTTAATGAGGATCTTAACAAACTTGTGAAAAAGATTCTGGCTGATACTGTCGCCAATTTAAATCCAGGTTTCCTTTATTAATCACTAACGACCCGCCTCTGTTTTGCACGGTTTATGCGACTTGATCAAACATCACGATTTCTTTATTAAGTACCTATATACTGTTTTATTATATCCGGAATAAATTCTCTAAAGGATAGTAAAACCAAAAAAAAGATCAACGCGGTCAGACAGACAGACACGAATTGTGTGACACAAAGTGACATTAATTTAAAACATAAATATATAGAAGCATTAGATCCAAAGATTTTACAACAACAATCTCAGATAACAACATAAAAGTTTTTTTTAACAGTGGTAGAAAAATTCTTTAATAACTTTGCTTTTAAATGAAAAATCGTATCAGCCCTTTGATGACCAAACTCAATTTGAAAATAAACAATAAGCTACCAACCATCGATCACTACGATCGATGCTACTAACTCGTCAAGTACCTACTGATCAAACGGAATCGTGTTTTAAGGTACTTACAAAACATGATTCTAGAAATATCTTTCTCTCGATATTGATTACCTAGAAATGTCCGAGATAAAGGAAAGGATCTGGACAAGGAATGTGGTCGGCTTTCTACGAGAAAGTTATCTGATCTTATAGAGAAATACTATTTTTATCCTCAAAGTTTTAATTGACTTTGTAAGCCATTAAATATCTGAATAAATTATTAAGTTTAGCGTTTTCAAAGTGCAATATATTCGCTGAAGATAAAAGTTTATGGAGGAAGTTTGTGCAATAAAAACATGAAATGAAAAGACCACAGAGCTTTTACAAAAAAACTGGAGGAAGGAAGTTTGAACTAGAGCAACCAGAGGAGGTAATTTAAAATGTTGATGTTAATAATTATTACACTATACGGCGCAGCAAGTGGCGCCGTTTAGTGTTGTTACGAAGTTACTGGAATCACCGAAAAGGTCGGATAAAATCGACACTGGCTAGGGACAATCACTCTAGCAGAGCGTCAAATCTATGGTTGCATGGTGATCGTCTTCTAATGACAGAGATGATGTCGCTGTCGTACCACGTCCACGACGAACTGCTATATTCCGGCACAATATTATCATCAATATATAAACTGCTGAACCACTAATACGATGACCACTTCTGATAAGGGAGTATCCTGCGCCGTTAAATATAAGTAGCGATAATTAATAAAATGTTAATTATTAATAACACGCATCACGCATTGCTAATACCAAAAACTAGCGCAACAAGAAACAGGGCCAGTAGAAAAACAAAACAAAATCGCGTGTCAATTACCTCAAATGATTAAGTAAGTCAATTCATGTACAGAGCCAGATTCAGGTCAAAATGACCCAAGTGAAACGGGGAAGTTACTGCAAGGCCATTAGATTATGTCAATTGTTCAATCAGCTGATACTTGATCGCCATTTTTATTTTTTATAGTCACGTGTAGAAACGCGATTGTGAGAAAGTCAGGGTTAATTTAAAAGAACTGGCTACGGCCGATAATATTGTTTTGGTTGCGAAGCGTGACAATGTTTGTGCTTAATTAGGAGCTGTTGTTTCCGGTTTCGTATTAAAGGTTTTTCATCCATCATTAGGTGGACGAAATGGTTGATTGAAATTGTTTAAGCCGCGTGGTCCGGACGCGGCACAAATTAATAGAAATCTTGTCATCCGTATACAGGGTGGCAGAGACATTGACGCGAAAACTGTTACCATGGTTTCAGTATATGATTCTGAACCCCATGGGTTGAAATTTTTCGTCATTTTAAAAAGAATCAGATGTTCCATTTATGACCGCATAGATATTGCATTTTTTTTATGAAACTGCAGATTTTTTTTTTTTTAACCGGCGATAAATTTCAACACGGGGGATTCAGAATCATGTACTGAATCAACGGTAACAGTTTTCGCGTCGATGTCCCTGCCACCCTGTATTATTAAATGTCGTCTTAAAATAAAGCAATTAACACACAACATAACACCACGCGTGTATTCCCCGAAGGGTTAGGCAGAGGTGAACACCCACATTTCGCTAACCCATCATATTCTATCAACGGTCATCGGAGACTACTGAGAGCAGAGAAATACTTTAGAAAGAAAAGTTCAAAAGTCAATCCACAAATGAATAACGAATGAAATAGCAATAAATACAGCTGAGAAAGTATATTGCAATTTCAATAGCTTGGAAAGCAGTTTCGTTTTGTAAATAAGAACTAATAACCAATGAACTTCCAATGATTCAAAAAAATATCCATTTTATAGACTACAACATTGAAAATTTGAAATACTAGGTAGCGATGATAGATTAAAAACATGTCATTCCAATAATAGTAAAAGAAAGTTTTGACGGCCAAAATCGAAATTCAGTTTCTCTTTATCTTTACGAAATACTATTGACCTCACAACGTGGATGCTAAGTATCGAAAAAATATAAGTACTTAACCACGAACTCGAAATAAAAAACCGAGTGTTTTATGATAGGAACAAAAAATAATATTACCTACCATAGGAAAAATTATTTAACTGAAGAAAATCACCATTATTTTATCGAAGCACTATATTAATTTTTTTTCACTAACGTTTTTGCACGAATTTAAATTTTTCCAAAATATTGACGTTCTTATTTTTTTTTTAAGAATTCACTTGTTAAAAGTATTTTCTTAAATTATTTAAATATTTATCAAAAAATAAAAATCGAATAAAACTTTACAAAAACTCTCAATAATTTTTTCCGACACAATTCCGGAGTGTTACTGAAAGGTTAAGTTCTGCCAAAGGCTCGCGACCAGCCTTCGCAACTAATCAAGGTTTATTTCGTCTTGGATCAAGTTGTAAGCGTGAAAAATGTGCTCAACTTGCCGTAAAGATTAGCGGCTGTATTTTAATCAATCTGATTAGTCTGTAGCAGTCTACTGCTGGATATACACGTGAACAAAGTTGCCAGTTATGAAAAATAAAATAATAAAAATGTCGTTGTATGAAAGTTGCACAGTCTTTTAAATGTTTCTCGAATATTCCCGAATGACAGCTAGCTAATAGTAGCCGAATAGCGTTTGGTTTCTGCAATGAATGCATTAATAGAGCAGTGGATGAAATGTGTGCAGTGGGTGACGTCTTGCTACCAAAACAGCAAGTCTGGTAGCAGTCAGTAATTAAAAATCGCTTTCGCTTATAAGTTGGAGTCTGTTAGCTTATGTCACATTGAAGTGTAATCAGGTAGAGCGATACTGGCCACAACGGAGATGTCGCCGACTAACACAGCATGCAACCAACTCAAAACAAACCTTACATAAGCAGCAATAAAGACTAAAACCCAATAACCGAACAATGGACACGTTTGTGCAACTTGCAGACCAAACGTAACCACCGATAAAAAATATTTTACACTGTCGCGTATGAAGATGGTAATTATATATTCAAATCTAACACCTTTGCTATAAGTCGCATATTTGCTTGGTTTAATTTTTAAGTATAAATCTATTTTAGGACTTACAAACCGGATTTCAGATTTCATTTTCGCACAAACTTGATATACATGTTTAATTGAAATCCGTTTTCAGTGAAGTATGATTATATTAAAATTTTAATTATTGCGAACTTAGCCGCGGATTTTATTGTGGTTGATAGAGAAATCAAAGCAAGTGTAATTATTAGACACTGTTGCTATGTGGAAATGTTTTATTGAAGGGGCAGTGGCAGGTCGTCTTAGGGGCAGTCTCATGTCAGAATAGCAGTAGGCAGATTTTCTTTTAGAATTACTGTGTAAGCAGCAATCTATGGAAATTAAGGTACCTACAGCGGATCATAGGACAGCTAAATCAAAGAGGTTTTAATTTGAGTAATCTGTTTTATAGCCTTAAGACCATTCCTTTTTTTTTTTTTTGTGGTTCGGAAATCATCAAATGACTTCTCCCGCTCTGGGCGAAGCGGAAGGGCGTGTCAGACTCTTACTGACTAAAACCCACCCGTGTTCCTTCGGTTGCCCTGTCGCCGGGGGCCACGATCTCCCTTTCGGTTTTCTTCGCAACCCCGGTAGGCATCGGCCCTAGTGGACCCCTTCAATTCTGCTGACATCTCTTTGAGGCGCGCGTGGAACACAACGCGCCGTCCACCCGGGCCTGGTCCTTATCGGACGGTGAGCCACCCTAAGACCATTCCTGGCAATGCTTTTGACCAGTTATGGTATTCAACGATAGTTTTTTGTTATGGGTTCCTTAGGCAGTTCGTTGTTACTGCTTATAGAATACACCTGCTTTTTTCTATGCATTGACTGCCTTTAAAGAATGATTGTAACTTCATTTGCTTCCGTATCTCTCAATACATAAACGCTGCTACCATCAGAAAAATACTAAAAAGTAATTCTATCAGAATCAAAATTTCGGTGATTGAAAACTATCTTCCACCTAGTTACAGGACAAATTATCTACAAAGCGAGATATTATGTAATAGTATTGCTATGTGACTTACAAAAAATGGCAGTGATATAACATTAAAAACCTGTTTATGGTAAAACTAGTTATAAATAAGGATATGGAACAATAAAAATAAATATAGCGAACCGGACTTGGATATTAAATTAGATTTAGTAATACTACTTGAGATTTATTGAAGTGGTTGTAAAAATAATTGCGTGTTTGAGTCCTAACTTTACGTCTCAATATCAAATGTCATTTGTCTAAACTGGGCTGAGAATTAACACTTGTTGAGTGTCCAAATTATATAAAACAGTCCCCCAAAACGCCCGCCCTTCACCACTTCCTAGTGCTTTAGCTGGGAAGAAGTGGCGCAACAAACTCCTCAGCAGCGTAGCTGTCTGTTCAGTTAGGAGAACTTGATTCTTGATTCAATAGTCTTGAATCGATGTGGAAGTTCTCATCTCAACCAATCAATTTATTTGTAGGATTGTTGGTATGGCATCTCTGTGTCAAAATCTCGGAACTTAAAACTTCTCATGTTGCTCTGATGCATGCACATTTTGAAACCTTTTACCACCCTAGACTGCATAGGTTCTGAATTTCTGTGTTGCTGTTGAATAGTTGCGGAGTTTCTTTGAAGGATAAAATGAGAAATGTAATTATCCGGAAAAGAAGCGGAGTTAGTGACATAGCTTGCAGAGTAAGGAAGCTGAAGTGGCAGTGGGCTGGCCATATGAAGGACCGATGGGCGGTGGAGCAGTCAAGTCATGGAGACCGCGTTTCGGCAAGCGTAGTGTGGGACAACCCCCAGCTAGATGGAGCGATGACCTTAAAAAAGTGTCTAGGACAGACTGACTGTATGCGGAAGGCGGAGGACAGGTTGTTGTGGCGTAGCATGGGAGAGGCCTATGTCCAGCAGTGGACTACAAACGGGTGAATTGATTGATTGTTGAAGTAAATCATCTATTTAGATTTTCTAATACTTCTTATTTCAAAATTTCACACAGAAGCCAATAATAAATGGCAGGCAAAACCAACACCAGAACCCATACATCAACAGTATTGGCAATCATACCATTTCATCATCTAAAATGCCAAGATCCATATCTCATTACGTAGTTAGGCAACTTGACACCTTAACAGAAACAGGTTAAGGTGTAAAATTACATGTCAACGCTTGGTCAAACATGGCAATGAATGCATAGTGATGTGATTAACTGGAATAATATTCGATTAAAATCACTCGAGTGTGAATGGGATGAATGTCTAAGCTTAAGTAAAAGTTGTTATCTGGATAATTAGATCATAAATACTGAACTGATATCATATGGATCGACTTTCAAATACTTTAAGTGCGAATGTCGATCGATCAAATAAATCAGCGTCTGACGTTTTGAGATAAGTATAATCCGTAAGCCAATCGATCGTTTCGCATAATTTGCATTTATTGTAACCAATGAGTAGGCAACTACTCATGTTAGACCATGAAATTAGCGTAACATTTAATGTCTTTTTCACGTCACAGAAGAACAATCGGCACCATTTTGAATTTTACAAAGGCTGTCTGTGTGTAGTCTATGGTGTTAAAGTTTATAATCTATACTTTACAAATACAATAAAGCTGAAGAGTTCGTTTGTTTCAACGTGCTAATCTCTGGAACTATCCGTTGGATTTGTGCTGATTGCTGATTTACTTGATTCGTTTTTTCCTCTATCGTTATTTCTCCTGACTAAGTTTATTTTGTTAATATGTTTGTATTTATGTATCTAAGTATTAGTACATTTTATTATTTTTCGAGTTATCTATCAATTATGTTGCACCTGCCATGTTATGTCTCTTCATCACCCTAAGGTTGACTGGTAGAAAATGCCTCAGGAATTAAGTCTGCCTTTGTACAGCATTTTTTTTTTACTTGTGCATAAAGTTTTTTTTTGCATTTGATAAAGATTGATTGGATTATTTTTGAGGAAGGTTGTAGCAAGAAGATAAAAATTAAAAAAGAACGCTAAGCAAAAACGAAGCAATAGCGCGGGTGGGCGATGCGATGCGAGGCAGGTAGGCCGAGGCCGAGGGAGTTTTATAAAAATATGGCTGTCATTTTAGTATATTGTGTATCTCACAACATCAACGCGAACGAAGTCGCTGGCAGAAGCTAGTGTACTTATAAAAGAACATGAATACATGCTATAATAAGTTAAAATCTCACCGTATACTCATCTGCACGCTTGTAGACCCTCTTTATTATTCACACTGTGACTTTAGCGGAACTCAGGGATATCTTTCATCGCCATTTCCGCAATTTTATTTTATTTTTATTATACTGCATCCGTGAACTTATGTAACAGTTTAGTTTATTCCGTTGAACTGCTTGAACCAGACGACACAAGTTATGTTGAGCATCCTTACATATTCAGTAGATTAAGTCGTCTCTGTATTTGTTTGTGGCAATTTTTTTTATAGACAATAGACAAATTTTCTGGTCTTTTTTTTTAGTTCAGGAAATCGTAGCCACATCTAGTGGAATTAAATTCACAATCGATTAAAAAGTCTCGTTTGCACAACACTATTTTGTATTATTTGCACAGATTGTCATGTCCATAATCATTGTTACAGTTCATAACATCATGTAACATTTTTCAATAGAATTTATGCCTTATTTAGTACAACTTGAGGTTTGTAGTTGAATACATTTTGTCGTATGCTGAACAAAGTTAATTTTCAAGGTAAAGTCAGCTGTTTACCTTTTGATGGTGTCGGTGGCATGTTTTGAGTCTGCAAACTCGCTACGGTTTTCCTGTTATAACGATAATGGTTGGAAATTTGTTTTTACTTTTATCGGTTGTGTTCTGATGACGTGTTGACAATAATACGTAAAAACTAAAAGCTATTATTATTTATTAAGCAACGTTTCAGGCTGACAATTTTGACACGTTTAATATAAAATCGATTAGCGTTTTGTTTTTTTTTTTACACATGCTAATGCATTTTGCCGCAATAGAAAAAAAAAGTAAAAATTAGTACATACTTAAATTTAATTTAAATTCAATACAACGTGTAATTTACGAGTTTGTAAATTAAGAAACGTGTAAAAAAAATAATTAAGCACTAGGTCATTCAACCATGACAAAAAAAAAACAATTTAATTATTTAAATCACCCGACGCGACGTTACGAAGATAGTGTAACGTGTTAGCAATAGACCCGTAAATTATTCAATTTATTTTATCTAAACATAATTTAGAGTAGAAATAATTTATTTTGTGTCATAAAACGAAGGTCATAAACGTTAGGTTTATCAATAATTGAAGTAGTTTATTAACAGTCAAGTGCGATCACCTCTTCAGTGTGATAACTTGTGTGTAGACTGGTTTTAATTAATTTGTAAGTAATGGCGCAGATGAATACAGATGGTTCACTCCCCATTTTAGGTATGAAGCCATAAGTAGGTACGCGACGGACTCGACTTGTCGAATTCAGCGTAACGTAGTCAGAAGATACAAGAGTTACGCGATAGAAAGAGAGGCAATTTCTAGATGAATATAACTGTAGGTAATTAGCGCCGTGCGACCTGAATTGCACTTTATTCTGTCGTAGCAAGAGTCGCTTTTTATTTAAATGATTTTGCGGCAAGAACCATCTGTACTAATTTGTGGTAATGGAAAACTAGAAAGGAGCGTAGGTATAGCAAGCGTGGTGATCAATGCTCGTGCCGTCTCTACATGAGAACCTGGCCTTTGCCCTGCGGTGGGACAAAAATAGGCTGGTATTATTATGTTTAAAAAACCTAAAGTTATTTTTAAGACAGATAAGACAGTACACTGTTAAGTACGCGACGAGCGGTGTCTTTGTGTCGCGTCGCGTGTCGCGCCTGTTTGAAAGAGCCTTTATCCGTAGGGTAACTAGCTACTTGAACAATTTTAAATGTTGAAAATAATTGTACTCACTCAATGACACATACACTAGTTGCAGCTTCGTTTTTTTGCTGTTTGCATGAAATAAACAAAAATATACAAAGTGGGGACGAGAATGCGGCAATAAATTAAACTTCATCGTATATCTAATACCGGTCTGCATACAAAAATTCAATCAAATATATTTAACAGTTTAGTCACTCACTGTAACTGGTCAGCTGATCGACATAAATGACATAATCCATAGTTATACTCGACCCATCATTACTATACAGGGTTCTTGGTTGTATGTCGGTAATCCATTAAGGGGATGTAGGAGAGGTCATTTACAACCAAATGACCCCTTTTAACTCTTAAGGCCCGTACAGACCAACGCGATATCGCGGGCGCGACAGACAGCGCGACCCGTGTCGCGCCCGCGATATCGCGCTGGTCTGTACGAGCCTTTATGCTTAATTTACGAGTTATTGTTATTTTTTTTATTCAATTTAAAATGTCAAATTACTCGAAATTTATTGACATTGGCATAGGGGTCATGAAAGGTCATTTGGTTGCTGATGACCTTTCCTTCTTTCCTTCTTAGTTTTTGTTTGAAAAAAAAAAAACACTTTTTTATTTAGATGTTAGGATTATATTTATTTCGATGTTTTTATTTTATTTTTTTATTTATGTCCGCCGATTTCTCCGTCAATTGTGGACCGATTTTGGAAATTCTTGTTTTGTTTGTAAGGGTATGCTCTCAAGGTGGTCCCATATAAATTTAATTAACTTTGCTTGGATAGTTTTTGAGTTAGCTTCAATAATACGTATTTTTTCCCACTTAGTATGTGGATGATATGATAAGTAAGTTCCTGTGACTATTATTTACATAGCAGGTAGTGGTATTCGAATCTGTGTGGGGTAGGTACCACAACTAAAAAGTGAAAAATAAAAACTTATACCAAAAAAAAATAACCGACTTCCATTACAAACTACTCAAAATTGCAGGAAGCAACAACATTTAGAAAATGACAATTAAAAATAAAAACAAATAATACATTCTCAAGCAGAGGCATGTGAAAGATCTTATGCAGATACTCTAGCGATCTAGGCGATGTGAAATCGTAATTACTTACTATCATCGCATCGAGGAGTTTGTTATTTGAAAGCAAATAAAAAGTGGGCAAAGCTGCAAGAGATTTCCTAATAGGTTTGAAGTAGAAGTTAGTTTGTGTTTGCTTTTCTGACGCTTAGGGTACAACGGCTGGTTTATAAATCCTTCTTCTTCTCCTAATTGAAGACCTAAACAAAAAATCAACCTGCTAAGCCTTTTCCCAAGTATGTTCAGGTCGGTTTCCAGTCTAACCAGATGCAGTTGAATACCAGTATTTTACGTGTAGCGACTGGGTTGTAGAGGTCTATCTGACCTCCACACCCCAGTCACTAGGTAACATGATACGCCCTAGTAGGACTGGTTGTCAAGACGTTTGGGCTTCTGACTACCCGTAACGACTCTCATTTTTCTACGAATGACAGCCGAGACCAACGGCTTAACGTGTTTTCCAAGGCACGGAAGGTTCTTGATATGTAATGGATGTTTACCCATCCACGAACTGACCGCGGCAAGCGCTGCTTGACCTTCTATCGACCCGGGCGGCTATAATTACTTACTATCATCGCATCGAGGACTTTTTTATATGAAAGCAAATCAGTATCATAATAGGAATGATGACTAAAAATATATTTTTTGTCCGACTTGTAGATTATTAAAAAATATTGGATACGTATTTTTTATTTATTTTACGTTATCAAAAACGATCAACGATACATTGAGTTAAAATGTGCCATGACGACACGAGTATGTAGATTTTATACTTACTTGTGACGTAGTGACCCCGAATCCCCAACTTTAATGCGTTTCATCTAAGTAATTTTTTTATTAATATGATAAAGTGAAAAATACGTGTCTAATATTTCTTTATTCTCTGACTGACGGACTAAACAGAATTTCTTTTTTTTTTACCCAAGCATCATCCCTATTGTTTACGTTTCGCCCCGAGATCAGCTTACAAATAGATAAGGGTCATGGTCCGAAACTTACATATTTGAGAAAACCCGAAACATTCACGTGAAACCGTTATAACAATAACAAATAAGTGTCCGGCTTTTTACAATCATGTCCGGCCAAATATACAAAAGGCCGGCCTGTCCGGCTTTTGGTCAACCCGCCCCACCAAAAGATGCCTGATTATTGATTGTTTTAATTACTTTCAATGTTAAGCAGTTACAAATTACTTTAGAAAGAACAAAATGTGATTCATAATTGGAGTAAGTTTCAAATGAATAACAGTAATAAATACACAAATAAAAGTATACATTTTTTATTTATTATTTTCATTTAAAAAAACCAGTGTGTCTGGCTTTCAGGGCAAAATGTCCGGATAAATATGAATCTGTGTCCGGCTTTTCTACTTTTGGGTCTGTTCAACCCTATATGCGATTGAAATTGGTTCTATGGCCCGAAATTGGGTCCACACCTATCTTGCCTAAGTATCAAATCAACATCTAATTAGCTCACCACAGACCATAACATCACGCCTGTATCCCCCGAAGGGTTGGGCAGGTGTACTTATAGTACACCCACATTTCGCCAGTTATGTGTAAGTCCCATGTAACAGAGGGCGAGCCTATTGCCATCAACCGGGCACAAATCTAGTGTTCGGGCTACTATTTAGAAGTTCCCGATGGAAAAATCCAATAACACTGCCCGACCCGGGAATCAAATTCAGGACCTCGTGCTCAGCAGTAACGCTTGCAATCACTAGACCAACGAAGCAGGTCCTCCACCGCATCTTCAAATAAATATGCCAACCCATAAACTCAACCAGTAATCATCATTTCAGCCCATAAGGTTGTAAACACTTGAAAGTCGCAAGTAGACCGAATCGCTGCGCCTGCGACGCTCACGCGACTCTCCGCGTGCGCATGAGCAAGAAAAACGTGCCCGATAATTATACCGGTGTAAAATATACGAATACTGTGTGCAGTATTATCGGGTGGTAAATAATGTGTGACGTATATTTCGTTTCGGTTATACCTGATAAAAGTCTCCCTCTCACAGAGAGGAGGCAAGTATGTAATAAAAGTGCGTTTAGCAGACGTGATACTTTTTCTGAGAACTGCAAAAATAATTTTTGGTGGCTCAATCATAGACTAATAGATAAATAGGCCCAATGTGATTCGGACTTTTTCCTTTTGAAATAAAATGTAACTCAAGATTGCCATAGAAGGTAGGTAGTTTTCAGTTTAATTTCAATATAAATGACAGAAATCTAAAAGAGCTACGGCAATGGCAGTCTCCATTGCTTGGATAAAGATCAGCGATATTTTATATATAAAAGAGGTATCTACCCAACATTAGATCTCAAACGGCACAATACTACACTATATTAGATGACACGTGGAAGTAGGATGGCATGTTGTAATTATCGGTAGCGAAAAAGAGACAAGATGATTTATAACTAGGCTAACTAGCCAAGTTTTGAATGTCACTTGCAGAGCACGTAGAAACTTTCCTTTTAATTATAATTTCAGCTCCTGCCCGCGAATTTCTTTTCTGAACATAAAATTATGACACTCAGCAATACTGTAGCTTCCCATTCATTATCAGCTTATAATGTTCCCACTGCTGTGACACATGCCTCCTCCCGGTGAGAGGGAGTGGACTGCAATCCATCACGCGGGCCCAGTGCGGGTTGGTAGATGTCACATGTCTTCGAATTTTTTGGTTCTAGGACATGCCGGTTTCTTCACGATGTTTTCCTTCACCGTTTTGAGAGCAGTGGTGATGAAATTAAATACATTAAGTCAAGCGCCTGCCTGGGAACTTCGAACCCACGCCTTCGAACCCACGACCCCGTTACCACTGCGCCACCACTGCTCTTCCTTCTATGTAGCTTCACATTAGTGGAAGAATTTTCGAAATCGGATCAATAGTTCTGAAGGTTACCGCCTACATACATAAGTATAGATTCATAAGGATCCTAAATAAGTTAGTAATGATTTACCGTGTTTGCATTTTGGTTATTGCTTTTCCGTATGTACGCTATATTTTTCTTTTGCTCTTTAAATCTATAATATTTCAGCTAGTTCTCTGTACTACAGTCAGCCGTTTGCCTCTTCGACAAAAGCACCAAAATATCATAAAACAAAAACAATAAAAACCATAACTTAAACTCAACTCTGTTGTAAATAATTTAGCACCTGTAATACATCTCAGTACAAAAATAATGGTAAGCAAGTTAGTCAACTTAAATACAGGTACTATATCATAATACGTGATGTTCAAGTAAAAATGTCACTTTTGCTCAATATTTGTGAAGCATGCATAATTATTTTTAAAATGGTTTTACAAACATGGACGATGTATCTAACTCGTTCGTCGACGTTCTCAGTTCCTCGGAATATAATATGTATGTTCCCCGATTACTCCAAGACCGATGAACCAAGTTGAAAAATTATTTTTTGTTTGAAAGGGTATACTTCAAAGTTGGTCCCATTGTCATTTGGTCACGATCTGATGATGGGATCTTGGAGAAATCGAGGGAACTCTTCAAATATTATAGGCACACCTATAGCGATTTGGGTATTTTTATAGTAACTCGTGCATTTTCTCTCGAAAAGCATCATTTGGTAAAGTGGAACTGATGAATTACAAACCAAGCCACCAGCCGAATCAAAATATTTTTACCAAAAATACAACCGACTTCCAAACTACAAAGTGAAACATAACTTTAATTTCGGAAGTCGGTGGCAAAAAACTTAAAAACTGATCCAAAGACACCGACTTCAGAAATTAAAGTTATTTTTCACTTTGTAGTTTGGAAGACGATTGTATTTTCTGAAGTGAAAAATAAATAAATTACTAAATTACATAACTACTTGAATTGTGGTGTGTTATAATTACTTACATTATCATGTAGTTTCAGCAAAAATCCTTTTAAATTCAGTCCCGAAAAGATACAAAGTCACAACTTTATTTTAAACTGTTAATGTGACGGTAAAAACTTAGTCCACCAGAAAGCAAATCAATGACTACTGAACCGTTTAACATATTCAGTTGTAACATCCTTCCTTCCTGAATTACGGTCCTACGTATTTAATTGTCGTCAATAATGTTAAATTATGATTGTTGCTTTAATTAAATCATTTATTGATATTCCATTATAAAATGCGTAATACACACGTAAGTCTGTGCAATAGAAGTTAATATTGCAATTTGAATCCTGTACCCTAATTGCGTAATACAACAACACAATCACAATCTATTTCGATTTGAAACAGATTGCTAATCGATTGCTTCATAAGTTGGAAAAAAATCTGCTCAACAACATAAATAACGCTATGATCAAGAGACCAAAATAAAGACAATCACATTTGCTGAGCGTTGTCACCAATGAATTCATTATGGCGGACAGAGCAATGACAGCTGTTGATGACGTTTCGTTGACATCTATCATTGGGAAATTCTGAATGATTAAATACAGAGGACGAGGAAGGAGGTCCTAATATTTTAGTATCACCATGTTCTGTTATGGCTCCTATATGGGAGCTGTATGATGTTTCATTCGGTACCATAAACAGGTATGAGTCATATATTTGAATAGAATCTACTAGAATGGTTACTAGTCTCTAGCAAGGTCATGGTGGTATCTAGATTATACAAGTGAGCAGAATGGTTTAGTACAGTTTAGATGAAAATATTTTTTAGGGTTCCGTACCTCAAAAGGAAAAAAAAACGGAACCCTTATAGGATCACTCGTGTGTCCGTATGTCACAGCCAATTTGCTCCGAATTTATTGGACCGATTAAGTTGAAATTTGGTACTTACACATTGTATTTCTGCGACCCAAACACGAACGTGTAACGTAAACAAATGAATTGAATATAAATGAAATGAATATAAGGGTTACTTTTGGGGGGCAAACAAGAAAATTTAAAAATGAAGTTTTGCTACCAGTACCTACCGTATGACATATCAAATGAAAGAGCTTCTTGCGAGAATCTTAAATATATATTTTTATATAATTTTAAAATAAATACTTTTAAAGATATTTAAGAAATTCGATGAAAATTGAACGAAAAAAAGAAAGAAAGAAAGAAATATGACCCCCCCCCCCTTATCTCCGAAGCTACTGGGCCAAAAATTTTGAAATAAATACATAATATGGCTCTTTACTCATAGATTCCAGGGAAACCTATAAGAAGTCTATGGTCTTAAAATAACATGGTAAATGTCTCAATATTGTGCGTACAAGCTTATATTTGCAGTTGGAATATATGGGAAAACGTGTATTTCAACTACATGTTAAGTTTGTATTTGGGTTAAATTCATCCCAACTACGGAACCCTTCATTATGCGTAGTCCGACCCGCTCTTGGCCGGTTTTTTATTTATATCAAGCAATGTCCTTTTCATAGTTCGTGGAGAATTGAGATGAACAACGGTTAAGATGTGTCACGCTGCAATGAATGATGCAGTTAAGCCATCAAATAAAGAAGAAAAAACCAAAATAAGACTATTTCAAAGACCTGAACAAATAATTTTACAACATCTAAAAATCCACTAGATACGGCCTCGCCCTCCATTAACCTGCCAAAATATGCTTCATTAAGTAAACTCTTGGGAAAATATTTGAAGATTTTTCAATTCGTGATGTTGAAACAATAATTCATAATGAAGTATAAAGAATTTGATTGAAGCACGAGGCATGTATGAAGGATAAATTACATAATGTTAATTACATGGAAGTAAGAAATGTCAAGGTGATTAAATGCCCATCTTTAAACACTTCAGCCTTGTGATTAGGTAGGAGTGATTTGCCACATCACACACGTAGTCACAGTATAATGGATGTTGCGGAAGCCTGTCGCAACTTCATCGCCAATTTTAATGGTAAATATCATCATGTTACTAAGGATGTAAATAAAACTGTCAAGTTAGCTTATATCGAGCTGTCAGATTAAATGTAAACCACTGATGATAAAGACAGAGGTGCACTTGTGCAAACAGATGTCCAATTCGTTTTGCAATGGAATTTAAGATTCAAAATTCAAAAATATTTTTATTTCACATAAACCTACATGGGCACTTATGAAACGTCAGAAGCTAGGTGCACGGTTCCTATTGGTCGTTTCCTATGGAGAAGAGCCGGCAAGAAACTCCACGGTGGAACCTTCGGCACAGCAGAATCAGTCGCTGAGAATTCCGAAACAGAAAATCCCGAAGGAGTTTTTGTATGTGAAGTGCCAAATAGATAGACTAACGGAGAATGATAAACCACTCGCACTGACGAGATATGTTTACTAATTAGAGATGATGAGCCCACATATCATTCGACACTATTGAAGATACTTGTTACTGTAGTGCATATTACACTTGCATGTCACGCCTGACAACACCACGGTCACTAGACCAAGGAGGCCTACCCGAGATATTTGATAGATCCAATGCAATCGATACAGAATGTATGTATCGATTTAATTAGAACGTTATTGGATTTATTACTCAACTATAAAATTAACAGCATGTCGATTGATTTCATCACTTGAATGCACGGAAAACAGTAGTTTTCCTGCCCTGTAGTTTGATAATATACGTGCTTGTTGCTCAATTACTTCCAATAGTTAATTAAATTGTATTTACCTTGTGTTTGAAATTTTACAAATGTCGAATCGATGATCAATAAAGCTTTTGATCGATCTCCTTCTTTGTATAAGATGTCAATTTTGATTACTAAGGAAGAAGTTACAAATGTCAAAGCAATAAACATTAACATTGAATTACTGAATCTATCCGGTGATCTATAAATGTCATTACAATTAAATAAGTCAATTATGTTTTCAGTTCCTTGTCCCCTCGGCGCGGCGATCGCCTTGCTTCTAAAAGGAAGTTTCTTTGAGTACAAAGGTCTTTGTCAGGGGTCCGAGAAACCAAATTGAATAAAAAGCATTATCAGAGTGATAAGAATGTTAAGTCAAGTGTATAGTGTTGTGTCAAACGACACACAAGATAATAACTTAATTGTTCAAGGAACGATAACAATGATGATAACAATCAACTAACAACCGTACGTTAAGACTAAAATAATGACCCTTTCACACGCACTGTTCCTCATTGTTTTTAGTTCACACTTGACACCGGCAAATCGCGTAACACAGCCATGAGAAGCTCGCGATACTAAATTGTGTAACAAGAAATATGGACAGGGTGCCATTAAATTTAGCAATATAGTACCCAAATTGTCTATTGTTGTGTAAAATGGTATGTAGGTATGGGTCAATATGGTTGTGCAACTTTAGAAGCGGGAAGTGGACGGTATTAGTTAGCTAACTGATCAAAGGTAGGCTACGTAAGTCTTATGCAAATTCTAGATAATTGCTGGCAAAAGATTGGAGTGATTGGTAAAGTAAGTTGATTTATAGCGGGCACTAATAAATTGAAAATCTATGAATAATCAATAGAGGTCATGTGCCTTGTCTCCTTTCAATTTTATGCAACATTACAGCTTGCGAGTTCGCTTTAAGATGTAATTTTATCAGGATCTCCTATTCTTAACACTCCTCATCACAACTTGCAGGATCGTATGCTCTAGCTAGATGTTATCAATGATAAAATACATTTAAAATATCATTAAAAAAGCTCTGAGTCACGCAAATACAGTCATAATTTAATCTAATCAAACATAGGTAGTGAAAGTTTAATGAGTTAAAGTTTACAAAAAAACCTAAACATCAGGTAGTCCATTAAATAACACTTTCCTTACGTATTACGGTAAAAGCTAAATAAACCATGCACAAAATACGGCACGTCCGCACTCGGCGAGCATTAGAACAGAAATAGCAGCCTATTAACCCGAATCTCACGCATGCGCACTAGACGCCATATCGCGGGCACCTGCGTGCGCGCAATCTAAGGTGCTATGTTGATTACGTGTTTTGGTTTACGAATTAACGTAAATAAACTTTTTCTGGGTAGTTTGAAGTATATAAAATTAATTTCTAACTGGGCACTGCTTACGTACATGCAGTTATTTTTCAATTGCATGAAACGCAGCGGAGTTGGTGCACAGTATTTACCAAACACCACCGGATGGTGGCGCGATGAAATATGCATATGTTTTGGTTTTCAAAAAGGCTAAAAACTGTTTTGCCCTCAATTTTCAACGATTAAGGTAGCAAGTGATTTTGGATTCATTAAATCAACAGGCACCGATGCAGAGTTTCCTAAACTTACTTTTAAAATCTCTATAATATGTTCAGTGTAATATTTAACCATACATGTAATCCAATGATGAGGAATTTTCTAGCAACTATATTTGGCAGATAAAAATGTCTAGTCAAAAAAACATAACAATAACCTTAAATACTAAAAACGATATCAAAGATAGAGAACAGATAAACTTGTCAAAAATAATCGAAAAAAAAATTGCGTAATACACAACTAAACATTCTTAAATTCTCGTAGCTGTCACAAAAAGATATCGAAAGTAGGTGATAAATACCAATGTGGGGCAGCTAAAGAAATACGAATAGTTACAGAAAGAAAATATTAAAGGAAAGTTTTAGCATTTTTTATTCACATAACAATAATAAACGCCAACGAAGTGGATTAATACGAAAATAATCTCTGACATAAATAAGTTTAAGAGAGATCTCGAGTTGGTATTCTCACAGATACTGAACTAAATTAAATTATTAAGGGTGCTTATTTACTTGCCTTGTTTGATTTTGAATTTCCTAAAGAAACATTGTAAATTGTATTGATTATTTTTATAAGTTCTGTTATCTAGATTAGAGGTTTGTCTGATCTTTGCATCCTAAATGATTTAGAGGGAACGACGAACTGTGAAAACTGTTTGAACGATAGCCATCAACCCTATAAGACTCGATGGCCACTTTATGTTAGCCGCTAGAAAAATGAAAGTGAGTAACCGCGAACTGCACTTGTCACTTTAACATTGTTACAATTAAAATGAAAATTACAGAGAAACGAAGGTATATGCTCACAATAATTCACCTCACAATTTTAATGGAATTGTTCCACATTTTTCTATTCCTTTATAGCTTTACAAAAATTCCGTAGCCGCAGAATTACGTTCGTTCCGTTATGGAAAGTGTGACGAAACAAAAAGAAATGTATCTGAATCGCTAGTACGCTATTCTTTGATATGCGTAGCCATTTTATTGCAATCCTCATCATCATCAACTAAGCCTTCTTCTATGGCTTTCAAATAATATTTTACTTTACTGTGAGTAATACAATTTTCTTTTGCTTCAGTTTGGTTTCCGTTACGCTTTTCGATATGGAGCGATAATCTGTTTTTATCGTTTTCAACAAAAACTGAATGAAAGAGGAGATTCTAAATCCAATACTTTTTTACTTTCGGGCATCTATTCATTTGGTTGATCACAATCAAACGATTTCTGAGCACCTGCTAAGTTACAACTTTCTCCCAAGCTAGGTAGATCGACCAGCAGTGGACGATAGGACTTATGATGCTGACAACTTTCTTTAAATTATGCTTAGAAGCTATTTATACCAAATTAATTTCGCACACTATCTGGATTTGGATTAGAATATTGATGTATTCATGTATTGTAATCTATGTGTAACGAAATACCGTCCTTTGATCAACAACAGATTCCATCTCATACAACAGAGATGAAAGCACAGTACATGCATATCTTATTTAAATTTAGGTTTCATAACTGAACACGCTAGCAATATGGAGGTAAATGAAATGCAAATATGACACGCTGACGTTCACGCTACCCGTATAATAAGTAGATTTACTGTAAACCCACACGCTGTTCATATTAAAGTTTAGTTTAGCCAAGAATAAGGTTGGAACATTTGAATTTGCTGTGGAACTTTTGGATATATGGGACACTTGGGCTTCTTATTTGACTTGTTTAATTTCTAATGTCAAACAATTTTGTTTCATCAATAGAAACCTAAATATTGGAATACAGTCAAGACTTATTGTAGTAAATACACTAGACAATGTGTGAAAGATGATATCCTGGCTAGAAAGGGAGTGACTACCGAGATGACATCTAATAGAGAAGGAAGTACAAAAAAAAATTAGGATACGGGAAGAAGAATGATGACACTAGACACTGTTTTTTTTAGTGGTGTTAGAATTAGTCACTGTTTTTAAAAGCCGCTGTTCTTGTTTCACTTACTTTCGATATTTCAACTTTACCAATTCTGTCTACAACATCAATCATGTCTATAATAATCCCCTATAGTGTGTTCTCAATTATAGCAATTTTTACTATTGTCTTTCCTCACCACATAATAACCGTCTTTTTCTCTGATTTCCAAACAAGATATTTTGTAAGATTTTGAAGCAACATGCTATAAAGATTAGTGTTAAATCCACAATGGTACAAAAGTGTCGGGCAACTAGTTCAGCGCCTACGATACACCTACATGAACAAGGTAACCTTTAGATGTTTTAACTTGAAATAACATAGACATAATATTCCTAACAAAGGATTTATGCTTCTACACAATACTTGTTTAGATATTGTTTATGATTACGAGGGTACATGTCGGCAAAAGGTCGAGAGAAAAATTGGTGGCAGTTATTTTGGTAAATTTTGATTTGGCTTATAGATCAGAAATTGGGAATCCGATGCTGTAGCACCACTTGGGAGAGGCCTTTCACCGGCGATAGACATAATATAAAAAATGACGAAAACGATACAACAGTAATTTAAACTCCGTTTATATCTAATGACGTTTCCAGACTGCATACAAAAATCAAAAATATCCAATTGTTTAGTCACAAATAGCTTGTCAAAGATCTGTAAAACCTATAGTTTCCCAACACTATTCAATATTCATCCTTCACAATTAGTTTGTATGAAAAAACTTTTTAAATTCGATATAAAGTTTTTTTTTAGCTAATTTCAAAATGTTTCTATTCACTAGTACTGGCAGTATTTTCATTAATTGTCGTATTATTATTTTATTTTATATATTTAAGTTGCGATGATTCATTGAAAATATGTTACGATATTACCAATAAAATATCGAAAATAGAAACAAAGCAATATTCCTTTTGTTACTTCAACATATGATGCTTGTATGCCAATAAATGCCCACAGGAAAAGTACCTAACATTCCAGGCCATACCAACATTATGATTGCAGAAGTTCATTAACCTAAATCCTCTTTAAAGGTTATTTAACAGGACACTGACATTCAGATTAACCATATTGTCTTCGCAAAAATCCCTACAAATAATAAACCGCCATAGTCCCGTCTATGGTCAAAATCTACTCTGTCAATAAAATGAATATATGTAAACATGCATAAAAACCACCTCCCACAAGACCAAGGTCCGACAATGCTACTGTATCTAAATCTTGGTCAGGAACTGGTTTCGAAGTTCGGCTATCCACCGAGGTCGTGGAAGGTCACACCGGCAACGACCTCAACCATGGTTCCGTGTAGACGAGACGTGATGCGTTCGCCATGCACGGAGGTAGAAAAAAAACAATGTGTCTATGATCCTGTTTTCGAGAGGTTTGAATTTAGAACTTGACTTCTGAATCTGCTAGGTTTTTTTTTTAATTCCTTGTTTTGATTTTTTTTTTTGCAAATAACATCACGCCTTGTTTCCCCAAGTGTTGTGCAGAGGTGTCCCTGTAGCAGGTTCACCCATATTTCACCAGTTATGTTTTTTTAAGTCCCATGTATAATAGGGGGCGAGCCTATTGCCATCAACCAGGCACAAATCCAGACTCCAGGCCGCTACTGAGAAATTTCAGATAGAAAAACCCAATAACACTTTGCCCGACCTGGGAATCGAACCCAGGACCTCATGCTCAGCAGTAGCGGTTGCGACCACTAAACCAACGAGGCAGCAAATATTTCTGCAAATTCACAAAAACAGTTAATTAAGTATTCAATTTAAAATTAAAAAAAGTTAAGTTTCTTTAGATTTAGTCTTGATTAATGTAAAAGCATACTGCACTATTGACAGGCACTTTCACCTGCCTCAGGGGTTTCGTTAGATAATAAATCTTTAATCAAATATTGAAATGTTAATTATTTAAAATCGGTGTCATATGTAAAACGTTATCCTTGTTTGCATTTGCAGTAGGTACATAAATAACCAAAATAATTTTATTTAATGCGCATTTGATATTTCGTTTCACTAGCTTAACTAATTAAATATTATTAACAAAAATAATGCTCGTGTACAGTATTTGTTTAACTTTATAGCAACATCAAAAATGATTGTCAAGTTTAGCAACAAATTAATTCAAAAGGTCGACAAGTACGCTACCTACTAATTTATTTAAAGCATCCGTGATAAATACTTTAAAGTCGCTTAAAATCTCATTGCAAGGCAAAGATTTATTATTCACGATCACTCCCCAACGGAGGTCGTGATGTTTTGACCTCCGCAAAAAAGAAACATTAAATTCCTCTGATAAGGAAATTATGAGGTTCTCCATTCTCTTAGATACTAACCTACTAAATGCAATGGCTGGTAATTATATTTAAGATTTGTGAAACGTGCATAAATGTCAACGGTTTCATCTCTAGCAATTTACCAACCGCTACTGACGATAAAAATAAGCAATAATTAAACACAATAAAGAAGTAACGGAATGGAAATTTTAATTAACGGAAAAAACTAATAAAAAAATTAAATTAAGGAGAAAACTTAAACCAAAGACAAACTTTCATCAACTGAAGAAACCGTTGCAAAAAGTATAAACTGAATGGTTCCGAATTTAAAAAATGATATTTTTCGAACGCGACCTGATCACGCCCGCCGATTGGTTGGGTGAAAGTGAGAGCGCCATCTATGCGACTAGCTGTGACGTAACGTAGCAAATCGGCCATTGTCCGTTTGTCTGTGGGTTACAACAGCCGGTGATTGGCTAATGAGTGTCTCAAGATTGTAGACTAGGCCGTCATACCTTTTGTATGTCATTAATAGTCCTTAACTAACATCGTGTTGAAAATTACATGCTTATTTAACACGGATATATTGCAGACTTCAGATAAATATAAGGAACCAATTGAGATTTGGAATGTGTGTCACAACTTCACGAGTCATAATCATAACATCTGCGTTCAATTTATAGGTTATCTATTGAAATATAAACAAACTAAACCTCGCAACCGAAGACGCAACAGTGTCATGTTGGCGATGACAACGACCAAAGATTATAAGTTAGCAGAACTTATTGACCTCTTTAAAAAATACACAAACGTGCATCCATAAAAGTCACGTCCTTCCTGCTTCTTACCTACGGAACAATTTATTAACAGCATAGACAGAAAAGACGACAATATTTCCGATTTCATTGCAGAACATTACTTAAGTGCGTTGGGTAAGAATAAAAAGCTCCGTTGCTATTCACAATTTGTATTCCTGCCAGATTCCAGCCGGTCGCTTTACTGTCTTCCGTCTCGAAAGGACTTTGAACTGTCTGAAATTTTACGCACACTGCACCCCGAATAATAATAGAATTTGCATAGTTAAAGTAAAGAAAGATAGATGACGGAATCGAGTGTCTGTGCCCGCGATGCCCCTAGTTGTCACTTTAAAGGAAAATATGGCGTGCATTTTAAATAATGCAATGTTAATTTTTTTACGTTGCGAACCTGTGACTTTTTCCGTCAACACCATTCTGTTTTGTTGATATAATTTTCTGTCGTTGGTACTTATTATTTTATTGGAGTTTTCTCCTTAAGAATCGATTTTCATATATGGGCCCCGGGATAGAAATATGAGGAGTGAATTTTATACAAGCGTAACACTTGTTTTATTCGTAAATAACACGATACATATATCACATATCGATCTAGATATTTCGGTGTTTTTTTTTTTTAACAGATGCGTTTATTTGCCCTTTGCCTATTGCAAATTGAAAGACAATCGTATTAGGAGTAAATCTTAACAGTAACACTTTCATCAGAGTAACACTTTCATAGGGTTCAGAAACTTAAGGCGACGATAACCGACTTTTAATGATTTTATACTGAAGATGACGTCTAAACGAGTAGTGTTAATGATTTGGAAAAAATATATGTTAAAAAAGAGCATTTTATAAATATTTTAATATGGGCATATTTTTGATTATGTTTATATTACATAGTGAAATTAATTTGCAAAGTTAGGTCTAACGCGGATAAAAAACAGAGCATCGCGCAACATCTAAAATCTATCAAGCGATATATAATTTTTCTGAAACCCTTACCATTTTAAAGATCATTTAATTATTGATCTTTTAGTATACGAGTTTTATTAAAATACCTTTTGTTTTATGTATAATAAATGAATAATGCGTTTAATTTGGGACAGCGCTCCTTGATGGGCGAGTCCTATTCCTGGCTGGAAATACGACGCGTTGCGTGAGCTCAGTACAGAACACGCAAGCTAACCACTCAAGGTCACTGTCAAACATCTGCGTCTTAAATATGGAGTACGTGTCTTGAGATATTTCAGCAGCAGTAGAATATTAGGCTGCTTGCTGCGTGCTTATAACAAGGGTAAAATTATCTAACTACATCCATCTAACCAAATATTCCTAGCCATTAAAATTTCCCTAAAGACAAACCAGACTATAAAAACGCCCATCGTACTTTAATTAAAATCTATTTAGCCCAAGTCGGCACTAGCGAAATGTCAGTATCTCCCGAGGGAATCGCCCACGTTGGCCCACGTTAGGCGTGGGCGCATGACGTTTATAAAGGGACTGTAGATGGCAGCACCTGAAAACAGTTGACGAGCTTTGTGTTCCATCCTTTGGTTGGGATAGCGATCGGTCTGATTGTGGTACGAATGGTGACGTAGATGTTATCTTTTTTTGGTGCTGTTAATTAGATTTGAATGTAGTGTGAAATGTCGTTTACATTCTTTAGCGGGTTTTCGTTTGGAATGCTGGCCTTAATTTTGTTGGCAAGGTTATATCTAGATGTTACAAGTTTTATATTTCAATATTAGATTCACTCTTATTAACTGTATATGTATTCTTTAATCTCTATAGCTTTTGTACCTCTTTCTTGGCCGCTTTTGTTAAAACCTTTATTTTCTTGCTTTCAGGCAAACTTTATCTTTTACATAGCTTTAAAACTGGTCGTTCATTTCACGGATACCCTGCAACCACGTATCACCCAATTAGATCACGGAGGCAGCTCATGACACTAAGGACATAAATCATTTCTACTTCGGAAGCCACGTGTGTTCCTATGGGTTCCATACTAAACGATGAACTCTATGAATTTTCACCTTTTGCATTATTTTTGCGTTACGCCACAAATGCATATGCCTATAGCTTGGACAAAAGTATACAATAGCTTGCACACCATTACTATAATATCTTCTGATTGCTAAATGTCGCAACTGTAAATCAATCTGCTTAGCCCATTCGCAAATATGTTGGGGTCCGCTTCCAGTCTAACTGGATGCAGCTGAATATCTGTATTTTACATGGAGCGACTGCCTAACTGACCTCCGCAACCCAGTTAGATAACATGATTACCCTTGGTAAGACTGGTTGCTAAACTTCCGGGATTCTGACTACCCATAACTAAAGTCAAAGATGACATCCATGAAAAACGGATTTACGTGCTTTCCCAGGTAAGTTATAGGCTTGTGTACCTATTACGTGCTTTATGTGTGACGCCCCCTGGGCAGTCGGCCAGCCCCATAATACTATAGTACGCGTCCGTACGAGAAAAGAATGGGGTGAGCAGAAAGCAAGCCACGTTAATTCCAACAAAGCCTTCGATACGATTACAATACATTTTATAGCTTAACAAAGAAGTATTCGATACTTAAGCCGTTGTTGTTATTATTGTCTAGTTAGAACACACGTACATTGTTCATAAAATAAAAGGAATCCATGCAATACTGATTAACGTTATTGTTATTTACAAAGAGGGGGAGAATACAAAACAATAATGATAATACAAATAGTTAAAATAATAGCGTATGTTATCAATACATACGCACATCACCTTTAATAAGTATGATAAGAGGTCAAACAGATACACAGGGATCATGCACCTAATAGTGTACAGACGGATTAAATCAGTTGATACGCAATTATAATCAGTGGCGTACTACCGAGATGGCTAATGATAGAGAATTATGGAAGAAAAAGGCTTGTTTCACCAATCCCAAATAAATTGGGAAACGGGAAGGAGAATGATGATAATACAATTATAATCACGTTGTCAATTATAATCATCATTTTAGGTCCATAAAACGTGCGAAGCAGTAATGCTCGCGAAGGAGGAGGCGGATCGCGTGAGGGAGAGGCAAAGTCCGCGCCCTCACGCCCCTAACTACCGCAAGAGAAGACGCCCTGGGCGTCGGGAATCGCAGGCCGGTTTCCGGCCACCGTAGGCGCGGGCTTGTCCGTGGTAGGTCGACGGCGCGTTGTGTCCCACGCGCGTCTCAAAGAGATGTCAGCTGAACTGACGGGTTCCGCTAGGGCCGATGCCTGCCAGGGTTGCGAAGAAGTCCGAAAGGGACATCGTTGCCCCCGGCAGCATGGCAACTGAAGGAACACGGGTGGGTTTTAGTCAGTAAGAGTCTGACACGTCCTCCCACTCCACCCAGAGCGGGAGAAGTTATTTGATAATTTCCTACCCAAAAAAAAAGGTACATAAAACGTAATCTTTGTGAGCTATTACACAGTAATTTTACTGAAGAAAAGAATCTCTACAAAAACTAAATTTTATCTGGTTTATTGATTCAGGCGTGACCTTGCGGAAATCCATTATAAAATACAATAGACGCAATTCACTCACTCTGCGTTCAGAGGTCGGTGTGGCAGCACACGGTGTTCGAGTTCGCGACAAGTCAATCGTCATCCTAAGGATGCCTCGTTGAGATTCAAACACGTGTCGATTTCTTTCAGGGCTTTTTATGGCTCTTTAGAAATAGCTAAGCGGAACAGGCTATTAAATATATTCACGTCAAACGTATTTTAAAATTTCATCTCCTAAAAAAATATGGGGCAACTCTCATAGGCTGCCATATCTCAGAAAAAACTCACGTATTCCCCATTTCTATGAGCTTTCCTTAGTAGGAGCACCACGACATTAATGATGGTGATGGGCACGGAGACCTGTATCTTTCTAACACTAGTTCGTTAACCTGTAAAGGTACACAGTGGCCCGTGATTGTCATAATTGAATGTCCACTCATTCTTACCGTCTACCGGATTTCTACATTCAGCAAAGATAGGGATAGTCAACCTCCGCGTTTTTCCTACAAACGTGGGCACTACAAAATTCATCAAATTGGGTTTTTCCATTTGGAATTTCTCAGTAGCAGATCACCGCCCAGAGCCTGGATTTGTGCCTTTTTGATGGCAAAAGTCTCGCCTCTTTTGGATGGGACTAACTGGGGAAATGTGGGTGTATAAACTATGGGTACACCTCTGTCTAACCTTCCGGGGAATACAAACGTGATCCTTATCTAAATACGCTCCTTTTATTTCGCCTCCGTTCCTGGCGTTCATAATAAACACAGTTATACAATCATTACAAATTTAATAAATATTTACTCAGTGACCAGGAAACCTGTACAACTCTAAAACAAACTTATAAAATGTTAACTTCATATAGAAACAGGACAACACTTCAAGAAACTTGCGCCAGAGCACTACGTTAAGTTTTGTGTCAGTTTGTGTACATAAATACTTAGTGGCAGCCATTTTACTTTAACGAGTAAATGGATGCTGTACGCTTTAAGAACCAAACAAGTTCTTTACTTTAAAGTAAATGACGAATAGGTTATGTCTGGTGTTAATTTTCCGTCATAAAGAGTAATTGTTCTTTTGTTTTTTCGGAACAAAGCAACGTTTTTCACGAATTGATGAAATGAAAAGATTTTCAAATTCTGTAAATAGGATATCGAAATCACTTTTACAAGTCATATTAAAAAAAGTACTAGATAGTGTCGATTTCCTATCTGACTACCCGTGACAAGAAATAAGGCCTCTTTTCTTGGTCAGATCGTGTGAGGACCACGTAGATTATTGTGTGAAATGTTCTTTTGAGGAAAGAACCACACGAATTTGAGTGGATCTGTCTAGTCAATGCAATAATTTGTCACTAATCTCCCGAGAACATATTGTTCATCACGACCACTTCATTGTCAATGGTATTTGTAACATAGACATGATAGCACTGATAAACAGGTCCTCAATAAGTGCTTTCCCACTCGAATACGTTTTATCGACACTATTAAACTGCATCGGTACTAAAGCGTACTGATAGCATAAATTCAGCTATAAAGCTATATCGATTTTACAATCGATACTCGTTAAACGTATCGGTAAACCGTTACAATTAGTGCTAATGTTCAAACCAATGATAGAAACGGTAGATCAAACGTGAATAAAACGGCATTGCATTGTCGAAAGCCTATGTAAAATCCATCGGGAATTCCGACTTCTATATGAACACAAAACTCATTTAATAAAAGACATTAATATAAAAAATACGAATAACAATTTTAGTGAAAGCACGGACTTGGCAGGAGCAAGATTCTTAATTAACAAGAAGGACACTTTCTTTGAGATAAAACCTCATTTTGATAGCCGAGACTCAAAAGACGTTAGGTAACGTACCTTACTATAAAAGAACAATGGCGGTGATTAAGAGAATAATAGGAGTGGGTATCAAAAAAGACGGAAACGATATGAACAGTGAACTAATTGTACATTGTACACCTACGGCAGCTGCTGTTCTATTGTCAACTGTTGTTGTGTAAGAATTATAAGTTCACGGTCAGAAAGATGCAAACATAACTGCAAGTCTAAAGGTAGACATAGATGTCGGAACCCTACAGGTGACGATCGTTGCTTAGAATATTAAGACACGTAAAATGAAGTAAAATATACAAATGAGAAGAAACAGTGTGTGAAAACACAACACATTCTGGTAAAAAATGTGGTCAGAGCGAAATGCCTAAGAATAGTAAACCATGAAAAGGTCACTTCGTCTTGCCGTAGCTGCCTTAAGGAGCGAATAATCGATTATACTAGGTGACTGGGCGGCAAAACCTTTACAATTATAACTTTATACAATCTGAATCCGATCCATAATCCAGTTACAAAATGATATCCATATTTTCTAAATAAAATACATTTTTTGTATACGAAAACTGTCACGAAATAGCTAGTAACTCATTTCATAATCCATCCATCAATTATATTTAATAAACTGTGAATTTTGACTATAAAGACAAATTATCTGAAAAGACAACAGAAAATTACCTCTTTTTCTCTCAAAGTCAGCCATAACTAGTTTATTTGCGGCATAGACGACATCATTATAAGCTTGAGTAGACTTTTATATTACGGCTTACGTCACACCTGACGCGTTTAGAGGTATTAAAAATAAATCTGAGGATAAGAGTGAGGTTTCATCGTCATACTTTATGAAACGTTGTATGGAAAACGATACACCTGAAAAAATCTATTTCATAATACTTATGAAAGAAACCAAGATCATAACAGAAACGGAGTATAACGACAGAGTTAAAACTAAATCTATAGGCATCGTACCAGTTGTAGAGTATTAAATACTTAATAGATACCTTTTATAACAAAACTATTTCCATTTACTGTTAGTAACAGTTACAAAACAAAGAATTCTCAATCACGACACGACACGAACACTTTAAACATTGTGAATTTCGTAATCAGAAGTTACAAAATGAAATGAAATATCACCACGTTTGTCGTCCAAACAAACAGCGATTTTTTCAAAAGCCATCCATTGAAAATCCCACAGAGCGAGACGAAACTGTATTATTTAAAACTAGCAAATAAATGAACAAAAACGGTTTCCGTCTCGACTGACGCTGGTTTTTTTCGATGTTTGCTCTGCGACAGTCGGAAATGAATGATTCTAAACAACGAAACTCACATGACTCTTGTAGAAATGATATAAAACTTAACATGGATAGAATTAAATACGTATCTACATGGGCCAAGTAGAAAAAAGCAATCAAAGCAAAGTAAATATTTTCCAGAATTTGGTATTCTTTTTCTACCAGAAAAAGAATACCAAATTCTGAAACACCACAAGAAATCATAATGACGACACATTATTATGGACATATAAGTGTCATCGGTTTCCATTCAGACACGACGAGTCCGACAAAAAGCCGGAAGCAAAAAAATAATTCAATGCTACATCTTTGTATTCAAACTATTTATTGACATAAGTAGATTGCGGATACATCTAAGAAGACTTATTTTCGGTATTAAAAATAATGAGCTATAAATCAGATTCATGGACTTTTCCTTAAGGAGGAACCAAGAAAAAGACTCCATAAATACATAACTTACTCCGCTAAGACTGGCGCTTACCCCATAAAGGAAAAGAGCGTGACGATAAATCAATTAGCAATATGAAACTCAACCGGGAAGGTGCATTACACCATATAAGCGAAATATGTGAGCCGAGTCCATAAAACACGAGCTAAGTGTAGTATACAGAATAAAAACATCAATTTGTTGATGGGAAACTACTAATTACGGCAGAGAAACAACGAGAAAGTATGTACGAGCAAGAAAAACATCATGTCCAAGAGGTGATTAAACAGGTTGTTAGGAAAATCACGAACATGTCTTTCAACTTTAGAGACGAGGAAAATTGTCGGTCACATGAACGTAATAGCCACGACCGAAACCCAAAGACAAATGATGCCAGTAATTTTAAACAAGCTGCATGACGTCAAAGTCTCTCGAGATTCGACAAAGATAAGTTTCTGAAGTTGATGTTGCATATGTGGACAAATGACACTCAGTTGTGAAACAGACAGTATAATTAAGATCCCTGAAGAGGGTACACATTCATAATAATATTTTTGGACATAACCTGATTATACCAGCGAGAAGATGTTTACAAGAAGGTAACGTTAACTTTCTTTACGAGTTCTAAAGTACAGCCGTTATTATTTTATTAAAACTCTTAAAGAAGTATTTTTGAGGATTCTTTATGCCCAAATCTTTAAGTTAACTGAGCGGTAAAAGCCTCGCAGGAGCCGTTTTTGTGGATGTAATCTGTTTCAGAAATTGTTTGAGTTGGAACGCTCAAAAGATATCGCTTTATCAAAGAGAATTGTTGATATTTTGATACTTTTATTTCGATCACTTTCGTCTCAGATTGGCCTAATATTGCTATATATCTGTGGATCAGGAAGCATTTTTACGTTCCTTGTTTATCTCTACTACATCTCATAACTGACCTATTTTCAAAACTTTGTGTAAATATTTATTTCTATTTATCATTTTGGTCTTTTTATCTCACGTATTTTATATTGTGGCACATGATAAAATGTGTTGATAAGCCGTGAGAAAATCGATATCGAATTTATCTCCGAGATAATTTTGTGACAAATTTTATGGACGACTATCTAAAATTAGCTCTTCGATGTGTCGTTCCGCGGAAAACTGTGTTATTAGTCAAAACAATAACGACTCTCTTATCAGATTCACGTTTATTTTGCGTGACATTATAAATGTTATGATAATTTACATTAAGTGTTTACGTCAACCTAAAAGTAATTAATAACTTAATAATAACTAATTAAGGTAGTTTCTTCAAGCCCAGATTTTATCTATAGACTTCCTGAGAATTTTCATTGGTATCATTAATAGCCACTTCTTTTCTCATTCATCAGATAGTTAAAAATGTAATAATAACTCGGTTAATGAACAGATTTATGTAAATCGTTTCACTTTCAACTGTTCGAATTTGTGTGATACCGGATCTCAAGGTGATTTAGTGCTGAGATACAGCTTCCTACTCAAATCTCGTTTTAAGCATATAAGTGACGCATACAATCTTCCATATTAAACGATCTTAATTTCTAAAATGTCAGGAATTACAAATTAAATTAAAGGTTGATCTAGAATCTCGTAAAGACAATAACCTGGAAATTGATAACAAAGATGAGATGAATGATGAATCGAGAGATCATCTAACTGGAACGTCCTTACGTCAATCGAGAATAATTACGAATACAATTACAGAAACACATAAATAAAAAAACCTACATAAAAACGACTCAAAGCGCGTGACGATGGCTGAGAAGAAATATATACACTTGAGATCCTTCTGTTTTTGCAACACAACACTGCTAACCTTGGTAAGTTCCAAGTGTTTAATCACAGAATATTTGTTTTTGCACTGTGGACACTTTGACACTGGCTACTGACGTAAAGGCGGCGGTACGACCCGCCGACACTGTTCGATTCGCGAATTTCTGATGCACCGACGCGTGCGGCCCCACTGAACGGCCGTGAGCGACTGGCTTGGTTCATGCGTACTCAGCGACGCGTCGCTTGAGAGAAAGCCACACTCTTGCGCATAAAACCGTTGGATTTAAGCATTAAAAGCGCTGTTTTTGCTGAAAGACTGAAGAAATGCTTTCTAAGAGACGGTCAGTTTCTTTGCTCGATGGACAGTAAACACGTACATATTGATAGGGGAAAAGCAGATATGTCTGACAGGTAATCAAGTGGGTTGTTGCAAGCCGTAACCAGATATACCGGCAGTACATTTAGCTGCGTTATGTCAACACATAACAAAGTTACAGGCCTCAGGACAACTCTGAACATTTGCCATCTGCCATTTGCCATCTGGTCTTCCTGCCCGCATTAAATATGAAGCCTTACAACTTGAGCAGTATGTCCACCTGTCACACAAAACGCAAGTGTTCGTGAATCATTTTTTACAAACAGCCTGGAACAGCTGTGAATCGGGTACAATAGAGCCTCAAGGTGATTTGTTTGCTTACGAAGGTCAATGGCACGGTGATAATAATATGGCTGATGGCACTCACGCACGTACACTAACACTTGATCGCCATAATGATGGAGGTTATTTGCAAGACATTAAGCACGAACAAAGATTTGTGAAACTAAAAAAATAAACCTTGAGCATATTATAATCCGAACATTTAAAGCTGCTTAGAGGATTGTGGAAATGCGACCGAAAGACCAGTCACCATATCGGTACAAAACGACCAATAAACAAATGTTACGAAGCCTCAATCTATAGATCAGTAAGTGAACGTGCGCGGACGCAAGGTCGTTTGCGAACCGGTCCTACGCTGACCGAATGTGGCTGTACGATCGCTTTTTAATAACATTGTATATTTTATTGACCAATATAGAAAATGTCAAGCGACATATTAATTGTTTTCGTTTGTTTATTGGCTGCGACTAATTTGTGGTACCAGTTTTAAATATGGGTGTCTAACTAACAATAACGATAGGTACTTAATTTTCTGTCATTATTATTTATTGGACGGAAGTTCTCCAAAAGTTTCTTTGGTCTTTTAGTCCTTAGCTGGGAAAATTTTACTTGAAAATCATTACAGAGTACTTAATAGAAAGGATGTTGTAAGTCTACGCTGTAAATCACGATATAAATCAAGTGATTTTTTAATAAAAATCATTGTTTAATTCAAATTATTTTATTTCTTTCCTATTTGTAGCACAATTTAAAATTTTAATTTTAAATAACGGATAGATACGATGTATGTTAAAAATCTATTCCTGATTTTAGAATGTACAAATCCAAACATGGAAAAGACTTTCCATTGATGCTGACGATGCGATGACCCCAAATAACTGTCTCAAAATTTTCGTTTCACGCACTATTTGAAGTGGATTTTAAAGGCTCAAGCAAAAAATCTAAAACATTAAGATCTCTTGGATTAAAAACAAATGTGATTTTTTGGTTCCAATCCTGCATCTAAATGATTCGAACGATTGAAAACATTTATGCGGCGCCGGCGCAGCGGACTGCGGCTGACCTACTGCTACAGTTACCCGTTTGAGTAGCCACCGTACAGCCATGCTATTCTCTAAGGATACAGCCTTGTGGTGCAGCGCTGCCGCAGCGGTGAAACTCAGTTTGGTATTCACTAAGCTGTATAAAGCTACACTAGCGCCCAAGGCTGTGACGGCCGTGAGTTAAAACTACCCAACGGAGGTTACGGAGGGCAATATTGACAGTTCTTCATACATTTTGGTATTCCCTAAGAAAAAACAGCGACGAAGTCGCCCACAGCTACGCCCGCAGCCTCGCTTCTAACTGTCAAATACAAAAGCTACAATATTTGCGCGGAGTTTTGACAAAATTATATACAAACTGTACTAATTAGAAACTTATTTAAAAAAAATGGCAGCTCGGATAATTATAAAGATACATTTATTAGAAGAAGCAAAGAAAAGTGATAATTTGAAGAAAGCTCGACAGGCGAAACTAATAAGAAAGTTTAAAACAATATCCCGTGATACAGAGTTTATCCATATTTACAGGCTTTCTGAGGATTTAATTAATATATTGGAAAGTGATTTAACTCCTTATATGCGTCCGCGAATTCGTTCCAGTGGTTTAACCAAGAGGCTAAAGGTTTGTTTACAATTAAGTTTCTTGAGATATGATGGGTACCTAACCACACACCAACAAAAGCTTATTGAATTCCTGATGTTTCAGATATTATGCACTTTATCATTTTTGGCTAATGGAAGTTACCAAAAAATCGTGGGCAAGAATATAGACACCTATATATCACAGACTTCTGCCTCTAGGGCAATCCACGAAGTTGTTGATGCTCTGAATAATAAGAGCATCATTAGTAAATACATTAGATTTCCGCAAAACCACAATGATCGACAAGTGCTCAAGTCAAGGCAAGTATCAAAAGTACCAACATTTTCTTATTAGATTTGTCTAAACAAGGCCATTGTTTAAAATTTGAATGCTTTTACTTACAGGTTTTATGAGAAATTCAAAATTCCAGGGGTGCTAGGTTGTGTTGATGGCACCCTGATTTCAATGGTACGTCCTAAGGAATATGAGGAGAGATATTATTGCCGAAAAGGCTATCATGCCAGGAATGTTTTAATTGTAGGTAAACTGGTGGTTTTTCCTAAATATAATAATGTAGAATTTTATAGAATTTATTGTAATTATTATACTTATTTCAGATTAATGATGCTGATCTTAACATCTTGCATGTGGATGTGACTTTTGGTGGTGCAACACATGATAGTTTTGTTTTTTCAAACACTAGAGTAAAGGAGCACTTGGAAAATTTAAATAATAATGGAGAAATAGTGTACTTACTTGGTAAGTTATTATTTACAATACAATGATACTTAAACACAAGTCAAGATTGCACTTAATTCCAGCTTTATTCATTTATTTCAGGAGACTCGGGATATCCTCAAAGGCCTTTTTTAATGACTCCCTTTAGTAATCCAGAAACTGGAACTCCGGAGAGCTATTACAACAATTTGCACAGCAGTGTGCGGAACAGTGTGGAGAGAGCTATTGGAATACTGAAAGGGCGTTTCAGATGTCTATTAGTTCACAGGGTATTGCACTATGATCCTATAATGGTGGGAAAAATAGTGATAGCTTGCTGTGTTTTACACAACATGTGTAATCGTGCTGGGCTACCAGCTCCTAGGTTAGACCAATGTGACTTAGATGAAGAATCTAGGTTACTTGGAATCCTGACACATCAGGCTCCAACACATGATGATTTAATGAGTGGGCAGATAAGTAGGCGAGATTTAGTTAATCAATTATGGCGAGCACGTCATATATAAAATTTCTAAGTATGCTTTCCTTTATTTCCAAATGTGGAAAACATTTTTAGATAGGATGTACTCACCATAATTGATTAGATAATCATGGTAGACTAAATAGGTATTTAAATTTTTAAGTAATGAAAGTATAATTTGTGAATGTTAATGTAGATATAAGTGCATAGATTAACCAGTATTATTAGCTTCTTTAGATAAACAATTTCAATTATGTCATATATTTAAGGTGTGGTGTGTATATGATAGGTATATTATATTATAAAAATTATTAGACTAAGTATATATTTATACCTTTGTCTTTATTTTTACTAAATTTTAAAATGTGCACACAGTATGGGGCATGAGAAATGAAATAGATACGTACTTATTAATATGTTTTTTATTTTATTTACCATTAAAAACAATATCAAATCAATGGTAATTTATTCAAATTAGACTGAGAATCAGCACTTTCTAACGCCAAAATTACATAAAACAGTCCCCCAAAACGCCCATCCTTCACCACTTCCTAGTGCTTTAGCTGGGAAGAGGTGGCGCAACAAACTCCCCAGCAGCAAAGCTCTCTGTTCAGTTAGAAAAATTTGATTCTATACAATAGTAGGTATGTAAAGTAATTAACATTACAACATTAAATTATTTGCCATAAGTCAGCTAGAACATGCCAATATACCAACAAATACACAGAAAACAACCCAAGCAAAAAAAAAATTACACAAAACTAAATAAGAACCTAAATAAAAACCTCCAGGCATAAAGGGCGTGCTCTCTAACAAACATTAACATACAAAAAAACACTTAAAATTCTTAACATCTATCATAAACTTAAATTAAAATTATAGTAGATCCATATTTCGGGGATTCAATTCCCTCGTCTGATGGATGCACATAAATCCTGCAGTGCCTGGGTCTGCCTTGACCATGACTCACTTATTTCCTTAAAAGTTTCAATAAGGAGTCTTTCATTCTCCAAACGCCTCTCTTCAATGGCCACAAAGCGTTCAGTCAGGCTCACCATTTGTGACTGCCTTTGGGAAGGTGGTGAGCGCTGAATCAAACGGCGTCGTACTGTCCGACGCCTACGAGGTGCTACGAATAGAAAAAATGCAACAACTAAGTAACTAGAGGTAAAACAAATATACAACCATTATATAAGTATAACAGCATCACATCACTCTCTCTGAAGGAATAGATATTACAATGTAGTATACATATTAGATGAAGTATACAATCATGTTGATTGAATAAGGGCTGCTGTAAGAAAAACCTACGGAAAATCCCAACAAATTGGCCCAACCTGGGAATCAAAAGTGAGACCACTACTTAACCAAATTATAATTAAGTTAACCTTACATGAAGTGGCGATTGGGGCATTACTCCTATGACGCACTGCAGGTGGTGATCTAGCCTCAAACTGTAATACAAAAAAAAAGTTATCTAAATGTCCATTATAACATTGTAGGACTTTCATTTAAAACCTTACCATTTGTTCCGTATTAGGCTGGTTTTCCATTGGCATATTGTCCCTATGCCAAGATGGGCCTGGTTGTACATCCTGTAAATATATATTTTTTTGTAATCAGAATCATCAGCCTAATTTAGAATTTAACATCATCACAATGTTATATTATAATAGAATTAACATACTGGTATTGAAGGTGTGGACTGCTCAGTCTGGAGCGTGCCTGCAGTAGTATGTTCTACTTGGAGCACATGACTCTACAAAATTAAATTAGAAAATTATAACTTCACAGTATACAGTTTTCATATTAATTTATTAATGTAAGTAATTTAAATCTAGTAATACCTGAAGTATGCTCTCTGACCCTGGTGTTGTATTTTCCTCTCCTGTAACATCTTGTATACTCTGCAAACAAATTTTTGACTTACAATGCATTGGGAAGTAATATAGGGACTTATGTGTTGAATAATATTTCACTAAACATACCAAGAGCATATCATCGGATACTTCAGGAGTCAAATTAAAACTTGGCCCAGGTTCATTAGCAGGCTAAAAATTAAATGATTGAAAATTTGATTCATCAGAAAATATCATATAAATAATAATAATAAAAATATCATATTTTTCAGGAAATATCTTACTATATATTTTATGCACTTATTAAAACAAGCATAACTAAAAAAACATAAATACATGAAGGTCGATTTCTAGCTCCCTATCACCAGTAACAAAGCTTTCGCCACCCATTATTGCTATTATTCTTTCTTCAATTGTAGAGAGAAACCCTTCCTCTAATTCACCACCACCTGTTCGTTGCCTAGCCATCCGTATTTGACTAGCTTTTTTTCTAATAGCTGATTTCTTATCCTTCCAATACTAAAAAAAATATCCAATGTCTAAATATCTAGAATCATAACATGTAATATACAATAATTATGTTTCACGTTATATTATAGCCAATGTACAATGCGCTGCATCAATTGGGTACCCAATTGATGCAGCTCACCCTATATAGGTAAGTACTTACTGGATTTTAACTTTTTTCTTATGAAACAAACAGTCAAAGTACGCATGCATACCTATACAAGCTAACGACACACACCACAGTAATATAATACATAGGCTGTTAACAAACCTTTGACCATTGCTTCCAACTTTTTATGCAGCCACTTCCATCACTATTTAGCTTGGCAGCTACTTCTTGCCATGCTGCTTGTGTGCGATCTCGGGCATGTGATGTCCGAGGGTGCCCTGTGGCAAGCCAACGTCGCTCTTCCAAGCTCTCTATTAGCATCTCTACTTGCGCACGGGATGGGATCGCACTTCTTGGCATGCTTAAAATACACAACGTTACGTTACAACAATAAAGGTACATACTACCTTACATTATATACTCTATTATAAAACAATAGTTGGTAATTTACATAATTTTATTAATATCTATCATACAATATTATTTGACACATTATTAATAGGTATCCATGTAATGAAAATATCATAATACTCACATTTCAGTACGTAGGTATATTATTTTATACTCTTAGTCACAGACTCGCTGATACAAATAATTATTATACAATTAACATAGGCACCAAAAAGTTTTCAAACTGTTTCAAACCAAATAGAAGTAAAAGTGTTTTCGATAGCGTCGCGTCGTTTGTGATTGTTGTTTTTTTATTCATCGTCGGGCGTTCCTCGTATTAGGCAAAGGAATCGTCATTCAGCCTCAAAATGTAATAATAAATCTACAAACTCATAAAATATAATGATATTTGTTTGTAGTTTTACTCAATTCCCTAAAATACTTAATGATAAACCTCTAATATATATTATAAACCCATAAAACTCTCAGTCGAGATTTATCGATTATAATTTAAAGAATTTGTGTCAAGCCCTTAGTTCGTCTACGAAACAGCGACGGGAGGGAACAGCCTAGGGTTCGTCGACGAGCACAACTACGTTAGAGAATACGGTTTGAATCAGCGCTGCACGCTCGGTCGATCTCAAGGCTGTCTCGACGACGAGCTCGTCGCAGCTTACAGCCATGAAATTGTCTTTTAGAGAATAGCACTGCTGATCGTGACGGACCAAGCGGTTGTCTATCTAGTCTAACAGGTAGACATGGGATTCATACGAGTTTGGTTACAAATATGTTACTCGTTTGATTGTAACAAGTAAAGACAGGTGGATCAGTTCACCTGCCTGAAAAATAACAGATAGAATGCTTCAACTCAGTCAAGCGTTTGAACTACATAAATACCTTTACATTCAAGTACTCATAACCTTGAAACGGTCACATGGTGGTTTTATTTCAACCAAGTGTTAATGAGGCCTCAAACTAATTAAAACAATTATTAATTTTGTACAGTTAAACATTAATATCGTTATGATAACATAATAATGGCATAATTAATTCATATTTCGATCGCGATTAATATAAATGACATTCTTAACAGTTCTTTTAATGAGAATTAATTACTTATTGGTCATTACGTGACGGACGCGGATATCAATGATGGATAAAAACTAAAGATAAACTTTGCTGTCTTGTGGCATAGTTTTATCTGTTACGCGTCTTGATTTTAGCACATTAAAGGAGTTTTTTTTTTGTGTATACGTGTGTAATTTTATTTTAGTCTAAGATTGAAGTAGATTCGCATAATTATACAATCATTACCAAACAGATAGATTGGCCTCTTTGTACACAACAAAGTAGAAAACGTGAATCTTAGATTCTTGTATGTCCCACCAAAACGAAGTCTATTGCCAAAGTACGAAATCCGTAATCTAGGCCAAAGTTACGGACGATTAAAACTCTTTATCACCTACGGACATAAGATTATAGTTTGTGGCCCGACTTAAGAATAAGTGACATCACAATTTAACAGTCCTTATGTTCTTACCCCCGATGTGTTTTGACCCGTCTGAAAAAGTTAATTAATTGAGGTGTAGGATTCACTCCAAAGTTTCGAACTACTTTCAGGCGGGTCCGTATCTTCGTTGACGGTCTTAGGGATCACGTCCTGACTCGAAGGACCAATGTGGCGTAGGTTTCGGGATTCATGGGGTCCTTTGTCTTTTAACGTGTGGTTTTAATTTCAGACGTATAGCCAAACAAATTGACAGAATGAGGAATTTGTCAGTATTCAAATTATGCCTGATAGAAGACATGCATCAGTCAACTGGAACACTATCAGGTACCCTACATCACCTTCAATGAAACATCATATTTAAGACCATCAAGCCATTTAGAGCCAGTAGTTAATTCCATCACTTATTTATGCAAGACGCGTTCCACTAAACTGGACTGGACAGTAACCGCTGCATGTTAACGGCAAGCGGTGCTTTGATGCTTGCAAGGCCTTTAACTGTGTTTTGTTTAGTTACTGTTGGTTCTATGAGCAAGTACTGATTAACGAGAGCCAGAACTTTGGGATTGAGTGATTTGTTGATGGTATCAGGAAAGGGGTCGATTAAGAAGAAGGAAGCTTTGGGTTTCATTGCATCAGTTCTGTTAATTAGTTCATGTTTGTCTAATATCTCACTGACCTCTTTCTAAATTAAGAAGTGTTGTTTTTCTGTGTGCAAGGAAATCGTTAATGGAGCTCTATTAGCAAGACAAATCTTTCTAAGTTGGTCTTTAAAATTAAGACTGCAAGGACCAAATATGGCAGATCGACTTCGCCCATTATTCAGTTTTTGTACAGATTGGGAACGTTGTTGTGAACTACATCTGAGTCATAGTATATCGAAGAATAAACGGAAAGCTTCCAGACTCAAGCAAATAATCATACCATATAAACATGCCAAAAAAACGAACCCACAGGGAAATACATCGTCAAAAACAAACATTTTCGTGTAGTTGTAACAACATGTTTCACCTGTATTTTCTACAAAGTTGTATCTTGAAGCGACCTTAACATAAACAAACCCTTACATTACTGTGGGGCTGTTTTGTGCCCTTTTGATGTTACTACCCTTTTGTTTGTAACCGTGACATTCCTGAAACTAGACACGTCACGCATCAGGGAACCTCTAGTTTTTACGCATAGTACGCATAGTAAGGGCAAGGTTCAAATGTCGTTGCCATTTGGCGAATCTTGGGAAAGGCCTAAATCCAGCAGTGGAGTGTGTTAGAAGAAAATAAACATAGGTTTTGAAAGCAGAAAACTTAATAAAGAAGCTGATTCGGAAATAAGACTAAAATAACGTTAGATAAAAGATGATAAAATTCCCGCGGCAAGCAATAACAAGGAAGGAACTAAAGAATATACTATGCATATTTAAAAAGAAAAGAAAACTTCCCACGTTACATAATAAAAATTATTTTATATAATAAGAAATGTTTACCTTCTAAAGTTATATTAGATTAGTGAATATTCATAAGTGCTCTGTATTCATAAAGAGCTAATTTGAATTCTCTGTGATCTTGAGCCTGTATATTCAATGTCCAAAAAATATTATTTCGGTCTTAGACGGTACCTTTCTTACAATTTCTAAAATAAACACTGCCTTTGTAAGTATCTGATGACTGCTCAATTAGGAGAAAACCCATCTCCTGCCTTGGCCTACAAATTCATGTAGGTCAAACAATCTGCCTATCCATTTTCGAACTATGTTGGGGTCTCCAGTCTACCCGGATGCAGCTGCATACCAGTATTTTACATGGAACGACTGCCATCTGACCTCCACTACCCAGTTACTGGGTAATACGATACCCCTTGGTAAGACTGGTTGTCAGAGTTTTCGGTTTCTGGCTACCCGTAACGATTGTCAAAGATCTACGGATGACAGCCGGGACCAACGGCCTACCGTACTTTCCGAGGCACGGAGGGGTCTCGATATGTAATGGTTGGTCAGGGTCACCCATCCACGTACTGACTGCGGCAGGCGTAGCTTAGCCTTCGATCGATCAGTGCGGCTGGTATTATTTAGCCACGAGCCCTCCAATAATTGATGTAGGTATGTCCTATATAAGAAAATAGCCATTCCACCTGATAATTCATTTAACTTAATTAAAAAACTTATGGATCAGATAAGCAGATGAGTTAAAAAATTTAAACGTATATCTCCAATCAATATCAGAATCAATGCAACATTCGAACGGAACCTTGGCACCCACGTCCTATTTTTCTTAACTAGCAACCTACCTTGGGAATTCCAAAACTGTGCGTGTGTTAACTAGTACAGAATATTCCGATGAATCTCATCAGAATATTCTGTACTAGTTTACTCGTTTACAAGTTAAAACTAGTTAATATTGACCGCAGTAGCACACAACTGTGATTGAGCTATATTTTCCGGTCCGTGGCGAACCGCAGGGTCTTTCGGGACATAAAACTTTAGTGCATTTGTAGTTTGTAAAATGAGCTAGCCTCAAAGAAGTTGTAAACTAGACAAAGCGGTTCTAAAATGCTACATAAACATAGGTTCTTTTTCGTATGTTGATGGCAATTTATATAGAATCAGCTTAGAGTTTGGCTACGAGAAAGAAAAAGAAAAACGAGCAAGCCTTACAGTAGTTGCATATGTTGTGTAATCTCTGACATCTCACCTTGGTAATGAGCAACCTTAATGTTGCTCATTACCAAGGTAATAAGCTCCATTAATGGGGAGGGCCTCGTCAAGGTCGTTTCTGACAACGAATTCAGAACCGCGCGCGCTCATTCGTCAAAACAAATCGCGCGCGCTCATTCGTCAAATCAAATCGCGCGCGCTTCTCTGGCTTTCTGTGACACACTTCCGTCCCTTTTCACGAAATCACTCCCACGAGAGGAAAGATGTTACACATCAAAATCTGCAAAGTAATTCTGTGTGTGTTTAGATATTTGTGGACCCTAAAACCTCTCATTAAATTTTGAAATAAAAAAGTCTTGGGTTTGAATAAAACATAACTTTGAAATACAGAAAGATCCCTTATGTATAAATCTTCTCGATTGCAGATTATCATAGAAATAAGGTTTATTACCGAAAGGTTAATACCAATTTACAAAACTATTAACAAATCCACTTGATCCCTTCGAAAATGATGTCCGAAGAATAACTATGAATAATATACAAACTAATATGCTTTAAAATTCTGTTTGGTAATTAACAAGTACTATCAGCTTTGGGCAGAGGATTATTTTGAAGATTATTCATGTATTATGATCATTCAAAGTTGACATTTGCCTTGTAGATTTTGTTTTTAGATCAAATTCAACTTTGCTTTTTGGCTTACGTATTTTTAACTAAAATCCTCTGTAAAATTCATATAATTTTTAAGAATTTCTCAGTAGCAGTTTGGATTTGTACCCGGCTGATGGCAACAGGCTCGCCCCCTATTACATGGGACTTAAACATAACTGGCGAAATGTCGGTGTACTATATAGGTACACTTCTGTCTAACCCTTCGGGAATTACAGGCGTGATGTTATGTTATAGTTTCAAGTACCAACATAACATTAACTTTAACTACTCCTCCGATATAGATCAAAAGAGATTTCCTACATAAGTATGTCAAACCATTTTTATTACACCTGAGAGTGTTCGTGTAAATATCAAAGAATACCTAGCGGAAACTGTACGAAAACTGTCTCGAATAACAGAATATTCGAGAACGGCGCATTCGTGATTGTAACTGACAATCAAAATTCAGACCACATGGCATGGTGCATTAATTATTTCCCAACGGTAATGTTACAAATATTCCGTATACGAAAACTTCGAAGTATCGATTAACCTACGTACGCACGAGTGCTTTTTTAACGTGACGTTTTAATATCGCGCACTAGATTTTCAACGTTTGACAAAAATCTAAATTAACAGTCACTTCTTCAAATTAGGCTGAGAATCTGTAATTTTTTAATGTTAACATTATTTATGACAGTCCCACAAAACGTCCGCTCTTCACCACTGCCTAGTGTTTTAGCAGCTTAGCGCCGAGTTAAAATCTAATAGTGCGATTTTTAACGCGCTAAATATGCGCTTAGTAGGATTCTCAACGCTCTCGTAAGAAACGTTGCGTTAATAAAGCGCCCGGGCGGACGTAAGCTTACTCTTTGGTGGCATCGACTCGTGCGTTCATTACAGAACTATATCTAATTTCAAGTATTACTTAGATGACATTTGAGTTTCTGAGGGATCGAAATTCGATCAGAATTTGAAGGTGAGGCGGCATTGAAGTAGTGGTTTTCATTTGAACGTACTGTTAGAACATTGTGGCAGTATATTTGGGTTAAGTTTCAAGAAATGACTATATATTTTGTTCCTCAATTGTATCTCTTTTGAATAGACGTTTGAAAGAACTCAAATAATGCGCTTATTTTGCAAAAGATATCGAGGTTTTCCAACAGTAAAATAGTTTCCGGTTCCTGAACTGTTTATTTCCTAGGGGACACTGGAAATAGAGTCGTCAATATCTACTGTGTCCCTTTGTCAAACTTTATGACGTTAACTTCGCAACAACTCAACAGACTCGAGTACATATATGTGAATGCAAGTTGCTAACTTTTAATTCCTTCAGTATACCCTAGGGAAGTAAGTGTGTTGCCAGCATCTCGCCTGTTTCCAAAGGCTTCAATTGAGTATCTAAGTGAATAGTTTCAAAAAGATGCGGATAAAAAAAGCAATGTGAGGGATTACATGGAAGAAAGCAAAACGCTGATATAAGTTGCTGATCTAGCCGATGGCCAAAGAAAAAGACTCCTCACATTGTGAAAGCTCAAATTAATTGCTGACCTTCAGTAATGCAGAGGCACACGAAAATAGTATTTAATGGAAATAGCAACTGGGATTCATCGTTAATATCTAAAACTGGTATCCAACGAAAATAAATGAAAATTAAGATATAGGATTCATCTTTAAAAAAATACCTTTTTACCCGATTACGGCGAAGCAAAATGCGAGGGTAAAATGAACAAAAAAAATATATTACTGCTCTGCAAATACTTTCACGAAATTATAACCCCAAAATAATTTAAATAAAAGTAAGTTCAAAACTAAAACCCGGCTAAAGAAAATATTTCAGACAGAAATCAAGACAGGTACAAAATTGGTAAAGCCGTGCGAACCTATGCAACCACGACTTTACCTAAACCATTTTTGGACCTATTTCTTGATTTTTGTCCGAGATATTTTCTTGTTTCATATTTTTAGAGCGTGATTTTTCAGTAGTCGGGTTTTAGTAGGTTACAAGTCTGGCCCATAAATTTTTATTATTATTCATTTATTCATTCGAGTTACAATACACAAAATTCAATAATCATACATACCTTAATCAAACAATACATTAACATTACAATAAAATACAAAATACTACCTCGTTGTTCTAGTGGTCGCAAGCGCTACTGCTGAGCATGAGGTCCTGGGTTCGATTCCCAGGTCGGGCAAAGTGTTATTGGGTTTTTCTATCTGAAATTTCTCAGTAACAGCCTGGAGTCTGGATTTGTGCCCGGTTGATGGCAATAGGCTCGCCCCCTATTACATGGGACTTAAAACATAACTGGCGAAATGTGGGTGAACCTGCTACAGGGACACCTCTGCCCAACCCTTCAGGGAAACAAGGCGTGATGTTATGTTGTGATAAAATACAAAATAAAAACCACCTTACATACAACAGTTACATTAACATAACATTAATGGTCGACGACTGTGGGTGACGTGCAAGTCGTATTTATGGACAGTCGTGCCTGTCAGCTATCATCATCAGCACGCTGTTGGGGCTGCCGCGGACCCTGCGCACCAGAGAGGTGCTCCGTTTAAGCAAAATTGCATAGAAGTAGTCGACGCTATCTTCGGCAAACATGCCCGAGGGCCTACAGTGCCGCGGTGTAAATGCCCAGTCTTTAAAACTCCGTGACGAGTCCCACTAGACTTCACAGTTATACAACCGCCAACAATATTTTTATTACGAACGACACGGAAATTAAACGAACAAGAATTAAGACTCCATTTCTGTCGGCATTACGTCTTGTAACGACGTTTATGGTGCCAAGTAATCTCTAAAGATAAAAGTTAAAGCTTGACTTAAATTACATAAAACCCAGTTTACATTGGACGAGTAATTAGTTGCTGGACGGTACAGTATCCGCAAGACGAGACTCAATGTAAATGTTGCGATGGAGGCTAGTTTTAAAGGCTAATTACTTTAAACGTAATCTGAACAGTCTAGCTTAGGCAGTAGACAACTGAAGCTAACGCCATTAATGTAGCAACCATGCGGTGCGTTGTTACGAACAAAAGATGAGATTCAAATAGTCATGGTACAAAGTACCAAAACTATGTGAGATTTTTTTTTATAGTAAATTATTATATGCAATATGTGAAAATTGGTTGGAACGCGTCTCTTTTCTAACAGCCCATCCAGCCTTGTTTTAAATAAGTAGTGCAGTAGTCAATCGTATACCTTGATTTCTGGTTTATTTACTTCATAGTGCGCTGAGCGACCTTGAATTAGTGGATCAGCCCGACTGACAGTACCACACTTCGGCACCGTATGTCATAACTGGCAGGAAGAGTCTTCAAACATTGCGGGATAGGCGACGAAAAGACGACGAAGTTTTCCAAACGCTGCAAAACCCAACTGGATCCTTGTGTTGGTCTAAAGTTGTGTCTACCGATCTGGATGACTTGCCCTAGGACATACTCCTTCACAATTTCGAGAAGCTCCCCTTCGATGTGAATTGGACTCGGCAAGACGTGTACCAATGTAAACTAGGCTTTAAAGCTTGACTTAAGTTACGTGTCTTATATCACTTTAGGGTACATTACCGTTCCAGTTATGTACGAGCAGGTCTCAGTCAGTATTACGTAAATATAATATTATGACTGTGGTAGGTACAAATCTATATAACATAACATCACGCCTTGTTTCCCCGAAGGGTTGGGCAGAGGTTTCCCTGTAGCAGGCACACCCACATTTCGCCAGTTATGTTTAAGTCCCATGTAATAGGGGGCGAGCCTATTGACATCAACCGGGCACAAATCCAGACTCCAAGCTGCTACTGAGAAATTTCAGATAGAAAAATCCAATAACACTGGCCGACCCGGGAATCGAACCCAGGAACTCTTGTTCAGCTGTAGCGCTTGCGACCACTAGACCAACGAGGCAGTTCAAACACAAATCTATATCTCTATATAAAATAAGATAAGATTTATTTCTCACCACAATAAAAAGCACATTTTAAAATGATCATAGGACAATACATAATAGATTTCTTTATACTGTGGCAGACTGGTGCCTCAACTACACCGCAGTAACTGCTTCTAAAGGGATGGAGACCTGGTGTCCTGAAATACAGACCTTACGTCTGTATTTCAGGACACCAGGTCTCCTTTTGGAAGTGTTAAGTTATCACTTGTCAATTGGACAATTTCTAGTTGTAATGAAGATCAAATTCGCCAAATACATATGCATTAGTACTGACAGGTGTCAAGAACGCATTCCCTCAACGGCCGGACTGTAAAAGCTCTTTTAGACAGGTGTGATGCGAATGCGGGTGCGATTATGGTAGAACAATATTCATGAAGTTTTCATAGCAATTGTTCTACTAGAGTCGCGTCGCGCCTGTCTAGAGCCGCCTTCAGCCTTTAGTTTTTTTGAGTGTGGGTTTGCCCTTTAAATCAACACGGCGCCGAACAAATTAACTTGTTTTTGGAAACTTTCGATTGTTTAAGAAAGTACTAAATATGTATACCTACTGGATTTTAAAATATCAGCTAATTAATATCTTTTTATCACACCTGCTCTGAAAATACATACTAATTATACCAATTAGAGGGAAAAAACGCCTTTATCCCGCCCTTCAAATCCTTTCATCCCAAGGTATGGAAGTTTGTATGAAAATCCTTCCGACCCAAGGGTGGGAAGTATGTATGAAATTCCATTACATACCCGGTTTTTCTTTTTTTTTTAATTTGTCAGCAGTCATACTGCCAAGAGACTTTAACTGTCTACTAATTAAATTTCAAGTAAATTGTTACTGGCCACATACAGTTTTTTTTTTACCAGTTACCAACCTCCTTGGTGCATACAGAAAATTAAAAACGAAATTATTTTTGTATATAAAACGCGCGGAATCACGGAAGAAGTGGCTGCATGACCTTATGATCTTAGCCTACTCCAGAAACGGGCGAATAAAAAATGGAAAAGCCCGCGCATTTTCGCAAAAACACATTTATCTTTGTGTTTTTTGTAAAATATGGATACTTCGAGCGACAGTGATGATGTTATCCCTAACACACCGCCAGAACTATTAGAGACGGCCCAAGAAGTTGTTGATAATCTGTTGCCGGAAAAATCTAAATGCAGATACAACAATACTTATGAAAATTTCATACGTTGACAAAAGGAAAAGAAAACGACTTCATTTTCTGAAAATGTATTGCTCTCGTATTTTAATGAGAAAGCAAAACAATAAGCTGCACTTTTAATAATTGTACTTTTAACTAAATATAAACATTTCTATGCATTTATGTCCATAATTTTCCTCGTAGGTGTAATAAAAAGCACTATACATCCCTCAGGATAAAGTACAGTTCCATACCTCAAATGGTTTGCGCCCCTCGCAAGCTCGTGGCGCAAATGCCATAATCTCGGTATGGAACTGTCACTTTCTTCCCTCTGAAGTAATGTACTATTACAATGTATGTCCTCGAAAAGAGCGTTTTCCAAGCAGCCAAACTGGGCCGAAAGTGTCACTTTTCTTGACTAGTGCTTTTTACTTTTCTGTTTTTTTTTTTTTTAATTTATTATTAACTCAGTCGACAGCCCGACGCAAACAGTTTTTATTATTTGAGAAAAGTTTTACAAATTAGGTGATGATGATAACGATGGCGGCAGTGGCGATGACAATGGCGATGGCGATGACGATGACGGTGCGCGATGGCAGCGGCGATGGCGATGACAATAATTGTCAAATCAAAGTCGAAGTCAAATTCAAAGTCAAAGTCAATCAAAATCAAAGCCAAAGCCAACGTCAAAGTCAAAGCCGAAGCCAAACTCAAAGTCATGATGATGGCGATGGTATTATTTATATACGTCAGTCATGATGTCAGATGCTACATCATCATCATCATATGCGACTACTGTAAGGTTCGCTAATGCATAGTAAAACGTTGTATGATACACGTGCGTAAGATGATTTCCGACTCGTGTCGGCTTATACACTCGTCGGAAATCACCTACTTTCCGCATTTGTAGCATAAACAACTATTTATGTTATCATAAACGCAATTTTTTGCCTTACTACAATATTAAACTTCATCAGAACTTAGAACCAAAATTACAAGCTACACATAACAACATAACATCACGCCTGTATTCCCCGAAGGCTTAGGCAGAAGTCTACCTATGGTACACCCCCATTTCGCCAGTTATGTTTAAGTCTCCTGTAAAAGGGGGCGAGCCTAACGAAGCGAAGCTAGTTTCCAAATTTAACGTTTAAACAAAGCTAGATATATTAGGTACATATTAATGTACAAAATTATCTACTTTACATTCATGCTTCTAGAAAGTTTTATTACGAAACTAAAGAAGCCGAGATGAAGTGATGAAATAAATATTTTGGATCCATGTTGGATGTCACTGCTGTGATCGAGCGATTGGGAAGTTGCAGATATTAGAGATTGAATTATATATCATTGATTATTATATTTGCAGCCATTACTATCTGTCGTCTAGACAGAATAGGAACGACCTTCGTTTTTAATTATGTCATTATCTGCCTAGCCTTTTCCCAACTGTGGTGGGGTCGGCTTCCAGTCTAACCGGATGCAGTTGATTACCAGTATTATACATGTAGCGACTGCCTACCTGGCCTCCACAACCCAGTTACTGGGTAACTGGATACCCGTTGGTAAGACTGTTTGTCAGACTTTCAGGCTTCTGACTTTCCGTAACGACTGTCAAAGATTTACGAATGACAGACGGGGTGAACTGGTTCACCTGGTTTCCGAGGCATTATTACTTATTTAATTTACAAAAACAACCGTCAATGCGGCTTTATGGGCAAAGTGTTATTGGGTTTTTCCATTAGGAATTTCTTATCACAGCCCGGAGTTTGGCAGTTGGCGGTGTGATACCCCCGCCCCGTGCCTCGGAAAGCACGTTAGCCATTGGTTCTGCGCCTGATCTCGCTCCGGTCGTGTCGGATGGCCGTTTCATCGGACTATGAGAGTGAGGGATGAGAGAGTACACCTGTGTCTGCGCACACACTCGTGCACTATAATATCACTCTATCTTTATTCGTGAACACAGGTATTACACTAAAGATCTTACGTATACATTTTAGTCGAGCTCTATGTCCTACCAATGAATTTGGTGTACAAATATATTAGTTTTTAGCAATAACTCTGAATTTATACAATACAAAGTCACGTTCGAGTAAATAAGTTAATTAAGTAAATGTATTATTAATAAATAATTAATAAATCAATTACAATTTATTTTTAAATGCATGTCAATGGTAAATTATATTAAAGGGCTAGTAATGTTATATTTCATCATAATTGTAAATAATGTCAATTAAATGTATTATTTATAAATAATTAATGAATTGTAATTTATTTTTACATGCAAGTCAATGCAAAAAAAAATCTCCCGCGCCGAAGGGATTGTTGCCGCCGTGGCTGAAATACAGTCTGGAGGACTATAAGTATATTTAATTTAGCTACGAACCCCTCATGTTTATGTTTAATCATCTTCATCATCAGGCTACAGCAGTCCACTGCTGGACATAGACCTCTCCAATTGCACACCATTCAGCTCGATTCTCGGCAACTCTCGTCCAGCTGTTACCAGACACCCTTGCTCATGTTCATGTTTATTATAAAAAAATATATTTTGTCGCGGTAATTCTTCCTTGAAGCGTGGCGAAAACAGAATCCGGACCGAAAGAAAAACAATAGTTGTGGTGAACACGTACCTAATAGTTTATTCTTTGTCGAAACATTGGTTATGCTTTAATCTATCTATTATATAAAAGGAGAAACTGACTGACTAATTGATATATCGACGCAGAGCCGAAACTACTGGGACTAGGAACGTACAATTTTGCACACAGCTCCCTTTTATAATGTAGGGGAGCTTAAGAAGGAGTTTTTGAAAATTCCACCTTTAAGGGGGGGGGGGATTTCGTTTGTATGAAAAATCTCTTATTCCTTGAGTAAAAAACTTGAAACTTGGCACAAAAAGTACTAGGCTTACATGAATTCAAGATAGTATTTCAATTATTAGACGTTGTGCACAATTTCTGAGCAGTAACCTAAAAAAAGTACTAGGCTTGCATGACTTCACGATAGTATTCAATCATTATGTTATGCTACTAATAGGATTTAAATGAGGCAGACAGATAGTTTATATACTGGATTAACGCATAGGATATTTTTTATCCCGGTAGTACGTTTCCATAGACGTTTACGTGTTTTTTTAATTTTTTTTATTATCTTTCTTTGCGTCATGTTTACCGCAAATAAACGTATTTTCTTTCTTTATCTTTTCTCTGACTTCCACGCGAGCTAATACGCAGGAAAAAGCGAGTTTACCATATGAAAGCAGTTATTGATCTGTTTTTTATTTATCTAACTAATTAACCTACACACTTAGCAATCCAATGCTGAAAAAGGTCTTACCTATGCACTTGGTCCTCCACTTTTGGCATGCAATCCAATACTAACTCCTAGCATTCAATACAAAAACTTACCTTTTATATCCACACTCGCACTTCTCAGTATCACACACGAACGGCAAGAATCTATTCGCTCTTATTTTCATACTTCTTACACTCATTTTATCTTATCATTACTACAACAAAATCTACACATATAAACACTTATTTTAAAACAGCAACACACCTATTTTCACTAAGAACTCTAGACGGGATATCAAAAGAAAAGCTCTTTAAGTTTTCCCATGTTCTGCATCCGTATCCTGTATAAACTGTGCGGAAACACTGTCGGTTTATATAAAATCAATAACTCTGTGTAATTAGGTGGGTGGATGTGTCTGTGTGTCCAGACGTCATTGCCAGTGGGCGGATCCCTATCGAGAGATAACGTTGCAGCCTTATCAATGTAAGCAGTTAATTTATATGCAGATTTATTTTGAACACGGATAATAATGGAGGAGATTGTCTTTAGAACCGTTGCCTAGATTCTTATTTGTTATTACGGAGGAAGTAGCTTTATGCAAAAAGAACGGAAAATTATGTAAGTAATTGATCTCGACTCTCGAGTTGCAGGTCGTGCGTTCGAACCATGGCAGGCGCTTTGCTTTGTGTAAATAATTTCATTACCATTGCTCTCAAAACGGTGAAGGAAAACATTGTGAGGAAACCGGCATGTCCTAGAACCAAAAATTCGCAGACATGACAACACAACCGCACTGGGCCCGCGTGGTAGTTTACAGCCCGCTCTCGAAGAAGGAGGTCTGTGTACCAGCAGTGGGAAAATTATAGGCTGATAATGCTTAAACATACTATCTTTCATTAATCATGGATGACTGAATTGAACCAAACGACTAAATAGGCCTGTGTCCAATTCTTTTTTTACTGCGTCATTCAGATAATAATAAAAATATTGGACACGTATTTTTTCTTTTTTGACGTAATCAAAAGATTACGGCGATACATTGAGTTAAAATGTGGCATGACGTCACGCCTTGCTAGATTTTAAACTGCGCTGTGACGTAACAAGACCCCAATCGCCAACTTTAATGCGTGTTTTCTAAGTTATTTTCGATTAATATGATAAAGCAAAAAATACGTGTCTAATATTTTTTTATTATCTGGAAGACGGACTAAATAGAATTTCTTTTTTTCTACCTAGACCTGAAGGGAACCAGTCAGGTGGCCCATTTGGCTTGCTGCATATATTTTCCAAAACACATCACACCTTTCTCATAAGAAGAAAAATAAAACCTACAGTTTATTTTTAACCTCGAAGTCGTTAAAGTTAATAAATAAAATTCTTTAATGTTACTTCCAAAGAACTTTGTGTTCTCATTTCCGAGAGAAGTTACTCTTCGATCGCATTGTCCGGTACAAAATTCCATACCGTTCGTTCGTGTGCCTTCGCAATTATTAATTTTATTTTTGCTACTGGTTAAAAATTAACAAAATGAATCTCAAATAAAGTAAAATTGATTCTGAAGATAAAATTAATAATAAAAATCATGTGTAAGTTGTACATCCAGGTATACTTGAGTCTGCCGGGGGTGCGAAGAAAACCGAAAGGGAGATCGTGGCCCCCGGCAACAGGGCAACCGAAGGAACACGGGTGGGTTTTAGTCAGTAAGACAGTAAGAGTCTGACACGCCCTCCCGCTCCGCCCAGAGCGGGAGAAGTTATTTCATAATTTCGAACCAAAAAAAAAAAAAAAAACCGTATTTCTGAGTGCTGAAATGTTAAACCCTCTAGGCAAAACACTACTGTGGCCATGTAGTAAGCTAAAATCCTAAATTAATATAATAAACGCGAAAGTGAGTTCGCTTGTTTGTTCGTTACGCTTTCACGCTAAAACGGCTGAACTGATTTGGAAGAAATATGGAAAATGGATTAGGACATTGGATACTTTTTATCTCGACATTCCCACGGGATCGAGACTTGGGTGAAACCCCGGGAAGCAGCTAGTAGTTTAATAAATTAAATTCATGGTTCAACATGTTGGCATTGACAAAAGAACTTAAATTGTAACCTACACTTACAGTACGACCCGAAAAAGAATTTTATTTTACTGTAAGAGAACCGACCATGGACATTAATTTATTACATGATCCTAATGATAATTAATCAGGAAGTAAATTAAGTATGTTTGGGCTTCATTTATATAAGCAAATGGACAAAGCGTTGAGCCATCCATTCGTCATAGAAACAATAAAATTAATCAGAAGAGGGATGAGTATTCATTATGCAGAGCGGAGACAAATGGATGGAAGCCGATAACTAAAAGAAACAAAGTTATGGATGGAAAGAAGCGATGAATAAAAAGCGAGCAACTAAATCTTCAAGGAGATTATTGTTGTTTGGAAAAAGTTGGAAGACGAATACTTTGGACAGATTTCTTGTAAAACTGAATTTGGTTGCAAGTAAGCCACGGTTCTGATCATAAAAAGGTAATACACATAAAAGGTGTAAAAAGTTCGATAAACATGGTGTAAGAGTCAATGGTGGTAGGCACCGTACACTATCACATTGTTAATGTTGGTTTAGTTATGGAGTACACAGAAAGAACGACAAGTTGAGTTTAAAGTTTTAAAGGTTAACCAGTTAAAGTGGTAGCGATTCCTTCTCTTGACTAGTGGTTAGCTCCACAGTTATTGTCCGACTCGATGTGCATTACTTAAAACGTTATAATTATAACATAATATTTGTGACGCACTACATCCAAGTAGGTTGCTGCGCTCGTAAAGTAAGTACGGTTGGTGAGAGCGTACAAATGTCTGATGACGTCATAATACTATATTATCAAATACCTATAGCTGTTTAAGAGCTCTTATCAAAAACGAGGTAAACTCCAACCGTTTTGCATGAAATGACGTAGGACAATTTGCTGATGACGTGTGTGGCGCAGGCTCCAAGGACCAAAGTATTCTTGCTATAAGAGCCGCAAGGTACACATACAATTTTACAGCAAGGTATAAGCTGTTTTTGCTTCTTTTTCTTTTCGTGTGATTAATGACTAACATTGTGTCAGAGTTTTAAAGCCGCCAATGGGTCTCTGACTTGGCTTCACATGCTGTCGAGAAATATCTCTCAGGCATGACGGTTTCCTCACGATATTTTCCTTCATCGGTTTTGAAGCAAGAGATAATTATACAATACGCACATGAATCCGAAAAGTCAGAGGTGTGTGCCTTGGATTGGGCTGTTTTTGCTAAAAAGCTGAAATTAATTTAGTTTCCTGAAGTACAGAAGTCAGGTTCCGAATACCTTTTGTAAACACATGCAACTGTGGGATTATGTTTTTTATCGTTTACTTCAGTTACTTCCTCCTTTAGACTCTCCTAGAGCACAGATGCAAAGGTCTACATGAGTTGGTTGGACCGAATACAAGTGACTGCTTTTTCGAACTTTCGAACCGTTTTATTTGTACAGATATTGAATATTCGTCCACTTCAAGACAACTATTGGACTTTTTTGTGGTTGAATAAAATATTACTATAGAGAGGAAATATTAAATCTAATTCTCTCAATAGATACAGTTGGTTAAAAACCAACCAAGTGCGTGCCGTGTGACCACGCTCAATGATGGGCATCGATATACGTCACGGTGAGTTCTCCTCAACGTTCTCCCATACATTCCAACCGCAATTGTGAGTTTGTACGCACAATATTGAGAAATTTACCATGTTATTTTAATACCATATACTTCTTATCGGTTTTCCTGTAGGTAATCTATGAGTAAATAAATCTGTATTTGTATTAACAAAATTTTTGACTCAGTAGTTTCGGAGATATTAAACCTTTCATTTGATGTCACACGAAACACTTTGAATTTATAATTTTCCTTTTTTTTTAAACCGGACTTTTCCGAATGATGAAATAGTAATAAGTAGGCTACATCATAATAAATTCAAACTACAATTAATGACCCAGCCTACATTGAATCAAATATACGAACAGTTACAACAGTTTTGAAGAATTTATTTAACTTAACCCAACCCGCAAGGGTTTATGGTTTTATACTACTACTTAAATACTTAAGCATTCGTCCTCTACCCACTATAGTTAGCAACTTATAACAATCCTGAATACAAAACATTTAATTCGGCAAAGTTAATTTAACAAGAAAATCGTACACAAAGCGGCATATTAGCTACTATTATGATTGCGTGGGCATTCTGCGTATTTCGCCAAAGAAACAAGCCCAAGGGAATGTTTTTGACGAACCCCGGTCCGGAGTAACATAATGTTTTTATTAAGCTCCGGGCAATTTATGGAGGCATTGTTTGTGATGGTCTCTGAGTTTCTGGACATTTGAATTTTGTATGATTTAATTTTAGTAATGTTACATGGATGACTTGAGCGGCCATCGGTCAAAAGATGGACGCTTTGTGTCTTTCTGAGAGAGGTAGAAGAAATAAAAGAAATATTTCTAGTTTTTATTTAGTAAGAAAAATGGCTGAAATACTGAGCACACTTTGCGCGCAGAAAGCAGCTGTTCCACATAAAAAAACACCAACATTTGTGAAGCAATATGACTTAGAAACAGGTCAGAGAATATTAAAGATGAATAAGTTGTGGCCGAAGTAAGACAGACAACTTGAATATTTCATCTTGTGATTTTAAGATGTTAGTTTTCGTCTCATTAATAAAGATGGCTCAATATTCTAATTTCAAGGTTAGATATTAGAATATTTATCAGACAATTTCTCAAGCAGAAATATTAAAATAATTCCTGGCTATTGCTTTTAGTTTCATTATACTGTAATAATTCTAAATCAACGCAATATTTGCACCGTGCATAGATCAAGTATATTGCGAAATCAGAGAGGTAGGTAGGCACAAAAGGCGATGATATCAACGAGTGGAGGTCAGTCAGCAAGTGACTCTAAGGTCGTGGACCGTAGAAAGATGGTCAGTTGCCACATCCTGTCACAATATTAAGGCATCATTAATAAATGGACTGTCGCCTTTCTTATGTTGTAAGTTATTATAGGATATTGCCATTAAGATTTCGTAAGAAGACGGGTACACGACAAAGTAGTATTAGAGTCAGAATTATTAATGAGTTTTCTTGTTTACTTTAAGATTAACCGAGCTTAAGTACTGCTTACTCCTTAGGCTTTCAGAGTTGGTTTTTTGTCAAGACTTTTTAAGATTTATGAAGCCAAAAGAAAAAATAGCGCTAATCCATCTAGGAAGCTTGGTGACAATGGCAATGGCTCGAGCATGTTCAAATGACGTTTTTGAGCTGCTACGAAGATAATTTTATTGTCTTTGACCGTTCAATAAAAAAAATCCATTCGTAACCAAGGACCAATAATTTCGAACAATCTTTCAACCTCACAAAATCTGTCATTTTTATCGTCATTTCCTCTTTTTTTTGTGGGTGGGAAAATATCAAATAACTTCTGCCACTCTGGGCGGAGCGGGAGGGCGTGTCAGACTCTTACTGACTAAAACCCACCCGTGTTCCTTCAGTTGCCATTTTGCCAGGGGCCACGTTATCCCTTTCAGACTTTCCCGCGACCTCGGCATCGGCCCCAGCGGACTCCGTCAGTTCTACTGACATCTCTTTGAGGCGCGCGTGTCGACGGCGCCGTCTACCCGAAATATAAATTTATTAATAAAAAATAATTTAAAATGTTACTATATTTATTAGAAATATATATTTTAATTTTTTATTTATATTTATTTATTAATATATTATTTATATTTTTGGTCATTATCGGACGGCGAGTTACCCATTGCTCACCGTCTGTAAGCCCTCGCCTACGGTAGCCGGGAATCGGCCTGCGACTCCGGATCGTTATTTACACTTGGAAAAACAATGTCGAAGCCCGCATGTTTCTCTGATACTTACTTATTTAAATTATTCTCAAGTTGTGATTACATTTGAGTTTGAAACTGTGCCGGGTCTCACAAGGCTGTTTGTATGTGGGTGGCATATTTACAAATCTGTGGTAGGCACGCCTATTAGCTACTTTATATTAGGAATGGAAACAAGACACCAATTATGGTACTTACCTAGTTCTTTATATTGACATTTTATTAAACATTGTGGCGTGCTTGGATTATTGGGTAGGTAGTACACACGGCTACACATCAAGCTATACATTTCCAGTTTACGCTGACCCCGCTTGTACAGAAATCCTATACAATGCGAGATCAGCTTATACTGGAAATGTATAGCTTGATGTGTAGCCGTGTGTACGTATGTTTGCTGTTTTTATTTATGAGTACTTTCCTAACGAAATCCTATATCCTAACTAATATTATAAATGCTAAAGTGAGCTTGTTTGTCGGTTTGTTTGTTTGTTACGCTTTCACGCTAAAACCGCTGAACGGATTTGGATGAAATTTGGCACGTGGGTAGACCTTGACCTCGGTTAGAACAAAGGATACTTTTTATCCCGATATTTCCACGGGATCGAGACTTATGCGGGTGTAACCGCGGGGTGCAGCTAGTATTGTATATTTTTAGTGTTTTTGTCCCTGTCAGTTTTATTATATTTATCTATTTAATTAATGACAAAACGTTGACATGCAAGCGAACTCTGAAAGACTTGGCTTAATGGAGTCATCCTATGCTCAATTTAATCATCATCGTGCTCAGTTATTTTTTGGTTTCGAAAAGGTAATATTGTAGAAAACGGCCATAAAAGGATAAGTAATGAACGTTTCATTGTAAAATAGCAATTCTAGAAAACGGGTACCACCTACATTCTAAAGCGTAAAGAAAATTGCAGTTTACTGAATCAATCATAGGAAAGCAATCCAACTGACCAATACAGCAAGGTCGTAATGAATGACGCAATAAAGTTACCTGCCCACGTTTTGAACGAGCCTTATGACGTCATGCTCGGGGGCGGGACGGTCTCATTGCCACAATGTATACTCACACGATGCAAAAAGCATGCAGAAGGCATAAAAGGTACTAAACACATAAAGGTAACATGCCCTTCAAGACTTGGACAGCTTGTATCAAACAGTTTTCTAGTAAATCAAGAATCTATTGCAAACCAAAACTTTTGAGAACGCGCAAAAATTCATTTCTTCTGTTACACTGAAAGAAATCGAGCCAATCAAGCATGACATTTTGCTTGATAGAAAAAAAAATGAATGAAGCAATCAAAAACATATTAAAAGATATTATTCAATATTTGTTCTTTCAATAAAGTTGAAATGATCAACTCTTCTCGATATTTTAAACATGGCACATCACAGATTCAATCAAGTGCATGATAGGTTCTATAATAATTTATTTATTGTTTTTAAAATGAAGAAATTATTGTTTGTATAACCACAGAATATCTAATACTACAACCTAAAATATATAAAACAAGCAACCTTTTATTTATTTGAATAATGGCACTTTATAAATACAAATTCTTGTATGATTGTTTATGATCTGTTCTCAGTGTTTCAAGTCGAGACTCGTTCCAGTGTTGCCATATATACATATTTATCTGTATCTATACAGATTTTTCATCACCAATACAGATTACAGATTTAGCATAACTTTTATACAGATTTTCGTCATTTTCGCTTCCTCACATAATCTATGATGAAATGATTGAAAATGTATCTCTTTTTAGTGTATAATAATTTAGTGTTTATTTATTGCCTTCAACATTTTTTTCCCTGTGTTCTGTGTAAATCGTTGTCCCTGGCAACATTTATAGCGTACTGAAGGGATTCCCCGAAACTTATGTTTGAAATGAAACATAAGTTTCGGGGAATCCCTTCAGTACAAATGAATGAACGGAATGAGCAGTATGAAACGATTTGTTTGGTTGGAGTTTCAACTTCTAGTTCTAGTCGAGTATCGCGAGTCGCTAAGATTTCTTGACTTTCTTGTCGATTTTGTGTTGTGACTTGTGTGTGCAGTGCTGCATTCTAAGAAAATTAAAATTAATCACTCTCAGTGTGAAGTAAATAGCTTGTTAATATGCTCGCGAAAAAGTCACGGAATACGCAGCGTTTTAATCAGACTTGGCTGGAAGAAAGCAGTTTTAAATCGTGGTTAACAAAAAGTAAAAAGGGAGAAGATTACGCATACTGTAAACTTTGTTTATCAGACCTTGCAATTTTGTACAGATTTTTCGACCGTTCTATCCAGATTTCTCGATCTGGCGTGTGGCAACACTGACTCATTCATTTAGTAGTTCTTTTGGGACTTTTGGGAGTCTAGAAAAGCACGCTTTTGGCGCGGAGTAAATTAATTAAATTTAATTTTAAGTTATTGCGCGGTTACATCCAATAAAACAAAATTCATCAATGATTTTTGTTTTATTGTTTGTAACCGCGCAATAACTTCAAATTAAGTTTCATTCATCCATTCTTCGTCCGCTCCGCTCGGTGACTTCCCAAGTTCGCGCCAAGTCGAATCTAACTGTGCTGTGAGTTGTGACCGTGCTGCGCGTAACTTAACTACTTATTCCCCTGCGCCAAGTTCCACCTAACCTGGAACTCAGTGATCCTTCTGTGAAGTGCTCTGTAGTAGCTGTTTGTGATGGAAGAAGTGTCCGACCTTCTCCAGGCTTGGGGGCTGCCCGAACTACGTGCCATTTTTATCAGTAAGTACCTACTTAGCCTTTTTGGCAATGATGATAATTTGTTTTCACATCAAATATTCATCAACGATTACTTTGCAGAAAATGAAATTAATATGCAGGCGCTTTCTGCACTTACCCATGATGATATCAAAGAGCTGATTCCTCTCTTAGGGCCTAGATCCCTATTTCTACGGAGCTGGAAAATGTGGAATTCGGATTACAAAGCCTCTTTATAGAATACGAGTATTCTAAGTCTTCCAGGAGACTTGAGCAGTATCGATAATATATCTATAAGTGTAAGTATCGGGGTATATATTTACTTACGCTTTCAGGAATCAGGTAGATAGGTACAACTGGATTACAACTGGATCAAGTTAACTAGGCACCGTTTCATATCAGCCTAATGTGTAGTGCAATTTAGTAAATCTATAGAAAAATGTATTTAAATAAAGTACTACCTAGGTATCTAACTAACATAAAAATCTAACTAGGTATTTCAGGCTAGTGCTTACAAACTATCTCATCATAGTGAGGTGTCTTGAACAATTTGAAATTGAATATGAAGTAATATGCATGCAGTACATCAATGTGGTTACATAATTATGATAGGCATTTAGTTTTTTAATAAACCTCTCATTTGTTAGCGCACGTATCTGGACCAGGCTAGATTTTCTATTGTTTCCTAACTAACCACTGCCTCTGGCACAGGACAAGTTACTGACTTAAATTGAACAATTTAATTTTATTACTAAATCCAAACTTCAAATTGTTTTAATCAATGTAGCTTATCCAAATATTGATGGTTCGTTTTTTACATTTTACGGGATGCTAAGGTTCACTACAACTTTTGCATTATTCTGTAGGGAAGATCCTGGCCAATCATTGCATGCAATAAAAGTTAGTTACAATTTTTGTGTTGGTTACTTATATTTAATCTGTTTCAGGACATTGTAGTTCAAGATCTTAATGCTGAAGAAAAAATAGAAACAAGTAATGTGTCGGTGGCAGAGCAATTAGAAACAAGAGCCCCCAGCCTTGATACAACTTCCACCACACAACAACACAACACTTCAACTACACATTGTTTCTATGTCATTGAAAATAATGTAAGCATATAGTACATAAACTTATTATTTTTTGTTTTCCAATTATCTTTAATTTTTTTTTAGTTTTGTGGTGTTATGCTGTCTTTCTGTCTGTCATAGAGCTGTATCTTTTGAACCACAAAGGTAGATACTTAAAATTGTCTATGGTCGCTATAACATCAAATAATAATCAAAATAAATATATAAGTTAAAGAGAAAAAAAAAAATGTTCAGTTGAGTGGACATGGCACATGGCCTCCTTGATCTATAAAAAAATTAAGTGTCTGTTTGTAATTTCAAAATAACAGGTTTTTCCTGAATGCAGATGAAAGTATATGCGGTACTTATTTTTTTATGTATGTCTTTCTGCCTGTTTGTTCCAGCTAATCTCCAAAATGGCTGAACCGTTTTAGATGAGACTTTTACTGGCAGATAGCTGATTTTATAAGGAGTAACTTAGGCTACTTTTATTTTGACAAATAGGATCATCATTTTGTGCAAAAAAAATGAAATCCTTAAAATCGTTAATACAATCCGATCCAAAGGGAAGTAATATTTTTATAATAATCGCAGACAAAGGTTCCGGGGCATCATACCTAGTGTTACATAGAAACCATGTGTCATTATCACTGAACTGAGTAATTTATAGTGGGTTTTGAGCTTGGTCGCCTATGTACTGTATAATTATTGTAATTAATTAATGGTTCTGTTTTGTTTTTTTTTTTTTTACAGACTCTTCTGCAATTACTTAAAGAAGATTTTGAGACATCTGGTCCCTTAAAGTTTGTTGGGACATCGTTAGATAATGAACATTCTAGAAATCTCCTAGCTTCTGCTATTTGCAAACAAATATTAAAAGAACACAAAAATTCTAATATCACTAAAGAAATATATCACAAGTGGAGTAAACAAATAAAGGAAATTATTCCAAATGAGAGGATTACGACGTACTATATTCCACCATGCGTTACTGCACAAGGTGTGACATTCCAAGCCAGAGGCAAATTGATCAGTCAATTACTAAACTTGAGAAAGAAATATCAAAAACAGAGTGTACTAGACATTAAACCGAAGAAACTACAAACTACTGATGAAGCTGTCAGATTATCACCACAACCACTACCACTATCGGTGAATACTACAAATTCCAGCAACGAAGATGATGATGTAGCGTGGCTCAAGAGCAGCTCAGATCCTTGGACATTAGTTCTTAGCAAAATGGAAAGGAACTTTACAAAAACGTCTCAAAGCATTAAGAGAGTCTGATGACTATTCAGTCGAACAATATTTCAAAGATTTTCCTGCCTTACAAAAACCCCATGGTTGTTCATTGGTAGGTATCTAGTACTTAAGATACTTAATGTAGAATTCATTGCTTGATTCAGCAATTTATTTGTGAAAACTGTTAGTTTTCACAAATAAATTGCTGGTTGGACAGAAAGACTTCACATGTATACAATTAGTATTGATAAACTGATTAGTGGGTGTGCTGGTAGGAATGTAGGAGTCAACTGTTCTGTGCGTAAATTCTAATATTTAACCTTTTGTTTTAGCTTGAAGAAGACTTCAACGCTTGTTACCCTGAAGAAAAAAACAACTTTTATTTGAATTTCCCATCAGTGAAGAAAACTTTAATTGAACTTCTTAAATGAAGAAAACCTAAAGACGTTTACAGCAATGACGTAATCCATTTGGCAGATGGTAAGTGTTATTTTTTGTCGCCTCGGCGAGGGAAAGGAAGGATAATTAATACTATCAATATTGTGTCTATTTGGTATCTAAGATTGCGGTCAAACGACTAGTCAAATATTTACAGCCAGTTTTGATTAAGCAAAATTCATATTTCAGATTCAAGTGAAGAGAAAAGTAACCTTGCGGTGATATTGAGTTTGCCAGAGCTGATTAATCCAAGCATCATTGCTTTACCGGTTGCTGCTACCTCTTCGAGCTCCAAACGCAAAACCTCTCCTCCAGCCAAAAAGAAGAAGGTAAATGATAAAAAATGGAAACCTTCAAAAGCCGAAAGTCGCGAAGCTTTTGTCACAAATGTACAAGATGATAGTTACTTGGAATTAGTAATTGCCAAAAGGCATCAAAAGTTAATTGAAAAAGGCTTTACCCCACAACCATATATTATCATTGTTGGTCCTAATTTATCAAGCGTCAAGTCCTATTTTGTTGTGGTAAACCCCAACACTTTTTATAACTGCCCCAACATCTTGGCGTCTGTAGATGCATGTTTCAAACTCACTTGGTCGTTAAATCTGGAATACTCCCCTTCAAGTTACGGCCCATGGTACTTTATACAAAAAGGCTTGTATAAACTATCCAGTCCCTATGATAAAGGCTCAACATCTGTCGAATCACTATTGACAGATTGTAATTTAAGTAATTAATACATATTACCTACTTTTGCGTTTAAGGCGTTTAAGGCTGTTGATCTCTAAACAAAAATGTTATAATTATAAGACTAAGTACTGTTCAACATATTAGCATACTTAAATATCTTTACGCACAAAGATAATGCAGGGTGTGACACGGCTATGCCAACATAGAAGAAATCTAAATATTGAAAGTAGGAAATTTTGCTGAAAGAAATCTTCATTATAATTAAAAAAACTGCTTTCAAATATTTTTGAGTGGGTTGAGGGGAGTTTGTGGGTGGACAAAATGAAGTCCTCTTTCACCAAAATGTAATTAATATCTTCATAAAAATAGGTACTTTTCCTGCGTGTGTCATGACCGTGGAACACCCAATATAATAACTACTACTGTTCAATTTAGGTTCCTATTAGCATAAGGATGTTGATTTCTACTCAATGTTAATAAGACTGCTATTGTATTAATTAGTTTATGGAAAAATGTTGATCTCTAAACTAAAATAATTAGAAGACTATTGTTCAATTTATTAGCTTAAAAATTTTGATCTATAAACACTATTATACAGAGTGCCCCAAGGCTATGCCACATGGAGGAATAGTACGTTAAAGATTGAATGTAGGAAATTTTGCTGAAAGAAGTCTTCATTGTAATTAAATTTTTAAAAAAAAAAACTGCTTTCAAAGATTTATGGTGGGTGAGCGCCCTGTCGATTGGTGTCTTACAAATACAGTGTTATTTTTACAGAGTGGGTGGGCAAAATTAAGTCTTCTTTCACCGAAATGTCCTATCTTCAATATAAAAGTAAGTACTTTTCCTGCTTGTGTCATGGCCGTGGGACACCCAACATAATACTACTGTTCAATTTAGGTTCCTATTAGCATAAGGATGTTGATTTCTAATTAAGGTTAATAAGACTGCTATTGTATTAATTAGTCTAGGGAAAACTGTTGATGTCTAAACACAAATAAATAAATACTTTTATAATTACTTCTGTCATTATTATTTTATCAGAACTTCCATAACCTACAGTACAGTAACTTTTGAACCTATATAAATAAGTGCACGATTTAGGAGTAAATATCTTTCCTGATAGTGTCCAAAAAAGTACTAGAACTAATCAAGTTATCTTGTTTAAAGCTATACGGGTTGGAAGGGACATCGACGCGAAAACGGTTGCCACGTATTCAGTACATCATTCTGAGCCCTAGCCCTAGCTCAGAATTATGTACTGAATACGTGGTAACCGTTTTCGCGTCGATGTCCCTTCCAACCCGTATAGCTTTAAACAAGATAACTTGATTGATTTTATCAAGAGAACTTTCACGATTTTATCAAGAGAACTTGATTGATTTTATCAAGAGAACTTTCACGATTTTATCAAGAGAACTTGATTGATTTTATCAAGAGAACTTTCACGATTTTATCAAGAGAACTTGATTGATTTTATCAAGAGAACTTTCACGATTCTATCAAGAGAATTTTCATGACTTTATCAAGAGAACTTGATTGATTTTATCAAGAGAACTTTCACGATTTTATCAAGAGAACTTTCATGACTTTATCAAGAGAACTTGATTGATTTTATCACGAAAACTTTCACGATTTTATCAAGAGAACTTGCTTGTTGCTTAATCAACATAACTTTATTGCCCTAATCATATTACTTTATGTGCTCGTGAACAAACAAGTTCCTTGATAGCGGCAACCATTTTTTTGATCAATGTTATCAAGTTTTTTTTTCAGTGTACCGTCGCGTCGTTAGGTTTGTTTTATCTGTACTTTTAAGGACATAAATTAATGCCACCATCAGTGTGACCTCCAGCTACTGGGCCCTAATAGTACTAAAAAAAAAAACAACCGACTTCCAAAAAAACACTATAAAGTGAAAAAAATTTCACCGTGTAGTTGGAAAAATATTTATTTTTCACTCTTTAGTTGTGGTACCTACACCACACAAATTCGAATACCACTACCTACTATGTAGATAACAGTCACAGGAACTTATCATATCATCCACATACTAAGTTGTAAAAAATACGTATTATTGAAGCTAACTCAAAAACTATCTAAGCAAAGTTAATAAAATTTATATGAGTGGTCCCATATAAATTTTATTGAGAGCATACCCTTTCAAACAAAAAAAGAATTCACAAAATCGGTACACAATTGACGGAGAAATGGGTGGACATACATTAAAAAAAAATTAAAACAAAAACAAACATACGCTACGAACATATAACCTCCTCCTTTTTGGAAGTCGGTTAAAAACAAGTTTATCGTGGTAACCAATCGAAACAAAAACAAAAAACCCTACAGATTTGCTTCTATATGATTCTAAATAATTGTCTTTTGACTCTTTTGATCTTAAATTCACACTTACTGGTATAAAACTACGAATGAAGCCTTTTGGACGTTCAAATTTGTAGGATTCATCATCCCCAAATGCTAAACGTTAACTGGATGATCATGTGTATGGCACTCGAAGGCTGCAACTGAAAATCAGCGTAATGTGGTAGTGCCTAGTGCTGCCATCTGACATTAGGCTGAGCTGAGGCCCTTTTGGCATAAGCTTCTATTATTAAATTACTTTTTATGTGCGGTTGGTCCGTGGATGGGTGATCATCTTTACATACCAAGACTCCCTCCGTGCCTTGGAAAGCACGTTAAGCCGTTGGTCCTGGCTGTCATTCGTGGATCTTTGACAGTCGTTACGGGTCATCAGAGGCGCAAAAGTCTGACAACCAGCAATGGGTATCGCGTTACCGAGTAGCTGGGTTGTGGAGGTTAGATAGGTAGTCGCTCCATTTAAAATACTGGTATTCTGCTGTATCCGATTAGACTGGAAGCTGACCCCAACATAGTTGGGAAAATGCTAGGTAAGTGTGGATATTTTTAATTTGAAGGCGTTTATACAATACACGCATTTACTTTCTTTCCTAGGACGAGTATACCTTCTGTTTTCTATCTTTCTGGTTTCCACAAAGAGATCTATTAGTTCAGAAGTGGGTAGTCGAATTAATTTTATTGCTTGTACACACCCACGGAAAAGGTTTTATGGATAGTCGAGCAATATTTGTAACCAAAATCACACGGTTTTGTAAATTGTTTTATGTCTCAATTTATTAACCGATTTATCTTCCACTAGCTGCAACCCGCGGTTTCACCCGAATAAGTCTCGATCCCGTAATAAAATATATCGAGATAAAAAGTATCCTATGTCCTAACCCAGGTCATGGTCTAGTCACCTGCCAAATTTCATCCAAATCCGTTCAGCCGTTTTAGCGTTAAAGCGTAACTAACAAACAAACTCACTTTCGCATTTATAATACATATTAGTTAGCTTAGGATATATAATATATATATACTCGTATTGTATAGTTAGGTGTTAGGAATGTGTACCGAAGGATCAATTTATTATAACATAACATCACGCCTGCAATCCCCGAAGGGTTAGGCAGAGGTGTACCTATAGTACAGTCAAGTCTCATGTAATAGGGGGCGAGCCTATTCCCAATTTATTATAGGTGTAAGTAATTCGGAAAATACTTTTAGATTTTCAGTACATTATCATATTGTATGTTTATATTGAAATAGTGAAATGTTTTTTTTTTCTTCATTGATTTATGTTTTTGTTTTGTCTTCTGCGGTTACACAGATTGTCTACATCTTATTTTATATACTTTCCTGTCGCAGATATGCTGGAAGAGATTTTTTTAGAAATAAGAATTGACTTTGTACGTATTTTTCTGTTCTTTTCTTCTTGTCTGTTTATATGTGTGTGCATAAATGGTTAAATAAATAAATATTGTTGAAAACAGTTTGTTTTACTTCAGACATCACCCTACAACAGCTGTCTGTAACTTACTTAATATTTTTAATATCAAATATTTTTTGATCTTCAACCACCCAATGATCTACAAATGCTATGAGAAAAAAATCATCTTTTATGATGACAACTCAAATGCTTCTATTTGTAACACTTTCCTCGTCTAACTAGCGTGACGACAGTTACACGTGAAGTACTCTTATCAAATATCCATTTCCACAGTGACATATTACGTGACACGTAAGTATAACCCCATAGTTTCACTTTTACGTGGTGGCTATGCAAATCAGTAGCTGCGCACACCGTAGTAGAAAGTCTTTGGTTACTATTTATTTTTAACAAATATGTAGGCATGCATAAATCACATTTATTGTGGCGGAAGAGAAGCAGAAGTCTTGAGAACTTCTCGACATCACGAGCGCATCTTGTTTAGACAAACCAATTAACGAAATAATACTTTCAAGTTTGTTGGTACCAAAACCGACTTTATATTTCGTCCAAAATTAATTTCCACTGTATGCAAAATACAGTTAAAGAAGTAACTCCTAAAAGTCTGAATTTACCACAATCAGAGGTAAAAGTTTAAAGGTAAAACTTCGATATAAAGGATACTTAGATATTGTCTAGCAATGATGTTTCGCATATGTACGACTCCGTGAAATCTTATTAATCCTGCAGGCTATTCAGAATGCCAGAAAGACTTAAAAAGAAAAAAAAAAAAAAAACTGTGGCACTCACGGAGTGCCGACAGAAGTGAAAACTTGAACAATTTTATTGTGCAGGAAATAATGCATCGCGCGGATTCGAGCGTTGATGTCTTTTTAAAGCTGGTGTCGGTAACAATGTCGCGAAATAAATTGTTTAGTCCCATCTCAAACAAGCCCAACGCGCCTAAAGAAGTTTTCACTTCGAAAGTCCTCGAAATCTATCTTTTGTCGATATCTTTGTCAGCCCTTACAAAGAACAAGCTAGCGTAGTGGTAGGCTGACTAAGATACATATATTTGTCCTGCCTGCTGTCCGCAGCTTCGCCCGCGTAGCCTAAGACTACTACTACTCCTTATAACACCACCTATCTGCCAATCAAGTCCCGTCAAAATCAGTCCAGTCGTTTCGGAGATTTGCCGGAACAAACAGACAGATAGAAAAAGACCAATATACCTATACTTTTAGATGCATTTCGTATGCAAGCTGTTATTATGACATTACAAACAGACACTTCAATTTTATTTGTTTGTATATGTAGATATATTTTTATTGAATATCGTGCCACGATTTTGGCCAATAATACTATGGGATAACAACGTCATAAGCATTAGACTGAGATTAATTTTAACTCCTAGACCCTGTTTGTACAGATTACAGAATAGTTACCGATTACCGTACAAGCATATAGTGTTAGCAAGATATTGTTTGTTTTTCAAGAGACCGATAATCTTGCTTAGTCACGTAATGCTGCCGGTAATGCGGCATAGCTGGCATTTTTGTGTGCAATCAACTTTATTAAGCGAGCAAAGTATGTGGTACAGTGAAATTGTTGAAGTGGAATGAAGTTTAGGAAAATGTTGAGAATTTTTGCTGGTTTACGTGTTTTGATGAGGAAAGTGATTTTTTTTACGATGTAAGGTGGGACTTGGAAAAAACTTTAACTACCATAATTCATGTTTCTGAATGACCTCGTCCTTGACACTCCAATAGTGGCTGTAAATGGTTAAATAGAAATAAATTCTTTGATATTGAGAACTTTCGTAGCTTTATCTAATCAGTTTTTTGACGGAAAATAGAGGTGACATTTTAAAACGCTTCTAAACGAGTTGGTAGGGGAAGGGACTAACCTGCTCCGCTGTATGTAATTAACTATCCCATCAACAGCTGGACTTCTATAGCAACCAGTTCCTTCACAGGTGTATTAAACTTGATTAGACAAAAACCAAGGAAATTTACTTTAGTAATCATGAAAAATGCCCGTCCATAGATAAATAACACCCGTCTCTCCATTATTCCATTGCCTACTCTAGCATGCATATCCGGTACGACTCGCAAATCCTTCTTATCTTAAGGGCACGTCTTCCTTACCATTACCGCGCCCCCCGGTCTACTCCTTGATATGCAATGGCCTCTGTAGTCCCATGAAAACACGAGGATTCAGGGGCTAGTGCAAATTTTGGGGTTCATTCGACTTATCGAGTCTAGTTTTAAACCACGCTGGGATCGGTGCATTTCATTCATTCATTCATATTAAAACACTACTAAACGCTATTTTTTTTTTTTGTAATAAGGAATATTATTTATTTTCAAACAAATAACGCTCACGAAATCTTAGGAATCAGAGAGTTCATAAACAGAATTATATTTGAAACGTTTCTTCACGTATTTACTTGTGTATCAAAATAACCATTAATGTAAAGCTATTTTAAGCAGAACCGAAGAACCACAATGCATGTTATTATGCAGTATTCTCCCATGCAATAGTTAATGACTCAACTGAGGAAAACAACTCTCAACTAGCAAGTGACAAGCTGTTATTATTTTTAAACTATGACCTTTAATTACATATAGTATTACTGTAATTATTATTGTACTGCTGTACGTTAGTGTTTCTTTAACTACTTCTTTAGTAAAAGAAGGAAGTAATAATCTGACAGATAAGAGAATGAATAAGCATATATATATAAGTATAATTAGCCTATAATGTTCTCACTCCTGAGACTTAAGCTTCCTCTCTGTGAGAGGAGGCGGGCAGTAATCCACCACGCGGGCCCAGTGCGGGTTGGCGGATGTCACATGTCTTTGAACTTTTGGTTCTAGGACATGCCGGTTTCGTCACAATGTTTTCCTTCATCGTTTCGAGAGCACTATTGATGAAATAATTCACACTAAGTAAAGCACTTGTCTAGGTTCAAACCCACGACACTCATAATTCGCGGCCGTTGGGGAGTGAATACCAGGAGATATTTCCAATATACCTACTATACAGGTGAATTATTGAATGACTTAATAGGTGAAGGTAGGTTCTGTATATTTTTCGAATTTGGCTAATCTGGTGTACCTTTGCCCGTTTTTTTTTTCCGGCAAATAAACAAGACAGACATTAGGTACCTATCTATCGACATTTAATGATGTCGATAGATACCTACCCCTTTATTCATAAACTTTTTTTAAAGTTAAGTAATGATAAGCGACTGTTTAACTATACATTTTTGACGTTTAAAGGTCGCTTAACTTTAATCATCGTTTATGAATAAAGGGCCTAATGTCCGGCTATTGCCGGGGCAAAGGAGGATCATTGCTGGAATTTGTCTTTCCCAAAAATCGCTACAATAACCACTACCATCTACAACACTGTTTAAAGTTTGTTCAATTAAGGAAAACTCAACCGTTCAATTAAGACTCTACCTCCTTCCAAATAAGGTTCAATTCTTAAAAAGTCACACTATTCCGTCAAAAATCCCGATCCAAGTTATAAATCGTTTTTGTATTCCAAATAGAGCTCTCACATAAGATACACGACCACGTCAATGTCTCCTTTATACGCTGCTCGACGTCGACTCGTGTAAAAGGGTCTTTTGAAAGAGCGCGGAGGACCTTCTGACGTCACCGTCGACGGAAACCTTCCGAACAATGGTAATAATAGGCACGCGTGTGGAGGAGGGCTAAGGAGTGAGCGAGAGCGGTTTTTGATTAACGTGTTTGGTCAATGGATTTGTAAGGGATTATTGGGGAAAACATCGTGAGGAAACCTGGTTTTGTGGTTAATATAAGTTAGAAATCGCCAACCCGTCTTGAGCAAGCGTGATGATCAATGCTCATGCCTTCTGTTCGGTTTTGCCCTGCACGACAATAATAGGCTGGTATTATTATTTTGATAACGTCAGCATTTTTATAAATAACAGCAGGTTAAAAGTTTTATCATTAAGAGTTAAAACTCATTAAATATAGTTTGATGGAATTGTTGGCATAAATTCGAATTAAAGTTATGTTCTAGTTATTTTTGCTAATAATAATGTAAGTGTTGAAGATGGCTTTCAGCGCGTCACTTGGACCTCATCATTGTCTGTGGTATGAGAGGTCCCCGACGAACTGTCGAGCTTTTGAAAGGACCTACAAGACGTAGGCACCCTTTGTTTGCTCGGAAACGGTTGTTATGTACAAAGATTGTATGTGGAACGCTATCTTCTATGTAAAGTTACCTTCCGAGACCGTTTTATTAAATAATTGTTAACATGACTCACCTGACGTCATCTTGCAAGTGTTTCAACTCGCTCAGTTCCAGCTCCCGCCTCAGGTTGGAGACTTCACAGAGGAGCATATCTCGCTCTGTGGACACCTTCTCCAGCTCGACCCGCAAGCGGACCACCTCATTGGTGAGATCCATCGTCGCCATCTTGACGACTAACGATAACCACTATCGACACAGCACATCACTAATCACAATGACACCCGGCGCAAAAGCCAATCACCATCGCACATTTTAAATTTGGAACATCACTGAACGCTCACGTCACAACATAAACAAGGATGGGAATTTCGAAACTGTTCACTTTTGCAAAAATACGTCAAACTTTTTCACCGTTCCAATGTTTTCAACTCGCTCAGTCTACATCGCTGGCATCTGAAACAATAAATCATTCCGTTAGGGCCGAGTGAAAAAGAAAATTGCACTGCTGGTATGAGAACCCGAAATATTCAGTTCATAAACTGAGCGGAATACAATGGCAGTCGTATGAAGTTACAACTACGCGGGGCATGATAATACAGCGCTGTGAATAACAGAAATTGTTCTCCCTTATTGGTTGTGTACAGCAGATACAGTTGTTTCTTTACATAACTTTCTTTTATTGCGCCCCAGCGAATGGTAAAGGCATGTTTTTAATAATCTGAACTTGCTTGATCCCACAAGTAGACATGTATTTACATCTTTTTGAGTAAGTTACTTTATCTTTCCATGTTTGCCGACTTCTATTTTTGGCGCTTAGTCATGTCATGTTTTTGTTTTAGTTGGTACCTATGTAAAGCACTTGAAATACTATGAATAGAATGCGATTGGTGATCCATCAATATAAACGACATATGAAAACATTATCTGTTTTATTTTTAGTTTAAGTATCTAAAATGCCTAAAAGTGACGCAGCATTGTGCGTTTAAGTAAACATCGCAGTAAATAATAACAAGGGCTTACATTGGGTACCATTACAGGGTGCGGATATCGAAGCGAAAACTGTTACCATAGATTCAGTACATGATACTGAACCCCTTTTTTTGAGTTGAAATTTTTCGTAGGTAATTTTAAAAAAAATCTGCTGTTCCATACATTTTGACCGCGTAGGTATTTGCAATTTTCTATGAAACAGCAGATTTTTTTAAATAACTGGCTAAACATTTCAACGCATTTTTAGTCAGTAAGAGTCTGACACACTCTCTCGCTCCACCCAGAGCGGGAGAAGTTATTTGATAATATCCCACGCAAAAAAAAGTGGGGTTCCGAATCATGTACTGAATCCATAGTAACAGTTTTCGTTCGATATCCCTGCCACCTTGTATAAAGAATAATGGCAGAGTCCTATGCTGGCTCATCGTTTACATGTACAGTGAGTGAAATTAATTTGTTTATAAAATTGACACTAGCACAACTGCCTCGTTAGTCTGGTGGCCGCAAGTGCTACTGCTGACCGGGTTCGATTCCCGGGTCGGGCAAAGTGTTATTGGGTTGTTCCATCCGGAATTTCTCAGTAGCAGCCCGAAGTCTGGATTTGTGCCCGGTTGATGGCAATAGGCTCGACCCCTATTATATGGGACTCAAACCTAACTGGCGAAATGTGGGTGTATTATGTGGGTGTATTATAGGCCTACACCCACGCCCAACCCTTCGGGGTATATAGGCGTGATGTTGTGAAATTGACACAATAATAGGTTTACGTCCATTTCCGGTGTTATAGCCATTTTCTAACAACTATAAAATGATGACGTTATTTGAATTTAGTGTGGGTCCTTATAATGTGCACATATCGAAATAATGGAATCCATGCTTAATTTTATCGTCGGAAAAAAATCTTTAAAAAAATTATGGATTAAAAAAAATGTAGTCGGGATGATGATGATTGACGTTTTTTTGTTCTTAGTGGTAAAATTCTTTTATTTTTTTAAATACATTGCAAACTATAGTTTTGTATAATTTAGAAGCATTTTTATTTTTGTAAATGTGAGACCATGGAGCCGTTTATTAAGTTATTAAGATGTATGTTGACTTGAAACAGCATGGTAGTTGAGAATATGTCATGCTCACTTAAATGTCTCGCTGATGGTGGCGAGTGTGTTGGATCATTCGATTCCCTACAAAATGGTTGAGCTGGATGGTGCTGATCCACGCGTCATGTTCGTGAACGGGCGCCATCAGTTGAAAGTGGTCATCTCTTATCTGCCAGGGCTTATTTTTAATCTTACATTTTCAATTGCTTTTGATTATTTTTTGTACATTGTTCTCACATATAGAAGCAACAAGAATGATGTAAGTACCCAGGATTTTGTAATATCTAAATTTATAAGAGTGTCCTTGGAGTTTCTTGCCCGTTCTTCTCCATAGAGATCTACGTTTTGGAATGGGCAATTAGCTTCAACTTTCTGACTAACTGACCGACTCTTTGACAATTCAAAAGTGCCTGTAGATGGTTTAATTCAAATAAATGCTTTGAGTTTGAGTTTCATTATTTTCAATATAAAAAAAAAAAAAAATTGAATATTTGAAAAAAAAAAAAAACAAAAATTTTAAACACTTTATTTATTTTACATTAAACAAAAAAAAGAAACATTTAAAACTAGTAAGTACCCTATACAATGGGCAGTCTTACACCTTTTCTTTACAATTATCATTATAAAATCGACTTCCTTATGCATTTATTAACAAAATTCGTTACATTTATACAAATTAGTGTAAGAGACAGCTATTAATTAGTCCCGCAATCTAGTCGTCAGTGTGATTTTATAATTAATTCTCTCTTAACTCGGTTAGCGACGCATCAGTTACATTGCCGGTCGGAAGAATACGTGATAAATGTAACTGTTGTGTGGTGCAAGTAATAAGTAATGATTATTTTAAAACTCAGATATATGCCAGTGACCTGAGTGGTTAGCTTGCGTGTTCTGTACTGAACTCACGCAACGCGTCGTACGTCCAGCCAGTAATAGGACTCGCCCATCCAGGAGCGCTGTCCCAAATTTGACGCATTATTAACTTATTTTACATAAAACAAAAGGAGTGTCGTAAGTTATTAAGAAAATGCTCTAATTTAACATTATATTTTTTCCAAATCGTTAACACTCCTCGTTTGGACGGGATCTTCAGTATAAATTCATTAAAAGTCGGTTGTCGTCGCCTTAAAAGTCGTTATAGTCATGCGGTAGTTACGATCAGTGGTCGGCAAACCGCGGCTCTTCGGCCTGCGCGCGGCTCAGTCTATACAAATGTCGATGATTTGCACCAAAAATTTATAGGACATTAAAAATTAATAATTTACTGTCCTTTCAAAATTATCTTGTTAATTAGTATGACGATGTGCGCAAACCGATGAGTCTGCGCTGTGCTAGGTGTGGCAACACGCTGTGTCCGAGTTCGCGACAAGTCAATCGTCATCCTGAGGATGCCTCGTTGAGAGGTGAAACACGTGTCGATTTCTTTCAGGGTCTTTCTAAGACTCTTTAGAAATAGTTAAGCGGAAAAGGTTACCAAATATATCCACATCATCATTTTTTACTGGATTTCCGCAAGGTCACGCCTGAATCAATTAACTAAGTAAGATCCTACCATCATACCGGCTGATAATAATAATATGATGTAGTAGAAATAGGATAACTCCATGATCATCAGATCATGGAGCTATCCTACTTCTTAGCAAGTTCATTATAGGTACAGTTGAAAATTATCGCTGGCATTTTCAGCTTGGACCACAAAATCACTTTGATTCCGGACGTCGTTCGCCTTGGCCAGACTCAGATGAATGAGTCGGCGACTGACAGTCACTGAGAAATTACTTAATTTTACAATTAACATCGCTCTGGACGTAATGCGCGTGAAGAATCGTCGAGACCAATTCGAGAAGTTTCACTATCAATTTCGTTACTTAAATGGTGGAGCGAGTCTCGCTTGTTACAACTTTTTTCTTTGGAAAAGCATAGTATATCTAGTACTTCGTCCGCGAGGATTTAAAAAAAAAAAACATTTAAAAAAATTAAGGATAAAGGCAGACAGGTGCGACGCGATTCTGGTAGAACAATTTCCAAAGTTTTCATAGAAATTGTTCTACTAAAGTCGCATCGCAATGTTGCATGTGCGAGAGCCTTAATGATAGCTTCCCAATAGTAAACGGATTTTCGGAATCGAATCAGTAGTTTCGAAGATTTACTCCCTATGTATACAAACTCACATATTTTGCCTCTTTATAATACTAGTAAAAATTATGGAGTACATAATAAAGAGTAGGTACTTGAATCAATCTGCCTAGTCTTTTCCCAACAATATTGGGGTCGGTTTCTCGTCTAACCGAATGCAGCTGAATATCAGTATTTTACATGGAGCGACTGCCTATCTGTCCTCCACAACCCAGTAACTGGGAAATACGATACCACTTGGTAAGACTGCTTGTCAGACTCTCAGACTTCTGACGACCCGTCAAAGATCCACGAATGACAGCCGGGACCACCGACTTAACGTTCTTTCCGAGGCACGGAGGAGTCTCGGTATGTAAAGATGGTCATCCATCCACAAACTATAATGGATCGAAACGTGCGGCGTGCGTGTGTTGTTTAATAATAAAAAGTACTTATTCTATTCAATTTAATTGTTCTGAAGGATTAGGCAGAGGGGTTACTAATAGTACACCTACATTTAGCCGGTGATTTTTAAGTCCCATGTGGGGGCGTGTCTTAGCCATCAACCGGACACAAATCCAGAATCCGGGCAAACGGGCCTGTACTGGTATGTTGTTTATGGCCCTGAGAAAATGATATTTACAACGGAATGAAGACCAGTATGCGGTTTTCTAAATGGGACCTGTGTTTATAGTTTGGCGGAAACTATAAATACAAGTCCTCTTAAGTTCTGCCCCTTTTAAGCGCCGACTGTTCCAAGTTAGCATAATTATATGATTTATGGTAGATTAAATTAAGGGTTTCATTAAAGCAGTATGGACGGAATACTTCGGGACTAAAATAAGGACAACACTTAAGGAAATAAGTGTCTATGCTAAAGTGACGGCTTATCGGACACGCGTAAAGGCTCCTGCAGACAGGTGCGGCGTGACATTGGTAGAACAATTTCCGTGACGTTTTTATGGAAATTGATCGCCTCACGCCTGTCTGTTGAAGCCTTGACTCTTATTATTCTGACTTACGCTTAATTGTCCATTTCCGTCGAAACATTGACACCAATTTGAATTGACTTGATTTGGTCAATCACCTTCCTTATTCTTACTTCCCTACTCTTACGATTCAATGGAAAGTAAGTAAGTAAGTAAGTATAGTATATCTTCTAATAATAGGTTTTGGTAATCATTCCAACTGATAGTTTAAAAAGTTCCGGTTTCAAAACTTTAATTTTTCGTGGGAATTTTGTCTTTTAATTCACGTAATACAATCGAGAAGCAAGTGTGGTCTTTTACGCAGTTAATTTAGCAATTTGAGGTCAGTAACCTGTGGTCAGAAGACTTAATTAAAGTAAGAAACTGCTGACTTATGTACAATTTTGGTGTCGTCGTGATAATGAACTTTTGAATGAATGTCTGCTTACTTTACATCCTTGTGATTTCTTCGCGTCTCCTTGGTTATGAACAGTTTTCAGCTGAACTTTGCAATTCTTAATAAGTAGTTGTCAGAAAGTTTTTTTGAAGGGAAAACTTCTTTAGCGGCGTTGTGCACTTTTTTTGTAATGGGTAAAAAATGTTAAACTCGCGTCAGGACACGTGACCTGATCGAAAATTCGTAAGACGGTTAAAAAGACATCAACGCGTTGATTACCGCGGTGCCGATTTTTTTTCAAGTTTTCACTTCTGTCGGCATTTTTTTTACGTCCCCTATTCTATCCCACTGCTGGGCAAAGGCCTCATGGTCATGAAGTTGTAACAGTTATTTCCTTTTAATAAAATAATTCATTAATAAGTAGCAGCCCGGAGTCTGGATTTGTTGTGCCTGGTTGATGGCAATAGGCTCGTCCCCTATTAAAATTAAAAACTTCATTTCGAGCCAGGACTCATAAAAGGTTAGTAACAATGTCCTTAAGACGCAGATATATGACAGTGTCCTTGAGTGTTTAGCTTGCGTGTTCTGTACTGATCTCACGCAACGCTCCGTAGGTACAGCCGTAATAGGACTCGCCCATCAAGGAGCTCTGTCCCAAATTAAACGCATTATTAATTTATTATACATAAAATAAAAAGTATTTTAATAAAACTCGTATACTGAAAGATCAATAATTAAATTATCTTTAAAATGTTGAAGGTTTCAGAAAAATACGCTTGATAGATTTTGCGCGATTCTCAGTTTTTTATCCGCGTTAGACCTAACTTTTCAAATTAATTTTACTACGTAATATAAACATAATTCAAAATATGCCTTTATTAAAATATTTAAAAAAAATGCTCTAATTTAACTTATATTTTTTCCAAATCATTAACACTACTCGTTTGGACGTCATCTTCAGTATAAAATCATTAAAAGTCGGTTATCGTCGCCTTAAAACTACGTGTTAGTAAACAACACAATACGCTGACACATGTAACTGACAGTAGGAAATTATATAAGGACAGTCAGCTGTCATTTTTATTACATAAGACTTAAAATCAACCGGCGAAATGTAGGTACACCACTGCCTAACCCTTTGGGGATTACAGGCGTGATGTTTTGTTATGTTATAATAATAAATTAGCCTTTACTTCTCGCAATGCAGGGCCTATTTTCATGCAGAAAAAGAGCTTGCTTAGTCTTTGCATGTTGAACATTTAAGGCACACACAGGTTCACATTTTCACTCGATATTTTTCTTCAGTCAACGGTATCTTAACAAATGATGTTGGTCCTTTGTAGCGAAAAATATAGTGAACTTACGAACATATCTTTTTGTAGGTTAGGAGCTCGTGGCTAAGGAATAACAGCCGCACGAGTCGATCCATCAGGTTAAGCTACGCTTGCCGGGGTTGGTCCGTGAATGAGTGACCATCTTAACATATCGAGACTCCTCCGTGCCTCGGTAAGCACGTTAAGCCGTTGGTTTCGGCTGTCATTCGTGGATCTTTGACAGTCGTTACGGGTCGTCAGAAGCCCGAAAGTCTGAGAACCAATTTTACCAAGTTGTATCGTATTACCTAGTTACTGGGTTGTGGAGGTCAGATAGCCAGTCGCTCCATGTAAAATACTGGTATTCAGCTGCATTCGGTTAAACTGGAAGCCGATCCCAAAATAGTTGGGAAAAGGCTAGGCAGATCTTTTTGTAGGTTTGTTTTTTAGGAAAATGTAAGAAAAGTGTTGAGTATGAATGTTGATGGCTGTAAGAGTAGGGGAAGACCAAAGACACGATGGATGGACTGTGTGAAAGATGATATGGCTAGAAAGGGGGTGACTACCGAGATGACGACTATAGAGAAGTCTGGAAGAAAGAGACATGTTGCGTCGACCACAAATAAATTGGGATAACTGGAGGAGAATGATAATGATATTTTTATAAGGCCGTAGATTACCTAACAGAGTCGAGATCGTTAACGTTAGCAATCAATCTGCCCTGCTAAGGGAAAGGATTCGAAAGACGAAGGATTTTCGGAATCGAATCAGTAGTTCCGTAAAGAGTAGGTACTTAAATCAATCTGCCTAGCCTTTTCACAACTAAATTGGGGCCGGTTGCAACCGGATGCAGCTGAATACCAGTATTTTACATGGACCGACTCTGACCACCATACCCCTTGGTAAGACTGGTTGTCAGACTTTCGGGCTTCTGACGACTTGTCAAAGATCGACGAACGACAACCGGGACCAACGGCTTAACGTGCTTTCCGAAGCATGGAGGAGTCTCGCTATGTTAAGATGGTCACTCATTCACGGACCAACCCCGGCAAGCTACGAGCTCGTGATAGTTAACGTTAACGTTACCAAAGACAGGAAAACAAATCAAAATCGTTTCATTGGTCGTTTTTGGAAGTGAATCAACACAGTTAGTCCAACTTCCAATTAGCAACGAAATGTAAAAAATACATTTGAATGGATTGTCAGTTAAAAAACGAACGAAAGCAGACAAAACGTGATTTAATTAAATGCTCAGAGGCGACAGCAGTTTGCTAATAAAGTTAGTTTTGTTAACTATGTACTTGCATCTGGGTTAATTGAACATGTGCTGGAGACATTGTGACTAGTTGGGGCAGGAGCTTGTTACCAAAATGCACTAAATTTAAAAAAATAATTAGGTATGACAAACATATGAAGATATTTAGAAGGTGATTCTGATGATAATAAGATATGAATCCGGAAATAAGCCTAAAAACTTTTTAATTTTGGAAATCGGAATATTGATAACGACAAGTATCGAAGCGATGAATGTGGGTTAGAAAAGAGGTAGTATTTTTAATAAGTTTATGAATACTTCAATATACAACGTGTTCCTTTTGATATCCCATAACTCTAGGGTAGGTATGAATGATCAGACCATGTCAAAGAATTAACTGGCATATGAATAAACAATTATTTATGTAAATATCCTTACATGAAATATGAGAACGTCGCATTTTCTTAGCTTTAAATATGAATGATTGGATTTAATGAAAATGACTTTTACTTATCAATAAAACTTAAATTAACTATGATTGTAGTTATCTTCGAGACTATGTATTTTTGGAACACTTGTTCTAGAACTTTTTGTATTATTTTTACTTCTAGCATAACCTTAGAGTTATGTGACATAAAAAGTATCAAGTTGTATAAACAGCTACAATATGATAGAAAATTACTTACTACACAACAGCAAAAAGACCAAAATCATACAACAAAATATGTCACTAACAAGATCAAGTTCACTGAAATCCGTAAAAAAGGAACATCAACTTCTTTCAAAGAAATATTTATATAATAAATAAAAGTTTATAATTAACGTGAACGGATGATAAAACTTTGCACAAAGGGGGAAAGGGTATATGGAGAAAATATTTTTTATCTAATCCGGATAGGCAGTTCTTCAGGGATAAAATCGAAATAAGATTTCATCTCGTTAGCAAATCTCGTCTTGAAATTGAAGCCGCGTTTATATGTAAGTAATTTAATCAATTTCGTTGGGCTAGTGAACGCAAGCGCTACTTCTGAGTATGAGGTCCTGGGTTCGATTCCCGGGTCGGGCAAAGTGTTATTGGGTTTTCCATCTGGAATTTCTCAGTAACAGCCCGGAGTCTGGATTTGTGCCCGGTTGATGGCAATAGGCTCGCCCCCTATTACATGGGACTTAAACATAACTGGCGAAATGTGGGTGTACTATAATAGGCACACCTCTGCCTAACCCTTCGGGGATTACAGACGTGATGTAATGTTATGTATGTAATTTAATCAATTGTCAGGAAAGAAAGTTCATATTTTCTTCACTGAGGAATCAAAAGAGGATGTGACAAGGGCAGGGTGCTAGGTGGAACTTGGGCAATACAATAATATCTGCCTCATCACTTTATTGACCAAGAAAACTTTGGCGATTGACAATGCAAAAATTTAAATGCACATAAGTTTAATGGTTTCAAGTTTATAGGCAGTTGATGAGTTTGACCAAACTAATTTTGCGATTAGATTCCGAAAAAAAAAAGAATTGAAATCGACATTCGAAAAATTCCGAAAATATCCGAAACCCGAAAACGAGATTCAGTCGGACTCAATCAACTTACTTTCTGCAATTTATTTCTTAATTTTATTTTTACCGTCTTTTATATGATCATCCTTTGATCGGCGACGGTTACCAGCTTAAACTTGATTCTCTTCCACCATTCGTATTAAAACAAGCCTCTCTCCAAATGAATAATCTTTTTTAGCTATAAAAGCATAAGCCAAATCAGACGTTACTCTGATAAATATACGAGCTAATTCAGTATAATAGGTTACACGCCCTGCCAATGAAATTATCGTAGAAGCTGCAACTGTAATTATATTTGGGAACACAGGGGGAGTGATACATAAGGGATATTAAGAAATGTTGCATTGCAGCATAGTATTGTAACAAATTATATGGGTATTATAGGTGTATATGTGGGACCAATGGCTTAACGTGCTTTCCGAGGCATGGAGAGGACTCAATATGTAATGGTCACCCATCCACGAACCGACCGCGGCAAACGTAGCTTAAACTTCTATCGACCTCGCGCTTGTTGTTATTTAGCCACGAGCCCTTTAAGCATATGAGTATGATAATATAACAAATGCACAATTAAGTGCATTTGTTCTATTAAATGCCTGTCATCATAAACACACATTTTAAGGCATACAATCAATGTTGGTGCAGCTCTACTTACCCCAATGAATCACAAGCGTCATTGCATATACATACTTTCATATATATTTTATGTTTAGAACATTGCAACTACTAACGCCATCTATGAACGATCTACAACAACGCGTAACTCGTGCGCCGATCAGCTGATAGGTACGATGAAAGTGAATGTTGCGCTAACAGATGTCGCTAGCGGTACTGAACTATCAATAAACGTCAAACTGAGATTTATTTACTCCGTGGGAAGTGTAGTAAAACTGTTAGTCGTGCTGTTTGAGTCAGATACGAGTCGACAGTTGTTAGGAAAGAAATATTGATTCAGAGTATGTAAGGGATTTTATTGGCTTGTTTGTATGTTTTCGGAAGTAGAGGAGTAGCTTGATGTCTGTCATTCATCATCCGGTCGTGTCGCTTACGGGCTTAAAACGTATTCTTTATGTTTATAAATTAATTATTTCTACTGTTATAAAATAAGTCCCTTGTCACATTTTTACTACGTATTATTTTTCAAATAATCTACGGAAAACTATTCACTTGACATGAGAAAAACATGAATAAATTATTGTTATCCAACATTATTGTCTCAATAAAACTATCTAGCAAGTAACAAGATAATAAAATTGCCTATCTAAATCTTAAACCCAATAACTCAACAACAAAATTAAGGATATCTACTGTATCTATAATCATAGATTCAAGCTATGATAAATTGGACTCAACATCAACACTTCCGTTTTAAAAGCATCATTTTTACTACCATGTGGCCCTTCCCAGTCCCTAGTATATTTTGATATTGCTGGCAGTGTGAAAAAATGCTTTCATCAATGTAACGTCAGTGCATCTAAGTAAGTACTTGTAGATAAATACAGTTCATCTAGCTTGCCCTGAGCAGTCTGGTGCGCTACCAACTAGCTGACTAGCTGATCTTTTTATCACGACATAACTAGCTTCTGCCCCACCGTTTCGCATCCCATCGTCCACCCTTGCTATTTCTTTGGTTTCGCCACAGATGATATAATACTAGTATTCCCTTAGCGTTCTTTCTTCTTTTTTTCTTCTTTGTCTCGGCTCCGCGTAGTTTATTCCGATACATTCTTAACTTACATAATAAAAAAATAATGAGGTTTCATCAAGTCGTATAAACTATCCGAAGCCGGGGAGGGTCGCTAGTTTCAGTATATAGTGCTATTTGTTCAGCATACCCTGATCATTCAGCTGCATTACCAACCAGTACCTGGCTAATATTTTTATGGTGGCCTCAATACTATCGTATAGCTCATGCGAACAAGGATGAAGAAGTACATTTCAGTTCCACTACACCGCGTCAGTCAAGAGTCAGTAGCTCGGGCTACTTTAAACAAGTGACCCTTCGGGATTCACTTCTCATGACCGATTGATCCCTTCGGTAGTAAGCCGGTTTTACGAGATCCCCTTTACAAACAAACAAATAAACTTTCCTTTTTGTAGTATTTCTATTTGCATGATATGTTGTGCTTTTATCAAAGTTATATTCGTAATCTGATTATGTTTAGTTTCGTGTATCTTCCGCACTAGCATTATGTTTAATATCTTTGTAAGTATCCTGAATTTCTTCATACATTTTAAACACCCAATAGTATACATATATCAGTTTATATATAACTAGCGACCCTCTCCTGCTTCGTGCGGTTTTTATGAATTCACAAAATATCGAGATTTCTTAGTTATATATAACTTTAATATTAAGGTATTATACAAATAAACCTTTCGGAATAAATTCTCTAAACGATGGTGAAAACCTCATCAAAATTTGTTGCGTGGTTTAGAAAAGCGACTTTAATTTATAATATGTATAGATATGAAGATGTGAAGTATGTAATATGTATAGATGTGAAAAGTGTGGGAAAGGCCGGTCGGGGACGCCCTAGAAGGACATATACTGACTTTATTGGTGATGTTCTTCAGAAAGGCCAAGTGCGTAGTACTCGCAATCGGCGGGAGTGTATGACCAGATGTATGAACGTAAACGAGGCAAAAGGAGTATGTAAGGATCGTAGCAGGTGGCGTTCTGTAGTTTCTGCCTACCCCCATGGGAAGAAGGCGTGAGTTTATGTATGTATGTATAGATATCGAATTTGACAAAAAGGAATCCATTCTACATAGACAAACGTTATAAAACAAGATAGGAGTTTCACTGAGAGCTCCAAAATGAAAAGTAAACCAAGTCCAATTAATCCAGAAAAGAAACGAACAGCTCAACCTCCAACAAATCGAATTCTACCAAAAAACACTAGCATAGCCGCAAAACTAACCGATTCGGCCAAAACCAATCTAGGCTAGTCAAACAAAAAATGCTGTAGCTATACGAAGGCCACAAATATCAAAATGGCTGACATGACCAGCAACCTTCTCGATCGAGAATCAATTAAAAAAATTCCATCTACCAGGTACAAAAGTGAAATTGGGTAGACTCCTCCCCCCACCCATTTCCCGGTCGGTAAAGTAAACATTGTGGAACTATGTGGAATTCTGGAACAAGTGTTCAGGAACACACGCTTTTATAGTTCCGGCGAAAATATATATTTGATGTGAAATGTATCCGATATTAGTTTTAATGGAAGCGTTGCTGATTTTGATTAGGTTTTTAGTTGGAGCAATTTGTGGTTAATAAATTTTCTAAATAATTTGAAATGATCACTATGAATCAAAATCACAGAAGCATATTATGGATGTTGAATGTGAACCCAACGGATGCATCTAATATAAGGCGTTAAATTTTTTTAAACAAGCTGTACGTATACGGGAAGTGGTGCAAAGCTTTCTTTGATCGGTAAGTCAATCCTAACTAACCTTTTCACATATCCGGATTGGTGGGAATCCCTTGAAATAGTCAAATTAAAATTACTGAATCAAAATTCTATAACTGACGCAACAGTAAAAAACTATCATAAACAAGTCAAATACTCGATTTTTATTTTCATTCCCACATAGTGCAATGTACTAGCAAAGGATTAGATAATCTTGAATAATGACCAACAACAAGATTACAATCTCGATAGATTTAAATAAAACAAACGTTATTTAGCAGAAATAAACGTTAATGAAGCTATAAAACTTGCAAAACACATAATGTTCAAGTGAGTATTGCAATGAGTTTTAATTTTAAGAGGAAACGTTAGCAACTTTGAAAGTAGTGAACTATTCGTTCTAGAAGCAGCTGAATGGTTTATTAAAACAGAGCTTGGAAACTTTGTTGTAGCTATTAGCATTTTCGAATCGGATGAAACAATTAAACAAAATTTTACTTAAGTAGTTCTTCCTAACGAAAATCCAGGGTATGGTTTAATTTTCATCTAGATCGGTTACATCAGGTAGGATATATGGTTTGGTGGCTGCAGAACCTCTACTCTCAAGCTGTTGGCGCTTATTGGTAAAATGGTATGCTAGGAATAGTAAGTTGGTTGGTCATAATTTATCCATCTGTCACTTTTCAAATAATCATCAATATGGTTCTGTACCCTAAAAAGGTTATCTGAGATGCCTTTTTAGACACAGACCAGATCTTACCCCGTGTGTAACTCTAAAAGCTTTTTGTATTAAACAAAGCTTGCACTGATTTCCATGCACTAAGCTTCTAAAAAGTTAATTAAAATTCAATAATGCGTTTTTTAGCCTCAGAACCTTCCATACCACACATATGCACAGTAACTTCGTTCGATACAATTAATCATTACTGTACGTCACGTGATTGGCCATACAATATTCACGGACAAATTAATAGTTAATTTTTATTTCTACAAGCTACAGTAATTGAGTTACTAACTAAACTTTTAGAAAAGTGCTGGGTACTTTCTTTTCTTTGATCACTTTTCTTGTTTTAATGGTTTGTTTAGAACTTTTGAAATTAACTGCTTTTTTCTTGGAGGATTTTTTAGAGTTGTAGATGAAGATTTAATTGAATTTGTCTTTGCTATAAATATTACACATAGGTGTCGTAGCAAGCGCCTACACTAGACTAGAATACGGTATATATTAACTTGAAGTCTTGAACACAATATAATATTGTAGTGATTATCAATCTTAGGACTCCGTATATTTTATACTTCTGTTATTTTTAAAGGCAATGGTGAAAATGAATCACCTAAGTCGTAAATCCATTTCAGCACGTGCTCCCAGCATATTCAATAGAACGAAAGTAAGTGTGTTGAAAAAAATCATGACATTATCCTTGGTGTATTGTTTTAAAAGTACAGTGACATTGATTAACTGGGTGGCCGCGACTAAGTCCTGATTCAATACTGGGGTCTCTAGTTTATGAACTATTTTCCAGAACGCTGATTATCACCAATATTACCATGATTGTATGACCGGATCCCATTAGATTCTAAGGACTCAGAATGAAGACTCATGGGGAGGAAGGTCAGGTGTTAGAAATAGGAGACGTTGTCGTTATAATGACCGACAAGAAATAATTATTGATGCACAGAACAATTCCATTGATAAAATCAAAGATGCTTCCCCTAAAAACAGATTTTCTTTCCGCGGACACCAGACGGCAAATTCCTCAAGTATCCGGTAATAAAAATACCTATCTAAAATATAAGCCAAAATTCTTCGCAATGATTCCCCTAAAATATAGCACAGCATGTCATAATCGAATTGATGTGCTTACGTCAGTTTAACACGGATTTAATTGATATATCGTTTGCGCACGCGATGCTTAGTGTACTCGTATACCTACAGCAATGAATTGAGTGGTTCAAGGCTACGTATCAATTGACATGCCCTTATTAAATGAAACAATAAGATTAACTGACCAGAACGAATCACACGCTTATTGTTTTGGAGTCTGTCAATTGAATTAGGGTTTTCATTTCAATTCATGATTTCATTAGCTACTTCTATATTTACTAGATATTAATAGTGGTCGACATTCGACCATTATTCATTTAAAAGTTCATACTAATGCCATGCTACCTTGTCATCTTTAACCATAAACAAAGTGTGTGTCAAACGCATGGTAGTATGTGTTATGTTTTTTATTTTTTATTATTAATTTATTTCTAATGGATATTTTATAAAAATATTAGCTTTCTGCACTGCTTCCCCATATAAACTTTGACTGTACCAATTTTTTTACTCCTCAATCCGCGTAATTTTCGTAAAAAGGGTTACAAAGTTTTTTCTTCACATATTAATAAATATGTGAAGAAAAAACTTTGTGGATAGATAGATGAGTTTTGGTTTTGCTGATAGTTCTTCTATTATACACCAGATTAAGGATATCTTTTTTTTTTTACTACCTATATTCCATGTTATTTGGGGTCGACGCCAAAATTTTCTTTTCTTAGATTCGTGACAGTCAACCGAAAAGCTATATTTTTCCATTATTTTCTGTAAGTTATAAACTACCTTATTGTTTTCCTACAACTTTACTGTTTTTGTTCTGCAGAAACACCTTCAATAATAGTTTATAATGGGTGCATTTGTCTTTACTTACGTTGGATTTTTTCTTAAATAAACGTCTTCCTTTACTCCATTATATAGGACAGTCTCCCAACTCTTTACGACCATGGCGCCTCTACAGGCGTGTCTGGATACTTTTACTCGCATTCCAAATACAGTGGCGATGGCGGCGCGGACGCAGTTTTCACTCGCCGCGACTGGCATACCAAGATGGCCGTGATTTACTACCGGTGGCACGCTGCTAGTTATTTGTAAGGGCGGTTATTAATCGGATGTTTTTATTGCTTTTAAATTGGACTGTTTGAAGTCATTTATATTGTTTAATTTGTTGGGTCTCATGATTTGTTATGACAAGTGTCATTTGGCAGATGTTAGTTTCGGTAAAGTTTTTAGATATCTTAATCCATCCTGAATTATTATTTAAGTAACTACACACAGTTCAATTGTGATATAAGTTTAAAAAAATATTAAATCCATCACTCCGGTTCATCCAGTTAGTCGGTTCATAAATCTACGTTTTACCAGATTTGTTTATCGTACAATCTGATCAAGTATTCGATCTAATTGACACGAAATTTATGTCGTAGCATTCTAGCACCCAGGTCCAGGTCAGACATTAACAAAGGAAAAACAATTGATCATTTACAAAATTACACAGTTCCTTATTGTAACAGAGCTAAACTGCAAAATAGCAGCAAACGTAAATTAACAGTAATTGATGCTAAACTAGATGAATCATACCCACGTGTACTGGATCATAATCCATCAACAAACGCCACTTTACCAACAATAGTCAATCATCGCAATATATTCAGGAGTGTCACCAGCGATTAATCACCACATTACATATATGGTGATACAGACGACCCTATGGGCACAACAATGGAGTTTTATCGCCATTATGAGGATCGGTATTCTTCAAACGTTTGGGAGTTGTGACTGGATTACTGAATAGTATTGTTTCTATTTGCTAGTTGTTTCACTTTCGACAAATTAAAGATGGCTTGTAAAATTAACTGTTCCGAATTTTTTTTGGTGTAGGTAGTCTTCTTCACCTTAGCAAGGATCGGCTTTCTAATTAAGTTTGATATTTTATCTTGGCTTATGTCATTTGAATTAGCCATTTTCATGTTTCATTATTTTTTATTAATCTACGGAGATACTTCTGAGCTTTAGAAATAACACATTAATTTTCAAAACATCTCTCAAACTACATCAAATAGCCGATGAATGAGTTCAGATTTAAATATCTCAAATGTGTGTTTCCTACGATCCCTATCTTTAGATAAAATCGAGCAAAATCCGGACTTTACAGTTTAAGTGGATGTCAGTTACTCTACTGCATACATGAGGATGAATCTCCACATGAAAGTGAAGACAGTGATAAACGACGGAACGGGCGATACGACGTTATTCCGCGAAGATTATGACCCTTGACACTTAGAAGGAATAGAATATTCTCGCTTCCTACCACGTAGCACATTATTCATTCAGAACATAACGTAATATCATACTTATGAGATATGTCGGAGCTAGCAGATGTGGGTGAAATGGGAATCTTAAGTAAGCTAACAAATCTTAATAATATCTCATTGTACTGTATTGTTAAGTCTAATGTGAAATAAGATCTTTCTCAAAGACAACTGCACTTAACGATTCTTCATCAGTATAAATGATCTCAATCCCTCTAAGTCGAAAAAAATATCCGTCTAGGTTCTCTTCTTCAAAAAATTGCAACGAAACAATTCACACCAGTCATGTAGTCAAGTGTTGGTATTCCTTTAGAAGTTTCTCATCACCAAATCAGTGGAGTTCTAGATACTAAGAAAGTATAGTCAATATGAATTAAATTCTGTCCTAACAAATCACGACAACTTCAAAACATATTCTCAAATCACGAAAACTAAACAGTGTATAATGCTTCAGAAATCCAGATCTGCCTAGCTTTTTCCTGTGTTGGGGACGGCTTACAGTGTAACCAGATGCAGCTGAATAACAATATTTTGCATCGAGTGACTGTCTATCTGACCTCCACAACCCAGTCACTGGGTGATACGATACCCCTTGGTAAGACTGTTTGTCAGACTTTCGGGTTTCTGACGACCTGTAACGACTGTAAAAAATCCAAGAATGACAGCCAGAACCAACGGCTTAACATGCTTTCCGAGGCACGGACGTGTCTCGGTATGTAAAGATGCTCACCCATTCACGGACCGACCGCGGCAAGCGTAGCTTAACCTGATCGATCAACCCGTGCGGCTGTTATTACTTAGTCACAAGCCCCGTGGGTTCAGAAATACTTGTACCAATAAACGGGACAATCCTTAAAAGTTGCTCTACAACCTCCGCAATAGATAATTCAAAAAGGTTACGTGCCAAAAGGTGAAACCACGAGGTGGTTTATAATATTGTAACGTTAACAGCCCTTCCGTTTTTATTATATGTACTGACAAATTCAGCAAGGTTTTCTTCGAACAGTCAACCGCACGTAAATGGTAAGAATTTAACATTGACCTTTATGCCGTAGCTGTAAAGGTGATTTTCGTAGTGTTACCTCTGATGTACGGGTACTGTACCAAGCCTATAGAGTATTATATGAAAGATAAACAAAAAGACATGCCTCCTACTTAAGGTTGTTATTTCTTGGTGAAAAGTGAACTGTGATTTTGTTATCAAATTGTTTTGGTTTTAGCTTTATTGTGTTGGAATTTATAACATCTATTTTGGTATCGAAATTTCCTTATTCCTGTTTAGAAACGTTATTTCGTGTATCACATAGAGAGTTGGTTTTACGCCACAAGAGTTTCTGTATCTTTTTTATGGAACCCCATCATCGCCTCGAGATGGTCACGACAAGAGGTAACTTGTTCTATATTTAGTCAACGCTACACGGCGCTATAAACCGGTAAGTGTCAGTTATGACATCATCTCATAAGTAGGATATCGATCACACCTCATTTGTAAAGAAACCGCCTTTACTGGTCTTTCGAACTTTATAACCGACAAATAGAAGGATTCCGTTTTTTTGCATGCCTGTTTATTAGATCATCATTTGTTCTTTGGTTTTATTTACATTTTCTAGGTGCGCGAGCCTTTACTCTTAGATGGCAATACTAGAAGCTGGGGTTATAGAACGAACGCTATTTGCAAAGCCAAAGATATAGACAAGACGTTAATTTCCTACGTACGGAAACGTCGATGTAATGAACTGGTTTTCCATATTCATAATATTGTCATTCTCATACACTTCATGAAAGTGACTATGGAGTTTCAGTTTGCAGATTCACAAACCTTGAAAACTGTACTGACATTCGAATCTTAAATAATTCCTATTTTGGGGTCCTAAAAATCAAGAAACTGCGTCCAACTTGGATGTAGTGCTCGCTCGGCTCGCGCGCGGCTGGTCACTGTTCTAACCTAACTTATTTGGTCGGGGTGGTTCAATTATTAAAGAAGGGCAGGCGCAGTAGCGCAAAATATATTTAGATGGTCATTAATTTCAAAAAGTGTCCATCATTAGAAGGTCAATAAGTTTTTAGTGGATCATTTAAATATTTCCCCATAAATATCACCAACCTGTTGTCCTACAAATCATTGTTTACCATTGTTACTACTATCGTGGTTAAGAACTGACGATAAAAATAATGTGGCTTTAACAGTCTGTTGATACTTAGCGGTAATTCTGAGCACTCGAGTGTTTACCTTAATGGTTTACGAGCATCAAGGGAATCTTATTCAATTGAGTGGCCATTAAAGTGGTGTAATGCATACTTGCCTTTCGTAGAAATGTGGTTTGTTCTGCTGCTTTGAATTCCGGAGTACCTGCAAATAATGGAAATGATTTGGTCAGTTTTCAAAATCATGTCGTTCTAGATGCTACGCTTCATCACCAGTATCAATTGTCAACTTCTTGAGCTACAGCTGCGTATAAGCCTCATGTTTTGTTATGCTTCCCTGGTACTTGTGTCCTTATTTGGCTACTAGAGTTCCTCCGATACTATCAACTCCTTTGGTAATATTTTCCCAGGTTTATAGCCATAATATTGATCTGTGATCAAAATCAAATATCTTATAGACTTTATGATTTCATTTAACAAAGTGTTGGGAAGCTTGGATATTACAAAGCTGCATATTATGTAAATTAATTGACACAGTTTGTAAAAGGATATTACAAACATATCATCAAACAACGACACATCATATTATCTTATGCTTTAGATTATATCTTGTGGTTGAGCTTACTTTCATAATGTTATGAGAGGTAGCTTTAAATTCACTTGGGAACTGAATAATCCGGACTATTATTTCAGATTACATGTCCATGTTAAGCTAGTTTTTGGATTGGCAACACTGAGATGGCTGTCTTTGGTGTAATATCAGTCACAAATCTTTATAGATGTTGGTAAACATTTCATTTCATCCTGTTTCAGGATTAGTTGTCGACTTAATAATAGGGATTAAGACTTTTTTTTTTTGTCCGCCAGTTAGATTATTTTAAAAAATTGGACGTGTGTTTTATTTTTTTAGGTAATCAAAAGATTACGGCGATACATTGAGTTAAAATGTGCCATGACGTTACGAGTATGTAGACTTTTTACGTACTTGTGACGTAGCAACCCTCACTCCCCAACTTTAATGCGTTTGACTGACGGACTAAATACAATACATTATTTATTTTTTACCCGATATCATCCCTATTCTTTTGCTTTCCAATAGAACATGCGCGGTCCCACGCGTTACTTTATCTTATGTGTAAAAATATATATTTTTTATTACTGAATAAATAATTTTGTTCCATATTTTATACTTCCCTAAGGATTTAAATCAAATAGCAGAATATGCAAATAAAGTTCGCATATATGCATTATCAGTATTGGTGTATCTCTTCATTATGAATTGAATTGTCCACACACATTGATTGTTCATTGTTTGTCAACAACACGAGTTTGTTTACTATGAACAACAATAGTATAGTGATTGTACCGCTATTGCAAACATAATATTGTGTACTGAAGTGACCTAACTGACTCAATTTATTTAATCAATTTAGGCAGAACAATGAGCTGTCTAGATCTTGCTCTAGCTCTCACCCCAATTTCCGTTAAGTCAACGATAGACAACCAATGGAAGGCTTCGTCAATCTACTCCTCCATCGTGTCGATGGCACGATAGTGTATTCAATTTTGTTGATCCAAACTTCGCCACTTCGCCATAGTTTTAGTCATTTTGAGTTCTCTTTCATCAGTTCCTGAAGCTGTGTCGAAACAGTACTTCCTTGCCCATACCATTCGATCCGCCCGCTCAAAATCCCCTACTTCAACATGAGCTGCCTTGGCTAGCCTGGAAGTTTTTAAACCGACACGGGTTGGTCGAAGCAAGGAAAACCTGTTCCGGTGGAGATTCATAGAGCACTCCGCTTTGGAGTGTAAATGTAGTGTTGTTCCACATAAGATGGTACACGTAATCGTGTCCTGCGTGTCCTGTTGTCTGTACGCTACAGGATGGTTGAAAACTTGTAGCCAAATTTTGTGCCGACTTTTTTGGACGTAACCTAATTGTTTATTACAAAGATGAACCCCTCTTGATCGTAATAAAGCATTTTTTTGAATTGAAGGTTAATTGAAATAATTAAATAAATAACTTATCTCATTATATCAGCTTCTTGTGTGTCATCACTTTCAGCCAGTAATTTACCTTCTCTATAGATACTAGCATAACGAACGATTATGCTAGTATCTATAGATACTCACTCATCACTTTAATTAAGTAAACATAAATGGACAAAAACTATAAGCATAACAGGCCACATTACCAAGCTTTTTTAAACGACTTAAAAAGGAGGAGGGTCTATATTCGTCAGTATGTATACACAAAAAAAAAAAAATTTTTCATCGATATTTTCATTTGTGGACCGAATTTGAAAACTCTTTTTTGTTTGAAAGGTGGTCCCATATAATTTGTTTTAACTTAGCTTGAGTAGTTTTTGAGTTAGCTTTAATAATGCGTAATCTGCGATAACAATTTATTTGCCAAACATGTAATCAAACATGTTTTTTAGGAAAGAAAACTGTTGCTAGTTTCGGCAAAAAACCGAGTTTCGGTTCAATTTTTGTTTCGGCGGCAAACCTACCAAATCTACGCTCGAAACCGAAACTGCATTCGGGAGTTCTCGCGCTGTGATCGATCATGTTCGGCGCGTTAAATTCCATCCAAGCGAGTAAGCGACGAAGATATTTTGCCGCGTCCACGTGCCTAATCATGTCGTGACTGGCTTGTGTTTGCAGTTCGTTTTGATTTCTGTGAGTTTTCGTGTGATTTTAGTAATTTATATAAAAAAATAAAGACTGAATGATTAAAATAACGTTTTCTTTATTTCCCTCAAAACATGATCCTTGTAAGGAAGTTTCGGTTTCGGTTTCGGCCGAAACTGAGACTTGCCGAAATTCGCTTTGGGTTTCGGTAGTAAAAACCAGTTTCGGTCGGACATTAAAAAACTGTAATGGCCACACATAACGTTCAGTTTGCGCTACAACTTCATAAGTTTTATGACTTTTTCAACAGTACTAGTTAGTCTAGAATCAACTTTATTTACACTTACATAAAGTTGATGTTTGTTTAAGTGGAAAAAAACACCAGTTGGCAACAAGGTTATAATTTGATTTAGGTATATTTTTCACTAAGTGTATGTGCATGATGTTATAATAACTTCCTTTCACTGCTATTTACATAGCAAGTAGTAGTATACGAATTTGTGTGGGGGGTGGTACCACAATTAAAAGTGAAAAATTAAAAATGTTTTTACTAAATAAAAAAACAACTGACTTCCAACTTCTTTTTTATTAACTTGTTTTTCGTTGCGGGTTCAAAACTACGCTTAATCTGGCGTAAAATGAATTAACAACGTCGAGATTCACTATCTTGTTAGCAATTCTTTTAACTATTGAGCAATTTGCATAACAATAAAACGTACAAGAGGATGTTGGTATCCGATTCAATTATAATACCTAATTAGGACTTAATTTTGCATCAAACTTACTGTGAATGTTAAGGTTTTTCCTTTGATAGATTTCCGATCACATATTAATGTATTTCCTATGACAAGCAAAAGCATATACATTGACATGGATAGTTTAATATTTCCTGTGATTTTAATAAAGATACCCCATCGGTTATGTTAAATGCTAGCTTATTTTATTTGATATATGTAGTAAAATGGTGTTAGTTTATGTTCATATTCTATCTAGCACGATAGAAATAGAAGCAGAAAATCTCGATCTAAGGATAAAATAGAATATGAAATTATCCGGAAAAGAACAGAAGTTACCGACATATCCTGCAGAGTAAGCAAACCGAAGTGGCAGTGGGCTGGCCATGTCTGTCGAAGGACCGATGGCCGGTGGAGCAGACGCATCCTGGAGTGGAGACCGCGTATCGGCAAGCGTAGCGTGGGACGCCCCCAGCTAAATGGACCGACGACCTTAAGAAAGTGTCTGGGACAGAGTGGATGCGGAAGGCGGATGACATGGTTTTGTGGCGCAGCTTGGGAGAGGCCTATGTCCAGCAGTGGACTGCAATAAGCAGAGTTGGTTAAAAGTAGGAGTTGTGATTGGTATGAAATCGTTCTAAAATATAAGTCCTAAAGAGTGAGATATTCCACGTGGTAGAATTCGTCACTAGAAGCTACGAGAGACAAAACTTCAGTTTTTTGTCCAGAAAGACTACTCAAACACTATACTTAATTTGTACTAGTCCTTTAAACTTCTGAGTCTAATGATATTAATACCTTTCCAGTGAATACCAAAATAATATTTCCTCCTTGACTCATCACTGTCATAGGCCAGTACCTACCTCTTGTATGTAATTCATTTACATTTGAAATGTCTTTACCGAACTGTCATCTTTGATCTTCTTAACATTCGGATATACTTACTGACACCTGTGTTTAGTTCAAGTGAATATTAGAATTGAATTTCGAGATGTTGTCAAGTATTTTACTTCAGGGGAGAGGTAGTTAAACCCAAAATTATCTTGGGTAGTTTAAAGTCGAATTGGAGAAAACGCTTTCAAAATATTTAGGTAAATATTACTCAAAAAAATGTGAAACTTTTTTTTGTCTTGTCCTGCATCTCACCTGATGGTAAGTGATAATCAAGCCGAAAGTGGAAGCAAGCTTCACCCGGAATCCTCAACCACAGAGGAACTGGCTTTCTTACCTCTAACCCCGAAACACGGCGACAGACTTAGATAAGATGGTGGTAGCTAGCCAGGCGGTCTTGGAACAAGCCCTACCACCAACCAAACCGAAAAAAATCTGTAGTTTATTTGCCTGACACAAGATTTGCATATGCTTTTCTTAAGCAATCATGACCAACCTTTAAGTATAATGCAATTTGCTGAAAAGAAGTGGACATCCAGTAAAACCTGGACCATCAGTCCTGCACATATAGAATATTATTCAAAACTGACGCTACCATCAACCATGCAGAACCCAAAATAAACGACTATCCAGGAGAATTAAAATCACCAACCACTACAGTTTGCGGTACGGGGTTACCAGTGATCTCACACTGCACAATTTACCATTAGCCAGGGAATTAATTGAGATAAAGAGTTATTTACGAGTACAAACAATCTTTCAGTGTGATTTATTACAAAAGCATGTTGTAATTATGTAAAATATATGTTGTTTCATTATTTATTTATTGTTGCATTGCAGGTTATGAGACTCCTCACTCTTTAGTCCAATTTGCTGGTTGGCACATTTTTCATCATGACTGGGGCTATTTAAGTCAGCACTATCATCATGACTGATCCAATATGACTCCGCACTCATGTAGCTCGTTCATGATGAAAAGATTAAACTTGATCTTCTTCTTCTCGGTTTAGCGGGTGGAGAAGAAGAATGTAGTCAACTTAAACAATCTTACCATTACTTCTCTTCATTTACTCCAATGCCAGTCGTGATCCAGTTATTTTAGCACACCCAGTGCAGTCAGCCCCGTTACCAATCTTGCCCAGGCCAAACACACACACAAGCCAATATTTTTACTAGACATGCTAATGCTCGGTACGCCGGTGCCGCTGTACGGGAGTTGAAGAATCTGAACTCAACTTAAACGACCTTACCAACACTTCTCTTCATTTACTCCAGTGCCAGTCGTGATCCAGTGACGATCCAGTTAGTTCAGCGCACCCCGTATGGTTAGCCCAGCTACCAATCTTGCCGACTCACAGGCCAATATTTCCTCCAGGATATGAATGAAAAAAAGGAAATTCTTTCACCGACTCGTTATTACAATGTAGATACAGTAGCTAGGGTAGCTTAGTAAGGATTTCCACGTGACATTACCTCTACCCCAGGTTATTTAGGGTATGTTTAGCCCATGTAATGAAATAGGTTTTTATTCCTATTTCTCTTTATGTTTTTGGTTAAGTAATAACAGCTGCACGGGTTCATCGATCAGGTTAATCTACGCTTGCCGCGGTTGGTCCGTGGATGGGAGACCACCTTTACATACCAAGACCCCTCCGTGCCTCGGAAAGCACGTTAAGCCGTTGGTCCCAGCTGTCATTTGTTACAGGCATCATCTATGACAGTTATTACAGGTCGCAGAAGCCCGAAAGTCTGACAACCAGTCTTACCAAGGAGTATCGTATTACCCAGTATCGGTTGTGGAGGTCAGATAGGCAGTAGCTCAATTAAAATACTGGTATTCAACTGCATCTGGTTACACTGGAAGCCGACCCCAACATTGTTGGAATAAGACTAGGCAGATGGTGATGATCTATTCTTGTAGCTCAAGAAGTATTTACGAGACAGAATTTGATTTTCTCGGCAGACAACCAATGTCTGCGTCCTGCATAATGTTATTAGTCTGTGTTTGTGTTGTTTGAGGAGAGAATCTTTTGGGAATATGCGGAGTTTGCTTTTCTTTATTGCCTTGTTGTTTTCAGTGTCGCATACATAATATATGACATTGATCATATGATGCCTAAGCTATTTCAGAAGATGTAGACTTGAACCAGAATTCTTCATATGACCACGTTTTTCAAAGTCTCGATATTGGAAGTTATAATATTATATGAGATTGCCCCTTGCTAGACTATATTAAGCTGGTTGTAATAACAGTAAGCCTTATGAATACTTGGATGAATCATATAATTACGGTAAAGAAACAACTTGTGTAGGTAGTTATGTGTTATCCAATCAACAAGATTTAATTGAACATTAAAAATAAAATAGTCTCGAGTGTCATTTCATGTCTCTTTTTCCGTTGGTTCTGTTACCTATTCAGTGATTGTCATAATGAAACCAGTGGGGATCCCTGCAATGATATTAAAAGAAACAAACATTTATGTTAAAATCATTTATTATCTGGTATTCTTTTTTTTTGAGACTCTACCACCGATTCGTAAACCTACCCGCAACTGAGAAGAACTCGGCAAGAAACTCAGCGGGGTCCTAACTTCAATTTTTTTTTTTAATTGAGAGAAGCTAAATTAAGTACATAGTTTTCAATGCTTTATGATGTTATATAAAGCATTAAAAATAACATTAAAATAAATGTAGTTAACTCTGCTTAGTTGGAGGTAAGCAGAATTGTAGGTGGAGCCAATATGATAAATATTGGAGCCACGAACGAAAGTAACAATTTTAATAACATTAATTAACAAAGTAAATATTACCTTCAATTTGTTAAAGAGGAAAGCAAAGAGATTACCATAGCGTAACAAAATCAAGCACCGTGACAACCTTTTTGCTTTGTTAGCTCAAGCATCAAATACATTAGCTTGAACAGTTAATACAAAAACTTAAACATAGGCACAGTAATGAGTTACCAACAGTTTTAATAATGAACAGTTGAATAAAAGAGACAAAAACGAATCGTATAATGGACAAAATCAAGTGAGTCTGATAATAAAAAGTTGCGATTCGGTTTTATCTACTCTAAAGTATATGTAAAGAGAGCGTGGGTCGCGGCGCCAACCGCCCGAGGTCAGTCAACCTCAAGGAACATCAACAAAGGACAGGCCTTACAACCTTTCGCATTAACAATATACCGATATTTGAAATCATATGCATTGATTACAAAGTAACTTTTGATTAGCAAGTAGACAGTTGATATAATTCATTAGGGTCGTAAAGAACAAAAAAAAAATTACTCAGAGAATGTTCCGAAGTATTTAACCATCGTAATCTTACCTAATAGTCATGGCTATCGGTAAAATAATGATAACCGCAACACGTAGGTAAAGACTACGAATGATAGTCTTAGAAAGTTTAAAAAATATGTATATCATAATATCACTTGACAGCAACACAACTATCACAATAATATCACGCCTGAAAACCCCGAAGGGTTAGACAGAGGTGTACTTATAGTACACGCACATAGCGCCAGTTATGTTTAAGTCCCATGTAATATGGGGCGAGCCTATTGACATAAACCAGGCACAAAAATATATTAAATTTTAAAGACAGATTCTTGAGCAAGACACTACAGTAGGTAGAAATACTCTCAATGTTGTTTACGTAATGAAAGCAATGAATTATCGCATTAAGATAATATTAGTACAAACCCGATCTTTATAAAACCAAAATGAGAAAAACATATAGGCTCAAGTACAGGCGGTGACGAAGATACGTACGTGCCTAGTTCATGTTCATAGGGCTGTAAAACGAAAAAGTTAAATTGTATTATAATAATACAACCCATGCCGATTTAGGCTACGGTGACTGTTTTGGTTTCCGACGATATAGGTTACCAACGTGTAGGTGCAACGGTTTAGGTAGCTGCCCTTATTGTCCCATCTCGAATTACCACCCCGTATTTAGGCCTGTATATCCTGAGTATGAGTTAAAACGAAAAGCATGCAAGTGAAATATCTTGTGCATAGCGAAACAATACTAGACTGTGTTGTGATAATTAAAAAAACTGCACTGTTGCTAAAAACTGTGAACAAAACAATGAAAAAAATTTTAATTAGCAAAATCTTTACAAGTTACATATTAAGATATATTTTTTTTTAACCAAAAATACAACCGACTTCCGACGTGGCAAAAAACTTAAATACTGATCCAAAGACACCGACTTCCGAAATTAAAGTTATTTTTTACTTTGTAGTTTTTGGTAAAAAAAATTTTTCTTCACTTTTTTGTGGGTTGGTTTGTAATTCATCAGTTCCACTTTACCAAATGGTGGTTTTCGAGAGCAAATTCATGAGTTATAAAAAATCCCAAATGGCTATAGGTGCGCCTATAATATTTGAAGAGTTCCCTCGATTTCTCCAAGATCCCATCATCAGATCGTGACCAAATGACAATGGCACCAACTTGGAAGTATACTCTTTCAAACAAAAAAGAATTTTTCAAATCGGTTCGGCCGTCTTCGAGTAATCGGGGAAAATATTTTTTTTTTTTTTTTGATCCGACGAACTGAGAACCTCCTCCGTTTTTGGAAGTCGGTTAAAAATGTATGTCAAAAGGAGTTTGGAAGGCGAAAATGATTTTGAAAACAGCAAAACTTCAACAAAAAAAAAATTAAATATAAACTACGATGACGAAGAGATAAGACTATCACTACAACATTTTAATTTCATGGAAGCAAATATCACTAGCTGAACAAACGTGGAGGAATTGTAAAGATGGAAAATGGCAAAATACATCACAATGCAGGTACTAACTTAGATTTTAAAAAAGTAGCAAAACTTTAAAAACAGGCGACATTACAAGTTACATATTAAGATAAAATGTAAGAATAACTGAGTCTGGAGTAGGCGGAAATGATTTTGAAAATAGCAAAACCTTAAAAAAAGAAAGTTCTTTAAATATAAGTTACGATGACGAGATAAGACTATCATTACAAAAAAAAGTCATGCAAGCAGATATCACTAGCTTAACGAACGTGGAGGAATTGTAAAGATGAAAAAAGGCAAAATGCATCACAATGCAGGTATCATAAATTAAAAGTAAGAAAACTTTAAAAACATGCGACATTACGAGTTAAATATTAAGATAAAATGTACGAAAAAAGGAGTTTGAGCTAAGACGAAAATTACAAAAAACCGAATTGGGATTGTGAATGGGTATAAATATTTTTACAATAAATCTTTATTGTAACAAAAAATATACACAATTTCGAAGAAAATCGAAACTACCGAACCTTGGCAACTTCACAACGAAGACACGTACTTAAATCATAATTGATCGAATAGTGATAGCAGATAGCGAATATATCTTGCTAAGCTTTCACTATCAGACCTGATAGGACGAATACACAAAAAAACCTACATCTAACTATCCTAACAATGCTCATTTTGAGCGAAGACGTCGACCTCCTCTCCAGAATGACTGTGCGTCATGTTGAATCTACCACAATGATGTGATGACGAAACTTTAGAGATCAGTGCCATAATATCATGGTGGCAGACCACCATGAGCAGTATCGGCATAATGTCTTCTTGAGGAATGTACGATAAAACGCAATCGAAAGGAGCATTGCAATCCATGATCATAGTATACCGAAGTTGGAGTTTCACAGTACACTCTATAACATGGATTGTAACTGCCGTTGATTTACTATTCCAAGCACCCAATGTGAACACAAATAGGTACAAACATCATCTACTAAACGTTCTTTCTGGTAGTTCCAGATCACTAGTCGATAGCAAAATTATAATCTTCCTTAAAACTGATACAACTGTATCAGGCAGTAATATCACATCTAAAGCAACCGTATCAGTTAGTAGTAATATAGGCCTGTATATTCTGAGTATAGTTAAACGAAAGTTTGGTATGCTCAAGATATTTCACTTGCATGAAGTGAAATTACTTGAGCATACCAAACTTATATTAGACTGCGTTGTGACAATTAAAAAAACTGCACTGTTGCCAAAAACTGTGAACAAAACAATGAAACGAAACTTTTAACTAGCAAAAACTTTACAAGTTACATATTAAGATAAAATGAATGTAAAAAGAAGTTTTTAAGGCGAAAATGATTTTGGAAACAGTAAAACTTTAAAAAAAATCTGTAAATATAAACTACGATGACGAAGAGATAAGGCAATCATTACAAAAAAGTCATGCACGCAAATATCACTAGCTAAACGAACGTGGAGGAATTCTAAAGATGGAAAATGGCAAAATGCATCACAATGCAGGTAACGTAAATTAAAAGTAGCAGAAAACTTTAAAAACAGGCGACATTACAAGTTAAATATTAAGAGATTAAATGAACGAAAAAAGGAGTTTGAGCTAAGACGAAAATTACAAAAAACCGAAGTGGGATCGTGAATGGGTATAAATATTTTTACAATAAATCTTTATTGTAACAAAAAATATACTCAATCTTGAAGAAAATCAAAATGACCGAACCTTGGCGACGTCACAACAAAGACACGTATTTAAATCATAATTGACCGAATAGTTATAGCAGATAGCGAATATATCTTGCTAAGCTTTCACTATCAGACCTGATAGGACGAATACACAAAGAAACCTACATCTAGCTATCCTAACAATGCTCATTTTGAGCGAAGACGTCGACCGCCTCTCCAGAATGACTGTGCGTCATGTTGAATCTACCACAATGATGTGATGACGAAACTTTAGAGAACAGTGCCATAATATCATGGTGGCAGACCACCATGAGCAGTATCGGCGTAATGTCTTCTTGAAGAATGTATGATAAAACGCAATCAAAAGGCATTGCAATCCATGATCATAGTATACCGAAGTTGGAGTTTCACAGTACACTCTATAACATGGATTGTAACTGCCGTTGATTTAATATTCCAAGCACCCAATGTGAACACATATACGAATAGGTATAAGCATAATCTACTTAACGTTCTTTCTAGTAGTTCTGATGCAACTGTATCAGGCAGTAATATCAAACCAAAAGATCCTAATATACTTTCTCATTATTAGCATAATTCGGTGCGATATTTTCCCAGAGATACAAGACACGAAGACGATGTTTAAGAGGAGGTAGTTTATGATATATATTGATATAACAATGTAATAGAGATATAAAGCGACCAAATTACAATTTTGCAGCAATACCCGTCATAAGCATAAGTTAACCTAGAAACTTTCATGCCTAAATAAACTGTTTTCTGATGAGACGTGTCATGGGTAAGATTTGTAGCTCCCTGACTTACTAAGTAAGATTAGTCCGAAAAGTGTACTGATCGAAGAAACGATTGATCGATCATTAGAGTTGGAATCAGGATTCAATCAGATGGTCATAACCAGTTGGCTTGAAAATATCAAAATATAAAATTGCATACACAATAAAATAAGACTGCTGTGACGTTACCAAGAGCAAGGTAGGAAAATAACATGCATTTGTTTGCTACAATGTTCAAAAAACATGCAGTGTATAGATGAATTTAAAGACAAACATATTTGGATGATGTATTTATTCAGAAAAAGCATTAAAAAAAAATAGCATGCTTTTTATAAAAAGATCAATTACCGGACAGATTAAAACGCATGATACAGAGGACATGCACCGACTAAATGTATAACGACGAAACTATCTGACTGAAACTAAAGCCATGTAATAATAATAAAAAGCCGGCTAAATGCGAGTCAAACGCACACATGATGGGTTCCTTACCACCGTACAGTATTTAGCAAAAACGCCGAAAAAAACACGTTCAAACTCTACACTCAGGATTAGCTTAGTAGCGATTCCAGCGATACTAGATGTAAATCGATAATAATAGATCTGTATGTAAAATGAATTGCACTTATGAAGTCAATTTTCTTTTATATTTATTACCGAACCAAACCAAGAGATCTCAGACAGAAAATCCGACTAAAAACAATAATGTAAAGTAAGGTCCAGAACATTTAATTATGGCACACGCGAGTCCGTCGACCCTAATGTCCGTTTGTAATGGTGCCGATTCACTAGACTGGAAAATCTATAGGAGGCGAATACCTATCGTATCGATTTTTAATTTAAACGCCAACAGAGCCATTTCGTCAGGATTTCTTTTTTTATTGAACAGTATTTTTTAACAAGACCTTTGGTAGTTGACTTGGCTATTTGCAAATTGTGAAATGAATATTAGAGTGACTCTTAGAACGATTTTGACATGGCAGAGAAGCTTTCGAATGATTACAAAAGTTTGTTTTAAAATATTGTTGTTGACATCTAGCAAACATGAAATAAGTATAGTATTTTATGTCACGAAGCGACGCGCGCTTTACGTATGGTTGCCAAGTGTACAAATATGCCGTGAATGTGTGTGTAAGCGCAGGACCTTTCTGTATAGTCCCAAGGCAATGGTGAAGTCGGAAGTGTGTGTGTGGATGTGTGTTAGGTGTGACCCTACCCGTCTTCACGTAGACATTCACAGCGTGTTTGGTTATCCCTAGTAAAGGGCGCGTCGTCTTTGTGAGATAAAAATACAATACCTATTCACGCATACATACCAACACTCTTAAAAAACATCAGTCTTTACTTTCTTTGGTGAATTTTCGTGTAAAGGATTTAAAAGTAAAAGCAATTAATTTAAATGGCTAGAAAATTAAAATTAAAATACCTTCGCCCTTCTGTTTCCAGAATTTATAAATTAACAGGAAAATGAGAATTATAGGGCGACCGCAGATAATCATGAAACAAGAAAATTTTAATTTAAAAACAAATATAAACGTAATGGCACGTCCCACGCTTTAATACGGACCTTGGATTTTAACATTATTATTTAATTGTACTGAAAATTAAGAGATTTTTTCTTGTTTTTCTGCCCAAATTACAATAAAGCTACAGTGAAAATTATAGGCACAGTATTCGTTTTAATTCCAACTGCTTCGTGTACAAATTAAGTGACCTATTACTGTACCAGTATACCAGTAAGAAGATGGTGTTTGTTAAATGACTTAAGTAGTTTACTTATATTAAGTTTTCTGGCATATTTTTATGTGATTATGCCACTAGGTACTCATCGATCTTTTTTATTCTGCCTTACGAATTCGCCACAGGTATTGTTAATATTTTTAATTACAAATAACCAACTAACAAAGACTGTTTACAACTGCGCAATTATCATCGTATAGGATCACGGTATAGTATAAAATGTCCATGGCGAACTCACACGTGCGATCTCCGCAAACAGGCAGATGCGCGAGCGCACCTCACCGCACCTGGCGTGGCGAAGACGGCGCATGCGACTCCAGAAATAGTAAAGATATATTCCATATTCAAATCCTCGTTTCCAAGTTGATGTTATTTCCATTTAAACAAATATCAACTTTATACCTGAGTAAATTAAGTTGATTTCAGATAGACACGTCACTCATTTTTTTTAAGTTTCGTCTCTTTGAACTGAACTTCATGTGAGGGGTTTATAAAAGTTATAATCCCAAAAACACATATTTGTTTAGATCTTTGGAAACTAAATTACGAACGTAGGATAGGTATAGTTTAGCGATCGTGTTGACCGATTTTACTCAAATGGAGGATAAACACTTTTTTTTCGTTTTGTTTACTTAGAGATTGCGTTACGTTGATAAAAATAAATATTTACAAGCTGGCAATTAACCCGTATTATAAGATTTAGTAATCAATACGGATATCGAAGTTTTATTTACAGCAGGTTTTTTTATTTCATGTTTTAACAGTTGGTTAAAGAGATCAGGTATACTTTATAGCTAATTTGGAAATAGCTGAAGTCTTTGCTAAGAACTCAACTATTAAAAAATTTAACACTGTTTGCCAACAGTGTTAGGAGTTAGGACACGATTTGAAAAATGTAAGAAATAAACTACCGATCGGTGAGGACTGCCGTAACTAAACTATTGTTATATATATTTGGTTCAATTTTTGTATGCAGACTGGGAAGATCATTAGATATACGAAGTTTAATTTTCTGCCAACGTGGAGTTGGCTTGTAATAATAGAATCAATTTTATTAATTTTTCTTACTGAACAGACAGACAGCTGTGCCGCTCGGGAGTTTGTTGCGCCACTTCTTCCCAGCTAAAGCACTAGGAAGTGGTGAAGGGTAGGCGTTTTGGGGGACTGTCTTATGTAATTTTGACGTTCGAAAAGTACTGATTCTCAGCCTAGTTTGAATAAATGACTTTTGAATTTGGTATATATATACAAAAGCGATTTTCAAACATCACGTAAAACAAGAAACGTAAAATTTTGCGTAGCATACTTACACTTAATCAGTACAAACACAAGATTAAGATTCAACAGTGAAATAATTAGAACATGTTATCATTTTATCACACTATGATTCATATGTATTTACAATCATAACATTAGCAGGTGAATTGCACAATTTTAAAACTCAAACATAAAACATTGCAGAGTTCATGTAATTGAAAAAAAAGCGGCCAAGTGCGAGTCGGACTCGCACACCAAGGGTTCCGTACCACCATACAATATTTAACACTACATATTCGGGCCTGAGCAAAAAACGCCGAGAAATACACTTTTTTCCCCTTTATTTTTATTTTATTTTATTATTTGTGGTTATAGCGGCCTTATTTATTTATTATTTATTTATATATACTTTATTACTCTACTTACTCACTCTATAACGTCTGTCGGATCAGCTTGTGTGAAAAGTTGTGTGTAAAAAAAACTTTTTTTTGCATGCAGCTTTAAATTCCACGATTAATAATCATGATCAAAACTTTGATCCAGCCCGTCCCATCTTTGATGTCCTCTCTGCGGTGACGCCCTAAGCCAAGGCGCGTACCCCACAGGGGATGCCCTTAGCGAGCGTTCACCTAGCTTTTTAGCTTAGTTTGTATGCCCCTGGCTGGCGGCTTTGAGTTTAGCAGCTTAAGGCAACCACAGAATTGACCGGTTAATAGTCAGAGGTCAGCTATGAGATGCCAGACAGACAAAAAAAAAACTATTTTTTGGTAATTGGTCCACATGTACCAAACAGTACCAGTGTGCAAGCAAACAGTTTTTTGATGAATATTTTTTTTTCTTTTTGCTTGGTTAGACATAAAAAAATTGTTTGCAGCGCTAAATGAAGTTTACAAATAACTAAGAAGAGAGATTTTATAAGTCCTTGAATGCTCTTTGTTGCCATTTTGTTGAATATTAAATGTACATTTCCTTCCTTAATTTCTCATGGCAATTTTTATCTGCAATAGGATTTAAAAATATCGCAGGTTAAGTTGCTCTTTTTGGTACTAAGACCGCACGGCAGTGCGCGCTAGGCCTTAGGGATACTAAGGCCTAAGGCGCACTGCCGTGCGTTTTTCTACCACAAAATTTGTGAAGTATGGAATTTCGTAAAAGTGCGCGCATTGCGATGAAAAAAACGCGGTTAATTCACAATGGGCTGCAAATTTGCAGTGATTCCACGTATTTTGTATCACAAAGAGATATATGAAGTACCGCGCAGTGCAGTGAAAAAAACGCACCGCAACTCCGATCGAGCAGTAGATAATATCGTTTTTTTTGAGATGCACCCAAAACTGTTTGGGTACGAAAAACAGTTTTTTTTTTCACCGCCAGTACGCGGACCCGTGACTACGTTTACGTACGCAGAAATAACCCACCACATTCCACCACACCGCAATGCGCGCTAACCCTAAATATGTAAGTGCTATGTGTAAGTATGTGCCATAAGCACGTGAATCATTGGAATGATAATATTTGATGAGACCTATTGTTAGAACGCACCTGACATAAAGTGTTGTCTAATACCCACAGAATAATACATTTTATCGTCATAATTGACTAGGAAATATTGTGAGAACATGAGTTGTAATCGTTATTTTTAGGGTTCCGTACGTCAGAATGAAAAGACGGAACACTTATCACTCGTGTGTTTTGTTTGTATGTCTGTTCGTCTGTCACAGCCATTTTGCTCCGAATCTAATGGACTGATTTAGTTGAAATTTGGTACACATAGGAATTTCTGCAATCCAAATACGAACGTGTAACGTAAATACTTAAATGAAAGAACAAGGGGCGTCACTTTTGGGAGGCAAATTAGTTTTTTTTTTAAGTTTTGTTATTTGTACCGTGTGACATAACAAATGAAAGAGCTTAGTGCATGGTAGAAAAAAAAACAGTTAAAAAAAATTATGAAACAAACAGCTCTAAATGTTTTAAACAAGATTTTTTTTTTTCACTGAGCGATTTATAAAATTTATTATCACCACAAATCAATCAGACCTGATATAATTCTTTTCTAGACAATTTTAGAACTTACCAGACTAACATAATAATCACAACAATACTAAATAATAAACTGCCTAATCTGGGAAAATACTTCTTTTTTTTTTCAAATCAAACTAAGTAGGTATGTGACACAAAACTGAACCACCCAGTACACTCTGTACGTTCAGAATTGCGAATTCCAATTTTCGTTCTTAGATGAAGGTACACCTAAACGTATATTTAAATAAGGTGGAAGTTCCCAAAATGATTGCGGGGAATTACCTACCTCTTTTCGACAAGTGACGAAGTATAGAATACATAGGTAGGATGGACTATATTCAATTATGGGGAATCCTCTGCGGGGAATGGGAATAAAAACTGCCACTTGCTCACTTCAGATGGCGCTGATCTCCAGCGTCTAATAATTTGACAGCTAGCCATACATTTTTTGTAAACAAGCTACTTACGCATAATTAATTATTAAGCCCAGTTGCGCAGCTGTTTACTGCAAAAATACGGGGACCGATGTATTTGTCAAAGATGTTATAAGAAGAAAACTGTGGGAGAAAGCTCTCCGCAAAAAAATTGAAATCCGATACGAGACGATGTGCTTTAAGTCTTTTATGGGAGAAAGTGGTTTATAGGTGATGCTCCCAAGAGACTAAGTCTGTTTTTATTACATACAGATACTTGTGATGCGATGTTATGTAAATTATAGTAAAGTATGTGTGTGTTTATATTATCATATCAGTGCTAGAAGTGCTATCTTTGAGGTTTTTCAGTCAGGAAGATCATGCCCGAGTTGGTTTTCAACTCTGATCAGGTTATCTCATCGTACGCCTCCAGTCTTTAACAAAAAACAAACTTAAAGTCAATAAACACAAAATAACCTCTAAATTATAAAACTTTCATAATTTATTGACTTTTCCACTAAAGCTGCTTTTATAGCAGTGGTAAAAGTTTCCCCTGTCCTTAGCTCGTCTTTTAATAGTGCTACACTCCAAGTCTCATACATATTTATCTAGTTTTCGTATAATTTGTGATCGACGCAAAAGTAAACATAAAAACAACAATAGCGGTAAAGACGTAAAACTGTGCTGTTACCTGTTATGAGCTTTCAGTTTTTAACCTTATTACTTCATTTCGACCGGCGATGAAGTGTATAAAACTATCTAACCTTTTCATTTTCTATTCGCGCTATTTCAAGTCCTAAAAATTTATAACTTTTATTTCCATTCATTCGCGATTTAAAACCATGTTTTATTTTCTTAATGTTTAAAACATTATTTTAATCTTGTTTTATACTGTGATTTTAAACACTTAATAAAAAACATTGTTTTATTTCAAACTGTTCTTAACACTGTTTTAAAAGAAAGAAAGAAATGAAAGAAAATACGTTTATTTGCGGTAAACATGACGCAAAGAAATATAATAAAAAAACACGTAAATAACAAATTGGGGGAAAATATGCGTCACATTCACGCAAAACGGCCGACACAATAAAACAACTTGTTTGTTTTATGCCAACACTGGCTTACTAATTCTTTTTTTTAATACATACATAACATCACGCCTTGTTTCCCCGAAGGGTTGGGCAGAGGTGTCCCTGTAGCAGGTTCACCCACATTTCGCCAGTTATGTTTTAAGTCCCATGTAATAGGGGGCGAGCCTATTGCCATCTACCGGGCACGAATCCGTTTTTTTTAATAATTTTAAAATATATAGCTTGAAGGCTATTTAAGAAATTATATAAAATTTAACCCACCTGAAATTAATCTCCGAAACTACTGAACCTAAAATTTTGAAGAAACTAAAAAGCAGAAAATAGTTCTTTACTTATTACAGGAAAACGTATTACAAGATTACAGGAAAACTTATAAAAAGTCTGTTGTGTTAAAATAACAAGGTAAATGTATTTTGTATATTGGATTCCGTATTTTGGATTTTTATCTGTGAGTTTTATAATTTAAATGTAAGAGTGATAACTATGGACTTGATTATGTCGAAATAAATAAATTAAAAAAATCCCCAATGCAGTGCGTACACACTTACATGTGCAATCGGAATGTATGGCATGTTTTTGAATTACAATGTTAAGTTTGTTCTTGGGATACATTCATCCCAACTAAGAAACCCTTCATTGTACGTGGTCCAACACGCAATTGGCCAGTTATTTCTAATGAGCAACTATTCCAATTACACACATCAAAAGTGTCTAGGGATCAAGCATTTTTATGCGGATTTCTTGAGATTGAGATGTGGCTTTGTAATAAATTTATGATTATATAAATTTATATGGATCCTTTTTGGTGCATTTCATAATTTGAAACAGGAACTGTTAATCAAATTCGAGTAAAAGATGAAAATCAGCTGTCAATATTTTCCCTATAAAAACATACAACGCATTGAAGACATTATTAGTGCTACTGTTTCCCTACTACTGATTAAAACCAACGTTATTATGGAGCGGCGACGTCATTTAAGCAGGGAAGAAATGCTCAGAGCCGTGGGAATGATAGAAGCTGGTTCCCGGCAACGTACTGTGGCTTTAGCTCTGAATACAAGTCAGAGTGTTATCAGTCGACTTTGGACACGTTACCGAAGCACTGGTACCGTGGCTGAGCGCCATGGAGGACGGTATCGCTGCACCACACGGAGACAAGACCGATACATTCAAATCTTAACTCGAAGAGCTCCAACAATAATCGCCATGATGTTAGCCGTGAGGCTTCATCACTCTTCAGGGAACTTAATTAGCGACCAAACAGTCAGAAACCGCTTGCATGAAGTGAACCTTCATTCCCGAAGACCGCTACGGGTACCACCTATAGCAATGCACAATCGTAGGATTCGATATCAATGGGCTCTTGAACACAGAAATTGGGCAGAAGAACAATGGCGTTTCGTGTGCTTTTCTGATGAGTCTCGTTTTGGTATGAGACCGGATACAAGACGTATACGACACTGGAGAACCCCTGGACGCCAACAGCGATTAAAATCCTGCCAGGAAGTCCATCCTTATAGTGGTGGAACCATCATGGTATGGGCGGGTATTTGGATCGGCGGAAGAACTGAGTTGATTTGGATCAGAGGCAACCTCAACGCTCAAATTTGCTCTACAAGTGCAAATCGGTCCCTTATTTCAGTTAATGCATGATAATGCACGACCGCACACCGCAAGAGTTGTAAGACAGACTCTCGCCGCAGCTAACATCAATGTCCTGCTCTGGCCTGCTCAGTCGCCAGACTTGAACCCGATTGAGCATGCATGGGATATGCTACAGAGAAGAGCTCTGCCGAATATGGAGGGTATCCAGTCGCAAGAAGACCTTTTTTTGTTGTTGCAACGAACATGGGCGGCCATTCCACAGCGTGATTTGGATGAACTCATTTTGAGTACGCCAAACCGATGTTCTTGTGTTGTTAGTGTTCGCGGTAGAAACACGGATTATTAATTGTTTAAGTTACCCAATAAAATTTTAAAGAAAACTGTTATTTCAGTCTTTTTTTCGAACTTTAATGTTAGTGGTTCAAATGTCAAAAATCCCTTTATTAGGAAAATGGCAAATTTCTTTATTAATGCAAAGGTGACTTGGTTTATCGTTACTGTGACAAACGAAAACACTTTATTTGATGAATCCTTAAAGAAAATTTTAATTAATATCAATCAGGAGAAAAGTTATTGCAAAAATATATGTTGATCCCTAGACACTTTTGATGTGTGTACTTGGCGTTAAAAACCATAGATTATATTTTATGAATACTTTTCCCTACACCAAAAATTGCTAGTATTATTAATTGTTTTACATAAACCAAAAATGTTATTTTCTAAAAACAAACGATTGGTTTAGCCATTTATTGAAATATTCTTAAGTGCGAAATGTCTTCCTTGTTAGGGTTGGCCCCAAAACTGTGCACCGACAGTTATTAATAAAAATATAAAAAAGTGTATTAATGAGTTTGTGTATTTTGCGTAACTGTCAACACAGCACAGAAGCAGAGCAGTCAGCCGCAACACTGTCAGTGCTCTGTGCTTTAGTTTGCGCGCTTCACAGAACCTGTGCAAGCTCGATAAATCAGCATAAAAAAACATTCGAATGCAAAAGATCTGCTCAAATCGTTGCTAGATAAATATGGCATTGGTTTATGTGTAGTATGCTGCACATATTAATCACGAACGATTGATACAGAACCTGTCATATATTTCGAGTCGTAATCGTGTTTCAATTGTATTCAGTTCACCTAAAATTCCAAACCATTATTTATTCATGAAAGTATAACAGTAGCACCATTTTGCAGCTATGAGCATGTATCTATGTCAAATATCCGGAGACGAGTGCACAGAGAATCAAAGATGTTACTGCGCACTGCACAAATGAACAACAAAATGGCGGTCACGGTCCTGTTGGACGGGCACCAGCGATCCGTGTGCAACTCAATAGGTAGTAGCGCCATCTATCCAAAATTATCCAAAGGTATAATTATTACACAAACGCTGAGATTAAATTATTGGCACCTTGTAAAAGGGTACTGAAAACAAAGAGAATTAGTTGTCCCCAAATCGCTGTCAACGTAAGAAAATATCACGAATCTGGTTGATTTAGTCAATTTTAAGAATTGAGTAAGTACTTAGCTTATTAAACCATGTAATGGTGTACCGATTGAATACAAAACTGCTTATAAATAAATAAATAAATAAATAAATAAATAAATAAATAAATAAATAAATAAATATTCTTAATGTTATCTAACCGTCTGTCCATTATACAAGATTACAGGTAAGTAAGTAGTATTTATTTTTTAGGGGAACAATGATGTCCTTAATTCTAGTGTGAAAAATGCTTCAATTAAAATCCTTTAATATTTTAAGAATGAACAATTCACTAAAATCAATAAGCTTCTATTTAATGCTAGGTGAGACAGACAAGTGCGCCTCCACCCACAGTGGTGTCCGCGATCAAACTAACCTACCATGCCCCGGGCTTTTAAGGCACTAGCAACCACTGCGCAACTCGGTGATAATAAGGAAATCCTACCATTGGTCCTGGCAATCTAGGTGACCTAGATTCAGCCTGGGCATTGCGCACTAGCTCACTGCGCGACGCACAGACGTTTCCAGGCTCTTTTCCGCCATCTTTGTTTTAGAGATTACATAACCTAGAACAAAGATGGCGACTATGACTTGAAAAACGGAATAGTTTAGGATTTTTGGGTGTGACTCTCATCATTCCATAACAGGGCCCAGGGCCAATTTCCAAAATACAATCTCATACAATAATATAACAATAGGAAGTAAAATATTGTTACACATATCTAATATATGCTAAGAAAGTTACAAATTCGCACAATTCCGAATAAAAAATGTAAATCGCTTAAGTCTTAAAGGGACACTACCGATATCCGATGGTATGGGCATCGAGCAAAACTGTGCAAAATTCAGAACTTTCCCTGTGCTCTTATAACTGGGCAACTCATTACTGTATTTTACTGTGATCAGATTTACAATGTAGATATTTAAATATACTTACAATATACTGATGACCAAAATAACTATTGTTAAAGTTACTTATACAAAGAACAGCCTAAGCCTACTGCTCCAACCAGTGGAGCCTTACTTTTGTCAACTAGATAAAAGTGAAAATATTTTGTTATATACACAATGAAACATTATATCATCATATTTCCAAATGAAAGGCAAACGTAGCTATGCACTTCGAAAACTAAATTTAAAATCCTTAAACTGAATTTCAAGATGGCGTTCGTTACGTAACACAAAGGTATACCGAAAAAAAACATTAAACCGCACTAAAACTTTCAGAAAACCGCACAAATCACTGCACATTTTCACGAAATCACTGTTAGAATATCACTTTAGACTATTTGGTGATCTTTTATGTAAATTAATTTATGAATATTTACTGAGCAGTGCACACGTCAGGTGAGTTCGACAGTTAGCGAGCTATTAGTCCCGGGGGCTGTCTGTCCTGCAATGGTTTGCCTGGGCGGTTCGATGCACCCCTCGAACGCAACTTCTACCAACGTTTCATAGTACACTGTAATAAATAAGGATGCGTACATACTCCCGGAAATTGTTACGAAGGATGTAAAGGTAACCCCGTTGCGAATCTGAAACGACCTGACCCGGTTCTATACCGAAGACATCTCGGACTTCAGCCTGAACGAGATTAGGATGGCTCTGAAGCAGCTTAAAAACAGGAAGGCGCCAGGCGATGACGGAATTACGTCCGAACTCCTGAAGGCCGGTGGAAAACCGGTCCTTAAAGCCCTCCAACAGCTATTTGAACCTGCCACTGCTTAGCGTTTGTGGACTACGAGGAAGCCTTCGATTCGATCGCAACTTGAGTTGTACTGAAGTCTCTTCAACGGTGCCAGATTGACTATCGGTACATTGAAGTGGTGAAGTGTCTGTATAAAAACGCACCTATCCTTCTGCAGCGAAGTGCGAGGCAGGGAGACGCTATCTATCCGAAACTGTTCAACACTGCACTGGAGGATGTCTTTAAGGTTCTAGAGTGGAGAGGACTAGGCATCAACATCAATGTCGAGCACATCTCTCACCTTCAGTTTGCCGACGATATATAGATTGATAGTCATGGATGAGACTATGACAATTCCCGAAAGCCTCAGTAGAGCAGAGTAAGTGGGTTTCAAAATGGACATGGACAAAACAATGGTTATATCAAATGCCCATGTGACACCCACTCTCATGAAGATTATCTAAGACAAACAGTTAAGTAGGTCCAACTTCGAGAAAGAGGTTAATCATTGAATCTGACTGAATGCATGCGCTCTCAAACAAGAGGTTGGACTTACCTCCCGGAAGGCGAAAACCTGCAGGAAGAGGCGGGCGGCAGAGGCGCGGGGAGTTTTGTCACATTATTCTAGACACTATTCTGAGTGCGTATGCAAATTTTTAGCTGGTTATCAAAAATATCATATCTAAAACCTAAAAATCCTGGGGTACAAGGACTGATATGTTTGAAGTTCAGTAACTTGCAACAATCGCAGCAACAAGTTTTCAAGATATGAGTGACGACAAAACTTTAGAATACTTTCCTGAACAAATACAAGCAAGTGTAGAACCCCTCCTAACTGCAGATGTTTTTGACAAACGTAAAACTATTCGTAATGAAAGAGAACACACTAAAAACGATGCAAAATGTATGGATACGAAAAGTGTAACTTTACCCGCGTTTCAGTTTGTAACTTGGAAAGCTCAACTTATGTCAAATGAAGCGCAATGATTAGCCTTAGGCACGAAGTTTAGGTTTTGGAAGATACATCCAATGAGGTATAGAATACGTCTATTGAAAGGCTACTAAGGCAATCGTAAAAATATGCATATATATTGAAAATGACAGAAATTAAGCTCATTCTAAAAATGCAATGCTTGCTGTGCAACCAATAACAACAAAAAAGCATATTCTCAAGCAAAAAGCAAAACTATACCAGAAAAATAAAAGTTCCGGTAGAACTTTCCAAATTGCAATAAATCACATCCGCATAATGTGAATGAATCTTAATAATTGCACGGGCGAGCTGCGAGTTCCGGTCATCCGGGACCCGGAGTTTCTCTGTCAACACTAAATAAACCTTACCTGTTTGGAAATACAGTTGATTTTCAGTTTGTAATATGAATGGAGTTTGAGCCTTTAGTTCCCTTGGGAGTTTGTACGCGTGTCGCTTCGACACTAGTTGCTTCACATAGTACAGGGGCGCATTCAATCAAACAATTTTCTTGGAAATTTCAACTCACCCCATTGCAGTGATAGACAGAGATGCAACGTTTCAACTATGTAGGACGAGTTCTATTGATTATTGGTCGCATGGCAACCACCTAGATGATAAAAGACAATTAGACACCCAGATATATTTTATGCATCTACTTAGTTACACGAACCCTTTTTTTATTGCCATTTTAGGTGTTTGTGTCATTATTTAAATTGATAATGTGAATCTCAATCATTAGCATTATGTGCGAATACTTAATTAACATCAAAAACATCACATTGCATCACACCTGTAATCCTCGAAGGGTGTGAGTACAGTACACATTTCGCCAGTACACATAATTAATTATTCACAAAATGTTTCTATTAGGTACATACAAGATAAATGTATAATTTCAAAATAACCTTCAAATATGAATTTTAGAAATATTTTTCGCATTTTCTCATATATAGAGATATAAATATCTCTATATATGAGAAAATGCATATATATAGAGATATAAATATCTCTATATATATGTAGAATTGTTATTTGTTTAAGGTTTTGGGGAACATCGTTCCTATACTCCTGCTAGCTAAGAGTATGATCAAATTCTCAAGAGAGCACTAAGGAGTCAGTAGCTTTGAGGTATTAGCAGACAGGAGTACTCCTTGAGACGGTACGCATTGTGAAGATCTTCCTTACTCGAGAGCCTTAATCACCAGTACATTGAACATGAGCTAAATATTCGCAATGCAGAGGCTGCAATTTTTTACACCTATTTTAAAACTATTTCAACGTAATTTGAGCAGTAAAAGCTGTCTAGCAGAGCAACACTTGCAGTATTGCAAGTTTGACATTACGTTTTGTTTTCGCGATTTTTCTGGAGGGTGAAGAAATCAATAATCATTTAGGATTTAAATAGTTGATTTAATTAATCCATTTATTTTAAGTTAATTTATTTTACATAACATAACATTACGCCTGTAACCCCCGAAGGGTTAGGCAGAGGTGTACCTATAATACACCCACATTTCGCCAGCTATGTATAAGTCCCATGTAATAGGGGGCGAGCCTATTGCCATCAACCGTGCACAAATCCAGACTCCAGGCTGTTACTGAGAAATTCCAGTTGGAAAACCCAATAACACTTTGCCTGACCCGGGAATCGAACCCAGGACCTCATACTCAGCAGTAGCGCTTGCGACCGCTAGACCAACGAGGCAGTCAATTTATTTTATTTCTGTTTATATCTATAAATGTTGTTTTACCACATTTATTTTTGACTTGAATTATTATCGCGTGAGCTCATGCCGTGTTAAAAAAGTGCCCAGTCAGCTGTTTGGTATTCCGGCTGACTGCTCATGGTGAGACGGACAAATGCTAAGCACAGTTACTCGCAGTGGGTATTTTATTGACACTGTGGTTGTGTTACAGACAAAAATCTCACATATGCACCAACACCAAGATATGCAAGAACTATTTGCAGGCTATACAAACATTTGATTTAATCAAGATGTTTCCATGTTAGCTACTTCAGTAAGTTAAGCTTGAAACATGGTCTAATTACTCAATCGAGACCTGTTTGCTTATTCATAAATTAGGAAAGGGTTTTTATCACGTTTTGAATTTTCAAAAATAATCTAATTCACCTAAAAATAAAATAAAATTACCATATGTCTAAAAAAAATCAAGAGTAGACCCACTGAATATTTGAATAGTAATTAACAACCAGGTAAAGCTGTCTTTGAGGACGCACTAAATTGAGACAGCCAGGGCCATACTCGGGCCTTTGATGTACACCTGGCCGCAAAATTGGCCGCAACCCATCCCCGCGTGAAAGCGTTGTCACGTCAACGGCTTTATTTTTGTGCACGTCCAAAAATAATAAGAGTTAATTAAGCGCGCATCATGGTACATTAGTGTGAAGGGTAATGGGGAATGCTAAGTGGAAATGGATACTGTTGTTATACAAGATTTTGATATATAATCAAGAAACTTAAAAAAAAAAGTTGAATTTGTCGCAAAGGCACCTTACGTAAAGATCTTCCTCTGTAGGTATACATTTCGCAAGTTTGGGTTAAAATTGGATGTGAATCGTTAACTTAATTTATCCAAAGGTGCATTGCAGCAGTAACTTGTGGAAATTGCTTTACCCTGGGCAAATTTATGGATATCTGATTACACCGAAGATTCGTTTACCAGAGGTGTGAGCACGTTTCATACGAGCTATATAATATGCTTCTCAGACTCTAATGAAGAGAAGTGGAAAAAAACGTAAAGAACTGGTTGGGGTTAAGCATATTTTCATTCTGAAAGACAAATACTCTTTGTATCGATTACGAGCGAGTCTTACAGTAGTCGCATATGATATGAAACATCTAACATCTCACACTAGTAATATGCAATAATAAAGAGACGGAAAATCGTCAAGGTCGTTTCTGACGGCCAACTCAAGCACCGCACGCGCTCATTGGTCAAATCAAATAGCGCACGCTTCCCCGGTTTCCTGTAATACACTTCTGTCCCTTTTCACGAAATCACTCCCACACATTTTCCACTCCACAGATTGCAGGAAAGCGAGAGGAAAAATGTTACACATCAAAAAACTTTAACGTCAAATTACTTCCAAGTTAAAGCTTCCTCGCTTATTAACTCTCACCATGCACGCAATGGTTAACTTCCTATTATCCCATTTTATTTGGGATCTGTGCAGCATGTCTATTTTCTTCAATGACATCTCTATCAGCAGTCATCTCATTCCTGGTCGCATCAACTTCACACGATCCATCGTTTCTTTGGTCTTCCCTACTCTTATAATTTGATACACATATCTGAGTATACTAGCAATATCATATCTAACCTGATCCATATTATCCGCAGTCCACATGCCCAAAGAGCACCAATTCCGATCCAGTGCTGCAACCCGCAAAGCCGTAATATACTCAGCCCAAACACAACATGTGTACGATAGATCTCGAAGATTCGCATTGCATTTCCTACATGTAGGTATCACTGATATTGCGGATTTACATTTTTGCTTTAAGCTATAATATATGAATTGGTTGTACGGATATTTCAATATCGGATTTTTGCTTCATTGTAAGTTTATCGAATTTTTCATCTATTAATTTTTTGTTGCCTTGTATCAACTCAGCCTATCACAGTCCACTGCTGGACATAGGCCTCTACCAGGCTCCGCCACAGCCCCGTCCTTCGCTTTCCGCATGCAGTCTGTCCCAGCCACCTTTTCAAGGACATCAGTCCATCTACCCTTGTTGTTGCCTTGTATCGACGCAACTGAATCATGAAGTTTAGCCGTGAGGTTATGGTAATGGTTTCCATAGGTTTTTTTTTTTAAGTACCTAGTACTTGTTGACAGGTCTACACTGTCTTTCTATACCTATTAACACTGTAATTTGAAAACATTGTAAAAGCCATTTATTTAAAAAGTATTAGCCGTCGAGTTTCTTGCCGGCTCTTCTAAACGACCAGTTGGAACCGTGCACCTAGGTTCTGACGTTTCATAAGTGCCCATGTAGGTTTATGTGAAATAAAACATTTTGATTTCATTGATAAATGGTGCGACGGTTAACTCACCTCATCGCTACTTTGTTCATGGTTATGATTTAACTAATGATCTTGTAGTATTTTGATAAATCAGTTTCCTGGCTGGCTCTCGTTTGGGAAGAAACTTAGGTTATTTTATGAGTATTTTCATCCTCTTAAAACTACGTAAAGTTCGAAGTATTTTGGTATGTCTAAGCCGAGAATTCCAGCACTCTGTATTTCATTTAAACAGTAGAGAGTAGAAAAAAAAATACCACGACTTTAAGTCATAGGTACCAAAATTAGTTCGCACGCAATTCCTCGCTACACGTTAATAGATTACAGTCGTCGAAGTCATAAAACTTACGTGCTCAAGTTTATCGCTCATTTCACGGCTGATTATGGTGTATACATACCTGGAAAAGAGAAAATAATATTAATCATAAAATCAATAATAGTCAACATTGCTTTGAACCCATATTTATTGATATTACTTCGAAGTAACAGAAAACTACTATAAGAATGTCCCCTTCTATTATTATAAGGGTCCATACGAAGGCTATGTTAGGATTTATTTGATCTTTGATTAGATTTTTCTACTGACAAGTAATATGGCATTCGTGGTTCCTGACGCATTCGTGAATCTGTAGAAGGTGAGACGATATAATAGTTCACCGCTGGATATGGCCTCTTCAACGCTATCTAACTTGATTCTCGATAAAGTTAAATGGCGTTGAAGAGGCCACATCTCATCCAGATTCTACCAGCCAGCATGCGAATATTACCTAGCTAAAGAAATGCAAGTTAGAGACGTAAAAAGAATCAAGACAACAGCCCTAGTTTAATAACTAGCAAGCTATAAATTGGCAACATGGCACAATGTAGTGCAGTTTGACAAGCTTTATTTCAAGTCTTTCTGCCAAAAGATATTTGGAGTACTAGTACTTTGGCAAGATATGCATTTATGAAACCTACGGTTGTAGTTTTATGTCAAGATTAATTTCCAATTTAAAACATGACTTTTTTCCATTCTGAAGGTCATTAGTGATAAGCCGTGCTGCACCATTATGGCGCATTGGGTACGTGTCCATGTACATACATATACCCGGTGCGTCTGGTGAGTGCAGCAGATATATGAATTAAATGTTGTTTTTTTGTTTGTTACCAACATAGCTAATAAGTAGTGTGTATTACTAACATCATATGGATCAAGGTCTGAAATAAAGTATTTTTATTTTATTTATTAATTTATTCATTTTACAAACTATACAACCGACTTCCAAACTACAAAGTGAAAAATAAATTTAATTTTTGGAAGTCGGTGTCTTTGGATCAGTATTTTAGTTTTTTGCCACCGACTTCCAAAATAAAAGTTATTTTTCACTTTGTAGTTCGGAAGTCGGTTGTATTCTTTGCAAAAACTTTTTTTTTCACCTTTTAGTGGGTTGGTTTGTAATTTATATACGTAACAATAGCCTAATGTCAACTGCTCATCACCTCTTACAAAATATTGCTTTTCCCAATGCAGGGACTTTAATTGTTGAGGAGTTCTCCAGGTACTTCACCATCAACTCCACTGCATCATATGAATTGTGACGAGCATCAATTGCTTACCAATCATATTAAAGTAATCGAATGGCAACCCGTGAAATACATATTATTGAGTAGTTCCGGTAGCTATCTGTGTCCTTCATCATCAGTTCCACTTTACCAAATGGTGCTTTCTGAGAGCAAATGCACGAGTTACTATAAAAAATACCTAAATCGCTATAGATGTGCCTATAATATTTTAAGAGTTCCCTCGATTTCTCCAAGATCCCATCATCGGATCGTTACCAAATGACAATCGGACCAACAAGAAAGTATAACCTTTTAAACAAAAGAGAATTTTTAAATCGGTCCAGCCGTCCGAGTAATCGGGTACATACATTAAAAAAAAAGATTCCAACGAACTGAGAACCTCCTCCTTTTTTTGAAGTCAGTTAAAAAGAGACAAAGAACAATAAATTAACGTAGGAAAAGTTAGACATATGCTGTATAATTAATGTCTAATTCACTGAAATAACTGCCGAATTTCTTATTCAGACACTCTCAATTTAATTAAAGAAGTTAAAATTTTCGCAAGGTAATGAATAATTTTAGGATCTCTATAACGGTATAGGCGATATAAAATACGTAAAAGAAAACTGTTATCATTTTAGTGTAAAATTAAAAATATGCCTACAGCGAAATAATTACAGAAAAGGAACTTGTTAGAAAAAGTCATTGTCTTACTATTAACATTGAATGGTAACGACGTGACATCGCGAAAATAAATAATGGAAGGCATTTGTCAAGCAGTAGAAAAAATTGGCTTAAGTATTACAATTAGTTCAACAATGTTTTTTCTGACTGACATTATTATTCCTGGTGAAGACAAGAAATTGTAGATAAATGGTACAATTGTCTTAAAACTTGGTATTCTATTCTAGCATAATCCACTTGTTTTAAATAAACCTAGTATCAAGGAAATTAGAACAACTAGGCTGCTCTGCAGCGAGACAGACAGACAGAACTAGTCGTTAACAACATTAACCTATTTATTCTTGGAGGCTCACAACCGAACAATATAAAATAGAGTTCACGAACGCGGCATTATAGGGTTAATCCCGGAAACTATTGGGTGAAATTTTGGCAGTATTCACCGCTACTTAAAACTTTTTATTTTGTTTTTGCTGAATCTGTTGGATTTGGTTTAAGGCGCTGACAAGAGGCAAATGTTCAAAAATGACATGGTCTAAAAAAATATTGTAATAATCTATATACTTGTTTGTGGTAGCAGAAAAATTATACCTATGTTAATCTTGAACATAGGTCACACACAACACAAATCTTGGTTGTTAACAAAATACGTTTAGAAAAAAAAAAGTGGCACTCCTGGAGTGCCGACAAAAGTGAAAACTTGAAAAAAAAAATGGCACCGCGGTAATCAACGCGTTGGTGTATTTTTAATGGGTAAAAGCTGGTGTCGTCACAGTGTCGCGAGATCAATGGTTTAGTCCCATCTCAAAAATACCCAACGCGCCTAAAGAAGTTTTCACTACAAAAAAACTTGAAACAAATTAACAGTAAACTAACCTTTTTACCTTGAGTTCCATCCAACACAAACAGAACGTCTTATTTGAATACAGAATTTGGTTGTTTTTCTTTTCGGTTACTCTCAATTTTGACTAAATAGATAATTGCTTCATATTTTGCAATAAATTACAAGCGTTGTGTCATAGCACTTTTCTTTTTTTTCCATGCAGTCCGACACTGACCGCGCTTTAGCTCTTGTCAGCGTTTTACAGCCGAAAAGCTACGACAAGCCTTTATTATACCGAGGCAGATATAAATCTCAGCAAGGTTAGTGGAAAGGCTGAATTTCCACTACTTTTGTGTAAGGACAAGCCGTTTGCCCGATCGGATTTCTCATCGGCAAAAATGACGTACTTCCATACAAATTTACATACATTTAGCCTCTTTAGGGAAGGAATTTTCAAAAATCCTTCCTTAGTTCTCACCTCGTTATCATCTTTATATGAGAAGCTTTTGTGCGTAATTTCATGCTTCAAGACCCAGTGGTTTAGGCTGTGAGTTGTCTGTCAGTGCATTTAAGACTTTTAAGTACTCTTAGCGTGAGTGAAAGCTGATGCTGATGGACTGCCTGGTTTTAGTCTCTCTTAGCATTCCTGACCATGCTAAGATAGCGAAAAAAAATCCCATTGTCTAAACGTCCTAATATTCCAATATTTCTGTCCTAGCAGTGATAGCCACAAACCTGGTGGTGTGACCGTCGGACTGCCAAGTCATAGGTCTCGAGATCGAACCCAAGGCACGCATATCTGACTTTTCGGATTCCTGTGCGTATTGTATAATTATCACTTACTTCAAAAACGGTGAAGGAAAACATTGTAAAGAAACGCCTGATAGATAATTGTCAACGACATGTGAAACCAAGTAAAAGAAAGAAAGAAAGAAAGAAAAAGTATTTATTGGGACTCGCACAGGACATCGCAAATTAAACTAAAACACACTCATTAAAACATTAATAAAAAAATAAAAAACTAAAGGCCCTTGGGTCAAAAACTCTGACACCAGGTTAGTCACTAACCACACGAAAAGAAGAAGATTTGTGTCCTATTTTATTTAAATGGTGCACAATGAAGTTTTATTTCTATATATTGTTTCTGCTCTATTTTATTTATAAATATCCTCGAATAAATCAACCCTGTTCATTGCACAGCTTTTAATAATGTACAATATTAAACTATGTTGATCCAACCAAGTGAAGTAAGCCATTACTATTTGTATTTAGTTAGTCTGTTTGCATACAGTTTAATTTATTAATGACAGAAATTGGGACGCCATCCGAGTTAGGTCAGCCCGACTATGAAATGAATAGGCCGTTCCCTGGCTTTTAATTAATTAAGCTGCAGTCGCGTTTAAACTGAACGATTTTCGCAAAATAAATAGAGCTTTAAAATTGACTTGAATACTGGCAGTAATAAGTAAAATTAACTACCAACGTTTAATTAACGTCGTAGAAGTAATCACTTCTCCAAATATTTTCATAAAATCCCGTTCATAATCTAGAATTTCACCACACACAAAATTCAGAATCAATTTAGAATACCAATTAACGAATCTAAACAAAGCTATTATTCCACCATTTTCCCTTCACAGACATAAAAAACAATTCTAGATAACTAAACAGCTTTTGCAAGGGTAGACAAAAACCGTTCAATTTTGCAATTTCATCGCATCAAGAGAAGAATATGGCCCAAGTTGCGACTGTTCAGTGAATCTAGACTATACAAATTACCTGTCGGCTGCATTTATTGGTAATGTGGCTGAGGCTGTGTCTATCAATTCAACGTGACCTGAATTCTGAATTTCAATATGACTGCATGTGACATTGTAATTATTGAAAATACTGCTCGCGTTGCCATTTCTCCTGTAGTTTTCTTTGAGTCTTTGTAATGTAAAATGTTTATGAATATTTTCTAGCTTTTGTGATGTGCTTTTGTTTTGATGTCTTCCTCTTTTGTATTTAAAACAGTAGACAGATGGATATTTGTTTGTTTAATTGAACGCGATTGTATTTTGGTAAAGTAATGATTTTATGACAAATGTGTAAAAAAAAAAGTGGTGGCACTCCGGGAGTGCCGACAGAAGTGAACAAGACCGCCTTGGTCGAAGACAAATACTTGTATAGAACATTAGTCCGTAACCTTATCTAAATAAAGAGCACAATCGCGTTTACAGAAAAAGAATACTTCCGAAACCTTTAAAGTAAAAATACTTTCATAGAACATTGATCCGTAACGTACTATATATAAAGAGCACAATCGCGTTACAAAACTTTTAAAGTAAAAATAATTGCATAAAACATTGATCCGTAACGTAATATTAATAAAGAGCACAATCGCGTTTGCAAAAATCAGGTGTCGTCATGGTGTCGCGAAATTAATGGTTTAGTCCCATCTCAAAAATGCCCAACGCGCCTTAAGAAGTTTTCACTTCAAAAACTATACTCTAGATTTACAAAGCGGGTTTCATCAGATACTTTTTCACATCGTAAAAAATAAAACATAAACAGCCGTCATGGTTTAGGCATGGCATGTATCCAGGTGTCACTTATAGATGATATCCTAGATAGCAGGTGCCACTTACATCCTCAAGAAATTATCCACATTAAAATTTATTAGCGATACGTTTTCTTGTCTTGTTTATATTGATGTAATCATGGTGATTTTGTTTTCTTTTCTTTTTCTTAATACCCCGAAAGTTCATCGAATGTAGAATACAAAAAAAAACACATCTGCCTTTCAGCTTTTGTATGGCAATAAATTGAATAAAAACTTGTTGAAAATATTGGTGGTTAGGTATTGTTTGTTATGACACGATTTATTGGAATTTTCTTTATGGTCACTGATAAGATTTTTTTGTAAAACCCGAAGTTTCATGCATCGTCTATCAAAAATGTTTGAAGCTAAAAACTTTAACATCAGAATTATGAAACCAACCCATTCATAAAATAGTTTGAGTTATATCAAATTGCATTCCTTAAGCTTCAAACCCTCCCATACATGGCCGTGACTGTTCCATTACACCTTGAAAATTGCAAAGGACATATATTGTGGAAACAGTACAAAGATTACTATAGCCTTTATGATTATATGGAAGGTGATAACCATAAAATGTGAGTATTATGTGAATGCAAGAAGCCGTAAATGTACGTGTAATTTAAGGGTTAAGTAAAGCTTATGTAGCATCACAATTATGTTCAGTAAAATGCTTAGCAACGTTCGAGCTAAAGCTTAGTTGGGTGCGAACTTAGTCTGGCACTGGGACGAGTTAGTTCGCTTTTAGTGTAATTGTGGTGATATTATTGATTTTGCGTATCCATCCTTGAATGATACATACATACATAAACTCATGCCTTCTTCTCATGGGGGTAGGTAGAAACTACAGAACGCCAGCTGCTGCGGTCCTTACATACCCGTTTTTCTTCGTTCGTTCGTATATTTCTCGTCATACACGCATGCCGATTGTGAGTACTACGCATCTAACCTTTCTTTTTTTTTTGTTGCTTTTGATTTCTATAGGTAGCTTGAGGACCTTTAAGAATTTTCTCTCGAGCAGTCGAGACTCGATGTCTCATCAATTCTAAACTCAAAGCTTATATTAATATTGACTGATAATGATAATGCACTAAGACCAGTAGCTATATTTATCAGGATGATTCACTTTATAGCAGCATCATCTAGTCACCAATCCTGGAATTACTACCCCGTACTTACCTGTAAATTCCGTGAAATAAGAGAACCTACTATGTATACAAATATGCATAAAGTTGCAACCCTCGATTTACTAGATAGTTCCCGTTATTCCTGTTAGATGGCGTTAACAGTTTAACTTTAGCATTAGTGCTTGCTAAAGAATTGTTATTATCTCAAGTTGTTTTTTTACGCAAAAAGGGCTGTTTCAAAATTCACTTGAGTAATTAATTATTTAACTAATGTACGTACTAATAAAAACTATTGTAAAACATTTTAAAAGAGTAACGGTGGTGTTTCTTGCCCATTCTGCTCCATACGAAAACTACCTTTTGGAAGGCGACTAGAATCAATTATATTATTTTGTAAATTTTGAAGTTCAAAAGTGCCATACATGGGCCTATTTGAAATAAATGATTTGAATTTGAATTTGAGTATTGTAATGTCTTCTGTTCATAGAAATATTCATACTAAAATTTACTGAATTTTATATGATCTAGCGATTTTTTAAATCGTTGTCGAAAGTTAGCGTTTTGTTAGATTTTATTGTTACTGCACGATTTATTCCAACCCACAGTTCTCAAATTACGAATAGTCAGTTTCCGTGACTATTTGCGTAGTCTGTTTTGGCTTTGTAAACACGTAATTAATAACGTAGAGAAGTTTAGGGTTTAAAGCCTGCGGGCGTTAATTATTGGTATAATGCTCCATGCCGCGTTGAGATGGAACCTGATATTAAATTGGTATTATGTGGACGGAATATACGGTTGAAAGATGAAGGTTATTTACATATTAGGTTACGGTTTATATCCGGGGAGGGAATAATCTTTCGGGAAAGCGGAGTCAAGATTTGTGCAAAAGCTTTTCCTCAAACCAGGTTGGGTGTGGCTTAAAAGTAGCTTAGATTATAATGTATAGAGGGGCGAGATAGAAAATTAGATAATATTGTACAAGAGCAAATCTTTTTTGAAAGACAAGAAAGGAAGAAACTTGGAAAGGATATCTTTTATCCTAAGTTACGGTCCACACACTAAGTGGAAAAGGTAGTATTTCAGAGTAATGGATTGTGTGATATCCGTCCTACTAAAATAATAGGTCTTTATTTATGAAATTGTCGTTCTACCGTACTGGCTATTTCAATTCTATTTATTTCTTTTTTCGCTAAGAATTCTAAGTTCTAATTATTTTTATTTTTAAAATATGGAATTATTTTTTGAAAATTAATCATTTGTTTAATGGTTAGCGTTCTGTTTTCATCGCATTTGTACGTTTTTCGTCATCATGGATACGTTAAAAATTCGAGTGATTATGGAGAATGGGTACCGTCGTGGCAGCAAAGCCGCAGAAGCGGCACGCAACATCAACGACGTATACGGAGCGAACACTACTAACGATCGCACCACCCGTTATTGGTTTGCCCGCTTCCGTTCTGGATATTTCGACCTAAGAAATGAACCCCGTGGTCGACTGAAAACTTTAGTCGGTAATGACGAATTAAAGGCGATTGTGGAAGCTGTGATTCTCAATCTAAAACTGAATTAGCAGCAGCTTTGGATGCATCAAAACAATATTGGCGTCGAATTGGCAAGGTAAAAAAGGTTGACAAATGGGTGTCCCACGAATTGAATCATCGCCAGCGCGAAGCACACGTCGAGTTGAGCCTTGTCAGTGTCATATTGTATCGCATTGTTACTTGCGACGAAAAATGGATTCTGTTCGACTATTCCAAGCGCTCAGCAAGTTGGTTAGATCCTGGTTCAGCACGTAAACAATGTCCCAAACGAAAACTGACCCCTAAAAAGTGATGGTCACTGTTTGGTGGCATCACAGCTTCTTACCAAACGGGATGAGCATTACTGCAGATGTGTACTGTGAAGAACTGAACATAATGATGGAGAAGCTCGCACATCTCCAACCAGTTTTGGTCAATCGTTCGGCTCCGCTGCTCCTGCACGACAACGCGCGACTTCATACTGCACAGCAGACGGTCTCCAAGGTAAGAGACCTGGGGTTGGAAGTTCTCCGTCATCCACCGTACTCACCAGACCTTGCCCCTACAGACGTCTACTTTTTCCAGAATTTGGATAACTTCTTGGCGGGAAAAAAATCAATAACCGAGAGGCAGTTCAAAATGCCTTTGAAGAATTTGTTGCATCCCGTCCAGCAGACTTTTTTAAAAAGGACATCAATAAGCTACCACTACGTTGTCAAAAATGCATTGATTGCATGGGTAATTACTTTGATTAATAAAAATAAAAAAGATAGAGAAACAAGGGTGTTAACTTATTTCATGAAAAACGGCAATCTCATAGGTAAAGACCTATTATCTGAACGGTACAAAGATTTTCCTTAACTTAGATAAAGTAAAGGACCCAAATAATAATTTGAGGCACCGACATATCCTACATTTGTAATCCAGTTGTTTAGACCCCCTTGTAATACAAGCAATAAAAAATACCCTCCAAAAAGCATAAAATGACAACCAGATACGAATTTAAACAGGCAAATAAAATAACAAAATACATAACAGAAACAAATTTCACAGTTTGTTACACATTAACCCTAGTCCGGTTGAAGTAACGACTCGGGGTTGACCTCGTGTGTCTTTTTTCAGATAAAAATAAAAAGATAAAACATTTCTGCGGGTTTGAAAGGGTTGATTATGAATTGTAAGTGATATTTGGACATAATCGTATTGATAACCGGTTGGATACACGTTTTTGGGGTAAGATTTTAAGGATGTTTGTACGGGCATGTATTGAAGCTGTAGTAAAACGTTTATTTATTTAACCATTTATGCACACACATATAGACAAGAAGAAAGGAACAGAAAAATATGTACAAAGGCAATGCTTATTTCTAAAGAAATCTCTTCCAGCATACCTGCGACAGGAAAGTATATAAAATGAGATGTAGACAACGTGTGTAACCATAGAAGATAAAACAAAAACATAAATCAAAGAAGAAAAAACCAATCTATAAAAAGACTCATTTTAACAAAGAAACGAGTACAACACAAATTGAACTTAAGTTAAAGCTTTCATGATCAATATGAGCTGAAACTATATAAATTTGAAGAAACGGTTCAAAAGATTGATGATGGGCAGTTTTATCTAAAGGTGTTCCCTCACCGGGAGCATTTGCCTGTAATGTAGAGACGAGCATTACATCAGTGAGGGAGAAGAACCGAGCATTACAATGCGCAATGTCTGTAATATTCAATTTGAAATGTTACATTACTGGCGAATGCTCCCAGGTGAAGTACCTTAACGTTATTAAAGGAGTTACATACTTAGGTGTTCCGGAAAAAGCAAAGTTGAAACTTCTTCTTGAACCTTCATAAGCATAACAGATGTCACTAACATAGACGTGCCACCAACTAGTGATGCAGATATTTAGCAAAGTTATTGCGAATCACCGAGATGTGTTAAAAGCTTACAGTTTCGAATAAATTACGGCAGATGGCGTTAGTGTCTCGTCCTTCGATTCCTTCAGTTTCTGTTTATTTAGAGACGCCTTACGACTTCTGTGTCGATACAAAAGTTCCACAGACTTGAGTAAACATGTTCGGAAAATGTTGAAACACGTACGGCTGGTATACGGGAACTTTATGCTGTGGTATTTTTAAAGGAATGAGGTATGAATTAACAACTATATAGGTGAATGTTGATAAATAAATCATGCAAAATGTTTGGTTGAATCTTTTCAATGGGATTTGATGCAACGGCGAGCCTTACAGATCCTTCTTTACTTAACATTTTAGCACCTCAGTCTGGATTCAACTTGAAAAAGTGCAATGCATTCAAAATCACTCCGCCATCCTCAAAACCGTCTCCGGTAGCTTAGCAACGGGATCTTCAGACGACAAAAAATAAGTTGGAACTTTAAGTAATGACCGTTTGCATTTACGCCACACTAAGTTCTAAAACTTAATTAAGGCATGACATAAGTATTGGATGGTACTTGCAAGATGCTTTAGTAATCACCCTATCGGTGATTCCTGAAGTTGGAGCAAAAGATATGGAAATGCTTAACTTTAAAAGTGTCAATTTAGGCGATACAAAGATTAATTTCTTGCAATTAAAAAATTGTGTGGGCAAAGAAAAAGCTATGAGTTTTACTAAAAATAACAAATGTTAGAAAGTATTTATTCACGTCCTAGAAAACGAAGATCTTGACTGAAACAAATCTAGTAAACAGGCAGATTCTGTCCTAGACTAGCATTACATCCATTCCATATACTAAATTGGTTTGCAATACATTTGGTCTAGAGTAATCTAGAGCGAGACAAAGCCACCTACCGACTTTAAAGAAGGATAAGGATGTCAAGAAGTTAGTTACATATTCAATACAAATTTGATAGTATGTCCGTTGGAAACAAACTAAATTTCCCCGTTCCATATTTTTATGTCCTAAATCAAGAACTAAAACTATGTTCTAGCTAAATAGTCATGTAACTTGCTTTGGCATTGCGCTGAAGAGTTATATTTATGACATGTCTCATATCTTTCTAAGCTACAAAAACAAAGTGCTTATTTATCGTTTTTATTGCCAAAATTCATGATATATTGCCTGTTTCCCCTTACAACATATATTGGATATCAAGATATTACGCCAATAAGTCTAAGTATTATTTACTATCGTGTTGTTATAGTAACGGTCTGAATAAAAGCTAAAACGTCTTCTTTTTTGGTGTCAAACTGCCGAATTTAATCAAAGGCCGTTCGTTTATGTTGAGCTTCGATTGTTACTAGCCGAAAAATAAATTGACTGACTAAATTTGGACCAATAAGAAGTTTTCAATATAGCACATGGTAAATAATTTAAAGATCACTTTAACTGAAGAGCCAGCTTAGTAAATCTTAAGATGTTTCGAAATGCTGCAGTGTCCCTATTCCTTTCTTAGTCCGTAATTTCTTTTAACTAGAGCCACTCGGTTCCAAGTGCAGGTAATTCTAAAGGTGGTAAGTCTAATTGAAAACTTCTTGTGGTATTTTATTTATTCTTTTATCCTACTTAATATACATTTAAAAAAATATATATAACTGAATCCCTATTTCCCTTGGTCACGGCATCACGCTAAAACGGTTAAACGGATTTGGATGAAATTTGGCATATGGGTAGGCCGTGACCCGGAGAAGGACATAGGATACTTTTAACTCTCACAAGATCGAGATGTATGCGGGTGAAAACGCGGGGCGCTGCTAACTGATACTAAAGTATCAGTTTGCACTATAATGTTGCTGGAATCGCTTTCGAACATCGGTGTTAGCTTTTGAAACCAAATTTCAATTGTGTCAGTAACGAAGCGGGTAAAACTGGAATGGTCGTCGAGTTGTTTTGAAAACGAGGCTTCAGTAACAAAAGTTATGGAAGCGAGAAAACTAGATATAGGACTTGGGAACAATAATTTACATCACGATGATTTTAAAGAATATAGAAGAACAGAGACACAAGGATTTTAAAAAGAATGACGAGAATTTGCATACGAGGACACTTAGAAGAAACTAGTGTAATCCAGTGGTTCCAACCAATCTTGTGGTTACCAAGTGTACAACCACGCTGTGAATGAGTTTGTAAGCGCAGGAGCTCCCGGCACCGTCCGAGAAACGGGCGAATTCGGAAGTGTGTGTGTGTTACGTGCTGACGCTACTCGTCTTCATGCACACATTCACAGCGTGTTTGTACACTTGGTTACCACAACTAAAGCCCGCGTCGCTTCGTAAGATAAAATTACTGTACCGTTTTCCTAGAAGTTTGAAGCTTATTGCCCGCTGTCAGATGTAGTAGAGTTAATAAATTTTATTACAATTCGTTTCACAGACGGAATATAATCTTTATTAGTAGGAACTTAATGACTTTGTCTACGACCGATATTTTTAAAATCAACAAATGAACTTACACAAACGACTGCGTTAAACTGTAGAAATAACTTTGCAAATATTTGCTGCAATTCTTCTACAGTATATTCTTGCATTTCAGTCCCTCAAACGATCTTTTGACCCATTTTCTTTAATTCTTTTGCTGGAATATCAAAGGGTGTTTCAAATCCATTGTTTTATTTAACTACAAGTTAGCATGACGCGTTTTCAGCTCCTAAGTATTTTGATTCCGAATTTCAAGTTATATTAACTGATTACTTCGGATACTTGTTTGATAAGAGCAAGATTGATTGCTTTATTTACCTACTTTTATTTTATTTCGTTGCTAGCTGAAATGGGTAGAATTATATTGGTTAATGTTTTGAACCTAAAGTAGTTTCTAGAAAGAGAAGATAAATTGTTTCAGAAACAATTAGGGACAAAAACTCGTCGTTTCGAACGTTGATTAGTTTTTCGTCAGTTGTCTACTTAGATATGTATTTAACTATCCCTAAATCCACTACCTATATCCCCTATCCCAAGATACCTTCTAAAAGACATTCGACTGACATGTTTACTTTAAATTATGCAAAAACAATACCCTCTTCCTACCTGCCATTGCTGAGCGAAATACATTCACTATTTTTAACTTTTCACTAATCGGGAAAAACATGGTAATGGTGTCGATTCTCTTGTCACAAATGCCTCTAAACTAGACTAAAAATCACCAAAATTTAGTTTATTCCTGTCAAACGACGATTTCCCATTCTGAAATAGACTAAAGTGACACAACTTAACTGTATTTTAGTTTGACAGCACTAAGATGGCACTGAGATATTAATTTAGTAAAAATGGCAATCTGCCATTCTGAATTTGACGTTTTTCACCAAAAATTTTGATTGTCTAACTAAATCTATTTCTAATAGCGATTAAAAACGTGTGGAATAAAATTGGTTGTCATGAATTTCAAATTCACACCAACACTTCGACTTCATGTGCAAAGACAGTAGGTACTGTATCTTTTTTTTTTTCGTTTGCTTAATCTCGAAAATGGTGAGTCCTGAAAATGTCGACTCCCTTAAACCCCTAAAACTCAACATGTAGGTAATAATATTTCTTATGGTCCATTCAAAAAGTGAAAAATTCCATAAAAAACACGTCGAAGCTGCCCTGCGCGGTTCCGGCACTAAACTATTCAATTTAGTTGTGTCAACATTATTTTTAAATTTAGAGAATTTATTTTGCTGAACAGCTTTATTCTCATTGCCAAAAGTAAGAAAGTTAAGTGATAGTTTAGTTAGTTTAGTTCGGTGTACAAGAGAATCGGCACCATTGTTTATACGCGCACCTTTATTAGAGATACCATAAAGCGGTATGGATCTGATCACGATGCGAAGAGGATCAACCCCTTCCCTTCTTGTCCCTTGGTTGGCTGGTAGAGAATACCTAAGGCATTAAGTCCGCCTTTGTACCTTTTTGTGTGTGAAAAGTTTAAATAAATAAATCAGCGGGGTTATTGCGTATCACACATGAAATGGCAATTGATCGCAATTTCTTTCATTTTGACAATTCAGCTTCGTTCATTGCGTTATTTACGTTGTTGATTAGGAATTTCCTTCAAAACCCTCGGATTGTGATTGAAAGTGTGTTACGTAATTAGGGTGCCGGTGTTTGCACGGAGAACTCATTTAACTAATTTATATAATATTGTACCTATGTATTGGCTTCCCAAGCACCTAACGTGCATCTTGAAAGAAAGGCGCAAATTGGAAAGTATACAAAAAAACTGAAAGGAAACGCATTATGGATTGGGAATTGATTCGGTACTATTGAAAGTTGTTACAGTTATTAACGCAATCCAGCCCCATATAAACACCTGGTCCCAATCAGCACAACACATTCAATAGGTATAACCAACTTAAGAAAAGAATGACTATCATTCTTTTCTTAAGTTGGGCACATTGTTCGGGCTAATAAAAACATAAATTTGTTGATAGCCATCGCGAATCTACTCGCCAAGTTAATTAGAACGCCCATAATTAGCGTTCAGCAAAGATTAATCAAAATAATTGTATAATCTAAAACTATAATAATCTTAGTTAGGTACTAAATTATCTTTTGTCCCCACTAAGAAACTTACCGGCTTTAATAGAAGGCTTAAAGACAAGACAAAAGATGCCAAAATCTAGGTCAAATAAAACAACATTTTGCAAGGCAGAAAACGAAGAAAGATTTCGTAAATGATAAGATTTGAAGTAAAAAACACTTGAATACGAAACAAGACATATTTATATTATTAACATTCCTAGGAGTAACTTGTTTCATGTCGCAGACATTTTTTTAAATATGCTTAGTAAATAACCGGCTACTAACGTAAATGACAATTTTAGTGTTTTAGATGAACAAAAGATTTTGTATTCTTGTACCTCATTGTTAATTAATAATATCAATTAAGTACCTATCACGGGTCTGATTACGTATTAATACAGAATTACATTCCAAAATGTAAACAAAATTATAATTGTTCAATCTTCGTCAAATTGTGTTGTGCAAAACTAGTCCAACTGAAGACATAAATTGAACACATGATTTTAAAGGTGACTTTATTAATATACAACCTCCAAATAAAGTAAGCCTTCCCAAGAGTGCCGTGAGGAACGATTAAGGGATTATATGAAGAGGAAGGGCTGTTACCCTGGGGACTAGTAGACTTTCGCAAACGGAGGCAACCTTCATTCGGTGTCGATAGATTTTCACACCAATCCACATCCTTGTTGCTCAAGCAATGATTTTGAAGATTGTGGAAAACGGACTCACTAGTTTTTCATTCTTCAATTAAAACAGGTACTAACAATAACTTACAGGTCTATTATCACCTCATTCCAGTACAATGATTCTTGACAGTGAACCAGGAGAACACACGGAAGTAGTAGATAACGCAAAATAGGTAGAACTTGCTTAATCCGTTACTAAAGAATAGCAACTAGGCGGAGAGTAAACATTGCCAACTTGTTTGGAGAGAAGGTGTGTTCCTTCTGCCTTGCAGTACTGAAACCTAAACTACAAGTTAAAAATAATTAATTAAGAGAAAATACAGACCATTATAATATTCAACTATATCTTGGAATATTTTGAACCAGCACAAGAAAGAAAAGAAAAAGGAAAAGCAAAGAAAGAAAAGCGTTTATTGGCATAAGATTAACAAAAAACACCTTAAAACTATTAAAATAGAAATAAAAACAACTCTGAAAGGCTGCATACAACAAAATTAAAGATGATAATTCGCAACAAAACGATTGTAAAGTTGATCTTATCTCAGAGCTTTGCATATAATATGCTGTCCTTTACTGAAGACACAGCTAAAAACACAGCTATAGTACATAGCAGTGTAGACAAGCAACTAGTAGAAACTTTACTGCTAAATTTTCTTCTCATATAAGCATAACAAAACATACACCTCGAAGCATAAAATTTAAAATTTTCAACGTACAAAATTTCTATAACGATCGTACAGGATGCGTAGCAGGATACGAAACGCGGAAACGCACGAGACAAAGGTCGTACGGGATAAAAGGGGGATAAGGGGGTACCTCAACCTCCTACCAGACGGTTTCCATCGTTCCCAAGACGACGGTTCTGTGTTACTTGACGCAGTTCAGAACATGTTATCGGTTGAAACTCCCAAGTTTAGTGGATGTTGTTACGTTTCTAAGGATTATTGGCGATGAAATTGTCGATTCTGCTAATCTTGTACCTTTAACAGTTTTCAATTTTGTTGAAATTGGCTGTCGTATAAACGAAAGTCATTTTCTTGTAATGCTTAACTTCTTGGAACTTTCAGTTCCTGATATTTCTCTCGAAAGAACTGAACAAGTTAAACTTATATTAGAAGATCCCCAGAACTGTATTATAGTTTAGTAAATAAGTTGTTACATACTAAGATAAAATTAAATTTTAGGTCAAAGCATGAAGAAATTTTAAAATGACAAGTCTTTAGGGGCACTGGTGAGTAGACAGGATAATTTCATTTTGTAATACTCTCTAAAGATAGATAGTCAATCCATTACTTGTATCTTACAATATTATTCACAGGATATGAACAGATGGTATATATGTAACATATTTGCAACGATCTATCATGTTTGCACATAGTTTTGTCTGTTTGCAAGGAGAACAGTTAATAGTGAAGTTTAGGAACTAATATAATTATACTACCTTTACGCAACAGTACCATGTTTTGAAGGTATTTCAGAAATGCGAAATTAATGTGTTTGGCATGTGATATTTGAGTATGTGCATGCAACAATGATACAAAAGAATCTCCGTAACCGAAGAAACCGTAGAAACGGGTTTTGTCGACGGAAGAATAGACAAAATGACAGATAAACAATCACAATCTGTCAGTTTGTCTATTCTTCCGTTGACAAAACCCGTTTTTACGGTGGTTATGCTACGCGTGCTGGTGTGAAATAAACTTGTTCAAATAAATACGGATGAGATACTTCAGATTTACAAAATGTTATATGGAGATGCAGTCTACAAAAATTAAAGTATCGTTAAATCGAGTCCCAAAACCAAAAAAGATTCGATGTTCATCGATGAAAAATTACCAATGGGTAATGGTCATAATTAAACTTTTAGTTTGTGGGTGTTCAATCTTGACCTCATAACATACAGCAGACCAGACAGACAGATAACTCATTTCACATGTGGGCGATATCAATAAGTGTGTTAATGTTGTCGATTACTTAATTTATAAAGTTGATCAATCATTTAAAAAAAGTCAAGTATTTACTTCATGTAAGTAGGTACACACGGCTACACATCAAGCTATCATTTCCAGTTTATGCTGATCTCGCATTGTATATAATTTCCGTACAATACGAGGTCAGCTTATACTGGAATTGTATAGCTTGATGTGTAGCCGTGTGTACTAACATTTATACAAATACTTTCGATGTTTACCTTCTTTACACGAACTTAAAGATTAACTTCTGAATTTCTTGGAAGCTCGATAACAACGTTATAAAAGTGTTTATATCGATACCCTAGTTCACACTACATTTTTTTAATTTTTTTACGTTTTTGTTCCTATGTATTCCTAAATGAAATTCTGTGTCGTTTGATCTTACCAGAGTTACGAAAAGCCTTCTCCTTCTATTAAAAAAAGTGTCACAATGATATTTAAAACCATTATGCCAAATTTTTGTATTTATTTTCGTTTGCTTCCATATATATTTTTTGACATTTATGTCCTAACTGCATTGATTCATAGTTTCGACGTGCACACTTGTATTAACTGAGGGGGGCGAGCTTCGAAGACATAAATTTTCAGCATGCAGACTTTAAAATTGTCAAATAATTATTACAAATATAGTATCTCAAAAAGCTATTCTATGACATAATTTCTCAATTTGTAATGTTTTTTAACCACTGCTACGATATTCATATGCGAACATAAGAATTGCTCTCTTGTTAAAATTGTGTAAATGTACGAGTGTCGAGTACGAGTGTGAACTAGGGTATCGATATGTTCTATTGGAACAAATTTCTATTTGGTAATAACATCCTTAACTTAATGCTTAATGTTGCCATCTAAAACCACTTTATTAAGGAAATATCTCAAAAAGAAAACATAAACAAACATGCATAAAACACGTCCGCTTACAACGCAAGTCGAGCACATAATGAGCACTACGATCAGTGCCATACCGCTATTGCGGTAGCTACGTCACATCCTACGGAACTGCGCGCACACATGTCTAGGCGTGTCGACGCGCGATATTGACAGCCGATGACAAGACTGATAGACGAGTGTAAAAAATCTAACAAGTCTGTTTACATACAAAGGCGAACCGTACGTGGGTTTCTAGGAATTATATCTAGACGAGAAAAATACAACAAAAGCAGTTTCTAAAACATTTTTGTGTTACGTCGAGTGTGTCAAATGTTGATGACATCAGAGATACAACACTTGAAGCTGAACGTGAAAAAATTGCTTCTCTTAACACACTTGCAATGCAAAAATAAATTCTACGAAGAACTTGTTGCAATTTAACTATTTTTTTTCCAAAATGCCAGACAGAATGTAAGTTAAAGGTTTGATTCGTGGTTAAATTAAGTGGTCGGTAATGTTTCGCCGGATACGGTAATCAAGTAACGGTGCATTTCCGTACGTCGCGATTTGTTCGGAGACTTTGTTGATGACGTGGGATAGCTGTTGCCTGTTAGTGTGGGAATACTTTGTGGAGCTAAGTGATTGCTAGGTATTGTTTTTTTGTTGTGTTTGTTTACTTGTTATGTTCTCTTAAAAGTACCATTCTGCCATTATCTCTTATTATTATTCGGTATATTTGTTTTAAAATAGATATGTCTTTGGTTTTATCACTATTATCTATAACAGTACGAGTTTGTGTATTTGTGTTAGAAAAACTGGTGATAATTAAGAAAAACGACTTCAAGTTTATGACTACCAGAAATGTGAAATCTAAAATTAGACTTTTACCGCAATAAACAAATTCGTTTATTGTATGTAGTCTATGTCACCTTTCATGAATATCCTATCGAAGAGAAAAGCCCGACTTATAAATATGCACTTTAATCAAATTGCAAACCCAACATGTATAACCCACCTACGCCAAACACCAACTACAAAACATTGAGCCACTTAAAATCATCCTCCCCGCAATCGTTCGCTCTTCCTTTCATTCATTCAATCATTCTAAACACAGCCATTACGCTAACGGAGCCATGAGTATTTTTTACAGCTGTCTGTCAAAACAACGTCAGTAATAAGGTCGAGAACCGAACCCCGCCCACGACAGACGCAGCCCACATTACGTCACTACCGGACAGTTTAGATAAGCTTCCAGTTTTTATCTAAGATAACGATGAAGTGCCTTTTTTGTAAGATTGGGAGGGAAAGAGGTCAAAGTATTGAAAGGTGGGTCTTTCGAATTGTCGAATGAGTTTATAGATAAGATAGATGGATCCGTGATTTAAGTTAGTGTTCAAGATTGAAAAGAAGGCTATACAACCAGCATTGGGATATACAGCTTCTGATGAATTAATTATGCAACAATGAAATGAAACTCAGTTTCAGTAGGTTTGCCATTAGTAATTATTATCTCTTCAATGTACATAACATAACATCAAGCCTTGTTCCCTCGGAGGGTACGGCAGAGCCAAAGTGCATCCACACTACGCCAGTCATGTTTAAGTCCCATGTAACAGGGGGCGAGCCTTTTGCCATCAGCCGGGCACAAATCCAGATTACAGACTGTCACTGAGAAATTCAAGATAGAAAACCCAATAACACTGCTCAACCTGGAAATCGAACCCAGGACCTCATGCTCAGCAGTAACGCTTACGACCAATAGACCAACGTGGCCATCGATGTAGTGTAACAAGAAATACTAAAATACATAGAGTAGGGAGTTAGTAAGGAAAGTGTTTTCACAAAGTTTATGAAAGGCGGACAACTAAGAAGTTATACACCAGCAAGATTGCTAGAAACATACTTAAAACTTCTACACAACAGGGTACAATCCAAAGTTACACGGAAAAATATACCAATGCCTAAACATAAAGTTATTCACAAAAATAGCGGTCAATCGGGCGAGTTTATTTCAGATTGCTTAAACAAAACAACTTTGGGTATCGGCAAAATTGAGCGAATACTTTTGTTGCCAGGGTCCCGGTCAATTTGAGTGACAGCAAACCGGTTCCCATCAATTTTATCCGGAACCCGGTAAATGTAAAATGAATGAGTATATTTTTGGTCATTGTGTATGTAACTGAATTTGATAGGAATATTTATGAAGTGAAATCCGAGTACTTAAATGTTATTTTAAATATTCCGATTCATATTTAAATACTAAACTTGGATAATGTTTTCAATAGCTGTCGGTGAAATATGAGTGGGATGTATTCAAAAGACCATTAATATAATCATAATGTTTTATTTCAGGTCCATTTCATTTTCCAGAATTTTGCAAAGGACAGGGAAAGGGATTCTAATGATTTTATTTTATAAGATTTAATTTGACATGAAATAATAGCTAAGGATATAATAATATATTATATATTAAGGATATAATAATATATTATAAGGATAAGCCTGCTTATAGGTTAGTAGAATTCATATTTTCGGAGTTGAATCCCTGTCAGCAGCAGATGCATTATATCATCGAGGAAAACGAACGGTGCGAGCGCTTACGGAAATTTATTAGAAGCTACTGGTTTAAATATAGGTTTAACTTAACTGGAGGATTAAGTCTTAACAACACTTCTAATAATATTTAAAGTAAATCTTCTCGGCTTTATAAAAATAAGATATAATGTAAAAGAAACGGAAGAGACTGATACAGTGTAGACACTTTGTTGTCTTACTTAATTATGAGCATATTTTAACTTTACGTAGCGAAACAAGTTTTAAGGCGATATTATAACTAAAGAAACATGAGAATCAAACAATAATCGATAACTTTTCATTAAAACGGTAAATGTATACGATTAGACTAATATACTTTAGCCCGTCGAGCCCGGCTACGGATGTAGTGGATATATGTGCCGAAAATCTGCAAATCTGCACTTGTTCACCTACAGCATGTTCAATCAGCGAACGATCGTCTCATTGTCTATAAGTAGAAATCTTACTTTACCAAACATTCCGACTAAATTCGTTGCTTTCAAAATAACCCAAATCCTTAATCCCACACCATAAGAGCACTTTAAACCATATCATGTCACAGTTTAAACTACGTAGTAAACTTCCAATTAGTATGACATCATGGAGATACAGAAAGAAGATCCACTGCTATTCTACGTCGCGACATTTTTCATCATTCATTATTAGCTTAACCACTATGAAGCTGATTTTGGGACATTATTAATAAATAATGTCCCAAATCAGAATCTACATTATAACTATATGTGTCCACTCTCTACACCATAAGCATAATCAGCCTTTAATGTTCCCACTGCTGGAACACAGGTCTCCTCTTTTCGAGAGGGATTGGGCTGTAATCAACCACGCAGGCCCAGTGCGGGTTGGTAGGTGTCACATGTCTTCGAATTTTTGATACCAGCAAATGACGATTTCCTCACGATATTTTCCTTCACCGTTTTGAGAGCAATGGTGATGAAATTATTTACACAAAGTAAAGCGCCTGCCTGGGTTCGAACCCACGACCTACAATTCATAAGCCGGGGCCATTATCACTGGGCTACCACTGACACCATATTATGCCAAAATATTTAGCTTTCCTTCTGTTGTTTAATATTGAGCGCAAGTTCATTAATACCATTCTCTTTGAAGCCCTTCAGACAGAATGGAACTACTGCTCGCTCCATTTTGAGACGAAACCCCGGGGCAATCTTTCAATTGCTTCACGGACGGCGCGCGCGCCTGTACACGCACTATGGTTTCAACGGGCCAATTTGCATCCCAGGTTGTGATTGAGTGATTACTGTGTTACTGTTTTAGTGCTACTGTTAGACGCTAATTTATATTACGTGGTTTTAACATTTTAGATCTCTCAGACAGTTATGTCCATCGATCACTAATAAAGATTACCGTCGCTCGGTGCGTTCGACTGCTTCTAAATTAAAAGCGCGCCCAAATGTTCAAGTGGGATTTTGTATCTCGATCGATGGTTACGTCGCACTAAATGTGTATTTAAACTTTAGTAATTTGGACGATTGTCAATTTCATTTTCAGCATCAGTGACTTCGGTGAAGGAAAAAGGTAACAGTAAGCAAGTACCTGTTCAATAGCCTGAAATCAAGTGACCCGGGAACCTACTCACAGTGAGCTTACATCCACATGGTGATCTATGCTCGGTCCTTCTCTGTTTTAGCAGAGCAACGCAACCAGCAGTGCGCAAGTGTCAGTTCGATCAATATTTTACATTTGACATGATGGAACAGGGAGAGGTCTACACCAAATTAGATGCCTACTTGAACAGGATGACATCTTCAATGGCAGTGACAGCGGAAATAGAATGTGACCCCAAGCATAATGCAACTTGCTCGGGTTGCCGTTCGATTTCCGTATTCGAACAAATATTTGTATGGTCCGCAGATACTTTGAAGATCGGTGTTTGTATATGTAAATTGTGTGTGCAATAACACCGACAAAACCGTCTAGGTACAGGGAGAATCTTGGTGGGTGGTTACAAACATCAAATACCTCGGAGAAATTGAAAATGTTTTAAAATTACGTGAATTTTATAAAGATTTAAAGAAAGAAATGTAAGAGCAGAATTAAATAGAGAATGGTTTCATAAAATTGTGCAGACGAAATATTCTGGAGTTATAAAAGCGACGATCTATCTTGTGCAAGTTAAAACAAGAGCATTACAATTCCTTTTAAGTCGCTTTCTGGAATTTTCGTCTCATAACTGCCAGGTAAAATGTTGCTTGAATTTTATAGTATTTGTTAAGAAAACTGATGTAATTTGTTAATACAACGTCCGATTGAATCTTGAGGACTTCATCTTCGTGGATTATCTATTACTAAAAAATTTATAACATGATAAAATAACAACTAGAGTATCTATACTTACATGACGAACCAACAGATATTAAAGGTATCCAAAAAGATGGTTTAAAATCTTAAACGCGCATGCTGACAAAGTGTAATCCCAGCTAAGCAATAAAATAATTCAAGATGTTGTCTTACCTTGCAAAGTTTCATCTACTAACAGTCGACGTATAAAGACTATCGACCACGAACACGGCCTACATCGGTCGATTAGCTATCTACATGTAAGCCCGTATGCAGTAGACATTCAAGGCCTCATTTGCACAAACTTGCCTCGCAAACTCTCCATAACAATAATACCCAAGGACTATGAAGTTTGAACCAGCAGCGTTACTGCGTAGTTTATCTCAATAGGTTTAAATAATGTACGAATGACAATCGTATTCGTTTTGTCAATTCAACCATATCCATTTGCGGCGTATGTTTTATCATCTCTGTTCACAATAACCCACTCAACGCAATGACTTTTGATAGACTGACAGTTCATCAATAGCCATATATACCTAAAAGCGATTGTTATTAGGAGTGCCTCACGCAACTTGCTTTTGTCCACTTGTTGTCCGCTTGTTTTAACATAAAATAAATCCTATAACACTTGGCAACACTCTAGCTTCCCATTATTGAAAGAATCGGAGAATCAGAATCCGATTAGTATTTCCGAAGATTCCTACTTACAAACTTACAAATTTTACCTCTTTCTATATTTTAAAACGATTATTTTATTTGAAATTCTAAAATGTGTAGTAAAAATTTTGTCTGCTTCAGTAGCTTAAAGTTCTTATGTAAAGGCAATGGCATTACTTCTGCCTATCTTTTCGGGCATTGATGTGTCAGACGTATGAGTCTGAACCACTGACAGGTATCTTAAAGAATATTTATATTAAAAAATATTCGTGCTTCTCACAATGTTCAACAGTACCTTTGCACTCAAATTATAATTACGTTGTATCTATATGTATAGATAAAACTGCTGGTTAATCCTATGTCTGAACGATCTCTGATTATAATAAAAATAGAAACATGTACTTAATGAAAAGGCTGGTTTGAACACCACCATTAAGGTCTTAAACTGTAAGAGCGTTGACAACATCTTAATGAAGATATGAATAGTAACTTAAGCATCCGGCTTTTCAGTGTATCATTCATACTGCTTTCAGTCCGTTGAAAGGCAAAGCAACAAGTAAAATGCTACATTTGGAAGTAAAGAGGTCACATCACTTGTGAGTTGTAAGAAACATATTAAATTATGCTCATGTTTAAATCCTCTGTGCTTTTAGAAATAGTAAATTGTTATATGTTGGATGGTGCAGTTTAAGACTGAACAAATAATTTCAACCAGGAAGAGATATTTTAAATTCCATCACATCATGATAAATTTGCATACATCTTTGATGGTCAAGAAAGGCTTCCAAGAGTTTCGCAGGAGGATAAAAACACTATCTCTTTATCTATGCAAAATTTTGCATTCATGTTTCACAAAAAAATTATGATGTGGATATATTTAGTAACCTTTTCCGCTTAGCTATTTCTAAAGAGTAGAAGACCCTGGAAGAAATCGACACGTGTTTCACCTCTCAACGAGGCATCCTCAGGATGACGATTAACTTGTCGTGAACTCGAAAACGGCGTGTTGACACACCAAGCACCGAGCGCAGACTTCTGCGCTCATTTTATAATCCTGAGTCCAGGTCACGCCTGAATCAATTAACTTTCATGTTTCACATTGCATATACATCATCTTTCCTTCTAGCCCTTGCTCAAGTATGTATAAGGTCGGTCTTCAGCTTATCCAGACTTCAGAGACTGAACATCAGTATTTACCTCACGTATCCGACATAATTATTGGGGATAAAGGCTTATCCCTGGCTCGTGTACGCCTACATAACATAAAACCATGACCTGATTTTGCGGTTGAATAAAGAAAACGATTATTTTAATTGAAATTCTAAAATGTTTAGTAAAAATTTTGTCAGCTTCAGTAGCTTAAAGTTCTTATGTAATGGCATTACTTTTGTCTATCTTTTCGGGGATTGATGTGTCAGTGTCAAACGTATGATTCTGATGCACTGACAAGTATCTTAAAGAATATTTCTAATAAAAAATATTCGTGCTTCTCACAATGTTCAACAGTACCTTTCTATATGTATTTTACTGTTTGTACATAAATAAATGAATAATGTTATATAATGACATACGGAATTATAATATGCAATATAATATTAAATAGGTACGATTTGATGGCAAAACCGACCGCAACTCGTTTATTTTCGGTGTCCCCATGACAGGTCTCCTTTCAATTCAGACACTTGTCAGTGGTGTAAAGATATCATTGTCAGAAACTTTGAGTAACGTCACAAGGATATAGCTAATTATGATAATGAATCTTAAGCGAGATGAGATTATATCAGCAATATTTTTAGGCAAAAATTAAATGTGACTGAGATTTATACAATAGGAATTCTAACATTTGTTTTGTCCAAAGACTTTATTATCAGCTTCGGTATGTTCGCAAACAAGCCTATTGAAATTAACAACATTGTCCCATCGACCTAGTCTTTTAGTTAATTTGTTAGGGTCGGTTTCCAGCCCACCTTACGGCTGAATATTATAATTATATCCCAAGAGGGTAGTGCTAAATGTGTTCATTAAAAAGTACATTACACGTGGCCAAGGAAAAATCAATATGAGTCGACTCTGTCTCCACTTTATATGGGTCATCGGGCGGTAGTCAGCAAAAAAAGCGGTAACAGAAATAACTTTAAACGTTTTTATGGCATATATTTTATCACCTTCAACTTATATGAACATGTAACTTTTTTATTGATCAATGTTTTGCTTTTTATTTTCGAGTTTTGAAATATTTGGTAATTTTTGAATTTTTGTCTTAGCTTCGTGATATATGATTCTGTTAGCGCCTTAAGAAACATTTACTAATTTATAGTTTTATGCAAAGAAGATTGATTGAACTTTTGCATCTAAGAAGTTGTGCATTTCACAACTTCTTAGAATTTAGCTTGAAACTACAAACTTAAGCAATTGGCTTTAGTGGCGAGTCACAGTATCGGAAGTTCTGAACTAACTACAAGAGACACTTTGCCAATACAAGTTCAAGCCAGATCAAAATTAATACTTCGCGTTCTGAACACAGTGCACTTTAACATTCTCGAATAGAATATATTTAGGAGATCGCTTCATATTTCTGAATAAGAACAGAATTTATAGCGTCAATGAACTAATCGATTTTCCATTCATAAACCAAATTCATAAGTGAAACTTCACGCATTAATATTAAGATTAAACAGCAAACTCTCCAAAGAATGATTGATTGGCAGACCGATAAAAATGTCAAAACGAACCGGGCTGATAAAAACGTCAGCAAAAACGAGAGAAAATAGATTTTCACAATCCACTGATCATTGCAGAAGAAATAAAAATGCAAAGATTATTTTTAAAACGTTCTAGACAGAGTACATTTCTACTAACCGTACTCTTTTCAACTTTGTAGGTACTAACCGCTGTGCCTTGGAAAACTACGTTTTTAATATGTTCTTTTTCAAGCCCAAGTTCGCTTGACAGGCCTTTACGAGTGTTTCAAATAAGCATTTACATTATACTACTTTCCACTTTCGTGTTTGCGAATGACATAAGTACATTATCATAAGAGAAATGGAGTATGTGTAATGTCTGACAAATTATGACGATGTAAAGACTAAATTAACGCTGTGTGAATACATAGTATCTATAACGAATATATTATTAGTCATAATAGTAGAGAATTAGACACATGAAGACGAAATTCTGAGATGGTTATGTTACTTGATGATATGATAATTTTGAATGTTTTATGCAGCTAAACCGACATGTAGATGCAACTTAATGGAAGCACCACATTCAACTCAAAGCAAACAGCGAACCTCTGTCAAACTACCATGACTGTGATCGTAAGGAAAACAAAGATCTTTCAAACATCAGTCAGTCTGCAATCGATCCACCTGATAAAATCCGTTAGTCTTCTCAAACGACACCCATGGGAAATAACAGATCGCCCCATTTCGAAGGCCAAAAAGGACAGTAGATGAAAAAAGTTCAATAAACGACAAAATATATTAAAACCGGATACCAGTGTAATTGTAAACGATAATATACGCTTGAATGAAATTGATTTGATTGGCACTGAAGTTTAACGACCAGATGTGACAGTGAAATATTATGCAGACGAAGCTTTAATATAATGTTCGCTTTTCTGTAAGCGAAAAGAAAATTGCGGGTTCATACGAGACGTGATGTTATTTTACTTTAATCGCAGTACAATATCAGAAGAATTGGAGATTTAAGAAGCATTTCCAGATAAATCATTTGTTAAGAATGAAATAAACAGTTTCAGTCTTGATCGTGACTACTTTGATTAAGAAAATCAGTAGTCAAGCATAAAACCTTAACGTTGTTTATCTTAGTTAATACCCAGATCGTTTTACAGCATAATTGATACTATAGGTTGGATTTAATATTAGATGCAAGCGGCCATTATGGAAATCAAGCGCTTAGGCCTATGATCTATAACAGAACCCCTCCAGACTGGTACGACAATAATTATAATATCAGGCACGTAGCCGAAGCAAGAGGTTTTGGACTTTAAATTAGTCTTATATTTGATACATTATGTGGTTGCAAAAATACAACACTTTTAATAATACAGTTCACCTACATCCCGCGTGAAGCAGGAAATAACCAATAAACAAGGTAATATTCACTTATTTGCGGTTTTAACGTGGTGTTACATTTTATTGCGGGCATGTTAATTAGCAGACTACCGTCCTTATGGAAAATTATATGTAATTCGCATTCATAAATTTATTGGATGAAAAATGTCGTGTGCATTGCATAATTCTCGGTTGTAAGAGGCGGTTTGAAAATATAAAATTTTACGTGGATTTTTACGTTAAAGTGGAACATTAATTTAATATGAGCTGGTTATTACACAGATCAAGTTTATTTTCCGCTAGCTACGAGATAAGATTTAAGCCAGTACTGTTGTACTGGTAAGTGCAAGTCTTCGAGCTGGCCTCAGTTATTTATTCATCTGCCTATTTTCACTAAATGAAGATCAAACAAATACGTCATCTTTTTTATGGAAATTTTTGTCTGCTTATCAGAATATCATTTGGATTTATCTCTAGATCGTCACATCAAGGCTTATCCTGATCTTGTAATAGTTATCTTTATTGCAGTATTGACTGATATCGGGTAATATGTAAATACACATATAATATGTTAGTTTTAAACGCATATATTCAAAATCTTGTTAGTATCGGATGTTCAATGCGGGTCATAGAATTAAATAATTTAGTAGGACCCGAAAGCATGACCGCTTCCGTTTTTAGACTGAAGGATACTAAATAAAGAATTCAAAATTATAGGAACATTACATCTGAATCTTTAAAAATGGACCAAGGCCGAAACGTAAGCCACCAATAACAATAAGAATCCAGGAGTCTTACCAACACTGCTCTTGCTAGAAACCAATAAAAAATCCAATTAAATAGAGATATTATCGCAAAACCAAATTCTCGCGATTGCCTCTCACTTATTTACAAACAACGTTACACTCGATTTAACTTCTAACAATCATAGCGTTGAAATGTCTTTAGTTCGACATACGGATGACTCATCTGAACCATGTCGTGGTTTTGTAGTGAAATAAAACAAAACCTATGTAACAGAAGTATTTACGACATGATTGATAGATATATGAGGTGTCAGGTAAAGGTGTAATGACTGAAGTACAGATTGTTAAAACTAGATATGGAGCTAGCGTTTCACCAGATTTAGATTTACTACCAGAACTGATCATAGCAGTAGCGTATCTAGGTGTCATCTTAAACATTAGGCCTACCCGTCTGAAATAAATTCACAATCATTGAAGAAGTTTGTGTCCTTCTGTACTGTAAAAGAAGAAAAAGGTAAAGTCTTTCAAGTAAAACTAAGTTATGCTTACTCGCATATTTGTTTCTGCTCTAGAATGGAAAAGGGAATACAAAATGTATCACCTGCTTACAATTCTGCGCAGGTTCAAAATTGTCAACGGGTGCACCTATATGCAAGTAGTCGTATTAGGTGTGGGTTTTAAGACACAGGATTTGAAACTATATTTTCAAATGCTGTATTGGAAAAAATGTATTGACGTGTAATATGTTCCCGCTTTCTTAGACGTGTCAAAAGCTTTATCAAAATCACGCAGTAATTTGGAATATCAGTTGAAACTTACACAAGCCGTTGAGAAGTTTATAACAAGATCAAAGCGAAATTTAACATTTCTCTCTTTGCGAACTTGCATACAGGACGGTTCTTTTGCAAGTTTCGTTTAAAAGATTAAAATAACAGATTTTGGCGAAGTTGGCAATTCTAAGAATTTAAAGGCAGTAAAAATCTAAAGCCACAACCCCAAAAGTTTTCCAAGAAATAAACTTTAACCTATGGCGTTTGGAATCGATGTTAAAGAAATATATTGAAAACGTAATGCAATGATTTTTTAGCTACTTTTATGAACGAAAATGTTTAAGCCAGCGGCAGTGGGGCTTTAAATGCGTAAGGTAGGCACTTGAATAAACTTACAATCATTTGAAATGGACTTAAAACTAGATGAAGTAACAAGTAAAAAAAAAGAATATACAAAAGTAGTCCTCAAGAGAAAACTGCTGTCTAAATAGCTTCACTTGTTTCGTAACATTCAATTTAGTTAAATCGAATTCACTAAAACCTGAGACTAAACACAAGTACTGAGTTCGTTTGAATACTGATTAAATAACACTCTTTCTATACAAAACCGTTGTAATAATTCAATTGTAGCGCATAATGTACGGCGAACCGAGCGTTATAAATTGAGTCCCAGTGTCAATTTAACTTTCTAAGACAAAAGAGCAAAGTTCTACTGTCTTTAATAATTTCCGTTACAAACCAAACCAAGTCGTTTCTAGGGAAGTGTTAACAAACGTTCAGTTCTCATAAATTGTCCCTCGACACCTCATAACTGGCGCCCAACGTGGGGCCTCGGGGCGCACCTAAACCAATTTTCCATTACGTTTTCTGAACGACTGTAAGAGCGAGACAAAAACCCTAAACATCATTACATTAAAGACCAACCTCCTTTGTTTCGGCGTCAATGTCTGTGATTACGTTTAGGTGTCGAAGCAAAATGAACTTTGTACAAGAACTGGAAAGACTCGATATTGTTGGTTCTAATAGGAAAGAGTCTATGTGTACTAGGCAGGGGGAGTTATATTAGGGCCATGAAAAACGGGAACGTAACACAGGGAAAGTTGAAGCCGTCGCGACAGTCTGGAGTGAAGAACTAAAGGCTTTTGTTTAGCTAGCACGAACAAACCTCGTAAATAAAATTCACCGAAGAGAGTTGGATAAGAAATTATTGGCGAGAGCAAAGTTGTGGTAAGTAACAGAATGAGCAATAAATAAAAGTTGGTTTCGCCTTAATTTATTGTAACTTGAGCTCTTAAACCTAATTTTGCTTAGAAAATCAAAAGATTTACTACTTTGTGCGTTGCTAGGTGGTAATATAATTAAAAATTTTATGTATTAGTAACATAAGCTTTGTAATTTCAATGAAAACGCGACCACCTTTTAATTTCAAAACATTTCGTTTAATTTTATTTTATAAATCTTGTAAGAAACCCCCAAAACTGCGTAACCCACGGTAGCAGTCTCATTAAATCCAATAAATATATCGAAAAATCCACTCCCTAAGGCTATAGAGACCCCCAGTCTTACATATCTAGCACGCTCACATTCACGGCCCCCTGTCTGGCTTTAGGGCAATTTGTCAAGCCCCGGACCTACCCTTACGTCCCCTCGTATAAAAAGCATTTGAATAATCGAAATGATGACGTAGCCCTCGATATTGGCAATAGTACAGGTGCAGTAGCTATTCAGGAAATGGAGGTCGGCAGTTTATGAGGACATGGCACGTAAGTTTGCATTTTAGGCGAATGTACTGGTTTATATTAGAGAGCCTTGCCGGCAGTCTTATTTTATGTTATGGCTTTAATTCATTCATTAATTTCTACAAAAGTAATCGATGGCACTAGCTTAAAAAAATCTTGGTAAGATGGGTAGTTTAGAATTGAATTCTGGTGAAGGATGCTTCAACACAGTCGGATGAGGATTTTGAGAACCGAGTTCTGAGCATAAGGTTTTCAAAAAAGGAAAATAAAGTATTCGTGCTGCTGAAACTAGAAGCCACATAATATGACTTGGAGGATTCTTCAGCAGACTAAGTAATTGCAGCCGAAAGAATCGATAAAGACAATGTTAGGATATAAAACGACCTGTTATATTAAATATCGGACACGGCTCCTTTATTAATATATCTGGATCTACCCCTATGTATGAGTCACCAACCACGCGGAGGGTGGCCGATGGAGCTAACAGAAGCGATATTTATAGAATTTATCGTCGTTTTATATCGAACCACTGCACAGACTATTAAAATGTTGAGAATCATCAACAGCCCGTTCTTCGGTTTTATGTTGTACTGTGTTGGACTTCGCTATCAAAATCAGATCATCGTCTTTTACAACGACCGCAATATAACTTTATTTTTTTCATAATTTTATTTTGAGGGTAGTTGCTTGAGTTTTAGAGGTGTTTTGGCGCCTTACTAGTTTACTGGTACAGTTTTAAAGCTATTACTGGAAACGCGATTTATCTGAGAATATCTGAGAATGAAATGTAATTACAATTCGCAGCTCAAAGGCCATTGGTGTGTCAAATTAAATAAATGGCTGCATTTAGTAAACTACACAGCACAACCAATTCTCACTAGGTTTATTTATTTAGACACTTCGGTACGTGTTTACTGAACGTACAAACAATCAGATAATTAGTACCGGGTGCTTAAAAGTCGGTTGCAATATATTATTCCCTTAGGAACATTTATTGTAGCGGTCAGGGGAGGCTCACGTCCAGCAGTGGACATTTACGACCCGAAATAGTTACGGTCCATATAAATTTGTTTTAACACCTGTTAAACCACTTCTAACACATCTCTAGAGAAATCAAATTCGTCATAACACATCAGAATTTATTTTCTAAGTTCATCCAGTGTAAAATGGCCTAAATAAATTCCTTTTACCTTTACCCATAGTTTAATAGTCCTTGGTCAGTGCTGACTGCTGAGTAATGGGTTTCGATTCCGACCTTTCTGTCTAATGTATCGAAAACTGGCGTGAGAATAAACTGTTAGAGATAACGCGAACGAACGATTACTGTGTCTGAAATATTTGGTGATGATACGATATGTTTCGGGAACCATTGTTCTACAAATGAGCGTTTTAGATCAAAACGGTAAGAGAAAGCTTGAATGTGTCTTAGAACAGTATCATTTCCTTATAATAATGATTCAATGGATCTTCATCAAAATCAATCATTAACATAATTATTTCATTGCACGATTTCAAGTCTTTCATCAACGTAATATTTTACCCATTCTTAATAGAAAGCTCGTTAAAGACCATACTGTTAATGAATTTATAATCTTCCTAGCCAGCAGAGATTATAAAACCACCAACGTAACACCATCGATTTAAAGTCGCACGTGAGCCCAAGTCTTACCGCAACATAAATGCGCGCTTTGAAAAGTTTTCAAGGCGTGACTAAAAAGCCATTGTTTTGAACGTGACGCCGTGTTATATCAGCAACAATGTGCTATATGATGTGTTTCACTGTTTCGCAATGAGAAAACCGCTTAGTTTGCTTCCTTGTTGATAAGCTGCTTTTGTTTACTTAGTTATAGGCAGTTGACATGATGGCAGAAAATGTATTATTGTTACCTCGATTCTAAGGCAACAATGTAGACGATGATGGACAAAGCAAATAAGCAAAAAAGCAATATTCATGGTTCTGTACAAGCCTGCTCTCATATCGAATTCAGGAGCCAATGGAAGTCGAAACAGTACTAGAATAATATGGAATCAATAGTTCGGGAGAGCACACGACGCAATGCACGCAGAATACTGCATTGTGCATACAAGATGAGGTTATCCTGAAGTTCAGGTTTGAATTAGAGAGTGTGAAGGTAGTTAACAAGTCTATACAATACTCATTATCTGTTTGAAGCTATGCTTAGCCTGTCTGACTAGGACCACCGTTACGAGATAGGTAATATAAAGTTTTTCGTCATTTTAGCAAGAAAAATACATTTACAGTTGCGAAATAAAATACCTGTCCAAAAGGTAGTGTCATCTAACGTTAAAAATGGTGCAAAGCTTTCAAATGTCGACCTGGAGTGCCCCCACTACTTAAACACGAGGAAAACAAGAATAAATTCTGTTGTAAAATCTATTTGGAAGATACTTTTTGTTAGGTTTTATGTCATTAATAATGTCGATAAAAAGATATTCGAAATTTAATATGCTTGTAACTTGACGTTTGAAATAGCAACCATCGTACAATGTTTTCTGAGTCTTTCTTTTCCTTTCTTATTTCCCTATTTCCACGAACGTGATTCTTCATATCTATTATCATACCTATTACAATCACAACACGTTATCAGCACGAGGCTTTGTATATTTTATCTACGATCGAATTTAAAAGGAGATTGGTGGTGAAAATATGTCGTCTGCAGTTTCTGGTATGTCACTAAATGGTATTCCGATACTTTGTAATAGAGAAGGATACACTGTGTGGAAATTTAAAATGAGAATGCTATTAATCCATGAAGGATTGTGGGAAACCATAAGCGGAGTAGTTGTCGAAGGCAATAAGACGGCCGACGATGTACGGAAGGATGAAAAGGCTCTTTCTAAAATATGCCTTACTGTGGATGGCGCTGCTATTTCGGTTGTTCGACCAGCTAAGACCGCAAAGCAAGCGTGGGATGCTCTTATGAAATCCTACGAGGATCGAAGTTTGGGTCGTAAACTGTCGTTGGAACGTAAGTTGTACAGGTACACCTTATCTGACTTTTCTAATTTAGAAGCTTACATAAATGCAATAACTACAACAGCACTAGACCTGGCCGATATTGGCAAAACTATAGAAGATAGTTCTTTAGCAGCTATTATATTGGGAGGTCTAACGTCTCGCTACGAGCCTATGATAATGGCGCTTGAGAATGGGAGCGTTGAAGTCACAACAGATTTGGTGAGGACTAAGTTGTTGAGTGAAATGACGAAGGAGACTAAAGATGATGTGGCTGCGTTGAATGCTAACAGGCAGGTTATTTGCTATCGTTGTAAGAAGCCAGGGCACAAGAGTCCTAATTGTCCTCTCAAAAAGAAGGAGAAAAAGGCAAAGGCGAGTTGCTCTATAGAAAATTGTTCTAAAGATAAGGGAATGAATGTTTCTAGTTCAGGGAATATGGATGCATGTGTCACGGAATTGGCTTTGGATGGTGTCAAGGAATTGGCTTTGTCTGCACCAAGTATTCAGATGTCTGAGAAGTGGATTATCGACTCTGGTGCGTCTACTCACATGACTCCACATGCTGAATGGTTTAATAGTTACCGACCCTGTGATGGGAAGATAACTGTAGCAAATGGTAAAAGTTTGCCGGCTGTGGGTTTAGGAGATGTTGCTATTGACACAAAAACCGATTTCAAGAAGATTAAAAATGTTGTACATGTTCCTGGCCTAGATTGTAATTTACTCTCAGTCAAAAAGGCAGTAGAGAAAGGTTTCTCGATTGTTTTTGATACGAATGGCTGTAATTTTTATTATTCTAATGATGTTTCTTTTATAAATGATCCTGTTTTACATGGTTCTATTTGTGGTGGATTGTACACTTTAGATTGTACAGTAAAACCGCAAGGTGTTTCAGCTTATAATGTTCACACTAATTTGTCCCAGTTTCAGCTTTGGCATAAGCGTCTAGGACATCTCTGCCGTATTGGTATGGATCTACTCAAAAAAGGTCTAGCTGTTGGTGTTGAGTATACTGAGGTTGACAAAGAACCATGCGTACCTTGTGTAGAAGGTAAGCAGGCCCGGAAGCCTTTCAAAGGGATAAAGTATAAGAAGGCTTCGTCACCATTAGAATTGGTCCATACGGACGTTTGTGGTCCCCTGACCACTGAATCTTTTAAAGGTAATAAATACTTTATTATTTTTGTAGATGATTATACACGTTTTATATCCCTTTATTGTATGTCATCTAAGACAGAAGTTCAGAAGTATTTTTGTGCTTTCCAAGCACTTGTTGAGAGACAGACTGGCAGTAAGATTCAAACCCTTCGGTCAGACAATGGTACTGAGTATGTCAACAAGGAGCTGACAGATTATTTGCAGGCTCAAGGGATTCGACATGAAACCTCTGTACCATACAGCCCTCAACAAAATGGGGTAAGTGAACGTTGCAATCGTAGTATTGTGGAGAAGGCCCGTTCCTTGCTAGCACATAGCTCTCTGTCGAAAGCTTTTTGGCAGGATGCTGTTGAGACTAGTGTTTATTTAAAGAATAGGTCACCTCATCGTACACTTGATGGTAAGACGCCATATGAAATGTGGTGTGGTAGTAAACCCGACCTGTCTCATTTAAAGGTGTTTGGTTGCCGAGCTTTAGTTCACGTGCCTTCATGTCAGAGAACTAAGCTTGACATGAAAACTTCTGAACATATCTTTGTTGGATATTCAGACGATCCAAGGAGTTATTATTTCCGTAGCGCGGAAAACCCTCGGAGGTTGATTAAGTCACGGGATATTACGTTCTTTGAAAATAATTTTTCAGGATTGAAGGATAAATCTGTTCAGCCTGAAGTTGTTGTGAGCCCTAATGTCATTAATCTTTTTTCACAAACTTCTTCAGATACCACATCGCCACAGGAGATTTCTATCTCATCTGCTTCTATTTCTTCACCTACTTCAGAAAGTGTGGACATGGAGGTAGAGCAAATTGACGATTTTGTGGACGCGACTGATGAAGCTGGTGGGGTTGGCGACACAGAGTCTCTACATTCAGGTGAACAACGTGATCTGTCCTTGGTTCCTTCAGATGAACCCAACGATGTATGTCCTGAGAGAAGATATCCTAATAGAGTACGTAAACCTCCAGATTATTATTCATATGGCACTCACGGTGTTGATTTGTTGTGTGATGATCCGAAAAGTTATCGTGAAGCTATTAATAGCGATGATAAAGATAACTGGATTTCCGCAATGAAGGATGAGTACAATGCCTTATTGAAAAAGCAGACTTGGACATTAGTGGATAAACCAAATAAAAAGGTTATACCGTGTAAATGGGTATTCAAGGTAAAGAGGGACGCGAACGGTGCAATAGTTAAGCATAAGGCGCGACTAGTTGCGAAAGGTTTTAGTCAAGTTTGGGGGACTGACTATAACGAGACTTTTGCCCCTGTAGTTCGAAATTCATCTCTACGTACGCTTATAGCGTTGGCGGCAGAAATGGATTTAAAGATCCAACACATGGATGTTGATACCGCATTCCTCAATGGGGACTTAGAGGAGGAGGTGTACATGCAACAGCCTGAGGGATTTGCTGAGCGCGGGGCAGAAGGTAAAGTCTGTTTGCTCAGAAAATCAATTTATGGTTTGAAGCAGGCAGCTCGAGCCTGGAATATCAAATTGCATCAAGTTCTATCGAAAATTGGCTTTGCACGAACATCTGCGGAATCATGTGTTTACTTGAAAAAGTTTGGTAATGAAATCATAATACTTGCAGTCTATGTTGACGATCTAATTGTCTTTTACAAAGAAAAATGTTTGTTTGACGCTGTCAAAAATGACTTAGAAAAATTTTTCTCGCTAAAAGATTTAGGTGCATTATCATATTGTTTAGGCATAAATATTAACCGTGTTGACGATAAAATCATGGTCAGTCAGAAGACCTTTATTCAGGCAGTGTTGGAGCGGTTTAATATGAGAGATTGTAAGGAGATGTCTACACCTTTGGAGAATAACAAGTTGGAGAAAGGTAATCCATCATCTCTTGGTGAATATCCTTACCAAAACTTGATAGGATGTTTAATGTACCTAGCTGTGAATACGAGACCCGATATAGCTTATGCCACAAGCTATTTAAGTCAGTTTAATAACTGTTACGATAAGAGGCATTGGTTGGCCGCTAAAAGAGTGTTACAGTATTTGAAGGGTACTATGGATTACTGTATTACTTACAGGAAAGTCGGTAGACGTTTGTGTGGATTCACGGATGCTGACTGGGCGAACTGTGTACATGACCGTCGGTCGTACACTGGTTTCTACTTCACGCTAGCGGGCGGACCTATTAGCTGGGAGTGTAAGAAGCAGCCGACGGTAGCCTTATCGTCTACAGAAGCTGAGTATATGTCCTTAACCAGTTCTGCAAAGGAGGCTATTTTTCTCAGACGGTTAGTGTGTGACATTACTGGTTTTTCTGATAGGGTGTTGCTATACAACGACAGTCAAAGTGCACAGAAACTTGTGCTAAATCCAATCCACCACAATAGAACCAAACACATTGATACGAGATATCATTTTATTCGTGAAAAGGTTACTGAGGGTGTTATAAATATAAAGTTTATACCTACGGATAAAATGACAGCCGATGTTTTAACCAAGCCCTTAAGGCGCATAGCTCATCTTAGGTGCGTTGTTAATATGGGTTTAGTGATAAACAAGTAGAATAATCTTCTATTTATTTATTTTTCGTCGGTTTATATTTTGTATTTGTGTTTAGTCTGGTAGTAATGTTTTATTATTTTCAATTGTGTTTAGCATTACTACTTTATCTTTTTATTTCCATTAAGGGCGGATGTTGTAAAATCTATTTGGAAGATACTTTTTGTTAGGTTTTATGTCATTAATAATGTCGATAAAAAGATATTCGAAATTTAATATGCTTGTAACTTGACGTTTGAAATAGCAACCATCGTACAATGTTTTCTGAGTCTTTCTTTTCCTTTCTTATTTCCCTATTTCCACGAACGTGATTCTTCATATCTATTATCATACCTATTACAATCACAACAAATTCCATCTCGAATTCCTAAAGAATTTCGAACATAAATTTTACATCGGAAAATTTTAGGAACAAATCGTTTATCTGACGTTAAGTTACAAAGCTAAAGTAGGAAAGGGAAGGACACGCCCAAAAACATTTTGTTGCAAGGCCAGAAAACTTTGCTGCTCTACGAAAGTATAAAAGACTACACATATAGAAATGTAAGTTATCTCAAAGGCAATCTTAATAGTACCTATCTCAGAAATGGTAACATGCTCTTTACGGGACTACCAACGGTAACAAAAAAAGCAGCGATTCATTCATTGAATCAACTGTTTGGACACATTCTCACTGACTTCTATTTGAATAAATTTCACATATAAAAGTAACAGAACGTATGGTCACAGATGTAAAGTAAACTGTATGTTTTTTTGCTTTCTAAAGCCGGCTAAATGTTTGTGGAAAGGATTTGGAAATGTAAATCGGATTGCGAATTGCATATTACTTCGTTTTGTTAAGAAAATTCTTCACGTTTCGGAAACGAATGACACAAACAATGTTTTAGTAGCAGACAGAGAAATCATCGAAAAAAATCTACCAATTTGTAATGTTCCAGAGAAAGCGGAAATTGAGAATAGTATTTGATTTATCAATTGTAAATGTTATGGTAATAATGGGGTCTAACAAATGTGACATCAGTGCCCCCATAATATGTATAACAAACTTTACAGCACACTTATTACCCAATTAAAACACTATTTGTCTTCGTGAACATTGTGCATGTGTGTGTCCTACACAAAATTACCGGTTCTGAAGATGTACGTACTTGTTCCCCCTTTATCAATTAGTCATTCATAGCTAGTGCGGGGTTTTTTTTTATTACTCCCACTTCCAAGTCGGAAGCCAAGCATCGTTGAGGTCCAGTGGACTAGAAAATAACAGTTCTTTGAGAACAAACCTTGAATGTAGTCTAAATGAAGGCATTCGTACTATACAACATAAAAGGATATAAACGCCAGTGTCAGAAGAATCCTTAGAAATGATGGATCGATCTTATTAAGACATAATTGATGAAATGACGAAGAAATGCTCGAAGAACATTCATGTATAACAATGTAAAGTAAAAAAGAAAATATGTATAATACTGACAGTGGAAGCTCATATTACTGACAGTACTGAGGCTAAGAAAACTGTGTCTAAAATTCTCGATGCAGTGGCGTGCCCGTAGGAGGCGAAACCAATTGATGGTAAACAGATATATGTAATGTTTATTCGTTGAAATGGAATAACCAAATAAGTTATCGAACGTGAAATAACCTGCCGTAGGCGGTCAATGTTCAGCGAATACATCATTATTATGATAAAAGACTAGATCAACTCAAATTCATATCAAAATGGATAATTATGGTAATAAGACGCAAGTAAAGTTAAATTTAACTGCAAACGGCAACATCCCTCCAAATCTTTAGCTTGTTTAATATCATCCTGTTCAGATAGTTCAATGTTAAAGTAACATTCAAAATTATTTTAAGCTTTATCTACATTTGGAACAATTTGAATTCCAAATTGGCAGAGAGATAGACCTAAATGTTGTCCAGTTGGTTATCATTAAAATCAAAAGGTTACTCTAAAACAATGAATTAAAAGAAAACAAAAATATTTATTTGGAGCGGCCCAAAGTTGATGTTGAGCTTCCAAGAGTTTGAAGCTTGTTTGTGTTAAATTCTTATTAGGTTTGTATAAATTTTCAAAGCGAATTTAGGAAGCTTCCTTAGGGTAAACATTAAGAAGATTAGAGGCTAGTTGTTTTGCTCGGTTTTAATTAAAAGGTTTTACCTTTTGTAATCAAATAACGTAATAAGGTCACTTTTGGAGTTTATTAATTAACGAACGATTATTTAAGACGATATTCGATAGCCTTCTACACTTAGAAGAGTTATAAATAAAACTGAACTTACCGAAAGTAGTCGATCAGCATTTCCTGCAACAGAACAAGAGCAATCACAGAATTTAATAAACACAAAAGATAAAATGATAGGTCAACATAAAACAAGCACGCAGAATGTTAAGTCAATAAAAATAAATGAATTTAAATTAACAATAAGCCAAATGTCTGATTCGGTTGTGCCGCTCACGGCAATGTTTGTAAAATAAGCGAAGAGAACGAGTATTGTGGGGGTTTTAGCCTCGTAGCGTACACGAATATGATTCGAGTAGCGTCTAACAAGGCAAATAATGTTTTAATGGTTCAATGTAGTAGAAGTTGTACCATTATAATAGACAAATATAAAAAGGGCAAGAATGATGAAGATTTCTTAATTATTGGGAAGCAATTAGGACCCAGTACTGAATTTTGCGATTGGACAAGTCCGACAAGCAGTGTACTTCCGTAGGCTGATGGCGACTGAAAAAAATCCTTACTTTTTATTTTGTTGCTATGTGGATGACTTTTTTTACGAAAATGATTCGAAACTGAAAGCAGAATATTCGTGTATGTTGTCAGATAACGGACAATAGATACCTCGTTAGCAAGCTCCAGAAACAGATATATGCCAGCCTGTATATGTAGTAGATTTATGGAAGTTTCAGTTTACACCTGCACACATTTTGAATTCAAATGAAAACTAGGTTTCCTAGTATTTTGGGATAAGCTTTTCGAAAATGGACTTGTATTGTTGGCGAAAGTGTAAATAATGTTTTTTTAAACAAACATTGTTTCTCTAATAGATTTTATGCTCCTATCTCGTCGAATAACTTTAATTAAAAAGTCAGTAGGTAATTCTTAAAATAAAACTTCGTATATGAAATCCAAAAATAAAGCAAAATCAAAGAAGGGCTATGATTGCTGTCTTCACACACAGACGTATTATGATAAACGGATATTAAAGTAGTTAACAACAAGGAAATGGCAAGAGAAGCAGGAAACGAAATGCACACAACAACTAACTACATTTAAATTACGAGATTTACAAGAGATCATTGAGAATGAACATGTTAACAAAAGTAAACTTAATAAATCTGGTGCAAACATAACAGCCCTCGCAGATGGAAATAATTCGTGTATTTTGTACCATGTTTTTGAACAAGTTGAAATTCAATTGCCCGTACAGGCGCCTCTTACAACATCGAACATCCACAAAAAAATGGGATCACGCAATAATGGAAGTAACACGTGGGTCAAACCCCTTACTTAACCTCCCTTTGTCTTTCAATAATAGACCTTACTATTGTTAACATAAGGGTGGCAATAGTGGTGAGAGAAGACTGCAATACGAAACTCCCCTTCCACTATACGTAAATTACTGCAAGCAATGCAAGTGCTGGGTGCAGCGGATCGATAGAGCTGCGAAATATTCGGATTCCCGGTTAGTCAGTAATTGGTAACGAAATAGTATGAGAATATCGATTTCTGTCAACATTTAGATATTTGTAAATATGTTCACGTCTTTAATATGACTGAAGTGTTATTTATTCTAAATGTGTTTTGGCATGTATTGTGAATATTGCGTTACATAGGATATTTGGAACAATACTCTATTGATGGCAGTCTGGTAATGTTCAGAAAAGAGCTTTTATAGAATTGGTAAAATTGGCACAAAAAAATATTCTCAATGACACATTCATATTAGATTAATATCGCGTGACTCAACACAACTGTTTCGTTTCTTTTCCTTATGTTGACGCTTATACTTATTGTTCAGTATTAAAAAAATAAAAATAAAATAGCAATCACAATTATTTAATATAATTTATTTCATGGAAGCATGATAGAATTATAACGTCCACCATTACTTATTCATTATTAATATTTCCATTAGCCACAGTGTCAAACGTACTTGGAATGGCGACAGGCTTAGTATCGGACATAGCTAGAGCATTATGGATCAATTGAATGCCAAGCGTTCATCAAGATGACTGACAGGTACAGCAGGCATTGCTGACTCCGGAATATATGTAAGGTTAACGACCGTTCAAGTTCCATGTAACAATGATTGTCGTATAGACTTTAGCTTAGTAGATAAAGCTACATTCACTTTCCCCGTAAAGGTCATAAAAGGTGTATAGTTAGTAGCTTTTAAACAACCTGTAGAAGCAAATAAAGATAAAACAACACTTCTAACAATACAACTATTGAGATATAATGTAGCTAATGTATGAGCACAAGCCATACATGGAACATTTAGAGAGATTTTGGACATGGAAACTGAATTTTTTACAACAACACGCAGTAAGCAAATTATAACGCTCTAATTCTCATTTAAATGGAAACTGAGCGATAAATTACATTGAAGGTTACACGCATTACGAGCTCTTAGCAACAAGGAGAGTAGACATTACAATAATTACATGGCCCACAAGCTGTAACGGAGAGGTAGCAATTCTCTGTTTGTTATAATTCGGCTTTAGGAAATGCTCAGATAAATCCACTGCGGGAAACTAAATCTTGATTTCGGTAATAATTTTGATAAAGTCCGTGTGAGCGTACATTAGAGTAATTACTTTGCTATTTCGCCGTGTTTGTGGTGGTGTGATGTCAGCTCTTTCATCCTAAAAAAACAGTGTAGCTTCTTTTTCTAATTACTTAGTAAGTTTAAGGTCAGCAATAACGACCACGTGGTTTCTTTCTACCATTTTGGACTAACGTGAACTGACTCACCGCAAGACACATGGCAAACTTTTGCGTAGTACTAAACTCTATGGACTGATTTAAAAAGCCAGGGAATACCGTTACGAAACTGAAGCTTTATAATGTAATCCGTTTGTAGTAGCTACTGTTACACTCTTAATACCAAAAGCTTACGCTAACGATAGGCCGCCAAAAAACCATCGACACAAATATTTTGGTAATGCGTCGATTCCCAAACTACATTACCAGCCTATCACAGTCGACAAGTCAATAACCTTACGCAAACACAATATCGAATCCAACTAAAACATATCAAACAAAAGGCTGGGCATTCCGCAAAACAATTCCATACAATACAAGTCGGCCTTCCCCTCAGTGAACTTCTATCGATTTTCAGCCGAGGGCAACGACCAAACCTAACTTTTTTGACACTCACTGATCTGACGTTAGTTTCAATGTTTGAACTAATAAAACAAACGTCAATAAATACTGCTGAGTGCCGCTAACGCCCTCATAAAACATCGTTTTCAAAGATATTGAAACACAGAGCTTCGTTACAAACAATCTGTTTTACTTTAAAACGCTACTCTAAATTGATTTTGAGAGTTAATTTGACGGCGATTGTGTTGGTAATCAAGTCTGTTCAAAGCTTGTCATTTCATTGTTTGATTCTACAAATAAAAAGGCTAAACGTTTGAGGGGAAAGTGGACAGAGAAGTGTCACGGCTAATTTGAGGCTCATGAGGGTCTTTCGTTAAGCTGTTTGTCCCACCGTTCTAAAAGCGGGAATTTGACGAAAATTCGCTTTCAGATGGAACGCTTTTTATTTGGAATCATGCTAAATATAAGGTTATTTACCCATACGAACGTTTAGGTTTGATTGTGGATATAAAATATTCCTCAAAAACCGTTCATTGTTCTCAAATATTTTTTTTATTCTGCCGGAACTTGTGCAATAAATCAGAAAAGGCTCAATAACAGTTACGGCCAGAACAAAAATTATTTTAACTTCGCCATGGTAAGATAAAAATTTAATAAAGTCCCGGAAAAGTATTCGAATACCCGGTTATAAATGTAACCCAGATGACACGTAATAAAAATCCTGCTGGCTAAGTCTGAATTTAAGTTGAAATTCAGAGCGAAATTTAAAATGTATGCAAATTCAACATCCAATGCGCTAGACAGGACCGAGTATAATTTTAGTCTTTTGATTCAGTAAAACCGTAGACCACTTCTCTCCTTTTAGTGCAAAATAAAATTAGCAGGACGCATAATTAACATGACCTTTCTGGGATCTTTCAACTAAAACGAACTTAGCTTACTTTGCTGCTATTAAAATACTGTGGAGCAGTGCAGATGATTTTCCGTAAAAAATGTTCTATACTTCGGTTTAAATTCATTGACTAAATGACTGCAAATTCTGCAGTGCGAAATTAAAATTGTCCTAAAGGCCTATCTAGAATCAATCTTCAGAGTTACTGGTTTATCCACTTATTCCTGCAAGGAGGTTATTACCGATAAATTAGAACATAAGGTCGCTAGGGTTTTTTTTTTTGTTTTGACGTTATTTTGGAACTCTTTGTTTATAATTATATTTTCTAATGTGGACAGACAGTTCTAGTTTTTGTGTTGGTAATGAATGCTTGTTATATCTTTTATTTAAGAAAAAAAAAATGATTACAGCCAATTCTTTTTTTTATTTGTCTGACAAATAAATCACTTTTGCTGAGGTACTTTATGGTCTAATTCATCGGTAATAACCTCCCCTACAACCTCCTTGCAGGTATAGGTTGTATAATACTTATGTAGGTGTAATATAAATAATATAATTACAATCATTGCAGTGCCAATAATTAAGAAATAAAAAAGAAGAAGATTAAATTGGCAAGAAATAAATAAATAATTCGCTACATTTTCTATCTATGCATTGGGTATTTGGATTATATCATGAATATCGAACATACATATTCTGAAGAGAATCTGACAATGTTAGCTCACAAAATGAACACCATTTTACTCCGCCCTGTTATAGTTTGTTGAACCGTTGAATAATCCGTAGACACGTGTAGCAAAACATCAGACATTTGGGACAGCTCGCCTCTCGGGAACTATTAATTAATATTATGCCAGAGGTCCGTGTCAGTCTTTGGGTAATCGAGAGGAACGGTTTCGTGTTTAGTCCGAAAACAATATGTCACTAATGGCCTCATCCAATCTGGTCATTATAATGAAATATAAAAAACCAAGTACGAACAAATGCCTTGGATTTATCTGGAGGCATTCCAAGGGAATACCGTTGGGGTGCATCACAGACTTCCCTTGAATACATTTGAATATTTAGTAACTTTCACGCTGATCTGAAAGTAATGGGATTGCTCAGAATGCTGCTGCTTATCATCCCGAGGAAACAGTACAAGCTGTGAATTGGGATGTTGATCACCATAGCTCTTAGGATAAGCTTATTGAAGTAACAATAGACAGACGGCGCACTGTGTTGCCGAGGGCGAACAAAAACCAAATTTTAAAGTGGTAGATGAAAATAAATTACCGGACTTGCAAATAGAATATATATGTTATAGGAATACAAAAAATGGGGGGTAGTTTTCTAATAAAAATTACAAGATGTCACTTTTCAAAGTACGCCGTCGACAACTACGGTTTCAAGAAGCGAAAACCCAACGTAATTCACGTAAATACAGATTTGATATTTTTGTTACTTGCATAATCAACAACATGGATTCTGAAGTTCAGGTATTGTTTTTAAATATGATATTAATGTTATATATGAATATAGACAGTTCCAATTAACGACCAAAAATACGACTAAAATAAAAATTTAGAAGGCTATTTATTAGTGTTTTCCGTAACTTTCTATAACAATTAATTAACACAAATAATCTCTGGACTTTATATTCTAATATTTTGTAACAACAAAACTTGCCACGAGATGCTACCTCGGTTGTTATTATTAATTGTTTCTTGTAGGACGCGTGGATGAATGAACTCGTCGCGACCTTGCGGACTTGTTATCCTGTAAAGAATTGGAGTCCAAAATAATTAAATAATTACCCGTCAGAATTATATAATATTCTTTTATTTTTATTTACACTTATTTATTAATCCTACTAATATTATACAAGGTGGCAGGGACATCGACGCAAAAACATTAAAAAATAAAATTAAAAAATCTGCTGTTTCATAGAAAAGTACAAAACCAACGCGGTTAAAATATATGGAACAGTAGACCTTTTTTTAAATAACCGACGAAAAATTTCAACGCAGGGGTTTCAGAATCATGTACTGAATCCATGGTTACAGTTTTCGCGTGGATGTCCCTGGAAAAAGAAAGATTGTGTGTGTGTGTGTGTGTGTGTGTGTGTGTGTGTGTGTGTGTGTGTGTGTGTGTGTGTGTGTGTGTGTGTATGTGTGTGGATGTGTGAGTGTGAGTGAGTGAGTGTGTGAGTGAGTGTGTGAGTGAGGGTGTAAGTGAGTAAGTGAGTGAGTGTGTGTGTTTGTGTGTGTATGTGTGTGGGGTTGTTCGTGTGTGTGTGTAACTATTGTTATTCTATTAGAGGATTGGGATGAAACTTAATAGTTTAGAACCAGAAATTGGCTACTTTTACATTTTTTATCCAGTTTAACTCGAGTAAAGCCGCAGGACATAGTAAATTATGATTATTCTATTTAATACATAAATTTTCTATACAATACTGATGATAGGTAGTAAATTCACATCATAAATAATTTTGTCCATGTCTTACTATGAACCGGCAACACTGTGAGGCGCTACATAGAGAACTAACAGGTACGTCTACATAAAAAAAAAAAAAAAAAACTGTAGCTAAAATTCTAACAGAACGGATTTTGACCGTGAGTGTTTCGAGAGAACGTTCCGAAATTCCAGTAAATCGAATACGTCGTCAAGATAGTTCTTTATCTAAGTCTTAAGTCTTACTCCCTTAATGTCCCCAACAGACATGAGCTTTGAAACTTTTATAGCCTTTTGAAAGCAATACGTCCGATAAATCCATTTTCCATACAACAACATTTTGTTTGATAGCCAGTAAAGCATATCCTTTATAGCATCACGCTTCAGAATCAATTTAATCCTTTGGGCGTAGTTTTATTTTAACACGGTCATCATGCGACCCTCATGTATTCTATCAAGTGTCGGTTCGACTCTTGGTACTTCCGCTTCTAACAACCACTGATTTATAGTGAGCCTTTTACTATTTATCAACCGAGGCGAATCCCAATCAGTACAATTTTGGATCTTTGTAAGAGACTGTGAAATTGGATTCTCAGAGAATTTATTACAACGACAAAGATTATTTTAAGTAGATCTCCATTGGAAGCATGAGTTTGAAACTTTGAATGCGTAATGAAGACACAATGAGGAATAATAAGAGTGTCGAAGTGGAATAAAAGCTCTGCTTCGATCAGAATATTAATAGCAACCTAAAACTTGTAACCTAAAAAAGCGTAGTGTATTTTTATATTGTTTTGTTTACGAGATCAACACCCGTTGCGTGTACGTGTAAGTTCGATCCAATGCACGGTTTCACCATATGTGATGATATTAACGGATACTTTTACGCAACAATTAAAGTTACGAAGCTCGAATAGAAATAAACAACCCTAATTTTTCAAAACTGGAACATTAGCATATCGTGTTGATTAAAAACTAACTAAACAATCAAGTTAAGAACATCATTAATCATCAATCACACGTCAACACTAAGGAAAAACGCGACAAGGAATATCAATAAACGATTCTTAATGATACGACGAGTAACATACATAACAACGCGAGCGTTTAACAGTATACCCAATCACAACAAAACCTCAGTCGGAGTGCAGTGGCCGTATGCGACCGTGACTCATCTATCAAGTGCATGCGCTTGCGCAGCGGTGCCACCGAATTAGACCGCGATCGCATACGTTATGCGGCTTAGTTTTACGCTTTTCGTTTTTCTGAGAATCGTGTTTATCGTATTTGGTAACAAATTAAAATGGGGAGATAGGATTTGGTGCGTTTTTAGAATTAAATTCTGGTTAAGGAATTTGTTTGCTATGGGTTGGTAAATATTGGGTGGATGATGGAAACAATACAATTATTGTTGAATTATACGTTGCTTAGATAGATTAAAACAATAATGGCATTTCTCAAAACAACGATAACGCGATTACCTACTTACTAACTCAATCGAAACAAAGAACAGCACATGGCATGCATCAAAAAGCAGAAACGACGATAAAATTACATTTAAAGGACGATTATGAAGAATACGAGTTAAAACGCAGTTTCCAGTTCTGTCAAAAATTAGAAATGTATTTTAGACAAGTTACCGCTACGCTAAGTATCAGTGGGAGCGAGCCAGCTAAATATGGAAGCACCAACGCGAAGAACAGATTTGACCTTTTTGCGAGATGATGGCGAGGATGCGAATGGTCATACGTCATCTACTGATACTATATTTGAAGAAGACACTTCTTACATGGAAGTAATTTGTTACGTAGCATTTAAAACGAGTCCTTGATGTTTTTAAGATTTGTAATAGCCATTTGGGAGATACAGTTCATATAATTCAATTTGGAGAATCCGCTTGGGGATTGAGTCATGCGTGAAACGAATTTGCAACTTTCAACATCAAGTGATGAAATAAAAAAATCTTAGAGAGCTGAAATGGTTTCTACGTCTACGGCGAACTTAACTGCTATTTTTATAACAGTTTGAAAAGATCTGAAGAATATGAAAGGATTTAGTCTAAGGCCAGACCTTAATATTACAGTTATTATATTTTTATTAGACTAGGAAGTTACATTGTCAGTTTATTACAATTTGTCAGAACCGCCGAGGTCGACATTGAACAATAACTTTATTGTTTTTAAGTATTAAGTAACCTTTTCTTAAATTAAATTTCGCGCAAGTGAGCTTGGCAGCAGGAGTAATTGTACTTAAAGGCTTTATGCGTGACTATTATGTTAATTAAGCAATTCTGTTCAATAAAACGTGGGTAAATTTACTTTTAAGTAAGTATGAAGTTTTAAATAATATCTACCTTAGAAAGAAAAGTTACACAATGTACTTTAGGGTCTCAATAACTAATCTGTTGTCTAAAAGAGAATTGACTGGAAGCCAAATGGAAGAAGCAAAAGGGTATGGAACTGGTCTTAACGCCTGATTAAACTCCGACACGGGTACACTTAGGATTTGTTGAAGATTTAGAGACATCGAACAATTCCACCAATTCTTTCGTAGATAGGATCGGGAACTATCACCAAGACGAGACAAAGACAGAACAATACCGTCTGGTTTTGTTCCTTTTAGGCATGGATTGCAAAGAAATCTGAGAACTAAGTTTAGTTTTTGTAACGTAATGTGTCAATTGGAACAAAATGAGATTGCAAAAACTGATACTTTCAACGGTAACTGTATAAAGGCTTTAAAGAACAATGATTCTAAAGTGCAAATTCGTCGCCTTGTAAAGAGTTACTGTAATGAACTGCACGGTGAAGGTCGATTTGAAGTGCAATATAATATTGCAAGTTCAGAAGTTGGGAATTCAAACAACGATCTTTGCAGTTATAGTATTAATAATTAAAGCTAAGTTTATTCAATCATAATAAAAATCGGAGACGACTTGATATAGTGGTTAATACCAATACAACTCATAGCACATTTAGATGTTACGTTTAGCATAATCCTACTGCTAGGAAACAGCATCCTAATTGCGTAATAGACGATCAATCATAATCTGAATCATTTTGAAAGAGAAAGCTAATCCATTGATTCATAAGTTCGGACAAAAAACTTCTCAGCAACGTAAATAACGCAATGAATGTTGTTGAACTGTCAAAATGAAACAGATTAGTCTTAATCATTTACGAAAATGTGTTACGCAATTTGATAGTAGGCCTACTCTCTCAGTGAGAGGGAGTGGACTATAATCCACCACGCGAGCCCATGACGGTTGGTGGATGTCTCATCTCTACAATTTTTTTGGTTCTAGGACATGACGGTTACCTCACGATGTTTTACGATGTTACGTTTACTGAACAGTAATTAGAAGTCACGCAAGTAATTTATTTTTATATCTTTTTCGTCCTTAACACACATGCATAAAATTACGCTCACGAGCCTGATTTAAGCAGTGTGTATACAATTAGAGTTAAAGCACTACTTTATTTACATTGTATTTGGCGTAAATATGGTGGGGTAAATATTGATGATGTGGTGAAATTTTGGCTCGCTGCCAATAATGTCGATATTGGTTTATGCAAGCCTTTCCTCTTTGGTCCAGATACTTTATTTTGAGTTTTGTTGCGATTTATCCTTGTTCATCTGTATTTCGTCAGTATTTCCTTAAGTATCATTCTCCTTTTCGGTATCCATAATATTGAAAGAAACTTGATGCCTAAAAATACGACATCTAAAAATTCAAGACGCTTTTAGAACTCGATCCATTGCCACGGTTTTCCTTTTACTTTTCTTATATATTTCACTTCTTTCTTAAAAAATAATGACATTATTCGACGATCAAGCAGATATCCTTTAGATAATAACCTAACCTAACCTAACTTCATCTGTATCTATTCCTCGACACATCCACCTATTCGATGCAGTTCATAACATTAACCATGATAATGGTTTTTTAATCAATATCACACATACAAATAGCTAAATAATGTGCGAAGTTCATAAAGATAAGGCGTTAATGGGTGACATTAATAATAATGTGATAACATTTTCATCATAACGACTGCGGAATACTGCAATTATTACTGCACGTGTTACCTACTTCCATGTTATTGACAATACCCGCATGGACAATGTGGATTAATAGACGAGCACAGTTTATTTTTGGTTTTACAGCAGATTTTTATCCAAGCTTGATCTTTGGAATCTGCAAGGACGTTTTTTAACACAGTGCGCTGCGCGGCACCAATAGAACAAGCGTATTTTCTATCTCCTGACAATCTTATGTGCTATGCGGAATGGTCGTTAGATCGTTTACGGTTGCCAACTGTCCGAAAATCTCAAGATCAGTCTTACCTTACAAACATCGGATTTTCAAAGGAATTGAATTGCATAGGTAGGACTGTAGTCACTCAGCATATTGTTCAAGCGCAACTAGCTAGATCAAAGCTAAAACCAACATAGTTTGGATACGGTTAATCAAATGTTGGTCCGCATATAAAGTAAGTACTGACGAGTTTGTAGTTGCATAGCAAAGTGGAAATGGGACTGGGTTAGTCACGTTTGCCGTAGGTATGTCCAGTGAGTTGTAGGCCAAAATACCACTATTTGAAACCTTCACACAACCAGAAGCCGTCGAGGCAGAGTACGTAGAAGATGGCGGAACGAGCTGGATATATCCAACCAGGAGTGGCCCACATTAGCTCTGGACTGAAATAACTGGAAGTCATAGGGGAGGGTTTTGCCCAGGAGGTCATGGTGCAGGGTAACAATAACCTACTAAAAATGAGCCTTATAAACGACATAATAATCAAGCTTTAGGCAGATAATATAATTAGTAATAGGGAAGATGCAAAGGTAAAAAAAAAAAATATTTAGTCCGTCAGTCAGATAATAAAAAAACATTAGACACGTATTTTTTGCTTTATCATATTATTAAAAAATTACTTAGATAAAACGCATTAAAGTTAGGGAGTGGGGGTCGCTACGTCACAAGTATGTATAAAATCGACATACTCATGACGTCATGGCACATTTTAACTCGATGTATCGCCATAATCTTTTGATTAAGTAAAAAAAGAAAAAATATATGTCCAATATTTTTTAATAATCTACCTACATGACGGACATTTTTTTTTTGTCATAATTCCTATTACTGCAATATCATGATCTCGCATCATGAATTCGTGATTAAACAAAATGCAAATGCTTTGTTGGTGCCTGCATCAAACCGTTAGATCCGCAGCGCTAGTTTTTATTCGCATATTTGCATGCAGAAACTTGGCAACTGATGGAATGGATGGACAAACGTTGTCGGCAGCGTTACACTAACATCACAGTTGGCCTTTTTTGTTACTTTGTTCATTAAAATATAACTCATTTTCAGCTTCTTTTTTCCAGTTTGTCTGAACCTGCAGAATTTACAAATTTTATGCCCCGATACTGATTTGGAGACTAACATTCAAGAAACTAAGGTACTTTGTCGATATAGGCTGACTTTGACTAGACTGTCTAAGCCTGTAAACAACCTGAGCCTGAAGAATAAGAAAAAATCTAGAGGACATCTGGAAAGGTAGTAATAGCTACCCTATTAGTGATTGTAAAAACCGTTCATATTTAAAAGAACCAAAGAAATTAAATAATACAAAGAATAACCACAAAATCCTAAGATGTCATCGAAAAAGCAGTTCAAACAACACATCAAATAATCCGAGACCTTTTAACTCAACAAAAACCTTAACAAAGAATTTAAATACCAATCAATTCACGCTTTAACACAAGCCCTTAACAGCGTCGCCTTTAAAATCAAATAAAATGCTTAGCTTGTGTCATGATTTCACGAAACCATTTTTGGCTCGTTAAATTTGTCAGCGAAATAATCTGATTTCGGGCACTTGCCGGCCGACCGGTCACCACGGTCGACTACTTAACTTAATAAGCTTAAAAACATATTAAATTGTAATATTGTTTCTTTTTTTACCGTGTCATTGGTCTATTGTTTCTTACTAATCGTCTCTTTGGTCGATTTGTTGAGATTTTGTTTCCTGACCGTGATGATCTTTTCCGGCCAATCTGCAAACGATGGCCATCGTGGTGAGAAACCCTACTTCTGCTGGACAAGAGACTTTTAATGAGTGCTACAAGGGAGTTTAAAGAAGAATTCGTTTTTTGTTATTAGTTTGTAGTTAATTTAGCTCATAGATAGACGCAGCTGTTCTTCTGGCAAATTTCGTAGTTATCACGTCATTTATAAATAAAGAAGAATATTTGATTAATTATCAAGATTAATAATTAATGTCATCTGTGTGGGCATTTCAGTTCTTAATTAATGAACTTGAGCGTTTAAATTTATGACTTGACGTTTTGAATAAATTACTTCGGTTGTTAATCAGGGCAGGGCAGAAAAGGCGATCGAGGCGAAGGATAAAAGCAAAATGTTCCTTGTTAAGTTCATTACATTAAGTAGTACTTAAAATTATGTATTTATAATTCGTTTACTATAAGAATAATATAAGGAATAAAGAATAGGGAGGTTTTTATGGTTTTATTGACGCATTTCCAATTTAGTATGGTTAACCTTAAAGCAGCATACGTTCCATATGAAAGAAGAACAGGTAACTGTCCTTTAGACAATACCAATTTATAGATACCGTCCCCAAATCGAAGACATAAACAAGTCAAAAGGAAACACCTCTACAGGTGATTGCCACACGATGGTTCATTGTTCCGTAGACGCCATTGGAGCGTCGAAATCTCGATATATAAATTCAACTGTCGATTTGTCGCGTGTCACTCGAACACGAAGGCTCTAAATAATTTTGTAAACAAGCGTTATGTGGTAACATTGACGATAATACATTTATATCTCTGTGCCAATGTTTGAAATGACTTAACATTTCAAGAACCTGATAAAAATTAAGCAATCTTTATCAAAGAGTGTCAAGTGCATAGTAGATCTGAATATATTGTTAAACGTCTAAGATTGGAAAACTATATTGCCAAGAAAGGCAGAAAAAAACATAGGCACCAATTGCAGTGCCAAGGACAAGGTGCACGCACAATAGACTCATATTTTTCATATTTTATAACGAATTTTAGTTATCAACAAAGTAAGTAGGTAAGCCAAGAGTTATCAAATACGTATTTCAGAAAATGAACGTAAGTAAGTAAACTGGCACCTTTCTAGAATTTAATCTCAATTCAAACCAGAAACACCTCAATAAAATTTGCTTTCAGCAGATCAACAAACAAACTAGTTAACTTTAAACGAGAATTTCATGCCTCTAAAGACGCAAAACACCAGAAAATCTTGAAACAAATGTTTCACTCAGAAAGTCATGAAAGTTTAAACATTAGTTTCAATGTTGCAAAAGTCATCTATAGCTTAGGAGGAGTTCTGAGAAATAGTTTCATGAGTACTTAGTGTCGGGGCTCGCGGGAAAAACTAAGTGCACATTAATAAAGACTTACTTTGCGCTCTTCCTTATTCGAGCGTCGTGCTTTAGTTTTGGCGAAGTCTAGGGATGGCGGGAAATTAACAATACATTCTCTTCCATATTCTAATAATCTAAGCGCACTTGTTTTAATAGTTCAGGTGTATCCCAAGATGGGTCTAAAACGCCTTCAAATTAGCTCATCTATTGCCTTCTTTGGGTAATGCATTTCTGGATTCTGGTTTAGTTTTCCTCGTTATTTATTCTGTAATTTTTATGGTGTACATAATAAAAAGTATTCTATTCTTCTAACGATTGTTGAATATGTAATAGGGGACTGCAATATTTAATGGAAAGATACGTTAGCAGGAACGGTCGTAGCCCCTAAAAGCGTAGGCATGGAAGACAGCTTGGTAAGAAAAGCTATTAAAAGAGTTTCCGTCATTGAAAAGATTTAGTTGATTTCATAATCACAAGAAAAGATGGTTGTGTTCAAGATGATATGTTTGAGAACGAAATGAACACTAGAGATATACTCCAATAAATGGGATAAGGGCAGGATTATGAACTTCAAAAAAATTAATAACAGCAAATTCGAATCTTGAGGAATTAATTTTATTAACTGCATTTGGAACTGAAGCCTCCTTCAGTGCTATATAATTCACAATATTCCTAAAAGTCACAGCTACCATAAATTTTCCACCCTTGTCGTATAATGTGTGTTTACTTACTCGTTCGTATGTTTTACTAAGTAGTCTCGGCGCTTAGTTTTTGATGGACGCTACATTTTATACTCAGGCAGTTTCTGTGTCTGCCTTCTGCATGGCTCAGGTTTAAATTTTTTGATGTCCATCTGAGTTATTTTACTGTCTGTTTGTTTATCTAGATTAAGATATGAAGATGGTTAATGTTAAGCCTTCTTATATGAAAAACAAAAGCCTATGTAACTTTACTTAGTTGGTAAAAAAACCTTGCGATGTCCAGAAACTTGAGAAGGTACTGTTTGCAGTAGCAGCGGATCTCTTTTGATCATAAAACACAGATGCTTTCTTCATAAACATTATCTAAAAGTAAGAACCTATAAATAAAAATAACAACGAGAAATCTACGCACAGTATCTCATAGATACAGAACCATTCCTATAAAAACGACTAATTACTAAGCGTTACGCGTAACTATGTCCAGCGAACGTGAAGATGGTTATTATTGGTATATATCGTGTGTGGATTGGAAATCCACAGTCGGAGGCATTTAATAACGATGTGCATTATTGCAGTTTTGAATAACGTGGTAATTAGTTAAGCCTTTAATTAAGACAGACTTTAAATTCACACCGCATTGACTACGCTAATACTAATGAATAATACAATAAATACTAATGATATGAATAATTATGTAAATATCATTTTCGCAGTGTTAAATCTGTTAATACGAGATTTACGAGTATTCAATATAGCAGAATAGAATATAATAGAATACTCTTTACTCAAGCGCTACTGCTGAGCATGAGGTCCTGGGTTCGATTCCCGGGTCGGGCAGTGTTACTGGGTTTTTCTATCTGGAATTTCTCAGTAGTAGCCCGCGTCTGGATTTGTGCCCTTTGGTCCCGGTTCAAAATAGTCCTTAACTAAAAGCATTATTTAGATGTTTCTGATGTTCTATCAAATCACATATATATGCATTAATTTGACTAACGAGACCGTAGATTGAGTTATACAAGGTAAGTTTTTAACCAGTGCGCAAACTTAAACACGTGACTTTACTTATCATTATGAACAACTTTTACTATAGGACCAAACCAGAAATCGCGAAACAAAAATCAGCTTTTCCCTACATTTATGTTAGTATAACTCGTCAAAATGTAGGGAACAGCTGATTGTTTTTTTGCGAGTTCAGGTTTGGTCCCATAGTAAAAGTTGTTTAAAAAAAGTCCTATATAATTTATATAAGCTGACAATTTGGTAGCCCAAATAGGTAGGTAACTCTGAATATTGACGCACAACAGTAATACCGATAGGCTGGAAGGAGAGCAATGCGTAGCTCGCCGTTCGATAAGGACCAGGCCCGGGTCGACGGCGCGTTGTTTTCTACGCGCGCCTCAAAGAGATGTCAGCAGAACTGACGGGGTCCGCTGGGGCCGATGCCGAGGTCGCGGGAAAGTCCGAAAGGGATACCGTGGCCCCTGGCAATACAGGCAACTGAAGGAACACGGGTGGGTTTTAGTCAGTAAGAGTCTGACACGCCGTCCTGCTCCGGGCGAGGTTATTTGATAATTTCCCACAAAAAAAAAGGCTGTGCCGCTGCGATCACACGCATACACTGCGTATAAAGAATTTAGTACGTGGGGATTGGAGTAAGGCAGAGACCGAGTGGCGTCCATGGACTGGAAGACGAAGTGTCGGTCGTCCGACGGCGAGATGGGCGGACGGTATTTTTGCCATCGAGGGTAGAACCTGGATGAGGCTGGCACAGGAGAGTGGGGATTTGCACAAGAAAAGAGAGGCCTATGCTCAGCAGTGGGTAAAGTCATGGTGTGAATGATGATGATGAGGCGTTGAAGAAAGCCTATAAAATAAGAGCAGAGAGAATTTTGGCTCCATCCAAAGTTCTCTAAACTCACTTTATTCGCCTACCAGTCATTTATCCATTCTTCTGCGTCATCATTTATTTGTGGTCGGCACAACTAGGTCTTTTTCTTGTATTAACTGTCTTTCTTTATCGCCTTCCACCTCCGAATTTACTTCCTTCTGAGTCATTTCATCACTTTTCACATCATTTTCGTAAACTGTAATATTTTTGAAGTGGAAAACTTCTTTAGGCGCCTTGGGCATTTTTGAGATGGGACTAAACCATTGATTTCGCGGCACGGTTATGACACCACATTTTGACCATTAAAAAGACATCAATACGCGATAGATTATTTCCTGCATAGTAAAATTGTTCAAGTTTTCACATCTGTCGGCACTCCCGGTGTGACACTGTTTTTTTCACATTCAGAAAGTACTCATCAGCACTGTCTACAGATCTATCTATTCTAGTTAGATCCATGAAACATTTCAATTATTGATCCCACGTCCAAAAATTAAAAACCTCATCAAAAGCTGTAAGCGGAGCTCCAAATGGTCATTGGACCGTAACACAATCAGGGTGTCCTGACCACAGTGACACGCCACTATTACGTACCTAGTACCTACAGCTAACGTCATAATGTTTTATCTAGGATCAGCGGTTTCCCAGCAAACACTGATAAGTTACGTTTGGCGACCTTAATTTGCGGTTTCGTAAAGCGAGAGTGTATTTGAGTAAACTTAGTAAGGAGTTAAGGAGTTCTGGAGAAAGAAATTCGGGCTCAACATGGAAGGAATTTGTGAGCAGCAGGCAAATTGGCATTAAGCTGACTTGCCACCCGAATAAGAACTTAAAGGTAACTGAATAAGTCAAACGATAGTCGTATGTCAACTAAAATATTGTCATGTCGTAGGAGTTAAAACCATTATGATGCCTGGTAAAAAAAAGAAATTCTATTTAGTCCGTCAATCAGATAAGAAAAAATGACTTCGATAAAACGCATTAAAGTTGGGGAAAGGGTCTCTAAGTCACAAGTAAAATATAAAATCTACATACCCGTGCGTAACGTCATGGCACATTTTAACTCAATGTATCGCCGTAATCTTTTGATACCGTAAAAAAGAAAAGATACGTGTCCAATATTTTTTAATAATCTGCCGGACGGACAAAAAAATATATTTTTAGACATCATCCCTATTATCAAGAACTTTTGAAGCAGGGGTCTGATAGTCAAACCTTCACCTAAAAAAAGCAGGAGAAGAATTCTTTAAGCGCTTGCGGCAATATTGAGGGCAGCGCAATTGGAATGCAGTTTTCGCACGAGAATTTCGCCTCATGCAATTTCCGTATCGCATCTAGACCGTTAAGAGTAGCGGGTGAACAGAAGAGCCATCTTCAGTCGTAAAAGTTTACAGGCATTCATTGCCAAAGCTGCGTTAGCAAGCGTAGAATTTGAACATATTAAAGCTCTGATGAGGAAGTTGAGGTACAAAGAAATAGATGAAATAGAAATCATACAGGTATAGTACCGATAAATTTTACCTTACTGCATGCAGAATGTTAAAATATTAGAATTTATAATAAAAAATATAATTTTATTACTAACTTAAAGTATAACAATATTATTTTTAACAACTCTTGCGAACAAAAAACCGAATGTGTTACAGACACATTCATGAAAGAGTAATTAAGTAAGCAATAAAGAGATCATTAAAACAGAAATATGACGTTTTCCCCAAAGTTATTGTTTTCCTCAACTCCTATTACATAGTAATTTACCAATTTGTACATGACTGGGCCACCCAACTAAACAAACGTCAACAATTGAATAACCCGTGATGCAACAGTCATTATCATTACTGCTGCTGCAGCATTGTTATTGTCAACGACCACCATCATTATGAGATCCCCTCTGATTATAACAATGAGAATAAATTGGCGATATGCAGTGGGTCTTGTGAGGCTGGTCACATTAAACACCTGCCCCAGTTCTACTTGACCTATGATGCCCCCCACGTGTTTTTCTGCATCAGGAACATTTTCAATGTCTCCCAGGGTTCATGTTACGTTGGTCGATGTGCACCGTTTACTGTCGCACTTGGCCTGTTTCGTAGAAACAGAAAACAGAGGTTACATTATGAAGATTGTGCCGATTCTATTCTATTGTTTTCTTGACGGCGGATTCACATAATTTTTTGCTGTTTATTTTGATGTGAAAATTTTTCGGAAATTACTTTTTATGTTCAGATTGTATCATAGTAAGTTTAAAGCTTTGATAATTATAACCATTTCATTAAATTATGAAGAACGGAACTAGGTATTTATTGCTGTGCTCTGCCTTTTATTTTCCAGCAACTTGACCCATATTCTTCAGCGCATTTATCAGTAAAAACAACATTGATAAACGCATTATTTTCATTCTACTAGCATTCCCCATTTTTATTCGAGTTCACTGACTCGTTTAGCATTAAATTTCCACATGAACGGTTTATTTGTTGTATCGATCTATGAATATGGCCGAGTTAAAATACGAGAGCTACTTGCACAAAACATGACGTAAAATATCTGATAAACAAAGGCCTGGTTACTGTGTGACCAAATAGCTTTTGGTCTGCAGATATTCTCCTTCCAAAAGCGATAGTTCCCGATAGGGTCTTACATCATTCCGGTTGACTCCACTGCCGAATACGGTCATCCCCTAAAGATAGTTGCGGGTAAATAAATCAACACGCTCGGCAGATTAGTAATTGGACTTTAATGTTATTGAAGTCCCAGTGCTGATCCACTTGATACAATGACTTTACCGGCCAATAACATAGCAGGCATATAGAAGGACCAATTTTCTTAGAACTAAACATGGTGCGTGAAGTTATGTTACCATTATTCAAACCTATACCTTAAAAGTCCCTAGTGTTTTAAACTACTCCATATTGTCCATACCTTTCAAATTATCACCTCCAATGAAGTCATCTTGCCCAAATGGGAGAACATCTTAATACATTGGACAAACAAACTTTACCTAAACTGTCTCCCCATGTACGGCACGTTACGCCGTGATGACAGCGGTAAAAGCTGTACCATGACCCGTTCTGAATGACAATGACCGAGATTTCAATCCTTTTCTCCTTTGAGATCATCGTTTCGAAACGATGCACGTTTCAGTGTGTCAAATTGCATTTTCAATTTGAGAAAAGGCGGATCAAAACCGAAAGTCCGTGTCAAAACTGACACATTGCAATTGCATCGCTCTCTGCTAGGAGTTGTTACCTTACAGTCGCTTTAGGATACGGTATAGTAAATCAAGGAAACTATTTTTGTTCAGTTGGTTATCCTGTGCCCTTCTGATGTCGAGTTCTTTCTTACGGTCGAGAAGACATCATTTGCAAGCGACGACTATTGCGAATAGTTTCCGGTAAGTACCTAAATAGTGTTCTTATGATTGATTTCTTAACTTCGTAATCTGGAACTTTAGCCATCTAGTTCTTTACGTAAGCCGAGTTTGTTTTCTCAATAGTGCCACCAGCCAACGCAATAAAACCTGTAATGGCCTTGTTTTTCTCAGATGGTACGGTTTATTAGTAGGTATTTGCTATTTGTCATAGCTTTGTTCATACTTCCAAAACGACGTCCGCTCTGATTCACTTTTAGTCATCAATCTTAAAATAGTAAGTAGGTCCCTGTTTGCGTATTAAACACAAGATCATCAGCATTTTCTGAAGTTGTTCAACCAATTGCAAACACAAGCCAACATACTTACAAGCCAAGAGCACAATATCAAGCGATGGTCACAGCATGCAAAAACATTAGAAAACGAAAAAAAAAAGGTGTCATACATAAGGACAGAAATTACACATGATTGTTACACAATTTTATTTAAAAAAAAAATAACAAGACAGTAATTTACAATAGTTGGGGTAATTGAATTGAGTTACACAGTGATTAGTTATATATTTTTGTGGATTTGGCACATGAATCTTCGAAGTGAAGTGCAACAAATATCAATCCCTTCATCACAATTATTTAGAAGTCTGAAAAGCCTTGGGACTGAGGAATTAGACCCTGAAACAGTTTTGCGGAATGAGGGACGTAACATTCTGATAGGGTGACGCGGATATTTTCATGGTAGGTTCAAATTAAACTTACTTAACTAAATTATCCCGACAAACCCAAAAATCGGAAATGCTGCTCGGCTTTTTCTTTTATTTGCGCTCATAGCTAAAAATCTCGAGATAAATAAACGTTTTTTCAAAACGTTACCACACTGTAGAAAACCCCTTCCATATTTCGACACCTAAACGTCGACGCCATAAAATTGCCATGACCCAACCCGTGCGTCAGTTTCCTTACAGTAAAGTACCTAAGATACCCATGTTTTATAGTGTCGTTACGTCACTGCCTTCAGACGCTCCAGATGTGTCGATAGCATTGTTTGGGTGCGTATTTATGACGTGGTCGTCGCATGTGTGATTAAGCCCTAAAGAATCATAAAGATCGCAGGGAAAAAAATTCGAACGGGGTAGGGCGTTGCCCCGCACATGTTAGGAATAGTAAATTTTATCGAGATTGTGATCTTTTGATGTGGTTCACAGTACTTTTTGTTTAGACTTTGTTATAATAGAACAGATTCACTTTGTTATAGTAGTGGCTTCAATGAAAAGTCTGAAGTGGGGTGATGAGTGACGGTTGAATGAGTAGAACAGATCCAAATAAATGAGTGCCTTGATGTTTGTTATTCCCTGATGCGTAGGTTTGGCTGTAGGTACAGCTGATATGGCTGGATGGACGATTGATAGGAATAAATTGAGTATGAATTTATGTTAGAGTCAATCCACTCGGTTTTTTTCCAATCATTGGTCGTAAAATTGACCTTTACTTTTATAGCGTATTTACATAGTACTAATAAAAAATTAAATGGTTTCATGGTGATTTCTAACTTATCTACCTAGCCTTTTTCCCAATTATATTGGGGTCGGCTTCCAGTCTAACCGAATGCAGATATACCAGTATTATACATGGAACAACTGCCTATCTGACCTCCACAACCCAGTTACTGGGTAGTCGATACCCCTTGTTAAGACTGGTTGTCAGACTCGGGCTTCTGGCGACTCGGTAACGACTGTCAAAGATCCACGAATGACAGCCGGGACCAACGGCTTGTCGTGCTTTCCGAGGCACGGAGGGGTCTTAGTATGTAAAGATGGTCACCCATCCACGGATCGACCGCGGAAAGCGTGACTTAACCTGTTCGATCGACCCGTGCGGCTATTATTACTTAGCCACGAGCCCCTCATGATAATTATAATATATTATTATGATGATTTCAAACTATGATATAAATATTCTGTTTAATATTACGAAGTTACAAAGGTGTTAGTTAAACCACTTCCACCAAAATTGGGAACGGATTATCAGAGACACAAATTGACACGGGATAAAATTAAAAATTCCGCTTTCTATCTTGAACAACCTAGTCGAAGTGTTCGAAGACTTATTGGACAAAGACTATCTATTAAACATTATGATGTTGATGTTGATGTTGTTTAATAGATTGTTGGCACTTGCTTTTCTGCATATTTCTCAAGGGACACGGCTCTCGGTTACAAAGCCGGCAATATCTTACTAGGTATCTACTCAAATTTATTGAATACAATAGATATCGTGTTCAAGGTAATGTGACAGTATCTTTAAAGATGACAGACACAAAACTTCGCCATAAAATGTAGGAAAAGTTTTCCGAGAAAGACGAAGATAATTATGTTAAGACATTGAAACATTATGAGTTATTCACGATTTTTTAAGGCCTGCTCAGCAGTGGGTAGAACAAGGCTGCCAGCTGCCAATGACAATGACAATGAAGGATTTTTCAAGTACTTATGGTGTTCTGTGTAGTTTCTGGCAAAATTGTGGCCCATCCATTATTATTGTAAAAGGCCAACAATGTTTGAAGTTAGGAAGATGGGCAGCAGTTTTGGAAACTGTTTCTTCTCGTGTGTCTTGTTTTAAAAGACTCTTCACGTCACACCCAGCATACATCGCATGACAACCATAGAAAAGGGGTTTTCTACGGAAGAATAGACAAAATGACAGATTATGACTTTTTATTCGTCATTTTGTCTATTCTTCCGTCGACAAAACCCGTTTCTATTGTGGTCATTGACCGGCTTATGTGCTACCGGTGCTACTGTATTACAACATGAGAAAAGAAGGCAGATGAGAATTATTTTTCTTCTAAATTAAACTGCACTTGAAGTTATCATTGATAACGACTTGAATTACTTATGAAGCATTCATCCATTTTGAGTCATAGTAAGGCAGTTGACAACAAGTCATGAGGCGCCAAGTACCTAGATTACCTACCTACTTATTACTATTAAATGAGTCATTTTTTCCCCATCATTTTGCGTGCATCGCTAGTTCGTATACAATAATGACGTAAGCATAGGTGTTAATTTCAAGTCTAACAAGCAATTTTGATTATCACTAAGTAGTGATCTAAGCTTCGAATATCAAACGAATGAATTTTTCAGCGTCGATCTCGAAATGGGTGGTACCTTCTCATGAATGCTCAGGTTGGGCACAGCCACAGAACAGATAAAACCTCTTTTATCTGTTCTGTAGGCACAGCATTACTTGGGATTTTCAGTTAGTTGAAAGTTTTTAGTTCATTGGTAAGAAAATTAAAAGGTAGGAATTTAGTTTGACATCCATCGATTTAAGGGGTGGGTGAAGGGGGAGGGAGTGGGAGAGGCGTTGAACCCGCCTGTAGACGAAAGTTTGGGAACCTCACCTCCCCTTTTTGAGATAATATGATTCTTTTAATTTTCTAACCTAATTTTCGAATTTTCGTGTGTTGACATCGATTTAAAGGTCGCCGTAAACCCACTAGTGTATGGTATGAAATTTGTGCAAAAATATTATTTAAATTCCTTCTTCTAATCAATTCAATTTTACAAAATTATAATAATAGGTATCAGACTATGATAATGCTGCTGCATCAAAAGCCATACTTATATCTGTTTATAAAATTATTGAACAAATTTCAAGAAAAGTACCTAAATATCTAAAATTATTTTCAAACCATCAAACGCCTTATTTCCCTATTCATCATTGTTAGTTCCTCACTTACAAGTTTAATTACGCTACTCACTAGTAAATCATGTTTCTGATCTAATTATAACTCTGAGAGTAACACCCCGTATAATAAATGGGGGTGTTAAGAAAAACAACCACATGTATTCTGATGACAGAGCTCCGTTCCAAAGAGTCCGTACCTATAAGTAAGGAGGATTTATTATTTTGACTTATTATAGATCATTAGGTATTTAAATAAGTAAGTTATACTTATTGTAAGTTACAAATTAATTAAGTAAGAACTTACTCTGCAATATGCACTAAAATGGTTTAATTAAATTAATAAAAAACACTGGAATCAAAACTCTCTGTTTAGTGGTTTCAATATTAAGTATTTTGATGGCATAGTACCTACCTAGTGCCCTTAATTGTTTTCCCTGATGATGTGCCAAGAAATTGAAGGACTGTTTCAGACACTGCCATTTTTTTGAAGATTGACCAGTATTAATTTTAATTTGATGAAGATTTGGTTCAAATTATGAAGTTAAGTAAATTAAATCTTAGCCACGGTAACATCAGTGTAGTTTCAATAAAGGATGGGTCTATTACAGATGGGTACGACCAATGCCCTTCAAACTAGGAAAATCCTGTACCTTGAAGGACAGTTACATACCTACTTACCTAATTATCCTGTGATAATTTGTGAGTTTGGACACAAAACAAAGTTGTATTTTTTTTAATTCCAGACCAAAGCTTTTCTTTTGAATATAAGTATTAAAAAATTGGGCTAGTGATGATACAATTTAGCCCAATATTAATGAGTTTTACCTACATTACAATCTAAAATCCCAGATCTCTGCAAATAAACAAAATAGGTTGGTATGCAATCTACTGTGGCCAACACAAAAATATTATATTTTAGGAACTCTCTGTGCAATATATTAATACAAAATAAAAGGATAAAATGATTTTAACTAAGAAACAAGCGTTCATACTCTGAGCCATCTTACTCCACACAAGATTCAATTAATTACTTAGCCATGTAAACAATCTTGAAACAACCACACAAATGCAAAATAATTGAATTCACGTCCAGTAAGCATCTAATTGGCTGGAACTTATAACAAAGTAATGCAGCTACATAAACAATACATCGAGCTTCTTTTACGAAACCAACTAAAGCAAGCATTGTTACAATAAGAATACCGTTTCAAACTTTGAAATTACTAAGATTAAAGACAAAAAAAAACTCGATTTACTTAAATCTTATTATACTAGAAACGTGCGACATTGAGTTTTTATAACAAAAAGGAACCAAAACGAAGAATAAAAGGGGGGTAAATATCGATCATACACTCACCACAACACGATAAGCCGGCGAACTCGAAGTAATCGCATCAATCTACAGCTTTACGTCACGATTTCACACATAAACGTCCACTAAAAACCACAAATAAACACTTCACTTTGGTTCTCAGCTTTTAAACTTATTATTCCATACAATTTTCAGTCACCAATTTATGAAAAAAACACTTTCAAAGCATTTCACGATGAATCCGATTTGACCACTGACACATCCACCTTTCATAGAAACGCGGCAACAGACTGCCAGACGGATTCGTTTTGGCCATAGACACGAGCTTTGTCTGTTATTGACTCCATTACTTTTACTACTAACCGACTAAATTGAAAGTGACATTGACAACACTACAATCTTGCAGAAATGCCATACTTTTTGGGCGGCCGTATAATATTAGCGCCACCTATCAGCTGGATAAAAAACTTGAAGTGTTTCAAATTCAACACTCTTCCGTAGGTGACGCCATCTTGTATTCATTGGTAAAATTATTTACATTGCCATCTACTTGGTACAATGTAATTATGGGTTATCTCAACTTGTAAGCGTTATGTCTGAATGGTAATAGATGGCGCTTTTACTAATTAATTTGTTTGACTAATTATCAAAACATTTGCAGTGTCGTGATAATTCGTGAGGTGAGTTAAAAAACTATGGTTTTATAATTAAACCTTAATAAATTACGAACACTTTAATTCAAACCAGGGCGAATGCAACTTTAATTCGGCTGGTAGCTGGATCCATTCCGCAACATTTTTTTTGGCTAATTGAAAATTTAATAGCCAATATTTTAGTCAGAATGCGTATGAATCGCACAAACAATGTTTGTGCGCTTCATAATTTAATTCACATAATTTCTGATTTCAATATTATTTCACATTTGTTTATTACAATGACATTCCAGATAAATCCACATTTCGACATAATAAAAGGCAGCGTTCCCATAGAAAGAGGGTATGGAGATCAGATTTTTTGTGTTGCTTTTTTAAAAGCCATAAACTTTCTGGGAAGAGGTGAGTGGAAAAAAAATCTGGGAGTTGGTTCGGAGCTCGAAATGAACGGTTTTGGTACACTTCCGCCCGATGACCGCTGGCGACGAGGGCATTAGGGTGCGGGCAGAGAAAACCAAGGAGTCGATTGTGAACATTTTGCTTAAGGTAAGATTTTTTATTTATTTGGATTTATAAGCACGATATTTATGTAAAATATTTGTTATAATGTAGTAAATGACATGTGGCAACATTTACCTACATTAAAAAGTGAAAATGCCTAATATCAGTAAGTACCCTAATTGCGTAATTCACGATCAATCACAATCTATTTCGATTGAACCAGATCGCTAATCAATTGCTTCATAAGTTGGAAAAAAATATCTGCTCAACAAATTAAATAACGCAATGAATGTTGTTGAACTGTCAAAATGAAACAAAGTAGTCATAATCGTTTACGAAAATAAGTTACGCAATTAGGGTACTGGTCTAGGAATTCAAGGCTTGATTTTGGGTCATTCTTAGTTATTCCTTATTAATATAAGAATTCCTAAAGAGGATCTAAAGTAAATTGATGTTCATCGAACAGGTAAGTAAGTACTTGCATACAAGAGCGTCGGCAAGGGGAGGCAAAGGGGGGAGCTGCCCCCTAGAGATTAAAAAATTAAGTAAATACAAGGCATTTTAAAGAAAATAAATTATACAGCCAATTTTGTTAATTTGGTTTTAAAAAGTTCCATATCTCCTAAACGAGGTCTAATTCGGGGTGCGGGAACGAAATATTTGTATATATATGCCAGTGGTAAGCGCAGTCATAATACCCATGTTTCAGCTCTAATTTTCTGAATAGTTCTGGGAAAAACGACCCGAAAGGTCCGTTTCCAATTCATACATTGAATATGGAAATTATTATTTTTCTCAGTTCCTATCGGGACAACGAGAGGAAACCGATTTGTCAAAGTCAAAGTCAAATAATTTATTTCAAATAGGCCCATGTATGGCACTTTTGAACGTCAAAATGTACAAAATAATATCATTGATTCTAGTCGCCACTTCCAAATGGTAGTTTTCGTATGGAGAAGAATGGGCAAGAAACTCCACCGTTACTCTTTTAAAATGTTTTACAATAGTTTGTATAAGTATGTACATTAGTTAAATAATTATATGTGAAGACGATGCACGTCTAATAAAATTACTATACCACAATAGGTAAAAGGAATTAAAAATGAAGCAACGACAGATAATTAAATTATGTGATAGATACATGGTGCTCACATATTTACAAACATTGTAAAAGTAGACGATTTTCCTAATTTTTTAAAATTAATAAGTCAGTGTGTTAGGAAGTAATGTCAATGGAAGTGGTGTCAAAAATCAAATGTCTACTAGCGTCGATTTTGGCCCCATTGTGCGCCGTAGAGGTTATAAAACTCGCACTACAAGTGTAAAGCTTCATGTGCTCTTAACTTTTGACTGTACCTACAAATCATACTTTTCCCATCCTCCATACATGAACTTGCCCGCCTGGTCCATTGGCTGGTGATGCCCTTGTCTGCATACCCACCTAGGTACGTTACGTCACCGTCTGAAATACTGTTTTTCTAGATTTTTCTTATTCAATTTTGGTAAAAAGATACCTTATTAACGCTCGAAAGTAATTAGAAATTAACTCATAGGGAATCTTATTTACTCAAAAATAAAAACATCGTGGTTATGCCCTAAGTACTAGTTTCCAGAAAAACAATTTCATCTAAATGCCTCCACCGCCTTATATTCCACAGCGTGAAGAATGTTATTAAGTGGATAAGCAGTAAAAAAACAAAAATATCTCTATCGGCCGCCTTGGACGTGATAATTAGTAGATAGCCAGCTCGGATATACCGTCACGGTCAAACACGTTTTTCTAATAGTATTTATAGAAAGCTGTTGGTTTTATACCAATTTTATAATGGCTACGGGGTAGCAATTTGTAGGTGTCCATAGAGACCGGGCGGGAGTAGCGTCCTTCATTTCAGCAAGGTGATCGGTCGTTCTAGTTAAGTAGGTTCTGAGGGGCTTGTGGTTAAATAATAACAGCCACACGAGTCGATAGAAGGTTAAGCTACGCTTGCTGCGGTCGGTCCGCGGATGGGTGACCATCCATTACATATCGGAACCCTGCCGTGCCTCGGAGAGCACGTTAAGAGCGTTCATTTTAAAAGTTGGCAACGTCGCAAATAGCTGTCAAATATTTACCTGTTTTGATTAATTTGGCAACAATCTATATATATAAAAATGAATCCCTCTTTCCCTTGGTCACGGCATCACGCTAAAATGGCTGAACGGATTTGGGTGCAATTTGGGATATGGATAGACTTTGACCCGGAGAAGGACATAGGATACTTTTTATCCCGATATTCCCACGGGATCGAGACTTATGCGGGTGAAACCGCGGGGCGCAGCTAGTACTGTATAGAAATATGAAATATCGCTAAAGGCGCTACCCTTGTAGCGCCCGCGATATAGCGCTGGTCTGCACGAGCCTTATCAGTGAAAGAACACTGAATTTTATGCTGTAACCGTTCTAGGTGTAAAAAAGGCATAATGGACAGTTTACAAAGACTTTATTCGGTGTTACCATATTAATTATTGCATTTCATAATCAATATTTTATGTCACTAGTTAGCAATTTATGGTTCAGTTTTATTTTCCAGTTCTAAATTTCGCTATTTTGATATATAGAAGTATTTCTATATAGTAAATATTGTAAAATTAATCAAAATAGCGAAATTTTTAACATCTATTTGCGACGTTTCTCACTTTCAGAATGCACGCTCATAAACCGCTGGTCTCGGCTGTCATTCGTAGATCTTTGACAATCGTTATGCGTAGTCAGAAGCCCGAAAGTCTGAACAACCAGTCTTACCAAGGGCTATCGTGTTACCCGATTACTGGGTTGTGGAGGTCAGATAGGCAGTCGCTCTACGTAAAATACTGGTACCTATTCAGCTGCTTAGACTGAACTCCAACATAGTTGGGAAAAGTAAGCAGATTGATTGATAGGGCTGTGCAAATTACAGTTTGGTAATAATGATTCGTCCCATAGGAGCTCTCCAACCTGGCGGGGTTACGAAGAAGTCCGAAAGGGAAATCGTGGCCCCCGGCAACATGGCAACTGAAGAAACATGGGTGCGTTTTAGTCAGCCCAACCCATCCCATTCTTGATGTCATCCCTCCGGTTGACGCCCTAAGCCAAGGTTCGTACCCCACAGGGGTGCCCTTAGCGAGCGTTCACCTAGTTTTAATTAGGTAGCATAGTTGAATAACCCCTGGCTGGAGGTTTTAAGTGTAGTAGCTTAAGGCACCCACAGGAAAGCCCGGCTAAGTAGTCATGATCTCAGAGTGCAACTACGAGATGCCCTAACTTAAAAAAAAAAAAAAGGTTTTAGCCAGTAAGAGTCTGACACGCCCTCCCGCTCCGGCCAGAGCGGGAGAAGTTATTTGATAATTTCCCAACCAAAAACAAAAAAAGTAGCTCTCCAACAACATAATTACAGCCAATCTCTAACATAACTGGTTCTTCTTATTCTTCTTTACCCGTATATTGATTAGTTATAGAGAATAGCTTACTTATAGGTTGGTTTACCTACAGGTAGCTATGGCAGTCATCACGGTTGGTATAGTACCTACCGCTAAGGAAAGGAAGTCCCTGAAATATGCACTTGGAAGACAAGTTGGTAACTAAATATAACATAAAATAACACTACGCCTAGTTTCCACGAAGGGGTGGGCAGAGGTGTACCTATGTGTCGGGAATCGTAGGCCGATTTCCGGACACCGTAGGCGCGGGCTTGCGGACGGTGAGCAATGAGTAGCTCGCCGTCCAGAAAGTACCAGGCCTGGGTCGACGGAGCGTTGTGTTCCACGCGCGCCTCAAAGATATGTCAGCAGAACTGACGGGGTCCACTAGGGCCGATGCCTGCCGGGATTGCGAAGAAGTAACATGGCAACTGAAGGAACACGGGTGGGTTTTAGTCAGTAGGAGTCTGACACGCCTTCCGAGAAGTTAATTGATAATTTCCCACCGAAAAAAAAAAAGAAAAAAAGAGGTGTGTCTATAGGTACACCCACGAAAGAAAGTAGAAAACGACCAAATGAAACCGTGCTCCTAACCTATGACATTTCATAAGTGCCCTGCATGTAGGTTTATCCGAAGCTGGAAACTATACGTAAAAATTAAATATCCCAGAATAGTGTCAAAACAAACCACCCCGGGCCCCCGGTCCTGGCGGCCCCCTAAATCTAAAGAAGTGCTTTTTAATGATATCCCAAACACGGTCAAAATATATTCAGTAAGAAGCAGTTTAGAATTGGAGGCTAAGGATGATAATTTTCGAGCTCGCTTCACTCGCTACAACAATTTACATTCTCAAACCTTCTGTCGACAAAGAAACTGTATGACTTTTCAACAAAAAACCTTCCCAGCAATGAAATTTGCAAAAAATTTTTTTCTATATTCTTCTTACTCAAAATTTTGTGCATGGTAGACAAAGCAACTCCTGTTGCCGTAAGGATGTTCAATAGAAACCTAAATGAGAATTCCGAGATGAGGTGCAAAATAGGCAAAACATTTCGAGCTGGCCTGGCTTGCTCCCTTACATTTTTGCTTTTCGTGAATACCCTATTGAGGTAATAAAAATGCACTTCCCTGAAAAAAATTATTCTGCCGGTTGCGAGGTCCATGGTGTAGGCAGATTATAATTACGCACGTTAAACTTGTTTTATTTGCTGAAAAAATATTTTTTTTGAAAATGTTCCTAGAAATACCTACCTAAAAATGTTACTCGAAATACCTAAATAGCGTGCCTCATTTTTTCTGCCGCCCGGTCCCCCCAACAGGCTTAGTCCGCCACTGATTGGAGCTTGTCCTGACTAGACCCCGACTATATGACCCCCTGACTCGAAGGCTGGATCCGCCCTTGGTTTGAGGTAGATCAGCAGTTGTTGCCCGCGAAATTCTTTTACGTTTTTTTTGCAATTTGCAGGTCAGTGTCAGGATACAAATCTTGATCAAAATATGATTCGCGACTATAACGGATATGCTTTTACTGAATTATAATTATTAGAATCATGAATACATCTTTCTAAGATAGATAGAATTAATCTCTCATGGAAAAGTTCTTATCTATGGCAGTGGACTGCTGAACCTTGGTCTCTTCTTCCTGTGGAGTAATGCGAAATTGATAACTGTAGAGCAGTTTATTGCGTCAGTTCGCAATAAAAATAATCAATCAATCTGCCTCCTAGCCTTTTCAGAACTACTATGTTAAAGATCTACGAAATACAGCCGGGACTAACGGTTTATCGTGATTTCCGAGACACTGAGGGGTGTCGATAATTATGTAATGGATGTTCACCCATCCATAAACTGAGATCGCGGCAAGCGCAACTTTACCTTAGATCGGCGCGTGCGGCTGTTATTATTTAGCATTTAGCGTTTTCATTCCTAAGTAGGCTAGATGTAAAGTTATTTTAGCCCCGAAGCTAGTTTACATACGGCTACAAACTAGGAATAAACAGAATAAACGGCTACGTTTCAAATACCTTACCTTAGTATCTAGGAGCAATGAAGTTTTCTATCGTTTTGTGCAGAGCACTTGTGCCGGTTAGTTTTACTAAAATAGTAACAGTAAGGAATCGTAATACTTAAATAGACTTATGAATGATTAGAAGCGTATCACAATTTTAATATCCCAAGAATATTCAACCGTTTAATATTCCATCGTTTCACGATTGTCCAAAAAAATGTACATTTTGACCTTGTACGGAGTTTTAATATAATAAGAGCTAGCTTATATTGGTTCTGTTACTAGCGGCGAGCAGTGGACTGAAGGTGAAGATGATTCCATAGCATCTTTCTAAATAACCCTAGTCCCAGAAGAATGAAAACTTGCTTCAGTAAATCTTAATTTCACATCAAAATCATTTGAATCAGAAGTTACAAATAGTAGCGGGAAAGCCAAAGAAAATCTAATCTACACCCTCATACATGACGGTAACAAAATAAAACATACAAACTATCCTTTAACTTTGTTCCACGTCAGAAATTGTTCCTTGTGACAAGGACTGGACCTGTCACTACCAGTGTAGATCTTAATCCTGCTAGTAATTGATGTAGGTATAACAGGTAGGTTTAGACTGTTAAGTAATTTGACTAATTCTTTATTGGCAACTGTCCAACCGTGCCTACACCGTGATATGACGGTGGAGAAGATTCAGAAAGAAGAATTGGAAAATTTGTTAGGCATAAAAACGGTATACCTACGCCTCATCATCATCACCATAATCAGCCTGTAACGTTCCCACTGCTGGGACACAGGCCTCCTCTCAGTGAGAGGGAGTGGGCAGTAATCCACCACGCGGGCCAAATTCGGGATGGTAGATGTCACATGTCTTCGAGTTTTTGATTCTAGGACATGCCCGATTCCTCACGATGTCTTCCTTCACAGTTTTGATAGCAGTGGTGATGAATTTACACAAAGTAAAGCGCCTACCTGGGTTCGGACCTACGACCGACTCATAAGTCGCGGCAGTTACCACTGGGCCACCACTGCTCTTTACCTATATTTCCTATATGGGCCTGCTCTTACCAATCTCGCCTGATGGAAAGCGATAGATGAGGCGCAACGACCGTGCCGAGAATGCTATGAAATTAAGACGCTGTCAAAGTCGCAGCTAGTTTATATGTACGTTACGTAGGTGGTACTTTAAAAGAAAAACATGCCTCCATTTTCTGCATTATGAAGGCGTACAAAGTAGATTGTACGTGTGTTTACCTCATAGCTTAGGCGTAGTGGCTTTAATTCATATTACTAGCGCTACGTGAGTGCTACGCACAATATTACAGAAGGTATCTACGCGCTAGTATAATGGCACATTGAGTTTTATAAAAAAAAAACTTCGTGTAGTGTATTATTGTGTGTTATTATTGTTTATGTGTGTTCTTATACAGTTTGCATTAAAGGCATAGACAATTCACTGATGTTACGTCGGGTCCAGACACGCGGACTAGACTTTTATTTTTTAATGTATTTCAAGCATTTATTTTTGAAGTGAAAACTTCTTTAGGCGCATTGGGCATTTTTGAGATGGGACGAAACCATTGATTTCACGACTCTGTGACGACACCAGCTTTTGACTATTAAAAAGACATCAACGCGTTGACTGCCGTGGTGCGTGGAGTAAAGACATCAACGCGTTGATTACCGCGGTGCCGATTATTTTTCAAGTTTTCACTTCTGTCGGCACTCCCGGAGTGCCACTGTTTTTTTTTATTTTTTATTACTTATTTCTGTATCTATCTATCCGTGACATCACTGCGGGCCCTATCAGAATACCAGCGCTGCGACATTAATTTTTTAAATGTCGCAACATATTCTGAGATTGAGCCTTTTGGCCTCGTACAGGACTTTCTGTTTTTATTTTAATTTTACTTTTTTTTTTCTTTTTTAACGTTTCCAGGCTGCTACTGAAAAATTTCTGATACAAAAACCCAATAACAATTTTGCCCGACCTGGGGATCGAACCCAGGACCTCATGCTCAGCAGTAAAGCTTACGCACACAAGACCAACGAGGCAGGCAAAGTCTAGAGTCTGGATTTGTGCCCGGTTGATGGCAATAGGCTCGCCCCCTATTACATGCGACTTAAAACATAACTGGCGAAATGTGGGTGAACCTGCTACAGGGACACCTCTGCCCAACCCTTCAGGGAAACAAAGCGTGATGCTATGTTTATGTAGTGATTTCCTGTGCGAGTCTCAATAAATACATTTTCTTTCTTTCTTTCTTATGACCACAAGATACAAGTGAAAATCGGAGCTGAGTACTGGCAATTTAGCGCCGAGTATATGCGATTCAGCGTCACCGACTCAAACGTGGTCAGTTTGGTCACAGATAATATAACACTACGGTTTGGTTCACTGTTCCAAAAAAGTGCAAAACGTGCTCATAGAAGTTTTCACTTCAAAAAGTTCGGATTTAAAGAGCTGTTTTCTTGGCTTCTGACATTCATACTTGGCAGACTGACAGTTTCTTTCTTATTGTTTACTCCATGGTATAATAATATACTTCGCCTGGTATTCTCTTCCCACGATGGCCTAAGACTACGTCACGATAAGTGTTGCCATTGATTGTCCTTTTCAGTAAATTTAGGAACTTTCTCATCTAGTTAATGAAAATAAAGTAAATTACTAACTAGCTTAACTATTTAGTAACACGTGTGATTCATCTATTTAGTTTTAAATTAATGAACATATTGAATTATTAGTTCATAATTGCTTTGTTAAGTTACAAATGCATTTTGCACGGGTAATTCAGTCACACACAGTGGCCACACATAGAATTGGCAAGTGTCATACTGACAGCTCGCCATTTCATCGATATTGTCGTGTCGCTCATATCTATAGCGTTGTTTCGCTCGGTGAGCAAAATACTGTGGTTCCCAAACATTGGTTACTGTGAAAAGGAAAACTGTGTAAACTGTGAAAGATACACAATAAAAATGGTTAATTATTCCATACTAAACTGTAAAAACAGAAGTAAAAAAGGCGGTGTAATAAGGTTTTTTTCTTTTCCCAAAGAAGAGATGCTAGCAAATGCGTGGCTTCAGTATTGACCGAAACAATAATAAGAACTGATATGTACCTTACTACATATTATTTCATTTATCTACGCGTTGTAAATTCCATATGAGGCATAATAGTACCAATCCGGCTGTACGCCCGAACATAACCTAACCCAACTAGTTTTTTACTTATTTACGAAAATATCCACATCTTGGATTGGATTGTTTTTGTGTCTAGGGGACAACTAATTTACCCTTGCAATGAATTGATCAAGGTTGCTGATATAATGGAGAGAGAATTTAATAAATACCACGATGAATAATTGTTGCACGATGAAAAATTCATTTTCACAAATGACACGGATTGTTCATGATACCACAAAGGACTTGTATCCTCAAATTCATTATGAAGTAGTACTCTGTTTAGTTCGAACGAGGACCTATCTACGAGTAAGGGAACTAAATAAAACCACAATATGCAATCAATTAAAAAAGAAGCCAAGTAAAAAATACAAAAAGTATCAAATATATCGATTTATTAAAAATGATAAAAAATGAGTACCCGTTGTATTATTTTTATCTCTTTCCCCACTAAAAAAGTTTGAGAGCCGCATCGCAACTGATGACGTATTCTTAGGCCAATCACGTGACCCAGCTGTCACGGGAAGAGAATACCAGGCGAAGTATATTATTATACCATGGTTTACTCCAATACTCCTCCAGGAGTAACTAATAGTGCGCTTATTGTTATACACTTTGCTGCTAAAATTTGGTGATCGCAGTACTTTGTGATGATCCCGAATACGAGGTTGCTGCTCTTGTCATCATCATCTTCATAATTTCAGCCGTCAGGAATCCACTGCTGGACATAGGCCTAACCCAAGCACCGCTACTTCGACCAGTCTTGTGCTCGCAGCATCCAGAAATGAAATTGCTGCTCCTGTAATGAAGATAGTAAAATTATTTATTCTTTAAAAAAAAATTGCTAAATGGAGTCGATATTTCATATCTGACTACTCCTGAGAAGAAATTGCGAAACAAACTCAGACGTCAAAAATGATCCTCACCTTTCGACTGACGCAGATCATCACCGGACACGGTTGTTTCGGGAGGTTCCTGTTCCGGATAAGGCGGGAGGAAACGCCTGGGCGTCACCATTGTGTGGATCGCCCGGAGGACATGGTGGAGCATATGGTGGAGGTCTGGTCCCGGCTTGGGCGGAGCATCGCCGCGTCCTCGTGGAGGCGATCGGCGGCGGTGATCTTTCGCGTCCGGCTCTGGTTCAGGCCATCGTGCGGAGTGAGAGGGCATGGGAGACCGTCACCTTCTGCGAAGGAGGAGGTGGAACGCGTGAGGGAGAGGCAAATTTCGCGCCATCATGCCCCTAACCGCCGCAGGAAACGCTCTGGGCGTCGGGAGTCGCAGGCCAATTCCCGGCCACCGTAGGCGCGGGCTTGCGGATGGTGAGCAATGGGTAGTCGCTATCCGAGAAGGACCAGGCCCGGGTCAACGGTGCGTTGTGTTCCACGCACGCCTCAAAGAGATGTTAGCACAACTGAAAGGGTCTGCTAGGGCCGATGCCTGCCAGGGTGGCGAGGGTTTATCCAAAAGGGTTGCCGTGACCCCTAGCAACATACAGGCAACTGAAGGAACACGGATGGGTTTTAGCCAGGAAGAGTCTGACACGCCCTCCCGCTCCACCCAGAGCGGGAGAAATTATTAGATAATGTCCCAACCAAAAAAAAGGGTCAAAAATGTTCTTTTATCTACTCGCTTTTCATGGATAAACATCTTTTCTCTTGCCCAAGAAAAGGAATAATTTTACCAACTAATCATTCCTCTTAATAAGATGTGCCACTTTTTAACGAGCGAGATATTTAAGCTATTGGTTATTCAGAAAGTAGGTTACTTAGTAATACATTGAGTTTCCTATGCTGACTAAATGAATGTCTTGTTTCAGTTCAATAGTACCTCAACAATCGTGATTTCACCGGGCCAGGCCGCCGGCCATACAGAGTATACATACCATAATATAACTAAGTGAACACGAAGTTCTACATGAAGCTATGACTCAAATGCAAACCGGAAGAATTTTGCGCAAAATGTCAAGAGTCAAGCTTGTTTGCGGTGTACAGGTAAGAGTTGCGGTATCCATATATTAAGGTATAGTCTGGTCTTAAAGTATCAGATGAAAGTGTAAATAAACCTTGTTCAGTTTAAATTATCACACAATCAATCAAGTAACAAATTCATCTGTATTTTAAAAGTTTCAACTTTATATTTCACTATTTTACCAACAAGTATTGTTTAAATAATAAATCGATATTAAAAAAGCATCGACGAAAATTGAGATTTTACAAAATAACCACAACAGTCGAATGAAAAACACAAAAAAATTAATTTCGTGTTTAATTGTTCAACTAGTAATTAAATAAAAGCAACATTTTCAATTTGTAAATGGCATTAAAAATTGGCATCCACAGGTTAATTTTTAATCGATTTGCTTACATTTTCTACAGATATTTTTTAAACAAAACATAGGTATAAGTATTTCAAGACTAAAACCACAAGTTGTTCAGATAATATGAATTCATAATGAGTAGGAAGTATTAAACTATGAATATGACCTAGCTACTTACATATACATGAGACACTGTATGTGACAATCAAGAGTTACAGTCTTACGTGCTTTTCGAGGTATGAAAAGTCTTTGAATCTAAACCTAGTGCTTTTGGTACAGTAGGCCATACGTCGGTGGTAACAAAACTAGTACAAGCTGGCCTCAGATTCTCACTCCGATAAGCTAGGCCCAGGGCCGTCTTTAACCTAACCATTTATGGATCACGGGGTCCCTGTGTAGATAAGCAAAATTCTAAAATTATTCAACAATTATTTTAAAGGAGAATACCCATGGACAAGCTCTGTCTATGTGAATAAAAAAAAAAATGATGTGCTAAAGAATTATCTAATTTTTCTTTAACGAAATACATAATATTTGTATTTAGTTTGCCCTGGATACGTTTTTCGACTTAATTAGTGTCAGATCATTGCCGCATTTGGTCCCATTTATCATTGACGTATTTTGATAGTTGGCAAATTGAATTTCTTTCAATGTTCAATTGAACCTATTTAAATTATATGTCGCATCATGGGTGGCCGAGATGCGAAACATCGGGTCTTCTTCACGATCCGACACGAAAAGATAATTTCAACTTAAAATAACCTTAATAAACTAGCGAACGAAACAAACACGTGCGTTGGTACTGAGAGTTTGCCAAGACTGTCCTAGCTCGACTGTCCAACGTAGACTGCCGCAAAATTCGGTCTCTCCCCCAGTCATCGCTGCATCCCCTCCACCGACGATCATGTCCAAGCGGTAGGGCTCGCTTGCGTTCCCGATCATATGATTATTCTTTTACGAATCAAATTAGATGGCGCTTGCCACTGCACTGTGGCGCCATCTATCCACGAAATATATAAAAACTATTTTACAAAAAAATGCAACCGACTTCCAAACTACAAAGTGAAAAATAACTTGAATTTCGGAAATAGGTTTCTTTGGATCAGTATTTTAGTTTTTTGCCACCGACTTCCGAAATTAAAGTTATTTTTCACTTTATAGTTTGGAAGTCGTAGCATTTTTGTAAAAAAGTTTTTTTTTATCTTTTTAGTGCGTTTGTTGGTAACTTATCTAAGTTACAATAGCCTTATGTCCATTGCTCATCACCTTTTACAAAATATTGCTTTTCCCGATGCAGGGACTTTAATTGTTGAGGAGTTCTCCAGGTACTTCACCATCAGCTCCACTGCATCATATGAATTGTGACGAGCATCAATTGCTTACCAACCATATTAAAGCAATCGAACCGCAACCCGTGATATACATATTATTGAGTAGTTCCGGTGGCCTTTTGTATCCTTCATCATCAGTTCCACCAAATGGTGCTTTCCGAGAGCAAATGCACGAGTTACTATAAAAAATACCCAAATCGCTATAGGTTTAGCTATAATATTTGAATAGTTCCCTCGATTTCTCCAAGATCTCATCATCAAATCGTGACTAAATGGCAATGGGACCAATTTGAAAGTATACTCTTTCACACAAAAAATAATTTTTCAAATCGATCCAGCCGTCTTCTAGTAATCGGGGAACATACATAAAAAAAAAACCGACAAACTGAGAACATCCTCCTTTTTTTTTAAGTCGGTTAAGAACCAATAAAAGTAATATAATACTTATATTTCATAAGTTTGGGCCTAGAAAGTTATTGAATCGGGTACTGCCTGCAGATCGGGTCGGTGCCCCCGTCAATCGCAGAGCTCTGGGCACTTGCCCAGAGTGCTAAAAGGAAAAGACCTGGGTAGGCCAGTTCAAAATCAAAGTGTTACCACGGTAGTGCATTCGATTTTATCACACACAACGCCTTGCCATCAGTTTCTCATCTTTTGCCAAGTCCTCTAACACTTTTCTGCAGTTCACACATACTTAACCTTAAAAACTCTTATCGGCATTCACTGACAACTGAAAGTTTCTTTATTACATTATTTTCTAAGCTCAAGACCACTACCACGCCTACTGGTTAGCGAAGATACGGTTGATGTGAATGGAGGCTTCCCTAGAAGTAACTTATTCACTTGAGTCTTCAAGACTTCCAGGTTATCATCATTTCAGCCAAAAGACGTCCACTGCTGATCTTATAGACAACGTACAGCCTGAACTCACGTCCAGACGTGTGTCATGTGTAATGCAATGTATCTTGTAATGTAATGCGAATAGTGTGGACGGCTTACAAACTCAACACGAATCCTGTATGTGTTCGAGTTGTTTCAAACAGTTTGAGCCGTTTTGTTCGCGCTAAAAACCGACAGCCAATGGACCAGCGTTAGCGCCAACACGAGCGTTACGTGTAATGCTGGTAGTGCCGTCCACACGCAGAATTCGCATTACTACATACATTACATTACATACGACTGGACCCAGCTTAAGCCGCTGGGTCACAAGTAAATAACAAAGGTGAGCACAAAGCATCTTTGTTGTGTTTTGTGTTTCACGAACTGTGTTCAAATAAATGTTTTTCTTTCTTTCTTTTCTTTCTTTTCTTTCAAAGGAAGGGTTTTTGAAAATCCATCCCCTAAAGGGGTTAAAATATGGAAGTAGGTTTGGGAAATCTAGTCAGGCCCACGGCTTGGTAAATAATAATAGGTTTAGTAAGAATACAAAACTTTTGTCAAATGTGGGACACATTTGACAAAAGTTTTGTATTCCAGTAGTTGTGTATTCCAGTGTAGTTTTGTATTTCCTAAGTCTACAGCACGTTATGTGAGTCCCACCATCCAATATCGGCGCATAACGAACTACAAGCGCGTGCGCATATGAACACGAACTCATTTAAACTTCATTTGCTTAGTTTACATTACATTATTAAGTAGTGCATTTGTTGAGAATTTATTGAGCATATTACATGAACTTCTATGTGAAACTGAACTCCACCTGTCATCATGATTTATTTTTTACTAGCTTTTACCCGCGGCTTCACCCGTGGACGTCTGAAATTATCCCACTGGAACATACTACCGGGATAAAAAGTATTCTATATGTTAATCCAGGTTATAAACTATCGGTGTGCCAAATTTCATCGAAATCCGTTCAGGCGTTTTTGCGTGATCGAGTAACAAATATCTAACCATGTTGTATTTCCTGTGCGTCTCCCAATTTTTTTTGTTTCTTTGTTTTATACGCATAAACTTTCACAAATATTAGTAGAAAATACAATAGACATGGATATATTTAGTGACCTGCTACAACACACTATGGCAACACGCCTTTTTCGGGTTCGCGACAAGTCAATCGTCATCCTGAGGATGTCTCGTCCCAACGACGGCATCCTCAGGATGCATGCAGAAACATGTGTCGATTTCTTTCAGAGTTTTTTTAAGACCCTTTAGAAATAACTAAGCGGAACAGGTTACTAAATATATCTACTTTTATTGTATTTTTAAACGCAATTACATGATTGCTATTACTGGATATGTCATTTTGTTGTTTAAAAAAGGAACAAAGTAGAAAAGTTTGTAGAAAGTATGTCATCATTATCATCTTTCTGACTGTCCCATATTATTTTGCAGAAAGAAAGTAACCTTATAAAAATAAAGACCTTTGAACAAAGACATTAGAAATTTCAAAGTCAATAGGATAACGTTTTTATAGGAATTGGAACTGAAAAATGTGCCATTACCCGTTAAGACCATGGTCTATGGAATTTATGTTAATCTGACGGGGACAGGACACAAAATAACCGACCCCCATGAATTCCTTTATGAAAAGGATGATGTATTTCATTTTTATTCACTTCATTAAACAAACAAAATTGAATATGGAATTTCAGCCGAAAAGGAAAAAGAACGTTCGGCCTTAGTGGTAAATTTTCGGCCGAAAATGAAACTTAAGACAAAAATGAATTAGACTTTTAAAACTATTAATATTTCTGCTGTACACTGAAATCTTGTTTGTTTTTTTTTTACACCTAGGGAGACAAAGAGCAAATATAGTCTTTAAAAGAAATAAAACACGATAATTTACGTACAAAACTTTGTGTATTTCTTGTTGTTGTACATACAATACATTATAATACAATACAATAAAACTCTTCGAACATCTGATTTTCGGCTTGGCCGAAGTTTCGGCTGGTTTATGAGCAAAAACGAAAATATTTCCGAATCATGATTTTTTGGCCGAAAATGGCCGAAAATAAAAATGAAGCTTCGGTCGGTCACTACTTACAAAAAATCAAGAAAAAAAAAAACAATTGTTTCGAAACGTTAACTTTTGTACTCCGAATAATTTATATCTGCAAGAAGTAATGAAAAATCTGTCGTCAAACCTAATTGAGAATAGTGAGGCCCTAATAGACACAGCAACTAAGCTTGCCCAGCATGACACCTAAGTCAATAACCATCAATATCCTAGCATAACTTTCCAACCATTCCTACAAAATGCGCTTAAATACGAAGATTTGATCAAATACACAAAAAAACAAAAATCCCAACTAATTTTTTTTTACCGCTACGGTGCAGCTCTTGGCCTTCATCTCACCTGGTAAGTGATGATCAGGCCGAAAGTGGAAGCGAGCTTCACCCAGAATCCCCAACCACAAAGGAACTGACTATCTTGCCACTAACTGCCGAAACACAACAATGCTGTTAACATTGTTGCTACGGCGACAGATTTAGATAAGATGGCGGTAGCTAGCAAATCAACCAAACCTAGCAGAAAATATTGCCACCGCTGGGAATCGAACTCGGGACCTCTGGGTCTAAGACAGGTGCAATGTTCTTACCACTAAACCATCCATCCATATTTTTTGTTCGATATATCGATATTTTTAGGCGATATTTATTATATCGATATAAAATATCAAGCATCGAAAATGTATCAAATTCGATAAATTTCCAACAGTAGCAACATTGTCGCCACTGACTTAAAGTGCTGGAAATCAAAGCCGTTGTTAAAAGTATCGACATATATCGATATCGATAAAAAAATATCAATATCGATTTCGATATATCGAAAAAAAAATCGATGTATCGAGATATAGATTTTTTTTTCATTATCCATTTTCAAGGTGATTTGAAAATGGAAAATGAAAAATAAAAATCTATCTATCTATTTTCGGCAGTTCTTGCATCCCTATTATGTAATATTATACTGAAAGACATTATTTTACCTGTCCCTATCCTAGTTGCAAAATCAGAAGAAAATTAAATCTGTGATCTTCTTTTCGTGTGGTTAATGACTAACCTGGTGTGTTTTAAAGTCGCCCATAGGTCTCTGACTTGGCTTCACATGCCGTCGAGAGATATCTCTCAGGCATGCCGGTTTCGATGCAAGTGATAATTATACGATTCACACTTGAATCCGAGAACTCAGAGGTGCGTGCCTTGGGTTCGAACTCAAGACCTATGACTTTGCAGTCTGACGGTCACACCACTAGGCTATCACGCATATGATGCAATGTGTGATGATGATTGATTATTGGAAACTCTGGGCGATATCAAAGGACGTCCACACAAAAAAAAAAAATTGATTGAATAAATGAATTGTATTTTCTTTCTTTCTTTTTTCAAAACTTGAAATATAATATTATTATGACACCAAAAATATGATGATGATACCTTTCCAAAAGTACAACTCCAAATATCTTTATAGATTCATCTCGAAATTTGAAATATCCATTACCAATATACTCACGCACCGGAGTCGAAACGCAGTCGTAGATAACAGCGGGCGGATTGACAGAAAGAGACGAAGATATACCCTGAAGTTGAGAATGACAGAGTCAGAAAGATATAAAGTCATAAATATCGCGCAGCTGGATTCTTACCCGATGCTTTTTTCTCCAAAAACGAAGTTCTGTGCGTCGTTTACGAGTAAATACAGTCGCAAACACAAGTGTAGTTCTTGGAAGTAACATTTCATTTTTATGAAAGTCATTGGACTGCCGATGGCGAACGGTTCCAGTCCTTGAGAGGCATATTTTCTGTTTATAATTGGACAATTCGCGAGAAAAAAAACGAAGAAAGCATGATTAATTTATTTTAATGAAACGATACAATATTGTTTCAATTTTTGTGGCTTCTGAGTTCAGGTTTTGGGCTGTCATCTTGTTTCTTTCACAATGTGCTTTGCACTCGTGAAATATTTATTGTGTAAATTTATGATTGTTCCTTTAAACTGTGATCTTTTTATGATTACATTATTTCTAGTTCAGCCACATAGCATAATTAGCCTATAATGTTCCCACTGTTGGGACACAGGTCTCCTCTCTGTGAGAGGGAGTGGGCCGTAATCCACCACGCGGGCCCAGTGCGGGTTGGTAGATGTCACATGTCTTCGAAGTTTTAGATCTAGGACATGCCGTTTTCCTCGATGCTTTCCTTCACCGTTTTTAGAGCAGTGGTGATGAAATATATAATTGACACAATATAAAGCGAAAAGTGGGGAGGAAAATACTGGTGGATTAGGATAAGGTTTATCAACTGGCCTAATTTTGCGCCAATCTTGGTCTGGTCAGAAACTTTTAGGAAGACGGGCTTTTTAGGAAAACGTTTTATTATTATTTTTTTATATAATTCGTTTTATTATTGTAACCGAGGGAGTGGGAATAAATGATACTGACCCATGTTCAAACATTGCGACATCATAAAATAGGTGGTGTGGCCACTTCTGATTTTTCACAGAGATTCGAACTCTTTAAATTTTTAACCACAATCAAAGCAAACGTGTAATTGTGCTTTTACTAAATTCATTAAACAAAAACACGGAAAATAAACTAAAGCATTTCCGTAACCACCAGTACATTTAGTCCTCACTAATAAATTCAAATAGGCTTTATTGGGAACCCTACGGAGGCATCCGACACCGGTGTATCAATATAGTATGTTATATTAATTATAACTGGTACCTCATCGATTACTCATGGCATTATCGGGTTAAGAAGTTATTTGTCATTTCTGTGGCTCATTGTGGCTCAACCCTAAAGGTTGAGCCACATAGGGCAACAATTAGATAGCATAATCAATCAATAATGTTCCTACTGCTGCAACACAGGTCTCCTCTCTACAAGAGGGAGTGGGCTGTAATCTACCACGCGGACCCAGTGCACACTGAGAACCGTCTTTATCTAACTAAATATTTGGCTTCGGTGCAATATTTCCAACATTTTAATGTTAGTTTAAGGGTTTTGGTAGTAGAACGTGATATTTTGGGTTGGGATTTAATTAAGTTTAATATCAACTTGTAGTGTGAGAATTTTTAACCGCTTTTGTGGTTTAGTGGTAAGACCATTGCACCTGTCTCAGACCCAAGGGTCCCGGGTTCTATTCCCAGCGGTGGCAATATTTTCGCTGCTCGGTTTAGTTGGTGGAAGCAATTGTTTTAAGTACGCCTTTTTTTTTTTGTCGCTGAGAAATGCATTACGCATCCCCGCTCGTGCGGGACGAGTCGGGGTATGTGGGACTCCTGTCACTAATGACAGTATACCCACTAACACTCAGCGGTGTTCCCACATCGCCGTGATGGGAGGGTCATGGGAAACCGGCTCAGCCTTGACTTCCACAGCCCTCCCGGCGCATGCCCGCCTAACTGGCGGTTCCCGGCCATTCCCGATGCCCCCCAGGCTGGGGGGCTACGGGAATGGCCGGGAACACCTGATCATTCCCGTCCGGCACTGATGGAGGCCTGTGCAATACAAGCAAGGGTGCCCCCGCACCCGTTGCCTGCTGGCCTCCACCTGGGAGGAGTCGGAGATGACTTTCGAACTGACGTCTTCTTCGACCCCTCCTCCGCCTTCGGAGCGGCGCCGCGGAAGGATCGTCCTCCCGCGTGCACTCCGCCGCCTCCTTCTGGGACATGACGTGTTCGCAGAAGGAGGTGACTGCCGCCCAGGACCTCTCATCCCTCAGCATGGCGTTAACCAAGCCGGGGAGTGAGAGGTCCGGTCCGATCACTTCGATGAGGTTGCGGCGCGGCTCGGACCACGATGGGCACACCTCGAGGGTGTGCTGTGCCGCGTCCTTCGCCGCGCCACAGTGGTGGCACGACGGCGTCTCCTCCCGTCCGATTCGGTGCAGGTAAGATCCGAAACAATCCTATTTGATCCGCCTGGCTAGCTACCGCCATCTTATCTAAATCTGTCGCCATAGCAACAATGTTAACAGCATTGTTGTGTTTCGGCAGTTACGAGGTAAGATAGCCAGTTCGTCTGTGGTTGAGGATTCTGGGTGAAGCTCGCTTCCACTTTCGGCCTGATTACGTGAAATGAAGGCCAAGAGCTTCACCGTAGTGGTAAAAAAAATTGGTAGGATTTTTTGTTTTTTCGTGTCTTTTATCAAGTCTTCGTATTTAATCGCATTTGGTTGGAATGGTTGGAAAGTTATGCTAGGATATTGATGATCATTGACCTAGGTGTCATGCTGGGCAACCTTGGCTGCTGTGTCTATTAGAGCCTCACTAATCTCTATTTACTTCAGATTTTTCATTACTTGTTGCAGAAATAAATTATTTGGAGTACAAAAGTTAACGTTTCGAAACATTTTTTTTTTTCGTTTTCCTAGATGTTTTGTAAGTAGTGAGCGACCGAAGCTTCATTTTTGTTTTTGGCCATTTCGGCCAAAAAATCATGATTCGAAGATATTTTCGTTTTCAGCCATAAACCAGCCGAAACTTCGGCCAAGCCGAAAATTTGAAGTTCGAAGAATTTTATTGTATTGTATTATAATGTATTGTATGTACAACAACAAGAAATTCAAAAAGTTTTGTAGGTAAATTATCGTGTTTTATTTCTTTTAAAGCCTATATTTGCTTTTTCTCTCCCTAGATGTAAAAAAAAAAACAAATAAGAATTCAGTGTACAGCAAAAATATTAATATTTTTAAATGTCTAATTCATTTTTATCCCCAGCTTCATTTTCGGCCAAAAATAACACTAAAGCCGAAGCTTCTTTTTCCTTTTCGGCTGAAATTCCATTTTCTGTCGGACTATTTTTTTTTGTTTTCCTACGTCAAGAGTTTGTTTAATTAAGTGAATAAATATGAAATACCATCTCATCCTTTTCATAAAGGAATTCATGGCAATCGGTTATTTTGTGTCCTGTCCCCGTCAGATTAACATAAATTCCATAGACCATGGTTCTAACGGGTAAAGGCTCTTTCAAACAGACGCGACACGCGACGCGACACAAAGACACCGATCGTCGCGCGACGAGCGGTGTCTTTGTGTCGCGTCGCGTGTCGCGCCTGTTTGAAAGAGCCTTAACGGCACATTTTTCAGTTCCAGCTTCTATAAAAATGTTATCCTGTCGACTTTGAAACTTCTAATATCTTTGTTCAAAGGTCTTTATTTTTAGAAGGTTACTTTCTTTGTGCAAATAATATGGGACAGTCAGAAAGATGATAATAATAACATAATTTCTACAAACTTTTCTACTTTGTTCCTTTTTTTAAATAACAAAATGCCATCTCCAGTAATATCAATCATGTAATTGCGTTTAAATAAAATACGTTTTTATTTTTATTAATTTATGTATCTTTTGTATAGATTCTTTTCTATTTTGTGAATGTGAGAACGCTGTAGGCTTAGTGGACTGCAGATTTGTTGACCATTTTCTATTTTCTTAAGTACCTGGTACTTGTTGAAAGACCTACACTGTCCTCCCATACCTAGTCACACAGTTTGAAAGAATTCTAAAAGCTAAGTATTTTTAAAAGAGTAACCGTGGAGTTTCTTGCCAGCTCTTTTCCATAGGAAACGGCCAATTGGAACCGTGCACCTAGCTTCTTACGTTTCATAAGTGCCCTTGTAGGTTTATGTGAAATAAAAATATTTTGAATTGAATTGAATTACAATCAATCTGATAAAAAAAAATAAAACAATCTGCCAGACAGAATTTTTCCTGAAATTATACGAAGGTGAAGAAGCATGCCATTGTTTTCTTTAACCACCTATTAATTAAAAGATCAAAGAGTACAACAAACATTTGGCACAAAATAAAGCTTCTTTTCTAATGTATACGGAAGTAAGTGCCATTAATTAACTATGTAGGTAATTAATTCACGAACTGTAATGAAGAAAAAGAAAAACCACATTACCCTCCTTCGCGTCGCGCAGTTGGATAAAAAAATACTCTTTCCTGCCAAGACTCACGCTCTGCAATGAGCCCAAAAATGTATTATGTAATCGGTGCTTCCGAAGCAGTTTCCTACTAACCGCTTTATTATCGAAGTGGAAAAAAAAAACCAACGGAAAGAGTGGTATGGAAGAAAAGGCGCGAATTATAGCGTGACGGTTGACAGTGGTGAATGGAAGATGGAAGCCTTAAGAGCGACCAACCCGTCATACTTTTCATACAAACGCTCGTAGGTGACTATGAGATTGTAACACAAGTTTCTTTAATTTCTATAAACTACTAGGTATTTTGTGCACTATATCTTGGTTTCTATAAAAGCAAAAAATTAAAATTTAGAGAAACAAATTCAGTAAAAGCCTCCAAAAATCTGCTTTTTTACACAAATTTTACCTGAACTTTGACCGGTCATAATGTACTCATAAATTGTAAAAGTATAAAAAAAACTATTTAGAAACCTCGCACATGTAATGGAGATTTTAAATGACAAACATTTATTTCACAAACTTGTAAGGCTTACTCAAAAACACGTATTTCCTAAAACAAGTTATTTTTCCTACAATGTTATGTGTAGTTTCATGCACTACCGTCGTCGAACTTAGGCACTTTGTTCGACGACACTACCTTCCGCAATGCTGCTTCCCTGCGTCTAGGAGCTCCTTGTTGTTCTCCTCATCGCTGTCACTGTGGTGAAGTTGTCAACAGCCTCGGACACCACGGCCTGTCTTGCAGCCGAAGTGCGGGTCGCTTAGCGCGGCATGCAAACATTAATGACATCATCCGACGAGCTCTTGTCACCGTCGGCGTTCCAGCTGTATTAGAACCCAACGGTTTGGCACGCGACGATGGCAAGAGACCGGACGGCATGTCTTTATTTCCATGGAAGGTGGGTAGGCCTTTAGTGTGGGACGCAACGTGTGTCGATACTCTAGCGCCATCCCATCTTCCTGGCTCGGCGTGCTGTGCTGGCGCTGCCGCTGCGGCTGCGGAAAACCTCAAGCGGCGAAAGTATAATAACCTTATAGGTCACTATATTTTCGAGCCGTTTGGGGTTGAAACCCTAGGGCCGTGGGGTCCGAGTGCTCACGGTCTGTTCAATGAAATCTCCAAACGACTGGTTGACATTTCCCGTGACCCAAGGGCTGGTTTTTACCTTGGCCAGCGGCTAAGCATTGCCATACAACGTGGCAATGCGGCCAGTCTCTTGGGTACATTACCAGTCGACAGCGACGCGGAGGAATTTTTCGACGCCATATTTTAGTTTAATTTTAGTTTAGTTTTAGTCAGGTTAGGATATTATATTTGATTTTATTAATTTTAACTTTGTAAAGCTTCTTTCACATGAAGCATTTCACCGGAACATGAGCAAATAAATTAACTTATTAAATATAACAAAAAGTCAATGTTGGAAAATAATATTATTTAAGAAGAAAGGAAGAAAATCAAAATTGTTGCAAACACGAAACGGCAAAAAGCTAACACCTAATCGTAATGATTCATTTAAATCTAATACAACTATACAAGTATTAGGTATAAAATGTAAGGCGATACATCAAGCATTGTCCGCTTAATATCTGTAAACTTGTAAACAGTCCCACGATACTCATCGTCTCTAGTACGGTGTCAGCAGAATTGCAGGTGTTAGCTGATTACTATACTTTAAGTTATTTGCAAAGCATTACATAATATTACTCACTTTGATGTTCCACAATGCTGGTTTCTCCATCTTTCGCAACTTTCTTCTCTGTTGTTTGGCTTCATAGGACTCGTTTGATTCATCAGCCATTTTTTGGGAATGGTGAGTTTATTGATAAGCCACCGTATATTATTTCCAGCTTCTGCCAATTTTTTGGGAATGGCGAGTTCATTGATAAGCCACCGTATATTATTTCCAGCTTCTGCCCGGGACTTCAACTGCGTGAAATTTCTTGTTGTAACATAAAATATTATATCCTAAGACATTCGGCAATACTGTGACTTCCTATTAGTGAAAAGAATTTTCGAAATTGGATCCGTCGGTCCGAAGATTACCCCTCCTCAGAAAATTTAAAATTTTATTTCTATAAAATATTGGTATAGATCAGCGATTATTTCATTAAGATTGTTGTCGTTATTATCCTTCAAAAATATCGTAACTCCACTTAGTTACGCTCCTGAGCCTGCGGAGCGATTGTTAAATTGGTCTAGTTAGTCCGTAATTATGTCTTGTCTCACTTATAAGGGTTTATTTATAAACGTTGGTTTAAGTTAGTTTATCCATAAATTTTTGATGTTTGAACGTCACTTAACATTAAGCAACGTTTATAAATAAACCCCATTGTCACTATAGGGCGTAGCAGGTGACAAAGTTATCGTATCTAATTTCCTTTACTTATAAGCTATGTACCTATAAACATATACAATGTCGCCCATCGGCATGTGCCGCCCGTATTTTTCTAAATATTCATGAAAAATTATCGAAAAATAACTGGGGGATCGTCTATCTTTAATATTTTTCATGTAATTGATTTTTTTATGTTTTGAGTAGCATTTGCCATATCTCCGATGTTATTGGCTCGATTTGGATTCTGTTTATTATTTCTAAACGCTTATGAGTTATTTCATCCGATTAAGTAACATTTCTTTTTAAATTTGTCGACTATCTTAAAAAACGGAGGTGAGAACATAATAAAAAAAACACAAGTGTAAGTTCATAAAATCATAGGAGGATTTCGAGAAAAATAAATTTAAAAAGTTCAAGATAGACCCCCCCTTTTAAAGTTACTTTTCGATAATTTTTCAGGAATATTCAGAAAAATGCACATGCCCATGTCCATGGGCAACATTTTATTCTCTTCTTCATCTTTGTTTTAAAATAGATAATTTTCTTTTGTTTAGATTTCGGCTCAGATAAATATGCAGCCACTTGACTATATATTTGAATAAAATCACCTCAGTTTAATAAAAACCATACGCTCTTGGCACAAGGATTTCTTTCATACATTCATACAGAGCGTTTTATTTTTAGAATAACGTTATGACAGAGCAATAACAATATATCATGTAATAACCGCAAGAACGATTCGCTCAGTAACGTTCTTGTAAGAGAAATAACTGCCGTTTTTTTTAAATAAACGTAGGTATGCACTTACTTTTATTTTAATATAAGGGTATGCTTGCCACTTCAAGAATGCCAAATATTTTTAAACTTTATTAATCTTTTTCTAAATTAGAACCAACAATTTGGCTACGAGTTTGGCACCCCCAGTAGCTTTCATCAGTTCCTTCAACGTGCAGGCAACAGGATATGATATTAACTGCCCCATTGTTTGTGAAGCCGCACCACATTTATACGCCAGGGCGGAGTCATCTGCGGGCGGTGAGCAATGGGGTCGACGACGCGTTGTGTTCCACGCGCGCCTCAAAGAGATGTCAGCAGAATTGAAGGGGTCCACTAGGGCCGATGCCTGCCGGGGTTGCGAAGAAAACCGAAAGGGAGATCGTGGCCCCCGGCGACAGGGCAACCGAAGGAACATGGGTGGGTTTTAGTCAGTAAGAGTCTGACACGACCTCCCGTTCCGCCCAGAGCGGGTGAAGTTATTTGATGATTTCGCACACTCAAAAAAAAAAAAAAAAGGGCGGAGTCATCTGTGAATCTCCACCTAAGCAGGATTCCTTGCTTCGGCTTACCTGGTTCCGGAGTCTATTTGACTATCGATAGACTTTATTAATAATAAAAATATACATATTATTTAGACAATGAGTCATTTATAAAAAAAAAACAGATTAGGTGCCTATGAAGGAGGATTTTTATTTATTTTTATTAAATTATGAGTATCTCAGTTACCTACTTTAAATTTTTACAATTCGACTGGAATTTGGATATCAATGTTTTTGTTGTTACAATCCTACTTTAAACATACGTATATTAATATATTTGATTAGGTTCATATTTGTTGCAGTGATCGGCACGGGGAAGTTCCGCATTCGGCGGAGGACTCTACTTTCCATTAAGCCATAGGTTTACATCCTGGAGCTCATCCTTCTTCTTCAATAATCATGTTAATGCAATGCAGATACTGCATGATTACATTAACATGATTGTATAGTACGAATCAAATGAGCAGCCCTTCCAATCCAGAACCCGTTTGTTTTTACTGTTCTCCAGTTCCCATACTCTTTACAGCTTACGAAGGATGATACTACTTATCATCCCGCACGACGTGTCTTTTTTCATTCTCAGCTCAACAGAAATATTCTTTAATAAAAAATAAAACTGACCGTTTAAATAATTCAACATCAGGTCAAGCTTCAACGTCATCTTTAAAGGTGGTGGTAACGTTGACTCATATTGTTATTTCATTATAAATGCACAAAATGTCTTAATTAAATGATCAGAACCGGCATAATAACTCAGAAAAAATACACAGCCTCCAACTCCGGTTGTCTTCTCTCCCTATCATACGTACCACACTTCATGCGCCATCTCTCTCTGTGCCAGACGAACTTGTAAATTGTTCTTTTTACGTTATGCTCGGGACGAAAGGTCTTATACAAGGTGAATTATTACGAATTCAATCTTTATTTCTATTGACATAAAATCCTTTTTTATATTAAAATTTTTCTTTTCCTACATTTGGTAGTTCACGACGATGATCAAGTTATCTCGCTCAGACAAAACAAAATACAGCACAAGTCCTTTGAGCTTTCGAGTTTAGTTGCTTTACCGCGATTGCTTTTTGTATCCCTGTCCCTTTTCTCTGGCCATTTCATTCGTAACCAAACGGGTTTGATTCTGAAATCCTTAAAGATTGTCTTTTTGTCTGAAAATAGACTTTGTCGAGGACATCTTAAGAATATTTTTTGCTTGTTCGTTGATTGCAATGTAAAGTTTAATACGTTCTCGTGAAGATGTTACTGTCACATTCTACGATGCGATATGTGGTGTTTTTATTGTGAGTGCATTAAGACATGCATTGCACTCAGTTTGGTTACCGAGGGCCAGTTCGGGTAACTAATACATGATTCATACGGAACCTATTGGGAGTGACGCGATTTCACGCACGCGCTTGACAGAAACATTCTTTTGTAAGTGATAGTATGGGATAGTTAGTACTTTTAGTGTTTTTCTTTTATTGAATTGCTCGAAGTACTTGAGATGTTAGTCGAGAACGAAGCTCTGGATTTTATGTCTCGCATTGTTCATTTGAAATTCATTGTTAATGATAATAACAATGCTGTAGAATCTAGCGGCTAGAACATGGACAATTATGATCAATGAAACCAAGCTTAATGTTGATAATTTTATTAATCTTCTCGAATATTTCCCACTGAGACTATTATCATGTCCCTTGCCTTTTCCAAGATTTTACTATGACCTTATTGCTTTAATCATCAATTACTCATCACGCCATTCCTCAATTACCGAAATATACTCATCAAACGAAACCCCACTGATGACAATCCCACAACCACAATCCTACTAACTCCCACAAATTCCACGTCACACCTAATTTGACCTTTTCTTTTTCAACCCCATTAGTAGAATCCTCATCATATTTGTGTTCCAACCTCAAAGTAGTCCAGTCAGTGTGTGATTAAGGAATACTTCTATAGTTTCTCAGAACGCCTGAATTGGTTGAGTCGTCAGCAACTTGTCATCTCTGGACAAACATTTGAGCAGTAGTCACCACAGTAAACATACTGCCTTCAAGTATTTACTCACCACTCCACAAATAGATAATTATTTAGTCTGTTTCCACATTTCGATATTGAATTTCTTATTCTGAAATTCATTTTTCATGTTGGTGTTATGGTAAATTTAGATTATCAGACGGTGTGACCGCGTTCAGGTGAGTTTATTTGGAGTCGTATTTCAGCTTCTGTTTTTGTTTTTTGAAGTTTTTGTTAAATGATTGACAAAATAATATTTTTACGTTAAAATTTTATATCAATGCCCCCTACTATGTTTAGGTTTTGTTAGCTTCATCATGACTTTATTTGTCGATATCATGGGTTTTGATTTACTTACTTTTTTCGTACCTCGTCTACCTTGCTGTTGCAGCATTTGTAGCTAATTTGTAGTTTCTATAAATATGTCTCAAAACCGTTTTGTTTTGTTTTTCTTGCTCCAGATTTTTTAAATTTAATGTTACCTTCTTTTGTTCACCTTAATTTGGTGTTACCTTCAGCGTATCCGGTGTTTTATTTGGATCACTGACATTTATTAGATTATCAATCATTCATATCGCTCTGATTTTAGGGTCCATTTATCCTGTCATCAGCATCTGTTTCTTTTGCATCGTTTGTAATTATTATGTTTTTGGGTTTTCGTGTCTATAAACTGTTAAAGTTCTATTTAACGGTGTAAGATCAAACTGACATCAACCGGTGTGGGTTTGTACTGTATGTTTTTTTGGGTTTTCATTCCTGTAAACTTTAAATTTCTATTTAATGTTAAGTGTAAGATCAGACTGACATCAACCAGTGTGATGTTGTACTGTTAGTTAGCATTTTACTAATTCTAAGCTTATAATATTAACCGTCACTGCTTGTTCTTTCCTACTTCTCTTCTACAATTTGTAACCCAAAGTAAGCATGTTATCTTACTCCCTCTCCGTCTACTCTTCTGTTCTTCTTCTATCTTTATTGTGAATTAATTCTTACTATTTTTGGACCTGTTCTTACTCTAAAAATCTAAAACCATGAGTGGGTTGACATTTAAAACAATTTATTTAACTAACTCTTTAAAGTTCATCAGTATTATGTCAAGACATTCCTATCAATGTACCTATAGGTATTTTCCGGACTACCTACTTATGATATTATCCGTAGGTGTTGCAGTTCAAAGGAAAACATTCCAGCTTCCGCACTGAAAGGTTATAATTACATAATTATGTATGGACCTCCCACCTACCATGTTTACTTACCCGTCGATGTGGACTCAATAAAAAAACCTTGTATCGTTCATGCAAATCCATGAATTATCATTGTTTATGTTAGTGCATCAGTCAGCATAGCGCTAAGAAAATGCGATTAAGACATTATCTGGTTAGCACTATCCGCGCCCGAGCAGGACAGAGCACAAATACGCCCGCATATAATTTGTACGGAAATAACTTTCCGTGTGAGAGAGACGGCGCGATTGAAATGTCAGGTTCGACGGGCGCATAGTGAGAAAAGTGTTGTCTCTTTCTCTCTAGACGTTTTACAATCGTTTATTGTCATGTTACTGTCTCGTTTCGACGGGCAAGATTGAGATGAAATCGCCGTCGGCGCGTTTCGTCCGTGTCCACCCGCTATTAATATTCTATATCTGCCTGTAGCGCAGCCGCGGCGGACGTTATTCGCGTTTATTTTTATTTTGTGATTTACTTTGACAATCGTTATTATTTTTCTAAATTAAAAACATTGACATTTTGTGCGAGGATTTGTGTGCAAGTGATTGATTTTATTTTTTTCTGTTGTGTTCAAAAATTGTTTATTTTACATACGATTGACAAGTGAGCATGTGTTGTGTCCGTATTTATTATTATGCAAATGGATTGCTTTTGCTACCGGCGGTATAGTTTGACACAAGATGACCTGAACAATTAAGATATCAACTGTAAGTACCTAAATATGTCACATTATTATTAAAAAAACTGATAAAAATGAAAGAATTGTAGAAGTTTGTCAAGTTGTCGTAATTAGTATTTGTGCTGCGACAATTTTATTATACATTTTATTTCCTATTTAAAACTTTGCAAGTTGTTATTTTCGGTGTAAGTTTAGAACATGTGGGCAGGCGAGTATTTTGTACCTGACTCTTGAGAATGAAATGAAGGGGCTGACTTTTTGTATGTTTAAAAACAAAGAAGTGGCCGGGTCGGCGGGGAGTCGTCCGGTGTTGTAGTGCAGTCACGTTTTTAGTCTTTCCTGGGAATAGCCGGGATTTTTATATATCACCCGGCGACCGTCGCCAAGAGTTGCATTTTTATTAATATGAGAATTTTTGTATTCCAAGTACAGACATTTTCTGAGAATTGCATCGGATTACCATATTCCTGACATAGTTGAACTAAAAACCATAGTTGTTGTCTTATCACAGTTATCACTTACTTTTATTAAAACCGTTATAGTAAGTATTTCCAGCCTAAAAATAAAAAAAAAAACAAGTAACAAAAAAGAGGGTAGTTTTGGCAGTTCAAATATCAAATTGTTGAAGAAAGAAGTCTATTTCTGAAATGATAACAAAATTATAAGCTATATTATTTGTAACTTCAATAATTATCATAATGCCTTTAAAATTCCATGCAAAGTTATGTTATTATTTTGAAAATTAGGCTATGTAGTAAAATTAACTTAAAAGTAGACCCGTCATGCTACCAAACCGTATCAAAGTAAAATAAGTAATTAATTTCATACAAATTAAATGATCTTTAGATGTCATTAAGTAAAATAAGCTACTTATTACTTTTAAATTGCGTATTTGTACCGTTTTCCATAAAAACACTGTTTTGTTACACATTTTTAACTTGCTACTTTTCTTAATTTAATTTCAGACAATTTTGTTTTTAATTAAGATAATTATCTTTTTATGTCATGAATTAATGCAATAATTCAGGTTTCTATTTATAAGGAGTATGTAAAAGTTCCAACTGGAGCTTTCACAATATAAGTATTTCGTTTTAAAAATATTTACTACTAACCTAACCTAAGTTATTATTAAAAGCAGAAACGACAAATTAATCTAGAAGTAGACGTCCTTCATTAAAAAAGATAATACAACGAAAATCAATGTTCTGATGATATCTTCATGCAAGAGGTTGTAAGTTCAAATCCGAGCAAAGACCAATGTGACTTTTTCAATTCATATGTACAGGTCGTACCATTAAAGATGAGACTTGACCGCGCCTCTCGCCGCTCTTTCCCCCGCCCCGATGACGCCCCAGCGGGGACCTCATACCGCTAAAGAGACCAATAAATCGTCTACTGCGCAAGTCAAACCACGTGGTGCGTCAAGTCTCATCTTTAATGGCACGACCTGTACCTACCTACTTTCTGAGCTTGACTTGGACATTACTAACATCGGTGAAGGATATTGGGACGTTTTTTACAACCCTGGAGAAAGAAATGTTAAGCAATCTATTTTAATTCTTTGAGCAAGTTGATTAACTGATTGAGATAATTAAATAGATAAACTAAATTACTGACATCGGTGAAGGAAAAACATCGTGAGGAAACCTGGACTTATAGTTAATATAATTCTGAAATCACCAACCCGTCTTGAGCGCGCGTGTTGATCAATGCTCGTGCCTTCTCTGTATGAGAAGAGGCTTTTGCCATTTGCAGTGGGACAATAATAGGCTGGTATTATTATTTCAATGTTTTAAAATGATGCAAAGCATTAATGTATAAAAATTACACAACCAAAATGCATTAAATATACTGAAAACGGCGAATATGTAAAAGGTTAAAAACATAATTTCTCTAAAGGTATTAACAAAAACTTATTAACATATAATTTTGTTCATAGTCAAAACACCTCCATTGTTTTCAAAAGCGCAATTAACTTTACTACAAAATTAAGTACAGTTGGCCACATTATAATGTGAAATAGTAAGATTTCACCATTAATAACTTCATAAAGCTCACATTTCACGAGCAATAGCGAAGGTGCACGAACGGTTCCGATCCGCCCCGAACGGCCCCGACGACCTGCGTCCCGATCACGACTATACGAGATAGAGTAATGATTTGTTTGCTTACAATCGATTCCATAGACGAGTTATCGATATGAGATATGTAAGATAGTAAATGATGTAATTGCGGTGAAATCATGGGCATATCGAATTAATAAAGGTACTGTAGAGAATCACAGAAGGGACAGAGTATATACTAAAGTTAGAGTCCATATAGTGAGAAAACCAAGTGAAGACAATAGTGTTTCTAATCCTGGATATTAAGAAACTAACAATGGCACAAGAGATGAAGAAGCTATAAATGAGCTAAATAAAGCGCACAATGAAGGTTTTCACAATGCAATGCTTGCTTTGCTATCTCTTCAGAGAGACCTGTACCTGTTTCAAAACCAAGAATTTTCATCTAAAAGTGACACAATAGAGAATGGATCATGCCCACATTCATTCAGCAAATCATAAAACATTAACAAAGTCTTTATTACTTGAACAACAATAGAAAATAACTTTGTCGCTTCCTTATTAACTTCATTTTATTAACTGCACCTAACGACATATTTATTGCTATTTCGCTTGAAACTATTCTAATGTCTTCAATTACACTATAAATGGCTTATAACTCTTAGAAAATTTCCATAATAGTTATCAAATAAGCTCAAATGTTACGAGAATTTCCCATTATGAATTCCTTCGTGCCCGTCTGTAACAATTATTGGTCTATCCATCCGACTCATGCGCATCGGTCGTCGACATGCCTCGATCTCGGATCTTGTTGATTAAGCTATTACCAAAACTACACGTTTCCTCATCTACGAATCCCCTGCGGCGGCGCTTGCGGTTTTTTTTTTCCTATAAATTATATCCGTTATACGAATCTTCTATCATTTTGTGTAGTTATTATTTTTTGTAATGGATAGAATCTTCCTTTATGATTGGTGTTTACGTAAATTGGTATGGTCGTAATGCTGATTGATTTTTACATTATTCATTATTATCAGCACGGTATACTATCGAATTGATGATAACCTGCCATGCTGTAAATCTATTTTCGATAATGATAGATTGAACTGTGTTATAAATGTGGAATAGGAACATTTTTACTTCTAGATTCCTTTGAGATTTGTAACAGGATGAAAAATACTGCCTGAAAGTGGAAAGTTTTGTTGAGCCATATGTTTATAAGATGACAGAGAATTAATTAATATTGTTAGGCCTGAAAACTAATCTACCAAACACAATAAAACAACTTTATTCAATGATAATACTCGTAATGGTAATAGTTTCTTAAAGATCTAAAAAGCGGTACTCCTAAATAAGATTAAATAATGCCAATTTAAAGTAATGGAGGCTAGTATTTAAACAAAATCAATAAACTGTGTGAGGAATGAAATCGAAGTACAATCAATGCACTTAATAAAATCGATGTTTATAAAATAAGTCCTGCACAAATAATATTGGAATCAGAAAGCAAGCGGAAAGCGAATCTCACAGAAAACCTTGTAAATTCTAAATACTAAAGTAAAATGAAGATTAAAATTCAAGATCTAGAAAGTTTTAATGAACTTTTAGAGCATCATAATAGACCCTTTTAATAACATCATTAATTAATTTTCAAGATGCAATCTGAGAAGTTGAATCTGAGAAACAAACTTGGCTAGCAAGATATCCAAGAAATTAAAATGTTTGTAGTTTTTCTAAGTAATATGTCATATCATGATAACGTTGCTGACAAGTCTAACTATTTCGGTGAATATTTAATCCTCACAAATGATGTCTCTGCTACCTGTTGCCCGCGGTCCGCATGGATGTTGGAAATTATCCCAAGGGAACGTACTACCGGTATGAAATCCTATGTCCTAAACCAGGTCATGGTCTACCCGTGTGGCAAATTTCATCTAAATTCGTTCAACCGTGAAAATATAATAGACAGACATCGAGTTACTTTTGCATTTATATATTGAAGTGGATATGGTCCGTATCAGTAGCAAAACCTGGAAAAGCAACAATATCCCTCAGTAAATCTTGCACAGTTAATTAAAAACTGTCAGAAATATTCCAGCGTTTAACGCCATTTAAGTTCCCAGTTTAGCATGCATTTATCGCTGCACCATTTTGCTTTTTCCATCGCTATCTGTATCACCTTATCTCATAGCGATCATCTTTAGATGCCAGAGAACGAATTTATTTATTTCAAAGACAATAAAGTTAAATAAGTACTAGGACTCCCGGAGTTACCGAGCTTAAGTTAAAGTTTTGTTGCGTCTGAACTTATCTTCCAATTTTATGCATTTTCATATTCTGAGCTTAACTTTACTTCTCTGTTGTAGGTTTCTTTATGTTTATTTTAATAGTTATTTCCTTTTGTAACTTAATATAGAGGTTTAGGTGGACTACAGTCTGTTGTATCAATGAATGGTTTAATTTTTTTCTCATCTTTATTTTGAAGTTTACAAACATATAAATTTTAATAAAATTTTAATGTTGTTCATTGGTAAGCGCCTCGAGAATGGCTGGACTGATTTTGCAAATTTATGTTCGGAATAGTAGGAATCAGGTTATAACGGAAAGAAAAATGTGAAAATTCGGGAATCCGCAAGTCCATTTTCTATGGGAATTTTTACTCATTGAAATTTGTCCAGGACACGGTCTGTCGCAGCTGTTATAAAGGAATTTATAGTTTGCCAGGAGGAGTAACCAAAATATTTCCTCCAGTTGTTTTTTCTCTTGAATAAAGATACTCTCTTAAATTCTTCATTGCAAAGCAACTTCAAATATAAGATGAAATAGAGTTATTTCTCACTTATCAAGCATAAGCTTTTACACCCAAGTGCAATAAACTCTAACCAGGCACTGTAGGATGAAATAAAATAAAAAATGTACTCCTCGTGGTGTAATTTTGCTGATATCGTTAGTCGTTTAGTTATTTGGCCCGGGCTATCTCGGGAACTGGTTGGGGCAACCCGGGTCAAGCGCGGTCACGGCCTTAGATGAAGACATTCGGGTTCCAGTACAGCAGTGCTGTGGAGTGGCGTTGCGTTTATTGAGTTAGTTTTTTTTTGTTTCGGGGAAAGATTTTTTTTAATGACAATGCACAAGAGTTCATTGTCTGCGGACTGCGAAATTGAAACAAGCCAGTTTGTGGTTTTCTAGTTATTTTTATTACTATAGCCGAAAAGTTAAGAAATAATGAATGATTAAGAAAGTGAAAAAGAAAAGTAATTTGTCAAACTTCTTTCTACCATAGTTTTATTAGCACTAATTGACAAGCATTTGTCGTCAAAATATGTTACGGGCACGACAACAAGGTTAATAAAACAAACATTAAATTTATTGAAAATCAACAAACCGAAACTCAAATACTAATTTTATTATTTAATTAGCGTGTCAGTGAGAAATTCCCTAGTTATAAAACATGTCTACTCATTTTATTGATAGGAAACAAACTCGACTCGGTATTTTAATAGATAAAGAAAGTTTTTGTTTGATAATCCTAACAAATAAGGTAAATATTCTAATTTAATTGATGTGAATATGAAAATTAGGAAACATCTGTATGTTAGTAAACTAATGTGTGTTAAATGTTAACATTGACATGTCATTTTTTTGTTAAAATTATGTGAAAACTAGCAGCGCCCCGCAGTTTTACCTGCATAAGTCTCGATCCCGTAGGAGTATCGGGATAAAAAGCATCCTATGCATTAATCCAGATTATAAAGTACCTATATGCCAAATTTCATCCAAATCCTTTCAGTAGGTTTTGCGTGAAAGGGTCACAAACATCCATCCATCTTCACAAACTTTCACATTTATAATATTTATTATATAAATATATAATAGATAATTATTATTATAGTAGGATTATGTTTTATGGTCATTGATCATTCTATTTTTATATTCTATTCAATCAATGATGACGACTATAGGGGAGTGTCGTCAGAAAAGTTTTGAATATGAATGTGGATGGCTATACGAGTAGGGGAATACCAAAGAAACGATGGATGGACTGTGTGAAACATGATATAGCTAGAAAGGGGGTGACTACCGAGATGAGGACTATAGAGAAGTATGAAAAAAGAAACACAAATAAATTGGGATATGGGCAGTAAAATTTTATTTTAAATAGTGGACGAAAAGCGTGAAAAACACAGAGTAATTGATTTCTACGTGTAGCCGATAGTACAAAAAAAAAAACGCTCTACAGATTTTTAGCACCACAGAATAAGAATGCTATCATCAAATTGGTGATCCTCTCGAGCTGTTCTTATAAAACATTTTCAAGGCCCACTCACTATAATTCTACACAATGACCATACCAAACAAAGTCTCTAATCACAAAAATGGCGAATAATGACTACATTTGCCGAACATCCCTGTTATTTACAATCAATCGGCTGCGCAAGAGCGTGACACGACCAGAAAATACGACCACAAAATATTTGTACAGTCAGCGTCGTAATAAACACACAGAAGCGAAACGAATCACCGCGTTCACTAAATAAAATTTCCGAACGGACCCACAAAAAATACGAGTAAAATGAACCTCGAAAGAGCCATCTCTCCTGGGTAGAACTAATTGGCGTTCGTTGGTTTATACCTTAAAAAAGTTATTTGTTAAACTCGTAACACTATTTTGATGTCCGAAGCGGGGACGTGAGGTTGTTTCGGACAAAAAATGACGGTACTGACCGCTGTAGCCTTTTGATATACGGATTGAACAAATATTTTTGATGTAGTTGCATGATTGTTATTTTTTTTTATACAATAAAATTGGAATTTATAAACCTGAAATAACTTTCTACGAAGATATGCGGCGTGACGTAGAAGATTTAGATAAGAATAGTCAGTTAAATAACTTTGTAACGGTAAAAGTATAATAGGCCAATTTTGGCAAACCAACAAAAACGCCATAGTAATAAGTATGGATAAGATAACAAAAAAAACCTGACAACTGTCTGATGACTGATCCGCGGCGTGTGTCGATCAAGAAATAAAGTTATAACTATTTCATCTTAGATATACTTGATACGGAGCGGCGCAGTTAGACAAAACACCTGTATTCTCCGCCTACCTACCCACTTATAAATATGTAACCCCCATTGTCCTCACAAAAGAGATCTATCCGTGGACTTGCTAACAAGGGATTTTTTGAGAAAAAAGGTCGAGAGATCCGAATGCGCACCAGATTTGTTGCCGAACAATGGACCAGGAGACGGTCAGGTAGAATAAATTCCCTTTGTTGACTACCATTAGGATTGTAATGTTTGAAGATTTTTAGGAGTAATAAAATTCGGTGAATGCTATATTTTTTTTTGCTCAATGTTTATGTGTCCGACTGTACTTCTATTTTTTTTTATTTCCGCTCGATTTATCGATATTAAAATCCATAGCAAAAGTTTTGAAATTGGATATCGTTACTGCTATAACATAACTAATATTAGGATAAACGTTAAAAAAGAAAAAAAAAAACTTTACACAACCGGTGAACACACATCACATTCACATCTTGATCAAATTCCGAATAATCAGCTATCGAAATAATGAAAAAAAAAAAAGAATCCACCTCTCCGGACGGGCAACCGTTAAAATTAATGACATTTCTTTCACTACGGCCGAGAACAGTGTCGGTTACCTTACTCCTACTACCTGGCCGATGATGTGTCTATTTAGACATCAAAATACACTTTTTTGTTCGACTATATCTGTGAAACTAGTTCCCGAAAACACAAAACATTCATTGTTGGGGTACTTTTAATGATTTTCGGCACATTTGAGAGATCGTAACTTTAGAATTCTGCGAACCCACGTGGTCTATTTAGCAGAAAAAAGTTAAAGGTGAGTTTCCATCTGTCAAATGAGGTGTTATTTACGATTTGAAGCGAAACGTGATGGATTCAATGAAAATGATACTTTAAGGCGTTATGTAACGCGTAAGGTGACTTATATTAGACCTCTGAGCGACTTGGCATTACAGTTTTATGAGATTTTCGTGTTCAAATAAGAGGTGTTTGTGCTTATGTTTTTTTTGTATTAGTTTACTGGCCAGTGTTGTTTGGTATCGTTTTGCTCTTTTACTTATTTATCACAAAACACCGAGAACATCACCAAACTAATTCTCATTTATTTTATTCGCTTTATCTTAATTACTACCAATATCTTCAAAATCTTCTTGCTTACTCAATACGGCCCAAATTTTTGAACCACCATACTTACAGGCCTCCCGTCTTTGCTCAGCTATCAAGTCAAGACTTAACATTATCTCGAATTTTGAAGCACAGGAAACCATAATAACTCGAGTATTAAACAATCAAGCAATGCTGTATGTATAAGTATTATCTTATCAGGACGGACAGACAGACAGGATGCTCGCGTTAGCTCCCAACTGACTGACAGACGAATCCCGGAGCAAACACTTGTTAAACGAATGAACTATATTGCTTAATGTTATGAGGGAATTTGATATGGGTTGACAATTGCTGTCCTCCGAAGGGACGAGAGAAATAAAGAAGGAATTTGATCCACTAAATGAAGTAGAGGAATGATTAAGACTGCTTGATGAAAGGGTGGATCACAATAGCAAACAGACGCAAGACACGGAAAGAATAGAAAGAGGCCTTTGCATAGAAGTGACAATAATAATAAACAAAGAGAAGGAAGTATTAGAAATTGTGAACATGAAAGTAGTTGAACATGAACTTGTTATGGTCAAAGACATTTCAACTGCCAAGCGTAGTTGCTGACGAATACGTCTCAACATAAAATTAATTGGAGGTCAAGAACTCAATGAGATACCTACTAGTAGATAGATACTATGAGTATATTTGTCTTAAAAGCCAGTCTAAATGATTTATAATTTTTGAAACATATTTCAATTTGAGACATTATTTTAATGTAATACCGAATGTACTTGATATTTTGTATATTGAAACTCTAGTATATCCTACATCGTTCAATTTATTTTTATTACTCTTTTTACCCTTATCTGTGCTAACTTTTTCTTCTCTTCTAGTTGTATCGTTATTGTCAAAGTCTATTTCATTAATAACAACCACTATTTTATCATCAGATAGAACCGTGTTACCCGTTCATGTCCCAATATCTTTAGAAACGAGTTCCTAAAGTGTCGGAATCAACGCATAGCCTAGACTAAATGTTATCTAGCGTTAAATTGGTTTATTAGCCGCAGTTTAATATTATAATTGTGCGCAATGACTATAATTATCATACATTAATCTCATAATCTGAGATTGCGCGCTGATTTTATGATAGCATCTTTGTAACGGGGTGACCTGCAGGAAGTTGTAATTTCTTGTTTTGTATTTGTGCTTCATAATGTGGTTTTTATATGTATGGTCAGGCTAATTGCTCAATTTTAGTTAATTTATATCGTTCATAAAAGTTTGACATCATGCTTTTTATCCGATGCTTTCTTTTTAAAGCAACAACCGATGTATCTACATAGTAAAGATATACTTTCTTTCTTAAGTCAAATTTATCTCATCCACAGTATCGATTTTTTGTAATATTTCTATGTTATATTGGTAAAAAGCGTCGACTCTAAAGGCCAAAAACTGCATTTCAAACTTTCTTTCATCATCTTGCAATGATACTCGTGTTTCCTTTGAACTTATTGAACAGATTTAAATCTCACAGTCATTTTCCTTCCCCTTAAATTATCTTCCATTTCAAAGTCTTATCGATTTTCAACTTTTCATTCTTCATTCATCCCAAAAATATAAAACTACCCACATCACATCCCAAATCATATCCCTACCACATAAAAATCCAGTAGGCAACAGCAACAGCTAACGCATTACCGTCGACTTGTAGGTGATAATGACAGTTTGTGCCGCCATTTAACATGACGGTGCGAGCTACTGCGCCCGCGCATCCCTCGCCCCAATATTGTTTCACTATGTTTGGACATTATTATCTTCAGTTGGTTTAGGCGCGTGAGTTTTGGATTACGTTGCTAGTTTTTGAAAACAAGTTCTGTTGAGTAATCTGATAATGGATTTGTTGGAATTCTTGAAGTAGGAATTACTTTGTTTGATTTAGTGTTGTTTATTTTCGTCCTTGCTTTATAACATTAATTAAGGAACCTTCTTTCAGTATCTTTATCTACTTTAGGTTTCAGTTGTTTATCTTCATTCTCATCCAGATATACAATGTGTCCCAGGGATAAGTGACCGCCCGGCGTTTTTTTAATATTTGTACAAAATTATTAATAATTACATTTATATTTGTGACTTAGCGGCTTTAGTTTTTTTTTTTATGATTATTTTCCTTTTTTTTTGTAAAGACGCGTGACGTGCTGCAGTTTTTTTACGATATTTCCTAAGTTTGTTCATCTTTTTCCATTATTTTTTTTTACTGACTAGCCGACATCATAGTTTATCAATTAAAATAATTAAACACAACTAAAATGTAGTAAAACATTTATTAAATAAAAAACAAAATTAAAATTCGAAGATAAAAAAACTCTTTTCAGTTTTTTTTTAAAATAAATCTAAAAAACTAAAGCCGCTAAGTCACAAATAGAAATGTAATTATTAATAATTTTGTACAAATATTCAAAAAACGCCGGGCGGTCACTTATCCCTGGGACACATTGTATAAATAATAAAAAATTACAAATTAATAATATATAACTAGAACTACATAAAAATGGTGTTAAACAGGGGTCTCACTTTCACATTCAGTTCAGTAACGTGAAATGAAAACATGTGAAGTGACAAGAGTCACTAAATAAACAAAATATATGATACCTTAATTAATTAACAAAGCTCAAAACAGCATCATAAATAACAAACAGCCAATATCAGTCAACCAAAGCTTGACAAAAGCATAAACCTGTCCCAAAGCGGAGATACCGCCCTGTTAGACCAACAGTTTAATAACCAATAAATTGGCAAACGATAAACACATACACACACCTTAAATATAACATCTAGGATAACCCGTAAAACGCGCAAAGTACTAATAAGCAGTTAAGTCAGAACCAGTTTCGACAGGAATGCGAGTGGGCGTTCGGTTCGATTCCCTGGCCGGACACTATTGTGACGTAACGCCATAGATTGGTTTGTTTACGGTAAAGTGGACCAGCGTTAGATTGTATTTGTTTATGGGGCATGAGACTTCGATGGGGTTTTGATGGCTGTAAATTATTGTAGGACTAATATTGTCTATGAGTTTGAAAAGATTTATGTGAAGAAGAAGTTCAATCTTTTACTTCACCTAATTATTTTCTTTATTCTTCGTTATTTGAATCATATATTTTATCTTAGTTGAAATCAAGCAATGATCGTCTTGGAGTCCGCTATTAATATATTCAATTACTGCAATCCGACGAAATTTTAGTCACCAAAATCTTACCAAAAGGCACAAATTAGTAAACCAATTTGTTGAACTCATATTGAGATCAGAATCTTTAATAATAATTAATGTATAATGTCCGATCATTATCAAAATCCGACTTGACGTCTCAAGTTTTACAATAATAAAGCAATTTCTAAGCACACGAACGTCAATCTTATCAGCTTCCATGTCTTACAAATTTAAATTACCCAATCACAGAGCTCGGCAATAAACCAACCAGCTTTATCTACCAATCCCGAATCAAAGACAATCTAGACTCCGAAAGACCGAAACTAAATCGAATCCTATCAGCAATTAAGCCCTCGCAATCAAAAACTAACATAAATATGGTGTCTGTGGGCCGTATTTCACGATTAAATATATAAGCTATAAACACAAAAGCTATAATTAATGCTCCAGCCCTCGGCCCTTTGGTAACGAGGCGAGAAACTCGGACCTCGTTTGGTCCAGGTGGACCACATAAAACTATCCGGGTCTATTTTTATCTGGTCGTAATTTAGGGCTTCGGGTGGACTCGGAGAATAAAATCTAGGAATAGGTGAAAGAGTATATGGTCCTTCGAGACGGAATGATGTTTAAGTTTGACCATGAATAAAGTTGGATGGATAAGTAACGGGCCCACATCATCTTGCCGTCAGTCGTAAGAATGCCCAGTTGCAAGGTATCATATTTTTTCGAAGCTATGAAGATCCATTTTTCGAAATGCCTTTGAACCATCGCTTTTTGCTGATGGTCTATAAAACTATAGCATTATCCTTCTAAAATTCCAGTACAAATAAGAGAACTCTCTCTAGACTAAATCTCCAAATGTAACTCATTAAGTACTATGTTACCGCTTTTTACTAAATACTCTAAACAGAAAACCTCTTCAACACTTGAAATCGTCATGCCAACTATTTGCAGTAATACAGAGCATTTCAACAAATAATACAGATTAAACATATTTAATCCCAAATAGAGGAATTGTTTGAACAAGTGGTCGCTACTCATCACTAGGATATGGTGAATACTTCCCATTGTCCCTTAGAACCCCATGAAAGGTGTATGACAGGTTAAATAGATACGATAACAATGGGAAGTGAGGATTTGTGAAAATTATAAGTTTTAATATTTGAATAGAAAGGTACTTGGAAATTGACGAGGGATCTCTTTTATTTATTTTTTCGGGAACCACGCGGCCTTTGTAATTTTTTTTTGGTTGTAGTCTCTGTTCTTTCATTACTCTGTGGTGCTATTAGTGAGTTGGACTTCCAAGTCTTGTGTTATTTCAGGACGTGTACTTGTTTTCAAGAAGCGTAGTGTGTACGGGATTTTGCTTGTTCATATTTCAGGGTAATTTATTCGCTGGCTCTCCGTTTTAAGCTAGGAACTAATATGGGTACGCTAAGACCGTGTTTAGTACTTTAAAGTTTGCTTTTGTGTCTTAAGTAACATCCATGAGTGTTATAAATCTAGGCAAAGTGAGACTGTAGTGAGTTTTGCTAAGAATCCCTTCTTGTTAATATTCAAGATGGCGGGCGTTCCAAAATGTATTGATTTCATAATTTTATTATGTAATATCGTAGGACTGTTCTCAGGCTCAAGGCTCAGGTAGCTAAACTGTAACTTGGGCTATTATATCAACCAACAGAGGATTAAAGGAGATACTTTACGCTGATGTAATTATTAGTTGTCGTGCTTTTAGGAAAATAAATGAACCACGTTACATAAGTGAGAACAGTTAAGGCAGGTATTCAATACTTCATTAATATTGGTCCTTTTTTTCAGTGTGTCAATATCAGATTTAGCACTTATGTGTTAGGAGAAGTTATATTAAATGTTTCTAAAATACCTTTCGACAGACACAGTGTGTTTTGAGCATATTTAGATTGTAAACCGTTTCAGTAACAAGTGCTGGTCCTTTTGTCCGCAATTTTCCAGCAACAGATGGATTACAGCGTAAACAAATTTCTAGTAAACACCAATACTCTTCTATCCATAGAGGCGTGAACATAACTTCCCTTTGAACCGTACGACCACAAAATCCATCCGTCACAAATCGATTCAAGAGTCCTTTCAACTTCCTGCACATAAATAGTAATACTCAAATAGGCTTCAGTTTTGAACCATGTTACACCTACATATCAATTAGTGTGAGTTACACTCTGTAATGCATCTTTTCGACCCAGACTGGGTTCCGTACCTTAGGACTAAAGAAATAGAGTCCAGTATATATTGGTTTAGGATCGGCTAAATCTAAATAGAGGAGTTTACTTACAATATCTCACTGTAGCACTAAAACTGATTCCTGGAACAGGTTTTAAGTATATTCAATATTGACTGAGCGAGACCGGGGGGCGTACAGTAGCTTATTGGTATTTTGGATTCTGGTTCTGGTCAATATTGGTTCTAACCAGTTTTTGACCATGTAGGGCTGATCGGTTTTCTAAGGATTTAGAAATATTCTCACATTATCATTATGATCCTATATGGTAGATATTTTGAAAGTAACATCTTTATGATAGGTATCATTTTGTAAACAGACTTTGTTTTCATTTTGACTTTTAAGATTAGGGTTATTATCGTGATGGCCTCTGTCTCATACACGAGGTTGTGGGTTCAAATCGTGGCAAGCACCAATGTGGCTTTTTTAATTCATATCTAATTTTCTGAGTTTATCTTGGACATTCATTAGGTACTAACATCGGTGAAGAAAAACATCGTCGCCAACCCGTCTCGAACAAGCGTGGTGAACAATGCTCGTGCCTTCTCTGTATAAGAAGAGGCTTCTGTTCTGCAGTGGGACGGTAATAGGCTAGTTTTATTATTATTTTAAGATTAGGTATTAGACATTTTTGAAAAACGGTGTGGTATGGTACCATAACTAACCACCGTAAGGACTATTCTCGCTTGTAGCACTCGACCGCTATAGAACCGGGGCAGTAACAGATGTGGTCATCGTGTGCAGGGGATTTTGTTTTAAATGTGGTTAGATAAGGGCTTCCGTGATGGTGTCTTTTGATGACCAGGGTTAAGCAATTGTAATTGAGGTCAGTAATCGAATAGGTGACCTTTTTAGGATACTTGGATGGGAAACGAAAAGCTATTAAGTCATGGTTGTAGTCGAAACTGTTAGGACATTCCTTTAATAGTCTCGCTAATGTCTCTCGGTACTGGGTCGTTTAAAATTGTGGTTAAATATTATTATTTCAAATGTCAAATATAATTTGACGCATAATTTATCAACTATTTGACAGGTATAATAAATTATATTGACATAAACATGGGTAAAATAGTTGTTTGATTAGTTAAGTTTGATCTACTATGATTGAAATTAAAAGTGACACGTAGGTAAAATAAAAAATTGGTTGGTATTTTATATTTTACTATCAACTATACAAACATGCATGTACATTTAACTATCTAAGAAAAAGATGATCAGCAGAGATGACATTGTAAAACAAATGTTGTTTTAAGTTAAACTCCTGCGCACCTATGCAAATAGGGCTCCCACAAAATTAATGTCAACACAAAAAGTAATAAAACTACATTTGTTGAACATACCGTATCATATCGCTATGTATTAATCCATTGGATGCTGTTCAAATAACAAGGGAAATAATTTGGATTCCAAGGTAGCGATGTAATGTGAATTTATGATGTTCCCATCATCGTAAAGTTTGCTCTACAAAAGCTTCGAGTCATATAGCTTGACGCAGGGGTGTCACGATATAAACTTTTATATTATTTCCTATTAATTTTTATATTTATAAAAAAAAGGTTTGATGTATAATATCAGAAGTTATAATAATGTTAAACAAATTATTAAATCATAGCTTTTAACGAACTAACAAGTTAATTACTTCTCCTTCACAAAGACACCTAACGAGAGAAACAGCTCAGATCAGTCAATTAATCTGCCCAGCCTTTTCCAAACTACGTTGGGGTCGGCTTCCAGTCTAACCGGATGCAGTTGAATACCGTATTTAACATGGAGCGACTGCCTACCTGACCTCCACAACCCAGTAACTAGGTAATACGATACGCCTTGGTAAGACTGGTTTTCAGACTTTCGGGCTTCTGACGACCCGTAATGACTGTCAAAAATCCACGAATCACAGCCGGGACCAACGGTTTAACGTGCTTTCCGAGGCACGGAGGAGTCTCGGTATGTTAAGATGGTCACCCATTCACAGACGAAACTCGGTAAGCGTAGCTTAACCTTAGAGAAACAGCTCAGTTAATAAAAATAAAATTTAAATTAATATTGCATTCACAGAACTTTTATAATTTTCAAACTCATACATAAACTGAAAAAAATCTATTTGAAAATAAATTCCACCTGTTCCAACCCTAGTTGCGCGCGCGCTTGCAGCAGGGTCAATATTGACGCTGGCAGTAAGCTGCGACGACGCGTCACGCGCATGCGTGTGTCAACATTTGTGTCCCGTCCGCATCGCGATCATGCGCCTATGATACTTCTTTATGGGGCTTTATGGGAATAGTTTTCAATAGTTTTGACCTGATTTATGGGCAATGATGATGCTTAATTTTTTTATTATGAAGATTTTTGAATGACTGTAAATGACTCACACAATACGCAAACTGCAGTGGCAATTGGCCGGCCATTTTAGCCGTAGAACCGATGACCGTTGGGGTAGACGTGTTCTTGAGTGGAGATTGCGAATCGGCAAACATTAGATAGGACATCCTCAGGCAAGGTGGAGCGACGATCTTCATAGAGTGGCTGATAGCAGCTGGATGAGAGTTGCCGAGCTGAATGGTGTGCACTTGCAAAGGCCTATGTCCAACAGTGGACTGGTGTAAGCTAATGATGATGATAATTACTGTAAATGACTAACGGCTTAAAGGCTCGTGCAGGCTTATATCGCGGGCGCTACAAGGGTCGCGCTGCCTGTAGCGCCCGCGATATCGCGCTGGTCTGCACGAGCCTTAACGTTCTTTCCGAGACACGGAGAGGTCTCGATATTATTATGTAATGGATGGTCACCGATCCACGAACCGACCGCGGCAAGCGTAGCTTAACCTTCGGTCATCCTGTGCGGCTGTTATCATTCAGCCATTTTTGCTGATGCAAATAGTTCAAAGAAATAACAGTAAATTTTCACTTGACAAGCTTTTACAACAGATAAAATTGAAGAGACTTTACAAAACGGGAGTTAGTTTGCACTACTTTGCAGAATATTAATAAAACTACAGTATATTTTAATAGCGTAATAAACACTAAACTTACACTGTTACGATGTTTTGAAAGTTGCAACTAAGTTTATGTGAAGTAACTTGCTCCTAATGGACTTTAAGTAGTAATACACTGCCTCTTGCTGACAAAGCATGTCTCATATTCTGTAAAATATCTTTGTTCTACACTGTAATGCCAGGGAGAGGGTGGCACAGGAACATCGAAACACAGCAGCCATGAATTCTGAATCCCCCTGCGTTGAAATGATTCGTCGGTTATTAAAAAAACATATTAGCTGTTCCAATAATAATTCAATCAACCGCATCTGTGGTCTGATGGTTAGACCACCTGTCTCAGACCCACAGGTCCCGGGCCCGATTCCCAGTGGAAATTTTCTGCTCGGTTTAGTTGATGGTAGGGTTTGTTTAACTTCGCCTGGCTAGCTACCACCATCTTATCTAAGTCTGTCGCCATAACAACAATGTTAACAGCATTGTTGCGTTTCGACAGTTGTAGGTAAAATAGCCAGTTCCTCTACGGTTGAGGATTCCGGGTGAAGCTTGCTTCCATTTTCGGTCTGATCATCACTTACTATCAGGTGATATGCAGATCATGAGGTTCCCCGTTGTGAAAAAAAAAATTACTGCGGTAAAAATAATAATATATAAAGTCGATAAAGACCGAGTCATCGATTGTTTATGTCGAAGATACATTATGTTCTATTTAAGAGATTAAGTAATACGTACGAATATGTTTGTATGTTTGTGTGCGTTGTACTTGTTATGTCTGTGAGGTGGGTGATAAAGTCACCGCATGTGTCCGAGCGGCGCGGGCGCAGTGACTTCGTATAGTGTTGTTGTTTAGAGATATCGACGAAATGAATTTGTGATATCGACTCTCGAGAAGTTTATCGGTCCGGAAGGCGAGGTTAAAATCTTAGAAATATTGTTATTATTTTTCAGAAAACATTTATGTTAGAGCAAAGCACAGCAGCAGACGCTTTAGTAATTTAATAACATTTAAAATAAAATGCTCTGGGGGCCTACCACCACCTCATACAAAAAAACTTCAGTGTGGGAAAGAGATGAAGCTCTACAGGACGTATACCTCCATCGCCTTCCCTCACTGAAGGAGGATTAAAATAATACTACTATAAGAGCTGAATAGTCTTGAGATTCCGCTGAAGCCTGCTAAACTGAATTTCAGACAATCACACTATTATTTATTTTATTAGCCTTTATTGTTCCACTGGGCACGCTGGGCAAAAGCCTCCCTACTCTCCTTCTATCTCTCTCTACACTTACACGAAAAAAAAAGCCAAGAGAAAACTTTGTGATTTTTCTAGAATCTTTCATTTTTATTTCGCATTTTTATTTGCTTTTCCCAAATTTTTATCTAAATTATTAGTACAACGGTAAAATCCAAGTTAGATTGTTATCGTCAAATTAAAATGGCCTTCAACTCTATTTCCCTCCAGTAAAAAAACTAGTGCAGTACCCGTTACTTATCGATAAACCAGAAAACCCAGTCGGTCTCACTATAATGGCCGGGGCGTGGTACATTGGCCACAACAAAACGAACGAACCAACTCGTATATATTGTTATTATTACGCGATGAGTACGTGTACAAGACATGCGATGTGCAAGAGTGCGGTTCGTGACGTCACTAAGAAAGCGCAGAACCGTTAAAGTTTTTCAGAGTACAGTAGGCGAGGTATTAAGAAGGAAAATGATATCTAGTTTTTTTCCCTCGCTTTCCTGCAATCAAAATCTAAATCTAAATAATCAAATCTGTAGGAGTGATATCGCTAAAAGGTGCGGAAGTGTGTAACAGGAAGCCGGGGAAGCGTGCGCTATTTGATTTGACCAATGAGCGCGCGCGGTGCTTGTGTTGGCCGTCAGATGGTACACACGGCTACACATCAAGTTATACAGTTCCAGTTTCTGCTGATCTCGTGTTGTATAGGATTTCAGTACAATGCGAGGTCAGCTTATATTGGAAATGTATAGCTTGATGATATCCGAGAGGTTTTAAACAGGATGATGATAATGATGATGAAGATGACGGTGACGGTGATGAATATTGTTTATATCGTAATATACGTCAGCCAAGATGTCAGCCAGCCCGTCCCATGCTTGATGTTCTCCCTCCGGTTGACGCCCTTTTTTTTTTTTTTTTTTTTTTTTTGAGGGTGGGAAATCATCAAATAACTTCTCCCGCTCTGGGCGGAGCGGGAGGGCGTGTCAGACTCTTACTGACTAAAACCCACCCGTGTTCCTTCGGTTGCCCTGTCGCCGGGGGCCACGATCTCCCTTTCGGTTTTCTTCGCAACCCCGGCAGGCATCGGTCCTAGTGGACCCCTTCAATTATGCTGACATCTCTTTGAGGCGCGCGTGGAACACAACGCGCCGTCGACCCGGGCCTGGTCCTTATCGGACGGTGAGCCACCCATTGCTCACCGCCCGCAAGCCCGCGCCTACGGTGGCCGGAAATCGCCCCGCGATTCCCGACGCCCTGGGCGTCTCCTCCTGCGGCGGTTAGGGGCGTGAGGGCGCGAAATTTGCCTCTCCTTCACGCGTTCCGCCTCCTCCTTCGCGAGCATTACCGCTTCGCAGAAGGAGGTGACGGCCTCCCATTTCCTCTCGCTCCGTACCATAGCCTGAACCAGGGCCGGACGCGAGAGATCACCGCCGCCGATCGCCTCCACGAGGACACGGCGATGCTCCGCCCAAGCTGGGCAGACCTCCACCGTATGCTCCACCGTGTCCTCCGGGCGATCCACACAATGGTGACACCCGGGCGTTTCCTCCCGCCTTATCCTGTGCAGGAACCTCCCGAAACAGCCGTGTCCGGTGAGGACCTGCGTCAGGCGGAAGGTGAGGACGCCGTGGCGCCTCTCAAGCCACTCCTCAAAGAGGGGTCTTATCGCCGCAATTGTGGCGTGCCCAGCGCTGGGTTGCGACAATCGCACTCTCCATGACGCCATGAGATCCCGCCGGAGCTCTGTCCGCTGAGCCGCGATTTCTCGCGGCAGCGGAGCTAAGCCCCGGCGCCTCGCCTCCTCGCGCCACTCCCAAATGTGCGCGAGGACCTTTGCCTCCAGATCCCATGGCGGTAATCCGGCAAGGAGGCTCGCCGCCTCGCAGGAGACCGTGCGGTATCCTCGGGCCAGCCGGATGGCCATGACCCTCTGGGACGCGTTCAACCGGCGGGCTGGCCGCAGCCTTAGTGAACGCGCCCACACCGGTGCCCCGTAAAGGGCCATGGACCGCACGACCCCCGCGTAGAGCCTCCGGCAGGAGGCGTTTGGATCCCCTAGATTGGGCAGGAGCCGCTTCAACGCAGCCCCGGCCCGCTCCAGTCTGGGAGCCAAACGTCGGAAGTGTTCGACGAAGTTCCACCGGCTGTCGAGGACAAGTCCCAGATACTTCATCGTCGACTCGACGCCGATGTGAACCCCTCCCGCCATTACCTGGGAACCCGACGGTGGCGCATTCCGAGGTCCATGAAAACCCATGGCCTCGGACTTGTGCAGGGCCACCTCGAGTCCCAGCTGCCGGATCCTGTCGACGATTGTCGCAACCCCGCGTGTCGCTAGTTCGGCCGCCGCCTGGTACGACCCCCCCTGTGCCAGGACCAACGTGTCGTCAGCGTAGCAGACTACGCTGACGCCGCTAGGGAGGTCGGCGCGCAGCACCCAGTCGTATCCGATGTCCCACAGATGCGGCCCCAGGACCGATCCCTGTGGGACACCGCACGACATCTCTCGCCGGTTCCACTCTCCTTGGTGACCGGGGTAGATGACGGCCCTGTCCGTCAAATAGGCCTCGACCACACGACAGAGGTAGGTCGGCATCCGGTGATACCGGAGTGCCTCCCTGATGCAACTCCAGGGCAGGGTGTTGAAGGCATTGGCGATGTCTAGAGACACCGCCAAGACGACCCCACCCCGGGCCACAGCATCCCCCGTCGTGAGGGCCCGCACGCGCATGATGGCGTCCACCGTAGAGCGCCCCTTGCGGAAGCCAAACTGGCTCTCCGCCAGATCCGGCCCCACCCGCACCAGCCGCTCGACGAGGCGGTCTGCAATGACTCTTTCAAAGAGCTTGCCCACCTCGTCGAGCAGCACGATGGGTCGATAAGCGGACGGAGAGTCCGCTGGGCGCCCCGGCTTCCTGATGAGGACCAGTTTCCCCGTCTTCCAACGAAGTGGGAACTGGCCCCTCTCCATGCATGCGCTTAGGAGCCCCCTTAGTCGAGGCCCGAGAGCCCCCAAGGCCAGGACCCAGGCTTTTCCAGGTATGCCGTCGGGTCCTGGGGCGGTATTTTTCGCATTCATCTTGCGTACCGCCACTCTCATTTCTACCTCGGTCACCTCCGGAGCATCGTCGTCGTCGTCGGCGGTGTGGTCCGCATCGGGCACCGCAGTAGGCGGAGCCATGGGCGGGGGAGCGTGTTCCCCTCTTGGAGGGAACAGAGCGCTCACCACGTCCCCCACAAGCTGGGGCCGGAGACTCTGCGTCAGCGGGGGAGCCCATGGGCGGAGTTTCTCCCGCACCATCTTGTATGGGCGTCCCCACGGGTCCCTGTTTAGAGTCTCCAGCAACTCCTCACGGGCCACTGCCCTGGCCCGCAGGATCTCCGCTTGGAGGGCGGTCTTCGCCGCTCTGTACCCCTCGTACAGCTCCGCCTGAATGGCTTCCGTATCCGGAGGGCGGATACGGAGCCTGCGGTGCCTGGCGTACCGGCGTCGCGCAGTAACGCACGCCCTGCGCAGGGTCTCTAACTCCTGCGACCACCAGTACACCTGGCGCGAAGCACGTCCGGGCCGGACCCGGGGCATAGCCACGTCACATATATTGGACATGGCCTCCCGGAACCACTCCACCTCGTCGTTGATGTCAGCAGGCCTGTCCGGTGATGACACCCAGGCCTGCACGATTGAGGCTTCCAGGAGGAGCTCCCGGTCCAGCTGCTTCAGCGCCCACCGCGGACCACTCGGGGCCTGTCGGACCGGCGCGCTCGAGGTCTGGGCGGAGACGTCAAACCGGATGTACCGGTGATCGGAATAGGTCTCCACCCCCTCCATGACGCGCCAGTCAATGACACGCGGTGACAGAGCGGGGCTGGCGAACGAAATGTCCACCACCGATTCACCCCGCATCCGCACACACGTAGGGACAGAACCCCGGTTTAGGACGACTAGGCCTGTCTCCAGAGCCCAGTCCTCCACCATCCTGCCCCGTGTGTCCGTGTACCGGGAACCCCAAGCCAGATTCTTGGCATTGAAGTCCCCGAGGACGAGCACGGGGAGGGAACAGAACCCGACGACGACGACTCTCAACTCCGCAAGGGAGTTGTGGAACTCGGCGAGAGTTCGGTTCGGGGAGAAGTATACCCCCACCACGGCAATCTCCCCGAACCGTGCTGCCACGCAACCCCGTCCTCTCTTGACAGACTCGAGAGACGGAGTTCCGGCGGCGGCCGACGAAATGAGGGTCACTGAGCCGCTCAGGTCCTCCACCCAGTCATCCCTGGGCGGGACAAAGTACGGCTCAGCGACCACGGCGATGTTAATCGACCACTGCGCCATGCTCTGGAGCAATAGATCCTGAGCGGCGGCGCAGTGGTTGATGTTCGCCTGGAGGAGGCGTAATGGGGCCATTATTGGCACTCCATGTCTGCCCCCTCCTGAGTCCCCTGTGAGGGCACTGCCGCAGTGGGAACGACGGCGGCGACAACGTTAGAGGCGGCAGCGGCTACGGCTGTAGTGGCGGCGGCTGCGGCGGTGACGGCGGTGGCGGAGGACTTGCCCCTGCCTTTGGCCTTGGCGGGTGGAGCGCAGGCCTTGCTCCCAGCCCGGTGATCGGCCGGCTTGCCAGCCGCCGCACATACAACACAGTGCGGCGGGGCGTCACACGAGCCGGCCTTGTGACCGGGCTGACCACAGCGGAAGCAGTGGCCGCTGCGGTCCACCTCCGAGGTGCACTTGACCCCCACGTGGTGCCCCACCTGGCAGCGGTAACACCTCAGAGGTCTGGGCTCCAGCAGTTTAACCTGGGCGGAAACCCAGCCCACCAAGAGCCTTCGGCCCTCCCCGGCTATCTTTTTGGCCGCCGTCACGGGGCAGCTCACCCTAATGGCTTGCATCCCCGCGAAGTCAGGATGGATGGTGCCCGCCCTAACCTGCTCGGCAGAGCACCCTCCAGCCTTAGCGACGGCGGCCACCACCTTTTCCACCGTCACGGAGTCGTCCAGGCCCTGGATGCGCAGATCAGCGCATTTGGTGGGCCTGGACACTCGGGCCTCGTCCGCATTTAGGGACGCCCTGAGCTTTTCGGCCAGAGCGTCAGCGGCCGGTCCGGTTGACGCCCTAAGCCGAGGTTCGTAACCCACAGGGGGTGCCCTTAGCGAGCGTTAACGCGAAACTAGGTAGTTTTAATTGCCGTAGTTGAATAACCCCTGGCTGGAGGAACGCCTGTATTCCTCGAAAGGTTAGGCAGAGGAACCTATAGTACCTACATTCACATTTTGCCACTTATGTTACATGTGCTGGCGACCACTATACCAAAGAGGCGGTTATAAATACCTCTTTATAATATTATTTAATAAAAACGTCTAATGTGCTTATTAGTCAAGTCACATTTTTCTTTTTTGTTACGATCATTTGACTTCCGTATTCATAAGGAAACGAAGATTTCGCAGAACTGTCGTACGTGATCAAGTGGACACGTGGAAAAACATATTTGCAAAATGTTAATTTATAATCACAGTTAAGCACGATTCAGTCATGATCATGACTTTTAGTATAATTTGATATAATTTAGTAATATGATGAAATTAACTCATGACAAAATGATGTTTGTTAAAGAGAAAACTTCTTTAGGCGTGTTGGGTATTTTTGACATGGGCCTAAACCATTGATTTCGCGACACTGTAACGCAATTTACCGACACCGTGGAGTAAAAGACATCAACGCTTTGATTACCGCGGTGCCAATTTTTTTTCAAGTTTTCAATCCGTCGGCACTCCCGGAGTGCCACTGTTTTTTTTTCTTTTTTAAAACTAAATGGCGCCAGCATTTTCTACCCAAATGAACGTTAAGAAGAAATGCCGAAACAAACTCAGATAAGGGCAGTGTCAACGCTTCAGGCGGATTTCAAATAAATCTTAATGAGAAAGATTTAAAATTAATCTAAACCAGTTACTAACTACTAGTCTTAGTCATCATTTTAATTGAGTTTCATGATTTAATAGTAAGCTAATTAAGCTTGTAGCTTTTAGCATAACATTATGTTGTAGGCACAAAAATTTATGCATAGACTGGTCACAAAAATCACTCATAAATCACTATGTCTGTGATATCATTAAAACAGAAAACTTTCATGACAGTTGATTACAAAACTTACAATAAACATATTTTAAAGAAAATTATGTTTTGGAAATAATGTGTTAGTGTGTGTTTTCTATCTAGAATTTCCTGCCCGAAGTCTGGATTTGCACCCGGTTGATGGCAATAGGCTCGCTCCCTATTACATGGGACTTGAACATAACTGGCAAAATGTGGGTGTACTATACATACACTTCTGCCTAACCCTTCGGGAATTACAAGCGTGATGTTATAATAGAATGTATTGTCAAAGAATTGACAGAAAAACATTCAAAAAGTTCATAATATCGTGACCAAAACGACGCATCGTGTCGTAACGCGCGCGCAGTAATGATAGTGATGTGCCTCTCCCAGCCGTATATAATTTACTAAGGATTGAGTTATTAGTAGTCTCGAGATACCAGAAACCAATGCTGGTTTAATGTGAGCGGCTTTTTCGACGTCTTAATGTGATTTTGATACGGTCAGACGGAAATTTGAGTATCACGTTAGATTTGTACTCAATTAAGATGTCTTTTTTATGTTTTCTGTGACGAAATTAACGGATTGAAGTGTGGTATAACGAGGCTTAAGCGTGGGTAGATATCGGAAATGATATGTTAAATGTTTTTAATGAAAATTTTTCTCTGTCTTAATGTGTTTGCGCAAGTCAAAACAGTCTTGATACATCTTTTGTTTATTCTTAACGACTTGGATGTTTTGTGAACTGCCCTTAAGTACTTGTCGAGTTCAAGGACCTTTTAAGAGCGGACTACACTGAGAGCTATATTGCATAAAATATGGTGTTCCTGCAATTTCTACTTGTGTTTCAATTATTTAGTTTATGGAGACCGTAGGATAAAAATGTATGAGTACTTTCATTTCTGCCTCATTGGTTAAGTTGTCAAGCACTACTGCTGAGCATAAGGTCCTGGGTTTGATTCCCAGGTCGGGCAAAGCGTTATTGGGTGTTTCCATCTGAAATTTTTCAATAGCAGCTCCGGATTTGAGCACGTTTGATAGCAATAGTTTCACCGCCTTTTATATGGAACTGGTGAAATGTGGGTGTTTTATACGTACACCTCTGCCCAACCTTTCAGGGGAAAACAAGGCGTGATGTTATGTGACAGTCTATAATAAAGGCTTTGGATTTAGAGTAAAACCATCGAATTACCAGCAAGTACACAACAACTCAAAGGGAACGTCTAATCGCTAATATTGTTTCATTTCGGGTTTGAATCCATTTAATCTTTTTAAAATTTATTTTTAACAGTGAAACCAGAATAAATAGAGTCCAAATCGTCATCAATGTAAATGGATGTCACTGTATCCTTATTCTTTTATTTACCATTCAAGACGGTATAAAACCGGTACATCTCTTTTTTACATGTTCTTTTATTTCAAGTCTCTCAAGACATTAACTTACAAGTTGTACGGTGACATCAATTGATTGCATCAAAGGTTCAAAGTCACACTAAAAGTATTATCAAAGGATTCACATCTGTAGAATCTCCATAAGCATACTAAAAGACAATCGACTTAATTAAGTGTCACACCCGATTTTTTTAATACAAATCGCCTTATTATTTTCTTTGGTCCTTCGAACCGGATTGTGGGCTTGTGGGCGTAAGTTTGTCGCTTTCTTACAGTCCCCATGAATTGATTAAGGTATTTTTTTGTAAGGCATTGTAGGGTAATCATTGCGTGTCTTTTATCATGGTTAATGATCACAGATTAACATGTTGTGGTGATGTGATGGGATGGTGATGACGAGGCTGAATTTTGAATTTAATCGGGTTTTTATATGGTGAGTTGTTTTTTTTTTTTTAATTGATGGGAATTTCTGAATGATTCAGTTGAACATATAATTCATCTCATTGTTTTTAGAAACAATGTATGGAGTGTCTAGAAAACAAAATTTCAGTCAATAAAATTGTAACGATATTGAATAAAAAATATATTTTACAAGCTGTAGTGCAGGACTCCACCGCTATCTTATATAATCATAACAACATTAATACCATCAAAGCCACATCAAGTAAAATAAAACTATATTTACAAGTACTTAGGATACATATTTGAAATAACAATAGATCTCTCCCGGTGTCTATGTATTCCTTGTAACGGATGTCGGGTGATTAAGAAATAACTTATTAAATATAAGCAAGACTTGCACTGTCATGTTATGTTTGTTAATTTAGAAGCCAACACTAATGACTAAGTGAGTTGCCTTTTCATTATTGGGAAGTAATTAATTAATATTTTTACATTTATAAAACCTTCAATTGAATGGTGAATACGTCATTAAAATTCCGATCTTTTTGAGATCTCACTTGAAACCTTTCCCATCCCTATTTAAAAGTCATTGGAAAATGAAGGACGATAACGTTGTGCTGGTTGTTTACCTTCAAGCTTCACTCGTAAAAGTCTACAAGAGAAATTGGTTGGTCGTAAACTTGGCTATTCCTATCTTTAAACCACACTTGTTCACACTACATGTGGCTACCAGACGCTCTAGGATCGATTAACAAACTCGCCATTTTAGCTCAATACAACGATATATCTATCTACGTTAAGTATTCCAAAATAAATCCCGAACCAGAAAGCAGGACCGCGAAACGAGTCCTAACGAACTTAAATAAAGTTTTTTATTTTATTTTTTTTTCTACACTGGCAAGACAGCATGTCGGCGCACGAGTGTTGCCCGGGGCGATTTGGGCATATTTTTTTTCTTCCATACGAGTTACGTTCGCCCAAGCTTGTTCTTGCAGGTAATGGCTTCATTATACACTCGGAATCTCAGGAAAGAAACTCGGGGCCGAGAGCAAAAACCTGACGTGTAACCCGGCTAGAACGAAGCCTGGAAATGTAGTACGACTCGCGCTTTGAAATTATTCTTAAATACAGCTCTAGGGATTAAAATAATAATCTTCAAATGAATAATTGAATACAATTATTTTATTTTCGTTTGGACCTTCAGTTGTGAATCTTCTTCCTTCTAATTCCTGCGCTCAAGGGTTCCTTGTTTTAGGGAAATTTTGCAGATTTCGTAGCAACATCACCATAATGATACCCCAATCGAGTTCGCTGCTGTAATTGTTCCTGAGTTATTACGCAATTACGTGCTCAGTTTCGTGTATTTTTAAACAACCCTTGTGTTGCAATTTTGTTGGACGAGATGATTCTGTGATCGTAATGCGATTCTGAATTCCAGTGTCTTCATAACTGGTAGCATAAAATTTTATTGATATAGGTATTCGGTATAAAATGAGGTGGAATTTGAGGTTTGTAACTTTGTATGAAATGGGAAGGTTTTTAATAAGGGAATGGTATTGATAATGTCAGATGATAACGCGGATTTTGGTACCTCATTAGGAAAGTGATACCAAATAATTTAATCGTTGAAAATGTCACCATATTGGTTTCCATCTCGGGGGTCTGCAATCGGGTCTTACATAATGACAGGTTCCCCTGTAAATTCGCTGAATGATTACCGTTCAATCTCTCATTTTAGTATCTGGTTCGAGGTTCGAAGCTTAAGTTTTTATTTTTGCGCTTTGTAATTAGGTACGGCTTTTTGGCGTTGGTTTAGTTTCGCAGAATCGATAATTTGTTATAAGTTAAGTGAAGCTGTGAGATGGGTCGCTACTCGTGGATGAGGAACGTTATTTGCTTTTTATACATTGTAAATTTTTTACACTAACCGTTGCTCGCATAGAATATCTTTCGCCGAACAAAACAGTAATCAACCAATCAGTGCTGCACGTAACCCTCTCAAAAATTAATAGCTCTCGATCCTCAGTCAAAATCATACCAATAAAGACTATTAAATCAATCATATCGAAGCCTCGAGCTTCAGTTTAATAAAGTTCCATTTAAAACTATTACTCACAATCATGATTCAATTTACAACCATTCATTTACGCATAATAATTCTTATAGAACTATTAATGTTTCAAGTTTGAGTATGAAGAAAACAAAAAGGGTTCCTCTCGAACCACTAAAGACAGATTTTTATTGCAGATTACAGTGTAACTAACGACTGTTCACAGTCTTTTATTCTTGGCGAACAAAAACAACATTAATCTGCGCGCAACGTGGTGTTTATCTCTATTCACCCATTGAAAAGGTGCAATAAATATAGTAAGCACACGTCGAGCAATTGAAATGTACACTACTTAATAATCGCCGGCATGCAACGCCAGCACACGACCACGCTCCGTGTGGCCGGCTCGCTAAACCCTACGATTTTATCGATACCCGATAATTTTTATTTCCCATCACCTTTACGAATACCGATACCACTTTTAATAAAATTAAAAAATACTATCGATGTTTTTTTGAATAGCTTTCCCATCACTAGTCCGTTTGACGGCTGTGAGATGTGGTTTTAGAAACCCAATAGGTTGATTAGGCATGATTGTTAGTCTTTCTTTTAATCATGTTACTATTATAAAATTTCTTGTTAACCCGACCCTATTATGAAACGATTCAGATAAAAAAATACTTAACAATGATACAGCGTGATAAAGAATGAAAAGGAATGTTACTCATGCTCATCGTACTTACCTTAGGATTTATAATGTATATTATATATGGCGAGTACTTATAATTTATATACAGCTTAAAAGTTTTTTAATCGACAAGTAACCGATTCAAAGGATGCGAAAAAAATACGCATGTTTTAAAATAAGAACAATGGTATCACTGTCAACTAGGCCGTACATTTTGTCCTTAGTCATAAAAAGTAAATTCGAGTTCAGAATGTCAATTTGACATTTAGAATTCCGCTCTAGTGTCACTCTGAATGCAATTGACTCATTCGATTCATTCGATTATCGAATAACGTCACGTGTGGTCGTCAGATCGTATGCATCGATATCTCGCGCGAATACGCTCGATGACAACGCCACAGCTAGTTGGTTCTCGCCGTATTTGCCGTGTCCAACGTTAAGATTTATAATATAAAGTGGTACTAGTATAATATTGAGCGCATATTGCGGTTTTATTAGTGCTGGGACTTGATTTAGTGTTTTGTAATTGAAGTACAAGTAGTGATGTAGTGGATTTTAATTATGCGATTAATTATTTAGATTGGTTCGTAAATAAGTCATAATAAGAAGATAAAGGAGGTTATGATTGAGTAATTGTTTTGCGGTTGAATTGGTTTAGGCGTATTAATAACACTTATGAAACGTGTTGCAGAATTTAGTCAAGCAGAAGAAAGATTTAACGCGTGGGTATTTAGCCCACGCTTGCGAACTGATTATTTATAGAATTTAATAATAACCTAAAGTGATTTTATTAATGTTTTTTTTTTTAATAGAAATATTCATCTATGTAAATAAAATGTTTAAGCTAATGTTTTATCCAAAAAAAAAAACAGTAATTTTACTACTATTTTATAAGGCAGCGTGCCCTAAGAATATGCACTGTTTACCATAATTCACACGCACAAAACCACAACTAAACCTATAAATTCCCTCCATAATTACACTCACATCTCTATCTAGCCCGCGCTAAACTATTTGCATTTTTTATCCCCTCTAGCCGGTCCCTTGTCGCCTAGGCGCGATGTTACCGCTAGATGACGCCGGATAAAGCGGGTAGTATCAAGTTCCTGTTAAGATCTTAATCGGCAGATGTATTAGCGCGGCTGTTGGTGGCTGGTGCAAGTTAGGAACGGCAAAACTGGGTATTCTTTTGAAGAAAGATGATTTCAACTGTATGGTTTTGATTTATAATTTTAGGCATATTAAATAGGAAATAGAAACTTGAACCTATTTTATATTTTGTGAAATTAATGCCCAAAAATTTTTTTTTTTAAATTGGACCTTTACCTTTATTAGGTACCTATAAAGTTACATAGCTTTCAAATTATTCGCAAAATAAAGTTGTGAAATAAAGAATTTATATAAAATTCAATCTCAAAATTAATTTGAAATTAGTCATTTTTGTCACTAATATAAATTAAGCTTAAACTTAACTAACTCTCTCTGTCCCCGCCCTAGCTTTACCCTGCAACCGCGCACCTCGGTCGCACATACATGTATCCTTAAACACTTATAAAGCATTGTGTTGGCAGTTAATTAACCCTCGCAAGATTTATCGCACTCACTCGAGACCATGTCACTGTGATATAGTACCTCGAGTGACCCACCGGTTTCTCAAAATCGATTTCATATCGGGGTTAAATTGATATATAGAATGATTAAAAAAATCGTCTTAATTGAGCAGGTTATTCGAGTAAGTAACGATATCGATTAAAAATGTATCGAGTTTCGATTATTGAGTTGATTGATTTGTTTTTGTGAGTTTGTTTAGTGAAGTGTTATTTCTGTATTAACTGGGGTTGTAGCTACGATTGTTACATGTATGAGGCCCATTTATTAATTAATTAATGTATTTAAACTTTTCACACTCAAAAAGGTACAAAGGCGGACTTAATGCCTTAAGGCCTTAATGCATTGCGTTTATACCAATATTAACTGTTTTCTGTCCTAATCAAACGTACAATAGACATGTACTGACAGAAAACAAAAAAACTGTAAAACAGTGTGTTAAGGGTCTTTCAAACAGGCGCGACACGCGACGCGACACAAAGACACCGCTCGTCGCGCGACGAGCGGTGTCTTTGTGTCGCGTCGCGTGTCGCGTCTGTTTGAAAGAGCCTTTACACTGTGCCAAAATTAATTTTGAGTTTAATTATCTCAATATCAAGTTTTCCTTCCAAAATTCAAATTTACCCTATATTACATAAAAATGTCTCTCATATCCTAAAAGCAGTGTTACTCTATCATAACCTTAGCCATAACTGTACTTGCTAGATAGCACAAACTCCGTTAATAATATGGATTACAGATAACTTCAATCTAATAAGAACTGAAGTGTAAACTATACTGTAAACAAAATGGTCGAATCTTAGGCTCTTCGATGGACAGTACTGTAGCGGTTGCACTGCCACATAGAAACTATAATAACTACGCATCAATAGACATGACGTCATACAAATCCTGCATCACGCTATTAGAGTTTACCGCGCGGTTACGGTGGATGACTACCCAACATCAACCGTCCGGCACCTTTCCAACCCAGATGACCCCATAACACTCCTCCAGGAGAAGAATAGGGCCACCAGTATAGTACAAAACACAGACGCCTCCCGTCATTCCGACCTCGTTGCTGGGGTCCTTTGCGATCGTGACCGCGTCTCCGAGTAAATGATACTCCCCCCGACTCTTGCTCGAAAACGAGATGCCAGCAGTTGTTGCAGCTGAGCACGTAGCTTTAAATATCCCGCATAATAATCATGATGGAAATCTAACGTTGATCCAGCCTGTCCCATCTTACTGTCCAGCGATGCCCTAAGCTGGAGGCGTTAAGTGTAGTAGCGTAAGGCACCCACAGGAAAGTCTGGTTAAGCAGCCAAGACCTCAGTGGTCAAAACTGCGAGATGGCCCTAGTTCAACAAAAAAAAAAAAAACCGTCGGGCAGTTGCCCGCTAGACACGACACGGGTCAGAGGATCCTCTCTCTTCTAAAGAGGACGAATAAACTTTACACCCTGTTCCTCATAACTCTTAGTAATAAAATATGTCCGGTTCGGGGCAGTCAATCAGTACCGCTAACTGCCTGGACAATCTTTTCACCACGGCATCACCTCCCCTCACCTCTCCTTAAAAGACCGCTCCTTAGACACTTTTCTTATAAATAGCATAAGCATAGCGTAATCAGCCTATAATATTTCTTCTGCTGGGACACAGGCCTCCTCTCGGTGAGAGGGAGTGGGCCGTAATCCACCACGCGGGCCCAGTGCGGGTTGGTAGATTGACATCTACCAACCCGCACATTCCTTCGAATTTTCTAGGACATGCCGGTTTCCTTACGATGTTTTTCTTCACTGTTTTGAGAGCACTGGTGATGAAATAATTTACACAAAGTAAACCACTTGTCTGGGTTCGAACCTATGACCTAGAAGTCGTAAGTCGCAGCTTTTACCACAGGGCCTCCACTGTTCTCTCTTACAAATGGCAAGTCTCAAATATTTACACCTTCCCAAGGAGTTGGGGGAGGCCTTTGCTTAGCTGTGGGGCAGAATAGGCTGAAAAAAGTAATAAAATATGGAGTACCTACAAATATCACTTAGAGCCTAGTGGTATGACCGTCGGACTTCAAAGCCAAATCTCGATTTTGAACCCAAGGCACGACAACCTCTGATTTTTCGGATTCATGTGCGTAATATATAATTATCACTTACTTCAAAACCGGTGAAGGAAAACATCGTGAGGAAACCGGCATGCCTGAGAGATATTTCTCGACGGCATGTGAAGGCAAGTCAGAAGCCCATGGGCGGCATAAAAACTCTGATACCAGATTAGTCCCTAATCACACGAAATTCAAAGAATATTTCATAAATTCTCGTAAAACTTGTGACACAAGAGAAGAAAAATTAATCAAAGTATCTTGCTCAAAACCAACATCTTCTAAATTTGAGACTTATGTAGATGAAAGCTAGAAATGAACGTAAAGAAATTGTATTGAATTAGATTTTGCAATACTATTGAAACAGTGCCGCTGTTGTTAGTAATGCAGACAGTTATTTAGAAGAAATAATTAACATACTAAATACCCTTTAAATGTGAAGTTACTTTGTACAACAAGAAAACAACATTGAGGCATGTTTGTTACAACTTTGAAGCTTAACTGTCAAAAGATCAGAAAGGTTTGGCCTCCTGAAATTTTAATTTCGAAATAGAATAACTTAAATCTAAAGTTAAATTCAGCGAGGACAGGTTTCTGGTTGTCAACTTTCCACAAGACCCAACAAGCGACCTGTTTGCGGATGGATGGACGAAGATTTTATTGATATGTCAGGAGTACTGTGAGAGGTATTTGTGAGTGTTGTTACCTTCTTTTATTTTATTTATGTTTTTTATTTTGTATATTTCAATGTGTGGTTGTTAGTTAGTTGTCTCTTTTATGATTTTAGTTACTGCAATTGGTTGAAACACAATCGTTGTAGCAAAATAAATAAATGAGTATTTTAAACCAACCCCTATGTATTTAAGACAGTTGGAGGAGATGCCAAAAAGCACACCGAGCTGCGGGACTTATTGATTGCCGGCTAACAAATTAATACACTGACATTTAGCCCTAAAACAATCGTGGAAAATAAGAAAAAGTTGAAAACGAAAATTGCTTTTTATTAAAAAAAAAAAACAGTCGAGTCGTGAGAACTACTTTCCTATATCTAATGATTTTTCTGGTGCAATTATAAAGGGACTTAGAAATGGTTTTTGTAATAAAATAAACTTCAATTAAGTGCTTAATTGTTAAGATTCAATTAATTTGTTTTAGATAAAAGGCTTGTTAGAAGTTATTCATTAATAATTGTCTGTCAGCTATTAAGGTCTAATGAATTGTATCATCGTCTGACGTTGTGAAAAAATACAAGGTCTGGTCTACCAAATTGCCCGCGATTTTTCTGGTACATAAAATATAGTCTACTAGCTGCGCCCCGCGGTTTCACCCGCATAAACCAACTTCAATTATGAGCGTTTATTCTAAATATTTTAGTTTATTAGTTAGCCATATTTCCATACAGTAATATTGTCAAATTAATTAAAACAACGGAATCTTTTAGAATGCACGAATAAGACCTCACATTTCAAATGTAATAATAATCAAAGTGATAAATATATTACTAAAATCCACAAAAAATCTAATTACGATTTGCGACCTCACTACCAGTCGCCTTGATTGAGACTTCAAATTATTACTCAAGACATTTGGAAGCGTCATTACGTTATTGACACTTCAGGCTATCAGCGACAAAAATCAACATTACATTAAAAACTCATAACCCTTGCTTTTGACTTTGCCGTAGTCGGGTAAAAAAGCACTTTAATCGTTCGCTCCATAAACAATAATCAACACGAGAAAATTATTAACGACCAAAGCGGCCAAGTCCGAGTTGGACTCACACACAAAGAGAGATGTACCATCGGGCACAGATAATATACTAGTATCGGGGTAACGCATATCTAACTAACCACTTTGAAAACAATATCCCGTGCACACGATCCTTTTTTTAAGAGTAGTTCTTACAGTGTACAGATATGCGTTTCATCGATAGTACCACCATACAGTAATTAGCACAACGTATTAAAAAAAAATACTTTAGTTAAAAAACATGCAAATACGTCGACAAAAACACAACTTTTATGATATATTTTTTATTTATTTTTTACTTTATTTTAATTCTTTTAATTGTTGTTATAGCATAGTAGTTACACCCTCTGTGAAAATTTCATATGTCTACCTATTATGATTTAAAAGATACAGCACTGTGACAGACGGAAGGACGGGCAGCAGAGCCTAAGTAATAGGGTTCCGTTGGCACACTTTGGGTACGGAACCCTAAAAAAAAAAACAAATTGGATCTGTCAAAACTCACCCTCTCATAAGGTGAGACGACTTTATAAACTCGGTGGTACACCGCGCCACGTTAAGGCAGGCGCTCACCGAGCCCAGCGGATAATTAAAGAGGCCAGTGGATGATAAATAACCGAGTGTCCGCGTTTTTACCGCAGATGTCATTATCTCAGCCGTCACTCGATTACGCAGATGTGTGTAGAGTGGTTAAACCTTTAGGCTTTATTTTTTTTTGCGTTCGTATGTTCTACTACTTTACGTTTGTGTTTTAATAGCTTCTTTTTTACTTACGATTAGTAATATACGATTGATTATTATTATTCTTTAGTTGTTTACATTTCGCGAGAAGAGACTGCAAAGAGACTTTTAAACATATTTTACAAAATTAACAAAAGCCTTTCCCTACCATTATAGTGATAGAAGTAAAACAGCCCAAAAAAAATGGAATACTTGGTCCGTCTAATATTAACTTCAGGGAGTAACAGCTCTATAGAGATACCACTCTACAGCCACAGCGTAGCGCATGAATAATCGAAAGGTCCAAGTTGATGAGAGCGCGTGAGAGCTTTTTTGTCTCAACCGGTGCACACCCTGCGAAGAAAAAACTCAGGACAAATAATTATTATTGAGCGTAAAAAATGTCCCTTAATTGTAACCGTTGTACGCTCGTTAATTTTTAACGCGAATGACGTTTGTGTTCACCGTTTGTTTTTTTTTTTGTTTTTGTTTAAAAATTAAACAAAAACAAAAAAAAAACAAATGCTGTCGGACTTTTAGTAAGTTTACTTTGATATTTTTTTGCAATATTTACAATGTACCTATTTTTTTTTTTTTTTAAATAACACATTATTTGTTTTAATGGTATTTTGATGTCGTAAAAATATAATAAATTTTAATAGTTCGTATAAAAAACAGTTATTGCACTAGTCAATTATGATATTAATTTCAAAAGTACAATTTCCTCAACACTCGATGTAGTACACCACAGAGATAAATATAGTAATCAGCATCCAGTGTAAAAACTATAAATTACTTACCAAAAACGAATTTAAACAACACGTAAAGACAATCAGAAATGACTCAAATATATTAAAAAACACTATGTTTGGTGAAACCACTCTTACACACTTAATCAACGTAGATTGTACGTCTGCGTTGACTGAGTACTAAACTTTTTTTAATTTACCGTTTTTGGAAAAGGTAAAAAAAAAAAAAAAAACATTTTTTTTCTGTAAAAATAGCATTATTTACTGTGCCAATGTAATGAACGATTATAAATTCATTACTTTTGTTCGCAGATGTTAGTAGCTGGTAGCAATTTCAACTGGTGAGTAATTTTTGTTTTGTATTTTTTCTACGTAACGTTGTTTTAATTACTGTATTCTTAGTGCACGTCATTAGTTAGAACAATTAACACTAGTCATTTGGACATGCACTTAAGACAACTGTTACAAATTGAGCTACTCAATTATAGAATCCTTTTTCGGTATTGATAATTGATAGACAAGTTTCACTTTTTTTTTGTCTTAATACGGTCAGTGATATTTTTTATGACCTTACATTTATTTATAAATTTTTATCTAGAGCATTTAATTTTTAGGTAGTTTCATGTTAAACTTTTCATTTTAAATTTTTGAGAGGCAGTAAATTATAATATTAATGAATATTTTATTGACGTTTGCTACTTTTGACACGTAATGAATGTAAGGGCTTCAGTTTAATAAAATAAAGAATACTTTTTATTTTAGTACCTGCCTAATACAAAACGTGAACATTATACTAGATAATTTATGTCTTATTATTTTTACACATTTGATGGTCCTAGGACATGATATATTAGCAATAAATACTTCACGTGGCTATTTTGCAAGAATATTAATTTTCTTAATATTTTTATTAACATTTAACAAGAGTGACCTTAAATTGTAGTCAATTTCTTTTTAAATTATTTCGTTAGTCACGCAAAGATATTTTAGTAGTGTTTGTAAATATAATGGCTTATTATTTTAAGGCAAGCCAGTTTAGTCAGGTTTAATTTATTAAAGACTTTTAATTTATGTCTAAGACCTTGTTAGTAACGGAACCATTTATTACGACGCCATTATAATTAGGGGATATCGGCAGGTGTTACAACACTTTATGAGATAACCTACTTTTTTTTCACAAATATTGCTGTTTCCTCATTTTAAACGTTACTTTGTAAAAACCAAACTTACACTTCGTAATTTTTTAATAAAACGAATAAATTATCAGACAAAGTAACAAGAATTTTAAAAATATGTCTAGAAAACTATAGTTGTCAGCCATTGTCCTTTTGCATCTCTTCGTAGAAACCTAAACAATAAACTAAGTATGGTTTTATTGGAACATGCTGAAGATTATGATAGATATTGATTCAGAACGTTATCCGGACTTATTTCAGTTTTTTTCAAGTAGTAAGTAAAAAGCTTCAAAATGTAGGTGGGTCAATGACCGCTATTGCCATGCTAAAATGCGACGACTATAGTAGTAGTAATGTGCAGACATAAAAATAATTCCCATCTTTCGCAATAACTTTGTTTTGTGGCAATCTATTATGGCAGAGTAATGGATGAGTTATCACTTGAACAAGCTCACCCCATGGAGTTTGTATCAATTATAAACTACTTTGTAAACATGGTAATTTTATTATTTACCTTCCATTGATGGTTGGCACTTAGTACCTACGTAGTTTGAACACACCTGCTTGGATCCCTCCGGGCATAGCGTAATATATTTGAGGTTATATTTAGTCTTGAAAGCTTCATTATGGTTTGGCTATAAATTGTTATGAAAACCAAAAATGTTTAGGATTCTTTTTCTTATTATAATAATTATTATAAAAGTGATATTATGAACCGAGCATGTTAGGGTTAGTAGTCACTTTTTCTTTTCCAGGGTCTGACATTATTATTTAAACCAATGAAACAGTCGGTTTTTTTTAAACAGCATGATAATAATGTCCGAGAAACCACAATATCATATTTTAAATGACATCATTAAAAAAAAATATGACTAGAATACCAAATAGGGTGACAATGATGTTTTGTAGATGTATTGGACAGTAAATAAATATTTTGTTCACAAATAAATTAAACGTTTTAAAATCACGCAATGGCAAGATGACAGGAGCTATTAAAATTTTACTGATCTTACACACAACAGCTATATACTAATAATATCATAATATTCGCGAACTCATAAATGTCATTTGACAACTTTAAACATGGTTTTATTGACAATAAATTCGAATTTAGCCTGTAGTAATACCGATTTGATTTTATGTTGTAAATATTGCTCGATAAGTCAGTATATTTTCGTAATTTTATGAAAATATATATTAATGTAAGTACGTTCAAATAAATGAAAAATAAAGTTGGTAAATTTGAACGTACTCCACACCAAGAAAAAAGAAAAACGTTTTTATAAATAGTTTTTATGTTGAAGTCACAGAGACCCATGATATACAAACGAATACCGAATTCTGTCCATTAACGGATACGTTATGACGTTTTTGCAAGGAATCCTAAAAATATGAATTAAGTCTTTAAAAGTTCAACCCAAAATAATAAACTTTTCCATTTAAACAAACAGATTTTTTTTTTAATTCAAAATAACCAGGTTCTTTATTTAATATTAATATTATCAAAATATTTAAAAAATAATATAATCACAATCTAGTCTAGCCTATAAGACTATTAATCAATTTTAATCTAACTAATTTTTTTACGTGAAAATTATTCTAAAACTAAGAACAGTATTCTAATCTGATCTATACATCTATACAAATAAATAAAATTTAAATGTCTGTTCGTAATGTCAAAATAACAGCTTTTTACTAAATGCATATGAAAGTATAAACGGTACTTACAATAAAAATAAAATTGTGTGTCCGTATGTTCCGGCTAATCTCCGAAATGGCCGGACCAATTGTGACATGACTCGCACTGGCAGCTGACGTTATAAGGAGTAACTTAGGGTACTTTTATTTAAAAAAAAAAAAGATTTTGTTCATATGCTAATATGTTGGTGAAATGAAACATTAAATTCTCCTTAAATCACAAACAAAAATAGCGTACCTTGTAACCCTGTTATTATAAATCACTGTTTACATTCTCAAACTATAAAAGAAAGTTGAAGCGAACCTGTTTAAGTCCACAAAAAGTATTAAAAGCTTGGTTTAATTTGGTAAACACAGCGATAAAGCATCTTGTGCGTGACTTAAGCACCTTCTTACAATGTAAGGTGGACTTAGTACAAGCACAGAAGTAAAAATACGTATGGGTGCAAAGTTTAGAGAAATTCATTATACTGTGTTGGTTTTGCGAAAACAATGAGCGAATAAAGGGTTAAATGTACTACTGTTGGAGCTTATTTAGGGTTGAATGTACTTTGAATGTTGTTGCTTTTGCTTTTGTTAGGAAAGTTACATTAATAGGTTGGGAAGTGGAAATTATTTATTCAGGTTTTATTTAACTTTGTTAGCTTAGTTTTTAATTTTATTGTGCATGCTTTGGTCTCCTATAAGTGAAGGAGTACACCTACTCAATACCCGATCTTGCCCTTAATTATATGTCATGTATTGTTGGAGATCCTAAATAAATAAAAAACTAGCTTCTGACCGCGTCTTCGCTCGCGTGAACCCTAATTCTTTTTCTAAAATGAAAGTAGCCTAAGTTACTCCTTATAACATCAACTATCTGCCAGTGAATGTCCCGTTAAAATCGGTCCAGCTGTTTCGGAGATTAAGCGGAACAAACAGACAGACAGACATACAGACAGATTTTTTTTATATGTGATTATCCTATAAACATACTTTGATATGCATTTAGTAAAAAGCTGTTATTTTGACAATACAAACAGACTAGATGTATAGATCAGACTAGAACACTGTTCTTAGTTTTAGAATAATTATCACGTAAAAAATTAGTTAGATTATAATTGATTAAAATTTAATTTTAAAATTTTTGATTAAAATCCAATTTAATTTATTTGTATGTACAGAAAATTTAAATTTAAAATTGATTCATTTCATGGTATTCATAATTATGTGACTTTGTTAGGAAGTCCAAAATCTGTTGATCACCCAAACTATAATGTCACAAAGTACAATGTAAATCCTATCTCAGCCTCACGGGTCTTCTTCGTTTAGGCCGTGATCATCTCTACCCAATTTATCTTAAAAGAGAACCCTTCACCAAGCTAAAGAAGCTTTAATGATATTTCTATTGCTACTAGCATTCTTTAAAAAAACAATGTTTTCTCAGATCATCAACGGGTGTTACAGAAAAAGCATCAGGTTCCTACTACTAATATTGATTACATTCTAAAGGAAATGAATTCAACAAAAACTGGCATTACCGACAGCTAACGTAAACAAATTGTATTGCATCCGTTGTGTATGGGAATGGCCGTGCCTAATCTATGGCACTTTGTAGTGTTGCGTGCTTTATGGTCCAAGAACTTGTGATCAAAATCATTTGATGATTATTAAAAGAGTGGTTTACTTTTATCGGGAGGCTTACCCTACAGTGTATGGCAATCCCACATTCATGCATGCATGCCTCATGCTCAGCAGTAGAGTTGCTACCACTAGATCAACGAGACAAGCTTCTATCTAACATAACATCACGCTTGTATTCCCCGAATGGTTAGGCAGAGGTGTACCTATAGTACACCCACATTTCGCCAGTTATGTTTAAGTCCCATGTAATAGGGGGCGAGCCTGCCATCAACCGGGCACAAATGCAGACTCCAGGCAAGCTTCTATCAATTCCAACTAAAAACATCTACACTGTGCTTAAAACACAACGTCCATTCTTACCTAAAGACTAAACATAAACTCAGTTTCCAATAATCGCATTTGATGAACTCAATCTAAACAGTGAGACATGTATATTACAAATGTTTGGACAAGTCCAGCCGTTGCGGACGTGTAAACAAACATACGGACATATTCAATCAACATGTCGCCTTCCATTATCTGTCTTCTTGCTTTCATTTGTTTTACTGTTTTATTCAGATGTTTTAACTTTTAGAGGAAATGGGGAACTTTGGTTGTTGCGGAGATATCATGCATGACTGAAGCTCCCGTGTTCATAGAAAACAAAAGTTTTGAATTATTGTTGCCGCAACATAACATCGTGTTGTTCGAAACATGTTTCACACACAAACTGTATGAAATATTGCCAGCAACAAGACGTTTCCCGCAAACAAAAAAAAAATATGATTGACACAATGTTGTACAACTGTTATTTAACATTGCCGGGTAATTGTGCAACATACATACAATCACAATCGATGGCAATGCCTATTACTTTGACAGTTTAGCTAAGTTCATTGTGTTATTTACGTTGCTGAGCAAAATATTTTTTCTAAGCTATGTATCAATGGATTACGAATTTCCTCCAAAACTCTCCGATTGTACGGATGAATTGTGATGCAATTAGGATGAAGTATGGCTTAGATTGGAATACCTACAACTAAGAAAAATGATAAGGTTTGAGTGCTTATAGTAGATCGAGAACATGATTTCTGTTTAAAGGCGCTACGAGACACTGGTGGAACAATTTCCGTGAAGAAATTGTCTCACAAGAGTCACGATGCACCGTTGCGTCGCGCGTGTTTGCGGGAGCCTTTTCAATCGAGGATAGAACCGAGCGCTGGTAAACACGTTATAAAAGATATTTCGATATTGAAAATCAAACTAAACTTCACTTATCCAAGTCTCTTCTAATCCCATACAATTTACAATAGAAAAATCTCAATAGAAATCCGATATAACTAGCATGTCATGTGTAGTAGTACATGTACTGGTCTAGTGTTATTATAATCCAGTAACAAATGGTCGAACCACGCTTACGTACCCGCTGCCACGCATGTGTGGTTAAGGCGAAGCTCACAATACGGCCGATGAATATTATGGCTGGTCTGGAAGTGCAATTTCGGCCAATGTTACGGCCGTTTACTACTCCTTATCACCTACGGACATAAGTTCGGGGCCCAAACTAAGAATTTTTTGCTTGTTCGAAAACGTTAATTATTCAGGAGTAGGGTAGGGTTTCGGATCGGCCTATATCTTTGTTGACGGACGTGGAGAGAGAGGAAGCCTCCAAAACATAGGCTCTCCGAACATTCGTGCATGTTCTCTCGCTCACACGAGAGTCATGTCACCATTTGGTACCTAAAAAATTATTATTGCGCAAGCTTCTGTGCGTAGTTCATTCGAATCATCATCGGCCGTATTGTAAACGAGGCAATGTAGTGTTTATTATCAATAGGTTATTCCTCTCGGTATGAGTCCGACAACCGTGATGGCCCAGTGGCGATGGCCCCGGTCGTGGGGTCGACCCCAGGCAGGCACATTACTACGTGTCATTTATTTAATTTCCACTAATCTCAAAACGGTGAAGGAAAGTATCATGAAGAAACGGATATATGATATCAAACTCCCTCTCACAAAGACTAGGCCCGTGTCCCAGCAGTGGGAACGTTATTAGCTGATAAAGTATCAGGTCGAAGTCTCACCATAGGGAAAAGACAAGGGGCTTTTGTCTTAGGGTGTGACAGCAACTGACAGGCTGATATTGTTTGTCAATTACAGTTATAATTACAGTTTCAGGAGATTTTGATTGTTGGTAAAAAAATTACAGAAGTTGTAAATAAATACTGCTGAAATGTGAAACAAAGGTTTATTCATTAGGTATTAGAACTATTTAGTCATTGCAGAGTAGTATGAAATTCTCAGTATAAGATTGTGTCAGTGTCCAGATATGTTATATTATTATTATCTGACAGCGAATCTAAAATTAATGCAAAACAGTAGAACAGCAAAAGCTTTTACGTCTTCATTTAAAGCTTCGCATTAGACCAGAAACAAATGTAAATAACTCTCTACTACTTATTGTTTAGTTATTTATCATAATATTTTCCTCAACGTCCGCATTCGGTGAACACCATCCCCTTAATCAGGTAGGAGACCGAGTTCGGTATGCGCAGGCGCAACCGCTAGAACCATTTCTTAGAAACGAGATAAAAACCGCCGGCGACACTCAATTTATTGTGTTTTTTTTAACTATTTACATACTTTTTGTACTAAACATGTATACTCATTTGTAAAATAACTTAAGACCTATATTTTATTGGATTATTCTATGAGATTTGACGTTCGTTTTAAATGTTATGTAATGTTAGGTATTTGTTGCTGTCAGATGATCTTGTAATCTTGGTTTAGCTTGTCTGTTTTTTGTTGGTTTAGTCTTTGATAAATTGAATGTAACGTGTGTCTATTGAATATGTGTAGGGATATGAGGAAGTTTGAGAATTATCATTAATAATACCTTTAAGCACTAAGACATTTGTGATCTCAGAGGTTCCGAAATGTGTATAGAAACGAGTTTTTTTTTAGATAATCTTTTTATCTTTAACTGTTACTACAAAATAAGATTCATAACTGATATAAAATTGAACTCATGAATTTATCACATTAATGAAGATCAATTTTTTTTTGCAAATACAATGTGAGTTTTACAGTAGGGATGTTACCGAAGGCAATTTCAAATCTTGCCCTTTAAAGCTATTTGAAAAAGCTTTTAGAGTTTGTCCCATAGGTTATGAAAGATTTCAGTGACTGGGACCACATTTAAGACTGACGCGGTTTTCAGAATTCCAGATAGAGTGATCGGGGTTACAAACTGCTGTAAAAATTATAAAACTTCACAGTATTAAAACAACATAACAAGATCATCAACAAAATTTATCTTCATGACACACGGTGGCAGTACTTAGGTAATCGTGCGTGACTTGATCGAGATAGGAACCTGGGACCTTTGACACGGAGGCCGCATGCTACACAACACACTGTTGACTGTTTTTCCTTATCGCTCTGGCCTTATATTTTTTATTAAATATTAATAAAATGTATATTGAATTACATTGCAGTCATATGTCTTGATAAGTTACGCAGTTGGTTGAAATGAGTACTGCTATTAATATTGTATTGAGTTTTTAGTACAACTCTGCTATTAAAGTTAATGTTTACATTTATTTATTAACATTCTTCGACTTTTACGAGATTCCAATAAGTTTGAAGAACTTGAATGTTGATTCTTCCTTTATTGAAGTATCTGTCACATTACTGGTCTCCGAAGTCTTCTCTGCAGCAAATCTTCTTTTTCTCTCGTGTCAGTATGAGCTATATGCAATAGATTTAGCTCATGGTGTATGTATATGGAAATATTTGCTAGCTTAGTCTTCAATACGGATGATTGAGACATGACATTAACTGATAGCCCAAGATGCCCCAAACGTACATATTTTAAAAGTTGATATCGTCACTGGCAAAAGTGGCGAACACTCTTTAAAATGTATCCCAAACTGACTCTCCGAAATAAAGAACATCTATTTTGTCTTTTAGCAAATAACTATCCAAACTCACATCAGCTTTTATCCTTTATCCAACAGAAGAAAGTGTTAAAATTCAAAACAATTCTGGGTCTATTGTTATCGAACCACACTCTGCAGTTTGCGGTCAAACTGTTCACGCTCAGTTAGAACTAGAAATAAAAGAATCCAGTCTAACCGCAGACCTAACCTGCGCACGCGTCACGTAATTTGTATTGTGCGGTTTTCTGTTAGGCTTGAGCGCAGGAGTAATGGAGATCAAATGTTTTCAATTTGTTTGAACTTTGAAGGTGTTGATCGAATGGTGTTGGATTATTTTGTATATGCATTCTGCAGGACTATATGTTCGGAATCGATGAAATCGGTAATACAGTGTCGTAATGAGGTTTTTTTGGGAGTGCCCGTGCACTCACAATTTTTTTTAGTACCTACTTAATGTACGTCCTTAGTTAGATAATCTCCTAGCCTGGGTGTGTTCTCTTTAGTCTCATTATTTTGCATTTTTAACTGACTTCTAAAAGTAGGAGGTTAAATGTTCGTAGCGTATGTATGGTTTTTTTTTTTATGTATGTCCACCGATTTCTTCGTCAATTGTGAACCGATTTTGAAAATTATTTTTTGTTTGAAAGGGTATGCTGTTGAAGTGGGTCTATTAACTTTGCTTGAATGGTTTTTGAGTTAGCTTTAATAATACGTATTTTTTCCCACTTAGTATGTGGATGACACGATAAGTTCCTGTCACTGTTATTTACAGCAGGTAGTGGTATTCGAATTTGTGTAGGGTAGGGGTAGGTTCCACAACCAAAAAGTGAAAAATAAAACCGTTTAAAAAAAAACTGATTTCCAAAAAAAAACTCTGCAAAGTGAAAAATAACTTTAATTTCGGAAGTCGGTGGCGAAAAACAAAAATTCTAAACCAGAGACACCGATTTCCGAAATTAAAGTTATTTCTTACGTTGTAGTTTTTTTTTGGAAGTCGCTTATTAGATTCTATCTTTATGATTAGCTTTATCAAGCTTTAGCCGGGATTTGTCTACCTGCTGAACTTCCTCTGCTTTCTAGGCTTCATGTTCTTAACTTGTATAGTCAGTTTACCTTCTTTCATGTCATCTACTGACACATCTAGCCTTATTACTTATTGGGTGGTCCAGAGATCATTACTAATTAAGCTATAACTACAAGTACCAATCTTAATTACACACGGGAGATCAAGCTTCCTCGATTATAAGTTATCTATCTCAGACCAAAGTCAGGAGTTCAAATCCTGACCCGTTAAACTACTAAGATGAACCTACTTCTATTACTGGGGTTAATTACAGTATTACTGTGGCTAACGCCGACAATGTAGGTGTTAAAGATAGTAACGTAGATGCTGAACTATTTAATGTAGAAAATGCTGTACCATTCTGATTGAGACATACAATTTATCAGCCATGGTTCAGTTACTAAGTCAACAGTTACTATAGAAAATTATGAAGCAACAAATAAAAATATGAAGACTTGATAAGGAAGACAATCATGGCAATCAAATCGTGTTTCATGCATAGGTTAGTAAAGAAGGGGCGCCATAAAACTCGCCATTCAAAACGCAACTCATTATAAGGAGCTACAGACACTACATTTAAGTCGCGTAAATCCGCATCGAATCGCTACGCCTCGCATGTAATTCGGACATCACTAAGACAATGAATTTTTTTATTTATCACCACTTTACCGCCTGTCGTCTGAGTATGCGAACCGATTTTGGATTCAAAACATCGATCTTTTTCGGTTCTCGATTCATAAATCGAGTGAGTTCATTGTGGATGCCGAGCGTGTATTGTAATGAAATAATTGTAATGTGTGGCCTGTAGCAGTGTTAATTTGCGAGACGTGGTTGGTTTTTCGCATAGCGAAGTTTTTGTTGCATACGTTTTTGGGTCTCCTTAAAAAGGTAGATTAGGTTAAGGGGCTATAGAGAGGCAAAATTCTAATAATCCACAGATTGAGTTATTCAATTCAACATTTTCGATACTAGCCCCAAATTCTTCTAACGCACGTACAAGAAGTCTCTTCGACTGTGACAAGACACTCTAAAGACAATTTCCACGCAAGCCCCGCCCCCATACACCCCGCCACTCCGATATGTGGTAAACGCTAACACATCAGTAATAAAGTTGAAAATCTATTGAAAATCTAGAGAAAAAATGTCTTGTGGCTGGATAATAAACTATATTTTCTTACAATGAATAATTATTTTAGACATAAAAGCCGAGTAATATAATTTTTTATAAACTTTCCTTAGGTCGTTTTTTAGTTAGCTCCGATAATACGTATTTATCTTGATTTTATTTAAATAATCTTAAAAATGACATGATTTTCGAATAAAAAAATTATCAAGTGAAAATGTTACAATTATGTACCTAACTATCTTGTACATGGAAAAAAAAAGGATCCAATAAATTATATATTAAAGTTCTATTTTGATTGTATGCATGACTGTTTCAGAATATTAATGCAAATTAACATACAATTCAGGGAGCCTACTCTTAAAGCCTGTGGGATGCATCCATTTTTTTTAAGAGATTGTCTTTATCTCACAGAATGATTAATTGGCTAAGGTTAGGTTGTAAACTTGTAATATTATCTCCTATAAGCATATAATTCATGATTCTAACAACTGTTAAGTTGCTCAAGGCTCCTACCAAGGAGCTGTTCCACTTAGTACCCTAAATGTCACCATCAAAAAGGGAAAGGCAATAAATCTTATCATACCATCTATCTTATCTGTATGTTCAAGGAGTATACTTCAAGTTATTCAGGGGACACCTCTAGACATCGTTTGAATGTAATCAGTTTTCCGTTAAGTCGTAAATTTTCTCCTACCAACTCCAAATCATACATTGAATTAGTAATTTATTTGATTGCATCAACGTCAAGGTGAAAAGCTAGTACATGTTTGACCCAGGTTTTAATGGAATTAGGACGATCAATTGGATTTATATTTTCTAAACCGTTTCAGTTCGGAATGTATGATTCTTCTTGTGGTCCCGCGATTGAATGTATCTAATTTTTTTCACTCTCATCCCTTCTTTTCATCAGCACTTCTTCAAAAATGGCTTTTAAGAAAAAAATATAATTTCTAAAATCGCTTTATATATATGTTAAATAGATGAATGCTGTCTGTATATACGTGTCTATCTTTTTAAACCCAATATTTTCAGTAGGTACGATTTTTTTTGTAAATTAATCGAATATTTTGTCTTTCAATACTCCGTTCGGTCACCTCAACACTTCTGTTAAATTCGTCATACTGCCCATTTTAGCTTTGTTTCCACTAATTAAGATTACAGTCACAACACTCGGCATATTTTTCTGTATTGTTAGTCAAATATTTTGAAACATCGCATTTGTAACGACTGTCAATATTATTGTAGATTGAAGTTGAAGCTACGCATAATTTACTTTACCATTTTGTTTCAAGTTTGGGGCTATTGACTACTATGTCAAAGTATTTTTATCTTGTTTATTTGCTCCTTCTTCTTCTTGCTTATTATGATTAGTTATATTTTCTTAATCAGTGATTTTTTTATCGCCTTTTACATCTGTACGCAATCCAGCGTAGGTATACCCATAGCTTTCATATTTCTGACTGACCGACTCCTTGACAATTGAAACGTGTATGTAAATGGTTTAATTAATTTTAACACCTTTACTTTGGCTTTCTTCGCTGTGCTCTTTCTTGCTGTAAAAAGATATTTAATTAAAATAAAATAATCAAAAATATCTTGAGACCCCTTTTCAAGAAGAGATTGTTTCAAACTTTAGTTTACATTCTATAGACCAACTATCTAGGCAAAGTGGTAGAATATCTTCAAATCAACAACACTAAATATTTTATATTTCGCAACCAACCTGCCCTTCAAAATGAAGACAAAATTATACAAAGCGAGCGGAAAGTGGTTTATTTGGGGAACAAATAAATAACTGATATAAATGTTTTATCGCAGACATATAAACGAGAATCAATAAAAATCACGCACTCGGAATTGGCCGCGATCCATCATCACATTGTAAAAGAAAATGGGAATTTTGGAACTATATTTTTAGCTCCATTTGTAATTTTACGGATTTAGATAAGTAGTTGACGAAATAACAGTATGAATAAACTATATTGTGAGGTCAACATGAAACAAACACAGTATTAATAAAGTATCTTCCAAACTAGCCCATGATAGTCACTAGTTTCACATTAATTATTGACTTCCTGTCAAACCAGACCGGACAAAAGGACCGACCAAAAACAAATATACCGAAATGATACTATTTTATTCACAACAGCTATCAAAAGACCATCAAAGTTGTCCAAAACTTTTATCCACCATAAAAATGTCAAAGAAATAACGTGTCAGATAGAATCCTGTTACACATGTCGAGCTCATTCCTAAAGTTTGCTTTAAACGGATTAAAATTCGTTCCCCGTTTAGAAAAAAAAGAACTAAAATTTATAGTTCCTAAAAAACGGGCCATAAAGAAAGCAATAAAGCGGCTAGTTCCACTGTCTATAAATCCAGAAAATGACTACCAATCAATGTGTAAAAATAAATTTATAATGTAAATAAATAAGTTTCACCTACAATTTTTATTGTCCAGCTTTATATTCGGAGCTGCTAGTTTTATTCCTCACTTCCTTCACCGTGGCGTGAATACGCTAACCAAACATTACCAAACATGTCTTTACAGCCGCTCCATACTTAATTTCAACTTTATTGTTTCCTAATTCAAGTCTGCATCTATTTTCGGGACCGCATAGATTAATTTTGTAGACAGAGGCGTCAAGTCATTAAGTAGTCGACGGCGATGAGCAATAAAAAATAGAAAACATAAATAAAGTTTTACTGTGAATGAACATAGTACCGAAATACGTATCTGTAATAATATATACACACGTATATATCTTATGGTGTCTGCTTGAGCTTATTGAAATGCTGAGTGCAAATGTAGCGAATGTCTTCGCAAAAGTGACACAAGCAACGGTTCCGTGACATGTGCTAAAGCTGTGCCTACAGAATATTTGTGGCAAAATAAGGATGGTAAAGTAAAAGAATAAAAAGTATCGCAGTTAGAGTAGTTGTAAATGTTTTGCAGCTGCAAATACATGTATCTTTGGTAACATCGATAGACGCAATTATACGAGTTGTAGATGTAGAAGACTACATGACGATGATCCCGATAAAGCGTGGACATTAAATCGCGTTTATATTGCTATGATAAATGACAAGTAAAATAACGATAAACTTAAAAGCTTACAAGATCCTATGTTTGGTATAAGTAAAGAGTTGAGAGTTAATAAAATTATTTCACATACTGACAGATCAGAAGTTGCAAAAATCATAAACCTTTTTCGATGTTAGTATCCTGCTAAATGTATTCTTATTGGCGTAGCATTATTTAATAAGATTGTAATCCGAATAACAGTTAGATGACTCACTTAATTCCGTTTAAACAAAAGGAATAGCTGAGTGTTATCATCCTTTTCTGTCTGTCATGACAGTCACTGTCGATTTAATCGAAGTGCATACTCGATTAAGAAACAATTTCGTATACTTATATGGAATACTAATTTCCTTGATATGCAAAAAACAATTTACGTTTCAGAAGGTTCTTTAATTTGTTTAGTTCTTCAAATACCTATTTGTAACTGTTTGTTTACCTTCGTCGTTTTCAGATTGATTCCTCATTTTAGTTTAATTTCTAGCTATTTTATATTCTGCTTTTCGATTTTCTTTACTATATCATTTGTGTCATCTTCATTACTTACGCCCCTTGCTCTCTTAATAATATCGACTTTAACTATTTATAATATGTTGACCCTTATATTATAATCTTTAGTGGAAATATACATAGGTTTTAATCTAATGGAGTAAGAGACATAAATACATGACATCTCTACCCAGATCGTTCCTTATATTAACCGAGAGAGTCAAAGGCTTTCAAATTAAGTAGTAATCTTTGTATTTAAATGCTTTTATTTAAATATTATATTTACAATACAATACAGCGTATTTATGAATATAATAAATTATAAACATGTATACGTGCCTATTCACTAGCTGAAGCGAAAAGTTTGTTGTACACTAGCAGATATAAAATCTGATAAGATACCTATTATAAGTAAGGTTAAGAGAAGCTTTCTTAATGAATTGATTTATGGAAGTAAAACCGTCAGTTATCGTATCAGTGTTTATAGCTAAGACTTCAGGCCATTGCTACGTTTTTAATCTTATTAATCTTTTATAAGCTATACAAATAAATGGAAGTATCGTACATTATCTTCGTAGGTATACTTTAAATTAGCCTTATCATCCTCTTACTCGTCCTCTTACTTGTCCTGGCATCACCCACATGTAACGATAGGCCTCTTTTTCTGACTGCAATATTTCTAAGTACCATGCATCCGGCATTCAGGTGTTTCCCGTGATTTTGATGATATCATTGTCCCAAAGTGCTTTTGCTCGTCCTTAAGAGCGAGTTATAAAACTTCCTAATTCCTATGCTGTTCTTAAATTCGAATAGATATATGCTTGACTACGGATTTAAATCAGATATCACGTTTTTCTAGCCTAGCCAAGCCTATCTCCAGCTACAGTACAGTCCTTATAATGCCGGACGTGCACGTACTGAGTGAGTTGACACCGCTTCGAAGGGCCATATACGCGCGGCGTGGCGTTGAAACTCATTATAATTTATGGTTGTCCCTGCACAGTATACCGCGAATGCTAACTCTGCTGATGAAAGGATTAGCCGCTGGGTTAAGGTTCTAGGGATAGGCTTTGACGTATGTGACCACGAATAGGCGGGGCTGGATTGTTTCGAAAATTTGGGACGTGGCGTGAATGGACTTTTGGTTTGGTGGACGGTGGAAGTTATTTGTTGGTCAAGCTATATTAGTAATCCCAGTTAGGATCTTTTTGGAATGAAGTTCTTAATCGCGGCTTGCGTTAGGAGTAAACTGACAGAAACTGTCACGTAACGAAAAACTGTTGTGCCCGAAGAAGTCAGTTTCAAGATTCAAAAGTTTTTGTTTTTGAATACAGAGCCATCTAGTATAAGTTTTATTATATATCGAACAGAAGTTTGTTTCAACGGGGTGTCCCAAGACCCCGCCCGACTTCTTTTTAGTTCGGATTCCATCTTCTAATATTAATTGTGTCTTTCCTCTTTCTCCTTTTATCATGTTAATGTTATTAACCTTCAATTACCTAGCTAAGTTATTCAGGATTCGGTCATTTTTGCCTTTGACTTCTTTGTCAGCAACTAGGATAACCTTTCTTTATTGGAAAAGTTGTATAATATGATACCTAAAGAAAGCTTCAGTAATCTTATTATAGGACTCCTCATCAGCATTTGAGTTTATCGGCTGCTTAACCGGACTTGGCTGCCTCAATAAATTAAGGCCTCCAGCCAGGGCATAAAACTTGGAAAATAAGCGACTACACCCTAAGGGCACCCTGTGGGGTACGGACCTCGGCTTAGGGCGTCGCTGGGGAAGGACACCAAGGGACAGGGTGGATCGGATACAAGCATTTGAACTGCTTGTGTCCGTTTATTTATTAAGTTTTCTTAAGTTGGTAATACCTTATTTACCACCATCAAAAAATAACAAGAGAAACTTCGCACCAATGATAAATAAAATCATGCTTCCATTTAATTTACCGTGATCCAGTAGTTAGTTGTCAAGCAGTTTATTGCCATAATAAATGGCCTGGTTTTAACAGAGCTAGTATATTCTTAATAGAAAATCTGAGAGTCGGCTATAAAATCTTTAAGATGATCTAGGATCTCGACCATAAAGTTGTGGTACACGAGAAATGAATTAAGATATCTATTAAAGTTGGTGTTAAATAATTTTGCTTCGATTTATGAGGAGGGTTTAGATCGAGTTTTAATTGTTCTGTAGTTAGGTTGTGATGGTTAATGTAATTAATTTTGTTTTGAAAGGAGATAATTAACGTAGGTATGTTATAAGAAACTTTCTGTATCTGTTTGCGAAGTACCTATTAAAAACGTATAACCCGTTTCGTATAATTTGATAAAAGTGTAAACAAACCTGTCCAGGTTAATTACTTACGCTATTAATTACTAAAGAGAATTAGTAACACATTCATCTCTATTTAAAAGGTTTTAGCTTCATATCTGTTAAATTTTAATTTAAAAATTGAGGTTTTAACCTCTATTGTCTTTGTCAAATCAAAAAAACATCTTAAAGGTGATTTAAAGTTAGAATTTCGGGTTCTAAGTATTCAAATAACCAAACCAAATAACACAATTTGCTAGTGGCACTACAAACTGCCACAGGTAATATTTTCACACTGCCACTTGATTGACAGGTAATATTTCCAATACATTTGTTTACATTTCAATCAAATTGTTTTGGATCAGAGTATAGTCTATTTTGTCATTACAAGATTTCGAATGCATTTAGCGAAGACACTGCCCTGTCGAACAAAAAAGACACTGTTCCGCCATGACAATGAGACATCATTGCGACAAAAGCGTCAGACAGCCCATAAGTCCTTCACGATTTTTTACGACGCTACAAATCGCGAGTGAGCAGACAGACTAAACGCTCTCTAATAAGACGATTCGCGTTCAAAACACATTCGAGCAAGCTGAGGCCATATCAAATGATGAGTGGTCCTATTGTGTACCGACTTATAGGCAATGTCGGAGCAATGAGTCCGTGAGCAGGGGGCCTAATTGCCTCTTATAACAAAGTTTGGAGTGGCTTGGCGCACTTTTGGTGACGTTATTTGTTGCTGAATATTAATTAATAGTTTTATTAGTTTGTGTTTAGTGAAAATCAAGGTCTTTGTAAGGTTGCGCGTGATTTGTTTTGTGTTTATTGTTTTTGTATTGTGAATTGTTTTTCCATGTACTTTGCATGTAGGAGGATAAGTAGTGATGATAATAATTCGTAGATTCACTTTTTTAATAGTATTCTTTTGAGATAAAGATTTTGTTTTAAAAATATTTTGGGCTGAATTGGTAAATAGTTTGGCTGTCATAGGGAAATGGTGTCGAACATACCACACACACAGGTGAAGTAAATGAAACCATAACTAATGGAAATCTTAGGACAGTGGAAAGGTCTAGGTCTAGATATTGTGGAAACTTTCGTTTTCATTGTTACAATTTAAAGGTCATAGTCATAGCTCGGAAAGGGATCATCACCGTATCGCCTTTCGCCTCGCCGTCAAACAGGCGTCAACCTAACGTAAGCACGTAACCAAAGCGGATCAGCAGCTCCGATACGTGGACTCGGCTACGGCTAGGCGACGCCGCGCTTACGGCTCGCCGTAAGCGTGCGCGATAGTAGTGTGCTGCAGGCAGGCCACGGGAGGGGCGAGAGGGGCAAGGGTGGACGAAGAGACGTAAGCGCGGAAATTGCAAGTTGACCAGCACCGCTCTGCGGTTCGTGAGCTTGTCCCGAGGCGAGGCGATTACGTTACGATTCCATTAGTGTGCAGTAGAGTATTTTGGGTTCGAGTTGATACGGCGATGATTCCTTTCCGAGTTGATATGTGTGCTAAAACCTTTAAGGATCAACCATCCATAATGATACATTTCTGAAGACAAAAGACAATCTTTAAAAAAACGCAACAAATTCACCTCTACAACTGCACAAAGAATTTTTGCATGCAACCGTCCTATTACCATTGATATATTACATCTTCCTTATTTTATTGCACGTGGTGATCATCATGCTAATGCCGCCATTTGTGATACAGTCTGATGTCATCATCAGACTTAGTATAAGAAAATATGTCTATTGTAGTCTTTATAAAGATTTTTTGATTCATTGCTAGCTGGTTAAGGCTTGGTGTCCACTATTGTATAACGTTGGTAAGACGTTGTGCAAATGTGGTAATGCAAAAGTTAACATGTCTTGTGGTGGTACCTGGTTCGCTTGTTTGGCAAAGATTTATGCCCAGCAGTGGATTGCCTTGTTCACTATTGTATGGAAAAGTGTTGAGAGCATATTCAACATACTCAGACTTGCAATATATCGGCTTATAATTTCCCACTGTTGGGCAAAGGCTTCTTCTCATACAAGAAAGTAACGAGCATTGATCGTTATGGTAGCTCAGTGAGGGTCGGCAGATTCCTTGACGAAGTTTTCCTTGAAAATGAATCAAAGATAACTAAGATTTAGTTTTAGGCCAAGATCTATAAACGTTAATTGGCACGTGCTTAGAATTGGACATGTTCCCGTCTTTATCTCGCAGCATGCGTAGCAGGATAACCATAGAAACAGGTTTTCTACGGGTTTTGTCGACGGAAGAATAGACAAAATGAAAGAAGAAAGAAAGAAAGAAAAATAGGTTCATTTGTCACAGAGACACGTGCATACATAAAAGACAAGAGTAAACGAAAACAACAAAAAGTACATAATAAACCACGAGCATAAAACAGAAATTAGTCGACAGCTGCACGACATGACTGTGACAAGAAGGCTTCCACTCAGCATGATACAGTGCTATGGGGAACCCACAGCACAGAGCTGATTTTCAGTGGTCACCCGGAAAAAAAAAAGAAGAAAAGACGTACGGAAATCAAGTCAGGTACAGTGATTTGTTTATTACATAGGTAGGTAGTAAAATAAAAAGTAAAATGACAGATAAACAATCACAATCTGTCATTTTGTCAATTCTTCCGTCAACAAAACTCGTTTCTACTGAGCATCATCATCTGCCTAGCCTTTTCCCAAGTATGTTGGGGTCGGCTACACTAGAAGCCGATCGGCTTCTAGTCTAGCCGGATGCAGCTAAATACCAGTATTTTACATGGGGCGACTGCCTATCAGACCTCCACAACCCAGTTACTGGGTAATACTTTACCCGTTGTTAAGACTGGTAGTCAGATTTTCGGGCTTCTGACGGCTCGTGACAACTGTCAAAGATCTGCGTGTTAGATAGCTGTCACGAGTCAACGGTCATGCTGAGCGTGCAGTTGTTATTTGACAGTTGGGCGACAGTGGCAGGAATAACGCCTAGCCAAAGTAGATTCGTGCTAAGTAACGTGTGTAAATCTCGGTCTTAGAGTCGGTTCATGATATTCTTGTGATAAATTTATCACATCTAAATCAACTGCTGGACATGGGAATCTTCCAAATTGCATCACTCTTTCCTCCAACATACTAAAGCAACCATCTACAAAACCATTAATACAAGTCAAATTAAACGATATAATTACAGATTTACACAGGTACTTAGCAGGTTCTGAACCTAAACCTGTCATACAGGGATACCTGCACTTTAATTGAACCTTTTAACTTGATTGACAGTATTAATTGTCAGTTGAAGTCAGATTTAAGAGTCTTTCGATATCGTGGTTGAGCTTTTTTGTATTTATTTTAAGTAAAGTAATTGATTGGCATGACGCATGACGTTTTGATTTGCAACGATAGGCACAGTTTTGTTGAAAAATGCAACGAAATAGATTGCTGAAAAAATTGATCCTTATAATATTTATGACATAGACATGAAGACACAGATAGTTTTTCGCCTAAAGAATTTTACCTGAACATTTTAGGCAAATACGTAGCTCTATGCTTTAAATTGATAAAAATAATTCTACGGAACAATGAAACATCGATAAAATTATTGACGAAAGGAGTATGCTATATTATATTCATATCTTTTAATTAAATAATATCACGCATTAATACGATTCAGTAAGATATCATCAAATTGTACACTAATTACGCCACAACTACATAATTTTGTAAAATTACAGTTACTTAATTTAACTTAAACACGAACAAACAGAGAGTCATCAGATTAATTGAAATTGTAAATAACCATTGTCAACAATTTATGTTAATGTGTTTCACAAATACGAATTAAAAAGTTATATCTCCATTTTTGTTCAACAACTTGTGCTCTCTCCCCTTCCGTGACTAGAGCTGCCCTGCTCCTAGATCGTATAATTTATCGATATCGACAAACTGGTTTTGTGTCTCTGATTTCTGTACTATTAATTTCATGCTTTATTACTATTTAGATTCTTAATAGGTGGTTGCGATACAATAACAGCTAATTAAGAGTTTAACATAGCATAAACATAAACTTCTCAGCATTAACCTCAATGAGTAATCTAGAAACTACACAATCAAATATCAGTAACTTGACCTGTATTATCTCTAAATTAACTATGCGAAATAAAACGAATCTAAATTAGTGTTAGAAGTCAGGAGATAATAGACGAGGCCGTATTCCTTATTTAAAAACAAATGTACATTAATGTGCCGAAAATATTCGTCTGATTAAGGTTCTAGAATGATCGCAATGCAACTAAAAACACCATCGATCCAGTCCGGTTGCGTTTCTGAGAAGGGCTCGGAACAATTCCGCCGCTAAAAACAATTAAATCGTAATTAAGGGCCGTATTAAGAGACGCGGCATGCGTCCGCGCATTGCCGCACTCATTTTGAGGATAGTGATGTAAAAGTATCGATGGAATTATCGATATTTTTAATGCTATTTTTTGGTTATGGAAAAGCGGTGTTAATTTGTGTATGTTTTTTTTTTTTGGAATTGTTTCAATTTCTTATAATTTATGGATAGATTTACATCCACCTACTAATTTAAGAGAAATATCTAAAGCTTTGTATGTAAAATTATTAATCTATATTCACAGAAATCAATAGAGCCATATATTATTATCGTACTGCCAATTACGTACAAGGACGTTGCATTATACTTGTTAGAAAGTTTAACAACAGAAGGACTTCTTATAAATAACTGCGTAGGCATCACCACTAATACTTTCTCTTGCCAATTTTAATTTCTCGTGAAAGTTATGATTGATATAAAAACTTCGAAATCACTTGACACTTTACAAAGCACAAAATGAGAATAAAATCCGCCATTAATCCGACGCATACGAAATTCAAAATTCACGATTCGATTTTTGAATGGCCGATAAAAGTCGACACTCGAAACGCCCGCCAATTTTGCATGCATAAACATCGTAAATCTCATTGAATGAAAATGAGTATCGATATATCGATATCGGGTTTTACGATCGATTCATTACTCGAGTATAACTCGTGGCCTTATTGAGGACAATGCTCGAGTCACGTCCCTAACAATCACATCTTCATTAATTACGGAAGGAATTTTTCTGATGGTAACCTATGTGATAGTTGAACGAGTGATAAGCTGAAGCGATCGAGCATTCCATAGTTTTTTATCAACCATCGATTTTGTTTTCAAAGTTTAAATCAAATAAATTTACTGCCTACTTTACTGCAGCGATAAATGACAATTTCATGCAGATTTGGTGAAATTTACATAAAACAGAATAAAAATATCTGTTTCAGCTATCAATGTTTTCTGAGGGGACGACAAAACTTTCTTCTCTTTTACATTTCCAGTAATTAAAAAGCTTGTTAATACCCGCTACAACGGACACCACACCCAATTTCCCCGTAAGTGATAATGACGACTCTGAACTCGTACGGCTCTCTCAATTTGTCGCACGACTTTTTGTCACCACGACTTGCCGAGATTCAGTCGCAATTAAGGCCGTTTTCCCATGACTATGTAATTTTTAGGGTAATTAAAGCTTTTTAAAAGGTAAGGAAGGGTAATGAAGACTTCATTACTAAATAATTATTATATTAAAAAGTTGTTTACCTGTTTTGTAAAGTAGATTACAAGATGACAGATTTGGCTCAAACGACATTTCTTGTCAAGTGCCTTTATAACAAAGTAAATATTTGTACATCATTATATTTTTAGGGCAATTAAAGCTTTTTAAAAGACAAGTTAGGGTAATGAAGACTTCATTACCTACTAAATAATTATTATATTAAAAAGTTGTTTACCTGTTTTCTAAAGCAGATTACAAGATGACAGATTTGGCTCAAACGACATTTCTTGTCAAGTGCCTTTAAAACAAAGTAAATATTTGTACATCAGTATAATTTTTAAGGTAATTAAGCTTTTTAAAAGACAAGTAAGGGTAATGAAGACTTCATTACTAAATAATTATTATATTAAAAAGTTGTTAACCTTTTTTGTAAAGTAGATTACAAGATGACAGATTTGGCTCAAACGATATTTCTTGTCAAGTGCCTTTATATCAAAGTAAATATTTGTACATCAGTATATATAGTTAATTTGTGTTAATAAAATATGAACATACTATCTTTGAAGATTTCTGGATCAGTCCGGATAAAATCATCATTTTTCTGATTCAACTTTCTCTCAGATACTTTCAAAACCTTTTGGAATGATACACTGACCGTTAGACCTGAACTTTAAAGAAACATATGAACATCATCTGCCTAGCCTTTTCCCAACTATTTTGAGGTCGGCTTCCAGTCTAACTAGACGCAGCTGAATACCAGTATTTAACATGGAGCGACTGCCTATCTGACCTTCACAACCCAGTTACTGGGTAACACGATACAACTGTCTAAGATCTACAAAAGACAGCCGGGACGTGGATGGACGTGGGTTTAACGTGCTTTCCGAGGCACGGAGGGGTCTTGGTATGTAAAGATGGTCACCCATCCACGGAGCAACCGCGGTAAGCGTAGCTTAACCTGATCGATCGACCCGTGCGTCTGTTATTACAAGCCCCTCCAAAGGCCCCTTTAAAAGCACTTAAGAACACTACTAATAAATTCTTTACCTTCTCGTAGCTAACTACTGAGTCAACAAAATTGAGATGGAAGGTAAATAATCTAAGAAAACGAAGTGACATTCTCATTGCACAAATTATACGTATTTATCAAGCAGAAACTGCTACCTCGATACATAAAGAAGAAGATAGTTTAGAAACCATTAATTTTATAGTATTGTCACCAGTGCATAAGGGCGAGTAATGACGAGTTTGGCCATCATCTAACATAGTAGCTACTCACTGACATAAATGAATCCACCAGTTCGCTACATCAACTATCTCGATATCAAACGAGACATCAATTGCAAAAACAATGTAGGTCGAGACAGCGATGCATAAAATATTGCCGAGATAGATCCGAAGACAACCGGACTTGACTCAGATACATCAACAATTTATTTCTTAAGATACTGTTGAATATGTGATAACTGATAAAGATCGGAATGAACAGGTAACTTTGTTGAAAAGAGTGCAGTTATAAGAAAAGGATGTTGGAATACAAAAGTTATTAAATTGCAAATGTATTCAAAAAAATTACAAGATCATTTCCAGAAAATACTAAAACTTGAGAAAAAAAAGCATTATTGATTTTGACATTGTTGAAGCAAAAAACACAAAAACAGTTAATACTAATACGGTAGACGCTACAAAGTAAGATAGCGAATTTACTAAAGAACCTGAACGAGAAGTGCGTGTTCTAGGACTTGAGGATAAATAGACATAGTTGAATAAGTAACAAGTCTGGATGTGGTTGTTCGTGAATGTAATAGCCCTCACGACTAGAGGAATTCTTGTATGGGGTGAGAATTGATAAGTGCTGTTATGGCAAAAAGAGAGAATAGAAAATATATATGTACACATGACGATATATCAAGCTATATATTTCCAGTTTACGCTGCACATTGTATACGCTTTCGGTACTTACTGTACCGAAAGCGTATACAATGTGAGGTGAGCTAATACTAGAAAATGAAATGTATAGCTTGATATGTTGCTGTCGTCGTGCGTAGCATTAGATGTGAACTCAGCTCATCGTCTCAAGACACCATCTAAGTAATTAGTTAATAGTTCATGTATAGATTTAAAAGTTGTAGATGGGAAAGGGTTGAACATATTAGAAATTCTATGAGTAAATTAAAATTCTATAGTAAATAAAATTTTGCAGCTTACATAGCGTACAACTTTATTAAAATCGAAATTGAAAAAAAAATGTGGTTTAATAGAATCTATAGCCAACATTAGATTTATGTTATTCACAGTTCTTTAAATAAGCCTTTAGCATGCGTCAAATCAATCATCATTAATGAACAGAGTAGGCCTTCAGCGTTTTTGTTTTTTCCTCCCGCAGAATTAATAATGTCTAACACTATATATAGCACAGACACATCTAGTCAATATTCCTAGTGACATTAATACAAAGTGTTAAAGTGTAATAGCAAAGTATTGCTCTAAGACACTTTAAAATAACAGGTTGACTCAAATGGCCACTTTAGAGTTGAGAGGTTTCTAGTTTACGCCTTTAGGTGCAACTAGCTCCGAGTTATTTACGAGTACAAACAATCTTTCAGTGTGATTTATTACAAAAGCATGTTGTAATTATGTAAAATATATGTTGTTTCATTATTTATTTATTGTTGCATTGCAGGTTATGAGACTCCTCACTCTTTAGTCCAATTTGCTGGTTGGCACATTTTTCATCATGACTGGGGCTATTTAAGTCAGCACTATCATCATGACTGATCCAATATGACTCCGCACTCATGTAGCTCGTTCATGATGAAAAGATTAAACTTGATCTTCTTCTTCTCGGTTTAGCGGGTGGAGAAGAAGAATGTAGTCAACTTAAACAATCTTACCATTACTTCTCTTCATTTACTCCAATGCCAGTCGTGATCCAGTTATTTTAGCACACCCAGTGCAGTCAGCCCCGTTACCAATCTTGCCCAGGCCAAACACACACACAAGCCAATATTTTTACTAGACATGCTAATGCTCGGTACGCCGGTGCCGCTGTACGGGAGTTGAAGAATCTGAACTCAACTTAAACGACCTTACCAACACTTCTCTTCATTTACTCCAGTGCCAGTCGTGATCCAGTGACGATCCAGTTAGTTCAGCGCACCCCGTATGGTTAGCCCAGCTACCAATCTTGCCGACTCACAGGCCAATATTTCCTCCAGGATATGAATGAAAAAAAGGAAATTCTTTCACCGACTCGTTATTACAATGTAGATACAGTAGCTAGGGTAGCTTAGTAAGGATTTCCACGTGACATTACCTCTACCCCAGGTTATTTAGGGTATGTTTAGCCCATGTAATGAAATAGGTTTTTATTCCTATTTCTCTTTATGTTTTTGGTTAAGTAATAACAGCTGCACGGGTTCATCGATCAGGTTAATCTACGCTTGCCGCGGTTGGTCCGTGGATGGGAGACCACCTTTACATACCAAGACCCCTCCGTGCCTCGGAAAGCACGTTAAGCCGTTGGTCCCAGCTGTCATTTGTTACAGGCATCATCTATGACAGTTATTACAGGTCGCAGAAGCCCGAAAGTCTGACAACCAGTCTTACCAAGGAGTATCGTATTACCCAGTATCGGTTGTGGAGGTCAGATAGGCAGTAGCTCAATTAAAATACTGGTATTCAACTGCATCTGGTTACACTGGAAGCCGACCCCAACATTGTTGGAATAAGACTAGGCAGATGGTGATGATCTATTCTTGTAGCTCAAGAAGTATTTACGAGACAGAATTTGATTTTCTCGGCAGACAACCAATGTCTGCGTCCTGCATAATGTTATTAGTCTGTGTTTGTGTTGTTTGAGGAGAGAATCTTTTGGGAATATGCGGAGTTTGCTTTTCTTTATTGCCTTGTTGTTTTCAGTGTCGCATACATAATATATGACATTGATCATATGGTGCCTAAGCTATTTCAGAAGATGTAGACTTGAACCAGAATTCTTCATATGACCACGTTTTTCAAAGTCTCGATATTGGAAGTTATAATATTATATGAGATTGCCCCTTGCTAGCCTATATTAAGCTGGTTGTAATAACAGTAAGCCTTATGAATACTTGGATGAATCATATAATTACGGTAAAGAAACAACTTGTGTAGGTAGTTATGTGTTATCCAATCAACAAGATTTAATTGAACATTAAAAATAAAATAGTCTCGAGTGTCATTTCATGTCTCTTTTTCCGTTGGTTCTGTTACCTATTCAGTGATTGTCATAATGAAACCAGTGGGGATCCCTGCAATGATATTAAAAGAAACAAACATTTATGTTAAAATCATTTATTATCTGGTATTCTTTTTTTTTGAGACTCTACCACCGATTCGTAAACCTACCCGCAACTGAGAAGAACTCGGCAAGAAACTCAGCGGGGTCCTAACTTCATTTTTTTTTTAAAATTGAGAGAAGCTAAATTAAGTACATAGTTTTCAATGCTTTATGATGTTATATAAAGCATTAAAAATAACATTAAAATAAATGTAGTTAACTCTGCTTAGTTGGAGGTAAGCAGAATTGTAGGTGGAGCCAATATGATAAATATTGGAGCCACGAACGAAAGTAACAATTTTAATAACATTAATTCAAGAAAATAGCAGTTTCAACATAGCCAGAGGTAAAGTTAATGAAAAGGAACATAATATATCTATGATAAGAATTAATGTATGTTTACATGTCAATCGTGCTATTCCCCATGCAAATTATAAACTTAGTTAACATGAAACTATGTAAGCTCAGTAATGAGCCAGGCTTGTGGTAGCAGTAGCTACACAACTGTTACTGGTAGCATAACTATTTAGTAATTAAGTAGCCATTAAGTAACGAGTTTCGTAAATTTCACTAATTATCTTGGTTAGTAACTTTAAAAGTTAACTTAAAAATGCTAAAATAGAATATTGTTCATGCTAAATTGATTTACGGTTCTCTTAGTTAAATACGCCAACGTTAATGACCTAAGAACTGTAACGGAATAGCTTTTTATGCATCTCCTGCAGACAAACAGACAGACGTTAAAGTATTTAACGAAGTAGCAATTAACATACAAACCAGCCTAATGAGTGCCAAACTAACGCCAACAATAATACAATATTACTATAAAATAGTCTAAACACGTACATTAGTTACAAACAACTTAATACAAACCGGGTAATTCGTCTCGCTCGCTCGTAAAATGAAGACATAATAGAGGCAATTGAAGTAACAACACACAGACACGCAATCTTAACACGATCCCATTTACACTTTTTGTTTAACCGTATAAAACATTCTAATTTAGCAATTCCAATGCGGCTACCGAATTTGAAGGCGGAAATATAATTAACAGTAATTATCTCTTTGTTTCAGAAGCTGAAAACGGAAGTATGGGAGACTTTTTGGACAGAACACGACATTTCGTAATCAACGATGCACAAAATTATAATCTATAAGTGCATAATGACGTTAGTGATGAAGATGGACGGGATAAGATTGGAGTTGACCTGACAGAAGATTTTATAAACGGTGATAAATACAAACTGGTGGTTGTGATTGGACTTCAAGAAAGTAGTGAAGTGTTGACTGTTAGTGGTGAAGGACATGTCGAAGTGCTAGGACTGTAAATAATGCCTGATCGGGAGTCGGTGGGAGGTCCTGGGAGTGCAGGCAGTGGTTTCCTACCACTACAGTTCCCCTCGGCGTTTGCGGCCTTCCATGCTTCGACTCCACCCGGCACTCCTACTACAGCTATGCATCACGCTACACATTACCATCATCATGCCCAGTAAGTACAATTAAATATTAATCTTCAATTCTTTCCAACTTTATATAGTAAAGAATGAGTTGAAGCCAGTGATGAAAGTTCTCACATTAATAAGAAAAAGACTAGAACAAATACTACTTATAAAAACATATAAATTAATACCGAGTCTACTGAATTAACCGAAGAAATAAATATATTATTGATCATCATTCATTTATAAAGATAGACATCGCAATGTTTTATTAATGCGACCTGGTGTTTATCCTTACAGCAACTGGAGCATTAGCCAATCCGTCTTTATTACCTTTGCTAATATTTAGTATTAAGCACAGTCATTGCACAGCACACTTAGTCCTTTCAATGTTTTAGTACCCCGCTTATCATAATCTAGCCTCTGAACACGGAGCGCTTTCGTATCGGACGAATCCATCTACATATGTAATTTTATTATGATTCGCTTGCGAGGCAAGTGTCCTTTAATATTACGATCGCTTCACGTTACCCGCTCGCTCCTAACGTCAACCACGTTTATTGGCCAACTCCATAAAATAGAGTGATTCATTAAATATTTTACATGCTGCGAAACCTTTTTATTACATAATTGCATGTGTTACCTTTTTTAACTTAACTGTAATTCAAAACATCGACTTTGTTGTATTCATTTTCAATTAAAACTGTTACTGCATTATCAGTAATAAAATTCATATTTGTTTCTTATGCACCTTTATGCATTATGCCGTTCGGTTTCATTAGTAATATTGCCTTATTCCAATTTCACTAAGTTTTTTACGTCTTGCGAGGGAATTTATATCGGGAGCAGCAGGTAGAGAACTTTTAGATTAGATTAGAGCCGGCGTATTAACTGTAGTTTACGGCCGGTCGACCATAAAACCCCGTCCAGGTGAGACAACGTGTTACTTAATGATAATTTATTGCAAAATATCGGACACCGTGAGCTAGTCAGATTTGACGACAACATTAATCTTCTGTAACTGGGCGATATAAAAATGGAGTCGTAAACACCAAAAAAGGTTGGATCGGCACCTGAACTGATGCGGTGACGAGTGATGAGCAGGAAGTCGTCAAAGGAATTGAGACATTTACAATGTTAGGACGGACGTTAATAAAAGCAGGACGGTGCGTTTCAACAAATGAGTTACTTGCTGTGCTCAAAGGGTGCATGATGTATGGCGGCGGCCCGGCCGAGCCGGCCGACTGAAATGATTAATGCCTTAGTACCGAGCCTCAAGGCACGCCTCGGCTTAACCCTCACACTGCGCCACGAAAATTTTAAATGTTAATTTACTAAGCAATTGCATCAGTAAAATTCTGATGTATGTGACTACACTATTCTTTTACCTCAGTAGCAATATTTTATATTCTCTTGTTGCAAGTCGGAATATCAATAACACTTGATGTTTGAGAACAAACCCAACACACGCAGTGTTGGGTTGTGAGGATGATCCTTAAATCTTCACACGGGAACACGCTGAGATGATGCCGGTCTCAATATTTAAAGGCTCCATGCTCGTGCAATAAACTCATTATTTCCTACGTCTTATTTATATCGGTTGTGCAACTCGTTATGGTGAATGTAAAATCGGGTATGAAATTGGTTGTATAAAGACGTCCGCTTTCTCGGAAGTCCAGTAATCCTTTAACCACGGTCCGTGGCGAAGGATTTCGTCGCCGGATGGGTGTACCCATTAACGACCGTTTCTCGGTGCCTCATTTAACCCGTTGCTGCGATAATTGCCACCACGTGTTTATTTCCAAGCGTTCTAATTATAGCACGCACAATGGGTTGGACACGATCGGTTATTTTGGCTCCGTTCGCTCCGTCAAAGTCAATTTTGTCCAGCCACAAAAGAGGTGTTGCGAGTCGCCTGTCGTTTGATTCATTAACTGGAACCCTTTGAACTGATGCATAGGTATCGCGCCACTTCAACTATTAATTCTGTTCCAACCTTTTTAGCTCCGGCTTGGTGCGCGCTGCGTGTCGTATTAGTTTGTTGTTTTGCATCATTGGCGTTGTTGCCACCATTCCCACCTGCTGTTCTTTTTGTTGTTACATTTATCTTGTGGCCATTCACTGCTTCGGAGTTAGTATCTAATTTTACATTGGGGACATTATTTATCGCCGAGTTATCTAATCTTTATCTACCGTGTCTTATACAATCTGGTTTGAGAATGTATATATTGAGAAGAATGGCCTCTTCTGTGAATAGTTAGATTCCGTTAGCGTCCACTTACGTCGAAATTGTGTTGGTAACTCGGGTCGCACATGTGTCGCCACAAAAGCTTACGGCCACAATAAAAGCGCCATTCAGCCGCCCGCATCCCACTCCGTCCTCATTGTGAACGTCCTGGCTTCACAAATCATCAAAGAAAAAACCATTATTATTGACGAAGAGACAAAGGCGTTATCGAGTCGTGATTGGGCGTCGTGTGTGGTTCACTATTGTTTCAGGGTGTAACACGAAATCCTCCGCCAATTAGATGCAATAACTCTATCATTTATATCAACACTTATAAAAAGTGTAAGTTTTAACGTGACATATGATATTTATTTAAACGTTCCGAGATTTCGTGACATCGATAGCTTTTTTTCTGAGATGTAAACATACACATTGGTGTTCGGAATCAATCTGATATTTTTGGGCGCTGTTACGTCGTCAACTGTTTCGATCCTTGTCTCATTTATAATATGTGACAAGGACGGAGAATGTTTAAGATGAGCTTAGATTTTATGGTCATAGTTTAAAGTAAAGTTTATCTTTCTGACTCAAGTATTGTGTGCTTATACTAAGAAGATATTACGAGACAATTTATTATGAGTGTAGTAAACCACGAAAATGGTTGCATTAATTATAGTAAAAACACATCGTAATTATGTAGGCGCAATTAAAATATAATATGTATGGGCGTGTACGTAAAAACGAACAAGAACGTTGTGAACACGAACATCGAACACTTTGTTCGCACGTACCACTAACGAACATCGAACACTGTTCGTCAAAAATGTTCGTGGCGATCCAATTTCGAATCTGTGGAGCGGTTGAGTGCGAACCCAAGTCGCACTAATTGTTTCGTCCAAATGTTCCGTGTTCGAAATTCGTGTTCACCGTGTTTTGTTCGTTCGTGCGTACACGCCTTAAGAAACATAGACGATGAAGTCACAGTTTCACGTTCTACCAAAAGAAAAATTACATGCCCTCAAATATCATATTCCTGCAAACTGAAAGCCAAGAGCAATATCAATACTATGCCATCCATTCATATTTCATAAGTTAAAGCAACGATTGTTTAAAGAAATGTAAAACCTTCAAAAGTCAATATTGAATGATTTATTTTTTGTTGGACAGAAGTTTATTCTACATCAGTTGAAATAAATATAAAAGTCGTGAAACTAATTATTGATTTTTTGAAAGAAACGTTTGTAAATGAAAAAGAGATTTATCGCGACGTAGTAACGAAGCTTGGGCTTAAAATGGATTCAAGTCTTTGTTGGTCCAAGTCTTGTGAATAAGTCAAGTCGTTTTAAAAAATGGTTTCGTTTGTTTGTGGTCTTTAAACTCGGTACATTACTGTTACTAGTCTTTTTAAATTTTCTTGACTGTTATGACACTATTGGAGCTCTGTTCACTCAGTGTTATAAACTTTGTGGAAATATTGTTTTTTACCATGAATGACTGACAGCCTCGAGGTAAACACACCAAATAGAATATGAATTTTGGTTTGGAAGCTTCTTAACGGGTATTTATTGAAGGGGGAAGCACTATGAAAGGATATTTCGAAACCCTGCTGGTTCAACGGGGTCATAAAGTTTGTATATATCGCATCCTTAGTAAGGGCACAACTAAATATTGAGGTTTTGAGTTTTTGTGTTAAATGGGCTCAATATCAACATCTCTACCACGGAGAGGTTGGTGTGAAAGTGACACAATTACAATATTCGCTTTAATATTGTCTTTTTTTCTCTTTCTGTGAAGGCCAAGTGATATTGAGCCCATCTAACACAAAAACCCAAAATCTCAATATTTCGAGTTGTGCCCTTATATCACTAAGGGTGCGATATGTAGTCAATCTATCGACCTAGACTTTTCTCAACTATGTTGGAGTTGGCTTCCACTCTAACCGGATGCAGCTGAATACCTACCAGTATTAGAGTGGAAGCCAACTCCAACAAATACTGGTATTTTATATGTAGCATCTGCTAATCTGACCTCCACAACCTAGTTACTGGGTAACACGACACCCCTTGGTAAAACTGGTTGTCAGACGTTTCGGTTTCTGACTACCCGTAACGACTGTCAGAGATCTACGAATACGTACGTATTTGTACCTTTGGAGTAAGTTAACGAAATCAAATTATTACTCCATATATGAATCATGCTGCTGAGCTGATGGCCATTACGCTTTTCGTCCCAACGGAAGCGAAAAAAATAGCATCTACAACCAAATAACTTGCTAAAAGCCTCTCGTCTAACAACACTTATCTATGGTGAACCTTTTTTTGTCCAAAAAGGTCCAAGAATTGTCCCTTAATTGACCAGAAATGTTCTCGAATCGGTCAATCTCTATAAAGAAGTTCCGGTCATAAATTGTCCCTCCACATCCCGTTTGACTGTCGTTATTGTCCTGACCACGCCCCGGGTATAAATAGTCGGGCCACGGAATAATCCTGGGAATAGGAGTGTTCCGGAAGGCTTAATAGCTTCTGTACCCAGATGTAGCTACTCATTATTTCGAACACTCAGTTGACTTGCGAAATCACGGAAGGTTAATCTTTCCGAATTTAAAAGAATTTTTACATTAAACTGTCTCGAAGTAGATTTGATCCGTTTGATCCATTATCTGAATTTTTTCGTGATGAAGAACTGCTGTCTTATTTTTCTGTCTCGAATCAACACTGACTGACGTGCGTAATGTGTCCGGTCTCTTGAAATTATAAAATTGGAGCAAGAAATTAGAAAGAGACCTTCATATATTCGGTTTCTGGTTTTGAAGTCTATTTCCATAATGGTCACTTTGAAGTCATCCAATAATCCCATGCAAACGTTTGCTCTATTCAAATGCCAAACGAATTCGGGTTAATCACATTTAACTCAACACTAGTCGCATTCATATGACCTCCCACTTTGGTCTAAAAATACTCGCTGCTAATAACTATTTACACTTATTGTAGGCAAATTTTGTCTGTCACACTTCATAATACGTGCCACCGTATGAATATTTCATTAAAGTTTAATAGACTATGCGTTATCCTGTTTAAAAATGGTTAAATAATTAATTATGTAAGCAAGGTCCGTGGGTGGAGAGTTGGGAAGGATGAGTTGTGGACTGTCGCTATCCATTCATTAATATCATGAAATATTAGTGAAGTTAATCTCTATGAAGTCACTTTGAAAAATAACCTCCTCAATCTCCAAAAGTTTATAAGAAATCTGGCCAAGCTTAGCGAAGTTGGGCGTCAATGGAAACTCATTTTTTAATTCCCAATAATCGCCATCTGGCCCATAAAAACGGTAATAACGAAGGAGAAGAAAAAGAGTGGGGTCATGCAACGTCGCGTGTGTACAGTAGCCGAACACAATCGTGCGCATGCGCAGCTCTGCTCATTAAAATCTTAAGGTGCGCGCGCAGACGTGTTGTGGGACAGATATGGAAATGTAAAGGGTGCTGGGCGGGTAAATAGGAACGTTGATCGGGAAATTTGAAACTTATGAAGTTTAGAATTGTGATGGGATGGTCGTCGTAATGACAATGTGGTTGTAGGCATATAAACTTTTGAATTAAATATTGGAGAATTAGTATTTGTTTGATTTGGTGATCATGGCTTGACTTATAAGAAATATCTTTGGGTGTATTTAATCCTTCCTGAAGTCTTGTGTATTTATCTAATTCTATAGGGTCGGTGTAATATTTCAATGCCAGACTTATAAAATAGTCCTAGAAATAAACCCATAACTATTACAAATACACACCATAAATCACACGACCAATAACTATAGATGTACACACGAACCAATAAACGTTCATTTTCCGTTTAATACGTTGTTTTGTTATTTCATTATGTTGCGATTTTTAATGCGTCACGGCGACTGAGTCGACACAATCGCGCGTAAATCGGTCGCGCGGTTTATTGTCGCGCGTCGATTACCGTCTTAATGGCTCCATGTTGGACCTTGGGATAGTGCGAGGCGGTCTTTAAATAGTCTGGTACCAATTTGAGGCAGGCAAGGTGGCCTCAGTTACAATGAGCCTTTAATGCCAGCATTTGGTATAACATTACATTAAGCATGCACCTGAGGTACTGCAGCTTTTAAATTCCTACTGAAATGAAAAACATATTTTCTGCGTTTTACTGGTAAAGGTTTCGCCCCCTTTTTTTTTTTTTTTTTTTGAGGGTGGGAAATCATCAAATAACTTCTCCCGCTCTGGGCGGAGCGGGAGGGCGTGTCAGACTCTTACTGACTAAAACCCACCCGTGTTCCTTCGGTTGCCCTGTCGCCGGGGGCCACGATCTCCCTTTCGGTTTTCTTCGCAACCCCGGCAGGCATCGGTCCTAGTGGACCCCTTCAATTATGCTGACATCTCTTTGAGGCGCGCGTGGAACACAACGCGCCGTCGACCCGGGCCTGGTCCTTATCGGACGGTGAGCCACCCATTGCTCACCGCCCGCAAGTCCGCGCCTACGGTGGCCGGAAATCGCCTCGCGATTCCCGACGCCCTGGGCGTCTCCTCCTGCGGCGGTTAGGGGCGTGAGGGCGCGAAATTTGCCTCTCCCTCACGCGTTCCGCCTCCTCCTTCGCGAGCATTACCGCTTCGCAGAAGGAGGTGACGGCCTCCCATTTCCTCTCGCTCCGTACCATGGCCTGAACCAGGGCCGGACGCGAGAGATCACCGCCGCCGAGCGCCTCCACGAGGACACGGCGATGCTCCGCCCAAGCTGGGCAGACCTCCACCGTATGCTCCACCGTGTCCTCCGGGCGATCCACACAATGGTGACACCCGGGCGTTTCCTCCCTCCCGCCTTAGGTTTCGCCCCCTAATGTGGTTAAAGTGCCCGTGCTGGCTTGTAGAAAAATGACCATAACATAGAACTACCATCTGATTTCCAGTAGCAGTATTGTAGTAGCAGTAGTAGTTTCAGTATTGTCTCTCCATCCGAAGGTTGTCGTTAAAAGATCGCTTTTATCGATAAGACTGCCCATTGTGTCACCCTATGTTAAATTTCTACATTTATATCTGAATTTTGTATAGTGTACATCAATAAAGAGTATTCTATTCTATTCTTCCTCTCCGTAACCTTTCGGGGAATGCAGTATACAGGTGTAGGGTAATATTTTATATTCGTTTTTAGGGTTCCGTACCTCAAAAGGAAAAAAACGGAACCCTTATAGGATCACTTCGTTGTCCGTCTAACAAGACCCTTTTTGTCAGGAACGCGTGGAATTATCAAGTTGAAATTATTATCAAATACATAGGTCCATGTCTGCTTGGAGGTCAAAAAAAATCAAGCTTCTAACTCAACTCAATAAAAAAATACCGCCATTTATGCGACATATTTTGATATTCGCAAATAAATCAAAAGCTATAGGCCTACCCGTTGACCTAGAATCATGAAATTTGGCAAGAAGCAACACAAATAAAGGAAAAATTCGAAAGTCCTTAATTTTTAGTTTTTTTTTTTTTCGATTTCAAACTCACATTTGCAGGAGAATTGACCGTGATGTATAACGTATGGGATGTATGGGAGCACATGTTTTTCAACTACAATGTTAAGTTTGTTTTTGGGATAAATTCATCCCAACTACGGAATCCTGTATTGTGCGTGGGCGGACACGCACATGGCTAGTTTTTTGTTTTCCTTTTTCCCCAACGCTTCCTATAAGCCACGGCTGAGACTTTCACTAATGCTCGCTGACACTTTCAAACCCTTTAAAGCCCTGTTACATTCTTGTCTCTTACTAAGATTAAGAGCCTTTAAAGACATTACTGTAGATAGCTTAGCAAACCAAAGAAATTAGTTCCTTGGTTTTCTTAATTTATTAATAATTGGAACAACAAATTAATCAAATTATTCAGTCCATCAAAAGATAGTTCAGTTTAAATTAAGTCTTCCATAGATTTTAAATTACTAAAGCGATATATGTTTGTTTGTTTTAGAGAAATATTCTAAAAGCGTAATACAAAATGCGTAGTGAAACACAATACTATATCAAAGCGCCTTCGTTCGGAAACGTGGCACCTGCGATTGTGTTTACTGAAATAACAATGCACTGTGGACGGGCTTGGGCCAAGGCATTAGCGAGAGCGTGCGTAATATCTTTTTTTACGAAAGTTTTTTTTTTCAAAGCTGGATTTCAGTTAAATATTACTGTAAAGTCAAAGTCAAATCGTTTATTTCAATTAGGCAATTAAAAGGAACTTTTAAAATTCAAAATGTATAAGAGAATAGAATTGATTCCAGTTGCCCAAAAGGTAGTTTCGTGTGGAGAAGAATGGGCAAGAAGGAGTTTTTTGCCCATTCTTGCAGTGAAGCAGTGACTCTTTTAAAATATGACAACGGTTTTAACGTCTAAGCATGTTTAAAATTCACTGAATTTGTAATGCTCGATATGATTTAATCCCAGTTGGGCATTGGTATTGTCATTTGTTCCTATAAAAATCACGAACAATGTTTATTTTGTTCAAGATGGCATATTTTTAAAAGTACAACTTAGTCGTTCGTTTATTTTTACTAATAATTAAAATAAAAACTCGCTCCTGTTTGTGACTTGCGCCTCGGTAAAACAAATAATAACTTCAGGAAGGGTTCAATTTGTACGGAAGGAATTTGGATAATAAAACGTCAACTGGGATAAGGGTGCAGACACAAAAAACTTTTAAGTAAAGATCGTATTAGTTTGTTAAAATCGTATGGCCATTTGGCCGTAGAAGTAAAAAATGAATTAAAAGTTTTTTTGTTTTTAGTCTTTTTGAATACGTAAAAGAAATGTCATTGATATTTTTGGAAGAAACAAATATTAATAAAAAATACACATATTACGGTTACACCCATATATAGAACAACAAAATGATTTTATTTAAATGCATTTGGAAGCTACAAATGTCGAAAAATGTTAATAAAAATAAAACTTGTTGAATACGATGGCACTTTGGCTCAGCGACAGTCATGTCTATATTTTTTATCGCAAAAATAAAAGAAAATACCTACCTACAGTTACATTTTTGGGTAACATCATAAAATGTTATGCCTTACTTTTAAACTTCTTATTTTGATTAAAGTACGTAATTAATATTTTTATAGATTTCCCATTATTAGTTTGTTTTTCATCTTTTAGAATCATAAAGGATCATTTTCAATTGAAACACAATCCAATGTCAGCTTACAAATATTTACAATTTGAGTTGAGTTGCAACTCCGCTTGTCGCAGTCCACTGCTGGACCTGCCCTAGTGCCTTTCCCTAGCTGCACCACACCAACTGGCTCCTCCGCCTTTGGCATCCAGTCTGTAATTATATTTATTATTATAATTAACTCTTCTATAATGATTTGTCATAGTTAAGACATTGACAATTAGACTTAACAGACGTCTATAATCATCAAATTAAAACGAAGTAGCTAAGACTTACCAATAGGTTTCGGTGATCATATTTTACTCTACAAATAAGCCACGATAGTCGCTGTTCTTATAATTTGTACCATACACCAAAACATCTTTCCGACACAGTCCGTTTATTCGCGAATTGGGAGTAAATTTCGATAAAACGTTATCGTAAAATTCCGTTTTACAGATTCATTACTACTTTGCAAGTGGTGTATTGGCAGCAGACAATAAATTTTATAATATAACTGTCAAACGTGGGCTTTGAACTCAATAGAGTGGCTAATGGCAAATAAAGTCTTATTCGTGATCTATTTTAGATATTGCTTGAAGGTAAATTGGATATTGTGGAGCTCATAGTTGCTTTTATAGTCGAGCTTGAACGTAAGATTTTCATCGACGTCTCCGTATAAACATAGAGGGTAATGTAGACTCATAAAAGTTTCGTAAAAGAAGTGATAGTTGAAATCTACACTACAGTAGGCGGGTGAATAGATGCATCCATGTACTTTTTCTTTCACGAGGATAGTTTGCTGATTATAGCACTATCCTTCCAAGGAATTCGATCACCAGTCAACTTTTCCATGCACAGTTCAGTTCATCTCATTAAACCCCTCAACAAAATATCACCAATGATTAAGATATAGAAATAAATTCAAAGTCAAATCATTTATTTCAAATAGGCCCATGTATGGCACTTTTGAACGTCAAAATTTACAAAATAATATAATTGATTCTAGTCGCACCTTCCAAAAGGTAGTTTTCGTATGGAGAAGAATGGGTAAGAAACTCCACCGTTACTCTTTTAAAATGTTTTACAATAGTTTGTAGTAGTACGTACATTAGTTAAATAATTATATGTGAAGACGATGCACCTAGAATAAAATTACTATACCACAATAGGTAAAAAGAATTAAAAATGAAGCAACGACAGATAATTTAATTATGTGATAGATACATGGTGCTCACATATTTACAAACATTTTAAAAGTAGACGATTTTCCTAATGTTTTTAAAATTAATAAGTCATTGTGTGAGGAAGTAATCACAGAATGTAAAATCAATGTCATATAACACAAAACAACTGAATACAAATTCAGCATCTGACTTCATTCCTTAATATTACCACTACTTTACAAGGCACTACTACAGAAAATACAGCAGAACAGCAATCTAATCAGCTAGCAGACGTTATAAACGACAAGGACCATTCTAGTTCATTCCGAAGGTTTATACACCCTGTATATGTTGCTGCAGGGGTCAAGACCCTTAGGCGTGTCAGTTGCTCGTAAAGTGAGTATCTCAATAAAAATGTACCCTAGTGCGGCAACCGACGTCTTTTACGACTCGTTCCCGGCTTTATGTCATGTATATTGTATATATGAGGGTATGTATATGTTAATAATTATGTAGAAGACGATCAGTTTGCGATAATTGTCCTCGTTAGGGAGGTGATTTTGTATATTTACAATTGGGTATAGATAAGTAAAATGTTCTTCTTTAATATGACGCATTAATTCTTTCCCATCTGTCTTTAACTCTTTCTTTATATCTCTTATCAGACTGTATGGCTTCATTTATCAATACAAGCTTAATGCTCTAAATAATATTATCATAACATAACATCACGCCTGTAATCCCCGAAGGGCTAGGCAGAGATGTACTTATAGTACACCCACATTTGCCAAATGGGTAGGTTCTGTTTCACTCCAACAAAATTCCCATAACTAACACGAACTAATTGAATATCAACATGACCAATAATTTAAGGGACTCACAAAGTGATCTACAGTTGTAAAGCAAGAATTCGCATTACTCGTAACTAGACGTCATTCACTATCTGGAAAGTAGAAGTACTACTTGAAAGCTAAATTTACCGTACAGAGAGCCCCTTGTCGACTGAGGTCAATGAAGGCATTGACAGCGCAAGGGCAGAAACGGAGTAGATCAATATTCCAATTGCGGCAGTTCAATTAGTTTGCTAAGTTTTAGTTAGTTTTGATTGAGTTTTAAATGCTGATGATGGCATGGAAGATTATTTTAATGGGAAAGATTTAGGTCCTTCGGTCCTAATCGATTCGGTCGATAATGAATCAGGTGTCAATGAAAGGAAATAAGTATATTTACACTTTGTCAAAATGGTATCGTTATAATATATCGAAGGTGAGATTATTAAGAAAAGAAGATTGATGCTTTTCAAAGTATTGTAAAAGTTACGCGAAATGGAATCAATGTTATTCAGAAACTTGAATTAAAAATATTGATTGTAATGAAAAAGATAAGAATGATTAAAATGGAGACACAAAAAAGAATCTAATTGAATACAATCAAATACATTACGCACTTAGTACTCGTTATCAAATTCATAACAGATAAAATACACGGAACTAAAGAAGCAAAATGTATTCTTTCAACTGCCCAAGTTAACAAGATGGCGTTTCTACTTATCAATGAGGTTAAGGTACGATACCCCTGCACGTATTGATTACTAAATAAATAATTAACAGAGGCACACACTGTTCTCATGTAATTGCACTGATAAATTTTAATAGCGATATTATTATAGGAACATTATATTCAAAGTTTACTGGAGTTTAAGTGAAAATAGCTTTTTGCTATCTATATGCAGGTGATGTAAAATGTGACTACGAGACTATACAAAGATTAAACTGGAAAGATTTTACTGGATATAGCTGTTTCTATGATGCGATCACTAGTCAATCCTGTAAGCATTGTGTTGACGGAAATTTTAAATCCGTTGCTTGGGAATCAACATTTACAGCGCTGCTATTATTATCATTACTCAAACCTAAATTGTTTTCATTTAAAATAATATGGCTCTCTCAGGCTTCTTTGAAAGGTTAAATATAAGTAGCATAATTCTTAATAGCCAAAGTACTCTAAACTTATATTATAAAGAAAAAGTATTTAATATTTTTGTTTGTTGAAGTGAAATCTTCTTTAGGCGCGTTGGGCATTTTTGAGATGGGAAAAATAATTGAACTCGCGACACCGTTACCGACCGTTTTTGTAAACGCGATTGATCAATGTTCTATGCAAGTATTTTCTTGTTAATGTCAAGTTTTTACTTCTGTCGGTACTCCCGGAATGCCACTGTTTTTTTTGTTACGCTTTTACGCCAAAACGGCTGAATGGATTTGGATGAAATTTGGCACATGATCTGGGTTAGGACATACAATAATTTTTATCCCGATATTCTCACGGTATTGAAATTTAAGCGGGTGAAAACGCGGGGCGCAACTAGTACATAATATAAAGAAAATCTGCATGCAACTCCATTACCGACATATATTTGGACTACAAATAATTAATCCAAGATAATCATAACTTTATTAGAAGACTTCCTGCCATTTTGTTTGTCAAATATTTCGACGACGTCTCCAACTATTGAATTATTTGTTTCAAATTTGTAACATACCGCAGCGCAGCTACAATCCCGCTTGCCAAGTGTGCTAATTATGACAATATCCTAGAATCATTAGTCAGAGAGAAGGCGCATACGCACGTTCGTGCTGAATATTTACAGAGCAATTTGTATGAAATAAATTTTACAAATGTTATTTGATCTAAAACTTGTATGCAAATAAGAACCATTTGGTTTGTCATTTGTTGAAGCAATAGCTTTGGAAATAACACTTTAACTTGAAAGGGCTATAAATATGAAATATTTATTTCTCTACGTGACACGGCATTTAAATTTTTGAAATTAAACATTGTTTTAATGAACACATAAAGTATAAAAACTAGAAATACTGGCTTTCTAAATGAAGCTTTCTTTGATTTTAGTTTAGATTAAAAAACATAGTTTCTATCAACTATAATATCCTCTTTCCGGACTGTGGATCAAATATTTACAATCAGGAAGGAAGTACCAAATATTTTTGAAGTCCAAAATCTAAACAGTGTACTCGTAGTGACCGGGCGACTTCCCGTGGTACCGAAGGACATAAACGGAATTAGGGTTACCAACAAATCTATAGATGGTCCAATCTATGGATAGTCTCGCGTCATAATTAATGTAGAAGAAAATGTTAAAGACACTGCTGAAGTCAAAGCTCCTACAAACAAAATCAAAATATCAGAGACAAACATTTAGCAATCAATGATGAAGAATTTGAACGGCTAAATGAAGATCTTCTTTGTAAGGTAAATAACTCCGAGATTGGTGAAGTAACTTATAAAGAATTAAGTGTTTGAGGTGTCGAAACCAAGCGAGACGAAACATCCTATCAAGCCCTAGGATCAAATAGGGTTACCAACTTACCACTAAATACGTAAGCAAATCCTGAGGGCTACCTTAGTCCATAAATCACGTGAACATAGTCCGATGACCCGCCGGGCGGAAGCGTACACCGCGCGGCGGCGCTGGCGCAGGCAATAAAATAATGATGATTTATTTGTAAACACGCACGATGTGTGCGCGTCAACGCGCGATCGTAATATTGTGCATACGTGAAGGTTGTGCTGGATTTTGGTTGACTGTTGTGCGGTTGATTGATGAATTGTATTCGTTTATGAGAAGATTTGAGGTCTTTTTGGACTAAAAGAGGGGGGAGCCCTTCTCTATGTACTGTCATGATAATGGTAGTTAAGATGATGAATTAAAGTTAATACCAGTGGCTGTCTTAAAAATGTGTTAGAGTTTTATTTTAAAACTGTTGGTTTAATTTGTAGAAGTGATTTTTTAAATTTTAAATTACGCTACCATACAAATACCATGAAAACCTTAGTGCAGCAGGCTAAAAAATTAGACTACACTACGGTAAGGCTCAACAACTTCAATCTAAACTTCTATTAAAATATATTAATATAATTAAATATGTTACTTTTATAATTTATTTTACTTAAAATCGACACATGAACCGTGGTCGTTCCACAATCGCCTGCCCCTGTACCGTGCGCCCGCGCACCGAGCAATTGTTTACAATAGCTGATCTTGTTTATTTTCGCTGCATATGGATTAAAAAGCTTCCAAAAGTCCATTCCGGTCGTTTATCACCTTTTTTATTTACATATTGTTCACTAATACGCTACTGTTTATGAACCTGGGAGAGTATTATGTTTTAGGATCGATTTGATAGGTATGTTATGTGTAGCATACAAACATTAACATGGATAAACTATGAATATATGTTTTATGTAGTTTTGAGAGGCTATAAATATATATTTAAAAAAAAAATAAGTTCAAATCTAATCTACCCTTTACTTAGAGCTTCGAAGATATACAGGGTGTTCGATAAAATATTTCAGCATACTTCAACAAATATCTTCATACAGAATCTGGCTATTTTCGAGATACTCACAAAGTCTGTAATTTGTGACGCTAACAAAAAAGAATCCACAGACAAATGACAGTTAATGACAGGTCAAAATGTACTCAATAAATCACAAGCCATTTAAACATGACCGAACAATAACACTTGACATAAAATTTACAATCCCAGCATTATAAAAACAAGCAAAAACAATAAAGGATGAGATTGTAAAACTGTATTTAATATAGTCGTAAATTAACAGACCACAATTTCGACACATGCCCAAAATGAAGCCGTAAAACTATAATTTTTAGAGTTACCCGACCCGTCATCATTTTTATTGACATTTCAATTTGTTGACCTGTTTATATCATAAAGTTTGGTAATAATATATGTGCAACATGCATACTAATGATGGACCATAAAGTTTTCTAGTTAGTTTAGATTTATTATCTTGTTTAAAATTGGTTAAAGTTATGAAGGGTAATAGTGACGACCATTTCCACTTCCTAATGTAATTAAGCTGTTTGAAAAATGAGTTTCCACGTTCGATTTCATAAATTGATTGCTGCATCAATGTGCATGAATATTGGGCAGTATAAATTAAGTGCATGAGCTCCAAGGATTTGGATTCTATAAAGTGACGTAGATGTAGATAAACATTACTCTGATCCTAGTCAAGCACAAATTTGTAATTCACGAACATACTTTCCTAATCGAGCAAGAAATCGGTATTACATCCAAATTCTGGGTACACCACAATTTGCAAACTTCAATAGGTGGAAGGCTGATTAGAGGGTTTGGACCCATGGACTTACAACATATTCTAAACAGGTCAAGCCCCAGGAAAAAAGGGCCAAAGGTCATAAAGATTCTAAACACGTGTTAGGTTCTAAGAATGGCGCTAGGTTCCGCCACCTGATATGATAGACATGACCTATGGAGGTAATGTTGATATATTTAGTATCGAAGAATGTTAAAAAGAAAAGAGATATAGGAAACCTTTCACTTTGGTCCTAGAAACTCTAGTTGGAAATTAGAAATCATCAAAGAAAATATCAGAAAACTGGAAAATGCATCTTACTTTAATAGGTAGAATGATCCAGGAAAGGCAATATGAGTTTCCGAAAAGGAGGAATGAGTCAACTAACATTCATCTATGTATAGTCAAAAATAAACTTGAGAAAATTATATGTCTTCACTGAAATCAAAATCCTTTAATCTTCAATTGAACTTCAAGATCTTCACAATCTACAAGTTAATTGACCTAAGCTTACATATCCATACAACATACAAGTTTTACTGTCTCATTCGTATCATCAACAATTTTAGCATCATCACCATTACACACTTCCGTAGGTGCTTGAGTAATAGCTATGATAAGAGCAGTAAAAACTTTATGGTGCCAAATTGAGATGTCATTGAAACCTATTGCTTGACTTGTTTTGATTGTCTTTTACGATTCGGTTGGATAATGCTTTACGATGGTAGGGGTTATTATAGGTCGAAGGTTTATATTTATGCCCTTGTCTGTTTATTAGTGGTAATAATTGGGTGGTTATAGATTGGGAATCTTGAATGAAATGTGTATGTGTAAAGTTGCAGATGTTTTTGAATTTGTCTTTTAGTTTAGAAAATTCCTCGGCTGGATATTGAACTCCTCCAGTTTTTAGTTGACCGTTCGTTTCTTTTTATGTCGCAATGTTCTGCTAAAGTTATTTTTAAGGTTAATAAGCTGGCTGTGTCATGCTCAGGGCTAGTTTTTTCAAACCCTAAAAAAATCTCTTTAAAAAGTTTCAAAGAATTTATTAGTATTGAGATTATTAGGTGAAGTTTTTGCCTCTTTTTTGTTAGATAGTATTTTGATTAAAAAGCCACGATCTGAATTTAAGTCCGCTCTTTAAGAATTGTCTCTTTGTCCATAACCCAAATCATCCTTAAGTTTTTGAATTTGTTTTGTCTAAGTAATATATATTCTTCCGTCTCTAGAAACATTATTGTTATCAATATCTACAATACTGTTTGGCTGGAAATATTGGTCCATGATTTATAACGTTATAAATTCAATTGACATATGAACTTCGATCGCTTTCAAATATATGGAACGAGATAACTTAGAATTATATTAGGAAATGATGCGTCGATATTACTGTTCATTACGCAATTTGGATAGTAATTAAACACGTCGTAACCTTATTTTACAGATAATTAATGTCTAATGTTTTATTAAACATTTGCATTGGTACACTATTCATTTGATCTTAATATTATTGTGTTTAATTGAAGTAATTGATTGTCATATTTACAAATATTATGAAAATAATTTATGGCAATATCAGTATCATCGAAACTTGTAGCTAATTTATACTTATTGCTAAATATCTTCCTCCTTTCTTTGACATCATCTACATACTTATATGTTCAGACATATGTATCATTAAGTATCTTCTCATGGCTCTCAGAAACATAAGGAAGCTACACAGTGCTATTCTTAGTCCAAGACCACATGCCTAAGCTCTAAGTGAATCTATTCATAGCTTAGCTTGAATGAGTTGATCTGCGAGATGGACAAACCACAATAAATGTAATGTCCAATTAGACACATATCAATTATGACCACACATACTCGTTGTGAAGGCCACTGGCTCTAATTGACTCTTTAGGGTCACCAATTTGTACCATGACACTTAGTAATGAATTGTTAATTAGTTGTGTACACATTTGAGGTTTTTTTAGAATTGATTGTGTGGTTAGAATCTTAGTAATTGGGGAATCTGATCGTTACTGTTGAGTCAGAATGATTGGACTCATTTTTTTTATCGGTCAGTCAGCTTGCTCCTTTATAATATGTGCTTCCTTAATTTAGAGCAAATTGTTTGCCAGAGAAGTTTATTTTGAACTTGCTTTGGTATAGTATATCTTCTTTCCAGAATACTGATTTCCAAAATATTGATTTTCATTTGGGGCATCTGGATCGATACACAAGTATATAGGTAATAATTTGATTCTTACCTGAATTATGTTATGACAAATCCATGTGGTTCTAAAATACGAACTTCGATAAGTGTCGACTATTTACGTTACATGGATATTCATCCTTTTAACATGTTCGCTTAATGTAACATCAGAAACTTCCCAGTTTTGAAACGAAGAAACTGATCGTAGCCCCTGAAAAATGCCGATAAACAATAAAAAACATGTTACATTATACTCATCAGAATTCGTCACATTCAACCAAAGTGTACCGCAATACCAACACGCATTACCATATCCTGTGAATTATTGTCGTATGGTAACCCTGAGCGTGTTACAATTCTGCGCGTGCGTGGCGGCCATGTTTGATTTCAAAGAGCGGGAACTTACCGTGAGACGCAGGCGCATCGTACAGTCAACCAGAGAAATAAGATGCATTTACACGAGCAATTATTGCCACAATTATTATTGCAATATGGAGGAGCATTGCTCTATATTGTTTGACGCCTGAGATTGTAGCAGTTTATAAAGTTAGTCCATATTGCTTCACTGCCGGAATTAAATGCAATTAAATTGCGCGTGTAAGTTTTTACATAATGGTAAAAATATTGCTCTTTACAGTACGTTGCCAATATTATTATTTTATAATGTGACTTTGAAGCATATAATTATGACATACTTCAGAAAAAAATAAAATAGTATTTTTGAGACAAAAAGTAATATTCAAGGCAATGGCGCCTAAAATTTAATCGGAGAGGCAACCGGATGGCGAGTGGTAATCTGGGTCCTGAAGTGATACCGAACCCCCCATACAGTCCGAATGAACCCCAAATGGATGGGGGCGGAGATATGGGGGATGGGGACCAAATTTTTTTTTTACCTGGCATTCAAAACTTGAGCAAGGAATTTGTGTGTATCAATGCCATCTGGTTTTGATAAAATTCACCCTCATTGTCGGTGATAAATTATCGGTAAGGAGTTTCAAGAATTATATACAGCGTAAGACATTATTTCAATTATAACGAATTTGGGGGCTGACAACCGGATGGCATTGGTACACACAAATTCCTTGCACATAATAGAGCTTAAATTTTGAATGCCATTTCAAAAAAGAATATGTTATGCCCCCATCCCCCATATCTCCGCTCCCGTCCATTTGGGGTCCATTCGGACGATGCGGGCGGGTTCGTTATCACTTCAAGACCCAGATTAGCACTTTCCATACGGTTGCCTCTCCGATTAAATTTTACGTGCCATTGCTTTAATTATAATATTACTTATCCTTCAAAGGCATAAAAGACTTGACAAGACACAACATTTAGCACATTCATGTTGTTAATGTGCGCAAGTTAGTTGCCCGCGAAGACTGCCTGTACGTAATACTTATCCATTTGTTCGACTGTACCTTACTGCGTTGGATTTAAAATGCAACGCATGTGCTATGATTGATAAAGATATCATTGATATGATATCTAGGCTCCACAAGTGACGGTGTAGTGACGTCCGGCGCTCCTTGGGAAGTCGGTACCGCTATGGACGGTGCTGACGATTACTTTCAACACGTCGAGCTAGTGTTGTATACTCGTAATTTGTGCCGAAGAGGAAGAAGAAACTAATCTAATTATGTGCTTTTAGTATTCTGTAACTCAAAAGGAGAAAACGGAACCCTTATAGGACACTTCACTTCGTTATCCGTCCGTCTGTCAGTCTGTCAAGACCCTTTTTCTCAGGGACGTATGGAGATATTAAGTTGAAATTAATACGTAGGTAAGTAAAAAATTAAGCTTCTAAGCCAATGCAATAAAACAATATGGCCATTTATGAGACATACTTTGATAATCACAAATAAATGAAAACCTTCGGGGTACTTCCCGTTTAGTTAGAATCATGAAATTTAGCAGGAAGCAAGGTGTCACAGCATATGTAAAGGAGAAAGTCCGAAAATTGTTAATTTGTAGTTTTTTTTTTTGTATTACAAACTTACATTTGCAGTTGGAGAATTGACCGTGACGTATATCGATGTATGGGAGAACATGTTACATGTTTTTCAACTACAATGTCAAATTTGTTTTTGGGATAAATTCATCCCAACTACGGAACCCTTCATTGCGCGTAGTCCGACACGCACTTGGCCGGTTTTTTTATAAAAGTAATCAGTCGAAGTTAAGTATGGGTCTCATGTGGTACCTACCAAACGAAGGCCAGCAGATGATGGCCAAGATATAATAATATTATTAGACAGACGATTTGGCCTGTATAGTGAAAAACTTTGTTAAAACAGAATCAATTACCACGAAAACAACATAGGAACATACGCAACCTAGTTTTCTCTTGTTACATTTACAGCTGCGTAATTCTTCAAAAGATCTTCCTACCTTAAGGTAACGATGGCCACCATGGCCCACGTACAATGGTCCACTTGAAGGACTAAGTGCGGAAACCAATCCCAATAACATAGAACATATTGTGTGTAGGAGAATACAGTTTATGTGATGCTAAAGTGATTTAATTTAATATAGTTACTATTTTAACAAAGAAATTAATCATTTTACGATTTCTCGGTAAATTATTTCCGTTAACGCTCAATATTAATTAACCACCAATTTGATAGCGTTTTAACTGAAGTGTTAATGTGTTAGTCTTATTAGTCAGTAACTGCAAAGCTAATTAATTAAAGTCTTTATTGATCCTTAGAAAATCCACGAGGAAAATGGATTTTCCTCACGAGCTGTAATTACGCCTCGTAAGGAATCAGATGATGCCATAAACACTAGGAAATTAAGATGTACTTAGTAGAAAACATTCATTAACTTTATGTGGCTACCTTGTTCTCGAAATTGCTTTTCTTAAGGACTAGATTTCGTAGTAAAGAATATTGCCACTTGGTTTTAGAGATATTTCGTTCTCAATTATTGATTCGACGAAGTTATGTATACCAGCGCGAGAGTGTGAGAGCGGTGTTGGCCCCGACTTACCAGTAGTAGTAGATCATGGGTTCAAACCCTGACAGGCGCTTTACTTTGTGTAAATTATTTCATCACCACTGCTCTCAAAACGGTGGAGGAAAACATCGTGAGGAAATCGACATGTCCTAGAACCAAAAATTCGAATACATTGTGACTTCTACCAATCACTGATCACGGCCGACTCTCTCTCATGGATAGGAGGGCTGTGTCCCAGCAGTGGGATCATTATAAGCTGCTTATACTATGTATTCCAGCGAATTTTTTAACTAAGTTTTCAAAAACGCTACCTACGTGTCAAGACATTGAACCACTACAGAAACCGGACATTTTTATAGTTATATGTGCAGAGGAAATTTTTTGACGACAAAAATGTTCATATATCTACTTACAAAAACGTATACTGGACAGGATAGCTTGATGACATACTTTGAGGGAGTAAAGTAGTCATGCAAATTAATAACTTTTTCTATAGGACCAACTCTCATGTTAGCGATCATAAATGTATGGAATAGCTGATATTTGTTTGCGACTTCAGGGTTGGTCTCATAATGTAAGTGGTTTATTTTCTTGATTACCTACTACACTCTCTCACCAACTATGTTGGGGTCGGCTTGCAGTCTAATCGGATGCAGCTGAATACGAGTATTTTACATGGAGCGACCGCCTGTCTGGGCTCAAAAACCCAGTTACTGTGTAATACGATATCCCATACCTTAGGACTGGTTGTCAGACTTTCGGGCTTCTGACTACCCGTAACAACTGTCAAAGACCTTCAAATGACAGCTGGGACCAACGGTTTGACGTTACCTTATCAATAACATTCATCATTCATTCGCAGTAAGAAAGTTTAACACAAAGGTTTAATTCTATTCGTTGTTAACAAAACAAGAACAATTGGCTAGGAAATAACAAAGTTCTCAACAAGTCCGGCTGTGACGACACAATATAGCGACCCTGTCTATAAAAAGGTAGGCAGAACAGGTCGTAACAAGTGTGCAACATTGTTACCTGTACGATTGTCGGTAGGGGCGCCACGATTTCTAGATATTTACGATTTCAAATAATATAAATATCAGTAAAAAGTGCGGTTTTCTCATGAAGTAAAAAGATTAGATACTGAATAAATAGTTTTACTCTTTTTAAATTCATCAATGGGCGCAATTAACATGCTGATCTTTAACAATTAATTATTATTCTTAATATTTTCTTACATCGGCAAAATCAAAACGACAGACAGCCAATTTTATTAAGCGTTTACCATACCTATCTATTTTTTTTTTAATATTCCGTTTTTTCAAACACAGAATTTTCGATTAAATTAAAAAAACGTGGCTTTAAATAAAAACTAAATATTTTCCACCATTATAAAGATGTCATAAAAATCAGTGAGAACAAAATAGCAAAAATTCCCAGTACCTACACAATTAAACGTGTCCCGATATACAGCGTGTTGCAAGATAGTGCCTCCTGCATTATTCAGGAGCCGCGAACGATTGACATGTCACCGTGAGCGCTGTAGAGATCGGGCCGATTGAAGTGCTCGCGCAGACTTCGTATCGACTTTGGAAAATGTATTTTGGTTTGCAGTTATTGAAAATGAAAAATGTTATGAGTATGGTTGTTATTCGTTTTGTAAATGCCTTTATTTGTACATCGTGCGGTATTTGAGCCTTTTAAATAAATAAAATAAAATAATCTTTATTTCGGACTAGCGGTACATCCATAAGCATTTAAGCATCTAAAGAAATTTTGTATTTACATGTTTATAAAAATAATTGGCTATCGCTTATTTCTTAACAAAATAGTGCATTTATAAAAAAGTCAGTTTGAAAGGATTTATTTTAATATTTAGTTTAATCGTACAAAGTCAAGTCCCCACAAAATTTACTTTATAATTACTACTACATTTTGTGACTATTTAAATGCTAGTGGGTTTTGATCATTAATTATTGGTTATTTATAGCTTTAAATGTAACTGTTAAATGTTTGAACGTTTCGCCAAAGATTGCACTGGGATTTTTGACATAGCGTTTCATGTTTTCTCATCAAGATACATGTCAACGTTGATTTAACATTTTTAAATAAGAAAACTAAATAAAATACGATAAAATCATCGTGTGATATCTAATCACAATATAATTACGACATGAATAGCAAAATAATGATAAAAACTCATTAAACTTTCTTAATATGTATAAAGTTATGAACCTAACTATTTTATTAAAAAAGGAAAAAGTAACTAAAATCTTTCCGAAAAGAACTTTATAAAATAACCTCAATCGCTTATATTTAATTTCATAAATATCTTCATTCAACACATTTTAAATAGCCAAAATTAACAAAAAAACTAGGAGGCGCGGCTAGTGTGACAATAAAATACGACTTAAACAAAACTCCTACCGCGAGCCCCCGCGGTGACCACTTTAAACCTTCTTGGAAGGATAGTCCCTCACACCATACAGAAGTGACTCATTTAAGACTTTACTTGTTTAAATTAGACACAAAAGGTGTCTAAGATGTTATTTAGCGGTGAATTATTAGTGGTATTCAGGTAGTCCTTTTGAAATCTTTGCAAGAAATAAGAAAAATAAAAAGTTTATTTCAAAAAGTTGAGAGAGTGACGTGTAACACCAAAGTTGACAAATTAAAAAGTTTCACTTAAAATCTTTAGCTTTTCAGTCACTAATCTGTAGAAAGTTTGTTTATATTAAATCTAACGTAGCTTTGAAATATTACACTTTCGATCTCCAAACAAATTCGGCCATTATTCCACATCTTTAAAAAATATGAAACGTCAACAAAATCCCAATTTATTTGCGGCTAATAAATCAAGCTGCACATAAAACGGTTGTTAGAAACTTCGTCGGTTTAATTCTAAAGTTCTCACCGAAAGAAGCTTAAGGTCCTTTATTTCGCCCAGTTCTTATTCCGGGCCTTAATAAATCTGTCCATTGGACACTTAGTATTCAAGAATTAAAGTTTTCGTATTATTTGCTCATGAAGCTTTTGATAAAGTGTTACATTCGTTGATGAAAGCTCGCATAAAGAAACGGCTCGTTATTTCGGTATGAAAATTTTATGTTTCTGAAATCCGTTTTTTATGGTGTATTGTTGAGTGAGTTATTTGTTATTTTGGGGTTATAATAAATAATAAGGAAATCATTATAACTGGAAAGTTTTATTTATGTACATACGAAACAGACAAAACGAACAGAAAAACACATACAAAAGTAATGCTTATTTCTAAATTTATCTCTTCCAGCAGTACTTGCGTCAGGAAAGCCCTGGAAGACCTTGTTTTTTTTGCATTTAAAACTATCTCAAAAAATATGAGTGGAAATAAACATATCCACAGCTTGAATTTTATTTTTTAATTGGCTTCAGTGGGTTCCGGACCGCCGTACAGTATTTGGCAAAAAACGCCGAAAAATACACGTTTCTTATATGGACAAATGATCCCCTTTAATTTTTTACATAATTTTTTGTTCTTATAACAATAAAAATAGGTACACAATCTGTGAAAATTTCAACTGTCTACAATACGCGCCACGAAAGATGAGACTTGACCGCGCCTCCCGCCGCTCCTTCCGCCGCCCCGATGACGCCCGGGCGCGGACTTCATACCGCTAAAGAGACCCATAAATCGTCTACTGCGCAAGTCAAACCACGTGGTGTGTCAAGTCTCATCTTTAGTGGCACGCACTATACCTATTACGGATCATGAGATACAGCCCGCTGACAGACGGACGGACAGCGGTGGCTTAGTAATAGAGTTCCGTTTGGCACCCTGTGGGAATTTAGATAATAATATCTTTTGTTTCTGTCATCGTAAAAGGCGACCGTTAATCAAAACACAAAATCTTGACAAGCGTTCATTAATTTAAATACAAAAAAATATTGATGGACAATAATCATAACATTGACATTATGAAATAACCTCAAAAAATTTCTTGTTGATAGCCAATTTTTCACATCATGCAACCCATCCTTTGCGTATCCAAGCATGAAGATAAAGCCTTGTACTGACGGCCGTATCTCGCCATCGACGATAATATAATTGATGACAGTTTTACAACGGAACTTACTATAATGTATCACTGACTTTATTAGCTGGGATTTTCATTTTTTGCGCTGAAATTTGATGAATTAGAGGAAATATTAGAAAGTTTATCAAGATTTTTAATCGACTTCAAAAGAAGGAGGAGGATGTTTGTTACCTCAGAAATCCGTCATTTATAAAAAAAACTAGGATTTTTTGTTTTTATTCGGAAGGAATCGACTTCTAGAGTGGTCCCATTTTTATCAAAATCCAGTTCTGATGATGGGATCCATGAGGAATTGAGAGAACTCCTCAAATATTATAGTGTAGAAGTGATCCATTGACTTCGTTCTTATAAACTTACCTGAGAATAGCTTAAATAATGATGATATTTAAACTTGGGTAAACTTCTAGAAAACAGTACATAATGTCATTACAAGTTCCGACAACTTTACGTTCAACCCTATTTCCAAGGCATTCCTTTACACATTTTCCTTAATGAACCACATACCACATACCTCAGGAAATACTATAAAACACATTTGTATTACAAATAACGGGCTGAATTTACCATAGCTACGCGAGGGTTGTGTAGCAGGCAGTAAGCACTAATTGGTCTTTCGGCGAAAAAACTAAATAAACCGTAAAAAGTACATCGCCGTAAGAAACGAGTGTAATTGTCAACTGGTTTTCATGAAACATTCATGATGTCATGATTGAGTCGCTCACATTGAGGGGGCAATTACACTTTTAAAATGCTCTACTGACAGACTTCAGCTGCGGTGATTATAATAAGTAAAAAATAACGCTAAGTACGGACAACCGTTGATTATTACGTAAAGTTATTCTTTCTGACCTTTAAGCTACTGTCGATGTCTATTAAAAGTTTTTTTTTCAAGTATAAATATGTGAGGTATTCGAATAGTTGCGTTAAAACAATGAATAATGATCGTTGTAAGAACTCGTAATATTTATTAGTTTTCAATAAAATTATGTTACTCACTAACATAATTTGTATTTTTTTAAATTATTTCTTTTTATTCGTCGCCTGAATCATTTATGATTAAAATGTCGAAATTTAAGCAGAGAAAAACCACTTAAAAAAAACGTTAATAAAACGTCAAATCAAACAGCACGTCTGCGCGAAATCTGTAAAACTTGTTTCACATCCAGCAACAGTTTCAAAACTTTCTTCCTATTCAGAGGACAATCTGTGCATATCTCCGTCTTTGTCACACGTACACATGAGAACAGACAGATCGCGTGGGCGAAAAGGACAGAGTACATGAAGACGTCACGCGGGGCGAAGGCGCGCGAGTGTTCTTGCACTTGTTTTATTTATTTTGTTAGCCGCCAGCTTTTTTTTTCTTCGTTTTCTCGAGCTACGTCTTTGTTCGGGTTTGGTCGGGGCGCGCAATCGTCCGTGGCCGGTAAGTTGGATAATTTCTTTATCCTACTCAGCCCACCCGACAATTTTCTGGGGCCGCATTATTATGAGGTTGATTTGTTTAATAATTTTATTACTGGGCGCATTGAGCATGCGCGCGAGCTATTGTGTTCTTATTTTTGTTTAGCTTTGCGCTTTTAGCGGTCGCTTTACTTTTCTTTTTCGCTGTAAACGTGGGAATGGATTGTTTTCTCATTGTTTATCTGATTTATCCATTGTTTTGTTGTTTATAGCAAATAACTATTTTATTAAGCGGTCGTCAAATTTTGTTTAATATAATATTGTGTCAAGCAATATTCATAAGTTATGTTTAGTCATGTCTTAGCCATTATAATTCATATTATTTAATTAGATATTCATATTAGTTATAGCTATAGGTTCAGTTGAAATTAACGACTTTAGTTTTGTGAATATAAATTAGAAACCAATACCATACGACCCTCAATCGGCTTATACAACTTGGAAAATTAGCACATACGCGTCGCCAGGTCGCTACAGTATCCAGCTGTTTGTAAATCGTTTTTTGCTCAAAAACGTCCAGACATATTACGTCACGGATGCCAGTGGATTGCGACCGCTCGTCCTCTTTTTATTGCCTACGGAACCCCACTGTCAGACCTTGGGTTCGCACCGAGATGTCCCCACCGATACTCCGAATACTTGAATAGGGATTGTGAAAAAAGTTTCAAATGTGTCATTGTGTTCAACCTTTTTGGCAAAGCATTCAAATATTGTCATTGGCAAACGAGATTCTGTAATTAAAAGACACCCTGTGTCGAAGAAAATAATCTTTTCATATGAACTTCACCTCTTATGGGAATGCAATTTAGATGTAAAAACTTGTCAGAAGTCGGTTTGGGGCTGGAATTTGAATCAGGTCGACATTTTAATAAGTTGGACCTTTGAGAAAAATTCATACACGCTTATTACAAGACGGAATTATGGTTGCAATCCACTCCTTTGAGGAGTAATAACATTGTATTGTTATATGGAAAACGGAGAAAAATGTTGATATGGATTGTTGTTACTTTTTAGTACCCGTGTGTTTAAATAAATCCTTGAAAAATATCCTTGTTTCCAAGAAAATCACTTGCTTTGTTTTAGTGAATGTATCTCAAGATATTTTTTCTCTTTCTCAGGCTAGCAGCGGCGGCGGCGGCAGCAGCTGGTGCAACCAGCGAACTTAGCTACCTTGCTGCCCTCCATCCAGCATACCGACCGGTGCCCTACGACCATCCCTTGTACGGGGCTAATACGTTAAGAGGTAAGTCATCTCATCAACACTATCATCAGAATATTAAACCACACAAACTGTTTGAAAAAAGAAACTAATAGAAGCTGTTGTCGTCCTATAAAGATTATTTGTAGTGCAGAGTATTGCAGTATGTTTTTCTGATACATATTTCGGTTTAAAGCTTTTATTACCTCTCTTTCCCAACCAGTAAAGAAATAGCCATTGGAATGGAAAAGTAACGTCACAAAAAAATGTTGAGAATAATTGGTAAGATCATTGTTTTTTGTGCACGTTAATTATGTTTATTTTGCGATTACTGATTCAGTACGTAATATTATATTATATACTAATATTACTCTTTACAATATAACGTAAAACTAAACACTCTTTTAAGTATTTTTACACCGTCATCGCAATAAATTCTGATGACTCTCCTAGATTTCTAATAGACTGATTACCTAGTGTATCTTTAAAGATGACTTCGAAGAGATGACAAGTGATTTAAATTTCAGCGAATTCAAAGTTCGTGACTGGTAAGTAGTTGGAATTTATATTCAAATCGATTTTCCAGCTTAGTAATCTGTTTTAATTAAAAATTTTAAACTCTCTCTCGACTGTGTTAATGAGAAAAGTTTTAACTGGACATTTGCCAAAAGGTATGAATTTGTGAATTGACTTTAACTTTTTTTTTACATTTCAAAGTGTTGTTAAAATAAAATGTGACATCTGGAAAACAAAATGTCGTATTTTGTCAAACAAATATATTATTTTTTTGGTAGTTTTTCTGAATTAAAATACGTGACCTTCAATGCTTGACCGTAGCAATAAAAATACCCGCACTGGCGCCGAACCTATAAACCGCCATAAGCAGGACAATGAAAAACAATCCGATAAGTCGCAATTAAACCTGAGACACGATATCAACTGCAGTGCACTGTATAGGGCTGCCATGCCACTGAAGAAGTTATAAAAATGTTGTCTGGAAAATTCCTTGTTTTGACCGTTTATTGAGAAATTCTTTTGTGATGTGAACTTGATGTCTTTTATAGAGTTACATTACTAAGTAATCGTGTCGATGGGTCTTTGAAAGTAGGTAGTTTTCTAGTTTTTTTCTTTTAATATTTAATGAACGACATAGTTTCTAAAAATTATATCAGCTTTAGATTTGTCCATGCTGACTACCTACATCATCTAAACCGATTAACCTGTTAGGCAATTTACGTTTTATACAAAGACGAAGGGGCTCGTGGCTAAATAATAACAGCCGCACGGATCGATTGAAGGTTAAGCTACTTTTGCCGCGGTCGGTTCGTGGATGGGTGACCATCCACAGACTGATTAATATCGAGACCACTCCGTACCTCGGAAAGCACGTTAAGCCGTTGGTCCCGGCTATCATTCTTCTTTGAGAGTCGTTACGGGTAGTCAGAAGCCCAAAAGTCTGACAACCAGTCTTGCCAAGGGGTATCGTGTTACTCAGTAACTGGGTTTTGGAGGTAAGATAGGCAGTCACTTCATCAAAAACACTATTATTCAACTGCATCGGGTTCGACTGCAAAACTCCAACACAGTTGGGAAAAGGCTAAGGAGACAAATAACACGCACCAAAAGGTGACATTTAAAAAATCTAAGGTTACATTTGAATGTCATTTTTTGCGTAAGTGCCATCCCTAGGACGTGTGAACGAGGTAACGCTACACCACACTCGTAATGATAAATCTGCAACACTAGTTTGTTATTGCAAATTATATGCATGCCCAGGCACTGACATCGCCGTGTCGTGTTCAGATGCATCCGCTGCATAGACCTGTAACCTGCAACGTTTCCGATTCGAATTTGCAACGATTTTATTGGTTATGATTATTGTGGAAGCTATGTTGTGTGCAGAAAGAAAACTGTATAGTCATAATGATCCATGTTGTATTACATTGAAATGAAAATGAAATAAAATCTTTAATGTCCACATACAACTTTCAATAAATAAACACATAGATATCGTAATAAACATGCAATAACGTAAATATAACACATTCACATTACACCCACGAAATCAATTAGGTAATGGGCGCATAGTAGGACTACATTTTCTAAAGAATCATTATTAGTTATTTATTAAAAAATACAATAGAAGTGGATATATTTAGTAACCTGTTCCCCTTAGCTATTTCTAAAGAGTCTTAAAAAAACCCTGAAAGAAATCGACATGTGTTTCATCTCTTATGAGTCGTTGCCGTGTTCGAGTTCGCGACAAGTCAATCGTCATCCTGAGGATGCCTCGTTGAGAGGTAAAACTCGTGTCGAGTTCTTTCAGGGTTTTTTCAAGACTCTTTAGAAATAGCTAAGCGGAACAAGTTACTAAATATATCCACTTCTATTGTATTTTATAATGGATTTCTGCAAGGTCACGCCTGAATCAATTAACTAGTTATTTATTGCAAAAACCATCAAAAATTTAAAAAAAAACCCTCGAGGCGAAATCTGTCAGTTTTCGCTGTCAAATCATCATCATCGTTGGCACCTTGCCTTTTGGCCATTGGCCTTGTTCCACCCACTGCTGAGTATCGGCTACCTCCCTTTTGTGCCATGTTTACAAACATGTCAAATGATTATCTTTAATTTTTATCTCTGTCACAGTCATGTCTATTCGGAAATATTACTTAATTTCAAATGAAATCATTTAATGCAACAAATCTCTAAACCTGCAGTAAATACAAAGTTCACTGGATAAAATTTCCCTACTTTCGAATCTCAATAAGCATGGTATACCATTGTATATCTCACAGAAACCAATGCGCAACGCCACGGCGCAACACTATCGCCACAATTTATCTCCTCCCAGAGGTGTTAATTAGACTTTGAACTCACGACTGTTACCATTCGTATCTTCACGAAAAACAAACAAAAACAACTTTTATCGTAAAGTTTTTAAAGTATAGAATTCTCTGGCGAAGTTCAGATGACAGATACGTAAAAGTGGCTATTAAAGGACAGACCGTGGTAAGTCACGGGTTAAAATTGGCATGCATTGGAGTAACGAAGGGTTGGTTTTTAGACCTTGCAATTAAGACGTTTCAGATTACGTGAGTGACTATATACGGAGCATTAGACGGTGAACAGATTGTCTGATAGGTGGCTTAGAAAAGATCCAAAAGATGCACACAATATGTAAATAAATATTCAATAAATAAACTTAAAAATAAACTGTTCCTTAGAATCAGCGTCAAACATTCTTCTTAAATCTATGATTCTTGTTGTAACAGAAAATGTTTTAAATACCGAACGCACGTGACGATAAATAAAAAAATAAAACGTGTTTCGAAAATAGAACCCGCCCAATTGATTAGTACAATAAAATAATGTCATTACAATTTTCCACGCCATTTTCAACGGCTCCATTAGAATAACATAATTATTAGTAATTCAATGTCACGGTTAGTTTCCCTCTATTTAAAGTTTTTATGGGCATACAAAATCGATGTAAACGCCCTTTTGTGATAGGATTTGAAAGAACAAATAGGCCTAATGGGCAAGTCTATTATTCTGGTTTATCTGCCTTCACTAATGCTTACCTCAAGACCGTAGCAGATGGGTTGAAGTCGAATATTGATGTTAACTTTGAGGGCCAAGTTATGAGAGACAAACTTTTAGTATTACTGTAGTATTACAGTTGTAGTGCCTTACAGTTTAGAAATCGAAGCTTAGAATTTGACTGGTTACATGCATTTTCCATTTATTTATTCAATTCTCATTTACAATTAAGTAATTGAAGCTTTTGCCTTGTTTTGTCCTTCAGTTAGTAGGCGTTGTGGTCCATACACATTACTTTTGTGTACGAGAAGAGGCATATTTTTCATATTGCCCGCTCGCTTCGAATAATCTTCATAATTAAGTCCAGTTATGGTGACACACTAGAAGGAAATTGGAGGGCAAATCTCATACGCTTTCTGAGTTGGCCTAGGACTAGGACACACTTAGTCTGAAATCGCTATCGTTCAGTTAGTAAGCGTTATGGTCAATGCTTGTTGCTTCTGCATATGAGAAGAGGAATTTACCTTTAAAAGAGACACTTTACTGACTGATGGTATTATTATTCCATTGTTTTCATAATACGCTAACTGGTGTCCATCCGTAAAATTGTCCCACCAAGAAAATAAACATCCTTTTAAAACTTAGTTCTCAACGCCCCTCGTTTCCCTCTTGGCCCTCTAATCTGTGTGCTATACCCTCCAGTCTGCCTTCAGCCCTACACCGCGCATTAGCGATTCGATGTGGACAATATTTAGATTCCTCCTACGTGCGTTTTATTTTGAGGCTTTCCTGAATACGCTTTATATCGTTATGCTTGTTTCTTATTTGGGGTCAGTGGAATGAGCCGGAATTAAGGAGAACTTGCCGTATTATTAATCTTGTAACATGTGTAATTTAATGGTACAGATTTGCCCACGCTAAGTTAGTGGATAGCGTAACTCTAAATGAAACATGCCGATTATTTCTGGTTCGTAAAACCGACCCCATTGTGAATACTGTATGTGACTGGCTGGCATCGGGCCCCAGGAATTCGCAGGACTACAGCCAGACGCATCGAGAGGGCGAAGCCGCAGGATGACCCACGCCACCCAATGCACCACAGAGGTTTAAAAATCGCAAAAAACTTCTTGGGTGCGTGAGTGCAACCGATGGCAATCCCTCCACAGAAAGATTGGGAAAATCACGTCTAAACGAGTAGTGTTAATGATTTGGAAAAAAATATATGTTAAATTAGATAATTTTCTTAATAACTTAATATAGGAATATTTTAGATTATGTTTGTGCTACAAAGTGTAAAGTTATGTCTAACGCGGATAAAAACTGAGAATCACGCAAAATCCATCCAGCGTATTTTTCAGAAACCTTCACCGTTTAGATAATTTAATTATTGATCTTTTAGTATACGTGTTTTATTAAAATACCTTTGGTTTATGTATAATAAATTAATAATGCGTCTAATTTGGGGCAGCGCTCCTTGATGGGCGGGTCCTATTACTGGCTGGATGTACGACGCGTTGCGCGAGCTTAGTACAGAACACGCAAGCTAACCACTCAAGGCCACTGGCATAATTGCGTCTTAAACCTTTTGAATTCAAATTCAAAATATTTTTATTTCACATAAACCTACATGGGCACTTATGAAACGTCAGAAGCTAGGTGCACGGTTCCAATTGGTCGTTTCCTATGGAGAAGAGCCGGCAAGAAACTCCACGGTTACTCTTTAAAAAATAATTGGCTTTTACAATTCTTTCAAATAACAGTGTGACTAGGTATGGGAGGACAGTGTAGGTCTTTGAAAATAGAAAATGGTCAACAAATCTACAGTCCACTAAGACTACAGCGTTCTCACATTCACAAAATAGAAAAGAATCTATACAAAAGATATATAAATTAATAAAAATAAAAACCTATTTTAGTTAAACGCAATTATATGATTGCTTTTACAACTGTAATAAATCTGAATAATTATCATGTGCACAAAAGCCATTCTTCATTCAACCATCAGAGAGCCTCCCAACGGACCATACTTATGATTCTCATTTGTAGTTTTAGCGGTCACCAAGAGAACTAGCCAGTTGATATACCTATGAATACAAAAATAAAGGCGTCAAAAGTCAAAACCGTTTGTCACCAGGCGGTCTCTTCGGCCCCGTGATTACAACACGTCTGAAACTTAACCCTTCTCTGCGGCGTCATTTTAGACCCGAACCGAAACTGTTTATATTAAAAAAAAATCGCAAGTGGTGTCTGTTTTCTTAAGCAGCTCGGATCGACTTACACGAAGTAAACGCATCTTTAGATAACGCTCAATTAACGGCCATTTTTTATTATAACTCTTTATGGGATGGTGTTATTCGGGAGGTTGGCGGTTATCGTAAAAAAGTGGTGTCAATTTGGCTTGCATTTTTTTTTCACTGGTTGATGTTAATAAGTACCTACATATTATTAAAACCATTTTTTTTTGTTCTTGTACTATGTGATTATTAATAATATAATTGATAAATTAATTTCAAATTTGAAATGAGGTGTCGACAAGTATCTTACTATTTAAGTAAACAAAAAAAAAGTGACTAAACAAAAAAGAAAATTCGCGTGGGCAACCCGACAGGATTCCCATATTTTTAATAATAAACTAGTAATATTATCATTTAGATAGCCTCTACCTCCCCCCTCTCGAGTTAATATCTATTTAATAGCATAAAACAGTCAATGAAAACAGAAATAAAGACAAAAATGGCGTACGATTGATGATAATAATATTAAATAAGCCTTAAATAAGTTGGTTTTTACAATAATTTACTTAATTTTTCATTGGTAGAAACCCCAGGCGGTCTGCAAATTCGCCAAGAACGTCAATCAGAAGCCACAAAGTACTGATGACTGAATAAATTAATGCAAGAATCCCTTGTTCTTTAATTTTATGCGAGAATCGAATAGCTTTCTGCTAATGACTTTATTGTTAACAACATTTTTTATACGGAAAGCATTTTTAGTATTTGAAGAATTGCCTGAATGACCTATTTTTATGGGAGTACTAATTAATGTTTATAGTTTAACTTGTCGGTACATGTTTGCAATCTTATTTAATTAAACCCTGCTTTGTATTTTTATGCAATAAATGACATCTGCTACGGATTATATTTTGTATTTTTTATTTTGTTGTACCTTTGTTAGGCTGCAGGCCAATAGCATTTTGTCACGAAAGTGTGGAAATTAAAAACGTATTAATTTCTAAGCGCAGTTATAACATCTAGTCACTGTAATACCAACGAAGTACGATAGTAAAATATTAACTTCTAAAGGCCTCCGATATGAATAACTTTTTAATTATCTTTTTCAAAATGTCATATTAAAGACTAGCTTCCGCCAGCGGCTTCACCCGCGTGATATCTCTATAAATTATAGCCTATATTACTCAGTGAATCAAATATAGCATTCTGCTGATGAAAGAATTTTTTTAAATTGGTCCAGCAGTTTTTGAGTTTATTCATTACAAACAGACATACAAAAAATCAAATCTTTTCTCTTTATAATATTACTTTAGAAATATTAACAAAAGAAATTAGATTTACCAAAAGTTTTCATGGGAAATTTTATAATCTTTTCCAACAGTGACAGTAACTAAACCTTTTCCTCAACTGAAAATTTAATTTAACAGTTCCTTAATTCACCACATCCAAAAACGAAAAACAGAAAAATAACAGCCCCACGTCACCTCATGCATAACACCATCCCACCAGGTTAACTGGAACTGCGGCGTATCAAACGGCTCGGGTTTCGTCTACTGCACCGGACGGACCCAGTTCCACAGACACACTGGAAATGACCTTCACTGGTAGACGTGCAGTAACGGTGTTTATATAGCCGTTAAGATAGCGAGACTTCAGGTGTTCGGTAGACACATAATATCAAGCCTGTAAACCCCGAAAGGTTAGGCAGTAGTACACCCACATTTCGCTAGTTATGTTAAAAGTAGATATTAGGTAAAAATTTCGGGAACATATAGATACTTATCTACTTGACTGAAAAGAAGTGCATCAGGGATACACTTCCATAAAAAGGATATTTTTTAGGGTTCCTTACCTCAAATGCAAGAAACGGAACCCTTATAGTATCACTTCGTTGTCTGTCCAACAATCTGTCAAGACCCTTTTTATCAAGAACGTGTGGAGGTATCAAGTTGAAATTAATATGAAATACGTAGGTCTATGTCCCCTTGGAAGTCTAAAATCATCAAGCTTCTAACTCAATTCAATAAAAAAATACGGCCATTTATGCGACATATTTTCATACTCGCAAATAAATCAAAACCAACAGGGTACTTTCCGTTGACCTAGAATCATGAAATTTGGCAAGAAGCAAGGTCTCACAGCATATATAAAGGAAAAAGTCCGAAAATTATTAATTTGTAGTTTTATCACACAAAACATATATTTTTTGCGATTACAAACTGACATTTGCAGCTGGAGAATTGACCGTGACGTATATCAATATATGGGAGAACATGTTTTTCAACTACAATGTTAAGTTTGTTTTCGGGATAATTTAATTAAATTCATCCAACTACAAAACCCTTCATTGTGCGTAGTCCGACACGGACTTGCCCGGTTTTTGGATGATATTGAGACCATAGATTAGATTATCCAAAAAAAACCTGGGGAGATCCTGTGCTGTGGCTACATAATAAGCTTATTATGAATGCGTTAAGAATACAGGAGATCAGAGTAGGTATTCTGAATAAATGAAAAGGAACTTCTCATAAATTATGAAAGATGAAGATGACGTAAACTAATCTGCGGGAAAACAAACTATCACATATAACTTCAATGGTTTTAGGGACTAATTGAAATTATCCATCGTTACGTATAACGTAATAAATCATGTTTTACAAGATTAGTCTTTTCGCCCTTTGCCCGGTCCTTGCGTACTTGCCCTGTAACCTGGCTGTGTCATGAAATTATTTATGAGAATATTTCCAATACGCCACAAATTATGCATAGTGACAAGATGTAGGTAACTCCTAAAGTTATTGCCCGACGTGACTATGAATATCATCGATCACATCAGAATATCACATCTACTATAATACATTCCAATAGTTGTAAGATCAAAAAGCGTGGCTGAAGAAATAGTAATAAATGCAAAATTAAACTACCTCTACTAATTAAAATAGTGCAACCTACCTCATTAATAATGCTAAATTGAGATTAAACAGAATACAAATGAGACGAGTCTAAAATTAGCCGAAATGACGGAGTCTAATTGTTACTTAAAGCGTCTCGATAGAGCGATAACACATAATTTAAACATGAACAGGCGGAGATGTAATCAGTACCGTTGTTTATTAATATGAAAGTGTTTATGCAAATATGTCTGACCTCACAGCGCCTGCTAGTGTCACGGAATAATCAGTTGCAAAATAAGTTATTAATGTCTAGATAAATTATATTATTAATAACAATATCATCAATCATAGCCCACACAAAAACCATTAAAAAGACATAGATGCACTTGATTGTGTGTATTAAAACAAAATACCAACGCACCATCATCAGTGGACTGCAAAATTTCGCAACCGAAGTGACAAGCCGAAACTTAATAACTTACTCAGAAATGCACCAGCAAATTGGGAGCCGAGTCGTCCGACCGGCTCCGTAACCCTACACCGCCTTACCGAACTCTCCGACACATATAAATTGTATTTTTATTCAAATCGAGCCTACGTGCCGCGATAAAGCCCCCTTAAAACAAATAACCACTCATTCAGCCAAGGAAAACCACACGAAAGTCAACTTTAACACAAACAAACAACATTCAAGATGGTGCAGCATCCACCAACTATCAAGATACAGGCAACAAAAAGCTTTACAGTTGCAGTAACAGAGTTGTAGTTTCAGAAATAAATAGTTTTGCTACATTACTTTTAGTTGAATACAATGATGCTATAAGAAACTACGCGATTCATGTAAACAAGCTAAAATATATCCTGATAGTAAATACACAAGAATCAGAGTCGAACAATGTATGCCCATCAGATAAGTCGACGAATGATGATGTAAACGAAGATCGTGTTCCCGAGACATATATAGAGAACAATTTAAAGGTTCATTGGGACACTTTTTCACTCAATTTGTACCCTTTTCATTCTTGTTGTACAGATAATGTTGACCGGCTCGGTATTTATGAAATATTTGAAATCACAACGGCAAAGATTCGATGTTATTGTGCAGTAATAAAATCTTTAGAGAGATCACTCAAGGGTAACGAGACAGACGAGCGATTGGCTTCTTGTGTTTGCCTTTTTAATAAAGTTGTTCGCACCGATACCCTTCATTATTCAGGTGTTTTTTCTGTCCAAAATGTTAATCATTACATTTACTTGTCCATGTTTTTGCCGTGAGGAATTTTATGAAACATTTTAATAAAGTTGCTAATGGTACAGCTGCCAATCACCATCAGGTTGATATTACACTACGAGAATCATAATATATGTTTGAAATATAAATGTAAAAATTAATGACAATAATAAAATGAGCGAATTATTCCTGGAAGTTTGATTCGCAAATATATTTCGATATCGTAAAAAGTTTTCTTGATTATGAAACTGTAATAAAAGTGACTATCGTAAATGTCACAAAGACCGAAAAAAAATATTATTACTTATATAAGAGTAGTGGTTAAAATCGATACCTGCGTATGTCTTCATCGTCCGATAATCGTAAATTAAGGTCCAACTCTGGTTTAACTGAGCGTAAAAACTGTGAGCGAGAGATTGAGAGTTCATGTTACTCCGAAAATGTAAAACGAAAAAGAGTTCAGTGCTTCGATTGTGCAAGAGAGACAGAAGTATGGTTGATGTCAAAGAACTAAAGAATTACGAACTAGATATTTGTAGATACAGCCAGGATGTCTCAGTGAGGAATTAATTTAAATCAGATTAATGACAGCATATCGTTGACGATGAACTTGGAGGCTTTAATCAATCTAGAGGAAGATTGATCGCTTTTTTTACTCGTCAATAAATTTTTGCGGCAAATTCCAATTTACAAAATGTCACGAACTGAGTTGACACGTTCAATCATGTTTTTTTTTAATTGCCTTTGTCAAACAGTGTCCCGAACCTTAATCTTTGTCAACGAGAAGGCGATGAGCTAACCGGAACGGGTTTTAGAGTGGGACGGGACGACTGCGCCCGCGCATGACAAGTGACCGGATTAATGCATTTTAAACGAAGAAGGCTTAATTTTGATCTCGAATCCCTTAATTGAATGAGTCTTGTTTTTTTTGGAAAAGGATTTTTAGTAGTCACTTTCGAGTTACTTATGTATGAGTCAAGCCGCTTCAAGTATACTAAAGATTGTGTTCATATCGGCTTTGACTAATATCGACACAAGGTCTAAGCTTTTAGGGCTTGACAAGTTCAAAAATGATTTAAAGGATTTGACAGGTTAGTTCGACCCAAATTCCTGGAATACCCGCTAAACCCTAAAACAGCAACAGTTCGAAAGTGAACGGTCTTCGTGCGGTTTATCTCTTCAATGACGTTTATATCTTCCCTATTAAAGAAGTTAACAACAATGTTTCCACTGCACTAAAGATCTCCAATCTGCATATTGCCAATAAAATGAGAATTTATTTCGACTCTATTTAGAGTTTATAGCTTTCGATGCCTGCATACAAATGTATAAAACCAGCAAACAGGACCATCAAAGATGTTTTAACCGACAAGAATTGTTCAGAATCTCATAGTGACAAAGTAATTGATATAGATATAAGTCGATGAGCACCAGTAAAATAAATTACAATTTATAATCTATTTATCACTCGGTTTTTTAGGGTTCCGTAGACGGATAGTTAGACCCTTGACCTGAAACACATCATCGTCACTCTGCTGCCCAAATCTAATGTATTTGAGGTTGATGTAGCATATCTTTTTTTTCCGTATGTCTCCACTTCTCTTCTTATCGTGTGGTTAGTGACTTACCTGGTGTCAGAGTTTTAAAGCCGCCCATGGGCAGGCATGCCGGTTTCCTTCACCGTTTTTGAAGCAAGTGATAATTATACAAAACGCACATGAATTCGAAAAGTCAGAGGTGCGTGTCTTAGTACGTCTACACTAGCCGCCATCTCAGTATTCATCCCCTTCTTAGCCTTATCATCTTTCACAAAATCCATCCATCACTTCTTCCCTTAACATGAAACTATCATCATACGAAATTGTGTATATTAATTAGCAGTTACTTTTATATGGAAAATATCGATACGGTATTAACCCAAGATTTTAAGCTATGATTCTATCTAACATGTAGATGGTATAAATGTAGATGTAGTAGTAACCGGGGGTTTAGATTCATGATAAATTATAGCCATGAATTGATTCCTAGTACTTATTAATTACTCACTCGCATTAAATTCGCTACTTTATCATTTAATGACGGGATTATATTAGTACCTACTGTGCAATCTCCTAAGCAATGGCTTCTTAATAACATATTCAATTTATCCTACCACGAAATTAAATAGCTACACATTGGTAGCCGTTATTGAACTAACGTTTTTTTACGAGTTTGTATTAAACATTAAATTATCGTCACAAGGCAGATTATGAGAGATTTAAAAGCATCCCCAATGCCTCTTCAATTGCAATTAAGTTTTTGTGACTGTAATCATCAATTCAACAGTCCTTGTCGAATCTCCCAAAAATCCTGTGAATTAAGCGTATCATTATCGCTTTCTATAACTTAATTTTCGTTATTAAGACATTCAACAATGAAATCAACAGAACCCAGACTCCCTTCAAACTCAATCTTGCTCACATTTTTATCCATACCCAAGCCACCAACTACTCGTGCCTTGTACTCAGCTTAATGATTGACGATCTCACATCCACCTCGATATCCATTCCCGCTGAGTGTAGAACTATCGCCAACATTTTAATAAATAACCCCTTTGCCTTCACTAATAGCGATAATTCCTTCGCTACAAGCATCCGATATAAATCGAGCGATTTATTTACACGCATTGTCAGTTGTTTTAACTGTATATGAAAGAATTAATGTATTGATATTAATTTTGTTAAACGTGTTGACCTTCTTGTTATTAATTTTATGGTCATAAGTCTTTATTACGTGTTTTTTAAGCGGGCGAAATTTTCGATTAAGGTGTCGTTTGGTAATTTCTTTATTAAGTTGTGGTAAAAAATTCGTGGTAGGTCGCTGTTTAATAAGATTTTTATTGAGATTGTTTTTGTATGCAATATATTTTCTGCCCATTATTTCAGAAACATGAATCATTGAATAAGTTTTAGCATCTTATCTGCTATGTTTACCACCATCTTACCATTCTCCAACCAAGGAATTTCTATTCCTCTTCCCATCTCATTCTTTATCTACCCTCTCGTTCTAACGGCATATTTTCTCTTTCCCAAATCACCATTATTAGACAAAGCATCAGTTCCATCTATCAATTTCATCGAAACTATCCCGAGAAGCCGAAGGTGTATCGATCGACAGTCCTCTATAATTTTTTTCCGATTGGGAACCAGTTCAATCGATGATCGATGAAAAAAAGCCGTGGGTCGGTTTCGATTGATCCGGTCTCTATCGAGATTGAGACATCTCGGAACGAGTTCCGCCCGCCTGCGCAGGCGCCGCCCTAAGTGATAAGAGATTATCGGGAGATCGTAAATTACTTAATTTCACAGCGGCTCGACTTATCTTTTCCGAAATTGGGAAGTTTTTACTCTTTTATTGGCAGATGTTTGTTAGAATTTTATTTTCATATCGTGACTGATTTTATGAATTTCCTGTAGGTGGTACCTGAGTATGTCAAGAGCATTAAAGAAAACTTGCACCACAAATCACTTAATGCGTTTAGTGCTAAACGTATTTAAAACATCGTTCGGTCTCTGCCAACTCAAACATAGGCTTAATAGACTGTAGATTTGTAGACCATTTTCAATTTTGTTAAGTACTTGGTACTTGTTGACAGGTCTACACTGTTGTTCTATAACACTGTTGTGTAATTTGAAAACATTGTAAAAGCCATTTTATTTTTAAAAGGGGTAACCGTGGAGTTTCTCGCCGGTTCTTCTCCATAGGAAACGACCAATTGGAACCGTGCACCTAGGTTTTCACGTTTCATAAGTGCCCTTGTAGGTTTATGTGAAATAAAATATGTTGATTTGATTTGACAAAAATGGAACGATATTTTAAATACGTTTAGTGCTAAATGCTTTAGTGATTTGGGGTGCACACGTGTCTAAAATCATCTTATTTTAACAACTCAACAAATTGTAACGTATTTCTATTTTCTTAATTTCCCTCGGGAATCATCGCATTTCCGAATACAAACGAATGCTAATTTCCATGTCCATCAATTATTAAAATCTTGTATAATAATTTGAATTCAGAACTAAGTACGTTATCGTTGTTTTGTTTGATTTTCGTGTGAACAATATAGAGCTGTAAAACTATTTTCCTATCTGTCATGCCTGCGACTTAAGCGGCTTCCCTACCATTTTTAAAATAAATTACATTAAGTTAAAAGAGTATTAACAACTCTATATACTTCCAAGTCGATTGAGCGTATCCGGTCTGCACCAAGTGCAAAGGGCCACTGATAGAAATCCGATAACTGACGAAACACGAAGTTTGCCGAGGGACATTAAGAACATAGGTGTACTGTACTGTCTTGTCCATCGTTGTTACTGGGCCATTTGCAGCAAGAGATCTTTAAACAGTAGATCATGATAATTACATTACTCTCTCTCCGCTTTCAGCTACCGCTGTCGCTTACTCTCACAACTTATCCCATCAACCCCACCCACGCCAGACATATTATACTTACCAAAATACTCAGCGGAGTTTTTAATCATGTCTCGATAAGAATAATTGCTCGGCGCTTTGGTCTATTGCCTTATGTCCAAGTAATTGGCGAAGCTGATTGCTAAAATGTTTTCATTATGATTTATCGGCTTTGATGAATAATAATTGATTGATTGGAAGTTGTTCTTGTGTTTATTGGTATTTGGTGAAGTTTTTGGAATGATGACGGTGACGCCCCAGAAGGACATAATACTGACCTTATTGGTGATGTTCTTCAGAAAGGTCAGGTGCTTAGTACTTGTAACCGGCGTGCATGTATGCCCAGATGTATGAACGTAAACGAGGCAAGGAGTTAGGAGTGTAGTAGGTGGCGTTCTGTAGTTTCTTGGCTCCCATGGGAAAAAGACATGATTTTATGTATGTATGCAGTGGTAAAGTTTCTGAAAAATTGTTCTTTTTACTTGTTTTTTTTTCATTAGACCATTGTTAAGACCAGGGTTGTTGTTTAAGAAAGAGTGCGTATCTCAATTTATTCATAATATTTCGTCATATTTTATTCATTTTAGATTGAAAAGTTTATGGTTAAGTACATAATAAATTATTATAACTCCCAATTAGTAACATATAATTATTAAATTTTCATAAAACCTAACAATCGTTGTTTTATAAATCCTGTTAAGTTTACTTTTAACTAAGCGTATAAAACAAGTCATAAATTTTAATAACATAATATATAATTAACAACATCGTGATGCTGTCATTTGCTTATTTTAATAATTTATTAATAACTATCCGTGTGAATTAGATGCAGGTCAATAAACTTTATTGTTAAATGAGAGTTTCATTTGACGTCAAAGATATTGTAGATAATAATAGTAACGATATGGACTTTGGTCGTATTTATTACAGTAGAACTAATTAAAAAAATATTGCAACTCCAGATAATGATGATTCAGATGAGGTCGACGAAATCGGCAGAGATGAAGGTATAGGTAAGATGAATTAAGTCCGCCTTTGTACCTTTTGTAAAATAAATAAATGTTAAGGAGATGATGTATCCACTTTATATGCAATCGGTCTATTAAACTATGGCACTACATTAACGCCCATAGACGTCATAACAATTAAACTTCTATCGTTTCTCCTTCAGTGTCCGTGATAGCGTTAATGGACTTACAGTCCCACTCTCATTAGTTATTCAGCAAGAAATTTCTCCACAAAATTATTGATTAAATAACAGACAGATCTGACCATAATATTAAAGATACAAGAAAAAAAAAGGAAAAATAATGCACTCCCCAGTAATCACGACTAATCCCGAGGCAGTAATCAATTTTAATTTAATAAACTACAATACAAAATAATCTACGACTACAATACTGTCAAATTATTGATTAATTAACTAATAAAACTGTCTGTACGAAATATTAATAACCGAAATCTTCTAATGCCGTGTCACCATAGCACTGTAGGATGCATAAATCATACTGCACTGTGTTTCAAAATCTGTTCGGTTCGGTTCCAAGAAAGTTAATTAACAAGTTAACACATGTTTTTGTGTAGAAACGCGAATTTTTCACCATGTGGTGACAGTGGCGGCGAAATTGGAGATCCTGGGTGTATTGTTGGACATCTGCTTTCGAAGTTTTGAGTCTGTGTATTTTTTATTGTTTTTGCAAGCTGATTTTGGGAATGAAAAGGGAACTAGAAAGTTCTTTCATAAGATTAATTACTATGTTGTACTCGTGCATTCGGGGAAAGGACGGGATTAATGAATCACCACCCTTCAGACATCATTAATATTTTTGAGGTTTAAGATACAATAATCCTCACATGAGAATATTTAAAGTCAATATATTACTATTACAGAAACTAGACATTTGCGAAATAGCATAATCAGCCTATAATGTTCCCACTGCTGGGACACAGGCCTCCTCTCAGTGAGAGGGAGTGGCCCGCAATCTAACACACGGGCCAACTGGTTGGTAGATGTCACATGACTTCGAAATATTTGTACAAAAAATATTTTTGAAAACTAAACTTATTTTAGACCACCATTCACAATGTTGAACTTACTCACACATAAACCATATGCCCTTAACTTTCCCGTAAAAAAGGACCAAAAATATTAACGAATCGGGATTCAAACGCATATCGTTTTCTCTCATTAGCAACCGCGAATAAATCGCCTGGTGACAGTTTGTGGCTTATTTATGGGCTCCAACAAAGACTACAATGCTCCAACAAGTACCCAAAATCTGATTTATTTATTCATACGTTTGAATCAAAACGGGACATAGTCATGACCTTTATTTATACAATTTTATTTACGTCTCAATTCAAAATTGCGGCGTTTTTGAATATTTTGTTTTTTATAGCTCAATTTTGTTATCATTGATTTATTAAGTTTATTGATGTTTCAACAGTGTCAAGTGTCATATAGTTGTTTTCAAATTAAAATTTCTTATTTATTTCGTGTGAAATCTTATGATTCGTTTTTGATCTATCTATACTACAAACATATTATTATATATTTATAAATAATATTATATTATATCATAAATAATATAATAAAGCTGAAGAGTGTGTTTGAAAGCGCAATTCTTGAGGAAGGTTATAGGCTATTTAACATCACGCTACGACCTTTGGGAGCCGAGCAAAAAGAAAAAACCGACCAAGTGCGTGTCGGACCACGCACAATTAAGGATTCCGTAGTTGGGATGACTTTATCCCAAATACAAACTTAACATTGTAGTTGAATACATGTTCTCCCATACATTACAACTGCAAATGTAAGTTTGGACGCACATTGAAAGATTTATTTTAAGGCCACAGACTTCTTATAGGTTTTTTTTTTAAATTTATGAGTAAAGAACCATCCACTGTACTTTTTTTTTTTTTTAGGCTCAGTAGTTTCGGAGATAAGGGGGGAATGGTCATTTTTCATCTATTTTCATAACTATCTTTAAATGTATTTATTTTAAAATGTTTTAGTAATTTATATTTGAAATTTTCGCAACAAGTCCTTTCATTTGATATGTCACACGGTACTTTTGAGAAGTATTTAGTAGTTTTTTTTTTTCTTATTTGCTCCCCAAAAGTGACCCCCATATTCAAAATTCATTTATTTACGTTTCACTTCCGTGTTTGGGTCACAGAAATATATGTATTTCTGTGACCCAAAAACGGAAGTGTACCAAATTTCAACTCAATCGGTCCTTTAGATTCGGAGCAAATTGGCTGCGACAGACTGACACACAGACAGACAGACACACAAATAATCCTATAAGGGTACCGTTTTTGCCTTTTGAGGTACAGAACCCTAAAAAGTCAGTATTCATTGAACGACATACAAAAGTTAAACCTTTTGCGTTGCCTTTACAAGTCTGTTACAAAGTTTAAATTAATAAAATCATTGTTGTACACGAGTTGTAATTCATATTAACTGATTAACTTGTTAAAGTTAATTATGACAGCCTGAGCACGATGTTTATCTTTCAAGATTTTACAACGAAGTGAAATAAAACACAGAGAAATGCAATGGAATCTAAAAATAAAATAATTACCCCATTCTATTCCTGTGAAACAGTAATTAAAGTGTTCGACCCTTAAAAGTAATTAAGTGAAACAAAACCGGAAGTGCACGCATATGTGCACAGCTTGACGGTTTTGAGTTACTTTTTCTCCATCTCTTTCTAACAAATCTAAACAACCAGTATAATTTGACCGCACGACGTAACCTTTTCGGGAGGTAGCAAATATCACCAAATGTTGGTTGGTTCCCCACACAGTAAATTTGTGTCAATATTGTGACGCCCAATTATGGTTTTGAACTTAATTAGTGAGGTTGTTAAGTTAGAGCTCAATTATCAGAATGTTTTGTAAAAAAGAAGTTCTGTTAGGATCATTACATGCTAACTTCTGAGACAAGATGATTACACTTAATTAATTCAGTGTTAAAACATACATTACACAAAAAACAAGCATCAAAAGTTGAAGGATGAAGAACACTCAATTTCGTAGCGGAAAACCAATTTAGAAAAACATCTTATGCCAAATTTTAGTTATAATGTTAGGGGGTAAAAAGTTCCCTGGGCGTCTGGAATTGCAGGCCGATTTCCGGTCACCGTAGGCGCGGGCTTGCGGACGGTGAGCAATGGGTAGCTCGCTCCGATAAGGACTCAGGCCCGGGTCGACGGCGCATTGTGTTCCACACGCGCCTCAAAGAGATGCCAGCAGAATTGACGGGGTCCGCTAGGGCCGATGCCTGCCGGGGTTGCAAAGAAGTCCGAAAGGGAGATTGTGGCCCCCGGTAACATGGCAACTGAAGGAACATGGGTGGGTTTTAGTCAGTAAGAATCTGACACATCCTCCCGCTCCGTCCATATCGGGAGAAGTTATTTGATAATTTCTCACCCCAAAAAAAGGGGTGTAAAAAGTTAGGATAGATAAAAGAATATAGTAACTTTTTTAAGTCCTAGGGCAACGAAAAATTTTCAAAACAGGCTAAATTAATCGACTGAGCAAAAAAAAGTCAAAACCGACTTTTTAAAAAAACCTTTTTCAAGCTTAACTAACTACACATAACTAATTTAAAATTGACTCAAACCCAGTAGTGCTTCAAATCACAGTTCTAAACCACTTCCAAGAAAATTATAATAAAAATAAGAAAATAAACGAGAAACGTTTATGAATAAATCATCAGCGATCATCTCGCGAAACACAATCAAAAAGGACCATTAGACAGAGATAGAGATATTGACGTTGATCAAGAGTGAGGGAGAGAGGTGTTACTAGTTCCTCAAAGCTGTAATTATGCTGTTAAGAATATAATTTCATGTTGTTAAAGCGATGTATGCGTCACATTATAGAGTTTTATTTTGTTTTAAGTTTATTAAGACGTTTTCATAGTCGTTTGCACAGTGCGTTTAAAACTTGCAATGAGGTGAAAAATCTTTATGATAAAATAAATAATTGATATTTTATTGACAGCAGTAGCCATACCTAACTAAAAATATGCTTACATTTGTAATAATGGTTTCTATTGTAAAGTGAATAACAAAAAATTGAAAATTCCTAAGAGGCGAGCAAATTCGAAAATTCATGAATAACATGTTGTAGTAAAGTTATTATCCAACCTACACACGCAGATGAAATTATAGGCATTCTTATTTTGCTTTTGAAATAATTGTTAAAAGGTTCACAAGTCTATTATAGGCAGTATAATTTGTAATTTCCGTTGCTATTATTATAAGAACCTTATTATCGAAGGCTCTAAGATAAACACGCATCAATACATCTCATCGCGCTTATCAAATATATTCCTCTAATCACATAGATTAACCTTATTCTTTTTACATCCACTTTATGCATCTTTTTTTAACAATTTAAGATCTTTCAATCAACCCGAACTCCATCAAAAATTAAATGACGGGTGTATCTTTATCATATCTTTTTTTAATTCCGTGAACTGGCATCAATCCTTGCACCGACTACCTGCGATCGCACTCCTGCACCACCTTTGATCACAGTGTAAAAACATCGTTAGTAAACAACGTTTGTTTTTTGCAGTGTCCTAACTAATGATCGTACTAATCGTTTTATGACATTGATGGTTTAATGAGAGCAGTTTTTTCCTGTGAATTTTAACGCGGACTGGGCGGTACCGGTTTTGTCTAGTAGTGTTGGAAATTGGGTGCCAAATGGATTTTTTCGGCGTCCGTTGTCTCAGGTTCTTTTATTATTCCTGTAATTATGTATATGGGAAAATGTGTCAACGAGGTCTAAAAAAACCGATATTTCTAATCCCACTATCACTCGTATCCGAACCAAAAGTCTATAATTAAACACAGAAATATGATTTCCTTTAATATTCAAAATGGTGAAGCCGTAAAAAATATCTACGCCGCCATTACAAATTCACGTCGTAACGCCTTCATCTCGCCGCACATTCGAATAACAACCAAACTCATAATTTACAACGAGTCTCATTAGTATACGCTGTTACAAAGTCACTACGCGCTCGGCCAAAGACGCCGCCCAACAAAGCCATTGACATTCATATATTAACGCTAAACGTGACCACGAAACCACTAGATATCGAACATCGAAATATACTAATTTTACGCCCAATCGACTCAGATAAAAATTAATACATCAATATCAAATGGAGTCTGATCGAGACCTATCGATTTTGATACAAAAACGAGTTCGCTCGGACGCACCGATCGTTCGACATTCGTCTGTACGAAAAAAGAACTTAAAGACAATTTTCGAATGAGGTTTTTGCGCGCAGTTACCACAATGTCGTTAGGGTGACCATAGCCGGGTAATGGAATTCGTGGCCGGGTCGATTGGCCTCAAATTCGATCGATGATATTTTTTTTTTCATTTCAAAGGACACGAATGTCGTTTTCCGCCGGTTCTCATGACGATGAAGACATAAAAATTTGGGAAGTTGAGCGGCGCGTCAAAAAGAGACCACATACGTTATATTCGTGGGATTTGGGTATTATTTTCTTGTTGGGTCGTTCTTGCGTTTGCAAAATTGTTGGCCGCTGACGCCTTTTGCATCAACCTATTATTTTTGGGTAAATCGCCCGCCTTGGAGCCGGCAAAGCGTGATCAACAAATCAAGTGGTTTGGGTGTTGCTGTTTTTTTATTTGGAACCCGCCGCGTGTTTGTTTTCGTACGTTGGAGATGTGATTATTATGGAAATTTGTTACTTAAACACCGCCTCCTCGATGAAGGATAGATTTTAATATGGATGACTAATATCTTTGTGAGTGTAGTGCTTAATCGATTTATGTTTGGGGTTTTAAAAAACTGAGAACGGGCAATGAGATCGCCTACGCATTTTTAGTACAGAAAATAAATATAAATGATCATTGCAAACCGACTTAATCATTTTAATTGTTTCATAATTTATTTATTATAACATAACTCTACTTTTTACTGTATCCAACCATTGCAAGGCAATGAGGTGACTGACAAGCCTCAAGTCAACATCTCTCTATGGAACAGAATTCACTCGCAAAAAGTAGTTAATCACCAACACTTTACATTGAATGCTTGTCTATGCAAATACAGCAACAGCTCCATGTCCAGGCACACCACATTATGTAGGGTGCCCAATTAGTGGCGACATATTAGGACATTCCCAATTTAGTCAGCATAAAATCTGTTCCCGCGAAATAGCTCGTAAAAGACATCCGGTACCACATTAATCACATACGGTGCTAAGCGGCCACTTTATATTCAAAATGGTCTCCACACGGTGACAACTCAATCTCATCTTATTACGGACAAGATGACTAAGGCCAGGCTAATTTGTGGCCTTTGGAACGGTCTATGAAGACATTATGGTTTATGTTTATTGGAATTAGATAGCTTTGGTTTTTGACGTTAAGATTCAATAGGTATTTATAATTTTAAGATTTTGGTCTTTTGGTACGGCTATGGATAAATAGATTAGTGTCATTTCGTTTTAAATGAATATTAAATCTTTAAGTTATATCTTAATCAATATAAGTATGTGTTCTTCTTTATTAGCTAATAGTTTACTTAATGTATCAAATTTTAAGTTATATTTATCGTTTTGTTTCAGGTTTAGAGTACTTAAGTGCAGCCAGGAGTTTACACCCCGAGCTGCATGCTGGTAGCACGCTAGCCAGTCAGGACTTCCAACTTAGTTTAGAAGGTAAGATAGCTTCCTTTATTCTCCATTTTTCACTTTCTCCCCTTCTTAGATTTACGGTCGTGCATTACTAGCTTTTTCAACATAGAAGATGGACTTTAGACGTTTTAAAACCTAATTCTTGTCATGATAGTTCTTTTCTTTTGCAGTAGTTTGCTAAGATTTACTACAAAAATTATACTGGTCTTGTTTCCATTATCTGAAACGACATTATTTCATTTACCATGTTTTGATACATATACCTACGCATCGATTGCTGTAAATCTTACTTTTGTCACAGATTAATACAGATGGGACACTCCGTAAAATCATTGAAAAAAAAGCGACTCTTGCTACGATATAATAAAGTACAATACAGGTCGGACAGCGCTAATCACCTACAGTTATATTCAGCTAGAAGTTGCCTCTCTTTCTATCGCGTAACTCTTAGATCTTCAGACTACGTTACACTCACTGAATTGGCCCGACAAGTCGAGCCCGCCGCATAATTGTAGCTTCATACCTTTGTTTCCTTCATATCTTTGCTTTTGAGAACACAATTCTTCAGTTATCACCCAAAAGACCTTGTCCGCTAATCGAATCTTATCCTTAAATACAATTCCTAAGGACGTTTCTACAATAAAAGTTTCGGCATTAATAGAAGTCATATTTGTATCTTCCTTATGATTGATTGCTTTATTTAATGTGCGAACTTTATTAGCTTCTTATTTAGGAGCGTTTTATAGAATAATAGGTGCGTATAAGTTTATGAAGATATTGAAGGCTTCAAGAGCCTTGGTGTCCGAATAAAATATATTACGCCTTGGTGTCCGAATAAAATATATTCAGTTAGTAGTGAAAACTATAATTTCATACTTGAGTTTGATTTCCTAAGTCCTTAACTACAGGAGATTTTTGACTTTATAATATAATATAGGGTAACATGTAAGGGTCAACAAAATAAACCGACAAAAGTACGTAATCCAAGTTTGCTATAGGTAATCATTACGAAAAAAAAAAAAAAAAACATAACATAACATCACGTCTTGTTTCTCCGAAGGGATGGGCGCAGGTGTCCCTGTAGCAGGTTCACCTACATTTCACCAGATATATTTTAAGTCAGTCTATTGCCACCAATCGGGCACAAATCCAGACTCCGGGCTGCTACTGAGAAATTTCAGATAGAAAAACCCAATAATACTTTGCCCGACCCGGGAATAGAACCCAGGACTCGGCATCGGCTCAGCAGTAGCGCTTGCGACCACTAGACCAACGAGGCAGGCACATAATCAGCCTATAATATTCCCACTGCTGGGACATAGGCTTCGTCTCTTCGAGAGGGTGTGGGCTATAATCTACCACGCGGGCTCATTGTGGGTCGGTAAATGTCACATATCTTTGAATTTTTGGTTATAGGAAATGCCGGTTTCCTCTCGATGTTTTCCTTCACCGTTTTGAGTGCAGTGGTGATTAAATTATTTACACAACGTAAAGCACCTGCCTGGTTTCGTACCCACGACTCGAAACTCGTAAGTCGAGGCCGTTGCCACTGGGGCAATTACACTGCTCTAAAAAAAAAATTACTTTGCTACCGTACAACTTCAGTTAGATGTACACGCTTCAATTACCTACCTAGACTTCTCAGTGTCCCGGAAGTAATTTAGTCAACTTAATAATAGTAAATCGCTTGATATTAGTCCATCAATCATCTCTGTTATCTTTATGAAAATTACTATTCATAAGTCGATTTCCTTTAATAGTTGATTGACTTTTAAATAGCTCTTACTAAACACCACGTACAAGTAGCAATAAATTTTCATCACCTATTTCATTTAAATGTCAGTACTTGGTAGACCGAGCTCTGCTCGGGTGAAAAAAGATAAACATATCGTCCAAAAAATCTAATGTTGTATCACATTACCGAGGCTGTGAAAATAGAGAAAACTAATTTTCCCAGATATCAGACCTAGCTAGATCAATTTTTCGGCTCCGTAAACCCCTATATTGCAACTTTCATCGAAATCGTTAGAGCCGATTTCGAGAACGTGAGTTGAAATCTAAAAAATAAATATATATACAAATATTGCTCGTTTAATAGTATAGGATTTAGATTTCCCCTTGTGCCTTTGAAAGCACGTTCAACCATTGGTTCCGACTGTCATTCGTAGACCTTTGATAGTCATTACGGGTAGTCGAAAGCCCGAAAGTCCAATAGCCAGTCTTATCAAGGGGTATCAGCTGCATCCGGATTGATAAACTGGAAGCCGACCTCAGCATAGTTGCAAAAGGCTAGACAGATGACGATGACGACTCATTTTTTTTTTTCTTAACTTCAGGATCAAGAATAGCCTCACCAACTCGGTTAAGGCTATCAGGAGGAGCTATTGGGGCATCTGCTAACCGGAAAAGAGCTGTTTCCTGGAGTCCATATTCAGCCGAGTCTCTAGACCTGGCGGCCGTTATTAGGGCGTCCCCTGCAAGTCTTGCTGTCAGAGCACCCTCAGCCGCTTCCACGGGCAGCTATGGACATCTTAGTGCCGGTGAGTTTGAAGATCATTGGCACTGTCTTGGTACTTATTTTGTAGTTATTTTTCATTTCTGGTCATGTATAAAATAACCTATGTTAAGATGTATAATTTCTTCTAATACCTTATTAACACTTTCCTCCTAATGTCGCTCTCATATCCAAGATGTCAAACTATTTTTGTAATGTGCGTTTGGTGCAATTAGGAAAAGGCCTATGTCTAACAATGGACTATTAAAAACCGTTGCGAATTTAATAGTTTATCAATAAACTGATTTAAAGACCTTTGGAGCGTTTATAATAGCGCATAACTCTTAATACTATATTTTCATTTGAGCAGTCATTTTCTTAGTTTTTCAACTCCTAATAATATTATAACAACTTCATATATCTTTATTTCCAGGCGCCATTTCTCCAGCACTTTCCCTCTCCCACGCGTCTCTTGCGCAGCAGTTGTTGGCGCGAGGGGGGGTAGTGGGTGGTAGTGGGGTGTTAGCAGGTGGGGTCCTGATGGACCCTGCCCACCAGCAGGCTGCGGCGGCCGCGGCACACCATGCGGCTCACGCGCACCTTGTGGCGGGGATTCATAGGTAACAGACAATAGCTAAAAATAAATTAAAAATAATCTCAGAAACGAGTTATATTGAATACTCGATCAACAGCCTTGTTCGTCTTGTAACTATTTAAAAAAATGTTTTTACAAACAACACAACAACAACAACAACAACGATACAACGATTAAAGCAAAGAAAGAAAAGACCGCGTCTGTGGTCTAGCCGTTAGACCACCTGTCTCAGGGTTCGAAGCCCAGTGGGAGCAAAATTTTCTGCTCGGTGTGGTTGGTAGCTTATTTTAAGACCGCCTGGCTAGCTACCACTATCTTATTTAAGTCTGTTGCCATAACAACAAGGTTGTTATGTTTTGGCAGTTAGAGGTAAGATAGCCTATTCCTGTGTGGTTGAGGATTCCGGGTGAAGCTCGCTGCCACCTTCGGATAGATCATCACTTACCATTAGGTGAGATGCAGGCCAAGAGCTTCAACGTAGTGGTTAAAAAAAAAAGACTCCTGACTTAAGAATTCTGATATATTTCAAAGTGAACCATTATTATTATAATTAATGTGAGCAAAGCGTTCACTTGTGAAATATATGTCTCGACCAAAAAGACCTTTAAAGCACAACTCGTGCTTAGAATCTATAATATTATTAAAATATTTACTCCAACGCCGCCGGTAGCAATTACTCGCATGACCGCACACTTTGACCTTTCAAGTCCTCATCAGCATTATGAGAATTTGGTCTTTCGATACGATTCTTATCTTTTAAAATATCTGGTTTTAGAACATTCTTTAAGCTTTTTCAGAGTTCAAAACCTTACTGATATGCCAGAAATTCTCAGATATATGACTAAGCTAGAAAATTACTCCATGATGTCAATGTATCGGAATTTATCGGACCCCGATTTGGTTGATTAATGATCAAAGTTTACCGGCTCTGACATAGTTTATACAAGCTGTTGTTATCTTAGACTATAATGTGTGGGTACTGCTTCTTTGCTGTTATTAAATTCATGCGGATATGGTTGAAAATACTAGACATTTGTAACTATAAAAGTGTATGCTAGTACTATGTTTACCATTATTGTCGGTCATCGAAGTTGATTGGGGCTTAGTCAGAGATTTATCTTTATCTCCTTGATTTAATCTTTGCGCTAGATCTATATCACTATTGCGCTTGATGTACCTCATTCATATAGATCTGTTACACAGATAAACAAAATTTAACTTTTTTTTAAGAAGTTTTTAAACTGTTTCTTAGTAATTTGAGTTCGCTGATTTCATATCTATTCTCAGTTTTTTTCTAGCAGCTCTAGTTTTTGTGATACAGGTACTTCTTAAAATTTTGTAACGCGGGTTATTAATAATTTTTTTTAGTGCAAAATATGATTAAATTCCATAAATAAATCGATATGTTTACATTAAGAAGAACTTGCTTAAATGATCTAAATAGTTTTTGTGCTGTTTGTGGTGAATATATGTTTCGAGAATGTCGTTTAAGTGCATCTGACTTTATAAAAAAGGCCTTCTTGGACTTCTTTGGATATATTTCCAAGGCACGCACCTCTGACTTTCCGGATTCGTATGCGTATTCATTTTAATTAATTATATTTGCTTCAAAAACGGTTAAGGAAAACATCGTGAGGAAACCGGCTGGCATGTCTAAGAGATATTATTTCTTGACGGTCATGTGAAGCTAAGTCAGAGGCCCATGAGCGGCTTTAAAACTCTGAAACCAGGATAATCAGTAACCACACGAAAAGAAGATAGATCTGTTTCGGGACTTACCTTATTTGGACGGATCGGAAACATCTTGTAGTAAATAGTTGGGTCGGTAAGTTCCAAAATATAGGTATTCCTCATCTAATGTAGTGCGTATTGGTAACGTAATGGAAGTGGATGACGATACTTACTAACTACTCCCTATCTTTCTCGCTCTTAAATAAAATTGTCCTACGTTTTGTCACTAGATCTCATATATCATCCCCAACACAACTCCTGATGGGTCCAGTGGATGTACGGCCAGGGTTGACGCTGGACGGCACGCCACCCCAGCATCTACAGCAACCACCACAACAACCTGAGGTCACTAGTGTCATGGAGGCTGATAGGTAAGGACTGAAGGACCATTTTTTTTAAGCATAGAACAAGAAAAATAAATATTAAAAAACCGGCCCAGTGCGTGTCGGACTACGTACAATGAAAGCTTCCGTAGTTGAGATGAATTTATTTATCCCAAGAACATACTTAACGTTGTAGTTGAAAAACATGTTCTCCCATACATTCCAAGTGCAAATGTAAGTTTGTACGCACAATATTGAGAGATTTATCAAGTTATTTTAAGACCATAGACTTCTTCTCGCAAGAAGCCCTTTCATTTAATATGTCACACGGTACTGTTAGCAAAATTTTCTTGTTTGCCCCCAAACGAGACCCCTATATTCAAAATTCAATTATTTACGTTACACGTTCGTGTTTGGGTCACAGAAATAAGAAATACATTGTGTACCACATTTCAACTTAATCGGTCCATTAGATTCGGAGCAAACTGGCTGTGACAGACGGACAGACAGACAGACAAACACATGAGTGATCCTATAAGGGGCCTGCTTTTTTTTTTGAGGTACGGAACCCTTAAAATAATTGGCAATATATGCGTAGAGGCGTAGACTCATATTGCCTAGTGGTCGCAAACGCGCAGGTCGGGCGGGATATTGAGTTTTTCCATCAGGAATTTCTCAGTAGCAGCCCGGAGTCAGGATTTGTGCTCGGTTGATGGCAATAGGTTTGCCCTCTTTTACATTGGTCTTGAACATAACTGGTGAAATATGGGTTTAATTAAAGTAAAAAAAAAGTGATGATGTGGATATATTTAGTAACCTGTTCCGCTTAGCTATTTCTAAAGAGTCTTAAAAAGACCCTGGAAGAAATCGACACGTGTTTCACCTCTGAACGAGGCGACCACACCAAGCACCGAGCGCAGACTCACTCTCTCGACTTGGTGTGGCAACACGCCGTGTTCGAATTTGCGACTAGTCAATCGTCATCCTGAGGATGCCTCATTGAGAGGTGAAACACGTGTCGATTTCTTCCAGGGTCTTTTTAAGACTCTTTAGAAATAACTAATCAGAACAGGTTACTAAATATATCCACATCATCACTTTATAATGGATTTCCGCAAGGTCACGCCTGAATCAATTAACTATCTTAATTAAAGTATACCTCTGCCTAACCTTTTGGAGAAAAAACAGTCATAATTTTATGTAATGTTACTAAGTATCAATCTGCCTAGCTTTTTCCCAAAAATGTTAGTGTCGACTGCCAGTCTAACCGGATGTAGCTGAATATCAGTATTTTACATGGAGCGTCTACCTATCTAACCTCCACAACCCAGTAACTGGGTAATACGACACCCCTTGGTAAGACTGGTTGTCAGACTTTCGGGCTTCTGACGACCTGTAACGACGGTTAAAGATCCACGAATGACAGCTAGGACCAACGGCTTAACGTGTTTTCCGAGGCACGGAGGAGTCTCGGTGTGTAAAGACCCACCCATCCACAGATCGACCCTAGCAAGCGTAGCTTAACCTGATGGATCGACCCGTGCGGCTGTTATTATTAAGCCACAGCTCCTCGCGTGTTGCAATTATGTTACTAAGTATGCCTACAGAAAAGCTTGAAGAATCTTCTATATTTAAACAATGACCTTTCTGTCTCCAGTGCATCAGGGATGACCCAGCGTAAGTCCCCACAGAGCCTGATGGGTCACCGGGACAACCACCACAGTAATAAGCCGTTATCAGCAGCAGCTGAGAGCACGGTCCATGACGGTCTCGATTCTAAAGATGAACCTGGAGATTTTATTGAGACGAACTGTCATTGGGTACGTATTATCTTTCTTTAATAATTATCTTAGGAATAACCTGCTTGACACGAGATGTCAGTTGCTTTATACACAAACTTTTTGGAATAAATTCTCTTAATGATGGTAAAAACCGCACATTAATCGTTGCGGAGAGAAGAACAACGCGGTCAAACAAAAAGCGACTTTTATTAATATAATAGTAGGTATAGATATAAAGATAAGGAAGAATATCAGTAGCAATTGCTCTTATTTTATTAATTTGTTGATTTTACCCTCAAGGCTCGTGCAAACTGGCGCAATATCGCGGGCGCTACAGGCAGCGCGTCCCTTGTAACGCCCGCGATATCGCGATGGTCTGCACGAGCCTTTAACCGTAACCTAATGGTTTTCCTTATTTCCTTTGAATGATTTTACATGATTAAAATGGTTAAGGAAAACATCGTGAGAAAACCGGCATGCCTGAGAGATAGTTCTCGACGCCATATGAAGGTGTAGCTGCAAAGGCTATGTTCCTTATCTTTTTATCTATGGTAACGTTTGCTTCTGGTATTTCTTTATCATCTAATTTTGCTTCGACTTTGATTTTGCTTTAAAAATTTGAATAAATAGTTGATTACCTATCTATTTCTTTCTCCAGGTGGACTGCAAGCTCGAGTTCCCAACCCAAGATGACCTGGTGAAGCATATCAACACTGACCACATCCACGCCAGTAAAAAGGCCTTCGTCTGCCGCTGGGTCGGTTGCTCCCGAGATGAAAAACCGTTCAAGGCTCAGTACATGCTGGTCGTGCATATGAGAAGACATACGGGAGAGAAACCTCATAAGTGCACGGTAAGTACGAGTATTTTCGTTTCTTGTTTTTACCGTTTCCTATAAACATAAACATAACATCACGCCTTGTTTCCCCGAAGGGTTGGGCAGAGGTGTCCCTGTAGCAGGCACACCCACATTTCGCCAGTTATGTTTAAGTCCCATGTAATAGGGGGCGAGCCTATTGCCTTCAACCGGGCACAAATCCAGACTCCAGGCTGCTACTGAGAAATTTCAGATAGAAAAACCCAATAACACTTTGCCCGACCCGGGAATCGAACCCAGGACCTCATGCTCAGCAGTAGCGCTTGCGACCACTAGACCAACGAGACCACGTTTCCTATAAGTCTTTTGAAAATAGCTATTAAAAAAAGAGCGTCACCGAGAGTTAGTGTCACTGACCTGAGTGTGACGGTTCAGTTTAGTTGACTGTTCAGAAAAACCGCAAAGTGCGCCTAAAGATGTTTTGCCTTCAAAAATGGTCTTTCGAATCAATGATCAGAAGGACCAAATTCTGTTGCCATACTTTTTCGTTATCAAGAAGACAATGAAAAATACAAGGTATTTCTCATACCGTATCAGAATTTACTAAGTGCGTATCGGACCTCGCAAAATGAAGGGTTCCGTAGTTGGGATGAATTTATCACAAATACAAACTTAACATTGTAGTTGAAAAACATGTTCTCCCTTAAATTCCAACTGCAAATGTAAGTTTGTACGCATAATATTGAGAGATTTACCATGTTATTTTAAGACCATAGACTTCTTATATGATTTCCTGTAATCTAAGGGTAAAGAAACATTCCCCGTATTTTTTCAAAATTTTAGGCTCAGTAGTTTCGGAGATAAGGGAAAATGTATTTATTTTAAAATTATGGAAAATATATATTTGAGATCCTCGCAATAAGTCCTTTAATTTGATATGACACACGGTACTGTTTGAAAAATTTTGTTTTTACAGACACAAGTGATCCTATAAGGGTTCCACTTTTTCCTTTTGAGATACGGAACTCACAAATCACGGAAATCACAATAAAATTATGTCATGTAATGCTAATGTTCCAAAATATTTTTTCTTCAGTTCGAAGGCTGCTGCAAAGCCTACTCGCGGTTGGAGAACTTGAAGACCCACCTTCGAAGTCACACGGGTGAAAAACCTTATACCTGTGAATACCCTGGATGTGCGAAGGCGTTCTCGAATGCTAGTGATAGAGCCAAACATCAGAACAGGACGCATAGCAATGAGGTATGTTCTAATTTGATAAGGTATTTATAGTTCACTCGTAAATTCCATTGATCATCAGTCTGCTACTGCAGGAGCAGGCTAAGAAATACCAGCCACACGGGTCGATCCATCAGGTTAAGTTACGCTTGCCGGGGTTGGTCCGTGGTTGGGTGACCATCTTTAGAAAGAAAGAAAGAAAAATCGATTATTTGTGGTAAACATGACGCAAAAAAAAGTTTAGAAGTTTATATACTAAGACTCCTCCGTGCCTCAGAAAGCACGCTAAGCCTTTGGTCACGGCTGTCGTTCGTGGATTTTTGACTATCGTTACGGTTCGTCAGAAGCTCGAAAGTCTGACAACCAGTCTTCCCAAAGGGGTATCTTATTACTCAGTTACTGGTTTGTAGAGGTCAGATAGACATTCGCTCCATGTTAAATGCTGATATTCAGCTGCATCCGGTTAGACTGGAAGTCGACCCCAACATAGTTGGGAAAAGGCTAGGCAGAGCGATTGATCAGTCTTCTGCTGGAAATAGATCTCTCCTAAGTTGCCGCAGAATGGACCAACATTTCGAGCATGTAAAGACAACAGAAGAGTTTGAATAGTACCTAGACAAGATGTTCAAAGTTTTGACTAGACAGCCCACGCACAATATGTAAAACTTGCCTCTCTTGCTAATTGTACATTGTGATTTAAAGATACTGAATTAAAGGCTTTTTCCCTTTCCAGAAACCCTACGTTTGCAAAGCACCAGGATGTACCAAGAGATATACGGACCCCTCTTCATTACGAAAACACGTCAAGACCGTCCATGGAGCTGAGTTCTACGCCAGTAAGAAACATAAAGGTAAATATTACAATATTATGATCTTCCTTTTAGGACTTCAAAAAGGAGGAGCTTATGTATTCGTTGTGTCTTATTTTAGGCGACATTAGAAATCTTATAAACAGTCACCATTAGAAAAACAATGCAGAAGAATCCATGTGTGGATATATCGACTTTCAAGTTAGTTATCCTAGGACCCTAGGTTTTGTTCACTGGGTCTGCGTCTCTTAAACGACTCACCTGTTACCTTCCATTCTCCAGGTTGTAGCCGTGGTGACGACTCGGCAGAATCTGGCGGTGGTGGTGCAGGATCTTCCCCGCGGTCAGAAGAAGGAGGAGTTCCCCTCGGCGTGCGCGGACACACGTCATCAGCGTCCGTCAAGAGCGAGAGTCCCGCGTCACCCATACCGCATGGGTTACATACTCCTGCTCATCAGGTATTTGGAAAATCTATATTAGCTCGAAGTTGATGTTGATGAAAATTATTGGGGAGATAATCTTTTTGGATATGAAATATCAGTGGTCTTTTCTTCGGACTTAAAGTATTCTCGAAAAATAATCTGAAAAACAGTATTGAATTGAACTGGGGTCCTGTTGAACTGTTTCCCATTAGTTCTGATAAAAACTCAAAGGAGTACGTCTTTCTAGTATTTGTTTAGTATTCTTGAAATATATAAATAAAAACTGGTAACACATTCACCACAGACTGTTATGTAGAAAAATTCAGCTTATGAAAAGGATTTGATTACCATTAAAATAGTTGTCTTGTTTCATCCATCAGTTATCGGCTCAGTGTGGTGGGGAGCTGGACTTCGGAGGCTCTGGTCTCGGAGGGTTTGGAGACGAGAACGGTGCACCCTACTTCAGATTAGATGGAGAGGTAAGTCCTGATAGTCTACATTTATAAGTGATCAATAAAATCTGCAGCCTGGAAACGTCTACTGCTAAACATGAGTTGTATTGTGTCAATGTGATCAAAAAGTCAGTGTCTATATAAATCGCTTAATCATATATCTAAAACTATTCAGTTTTGACAGTAGTGATGTGCAAGGCTAAAAATAGCTGTCCTGTTATGGCCGGCACGCATTCGGTGAAGCTTATATCGACACTTCTTCGCTAACTTCCATTGGCTTGAGAGCGCGTCGAAGTGGAAAGATCACGCCGATCGCGTCTCAGGATATTTATTCTCAACTTAATTTTTAAGCACGCAACGTTGATATTTTGTTTGGCAGTGCCAACTGCGCTGGGCTGCGCCTCGCCAGATATGCGCCAGCCCTTAGACGTCTTTAATGGCTTCTTATTTTTGTCGTGATGTAGGCCATTTGACGCCATGGTGAAAATATCAGCCTGAGGAGACAAATCCTTAAGTATTAATGCTTCCCCCTGCACTTGTGAATTATTTCGTCATTTACATTCACAGGTGGAACAAGAAGTAGTAGGAGAAGTTGGACAGCTCCCGTTGATGCTGAGAGCTATGGTGGCCATAGGAGAGCCGCGTGCGCATCATCATGCGCCGAGATTTGGAAACAAGATGGCTGTTGCAAGGCTCATGCCTCCTCCTCATCCGGATATTGGACCTGGTTAGTACTTTTGATACTTTATCAAGGTAAAATCATATCGAAAACCTATTTTTATCTAACCTATACTGGCCCAATGCTGGGCAAAGGTCTCCACGAACATCTCCACATCTCTTTCAATTAAAATAAGAGATGATAAAAGACCTTATTGGTGATGTTCTTCAGAAAGGTCAGGTGCGTAGTACTCGCAACCGGCGTGCGTGACCAGATGTATGAACGTAAACGAGACAAAAGGAGTATGTAAGGATCGTAGCAGGTGGCTTTCTGTAGTTATGTATGAAAAGTTTATCGAAAAGCTATGCTTGCTATGATGTCGGTCTCATCTCGCATTCGACTCATTGTATCTTTGGAAATAGATTGTAAGCGAGCTGGAGGTCTTCAAACTCATCCTGGATGGAACATGATTTCTGTGTATAATTTTGTCTCACTGCCTCGTTGGTTTAGTAGTCACAAGCGCTACAGCTACAGTTGGTCTTGGGTTCGATTCTCAGTTCGGGAAAAGTGTTATTGGGTTTTATCAGTAATTTCTCAGTAGCAGCCCGGTGTCTGGTTTCGTGATGTTATGTGTTATGTTGGTTGATCTATGTACCTATTGAATATTTTAAGTCATGGAATTTTATTATCAGGTGGTGTCCAAGGAAGAACGGAGCTTGGAAGTACCACTGTGGCGGTTGAGTTGAAGACAGGAGTTCCCAACACCAGGCGGGATTCTGGGATCTCGTCCGGAAGCAGCCTTTATAGTGCAAGGTAATTTATTATCTTATTTATTTTATTACATCTTCAATATTGAACTTCGAATAAACAGAAATGAAGCTGAATAAAATTCCATTTTGGTCTGATCATTTTAATTTTCTCTAATAATCCTATGTTGATGAAGCGAAATAAAATTGTCTGCTTTTAAGATTTACGTACCTAATAAATCAATATTAAAAGAAAGGATACTGTCTTAAAGCATTAAGTGGTATTTCAACTTAGGATAATACACTTTAAAGCTTGCTAAAAAAACGGTGAAGGAAAACATTGTGACGAAACCAGCATGCCTTTTTTTTTTTGAGGGTGGGAAATCATCAAATAACTTCTCCCGCTCTGGGCGGAGCGGGAGGGCGTGTCAGACTTTTACTGACTAAAACCCACCCGTGTTCCTTCGGTTGCCCTGTTGCCGGGGGCCACGATCTCCCTTTCGGTTTTCTTCGCAACCCCGGCAGGCATCGGCCCTACACTATTTGCGCTGTAGCATGGTGCGGGTGACAGTTTCAGTAACATTTCGTTTCACTCTTGAAAGTTGCCGCGATTTACAATTTATGACTTAATATTTCAGTTGTACCACATTCGTAATATATTAAATAATTAATAACTGTAGTAAATTAAATTAAACCCAACCAGAATGTTCTAATCAAGAAATAAAATCAAATTGAATGAAAAATTAAGCAAAGTGTTATGCGTATAACGTAACGCCATAGACGTATTTAGTGATGGGATGTACTGCTACGATGGATAGTCGATATTTTTTATAATAAAAAACGTATATTGTGCGTAGGTCAATTTTTATTTTTAAAAGGTCTAATTATACAACAGAACATTTATAGGGTAAGGTTGCTTAAAAGGTTGCTAAAAAAAAATACATGTTATTCGTCTAAACTCATATCAGAGTCAGGAACATCTGAATTGTCACTCAATTCATCATCTGAATCTGTGACGGATATTATTAACGATGACTCAATTATGTTGTCAATATGTATGTCACGATCCCAATCAGACATAATGTCCCTTTTTGTTTTATTCACGACCTTCGACCAGTCTTCAGGTTGAACATTGTTGATGGCCTCTTGTAATAGGGCCAACATCTTATTTGCCGTAAATGGCGGCGAAGTATTATTTCTTGCGGCGTAACCTAAAAATAAACGAACTTATAAAAAAAAGTATTCAAATAATCATCAATCAGCCTAATCTAGTATCTGGTAATGTTTTTAAACTAGGTACATGCTACGATCGGAAAGCTGATTTTTTTATAAAGCTTCAAAATGGGAATTGAAATTAAAAGCATACCTTTTATTTGGGCCCAAATCAGCTCAATAGCGTTATACTGGCAATGGTAGGGTGGTAGTCGAAGGACCTGGTGGCCTTTTTCTTTTGCCATCTCGTCCAGAGCATAGGTAGGAGTTGGTGGCTTATGGCGTCGGACTAAGGCAATAAGCTCCGTCTTTAACATTTTTATATCTGCTGTAACTCCGTTTTCACTCAGCCACTTCACCAACTCGCTTTTGCGGTTGGATTGGTTTGGGGGTTTATTAACTTGCACCGAATGGTAGGGTGCGTTGTCCATTATTATGGTCATAGGCTCTTTTAAATTGTTTAATAGACCTATGAACCAATCTTTAAATTTTTCGTAATTCATCTCCTCATGATACTCCGTAGTTTTTTTTGACTTAAAAGCCAGCAAACAATCAGGGACGAATCCACTTGCTGTACCTGCGTGACAAATAATAAGGCGTTCGCCTTTGCCTTCCGGCACTTTGGTACACGATTGTGCCGTATCGTCGGTCCAACTTTTACCCACTGTGTGGTTGGCGTTTAGCCACGTTTCATCCAAAAAGACAACTTTGCTCCAATCACTTATGTTTTTGGCCTTCCTTAAAAATCTACATCTTGCTAGGGCAATGTCAGTCCTATCCATAATAATCTTTCTTTTGTTAACTTTTTTGTAAACAAAGCCAATATCTTTTATAACTTGCCGTAGCGAAGTAATACCTCCTTTGAACAAGTCAGCTTCTTTTAATGATTTTAGAAGCTTGAGCAATGTGGGTAGCTCCATTCTTCTATAATAATCATAAATATGATTTCTAATAGCAACCTTAGCAAAATCATCCAAATCTGTGATTGGCTTCACCTTGGTCCGCTTTTTGTTGGGTGTCGATAATTTATTTTCAAACATCCCATCTTGGCCAATTTTCTCACGTGTTATACGCGAAACAGTATTGCGGCCAATATCAAGAGCTTCGGCTACTCGTTCTACAATATGATTCAATGGTAACAACGGTCCATTATTTTGTTGTTCTCTTTCAAAGTAGTCTCGGAGGCGAACAACAAGCTCCCTGGCCTGACTACCCAAAACAGTTTTTTTTGTATGCTTAGGCATGGTAATAACAACAAACTCAACAAACTTATAACAAATAACAATTTAACAAAAATGAAAACAAACAATGAAATCGTAATACGTGTCACATTAAGTCACAATATAACGCGCTTGCACTCGTACTCGCACTCACAGCATCGCACGGGTAAACAACATGGCCGCCGCGCCGATGCACCATAGAGCAAAAATGTTGTCACGAAAAAAAAAACATAAACCCGATTTTGATTATTTTATATAAGTACAAAGATAATTATGTAGCCATAAAACATTTATATTGACAAGTTTATACACGTAGCACACACGTAGTTACACTGCACAACTGAATAATACACTAATTTTCATAACAATATTAAAGAGAACTAGATTCACGCTGCGAGTATCGTTAGATATAAAAATGAATTGCATAACCTCACATCCCTACGTGGTACTGACAAATGTCAACGTCATACGGGCAACTGTCACCCGCACCATGCTACAGCGCAAATAGTGTAGTGGACCCCTTCAAATCTGCTGACATCTCTTTGAGGCGCGCGTGGAACACAACGCGTCGTCGACCCGGGCCTGGTCCTTATCGAACGGTGAGCCACCCATTGCTCACCGTCCGCAAGCCCGCGCCTACGGTGGCAAACCAGCATGCCTGAGAGATATTTCTCGAAGGCATGTGAATCCAAGTCAGACGCCCATGGGCGGCTTACAACTGTCACTAACCACCGGAAAAAAAAAACCGGTGTTTTTCCTTTTTTTTTTAAAGGACAACCTTTTATCACATCTATATCCTCGAAGGCCTTGACTGGTAATGCATCAGCTTCCTTGACTAACCATAACCGTTCTTTGTCGTTCAGGTCATCCGACATATCCCGCAAGAGCAGTCAGGCCTCCGTAGTGTCGGGCGCCGTCGCGACCACGACAGGCGTGGCCGGGCCGCCGCGACTTGTGGCACAACACACCACCGCGTACGACCAGCTGTCGCCTGATAGCAGTAGAAGGTAACACTATTTCATTCTCTTGTCTGTTAGAAAATTAAAGAATGAGCTCGTGGCTAAGTTAATAGCCGCAAAGTTCAATCCATCAGGTTAAGCTACGCTTGCCGAGGTTGGTCTGCACCGAAACTCCTCCGTGCCTCGGAAAACACGTTAAGCCGTTGGTCCCGGCTGTCATTTGTGGATAGTTGACAGTCGTTACGGGACGTCAGAAGCCTGAAAGTCTGACAACCAGTCTTATCAAGGGGTATCGAATTACCCAGTTACTGGGTTGTGGAGGTCAGATAGGCAGTCGCTTCATGTAAAATACGGTATTCAGCTGCTTCTGATTAGACTGGAAGCCGACCCCAACATAGTTGGGAAAAGTCTAGGCAATATTTTTGTCTTTTAGAAAATACGGCAAAACCATCTGCACCATCTTCTGTTTTCAGTTTAAACTGAGATTACGTTAAGTTAAGGAATCAAGCGTTACTCTGCGGAAATCCACGGCATTCAATGTTGTCTGAGCTTAAAAGACCCTGTATCAGAACCTCCATGTTAGCTGACAAAAAAAAATTAAATCTCACGGTATACAGGAACGACACAAAAACTAGCCATGTTATTAGACAAGAAGAAGATGAAGAAAAGAGAGAAGATGAAGTTTCACCGTTAAATCTACTTCCAGAAACATGAAAGTATAATAATGTTCCTTTCGTTTCAGATCTAGTCAAGTGTCGTGTGTGGGTTACGCGCCGGCGCCATCGTCAGCACTCGCCGCTGTGCAGGCCGTCAGAACATCGCAAGGCAATCAGGTATGTCTACAATATATATTTGTATCATCATAATCAGCTTATAATGTTCCCACTGCTGGGATAGAGGCCTCCTCTCTTCGAGAGGGAGTGGCGTTGGTAGATGTCACATGTCTTGAAATTTTTTCTAGGACATCCGGGTTTTCTGACAATGCTTTCCTTCACCGTTTTGAGAGCAGTGGTGATGAAATTATTTACATATAGTCAACCGCCTGCCTGGGTTAGAACCCACAACCTACAACTCGTAAATCAGGGCCGTTACCACTCGACCATTACTGTTCTCCCTATATTTGTATATCTTGAATTAATTAATCCTAGGAATCAATTGTTGTGGAGATTTTTCTGAACAATGTAAGTGAACCTAAACACGAAGCTAAATTGGGTAGTGATACTAAACTATACCAGTAGTTAGACCGTCAGAAAAGTCATACAACATACCATGACGCCTGCTCAACCCGAAGGGTTAGATGGAGTACACACGGCTAAATATCAAGCTATACATTTCCAGTATAAACTGACCTCGCATTGTACGGAATGCGAGATCAGCATAAACTGGAAACGTATAGCTTGATGTGTAGCCGTGTGTACATGCCGCTGTCTACCCCAATGAGAACACTCGCATTTTGTCAATTACAAATACACATTCTTTATGTGAAATATGTAATGTGGCAGTTCAGAGCGGGTGGAGGTGTGGCTACACGGCCAGCAGCCAACATCCAACATCCAAACGAATTGAAATAAAGACTTTTTGTTTCTTTAAAAAAAAATTCGATGTTTCGCATCTGCCAGGCGTCCCGCTATGGCACATTTTTTTTTTGCTTGATGAACTGTAAATTTACCGACATTGCTCTTTCAGGCTGTACTACTCCGAGGAGTGACCTGTTCAGAAGTCAGGGCTGAGGAGTTGGCACTGGAGCTGGACCCCAACGTGCAAGTGAAGGAAGAAGCCCGGAGACTGTCAGAACAGTCCAACTTGAGCGACCAGGCGCAGTACCAGCAGTACCCGTGTGGGACTGATGAAGTGGTAAGTTTAAAAAATATATATGTACTTATTTTTCGATATTATGCTGGAACTGTAGTTAAAATACCAATTAGTAAAGTTGTTAATGGATATGATTGCTTAGGTTTCTCCAGCCAAACTGATTTGTCGCAATACTATAACTGAATGCAGCCCAATACCATGTCCTAGCAGTTGAATAACTTGGGGATTTTACATATATGGGAAATGATGACAAACTCAAAGCTTCTCTAAAAGCTTATAAGATTCCAAAATTATATTGAGAGTTGTAACAGGATGGTTTAATGTATTCCACTTTATTTTTACCAATTTCTTTTAGTGTTGTAATTAATTAATTACGACGGTAGCAGAGGTTGCGGTCAGAGTCATAAATATCATAAACCAAATGTGCTTCTTTTTCCAGGGCGACGCTCCATTCCCGTTCAAGACAGAAGATGACCAGGACACGGTGACGTACAAGGAGTCTCGCTCCAACTCCACCAATACCGTGGTCATCACCACGGCACAGGTCCACCACCCCAATCAGGAGGTCAATCTGGAACAGGTAAGCAATGGTCCTTTTGCTCTTTTAATCTGCCAAATTTATAACCATGGCCATCCGATCCCATTTTCTGAGTATCATTTTTGCTATAATTTTTGTTTTTGTATTTCAGGTTGCCGAAGGCGAAATGGTGGAGAACAAGCTGGTAATACCAGATGAAATGATGCAATATCTTAACCAATCAATATTGGCAACGGAATCGGTAACACCAGCTAAAACTGAATCCACCAACCAACCTGAGCCGGAAACCCCTAAAGACAAGGAAAGTGCTACCAAAGACAATACATCTAGTGACGTCCCTAACACGAACAATTCCAGTGACAAAATCAGTGACGTAGCCACCAGTGACGATTCTCTACTAAAAAATTTAGGTGCCATAGGAAGTGATCTCAACATAAGTGATATTCCAGTCGATTTAAGATCTTTAGACGTTAGTATGTCGGGTAACAGTGGCTCTTTACTCAATTCCAAGTCGCCCGACGATAAGGCTACTCCTTTACAGGAGCAAGTCATACCAGAAGTTGCTACAGAGAAATGTGAGAAGGAGTACACGAAACCGCCATCTAGCAACGTTTCTACGAATCCTTTGCAGTCATTGCAAACAATGACGGCGAACCAAACGGAACAGACAAATAGGATGCGAGCAAACCCATTACCTCAGAAACAGAATACAATAAGTGCTAAAACTGTAGTCATGAGTCAAAATGTTTTAAGTCCTCAGAACTTACCGCATAGCATGCTCAGTCCGCAGAGTCTTCCTCATAGTGCTATGAGTCCTCAAAGTGTCATGAGTCCTCATAATGTTCCTCATAGTGTGATGAGTCCTCCAAGTGTATATAACGTCATGAGTCCACAGAGTGTGATGAGCGTCATGTCCCCTCAACACAATGCTATGAGCCCACAAAGCATGCAAAGCTTGATGAGTCCACAAATGCCAAATCAGATGATGATGAGTCCAAGACACAACAACATTGGCAGCCCCATGTCCCAGAATATGGCTAGTCCTATGGTTAACATGGCAAGTCCAATGGGCCAAAATATAGCCAGTCCGCATAGCCATGGCATGCCAAGTCCGATGCATCCAGGGTTACAAAGTCCAATGGGGCAAGGTATGACTAGTCCCATGGTACAAAACATGTCGAACATTTCAATGAATCAGCAAGTTCAGAACCAAAATCAAATGATGAATATGAACCAGGGTCATATGAACCAAGGTCCTCAAATGGGAGTCAATCCAAATTACATGAACAACAGAAACTGTAACGCTAAGGTCCCGAATAGAAATAACTTGAACCAATACCATAATCAGAATTATAACCAAGCTCCGCCATACCCTGTTCAAAATCAAAATGTTATGAGAAGTCAAAACATGCAACAGTACCAGATGATGCAACAATATACCCAAAATCAGATGGCGATGAATCAGATGAGCAACCAGAACATGGTGTACAACAACCAGATGAATTACCAACCAGTGAGTTACGTGAACCAAAGCAATCAAATGCATCCTCTGCAAATGTCCAGATCATCGGTGATGAGTGTGGACAATAGTGGGAACATGAGTCGAGGGACGATGAACAATTACTGTGAGCAGCAGAACCAATGTCCTCCGAACCAGAACCCTCAGTACAGCCAGAACATGCAGTATCCGCAACCACCGCCATATAATTCGGTTGTGAACGCTGCGAATGTGATGGGACCACCTCCTCCAAAGAACAACCATCAGTACAATCAAACAATGCTGAATAATAACCAATATTACAACCACCAGAGGCCTTACAATCAGTGGGACTATCCAGGAAATCAATTCAATAAGCACAACATGCAGAAATCTGTACAGAATTCTCTCAACATGTCCACTGGGAGTCAAAAACCAATGAATGGAGCGAGGGTACCGGTGAATCAGAATCAGATAAAAAGTGAACAGCAAACAGACTGCAGTATGAACAGTTTGCGGAGTCAAAATAACCCAACGAGTGAAGTCCAAGTCTGGGATATCTCCCAGTCACAAATAGAAGCAAATAATGGAAGAAATAATAAAAAGAATCAAAACGCAAATACTATGAGACAAGAGACGTATCAAAGAACGTTAGAATATGTAGAAAGTTGTGAAAATTGGAAGAGTTCGGAAATGGTGTCGAGTAGCACCCATCCCTTGCAGGGTGGAGACAATATGGTTGTAAACGACCTGCAAACCTCCCTATCTTCGTTTTATGAAGAGAACCAATACCTCCAGATGATACAATAGTCCAATTTTGATATATTTTTAATTATTAATCAAACAATATATTCTACAGCTGTAGTGATTTGAACTTTAGTTAATACAGAGTCGTTTCGCGAGACATGAACAATTTTAAATTAAGAATTTTGTAATGTAATAATGGCAGCTAATGTAACTATAATAGGTACGTAATTTTAATATCTGCTAAATGGTGCACAAGAAACTAAAGGTTGTAAAAAAACTTTTCTCATACCGAGACTGATTAATTTTATTATAAATTTTAAGGTCTGAATCGTTTTTGGCAAGGTATTTACTGAATGGAAAGTTAAACCAGTGATGTGTTTCAAATCTGGAACTAACCTATACCTATAAAAAGTCAATTTGTTGAAGACAATGTCTATTGTAAAAGACATGTGGAATTTTACGAAAATGGTAGCAGATAAATTGAAAATAAAAAGTACATTGTTTCTAAAATAGTTTTGTTTAAAAAAGACATATTTTGTATGCAAGCTTGTACATATCTGTTAGATAATGTCTTCCAAGTAGAGTAAGTACTAATTTTAATTATAAATGCATTTAAATATAATTAATTGTGTAGGTTTGCGGTTAGTGCCTTCAAAATGTACATAATTATGATACATTGTACATAACATTACAAGGATTTCCGTGCCTTATGAGGATTTATCTCTAGAATATTGTTAATATTAACCCGTAAAAAAATCATACTTTGAGATCTGTAGTAAATAGTATGGTTGGCTTGGTGTATGACGCTGTTTAGAAAGTAATTTCCATATTAATTTTATAAAAACATTGTCTTGTTTTTAGATTTACCGCTTAAAGTGTTCATACAACTTCAATAGACCTAAGAACAAAAAGACAATTCCTTTGTTTGTGAAGCTAATTATTAACGCATATCTAAGTAATTTGAAAATAAAATCCTGTGCACACGACCCTTTTTTTTCGTAGGTAAGCAATACTATAGCGGCCGAGCGCTGCAAGCTTGAATAGTCCTTACAATGTACAGATATGCGTTTCTTTGGTAGACCTCCGACCCACCGCGTCGCATCGCATCGTCCGCCCGCGCTAATACTTCCTTTTCGCTTAGTGTTCTTTCCGATTTTTTTGTTTGCTCGGGCTTAGGACCCGAGCAAACAAAAAAATCGTATTCTTAGCGTGATGTTAAATAGCCTATAACCTTCCTCAAGAATTGGGCTATCAAATGCAAATATAATTTATCAAATCCGACTGGCTGTTCCATAGATCGCGCGCTCAAACAAACGAACTCGTCAGCTTAAGAATATTTGTATAGAATTGAAGTAAACCTTTTTTTTTTAATGAAAAATTTGTTTTCAAGTTATACCCCAAGCCAAGCCTTTAAAGATCTCTGTACACTAAGTGATCTTTGAGATTATTAGATAGAACTAAAGAATAAAATTTGTACAAAATAGAAGCCTTTTCTAGAATTTTTACAGAGTTGTTGAATTTTAACTTTAAGTAACACTTAGTTAATGTAATTAGTTTTCTATTATAATTTACTTAAAGCAATAGGAATCTTTGTTTTGATAACATCGAATCTCTTACTTTATATTATGAGATTACTAGATTGTAAGTACTTGTTAACGTTTATTTAAAACCAACGCACAAGATGGTTGTAAGAGAACATTGTATGTCTAATAAATTATTTGTTTTTAATGTTTGTACGTGAACAAACTGGACATCTGTGACGATATTTTAATGAAACTATTAAATAAAATTTTCTTATTATGAAAGTAAACAGTGATTTTATTTTGTTCACTTAGAATACTTAGATGATATGAGCGTCCTCGATCCAACCCTTGCGGTACGCGTGTAGGTCTTGGACAAGGATGCTTGGAAGGATTTGGTGAGCCCTTTGCTCAGCAGTGGGACAATCAATCTGTCTAGCCTTTTTCCAAATATGTTGGGGTCGGCTTCCAGTCTAACCGAATGCAGTTGAATACCAGTATTTTACATGGAGCAAAGGCTCGATTGGCTGTTCACAATGGTGTGCTGGTGCCCACGCTTATTTATGGAAGTGAATGTTGGGTGTGGCAAAACAAGCATGAAAGTATGCTAATGCGTTCCTTGCGAAGCATGTGTGGGGTATGACTATGAATGATAGGCTGAGGAATGATGTGATAAGACAGCGCGCAGCGGTGTGATTTAAAAGAAGTTGTAGTGACAAAAATTAAAAAGAGTATGCTCAGATGGCTTGGGCATGTTGAGAGGATGAATGAAAGGCGACTAACAAAATTACAAGGTAGATGTGAAGGGAAAGGCCAGTCGGGGACGCCCTAGGAGGACATATACTGACCTTATTAGTGATGTTCTTCAGAAAGGCCAGGTACGTAATACTCGCAATCGACGTGCGTGTATGACCAGATGTATGAACGTAAACGAGGCAAAAGGAGTATGTAAGAATCGTAACAGGTGGCATTCTATAGTTTCTGCCTGGGAAGAAGACGTGAGTTTATGTAAGTATGTAACACTATGAGAATAGCATTTTTTTACTGAAGACAGTTTATATTTGTTCAATTTGGGGGCGAGCGGAGACAATAGACTTTTAATAACTCAAATAAGAGACAAACTTATGATTTCAAAGTATTTAAAAACCGTTGAAAAAATGAGTGAAGATAACAAAACTTGTTTTTAGTGTAAACATGCTCGTTTTATTGTAAACCAAAATTTTTAAATGCGCTATAAGAAACAATAGGAAATATTATACAGATTACGAAACAGTTACAGTTATCAGTTTTATATGGGGTTCATAGTAAAATAGCGAGAAATCGGGGCTTAAACGCAAGTGGTCTGAAAAGGGGCGGGGCCTCGCCAAGGTCGTTTCTGACGGCCAACTTTAGCACCACGCGCGCTCATTGGTCAAATCAAATAGCGCACGCTTCCTGTTACTACCATCTATTTTCACAAAATCACTACCACAGATTGCAGGAAAGCGAGAGTAAAGATGATACACATCAAGAATAAAAAAGATGAAGAGAGAGAAATCTAAAGAAAGTGTCCACGAAATCCAAAGGACATCGGATGCTAGATTTTCAAGAGCGGCGCGGGCGCAAGGTATCGTTGTAATGTCAAAAACTACTAAATATAGTTAATGCGTTTTTAATCTTGCGTTTCCTAACTACCTAATTTTGTGGTTTAGAAAAAAGATTTTTCTGTAGAGAAGTGTAGGCATAGCGAAAAAAATCAGAAATAGCACTGGGATAAAAATTGTCATCCCCTGGAAGTAGCAGACTATCCATCCAAATATTCTATTGACTATATACTATTACTACAATATGAATAGAATAAACTATTAAACTGAGTGCATTAATTAAATTAAGTGCAAACCAAATAAATTTGGCGCAGTTGACTAAATGAAACCCGAGAGTACAAGATCTAATATCACTAAAATTATTTCGTCAACCACACATGAAAAGCTTTTAACATGTCACGAATATCCCACTTTAAAAGTTCAAAGTTCAAGCTAAATCGTCTAACGGCAACTAAACGTCTAACGGCAACTAAAAATAAATGGGTTGAAAACCGAATTCAAAATCAAAATCAAAATCAAAATATTTTTATTTCACATAGACCTACATGGGCACTTATGAAACGTCAGAAGCTAGGTGCACGGTTCCAATTGGTCGTTTCCTATGGAGAAGAGCCGGCAAGAAACTCCACGGTTACTCTTTTAAAAATAATTGGCTTTTACAATTTTTTCAAATAACAGTGTGACAAGGTATGGGAGGACAGTGTAGGTATTTCAATAAGTACCAGGTACTTAAGAAAATAGAAATGGTCAACAAATCTACAGTCCACTAAGCCTACAGTGTTCTCACATTCACAAAATAGAAAAGAATCTATACAAAATTATATAAATTAATAAAAATAAAAACCTCTTTTAATTAAACGAAATTACATTATTGCTATTACAACTGTAATAAATCTGAATAATTATCATGTGCACAAAAGCCACTAATAAAGAGTTGAAATTAACTCGTAGCTATATAATGTCAAATAATACGATGAATATGTCAAGGATGAATGTAAAAAAATAAGATAATAATAAATATGGTAATTTGGGAGCAGTTAATAGACTCTTACATAATTATGCCGTTAATGATATACCAGGGAAGCCACATGTGCAGAAGGAATTATTGCCAAATTTCCTTGTCTTCAACATAGTCTTTAATTTTGTAATATGCTTTCTTGATAAGAACACGTTTGATGTGGGTTTTGAACTTCCCATCGCTAAGTTCTGTAACAGACTTTGGCAACTTGTTATAAAAGCGGATACTGTTTATAAGAAATGACTTGCTTGTTTTAGTTAATCTAAATTTGGGTATCACAATTTCATGTCTGCTACGTGTATTTATATTATGGAAATCGCTTCTTATTTTGAAAAGTCCTAAGTTTTTGCGAACATGCAAAATACTTTCTAAGATATAAAGAGAGGGCAGAGTCAGTATGTTAATTTCTTTAAATTTGTCTCTAAGGGACTCGCGAGGACCCATTTTATAGATCGCGCGGATTGCCCTCTTTTGTAGAATGAAAATTGAATCTACGTCAGCTGCCGATCCCCACAGCAGAATGCCATAAGACATAATACTGTGGAAATAAGCAAAGTATACTAACCTAGCTGTGGCTATATCAGTCAACTGCCTTATTTTTCTAACTGCATATGCAGCTGAACTTAATCTACCTGAAATAGTTCTAATGTGGGCACCCCATTGCAATTTTGAATCTAAAGTAATGCCTAGGAATATAGTTTCCGTTATTGCATCTAGTTCTTTGCCATCAAGTTTTAAATTTAGACCTACTTGAGGTACATTTGGTAATGAAAACCTAATACATTTAGTTTTGTTCGTATTAAGTAAAAGATTATTAGCTGCGAACCATTTTGAAAGAACAGCCAGACTATCATTGACATGTAAGACATCTGTATCTTTCCTGTCTATTTTAAAAATAAGAGAAGTATCGTCAGCAAATAAAATTATATCCGATAAGTTAGCCATCATGTAAGGAAGATCATTTATATAAACTAGAAATAAGAAAGGGCCGAGAATTGAACCTTGAGGCACGCCCATTTTAACTAGAGACCCCGTAGACGTCGCCCCATTAACGTTTACTTTTTGCTCCCTGTTGGATAGATAGGAAAGAACAAGATCAGCAGCTTGTCCACGAATTCCGTAGTGGTGTAATTTACAGATCAGTGTATTGTGGTCAACGCAGTCAAACGCTTTTGAGAGGTCACAGAAAATGCCAATTGCATCCTGGGACTTCTCCCAGGATTCCAAAATGTGGGTGATGAGTTTTACTCCTGCGTCAGTCGTCGACCTACCTTTCGTGAAACCAAACTGGTGACTATGTAAAATCCCATTTGAATTAAAATGTGACAACATCTGGTCTAGCATGATTTTTTCATATATTTTACTTAATGCTGGTAGCACAGATATTGGTCTATAATTTGAGGGATCACTCTTACTACCCGATTTGAAAATTGGTACTACTTTACTATGTTTCATTAAATCAGGAAACGTACCGCTATCTAAACATTGATTAAATATGCCAGTTAGAACAGGCGCAATTGTGTCAATGATATTTTCAAGAACCTTAACGGAAATCCCCCATAAGTCTTCAGTGTTTTTTATGTTAAGACTTTTGAATGCTTTTTTAATTGTGAAAATAGAAATGGGCTTGAATTCAAAACTTGGAATGTTCTTACTGTAGTGTTCTTTTAGAAGAGATTCAGCTAGTATAGATGATGAGGGGAGAGATTTCGTAACCTTTATTGGGATGTTGGTAAAGAATTTTTCTAGTGTCTCAGCAACTTTTAATTTATCTGAAATGGTTTCATTATCAATTTTTAAAGACAATTCATTCTGATCTCGCTGTTTTGTGTTTCCAGTTTCTTTGTTAATTACCTGCCACACAGTTTTTATTTTATTGTTAGAAATATTAATTTTGTTACTTATTAATTTAGATTTAGCTTGGGCGCAGACTCTTTTAAATATCTTAGAATAGTTTCTTACATAATTATGAATTGCTTGATCAGAAGTCAATGATTTTTCGTTATATAAATTATATAAAATATCTCTGCTTTTTCTAATACCAGGAGTGGCCCATTCATTAAATTTTGGTTTGGTATTGATTGTTACTGTTTTTACAGGACATGCTTTATTGAATTCTTGGCATACTGTAGAAAATAATGTACTGTAGTTTGTGTTGGGGTCTTGTGAATCAAAACTAGCTGTTGAAAGATTGCTAAGAACATTATTATTAAATATCTTCAATTTATTTTTAGTAAGTAGTCTTAACTGAAAAGTTTTATCTAAACGTAACTTTTTATCTGATTCAAAGGATATAAGTTGACCTGTATGATCAGACCTGACGCCACTAATTAGGGACCAATCTTTTATTTTACAATTAGTAAATACATTGTCTATGCATGTAGCCGAGGTTGCTGTTATTCTAGTTGCTACATTAAATATACATTTTAAATTGAAAGATTTAAACAATGAGATAAGCTTATATTTATCCGGTGAATTTACTAATAGATCAATATTTAGGTCACCACAAACAAAAACTATTTTATTATCTCTAATAAGTTTAGTTAGTATTTCTTCCATTATGATTAAAAATGATGACAAGTTTGAGGCTGGTGGTCTATAAACACATAAGAAAGTATGGCCTTCAACCTCTGCACATGCTACCTCACATAAGCGATCAACAGAGCAAGCAGTGATATCCTTCCTTTCCTTATATTTGAGAAAACTATTACATAATATCAAGGTACCACCCCCTAATGAAGACCGGTTGTACGCACTGGCAACTGAAAAATTATTTACATTAAACGACATTCTATCTGGTTTTAACCAGGTTTCACAAAAACATAAGATATCCATACAATATTTGTCTATTAACATTTCCACGTCTAGGATTTTGCCAGAGATGCGATTTATATTTTGGTGATACAGTAAAATATTCTTATTATGCTTCTCTTTTGTCGATTCTAAAAGTTTAAAGAATTTATTACAGCATTATTAGAAGTACTAGATAATGCTGTTTCGTCACTTAAGCTAATCTCAGTTAAAACATTCATAACTGCGTGTATATTGTAGGCTAATTAACGCACCTGTCCAACCTGTGAAAGAAGAAAAAGACAAAAAATAAGGGACAATATCAGAGAAGAAGACATGGAGTGTTTGTACTCTATACACTGTATGATCAAAAAATAAGGTGAATTTTAATTTTTCTCAAAAAATATTTATTTGTTCATCAATTTCTATTTTGTCCCCTTCAAAGTAGTCCCCCTCAGATATGATACACTTGTGCCAGCGTTTTTTCCAATCCTCGAAGCAGTTCTGATATGCATTTTTTGGTATGCCCTTGAGCTCTCTCAGCGATTCGCTTTGTATCTCCTCAATCGTCGCAAAACGCCGTCCTTTCATGGGTCTCTTCAATCTTGGGAACAGGAAAAAGTCGGAGGGGGCCAAATCTGGTGCATACGGTGGCTGAGGCATGATTACGGTGTTGTTTTTGGCCAAAAAATTACGAACAAGCAATGAGGAGTGAGCAGGTGCATTATCGTGATGCAAGAGCCATGAATTCTTTTTGCACAATTCCGGACGTTTTCTTCGTATTGCTTCTCGCAAGCGCCGCATAACTTCAAGATAATACTCCTTATTGACCGTCCGACCATGTGGTAAGAACTCCTGATGCACTACGCCACGGTAATCGAAAAAAACAGTCAGCAAGACCTTCACATTTGATCGAACTTGGCTCTCCTGGGCTCTTCCATTGGGACGATTGAACTTTGGTTTCGATGTCATAACCATAAACCTATGATTCGTCACCAGAGCACATCTGAGAGCACATCTAGAGCACACCAAGCAAATCTGGATCGCCGTTGACGTCATTCAACAATTCCTGAGCGATGCTCATGCGACGGTTTTTTTGGTCAAAATTCAGCAATTTTGGGACGAAATTCGCTGCCACACGCTTCATACCCAAAATTTCCGAAAAAATTGCATGGCATGAGCCAACCGATATGCCAACATCCTCAGCAACTTCTCTAATAGTGATTCGACGATTCTCCATAACAATTTTCTTCACTTTCTCAACATTTTCATCGGTTGTTGATGTGCTGGGGCGTCCTGGGCGAGCGTCGTCATTCACATCTTCTCGACCTTCTGTGAAAAGCTTGTACCACTTGTAAACATTTTTTTGACTTCTGAGTCAAAAAAATGTTTACAAGTGGTACACTCACCGTATGCCATTGTCAACATTTCAAGTGTTTTTGAGCACTTAATTCCATTTTTTACACAAAATTGAATGCAAATTCTTTGATCCATTTTTTTCTACAGCAGAAAATCGCCGAACACGCAAAACACTTCTAACTTTTATGCCTCTCACAAACAAACTAAATATACTATATAGCTGAAACTGTGAATATATGTTCGAGACGAGTGTACCAACATAACAAAATAAAAAATTCGATAATCGAATGTACGTAGCCCGCGAAAGAAAATTCACCTTATTTTTTTAACAGACCTCGTATATCGGAATCTACACAGGGTTTGGTCTCGTGCTATGCATGTTACAGATGGCTCTTAAGGTTAAACTAGTCGCGGGCTCGAACTCACTAGTGGGCATGGCCGAAAAGCACGCTGTGTCACCTGGCAGCGTGTCCGACAGAGATAGTATCAGTGATGAGCAGTTAGACACTGGTCTACGTGCACAACGTCTAGTTTGCACGCACACAAACACCGTTCTGAACTATTTTAGTAAAACGAGTGCGTAAAAAATTACGAAAAGTCCTTTTGAAAATAGGGTTTTATGAAAAAACCATTGCATAAATCAATTACAAATAAAGTTTATTGAACTCTTCGACAATTGAGCTTTGTCGGTGCCGACTTTGTTTTGGAGATTTTACACTTCTTTTATTGCTTATTTACCCCCAAAGTTGCGTTAAAATTAGCAAGAAAAAAGAATCTTTGTGGGCTCCTAATTTTTTAACGGCTTAATATTTTACTCTTCTGTTTCCGCACAGACAAAATTAATAATGAAACAAAACGATATCATGTTTAACTTTGGATGTACCATGTCAAACAGTGGAGTAAAACCCCCCTGAAATTTGTATGGAAAAAATATCAACTAGTTCCACCTTAAAGAGTTCCTTCACATTTGCTGCTTTTTTGCTCGGTTTTAGACTAACATCCTAAGACTATAACATTTGGTAAGCCTATAATGCCCCACATATGACTAGCTTTTAGGCTTTCTTAAAGTTTTATTATCACCAAAAATTTTAAAGAACGAATTTTCTAGTGGTCGCAAAGCCCTACCGCTGAGTATGAGGTCCTGGGTTCGGTTCCCGGGTCGCACAAAGTGTTATTGGGTTTTCCATCTGGAATTTCTCAGTAGCAGCCCTGAGTCTGGATTTGTGCCCGGTTGATGGCAATAGGCTCGCCCCCTATTACATGGGACTTAAACATAACTGGCGAAATATGTGTGTACTATAAGGTACACCTCTGCCTTCAGGGATTACAGGCGTGAAGTTATGTTATGTTATATTTTAAAGAAGATAAATGAGACTAATAAATAGTTTTTGATTTTTTTCATTATCTTGTTTTTCTAAGGTTTTATTCGAGATTTCCCTTAAGGAAATTACCCCGGTTTCCCCTAGTGTTTGAAACTGTACTATATATTAAAACACTTGTGTTATAATATTACATTTTCATAAACTTTCAGTCACTATTAAATAAAAGACGGATAGTGGATGAGACTCCGATAAGCAAATTTCTAAAGTTTCCAACGAATAAAGCGATATGATAATATAAAATGAGATCAAAGTTAGAGAAAACCTTATTAAAGTTACCTGTGAGGCGATTTTTCCGAGAACCTTCTAAAATGACAAATAAGATTCACGACAATCTCACAAATCCAACAAAACCAACTCAATACATTTACACAAACCCATTTTATTGATAAGTCTGTTGGCAACCTAATTCAAAATAATATGGTGTATTTTAATACCCGGCGGATGACGTAACCACGTGGAATGTAAACTAGTACGGGGTTATTTTTGCTATTCTATTCTAGACTTTTGAAATGACGGTCGTGTTCTAGCGAATGTCTATTGTTTAAGATTTTGTTTAGAATTATTTGGGTGATTTATGTTGCAGTCTTCGACGACTGGGTGGGTCTGGGTCTTTGGGACTGTTAGCCGGAGCCATTTCCATCAATTAAGCGTCAATTAGGTATGAGACATTTAAAAAAATATTTAAATATTTAAAAATCTGGATCTACAACCACTTTTCGCCAGTTATGTTTAAGTCCCATGTCATGGGGGCCGGAAGATTCATTATTATTCGAATCATAAGGTGCTTAGAGTAACGTTCATAGAACAAATTATTGGATCAAATTGAAGAGAAATTGACAGTGTAACCTTTGTCTTTCGAAATATCTTAGTTTTAGGTCAAGCGAGATGTAGGATTTTCTATAAAGCTGTTTCTTCCTATAAGAGTCGATGTTAATTGGACTAGTGATTTCATTAATTTAGTCAGATATTCGCGTGCGTCAGTATTACTAATTTTGATACTCTTCAAGTTTAAGTCTTACCCCATGAATAGCAGTGATAGCCTAGTGGTGTGAACGTTGGAGTGCCAAGTCATAGGTCTCAAATTCGAACCCAAGGAATGCACCTCTGAAAATCAAAAAATCCGAAAAGTCAAGCAAATGATAATTATATCTCTTGCTTCAAAGACGGTGAAGGAAAACATCGTGAGGAAACCATGCTTGAGAGATTTTTCTCGACGGCCTGTGAAGCCAAGTCAGAGGCCATGGGCGGCTTTAGAACTCTGACACCAGGTTAGTAAGTAACCACAGGAAAAGAAGAAGACAACATGAATGATGTGAAATAAACAACTACGGACCTTTGCTATAAGATTTTCATTAATAAAATTCTGTGATCGAGTCCACTACTAGAACTCTAAATTGTGCCACGATACTCAAGTTTGTGACGTAATTATTTAATGAAGAAAAAAAACGAGCATACAAAAACAGCGTCCCACACAGCCCCTAGCCCACTTTGATTGTGACGTACTTTCAGTGATTCTGACGTACTGACGCCCGAAATTATGTAAAGCTGAAAGTCAATGGAAAAAAAAAATGCAATTTACTATGTTGTCCGCGAATTTCTATATTAGAAGTATTCAATGGAACTTTATTTCGAAAATATAAGCAAAATTATAATTCAAACACAGTCGTATCTACTAACATTGAAAATTGCTTTCTAAATTGCCTATATGAAAACGGTTAGCATCAACTTGAGTTCGACTTGCCTCATAATTCCAAAATACATATTAGATGTGTAGACCACGAAGTTTACGTAAGAAATTTTCTTACGTTTTTCTGCAATTTGCAGGCCATAACAAATATATATTCTCAACATTATAATCATAAGAATCATTATAAGTACATCTCTCTATCTTAGATTTGTTCCATAAGAACTTTTCCATAAGAGTTTTGTTGGAACAAATCTAACTTAAGTAAAGAGTTGTATTAATACTACGTGACACACTACGTGACACAGAACCAGCGACTAGCGCTCTGTGTTACAACACGCCGTGTTCGGGTGCGCGTCAAGTCAATCATCATCCTGAGGATGCCTCGTTGAGAAGTGAAACACGTGTCGATTTTTTTTAGGAATAGTTAAGCGGAACTGGTTACTAAATATAACAACGTCTATTGTATTTCTTCTGACACAAAACTGCAAATTGCAAAAAACTTAAGAAATTTGAATTTCACGGGCTACCACTCTGCGGATATTTCAGTTTTTTTTATGCTGTCTTAGCGGCTTAGACAATCAATATAACCGTTCCCAGTACATCTTTTATCGATATCGAGTGTTCACTCATGAAGCACACAATATATATACTACCTCTGGTCTGTAATGAAATGCTTCTTTCTTAAAGACACTATTAATTTTTTATACTTAACAGTTTTCTTGTCACATAGCTAATGCTCTACTAATCACATGCCCAAACTCTGTCACCGGCGCTTCTGTAATGAGAGTTATTTCGAACACATTGTATTGGCCAAAACACAATAGTTGTGAAGTATTTATAAACTATTTAAAATACTCACTAATTTGTCACCCCATCACAAATACCCAACGCTGAGTAAAGGACCGGATAACTGCAAGTTACAATCAACAATTTTGGGCGGATGCGTCATTGTTACACTTTTGGCATCCGAATCAGTGCTCTCATTATGATATCATCGGCAGGGTGGTATAAAGGTGAACATTGATGAAGATATCTCACTTTTTCAACGCAGATTTCACTATCAGCCGAAAGACATCCACTAGTGGACACAGGCCTGCCACAAGCGTTGGAACTCGTTCCCACTCTTCCAACGCTTCTTGGGTTGAATTAAAAGCTCAGGGAAGCTCAGTCCGATATCAGACCCCTCGCTTTTTGTAAATTTTTGTCTTTCATTCGGCATTTTTCACTCAAAATGGAACGTCTGAACACAAAATGAATCTGAAGTGAAAAATAAATTTATTAGTAAACCGATCCAACGCTGTTGGAATTCAGCACACGGAATCTTTCACTCATATAGCGAATAATCGAAAAAAGACATGGAAGTAGCAGATGAACGTTCTTACTTTATAATTCTGCCGGTGCTGTGTGAACGTAGATTGATATAAAATGTTCGTTCACTGGAATGAAGCGTCTGATATGGGCTTTAATCTTTTCATCACGGCATCAGTAGTTATTGCTCGTGGCAACAAAATAAGACCACTAAAAGATAGCTTGGTTGACAATTCATCATCCGCATCTAGCAATCCTAGACAAAGGCCTCTCCTTTTGCACGCCATTCAGCTCGATTTTCAGCAAATCTCATCCAGCTTCCACCACCCTTTTGTTGACGACATTCTCTTAATAATTTTTGTACTAATTGTGTAGTCTCCAAACAGCATCCACAATGTAGGACATCCTCGGGCTGGGTGAAGAGACGGTCTTCACAAAGTGGCTGCGTGGTTATAAATGGATGAGAAAGACCGATATATCTAGACAATTGGTGAGGCCAATAGCCAGCAGTGAACTGCTTTAGGGTGATGTTGATGATGGCTGACGACCCAGCTGCCGCTTGTAGAGGGGCCTATTTTTTAGGGTGTCTTAGTTTCGCCATATCCGTCTTGCCGTGGCTTAGCTCAGAGACAATTTTTACTAGAAAGCTGTTATTTGGCATAGGTACTCGTATACATATTAATCACAACGACAAAGTGGTAAAATAAAACCACTATTTTTACGTTCCTCCCCTACACGTAGTGGGGATGGTTTTTTTTCTCGTCTATCACATGGCGTGGGGTGTCCTTGGAAAGGTCGTTCAAAAATATTGTGAGTTTGTGAACACCATTTTTGGATTCAGGGATCCGTTTGAGAAATATTAAGATTTAAAGTACAAACTTTTGTTAGAGTCAAGTGTCCCCCCCTGCCAGCTAAATAGCTGGTTCTAGATATTTGAAAAAATTCACAGCAGTAGTATATATAACGAAATTAAAAGGAAATCTATCACAGCTAAGTAGGTTCTACAAGTTAAATAGTAATAAATTAAAACTAAACGGGGTGTTCTAGTTGCCCATAAAGCTGTTTAAAATTGGCAATGATAGATGTTTGCCAGTATTTAGAGAAACTGCTCTTTTATCGTTTTTTCGAGAGAAATCTTAACAAAAAGATGATTTGAGCTAGATTATATAGTTTCATTCTCATATAAACAGTACATACTAATCTTAGTATCCGATTCTGTAGGCGTAATTAATTGGTAAGTTTTATTGACTACCTCGTTTGTCATGTGGCTTGCAAGTTCTACTGTAACAGCAAGAGGTTTTTGGTTCGCTTCCCTGGTCTAGCAAAGTGTTACTGGGTTTCCCGATAGGGATTTTTCAAAAGCAGCAATCGGAGTCTGAATTTGTGCCCGGTTGTTCTGTAACTTGTTCTACATGGAACTTAAATGTAACTGGCAAGGCAGGTACAACTCTACCTAACCCTTCAGGGATTAGAGGCGTGATTTTATGTTATTATTACGTTAAAAACGTAAAGTGATTTTTTCCGCTAATCGCTAAACGTAAGGTAGGACGCCCTCAGGCTAGGTGGAGCGATGATCTTCACAGGGTGGCTGGTAGCAGCTGGATGAGAGTTGTCGAGAATCGAGCTGGATGAGAGTTGGCGAGAATCGAGCTGATTGGCGTGCAATTGGAGAGGCCTATGTCCAGTGCAACGAACAGTTTTCGAAGGCTCACGACCTGCTAGCCAGTTTCCCAAACTAAACTTTGGGCACCAATTTACCTAAACTAGACTAATTTCAGATCACACCTCGGCTATAAAACAATTATTCAGAACACATCATTCTTAAATGATAGGCATAAATTACTTAAATCTCAATGAAGGTCGAAAAGGTACTGTTTGAAATAGGTGTTGTGATTCAATGATATTTGCTTGTTGTTGTATGACAAGAGACATCTTCAGTGAGTTTGTTAAAGATAGGATATTTACAATTTAATTCTGCATTCTTTCTCACTTTTGAAACAAGAGACGTCTCACTCTAGCTATTAGAATAGCGAGATGTGCCGAGTCTATGAGACTACACCTGTGCGTGACCTTTGCTTATATTTAGCTGGACAGAAATACTCCACCAATTAATAAGCAGACAGAACGAACAACAGAAATACGGTCAGCGATAATATTATAAACTATTAGTGAATTCACTTTTTGTTTCACAGTTTTGAAGATGAGTGTGTATACTCATCATCTGGCTAGCCTTTTCCCCACTAATGTGAGGTCGGCTTCCAGTCTAACTGGATGCAGCCGAGTCAGAATTTTGCCTATTTGACCTCCACAACCCAGTTATTTATTTACTTAATACTTTAAGTACGGAGGCGGACTTAATGCCATAGGCCAGTTACTGGTTGACTTGCATACATACTCCTTTTACTTTTAATATTTACCTAAATTAATTATTGTCTCAGTCCAAATAATAATAAATAGAAACAAGTGTCTCGTTGGTTTAGTCACTAGCTAAATCAATGATGCAAACATTAAACTCTAGTAGTGGTTACATCAAGTGAGATTGCTAAAAAGGTTCCTGGGTTTGATCTGTGAGTCGAGTAAAATTTGTTGCTGACAGGAAAGTGTCAGAGCATGAATTACGCCTGGTAAATGGCACAACAATAGACTCGCTACTTTGTACAATATTCAAGAAAAACAACATCGTTCTATCCAACATCAAGAACAGACACTTTTATAAACATTGAGACAATCAAATCCATCAGGAACGGAAACTAAATGACGTGAACCGTGAAAATATTCGCAAGAACTTTTACATAAGAAAAATAATCTATTTTTATTCTAAGCATTACACTAAAAGCTGCAAGCGACGATAATAATAATATCGAATGAACGTTTTAAACAAGAATTAAATGATATAGCAGTCGCCCCGCTTGGCACTACATATTAACTACAACGAATTATCGTACACGCACCGCCGAAATCTGCAAAATGGCACTTACGTAAAAACTTAAATTCATAAACTCTTACGCAATCACAGCCAATGAGGAGACGGAAATATAAAAGCTAAAAAATAAAATATTTTCACTAATTACTTGGTTTTTGGGATTTCACTTTATTTATTACAATTTGATATTAATGATTTTTCACTCAATTGATAAATTATAATATTAATAATGCACTTCCTGGGCGCGCAGGAGTTGACATCGAGCGCGTGATTTCGCTAATTTATGGTTATCATGTTTAGTAACAGATGGAACCGAAAATATCTTCAGTCTTGTTCGCAACGCTGAAAGAATTATCCATTTTGTAAAACTAAAACATGTTGCTGTGGTTTATATTGAACTGACATAATGTATTTAACTGTAGTATTTGCTATTTCGCCCAGTATTTTCAAATAACTAATCTCCAGAAACATAATTTTAGTTTCAATAGTTACTACTAGTTAAAGTATATGAAAATCTTTGTCAAATTAAGACAGTAAATTATATTTTATTATGCCTTATCAGACAAATTCATAGCAGCAAACCGGCGTGACGCGACACCGGTCTACCGTGAAGGTTTCTTGGAAATTATTTTATTAGATTCGCGTCACTGTTTGCGGGAGCCTTAATTCCCAAAACTATAAACAAATTGGTTCGTAACTCTCCATTAATTTACCGTACAGCCAGGAAGAGCACATGCACAAATAAAAAAACGTCACGTCTGTTTTTATTATACTTTACTCTGTTTCTACAAAAACTTGCACTTGATTTGTAAAATCTGACTTACCACGAGAATTAACCGACTAACACAGCGAGAGGTACGAGTATGCCCACAACGACGGCGGCAAGTGAGGCGATCTTGTACTTATGCTTCCGAGCGTTCACGTTCATATACGCTTCGAACCTATAGAATCCATTCACGTCGTAATTCAGTCTCTGGTACTCCCGCAGCTGACTGATGAAACCCGGATTGGGGTTTATAAATCTCCTCCTTTGTCTCACATACACGAATGCCTGGTCAAACGTTAACTTGTACTTCTCCATGATGTAGGCAATGACCAGGGTGGCCGATCGTGAAACTCCGAAATGGCAGTGAACAAGCACGTTCCCTTTTTGTAGTCCCTCGTCGATGAACGCATTTGCCATGGGGAAGTAAGGCAGGAGATGGGTTTGAGGAGTGTCGTAGGCCCTAATGAAGAGAGTGCTGATATCGCTATCTCGAAAGGTGCTTTTCGGGAGGCGATGTGCCTCAACTGTGAGGACATGGGTGATATTAAGTCGTCTAAGAACATTTTTGTCAGCGGCTGCTCTAGCATTGCTAAGGTAGAGGCCAGGGATTATCTGGCTGTAACAGGCTTGAGTGCAGAGGTCGATTTTGTGGTAGATCGCTTTTCTCGACCAGTTCTTGATGCCAGTGATTGCGACGACGGGGTTGGGAATGCTTAGGAAAGCGACAATGAGGGCGCTTCTGAACATTACCAAAATCAATCCTCTAACACTTATCATAGTAAGTATTTCTCATTTTTTTTACTTTTTTTTATGCATATTTTTTTTTGTTTTGTGTCTTTTTATAAAAGTCTATTCACTGAATTTAGACATGACATTTATGGAGAGTAATGTGACAACAGATTTAGTTTTTTTTCTGTCAGGTTTGGGATTCAGTCGCGGCCAGCCAGCGTATCATTTTCATCCTTCATAGAGTAAATTATTTGAAGGGTTTGCTCCGAGATATATTTTGTAAAAAAATTGTTTGTAATTTATATACGAACACCAGAATTATCTTGTTGCTAGTTAGGCCTTCTTTCCGTACTTTTGTTCTTGAAATAGTTTCTAAAATTTTTTTTTTTGATTTGGCGAAATGTGGGTATACTAAGGTACACCTCTGCCGAACCCTTTCGGGATTGCAGGCGTAATGATTTAATGTTCGATACATAATCAAACCCTCAAGAAATTCCTACAATCCTGGCAACTGTACTAGTACTTAAACCTACACAATACGACTCAATAAAACTCAACTCCTCCAGCACAAAATCCCTTTGACTCAACAGTTGTATTTAGCGTCAGTATGCATGTATACCTATCGTTCTCATTCTGGTTAAAATAACGTGTGAATGTGACCCACTTAGTAAGTAGGACGAGAACGCGACATTGAGTAAATCATCGATACACTGTTTGCGACAACATTTTCTTGTGGTGTGCTGTTAAGTGTATTTATTTCAACGTCACGACTAGCTAAAGAGAGAGATTTATCAGTTCATCACCATCAATTTCCTGCCCATATCCCAATTTATTTGGGGTTACCGCAGCATGTCTTTTCTTGGGATTTTCTAATCTGCTGAGTCGTCGAAAGGAAAATTTAGAATTTAACAAACTCATTGACAGGTAAACTGTTAGGCCACGTCCTATTTAAAAGCGATTGTCGTGCGATTTATGCGATTGTCGCGAGATGTCACTTTTTGTTCGATGAACTTGAACGCGTGGTCGCGCCAACAGAGGGCGCTTTCCGGTTTTCCGAACAAAAATGACATATCACCCCAACGATCGCGTATTTGCGCGACCATCGCTTTTTTTTTCAATAGGACGCGGGGTTAGGGAGCTCATAACATTCCATAATTATAGATTATGGAAAATGCGTAAAATGTTAAATGGTGATTTCTTAAGTTTGATCTCTGCAGCAATATGGAATTGGGCACACCACAATTACGGCTATAAGTCCCCTCTTTAAGGAGTGGCTAGAGAGCCGCCACGGTATCCTCGCCTTCCACTTGACGCAGGTCTTATCCGGACACGGTTGTTTCGGGAGGTTCCTGTTCCGGATAAGGCGGGAGGAAACGCCCTGGTGTCACCATTGTGTGGATCGCCCGGAGGACACGATGGAGCATACGGTGGAGGTCTGCCCGGCTTGGGCGGAGCATCGCCGTGTCTTCGTGGAGGCGATCGGAGGCGGTGATCTTTCGCGTTCGGCCCTGGTTCAGGCCATGGTACGGAGCGAGAGGGCATGGGAGGCCGTCGCTCCACCCAGAGCGGGAGAAATTATTTGATAATTTTCCAACCAAAAAAAAGGCAATACGGAACAACAATTTTTTTTTCTTTTCGTACAGACTATCAAACATTGTAAGTTTTCATGAAACGCCACCAGTTGGCGCCACTTCAACAAGAGGTCTTCCATTTTGACAATGAATGTAAAATATATAATGATTTTCATCATTCGTTTCATTCATTCGTTCAACATTCAGTCACGACTAAAGAATATATAAGCGCTTTGACACTTTTGACAGAATCCCGGACCTGACGTGGCCCTAGGTGGCAGCACTGAGGCTTGTAACTTATGAATTTTATTTCAGAAAACCCTCCTTAGGTGTAAAAAACTATAAATTTGTCTTATTCACAGTCAAAACTTGGAGTATGACTCCAAATATCCTTGGAATAATAAAATAAATAATTGAAAAAGACATTTTAACTATGAGTTAAAAGATTACACCTACAATAATGATAACACTCATTAAATATTTGGAGCACCACCAAGAATATAATTGATACGCTGTTTCTTTCAAATTAGCCATTAGGTCTGATATATCTTAGACTATTTGCGGCTTGTATGAGGGGCTAATGGCTTAATAACAGCTGTGTGAATCAATCGTTCTGTGAGGTTAAGCTGCGCTTTCTGTCGTCAATCAATGGATTGGCAGCATGGAGGAATCCGTTCGAGAGACTTTCTTGTCTTGATAGCACGCTATTCCAAAACGATGGCTGACAAGTTTAGAATGTAGAAATTGCGTTGATGTGTCTCTTATAAATTACCAGCCGTGCTTGCCAAATATTCGCGTTAAAAGTTTTAAGATACGGCAAAAATTATATGACAGCACGTGTTTTGACCTTACACTTGGTGATTTTATTTATTCAATACCAGTATTAGTTTACAAGTACCTGGGCAACCAAGCTCTGCTTTGGTGAAAATAGAGAATGCTCAAATGAGCATTCTCTATATTACTTTCCTATACTATTAAATAATAGTATAGGAAAGTTCATACTAATTCCATGTTTAGTACTTACGAATTCCATGCTGCCATGACATTATTCTAAGGTAGCCATCTTGTTTTAAACTTTGGGCGATCGAGCTCTGTTCGGGCGAAAATATGGAGAAAACGAAGTTTCCCAGATATGAGACCTAGCTAGATCAATTTTTCGCTACCCTAAAGCCCTATATTGCAACTTTCATCGAAATATATATAAATATTGCTCATTTAATAGTATAGGATAGGATCAGCGGTATTCATGTATCTCTCTGCTTAAAGTTATGATTTCAAAGTTACAAAACGTAGCGCATGTGTAATATCAATTTCAGGTTATTTAGTAGGACGGATAGAAGACGCATCCACTTCTCTAGCTATACCAAGATACTCCATTTGACCAGTCCGTCTACACAGCTCAATGATTTATTGAAGACCATCCAAGACTTAATTATTGTTATTTTAGTATGTTGACTTTAATGGTTATTATTATTATTATATTTTTTTATGGTACCTCAAAAGGAAAAAAACGGAACCCTTACAAGATCACTCGTGTGTCTGTCTGTCTGTCACAGCCAATTTGCTCCGAATGTAATGGACCGATTAAATTGAAATTTGGTATACATATGTATTTCTGTGACCCAAACACGAACGTGTAACATAAATAAATGAATTTTGAATATAGGGGTCTCTTTTAAGAGCAAACAAGAAAATTAAAAAAAAAAGTTTTGCTAACAGTACCGTGTGACATATCAAATGAAAGGGCTTGTTATGAGGATATAAATAATATTTTTTATATATTTTAAAATAAATACCTTTAAAGATATTTAAGAAATTCGATGAAAATAGACAATTCCCCCCTTGTCTCCGAAACTACTAAACTAAAATTTAAAAAAAAATACATAGTAAGGCCCTTTACTCATAGCTTTCAGGAAAATCTATAAGAAGTCTATGGTCTTAAAATAACATGGTAAATCTCTCAATATTGTGCGTACAAGCTTACATTTGTAGTTGAAATGTATGGGAGAACATGTAGTTAAACTACAATGTTAAGTTTGTATTTGGGATAAATTCATACCAACTACGGAACCCTTCATTGTGCGTAGTCCGACACGCACTTGGCCGATTTTTATTATTAATTTATTTTATCACTATTGTTACTTATGTTTTTACATATCTCGGGATCATGGGGTCCTGGTCCTTTGGAAGGTGTACGAGGTGTCCAACTCACAGAGGCCCCTTGGACAATTTTAAATGTAATAAAGCACCAACCGACGATTAGCCCTGTATGCACTATGCAAGTGCACCCAAGGACAACCCCCGGTTGGTGCAGGGCTATTGCAGAACATGGAAACAAAACATATAAGTTCGAGTTGAGTTGTAACTAATAAGTTTCGGTGGCTAAGTGAACTGGTTATCTAGAACTATGGAAAGACTGGCCCCTGCCTGACGAATATTTTATATAAAATACACAGGAAAATGGCAGGGGGTGACTTGCACACTCAATAATGGACCCCTGAAAACGGTCGCTAGCACAGTGTCGTAGCGACAAGGGGGCAACATGTCCTGAGGTGCTAATGAGGTGTGGAGACGTATTCTACGGCTATCAGGACAATCCCGGAAGTACGGTCAAGATCCCAACCAGCATCTTACTGGAATACTTCCTTCCTCCGAGCACGTTTGCTCTTGCGAATCTCCACTCAAGTCGGCCAATAAAAGCAAGAAAGAGGTGGGAGCCCTGTTCCTCGTCAGTGCTCACTCCAGTCAGCCATTTATTGGCCGACTGGAGTGAGCAAGCCAGAGGTGAGGTACAAGACTTCTTCCGGGAGATAAGGTTTGTGGGGTCGCTACTGCCCAAAAGCTCGCAACATGCTGCCCTGCAGGTTTATCATTATTATTATTTTCGGTTTGTCAAGCTTAATGTATCTACCTAGATTATAAGAGAATGATGTGGTCTCCTATATTTGGAAGCGCACACTCTTATTTATCCCCGTACTTGTAATCTTGCATGTAATTGTGTAGCCTCTGTTGGAGATCCAATAAAATCATTTAATTAAAGCACCCATCTCTGAAAACCGAAGTATTCTGCGAAGGAATTTTCATAAATTTTGATATATCAAAGGTGATAATATATATTTCCCAGTGTGCTTGACAATGAATGCGTGACTAATTCTTGAAGCACCAGACTCTGGCAATGGGACGGAAAATATTCAACTGAAGAAGATATATTTACCACTATTTATAGACGCGAAGAGTCCAATGCTATTATATTCTTGTGCTAAAATGACAGAGAAAATATCTGAGAGTGTAAATGAAATGTTAGAGACAGTCACGTTAGTGGATGTGAGTCAATTGAGGAAAGTGGGTTATTTTATTATGGGCAATGGAAGCTAATACGTTTATTGAGAAAACTTTGATGCTGAATATATTTTTTATTTTATTTAACTGTTCTGTATTTTTTTCTTCCATTTGTATTTATTTAGTTATTTATTGACACGTATTTACATAATTTAAAAACTAACAGACTTAAAATATTTTATTAAACAAAACATTTATTACTAAACCAAGTGTACAAAAGTAGTTGTAGATTTGGTTGGTTGGTTGGTTGTTGTTGTAAACGGAAAAATGTGAGGAAATCTGGATTATTACCAACGGTTATTATTAATCCGATCCAGCCGGTCCCTTGCTGTCCTCCACCAGCGACGCCATAAGCCGAGGTCCGTACCCTACAGGGGGTGCCCTTAGCGTGTAGTCGCTTAGTTTCTAAGATTTATGCCCTGGCTGCTGGCCTTAATTTATTGAGGCAGCCACAGGAAAGTCCAGTTAAGCAGCCGAAAACCTCCTATGTTGACCTGCAAGATGCTATTTATAAAAAAAAAATCAACGGTTATTAACGAAGTAAGCAATCAATGCTCATTCCTACAAGGTATTTTTTAATTAATCTAGTTTTCGTACGTTTTAAATTATAAATTATCAGATCGATATTGTCAAGAGTTTTATCAAAATCAAAAGTGTAGAAGCAGGCTCTTTCTTATGTCAAGGGACTTAACACCATGATTAGGGAAATGTAGGTGTACTCTACAACAGAATGTAAGCCCAGAAACGTAATCGTAAACATATTTTGAGAAGCTGTAGACGTGTTATATCTCACGTAGGCCAGGAATCCAGGTGTTACATCCGACTTGTGGTATGCAGAATATTTACTGTGAGTAGTGATCTATTAGATCGATAGATGCGGTGCATTCCATCGTATCTGATGGCGTGGTGAAGACTTGCTGATTGTCATGAAATTTATTTGGTGTCGGCGCCAGATTCATTATCTGGAAGATGATTTAGACACCGTCTGCCTATTTGTGAGATCAATTGTGGCTCTTCAACTCTTCAATTGTGGTTAAAAATAAACTAAAGGCTAAACTAAACTAATAAGTTTTAGGCAGGACCCTGCCCTCATCCCACTTTATTTGGTGTCTGGGATTACAGCAGTAATTTTTCTTCTTCCATACAACTATTAGTCGCCGTCTCAGCCAGGTTTTTTTACTCCGAATCAGTAATAAGTCTATTACCTGACATTTATGCGTAACAGCTTACAAAAGAAAGCATCAAATGGACCAACTACAGCTGGGATTAATCATGGAGACAGAGAAACTTCTGTACAATAATAATGTAAAATATACGTCACATTTTTTTTTTTCTTCAACATAACGTTATTCTAAAAACAAAACTGCTATAAAGCTTCTAGAGTCTAATATTGTTTTGTTACGCTTGTATACGTGCGAGGTGTATGCACCTAGGTGTATCTAACGGTGACACGGTCACGGTGTACATACATTTTACCAGGATTGTTTTGGCAAATCTAATACCTACCACTTTCCACGAGGATCAAACACAGGACTTCACGCTCAACAGTCCCGCCAGCGACTACTCATTGATGTGGCAGATTTCTGTTGCGATATTTAAATCTGCTTTTGGGGTTTTGGGTTGTTAAAAATAAAAAGAGTTAAGGAAAGTTTTTTTTTTTTAATCATCATAAACAGGCTCCAGCATGCCTTGTTTAGCTCGTTATAAAATATCTTGATAATAATCTCTCAGATATCCAAAATAACCGTCACCTTAGCACATATTGGCTACAAAACGTATTTTTATTCTGCTACATTTCGCCAGTCATAAATCAACATTTTTTTTTTCTGGGCTTAGATTCCCATGACATTAAAATGTCTTCGAGATCATCATCATATATTTCACCATCTTTTAGACTTTTAGGTCATTGTAGGTATTTGATACCTACGTGTTTAGAGTTCTCAAAATGTGCTCTTTAAATCACTTACAAGACATCAAAGACAAATTTAATTATCTCCCTAATAACACATGGCTTATAAATATACGCTATGATTTATTGTGAGGTTCTCTACTCTTGATATCATACTTAAAGTTTTCACCATCTCAGCTGAAAGACGTCCATTGCTGGATATAGACCTCTCCCAAGCATCGCCAAAATGACCGGTCCTGCGGTTTCCACATCTAGCTGATTTTGAGCCATCTTGTGTTGGACCTACCCACGCTTCGCCTTCCGGAACTCAGTCACCACTACAGAATTTTTCGGTCCCTTCAGCTATACGTTCTACGAGCAATGTGCCACGCTCAATTCTTCGAGCAAAATTTTCTGAATAAGAATCTTTAATCGATTATCTGACAGACAACGCACACCCTAAGCCGCTGGAGTCTAGAAGCATGAAATTTTGCACAAGTGTTCCGATATGGTCAGTGGGCATTATAGAAAAATTTTCAAAAATTGATCTCTAGGTGTTATAAGTTTATATGGAAGTTCGTTTTTTTTGCCGATTGGAAATCCTATCGAGCACACGAGTTGTTAACAATAAAAGCAACGAATGAATACAAACAATCAGATATAGATTTATTTAGTCCATCATGGCTGCCGATTTATAATTTAAAGAGCTCTGTCGATGTTATTGCTCCGTATTGCGCAACATTCGACAAAGTCATGTCGTGTCTAATTCTGCGAGTCGAGCTAACGGAACGATGACATTTCATTGTGGCCGTTAATAAATTTTGTAAGAGAATTCTTGCCAATCGTCGGGTTTATAAAATCATGTGTTATTTCTCGTTATTATTGCTAGTTCTTTCTGTGTTATGGGCTCTATAGGTGTTATAAATTAAAAACGCTTTTCATGTCTGTCAGTTGGCCCCCGCTGTTCTTCCAAACTACACAACAGATTCTGGTGCTGGTATTATCATCATGCAGGGAATTTATTCCGGAAGATTTAAGTGTATTACGTTAATTAGTTTACATATTATAAGACAAAAAAATCTCGATATTTTGTCAAGTCGTGCGAAGACCTGCCAGGGGTGCGAAGAAAACCAAAAGGGAGGTCGTGGCCCCCGGCAACAGGGCAACCGAAGGAACACGGGTGGGTTTTAGTCAGTAAGAGTCTGACACGCCCTCCCGCTCCGCCCAGAGCAGGAGAAGTTATTTGATGATTTCCCAACCAAAAAAAAAAAAAAATCGTGCGAAGAGTCGTACGTAGGAACGGTTCGCTAGTTTTTAATACGTATTATATGACTATTTATTATTTATGACAGTGTTGAATGTGTTTTGTGCTGAAATAAAAACATGTTGTTTTTTTTTTGTGAAGTTATTTGTTCGGAAAAGTTCACCGTTTTAGATAGATATATAGATCTCCTGAAGACACCAAGTCCACCATTTCTGTATTTTTTTTTAAGCAGTTAGTAATCCCATTTTGTTTTTTATATTATGACCCAATGAAATAGGTGGCGAGTCTATTACCATTAACAGGACAAAAATGTAAAAGAAAAGGTGCAAAAAATAAAATATATGGAAAAACATTGTCAGACCTGGGGATTGAACTCAAGCTCAGTATTCGCGCTGGCATACCAACAAACGAGATATTTAGGTGTTAATTCTTTCGAGATTTTTCTTGACATATTGCAAAAATCTGCTGCACTTCACAGACTGCAAAAAGAGATGAGATTACGAAGTCTCATCGTTATGGCCACAATATGAAAACCTCCTGGACCGAATCCCAAGGCATGTATGATTAGTTTCAGGTGTGCACATGTAACTAATAATACACAATAATAAATGGACAATTGATGACCAATGTGTGTGAACTTGGGCTAATTATTTCGCGAAGGTTACTCTCGCTGGTCCGTGGGTGATGTGCCAAAGGCTGCCCACTCCCGTGCCGTCTATCATACGATGTGTATTGCATTTGTAATGGAGCTTTTGATTTCTCTAAGGTGGGAATTTGGGAGGAGTGTATTTATCACTATGCTGAATATACGTCGGTATAGTAGGAAAGTTAAGCATTATATTATAGTAAGTGGCGATTGTCTTGAGAAGGAAACTTTTAAGCTCTTTCATGCAAGAAAGCTATATCAGAGTTTGATTCTAGAGTTTTTAAAATATTTATTTACTGATCCTCCCACTAGAATACCATACAGAAATTACAACAATCGAGCAGAAAAGTTACTTCATGAGCTGCTTTCCATCCATCCTGTGCGCGGTGGATACCGAACGGGCGGCGATGGATCACGCACTCACGCTGTCACGCAGAGTCAAGACACTTTCCCACAGTTCCATGACTCCATCCATAGTGCGCATATTCTTTGCGATTTTACCTACAGCTTTCGCGAATTTTGTTTTTGTAAGTAATTGCTAATGAACTGATTAACTCTTAGGTGGGTGTGCTGTCTAATACATTGTTGAGTATGTGAGCTTCGTTCACGCATTAATCTACAATTTAGTTGTTCTGCTTTGACACGGTTTGAATCGATGACTGCCTTACTAATTGTAAGCTCTACTTTGCAGGTTTAAAGGCTCATATGAACCATCCATATGGTTCATACAGTTGACCATTTCATTTTTATATCTGGGCGTTTCAGCATGTTTCAATAGTGTTTAACCGCCTGATTTTCTGCCTAAAAGATAACTCCATTTGCTCTGCATTTATGTCTATTTAGATTTGGCAAACTTAAGTAAGATCTCATAAATTTGACAGCAAACAACTAAACCAAGGTTTTTGCAGTAAATTGCAAATAACAGGTGAACTATTGTAAATCATTTTATGTTCACTGAAGGATTCTGGCACATTCTGACTTTACACTGTAGGAGACAGATTAGATCTCTTTGAATTCTTTTGACAGCAGGTGCATCTGTTGTTAATTACTCATCTTTTAATTAGAAATTATGTCTAGATAGATAAGCAGCTTGGAAAACATGATTAAGGATGGTATAAGAGTAAAGGGCTAAGTAATAACAGCCGCACGGGTCGATCCATCAGGTTAAGCTACGCTTGCCGGGTTTGTTCCATGCATGGGTGACCATCTTTACATATCGAGACTCTTCCGTGCCTTGGAAAACATGTTAAGCCATTGGTCCCGGTTGGCATTTGTGGATCTTTGACAGTCGTTACGGGTCGTTAGAAGCCCGAAAGTTTGACAACCAGTCTTACCAAGGGGTATTGTATTACCCAGTTACTTGGTTGTGGAGGTTAGATAGACAGTGGCTCCATGTAAAATACTGATATTCAGTTGCATCTGGTTAGACTGGAAGCCAACCCCAACATAGTTGGGAAAAGGCTAGGCAGATTGATTGATAAGAGTGGCATAAATCACCAATTCAGACTTTATGGCACTGGAATCCTGATTCAATAATAAAAAACTTCACCATAGATTGAAGAAAAACGTCTCTTTGGTTCGTCAATTACTTGCAATGAAAGTTACGGCGACCATTTTGTCTAGACTCTGGCACAAGAGAACAGCAACCGAACCACACCTGATATCAATCCAGGCCAAATGATTTAGGTTAATAGCATCCATTGCATTCGCATCTTTATACCTTCGCCGTATCGAAACGCACTATTTATAAAGTTCGCCGAGATTTATACTAAAGCCTAGGTGTTATAAGTGTTGTGTACACAATACTGGGTATTTTGGGATCGGCGGAGCGCGAGGAGGGCCCGTTCGCAGCAGTTCAGTAGTGGCAGGCGCCGCTCGCGTGCGCTCCGTAGTCTCGGTCGTGACGATCATATACACACTAGTGAGCAGTGTTATAGTGACAACAACTGTGTAAGTGATGAGTGATGTAACTAATTAATGCTTCGGGTGTCGCTCAGTGCTTCTGTGTCGCAGCAGCAGGATTAAGTGAAGTTCATAACTCGGCTAACATCGCAGGCCTGTGCTAACACACTAACGCATGCAGGGTGGCTAGGGGTGCGCCGCGTGGGCGGGTGTGGGCAGGGAAATTTGATAAGGCGAGCTGTTGGTGGAGCGGCTTGCCACTTTTGTATGCAGCGGGCAAGCGCGCGACGCGCCTCTATTTTTGACCGGCGTCGGGCGGTATATTTCGGCTACTGCGGGCCGTGCGCGCGCGCCGGCGCACGCCTCTTCGCCACCGCCAATCCCTCTCAAATTATGTGAGACTGTATGCTTTGCAGAACCAGAAAACAGCTTTGCATGTAGCTTTAAACACACCAATGTAAGCTAAGCTATAATTAGATAGGTGTCAAAATGTGAATCTAAAAATAACAATTATAAATACGCATGTGACAGAATTGTTACGTATTTGCGAAAAGATTAATGATGGACACGAGATATCGTCCCACGTTCAATTCTGTAGAGTAATAAAAACGATTAGCACTTACCAGGTCTATTTTAATTTGTATTTCTGTGTAAAATTTTATTGATGCCGGCGAAAAATGGCCGTTAAAATGTGTAAGAAAATTATAAGTATGTGAAGTATTGCACCACAATTGTGAAATATATAAAATGGCTACCATATAATAATAATGCCGAGGTCACACATCATAAGGTCACGCCGCTAATTGTCAACGTCACACTTGACATGTTTTCAGATGCTGTGACATTAGTTCCAGACTTTGACGGATTTGACGTCGATTTTAAATAGATCTGTGTAAAGTTTAGAAGAATTCGTAGTTTTTTTTATTTTAAGTTAGTAACATTACATTACAGATATGAAAAAAGATCACGTTATGAGAAATAAATGTAGAAAGAAAAACGTACGCACATAAAACTACAAACACAGGTACAACTTGTTGCTACGAGATTTCGTAGCACGTTCGTAGAAGGTCTACAGCTGCTATGCTCGTGACAAATGAGTTTGAAACTAGTATCATTTCGTAAAATTTAGTACTGTATAATTCTAAATCATTATTTTAAGCTGAAAACTTATTTTACACATACATGCATTCATAAACATCACGCTTTTACCCAATAGGTGTTGTTGGCAGAAACTAAAGAACGCCTGCTACGAAAAATTTAAAAAATCTTGTTATTTTTTTTACGCAATTAATGCTGTAGGTAACTTTACTTTAAAATATTACTCATCACCGTAGCATCTTTAATAAAAACTGCATTTTATTTTGCTGTGTGTATAAAACTGACAAGTTAAATGTTTATCAATACCATGGTTAATACAAATTTCCATCTATTATATAATAATAATATTATAAAGAGGCAAAATTTGTGAGTTTGTATGTAGAGGGTAATATTCGGAATACTTGATCCGATTCCGAAAATTATCTTACTAATGGGAAGCTTCAGTATTGCCGAGTGTCATAAGGTATATTTTATCTTCAAACCAGAAATTTCGCGCAGACAAAGTCGCGGTCAGAAGTTAGTGAACAATAACAATACAGTTTGAAGCAGCCAGCAGCTACGAAAAAAAATTACTCAGCCCCATAATAATGTAAACAACAAGAGAACATTCTAGAAGATTCTAGAAGCTGAGAAACATCCATTGGTACTTTTCAATGCTTAAAACTAGCATGCTTTTATGTGGGGTAGCACATAACAGCTAATTACTAGCAGAGTTGTCACAGACATAGTCATCACCATCATTATTAGCAGCCTTTTTCCATCTACTGCCTTCTCCCTTTTGTGCCATGCTTCCCTAGTCTGTGTGAATCTCATCTAGATCTTCCTCGGGATCTTCTGTAGTTAGTCCACCCACCTAGATGTCGGCCTGCCAATGCTCCTACTGTCTCTCGGCAACCATTCCGTTAGGGCACACAAATGCTACTAGGTAGCAATTTATTACAACTAGCATGATTTTATGCTGGTAATGCGAGCATGTGTGTGACCTTAGGACATAATAGGACCCTACCTAGGCTCGCCCCCTGTTACATGGGACTTAAACATAACTCTCGAAATGTGGGTGTACTATTGGTACACCTCTGCCTAATCCTTCAGGGATACAGGTGTGATATTATGTATTAGAATCAATAGAAATCATACATTTTAATATCTAAACAAGAAGCTTTAGTTCGACATAGTAATGGTTTCAACTACCCTCGACTTTCCCCACTTTACAGAAAAGTTGAGAAGGTTTTAATTCAATACATAGGCACTTATGAAAAGTCAAAATTTAACTCTATTTTATTAACTTTGTCTTCATTGGACAGAATAGGTACTAATTCCTTCCTACCTTCCGAAAACTTATCAGCTGCTGGGGAGTTTGTTGCACCACTTCTTCCCAGCTGAATCACTAGGAAATAGTGAAGGGCGGGCGTTTTGGGGGGATTTTCTTATTACCCATTCCTTCCTACCTTCCTAAAACTCATCAGCTGCTGGGGACTTTTTTGCGCCACTTCTTCACCCCAGCTAAAGCACAAGGAAGTAGTGAAGGGTGAGCGTTTTTGGGGACTGTCTTATGTAATTTTGACGTTCAAAAAGTGCTGTAGTCTGAATAAATACGTTTTGAATTGATTTTGATACACAAAAGTAGAATCAAAATACAGTACGCCCTCTCATTTCTGTTATGATGTTACAACTATTATAAGCCCAATATCCTGGGACGCTACGCAAAAAAAACAGAGCGACACACTGACAGATTGACAGACAGACAGACAGCGTTGTACGGAACCTTTGAGCTCGAATGTAGGGCGACATATTGTCGTCTGCTTCGCTTCGTGTGTAACATTATAAGTATAGTTTATTATGGGCTAGCGACACGCCCCCTGCTTTGCACAGTATTTACGACTTGACAAAAAAAAGGGATTTATTAATTTATTATATGTGAGTATTAATGTATTATGCACTTAATTTTCCGGTATTTTTCTCTTAATGATGGTGAAAACGCTTCCAGAGAGAAGATCCACAGCCAGACACTAAAAGCGTCTTTGTTTTATACTATGTAAAGATAAAGATTAAGCGTGGTTCTGATCAAAGAACTTTTTTTGGTCAGAACGCTCAGAAATCAGAAACTTTGTTGTTTTGGTCAGCTAGTAAAGTATTCCTAAAAGAGCCTGTCGAAGAAGAGCAGTGTCACGGAAATGATGACAGCGAGGTTTGACTTTACGATATCAAGAAACGCTCTAAGAAAACACACCAACTTACTTTAATAAAATAACGTTGCTGGTAAATTGCTGCTGTTGTTGCTTGTTTGCTTGTGGCGGCAACCACTGTTCTAGGAAACTGTAGCTAAAGTATAGTTTTATGAATCTGCACCATCAAAGTCCGAGACGAAAAATGAATCAAATAAACAAGTTGTTGCATAGTAACAGTTTCTACAAAATTCTTAGGATTTGATTACTAGTTACCATCTTATGCCAAGCAGTGGCTTCAAGGTGGATTAGTGAGGACCATGAGAGCCCAATTTTTCATAACCACCATGCGAGGTTATCTAACGACCATAGTTTGTTGATTTCTACAGATGATATAAAGTTTTCTAATTCCATATCACAATCCAACGTTGTTGTGACTTGCAGAGATCCTAATATCAATATTTCTTGTAGCGATCGTCACATTTCGATAGTGAGAAACTAAACTTTCGAACAGAATTTTTTACAGTTTCCAAAAAACGAGTGCGTATGTTTGTATGTCTATCTCTCTGATTATTTTCGCCTAGCTCTAAAACAACTTGATAGATTTTACTACAATTTTTTAATGCACATTCTAGAAAAAAATGTACAACGATAGTCTGTACACTTCGTTCAAGCGTACGAATGATTGTTCTGTACACTTATGATGATGGAAACCCGGGAATTATGAATTAAACCGCCCGTGTTGAGTGTGGTAAAATCACTCTCATTACTGCTCCATAATTATATAAACACCTTATAAATAGAAATGAAATAAATATCTTATTTCAAACGCCACTAAAACCGCTCAGTTTAGTACGGAATGAATCATCTCTAACAAATGGTTGTTTCATATAGGCGATGGGCCAGGCAGCTGTCAATACTTGCGCAGTAACTATTAGTAAGTAACGCGCTATCGAATGCGATAGTTTAGACGGCAAGAATACTGATGCAGTGTTGAATAAACGTATTGTGTGTGTAGGTAAAAAATGTGTGATACCTATATTATTACAAAGCATCACGCCAGTACTCCCCGATGGGTTTGGCAGAGGTGTTCTTACAAAACCCCCCATTTCGCCAGTTATGTTTAAGTCCCATGTAATAGGGGTCGAGCCTATTGCCATCAACTAGGCACAAATCCAGATTCCGGGCTACTACTGAGAAATTCCGGATGGAAGAACCCAAAAACACTGCACGACCCGGGAATCCAACCCAGGGCCTCGTGCTCAGCAATAGCGCTTGCGACCACCAGGTCAACGAGCCAGTCGAGGTAGTCAAGTACGGACGTACCTAACTATGTTATTGTTATTATAGTCAACCTTTTGTATCCCACTGCAGCTAGGGCTGTTAGATGTCCGGTTTTTAAAATCGTATTATCGGTTTATACAATTTTGACCTGTCCAGCTTTTGTTAGGCTTTTCAACCCCGCACCGCCAAAAGATGCCGAATGAAAGCGCGAGCGAATCATTCTATACACAAATGCCCCTGTGCTGAGATATCCCACCCCGTCAAGATAATAAGGAGATATTGTACTCCCTAAAAGATCACCAGACAAACGAAATGCCTCAACACAGATGCACGGATATCTTCAGCTATAGTTTTCAGGATGTTGTTGTGACTCCCCCGCACTTGACTCTCCTCATAAGTGACACGAGATTTTTCCAAATGACAGCATGGAAATCATCAGTATATCAGTATGAGCCTGCGCGAACATCTCGGAGGCACTGCAGAAACGAAGAAGTCCCAACATCATCCTGAAAATGTTATTGTATTGGAGGCGCAGAGTGTACAGGGATTTTTTGGTATAACATTCAAAAGTCCCTCCGATAGTTAAATAAAAATAAAAAAATCTTCATGCTTGCATTTGAAAAACATGCAATACCAGTAATTACCGATGGCAAGATAGTTAGATTTTCATGTCTAAAATTCCGGGTTGGTGGCAACTCTTTACAAATCTAAATGCTAGGTATTGGGGATCTAACATTTAAATTCTTACGTTATTCAATTTCCTAAACATACGTTACAAACAAACAAACAAACATATGTTTTTACCCCCATTGCCAGATAATATTTTAAACATAAGACTCAAAAAGACTAGGTGTTGCATTTAGCCTCTAGTTTGTTTTTATTAAGCTCATGGAATGTACACGCCTTTTTTTAGACGACTTTAAAAAAATCCAACACTGATATTTTCTGCATGAATCAATTCTCCAATGTTACAAGGAACGTCCCAATCGACCCGTTGTACTTTGAAATTGACGTCAGTTCATAAAAAAAATCTATGAGGCCAATATTAGAAAGAATTCTTCTTTGCAAAATCTAGAAAGTTTATTTCCGATGACAGCATTGGAGAAGTATTTGCAGTAGATCTTAATCAGTTTAGATCTCAATTAAGAACACGTCAGCTCTAAGGGCACGCGCACACAGGCCACAGACGAACTGCCACTAGTGGTCAGCGATAGCCATATTACAACACTTTTTTTTTAGATTAGCGAAGTGGCCTCTACCGGCTGCAGCTGTGCAGCGAGGTCAAATAAAATGTAATTTCAGTACCTACTCGGCTGTTAGTATCCACATCGAATTTTAGAGAAAGACAAAGGTATAAAATAAATGAGAGGCATGACGCTCTACAATGCAGATTTTTTTATAAAACTTGATGTGTCATTTAACGGCCGCATACTGTACTTACATTGTCCCATACATTTATACCTATCCCGTGATATTTTGTTGAAATGAAATCCGCATATTTTAATGCTGTTACTAAGCGCAATGATTGCGGGATGTCTTCATGGACACTCATTCTTCAGTCACCCCGTGTTTATTTATTTACAAAATTATCGGATTTTTGCAAGATAATATTTTGGAAAAATTTAAAACAATCCTGCGAGAAGTGCGAACTGTCTGAAAAATGCCTGTTGGTGACAACTATTGGCGGTCGAGAGTGTACCGTGTACAGGTAGCTTAAGGTGCAGTGCACTGCTGACACGAAGTGGATCATTGGCCTGCCCCAGTAACACGTGGCGCCACCTGTTGGATCAACTTCCGACGCGAATTAGATTCATTAAATGCCGATGACCGCCAACTCTTTGACTTTCTAGTTCCCTGGTACGAATTGGGACAACATTCTTTGAACTATTCGCATAGCTACAGCAGACTGTTTAAAATAAGGGTTATCAATTGGAATAATAATTAAAATCCATAATTATGTGTAAATATGATATTATTTTAATGATCATAAATAATATATTCGAGTAATTGGCCAATACAAAAGAATTATTTGAATAACCATGCAGATGAAGAATCAACTTGAACTATTATTAATATTAATTTAGACCATAGAAATCCTGAAATATAGTTACCAGTTATAGTCTCGTATTGAATTTCTGCCCGTCCTTTGATAAACTGGGACAAGCTATAATAGTTCTTAGAAAGCTACGAATGAAGCAAGGAATCAATCATACATTAAACTGCAAATTTTGCGATCACTTCCGTCTGTATGTCATTCCAGCTTTGTAGTTTTTGCTACTATAAATTCAGAGTAGTTCTTGGAATTTTTTAGGAATGAATCTCCAGTCTAAATCAATCAGACATACAAATAATGTCAATGCGATATTTAGATTTACATGTACTTTAATCTCGTCTTCTGCAATTGCTAAAGAAATGAGTTAGGTACTTAAAATGAGTTAACAAAGTACGAAGCTGTTCTTTTTTATATCTATAAGATAAAAGTTTTCTCACGTACAGCCACAGATTCAGCTGTTTCAAATCAGTTTTTGATGGACAGTTTTGTTAAAAGAGTTCAGAGATTCTTCTCAAAGACATTTCTCGCTGCCTTGCGAACATCATATTCTGTAATTATATCTTCAGTCAACAATTAACAGTACGTAGTATGCCTAAGGCATTAAGTCCGCCTTTGTACCGTTTGAGTGTGAAAAGTTTAAATAAATAAATAAATAATACGCAACAATATGAATTTTAAAATGGAAACCCCACCACGATCTCTAAGTCTACCATCACTACCATTTCGAAGTCTACCATCACGACCATTTCGAAGTCTACCATCACGACCATTTTGAAGTCTACCATCACCGCCATTTCGAAGTCTACCATCTCCAACCACACAACCACTAAACAAAGCATAATCTTCCAATTCGCAGTACCACCAACCGTGACTTAATATCACAAGACGTTAATATTAAATCGAATGACTATTCTCGTTCAGATCATGCTGGAGGGCTGGTTGTTTGCCAATCAGATAGTAAGCAGACAAACAGGAAACATCTGATAATAAGTAGTGAACTTTTTATTATTTAATAAGCTACATTTGCCAAATGTCAAAATGAAATGGTTAATGGTCAACTTCGTATGCACGGACTTCAGAATTGGGTGTAGAGAGAAATGAAGAATGTGTGAGTAATAATAATATAATAGGATGAAAAACATTTCCCGGGATATAAAGTATCCTATGAGTTATTATAGGATAGAAACTGTCTGTATGCCAAATTTTATCCAAATCCGTTCAGCCATTTTCGCGTGTTTGAGTAACAAACATTCAAACTTTCACTTTTATAATATTATTAATATAGTATATAATATTATAGTAGGATTGCAGTAATATTTGTTGGCCCCATATCACGTGTAGCCTTGGAATTGTTTGTTTGTTCAAATAGTTCCTGCGTTTGGAAAGATAAACAGCGTTTTGTTTTCCATCGTTAGTCGTTTTCAATGGGAAATAATAAATAAGGTCAATTAAAAATACCTATACTTGTCAAATTTGAAAAGTTACTCTTTTTCTTCTTGTCACTAGTTATGATCTTGTCTGAGGATCACACAAACACTTGGTTCTTATCTCCAACTTCTCGTCAGTTTCTATGGTGCTCAACTATCCGTACGTAAACCCCGATTCAAAGCTAATGGCGGCTCGGAACATGGGGCGAGTCGCTGCGCAGTAACGAATTCATGGGTCAGCGGAGGTGAGGGGTCCGGTACTGCGCAGCGAGTAGCGCACTTCCGAGCCGCCATTAAGTTTGAATCGACCTGTACCTGATATTCTTTCTATCAGTTCTGAAATTTTAAGATAGTAAATTCATGCTTAATGTCAAAGTTTAACTGGCTAAGTTAGTAAAAGAAATCAATTTAGGTGTATTTAATAAACTTTGTTTCTGAAAAAAGTTTAGATTCAAAGTGGCCTGCCTTGTTGGTTTAGTGATCGCAAGCGTTACTGCTAAACAAGAGTTCCTGGGTTCGATTCCCAGGTTGGGGAAAGTGTTATTGGGTTTTTCTATCCGGAATTTCTCAGTAGCAGCCCAGAGTTTGGAGTTGTGCCTGGTCGATGACAATAGGATTGCCCCCTAATACATGGACTTAAACAAAACTGACGAAATGTGGGTGTTCTGTAGGTATACCTCTACCTAACCCTTCGGGGATTACAGGCGTAATGTTATGTTATATTCAAAGTGGGTCTTTAGTTAACATTAGCATCTTAAATTTTTGGAACACTGGGAAGGAATTATTTTTTGTCCCATAACACACTGATCATATTATCAAGTCAGGGTCAGATTAAACTGACATCATTTGTGTCTTCTCACTAAAATACATAACATAAGTAAACGTATTTATAATAATAAATCTGTACGAAGGATAGTTAGAATGAGGATGTTTATTTTCAAAGTTATTTACGAACAGAATATTACTAGCAGAACCGAACTCAATATTACTGGGAACGAAGGAGATGAAGCCAAAGATTTAAATTGTTAGATTCACCCGACTGCGTCATGTTTTTGATTGGTTGACAAAGACATCTGAATAGTAATAGCTCAGTCACTCATACTGAAATCATCGTATCTATCTATACTTGCGGCATGAGTAACACTCTTCTCAACCTGAGTGTATACCTACGGTGAGGGCAAATCTAACGATTGAAACCTTTAGATAAAGCTATATTTTCGCTCGTAATGTCTTTAGACGTGGCAATAACTGAACGGAATGATGTTAACGTGCTCTTAAAAGATCACAAACGTCTGTTTTGTGGTGTTATTTCGACTGCTTAAGTACCACCCTGATAATTTGGGAAATTAAGAGAACTAGCTATAAAATGTTATTAATATAAATGAGTTAAAAACAGATTAACTGACTGTCACTACCGGTGGAATAATAGATTATGCTAACACGATAGCAGAAGAATATCAAATATTCAATTTCTCATACTAGAATCCAAAGCAAAAACAAGAATTACAACAATTGATAGCTCGATCAACTAGAACAGACAAAGCGTTTAAGGGCCAGCACAGAATGAAATAAAACTTACTTGTGGAGAAACAGAGTTGTAGGTTTTAAATATGTTACTTATGTCGGTATACATAGTCACTATACCTGATAATATTCTAATTCTTAACTGCCATTTTTTTAAAGCCACCTTACTACACTCGTGTTGACAGCTTGACTCTCAACCAGTGCCAATAGCACCCGATTACAGCTGCATCAACCCGATCACATTACAACAACTCAGCCATCAAAGCTTGATGATCATCATCCGAGCCAATACATTCCTATCCATCGTCTGCAGCTCCTATATCACAGCAAACATTAATCGCTGTAGTCATCTACTGATAATAAGTTTGTGCAGCCCAATCATTTACAGCTATCGTGTTTTAATGTTTCTTTGTTGGCTGCACGTTACCCTTTGATTGATAAATACGCCTGTAGTTCTACCAACATAGTTTGGGACAGTTTGCCAATTGACATTAAGGTAGTTAAATTGAGTTTAGGAATGCTCACCCAGTTACCCAGAAACAGGTGTTGAAACCCGGAAATGAATAGACAATTCTCTATATTCTCACTGGTAATGTCAAAAGTGAATTAATTAAAGACCTATTTATTTAGTTATTTATTTAATACTTCAAGCACAGAAATGTACATAGGTGGACTTAATGCTAAATGAATGTGATTTAGTGTGACAGAAAGTGAAATGTACAGTAATATTTATTAAAATGAGATTCTCAAGGAAGTCACAGTCCTTGAGAATCTCATTTTGATAAGACACTGGTCAATACAGATTACCCTGTGAAGTGATAGACAGTTTTGAATGTTCTTCACTTTACATGAAAATTACCTCCAAGAGTAACAAGAAAATAATGCCCAGGCTTTCAGCCCGACTACTGAAATGATAATGATAAGAGGAAGTCCAAAAGTGGCACCGGTGATTGAAAAGATGTGTGGAAATCGGTTGTCATGTATGGACATGTGATGCGGGGGAATGAGGAAAATGTCGTGAGGAAAGTTTTGAGTACGAATGTAGATAGCATAAGAGAAGGGGAAGACCAAAGAAACGATGAATGGACTGTGTAAAAGATGATATGGCTAGAAACGGGGGTGACTACCGAGGTGACGACTTACAGAGAAGTATGGAAGGAAAAGACAGGTTGCGTCGACCACAAATAAATTGGGATATGTGCAAGAGAATGGTGATGATGCTTTCAGTCCAACTACTAGTGAGCGAAACCAATGTATTATAGATGACAGACAGTGTTCTTCGACGCTTGTAAGCTTCTGCTAAACCAACCCAAATTGTTTTCAACGAAACGATCTTGCAACAAAACAAATTTTTCGTAGAAGTGAGGTCAAATTAAGCCAGTAACATCGATGATGCATTTGTTTCGTGATGTGACTATTTGTGAGTTAGTTAATATGTATGGAGAGACAAATTTAACCGAAGATTTCTTCAAAAAATTTAAACATATTTGTGTTTAAAAACACTACGTTATTTTATGTTTTCTCTTGTTTCACGAGTAATATTAAGTATATAATAATCTAAGATAGTTAATTGATTCAGGCGTGACCTTGCGCTCGGTGCTTGGTGTGGCAACACGCCGTGCTCGAGTTCGCGACAAGTCAATCGTCATCCTTTTTTTTTTTTTTTGAGGGTGGGAAATCATCAAATAACTTCTCCCGCTCTGGGCGGAGCGGGAGGGCGTGTCAGACTCTTACTGACTAAAACCCACCCGTGTTCCTTCGGTTGCCCTGTCGCCGGGGGCCACGATCTCCCTTTCGGTTTTCTTCGCAACCCCGGCAGGCATCGGTCCTAGTGGACCCCTTCAATTATGCTGACATCTCTTTGAGGCGCGCGTGGAACACAACGCGCCGTCGACCCGGGCCTGGTCCTTATCGGATGGTGAGCCACCCATTGCTCACTGCCCGCAAGCCCGCGCCTACGGTGGCCGGAAATCGCCTCGCGATTCCCGACGCCCTGGGCGTCTCCTCCTGCGGCGGTTAGGGGCGTGAGGGCGCGAAATTTGCCTCTCCCTCACGCGTTCCGCCTCCTCCTTCGCGAGCATTACCGCTTCGCAGAAGGAGGTGACGGCCTCCCATTTCCTCTCGCTCCGTACCATGGCCTGAACCAGGGCCGGACGCGAGAGATCACCGCCGCCGATCGCCTCCACGAGAACACGGCGATGCTCCGCCCAAGCTGGGCAGACCTCCACCGTATGCTCCACCGTGTCCTCCGGGCGATCCACACAATGGTGACACCCGGGCGTTTCCTCCCGCCTTATCCTGTGCAGGAACCTCCCGAAACAGCCGTGTCCGGTGAGGACCTGCGTCAGGCGGAAGGAAGTCTCTCCTCAAAGAGGGGTCTTATCGCCGCAATTGTGGCGTGCCCAGCGCTGGGTTGCGACAATCGCACTCTCCATGACGCCATGAGATCCGGCCGGAGCTCTGTCCGCTGAGCCGCGATTTCTCGCGGCAGCGGAGCTAAGCCCCGGCGCCTCGCCTAAGTCAATCTTCATCCTGAGGATGCCTCGTTGAGAGGTGAAACACGTGTCGATTTCTTCCAGGGTCTTTTTAAGACTCTTCAGAAATAGCTAAGCGGAACAGGTTACTAAATATATCCACATCATCATTTTATAATAATAAACTACTTATTAACAATACATACATATGTATTGTATATGTAAGTGATTCACTACAGACTACCTGCAGTATTGTCTCTCCTTCTCTCTTAATCCATTCAAAGGTTGTTTTTAAAGATCGCTTTTATCGATAAGACCGCCCATTGTGTAACCCTATGTTAAATTTCTCAATTACATCTGTAATTTTTATGGTGTACATGAGTATTCTATTCTATTCCATTTTCCTAGCTGATTTGAGGAAAAGGTGGGCCTTGTCGTCCCTCTCACTCACACCTGTGTGACCAATGTGTGTACCTCAAATCTCTGTGGTTCTTTCCTCAAAAGACCATCTCAGACACTTATCTACATGGTCATCATATGGCCTGACCAAAACTATGTCTGGACTTTAAAAGAGACTGCGACCTCTTAGTTTGTTTCGGCCTTTCTTCTCAGAGTAATTGGTAACGAAACACCGAACTCAGATGAGTTTGGTAAAACTAAATAGTTTAAAAACATACAATAATTTAATTTTGATGTGTTAAATTGTTTTTTGAACCAATTTGTAGAAATAAATATAATTTATCATTTACCATAATAAACCCTAAGTGCCATATTATGATGACGTTTTCATCAGTTCGCATTCGGGATTTTACCATTGAACAAGAAATCAATAATGTGAAGAACGCTTGTCAAGGCGTGCGTTCAGAGAATATTGACCTATTATTATTTCATATTGCAGACAACTGCATCAAATGAATCATTAAATTATGTAGGATTAACAATAATATCTAATTCCCAAAATGTTTCGTTAATTTCCAAGGGACTGGAAACAACCTTGGGCCAAATGACATAACCTAAATCTCTGAAAATAAGTTCTCAGTAATAATTTTGAAAATGTTTGTGTTTATGCATCAAGAATCATTCATGTCAGAATATCTGACACGGTTCCAAGCTGCCTGCAACTCGTAAAGTTGTTCATTTAAACATTTTATCAGACAGACCGAATAAATGTCTTCTAATTAAATGTAAAATAGATTTTATTGTGGGCCATCATTGATTTTACAACATCGTTCGGTTTAGATTCGTATCGTTTTAATGTTTGTCGTATTCCACGTAATTGGTTGAGGTCGTTTTCTTGTTTTAAGTTATGATATAAAATTTTCATGTATTTTGAGTAGGTGTGACAGAACATTCAATTATATTAAACAACTTTAAATAAAAAATGAAACTCAATCAAATAAGTTGTCAACTGCAATTAAAATTAATGAACCCCAAAAGATTTTATTAAGTTTTTCAATGTGGTTCTGAATCCATAGCCGTCGTTACTAGTAAAACCACCATATTTTATAAGTATAATCCTACGAAAATGGTTGCATGTAGTTATCAATTCCTATATTCAAAACCAATGCATACAATATAGTCAATATCGATCGTCGTAATTTACAATCTACATCATCATTTCTGGCAGTAGATCGGAAGCTGCATTATGGGCTTAAAACTGGCTCTGTATCTCAAAGAGCTCATTGACCTGTAGTCTTACGATGTTACGTTTGGCTTCTACCATAAACGACTATGCTAGACATTCCTATGATTCCACTCTATATTGCACAAGCCATGATATCCTACAGAGAGTATTATCATTGTTTTCTTAGTTACTAGCTTCTGCCCGCGATTTCGTCTACGTGAAATTTCTTTTCTTAACATAAAATGATATATCCTATAACACTCGGCAATACTATAGCTTCCAATTGGTCAAAGAATTTTCGGGATTTGATCAGTAGTTCCGTAGATTACTCGCTACATACTGGCTCAGAAATGTTACCTCTTTATAATATTAGTATAAATTGAAATTGACTTTGATTGACTGCCTCGTTGGTCTAGTGGTCACAAGCGCTAAGTACTGCTGAGCATGAGGTCCTGGGTGTGATTCCCAGGTCGGGCAAAGTGTTATTGGGTTTTTCTATCTGAAATTTCTCAGTAGCAGCCTGGAGTCTGGATTTGTGCCCGGTTGATGGCAATAGGCTCGCTCCCTATTACATGGGACTTAAAATATATCTGGTGAAGTGTGACTGTACCTGCTACAGGAACACCTTGGCCCAACCCTACGGGAAAACAAGGCGTGATGTTATGTTATGTATGTATTAATTGAAACGGGTAATTGACACTCCATTCAGACATTGTCGAAGAAGAAATTCTGGGCTCAAATCAAACTCAATAGTTTGATTTGTTGTTTAGTTTAACGTGGGTATCAACTTCTTTAACATCGCCATCTGCAACTGCTGCCTTACCATAAATAATGTGTGCTCTCTCGTCACAAAAACTAAATTGTCAGTAGCTTCTTACGTTACCACATTTTTTTTTTATCCCTAACGGGGAAGCTCTTGGCCTGCGTCTCACCTGATATTAAGTGATGATCAAGCCGAAGGTGGAAGCGAGCTTCAACCGGAACCCTCAACCACAGAGGAACTGGCTATCTTACCTCTAACTGCCGAAACACAACAATGCATCAAACGTAGATAAGATGGTGTAGCTAGCCAGGCGAACTTAGAACAAGCCCTACCACCAACCAAACTGAGCAGAAAATTTTGCCCTCACTGGGAATCGAACCCGGGACCTCTGGGTCTTAGACAGATGGTCTAATCACTAGACCACAGAGGTGGTTAACCAAAAGAACAGAACTATGTTTCGTTGAAAGCTTCTTATGCTAACCCTTATTCCATTCGAAAAAGTCCCATCAGCCGTCACGATATCAATCATTGTGTAGTACCTATTAATTCATTGGATGCACATATTCTTCAACTTTATTAGCTACAGTATTGCTAGTGCAGCAAGCACCTTTCAACTCTCTCTATTCTTCTTGCCCATATTCTACGTCGCAACCTATACTTTCTCCTCGATGTCTGGACTGCTTTTCCTCTCACAATCTATTTCCAGCTCAGAGATAACTTTAACTGATCTAAAATTAAATCCAATAAGCCTTCCTTATGGCGAACAAGAATAACTTTCATGGTCTATGAAACTACCAGAAACAGAGAAATAAAGCTTTTCCACGGATTACTTCACACGTGTTGTGTAACTTTTTATGTTTCCGTAAAACATTGCTCTAATGGACTGTTAACTTTGCTTTTATTTCGATGAATAGTTTCTGTACATTTTTTTTATGATGTTGAATTAAATCAAAATAGTCTTGAAGCTGAATCTGTTTGCCTGGGATACTGTTCAGAAGAAAATGGCATTTGAAATCGTAGATTATCGATATATATTCACGCTACGTATTATTTTCTCTTCAGCTTCTCTGCATAAAGCATAAAGCGATAAGAATTCTATGCAGTAATTGATTGAGATTCTCTTCCGAGGCAGCCATAATCGATGGGAGTCAATGTATTTTTCGCCAGGGTTGCATTGAAAATGGAAAAACGGTTTAAATTTAATGTTAGAATAGTACCTACTCATACAATAGAATAGATATATAATTGTTTATTGCATAGATAAAGGTATGATTATAATAATTATGTGGCAATATATTTCCGTCGAAGATACACAAAATAAGGTATCAATTTACTGGCAGATACCGATAGCTGCCGGCTATAGTAAAAGAAACATGCACTCACAGGGCATTTTCAAGACCAAATCTGCAATCAAACAGATTAAATTACTCCCAACATTCCCTGAAACCACGAAAAAGAATAACCGCGAACATTGATCTAACCAGAAAATTCTTTGCAAAACTGTTACTTGTAAAAACAGTCGTAACCTTCGACGAGTGAGACAAAAATATCGCGCGGGTGAACCGACCGAACTATTCATAGACGAATTCATAGCAACAGAAGGCCTTAGCATAAATATTTTTCACACAAGATTATCACCTGTCCTTTTCGCACTCAAGCGGAAATATATCTAGTGTCTCCCTCTCGATGGCCGCAAGCCAACACCCCGTCAAAGTAGTTACGAAATATGAAATCTAATTATGAAAAATGTTTTAAATATATATATTGCAGTCGCCAAAATGACTGTTTGCTTGGGGTCATTGTTAGATGAAAACGAAAAGGTGATTCAATTGCAAAATCGTGAACGTATGTAGATGCATGTGCCTAGATTTGTATCTATTCCGGGACTGGCAAATGAATGGAAAACAGACTGGTATTAGTTGTTTGTCGTGTCTCGTAAGTTGGTAGTTAGTGGACTGAAAATATGTTATTACAGATTTATTTTCCGTTGTTTCTGGGCCTACCTTCACTCCTGGATCCTTCATGCGTGGTCAAATCCTAGATTACCATTAGACTTTGAACTTTCTTGCATCGTTATCTTTCTGCGATGAAAATGCTTTTCCTCTTATTATATTGTCCATCTTTATCTGCAAATAAAGAATTATAGTTTTTTATAAGACTTGAAATATATGTTTTTGGGATTATGCAAGTAATCATTGTGATTCTACATCAACAAGATTATAATAATGTTATTCTAAAAAAACAAATTCCAATCCTCCTCAATCTTAGTAAGTTTGTAAGTCAGTAAGCCATTGATAAATTAACATTGCACTAGCACCCACTTCAAAATCAAAACATTGCAATTTATTTTCTTCTCACTTTTTGCTTTATTTTCTTTTCTTGTTAGCTTTGACTGATGAATTTATGTCCTCGCTGGTCTTTGCTCTTATGTCATTTAGAAGTGACCTAATCTCAGTCACATTGTACTTTTAACATCAGACAATGACATAATGATATAGGATATTAGTTACAGCTACTCAATATCACAAAATATACTTGGTACACCAAGTAGGTAGTTACATATTCAAAACATGATGTTTATTAAGAAAAGCCATTGGTTCTAGCGTTCCTATATCTTCATCATTTTTATGTATGCTACGTTGTTAATTCCGTAATGTTACTGATATACGAAGCTTGTTTCGATAAAGCTTCATATTTTCAATGAGCCTTTAATCTGCTGCTTATGGTAAAATCTGTGTTTATCTCAATAAATTCAATTCAAATACAGGAATATTTCCTTAGAAACAATATTCCACTGTATCTAAAATGATCTTGATTTATCAAAAGCCACAATTCGTCGAATCCTATTTTCGATGTTGCGTTATACGCGATTACGTGAATTCGTAGAGGTTTCCGAATTTATCAATAACAGATGTTAGACGTAATGAATTAAGCGAAGCCATCGTTCTAGGCTATGATCGTAGTTACTAGTTATAGTAGTAATACCTTTGGGCAGGAAACTAAAAATGAAACATGTTTGGTTATAAAATATGTTTGGTTTTAGGAAGTCCTAGGACTTCCTAAAACCAAACATATTTTATATGCATCCTCGTAATTGCTTTTCCACTGTTAACTACAATTCCCAGAAAATTAAACTTTACTTAGGTTGAAACTATCTAACTGTCACATAGACAAATAGACCTTGTTGTATTATGATGTGCAAGAGACATTCAATCTTACGGTAATGAGACACTTACGAGGTTGAATATACAATAGAAAAGGAATGAATATTTCATGATCTTAAGATATTGCCATAACGCGATATTACGCATTGCGATCACAACCAATTGAGATGATGATTGAAATCGCAACACAAAAGTATTCTCCAACAAACTTCTTCAATGAAACTCATATATCGCTTTACACTCTACGATTTATCGTACACTTCATCAATCGTTGCGATAATAGTCTACTGTACACATTATCACTAAATGATTGTATTGTACATCAAACAACCAATAACAATAAACACATAAACAATGACGATGTGTCAGTCATGTACTGAGCATCATCTAGTGATCTCGTGTACATTAGGCTTAACTATACATGGTCGGGACATCGATGCGCAAACTATTACCATGAATTCAGCACATGATTGAAATTATTCGTCTGTTATTTAAAAAAAGAATTGAAAACTTACGACTGGAGCCGAGTATACGCGATTCAGCGCCAAGTAGGTATATGCGGTTCAGAGTCACCGACCGACTGGAGCCGATTATATCCGATTCAGCGTTACCGACCCGAGCGTGGTAGTTCAGTTTGGTTCACGGTTCAGAAAGAGCGGAAAGTGTGCATAGAAGTTTTCAACTAAAAAAATCAGCTGTTCCACACATTTTGGCCATGCACTTTTTTATGAAACGCTGGTGGATCTAGAATCATGTACTGGATTCGTAGTAACAGTTTACATGTCGATGTCCCTAACACCTTGTTTATCTTCGTGACTTTATCTAATAGGGATGATGCCTGGGTCACAAAAAAGAAATTTTATTTAGTCCGTCAGTCAGATATAAAAAAATACTAGACAAGTATTTCTTGCTTTCAAAAAATGGCTTAGATAAAACGCATTAAAGTTGGGAGTGGGGTCGCTACGACACAAGTGACATTATGGCACATTTTAACTCAATGTATTGCCGTAATCTTTTAAAAACGTAAAAAAAGAAAAATACGTGTTAAATATTTTTTAATAATCTACCTGACGGACAAAAAAACAATTTTTGGTCATCATCCTGATTGCTACAACAACATACACACTGGCCTATGTAAGAAAACAAAGGATTCTGTCAGTAGTAAAACGATCATCATCAGGCGTATGTTGTCGTGGCATTGCTAAATTACTCACAATGTCACAGTTTATTTTAAAATTTTAAAAGATTTTGGCACAAGTGCAACGGATAAGCCGTTGGAGAAATTAGCGTCAACCTCGACGCATAGGTGGTTTTAATCTGAGACAGTATTCAAAATATTTTGTTAGTTCATTAATTGTACGGTGTTTGAATCTCATTCAGATCAGCTATGGGGGCTATTTTTGTTTTTCGTTATGTTAAGGATTTTAATTGGCTTTGTTTACATGATGAAGTTTTTGCCATACTTTCATTCCTCAAATTCACAATGCAAATGCAATATTATGATTCAGTATGGCCTTTTTTCACATACCAATTGTACCTATATGCTTTAATTGTTTCAATCGATTGCCGATTGCAACATGTAGACTCTGGATCACGAAATTATATGTAGGTACCGTTTCGGATATAATTTATGACCCCAATCCAAGCTCGTCTGTAGTAACTGTTACTAGGTACAGACGAGTTTGGTAATAGCACTACTGATTGCTATTTAGCACCTAAATTTTAACAAATAAGATCAGCTGATAATCTTCGATTAGGGTTGGAAATAAATTACCAGCAATCATTAACAATTTAATATAAATTGAAACAGAATGAATCACATGCAATAAAAATCGCTACGACTAATCGTACCGCGCGTGACTAAATACTTCACTCCCAAAAAATCCATTAGCATCCGAGCAATTTCATTCAGGTCGTGGGTTGTGTGAAAATGATTGCCCTTTGGAATCCTCTGAATCACGTGGGTGTAATGCATTGTACGTACAGTTGAACAAGTTATAAGGTACCTGCCTACGCGAAAAAATATGCCAATATAAATATTTACTGTGCGTAATACATTTTTAATCAGGCATATTTAAAAGATTAATGTAAAAGAATTGACGTCTCAGTACATTTACAAAATTGTATAAGGCCCGCTTACATCACAAATCACTAAATATGTTTAGCGGTGAACACATTATGACAATATTCTGTCGCTGTCATCTTCACACAATTGACAGAAAGAATGTGATGTTTAGCGCTAATAATATTTAGTGATTTGTGGTACTAGCGGGCCTAATAACGAAATAAAGAAAAAACGTTTATTTTCGGTAAACATGACGTGAAAAAGAGCTTAAACACAAAAATGAGAAAAGGTTGGATGAAGCATGCGTAGATATATAGATAGATCGTTTATTTGGTGCACACAAAATACAAAAGCACGATTAAATACTAACTAATTACATGAATATTAGGAAATAGCTACAAGGTGACAATACACAAAAAAAAAAGAAAAAAAGCAATCTAGACATTATGATGACACAATTGCTATGACACACTTTAAAATAATGAAACATACAAAGTGCGGTGTGCGTCTCAAGGTTGCACCGAATGAAAATCCAACTCAGCATGTGTAAGGCAAATATACCTGACACTGATATTCTGCTGAAACCATACAGTGACATACGGACATCGAACAAATGAGATAATAGTAGTTGCAAGTTCGGTGCCTGTACAAGTGTACACCTATCTTTTTTATTGGCTATACATACATTATTGTCTATTTCTGACAGCCAGTGTTGCTGTTCTATTATTAGTACATTGATGCGTCTGCAATGGTACTCTTTTAGATTTGATGGCAGGTATTCGTGTCGTAATGTTTCGGTTAAAAATTGAGAAGATTTATGGGTTTCGGTTGTTGTATTTTTGGTTCTAGCTTTTTCTAGCATTCTGCAGGCTATTTTTCGTTTATAGATTCAATATGGTGTTCGCTGCTAACAATAAGTACTTTTTAACTGAAGTTTTGATCCTTCCTTTATAATAAACTTTTAAGTTTTTTCTTGGAATGTTCATTTATATTACTTATATAAAACTTTTGTTTAGTGCAGCTAGAGGACATGTTTTTTCTTAATTCAAGGTGAGCTTGATTGAATAATATTCAATATTTCATCACATTTAGTATCTTTATTAAAAACATTGGTAGAGTTTGAAATCTTTCCAGTTCCACTTTTTCAAGTATCTCAAAAAATCTTGGCCTATGTGTTATTTTTTTAAATATTATGTTGGCTCCTCTACTATTTACCTCATATTGTTTAACAAACAGATGATGATATTAACGAACATTTGGACAACAGTCCGCCTACATGCGTAGGTACTCGTCGCTAATTATACTCGTCACCCACTATTTAGCTAATTGGATGACAGCCTGTATCTTTAGTAATAGCACACAAAATATCTTCACAATCAGTTATATTCTGGGAATCGTTTATTCTTTACGAAAACAACGTATTTTTGGTCGAGTTGTGTTGCTAGCTGAGCGTTTAAGTAATTTTATAATAATTATGATTGTAGGTGCATTTCTCTGCATATTATGTAGACAAATCCACAATTCAGTGTAAATTATATTAAAATTATGAAATACATAATACCAAAAATTGAAAATTAAAAGCATCGATGTTATAATTCCCTTCATTTTTCCACTTGATAAAAACACTTTTTACAGGTGGCTGTTAACAGTGTGTTTATTTTCTGATCTTGATTGATCGAGAGATGCCTCGATGACATAATTATTCACGCTACCCTCTTTAAAAACTAAGCCGGTTAAAATCAGGTCAAAACATGCGATGAATATTTTCATTTATTTTACAAAGTGGCCGTCAAATCAAACAAATAAAAGATAATAAATAATTCAGGTCACACAAAACGTTATAGAAAACAATCACTGTCAAAAGTATTTTGAAGTTTTGATAATAGCAATTTATATCACTTCTAAAAACGAGAAAGAATGACTCTTCAATCACAAAAAAACCTTCAGAAGTATTCAAACAATACAATAATAATAACATAATTTATTAAAAAGCTTGTCACAGCTGAGACAAAGTGGTTCTCAAGATTTATAAAGCTGCTACGTATGCACGTAGATATGAAGGTAAAACTTTGATTCATTTATAATATGAGTAATCAAGTCTCGTGACAAATTGTAGCTCAGTATTTATGTTTAACATCTGTCCTAATCCATAATCGAAACATAGAACAAATTAAGGTTGTCTTAAATTACTAGCCAAGTCCCAAAAGCATTAATCATTTTTGACTAAAGTCATCATCTGACTAGCCTTCTTTTCCCAACTATGTTAGAGTCGGCTTCCAGTTCAACTGGATGCAGTTGAATACCAGTATTCCACATGGAGCGACTGCTAAGCTGACCTCCACAACCCAGTTACTTATTAACAAGATACGACTGTCAAATATCTCTGAATGACAGCCGAGAGCGAGAGCAAGCGAGAGCTTAACGTTATTTCCGCGGCCCTTCTTATCAATGACTATAATTGATGCTCATACAGTTGGTCGTTCAGTTAAATTATCAATTTCTATATATTTTGACCCAAAACTAAGCATCTTTGAGTATAGACATGAGACAAGGTATGTTACAAAAATCTCAAAAAGTACAAAGTTGAGATCTCAAAAAAAAAAATAGGATCAAATAGTTCAAAGTCTGAATTCCCGTTAAAAGTATCACCATCGCTATATCAATGTAACCATCTGATCATCTTATTCAATCGAAGTGTATGAGTCATCAATCCGGGTGAACGTCGGCATCACGCTGCGCGCCTGCGCAAGCGCACCTTGTTTGCCAAATCACGCGAACAGAGTAATTGATCATTTGTTTATGTATCAATAGTTGTACCAACATTCGTAGAAACATTCAGACATTTCAGTATGTTGGACCAACATTTTAAGAACTTTGACTAATCTGTTTGGTTAAATAGAAAAATACCTAGTTACCTAAATATATACGGAGTTAAATAAATCGAGTTTAAAAGACGTGATGCTGTGTGTGAATTGCTCGTACTATGTCTCTGTTGTTTGTTTAGTAAACATTAAAGATTATCAAACCGAAACATTTTATGTATTTAGTAGGAAGCAAGATAGTTCGAAAAAAAAAGTTTAATGATTTAAGCAAACTTCCTGATGCAATTAAATATAGTGAAAGATACAAAAATGTTGCTGATAATTAGAATAGTGAAATTGATACAAAATTCAACTAACAACCAAGCTCAGTTATAAAAGCAAATAAAGATAGCAATCAATGCCAGACTATTGGTATGACAGGAATGAGAAACCCATCCGGTTTCATAGTCCAATACCTCAAATTCATCGAATACAAAATACCTTGGCTGATCTTTACTGTCTGCATACCAAGTTAGCATATTCGCCCACCAGAAGATACCGTCATAGCTCAAAAAAAACTTCTAACAGGATGCTTTGTCCCGTTATCTAAAATATCTGAAAAGTGGTTAGTAGAGATTATTTGTTTTCTCATTCCCCAAATATGTTTGAAATAAATTTCCTAAAAGACCTAAAAAAATCAAGTAATTTCATTTCACTGAATTTACTCATAACCTACGTATGATTTCTTACGTTTGATCTGGATAGATTGGTTCTCAGCTAACAACCCAAAAGCAAATATTATAAAAATCATTGAACTCATAATTTAGGCTACAAAACCCACTGAAGTTAGGACAGTGAAATCTTGATATAAATTGATTGTAGAAAGTGTTCGTGCAATTGAATACTTACACGAAAATTCCGAATGCAATTTTTATGAACTAATTAAATACCTTGGAGAATTCAAAGAAATGTCTAAAGACGGAATTATAAAAAACAATGAAACATTTTTCATTGCTAATCTGGCAGTAATACAAATAGCTACAGAATCATATGTTTATGAAACAGCACCATTTGTAACTGTTAACTAAGACAAATGTGTTATTACATTTTAAACTCAGCTTTCAAGAGGGGTTAATATACTCGAGGCTGATGTTATTAAAACGATTGCTCAGATCTTAATCTCAATTAAAAATAAACGTGTGGAGAGCTTAAATGAAATTACTCTCCATCATTGTCCCAAGACGCATTTAGTTCATCAATCACAAGGCTTAAAGCATTGCATATTTACATGTTGACACAATTCACCTGGTGATTTATTGGTCACCTGACTTCTCCAGTTGCCAAGAAGAGAACATCCATGAATACTGAAGAAAAATTTACGACTGAAACTGATTTATGAACTAATAAAACCAGAGCCACTTGTTTGTCAGATTCACGGGCTGCGAAACAAACATATATTATTACAATATTTTATAAATGTACGATGTTTAATAAAACGTGTCCAGATATTAGTGTTAGAATAAATAAGGATTGAAGTAGGAATTTTGAGTTGGAAACAGCTGAAGACAAGAAGATTTTTTTTGTAACTTGTTTTATAACGACATGACATGGTTATATAATAATATCCATTTAGAGAAAACCATTTCCATTTATGACATTTTTGCAGTTACAACTGCATGGCTCAACAAATCAGCCATGAACTACACAAATGTGCACAACTCAATGGGATTTGGGCATTAGAAAAACGATTACAATATACAAAACTTGCTACCTATTCTGCAAATTAAATCAAATCATTCGTAAAGGCAAGCTAGATAACGATAACCGATCTGTCCACGACAAAAATTCTGCATTCACTATCATTAATTAACACTAAAGAAACCCGAACTATGGACACGAAAGAGAAGTGAAAACACCTACTATTAAATCCGGAATGGCCGAGAAATTACTCGAAGATTAGTCCAATACTCCTTAGAACTTTACCGCCCACGAAAATAAAATAAATTAGCACTGGCCCAAACCCTATCCCAATATTTGTAACAATACTGCCATTAGATCAGCATCTATCTTCAGCGGAAAACACCTCTGCACCGGAGACGTCACGTATGACGAGTCAGTTATCCAATCCATGGCGGTGCCTGCATCCACCCACGCGAATTCCGCCCGCCCGCCTCGGCCAGCCGCCAAAATTTTCATAGTTTAGTTACGATTTCGAAAACGACCCGACGCGTCCCGCCGCCGGCGACAAAACCGCCCGATTTCTCTGACGAATCCAGTTTCCTATAACCTTTGTCAAGTTCTCGAACGTCTTGTTTAGCGAATTTTGTACTTTAATTGTGAATGTGTTTTGACTTGAGTGTTTCGTGACACTATTGGATTATTGGCTGTTCCTATTTCTCTGGTATGTTACTTTTACATTTTTATTAACTGTCAAAAGACCCTACAGATGCAATATTACATTTTTTCTAGCTGTGATGTTGAGCTTAAAAATTGTAGAGTGGTATAGTGGGTCCAACATGAGCCCTTGAGGCACTCCAAAACCAATATTAATATCTACAGAATTTAATACTGCAATAAATCCCAGAACGACAAAAGTGCATTTCGAGCATTCTCGGTACTTGAACATGGGAATGCATCATAAAATGTTCAAATAAAACGAACTAGTATTAGGTAATCAGAGGAAGTTACAGTTGCAAGTTATAAAATTTCTTCAGAGAGCGTTTGCCGCGTTGCGAAGCTTCGGAGGCCTTCAGCGGTACAGAAATAGACCGAGACACTCTTTCGTTTCGTTCACACTCGGGAATATTTGAATACTGGACACCCACTCGGTTACACTTCACCTTGCCAGTGTTGATGGCGCTGACCGCTCTGCGCGTGAGTCACTCGTGAATCGGACGGCTCTGAGGTGGCCAACATTGCTTCAGTTACAGATGATACTTGATGTACCGTTTTCAGGCTCGATAATATTAATGATCCTGATTGGTTCCGTACCACGACACACAGTTAAATACAGAAGTAATGATTTTAGTACTGATCTAAATACCAGGCTATGATAGTAATAATAATTTCAGTGTGTTCTAATATTTCACACCAGGAATTCTTGTACTATTAAAAAGCTTCACTCAAAAAACTGTTTAGAAAAAGAATCAGTAACTGGATTATTTTTCTTACATACTACTAGGTACTGATTACACTAGAATGTGATATGTTGAAAAGCAGGCTCACTAATTATCTCCAGTCATTGATTGACATGATGAAAAACACACATAAGATAAACACAAGGTTTCTAGAAATCCTATATTCTTATTTTCAATTCTTTGGTTTCACGATTATGTTCCAAAATTCAATAGAATTTTTATGAAAAACTCTAAGAAAATTGTTCTCGATTTCTGAATAAAAAGCTAACTTTCCAATACTTAGCGTGGGAATAAAATTACCGACATTTTCTTTCTTCCCATTTTGTAAAAAAAAAACCTTCACAATTTATTCTACTGTCCATTTTCATATTTTCTGTTTTGATTGATTGATCAAAACATCAACAACCGATCAGTTGTATGCTATTTGACAGTCGATTTAAAGGGGCTACCCACGGTTCTTGAAAACCTATTCAATATTTTCGCAAATCGCATTACAACATATGTTATACAACCAGTTCCTCAGGTTTTTTTTATGTTGGTCAACAAATCATAACAGCTATCACTTAGATTTGACAGAATAATAACTGAACAAAGCTTGACCAAGCTTTTAAAAATTAAAAGCTTTTTGACATCCTTGCATTATCAAAAGTATTATGAAATCAGAAGAATTCGTTTTGGGATCAGGAGCTTAAATTGTTACTAACTGAGCTAGATTTTGTAAACAATTATCTCAATCCTCATTCTTGTTAATAATTTATTGGGATTCAGGGTTCATCATAAATTGGGCACGCCACAATTGCGGCGATAAGTCCCCTCTTTGAGGAGTGGCTAGAGAGGCGTCCTCACCTTCTGTCTTATGCAGATCCTCACTAGACATGGTTGATTCGGGAGGTTCCTGTTCAGGATAAGGCGGGAGGAAACGCCCGGGTGTCACCATTGTGTGGATCCCCCGGAGGACACGGTGGAGCATACGGCGGAGGTCTGTGCGGCTTGGGCGGAGCATCACCGTGTCCTCGTGGAGACGATCGGTGGCGGTGATGTCTCGCGTTCTTCCCTGGTCCAGGCCATGGTACGGAGCGAGAGGGCATTGGAGGCCGTCACCTCCTTCTGCAAAGCAGTAATGCTCACGAAGGAGGAGGCGGAACGCGTGAGGGAGAGGCAAATTTCGGGCTCTCACACCCTTAACCGGCGCAAGAGACGCCCTGGGGATCGGGAATCACAAGCTGATTCCCGGCCACCGAAGGCGCGGGCTTGCGAACGGTGAGCAATGGGTTGCTCACCGTCCGATAAGAACCAGGCCCGGGTCAACGGCGCGTTGTGTTCCACGTGCGCCTCAAAGAGATGTCAGCAGAACTGACGGGGTCCGCTAGGGCCGATGCCTGCCGGGGTCGCGGGAAAGTCCGAAAGGGATACCCTGGCCCACGGCAACATGGCAACTGAAGGAACATAGTCGAGTTTTAGTCAGTAAGAGTCTGACACGCCCTCCCGCTCCGCCCAGAGCGGGAGAAGTTATTTAATAATTTCCCACCCAAAAAAAGTGTTCATCATAAATATGTAAAAACAAATCATCGAAATCAAATCGTCGAAATATCTCAATCATGTTTTTTTGTGTATGTCGCAGATGGATTGTCGAATCCGCTGTTTTACAAAACACCTCCGTTATATAAAATAGCTCGACGACGTTTAACAGCTTTTCATAATTACTGAACTTTAATACGCCGAATACCATAAACGTTTTACATTTATCAATGCAGCGGGTCATCGATTAGAGGATATGCAAAACAACATGAAATGAAACGTCAGATTGTAGATTTTAGTTCTAAATTTTATTGCTCGTGGCTCTGTGTGCCGTAACAAAAATAATGGCGTCCGAAACAGAAATAAATAATATGATTAATATGAGTGAAAATGACCCAACTCAAGTGGAAACGAGTCTATGAAAGTCAGTCCTAAAAATACTAAATAGCCAAGTAACTTCAACCAACTTGGAAGTAGCGCGGTTGGTCACAGTTCTCACCTTACCTAAATCAATTGGTCATGTGCCCTAGCTTAGATACTGCGACTAATTCGGCATTAGAAGTCACACCAAACGCTTATTGTGACTGCAGAAAACCCATTCTGTATTACGTTTAAACGGCGGTTTTGTTAAATGTAGCGGTATGTTTTACATAACAAAGCTGTATTGTAAAAAAACTTGCGGTTTTGTAAAACAGCGGATTCGAAAATCCATCTACGACATGAATTTCTGAATTTGGAAACGTAAAACTTAGCTTACATTTAACGACAAGCTTACTAACAAATTTAACACCTAAAGGTAAACACTCCATTGAATTGAAGGTACTTACCTTCAATTCAATGGAAAACTGCATGAATTTAGCATTCTGAAATTATGAAGCCTACTTAAGTCTGAACATTTGCGAATAAATTTTTCTTCTCAACTCTAATTCAACACATGTACACGTCTAGTTAATCAAAATGACAGACAAGATCGTTGGTAAATCAGCGACACCTGCTCTGACTTTAATCATCATTCTATTTTCTTTAATTCTAAAATTCACACCTGTTTTTGGGACTAATATCTCTTACTGATACTTGTATGAATCTCACCTGATTATTCCTCGGAACACTCATACAGGCGTCGACTGTTTCTAAGAAGTACAGTCGACCTTTTGACAAAAACTCCCAGTTAATTGAACTTGTCATTTTATGAAGTGCATTGTGCAAGTGACATTCAATCTTAGCGTGATAAAGCAATTATGAGGTCGATTATATAATACTTTACTTCGTTTGTCATCACTAACCTCTTTTTCCTTCTTTTCAGGTTGAAGCCCATCATCAGAGCGGTAGTGTTGGTCCAGCCGCGAGCGTAATGTCCCCAAGATAAAAATGGGGGTCACCGACGATTTAGCCCCTAGCTTCACACAGAAGCCCCAGCTGCGACAGGAAGACGATGGCAACAAACTCGTCTTCGAATGCCAGCTGGTCGCATCGCCTAAGCCGGAGATTTGCTGGTTTAGGAGCGATGAACTGCTCAAAGAAGATACTAGGACCAAGTTCAAGTGAGTACTTTGTGATAATCTTCTTCTCTAGTCTATTTAAAAAAATATTTGTACCAGTGTCGACAAATTTTGTTCTGCCAATGTTAGAAGTGTTATGTAAATAAAATATTTGTGCCAAATAGATCTACAAGAGCAGTACTTAGGGCAGCTCTTTTAAGTGCTGATTTCACCAGTGAAGCTGAACGCGATCAGAATTTCTAAACTGTGTTTAGCTCTCAGTGTCAATATTCCATAACAATTTTGACACTGACAGCTCTTAAACGCAGTTTCAACAACAGTGTCAACCTTTTCTTTAGCACTACAAGATCTAGTTAAGAAAGATGTTTTTATAAATCATTACTTTCTGCATTCTTTATCTGTATTGCTCTATCGTGGTCAAGCTGCTAATCTTGACTAGGGAATAATGACTGGTAGAATAAATATATCGAAATACGAATCCTAAAAAAATGCACATCCAAAATAGAGGAACGATGATTATTAGACTATGACGAAAGCCAATTTAGTTATTTACATTAAATCAATGTTGCGTTGCAAGTTAATATGGACACGGAAACAAACAACCATAAACAATGTACATTTATTGAAATTGTTGGTTAACTATCAATATTCGGCAGGAAGAATGAATTGACTAAGTAACTAAATGGGTATATGCAAAGCTAAATGACAAGATTAAATTAATCTTAGTTAAGAAAGTCACGTTTATATTTTGGCTGTTAATCGGCTCATTTGCTTTGAAAGTGTTTCGTATTTCTTCAATGACTTTCAACAGGATTGATATATTAAGCTTTTCAGTAGCTTATTTGAATCCAATACATTTTTGTCTTTTACACCATCGGTTTTGCCGTTCAGGTGTAGCTATATATTATCGTAATAGCCATGCAAAGTAGTTCTTGTAGTCGCTATATTAAACATAAGCTTTTATATGCGGAAGCCCCCACATATTGTAACCACTTTTTCCGGGAGAGTGTCTATACGCACAGGCATTTTATCCGCCCAAAAAAGTTTAGTAATATCTAAGATAATTATTATTGATACCTACGTGACAAGTTACCACAAGACCAGGTACTCCCCATTTCGATGTACTAATAGTCATTTACATAAATTCTACATCCCGTCATACATCGGTAGGTTGAATCACATGTCTGTGAAAAGTTTGTGTATAATATCTCATTCTATTTTTATTTAAAGGAGCGTGTTGTTTATTTATATTAATCATGATCTGAATATTAATTCAACTATGTATGTAAGTCCGACGGGTAAGAAGTTAACTAGCGATGAAGTGGCTCTGAATTAAAATATCTTTACTATAATAATATTAGCAATATCTATAAAAAATCGCTACTATCACAGCATAGCACAACAGGCTCTAGTACAAACAAAAGCTTAAGGGAACTACAGGAGCTAAACGCAAGTTTTATAACGCCTAAAAGTATATTATCCACTGCAGTTAATTAAATCAGAAAAATATATTATATTTTTCAGGATTTATTCTAGCTAGAATGTGTGTTGGAAACATAATACACTATAGAAAAAAAACATGAAGATACCTCAAAAAAAAAATCTTTTAAACATTAAAATCATATTATATACATGCAATCATTAAGTCTGTCAGATTATTTTACAAGCAACATATTAACGTAATATAAAGTGTTTTTATTTTTTAGTCCAATAGATTTTTTGTAAATAGAAAATTACTTCATATTTTGCAATAAATTACCAGCGTTGTGTCTATGTTCTATGTTCTATGTTGTAGGGTTTGGTTTCCGCACTTAGTCCATCAGGTGGACCATTGTACGTGGAGACCAGCGTTGTGTCATCGTGCTTCTCTTTCTTTTCTATGCTGTCCGACAGTGCCCGCGCTTTAGCTGTTGTCAGCCTCTTAATTTTAGGAGAGATATTAATCATCATTCTTCTGTCCTTATCCCATTTTTGAGGTCAGCGCAGCTTATCTTCTTCCATATTACATCTCTAGTTGGCCACGTCATATTCACATATTACAGCTCTATTCGGCCACGTCATATTTACATGTTACATCTCTAGTCGGCCACGTCATATTCAAATATTTCACAAAATGTTGTTTTGCTCTACTCATATAGCTGTCCTTCAAAATGAGGAGGACAGTAGGAGTAAAATGAGTAGATTGTATAAATATACTTTGCAATTCTTTTCATTTTTTTTTTTACTACGGTTGATGATTTAATAAGAGGGGCTTGTGGTAAAATAATAACAGCCGCTTGTGTCGATCGAAGGTTAAGCTACGCTACGCTTACCCACGGTCGATTCGTGGATGGTTGACCGTCCATGACATATCGAGACTCCTCCGTGCTTCGGAAAGCACGTTAAGCTGTTAGTCCCGGCTGTCATTCGTCACATCTTTGACAGTCGTTACGAGTAGTCAGAAGCCCAAAAGTCTGACAACCAGACTTACCAAGGGGTATCATGTTACACTAGTAACTAGGATGTGGAGGTCAGATGGGCAGTCGCTCCATGTAAAATACTGGTATTCAGCTGCATCCGATTAGATTGGAAGCCGACCCAAGGATTAATTAGTTAATGCTTTAATACATCTGGCCCCCGGTTTCTGGAAGCCAAGTACCATAGACTTGGTTTCAGTAAATCAACCGAGAAATATCGTGTTTACTGTGGTGACTGGTCAAACAAATGAACAACCAATTTCACAACAGATTAAATTGATCAGTCTCTCAGAAACCGCGAGTTACTCATAGACACAACATCGAAAAATCCAAACTCGTTGTCAAAGTCCACATGTCTATAACATACAAGGTGCAACATGTCCAAAACGTATTAGGTCAACGTTCGATGTCATTAGCTTTACTGTTTGTTTCAAGCATCCCTTTGATGTGCTCAAGACGATCACAAGCCGACACACTTGGCACCCCACCGGGAACGCGGGCTATTAATATTTTGATGAGAAATCGTAATATCTTGAAGAGAAATCGTAATATCTTGAAGATGATGCTATTTGGTATATTATTTATCATTGTATTGTGGAGGAGCTCGTGGCTAAGTAATAACAGCCGCACGGATCGGTTCATGAGGTTGAGCTACAGTTGTCGGGGTTGGTCCGTGGATGGGTGACCATCTTTGTATACTGAGACTCCTCCGTGCCTCGAAAAGCACGTTAAGCCGTTGGTCCCGGCTGTCATTCGTGGCTCTTGACATTCGTTACGGGTCGTCAGAAGTCCAAATGTCTGACAATCAGTCTTACCAAGGGGTATTACCCATTTACTGGGTTGTAGAGCTCAGATTAGCAGTCGCTCCATGTAAAATACGGATATTCAGCTGTATCCGGTTAAATAGCTGGGAAACGGCTAGGCAGATTTGATTTATCATTGTATTGGTATTTTGTGAGATGATCCCTGTTGCCTAACTTGTCACAAATATTTTGGATACAAGACGTCAGCAATTTCATTAAACATTACATTTTTTCTGAGGATCACATAATTTAGAACATGACAGCAAAACGACAAAGATTCTCGACACCAGTTAAAAAATAAAATGCAAATGAAAACATGGCTCTTTATATGAAAAGAAAAACTAAATGTGTATATTTGTAAAACATGAACTGCCTCGTTAGTCTAGTGGTCGCAAGCGCTACCGCTGAGCATGAGGTCCTGGGTTCGATTCCCGGGTCGGACAAAGTGTTATTGAGTTTTTCCATCAGGAATTTCTTAGAAGGAGTCGGGATTTGTGCCCGGTTGATGGCAATAGGCTCACTCCCTATTACATGGGACTTAAACATAACTGGCGAAATGTGGGTGTCCTAGGCACACCCTTGCCAAACCCTTCGGGATATACCCGTGTGTTGCCGACTTTTCCCTAAACCATCGCAATGGATAACGTGTTTATGGCAATAAGCTCGCCCCCAATTACGTGAGACTTAAAAAACTACAACGACATAACTGGCGAAAATTGGGTTTTACACGCGCATAACATGTTATGTTATTTGTGAAACAAAGTGCCGTCATGCACGTAGACCACATAATCGGATTAGCTATTTGCGTTTTAGTTTGCGCGCTTAGCTTCAGCTAGTTCTAGCTGATTTAACTCCACCGCAACTTTTGGTTCTAGTACGTGACATATTAAAAGCTTCATTAAATTGTATTATAAGATAGAATTAATGATGAATATTTTGTAACTATATTATATTGTAAAAGAGTGTCCATATCGTTTCTTCTCCATAGATACCTTCTGCGGTTTGGAATGGGTTACTAGCTTCATCAATTTAAAGGACTACTCCTTAGAGACAATCCAAAAGTAAATTTAAATGGTTTAATTGAAATAAATGCTTTGAATTTGGAACGTTTTGAAATTTATTGCCGTCGTGTTGGGAGCCAGTACCCTAATTAAAACACGATCAATCACAATAGTTAACAAAATGATTCTTCATAAGTTCGAAAAAAAACAATTGCTCAACAACGTAAATAACGCAATGAATGTTGTTGAACTGACAAAATGAAACTGATTAGTCTTAATAATTTACGAAAATGTATTACGCATTTAGATAACAGTTCAGAAACGGAGACTGTGTAGTCTTGTTCAGTTATTGTTATTCCTACTCAAAAATATCTTTAAGATTTTGATTTAAATGCTAACGTTTATGCAAAGTATCTTTACTAGTGGATACACTATCATAAAATGAAAACATTTATGTATAATTTATCCCAGATTTTAAACATAACATCACGCCTGTAATCGCCGAAGGGTTAGGTAGAGGTGAATCTATAGTACACCCACATTTCGCCAGTTATGTTTAAGTCCCATGTAATAGGGGGCGAGCCTATTGCCATTAACCGAGCACAAATCCAGACTCCACGCTGCTACTGAGAAATTCCAGATGGAAAAACCCAATAACAGTTTGCCCGGGAATCGAACCCAGGACTCATACTCAGCAGTAGTGCTTGCGACCACTAGACTAACGAGGCAGTCAGATTTTAAAGTAGTTTGATAATGCATTTCGTCAGCTATGATTTCTCGTATCATAAGTAAGAAAAGCTAGTGTATTCATGAAATTATAAAAAGCAAAACAAAGGTACACAGCCAATTTAATATGAGATAATAATAACATTAAGGAGCATAAATAAACAGGTGGACAGCCTTCTATCTATCTACATATTTAGCCCATAAATTCCCACTGCTGGGCAAAGACCTCACTTTTCCTTTTTCTCACACGTATTTCCACTGCCATTGTAAGCCTTTTCGGTAAAACAGCCTTAAAAATAAAAAAATGATACATGACTCTCAAATCGGTGTTCCCAAAAAAAAAACTGGCTCTTCCTTTGAGCCTGACACAATACTCAATCATAAACATAAATCTAGATAAAGTTAGTCAAAATACTGTTAATATGTAATTTTTTCCTTTTGATGCTATTGCGTACCCGACAGAGTTGACTGTTAAGCCCAAAAATTTTATGTTTTAAATATGAGGATATGTACACAGTTATAGAATAAATTTATCTTTATCTTAAGATTTACTCTTTTTGCTATTCCTTTCGAAAGCCAACGATCGTTTAATCCTAAACTATATCATAAATATTAACGACTGCGTGTTTGTCGATCATCCCAACGGATCAACGAATGACGATAAAATTTCACCAACGGAAACTTACGTCACTTTTGATTCCATTTAATAGGAATTTTCCTGGAACCGTCAGAGATAAAAAAACTCTATTTAAACTAAGACATAGCGTAGAAATAACAGCTGTTCGAAGTTTTGTTTGAAAGTAAGTCAGCGCTGTTAAACACGAAACACTGACAATGTGAAGACGTTGATAAGTTCATGCTTCGGAAATAATCTTAATTGTAACAGATTAAACACTTTCATTATTCAATATATAAAAACAAAATATATACATGAACAGGATCATTATTTATCGCCAATTAGTAATGACGTAAAGTATCAAGACGTAATTTTCAAAATACGTGGGACAGGGCATTTCTACAGTTTTCGTGTATACTAAGCTGATCAAAGTCAGCTAAGTAAATGCATAATTATGTACTTCATTTATCATTCTTTTGCATTTATCCCAAATTATTTGGGTACGGCGCAAGATGCCTTTTCCTTCCACACTTCTCCAGATTAGGCGTCACCTTGCCCTCACACCCTTTCTAGCTTTATCATCTTTCACACAATCCATCCATCGTTTCTTTATTATGAATCTGAAAACGTTAACTGCTTCTTTAGCATTTTTTCTTTCAATTACACCGAGATAGTGGAAAACTATAAGAATCTTCTAGTTGTTCCTGATTCTGTTATAGAAATACACTATACTACCAACAAGAAATGAACTATCAACAAGAAATGAGCTCAAAGAAACGTCAAATTTTAAGGCCACACTTCAAAGCTGACCACATAAAACCTCTCATCATATTTCATTTTTTTTATTGCTTTCAAAATATTGTCTTCCCTCTTTATCGGTAAACGGATGAGTTTTGAGAAGTTTCCAAGTGTATGAAGATTTACTAAAACATTGAGGAAACGGAGCGATTGTCGTATGAAATCTTTGTTTTACTGCGCAGTGTCAGGCATATGTTAGCAATTTGGAACGATTACTTGCTTGATAATCGGAGATGATAGACCATGACCTAGAATACACGTTGTTATTCTAAAAGTGATACTGATTACTCATCTTTATTTACTTATGATATTAGAGGTTGAGTATATATATGTTGGCAGAAGCCTGAGAGTCTGACCACCAGTCTTATACAGGGGTGTCGTGTTACCCAGTGTGGGTTGTTGAGGTCAGATAGGCAGTTACTCTACGTCAAAAACTGGTATTCAGCTGTATTTGGTTAGACTGGATTGATTATAGATAGAGTATAAATCTAGAATAAACATATAACTGGTGGTAGGTAAGTTCATTTTTATAGCAGGAGTCCAGGAGAAGTTCAAATGCCAGATAAGAGGCATTTACAAATGCAGTCACTGATAAAACAGACGTGGATCTAGACAGATGTGAGAATTAATGGTTAATAGTAAACAAAACAGTCTTAGCACTAATAATAGAATATTTAAAACTACTGGGAAAAGACTAGTCAGATGATGAAGATGAATTTGACAAAATAATCATCTATTAATATGGATGGAGATCGAGAGGAAGGCCAAAGAAAACATGGATGGATTGTGTGAGGAATGATATGAAAGAGAAGGGAGTAAATGATAGCGTAATGGTCGACAGGGGAGAATGGAAGAAGAAATCGTGTTACGCCAATAAATAAAGTGGAACAAGGGCAGGAAGATGATGAATCAGCTATTAATATTCAAACAAATTAATTATTTATCGAATGCCAGGGAAGTGCATTCCAACTTTTACATTTTAAAAAATACGCAATCTCGTATAAAGACCTCAGTTTATCTAAGGTTGAAAACAAAGATTTTTGTTCAAGGACTTTGTTAGTTCCATTCTTTAAAGGAAAAGATGACATAGCCAAAGCAATTGAAAATAAAATCATCATAACTAAAATAAGCCGTAATGCTTATTTCTTAACCATTAATTCAAATTACAGTGAAAGTACTGGCACTGAAAACAATCTCTGCATTGCAGTAATAAATCCTTTTCCGTAGCAGGCAAAGGAAATACTGTAATAAATCAGGCCTGTTTACAAATAACTCGGGCGACCCACTTCTGTAATCCAGTCCAATTTCGGAACCATACATCGCGTCGTGGTTTATTTTAATGCAACCCAAAGCTACTGACTACATTATTGTTACTGCTTACCGTATTTTTATTTGGGATAATGAAAATATGAGGGAAAACAGAAATTATTAGTTCGTAATGGTATGCAAAAAGTATTAATTTCTAATAAATATGAGGTCTTGGTCACCGTGGTACACAATATAATGAATTGTGTGTATATGATTTTTTACCAAAACCTATCAAGATTTAATGTATATGATTGCCATATGATTATTTTAATTATTCACACATTCATAGATATGTGGAAGAATTTACAGTAAGAAATAGCAATTGCAATAGCAATTGTAATTTTTTTTTCTTCATTGGTTTATGTTTTTGTTTTATCTTCTAAGGTTACACACGTTGTCTACATCTCATTTTTTATAATTTCCTGTCGCAGGAAGAGATTTCTTTAGAAATAAGCATTGCCTTTGTACGTATTTTTCTGTTCCTTTCTTCTTGTCTGTTTATATGTGTGTGCATGGCAATGGTTAAATAAATAAATAAGAGACAAATGAAAACCAAATGGTATTTAAACAGGAATTTAATTGAGTAAAAGTGGAAAATTACCATTAAGTTCAATAGCAAATTATAAAGAAACAACACAAACTGCTCTCTGATTAACCTTGAATTCCTAAATTAAATAAAGATAAGATAATTTCATCACGAGGATATAAGCTTATTTTCGTAAATTGCAAATGTTTTTGATCAGAGGAAACGCATCATTTTACTACAGCGGTCTGGCAAAAGATGGAAGCGGTATTAAAATTCCATTAATTATTTCAATACTTAAGTCGATGGCGTTAGCTGCATACCTAATTACAAATCATTCTGTTTAAAGTATTTTGACACAAACAATCTAGATATTTCAACATCAATACCAGTACTAACAAATGAAGAAACAGGAATGTTCTATTCTGAAATGGATACGGCTGATGTACGGTCTTATAATTATAATATTTTTCCATATCCTTAAAATTTTATATTTTTTATAAAAAATTGGAGCTTAATAGCAACTCAAATATCATTAAGGTAATTTAAAATTCTCATGTGTTGATGTCCTTAGCAAATTCAAATTGTAAGATGATCCTACGAATGCTTAACTTATGAGTCTATTGAATAAACATATCACTTTCACATTATATTTATTTATATTATTGTATTATCATTATCTACAATAATCATCCTCTTCTAAACCACCTTCTTCCATTGTTCCAGGATCCAAAGCATCGCCAATAACAAGTTCCTGGTGGTGCTTGAATTAGATGACGTCATCGAGACCGACGCGGGGCTGTACAAAGTTAAGGCTAAGAATAAGATGGGCGAGGTGGCCGCTTCCATCAACCTTAACTTCAGCCGTGAGTATATTTATTGTCTTAAAATTCGCTTTATTATAAAATATCATGATTATCTGAATATGGGTGAATCGAGTGTTAGTACAGAAGTCGAAAAAGTAAAAAAAAACTACAATCTAAACTGTAATCACCAATCAAGTATTTTAAATGGCTCATCAAGTGCTTTAAATGGCTCTTTAAATTATACATCAGTGTTAGAAACGTAAAGCCAAAATTTTTCTACTTTTCAGTATTTCTTGCTTTGACCCAAAACCTATGTCACACGGAATACCTCCTAAGAAAATGAAAATAAAGTACTTTTCATAACAATGTTACAATTATTATTGTCACAACAATTCAGCAAGATGAATGAAATGAAATTATATTTGGTTTATGGCCACAATACCCGTGGGCTGTTTACCTACGACGACATATATCGTTTTTTAGTCGACAACAAACATGTTGAAATATTGGAATCAAACAAACCATCACCATGTCAAACAATGACACAAACATTTGTGACAATATACCAGTAACTCAATACTGGGCCAATAAAAATACCTTCGAAAATAACGGTATTAGTCATAGTCAGAAATAAATGTCTACGCAAAAATGTACTGTTGAACGTTAACCCACGCTCCCGGGTGTTGAGCCAAACCTGCGCTTGCGCATCACGTTGGCAACACGAATGTCAGGCGAAACTATACTGACGATAATCGACTGACAAAAGTTTGGATATTGTAAACATGTAGCTACTGGAACGAATTTACGCTCGTTGTATACTGTGTGAGTCTATGCTTAATTTTATCGACGGAAAAAAATATTATATAAAGTCTGAATATTTTTTTATAAATTTTTAGGAATTCAAAAAAAAACAATCAAATAGGTGTAACTTTAAAAATAAATGATTTATCGCGACGAAACAACCTCCATAATGATTAGAAGTTATTAGGCGTCCTCATAAAATTAAAATTGTGGAAAAAAAACCTCTAAATTGAAAATAAACGTGTTTTTTAGCAAACATCGGCAATTAGACGCCAAACAGAACAAAAAAACTGTCAATAAAATTAAATATAGATTCCCTTATTTCGATATGTGCACATTATAAAAACCTACACTATATTTGTATTAGAGAATGGTTTTGATGAAAGTTGTGAATGTTTTCTGGTCAAACTTGAATGGTTGAGAATATGAGGCCATGTTACAGGGTTGCTATAGAATCCACCTGTGTAGAAAATAAATAGGAGGAGAAGTATTGTCTCACGAAATATCGAGTCACAATCAAGAAAAAATGCATTCCTCGCATTATAGTTCTCAAAAATAAAGTTATAAATCTATAAAAAAAAAACGATAAACTATATACATGTCTATCAAACTTTTGCAACAACGATAAATTCAAAAATAATTGATTTATTGAAGAAAATAATCAAAACACAGTTTAAACACAATCCCCAAAAGTATTCCATCTACAATAAACAATTGAAGCTATAAGAATGCACAAAATAAAAGCAACAATATATTTGCACTGAAATTCAATATTGGATCTCCAAGAATTATATCAAGTTATGCTGTTTTCTAAAAAACTATAAATCTAAAACTAGAACTAAATAGTATCAACATCACTACTGATATATTTTAAGAATTATCACATCACTGAGAAATTATTTCAATGTTTATGTCTGGAAGATGTTTGCGAATGGTAAACAGTCGCTGAAATATCTGCTGAAAATCGAATCATGAGCAATAAACTTTGTTGCACTGTAATTTTACGATTAAAGTCATCTATCGAATGCAACCAATGTATAAATAGAAACGTCTTTCGAAATAAAGATGCAGTCATTTTCACTCATCATGTATTTTGTGTGGATCTAATAAATAAAGAATCTTGCTTTTATTTTTCAGCCGCTGACGAAGAAAAACAGAAGTGAGTATCCTTTATGAAGGTTTTGATGCTTTTATGTTCTACTACCTATTTAGTAGGTCTTTATTCGCTACCTTATCATAGTCACAGTCAATTTCTCAATCAATTTTCTGATTTAGCTGTTTGTTGATTGTCACCCTGTAATTAAGTAATACACCTTTATACTTTTGTTTACTATGCGATTTCTTAATGAGTTTATCGGATCAATGACTGACTTTAACATTTTCTCGTGGTTCAGAATCTTTTTTCCCAATAGAAACGGATTCTTTCACATCATTCTCACATGCTTTACTCGTCGTTTTCAGACAAGTGGACGGTAAAGCGCCAACATTCGCGCGCAAGCCCGCCATCCGGCAAGAAGACGATGGCAAGCGGCTAATATTCGAGTGCCGCATAGAGGCCGAACCCCTGCCCCAGGTATCCTGGTTCCACGGTGGTGCGGAAGTCAAACCTGGATCCAGGCATAAGGTCAGTTTAAGATGGAATCCTTATTTTAGCTCTAATTGAAATAAGTCTTTCTGTCGCAGGCAGAAACGTCGAAGCATCATCATATGTATAGGGTGTTACTTAAAAAGTTACAGCAATATTTAAAATCTAACGTATTTCTGAGTTAAATACACTTGTTTTCTTCTGTGAATATAATATATTCAAATTTTTGGCACAAACAAATTGGAATATACATTATTGCACTTGTGACGTCCATCATAATTCTTATTAGATCATAATATAAGTATTTTAGTGAAGAGTAGAGAAGTGTATTTTTAAAAAGATAAATCATTTTGAAAATGCATTACATACACTGCTACACAAAACTGTTGAGGCAACACAATTTGTACAAATGCAAAAGTAAAAGAAACTCTACTGGACTAAGTATTATTTAAATTATACCTTAAAGAGATTTCACTAACTTATTGCACAATGTCGATGGTCAGAAAACCACAGATGAAGACGTAGAGAAGAAACAAATTACCACAGATGACATTGTAAAGAAAGTAAAAATAAAACCTGCTATTAAAGATGTCCTAGTTTTAAATAGTACTAAGAAATGGCCTTGACCCGGTTTTAGTTGGCTGGTGACGATACCAGGTGTCAACTGTCTGGCTCGATGACCTTTCATCTTAAACAATTATTATTAATATAATTTATTTGACAAGTTTATGCAATGGAATATAGGGCATTAGAAAATATTTCAATTTTGAAGAAAATGTTGATGAAGCTGATGCAGCACATAATTATCGAAATTGTTAATGAAGTTGTGTCAGTTATGTTTATCATTTCTTTTAGTCCATACAGAACTTTTGATCATCCTACTTAATAATCCTATCCTACTAATAATAATATTATAAATGCGAAGGTTTATGAGGATGGATGGTTGTTTGTTACTCTTTCACGCAAAAACGACTGAACGGATTTGGATGAAATTTGTCACACAGATAGTTTATAACGTGTACTAACACATAAGATAATTTTTGCCTCGATATACCCATAGGATTGAGACTTATGCGGGTAAAACCGCGGGGCGCTGCTCAGTCATTTATAATTTCAACATTGTTTTTTATTTTTATTCAATACTTTTTCAACTTCACTTTCATTATCAACGAATAATTTATAATTAATGTTCGTGGTTACTTCAACAGCTTACAGTAAGCAAGGAGGCAAAATCTTATTATGCATCACTGGAGATCAACAACGTAACAGTGGAAGACGCTGGCAAGTACAGGGTTACGGCCAAGAACGAACTCGGCGAGAGCAATGCCACTATCAGCTTGAACTTCGATAGTAAGTACACTCAAGTTTATCCCAATCCGTGTTAAAATAAGACAGCAGAAATTCACGACAAATTGGATTCAAATAAAATAAACAAATAAAATAAAAAATATATATATTGGCGGAGAAATAAACGAAATTGCAGCGATTTATACCAAAAATGACGCTTAATATTGTTTAACCAAAGCTATTTTATTGTGTGTATCTAATCCTTTACATGTATTAGTTGTAATTTGTCTGATTATAAACGTAGATATTGCAGCAAAGCTTGTATAATCATCAACTAATTCCTTCAGAATTTCAGTTACTCTACATAATACACTAGAAAATGTCGTTGTACCTAATTGGTTATTATGTATTACAGATTAAGATGTTTTCTTAATTATCTAATTCGATCTATAAATTCTTTTAATACGCACTGACACATGAAACACACTATACACTCACTTATTATGACACACTCTACACCATACACGATTGCACCTATAATCAAATTGATTATTAATTACTATTTTATTACTTTTTCTTATATCTTTTTCACCATCATGTTTCTATCTTACTACTATTGCAACTGTGCTTTAATTAACACTAATACACCCGCGCCATATTTTTGTAGTTAGTAATAATGTTGCAGACTCTTCGCTTTAGCAATTGCACAATTAACACAATAACTCAAGCAACTGTCATGCGTACTGTTTTGTCAGAATGAGACTAGAATGGAAAATATTATACACGTATAATCCAAATTTTTATTTATGTATTCTATTCGATTATATCATTTATCTATTTTCTTATACATCCCTCGATTAACTCTGAATGAGCCTGCGTTGCGTATCTTAATACACTAGAAAGAAAACATCTTAAATCTGATAACAAACGTGTAAAGACAGCTGCAAATCTTCGTCAAAACAAATTTGGCGAACAATCTAATAATGTGTGCATTGATGAAATAGGCGACGAAGCGCCCGTGCCTGAGGACTTTATTAAACCGACATTTACGGAGAGACCGGTCATCAGGCAATCGGATGATGGTACCAAAATCTCATTCGAATGTCGATGTGTTGGCAAACCGAAACCAACCGTCACATGGTAAGAACGTTACACAGCACATACTTAAAGTGATTCAAAACAAATTCGGTTTTAACGCTAGCACTCAATGATACAGGTACCATGGAAAAAAGATGGTAAAAGAAAGTAGTAGATATAAAATTACGTTAGAAGAGGACCAAACATTATATCATATGGCGCGACTCGAAATCTTAGGCGTTGAAAATTCGGACAAAGGAGAATACCGGGCTGTAGCGAAAAACAAACATGGTGAAGGCGTAGCAAAAATTAATCTAAACTTCGAAGGCGGAGATAAACCAAAGTAAGACGATACACACAAAATTGATACATTTATATTATGCGTAAGAGTTAGGGCTGCTATTTAAATATTTTATCTTTTAAACAGAATACCCGACGGTAAAGCACCGAGATTCCCTAAAAAGCCAACCATTAGACAGGAAGGCGAAGTACTTATTATGGAATGCATATTAGAAGCATACCCAGTTCCAGACATCACGTGGTTCCACGGAGATAAAGAAATTAGGGATGGTGCAAAAATGAAGATGTCCAGGAAAGCCACCGGAAAAGATACATTTAATTTGACGTTAGAAATTTTAGGCCCCACGCGGGAAGACGGGGGCAATTATAGGTGTAACGCCTTCAACTTGTTTGGCGAGAGCAATGCCAATATTGCTCTCAATTTCCAAGGTAAAACAGGATAATCATGCCTTCATTTATTATTTTAGAATGTACGCATACAGTAGCAATAGCATGTAAAGCTTTAAGCTTTCGAGCAGCATGAGAATTGTAGTCGGTGCTCTGTGTTATAATAAAATATTCATATTTCTCAGGTGGGGATGACGAAAATGGTTTCGCACCATCATTCGTGGAGAAACCCCGAATCATTCCCAACGAGGATGGCACACTCATCACGATGCGTTGTGTTTGCAAAGCGAAGCCGGCGGCCGAAGTCACGTGGTACAGAGGCACGACCGTCATCAAGGCTAGTAGTAAAATCGAAATCAGATCATCCGAAATGGGTGAAGACGTATATGAGTTATTGTTGCTTTTGACAAACCCGACGGCAGCGGATGGTGGCTCTTACCGCTGTCACGTCAAAAATGAATTTGGCGAAAGCAACGCTAATCTCAACTTGAACATTGAGGCTGAACCAGAACCGGAAGGTGAAGGCCCGACGTTTGTTGAAAAGCCAACGATTACGTCAAAAGACAATGGCAAATTAGTTATGATGGGATGCAAGGTCAAAGCTAGCCCGAGACCGACGATCGTGTGGTACCACGAGGGTAAAGAAATCAGGGACTCGTCGAAAATAAAGACCAGGGTCGAGGTCAATGAAGACGTATACACAATCATTTTGGAACTAATCGATCCTGGTATTGAAGACTCCGGATTGTATAAATGCAATATTAAAAATGAACTTGGAGAGCTCAATGCGAATCTTACGCTCAATATTGAAAGTAAGTAAACGATGGTTTTTCGCTAAATTTTGATAAATCTCTAGATAATCCAGGTATTACTTAATATCTTCAAAAGAAAATAATGATGTCCTATATTAACAAATGTTTTCTCTCCACAGTCATTCCAGTTATCAAAGAGAAACCAAGGATCATTAAAATAATTAAGAAGAAGACTGTTATTGTTGAATGTAAAGTATTAAGTAAATTTGCGCCTGCATGCACATGGTTCAAGGAGAGTACCGCCGTCAAAGAGGGCTCTAGGCATACTGTGCTTATTGAGCCTAGTAGAGAGGTAAGGAACGCTACAATATTTGTAGTAAAAACAACTACATGTATAATTAAAAAATCGTTTTTAATTTTAGTTACGGAAATTGATTGGTGTGTTCAGACAAAAGTTTCTAAATTTTATAATGTATAATTCTTCGTCTTCCTATAAAGAAATACCTAAACCAATATGATTAACATTCTGATTATTTTACAGGGCGAATTCACAGTCAAATTGGAAATCTCAAACGTTTCACAAATAGACAAAGGGTCGTACAAGCTGGTCGCTAAGAACGAGAAGGGAGAGGCGACGTCACAGCTGGTCGAGATCACAGACATACCCGAGGAGAAGGGTGACAAACCAACCATCATCAAGCATCTTAGGAGCTTGGTAAGTTTTATTTAATCTACATCTAATAAAAAAGTAATTAATTCAAAACATAATTTTGAAACCTGTATACAACCAAAAAATACTACATACATCATCCTTTGTTATTATTGATTTGGAGACCATTGTAGTCATTCATCTCTATGTGCCATTTATTATACGAATAGACTCTTAATAATGAAAACGTTCTATTCAATCTTACTCCAAAATGTTTTCAGGCCCGTAAAGAAAACGAGGAAGCCGAATTTGTGGCAACCCTCAAAACCTCAGACCAGTCGTGTAGATGCACATGGTACAAGAACTCGACGGTCATCAGGGAATCCTCAGAAGTCAACACAACGTTCGATGGCACCAATGCCAGACTCATTATCAGGAAGGTGTCAACCAAATACGTCGCCAACTACAGAGTAGTGATCAAGAACGAATTCGGCGAAGATGAGTCAAGTGCTGACTTGACTATAGTCGAGGAAAAGGTACTTATGAGAACATTTGAAGTTTTATACAATAGCCTTTTTTCAACGAGCTAAAGTGCGAGTGTGGAGCCACATTACAAATAATATTCCACCTCCTGTCCTGTTCTTTGTGCAATTCCACCTGCAAAAATGATGTTGAGAGTCCTGTCTGAAGCCGAATTCTGGTTAAAACTCATTTTAATTATGTATTAATTGTGTAATAATAATCAGGAGTCAGATATTCTTCTTCGTCGTGTCGATACACGACGAAGAAGAATATCTGACTTCCCGAAATCATTCATCTATCCAATATTAAACATCGCACAACTGCCATTAACAGAATGATATTAATTTGCTCGCATACCAATTCCAGAAAAAGAAAAAGGAGGAGGAAGAAGAAGAAGAGACGACTGTTATCGAGGAGTCTGAGGAAGAGATGTCGATAGTGGAGGAGAAGTCCGTGATTGAAGAAAACCACGTCGAAGAGAAGACAAAGGTAGGATTAATTTATTTAATTCTAACAGATATTTTACCATTAAAGTTTCCAAAACCACTCGTGTTAGCAATCAATAGCGGTTCAATAATCTCATTAAATAATAGTAATAATATAAATTCAAATGCCTTAATAGGTACACCATTACGGTTGTTGAACCGCTGTTAATGTTATTAAAAATGTCAGAACTTTGGTATCTGCCCCTCAAAAACTATATGGATAGTAAAGTTAAAAATAAATGTATAGCAATAAACTGAAAATGTGTGTGTATTTTCTAAAAGGAGGAAGAAAAGAAATCTTCAATGAGAAAGATGTCAAAGAAAGAAGAAGTTAAAATTGAAGAAAAGAATGAAGAGGTGTCAATTGAGGCAAAGAAAACTGAATCTAAAGCCGAAGCCAAGAAGGTTGAATCTAAGACTCAGGAAACTAAAACGGCTGAAAGTAAGATTCAGGAAACCAAAAAGGCTGAAATTGAAGCTGAGGAAACTAAAAAGATATTTGAGAAGAGACTTTCGAAATCCGAAGAAGAGAAGAAATCTCTTCTGGAAAAACTTGAAAAGAAGAAACCAGAACCAGAACCGGAAAAGAAAATTGAAGGCATTCCAAAACTTAGGTCCGTTAAGCCTAAGGAAGAACCAGTTGAGGAAAAGAAAGAAGAAACTAAAAAGAAAACAGAAGGGAAAAAGGTTGTCAAAAAGAAGGTCGTTGCTAAGAAAGAGGAGGTAAGTGTGGTGATGTTTGTTTATTCAGCAATGTAAAAAGCTTATTTGACTAGTAAAAATGTATATATTAACTACTTGTCTAAAGTAGAAACTGTTCTCAGATTTTTTTTTAAAAGGTGCAAAAAAAAAAATTGCAATGTTGACTAGATCATAATTTCATTTCATTATTTCAACCATATGGAAGTAGTCAAAACATGTATTATTTGTTACGTTGCACGCGTGGCAATTCTAAAATTTTTATAAAAAAGTAACCTGATCTACTGTGAAAATTGTTACATTGACAAAATTTAAGCAAAAGTAAAAATATAACGCATTCTAGCTGCGATTCTTCCATTTGGTTGGACATAATCAAAATTCTTGTCATTATTAAAATATCTGAAAATATATAAATAAAAGTGTTAATATAGTGTCTCTAGATTGTGATAACTCATTTTCTCTGTCGTGTGTGTTGTGATAACTAGATGTGCTAAACTTTCTTTGGATATAGGACATTATCGACTTCGTCGACGATTACGAGAGGCCTGTTTTGGAGAAATATGAAAAGTTTACACCGACGCCGCTCGATAAAAAACCTAAAGAGGAACTCACACCGAAGGTAAACATATTACACTATACACTCACATACATACTCATTTTTACTATAAAAATGCATTAAGTCGGCAATCCTAATGAATTTAAAAGTAATAGAAGTGAATATATTTAGGGTAAACGTGCATCCATTGCTGATAGCGTTAAAAGTGAACAAGACAGTGAAGAAGAACCTTCAGTGGCAGCGCCAGTGCCGGAGAAAAAGTCTAAAGTTGAAACTACAAAGGTATATAATAATACTCATTTAAAATTTAGATTCTTGCAAATACATAATATAACTGTATTATTTTTGATCCTCATACGAAAACATAAAAATCTAAATATAAAAACAAATACACTAATAAAATATTCGGGGCCTAGGTTGAAGAAGAAAAGACTGAACCAAGGAGATCTAGTATCAAAAAGGGTATACCTAAACCAGAGGAGCCCGTTGATGAGTTATCGAAAGTTAAACTCGGAAAGGTTCCAATCAAACAAGAGGAAACCAAACTTGAGGAATCACAGGTCGCCAAGTCTAAAAAATCGGTTAAGAAGGTAATATCACAAAATAAAAATCACACTAAAAACTTATGCACTTTAGAAAACAATAAATAATAACCTAATATTTTTCTAAAGCCGGAACAAGCCGAATTCGTGGATGATTATGAAAGGCCTGAACTTGAAAAATACGACAAAATGACACCAACTCCCACCGATAGGACCAAAATACAAAACGGGGTTGACGAGGTATAAAAGACTTACATTATTTTGTAAACATTGTTTTATTTTTTTGCCTATTCATGATATTTTGCTATACTACCTACCTACGTACAAGAAGGTATAGAAACTTTAAAATAAAAAATTTTATAGGCTGGACCTGAATTTGTCGATGATTACGAAAAACCTGAACTTGAGAAATACGAAAAGATTATACCTACACCTAAAGACAAACGTCGTCCTAGCGATAATCAGGTAAAAAACAATTTACTTGTCGTTTTAATTAATTGAGTCTTAGACTTAAAAAAAAAACGTGAAAATTAATAAATCTCTAAATTTTTGATAGGATGATGTAGACATGATGAAGGGTAAAATTAAACCAAAAGATAAAGAACCTGAACCTGAAGTACCTACACTGCGCAAACGGCCTGTCCCTAAGGACAAGGTAAAAGACTTATTCAAATAAAAATAATATTTAAAAAACTCGTTTAAGTGTAGGAGCGAAAAATAATAACGCATTTTCATATAGGAGGAGGAGAAAAAGCCCGAGGAGAAGCCAAAGGCTAAACCAAAGAAAAAGGACGAACCAGAAGCTAAAAAGCGCCCATCTCTTAAAGAAAAAGAGGTACACATACTAATTACACAATTACTTTACACTTAACAGTTTGGTAGCTCAAAATAACGAGTTTGGATATCGCGAACAATCTTTAAAACATAACATAACACTAAATTTCAAACAACGCAAAGTTTTATAAAAGATCACGCTATAATCCTCTATCGCGGCGAAAATGTTTTCAGCAGTTTTTTCAGTTCTTGAAATTAAAACAACAGTTAACAGTAAGTAAGCTTTGGCATGCATGGCAAAAACAGTAAAGCTTTGCTTCTATATGTTTAAATATAATTTTATGATTCTAAGATGTTTACAGCGTTCCTGTATAGAAGATTTAATGGTAAATTATTGTCTTCTATTGAATTTGTATTAGCTCAATTGGAAAACTCACTCAAAATTACAAATTCGCTAAACACTGAATTGAACATCTTCTATCTTATTTTCTACTCTATTCTGTGCTTCTATTACTAATGATTAATATTTTCTTCTACACAACACTTATACATATTCAACAATTTAAAGGTCGCTGTTGAAGAGTTTGTCGACGATTACGAGAGGCCAGTTCTCGAGAAATACGAGAAATTCACGCCTACTCCAATTGAGAAAAAGAAAAAGGTACACTTTTACACAAATCTAGCTTCGCTTGTACACACTTGCTATTATTACAATATATAAATATATTTACTGTTAATATAAAATCATCCATATAGGAAGACAAAAAGCCTGAGCCTGAAGAGGAAGTACCCTCAGCTACAGCTGCAGCTAGACGCCGATCTGTTAAAGACAAAGATAAGCCAGAGGTAGGAAATATTCCAACAAATAAATCAATATTGCTTAAATTACAATAAGTACAGTTAACTAAAATGAAACATTTCTTTAGCCTATGGATGTTGACGAAAGCGTCAGCTTATCCAAACCAAAAACACCAGCTAAACCAGGCCAGGAACCTGAAGACGTTTCGCTCACACACAAGACACCAGCTGATATTAAACCTACGGTTCGTACATTTTCATTCAAACACATTCATTTCATAAGAAATTCTTTTAGTTAAATTCAAATGCTAATCACTGACAATACTATCTAGGAGGGAGAAGCTGAAGCTAAACTCAGTGTTAAGAAACCAGAAATAGTTGATGAAAAGACTATTAAGAGACCTACACCTAAAGGCAAAGAGGAACCGAAGGTACGGCTTAGAGGATTTTAAATTAAATTACATATGACATAAAAACTATAACTATTATTTATGTAATTTCTAAGTATACAAACAGTCACAATTACAGTACAGTACAGTCAGCATTATTTTATCTATTCTATCTATCTAGGCTAAAAATCTTCTCATTCTAAATAATTCGCAGACTGCATACAACCGAATCAACACTAATATACCACCACTATCTGCCGATAATGGTGCACATACCGTTTTAAAACGAATATTAATTCTTGACAAGGTACAGGAGTAGATTGCAACAGAAATAGAAAACAAAGAGCACTTATTTTTTATTAAAAACACGAATTTGGTTTTTAAATTACGATGCACACAACACAATATCACAGTACACATTTTATTTTTCTATTAACACTTAGATAAACATTGGAAATGTTTATATAATACGAGCTGATTTTATCACTACCAATCTACACATCATTTATTTTCTGGCTAAAAACAAATTGCCATCAGTTTTACAAAATTTTGAAGGAGAGAGGAAGTGATAGGATCGTTCTTAAGAAACACAATTAAATTTTTCACTAACTTGACTTTGTGATGTATAATACAAATGTGTTTGCGGGCTAGGGAGAGGACACTGAGGAGGCTGTCAGTCTAACCAAGCCTCGCACTAAGACAAGCACAACTGCTCCTGAAGAGGCACAACTCACACAAAAGACACCTGCTAAGAAAAAGTTAACGGTACAGTCACTTATAGTTCTTTTTTTAATTATCTCAGTAATTCTTCAAAAAATATTTCTTAAAACTATTTCCTATCCAAACTTGAAATTAAATAGTTTAATTATAATTTAAGCAACGCCAGTTTTAATATTAAAATATGCTAAGACCTTTTTGTTTCTATAACTGGCGAAATTAAAATAAATTTTAAAATGCATTAATGTACATATCCATAGGAGGGTACAGAAGCAGCACAGTTGAAAGTCAAAAAGCCAGCTGTTCTTAAAAAGGATAAAGAAGACGAGGATCAGGTAGAGAGGAAAACGCTTGAGTGCTACAATGTGGATAGACTACTCAAACTGTTTTTGTAGCCACTGAAGTAGATCTAGACAATCATGCTGAGATATTTAGAAAAACAAACACTAATATTTTGTAGTTAGTCTAATACAATGGATTAAACTCCCGACCAGTTCACGTGACACTACACCTTCTATTAGACAATGAATGTAGTGTTACGTTCTTCATATAACAAAAAAACCATCTACATTGTAAATAAAAATATTCAAGCTAAGTAAATGAAATTACTTCAGCGCACTTACAGCTTAGTAATTTAAGTGAGATCAATTAAAAGGAAGTCCACTGTTTAGCATGCTTGTAATTCCACGGTTTTCTACAAAGTATACACTAATGCAATAGTAGCACCTCAAACTGCGCTTTTATTGTAGACCACCCATTAAACCTTGATTAATTCCCTAGGACCCAATCATAGTAAAGGGTGGTAAATTTGAAAAGCCCCAGCTCAAGAAAACTGTTAAGAAGACAATCGAAAAGCCTAAAAAAGCTGAATACAGTGAAAAAGCGATTGACGACTATGATGACGACGGGGTAAAATTTGTTTCAAACGTTGAACTAAGTGACGTCTATTTTCTATCTATCTGTCTATCTGCAATCTATTACACTTCTTGTCTTGTCCTGTTTCAAGCACAACCTTTTGTTACGTCCACCACTAATCACAACTGCACATAATCTTTTGGCACAACCTCACTACACCCTGTTCTAGATTCCGAAGAGTTTGATGGGTTCTACGTCGTTGTTCCAGGTTTGGTTGCAAGTCGCATGCTGCTTGTATTACGCTTTACATGTATTTAGTTTCTTGTTCAGGTTTATGTTATCTATACGTTTGCTGCTTCGGAGATATCTTCGGACGAGGCAATAATGTTGTATTTGCCTTGTACGTGATACGGTTTATCAACTTTTATCATGCATTATTTAAACACAATACATAGTTCTTCTAGTTTCACATTGCCACTTGACAAAAAATGTAGTAATGCACGCAGCAAACGTATTAAATGTTTCTTCTGTATATGTTAAATGTTTTTAACGTTATATTTTTCATTATTTGGGATAGTAATTATGCAAAAAAAAAAAATATCATTCCAACTTCAGGGGAGTAGCAAGTTATTTTATAATTTCCCACCCAAAAAAAAAAACGGGGAGTAGCATCAAGTTAATAAGGAGATAAATGTTACAAAAATTTATCTCAGCAATAAACTAATACAAATTCTAAATTATTACAGATTGAACTCGACTTTGTCGATGATTACGAAAGACCAGTACTCGAGAAGTACGAAAAGATCACACCAACTCCCACTGTACGGGAGAAGAAAGAAAAGGAAGCAACTAAGGTAAGAAAAATTATTGAATTAATGACCATTTACCAAATAACAAAATATTGAAAAGGCAGAAAAACAACTAAAAGACTTCAAGCTACAATATAATAAGAAAGGTTAATTAAAAGAATATTTAAATAAAACAGGTGACGATGACCGCCCAACAGGCGCAGCATCTTGAAGTGAAGGTATAAAAATGTGATGAGTGTGACCCCTTTTGTTTTTACCACTACAGTCATAACATCACATACAATAATAAAAATCTTTATAAATGAATTAGTTATGATTGTGATCATAATTCATTCATAACTAGTTCCTACGGCGACACATTCGTATGCCATTTTGTTATGCGAATAAGTTTTATTATCTTTAGTTATATTATCTTCTCAAGTTCCTATATCGTTTTCCAATGTTTAAAATCTTACTCTTCTTAATCTTACTACAACATACTCACACGGTGGTAAAGCTATCAAATTGTACTTTAACCCTTTTGCTACATATTTTTACAGATTTTTTTTAACAAATTCATTAAATTATTGAGACCAAGTTTTATAGCCATTTTTCGTTACCCCCATTTATGTAAATATCGTTTTAAAAATCCTTTGTTATCCCATGTGTCCCTTTTTTGTCATCTGTACCTGTATATAAATTGTCGTTTGTTGAATAGCTTTCCAAAGTTTTGTCTGTGCTAATATGAAATGTCGTTCTTGTTTCATTTAGACCGAAAGCCGAAGGACATCGTTCCAAAGCGAGGTTTGTATTATCTGAACTTCGCTGCTTTATTATAGACGAGTATAGATACTTTCTAATGAAATTCTGCTTTAAATGCTAGAATCACAAAAATATTTTAAAACCGACAATTCTGATTTACTTTTTATGCTGTAGGTCAAAGAAGAAACGAAATCGGAGAGCCGTAGAAGCTCCGTCATGGAAAACAAAGCTGTTAAGGTAATCTAATATTCAATGAATTAAACTATATTATTATCACAAATAAACAACATAAACCTAACCTAACCTACATTTCAATACGAGACTGTTTTTATTTGACAACATCCCAGGTCTTATGAAAAAGAAATCGTGCATGTTATGTATTAATATTATGTTTTGATCCAATAGCTTACAAAGGAAACTGCGGAAAGCAGAAAGTCTTCCATTTCGCAAGTGGCTGAACAACAAGAAATTACTGCTGCAACTGCTTTGAAAAAGACTGCCCAAAAGGTAAGTACTTTTAATAGATTTAAGTTATTAAATATATGGATTGTAAGAAGACCACCAGGTTCTTCACCTCTGTACAACAACCAGAAACCCGTAAAGTTTAAACCAAAGAAAATACTGAACATATTCAGTTACAATAAAAATACAATTACAGAATAATACGAACATAAAATAATTGGTGATCTTCTTAAAATTCATATTATAATCGTAGTTAGGCCAAACGCTAGCAGTCGAGTAATTCCCAAAGTACAAGTTTAGTTTTATTTTTGAGTTTGAAATTGAAGTAGACACCATAGACCCCGAGTGTCCTAGAAATCTAAATTTTAAGGCTGAATATCCAATGCTTTTAGAAGACCAAAGGCATTAGCGAACACCCTAAGCTTCAGTAGTTAGATGATGCAGTTGAACTGATCTGATTTACTGCAGATAATGGTCATTCGAAATCACACAAATCACAAAATAGTCATTCGAAAAAAGTTTATAATTGACCACAATTTTGTATGTAGAATTCAACAAGTAATCAGTTGAATCCAAAAAACATCATAGCATTTGCCGCAGTGATACCCAGGAAATTTTGTAAAAGCAACCCCTATTCACGCTTATTCATATCCCCTATTAACTTGTTATTTTAGAGTACATTAAAAGCGGCAGAAGTACCTGAAATGGAGCAAATAAAACTGAAGGTAAGTTTCATGTCGTAAACCATGCATGTCCATAGGAAAAAATATAAGTTCAAAAACTATGGAAACATAAATGTCATTGTCTTTTATTCTGTATATATAAATTCTATTTTAAAACTTCAAACAGTCAACAGACGATTGTTTGATTACCGTGTGTCAGTAAATAACTTGGACAATAACATAATTGTATAAATTGATGTTTTAACTACATTACGGAGGGACGTTGATAAGAACACGTGCAAGATACTGAACGATTTATTTTTGTAAATAGGATGAGAGAAAAGTAGAAGATACGGTTACTACAGATAAGCCTTCAGATAAAACATATCCGTGGCGACCTACGAAAATAGACACACAGGTATATACACATACACTCACATACATACACACATCCATACATTTTATAGACAAAGTAATTATTTAATTGTAAATCGTGTAATAGGAACCTACTGAAAAAATGGAACCAAAACGTAAGGAAAGCTTAGACCGCCCTACTGAAACAACAGCTCCGAAACGTCGTGAAAACGATACTGAGGTATATAATTCAAACATTATTTAAAGATTCAAGTAATCTTCTTAAGACAATAAATACTAATTAGAAGGTTGTCACTCAGGAAACTGAAGATGTTGAAGAAATTGAGGAAAAGACTGAGATAAAACGTAAAGTTTCTATCGATAAGCCTAAAGAACCTCAACCTAGACGACGACCCAGCAAACCTGATGAGGTAGACTTAAATTACAATATTAATTTTGTATCTCTACTACAAAGTATACGTTACATGTTGCACAATATACAGATTACATAATACACAAAATTCTTTATAGTATAGTTAGCATTTAACAAGATAGGTTTTCATGCTCAGCACTATTTAATTACTTTTTATTACATGGATAACAGGATAAAGAAAAGAAAAAGAAAATAGAAACTGTTGAAAAGACTGAAATCAAAAGAAAAACGTCAATTGACAGACCTACTGAACCTACGTATCCTTGGAGAAAACCAAGTAACGCTGATGATGAGGTAGATAAGTTTTCTCAAATACAATTCCATATATTTTTAAAATATAATTTATTATATAATAAAATATAAAATATATTTATTAACCATCAAATCTTTAAACAGGATAAAGAAAATATTGAAATAACAGAAACCAAAACTAAGAGAAAAGTCTCAATTGATCGTCCAACTGAACCAACGTTCCCGTGGCGCAAGCCCAGTGAAGAAGATGAGGTATTCCATCTTTCTCAGAAAAATAATAATCTCGTAGTAATCCCTAATAAAACAAAGTCTAATAATGTCCTTTTTGAACAGGATCAGGTAGAAATACAAAAAACAGAGGTTACAAGAAAGGTTTCCATTGATAGACCAACTGAGCCAACATATCCTTGGCGTCGTCCAAGCCATGTTGATGAGGTAGATAGAATTATAAATGTTGTTAGCACATTTTCTTTCTCTCTCTCTCTCTCTCTCTCTCTCTTTCGCATCTCTTTCTCAGTCACATTTACTATAGGTAGTCTCTAATACTTATATTGACTATGGTTTTGAACAGGACGAGAAACATCCAATGCTAATAGACGATGAGCCATTCGTACCCAGACGAAGGGTGTCTGTTGATAGACCAACTGAACCTACGTATCCATGGCGCAAGCCTAGTCTTGATGTAGAGGTATATGATTTTAGTAATAATGACGATGGTTATTTCCTTAAAAATTGTTTTATGCCAATGACTGTGTTAAATAGGACATCGCTATACCTGAAACTCCTGATGAAACGAAAAAACCAATGGAGCAACCAAAAGAATCTGCTTATCCATGGCGCAAGACAAATAATGTTGAAGAGGTATATTTTTCATATGTCAATATAAATACTTAGATGGAAATATAGATTTTTGTTAGTAAACATTGTCTTATACAATACCTAATTTTTCAAACAGGGTAAAAAAGAGGTTAAAGAACCAGAAAATCCTAAAGATAATTTATTGACGGATAAACCAAAGGAATCTAAGTATCCTTGGCGTAGACCGAGCAAAACTGAGCTATTCAAAATGTTTTCAATTCGTAATAAATAAGAGAATAAATTTCTTAGGATACGAAAACGTACTGATAATAATTTAATAATTTATTAGGAACCTGCGACTAAAATACCAGAGCCGGAACCGACCAAAGACGCTCCAAAGTCTAAGGTAGTTTTCACAATTAAACATTTGAAATACACATTACACAAAGTTACATATACAATATAACTTAACTTTCAATTACTTTACATTATTAGGAACCTGACGATACACAGAAAACACATAAAGACAAACAATTGAAACCTACACAAACGCCTTTCTTCATGAGGAAGAAGGCTAGCTTAGAGGTAGGTATCCACTACATTAGAGTAGGGACAAATCTGAGAAAAAAAACGCGATGAAACGTCAGGCACGTAAAACTCCACTTCAAAGTAGCAAGTATTCCAAAAATGACATATCCTTGCGCGATAAACGCACATTGCCACGTTCAGGAGAACAACATGTACGAAACTTCGCCATATTTTTTGGCTCAGATTTGCCTCTAGCCTTACATACATAACCAAATTACATCACATACACATACATACACTGTAGACACACATATCATGTGGTGATAGTTTTTTAAATAGTTCCAGTTTTTTAAGAAATATAATAGATTTTGATTTTTTCCTAGGAACCTCCTCCCTTCTTAAAGAAACGGGCAGATTCTATTGTTGAAACTACGAAGGAGAATGTAATAGACACAAAGGTATACGAATTAAAATAATTTTGTTATTATTGTTAATTGATAGATAGACAGCTAATTATTTATCATAAACCATTTCTTAGGCACCTGAAATACCAAAAAGGAAACCTTCTGAACCCACAATTGAAACCGTAAAGGATACACCAAAGGTAGTTTAAATTAATAATTTATTTGTATTTGCCATTTAATTGGCGCTAAACAAAAAAATGCTCAAACTAAAGTTCAGCATTTATCAATAATTATAAACTTGAAAACTATTTCTTAGGAACCTGAATCTCATAAAAAGTTATCCGAACCCAATGTGGAACCAATCAAGAATGGTACACAGAAAACCAAGGTAGCCTGTCTTTTCAGTGTTAAGTCTTATTTAAGTTCAAATTTAGAATCACAATCTAGTAACTTTTTAAAACTATTATAGGCACCTGAGATACCTGTAAATATAAGAACAAAACCTATGGAGGTACCATTGACGAATGTACTACAAAACCCAAAGGTAGCTTATTAATTGTTTAGAACATGAATTATTTTCGTACATTGTTAAATAAGGTCAAAAATATAACGAATTCATTCCTCTTTAGAAAATTGAAATTCATAAAGTATCTATTGAAGATAAAAAGGAACCTAAAGAAGAAGTTTCTCAAATACCTAAGGTATTAAAATATTAAATATAGTTGATTTTTTCATATGATTAAGAAATTATTATAAAAATTAAAGAATATTATTTTGTTAGGACGAACATAAAGTAGAGAAACCACTAAACATACCCACAATAACAGAAACACTATATCCATGGAGAAAACAACACTTAGAGGTAACACATAAACATACCAGCACTCACACTTACTCACACACATACACACTACAAAGAAAACTGCACATAACTCACACACAATAAAACGTATTAAGAATCAAATGCAACTCACGTTCTGCAGTCGGTAAAATGTTAAATATATCATCAGGTACCGACACTCGTGACCCCGGAACCGGAAAATAAGGATGAACCGCCGGTGGTTCCCTTCTCTTGGCAGGTCATTCCTGAAATACCACAGGTAGAGAATATTTAAACATTACTAAATCAATTATTCGGAAAGATAAAAATAAAGGATAGGTAGTAACAGAAAATTTTACTGATCAGGCCGAACAAACACCAGAGCTAGAAGACAAATATACGCCAACGTTACTCGACACATCAGATACGACCGCTCCCTGGCGAAGGGCTAAATCCCCTCAGGTACACACACAGTCATCAACACACATTCATCGCTTAAACAGACACGCACACACATTCATAAAACCGCACAGGATTTTGCATACTCTGATTGGCCACATGAGTTCGAAATTAGATGACAAACTTTAGTAACAACCAAAATTTTTCAATGTATGAAGAGTTGAAAATATGATTGTTACGAAATTCGTTATCAAAATGCTTGCAAAATTCGTACACACCGTACGGTCGCCACTAATAAAATTTACTGTATAGGCTGAAACGACTGAAGGAAAAGATGAAAGTAGACCAGCCATATTTGAATTACCACAGCCCGCTTATAGCAGCAGACCTCAATCGCCTGAAGAGGTATACATAAGCACCCACAGTGTTACTGCACAGGATATTTGCACAATGCACAATTATATTGATTACAGGAGTGGTAGAGCATTTGCACATTTGCACAAGCACCTAGATAGACTCTTCGAAGATTGCACATCTGTCTTTCAATAGGCTATATTGGTAGATATAGATGCACTGTATACTAGTTCCTTTGTACTTGTAGTCGATCTAGTAACACCATTTCTATCTAGATTTAATGTAAATTTGTAAAATAGATGCACATTTTGTTCTAGTATTTAGGTTAACATTTTGTAAAGCAATGTTTGCGAGTATCAATAAAACACTTATAATACTTTTAATGTCTGTATGCATGATATAGTTTTCTCACATTTCCTGCTTCCGCTTTTGCTTATTAATTCTGTCACAAATTTCAAATGTATAAAATGTGTTCTTTAAACATTTTCAGTGAAATGGTAAGTATACAAACGTTAAATTTATAATAATACCAATCCCTTTTCTTTTTTCAAAAATTCTAATAAGCTACATAACTAAACTTCTAGACACGTACCCTCCCTGTAAAATAGGTAATAGATATAAATTTTTTCGCCAACGCAAATAGAGACATCGATGTTAAACAAGCATTCGACTTACAGAAACTGGCAGTTAAAGAAGAAAAGGTTGAAGAAGAAGCAAAGAAGGCCAAGGTCACTTCAGTTAAGAAGAAGGCTGAGGATCTACCAGAAATTGCTGATTACGACAGGCCAGACCTGGAGAAATTCGAAAAACCAGAATTCACGCAAACAACCAAGGACAAACCAGACAAGGTACTAATAAATGCCTTAGCAAAAAAATGAAAAAACTAACGTACAGTACGCAGCCGTTGATGAGGCAAATGGAATTTTAACCCAGATACATCTATGAATGACAGCCGCTCTACAAACCCAAACTTTTTCTAAAACCCCTCGTGCCGTATCAACAGTAGGGTGCTGTACAAATTAACCCTGCACATTTTATGAAACTAACTGAAATATATGGTTATGAACAGCCGATACCAAAGGTACCGGAAATCAATGCACCCGAAGAGAAACCAGCAGCACCCAAGATCGAAGTTATTCGTGAGAAGTCTCCGAAGCCCGAAACGCCAAGAAAACCTTCACTCGGACCGGGTGCACCCGTCGGAAGACGTGGTTCCCTAATTCCTCCTCCAGAGGAAATGGGAAGACGTCCTTCCCTTATCATCAGCGACGAGGTATGTAGTCACGTATATTTTCATAAAGATAAGATTTTTATAGATTCATTTTGTGATATTTTTTGTACTTGGATACCAATTGCCTCCATTTCAGTGAAGGTATGACTTATTTTGTAAACCTATATGTAAAATTGTGCCGTCTTAGTCCTAGTCACGTTACAATATACTTAAGAAGCGCTGGCATCAGAATCACTCTTTGAGAACGTAAGCTTTACGGCTTAAAGCACTCTGCGTTTGAGTCACAGAAACAGCATTTGCACTTTTAAATATGCGTGGTATTCTGGTTAAAATTACATTAATTCCATTGCTGAAAAATTATTCAGAAGCAAATATTTGAAGTTCATAAAATTTACTGAAGTTATTTGACGAAAAACCAGATTGCCAACTTTTGATCAGCGTCATGAATTTTCCTCACAGTTTTGCTGCATTTGTTTCAACATCTGCAACTTTTTAGCATGATTTCTAACCAATCGCGTGAAATCTGCAATCAACGAGTGATTTACTCGGATGTGAGCGCATCACCACAAAGTAATTTTAGCCCCTAGTAGTACCTATAGACCCTATTCTCTCAAGCCGAACCCATAACACGAATGCATAGACCCTTCAAAAAGACATTTTAATAATCGTCTGATTAAGATGATGCTTTGTATTACCAGAACGCTTTAGCAGAGGAATTAGAGAATGACTTGGTTTACAGTGGAGTTGAGCTTAGACCCTTAATTCCTTGCTTTTAGATTAAACAGAGTTTAGCAATGTCACAGCAGATACTTTTGAAAACACTGATATTGAATCGTGTATGTAGCGATATTAAGACCGTGCAAAACGTAATCCACAGGAGAATAGAAAACTAAGACCCGGTGAGGTGATCGAAGAGAAGAAGGTAAAAGATAAAACGTTATGAGTTATAAATGAATGTTATTATTGCCGTGACAAATTCTTAACTATATCTGTATACGGTATTATTAATGCATTTGCATCCGACGCGGTTTTAAACACTGTTTCACACGTAATACTGGATAATCACATGAACCTCGATAAAACATTTAGTTACAAGACATGGAATATATTGGTAAATGTAATTATCCAGGTATCTGTCTAAGAAACGTTTTGTCGTCGGAGCACAAGGCTAAATTGCACAACTTTGTGAAGTACGCACACACAGATAAACTGCACAGCTTGTCAGCACGTTACGCACACGAAATAATGGTCAGAGATTGGTCGTGTCGAGACGAAATCTTTTACAGGAATGGTGTGCCTAAGGAGGCTTGTCTTACACATCACGATAATGAACCGGACACTAACATGAACGATTAACACGAAGGTGGCGCAAACTGTAACGTAATAACTTTTGCACACGCTCGCTAGGATATTGCACCAATAATGAACTAAAGTTAGGTTAGGCAGATAGCCCAGGTTCGGCAGCGGAGATTTAGGTAGGGTTAATATTACTTATGGGATTATCAATGTTTTTCAACAACAGGTCACGAAATTACGTCCCGGCGAAGTTTTAGACGAGAAAAAGGTGAGACCGATTGGATCTGGTCAGTTTTAGGTGGACGCTGCTCGCTTTTGCAAAGCATTTTTTTTTGTCTTTTTAATTTTTTCTTCTATTGTTGCACACATGACTACACGGACGACTTTTACTCATAAGTAGACATAAGTTTTATTTACAGGGAAGATATTGTGATAATTAGTTTTTTTACCACACAATAGTTTTACAATGACATTTATACATATCCCCCATCCCCCACAAATACACGCTCGACAATACAAGTCGAAGCGAATCATTGGTTTTCGAAAAAGAAAAGAAAAAAAGAAAAACACAATCTTCCTTTCATCACTCTCATTACATTGTATCCCTTTTTCAAAAAGCTGCGTCTTCAATAGCTTAAAAAGAGCTAGTTTAAGACCCTTTAGTAAACCTTAGTTGCAATCATTACAATGTCCGAACTCTTTTACATATCTTTTTCTTTTTAGACGTTCTATTTAGAATTAGATCTAGTGACCGCTTTGCCGACCAGCGGGTTTACGATGTGACAGAGCATCGCTGGGTTTGACCTTTTTAGTTGATGAGGGAAAAGAGCCAACAGCATTAGTGAGAAATCTATTTTGCAAAGTAATTTGAGCAGAGGCGTAATGGGTAAAAATCCAATGGAATATACTCATAGGGCTCTGCTCAAACACCAATCACCGAAAAGCTCAGTTTTTTTGGCTAAGCTTTTAGCATCTGTATTGTTATTACCGTTTGTTTCCCTCATCAACAATGCTTGTTAGTTTTACTTTTAGAATGGCTTGATTCAGTTTCCAATAACTAATTTTATACTTTTTAGTTTTCTACTAATTATTTTCTAAGTGCATACATTTTACTATCACTTTTACGAGCTACAAATGTTTTAAAACAATACTTTACTGACTCGCATTAACTGCGCGAAACATGTAAATGCTTCGAAACATTTTTCTCAAATTAGTGGGAAAAACTAATTATAATAAGCAATAATTTATAATTATTAATAATTATGCACATACAAATTCACACTACACATTAACACATACACATTTGACACTACTACATCTGACATACATACAAAAACACACATAAATATTAACTTTTAAGCACTCAATATCTATTTGTACAGAATTTTATATAAGAGCACACTTTTAACAGAGAATGTTTTACTAAAACTTATACTTTTTTTCCAAAAAAAGAAACGCGCCAGGCCGGGAGAGTTCATCTCCGAAGAGGTATATAATGTGTGGAAAACTATCTGTTTAGATTATTTTATATGTCATAGAAAAAAAAATAGACTCGTGGCTAACATAGAACATTTCAAAGTGATTAATTTTACAGTGAATAATTTCATATTCGTCGTAAATAAAAACTCTATGATCAAAAAAACGTGACATAGAAGAAAAACATCATTATTTTATGTTACATTCCAATTCCGAAAACCGTATTTATGTTTTGTAAATAAAAAATAGAACCAGTGCTACTAATACCTTGTCATTCTAACATTATATTAAACATTTAATTAGTAGTAAAACCATAATTATGACGACACTTAAAATCTATGCATGAATCCTATTAAAATCCAACTTTAAATAAAAAACACTTAATTTATCGTAGGGGATAAATAAATGGCATTATTAATAGTCGCACGACTACAGACCATATTATTTATCGCTGTCGACAAAAGTGTGTTTAGTAACTCCTAATTCTAATAAAATAATATAGCGTTTGCGACACCGCACGCATAAGTAAATAACAAATAAATCAATAACTTTATTCAACTCAACGTAACATTAAAGCTAAAGTTAATAGCGTGAAGCAAGGTTATTTTTTGCGTTATTGTGAAAATGCATGGAAGTATAATTTATAGCTTTAGCACCCAATAACTGTTATAATATTATGTATCACAATGTATACAAAAGTAATATCTATGATGACCATATTACCTACCTAAATAATTTCTGACAGTTGAATAGTTTACCTCAGTAATTCTATCATAGATATTACGTGTAATAATTATAATTATAGATGCCACAAAATGTCAAAAATATTAAAATTAATTGAAAACATTGCAAAACACTGTATCTAATTATACAAACAAATAATTATACTAATCATGCGTATAAAATAATATAGGAACAGAAGCTAAACAAAGATTCTATAATTACCAATGAATTTCGTTTGGAGCCAACATTTATGTATCTATGACGCAAATAAGGCGATAATAATGTCAACTTGGTGTCTCATAAGGTAGATATGAAATGCATTAACTCTTGACACGTTTACAACGTCAAAGTTCCAATGTAAAGCTATGCAGGTGGGCTGGGTATGTTAGACCGCGAAAGTGAAACTTATTTGGCATCTTTTCCAAGATTAGACAGTACCTATCATCACAATAAACAAATTTCAAGAAGGTGATTATCAAAGAACCAATCTTCATAATAATGAATATATTTCGGAAGTGACAATAAATTTGATTGAATTTAATCAAATAAATTAAGCCTAAAACATTAAAGAAGTAAATGAAGCTTCAAAATAAACATACACTAGAGTAATTAATAAAGAAAACGCACCTGTTACTGGTGATAATGTGAAGGAAGATGGCGCGGGCGCAGTTAATGAAGCAAAGTGAACACAATACATCGTGCGCCAGGAGAACACTTGTCGCTGTTATGATTGATCGTTATTAGTATAAATATGAGTACAGTAATCAGGCCAAGAGCGAAACGACTGCTCTTGAAACGTTCTCACCCTTAACTGCCTCAACTTGCCAGCACGACTGAGTTATGTCCGTCGCATACTGTTAAAAAGATATACGTCTCAATATATTGATTGGTACGACTAATGTTGACACCTAAAATAGAATTCTAAAGATTGATTGCCTTAATTGAACCGTAAATTATAATGGTGGCAATGTAATGACAACGTGCATTAAAGCATTAAAAATAAACATTAGATGTAGTTGTTGAGCTAGCGAGGACAAAAAATAATCTAGACAAAGTTTGGCTAGGTGGCGTTGTGCAGTCAAAAATGATATACAAAACCAAGTTTAATAACAACAATAAATATGTTACCATACTTGGTACCTACCTAAACACGCATGGAACAAAAAATATATGTTCGAATAAAAATATGATAAAAACAATGTAGAGAAAACAATACAACAGGTAGCTGAAACTGAAACAAAAATATTGTTTATGACATCAAAAATAATTAATAGGATATACATAAAAACAGTGACGATCACAAATAGATCACGACGACAAATAGAAATAAAGCGAATCTTTGATTGACATAATGGTCGAATAGGAAATAACTAAAATGCGCGTGGGCAGACCACGGGCGACTGAATAGTGGGCTGGGACAGAACTACTCCATCAGAAAAATTTGGCAAGGGTCATGATGCCAATATATTCGGCAGTTAGTTCCTCAAATTAATCTTGACATAGGCAAGTGTAAAAGTGAAGCTCGTGTTCTTATCAAAACATACTTTAAAGGAGCCTATCCTCATAATCTAGTTTTAATGTTTACTTTTAAATGTAACCAAAGGAACAGACATACCCGCTTTTATACTCCAATTGAAGCTCGCACAAAAAAGGGCAAACACAGCACAGGATACCAGAATCAAAATATGAAAGGTAACTTTAAATGCCTGCGTTTAAAATTTGTCGGCTCGACAGCAATGCAAACGCTCTCGACACGAACTCACTTGCCAACTATGGCAATTATGTGAATAGAATGCATTAATACCAGGGTGCCAATCAATCTTTCGATCTTCTTGCGCAACCCCTCAATCTCGTATTATTTATTAATCTAGACAAACACGCGCACCCACTTTGTCTCCTCGAGACAACTGCTGTTAGGCTATGACACCCAACTGATTGTTTTAATATTAACCGACGTCATACAATGTGGTCTCTACAACTGTTGTAGCCAAGGCAAGAGTTCAAATCATCCACAGTAGTTCAGCAAAAACCCATTGACCTTAATTACAGGTGTCAATATGAAAATAATGCAAATCATTAATCATTGAATCGAAACTGAGAGCTTCCTCGGTCCAAAGCCAAACATTGGTGAGAACATGGCGCATCACTGTCGGCGATAACTTCACACATATATTAGCAGCAACGTTCAAGAACATGCTGCACGGATGGCTCACCTTAATCTGATAATTAATTGTATTGGTCTGCTGATTTGTGCTGAGCACAAATAGACGCCCACTCGCCCCCGCGCCCCACCGTTGCCCGGCGACCATGTCTACACGACCCCTTCTTCAGTCTTTTGACATTCGCGCCCATTTTTGCATGGAACGACTAACGAACTGCCCCAAATCGAAATTTCGCTAAACGACTCCAAAATAAAACAAAAAATATATAAAAACAAGGTGTGACACTTAGAAAGTAAATATAATGTAATAGCATTTAATTAGAAGCTTTTTTTTTCATAAACATGGATCATCCGCATGAGAGGAGAGAACTTTTAAATTTTTTGATTCTTTTAAAAATAGTTTTAAGTATTGAAGATAATTATGTGTAAACGTAAGATGAAACTGTGATTTAGTGTGATGCAGTTATAAACTATTAATATTTTATATTAAGTATTAAATACGAGACATTCGATAATTTTGTGGTATCAAAGTGATTATATGTGATTAAAAATGGCAGCGGTTGCAAAAAAACCGTCAACTGCCTTTCCTAAACCTGCACCTGCGGGTGACCCGGTAAGTATGAAACTGCTTTTGTTCTATGTATTACATGTCCCGGAAAAATTAGAGGTCATTAAAAAGTTTCTCCTAGGTAAACTTAATTTAGTAGAGAGTTCACAGCCTATTTTGGAAAATAGGCTGGGCTGGGCTGGGCTGTGTGTGTGCATATAATATAAAACCTGGAGGTTTTATATTATATGTATGCTTTATTTCTTCAGTCAAGACAAAATCCTTAGATTTTGACACACTTTCATAAACTAGATTCACCATTTCAGAATCTAAAGTTAACTTCCTTCAGAAAATTCATCGGTTTAAGATTATTTTCAGAAATTTCTAAATTATGAGAGCTCCACTAATATGGTCATAAATCAGTTATTACGATACGCTTTTTAATTATTTCATTGAAATCGAATGCATTCCAAGAAATTCATAGTTTGACGCCTACTTGCGTCAATTTTAGTTAAGCAAACACTGTTGTGTAAGCAATTATGTTATCTTTCAGCTAGATAACTCATTAATATAATACAATATTTTTTGTAAAAGTTAATGAAGGAAGAGTAATTTTATCTAGAATTCAATGATTCAGTTCATTGACTGAAATCTAAGTTTAAAGTTGCTATTCAGACGCTTTCACGTCTCTTTCATCCTTTTGTCATTCGACGTTTTCCCAAACCGTCACCTGCCTCGTCCATGGGCAAATTTTTTAAAGGTTTTTCTACTAGGATATTTTTCACTATCAGCACCAAGTCTGGCAGTAGACACACCCTTACTTTTTATGGCTTTAAGTGACCTGTCAAATAGACCCATACCTGTACCTATCATTGTAGACGTGATGGTATGCAATGTCTACGACCTACATTGTTTTTTGCTTATCACACATATTATTATTCATATCAGTCATATGACGTAGATGATGAGTTTGGCACACACCTATCAGGAAGATCAACACGATTATAATAACAATAAATCTTGATGAAAACCTGTACTAATAACTCAATCAAATTCTATTGAGGACAACATATATGTTCTGCTTTTACTGTTCTTGTACAGGAAAGCGTGAAGATATATTGTAAGAGTACACTTGTGCTACATTTGTCAGGAAGTCCAGTGTTGTCAGGTCATTTGGCTAACGCTCATAACGAAGTACAACTGTCATAATATTCTAATGTATCATCTATTTTGTCATTCAGTTACCAACCGAGTAATTTTTCAATCTATATCGGACTAGAGCATCTTCTTCGTAACGTTTTAATGACCTTTGATTAAAGTAACTTTGATTTGTCATTTGTTTCACCATCAGGATATACGTTATATTGAGATTATTCAAATTCATTTTCTGCGACATTTATCTTTTTTTTTGCTATCAGCGAGTAGATTAGTAATTTTAAAACTATCTTCAAGTTTATTAAAGCAATAAATCGATTTATGGTGAAACTGCTGATGAATATAAATGTCCTAAATACTCTTTTAATGTTACTACTGATGAATACGAAGAAGTTTAACTTATCATTGTTTATAATGCTCCCTTTTATGTTAACTACTTTCTGAAATATGTATAGTAAATGGACCATTGTTTTACCAAACAGTCATCGAGTTACTACTTGATTTGAGTACAAATAATCATTTATCAAACGTTTACTTTTTACATTGTTATATTCTTAAAAAATTTGGATGTTTCCATTCTATACATTTCCTCCATTTGCTCTACAATATTTATTTGTTGATTTCAAAGTGATTAACCCGCTCATAAAAACTTACAAGACGAAAATTACTCACATGATTCTGATGTTATAGCGACGAAAATCTGGCGATGCAAGAAGACCGTCAGTGCAGGACCTTGAAGACCTCATCAACAAACCATCGGTGCCTCTCAAGCCTATTGGCAGTGGAGGACCTCCGGTCATCGTTGATGTACAAGAAAGTTATTCTGCTGTTGAAGGTGAGAATATTGAAATGACTTAGGAATTCTTTTTCAAAATAAGATTAAAAGCTGTTATACTGACTGCTCAAGTTATACATTTCCAGTATAAATAAGTAAGTTGATATCAAATTGTATAGGCTTTCCGTACAATGACAGTTCAGCTTATACTGGAAATGTACACTATAGCTTGTTGTATTCGTCGTGTTTGCGTCGTAAAAACAGCATTCATGGGTATGCAGTACTGCTTAATTCTGCTACAGTTATGTGCCATAGCATCCTAATGGCATCAGGATGAAATTTTGTGTACTTATGATATCTTTGCGACATTGTTCTCGTCTCCTTTTACCTGATAATTCATAAAATTTTGTATCGATCAGATATTATTTCTAATACCGTATTTTATTCAATAACTAGATCAAACTGGCTACCTCACGGTCCAAGTGGAGGGTAACCCAGCGCCCACATTCAAGTTCTACAAGGGTGTGGGAGAGATCATCGAAGGAGGTCGTTTCAAGTTCAATACCGATGGTGAAACTGGTCTCATTACTCTCTGCATGAGGAAAGTCAAGCCCAATGATGAGGGCAAATACAAGGTTGTGGTTAGCAACATCCATGGAGAAGATTCGGCTGAGATGCAGCTATACGTATCTGGTAAGTCAGGGAAAATAGACCTGCTTTATGTTTTTGAAAAGCACATAGTTGAAAAATGGCAATTCAATGATAAATTGTGTGATTTAATTAGTGGTGCAATAAATTTGTAACATTGTAAACAATATATTACTTGCCAACCAACAACAAAGAGCATATCTCCTCGTGATATCAAAACTGTTATCATTGGCATCTGCAGTCACATAAATAACAATCATGATCACACAGACTCCAGCGGTATGGACTTCCGTGCCATGCTCAAGAAGAGGAAGTACGCCAAATGGGGCGAAAAGAAAGATGACCCTGACTGGGGAGACCTCAAGGAGACAGAAAAGCCAATTCCACCATTGAAGAAAGTGGAAAGGGTAAGGTGTATTTTGTTTTCAAACACACAACAGATATTGATTGGATTATAGAAGATGGTGATATAAACGCTATATAAAATGATATAAATAAATCTAAATATAAAGATAATGACGCAAGGCAACGCAGATCAGAATTAGATCTTTAGACCGTTCTAAGAATAGAAATGCCACATATATTTATCAACGCTTGAATCAAGATCAAAATAAGCACAAATTTTTACTGTATTGTCTTGCAGTCTATTTAAAACTATTTATAAATGAGTAGACAGCTCCATCGGGCTAATAATACATCGAAATAATGAGTTCTAGAAACTGCTAAACATTGTTTTAATGTTTCATAATCTTGTGAATAACAAGTTATAGATATTGTATATTCTATGCTATGAAACCAATGCTTTCAGGTAGAATATAAAGTAGCATGCATCATGATAATAAATATATAAATTTTATTCAGCTTCCATAAGCACTTTATTAACTTAAAGTTATGGAATATCTTGATGCAATTGGATGAATTAGATCCTGATCCACGTTCTACAGCGAACTGTTAAAAGTATCCAAAAAACTGTTTGGAGTTACCAATTCCAAACTTTTTTTTAACCTATAAATTCCATTTTTCATAACTACTTATATTCGTCAGTTGCATCAAGAGTTCTAACCAAAGCTTTATATAAAAAATGTTGTATAACTCTATTTTGAGTTATTTAATAATGTTAACTGAGCAGATTTGTTTAGTATGTTCTAATACTTTTAATTATCTTTTATCACTATGCATCATGACATTTAATTCTTAGGGCTTAGAAACTGGATATTTCGAGGACGACGGCTTCATAGTGGTCGTTTCTGAAGGTGTGGAGATGGGTAGATTCCCAGCTGAGAGGAGATCATCCTTGAACTGGAACTGGGTCAAGGTCATCAGTATTTTAAAATATAGCATCATCGTTCATTCCATCTTACATTTCCAGTTTCTCTATATTACGAAATACTAACAAAAAGTTGATTTATCAATGTTGAGTTCCTAAAAGGGAGTCATTAATTTTATTTCGGAATTCCAAATAATTTAAGTGATAAAAGTATGGGCATAAAAATACCTAGTGAACGGAATAACTCATAATAACATGTTGTTTTTTTTATCATCGAATCCAACCGATGTTTGCTTTACGAAATAAATAAATAAGTTCTGAGCATGCATGCAAAAAGGTCATAATAGTATTAATCATCTTAAAAAAAACAAATACACATGTCAAAATTATGTCAATGTTACAATATGAATTGTTTACATAACATTGAAACCTACTAGAAATATCGACGTTGAAATAATGGCTGGATGGTATTTTAACAAGTTATTTCCCTGGTTTTCTGTAGGTCAAGGATCAAGTAATGTAAGCAAAGCAGAATTATAACATAAAGTACTTAATTAAAAGCACTAAACTATACCTAACTCACAGTTCAATCATGTTTCATCTATGGCTTCCTAAAAATAAAGCTTGATTTCAATTTCAAGTTAATTCTCGATTCTGCTGCTCTGTTGTAACATAACTATTAAAATTCTAGGGTATCTATGACATAAGGAGACGAATGTCTCTGCCTGAAATAATACCTGATTGGCCCGAATTGATGGAGGCTGTCAAAATAAAGGTTCGATAAAAAGGAAAGATAAAAAAAGTTAAAATGAAAAGGGATTTTTTGATCATTTGAAATCTGCTATAGTTAACAATCATTGATAAACATGGAAACTTAAAAGCTGTTGAAATATTTGGATTTCAAATGGACGGAAAAGAACTTCTAAATAATGATTGAAATTAAAACCACGAATGATAAAGTAACTAAACTAAAAATACCTCTGAAGTTACTGACTTCAACAACCAAAAAAAACGGACTACTTATATCAGAAGCTTAACAGAAGTTCCAAGAAATTCTAGATCTTTATTATGTAAACCTCAGAGAGAGAAAAAAAACCTATCTACACAAGTTGTAGTCAGTAGTTACAGAGCGATATAAATAAACAAATGCATTAAATTGAATTTTAAATTAACAAAGGGTTTTTGTATCACCACTTCATGATTCTATAACTTGAACATGACTTTCAGGCAATGTAAGTGGAATGAATTTGATGACTATTGTTACTTTTGAATTGGTGTCCACTATGTTCAATTGCAGGTCTATATTGACGTCGGATTGAAGAGCTTCTATCACGTCATTATTATCAAAATAATTATATTCCTCATTTTACTTCATTAATTTCAGCTGATGCATCCGGTGTTTCGCAGATGTTGGAATTTTTTTAATTATGTTGATTATAATGTTTAAGGCATATGGCAATATTGTAATCAGCATTTGTATTTTTGTATGTATCTATAGTACATTTGATATAGGACAAATTACTTCATTTTTTTAGAGTCCTTGAACATTCCTTATCGCTAAGTTTCATAGTAAGATAAATCACTAAGAATAAATGGATATTTTGTAGAGATCCCATAATAGAAGACCTTCACTGGCTGAACTGATCCCGGATTGGCCGGTGCTACACTCGTTCAAAAGAGACGAGGTTTGACAGCAACGTCAATAGACACAATGCATCTTGAAGTGTAATATCACAAAATGCAAATTATTTGTCGCACAGCATTGTGTCCCACGGTTATCTGTATGATCTTATAATCTGGTTGAATTATGACAAAAAATCTTGCATTAATGTCTGCTATACACTATTGAACATAATTAAAACTAAAACTTGGATAAATGACTATTAAATTAATTTCTTCGTTTCTTAAAACAGCAACCAGATTTAACATGCTCAGTCTTCTTAAAAACTCGTATCTTGTGAATGATGTAAATAGAAACTGTTACTACTTATAAATCTTCTTTATGATATTTTATACGTATAACCAACTCTACCTATTGTAATAAATATTTCGGCTTTAAGATTTAGCAGATATTCGTGCAGGAATATTTCAATGATTTTTTCAGATTATTTGATCAACAGCGACGTGGTCACCGACTAGTCAGTCCAGCACATCTTTGGTATTCTTCTTCTATTCTCTTCTTAAGCAATTCTTCTGTGCACATCTTCGTCGATATTTTACTAGCAGCACAGCGCACCGGTTCAATATTCTATGCACAGTGACTTCAATGTTCCAGTTTAAATAAAATCCCTTCAAAAATGATGAATACTGAATATTCGTTTATATATGTATTGCAAAAAAATGGTTTAATCTTTCTAAAAAATTCATCATTTTTGTTCGGTCAAATGTATATTACTTAAATTAAAATTTACGTAAATAAAATCACGCCCACTTTTGCACAATTTATTAAAAGAAAACTATAGAAATTCCAATTTCTGTACAATAGCATGGAGTTCACATGATTTTATGGGTGGCGGTGATGTAAGAATGGCTGACGATTCTAACGGCTCGGATACATACGAGTTCAGTTGTTTTCGTTGATTTTTTTGCACATGAGTTACTGTTCGCTCGAAACATTGACAGCGGTGAAGAGTGAGGCAGGTTTCTTGATGGTCAGCACTCAAAGCTTTTGTATGAAGAGCACATTTTTGTGTTATGCACTCTCCCGTCTCATATCGGAACAGGTATATTTATGTCCAACGGACATTGTTTTCAGAAACAAGAGTCGTTCTTGAAGCCCCTCGTAGATCAATTCGCGAAAGAAGGCAAGGATAAGAAGGTTACATTCGAAGCCATCTTTACTAAACCAAATGCAAAGGCGAAATGGTTGTTCCGGAAAGATGTAAGTAAAATTGTTTCAAATACAGTAAAATTCTAATGCATCGTTTTAACTACAGCTATATTAAAACATCCACTAAAATATTTACAGGAACTATTCCCCGGATCTAAGTATAAGATGACAAACGAAGGAGACTCCTACAAACTGATCATCATGGCCCCAAAAGTCGAAGACACGGGTAAAATTACCATTGAGGTCGGCGGCGTTACATGCACTGCTTTCTTGCAAGTAGATGCACCGGACCCTACCTACACGTTCACGAAAACACTGAAGAAGACCACTAGTGGTTACACAAAGCACGAATGCGTCTTGGAATGTACCGTCTCCAACAGTCTCGCCATCGTTTCCTGGTGGAAAGGAGAGGAGAAAGTGGAAGACGGCGAAATATTCTCTATCTCTAAGGACTTGTCAGGTGTCTGCAGGCTAGTCATCAAGAGCTGTAAGTTTGAAGATGCTGCCAAATACACTTGTAAAATCGAGAAGCAGACTGACAAGACCGAGACTGAGGTTAAAATTGTGGGTGAGTAGACCATTAGGTACCAGCTTTATAATTTCCAACGTAAGATATAATTTAAAATGATGAGTGAATAATCACTGGCATGCTTTTTAATTTCAGAATATCCATACAAGTTCACAAAGGTTCTCAAATCGCAACAGGCGATTGAAAAAGATACCATCACACTTCTTTGTGAGCTGGATGATGCTGGTGGCGATGTGAAATGGTAAGAAATTTTACTTTAATCAGCTGTCTTGCGTAGGAATATTGATGTTTTTTTTGTTTAGCAAAAACACTTAAGTTTTAAACATTTTTATAGTTGAATTTCCGAAACATGCTAATTTGATAGTCTTAGAAGCTGGAAAGAGACATTTTAATTTTGAAATATTTATATATTTGCCCAATGAATTTCTAATACCTCTGACTACCCGAATAAATTGTTTAAGTTTTCTAATTTTTCGCACTCTCACTTCAACAGGTTCAAGAACGACGAACCACTGAAGGTAGACAAGCGCATCACAATCGTGAAGGAGGGTCGCAAGCGCAAGGTGGTGATCAAGGACGCCAAGGTCACTGACGCTGGCAACTTTAAGTGTGTCAGTAACGCCGATGAGACGGCTTGCGAATTGATTGTCAATTGTAAGTTCTTTATTAAAATCATCAATTATTAGATCTGGATGTCATGGGGTGAGGTCTTTGCCCCGCAGTGGCATGCCACTGCTAGCCTGTATGATGATACAGGCTAGCAGTGGCATGCCACATAACAGTATTAGATTTGGAAGCAAAATATATTTTTCGTCATATTCAGGAAATGCAAAAGTCATTTTGACATCATTCAAAACTACGAATGTAGTAGCTTCTGTCTTAGCCACATCTGTTCTATTATTACGCTTCCCTGTCTTCAGAATAGGATAGGTTAAGATATGTGAGGATAGGTTAGACAAATAAGTAATTAAGCAATTTCTATTACACTTTTGTATTTATTTAATGAAATTGCCCCTTTATAAGATTTAGATTTACATTTTACAGACATCTCAATCTGTATACCAAACAAGATTAAGAAGAAGATTGATTTGATTAAGGCGTAAGGCGTCGCCAACCAATTAATTACCTTAATAGTATTGTGACACATATGAATGTCTCATCCATGAAATGGGCTTGTTTGTAATAGTCCATTGTTTGAAACAACTAGACCTAAACTTTACGTAGCTATATAGTTCTTCATCGGAACAGTTATTTACTTCGTTGCGATGTAGGCAGGCATGTATGTTGGGTTTTTCGTGTTATATAAATTGGTTTTTTGCCTTTCAGACTCGAATCGCTTCAACAAGAAGTTGAAGGACACAGAAGCAATTGAGAGGGACAAGGTTGTCCTAGAAGTAGAATTGCAGGACCAGACTGCTGAAGCAGTTTGGTCTTTCAATGGACAACCTATTGTGCCTAATGAAAGGTGAGTCTTTTATTACTTTACTTCATAGCGACCATCTTGGTTGACTTATGTGTTTTCAAGAAAATTTATTTTCATGTTTGTTTTCAGTCTATTTATTTTTATGATCTTGGTGAAAATTCTGTGATTTTATTTCAAATATTTGTAAATGAATCAATAAAATTTGCTTCGGGAACTACCAAATCTGTTTTTTTTTTAAACTTTATACTTTACTTTCCAATACCGCCAGGATTGAAATCAAGAATCTGGGCGGTGGTAAACACCAGCTGATCTTCAACAAGTTGGAGATGGAAGATGATGGTGAGATTCTCTGCGAGTCTGGCAAGTTGACCTCATCTTGTAAGCTGACCGTCAAGAAGGGTGAATCCAAGCCCACTATTGATTGTCCGGACGAGTTCTGCGGACCACACGATAGGCCTTTCGTCATTGAGGTGCCTTATAAAAGTAAGTTTCCAAAAATAATTTATCTTTTGAGACATTTTACCTAGATATTGGGACATGCTCTATAACATTCATGGTTATTTCCAGTTTCCGGCACCCGTCAAACACCCATCGAAGCTAAGCTATGGAAGGACGGTAAAGCCCTGCCTGCCAAAGAAATCGAGGCAGTGGTTGAACAAGAAAAGATTCTCTTTAAGGTCAAGAAACCAAGCAGAGATGGATCTGGCAAATACACGATCAAGCTATCCAACGCCCAAGGTGAAGACTCAAAGGATGTCAGCATTGTCATGCAGAGTGCCCCGACTCAGCCCCAGGATGTGGCAGTCGCTGACGTATTCCAGACCTCATGTGTTGTTGCATGGAAGACTCCACAGGACGATGGTGGTTCGCCGATCATCAAATATGTTATTGAGAGACAGGTATGGCAAAGTTTCTACAAAAAAACTAGTACATTTTTGTCTGTAAATGCTGTACTAAATAAAAAATCTTCTCTTCCAGGACATGTCCCTCAAAGCAGGATGGGATAACGTGGCGGAAGTGCCTGTTGGCCAGCCGTTGAAGTACAAGGTCGAAGATCTGATTCCAAAGAAAACTTACAAGTTCAGGATTCGTGCAGTGAACAAGATCGGTTCCAGTGAACCTGGTCTTTTCGGCAAGCCTGTACTGGCTAAGGACCCATGGGGTAAAGAACCAAATTATTGAACTTTCTGATATTAGACGTTTATAGATATCTTCTGCAAAATTGTCGATTCTTATCCATGAAATCGAATCTTAACTTAATTTTCTTGTATTCTAGACGAACCATCAAAACCCAAGAATGTGGAACTTACCGACTGGAACAAGGATCGCGCAGACGTCAAATGGCAGAAGCCTGAAAACGATGGCGGTGCACCAATTACTGGCTACGTCATCGAGTACAAGGTAAATAACAGTTATTTTTATTTCTAAAAAGTTCAGATTTTACCCAAATCTTAAGTGTCCTAAGTATTCGCTCACCGGATCTAAAAATAAATGCCATTGATGTCGCAATCAACGTGGCCACCTATTGGGCTAAAAATATAAAAAAAAAACCTCGAAGAAGAATACCATCGACACGAAAACAACAAGAAGAAGACCCAAATCTTTAAAAAAAGTATTTAGCCGGAACCTCAGACCAATTAAATATCAAGACATAGCGCTGTCAACAGTGACGTGAAGCCGCTTTCGTAAACATGTTTGCACTTAGTGAGGTGTAGTTTGATTGTAGTGCCATTGTAAATGGTTGTTCATGTGTGCGTGTAAGCGTGTATGCACAGAGCGGAGGTGTAGTTTTGGCATGCTTCACTGTATTTTTCGCAGCGCTCAGTCGTGGTTTTTTATTTGGTCTGACACTGGAACCTTTACATTTTATTGTCACAGAAACGTGTATATTTTTTAATAGCTGTATATCTATAACCACAAAACCATTTGCAGGAGAAGTTCGGCAAGGACTGGGTAACCGGCAAAGAGGTCCCTGGTGACTGCCTGGCAGCCACTCAGGATGGCCTCAAGGAAGGTTGCACCTATGAGTTCAGGGTCCGTGCCATCAACAAGGCTGGACCTGGAGAGCCTAGTGACGCTACTAAACCGATTGTCGCTAAGTGCAGATTCGGTAGGTGGACTATAAATTTATTATTATTTATTTATTTAAATCACAATTATAACACCTTCACAGATGAATTAAAAAAAAAATTAATGAATTATTTATCCTATACTATTAAACAAGCAATATTTGTATATTTGTTTGTACATATATTTCTACTCACGTTCTCGAAATTGGCTCTAACGATTTCGATGAAAGTTCCAATATAGAGGTTTACGGGGGCGAAAAATCGATCTAGCTAGGTCTCATATCTGGGAAAATTCGTTTTCTTTATTATCACAGCCTCGGGAATGTAATACAACGTACCTACATGGATGATGTTTATTGCTATTTTCACCCGAGCAGAGCTCGGTCGACCAGGTATTTCACATAAACTGAGTTACAATAGAATGTGAAACCCTGACTCCAGAGCTCGATTGGAATACCTACCTATATTTTAGGTGCCGGTAACTTCCTCCAGTAAGGTTACAATTTAGCAAGTTTAATTAAGACTATGATATTCACATTTATTTCCGATAATTACATAAGGGAACTGACGCTACTATTAAGTAGCGTCAGTTCCCTTATGTCAAATATACATAGAGAATAGAGATGATGAAAATTTTCTTTTGTCCGTCATTTATATTATTAAAAAATATGGAACTCTTATTTATTTTTTTTTATAATAACCATCGACAAATGGTTGAAAAAAAAATGATCTCGTCGACATAAAACAGGGTCAAATTAAATTAGCTAAAAAAACTCCACTCACAGACTTAATGGGTTTAAACATTATAAAATGACAAAGAAGTTAAATGTGATGAGTTTTTTTTTTTTGAACTTGAAGTACCCAAAAAAAATCTGTACAATCCGTGAGGGTGTTGTACTTAACAACACCCTCACCTCAACACCCAACACCCACATCGTACTGAGAGTCTTTTTATGTGGTAATTTTCTGGAAAAAAGAAGAAAAAAACATTGCCACATTTTGTTTCAATGGGGAATTTTACCGGGTTATTTATTACATGGCACGCGGGCGGCTGTCATTTAGCGGGTCTAGGTCTGGGTCTACAAGTCGTAACTTAGGACCCCTGTCGAATTTTTTTTTTTTTATAGATTTGGGGTAATTATGGTACTACCAAAAATTTGAATTTTAACTTTTTTATTAAATATATTTTTACATCAATAATAATAAGATATTTTTTTTACATATTGTAAAGGCACCTGAAATATCAGTTAAAAAAAAAACAGTTTTTTGTGTCACAGACGTAATGGGTATCAATTGCCTTCATATGCATGTAGCCCATGAAAAGCCAAGTCACTAACTATTTTATTATTGAATTACAGTCAAACCTTACATCGTTGGCGAGGGTCTCCAGAGCATCATCATCAAGAAGGGCCAGGTTATTACCTTCGACATCAAGTACGGTGGTGAGCCCGAACCTACGGTCAAATGGATGAAGGGCGAAGAGGTAAATATAATTATTTATTTTATTTTATTTTTTTCATTGTTATACAAAATTGGGAGGAAATATTCAGTCTGAATATAATCATGAAGCATTTTTTGTAAAACAATGAAGGTTTTTTTTTAATGCCATTAAGGAATAATAGTAATGTTGAGGCCATGGAAGAGGAATCGTAATCCATCACAGTAGGTAGGTACTAGATAGTCAACCAAGAGAATAAATAAGCCCGGGATCGCACGGGCGATATTCTATCTCGAAGATTGTTTTTCGCCCTCTAGATTTTCAACGCTCTGCTTAGCGCCGAGAGTTGAAAATTCAACAGTGTATTTTCGCCGCCCGTGCGAACCTGGGCTAAAACGACTGGGTGGAATGTGTTCCACCCGAAATCTAGCACCTAAGTTCCCACAAGCATCGAACATCTCTGTATATTTTTCGGATAAAGTCACCACTGACAGTTGTCTTATTAACTTGGTCGGCCAGTACGTTAACATTAGGATGATGTAAGCGGACCATTCTGAAGAAAACATGAAGAATTTAACAACGTCAAGACACATTTTAAGATCCCGTTTCATCAAATCTGTCATGGAGAATACATTTTTAATTATTCTTTTTTATTTTTCCCTCTAAAAAGAAACGAGGCAAGCCGTACACGGAGAAGGTTAGATGGTTGGATCTAGATGTTGTATCGCATTTATATGTTCTAAACATAAGCTCATACACTTTTCTCTGTTATTTTATTCTACAATATGTGCTAACACAACTATACAATTTACTTGATACATATTGGTGGCGTAAGTTGAAAGAAAAAAAGGCGGGATATCAACGTCTTCTATTTTCGAATTTTTTTTTTTTTTCTTTCAACTTTTAACCACAACGCAGAAGCAACATTTTACATTGTTCTTGGACAACAAACACACAATGTAATTGGCTTTAAAAATTATGCTTTCGATGTTGTAACTAAACGTTACTACTTATGTTTTAACTTAAATTATTTCGATTGATTCAAAAGCACCCAACTTATGTAGATGCACCTATATAAGTTTAATCAAAAAACCAATATGGACAAACAGATTTTTTCACCATTCTCACGAACACTTTTTCTCTTTTTCTTACTGTGGTAACACTCAGCAATACGACGATTTCGTCGCATGCTGGCAACACATAACATTCTAACACTATGAACTGGTCGCAATGTTGCACCGTTGCACGTACAAATATGGGTTTTATAGATTATTTTTATTGGATTGCGTCTGATATCACCAATGTCCATCATATTTTAATACATCACCACATTCACCATCAATGCTTTGACAAACAGACAGTTCACCACATTATTTTACTGTGACAAATAACAAATTACCTAAGTACACCCTACCTGTATTTATAAAGCAATTAAACAGACAAAGAGATGATAATATCTAGCCACTTTTCAAAAGGAGATGTGAAAGAGACCTTTATGAAAAGCGGTTAGATATTAGTACGATTCTTTAACTAACCGGATAGACTTGAACATTCACTCACCAAACAGACCAGAAAATTAAAAGTTGCCAAAAGATACACCAACCGTACGAAAGGTAGGTAAGTATTGTGAAGCAGCGATGTGGAGCATAGCACCCTACAGTCAAATGGTATCTATGAACGCCAAAATCTGCCTGCCGAAGAAAAAACTTCTAGCTCTTCAAGAAGACGTTATGCCAGCTGTTTGTATTCAAGCTTTTATCTACAAGGCTTAAAGAGTTTGTGGACTAGTGGATGGAGCTGGGCCTCCTCAATAGAGAAGTATTGCAACCATAGACATGGGCGTACCCAGCATATTTTTAGGGGTGGGGCAGGAGTAAATAAACTTTATAATAAGTGGTAGGAATTTTTCTCAATATGACTATAACTACTCATGCACGCTCGATTTATAGATACTGCATTGATTCGCGCGGGAATTTTAATTTTTTACATAATTATGAATAATTAATTTTGTTACTTTTTATTAAACCTACATTTTTAGCTTTGAGTCAGGAACCAGGGTGGGGCAAATGCCCCACCTTGCCCCCCGTGGGTGCGCCCATGACATTAGACATAACTCTAGAAAGAGACAAAGTGGCTATGCTGCCAAAATCTGCATTACTATTAAAGAGACAACCACTGGCCGCACATTCGCTTTCTCTCTCGTACTTTTCGGTTTGCATACATCTCAACTGAATACGAAACACTCAGTCCATTCTCTATGTCTATGACTGCAACAACAACAAAATTATAACCCACCACACAATTAAATAGCATTCTATCGACTAGGCAAACTGTTTTTCACAAAACTACATCTTAACAATCTCACCCCATAAAACATTTTGGTATGCACCACAACCACACTAGCACCATCAAAATTGCAACATAGTCAGACGCGATCCCTGTTTTATTTCAATACTCATACATCGTTGCCATCACAGGAGATCTTCGATGATGGTGAGCGTATCACCATTGACAAGTATGAGAGGAACACCGTGCTGACAGTCAGGAGGACCACCAGACCTGACAGTGGGAAGTACAAGCTTGTTCTGACCAACTCTTCGGGTAGCTGCGAGAGTATTGGCGATGTGGTTGTCTTAGGTAAGTGTGACTTTTAGTCCATCTCTACCTGCCCTCAAAACTGAGTGTTAGTTCAAAAACTAGTACCCAGTAGAAAGATAACTTTTTATTTAAATTGTGAGGTTCTGAATTCCACTCCTAGGTTACACGTTGTGCATATACAGGGTGTAAGGGACAGCCCTCCGCAGATTGATAGGGTGAAGTCAGTATATCATACTAAGATGACCGGTACATGAAATGATTTCAGGAAATGTTATGGGAATCCAATTAACCTGATTTGTTTTATTACCTTACACGCAATGTATCGCTACCGTGGCAAAACGCACGTAGGTAGATAGCGAACGGCAGTGCAGCGAGAAATTGAACAGCTGATTTCACGCGTCGTTTGTTCAACATCCATTGCTGTTTTTTCAGTTTTACCTGTTCTATTTACATTAATGGAGTACTGCGTACAGAGAATGTAATTTTACATTGAAAGAAAGAAATAGTAAATGAAAAAACGCAAATTTCAGAATAAGGAGCTGAATGTACCCTGTTAGTTTGCGGAGGGCTGTCCCTTACACCCTATATTTAGGGTCATTCATTAGTGTTCTCTGTTAGGAAGTTTTTAATAGGTCCCATATTTACAGGTAGGTACAATATACTACTATTAACAAAAAATGAGCTGGGGCACATATCTGTATAGGGCACGATAGTATCTAAAAAATTAACTAACTATACTCATGAAACTAATCGTATTTCAGACAAACCAAATCGCCCGAATGGCCCGGTCGAAGTTGTGGACATCCGCGCCGAGAAGGCAACCGTCAAATGGCAGAAGCCAGATGACTGGAAGGGATCCGATATCACCGGATATACTCTTGAGAAAATGGATATGGTAAGGAATTACCAACTACCCACTTACTTACTAAAAAATTATTTAGAAAGTAAAATAAAACTGAAGCCTACGCTGGTGGTTAATATAAATTATAAAGAAAATAATTGGGCTATTATCCCACAGGATACTGGAAACTGGGTGCCGTGTGGCGAAACCGGCCCAGAGCCTACAGAGTTTCAAGTCAAGGGTCTTACCCCTAACCACAAGTACAAGTTCAGGGTACGTGCCGTCAACAAGGAAGGCGAATCCGAGCCATTGGAAACTGATGGCTTTATTGTCGCCAAGAATCCTTACGGTAAGATATAAATAACTGTCTACATCAGCAAAATCTTTTATAATTTTTAGAATCATAATTATTATTGTTGATTGCTCCGATGATCCTTATAATAAGAATCTGCAAGGCAAAACGGAACGCAACTACAAACGTCATTCGAATCCCGCCATTTTTAAATGTTGACAGTAATTTGTTTTTGTTTACAAACAATGAGACCGGATTTGTTTATTTCATTTATTTCTGTGCAAGATTCTAAGAAAACCTAAGTTTATCAAATAAAACCTTAATGCAATCGAATCCTAATTAAATCTGGGATTAAGTTTAGCAAAACAGTCCTGTCTTTCGTCCAGAATGTTCAATATTACCTTGATATTCTTCTGTAGACCCACCAAAGGCGCCTGGAAAGCCCACAATCACCGACTACGACAACATGTCGGTGACTTTGCAATGGGAAGCGCCGTCAGACAACGGTGGAAGACCAATCCTTGGATATGTTGTGGAGATGAAAGACAAGTTCTCTCCTGACTGGATTGAGGTAAGTTTCTGTAAAAATAATTTGTTTTGTGACATAAAACAGGTCTCAGCAACTAATCTTCTTGAAGAATAGCAACAAATTCTTAATTCAAATTCAAGTTTGTTTTCTGAATATTGATCAATTCGACTTAGTAAATTGAATAATGAATTAAGCTTAGCTATCTAATGAGAAGTTATAATATGAAGTGTTTTGTCAATATTGACAAAACATGGCGCACATAATATTTTATAATAAAACAAGCTTATTTCTGGTTCATACATCATATTGTTAGATGTACATTTCAAAAGTTGTGAAGTTATTTTAAAACTGTTTTTACTATCTAATAAAATTAATGTATCGGAACAACTACTTCATTCGGCAATTTGCGTTTTATTAAAAGTACCTATTTTAATATTTAATTTTCTATCCACAGGTTGTAAAAACAAATGACACCAAAACCGAGTACAAGGTTGAAGGTCTTAAAGAGAAGATGGTGTACCAATTCCGTGTGAAGGCACACAACAAGGCTGGAGTCGGTGAAGCATCACAGCCTACCGAAAACCATCTATGCAAGCATAAGAACTGTAAGTTTGATCTAAATTGCATTGTAGAATGCACAAGAGTATAATAGTATGTGTAACGTAAAAAATACCAATACTATACTTTTTTTTTTAAATATCATCACACACAAATATAGATGTGGTAGACAGATTTGTGATTGCATTTTGTTGTTACATTAGCTGGCAGGACTGAATGCTCTTCATCCTCTTGACTTTACACAGTAGAAGAGTGTCTTTAGTTTAAGTCCGAACATACAAGAATCTTATTATTTCAATCGTATTTGATTTTAAGTTGTTTAAAATCTAGTAACATATCATAATCTGCCTTTCCATCTAAACATCACTGAATATTAACTTTTCTTTTATTACTTCAACAGTGAAGCCACGCATTGAGCGCAGCACATTCAAGTCAGTGATCATCAAGGCAGGCCGCACTCACAAGTGGTCTGTAGATGTCATCGGTGAACCTGCACCAGAGACGACTTGGTGAGTTTTAAAGACTAATTTGACAGTTGCAAATGTCAAACTCCGAATTGAAAAAACAGACAAAAATCACTTGAAACGTCTTACTTAATACCACTTCCTCCCAGGTCGTGGCGCGATAACATCAAGCTAGTCAACACGGAACGCATCAAGATCGAGAACAAAGAGTACCACACTGACTTCACGATCGTGAACGCGGTGCGACGTGATACTGGCAAATATAAGCTACGTGCCGAGAACTGCAATGGATTCGATGAAGAGACCGTTGAGCTGACTGTGCTGAGCAAGCCTAGCGCACCTAAGGGTGAGTAGTAACCTTCAGATTTTTAAAGAGTCATCCTAGCACCTTCGGTAGTACAAGGGCATAACTGCACTTTTAGTGATTTTACAGGAGTGTCATTTTAAGATATTTTTTATATAATTATTTAATTTTATATTGTTCTGCTATATATTAATTTGAAGCAATTATTCTATGCATAAAATCAGGATATTGATACGGGACTTTGCTCCTCCAGATAAAAGGGCCTTTATAGAGCACTTTGGCATACTTAAGTCATTTTTAAATTTTTAGTCAGTGATGCCCTTGTTCTACCGAAGGTGCGTTATTATGTTGAGAGCAGTGATGGGCGCGGTGGCCCATCGGTATCGTCCGGGACTTAAGAGTTGTAGGTCGTAGGTACGAACCCAGACAGGTATAAATTATTTCATCACCACTGCATCTCAAAACGGTGAAAGAAAACATAGTTAGGAAACCGGCATGTACTAAAAACAAAAATTCGAAGACATGTGACATCTACCAACCCAAACCGGGCTCGCGTAGTGGATTACGGGCCACTCCCTCTCACCGAGGAGGCCTGTGTCCCAGCAGTGGGAACATTATAGGCTGATTATGCATCTTATGTTGTGACCCACTACTGGACATAGACCTCGCCAATTGTCCGTCAATTAAGTCGATAGTCGGTCACTATTAGCATAACCTTTCTATAATATCCCTAGTGCTGGTACACAGGCTGTTCTTCGTGTGGGAATGGGCGACTTTAAATCAATTTAAATCTCTTGTCTGGTTGTGATGCAGTAGCGGATCCAAGGGGGGAGGGGGGCTTAGGAGCTCAAGCCGCCCCCAAAAGCGTCTGAATTCTTAGTGAACTTTATACTATTCTAATTAAACTGTTTACCAAGCACTACTCCAGCTAAGGTAGAATTGTCATTAATTAACTCTTTGTGATATTTTGTTTACGTGACGAATTTTGAATCCACGCGCCACTCATTCTGCCACTAACGATGCCCGATTTGGCCTCCATGTATTGTATTATACCAACGAGATATCCCTGGTAGTCTACAACCTAACGAAGTCATGGAGGAATTTCCGAAAAGTAATCCGAATTGTTATGTGTTAAGCACATTAAAATATTGTGTGCTTTTTTCGTGTTTACTTTGCTAAAACCTACCCTCAGCGGAGTCGAGCCCCCCCCCCCCCCCCCCTAACGACAATCCTGGATCCGCCACTGTTGTGATTGGTTGGCAATAATACCATCAACCAACCGAGGTTGATATTTGACAGCACTTCGATAAACGTCATTCCCGGTTACTGACCACTTTTTTGAAACAGGTGGTTTTCTCGTTACTTAGTCAGCAGATGATAATTTCCGTGCTCCTATGAAACTGGGACCTCAAAATAATTGAGAAAAGGCTTGGCAGAAAAAATATAATTTCGGGAGACTATTACTTACTTGCCTCCATCAAAATACTGTTACGAGCTGGGTATGGGATAAATTAATTATTACCAATCAGACAATTAAATAACTTTATTAAACTCAAAACACTTAAAACTTAATCACAAATACACTACTGATCACTATTCACTTAGATATCGCACTTATAGTTCACTTCGATTCGCTTCGTTGTATCGCCTAAATCAGACTGACTCATCGTGTGTCGGCTCTCTGCTTTTATACCGCCAATATTCAAGAACATTCCAGCTATGTGGAGAACGGTTCCAGAAAAACATCAACAAATAAACATTACCAGGAAATACAAAAGTAGTAGGTATAAAAAATAATAACCTACTTGTACCGAATAAAGAAATAGGTACTTTATGCCCTCGGCGTACGGTCGAAATTACAATGACGAGTTCTAATATTGTTTATAAGTAGTTACCTACTTAACTTCAAACTAATAATAATGGAATGCTTCTCGAAGTTTTTAGCGCAAACACACTGTAATCCGTGCTTTCTCGAAAGATCTCGTACGTACGACGTAACACTGCCCCCTCCTTAGACATGCTCGTCCCGAGCATCATTAGCCCCGTAGTATCGGGCCAATCGGTCTACATGAACAATCTTAGGCGCACCTCGTAGACCCTTCTGTATTCGGTAGGTGACATCGTTGATCCTAGTCACGACTCGGTATGGTCCATCCCAATTTGCTTGCAATTTCGGAGACTTCCCCTTGCTCCGCACTGGGTTATGTAACCACACCAGTGAACCCTCATCGAAACCCCTACTGTTTGCCTTGCGGTCATAACGGGTCTTCATCTTCTCAGACATCTGTTGGCCGGATTGTCGGATATGCTCATAAACATCATTCAACTTGTTACGCAAATCATTTGCGTAATCTGTTACACTACGTGGAGCATCAGGGGGAGCTCCAGTGATTAAATCTGCAGGCAACCGTAATTCTCTTCCAAAGTTCGCGAAGGCTGGCGTCACAGTCGTACTTTCGTGGACTGCGCTGCGGTAGGACAGCAGAAACGGCTGTATGTGCTTGTCCCAATCCCTCTGCCTGCTTTCCACGACTTTTGCCAGATATCTCTCCAACGTTTGGTTGAATCGTTCCACCATTCCATCAGATTGTGGGTGGTAAGAGGTGGTTCTGGTTTTGTAGGTACCCATCAATCGACAAGTTTCCTGAAATACTTGCGATTCAAAATTCCTTCCTTGATCGCTGTGTATTTCTAAGGGTACTCCAAAACGACAGAAAACTTCCTGAACTAATTTATCTGCGACAGTTGTAGCTTCTTGGTTAGGAATGGCGAAGACTTCTGGCCACTTTGTGAAGTAATCCATGACCACCAGGATGTACTTGTTTCCGTTCTCACTTTCTGGAAATGGTCCCGCAACGTCTAGTGCTATCCGTTCCCAAGGGGCCCCAACGTTGTACACTTTTAATGCACCTCGGCTGCGTGTGTGGGGTCCTTTCACGGCCGCACAACTGGTACATTTGCGACACCAGTCCTCCACATCATCTCGACAGTGGATCCAGTAAAAGCGTTCTCGAATTTTTAGTAGAGTCCTTTTTACTCCCATATGTCCTCCTGAACATCCATCATGGTAGAGCCGTAGAACATCCGGTACCTTAGCTTTAGGGACAACCATTTGTAGATGACAGCTGTCCCCTCGAGCGTTTTCCCATTTACGGCACAAGACTCCATCCTGGATCATCAAGCTGTTCCATTGCGCCCAATAACTCTTTGTGATGGAACTCATCGCAGCCACATCACTCCACTTAGGTTTAGGAGCACCAGCTTTGACCCACTCGAAGATCGGTTTGATGTCCGAGTCATTTTGCTGAGCCTGCTGTAGGGTTTCCTTCCATTCATCGCTGAGATCTGTTCTAAGCATCCTCACGGGCACTACTTCCTTAGTCTCTTGCCTAGCACAGTGCTTACAGTCTTCGGGACAAGGTCTTCTTGACAAGGCGTCTGCGTTACCGTGAGTTCTCCCACTGCGATGTTCAGTTATGAAGTCAAACTCTTGTAGTAGTTCAATCCATCTCGCCACTTGCCCCTCTGGATTCTTAAACTGTAATAGCCACTTCAATGCAGCATGGTCAGTTCGTAATTGGAATTTACGTCCCAGCAAATATTTACTGAAGTGCTGCAATGTCTTTACTACGGCGAGTAGCTCCCTTCTTGTAACGCAGTAATTTCTTTCTGGTTTGGATAAAGACTTGCTGAAGTAAGCTATCACAACCTCTTGGTCTCCTTTCCGTTGAGACAGCACGCCCCCAATTCCAGTATTACTTGCATCAGTGTCAACTATGAAGTCATTTTCAGTGTCAGGATATCCCAAAATAGGTGTATTGCACAGACGTTTCTTTAATTCCTGAAATGCGACGTCGCAGTTCTCGTCCCAACAGAATTGCCGCTTTTCCTCAGTGAGTTTGTGCAGAGGTTTCGCAATGTCGGCAAAATTCTTGACAAACCTTCGATAGTAGGAGCACAAACCCAGAAATGCTCTGACCTGTGTCTTGTCTTTCGGAACTGGCCAATCCTTGACGGCGATTACTTTTTCTGGGTCTGTTTGAACACCTTCCCCCGAAACAATGTGTCCTAAAAAGTTTACTTGTTGTCTGAAAAACGAGCACTTTTTCGGACTTAACTTGAGATTTGCTGTTTGGATTTTCGACAGCACTCGGTTGAGGTTTTTAAGGTGATCTTCAAATGTACGGCCCACGATGATAATGTCGTCTAGATATACAAGACATGCGTCTCCAATCAATCCGGCGAGTACTTGCTCCATCAATCTTTCAAACGTCGCAGGAGCATTGCACAGACCGAATGGCATAACTTTAAACTGCCACAACCCTTTTCCTGTTGAAAATGCAGTTTTCTCCTTATCCTTGGGGTCTATTTCAACTTGCCAGTAGCCACTTTTCAGGTCAAGTGTGGTAAACCACTTCATACCAGTCAGCGTATCCAGTGTGTCATCGATCCTAGGCAGCGGGTAGCTGTCCTTCTTCGTGACGTCGTTCAGTCGTCGATAATCCACACAGAAGCGCATACTGCCGTCCTTTTTCTTTACCAGGACCACAGGAGAACACCATGGACTCGATGAAGGTTCTATAACACCGTCCTTCACCATTCCCTCAATCATGGTTTCCACCTCTTTTTCTCGTGCAACTGGCAGTCTTCTTGGTCGCTGACGGATTGGTAACTCGTTGCCTGTATTAATCTTATGCTGAACAAGTCCAGTTCTCCCTATGTCAGCATCGTTTGAAGAGAAAGTGTCGGCGTACTGAAGTAACATCTTCTTAGCCTTGTCCATTTCTCCTTTAGTTAAATCGCAGTTCTCCAAAAGCGTTGACACGTCAAATTTTGCACTACGAATTTTATTTCCGGTAGGTGGATCCTGCAATTGACGCATCCAAGCTACTTCCTCGCAAGTACCGATCAAGGTGCCCTTCTTGATCACATGCTCCTTGTTACTTGGATTCAGTATACGTACTGCTGAGAAGTTGGTGGCCTTGACCAGAGTACGTGCCATCTTCCATGGGAAGTCATTGTTCACCCTTTCTATCAGAACACTTCGATCTTTGTGTCCAGAATTCTGTGGTAAACTAATTGGCACAATTGTTTCTGATCTGCGAGGAAGAACAATCTCTCTCAAGCAGTACACTTTTCCTGATGGTGCACCTTCCATGAAGACTTCATCTGAACCACATTTCAATACTCCTTGATCAACGTCGATCTCGCAACGATGTTTCCGCATGAAGTCCAAGCCCAAGATGCAATCGTCCACTATATCGGCCACGATGACATTGTGCTGGTAAGTTCTGTCACCCAATTTTAACTCCACCTCCTTCTTGCCTCGGACGATTATGTGCTGACCGGTAGCTGTTAGTAATCGTATACGGTCGTGGTTATCGACGTAGTCCCCAAGAAACCGACTTGCTAGGTGAGAATTGACGACCGTGTGAGAAGCTCCAGTATCCAACGTCAGTTTGCATGGTGTTCCGTTGACTTCGCCTTTGATGGTCAGGCTGTTCCCATCATGTGCTTGCGAGATCAAGATTCTCGGGGCTCTTTCAATACCAGCCAGCACCCGCCCCCCAGTCCTGGCATTTACTCGTTTCCCTGCTGTGGCTCGGCAATCACTTCAGCCACCCTTCCCTGCTGATCTTCTCTCGGGGTGCTGCGCTTAGGACAGCTTGACCGAAGATGACCCCTTTCTCCGCAAGTGTAGCACCTAGGACTGTACCCTTGCGGCCGGTCGCGTACAGGTAATGCTACAACCTCCCTGACGCGGTGCGTTCGGTGGTCCTGCCTCACTGCCTCTACTTCTAAGGCATGGGCCAAGGCGTCTTTCAGCGTCTCATGATGCCCAAGTCTCACGGCGGCTCTAACTTCTAGGTCGCGTATTCCATCAACGAACGCTTGTACCAGATTCCCATCGATAAGTGCAGGGGCAGACTGGTATGCTTTCCGAACCAGCTTTTCAACTTCGAGGGCCCACTGCTGTAGGTTCTCGGCACTACGTTGAACACGATCCTTCAACTTAGCACGAAATACGTGCTCCAGGTGCGCGTCGCCGTATCTGGACTCTAACGCCTCCAGCAGCTGCTCGTAGGTTACATTCTTGCCGAGCGCCTCAAGAATGTTTAGGGCCTGGTCTCGGAGGCCCAAGGTGAGCGCGGTCATGGCTTGCGGTTTTGTCCATCCATTCGCCTTCATAACGGCCTCAAATTGAATTTTATAAGCCGACCACGAAGATGTGCCATCGAATGGAGGCACCTTAAAGCCCCGCGCTGAAGGTGCAGCAACTACTGAAGCTACAGTCACGTCTCCAGTCTTCAGTTCCCCCAAAGCCTTCTTCACCCCAGCGATCTGAACTTCGGCTTCTGAGAGGCGATTCTCGTGCTGCTGTATTTGATCCTTCATCACCTTTAGGTCTTTGCCAAAAGTTGCATGAAGATCCTTTATGAGGAGCATCTGCTCGTCTTGGCGGCGGACCTGCTCCTCTTTGTCTCGCTGCAACTGCTCTTCCAACCGGCGAGCCTGCTCCTCTTGGCGGCGGACTTGCTCTTCTTTGTCTCGCTGCAACTGCTCTTCCAACCGGCGAGCCTGCTCCTCTTGACGGCGAGCCTGCTCCTCTTGACGGCGAGACTGCTCCTGTAGCAGCGCCATTAAAGCTGACAAGTCTGGCGCCATTGATGCTGTAGAAACTGCGGATGGGCCAGCGACTGGCACTGACGTAGGCTGGACACCACCCGGTGTCTGTGTTGGAGAATGTCCAAACCGCCTTTGGTCCATGTCCTGCTGTCGCTGACTCCTGGTACGGATACCGTCTGTGTCGTCCTTCGGTAGAATTGGCATAATTTATCCCTCACTTCTAACACCAAATTGTTACGAGCTGGGTATGGGATAAATTAATTATTACCAATCAGACAATTAAATAACTTTATTAAACTCAAAACACTTAAAACTTAATCACAAATACACTACTGATCACTATTCACTTAGATATCGCACTTATAGTTCACTTCGATTCGCTTCGTTGTATCGCCTAAATCAGACTGACTCATCGTGTGTCGGCTCTCTGCTTTTATACCGCCAATATTCAAGAACATTCCAGCTATGTGGAGAACGGTTCCAGAAAAACATCAACAAATAAACATTACCAGGAAATACAAAAGTAGTAGGTATAAAAAATAATAACCTACTTGTACCGAATAAAGAAATAGGTACTTTATGCCCTCGGCGTACGGTCGAAATTACAATGACGAGTTCTAATATTGTTTATAAGTAGTTACCTACTTAACTTCAAACTAATAATAATGGAATGCTTCTCGAAGTTTTTAGCGCAAACACACTGTAATCCGTGCTTTCTCGAAAGATCTCGTACGTACGACGTAACAATACTAATAAATTAAAATCTTTCCAGGCCCGTTGGAAGTAACAGACATTCACGCAGAAGGCTGCAAGGTCAAGTGGGAGAAACCAGAAGATGATGGCGGCGTTCCGGTCAAGGAGTACGAACTCGAGAAGATGGATGTCGCCACTGGCAAGTGGGTCAGGGTTGGCAGGTCAGTACCAAGAGCATTTTCGTTTTTATTTTATATGCTAGGTCTCGTAGGGCATGACATCCTTAGCAGATTCACTGTCCTATATGCAGACAATAGTTTAAACAATGGAACAGACCACATAAGATTCATTGGACTAAGTTTTTCATTTTCGTAACTTTCTAAATTGAGAGTTTACACCAAATCCTCCTAATACCGAAAGAATTCATAGCATAATCAGTCTATAATCTTCCCACTGTTGGGACATAGACCTCCTATCAGTCTGAGGGAGTGGGCCGTAATCCACTATGCGGGCCCAGTGTGGGTTGGTCAAAATAATTCCTACCATATCAATTTCACTCATAGTGTGTGAGTAATGGTCTAGTTAAAACATGTGACACTATTGACACACCAACCATCAGACTGGTATTCAGAAAGTATTCCTAGCCCATAAACAGGCCACAGCCTATTCAAGTACCTCTCGCTACTTCTATGACCTTGTAAGGGGTCGTTCATTAATTACGCGAGGCGTTTAGGGAGGAAGGGGTCGAGCCGAATCTCACCTAATCTCACGTGAAGGAGAGAGGGGTCTCAGCAAATATCACGTAAATAATTGCTTTTTCCGCAAGAATCAGTGTAATATTGCTAGAAAACTGGGTTAAATTAAGTAAAACATGTTTCTCCACTAAAATATGGTTAAATCCTACACAAAAATGAGAGGTATCCCGCACGAGACCCTCATGGATTGTCACACGTCGAGCTACTGAGTTTCTGTTTGCAAATAGCAATGGCTTAGAATGGCAAAATTAGAGCGATGTTAAAGGAGCAGATAATTTTACTGAAAATCACATGGACATGTTGGTTCCGTCACACATGAGTCCCCGTGGATTGAATTAACATTAATATTCTTTTAAGAATTTGAGTAGTTCCTATTTAAATATTTTTTTGTTCGATTTACTCACTGTGATTCTAGATAACGTTCTTAGTAGTCTTAAATATTAGTACTAGGAGGAGTTCGAGCCAGATCTCACGACATCTTACCAAGGGGGGAGAGGGGGTCGAAAAATCGCTTATATCGCCTCACATAATTAATGAACGACCCCTAAACAACTCCTTTTATAATATCGTTTACTTATTTCCTCCTCAGAGTGGCCGGCGACAAGAAGCCTCTAGAGATGGAGGTGACAGGTCTGGAACCTGGCCACCAGTACAAGTTCAGGGTGACAGCCGTCAACGACGAGGGAGACTCAGAGCCGCTGGAAGCTGAACGAGCAATTCTCGCTAAGAATCCATTCGGTAAGAGAAGTTTGTGTGCTTTTCTGAGAAATGTATAGACCTGAAACAAAATATTGTATGTTTAAACGCATTTAAATTATTTATAAGCAAACAACTCGTTGGTCTAGTGGTCGCAAGCGCTACTGCTGAGTATGAGGTCTTGGGTTCGATTCCCGGGTCGAGCAAAGTGTTATTGGGTTTTGCTGTCTGAAATTTCTCAGAGTTGTGCCCGGTTGATGGCAATAGGCTCGCCCCCTATTACATCGGACTTAAACATAACTGGCGAAATGTGGGTATACTATAGGTACCCCTGTGCCTAACCCTTCGGGGATTACAGGCGTGTTGTTATGTTATGTAAAGTAATTAGTTTGTCGGTCGAGAGAATGCGTTCTTGACAACTGGCAGTTTCATATATTACTGAATTTGATCCTTATAGTTACTAGAAATTTTCCAATCGAGAGGTGTCAGGAACCCATTCTGACGACGGCCAGACTGTGTGTATAAATTTTTTGTTCTGACCCAAATATTATTATCTGAATGGAAATCTGATTATAAAACTGTTCTACGTATATTCCCGATTCCGCTTAGAATTTTTGACACACGTTCCAACGAAGTCCGTATTTTGGATACCACACTACACCACCCAAAAGTAGGGACGTTAAGAACATCTTTTTTTTCTTTCTTTCTTTAACAACAAATAATAAAAACACAAATAAAGTTAAAAAATTAAGAAAAAAACGCTGAAAAAAAAAACATTTTTTTCGGCATTTTTTGCTAATAATTGTATCGTGGTTCGTGTCCGACTCGCACTTGGCTGTTTTTTTTTTTTCTTATTCTATTCAACCCCTCCTACAGAGAAATCAGACAAACCCGGCAACGTCGAGGTAGCAGACCACGACAACCAGAGCGCCGACATCAAGTGGGACCCGCCGCAGAACGACGGAGGGGCCCCCGTGCTCAAGTATATCATACAGAAGAAGCCCAAGGGTGGAGATTGGGAGAATGCTGCTGAGGTAAATATTATGAATTAATATCGCCTGTTTGCTACTACAACCTGTTAGGGTAAAAAATCAGACATTATATCTTTCAAGATTTAATACTCAAACACTGTTTTAGGGGGGAGGGGGGGAGCTTGTAATCTTTGTGACAGGTTATCCTAGTGCAGATACCAGTCTCCTACAAAGGACTTATCAGATATTGTAATGTTTATATTTTTAAGGCGCCTTTGTGGAAGAGAAATAAAGTGTTAATTTATCATTTAATGCTGTTAAGAGTTTTGTATATCGAAAAAAAGTTGCAAATGGATTTTTGCATTATCTCTTCAGAAACAAGATGAAGAATTAATCAGATATTTACTACTATTCTTTATTCTACAGGTACCTGGAACCCAGACCTCAGCCAAGATCGACGGTCTACCAGAAGGTAGCGAGTTCCAGTTCCGCGTTGTCGCTGTTAACAAAGCTGGACCTTCCGACCCTTCGGACCCAACCAAGATGACCACTATCAGACATAAGGCCTGTAAGTATACTCATAATATAATATGTTCTAGCAGAGGAAAATTAACTTTAATGTTGTAGACATAGGCTTCACAATATACAAGGTGTTCCTTTTGATATCCCATAACTCTAGGGTATTAATGAGACTATGTCAAGGAATCAACTGGCATAGTTATGAATTATTTTTCAATTAACTAGTAATTTGTCATTCAAATGAATTCGACAAAGTCACGATTATTCATGTGACCCTTAAGTGAAATTTAAAAAAAAAATCATTTAATCAAAACAACGTAGTTAATTGATTTAGGCGTGACCTTGCGGAAATCTATATATATAAAAATGAATCCCTATTTCCCTTGGTCACGGCATCACGCTAAAATGGCTGAACGGATTTGGATGAAATTTGGCGTATGGGTAAACCATGACACGGAGAAAGACATAGGATACTTTTTATCCCGATATTCCCAAAGGATCAAGACTAATGCGGGTGAAACCGCGGGGCGCAGCTAGTCCATTATAAAATACAATAGACGTGGATATATTCAGTAACTTTTCCGCTTACACATGTTTCACCTCAAAACGAGGCATCCTCAGGATGACGATTGACTTGTCGCGAATTCGATCACGGCTTGTTGCCATACCGACCGCTGAACGCTGAAGTCAGCGTTTAGCGTCATCCTGAGGAAGCCTCGTTGAGAGGTGAAACACGTGTCGATTTATTTCAGGGTTTTTATGGCTCTTTAGAAATAGCTAAGCGGAAATGTTACTAAATATATCCACGTCTATTGTATTTTGTTCAAACAACGTGTGTTCATTAAAAAAAAAAATGACATTGTCGCATTTTCTTAGCTTTAAATATGAATGATTGGTTCCAATGAAAATGATTTACCCGTACTTATCAATGAAACTTAGATACACATATCACATCAGCTAAGTTAGGTTAAAAAAAATCACGCTCCAGGTTATTCTTTGAAATGGTCTCATTAATACGACTTATGGGATATCAAAAGGAACACCTTGTAAAAGAAAAGGTTAGGTTAAGGTTTAGGCCAGCACATTGTGTATCAAAGTCCTTTCCTATATTGGAGAGTACTTTATTTCGTTTAACTTCGTTATGCATGAATTACGAATACTCACACTCTCTTTATGTAATCTCAGAATCAAATTAAATTCTGACATTCAATCTAAGCTGTAATTTAAGTTGTGGTAGTCAGATGGCAGACGCTCCTTGTAAAATAATTACTGAAAGTTCCACTAGGTATCCTGTAAATCTTAAAATACACTAGCGGAATTCGTTTGAATACAAAAAGATTACATGAGAATTAATTTTCCCAACCTGGACATTTTTTCCCATTCCACAGATTAATACAGATGGTTCACTCCGCAAAATCATTTAAATAAAAAGCGACTCTTGCTGCGACACAATAAAGTGCAATTTAGGCGCTAATTACTTACAGCTATATTCACTTAGAAGTTGCCTCTCTTTCTATCGCGTAACTCTTATATCTTCTGACTACGTTACGCTCACTGAATTGGCCCGACAAGACGGGCCCGACGACGTACTTGTAGCTTCATAACTAAAATGCTGAGTGCGCCTTCTGTACTATTCTGTGTCCATGCCCTAATAAACACAACACATTTACAAAACCATCCATCTCTTCCACAGTGAAACCCCGCATTGACCGCACAAACCTGAAGTCGGTAGCAGTGCGCGCGGGCAAGCCGATCTTCTTCGACGTCAACGTCAAGGGTGAACCCGCGCCTAAAGTGCAATGGTTCAGGAAGTGGAAGGGTGAGGAGAAGGAGGTATGTTAAATTACTTAATATATTGAAGACTTTTGTTTTAAAATATATATAACTGACGATACTTTTAAAAGAGACCATCATGTACTGTAAAAAACGCAAAAAATAAAAGAGTTTAGCAAAACGATAACAATAAAATTATAGTTTAGAGTTTCGGCGCGATTCTACTAAAGGATCGATATGGAACCTCCGTCATATATCAGAAAGAAAGAAAGAAAAATAGGTTTATTTGTCACAGAGACACGTGCATACATAAAAGACGAGAGTAAACGAAAACAACAAAAAGTACATAATAAATCACGCGCGTAAAACAGAAATTAGTCGGCAGCTGCACGACATGACTGTGACAAGAAGGCTTCCACTCAGCATGATGCAGATATCAGAATCTGACTCATAGTCAAAACTTTTATTTAGACGCTGTATAGCACGAGTTTATAGACTAGTCTGTTTCAATTTATATTTTTTTCTTTTACGACCTTAGATCAGACAGCATGCAAATGCTTATTAGATAAAAAAAGTATATGCAATAGACAGCAAACGCTGCAATAAAATTGAGTTCTGTTATTCTTGTCCTGGATCCTCTCAGTTTTATCCAATTACAAAAACAGCCGAAAACTTTGGTTTTACCCCTTCGGCCTTTAGGAAAGACAGACGATATTATTTATATTATCAATTTAACTAACCATGTATCGCTGTCCCCGGCAAATAAAATGGTAATCGTAAAAACCAAATTTTACAGGAAAAATTAAAAAACAATTTTTCTTATTTACTAATATACATAGCGGAATTGTTCAAATATAAAAAAGTATTTTTTTTTACATTCAATACAATACACCTTAAAATCTTGTAACTTCTGACATAACCGTAGGAAATGAATGAAAAAAATTGACAGAATGTAATTGGACCTCTTAATATCGAATATGCAATAACCTTAAAACTATCGTAGTAGCACATTACCTTTTCATTCGCCGGGGACAGCGATATGACAAATCTTATATACAATATAACATTAAATGAAATTACCAACAAACAAAAGGACACTTAGGCGTCGAAGTACTCGACCGCATCGCTGTCATCTCGAAACGTGCCTTGAAGACTGGCAGCATTGCCACGTTGAATGGCAATGCTAATTCTTTGGCCAAAGAACGAGCCAGTCCTCTGGTTACGTGAAGCGTCGACCAGTCGGCGAGAAATTTCCTTAAAAATGAGACGAGCACTCGGACCCCATGACCCGAGCATTTCGGCCCCAAACAGCTCAAAACTAACCCTAATCTCAACTCCCCAGGTAACCGAAAACGTAATCAACGTAGATTACAACACAAAACTCGACGTCAAAGAATCGGAACGTCCGATGACGGGTACCTACCGTATCCTAGCAACCAACGAGCATGGAAAAGATGAAGCTGAGGTTGAGATCACCGTGTTGTCCTCTCCGGGCAAACCTGGTGGTCCACTGAAGGTCGCAGATGTTACGAAGAATGGATGCAAACTGTCTTGGAAGAAACCTGAAGATGATGGTGGTAAGTAGAATGGGATTGAGTTTTGGTACGAGTGTTTGTAATTACCATAATTAAATACAGTATTGACGTTAACTTGGGTTTATGCTGCGACAATTTTTCATTCTCTGAGCTAGAGTAACACAATGTTGGTGAAATTACGTCGTGTAGGCGGTTTTAGCGTTGTGCCTGTGCAGCCTTTTCGTTGCTTGTAGGCTCGACGAACCCACGCCAGATGCAAAATACAGGAGTTACCGAACAATTAAAAATATTAGTGTATTTTGGAAGGATTTTATAACATTGTTCAAACTGACTATTAAATAGTTTCAGTAAGAGATACAGAATCTTCTACTCGGACCATAGTCAGTTTGTAAAAAGTTAATAGCCTAAAATTTGTTGATTAAATAAATAAGGTTAAACTTTAAACAGTCAACTAGTAATTTAGCATTGCCATCGGTCAATTTAATTACTGCGTAAAACCTTAATTTATTCTTAAATAGTATTCAGTCATTAAAATCTGGGTCCATAACCTATTAAAACATGCACTCTCGGATAGCGACTAATTTTATTGACAGTTATAAACAGTTACAATACATTAATATCATAGATGGCGTTACTATTTTGTTACTAAAATATAACAACTAATTCCATTCTTTCATATTTTCAGGTAAACCAGTTACCGGCTACGTTGTTGAAAAACTCAACAAGGCAACCGGTCGCTGGGTGCCAGTCGGGAAGACTGATGACACGGAGATGGACATCAAGGGTCTGCAGGAAGGCGAGGAGTACGAGTTCAGGGTCAGGGCAGTCAATGACGAGGGAGAGTCAGAGCCGCTGAAGACTGAGCACTCGATTATCGCTAAGAATCCTTATGGTGAGTTCGACGATCTTAATGAAGGCCTTAGAGGTCCAGGGTGTATTGTGCTTGACCATTACCATAGAAAATGGGGTAGGTGGGTGTGAAGCTAAATAAACTTAAATTAACTTGCTCAAGAGGTGTTACTGTCAGGTCCAGTCTGGTGCATTGATATTCCAGGATTAGTCATGAAACAGGGATTGAGAAGAGGGTTTCTGGGTCCACTGGTGACCATTACAAAAGTCATTTTAAGGGTCCTAGACTAAAGGTCCTAGGCTTATTTTAATGTTTTTTCAGCTCTCAAGTTATGTATTTTTATAGTCTTTCAAAGAATTCAAAAATTCAAAATTCATTTATTCAAACTAGGCTGAAAATCAGCCCGTTTTGAACGTCAAAATTACATAAGACAGTCCCCCCAAAACGCCCACCCTAGAGCTTTAGCTGGGAAGAAGAAGTGGCGCAACAAACTCCCCAGCAGCGCAGCTGTCTGTTCAGTCAGAAAAAAATTGCAATACATTAGTATGAAAAAAAAAATTACATTATGCAGCACAAAAAATAATTTAAATGATAAATTATTGGCCATATGTCAGCTACACGCCTATATACCAACCATAAATATCGAGAAATTTACTCAAGCAGAAATAAAAAAATAAAAACTAAACGTAAACGGAACTAAATATCGAAATAAAGCCTCCAGGCATAAAGGGCGTGCCCGCTTACATATTGCAGGTATGAATACTTCTAAAAACTGTTTATTTATTTTGTGATGTTTTCGTGAGTTTCAAAAACAGCTACTCAATTTTTCGGTTCAACTCAACAATATATATTTCACTCTTTAATGCACACAATTTAAATTCATAATTCAAACATCCCTTTTCGTCCACGTACAGACATCCCCGGCAAACCATCAGTCCCCACACTGGAGGACTGGGACGTGGACCGCGTGGACCTCAAGTGGGAGGCGCCCAAGAACAACGGCGGAGCGCCCATCACCGGGTACATCATCGAGAAGAAGGAGAAATACGGATCTTGGACCGAGGCGCTTGTTACTACGGTAAGATAACGTTGGAAGAATCAATGTAAGGTTTAATAATAATAGTGTTTTAGGGGCATAAGGAACAGGGTGTAAAGTTCACTCATCCTCTATAGAAAAGGGAGGCTCTTTCGACAGACGGGTGTCGTGTTTGGCGGGCAACTGCCCAACGATTTTTTTTTAGACATGGCAACTCGCAGTTTTGACCACTAAGGTCTTGGCTGCTTAACCGGACATTCCTGTGGGTGCCTTAAGCTGCTACACTTAGAGCCTACAGCCAGGAGCAAATAAACTATGTCTATATTGTATAAAAAGTCTAAATTAAAACTAGGCGAACGCTCGCTAAGGGCACCCCTGTGGGGTACGAACCTCGGCTTAGGGCGTCGCTGAGGGGAGGACAGCAATAAGGGACAGGCTGGATCAAAATTTGGTTTATATCATGATTATTAAACGGGGTAGTTTAAAGCTACGTGCTCAGCGGCAACAACTTGCTGGCACCTTGTTTTCGAGCAAGGGTCGGGGAGTATCGTTTACTCAGGGACACGGTCGCGATCGCAAAGGACCTCGGCGGCGAGGTCGGAATGACGGGAGGCGTCTGTGTTTGTGTATTGTGCTGGTGGCCCTATTCTTCTCCTGGAGGAGTGTAATGGGGTCATCAGGGTCTGAAAGAACATGCCTCGGACGGCGGATCTGACTTATTCTGGATGGGACGCCCAACGATTGAAGTCGGATAGTCTTATATATGTCGTTCGCGCGGTAAACTCTGATTGCGCGATGCAGGATTTGTGTGACGTCAAAATTTTGTGTGACGATGTAGATTGCCGCTACAGTGTCATATATTTTAAGGGTGATAGTACTTACTCTTGAATATGATCAATTTTCACTGTGCGCTCAACTTTGAAATGACGAAAAATAATTAACTGTTCCATACAAAAGTGCAATACCAACACGATCAAATTCTAATTATGTCCTTGATTGGCAACAAAGGCAACTAAAATGATCGTTTTCGCTATCAGCGTATGTTGACGCAACAGATATCGTCTATGTTAATGCATTATAAAAACCTGTCATTTAATCTATCGATGTGTTACGTCGCTAATTGCAATATAACACATCGATTTCCCTGTAGTATATCATGCACAAATCAAGTTTAAGTGATAGAAACTGATCTTTAGCTTTAACCCCAGTATGTTATAATTTAAGAGGAGAAAACATACGACGATACTATAGTATTTTTTATTTTATTTTATTCATTACGGAGAATATCTTGGCCTGCATCTCACCTGATGGTAAGTGATGATCAGGCCGAAGGTGGAAGTGAGCTTCACCCGGAATTCTCTACCACAGAGGAACTGGCTATCTGATCTCTAGCCGAAACGCAACAATGCTGTTAACATTGTTGTTATGGCGACAGGTTTAGATAAGATGGTGGTAGCTAGCCAAGCGGAGTTAGAACAAGCCCTACTATCAACCAAACCGAGCAGAAATTTTTGAGAGGCAGTTAAATTGCCGTATCTTTTCTCCTCTCATAGATCTAAAGAGTTCTAATTTATTGGTGCATCATGGCTGACTTCGATAAATCTGTTCTCTATGTTTTATGTAATTATTAATATTATTATTTGTAACCTTCAGACGCCAGAATGCAAGGCCCGTGTACCGGACCTGAAGGAAGGCAACGTGTACCAGTTCCGTGTGAAGGCCGTCAACAAGGCCGGCCCCGGAGAGCCGGGAGACGCCACGCAACCGCATACGGCCAAGGCCCGGTTCTGTAAGTTTACACTCATTTTAATTCCTTTTTTTTAATGAAAGGAACAGCTTCATGATAAGAACTACCAACTAGTTTAATAAAATCTTATTTTGATAGTAATGTAACCCACAACGCACCCGATAAATAAATGTAAAAATAATAATTAAGAGACTGTTAAATCCTGAACCACGCTGAATGTAGCCTTTACTAGCGAAATCATTTGTAACGTGGGATTAGTTAAAATGAACATGCTGTATCGGTTTATTTTCTAATTGAGCCCTCAAGATAAATAGACACAGATCTTTTCATTTTTTTTTTTTGGTCTTCTCGAGAACTGCTTTTTACTCATTACTACTAAAGCAATGTTATAAAGAGCTATAGGTATTACTGGGAACGTTAAACCAAGGTATTTCATACTACTATTATATCTCTCTTGGTTACCAAAATTCTGCTGCCCATTCCTGAATGCGAAGCTCTCTAAAAATGTCCCTATAACTCCCAGATCAGCGATATTTGATATATTTTTATTGTGCGTCTTGTAGATTATTAAAAACTATTGGACACATATTTTTAAATGTTTACGATATAAAGGATTACGGCGATACATTCGAATTAAAATGCGCCATGACGTCACGAGTATGTAGATTTAATACTTACTTGTGACGTCCACTGTCCAACTTTAATGCGTCTTATCTAAGTCATTTTTTATTAATATGATCAAGCAAAAAATATGTGTCCAATATTTCTTTTTTCTGATGGACAGACTAAATAGTTTTTTTTTTTTGACCCAGGCATCATTCATTGTTCGGTTATTATTATTAACAAAATATCTCTTTTACAGTGAAACCGCATATCAACCGCGACAAGATGCACGCTATCCGCGTGCGCGCCGGCACTACTATCAAACTGGATGTCGACATCAAGGGTGAACCTCCACCATCCAAGACCTGGACCTTCGGCAAGAAGGTAAGGATTTCATCTATAACCTCATTACATAAATCTGAAGTAATAAACACGTTTGTGCCGAAATCAAAAGGCTCTCTTCACTTGTAAAATAAGTCGGAAAACATTTAAAAAAAAATGTTTATTCACACAAAATTAACACTCTTAAAGAAAACTGGGCTTCGAACGGTCAATCGTCTGTTTTTGAAAAATCTTTCTATTACCGAATAAAACAAGAATTTTACTTTTACAAAATACCTCACTATTTTAATTTACTATTTTGACTGCCTCGTTGGTTTAGTGGTCACAAGCGCTACTGCTGAGCATAAAGTCCTGGGTTCGATTCCCAGGTTGGGCAAAGTGTTATTGGGTTTTTCTATCTGAAATTTCTCAGTAGCAGCCAGGAGTCTAGATTTGTGCCCGGTTGATGGCAACAGGCTCGCCCCCTATTACATGGGACTTAAAAAAAACATAACTGGCGAAATGTGGGTGAACCTGCTACAGGGACACCTCTGCCCAACCCTTCGGGGAAACAAGGCGTGATGTTATGTTTTACAAAATAGCCAGTTTACATCGAAGAAAAACATCGTGAGGAAACCGGCATGTCCTAAAACTTTTTAAATTTGAAGACGTGTGACATCTATCAGCCTGCACTGGGCCCGCGTGGTGGATATAACCCCCTCCCTCTCAAAGAGAGGAGGCCTGTGTCCCAGCAGTGGGAACAATATAGGCTGATTATGCAGTTAACGAAATACAAAAACATTAAAAAACAATGTACCTCAAATTGAAATTGAATCTTGCGCTAAATTGTGTACGATTACTGTAGCAACATAAAATAGATGCGTACACGCATTCTTTAGTTTCATACGCGAATATTTATTCTAGGCTAAGCATTACGTCCCAGAAAATCTATAAAACATCGTTTCCTTACCCAGGTTTTGGAGACCAACCCTGGCCTGAAGATCGAGAACGAAGACTACAACACTAAGATGCAGATCTTCGACTCGACGTGGCAGAACTCCGGCGTGTACACGCTCAAGGCTGAGAACGAGTCGGGCGTTGATGAGGCTACAGTTGAAGTTACTGTGCTGGGTATGTATTGTAAACATTTTAGATGGAAGATGGCTACCATCGTTGGTCTAGTGGTCGTGGAGAGGCATGAGGAACAGGTTGTAAAGTTAATACACTTCTGCCTAACCTTTCGGGGAATACGGCGTGATGTTATGTTATGGCTACTTCTGGATATAGGTAGAGGCTATTAAGCAAGCCTCCGAAATGGAAAAGTTAGGAGGAGTGCGTTCAACGGCTCTCCACTTTCCCTCGGCGTTCAGCTCATGCGTTTAGTTTGACAAAAGTTGAAATATAAAGAAATTTATTTACAGAGCAGTTTTACCTGAAGATTTTAAGCACTTGGGCAGGTTTGGTCATTTGGAACCGTACCATTGGTGGTAACATGGCTTGAAAGTTATCAGCCAACATGGCCTGTTTCACCATCTTAAAAGGCTACCTGTCCACTGGAGCGGAGCGAGGCAGCGGAGCAGAGAAATGTGTCAATATTAATCAATAGGAGCGGAGCTCTGAAGCGGAGTTTAGATTCTATTGGTTAATATTGGCATATTTCTCCGCTCCGCTGCCTCGCTCCGCTCCAGTGGACAGGCAGCCATAGATATGTTCCGACTTAATTATCTAATGGATAATTTCATGCATATTGTTTCTTTTTTATCTGGTTTTTTTAAATGTTTTAAATTGACATTTTTTTAATCGCCATCTTTCCACAGACAAGCCCGGCAAGCCCGAAGGCCCATTGGAAGTATCAGACGTCCATGCAGACCACGTGAAGCTCAAGTGGAACAAACCCAAGCACACCGGAGGCTTGCCGCTCAGTGCCTACGTGGTGGAGAAGATGGACACGCTCACTGGCAAGTGGGTACCTGCTGGTACCGTGGAGCCGGACACCACTGAGGCTACTGTTACTGGTCAGTATTTTAGGACTTACAGATTACTAAAGACTTGACTCAAAAAAAGCTGTGTAAGTAAAAAATGAGTTAAATTAAATGGAGTTGTCTTTACAGCCCACGAACATTAAAGTGACGTCACCTCAAAATCTCGAATGGTGAAGCTTGTGGCTAAGTAATAACAGCTGCCCGGGTCGATCGCTCAAGTTAAGCTACGCTTGCCGCGGTTGGTCCGAAGTTATAGAAAAGTTTTATAAAATCGAATGATTGCGTTTGGCTGCGGAAAATACGGGTTACTGAAATTAAGGCTATGTTCTCCGACCGTCTTTGTTTTCACGCCCTAATCCGATCCGAAAGTCCCTTTTTTATTTTAATTTAGCCCTAATAATTTGAGGATACCAAACCGTTTTACTATCTCTAATGAATTTTAACATTGAACTCCACTTCCCCACCCACAGGCCTAGAACCGGGTCACACCTACCAGTTCCGTGTGAAAGCCCTGAACGAGGAAGGGGAATCCGAACCCCTGGACACAGACCATGGTATCCTCGCCAAGAACCCATACGACGTACCCGCACCACCCGGTTTGCCCGACATTGTGGACTGGGATGAGAAATCGGCTAAGCTCAGATGGGAGGCGCCAATTAGGGACAATGGAGCACCCATTACCGGATATGTTATTGAAGTCTTGGATAGAGATAGGGGCGAGTTCGTTAAGGTATGTGTCATTTTTTTTATAACGTTTACTTCCTAGGTATGTCGTCCGGACCATAGACAAATTATTTTAGTAGTTTAGCGAAAAAAAAAATTGTTAGAATATTTTCTGCATTTTGTTGTTTTTAACGTAAAGCGCATGAGTTGTATTGCACTTCTCTGCTAATTTCAAGCGAAATGGGGAGCATTTTATGGTCAAATTTTCAAAGGCATCTCAATTTTAAGTTTTACGCTGAGTGATTGGCTTGGACATAAATTCTTAATACGTTTTAAATACAGGGTGGCAGGGACATCGACTAGAAAACTGTTACCATGGACTCATGATTCGGAAACCGCCTGCTTCGAAATATTTGAAAAAAAAAAATCTGCTGTTTCATAGAAAAGTGCAATACATACGCGGTCGAAATGTATGGAACAGCAGATATTTTTTTTAAATAACCGACGACAAATTTCAACGCAGGGGGTTTCAGAACTATGTACCATGAATCCATGGTAACCGTTTTCGCGTCAATGTCCCTGCCACCCTGTATAAGTATCGTTTCTGAATTCGAGTCTTAGACTTTTACAAGTTTTACAAGTGCTATAGTCGCTGGCACGTAACTTGGCAATTTTAGCTTGATTTTCTTAACAGACATGTTTTAAAATAAATTATGGCATCAAATATAGAATAATGACATGCAATAGAAGTGTAATTTTTTTGTTGCACTATTTGCAAACGTACTTCCAATACGCTAAAACCTTGCCAAGTTATGTGCATTGAGTTTACCAAGGATTAAAAGTTAATCATCATTTAACGTTATTATTTCCCCCTAGGCCGCTGAAATCCAAGGCAATGTCTGCCAGGGCACCGTACCCAAGCTGGAGGAAGGCAACCAGTACCAGTTCCGTATCCGTGCGCTGAACAAGGCGGGACAGTCCGAACCTTCAGAAAACACCAACTGGCATACTGCTAAGCCTCGATTCTGTGAGTACCCTCATCATTTTCGATGTCCTTATGAATTTACTGTAGATGGCAGTGCAGAGACTTTTGGAAAAGGTGGAATCAATAAATTATTATTTATTTATTTATTTCTAAAACTGGTTTAAACCTCACAGCGAAACCTCTGGGTTTATCTGTGTGCTGGGGAGCCGTCCATATAAATTTCACAAAAATGTTACTTACGTACTATCATGATACATATAATAATTTTAAAATGATGCTAATAATTTGTAGGTACATGACTGACTGCAGAGCGTTTTCCATTTATGGAATTTCTGGTCGTGACAAGTCCGAGTTTTGTAAAGAAAGATCTGCTTTTTGGCAGTCTCCTGAACATAGAAGATACTAACTAAGCATATTGCATTGTTTGAATTTTTTGTCATGGCCACTGTTCTGAAAAGAATGAGAGCTACTGGTAATCCTCTTAAATTCCTTGAAATTAAAATTGTAAATATGCGATTGGAGAAGGTTATGTCCATATGATTGGGATGATGGCTGGATCAAAAAAAAAAGAAATTCTATTTAGTCCGTCAGTCAGATAATATAAAAATATTAAACACGTATTTTTTGCTTTATCATATTAATAAAAAAATACTTAGATAAAACGCATTAAAGTTAGGGAGTGAGGGTCACTACGTCACAAGTATAAAATTTACATACTGGTGACGTCATGGCACATTTTAACTCAATATATTGCCGTAATCTTTTAATAAAGGAAAAAATACGTGTCCAATATTTTTTAATAAACTAACTGATAAAAAAAAAAAAAATTTTTCGTCTTCAACAATTTTGATTCAATTTATCCATTTTTTCCCAACAGTGAAACCAAGAATTGACCGCACAAACCTGAACCCTCTCATCGTAAAGGCTGGTCTACCAATCTCCCTAGACGTGAAAGTCTTCGGCGAACCCCCTGCCAAGGTCACCTGGTACTTCAAGGGTGAGGAGCTGACGAACAGGGAGAACCTCGAGATCATCAATGTGGACTATAACACCAAGTTCTTGATGACCAAGAGTAAGAGGGCGCAATCTGGAAAGTATGTCATTAAGGCCAAGAACGAGGTTGGAGAAGATGAGGCTGAAGTTGAGATTACTATTCTTGGTGAGTGCTGAAGATTTCTTATTATTTAACCGTTTTCCTTTCTGTAAAAATAAACTATAAAATATATTTATTTGATCAAAATAGTCTTAAACTTGTCAAAAATTAATATTTGTATACAGTTTTGACTATAGTGAGTTCTCATGATATTTTTTTTTTAAACTTTGATGCTATTGATGTCACATTTTTTTAACACTATTATTTTTGTTACACTTTTGTAACTACATTAAGGACAGTTGTTAATGAGATAGTAAAATCTCTAGCTTGCAGTTATCGACTTTGAATATCGATATTAAGGGGGGATATCGATCCTTGTCAAATTATCGAAACAATAGTTGCAGAATCAATCTTAGAGTTAGTTAATTAAATAAACATAGGTACAGTCAGTTAAAATACCTTTCTATTAATTTTAGGCAAACCTTCAAAGCCACAAGGACCTCTGGAAGTGGCTGACGTCACAAAGAGCGGTTGCACGCTCGCCTGGAAGAAACCGGAAGACGATGGCGGAGCACCCATTGAGTACTACGAGATTGAGAAACTTGACCCGCTTACTGGTAAGAACAATTTAGATACTACTCGTGTTGGCACGAGTTAAAGCCTCTTGCCGGTGTCAAAAGATTAGCCAGTCAACAATATTGGTAACGGGGTTAGTGACAACGGTTAACAAGTATTCTGTGAAATGTGAAATGAAGGCGCTATCATAGACAACAACTAAGACACAAAGAGTAATTTAAAAATTAAATTAAGAAGAGAGAATGAAAGTAATTTGGCATAAAAAGTAATTTAAAAGATAGGGCAAAAATATTGCAAAAAGCATGTCACATTCACAAAATCGAAGTATCATCGTGAAATACATAGGTAAATTCTTCCTAGAGTTATACCAAGAAAGAAAATAATCTACACTGCGGTAATCAACGCGTTGATGTCTTTTTAATGGTCAAAAGCCGGTGTCGTCATAGTGTTGCGAAATCAATGGTTTAGTCCCATCTCAAAAATGCACAACGCGCCTAAAGAAGTTTTCACTTCAAAAATCGGTGGAATTTGAAAATCAATAGACTGCAACACCATCCTGTCCTACGAAAAAGAATTTGATACTTCGTTTTTATTTTTATTTTGATAAGTTATTTTTTTATATTCTGATTTATTCCTGGTAAAGAATAGTCACTTTAGCACGATGCAGTGTGGATTTGATACAGTTTCGTCATCGTATGGAGGTAGAGCATAGGTACGACGTAATCTATTACAGATAATCTATTATCAAAAATCAAAAGGCAAAATATCAAAATCATTAGATCTACTTACAACCCCGAGACTGACATAACTGACTGATGTAAAAGTATACCATATATAAAACTTTTTGGGGTTGCCCATTTATTCCATTGCAGGCTTACCGTGGCCACACTCTATCAAATCCTACGACGTCAAATATTCCTTGAAGTATAGACCACAATCGTTATCAGTTTTTTTCTTTTCTTCTTATTTTTCTTAGTGTGTTGATGGCAATCTAAATAAACGCTGCCCAGAATTTGGCTACGTGTTTGGCACTATCATGGCGCTTTTAACCCCGATGCAAAAAGAGGGGTGTTATAAGTTTGACCAGTTTGTGTGTCTGTTTGTGGCACCGTAGCTCTTAAACGTGTGAACCGATTTGAATGCGATTTTTTTTATTTGATAGTATGTTTTCTAGCGATGGTTCTTAGACATGTTTCATCAAAATTTGTTCAGCTGTTTGAAGATTATCAGCTTTTTTCTTGTTGATGAATGGATGTGAGTATCTTCCGCAGGTCTGATCGATTTGAAATTTGGTATTCTGTTATTTTAATGATATTAAAAGAACATAGTAGCCTTGAACTGATGATGCAGCATCACCTGAAATTTGCAGGATAACCATCTCCCTTACCAACTTACAGCACAGTGTTTGGGCTCATTGGAATGGTCTCAATGAATAAATTATAGATAGATGGTGATCAGGGTCTGGTGATGGAATAGGAAAGAGAAATGAGGAAATTTTTGACTCTGGGTTTTTTTTAATTTTAACTGTTAAAATTGTACTCGTTCTTGACTAATTTTTAATAAAAAATTTTAGGAACTTGGATCCCATGCGGTACTGCGAAGGACTGCAAGGCGAACATTACCGGCCTGTCGGAAGGCAAGCCGTACAAGTTCAGGGTGAAGGCCGTCAACAAGGAGGGAGAGTCCGAGGAGTTGGAGACTGAGAAGCCTATCATCGCTAAGAATCCCTTCGGTGAGTTACAGCTGGGTATTTTGAAAATTTATGAATAAAGCATGAAGCCCAAAATTCATATGATGGTTCCAAATTTTCAAGCATGCAGTATGGGTAAAAAATAGCAATAAAATACTTATGTCGCAAATCAAAATAGAAATTAAATCTACACACTATGAAAGTTTATAATCGACACTCTATTAGAAGTTTTGATGGTATTGCAATTAAATTAAAACAGGAAATAGCAAGATGCCAGTAATAAAAAATACTACCGTATTTTTTTTGCCGTGTGACTGTGAAAATTTTAATAATGTAGAAAAATAATACGCGGGTATGATCCAACATCACAGTAAAAATATTTCCTATGCTTTAATGGCACAATGACAGTCAAATGAAATATTTACCTTCGTACCGATTAAAGAAAGAAAAATATATATTTGGGACACGCGCATGAAATACAACATTAAAACTAATAAAATTTTATAAACAATTTGTTTTTAAACAATTTGTCAAATTGCCAGGCCAAAAAGGCTCCTATCTCAACATAATGCTACGATATTTTGAAAAAACTAATACCGCACCGCTGGTATTCTGATAGGGTCCGCTGTGATACCACGGACACACCTACGGACACTAAATACAGTCCCAATAGAGGAGTAAAAAAAAAAATATGTATAATAATACATACAAAAGTCATTGAAACCCGTTCTTCATTACGTCTTTTTTTAAATTCTTTTTTTCGATTACTTAATTGTCCAAAATTAACCCTATCGCTTTATTCACAGACGAGCCCGGCAAGCCCGGTCGTCCCGAGCCCCGCAACTGGGACAAGGACTTCGTGGAACTGGAATGGTCCGCGCCCAAGAACGACGGCGGAGCGCCCATCACTGGATACATTGTGCAGAAGAGGGAGAAGGGCGGAAGGTGAGTTTGAGAAGTTCATTTGTTTAGTTACAGTTGCCAAAGTAACCTTTCAAACCATGTAGTTATCGACCGAAGACGAATATTTGTATCTTATAAGTTATAATATTTCTTCTTGAAGTAATTGTTTGAAGAAAGGCACTCCGGGAGTGCCGACAGAAGTGAAAACTAAAAAAAAAATACTTCCAAAACATGTAAAGTAAAAATACTTGCATAGAACATTGATCCGTAAAGTAATATAAATAGAGAGCACAATCGCGTTTACAAAAATGAGGTGTCGGTAACGGTGTCCCGAATTCAATTGTTTTTCCCCATCTCAGAAATACCCAACGCGCTTAAAGAAGTTTTCACTTCAAAAAAACCAGTTTCCAACAAAATGGAGAAGAATTTATTGTTGGAGAAATCTTTCCTCTTCGATTTGGAAACCGGGCCGTGTCATAACTCTTAACTAAACAATTTGGGCCAGAAACTGGCATGATATACATAAAACTGTTGGTTATTGTTGGCCGTCTGCCACAGGCGACAACCTAGACTAGGCATTAAATAAGCCAAAATCCTCAAAAACCAGTCCGCATCTGAACAATACAGAAAGTTTTTGTTTTATTCTGTAAATAGGATCTCGGAATCACTTTTACATGTCATATTTAAAAAAAATAAAAATAACCTAGTTGAGTTCGGCGTTTCCTATCTGACTACTCTGAGAAGAAAGGCCGAAACAAACTCAGAGGTCGCAGTCTCTTTTAAAGTCCAGACATAATCTTGGTCAGGCCATATGAGGACCATGTAGATTAGTGTCTGAAATGGTCTTTTGAGGAAAGAATCAGACAGATTTGAGTGGACCTGTCCAGTCAGTGCAAGCATTTGTCAGTGATCATGGAGCTCAACTCAGAACTTAAGGAGCTCAACTCGACGAACAATACCAAAGAAAGGACATTTGGGTAGGCCGCATAAACTACTCAAACTGCCAGACCATAATTAAAACTATCTGAGAAATGAAAAAAATAATCATACCCACATAATCCTCACATTCAAATAATTAATTAAAATCATATAATTCTTTACAAAGTAATTATGTCATTTTGATTATAATTTTACAAAATTCAGTACTTATTTATTCGTGTTCCCATCAGATCATGGTCCGATTGCCTCAAGACATCCGGCGACCGTCCGACCGGCCGCGTGACGGACGTGGAACCGGGCCGCGAGTACGAGTTCCGTGTCATGGCCGTCAACAAGGCCGGCCCGGGAGAGCCGTCCGATCCTAGCAAGAGTGTTATTACTAAGCCGAGATTCTGTAAGTATTCCTTTTTTGAGTATCCGTCAAGATTCGACAATATCCGGCCAAATCGATCGATCTTTTGTTTTAAAATAACGACTGATAAGTGTCAGGCAATTATAGTTTATGGTATTAAACCTTTTACCTAACTCATATCAAGGCTGATTTTTGTATGTCTCATATGTCTGCCAGTAGAGTGATGCCTGGGTCAAAAATAAATTCTATTTAGTCCGTCGGTCAGATAATAAAACAATATTAGACACGTATTTTTTGCTTTATCATATTAATAAAAAATGACTTGGATAAAATGCATTAAAGTTGGGGAGTGTGGGTCGGTACGTCACAAGTAAGTATAAAATCTACATACTCGTGACGTCACGGCACATTTTAACTCAATGTAACGCCGTAATCTTTTGATGACGTAAAAAAAGAAAAAATGCGTGTGATTTTGTAATAATCTACTTGAAGGAAAAAAAAAAAACAAAATTGGCATAATCATTATTCAAATTGACTTATGGAGGTAAATTAACACGCGACTCTCTAAGTTTCGTAAATATGTTACGCCTCGGGGTTTCTAGAAACTGACATCTTGTTCAGCATTGTTTACAAGTAATAACAGTTTCATGTCGCTAAGAGGAATCATTACAAAAACATTATTTCCCTACAGTGGCACCAAAGATCGACCGCAAGGACCTGCAAAAGAAGAAGATCAAGGTTGGTTCCAACCTCAAGATGGAAGCCGACGTTATCGGCGAACCTGAACCAACTATCACCTGGACATTCAAGGGCGAAGTCCTTAAGGCCCAGGAGAGGCTGAAGATTGACAACAAGGACTACCACACCTCCTTCTTAATGGAGAGGATGTCCAGAACTGACGCTGGAAAGTACGTGGTAACAGCCAAGAATGACTCTGGTACTGATACCGTGGAGATTGAAGTTGAGGTCGTCAGCAAGCCTTCGAAGCCGAAGGGACCTCTGAAGGTTGGTAGAATTTTTATTGATTTTTATTTTTATATCGTCGATGTACGTAGATTAAGGGATCTCGCGCACTAGACGGCAATATTTACATGGTCTTGATCGTGGACCGGATTACCTATAGAAACGGATACGAATCGCGCACTTGGTCGCAACGGCCAACTAGCCGGCTACCATACAATAACACTAGTCGGCCACGACTGGCCGGAGTCGTAGCCGTCTAGTGCGTAAGATTCCTAATATTCAATGCAATGGCACGTAAAATTTAATCGGAGATGTAACCGGGTGGCGCGTGGTAATCTGGGTCTTGACGTGATACCCAACCCCCCCGTACTGTTCGAATGGACCCCAAATGGACCGGGGGCGGAGATATGGGGGATGGGGGCCAAACATTTTTTTTGACATGGCATTCAAAGCCTTTACTAGCATGTGGCGCCACAGCCGCCCAAGGTGATCACATTCACATCACATCACATTAAACTTAACGAGTTTATCAATTTATCTAATACGTCAAACTTTTGACGTAGCCAGTTGCATGGTCAGAGACAAAGGTCTATAATTATGGTTAAGGTTTTCGTCAGTCGATTGTACTGAAATGTACCGCGCAAGTAACCATGTGTCCGTACATGCCTACTTTGTTACGCGTAATTTGGTGTCCTCGTACCTCTCTGTTACTTTTTCTGTACCCCATTATAATTACCTTTTAAGCAATAGTTGTTTTCCTGAAGATAACTTAACCTTTCTCAAAATATTATAATACTGCGTGTCAGTTTATTAATTACTTCCTTTCCCAAGAAATAAGACGAATTCTATAAACTGCTTTATTGAGCATATTTCAGAACAAATGCGTAATTATAATCACTTGAATACCCAATGTTTTATAATTTATATTCCATTGCCACTTACACAACTATCTACTTAAGGTTTATGTATTCTAAGTCGATTTTTGAGTGATAATTTGTAGAAAAGGCCCTAAATTTTTTTGGTTGCAATAGAGTTTGAACTTTGTTTCGTATGACATTGAGTTTTTGTTCCCACAGCTTGGTAATTATCATAATGAAAATATAAAAGTTTGGTAACTTCTTGTCACCATCGCCTGTCTTGCCCATATTAGTTTCTAACAGTAACTAGGTGGTAATAGATTATGAGCACTTACCAATCTCAATGTAACCGTCAGGTATCAGACGTAACAGCGAACGGCTGCAAACTCAAATGGGAACCGCCAGAAGACGACGGCGGCGAGCCGGTCGAGAACTACGTCGTTGAGCGTATGGACACGGAGTCAGGAAGATGGGTGCCTGTTTGCACGACCAAAACTCCTGAAGCCGATGTTACAGGGTTGAATGAGGGCAAGGACTACCTGTTCAGGGTTAAGGCTGTTAATCCTGAAGGTGAAAGTGAGGCGTTGGTTACTGATACAGCTACAACTGCTAAGAATCCTTATGGTGAGTTTTTTTTAAAATGGTTTTCTTGTGTACATACATACATACATACATAAACTCACGCCGTCTTCCCATGGGGGTAGGCAGAAACTACAGAACGCCACCTGCTACGATCCTTACATACTCCTTTTGCCTCGTTTACGTTCATACATCTGGTCATACACGCACGCCGGTTGCGAGTACTACGCACCTGGCCTTTCTGAAGAACATCACCCGTTCTTGTGTATAATAAATTAATTAGGATATCAAGGGCTTCTTTACTGGAATGATAGGGCTTGTTTCCATTTCGCGGCTTTACAAAAAAATATACACCAGTTTAACATTAGTAGGGTCGTGGCTAAATGATAATAGCCGCACGGGTCGATCGATGGTTAAGCTACGCTTGCCGAGATCGGTCCGTAGATTGGTGACCATTACATATCGAGACCCCTCTGTGCCTCGGAAAGCAAGTTAAGCCGTTGGTCCCAGTTGTAATTTGTAGATCTTTGACAGTCTAACAACCAGTCTTACCAAGGGGTATCGCATTACCCAGTTACTGGGTTGTGGAGGTCAAATAGGCAGCTCTATGTAAAATACTGGTATTCCGCTGCATGCGGTTAGTCTGGAAGCCGATCCCAACCAAAACTGAGAAGGAATATATTGGTATTTCCATATTATGTTATTGAAAACTCAGTAACGAAAGAACTTCGCACTGGATAACATACTGAGATGGGATTTGAGACTTTGACGATGAACTAAAGATGTTTTTTAATTAGAAATCGCTATAAAAACTTTTATGAACCTCGAAAAAAATCATCATCTTCCAGGCGAACCCGACGCCCCTAGCAAGCCCGAGCTCAAGGACTGGAGCGCCGACCACGCGGACATCAAGTGGGAGGCGCCCAAGGACGACGGCGGAGCGCCCATCACCGGGTACATCGTGGAGAGGAAGGACCGGGACACCGGCAAGTGGGTGAAGGCTGCTGAGGTACGTACCCTTGAAAAATAAATGTTTTATGAACAGAGGTAGATATGCGGTTGTGTCAAATACCAGTTGTTCTTTTATCTTACGACCGATGCTACTTTTCATCATGACGACGATCTGTTAATCTTACGACTTTAAAACAATTAATGCACGCTGAAGTAAATTTATAAATTAAAAAAAAAATAAGCGACCCTTACAGTAGTCGCATATTATGTGTAACATCAGACATCTTGGCTGACAGTACCAACCTCTCGAAAAATGGGTTGGTACCATCTGACGGCCAACTCTAACACCGCGCGCGCTCATTGGTCAAATCAAATAGCGCGCGCTTCCCCGGCTTGCTGTTACACACTTCCGTCCCTTTTCACGAAATCACTCCCACAGGTTGCAAGAAAGCGAGAGGAGAGATGTCATCAAAAATATCAAATAATTTCAGATTATAAATTTAGTTTAATAAAATACTCTGCTTAAAAAGTTTTTGGGAATTTAGCCTTGGTCAAATATTTTAAGTTACACTATCTAGTATGATATCTAACCGCCTATTTTTTCTCCAGGTGCCCGGAAACAAGACCGAGGCCCGTGTACCGGACCTGATCGAAGGCAAAACATACCAGTTTAGGGTTAAAGCTGTCAACAAGGCCGGACCCGGTAAGGCATCCGCGCCTACCGAGAACCTGCTGGCTAAGGACAGATTTGGTAAGTACACTATTGAGCTTTTCTTTTTTATATCAACATGTATTGTCCCACATTTGGGCATCATTTTCTTACGTTTGAAAGTACATAATAGAAGATTAAAAAAAAAAAAAACGAAAAATTAATTAACGAAAATTATATAAAATTCAAGTAAGATTCGTGCTCTAAACTGAAATTTTTCTTCTCACAGCGCCGCCTAAGATCGACCGCACGAACATGCGTGACGTTACTCTGAAGGCCGGACAGAACATCAGGCTGGATGTCAAGGTCAGCGGTGAACCGCCGCCGACCAAGACCTGGTGAGTGTACCTTCATTCGTCATTATCATCCATGCTCCTGTGCCAGCCTCAACCGGGTTCTACCAATAGCAATAATGTCGTCCGTCATCTCACCGCTCCACGACCGACACATCATCTTCCAGTCCTTGGGCGGCACTCGGTCACTGCCTTAACTCCACCTGTCAACACTGCGCCTTCAAAGGAGTCCTGCCCAACTCCATTTGAGTTCCATAATTCGCTTTCCGATATCGAAAACCTTCCTTCATTTCTAAGCTAAAATAGACTACAGAATTGATTTCCCTTCTTAACGTATCGATGGTATGGATTTGATTTATATTGAATCAGCCCAGAATTTGGCTACAACTTCCTATCAGGCAAATATGCGCAGCGTGACAAAATCCTGTCATCGCTTCATCTAGCGCCAAAACAAGACGTCATTTACCTCGTTTCTGCGCGAAACAATGCGAGGACAAAACTTCTCGCGCAGAGCGCTAGCCCGGATGGCGTAAGCTTACGTAGAAATGGGCCTATGAAAACCCTGAACATACTCAGAACTTTGTCGTATCATACATTGAAAATGGCGACGTTAAGGCTGTCTGTCACTGGAGCGGAGCGAGGCAGCTGAGCGGAGAAATGTGCAAATATTAACCAATAGAATCTAAACCCTGCTTCAGAGCTCCGCTCCTATATTGATTATTATTGGCACATTTCTCCGCTCCACTGCCGCACTCCGCTCCAGTTGACAGGCAGCCTAAAGCAAGTGATGATGGCAATTTGCCTTTGTCCGTGAATTAGGAACATTTACGCAAAAAAATCATTGAAAAAAAAAATACTACCTTAATCTTATTTTCTTCACTTCTCATTTTAAAACGAATTGTAGCAGTAACTATTAGCCAGACGAATATATTAATTTATTATTTTCTCTCCTCCCAGGTTCCACAACAAAGAACGTCTATCAACGCGCGACGACCTATCAGTCGACGTTGAAGACTACAGGACCAAGCTGTCCGTCATCGTAGCATCGCGCAAACACAGCGGCACTTATGTACTGAAGGCTGAGAACAGCAGCGGCAAGGATGAGGCCACCATACAGATTATCGTGTTGGATGTGCCCGCTAAACCTGAGGGACCGCTGAAGGTGAGTTAAAATTAACCAATGTCAATCAATCTGCCTTGCCTTTTCCCAACTTAGTTAGGGTCGGCTTCCAGTCTTACTGAATGCAGCTGAATACGAGTATTTTACATGGAGCGACTGCCTATCTGACTACAAACGAATGCAAATTTCCATGTCCATCAATTATTAGATTTATCATGTATAATATTTTGAATTCAGAACTGAGTACTTTATTATTCCGTGTGAACTATATAGAGCTGTAAAATTATTATCCTATCTTTCGTGCCTGCGACTTTAGCGACATTCCTCCCATTTTTTTAAAATAAATTACATTAAGTTAAAAGAGTATTAACAACTCTATATACTTCCAAGTCGATTGCGAGTGTCCGGTCTGCACCAAGCGCAAAGGGCAACTGATAGAAAGCCGACGACTGACGAAACACGAGGTTTGCAGAGGGAGATTAAGAACATAGTTTGTCTGTACGCTATATCATCACGTCAATGCCGGCTATTGCTGAAAACCAGCGCTGGGGCTCTGTCTCGCATAGGGTAGCAGCATAATGCTAAGCAATAGCCATTTTGCGTGGATGTGAAGCATATTTCCCCCCAAATTGTTTTTTTTTTTTCGTGTTTTTTCTCTGCGTCATGTTTACCGCAAATAAACGTATTTTCTTTCTTTTCTTTGCCTATAATTTTTGGGGCAAGAGTTTTGCAATCTAATCAAGAAATACTTATCCTTTATATATTTGAAAATGTACAGTAAAAACACTATACTTATTTATTCAACACCGCTTTTATGTCATCCCCAGATCTCAGACGTCCACAAAGAAGGATGCACACTCAAATGGAACCCACCACTAGACGACGGCGGCGCACCTATCGACCATTACCTCGTCGAGAAACTGGACACTGAGACCGGGAGATGGCTGCCGGCGCTCAAGACTAAAGACCCCAAGGCCGAGATTGAGAATCTCGTGCCGGGACACGAGTACAAGTTTAGAGTGTCTGCTGTCAATAATGAAGGAGTTTCTGAGCCTTTGGAGGCGGATCACTCGATTATTGCGAAGAATCCGTTCGGTGAGTCGAATCTGTCAAAATATTGCTTTGGGTTTTTTGTAGCTTTGTGTATTGACAAAAATATTTTGGTGTTTTCTTCAATGTTCACTGTTTAGTGAACCATAGAAAATTTAAAAGAATTAGGACTTTTTTTTGTTCCTTTCAAAGGCGTTAGGTCATCAAATTTTTCCAGTCATGATCTAACTAGATTGCAATTTCAATCCTACATAAATTAGCATAAATTAGTTATGTAAAGTAACGCTAAAGTTTAACCCCCCTTTTTATTTAAGTCGAAAAAAATTCAACCTATTTTTGCTCAGAAATCTACCAAAATTCAATAATATTCTAATTCTGTATTTCCCTCCCCAGACGAGCCCGGCAAAACTGGCACACCAGAAGTGCTGGACTGGGACAAGGACCACGTTGACCTTAAGTGGGAGAAGCCTCTCAAAGATGGCGGCGCGCCCATCACTGGGTACATCATCGAGAAGAGGGAGAAGGGGTCGCCCAAGTGGGTGAAGGCTTGCGAGGTGAGTCTACAAAACTAAATTGACATTTATGCTTTTTTTTAAAAGGAAAATGTAGTTTAGCAAATGGCGTTCTTTGATTTATGCTCGTGGGTAAAAAGTATGAAGTTATTCACTGAACTTAATAAAACAAGCTTTTTTTTAAATCCTACTTATAATTTTATAAACGCGGAAGTTTGTGAGTATGGATATCCTGTTGTTACTCTTTCACGCAAAAACTACTGAACGGATTTAGATTAAATTTGGCACAAAGATAGTTTATAACCTGGATTAACACTTAGGATACTTTTCATCCCAATATTCCCACGGGATTGAGACTTATGCGGTGAAACCGCGGAGCGCTGATAGTTGAATATAAATGTTCTCTATAATATTTCGTTGTAAAGCCAGCCCGTCCCATCTTTGATGTACTTCCTCCGGTGACGCCCTAAGCCGAGGCTCGTACCCCACAGAGGTTGCCCTTAGCGAGCGTTCACCTAGCTTTTTAGCTTAGTTTGTATGCCCCTGGCTGGAGGCTTTGAGTGTAGAGATAAACCACGATAACATGGCGCGCCCCTCTACTTTACTGTTTCAATGGGTCTAGTGACTAGACTCACGAATAAATAAATCCTCGGATTTATTTTTGTTTGATGGTCGTCTCAGTACGCACACAATGCGTTGTGAGTCTTGGTGGCGCTTTGTAAATACATTTCACAAATACTTTCAACCGTGTAGAATTTTGGAGGGGCGCGCCATGTTATCGTAGTTTATCTCTAGCAGCTTAAGGCAACCACAGGATGAACCGGTTAAATAGTCATGATCTCAGAGGTCAGCTATGAGATGCTCTACAAAATAAAAAAATCGTTGTAAAGGGGCGATTTTTAGGATCATATTGGGGCAACCACTATTTGGATCTGGGTTGTAATAAAAAAAAAATCCAATTAAATCACGGTTTACTGAGCCGTTTCATCGTAACTTGTTGTATTCGTGCCTATAACTGTTTCTCTTAAGAACGAAATAACATTATTTTATTTATTTATAGTTAATTTAAACGGTACAACACCAATTACATTAAAAAACAAACAATTATAACGTTGACAATAATTTAATTTAAAAGTAACGTAGAACAGTGGACTCCCTAGCATACTTTCTCTCACAGAACATCAGACATATACGCATAATTTTACTCCGTTCAACCGCAAACAGATCACATTCAGGGTTGGCAGTCAGAAGGGCATTTATCATCTTAACTAAGACAGACTGGGGATTCGGCTCTGGGTACAGTTTTAGATGATAATTGCGGAAACAGAAGGGACCACTAATGAGCAACCATGCTGTGTAGTTCTTACGCTAATGAACGAAGTATTTTTTTCACCTTATTTTTTTTTTGTGGTAAATTTCCAAATAACTTCTCCCGCTCTGGGTGGAGCGGGAGGGCGTGTTAGACTCTTACTGACTAAAACCCATCCGTGTTCCTTCAGTTGCCTGTATTGCCAGGGGCCACGGTAACCGTTTCGAACAAAACCGTAACCGTAACCTTACAATCTATTTCTTATTTTTCTCAGGTCGGACCCAACGACAACGAGAAGGCTACCGTCCCGAACTTAGACGAGGGCACGGAATACGAATTCCGTGTCAAGGCCATCAACGAGGCTGGACCTGGAGAACCTTCGGATGCCAGCAAGTCTGTCATCTGCAAACCTAGGAGACGTAAGTTTCAGACCCCACTACCAATATCAAGAATGGTTTATACATGTACTGACCTTTTAAAAAGTTTTTGTTAGACGCTAATGAGATTCGGATCGGGACGGATTCCACATCTTCACATCTGCATGGTTATCGATCTGAACAAATGCGTACAGTTTAGCTAAATGAGAGGAAAATATAACGGCGTCATTCGCTAATGTAGCTTTCCGAACACGTATAATTTATGATAAGTGTTAATAATAATTTATGAAGTGTTTATAATAAAATGCTTGTTGATTTTTTGCAATGAACTGTATTTCCAAAAGAGTTTATTTATGTTATGTGAGTTTACGAGAACAAAAATACATGTCACAGAGAGAAGATTCTACTAGAAGTAAATATGTTACATAAAAACTAGTATTAAAATTAAAAATTTTGCTAATGCAAATAAAATTATTTATATTTCGACTAGCTGCCCGGCCCGGCTTCGCACGGGTAGCATTAAGAACTTATTTACGGCGCACCTAACTACCTACCCTACCTACCCTACCTATCCTACCTACCTACCCTACTTACCCTACCTACCTACCCTACTTACCCTACCTATCCTACCTACCTACCTACCCTACTTACCCTACCTACCCTATCCTACCTACCTACCCTACCTACCTACCTACCCTACTTACCCTACCTACCCTAACTATCCTACCCTACTTACCCTACCTACCCTACCTATCCTACCTACCTACCCTACCTACCTACCCTACTTACCCTACCTACCCTACCTATCCTACCTACCTACCTACCCTACTTACCCTACCTATCCTACCTACCTACCCTACCTACCCTACCTACCTACCTACCCTACCTACCTACCCTACTTACCCTACCTACCTACCCTACTTACCCTACCTATCCTACCTACCTACCTACCCTACTTACCCTACCTACCCTATCCTACCTACCTACCCTACCTACCTACCTACCCTACTTACCCTACCTACCCTAACTATCCTACCCTACTTACCCTACCTACCCTACCTATCCTACCTACCTACCCTACCTACCTACCCTACTTACCCTACCTATCCTACCTACCTACCTACCCTACTTACCCTACCTATCCTACCTACCTACCCTACCTACCTACCTACCTACCTACCTACCCTACTTACCCTACCTACCCTACCTACCCTACCTACCTACCTACCCTACCTACCTACCCTACTTACCCTACATAAACCTCACGGAGCCCGAGATCTTTCCAACGAATGCAAAACCGTGGAAATCGGTTCGTGCGTTCTGGAGTTATAGCGTCAGGAAGGAAAACCCGACTTATTTTTATATAGTAGATTATTCTTAAACAACGTGGCTTCTTCAAGAACAACTAAATATCTCGAGTGTATGATCAACACTTTGGCACACAAAACTTTTGGCCTCCCAAAAACGATAATTTTTCTTTATCTACTATCCTGTTTTATATATATACGTATTCTTCTTCCAGTGGCTCCCAAGATCGACCGTCGTAACCTACGCAGCATCAAGGTTCACGAAGGAGAACCCATCTCCCTGGACGTCAAGGTTTCCGGAGAACCCGCGCCTGAAGTCACGTGGACGCTCAACGGCAAGTCCGTTCTCAGCGGCAGTGGATTGAAATGTAAGTAAACGTAATAATACAGTAATGTAAGACTTATTAATTTTAAAATAGGAAAATCGTCTACTTTTACAATGTTTGTAAATATTTGAGCACCATGTATCTATCACATAATTAAATTATCTGTAGCTGCTTCATTTTTAATTCTTTTTACCCATTTATGGTATAGCAATTTTATTCTAGGTCCATCGTCTTCACATATAATTATTTAAATAATGTACGTACTTATGCAAACTATTGTAAAGCATTTTAAAAGAGTAACTAACGGTGGAGTTTCTTGCCCATTCTTCTCCATACGAAAACTACCTTTTGGAAGGGGCGACTAGAATCTTAACATGAATACTTTCCGCCGTAAAACCAGCGTCAAACATAACTGCGAACCGAACCGAAAACGTGTTAAGTTTGTATTTGGTATAAATTCAACTACCTACTACGAAACGCTACAATGTTTTTTTTTTAATTTTAAATATGCTATATCGTCCTCTTACCGACAAAGTGTCTCTTCCTTTTAATGTCCTAAAGCATGGTAATGCTTGCACACTTTGCTAATCAAGTTTGTGCTCAGCAACATCATATTTTTCGGGCTTCACGTAAGAATAATTGTCAAGTTATTCTGAACGTCTTGTTATCTATTTTGTTGCTTTGTTATTAGTTCACAGATTGAATATAATTCTCTTTGTATTTCAGTGATAAACGTACCTTACTTGAGCAAGTACCAGCACGCGAGCCCGCGTCGCAAGGACTCCGGCACGTACAAGATACAGGCCGTCAACAAGTACGGACAGGACACCGCCGAGCTCGAGATTATTGTCACATGTAAGTACAGTATTTCAATTTTCTTAATGCCCTCGGGTATCATCGGATTTCCGAATACAAACGAATGCAAATTCCATGTCCAAAAATTATTAGATTTATCGTGAATAATAATTTTAATTCAGAACTAAGTACTTTATTGTTGTTTTGTTTTGATTTCCGTGTGAACTATATAGAGCTGTAAACTATTTTCCTATCTATCGTGCCTGCGACTTTAGCGACTTTCCTCCCATTTTTTAAATAAATTACATTAAGTTAAAAGAGTATTAACAACTCTATATACTTCCAAGTCGATTGAGAGCGTCCGGTCTGCACTAAGTGCAAAGGGCAACTGATAGAAATCCGGCAAACACGACGAAACACGAAGTTTGCCGAGGAACATTAAGAACATAGTTTATCTGTATTTTTATAATCCTCCGAAGATTTATGATGATTAACCGGCAAAGTAAGAAGTCAATATCAGAAAGTAGAATTAATATTACAACGTCAACTTCGGAAATTTCTGTCATTATTTTAAAAACTAATGAGCATATAGTTTGATGAAATCGTATATAATGATGGGTCAACTTGTGCGATACTTGCGTTTTAGCAGTGATTAAGGTTGAAAATATAGTAAGTCGTAACAATGCATTTAATGGTTTAATTGGACGCATAAAATCGCGTACTAACAGAAAATTTAAGCCATTTTAAATAATGGCCATACTTAACCATGATTACCATGGACAGAATGCTTAAATATTTAGAAAATTAAGGAAAATTCCTTCTGATCTATAAAATACAATAGAAGGGGATATATCTAGTAACCTGTTCTGCTTAGCTATTTCTAAAGAGTCTTAAAAAAAAACCCTGAAAGAAATCAACACGTGTTCCACCTCTCAACGAGGCATCCGCAGGATGACGATTGACTTGTCTTTTTTTTTAAGACTCTTTAGAAATAGCTAAGCAGAACAGGTTACTAAATAAATGCACTTCTATTGTATTTTATAATGGATTTCCGCAACCTCACGCCTGAATCAATTAACTATCTTGAAAATCTATGTTTTTCTCCCTTTAGCTAAACCCGACAAACCCGAGGGACCGCTAGAAGTGTCAGACATCCACAAAGACGGATGCACACTCAAATGGAAGCGGCCCAAGGACGACGGCGGTGAACCGATCGACGCGTATCTTGTTGAGAAGTTCGATCCCGAGACCGGCTCGTGGGTGCCCGTGGGCAAGACTCACGGCAATGTACCGGAGATGGAGGTAAGATAAACTTTTGTAGGATTACATAGATTTAGTCTCCAAAAGTCTCCTGAGGCCGTATTATAAAGTATAATCTGTAAATGTGTATTGTATGTAATTTTTTTAAGTGAAAACTTATTTAGGCGCGTTGGGTATTTTTTAGATGGGACGCGACATGGTAACGCAATTTACCGACACCGTAGAGTAAAAGACATCAACGCGTTGATTACTGCGGTGCCGATTTTTTTTATTTTTTTTGTGAAATTCCTTTAATTTGTGCAGAATAAAAGATTTTGTTTTCTTTGTTGTCTATATATTTATATAGGTATATATAAAAATCAATCGAGCGTTAGTTTTGCAAAAACTCGAAAATAGCTCGACCGATTTGTTTTTTTTTTTCGTCTCTATACTGCTTAGTAATTAGTTAAGGAAAGAAGAAAATTAAGAAAAACCCAACGGAATAGCCGAAAAATCGAAAAACTAAATTTTGTCTCACGTGGTACGAAGTTCACCGTGTCATCTAGTTATCATAATTCAGTTGTGAAAAAGGGACGTATCCCTCTCGCAGTGGAAAAATTATGGCATTAAACCTGAGTCATCTTGAAAAAGGCTCCACTTATCAAGTTAGTTTATAATTTAATGCTGTTATTTTGCTAACGAAATTACAGTTTTTGACATAGCTAATACTTTTGTTATGCTCGTTAATTTCTATTATTAAGAAATAACTTGAAAAAAATCGTTATATTCAACAACAGTTCTGAGGAAATAAGTCTAGATTTCATTCTAAAACTTTCAATATTTTAGAGCTTTTTTTGTCAAAAGTTGTGAGCGTTTAAACGATCTGGAACTGGGTTTAAAGATACTAGTTTAACTTCCATTTACATTATTTTATCAATTGAAAACATTATGAGGAAATCGGCATGCCTGAGATATGTTTCTCGACGGCATTTGAAGCCAAGTCAGAGGCGCATGGATGGCATAAAAACTCTGACACCAACCGTAATCCGATCCGGCCTGTCTCTTGCTCTCCTCCACCAGCAACGCCCAAAGTCCGTAACCCACAGAGGGTGCCCTTAGCGTGCAGTCGCTTAGTTTCTAAGTTTTATGCCCTGGCTGGAGGCCTTAATTTATTGAGGCAGCCACAGGAAAGTCCGGTTAAGCAGCCGACAACGTACTAAGTTGACCTGCAAGATGCCATTTATAAAAAAAAAGTCACCAACACGAGAAAGAAGGAAGATTGTAGAGATTAGATCGGAGCCATTTTAAAACCTCGTTGTATCGTAATCGATAGTTATGATAATTTTTGTCCTTATCAGGTCGACGGCCTTATCCCTGGTCACGAGTACAAGTTCCGCGTGAAGGCGCTGAACAAGGAAGGCGAGTCGGAGCCACTGGAGACATTCGGCTCTATCGTCGCCAAAGATCCGTTCAGTAAGTTTATTAATATCTCTTTATATCTGGCCATTAATATAGCATATTTTTCAGCATTTGTTTGATATGAAATGGCTCGCATATGCACTGACCTGTCCTGTCTTTATTTGAACGCGTAGCCTTGTCGCAGTTTAGGATCAAATATTATTACTAAGAGCGTTTATTCTGAAGGTGGGCAACGTCGCAAATAGATGTCAAATATTTCGCTCTTTTGATTAATTTGGCAATATTACTGTATGGAAATAAGAAATGTGGCTAACTAGCGAACTAGAATATTAATGAATTGCAATTATAACAATGAATTTGATGTTGTAACCGTTTTAAGTGTAAAAAAGGCGTTTGGAAAGTTTCCAAATACTTTTTTTACATCTAAAACTAAATTTTCGGTGTTATGATATTAATTATTGAATTTCATAATCAATATTTTAGTTCCCTAGTTAGCCACATTTCTTAATTCCATACAGTAATATTGCTAAATTAATCAAGATAGGTAAATTTGACAGCTATTTACGATGTTGCCAACTTTCAAAATAAATCCTCTTAATACTGATACTGTTTTCTTGACCTGAACATAAATTAATACTGAAGTATCGTACCGCATATACAAAAAAAAACCTGTCCAATCCGAAAGGGGCACATAGGTACTGCAATAACGTTACCGTTTTTATTTGTTATAAATTATTTTTGCAAATAAATAGTTATTGCTATTTTAAATACATATTTTTTGTACCAAAATTACCCCAAATCCGTAAAAAAATTGCAAATTTTCAACAGGGGTCATAAGTTATGACTTGTAGACATCCGCTAAATGACAGCCGCCCGCACCCCATGTAATAACTCGGTACAATACCCCATTAAAAAAAATGTGACACTTATTTTTTTTTTTGAAGTGAAAACTTCTTTAGGCGCGTTGGGCATTTTTTAGATGGGAAAAAACAATTGAACTCGCGACACCGTTACCGACACCTCATTAAAAGTATTCCCTGCATAGTAAAATTGATCAAGTTTTCACTTCTGTCGGCACTCCCGGAGTGCCACTGTTTTCTGAAATTTACCAGATAAATAGACTCTCAGTATGATACCTAACAACAACCCTCACGGAGTGAATAGAATTTTTTTTTACATGTTGTATAATTATTTAATACCGTCATCCTATTTTTTGCGTCATTATTTTTACCCACCAAATTACAGCTTAGAACAGATTTATTCGTCAGTATGTTACGAACCGACAGATAGCCCCATTGCCTCAATTTGTAATTACCACATTATTGTTATTTCTTTCCTCTTCTTCCAGCGACCCCCGACGCGCCCGGCACGCCCGTCCCCGACGACTGGTCGGCCAGCCACGTGGACCTCAAGTGGGAGCCGCCCCTTGCGGACGGAGGCTCGCCCATCATCGGGTACATCATCGAGAAGAAGGACAAGTACAGTCCTCTGTGGGAGAAGGCTGTCGAGACTCATACACCCACACCTTCCGGCACTGTCAATGGGTAAGTTTGTCCACAGTTGGAGAAAACACCAAAGGCTTCTAGCTAAGAAAGGTTTTATTTTCTGGACGTCTTCTGTAAGATGACGACCGATGATGTGACCGATATCTTGTGTATGTGGATGGCTTACTATACATAGTATTGTGGAGTAATCAATCAAGCTCAACCCTAAATATGGATTTAGAATTGATAGGTGTTAATCTCTAAACTAAATTTTAATGAAGATGCGGTGAACAAACGGCCTTACTGTTTGTCCACCGCACCGTGAACGAGACGTCAATGTGAACGAGATGACGACGCTAAGTAGTGACAGTACATTTACTATGGCTGCGTCGTCTTGTTTCTCGTTGACGTCCCGTTCACGGTGCGGTAGACAAACAGTGTAAGGCTGACCAGAGCTTTGCTAAGAAGCGGCGCGGTAAATAAGGAAAAAAAAATCACGAATCTGCGTATTTTTTCAAAATTAATTAATTCTGTTACTGGATTTTTCTCTCGTTTCTACGCGCTGTTTAAGAAAATAATTAATAACATTTATGGTCTGCTTGCGCATTGGTCTAGATTCTGGGATTTAACTAAATCTCAGCATAATTAACAATTTTACAAACTTTTTGAAATAGAGTACAATGCTCTCTTTAACACCAAACTCTTGTAGGCCTACGTTCTAAATAATTACAACCAATTTATTTTTTAAAGAAATTACTTATATTTATACCTCTTCTTCCAGCTTAATCGAAGGCAACGAGTACCAGTTCCGCGTGATCGCCATCAACAAAGCTGGCCAGTCGAAACCTTCGGAAGCCAGCAAGAACTTCCTGGCCAAGCCGCGGTTCTTAGCACCGAAGATCGACAGGCGTCATCTCAGAGATGTCACCATCTCTGCTGGGTCTACGCTGAAGTTGGAGGCTGCGATCACTGGAGAGCCTGCGCCAGCTGTTGAATGGAGGTGAGCAGACAGAAAGGGTTCATGCTGTTTTAAAGAATATGATAGTACCGATAATGGGACACATAAATATGTGGCGACCAAAAATAGGACTTTCATATATTAACTTTTTGCTATTATTTTCTTTATAGAACCTTGAAACAAAGGGATTCTGTCTTCATTTCTAAAGTCATGATATGACGACAAAAGGGATTTTTGGATACAGTAATATTTGGTTATTTTGAAAGTGGTATTAACTGTATTGTCTCTACGTGATATATCCCGGGAAATGTTGTGAAAAACCTATGTGAAAAACGGTTTAGGATACTCTAACTTGTAATTTATGACGGCGTTAGCTATAGTTTGACCGAAACCGCTGTACCGTTCTGAAGGTATATACGCAGCTCATGGGACGGTAGTGCAAGCTAATCATTCGACGACGCTCACGGCGTCCGTCCCCCCGCTTCACCATGCATTCCTAAGGCGCGGTACAGTAGCGGTCTCGGTCAAACTATAGTGCAGATATTTCTGGAAAGGCCATACCTCGCATGACTTAAAGATAAAATTTTCTGTTAAATACTAAACCAACCGTTTTTCCCTCTAGATACCAGAACATGCCTCTCCGTCCATCGAAGGCGGTAATGATCGACAGTCCCGAATACTTCACGAAACTGGTGATCCGTCCCGTTCGTCGGGATGACTCGGGAGAATACACTGTGTCCGCAGTCAACTCGAGCGGCAAAGATACCGTGAACATCAACGTAACGGTCACTGATAAGCCGCTGAAACCTGAAGGACCACTGCAGGTAAGAATACTATTTGCACTTAGAATTAGAACTTCAAATTAGAGGTTTTGAGAAACCGTGTAGTACTGGACGCTTGGTAGATCTATCGCACAGTTAAACTGTTGTTATAAATCTTGGGATAAGGCTATGATCAGCTGGGGCTGGGGTTGGCTGGACCCCGACTTGCGAGTTGTAGGTCGTGGGTTCGAACCCAGGTCAGCACTTAACTTTGTGTAAATTCATGTAATTTCATCACCACTGCTCTCAAGACACTGGCATGTCCTAGAACCAAAAAAATCGAAGACATGTGACATCTATCAACCCGCACTGGGCCTGCGTGGTAGATTATAGCCTACTCTCTCTCGGATAAGGCCTGTGTCCCAGCAGTGGGAACATTATAGGCAGATTAAACTATGCTTATGCTTGTCAGAAAACGATCTAATCTGACCTCCCCATATACACCTAAAAATATTTTTAAACTTAATTTCTACAGTCTTAACTCTATAATTAAAAGTACCAATAGTCCAATTTTGATCGTATGCCTTTTTTTTTGAGTGGGAAATTTTCAAATAACTTCTGCTGCTCTGGGCGGAGCGGGAGGGCGTGTCAGACTCTTACTGACTAAAACCCACCCGTGTCTTCGGTTGCCATGTTACCGGGGGCCACGATCTCCCTTTAGGATTTCTTCGCAACCCCGGCAGTTGACCGTATGCCTGGCTTTCCAACTTATTTATTTATTATTTTTGTATCGCTTCTGATGACCAGAACTTCAACATAACTCTCCTAGACCATGTCCTATTCAAAACGAAGCATGGCATGTAATTAAATAATTTTTTTTTTGTTCGGAAAACCGGAAAAGTAAAATGTATTCATAATTTTGATTTTAAATCATTTTATTAAATTACATTTACATCCACTTTAAATTAATTTATCCATTATATTCTTAATTATAATCTGCATCTTGATGCCCTCTGTCGGCGCGACCGCGTATTCAAGGTCACCGAATGAAAAGTTCGAACGATCGTGTATTCGCACGTCAATCGTTTTAAAATAGGACGCGGGGCTAGACACAAAAGTCTCAATAACTTCACCTATCTAAAACTTGATTGAGACCTCTACTTTGGGTACTGCAGCAAACCAACACTTCTCTTTAATCCTTCCATCTTTTCCCCTAGATCTCGGACGTCCACAAAGAGGGCGCTACCCTCAAGTGGAAGCGGCCGAAGGACGACGGCGGCACTCCCATCGAGTACTACCAGGTCGACAAGCTGGACACCGACACCGGGTGCTGGGTACCTTGTGCTCGCTCCGATGAGCCTAGTAAGTACAGAACACTACGTAGAAGATACTTTTATTTATTATGTGACGTCAGCAAGTCTTGGCGAAGTAAATTTTTGAACTGATAAGCGCATTGTTGTCATTATTTCTTCCTCGTCTGAAAACACAATAAGCGATTTTATCAATGTAAAATGAACGAATAAATGATTGATTTGGAAATCTAACACAGGGTGGCAGGGGCATCGACGCGAAAACTATTACCATGGATTCAGTACATCATTCTGAAGCCCACTGCGTTGAATTTCTTCGTCGGTTATTTTAAAAATAAATCAGCTGTTCCATACATTTTGACCGCGTTGGTATTGCACTTTTCTATGAAACAACAGATTTCTTTTTTTTTAATAACCGGTGAAAAGTTTCAATGCAAGGGGATCAGGATCATATACTGAATCCATGGTAACAGTTTTCGCCTCGATGTCCCTGACACCCTGTATAGTTAAAGCAATGTCACGTAAAATTTATTCGGAGAGGCAACCGGATGGCGAATGGTAATCTGGGTCTTGAAGTGATCCGAACCCCCTCGTGCCGTCCGAATGGACCCCAAATGGGGTCCATTCGGACGGGGGCGGAGATTCGGGGGATGGGGGCAAAACTTTTTTTATTTTTATTGACATGTTATTCAAATTTTAAGCTCTAATAAGTGCATGGAATTTGTGTAGAACATAAATTTAATGTAACTTTTACGATTTCCGCGGCGCACGCCAATAAAGCTCCTACTCGGCATGATGTTTTCTGATATCTTCAACAATAATCGTCAAATTTCAGTCCTGCAGTCATATGTGTTGTCTTTAAACGTTCAACAAATATATCCGCGATGGCATATGTCTATCTTCTAAGGATGACCTATAGTATCCATTATTATCTTTCAAATTATGATAAAAATGTATTTGTTATTTCCGAAGCTATTTTGACCGGTATAATATTATTCCTTATCAAAAAAAATATGTTATTTAAATTGGGCATTTAATTTAGATTAAAATATGCCTTGACTTCATATGATTTAAATAAATAGTTTAAAATCTATCATAGATTCAAAATTACGCGTAACAAAATAATTATGGCTGGCGTTAACGCGGGCGCAGCGGTAGCAGTCAATGACCTTTTCCTCGGCTATTAGGTATGTAATCCCGGTAGTACGTTCCCGCGGGATATTTTGCGACAGCTAGTATCTTATAATAGCCACTCTCTGTTTAGGTAATATTATAATTCTTAGTCCTATCTACGTTATCACCATCAACATCATACCTATCTACTTACCAAAATATTAATCATAACTCCCTTTACAGAAGTCGACGTGACCGGTCTAACTCCTGGCAAGGAGTACAAGTTCCGTGTCGCCGCTGTGAACTCGGAGGGCGAGTCGGAACCACTCGTCGGCGAACAGTCGATTGTTGCCAAGAATCCGTTCGATGAACCTGGTAAGTGTGGAATCTAGGAATAGGAGTATTGCGCATGGGGATTTAAAAACCACATTGATACATTTCTGAAGTTATTACATTACAAAAATATATCAGTATAAGCGGCAGAACCAGCGCGCTGGTCTGTGGATGGGTGACCATCTTAACATACCGATACTCCTCTGTGCCTCGGAAAGCACGTAAAGCCGTTGGTCCCGGCTGTCATTCGTGGATCTTTGACAGTCGTTACGGGTCGTCAGAAGCCCGAAAGTCTGACAACTAGTCTTACCTAGGGGTATCGTAATACCCAGTTACTGGGTTTTGGAGATCAGTACCCTAATTGCGCAATACAACACAACCATAATCTGTTTCGATTTGAAACAGATTGCTAATTCATTGCTTTATAAGTTTGATAAAAAAATCTGTCAACAACGTAAATAACGCAATGAATGTTGGTGAACTGACAGAATGAAATATAATGAGGCATAATTGTTTACGAAAATAAGTTACGCAATTAGGGTACAGATAGGCAGTTGCCCAATGTAAAATACGGTATTCAGCTGCATCCGGTTAGACTGGAAGCCGACCCCAACATAGTTGAGAAAGGCTAGGTGGATTGATTAATTTTGATAAGCGGCAAAACTGGTAGACCACTTATTTTTCCAACTTTTATTTCTTCGACAAAACTTACCATCTTTCCTCCCACAGGTGCCCCCGGAACCCCGTCAGTCACCGACTGGGACAAGGACCACGTGGACCTCAAGTGGACCCCGCCCCGCGAGGACGGAGGCGCGCCCATCGAGGGCTACATCGTGGAGAAGAAGGACAAGTTCGGCAACTGGGAGAAGGCGCTCGAAGTACCCGCGGATAAGACCACGGCTACAGTGCCTGATCTGATTGAGGGACAGACTTATGAGTTCAGGTTGGTGCATTTTAGATATAAAATTATACTCAAACACTTGATACTTTATTGCGTCCTACAATGTTTTGCAAGATGGTTTTTATCTACATAGATCCTCTCGACAAGTAGACTAAGGCTGCTTGTCTACTGGAGAGGAGGGAGGCAGTGGAGCGGAGAAATGTGCCAATATTAACCAATAGGACCGGAGCTCTGAAGCGAAGTTTAGATTATATTAGTTAATATTGGCACATTTCTCCGCTCCGCTGCCTCACTCCGCTCAAGTAGACAGGCAGCTTAAGAGAGAGTATATTTTTTAGATATATTTCAAATCCAATGAGGGTTTTCATGAAAATTCACGCTACCAGTTGGCGGCACTTTGACAAGAGGTCTTCCATTTCGATAATAAACATAAAATATATGATGACATACATCATTCGTTTCATTCATTCGGTCAGTCACGACTACAGAAAATATAGGTGCTTTGACACTTTTGACAGGTGCGGACCCGACGCCTCAGTGCTGCTAACTAATGAACGTCATTTCCGAAAACTCTCATTCCAAATTCGTATTGCACCGATATTTTTGTTAATTATGAAAGGTGAATCTCCGTTTCAACAGCATCGAAATAAAATTCAAATGCAGAGTGATATTTTTGATCGAGTTTAATAACTGGAAAACGAGAAGGTTTTTCAAAACGCTTAACTGTGATTGCAGTTGTTAGAAAACATTCGAATTTTGCCTGGAGTTCCATATCAAAGAGTCACCTTTTATCGAATTATTTTGCAGTGTGATACAAAGAATAGAGATTGATCTTTTTTTTACTTCCCCAGGGTCCGCGCCGTAAACAAGGCTGGCCCAGGTGAGCCAAGCGACAGCACACACCCGATAGTCGCCAAGCCAAGGAACCTTGCGCCCAAGATCGACAGGGCCAACCTTATCGATATCAAGATCAAGGTCGGACAGAAGTTCGGGTTCGATGTTAAGGTCAGTACCGCAATTTTGTTTTAATAATTTAAGAAAAATAAATGTTTTGTTGTGTGTTTTTTTTATAAAAATATTTTAAAATGCAAATAATAAGTATTGAATATGAAATAAAGGATAATAATAATTTAATTAAGTATTAATTTTATTTATAGGCAGTGTCAAAAAAATTTTGTCCGTCTTGTAGATTATTAAAAAAATATTGAACACGTATTTTTTTTCTTTTTAGACATAATCTTAAGATTACAGCGATACATTGAGTTAAAATGTGGCATGACGTCACGTCATGCTAGATTTAATAGTGCGTTGTGATTTAATAGACTTGAATGCGTGTTTTCTAAGTTATTTTTATTAATATGATAAAGCAGAAAATACGTGTCTAATATTTTTTTATTATCTGAAAGACGGACTAAATAGATTTTCTTTTTTTTTACCTAGGCAACTACCGTATTGTGTGGAAAAGGGATAGGGAGGTATTTGCACTGCAGTGAGACAATACAGACTAGTTAGGGTAGAAATACTAATTTCTGGGGACTTTTTAAATAAAATGTTTAAAAATTGCTCGGCATGGGCTTATTGTTGTTTCGTATAATATCAATCGTGTCTTTTTTTCTTTTTTTATAAGAGTCTGTGATTTTCATAAGACTTTAGTAATGCGCAGGAGTGTATTGATGTTATATTCCATTCATAAAATTTTCTTAATAATCCAAGCGTGGAAAGAAATGCGAGTATATTGATTACAAAGATTACCGTTGTATTTAATTACTTATCATACAACTGTCTCATGTATTTTAACTGTCCACGCTCACTCGGAAAGTAACGCATCGGTAAGACCATCAGAAATTATCAATATCAGTCAAATAATAAAACAAACCTCTAAGAAATCACTTCAATTCCTTCCAGGTATCCGGAGAACCGATGCCAGAAACAAAATGGTTCCTCGCCAAGAAGGAGGTCAAATCGGGCGGCGATACCAAAGTGCAGCATTCAGATTACAACACTAAGCTTAACTGCAAGTCTGCGAGACGTGGTGACAGTGGAAGGTACACAATTACTGCGGAGAACGTTAACGGCAAAGATGTGGCTGAGGTTGAAGTTATTGTGTTGGATGTGCCCAGCCCACCTGGAGGACCGCTCAAGGTTAGTAGATTTTAAATATAAAGGAGCTAGCAAGACTGAAATGCCTGTACTACATACCATAGTTTGTGGCAGACGCGTTCGAATAATGTGGGAGAAAGAAGATACGGCACTCTTAAATGAGTTTTAGAAATCCTAAACTAAATATTGACCGTCATATGTGTGCATTTTTAACCACGACTGCCGCGCATGGTGGCGTTTCGTATCTATTATATAGCTAACCTATATCTGAGGACTAATTAGCAATACTTTTGAAGCCATCAAATGTGGATTACAGAATAGGAATAGTATAGGAACGCAGAATTCAAAGGACGCGCACACTTTGGATGCGCTTTCGTACGAATTTCACTTGCACACGTACCAACACGCACGAATGATCCCGACCTTCCAAGTACAAAGGGAGCGCGCAGAGTGCGGCGACTTAGTCGTACGTATACGTACATCTAGTTTCGACGTCCGAAAACAATCCGAACTTGTTGGGATTTGTTCTATTTGACAAAGAAAAACGTATTCAGTGTGCGCGCTCAATTCGTACGAAAACGCGGCCTTACTGGGTGTTTGGATTTGAATAGCGTTCATGCATTCCTTAGTACAATACGACCGATATAACTGGGCAGGTCTGAACATTGGCACTACGAACTTTCACGCACGTCCTCTCACTCACACTCGCCTCAAGTCACCTTTTAGTTCTTAAAGAATGTTATTGCGCAGCCTTCTGCGCGAAGTTCGGATCTGCCGAGTTATATCAGCCGTACTGTAGATCATTTAAAAATAAAAACCATTTCAATCCGCAATCAGTGACCTCTGAATAAAGTGTAAATATACAAAAAGATTACACCGATCAGGTTGTTAGCGATGTAAAAAAAGTGATATAAATAATGTCGACGTTAGAAAGAAAGAAAGAAAAAGTATTTATTGAGACTCGCACAGGAAATCTCAAATTAAACTAAAAAATACTCATAAAAAAATAAAAACAAAGTAAAATTTAAATAAAAGCAGAAAGTCCTGTACGAGGCCAAAAGGCTCCTATCTCAACATGATGCTACGACATTTAAAAATAAATGTCTCAGCGCTGGTATTCTGATAGGGCCCGCAGTGATGTCACGGATAGTTATGTACAGAAATAAATACTAAATATTAAAACGTTACAAAAATAATACGGTCACAGTCTCCACACACTTTGTATTATCTCACTTATGAATACTAATACTAACCAAATCTTATGAAAAAACTATAACTATGAAGTCTTCCCCAGGTTTCCGACGTCCACGCCAACGGCGCCAAGTTATCCTGGAACCCGCCCGCAGACGACGGCGGCCAGCCCATCGACAAGTACGTGGTGGAGCGCATGGACGAGGCCACAGGACGATGGGTCACTGCTGGAGAAACGGACGGGCCTAAGACCAGCCTTGCTGTGGAAGGGTTGACGCCTGGACACAAGTACAAGTTCAGAGTGCGCGCTGTTAATAGGTGTGTATGGGTTTATATATTTAGTTAATAAAAATTGAGGTTCGAATGTCAACTTGGTTAAAAAACTTATCTTTCATAGTTTTTTTTATTGGTCAAGGAATGCATGGTATTTAAAACATATCACCGAAAAAACACTTTAACGCTGCCTGTCCACTGGAGCGGAATGAGACAGCAGAGCGGAGAAATGTGCCAATAGGAGCGGAGCTCTGAAGCGGAGTTTAGATTCTATTGGTTAATTTTGGCACATTTCTCCGCTCCGCTGCCTCGCTCCGCTCCAGTGGACAGCTAGCCTTAGCCCCGTATAAATAAACTAAGGTCACCTTTTATATTTGCCTAATTCATAGTATAAAATTAAGATGTCACCATTTCGTTAATATTTTGAGAGTTGTACAAAAGTGAATACTCAGATGAGATCATCTTAATAAAACAGGCATTAATGATAAATGTGTAATTATATTTCAGTTCCTATTATTCGTAAACACTTTATCTTATTTCCGACAGGCAAGGAAAATCTGAGCCTCTCACGACCCCACACTCGACCGAAGCGAAGAATCCGTTCGACATCGCCGGGAAACCTGGCACACCCAAGATCAAGGACTTCGACAAAGACTTCGTGGAACTGGAGTGGACCAGGCCCCAGACCGATGGTGGAGCACCCATCAGCGGCTACGTCATCGAGAAGAAAGACAGATTCGCCCCAGATTGGGAAGAATGTGCCCAGATCGAGGGAGATGTCACTACTGGCAAAGTTCCAGACCTCATTGAAGGAAATACTTATGAGTTCCGTGTTCGCGCTGTCAACAAAGCCGGCAAAGGTGAACCCAGCGATGGAACAGCACCACATGTTGCAAGACCCAAGAATCTACCACCGAAGATTGATAGGAACTTCATGTTCGATATCAAGGTTAAAGTTGGACAGAACTTCGACTTGGACGTACCAGTCGTCGGTGAACCTACTCCTACCAAGGAATGGTTTAACGGTGACAATCTTGTCATGAATTCAGACAGGATTAAAATTGTCAGTGACGCACACAGCACCAAAATTCGCGTTATTGACGCTAAGAGGGCTGACAGTGGAGTCTACACTCTTAAGGCTAGGAATATCAATGGTACAGACTCAGCTACAGTAAAGATTACTGTCATGGATGTGCCAACACCGCCCGAAGGTCCTCTTCGCGCCGATGACATCACCAAGTCAGGCTGCACACTCCGATGGAAGCCACCAAAGGACGATGGCGGTGCCGAAATCACGCACTACGTCGTTGAAAAGATGGACCAAGAAAACATGCGCTGGATCCCAGCCGGTGACGTCCAAGGTTGCAGCATCAGAATCGACCATCTTATCGACGGACACGACTACAACTTCAGAGTTCGCGCTGTCAACAAACACGGCGAATCACAGCCTCTTGTTGGCCACGAACCAATCACAGCCAAGGATCCCTACGGTACTCCAGACAAACCTGGAACTCCTGTCGTCAAAGACTGGGACAAAGACCATATGGATCTCGAATGGGTTCCGCCGAAAAAAGATGGCGGATCACCTATTACCGGCTACGTTATCGAAGCTAAGAAGAAATATGGACCTTGGGAAGTCGCTGCGACTGTACCAGGAAACACGACAACCGCTACCGTACCAAACCTTCAAGAGGGTGAGGAATACGAGTTCAGAGTCATTGCTGTCAACAAGGCCGGAAATGGAGAACCCAGTGATGGTTCAACACCGCAAGTGGCTAAAGCCAGGTTCTGCGCACCACACTTCGACAAAATGCTGTTGGCAGACAAGACTGTTAAGGCTGGCCAGAGGATCCAATACGAGATCCCGATAGAAGCTTCGCCTAAACCAACAGTCGAATGGCAGATCAACGGAAAAGTTGTTCATCCATCTGACAGAATTGACATACAGATTCTACATAACAGGGTCATATTAGACATTCCATTCTCTGTCCGAGCTGACGGAGGCGTTTACAAGTTGACCTTGAAGAACGACCTAGGAGTATGCTCTGCTGCTGCTCAAGTAACTGTCCTCGACAAACCTTCACGACCTGAGAAACCTTTGGTTGTATCTGACGTCACTAAGGACTCTTGCTCCTTATCATGGAAGATACCTTTGGATGATGGTGGATCACCGATCCTCCACTACGTTATTGAGAAAATGGATCTGTCTCGTGGCACCTGGTCCGATGCTGGCATGAGCACCTTCCTGTCACACCAAGTAACCAGATTAATCCACATGAAGGAATATCTGTTCAGAGTAAGCGCAGTAAACGCTATTGGTCAATCTGAACCTTTGGAGTTAGACCGTGCTATTGTAGCTAAGAACGAATTTGATGAGCCAACTGCACCTGGCAAACCTAAGGCTACTGACTGGAGCAAGTCCCACTGTGATCTTGAATGGGATAAACCTAAGTCAGATGGTGGATCACCTATCACCGGATACATCATTCAGAAGAAGGAGAAGGGCAGTCCCTACTGGGTAAATGCTGTCCATGTTCCTCCGAGCAAGACTAAAGCTTCGGTCCCAGACCTTTCTGAAGGACAAGACTATGAATTCCGCGTCATTGCTGTCAACCAGGCCGGCCAATCAGAGCCCAGCGAGCCTTCTGACATTGTCACAGCTAAAGACAGATTTGTTGCTCCTAAGATTCTTACACCGCTTAGAGAGATCCGCATCAAGGCTGGACTTATTTACCATATGGATGTTGACTTCATTGGAGAGCCTACTCCTGAGGTTACATGGACTTGTGATGGTAAACCTGTGGTTGCTAATGAAAGGACAACCGTCACCATTGTTGGTCACCATACTATCATCCATACAGTAAACTGCAAGCGATCAGACGCTGGTAAATACACTCTGAAATTAAAGAACGATTCTGGCACAGATGAAGGCAGCTTCGAGGTTATTGTTCTCGATGTACCCGGAGCACCTCAACCACAATTCGTATACGAAGAAATCACAGCGCAATCTGTCACGTTGTCATGGAAACCACCTAAGGATAACGGAGGCAGTGAACTTACTGCTTACGTCATCGAGAAGCGTGATCTCACACACGGAGGTGGATGGGTACCAGCTGTTACCTATATCAACCCGAAATTCAACCACGCTACTGTACCTCGTTTATCAGAGGGCACGCAGTATGAATTCAGAGTATTCGCAGAGAATCTTCAAGGTCGCTCTGAACCTCTTGTCACTGATAAGCCAATCGTTGCCAAGAACCAGTATACAGTGCCTGGAAAGCCTGGCAAACCAGAACTTGTCGCCGCAGACAAAGACCATATCAACATTAAATGGTCTTCACCCATCTCCAATGGAGGATCTAACATTATTGGTTACGATATCGAGAGGAGAGACAAGGCTACTGGCCGCTGGATCAAAATGAACAAGGAACCGGTCAGATTTAATGAATACAACGATGATAGAGTTCAAGAAGGTCATCAATATGAATACAGAGTTTCCGCAGTCAATGCTGCCGGACCTGGTCAGCCTTCAGACGAATCCAACGTCTTTATTGCCAAGCCTATGAAGGAGAGCCCGAAATTGAGCTTAGACCACCTCATTGGCAAGAAGATCAAGGTCCGTGCAGGCGAACCTATCAATATCAACATTCCAATCAGTGGAGCGCCAACACCGACCATCTCCTGGACTAAGGGATCCATTCCTATTGTACACTCATACAGGGTTACAGCTGAAACTAAGCCAGACGAAACCAAACTGTGCATTGAGAAGTCTGTTCGCGACGATGCTGGTAAATACACTATTACAGCATCCAACGCACATGGCAAAGATTCTGCTGATATCGAAGTCATTGTGGTTGACAAACCAGGAGTGCCGAAAGGACCTCTTGTATCTCTCCCAGTTTCACACGACGCTGTCAGCCTATCTTGGCAGCCACCTACCGATGACGGTGGTAGTGAAATAACTGGCTACGTTGTTGAAGTTTCTGAGTTCGGAGTCAATGACTGGCGCACAGTCGCCGGTTTCTGTCCTAAATGCTCTTTTACTGTTAAGAACTTGATAGAAGGCAAGAAATACGTGTTCAGAGTACGCGCTGAAAACTTATACGGTGTCTCTGACCCGTTGGAAAGCAAACCAATCATTGCCAAATCGCCATTCGACCCGCCAGGTGCACCCGACACACCAAGGATCGCAGGTTACAGCTCCAACAGCTGTGCCCTCGAATGGGACCCACCCAAAGACAGCGGTGGAAAGCCAATCACCGGATACTACGTCGAAAAGAGAGAACGTGGAGGCGATTGGGTCAAAGTTAACAACTACCCATCACCGAACACATGCTACACAGTCTCTGACTTACGTGAAGGAAACCGTTACGAATTCCGTGTCATCGCCGTCAATGAGGCCGGACCCGGTAAGCCAAGCAAGCCGACCGAACCGATCACGGCGGAGACTCAGCGTCTTAAACCAAGCCCGCCAGAAGCACCTAAACCGGACAGAGTCACTAAAGACTCCGTTACATTATCCTGGAGGCCGCCAAAGAGCGATGGTGGAGCCAAGATCAAGGGCTACATCGTCCAACAAAAGGGCAAGGGAGACAAAGACTGGAAGGATGTCAATGACGTTCCTATTCCAAGCCTGGTACACACTGTGCCGAACCTTAAAGAAGGAGCCGAATACCAGTTCAGGGTCATCGCTGTCAACGATGTGGGCCGATCAGACCCAAGCAAGCCAACAGCTGAAATCATCGTCGCTGAACAAGCGAACAAACCATGCATGGACCTTGGAGGAGTCAGGGATATCACTGTACGTGCTGGAGAAGACTTCTCCATCCACGTTCCATACACTGGATTCCCGCAACCGACTGCCCAATGGTTCGCTGACGACAACCTGCTTGATGTCGAAGGTGACTCCAGAATATTCCAGAAGATCACACCAGATTCTGCCTCTCTTGTTGTCAAGAACGCGAAGAGGTCAGATGGTGGTCAATACCGTTTGCAATTACGCAACCCATCTGGATACGACACTGCTACCATCAACGTACGTGTCCTCGACAGGCCTGGTAAACCAGAGAACCTGCGGGCTGATGAATTTGAAGGCGAAGCACTTACATTATACTGGAACCCACCGAAAGACAACGGCGGTGGCGAGATCACCAACTATGTTGTCGAGAAACGCGAAGGCAGAGCCGCCAACTGGACTAAAGTATCCGGTTATGTTACCACTCCGTTCTTACGCGTGAAGAACTTGACTGTTGGCAAGGATTACGACTTTAGAGTTATGGCTGAGAACCAGTACGGCCAATCAGACCCAGCTCAGACTACTGAACCAATCAAGGCTAGACATCCATTCGACCCACCAGGCGCGCCCGGAGCACCACGCTCTGTGGAGACGACAGAATCTTCCATCACCATTACCTGGACAAAGCCACGTCACGACGGAGGCTCACCAATCACTGGCTACATCGTCGAAAAGCGTCTTATCACTGAAGACAAATGGACTAAAGCATCTCACGTACACATTCCTGACACTACCTACAAGGTTACCGGTTTAATTGAGAATCATGAATATGAGTTCCGTGTATCTGCAGTGAATGCTGCTGGTCAAGGACCGTACTCTGCCAGCTCTGATGCTATCAGGGCCGCCGCGCCTCCCAACTCGCCGAAGATCACCAGTGATCTTAGCCTTAGGGATATTACCGTTATTGCGGGAGAGGAGATCAAGATTACTGTGCCGTTTACTGGCAATCCAAGGCCAAAGGTGAGATATTATTTTGTATTTTCTAAAATCATTTATCATTGAATTGAAAGTTAGAATAGAATATAATAAAATTTTCAAGTTTAAACGGGATCTTGAGTTGCCTTTCTGTTTAATCTATTGTATCCATTATAATATTGGGTTTAATTATTTTCCTACCATTCCCGTTTGAATGCCATGCTTTATAATGTTTCGATTTGAATACTTTTTGACTAATAAGCTGAAAGTTGATATATTTTTTTCATATATTTTTAGCCCTTTTCTTAGTCACGATGATTTTTAGTTGTCGATTGTTCTCTTTCGTCATCGCATTTACTTTATATTCTTCTTAAATCCTCATCAAACTAAAACAATTTTTCCAATACACAGGTATCATGGATAATAAACAACGAGGAAGTGTCTCCAGACAAACGCATCCGTTTCGTGACTTCCGACATGGACACTGTGTTCCATTGTGTGCCTGCTAAGAGGTCGGACACAGGGTCCTACACCATCCAGCTGGTCAACAGCGAAGGATCTGACAGTGCTACATGCAGGGTAAGAATAACATCTTAATTACTGAACAGAAATTGATTTCAATTGCATTATGTAGAAACTATGGGTATTATATCCGTTTAATGCTTGCTTTCGTGATTTAATAAACAACCGACTTCCAAAAAATACTACAAAGTGAAAAATAACTTTAATTTCGGAAGTCGGTGTCTTTGGCTTTGAAGTTGCGTTTTTTGCCACTGTCTTCCGCAATTAAAGTTATTTTTCACTTTGTAGTGTTTTTTTTTTTAAGTCGGTTGTTTTTTTATGGAAAAAGTTTTTATTTTTCACTTTTTAGTTATGGTACCTACCCCACACAAACAACACGAATTTGAAAAAATTACCATCCATATAAGTTTAACCAAAACTGATCCATAACACAAGCATTATCAATGGCAGTAGTAGTCTCTAAATCCTCATTCGGCTAGGAATAAAACTATATTTTTTATTGTTTTTTACCCTTTGATGTTTCTACTTTGCTTAGATACGGAAGATACATATTGAGAACAGAAAAACAACGGGTTTATCTCAATAGAAAAAAAGAAACTTGATACTTTTATTTAACACAGACTAAAAAAACACATCATATTCTGCAAAATAAGGGTTCTTTCCATAATATTTTGTACTAATCCCCTAAAACTGACATCCACCTGAAATAACTAAACCACCTTCAATTATGTGGAGACTAGTTCTTTCCATAATATTTTGTACTAATCCCCTAAAACTGACATCCACCTGAAATAAGTAAACCACCTTCAATTATGTGGAGACTACAACACTTATTTTCTTCAAATTCAAAATATTAAACTTATAGATAATTAAGAAATTTCGATGTTTTGTCAAGTCGTAAAAACCTTGCGAAGCACGGGCGAGTCGCTATTAAAATAATAAAAAAAACAGTGGCAGTGCCGACAGAAGTGAAAACAAAAAAAAAATACTACTATATACTAAAATACTTGCATAGAACATTGATCCGTAAAGTAATATAAATAAAGAGCAAAATCGCGTTTACAAAAATGAGGTGTCAGTAACGGTGTCGCGAGTTAAATTATTTTTTCCCATCTCAAAAATGCCGAACGCGCCGAAAGAAGTTTGCGCTTCAAAAATAAGGACCTATTTAAAGCAAATGACATGATCAAATCTAAATAAAATCTTCTCTTTTTTCCTACCCAGGTACTTGTCGTAGACAGGCCCTCACCGCCACAAGGACCTCTGGACGCATACGACATTACTCCGGACACATGCACGTTGTCATGGAAACCACCGCTGGACGATGGTGGTTCACCCATCACCAACTACGTGGTGGAGAAGATGGACCAAAGTGGAGTATGTATATTTTTTGTTTATATAGCTTTTTTTATAGATTATGTCATAAAAAAAACGAAAGAATAGAAAGTATTGACCCTAAGCTCGCACAGGAAATACCGCTTCAAGATTTATGGTTAGAAATGCGCAGGCGCAGATTAAGCTACAGACGGAGAGCCAAGAAAACAACTTGACCCTAGCCTTTGTGAAATTACATAATAATACCGAATATATTTCAAACAGAATTAACAAGAGTACAGTCCGGCCGTCGTCGTCGAGAGAATGCGTTCCTGACACCTGTCAGTTGGAAAGTTTCTAGTAACTAAGGATCATATTCGCAAAACACATATTCGTTAGTATGAAACTCACAGGTGTCAAGAACGCATTCTCTCAACGGCCAACGTGTAAAAATGACTTACCATTTGATAAACCAAAGGGTTCTTCGTGAGATTTACTTTTAATTTCAAAAGAAATTAATTAATCAAAATAACTCTTGAGCGTAATTTCTCCATGTTTGATTTTACGAACAGAGATGATAACATTGTGATATTTTACATAAAATCTACTAGATATTCACTGAAGCCTTCCTTTATAACCTTTAATTTCTTCTCCCCAGGTATGGTCGAAGATATCCTCATTCGTGCGCAACTGCCACTACAACGTCATGGGTCTGGAACCGAACCGCAAGTACTGGTTCCGCGTCCGCGCCGAGAACCTGTACGGAGTGTCGGAACCGTTGTCTATGGAAGATCCTATTACTGCTAAGGTAAGTTCCAGAGTTTCTCATATTATGAAGTCTTTCAAAAGATTACCGAGGATAAGTGATAAAGATCTCTCTCTCTTCTATGTTCGCAAATTTTGTGAACTTTTGAAGTTCGAGCCATAATTTTTAGCTGCACTTACAAAGAATATCCGATAGTGGTTTTCGAATGGAAAACGTAATTTATACTATGGTAGCCAAAAGGATAGCTTAGAAACATAATGTTAGCATAATTACGATGTTCGATAAAATATGTTAGTATAGCATTCTAAATATTTAGTGCTTTTATCATGCTAGTAGGAGCCGCTCAATGTCACAATGCAAGTCGCGGTTGGTCATGACAATAGACCAACCAACATACTTACTATTGTTTCTAACCTACATGTGAACAGAGTTCCCAGTTGTTTAAACTAGAAGGTTACCTACACAAAGTTTTCAGAACAGATTTCGCAAGAAAAGTATGCGCTTCGGGGATCATCGTCTATCCTCGGATTACGAACGCGCGATGATAAGATATAACATAGAGCGGTTATAACCAATGGAAGTGCTTGCCTATTTTGTATTATCATGATTACAAAATTATAGTTTAACAACTCTGTGCAATAAAATAAAATAAAATAAGTGGCAAATTAGAGGAAACTTCATACAAACGGTGCACTACGTCAAAGCGCGGTAGTACGAAACTTAGAAGGTTTGCTGTGAAGGTTACTCTGTAGTGCGACGTTCGTACTAGTTAAGAAACACGAAGATAACCGAAGCGTGTCAACCTTTTCTGGTTTACCGAAAGTTCAATTTTGCGTAACGATATCTCACTAACCTTATTTCTTCCTTCTCCCACAGTTCCCCTTCACAATCCCCGACCCACCAGGCGTACCTCGCGTGATAGACTGGGACGGTTCTGCCGCATCCCTCGTGTGGGACAGACCGCGCTCCGACGGCGGCGCGCGCATTCAGGGCTACAAGCTCGAGTTCAGAGACGTGCAAGATGGCGTCTGGAACAGTGCTGATTACCTTGTTAAGGACTGTAATTACCAGGTGAGTTTTTATATAGGGAATATTCGATTGGTGGAATCCTTTAATGCCGGTTTTTTACCAAAGTAGAGCGGAGACACGTGTCGAACTCTACCAAAAGATTTTTTATTCTGTTAGAGTTGAACGGATCGATGTAAATGCAAAAATTAAGCAAATAAATTTTATTTAGTTCGAAACCTCTCCTTTGCCTTAATGAAACCCGAAAACGGAAAAGAATAATTACTGTTTCTTACATTATTGTATGGAGAACGGTGGCTTAATTTTTACCAGAAAATCCTCGTTTCTAGTAGCAGTAAGTACTTCGTCTTAGTTCGGTAGTTGTACAATTATTTATTGTAAGTTATTTTGTATTGATTTTACTGACAACGATAGTAGTCTTGGAACAGAACTTTTTATATTTTCATCCTTATCTTCAACAGAATATCGACTCTCAATGATTACCAGGTTCTAACATATTATACCATCTCCCCAGGCATACAACCTTGAACCCGGTCACGAATACGAGTTCCGTGTCCGAGCAAAGAACGCAGCCGGCTGGAGCAAGTACTCGTCCAGCTCACAACCCTTCAAGGTCAAGGGCAAGGCGAACCCGCCCGCCCCGCCGCGTGCGCCGCGCGTGCTGCGCGTGGGCAGGAACTATGTGGACCTGTCCTGGGACCCGCCCGCTCATGATGGAGGTAAGACTAAAGGAAAACTTGTTTTCTCTCAATAATACCACAATAAAAATCAAAAATCTCTTAATAAGTCATTTGAAGTGGCAATCAGCCGGCCGTATTACGGTACCGTTGGGGTAGACGAGTTTTTGAATGATAACTGCGACGAAACGTAAGGTAGAACTCCCTCAGTCTAGGTGGAGCGACGATGCGAGCAGGGCGCCAAGTTAGCAACTGCATTAGATAACCCAGCGTGGCCAAGGCGTGTTAAATGAATCGCTTTTATATCTTTTATCCCCAAATAATCAAAAGACAAAAGCTATATTATACTTAAACAATGTTTTAAATTCGTTTAGCGCTAAGGCAGGTATCACATCGTCGGTGAAACCATAACAGCAAAACCGCAGTATTTCCCCCATGACTTGTCCTTTGTACAACAAGCGAAACAGAAGAGAAACTGCCTGTTCTAACGTACAGATTTTATTATAATTCTATCTCCTTCTCGCAAGATTTCGCCGATCTGCTCGGAAGGCGGGTACACCTCCGCGCTCAGTTCGCGATTTTGTTGCGATGCCGCGTTTGTTTCGCACGTATTAACGAACGAAACTTCCATTTTAGTAGAGATAGTATGAGAATAAACTACATTTTAAGTTGCTTTTGAGTTATCACCCGTTAGTGTAATAAAATATGGTCCTTTTTTAAAAGTTAGCCTATAGTGTCCTATTGCTGAGCAAAGGCCTCCCCCAAATCCGTCCATGCATCCTTTTCCATCCAACTCACGTGGTACGCGTCTAGGTCGTCTCGCCACCTCTTCCTGGGCCGGCCTCAGCGCCGCCGTCAATCCTCAAGCACGTAATGTAAATATGTGAGCACCATGTATCTATCATTTAATTAAATTATCTGTCTTTGCTTCATTTTTAATTCTTTTTACCTATTGTGGTATAGTAATTTTATTCTAGGTGCATCGTCTTCACATATAATTATTTAAGTAATGTACGTACTTATACAAACTATTGTAAAACATTTTAAAAGAGTAACGGTGGAGTTTCTTGCCCATTCTTCTCCATACGAAAACTACCTTTTGGAAGGGGCGACTAGAATCAATTATATTATTCTGTAAATTTTGACGTTCAAAAGTGCCATACATGGGCCTATTTGAAATAAATGTTTTGACTTTGACTTTGACTTTGCACCCACTGTGTGGATTGTTCCCAACGGTCACGAAGCATGCAGCTGACATGACCCGCCCAATCCCATTTTAGCTTGGCAGCCTTTTTGCCTACGTCTGAGATCCCCGTTTTGGAGCAGAGCGTGGTGTTGCGTATTCTGTCAGTTCGTTTTACACCCAGAATGCTGCGCTCCATTGCTCTTTGGCGTACCCCAAGGCGGAACTTGTGCGACTCGGTGAGCGACCAGGTCTGAGCACCGTAGGTTCGGTTTATGGTATATTCTCTCTTTTTACTAAACTCCATTATTTATTCCCCAGGTGCCCGCGTAACTGGCTACATAATCGAGCGTCGCGATGTCGGCAGCTCGGTCTGGATAAAGTGCAATGACTACAACGTGCAAGACACCACGTTCACAGCGATGAACCTCAATGAGAAGGCGGACTACGAGTTCCGTATTGTAGCTGTCAACTCGGCTGGTAAGTTGGCTCAGCTGGATTTTGCCTTGTCCTACAAGCAGTTTATCTATCACACCTACAACCAATCATTATGCTGGTGGTAAATTTCTTATGAGGTTTTTGTGGTGACTATCAGCAGGTTAAGCAAAGGATATGTTGGTTGCTCAGTTTCTGCCTCAGTAGTAAAAATCTATCCCAGCTCAGGCCTATTTCACACCCTCATGGGAAATAGGCCTGAGCTGGTGATAGATTTTTGCTATAAAATATTCAAATTCTGGACACCATATCCATAAACAAATACCATAAGGTTTTAAGGCACTGTTTACAAACATTGCATGGTCATATTTGAGCATGATGCATAGGAAAATAATTGTCTTTTTGGTATTTCTGAAAAGTATTTTAGGCACATTTTTGTCAACCAAAAAGGTTTTTGGTGCATTTAGATGTTTTTCTCGAAGGAGGAATCAGAATATCTCTTTTAAAAATAAAGTTTACCTACATAATCATAATTTTTTCAACCCTACAGGCAAATCCGAACCTTCAAGTTGCACCACTCCAGTCCGCACGGGCGAGGAGTTGGGAGGCACGAAGCCAGAATGGCTGAAACAGTTACCGGCTACAGTCTGCGCGCCACTAGGCAGGCCCTTCACCTTGGAGTGTATCGCCTCCGGCAACCCCGTACCGACCGGCAGGTGGCTGAAGAACGGCAGAGAGGTTGTGCTCGGCACCAGGTAAATATATCCAGTGGTTTAGTAAAATATAATAATACAAGCATATTATTGTCCCACTTCTGGGAAAAGGCCTCTTCTCATACAAAGAAGGCACGAGCATTGATCACCACGCTTGCTCAAGACGGGTTGGTGATTTCAGACTTATATTAACTATAAGTCCAGGTTTCCTCACGATGTTTTTCCTTCGCCGATGTTAGCAATGTCCAAGATAAACTCGGAGAGTAAATATGAATTGAAAAAGTCTCATTGGTACTGGCCCGGATTAGAACCCAAAACCTCGTGCATGAAAGGCGAGGCCTTAACCACTGGGCCGTCACTACACCAGTGATAAAAAAACAAAATCCTATTTTTAAAGGCAAGCATACTCTAAGCACGCCCCCCGTATAATATAAGTCTGAGTCCCCGTATAATATAAGAAATCGCCAACCCATCTTGAGGAAGCGATCAATACTCGTGCCTTCTCTGTATGAGAAGAGGGTTTTGCCGTTCAGTGGAATAGCAGTAGGCTGGTATTATTGTACCCAAAATAACATGGAAATACAAATAACATTAAACAAATAACAAAACAACAGTTACAAGTAGTTGTAACTGTTGCGTAAAATAACAGTTACAAGTATTTGTAACTGTTGCGCAAAACAACAGTTACAAGTACTGTTGTTTTGTTATTTTTAAATTGTACAATTTAGCAATTCATTGCTAAGCTCACGCATCATAACGATGTGATAAAGTATAACTAACCAACACAGTGTGATTTATCCAAATTATACTGAAGTAATTTAAGATTGAGTCGTCGACTACGAACAATTAATTCGTGTCGTGGAAGTTTGATGCTAAATGATCTTAATAACAGAGATTCGATGCTGAGTAATATTAAATATTATTACTATACTTTACTTTTACTTTATACAGTTGTAGTAGTTATTTATCATTGTGTCATGATTAGTTACGTAAAATAAAAAAAATTAAATTAATTAATTTTCACATTTCCCGTTAAAATACTCTCTTCGACAATATTAACAATCTGGTTTCTCAACAAAAAATTCTTTGTCTTCCTAGATTCATTGCGGAATCCCGTGAAGGAACTCTCCGTCTGAACATCACGGCTTCCACGGAAGCCGACGAGGGTGACTACACTTGTGAGGCAGTCAACAACATTGGCTTCATTTACTGCACTGGACATCTTAAGATTGGAAGTAAGTGTGCATTTAAAACTGTTTTAAAAAATAATGATATTACTAATAGCAGTGAACGAAAAGGGTTTGCAATATAAAAAATCTGATCCGAAAATTTTCAAAATCACTCGCCCCACGTATACTGGGCCTTTTGCGTGATTTTTCGTTTAATTTGTATGTACGTGGGGTTTAAGACTCGTTTACACGATGAGTGTAGTTCACATTGCAATAAATGGCCTGGAGATTCGCGCTCATCAGGCTCGCATGATATTCTCTCATCTCGGTGTTCGACAACCCTCCTCGTGTAAATGCGGCTGGCTCGTGTAAGTTCTGCTGTACATATGAATAACTGTGATACTGATAAGTTAATTTAATATGAGGGTAAACAATATAATAATATATTTAGGAACATTAAGGTTTTGTAGTACATGAGGGACTTACAAACTATACATTATTAATTACATGGTGTAGATACAATTAATTGTTGGGTGAATCGCTGCTCTCCTAGCTAGATCACCGAGTAATCTGTATTTGAGAGACACAGTTTCGACTCCCAATTTGACAAAAAATCACGTTTTTATGCTTTTTAGAGATTACAGTATCAAAACACAAAAGATTAAATCTTACAATTAAAATTAAATAAAATAATGTAGAAAGAGGAGTGTAGATGTGCTGAGTCGAGTGGGTGCGTGTGCCTGTATGTGTGTGTGAAAAGTGTTTTGTTTCAAACACCATTTAACCATCTTTTTCTCCCGCAGACCCACCACGCATCGTCCGCATGCCAGGCGACTTACACCTCCCTGAACATGACAACACAAAGATCAAAATCTTGTACACTGGAGACCAGCCCGCAGACGTGGTCCTCACCAGGGACGGACACAAGCTGTCTGAGTCACCGCACTTCAAATACACCGTGTTTGATGATTACATCCTTATCTTTATCAAGGATATCTCTAAGGATGATATGGGTGAGTTGTCACTGTCTTCTTGAAAGTCAAATATAGAATGAAAGAAAATACGTTTATTTGCGGCATGTTCGCAAAGAAAGAACACAAACACAAAAAAGAACAACTTAAGGAAAATATGCGTCACATCCGCCAAAACGGCCATCGCTCAGCATAATGCTGCGACTCTATGCCAGACATAGAAAGTAGCCTCAAGGCGAAGTTGACAAAATATAAAGTCATTTTTTCAAGCACTAATACCGTTTACCGGACGTAGCAGGGATTTTTTTTAATCCTGTCAATTTTTGGCAGGCGATTCTGTGATTATGAACGCAAGATCTTGTGAAATTATAAAAATCTAGCTATTACCGAGATCTTGTCATATTGACAATCTGTCAATATGACAAGATCTCAGATCCTCATGAGATCGCTGCACAAACGTATCGATATTTTGTGCTACGAATAAGTATGTGAAAACATCGATTTGAACATGATGAATAAGTCTACTACTAGTCTAGTACTCTCGGTATTAAGCCGAGCGTTGAGAATTCAACAGAGTGCATCCCAGGGCGTCGAAAAAACACTTACGGTGCTAAGCAGAGCGTTAAAAATCCTGTGTGCGAAGAAATCCCGCCGCGATATTTTTACGTTCGTGCTAACGTGGGCTAAGTCCGACTTTGTACGGTGATTTTTACTTGTGCATAAAGCTTTAATAAGTAAATAAATATCTTCAATTCGACATCATGACTCCCAACTATAAATGAAACAAATTTACTTACTTTACTCTTCTCTCCAACAGGCATCTACAAACTCTCAATAACTAACAAATCGGGCGAGACCTCAGACACATTCTCGGTCACAGTCACCGGCCTCCCTGGTCCTCCACAAGGACCTCTGGAAACCTCCGACATCTCACGCCACTCCTGCACTCTGGCCTGGAAACCTCCCACATACGATGGAGGTCTGCCAGTCACTCATTACGTCATTGAGAGGAATGATATTTCTGGAACAGCGTGGATAACTATTGCCTCTTCTGTGAGGGATACCAAGTTTACTGTCCAGGGATTGACGGAGGGACAGGAATATAACTTTAGGATACATGCTGCTAACGATAATGGTGTTGGACCAGCGCTTGAAGGTGTTAGTCCTATTAAGGTGAGCTATAAATCTTAAATTACTTAATCTGTCCCATAAATAATATGTAAAAAAACCCTGTTCGATCCGAATGGGGCACATAGGTACTGCGATAAAATTACCCAAAAGTAATAAAAATATAATTATAATAATTTTTAGTACCAAAATTAAACCAAATTCATTAAAAATGAGCAAATTTTCAACAAGTTTCAAGAGCAGCGTTTCATGATCTACGCAATCAAATGCCTTGGATAGGTCGCAAAAGATGCCTATTGCATCTCGTGCCTCTTTTAAACAGGGTTTATACGTTATGACTTGTAGATACCCGCTAAACGAGGGCCGTCCGCGCTCCATGAAATAACCCAATAGAACTCCCCATTAAAAAAATGAGAAGATTTTTTCGATTTTCCTGAATGTTGCCACATAAATAGACTGTCATTACAATACCTAATAACACCCTCACGGATCGGAAAAGGTTTTTTTTTTTCATGTATAATTCGTATGGTAGACTCTAGGCAACCGTTCAGTCAACAAAAGAGATTACTAACCATGCAGGTTACTACAACTCCTCCTGAAACAATTGTTGATAAAAAATATATTTGATTGTATCAGTGAATTATTCTACAACTTATATTTTTCGAGCCAACAATGTGATCAAGGCTGTCATTAGTAGATCTTTGACAGTTGTTACGGGTCGTCAGAAGCCCGAAAGTCTGACAACCAGTCTTACCAAGAGGTATCGTATTATCCAATAACTGGGTTAATGAGGTCAGATAGGCAGTCGCTCCAGGTAAAATATTGGTATTAAGCTGTACCCGGTTAGACTGGAAGCAGACCCCAATATAGTTGCGAAAAGGCTAGGCAGATGATGTATGTGATCAAAGATGATTACAAAAACCATGTTTTACGTTTTTTTTTTTTAATCTTAAAAATTATCCTAAAGATTTATGATACCTTAACTTCCTTAACTTTAATTTTCATTCACTAGCTTCTCATTTTATGCCACTTAATTTTAAACTAAACGTTTCGTCATATTCTACAGGCCAAGGCACCATACGACCCACCATCAGCTCCTGGCATCCCCAAGATCTTGGAGATCGGAGGAGACTTCGTTCACCTGGAATGGGACAAACCAGAGAGTGACGGTGGATCTAGGATACAAGGTAATATTGACTTCTTACTTTATGATATTAAATCATCATAATTACATTATCAGCAGGTTTTGGATAAACGTATAGTTTTTAAATATATTATTTCTGGGGAAAAACTAAAAATCCAAAAGCAAAGAATGCAAAGAAAAATCAGTCTTTACCGTTATTATGGGTATATTTTACAGAAAAATAATTATGTTCATTTGTTTTTTTACAATTCAAAATATTTTTCTGAACTTTTTCTGCAATAAAACACCACTATGTACAATAAAAAAATAAGAAAATAATTCAGACTATTTTTGTCTATATTTTGAGTACCTATTATTGTACTGATCGATAATGTTGGTAACAAAAATCAACATAATAAATCGCAAGTTTTCCAGGATTTTCATTTAAAATATTACCCACAAATACTTTATAAAATAAATATTACCTTGCCTTTTCCACCAGGTTACTGGATCGACAAACGCGAGGTCGGCAACTCGACCTGGCAGCGCGTAAACCCTACCCTCTGCCTGCCCAACCAATGGAACTGCTCCAACCTGATCGAGGGTCGCCAGTACGAGTTCAGAGTAACCGCACAGAACGAGGCCGGCATCTCGCCGCCCAGCACTGCCAGCCAAGGGGTCAAGGTCGTTGATCCTAAAGGTCAGTATTTTGAAAAGCATCCGCTATAAAAGCACACTGGGTAGTGAGCCCCGCTACCACATTGCTGACTGGCCAAAGTCAGTCAAATCATTTATTTAAAATAGGCCTTTGAACATCAAAATTTACAAAATAATAGAATTGATTCTAGTCGCCCCTTCCAAAAGGTAGTTTTCGTATGGAGAAGAATGGGCAAGAAACTCCACTGTTACTCTTTTAAAATGTTTTACAATAGTTTGTATAAGTACCTACATTAGTTAAAAAAATTATATGTGAAGAGAATGCACCTAGAATAAAATTACGGCCAAATATTATAACCATGGCCAATATAAAAATCAATATTATTATTAATATTGTAAGCTATTCTGATTATTCGTGCCAATAAGAGAGAAAAAGAATAAGGTTTATATAATGAGTTCACATAAAAAACAAACCTCAAACAATCCTGTTTTATTTCACAATTTGACGATTCTCTGCTGAAAACTAGTGTAAAATTACACGAAAACTCTTCTGTAAACTTGTTGGTACAGTAAATTATAGTCTGGCTACGCTTAGTCTGCATAAGTAAAAAAACGATGGAATTTGAAAATCTATAGACGGCAACACCATCTGTCCTAAGAAAAAAGAATTTGATACTTTCTTTGTCTTTTTGTTTTTGATAGGTTATTTTCTCTATATTCTGATTTATTCCTAGTAAAGAATGATGACTTTAGCACGATGCAGTGTGGGTTTGATACAGTTTTGTCATCGTATGGAGGTAGAGCATAGATACGACATAATCTATTACACATAATCTATTATGCAAAAAACAAAAGGCAAAATATCAAAATCATTAGATCTACTTACAACCCCGAAACTGACATAACTGACTGATGTAAAAGGATACCATATATAAAACTTTTTGGGGTTGCTCATTTATTCCATTGCAGACTTAGCGTGGCCACACTCTATAGCTAACGGCTTTCATTTGCACGCCACTTCAATGTCATTTAAAGTCATTTCGCATCTAGTAGAGTAGACAATCTACTAGGCATGTATCGATATAAACAAAAGTAATATAAAGGTAAAGTTGCGTTTAATAAAAATATGTTTTTATTTTTATTAATTAATTTATCTTTTGTATAGATTCTTTTCTATTTTGTGAATGTGAGAACGCTGTAACCTTAGTGGATTGTAGATCTGTTGACCATTTTCTATTTTGTTAAGTACCTGGTACTTATTGAAAGACCTACACTGTCCTCTCATACCTAGTAACACTGTTATTTGAAAGAATTGTAAAAGCAAATGATTTTTAAAAGAGTAACCGCGGAGTTTCTTGCCGGCTCTTCTCCATAGGAAACGACCAATTGGAACCGTGCCCCTAGCTTCTGACGTTTCATAAGTGCCCTTGTAGGTTTATATAAAATATACGTCTACTGTTGGATATAAGCCCCTCCCAAGCATCGCCACTTCGAAATAAACTATAGAATTTTGTAAATCCCACAGCCGCCACACCGCCAGAGATTGTCAAGCCGCTGAAGACCGCCAACTGCATTCAGAACCACAATGCTAAGTTCCAGTGCACCATCACTGGTCAACCTAAGCCTGTCATCACATGGTACAAGGGTAAGTAAATTAAAATTGAATAAATTTAAATTGAGAAATTGACAACTTCGAGCTAGTGTAACCACAGATAAACATAGCAAAAGAACGAGATTAAAAAAAAAACCACGTTTGCTACACAAGAACCACTGCTGTACATAAATAAGTATAGGTTGTCCACTTAGGAATGACGCGCCCCACTACCGCATTACCCATAGGAAATACCGTGTGCATAAATAAGTTCAAAAACTATTAAAAAATCACGCTCTAAAAAGTATGAAACAAGAAAATACACACATCAAAAGTGTCTAGGGATCAAGCATTTTTATGCGGATTTCTTGAGATTGAGATGTGGCTTTGTAATAAATTTATGATTATATAAATTTATATGGATCCTTTTTGGTGCATTTCATAATTTGAAACAGGAACTGTTAATCAAATTCGAGTAAAAGATGAAAATCAGCTGTCAATATTTTCCCTATAAAAACATACAACGCATTGAAGACATTATTAGTGCTACTGTTTCCCTACTACTGATTAAAACCAACGTTATTATGGAGCGGCGACGTCATTTAAGCAGGGAAGAAATGCTCAGAGCCGTGGGAATGATAGAAGCTGGTTCCCGGCAACGTACTGTGGCTTTAGCTCTGAATACAAGTCAGAGTGTTATCAGTCGACTTTGGACACGTTACCGAAGCACTGGTACCGTGGCTGAGCGCCATGGAGGACGGTATCGCTGCACCACACGGAGACAAGACCGATACATTCAAATCTTAACTCGAAGAGCTCCAACAATAACCGCCATGATGTTAGCCGTGAGGCTTCATCACTCTTCAGGGAACTTAATTAGCGACCAAACAGTCAGAAACCGCTTGCATGAAGTGAACCTTCATTCCCGAAGACCGCTACGGGTACCACCTATAGCAATGCACAATCGTAGGATTCGATATCAATGGGCTCTTGAACACAGAAATTGGGCAGAAGAACAATGGCGTTTCGTGTGCTTTTCTGATGAGTCTCGTTTTGGTATGAGACCGGATACAAGACGTATACGACACTGGAGAACCCCTGGACGCCAACAGCGATTAAAATCCTGCCAGGAAGTCCATCCTTATAGTGGTGGAACCATCATGGTATGGGCGGGTATTTGGATCGGCGGAAGAACTGAGTTGATTTGGATCAGAAGCAACCTCAACGCTCAAATTTATGCTGAGACGATTGTATCTGACGTCATCGTTCCTCTACAAGTGCAAATCGGTCCCTTATTTCAGTTAATGCATGATAATGCACGACCGCACACCGCAAGAGTTGTAAGACAGACTCTCGCCGCAGCTAACATCAATGTCCTGCTCTGGCCTGCTCAGTCGCCAGACTTGAACCCGATTGAGCATGCATGGGATATGCTACAGAGAAGAGCTCTGCCGAATATGGAGGGTATCCAGTCGCAAGAAGACCTTTTTTTGTTGTTGCAACGAACATGGGCGGCCATTCCACAGCGTGATTTGGATGAACTCATTTTGAGTATGCCAAACCGATGTTCTTGTGTTGTTAGTGTTCGCGGTAGAAACACGGATTATTAATTGTTTAAGTTACCCAATAAAATTTTAAAGAAAACTGTTATTTCAGTCTTTTTTTCGAACTTTAATGTTAGTGGTTCAAATGTCAAAAATCCCTTTATTAGGAAAATGGCAAATTTCTTTATTAATGCAAAGGTGACTTGGTTTATCGTTACTGTGACAAACGAAAACACTTTATTTGATGAATCCTTAAAGAAAATTTTAATTAATATCAATCAGGAGAAAAGTTATTGCAAAAATATATGTTGATCCCTAGACACTTTTGATGTGTGTATTTCAGACAGAAATCAAGACATAGGTACAAAAATAGTCAAAGTAAAGCAGTAATCACTTGCCATTATAATGTACACGCATGCGACCACGGCTTTACCTTGAAAATTTTTGACGTCACATAGCCTAGAACTAGCGGTAAATGCGGTAGTGGAGCGCGTCATTTTAGAGTGGACAAGCAAAAAAAACCCCGTCCTATCCGTGAGGGTGTTATTAGGTATCATATCATAGACTCTTAGTACGAGTCTATGTATGTGGCAATTTTCAGGAAAAAAGAAAATAAAAATCTCTACATTTTTTTATTACATGGGCCGTCGTTCAGCGGTTGTCTACAAGTCATAAATTATGACCCCTGTTGAAAATTTTCTAATTTTTATGTATTTGGGGTCATTTTGGTATTAATTTTTTTTTAATAGCAATAACGTATTTATTTTCAATAATAATAATAAAAACAAAAAATACTTTTTGGTAGTGTTATTGCAGTACCTTTGTGCCCCTTTAGGATCGGACAGGGTACTTTTTACATATTGTAGAGCTTTATCAGTGGCATAAATATGGCACATAGGTATAGTTGCGGGTGTGTCCGAAAGGGTTATCATGGCCCCTGGCAACATACAGGCAACCGAAGGAACACGGGTGGGTTTTAGTCAGTAAGAATCTGACACGCTCTCCCGCACCGCCCAGAGCGGGAGAAGTTATTTGATAATTTCCCACCTAAAAAAAAAACTAAAAAAAGGTATAAATATCAGAGCCGCCACTTTCAAAAGTAGAAGTTTTATGGTGTCCTTTTTACGGCAGAGTACTTTAGCCTGCAACTCGCTAAATAAACGTGGGTCTCATAATCCCGTGAGAATATATTAATGTCTGAAAATGTGAAACTACACATAATATCACGCCTTGTTTCCCCGAAGGGTTGGGCAGAGGTGTCCCTGTAGGTTCACCCACATTTCGCCAGTTATGTTTTAAGTCCCATGTAATAGGGGGCGAGCGGATTGCCATCAACCGGGCAAACATCCAAACTCCAGGCCGCTACTGTGAAATGTGAAATATGAAACTGTATCATAAAATCTACAATTATTAAGAACTTACCTACAAAACCTTTCATTTGGGTATAAAAGAACTGAAGATTGAAGTCTTTAAAATGTGCTTTTTCTTGTTTTGTTCAGGTGCCCGCGAGATAACCAACGGTCCCCGCCACCGCATCTGGAGCGAGGGCGACAACCACTTCCTTACTGTCATGGACGTGTTCGGAGAAGACGCTGACGAGTACGTGTGCCGCGCCGTCAACAGGGCAGGAGTCAAGAGTACCAGGGCCGAGCTGTTGATTATGAGTGAGTTTTTTTACTTACTTTATTCGTGCCATAGTTTAGGGAGTGCTTGGTCTTCTTCTTTTCGTGTGGTCAGAATTTTAAAGCCGTCCATGGGCCTCTCACTTGGCTTCACATGCCGTCGAGAAATATCTCTCAGGCATGCCGGTTCCCTCACGATGTTTTCCTTCACCGTTTTTGAAGCAAGTGATAATTATACAATACGCACATGAATCCGAAAAGTCAGGGGTTTGAACTCGAGACCTATGATTTGGCAATGTTAGAGTGCTTGGTGAAAGCTACATATGGAGAAGAATCTATCTATAAAACCTAAGTTCAGGGCATCCCCAGTTTCGAACCATCTGAGCCTGCAGTGTTTCTGGGTTTGTTTTTTCGGTACTACATGAACTGAGCCCGAACGTCCTCGTAATCCGGCTGGTTCTGATCTGGAACTGTGTGAATAACACAGGATTAAATTGGGCCTTACTTTTTTGGGCCTTTGTGGGCCTGAAACTGCTATAAGTATGTCATAGTGCAAATAAAAACCAACACATTTACGTCTGCTGTTGAAAATGGACTTTCGGAACGGACTACTTAGTTTAAATGACTACCTGTTATTATCCTTTATTTCTTGTAACACACTGTCTATCATTTGCGTCAGTCCTTTTCGCTATATTCACCTTATCAAATACATTCACTTATGAAGCTATAATCTGGCCAAGCTAAGTCTGCAAAGGGATAAATGGGCAAACCCAAAAAGTTTAGTATATTATATTCTTTTACATATCTCTTGCTCTGTAAGTACACCCTTACACCCCTGAATGCCGGGGTGTATGACTATCATTACAGCATAGGTTTTGGAATTTGAAAAAAGAACTGTCATACTCATACTGCACGAAGAATATTTTTAAAAAGTTAATTTTTTTTTTCTCGGTATCGATTAATTACTCGAATCGGAATCTAGACAATTTATTTTATAAAGATTTTATTTTAAATATGGAACTATTTGTTTCCACATCGTATGTTAGATGGAATCGATTTAAAAATCAAACTGGCCAGCAAGATTTGACGCGCTTGCGTGCGTGAAAAAAAAAGGCAGTCTACTAGTAGGCGCGAAAGCATCGCGAAAATACATTTTTTTCTTCTTAATAAATGTTCATTGAAACCTGCTGTCTTGTTGTTTACTTACCTCACAATCGATATGTAAAGCAGAGTATTTATCTCGGGCGTAAGCATCAATTGCATACTCGGGTTAATTAGCGCCTTCGCTTCGCTCAGGCGCCAAAAACCTCGTATGCAATTGATGTCATACAGCCCTTGGTTAATAATCTACTATTACATCAGTCAGTTATGTCAGTTTCGGGGTTGTAAGTAGATCTAATAATTTTGATATTTTGCCTTTTGTTTTTTGCATAATAGATTATGTGTAATAGACTATGTCTTACTATGCTCTACCTCCATAAGGTGACAAAACTGTATCAAATCCACACTGCATCGTGCTAAAATGACAATTCTTTACCAATAATAAACGAAATAACCTATCAAAAACAAAGAGACAAACAAAGTATCAAATTCTTTTTTCGTAGGACAGATGGTGTTGCCGTCTATAGATTTTAAAATTCCACCGTTTTTTTTACTTTTGCAGACTTAGCGTGATCAGACTCTATTACTGTTGAATTGTAAATAATATCATACATTTTTGTCTCAACAGCCGCACCAAAACTGAACGTACCACCTCGCTTCCGTGTCACCGCATACTTCGACAAGGGCGAGAACGTAGTCATCAAGATTCCGTTCACTGGACACCCGGTGCCCAAGATCACGTGGGTCCGTGAGGGAGAGACCATCGAGTCTGGTCACCACTACCACGTCGAGAGGAAAGGTAGGAGACACTTAAAAGCAGACTTACCCTGGTTTCTGAAACTTACTCCCGGTTTCTGAAAATTATCCCCGATTTCTAAAACTTACCCCCGATTTCAGAAATCCTTATCACTGATATCTCCCCGGTTTCTGAAAAACTTACCTCCCCTCGGAATCTGAAAGACCCAACCCGAGTTTCTGAAAATCTTACCCCTGATTTACCCCTGTTTTCTACAACATAAAAAATTAGTTAACAGTTGAAAGACTCTTCGTTATAATCCATGTGTGTGTAATACATACTTGACATGCAGAAAAATGTTACTATGTTGTTGGAAAAACTGGTGCCTTTCTCTTGACTTGAATTGAATCACATCTCACATCACAATCACACTCTTAACATTATTTTGTTATTTTCCAGAACGTCACGCGATCCTAACGATCCGTGACGCCAGCAAGCTTGACTCCGGACCATACAGGATCACGGCTGAGAACGAGCTGGGACAGGATTCCGCTACCATCAACGTTGAAATTAGCGGTCAGTAAACCTTTATATTGTTTTATTTTGATATATATCAGTCCATGTCAAACATAATTAAGAAATTAAAGTTACATTGAATGTATATGTTCTAAAGGGAAATTATTACTTTTGAAAAAACGGATTGATATTTACTATGCTAAATTGCTGTTATCAGAAAGGTGGTTTAACACCTAGGCGTGCGTCAAATTTCGGCAATAAATGTCAAACGTATGTCCGATATCAACTTATAAGTTAAAAACTGGGTAGCAAATGTATATTTTAATATACTTGCAACTCATTATCGAACATTGTCTGTCAGACATTTTTTGCAAAAATTTCCTTATAGAAAGAAAGAAAGAAAGAAAGAAAAAACGTTTATTTGCGGTAAACATGACGCAAAAACAAAAAAAGTTTTAAATACATAAAAAAGTTAAAATAGGGCTTTAGTCACAGTGAAATCATTAAAAAAAATACAAAGCACTTAACTATTTCACTTATCTCCATTTCATCAACAGACCGTCCGGACCCGCCACGCTTCCCAGCAGTCGACAACATCGGAGTGGACTCGCTCGCCCTCAGCTGGAAGGCTCCAGTATGGGACGGCGGCTCTGACATCACCAACTACCTGGTCGAGAAGAGGGAACACCCCATGTTGAGCTGGATTAGGGTTGGAAATACCAGGTATGTGATAAAACTGATGTGTGTTAGAAATTGGTGTTGCCTAAACGTAGAGGACAGCGTAGTCCTGGCATTGCTAAGCTAAAAGAGTAAAAAGGAAATGGATAGGCAACTAGTCTGTTCTTAATTTACAGAATCCTACTATAAAAAGTAAATATATTTATGTATATGGCAAGTAGATTTATGTCACATTTACTAGCTCAAAATACTATGAATAGATTCACCTTTTTCAGTGTAATAATAAGACAGGATGCAGATTTATATATTGTATTATAGAATAGAAGATAAATAAGTATTGTTTACAATTTAAATAAATAGGTCGAAGGAATATGAATAAATTCTACCAAAAAAAAAAACAGTGGCACTCCGGGAGTGCTGACAGATGTGAAAACTTGAAAAAATATCGGCACCGCGGTAATCAATGCGTTGATGTCTTTTACTCCACGCACCGCGGTAATCAACGCGTTGATGTATTTTGAATGGTCAAACGCTGGTGTCATCACAGTGTCGCGAAAACAATGGTTTAGTCCCATCTCAAAAATGCCCAACGCGCCTAAAGAAGTTTTCACTTCAACAGACTGCTGGTGACTTTGCGCGTGAAGTGCGCGAGGGCATTGTCAGATATCGATCATTGACTTTCAGAGACAGATTATCGGTAGTAAACACTTTCACTGTTCGTGCATTACATATAATGCATTAGTAGTTATCTCTTTTTTATCCAATACTAGCTTCCGATATCTTTATAAATTGTGGCTTATGTTATTTAGTGAAAATATAGCAATCAACTGCTGAAATAGTAGTTTTTGAGTTTATCCATTACAAAAAATCAAATCTTTTCTCTTAAAATATTAGTTGAGATTCCAACGAAATTAACTTATAGAACCAGTTTTGTTTGTTTCAACGTTTTTAAACAACACTATTAGCTGGAAGTGAAGCTCATATCATCCGCGCATTGCTTGAAACGCATTTTTGAAAATGATATGCAATGATTATCTGAGGGTGATAAATGAATTCGCTATCATAGAATTAGTAAATGACCTTATAAAACATCAAAATGCAATATTATTGTTGGATGTATGGTGATAGAATCTTACCACTTACCCCTTGGGACAGTAAAAGTATTAAAACCTATAAATTGCATGCTGATCGTCAAAATGTTAAAGTACTCAAAAAGCAACTTATTACTCCCTCAGATTCACAACAATGGCCATCACAGGCCTAGTACCAGGCAAGCAGTACGAGTTCAGAGTGTACGCGGAGAACATCTACGGAAGGTCAGAACCTAGCGAGACCACCACGCTGGTGCAGACCAAGGCCATCATCAAGAAGGAGTTCCAGAAGAAGGAATATCCTGGTAAGAATATTATAATTTAATCGTATGAGAAACAGTGACCCTGTTAAAGATGTTAACTGACCTTAAAACTGGCTGTTCTGCCATCTCGTGTCCTTAAGAGAATTCTTTAATTTTTACTATGTTGGTCTAAGATTTTTATGGTTATTATGCTTTGATAATATTGAAGATTCCGTGTGAGTAATCTCAAATTCTCAACACATGAGATAAAAAATAACAAGTATTTGGATGGTAATGTCAAAACTAGTCATCTCAGTAAAGTTTCTGTTTTCCAAGTTGCATGAATTACCACAAAAAAAAAAGTGATGGCATTCCAGAAGTGCTGACAGAAGTGAAAACTTGAGCAAGATCGCCTTGGTGGATGAAAAATACTTGTATAGAACATTGGTCCGTAACTTTATCCAAATAAAGAGCAGAATCGCGTTTACAACAAAAAAAAAAAATCTTCCGAAACATTTAAACTAAAAATACTAGCATAGAACATTGATCCGTAACGTAATTTAAATAAAGGGCACAATCGCGTTTACAAAACCTTTAAAGTAAAATTACTTGCATAGAACATTGATCCGTAACGTAATTTAAATAAAGAGCACAATCGCGTTTACAAAAATGAGGTGTCATCACAGTGTCGGGAAATCAATGGTTTAGTCCCATCTCAAAAATGCCCAATGCGCCCTAAAGCACTTCAATATATTTTGTAACTACCTCTCTTACCCAACCTGTAAAAGACTATAATTATCTTCCCTGAATAAAATATTTTACTTACCCAATATTTTTTCTTCTAGTTGACGAATCCGGCAAACGTATCCGCACGAACGCAGACCACGGCCCTATCAAGGACTACGACAATTACGTATTCGACATTTACAGCAAATTCGTACCACAACCTGTTGATATCAACACGTGCTCCGTGTACGACAAATATGACATTCTCGAGGAGATTGGTAAGTGACCTAGATCAGTGTTGAAGAATGATATACATATAGTTGATTAGCATGGGTAGAAAAAAATATGAGTAGAAAGCCTTTTGAAGAAATTTTAGGTTTTTGGGTGAGGGAAAGATTTTAATTTTGCTTGTGTAGTAAAACGTTGATTACACTCTAGTTTACGGAAGCCTGATGAAAATTTTGATCAGTAAGATTTAATAGGGATGTTGCCAAATTAAAAAAAAAAAACTATTTTGGTCTGTCGGTCAGATAGTAAAAAAAATATTAGACACGTAATTTTTGCTTTATCATATTAGTAAAAAAAATATTTAGATAAAACGCATTCAAGTGGGGAAAATACGTGTCCAATTTTTTTTTGATAATCTCACCTGATGGTCATAAAAAATGTTCAGTCTAATTTAGTGATTATAGTTGAGTAGAGGAACTTGAGATAAGGCTTCCAGTAACCTGAGATTATTGCCATTCCAGATAGATATATTATTTTAAGGTTTTTTTCTAAATGACTATATTTTTGAACATTTAATTAATTCTACCTGAATTTTAGTCTGATAAATTGCATGAGTGTGCTCGAAATAAAGCTCGAAATGGCTCTTGTTTCAAAATCCTGATATTCATCATATTGTTACATTTTTCTTTTTTTTTTTCTTTTAATTAATTATTCTGGACTTGCGATTGATGTTTAAATATGGCGAAGATCAGGCATAGTAGATTGTAGAAAATCTAAACGGTTTTCATCTTTTATGAATTGGCAGAAACACTTCTTTTGTATTCCCAACTACACATCATACATTTTCACACAATGAGGGTTTCCATTAAAATTCACGCCACCAGTTGGCGCCACTTTGACAAGAGGTCTTCCATTTTGACAATGAATATAAAATTTATGATGACGTTCATCATTCAGTCACGATTAAAGAAAATATAGGCGCTTTGACACTTCTCACAGGTGTCCAGACCTAACATATCAGTGCTGCCATCTAGTGAACGTCATTTCAGAAAACCCTCATTACACAATAATTTTCTATTTTTGTCAAGTATTTTACTTTTACAATACTGATTTTGCTTGACACTAATTAAATATATTTAAAAAAAAAGAATATATCGATTATAAAATAATAGTGTTGGACGACAAAGTACAATAAAACAAATCACAATAAAAAATAGACATTGAAAAGATAAAGCATGATAGTAAACTTAATTATGAATTAAAAACAAAGACTAAACACACTCACGAAGTTGCTTGTGAATTCACATTATGGGATTTTATAGAGTTTTATAACATTAACCATAGAAATACTAACCGTGCCTTAGAAATTCAACCTTTTTCTATTCCTTAGTCAATAAAGTGGATTTTTTAAATAAATCGCCACTTCAAAGTGGGGTTTGTTCTCAACGCTAATCATCAGTCGTAAAGTGAAAAACTTTCAAAACTAACTCACAAATAGTCATCAGTGGTGAAGAACTATATCAACTTAGAACACCTTCCGTTTCTAAACATAGGAATATGCGAGATGATTCGCAATTCGCGATTCGACGCGAAAACTGTACCATGGACTCAGTACATGGGTCTGAACCCCACTGCGTTTAAATTTTTCGTCGGTTATTTAAAAAAAAAAACAGCTGTTTCATAGAAAAGTGCAATACCTACCCGATCAAAATGTATGGAACAGCTGTTGTTTTTTAATGACCGACGAAAAATTTATTTTGTATCTCTCTCTGTAATATATTGAATCCATGATAACTGTTTTCGCTTCGATGCCTGCCACTCTGTATTAAGTTTTACGAAACATTTGGTTTGCAGAGCGCCATCTCTGTCACCCATAAATGGGACCAATGACACCAATGGGATAAATGGGAATGGGCGCCTCTGTCTCAAACTCGATGTGTCTTATTTACGCCAGAGTACTGCATATTTGTGACCTTTTGAATAATTTTCAGTCTTCACCATTGGTATTCCTAATATTCTAGACAAACCCTTAATCCCCATTCCAAAGTGGTGATACTCCCAAATCAAAAGTGATAGTACAAAAATGGTGATAATTCACAGGTGACTTCGTGAGCGCCGCGTCTCGAAGATCGAGCGCCCGAGGTCTGTGTGTGAATGGATCGATGTAGTGCATCTCTTTCTCTGCATCTCTCTGTCTCACACGCATACTTATTTTATTTTAAAAACAAATATATATTTTCCTTAGGAAACGATCGCATGAAAAAATAGTAGGGTAATTGGAAAACGAAAAAAAAAAAAAACTTGAAATTATTTCGATTTTAGGTTGTAATATTTCCAGTAATCCTAATTTTCAATACTTGAAATTATTTATTTATTTATATAAAATATTTATTACAGTAAATCTATTTCTGCATTATCTTTGGTAGATCGAATGCACGGTTTTCGCTTCATAAATATGATATTTTTATATATTTATTTTACTTTTATTATTACACAATACAAATTATTTTATGCGAAATTACACCAAGTAGAAATTGGCGTATAATATTGGCACAGAAACGTAGATTTAGTAGAAATTACACATTTAACGTATGTCTGAATTTTAAAAGTATTTTATTTCTTCGGGACTCGAGATTAATTCAGCATGAGTATATCCGTAAAATTGTTATAAAAACAAAAATAATTTCTTCATTTATTCAATGCTACAGTGTTACTTATCAAATTATCATGAAGAAGAAAACTACATCTAAAATATCAAACATACGTAAAAACACAAAACTCAAAATTTAAACCCAAACGAGTCGTGATAAGTTCTTATTATTGTACCGAATGCGGAAATTGCATTGGGTTCATATTTAGTATGCTGCAATGCATTTTCAAAAAACCTTAACTAGCATTCCAAAGACCAAAAACACACTTTTCGAAATTCAAATTTTCTTACGTTTTTATTGCAATTTGCAGATCAGTATCAGCTTGTATTTTGATCTTAATATGATTAGCGGCCGTATCAAAATTAAATGTTTATTTATAGAATTATAATCATAAAAACCATCAAAACAACTCTCCAAGTTCATGTAATCCTATTGAATGACTATTTCATGAAATCATGACACTTGAGGATTATGCTAACTTATGGAGTTGTATTGCTGATTCTCAGTATTATAATTCTGTAACGCCATATTTTTTACGGTCTCGCATCATACTTTAATCAACATAAAGCCTGACAATGATCTGCAAATGGCAAAAAACGAAAAGAAATTTGAATTTCGCGGAAAATTTAGCACACCCCTTAACACGACTCCCGTAGTATAAAACTAACATCTATATCCCGAACAGAGGCATGAGGTTGCACATACTGTTGTAGGTACAGGCGCGTTCGGTGTCGTGCACCGCTGCCGCGAGAGGGCCACGGGCAACTACTTCGCAGCCAAGTTCATACCCGTCGCAGGCGCTATGGAGAAGGAACTCATTAAGAAGGAAATTGATATCATGAATCAATTACATCATCGCAAATTGATTAATCTGCATGATGCCTTTGAAGATGATGACGAGATGGTGCTTATTTTCGAGTTGTGAGTATTACTTTATTTGTGCTTAATTAGATTAAATCTTTATGGCAGACTAGGAAAAAAGAACAATTAAAAATAGCTCCCAGATTTTTAATAATATTCAAACCCCTGTAAATATAATTTCCTGAATATTTTGATAATCTCTCAACATTTTTGTTCTTTTTTCAAACTATTTTTCATTAGAAATAAGATTACACATTTAAATAAACCTTGTTTACAGTCCGTTCAACTGATTTTGACTTCTATACCATATTATAAGCCAGCATTAAAAGCAAAAAAGTGGTTACAACACCAACTGTTTACTGCAGCTACCATGTGTCATGCAACCAACGCAATAGAAGTCAAAATCGGTTGAACGGACTTTAAAAACGGTTTATTTAAGTGTCTAATCTTATTTCAAATGAGTATAGTTAACAAAAACAACTGGCTTTATTCTTTTTCTCCTTTTTTCATCATCTTAAAATGACCACACTACATTCTTAAGACTAAGAATTTTTTATTGAATTTATGACTTGATTCTTTAGATTTCCAAATAAGTAGGTACACAATATTGATTAAAGTTTCAGTTATGCATCCCATTTAACGCAGTTAGACCATTAACATGATTTTGGTTTCTAACTCCATCTTCTCTTCTAGCTTATCCGGAGGCGAGCTATTCGAGCGCATCACCGAACCAGGCTACAACATGTCCGAAGCTGAAGCAGCTCACTACATGCGACAGATATGCGAGGGAGTGCGACATATGCACGAGCAGAACATCATCCACCTGGACCTCAAGCCTGAGAACGTCATGTGCCAGACCAGGACCGGCACTGATGTTAAGGTAGTTATTATTTTAGATGAAAGGGATCTATAGAAAACATCGCATTTTTTTTTTGGTTGAGACATTATCAAATAACTTCTCCCGCTCTGGGCGGAGCGGGAGGGCGTGTCAGACTCTTACTGACTAAAACCCACCCGTGTTCCTTCGGTTGCCCTGTTGCCGGGGGCCACGTTTTCCTTTTCGGTTTCGGTAACATCACACCTGACCCCTAGATTTTATTGCTAAAATGGTAACACTACTCTCTTAACAAGAAATACTTGCCACCAATGTTTAAAAGCCTAAATCTCATATGAACTCATGCGATTGTATATTTAATACTTTGGTAAGAAAGTACACATCAGGTTAATCAACTCCTGCCGGGGTCGCGGGAATGTCCGTAAGGGATATCGTGGCCCCTGGCAACATACAGGCAACTGAAGGAACACGGGTGGGTTTTAGACAAAGTCAAAGTCAAATCATTTATTTCAAATAGGCCCATGTATGGCAGTTTTGAACGGCAAAATATACAGAATAATATAATTGATTCTAGTCGCCCCTTCCAAAAGGTAGTTTTCGTATGGAGAAGAATGGGCAAGAAACTCCACCGTTACTCTTTTATGTTTTGCAATTGTTTGTATAAGTACGTACATTAGTTAAATAATTATATGTGAAGACGATGCACCTAGAATAAAATTACTATACCACAATAGGTAAAAAGAATTAAAAATGAAGCAACGACAGATAATTTAATTATGTGATAGATACATGGTGCTCACATATTTACAAACATTGTAAAAGTAGACGATTTTCCTGAGTCAATAAGAGTCTAACACGTCCTCCCAGAGCGAGAGAAGTTATTTGATACTTGCCCATCCAAAAAAAAAGGTTAATCAACTAAATATTATGACAACAGACTTTCAATCAGGTCTTCAACAACAAAACATTAGTTCTCCTTTTCTACGTACTTTCCTTGCTCTACCTGATTGATTAGAATCAGTTGTCTCTAAAAAGCCAATACCTGTAGTGATAATTATCTTTTCCAAAAACTATGTAAGACCTTTATAATATATTACTAATTTCATATTCTCTTGCCCAGGTCATCGACTTCGGTCTTGCCACAAAGCTGGATCCGAACGAGGTGGTCAAGATATCGACCGGCACGGCCGAGTTCGCGGCGCCTGAGATCGTAGAACGTGAACCCGTTGGCTTCTACACTGACATGTGGGCCGTGGGAGTGCTGTCCTATGTGCTGTGAGTATTAGAATATAATATTGTAACAGGTTAAAGCATTGGACTTAATGAAAATAAGTTTCATTCATCAAAAATCCACATGAACGAAGCTCAAGTTTACTACCGTAGTTCATAAACTTGAATTACTGTGGGCTTTCGATGCTTCAAATGAAAATGTGGTGTTTGTGATGTCAAAAATGTTTAAATAAAAAAAGTGAGCAAGCTGTTCATTTTTATAAGAAGTTCTGCACCAATTTTAATGTCTTTATAGGGCGTGCTTTTGAGTAATTAAAATTAGTGCAGGACTTTTAATCATTGTTTTTACAGTAAAAGTACCTTCCTTTCGGGCAGTATGTTTTCTAAATTCAATTACGTATCCTTCACAAATTTATTTATTCAAAGCACAATATAACAGACATAAATCCAAATTTAACTATTTCAATAAGAACATACATATTTACAATAGGCAAGGAATAGCACATGACATTAGAAAAAAGTCTGCAGTAATTAGTTTGATTAGTTTTTTTGTTATTTAATAATATTTATTCTTATATTTCTTTGTGTATTTGTCTTTTATTCTAAGCACTGTTTATTTTATTTTAATGCCTGCCTATTTAATAAACAAATCACTGACTTGATTTCCGTACATCATCTTTTTTTCGGGTGACCACTGAAAATAAGCTCTATGCTGTGGGTTCCCCATAGCACAGCATCATGCTGAGTAGAAGACTTCTTGTCACAGTCCTGCGTGCAGCTGCCGACTAATTTCTGTTTTACACTCGTGATTTATTATGTACTTTTTGTTGTTTTTGTTTATTATTCTCTTTTATGTATGCACGTGTCTCTGTGACAAATAAATCAATTTTTCTTTCTTTTCTTTATTTCTTTCATAAATTGCTGCTTCTGTACCTTTTTTTTTCAAAATTACGTCAAAAACGTCTAAGTATCTTCTGCATCTTTCTTTTGAAAAAAAAACCTGTTTTACATTTATTTTTTTCTCCCTAGGCTGTCCGGCCTATCGCCATTCGCCGGCAACAATGACATAGAAACATTAAAGAACGTGAAGGCCTGCGACTGGGAGTTCGACGAGGAAGCGTTCCAGCACGTGTCTGATGACGCCAAAGACTTCATCAGGAGGCTTCTCGTCAAGAACAAGGAGTAAGTACACGTGCATTATGACCAACCAGTCTTACATTTTGGGTGAATTTCACCAATGACAGCGCGTTCAAGAGCTTCGCGAGACATTCGCCCTTGGTTGATAATGATCGAACTTTGTTCTAAACTAGCAATCAGCCACGGCTTCGCACAAGTTTGTAGCCGTGCGAATCAATTTGATATGAATAATTCATACTCGTAAGTCTAGTTTTGGACTTCAAATTCATAAATTATGTGGCAGTGTTCAAACGATACTTCTTCATTTCGTGTGGTTAGTGACTAACCTGTACCCTAATTGCATAACTTATTTTCGTAAACAATTATGCCTAATTTGTTTCATTTTGACAGTTCAACAATATTCATTGCGTTATTAACGTTGTTGAGCAGATATTTTTTTCCAACTTATGAAGCAATGGATTAGCAATCTGTTTCAAATCGAAACAGATTGTGATTGTGTTGTATTACGTAATTAGGGTACTGGTGTCAGAGTTTTAAAGCCGCCCATGGGACTTGGTTTCACATGCAGTCGAGAAATATCTCTCAGGCATGCCGGTTTCCTCATGATGGTTTCCTTCACCGTAATTAAAGCAAGTAATAACACACGCTTAGTGCTTAGTGACACTTACGCTGTCGGACCAAAACACATGTGCCTGATGTTATAGATAACGGGATACCGAGGGAAAATTCATAGGAATATCATAAATGGGTCAAACGGTTATGTCAGACTCACACCGAGTAAATACTGGTTGTTAAGGGTGATCCGTAAAGGTAGCCCGGGAAATTTAAATTTTCTTACGTTTTTTTGCAATTTGCAGGTCAGTGTCAGGTTGTTTGTTGATCAGAATATTTGCGACCGAAAAAAAATGTATTTACAGAATTATAATCGATAGTTAATTGATTCAGGCATGACCTTGCGGAAATCCGTTATAAAATGATGATGTGGATATATTTAGTAACCTGTTCCGTTTACACGGCGGAACACTCGAACACGGCGTGTTGAGCAGCAACTGAGATCCAGCACTGAGCGCAGACAGCGATAACGCTCAGTGCTTGGTGTGGCAACACGCCGTGTTAGAAGTTCGTGACAAGTCAATCGTCATCCTGCAGATGCCTCGTTGAGAGGTGAAACACGTGTCGATTTCTTTCGGGGTCTTTTTAAGACTCTTTAGAAATAGCGAAGCGGAACAGGTTACTAAATATATCCACATCATCATTTTAGGATTATAATAATTAGAATCACATCTCTTTAAGTTACATTTGTTCCATTGAATGATTTTTTCATAAAATATTTTGAACAAGACACAACCTGACTCTGACCTGCAAATTGCAAAAAACGTAAGAAAATTTTAATTTCTCGATCTACCTCAGCGGTCCGTCCGTTAGAGGTCCGCTTTTGTCTCGATCTCGCTTACTAGCAATCGAAGTACGTGTTTATGATGGGATTAGCGTGCTCAAAAGATTTTACACTACATATGTTGTTGTTTTTTTCCTACACAGAAAGCGTATGACCGCTCACGAGTGCTTGATGCACAAGTGGCTGGCGGGCGACGCGGCCGCGGCCCGCACCGCGCACATCGACGCGCGGCGGTACGAGGCCATGCGGAACAGGCTGCGGCTGCAGTACGAGGTGCGTAGCATATTATACAGGGTGGTAGGGACATCGACGCGAAAACTGATACCGTGGATTCAGTACATGAACGCTGAACCTCTGAAAGTTCCCCTGCGTTTAAATTTTTCGTCGGTTATTTTTTTTTAAATCTGCGGTTTCATAGAAAAGTGCAATGACTACGCGGTCAAAATGTATGGAACAGCTGATTTTTTTTTAAATAACCGACGAAAAATTTTTGCAGAGATGACAAAAAAAAAACAAGACAATAATGATAGGAAAGCTTGCACTTGGTGAAAGACCACAGTCTGTATTATTTATATTAAAAAAAAAACGAAATATATCAAACTCGCGCTTCATCATGACCCGTGTGTGGAGCTCTTTGATTGCTTACCTCTCTCTCGTTCACTCTTTCCTCTCTCTATATAAAGCTTTCAAATAGCAATAGCCAAAAGAAGGCAGAAGTTTCGGCCTAGCGAATTCGCGAATCCGAATTTACCTTTGATGTCCGCTACAAACATTTTTAGTTTAACAGAAGGTAATGATGCAATGACTTATTAATCCTCCATTTTTCCCACAGAACTGGTCATCATTCAAACTGCCCATCGGCAGGCTGAGCGAGTACAGCTCACTGCGCAAGCTTCTCGTCGAGAAGTGGAAGATATATGACGGACAGTTCGGTAAGTGCCCCCGAATGAAAAAAAAAAGATGTTTTGTCATATTTTATTAAACCTAGAGTCTCTTTAATAATTGACAAACACCATAAAACTATCAAATACGGAATCTTATTACTTAAAAAAAGAAGTAGAAATGACTTGCTAAACGAAAGAAAGAAAACTTGTTTATTCTGTGCAAAAAAAACGCACATTAATAAAATTGACATAAAATACACACATACAAAAGTAGCCAAAAGCTTCGTATTCAACCAATAAAAGTTTGACAATGTTGTTCGTTGGTTGATGTCAAAGCCACGGACCAAAGACAATATTGCGTAATTACTGTTGCAACATTGACAATAACAGAAGTAAACAGTAATTTTTCAGCATTTCCCCATTTAAAAATATTTTTAATAGAAAAAATGCCACATATCTTTCATTATTATAATATCCTCCCTCCCTCAATGGAGATTAGCCAAGTAGGTATGCAGGACATATTATAGTGCACAAGTATGTGCGCAAACGCAGATGCAAACTCAGCTCCTTTACTCGAACACGACTTACGGTCTGAACGGCTATCATGGATGGTGATTTGATTTTCCGTCGTTTCCATTTAGATAATATTAACATTTTCCTCCAGACCGTCGTCAAGCCGCACCACGCTTCGTGATCAGACCACAATCCGCCTTCTGCTACGAAGGCCAGTCCGTCAAGCTGTACTGTCGCATCATCGCATGCGCCACGCCCACCGTGACCTGGTCGAGGAACAACCACGAGTTGAGACAGTCTGTCAAGTTTATGAAGAGGTAAGTACAAATAAAACGGTCTACTGTAATGCCTAAATCAATATATTTCTGAAAAATAAAAGATATTATAATATTTATTTAGATTTAGATCCCTTATCTTCATAATTTTCCTTTAAACGTGTCGGTTACGATAACACCCAAATTAGCCTAATTTCATTTTATTTAATTGTCGTCATCAATTTCGCAGAGGCTGACAATATTATTGTTTGTGAGCCAAATAATTTAAAATACTAAATAGAGTCAGGCGCATCCTAGAGAGCCAGCACCAGCCTTACTGAGCTATTTTCATAATGTAATAAAATCAGATTTGTTATCTTAGAACAGTGATGAACAAACTCATTAGTCACGAGTGCCAAATATCAATACTGTAACGACTAAGATTACTTATGAGAGCCAATCCTTTCTGTGTGTCCAAACTGTCTCAATACACTTTTTAATCCTTAAAACTCCTATGCTCTTTCACTCCACAACGCTTCCTAAAATTAACTTGCTAAAAAGTAGGATGCCTTCATCATTATCATATTGGCTGATAATAATATTATGAAGGCGTCTTACTTATTAACAAGTTGACATTTTCGGTACAATAAATGATTAATTTTCGATGTCCTGTTAATTTTTGGTTCGATGTCCTGTTAATACTGCGGAAATAAGTCTTTGAAATATAGTTTGAATTTTGAATAAAACTTGATATATTGTTTAATGACCGAAACCCTAGACCCTCGCGCGAATCTACGCTCACACTCATCGAAATTTGTACAGAGCCGTACTATATGCCAAAGAGCCGCATGCGGCTCATGAGCCGCGGTTTTCCGACCAATCATTTCCTTATCTGACCGCTATTTTAAAACAGGTACGCCGGCGACGACTACTACTTCATAATCAACCGCGCCAAGTTGGAAGACCGCGGCGAGTACATCATCAGGGCTGAGAACCACTACGGATTCAGGGAAGAAGTCGTCTTCCTGAATGTGCAACGTAAGTGTTTTTGTAGTTATTTCCAGAACAAAAAGTAGCTTATAGAATATAAATGTTGATGAATGGAGATGGAGAGGAAGGCCAAAGATAATATCAATGGATTGTGTGAGGAATGATATGAAAGAGAAGGGAGCAAGTGATAGCGTAAGGGTTGACATGGGGAGAGTGGAAAAATAAAACGTGGTGCGCCGACCCCACGTAACATGGGATATGGGAAGATGGTGAACATAGCTTCGGCTAATAATATTGAAAGGGGGCAAATTCTGTTAAGAACTCTTGTACTCTCTAGAGAAGCTCCGAGTTTTAAAATATTTTAAAATTTTACCATGCCCTTCCACAACAGAGGGGCAGTAGACTAAATATAAAAAATACATATTCAAATATTTGTCTAAATGCAGATTTATAAATGGAATAAATTAAAATCTACCTACTATTTGCTTTTTTTAAACTGTTTAAGATTTTTGTTTTATTAGTTTTGTTTTTGAGAGCATTTAGTCCGCCTCTGCAGATTCGTGGGCTTAAAGTATTGATATGATATAGTTTGACCGAGACCGCTGTACCGTGCAATAGGTATATGCACGGCGGAACGTAGGGGCAGTGCAGGCCGCTCATTCGTCAACGATGCCCCCCGCCTCAGTTCAGTGCTCTCGGTCAAACTATAATAAAATTAGGTGTGATTCAATACAACGTTGTTACCATGAAGCAGACGTTTTGTTGAAATTTTCATAGATACAGACTATTATTTTAAAATAATCACCAGGTTCACGCGAGAATTACCAATTTCACATAACAAGTATTTTTGGCTGAACACCATTTTCAAATTAGAAGCACTCCCGACCAATTAAACCAGCATACCATTATTTTGCACTATAACTGTTTGTCAGACCAGAAGTACGTTCCAATCTATTATTACATACACCTTTAGCCGGCGATACGCGACTAAATTAACCACTACCTTTCTGACTACCGCAGTGTACTGATTGATTCAATATTTCGTTCGTTGGGTGACCCGATATAGTTTAAATACAGTGTATTTTATACTTCTTTGTGTTGAATAAAGCTTCAGCTTTTTTTGGCGTGTAAGTGCAATAAAATGGATCTGTAGTTAGGGGTTTTTAAAAATAACTTGCGAGAGCAGGAGAACCTACACAAAATTATTGAGAATAATATAATTATTAAACTAGATTAAAGAGATTTATTTTTATTTTATAGTTTCAGCCATTATTCTAATATGTCTGATATTGTGAGATTTGCGAGTTCTAGGAATTCCAGATTTCAGGAATTACGGATTTTCAAATCGATCACACACACAGTTCGACACTTTGTGTATTGTGTGCATTTAGCATACACGCGAGATGAATATTCAAAGAAACAAATAGAATTGCAAATTACAAAAGTTTTTCAAAATTATAATGACTGCGCGTCTTACACTTGTCAATCGATTGTATGTTCATCTTAGCCGTCATTTCCGCGACTTTTTTCAGCGACTTCCTTGTTGTTTCATATTGTAGACTTTCTTACAGGTTTAGGTTTGAATTTACAGTCAATTTAACCCTTTTTTCTCCCTCCCAGCGGTCCCGAAGGTCCAACGCCAGCACCTCGCCGAAGCCCCGCGCCGCCGCGAGGCCCTCCCCTACACGTTCTGGCAGGAGACGTCCGAGACGGCGCCCGTGTTCACGTTCCAGCTGCGGCCGCGCGTCATGCAGGCGCGCGACACCTGCAAGCTGCTGTGCTGCCTCAGCGGCAAGCCCACGCCCACTGTCAAGTGGTCAGTATACACCTGTGAAATATATTGTATCATCTTCTAGGAACCGCTAACAAGAAGACTCAGAATCTAGGAAAGGAACCATCTAGGTTAGACATCAACTTGCTAGACAATACAGCGTGGCGCTTTAATAGTGACATTAATTTAACACACGTATACGGATTAGCGTTTTCTTTATATGAAGATATTTTAATTTCATTGAACATTATTATTTATTTTCAAATTTCTAAAATAGCATCTTAGTGCAACCCGTACTTAACAACTGTAGCGCAGAGGTCATTTACCGGGAAACGAATAACATGCAAAGAGAAGGCGAATTGAAGGAAAGGGAGAGCCCTATGTCGGCGAGCGTTTTGAAAAAAAATTTTTTCGTGAAATGAATATTTTTTTCTTATTATATTTTTATGATTACTGCCCTACCCGTGTGTTAAATTAATGTCGCCATTGTAGCGACACGTTGCATACAACTTGTAACAGGAACCTAGAAAGAGTCAATCAACATGCTGAACAGCTGGAAGTCGTAGTCGACATGTTTTCAACTATAAATGTAAATACACGGTTTACTTTGGTCTTCAACTTTAATCAAGCAACAAAATTTAATCATGGATACTTAAAAAAGGGTCAGACCAGAAATAAAAGTATGGATCTTTGAATCAAAGTGAACCGTGTAACATTGCCAATAGGTCAGAATACCCAATTCTGATCTAATGTCAATAGTATACGGTCTTCTTTGGCCTATGCCAATAACATCCTTTGGCCTTTTGCATTTTAAGAGATCTTGAATTTGATGACAAATAGTCCTTCTAGGTCTCTCCAAATGCTAATCCAAAATGGTTTAGTTGCGACAAAACCTATCTTGGCTCATCAGTTTTTAGATATAATACTATCTTAGTCTAAACACACTCTCATCCCTTCTACAACAACAACATTCAAGTACAATTCCTTATACAGTAACCGTTAATACTTACTAAACAATTAAAATACATTAAAAAATATATCTCATAGGCAAATGCTGTTATACTATATCGAAATTTTTAAATGACCGCAATTAATGAAATAGATTCCTATAATCATGACATTTTTCACAATTTGACCATTTTGAGGATTAAGTTATTACTCTCATAGTTTGTTGTGAAGTTTTTTTCTTTTTTTTTTTAATGGTTTATTTAAACCAAAAATATGTTGTTTTTGTACACTATAAATGGCAAAACATGCAGATCTATCTGTTATTTTAAGACCTTGCACATATTATTTAATGTACAAGTTTTACAATCAATTTATTCAATTCTATTCATAAATACATACTAAACCTCATCATTTACCCACAGGTACAAAGACAAGAGAGAGTTATCGAAGTATGACTACGCGATGACTCAATCGGACGGCGTCGTGACACTCGAGATCATCGACTGTCGGCCCGAGGACAGCGGCAAATACACCTGCATCGCCACCAACGTGCACGGCACCGACGAGACCAACTGTGTCGTTATTGTTGAGGGTAAGCAGAATAGACAGCATAACAAAGCGATAAGGCCACCCACTGTATGTTTTGTAGTGTTAAAGGACGTGTCCAAAAATTGTTTTTTTTATTATTCAATCATTCTAACCAGGATAAGTTAAATATAATTGGATAGACATCCCGGAAACTACTGGTTTTAACTACATCATACATTTTTAAAGTCGTTTTTTTATTTTAGTGTGAATTTACTCCTAAAATGAACAAACCTTTCAAATTATCTAGGATAATAAAGTGAACACACCCCAAAAAGCAGCACACTGGAAGCACACTCACCTTTTAGAAAAAAAAAAACAATTATGCGACACACATTAACTTCAGTTTTAAATTTGGCCATGGACGACCGAGTTTGGGCACAAGCTACTCTTCCCATTCTTATTGGAGTCGTCGGCGTCCGCAAAATTTATTAAAATTTATTTTAAAAAAAATCCGCAAAAAGCCAACATCTCCTATATTTTTCCTATGTATTTTCTGATGTACAATTAAATATATAAATAAAAGATAAACGCCTTCTTGCTGAAATTTCTGACTGAGAGATTTTAACAGCCTCGTTCGATTCGATTGCAGGCAAAATGTTCTTGTGTTTTCCATCTGGAATTTCTCAGTAGCAGCCCGGAATTTGAGTTTGTGCCAGGTTGATGGCAATAGGCTCGCCTTTCATGGGACTCAAACATAACTGGCGAAATGTTGGTGTACTATTATCAATCAGTTTAAAAACAAAGTTGTCATATTCATCAATCAGTGTAAAAGCACTTTCAATCGATTCATTTAAGTACAGGTGTTTTTTTAAATCAAAGATTCGGTCACTTAGCCGGAAAATTTACCATTCCATAGAGTTGATTTATTTTACACTTTGCGGTACACCTCTGCCGAACCCTTCGGTGAACACAGGCGTGATTTTATGTTATGTTATGTATAAATAAAAGATTTATTCAAATTAGGCTGAGAACCACACTTTTCAGAAGTTAAAAGTTACAATAGACAACTGCAAAACGCCCATCCTTTACTACTTTCTAGAGTAATATTATGTCGTTAGATAGGTAACCGTTTTCGTAAGTTAATGATGATCAGAAGTTCAGAAGTATCCACTGCTCATGAGCCTTCTGTGTCCAGAGAGTATTATATGAAGAAGAGATTCTCAAGCACTTCTTCCGGACTCCAAAACTATTGTAAAAGGAAAAATGTTGAAGATTGCATTATTCGGACTTTCTGCCATTTTAGTTTTAATAGAAAAAACTCGGTTATAAATACTCCAATTCCTTAGGTATTTTCTCTTCAAGTGTGAATTTTGGTAATTAAATAAATAAATTGTTTCATAACAGGCGAAGTAACATCACCGGAGCAAGCGCAGATGATCCACAACTTCCTGCACTCCGGAGACCGCCGCTACATAGAGAAGCCTCTCAAACCCGCACCGCCACCGATTATCACCAAGACTAAGGTTAGTTGACGATTATAAATTAAACTGTTTAATACAAGGTGGCAAGGACATCGACGCGAATGTATGGAACAGCAGATTAAAAAAAAAATCGACGAAAAATTACAACGCACGGGGGTTTGTCCCTGCCACTCTGTATAGTTAAAGCAATGGCACGTAAAATTTAAAATTTAATACTAGCATCGCTTTGCTTATAATCTCTATTTATTTTTTAATATGTATCAAGACAGTCGCAGTCTAGGCAAGCTATATTAAAAAAAAAAAAACATCTTTCACGCTTTTTAAAAACATCTAATAATTTATTTACATTACTGCTTTAGCGTCGACGTCCCCAAAACGTAACCTCTGAGGACCATGAACAAGAAAAGGTAAACTTTAATACATGAATCCATTGGAATGGAACATCAACCTCATGGCAAAGTTGTCCTTATCAAATTCAATGTCACAGCCAACTTCGAATTCACGACAATACAAAGTTGTCATTGTCAATCAGTTTAAAAACAAAATTGTCATATTATCAATCAGTTTAAAAACAAAGTTGTCAAACTATCAATCAGTTTAAAAACAAAGTTGCCATACTATCAATCAGTTTAAAAGCACTTTCAATCGATTCATTTAAGTACAGGTGTTTTTTAAATCAAAGATTTGGTCACTTAGCCGGAAAATTTACCATTCCATAGAGTTGATTTCTTTAATACTTTGCAGGACACTAAACGCATAAAAATAAAACATCGATTATGTCTCGTTCAGTGTCCTTCAACCAGTATAAGACGAATAGGTAAAATCTCTATGGTTACCCTTTTGAATCAAGTTGTTAGAATATCACTGGTATGAAATATGATGATAAAAACCTCTGCCTTCGTGGAATACAGGGGTGATGTAATATCATCTATATTTTCACGTTAAAAGATTCGTGTACAAAAATACAATTTACAAAAAAAATCTGTGGCTATCGAGAGATGACCAGGCACAACTTACGGCGCATTTCATGCGAGCATGACATATATCAGCATAATTTTGCTCAAACATTTTGAACAGAACGATCCTACCAATATGCGCCACCGTCAATGAGACATTTGAGTGAGCATGCCAAATCAACTGCTATGCAACATTCAACTTTATAAATAGGCCAATAAGTGCTTTAAAAACGGAGTGAAAATGAGCCAAGACTCTATAAAGACCATTACAATATGGGTCGATGAGAATAGGCAAGAACGAGGAAAAAAGCCAATATCTACCCTAATGCGGGCGGCATAGGGTAGAAAATAGCTACAAATGATGAGGATTTTTAGTGGGTTTTTATCTTAAACATTTATCTGACGCATTCTACGTGGTCAGGTTTTGGTGACTGGCTTATAGCACCGATAAAACACGACAAGAAACCGGACTTTCCCGAATCACGGCACAAATTACATTGCCATACGTCACACATGTTTCTGAAACATTTTTATTTCGCTCCTCACAGCTGCGCTACATCTTAACTCATCGAATCCAAAATCAGACTTCAATGATAACCTCTCTGTTTCTGCACCTTAGGTGACAATCGACCCGCCTACCAAGTCTGCGCTCAGACCAAAGTATTCGCCACAGACCTCCGTAGAAGCAAGCAAGAAGAAATATGGAGGACTCTCGAGACTGGACTCGGACACATCCTCCAGGTCCAGGAGTGCTACTAAGGAACTTGTATGTAAGTACACTTAAATTACAACAGGAGTTTATCAACACTATGGTAAATAAAGATAAACAAAATAGTTGCGACAAAAACGTGCGCAAGAGTGCACATCGCATTTCTTTATAAATTCATTCATTCCTTTTTCCCAATTCTTTTTTACTTGTACCTACTAAAAAAATCCTATACATATTTTAAAGGTATTTTCTGTTAATTCAATTAGTGGTACCGATCCGATCCGATACAGCCTGTCCCTTACTGTCCTCCCCCAGCGAAACCTTAAGCCGAGGTCCATACCCCACAGGGGGTGCCATTAGCGTGCAGTCGTATAGTTTATAAGTGTTGTGCCCTGGCTGGAGGCCTTAATTCATTGAGGCACCCACAGGAAAATCTTTTCAAGCAGCCGACAACCTCCTAGGTTGACCTGCGAGATGCCATACACAAAAAAGGTGGAATTGCAAACATCGTACACGTTTTCTTGTGTTCTGATTTGAAGTGGTAAAGTTTTCAGGCATGTGAGAAATATGAATTTTGCCTTTGATGTCGACATCAGTTTGAAGAGTATACCAAGCTTTCAACTATCGACATTAACAATAAGACTCGTCTCTGCGCTTATTTCCCGTCTCCCACAAGTTTTTTGCACATGTGTCTGGAACTGCTTTTGTAATTTACGGTTTATGTCGAATCCATGTTTCGAGACAAATGTGTCCTATGTTGAATTTCACACTGAAATTCAACCTGCCTTTTTTCCTGCCTATTACATAATTTGCCTCCTCGCGCAGTACCAGCATCGGACTCCACGATGTGCGGGCCGTCGTTCGCCCGCTCGCTGCCCGACGCGCTGAGCGCGCGGGACGGCGCGCCGCTGCTGCTGTCTGCTGCCGTGCGCGGCGACCCCGACCCGCGCGTGCAGTGGTACAAGGACGACAAGCCGCTGCACTCCTCTGAGGTGGGTTGTGTTGGGGATATCGTGTTTTGTTTAGGTAGCAGTTAATACGACAGGAGCTGCTTTGCTAGCATGTACTTTGTTATACTTTGTGTCATTGAGAGACTTTTAAAAAGAAACAAAAAAGTGTTTTATCTTTGAAAGAAGTTTTACTTATTTGTGATTATTGTGTGATGATTGACTTTTGCTGAAATTGAATATCCAATGAAAAGTTACAGATTTCTAAATACATGTAATGTTTACTTTTGCAAAACACTAATTTCAATATTTTTTAGATTTCCTTGCACATGATACTAAAAATAAAAACTGCTCCAAAGCATTGAAAACGTTACAGATTTCTAAAACACGTACTTAACGTTTACTTTTGCAAAAGAACAGTACTAATTCCAATATTTTTTAGATGATACTAAAAGTAGAAACTGTATTACGGTGAAGCCAATATAAAAGTTTATTAATGTCTCATACGCCAAGTATTACATATTTTTCATAATTTCATCTGAATTATGCAGCCACTTTATCAAACCCTGTTTATGATTGTAATCCAATTAACTTGTATTTTCCTGTACAGGTTGTCGACCTCAAGTACAAGAACGGTGTCGCATCACTAGCCATCAACGAGATATTCCCTGAAGACGAGGGAGTGTACTCTCTGAAGGCAATCAACAGCCAGGGCGAGACTGAAACCAAGTGCAAAGTCACTGTCAAAGGTATGTTGTTACTTTTGCAAACTTGATCAAACACCCGAATAGTTTCGATATAAAAAATCTGGCAAAAATAGAACGAAAACGGCCGCGACCCTTTACTTATTCCATAGTACAGGTAAACTAGAAAAAGTGTGCTCATCGGTAATCTTCGTGTTTCCGAATTAGCACGAACGTTGCGTCATAGAGTAACCCCCACAGAGGCAATGCTTCTAAGTTATGTACTTCCGCGCTTTGTAGTAGGTCCACCTATCATTGCGTTTTGTGTGAAGTTTTCTCTGTCGGATTACCTACTCCGGTCGCAGATCGTCATTTGTCACTCTTTTTTTTTTTTTGATTTGCCTAGAGTGTTAATATATAATTTTGTAAACATGGTAATACAAAATAGGCAAGCACTTCCATGGTTGTAACAGCTCTATATTATATCTCATCAACGTGCGTTCGTATTACCGAAGATAGCCGATGATTCTCGAACCGCATACTTTTCTTGGGTAAGCTGTATCTGAAAGATTAGCGCCAAGAAATTCAGATGTTCATTTTGTACGTTTTGCATCATCATCACTACCTACTCCAAATATTTTTATTTTTTCGCAAGGAGGTTGTATAGCATTGAGATGGAGGTCGAATATATTGGTGTGTTCTAAATTCAAACACCAAAATAGTGATTAAAATAAGCTTTTTAGACGAGAATGGTGTAAAATACATACCGATACTAGATTACCTATAGCAGAGAGTAGTTCAGAAGGCTCACTCCGCATTTTAGGTATGAAGCACAATTACGCGGCGGGCCCGTCTTGTCGGGCCAATTCAGTGAGCGTAACGTAGTCGGAAGATATAATAGCTACGCAATAGAATGAGAGGCAACTTCTAGGTGAATATAACTGTAGGTAATTAGCGCCGTGCGACCTGAATTGCACTTTATTGTGTCGTAGCAAGAGTCGCTTTTTATTAAAATGATTTGCGGAGTGAACCATCTGTATTAATCTGTGCCTATAGCAAACTTTCTCGCATCCCTATTTAGTACCGATCAGTAACTTTTACCTATCAGTCTAGAAGTACTTTACTTTCTCACAACAGGTTAAGTCTTGCTTAGTCGGGCTGGATTCAAGTCTAGGCCGGTAACTAAGGCAGTTATCTTGTTCATTCGGACAGTGGTGCATCATTATTGTGTGTAGAAGTTTACTGTCAGGAATTGTATACCTCTCATAATAGTTTAAACTTGAAATCTACGTTTATATACAGGTTAAGTAAAAAATCGTGGGTCAAACGAAACAGGGTGATAGTTGGGGTTATTGTCAGTAAAAAATATTTCTGTGGTAGAGCCCTAATTTGATCTCCTTAAAAGTTATGACTATTTGAGTGTTTTTTTTTTTTTTAAGAAAATACCAAAATTTTTAATAATAGGCAATGAGAGTAAAACGGGTACCTAGGTGTTTAGTTGCTTCTAGGAGTTTTTATCTCAGGGAGTACCATGATTTATGAGTATTGGCACTTTTTTCAGTGTCTTTTAAGTCTAACATTTTTTTTTACCCGCCCTGTACAGTTCCCAAACTAAAGCCTTCTTCCCGTGAGGGTAGGGTAAAGACTACAGATGGCCGTCTTCATATCCTTATAATATACTTTTTTTGCTTCGTTTACGTTTTTGTGGTAACTTAGTGTTTTTATTTGTTTTCTCAGCAATGGAAAGCAGCACGGCGACTGCAGTAAAGTTGGGCGACAAGCCTCCTAGAATAGTGGACCACGCGATATCACAGACCGTCACTGACGGAGACGTTGTCACGCTGTCCTGCAGGTAAGAAATATTAAAATAAATAACGACAAACGTGTTTGCCCGTTTCTAATCATTATTCATTTCCTGACAAAATTAAATAGTACATACAAAAATCCCATAGAAAAAAGGATATTCAGTTATTCCCGAATTTGATAATTTTCCGAGAAACATATAACATTTTTCTTTCCAATTAAACCTAATTTAGACTATTACGAACTTTAATTTAATTAAAACAAAAAAAAAAATGCCAAGTTGGTCCAGCCGTTCTCAAGTGATTATCTTACCAACAAACAGCATAATAGTGTGTGTAATTTAATGCAGTTCTTAAAACTCTGCCAACCCCATTCTGATAAATGTCTTAATTATGGCTTTAAAAGTAACTAAAATTTTTAGCCAATTCATAAGCTCCGATTAATTTGTCTGGTAGACGGTCATACAAATTATTTTCAACTTTAAAATGACTTAAAACATGCAAATATAAAAATACCAACTCAGACACTGTGAAAATAGGGGGGGGGGGGGTTCATAGAAATGTTGTTATCACTGAGGACCAATATCAATCTGCCTAGCCTTTTCCCAACTATGTTGGGGTCGGCTTCCAGTCTAACTGGATGCAGCTGAATACTAGCATTTTACATGGAGCGACTGCCTATCTGACTTCCACATTTGGTAGGAATCGTTATCAGACTTTTGGGCTTCTGATTTAAATCACCATTGTTTTCTCACAGAATCACAAACGCCGAACGTTTCGACGTAATCTGGCTGCACAACAACAAGGAGATCAAGCCATCGAAGGACTTCCAGTACTCCAGCGAGGCTAACATCCACAAACTATCCATCGCTGAGATATTCCCTGAGGATGCTGGTTAGTACAACTATCATAACATAATTATTTGTTTTTCATACAAAAACTACCAAATCGTAATATTTATTGAGATCTGATCTATTGAAAAATCATCCCTTATAGACTGATATGACACATAACTTGCTACTTTAATTAAACTGGCTTCTTTACTAATGCAAATTTAAATCGTCGATTATTCTAGTTAGTATTCCAGTTAAACAGTCCTGGTCGAAACGATATTTTAAAAGTGTCTCAGCGCCATCTATGTTCTATCTTACACACTGTAAAGGACGTTCTTTACAAAAATTGGAAACGGAATAAAAAGGAACACTTTTGAATGGAGTATAGGTATAAGCCAAGTAGTACCAAGTATGAAAGCTAGATGGCGCTGTATGTCTACTTAGTGTAGAGTTTATCGAGTAAGATGGCGCTGTTTGTCGTTCATAGAGTAAAATAATTAATTGTTTGAATTTTTTTCAACTTTTTCCTTAGGCCGAGATTGGCAAATACAGAAACCGCAATGCTTGAAAATTCCGCTACAACCCGTTTATTATCTCTTTTACTCTTATTTGGAATTTATTTTATTTTTCTTATTAATTAAACAGTAATCGAGTAATTCACATCTTATTTTCTTCCCCAGGCGTATACACATGCGAGGCATTCAACGACGCCGGTGAATCCTTCTCATCGTGCAGCCTGGTAGTGCGCGTGCCCGGCGAGGCCAGCGCCACGCCGCTCTACAGCGCCTTCCCGAGCTCCGCCACCGTCACCGACGGGGAGCCGGCCGTGTTCAGCACTGAACTGGATAAGGTAACTATTTCACCTTAGGAATAAGCCAGGTTTCGCCAGGGTGAAAGTTTATTGTTTTGACTACAACTTTTCTCAATAAAATCTCTACGTTATGGTTAAAGTAGTAGCATCGAAATCCATTCAACATAATTTGAACTGTTTACAGATTGTCTTGTGATTATGATCTCCTGATTTTAATTTGAGTAACCCAGTAAAAATGGTGTTGATTGGTCTAATCTAAAACTTCACTTAGATTTGGCAAATTGATAAAATTCTAGTGGCTCGTTAAACTCCTAAAGAATGAGGTCTTAGGATGAACAAAAAAAATATGGCCTATTCAATAATTTTCTTTATTTATTTATGTTCACACAAAGCACTTAATACAAAAAAATAGAAGTGTAACCAATAAATTATGGTAAATTCTTGAGATATTCTGGAACACCTTGGTTTAAAATCGCTAAACTAATTGCACACACTACAACAATTTTACACACAAGAACGTCGATGCCCTTCAGTAGGTCAATTACGTGCTGATACTCAAGTAAATGCACACCAGCATCTTTCTCAGAACAAATGACATCAGATTGCGCAGCTATCCCCAATAATCATTATTTTGTATTGTTCAGATCTTTCCGACGAATACTCGATTATTTTGTTCCACATACTCTATAAATTGGATTTATGTCAAAAACGTATTCTTATCAAGCTTTTATTCCACAGCCACCACTCCAGCTTCAGTGGTTGAAGGACGGCAAGCCTATCGACGAGACCTCTGCAAGATACAAGTTCATGATGGAAGGAACCTCCAGGTACCGGCTGGAGATCGTCAAGTGCAACCCGGACGACGCCGGACAGTACCAGGCGCGCGCCGTGGGCTCCAAGGGTGACGCCCTTGCAGCGTTCTACCTTAACGTCATCGACCACTAAACTATATGGACTGACTGGGAACCGCAGGGGGCATAGAACACCACCCGGCGGAACACCCACACAAAATCTTACACTATCTATTCTAACTGGATGCTAAACGATATATTGAGTATGAGTAACGATTTTTTTATACAATTCGGAGTCTAAGTGTGAAGCAGTTTTTATATTATAATAAATTATTTATTAATAAACAAGTTACGTTAAGTGTTACACCCTGTCGAATGCCTATGAGAAGACGCCTGGACGATCGAATCCTCGTACGCTCTCTAGTCACTGTTAACTTTTAAATGTTATTATTTATTTGTCAACTATTATCCGTTGTTATTTTTATTTAACGTCCTCACCTAACAGATATGCAGCTTATTTAAAAAAGCTTGAGTTTAATAAATGTTGGCATAGATTGTAGGCTAGTGACCTGGGCCAGGCCGCCGCCACCACGGCCTGACCTTCGTCTCTCGCTGGCTAAAATCTGTATAATTATTTTTATATAAATTTAACTGTATTATTTAATTGTACATAATTTAATTTATATCATGTGACCGCGTAATTTATGAATAAATATGTATACTTAAAAATAAACGTTGGTATTTTATTTTGCTTATCATCGTCATGCTCATTTTAAGGGTCTCTAACTCTCTTTGAATCTTGGCTACAGATGACTTCCTTTATTCTTCGTTTTCACTTCTAGTAGTGCATTGCAGTCTGAATACTTGTTAACTTAGTAAAATATAAGAATGACTACACTTCCATTTATTATCCAATATATAGAAGCAAAGGATGTTCTTCGAGGTCAGTATGGTAATAATGATAGATGACCAGTTAGCAGGGATCGTAGTCATTTTCTACTACAAGTACTACGACTTGTAGTAGAAAACCCTAGCTTCTTGACTCCTATAAAAAAAAAAGATATTTTGGAAGTTTGTTTCTCAATCAAGCAAAAACAGCTGAAGGATTGCGATGAAATTTGACACACGATAACACTGGATACTTATTATACCGGTAAATGCAGACGAAGACGCGGGCAGACACTAGTAAATCTATATATCTATATAAGTTCATTGTTCTCACATATAGAAGCAACAAGAATGATGTACCCAGGATTTTGTAATATCTATATTTAAAAGAGTGTCCTTGGAGTTTCTTGCCCGTTCTTCTCCATAGAGATCTACGTTTTGGAATGGGCAATTAGCTTCAACTTTCTAACTGACCGACTCTTTGACAATTCAAAAGTGCCTGTAAATGGTTTAATTGAAATAAATGCTTTGAGTTTGAGTTTAAGAATAAAAGTAGTTCCCGATATGTTTAGTTATCCAACTAACGCATTTCATTGCGATCTGACTTCTGCAACTTTGCATAATTATCCTAGCTAGTACATAGGAGAGAAAGATCAACAGCTAAAACATTGTACTTATAAAAATTATAATTCCAGCCTATTATTGTGCCACTTCAAAGGCCTCTTCTGACAAACAACTTTTGCTTCAAACGGGTTGGCGTCTTGATTGACACTGGCATGGCCACCATCAGGGATTTAATTTTAATAACATAAAAATATTGTCACTAATAATTCGAAATTTGTTTCCAAATATCAGAATTTGTCAGTCACTGGTTCAAAAATTATAGGGGTTTATAAGTTGCCGATCAGGGGAGCATGTCCCCAGCTTGGCTCAATTGAATGTAAATAGCTAGGATCTGTTTTGTGCCAAATTTTGTCGCTAATTAGTCACAATTTTTCGCCAAGTCACAGATTTAGTCGGGTCTTAGTTTAGACGATATAATGAGTTCAACTTTTAAGTATAGTCCAAGAGCTAGATCGAAGAGTTTACGAAAAATCTTCGCTCTAGCTTTTGGACTATATGTTTAATATGTATGGATATCACAAACCACAGAAAACTACATATCCAACCAACTACACAACTTTAAAACACATTTAAAAAAAATAGTAATTCCAATCTCAGAGGTTCAAACATGACTTAGCACAAAGTTAACGCATATTCAAAACAATCTCGTTTTAAAATATGAAATCCTCGGAACGAGTTATAAGTTAGTTTTTATTTTTGTTGGAATCAGATCGAGGGAGTGACGATGCAGTACTATGGTTTATGTGAATCTTTATGTGAGGCTTGTATTGTTTCTCGTATTTTTGTAGCTTTGATTATTACACGTTGGAAGTGTCTTACCAACTGGGATAGGTGGTCTGACGACGCAGGCCTAGTAGGCATGGTTGAGTTAGTAAACACAAAAAACTAGACTAATCATAATAATAGTACCTGGTCGATCGAGCTCTGCTCAGGTAAAAATAGATAAACATATCATCCAGGCTGTGAAAATCGAGAAAACGAATTTTCCCAAAAATGAGACCTAGCTAGATCGATTTTCCGCTCCGAATTGCAACTTTAATCGAAATCGTTAGAGCCGTTTTCGAGAATGTGATTACAAATATATATACAAACAAATTAATATACAAATATTGCTCGTTTAAAAGTATAGGATAGGATAGGATAAAGAGAAAAGATTTGTTTTTTTTTTTTTTGTAATTAACTCAAAACTACTGGATCGATTTTAAAAAAAAACTTTCACCAATATAAATGCTGTATTATCAATGAGTAACATAGGCTATAATTTAAAAAGATATCACGCGGGTGAAGCTATTGGCGGAAACTAGTCATTAATATATCTATCACTTTAGACTATTGGACGCAGAGATAATACGTATACCTGCTTTGGTAAGTACTTTCGCAAGTAGTCATATTTCGGTCTTTAACTCCGGATGGACTAACGATTGGCAAACGTTTTGTTACTAGTGAAGGTTCTCTTTGGAAATCTCTTTCCATAGGTAGGTGTATGTCATTATGACCATTGGGCGCTAAGAAAATTCCTAATTTTCGGTGGCCAAGTAGTCTCATATTTATATCATTAACTCCGAACTGACTAACAATTGGCAAAAGTCGTGTTAGTAGCATAGGCTTTCCTGAAAAAGCTCTTTCCAATGGTAATATACAACGTGTAAAAAAACTCTGTTCGATCCGTGAGGGTGTTGTTAAGTATCATGCTGAGAGTCTGTTTATCTGGTAATTTTCAGTAAAAAAGAAAAAAAAAATACGCCGCATATATTTATGGGGAATTCTATCAGGTTATTGCATGGGGCGCGGGCGGCCCTCGATTAGCGGGTGTCTACAAGTCATAACATATGACTCTTGTTGAAAATTTGCTAATTTTTTATGGAATTGGTGTAATTTTGGTACAAAAAATATGAATTTTAAATAGCAATAACTTTTTTATTTGCAATAATAATAAGCGTTTTTATTACTTTTTAGTAATGTTAACAGTACCTATGTGCCTCTTTGGGTTTTAGGGCAGATACCCATAGTTCGTTGCCCATTCTCCTTTTTGAGTATTTAAAACAACCAAATCACTAGTACAGGTCGTGCCATTAAAGTTGAGACTTGACCGCGCTTCCCGCCGCTCTTTCCCCCGCCCCGATGACGCCCCAGCGGGGACCTCATACCGCTAAAGAGACCCATAAATCGTCTACTGCGCAAGTCAAACCACGTGGTGCGTCACGTCTCATCTTTAAGGAGGAACCTTCGACCGTGCCCGCGAAATTCAAATTTTCTTATGTTTTTTTCATTTTGTAGGTCAGTCTCAGATCTCATGTTGATGATTGATTGATTGGCGGTCATAAAAGATGGCTTCCCTCCATTTCTTCCACATCTCACGGTTACCTAAATAACATATCAAATTATTTGCTGCTAAGAATGTCAATTTCGTGAATTTATGACATTATACACCATCACTGAGAATTGTATTTACGATTTTAATTATTAACATTCTGTAAATACATATTTATTATTTTTACGACCGCAAATCAATCAATCATTAACATGAGATCTGAGACTGACCTAAAAAATACAAAAAACGTAAGAAAATTTGAATTTCGCGGGCAGGGTCGGCGCTTTCGCCTTAATGGCACGACTTGTACGTAGTTAACTACTTAGTTATACTAACACTGTGCAAATAGCAAATGTTTAATTGTTATGTTCGAAAAAGCCGAATTACAAATAGGTACCTACCTAACGAACTAACATGTGACTGGTCTACTAGCGACAGAATAAATGCGTCAACCTATTATCCGAAGATATTAACCGTTCTAAACGGAATATAAATCAATTTGGTTTGGTCGATAGTCTTTGCCCAACCTGAGAATCGAACCCTGGACCTTATCGGGGTGATTGTTGTCGCTTTTGCAACCACTAGCCGACGCAGTTCCTGTTGAAGTCATAGTAGGTAGGACCACAGAGTTAGGGTAGGACACATAACATTATACCATCACGCCCGTTCCCCGAAGAGTTAGTTAGAGGTATACCTAGTAAACTTACATCCACATTTCACCAGTTAGGTTTAAGTCCCATTTAACCATCAATTAACCAACCAACCAACTAACCACCAACGATTATAAAATACAAATAAATATATTTATTTATTTCAGGGTTTTTATGGCTCTTTAGAAATAGGTAAGCGGAAAAGTTACTAAATATATCCACGTCTATTGTATTTTATAATGGATTTCCGCAAGGTCACGCCTGAATTAATTAACTATCACCAACAATTAGTTAGGAGTAGCTAAAAAAGTTTTAAAGCTAATTCTGCATTTTCTTAAACTGAAGCACGATTTGCTACTTTCTTACGAAACCGTGAGACCAATAAAATAAGGATGACCGACGTTTATAAATTTTGAATGACGTTTTCAAAAAATGAAACCTATCTACCTCGATTTATCGCCCCCGAAACCCCCTACACACTAAATTTCATGCTAATCGTTGGAGCCGTTTCCGAGATTCAGATTATATAAATACAAGAATTGCTCGTTTAAAGGAATGAGATACAAAGATAAAACTTGCAGTCATTGTGAATTTCTGTAGGAAATTATAAATTTATAAATTATATTACATACATACATACATACATAAACTCACTGGGCTAATATACAAGTGCCACCAGCGCCTTAACCAGGTGGGTAGCCTCAATAATATAACCGTTCAATGGATTAAAAGACACAGCGGTTCGCAACGACACAGCCGACGAACTTGCTAGAACCCGATCGAGAATGGCACCAGTGGGGCCTGAACCCATCGCGGCAGTCCCCTTCGGACCTTCGTACCTACGCACTCTGGTAAGGAAACGAACTAGGGGCCAAAATCACACACTATGGTTGGACCACCAGGTAGGCCAAGGAGGCACTTCCTATAATCGATCGCCGCCTCACGAAACAGGTTCTCCGACTAACGAAACTGCAGCTGTGTACAGTTACATCACCTATAACTGGTCATGAGTCATTTAATAAACACTTCTTTGTCATAGGAGTCAGAGACAGTCCGCTGTGCAGAGCCTGCATGGAGGACGACGAGACAGCAGCTCATGTGCTGTTATACTGCCCGGTGGTGCCACATACAGAGCAAAGTACTTCGGTAACCCAGGTAGCCCAAGTGAGGTGGTCAGTGACACCAAGGCGTTACTGACCTTCTTTGAGGAGCTGGGGTGAATCGAATAACCAATTTTCACACCCGTACGCAAAATACGCGCTTTGACGTGGAGTTGCAGATACCAGCCCGTATTTCCTATTACATAATTTCACGCCTTCTTCCCATGGGGGTAGGCATACACGCACGCCGCAATTGCGAGTACTATGCACCTAACCTTTGTGAAGAACATAAATTATATTTTTTTTGTTTTGATGGCTTATCTATTTACTTGAAATAGATTAAAGAACAACGCGAAGAGCTTCACTTTCAACTCGACGAGGAAATCACCCTACCGCCACCAGGGCATAACACCTTCACTGGTGCATGGAAGGTAAAAGTTAAAGATTGTTTTCAGTCGGACGAGCTTTCGTGCTACCTAGTCACTTGGTTGAGGTTTGTATCTAGTAGAAACAATACACAGTGTACTTTTTATATATAGGTAATACAATACACCATTGCTGATAGCTACTTCATTCAAAAGTGGTCTCATTGGCTAACGTTTAGCAGTACAATGTGACTATGTGTTAACTTTGTTATATTAAATACCTGCCTTTACTTACCTAAGAATTAAGATACAACAATCAGAACATTTACTGAGAAATGCTTACTCGACACGGAACAGCAATAAAACAGTATTAATAACATGCATAACATAACATAATAACATAACATGATATAACATCACGTCTGTAATCCCCGAAGGGATAGGCAAATGTGTACTTATAGTACACCCACATTTCGCCAGTTATCTTTAATTCCCATGTAATAGGGGGCGAGCCTATTTCCATCAACCGGGCCCAAATCCAGACTCCGGGCTGCTAGTCTGCTTTTGAGAAATTCCAAATAGACTAACCCAATAACATTTGACCGACCTGGGAATCGAACCTCATGCTCAGTTGTAGCGCTTGCTACCGCTAAACCAACGAGGCAGTCAGTACCTATTAATGCCTTATTAGAACGAAACGAAATACGAAAATACTAAAGAATTTCAATAATGACTTTTACATGCAAAACATGAAAGAAATCCTCAATAAAAACAACTTCATTCGCGAAGATATTTCAAACCGTTTCAATATTTAAATGGTAGCAATAAACATTTTACTATCTAAAAGTTGAAATGAAAAACATCCAAACATTACATTAAAGTTAACGCAGTAATTAAAGATTGGTTACGTTAACACCGAACTAGTTAACTAAACCGTGTATCACATCGACTCAAGAAAAACTATAATGGTAAAGCGCCACTAAAATTAATAGTCAATAAAACGGTAGCATACGCTGCAGGATCCAGCCATTAACCCGTGTTCAACACCATTAGGAAACGAAAATTAAAGAAGGAACAAAAAACAGTGATGGCCGCCGAAAAACGAACAAAACGAATCATATCTCTATACCATATTTCAATATTTATCACTGGATCGTTCGTTTTCGAACAAAATTCGAAAAGGGTATGCTTTTGTGAAGGTTTTTTGCTCTCGACCGTTATTATAAATGACTGCGCGAGCGCTTTTTGAAATCTGTACGTTTCTGAATATCTTACGTGCTTGTTCCCTGATATCAATTTGGATTGGATATGTGAGGAATTGGAATGCCAGATATTCTGGATTGGAATTATTTGTATTATAAAAATTGCTTGGGAACAATCAAGCAACATTTTATGAGTCAGGTGATGTCATAGCCAGGTGTAGAGTTTAGTAGATTTTTGATAGTCATCATTTTCAGTAATGACGATGACTAACTTAACTAGGAATTGACTAGAATGCCAGATAGAGCGTTTGTCACACAGATGATTGTTAAAATCATCTATGTAAGTGGGTCTAATAGGGACGAGGCCTGGGTCAAAAAAAACTATTTAATCCGTCAGTCAGATAATAAAAAAGTATTAGACACGTATTTTTTGCTTCATCATGATAATATTTTTTTTAAATGACTCTGATAAAACGCATTAAAGTTGGGGAGTGGGGGTCGCTACGTCACAAGTATAAAATTTACATACTCGTGACGTCATGGCACATTTTAGCACAATGTATCGCCGTAATCTTCCGATAAAGTAAAAAACGAAAAAAATATGTGTCCAATATTTTTAAATAATCTACAAGACCGACAAAAAATATTTTTTTAGTCATCAGTTCATCACCCATATTCTCAGTAGATAATAAATAGGTTCTGAGGGTATGGAATTGGCATATTTTAGAAAACTGTACCTTAATTGCGTAGGTAATACAACACAATCACAATCTCTTTCAATTTGAAACAGATTGCTATTACTAATCCATCGCTTCATAAGTTGAAAAAAAACCTGCTGAACAACGTAAATAACACAATGAATGTTGTTGAACTGTCAAAATGAAACAAATTAAGCATAATAGTTTATAAAAATAAGTTACGCAATTAGGGTACAGGTCTATCCTATGTTGTTGATATAGTTTTTATAAAAGAACTGTGCTACTAAGAGTAGATATCGATCATAAAGTAATGAAGCAGGAGTCAGCATAGACTCTGCAAAATCAACACAATTAAAACACCCTAACTCATTCACTGCAGCAACTTTCTTAACAAAAATTATTTATGAACACAGTATACAGGTAATTAATATAATGGCCACGACATATTTTATTACTTACTTCGTCCGGTAATCGAACCCGGTGCAACGCAACAAAAAGTCCCGGCGGCCGTGGTATCCTCTTTGCGAGTTTTAACTCATTTTTGTAAGTTCAAATCATTTCTTGGGTTTAGGGTTCCTTGGACTTAATTGTCGGGTAAATATGAATGATTATTTTGATTTATTGCAGTATTCTTTTGTTTTATATCTAGGGGGTTTTCTGTTTTCTGCTAGGTTTCAACGTAGTATCAAACTTCATTTCTTTGATCTTGCTTAACAGCAATTTAATATTTATTTTGAAATTAAATAAACAATTTAGCTCGACTTCTGCGCACATTTTTTCCTTTTATCTCGTAATGAAACTAGATTTCATAGCAAGTTGCTTTGGAAGTTTATGTAAATCACCAAAACCTTTAAAAAAACGGCGGAGAGGGGGCATCACGGCATGAGAGAGCGTCATGTCGTTTGGCGTCACGGCATACGGTTGGATTTTTCATCCAAGGCGCACCAATAGATGTTTCATATCAAAATGATCTGAATGTAGTTAATAGCTAAGTAATAATCTTATTTAACTGATATAATTATCATCATCCAACCACTGTAACTACGGTGCTTTCAAATGAGCTTTTTCTGTAATTCCATAGGAAGATTACTTATAAATACCTCTTACCCCGCATCCTAAACAAAAAGATCATTCATCAAAAAGATCATCATTCTTCGGAAAACCGGAAGGTGCCCTCTGTCGACGTGACCACGCGTTCGGTTTCGTCGAACAAAATGAACGCGACGCTCTCTGTTCGCGCGACGATGGCTTTGGACGCGGTGTAGTTGCCCTTATCTAATGCAACTGCAAATACCGTCAGGATTCACATCCTAACGCATTTTTCAGATTAATCTAAAACATTACCCATGCAAGCTTGTAACAAATCTTTAATTACTATTACACCCATACACTCCATACATTCCTCGATCCGCTACAGTTCTAGTCCCTAAGACCAGGATGATCAGCAGTAGTTATAGTTACTGAAGCAGCCACTAGGCTGTAACAAAATAGTGCGACACTAATAGCTGGTAATGGTTATAAAAATCAATTATATACGGGACCCGTGCGTTGGCCACGACGCGCGCTCGCCCGCGGTTTTCCATATCTTATTTGATTCTCGGACTGAGCATAAAAAAGAAGTGGAGACAAGTGGTTTTGAATAATTTTTTTTAGTTTATTTGTTTATTAAAGTTTTCTTTGTTGTGGAATTGCGAGGTTTAATGATAATAATGCATAAGGATTACAATTTTCATTAATGTAAAATGGTGTGTCTTTCTTATTGAGCGCGTAAGTCAGATACGTGATGCTTTTGCTTCAGAAATCTTTTCTGAAATTGGAGCAGTCATCGGTACATAAAGACTGGTTCTCAGTTTTCAAAATGGTCATCTCCCCGTTTTAATACATGCTTCCGTGAGTATTAGGAAAATTGTTGAAAGTTTCTAGATTTCCTCATGTTTTTACCTGACGGTTGATGAATCATCGATCAGCACGCAGCTAAACTGCCATATTTTTTTATTTTTTTATCTACTTTATTTCATCATCCACCCACAGCGAGCACAGGCCTATTTAATTACGCCTACGCTCCTGGTAACTTCTAATGCAAATAAAAAAAACATAATTTGCAAAAATCTTTAGTCCACAAGTCGTCTCCACATCTTTCTATGTGGTTGCACTTACAATAGTTTATTACGTCGTCGGCGCGTCGTTTATTTGCCCGATCGGCTCGTACTGATTTAAAACGCATGTGTCTTCGGTTCGATTCCCCGGTCGTGTTCTTACAACTTGGTGAAGCGACCGTTGTGCGACTGTTGTTTCGCAGTTGTTGGTTTGGATTTTTTGGTGATTTTGTAAGAATGCTCGTGAATTTGAGGTGATTTATTTATTTATATATACTTTATTGTACACCACAAAAATACATAACAAAAAATAAATCAGACACTACAAAATATATAATGGGCGGCCTTATCGCTTTCCGCGATCTCTTCCAGGCAACCTTGGAATGGACAGTGATTTGCCTGGACATAAAATGGGGCTGTCGTTGTTGCAAATAATAAGTATACAATATACTAGAATAGATACACAGATATATACATATCCTAAATAATAGATACATACATACTTACTAAATAGACAAACAAAAAAAATAAATGAAAACTATAGATAATTACAGTTACGAGAACAAGATCACAACGACAAGTAATGTTCCTTTACGAGTCTCTTAAATACTATATTAATTTATCAAATCAAGCCTACGTGTATGATACCTATTAGTGAAGATAACACTTAAGTACCAATTTGACTTTTTCAATTCATATTTATGTACTTTCTGAGATTGTCATAGGACATTACTATCATTGGTGAAGGAAAAAATCGTGAGGAAACCTGGACTTATAGTTAATATAATTCTGAAATCACCAACCCGTCTTGAGCAAGCGTAGTGATCAATGCTCGTGCCTTCTTTGTGTGAGAAGAGGGGTTTGCCCGACTCTGGGGCTGATATTGTAAGACTAAGGCTGACTGTCCACTGGAGTGGAGAGGAGACGAGCGGAGCGGAGCTGTGCCAATATAAAACCAATGGAATTGCATAAAATCTCCGTACCGCTTCAGTGGACAGGGATTTGCGAACCAAATCAAATCAACCAGTTAAAAAAATCATACAAAACCGGGCAGGGGAGTGAAGAAGCGGAGCGGAGAAGCAGAGCGAGGAAGCGGAATGGAGAAGCGGAGTGGGGAAGCGAAAAAATCCCGCTGCGGGATATTGAAGTCTGCTCAAATTACTCGTCGCATGAACTCGGCCTAGCTTCGCACAATCAGCAACTCCGCTCCGCATCAATGCACAGACACAGTTGGCGACTCCGCTCAGCCTAAAGCTAGCCCTAACTTATATATGTAAAGGTTTGATAAGTTAACTTCTTTAAAGATTTGCTATTGTAGTTTGTTGTGCTATGCATTGAACGATGAGGTCATGGGTTCGATTTCCAGGTCGGGTATTGTGTTATTGGGTTTTTCATCTGCAATTTCTCAGTAGCACCCCGGAGTCTGGATTTGTGCCCGGTTGATGGCAATAACCTCGCCCCTATTACATGGAACTCAAACATAACTAGCGAAATGTGGGTGTACTATAGGTACACCTCTGCCCAAGCCTTCGGGGATTACAGGCGTGATGTTATTTTATGCATTGAACCCATTTGATACTGTTAAGTATAACACTTTGAGTCAATTAAAAACGTAGATTTCGATTGATCAGATTGAATCGAATAGGTTGCAGCAACTCACGTCTCCACATCGCATGCAAAGAAATATATGCATCGATGAGATTAGAAAGAGATTGCTGATGCTGAGTCGTCTACTAAAAACAAAGCATTTTTTTTTTGTTTTTCGCAGATGATAAGCAGGTTTTCAGTCTGTCTGTTAAGCACAGTGATTTTGGCAATTCCATTGAATTAAGAAGTCATAGTGGCTTTAATGGAAATTCTATTCATGACCAAAAGTGTTCATATTCAAGGGCTAAGCAACACCACTTCGACCGGTTCTGTAAGCAAGGCCTCCCCCAAGCACCACCACTTCGACCAGTTCTGTGCTTCCCGCAGTCAGCGGATTCCTGCGGCCTTCACAAGATCATTGGTCCAACTTGTGGGAGACCTTCCAACGCTACGTCTTCCGGTACGCGGTCGCCACTCCAGAACCTTTCTGTCCGATCGGCCATCAGTTCTGCGAGCAATGTGCCCTGCCCATTGCCACTTAAGTTTGGCAATTCTTCGGGCAATGTCGGTTACCTTGGTTCTCCTGTGGATTTCTTCATTTCAAATTCGATCACGTAGGAAAACTCGAAGCATAGCCCTCTCCATTACACTTTGGGGGACTTTTAAACTTCTGATAAGGCTATTGTGAGCGAGTGATGTAGTTACACACAAACATTTGTCAGGTTTTAGAATTATAAGTTTATAACCTTGCGTATGTACAACCGGTAGCAAGGCAACCGATCGCTATCGTTACACAATACAGACACAATCGAATTCGTTTCGAGATTCTTATTCACTGCTAGCCATCTACCACTTACCACTTTATCTCATACCATTCAAATGAACCTTATCTATAATAACATAAGTTCTAATATTCAATACAAACATCCAACAAAAAAAATTGTACTCATTGCAACAATTTAACATCGACAACTTTAATTTTGCAGCTCATTTCGCTCAATATTCAAAGAAATTAAAGGAGATATTAGTTTAGCATCTGCATTTTATAAGTTTGTTTTATAGCAACATCGGTAGATAAAAGTTATTGATATATTTGGAATTTAAATTGCTGTAAATCATTTCTGGAAATCTAGAATTAGACTTTTTGTCTGTTTTTAGTCCTAGATCTAAAAATAATTGCAGAACAGTCTGTAACGAGTTTAGTGTGAAACACTTCGGATTTTATTGTTGCTAAGTAAAAATGATACTTACTGACTGCGATGTTTGTTAATTTTTCCAATAAAACAATGTATATGTATTTCGTTCTAGTGTCTAGCGGTAGTTGATTTAGTGGTCCATGTACCTACCGCCTCCGATGGCTCTGCCCACAGCCTCAGGGTCAGAGGATGACGAGGTCAGCGTTCCTGAGGTGACACAGCCGGAGACGAGGGCGGCTGTAACGCGGCTCCGGGCCAAAACCGTTGTCCCGCGGCCCGATGGAGTTCCCAGCCGCGCACTCATCCTCGCTTTGAAAAAGCCCCAGCTGAGAAGACTACTCAGCTTGCCTTAAGCAGGGCCAGTTCCCTGCTCAGTGGAAAACAGGTCGTCTGGTTTTGCTGACGAAGGCTTAGCAGACTCGGTGTCAGGCATCTCGCATCGGGCCTACATATAGTGCTGCTAGACGAGGTTGGTAAGCTTTTCGAGCGGATAATGGCAACCCGCAGCATTACAGTACAGAGAGGGGATTTAGACGACAGCGAGTTCGGATTTAGGCATGGAACACGATAATGCGGGAGAGAGTTCTGGAGGAGGAAACGGTATCCCGGGGCGGGGTGATGCTGGCGGTGTCCTTGGACATCTCCAGTGCGTTCAATACCCTGCCCTGGAATTGTATTCGGGAGGCACTGCGGTACCATTGGGTGCTCCTCTATCTCTGCCACATCGCTGGGGCTAGTTGGCGAAAAGGTGTGTCATATACAGATGACGCGACGGTGGAGGCCAGCACGATATACCGTGCGGTGTTCCACAGGGCTCGGTCGTGGGCCCACTCCTGTGGAACGGACCTGACGTATTATGCAGATGACACGCTGGTCACGGCCCGGAGGAGCTCGTATAGGAAAGCAGCATTGCTGGCAACAGCTGCAGTCTCACAGGTAGCGCGGTGCCGGGGCCCGGAGATGGCCCTCAACAAGTCGGAGGCCGTGGTCTTTCACGGCCCCCGATGCCAACATCGGGATCACATATCATGGTGGGAGGCCCGAATTGCTGTCGAATCTACCAAGAAGTACCTGGGACTGGTGTTCGACAGCCGCTTGCCGGTGGGACATCACTTCCCCACTTTCGGCGGTTGACACCCAAGTTGATGGGCGCTGCGGGCGCGCTTGTAACACTGTTTCCCAATCTTTGGGGCCCGAGCAACGCCTGCAGATGGGTACCTATACTTGTGGATAGTGCGATCCAAGGCCCTGTACGGGGCCCCGGTGTAGGCTTCTGACCTGACAGCTAGCAGCAACGCAATACTACGAAAACCGCAGAAGGCGATGGCCGTCAGAGCTGTCAGGAAGTATCGCATGATCACCTACAAGGCGGCTTGTGAACTGGCCGGATCTCCGCCCAGAAACCTAGAGGCGGGAGCTCGGAACGGTGGTGCGAGGCGGCACGAACGTGGTGCGGTGAACCGATGCAGCGAGAGGTTGAGCTTCATTGGTCACAGCTTCGCCAGGTCCTGGTGACGGCATCGGAACAGGCTTCTGCGCTCTACCGCTGGTAGGACACAGGAGCCGTGCCCTGTGCATCGTGGTCTGGATATGGATGGATTATTAGAGCCGTACTGGATATGCATCCTAAAGTGGGCGATGGAATTGTGCAGAAAGGAAAGTAATATTAATATTTCCTAGCGGTTAACAATCAAGTATGTGAAAATTATATTTTAAAATTCATATGTAAATTGAAACTTCGTGCAAACTGACAAAACCATAAAATAGACAAACACAATATTTATACGTAATTACAACCAAATGGTAGTAAAAACACAAACACGATTATATTATCTATCGAAACGCAAGTTAATCGCAAATATAATACAATTTAAATTAATAACAATCGTAAAATGTCGACCGTTTAATCGCTCTTGCGCGCCTAGCCTTAGGTGTTATCCGAATCCTATATCATCTCGCGCATGCCCGCCGGATAAAAAACGATTTGAGTCGGACTCTGGCGCAAATTAACCGAAACGAACGAGCCGTGATCGCAATGAATCGATTTCAGTCGCAGCCAGTCGCACTGAGTCGCACAGTTTGCTCTGACACATGTCCTACTGATTCGTTTTCAATCGCAACTTGTCGCATTTAGTCGTAGCAACTGGTAATAAGTTGCAGGGATGCAACAAGTTGTAGATTCGCTCCCATGTCAAAGTCATAAGTTAAAGTTAAATCATTTATTTCAAATAGGCCCATAAAAGATACTTTTGAACGTCTAAATGTTGATGAAAATAGAATTTATTCTAGTCTCCCCTTCCAAAAGGTAGTTTCGTTTGGAGAAGAATGGAAAAGAAACTCCATAGTTACTCTTTTAAAATGTTTTACAATATTTTATATACATTATAAAGACGATGTACCTAGAATAAAATTACTATACCACAATTGTTAGACCGCATGTCACAAGAGATCGCTCCACATCGCAGCGAATCGCACTCCTTTAAACGAAATATCACCACGGCTATTATCATAAATCGCTAATAACCGATCCCGTGGTAAATGAACCAATGAATGAAATAGAATTTTTCGTGTTTGTCTGCTTGTTTGTAAACTTATTTACCTGAATGAGAAAATCTTACTTCTTAGGCATATTATTTGTTGATAGGCAAGCCAGGAAGCCAGTACTCTAATTGCGTAATACGCGATCAATCACAATCTGAATCGTTTTGAAACAGTATGCTAATCCATTGCCTCATAAGTTGGAAAAAAAATCCAGTCAACAACGTAAATAACGCAATTAATGTTGTTGAAGTGTCAAACAAAATGAAACAGATTAGTCTTAATAGTATACGAAAATGTGTTACGTAATTAGTTAGCTGTTTAATGGCACTTGAACGTGACTGTTGTACGGAAACATAATTTTAAGTATGTAAGATACATTTTCAATAAGGGGACGAGCCAACACAATTAATAATTAGTCAAGCAAAAATTCCAGGCAATTATTGTCACTACGTCCTACCCCTGTATTTAATTTAAAAATTTCCCCTCGTTCATCAACAATACTTTTTTGTAATCGAAACCTATAATTATCTCAATCTTAACTAAAAAGCGCACAATAACAACATTAAACAATTAAATGCAAGCGACTCCGGCGCACATTGTAACACCACAGTACGCCACCAATACCTCGGGGGTCCTTCTTCAAAATTTTTATAATCCGCGGACATTGACCCTTCGCCCTATTGTCTCTACCACAAAAGGGCGTTTCAAATAAGGCCCAGAATTAAAAAAAAGTTATAAAAGACCAATATTCCGTCATTGTGAGGCTGTCATTGATCATTTTTCAAAAAACCCACAAATTCTTGTCCCAAATTGAGTTTGGTTTGAAAAGGGTACAGAAATAAGGAGTTGTGTTGTTTTTACTTTTTTTAAGAAAGTTATGTAGGAAACGTGGGATTCGTGAGGGTTAGATAAGGTTTTTGGTCGTAAAGAGGTTTTGAGGAACTTCTAATTTACAAGTGGTTACTAAATTAATTTACTGTACACTGCTGTTGGATTTAGACAGTAGGTAGGTTACTATCGGTCTCCAGGATTCGAAAAATACTTAGATATTGTGTGACATCTGTAGGAAATTATAGAATTGGTCTGTTTCTTTAGAAATACGAACACGTTTTGTTTATATACTCAGGTTTTTTTTTTAATGTTTTTAATTATTCTTCTTTATAACTTTTTCGTCAAACCATAGATCGAATCACCACTTACCATTAGATAAGATGCGATCATAACGAAAAAAATGCCTCGTCGGGGGTGTGACCGAATAGATAAAAAAATTAAGGCAGGACGAAATAAGAGCGAGTTAACAAAAAGGTGGAGGACACCATAAACCGTATTATGATTCAAACTCAACTCAAATTCAAAGCATTTATTTCAATTATACCATTTACAGGCATTTTTCAATTGTCAAGGAGTCGGTCAGTCAGAAATATGAAGCTAGTTGCCCATTCCAAAGCGTAGTAGGAGAAGGACGAGGACCTATGGAGAAGAACGAGCAAGAAACTCCACGGACACTCTTTTGAATAAAAAATTGTTACATTTTTTTTCATTTGATAGGTTCCAGTCCAGTATCGATATGAACTACATAAGTTCATGCCCTGGCATAATATTAGCCACTCCCACATGTTGGAGTCTCCCAAGTACCCAAACACCTGCACTTCTGGAGAACTAATGAACGCCACTGACACTGCTAACCATGACTGCCTGTTGATCTCGTGGTCGCAAGCGCGACTGCTGAGCGTGAGGTCCTGGGTTCGAATCTTGATTCGGGCAAAGTGTTAATGGGTTTTTCCATTAGGATTTTTTCTAGTCTTAGCAACAGCCTGGAACTTGAAAGTTGGCGGTGTGATACACCCGTGCTTGATCTCTCTCCGGTCGTGTCGGATTGCTGTCCCATCGGACTATGAGAGTGAGGGAAGAGAGCGCACCTGTGTCTACGCACACACTTGTGCAATATAATATCTCCCGCGCCGAAGGCTGGTATCCACTGAGATTAGCCGTCATGGCCGAAATATGGTCTGGGTGACTATAAATGGACTAGGTAGGATGTTGCAGGATAATAATTAGATGTATAACAAGGATATTGATGCAGATTCCAACTTCACGCGAGGTTTCTTCTGATGATTTCTCTGCGTGGTTAAGCTATGCTGGCCGCAATTAAACTGGAAATGGGTTGCCAGTTGCTGTTCACCACACACAAAATCATTTCGTGCATCGAAGGAATTATTATCTGTGATTCTTCAGGTATCAGTATAAATAACAGTAATTAGACGTATATTAATGGTTCAAATTGTCAACAATAATATGGAGCTCTCACTTGCTTTAGAGAACTTGGTAAATAACGATACATTTATAGTAGAGATGAGATGATGAGACCTGTAGATGATGTTCTTCAGAAGGGTCAGATGGTAGTACTCGCAACCGGCGGGCATGTATGACCAGATGTATGAACGTAAACGAGGCGAAAGGAGTATGTAAGGATCGTAGCAGGTGGCGTTCTGAAGTTTCTGCATACCCCCAATCCCCCATGGAAAGAAAGCCTTAGTTTATGTAGGTATTAATAGAGTAGAAAATGAACTAGAAGGAAGGACTCAAGTCTATGCCGTGATAACAAAATACCAACTTTAAAGAGTTACCTAATAATTTATTTTTTATAAAGTTAAAATTATGGCTACTGGAAAAACGATTTTATTCTATAAATGAATTTATAAATAATGTTAGTATTCCATTTTAAATTAATGTAACAATAATATTTAATAATGAATGTAATGTAAATAAATTAATAATATAAACATTTAAAGCATGCCATTGAACATTAAATACATTATAATGTATTGCAAGTCATATATCTGACTTTGTATTAGGAACTTATTACTGACTATAAGACCAACACTGTACCAATACTTATTGCAAATAAATGATTATGATTATGAATCGTGATGAAAATCTATAAAGACTTCAGGAGATAAGACACAACTTTTACAATTACACACATACAGGTCACACATACACACACACATCCTACACTAACATACATCCCATAACACGGATCACATAATTATGCCCACCTCACCTCACATTACATACGCAAAACGCACATTAAGTTATATTTAATCTAATCTAATTCTTAAAATTGTAATTAATTATAAATAGTAAACAGTGGCATTTCTTGTGTACATTATGTAAATTTAAGTTACGGAAGAGGGGAGTGTCCTAATACAGGCATTTACTTGCTTAACGGGGCACTTCTATTACTAGTATGTAGTACAAGCTTGTTAAAGAAAATAAACTATTTGTATTAGAGACAAAAATGCTGAATAGCTTCCAACATACAACTGTGGCCGCCATCTGTAGATGTAACGCGTTGTAACGCGACATGCAAACTACGCATCATAGATGTTATGCAAAATCCTGCATCGCACAAGTAGAGTTTACCGCGCGACGAGTAAACAATGTCGCCCATGTGCATACTCGCATTTTTCTGAATATTCATGAAAAATGATCGAAAAATAACTTTAAAAGGGTCTATCTTGACTTTTTTTTCGTTTTTTTTAAATTCCTCTGTGATTTTATGAACTGCCACTTGTTTTTTTTTTTTACAAAAATATGTTTTCACCTCCGTTTTTTTTGCATAGAAAATAACTCATAAGGTTTTTAGAAATAAAAATATAACATAGGAGATATGGCATACGCTACTCAAAACATAAAACATTGAATAACATGAAACATATTAAAGATAGACCCGACCTTTTAACGTTATTTTTCGATAATTATTCATGAATATTCAGAAAAATACGGGCCTGCCGATGGGCGACATTGTATTTACAAACTTCCCGACATCAATCGTTGGTGGGCAGGCGCCCACCAGACACGACACCTGATCGGAGAATCCTCCCTTTTCTATGGAGGATGAGTGAACTTTACACACTGATCCCCATACCTCTATGCAACAAAACATCATTGACATTTACGATTCAAAAACTCGATTCGAAACTTTCCAAGTCTTCCAACGCAATCTACCCTTTCGAAATAAATGTTCTATCTCATAGTTAATTAAACGTATGTGTTATTAGCATACAGATTTAGAACTAAGACGAAAGCGATCTAAAAATAAGCAGGGCAATGACAAAGGCGTACAGACGGATGAGCATAACAATGTTCTTTAGTTATAAGTAAAATGTATGTACGTCGGCGATCGCACTGCCCTCTCCCATACATATGAATTTTATGAATCGGGCGCAAGGAAACTGTGGAGGCGGGGTTGGTTTAGAGATTTTTGTATTTTTTTTTTTGCATTGACCTATATACTTCTTCTTTTTCTTCTATATATTATTAAGCTTTGACCAGAATTCGGCCATTTCGATAGCGTTAGCGTTGGCCTCGCAAAGGTCTTCCAAGGTAAGTTTTGCACAGAGACCCGTGTGTAATAAACGCATATGAATATAATGTTCATGGATGGACGGGGAGGGAGAATTCAAAGAGATATTTGATATGTGTGTGTGTGTGTGTGTGTGATTGTGTGATATGAATGGAAAAGAATTTTAGTATATAATGAAAGAAACTCAATGGTCTGATTGATTTTAAAAACAGTCATTTCCTGAAGATAGTACATAGTATTTGAGGTCAGATACGGCGATGTTTGGAGGAAAAGCATTGTACAGAATGTGCTGAGTTGACTTTGTTCAAAAAGTATGGTTTGGGAAAGCAGTGGGCTAGCATATTTGTCCCCTGTGTTGCAAATAATGATTGAGTACGGAATCTGAAACAAAAAATTATAAACATTACTTTAAGAATCAAAAATAAATTATCAGCAGTGATTTGAAAATTGATACTACCAGTCTTACCAAGTGTATCGTGTTACCTCGTAACGGGATTGTGGAGGTCAGATAGGCAGTCGCTCCATGTAAAATACTGGTATTCAGCAGCATCTGGTAAGACTGGAAGCCAACCCCGACATAGTTTGGAAAAAGGCTAGGCTGATAATTATGTAAAAATGTTTACTCCGGTTCCTGTAGATAACATAAGAAAAACTATGAATAGTGTTGTAGACTAATTAATTATGTAGAATAATTGTATGTAATGAATCTATCATCCACTAACGCGTGTATAGTTTATTTCAAGAATGACAGATGGCGTTACCTTTAAATTTCAAGATAATGAGAGAGAATTATCTAATGAATAGTATTTCACGATGATGGAAGATGAAAACTAGGGCAATACCAAGGCTACGGCTGGAGCTGGGGGGGCTGGGAATGCCCTAGAAGGATGTAGCGACCTTATTGGTGATGTTCTTCAGAAAGGTCAGGTGCGTAGTACTCGCAACCGGCGTGCGTGTATGACCAGATGTATGAACGTAAACGAAGCAAAAGGAGTATGTAAGGATCGTAGCAGGTGGCGTTCTGTAGTTTCTGCTTATCCCCATGGGAAGATTAAGGCGTAAGTTTATGTATGTATGAAGGGGAAAAGCATAAAAAGCGGTGGGTTATTTTCCTTCCTTTTCATATTAATTAGTCTATCTAGGCTGGAGAACATGATGACTCTTCGGTCTTAGCATAGCAATCAGACTATAATGTTCCCACTACTGGGACACAGGCATTCTCCACGCAGGCTCAGTACGGGTAGATGTCACATGACTTCGAATTTTTGGTTCTGGAACATGCCGATTTCATCACGAATTATTATTAGGACTTATTGATTCTTAATCCAAAATACCCTTGCACATGATCAAACCATTAGAAACACAATATTGTAAAAGTTTCGCATGCGCCGTCTACTCGTGGGATGCGCCCGCGCCGCGCGGCGGCGGGCCCGCGGCGACGTGCATCGATTTATGCCGATACTCGATAATTAAAAACAATCCGCCATATTCCTTTTTGTCTCTCGTTTTATTCCCGTTTTCGAGCATCCCTCATTTGATTGTGTTGCTTTTTTACTTTTTTATAAGTTTGCCTCCTTAAATGGTTCTCTGTTTTTGTATTAAGCTGACTATCTACTCGTTCGTCTCGCTTCGTATTGCATTGAGACGTTTTAATTTATATTTTTATCATCGGCTGGTGTGGGACCGCTACGTTTGCGCACGTTTCTTTATAATATTACATTGATAATGAATTTGGACTTGTTTAGTTATTTGGTACGTTTTATAAGGTTTTATCGGGGCTGAAATGGGAGCTGTTAAGATGGATCAGAATAAAATAGAACAATAATAATAATCTGTAATCTTTTTTAGTTATAAAAATGTGGACATTTACAATTACAATAAGTAACTTAATAATTAAATTGAGCACAGTTGCTTTATTGCCTGAACTAGGTTGAACCTGTGTTTCAGGCTACGAATTGCATAAATACTTAATGTAATAAATTAACTAAGAATATAAAGCATAAACTAAATTAAAATTAGGTAAACAATGTTTTTAATCAGACCTAATTAATCGTTCGGTAAATGCAAATTAATGCTTAAGTTTATTTCATTTCGATAAAAGGCACAATGCTTCAGTTGGGAAGGATAAATTTTTATTTTGCAAAAGCTCTTGGAAAAGGACTAAATTCAAGCTTTCTGAAATCAATAAAGCGATAAAAAATATGATCATCTCTGACACAAATGTTAATACTGATTATTACTGCAATAACCCAACACACGTTTAGCAGATCATTATTAATATAGAAATAATAAAAACCTTATAACCTGTCAATCTACCCACACAAGTTTACAAGATTCATTTATGAAGACTAGCTTCTACAATATTTATGGTCTCCGGCAGACCATAGACCATAATGTTATGTATCTTTGCAATCGCTAGATTTTAGTCGTTATGCGGTTTAATTTCAAGAGATGGTATCTTTTGAGTTGGGGCTGGCTGTGTTACATGCTGTATGAGTCGAATGTAAAGAATAGGCTCATCTTATTACGTGTGGGAAGAATTCACTATGGCTACGTAGGTATAACCAGTTTCATGAAATTTGCTTATGAGTTACATACATACATTAACTTCAAAAGGGAGGTCTATCTTTAATATTTTTCATGTTATTCAATTTTCATTTTTTGAGTAGCGTTTGTGACCTTACTTGCTTTACATTTTTTGCCATATCTTCAAAGTTATTGGCTCGATATGGATTCTGTTTATTATTTCTAAAAGCTTATGAGCTATTTTATCGGATTAATTGTACCCGGGGATCGAACCCAGGACCTCATGCTCAGCAGTACCTAGCGCTTGCAACCACTAGATCAATGAGACAGTTAGTTTAGTTTTCCTATTTATGAATACGTCCTAATTTCATGAGGATCACCCTTACTTATAGTGATAGAAAACATCGAGGGGAAATCCGGACTCCGGACTTAATGTCTGGAATTACCATCGCGCATTGCGCACGCGCGGCGATTTGGTAATTTTCAATCCTTCTCTGTCTGTATGAGTTTAGCGGACAATAACAGGCTAATTATACTATAATAATAAATATATATAATAATATATATTATATTTATATATATATTATAATATATATATTATTATTATTATATATATTTATTTATATAAATATAATATATTTATATATATGTATAATTATATAGTTTATAACCTGGATTAACACATAGAGGATTTTTCATCCCGGTAAATGAAGTCTACAAAGACGGAGTCGCGGGCAGAATCTAGTACCTAGTATCATGAAATTCAGAATTGCTACAAATAATCCGCCAATCCAGAATGGCAGTAAATTATAAGTTCACTTTTTATGATACTACCCGAACAGATAATGTCAAATGTCATCTATAGAGATGAAAAAGTAATGGCCTCATTTAGACTGTGCTAGATAACGAACTATTCTTGTGCGAAGTTTATTTGAACCCCAAAAATCAATATTGACCCCTCAACAAAAGGAAATTTTGCACTTTTATAAATTTCAACACAAAAACACGGAGCATAAAAACCCGTCCAGGTGCTGCGAAAGGGTTGAAAAGTATCGCTGTCTCTTTCTGCCTTCCTACAAATGTTTGCCGTCTCGCTCTATAACCCTTTGATGGAGGGTGCATTTTTTTGGGTCAAATCTCATATTTTCTCATTGATTATATTTTTTTTCGATATAATGAGATATTGTGTTTCGGGGTCTTTGTTAAAGTTTTAAAATTTGGAGCAGGGTCTGATTTTAAATCATTTCTGTATTTTATGGTTTATGGGGCAAGCTGCGGTTTTATTACTTACTGGGTCTTTTTCGAGCTGTTAAACAGTATTAGGTTGGTTAGAATATAAATTTATTTAGCGTTGTGGATAAAAATAATCTTTCGCTGTTTTATTTATAAAAATAACGAACTTTTGTGTTTAAAAAGTTGATCAAGTGTCAAAAAGTGACAGAAAGACGTTCAAGAAGGGACAAGAAGAAGAATAAGATTTTTCGACGCCATATTTTAGTTTGATATTAGTTTTATTTAAGTTAGGGTATTATATTTTTATTGATAAATAATTAATTATTTCGGTATTTTATACCGAATTAATTAATTATTTAGGTAGGTAGGTAGGTTTATTTTTGTATGTACCTACATTGACTGATTAGAGGGATCTAACAAAGAATAATGAAGAAAGGGTAAATTATTTTAACCCGTAACTCCACACAGGGTGTATCAAAGAGGTGTGGTCAAATTTAAGGATGTGGAGGACCATCATCGTAATTGAGAAAAAATTATCAACTGTCCCGTACAAAGCTTAAATACTCGAACCAAATGTATGGGACGGCTGATATTTTTTTCTACATTACGATGTATTTATGTCGCAGTAAGATGGTTAAACCCGTGATATAGTTATATCCCTAGGGATATTAAAGCGATAGGTATATAAAATAGTTATATGAAAGCGGTTCATAACTGTCGTACTAAGAATATAACTATGATACAAGCACGAACTAGTAATATAACTATTAGGACACTCCGACCAAATATGTTAGGTTAGATCAAAACTATGACCAATTACGTCGAAATTGGGCGCAGTAACAAAATTAGGGTTATGAACCGCTTTCATATAATTATATTACGGTATATAGCTATATCCCTAGGGATATAACCATGTCACAGGTCAAAACTGTGATATAGTTATAAATCTCATCTTACTGCGACATATATACTGATCTTTTAAACAACAAGAGACTTTACTAAGAAGAAAAATGTCACTCGTTTTAAACTTGACGAGTGCAATGTGTGAATTATGTATCTGGGTAACTAGGTAGGTATTACTCATTCCTAGGACATTACTCTTTCAACAGCAGTGAGTGATCCGCTGCAATCCTAGTTACAGGACAATGACATACAACATTAAAGACACACATAACATTGATACATAAAATATCTATTCAGTGTAGAATTAAACAACAACAAATTATAAATAATATATATTAAAATAATTAATTATAATTAATAAATTAATTAAATATTTAATTATAATTAATTATTTTTAATATACATTATTTATAATTATTATAATTTATATATTATTTAACGCCTTGTTTCCCCAAAGGGTTATGCGGAGTTGAAAGTAACTATAATAGTACACCCACATTTCGCCAGTTATGTTTAAGTCCCATGTAATAGGGGGAGAGTATATTGCACCGTATTATCAACCGGGCACAAATCCAGACTTCTGGCTGCTACAAAGAAATTCCAGATTGAAAAACCCTATAACACTTTTATTTTTCACACATCCTATAACTGACCCGGGAACTCGTGCTCAACAGTAGCCACTAGACCAACGAGGCAGTCAAACAACATCAAAGGCAAGAACATTAAAAACTTTCCTTCTAAAACTAAATTAACAAAACCACCTACTTACAAATAAAAATTAACAAGTCAAATGGGTACAATTTCGGCAACTAACGGGTCGTATTCGTATGCCATGACATTTCGAAAAACCAGCGATTGTTCTACGACTAGGCTGAGTAATGCAACGCCCACGTCCAAATCTTAACAAACCGCGCGAGAAAAAAATAATTAAATAGAATTGTAATTGTGTAATATGCTCGCCCCGCCATCTGTACATCTGTTATTGTCAACACACCTGAGAGCGATGTCGCTATACCCGTCCTTGTCACTCTCTGTCAAAATCTTTATGTTAGACAGGGACAGAATGAATGAATCGGTTCAGACAAGATGTGGAAGTGACAAAAAACTCTTGCTTCCTGTGTCTTTCGTATCATTTGAAAAAGGAATAACGCTAACGTAGTATACGTGACGGCGGCAGATCAATTTATTTAATTTGATATGGTATTTATTGAATTAAATTGCAATGCTGAGTCATTTTTGGTTGTTAACTTATAGACTCATCGTTAAATAATAATATTTTGAATATGTAGATTCAAAAATCGACGATGCAGCGTGAATTCTCGAATGCATTTCCAAGTTAGCGTACCTACTTTTTCATGTTCTTTTAAGTTGCTCTTCCGAAGGTGACCGCAACCGTAAACCGCACAAAGTTAAATAGAAACCAGCCGTGTCGCTGCAGTCTGCCATAGCAAATGCACTGCGGTTGTCGCTGTGGTTTGCATTCACCATCAGAAGTGTACCTAAACATGACCTTCAAGAGATTGTTAAACGTCAGTTTAGTTATGATATCAATAATAATATTATATCAGAGTAGGAGTAATATTACCTGCTAGAGCGAGTTAAAGCTTCAGGAACAATAGAACAATCTATCATAAGTGGGCTATAAAAATTGAGTCATGAAATGATAACATTACCTACTAGAGTATTTGCAAGTTACAAAGCATTAATTAAAATCTTTATTAGGTTCTCAGATAAAAAAGTTGGCTTTACTGTTTATTTATGTAAATATTAATAGTAGAACTTAGTATAGCTCGCTCTGACAGACAGACGGACGCACGTTCAGACAGCGGAGGCTTAGTAATAGGGTTCCGTTTGGCACCCTTTGGGTACGGAACCTTAAAAATACAACACAATAATAATAATACTATTCTTATTGGATAAAAAAAACAATTGCGTCTGAAGATCTTGCATTTACTACAGTCACGGTGTATGAAGTTTTGACGTATTCCATACAATGTGGACTTTTTAACAATTCAAAAATAGAACGTTTTTAAACTTAACCCTTCCATATTTGACAAAAAAGAACTTTTTTATATTTAGAACGCGACGCGCACCGAACAGGGATTTAGCTCTTTTGAATTTAGAAACAGTTCGAATATGGAAGGCGGTCGAAATATGGATTAGAATAACGGGCTTCGAAAAGTATGGAAAAAGGCTTGCCATATTTGGATGTTTTTATAATTTGTTAAGAGGCCCTGACTTGGACGACATTTTAGAACAAGTGAAGACACACTTCAAACGTTATTTATTTTCCTACAATATAGCTACATTGAATACTTTTTGGCCTTGAGTTTAAATTGAGGTATTGATCTGCTCTTTATCATACCTCCGTACTTGGTAAGTCAGTACTTTACAATTGTTCCAATTACCTATTCCCAAACATACTTTGAGAACATTGAAAGCGTTTCAAACTTATAAATATAATAAAGTACCAGCGAAATGAGAAGTTTTTTTTTTATAATTATTAATTTCACGTTAAAAATATACTGTTAAACTTTAACTTCCGGACCTTTCTTCGCATTTATTATGTAGCGAAATGAGAAAACCGTAAAAAAGGAACTTCTCACAAAAGTTATCATTACAACGGTTATCTAAGATCGTAAAAAATATCAGATGTCGTCACAGAACCCTTTTGATGAAAAGAAACGCGACGAAAAAGGGGTAATTTTTACCTTAAAAAAGTTTATACAGTGTAATGTTTTGACAAAACTGTAGCGTCATGTTACGGCCGGGTGTGGGTTAAAAAAAGTGATAAAAGGGTAAAAGAGATTTCTTTCGGAACGAGATTTGGTTACAATGTGGATGTAAGCCTGTTTGTGATTGATTTTTGTAAGAAAAATATATATTTTGGCGTGAGATATTGGATAACAAAATATTATCAACCTTTATGTAGGTATATATTGTAAAGTGATGGCCTGAAACACAGGTTTGAAATAACCTAGATCGGGCGGGTCGGTACCTTATATTGGTACCTTATACTTACTTGCACTTGTAATTAACATATTTTAGTTTTAGTTTATTTTCAGGCATTATAATTGTTTGGGAAATCTTACTGTTGCCTAAATGTACACTTTTTGTAAACGTTTTTTATTCAATAAATATTTAAAAAAAAATGCTTAAAGAAAAACTTTGAAATTATAAAAGTAAAGTAAAGTAAAATTTATTTGCATAGATTGTAGGCACAGTAAATTAGATGTAACATAAAAATGGTTGATTCTGGTATCTACAATCAACCTTAAACATATTAGACATGCAATACAATATAAGACAGTTGTACAAGATCAGTAGGTAAGCTTTTATTTTATTTGAATTTTCGCTCACTAGGCTATACTTTCGATAGATCAATGTTTATTGTAGAGTAGTTTTTTCGTGAAATGAGAAATTACCTGTGTAAAAAACACAGCTATGCACACGTTTTGAGAACATACCCAATCAGATATAAAAATGTAACGGTAAAAATGTAACTGAATTCTGAAAAATCTTGAATTTAAATGCACTCCAAAATAATTACTCTCATTATTAAAATATGTACCATCGGGGTAACGCATATCTAACCAATTTGAAAACAAAATCCCGTGCACATGACCCTTTTTTTCCGTAAGTAAGCGTTATTATAGCGGCCGAGCGCTGCAAGCAAGAATAGTCCTTACATTGTACCGATATCCGTTTCTTCGATAGTACTTAAGTTTTGAATGATTAATTTTTCTTTTGTTTTTTTTTTTCAAATTACCTATATAAATGTAAATGTTTGCTCTACTTGAGAAGAGACTGGACCCCACTACTGCGACACAGAGAATCCTAGTGTGGGGTCCAGGGAATTTGTAAAAATCTAAGAACCTAGGACTCTTAAGTAATCTGTTAATAGTTTTTTTTTAAATATTGTACTTACCGTGTTTTTTCTGAAATGAATAAAGTTTTTTATTTATTTATCATCATCTGCCTAGCCTTTTCCCAAAGTTGAGGTCGGCTTCCATTCTAACCGGATGCAGCTGAATATCAGTATTTTACATGGAGCGACTGCCTATCTAACCTCCACAACCCAGTTACTGGGTAATACGATACCCGAGAAGAAAATAAATACTCTCATACTGACGAAAATATTCGACACATTTCTGACAAAGCTATGTAACCTTCACCAATAAAACAAAACGCGGACAAAAATGAAAATACATTCCGTAAAAAAAAAAATGGCGAATCTCAAAATATTTCTAATTAAAGCTACGTTGTGGACGAACAAAAATGCCTGGTCGTCGAGTCGTTATTAATTTTAATAAAATTTGAAACAAAACTGACATATCTCAGTTTGTAAACTATGCGGGGCGTTTTGCGCGCCCGAATTCTTGCTGTACATTTTTTAAGCGCGCGGTGTGAGCGAGACAGAAAATTTTCTCTTTCAAGTGAGCGGGATGGCGATAAGAGCGGCGAAAGTGAATGTGTTTTAAAGTCATTTTTGTGATGTAGATGGTGTGGTTGTCTATAAATTGCTGATCTTTGCATACAATAAAGTTTTGAGGGCCGTGGCTTTGCATGTAGTTCTTTGTTAGTTTTTTTTTTTTTTTCAAGGTGTTACGCAATCAATGTTAGTTTAATACTTTTGTCGTGCGTCATTCATGCTAAACTTACTAGAAAAGGAACCTATTCAATGGCTTTGAATTTGAGCTCCGTCAAGAATTTAAAAATATACACAGCTACTTTGCTAACATTGAAGTATTATAGAAGGTACTTACCTAAAAGTAGTTTAGAAAGTAAACTCCTCCTTTTTGTATAATTAAGTTTAACTTTAGTGAAAAACAAGAAGCCAAAAAAATAATTATCTCCCAATAGTACTTAAATTTTTTATGTTTTTAGAAATCGTGAAACTTTCAACTAAAGCCGTATTCATATTTTTGTGTTGCGTCGTGTCGTGACGCCTTCTGACGCAGTGTTAGCAAATCAAAACTCGTTGGGATTTGACGTAGTCCCTAAACAGATCCGTTTGATTGGTGTATCCCGCGGCACGACACAACACGACACAGTAATGTGTCGGTGGCTTAAGGTGCTATAATAGTGAGCGTTAATTCTATTTCTTAGTCATAATATATGAACATGGTAGGATCTAATCGGTAGGTAGTTTGGTAAGTACCTAGTTGTTACCATGCAAGTGGTCGCAAAAGCTCCCTCGGGGCAGGAAGAACTCCTAGTAACTCAATTATCTGAATCGATGATAAGGTGCCTTAGAACGAACTGGGAACTGGAAATGTAATAATGTATTGTTTAAAATTGCACAATAATACAAATTATGTAAATTGTTTGTACCTAATTATTTAGGCTCGCCTCCTATTACATGGGACTTAAACATAACTGGCGAAATGTGGGTGTACCTACTGTGGGTACACTTCTGCTTACCCCTTTGGGGAAATAAAGCGTGATGTTATGTAATGTTAAAAATTGCATTAAAAACTCGAACTTTCAATGAAGCTAAAAGTAAAAAAAATATTACCGAATAGATTATTTTCACACGACTGTTTTTCAAGCCTTCAAATCGTTGCAGATTTTTTTCCCAGTGTCTCCACATACACTTTGAGGACAAAAATGCATCTATGAGCTTTATGTATGAACAGTTAAGGTATTTCCAGTCCATATTAGTACAATTTAATAATAATATAGCACTACTTAATCATTTAGAATTTGCAACTACATTACACTACAAACTTAATAAATAAATGTAGTAAATAAATAAATGTAGTAAATAAATAAATGCAGTAAATAAATCATTAAATTTCGTTAAATAACAGATGAGATCAATTTGTATCGTGGCCGGATATGATGACACTACTGAATAAACAAGTATTTGTTCTCATCGGCCAAAAATTCACGAACTTCCATAGAAACGTCAATCCCCTATTTAACCCCTTTAGGTGATGAATGATCAAAAACCCTTTTTTAGTGCTCACATTCGCTATAAAAGGAATTCTTGTGCAAAATTTCGTGCTTCTAGACCCAGCGGTTTTAAAAGGTTGTCTGTCAATGACTTTAAGATTTTTATTAAGTCGATGACAACCTTCAAAAGACTAGCATAATTAAAAAAAATATTATAAACTATACCTGCTGCCTGTGGCTTTGCCCGCGTGAACCCTAATTCTTTTTATTTTTCTAAAATAAAAGTAGCCTTAGTTACTCCTTATAAGATCAGCTAACTGCTAGTGAAAGTACCGTCAAAATCGGTCCAGCCGTTTCGGAGATTAGCCGGAACAAAGAGGCAGACAGACAAAATTTAAAAAAAATAGTTGTTTGTTATGTACCGTATTTAATTTCATATGCATTTAGTAAGAAGCTGTTATTTTGACATTATATAAACAGACACTTCAATTTTATTTATTTTGTATGTGTGTATGTTTATGGATAGATTCGTTTTTTGACATGACGTGATCAAACTACTAACAAAACGAAACAGAATGCTTTTTCCATAACAATATCAGTATGATTCATAATAAAACGAGAAACAAAAATTCATCATACATGTTCAAACAGTTTGAAAAACACACATTTCACATCGACTTGGTCGGCGGCCGGACGCGGCGAATTTCCGAAAACGTTCCGTTTTTGCGCCGGAGTGTAATTTTCGGAAAATTCGTGTGCGCGTTTCGCCCGCTTAGCCGAAGCCGTAATTATGCCTATTTTGATCGACGACTTTTTCGACCAACTCCGCAATCAGTAATCGAAATTATTTTCGCAATATGAGCGACGATTACAACTCCAAGATTCCGCGAATGCTTCTTTTTTTTTTCTTAAATTTCGATGTTGAAATTGGATTTGAATTGTGTTTCGTAAAAGTTGTTATTTGGCATGAGCCTGTGTATGTTTTTAGAAACGCATTTTTAAAGTTTACAAGATCTAAGTTATACCTAAAAATCACTTTTGTTAATAGTAAAATAACGAAGTTGATTTCGGAGGTACCTACTTATAATTTATTTATTTATTTTAAATTTATAGTTTTCTCTTCTAATCAGCGTGGGAGAAGTCGTATCTAAACTGTAAGTAGACGAAAATTATAAATCTTGCCGTACAATGCACAGATGGCTATAAAAGCTTCAACAGAGGCTAAAATCTCTTCAAACGGGGCCAAAAGGGCCAGAAGTGGCTTCGATTGAAAAGGGATGTTACTGCCACTTAAAACTGTGTTTAAATGTCGAAGCAGTAATTTAAAATATCGTTTGAATTTTGAACTTAAGTTACGAGTTAGTCTACTATCGGTACTTCTACTAATTTTATTTAAAAAAAAAAATTAAAACATAAAAATGTAGTGGCAGCATAGATATTCCATTCATAAATGATTAAAAACTATAGTCAGCCAGCTTCTCCTAAAATAGTAACCTAAAAAAAAAAACAATAGAAAAGAGACAAAACAAAATTATTAAATCAAATTTTCAAGAAAAGAATCTTATTGAAACCCTAAAATGCGAGCGGGGTACGTTGTGACCCACCTGCTACATTCGCGCTCCACAATACGCGAGGGCCCGACCCCTCGCCCCTGCGCATCCAACCCGCGAATATAACTAGAAACTGACATTACAAAAAAAACGGAAAGATGCCAAAGGTGTCTCAATTTTTGACAAAAAAGTTCAGCGAGGTTAAGACCCATGGGAAAGAGTTAGATACGGTTCTTAATCTCCCTTTTTTAATAGAAAGACGATATCTTCCGCGTTTTTTTTTTATTTCTAACTGTTTAGCTAGGGTTCCGCTATTGTGAACTTTTTAAAAAATCGCAAAGTTCAACCCCTTGACAACAAATGATCGCAAGACGCGTGAGATAGTTTTTTTTAAATAATTTTTCGTACTTTGATTTATAACTGTTTGCAGTAATTTGAGAGTTTTATAGATATTGTGCTGTTGTAGGAGTTTTTTGTGTTGGTTTTATAACGGTTTTTGGTGAAATAGTGTGATATCATTAGATTTTTTTTATTGTAGAATATTTAATTTATGGCTCTGTGAATAAGTTTTATACAAGATATAGGAAGTCTCAAATTGCATCAATTTAGTAGTACCTACCTATTGCGTATTGTATAAAAAAATGTGGCTAATTAAATCTGTTTTTACCTAATTTTAATATTTTAATAAACTGTTCATAAGCTTAAATTAATTAATATAAAAAGTATGGAATCCTAACAACAAGTGCCTTCAATCCTTTACCTCCTATTAATCTAGATATCACGACCAAATAAAAAAAAAACAAGATATTCTTAAAATTAATCGTCCAAAAAACATGCATTTTAGTTTTTTCTATAACCTCTTCAGTGATTGCGTTTTTGCTTCACCAATCAGAAGCTATTGTCCGCAAATCACAATCGTGGCCAAGATGCCCCTTTTTGACCACTGCGAACAAAAAAAAAAACGAAAAAAGGTCGGAGGGGTCATAAGTCACACGTTTGTGCTTCTTACGGTCATTGTTTGGCCCTATTTTACCAAAAAGAGGTCAGTTATAGAATTCGATATGCTTGCGAATTTTGTGGATTGAATGGCGAAATCCGGGAATTTGTTTCTTTTTACGGTAATTCGAGACGTGTGTGACCTCGGGTCAATTGAATCCGTAAACAATTTAATTGTATTGATTTTAAGGGTTACTGAATGAATCAATTTTGGATACAATCGTTTCTTACACTTTAAGAAAAGGTCAATTTAATAACTTTGTCAAAAAAAAATTATAACACAAGATAACATCTGAAAGGGTCATTTAGTGTAATTTTTTTTTAATTTGGATCGTGAAACTACTTGACTAAAGTTACTACATAGGTAGTTGTAGTAGTAGGTAGAGTAACTAAGTTGTGAGTGTAGAACTTAAACAGGTTTCTGAACGTGTTAAGTAGTTGCTGTTTCAATGCCAGCTATGTCTAAATCACTTCAGTAGTATGTTAGTAATTAATTAAAGACATATTTCTGTGATGCTGATCTTGATAATGATTTAAAAAAATATATTATGGTGTAGGATGCATCTAAGATGGCTAAAATTCATGTAAGGAATGACATATTATATTCAGCGATATAAATGTTAATTATGTTAGTGTAAAACACTTGTCACATTTTAATTAATTGCTGTATAACTGTCCAAAATTTAATGTAAGGTCAAATTTTATTTGTCAGAGTCTACCTACAAATTTCAAAAAAATATTACTTAGTTTTTTGTGTCATGTTGTTGCAGAGTAAATAACATCTGTTATACAAAAGCAACGGGGATAATAATAATACTGGTAACATATTCAATCATAATAATTATAATAAGTTTTGTAATTTTTTTGCAATAATTCACAATTTTATAGACGCCATTTTAATTTTGGTAAATTATTCTCAGGTACTACCTACTTAAATCACTTCAAAATTTATAAAAAAACCATTACTTTTATACCTTATGCGCATAAATTAAAAACTTTTAACCCGAAGACATTTGAACTCGATGATAAATCTTACCAAAAAAATCTAACTTAATGCAGATTAACCTTGGAACTTCATTATATTTGCGACCTGCTTCCCTCCGTTTTAAATTCCCACGTTTCACCCCAATTCACCCCAATTCTAGGGTTATCTCTTTACGCAGAGTGAGCATCAAAGTAGATCACTTAAAATTGTTATCATTATTTATTTTTTATTTTTTGCAAGATTTTTTTTTGTAAAAAATCTAAAAAAATTGACCCCATTTCCTGATGAGGTTTCGACACTGTGAACTAGGGTTAACCCTGTATATTTGTGAAATACGATCCGGTTACTTTTATTTATTTTTTGTATTTTTATTATTGATGGTAGTATTTAAGCAGGTAAACTAAGAATTTCTTGTGAGAAGATGACGAAGAGTAATTCCGATTTTTTTTTTAAAGAATCGTAGTGCCATTTTTATGTAATGTTTTAAATAGAAAGAAAGAAAGAAAGAAAGAAAAAACGTTTATTTGCGGTAAATCTGAAAATTCTGTAGTAATAATTCGTTGCTTAGAATAATCAGCCTATAGGAGCTGTGGGGGGGACAGGCCTCCTCTCGCTAAGAGGAAGTGGGCCGTAATCCACCACACGAACGCAGTGAGAGTTGGTAGACGTCATATGTCTTCGAATTTTTGGTTCTAGGACGGTTTTCTCACGTTTTTTTCCTGCACCGTTTTGAGAGCAGTGGTGATGAAATAATTTACAGAAATTAAAGCGCCTGTCAGGGTTCGAACCTACGACCTACAGCTTGTAAATCCCAAAAAAAAAATAAGTTACCACTGGGCCACCACTGCTCAAACCGTTGCCCTCCCCACTAACTATCGTATCTCATAAACTGTCCATACGACAATTTAGAGTCTAGACAAAATCAAACTGGTCGCTAATTTAATTGTATAATTTATTATTATTATGACATTGATTTTACATTCTGTGATTACTTGAACTTACACACTGACTTATTAGTTTTACTCCTAATATTTTTAGGAATATCGTGTAGGTACTTTTATAATGCTTGTAAATATGTGAACACCATGTATCAATCACATAATTATTTTTTCTGTCATTGCTTCATTTTTAATTATTTTTACCTATTCTGGTATAGTAGTCCATACTACTACCAGGTCCATAGCTTCACATATAATGTATACAAAATATTGTAAAACATTTTAAAAGAGTAACGGTGGAGTTTCTTGCCCATTCTTCTCCATACGAAAATTACCTTTTGGAAGGGGCGACTAGAATCAATTCTATTTTTTGTAAATTTTGACGTTCAAAAGTGCCTTATTGATGTGTCTAATTGAAATAAATTATTTGACTTTGACTTTAATGTATCTGCACTGACGTTACCAACATTTGTTTCGAAAAAGTTCTCTCTAATCGTCGCGTCTATGTCGTTTACCGTTTAGAAGACAATCATGTATATTGTATTGCGTACTGCAAAAGGAGGGAAAAAATAAATATTCTCACTACCTGTCGTATATGCACACATACTACAGTTAGTGAGATTTTTTTCCGCATAGGGCACTTAGCTAGATTTGTTGTCTGAAATGTTAACATATTTTTTATTTACGTCGAGCAGATCAAAAGCTTTTAAAAATAAGAAGCCTCTTTGGAAAATTGGCCCTTTTGTCAAATCATCTCATTACATAAAGTTTAATATATAAAGTACATAGCTGAATTGCCAAAAACTATAAAACATTATTTTTTAGAACTAATTAAACGAACTTGTAACTTTTTAAGGTTACGAACGAGCATTTTTATTACTTTTAATTGTATTATTTATAATAGAGTATTATTTATAATTTTTATACCAAATAATCACGTCGTAACAGACACAAGTTGTAAAACAAAGTTAAATCTGCTTCAAATGAATAGAAAATAATAAATAGATACCTAGGCCTTTAGGGCAACTACTAACTTAAAGAGTAAGCCAAGAGTAATGTAAAAAAGTTATTAATTAATTAATAAAACCCCAGCTAACGCAACTACAGTAACATGATTGTAGCGCCCGACTGAAAAACTGTTCCCCTGGAAAAATATTAATAGGGATGATGACAGAAAGTATATTTTTTGTCTCTCAGTTAGATTATTAAAAATATTGAAAACGTTTATTTTCTCTTTTTTACATTATCAAAAGATAACGGCGATACATTAAGTTAAAATGTGCCATGACTTTTTTTTTTTTTATGGCAACTCGCAGTTTTGACCACTAAGATCTTGGCTGCTTAACCGGACTTTCCTGTGGGTGCCTTAAGCCTCCAGCCAGGAGTGCCATGACGTCAGCAGTATGTAGATTTTATACTTACTTGTGACGTTACCCCCACTCCCGAACTTTAATTTTTCTAATTCAATTTTTATCAAGTAATATGATAAAGCAAAAATACGTGTCTAATATTTTTTTATTATCTGTATGACGGACTAAATTGTTTTTTTTTTTGACACTGGCATCATCCCTTTTGCTAGTTATACAACAAAACGACTATGACATAAATACCCTATGAAATTATAGTACTTAATATGAAGAAAAGTATTCGACTTATAGATAATTACTATAACTATAAAAGGAACCGCAAAACAAACAAAAATAGTAATTGACAATTTCAAAAAATAAACAAGAAAAAATTCTCGTTATCGTTACGTTGAATTAATATTAAAATAGACGTCATTACAGTAAAGAATAACAATAACAAACAAAACCACATTCTATCATTAATAATACAATATCGAAGCAAAAACAGGTCGACGACGCTGTTTCATTGTAAAAAAGTTACATACAGAACTTGCATCTGCAATACTAAAAATAATTTTCAACGTTTAATACAAAAATCGTAATAATTAACTTCGTTACACACCAATAAATTACAATACGAGAAAGAAATGCAACACGAACGCACACACGACGTTGTGTCGGGTACACACACACACGTCAGCATAGGGCGGGGTGGTCGCGAACCAAACTTGCGGATTTATCATTTCTATAAATTATTAATAACGATTTTTTCACGATCGATGATACGGTGATTCACACAAAATCACCTTATCGACCCCGAAATTAGGTTTTGCTGGCTTATGTAATTATGGTTTTTATTTGGCTATATTTTCTGATGTCAGTAAAAATGTATAATTAGGTACCTATTAGCTCATGTGAAAAGTAAAACCAAACTTATCAACTTATTCAATATTAATATTTGTGTTCACTTGAAGAAGAATTAATAACCATCTCTTAACTATCTTCATTTCTATCTATCATATTTAAAAAAAAAAATGATTTCCGAAGCAAACCTGTTTAGAGAGTACAAATCAATAACCTTCACTACTAAATAATTTCAAAACATCGACATAAAATAACATCTCATGTCCCATCCCTAGCCGGCCGCCATCGCCATCACAAATACATTGGTATGATTTATTGTCAACACGGACAACAAGTTGTGTGCGGAGTATCACTGACATACACACACAGGCCGCTGTGCACTGACCAGGGTTGGCACAACTCACCAGGGGTTATTATAATCTGAACCACGACCGGACAGAGATCAGGTGCAGGGCCAACGACTTAACGTGCACACCACAAACTCCGGGCTGTTACCGTCCCATCGGATTATGAGAGTGATCAAGAGAGAGTGCAGCTGTGTCTGCGCACTCACTTGTGCACTATAACATCTCCCGCGCTGAAGGATAGTCTCCGCTGAGATTGGTTGCCATGGTCGAAATTCGGTCTCGAGGACTATTATATTTAATATTAATAACGTGGCCAGAACTCAAGAGGTAGACCAAAGACTATTGGAGATCCAGTGGCATAGACGCCTGAATTTCCTGAAGGGTTGGGCAGAGGTGTCACCCATATTTCGCCATTTTTATTTAAGTCCCATGTTGTAGGGGGCGGGACTATTGCACACCAGAAGTGTAATTTTCAAGTCTACCACTTCCCCTAATGGCAACCCATTCCTAATACAAACATTAATTATCTAAATTATCTATACTCCGCCAGGGAAGTAAGTAAACAAATATTTAACCGATAAATATCTGGCCTCATCTAGTTTTTAAAATATTATTGACGTGTACAAAACTCATCATCATTTGCCTAACCTTTTCCCAACTATGTTTGGGTCGGCTTCCAGTCTAACCAGATGCATCTGAATACCAGTATTTTACATGGAGCAACTGCCTATTTGACCTCCACAACCTAGTTACTAGGTAACACGATACCCCTTGGTAAGACTGGTTGTCAGACTTTTGAGCTTCTAACTACCCGTAACGACTGCTAAAGATCTACAAATGACAGCCGGGATCAACAGCTTAACGTGCTTTCTGAGGCACGGAGAGGTTTTGCTATGTATAGATGGTCACCCATCCACGGACCAACCGCGGCAAGCGTTGCTTAACCTGATCGATCAACGTGCGGCTGTTATTACTTAGCCACAAGTCCCTTAAAACATTCAAGTACAACATTATTTACAGAAAATACAATTATTTAATTCTATTCATAAAAATGGAAATCTTGGGATAATGCAAAGGTTTGACACAAAGAAAGTCCCAATGCAAAAGAACTCGTAGTCGACTCTGTTAAAAAAACAAATGTGTTCAATTTATTTACAAAATATCACCTACTATTGAATTTAATGCAATAGGGAATCAGACCTGTGATTCCAAGTCCTAATGCCGGCGCCAAGCCAGCGCCACAGCGTCAATAATGCTCATATTTGTATGCTTGCTATACCTTTAACTTGGTAAATCGTGCTTTAATTAACTTAATCCTCACTTAGCATAAGTATTTCGAGATACGAGCATACATTTTTAATGAACAACAATGAATCCAGTAAATGAGACATTCTTAAACAAATGATTTCAAGAAAAACTTTGTTTAAGAACACGTTTTGACAAATTACTAACTGATATTTAAATGTTCAGGTTTGAGCTGATAATAGATTTTTTGTTATTACTCTTCAGAAAATCCTAACTAAATAGAACTACAAGTTGATCTTGAGGCTCATTGGTGATTGGCCAGAAAGGGGAGAATCGACACTTCTAATTATATTATTTTTTCTTGAGGCGATCCGCACGAAGTTAATTTATTTGTAGGTGAATGTAACTACAAGAAGAAATAATATTATATAAAAATGTCGATTCGCCCGTTGCCGGTGAGTAAATTCTGGCGAATCACCAATAAGCCATCTTGAAGGCGTATTACGGGGGATGCGCTTAGGTAGCCTGTGAAATAAAAAAAATCTTAAGTTTTTTGCAATTTGCAGGTCAGTGTCACGTTGGTTCAAATATGATTCCCGACCGTAACAAATATGGCTTTAAAAAATTATAAAATCATTAGAATCAGCAATTATACAACTCCATAAGTTAGAATTGGCCTCTGATGTCATGATTTCATGAAAAAGTCATTCAGTAGGGTAATATGAACTTAGAGAGTTGTATTCATGATTTTTATGATTATAATTCTATCAATAAATATTTGTTTCGGCTGTGAATCATATTTAGATCAACGTACAACCTGATACTGACCTGCAAATTGCTAAAAACGTAAGAAAATTTGAATTTCACGAGCTACTCTGACGCTTCGCGTTAAGAACTAGGGAGGCAGTAATTGAAACAAATTTATTGGCAATCAAGCTCAACAAAATATTGAACAACATTACACAATAACGCACAACGTTGTGAGATGGTATAAAAAAAATGATCGACTCGATCGGCATGGTTGGCCTCTGGTTTAGACTGACAATGTTGCCAAGCGTCACTCAACAAGATGACACGCTACTGAGCAAAATGTTGCGCATCAATTACTTCAGCGTTTCAACTTCTTCGTATGTAGAAAGAAAGAAAGAAAAATATATTATTTGCGACGCGCACAGGAAACACAAACAGTATCTAATAAAAAATAAAATAAAAAGGAGCATTTTAAAACTGTCAAACTAACAGCAAAAATATATAACGGCCTGTGCGAGGGCAAAAAGGCTTCGATCTCAGCATAAATCAATATAAATCCCACAAGGGGATATCAAAAAAAAAATTGATATTAAAACTATGTATGTACAATAATTAGAAGAATCGACTCACGCTCGACGTTCCAATATCAGGTGTTCACGGTATAGACTATTATATTATCTATGGTGAAAAGCGAAGGAACGCGGGAGTCTATTATCTATGGGCTGCGAATCTGCGATACATTCGGCTGTCAATGAATCTGGGTGTACATAGTCTCCAGAAGTGAGAATCCATACTAATATTCGAAATGCGAATTAATTCTGTGTCTGACATTTTAGCTGGGACCTGCACCCTAATTCAATAACACACTTTCAATCTCAATCTGAATGATTTTGAAGAATATTGCTAACCCATTGCTTCATATGTTCGAAAAATTGTCTGCTTAACAACGTAAATAACGCAATGAATGTTGTTGAACTGTCAAAATAAAAGCCATTGCTAATGTGAGTGTATAACACAATTACCCCGCTGAAAAAAGCAGTGAAGGCCTAGTGGTGTGACCGTCGGACTGCCAAGTCATAGATCTTGAGTTCGAATCCAAGGCACGCACCTCTGACTTTTCGGATGTGCGTATTGAATAATTATCACTTGAGAAAAGCGGCGAAGGAAAACATTGTGAGGAAACCGGTATTCCTGAGAGATATTTCGCGACGGCATGTGAGGCCAAGTCAGAGGCCCATGGGCGGCTTTAAAACTCTGACATCAGGTTAGTCACTAACCACACGAAAAGAAAGAAGAGATGCTGAAGAAGGACACAGGCTACGTGAACAGCTCGTACTAAAACAAACCCTGGGCAAATAGCCCCAATTCCACTTGGCGGTGTTAATGCATGGCAAAGAAGACAATGAAGAAGTCTGTGTGACCCCGAAGGGAGAGAAGTGGTCATCCCGCCAATGGACGTCTGCAAAACCAAAGGCATTGTACATGCTTTGACATCCCAGAAAACAACAGACAACATCCCACAACGCTGAAATGTCTGATGATCCTACAACCACACGAGCATCCATCATCTGCCTAGCCTTTTTCCAACAATGTTGGGGTCGGCTTCCAGTCTAACCGAATGCAGCTGAATACCAGTATTTACATGAAGCGACTGTCAATCTGACCTCCACAATCCATTTACTTGGTAATACGATATCCCTTGGTAAGACTGGTTGTCAGACTTTCGGGCTTCTGACGACCCGTAACGACTGTCAGAGATCCACGAATGACAGCCGGGACCAACGGCTTAACGTGCTTTCCGAGGCACGGAGGAGTCTCGGTATGTAAAGACTGCCACCCATCTATAGACCAACCACGGCAAGCGTAGCTTAACCTGACTGATCGACCCGTGCGACTGTTATTACCTACGAGTCCTCTATTAACTACGCCGGCATCCATATCCTTCAAACTGGAACACAGTATTGCTGCTTAGCGGGAGAAAAAGGTGTAGAGGTATTAGGTGCTTCCTTGGACGAGGTCCTATGCAAAGAGATTTACGATTACTAACAGATTTTTAACGGCCTATGGAAGGCCGACCACTTAACTGAATCCGTTCCTAAGTTAGCTGCGCGGTGCGGGAGGGAAGTGATTTCGTCATGCGAGAGCTCAGTGATTCGTCAACTTGTGACAACTGTCACCCCTCCCGCACCGCGCACGGACTCAATTAAGCGGTAGGTCCATAGCTGCATGTTGCCTGTGACTACATATGCGATCTAGGATGTAAAGAATCGGTATATCCTTCTCCAGGTCTATCTTATACCGGTTCAGTGGTTTAGACGTGAAAAGTTAACATACAGATAGACAGAGTTACGCATTTATGATATTAGAATGCAAAAAAGAGAAAGTTGCTCGTGGCTAAGTATCAACAGCCGCTAGGGTCGCTTGCCGGGGTTGGTCCGCGGATGGGTAACCGTCTTTATATACCGAGACTTCTCCGTGCCTCGGAAAGCACGTTAAGCCGTTGGTCCTGGCTGTCATTTGTGGATCTTCTGTACTGGTATACAGCTGCATCCGGTTAGACTGGAAGCCGACCCCAACTTAGTTGGGAAAAGGCAAGGCAGAGTGATTGGTATGTAAAACAGAAAAGAAAAACAGCAAAGTGAAAATTAACTTTAATTTCGGAAGTCGGTGTCTTTGGTTTACATCGGTCCACATTTGGCAGAAAAATAGGTGGATAATTTACGCTACGAACATAGAACCTGCTCCTTTCTGGAAGTCGATTAAAAATAGTTTTTGTCACAGAAACACGTACATTCAAAAAGATAACTCGAATATTAAAGAACAATAAAAAACAAAATAGATCTAAAAGAATCACGAGCAGAGAACGGAAATAGATGGCAGCGGCACGTCGTGAATGTGACAGGAAGACTTCAGCATGATGCTGTATGGATTTTTTGATAATATAGAAATTTCTACAGTATTGCCGGTTCATCTGCTGCCAACCCTATCGCCAACCAGTACAAGATGCGTCGAAAAATGTGCCATTTATGTGTACAGGGAGTTATTACTTGTTCATCAACCTTTTAATTTCGACAATCGTCGAACAATTAAGTGTTTTTAACGTTCACCAAACATAATGTTTTATTAGTACCGCTTTTTGTGAAGTCGGCTGATTTTGCAGAAAAATGTTCTGGTATTAGTTTTCATTTTGATGGGTTTGGAGAAAAACTGAAATGAAATGAAATTGTTTATTCTGTAAATAGGATATCGGAATCACTTTTACACGTCATATTAAAAAAAAAATATTAAAAGTAAGCTAGTTGAGTTCGGCGTTTCCTATCTGACTACTCTGAGAAGAAAAGCCGAAACAAACTCAGAGGTCACAGTCTCTTTTAAAGTCCAGACATAATCTTGGTCAAGCCATATGAGGACCATGTAGATTAGTGTTTGAAATGTTCTTTTGAGGAAAGAACCACACAGATTTGAGTGGAACTGTCCAGTCAGTTCTGGGTGGTTATACTCTCTTTTGTGGGAAAGAAAGATTTTTGGTGTTCTCATTATACGCTACTACATATTTATCTAGCTTATATTACATAGCAACGCGCCTGTTCCCCGAAGGGTTACGCAGAGGTGTACCTACCTACAGTAGACCCACATTTCGCCAGTTATGGTTTTAGGGTTCCGTACCTCAAAAGGAAAAAACGGAACCCTTAAAGGGTCACTTCGTTGTCCGTCCGTCAGTCTGTCAATCAAGACCCTTTTTCTCAGGAACGCGTGAAGGTATCAAGTTGAAATTAATAGCAAATATGGAAGTTGATGTTCTCTTAGAGCTCTAAAAATCAAGCTTCCAACTCAACTCAATAAAAAAATACGGCCATTTATGCGACATATTTTGATACTCGCAAATAAATCAAAACATACCTGCTTCCTTCCTAATTTGTAGTTGTAGCACACAACAATATTGTTTTTGCCATTACGAACTTACATTTGCAGTTGGAGAATTGACTGTTACGTATATCGATGTATGACAGAACATGTTTTTCAACTACAATATTAAGTTTGTTTTTGGAATAAATTCATCCAACTACGGAACCCTTCATTATGCGTAGTCCGACACGCACATGGCCGGTATTTTTATAGGGCGAGCCTATTGCCATCAACTGCGCATAAATCTAGATTCCGGGCCAATAACACTTTGCTCGACCTGGGAATCGAACCCAGGACCTCATGCTCAGCAGTTGCGCTTCCAAGGCTCGGATGCCAGTTAAATTTTCAAACCGTTATTATGTACTTGACGCAAAAACCTTTACATAATGTTTCGCTCGCAGAAACCGATATTTTTTAAACCGGTTTTGGAGGAGTGTTTACATAAAGGTTTTTTCGGATTAAACGGCTTAGAGCAATATTAACCAGTTTCTTGTTTAGTTTTTATTCAGCGCGGCATCCTCACAAGTAGCCACAAGTTGCAACGCGTTTACCGACATGCCGCTCGTCGTATAAACCGGTTAATTTAGGTTAAAATAAATTTCTTAAAACGTTCACGTTCTTAAGAAAAGTTCGGAGTAAAACCCAAATAAACCGGAATTCACCGGTATTTATTAAACCGGTTCCGAGCCTTGGCGCTTACGACCATTAGACCAAAGAGGTAGTCATAAAAAATTGCTTTTCTATAAAGTTTTTAGGAATCATCATCTGCCTAGCCTTTTCCTTACTACGTTGGGGTTGGCTTTCAGTCTAACCAGCTTTCAGTTGCCCGCCAGACACAACACCCGTCTTGTCGGAGGATCCTCCCTTTTCTAAAGACGATGAGTGAACTTTACACCCAGTTCCCCATACCACTAAATTAGTTACCCCGACGTGATGACTAGGTGTGCGCGTTCGCTGCATGGTAGTGGTCCGGATACTCGTTTTTGAAGCCGTGGGTGCTGGCTGGCTGCGTGCCTCGCCTCACGAAAGCTTGCATAGAAGGACCCAAGCGACAATTTTTTTTAGTTTTTGGGATACCTTACCTACATACGAATTAGATTTTTTTTGGTGAAAAAACAAAAATGCCTTCCTTATGATTTTTACGTAGTGTTGGAGATTTTAATTATTAATTTGCAACACCAACATTAAATGTAAATCCTCATGTAAATAGTGGCAACACTATTCCCTTCCATCTGCGACACTGGTCCAATACAGACGTACATTTATAACTTGCCGTTTTTTATTATTTTATTCTATCTTCCCCCGCACCAACGTACCAGCACCTCATCAACTACCCAACACCTACAACAAGCTTCACACGTAGCTGTACTTATTTGTAACCAGCTTGTTAATTCTGTGAAAGCTTAGGTGAAATTAACTGTCATTCTACCTGTTGCTATGGGTTTGACAGTCAATTAACAGCTATCATCAAGGTCACTTCAGCAAAGTTTTCAGAGATTTTTATAGAATAGCACTTAGGGATGTCGATGGCAATCTAAATAGACTCGGCCCTGAATTTAGCTACGTGTTTGGCGCCATCACTAACGTCCATAATTTCCTGTAACGCACCAGCTGACGGGACACGCAAGACATGATACTAAGTGTTCCATCGTTTGTGGAAGCACCATATTTACACTCCAAGGCGGAATCGTCTATGAATCTCTACCTGAAGAGGTTTTCCTTGCTTCGGCCAACTTTGGTCCGGAGTCAGTTTAAAGAGTTCCAGGTTACCCAAGGCAGCTCATGTCCAGGTGGGATATCTTCAGTAGGTGGAACGAATGGTTTGTGTAAGCAAGCACTATCTCACAACTTCAGTATTTCTTTTGATAGTTAGTAGTAGCGGATGCAACACTGACACCACCATACTCTGTGCTGCATTATCTTGCGAATGGCTAAAAGTAGTAATAGTCCGTCCGAACCTGCAACACAGCGGTTTGTAGTGCAGTCGCATTTGTGTGTACCTACAAGGCAATGAAAAGGCGGAATCAACGTAGACACTCATAGTATATATTCTTTAGATTATAAACTGTCGAAAAACTGTGAACTGGGTGAAGTGGGTTAGGTTAGGTTAAAACTGTGACCGCCTGTGAGCAACTTCCAAGTTGCTCGCAGCTAGGTAGGCTATTTGGTATTAGCGCAAGGAGTTTTACGTCGCAAGCAAGTTTGATAACTTCAGTGTAGACTGTAGCTGTATTGCAGTCGTTTTTGTTAAAACAATTTCTTTCGGAACCGATCACATTGCAGACAGTTTTCTAATGTCAGTGTTGTAATCGTGTTGGTAAACTTTATTCATACGACGCGGCTGCGTTACAGAACAGCTACTGTCCGAATAGCATCCGCCTTTATATTTACGCTGCCGGAATAGCACTACTGATGATATTAATATTGACATAATTATAATTGACAGCTTACTTCATTTAAGTCTTCAGTAAGACGTTTACAGTATACATCGGCAAGTTTGTTATCTATGCGTAGCTTGTCAGTTAAAAATTATACAATACATATAACTTATGTCCACTAAAGATCGAAGGGTCACTTAGATACATGTTAGGTTTGCAAACTGTTGATTACTGTTCATAGATTAGCAGATAACATCGTTTTCTTCTCATGATAACATCGCCGCAAACTTCACATCAATGCGAAACTTTAATTAATACTTTTTCTGTCTTCTAAATGCCACCAACGACCAGTATCCTAATTAAAAAGTATGATTATCAATTAAGTTGAAGTGAATAATATATTTTTTTTAATTTATTAATATTATTAAATAAAGTAAAAGAATATTAATAATTTAATAAAAAAATTAGAGCTCATGTTTATAGTTCTTTAACTATCCCATAAACGCCATAACTTCATAAGTTATTAAATTATTCATTTTTAATACCGCGGGGTAATTGCGTTGGTAACACACTTACAGTAGCAATGGCTTTCATTTTGACAGTTCAACAACATTCATTGCGTTATTTACGTTCTTGAGCAGATACATTTTTCGAACATATGAATCAATGGATTAGCAAAATCCTTCAAAATCACTCATATTGTTATAAAAAGGTTTTTTACGCAATTAGCTGTACCGTAGTTTATATGCTAAAACGTCCTAGGTATACATAAATATGGACAGACAGACAGACAGACAGTATTACTTTCTCACGTATTCGTATGGATAAATATAGGTACCGTCTTATCTTACAAAGAAAAGCATTGTTAGCCTAGTGGTGTGACCGTCGGACTGCCAAGTCATAGGTGTAAGCTAATGTTGCTTAGCTTCTCAATACACGCTTGTAAATCAAAACGAATAAAATATTTAATGGAGAGAAAAAAAAAAACAGTGGCACTCCGGGAGTGCCGACAGAAGTGAAAACTTGAACATGAAAATACTTGCATAGAACATTGATCCGTAACGTAATATAAATAAAGAGCACAATCGTGTTAACATAAATGAGGTGTCGATAACGGTGTCGCGAGTTCAATTGGCTTTTCCCATCTCAAAAATGCCCAACGCGCCTAAAGAAGTTTTCACTTCAAAAATTGGCAAAATTTTCGTAGCACTATCGTAGCAGGTGACTACGAAAAGTACGGACAACGAATTGGCAAGTTCAGCTTTATAATAATTACTGATTTTGAATGTTACATGGCTTCCTATTTATTTATTTTTCTAACCTATTTCGTCTCACTGCTGGGTAAAGGTCTCCTCCATACTTTTCCAGTCTTCTTTATGTTGTACCTTCTCCGGCCAGTCGTAGAAGGCACAACACAAAGAAAACTGTAGACTGTAGGTAAACACGGCTACACATCAAGCTATACATCTCCAGTATAAGCTGACCTCGCATTGTACGGAAATCCTAAACAATACATGATCAACATAAACTGGAAATGTATAGCTTGATGTGTAGCCGTGTGTACTACTAAAATAAACATACTGCTCTAATTAATTTTACAAGAGACTATTATTATATTGTAGTTTCATGATTCACAACATTAAATTAAATCAATACGCTCAGTGATATTTGACAAACCTTTCTAGTTGCAACAGATTTCAAAAATACCTGTAAGCCGACCTCCGCACGGACGTAATAAAATCGCGTCGATTTTTTTTCGTGCATTGGATTTTCAACGCTCTGCTTAGCGCCGAGAGTTGAAAATCCAACAATGTATTTTTTTGACGCATTCGGACGAGATTGCGTCCCAGTGCGCGATAAAATCCCACCGAGATTTTATTACGTCCGTGCGAACGTCAGCTTACTGTTAGACTGCATCATCCCACAGCTGGGCAACGCCTCTACTCATATAACTTCCAACTCTATAAAACCAAAAAAAAAAACAGTTCCTTTTTAGGAAGTATGAATGCCATAATTATTCCGTTACGATGGTGCTATAGGCTATGTATAGCTCCATCTCTCTCTGACACTGGAAAAATATGATAGCAGTAATACTTCATAATATGGTTCCCGGTCATTTGTTTTGTCCAGCTCGGTCCGCCATCTTCTTCCGTCGAAAATACCAAGGAGTTTAAAAATATTGAAACTGAAAACTCCAACAAAATAATGTATAGAAACTACAATAATAAATTAAGCTAAATCACCGCCCCAAATCCACACAATTCGTCGATGAAAAATCTAAAAATTTCAACCGGCCATACGTTTATCTTACGGCATCCAATCACAATAAATCTGCTGCGCTCGCGCTGACGGACGCTCGAATGCGCGCCAAAATAACCGGTGACATTTTCACGCGCTGGGAATCGAACTATACTAGTTTGATATGCGACGCAATTACGTGCTGTAGTTGTGTTTTTGTTATCTTGATTAGCTTTTAATGTATTGGATAGATTGTTTCAGTGAATTTAAAATGGCGGAGTTTTCCGGGAGAGGATACTGTAGTGGTATTAATTTTCTAAGAGCCTGTTTCACAGTCATTCTACTATGTACATCGTATGCCTAATAAATGAAAAGAATTAGTGTGAAACTATTGGCTAATAAACAAAAAAAAAAACAACGGGCCTCCAAAAAAAAAAAACATTACAAAGTAAAAATAACTTTAATTTCGGAAGTCGGTGTCTTTGGTTTTGGATTTTCGTTTTTTGCCACCGACTTCTGAAATTAAAGTTATTTTTCACTTTGTAGTGTTTTTTTGGAAATCGCTTATTTTTTTTTTGTAAAAAGTTTTTATTTTTCACTTTTTAGTTGTGGTAGCTACCCCACTACTACACAAATTCGAATATCACTACCTGCTATGCTAACAGTGACGGGAACTTATCATATCATCCACATACTAAGTGGGAAAAAATACGTATTATTGAAGCTAACTCAAAAACTGCACAAACAAAGTTAATACAATTTATATGGGACCACCTCTGAAGTATGATTTACCAAACAAAAAGAATTATCAAAAATTAATTCATAATTGGCGGAGTAATCGCGTAATAAACACAAAAAACACACATTCGAATTGAGAACCTTTTGGAAGTCGGTTATAAACGAATTTTGTCGCCGTGCTCGAACTCGAACACGGCGACAAAATTCGTTTTCAACCGACTTGTTGCCACACCAAGCACCGAGCGTAGACTTGGTGGCAACACGCCGTGTTCGAGTTCGCGACAAGTCAATCGTCATCCTGAGGATGCCTCGTTGAGAGGTGTAACACGTGTCGATTTCTTCCAGAGTCTTTTTAAGACTCTTTAGAAATAGCTAAGCGGAACAGGTTACTAAATATATCCACATCATCATTTTTTTTACCAGTTATGATATTAAATAGGTAATTAAAAACTACGATTAATCTTAAAACGAACCTCGGATAACTCAGCATAAAGAACAATGTGTAATACTCTATCCGTGGTTGTCAACTAAAGATATCAAACAGCAATAAAGGGAAGATTGATGTGTGAGATGGATCGCAGCCAAAACCAGCACTAATGCGGTCAAAAACGATAATAAACAAAGGATAGAGGAAGCTTTAGTTGCGAGCAATCGAGTACATTATACCGTCAGGTATGTGTGACAATTGCGATGATGCTAAGGTCAAAAAAAAAAACTATTTAGTCCGTCAGTCAGATAATAAAAAAATATTAGACACGTATTTTTTGCTTTATCATATTAATAAAAAATGACTTGGATAAAACGCATTAAAGTTGGGGAGTGGGGGTCGCTATGTGACGAGTAAGTATAAAATCTACATACTAGTGACGTCATGGCACATTTTAACTCAATGTATTGACATAATCTTTTGATAACGTAAAAAAAGAAAAACTACGTGTCCAATATTTTTTTTAAATCTACCTGACGGTCAAAAAAACAATTTTTATTCATCATCCCTATTGGGAGGGACTGTTTTTGTCAGGTATTTTGTAATCCATTAAAAAAGTCTAAAAGATCTAGGTCGTGGGTTCGAACTCAGACATGCGCTTTATTTTGTGTAAATAATTTCATCACCACTGCTCTTAAAATGATGAAGGAAAATCATCGTGAGAAAACCGGCGTGCACTAGAACCAAAAATTCAAAGACGTGTGTTCCAAACTTCCAACCCGCACTGGGCCCGTGTGGTGGATTACGGCCCACTCCCTCGTACTGAGAGGAGGCCTGTGTTCCAGCAGTTGGAATATGCAACAAGGCAGGCGTATTTTTGTCTTTATATCTATGTTATGCCAGTTGTCACGGACAGTCAAAATGTCGAATGACAAATTATAATGAAGCCTGTTTAATACCTGCATGGTAGTGACAACAGCATTCTAAAAATGATCGCTGCCAGACCGGACTGTCCCTTTCAGGAACACTGGGTGGGGACAGTCATAGGTCTGCGCAAATAAATACTTTGAAAAACAATAATAACAATACTAACCTACTTATTTAAGCACCATTGTTACTAACACTATTATACTAACAAAATTATGGACCTGAGTCTGAAATAAAGTTTTATTTAATTTTAATTTAATTTTTAATTCATGATCATCGGCTGGTTCGAAGTGGCGCAAGATAAAAGTACCTACGTGGAAAGATATGGAGAGGCCTTTTTTCGGCATTAAAACATCCAAAGCTAGAAAAAAAAACATCATCGAAAATATGTTTTAAATAAAGCAAGTCTTATTTTTTTAACTTACTTCAAAAAGGAGGTTCTCTATTCTGCCGTCATGAGGAGAAAAGACGTATCTGACATTTTTTTCGAAATAGAGTTATATACATATTCGGAATCGTCTTTTTTTGCTGATTCCGAATATGTATATAACTCTATTTCGAATAAAAATGTCAGATACGTCTTTTCTCCTTATGACGGCAGTATTGGACTCTATGTTTTTTTTTTTTAGTTGTTTGTTTGTTACGCGTTTATGAATTGATTTTGATGATTCTTTTTTGTGTTGTAGGTCATACTTCAGAAGTGGTCCTATATAGCTTTTATTAACTTTGCTTGCGATGTTTTGGAGTTAGCTTCAATAATACGATTTTTTCCCACTTACCTACTCTATATGGATGATGTTATAGTTCCTGTCACTCTTATTTACATACAGCAGGTAGTGGTATTCAAATTTGTGTAGGGTAGGTACCACAACTAAAAAGTGAAATATATAAACTTTCTCCAAAAAAAAAAAACAATTGTCTTAAAAAAAAGAAAAAATACTAAAAAGTGATAAATAAATGATTTCGGAAGTCGGTCGCAAATACGAAAACTCAGAACCGAAGACACCGACTTCCGAAATTATATATTAATCACATTTTGTGCTTTTTTGAAGACGGTTGTTTTTTTTTTTAGTTTACTTTTGTTTTTCTCATCATCCTATTCAATGTAAAATATGTAGGAAAGTCTACCGAAATTGGGAACATGGTCCAAGCTACCGGCGGCACCCTAATAGCGTAACACACTTTCAATCACAATCTGAAAGATTTTAAAGTATATTGCTAATCCATTGCTTCTTATGTTAGAAAAGTTCGTCTGCTCAACAAAGTAAATAACGCAATTAATGTTGTTGAACTGACAAAATGAAAGCCATTGCTAATGTAAGTGTGTTACTCAACAGGGATGATGCCCGGGTCAAAAAAAAAGAAATTATATTTAGTCCGTCAGTCAATAATAAAAAAAAAAAATTAGACACTTATTTTTTCTATAAAAACAAAAAAAATATGACATGACAGAAATATTTTACACTTTGCCTATTAATTTAGCCATAACTTTAATTGGTTCGATTATAAAAAATAATCAATGAGTCCGTGAGAAATAAAAACTTCGTCATTATTATATAGTATGTTGTTTGTGATTTATTTTTACTTTGATGGGACTTAGACAAGAAAGTTCACAAATCCCCATTGGTGGGGATTGTCAATGGGGATTAGTGGAATAACCCACTCTTGCTTGCGTCGGTCTGTCTGCCTTACGGAAAATTAAGCATCATAAGATTTTTTACGATGTGACTCCAATCTGACCTCTATTCTATACAGTCCAATTCCTACGACGATCGCAAATGTAGACTACATAATTATATTGCTAATAGGTCAGTTTCCAATCCCAGCATCTAAATCTCACACATGCTTGTATATTTATGTTTGTCAAAACAATATTGTGACGTGACTGGAACGTTTTGTTTCTGTGAGTCACAGTAATTGAAATCAGCGGGCAAGACTCCCAAATAAGGTACTTACACAGTCGCTATGCCAAGCTTCTATAACTTAACATCACGCTAGTAAACCCCGAGGAGGATCTCGTGGCTAAGTAATATCAACCGCACAGATCAATCCATCAGGTTAAGCTACGCTTGCCGGGACCATCTTTACATACCAAGACTCCTCAGTGTCTCGGAAAGCACGTTAAGCCATTGGTCCCGGCTGTCATTCGTGAATCTTTGACATTTGTTACGGGTCGTCAGAAACCCGAAAGTCTGACAGCCAGTCTTAGCCAAGGGGTATCGTATTACCCAGTTACTGGGTTGTGGAGGTCAGATAGGCAGTCGCTCCATATAAAATAGATAATATAATATTCAGCTGCATCGGGTTAGACTGGAAACCGACTCCAACATAGGTGAGAAAAGGCTAGGCAGATTGATTGACGCCAGTAATTCAAATACAAATACATATCTATAGTTGTATGAGTAATTTTCGTCTCTACATAATACTAAATAGAGGTAATGTAGCATAACATCACGCCTGTAATCCCCAAAGAGTTAGACAGAGGTGAACGTATAGTACACCCACATTTCGCCAGTTATGTTTAAATCCTATTTAATAAGGGCAAGCTTATTGCCATCAACGGGGAACAAATCCAGACTCCGGGCTGCTACTGAGAAATTTCTGATAGAAAAACCCAATTATACTTCGCCCTACCTGGGAATCGAACCCAAGACCTCAGGCTCAGCAGTAGCGCTTGCGACTAGTAAACTAACGAGGCAGTCAGTTCCTGTAACCTATTTATCGATATTTTAGTAGCGTGACTAGTTTTCATGAATCAACCTGTCATCTACCTATCCACATACTGACTCCTGACTCTGTAGGTCCAGTTGTCGTGAGCGCCATTGCTGAACGTAAAGTCCTGGTTTAGAACCCGGGTCGGGCAAAGAGTCTTTCCATTAAAAAAATCAAGAAGCTACCAGAGAGTACATTTATTTTCGGAAAGTAAACAATGGTCTATGTCAGTTTTACATGCTGGGACTTGACTATAACTGACGAAATGTGGGTGTAGCACTGCCTAACCCTTCGGGCGAAGCAGGCGTGATGTTACGTTATGTCTCTCTATTATTATCCTTTAACAGTAAAAATATTAGTAGTTTTACTACTATGCTTATAATCTATGCAAGTTTTGCTACTACGCTTATCATCTATGCAGGTTTTGCTACTACGCTTATCATCCATGCAAGTTTTGCTACTACGCTTATCATCTACGGTCCCAGGTGGTTAAATCAGTAATATTCCGATATTAAAAAAAAAAAACAATTTTTACTGTTTTGAAATAATATTATGTGATTATGAATTTTTGTAGAATATTTTTTATTGTTAAAATGACGGTAGATAGAAGTATTAACGTGGTTCGAATTAGAGCTGTACCTACCTCTCAACATCTGACATAAAGATTTAAAATTAAATTAACTCTTCAATTAACCGTCAAGTGATACAGTGGCCAGTGCCCTCGTACGTACGTTATTATAATATCATTAAAGAACTTACATCCTCTTCTAACTCCGACAAAAAATAAACAAGAACTTTAAGTTATGAAACTAAACGCTACCAACTTAGATGTTAAAGGTCTATAATTACGAAACTTGGAGCTTTGTCCTATCCATTGCGTTACCAACTTACAAGTTACGGTCAGTACAGAACAGATGTTATCGGAGCAAAAACAAAAAAAATGCAATGTAAGACAATGCTTCAGTGTTGCGCTGAGCGACACCGCGATATGTCGAAGGTCAACGTGCGTATTTTAAACGCGCTCCAGTTTCAAAAGACTTTACAAAAAATCATCCGCATTGTCGGGCATACAGTTAACCCTAAACTAAAGACCCTTTCTTAGTTTTTTGGCAGAAAAAAACGCCGAGCTGAGACAGCGGGCGCGGCGCGACTTATTCGTGGCCGGGCGGCTGTAGCGCACGGTCGCACCTCTAGCACTCTGACGTCACGCACGTTTCCAGGAGCGCGGGAAAACTCGCGCCGACAACCCGCACTAAGGTTTCCATCTTTAAAAATAATCCACCGAAACGCATTCGAAGAATCGATTATTTTCGATAACACAGTAACGCGCCGTGTTTATTATTATGATTCGTACAAATTAAACCGTGTATTGTTTTAAATATTTCGACATTGTCGGAATTCTATTGTGTGACTCTTAATTGTTTAATGTTTTGCTTAATCTAGGGCTTTGTCGAGATGAATCCGTTCGGGTTTACATTTTTGCTGCGATATAAACAATTGATAATTTCGCGGAGGAGTCGAGCGTGGTTTTTATGAATGTTTTTGCGTATCGGCCGGTGGTGGGGGAAGGGTGGGGCCTCAATTGACTCGTCCCTCTCCTAGCCAGTATTTTGATTTAGTTTCTGAGTCTTACGCAGATGTGGCAATTTTTTCAGTCGCGTGAGTAATTCGCGCGCGGCTGTTACATTTACCGTGTTTCGGACGATTATTTTTATTTATTTTCGACTTCTCGCGAAGTTAGCATTGAAACTTTTTTATTAAAGTTTTAGTAGAAAATACATAGATTTGTTATATAAACTGTGTTGTCAGACTGTGTGGTCAGTGTGTGTGTGACACTATGGATTTATGGTGATAAACAGGAGTGACATTGTGCATGACCACCGCGTTGTTTTGTCGAGTTAATTTCAAGTTTGGATGTCTTAAATTAAGGTAAGATTTTGATTTTGTTTTCTTCTTTTAAATAATAATAATAGTACAGAACCTGCTTGTTTATTTGAATGTGCTTTAAAATAATACAGTGTAATAAGCGCGCCAGCTTTGGAGGGTTAACTAAACCCCTTCATGAATGGAAAACATTTTTATAAGTTGCCTATAGAAGTGCGTGCTTTTGAAAAACTTTAGTTGGGTTTTTCATTTAGTTTGTTGTACATTCGCGAACTATCGTTAATTTATTATAATTATGTTTACTTTATTAACACTACTGAGTAGCCAGCATTATCATTCAAATTAAAATGTGATCAAACGACAACAAAAATTGGTTACAACAGAACCTATCATTTTTTTAATTATCTGTTTCTGCTGTTGCATATTTTTAATTAGAATAAACGGCTCAGTTAGGTTTACTTCCATTTATAAGTTGATAAAAATATAAACAGCTTTATTTTTATATCAAAACACATCAATACAATAATCAAAATTACAATAATTTTAATAAAAACTTTGTTGAATTGATATCAATATAACAAGAAACCACAAAACAAAATCTTATTAGATTCTCGCACAATTAAACTATCTGCTTACCCCTCTCTCTCACAGCATGAACATACAAAAGATACATATCTCAAGATGCTGGACCGTGCATTTTTTCTCTTATCTCACCAATCGAGATCAGATACTGAGGAACATCTAGTATCAAAGTATCAAGGGTCATAGGTCGCTTGGTTAGAAGATCAAGCTCAGGCCGGCGCTGTAGGTAGTACGATTCCCGTTTGATGTGATATATAATAAAATTGATATAGATGTGTTTAAGACAACAATTGAATTTTGTATGTTATGTTCGTTTGTAAGGTATAAAATTGGAGTTTCGACACAGTTTTAGTTAGAAATACTAATAATGTTTGTTTAAAAAAATCAATTTCAGATTTAGCGACTAAATCTAATTACTTTGTAAATAGCAATTTCTATACAATTTATCGATAGTAGTGGTTGGTTTAAAAGCTTAAAGCTTTCAATATGTAACGTTGATTGAAGTACGAAGTTTATAAGCAACTGTTTATTTATTTAAAAAAATAAAGTTCACGCTAAAATACTTGAGACATAAACAAAGATCTCTGAAAGTTTACTGAAAATAAAGTTACACAGCTTTATAACCGAACTTTCAGAATGGCCGCGCGGACTTGGATAGAAAAGTTTTGTTATACAAGATTTTCTGTTGTTTTTTTTACTTTTCAGTAAGTAATTAACTGAACAAATATTACATAGGTACATACATAACATCACGCTAGTATTCCCCGAAGGGATGGGCAGAGTTATACCCACATTTCGCCAATTATGTTTCGACTCGCCCCCTATTACATTGGCCTTTGAAATAGAACTGGCGAACTAAAATTAGTAACTGTTTATAAATCTATATTTTTTTATTTCTCAGCTAGTTTTAATGATGGTCTGGCAGTTTGAGTAGTTTATGCGGCCTACCCAATTGTCCTTACTTTGGTATTGTTCGTCGCGTTGAGCTCCACGATTACTGATAAACGCTTGCACTGACTGGACAGGTCCACTCAAATCTGTGTGGTTCTTTCCTCAAAAGACCATTTCAGACACTAATCTACATGGTCCTCATACTTGACCTAAGTTAGGCGGGTCGCTACCTAACATTTGTAATTCCAAACCATTATTATATTTGTGTAAACGTTTTTATTCAATATTAAAAGCGTTTACAAAAAATATATAAATATTAAATATATTAATAATATATTATGGCCTGACCAAGATTATGTCTGGACTTTAAAAGAGACTGCGACCTCTGAGTTTGTTTCGGCCTTTCTTCTCAGAGTAGTCAGATAGGAAACGCCGAACTCATCTAGCTTATTTTTAATATTTTTTTTAAATATAACGTTAAAAGTGATTCCGATATCCTATTTCCAGAATAAACTTTTTAATTTCATTATTATGTTTGATAGTAAGACGTATTAAGTAAGTATTTATAGGTTCTTAAAAGCTTTAGATTTGATATTTTTACGTGTTTCACCTTTTTAACTTTTAACTGACCTTTTTTATGGCTTTTCTTAATAACACTTAACGTAATATCACGCTTGTAATCCCCGAAGGGATAAGCAGAGAAATAGAAATAATATTTATTTGCATGTAACATGGTACATAAAGTTGATTAAAAATACATTATAGAGCATACATGTTTTACTTGCATACAAATATTATAGGTTACATTACAAAATTTTCCCGTCAGTAAATTCTTTTGAGCTGTAAAAATTATTAGAGTTTAACCATTTATGTACCTAATATTTTTTTAAACAAGCTAAATCTAAAGTTTTTAAATCACTTGAAATATTTTTTAATATAAATATATATTTTAAATATACACTGCTAAACAGCTTTTTATTAAATTTAGCCATTCTTGAGGTGTACATATAGTAACACCCACCCCATTTTCTTAGTAATATTTCAGTAATAATGTTATTGTAACCTAAAACAGGATAAACAGTAGGTATATTTAATCAAAAGTAAAGATTTGTATTTATGTTTGTAATAAACTCTAAAACCGATTTTAAAAAATCCTTCATCAGTAGAATGCTGTATTGTCACTAAATAACAAAGGCTGTAATTTATAAATATACTAGAAGCGCCCCGCGGTTTTATCCGCATAAGTCTCGATCACGTAGAAATATCGTGATAAAAAGTATCCTATGTATTAACACAGGCTATAAACTATCTTTGTGCCAAATTTCATCTAAATCCGTGCAGTAGTTTCTGCGTGAAAGAGTAATAAACATCCATGCATCCTCACAAACTTTCACATTTATAAAAAGAAAATAAATATAATATAATTTAATATATTTATTATATTTATTACAGGAGGATCACGCGGCGGAAGCTAATGCTTTTATAAACCTTAAGAGTCAATTAAGATATTGAAACTCTAGTTTTTTACAATTTTCACAAGACATTCTTGTTTGTTTTGCCACTTTAGCAGAGGTGTACCTTAGTACACTCGCATGTCACTAGTCCCATGTAATAGGGGCCGAGCCTATTAATATTACGTTAGTTATAAAAAAAAGAAAAATAAAATAGACATCGTACAGTTTAACTTAGGAATACAATTAAAAACCTACATTTGAAAGGCTAAATTTAAATGACAAAGTAATAATATTATTGATCGATATTAATTATTAGCAACAAGATATCAATAGGTGTAATTATTAAAATAACAAGGTTGCAATTTATATCTGTCTTAGGATTGTTAATAGTAGAAACTGGCTGTTATAAAATAAAATAGAAAAAAAACTGCAAGGTTGCCATAAATTATAGACATTGCTAAAAGTTTTCTTTTTTTCTTAATACTGACAGCTTCGTTGGGCTATTAGTCGCAAGCGCTACTATTATATTTAAGTTGAATATTACAAATAAACCTTCCGGAATAAATTTCCTAAATGATGGCGAAAACCGCATCAATATCCGTTGCGTAGTTTAGAAGATCAACGCAGTCACACAAACAGACACGAAAAATTACTTTATTTGGTTTATGTCAGAAATCCCTACCAGTGGGGATTGTTATTTTTTTTCCAGAAATCCCCACTATTTAAATAAACTCAGCCTTTTTTTCTAATATTCTAGTCGTTTTTGGTACTCGCCGGCCGCTACCGCGGCACCGCTCGCTTAGCTCGCTCGGCTAGTGCGAAGAGGATCACAATTCTAACCTAACCTAACCTTTTAACTAGTGGGGATTTCTGGAAAAAAAAAACAATCCCCGCTGGTAGGGATTTGTCGGTCGGGATATCTGAAATATACTCTTTATTTTATGTTTATGTACAGATTAGTTTGTATCCGTTTCTGATTTATATTATACGTCTTTAGACAGTCAATTATCAGTCATAATTAATTTGATAAACGATTATAAATATAACTACTTTGATTTGTTGATAGTTCGAACTATGATTGGGTTTAGTACTGGTTAAGTAGATAGAATGCATCCATATAAATATAGGTACCTTCTGTATTAGATTTTATAAAGTTTGAATATCTATAGTTATATGAGTAATTTTCGTCCCTACATAATACTAAGTAGAGGTAACGTAACACATAACATCACGCCTGTAATCCCCAAAGAGTTAGACAGAGGTGAACGTATAGTACACCCACATTTCGTTAGTTATGTTGCCAACACCCGGGCACAAATCCAGTCTCCAGGGACGGTGAGCGGGCTTGCGGACTGTGAGCAATGGGTAGCTCGCCGTCCGGTAAGGACCAGGCCCGGGTCGACGGCGCGTTGTGATCCACGCGCGCCTCAAAGAGATGTCAGCGGAACTGACGGGCTCCGCTAGGGCCGATGCCTGCCGGAGTCGCGGGAAAGTCCGAAAGGGATACCGTGGCCCCTGACAACATGTCAACTGAAGGAACACGGGTGGGTTTTAGTCGGTAAGAGTCTGTCACGCCCTCCCGCTCCGCCCAGACCGGGAGAATTTATTTGATAATTTTCCACCCAAAGAAAAAAAAACTGCTACTGAGAAATTCCTGATGAAAAAACCCAATAACACTTTGCCCGACCCGGGAATCGAACCCAGGACCTCATGCTCAGCAGTAGTGCTTGCGACCACTGGACCAACGAGGCTGTCAGTAATTAGTAAGATATATATTTTTAGCAATATCTAACTATGGCAACCTTGCGGTTTCTTTTTTTTCTAATATTAACAATATTAAGACAGTTATAAATTGCAACCATGCTATTTTATAATTAGGTACACCTATTGATATCTTGTTGCTACTAATTAATATCGATCAATAATATTACGTAATTACTTTGTCTTTTAAGTTTAACCTTTCAAATGTAGGTTTTTTCATTGTATTCCTAAATAAAGTGTACGATGTCTAATATATTATTTTTATTATAACATTGGTAATAATGATGAGTATTCCCGTTTGAGCACTATGATTTGAGCACCAAATTGTGCTCAAATGGGAATAAAACCGTTGGTGCTGAATGCATAGGTGCTCAAAAAATTGGTGCTCAAACGGGAATACTTCATATATTTTACTTTATAAATAAATATTATAATAATAGCAGAGTATTGTCCCACTACTGGGCAAACGCCTCTTCTCATAAAGAGAAGGCACGTGCAATGCTAATAGTTTTTTTTAATAACAAACGCTACAGTAAAACTTTTACAGCAGCGGCGGGCAAACAATTAATTTCAGAAATAGTAATTTCACCATTTCAAGTTGGTTAATACAACTGATTTATATTAGCAATTAACTTTGATCCTATTTGTAATTAATATTCATCCATCACCCAATTAAAATGAGAAATCAACGAATCCATTTTATCAATTTTTTTTTTGGCGTCGCGATTTTTTGACGTGAATACGTCTTTAAAGGAGATCATTAATTTGTCTGTGCCCGTTGTCGGAATGCCCGCGGTCCGCCAATAAATTAAAAAAAATAAATGCGAAACATTAAAGAAAATTATAAAATAAACGTTGACAATGTTGTATATCTACATTAGACTGATATTGCGTAGATGTGATGCGAACTTCCGATCGGAACTATTCGGGTAGCACTCGGGTGAGTTCGGATATTTCTGAGTAAACGTTTTTAGATATGAATCATAACAAAACGAAAAGTCGAAACCTCCTAGCAAATGAAAATTTGGAAGCAATATTAGGTCTAGCGACAAGCAATCTGGAGCTAAATATAAAAACTAAATATTGGAAGTTAAATTAATTAAATTCTTTTAAAACGTTTATCTAGTTGTTTTTCTTAGGCTCGCCTTTGGCTCATAATGTGCCCGATTGGCCCTAATTCTCTATAAGTCTGGGCATCCCTGCTGTAGGGCCATTCTCTGCGCTGTTAACTGAGTTTGAAAAATACTTTTTCAATATGTTTTAGTTAAAGGAATAAGGGCCTGTTTCACCACCTCCGATTGGGTTCTCGTTAACTCACTTGGCAGATAATATCCTACAAATTTTGTTTTTTTTTTGTATAAAATAAAGTATATATTTTAAAAAAAAACAATACCCTGTAATCAAGGCTCTATTCTACTAGCCATCATCATCTGCCTAGCCTTTTCCCAACTATGTTTGGATCAGCTGAATACCAGTATTTTACATTTTACGTTTCATTCTAATACTAACACACTAAATAAGTAACTAACGCAACTTACTCAAATATTAATATTTATTTTCCTGACAGTAATACTTATTAAACGTAGGTAAAATAAAATATTTACATAAACATAACATCACGCCTTGTTTCCCCGAAGGGTTGGGCAGAGGTGTCCCTGTAGCAGGCACACCCACATTTCGCCAGTTATCTTTAAGTCCCATGTAATAGGGGGCGAGCCTATTGCCATCAACCGGGCACAAATCCAGACTCCGAGCTGCTACTGGAGTCTGGATTTGTGCCCGGTTGATGGCAATAAAATATTTAAAATTATAATAACTCTTCAAAAACAAATAACGTCAGTTTTATAGGGATCCGTGTGATACTCCAACATGCAGAAAACTATTAGATAATTCCATTCGTTTAGATAATTATTTACACATAAATCTTATATTTCTTGCAAATAGAATCCAATCTTGATACTAACGTTTTTGTATTTATTTATACAAATAGTCAGTTACTTTTTTAATTTAGTACCTAGTGTTAATCAATCACCCAAATTTATTAACATCATCGGAAAAATAACGTTACATAACATAACAAGCTCATTTATTTATCGTGATTTATTGCAATCGACGTCTTCTCTATTCATCGGTCACAAAACATCAGTTATGTCTAGGTAAGGCAGGTCCATCGTACCTAGTGTTAAAAGTTAGTTGTGTTAAAAACTGTAAAGTTATATTACGTGCAATAAAACATGAACTTAAAAAAAAAAACGGTGGCACTCCGGGAGTACCGACAGAAATGAAAACTAAAAAAAAATACTTCAAAACCTTTAAAGTAAAAATACTTGCAACGCGTTGATGTCTTTTGCTCTGAGGTGTCGGTAGCTGGTCGCGAGTTCAAGGGTTTTTTACCATCTCAAAAATGCCCAACGCGCATAAAGAAGTTTTCACTTTTAAAAAATCTTGATACTTGAAGTTCATCATAGGTTGTAAAAAGCTACATTTCCTAATGAATATTAATTTTTGTTTTGCTCAGCATTATCATCATAATTGGCAGCTTTGTTCCACCCACTGCTGAACTTCCTTTCGTGTCATGCTTCCCTGGTCTGTGCTAGTCTCATCCAGGTCTTCCTTGCGATCTTCTGTAGGTCGTCCACCCACTTGGCAATTGCTCAAGTACTTACAAAACAGTCAAATCTTGCAAAAGATTTAAACAACAGTCAGTCACATTTCATTTAATCCCAAAATAATTGCGAATAAGTAAGTTAATCCTTTCATTATTTAGAGAAACCACTATTTCCCAAAAACACGTTAAGCTGAGTCTCGGCTGTCATTCGTAGATCTTTGACAGTCGTTACGGGTCGTCAGAAGCCCGAAAGTCTACAACCAGTCATATTAAGGGGTATCGTGTTACCCAGTAACTGAGTTGTCGAGGTCAGATAGGCAGTCGCTCCATGTAAAATACTGGTATTCAGCTGCATCCGGTTAGACTGGACGCCGACCCCAACATAGTTGTATAAATTGTCTATTATCTATTCTATTAGGTAGGTAAATCCAGCCCGAAATATCTAATACAGACAATAGGAATTTAATTCAAGAGTCTATGTCGAAAAGTTTAAAGATTATCTTGGCAAGACACAACGATTGTGTTTGGCAAGGACTTAATTTGTTGAAAGAAACATTGAAGCCGACAGCGAGACTTATGAGATGAAAAATATCTAAATCACTTTTTGCTTTTCATTTAGTTACATTGTTAAACCTTGGGTATATTATTGTTGATGGGTATATCTTTATAAAGCCTAGGAAAATATCGTGAGGAAACCGCCATAACTGAGAGATATTTCAAAAAAAAAAATTACATATACACATATCACTATTTTTTTTATATATACATTTGTTTACATTTGCCTATTACATATTCGAGCTTTTGGCTAAGTAATAACAGCCGCACGGTTCGACCCCTCAGGTTAAGCTACACTTGCCTGACTTGCTTGACTTTACTTGATGGGTGACCATCTTAACATACCGAGACTCCTTCGTGCCTCGGAAAGCACTTTAACCGTTGGTCCCGGCTGCCATTCGTGGATCTTTGACAGTCGTTACGGGTCGTCAGAAGCCCGGCAGTCCGACAACCAGTCTTACCAAGGCGTATCATATTACCCAGTTACTGGGTTGTGGAGGTCAAATAGGCAGTCGCTCCATGTAAAATACTGGTATTCAGCTGCAGCCGGTTAGACTGGAAGCCGACCCTAACATAGTTGGGAAAAGGCTAGGTAGATTTTGTCTTCTTACCTCGTCATCTCGGTAGTCACCCCCTTTCCAGCCATGATATCATCATTAATAGTGTCCACTGTATGACTCCCATGTATATATTCATCTACCAAATGATGCCATAACTTTCGGCTCCATTCTTCTCCAGACCAGACTAAAATTTAACATCTTCAAGTAATCTAAAAGTAGAGATTAATGCCAATAGCAATAAATAATCACTGCATTGCCTTTAAACGTTTACTGTAGGACACAGGCGTCTTTTATCTATTAACACTGTGATTTGAAAACATTGTCAATGTCAATTATTTTTTCAAGAGTAACCGTGGGCTTTCTTGTCGGCTCTTCTGCATGAAACGACCAATTAGAACCGTGCAACTAGCTTCTGACGTTTCGTAAGTGCTCATGTAGGTTTAATGTGAAATAAAATATTTAGATTTCTAAAAAATAAACTTCACCAAGTTTTTAACCAATATTATCTATATATATATAAATGAATCCCTATTTCCCTTGGTCACGACATCACGCTAAAACGGCTGAACGGATTTGGATGAAATTTGGGATATGGATAGACCTTGACCCGGAGAAGGACATAGGATAATTTTTATCCCGATATTTTTACGGGATCGAGACTTATGCGGGTGAAACCGCGGGGCGCAGCTAGTATTCAATAAAAATAGTAACAAAATGAAACTTGAAATCAACACAATAACAGAGAAGGCACGAGCATTGATCACCACGCTTCCTCAAGACGGGTTGACGGTTTCAGACTTATATTAACTATAAGTCCAGGTTTCCTCACGATATTATACCTTCACCGTTGTCAGTAATGTCCAAGATAAACACAGAAACTACATATGAATTAAATAACTCATATTGGTACTGCACCTCAAACCAAAAAGATTCAAATTAGATCGTACGGAACCTTGTTACCAAATCAAATAACACCTTTTAAGTTTTTTATTAAAATTCCGCTGTTTTTACGACAATTCTCGGAAACGCGCTATAATAGAATGAGGAAAATCCAAAAATGTATTCGTTCTGTTTGTTTTTACAATATTCTTGAATTTATGGATTCCTAGTACTTATTGAAAAAGTGTGAATTAGACGTGTTTTGTAAAATTACTTATAATGAGGTTTTTTCCCTCGCTTATGTACCTAATATAGTATAATATATATTAATTGCTTGTTTGTTATTGCAAATATGTAAAGTTTTTGATGTAGATTCTTAGTCGTCTGAAATGTCGTGATCAGGACTATATAGCCTAAAGGCGGTCCTCACCGGGAGCATTCTCCCGGTGAGGACCGCCTTTAGGCTATATAGCCTATAATGTAATAATCCAAGATTCCTCTGTAACGGCTAGGGCTTTGCAAGTAGACTTCACGCGCGGCCGGAACCACTTTCAGACTTCCTCATAATGATCTTATATTTAAATAAATTGGTAGAAGTACCACGACTAGGTCGCAGGTTACATACAGGCGAATGCTCTTGGTGAGGAAATGCCTTAAAAAACTCTGTCAAGGTTCTAGGATTGTCCAGCTGTTGAGGATTTTTAAACTAATTCAGGATAGAGAATGTAGAGATATTTGATTATAATTTATAAAAGATAGAACAATAGTTTTTTTAAAATACTTATTAAAAAAGTTCTATTTTAACCTACCTAACAAAATAAATAAAAAGTTAATAATTAAAGGGGTGCCGCATACAAGAAACGTGTTTTTTTTCGGCGGTTTTTATCTTAATGCGAACCACTCTTGGCCGGTTTTTTTTTAAATATTTGAAATACAAAACTTATAAAATTAATAATAACTTAGAAATTTATTACTCAATCATTGAATTGCCCAATTGCCAATATTGAAGAAACTTTATCACCCGTACATAGATAAATTGTCTTCATATATTATTCCATTTTGTCAGCAATTAAATGTAAGCACAGACTATGTCGATGAAATACGCACAAGTTGCTTATATTAGTCATAATTATTTTAACCCTATATGTCTTTATGAATTTATTATCCAGTAGGTACCTGTGTGATACATGGTTGACAAATCATAAATTACGAATTAAATTTTTATTTTATGCAACACATCGCCAAACGTCAGTTGCATTACAAATAATACCGGCCTCCAAAAATGTAACATGAATGAGAAATATTCGTCCTCAATTTTTGATTAAGGTCGTTCGGTCCGTTCATTCGGTCAGTCATTCATTCTGCCATCGGTCAGGATTTCGACCGGAAGTGGCCCTTATCAGGCGGCGGAGGTGACGTCACTAGCCACGAGCACAATCAATGTGAGCCGAACGTGATTGTTATATAAATAAAAGATATTTTTTTCTTTAGCTTCTGAGTAAAACAATGCGAAACGGGAAATGTTTGAGTTTACGCAAGATAAACAACTTGCAAATGTAAGAGGAAGTTATAATTATGTTAATGTAAGTCAACAAACAATTTAACATCCAGCATCATGAATTTCAGTTGCAACTATTAATAATACACTACGCACACCCGACGAAATGGGTAATTAATTAATATTTTTAGTGGGCAACACTCGTAAAGTTCTTTTCGAACATCAATGAGCGGCCATAGACAGCGTACGATAACGTTCGAACTTCGAATACTATCACGCCGCTTACTGGAAACTCGTACGTGTGTCATATATTACCCTCCATTGTAATTCCGAGTGGCTTTCCAATAAAAAATACATTTCCTAATTTACTCGAGTCGACGTAAGTATTGTGTACGAACAATGGACCTGACTCATGTCACGTGATTCATTCAAATATCGAACGTTTAAACGATATCGATAAAAGCAGTCGATTTTCAAAAAGTTCCGACGCCGTCCAACTGATATGGAATGCGAATTTTGAAATTAATGAACGATTGGCGTGTTTTTTGTTTTTTAAATTAGTGATACGAAACAAAAGAGCTTTACAATGCGATAGAAAAAAAAAAAGAATAGGGTTGAACGTTTCGCTATTTCAGTTTACAAGTTCAGTAAAATCAATCTGCCAGTCCAGTCCAGTCTAACCTGATGCAGTTGAATACTAATATTTTACATGGAGTGACTTCCTATCTGACGTCCACAACCTAGTTACTAGGTAACATGATACCCCTTGGTTGGTTGTCAGACTTTTGGGCTTCTAACTACCCGTAACGACTGTCAAAGATCTACGAATGACAGCTGGAAATAAAAGTTCAGGTTATTCTACTTAAATAGGGACAGGAAACAAAATGATCAGTGATCAATATTGACTATTTGTACAAGTGTTAAACATAAGTTAGTTCAACAGTTTAGTTACGATATTAATTTTTAACTAGTGTTGTATTATCTGAAATTTACACCAGCTGTTATGACATTATAACATTAGGACAAAATCGGAAAATAGTCAGAACCTACAAGTTACTAACAACCATTCATAGATCGCTAAAATACCATCATGGATGACAGTACGGTTAGTCGTTACTTAAGACGCAGATATATGCCAGTAACTTAGCTTGCGTGTTCTGTACTGAGCTCACGCAACGCATCGTACATCCTAGTACGCATAGTACAGCCAGTAATGGGACTCGCCCATCCAGGAGCGCTGTCCCAAAGTAGACGCATTATTATTTTATTATACATAAAACAAAAGGTATTTTAATAAAACACGTATACTTAAATATCAATTATTAAATTATCTTTAAAATGGTGAAGGTTACAGAAAAAAACTATCAAGCGTTAATAGATTTTGCGTGATTCTCAGTTTTTTATCCACGTTAGACATAACTTTACAAATTAATTTCACTATGTAATATAAACAGAATCTAAAAGATTTCTATATTAAGTTATTAAGAAAATGCTCTAATTTATTTAACATATATTTTATTTTCCAAATCATTAACACTACTCGTTTAGACGTGATCTTCAATATAAAATCATTTTAAAGTCGGTTATCGTCGCCTTAAAAGTTACTCCTTACCGTCAAAATCAAAATCAAAATTAAAATATTTTTATTTCACATAGACCTACATGGGCACTTATGAAACGTCAGAAGCTAGGTGCACGGTTCCAATTGGTCGTTTCCTATGGAGAAGAGCCGGCAAGAAACTCCACGGTTACTCTTTTAAAAATAATTGGCTTTTACAATTTTTTCAAATAACAGTGTGACAAGGTATGGGAGGACAGTGTAGGTATTTCAATAAGTACCAGGTACTTAAGAAAATAGAAATGGTCAACAAATCTACAGTCCACTAAGCCTACAGTGTTCTCACATTCACAAAATAGAAAAGAATCTATACAAAAAATATATAAATTAATAAAAATAAAAACCTCTTTTAATTAAACGCAATTACATTATTGCTATTACAACTGTAATAAATCTGAATAATTATCATGTGCACAAAAGCCACTAATAAAGAGTTGAAATTAACTCGTAGCTATATAATGTCAAATAATACGATGAATATGTCAAGGATGAATGTAAAAAAATAAGATAATAATAAATATGGTAATTTGGGAGCAGTTAATAGACTCTTACATAATTATGCCGTTAATGATATACCAGGGAAGCCACATGTGCAGAAGGAATTATTGCCAAATTTCCTTGTCTTCAACATAGTCTTTAATTTTGTAATATGCTTTCTTGATAAGAACACGTTTGATGTGGGTTTTGAACTTCCCATTGCTAAGTTCTGTAACAGACTTTGGCAACTTGTTATAAAACGTCCGTAGGTTATAGGCGTTCTTTTATAAGAGTGAGGTCCAGATAGCAGATGCTTTGTGTAAAAGCCGGATCTTCAGCTGTAAGAGCTGGATAGAATGGAAATCGACCCAAAGTTTATTTCTATAGGGAATAAGCTGTGTAATAAATTGGGAGGGCGGACCTCGTAGTTAAGTAAAAACAGCCGCACGGGACGATCCATCAGGTTAAGCTACGCTTGCCGGGTTTATCCGTGGATGGGTGACAATCTTTACGTACCGAGATTCCTATAAATATATATGTATATACAAATATTGCTCGTTCGACGAAGTTCGTTTTACTGAATTAAAAATTCCGGAAAATTAATCCTTAATCCTACGGTGAAATGAAAACTTAAAATAATTTAATGAAATATAAAAAATGTAGGTCCTGTTTATCTGACAGAATGCTGTTTTTATATTTCCAAAACTCATAGATGAACATAGGCACAGATAATATACTAGTAATAGGGGTTTATTCATAAACGTTGCTTAAAGTTAAGTAATAATTAGCGACTCTTTAACAATACATTTTTGACGTTTGAATGTCACTTAACTTTAAAAGCAACGTTTACAAATAAATCCCTAGATACTTCACCACATTAAACTTTTATGTTGCAGTATGTAAGTTCAGAATACAAAGATTTTTTCATTAACTACCTCGTGTTTCTTTCACTTTATATCATGCTTTTTTCCAACAATTATTAAAAAAGGTCAATTTTAATTACTTGTTAACAACTTAATTTGCTAAGAAATGGCGTACTTGTTAGTCCTATTACGTTTTTATCGAGGAGCAAAAATACCACGATCAATTTCCTATTAGAACTACATAATAAGTCGATCAATCTTCCTAGCTTTTTCCAAACTATTTATTTATTTTATTATTTATGTACACACAGTAAAATACATAGAGAAGTTACGTAATTATAATGTTACTGGTTACTGGGTAACACGATACCCCTTGGTGGTTGTCAGACTGTTAGGCTTCTGAATGGTTGTCAGACTTTTAGGCTTCTAACGACTCGAAACGACTGTCAAAGATCGACGAATGACAGCCGGAATCAACGGCTTAACGTGCTTTACCGAGGCATGGTTCTCGGTATGTAATGGATGGTCACTCATCCACGAACCGACCGCGGAGAGCGTAGCTTATCCTTCGATCGACCCGTGCGGCTGTAGAACTACATATGTAATTAGTAATATAGCTATATGCCTGCCATTTATATCAGAATTACTGTATCGACTGTCTGTCCGTCTGTCACGTCAAGTAACGACCATTTAAGGAGTATATTAACCGCTTATGGTTGCCAATAGGCAATTTATAAATTGATCACTTCTAATTTGATACAGAAATGGAAATTATTATACGTTTTTATATGTTTTTTTGGATTTCTGTGCAGTATTAAGGTTCGATGGGGCTGTTTTAATTTGAATTGAATGACTTGTTTGTTTAAAATTAGTAGTTATTCGTTGGTGCTAATGTTTAACAAACTTCTGCGTCTGTTGACAGAATGAGAACTATGTATTTTTCTTTGATGTGATAATAAGTTTAGTTGTTGAATGATGGTGCTTCGTGATCGGATTTGTAACAAAACATCACGACTGTCTCAAAGCGTTACTGCTGAGAATGAAGTCCTTGGTTCGATTCACAGGTTAAAAAAAATTTTTGGGCAAAGTGTTTTTAGGTTCATTCGGTATTTCTCAGTAGCAGCCCGTAGTCTGTACTGTGTCCGGTTGATGGCAATAGGCTCGCTCCTATTACATGGGACTTAAACATTTCTCGCGATATGTGGGTGTACTATAGGTACACCTCTACCTAACTCTTCGGGGAATACAGGCGTGATGTTATGTATATGTTAATGTTACAATACCCAGTAACGTTTTGTGCAAACAGAATTTCAATATAAGTACCTTCCTGGTTGACCGAGCTCTACTCTGGTGAAAAAAGAGAATGCTCATTACATAGTATAGGATAGTTCATACCAATTCCATGTATATAGTACTTACTAATTCCATACTGCTATGTCATTATTCTAAGGTAGCCATCTTGTTCTAAACTTTGGGCGACCGAGCTCTGCTCGGGTGAAAATACGGAGGAAACGAATTTTCCCAGATATGAGACCTAGCTAAATCGATTTTTCTTTCCAACGAAAGGTTAGGCAGAGATGTACCACAGTACACCCACATTTCACTAGATGTTTTTTTTTTCTATTAGAAACTTGCTCATCAGTAGCTACTGATGAGCAAGTTTCTAAAAGAAAAAAAAATTAAATGGTCTTTTAAGGTACAATTAAGCTTAATTGTACCTTAAAAGACCATTTAATTTTATTGAATGAGTTTTTGATAAAAACTGGTTTCTGCCCGTGACTTCGGCACCGTATGGTACTCATTGTTGCCATTGACATTGTCCGCCATTACTATCAATAGTGCAACTTTCTGCAGGTAAAAGAATTTTCGAAATCGGATCAGTACCTACTTCCAGAAATTACCTCCTTCACCCAAACTTACAAACTTTAGTCCTGTATATATTATGAAGAATGTAGATCTTCAGTTACTCTGCTTTAAATTAGTAAGCAAGGCTCTGATACCGGTTAAATTTTCAAACCTTTATTATGTACACACGGCTACACATCAAGCTATACATTTCTAGTTTATGCTGATCTCGCATTGTAAAGGATTTCCGTACAATGCGTGGTCAGCTTATACTGGAATTGTAAAGCTTGATGTGTAGCCGTGTGTACTTGACGCAAAACCCTTTTACATTCGGTTTCGCTTGTAGAAACCGTTTTTTTTAAGCGGTTTTGGAGGAGTCTTTACATAAAGGATTTTTCGGATTAAACGGTTTAGAGCAATATTAAGCGTTATTTGTTTAGTTTTTATTCAGCGCGGCATCGTCAGAAGTAGTCATAAGTTGCAAAGCGTCTACAGACTGGGAGACGGTTAAAATAAAGTTCTCAAAACGTTCAAGTTCTTAAGAAAAGTTCGGAGTAAAACCCAAATAAACCGGTTTACACCGGTATTTTTTAAAACGGTTCCTAGCCTTGCTAGTAAGTAATCTTGATCTTCTTAAAACTAATAAGATATAATAAAACTGTCACTTAATATTAGATCGCTAAAAAGTTACGCTCACTTGCAAAAATAAAATGTCCCAAGTCTTGTTTCACGTTATTACAAATGCCGATTTTTATGTAACCGCAAATAAAAATGCAAATGCAGTCTATAAATTAAAAACTGACACATAAACCTAAATTAATTTGCCATATCTACACCGTTACAGATAAAAATGAAGGTAATTTATTCATTTTCATCTTTAATGTAAATACGTGTCCAATAAAATCTACACTAACAAATAAGACAAATATTATTATACTTTGTATCGAAATAATTCGATTTTGTCGTCGCATAATTATCATAATAAACGGACACATTGCAAAATCGTGCATTATCCACATCCCTTTCTACAGTATCGCCTTTCCGCTCTTCATATATGCAATTCCCGTAAACCAATTAGCGGACCATTCTCACCTTACATCCCTTTAGATAAGATCCAGTTTTCTTCAAGCAAATACTTTCAAGAACACAGCTGCGCTTTGATACTACAAGCAGACAACGACTGTATGTGTAAGCAAATAAGCTTCCTTTTGTCTTGTGCAAAAGTAATCAATGAGGCACTCGCGATGAAATGCGAAATGGATTATTTTTTCAAAAATGGAATTAAGAAGAGACAATAACGTTCATTGTTTTTAAAGATGGCGGACGGGACGGGCTCAAATATGAGATTATTACTTGTATGTTTCGCTTATGATAATTTTATAGCCCACAAAGGCACAATAGCGAGTTTATTTTAATGCGAAATTATTATTGTAGTTGTGCATTACGAAAACGGAAATCCATCTTGTTAATCCGGTTGCTAACAAAAAAAGCTATAAAGTATAAAGTGAGTCTTTCAAAAACAGGAAACGCGGTGTTGAACTTCTTTCTCCGCTCTAACTCAAATTAAAACGCGTTATTAATAAAATAACATTATTATTTTTCGCTAACCCGCGCTACTGAACGAGTAGAACATTTTTTTCAATCGGAATTTTTATTACTGTTTTTTAGATACTTTGTTTTTATTGCACGATATACTTTTATAAAAAAAGTGTAGTTTTACCTCATGCGCCTACCAATTTCATTAGAAGCTTTAATTTTTGTAAAAAAAATAACTTCCAATAATTTCATTTCGGAAACGATCTAACAGGCTATTCAATTATATTTCTAGTATAGACATAGAGATAATAAAACAACGGCTACTTATAATATAGACATAGAGATTTCAATTTATCGGCTTAAAAACGACAATTTTACATCTCAATAAAAAAAAACATTAAAAAAGTAAAAAGAACAACAAAATAGTGATGTCAACACAAAAATCGACTAAAGTACTTACATCTGGCAGCTGCGATATAGATTAGTGACGTGTCTCATACTTCCAGAAAGCTGAATAGTGTAACGAGTAATTTAAATAGAGCGGTCCCTCAATTGGGGTTAATTCTCGTGTTTAAGGAATATGTGAACGTTTAATTATGAGGACGGAGGACGGCGACAAGCGATATGGCGCAACATATTTTGAATGCTTTGATGATCGATTCATTTACCATTATTTGAAAGCTGAAAAAGCTTTTCATTAAGAAAATTTGTGTTGCGATCATTATTTCGCTGTCTCCAGCGAATAAAATGGTAATGTGCTACTACGATAGTTATAAGGTTATTGCATATTTGATATTAAGAGGTCTGATTACACTCTGTCAATTTTTTTATTCATTTCCTACGGTTTTTTCAGAAGTTACAAGATTTTAAGGTGTATGAAAAATAAAAATAAACACTTTTTCTGATATTAGAACAATTCCGCTATGTAGTGTTAGTTAATAAGATTTTCAAAAAAACACAGTTTTTTTTATTTTTCCTGTAAAGTTTGGTTTGGACAGGGATTTTTTATTTCGACGTTCAAGTAGAATTCTATTGATTGAAACACAATACTTTTCTCTGTAGCAAATGCATCAGTAAAAAGCTTTTTGTTTGTAAATCTAACAAGATCAAAAGCTTAGATTCTATGAGAAACCACACCTAAGAAACACAATAAAATCAATTTGCTCTTCACCAAATAGTTTTGGCCCGTTAAAAACTTTCAAATCAATCCGGAAACTTCAAATTCTAATAACATAAAGAGCACGTTTGCTATCTACTTACATCACAAGACTCGTTTCGACTTTTTACCGAGTCGTGATCCAACTTTTTGTGGAGAACACATATTCAGATGTGTAATGACCAATCTCCGGGCGTCGAACAAAAAAACGTAAGAGATCATTCGAGGCATTAATGCATCAGTTACTAAACCGTCAGACGCATGCTCTTGCGCATCCTTAACGCATTCATAATAAGAACAACAAGTTCCATTTTCAAACGGACGAATTACAAACACGGGGAGCGTTCGAATGTAGCTTTCGGTTCATATTCAAATTTCTGTTTTGAAAATAGAACGGGAATGATTCTTTATGATCCGCCTGTGAGTGTGGATGATTGATTTTTTAGTTTAGAAAGAAATCGACTATGCTTTAGTTATAATCTCGGTAACTAACGATTATTATGACTCGGTTTTCGTTTCACAAACATAGTAACTTATTTTGAATGCAGTCATTACTTTCTAAAGCAGACAATCGATTAGACTGCTTAAATAATCGACTATTCAGTAGGTTTATAAGCTTGCTTGTATCGATTTGTCTCGTGTTGTTGAGATGATGATTATTAGTTTATTACACACTCTTTTAAGTGTGGCGTGTAGGAAGCGTATAAGTAAACAAGTGCTTTGGGCAATCATAAAAAATAATATTAGGTGCCAATACTTATTTGTGTTGCTTACGTAATTATAAAGTTGATGATTGATCGATAATTTTAGTTTCGTGTACATGATTTCTGTTTTAGTATAATAATAACATGATAATAATATTAGCCTGTTATTATCCCACTGTAGGGCAAAAGCTTCTTCTCATACATAGAAAGGACGAGCATTGATCACCACGCTTGCTCAAGACGGGTTGGTGAATTCACTCTAGGTTTCCTCGACATTTTCCTACACCGATAACAGTATTGTCCAAGATATCATGTCATTTGTAATTTCAAATACCTTCCTGTACTCCATTTGAAATAAGATTAGACATTTAAATTTTAAATAAACCTTTTTTTACAGAATAGAAGTCAAAATCGGTTGAACGGACTGTAAAAAAGGCTTGTTTAAATGTGTAATCTTATTTCAAATGGAGTATACTTATTTGTAAAAAACTGAAAAATGTATTCATCAAAGTTCTAATCTTAAAAATCTATCCGTTAACATTTTAGTTAGTTCTATTAGTTAACCGCATCCTTCATCTCTATATTCTCATGTTCTGACTCAGTATGACGAGGCCAGTCATCCGATACCAACAGGAAATTAGATAAATACCAAGAAAACATTCACAATTCAGTCTTTTTAACACGCAATGACAACCAAATTGCCCGCCATTGCTATCAATTGGTGGTAATTAACAGAAATCTGCTCCACAAACACGGGGGCGGTCTTGACACGCAATAAATTCTTTATACATTTTTAATTATGTTCAAAACATTGTGGATACTAGTCGACGGTATTCGGGGTCAACACACTTGAAAAATATAACTACCATTTTAACTTGACCTCTCTGAACATAGTTTTTGTTGGATTACGCGACCCCTTTTATGTTGGTTTCGTCCGCTCCACACGAAACATGGTCACCCATCAATCAATGGGATCATATCGCCGCCGAAACCAACCAGCCACGTCTAACATTATGATTCTATAAGTTTGAGTAATATTTTATTTAAATTTTCGGTTGATTGAATGTTTCGGTTCGGAACGCTGCGGTTTTACGAGTTTAGAAATAGAAAAGATTGACTAAATAGCTAATGATTAATATTATTAAACGTATTTGCAATTGAAATATAGATACTCGTGTGGAATACACCAAGAAGTACAGTAAAGTAAAATGAAAAATAAAAGTAAAAAAAAAATGATTTGTGTGAGACATGTTCCAGGGGCCGCGTCATCCATCTCGTTCGATATTTGAATACGTTCGAATTTGGAACAGCGGCCAGTAATATGAACTTAGTTCGGTTCGTTTTTCAATTGCTTCACTTATATTTTGAATGTAGAACGCGGAACGCCACTAGATAAGAATGTCGTTTCAAAGTTTATACTGAACACGCGTGAATTTAACTACAATTTTGTGTCTAGACGTTTTTTAGTGGACAATAAATTGTCTAGCGGTTGTATTGTCATGGTTTCTTGTATGAAAGGTGTGATAGAGAAATCGCGATTCTGTAATTCTGCGCGCGTTGCGTGTTACGTTGCATCGATATGCTGACTAGTTGTTGTATTGATATGCTGACTAGATGTCCGCACGCGCCAACTTCACGTACTCGCAATAAGGCACGCGGGGTGGCCGACACATTCTTTTACGAACGAACAATTCATAGTTGAATGAAGACCGTTCTATTAGAGTTAATGCTAATTTTTATGTGTTTTCAACTTTGATAAAGACTGAAATTGATATGTTATTAAGATATTACTGAACTGCAAAAGACAAGTTTTGAGTTATAATAAAATGAATTTGACCTCTTTTTTTTTCTTTGAGTCTGGCAACTCTAATAACACCGTTTTTTCTACATTAAGCTGCTTACTATGATTATAAAACTCCAAACTACATATTAAAAATGCTTTTTTCACGACCCATTTTACAGCACTGAAAAAAAAACAATCAAAATTAAGCAAATCCTAAAAAAATACAATCCCACCAAAACGCGCTGTGCCTGCGACACATAAATTTTACACACCACATCTCCTCGCTTTCTTTAGACAAATTGGACTCAATTTCCATACATAAGTTGATACCTTCAAGAGGTCACATCTTAAGACAATGCTCAATGAACAAGGAGGGGGGAGGTGCTAGACCTCAGGGGGGGAGGAGGGAGGTGTAATTATTCGCCGCTAGCTCGCGACCACGCCCGCCATTGTGACTTAAACATCGGCTTCAAGACTTCGAAAGACACGGCTTTCGAAGTCGTTGACGTGTTAGCTGTTATGGTGTTGAGAAAAATGTTTACAGTAGGTACTGATGAAGTAATCTATGGTTTGTAAACAAATGCTTGAGATTGTTAGGTTAAGGACTTGTTACGTGATCGTGTTTTGATTTTGTGATTCGATTATTGCTCTTGAGCTTTTTAGAGGGAATTGGGGGATTTCAGATGAATTGATAACGCTAATGATAATTCAATTAAAGGAAACAAATAGAGACTCAGATCAAAGACTCTATAATCTAAACAAGATCAGTTTCATTAAAATAACAAGCGTATCAACTAAACCACACACGAGATTACTAAAACAGACCAGACAAATTACTCTATACGGAACAGAACACTTAAAAAACCGCCATAAATAAATATAAACCATTAAAGACGAGGATTATACTACAATCACAAAGAACCCTAAAATATGGACCATCCATCCGTCTGCTTGAAACACATCAATACAACTTATCTGCCTGGAAACCACTCAAAACGTCTATTTTTAAGCTAAATTCGAACCGAGGGCAAATGTAAAAATTGTTCGTATCTTGTTATATGATTGATTTTATTACTCCTGCGCAGTATCGGTTTAAAATATTAAAATTGTTATGTTGGTACTTGTTCGTTGTAACGTTTTTTTTTTTATTTCTCGGAATTCGACGTTTGAATTTTTTAAATAAATTATGGCTGATTATCATCGCGATATAGGTGAATTAGGGATGTGAATTAAAAGTTTTTGACATGTTTACAAAAACGATAAGTTGATGAATTAATGAATTAAATGTACCGATTCCTTAGAAAAATTCAACATTTTGTCATAGATAGACTCACTAATAAAGCCCAAAAGTTTATCTGGAGTCATAACGATTTAAGCATTGCTGTCGATATCACTGTTCAGCTTCTCTTTCAATTCTTTGATCTCTACGCCAATTAAAAAATCTCTATCCAAGTTTAAAAATAATGTTTCTCAACCTAGACCAGAAAGAGAGACTCTATTGACCTTTGGGAATAATGCTGGTGTGTCATTACAAATAAATTGGCATCTAAAAAGAAGGAATTTAAACGGAAAGTTTCACTTTCAGGATTCCCTTATCAATGTCTTCGTGGTCAAAAACCACATATTAAACCAGAGCACCGTGAACCCTAAAAGTTCAATAACAAAATAACACAATAAACCAATATTATCGATATAATCGTAAAGATTCCCGTGAACTGACAACGTTTACTCATAAAAGTTGAAACAAATAAACAATTCGCTTGGAATTAGTCATCGTATTGGAAGGCGGTCTGTTTCGTCTCAATATTGACCAGCATCTGCCACACGTATTATATGTTCCGTTCAGGAACATATCATGAGGTTGTTTTCATAAATATTCTCTCATATCTTTCATTTGTGGGTAGATATATTGATAACGGTTACCTACAAGAAAAGTCGCGGATCATTAACTTCTAATCATAGAATTCGAATTGCACTCCCAAATTTAAAACTACATTCTACATTTGAATCTAAAAAGAATAAATGCTTGCAAGAATGCAAACTACATTTAAAATTCAAAAAGAGAACCGAGATGCCTTTTTTGTGGCATGAAGCTAATTTATGCCAGTAACATGTTCGTATAGATCACGAATCTGCTCAGGAGCTTTTTAATCTTTCTGACACCAAAACTAATTAAATTACTTCGGGGGCTAGGCGCGCCGTATGCGCCCCACAGGTGATAAAGTCAATAATTCATTTAAAATAGGAAAAGTAATTAATTATTTATAAAAACATCTCAGCACACCGACGCGGCGACGCACGGTAGAATTGATTTTCAATGAAATGAATATTCGTTTTCGGGCGCGACACTCGCTCCACACTCTATCACCATTCGCCGCCGGTCGCTTATGAATCTGGAATTTGACCGTTTTTAGCCCCATTCCACGCTACCAAATTAAAAATGTAAGAATTCTCGCTTGCAAAAGGAATTTATATTTTATTTCATTTCATTAAATCCGCCATCTTTTGTTTCCATGGCCCGTTCCGATCGGAATTCATATTTTTCTGTGTTTTGTTTCGGTTTGCAAGCGGCGTATTGTTTTATTGTTATGTCCGTTCTAAATGTTTCGTTTCTCGTTCCGAACCGAGTATTAATTATTTTCTTATTTTTGATGAATGCATCCGACGAATTTTTAAGGCGACTTTTAACGGCGATTAAGAATCCACGATAATATTTCGGTCTTTAGAGAAGTAATCTCGATTTTCATTAAAATTCTGCAACGCTATGGAGTCGTAAAAATTTTTTTAGATCCATTGATCTCCGGGTGAAATCGCGGTTGCCAGTCAAGATTAGTCCGCGGCCGACCGAATACTTACTATGCTTAAACTATTAAACGCAACGTCGAATCTGAACAGACAGAGATACGTATCGTTTACCGAAAATAATACCGGCCGTAATCTGACATTCTCATACGAGAGCCCGGAGCGTTACGCAACTGACTTTCCGCCTTCCGACAACAAGAGGGATTATTCGTTACTCATCAATCTTAAATAGACACGGACACTCCATTGTTCCCGTGACATTTAGACGAATTTATAAATACCGCCGCTGAATAAATTCTATCACTGTCGTTCATATATAAATTTAATTAATACGCGCGCCGTGCATAATTCGGAGGATTTTAAAACCCGAACGTAACGCGACATGGCCGTGTCCGCACACGCGCCTGATTGATACAATTATAATTTATTCCAAATTCAAACGACACCCGCGTTTGAATGTGGACTAGAACGCATTCCTAATTGTTGGCATACGCTCTAGCGCTATTGGCCGATACGTTTTCGTATTTCGAACGTCTCTTTGTATTCGAATTTAGAAAAGCGGATTATTTTGCTTTCTTTCTTGACGTTTCGTTATTGTGTGCAAATGTAATTGTTGTTGCGTCTGGTTATTGGTGTAAGTATGAGCGTCGATGGATAGTTTCGTCTCGCGCGCTTGCCTCGCATCCACTGTCCATAAAGATTACGTCGCATGCGTCTCGATAGTGACGTACTACGCATATGAACTGCTTATTAACTTAATAGTTTTTCCATTTTGTAATTTTTTAGCCCTGTACTCAATTGTAAATATGTCACGTCACATGTTTTGTTAGGACTATTTTAGGGAAGGCATGACTAAATGAAAAATGTCAAGCACGCTCTATTGACGCATCGCAAAGTAACATAAGAAATGCAAGTAAACAGAAATTGCATTCCGTGTAATGTATTGTAACGTTGCCAATGTTACATACTGCCAAAATTTGCGTCGTCTCTTCGGATTTATAGCCTATATATGTTTGATGTGAATGTGACAATTATTTTGTTTGTGTTTAATGGTACTGATGGCAGCAGTCAGGTTATAATGGGCGTCGTTAGTTTCAGTTGAAATGCTGTTAGCTGTTATAATCTAAGGTGTCATGTGGAGCCGTGAAACAGACGAATGTCCATTAAAATTATCTGCGTGAAAATAAACACACTGTTCTCAGTAACACTGTAATGAGCATTCTTCGTAATCAGATCAAAGCTTTTATTGTGTTTAACTTTATACTCATTGTTATGGAAACAGATGTCTCAACGTTTCAATAACGTCTTTATATTGTAACTTTGAAAGAATCGTAAATATAAACCGTAGAGCCGTTAATTTTCAAATTTCGAATCCACGAAACCAACGTTAAGAAACAGACAATTTTTGAAATGGGAAGTTCGATTTTCGAGATTCAAATGATCCGTCTGCGATTCGCACCTAACACTGGTTGCAATGAACAGTGGGATAATAATGTTCTAGAATTAAATCGTATCTAAACTGTAGTGCGCCGCTCGAAATAGGGCGCGTTTGCAGCAATTATTTTAGCTCTGTCTTTCTGAAAATTGGCAGCCGTGTGAGATCTTTTGCGAACGGTATTCGGTTGGGAAACCGTTGTAGCCGCGTCCAACTAAACGAGACCCACGATGCGCCCCCCACACACTGAGTTTTATAAGAAAATCACTCAAAGGGGATATGTCAGCAGAAACTGGGCGGGTTTTATAAATAAAGTGCCCTGATATGCGAATAATAGGTAAGTCTGTCCGTCAGAGTGCGTTCGACGTGCGTAGTGTACTCAACGCTATTTTATTTTGGTCTAAGTTGCATTGATTGCGCTTTGTTCCCCGGATTAACTAATCATTTGTTAATAATTTAATGTGAATCACTCGCAATAAAATTCACAAGTTTACAGCTTCTGTTTAGTCGTTCACTGCGACAGAAACTTGGATTGGACTTCGAAACCATAAAGCGACGATTCAGAGTTAGTGTAAATCGTTTATTAAAACCCGTTTTTATTCACCACAACAATAGAACATTTAAAATTAAAAAAAAGTCGAGCATGCCCATAAATGTGCGCTATTAATTTCTGCTACAATTTAATACCATAGAGAGAAATCGAACAGAAAAAAGTCCAACCAACGCCGTCGCGCGCTGAAAATTTACATTTGTAATCAGAGCCATTAACGTCGACAATAAAATGCATTGACATGCGTTAGAAAGTGACGGAGCTAGGGCGCGGGAGCGAGTCGGACGCTCCTCACCGAGTAGCGCCAGACACAATAGCGGCGCGTGCACCGAGTGAGGGAGACCCGCGTATTGAGACAGAATGAGATAGCAATAGGTTCTTCAGTGCAGCTCCGATTCAATAATAGGTGCGTTCGGATTTTATGCGTTTGCGAAAAATGCACTCAGATTTATCGTTTCGCTTTCCGCGTAGTCTATTAACGTGTACAGTGGTCGACTCCATTTTTATTGTTTTTTGTGTATTTTATTATATCTACACAACCGTCATTATTGCTGTAAACCTGCAGGTCCTCTGTAGATGTCTGTAAAGAAACAAAACTAACACTTATCTGCTTTGACTGTTAATGAATTTCATGAGAAAAATTATGAAGAAAAGGTTAGCAAATGTAGATGGATAGCATTCCGCTATCATAATAAATTTGACGTGCGTTTAAAAAAACAATACAATAACTTCTAATTCCGCGGTGCGCATACAAAGTGCGCAACATAACAGAGTGCGGGACAGGTGCCCGGGCGCATTCTCGCGCGTTGTGCGAAAACGAGAAACGCCGATTAAAATGAAATACGCGACGTACGCAGGTTAATTAATATTATGAACTATTTTAGGTAGCGACGAAATATTGTTGTTATTAATGTGTCTGGATTTGTGGAGGATTAGGGGATGAGACTGATGTATGAGTATCTCTATGACGTATTGGCGTTTTAAAACACTACGGTTTAAAAGTTGATGGGAACAAATCTCGCTACTTTTTCTTTTTAACCGACTTCAAAAAAGGAGGAGGTTCTATGTTCGTCTTTTATACTTACCTAAGTTCAATCAGTGAAGACCCTTTGTTTCATATCATTCAATGTAAAGCTGAACAGTTTGTGAAAATGACAACTTTTGAGTAGAATATTTGACTCTAAACTTTGGACAATAGCCTGATCTAAAATTGGATATTTATAAAACATAAAGTAAGTAACTACAATTGGTAAGCTAAATATTGTCATAAACATCATTAGCAGTACGTAACAGAATTGTTACATTTGGAATAACAAAACGTATCTCCGCAAATAACCGACCGTCTGCCCCGACTTCGATTGCAGAACACAATCTACTTCGGGTGATAGTTACGAACTACGAAGATCTACGAAGTTAAAATTTGTATTTCGAACTTCGAACAAAAAGTGTTGAATTAGGAAAGGTCCGTATTCTAGAACGATGCTGAAGCATGCATCTCGAGTAGGAGATCCGTCAGTTTTTAATCGAAATTCGAATTTGAGTTACTTTTTTAGAATAAGAAGTTTAAAATACGAATTGTAGTGTTCTAGTTTTGAGAACAAGCTTTTTCTTTCAATTTCGAATAAATTTCGTATTCAGAATCGTACTTAATATGAAGAAAACTAAAACTTTATTCAAAGATTCAAAACTTATGAAACGTAAAGTTTTGGAACACAAAACTGTTCGAAAACATAGTTATTAAGTCAAGTTTTTCCAAAATAAAACATAACGAATACTTGTTGTCGTTAACAAAATAATTTACTCATTACTTTAACCACACACTGTTAAGACAACGTCTTCAGCTTATTCTCCCAACGAAAAAACGACTTTACATCCTCGTAACAAAGTTGAAATTCCTGTTACAAAATGGAACTAACAATTCAGCAAATCACGAGTTGTGGAGACGTAACAAAGTGGAAATTGTAGTGTTTATTGTTGAAGCGATAATAAAGAGAGTTTACAACTGTTTTATTAACACTTATCTCGTAAACTATGAGGATTGTCTTCAAGTTAGTGAGTTATGTTTACTTTAGTGTGTGCTATTTTGTTAAGTTGTTAAGTAAGATGTGATCAGTGAATTCTTAGTGGAATGTTTCGTTGTCTGAAAGAGGCTTTGTTTCTTTGTTTGATTTTTATGATTTCTTCTGAAAACTGCTTCTGCTTATTAATACTTGAAAAAAAAAATCGGAATAAATTTTAGGTTTCCATTTTCAGAAAAGTTTTCCGAAACTCATTTTCCATAGCGTGATGGAAATTCCCAAAATCTCCAGGTACACCTAATAATTTGAAATTCCGTGAACTAAATCCGTTAACAATAAAAAACCGGAATTCCGAACCAAAAAAATTAATATTCATCTTTCCTCCAACCTCTAACTCACCCGTTTATGGAACATACAAAAATCAAACACATCTGTACCGCATTTTTTACTGAAACTTAACAAAGACACCTAATGTATTATGAAACCGAAACCCAACGTGTGTTCGACTGAACTTCCTTTTACAACACTCCAACTTCCCTTCATGTTCCATATCCAATGCTTCTTTAGTACGATGCTCTTATAACCACCCACGGAGCAAAAACGTCGATGTATGACAAACGAATCGATGTTCTCAGTTGTAGCGGGTTTCCCTCCACAAGGACATTCACCCTACTTTTTTTACGAATCCGATCTCATTCTTTTTTCGAATCGTTTTTATTCGATTTTAATTGTGTAAGGGTTTCCTTTTTTAAATAATATTGACAAGTCAAAGGATTAATTGTTTTCGTAAATCGAATCGTAGATGTTTTTTTTTTAATTTTAAACCTAATCATGCTTACTAATTATTGCCTTTATTGTTGCAAGTAGAATTAATTTAGATTGTTCTAAGTATTTTGTTTTGATTAAAGCATTTAAAATCTTCATATTTTTAGTCCACGTACTCGGAAAATGGAAAACTCTAGAGAAATTTTCATATCATCGATTATTTACGGTACGCTACGTATTACAAAAGAATTCCTAATACCACTATACAATTCACTACGCAGCCATAAAAATGAGTTTAAAAATAATCTCTAAAATCCATGAACCCTTTCAATAAAGATTGTCCGCTATTCAATCAGAAATATTCAATCTAATGCCGCCCGCATAATGTAAACTTAACTACTAAAAATATCGTACCCCTTTATATCAGAAAACATTACCCTCGCCCCAAGCTAAAATTGTTCGAGAAATATTAAAATAGTCAAAAGAGTTAAATTTAAAATAGAGGGTAGACAAAAAGTCGTAATCTCTAAACTAACGCAGCTGACGATATCACAATAACTAGTTTTTCGGATGAATTCGGAGATGGCGGTTTTAATCGACTAATGGAAGTAAAAAATACGTTTTCTGATGTTATTGTTGATTCATTGGTTTTGTAAGAAATGGATTCGTTTTGCATTTGTCGAATTAAATGATTTGCTTTAATTGTATTCGGTTTTCTTTTTAATCCTTCATAGCTTTTTCTCTACTGCAATTATGGTCGAGTCGATTAAAAAAATATAAAATCAGTTTAGACGTCAGAAACGTTTTTTGCTACAAACGAAATATGTAATCCAACCCTCGGACAGTGGACACGGCAAAAAAAAAAACATTTGAAACATTCTCTATTCAAATATATTTTTGACAAATGACATTAAAGTTTAAAAAAATCCACGCATTGTTGTTGAACTCAACAGTGGCAAAGGGAGCGCATGACGAAAGCAATTTAAAAATGGAAGGGTTTCTCTTTTCGTTCCAATTTTTAAAAATGAACCCGCGACGAGTGATTTGACGATTCGGACGGGATTGTAAAACGAATTTTATGATGCGAGAGGGAACTAGCCATTTTATCACTTTTATTTTTATTTTACTTAATATTATTATGTTATACATTCTTGTGTATCATCTAATCTCTTCATGTTTATACAGTCGACATAGCTATATATCAGTTACTCGTTAAAGCCATCTCATAAATCCGAAATTTATGACATAACTCTTAATAAACTTTGATAATAAATTTGAAAAGCAAACATGTGATTCTAAAATTAAACTGAAAAGAAATGAGTTCTGAAAACGTTCCCATCCACTTGAGGCGTGTTACTTTTAAGTAATTTCACTTGTGTACATAAACCCTCTCGCGCTCGCTCCCACTACACACGCACACATCGCCACAGACGCAGATGTTGATTCCATAAAATAATATTTCATGTAAAGCACTAACCGCCCGACCGAGGGCGGAAGGATTGCGTTCTATTTTTAAATTTTTATATTTTGAAGCAATTCAAACTTGGTACCGGTCGCTTTATATTCGATTCCTTGCACGAATTTCAATCACAGAACAGCGCTCTCTCATTTCCAACCCAGTCTCGTTTTACAAGCTCTAGTAAAGTAAAAGTAATTATTAAAAACGTTATACTTATTACTAAATGTCGACTCAAAATTGACCTCTAAAATTGTTTGAACATTTCGCTCTTGACCATTCGTCAATTAAATCGGACGGGGACTCGTTATTAAAGGCGTATAAAAAAGAAATAAATCTTGAGGCGAGTTTTAAAAAGCTCCGTTTCGAAGTAAAGAATGTTGTGTACAATCTCGGTTCGGACAAAAAAGTGACAACAAATAAAAAACGTCCCGCAACACGGCCGACCAACAGATTATCAGCGCTAAAAGGGTTGCTCCCGCGCTCTCCTCCTTTTGTTCCTTCCAAATTCAAACTTGGGATCCGTACAAGGAGCGTTCGAATGCGAATTCTATTTTTGAATATTCTACCGAGAATTTTTAATTAATGCCGCTCGGCCGCGCTCGTATTTTTAAAATTCGTATTCTGTTTTAAATCGAGTTCGATATTCAATTTTTGCGTTCGATTTCTGCGTTTTTTATTTATGTTGTGCGATAATGACGTTTCGCTTTAAGTGCTTTATTTCGATTGGCGATTTTATTCCGATGTATCTCCTTGAAGGTCGGTAGTTTTAGTGATTAATGGTCCAGATATGTGGAGTGCTTTTTAAACGAAATATTGAATTTAATGATGTTTTGTGGAACTGTGCGATCTGTTTTTGTTTCGACACGCGTAGGCGTTTTCTATGGGCGTTCTCAATGACACAGTCATGTTACCACATCGTAGATAGTTGCATTATCGATCACTCGTGCACACAGCATTTATAAATATCGCATTAAAAAAAAAGGGGTTTCAATGATAAAATTTTATGGCTGATGCTTAAATGACGAGCAATTCATGTTTATTACATAATTTATATTCCCTTATAAGAATTGGTGAATCCAATAAGCCACAGAGTACAAAAATGCCTCGATGTCGGGAACTAAATAAACAGTGTGAAATATTCTCGTTGTTGGTGTTATTTTAGTCTGTGCGCGTGCACTTTAAATGAGTAACCAATAAGTCGCATTAAGGGGTCACTTGACGCATAGCATCACACGCGGCCAGCATACGCAAGTCGTTGACCCCAATACGCAAATGGGGACTTCTTATTATGATATTATAATCGATATAATATCGAATGCCGGAGTCGAGGCGTGTGGATAGTAGACACCCTTTTGTATGTATGAGATGTACCTGCAGAGGAAACTAACGTGTTCTTGGAATACTATGTCGTAACACTATTGAGATTATTAATCGCTTGTCCTATTTGTAATATGGAGACTATTGGAGACCACACAAATGTAAATAAGGTTCTAGATAATGTCAAACATGCAAATCTAACTTGACGTTCATACAACGAACACTACTCACAACAATAGCATTGAAATCGTTTTCGAATCCTGTTCATCCCAAAAGGGAAAAACAAGTCTTAACATTTTTATTTTTTGTAGTTCCTATGTACACGTGCGTAGTCACATTCGAAATATATTATTTTAATAACATGTTACCGTCTAGTAATCATTCGTTCACATAATGGCGTTCACTTAATATTCCATTTTCGAAAATATTTGAATCGTCATGCTCGTTCCATTCCATTGTGTCGGCGTTCGGCTATCTGATTTTAAATTTGGAAGGCGATCGATCTCTTATTGGTCGAACGTTTGAATTCGGAACTTAATTGTGGTTCGTGTTAATTAAATTAATTGAAATTGATCCGCGCTTTGCGAATGGACGTCTTGGGACAAGTTCGAAGACCAAAGTGTCGACTTGAGAAATACGATTCCCGTAAGTTTAATACGATGAGGAGGGTAAATTCAATTCTAATTACTTAGGTACCACCAAACTAAGGAGTTCATCAATTTAGGGTAGTTTTAAACAGACCCTTGTCTGTCTTTTGACCGATATTGAAACTAGTAGGTATACAATTAAATAGCATTTATCTTATAATAAATCTTAAAACATTCCAACCACTATTGCAGACTCCAGTCTGATTCTAAGAAGACATTCAATTTCTCAGACGTGTTAAACTTAACAACTAAAACATTTTCTAATAAAATCCAGAGCAATCCTCTATTATTTCCTTCGTAACCAGAATTCTCATCTTATTCCGTATCAGACTAATGTTTTCATTTTTGTTTCCAGGTATTTTGCCGGACACCATGTTTAGAAATTGGCGACCGATATCATCGACTCAAATACGACGTTTTGTCACGAACCCTACTCGGAAACAGTGAGTCCAAACTAGATACTAATAAAAAACTAAAGTATAAAATGATTACACTTTATTTAAAAAAAGAAAAACAAATAAGGGCTGATTGCATCATCTTTAAGTTAACGATGACATAAACTTCTTCAACTGTCACTCTTGTGTTCGAATGTCAATTTTGAATTTCGAATCGATGATTACGATGACCGATGAATGAACTCATTTCTTTTTAAATTTTAGTCCTTTACTTTCTAAGGACCAACATTTTCGAAGGAATGAAGTTATTCGAGGATAATAAAGTCCAGTAAATCAAGTAGAGCCACTGGTTTGATGGTATCTTCAAATTCTTCAGTGCATCGGTCGTTGCAATGTCAATGTGAATTTATATTTTTTTTTTGCAAATCTGAGACTTAATTGATATGTAGTTATTACAAGTCTGCGAAAATCGTGATTAAAAAAAAAATAGATTACAAAAAAAATTAAGTATATCAATTAATTCAAGTTTTAAATTACGGTCCAAAAATTCTGTCACACTACGACTACCAAAAATATGTTCTTGTTAGAATTTTTTACCCCTTGTACCAACTGTAATTTTATTAAAATCCCCTCCCCATGAAAGATGAGTTTATTTTAAAAATGGAAAGCTAAGCGCTCACAAAAATAATTGATGTGACCGGACCCCTTTCGTAATCTCATTGCCTGTTTCTATATGATCAGCAGACAAAGCCGAAAAGTGTATTCAGTAGTTATATCTATGGCTTTGGCTGCGCGAGGGCTGCTAAATCAACCAAATGGAACCTAGAGCCCTAAGCGTATTAACGTAGGACGTTACCTAGTCACCCTCAGTTATTGCGCTTAAGCTAATATTGTCAATCGATGTAATGGTCCATTTAATCAGTAAAATTTCGCATTGCGCTTTTGAACCGAAAATTGCGCCAAAAACGAAATAACCAAATACGACCTAGGACGTCATTGAAATCACTAAGCTTACTTATGAAATTGCATAATTTGGATTCCGAATTTTATTCTTTTTTTAAAAAACACTGGTGCCTAATGATCAATCTTCTAAAAAGGATTTACACGTCGATAAAAGGCGCTAAAAACGCAATGCTCTTTAATTTTCAAAATCGGAATTTCTGGAGCGTTAACTTTTTTTTCACAACGGTTTTGTGGAGCATCGACACTTTAATTAGAACGTAGCTTTATTCGTTCAATAATTATAATCGAATGTGTATAATTACATTCGAGTATCGAATCGAAACCGGGCGTATTGATATTAAAAATGATGTTTTTGTCTGTCGAACGTTGAAACAAAGCGGCGGTAATTCGTATGAAGTGACTTGCGTTTAGCCCGCTCTTTGTCTGTCCATCTGTATTCACAAAACTTTTTTTTATCTGTACTTACTTTTCGAAGATAATTGTCGTTAATAATCGTTGGTCGAGATTAGATATCGATTGTGAGTACAACAATGTGTTGTGAGAATTTTAATTTGAAAAAATACATTAAGATTGGGTAACAGACTAACGAACTGGCAGACTAATGACGACTGCCGTATACGGTATTGAGTGGAAAATTAAAAAAACGTATATAACCGAGTATCGTGACAGTTCGGGAAGTCGAAATGTTATTTTATCAGGAGTGCAAGTTACAGTCACTAAGTCCCAAAAGTGTACGTCATGAATTATTTATGGACAACTTTATACTTCCCGGGCCTGGTTTCGCCACAAAAGCGGACGTTTTTAGGAATAAATTCATCGAAAAACGCCTTTTATACAGCATTAACATTATTTATGTTCCGGCCGAGTGGCGGACACTACGCGCCTTCGAAATGTTATTGTCGAAAGTTGCTCGCTCGTTTTCTTGCGGATTCACTTGAAAAAAATAAGCACATGCATCATATTATACTTACGCCGTATTTTTATGAAGATTTGAGATCGATCTTTTAAGTTTTATGATAAATTTATTCGTGCAAGAGCGAAACGTTCGAACGTAGACATATTCGAGGTTTTACAGAACAGTAGGTAGGTAACTATAATTCAAATGGTTCCAATGCTGTTCGTTTTTTAAAATAAAAAATCGAAACCTTGCACAATCCAATGCAGATTATTCAAATTCCGAACTCTATCCGCTGTACAAAAAGCTCTCGATATAATGAATACAATATTGTAGTTACAAAGTAACTGACTTATAATAGAATCGCATAAAAATCCCTCCGATGATTGCACCGTGGGATTTTAAAACAATGCGATTGTTCCACCTTTGTGAAACATATTCGGATAATGTTTAATAATAAAAAACTTTAATACTTTGGTACTTTTTGTCGTTCTGATCGATGTCTCACTTGACATTTTGTGTCGACGAAACCGCTGAAATTAATACGTTGTTTCTAGGAGTTAATAACGGATACTACAAATTTCAATTAGAACAACTAGCTTTAAAGGTTTAAAGTATAAGAAAAAGAGCACATAGACTCAATTCTTAGATAAATAGAGGTAAAGCTAGTTCAATTTTAAACTGTAGAACTGCCTAATGGGCAAGTTATATATCCATTTCGACTCATACATGACTTAATAGCAGGTCATTTGGACATAAACGACATGTTCTTTCATTCGCGAGCGCTTTAAGCACACCGCCAGGACATGCCTCTCTATTTAAATGTGGAACTATCAACCGTTACTTAAAACTATCATTAAACGGATATAAGTAAGTAACAACACTATAACAAAAATTCATAAAAAGAACAATCGGAAAACGCCAACACGTCGCGGCGATAACGCAAACGGATTCGAAATTTTAAATAGTTCCATATTCAAACGGCCGATTTCAAATATGGAACGGCGATTGTTTCCCGTTTTCGCTGGTAGTTAGCGACGGTTCTTAATATGCGGGTTACGCATGCGCTCAACTGTTTCACAATGGATGAAGTCGACAATCGGTTTCTATTTTTTTATTGATATTTATGTTGGCAGTTTATTGGTTATTTAAATTTTATAATACGTATGTTACTCATTGTAAGGTACCTATAGGATGATAGAACAATTGATTTAATGCAGGTAGCAACAGTGTACGTGCTTAAAAATGTCAAAACTCAAAAATGGAATTTCAAATTCATTCAAAATTTTCGTTAATTCATTTGATAGGATTATTGTGAATTTTATGACATTTCAGAACAAGCAAAATACTCTGTGGCCGTGTTAATCAATTTCATAATAAATATGATCGCAAAACTGAATCTATCGCTGGCACACGTAATGTAATCTAATGTAATCAATTATACAACAAATTGACGTCAGTTAACCCTATGAGTGCCTGCCTGCATTCAAAATGCGCAGCGTTGCACGCTGTGGCCCCGACTTAAAATCGCGCGATTCCACAGAAAACGTGTCGAGGAAACGTATGCGTTCGGAAAAGTCGCAATAACTTAAGCAATCAGTATGCAGGACTGGGGTTCAGTTCCCGCTCACGTCTCGGTGAAAATATTCGTTCGTGATACGTCAAATATATTATTATTTCTACTTTCTACGCCGTTTTCGGTGTATCAAACGGCCATTACCATTATAGACGGAAAATATAATTTCGTTGGTTCTATTATTTTATTGTCGCTGGTTATGGTCGAGTATTACTTATTGCGTCAAATAACGGGACGTGAATACGGAATGGGCGATCAAATTAAAAGGATTATAGATCGCATTTAAAATAATAATTAGGTATGTTTGTGTCTATTGTATGTCCTATTTTGTAATTAAGTGGGTAATCAATGAAATCAAATACATAATTGTTGCCATATAAATAGCTGTTATTTACACAACATTAGTTAAGTGTACTTTTATACTGCGCCGTATTTTAAAAGCTACGATTTCAATGACATTTGTGATTACAAATATAATTTAAATTCTGTGTTCTTAATTTAAAATGTATCTCTAAAGTATGGCAATAGTAATTGATTCAATGTTCGACATTTAAATACTCTAGTCGAATATCAAAGCAGATGAAAACACAACATTGTATTAAAATCAACGAGTAGCACCAATAAACAGAGCCCATCAATAAAGTACTAATTTAATTGATTTCACAATCTATCAAAACGACTGATGACTCAACTTTCAACTTTAAACCCCCACAAATAGAGTCGAAACTTGTTCGTAAATCAGCATCATCGTGGAACGCCCGAACAAATTGGTAACTTCCTCGAAGGATTTTTATTTTTATTGATAAAAGCGTCTCTGACGACAATTGGTACGGATTTGGCCTTAAATTGGTCGAATCACTGCGGCCTCGGTCTTAGTTACCATGTTGTATTGAACCGTTGGCATTGTAGGGTTAAGATGGGATCTAATTGTGTCTTTTTGATACGTTTTGTAGTCCAAGGCTGGAAGGGTCAGGATGAGGAGACAAGACGGACTGGACTTGATTCTGTCTATATGGATGATCTTCTGATTTCTATAATTTTCTTGACATATTGCCGAGGTCTGTTTTGCTTTAGTTTATAGTAAGTGATCGGATTGTGACTTTTTAACTTAGATGTAGTATTTTCAGAAATCTCACAAGATTTTTCGTTTCTCGCGCTTGTGGTTTCTATCAGATTCAGATCAGAAAATAGTTTAATGAGGATCAATTTATTTCAGTTCCATTTTTGTTACAATCTTCAAAACCATTGCAGCGCAACAGTGCATTGAAATATGATTTCCAAAGCCTGGTAAAGGGTCTCTGAGTCCCTTGAAATTTCGCAATATCGACCGGTCTATTCCCTCAATAAAGATTCCCAAATTTCGGACACAAACATGCAAAACTTACACCCTATTTTTTTGAAACATTGTAGTGTCAAATTTTCCGTCGGTCCCCAAGTCCACTTAACCAACCCTTCCCAAAAAAACTAAAAATAAAAAAACGGAGGGGACTTTTAAAATCGTTATTATAATCTCGGACGCCATTTTGCCTATATGGGGACGCGCCCTTCAATTTTAAATCTTTTTTTAACAAAAACCCCTTTGATGTTTATGCATTTCGGCAATATCTCCCGCTCGGCTAGATACGCGACATTTGGCCGTTTCGGGGATTTCACTGATGCATATTTTAGATTAAAAATATTTATTTGAATACTCTATGCCCACCCGCGCAGACACGTTGCCAATTTATGTGATGGCAATATATCATATCGATGTTTCAATTTTGTTAGCGGGCCCACTCTGTCATGTCTGCGATGGTCACAGCAATTATTTGTTGGCGTAGGTACGTAGGTACATACGTACGTTGTACCTTGCTAGCGACACGAGCGGACCTTGCGACATGGAGACAAGACCCAGACGCAACAATCAGCGCATAAACTAAGACTAACGTCCAATTAATCAACTCATTTAACTAAAAAGTCGTGTGGGAAAACGTACAGATGTATCCAACCGACGCATTCCAAATTCGAATGAATCTGAAAGGCGAGCGAGATTTGAAAAGAGAATGAGATTTGAAAATAGAACACGCCATTAGGAGTGAACACAATGGTCTCATTGGTCGATTTGAAAAAGGAACAATTTGTTAAACGTCAAATATGAACTTTTTTATTTGAGATGTAATGAAACGCGGTGTGATGTCTAGTACTCACATCTCTAACGTTTTTTGTGTTGGATCGCCGCGCTCGTTTTTCATTTGTTTTGTTACACGTACCGCCGCACTTATTAATGTCAAAATTAAAATAAGAATTCGAGCAAAAGCCAGAAACGCCACCGGCGACAAGATTATTACGTTATTGAGGCGGACTCGTCTACAGAGAACCGTTCTAATTAATAGCCAACCATGCGAAAATTGACGTACGTAGATACGCGAAGGCACACTTAACTACGATTCGTTACCTAAAAAACAATAAAACCTAAGTATACTGGCATAGATTTGTAAAACAGACGGTCGATTCCATACGTTTTTTGTGTTTGCTGCCTACGCGCTCATTCTCTCATGTATTCAATTTAGTTCTGTCATACTTTCTATCTACGAAACGTTTATCGGGTGATCACAAACACTAGCAATGACATGGAACTATCAATATTTCTAATAACGTTTAAAAACAAAGTTATATTAGTTTCTTATACGAATGGAGCGGCCATATTAATCATTGGAACGAATTTCCGTGCGCCATGTCATACGGAGTTCGTTTATTAAAAATGTGACGTATCAAGATCAACATCTCTTCGTCTGAGAGGGACGAAGATATGTGTAAGTTACTCGTGCGAGAGGGGCAGACATGTGCTGACATTTCAACGGGTCATCAACCCTACGGGCGTCCTGCTCTAACGAGAATTCGAAGATTTGATTTGAATTGTTCTTAATTTGAAATATTGGTCCGGACAACGAATTTTATTATGTACACATTTTTTTTTTCATTTAACATGGTTTATTAAAATTTATTTAATAGATATGTTTATATGAGCTTCCGTTTGATATTTTAATGGATCGGACGATCAATAGAAGTGCGTAAAAACTGTAAAAACATAAGTTTTATTACTACAAAGTTTCATAAGCGGTCTCTTTGCGTAAACGAATTTGAAAAAAGAAACTTATTTTTTGCGTTGGTAACATTACGGATATAGATTGTTGTATCATTATGAATAACAATTTTTATGATTATGAATTCATATTGTATCTTGCGTTTTTTGTCTATTTGTTACTCGATTCTGATCTGAGATAACGTGTGCCTATTTAAGGTTTGACTCCACCAGGATACCTATTATTTCTTAGTTATCTTAATTATTAAGACCTTGTGCTAAAAAATATAATTTACAAATTCCATAAATAAACGTCAATTATGTCACAAAATTCTTATTTAATGCAATAATTAAGTGGAGACTTCTCAATTAACTTTTAATGAACTTAAAATGTGTAGTGTGTGACAATAACAATTAATATTATACCAAACATCTGCAGCCATACACAGAAAGTAAAAAAAGAAGATAAAAAACAAAAAAAAAATATTTTCCGGGAATGATGCGAATCGATCGCCATCGATAATGGTTTTACCCTTTTTCCCATCGTCATAGTGTCACGCACGAATTCCGTCATGCTGTTTTTCCCGCATATTCTTTTTCTACTGGAATTTTGCATTCTTAGTTAATTAGCTATTGCACCAATATATACTGATCTACCTACTTTTAAAATAACTCATTAATTATTTTTTTCGCAAAAATGAACAATTATTTGAAAATGCGAAAACCACAGTAAAAACAATACAGTACACCAAAATTATTTTCGTCTTTTCGCACCCCTACTAACTCCCCGCCATATTGGAATATAACACAAAGGGACTGCAAAGGCACGATAATAATAATAATTCATGTATCACTAAAACTGAATTAAAATGCACGAACACAGTCTATTCGAAACAAAAGACCAACAAAAATATTAAGCAGCAAATATAAGCGAATCGTAAGCGATCATAACTGGTTGTGCTTGTCCATTTATGGTGTTGTAATCCTATTGTGAGAGGCTCCTCATTTCTATGTGTGGGTTTATATGAATACATATACGTTAAAAATGTGTTCAATCATTAATTTCGGACGTAATTGAACGACTTGAGAACTGGCGGCAAAAAGACGATGTTTCGCCGAATCTGGAGTTAGGGCTGTTGCAGATAGGTTGTTGATGTGACGGATTCGCAAATGGAAAATTCGGTTTCGATTTTCGCAAGTGTGCATTTTCAGGAAAACCACCTTACCTAACTAGTAAAAACATTGTGGCAAACTTGAAAAGCTACGTACATATGAAATGATGACGAAATGATGATTTAATTAAAATATTTATATTCATCATACAAATACCGTTGTATTTGCTTTATACGGCAGCTTATCTAGGAAGAAAACTCATCTAAATCCTCCTATACCCACTTCAAAAATAGCCTTAGCAGTGACAGAAACGTAACAATGATAAATAAACATTCTGTTTCCGAAATCGGACCGCCGAAATCCGTCGATATGCAATCATCTTAACTTGCACCGATCGAATGACGTTCCCCGGCATTGCGAATTTATACGTTCATAAAATTCTTTTGTCAAATTTACGTCGGAGTTTCGTATACGAGAGTCGGCCTGTGGATTCTTTAACGAAATCATCCAACTCCATTTTTTACCAATGGTTATTACGCACAGCAAATGTTTTCACTCGTCCTGAAGCGGTGGTATTCTCACGGTATATAGGGGATTGCTATTTGGCTAAGTGGTTATTTTTAAAGACCAAAATTAGAAGAAGAAATACTTCGTTTCGTATCGTGAATGCAAAGTTCCAAACTAACTTTTACCTGCCCCTATAATTTTAACTACCTTGAACTATAATAATAACAATAAAAAAAACAAGCCGAAGGGTTCCGTACCATCATTTCATGTGTCTACCTATTAGGGTTCAAAAGATACCTACATGAATTGTTAAGGTCGAGCAAAAAACGTCGAAAAATTTTTGTGTTTGCACGGGGTACCCCTTAAATTTTAATTTATTTTATGTTCATGTTATAGTGGCAATAGAAATAGAATATGTCTATCTATATCACACTAATTTCAATTGTCTACCTGTTACGGTTCATGAGATACAGCCCGCTGACAGACAGACGGACGAACTGCGGCGGGTTAGTAATAGGTTCCCGTTGGCACCCTTTGAGTACGGAAGACTAAAAAGTCAATCAAGCAACTTAATAACTTAAACCGCTACTTAACTACAACGGCAAAGAAAGCTAAACAAATACCTGAGATAATTACTTAAAAAAATAAGCTCCACCGAAAACGCATTCATCATTTATCTTAGTTCGATATCAGCTACTTGGACAGTCCAGTTTTCTATTATTCATTAGCCATTGTTGGTTTGCATTGGCCTGAAATTCGGTGGCCATTACATTAATAATTACTTCTCAAAATAATACTAGGTTCGATCCACGACTCCGATAACGTTCGTACTGGTTGCTACCACACACCACAGAGTAACGCTAACAGAATGACGAGACCAGTAAACCCACGCGACAAATCGGTGGTCTGGTGATGCACTTAGAAGTAGTACGATTGGCGCCTTAGAAATCGTTATTGATGAATGTGTGATTTTTTGGTTACTGAATGTTAACGCTTGGTTTAGGGTTATGCAGTTAATTAGGTTTAAAGATATTTATTCTAAAAAAAGACACAAAGTCACTTACATGAGAACGATGCTTAAATTAAATTATAAATATAAACTTCGTCACAGACGTCACGGTAGCAATGATGATATAGGAACCCATCCAATGCATTCAGCTAATTGTGTTTTGAATGCAGTGAACTGAATCAGTGTAACTTTTTTTATACATGTATTTTGTTGTATTTTGTTGTATAATTGTGCTCCTTCAAAAGTTATCATTTTTTTGCCAAACTTAGTTCTCATCTTCGATAATTAATTTCATAATTCAGTTTCTAACTGGACTACTAATCAATTTACTAAAATCAATTAAAATTCTTGAGTCTTGTTTATTACATTTTACAGTGAACAATACTAATTCGATAAAAACTTGAAAATATATTTCATCTTTCGCGGCACAAATTCGCCCGACGACTAATTGCACCACTTATCCCATAACGCTCACGACAAAAAATCGCCACTCTGTACTTAGCTACTGTATTTTTTCACCTACATTATTGCATCAGTAATTAATTTCATGCGGTGTCCGACCAATCACAAGCCGTTAGGTACCGGTCATAGATCAAAAGAATTTTATGCGTTGACGTGACATGTACCCATATGATGTAAGAAATGAAGATCGTGATAAGAACAAAATAATGGCCCAGTCGTGTGTTGTATGGTTACGCAATTAGGGTAAATAGTTGAAAGTATCATTAGAGTAATTGTAATTTTCGGCTGATAGATTTTGAGATGTCAAAATTCATTTATTTTTCAGTCAAATACATCACGAATTCACGACCCATTAATATCCGCTGTTGAAAATTAATCTTTGACAAACTGATTATTTTTTTATTCTGTGGTCACCAATCAGTTGGTTTAAATTTTGTGATTATTGCTACCTATGATTTCTCAACGATAACCTAGAATGCTTCTGAATAGATCACTCATATTATTAGTCTTTTACAGCAATGGACTTTTACATGATTGTCAAAGTGAAAATAATCATTTATTTCAATTAGGCACTTAAGGCACTGCTGAACGTCAAAATTTACAAGATTATAATATAGACAAAAAAAAAATAGATTTTCTTTTTTAAATAATGTTCTAGTACGCTAATTGATAGTGTCCTGTTTTCCTGTAATTTAGATACATGTGAGATCTATATTATGAAAAAGACTTTGGGTAAATGGTATATGTTTAGTTGGTAAGCTATTAAATAAATAAATTCTAGTCGAAAAAAATGGTTAAGAAACTCCACAGTTACTGACACTTTTGATAAATTTATAATAAAACAGCAATTTTTTCTCAACAATTCCCATCCACTTTAACAGCATGCATAAAGTTTAATTCCTCCATAAAACATCGTATACAAACGTGATCATTTATATCCCTTAAGGCAAAATTATGATTGGTTTAAAATCGGACAATTAAACAACAAGTTCTGTAACTCAAAATTTAATCATTTCACAATCTCGCAGTACGTAAAGACAGATTTTTGCCCAAACACGGTCTAACTGGGCAATAATTAGCTTTATCTGGAGCTAAATATCTTTTAGCCGATAGAACATAGACTATATAGACTTATTTGCATTGTCACTATGGCCTTAATAGTATTTGTTATTATTTAAAGGTGGTATATTATTATTGCTAGGATTTACCTCTTGTAATCAAGAGGAGGTTGTGGTTAAGTAATAACAGCAGCACGGATCAATTCATTAGATGACCATCTTTACATACCGAGACTCCTTCGTGCCTCAAGAAGCACGTTAAGTCGTTGGTCCCGGCTGTCATTCGTGGATGTTTGACAGTCGTTTCGAGTCGTCAGAAGCCCGAAAGTTGACAACCAGTCTTACCAAGGCGTACCGTATTACCCAGTTAGCGGGTTGTGGAGGTCAGATAGGCAGTCGCTCCATGTAAGATGAAATTCAGTAAATAATCTGAAATAAGCAATACAATACAAAATGACACAGTTTGCGTTCAGGGCTTGGTGTGGCAACACGCCGTGTTCGAGTTCGCGACAAGTCAATCGTCATCCTGAGGATGCCTCGTTGAGAGGTGAATTAAACACGTGTCGATTGTGTTTACTTTAAAAATGACAGTTTAATCATGAAGTGATATACCAAAATGGATCATCAGTGACATCCTTGGCAGTCTTGTTCCACACACTGCTTAGTATAGGCCAAGGAGGCCTTATGTGGCACTAATTAATTTAATTGCGTAACTTATTTTCGTAAACGATTACGACAAATTTGTTTCCCTTTGACAGTTCAACAACATTCATTGCGTTATTTACGTTGTTGAGCAGGTTTTTTTTTTTTTTTTTTTCAAAATTATGAAGCAATTGGAAAGGATTGGCAAATGGTCTAAGCGAGTCTCATCCAGCACCTTAATTACGTAATACACGATCAATCACAATCATAAGTTGGAAAAAAAAATCTGCTCAACAACGTAAATAACGCCTAAATGTCTGGGATTTCCTCATTCCATAAATTAAAAAAATTTAATTCTGAAGTCATTTATTCAAACTAGGCTGAGAATTAGCGCTTTTCGAACGTCAAAATTTCGTAAGACAGTCCCCCAAAACGCCCACCCTTCGCCACTTTAAGATATAAAGCTGGAATAAGGCTGGATAAAATAAAGCTGTATGTTGGAATTTCTGGTCTGTCAAAACCCATTTTCTCATGTTTTTTTCAGCCATACTGTCCAAGTTCTTCGATTCGAATTTCGAAAACGCACCTGCAAAGTGAACGTATAGAAATTCCAATTTCTGTAGTCCTTTTTGAATTTGGAAACAAGTACATCGATCGTGAGAACTCGAGCACACTTATGTCATAATGTGAAAATAAAATTGAGCATTAGCGAAGCTGTTACATATTTAAAAAAAAAACTAATGGCCAAAAACAAAAGTTCCTGTTTTTTTATATGAACTTTAAGCTTTAAGCAATTTTATGCAAATAAACGTATAATTATCATAATTTTTATAACATATACTTGCAACTGTTGCCGAACTAGTTTTTTTTAAATAAATTATTTTTAATTACATACAGAAGCGGTAACATTTTAGATTTACTGACCATGAACTAATACATTTTTGCGATGGTTAGTTTTCGGTTCGATCTTTTTTGAAATTTTTAAGTTTGTACATGTGGCTGAGTTAGTAATAAAACTAATCTGTTAAAGCCAAAGCAGGGTTATGATTTAAGATTCTTTAAAGTAGTTTGAGCTTTATAGTGATAGTCAGATAGCTTGAAATTTACTATGAATTTAGCAAAGACTCCGATTTTAACACTTATCAGGTTATGCAGATAACACTATCTGGGTTATCCAAATATGTTTTAGAGAAGCTATTTTGCTTAAGAATAAAGTCTCATTCTGTCTGCATCATTAAAAATCTTTTTTCGATTACCAGTCGTGGCAAGTTAACGAAACGCAACCGGAACTTATGCTAAGGTGAAGAAAACAGGACATTAATTCTTTATAGAAGCACGTCAAAAATCCACAAAAACTGTAATTTTTACCGCTAAATAATCACGTAACAATCTTATGCAGGTCATACATACAATTTGTCGATACCCCTACGGCGATTACGGTACTTGACGCTGCTCTAAATATACTCCGTCAGAATTTGATTAGAAACGATGTTTGATGGAAAACAGTTATTAACATCTTATAGATAGCTCCATAGATTTTTTAGTCCCAATTATTTACAGCTTAACGTTTGACGCACAATGATGTGGAGGTGTGTTTTAGTAATTTAATTTTTTTTAATGGTTCGTATTCAAAATGGCGGATTTGTGTAATTTTTTTGCGTTAAAATTTATCTTGTAATTTGAAGTTACTTCTCCAGTAATAGAGATTATCTTTTTAGATAATCCTGTTGGTCGTAGGATAATTTGATATAACAGTTACTGACTTATACTGAACCTAACAGTAGCATTGCGATTTCCGACAAATTATTACTAAGCGTTAACACTTTCAACTCCACTCATTTTTCATAGAACTCATACGCCAAGCCGCCATTATGTTTGCGCTAAAGTTAACCCTCGAGGAGTGTCACCGGCATAAAGGCTCTTTCAAACAGGCGCGACACAAAGACACCGCTCGTCGCGCGACGAGCGGTGTCTTTGTGTCGCGTCGCGTGTCGCGCCTGTTTGAAAGAGCCTTTAAGTTTGAAATCTTGTTAAAATTTACATTTCATTACAAAATACAAAATTTACATACATTTCATTTTCGCAGTTTATAATGCCGAATTCGCTAAGAAAGACCTACATTTAAAATGAGCCCTCCGCGAGGTCTCCCGGCATTCCATAAGCGACTTGAGTTAACCCTCCAGGGTTCCTGGCACTGAACGTGAAGCTATTTTCAATAGCTTATCGGAGATTGGGCCATTTCACTTGATAGTAGATAAAAGCTGGTTATTGGGTTCTCTTTTACGGCATTAATAAACTAAATAATCAAAAGGAAATGTTTTAATTTATTACCAGTTAATAAAGGTGATAGGTATTGTAAGCAATTATAGCCTAGTGGTGTGACCGTCGGACTGCCAAGTCATCATACGTAGTTGTCGAGTTCGAACCCAAGGCACGCACCTCTGAATTTTCGGATTCATGTGCGTATTGTATAATTATCATTTGCGTCAAAAACGGTGAAGGAAAACATTGTGAGGAAACCGGCATGCCTGAGAGATTTCTCGACGGCATGTGAAGCTAAGTCATGGGCGGCTTAAAATCTGACACCAGGTTGGTCACTAACCACACGAAAGGAAGGATAGGTATTCTCTGAGAGGAGGCCTGTGTCCCAGCAGTGGGAACATTATAGGTTGATTATGCTTTATAAGCAGTAGCATAATGCTATAATGTTCCCACTGCTGGGACACAGGCCTCCTCTCTGTAAGAGGGAGTGGGACATAATCCACCACGCGGGCCCAGTGCGGGTTGATAGATGTTACGTCTTCGATTTTTTTTGTTGTACACAGAGCTAAAGCAATTTTACATCTTACGAAAAATAAGACAGAAATTTCTCAATTGCCAGTAAAAATGGAAAACAAAGAAAACACTTTCTCGAACCACAAGTACAGCTCTTAAGTTTCTCAACAATATTGAAATGACAAAATCTTTCTGTCAATACGCAGACGTAGATTTTTTTCCCGCCATGCGCCATCTTGTATAAGTGTTTGACGTTCTTAGGATTTGAGGACAGAAATAAATATACTTTGATGAAGATAACTGTTAAGGGTACTTGTTAAAGGTGGCTACTTGTTTTTTTATATACCTACCTACTTTGTAGGGTTATTTCTATATGAAAGGCACGTTGGTCTAGTCTTGTGGTAAGAAGCGCGACTGTTGAGCCTCAGGTTAAGGGTACACTTGTTGGTAATTCTTCCATAACGTAGTATGGTGATTACTCGTCTGTTTGACGGTGTACGTTCAAAACTAAAAATTATATCAATTTGCTTTGTCATTATCTAGCCATGTATGGAAGCAGAATTGGAAAAAAGTATTGGTTTGGAAGTTATGAGCGTCGAAACTTCCATATTTCAATACTAATTTTAACTCATCTTTGGGCGTAAATAAATAACTTATGTAGTATGAAAATTGCAAAATAGAAACCATACAGGGTAGATAATTTATTGAAAAGTTCAAATAATTATATTTTGAATAGATACATTCAGTCGTTTTTCCAGAATATCTATACGCCCAAAGGTCTGTTCATGAAATTTTACGTGCTAATTTTCATTATTAATCATCGTCTAATTCACTAAATAAATAAATAAAAAGTAGATAAATAAATACTAAATAAATAATACTAAATAAATAAAACTAAATAAATAAAACTAAATAAATAACATTACTAAATACATGCATATTAGCCACGTCACCAACGAGTTCGAGCCGTCGACTAGTGGAATCTTAAGAGAGCGTCATTAGGTATAACACCATCAACATTTTAGCAGCAACCCTGGTTGGTCTGGTAGTCGTAAGCGGTACTGGATTCGATTCCCGCGTCGGGCAAAGTGTTATTGGGTTTTCCATCTGGAATGCTCAGTAGCAGCCCGGAGTCTGGATTCGTGCCCGGTTGATGGTAATAGGCTCGCCCTCTATTACATGGGACTTAAACATGACTGGCGAAATGTGGGTGTACTATAGTTACTTACCTCTGCATAACCCTTGGGGAAACAAGCGTTAATTAATATATAAATAATAATAATTATTATTAAAAATATTTATTATTAATAATAATATAATTATAAAATTTATTATTAATAATTATAATATTTTTTATTTTTATTTTAACAAATCTATTGTTTTTTTGTCAAAAATTTTAGGCGTGATGTTATGTTATGAAATTGCATTGTTAACAAAACCTAATACTTACTTACCCCTTCAGTTTTATGGTTTAGCGTCGTTAGACCATAATAGAATAAATGCCTTTATTCTATCAAAAATACATAGAACAATTTAGGCATATTATTTTATCATAATCACTTATTGGTTTATTATACATTTTAGAATTGCACTCAAATAAAAATAAAAAAAAAATCACATTAACCTACAAGGGCACTTATGAAATGTCAGAAGCTAGGTGCACGGTTCCAATTGGTCGTTTCCTATAGAGCGTCAAGAAAATCCACAGTTACTCTTTTAAAATCTCATTATCATTAATATTATTGTTTATTATTTAAGTTAAATACATATTTATAATTATTATATTTATTATTCATAGGCACCTATGAATAATAAATATAATAATTATAAGCAAAATCAAGTAAAAAAAAAAATATATTATTTTTTTTACTTTATTTTAATAATATTTGAATACTTATTATTTTAATATATAAGTATTCAAATATTATTATTAACGTGTATGCACGTGAAATTATTTATTTATGGAAGACGCCTCTGCGGCGTAGGCCTCCCCCAACTTTCTCAATTTTTCCTTATGTCTAGATTGTCTCCTCCATTCAGTACCCTAATTGCGTAACTGTTTCCATTTAAAACAGATTACTAATCCATTGCTTCATAAGTCGGAAAAAAACCTGCTCAAAAACGTAAATAACGCAATGAATGTTGTTGAACTGTCAAAATGAAACAAATTAGGCATGATTGTTTGCGAAAATAAGTTACGCAATTAGGGTACTTACTGGTCCACATCTTTCTAAAAAAAATATCATCCTACCGCTTCTTCGGCCTTCCTCATTTTCTTTGAATACCTAATACTTACATCTTCAGTTTTAAAGCTTTTAGCTTTTTTAGATCTCAAATAACTTAAGAGTAATTAGACTATGTAGTACATAATGATCGGAGTAGGTAGATTGATTTTACGTACTCGCATCATGAATAGTCATAAAAATCATAACATGGATAAGCCTTTTTTCCGGGATTTCATTTTGGTACATACGGGATTGCTACTTCATTAGAAATTTATAGAATGCGATAGATAAACATTTAAAATTGTTTTTTTCTTATTTATCAGGTAATGAAGTGAATCTTACTGTTCTGCGTCCATTCGAAACTTACATAATATAACTAATTTAGCAGTTATTTCTTGTAAGTATATTATCTGCTGCTTGTAATTGTTACTATTCTTGAATAAATAAATAAAAATATCTTTTTATACTTCTTAATATGTTTCGCATTCAATGTAATAACAGCAAAAGGGTTAAACATTTCTTATTCATATTGATGTATTCTTTATTCTACACATTACAACATTTGAAATTCCTTAAAAAAATCTTAATAATTTCTAAATCCCGGAATCCCGGAGGCATATCCATACTAATATATACATGCCTGTTCATTGACCCCAAATCAATCTACACACCGATCACTGCACATGGCCAACGAATGAGATTCTCCAGTCCATAAAACTTCCGTTTATCTCGTTTTTGCGAATTAATACGGTAGTTTTACTTTTAAACGTATTTAATTAGAGTAGTTTGAATCGAACCCGTTTTTGACTTCATTAGCCAAAAAAATCTAATCATTCGATACGTTTTGACTATCTATTTCCGTTGGGCTCGTATGATTGATATCAAGCAACCGCTGGCCTCTTAAATTACATAAATAAGGCATCGTTTAGTAACGAATAGTTTACTTGATATTATACAGATGCCTATTACAGTTCTACGGAGCCAGTTATGAATAAAAAATCTTAAAAGTTGATTCTCCAGAAACAATCGGTCGCTACCATACGTTCGCGTAATTCCACCATAATCATACATCTAATCACAATAAACAGTACGTCTGTACTAAAATAGAAATCGTCGAGAACAGGATTCGTAACAAAAACTAACAATGTATTATCAGATGGGCGACTAGCCCCGGCGGCAACTATCCACTCACTGATCAAATCGAACCTCACGTATGTCGAGGAATTCGAATTTCAAAAACCATAATGATTGATTGTCAACCAATGACAATCGCGTACCTATTCAAATTCTATTCCAATTTGAATGTGGAACGGGTTCTTTTTCCTGTTGCGACGTGACGCGTGCCAGTCACAATTCCATAGATACAACAATGAGCAATTACTTTTATAACGATTTTTTTAAATATTTTATTGTTTTATTGTCTGTACAAATAATGATAAAATTGTAATATCTAACTGAACCTCCATCACCGAACATTTTTTTTTAAATTCTGCATCCGAGTTTTAAACAGTGAATTTAAATACGTAGAGATTAAAACCACATTTCATACAACATTCTTCTATTTAGACAACATTTCTAACATGCAAGCGATAATTAATTAATTTGAAATAAATAATCTCCCATTAATTCTTTTTCAACAACTTTTTTACAGCAGAACTTTTTACTTGCAGGAAAGTAACTTAATATTTCTATAACTATTCGAGTTGGTGCGTTAAGAAGGCCATATGTTTATCTTATAATTACTCGGCGTGCGTGTGTGTGCGATGGCGTCCATGTGGGCGTGTAAGTACGTAATTAAAGTATGGAAATAGTAATATAAGTTTTGAAGTGTTTTCTCTATAAAATGTTCGAGTGGCTGGGAACATAGGAGTCGACGAACTCGGTAGATTTTTTCCCCCAGTTATAATAACAGCTCTGTTTACCAACGGCGTCTGTTATTCCTTTTTTGAATTTCTTCAAACTGTACAGCTTTAATATTTCTTAGAATTAACAAGCCCGTGATTGAAACTGTTTGAAAAACGAAGTTCATCTGCGATGATTTGATTTAATTTATGATTTTGTAACTCTAATAAATAAATGTAAGAAATAACAATACAATGACTGACAGTTTCCTCGAGTGAATTATTTTTCTAAAATCGATTTCTTGATACCACGCGGTAATTCAACAGAATAGTGATGTAATCGTATTTTTGAACCCGATAATCGACTTTTTTCCTAATCGAGTGGTCGGATTGTTTATTGCCAAAGTGGTTTGTACCGGTAATTTGTGTGTTGCGAAATCTGACTCGGTCTGTTAGCAAGATCATTAATCTTGAGTTGATCCGAAACTGTCTGTTTGTTTGAAAAATGTACACTCTTGTCGAAACTGGAACGGTGACGTCACGCAAGCCTCCAGGTGATAATTAACTAGATTAGAATAAAAATATTAGATATTATTTTTTATCAACTACAATATGAATTATGTAGTGACATAGCTGTTACGATAAGACAAAATTAATTAAAGCCATTTTAAAAGTCAGCAGACAATGTCGTTGCAGTGATTGACTGCAATTAGGGTCATTGTTTTCTAAAAAATAGTCACGATCGCTTGTTTCTTACTTCTTACCTCAACTTAAAAACCTTCGTCAACTAATGAATGTAATGTTTGAAGCCTACGTAAAAATTTCACTATTCAACCAACGCTCAAAACGAAAAAATAATGTAGGATTGTAGGACAATAGCACACGGTGCTCGAGCCGCGGGCACTACGGTAATTGAAAATAATAATTGAATTCGAATTAAGAATACAAAATTCGAATAATACGAACAATATTTGAATTTCGCGCGTCTGAACTTATGCTAGTGACGTGCTTTTGATGTCATCGAAAAAATCCGTTCCATTTAATGTTTGTCTATTCGACCGTAACGATTGTTATGCAGGGGCGTGATTTATGCGATTTTCCCAATGCAATAAGAGGAAGCTATTAGCTAATTAAGGTCGTTATTCATCTAGTGAGCAACAAAGTGAGATACTTTGTTTTCTAACAGCATAAAAAACTTGTTCATTCCATCAACTATGTATGATATGTAAGTAGTTACGTTAATTTCGAGTTACTAATATACTCCATACTTCATACTACACAAAAACTTGTACATATTTATCCACTTATTCGCGCGTGTCTATTCGAATAATACTCCGCGACTACAGCACTAGCGAACTGTTCTTTTTTTATAAAGTTAAAATTTGAATTTGGAATCGTGTGTGCTCTATTGTGTAGCAAATGGAATTCATTGTACTATACATTGCGTACTGGCCAGTTTTATTTGAACCCTTGTCACAGTTAATTTATGGGACACAGAGCTCCAAGTTCACTGGATAAATATGTGGTTGTAACCATTTTGCAAAATATTGAATAGATCTTTGCAGTTTTTTTACGAGAACAAAATTACAAAATGTTGCATGTAGATAGTTAGCGGTTACACAACGACCTAGTTGCGATTTTTATAAAACAAGTTATTGATATGTAATAAAATTGTCAATTACTGGTAAAAACATTTATTTTGATAGATAGATTTCGTTATTTGGTGCAATTGCCAATTTTTGTACAAATAACCTAGTTTTTGCGCCAATAAAACATTAACAAACTCGTTCAAAAGATCACAGTTATTTATATATATATTTTCTCTTCTTCTAAAATAGATTATTTACCGGAAACTTTCAATCTTTAGGTTCAGTTTTAAATAAATTCAAAATCGACCGTTAAAAACTTAACCTAATGAAAGTTTTCCAATCGCTATCAAGCTTATGTCAATCTTCATAATAACTGCTCCTACATTTATTAAGTGCGTATATATAAAATGTGTGTCTGTGGGTATGTGTGTGTGTTTGTGCGCAATCGGTCGGACGTGACGTGTGTAGCAATAACAATACACTTACACCGGATATTTATGAATTTAAATAAGAAAGTGTGAGGAATTTAATGACACTAGTTCGGAGTATTGCGCCTTCCTGGTGATCGCTTATTAACTATATATTTATGTACTGTATCCATTTTATTGTCTGTGGACGCGTTGACAGTTGACAGATATCTTTTTTTGAAATTGTAATTGTGTCACGTTTCCTTTATGTAATTTTACGGGTTTAATGTTTGATTAATTATTGTTTTAGTCGTTTCGTCGATAAATTAAATGTTTACTCGGAAATCGTGTTTCATTATTCGGTCATAGAATTTTACTCTATCCAAAAAAAGGCAAAAAAAATTATTGATCACAAGTCTAGGTCTTGCTTGTTCTATTGTCTATGTGTTACGTCATTTTACCGTTATCTGTCTAATACACTATTCATAGCAAGTAACAGAGAATCCAGATAACCACAGGAAACCAGTACCGTTAAGCCGAATACTTTTGTAAAATGATACTGCACGTAATTTCATAATAAAATATAATAGTTGCCCAACGCAACTCATGCCTAATTAGGCTACATATGACAGCTACAAGGCGTGGCCTCTTATATATAAACTGTGTGACATACGGACGCACAACTCGACGGTAATTCTCCTTTGTATGCTAAATAGTGAATTATCTAGCCACTCGAAATTGTAATCTTAAAACTTGCTTGGAATTTCTTCATCCGTTGTTTAAATTGTGGCGAGACGTAATGCCCTGATGGGTATTTGTCAGTTTGGCGTTTGATCTGTCCACGTCGCTTATTCAGGTCAAAATTAAGCTTCGATACAAAGTTATTCAATAATAATAATATAATACGGTACATATAAAAAGTAGGAGGACAGAAGAAAAAAAAACAGTTAGAAATTACTGAACATAATTTTTTGTTCCTAATTTAAATTGCCAAACTCGAATAAATCGATCTTTATTCGAATAAAAATACTCAATGTCGAATAATTAAAGTTCCGAATTGTTTTATAACTTCCAAATTCGAATTACGAAAACGTTCCATTCTCTACACGTTTACAATTAGATAGTTCGATTTCTAATAGGTACACTGTAGGCCCGAAACATTATGAAAGCTATTAAAACTTTAAATTAATGTTTTAGACCTACAATACAGAACACAATTAGACTTTACATGAATGCTATCACCGTTAGCACTGACCTAGAATAAAGACAAAGCGATTTAATTTCTTGCTGATTTTTAACAACGTATAGCCAATTAGTAATTAAAATCTTTATTTTATATTCGTTAGGTGTAGATTTGAGGCTTAGATTGAGGCTCGTGTGTGGTTTTCAATATTAAGTATATAATTAGTTACTGTCTAAAACTTTGCTTGTGATTAGGCTTTTCAGAGGCTGTCGACGACGGCGATGGGACGATATTTTTTTAAATCATTGTGTTGATTTGATTGAGCACCTCATGTTATTTTTGTTTGCGTTTTATTTATGTACTTACAAGTCGATAATAAAAGTTCATCACAAGACAAGACTTAGGTTGAAAAATAAAATCGAATTTATTTATTGCGTTAAAAAAAAACAATATTTACGTAAAGTTTTTAAATACACCTTATGACTGTTGATCTAATAAATAACCATGATCACTTAAAAGTCTTAAACTGTAGATTGATTACTCAATTATAAAAATAAGCAGATTACTACCATCGTGTGTGGTTGGCAACGATCAGTGGTTGTGCAATAAGCCGGTTGACGTGTCTGCGCGTGAGTCGAGGCTTACAGCATTGTCGAAGATATTTGTTGTGATTAGAAAAGTTCTAATATGTAGGTATAAAGTGGGCTTCCTTGTTTTGGGGATTTAATTTAGCTGGGCATTTTTTTGTCCAATAGTGGACGTCTTTTGCTTTTTCTCCTTTTCGTGTGGTTAGTGACTAACCTGGTGTCAGAGTTTTAAAGCAGCCTATGGGTCTCGGACTTGACTTCACATCAGGCATACCAGTTTCCTCACGATGTTTTCCTTCACCGTTTCGTCCGTCCGTATTTTGCTGAGACCTGTTGAATTTTCTAATTTCCTTTTTGATATATTTGAATAACTCTTCCGTCAAACAATTCTGCTGCTATTGTCGATTTCCATCATCCTTAAAACACGTTACAATTTATAAACTTATTATTCTCTTAATTTAAAGAACAACTCATCTGTTTTTATCGAAATTCGAGCTCGGTTCAAGTACTGATTCGGAGAATAAAAATGTAAATAAAATAATTGAAATGTTAACTAAATATTTATGTACAAAGAAACTATTGAAGTGCGGCGACTGCGCCTTAAGTAAACAATGACGTGGGTACAGTACTGGAATTCGGTAGATGCACACCGAAACACTGAGATTAATACCTAATTAAACTGTTTGAACTTGCAAAGATATAAAAGAGTCTAATCACCACATAGTTGGGATATTATTATACATTATACATAACATAACATCAGGGTTAGGCAGAGGTGTACCTATTGTACCTACACCCACATTTCGCCATTAATGTTTGCCATCAACCGGGCGCAAATCCAGACTCCGGACTGCTACTAATAAATTCCTGCTAGAAAAAGCCAATTTCACTTTGCCCGACCTGGGAATTGATCCCTCATGATCAGCAGTAGCGCTTGCGACTACTACACCAACAAGGCGACTTAAAGGATTATTTTTAGAAAATTGTGAAGTTCAACTCACAGTTAAAGATTTTTCGATTAGGAGGAACTCACAGAAACAAAACACAGTCTACGGATCGTATGTAGAAACTAGAAAGTCAGACTTGGAACTTCCTTCATAAAAATAACTCCACGGAACCATTGAACTACATAACCTTACATTCAAACCAATATCTACGTCCATTGTATTCCTCATTCATATTTAGGTAAGTAGGCAGAATATGGACACAAAACGCCTACCACATAATATAGCCATAATAAAATGACATTAATAATTCAATGCACAGTTGGCGCAAACGCATTTCGAAGTGTCCAGTCTGTCACTTCGTCCTTCAATGACAGGAAAATGGCGCTGGATGAGGTGGAAAACTAACGTTTTAATATTAAAAACATGTCTCGCGCTGTACCGTGCCTCTACGTATCCACTTCGGACTAATCGACACTTAAACTACATAATAAATAGGTAACTTTCCGCTTACAATTAATATTAAATTATTGACTTCGCTGGCAGACAGCAAACTGTCACTGTGGTTTTTAATTAGGCTCTCGGATTATTATGGTACGTTTCTTTGTATAGAAGAGTTTTAAATAAGTGTGTGATGCGAAGGAAGAGAAATGCGTGTCTGTCGTACTTAGCACGTAGCGTTATGCGTTCATTGCTGAATGGATGAATGAAGAATCAGGATACATTCGGATAAACAATATAACTTTTTCGTATAAACACTTATTTTGGAATAAACACTCGCACATCCCTACAGATCGAATTCGTAAATTACGAAACGTCACATTCGCAACGAATGTTCAAACCAACGAATTTTGAGTAATGTTGTAATCAACACCCGTTAAATAAACAGCCTCTGTTCGACTAAAGAACGGCCTATTAGACACTATCGCGCATCACTAGCAATGCAGTTGACGACGAACCTACCTTTGAATTTAGAACCTTAACCGTTTAAAAATAAAATCCTCGAACGCGCTTATTGCTGGCCAGCAGTTCCAATTTCAAATTCAAACTTTAAATTACTACAAATTATTACTAACATAATTTTGCGTTCGTTAAAGCAGATATAAGCTTTAGACCTTTGGATTAAAATGTAAAATTGAACTGTGTGAGTGCATTTGTAAGTTTGTTAGTGATGTTTTGATATGGGGAGTGCTTCTGAGAAGAAACTTAAGGTCCGTACCGTATATAGTGTTATGTTAACAATAACAGTTTTTGTATTGTTTATATATTAAGTGTTATAGTGTTATATTACATTGGTCAATTCGCAGATTTGTGCGTAGGATTCGTTATAGGTAATGATGCGGTAGGTCTGAACTTTAGGTGGTCTTAATGCTTATCATTGGTGTTCTATGAATAATTAATTTAATGCACTTTAATTCGTTCGTATTAAAGTGCGAACTTCTTAAATGAAGCTTCCATTTAATGATAATGTGCGCGGCTTCCGTAGCTTCATATTTTAGGAGAGGTACCAGCTTTTAGAAGCTTCCTAATGTGTCTAGAACTTACTTACATTTAGTTGCATAGCAACCATTAGTAAGATACTTAATTGATTTAACTATTGAATATCAGTTTTCAATCCCCAGCTAAATTGGTTTGTGGAAGTTAATATTGATATCACCCGCATCTGGCAAGATGTCAGTTCGATTTGATCTTAATTTAATTCCCAAGATGAAGTCTTAAAACTGAAAGCCTCGTAACCACGCCTTTTTATCGAAAAAGTTTAATGTGAACATCATCCATCAGTCATTCACCTTCTATAGCAAAACAGCAAACGCTAACTCGTTAACGATTAAAACTAAAGTAATTAGATACAGCCACAACACGTGGGCCGGCGTCCAGACGCTGAAACAGCACTGACACTCTATTAAATATGACGACTTGAACTTACAATAACATACGAGACACATTCCTGAACAAATTCCTTTACCATTACTTCGAAAGTATCCACTTACATAAACAAATGAAGGCAGAAAGTTACCGCGAATCTCGATAATAGATCTCAAGTAATGATAGAACATAAAAGAAAATAAAAATCACCGTAATTATGAGAACACGAAATTTTCCCAAACAATAAAGGCCAGACGTCAATTGGAAACGAATAAAAAACGAACACATGCCGAACACATTTACATCTCCTAATAAATCTCAAAGCACAAAAATTCTGGTCGAAATGAATAAAGGAAAATAATCACAAAGCCAGTAGTCGAACCGAAAAAAGAAATTAAAAATTCAAATAAAAGAACGTATTCCTTAAGATAATGCTTATTCATTCCACATTTAAAATCAAATTTTCAAATAAAGAACTCGCGGCGGTCGATCGGGCGTACGGTAGAGTGGGACAGATATATCATGACATATGTATGTTAGAAAGAGTGAGATAGCTTATTATGATTGACAGCTGAGAACGGTTAGCCTTGAAATATTTGAAACATTATATTATTATAAAGTACACTATCTTCGTTAGACACGAGAGCGAAGCGGACATCGGAATTTTTTATATTGATGAAGCTTTTATCTTTGAACTGTATCATAGACATAAAAAGTGCTTTCATATTTTGTAGCTAATGCATTTTATCTATTTACATTCCGGAATCGATTGAAAGTAAATTTACAACTCTATAAATCTATCTTTCTGGTGTTGTCTGGCGGTTTTTTAGCATTTTGTTTTTGTTCAATGTGAATTACGTGCGTACTCTATTTCTGCGTTTCCTTTTACGTTTTCTCTAATTTCCAACTTCATACATTTTATTAATTCGATTATTTTGTTGCCCTATTTCAATTGTAAATTCTAATGTCCTATCCACTCTTGCGCACACTCATTACCGCGCGTATAATGCCGCTAGATATGTCCGACGGCCAGTTTCACCGGAACACGTTTTAAATCATAATTCGAACGCTTTTTTTTTATAAATTTAGAACGTTGACTTTATAACTTTTTATTTTGTGAGGCTCATGTTGTGTAAGGGAGGCTATTCGGCCAGTAGCTAATGAATTGTGAAGTCATAGAACAGTAGTTGGTCCATTCCATCTTTGTAATATCGTTAGTTAAAAAAGCGTAGTTATAATTTCGTGGAAAGAGTAACTTTCTATAAATACACATACTCGACTTACTTACGTAATGAATCTATTAAAAAGTACAGTTTTTATAGCAACTATGCAACAACTTCTATCATAACCACATTATCATATTTTTTTTGCAAATACTGCGAAATTGCACGCTAGATTCAACTAAACATTATTTAACAAAACATCCGGGAATACTTCAACAAATTAAGAAAACCTTTTGCAACACTTGCCAATTTGATGACACATCAATAATATACATCTTTTACAGTTAACCAATTAGAACCTCTAAGCTTAATTACTGCATGTCCCATATATCAGCTTTGATTAATGTCTCCCTCTTAACTCTTTCCAAAAATGTATAAAAACATTCATTTAGTATAGAAACTTGATTTCTTTAAAAGGTAAAATATTATCTCGAAGTAATTAATTATAAAGCTTCACTAAATTACTCTGAGAATATTTCTTTAATAGTTTATTTTTAAATAAAAATTAATGGGTTAGGAGCAGCGGTTTTGTTACAAAAGAATGTTCAATAGTTCAATTATAACATAAAAGTCTGTTAAAAAGAGTTTCCATCAGTTATGTTCGACAAATAAGCGAGAATGCTTGCGTGTGCGCAGTTCCGCTTCTACGCGTAGAGCTACGAATCTCGTAGACGCTACGACGTAGAACCGTTACCTTGTCTTACGTCAAAATCTTTTTTCTTTGCTACGAAATATGTACAATTAAGTTAAGTCAAATACGGTGTATTTGTTATGTTTTCTTGCGAAACATTAAGATTTGTAGTTAAATAATGTTTTATCATAAAAGATTAATACCAAAAAGGATAGAAAAAAAAGCTGTCCAACAACCCAACTAAAACGCGACTTTTAATTTTAGTTATTAGACTTATAATTATTCTACTTTATACCGACTGCAACCTTTCTTTCTCAATGTAACTTCTAAAAGAAACTTATTCAAAAACATAAAAATAAAACAAAGGAAAAATAATAAAATGTCCTCTCTATGCAACCGTCACTCTAACCAGCCGGTAACAAATTTCATTCACATTTTGGAAGCGGCGTTCGGCATTTGAATATTCAAATGCCCGCTAATCGTTTTTATTGGTGACTTTACGGCCTATAACGATCACTTGGAATACGCGCCTTTGAATTATCGCTGCGCTCCCGAACTTGACCGAGTGGAGACGATGTTTGAAATTAGAATGTTCTTTTTTTATTATGACAGTTTAAAATTTTAAGTAAGATGTATGGCGGTAGTGAATTTTTTGTGGGTTTTACGTGAAATAGAGTGTTCTGTACAAATTACTTGATGTACCCACTCTTGCTTAAATAAATATTGATAGGTATTTATTCTCATAGGTTATTCTCATAAAACTAGTTACGATTTGCGCGTTAGATAAACAAATTACATGTTACGCTTACCAAATTAATGATAAAGCTTTCTAAATTAAATTTTTAAATGCGTATTCTCAAAAAAACTCGATTACAATTTTTATCAGAAAAGCAATCGACTCAATAGGTTTCGTATCGACATTATAATTTAATTAGATCGAGTTAGCGGCGTGGGCGCAACTAGTATATCTTATCTGTTTTCCATACATGACTCTATAAGCTGCGCACGTGTCTCCGGCTGTTTTTAAAACGAGTTTCTGAATGTTTCTTACACCGAAAAGTGTTTCAAATTGTGCTGCTGTTATCAATGATACTATAAGTAAAAAGAGGTAGGTACCTACATAGGTTATGTACCTAACATTCGATCTTCATAAATGCAGTTTAATGCAGTTTTTCATTACGACATGCCGTCATAGCATACTGTAATGGACGGCATGTTGTAATTACCGGGAGCGAAAAAGAGACAAGATGATACGTAACTAGGCTAATTAGCCAAGTTCTGACGTGCTACTTGCGGAGCTTCTAACTCTTCTTACATATAATATCATTGGCTGGTACTATCTGAAAAGCTCAATTTTATTTGATTTTACAGCATAAATAATATCCTTCATTTTCCAATAATAATTTATTCGAAATTATTATGTTTTTTTATTTTCCAAAAGACAGACAAAGACACACAATAGATAATAGTTTTATTACGCAGACTAAATCGGCAAGTATTAAATTATCAATTTATGTATTTTAGCCTCAGGCAAAGTTTTTGTTAACTATAATTAAGTATTTTATATAAAACCGTGGGTATAGCTTCGGTATAAATATTGTTTTTATTGATTAAAAATCGCACGCTCCGAGCTTCAGATTTTAGGTGTTAGAATTAAATTAAAAGTAGTTTGAATCTTTGATTATTTATATGTCTGGATAAGAGTGAGGTGCGAACTAAAACAAACAAGCCAACTATTTTATGCTGGTGTAAGTGACAGCTACGTCTTACACTCGCGCGACGTCATTGTGCTCTTCTAATGTGTGTGCATTTAGAGGCTAACAGTTGGACGCTATTTTTTTCGACGAGTTCACAGCTTTGACTGTCTATCTAGACATATTTATTTCTTTGGTTTGAATATACGTGTTATTAGTAGACATTCAGACACCTGGTAACGTAAGATCTATTGGGTGACTAAATTTATAGTTATGACAATTATTAATAAATGTTCTTATTTCTCAGTAGCCCGGATGTACGGATGTAGTAGGATTTTGGACTTGAGCCCGGTATTAAATGGCAATAGGCCTCTCTAGTCTTCTGTCTACTCCTTCAGAGTGCACAGTTATGTCATGTACAACTTCTAAGTACCGTAAATCATTTAAGTTATATTGATTGAAAATTAAATAAATAATTACCAGCGTATCATAACGGTGAGCTGACAGATTAACATTTTGTTGAATTAACATTCTAATGTCTCTGTTAGGTATTTTTATATCCTATTACGTATGGTTAGCAACAAAAGTATATTATTATATTTATATTTATTTATTTGTCTTTGTCACATCTCGGGACCCTGGGGTCCCGGACCTTTGGAAGGCGTACGAGGGGCCGAAGCCAAATCGCAGACGCCCGTTAGACGTTTTGAATGAAATGAGGCACCAACCGACGATTATCCCTGTTCGCGCTATGCAAGTGCACCCAAGAAAAAACCCCCGGTTGGTGTAAGACTATTGTAGGATATGGAAACAAAGATATTGGATTATAGGTTTGGGTGGCTAAGTGAACTGGTTACCTAGAGCTGTGGAAAGATTATGACCCCCGCCTAACCAATATTTTATATAAAATCGACAGATAAAATGGCAGGGGGTGACTTGCACACTCAATAATGGGCCCCCGAAAAACGGTCGCTAGCACAAAGTGTCGAAGCGACAAGGGGGCAACATGTCCTGAGGTGCTTATGAGGAGTGGAGAGGTTTATTTATTATTATTCATTTATTTCGGACAGAATCCATATATGTGTTAGTAACAATTTTCTTAAGATCTATGTTAGTAGGTAAATAATCTAATAAAGTATAATTATATTTTTAAATGTCTATTACACTTTCTACAGACAGTCATGTCGGGATGCAATCATTTGCAAAATACTTAGTATTGGTGCTACCGCGCAGTCTTTGTAACAAAAATATTAATTAATAATCAAACTCAAAGCATTTATTTCAAATAATCTAATTAGAGGAACTTTTGAATTTTCAAGTGGTTGGTCAGTCAGAAAGATACAGTTAGTTGTCCATTCCAAAGCGTAGTAAGTTCCAATGGACAAGAACAGGCCAGTTTTGTAAATCAAAATATTTTTACATAAACGATTTCCACTACTTATCTAGATTCAAAATAAGAATGGAATTGTTAAAAAATCTATGGTATTCAAATTACGAAGCGTACCGACGTTTCGTTTTTTGCTGCAGCGAAGTTTGTACAGCCAGCAAGAGAAATATTATATTGTAATACGTTTTAACGGAAAATGATTAATTACACCGAGGTTTTTTTTGTCTATACTGGTCATTTACTCGGGTAAATGTGTTTTTATTTATCCAAGCTTATTGTGAGGTCGTCTTGTCTTGTCAAAGTTTATTTTTCTAGATGTAAGTCTTTGATTTGTATTAATGGTTTTTTCCTTTTTATCAAATACTCAATCTGTCATAACACGGTTATTTGTGTATATTAATTTTGTGTGATTACTGCATTATGGAGCTGTTAACTTTAGCAATTGCAACGGTAATTGCTAATTTGAGCTTTGGCAAATTACACTTACCGCAAAACACACAAAAAAAAACAACTTTTCGTTCAGACTTCTTATTCATTTCTCCTTTCTAAATTATTATTATTGTTGTAAACTTGTTTTTCGTTTTTTGCTGTCACTACTCAAAGTATTGCAACAAAAACATACATGCGTTTAGTACAAAATGGACCTTGACGATATCTCTAATAACTCAGGAATGTGGTTTAATCATAATCTATTGTTTAACTTGTTTGCGGACAACCAATTTTGGTAGCAGGTTTCATTACGTTTCATTTTTGTTATAGATATTGGGTAGGCAGGACCAATCTTTAGCCCCTGCAATAAAAATAGGCTTATGAGCTTTTAAAAAAAATATGCAGTAGGTAAAGCGTGCGTTTGATCACAGTTCTAACCTAACACTTTCGACTCCACCCACTTTTCATAGAACTCATACGCTATGCCGCCATACGTATCGGATGTGAACCCTCCGGGAGGGTTACCGCCATTACGTTTGCGCTAAAGTTAACCATCGCGGACGGTCTATGGTATTAGGTTTAAAACTGTGTTATAAAACACTGTAAAACGAAGTAAAATTGTGTTTTCAGAGGGTCTTGCATTTTAACTTTTTTGGAAATATTTGTAACAGTGAACAAAAAATTTTAAAACCAACGCATATACGAATGAATCTTGTTAAAATATACATCAGATTTTATTTTCACGGTTTATAATGCTGCTATTCGCTCAGAAAAACCTACATTTCAAATGAGCCCTCCGCGAGGGCTCTCGACATCCCATATGTGACTAGGTGAACCCTCCAGGAGGGCTACCTGCACTGAACGTGTTAACCAATTTAGTCGGGGTTAGATTAAAAAAAGTGCATCATTAGATGTTCAATAAGTAGAAAGAGACTCATGAATTTTAAAAAGCGTATATCGTAATTAAGTATCTAGAGGATCAATTACTTAAATATTTCCCATTTTCAATTAAGTTCACATGTAACTAACAAACGAATTATGGCCAAATCAAGTACTTACTTACATGTGACTTACTGTCCACTTTCCAATTGTCAAACAGTTATATAATGCAATCCATTTAACTATTACAACAACATCACAATCAAAACCTATTGTCTATTCTATTATCTATTATGTGTCTATAAAGCCATTTAATAGAACACAAAAAAACTTGCACAAAATCAATGGCAAAGGTCAGAAAAATGTAATTAATCTAAAAAAGATTTAAAACATTAACTTGTGCAATCTTTTATGATACGTAATTAGGATTTAAAGATAAGATAAAAAGATTAAAAGTTGTCATAATCAGCTGATCGGGTGGTAATGGAAAAATAGCTTAGAATTGCGACATTATGGGACTATTTTATCTTTTATTTTGCATTAAGATATATAATATAAAAGAAAAAGACGTTGAATAGCGTAATCAAGGCTTCGTGAAAAGATATTTTTGTGACAAAAGTTGATGAATTTTCCCAAAATATTTTCCTTTGTTGAAGAAAAAATGATTAGTTTCCGTATTTATTAAGGAGCAGTGCCTCGAATTTAAACGCGGATACTACCAATATTTACTAGTAAATTAGCCGATTTTTTACAAATGATCATGTTTCCGCATTTACAAACTGCACTGCATTAGACAAATAAACGGCTAAATACCGACAGTTATTGTGTAACATTGTTGAAATAAATGCACTTTAGAGTTATTTTTTAAATGTAAATGGCAAATTGAATTCATTGCTCTGTATAAATCGTGAAATAATGGAGTTTATAATACGTTTATATTGAAACTAGCTTTTGCAAAAGGTTTCGCCCGCGGGATATATTTTTAAATTAACTGATGAAAGAATTTTTAATATCGGTCCAGTAGTTTTCGAGTTTATTCTTACACAAAACAAAACTTACCTAAAAGGTACTGTTAAGTTGGCTAGTCTGACTGCTTCGTTGATCAAGCGCTACTGCTGAGGTCCTGGGTTCGATTCGTGGGTCGGGCTAAATGTTATTGCCCGCTCACCGAGAGGAGGCCTGTGTCCCAGCAGTGGGAACATTATAGGTTGATTATGCTTCTGATTGGGCTTGAATTATGTTATTTAAAAACTGTTCCCTTTTAGTGGTATGTTTACAGTCTCATAGCAAGCATTCTGCGTTTTTTGAGAAGGAGATAAGCAGCTTATTTGGCTCGACACCATTCAATTATACTGACAAAAAAAAACCTTGATCCTCAAAAAAGTAATGAAATCATTTTTTCAGACAAGCGTATGTATGAAACATATCTAAATTAAATCATTAAAAACCACAACTAGATCGCACCCAATCTAGATTTCAATTTAATCCGTTTCCGCTATTCGCGACGCCATCTTGGCCGCCATGTTGAATCCCGATCAATATTAATAATGCGCGCGCGCATAACTGCGATCGTTTTATTGTTATTATTGGATATTGTTCCTACCAAGGCTGTATCCAAAATGGAGCGGTTCTGCCTTTAAAGTAGCTGTTAGCATCCACAATGGTTTTACTCGCGACGTCAAAAGGACAATGTGGCCCTTAATGGCTGCTGATCTCTATAATGTTATGGCGCGATGATATGAGTAAGAGAAAAGTATATTATTGTTGATTACTTCATTTGAATTGAGCAATAATATGGCCTGTTTGCTGTACAAGCGAAGAAGGAAAATCAGCTGATTTGTATTCTTGGTATTGTTGAGACAATGCTGTGTGGTATTGTTTCCTGTTATCATTAAACTTTAATACTCCTTGAGTTCTCATTTATAAGTTTCAGTGACTGAAACTTTCAATAATTAAACCAGTTTCTGTAAAATCTTGATACTTGAACAAAACTTTTCATAACTAAATATTTTTCTTTTACAACTAAATGTCAAACATGAGATCAATATTTAAACAATTTACGAAATTACTAATTTTGGTACTTTGTTGTTACGACATACGTATCACAAATATCAAGTTTGGAAGGTCTCAGATGGACATTTCGATAATATCCCGTCTCTACACATCACAAATATCGATACATGACATCGACAATTTACAACTGTCAACAGTGTCACATGCTTAGTGAAGGGGGGAGGCACCGATTATCGGTCGAGAGATTAGAAACAAAAATGTAGGTACGCCGTTCAAATGACAGAAATTAAAAATAAAGAGTAACTTGTCAAAGTGTTATGTCAAAATAATTTCCTCATACTAAAATTCTTCTTAAATCTTAACAAAAAATGATTGAATTTTGGAGAAACCTACGTTTAGTGATTTTAAGGGTAACGGTAAAAAACCTAATCAAGGGTATTATTAACTTATATTTTCCTGCAAAACCACAAAAATGATATTACTTAAGTTTTTGTGACGCAAATCACGGTTAATAACCTGTCAAAGCTTTAAAAGGATTATTAAAACAAATTAAATAAAAATACTTCTTAGAAGTGGGTTCTTAAGAAGTTAAGAACCATTAATATATGTGTTATTGTTTTTATATTAATAAGAAATGTATTATTACGTATTGTTGTTATGAACAGTTTAGTTGCTAATAATTTTCCCTAAACTTTTACATTACACATTGTGGTGCCAAATATAAAAAAATAAAACTCAGTTCTTATTTCTGTGATAAAACGAACATTCCAATAAAAAACTGTGTTCATTAAAGCTAATGATTTAAACAGACGTTGACGAAGTTTTTTATGACAATACTTCTAAAACATGTGCTGTGTTATTAGATCATTCACTTATTATAATGTCAAAACCGGAGATACAGCCGGATGAGGGGCTCACAACTCAAATACTTTTATGTCATATTCGTTCAACTCTTCAAAGCGTAAACCGTATTTCAAAATTTTGACATATTGATTTTTGTTTATATAATGTTAATATAATGTTTTATAACATTATTCCTTATTTTTTAAATAATTATCAGAACTATTTCAATCAATCTGCCTAGCCTTTTCCCAACTATGTTGGGTTCGGCTTCTAGTTTCACCAGATGCAGCTGAATAGAAGTATTTTACTTGGAGACACTGCCTATCTGATCACCACGACCACCATTTGACCTGACCATTCAGCTTCTGACTACTCCTAACGACTGTCGAATATCTATCAAATGACAGCCGGGATTGGTCCCGGTTGTCATTTCTTGCTTCCGGCTTGACGTGCTTTCCGAGGCACGGAGGGGTCTCGATATTTCCATATATAATGGATGGTCACCCATCCACGAACCGACCGCGGCAAGCGTAGCTACGCTTGCCGCGGTCGGTTAAGCTTAACCAAAGCCTACCAAAAGGCGAAGTATTTATAGTCGAATAAATTGACTACATATAGTGTATAAGAATTGTATAACAATTTCTATTTATCGACAATAATGACTTTCTAACTGACACACACGAGAAGCCAGTTAAAATCTCGAAGTTAACGGAAAGTTGAAATAACTCATCCAATTACATGTCGGCTACTTATAACGATCAAACATGTAACTGAGAGCCAAACATTTCCAAGTCAACGTCCGAAATCAAAAAGTAGGGTAAACACACCGATTTTGAGACGTTCCACTTACTATAACGAGAGATCGATAGTTATTGTGACCTGCAAGCCGAAGGCCATATCTTTGTATTAGTTTTTAATAAGTAATTGTACACCCAAACCACGTTACCAATTTCGACATGAATACAAGTTTTTTTTCTCGCCTCGCTTCGAGCAATCTCGTTTTCTCGAAAATAGATCTAATATGTTGAATATAATTAATTTCATACCGACTTACTTGATCGATGCGTGTTACTTGATGTGGATTTTTTTTCGAATAATTATTTTTAAATTACAGAGCATTACGTCAATACGGCCAGAAAACGGAACGTTTTTTAACAACAAATTGGTTTACGCGAAATTCTGGTGTTTGAAGAATTTTTTGCCTTAATAATGTTTCGTGTCTGAACTGATTTTAGCTCCTATTTCATTATAAACGTAATTTTATAGTAATAATATGGAATTAATGACTAGACTACATTATCTAGCGTATATTTTATACCGTGATATGTAATTTTACTCAATTTCGGAACGAACTTGTTTGGCCTTTAAGCTCTCCGACATATTTACTTACACGCGTTTCTTTTTTGTTTCAGATGATGCACAGTTATTGGCTGATCATGAAGACTGATTAAAATATTTATTAAGCCAATTAGGAAATGATAACTCCATGAAGTTTCTCCCCAGGTAACGAAATGTGCTAATAATCAATTTTATTATTTCCAAACGATGAAGAGAAAATATAAATTCAAAACATTCCACAGTATTCAGCTAATCTTATTGTCAACAAAAGACTATTGTTTCTTCTCAACACATTGTTTCAATTTAAATTGAACGAAAATGAATCACTGTTATGATTGGACGCTAAAATGTATTGAGTTCAATTCGATTGTTTATACAAAACTGAACGTATTCGTTTGTCTTCGCAGGACGGACTCGTTTCAGGTTGTGATCCTCGAAAGAGTCCAAATACTGCAATGACTACTGCGATGGCTGCTCACCAGGAATCTATCCATGAGAGACTACAGCCAACGCCGGAGGAACCTCTATACCTTCACCATGAAGCGTCGTCATGGCCGGAGTCGTCAGACCACCAGGAGGAGCACAGCACCGACATGTCCCCTTACTACAACATGCCAAAAAGAAACAAGAGAAAAAATTTCAAGCCCAGATGTGCTCCGAACGCTACCGCCTTCTCCGACGACTCCAATGGAGCGAACTGTGATGACACTGGCAGTCCTATCAACGGAAACGATAGAACTACCCCAGAAAACGTTGGTGAATATGATAAGGATGATGGAAATTATGCTAAAATTGGTGTCAAAAACTTCAGTCTCCTAAAAGGTGGCGCAGTCGACCTCAGTAGAAGACTAAGCACTGACTCCAATGAAAACATAGACTCAAATTACCAAAATAGGTTACCGGAGGATAAGAAAGTAGACTCGTTTCAACATTCGTACATACATAGTTTACAAATAAATCAGGGCGCCGAGAGAGAGCGGACCGTCCTAAACTTTAGTAATTTACAAAATAAGACGTTTTGTGCCAAAAATCCTTTTGCTATTTCTCAACTAATAAAGACTAACTCGCCTCCGAGAAGAAGGGACTCGGATTCGGATGAGGATAAGGGTCAGGATATAAATGCAAATGAGAGATTAGAGGAGAACCAAGAACAGATGGAGACGATTGAGACGCAGCAGAATGGAGACGCATCAAATGCTACAAATAGAATATTGAGAGACTATGCTATGAATACCATGAAGGAATTGCTCGGGATATACGGATTATCTTCTAATGAGGTTGCTGATGCTATCAGTGGACAGATTAGAGCGTTAGAAGCTCTTCAAGGTGAGTTCATTAGAAATGAATAAAATCACACATTAATCAAATTTATTACAATAATCTTCTTAACTTTACGACCAAACATTTTGACAACTAGATTATTGTGATTTTATCTATTCTTGATGAAGTCTTAAACTATATTGGTTTTCTAGGTAAACCGTTCACGCAGCTGCCTTTAGGTTTAAAAAGACGGCATGATTCTGGAATGGAGGATGGAACTGACAGGAGTATGAGAAGATCCTCATCAGCTACAGAAGATGAGGGTTCAACTAATATTACACCACCGAAAACACCTGATAACGACATTGAAGCTCAGAGGTAATAAAACAACTTTTAGTTTTATCGCCGTGTCATTTTAGAGTATATAACTAATTCTAATGGTTTTTTCAGACAAAGAGCGTTACAAATAATAAACCAGCAGTCAATGAGGCTGTTCAACAGATCTCAAGGTCAGGAAGAAGATGGAAGTGGTTCTGATGATGGAGAACAAACTCTTGATCTTAGCGTATCAAGAGATACTGATGGACAGGTAACAAATAATAAACTACTTCTTTATTGTGGTCTGAGGAAATATACAAATTGCCCGAAACGTTTTATTTTACATGCAATCGTCATATTTTTTCATATCATCACTTTAGTCTCTTGCCATAAGAAGATTTATTAGCGCTGTATGAGCGAGGCAGATAAAATAAAATACCTATTTATACCTTTTCGAGTTCGAGTCAGTTCAATGATATTTAAATTCTTAAGTACAATTCTTTGAAATTGACAATAATCCGGACATTTGCACACGTATGAATGGTATGCGATTATAATAGAATGTAAAGTTAGATTTAAAAAATGATAAGTATCTGGTTTTTTTGTTAATAAGGAACAATCGGCGACCTCGAGCGCCGCCAACAGTGTTTCGGAGTTTGAGCAACAAAACCTTCTGATGAGGAAAAATTTAGAGGATCTAGCTAATTTACAAATGCAGGTGTGTATTGTTCGATAATGGGTCTGTTTGTACAATAAAATTGTTAGATCAGATAAGAATAGAAACGAGATTATGTAAATTGGCTTGTGAGAACAGAAAATAATAATCGAGATCCGTTTTAGTCTATAAGGAACCGCATTTTTGTTGGTAAAAAACGTAATTGAATGACATTTAAAATAAAACTCGCTTATGCCCAAGAACACGGGCAGTAATTAACTTCAAAATCATACTAAAACTCGATCAATCACAAACTAACAAGAAAAACGGGTATCAATTAAATAAGTACACTTTTTTATTTTAGGGTTTCTTCCAAAAGCAATCTTCGATGGATGCAGACGACTCTCAAGAAAGGAAACTGCAGGCGAGCGGTGAGTAATCGAATTACCAAAAAAATCTTATACGACTGTTTAATTACCTACCTGTATCATTCGCGAAATTATATCGAATCGGACGAACCGTAAGAATTTTATTAGTGTTATTTGACACCGATTACGCAGAATATGATTTATTGGACAATAAAAATATAAAATAAAAACATTCTTCTTATTTATTTATAATCATAATTCGATTTTTCGGATTAGTCTTGTGCAGATAATTGGAGCTTTCACCTTCAATGTTGGACTATAAATTTTAATAATTAAAAGTTTAGATTTAAAAGATTTACGGATTATTTAGAGCGATAAAAATGAGCAAATTACTCGAATCTAGGGCATATACCTAATTTATTCCGGGTACCCATTCATTTAACATCTAATAAAGCAGGTATGACATTTTTCTAAAAAGTGTTATCATTAATTACTGTCTCGATTTAGTGACATTAATGTCAAATAACGATTTATAGGGGGTGTGGATTAAGTTGTTAATAAGTAAAGGTGATTCTAAAGCGATTTTAATAAGAAAACTATCGAAATTTGGTCTCTCAACCAAACGTTTCACGAAAATTAACTGAAAACAGAACAATAGTGAAATCATTTTACGTAATCACTGAAGGAGATCATTTAGTATCTTTAGTTAGTTTCCGACGTTTGCTAAATGTCACTGAACCACACTTATGAAGATTAGCAACAATTAGTATGTAGGTTTCAGAATGTTAACATTAGAACTAAATTGTGAACTAGGTCTTATGTTGTATGATGTACAGCATCTATCAGACGCCCCATACATTTGCGTCGAATAGGTATTGAAGTTTTTAACCGACTTCTAAAAGGAGAAGGTTCTTAATTCGACTGTTTGTTTTTTTTTTCTTTTTTTTTTGCATGTTTATTATGAATTGATTTTGATGATTCTTTTTATTAACTTTGTTTGGGTAATTTTTGAGTTTGCTTCAATTCTATTTTTCCCACTTAGTCCGGGATGATGTTATAGTTCCTGCCACTGTTATTTACATATAGCAGTGGTATTCGAATTTGTGTGGGGTGTCACAACAAAAAAGTGAAAAATAAAAACTTTTTACAAAAATAAACAGAAAAATTAAAAATAACTTCAATTTCGGAAGTCGGTGGCAAAAATATAGAATCAAAGACACCGACTTCCGAAATTGAAGTTATTTTTCACTTTATGATTTTATGGGAAAATTGATACATTTTATTGCGATTACTATGTTGGTCCCATGAAGAAATTAGTCCAGTTTGATGGTCTGTTCCACAACCTTAAATTTGACCACACCTTTCTGGTACATCCTGTAGATTAGGGCGATGTAACAGTTATTACTCCTTATAATTCCTCAATATCTTACAAGGTCCCAAGTTATGACTTGAAAGAAAAAGAAAAAAATAACAGTGGCACTCCGGGAGTGCTGACAGAAGTGAAAACTTGAACAATGTTATTGAGCAGGAAATAATGTATCGCGCGTTGATGTCTTTTTAAAGCTGGTGTCGGTAACAGTGTCGCGAAATCAATGGTTTAATCCCATCTCAAAAAAGCCCAACGCGCCTAAATAAATTTTCACTTCAATACATTTTATTTAGCACAGACCAAAAAGCACAGAATACAGTAGATAAAAAATTAAAAATAAAAATCAAATAAAAAGTGTAAAGTGCGATGTGTGCCTTACGGCTGCGCCAAAAAGGCCCAGTTCAATAAAAATGCTAGCAACTATAAGTGCCTGACGCTGGCAACTCGCTGGCTGAATTAGACTTGAAGGCCTACACTTTGTGTAGGTACATCAAATACCTAACCACTTGAGTACCTATACACCTGCGTTATATTGCAATAGCTGCATAAACAATAGGGCTAATGGTTAGACGGAGTGGCTAGAGTGGCTAGAATTGGCTTATGATGTATTCACAGGACGATGTTAGTTCGTGCCTCCAATGACAGGTGGCGCGGTACGTTCCCAGGGATTATGTTGGTACTATAATAGTACACACGATTACATATCAAGCTATACATTTAAAGTATAAACTGACCTCGCATTGTACGGAAATTCTATACAATGCGTGGATCAGCATAAACTGGAAATGTATAGCTTGATGTGTAGCCGTGTGTACCTGGGGGACCGAGCTCTGCTCTGGTGAAAATAAAGATGTTCATGTGTATTAATTCCATGTATAGTACATACTAATTCCATGCTGCCATGTAATTATTCTAATGTCTTTTTTTTTTGGGTGGTTAAACGATTTCGATGAAAGTTGCAATATAGGCGTTTACGGGGGTGAAAAATCGATCTAGCTAGGTCTCGTATTTGGGAAAATTAGTTTTCTCCGTATTTTTACCCGAGCAGAGCTCGGTCGCCCAAAGTTTAGAATACGATGGCTACCTTAGAATAATGACATGGCAGCATGGAATTAGTATGAACTATCCTATATTATAAAATGAGCATTCTCTATTATCACCCGAGCACAGCTCAGTCGACCAAGAACTATGTATATATATTTGTAATCATGTTCTCGAAAACGGCTCTAACGATTTCGATTAAAGTTGTAATATAGGGGTTTAAGCGGGTGAAAAATCGATCTAGCTAGATCTCATATATCTAGGAAAATTCGTTTTCTCTATTTTCACGCGAGCAGAACTCGTTCGCCCAGGTACTTTCAAAATGATTTCCTTTTGAGCTTTGCCACAGTCGGGTAAAACAAATGGATGAATCCCTAGTCTCTAGTTCACTAAACATGGAAGCGAACCGCGTTTTGTGTTTCGACAAACATAACAACTTCTTTTATTTCGTGATGACTCCCAACTCAACACATTTCTTTCAAAAACCTCATTATGAATGCAAACAAGAGCTTAACAGTTAATAATTATGCGTTTGTCAAACACATTGAAAACACACCGTTCGGTATCCACAAAATGCCGCATTCTTACACCGTACCGTGAAAAATAACACAACTCTAATTTATTCTATGATCACTCATTTGGTACATTTTCTGGTTTAATTAACGATTCCACACAAATATTTGGTTATAAGTACAATGAACCGTGGGTTTACAATATTTGTGGTACGAGAAAGTTTGTGAAAATAGCAATAGGTCGACTGTATGATCACTGACATTACACACACGTTTGCCTCCAGGCGTTTTTTGAAGAGATAGTGTGTTGTTGATGACATATCATCAGTAATAAATGAGTGGTGTGCACAATTAAAAGTTACATAGACAGTACAAATGGACAATGGACTTGGCAAACAGTTAGCAGTACCTTCTACCTACCTAAGTATTTTGTTAGTAGTCAGTAATAACATTAAGAATGACTCTTTAAAAATGTTCACCCTTCAGTGTCTGTTTATTCTATTACAAATTAAAATTTCCTAAAAAGATTTGGAATTCATGCATAATTATGATAATTAAATTATAAAATAAATTGAAAAAATTACATATTATCCAATGCTCCAATTATGTCAGACTTAAATGAGGAATTATTTAAATGTCAAAAATCTATGTCAAAATGATTTAATGTCATTATTAACAATTGTAATTCTAAATGAATTCGTCATTTAAATATTCGTCAACGGTATTATAACGTTAATTATCAATTAAGAAAACACCGTGTAAAATTTAATTATTTTAAGGCGTCTGGAATTTTATCATAAATGCGTGGAGCCATACCCAGGACACTTTTTTTTTACTAATGCAGTTTTACATTTATCATTACTCAATTTTTTTTGTACTGACTACGAATTGGAACATTTCGTACCATTGTAATAGGGAAGATGACTGGGTAAAAAAAAAGAAATTGTATTAAGTCAGTCAGTCACATCATAATAGAAATATTAGACGCGTATTTTTTGCTGTAACATATTAATAGAAAATAAGTTATATAAAACACATTAAATTTGGAGAGTAGGGGTCGCTACGTCACAAGTAAGTATAAAATCTACATACTCGTGACGCCATGGCAAATTTTAACCCGCATATATCACCGCAATCTTTTGATTACGTAAAAAAAGAAAAAATACCTGTTCAATATTTTGTAATAATCAACCCGAAGGACATTAAAAAAAAATTGTCGTCGTCCCTACTGACACACATTACATAAATAATTTATATAAATGATTTTGCGGAGTGGTCTATACCAATCTGTGACCTAGGACATGTTATCCTATTATCACTATGACCTAAGCATCTATCCTTAGTGCGTGTTATATACAATTGCGTATGAGGTCCAAAGTTCACACAGCAGGTGCCTCCTCTCCTAGCCCAAAGATGATTGAGTAAAATGATTTTACAAGCAACACTAATGACATAATGTCCCGTTGTAGGCGCTGCTGTTGTAATCATTTAATTAACGGCTGTTTTTGTGAAAAACGGTGTCAGCTGTTTTATGTTTTCATCAAGTCTATATTCTCTGTAGGGTTCAGCAGTGGTGTATAGTAGCAGCAACATTTAGCACAACTGAAAACACTCCTTGTGTTTATAATATTTTCTCAATAAATAGAGCTTTTCTTGAATATTTTTTCTTGAACCACGAATTCCGCTTTTCAAAAAATTGTTTGCCAATTGTGTACACTTAAGGAAAGAAAGATAGAAAGAAAGAAAATATGTTTATTTGCAGTCAACATGACGCAAAGAAAGAACAAAAACACGAAAATAACAATTTGCGGTAAATATGCGTCACATCCACGTAAAACTGCCATTGCTCAGCATAATGCTGTGACCCTATTCGAGACAGAGCCCCAGCGTTGGTTTAAGGAAACTCAGACTCGAGTATCACCATAAATCATACCCAATACTACGTTGTCAAGCGAAAACTGTTTTTCTTTTTCATGTAAAAATACTCTCATTGGATAGACAGTTTAAAATTTTTAACAGTCAATCCCAAACTACAAAAAAAAACCTCAATTCAATTTCTGATCTCTTTCCACTTACTCATAAAAATTACACAACAAAAAATCCTCACAGTTTTAAGTTAACAATCAGTGATCCCTACTTCCCGCGCTTCCCCCAGTAATTGTACAAACCTCGGCGCACTAATCTGCTCAATAGAAGCGAATTCACTCAATTGCCAGCGCGGGCGCAGGGAGCTCGGGGTGACGTTAATAGACGGGCTCTTGTATGTGTTTTATGACTATTTTTAGTTTTTAAAGTGATGGGAATAGGCTAGGGGGAATTATGGACCTGTATGTCAAAAAATATATTAATGAGGACAGTTGTAGGTAGTGTTAAGTAATCTGTAAGTGACTTCGGCTTGAACCCATAATTTTATAACACAACTTAAGAGGTTTAGAGTACCTACACCAACATCTTGGCAGTTTAAGTCCCATGTAGTTAAACGAAGACAATCCAATAGGGATGATAATAAGAAATATTTTTTTGTTCGTGAGGTAGATTATTAAAAAATATTGGACACGTATTTTTTCTTTTTTTACGTAATCAAAAGATTACGGCGATACATTGAGTTAAAATGTGCCATGACGTCACGAGTATGTAGATTTTATACTTACTTGTGACGTAGCGACTCCGACTCCCCAACTTTAATGCGTTTTATCTAAGTCATTCTTTATTAATATGATAAAGCAAAAAATACGTGTCTAATAATTTTTTATTATCTGACTGACGGACTAAATAGAATTTCTTTTTTTTACGCAGGCATCATCCCTATTGTCATCAACTGGGCGCAAATCCAGACTCCAGACTGGTAATGAGAAATTTAATGTAAAATCTCGGTAAAAATTTGGATGTCACCCAGCTCAGCAGTTGCACTAGAGTTCAATAAATTTACCAACGTGACAGACAGTCATTTGTTTTTAAAACTTTACTTTGATTCAACTTATCAATACAATAGAAAATTTAAAATCTCCGCACATATTTCCAATTGTGCCGTTTATCCTGTATACGCGAGGGGACTGCATTAATAGACAAACACCGTTTCCCATTTACGTATAATAGTTTAGTTTCAGTGCGTCCGGTGTGTCGCAGTGATTGTCGTGCGACTCGCGCAGTCACTTGCGACATGTCGCGTAAGCAGGTCACATCACTAGATCGAAGAGCAATGCAGGTCTATTCTGTTAAAATATCATTGTGAAAACTGAAGTGAAGTGAGCTAACAGAGAGCTGTCAAAGTGTGACAGCTCACTTCACTCATCACTGTGAGATTTATACAAACGGAATGAAATAAAATGGAAAGAAATAAAATGGAATGAAATAAAAGGGAATGAAATAAAATGGAAAGAACTAAAACGAAATTTTTAATTCTGTAAATAGGATATCGGAATCACTTGTACAGGTCATATTAAAAAAAATATTAAAAATTAGCTAGATGAGTTCGGCGTTTCCTATCTGACTACTCTGAGAAGAAAGGCCAAAACAAACTCAGAGGTCGCAGTCTCTTTTAAACTCCAGATATATTATGTTGGTAAAATCATATGAGGACCATGTAGATTAGTGTCTTAAATGGTCTTTTGAGGAAAGAACCACACAGATTCGAGTGGACCTGTCCTTTCAGTGCAAGCATTTGTCAGTAACCGTAGAGCTCAACTCAGAACTTAAGGAGCTCAACGAGTCGACGAACAGTACCAAAGAAAGGACTTTTGAGGCCGCATAAACTACTCAAACTGCCAGACCATCATTAAAACTAGCTGAGAAACATAAAAAAATACACATGGCTGCTCTTAAGGTTCCACTTGTCGTCGGCTCGAACTCATTGGTGGCGTGACTAATATGCATGTAGTAAAGTTATTTATTTAGTAAAATAGACGATGATTTGTAACGAAAACGAGCGCGTAAAATTTCATAAACAGACCCTTGAGCGTATAGATATTATGGAAAAACTACTGGATGTATCTAATAAAAATAAAAATATTTGGACTTTTTAATAAATTTATCTATGCACGGTTTCTATTTTGCCATTTTCATACAACATAAATTATTTATTTACGCCCAAAGATGAGTTAAAATCAGTGTTGAAATATGGAAGTTTCGACGGTCATAACTTCCAAACCAATATTTTTTTCCCAATTCTGCTTCCATACAAGGCTAGATAAGGCAAATTGATATAATTTTTAGTTTGAGCGTACACCGTCAAACAGACGAGTAATGAGTATACTACGTTTGTATGGAAGAATTACCGACTAGTGTACCCTTAAGTTTAGGCTATCGGACTTCATGACGGTATGAAGGTCTTTTAGGACCAATTGATGCGTCGCAGCTTGGGGGAGGCCTATGAACTATGCACATCTGTCAGCTAAAATGATGATATAACGTCCCTTTGCGTAGCCTAGCACGTTCCTCTGCCTAGCCTAGCTCATTTCTGCCTTTTGCTTGATATGAAGGAAAGTGGAAGCTAAGGTTATTTTTAACCGACTTAAAAAGGAGGAGGTTCTCAATTCGACTGTATGTTTTTTTTTTGTATGTTTGTTGCGCGATTACTCCTCCAATTATAAATTTATTTTGATGATTCTTTTTTTGTTTTGTAGGTCATATTTCAGAGGTGGTACCATAAAATTTTAATTAACTTTGCTTGTGCAGTTTTTGAGTTAGCTTCAATAATACGTATTTTTTCCACTTAGGATGTGGATGATATGATAAGTTCCTGTCATTGTTACAACATCAAATTCAGTGTTATATTTGAAATTCATTATTTATATTCTAGTTCGCTGGTTACCCACATTGCTTATTTCCATACAGTAATATTGCCAAATTAATCAAAACATCGAAATATTTGACATCTATTTGCGACGTTGCCCACTTTCAGAATAAACGCTCTTAATAAAACTGAAAAAAAACCGCATTCAAATTGGTTCACCCCTTTAAGAGTTACGGTGCCACAGACAGACACACACACAGCAATCAAACTTAAAACACCCCTCTTTTTGCGTCGAGGGTTAAAACATAACCCTTCCTATGGACTTCGCCGTAGTTCGGTAAGAATACGTAAAGGGTCGTAGAAAGCCATTTTGTACCAGTCAAATCATTTTTATTTTCCCATGTTAACCTTAAGCTTATACATAACATTGGTTGTTAATTTAGTCATTACGTTTAACTTCATTAACATGTCTGTCCTTCGGTTTGTCTCGCGAATAAATTCAATGACAATTCATTGGAAATTAATGCTGAGGCACATCTGAAACCGTTTGTAATCATACATTAACATAAGTATGGAATTAAAATATATACATAACTATAATATAATGTATTGAAGATCGTGATTTTATGTATACATTTGTTACTAACTGTGCCCCGCGGTTTGACCCGCATAAGTCTCGATCTCTTAAGAATATCGGGATGAAAAGTATTCTATGTTCTTTTCCAGGTCATGGTCTACTCATGTGCCAAATTTCATCCAAATCCGTTCAGCCGTTTTGGCGTGAAAGCGTAACAAACAAACAAATTCACTTACGCATTTATGTATGACAGCTGTAGCTAACTCATGGCTGATAACGTTGGGCCACCACTGCTCTCAATATCAAATAATTACAGGGATTAATCATAAAGGCTCCCGCAAAACAGGAGCAACGCGACGACGGTGCGACACGATTCTAGTAGAACAATTTCCAATAAATTAGAGTCGCGTCGCGCTGTCATGTCGCGCCTGTCCGCGAAAGCCTTAAATCGAACTCGAGCTCCTTTTGGCAATATTATTTCTGGCAGATGAGAGAAATAACATTACAAGATCCGCAACAGAACTCAAAGAAAAATAAAAGCACTTTCGCATAAGAATTACTCCCATTTATATTTGAACTTATAAAATAAATTATCGAAAAGTGACAACCGATTGTCCGATTAAAATCGCCGATCATTTCATTTCGGTTAGCTTCCCTCTCTTTCTAACTTAGGCAGAAACTATCTTTGTCCTACTCTAAACAAATTGTGTTAGCCGAAGTGTTCCCGAGGCGATAGAGTTATAATTTATACAGAAATCTGTTAATTACAATAATTAAAACGCGTTGTTCGAATGTTTCTCTTGTTTGTTACGAGGTTCATGGATATTTATCGACCTTTTTTATCGGATTATTTGTCGATTGCTCATTGATTTGGGTTCCGCATTGCTAACAAGATATTTTCAAATATTATTTTTAACGCTGTGAGTGACTTCGTCAGTGTGTCAAAGTCAAAGTCAAATAATTTATTTCAAATAGGCCCATGTATGGCACTTTTGAACGTCAAAATTTACAGAATAATATAATTGATTCTAGTCGCCCCTTCCAAAAGGTAGTTTTCGTATGGAGAAGAATTGGCAAAAAACTCCACCGTTACTATTTTAAAATGTTTTACAATAGTTTGTATAAGTACGTATATTAGTTAAATAATTATATGTGAAGACGATGCACCTAGAATAAAATTACTATACCACAATAGGTAAAAAGAATTAAAAATGAAGCAAATGAAGCAATGAAGTGTGAAATTTCGGTTTGACATAAAATATATAGTATGACACTCAACAATACTGTAACTTCCCATTATTGAAAGAATTTTCGGAATCGGATAAGGAGTTCCCAAGATTATCCCCTACATATAAACTCACCTCTTTATGGTATTAATACAATAGAGCTTGAGAAGCTGGTGGCTAAGTAATAACAGCTGCACGGGTCGATCAGGTTAAGCTGCGCTTGCTACGGTTGGTCCATGGATGGGTGACCATATTTACATACCAAGACACCTCCGTGCCTTGGAAAGCACGGTAAGCCGTTGGTCCCGGCTGTCATTTGTAAATCTTTGACAGTCGTTATGGGTAGTTAGAAGCCCAAAAGTCTGACAACCAGTCTCACCAAGAGGTATCGTGTTACCTAGTAACTAGGTTGTGGAGGTCAGATAGGCGATAGCTAGTTGCTCCAATACAGGTATTCAGCTGCATCCGGTTAGACTGAAAGCTGACCCCAACATATTAGGAAAAGGCTAGGCAGATGATGACATAAAGATAAATCATGTTTCTTTTCTGCAATTTTTTTTTGCAAAATAATTACTTTTATGTTTTTATAACGTAAGTAAGTATTGCAGAAAAGGATCTGAAAGAAGACGATGCGAACTTGAAGTAATATTAAAGTACAACTTATTTAAAAAAAACTGTAGAAAATATGCCTTGATTTTAAAACATATTTTATGACTTGTGTGGCTAGACTTGTCGCTCTATGTACTTCAGATAATTAAAAGAAAAATACGGAGTAACAATTAACAAACGCTCCACAACACGATCATGTTTTTACTGCAATGAAGACATAAAACATTTCTCAATACTGGTTAAAAATATACGGAACCACTTCTTTGCGACAACTCGCGCTTAACCGGTCTAAATAAAAATGTACGTGATTACTTACGTATGTTCTAATTTAGTCGAGATCGAGCCGAAACGATTCTAATCGATTAATTAATCCATTCTAATCGATTAGGTTGTTGTACTTTAAATTAGATTTGGATTGAAACGATTTCTTTACATTTACAACACAATTTTTATATGGATTGTATTAATCGTAAAAATCGTTTAATTTGACAAACTAGTTATAGTAGTTGTTAATTATTGCCGTTTTTTATTGCTCAGTTAGTATCCCGTAGCCGGAAGCACTTGCTTTTGATATTTTACCGATTTTTTTTATTGATTCACGATCGTTTTCGAAATTTTCGGAAATCGGGTCGAATTTTTTTACTGACGGACTGTCTTTAATAATTGTAATTAACCGTACTTCGAGTTCCTGTTTTATACAATAATTTTATCTAGTCAAGTTTTAGGTTATTTCCTGTCTGTTTTATTTTGAAATTTATTAATTTATAACTTTAATCTGGAAAGTTATTAAAAAACAGAGTACAGTTTTATAATGATAATGTTCTTCCAAGTAGTCGGGAATATTAATTTTCGTGATGGATGTGACCGGACTACCAGTTTACTGGCAATTACAGTATTCCATAAAGGCTTTTATGTCATATTTATATTGATTAGAATTTCATTAAAGGCTCCTGTAGGCGCGGCGTGACGGTGCGATGCGATTCTGGTAGAGCAATTTCTATGGCGTTTTCCTAAAAATTGTTCCACTAGAGTCGTGTCGCGCCTGTCTACGGGAGCCTTAATTGTTGGTGAACAAAATGGCTCTCCCTACTTTTTTCGTTTAGCTTCAATAGCCGTACCTACCATTCAGATGATTAAATATGGTCTGAAAACTTCTAGCTGAATTTTTCCCTCTGATACCATGATTAACTTTTAACCAGGACCTACTGCTGGATATAGGACTATCCCCAAATGGGCTTGGCCTCCACCACATACTTATTAAAATAATTATTGAAAGATCTGGAGACAAATCAGCTTGTCTTCACTTCCATAGTAAGTTACTCATTTCTAAAACGTGGTCATAAAGAAATACACTTTGCCCTTAACCCTGTCCCTCTCTCTCTTTCTCTCTTTTTCTCTTGATCTAAATAGCGGACCAGAAACTATCGGTAATAACATTAATATAACTGTCATTCCTTTCAATATTGACGTAAAACTGTTAAATTATTTAGATCACATCATCAATCCAACCACCACTTTGACAGTAGTAATGACATTACTTGAATGTAATGTCATTATTATTGATATTGTGTGGTCCGTTGAACATAAAATTATAATAATCATTATTAGTACCCGCTAAACTAAAGGAAGTAGGTAGAAAGTTGATCAATTTATCTCTAATCTCACTAATCTACAACCCAGACATCACAGAACTCTAAATCTCCCGGTCAGCATGAAAAGGAAGCGAATCCTTCCGCTATGGAGTTGCTGTACATAGGACAGAGCATCCATTGAGCGGCACATGTGCACATCAGCAGACTTTGGTAATTAACATAGACGCTTGCTTGCGTATCCTCCCGGGAATAGGAACTGTGGAGTCGTTATTTTATCAAATATTTTTTTCCAATTTTCTTTGACCCGCCAGAACAGTCCAAGCAAGAGTTTCTAAATTTAATCTAACAAATACAATTTAAAAAAAAATTACTTATAATTATGCATCTTTGAAAGTGAATCTTGGACATCACTGAAGGAAAACTAGTAAGAAAAATTGGAAAAAAAAATGCTCTGAAATTGCAAGCACGGTGATGAATGCTCGTTTTATTCCTGTCTGACTGACCAAAAAGACTGACTAATACCTAATATTGCTGTCAAATTAAATAAAAACACTTTTCCAAAATGAATCGTTTAGTGTCTAATAATTCATAAGCTCATGAAGATTGGCAACTTCGCAACCTGTAACTATTTATGTGGCATTGTCATTGGAAACCATAATACCTATTGTTATGGGTTTCTGAGCTATACTTACATTGTCCTGTCATTTAAGGTGATAAAGACTATCGGAAAATCTATTGCAACTGGCCGAAATACGACCTGATTTGACCCTTTAAACTGACTTAAAAAAAGGAGGATGTTACTAATTCGAAAAGTTTATTTTATTTAGACGAAACGTATAACAATTTGATTTTACAACTCGAATCGGAATTCCTGACCAAACTTTCGACTACAAAGCGTATCGTCCATATAATTCGCTTCATCTTAAATAAAACCTATCTAAAACTCTCGTAAAGGTCACAAGCAAAAAAAGTATGAATAAAAAAAAATCACACCTCCACGGATTTAATGCGCGTATAATTTCTTTGTGGCACCGCACAGAATGTGAGTAGACGTCATAAAATATGCATTTCTTCGGATGCGTGTGCGTTGAACACACAGGCGTACGTTAACGCACTCCTGCGCAGGTCGAACAGAATGGCGACGTTCCTTTTTACGCACACGAACAAGCGATCACAATAACTCAATCGCACTACATGCAAGTCGCTTTTGCATATTCATTTGACTCTTGCAGTTTCTATCTTTGTATAAAATTATAATGCATTATATGACCCGGACGCGCCTTAGTGGTCGTTTTTATGTTATAAAAGGTAAAAGGTACCTTTACGGTACAAGCTCTTTGCTTTGCGATGTCTATTTATTTTATCCTACCATTCCTGTACACATTTGAATGTTATTTATCCATTTCTTGTAGTTCTTCGCTAACATTTCTTAGAAGTGCCTTTATATTTGATGTTTCGTTTTTAATTCTATTTTTATACAAATCTTGTTTATGAAACCTTGTTACTATCAATTTTGTCATAGATCTTTGTTCAAAATGTATGACATGTTACGAAACTGACAGATACCTTGAATGTCCGCTTGACATTTTTGTGAAATGAACATGCATAAGGTGTATATGTTATTTTTTTCCGCGTATCCTTCAAATGCTAATGAAATATGCATTGTTTTGCATATCAAGTTGAATGAAGAACATTATTTTATAACTGTTACTATAAAAAGCTTTGTAGAAGTTTATTCTTCGGTTGATGATGAAGTAAAAATTACAATTGCTATACCTGTTTTAGACACCATCGATATAAAATCAGCATCATAAGTAATACACAATAAAGACGTGGCCGCCTTAATTTGGCAAGTACAAACATGTCTTCCTACCTTAGTTAACGCGTAATTATAGAAATTACTGCAGTCTAGACCAAGGTCGATAGAATTCTTGTTTAATACCTACATATGGGAACTTTACAATTTTTTGAAGATAGACTATTGAAGATTGAAGAGCCCAAACATGTCGTGTTTCCATATTATGATTTATTTTGAATTGGCTCTCATCCATTTAATATAATTCTACGTTAAGATGTAGTGTCAAATTTAATAGCAGTGGTTACGGATTTTCGAGTTTCAGTGTATAATTTATAGCTTAGAAGTTGTCAGAAGTCGTTCGTTTGTGTGGTGAGTGAGTTTCTTAACTAATTGTCCATAAACCGTCAATTAGCGTTTATTTCATCAGTTAGTTCTGTTTTGTCAGGGTGTTTATTGTTTTGGTCGATTCTCGTGGGTGGTCCAATATTTTACTTTTTGGAAGACACTATACGCTACTATAAGAATTTTTATGAAAACCTTAGACGACGGAAAGAAACCATAAGAATAAATAAATAACGCAACAGGATTAATACAAACGTAGCACATTAAAAAACGATAATTCAAGAACGAAACGCAACAAAATTTCAAAAGATTTATTACAATCTTGATATTTTAAATCGATAATGAGATCCATAAACTAAAGATAATACATACGAGTGGTACCTACACGGAGCAGTCGATATCACCTGCTCGGAAACAAAAAGAATCGATTCGAAATACGAGCAAAAAGTATCGATTATCGCCGCATTAATCCACATAATCGATCCGTGACGTCAAAGCTCGGCGCTCGTCTATCCATCAAGCTGTGGCTCTGTGTTCTCAGCTTTAATTCCTTTTTTCTTTCAATTAGTGCATGTTCATGTAGTAAGGTAGCCCACCTTGTGGACACGTAATTGTCCTTATTACAGTGGTTATACTATCAGTATTTGAGGTGGTAAGTGGGAGACTCCAAATTCTTAATTTTAATTGGATCTATAACGTTTTTATTGGTAGGTGCATCTTGTTTTTCATTTCCTGTGTTAAGAGTAGAATTTTAATTAATAGGTTTTGGATTGATAGTATCTCATGCTTAAATTGGCTACATTATATTTCATATATAAAGAAATTTTATCGTCAAGTTAGAACTCAATGACATACCTCCTGATTCGAATCGAAAAATGCAATTGTCGGGACAGTCTGTTTCTGAATACTCTTCCATTATAATCCCATGAATGACGCGAATATCTTTATATATCGTGTGACCGCATTGCTCGTGACATTTTAGCAGCACAAAAATATTCGATTCGCAAGCCAATTACCTATTTTGTATTGGAAACCACGCCCCGAAGTTTAGACCAGTCAGGTGTTGAGAAAACTGGACGTGCACTTGGCAATATGCGCGTGCGACTACGTTTTATGTCATTCGTTTCCTTCTTTATTAATGATATAATGTTATAGGTTCTGCTTTTCTGCCTTCCTGTGCATTCTTGGGCCAGTTTTCATTTGGTATATGGCATTCTAGCGATAAGAATCTTGAAAAGTTTAATCTTTTCAATTTCATTTTGAAGCAAATAAATTCGTAACGTTTTAAAAAAAGTTCGTTTTAATAAAAATAATATCTCTATCTCTAAACCCACCAAAAATCTATGTCAATACTTTCTTAAAACAAAAACGTCCGTTCTAATTGACTGCTCAAACAAAACTAAAAACAAAACCGTAAAGCATCAAGTGAGACAGAGTAAACAGAACAAAACCAAACAAGATCATGCGGAATCATTTACTCCAATCAGCGCATGCGGCGGACGACGGAGATGCCCGAACAAAGACGAAGATCTACAACGCAACGCAGTCGCATGGTGTGTGACGGTGAATCTCTTCCCATCGACATAGACATTGTTAGATTTATTTTACACTTTATAGGTTTATATGAATCAATAATTATTTTTGTATCAAAAGAAGTTATAAAAACAGTTTATGAAATTGTTTTCCAATGAAAGAAAGGTTAGGAGTATAAAATTGTACAGTTAACACATAAAAGTACAGTTTATCCAGAATTCTGCTTGAGAATTAATACGGAAGTATTGTGTAATGACACAGATATAATTGCACATAAACACACAATTCAGACAGAGATTTAATAATAGATAATCAGTTTTATCGCCATAACTAACTATAAACAAATCAATGTAACAAAACGCGTACGTCATCCGGCGTTACATTGCACATAAAATTGCCATCAACAAACGTAATACGAACAAGTGATCGCCGGTGCAACATATCTAGATCCCTTATCGATCGATGGATCCCGATTTGATCTACGTATGCGTACGTTCATAATTATCTCGGCTCTTTCATCCGCCGACTAGAGTTTACGACCGTCTGCCCCGTGTAAACGTCTGAAATCATATTGGCAAGTAATTAATGATCATTACTAACTTTAATATGGACAATTAACTACACTGTACACAATACATGGCAATTATAACTTAACTGATGGTCTAAATAAGGCGATTCGGAGATCGAGTTACAGATTTCACCGTTATCATTAGGATTTTGATTGACACCTTGACTTTTCGGAGATTAAATAAAGTGGGGCCGGGAATGAAACCTTGGAAAGCCCCGAGGATTTTTGGTTATCTACCTAAGACATCATGAGGAAAATGACACTTTAGAAATATGTAACACTAAAATCATGTGACAATAATGTAGATTATAACAAAACGATTCGAAGATACAGAACAATAAGAATATCTGTTAAAAATATGTACCATCGTTACAGGAAAACGTTAAAACGTATTTTTAATACAGAACACAATAAGAACTGATCCTTAGAGAAATAAAACTAGACATCGCCCCTTATCTGTACATCTCGAAACGAAATATTGTAATAAAAAGTACTTGGAATATGACAAACGTGTTATACATCGTTAGAAATCATATCACACCCAATTTATAATCATAATTCCTGGACATAAAGGTCAAATTTGGCTACAAAAGATGATTCCAACAGTATGCTCAAATTGGTCATCAATTGACGTAACGCTCCAAGGAATGATATGATTCATCTTGTTTCTGAACAAATTGGGATGTGAGATTCATATTTTTATTCAATTAGATATGCGAGACCTTCCATACATGTACTGTATTCAATAACATTCTCTATCGAAGACTATACATAAGTATTTCATCTTCTGTTTTTGTGGCCGTTAATATTTTAAGTCACAAAACAAGTCTTCGACATCATAACTTGTTAATAAGCTTAAGAATTCTAAGTAGATACTTATACATAGATGATCTCGTGTATGTCAATAGTCAGATCTTTGTCCGTACGTACACCCATCGCCCCGCCTCATTACCTCCTATACGATACAGCCTCACTTTAATGTACTATCACATTGACCGCGGAGCCCAACTTAAGTTGATCTCTCGTTTCAATAAAAACATTAATAAAGTAATCAACATTACATATCAGGTTAAACTGGACATGTATTCCCAAAGATGTTTTGAATTTGCAGTTGGACATACCAAGTTTTTCTTTATACAGTTGTAATAAAGTTGAAGATCATTCAGCATTTGCTACAAAAGCGCAAATAGTTGCGAACACACGTGAATTGGTGTGTGTAGTAACCGCATTTACATTTTAGACATACTTGCAGAGAGTAAATGTCAATTTAGATGGAAGACGGGTACTGATGCAAGAAATTGATGCAGTTATTGAACTCTTGCACGATGATCTGATTGTCGATGTGAAGACAATGGAATAATTAATGAGAGATATCAAATACGTTTTGAAAGTATCCGTTTTTAATTTGTAAAATGATTGGTGATCGACATTGAAGGAAAAGTAGTTTTGCGAATAGATTGATTACAGTATTCAATGGTTATGATTATAGATTGTTCGAATTTATAAACAAGTAGCTAACGGTAGTGTAGCAAAAACTCTGATTCTGATTATAATTGACCGATCACTCATACATTAAGAAACAACGAAATACAAAAACAGTCTATCAGAAAAATAATCTAAAGTGATTCTAGGAAACAGTTTTAAATCCCATATTTGATTGATCTGAAGCATTTGAACCCAATATTCTTCGAACAATAGTCTAAAATCGGCCACACAAATCCGTTTATCTAAATCTTAAGTGACATTTTAATTTCAATTAGTCATAGAACTGTAAAATGTATCCAAAACGGAACAGTACACATTGACATTTATTCGTTTTCCACTTAACTAAATGCCAGAGAAGGATTATGTGGATTCCCAGGCATACTCGGGTCACAGCTGTCTCAGGAAATTTAAAAATTATTGAGTGCACTCACGTAGTTTCGGTTCGGTATCATTTTTTGCCGAAAATAACGAATCGTCTGTGTTTGAGGATAAAATGATTATCATTTATAAATATGGTGGAGGCGTCAGAACGATTCTTCAAAACAGACAGCTTATCTAGAAATATTCCTTTAAAAGGCTACTGCGGAATACTTTAGCAGCATCAAAATGAGTAATGCAAATTACTTTAATAGTATCATGAGATAAAGCTGAGCAATGTGTTACTCTCATCCGTCGGAACTCAAGAATCGTGTGAATTATATCGATTTCGTTGTTTATTTTTTGCCATCACTCAGTTCTGACTTTTTGTTGTTTTTATACGTATAGTCATGATTATTTCTAGAGTCGCGTTGATCTGTATAGTCATTATGTACATTTGTATCCACTTTGTCTGTTTATTTTACATCCTGATCTGCTAAAAAAATGAACCTAGATAGACTGAAACGAATCAATTTTATGGATCCGCTTAGAGTTATTGCTACAATTTGATCATTTTGAGTTGCGGTTTAGCTTTATTTGTTTCTTAGTGATACGATATGCCATTGTTAGCCTTACAAATAAAATTATATAGTACTCCAATATCAACCCTTTCATTATCATCTCTTCGTGCTAACTTCATATTATCTTTTGTAATTTTGCAATCTTTACAAACATCACCGGTGATATACCCATCTTTAACAACAATGACCCCTACAGCATTCAGTTGTCAACAACAATCAAATGTAAAAGGAAGTCCCCACCCGATTTCCTTGGAATCATAAATCCCAGTACTAAGAACTTTCGTTCACTCGTGGTTCCGTTGAGCGAGTTCAAAAACCCATTATATAGGACATTATGAGGAGCCATTGTTTCGGCTGAATGAACCGGCACAATATCTTACGAAATTTCCTAAAAAACCTACCACCGTATTATGGATGTTTATTATGTCCGTACTTATCTGATTCGAACACCCATTGTCTTTTTGGTTCCATCGGTATTTGAAATTTAAGGCGCCACGTATATTTTCAATATTCCGACGATATGAAATTTATATGGGCATGTTAATTAGGAGTACGGAGTATGCTTTCCTCTTCCAAAAAAAGTAATATGTTGCTTGAATTATGAGAATAAAGTAATGGTAGGTTTGTAGGCTCTTGCTATTTTCGAATTACTGTAATCTCCTTTTAAGTTGGGACGTAGTTGTTACTTGATGAACGAAATCAATCGTTTTTATAGTGAAGCAAATTAATTTGCATAAAATCATCTTAACGGGACATCACTTTTTATCGACTTCAATCGCCTTTATAACTTACTCAAGTTAAATCTCAGCTACTTTTTTATTTAATGTTATTAATAGGTATATTGCTTTTGAAATATTTGCTAAATTAAATTGAACATTCATTTCTATATTTCGAAGATGTTGCCCCAATTTTTATTGCTTGTTCGTGTGTTATCACGTATTTTCTTTTTGTTAATAACCGTGTTATAATTTACTATTTTTGATAACTGTCTTATTTGGTTCTACTCTTATCTGTAATCTCCATAAATTAGAGGCAATAAACACGGAGTAATGTCGATGTACAATTGTTTTTCTGTATTCGCACTATCGCCGACAAGTCGTGAGCTATTAACTCCGTTACATCCAAATCTATTAGGGCTGCTAGACCAAAAAACATGTTGAGATTACAAAATTCTTGCTGGATGACCAAAGTCATCACGATTATTGCCAAAATTTTCTTTATTTTTCAAACTGAGTAGAGTTTGAAAACAGAATAACCGAACAAGAAAACGACATGCTCTGAAACTTGCATGCGTAATAGCTCTTATATAAAAGTGTATATAGCGGTTTCTTCACAAATGTCACCAAAACATTATTTCGCGTGTTTAGGGTTGGCGAAATTATACACATAATTTCGCCAACCCTAAACACACGAAGCAAGTGTACCCTCATTCATTAATAATAACTTGCTCTCACTAAAACCCCATCCGTTATTACAATCACGATTCATGCACGACTTATGTAACACACAAATTATCTAGCTACATGTTAACATCCATTGTGTTCTCAACTCTAATCTACATAAGTATAGGTATTAATTCGTCTTTCAAAAACGATTTTGTAAAAAAAGCGACGGTATTTCGACATCAACGTCTCAAGTTTAATTCTCTTTAAAACTTAACACGCGAGTTTTCAATACAATACACACGTGTATGTCTTGTAATCATGGGTGGAGAAGTGTTTTGTCGGTGGACAAACAAGCGCAGAAATTAACTGAAGTAACTGGACCAAACCTCAGACCAAAGAAAAAAACCAAGACATCGCTGCCGCTGTCAACAGTAACGTGAAGCCGGTTTCGTAAATATGTGTGCACTTAGTGAGGTGTAGTTTGATTGTAGCGTCATTGTAAATGATTGTAATGCTGCGGCCACACCAACGGGAAATGCCGTTGATTATCGCGATGATGGACGTTAATCGTGTGGCCCCAGCATAAGTGTGCGTATGAGCACGTATGCATATAGCGGAGATGTAGTTTTGGCATGCTTCACTTTATTGTTCGCAGCGCTGTCTCGATTTTTTATTTGGTCTGAGGACCAAAAATATATTATCCTACTTCATTCATAGGTATTTTTCAAACTCTTTAGATACCTACTTTTCGCTCTCAAACTTGAGAATAATTTACAATGCCATGAATTAAGTAGGTATTAAAAACTAACCATGTCGGGGCACTAATCGAAAACTTATTTTATTCGCAAAATCGCGAACTCATTTATCAAGCGCATTAAACTTAATCTTAACCGTAGCATCAATAAGAGACGCTTCAATTTCCCAAATAAAAATTTCAACGTGTTAAACAAGTATTCTCGATCCACACATTCGTTTCTATTTAAAAGATAACATCGTTCGTTTCGTTAAAAAACGAATCGATACACAAAAACAGTTTCGTGCACCAGTGTACGTAGACGAAGAGTCAACGATCACTCACAATGGGCCGCTCCGCAGTGACTAGGAGAAAACATTGATTAATTACCATAATAATTTATTTGATACTCCAAAACTTGATACGGGGAGGGGCCGCTTATACAACCCGCCCGATGTTTAAGTTGTTCTTGAACTAAAAACTTCTAACTATGAAGCGTGTAACGCAAACGTGCACGAGACCAAACCAAAAGACTCGCTAGTTTTAAAATATGATGAAAACACTACATTGTTCGTTTGAATATGATGCATGGAGGTGATTTGGCTGTTTCAAACAAAAGAATAAGTTTGACGGAAAAGGAATGGATGAATGTATCGTTAGTTATGATTGTTTTGATATGTATTAGCATAATATAGTTTTTTGTTTGTATCAACGTGTTTTTCGTTTTTGTTAAGGTCTGCTCTCTGCGTTGAATCACTTGGACCAGGCACGGAAGAATTCTTTGCAAACTACGGTCGACTACTCCAGATATGTTAAGAGGTATAGCTACTGAAATTATTCTTTATATAATTTAGCTGTCACTTTTTATAGTGTACAGTGGAGCATGAATTTTTCTCGTGATCAATTTTGAGTTATTAAATTGTTATCAGAAGTCATGATGACGTGATGTGTATTTTTTTTGCTCTAATACACATGGATATTAATTTGTGTAATGATTTTTAATAAGTTTTGTACGAATGAGTTTGTTTATACTGATCTGAACTCAGATGGGAACAGTGACTCTAATGACTAATGAGTCAATGAACAAAAAATAATAAGATCACATACTTCATCAACTAACACAAAAATCCTAAAGTTGTATTACATAACATTACTGGCCCTGAATGCTCCTATGATGTAGATAACCCAAATATAGTGTATATTTCTACTAATCTTCTGAATTCTTGAACAGGTACAGCTCGACTCTGGAATGTGGCTCCTCATACTGCAAGGACCTGGGCTACCGGGAACACTTCCACTGTATGGACTGCACGGCTAGGGTCTTCTGCAAGAAAGAAGAGATGATCAGACACTTCAAGGTAAGTCCAAGAAGCAGTAGTGAGATATAATGTACAAAACTTGCAATACGTCTGAATCCCATAAATGTATATGTATCCCTGCTTAGCACTAGGACCATTGTTCATAAACTAATTACGCTTGATACTATAATATATTTGCAGTAACAGTTGCCTGTCTACATTTCTCATTTTCTGTTCTCTTTTCTTTTTATTCTACAATCTTGACAATATCTCTAAATCTCTTGTCAATAATATTATTATTTTCTAAATCAACATCAGTAACGTCAATATGTGATTCCTCTAACTAACCAAATCTACTTTTCTTCTCAGTGGCACAAGAAACGGGACGAGTCCTTAGCCCATGGCTTCATGAGATACTCTCCTCTGGATGACTGCTCTGAACGATTTACCGACTGCCCCCACAACCGCAGTCAGACTCACTACCACTGTATACAAGATGGCTGTGATAAGGTAAGCTTTTATTTTATCATCATTAGCATTGTTTACTTCATCTCTATTACTATTTTAATCAATATCATTATTTTGATTTTTTTTTTCTTATTGATCACGTTGGCCTCCCGGTGAAATAGTTACAATGGACAATTAATTTTATCTCATTCGTGGCTTGATTCATTAAAACATATATATACATACAAATAATTTTCTGGAAAAAAAAAACATTATTTGTGTCCATTTCACTACCTCTTGGTTAGGTCAAGTTAATTTATTCAGCAGATAGTTTTGACAAAATTAGTTGAATTTTGAATTTATCTTGTAGATGTTCGTATCTGGACACTGAAACAGTTTCTTGGGGTTTTAATTTTAAATAATTTAGACTCGACTGTGTTTATCAGTTATTGAAAGGATGCACTTCATGGTAAACATATTAGTGATTTTAGAATGATCACACAACTACAAAGCCAGGAAGCCCATCCTCTAGATATAATCGGTAACTCGCTTACTGTAGACACGGGAAGTGATGTATTGATCTCATTTGGAGCTATAGAGCTTATAAGCTCAGTATCTTCAGGTCAAACTCTTTGTTTTATGTATGTATAATAAAACACTAGCTTTTGCCCATGGTTTCTCCCGCATGGAGGTCGGAAAACAAGCCTATAAAAAACCTTCTCCATGAAAAAATACATAGACTATGTGACATGTATCGGTCAAACGGTATTGGAGTTTATCAATTCCATATATAATATAATAAATCCATTTTTATTTATTTATTATTAGTAAATAAAACACACCTTCACATACATAAAAAAAGATAATAAATTTATTATTGAAATCCTTAGAACGGCCTTTCCTTTGTTGTCCTTTAACCCAACACTATATAAATAATATTATATACGGATAACGAAGTTTCTAAGTATAAATATTATGTTGATCCTTTTAGCGTTAGTTGCTATCGAATTAATTGCTTGTCTTAGTACTCATTTCTTCATAATGTCATCAATATTTAAGCCAGTTATTCAAGCGTTGCAGAGGAGTCATAATAGCGAGCCATACGTAACTGTTACCTTGCAACTTTTTCCAAGGTTTTATTTCACTTATCGGGAACTTATATACTTACCTTTGTATTAATTAGAGATACAATAGCCAATTAATGATTCAAAGAGGCTGTTTAGTAAAACAAATGACATGCAGTAACTTTCACATAGAATCTTGAAGTGTGAACAATTATCCGATTTAAAAAAGTGTGAATATGACAATAAAACCATAAATCAACATTTAATTTACGTTTCTTTACAATGTTTTTTAAATCATCATTTGATTAACCTTTATCCACCTACGTTGGGGTCAGCTTCCAGTTTAATTGTATGTAGTTGATTACTAGTATTTTACATAGAGTGACTGCCTATCTAACCTCCACAACCCAGTTACTGGGTAGCACGATACCCCTTCGTAAGGCTGGTGTTCAGACTTTCTGGCGTCTAACTACCTAAAAATATTAAATCACTATGTGTCATTTGATATACTTTCTTCCCCAGGTATATATTTCTACATCAGACGTGCAAATGCACGCCAATTACCACAGGAAGGACTCTGCTATCCTCCAGGAAGGATTCCAGAGGTTCAGAGCCACTGAGAGCTGTGCTGCTCCTCATTGTGTCTTCGCTGGTCAGAGGACCACGCACTTCCACTGCAGAAGACCTGGTTGTACCTACACCTTCAAGAACAAAGCTGACATGGGTGAGTATGGTAAATCTGATAAAAGTTTTGATTTATTATGATTACCTAGTTATAAAAAATATGACACTTTAATATCTCAATGAGAAGTAATATAATCATTCTCCCGCCCTCATCCCAATTCATTTGGAATCGGCGCAGCGTGCCTTCTCGGATGTACGTATCCGAGAAGCCGCCATATCAGTAGTCCTTTCTCTCCTTTCCATTCATCGTTTCTTTGGTCTTCCTCTACTCCTATATCCAACTAGAAAAAAACAATAAAATATTTTTTATAAACAAAATTAGTTTAAGTTAAAACAATTGATGATACTTACTTTCACTCAAAAATGTTTGTGTCCTCAATGTTTTTGAAGATCTCGCAACAATCCTAACCCCCATAATTAACTCTTCACAGAAAAACACAAGACCTACCACATAAAAGATGAAGCTCTATCCAAGGATGGCTTCAAGAAGTACATGAAGAATGAAGCCTGTCCGTACCGCGACTGCAGGTTCAGCAAGACGTGTAACCATATCCACTGCATCAGGCCTCATTGTAACTATGTGCTGCATTCCAGCAGCCAAATCTTCACACACAAGAGGAAGCATGAGAGAAAGGAACAGGAAATGAGTTTTGGGTAAGTATTATTAAGGATTTACATTTATCCAGTATTTTCAATCCAGTGCAGAATCCAATAACTCTGGATCGATATAATAAGACGAAATTTAACACTACAATTCTGTAGCATTCAGTATTCTGCGCAGTATTCTATATCAACATAAAATTTCATCCAAACACTGCTAAATTAATACCTTTTTAACAGTCTTCGGATATGCACTATCCAATAGGGAAATTATAACATGAAACTATATTTTGTAAGCAAAACAGAGGTGGGGGATCATGCCAAAAACCATAGCAACAAGGACGGCTAATAGCCCAGGATGAGCAGTTTAAGCCACCGCTATTGTCACTGTTCCATCGTCTGCCTGATAGCAACACGTCTTATTAATAATACAAACAATATTAGGAAGACAATAATACAATGTTGGGTTTAATAACAGCAAGATCGCAGTTTAATAAATATTATAAGTTTTCAAACGAATGTGTACAATGAACGTCCATTGAAATTGAAACAAAATATTTCATGTATAAAAAAATTTCGTACAATGTCCACAAGTTGGTACAAAAAAAAACATATTAGTTGTATAGTTCAAGAAAAAAAAAACTTTTTGTAACGAAGCAAAAAGGGATGATGGGAACGGTGGCAGATGGCGTTTCATAATTGAAAGAGATAATAGCATAAGTAACATGCACTTAATCACGTACGTCTTCAAGTACTTAGCAACTAAATCACACATATTTATTCCGAACACATATCTCATCATGAATGACATTGCCACTAATTCTGAGTCACAATCTTCAATTACAAAATACATATTGGGAATACCATACTCACTAAATAATAATATCCCCCTGACCGAATTTCGGTCGCGGCCAATCTTAACGGACACAAGCCAAATTCTAAGGAGGTGATATATTACAGTGCACAAATGTGTGCGCTCCCTCATCCCTCACTCATAGTCCGATGGGACAGCAACCCAAGTGTCATACCACGAACTTCCAAGTTCCTGGTTATTACTGAGAAATTCCTAATGGAAAAACCGAATAACACTTAGCAATGAAAAACCAAGAATCTCGTGTTAAACAGTAGTCCTATGAGGCAGTCAAATCATTACTAAATCGAATATTGTTATCAACAGGCTTCCAACATCGGTGATTCAAAGCGCACTGATGCAGCAAGGTGCAGATTTAAGCATGTATTCTCCTGGTGGAAATCTTCATATTGATGATGACATGTCCAATCCAATGATGGATTCGGACTACCCGCATCCATTCGTGAGTAGCAATTTTACACTTAGTCGTAATAATGAAGTGATTATTGTATGGCATGACGTGGCAGGAATCTAATTGAAGGATTTTATGCCACTCAAGTTTTGTTAGAGTTAATAGAGCCATATTATGATATTGAGCGGTATTATTGACTATGAGAGCACAAAAGTTCATAGCAAACTTAAAAATAAGCTGAAAGTAGATCAAGAGACCGATTTAATTACGAAAAAAAAATCAATGAGTTAATAAAATTACAGAATCCAGCGTTAGTTGAAGAGGCATCAAGGAAGTACATAGAAACTTTCAATGGAGCTAAAGAGGCTGAAGACAAATGCAACAAATGCAGCGCTTTCAACAAGCACTACCACTGCTTAGCTGACGGCTGCAAGATGGCTCATAGGTAAGCTTTCAATACTCCAACAAGATTATTCTAGATTCAGTCGTTATCCTATCTACCCTCCACAACCCAGTTATTGGGTAACACGATACTCTGATGACATACGTAGTTTTATTCTGGCTTTACCTGATGAAATTACTATTTACTTGATGAATGTTTTGTAATATTTATATTTTCGTATCCACAGCTGCCACACTACCATGGTCAAACACGTTATGGAACATGAGCAACAGAACCAAGTAACTGACGCCTACTTTATGACGTATACGCGGCACAACCCCTGCGGCAACTCAGCCTGCCAACACATAAGGGACATCACCCATTACCACTGCACCTGGGAGAACTGTGGAGCAGTCATCCTCTCATCTGAAGAACACCCATTCAGGCGTCTTGAACATCATCGCCAGCATGCGATTCTGAGCCCTATGTCTCCGAATTTAGCGTCGAGATTTGCTCCGAACTTTACGCCGCAATTGTCGGCTCAGTTGCATCCAAATATGGCGGCTCAACTTGGTCAAGTGCCTAGTCTTCCGAATCTTCCGCCGAACTTGGCGCAGCTTGCTCAAATGGCACCAAGTTTGTCTTCACAACTAACGCCTAACTTACAAGCTCAATTGAACCTTGGACCTAGTCCTGGAGTAGTTCCACAGCATGTGAACCCATCAACCTCACTAGATGAAATGTTCAGCCGGAAAAGAGGAAGACCACCGAAGAACAGGGTGGTGGAAGTGTGGACTGATAATATTACTCCTCAAGCCGTATTTACATCGTTCAAGTTACCGAAAAGTAACCAGCTACCACCGATCATACCTTCGCCGGTAATTCCTACACTTGAGGAATTTCCTGTAAGTATATCCTACGTTTTAACTCTACTAATTTAAAACTGTTAATTTTTTAAAGGGTTCCATTACTTATATTCTTTTCTCTTTTCACAGCGTATAAAATTCCAGCACTTCGAAGTCTTCACCAGCCCTGACACCTGTTCATCGTCATACTCTAGCTGTCAGCTCCGCTTGACACGACTCCACCTTCACTGCTTCAACTGCAGCTTCGCCGGTGAAACCCATATCATCATGGAAACCCATATGAGAGAAGCCCATGGCGTCAGCCCCCTATTAGAAGGCTTTGACTATTTCACCTCATTCGACCAGTGTGGAGGAAAGAGCTGCTTCAAGAACCAACTACGTTTCCACTTCCATTGTGCTCAAGGCAATAATTGCCCAGCAATTTTGACTCAATACTCAGCCTTGGCTACTCATAAGCATGGGAGAGGAACCCCAGTGATTAAAAGCGAGACAGAACAGGAGAAGCAGTTTGAGGAAGCAAAAGACTATTCATTGAAAGAAAGGGCGTCCGTGGATAGTATTAGTTCTATGAAGGAGCCTAATGAGTCTTTTACGCCTGCAAACTTTTCAATCAAGAGTGAGTTCGAAAGAGAACAAGATAGCGTGTCCGGTGAGTGTCTTTCTGTGCAACTTTATGTAATATTGAATAGTTCATATCCTTCAAATTACCCATTACTTTATTATCCTATCCGAAAATGATGTTCCTTTAATTGATCTTGAAACATTTTTTATTCTAGTAGTAAAAGCGACAGGAACCTTCTACCCATCGTCACACCTTCGCAGTAACACCTCATCACCATCACCCAGAAGCATCTACGATGCCTCTCCATCCAAGGACATCAAACCTCGTATGGATTACGACCAGAAGAAAAACTTTGAACCCCCGAAGGTTACAGGCCCTACGATTCCACCTTCGTGTCACGATCAGACTTGTCCCCTGAACAAGAATTCGACGGGAATGAACCTGCATTACCATTGTCCCCATTGCAGTCAAGCTTATGTAGACTTGAAGCTGCTGTTCAGTCACATGGTGAAGAAGCATAGCAATACAATGGAGCCTGGTCCAGTTGGATTGGCTGCTACTAAGGTGAGTAAAGTTACCTTAAAATAATTATTATACTTTCCGATAAAATTATTGGTTTATAAATACATTAACGGTATCCTTCTCAAAATTGTTTTTGTTAGTATATTATCATGATCTACCTTGATTTCAATGTAAGGTAAGCCTCTTAAAGTAGTTGGTAATGTAGCTTCTATGTTAACTAATTTGGGACTATTATGTTCACTGTCTATAATACTAAAGCCATTGTCTTTTATTGCGTCAATGTCTTCATTTGTTATGTGAGAAACGTTTGGTACATTCAAATTAATATTCCTGGTTTTATTCACATCCTCTGACCTCATGGTTTTACCATTCAACTAAGATTGTATTTTTGCGCACAGGAGACATTGGAAAGGGAATATCCTGAGATTTCCATTTTACCGTCTACTGCATCATCATCGTCGACCAGTCAGGCGCCGTCTCCCAGTCATAGCCAGAGACCTCCAAACCCTGCTGATCAGGTAATAAGTCACTTCATATAAGGTTTTCTTATTAAGATTCTACCTATATAATACCTCAAATTGCTTAACGTGATCCGCTGTTATATCGAAAATACAGCAATATTAATTATGAAATAAATATATTTATGGTTAAGTTGAGGATTAATGTTATAAGCTGTTTGACGAAAATACGATTCCATAAAATTTTCTCAACAGAACAAAATTACAAAGTTATTTCCAAACCAAAAATAAATCGCTGGTATTAAAAAAAAAATACTTCTAATAATTGATCATGAAACTTTGCATAATAACTCGACTAACTATAAAGCAAATACTATGTTTTTTATTACTACTATTTTCCTCGTAAAAAGAAATTACTTAAACTACTGGCGCCTTGGAGCCTTCTTCCCACCGCTCAGTCTCGCTCTCAATCAGTCCGCGAGCAGTATCATGCGAGTGAGATAAGAAGTGAATTTGAGCTGAGGTGTTATAGACCCTTATTATCTTCAGATTCTTAGAAAAATCCTCAGAAAATCAGACACAAGAAATTGTCAAAATCGTTGCGGCATCATGACATTTTGTAGTTAACACTATGATAAAGTGTTTCTGATTTTTAAAGCGTCAATGCATCTCTTGTCTTTTATCAAATAAATTCCAAATTGTTTCTTTTTTCAATTCTACCATAACTTTGTCATCTGATACTAATTTGCCATCTGGTCTTCTAGGTTCAGGCAGTGCAAAGCCTGCTTCTGCAGCAGTACTTAGCAGGTGGCAGAAAAGGCAGTCTTCAGGAACAGTTGAAGATGCAGCAGCAATATACAGCATCCCTGGCTGGTCTTCCAGGACTGGCACAAGTCGCATTATTCTCTCAGGGGTAAGTAGATCGATTGTCCAATTTAGAGCTTTCAAATCCATTTTTGATATTCACCATAATATTTTTTCTAGTTAAATGCTTCTTCTTCCGTTTCTAATCCCTAGACTGATTACTGCTGACTAGACAATAAATTCATGCAAATTCTGATATAAAAAAGTAGGTCTGGCAATATCAAATTCAATTACTGTGAAACAGGCACTTATTATTTTTATTTGTAAAGATTACATTTTGTTTAAAGCTCACTGTCGTTTAGCATACTCATTCTTTCTTTGATTCCGATGTATGAAAGCAATATATCACCTGTCTCAGAATCAGAGGCCCCGGGTTGCATTCCAAGTGGAGTCGATTAAAAGAGTGTCCGTGGAGTTTCTTGCCCGTTCTTCTCCATAGGTACCTACTACGCTTTGGAATGGTCAACTAGCTTAATCTTTCTAACTGACCGACCCCTTGACAATTCAAAAGTACCTGTAATTGGTTTATTTTAAGTAAATGCTTTGAGTTTGAGTGTCTATAATCTAAGTCTGTCGCCATAACAACAATGTTAACAGCATTGTTGTGTTTCGGCAGTTAGAGGTAAGATAACCAGTTCCTCTTTGGTTGAGGATTCCGGGTGAAGCTCGCTTCCACCTTCGACCTGATCATCACTCGCCATCAGGTGAAATGCAGGACAAGAGGAAATCCGTTAAAAAAAGAAAACAACAAGATACTTATACTCATTTTCTTGTTTCCAGTGGCTCCCCATTCCCTCTATACCCAACAATGCTGTACCCTCCAGAGTTGCTGTTGGAACAGAGTCTGCTTCAAGGTCACGGTCTTCCACCAGGTCTGGAAAAGGAGGCTGAAATGATAGCCAAGACGTGAGTAGAAATATTTTTACAGCCAGAAGTTATCAGGGATCATTTGTTATGCTATACCGTGTATTGTTCTTTATAGAAGACATTTCTTTCATTGTTATATTATTTTAGAAAGCTAGCCTTTTGAATCAGTTTGCATGCCTTGAAAGCTTTCTCGTTTATTATGCCTTGTCTCTATGTACTGTTAGGACGTTCAGCCTTAGTTATTTGGGTTTGCATTACCGCAATGACTCATTTGATGTGATCGTAACTAATGTAGAAATTCTCTCTCTTTCTTTCTTTTCTGTTTATTATTTTTATACTATTGTAGTTTTCTATTCATGTTCTATATCCCCTTCAAAAGTTACAGTTGTCCTATCTTCATTATGTCTCAACTCCATACTAACATTGTGTGTTCCGTCAGCAGGAGAACGCACACGACGCGCGGCCCACACATGCGCGTCATGAAGGACGAACCGATCCCTGAGGGATACCTCCGCTTCCGATTCAACGAGGACTGTGCTTATCAGCATTGTGGATACAGGTTCGTTTGGATTAGTTTTATTCTCTTTATCATCATTTACTGTTATTTCATCACCGCCAGCTAATGCAACATCATTTTTATTGGAAACATGTTGAATTCTCTTTGCAGCATAAATTTTATGTTCATACTAACAGCAAATTGAGAAATTAAATTTTGTATATGCTCTTTTTGCTTATCTGGTCATGAAATCAATTAACAAAACTACGAATCTTCTTTAGCCATTACTAAAGATTTTGAGTATGAGCCGAAGAGTGCAGAAGGAATATTTTACTAAAACATCAACAGTATCTTCTAAATAAATATGTCTATATTTTCAGGGAGCATCAAACCCACTTCCATTGCACGAGGAAGGATTGCGGCTACTCCTTCTGTGACAAGACCAGATTCGTTCAACATACAGCCAGACACGAAAGGTAAATTTAATTCTTCTTACTTTTCCATTTTCTTAAAGAAATTGCTTCATACAAATCTTTCATTTTTCAAGGCTTTGCTGCACTTTGATAAATATTCTAACTGACAAGCTGTGACACTGTATTAATTATATTATAAATGTAGCAAAGATTACTAAAATTTGTTAAGTAATATAACAACCCAAAAAATATTTGTACATCCATTTATATAGTTATATTATCATTTACATTTAAATTGGGTTTCTAGAGGATGATAACACAACCATTTTCTTTTCAGACTGGACACTCTAATGGGCGGAGATTTCCAGCAGTACCGCGCCAATGTGTACTGCAAGCGACCCGAGTGCCCCCACGCTTCGACATTCGGTAATTATTCCGTTCGTACGTACATTAGTATACATACCATTTACTCATATCCTCCTATTAATTGATAATTTTGTAATTAAGAACCAAAGAACACTTAAAACATCCAAATCTGAAATCCCAATATGTCTTGCTGCAACTTCTATCGAAATTTCTATTTGTATCTTAATTAAAGGTTCTTTTATAAGATTGGTTTCATTTGCATTAGTATAAACAAGAGATACAGCTTTTAAAAATACTAAGGCTTTTGATCTGGTAACACATTTTAGTCTCATTTCTCCTTCAAAATTACCGTCCTCTACTAGCTTTTTCTCACCATCAATCTTTACTATTTCTGGTCCTATTTCAAGGACCATCCTAAACTATACTAAATTTGTCATTTCTCTTGCCCATGGAATAGGACAGAACAAGGCATCTCACTTCCACTGCTTGAAATGTGACTTCGTGTGCACCGATACCAACAAAGTGGTTGCTCATCGTCGGCAGCATCAGAAGCTTGACTCTATCCAGGCGGCTGGGTTCGAGAAGTTTCCACCTAGCAAAGGTCAGTTTTCAAATTAAATTATCACTATTTTTTGTTGCAATAGATGCAAAGGGTCCTAGGACCAAGGACTACTGTTGTAAAGAACTCGAGTTTTCGAGTCGTCATTTTAAAGACTCGTCTCAATTATGCAAGATTCAGTGTGCTAAAAGGAGTCGGAGTCTAAGTCAAGCCGAGCCCAAGTCATTTAACAGCCACTCGAGTCTTAACAAAGGACTCGAGTCTTAAAATAAACCCGAGTCTTCAAGAAAAACTGAGAGCATGAAGATGAGATTTGGAGCTCATCATTCATGAATAGATAATAAGTTTAAATTAGTGGTAATGATGTAATTATGCATACAAAAAAAACTGATAAGACAAAATCATTAAAAATCAGCTAAAAACTCTCATCTAAGAAAATTATTAATTGTTTTTAACAAATGTAACAAGTTAACTGACGAATTCATGAAGAGGACTTGAGTGCGACTCGCCGCGTAAAAAGGACTCGAGCTCTCATGTAACATTCAAGAGCTCGTAGAGAATTAAGTTCTCCATTCTTGGAAGTGCTGTTGTAATGAGTCGAGTCTTGTAATTCATGATCCGAGTTATTACAGGACTCAATGACTCGAGTTCTTTGCAACACTACCAAGGACTTCTGCTCAGCATCTATTGCACTTACCACTGGACCAAAGTAATTTAAAATTTTTGTTTTTGTCCCAGGTTGCGGCTACGAGCCTCAATGCATCCACAGCAAGAAACAAACCCACTACCACTGCCTACAATGCGGCTTTGCAGTCCTCGGCCTGTCCCAGATGACGTCACACAAGTACAAACACCAGGAAGCGAACCTAGGACCGTCAACCAGCGGCACCAACTGACCAGAGAATTTTTACAAAAGTGGAATTTGAAAGTGACAAAATTGAACATGGATTTGACTATTGTGAATGGTGTGAAATAAAAGTGAATTGAATAACCCTTTTTTCGTCTGAAATTTAGGCTATTTTCGAAAGTGCCTAGTGTTTTAGGAAAATAAAAAGGAGGAAGGATTTAATGTAGAATTTTTGACTTGACAATTAAATCATACTAGATAGGGCACGTCAATGGATTGTTAGAACCATAAAGACGGTTACCGACGAATTCCCTTACGACGTAAATAAGCCTTTATTCTAAAAAAAATCTATTTAAATTAGTAGAGTCCCTCAAAACTTGTGCCTTAGTCACAGTGAACCGGAAAGAAACCTAGTGGCCAATGTTTTGTGCCAAAACAAAATTAGTTAAAAACTATTGTTGAATTTATTGAAGCGATTTATGAAAAGCGTGGCGTATGTTTAGACTATTTTCCTACAAATGTATGAACAAATAATGTGAATAACCCGTAGGTGCAGATGCATGCATGTTTATCGTGTTTTACCAACAATCTTTGAACAAAACGACTTAAAATGGCAGCTAATATTATCAAGAAATGGTCGTTACTGTTTCAAACTACAGAAATTGTAGGCTTTCCAAAGGCTGTTGGTAAAACAAAGATAAAATTATATTTAAAAGTGTGTATTTCCTAAATCCTGACCAATCTTAGTTGTTAGTTTACATAAAATATTTATATTTATTACTTCCCCATGAAAAAGACATTTTTACGAATAGTATTATTAAATGTAGAACTTCGTGAAATTATTAAAGAAAATATAAGGCAATAAAATTTGGGTTAAGAACACCACTTTGTGCCTAGAGGGTAAAAGTCATGACAATATCATATTTTGAGATAATATCTGATAGAAAAATACTCTTTTTTTTCAAAAATAATAATATCATTTGATGGCCAAAATAACACCCCACTATCAGAAATTATCGCAAAACATATTAGTTTTACAGTGGAAAAAAATATATTTAATAAATAAAAAAATATTTAATAAAAATGGTCAATTCTATAACAAAATACAACTTGTAAATAAGATTAGATTATATATTAAAACATAATGTTAATAAAATGTAATTGTTACAGAAATATTGGTAAAAAAAATATTAATGTATAAAAAAAAATCATTAGGACATTAGTGTACAGAAAAAAAAATCGAGTGCTAATGTTTGTGATTCATGAGGTAGCCATAAAATGCCATAAAACTTTCATTTAAGTAATAATTATAATTGTTTAAATTGTTGCAGCGAAACTTGAGTTTTTAGCTCCTTGTGGAGGTTTTTCTGTTGACTGTCACTTAGAAAGCTGAAGTCTCGTTATGACAATTAAAACATATTTTTATTTCAGTATTAGATATATATTTTTGTCCTTCTAAAATATACCTTTTGCATTCCTGTTTTTGATTCCTGGCATCCGTTTGAGCCATTTAGTTTTTAGAAAATGGTCGACTGTCGACCGTTTTTGTGACCAAAACTGTTTATACCCTACTCCTAGCATGTATCAGTATTTGTAGCATATTAAGCTCTATCCAGTTGTTCCTATATTACGTCATTTTCTTTGAGCATAACTTTATATTTAATTTATATTCTGCTTTCATCTTCAGTAGTTAAAATAACCCTTCTTTACAGTCGGGTAAAAACATCGTTTCTCCTCAGTAAGTAGTTTCATGTGACAGTGTTTTTAATTTATTTAAAACACTGATATAATTTTAGAAAAATAAAATATTAATCTTTATATCTCGTGAAGTTTCTTCAAATTGATTTTATGTACGAAATTTAATTGATGATTACAATGAATATGAACAAGAATCATTAAAAATTCGCATTACTAATAATTATAGTACCTACTTACCTTCCCATGTATTTTATTTTAATCAGAATAGGCCGTGCCATAGAGAATTAGTCACATTGAATTAAGAAATATCTTGAAACGTTTTGGTCTACACATCTCTTATAAATAAAGCAACTAAAGGTTGAAAAATAAACTCTGAATAAAGTTATATACTTCAACATTACCAACTTCGGTGAAGGAAAAATATTGTGAAGAAACCTGGACTTATAGTTAATATAAGTTTGAAATCACCAAACCGTCTTGAGCAAGCGTGGTGATCAATGCTCGTGCCTTCTCTGTATGAGAAGAGGCCTTTGCCCAGCAGTGGGACAATAAATAGCCTGGATAATTATTATAAACTTAGTTTTAACTTTATTCACAGTTTATTAAAGGAATAGATAATAAAATAATTGGCTCTGTTACGAATCGGCATTAAACTCACTATTTTTTGTTGTTTGTTATCTAATTTTATGTTCTCTGTTTTTATTTTTCAATCTCTTTAAGTTTTTCTTTCACAACATTTTTTTTTATAAAAACAAAAAAAAAACATAATTTAATCGCGTATTTATGTATTTTAGAATACGTAGCTTTAATTTTAGTATTCGTTAATTTAAATTAAATGATTTGTCCCTACGAATACAGTATTTTGTCTGCAAGTATTATCGAATGGAGTGTTAAAAACCGTGTTTTACAAAAAAAAAAAAAAAAACAGAATGTGTGTGGTACAAAATGTTGTCTAAAAAATGTTTTACACAATTGTAGGTTGTGTCCGAATTAAATCAGTTTATTTGAAATTGGTATGATTATAGTTTAGTATTGTTTACCTCATGAGTTCTAGGAAATAAACGAGAATATCCTTATAAACTGTCATTTTATTTCCATCTTAACATTTTTTCTACCTTTATAGTCAAACCTGGATTAGCGAGCCCCCGTCGATTTGGGGTCCATTCGGACGGTTCGGGTCGGGGGGGTTCGATATCACTTCAAGACCCAGATTACCACTCGCCATCCTGTTGCCTCTCCGATAAAATTTTACGTACCATTGCCTTGAATATTCGGTACTTTGCCGAATAATGCACAGAAGCTTTACAATTGAAAGAAAGCAGAATGCAAGAGCGAGCGAAGCGGGGTCGATAATTTTAGGAACTCGCCTTACCTCGGATAAATTAAGTATTCTGTTAGTGTATTAGATATATAGGCTCTCATGTCTTGTGAAGAAGGCCGAAAGGGATATCGCGGCTCCTGGCAACATGGCAACTGAAGGAACACAGGTGGGTTTTAGTCAGTAAAAGTCTGACACCCTCCCGTTCCGCCCAGTTGATTATTTCCCACCCAAAAAAAAGGCTCTCAATTCTACATCATAAAATTATCGGACCACGAAGACTCCTATTACAAGAGATGGCGCTGACCTAAAACTGCAATTTTATAACGGCAGTGTACAATGTTAAAATTATCTGACGAATAAAGGCCTCGCCGATTAAAAGTTAAAATGCTACGGAACCCTCAGTGCGTGAAGCCGACTCGCTCTTGACCGTTTTTTTTTAAACTGTCTGTACGGTTCAAGTTGTTCGCAGTAACTAATCTAGGGCTCCCCAAAGAAATGAGTTAGGTTTGGAAATATGATCAACCACTGCATCTAAGTTGGCTTCTAGGTCACATCACAAAAAGACGATCATTGTGCATATTAGCTTATCGATTAGTTACTGTTAGCCTGTATCATCCCACGGCTAGGCAAAGGCCTCGCCCTTTGACTTCCAGTGCTAATGTGGTCCGGTCCACAAGGTCTGGTGATCGATTAGTCTTGCTTAAGGTAAGAAGGTTAAGAGGTATGAGGAACAGGATGTAAAGTTCACTCATCCTCTGTAGAAAAGGGAGGATCTTCCGACCAGACGGGCGTTGTGTTTGGCGGACAACTGTCCAGCGGTTGAAGTCGGAATCTTGTAAATATGTCGATCGCGCGGTAAACTCTAACTGCGCGATGTAGGATTTGTGTGACGTCATGTCTTTTGATGCATAGTTCGTATGTGGTGGTGTAACCGCTACATTGTTAGTTAATCAAAATGGAAATTATTGATGGGATTTTTAATTTATTATTGCCATATAATTATATGCCTTAAATGATTTACTGTAAGGACGTAGACGAAACAGAAGGAGTGTGTAAGGATCGTAGCAGGTGGCGTTCTATAGTTTCTGTCTACCTCCATGGTGAAACGGCGTGAGTTTATGTGTTACCTATAGTTACCAACTATGTTGAGGTCGAATTCAGAAAAAAATCACAACTAATTTTACGTAAAACGACCTCCCCAATCCAATGACTGGCTAACACGATATCGCTTAGTAAGACTGGTTTTCTCCAGATTTTCGGGCTTTGACTACGCATAACAACTGTGAATGATCTTCGAATGACAGCCGAGACCAACGGCTTAACTTGCTTCCCGAGGCACGGAGGGTTCTCGGTATGAAATGGATGGTCACCGATCCACGGACCGACCGCGCGCGACAGGCGTAGCTCAACTTTGATCGATGCGACACGTGCGGTTGTTACTTATCCAAGAGTATATGGGTATTGTTTATTACTTTTATACATACTGTTTAATAAGTAAACAAGATTTAATTATTTTTGCTTTTATACATAATTGTTTAATAAAGAGAAAGGGGTATTTCAGCCAATGCTGATGCTGACTGCAAAGCTCCCGGAAACCGTGGCGCATCGTTTGCGTTGAGCGCGGCGTGGAAGACGCCTGCGAACGTGTCCGATGCTGATGCACTGCACCAGCATGGCAGCGTCAACAACGCCCTGAAATGTAATAAGATTTAAGTTTCTTATTTTGTACAAAATTATTTTTTTAGAAGTTTATTTTCATTTTAAACCTAGGTACTCGACGTTTTATTTACAAAACAAGAAATGTTATAGCTTTTCAGCAAGCATATTAGATTTTTTGGGCTGGAATATGACAGTTCAAAAGTCCAATTCTTTTATTGAGTAATACGCTCGCAAATTCCAACTTGGCATCATTGCTGACGCTGCTCCTAATGTGAGTATGATTGTCAGTACAGGAAAATTGTTCGCTTAAGCTTTATTTTCCTAAGCAAACGTCTAAAAAAATTATAACAGCAGTCATGAAAATCTGTTATTCGTTGCTGCCACTCCATTTCTACAGGAAAAAAACAAAAGGGAATATTTTAGATTTAATTTTCAACTAAGTAACGTTAATAAATTTTAGTTTCTGTTAACTTACTCAGAACAGTTAGGAGTGGCACTGTGACAGCATCGGAAAGAACTTCTAAATATCATCTAAAATGTACCTAATGGTTTTAGTTTCATGAATGTAAACTATCTCACTGTAAATTCACTCGATAATATATGTATGTGGCGGTTGGCATATAAGAGTGTAGGTAGGCAAAATAATGTACCCGATGTACCAAATTATGCACATTTACCAGAGCATCAAGCGGGTTCTGCCTGACTGGCAGAGGAAGACTGCAACTGCGACAATGATGATGAGACCAAAGACGTTTGGGTCGGTAGGCCTATGATCCCTATCTCCAAAATAATTGAAAACAAACACGGAAGTAAAACCGCAATCTCATCGCATTTCGGTCAGCAGGTTTCACTTTTCACGTTAATTAGTAGATTGACCTTTAGTTGTGCTCCTTCTTTTCGTGACCATACTTTTTGTTGTTTTCATATTGTTTGAGGCCAGTAGGTGGCCACGTTGGTTGTAGCATCAGTGGCACTCTTTAAGTCATCCGAGGTGCAGGTGAACGGGCACTTAGGACACTCCAGCAAGTGGGGCATGGTCTGATCAGAAGCACTCGCACTAGTTGGATGGATCAGTAATCCCAGTACATACTAATTTCATGGTAGTATCTCTATGTAGTCTGTGACAGAATGCATAGATGGCGTATAGCTAGCAGCTTCGTGGTTGATCTTTTTACACCTTTTAATATGCTGAATCGTGGAAAGAAACCATAGCGAGATGTAATCTGATGCTAACGCCATCTAGCTACAAAACGGAAAACTTCCTACAGGAGTGGCCCAAGGTTATGTTGATTTATGTAGTTTTGCCAAGAATACAGAAATTATTTCCATTAGTAGATAAGGTATGAATAGAATAGAATTATCTTTATTCAAGTATCGTATGACTCACAAATGATTAATAACTCTTACAACTATATTGGTAAAAACTGACACAAGTAGTGGATTACCGCTGTGATAACCCACGTGAGATGCCACAACAGCGACCCACGAAAGTCTAAGTCTAGTCGAAGTCTAGGGGACTTGAAATCATGTCGTTATGTCGTCAAGTCGTATTTTTTTTCTAAATAGTCAGCGGAATCTAGTAACAATACCATGGATTGCTATAATAAATTGACACGCTCGCTTTAATGAAAAAAAAAATCCAAATAAATCAGGAAGTAAACAGTTTAAAAAAATAAATTAAAAAGAAACGTATGAAACCAATATAAATCAATTTACGAAATCAATTTTAACAATAAATTGTTAAGGTATGATACCTTTAATCTGATACTTTAGAAATTGCCCTAAGCTTTACAGTCTTGGTCTAAGTCTAGTTGTGCCAAGTGCTACTACTAAGCATGAGGTCCTGGATACGATTCCCAGGTTGGACAAATTTGTTGATGGGATTTTCCCATCAGGAATTCCCAGCTGTCATTTGTAGATCTTTGACATTCGTAACGAGTAATCAGAAGCCCGAAAGACTGACAACCAGTTTTACCAAGAAGTATCCAGTAGCTGGGTTGTGGAGGTCAGATAGGCAGTCGCTCCATGTAAAATACTGGTATTCGGGTGCTACTGGTTCGACTTGAAGACCCCAAAATAATTAGGAAAAGGCTCGGCAGATAATGATAAGGTACACCAGTGGAATAAGATCTTATTAAATGCACTTTCTTATAATAATTTTATATTATTAAAAACGTTTTTAAAAATCGATTAAACAATCGGCTCACCCCCTATTACCTGGAACTTTTTTTTATTAACCACAACGGTAAAGCTCCAGGCCTGCATCTCATCGGATGGTAAGTGATGATCAGGCCGAAAGTGGAAGCAAGCTTCACCCGGAATCCCCAACCACAAAGGAACTGGCTATCTTGCCTCTAACTGCCGAAACAACAACGCTGTTAACATTGTTGTTATGTATGGCAACAGATTTAGATAAGATGGTGGTAACTGGCCAGGCGGACTCAGAATAAACCCTGCCACCAACCAAACTTAGCAGAAAATTTTGCCCCCACTGGGAAACAGGTGCTGAGACAGGTGGTGTAACCACTAAACCAAAGAGGCGGACTTAAACATAACGTGCGAAGTGTAAGTGTTGATACTTTAGGTACACCTCTGCCTAAACCTTCCAGGGAAACAAGCAGTTTATTTATTTTGAATAGAACGGCAGAAGCCAGTTACACTACATAAACATAATAATTTATATAACACAATCATGCATTCTTCTCACAAAATTACTAGCATTCTGACAGTATCATCTTCCATTCATTCGTAAACATATCAAAATCTATCTTTGAGTTCAAGAGAGCGTTATTAGCGGGTAATGTCGAGGAATAGGTGACATGACATGAACTGTGCGGCAAGTTGGAACAGCCAGTAAGCGGTGTTTTCTGCCACGTTAGTCTGTGACAAATAGATTGCAGCTTTCATTGTGCAGATCAGAAACATCTATAATGCCCCTAAGAATTTTAAATATTACAGCCATCTGATCGCGCGACCTTCTTACTTCTAGAGAATTATAACAAGCAACCCAACTGGAATTTAGTGGGATGGTACAAGAGAGGATAAAATCCGTACAAGTGCTTGTAAAGATATCTAAGGAATGCTTTTTGAACTTTTTCTAAAGCTAACGCAAACTGCTTATGTTATATTGTCTTCATACCAAGCGGCTTAAAACCAACCAAGTGTATGTCGGACCACGCACAGTCAAGGGTTCCGTAGCCGGGTTGAATATTTACGCTTGCACAGTGTTGCTTTACACAATGTTTTTTTTTTGTTCTGTTGTAACCGAAAAACTAATATTACAAATGTGAAAGTGAATTTGTTTATTTGTTTGTTATGCTTTCACGCTAAAACGGCTGAACGGATTTGAATGAAATTTGACGCACGGGTAGACCATGACCTAGGTTAGATAATAGGATACTATTTATCCTGGTAGTAGATCGTAAATTAGTAAATTATGCCACAGAAACTGTGGCATAATTTAATAATTTACGATCTAAAAGCGGGCGAAGCTTCAGGCAAAAGCTAGTATTCTATAACTCAAAAACTATTGACTTAAATAGCAAGTCACTTAGAAACATTATATATATTTTTTTAATGATTGGATCCAACAATACCCCACTCGCTTATGTACATTGATCACATTCTATCCACCAATAATGACTTTTTTCATAATTTCACTGTTGGGACTACCATTGTTTAGCGGTGCACAGAATAAACCTTCTTTCCAATTTGCATCGATATAAGTAGTGCAATTAATAGTCTTCGAGTAAAATGGTTGTGTGACATCCAGACGGACGAACAGACTGGCAGACGAAGGATACAATGGAGTTACAAGGGTTCCGGTTTTTCCAATTGGATATGGAACCGACCATATAAAAAGGGAACGACATAATGATATGCAAAGAGGGACACTCACTGAATATCAGTATGATATGAGTAGATATACGATACATGACGGAGAGGGTACATCACTCTTGTGATTTATCACCCATATTTTGACTACTGTGTACTATGAGAAGTGTTAGTAAAAAGAAAAACAAGCAGTTCATTCGTTCAAATTATAATTTACGATCAAATTAATCACGATAGCAATTTAAACACTGTAAGTAGGTACACGACACAACTATACGGAACGCGCGACAGTTTCTAAACGAGTTCACTGCTCGACCGCCATCGATGAACTGGTTTATTCGGTCAAACGTTTTAATGTAGACTCTGTCGAGCACCGCTAGGCGGCGCTGGCGTCCCGATTAGCCAAACCAGTGACGTATTTCCGACATATACCTGACACGTATGAAAAGCTACACAAAGGAACAAAGTGTTTCAAAAGCAGCTTTATCGCTTTCAGCGCTTTGTTGCGTTAGACGATTTAATTTAACAAAGCTGTTATTTCCTTTTTAAGCAATAAGAATTTAGTTTGCCGAGTGTTAAGAAAATTGATATAAATTCCTACTACAGTAGGTAATTATGCCTTTTTCTATATAAAGTATTTAATGTGCGAATAACTCTCGACTTTCTTCGGGATATTAAATTGTGTTGTTGTTTTTTTTTAAGTTTAGTTTTGAAAAATTTGACTTAGCTTTTACATAACATCACGCCTGGTTTCCCCGAAGGGTTGGCCAGAGATCACAGTCGTACTGAGGGGGGGCGGCAGGTGTGGTCCGCCTGGGTTCATGGGGAAGCCTCAAAATCTCGAGTGAAGGCCCGAATTAGGCCAAAATATGTTCAGTAACTAAAAGGCAGTTTTTAGTTGCGGGCCTCCTTACGTATACACATGCTTACGAGCCCGGCTTAACGTCATTGTTGACAGTGCTATCTCTTGGTTTTTTATTTTTGCTGAGGTATCACCAAATTATTTAAATGTCTGTATTATTAAAAACTAATTATTCTTATTGAACCACTGTGTATTACTGTGTCACCCAACAAAGGCCCGAAACGCTAACAAGGAGTCTAATTTTAGTATATCAGTTTTCTTAGAAACTAGGTTGCGGAGGTCAGCTGGATCCCCAATGTAACAAAAATACATTTACGTGCATCTACAATAGCCATCTACAGGGTATAACAAGTTCCACCACATAGCCGTCAAATACGCATTTTGTACATCAAACCAAGTAACTTTACATAAAAATAATTGCAGGGAAACGATTTTTAATTTTGTTGGTAAAAATTTCTGTTTACGGTAAATGTAACGCACGTAAAACAATGTCCTTAATGGTGCATACAACGGTACAAGGGTCGTGGTTAAATTATAAAATTTAAAACCAGTAGGTATTCGTACAAACTGAACCCGCGTCGTGGAGCACGGCCCACTGCCTCTCACAGAGAAGAGAAGGCCTGTGTCCCAGCAGTGGGAACGTTGTAGGCTGATATTATTCGTAAAAAAAAACGTCAGGAAAAGTTGGAACCTTCAATATCTCCATAACCAGCAGGTTCCCAGGTATGGTCCATTACAAAGACATGATCACAAAGCCGGGAAGAACAACGGCTTTGTTAAGCGTCTTTTTTCACCCGTTATATAATTCTCCCGCAGGAGCTCGTGGCTAAGTAATAACAGCAACACGGGTCGATCCATCAGGTTAAGCTGCGTATTCCGGGGTTGGTCCGTGTTTTGGGTGACCATCTTTACATACCGAGACTCCTCCGTGCCTTGGAATGCACGTTAAGCTCAATAGCTTAACGTCAGTTTTGAATCTTTGACAGTTGTTACGAGTCGTCAGAAGCCCTAAAGTCTGACAACCAGTCTTACCAAGGGGTATCTTATTATCCCGTTACTGGGTTGTGGAGGTCAGATAGATAGTCGTTCCATGTAAAATAATGATATTCAGCTGCATCCAGTTAGACTGAAAGCTGACCCCGACATAGTTGGGAAGAGGCTAGGCAGATTGATTGATTTTTTTATATTCTCCCGCATATTCTATCATCCCACGAAATCCCTAAGCGAAGTTATTTGTAAGAAAATTTATGATTTATTTTTTTACACAAATTTCTTTGTAGTCTACATGAGTGTAAAAATGATATTAATTTGTAAACGCTCTAAATTTATAAAAAAAAATCTGTAGCATCGTTTAAAGGCTCGTGCAAGCTGGCGCGATATCGCGGGCGCTACAGGCAGCGCGACCCTTGTAGCGCCCGCGATATCGCGCTGGTCTGCACAAGCCTTAAAACATCGTGAGTAAATCTGGACTTCTAAACAAATAATAGAAAGAGAAAAGATTTGATTTTTTGTTGTATGTTTGTTTGTAATGAATAAACTCAAAAACTACTGGACCAATTTAAAAGATTCTTCCACCAGTAGAATGCTGAATTATCATTGAGTAACTTAGACTATAATTTTATAAAGATATCGTGCGGGCGAAGCCCTAGTAGTTAATATAAATCTGAAATCGCAACGTCTTGAGTAAGTGTGGTGATCAATGCTCGTGTCTTTTCTGTATGAGAAGAGGCCTTTGCCCAGCAGTGGGACAATAATAGGCTGGTATTATTTATTATTATTATCATTTATTTGTATTTTGTGTTTCACGAACTGTGTCCTAATAAACGTTATTAATTCTGTTTATTCTTTCATTTAAAAATCTATTACCAGGATCTTGATTTTTTTATATTGTAAATGGGATATAACTCTAAAAGGCCTTAGGTCTGCAGTAGAATTCAATTTAGACTTGAAACATGACAAAGTCCTCAAAATCCATCCATTATAAGCTTTATAGAGACGTCGCTATAATTACATTATTAACGTTGAAATAGAGGCATCTATTAATAGAACCAATTTATATTACCATAACATGCATGTGGTATACATGAATATATGTATGTGTGGGAACCTATATCTTCTATACATATATGCACTATTTGCCAAAATCGTAACATTCCGGATGGGTGCGCCTTTCCATTTGGTTTGCGTGTCGGAAAATAAAATGTATTATTATTTTACTTTTAGATACATACATGCTCAATTATAAAATTTCAGATTATTTAGAAGATAAAAAGCATGGGATTGAACTGCTCGCTCTGCTAAGCCTTGTGATAAAACTTAACATTTTTATTATTTTGTAAAATCATCAAAATATACCAGTTTTATATAAACATTGACATTGTTGAAAATTATATTCAAAATGACATGATTACTTTGTAAAGTATTATATTATCTTAGTTAATTATTGTGAATGTGAGGACTATGTGGATGTCATTATTATTTTCATTTTTCAGTTAGTTTTAATTATGGTCTGGCAGTTTGAGTAGTTTATGCGGCCTACCCAAATGTCCTTTCTTGGGTATTGTTCGTCGAGTTGAGCTCCTTAAGTTTTGAGTTGAGCTCCACGATTACTGACAAATGCTTGCACTGACTGGACAGGTCCACTCGAATCTGTGTGGTTCTTTCCTCAAAAGACCATTTCAGACACTAATCTACATGGTCCTCATATGGCCTGACCAAGATTATGTCTGGACTTTAAAAGAGACTGTGACCTCTGAGTTTGTTTCGGCCTTTCTTCTCAGAGTAGTCAGATACGAAACGCCGCACTCAACTAGCTTATTTTATTTTTTATTTTTTTAATATGACGTGTAAAAGTGATTCCGATATCCTATTTACAGAATAAACAATTTCATTTCATTTCATTTCATTTCAAGCCTCTAATGCTCGAAGGGTAAGCCAGTTATGTTTAAGTCCCATAAAATAGGTGTCGAGCCTTTTGCCATCAACCGGGCGCAAATCCAGACTCCGGGCTGCTACTGAAAAATCCCTGACGGAAAACCCAATAATACTTTGTTCGACCTGGGAATCGAACCTAGGATATCATGCTTAACAGTAGAGCCTGCGGCAACTAGACCAACGAGGCAGTTTTCTTTGCATCATAATCAATTTAATTTGCAAACAAAATGCAATCTAATATGGAAACTTGTGTAAGAGAATAAAGAAAGCCGAAGAAAATTATGGATTGATTTTGCAAAAGATGTTGTGGTTGAAAAGTAACTGCATACCGAGATTAGGGTTGCCACTTCTTGTTAGTCTAAATCCGGGAGAAAAAAATACTACGATTTTTTTATGTTAGCCTGCACTGTCCCGCTGCTGAGCAAAGGCTTCCCCCAAATCCTTCCATGTATCCTTTTCCAGGGCCACCTTCATCCAACCCTTGCGGTATGCGTCTAGGTCATCTCGCCACCTCTTCCTGGGTCGGCCTCGGCGCCGCCGTCCATCCGACGTTTTGAAACTTTTTATTTTATTTTGAACTTTTATTTTCCATTTGAACTTCAAAAAATCTAGACTTAAACAAAAAATGTTTAAACTTGCTCTTTTAAAATTGAAAAACGTTTATATTTCTGCCTTAACATGTTCGTCACTTAAGGTTCCGCAGTAGCCCGCAACTGCGGATTCACTATAAGCTGTTTCTTCCTTTTGTCCATAAATCGAATACTTTAAACAGACGCTTACAGGCAGCGTTTGATACAGGTATGGACAAAACGTAGTTTTGAGTGTCGCACCTCGCGAGTTTGCGACTGTATTATCCAGTAGCACGCTACCGTAGCGGTCGTATAATTGTCGCTACTGGCAATTTATTCCACCAGCGCGCATGAATTAAGAATTCCGAAAGAATTATGTTTGTTTGAAATTCCTTCCGCGAGTCGGGAGATTTAAATTTTCATTGCTGAATTCCGGGAGAATCACGGAATTCCGGGAGAGGTGGGAACCCTAACCGAGATGACAGTGTTTATTGAGATGTGGTGTAGAATTAAATTTATATGTTGTGCAGAGCTCAAATAGTTATAGAGAAGAAAGATCATCTGCCTAGCCTTTTCCTAACTATGTAGGGGTCGGCTTCCAGTCTAACCGAATGTAGCTGAATACCAGTATTTTACATGGAGCGACTGCCACAACATAGGTAACACGATACCCCTTGGTAAGACTGGTTGTCAGACTTTTGGGTTTGTAAATACCGATAACGACTGTCAAAGATCTACAAATGACAGCCGGGACCAACGGTTTAACGTGCTTTCCGAGGCACGGAGGGGTCTTGGTATGTAGATGGTCACTTTCCACGGACCAACCGCGGTAAGCGTAGCTTAACCTGTCCGATCGACCCGTGCGGCTGTTATTACTTAGCCACAAGCCCCTTTAGTAAAGAAAAAAGATATAAAGTGGACTCATTGCAGTAAAAAGACCATTAAATTAAATTTGGCAGAAAATCAGCAATTTTCGAACTTCAAATATTACAATAAAAAATCGCCTGTTCTCGACTCCGGCCAGTTGCTCGCTTAGCATGACCACAATAGATACGGGTTTTGTCGACGGAAGAATAGACAAAATGACGGATAAATAATCACAATCTGTCATTTTGTCTATTCTTGCGTCGACAAAACCCGTAAAAATCCCATTTCTATGGTTGTCACGTGGTCCAAGGCCCGATCTGCGGCAAGTTGGCCGTTGCGACCAAGTACACAATTCGTATCTGTTTCTATAGTTTACCTGGTCCCCGCGACCAATGGTCGTGCCTTCCCTTATTCTTCACCGTTTCCGGAGTTTTGCAAAAACTAACATAAATAAATACATACATTAGGTACTGACTTACGTTGTCTAAATGGGGGTAGGCAAAAACTACAGAACGCCACCTGCTACGATCCTTACATACTCCTTTTGCTTCGTTTACGTTCATACATCTGGGTCATACACGCCCGCCGATTGCGGGTACTACGCATCTGACCTTTCTGAAGAACATCACTAATAAGGTCACTATATGTCCCTCTAAGGTGGCAAGGCAGATGTGAATGGAAATGCCGGGAGGGTCCAAGCGTTTCCACTCACATCTGCCTTGTAAATATATTTGTTACTCTAGCTGTTGCATTCAAGGAAGATTAGAAAAAGATCCCATGGTTGCAACTATATTTTTTGGTTTAAAGAGGGTATCCTATATCCCAAAAAAAAAATTGGCTCAGGTTAAGGCACACAATATTCACTCAAAAACAAAAACATTAAAAAAAAACAGAAATAAAAAATTATAACATATTAGTATTGTGTGCGCCAAATACGCCCAGTTCAGCATAAATGCTAGACAACTACTGTCTGACGCTGGTTTTCAACTGGACCTTATTTTAAGAGGATGTCTTACCGCCGTCTATTGTTTTTAAAACATTATTTTTTATTTTCAAATTTGTTATTTGTGTTTTGTGTTTCACGAACTGTGTCCAAATAAAAGTTTTTCTTTCTTTCTTTCTTTCTTTCTTTCTTTCTTTCTTTACGGATGTAAATTAGTTTTATAGTGTGTGTAAATATTTATATAAAAAAACTAGCGGAACCGACAGACGTTGTCCTGTCCGAACAGCGCCACCTACCACTCCAATCGTATTTTCAAACGATCCAGCGACTCACTCAAATATACACACAAAATTTCATCCAAATCGATCCAGCCGTTTCGGAGGATTTAAGTCACAAACACATTTACAGAAAAATTATATATATAATAAAGATTTTGACGTTTTGACGTTTTTTTATCATTTCTGGGTTTCATAATTAGAATTTGTTCATTTCCCTAATTCCACTGATAATTGCTTTACCTGCCTGCACGTGTAGCATGACCATAATAGAAACGGGTTTTGTCTACGGAAGAATAGACAAAATGTCTGATTGTGATTGTGAATCTGTCATTTTGTCTATTCTTCCGTCGACAAAACCCGTTTCTATTGTAGTGCCACGCAAGTAAAGTTGGAAAGGTAAACCCAAGACAGCGGTCTGATAACCATTTGCACTGGTGTATGCTTGCATAGATCATCTTATAATGCTGTGTTGCCAGGCCTAATTTGTAATTAATTTCAATAATTAATGTTTGCCTTTTTCATCAGCTCATGGACTAAGCTCCACCCTGGTTTTCCTTATTTTTACTCTGTCTAGAATCATTATCTGGGATCGAGGCAGCATGTCTTTTTTTTCCATACTTTTCTTAAGTCGCCATGTCGTTATTCACCCCCTTTCTAGCCATATTATCTTTCACACAGGCCATCCACACCATCCACTTTATATCGGGACGTAAACCACCAAATAAAAATCACCTTCTGTGTCGACTTCCGACCCACCAGTGACATTGGAAAACGCGCGGCGCTTCCTCCCGCGCGGCCTCGACAGATCGATGGCACGCATGCGTACGACCCACCACAGTATTGAATGGGCCCATTCATAGAGCAACTGGTGCTTTCAGAATGAATCTTATACTACGTAGCTATGCCACGCGACGTAGGCGGGGCGGAGGGGAGAGGACCGTTCCAAATACGAAATTGGTTTTGCGATCGGACCCCGATAAGTTCCGAATTCTCATGATTGATACCCTGGTACTGATGATATTCGTAACCGATTTTTGAATTAGAAAAGTTTTGGGATATGATGGCTGGTTGTTAATTTTGGTGATCTTTAATCTAGAGTGAGGTCTTTTAGATCTTCATAAAAACGTAGTCACAATTCTTTATCCTGTAAAAACATCTAAGGGTCACAGCATCCTTGTATAGGTACTGCCTGCGAAAAACAACTTAAACTAAAATAGGACTGCGATCACAAATCCTCTTTTTAGAGTTCTGTACCTCAAAAGGAAAAACGGAACCCTTATAAGATCACTCGTGTGTCTGTCTGGCCGTCTGTCTGTCTGTCACAGGCAATTTTCTCTGAAACTAATGGACGATTAAGTTGGAATATGGTACACATTATGTATTTCTATGACCCAAACACGGATGTGGAACTTAAATAAATGAATTTTGAATATAGGGGTCACTTTTGGAGGGCAAATACGAAAATAAAAGTTTCGCAAACAGTACCGTGTGATATATCAGATGAAAGGGATCTCAAATATATTTTTTATATAAGTTTAAAATGAACACTTTTAAAGATATTTAAGAAAATGGATGAAAATTTACCATTCCCCCCTTATCTCCGAAACTACGGAGCCAACATTTTTGAAAAAACGTACTTTGAATGGTTCTTTACTTATAGATTGCAGGAAAACCTATAAGAAGTCTATGGTCTTAAAATAACATGGTAAATCTCTTAATATTGTGCGTACAAACTTACATTTACAGATGGAATTTGTGGGAGAACATGTTCAATTACAATGTTAAATTTGTTCTTGGGATAAATTTATCCCAACTACGGAACCCTTCATTGTGCGTGATCTGACACGTACTTGGCCGGTTTTTGTCACAGTGTACCTGTTTTCATTCTAACATTCTTTTAGGGGTCTATATTGAACAGATCCATTTCTTTTACATCCTTATAATATAAGAATGAGACTTAGAATGATGAGAAAAGTACTATTACATCACATAAACATAACATAGTATTTAGTTTCATCAATCAACGAAAATTTAAGCTCAACACACACACAAAGCGGCGTGTGGGACGCAGGTCGGGTCGTTTTCTTCGCGTCTCACGCGATCCGACCCGCTCCGCGCCCGACCCGCGCACGCGTTAAGTGTGCTAACATCCATATAAATACAAGGAATTAAGCCCGCCGTACAGCCGTCCCGACCCGCGCCCGACACGCATCCGCCTTGTGTGTGTGTTGGGCTTTAAATAACAATTTTAGGTTTCAAATAAGCCAAAAAAAATAATGTACGTTTAGTTTCAACCGGGCAGTAAGATCCTGTGGTAAAGTCATTCTTTATTTCGAAATTCCAACGGTGTCTCCGCAATTATTTACTTTAAAAACAAAATGAGTTCGCATTCGAATTGTGTGCGCTCACTTGAGTGAGGGTCCAAGTACACTTTACAGGAAGAGCCTACTTATTTAGATATACGCAATATTCGCGATATTGTTCCAAGTAACAGATTATTAATTTTCGAGCAATTTTCTCGCCCTAGTTGGTAGAATTGCTTTACAATTTTTGGTCATTGCATATTCTCATAAAATATATGAACATATATATATACATATATATATACATAATTATATATTGTAATATAAATAAGCAATATTGTGGTTGATAGACCGGGTCGTATCGAGCCAGCGATGTGTGAAATAGATTCTGAATTTCTTATTCTTTATTCTCAAGAGCAGACCTTTGGTCGAAAAGGCTTGAAAGGGTATTTTGCCGCTACGGACCTGAATATAAAAACTCGTCGAATATTATAATATTTATTTCGAATTACGCGCATATTTTATTTTCAACGTAAAATATTTTTCGGTACCTGTTTTTATAAACAAATATGGGGTATTTGAAATGTCATTTAAGTGTTACAACATAACATAATATCTCCAAAGGGTAAGAGAGAGGTATACCTACAGTACACCCACACTTCGCTAGTTTTATTTAAATCCCAAATACTGAATAGGAGGCGACCCTATTGTTATCAACCGGGCACAAATTCAGACTCCGGACTACTGAGAAATTCCTGATGGAAAAACCGATTAAAGTGTCGTAGTGGTTAATTCGAAGCAGTTTTTGGAACGAAGTTCTTTTAACGCAACTTGTAAACTTTCAGAAGTCGTCACGCTAAAAAGTGTTAATACTTGCGACTGTCTTCTTGTATTTCAAAGAGAAATAAAGGGAGAAAGAGGGAACACCGGCAGAAATAACAAAAGAAAAGAGTAAAGTGATTACAGTGTCGTGGGATAAAATTGGACAAATTGGCCCGAGTACACTGCATGAGAGAGAGAGAGAGAGAGAAAGTGTGAATTTATTCAAAATTAAAATACAAGACGGCGACTGCGAAAATTTTCAAATTTTTCGTCATTGGTGTCGTTTTCATAGTTTTCGAGGGTGCTAAAGCCTATAGTGAGGATTAAATGTAATTCCAAGATTACCGCCTTGGTAATCTTGGAATTACATTTGACACATTAAAATTTGTAATTTACAAATTTTTCGTCATGGTAGCTCTAAGATGGCGGCTGCGAAAATTTTGTTTTTGTTTTACTTCATACGTGAGAAGAAACTTCGTTCCTGACTGGGTTTCACCGACCGTACACGTTTTTATTTTTTATTTTATTGATACCGTTCCTACAATATGTTTCTTTTAAAAATCGAGACGGTCATAACTAACCTACAGTTTTCGAAAGGTGAGAACGTTCGTGATTTTCTAACCGCAATATATACATAATCACGCCAGACACAACAGAACGCGACCTGCTACGATCCTTGCATACTCCTTTTGCTTCACATTTTCTTACCACAAATTGTCTACCAATAAGGAACTGGCAGTGGGCCCACCACATATTAAACAGCAAATTTTATTAGAGGCAGATATATGCCAGTGACCTTGAGTGGTTAGCATGCGTGTTCTATACTGAGCTCACGCAACGCGTCGTACATCCAGCCAGTAATAGGACTCGCCCATAAAAGAGAGCTGTCCCAAATTAGAAGCATTATTAATTTATTATACATAAAACAAAAGGTATTTTAATAAAACACATACGCCACAAGATCAATAGTTAAATAACGGTGAAGATTTCAGAAAAATACGCTTGATAGATTTTCCGTGATTCTCAGTTTTTTAACCGCATTAGACATAATTTTACAAATTAATTACACTATGTAATATAAATATAATCTAAAATATTCCTATATTAAGTTATTAAGGGTTTTTCTATCTGAAATTTCTCAGTAGCAGCTTGGAGTCTGGATTTGTGCCCGGTTGATGGCAATAGGCTCGCCCCCTATTACATGGGACTTAAACATAACGGGCGAAATGTGGGTGTGCCTGCTACAGGGACACCTCTGCCCAACCCTTCGGGGAAACAAGGCGTGATGTTATGTTATGTTATGTTAAGTTATTAAGAAAATGCTCTAATTTAACATATATGTTTTCCAAATTATTAACACTACTCGTTTAGACGTGATCTTCAGTATAAAATCATTAAAAGTCGGTTATCGTCGCCTTAAAGCTGCAATTTAGGTCACGTCCTAGATGAACTAGATACCTACGACCCCGGTGACTTTGCATTGGTACACATAGACAATAAGTAATATTTTCACGAACTATTTCTCCCATGTATAGTTTAGTACTACCAATTGTCTTTTGTTTCAGTAATTTTGTTTTTACAAAGAAAGTGTGTTTTCAATGGAAGAAGTCTCTCTGTAACATTTAGTCAATAATGTAGCAAGAGAAACAGCAGCGTCGTCAAAATATATTCAACAACAGTTGTGTCGAATTTGGGTCACGAGATAATTGCGACTTAAGTTTTGGTCTAAATTTAGCTTTGGAGTTAAAGCTAAATTACTTTTAGACGTGAAAATAATATAATATAGTTACCTTCATTGTTATATTGTTAATGTCGCATTCAATTAAGAGCGTTTATTCTAACGTCACAAATAGCTGGCAAATATTTATCAGTTTTGATTAATTTGGCAATATTACTGTATGGGAATATGAAATATCGCTAACTAGTCAACTAGAATTGCATGCCTAATATAAGGTAGATTGTACAAGGATCACCCATATTTTAACTGTTACATCTTATTTACTGTACCTGCAATCCATGCATTTTTTTTTTCAATTTACTTTACTAGAATATTAATAACCGCTTCTGTGGTCTAGTGGTTAGACCACCTGTCTCAGACCCTGAGGTCCCGGGTTTAATTTCCAGTGGGGGCAAAATTTTACATTGGTTTGGTTGGTGATAGGGCTTGTTCTAAGTCCGCCTGGCTATTTACCACCATCTTGTCTAAGTCTGTCGCCATAACAACAATGTTAACAGCATTGTTGTGTTTCGGCAGTAAGAGGTAACATAGCCAGTTCCTCTGTGGTTGACGATTCCGGGTGAAACTCGTTTCCACCTTGGGCCTGATCATCACTTACCATCAGGTGAGATACAGGCCAAGAGCTTCCCTGTTGATGTTAAAAAATAATAATGAATTGCAATTATTTGCATTTGGCATTTGGAAAGTTTCCAAATACTTTTTTTATATCTTAAACTAAATATTCGGTATCATGATATTAATTATTACATTTCTTGATTAATTTTTAGTTCCCTAGTTAGCCACATTTCTTAATTCCATACAGTAATATTGCTAAATTAATCAAAACAGGTAAATATTTGGCAGCTATTTACGACGTTGCCAATTTTTAAGATAAACCTGTAACAGAAACCCTAAATGGACTACGAAACGAAGTCGGCCATAGCAAAGAGCATCCTTGGATGGAGATTTATGAACAACTCGGACCTCATGTGTGCATATGCGGCATCTCTCCGCAGACAATGTCTCACCCATCTTGCGTCACATGCCCTGTCACCTGTGCACTTGAGGATCTTATGACTACGTCAGCGAACGGAGTTCACGTGCCAGAATTTTGCGCTGAACATAATTAGATAGAATTTTCAAATCAAATTTCGATACGCTAAGAACTCAAACCAAATAAAAACGAAGACATAGCGTTGCGAACAAGACAGTGAAGCATGTCAAAAGTACACCTCCGCTCTATGCGTACACGCTCGCACGCACACTTTACAATCAAACTACACCTCACTAAGTACAAACATGTTTACGAAACCGGCCTCACGTCACTGTTGACAGCGCTTTGTCCAGAAAAACCAAGACATAGCGCTGTGTGCGCTGTGTGTGTGGGTGTGTGATGTGTGTTCGGGTGTGTTTGATTATTCTAAGAAGAACAGAATGATAATCTTGTTAAGGTCAAATTGTTTTTTTTTTCTCTCATTTTCAACCTTTCTCCAGACCTAGGTTTAGGCAAGTTTTTAGGGAATCTAATTTGAGCAGACGTTCCGATTCGACTCACCCACTAATACGTAAGATTAGGTAATAATAATCAGTAAATATTTAACTGCTCCTATAAAAACTTAGGGACCTTCTAATGTATGCTTTTTTAAAATTAATGATCCTTTAAAAACTGTTTGGACATCTAATGATGCCCTTTTTTAAATAAATGAAAATCTTAAGTTTCTGGCATTTTCTCACTGTTGATCGCAGAAACTTAGGGTCGGGTTAGGTTAGGTTAGAACTGTGACAAAACGCGCGAGCCGAGCGAGCGAAGCAAACTGTGCCACGGCAGTGCCTGGCGAGCGCTACATCCAAGTAAGTCGTAGTTTATTAACTATTTAGTATTTTTAGGCCCTCGAAATGAGAATTCTTTACATTCATTACATTAGAATAATCAATAGTAGTTTTAGAAAAGCAAAATGGGATTTGTTTGAGGTTCGATTAAATACATGCCATAATATTATCTACGTGAGATATAATACTCTGTAGATGTAATTGAGCCTTCAGACTGATAATAGAGAGGCCATGTCTTGGAAATTTAAAATTATGCTTTGCATCATTGAAATCCTACTTCTATTGCCCACAAACATATTATTGTTAAACGTTTGACATTTTTTATTGACTTCTGGAAGCAATATCGAAGCGAATAATAATGCAGAAAGAGAGATGTTCCTAGTATAAGGTTCTTTGATAAATCTTGACAAAAGTAAGCTTCTAAGATGTAACACCCACGAACTTCTAATAAAAACCCACGCTATAGCGGGTCGTCGTCGTTTAAAAATGTAAAAATATATTATCAAAATTATTAACAGTTTTCAGTGATACTGAAAATTAAAAAAAAATGTATTATACTATATTTACCTATATTTGAGGAGCTCGTGGATAAGTAATAACAGCCGCCAGGGTCGATCCAATAGGCTAAGCTTCGCTTACCGCGGTTGGTCCGTAGATTGGTGACCATTTCTACATACCGACTTAGACTTCTCCGTGCCTCAGGAAGCATGTTAAGCCGCTGGTCCCTGCTGTCAATCGTGGATCTTTGACAGTCGTTACGGGTCGTCAGAAGCCCGAAAGTCTGACAATCATTCTTACCGAGGGGTATCATTTTACCTAGTTACTGGGTTGTAGGGGTCAGATAGGTAAAGTCAAAGTAATTTATTTGCTTCAAATGCGGTTACAAAGTTGTTATCATATAAGTATTCGTGTGCGATGACACATTTCGCCATATTTTGGTATGCAAATATTAATAGTAAGGCTTAAAATTAATTATTTCTAACTAAAGTTGAAAATATTGATTAGACATGAAATTACCTACTTAAAGTAAATCAATTTTCAATTTACACAACACAACTAATTAAAAAAAATGTATATGACACATTTGGCACAACATAAAAATAACAGGATTAAATTATAACTATAACCACTTGATATATTCTAGTCTATTCTACAATGCATTCCTGATGATAGGACCGACAAGAAGTTTTTTTTTAGAAATTCACCTATTGAATAATAACTATGTGAAATGAGCCATTTTTTAGTACTACGCAAAATTTTCTGTAAGGAAGATCAGTCATAAAATTTTGAATTGAATTATAAATAAGTGACGCCATATAATACGCACGTGCGTCAGAATAGTTCGATCCTAGGAACAGGCATTTTTAATCAATATTGCGTGGCTTTTCGTTTATTTGTATTTGTATTTGTTTTAACAAACTTAGCGATTTCATTAATATAAATGCAAGGAACTGTGATAAGGTTGTGGTATTTATACACTGGCCTGCAGGAATCAGTCCAGTCCATATTTAAAATTGCTCATATGTATTTTTTTCTGCTAACATAACTCTAGAAATATCAGAAGAGTTTCCCCAGATAATTATACCATAACGGATGACGGAGCAAACATAGGCGTGGTACACCATTAAAGCAGTTTGTCTGGATGTCTCATTGTTAACTTTTCTTTAATGCAAAAACAAACCTATTTATTTTCATACATATTTCATCGATATGCTGCTTCCAGGTGAAATGTTCATCAAGTGTTATACCAAGAATTTTTTTTTTATGTAATTGTTCTACTATTTGATCTCTATGCGATATTTTAAAGTGGGTATATTTACTTTTCTGTGAAATTAATTATTTTAATATTTTCTACGTTAACTTTTAAAGCGTTGTTATCTAACCAAGTAATAAATTTTATTCAAAGTATTACTTATATCAGACTCGTATGATTCCTCATTTTTGCAATCAATGATAACCGTTGTGTCATCAGCAAACAGAACACAATCCTGTTCTATAGCTTGAGGGAGATCGTTAACATTTACAAGGAATAGTGGTGGCCCTAAGTTGCTTCCCTGTGGAACTCCGAAGTAATTTGGTCGGGGCTGAGAGTTAAAGTCGGTTATAATATTTACTTTGACATAAAAATTTGTGATTCTTGTGATCTGAGTTCTATTTGATAAATAAGATTTGAACCATTCTAGGGCTGGACCTCTTATACCCATTTTACTCAGTTTATCAATGAGAATGGAGTGATTTACGTAATTGAAAGCTTTACTAAGATCTAAAAACAAAGCTTAAGTTGTAACTTTCGAATTGATGTTATTTAGGATGAATTTGACTAAGTTAAACGCTGCTAATGAGGTGGATAGAGTGCGGCTCTCTGTACAAGTGTCAATGAGTGCGAGCACAGATCGCGCGGGGGTCAAGTTTCAGTAATTAAGCAAGTTATCAAGTTTAATTCAAAATTCGATGATTTATTTACGAAGTATTTTCACCACAAATTAACAGTACATCGAAAATTAATCATTTACTGTACCTTTCAAAGTATTTACAAGGTTAACTTGTTAATAAGTAAGATATTACTATCAGCCGATATGATGATAATCAAGGCATCGTACTTCTTAGCAAGTTAATTTTAGGAAGCACTGTGGATTGAAAGAGGATGGGAGTTTTAAGAATTAAGAAAACTGTATTAAATTAAATTAATTTATTAACTTAGACAACAATGATCCATATGCTAGTTGGTGAGATACAAAAAAATAAAAATAAAACTTAAATGCTATGTTAGTGTGTTACAATTATAACTAAGTACTAAATAACAGAAAAACAATATTGAACAAGTTTGGATACAGAAATGATTCGCTCTCATAAGAAATGTTTGTCATCACAGTATTGATATTTGGTTTTATTGCCGACCATTGCCCTTGTCTATTATATAGGGTGTAATAGTAAGGTGTGGTCATTTTTAAGTGTGTGGTGCAGACCAACAAACTGATCAACTTTGTCCTCGGGACCAACATCGTAAAAATAATCAGCCGTCCGATACATTAGGGTCGAGTAGATATCTTGAAGTTTTGTATTGAAAAGTTGATTTTTTACGGTGTTGAAGCTGTTTCTTAAAGCATTAAAAAAAAACTGTGGTGGCATCTACATCGCCACATGCGAACTACGCATCAAAGACCTGATGTCACGCAAAATCCTGACGTCACACGAATCATGCATTGCGCAATTAGAGTTTACCGCGCGAACACAATATACTAAGAATATCCGACACCAATCGTTGGGTAGTTGCCCGTCAGACAAGACACCCGTCTGGTCGGAGGATCCTCTCTTTTCTCTAGAGGATGAGTGAACCTTACACCCTGTTTTTCAAACCTCTAAAAAACAATATACACTTTCTACCTATGTATCAATCTTACCTTCTCTGTCATCAACATGTAATTTTTCCCTAATTTTGTTCCCATTAATTCAAAAGTAAGCAGTACCTAAGCAATTTGTGTCCAATATATTTTTAAAGTTTATATGTACATCACAAAACTTTTAAATCCAGACCCTATTTTAAAATTAACCCACCAATGTCAGCACTCCTCGTAGTGATAAATGACCCTTAATATTTAGTCCCGAGGCATGCCGCACCAGTGTCTGACTGCAGATGAAAAATGGCTTTGGCCTGAAAAATGTCTTTACGGAAATGAATTAGCACTGGCCTTGACGACAAATGAAAGTTCGTGTTATGTTTTGTTATTATCTTGCAAGCATGATGCTAGATGTTTGTCGTTGTATTCTAAGTTTAGGCTTAAATCATTTATTTCTCTTTTTTTATTTAGGCTTCACTATCCCACTGCTGAGCAAAGGGTGAATTATTTCTTAAAATAACTTATAAAACAGTTCCCTTAAAAGTGCTTATTACATCTAAGTAATTATAATGATCATATTTGCCTCTGGGGTGTTGGTGACGTTACAGGGATTTCTTAAGTTTTGTTTTAAAGGTTTCGTAAATAATTGGTAAGAACGGATAAGAAAGTTTAGTACATAAGAGGACGTTGAAACTGACACCGATGACTGAAAAATTGTGTGGAAATCGGTTGTAAGGGAATGAGGAAAACGTACGAATGAGGGTAGTTATAAGAGTAGAAGAAGACCAAAGAAACGATAAATGGACTGTGTGAAAGATGATATGGCTAGAATGGGGGTGAATGAGGAAAATGCTGTGAGAAAAGTTTTGAGTATGAATGAGGATAGTTATAAGAGTCGAGGAAAACTAAACAAACGATGAATGGACTGTGTGAAAGATGATATGGCTAGAATGGGGGTGAATGAGGAAAATGTTGTGAGAAAAGTTTTGAGTATGAATATGAATGGCTATAAGAGTAGAGGAAGACCAAAGAAACGATGAATGGACTGTGTGAAAGATGATATGGCTAGAAAGGGGCTAGAAAGGTGGGTCTCGATAGTCACTATCGAGATGACGAGAAGTATATAAGAAAAAGACATGTTGCACCGACCCCAATTGGACAATTTGTAAGCTAGTTTTTGTTCCAGAAAGCGGCCGTAAATCAGTTAAGGCCCTACCTTGAAAATAAATAGTAGGTTAATGGGCGTGGCTTATTTCCCCCGCCCGCGGGGAGTGGTGGTTCCATCTTCCGCGGTCAGCCGCCAGGTCGCCGCCACAAACTTATCGGCTAAAAGTCGAACTAACGAAATCACTGACCGGAATTTAAAAACGTTACGTTTCTTGTCACTGTCGCACAACTGTCAAGCTAAAATTGTAAGGTAAAGATGGAAACATATCTAAGAAAAAGGTGCGTGTTAAATTTATACGGTTTTAAATCGCGGTTAATAAAACTCTACTTCGGTGTATTTATCATTGCCGGGATATCTTTGATAATTAGCTCATCATCATTTCAGCCGAAAGACGTCCACTGCTGGACATAGGCCACCCTCAAGTATCGCCACTTCAACCGGTTCTGTGCTTTTCGCATCCAGTGGATTCCTGAGGTCTTCACAATATGTGATTATTTGGTATTTTGTTGAAATGTGGTTCCTCAATGAGAAATTTTATGTAAGTTGTCTATAAACTGTTCTCTCCTGCAAATGCAGAAAACCTCAAACGGCGCAAATACCTTAAACGAAGTATATATTTGAGCCGTTTGGGGTTGAAACAATAGGGGTCCGAGTGCTCATCGAGTGGTGGTCGACTCTTCTCGTGACCAGAGGACTGGCCTATTTGTAGGTCAAAGAATCAACATTTCCATCCAACGTGGTAATGCTGCCAGCCTTTTGGACACTTTTCCCATTTCCCAGAGATTCCTCTTTTTTATATACTTGTACATTTTTATATATATTTTGGTGATAGCTTGTAGTTGTAGGTATATCGTATCTAAGATGACCAGTTCAAACTACATAATAAAAAAAATGTGTTTATTTTTTGTTGTCTAGTACATACTACCTGTATCGTATCCTACCTGTGTGTACCATACCTATCCAATTCTGGCGCAGTAATTAAATTCATTTCGATGGTCATCAGTCATTACACAACATGTCAGTAGCTTTAGGGCTATACTTGCCTCCATGTCTATTTCAGACTTTGATTACAAATTTTTATTTTTAGTGTCTTGTGCTGAGTGTGTACGAAAAGTAAATTGTGTCTCAAATTAGTTTTACAAAGAGGAATTAATCTTCGCCAACATCTTATATATTAGGCTTAGGCAACATATACATATATCACTATACTATTAAACGAGCAATATTTGTATATATACACAAATATATATTTTTTTTTTTAAATAATTAATATGGAAATTTAACCCGCTTTTATATTCAGAACTGCGAACATAAAAGACGCCGTACAAAAATTTACAGCACGCAGTTTTTTCTTCCTCCTGTAAAGTTACTTTTTCTATACTTACGAGTTTTTTACTCTAAGACGTCCATATATATATATGCAAATATTGCTCGTTATGATAGTTGAATTATAGGTTTACGGGGGCGAAAAATGGATCTAGCTAGGTCTCACATCTGGAAAAAATTGTTTTCTCCGTATTTTCACACGAGCAGAGCTCGGTCGCCCAAAGCCGCAGTCGCACTTGGTCGAAATTTTGGGCTTCTGACAACCCGTAACAACTCAAGCTTGACTCGAGCTCTGCTACTCTACTATCCTCTTACTAATATAAAATCTCAATAATACAAATACAACTACACTACATAATACATTAATATCGTCCCAAAACAAAAAAGAACACAATAAAATATCGCTCCACGAAAGTCACCCACACAAAACTTACCCAAAAGAAAATAAAACTTCCCACACGGTTGCAAGAATTTCTACGCTTTCACAACCCTGTGGAACCCACACACTGTGAAAAAGGGAAAAAAGCTGTCGATAGCAGTTGTATTGTAAATCAGAGTCGATTTATCACTCAGGTGTGAACAAATACTGATAAAAAAAGCTATAAAATTATGTTATTGTCCTTTTTTAAAGAAAAATAGGATTTTCGGAAAGGAAGCTAGAATATAGAGGCTATATTTAAATGTAAGTTGGTGTCTTGGGCCGCCCCAACACAATCTTGTTAACTTTTTTTTTTCAATACTCAATAATGATACAAACGCGCTCCTAAACATGTTATTGAATACTCTAATATGCCTTTATTTGCTAGCCATAAAGAATTCCTATTTTTGTGTCTTAAAAATATTAAATAGCCAAGGAACTGCGACCAACTTGGATATAACGCTCGCCGTCCGCTGGACACAGTTCCAAGCTAACCTGGGTTAGGTTTGGTCGGGGTATTCTAGCTTATTTATTGCGGCAAACTGTGAGAAAAGAATAGAAAGATAAAAGATGCTCAATAATTTAAAAAAGTGTGCAAGCAAATGATTGAATTGCTTGTGATATTAATTTAATAGTTTTTGCCAGTGGCCCACGCGGATTTCTGAAAATATCCCATAGAAACGTACTACAGGGATTAAAAGTATTATGTGTGTTAATCCAGGTTATAAACTATCTGCGTGCCAAATTTCATCTACATCCGTTCAGCCGTTTTTGCGTGATTGAGTAACAAACTTCCATACATACAAACTTTCATATTTATAATATTCTATTATAATACATACTAGCTTTTACCCGCGGCTTCAGCCGCGTGGAGGTCAGAAATTATCCCTCGAGAACGGGATAAATGAAAATTTGAAACCAAGAAAATTGTAAAAGTACGACCTCCTTCTTAATAAAATTTTCTAACTTTAAACTAATAAAAATATCCCAGAGATTTATACCTCCAAAGGATCTCTATGACTTGCGCAAGTTTTTCTTGTACGTGGTAAACTTTCGCTGGTGTAACCTTGTCCCATGAAAATCGCTGGAAAATTGAGCAAAATTTTTGCCAGACTAACAGAGCCTTTGTAGTAAATGTTTTTTTCTTATAGAACACATGTTTTCAAGCTGTCTAAACGTATTATTACCACTGGAAAGGCCCACTCTTCTACAAATTCCTGAAAAAATAATTAATTGATAATTTTTTTCTTTGAGCGCTTTGCGAAATGATTAAAAAATGGGAAATGACCTTGGTTAAAAGTTTGGAAATGCCCACGCCCCTATTCGATTTAATCCATACTTCCAGGGACACCCTGTATAGTAAGATGACTAGGTACACTTTATAAGAAACTTTTTACAAAAAAAAAAAAACAACCGACTTCCAAAAAATAAAACACTACAAAGTGAAAAATAACTTTAATTTCGGAAGTCGGTGACTTTGATTTGAATTTTTGTTTTTTGCCACCGACTTTCAAAATTAAAGTTATTGTTCACTTTGTAGTGTTTCTTTTTTGGAAGTCAGTTGTTTTTTTTTTGTTTTGACGTTTTAATTTTTTAATTGTAGTACCTACCCCTTTAAAAACTTTAAACCCACCCCATCACCCCTTTTAAACGCCCGGACACATTTGTCCTCGTTACACTTATACGCCACAGGTCATGGTTTCCGAAGAAAAAATAAATCGCATCGCATCGCATTCGCATTTCCCCTTAAGGATTATACATTTCTAGATCATTGTGAAACTAAAATAGAATTAAAGACCATCCTTCGCAAGATTAAATTTTTAGTCTACATTACTTCATTGAATCTAAGCTGCGCGTGGGCACACTCAGCTTATGGCCCACGGCTTAGAAATACATTTCTAACTGAAATAGAACTATACGAGCATTAGGTCACAGAAAAACACGTACAAGAGACAAAAAGTTAACAAAAATTGAATTGAAACGGTTCAATATCTAATCGGTTGACTGAAGAAACTACCAGAAAAGTAATGCTGATAGTTTTCTTCGATTACCGCGGTGTAGTGTACTACGAACTTCCTCTAAAGAGATAAACGGTGTTTAAAGAATATTATTTAGACTTCATGAAGCGTTTGCGAGAGGACATCCGCCGAAAACGGCCAGATTTGTGGAACGACAATTAATGTATTTTGCACCATGGTAATGCACCCCCCATGCTCCATCCCTATCAATGAAGGGTTCCGTAATTTAGATTAAAATATGCCTTGACATCATATGACACTACCAGCGATATAACGGTAAATATACATGACGGCCAAACCGGGCAGCGTGAGGGCAAAATTCGTCACGTAATCAAAACATAGAAAAAAACTTGAAAACGTAAAAGTTTAATTAGAATAATATCAAGTTCACTTTAAGACTGCGTTTGATTAAATTAGATTTTTATTAATATTAATTTATCTTTTGTGTGGATAATTTTCTATTTTATAAATATGAGAACGCTATAGGCTTAGTGAACTGTAGATTTTTTGACCATTTTCTATTTTTTTAAGTACCTGGTATGGGAGGACATACCTACTACTATCACTATTATTTGAAAATATTGTAAAAGCCAATTATTTTGAAAAGAGTGGAGTTTCTTGCCGGGTCTTCTCCATAGGAAACGACCAATTGGAACCGTGCACCTAGCTTCTGACGTTTCATAAGTCCGCCGCTTTTGGGGGGACTTGAGCCCCTTACCCGCCCCCCTGGATCTGCTACTGTTCTCCCATATATTCCAACCACAAATGTAAGTTTGTACGCTCAGTAATTAAATTAAATTAATTAATAATTAATGTTTTAATTTGCCATCTTAATTTAAAACCATAGAATTCTTATGGGTTTTCCTATAATATACTTAATTGTAAATATAGAACTAGTATTTAGAATATTTTTCATTTTTTTTTGGCTCAGTGGTTTCGGAGATAAGGGGGTAGTTGGGGGAATGGTCAAATATTTTCATCTTTTTTCTTAAATTAATAACTAAGTATAAAACGACATATTTTTTTTTAATTATAAAAAAGAAGTTGTTTGAGGCCCTCACAGTAAGCCCTTTTATTTGATTATACATCACACGATACAGTTTTTTTTTCTTTTTTCTAATTTGCCTCCTAAATGTGACCCCATATTCAAAATTCATTTATTTACACAGAAATTTATATGTGTGTACCAAATTACAACTTAATCGGTCCATTAGATTCGGAGCAAATTAGCTGTGACAGTCATAAACAGACACACGACTGATCCTATAAGGGTTCCGTTTTTAGGTTTCCGTACCAAAATGGGAAAAGGTACCACTTATGGTGCCACTCTGTCTGTCTGTCCGTCTGTCTGTCACAGCTAGATATCTCAAGAACTACTAATGCTATCAACTTGAAATTTATAATCGTTTTAGATGTTGTTTGCCCAACTACTTTGCAATTTTTTTTTTTTCAACTTTGATTGAACGGGGGTCTTAAAAATTCGAAGTGGGTCTACTACATGTGGGATATCATATGAAAGAGCGCTATTTGCACATTCTCAATCATTTTTCTTTCTTTTTTTTTAGGCCGCATTGTTTTCGACTTTTGACGAGAAATGTAAAAATAAATACCGTTCCCCCTTTATCTCCGAAGTTTGCATAGAGAAAAATCTGAAATTATTCCATGTGATAGAAGTTTATGTAAAGATTACAGGAAAAATAAAATGGTATATCTAAATAGCACAGTTTTTCAGAAATCATCAATAAAAGTTACATTACTTCCACTTTTGGTCAAGAGATGGCGCTGAACTAAACCTGCAATATTCTACAGCGCAGTGTGCAGTGATAAAATTCTCTGACGAATGTAATAGAGGCCTCGCCGATGAAAATTTAAAATCGTACGGAACTCGTAACAACTCGCTCTTGTTCATTCAGACGTACGGAACTCTAAAAATAGGATTTTAATTTCGATATTGATTCCACTTTTTACATTCGCTGACTTCAAAATCAACTAGGTACTTAACTTCTGAAAACGAGGAGCTTGTGGCTAAGTAATAACAGCCGCACGGATTGATCCATAAGTTTAAGCTACGATTGCCGAGGATAGTCCGTAGATGGGTGACCATGTTTACAAACCGAGACTCCTCAGTGCCTCGGAAAGCACGCAAAGCCTTTGGTCCCGGCTGTCATTCGTGGATCTTCGAGAGTCGTTACGGGTCGTCAGAAGCCCGAAAGTCTGACAACCAGACTTACTAAGGGGTATCGTATTACCCAGTTATTGGGTTGTGGAGGTCAGATAGGCAGTCGCTCCATGTAAAATACTGACAGTCAGCTGCATCCGGTTAGACTGGAAGCCGACCCCAAAATAGTTGAGAAAAGGCTAGGTAGATTGATTACTTGACTTCTGAAAACGTCTACCGAGTTCATAGCTCTTTGTGTATCACACACGTAATCGAGAATTCTGAAGAAAGATATTTTAAATTTCAAAGTGAAATACTTACCATAGTTCTTAGAACCGTAACCAATATACCGATCAAGTTTATTAATAGTGAAGCCGTGGGCGTGGAGTGCATTTCTCTTTATTTGACTTATTTTGTAAACATATAAAGTCATTCATTATAAACGTCATTTATAAACTTATCCTCTTGTCGACAGAGCAAATAGTTCACCATTGTACCTAGTAATAGATATCATGTCGCAGTGCAAACCTCGTGGTGTACTAAAAGAGATGCTATTAATAAAGATATAACTATAGTCTAGTTAAAAAGTCAAGCTGTGAACTCGTTGAAAAAAATTGCGTCCAACTGTTGGCCGCTAAATGCACAGACACTAGAAAAGCACAATGACGTGGGCCGAGTGCGTAGCTGTCACGTACACCAGCATAACAAAGTTGACTTGTTTGTTTCAGTTGTTTTGCAGCGCGACTCTTTCTAGACATATAAATAATTAATTTAAAAAAATGGAGGCACGCAGGGAGTATCGATAGAAGAAAACTTGAACAAGATCGCCTTGGTGGAAGAAAAATACTTGTTTAGAACATTGGTCCATAACCTTATCTAAATAAAGAGCACAATCGCGTTTACAATAAAAAAACATACGAAGCCTTTAAAGTAAAAATACTTGCATAGAACATTGATCCGTAACGTAATATAAATAAAGAGCACAATCGCATTTACTAAAACGAGGTGTCGTCATGGTGTCGCGAAATCAATGGTTTAGTCCCATCTAAAAAAATGCCCAACGCGCCTAAAGAAGTTTTCACTTCAAAAAGCTCTGAGGCGAATAGATAGCAATAGATGCTTTTATAGTATTACATGCCGAGCACCAGATGGGATTTCCCATCGGCATAAATGTCGAACATCTATACAAACTTTCATCCCCTATTAAACACGAGGGGATGGATTTTCTAAAAGCCTTTCTCGGTGCTCACCTTCATTAGGTATAAATAAGGAAATCTTCTGCAAAACTTCAAGACCCAGCGGTGTAGGCTGGGTGTTGTCTGCGTCAGTGAACGAATGAATGAATGAATTGAAGATTTTATCACGAACTGTATGAGAATAAGTTAATGCCGAGGTAAAAATATTTGCCAGCCAGCAAGGGGCTTTCTGTCCAGCGGGGTGATTGCGTAATACACTAACAGTAGCAATAGTTTTCATTTTGACAGTTCAACAACATTCATTGTGTTATTTACGTTGTTGAGCAAACAAATTTGTCGACCATAAGAAGTAATGAATTAGCAAAATCATTCAGATTATGATTGAAGTGTGTGAGCCATTCCGTAAAAAAATTACATAATAAATTAATAATGCGTCTAATTTGGGACGCCAAATAGCAATGGCTAATGGCATTTGGGACTTTTGCTCACCTTGATGAGCGAGTCCTATTACTGGTTGGACAAACAACGCGTTGCCTGAGCTTAGTACAGGACGCACAAGCTAACCACTCAAGGTCACTGGCATATATCTGCGTCGACCAATGTGACAGATAGTTTTAACCTTATAGAGGTTTCGATTTACTAGGAATTTTTGTGAAAGAGGTCGTACATAACGAAGTCGACTATACACATTTCAGTTTTGCTTCATTGAACTCTGTGTTTAATGTCCTTATTTTTAGGGTTCCGTTTGGCACCCTTCAAGTACGTTTATTACTAAGCCTCCGCTGTCCGTCTGTCTGTCTGTCAGCGGGCATATCTCATGAACCGTTATGGGTAAGCAGATTGTGTATTTCTATTATCGCTTTATCAACAAATAATGAAAATAAAATTTTAAGAGATTTTTGCTAAATATTATACGGTGGTACGAAACCCTTCTTGTCGTCCGGTCTCCGTGTCGCACTTGACCAGTTTTGAGTTAATTCTGAGTATTTTTTGAGTACCGAAAGAAATACTACTTTCAAAAGATACAAATCGTGCATCAAATAGTCAAACATCCCAATTACAGTAACAAAATCATAAACCATTATAAAAATAAGGACTGCCACGTCTTAACAATCGTTTCTTTGCATGTATCAAAGCTCACTTCGAGCCAAAGGGAACTCAAAGGCAATTGTAGGGAGTTACAGTGTCTCGACACAAGAGGGGAGGTTCACTTCGTAAATGTATGTCCCAGTAATTTGAAGAGAGACGTGCTTTCTACGCTGTTATAAAGAATATTAAGATGGTGTTACTATGTCGGAAATGTACTGTATTTCTGTTTTCGTCATGTCCCTCGACAAACTTTGTGTTTCGTCAGTTATCGGATTACTATCAGCACGCGTAGCATGACCACCGTAGAAACGGGTTTTGTCGACGGAAGAATAGACAAAATGACAGATAAACAATCACAATCTGTCAGTTTGTCTATTCTTCCGTCGACAAAACCCGTTTCTACGGTGGTCATGCTACGCATGCTGTTGCCCTTTGCACTTGGTGCAAACCGGACGCTCTCAATCAACTTGGAAGTATATAGAGTTGATAATACTCTTTTAACTTAATGTAATTTATTAAAAAAAATGGGAGGAAAGTCGCAGGCACGATAGATAGGAAAATAGTTATACAACTCTATATAGTTCGGAAATCAAAACAAAACAACAATAAAGTACTTAGTTCTGAATTCAAATTATTATACACATTCGTTTGTATTCGGAAATCCGATGATACCCGACGGACATCAAGAAAATAAAAATACTGCTATGAGATTATCTGTGATAGTAAACATAGTTAATTGTTCTGTTGACTTTATGCGTATTTCTTTTAATAATATTTTATGTTGTTTAAATTGAAGATTTATGTACTTTAAGTAATGTAATGTTTAGTGATTATCTCCAATTGTAGATATTGTTATTTTTTTAATTTAAATCAGAACGTTACTTTGATATAATTAATATTTAAATGCCAAAATATGGCGAAATGTGTCAACGCACAAGAATTATTCATCACCTTTTGTATTATCATATTTAAAGTAAATAAAGAACTTTGATTTGATTTTGCAGTTAGGTACCTAATACATTTTTTATAAGAATGAAAAAAAGGGAATGTTGAAATACGCTGTGAGCGTATGCTTTGCGATCAACGAGTCACAGGGGCCTAAACCGAAGGCTGAAGGATGCGGGTGTTGACCTCAGGACAAGCTGCTTCTCACACGGTCAACTGTAAGTGGCTTGCTCCTGAATAACCATTCCTGTATATTTTGGCTGCTGTGAATAAAACTACAAATGTAGTATACAGGGAAGTTTTATAAAAATGTGGCTGTTTTTGTAGTATATTGTGGTGTCTTACGCCTTCCACGTGAACGAAGTTGCGGGCAGAAGCTAGTTGCGAATAAATTAATCAACATTAATAGGAAAAAAATATATATAATAAAAATAATAATAAAATATTAATAAAATTTTAATTAAAATTTTTTTTTTCTTTCTTTTCTTTCTTTTCTTTCCTTTCTTTCTTTTCTTTCTTTTCTTTCTTTAATAGCAACAAGACCCAAATGTACGGGACGGCTGTTTATTTTCCGCGATTACGATGTTAGTCTCATGATAAAAATTGTTCAGTTTGATGGTCTCCACCCAGACCCTTAAATATGACCACACCTTTCTTATAAATTCTGTATATTTAATAGCAAAAGCAATATATTATAGCTCTCCTTATCGTCTTACCTTTAATCTTATTGGATTTACTTGGTCGTCGATAGCTACAGTACTCGCCTCCGCTGACGTCATACTCCTACTCGACCCGACAGGATGAAAGAGGGTTATGGTATTGATATAGACGTGAATTGTCTAATAGACAATGCACAATACTAAAAAATTATGGGTAATAATATACCTTGAATTAAAGATGAATAATAAATAAATAATATTATAAAAGCATAGTAAATAAATATATTTTTAGTTAGTAAGTTTTTTGAAGTGAAAACTTCTTTAAGCGAGCTGAGCATTTTTGAGATGGGACTAAACCATTGATTTCGCGACACCATGACGACACCTCGTGTTTTTAAACGCGATTGTGCTCTTTATTTATATTACGTTACGGATCAATGTTCTATGCAAGTATTTTTACTTTAAAGGTTTCGGTATTTTTTTTTTGTAAACGCGATGTTGCTCTTTATTTAGATAAGATTACGGACCAATGTTCTATACAAGTCTTTTTCTTCCACCAAGGCGATCTTGTTCAAGTTTTGACTTCTGTCGGCACTCCCGGAGTGCCACCACTTTTTTTTTTAAATCCTTTATTATAAATAAAGAACCTGGTTCCTTACAATTAATCATAATCTAGCCTATAAGACAAATAAGCAATTTTAATCTAACAATTTTTTTTAACTTGATAATTATTTTAAAACTTAGAATAGTGTTCCTTGTACTTTACACAAGTCTGCTCCACTTTCTTAGAGTCTGATATTATAATATAAACACTTTGTTCATGTGTTTTATTTGTGTAATTGTCCTTTTTACACTACTCTAACTCAAAAGACTTTGTTCGTTTTAGTCTTCGCACTATATTTGTTTGGTCTAGCAGCTGAATTGCCTCGCTGTTCACATGTCGCTGGAGTTGGTGTTCATGGGCCTCAGCAAATTTTTAGATTATTTTGGTGACGAGTTCCATTTTTAGGTCACGATGGAGGTCGTCATTTCTTATATACCAAAGCGCATTAACATTACTCCTGAGTACCTTATTCTGGAATGTTTGTATAATGTTGATGTTGTTCGGTTTGGTAAAGCCTACAGTTGGATGCCATACGTTCATATCGGCATAAGAACATGCTTATATAATAAAATTTTATTGTGTATCGATAGGCAAGAACCCCGTCCAATCAAGCGATACATGTTTTTAAAACGCATGTCTAGCTCCGATCTTTTTTTTTTAACGTGCACTTTCCAGCGCAATTTCGTGTCAAGCGTTATGCCAAGGTATTTGGCTGTATTTGTGTATCGCACTTGTTCACTATTTATGAAGATTGGATGGTAATCACAATTTCTGTTGGTGAAATCAATGTGAAGTGACTTCGATTCATTCAATTTGATTCTCCATTTTTGTGCTCAGTCATGAACTTCATTTACAGCGATTTGTACCTCATTGCTTACGTATGGCATATATGACCCTGTAGCCATAATGGCAGCGTCGTCCGCAAAAGTTGCAATAGTATTATTTTCCAGCTCTGTTGTATACGTGTACAATAGGTAGAGGACTGGACCCAGTACACTACCTTGAGGCACGCCAGCTTTAATATTTTTTAACCCGGAAAAGGCATCCTCGTGCCTTACTCGAAACATTCTATCTGTAATGTATGATTGCAAGATATCGGCAAAATCATTGTGCAGCAAAAGTTTTAGTTTGTATATATCAAACCCTTATGCCAAACTCTATCAAAAGCTTGTGTGTAGAGTTAGTAAGTGAGGGACATCTTGAGTAAGGCACCTATATTGGAAATGGTAATCCATGCTTTTTCACTGCCGTAATTTTTATAGAAAAACGAATAAACTCTTCAAAAAACGAAATCAAATGTCATTTATTCAAATTAAGCAGAGAATAAGCACTTTTTGAATGTCAAAGTTACATAAAACAGTCCCCCAAAATGCTCGCCCTTCACCACTTCCTAGTGCTTTAGTTGGTAAGCAGTGTCGCAACAAACTCCCCAGCAGCACAGCTGGCTATTAAATTATATATTTGGTTTTTAGAGTATTTTTATTTATTTTTAAAAATAACTTTTAAAGGTCTGTTATTAAAAGTTATATTTGAAAAAAAAAACGCGTGCGCGCCTCAAAGAGATGTCAGCATAACTGACGAGGTCCGCTAGGGCCGATGCCTGCCGGGGTTGCTGAGAAGTCCGAAAACATGGCAACTGAAGGAACATGGGTGGGTTTTAGTCAGTAGGAGTCTGACACGCCCTCCCACTTCGCCCAGAGCGGGAGAAGTTATTTGATAATTTCCCACCCAAAAAAAAAGGTATGTCTTTAATATTTTTCATGTTATTCAATTTTTTTATATTTTGAGTAGCGTTTGCCATATCTTCGATATTATTGGCTCGATTTGGATTCTGTTTACTATTTCTAAAATCTTATGAGTTATTTTATCGGATTAACTAACATTTTTATTAAAATTTGGCGACTATACAAAAAAAAACGGAGGTAAAAATATTTTGTTCTAAAAAACTAGTGTTTAAAAAAAAAACACAAGTGCTTACACTTGTGTTTATTTTTTAAACACTAGTTTTTTCATAAGATCACAGGAGGACATCGAAAAAAAAATTAGAAAAAAATTCAAGATAGACTTTTAAAGTTATTTTTCGATAATTTTTCATGAATATTCAGAAAAATGCGTGCGGGCATATGCCTATGAGCGAAATTGTACATAACGGAGGAAGGTATGTGTCTCTTTCGTTATTATCAGCCATATTTTAACTACTGTGGGCGTACTGTGGGTTATTGCGAAATAGAAAAACTGTTTACAGTTTAGATCATATTATAATTTACTATCAAATTAATCACATTAGCAATTCACACACTGTAGGTACACGACACAACTATACGGAACGCGCGACAGTTTCTAAGCGTGTCCACTGCTTGACCGCCATCGATGAACTCTGCTTAGGTCCGGCCGGTCCGCGGAACATTATGTTGTAGACTCTGTCAAGTGCCGCTAGGCGGCGCTGGCGTCCTGATTTGTCAACTCAGTAATGTATTTCCCACATATATATAAAAACTTGATGTAGTACTGGTATTTTCCTCAAGACAAAATCAAACAGTTTGCAATTTAATTGTAAAATTTATAATTTTGTGTTATATGACATTGATTTTCCATTCTGTGATTACTTCCTCACACACTGACTTATTAATTTTAAAAACATTGGGAAAATCGTCTACTTTTACAATGTTTGTAAATATGTGAGCACCACGTATCTATCACGTAATTAAATTATCTGTCGTTGCTTCATTTTTAATTCTTTTTACCTATTGTGGTATAGTAATTTTATTCTAGGTGCATAGTCTTCATATACTTACTTATACAAACTATTGTAAAACATTTTAAAAGAGTAACGATAGAGTTTCTTGCCCATTCTTCTCCATACGAAAACTACCTTTTGGAAGGAGCGACTAGAATCAATTATATTATTTTGTTAATTTTGACGTTCAAAAGTGCCATACATAGGCCTATTTGAAATAAATGATTTGACTTTCACTTTGATATAACCTTTTCCCAACTATATTGGAGTCGGCTTCCAGTATAACCGGATGCATCTGAATACCAGTATTTTACATGGAGCGACTGCCTATCTGACCTCCACAACCCAGTTACTGAGTAACATGATACTCCTTGGTAAGATTTGAAAAAACACGTTCGTTGTATTAAAAATAGTTAAAATTCGCGTTTACCGCGCGACCACCGAGGCGTGTTTTCCAAGGCACGGAGGGACCCATCCACGGAGCGACCTCGGCAAGCGTAGCTTAACCTTCGATCGACCCGTCCGGCTGTTGATACTTAGCCACGAGCCCGAGCTAGTAAAATAAATAAAAACATATTTTTTTTTTACCTCACATTGCTTACTCGCCTCCAACAATATTGTCACCGATAATCGAACTCCGAAGCACCACTCGACAACTGTCAACCGTTCTTACATTGTCATTGAGTAGGGTAGAACAACAAATTATCGTCCCACCAAATATTGACGAAGGAATAAAATTTTAATACCACAAGTTTTACAAACGGGGAGTTCTCGGGGTGTTGAGGGGGTATTTCACCAAGATTCTACCGTTCATTGATATTTGAGGGATAGGGGGAGGGGTAGTATCGAGTAAATCCCAGGTAGAAACGTCTAGGCGAGACTAGTGATGATTATTTTTATTATGTTCAAATCAGAAACCAAAAAAAAACCAAGACAGTGTTGCGAACAATACAGTGAAGCATGCCAAAACTACACCTTCGCTCTGTACATACACGATTACACGCACGATGTAGAACCATTTACAATCAAACTACACCTCACTAAGTACACACATGTTTAAGAAACCGGCCTCACGTCACTGTTGACAGCGCTCTGTCTTCGTTTTTTATTTGGTCTGAGGTTTAAATCTGTTGATGTTTTTAATTTTCTTCGGCTTAGTTTATTTTAAGAACAAAGGTAACCACTACATATTTTTATTTGAATAAGCTTAATTTTCAATAACAACAAAAAAACCGGCCAAGTGCGAGTGGGACTCGCGCACGAAGAGTTCCGTACCATTATCTATAAAAACGAGCAAAAAAATTACGTTTGTTTAAACAAACGTGATTTTTTTACCGTTGAGTATGTCGTATGAGAAGTGGCCTTTGCTCTCCAGTGGGACAATAATAAACTGGATACCCGGGGTAGGATAGGGAGGGGTATATGGGGAGTACTTAATCAAATTCCTAATAAGTTACTCAATAGAGGTGAGTATAAACAAGGAAATTCAAAATAAATATTGTAAGATCCGTCGTAGCACGTGGTCTTCTGCACTATCTGCAGACCCAAATGGATCAAGCATAAGTTTATGTGTACAGTACAGTTTATGTAAACAGCAGTTGATGGTAATAGGGTCGCCCTCTGTTACATGGGACTTAAACATAACTGGCGAAATGTGGGTGTACTGTAGGTACACCGCTGTCTAACTGGGGAAACAAAGCGTGATGGTATACAGGATCAAATTTAATTAGCTAGCTAAACTCCGCAGACGTAATGGGTCGATATCTAAACATGATAAATTAGAGAGAAAAAAGATTTGATGGTTTTTTTTCTGGGGTCAATGCCCACTTCAGTGTAGTTACTTGAAGTAGTTTTGTTTTATCTTTTTTAGATGTGGATACTACTGTTGTAACGGAACCTTGCCTCCGCCTCGGCAAGTGCGGAACTTCCGCAAGAAATAGTACCCTCGTACGCCTCCGTTGGTTTTCTGCGGAGTTATAATGGCGCTTTGTGTACGTTACGGCCATGCGCGAGGAGTGACGCCGAGTGACGCATGACCGCCGCGCGGTTGAGTCTTGCTGGTATAAAAACTTAAAAAAAAAAAAAAACAACCGAATTCCAAATAAAAACACTACAAAGTGGAGTCGGTTGTTTTTTTTTGTAATTAAGTTTTTATTTCTCGCTTTTTAGTGGGTAGTTTGTAATTTATCTAAGTTACAATAGCCTAATCTCAACTGCTCATCACCTTTTACAAAATATTGCTTTTCCCGATGCAGGGACGTTAATCGTTGAGGAGTTCTCCTGGTACTTCACCATCAGCTCCACTTCTCCATAGGCATTGTGACGAGCATAAATTGCATTGCAGCCATATTAAAGTAATCGAATCGCAACCCATGAAATACTTATTATTGAGTAATTCCGGTGGCTATTTGTGGTCTTCATCATCAGTTCCACTTCATCAAATGGTGCTTTCCAAGAGCACGAGTTACTATAAAAATTACCCAAATCGCTATAGATTTATATAATATATGAAGAGTTCCCTCGATTTCTCCAGGATCCCATCATCAGATCATGATTTTCTTATCATGGTACTACCCTTGAAATATCTCCTTTCCAATTAAAAAAGAATCATCAAAATCGGTTCATAAACGATGAAGTTATCCGCGAACACACAATATTTTTTTTTATATATATACGGTCGAATCCTCCTCTTGTTTTTGAAGTCGGATGATAATGGTCAGAATTATGTTTGTGCAGCGGGCAAGCGAGTAGGAGTGGAGCGTCACATGATACAGTATCAACTTGTACATTATAAACTTAACTGGTAATGTACGTAGGTACTATGATTAGGTAGATTTTATTTCAGTAAAAACATTTCCCTCCTTCGGGCAGTCGGGTAATAAATAATTATTGATCTTTTTCCCCATCTCCGACTCGAGCTGTTTACCTCCACATCACCCTCTGCTTCCGCTAAAAAGACCTACATTACTACTCTAATTGATACACATCACTACAGAGTGGTTTAAACAAAAAAAAAAAAACAGATTTTGAAATCTGATATTTCAAGTAACTATAGTCGCTGACCCCAATTTTTTTTTGTTTTATTTTAGAGTCTGTGGAGTTTTGCTAGCTAATTTAATTACACTCTGTCTAAACAGTGTCAAAGTTTTGTTGCTTACACAACTAACCGACATGGAAACGTGGGAGCTTTCAAATTGCGAGATATTATTTCACTTATGAAGTAGTGGCATGGCGGTTGGTAAAACTTGTTAATGGATTTTCTCTACAAATGAGTGAAAAACCTTGTTTGTAATAAGCCACAATTCGTTATAGGGTGTATCCTCTCATCTGCTTATTTAAAATCCTAACTAAAATTATAAATCCGAAACTAAGGTTCTTTGTTTATTTGTTGTTTTTGTTTCGCTTTCACGCTAAAACGGCTAAACGGATATGGATGAAATTTGGCACATGGGTAGTCCATGGCTTGGGATAGGACATAGAATACTTTTCATCCCGATATTCTCACGAGATTAAGACTTATGCGGGTGACACCGTGGGGACGATCTTGCCAACTTTCAATCACCTAGTTTCCTGCCCGCCTCTAAAAGGATCACTAAAATAATTAAACTTTATTCTTACTCAGTTTATGTAAACGCATGTTGACAAATAAATTATCTTTCTTTCTTTCTTTCTTTCTTTCTTTCTTGTATTAAGTAATCACAGTTTTACGTTCAAAACGCTCTTCTGCAAAATTATGATTTTGTTGATAACCGTATATGTATAATTTGCGGCCGTCGACACCACAACAAACACAAGTAACCAAACTTAATTCATTACTCCAACAATTTCATTTTTATTTATTTTTCTAACCCTTCGGGTAACACAGCTGTAATGTTATTATTACGTTGTTCTTTTGTTCAAAACAACCTTCAACTTCCAAGTTGAATCATACGATTACTTAAAGTTCAATCACGAGTTTGTAAGAAATTGCTTAACTTTTCAGTCACATGTAACTGAAATACGATTATTTCATAACTGGAACTTTAAAGTTCCGTACCCAAAGGGTGTCAACGGGATCCTATTGCTCGGCTGTCTGTCTGTCTGTCACACGACTGTATATTTTGAACAATAACAGGTATTTTACCGTTTTATTCGCATGAGGCGCGGACGGCCGTCATTTAGCGGGTGTCAACAAGTCATAACTTATGATCCCTGTTGAAAATTTACCAATTTTTTATGGAATTGGGATAATTTTGGTACTAAAAACGTGAATTTTAAATAGCAATAACTTTTTTATTTTCATTACTAAATTAATTACTGATTATTATTATGTCATTTCTCTATGTATTTTTCTGTGTGTACATAAATAATAAAATAACTAAATACGAATAAAAAAAAAAAATACTTTTTGGCAATGTTATTATTGCAGTACTACTACTTTTCCGATCGGACAGGGTTTTTGTAACACATTGTATAATTATAAATAGTATGTTAAATAACAGACGGCGATCCCTTAAACTCGTTAATCTATTATCATTAAAAGATTTAAAATATCAGCAAAGAAAAATAAGTGTTAAAAAATCCGAATACATTTTTTTTATTTTTATTGAATGACAATAAATTCGAAACGTCCTGTTTAAAATTAAAACAGTACCGCGCAATTATAGTAATAAATGCCCCTGCCACACTGTGCTCCTCGCGCTGCTCATCGCTCTGCTCCTCGCGTTGCCGCGATGTTGCACTCTCTGCCCACACACTGCTCTACTCGCGCAATTAATCGCGACGCTTCGCTCTACGTCCTTTGACTCGCGCCCAAAAACCGACATAAGAGGGAGCAGTGGGCATGACGAGGAGCATGACATGCGGCATGACGAGTAACGTTGCCACACTACGTCTCTGCCTACTTTCCTCGCTACTTCTCATGCCTCTCGACGAGTGTGTGGCAGGGGCATAACGTATTGGCGTTGCCTAAATCGGCCGCACTTTCACGTTGTAAGACAAGTGCGCGTGTACAGACTGTTCCTTTTACGTATCAATTTAACAAAATTTGTGAATATTTAATCATTTAAAAAAATAAAACATTTTGTTTTTGATTGATAATATTTTTTTAAGCATGCATGGACGCTATAGTTTTGCGGGAAGGCCTTTCGTTAATTAACATACTGCATATATTAAACGATATTTCCCATAATCAATTGTTACTGTGTGATCGAGAAAAAAGGAAATGGGACTCCAGAGGCGCTTGTAATTAAGGAGAAATTTCTAGGATTTCATGAGGTTAAGGATCAAACTGCCTTGGCAATGTCCGATTAGATTAAAAAAATCATAAATGACAAAAAGATTCCTCAGAATAATCGCCGTGGGCAAGGATATTATGATGGTGATAGTAACATGAACGGCACTCATGGTGGAGTTCAAAAACCCATAAGAAATATCGACCCAAATGCGGTGTATGTCCACTATGCAGCTTATAATTTTAAATGATGCAGTAAAAGAATTTATAGAACGCAAAAACTAAAAAAAAATTGGTCAATTTATTAAAAGATGGAATATGTAGCGGTTACACCGTCACATACGAACTACGCATTCAAGACATGACGTCACACAAATCCTACATCGCGCAATTAAAGTTTACCGCGCGATCCAGATATATACAAGATTCCGACATCAATCGTTGGGCAGTTGCCCGCCAGACACAACACCCGTCTGGTCGGCGGATCCCCCCCTTTTCTATGGTGGATGAGTGAACTTTACACCCTGTTCCTCATACCACTAAAATATATTATCAAGTTTTATATCTAATAAAGACTCCCCAGAGTCTGCGGAATCTTCAAATTCGGTTACATTAAAAACAATATTTACATCTAACTGGATGCCACGTTACGATGCCATTTCTGTTATTTGTAACCATTCCTGAGACTACGGCTAGTGCCGAGCGATCATTTTCAAAATTAAAATGGACAAAAACTTATTTAAAAAATTCCCCTGCCTCGTTGGTCTAGTGGTCGCAAGCGCTACTGCTGAGCATGAGGTCCTGGGTTCGATTCTCACGTCGGGCAAAGTGTTATTTGGTTTTTCTATTTGAAATTTTTTCAGTAGCAGCCTGGAGTCTGGATTTGTGCCCGGTTGATGGCAATAGGCTCGCCCCCTATTACATGGGACACCTCTACCCAACCGTTCGGGGAAACAAGTCGTGATGTTATGTGTTATGTTAAGAAATTCTATGGAACAGTAAAGGTTACGTATCTTACTTAGCTGGATATTCTGTCCATCGAACATTCCATGACCCGAAATTTGAACATTGATGATATCATTAACACTTCTTACTGAACAGAAAAACCGAAAAAAAAATTTATTTTATTTTATTTTTTTTGTAATAAAACAGTAATTGTGATTTTAGTCCAATACGCTCTTTAAATTAAAAGTTACAAGAAAATCAACTAATTATATTTATTTATATACTTACATTATATTAATATAATTTTTTATATTTTTATTTTATATATTCTGACGACAAACAAGAGTCTAAACTAAATAAAATTCGCCTAAAATTTACCTAGCCTTTTCGCAACTATATCGGGGTCGTCTTCCAGTCTAACCGAATGCAGCAGATTACTAGTATTTTACATGAAGGGACTGCCTATCTGAACTCCACACCCCAGTAACTGGATAATACGATACCTCTTGGTAAAACTGATTGTCAGACTTCTGACGACCCGTAACGACTGTCAAAGATCCACGAATGACAGCCGGGACTAACGGATTAACGTGCTTTCCGAGCCACGGAAGAGTCTCGGTATGTAGAAATGGTCAGGCATACACGGACCAACCCCGGCAAGCGTAGCTTAACCGAGTCGCTGTTATTACTTAGCAACGGCCTCCTCGTCTCGTCAACATCTTTACACTACGAACTACATATAATATCACACTAAAGAAAGAATACGCTACAAGTTACTACAACTAAGCTTATTACAAACTGTACATTTTATTATTATGTCTTTGACATATCTGGGGACCGTGGGGTCCCGGACCTTTGGAAGGCGTACAAGCGCCGAAGCAAAATCGCAGAGGCCCATACATTTGTAAGTGTTGAGGCACCAACCGACGATTATCCCTGTATGCACTATACAAGTGCACCCAAGGACAACCCCCGGTTGGTGTAGGACTATTGCAGAACATGGAAACAAAACATATTGGGCTATGGATTTGGGTGGCTATGGATTAGTTACCTGGAACTATGGAAGTACTATGTCCCCTGCCTGATCAATGTTATGTTATACACGGATAAATGGCAAGGGGTGACTTGCACACTCAATAATGAGCAAACGGTCGCTAGCACATAGTGTCGTAGCGACAAGGGGGCAACACTTCCTGAGGTGCTTGAGGAGTGGAGAGGTATTCCGCGGCTATCAGGACAATCCCGGAAGTACGGTCAAGATCCCTACCAGCATCTTACAATTGCGTTTGTACGTACTTAACGTGGCGATTTATAAAAAAAATTGGTTGAGCTTCTTTACATTGAAGGAGGGCCGTATCCGATGAATTTGGCACAGGCCTCAAACGGTGTAGTTACGCCAATACGCACTCGACTGCTTTTTCTTTCATTTTCGCATCGAATTTTCTTGAAACTTGTGCTAACGCCATGTGCCGAACCCTGAAACCAAACAAATGTAAGCTTTTTTGATTTTATTGCTTACGAAATATGAATTTTTATAACTTTTTCTTTACTTAATAAGTAAGGATCATGTTTCGTCATGTCTCGTGCCAGAATAGAAGTGAGGGTAATGACTTTTTTCACACCATGTTCAAGGTTTATAGACTTTACTGGTAAAGGGAAATATTTTACTGATCCTCTAAAGACTTATTGACCTTTAAAATGAATCTCTATCACATCCAAGATGGTTGCAGTTACTTCTATTTAATATTTATAGATCACCAAAATTGGAATTATTTGAGGTTTAGAGAAACGCTAAATGGGAATTATTACAGATAGTCAGTACCCAGCAACTGGGTTTTCAAGGTCAGATAGACAGTCGCTCCGTGTAAAATACTTATATTCAGCTGCATCCTGAATTGGAGGTTAGACTGGAAGCCGACCCCAACATAGTTGGGAAAGGCTAGGCAGATTGATAGGTATTTGTATCCATGCGACAATAACCGACTTTTAATGATTTGATCACATCTAAACGAGTATTTAGTGTAAATGTTTTGGAAAAAATATAGGTATATTAAATTAGAGCATTTTTTAATAACTTAATCTGTGAATATTTTAGATTATGTTTATATTACATAGTGTAATTAACTTGTAAAGTTATGTCTAACGCGGATAAAAACTGAGAATCATGTAAAAATTATCAAGCGTATTTTTTTTAAACCTTCACCATTTTAAGGATTATTTAATTATTTGTCTTTATATCAACACAGCTGTGGGTAACTCGATAAATTATAATTCTTATTGATACTCAATTTAGGAAGAATTTTGCTGAAATTCCAACAAAAAATACACTGAATATGCAATGGATTATTTTTAGTATTGAAAGCAATCAGCGAGGAGATTGATGTGATCAAATTGGATTCGAAAAAATATCGTTTTTCAAACACACTAAAAACAAAATATAGCCTCGTGGATGTCAAAAACTAAAAAATAAGTTTTAAAATTGATTTTATTATTTTTGTTTAACGCAGTCGCAGTAGACCGGGAAAAGTAGAAAGAGGGAAGGGAGGCCTTGCCCTGCAGTGGGACAACACAGGCATATAATAATAAATAAATCATAATTATTCATTTTACTAGCTAAAGTTAATTGTATTATAGAGATATGGGGAACGGGGTGTAAATTTCACTCATCCTCTATAGAAAAGGGAGGATCCTCCGACCAGACAGGTGTTGTGTCTAGAGGGCTACTGCCCGATGATTGTATATTGTATACGGGAAACTAGAGTTTACCGCGCGACTATCATATACATATACAACGTAATAAATAAATCATAATTATTTATTTTACTAGCTAAAGTGTAACTAGTTAATTGTATTATAGAGTTATGGGGAACGGGGTGTAAATTTCACTCATCCTCTATAGAAAAGGGAGGATCCTCCGACCAGACAGGTGTTGTGTCTGGAGGGCTACTGTCCGACGATTGTATATTGTATACGGGAAACTAGAGTTTACCGCGCAACTATCATATACATATACAACGGTATATGTATATGATAGTCGCGCGGTAAACTCTGCTTGCGTGATGCAGGATTTTTGCGTGGCATCAGTGTGATGTGTAATTCACATGTGGCGATGTAGCCGCCACAGTACAATAATACAGTTTATCACTATTAATATTGTTGTGTAAAATAAAGATGAGAGAACTTTTTAGTATAGTCTAAACAAAAAATTAAATGAGCAAAATGCTCCAAGTTTGGTCCGAAGAAACAGCTGTTATAGGTACAAGGTAATCTCAGTTGAGTACAAAAACACACTGTGTATACAGCCAGTCTATTCCGCAAAAATCTCACCGAGGAAAGTTAGGTGAACGGAGCTGTCAAAAGTGTCAATCTGTAGCATTAGGCGGAATGACATACTTACGGCCTGGACTCCACCAAAGTGGAGACAAGACGAGGGGAGAGGAGATGTGTTTTAAACAACCAATAGAATTTAGTTATTCATACATCTCAGCTTCAGTGGATACCACTGAGTGGAGATGTATGGCGCCATATTGCCATATTTGTATGGCGCGATCGAAGTGGAGATGTGAGCTTTGCATGCCGAAATTGAGCTGGGCGGCGCGGCGGTACAATGCGGAGATGTGAGCTAAGCCTCGCAAGCTAGCGATGGCGCAACGGAGACGAGAAGAGATGTGAGCGGCGTGCAGTGAGCGGTCAACATCCAATGCTCGTTGCACGCCAGTTCTGCTCTAGCCGGCACACATCTCCGCTCTAGCCGGCACACATTTCCGCTCCAGCCAAGCCAGTACGCATCTCCGCACAGCATCGGTAAATACACCCTAGCTGATCTCTTCTCGTCTCCGCTTCGGACATCTCCGCAAATCTCCGCTTTGGTGAAGCCCGCGTCTTTTTTTTTTGGGTGCGAAAGTGTCAAATAACTTCTCCCGCTCTGGGTGGAGCGGGAGGGCGTGTCAGACTCTTACTGACTAAAACCCACCCGTGTTGCCATGTTGCCGGGGGCCACGATCTCCCTTTCGGACTTCTTCGCAATCCCGGCAGGATTAACATTACTCCTGAGTACCTTATTCTGGAATGTTTGTATAATTTTGATGTTCCTTTTCAAGTTTAAAATTAAGTAGACAGAAAGATTCAAGCAAAACACTAAAATGGATTATAATTATTATAAATATTATTAATTTCTTAGCCTTTTAAGGCTCGCTGCCATTATACCTAACTACATATAGACCAACGGCTTTACGTGCTTTCCATGACACGAAAGGGTCTCGATATGTAATAGATGATCACCATCCACGAACCGACCGCGGCAAGCGTAGCTTAACCTTCGATCGACCCGTGCGGCTGTTATCATTTAGCTTCAAGCCCCTCTTTTGCCACGAGTCCCTCGTCTTACATAACCGAAGAAATGTGGGTGTCATTCTGTCTTCTCTCAAATATTATGTCATGATATTTTGTAATTCACAATATTTGATGGCACCACGTATACAATCTAATATCCTTGTAACACGTTTGTATCTATTACACTAAGAGCCTCTACGTATTGGTACGTGGGTAGTGTGCCAAGTTAATAAATTCTGCCAAGATTCCGTTAATTCCCGGCGTACCTGAATATTAGTAGGTATTTGTGCGAACAACTCAGGAATTTTGTAGTTCCTATTAGCGCTTAGATTGTTGGAAATAAGCTGATAAATTATTATTTTAGAGGACATAATATGAAGCAAAGCTCTTTGATGACTTAAAGAGAGGTTGAATGCTTACGATTTGGAAGAAACAGCCAAAGTTCACGTACAGTCGACCTCATAAAGCTGTACCCCGTTCAATGGCGACTGACAGAACAGTGCTTCTAATCGAGTCACGTCACAAATTATAATGAACGCAATATAGTAGTCTATAGCAGTGTTTTTCAACGTGTGGGTCGCAACCCCCTAGGGGGTTGCCAAACCTCTTTAAGAGGGTCGCCGTTACTTTCAAATTTAAAGCTATAAAACTATACTAGTTCAAAATGTTACATTTATTAAGAAACAGTTAATTTAAGGCTTAGGTTAACCCAAATCAACAAATACCTACAAGTCACAGTCGCGCCCATTCACATTAATATCTTATGTTGGTTGCGTCTGTTTCTCATTTACCATTGCGGTTCTGGATTCACTACAAATAAGACTAAATACTTTTCAAAATTTAAGCGATTTCTCTGTTTGCATTTTATTTGAGCCATCGACGACGTCGCACAAGTAGGAGGGGTCCCAAATTGAATCAAGTTTTCTTCAAAGCTTATGTGGTTAATTATAGGTATTCTGTTTAACCAATAGGTACCCAAAGTGACAGAATTTAATTCCAAGTTCGAAACAGCGGAGGGTAAGGGGCCGCCAAATATTTTTGCATATTACGGAAGTCGCGCCATGAAAAAGGTTGAAAAACAATAACTGGTCTACAGTACTCGGGTGTTAATATGACACTCGAAGCTTCAGAAAAAGACTGTCAAACGCATGAGTGACAGAGACAAAGCTCTACAAAGGCCCACCTTTTTTAAAAATTTCGATGTTAACATCTCAATGACTGTTTTATCAATACTCAAAGAAACTATGTGATAAAAATAGGTGAAGGATTGACATTGACGAAAATATGAGTTTAAAAGGAATGTCTAAAAGGAATAAAAAAGGCACGCGCCTCATAATATTTCATCTGTAAAATATTGGATATGAATAAAATATATTATTACGTAAAGGCTGTATCTGCGTGAGAGCTTTGTAACAAATCAGATCAGAATCTATTCAGTAGTAATAGTTGAAAGATATCGGGTTACGGAGATAGGAATATTACAGAAAAATTGACAAAGAGAAGTTCCACTTTAGGTGACAAGATAATATTTACATAATAAATAAGCTAACAGTGGGTCTAAATAATAACAGCCACATGGGTCAATCGACCAGGTTAAGCTACGCTTCCCGCGGTTAGCCCGTGAATGGGTCACCATCTTTACATACCGAGACTCCTCCGTGCCTCGGAAAGCACGTTAAGCCGTTGGTCCCGGCTGTCATTCGTGGATTTTTGACAGTCGTTACGGGTCGTCAAAAGCCTGAAAGTCTGACAACCGGTCTTACCAAGGGATATCGTATTACCCAGTACTGGGTTGTGGAGGTCAGATAGTCGCTCCATGTAAATTACTGGTATTCATCTGCATCCAGTTAGACTGGAGGCCGACCGCAACATGGTTGAGAACAAGTTAAGCAGATAAGCCTAATAGTCTTACAAAAAAAAAGTATAAAAAAAGGAGGGGAAAGAATCATAGGGCAAAAAATCTGACATACATTGACATTGCCACGTTGTATGGCAATTCTGATTCTTTGGCCAAAAAATAGGCCAGCCGTCTGGTCACGTGAAGAAGATTGATGAAAATACAGGTCAAGTTAAATTATAATATCGAAACTTCACAGACGTGATAGGTAGATATCGATACCCCAACAAGATTATGATAGTGTAGTGAGTTTAGAAAATTATTACCAGTTTTTTTTTTTTTACTAAATTTTGAATCTTACCGACTGTCATGAAGTTATGTTGAAGTGAACTTCTTTCTCAACAGTGAACGGAATTGAACCATCACGCTCGGGTCAATGAAACTGAATCGGGTATACTCGGCTCCAGTCGTAAATTTTCACTTCTATCGCACACCCCCCCTTTTTTCACGCGTATCTTTGTATATGATCGAAACATAGATATCTATCTCAATGATTGCCACATTACTTATCGAAGTATCAGATCTTCGAGATGCTGTTTTATCTTTTATCTAAACTCCCGCGATATGGCTAATCGTTGGGAAATTCCAACAGTAATGTCACAAGGCTTGGACAATTTGGACATGATGTGGTCTGTAATAGCGTTTATTTCAATATGTGCTACAGTGCAAGGACTATCCAGAATAGACCCTCTAGTGTCTACCAAAGGAGGCCTGATTAGAGGGCTGCAGTTTGGAGATGGGTACGCCAAATTCTTGGGTGTGCCCTACGCGGTGGTGGATAAAAATAATCCATTCGGGGTAAGCTTTAGTATTTATTTAAATATCTATTAATTTTCTATTGAGATGGAAACAAACAATATTTCACTTTTGGCCTTAAGTTGGCCTCATACAAGGACAAATTAAGTGTTCGCATAAATCTAAAACAATCCTTCCTACGACCCCACCAGTATATAAATTTTAAATTCATTATTATGGGTCTTAAAATTCTACACATACAACATGTTTTGTTCTATTTAATAAACAAGATCATCGATATCACACAGAAATGAAAAAATAACTAACTGTTCCACAGCAATCAAAACCACATCCTGGCTTTGACGACATCTTCGAAGCTTTTGAGTCAAACGCGTGCCCTCAAGTAGAGAATGGTGTACCAATCGGTACAATCGATTGTCTCACCATGAACATCTACGTGCCAAGTATCGCCGACTCTCGACACCGCCTGCCAGTCATGGTATGGATACATGGAGGTGGTTTTACCAAAGGCAGCGCTGATAGTGACAGCAGTTCTCCAAACATTTTACTGAGACATGACGTCATTGTAGTATCAATCAATTACAGACTTGGTGTTTATGGTTTCATGTGTCTAGACATTCCAGAAGTACCAGGAAATCAGGGACTCAAAGATCAAGTGTTAGCTCTGAGGTGGATCAACGAGAATATCGAAGCTTTTGGAGGAAATTCTAAAGAAATAACCGTATTTGGTGAAAGTGCTGGTGGCATATCTGTTAATCTTCATCTTTTATCGTCATACGAAAAATTATTCCAAAGAGCAATAATTCAGAGTGGCCCTGCCGTAACCCCCATTTGGAGAAGAGTATCTGATAATACGGTACCTATAATACTGGCCAGTAAATTAGCTTTCAATACTTCAGACATACATGAAGCTCTGGAATATCTTTCAACTACTGATGCACATACAATAATTAAAGTAGCGAATGATTTAGGCAATGCAATTATTACTGTACAGGGTAATAATTTTCTAACGGCTGTACCGTGCATAGAGAAAGAGTTTGAAGGTATTGAAAATTTCATAACGGAGCATCCGAGGAACATCGTATCATCAAAAGCGAGAACAACCCCCGTTATTATTGGATACAATGACAACGAGTCTGCTATCGGCTTTGAGTTTGGAGATGACGAATTTTTCAAAACATTCAATTTTGCAGACTATTTAAATTTAGGATTTGATTTTAATAACGATTTAGATGAAGCAGTGGATGCTGTCAGCCATTTTTTTGTAGGAGATGAGAAAATCACTGTGAATGTTAAAGGGGATCTTTCCGACTTTGTATCAGATTTCTCTTTCGGCTATCCAACCAAAAGAGTGGCGGATCAGCTTTTGCAAAATGGTGCTAACACTGTGTATCGGTACATATTTTCGTACAGTGGTGGTAGAAACTTGATGAAGGTGCAGCTAAACATGAATTCAACGGGAGCAACTCATGCTGACGAGCTTGGTTATTTGTTTGATTTCGAAATGTTTGGCGGAAAAACGACTCCCGAAGACCAGCTCATCATTGATAGGATGACAACCATTTGGACCAATTTTGCTAAGTTTGGGTGAGTGTGTGTTTCTACAATTTTGTGTACTTATTTATGAATAATCTCAGCGATTAAAACACTGTTCTCTGTTCCTTATAAGACAGTTACAAAATTTTAAAAGAAAACGGCCATATGCGAGTGGTACTCGCATACGAAGAGCAATAAACACTGAAAAATCCCGTTTCTTGTATACCCCATAGAAAAAACGGGGGTTTTCGGTGTTTTCAGTTACAAAACTTTATTTAATTTTCATTTTTTTTATAGCAGTGATACAGTAATAAATATATATCAGTAATAAATATATCAGTAATAAATATATATCAGTAATAATAAATATACCAGTAATATATATCAGTAATCATAAATATAGCAGTAATAAATATATAATCTGTAAAACTTTCAACTATCTACCTTTTACGGTTCATGAGATACAGCCCACTGACAAACAGACAGACTAACGGAAAGAGGAGGTTTAGTAATAGGGTTCCGTTTGACGCCCTTCGGGTACGGAACTATAAAAAGCAGCCAAATGCGAATACTTCCAACGTAGACTAGTATGTACAACCATTAATTATTATTCGGTCTGCAAAATATAATTTTGTCCATACCCCTAGACAAAGTGATTTTTTCAACAATAACGATGAAGACGTAAACAATGTAAGAAATTGACATAAGGTACCCTAAAGCGGTCTTTTTATTTTTTACTTTTTAGTTGTCATACCTACCCCACACAAATTCGAATAACTATACATAAAAATAACAGTGACAGAAACTATAACATCGTCCATATAGACTAAGTGGGAATAATACGTATTATTGAAGCTAACTCAAAAACTAACCAAGCAAAGTTGATAAAATTTATATGGTATACCTCTAAAGTATGACCTACCAAACAAAGAAAGAATTATCAAACTCAATTCATAATAGGTGGAGTAATCGCGTTACAAACAAAAAACATATTGTTGAATTGAGAACCTCCTCCTTTTAAAATTCGGTTGATAAGCTGACGTCAAACCTCTTGAAATTCATTGTAAAAATACGAAACGTTTTAAAAGCCGTTGCCCCTTATCGAGGCCCTCTTAATGTATTTGTATGTATTCATTTTCAGAGACCCCACGCCTGAGAAAACGGACTTGCTACCGATCAAATGGGACCCAATTTCGAAGACAACTCATCCATACCTAGACATAAACTTTGACCTTTTCCTGGGATCTAGACCGACCCATGACAGAATGGCATTCTGGGACCTTTTCTACAAATTCTATGGAAAGTACGAGATTTAATCACTGGAGGGAAGAAATAATTATGTTTGCTGATGAGAAATATCGATGTAGTACCCCGCGTCCTAACCAAAATGATCGTTCGATCAAATACGCGATCGTAACATTCATAAGTCACTTTTTTGTACGGAAAACCGAAGGCGCCTTCTGTAAGCGCGACCATGCTTCGGGTCTGCCAAAGAAAATCAACGCGATGATCGCTTGCTCGCGCTTTTCGTTTAAAAAATATTAAAATAATACAAAGTTGGTAACTTATGATTGACTTATAATGTCGCGAAGTTCTTGAGATATGGGATATTTTTGGTTATTGTTATTTTAAGTTTAACTACCGCATAATGAACTTTGTTTTTCACAGTTTCTATGAGAAATACTATGTAATACCAGCCGACAAAATCAATTTTGTAAATTCAAAAAATAAATCAAAATTCAAAATTCAAAATATTTTTATTTCACATAAAGAAACGTCAGAAGCTAGGTGCACGGTGTTCTACCACCTATTGACAATTCTTTCAAAATTGTCAACAAATCTACAATCCACTAAGCCTACAGCGTTCTCACATTCACACAATAGAAAAGAATCTATACAAAAGATATATAAATTAATAAAAATAAAAACCTCTTTTAATTAAACGCAAATATATGATTGATATTACAACTGTAATAAATCTGAATAATTATCATGCGAACAAAAGCCACTAATAAAGAGTTGAAATTAACTCGTAGGTTGAAATTAACTGTAAAAGTATGTTGTCGTTTTTCTCGTACCGGATAAACTATTGAAGAAAAATACGGTACCAGTCAGTAAAGTAGGAGCGGCACTGACTACCCAGGAAACTCTGTCAAGCCGTAAATTGAAGTAATAAGAGTATTTCAATGCAGGGTGCATTGAAATACCACTTTGATATACTTTTATTTTACTTTTTTATTGAAATATACTTTTACATTCTAAATACACCTACACACTTTCGTAGTTTACAAAAGGTAATCCACGCGCGTCGCTAAACATCACTCCACTCTACGACATAGCTCGTTACTACGCGCGCTAGCATCTACACTTTATGAATATTTAAAGAAATCCTTAGAAAGTATTCATGTAACTTTTCAAAAATCCATATTTCATGCCTTATAGGTTTTCTAGTTTCTAGGCACAACCTACAGAACGACACCTGCTACGATCCTTACATACTCCTTTTGCTTCGTTTATAACTGGATTTTTATAATTGTGCGCTTGGAGCTGTCAAAATCGTAGATTGTTAGTATTGAATTCACCCGCCCGATTACTTCCTCAGTGCCCCGATGCCTACACAACTCGTGTCGTCTCACAGTTCTGTCTTATTATTCGTTAATTTCTTATTGTTATTAGTTATACTAAATACACTATAACCAAAAAAATTGGGTTATACGTTTATTCATCTGGTCGAACACGCCCGCCAGTACTACACGCCTTTCAGAAATCTAAAGGATATTTAGAAACAAAGTAATTTTATCCTTCTTTTTGCATATACACGGATGGAGCCTTTTCGTGTTCGTTGTCGTCAAATAACGCCTTTTTAGGGTTCCGTACGTCCGAATGAGAAACGGAACCCTTATACTCCTTATAGGATCACTTGTCTGTCTGGTTGGCTGGCTGTCTGCCCGTCTCTCACAGTCAATTTGCTCCGAATCTAGTGGACCAGTTTAGTCGAAATTTGGTACACATATGAATTATGAATTTTTATTTCTTTGACCCAAACACGGACGTGTAACGTAAGTTGTGAGGAACTCAAATACATTTTTATAATTTTAAAATGAATACTTTTAAAGATATTTAAGAAATATTACACATCTTATCTCAGAAACTACTAAGCCTAAAATTTTGAAAAAAATATTGAGAATGGTTCCTTATTTAGATTACAGGACTGAACACCTATAAGAAATCTATGGTCTCAAAATAACATTCTAAATCTCTGAATATTGTGCGTACTAACTTACATATGCAGTTGGAATGTATGGAAGAACATGTTTTTCAACTTCATGTTAAGTTTGTTCTTGAGATAAAAACATGGTAAATAATATATTTATCGTACGGAAGCCTCACCACGCGAGTTCAATTCGCACTTGTCCGGTTTTTAACCAACTGCAGGGCATAACGAATTGCGCTTCGCGATTCTTTCTCGATTAAAATTAGAACCTGTTTAATATGGCGATACTGATTTCCACAACAAATTCAAACTCAAAGCATTTATTTCAAATAAACCAATTACAAGCATTTTTGAATTGCCAAGGGGTCAGTCAGATAAATAAAGCTTGCTGCCCATTCCAAAGCTTAATGGGTTCCTATGGAGAAGAACAAGCGAGAAACTGGACTTCATGTTGACATTATATTTGTGAGAACGATGTAAAAAGACGTGCACATTTAAAGCGTGTCCGTAATAAAAGAGACAAAAACCGGTCAAGAGCGAGCAGTACTCGCGCAGCGAGGGTTCCTTGTTATTTTAAATTTTCATCGGCCAGGCCTTTATTCGCCAGAGAATTTTAACACTGCACACTGCCGTGTAGAATATTGCAGTTTTAGGTCAGTGCCATCTCTTGACCGATAGGTGAACTAATGTAATTTAAGTTGATGATTTCTGAAAATGTGTGCTATTTAGAGACATCGTTTTATTTTTCCTGTAATTTTTACATAAACTTCTATCACAAAGAATAATTTCAGATTTTTATCTATGCAAACTTTGGAGATAAGAGGGAGCAACAGTATTATTTTTTTTTTTTGTCAAACGTCGAAAACTACGCGGGCTAAAAAAAATGTTTGAGAATGTGCAAATAGCGCTCTTTCATATGATACCCCACATGCCCTAGTAGCCCCACTTCGATTTTTTAAAACTCCTTTCAGTCCCTGTTGCAAAAAAAATATATTTACTTTGATTTCTTTCTTAATTGCAAAATAGTTGGGCAAACGTCATCTAAAACTTTTCCAAATTTCAAGTTCATAGCGTTAGTAGTTCTTGAGATATCCAGCTGTGACAGACAATCGGACAGACAGACTGAGTCGCACAGTAAGGTTCCTTTTTACCATTCTGCTATGGAACCCTAACAATTCAAAAAATTTAATAAGTCGTGGCAGCTAAGAGATGACCAGCCCCTACTGACGGTGCCTGTTCACGAAAATGTCATATTAATCAGCACTATTCAGCTCAAACAAAATTGACCTTTTGTTCTTCACATTACTTGTAATAATATCTATTGAGATGTAGGCGTACGGCTTAGAATTCAGTTTGTGCATGCCATTGTCTTGTCTAATTTGATAATAGATTCGGTTATTGATATTGGAGGTATTCGGGAAGATAATGGAGGTTGAATTATGTACATTATCGATTTACCGGAAGAATTGAAGATGCCTGCATGAGATCGTGGTTTCGATTCCCAGGTCGGGCAAAGTGTTACTGGGTTTTTCCATTCAATTTTTTTTAGTACCAGCCCAGCTTTGTATATAGCCAGCTTTGTATATTACCTTGCCTTTTACCAACTATGTTGTCACCCATCCACCGACTAACCGCGGCAAGCGTAGCCTAACCTGATCGAACTACCCGTGGAGACTGTTATTACTTAGCCACAAGCCCCAATAAATTGACCTATAACAGAAAAAAATATTTCCTACATAAATTTATTCCATTTGAAATAAGATTAGATATTTAAACAAACCTTTTTTACAATTCGTTCAACCGATTTTGATTTAAATACCGTAGGCATATGGATGGCATTTAAAGCAAAAGTGTTTACAATATCAAAAGTTTACTGCAGCTGCCTTTTGTCATGCCACCAACGCAATATAAGTCAAAATCGGTTGAACGTACTGTAAAAAAGGTTTATTTAAATGTCTAATCTTATTTCAAATGGAGTATAGCTTATTGCTAGGCTGCCTATACAGGATGCGTCAGAAAAGTGTGATCATATTTAAGGATGGTACAGACAATCAAACTGAACAACTCAACAAAGTGTTTGATTGTTACTTCATTTATTTTTGAAGTGAATACTTCTTTAGGCGCGTTGGGCATTTTTGAAATGGGACTATACCATTAATTTCGCGACACTGTGATGACACTTCATTTTTGTAAACGCGAGTGTACTCTTTATTTATATTACGTTACGGATCAATGCAAATGTTATAAGCAAGTATTTTTAGTTTAAAGGTTTTATAAACGCGATTGTGCTCTTTATTTCTACCACGTTAGGGATAAATGTTCCATGCAAGTATTTTTACTTTGAAGGTTTCGGTTTTTTTTTATAAACACGATTGTGCTCTTTATTTAGATAAAGTTACGAACCAATGTTCTATACAAGTATTTTTCTTCCACCAAGGCCATCTTGTTCAAGTTTTCACTTTTGTCGGGACTCCCGGAGTGACACCACATTAATTTTTTTGTTTTTTTTTTGTTTTAAGAATAAATTTTAAACTTTTTGCTGTGCCCTACAAGGTCCGTAATTGTACCTTAGCTTCAAGCCATTGTAACACCTTTATACCTACATTATGGAATGCAAATAAAGATATGAATATAACTTTATCTATGGGACCAACATTGTAATCGTAAAAAAATATCAACTGTCCCATAAAAAACTTCAATACCTGCTCGACCAAATGTTACAACAAAATACCTTGTGACATATTACAATTAACTGAAAGAAAATTTAAAACTCATATTTATAGTACTCTTTGTAAACAAGCATATTACAAATGAGAGGATCCAAGATAAGAATGCGTGGAACCATGCTGGCCTAACTCCATAAGATAATTTAAAGTCTAGAAAAAATCAAACTGGTTGCTAATTTAACTGTATAATTTATTATAATTATTATAACATTGATTTTACATTCTGTGATTACTTGAATTCACACACTGACTTAGCAGTATTACTTGTAACATTTTTAGGAATATCGTGTAGGTACTTTTACAATGCGTGTAAATATGTGAGCACCATGTATCCATCACGTAATTATTTTTTCTGTCATTGCTTCATTTTTGATTATTTGTACCTATTGTGGTATAGTAATCTTATTCCAGGTGTATCGTCTTCACATATAATTCAACCCACTTATATACTGCGGATGCGGATGACGGGCGATAAAGCTCAGTCTGCGCTCGATGCTTGGTGTGGCAACACGCCGTGTTCAAGTTCGCGACAAGTCAATCGTCATCCTGAGGATGCCTCGTTGAGAGGTGAAACACGTGTCGATTAATTTCAGGGTCATTTTACTCTTTAGAAATAGCTAAGCGGAAAAGGTTACTAAATATATCCACTTCAATTGCATTTTATAATGGATTTTCGCAAGGTCACGCCTGAATCAATTAACTACAATATGGACGTTCAAAAGTGCCTTTTATGTGCATAATTGAAAAAAAAAATGACTTTGACTTTTACCCAAAAATAGGACGGCTGATATTTTTTTCGCGATTCGATATTGGTCCCAATCAGGAAGTTGTTCAGTTTCATGGTCCACACCTTTCTGTGACTTGTCTAAGCTATTCTCTGTCTATTAAAAGGCATATTTATGTATTTCTAAAGTTAATATATTATTTTAATAATGAATTAATTAATATTATTTTAATTTAATTTATTATTTCTAAATAACTGGGTCCCTCAGACTAAGGGACCCAGTTATTCCGCCTTAAATCTGTAATGGCATATTCTAGTGAGTTGTCAAATTCTTAAAAGATTTAAGAAAATCTTAACTAATTGATAAAATAAAAAATATTAACACAGAGATTGTACTTTCTGAGATTAATGGTATGCCACTTTATGCAAGCGTCTGGATTGAGTGCCCAAGTCATTTGTTCATAAAAGTTTTAATTTAAGTTTAAGAAATTAATGGACCTTTGCTTTAAGTTTTCACTATTTTTAACTAATTTTCCCAATCACACAATAAAAAATTCACAATAAAAAAACAATAGGCCCTCGGTCCAGATGCCCTGGGCGTCGGGAATCGCGAGCCGATTTCCGGCCACCGTAGGCGCGGACTTGCGGACGGTGAGCAATGGGTAGCTCGCCGTCCGATAAGGATCAGGCCCGGGTCGACGGCGCGTTGTGTTCCACGCGCGCCTCAAAGAGATGTTAGCAGATTTGACGGGGTCCGCTAGGGCCAATGCCTGCCGGGGTTGCGAAGAAAACCGAAAGGGAAATCGTGGCCCCCGGCAACAGGGCACCTGAAGGATAACGGGTAGGTTTTAGTCAGTAAGAGTCTGACACACCTTCTCGCTCCACCCAGAGCGGGAGAAGTTATTTGATAATTTCCCACCCAAAAAAAAAAGAGATTCACATCAATTGGCCTGCAGTAGTGATGCGCCCCTCTACCGATACCGAAACATCAAATTTTCCGCTGTAAAACTTATATTAAAGAGGGCATTTAATCCCCTAGCTATAAATTGCACGGATAAGATTAATTAAGACAGGATATTTATTAATGTTGAGGGAGCCGCCAATAAATTAAAGCCATACAAAGCCGATATTAAAATATGTACTTTTATTATATATTTCTGCTCTAAAGGTTGTAAATAACTTAAATATTAATCTGTTAGGTAGACATTACTGTTTACCTGTGCTAGGCTATCTAGGTGTTTTCTGTCTTCTACGCTTACTGAGGTCGGTCCGTAGATGGGTGACCATCAATTACCTCCGTGCCTCGAAAAGCATGTAAACCTGTTTGTATTTAAGTCTTGTCCGCAAAAATTCTAGTATTAGTTAATCGGCTTTCATATCCTCGGTCCACGCCTCCACACTGATATGATGTGCCGTGCTTCACCGAGGTTATGGATGCCTGGAGACGCGCTTGTGAGAATTCAGATCCACCCGAGAATCCATCTTCCCAGAGACGGTGGGTTGAGCTCTGCAAAGCAGTACAGAACAATTTACTTGACACGTCTGCTCTACTGCGGAGAGTGCGCACCTGCTGGCTGTGAGTACTTTGGGGGTCGGGTCTTTGGCTTCATGCATTACCGTCGTCGAACATAGGCACTTACTTTGTTCGACGACACTACATTCCGCCTCGCTGCTTCCTTGCGACTAAGAGCTCCATGTTATTCTCCTCATCGCTATCAATGTAGCGAAGTTGTCAACAGTCTCAGCCATCACGGCCTGTCTTGCAGCCGAAGTGCGGGGCGATTAGCGCGGCTCGCAAACATCAACAACATCATCCGACGAGCTCTTGTCACCGCAGGCGTTTCAGCTGTATTAGAACCCAATGGCTTGGCACGCAACGATGGCAAGAGACCGGACGGCATGTCTTTATTTCCATGAAAGGTGGGTAGGCCTTTAGTGTCGGACGCAACGTGTGTCGATACTCTTGCGCCATCCCATCTTTCTGGCTGCGGAAAATCACAAGCGGCAGAAATATAATAAATAACCTTATAGGTAATTGTATATTCGAGCCGTTTAGGGTTGAAACCCTCGGGCCTTGGGATCAGAATGCTCATGGTCTACATAGTGAAATCTCCAAAACAGTTGATACTTCCCGTGACCCAAGGGCTGGCTTACCTTGGCCATTGCCATAAAGCATGGCAATGCCGCCAGTCTCTTGGGTACATTACCAGTCGACAGCGATGCGGACGAATTTTTCGACGCCATATTTTAGTTCGTTAATAGTTTTTATATTGTTATTTAATTAATTAATTAGGTTTAAGTTGTTATTTATCTACAGACTTTTAGTTAATTTTAATTCTATTTTTAAATGTTTTATTTTTTATTTTTGTGAAATATATGTAGACATATATCTAAAAAAATTGGTAGTGCGCTTTGCCACTACTGACAAATAAATAATTAAATATTAAATCAGTAAGTGGTTAAGGGGTATGCGATAAGGTAGTTCGCGAAATTCAAATCTTCTTACGTTTTTTGCAATTTACAGGTCAGTGTCAAGTGTGTGGTGATTAAAATATAATTCAGAATTTTAACAAAATTATTTATGATTTAAAAAGTCGAATCCTTTGTCTTGTACATAGCGGAAAGAAATTTTTCAAATAAATTAAAGGTTCGTGGAAAATCACTAAAATTCGCAACAAGTTTTCCAAAAATTGACGCGAAACTGACGTTTGATCGTTTCGTTAGAAGAAACTACTTTTGATTTTGAAAATTAAGAAAATATCATCATCATTATATGGTCTAATTGTATATAGGGGAACCACTTTTTTCAACTTCCATACACTAAAATGTAGCAGAAAAAAATTATGAGAAACCTTTTTTTTAAACCCTGTCAGTAATGTATTTTTTCCTACTATTAAGCAAACCATATCAAGAAATTTAAAAATCACATATTTGTCTTCAGCTATCCTCGAGATAAAATCAAAATTTTATTTTATGATTATACTATATCTTCATTAACTAAATCAAAGGCGAAATAAACCATATTTTCAAGAGCGCAAAAGTGATGCAACTATTAACAGGTGCTGTGACTGACACGAATGGTTTACCACCACGAAAACTGTACTTTTATATTTACACAGACTTAATGTTTCAATTATTTCAAGCTTTCTTACAATTAGATCTATAAGTTATTGACAAAAAATGGTTTTTTTCGTGCACGGAACCTTAAGTATACTGGGACGACTACGCCCCAATTTTATTATTATAACCGAACCCAGGACACGTATAGCTCCTAAACCTCAGCATTCGAGAACCTGAATGCCGCAGAAGGAAATTAATCTGGTAGCTCTATTAGAAGGATAAGTAAGTAAGAAGAGGTAAATAGGTTCTACACGCTCCGCAAGTGACACGTCAAAACTTGGCTAATTAGCCAAGTTTCATCATCTTGTCTCTTACCCACATGCATATTGTAAATATATGACGAAACTATTAACTTCACATTCCCGAAATAATTTAATGGAGACCTTAATTAGTTGACATTTTTAATTAATATCATATTTTGCGAAATGAATGTAACAGATGTATGTCCGGAAGGCGTGGGTAGGAAGTTAAATTGAATTCATTTCATCACTAATAAACGAAGCGTGGGCCTTTTGTTTTATAAATTAATTTGAATAAACATTAAAATCTTACCAAGGGGTACCAAGTCACCCAGCAACTGGGTTGTGAAGGTCACATAGGCAGTCGATCCACGTAAAATACTGGTATTCAGCTGCATCCGATTAGACTGGAAGCCGACTCCAACGTAGTTGGGAAATTATTATTGTCATCAGACATTTAAACTCAATATTTTTATATCTATACTATATTTTATAATTATTATCAAAGCTAAAGAGGTTTTGTATTTTTGTTTGTTTGGTTGAACGCGCTAATCTCTGGAACTACCAGTCGGATTTAAAAAAAATGATTTTGCATTTGGTAGCCTTCTTGAGGAAGGTTATAGGCTATTTAACATCACGCTACGACCATAAGGAGCCGAGCAAAAATAAAAAAGTCAGATTAGGCGAAAACGAAGTAATAGCGCTGGCGGGCAATGCCATGCCACGAAGTGGGACGGGGAAACAAGAAATTCCACGCGGACGACGTCGCGAGCAATATATTAAATACTACCTGCGCCCCTTGGTTTCAGCCGCATATATCTCGATCCCGTGAAAATATCGGGATAAAAAGTATTTTATTTTCTAACGCAGGTCATGGTCTACTTATATACCAAATTTCATCCAAATCCGTTCAGCCGTTTTTGCGTGAAAGCAATAACAAATATACAAACAAAAAAATATACTCATGAATCTTTTCTCTTATTAGTTTAGATTAGATGCCAGAGAAAAGTTACCGAAAAAGCTCTGACCGACTTCAGATTTATGACGACCCAAAAAAAAAAGAAATCAACCTCACCCACGCTCAAAGTGCATAAGACCATAACAAACAATTTAATGAAGAAATTCACTGACGTGGAATAAGAATGAGTATTACTCGAAGTTTTAACTACGCGAAAAATAATTTTATTAGCGTAGGTAGAGGCTGTGAAACGCAGATTACCGCCTACGTAAGCCAGGCAGATTATTTAAAAACGGCTGGAGCAGACATCCGAGTTGCGAGACCAACTTTTTGGATGAATCGCGTCCTATTTATTCCTGATGTGCCAATTTGGGATTTATTTTATAGTTTGACTGTGTGTGTTTTTTTTGCCTATTGTCTTATTCATTGTATGTTTTTGGGGAATTACCTTAGGAGACATGTTTTGAAGATATTAGAATACATCCAGGAATTAAAAAAAAAAAAATGAGCTTACCAACATTTTTATTTAAGAAAACTAATAAACCTTTATTTTAGGCAAACTGATTTACAACTGGCAGAGCCGAGAGCATATAAGCTATTCTCAAACTAAACGAATCCATATCACTCAATCATTTTCAAATCTATGCACAAGCATGAAATGCATTATTAAAATCTACGGACTGCCAAAAACGCGTTCACTAAAAGCACTAAAAGTTACATTTCAAATTTCGAATGCCATTTCAAAGCCATGCACAGAACGCTCCACAATAATCGAGAATAAAAAAGAAAAAAAAGATATCACTGCCGACCACCCATTCATAAAAGAACGAATGAATGAAATGTAGTTACGCCTTCATTCATTTCGAGCGATCATTCGTACAGTCTATTTTTAGAAATACAGTATTTGTATTTGGTGGAATACATCACGCCTGTAGTCCCCGAAGGGTTAAGCAGAGGTGTACCTAACGTTCATTCACATTTCGCCAGTTGTGTTTAAGTCCCATATAATAGGGGCGAGCCTATCGCTATCAACCGGGCACAAATCTAGACTTCGGTCTGCTAGCGCATTTTAGTATATCTCTGTGCTCGACCTGTGTCTATGTATTAGCCCACGCCACGTACGCATGGACGTAAAAATATCGCGGCGGGATTTTATCGTGCACTGGATGTTTAACTCTCGGTGCTGAGCCGAACGTTGAGAATTCAACTAAGTGCATTCCAGCGCGTCGCTAAAACGCTCTGTTGGATTATCAACTCGCCGCGCTAACCAGAGCATTCAAAATTCAGTGTGCGAAAAAAAATCGCCGCGGAAAAAAATCGCCCGGACGAACCTAGGCTTACTTTGGATAAATAAACTTTATTACTGAGACATTCCATGGAAAAACCCAATAACACTTTGCCAAACCTGGGAATCGAACCAAAAACCTCATGCTAAGCAATAGCGCTTGCCACCACTAGACAAATGAGGCGAAATGGATAAAGTAGCTACCAAATATATTTTGATAGTTTGGAACTACATGTTGAAGTTAAATGGTGAATTCAGGAATTTTAAATTTGGTTATAAATTTAAAAAGAGGTCAAGTATGAGTAGGACTCGCCAGTTTAGAGTTCCATACCATGTTTACGTATGTATGAACATGATTAGCCTTTGCTATTATTTAAACTCGTATATTTTCCGTCCAGTTCTTATCCGTAGGTATTTCTCGTATTTTTTAAAATAAATAATACCGTCTCTCCACTATTCCATTGCCTACTTTAGAATGCATATCCGGTACGGCTCGCAAATCCTTCCATATCCTAAGGGCACGTCTTCCCTAACATTACCGCGCCCCCCGGTCTACTCCTTGATATGCAATGGCCTGTGTAGCCCCATAAAGCATGAAGCTCCAAGGGCTAGTGCAAACCTTGAGATTCATTCGATTGATCGAGTCTGGTTAAACCACGCTGGGGTAAAAATATCTTTAGCTAACTTTCTGCCATTAATAACGTGTTTAACGAGATGAAGAAACGATAGGTGTCGTGGGACATCCGATTGGAACGAAGGGCCTTTAGCTTTTGCACACTTGTCTAAAGAAATGACGACATTTTTTCCCTTAACAAAACTGTAGGAGCAATGGTGACCCAGTGGTAACAGCCCCGACTTACGAGTTGTAAGTCATGACTTTAAACCCAGGCAGCCGCTTTACTTTGTATAAATAATTTCATCACCACTGCTCTCAAAACGATGAAGGAAAACATCGTAAGGAAACCGGCATTTCCTAGAACTAAAAATCGAAGACGTGTGACATCTACCAATCCGCACTGGGCCCGCGTGGTAGTTATAGCCCACTCCCTCTCAAAGAGAAGCCTGACGCCCAGCAGTGGGAACATTATAAGCTGATTATGATGAACAAAAGTGTCGTGACGGTCAAATGTTACACTTTCTCCGGTCTTGCTCTTCTTAGCGTATCGATGGCAATCTAAATGGACTCGGCCCACGTCACTAGCGTCCATCAGTTCCTGTATCGTGCAGGTGACAGGACACGCAGGACATGATATCAAGTGTCCCATCATTTCTGGAACAGCACCACATTTACACTCCAAGGCGGAGTCATCTATGAATCTCCATCTGAACAGGTTTTCCTTGCTTCGGTAAACCTGGGTCCGGAGACTGTTTAAGGACTTCTAGGTTACCCAAGGCATGACCAGGAGATCTTCAGCAGGTAGAACGAATGGTTTAGGTAAGGAAGCACTGTCTCGCCACAGCTTCAGTGTTTGATCGTGCTCTCATTCGCCAAGAGTGAAGTGTATAACTTGCGATAAAAAAGATCGTTCCAATAACTGCGTATTTATTCGTTCATATTGAACCTTGTTCCACTCGAAAGAAATGAACGAATTCTACATAAATAAACGTTTTCGTTGGAAAACTAATTAAAAGGCTACTCAATTTAATGCCCAGGTTCGCACGGGCGATTTCTTCCCGCGGTGTTTTTACAGCGCCAAGAGTTGCCCTCTTTGAGGAGTGGCTAGAGAGGCGCTACGGCGTCCTCACCTTCCACCTGACGCAGGTCCTCACCGGACACGGCTGTTTCGGGAGGTTCCTGCACAGGATAAGGCGGGAGGAAACGCCCGGGTGTCATCATTGTGTGGATCGCCCGGAGGACACGGTGGAGCATACGGTGGAGGTCTGCCCAGCTTGGGCGGAGCATCGCCGTGTCCTCGTGGAGGCGATCGGCGGCGGTGATCTCTCGCGTCCGGCCCTGGTTCAGGCCATGGTACGGAGCGAGAGGAAATGGGAGGCCGTCACCTCCTTCTGCGAAGCGGTAATGCTCGCGAAGGAGGAGGCGGAACGCGTGAGGGAGAGGCAAATTTCGCGCCCTCACGCCCCTAACCGCCGCAGGAGGAGACGCCCAGGGCGTCGGGAGTCGCAAGCCGATTTCCGGCCACCGTAGGCGCGGGCTTGCGGACTGTGAGCAATGGGTAGCTCACCGTTCGATAAGGACCAGGCCCGGGTCGACGGCGCGTTGTGTTCCACGCGCGCCTCAAAGAGATGTCAGCATAATTGACGGGGTCCGCTAGGGCCGATGCCTGCCGGGGTTGCGAAGAAAACCGAAAGGGAGATCGTGGCCCCCGGCGACAGGGCAACCGAAGGAACACGGGTGGGTTTTAGTCAGTAAGAGTCTGACACGCCCTCCCGCTCCGCCCAGAGCGGGAGAAGTTATTTGATGATTTCCCACCCAAAAAAAAAAAAAAAAAAAAAAAAAGAGTTGAATATCCAACAGTGTTTTTCGACGCGCTAGGTTGCATTGTGTTAGATTCTCAACGCTCGGTTCAACACCGAGAGTTGAAAATCCAGTGCGCGATAAAATCCCGCCGCGATATTTTTACGTTCGTGCTAACATGGGCTACCGTTTTCAAATAATTAGATTATTTCGAAATTAAAATCTCTATTAAAACGGTTTCAATCTCCATAAGTTACGTCCCACGCAAATTCCTTAATCAGTCCTAAAATAGAGCTGGGTTTCTATTTTTAGAATAATTCTTGGAGGAAATCTTAGATAACTTTGTAGCGGCTCAACAAAGAAAAACGGTATGATAAGAAATATTATATCCATAAAGTTTTATTAAAGCATAATAACTTTCTACAAATTAATCGCAGATTGTTGGTATAGTAGGTACAGTCGACCCGACAAGAGCCACGAGAGCGTGGGGTCCTGGATTTGATTCCCAGGTCGGACAAGTCGGACAGGTTATTGGATTTTTCTTTTAAGAAATTTCTTAGTAACAGCACGGAGTTTGGAAACTGGCGGTGTGAGGGATATCACAACGCCAGTTTCCAAACTCCGTGCCTGGGAAAGCCTGTTAAGCCGTTGTCCTGATCTGTCCCCGGTCGTGTCAGATTGCTGTCCCATCTGACTATGAGGGTGCACCTGTGATGTTGTGCGCACATAGGTACTTGTGCACTATAATATCTCCCGTGTCGAAGGTTAGTCTCCGCTGAGATTAGTCGCCATGGCCGAAATTCGGTCTGGAGAACTATTATTTAACCTTTGACCTTGAGGTTGCCTAGCTTTAATAGAATGCGAGGCCAGCTTAAACTGATATGGAGAAAACACTATTTTCTTGCTTTTTTTTATCATTTCGCACAACTTTACTATTTCAAAATCAAACGACAACTGGCTCTGCACTACATTTTACTAATTAAAATTCCCCACCCAAAAATAACCGTTATTTTTAAATGTTATTTTATTTATTTTTTATATCGAATTTGTTTTGACCCTATGAACATTGGGACGTTGACATGTCATTGTGATCCCAACATTTTATCGTCATATTTGACTACTGATATTATCAAATAACTTCTACCGCTCTGGGCGGAGCGGATGGCTGTATCAGACTCTTGCTGACTAAAACCCACCCGTGCTCCTTCAGTTGCCTGTATATTGCCAGGGGCCACGGTATCCCTTTCGAAATTTCCCGCGACCCCGGCAGGCATCAGCCCTAGCGGACCCCGTCAGTTGTGCTGACATCTCTTAGAGGCGCGCGTGGAACACAAAACGCCGTCGACCCGGGCCTGGTCCTTATCGGACGGTGAGCTGCCCATTGCTCACTGTCCGGTATGAACGGAGCCTTAGGATGCGTTTTCCCACCTAAAGTGACATACATTTTTCTACCACCCTTGCTGCGGCGGCTATAGGTGAATATACACCAGAGTATTCTCGAGCATTTCCATAAATTGTAACGTTTTTACGAATGAATGGTATTATACAAGCAAACACTCAATTTAAAATAAACATTTCCATGTAATGTAACGTCTCTGCGAGTGCTCGACGTGGTGTTTGAAGTAATGCTCCGGCGAGTGAGCATTTACCTGTAAAATTTCTTTCTTTTTTTGCGTTTACTCTTCGTTGGAATGTTGGATCTGTAGGTCGGCCGCCTTCGTGACTTTTCTCTATGAAATGTTACACAAATTCGCTAGTTTTTTTGCAAAATCAAGTTTTATCAAAGCGCCGAGCGTCGTGCTCATTGTGCGGTTCATAAAAGAGTGACACATTAAACCGTGAACTGTGTAATATAATGTATCGTGATATGTAACGCAAATTCTGCGTGTGGACGACGAGCATTACATGTAAAGCTAGCGCTGATCTATCGGCAGTCTCTTGCAGTCGAACACAATACAGGATTCGCGTTGAGTTTATATGCCGTTCACACTATTCGCAATACATTACACGATACATTGCATTACCGACACATTACATACGTCTAGACAAAACGATACATTGCATTACCTACACATTACATACGTCTAGACAAAACGATACATTGCATTACCTACATACATACGTCTAGACACGACGTTAGAGCGGCTCGATGTTTTGTTAGAAGTAAATGCTCTAGTCCATTACATAGGTACTTACCTAAAGTAATAACGCGTTTTCCACATCAAAACTGGTCAAAGGTTTTAAAGAGCCTCTATATTAACAACATTTAAACCAAAATACATAGAATTTTCCTAAACTTGGGCGTGTCACAGTTCAACCGATGTTGTACCGGTCAAAACTAGTTTTGTCTGCGATTCTTGCAGACAAAAATAGATTCTAATTAAAACCCTTTTTGCAATTACTAACAATTATCCAGAAACCGTGGAGCCATGGTGGTCCAGAGGTAACTGCCGCGACTTACGAGTTGTAGGTCGTAGGTTCGAACCCTGATAGGCGCTTTACTTTGTGTAAATTATTTCATCACCACTGCTCTCAAAATGGTGAAGGAAACCGGCAACTATCAACCCGCACTGGGCCCGGGTGGTGGATTACGGGCCACTCTCTCTCACCGAGATGAGGCCTGTGTCCCTGCAGTGGCAACATTATTGCTGATTATGTAATTTAGAAACTTCTTTGGTTGGTATTTATTGTGACACTTTTATAAACACACACACACTTTTAACCTTTTAAGTTTTAGCCGAGTCAGAGCCTGTAACTGAATTGTGCAAATAATAAAATAAAATATTTAAAAACATTTTTATTACGGTAGTGACGTAAAAACTCGTTTTGAAGAGAGAATATTCGTTTTAACTTAAACCAGTCAAACGTGGTTTTGACCGGTTATGAGAGTTTTGGCTGTAACATACATTCAGATGAATTTTCATTGTTGAAATTCTATTTCAAGTTGATGAAATAAGTTCAAAACTTCACTTCATAAAATTTTGACTTCGAAACAGTGGAATTTCGAGAAAGGCCTTAGTTGCCTTCCTCGAAATGGGAATTAGGAAGAGAAACTTGCCATCATTCACTTACATTCGTCACATTAAAAATATAAAAAAACCAGGATGCTTCTTAAAATTTTCCGAACTTCAAAGAAAATTGAATTAAAAAAAGAAGGTGTGCCGTGTGTGCAAGTGACTACACGATAAAATTGACAACTTACGACTGGAGCCGAGTATACGGGATTCAGCGCCGAGTATACGCAATTCAGTGCCGAGTATACACGAAAGACAGAGGATAGACACAATCAAAATGTGGTGCTGGAGGTGGATGTTTCGAATTCCACATAATGCTAAGCGAAGATGAATAACTATTTGAATTTTAATAACTGGTCATTGTTGGCAATACCGCAGGAAAGAGAGCACGAGGCCGGTCGCCAACACGATGCTCCGAGCAAGCTACGTTCTCAAGCAAATTTCAGCAGGTGATGATGGCAACTTTGGACCAAAGTCTATGGAGGCAGATTGCCCGCTTAAAGGGGTCCAGTGACTACGATCCTCAGTAATGAGGGACTGATTTAAGAAGAGATACGCGATTCAGCGCCGAGAATACGCGAGTCAGCGTCACAGACCGACTGGAGCCGATTCTACCCGATTCAGCATCACCAACCCGACATGACAGCAGCACCGTTCACTGTTTAAAAATAATGCAAAGTTCGTCTAACAAGTTTGCACTTCAAAAAGGTTTATAATATTTTCAGTACGCGATTATTTCTGCTGCCTATTCTTGTTCCTTTTGAAATACCTGGCTGCAAAACTCCCTTTTCAAAATGACTTTCGATATACACACAAAGATGGTGTCTTTAGAAATCCTACTAATTATAATTAATTATATCCTAAGTTATAATATTAGTAGCAGCGCCCCGCGGTTTCACCCGCTTTAGTCTCGATCCCGTGAATATATCACGATAAAAAGTATCCTGTGTTAATTTAGGTTATAAACTATCTGTGTGCCAAATTTCATCCAAATCCGTTTAGTAGTTTTTGCGTGAAAGAGTAACAAACCCTTTATTAACACATAGACTACTTTTTATGCCGGCAGTACATTCCTGAGGGATAGTTGACCTCCACGCGGGCAAAGCCGCGGGCAAAAGCTAATATAATATTATAAATGCAAAAATGAGTTTGGATGTTTTTTATTCAATCACGCAAAAACGACTGGCTGGATTTGGATGAAATTTGGCATACATATAGTTTAGAATCTAGAGCACATAGGATATTTTTTATCTTGGTAGTACGATCCCGTGGGATAACTCTGCAAAGCCGCGGGCAAAAGCTATTATACTTTTATAAATCCATCTAATTAATACCGTCTTTCATAACTTCGGCAAGTAATAAATTGTTTAAACGGTCGTGAGAAAACTAATAAGTAAAGAATATTGCAAATATATTTTAGGTGGATTCTTTATGATGGCCAACTTTTTTATTAGAAAACAAAAAAATACTTAGAACATTTATTGCTTTTTTATTCAACATATATTAACCTAGATTTATTTGATATTTTTGCTAAAAATAAAATCTGCGGTGTAAAGGTCTTATAAAGGTATGAGGAACAGGGTGTAAAATTAACTCATCCACCATAGAAAAAAGCGAGATCCTCCGACCAGACGGGTATCGTGTCTGGTGGGCAACTGCCCAACGATTGATTTCGAGACATTGTATATATACTAGTCGCGCGGTAAACTCAGCTTGCGCGATGTAGGATTTTGCGTGACGTCATGGTGATGCGTAGTTCGCATGTGGCGTCGTAAATGCCGCCACAGTCTATTTATATTTAAGCGATATCGCTGTTGCTCTCAGTAGCGATACTGTTTCATCTTCTGATTAGTCACTTTGGACCAGCGGGACAATTGCGTAACAAACAAATTGCGTAAAATGACAACTGATCGCAATGGGTTTCATTTTGAGAGTACACCCCACGTTTATTGCGTTATTTACGTTGTTGCGCAGAGGAATTTTTCAAACCTATAAAGCAATGGATTTGCAATTTTCTTCAAAACTCTCGGATTGTGATTGAAAGTGTTTTAATTCGCGCGGCAACTACATTGCGCGCGCTCTCTCTTGCACACCGCTCGACGTTTCGCAGAGCAACAGAGAGCACGCGAAGTATAGTTCGCGTTATCTCGACATTGTAGCCCCAGCATCACAGTGGTAATCGCGTTTAGGAAGAAGAGTTGAGTGTGTTTTCGTAGATGGCACTATTTATACGCAATTAAGCTGGAATCACATTGGTGTCGATTCTCTTGTCACAAATGCCTCTAAACTAGACTAAAAATCACCAAAATTAAATTTATTCCTGTCAAACGACGATTTCCCATTTTGAAATAGACTAAAGTGACACAACTTAACTATATTTTAGTTTGACAGCACAGAGTTATAAGTTTAGTAAAAATGGCAATTTTGCTATTCTGAATTTGACGTTTTTCACCAAAAATTTTGATTGTCAAACTATATCTTAACAATTTTTAATCGCGATTTAAAAGGTGTGGTATGAAATCGTTACATAAAAAAAAACACGTCGAGGCTTCCCCATGCGCGCCTCCGGCTCTAAAAAAAACACGGGGTAGGGCAAACAAGTACCACGTCATGATTGTCAAATTCGATTTTAGTTGTGTCAAAATATTTTTGCAGAATCACTTTAAGATTCTCATAGTGAAAAGTAAGGAATTTTAGTGATAGTTAAGTTGCGTACAAGAGAAACGTCATCATTGTCGCGATAAAGCGAACTAATCATTCGTGCTCTAGCTCTCGCACACCGCTCGACGTCTCGCTGAGCTACAGAGAGCGCGCCAAGTATAAGTTCGCGTTATCGCGGAAATGTAGCCCCAGCAGAAGGGTGCAGTATCGCTACCGCTTATATCTGAATAGTGCTTTCTGTAGTTCACTTGGAACCTCACTCAAGTGAGCGCACACAATTTGAAAGCGAACTCATTTGTTTTTAAAAGTAAATCATCGCGGAGTCACACGAGACACCGTTCGAATTTCAAAATGATATTTACTGTGTGTTCATTATAACTTGACCCGCGTGACGCGATTGGTAGTACTGTTCTGTCAGTCGCCATTTTGAACTCTATTAGTTTTAAAACTAAGCTTGACGAGCAATAGGGCCAACATGACGGCAATGGACAAATTCTAATGAACGGTCCGTAGAGAACAATTTTTAACACTACACTAGCAAGTGTTATAAAAATGTCAGATTGACCTTTACAAAAACTGAGTAGGTACCTACAATAATTTTTTCTTCTACCTTAATTTAAATGTTTTACCTACCTTAAAACTCAGATCAAATAAAAAAACAAGACCTACCCAAACTACACCTCCGCTTCTGTGCACACGCTCACACGCACACATTTGCAACCATTTACAATAAAACTACACCTCACTAAGAGCACATTATGTTTACGAAACCAGCTTCACGTCACTGTTGACAGCGCTGTCTTGGTTTTTCATCTGGTCTGAGCCTTAAAAGTTGATAGAACAGTCGGTCTTCATTATAAATTTTCTACAATTACGCGGAAACAAGAATTCCCAAAAGTAACATGATATTTTTGTCGTAATAATTCGTCCAATTGACATTATTTCTCCGAAAACTTAATTATATTGAAAATCTTACAACAATAAAATAGGAGAATATCAGATTCTTAGTTAGTTTGCAGAAATGAAACAAAGCCTTGTCCGGGAAGAATAGAATTAAGACTGTCTAAAAAAAGCTAAAGACATCATAAAGGTGACATGATTAGTAAAGTCTGATTCGTGGAGCAAACGAAAGAAATCCTAATGATAGAACGTTTAAACGCTACAAAGAAAAAAAAAAGAACGGAACAAAATCTTGTGGCAATTCCTTGCAAAAGAAATAACTTGACTTATTTCGACTTCTTGTCCAATAAGATCAACGCGAACTATTTATCATGTTCCAGCAGTCATGCCAAATGACAAAATGTCACCGAAGACAACTTATTAAATTCGGAAACCTCAATCAAAGGTACAATTATGAACGCCTACAAATTCTTCCTGGCACGCAGAGCTAGTACGTGACGGTGCTCCCCCTACGACATTCTACCCATCTCGTTCTTTCAAACAAGATCACCATCCTCCCATCTCGCTCTAGAGACACCCACTCATAGACCCATGTAGCTACAGCCCCTGTTTTCAGCCCACATTTCAGTCTAACCCTCGCCGGCCTGGCTCGCGCACGTCTCCTTCCGACAATAACGATAAAAACGGACAATAATTTTCAAATCCGAACACAGACTTCCATTTTCGAACGCGCGTCAGATATGAACTTTTGACGTTGATTAAAGTTTTTGGAACGAAGACAATAAATTAATAATTTTTTTTTTTAGTTTTTCGGATTTTTTGACCGATTTAAATTTAATTAATCGACGCGCGTCTTTTTTTTTTTCTGCGAGGAGAGTGTTTGTGGCATCAGGTGGGCGACTTTCAGCCGACAACAGGTGAGTCTTTTAGATCATAGATTTATATTAAATTTCATACTTCGCGCAACGTTTTATCCTTTTTTTGTTAAAAAAATATATCTATCTACCTATAAAGTCGATGGATCGGACCTTTTACGTGATTATAAGTATTAAGTAGAGGCGTATAGAGATACGCCTCTACTTAATACTTATAATCACGTAAAAGGTATTGGTTATTTGGAACAGAGGTTCCAAATAAAATTGTTAAGATTTAATATTTTTTTGTAGTATTTACGTAAAGAAAGTTAAAATTCTGCGACCGATATTACTTTTTGTTTTTTGTTAAAATTTACGCAGCTCCCCCTGAGCTGCGTAAATTTTAACAAAAAACAACGCTTGAATTTTTTTTTGTTTGTTATATTTAGCTTTACACGAGGATTTAATTGGAGGATTTAATTGTTACTTAATTTATTAAATAAAATTTATTCAATTGATAGACTTATGTTAAAAAATAAATATATAAAGGTAAGACGATTTATTAGATTGATTGATATAATACGATTGATTTTATTCAATTAAATCAATTGAATAAAAAACCCATTCAAATAAGCCAATAGAAAATCAATTTAAACTTTTGCCAACATTACTTTGACATTTAAACAAACAAAATATGATTGAAAATACGCGAAAATGAGTCACATTAAATGATATTAATGTTTGCAAATGAAAACTCGATGAATTGAATTCATTCATTCAATTGAATTCATTGTGTTCTCCAATGAACAAGCCACGATTATGGTTATTGAATTCAATAATAAATCATTTGAATATAGGTTTCATTAAGGGTCCAGGTTATTGGATTATTTACGTCGTATTTTATTATGTTGGTTTATCGATCTGAACGAAAAAACGTCGCGTTTTCTGCGCAAGAAGCCTCTTTGAAAAAGGTTTGTCAAAAAAAATTCGGGAACTTTCGAACACTTTCTTTGTACGGAAAATTGGAGAAGAATTGGTTTATCAGATAAATGGTCAAAAGGCATGATTTGTAAACTTTCCTCATGACTTTGTCCTCGTGAGGAAATTTTGCAGTATTTTTGTGGATGGATTAAAGATTAGGGGACCAAAGAAACGGTGGATGGTTTGTGTGAATACATATAAACTCATGTTTTCTTCCCATGGAGAAAAATAAAAAAAAAATTTTATGCCGGGAGTTTGGATTTTTGCCCGGTTGATGGCAATAGGCTCGCCCCCTAAAACATGGGACTTAAATAAAACTGGCGAAATGTGAGTGTACCTAAGGTAACACATCTGCCTAACCCTTTGGGGAAACAAGGTGTGATGTTATGTTTTGTTAATCATGGAGGTAGGCAGACATAGAACTCCACCAAAACACCTTGTGTGAAAGATGGTGGCTAGAAAGAAGGTAAATGCTGAGATGACGACTAATAGAGAAAGTTAATTGATTCAAGCGTGACCTTGCGGAAATCCATTATAAAATACAATAGACATTGATGCATTCTGTAACCTGTTCCGCTTAACTATTCCTAAAAAACTATAAAAAATCCTGTAAGAAATCGACAAGTGTTTCACCTCTCTACGAGACATATTCAGGATGACGATTGACTTGTCGCGAACGCCAAACACGGCATGTTGCCACACTGAGCGTTGGACGCAGAAACCAAGCTCTGGCTGCTCTAGCCAATCGTCATCCTGAGGATGCCTCGTTGAGAGGTGAAACACTTGTCGATTTCTTACATTTTTCTATGGCTCTTTAGGAATAGTTAAGCGGAACAGGTTACTAAGTATATCAACGTCCATTGTTTTATCGAATCGCACACTTAGTCGGAGCGGCCAACGAGCCGCACACCATATAATACCACTAGATGGACACGACTGGCTGGAATTGTGGCCATCTAGTACGCAAGATCCCTAAATGGTCATCGATATCAAATAGTAAGTAGATAAATCAGTAGTTGAATAGGACAAGAAAGAAGAATGAAGTAGCGACGGTATTTTGACAACAAGCATTTTTGAGACAGCACAAGCAGCTCCATTGCGTTCCGCTTTAGATCCTTACGCCATGAGAACAGCAACCTTGGTAGTTTAAGTAAAAGTATACACGTTCGCTAACCCCAGGCGGAGGCTGATGCGGTTATGCCGCCGGTTTTGCCTAAAAAAAGGAGTTGTTAAAGGTTTCATGTGCTCCTCAGCTCTTGCAGTTGAAGTGAATCTACTAGGTGTCTAGTTGAAGTGAATCTGTTCTTCACTTCGAAATTCAAACTGTTTCGAAATTTGAATCAGCGATGATTTACTTTCTGTCGTGACGCGGTTGGCACCGTGTAGCAGGCACTTTAATAAAAATACAGGGGGCCTCTTTTTAACCATAGAGTAATATTTTGTGTGAAAAGACTTCACCACAACATAAAAGCTCTTTAAAGATAATAAATGAAGTCGTCACTTAAGTTAGGACTAAGTAACTATAGATAATGAAAATTATTTTTTATCTTATTAAGTACCGTTCTCTGTTGATCTTCTTAAAAGCTCTGAGTTGAGCTACACCACTAACTACTGACAATTGCGTGCAAAAACTGGACAGGTCCACTCAAATCTGTATGGTTATTTTCTCAAAAGACCATTTCAGACACCAATCTACATGATCTGACCAAGATTATGTCTGGACTAGGAAACAGATTGTGACCTCAGAGTTTGTTTCGTTCTTTCTTCTCAGGGTCAGTTAAGAAACACCAAACTCGTCTAGTTTTCATCTCGACAATCTAGGAAGCCCGATTTGACACCTATCAAAATAATTTGTGTAGTGATGGGAAATAAAAATCGGTTGCTTTAAAAGCCGATTCTCGAGACATATCGATTTATCATACTTAAATTGACAATTTATCTACATTGCTTAAAACTGATTCCCGAGGCATATTATTTTATTACACGTCATCATCACCATCATCAGCCTACGACAGTCCACTGCTGGACATAGGACTCTCCAATTGCATGCTATTTAGCTCGATTCTCAGCAACTCTCATCCAGCTACTACCAGCCACCCTGTGAAGACCGTCGCTCCACCGAGCCTGAGGCCGTCCTACCTTACGTTTGCCAACTCCTCTCAAGAACACGAGAATACAATACAAGTCAGGGAAATAAATAAATTCAATAAATTTGTAACATTTTTATTCATTTTCCTCACTGGATGATCCAGAAAAATGATCATCAGTTGAACTGTCTTCGTCGGTTAATCTTATAATAAATTCATTTTCAATCATATTGTTGACGAGTTCACACGATAACACTAAAATCACGTAATGCGTAATTAAAGTTCGGAATTACCAAGATAAGATCAACGAATATAACAGAAACAGTCCAAAAGTATAATAGCCGAATCGGAAAATATAACAATAACCTGTAATACAAAAACTTCCAAGATAGCGAGAAACTACGCGGAGCATTGACGAATCAAATAAGTAAGAAAAATTTGCGGTTATTATTATTTTTTTTCATATCATGGCCTCCATAAAATCGAAAAGGTTTGGTTAATAAGGCCGGAGTCCACCAACTCCAGCCTTTTACTTTTATTGACATATTAAATAATATAACAAAATAAAGCTAGAAATATAAATAGGTATGTGAACAGATTTTGTTTTTAAATATTTAAATATTTAACAATACAGTAATTATACGTTTCTCTCTTTTTTAAATATAATATTTATAAACGTATCGATTTTTCAGAACATCGATTTTATTCGGTCAAACGGATTAAAACGGTCACAACACTACGGCAACAAACCAAAAGACAAGATATTGTAATAACGTCCTGTCGGAAAATTAATCAACGAATAATTCGTGTTTTTGAATGATTTTTTCTAATATAAAGTGAAACTTGGTGTTTACGAATAATACTCATTGTTATTGTGTATGGGTGATGCAGACGTTCATAAAAGTCAAATTGGGGCTTCTTAAACTGTCACGAGATTAATACAAATTATTTTTTGACGTGCGAGCGTTTTTTTAACCAATGCGTCAATTTGCCGTGTTTTAACCATCTATTTATACATTGTAACAGCGAATCAATTTACATGCCTCCTCCTTAAGACCTTCGCCAAATATTTTTTTTTATATTCAGATAGCTCATGACCTAAAGAGGTGCCTTAATTTTTACCATAAATTAAAAAAGTTCTGGTCATATATAACTGTCAAAGATGACAGTTGTGATTTTGTTTGTGATTTACGTTTTTTTTTTTTTAAATTTGATAAACAATTAATTTGCCTGACTTAACATAGGTTAGTAGATATTTGACCTTTTATTCTTTCTTTTAAGTAATTCTGGAACGCATTGAACTAAGATTGTAAGTGCCCTGATGACAAAACTAGCAATGATACTACAAAACATGTAGTATAAGTTAGGTACTAGGTTAGCAGTAAACGTAGCAAGTTATTGAAGGTTAGACCTACATTGTACGTGGCTAAGCCTGACCCTGAGCTCCGTTGTTTTTGCTGATGCAACTGGCTCTATTTTACGGTAAATTACTCTTGCATAGGGCAACTCTGCTTTTTGCCGCTTGCCGTATTTCAAGCGTTTATTGTCAATCTTCTGTCGTACATTTAAACTGCTGAAGATATCAATTACATTTATCTCAGTTACGACTGTCATTACTGGTTGCTGTGAGCCTGCATGATCCCCACCATTGCTGGGCAAAAACCTCCCCCATGTTTGATATGCGAAAAAAAAAAAAAAACAACTTTACGTAAACAGAACACCTATTATAAATTATTGTGAAAACAAGAACAAGTAGTTATGTCATGTTATGTTTATGTGCATACAAAAAACAAAATATAATAAACAATACCATAAATATTCCGACTTAAAACAAAGCCGATAGTAAATTCAATTTAATTGTTTGAATTTATGGACGGTAATGGTAACACACAAGCATTAACACATTACCATTAATTGCTCGTTAAATAGCTTTTATTCGCGAACTCGAGTTTTGTTGTATTTTAATTTAATTAGTTTTGAATCAAAAGCATTTTAAGATGCAACATCACTTCATCATCTGCCTAGCCTTTTCCCAACTATGTTGGGGTCGGCTTCCAGTCTAACCGGATACAGCTGAATACTAGTATTTTACATGGAGCGACTGCCTATCTGACCTCCAGAACCCAGTTACTGGGTAATCGATACCCCTTGGTAAAACTGGTTTACAGATTTTTGGGCTTCTGACTACCAGTAACCACTGTCAAAGATCTACGAATGAAAGCCGGGACCAACGGCTTAACGTGCTTTCCGAAGCATGAAAGGGTTTCAATATGTAATGGATGGTCACCCATCCACGAACCGACCGCGGCAAGCGTAGCTTAACCTTCGATCGGCCCGTGCGGATGTTATTATTTAGCCACGAGCTCCTCACTACCATTAATCTAGATAGTAAGCGATTATAGGGTCAACAAAGGCACAGGCTTCAGACGGTACGTTCTGAAAGCTGGCAACGTCGCAAATAGCTGTCAAATAACCTGTTATGATTAATTTATCAATTTTACTAAATATTTGCAGCAGTGGTGACCAAGAACCCCATGCTTATCTGTCATACATGTGATCACCAGAGATCGGAATCTGGGCGTCATTCCAGAGGTGTATCTATAAAATTTGTTAATCAATTGTATACATTTTTCGATTAATTTGAATTCTACTATATTTTTTTAAATAGGTAGGTAGTCTTTTTAAAATGAATAATATGGTTGTACCTAATGTAATGAGGAAAATTGAGATGAAATTTTATCACAAAAATTTTAATCAACTGAATGGTTCTTAATTTACATATTAAAAAATTATTGCAAAGTTTCAAGTTTTGAATACCATAAATGAATATCAAAAAATATTTCAAGTTCTGACCTGTTATGACCACCGATATTGCGATCCCTGGTGATGACAACGCCAACGAGGCAGACAGTTGTCAGTTGTACAAAATATGTCGAAGATATAACTTATGTAATGAGTTTAGAAGCAATTATTTACCGTGGCGAACACAACCAAGTTTCTGTTCAATGTTTAACTTAGGTCGGCTATGTCGCCGACTTTGCTAAGAGTATTCATTTCATCTCATGAATATTGAAGAAGTTAACTAGGACTGTAATAAAATCTACATTTTCTTATAGAAATAGTGTTGAGTTTGGTTATGCTGCGCCTGCTCTGTTCAGACTGAAGCCTGAAAATCTGAAAACCGGTTTTACCCACTACTTGACATAGGCCTTGCCCAAGTATCGCCACCGACCGGTTCTGTGCTTCTCGCATCCAGCGGATTACGTATAGTTATTGCATTCCATCTTCATTTATCTTTACTACAAGCAGTTTAACACTCACCAACTTCTTCATCACTCACACACTCATACACACACTCCTTCCTATAAGAAAAATGGAAATTATTGTCTAGTTTTAGTTTACGGGAAACCATAATTATATACTTAGGGCGGGGAGACCTTGTGGAGGCGATCGGCAGCGATGATCTCTCGCCCCTAACCGCCGCAGGAAGAGACGCCCTGGGCGTCGGGAATCGCAGGCCGATTTTCGGCTACAGTAGCCGCGGGCTTGCGGGCGGTGAGCAATGGGTAGCTCGCCGTCCGATAAGGACCAGGCCTGGGTCGACGGCGTGTTGTGTTCCACGCGCGCCTCAAAGAGATGTCAGCAGAATTGACGGGGTCCGTTAGGGCCGATGCCTGCCGGGGGTGCGAAGAAAACCGAAAGGGTGATCGTGGCCCCCGCCAACAGGGCAACCGAAGGAACACGGGTTGGTTTTAGTCAGTAAGAGTCGGACACGCCCTTCTGCTCCGCCCAGAGCGGGAGAAGTTATAATTCCCCACCCAAAAAAAAAGAAAAAAAAAACAAGGCCGGGGGAGACCAGGTGGTCTGAAACACAGGCATTCGACTTAGCTTACGCACCCGCCTCCCACAATATTGTTTTTATGTTTTTTTGTTATTATTCAATTCTTCAACTATGCTACTATAAATATATTATATATCCTCTTCTACTTAATAATATTATAAACGCGAAAGTTTGTGAGGAAGGATGAATGTATGTTTGTTACTCTTTCACGCAAAAACTACTGAACGGATTTAGATGAAATGTGGCACACAGATAGTTTTATAACGTGGATTAATACATAGGATACTGCGGAGCACTGCTAGTCCAACCATATTTTCCTTGGCTCTCCAATAAATTATTTTCGGGGTGAATACCCAATCAGACCCGACGTCAAGCAACTTAGGATAGGTCTTGTAGTCATTTTGTCAACAATCAAATCTATTTCGAATACCCACCTGCCAAAAGGTTTCTTTTCAATTCTGTTAGGTACAAACATTATGTAAATTCCAGCAATATTTTATAAACAAATTTGAAAAGAAATATACTATAGAACCGTCTTTTTAAAATGGTGAAAATATACTTGTTCGTGAAAACATTAATTTGATTGAAAAGTTATGAGAAAATAAGACAACGAAACATTTCTGAAAAAATATTTTTGTTCAAACAAGGTCTTTTTAATTTCAACAGAGTGCATTCTGAAAAAATATCATCCAGATTTTATAACAATATCCACCTCGTTTTTGTTTAATAACAAAGCCGGTAATTTAATTTGGAGGCAAAAACAAAATCAAACTAGATTTTGCTATTTGCTTTGTATTGTAAAACTTATGCATTGTCATTAAATATCTGATATAATATGGATCAGACTACCCGCTACTGTCACCGTTCCAGCAGGCAGCAAAGAATTTGGTTTCCCGGAAGAATGGTGACCGCACAAAAATGATGAAAATGAAAATAATGGCAGCGGGGTAACACACCAAAAGTTACTTTTATAAATAACGTTTCAGTGACGTCATTCGACGACACTACCTATGTCGCGGTTACCGCAGTCTTACAGTACCTACCGCAGGCGGCAGCAGAAGGGACGTGTCGCCGCGACACGTACACCTTCCGTAGCTCGACACTTCGGTATCATAGAAGTACATAGAAACCAGTCGTGTCGCGGCGACACGTCGCCTGCTGCTACCACCTAAGAGCTCTTACACACGAGCGGCATGTTCCCAACGGCAGAGGTAACTGCAGCCGTCGACGCGCGTCGGCGGCAACCGTCGACGCGTCGGCGGCAACCGTCGCCAAGTCGTCGGCAGCGGTCGACTTATAGCGACACTTGCAGTTGTAGTGTGCCGCGTCCGCCATTGAAGTTGAAATGTCGACGGCTGCCGTCGACGCGTCAACGGAAGCCGTCGACGCGTCGACGGTTGCCGCCGACGCGCGTCGACGGCTGCAGTTACTTCTGCCGTTGGGAACATGCCGCTCGTGTGTAAGAGCTCTTATTAGTCAATGTCAAATCTTTTTTTTTCTTACCCTCAAAAGGCACTTCTTAACATTTACAAAAAAAATAGAATTGATTCTAGTCGCCCCTTCCAAAAGGTCCGCTACCTTTTGGAAGGGGCGACTAGAATCGGAAGCGGCCTGCCGTCGCCTACGGAATAGGCTTGTTTAAAAAAAAAAATTAATGCGGAAGGTAGATTATACGAATAGAATATACGTAGATTATAGATTAGACGGACTAAATAGTACCTAGGCAACTACCGTATTGTACCTTTCGGGAACCCTATATTAAACATCTTGAGAGTATCTTGGCCATAAGTAATTAAAAACGTAAATAAATAAGCATCAAATGAAATCCTCTTAATTAAATAATTTTTATAAAAAAACCAGAAACAAAAGAAATCCAGCTCTTACAGAAAATCAGTAACAAATTCCATTTAAAGAAGACACAGTTCAAAAAAAGAATTGCAAAACTTTTTACAAAACCGTACACGGCACTTTGCGGCAAAGGTATTACTTCAGAATGCCTTTGAAAAAAAAAACATAACCGTCTCGACTCTCGAGTATGGCCTAAGGAAGGCTATTCATTAACAACACTATTGTTCTGGCGTGCTTGTGTACTGAATGGGCTGCTGACAAATTAAATCTGTCCTTCTTTGCTTTTGTCTGGATTAAATGGAGTTTTCTTATTTGCAATTTGAAATAAGATGGCGTCGTTTCGTTGATTGATAGTGGAACATTATAAACATATTAAGGTTTTTATACCTTTAAGTATTTTCAAATAAATCAGTCAAAAATTAAGATTAGGGAAAATGCCAATTTAGAGGTGATAATTCGTAGACTTGAGATCTAACTTATATCATCATTTAACATCTTTATTGCATGTAGGTTAGGTTAGTCTAATATTAATGTAGTACCTGAGCGACCGAGCTCTGCTTTGATTAAAATAGAGAATGCTCATTTAATAGTATAGGATGCCAATTCCATGCTGCCATGATAGTAGGTACCTACTAATTTCATACCGCCATGATAGTAGGTACTTACTAAGTCCATGCTGCCATATCATTATTCTAAGGTAGCCATCTTGTTCTAAACTTTGGGCGATCGAGCTCTGCTCGGGTGAAAATACGGAGAAAACGATTTTTCCCAGATATGAGACCTAGCGAGATCGATTTTTTGCCCCCGTAAACCCCATATATTGCAACTTTCATCGAAATCGTTACAAATATTTACAGAGTGAGTAAAAAATCGTGGATCAGACAAAACAGGGCGAGTTATTTGCAGTAAAAAATACAAATAAGAAATATCAATATTTCATAAATATTTTTTCGTGAGACTTAAAAGATATTTTAAAAAGTGCCAATACTCATAAATCATGGTACCCACTGTCATAAAAGCATTTTTGTAGTGATGATACATTTCCTAGAAGCAACTAAACACCATTTATTGTTTTAAATAAAATACTTAATGCTTATTATTAAAAAAATTGGTATTTTCTTAAAAAGACACTCAAACAGTCATAACTTTTAAGGAGATCAAGTTAGGGCACAACGATATTTTTTACTGCAAATAGCCCCAACTGTCGCCCTGTTTCGTTTGATCCACGATTTTTTACCCAGCCTGTATAAATACATATATATATACAAATATTGCTCATTTAATAGTACAGGATACCTACATATAAACGTTCCGGAATAAATTCTCTAAATGATGGTGAAAACCTCATCAAAATCTGTTGCGTAGTTTTAAAGAACAACACGGACAGACACGAAAAACGACTTTAATTTACAATTGTATATAGATTTTAAACATTTAATTTCTGCCATTTTGAGAAGAAGTATCACAACAATTTAAATTTTATTTAACATTAAATTTACACATAATAGACATCAGAGAGCTTGGTGACTAACCTGGTGTCAGAGTTTTAAAACCGCCCATGGGCCTCTGACTTGGCTTCACATGCCGTCGAGAAAAATCTCTCAGGGATGCCGGTTTCCTCACAATGTTTTCCTTCACCGTTTTTGAAGCAAGTACTTAGCTTTATTCATCATATTAATTACGATTTAAATATATAGGTAAATGGGGTAATATAATGCACGTATACCTAATACTGTATCTTCACAAAACATAAAATCAGTCGAAGCAAATGTCAGTTTTGTGTTCCTCATTCTGAAATCGAAAGCAAAGAACATAAAACTATTTTTAAAACCAATAAATTTTCTCGGTACGGTTTTACGAGTTATTTGAGAAGGAAAGCATGACGTTGTTAGTTTTTCCTCTATTCTTAGATTTGAGAATAAAGCAGAAACGATACTTTGTATGAGAGGTACACTTTTCATTTGGAGTTGACGTAGTTTGAAACTTAATGTTACCGTAGATAGAGCATGGTATAGATTAGCAGTACACGCCTCCCTTTTTTTACAATATATCCTATAACATTCGGCAATATTGTAGCTTCCCATCAGTGAAAGAATTTTCGGAATCGGTTCTGTTGTTCCGAAGATTACCACCTACAAACAAACTCACAAATTTTACCTCTTTATAATATAAAAAAGTACTAGCTGTTACCCGCGACTTCGTCAGCGAGCGAGTCGAGTCAAGCTTATGAGTTATTTTATCGGATTAACTAATATTTTTTATTAAAATTTGTCGATTATGAAAAAGAAACGCAAGTGAAGACATTTTTTTCTAAAAAAAAACAGTATTTATTTAAAAATCAAAAGTGTAAGTCCATAAAACCATAGGGGGATTTTGTTTTATTTTTATTAAATATAAGAAAAAATGAAAAAAAATCATATATGTATAATCACGTTCTCGAAAACAGCTCTAACGATTTCGATAGAAGTTGCAATATAGGATTTTGCGGGGGCGAAAAACGATTTAGCTAGGTCTGACATCTGGGAAAATTCGTTATCTCCGTATTATCACCTAAACAGAGCTTGGCCGCCCAAAGTTGAGAACAAGATGGCTACCTTAGAATAATGACATGGCAGCATGGAATTAGTAAGTACCTACTATCATGGCAGTATGGAATTAGTAAGTACCTACTATCATGGCAGCATGGAAATAGTATGTACTAAACATGGAATTGGTATGAACTATCCTATACTATTAAATGAGCATTCTCTATTTTCGCCAGAGTAGAGCTCGGTCGCTCAGTTACTGATATTATAAGTTAGGATATAGATGAAATCGTGATAGTCTTTGAAAGTCACTTATAAGTTGGTACTATTTAATGTCGTCGGGTAAAACTTTCCAAATAAATCGGTAACAATCGATGTTTATTGGGCCACGATTGGGCTTCAGTCTATGACCAACAACTAGTGGCAACCATGTAATTTGGTTCAAATTGCTTTATTTTTATTATTATTTTATCTATCCTTTATTTTTAGATTCTTTTATATTTTGTTGACTGTAGAGTTGTAGACCTTTTTCTATTTTGTTAAGTACCTGGTACTTGTTGACAGGCTTACACTGTCCTCTCATACCTATTAACACAGTAATTTGAAAGTATTGTAAAAGGCAATTATTTTTAAAAGAGTAACCATGGAGTTCCTTGCCGGCTTTTCTCCATAGGAAACGACCAATTGGAACCGTGCACCTAGCTTCTGACGTTTCATAAGTGCCCTTGTAGATTTATGTGAAATAAAATATTTTGATTTTGTGTGTTGTTTGGCGGTAGAGAAAATATATTTCTGTCTCGTTTACTCTAACTACTGGATCCAATAAGTGTGTCCTTGTCTCAATATTATTATTATTATTTAGTAATTTGTCTATTGCTATACTCTGTCTACGAATGTTTCAATTTTTTCTTCTTTTTTAAGATTTTTGAAGTGAAAACTCCTTTAGGCGCGTTGGGCATTTTTGAGATGGAAAAACAATTGAACTCGCGACACCGTTACCGACACCTCATTTTAGTAAACGCGATTGTGTTCTTTATTTATATTAAGTTACGGATCAATGTTCTATGCAGGTGTTTTTACTTTAAAGGTTTTGGAAGTATTTTTTTTTAGTTTTCACTTCTGTCGGCACTCCCGGAGTGCCACTATTTTTTTAAATGCTTTTTCATGTAAATTTTATAATTATAACTTTAATAGAAATAGCAATACATCATGAAACAGTAACGGAATATGTGAGCAGTCCGTTGCACTGTTTACGTCAACTCAATCCTATTAAAAGAATCATTTGGCTTAGCGCATTAATTAGATTTAAAAGAAAGTTGGGAATGCGTATAACCTGCAATTAAAATAAAAAAATCTTAAAAATAATAATAATAAAGCTAAAGAGTTTTTTTTTTTTTGTTTGTTTGTTAGAACGCGCTAATCTCTGGAACTTCCAGTCGGATTTGAAATACTCTTTTTGCATTTAATAACCCAATTCATGAGAAAGGGTATATGTTATTTAACATCACGCTAAACCCTCGGACCCTCTCGAACCCTTAGAGGCCGACAAAAAGAAAAAAGTCAGAAATAACGCTAAGGGAAAACGAAGTTATAGCGCGGACGGGCGATGCGGTGGATCGAGGAACAAGAAATTTCACAAAAAGAAATTTCTGGAACAAGAAATTTCAAGACGAAGTCGCAGATAGAAGCTACTATTGGAGTGGTCGCGCGGATAACACCTATGTAATCCGCACGACCACTAGGTGATTTCTTAGGGTGCGACCACTGCAGGGTTAAATATTATTAGTACACAGAACAACGACTATAACCTATACAGGGTGGCAGGGACATCGACGCGAAAACTGTTACCATGGATTCAGTATATGATTCTGAACTCCGCTGCCTCTCCCTCACGCGTTCCGCCTCCCCCTTCGCGAGCATTACTGCTGCGCAGAAGGAGGTGACGGCCTCCCATTTCCTCTCGCTCCGTACCATGGCCCGAACCAGGGTCGGACGCGAGAGATCACCGCCGCCAATCGCCTCCACGAGGACATGGTGATGCTCCGCCAAAGCCTTACTTCCACCGTGTTCTCCGGGTGATCCACACAATGGTGACACGCAGGCGATTTCCTTAAAAAAAATCCCGCTTTTCCTAAGGCGGGGTTTTTTTTAAAATAACCGACGAAAAATTTCAACGTTGTTTCAAGGCAGGAGGGTTTCAGAATCATGTACTGAATCCATAGTAACAATTTTCGCGTTAATGTCCCTACCACCCTGTATTAAATTTAACCGCAGCAATTAAGCGGGACAACAGCATATTTTGAATGGGCACTACATCAAAACAGTGAAAATGAGCGTAGAAGCAAAAACAACAAACTAAAACCACCATTACACCCCATACTAGTGCTAATAACAATTTAATTAAGGTTAATTAACAGACGCCCTAATATTATACTAACTTAATTTCTCAAATATAGGTACATACATTAGGTAGGTATCATGCCTTTTCATAATACCTTATTCACCCAATTATTTAAATAAAGGTGCCACTCAAATAATTTTAGGCAAACGAAATTAAACATAATGGGTATTAAAATATGCCTAATTTATTTAATTCAGCACCTTTCGAATAAAATTAAGTGGTCCTTCAAAGATTTATATTTCCATTGCGCGCTTAAAATATATAATCTATCTGTTTTGACCTTTATACCATAATATAATATTTGTTTAATTAATGGAAGTAGCTATCATAGTTTACAAAAGATTTATAAAAAATAGTGCCAGCCTATTACTGTCCCACTGCTGGGCAAAAGCCTCTTTTCATATAGAGAAGGCACGAGCGTTGATCACCACGCTTGCTCAGATTTATTGGTTTGGAAGTTATGAGCGCCGAAACTTTCTTATTTCATCACAAATTTTAACTCATCTTTGGGCGTAAATAAATAACTTAAGTAGTACATAAAATGGCAAAATAGAAACCGCACAGGAATTGATTTATTTAATCATTAGTTCAAATAATTTTATTTTGAGTGGATACATCCAGTAGTTTTTCCCTAATATCTGTACGCCCAAAGGTCTGTTCATGAAATTTTACGCGCTCGTTTTCATTATAAATCGTCGTCTATTTTACTAAATAAATATATAAATAAATCAATAAACACAAGATATAAAAAAACATAACATTACGCCTTATTTCCCCGAATGGTTGTGCAGAGGTGTCCCTGTAGCAGGTTCACCCACATTTCGCCAGTTATGTTTTAAGTCCCATGTAATAGGGGGCGAGCCTATTGCCATCAACCGGGCACACATCCAGACTCCAGGCTGCTACTGAGAAATATCAGATAGAAAAACTCAATAACACTTTGCCCGACCTGGGAATTGAACCCAGGACCTCATGCTCAGCAGTAGCGCTTGCGACCACTAGACCAACGAGGCAGTCAGAACTAGATATATAAATACTAAATAAATAAATTACTATACATATTAGGTACGCGCACCAACGAGTTCGAGCCGTCGACTCGTGCAACCTTAAATACATTATAATGTATTGCAAGTCATATATCTGACTTTGTTTTAGGAACTTATTGCTGACTATAAGACCAACACTGTACCAATTCTTATTGCAAATAAATGATTATGAATGGAAGATTGCTGCTAAAGGTTACGAGCTGCTTCTCACACGGACAACTGTACGTCCGTCGCTTGTTCATGCTACACAAGTCCTGACCCTCTATATATTTTGACTGCTGAGATCAAAACTACAAAGGTAGTGTAAAGGGAAGTTTTATAAAAATGTGGCTGTTATTTTAATATTGTGGTGTCTTCGACTTCCATGCAAACGAGGTCGCGGGCAGAAGTTAGTTTTAAATAAATTTTCGAGCAAAACCCCAAGAAATGTTCGTTGAAGCGTAGCGGTTTCCAACCCTTCAATTTCCTAAAGTTTCCACTCACTGAATCCTAAATTATTTACCGCAAAACGTAAATTCGAATGGCGTAAATTAATTTATTGTGTACCTAGGTACAGTTACGAGCAAAAATAAGTGTGTACATTTAGTGAAATTCAGCAACGTTTTTCTCTGAAACTGTTGATTGAAATTATGAAGAACCGCCTCTGTGGTGTAGTGGTTCGAACACATGTCTCAGACCCAGAGGTCCCTGGTTCGATTCACAGAGGGGGCAAAAATTTCTGCTTGGTTTGGTTGGTGGTAGGGCTTGTTCTAAATCCACCTGGCTAGCTACCACCATCTTATCTAAGTCTGTCGCCATAACAACCATTTTTACAGCATTGTTGTGTTTCGGCAGTTAGCGGTAAGATAGCCAATTCCTCTGTGGTTGAGGATTCCGGGTGAAGCTCGCTTCCACCTTCCGCCTGATCATCACTTACCATCAGGTGAGATGCAGGCCAAGAGCAAAACCGTTGTGGACAAAAAAATAAAAAATAAAATTATAACTGACGAAAAATTTCAACGCATGGCGTCCAGAATCATGTACTGAATTCATGGTTACAGGTTGTGCGTCGATTACTCTATTGTTGACTGTAGGTACTGTAATATTTTAATGTAGCGAAAATCCAGATTACTAAGGTCTATTTCTGTCTAAAAATACTTTTCTGAGCCTTTCTATTTTCGACAACTTTGATTTCTTATTATAGTGTGACCTTACACGATATTTGTCACGGATTTTTCAGTTTTTAGAGGCATGTATTTAATCGAACCTCTAATAATTCTCATTTTGCGCTCCTAAAAATATTATTGAACACTCTAAAATAATAATTGTACCCCTTTTTGTGAATCTCAAGTAATAGTAGTATTTTTAACTGTATCTTATTTGGATGTAGCGCTAGCCGGCCGCTGCCCCGGCACCGCTCGCTTCGCTTGCTCGGCTCGCGCGCAGTTAGTCACAGTTATAACCTAACCTAACCCATTTTGTCGAGGTGCCATAGTTTAGTTACTGGCACCAATTTCGGTCGCGCGTGGTTGGTGTCAGTTCCAACCTAACCTAACCCGGTTGGTCGGGGTTCACAAGCTGAGTTACTGCGACCAACAGTGAGAAAAGGCCAGAAAGTTAAAAAGAGGCTCAATTATTACAAAAAATGTGTGTCATTAGAAGCGCAAAAAGTTTTTAATGGTTTTTAATTTTTTTAAAGTGTCCATCATTAAAAGATCAACTTTTCAGAGGATCAGTAAAATATTTCCCTTTTAGAGACCATTTCTTGCCCTAGTTTGCAAGAATGATTACGTATTTTTAAAATACTTATATAGAATAATTACAGGAGTATCGTGTTACCCAGTTACTGGGTTGTGGAGGTCAGATAGGCAGTCCCTCCATGTAAAATACTGGTACTCAGCTGCATCTGGTTAGATTGGAAGCCGACCCCGACATAGTTGGGAAAAGGCTAGGCAAAAAAGCGACAATCCTCCATAATGTACCTACACATTTTTACATCTGTCAGCCCACATTTCTATACAAATCCCTGTCGAATGAAGAGGACAGACACAAAATAAAAAGACACAGAAGGTCACCTCCATACAACGAGCGAAAACGCACGGACACATAAATACGCTTCACGTACAGCGGCTGCAAGCGCAGTCGCGACTGGTATTCGTTTGAAGTCGCCGTACGGCAGCATTTATCCCCGCGTCCTATTTAGAAGCGATCGTCTCGCGAATACACAATCGTTCGAAATTTTTGTTCGGTGAACCAGAACGCGTGGTGACGCCGACAGAGGGCGCTTTCCGGTTTTTCAAAAAGTGACATATGGACGCGACCGATCGCGTATTCGGCGACGGTCGCTTTTAAATAGTACGCGGCCTGTGGGTGTAACCAATCTGCCTAGCCTTTTCCCAACTAATGTTAGAGTCGGCTTCCAATCTAACCGAACGCGGCTGAATACTAGTATTTTACATGGCTATCTGACCTCCACAACCCAGTAACTGGGTAATACGATACCCCTTGGTAAGACTGGTTGTCAGCCTTTCGGGCTTCTGACGACCCGTAACGACTGTCAAAGATCCACAAATGTTATAATATTATAACAAAACAACAAGACGACAAAAACTAAAATGAAACTCATAAAGTTGATTATAAACTGAGATATTAGTATCAATTAAGAAAACTATACCTACTCAGAGATCTATTAAAAATTAGAGATTAACTAACAAAATATAAATCAAATAAAAGGCTTATTCGGTTCACATCACACGCCATTATTACGAATTATTTTGAAAGGCAGTCATTGGCGAACTGTAAAAGTTCGCCTTTTGACCCGACTTTCGCGCGCTGCCGCGCTTCGAATAGAGCGTTTCTATGCTGGAATGCAATCTCGTTAAACTCGCGAAATCTCGCCAATTTTTGGGCCGAGATTAATTTCACTAAAATGGGCCGAGAACTCGCGAAAACGAGATTGCATTCCCTACCCAAAACGCCCACCCTTTACCACTTCCTAGTGCTTTAGCTGGGAAGAAGAAGTGGCGCACCAAACTCCCCAGCAGCACAACTGTCTGTTCAGTTAGAAAAACTTGATTCTACACAAAAGTATAACCTGTTTCCACTCATTGTATGGAGCTGGCCTTCTGTATCCACTTTGTGGTACAAATCTCAGAGGCAGAGAGAGTATAAGAAAGTTTAATAAGTCGTAAATAAGTACGGACTGATATCTAGGGCGGGGTTTTAGCCGCTGTAGTAAAATAGGGCTGTAAATAACTTTTATTGGATACTTTGTATTGTACATGTATGTGTAAAAGGAGAGATTTTGTGTTGTGAATGATAGCAGTGGAGTGTAGATCCCCTTGTGAAATAGTTTGAGGGTAATATCACCTTCACAATTTCAGTAAGCTGGTGAAACTACAGGATTTGTATCGGTTAAGGGATGTAAACTAAGTCATACGACAAAATTTACAAGCAAAATCAGCCGATAATGTTCCCACTGCTGGGACACAACCTCTGTGAGAGGGAGTGTGCTATTGTGGGCCCAGTGCGAGATGGTAGATGACACACGTCTTCAAATTTTTGATTCTAGGACATGCCGGTTTCCTCACTATGTTTTCCTTCACCGTTTTGAGAGCAGCAATAATGTACACATGTTAAGCGCCTGCCAGGGTTCGAACCTACGAACTGCAACCCGTAAGTCGCGGCTGTTACCAGTGGGCTCTCAAAACGACTGCTTGCAAAAAGCTCCGCTAATTTACAAAAATGTCACTAAGCCTTACTTGGGTATCTAAACCAGGTCATCACATGCTTCGTACCATCTAGCTATACACCATCATAATTCTCCTCCCCTCATCCCAATTTATTGAGGTCTTCTTTACATGTCTTCTCCTTCAGTAATTCTCCATAGTCGTCATCTCGGTAGTCACACCCTTTCTAGCCATATCATCTTTCTCACAGTCCATCAAGCGTTTCTTTGGTCTTCCCCTACTCTTATAGCCATCAACATTCATACTCAAAACTTTTCTCACGACATTTGCCATTTTTCCAAATCATATGCCTATTATTGCCCATTCCATCATCGTCATCTGCCTAGCCTTTTCCTAACTATGTTGGATCGGTCTCCAGTCTAACCAGATGCAGCTGAATACCAGTATTTTACATGGAGTGACTGCCTATCTGACTTCCACAACCTAGTTATTGGGTAACACGAAACCCTTGGTAAGACTGGTTGTCAGACTTTTGGGCTTCTAACTACCCGTAACGACACTTAATGATCTACAAATGACAGCCGGGACCAACGACTTAACGTGTATTCCGAGGCACGGAGGGGTCTATTATTGCCCATACTTCCCACACATCTCTTCAGTCACTGGTGCGACTTTCAGACTTCATCTTATTAAATATACTTCTCTAAAATAACAAAATAAAAGACCCCTATCAGTAAAACCTTACACCATCTCCAATTAGGTTAGTCTTCATCGCGCCCTGAGCATAATTACAAATGAATTATGATTAAAAAATACAGCCCATTCTAATCTTTAATCCCTACCCAATAATACTCATAATCGTATGCTACGGATAAGCTTAGGATTAATACATTGTCAGCAGAAACCTTATGAATTGACGTCAAGAGATAATCGATGAAAATAAAAACCTGTCGAATACAAAACCTTTTGTTTTTGCAATCGGGTAAAAGTAGGGCGTCAGAGGAGCTCGTGGCTAAGTAATAACAGCCGCACGGGTCGATCCTTCAGGTTAAGCTACGCTTGCCGGAGTTGGTCCGTGGTTGGGTGACCATCTTTACATACCGAGACTCCTCCGTACCTCGGAAAACACGTTAAGCCGTTGGTCCCGGCTGTCATTCGTGGTCAAAGTCAAAGTCAAATAATTTAGTTCAATTAGGCACACAAAAGGCACTTTTGAACTCAACATTTACAATAAATATAACTGATTCTAGTCGCTCCTTCCAAAAGGTAGTTTTCTTATAGAGAAGAATGGGCAAGAAACTCCACGGTTACTCTTTTAAAATGTTTTACAATATTTTGTATACATTAATTATATAATTATATGTGAAGACGATGCATCTGGAATAAGATTACCACAATAGGTAAAAACAATTAAAAATGAAGCAATGAAAAGTAAAACTAATAAGTCAGTGTGTGAGTTCAAGTAATCACAGAATGTAAAATCAGTCTTATTATAATTAATTATACAATTAAATTAGCAATCAGTTTGATTTTGTCTAGACTCTAAATTGTCTTATGGAGACTAGACCAGCATGTTTCCAAGCATTCTTATCTTGGATATAATCCTCTAATTTGTAATATGCTTGTTTACAAAGAGTACTTTTCATATGAGTTTTAAATGTTCTTTCAGTTTATTATATAATATATCACAAGGTATTTTATTGTAACAATGAACACAGTACCCCATAAAAGATATATTTACTTTACGTGGATCTTTGACAGTCGTTACGAGTCGTCTGAAGTCCGAAATTCTGACAACCAGTCTTCAGATAGGCAGTCGCTCCATGTAAAATACTGGTATTCAGATGCGTCCGGTTAGACTGGAAGCCGACCCTAACATTGTTTGGGAAAAGGCTAGGCAGATGAGTTTTATCCCCAAATTAGGTTGATTGTGGAGAGTTTGATGATGTTTTTGATGGAGTGCCTACCCGGAATGAAAATACAAGAATCAATTTTATTGGCCAATATAAAAATTATGGCATTGGCATTTGTAATACCATCCTCGCTTTTACAGTGATAGGATAAAGCTATACAATTGACAATAAATCTGCCTAGCCTTTTCCCAACTATGTTGGGGTCGGCTTCCAGTCTAACCGAAGGCAGCTGAAAAACGACTGCCTATCTGACCTCCACAACCCAGTTACTGGTAACACGATACTCCTTAGTAAAGTTGTCAGACTTTTTGGGCTTCTGACTACCGTAACAGCTGTTAATGATCTACGTATGTCAGCCGGGACCAACGGCTTAAAGTGCTTTCCGAATCACGGAAGGGTCTCAATATGTAATGGATCACCTATCCACAAACCGACCGAGGCGATTCGTGTGGCTGTTAATTTTTTTACTGGGCGATGGACGATGTGGTCACTAATCAGTAAAGGCCAGTAATCAAATAAAAATCTAGATGATGTTATAATACTTCCTGCAAGTAGTGGTATACGAATTGGTGTGGGGTAGGCACCATTATTAAAAAGTGAAAAATAAAAACCTTTTTTGCAACAAAAAAAAAACAACAAACGACTTCCAAAGTGGCAAAAATCTAGAATACAATCCAAAGACGCCGACTTCCGAAATTAAAGTTATTTTTCACTTTGTAGAGTTGTTTTCTTTTTGAAGTCGTTTGCTCTTTTTCCTTTTTTCTGCCGGATTCGCACTTTATGCTATTCTGTCAACTGCACTGCACGAATACAAATAAGTTCTGATCGGATTCCAGCAGTCAGGTAAATGCAATAGTAATATGATTCTATTGAAAGGACATATCGTCTCGATTTCAATAGAGTTTATTGACATCTAGAGATATTTATTTCCAATGGTACAGTCAGCGACAGAATTCGAAGATGATTTCGAAATTTAGATTATTTAGTATTGTAGAAACGAATTATTATTTTAAGTAAGACCTCGTTGGTCCAGTGGTCACAAGCGCTACTGCTGAGCATAAGGTCCTTGGTTGGATTCCTAAGTCGGGCTACGTGTTATTGGGTTTTTCCGTCTGGAAATTCTCAGTAGCAGCCCGGAGTCTGAATTAGTAAAATAAAAAAATCAAATAATTTATTACCATTCAGTTGTACAAGAACACAAACTAAAAACTATGCAGTATTAAAACTAAAGGAAAGAGTGTTTAGATGAACTCTGGCACCCAAAGTAAGATTTAACTTGTATTTAGGGCGCTTGTTGTGGCAACACACCGTGTTCAGGTTCGCAACAAGTCAATCGTCATCCTGAAGATGCCTCGTTGAGAGCTGAAACACGTGTGGATTACTTACTGGGTTTTTTATGGCTCTTTAGGAATAGTTAAGCGGAACAGGTTACTAAAGAAAACCACGTCTATTGTTATTACTGCAGAGTTTAAGGTCATGAATTAACTAAAAATTCAATGATGGTGTTGTGTCATTATACATGTTATTATCGAATTGTGTTACAAAACATTTTTAAAGTCTAAATATATTTTTTATGCAAGATGTAAAAAACCTGTCCGGTGTTGTTAGATAACGTACTGAGACTCTAAAGTGTCAATTTTCAAGAAAAAAAGAAAAAAAAAACGTTTTTTTTATTTATTTTTTTATGAGGAATTTTACCGGATTATGACATGGGGCGTGGGCGGCCGTCGTGGAACGGGTGTCTAATCTATTAAAAATTTGCTAATTTTTAATAGATTTTTGGTAGTAAAAATTTGGTTTTTAAATAGCCATAAGTTTTTTACTTTCAATAAAATATCAACATCCCAACGGATCGGACAGGGATTTTTTACATGTTGTATTAAATATTATTTATAATATATTTTATGTATAAATCATTTTTTAAAGTATATAAATACCTTTTTCTTATCAGTCGTGAAAGGCACAAAGATACTTAGTGCCACGAGGGCAGACATAAACTGTTTTTTTACGCCAAGGACTCAGTCAAAGGCTAGTATTTTAAAATATTTCTTATCTTTAAAATAGACCATCTATTTCGCTATTTTCGTCGACATTTTGTGGAAGCAACCAAAAATACTCTCTTTATTATGGAACATTATATTTAATCCCGTGGAAATGTCGGCAGCCAGCAAGAATTGAGGTTTCAGCATTAAAAAGGCGCTATATTGTGAAGAAGTGAGCTATTTTTGGGCTCGAGGTAAATTAAGTGAGAAATAATTAGTAGTACCTCGTTCGTGTAGTGGTCACACCAGTGAGCCGAGTATGAATCTGCGTTCTTCCAAACAATCGACTGCTACTCTGTCCTTCTCATACTTCTGACTTTGTTAATTTTTTCTTTCATATTCAGACCATTCATCTCTGGAATGCGCTTCCCCTTGATATCAGGACGGCCACCAGTCGGTATGCATTTATAGGATGTAGTGCAGTTGGTCAAAGTTTTTTTTTTGGTAAAAGGTTGGAAATCCTCATGGTCCTCATGTGGGGAGTCTGTCAGACTTCTACTGACTAAAACCATCCCGTGTTCCCTCGCACACTTGCACCGGGGCCTACGGGGGTATTTAAGCACTCATAGGTATGGTGTTAATACTTCTCCGGGGAAACTCCTTAACAAAAAATTTTTACAAAAAAAAAAGAAAACAACCAACTTTTATTTCAGAAGTCGATGGCAAAAAACGAATCTTTAAAACCAAAGTTACCGACTTCCGAAATTAAAGTTATTTTTCACATCGTAGTGTTTTTTTTTTTGGAAGTCGTGTGTTTTTCACTTTTTAGTTGTGGTATCTACCCTACACAAATTCGAATACCACTACCTGCTATGTACAGTCACAGGAACTTATCATATCATTCACATACAAAGTGGGAAAAAATACGTATTATTGGAGGTAACTCAAAAACTACCGAAGCAAAGTTAATAAAATTTATATGAAAGCCTCTGTAGTATGAAATTACAAACAAAAAAATCATCAAAATCATTTCGTAACCGCGTAACAACGCGTACTTTTAATGAGGTGTCGGTAACGGTAATGGTAATGTCGTGAGTTCACATTTTTTTTCTCATCTCATAAATGCCCAACGCGCCTAAAGAAGTTTTCACTTTAAAAAAAACAGTCGAATTGAGAACCTCTTCCTGTTTTTGGAAGGCGGTTAAAAAACTAAAGAACTGTACAGCTGCAACCCGGAGTTTGAAAATTCCCCGTGCCTCGAAAAGCATGTAAAAACCCGATGGTCGACGCCTGATCTCTTCACGGTCGTGTTAGTTTGCCATCCCATGGGACTATGAGTGTAAGGGAAGGAGTGCACATGACACGCGTTTCCGCATACACTTGTGCACTATAATATCTTCTGCAAACAAGACTAATCTCCGTTGAGATTAGCCGCCGTGACTAAAACACAGTCGGGAGGATATTATCACATTGTCGCAGTTGATCCTACAAAGCAAGAGAAACACAAGTGTATCTCCAAGCTCGATACAACGCAAGTCAGGTCACCGGTAATAGCATCATAAAAAAGAACGCTTCCCAATCCCAGTAAGTACTCCTGTTCCTCCCGGTATTACCGTACCTCCCGGTACTCCGAGCCACCTTAATGACTTTATCGGGAAATTTACAAAAAGTTCTTAAAGAAAGAAAGAAAATACGTTTATTTGCGGTAAACATGACGCAAAGAAAGATAATAAAAAAACACGTAAATAACAAATTGGGGGAAAATATGCCAAAAAGACTTGGTAGATATGAGACGAAAGTCGATATTAGCTGTTTTTTAAGGTTCCATACGCAAGGAAAGAAAGAAAAAATGTTTATTTGCGGTAAACATGACGCAAAAAGAGCTTAAACACAAAAATGAGAAAAGGTTGGGAGAGGCATGCGTCACAGCCACGCAAATCGGCTATCGCTCAGCATTATGCTGAGACCATATACAAGACTGAGCCCCAGCGCTGGTTTTCAGCGACAGCCGGCGCCGACGTAATGACGTCGACTGGTGCAGCAAACAAATATTAAGACGCCAGTACAGCGTACTCAAAGAAAAATACTAAACAAATATAAAAAAGATAAAAAAGAAATAGACATACTATATTCTAAAGGGTGTCAATGGAACCCTATTTCCGCTGTCCTCTTCATGTTCTCGCTGTGCCGTTCATCTTTTGTAATAGGTAGACACTTTAAATTTTCAGAGTGTGTTGGACTAAGGCTGCTATAACAACAAATAATAAAAATAAAATAATTGTATGGTGATACGGAACCCTTCGTGTGCGAGTCCGACTCGCACTTTGCTGCTTTTAGAGTTCCATACCGCAAAAGGAAAAAACGGAACCCTTATAGATCAATCGTGTGTCTGTCTGGCTGGCTGGGTGTCTGTCCGTCTGTCACAGCCAATTTTCTCAGAATCTACTGGACCAATTTAGTTGAAATTTGGTACACATATGAGTTTATGTATGTAAAGTAGATAAATGAATTTTGAATATACAGGTCACTTTTCGGAGGCCAATTGGAAAATAAAAAAATAGTGACACTCCAGGAGTGCCGACAGAAGTGAAAACTAAAAAAACATACTTCCAAAACCTTTAAAGTAAAAATACTTGCATAGAACATTGATCCGTAACGTAATATAAATAAAGAGCACAATCGCGTTTACAAAAATGAGGTGTCGGTAACGGTGTCGCGAGTTCAATTGTTTTTTCCCATCTCAACAATACTCGACGCGCCTAAAGATTAAAGTTTTGCAAACTGAACATTAATGTCCGTTGCGCAGTTTAGAAGAACAACGCAGTCACAGAGATAGACACTAAAAGCAACTTTAATTTATAATATGTATAGATATAAATAGATCAATATTGCATTCAGACATTTAAATATCTTTTTCAGTTTATAAGAAACGAACATTCGAAAACCTAAAATGTCCATAGCTTGCGATCGTAGCTCGTAGCAAAGTGCTACGCGCCGTAGCATGGCGTAGCGAGAGCAAAAATGTATCTCTTCCTCTAAATGTTAACGTCGTGAGACTACATAATATTTACTAATGTTCTAGGAGGTTCTAGTCCTTATTCCAGTTTTTTTTCGAGTTGTTTACAACACAAACGGAGCTTAGACTGAACTTCATTACGAGGTAAGCCTTTTAGACTCGATTTCGTTGTATACTAAACTAACTGCATTGATGGTCACAAATATTTTCACAATCTTTCACATATCAATTTTTTTTACAGTGTTTACAAGAGCTGTATTTTGTACGTCCAACATACTAAATATAAGATTCTTATCAAAACCAAAAGTATAATATAACTCGGACCCTAGGGCCTTTTTTTTTTTTTGAGGGTGGGAAATCATCAAATAACTTCTCCCGCTCTGGGCGGAGCGGGAGGGCGTGTCAGACTCTTACTGACTAAAACCCACCCGTGTTCCTTCGGTGGGCCTTGAGTCCGAGTGCTCACGGTCCGTTCAATGAAATTTCCAAACGACTGGTTGACACTTCCCGTGACCCAAGAGGCCAGCCCTTGGGTCACGGGAAGTGTCAACCTTGGCCAGCGGCTAAGCATTGCCATAAAACGTGGCAATGCTGCCAGTCTCTTGGGTACATTACCAGTCGACAGCGACGCGGAGGAATTTTTCGACGCCTATCTTAGTTTACTCATTTTAGTTTAATATTTTAGTTTTAGTTAGGTTAGGATATTATATTTTTGATTTCGATAAGAATCTTACATATCAATTTACTTACATATTTTAAGTAAAAATTAGAGAATTGGAGATTTTACGGTTATACATACCCGGGATAAATCTATTACCTAAAACCTTCCATTCAGAACCTCAAAACCAACATAGATTTAGGTTCTCAGAATCTGAATAAACTCGTCCTTTAAAAAAAAACATCTTTTCTTATGCGCAAACTCACAATGTTAACACCAATATATTTTTACGAGTATGCGTCCCCCTTCCTAAAATATAAACTGGTTATCCTAAAGGGTTTTGTGAGGGAAACCTGAAAAGATGGTCCAGAGGTCCGCCATATTGGTCCCGGGTCGATTGAATCGGAATTTATTGTCAACATAAGGAGAATATTTTGTGAAGAATTTAAGGTTTGCAAACGTATGATATTACAATCCCATGTGGGTGGATACCAATTTCCTGTGGGTTGCGTGTGGGTTGGTTGAGCTTCGATTTTTGCCTATGATTAGTTTTTAATCTATGGTTTTTAGGCTGTCTATCAAAAACTTTAACTATAGATACCTTTTTTATAAAAAGTTGATTGTATTACAGACTGTGAATAAGGGTGCCGCCGGAGAATTTGCCGCCCGGCTTTGCCAAAGCAGACCGACCCGAACATTGTGTAGCACACACAATGTTCGGGTCGGTCTGATTCGACAAAGCTGGGCGGCAAATTCTATTTATTTATAATACATTTATGTACACACATATCTAAACAGACAAGGAGAAAAAAAAAAAAAAAAAAGCATACCTGAGATAGGAAAGTAGATCAAGAGATGTAGACAACGTGTGTAAGAGTAGAAGAGAAAGTAAAATACATAAAATTTAAAACAATTCACTTAATAAATTCATCTAATATATTGTGTAGATATATTGTTCGGGAGAAAGTCGCTCGACTTAACTCGAATTGTGGAGGACAGAGGACTTCTGGCTGTAATCAAACACGAGGTGTACACTACAACCAGATTTATAGTTGCATTTTTCCACAGGTATAACCTATGAATGATAAAATACACTGATTCAGATAGGAAAACAGGGCTTCAGTTATAGACTAACTTATACAATACGCGGTTATGACAAAAAAATACGAAACGTGTAAACCTTGTAACGTCTGGAAGCGAACCATATATTATATTGTAGTCTTTGAAGCAAACTACTTCATCAAAATACAAAGTGTGCGGAAAGGGCTTACATTTGAATCAACTTCCGGTTTCTAGAAATTTCGAGATTATTCTATCGTGTTCTACAGTGCTTCCCCTAGCGTCGAGGAGCGACAACTATAATATTTATTAATAAATACACAATAGCCCATTCATAAATCGTAGCTCTGGCGAAGAGTGGCGCAAGCAATATTTACTATTATTCATTCATAAATGCTGACGCCCTCTAGCAACGAGGAGCGATAGCTACAAGGACTCGATCTATAATGTCTTCCACCACTCGCCAACAGATGGCACTATTTTGTTTATCAGTCACATTTCTCCCGCCGTGTACATGAAATATACATAATTGTACCACTCTAGTGACTGGTATACATTATAGCGAGATCAATGACAACAATTTAAGTAACTCTAACTTAATCGAACAAGCATTATATACAGTAAGCACTTGTACTTAAATCAATAAATAATTTAGAAAAATTATATACGAATCGAGCCACGCCAACCCAAACATGATTAAGCGAGGGTAGATGCTGAACGAAGTTTACCGATGGGTACAAGCCGAATGAAAGCCGAATATGTGTATTACTACACATCGAAGCAATTACTTGCTTCGGGTCGGCTTTGTTGTTCAACAAAAAAGTAGTAGTGCTCCAGACTGTATTTCGCCTATGGCGGCCAATGTCAACGGAGACTAGCCTTCGGCGTGGGAGATATTATAGTGCACAAGTATGTGCGCAGACACAGGTGCACTCTCTCTTCCCTCACTCTCATAGTCTAATGGGACGGCAATCCGACACGACCGGAGAGAGATCAGGCGCAGGACTAACAGTGAACACAACTGAACCGTCACGCTCGGGTCAGTGACACTGAATCGGTTATAATTGGCTCCAGTCGGTCGTTGACACTGAATCACGTATACTCGGCGCTGAGTCGCGTATACTCGGCTACAGTTGTAAGTTTTCACTTCTCTCGTGTCGTCATAACCACACACACTCTTTTTAACCGACTTCCCAAAAAGGAGAAGGTTATCAATTCGATTGTTTGTTTTTCGGGTTCCGTAGGTACGGTAGATTGACGGACGGACAACGAAGTGATCCTATAAGGGGTCAGTTTTTTCCCGATAGTCTGTCAATACCCTTTTTCTCAGGAAGGCATGGAGGTAGTAAGTTGAAATTAATATGAAATACGTAAGATCTACGTTTCCTTGGAGCTCTAAAAAAATCAAGCTTCAAAGTCAACACAATAAAAAAATACGGCCATTTATGTGACATATTTTGATACTCGCAAATAAATCAAAACCTACATGGTACTTTCCGTTGACCTAGAATCATGAAATTTGGCAGGAAGCAAGGTCTCAGAGCACAAGTAAATAAAAAGTCCGAAAATTTATAATTTTATTAGTTCATAAAAAAAATTGCGATTGCATACTTACATTTACAGTTGGAGAATTGACCGTGACGTATATCTATGTATGGGAGAAAACTTTTTTCAACTACAATGTTAAGTTTGTTTTTGGGATAAATTCATCCCAACTACGGAATCCTTCATTGTGCGTGCTCCGACTCGCTCGTGACCGCTTTTGTTTTTTATTTGTCCCTTCTTTCTCTCTCCATTCCCCACTCAACAAGTCCTCGTCTTGACACAGACGTTCACATAATCCGCGTTAGTCCCCACTTAGTGTGTTGTTCAAAATAAACATTAACTTAGATAAGAAGGCAGCTCGTAGCAAACGGCAGCTATTATTTAAATGGATTATACCATGTGAAGGGGTTAGAGCAAAAGGTCAAGTCCGAAAGGGGTAAACAGCTTACACCCTTGCACAGCACTTAAGTACATTTATTAGTTTTCTAGATATAGAGCCACATTGTGGTTGTACGCTTGTGTCAACTCAAACTCAAAGCATTTATTTCAAATAAACCAATTACAGGCACTTTTGAATTATCAAGGGGTCGGTGAGTCAGAAAGATGAAGCTAGTTGCCCATTCCATTCCAATAATAGTGTCTAAGTAATACCAGCCGCACGGATCAATCCATCAGGTTAAGCTACGCTTGCCAAGGTTGATCCGTGGATGGGTGACCATCTTTACATATAAAGACTCCTCCGTGCCTCGGAAAGCACGTTAAGCCGTTGGTCCCGGCTGTCATTCGTGAATCTTTGAAGCCCGAAAGTCTGACAACCAGTCTTACCAAGGGGTATCGTGTTACCCAGTTACGGGGTTGTGGAGGTCAGATAGGTAGTCGATCTATGTAAAATATTGGTATTCAGCTGCATTTGGTTAGACTGGAAGCTGACCCCAACATAGTTGGGAAAAGGCTAGGCTGATTGTTTATGATTGTATTCTTTACCTCCACTTACCGCTAAAGAAATACAGGCAAATTTTGTATTTTACACTTTTTTATTAACATTGGCCATTTCTGTTACTGTCTCGGAGTGCCTCATATCGAATATTATATTCTTTTACTCGAATTCTTCTAGAAGTTAAGTACCTTAGATTTTTATTCTCTTCTTTTGTGTGGTTAGTGACTAACCTGGTGTCAGAGTTTTTAAGCTGCCTTTGACTTGGCTTCACATGCCGTCAAGAAATATCTCTCAGGCATGTCGGTTTCCTCAGGATGTTTTTCATCGCTGTTTTTTTAAGCAAGTGATAATTATACAACACGCACATAAATCCGAAAAGTCAGATGCGCGTGAGTTCGAACTCGAGACCTATGAGTTTTTATTAATTATATAGGATCTGATCGTGTATTTTCTACTAGATATTTTGGAGAAAAATCTTACCAAATTCTAGGAGTATTTTGTAAACTTGTACCTTACCTCGATTACCTAAAAATTTTCCTGGCCTCACACATTTCAACTTTTTGTTATTCTGTCTCTCGTTACCACAAGACGATAATATTCGTAACCGGTGATACTTCTGTTTCAGCGTCCATTTCATCGTGGAGGTACTTAGCAGGGTTTTCGTAATAAAGATTGGAAACACACGGGTAAACTTTGTGAGCGTGTACGCCGCGATAACTTTAGTATGTGTCTTAGTAGAGCTTAACTGTGTGATGACGTAGGTGCACCTCAGAAATTTGTTACTCTCACTGGTTTAGTCATACTAGCTAGGAAAAAAGCGATTGCTGTTCTGCGATTGATTGTGACTCTTTTTTTTTTCTGACCAAGCATATACGCCTGGTCAGAAAAAAAAGCGTCCATAAGCTGCTATCTACTGAATAAAAATACAGACAACGCACAACCTAAACCATTGAGTCTAGTAACATTATTTTTAACCGACTTCCAAAAGGAGAAGGTTCTCAATTCGGATGTATATTTGTTACGCGATTACTCAGCCAATTATGAATTTATTTTTATTATTTTTTTTGTTTTTTGTAAATAAATTTTATTATTTTTGTTTCGGTAGTTTTTGAGATAGCTTCATTATTCCGAACTTAAAAGTTATTTTTCGCTACAAAGTGAAAAATAACTTTTAAGATCGAAAGTCTGTGGCAAAAACGAAAATTCTAAACAAAAGACACCGACTTCCGAATCTAAAATTATATTTCACTTTGTAGGGATTTTTTTTTTATCAAGCGTGTAACAAAATTAAGCACTTATGGAATGAGTTTTGAAAACTGATCGCCAAAGGGTTCAATAGGAGATGAAAGTTTGAAAGGAAGTTCGTCATTTTGCCGATGGGTGTCTACTTATTTTATTTTATTTTATTTATTCAGGGACAATAAACAGCTACAATATATATTGAAACAGAGAAAAGATAATACAAAATATTAACAATATTGCAGCCCACTACATTATCCGCATATTAACAAAGGAAAATATGATAATGAGTACCACTAAATAGGAAATAAATAATTACATCACATTAATAATAATCAATTACATCACATTAATAATAATAATAAATTACATCATTACATCATTACTTAATAAATATCGTGAAATCATTCATTGACAGTCAACGCACAGCCTAAACTGTTGGGTCAATCATCAAGAATTCCTTATGTAAAGAAAGTGAGCATTTAAGGAAGGATTTTTGAAATTTTGAACGGACATTTGTCAATTTTACCGATGAGAAATCTCTTTGAGCGCACGACTTGTCTACTTAATTAAAATCTTGAATTCATTAATTCACTGACAGACAACGCACATCGTAAACCGTAGGATCTAGAAGCTTGAAACTTTGCACAAGAATTCCTTATGTAACTAACGTGAGCAATAAGGAAGGATATTTGAAAATTCATTCCCTAAAGGGATGAAAGTTTGTATGGAATATCGACATTTTGCCGATGGGTAAACCTATCAAGCGAACGGTTTGTATTTATTAAATAATGAAAGTCAGTTTAAGTCTCTGATCACCTTAGCAGATCACTAACCCAGTAGTGCTTTTCTAAGAGCGTTAGCACACTGACGATTTGCCAGCGTGTTTCCACCGAGGCAATTTGTGAACGTTCTCTTCGTGAGTGGGAAACGAACCTGCCGCGACTACCCGACGTTTAGTCCGCGTTTTCTCATAATTGTATAATCGCTTGTTTCACTCTCTCTGATTTGTTCACGTTAATCACTCTCGTAACGCAAACGCGGCGAACACTTTGCCCCCACGTAGCATGGTAAGCTGCGCCGCAGCGAGCTCGTTACACAATCGCATCGCTGGGAACACGCTCGCAAAGCACCAGTGTGATAATGCTCTTAAGTTCACTAGGAACCTCACTGACGTGACAACACACAATTTGAAAGCGAACTTAAAATTCGAATTTCAAAGTAAGGTTAAGAGACTAAAGGACATCGCTCATAATAACAACACCGGTTCCGACACGGCAAATAACTTGTCATTCAAGTTAGAATCTTAAACCAAATGCATTAAAGTCTATTTTTACGTGTGACGACTCGCTGGCAGTCAGAAGCCGGCAAACCATACACTATTCTGTATCGCCATCGTAAAAGAGACTTAAATCCATTTGATTTAAAATCTTAACTTGAATAGCAAGTTATTTGCCGTGTCGGAGCGACGTCCTTAATGCTGTAACTGGCAAATCCCATACGAAATGTCACTACAGAACAAATTGTATACGCTTCCAGTATAATTATAATGGACGCATATCAAATTGTGAACAACAGTTGTTTCTATGTAACTTTCAGTCATTAAATTCCACTATCTAATGTAACTGTACGAGGGTTAAGCGGATTAACTCAGTTCGTATTTGTACCACTTGACACTTACGCCCTTGCATAAACTTCTATGTCATATTATGTCTTAAAACTAAAGTAGTGTTGTTGGTAGTATACACGGTGATTTTTAATTCACTGTTATTATTTCATTTATTTTAACATAAAACGGCCAAGGCCAATTACATTAGTTAAAGACAAATATGATTAAGGTACACATTACTAAGGTACAGTAAACTCGATAGTCATACGCTTATCTCACAATACTTCAGACATACTGACAAGATCTTCTTCCATTCATCCATGAACACATCACAGTCAGGCTTAGCGTCCAAGCGAGCGTTGAGTGCAGAGAGTGTGCGAGGGACGGGAAACTGGGCTCGAGCGACGGTTCGACTCCGAGGCACGGTGAATAATCTATGCCTCCTCCCACGGTTATAGTTTATTCCGTGAAGGTTCTTACACATATGAATGATTTGGTCAACCCTTCAAGGCGTAAATGTGATTATGAGCAACTTTCGCTATGGGACTAACTCTGAAATATCGAAAAAATATCAGCTGTTTCATACAAAAAATAAATATTTACCTGATGAAAATGTATGAAAAAGAAGTGTTTATTTTTTTTTGCTATTTTTTAGTGCTCAGCGGTAGCACTTGCGACCACTAGACCAAAATGGTGGTGATTTATTAAGAAGAAGATTGTAACTAGAAAAAGAGCTTCAAAAACTTACAAAATCGCGATATATGAGCATGCATGAAACATCTTGAATGCATCTTCCAAAGTCTTCAAATAATGGTTTTCAAATGTTTGAAGCTAACTTTGGCACCAGGTTTAGCAAACGACGCTTCACTTCCGAAGTCGTGATCACCGTTATCCTATCCTATACTAAACGAGCAATATTTACATAAACTTAACATCACGCCTTGTTTCCCCGAAGGGTTAGGCAGAGATGTCCCTGTAGCAGGTTCACCCACATTTCGCCAGTTATGTTTTAAGTCCCATGTAATAGGGGCCTATTGCCATCAACCGGGCACAAACGAAACGAGCAATATTTGTGTATCATAATACGAGGTGGCAGGGACATCGATGCAGAAACTGAAACCATGGATTCAGTACATGATTCTGGACGAGAAATTTCAACGCAGGGGGCGTTGAAATTTTCCGTCGGTAATGTAAAAAAAAACGCAATGGGGTTCAGAATCATGTACTGAATCCATGGTTTCAGTTTTTGCGTCGATGTCCCTGCCACCCTGTATATTTTTATAATCACGTTCTCGAAAACAACTCTAATGATTTCGATGAAAGTTGCATTATAGGGGTTTTCGGAGGCGAAAAATCGATCTAGCTAGGTCTCATATCTGTTAAAATTCGTTTTCTCCGTATTTTCACTCGAGCGGAGCTCGGTCGCCCAAAGTTTAGAACAAGTTGGCTACCTTAGAATAATGACATGGCAGCATGGAACTAGTATGTTCCTACTATACATGGAATAAGTATGAACTTTCCTATACTGTTAAAAGAGCATTCTTTATTTTCACCAGAGCAGAGCTCGGTCGTATAGGTACTTAAAAATAGTACTACAAAAGCTGCGATTTCCCACCAGAGCGGTGGCCGCCACATAACGGCTGCAGTGCCATCTTGGATTTACATTTTGACCTCATTATCGGCTTTCAAACCCTCGAAAACCATGAAAACGATACCCACGGAGAAAATTTTGAAAAATTTTGATTTTCAGATCCACCATCTTGGATTTACATTCTGACCACACTATGGGCTTTAACACCCTCGAAAACCATGAAAACGATACTCATGACGAAAAACTTGAAAATTCTCGGAACCGCCATCTTGGATTTTCATTTTGACCAAATTCACACTTTCCCTCTTGGCATGCAGTGTACTCGGGCCGATGTGTATAATTTTATCCCACGACACTAGGATCACTTTACTCTTTTCTTTTCTTTTTTTCTGACGGCTTTCTCTCTCTCTCTCTCTTTCTTTCTCTTTGAATTAGAAGAAGACAGTCACAAGTATTAACACTTTTTAGCGTGACGATTTCTGAAACTTTACAAGCCGCGTTAAAGAAGTTCTTTCCAAAAAAAAAATGCAGATACTTTTAAAAGAAATCTTATCTCCATTATGTAACGTTGTAACTGTCAAGCGCCGCGGTTTGACATCGACGCGCCTTCACGTAAGTTACGACATTTTAAAAAAATCGGTGTTGTCTGTCAGTTTTTAAATAATTTTGTTCTAATTGACGATAATATCCGTCATGCCATTGAGTGAAACAGCCCACAGACGATATTAGACCTTATTTGGCAGTGCAAATAGTGATTTAAGCCGCGTGTACCGGCCGTGTACCGATGTACACGGTAGGGCTTAAAAGTACTGGAAAGTACAAGAGGCACGATAGGGGCGTTAATCCAACAATGTATAACACTTGAAACTTAGTTCAGCTTGAAGAAATTTATCAAACGAAACTACGTTCTCAACAAGATCTGTCTCAATAAATTTTCTTGGTATAGCATCGCGTTTATTGTTTGCTTTTCCTCCGTGTGTTCGCAACTTGTTTGCAATTAAGTGAGCAAATATTAAGTTTAAGTGTTTTGAAATTAAGGCTAGAGTTGATTCGTTAAAAGTTTTGGAGTCTAGATTGTCTTGTTGAATCCCAGATTCGCTTTTCTCAGTTGTAAGACACTTCTTCCGTATTGACACGAACAATCAATCAATCAATAAATAGATCGTGCCTTTTGCACGATTGTTTCCGCCCGTTGTTTAAATATTTGGACGTAATGTTGTTATTTCGTTTACTCATTTTGATTCTTATTAATTTACATTTTTAAATATCAAAGATATTGGATTATGGGTTTCGGTGGCTACGTGAACAGATTATATAAAACTTTGGAAACACTATGGCCCCTGCCTGACCAGTATTTTATATAAAATACACAGCATGTCCTAGAACCAAAATTCGAAGACATGTGACATCTACCAAACCCACACTGGGCCCGCGTAGTAGATTAAAGTCCACTCCCTCTCGAAAAGAGGAGACATGTGTCCCAGCAGTGGGAACATTATAGGCTGATTATGCTATGCTTGTGTTTCCGCACCTTTCCCGTATGTTTCTATCACAAGCCGTTAGAGCACGCTGTCATCATTAGTAGCTACAAGTGGGACCGGTCTCGTTCCGGCACAAGTGCTACTGTGCCGGTCCCGTTCCGGTACTTAAACAAACGTATCGCTCGAATTGCTATGGCTTTTATTAATTCAGTACCGATAATACCCGGTTTATTTTGCACTTATAGGGTGTGCAAGTATTTCGTGCCCGTTTTTTTTTTGGTGGTAAATTATCAAATAACTTCTCTCGCTCTGGGTGGAGCGAGAAGGCGTGTAAGACTCTTAGTGACTAAAACCCACCCGTGTTCCTTCAGTTGCCTGTATTGCCTCGGTAACCCTTTCGGACAAAACCGCAACCCCGGCAGGTATCTGCCCTATCAGACCCCCTCAGTTCGGCTGACATCTCTACGAGGCGCGCGTGGAACACAACGCGCCGTCGACTCGGGCCTGGTCCTAATCTGATGGCGAGCTATTGCTTACCGTTTGCAAGCCTGCGCCTACGGTGCCCGGGAATCGGCCTGCTGCGAAGTATTTCGTGCCCTGCAAATTCGCGTTCATTTGTTTAATGTAGTAGGTATTTACACACATACATAACAAAACGCCTGTAATCCCCGAAGGGTTAGGCAGGGGTGTACCTATAGTACACCCATATTTCGCCAGTTATATTTAAGTCCCATGTAATAGGGGGCGAGCCTATTGCCATCAACCGGGCACAAGTCCAGACTCCGGGTTGATACTGAGAAATTCCAGTAGGTATTTATTCATAGTATAATTTAAGATCGAGATAACTACAGTCGAGATTTTTGATCGCAACTAAAGGTATATCCTATTAAATGAGCAATATTTGTATATACGTATATTGTTATTACGTTCTCGAAAACGGCTCTAATGATTTCGATGAAAGTTGCAATAAAGGGGTTTACGGGGGCAAAACATAGATCTAGGTAGGTTTCATATCTGGGAAAATTAGTTTTCTCTATTTTCACAGCCAGGGGAATGTGATACAATGTTGGTATACCTGGACGATATGTTTATTTATTTTCACCCGAGCCGAACTCGTTTAATCAGGTACTTATTTTATAACGGCCAGTTGCAGAAACGAACTTTAACTTTTAAGTCTGTCATTAAATACTAATATTTTATTAATTTGTTTTAACGTGTTGCAAAAAGCAACATTAGCCTCGATTTTAATGGTTCTTAGATGAAATTAATGAAATCGTTAGCGTTAGTGAAATGTTTGTTTTTTGTGCAACTGGTTGTGACCATAATTAAGTTTTAGCACATTAATTTTCAAAATTTGTAATCCATTGCTAGATGAGAACAACTGCCGATAAACTGTTATGGAGTTTGGCAGACTTTTTTCTTTTTTTTTTTTCAGAAACTTATTATAAATAATTCCTGGGTAGGAAAATTTGCTAATTATAAGCTTCCACATGTATGTTATTGTTCAAAACAGATTATGCATACTTAAAAAAGTAAAAAAATAATTCCTGGATAGGAAAATTTGCCAATTATAAGCTTCCACATGTATGTTATTGTTCAAAACAGATTATGAATACTTAAAAAAATAAAAAAGGGGATGTAGCTTTGTGTTAGTATGCAGTCTTACTGCAGCCCACGTTTAATACGAGGACCTTTGCGACAGCGAGCATCGAACTTTTCGATACCGTATGGGATAAAAAGGTTTCCCAGAAAAACGTGATTTTCGGCTGTTTTTTTTTTCCGCGAAAACTCATTTACAGTTCATAAAAACAATTTTCCAAGTAAAAATAGAACATTCCAGAAATAAGTGCCCCCAATTCGCCTTCGCAGGAACACTCGGATTTTATGTCCCCTCTTCAACATCTTACACAAACCGTCTTATCCTTCCTACCTGCGAGAGCGTTTTTCTTACGCTCGCCCTAGCGACGCACCATGCAGATCACACCTTAGATCCCTCCTTAAATCTCATCCTCATAAAACAAGCTACTATTCTTATTCCTTCTCTGTCCATGCAGTAAGATTGTGGAACTCACTTCCGCCTAGCATTCGTGATTTAAAAACTGTTTCTCATTTCAAATATCGAGTAAAAGAGCATTACCTCTCCTCTCAACTGTGAATATTTACATACCTATAGTATGTATGTTTATATATTTAAGCTTTATGTATTTATTTATTTAAGTAAACGTTAATTTATTACGTTTATATGTGTAGGTTTATTTTAGTTTAAGACTTCGCATATCCATATTTTCTCTTCTTGTTCTCAGACACTAATGTCTACATTTCTTTCTCATTTCTCCTTTCGCAGGTCTGCTGGAAGACATTTCTTAAGAAATAAGCAGTACCTACAAAGGTAATGACATAATTATAATTTAGAGTACAAACTCTAAATTATAATTATGTCATTTCCCTATGTATTTTACTGTGTGTATATAAATAAGAAAATAAATAAAGTAAACACTTGGGTTACTAAAGAAAAAAATCATTGTATTAAAAAAATATTATTATTGATTAATAAAGGTATCTCAAAAGCTTCTGTATATAATATATTATAAGTACTATAGCTAACAATAGCCTCGGACTTATACAGTCCCCAATTACAGAATAACCAGCAATCACAGAAATAGGTCATAACACATAATAAAACTAAAGCCTCTAGAATTAAGAATTAGGTAATTATGGCAAAATACTTGTTAAACTTTAGAATAATAAAATAAGGAAAAATAAAATTACAAGACAATATTGCAATTTTGCCCACTTACTTGAGACTAAGAAATAAAAAAATATAAACTGAAATAAGTATGACATCTTAAAGGAAAGTATAATTACTAAAATAAATTATAAAAAAGGGTGAAAAGTTACCAAAATATTCTAATATAACAAATTATCAGATTGCGTTTTTCGGAACTTCGGTATTTTGGCTCTAAATACTTTTATTGAATCATGGTATAGGTCGACATCTGGTACAAATTTTATCAAAGAAGTCATCTCTCTACCGAGTCTGTTAAGCGGTGGAGTTTCTTGCCGGCTCTTCTCCATAGGAAACGACCAATTGGAACCGTGCACCTAGGTTCTGACGTTTCATAAGTGCCCACGTAGGTTTATGTGAAATAAAAATATTTTGAATTGAATTGAATTTTGAATTCAATTGAATTTTGAATTCAATTGAATTTTGAAATGAATTGAATTTTGAATTGAATTGAATTGTTTTTGTTTTTAATGGAATTGGTGAGTTTACCCCAATATTTTTCTTGGATGCATGGTGTGGAATACATTCGTAAGGGGATATCTGGGTATATTGTAAGGAACTTTTAGTCCAATACACTTAACTACATTGTCACAGTCTAATTTATTATTGATCAATTTGTTTAGGATCCTGTATCAGTCGACGGTCGTGTAGAGAATCCACATGCGTTATCATCAGTGATCGGAGTAGGTAGATTGATTTGGCGTCAATGAACTGGCACGTATATATTAGCATGGATATGCCTCCGCGATTCCGGGATTTTGAAATTATTAAGATTTTTTAAGGAATTTCAAATGTTATAATGTGTAGAATAAAGAATACATCAATATGAATGAGAAATGTTTAACCTTTTTGCTGTTATTGCATTTAATGCGAAAAAATATTAAGAAGTTTTAAAAGAAATTTTCATTTATTTATTCAAGAATAGTAAGAATTAAGGCTCTTTCAAACAGGCGCGACACGCGACGCAACACAAAGACACCGCTCGTCGCGCGACGAGCGGTGTCTTTGTGTCGCGTCGCGTGTCGCGCCTGTTTGAAAGACCCTTTACAAGAAACAGATAATATACTTACAAGAAATAACTACTAAATTAGTTATATTATGTAAGTTTCGAATGGACGCACAACAGTAAGATTCACTTTATTACTTGATAAATAAGAAAAAATAATAATTCAATGTTTATCTATCGCATTCTATAAATTTCTAATGTAGTAGTTTAAAAATCCTTACTTTTACAATATTTGATTCAATCCCATAAGTACTAAAATGAAATCCCAGAAAAAAGGCTTATCCATGTTATGATTTTTATGACTATAAATGATGCGAGTACGTAAAATCAATCTACCTACTCCGATCACTGGTCATCATAGTCAGATCTTTTTCTTATTGAAACGAAGAAAAAGATACTGTTTCCTTATTTCTAACTCCCACCATAATTCCTTTATTTAAGCAACCGACACAAACCCGCCCAGTCAGTAAACGTCCTAACGGGTCCACGAGCCCACGCAATACTTCCCACGCTCTCAGTCAAGCCCACGCCCACTCCCACTCCCTGACATTTCCGAGTTTGCAATCTTGCAAAAACCAGCCAAGTGCGAGTCAAAATCGCTCAAGAACGATTCCGTACCACCGTACAATAGTTAACACTACATTTAGTAAAGAACACGTTTCTTGTAACATTCCTTTAATTTTTAACTTTATTTAATTTTTATTATTTGTTGACATAGCTCCCATAATAATAGCACTCTGTGAAAATTTCAAGAGCCTACCTATTACGGTTCAAAAGATACGGCCCTATGACAGACGGACGGATGAATGGACAGACAGCGGAGCCTTCGTTGATCCCGTTGATGCCCTTTGGGTACGGAACCCTAAAAATGACGTAAGTAAATAAAATAAGAAAGCACAATACAATTTATTGTTCTAAAAATGAGAAGATGTCGTCGAGTTTTCTGGGAGACATTATCTACACTGTGTAAGGTTAGATCTCATCTCAAGATTTAAATAAAGGTTAGGTATGCTTGATCAGGTTTCGTGTCTGACCTAAGTTAGCTTTTTGCAATAATACCTTCTTGAAATTGGAACTGACGTGGGTCATAGGTTTGACAAAATTCGTGAATAATGGGAGAAGCGAATAATGGTGGTTGGTAGGGCGTTGCTTATTAAGTAAGATCAAGCCATCACGCTTGTTATCCACGAAGGGTTAGACAAAAGTGTATGTAACAATAGTACACTCACATTGTGCCAGTTAAGTTTAAGTCCCATGTAACAGGGGGCAAGCTTACAAATAGAGAGATAGAAATTGAGTGAAAACACTACATAATATCTATCAATCTGCCTAGCCTTTTTCCAACTATGTTGGGGTCGGCTTGCAGTCTAACCGGGTGCAGCTGAATATCAGTATTTTACATGGAGCGACTGCCTTTCTGACCTCCACAACTCAATTACAAGGTAACACGAAACCCTTGGTAAGACTGGTTGTCAGACCATACCAACAGCACATAGAGTTATAAGGTCCTGCGTAAAGCTAAGGTTTTTTTTTAAGACAGCGGCGGCCGCCATATACCGTTCGTAATTTACTGTCGAATGACGTCACTATTATTATTATGAGAGTAAGTTGGTGTGTTTCCCTAGAGAGCGTTTTCTAACACCGTAAAGTCAAACCTCGCTGCAATCATTTATGACGGCCGTTATGTGACGGCCACCGCTGTCGTAGGAGAACTAAGCTTAACACAATACTGAGCACTGATTTCACGTAGTACGTATATACAAGGTTGATTTTTGAGAACGCAGTAAGGGTTTTTTGAAATTTCAGTCTTTTCTAGTACTCAAACCTCAGTTGGTCCAGTAGAGTTTTTTGATCCTTATAAGGAATAGGATCGATTGGCATCAAAAAAGTTTTGTAAAATTTACCCATTTTATTGCTGATTTTTTTTTTTCTTAATCTGTGAACGTAGATCAAAATTTCTCAAAAAGTTAAGTACAGTCTCTTAAGACAGTTTTCTTGTAGTGACAATGGTTAATGTACCTGTCCTTAGTGGCCTATCTCTGAAATCCAGCCTGTATAGTTCGTTCGACCTAACAAATACGGAAAGCTTGCGAATGACAGAAATCTCCAGTTAAACGGGCACAAAATGGGAGCCGGGATTTCGATCGGATCGTGAATTTTCCATGAGACTGCTTTACTTTCGCGAACCCTTGAAATCTGTCCACTTACCTACTTTCTACACACAACGTGCGATATCTAGTAATCCAAACATCTATTTTAAAATGTAAAAGTCTATAAATAAATAATATATAGACAGATTGGAATAGGATCTGGAATGTCATTAACTGATTTTATAAAAATTTCGATTTGGCTTGAAAAAGGGTAAAATGATGATGTGGATATATTTAGTAACCTGTTCCGCTTAGCTATTTCTAAAGAGTCTTAAAAAGACTCTGGAAGAAATCGACACGGCATGTTGCCACACCAAGCACCGAGCGCTCGGTGCTTGGTGTGGCAACACGCCGTGTTGTTCGAGTTCGCGACAAGTTAATCGTCATCCAGAGGATGCCTCGTTGAGAGGTGAAGCACGTGTCGATTTCTTCCAGAGTCTTTTTAAGACTCTTTAGAAATAGCTAAGCGGAACAGGTTACTAAATATATCCACATCAACATTTCATAATGGATTTCCGCAAGGTCACGCCTGAATCAATTAACTATCTTGAAAAAGGGTGTTCAAAGTAAAAAAAACTAACAAATAAACATATTTATTATTGGCACGTGAATAGTTATCGGTGTTCGTCATTGATTCTGGAATTTAGAATTAACTTACTTAGTTTGAATTTCCGCGCATTATTTGAGAAACGTACTATACAAGCCTTGGCCGCCACCAGATATTGATGGACTCACGTATGTGTGCCTCGGCTTCACCTCGGCCCACATTTTCACGTTCATCTATCGATGCCCCTTTTGCTGGCCGCGGTAGTAATGTACAATAATAATTAAACAACTTTAGATCTCTTGTTAAATTACCATAATACAGTGAGCAAACATGATCATATTTCGTCAAATCCCAATGTAATCCCAACGTTTAATCCCAATAAAAAAAATGTTGCCTTCACAACACTAATTAACATTACGGTGAATCATTCAGCTAATCTTCAACAAACATCACTACTGTGCGTTCATTATAACTTGTCCTGTGACGCGATTAGTAGCACTGTTCTGTCAATCGCCATTTTGAACTCTATTAGTATCGAAACTAAGCTTGACAAGCAATGGTGGCAACATGACGGCAAGGGACAAGTTATAGTGAACGATCTGTAGGTACCGTACCTATTCAACACAAAGCGAATCGTCAACCTTACAATTACAGGCTAAGACCTTTAATTTGAATAGGCTTAAGCACAGGTACATTGAATAGTATTAATACAGAATACTACAGAAGGTCAGCTCCATAGAACAAGAGAAAACAATATATTTTATCTATATCTTTATTATTTGCACCAATGATAACCCCATTATTATGTCCATGCAATCACTTTCGTAGGTTGCCTGAAAGAGATCGCAGAAAGCGATAAGGCCGCCCATTGTCTGTTTTTTAGTATCGAAGTTCTTTAACGCGGCTTGTAAACTTTCAAAAATCGTCATGTTAAAAAGTGTTAATACTTGCGACTGTCTTCTTCTAATTCAAAGAGAAAGACAAGAGAGAGAACGCCGGCAGAAAATACAAAAGAAAAGAGTAAAGTGATTACAGTGTCGTGGGATGAAATTGTACACATTGGCCCGAGTACACTGCATGCCGGAGACAGAGAGAGAGTGTGTTAATTTGGCAAAAAATGAAAATCCAGGATGGCTGCTCTGAATTTTTAATTTTTTATCATGGGTATCATTTTCAAGGGTGCAAAATCCGATAGTGAAATCAAAATGAAAATCAAAGATGGAGCTCTGAAAATTTTCAAATTTGTTATCATGGGTCTCATTTTCATGGTTTTCAAGGGTATTAAAGCCGATAGTGGGATTGAAATGTAAATCCAAGATGGCGGCTCTGAAAATTTTTAAATTTTTCGGCATAGGTGTCGTTTTCCTCATTTTCGAGGGTGTATAAAGCCGATATAGAGGTCAAAATGTTAATCTAAGATGGCGGCCGCAAAATGAAGTTTTTTTTTAATCATACGTGAGAAAGAACTTCGTTCCTGACGGGGGACCCCTGACCGCACACGTTTTTTATTTGTTATGTATTTTCTGGGGTACAGTAAAGTATAACTAAATATATAAACAGGCGCGTGCACATATAGATACGTACGTACAATCTCAAACAAATGCCGCACTCGCTGCACGTAAAACAAGTCTGTGCCACCATCGGCCTATTATGTTTGTGGCATCAAAAATATATAATAAGCTAAAATTAAATATCATTAAAACAGTTGCGGAACAGGTAATTTGACCAAAATGCAAAGATATTTACGAGAAAACTTAAGGTACATCGGATTGTATATTTTTGTTAAACTTTTGATTCAGAATCAGGGAATCGATTGCAATCGGCTTTAGGTTTGCGACCACTAAATAACGTAAACTTTTCAAATGAATATCTAAACTACTGAAAAACAGTGGTACTAGGGCAGTGCCGACAAAAGTGAAAACTTGAACAAGAAAATACTTGCATAGAACATTGAACCGTAACGTCGTATAAATAAAGAGCTCAAACGCGTTTATAAAAATGAGGTAACGGTGTCGCGAGTTCAATTGTTTTTTCTCATCTCAAAAATGCCCAACGCGCCTAAAGAAGATTCCACTTTAATAATATTTAAAGAGAAAATATTTGATTTTTTGTATGTTTGTTTGTTACGCTTTCACATCAAAACGGCTGAATGGATTTGGATGAAATTTGGCACATGGGTAGAATATGAACTGGATTAGAATATAAGCTACTTTTTATTCTTATATTTCCACGGGATTGAGACTTGCGGGTGACACCGGTTTTTGAAGCAACTGATAATTATACAATACGCATATGAATCCGAAAAGTCAGAGGTTCGAACTCGAGACCTATGACTTGGCAGTCCGACTGACACTGTAGGTTATCACTGCTAACAGCCTGGTGAATAGTCCGGTACAACAAATAAAAAAGGGTACACCAAAGAAAAGGCAAAGGAGAGCAAATAAGAGAGAATACATATCGAATTCGGAAAATATCTTATACCATCTGCACAAAACTCCAGAATATAACTTAGTTGACTGCAGATAAAAGTACATAACAACTTGTAACTTGATTAGGAATTAAGGTGAAGTATCAATAAAATTTACTTGGCACTGTTTAAAATTTAAAACGTATATCGACCTGATTAATATTTTCCAGCGAGGTAAGTTTTCTTTAAAAAAATTAACAGCCTTATTTAAGCGCAAGCGCAAGCGTCCTTAGTGCGCAGGGTGCGAGCCAGCTCAATACTGTCCTGAAAATTATCGCTGAGCTATTTACCCCTACATACGACAATGCTGAAACAGACATGTATAGCCGGGGCACTTAATCTGACTGACACTGACCTATATTTTTAATGACTTGTTCAATGAAATTATTATTTTTAATTTAATATTAATTCAGTGACCCTTATAATTTGACATTTTAATTTCGATTCTGTGCCGCTATAATTTGTATTACTCATTCATTTATTTTAATTGCATTTGGCATTTTATTTTAATTTTAATTCTGTGACCTTTATAATTTGTACCTATTTTAATTGACATTTTATTCTATTGTGATTGGGTGTTATTTTTTTTTTTGAGTCTCTTGTTTTTTTTTTTTCTAAATGTGTACGTGTACGTATGACAGCTGGGGCTACCAGCTTAACGTGCTTTGCCAAGAACGGCCTATTTATGCGTGCGTTTTTCGCTCATTGTAATAAGCTAACCTTCTGTTAGTACTATTCTGTGGTGCCATTAATTACATCTGCTAGTGGCCGGTTTCGAGTGCCCTTTTCTGATCAAACACACGCTTGAAATTGACCTTTGAACTTATGCGTATTATAGGGTTGAACGGAACAGAAGGGACTCACTAATTGGCTTTAATAATAATAATAACCCCACCACCGTATCTCTACGTTGACGTCGTGGTGGGGCTTGCACGCTCCGAACTCTGGGTCTGTGCCGTTAAAGTTTGTTTTTTCGAAACAGGTCTAGGGTGAGGAGCCAGACCAAGAGAGATACAGAAACCCGCAGGGCAGCATGTGGCGAGCTGTTGGGCAGTAGCGACCCCACGGACCCTATCTCCCGGGAGAAGTCTTGTTCCTCACCTCTGGCTTGCCTTTATTGGCCAGCTAGAGAGAACACTGACGAGGAACAGAGCTCCCACCTCACTCTTGCCTTTATTGGCTGGCTTGAGTGGAGATTCGCAAGAGCAAACGTGCTCGGAGGAAGGAAGTATTCCAGTAAGATGCTGGTAGGGATCTTGACCGTACTTCCGGGATTGTCCTGATAGCCGTGGAATACCTCTCCACTCCTCTTAAGCACCTCAAGACATGTTGCCTCCTTGTCGCTACGACACATTGTGCTAGCGACCGTTTTCGGGAGCCCATTATTGAGTGTGCAAGTCACCCCCTGCCATTTTATCCGTGTAAATATAAACATTGATCAGGCAGGGGCCATAGTCCTTCCATAGTTCCAGGTAACCAGTACATTTTAGCCACCCAAACCCATAGTCCAATATCTTTGTTTCCATGTTCTGCAGTAGTCCTACACCAACCGGGGGTTGTCCTTGGGTGCACTTGTATAGTGCATACAGGGATAATCGTCGGTTGGTGCCACATTCCATTTAAAATAGTCTAAGGGGCCTCTGCGAGTTGGCTTCGGCCCCTCGTACGCCTTCCAAAGGTCAAAACGTCAAAGAATAATAATAATAAAACTTTATTTGCCAAAATGTAGGTGTACGAAGTAGTATGATGTTATGCACTAATGTATTTGCTGTACTAATGTATTTTTTGTTTCGAGTTTTCACCGACTAGTTTTGAAGTCAAACCGAGGTTTCGTGACGAAGTCCGGATTAAGCTCCGATTGAGTTCAACACTAGTTAAAAAAACTTAATAAACAAGGGCTTGGAACCATTAGCATGAATAAATTATATGAATTCTCACGAAAGTTAACTAGAAGAGATAGATTTGCTCTCGCTGCGCGCCATGCTATGGCGCGTAGCAATTTGCTACGAGCTGCCATCGCGTAGTCTACGAGCTACCATCGCGTAGTCTACGAGCTACCATCGCTTAGTTTACGAGCTACCATCTCGTAGTCTACGAGCTACCATCGCGTAGTCAACGAGCATTCTATGTTTTGGAATATTTATTTGTTTCGTAATTTTTTTTAATAAACTGACGTTTTTAAAATGAGCGATTTATTGATATTTCGTATTATACAATAACTATTTTTGTTAGGTCTTTACAGCAATCTATCGTTCCTCTGTATATTTAAACACGAACGATATCAAACGCACTTCAAAACAAGCAGATCTAAAGTTTTTATGCAATAAAAAAAATTCCAAGTAACGCCTTGGAACCAGAAATAATTCATTTCTTTACATTCATTTTCTATGAAAACCGCTTTTCATTAATATATAAAAATTCTCGATACTTTTGATTCTACGAACATGAGGAGCTGTGCATATAGGATTTCATGAAATCTTCTTTTAAAATTGTGTTTGATGTTATAGAAGCGTTTGATACCATCTGTTTTCATACTAAGTCAAGTTTCTGTAAGTGTGGAAGAGATGACTATGTAGCGGTTACACCGCCACATACGAACTATGCATCATAGATATGACGTCACACAAATCCTACATCGCACAATTAAAGTTTACCGCGCAATCGATATATATACAAGATTCCGACTTCAACCGTCGGGCAGTTGCCCGGCAGACACAACACCCGTCTGGTCGGAGGATCCTCCCTTTTCTATGGTGGATGAGTGAACTTTACACCCTGTTCCTTATACCATTAAAACTAGAAGATTTTATTGACAACACAAGAAAATGATTATTATGCCTTTACGACACAATTCGACTGTGTGATACATTCATCCCAACTACAGAACCCTTCATTGTACTTGGTCCGACACTTGCCCGGTTCTATTTTATACTTTTAGTTGTGCTCTATAGGGTCCGTAATTGTATCTTAGCCATTCTGTAGTCATTGTCTTTAATTTAAACATGCATACACTTCGAATTCATGTGCGTATTGTATAATTATCACTTGCTTCAAAAACGGTGGAGGAAAACATCGTGAGGAAACCGACATGTCTCAGAGATATTTCTCGACGGCGTGTGAAGCCAAGTCAAAGCCCATGGGCGGCTTTAAAACTAAACTTCAGGTTTTAGTCACTAACCACACGAATAGAAGATAATTTAAACATTATGGAATGCAAATAAAGATATGAACATGAATTTAAAGCTAGGCGAATTGATTGAGTCTTACGAAATCAAGGTTAAAATGTACCCCCCGCCACCTGATACATTATCTTCCATTTCACTAAAGAGATTACTAATACTTCAGCGAGTTCCCTATTCGAGGCATTAATATCATAAATGAACTGTACCATGTTAATTTACGTTGCGAAATCATATTAGCCCGATCATATTAACAAGAGTGGCGGGTAGAAGGTAATAAAGCTGCCTACGTCAAATTAATTTAAAAGACCTAAATGTCAAGGAACGTAGCAATTTCGGGGGCTTGTCGCAGGCTAAGTTCTTATTTAGTTACGACGATAGCCGACTTTTTAACCGACTTCAAAAAAAGGAGGAGGTTTTTTTATGTATGTTCCCTGATTACTCGAAGACGGCTGAACCGATTTGAAAAAATCTTTTTTTTTGTGTGAATGGGTAATATCGGAGAGCGCTCCTTGATGGGCGAGTCCTATTACTGGCTGGACGTAGGACGCGTTGCGTGAGCTCAGTACAGAAGGACTTGGCCATGTCCCTTTACGACCAAGTTTAATAACATTTCAGAACATAACGTCACGCCTGTAATCCCCGAAGGATTAAGTAGCGGTGTACCTATAATACACCCGCATTTCGCCAGTTATGTTTAAGTCCCATGAAATGGGAGGCGAGCTTAGTCCTATCAACGGGACACCAATCCAGAATCCGGGCTAATACTAAGATGTTCTAAATGGAAAAACCCAGTAACACTTTGTCCGACCCGGGAGTTGAACCCAGAAGCTAATGTTCAGCACTGCTGCTTGCGACCGCTAGACCAATGGCCAGAAAACAGAATTAGGGCAATTTTTTCATTAGCTACTAGCTTTAACAGGTGGCTTCGCCCACATGGATCTAGAAAATTAAACTACGAGAAGGTACTACAGGGATAAAAACCGGCTAATTGGAACCGGCATGTCAGACCACGCACAAGGAGGGCTTCCTAACTTGAGATTAATTTTATTTATCCCGAGAAAAAACCATGTTCTCTCATACATTCCAACTGCATATGTAAGTTTGTACGCACAATATTAACAGATTTGCCATGTTATTTCAAAATCATAGACTTCTTATAATCCTGTAATCTATAAGTATAGAACTATATTCTTTTTTTTTTTATATCTAATGTTAAGCTCGATAGTTTCGGAGATAAGGGGAATGGACAATAAGGTGTGAAAAGGTAATAGACAGACATAATTACTTTCGCAATTATGATATCCTGGATGAAATTATCCTATGCCCTTTTCCAGGTCTCAGATTACCCATCTGTCAAATTTCATTACGATCGGTTTAGTAGGCATCAAAAATGAACAGACAAACATACAGACAGAGTTAACTTTCACACTTTTAACAATATTATGAATTGTAAATTCAAACATCTACCGTGAACCCTACATAGAACCACAGATTGGTACAGATAGGTCACTCCGCAAAATCATTTAAATTAAAAGCAACTCTTGCTGCGACACAATAAAGTGCAATTCAGGTCGCACAGCGCTAATTACCTACAGTTATATTCACCTAGAAGTTGCCTCTCTTTTTATCACGTAACTCTTGTATCTTCTGACTACGTTACGCCCACTGATTTCGACAAGTCGAGCCCGCCGCGTACCTACTTGTAGCTTCATACCTATAATACGGAGTGACCCATCTGTATTCATCTGTGATAGAACACACTATCAAACCTCTGAACAAAACAACTAAAACTTGACCACATTTTAGTTTACCGTATGTGCTCTCTACCGACTAATGAACCTATACGACTTTGTAATTGTATTATGTGGGTAGTTAAATAGAGCTTCAGTGGGTAATGGTACTGCAGAGCTTTGAGTATACATTGGCAAAATTCGCTGAGAATTGTCGTTTGGAAATTAAAGGCGTTTTTGAAGTGAAAACTTCTTTTTAACCATTGATTTCGCGACTCTTCCACTGTAACGACATCTCATTTATGTAAACGCGATTGTGCTCTTTATTTATATTTTACGGATCAATGTTCTATGCAAGTATTTTTACTTTAAAGGTTTTGGGAGTATTTTTTTTTTTTCATATCAATGCAGAAGTTACACAGGCCTCGGTGATTTTGAATAAATATTTCAGTATTATTTTATCTGAAAAATTGACTTTAAAGAAAAATCTCATCGATAAATTGAATTAGTCCAATGTTGATGTAAGCTTGCAACACTTCTTCCACATCATTTATCTAATAAATCTTTTAGCCATACAACAATAAAACTGAAACCAAAGATTAATGTTTTATCCACCTAAGCAATTAAGCTGATCTGAAGCAGAAAGACCTGATGAGTTTCGCACACCTGCACTCGGAAAACAACAACCACATCTTCCATTGCTCTCTCCCAGTATAAATTGCACGTGAAGGAAAGAGACAGACGCATCTTTACCAGTTTATAATTAAATTTGAATGAGCTCGGTGCCAGTACAAGTGATTGATCGATTCTAAGCTGATTTTGAAACGGTTTTATACAAGTATCAGATGAAAAAAGGATAATTTGATTTGGTTACAATTTTATTCGTATACCCAATTTATAAGGTTAGAAAAGGCGACGAAACTGTATAATTTGGTCTTTTTATTTTCATTGTCAAGGTTATTTGCCTTGTACTTACACATAAGTACAGGGCAACTATTCTATAATCACTAACAGACCGTCTCGTTATGATATCTCTATTTATTTGTAGGTACATGTATTTCCAACCGTAGGGTAAGCTTAATTATTAATTCGGCCAGTAGATATTTTTTTTTATTCTAATAAAAGCACCGTATGTAATATGACTATTTCAATCTTAATTTTCTTTAAAATAAGTAATTCATATAGATATGTATATTTAGATTTTTATTTGATATTTTTCTAAATGTACAAAAATTAAGCAATTTATGTTAAGTTACTGGTACCTACTTCAAAGAATTCCTTAATCGTTTGGTGTGGTTCTTTAAAGTGTTTTTAAAACCAACTTAACAAAAGCTTGAAAAAACCTTAAAAAGAAAATCGTGAGTCATTATTTCCGCTACTTGTACTCAGACGTTTAATCCTATCAAGTAAAAGATTGTGAAGTACTCTTTTATACTGTTACAATAAGACAGGTTTTTAATACTTTAAAAGTCCCGTGCTGGGCGCCATTTAGAAAAGCTGTGCATGCTTAGAATATTTTGTTTTAAAGTGACGTCACTCGTTGTAAGTTACGTTTATTTAATGAAGCAACATGAGGATATTATGATAACATCGCCTTTTATGGCAAGGCATCTTAGTCCCAACTGGGCGCCATTATAAAGAAAAATTGCGCTCCTTGTACACTAAAATGTTTTTTTTTTTTTTTGTAAAACACATTTATTTAAGTTATTATTTATCGATTTAAGACCATAATTTTGTGTAGGTATATTGTGCTTAAAATACTTTGTAGGTACTGTAACTAACACTGTTTTTTAACATGGCTGCGGTTTTGTCTTAGTGAAAACGACTACACACGAAGCAATCAAATAGCCATATTAACCGACATTTTGTTTTTCTTTTTTTTCTATTCACTTTGAAAACTATCCGTTTTAAAAGAGAGAATCAGAAAACAAGTACGAGCCTTCTAAATAAATATCAGGTCGAGAGTTTAGAGCAGTATCGATAGTGTTGTTAAAATATTTTGCTACTGCGTGAAAAATAACATTTATTTTCGAGAAAAAACAATTTTCCCAGCAATAAAACATTGTAATTGGAGTTTTCTTCGGAAAGACAACCAACATATTTAACAAGTTTAAATATTACCGTTTTCAAAAGCAACTTTCCATAAAACAGCTGTTTCATGTATTTAAGACTAACTGCCAGCGCAAACTGTGCGTCTTGTCGCTGCGTCTAGTCGCTGAAACAAGACGCAGAGTTGTCATTGGCATCTACGTCTTGTTGCTGCTGCAATTAGCGAGTCGTTGCGACTCTGCTAAAGCTTTGAAGCTTTGAGCTTTGAACAAAATGTATGAAAAGTCTCGTCGAGCTGTCGCAGTCGCATGACGCATAGTGTGCGTCATGATTTGAACAACTTGAACATTTCGAAGACGTTGCAGACTGTGCCACACTAATTGCATTTTAACAATTGTCAAAGTAATCACTTTGTCTTTTCGCTACAGCTTGCATTTCAACTTAACTGCGCAACTTAAGCGTCTGCTATCTAGATAGATGAGACACACCACAAGTTATTTCAAGTTATTTTTCATTTAGTTGAGAATTCCCATTTTGTGGGTACTTAAAGAAAAAGTTAAAAGTTGGAGGTAAAAATTTTAATGTTGGATTGAAAGTACGCGTAAGTTTTTAAGATTAAATTAGACAAGCTTTGTTTGATAGAAAAGAGCTATGCAAAGAATGATTAAATTTTATTTTATTTTAGTAATTGCAATTATTCTTGTTCTCAGTTGTTTTTATTTGTTTGTTTGTTAACAAGCATGCCTATTAGATGGTAAGTCGTCACCTTTGCCAAATGCGTTGTCCACCAGAGACAAGTTTAAATATCGTATGTGTTACTTAGAGCCGTAAATATGAATAGCTGTAGTAAACCTCCGGACGAGCTCTTGGACCTGTACTAAACTAATTCTTTAAGTATTTAAAAAACGGCTAAAACTGCTAAACGGCTAAAAATCCAAAACAAAACAATAAAAAATGTTTTTTTTAATATGTTTGTTACCCGATTACTCCGCCAATTATGAATTAATAAAGCCGACTAAAAAAAGACACATAACTTCAATTTCGGAAGTCAGTGGCAAAAAAAAACGAAAATAAAGAACCAAAGACAGTTTTCCGAAATTGAAGTTATTTTTCAATTTTTTTTTTTTTTTTTAGTCGGGTCAAAAACTGCCCAAGCATATTTAATAAAATTTATATGGCACCACCTCTAAAGTATGATCTACCAAACAAAAAAAGAATCATCAATTCATAATTGGCGGAGTAATCGCGTAACAAACATACAAAAATAAACATAGTCGGATTGAGAACCTTCTCCTTTTAGAAGTTGGTTAAAAAGAAACAGATGATAGTTTATCTATATAATAGATATTGCACGTCAGCAGTGAGATCGCTGTCACTAATGTCTTCTGTCAGTTCACAACGAATGGTGGGAAACAGTGAAAAAGTGGAACGTGCCTGCACGACAAGCTTGATGTGGTGATAAGCCAGTGTAGTGATGTACTCAACTTAATTGCAGAATCAACACGATTCTACTCAGATGAATGCTCCTTGAAAAGATTTCGAAAAGCTCAGACTCAGTCATCTAAGCTCATAGCTTAGCTCTTATTTAACTTAACTCCTCATATAGACAAAGTTAGCCCCCTCTGCAATGTAATACCGTACTCTGGCGGTTTGGATACAATCGTACAACTTATAGTTATGTTGTTAGTTGAGCTTTGTAGTTTCAAATTGAAAACTAATGATTTTGTAACTTAACTAAATTAATAAATAAGATGGCGTCATACGTGTGGCAGAATCTGGGACTAATAAAATATGACACTTGCCTGCATGAAAACTCAAACTCAAAGCATTAGGGGTCAGTCAGTCAGAAAGATGAAGCTAGTTGCCCATTCCAAAGCGTAGAGGTTCCTATGGAAAAGAACGGACCAGAAAGTCCATGGACTCTCCACAGAGACGATGGAAGAAACACCTCCACCAAAAGAATAAAGAACTTCAAAAAGACTATTTAATGGTAAAATTATGTGTCTTAAAATTGCTATATTTTGTCTCTACCAAAACCATAAATATACTAAGGGCAAATTTCCTCATTGAAACTAGTTTAGTACGCCGATCTTATTCAGTTAAATTTTAATTCAATTTCAGACAAAATTCTCCCGAAGAAATAAGTTAAATTGATGATGGATAAGACTTTTGCAGTTCCTTTTTATTCCCGTCCAGTTGTGAACTTGAGACCCACTCCTTTGCATTATTTTATTTAACATCAACTATGTAAGTCAAAATATTTTTAAGGCTAACTTGGAGAAGTATTCTCATTTATGTAGCGAACAATTAAAAGCGGAATGTAATCAACCACCTCTCACATACTACATCCCACGCGGCCTCAGATTCTTTGCATACACAGCCTGTATTAAATAATTACTATGTACCATAATGTTTTCTGTGTAAAACGAGTCCCTAGGAAGATCAGAAAGGGTAGGTAAGAGTTTTTGACATGATGCGGTTAAATTTTCTGCAGTCCCATGGTCAAATTAAAATTAATAATTGAAGGGAGGAAGGGCCAAATTCCGGGTCAAACTATTTGTCTAATGCTGATTTGAGACGTCCATTTTATCAAAAACCGTTCCATTCTGTAGATAGTTGGTATGTATGGATGCCTGATAGGAATTGTTGGTTTAGTCTAACAGGCATGCCTAATACATCAGGCTTTTGTCAGTTAGCATCGAGATGAAAGGGATCAGTGGCCACAATAACGCTTGCCAAACGTTTAAACTAATTCGCTATAGGTATTAGGCTGTTGACGATATGATAACATGATTTATTTATCACTAGCTGCACCCCGCGGTTTCACTCGCATAAGTCTCGATCCCCTAAGAATATCGGGATAAAAATTATCTTATATCCTAATCCAGGTCATGGTCTACTCATGTGCCAAATTTTCATCAAAATATGTATAGCCGTTTTAGCGTGAAAGTGTAACAAACAAACAACCTCGCTTGCGCATTTATAAAATTTATAGTGAGAATTATCATTTTATTCATCGACTCGGTGAAATGAGAATTATTCAGCTTTAAAATAAAGTAGTTATGAAACCAGGATTAATATTGACTCTCAGCCAACCTCTGCGTTAGTATTCAATTTAATGCTTAAAATGCTGCAAAATAAATATGAATTGCGAAATCCAGGAGGAGATATTCAAATGAAAATCCTTTTTAAATCCCAATCGTTAATATTATTCATATTACTCGTTTATTTTCTTTCCCCGCCCGTGATATCACTCGAAACCTTACCTCACCTACCTTATTAATACCGACTCTTGTTCATGTTTCAATAATGACGAGTTCAAGGTTGACAAATCATTCTACATTGAAGCTATTGAAGAACGCAGAAACAGCCTCTAGGGATGAAATCTTCCCATAACGCGTTTTCACCCTTACAACCTATTTAAAAATAATAATATAATCAAGTACTTTGGCCAAAGGCTTAATAGCCAACAAACAACCTCAACCAACACTTGAGAAGGCTCTCGTTGGGCAGCTTGATCAAGGGCTTGATTCAGGAAGCGGCTCGCATTGTTAGGAGTTTCATCTCTCTGGAACCCTGACCGCAGGTAGCTTGGACCCTGTTCCCGATACCGGAGGGCAATTTAAAAATAATTGATAAGTATATTAATAAAATAAAGGAGATAATATAACAGTAATAATAGTTTTATTTTAAGGCAACTAAGGCCCTAACATGAAATACACAATCTTACAAAACAATAAACTATTCTATATTGAAAACATCACTACAAAATCTATTTACTACGTTGAGTCGACGACATGTTGCCCTAAGTCACACGCAGTTATTGCGCTAGTCATGTAGCCTTCCGCGAAAACCAAAATTCCTCCTGCATGAAAGTCTCCAGGTGATGAGTCGGAACCCGCACCACAAAAGATTTGAAGTTAATCTTATTGTGCGAATCCGACTTCTCGACTCTCAAGGTGACTTTCGTCTAATAAAACTTCTTTAGGCAAATGCTCAAACACCTATTTTTAGCCATTCTGTACACATCAATACTAAAAGCATGTTGCTACCCAATCATAAATGGAACAAAAAAGGAAACCATATTTGCAATGTTCCGTAACAAGATGGAAATGAACTTTTAATAATACACCGTACTGTTACACCGAATAGAATCTGTGTTGCGACAGTAAAATATTCAAATAAAGACCCAAACGAGGGGTCGAGTACAGTGTTACTACATATTGTAGCACTTACTGGAGTGCGCAAATAGATGCAAATAGAGTCTAGGAAGTTTTCAGACGAAAATATATTGGCGTTAGGTATATTTTTAAAGGTCAGAGAAGCTCTAACTTTCAACAAACTTGGAAATGTTTCTGCTCTATTTTGTTAAGAATATGTAAATACAAAAGTCTATATGACATAATTAATGTCCGTAGAATTTAGACGCATTAAATTTTTATAATAAATTAATATAATATGCAACCATTTCTTGGAACTTTCTGGTTCGCAGTCATTTTAAATTGTTTTCCATTTGTGTTTTTATTACCTACAGTAATTTTCAGTAGGGATAGCCTAGTGGTGTGACCGTCGGACTGCCAAGTCATAGGGCTCGAGTTCGAATCCAAGGCACGCATCTCTGACTTATCGGATTCATGTGCGTATTGTATAATTATGACTTGCTTCAAAATCGGTGAAGGGAAACATCGTCAGGAAACCGGCCTGAGAGATATATTTTTCGACAGCATATCAAAGGCCCATGGGCGGCTTTAAAACTCTGACACCAGGTTAGTCACTAACCGAAAACACGAAAAGAAAAATAAGAATATTTTCAGCATTCAGTAATAAAAAATATTGAACACGATTCTTAGAAACAGTATTTTCATACTTTTGCCAGGGAATGTTACTAAGGTAACATTCATGAAATAGCTCCATTCAAATCAAATGAATCGACTCAACAACAATAATTTCTAATTCAAAATAACGAATTTTCCCGTAAGTGACTACGAAATGAATGAACCGATACGCGCCCACGTTTTTAAAGGTGCATGAAATAAGCGGTTTATCCCCTGGCCTTCGTCCCCTGTTACCCTGCCACCCTTTCTCCACAACACAGATACCTATAGAAGGTCGACTCCCATACAATGATCGAAAACACACACACACACATAGACACGTTTCACGTACATCGAGTACAAACGCACTCGCGACTGGCATTTGTTTAAGATCGCCCCACGTACGTGTCAGTCTATGGACCTTCTGTAACTATCTATTTTGTGCCCTTCCCGCCTATTCTCAGAGCTCTCGAGATGTTTTTATTGCTTATTGGTGCGGTACGTAAGTTGCGGGTAATTTGTTTTTTTCTAGGAAAATAACGTGTCAGGCCTTGGTGAAGATAGCGCGTGATTGACGTTGAGAATTAAATGAGAACACGTGAGCCTTGACTGGGAATAGAAGGGGAATGGAAAGGTTTTATGGGTTTGAGATGGATGCAATGTTTGTTGAGATGGTTTTGAGGGACGCGTTTTATGGTAAATGGAAAATAAGCCTACATGAAGGCAGTATTTATTTCATAAGATATCTATCTCATCTCTGAACGTTTTGTTGAACATAAGGCGATTATATCATGTAATAGGTTTAAAAACATATAGTTGACAAAATCACATTTTGTATATTTTAATAACTTTTAACGTGAACAGATTAATATCTGTGTACAGACTATGGTACGAGGTTTGTAAAAACAGTTAATTGAAGCTTCAAGAATCAACAACTTCGTGCAATGTTTGTTATTTCTAGTGCTTCAGGGTAATGAAAGCAAAACTTTCTATCGTAGCTTTAACTTCAGGAAAATCCCTGTTGATATTTCCAACAACTGTTTTTGCAAAAAAGCTCCAAGTAAAATTATCTCTCGCAGTAATTCTAAAATATCCACACACTTCAAAATTGAGGGTAAGTAATTCAATATTTTATAACACCCCTCGACAAATGGCGACATCACAATGTGTATCAATAAACACTAAACTCGTTAAAACTTTATTCATTACGCAACGTTGTGCGCAGCTCGACGTAATTGTATGAATAAACTAAATAAAGACAATAAATTAGATGGCGGTCCGTGGTCCCACTTGGGCGCCAACTACGAAACACAAAGTTTTGGGGCTGAATCACTAGTTCTGAAAGCAAATATCATCTGAATGAGCTATTTTAGTAATAGAACATGAAATTAAATTAGCAACTAATATACTTTAGGTTAAAACTATTTGTCCCAGGTTGGGCGCCATTTGAGAATTCAGTTTTAAACTATTTTAAACAGTGCTTTTTTTGAATTATTGACATAAGTTAAGGTTAACACGGAAAACAAGAAGTTCATTACTCTGAAAATAGATGATTTTAAGGTATTCAAGAAAAGTATATTTTCCAGAACTGCTGAGAACGCCTATTATAAATAGTAAAAGCCTTGCGAAGAATCAAACAATTTCATAGAAAATCTTTTAAGCGCTCTATTTCTATATTCCCTTAGTGTTTGCCAGTACCTATTTGTTGTGAAATTAAATTTAGCTTCAACATTCGTTTCTATTTAAAAAATATGGCGAAGTAAAAACGCACATTTTAATTTAACTTAAAAGCAAAATTTTTAATCATTCCTCGAAATATCAATTTGCCTAGCCTTTTCTCAACTACATTGGGGTCGGCTTCCAGTGTAAGCGGATGCAGCTGATTTTCACATGGAGCGACTGCCTATCTGACCTCCCCAACCCAGTAACTGGGTAATACGATACCCCTTGGTAAGACTGGTTGTTAGACTTTCGGGCTTCTAACAACCCGTAACGACTGTCAAAGATCCAGGAATGACAGCCGGAACCAACAGCTTAACGTGCTTTCCGAGGCACGGAGTAGTCTCAGTATGTAAAGATGGTCACCTATCCACAGACCAACCCCGGCAAGCGTAGCTTAACCTGATGAATCGACCCGTGCGGCTGTTTTTACTAAGCCACGAGCTCCTTCTAATAAGTCCTCGCAATATACCTGAGTATATTGCGAGGAATTATTAGGAAGAAAAGTTTATATTAAAACTAACCACGTAATAATACTGATATTATTATGTGGTTAGTTTTAATAAAAACTTTTGAAAGCTTAGCTCTTAGTTAATATTCGCTAAATACTGCGTCTAGTATTTTAATCAACAAGTTTTAAATACGAAGGCCAGAGGAAGCTATTCTTGAATAAGAGGCAAAATAAATTGAAGATCCCAGTTAAACACAAGGGGATTAAACTAATATTAGAAAAGCGAATGAGTCTGTACTGTATATTTCGTTTTAAATTGCTGGTATAAAAAGTTCATACCCGTTCTTCGCCATATAGGTACAGTACGCTTTGGGATGGGCAACTTCATATTCCATATTTCTAACTTATTATTAATTAAACCATTCATAGGCATTTTTGAATTGTCAAAGGAGTCGGTCCTTTGAGAATTCAAAAATGGTTGAATTAAAATAAATGCTTTGATGATCTAAACGATACTTTTACTTCAACGTATTAACAAAGAAACACGTGTTTCTTACATTTCGTTTTGATTCTCGTATCTCGTGAAACTGAGTAGGTCTGAGTTGTAAGGATGTACAATAAAGCATACTCTATCTATGCATACTTTGTTCTTGATAACCTAAGTTTCTGATTAATTACGATAACCATTTAAGCCAAAAACATTTGCTACGGATCTAGTACGGATTAACATTGTTCTCACTTAGAGAAGCAACAAGAATAATGCACCTAGGATTTTGTAATATCTTGAAGAATGTTATTGAAGTTTCTAGCCCGTTCTTCTCTATTGACATTTACGTTTTGGAATGGGCAACTAGCTCCAACTGGACTGCCTTGCTGGTCTAGTCGTCGCAAGTCATGAGGTCTTGGCTTCGATTCCCAGGTTGGGCAAAGTGTTATTGGGATTTTTCTACCAGGATTTTTTTGGCCCGGAGTATGGATTTGTGCCCGGTTTATGGCAGTAAGCCCCTATTACATAGGACTTCAACATAACTGGTGAAATGTGAGTGTATCTATAGGTACATCTCTACCCATCCCTTCGAGTAATCAAGGCGTAATAATTATTATGTTTATGTATTTCAATTACTGTGATAAGCTAATTAGATAGGTACAGTTGCCATCGCAACCACGCTTGGCAAAAACTGTACAAACAGACAGTAAGACGCTACCCACTATCTTAGCTCATAATCTAAGTTACCTTTACGACACCCAAAATCTGAACAGATGCCCGCCTTTCCTTTGTGGACAAGCGACAGTAAAAGCGGCGTAAGCCGGAAAGCACTCGGATAACAATTAAGATTTACATCGCCATTAAACTTAAAACGACATGTTTTGCGGCCAGCCGCCATTTTCCCTCAACGTTTTTATTTAGACTCAGACGTCTCTTGGCTGGCTTCGGTAAGCCTTTAAACTGCCCAAGTTTTTTCTAATCCCTTTTTTTATTACTTTTTCCTCTTAAAGTGCCTACTTATAAAAGTAAGGTTATAATTTTAAAAAATGGAGAGTATAAAATATGAGGACATTTTAAAATTTCCATAGTTACTACAGCGTATTTTATTTTTGTACACAAATGTTTTTTCTGTAAATATGACCTGAAAATGACGTTCGGTTTAAAGAATTTACTGCTCATAAGAATTTAAAGCACCTGGGGGACTGAGCTCTGCTCTGGTGAAAATAGAGAACGCTCATTTAATAGTATATGAAAGTAAATACTAATTCCATGCTGCCATGACAGTAGGTATTTACTAATTCCATGCTGCTATGTCATTAGTCTAAGGTAGCCATCTTGTTCTAAACTTTGAGCGACCAAGCTCTGCTTGGATGAAAATACGGAGAAAACGAATTTTCTCAATTATGAAACCTAGCTAGATCAATTTTTTGCCCCCAAAAACCCCTATATTGCAACTTTCTTTGAAATTGTTAGAGCCGTTTTCGAGAACATGATTACAAATATACAGGGACATTGACGCGAAAACTGTTACCATGGATTCAGTACATGGTTTTGAACCTTCACGCATTGAAATTTTTCGTAGCTTATTAAAAAAAACAATCGGCTGTTCCATACATTTGACCGCGTAGGTTCTGCACTTTTCTATGAAACAGAAGATTTAAAAAAAATAACCGACAAAAAATTTCAACGCATGGGGGTTAAGAACCATGTATTGAATCTGTGGTAACCGTTTTCGCGTCGATTTCCTGCCACCCTGTATGTATATACAAATATTGCTCATTTAATAGTATAGGATAGGATAACAGTTCATTCAAAATGAGATACAAAGTCCTTACATCTAAGTAATTATAATTATCACATGGGTCGTTTTCAAAATTTATGTACATTTTTTTGTGTTATTTTTGTGCTATCGTAACACAAAAGTAACACAATTGAAGAATAAGGGCAGAGTCACGACGAAATCGACGAATCTAATCTAAATTTTTTCTTGTACTTCCTTCCATTTTCGTAGATGTTTTGATTTTAAAAGCTCTCGGTAACGTCTTTGTCGTTCAGAGGGCGTTAACGACGTCTTTCCTAAAACGGAAATGAAATTAGTATTCTCATTTATATGAATATACTGTGTGTCACGTGACACAAAAATAGTAACACACTGGTCACACAATTGAACAAAATTAACGTTTTCCTAGCCTTCAGAAAAATATATATTTTCGTAATTTCATCCTCGAGTTACTCGTGAAACATGCATATGACTTTATTATAGCATTAACTACACTGACATGCTGCACTGTAAAGTATAGTACTTACGTATTCACGTAATTTGGAAATTTTAACTCAACTTCGTAAAGTTACGACGCGCCCGAATAGAAACCCACAGTTCTAAATAAAATGGCACCTCTCTTTGTAACTATTTTAACGTATAGATTTCCTATAATAAAATTTGGAATGTACTTCTATTATTATAAAATATCAACGTTACAAAAAGGAATTACACAATGGAATGGATTAAACACGTGTTTATGAGCAAATAAATAAATGGTTTATTAAAATTACATTGTTTTATAGTATATTTCTAATAACTTACCCCTTCACCTGACAAAACATTGTTGAATCTGGTTACATAGTGCGTGCATTATCTAATATTTGCTGCATTTTTGAAATCCGCGCGACTGTGTACATAGCAATTTTGTATGGGAAACAAATTATGACAGGAATTAAATTTAGTTTTTTTAAAGCAATAGAACCAATTTCCACATTTAAAAAAGTCTATACTTGCAATTTTATTATTAATTAGTCTGAATGTTGATTTATATGTTTACATTTCGATCTTTATTTTATTTTATTTTACCAAGAAGTTGGTGGACACGTAATGTAATTATATGTCCACCAAATGTACATAAATTATGAAAACGATCCATATATTATTGCCTCTGGAGTGTTGGTGTCGTTACAAGGTACATTATGTATGTTTCTTAAGTTTTATTTAAATATGTTTATACTTTCATTAAATCTTCCGGTAAATTATTGAACAGCTGTGCTCCCTCAACCAAAAATTCATCCGGTTCACTCCGCATTTTAGGTATGAAGCTACAAGTACAGTGCGTGCCAGTAAAGATGAGACTTGACGCACCACGTGGTTTGACTTGCGCAGTAGGCGATTTTTGGGTCTCTTTAGCGGTATGAGGTCTGCACCGGGGCGTCATCGGGGCGGCGGAAGGAGCGGCGGGAGGCGCGGTCAAGTCTCATCTTTCGTGGCGCGTATTGTACGCGGCGGACTCGTCTTGTCGGGCCAATTCAGTGAGCGTAACGTAGTCAGAAGCTCTAAGAGTTGCGCGATAGAAAGAGAGGCAACTTATGTCTGCGGAGGATCTGATTTTGAGGAGTGAATCATCTGTATTTATCTGTGCCTCAACTAATATTTGTTTTTGCCGTAATAAGTCCGTGCCCGCGTGCAGTCGTTTCATTTGAAATACATGAAGCAAAACGATGAAAGAGCTCTTTTAATATATTTTTATTAAACTTCAGTTTAAATGGAAGCCTTGATTATGGAAGTTAAGTAAATATTGCATTCTGACTGTAGGCGACATTCAGTCAACGATTAATATTTTTATACTTTCTTTCTTTTCCTCCTACGCGCATTTTACAATTTAAAAAAAATTATATCCTATCCTATACTATTAAATGAACAATATTTATTAAAATTATGTAGGGGGACCGAGCTCTGCTCTGGTGAAAATAGAGAATGCTCATTTAATAGTATATAGGATAATTCATACTAATTCCGTGTATAGTACATACTAATTCCATACTGCCATGATAGTAAGTACCTACTAAGTCCATGCTGCCATATCAGTATCCTAAGGTAGCCATCTTGTTCTAAACTTTGGGCGACCGAGCTCTGCTCGGGTGAAAATATGGAGAAAACGAATTTTCCCAGATATTACGGAGTTTTTAAAGGAGGAAATCTTTATGAAGCAGCCAGAGGGATTCAATGATGGCACTAAGAAAGTGTGTAAACTTAAACGCAGCCTCTACGGGCTGAAACAAGCTCCTCTATGCTGGAATGTCTGCATATCAGAGTATCTTATAAATTCAGGATTCAAGCAAAGCACTAAAGATCCTTGCCTTTACTAACGTGAACAAGTCTTAATTGCACTTTACGTAGATGACGGTTTGGTGGCTTCAACTAGTGAAAATGCTGGAAGGAAATTTATTGAAGAACTGAAAAATAGGTTTAAAATAACCACAAAACCGGCGTCTTATTTCCTTGGACTTGAAATTAATAAAACCAAAGATGGTTGTATTACTTTAAACCAAAGGTCTTATTCTAAGAAGATACTTGAAAAGTTTGGAATGACTAATTGTAAAGTCGCTGCAACGCCGGCAGTAAAAATTGGCATAGATGAAGAACAAGATGTTGAATCAAATTCGTCATTTCCCTATCGTCAAGCTGTAGGTGCCCTAGCATACCTCATGGTCGCTACAAGGCCAGATATAAGCTACGCTGTGACTGTTGCGTCAAGGCATCTAGAAACTCCTACTAGGTTTGATGTGATGAGAGTTAAGCGAATTTTTAGATACCTTAAGGGTACTATAGATAAAGGACTTGTCTTCGCGAAAAGCCGGGAGAAAAGGCTGATATGTTTCAGTGATGCTGATTTTGGTGGTGACACAACAACTGACCATTCGACGTCAGGGATGATTTTCCTATTCTCCGGTCCCATCATGTGGAAAAGCCAAAAACAACCAAGAGTAGCAATCTCTTCAACGGAAGCCGAACTCGTAGCCATGACAGAAACTGCGAGAGAAGCCTTATGGCTAAAAGAACTCCTGGAGGAATTAACGGACTTAACAGACCTGAACGAAAAACCGACAATTTACGTTGACAATGAGTCTGCTATAAGGTTGTCTGAGAACCCACCCTATGAGTTCCATAAGAGAACAAAACATATCAAGATAAAACATTTCTTCATTCGAGAATGTATTCAGAATGGAGACTTCGCTGTCAAACAAGTCTCTACAGAATTGCAATTGGCGGACATGTTTACGAAGCCATTGTTTGGACCAAGACTGAACATGCTAAGCTGTAGAATTGGACTTCAAGATTTGTCCAAGCTCTAAAAGTATCGTGGATGTGAAGATATACAACCTATATATATTATCGATGGTTTGTTGCTTAGCAATGTTTGTTATACTTGTCTTGTCACTTATTATAAAAATATGCTTTCTACATAATAAAACAAAGTTTTATTAAAACGTTTATTTCTGCATCTACGGCAACTAAACAATAATAAACTTTAAGAACACAATAAGAGTTTAACAACTAGTAAGTACCAACTATCATGACAGCATGGAATTAGTATGTTCTTAATACATAGAATAAGTATGAACTTTTCTATACTATTGAAAGAGAATTCTCTATTTTCACCAGAGCAGAGCTCGATCGCCCAGATTCTTGAAAATGATACTTCAAAAGCTACGATTTCCCACCAGAGCGGTGGCCACCACATAACGGCCGCAGTGGCGGCTGTCATGAAAATGAAGGCAGCGGGGTTTGACTTTACGGTGTCAAAAAACGCTCTCTAGGAAAACACACCAACTTACTTTCATAAATAATGTTTCAGTGAAGTCATTCGACGGTAAATTACAGACGCTATGTGGCGGCCACCGCTCTCCCGAATAGTAGCTTAACTGTTGTGTCTGAAATCATGGAGATACGTCAAAACGAATTAAATAACAAACAATATAAAAGGATCAAGAGAAATAAAGAGAGGTCCCATTTCTGGGAAAATTTGTTTCCTCTATTTTCACCCGAGCGGAGCTCGGTCGACCAAGTACTTAATTATGAATTCTGATTATACTCTTATGAAGCTCTGTAAACAGCAAACCAATTCCAAATTCAATTCTTATAATAACTCCAAATCCAACACTCTACAAAAAAACTTAGGTCTATAACAAAGTAATCCAAAAAGTATCGATACAAAACTGTTAATAACTCACTCGATAGACACAGTACATCGTTGTGAAGGCTTAGCGAGCATCCCTTACTTGTTGATGCCAATCCATGACCTTCTTCTCGAAAGGGACGCCCGATCCAACTGAACTACGTAATCGATCGGCACTTGATTTAAAATAGCTTTGGGATGTAATGTAAGTTAGAGTTTAATTCTCGTTACCATTTTGAAATGGAGTGTTGAAGTAATAGATTTTAGTACCAAGATAAATGTTTATGTTGAATTAGATAGACCACTAGTAGGTCTGAATTCATGGAAAAAACAATATTGACGGTGCTGCCAAAGACATAATCTGGTTATACATGGACACACGTCAATCATATTTTAAAAACTAGATGAGGTCGGCGTTTCCTATCTGACTACTCTGAGAAGAAAGGCCAAAAGAAACTCAGAGGTCACAGTTTCTTTTAAAGGATACACTAGTCTCTTTTGAAGACCATATAGATTGGTATCTGAAATGGTCTTTTGACGAAAGAACCAACAGATTAATTGGATCTGTCCAGTCAGTGCACGCATTTGTCAGTAATCGTGCAGCTCAACTCAGAACTTAAGGAGCTCAACAATTCGACGTACAATACTAAAAAAAGGACATTTGGGTAGGCCGCATAATAATTTATGTTACGATTTTGAAGTGTTGTAGTGATAGATTTTACTAGGTAAATGATTTTATTGAGATAATAAGATCACTAACTAGGAATATAATGGAATTAGAATAAGAAAATATGGCATAGTGACAAACAGTTTCTGATATAACTTTTTCAATAATTGGTTAAGACTGAAGTGGTTATGAGGTCCAATCCGAGCAAGTAAAAATGTGACCTTTTCAATTCATATGTACAGTACCGACCAAAAGTCCATAGGCAATCGCACAAAGCAATAGACTGACGCTTCGGTTTGACTTACGACCTTCTTCTATAAGATGTTACAATACTATAGATACACACACACTCACTTTGTCTGCAACTCATACTAGTTCATAATTTCAATCAATGTAGAATACGGCGTGCTAGCTCAGTGGATAACGTGCTTTGGTATGTGCGATTATGGCGAGCCGAGCGAGGGTTCAAATCTCATCTGCGGTTTGCTTGTAATTTTTAATAATTACATTCATAGTTTTTGTTATTTTTTAATAATTATTATTCATAGTTTTTGTTATTTTTTAATAATGACTAGTTCAATAATCATTCGTTTTTTGTTTCGGTCGTCTTGTTCACATAAATATTAAGGTTTAGCAGGTAGACCACAGAAAACTAAGTAAATCATTTCGATTTCTGTGGGGTAGACAGACGCAGTTCGTTACGCGTATTCGCGATTGCTACGGTCTGTTCCCAGCCAATCTCAAAACTTTGTTGGTTCGTGGTTATTGTTGGTGACGAGTATTTAAGTATTAGCGGTGTTGTGGTTATTGTTTTCAAAATGCAGTCAAATATAAATATTGAAGGGAGATCAAATATTATTGCGCTGCGTAAAAGTGAATGTAATTTACATAAATATCTAATGAGACCGGACTAAATGTGAGTGTTATCATTTAAATATTTCATATTTTACTATTCATAAATCTTAATCAAGGTATTGTTGATAGAACAGAGGTATTGTTGAGACAGAAGATGCCTTTAAAATTTTAAATTCATTATGAGGTTTAATTCGATTAGTGAATGATAAATAATTATTATGTGTAATAAATACAATGTTATTCTTTGTTCTAGAGAAATACTGTGAGGGTTAAGAGGAATGAGGAAGAGGCTTATTATCGAGCAGTAGCGACGACAAATGATGGAGGAATATGAAACAAATGGTTTCATACCAACGAGATATTTTGCTGAATTATTAAACACGTCATTATGAACCGTTCGCTGTGCACTCTGAAGACTTGTATCACTGAAGACCAGCTAGGAAGCCGTTTTCGACAGAAAGGCATAAACAAGAACGTTTAAGTTTCGCACGATAATATTAAGACTTCAAGTGGGACACTGCTATATTTTAACCTTAAAATATTTACCGTACCAACTTAATAAACAACAGATTCGTTATTGCATGAATTTGTGGTAACGATTTTTTAAGCAAGTTACAATATGTTGTTTGTCGTATTTCTCGCAGATAGACCGAAAATGTTTAAGGTTATTTTAGTAATATTATTATTTTAGGATTACAATTTGAGGTTAAGTTTCAATCTTCTTTTCGTAAAGAAAATGAATACTTAAGCTATAACCTCAATACCAACCAATATTTACTAAAGCCAAATAAAATGTAAAATAAATAATGTAAACAAACTGCCCATACTTTACCTTAAAATCACCTATTTTGTAAGTAGTTTTTTTTTACATTTTGATTAGTCTTATATTCTTATTTATTGCTTAATTACTTCGACCATGATCAAAGCTAACTAATAATAAGCTAGGTAATATTTATGGTGAAAAAATCAATTTAAAATTTAAAACATTTCATAATACAAATATGTCAAAATAATATAAATTACTTCTAAATTTCTTGACATCTATTTCACATCTTATTGAGCTGACGTAATGACAAATAATTGTAGCAATATATTATCTATAAGTAAAATAAATATAACGAATACAATTTTTTAATTTTGCTATCACATATTACGCATTTTTAATTCTAAACCCTTTATTGCAATAACAGCATTAATAAAAAAGGCAGCAATAGTTAAAATATAATATTATTGCTAACAAAAATATTAATATTTGCAAAAACTGCACTGTGCTTGACGAGGTTGGAACCTAAGCCAGTTTGCATCTCAAACCAATGCTTAACGCGTTCTGCTATCTGCACACGTAAGTTTAGTTTGAATTTTAGCTTTGCCATAAACTGGCCAAGGTCAAGCGCATGATGCGTGTTGTCTAACAAAAGCGACGGAAATATATATTTGTTTCGGTAGTGAGGCGCAAGTACGCGACGATACGACAGTGTGTAAAGCTCAATACTACGTTCTCTGTGGTGTGTGTGCCGTGTTGTTTACACATACAGATCAACGGACTATACCGCGTGTTCACAGCAATATGATTCTTAACGTGCTTATGCACTTTTGAACGCTTACTGTACTTTCTGAGTTAATTTATCTTAGATATTACTAACATCGGTGACGGAAAAATGAGAAAACCTGAATAAATCATAACTAATATTTGTATTGTAAATGCCAAATTGAGTTTGTTTGTTTGTTTGTTACTCTTTCACGCTAAAATGGCTGAACGAATTTGGATGAAATATGACACATAGGTAGACCATGACCTGTGTTAAGACATGGAATACTTTTGCGGGTGAAACCGCGGAGCTAGTAGTTTATATAATTCTAAAATCGCCAACACGTCTTGGGCAAGCATGATGATCAATGCTCGCCTTCTCTGTATGAGAAGATGACTTTGCCCAGTAGTGGGACAGTAATAGGCTGCTATTATACATTTCTTATGCAAATATCACACGATGCTGCAGGTACGCGCGTGTTGCGGTACTCCTTGTGTTATTCAAACAATTGGATGCGCTCCATCTCGCGCCGCTGCGACTGTAATAATATTCGCCTTTGATAACTGTAGATATCTACGAGTTATTAATACAGTGCAGAGATAACCTAGTGGTGTACCATGTCATAGATCTCGAGTTCGAACCCAAGGCACGCACCTCTGACTTTTCGGGTTCACGTGCATATTGTATAATTATCACTCAAAATTCCAAATTCAAAAGTCATTTATTCAAACTAAGTTGAAAATCAGCACTACAATTCGAACGTCAAAATGATATAAGATAGTCCCTCAAAACGTCCAACATTCACCACTTTCTAGTGCCTTTAGCTGGAAGAAGAAGTGGCGCAACAAACTCCCCAGCAACACAGCTGTCTGTTCAAGTTGAAAAAAAATGATTCTATACGATAGTATGCAAAAAAAATATATTATGCACCAAAAAAAATATTTAAATGATAAATTATTGGCCATATGTCAGCTCAGCACACGCCAATGTAACAACCAAAATCGAGAACTTCACTCAAGCAGAAATAAAAATAAAAAAACTAAACGTAAACAGAACTAAATATACTAATACTTCAGGCATAAAGGGCGTGCCCGCTTGCCACTTGCTTCAAAAACGGTGAAAGAAAACATCGTGAGGAAGCCGGCATGCCGGAGAGATATTTCTCGACGACATGTGAAGCCAAGTAAGAAACCCATGGGCGGCTTTGTAACTCTGACACTAGATTAGTCACTGACCACACGGAAAGAAGAAGACTACCTACAGTAAAGACAAATATCGTGAACCTTTATTGTATCATTATTATCATTCTCCCTCAAATAAATCAGGGGGGCAGGCCCCCCTGATTTATTTATCAGTTAGCCGTAGTCTCAGTTGTCACCCCCACTCCAGTCACATAATTAATAGCAATGTAAACACGCACTCAGCAAGCGTTTTGGTGTCTCTTTGCTTTTCTATTTGAAACCTTATGACCTAAAAACAGGTATCAATATAAATCGTCTTCTATTATAATCCCCACTTATTATGGACCCCTAGAGTAGGTTCCTCCACATACTTCACGTATCAAATAGATCTCTAGCTTTCAATAATCAACACCATCTTTCCGTGCACACGTTCACACGACGAAGTGTCAAACTATACATTTCCAGTATATGCATGCCTTCGCATTGTATAGTCTGTGGCAGCATCTTCAACGCCACATGAGAACTATGCATCATAGATCAGACATAACACAAAACCTGCATACCGCAAGCAGGGTTTACCGCGCGATCACCATATATATATAACTTCCCGACATCAATCGTTTTGCAGTTGCCCACTAAACACGACACTCGTCGGGTCGGAGGATCCTCCCTTTTCTATAGAAGATGAGTGAACTTCAAACCCTGTTCCTCATACGTCTATACTAAAGGGCTATCTGTAGAATTAGAAGTCAGCTTATAGGGGCTTGTGGCTAAATAATAACAGCCGCACGGATCGTACTACATAAGATTAAGCTAGGCTTGCCGCGCTCGTTTCGTGGATGGATTACCATTCACTACATATCGAGACCCCTCGTGCCTCGGAAAGCACGATAAGCCATTGGTCTCGGCTGTCATTCATAGATTTTTGACAATCACTACGTGTCAGATGGCCAAAATTCATTCAAGGGTTGTAATGTTAGAGAAAGACTTTCAAAGTGTTATTTGTAAGAAAATCAGGGGTATCGTATTACCCAGTAACTGGGTTGTAGAGTTCAGATAGGCAGTCGCTCCATGTAAAATATTGGTATTCTGCTGCATCCGGTAGAATGTAAGCCGACCCCTACATAGTTGGGGAAAGGCTCGGCAGATTGATTAAGATATCAACTTATACTTGTAAAATATATCTAGCTTGATATATTGCCGTCCTTACGCACATAATCCTCTTAAAAACACTCCCGATTCGACTCAGATCGTTCCATTTCATTTGTTAAACAATTCAGTAACATTTGAATTGGAACCTAGTTCGTGTACTTCCAAGTATAAGGTCAGCCAGACCTTCTAAACGCCTACACGTTTAGTGAAAGCGTGAAATATATTTCGACGACTTTTTATTGAAGACGTAGACAAGAATTGAGGAGATAAAGTGAAATGAAATTGTGAAAAGTTGTATTGAAGAAGTAAGAAAGTCTATGCAGTGACTCGTAAAGCACGTCTCACGTCTCCTGACAGTTTATTTTCTTCTATCTATGTACTAGCAGCACCCCGCGGTTTCACCCGTATAAATCTCGATCCCGTGGGAATACCGGGATAAAAGTATCCTACGTTAACACGTAGGATACTTTTATCCCGGTGTTCTGCTGCTGCGGTTTTTGCTATACTGGTTGCTTGGATTAACATCCAAGTTATAAACTATGTGTGTGCCCAAATCCGTGAAGTAGTTTTTGCGTGAAAGAGTAACAAACATCCATCCATCCATCAACCTATCCTCACAAACATTCGCGTTTATAATATTAAGTAGTATTACTATTTATTCTTGTATTTTAAAGTTATTTCCAAGCTATCTATCTCATATGTTGCACCTGCCATGTTTTGTCTCTGCCTCATCCAGGTTGACTGAGCATAAATATATATATTACAATAAACAGCTCACCAATAATATCTGATTTCATGAATTATCCACTAATATTTGACGTCAAGATGATGGCAAAAGCTATGTGATTATTTGTGGAAGGCACACATATTTTTGAAGCCGATGCAGCGTCCTATATTTTGTTTCGGCAGATAGTTCAGGTGTTCTTCCGATGTCACATAATTTTACTGCCACACTGTTTAGGGCTTCCACAAATGATCACATTTATTTCACATCATCTTGACGACATATATTAATGGCTAAATCATGAAGTCAGATATTATTACCGAGGTGTCCATAGTAATATATTTATGCTTTAATTTTTAATAAATGAAGATATCTTACATACAAGATATGAATGCCAGTTTCGTCACAGATACCTGGTTGCAGAAGGCCATTTTTGTTATTAAGTCTTATTTTAGATTAGGTCTAATAGTCACAGAATCTTATGAATGAATTGATAGAGCTTTCAAAAACTGGAACTTTTTTAAAAGTTATCACCAAAATAGGAGTTTTGCTGTTCAAAAGTGTTATTCAATATTTAAGTTTATTTCTTTAAAATATGGAGGAAGACATCAGTATCACATAGTAATTTTGAACCTAACCATTTATTAACAAAACGTATTGGTCTTACTGTGCGTTTGCACTGGCAAAATATTTACATAAAAACATGTTGAAATCTTTATTTTCTGTCAATGTTCGATACAATGTTTGACAGGAAATTGGAAGGAGAGAGGTCATGAGTTAAATTTATGAAAATATAAGAATACTCTTTTAAATATACTGATTGAAATACTGGTTGCTATACTGGTTGCTACACAGAATGCTATACTGGTTGCTATACTGATTGCTAAACTGGTTGCTTAACTGTTTGCTATACTGGTTGCTATACTGGTTGCTATACGGATTGCTATACTGATTGCTATACTGGTTGCTATACAGATTGCTATACTGGTTACTGTACTGGTTGCTATACTGATTACTATACAGATAGTTATATAGATTGCTATACTGATTGCTATACTGATTGCTATACTGGTTGCCATACTAGTTGCTATACTGATTGCCATACAGATTGCTATACAGATTGCTATACTGGTTGCTATACTCGTTGCTGTACTGGTTACTATACAGATTGCTGTTCTGGTTGCTATACTTATTGCCATACTGATTGCTATACTCGTTGCTATACAGATTGCTATACTGGTTGCTATACAGATTGCTATACTGGTTGCTATACTCATTGCTATACAGATTGCTATACTGGTTGCTATACTGATTGCTATACAGATTGCTATACTGATGGCTATACTGGTTGCTGTACTGGTTGCTATACAGATTGCTATACTGGTTGTTATACAGATTGTTATACTGGTTGCTATACTCATTGCTATACAGAATGCTATACTGGCTGCTATACTTATTGCTATACTGATTGTTATTCATATTGCTATACTCGTTGCTATACAGATTGCGATACATATTGCTATACTGGTTGCTGTACTGGTAGCTATACAGATTGCTATACTGGTTGCTATACTGTTTGCTATACTGATTGCTATACTGTTTGCTATACAGATTGCTATACTGGTTGCTGTACTGGTTGCTATACAGATTGTGATACTCATTGCTATACAGATTGCTATACTAGTTGCTGTACTAGTTGCTGTTCTGGTTGCTATACTTATTGCTATACTGATTGCTATTCATATTGCTATACTCTATATGTTAGAATTATTAAAAATGTACAATGCTTTAAATGCTAATTTCTATAATTCACTAATACTACTACACTTTGATTGAAGAACCTAACTGCTACCGACCAAGTAATTCCAAAAAATGAGATGTCAAATTCATTGAGTGACAAGAAAAGCGACAAAAATACATTTCTAATACCATACTCGATTCTCTCAAGTCAATATTCTCTTCAAATGTAAAAAAACAAAACTCGTGTAAAATGGAGCTCACAACGTGAATATAACCCTCATTGTTCTTCGTATAAGTACACAGTCGGAACATTTACTGTTTTGATCTTCGCAGATCTTTGAATTATTTAGCTTCCATCAATTATTGAACTTCCATCGTATGAATACATACTTAGTCTCGTTAATCTTTATTTAGATATTTCTTTTTATAGACATTAAATGGGTATTTGGAAATATAAGTCGATTCAGTAGGTAGTCATGAAATACTTCCTCAATCTGTTTTCACAGTGTGTCATGCTATATATATAACAGTGGGTGGATGTAAATGTGGACTTTTTTTTGGGGTGGGAAATTATCAAATAACTTCTCCCGCTCTGGGCGGAGCGGGAGGGCATGTCAGACTCTTACTGACTAAAACCCACCCGTGTTCCTTCGGTTGCCCTGTTGCCGGGGGCCACGATCTCCCTTTCGGTTTTCTTCGCACCCCGGCAGGCATCGGCCCTAACGGACCCCGTCAATTCTGCTGACATCTCTTTGAGGCGCGCGTGGAACACAACGCGCCGTCGACCCGGGCCTGGTCCTTATCGGACGGCGAGCTACCCATTGCTCACCGTCCGCAAGCCCGCGCCTACGGTGGCCGGAAATCGGCTTGCGATTCCCGACGCCCTGGGCGTCTCCTCCTGCGGCGGTTAGGGGCGTGAGGGCGCGAAATTTGCCTAAATGTAGACTCAATCAATAAAATCAGTCTATCGCAGTCCACTGCTGGACATAGGCGTCTCTCAGGCACTGCCGGAACAGCCTGTCCTCCGCCTTCCGCATCCAGTCTATCCCAGTCACCTTTTTAAGGTCGTCGGTCCATCTAGCTGGGGGCATCTATCTACTATGCTTAACGACACGCGGTCCTCCACTCCTGGAATCTTTTGCTCCACATCGGCCATGTGGCCGTAAACTACCCTATTCTAAACGATCGAAATTAACAGCTATGTTGTACCGCCCAACAGACATTGAATGGTCTGGACACTTGCCTCCGTGCCAAAGGGATCCTCAAAAGAAGCGACGGCGATTATCGAAACATCGTCGATCGAATCAGCTTCTCGAATTCTTGTCGTAATTGATATTGGATCTAAATTGAAGTTAATAGAGACGATTACATTACGATGGGGCGACCGTGGGAATCCCCTCTTGGCATAAATTTAAAGGCGTTTTCGCATAATTTTTATTAGCATAAATACTGTGGCATAATAACACCTTGGCATAATGCAAAGGTTAGCATAACCATCATTTGGTCTAATTTGTTTTGGCATAATTTCGAGTTGCATACATTTTTAAGGCATAATATTTATTCGTCTATTAATCATTAGCCATAAATATAAACATTATTTATTATAATTTGGGAATTACTATATTGGATTAGGTTACGAGCTACCCCTGAGCCGCGAACATGATTGTTTTTATATGAGTTTTATTAGGGTTTATTACTTTGATTTCAAAGGATATCATATGCTTAATCTCGTTATGCCAATATAGATTATGACAATACACTTTATACTTATCACTAGTAAACCGGCGCCCATAGTACCACATACATACATAAACTCACGCCTTCTTCCCATGGGGGTAGGCAGAAACTACAGAACGCCACACGCTACGATCCTTAATACTCCTTTCGCCTCGTTTACGTTCATCATCTGATCATACACGCACGCCGGTTAGATTACGTATCTGACCTCTCTGAAGAACATCATCAATAAGGTAACCTAACCTTTCCCCACCTATGTTGGGGTCGGCTTCCAGTCTTACCGAATGCAGCTGAATACCAGAACAAATTTACATGAAGCAACTGTCTATCTGACTGGGTTGTGGAAACCCAGTTACTGAACACAGATCACTTCATCGTTTAACTAATAGCTTTTCAAAACGTAATACATTCGTAAAAAGTTCTTGATGAGAAGTCCATTAACCTTTGCGCTTAACATAAGTAGGTACAGTCAACCACATTTGCACTACGAAAATTGCCCTTATATAAAATTACTTTTTTTTACTTTGACATGCTTTATCTGTGAACCACTAAAGGACCAGTTGACGCTCAGGCCGCCAAAGTTTACAAGTCTACAAAATAAAAATTGTTAAGTTGTAGAAAATATTGCGTAACACAGGAGTTACCTTGTCACTACAATTTACATATTTGCAAAATATTTCCATTGCAACTTTGAGTTGCCCTGTCCCAATAGACGGCATGCATGCATCAGTCATCGTGTAGCTCAACTCTATTAGGAAGCTCAACGACCCGTCACTCAACACTACCAGATCTGCGGGACTTTAGGCCATAAAACAGTTATAAAATCATGTATTCAATCGAGCCTGCATACTACTCACATTCAGAGTCAGTTTTCATAATGGCGCTGTCAATGTCAAGCTGTTGACCATTGATGTGCGGTGTTGCGCACAAATTGTCTTTTCTCACTGTCTCTCTCTGTCTCTTTCTCTCTCTCTCTCTCCTTCTCTCTGTCTCTTTAAATTCTAACTTATACAATACTAGCTGCGCCCCGCCGTTTCACCCGCATAAGTCTCGATCCCGTAAGAATATGGTCATGGTCAAGTCATGGTTTACCCATGACCCAAATTTCATCCAAATCCGTTCAGCCGTTTAAGCGTGAAAGCATTACAACCAAATAAACAAACAAACTCACTTTTAGCGTACAAACGCTATCGCTATGCAGTCTCACTGAGAGTTTCATCTGCTGCAATCTCTTTGAATAACGTAGTTGATCGTTCACTCGCTTTTAAGCTTTAGTTTAATTGAAAGTAATAAGTTTAATAATGTTTGAAGGTAGTCTGGATAATGTAATTCTGCGGGTATGACCTGCTGAAATGAACTTGCAGTTATGATGCCTATTTATTTGGCGAAATACCCTTAAGTATTTTTTTTTATTAAAAATAACCAGGTTCTTAATCTAGCCTATAATAAGCAATTTTATCTAACTTATTTTTTTTACGTGATAATTATTTTGAAACATAGAATAGTGTTGATTAAAAATGGGTACTCTGATGTAACCCCTAGACAGAGCTAAAATGCAGGCATCCTTAAATGAATTCTAAAAATAATAATTAACTAACAAAAATATAAAATAATCGATAGTTTGGCTTGGCTGACGAGGTTATCGATAAGGGGGATGTAGAATTCGCGATCATTGTATTGATAGATAAATTAGAGCTCACAAGCTCACAATAGGCACGTAGGTCATTGACTTGATGCAGAAATCGGTACTCTTAAGCACGGCATATAATGTTAGAAGACCATATCTTATTACCGATGGAAAAACTATTACCAGCCTAAACTATATTATAAAGAGGTAAAATTGTTTGTTGACATTTTTACTTTGGTTAACGGTAATCTCTGGAAATACAGAAACGATTGCAAAAATATTTTCATTGATGGAAAGCTAAGCTATTGCATTCAAAAACATTTATTTCAGGTACCACATAACCCATATTAGAAAACACCTTTAAATTATTCAATAATAAATACTAACATCAACACATAAATTAGATATTCAGACGGCGCTTTAATTGAAATTAGTGTTAGTTAGATTTCATAGATGTCGCTGTTAGCTTAGAGTGTCGTCTAAATGAATTATCTGTGTCTGCTACGTAACATCCGATGACATGACACTGACACAACACAGAGCGCTAGTGCGCAGTGAAGCGACGATTTACTGGCAATTTGATTTGAGACTCAGTCGGAGACGCACAGGTGTTCTACTGCGCTCGTCGGAGTGTCTGAATTAACTTCTATTTTCTTCGCCCGACAATCTATGCCTACATAGATAGTGAAACTTCAGAATTATGATCATAGATTCAATTAATATCGCTGATAAATACCAACTCCCGTCATATCAAATTCAATTTTTATTAAATTATTTATGCTAAAACACGCGTACGAAGTCGCGGACAGTAGCTAGTCAATAAAATCAGTTACACAAAGAGCTTATCAACTAATGTAAAACAAGCAAATAAACTTAACTACCAGAGCAGTAACTACGATAGGTATGCACTACATATTATATAAACCCGTCATAGATCCGGTCAGAAGGTTGGTCAAATTAAAATGTAAATGTTACACAAGGTTCATTTACGACGATAGTTAAACTATATTAAACACATAGATGAAGATATTTCAGTAAACATATGTAACTCAATAGAATAGAATGGAATACTCTTTATTATGTCCTAGCTGCGCCCCGCAATTTCACCCGGCGCGACACGCGACGCGACACAAAGGTACGACGCGTCGCGCGACGAGCGGTGTCTTTGTGTCGCGCCTGTTTGTAGGAGCCTTAAAGGCTCTTTCAAAAAAAAAAAAAAAAAGTTGTTTATTGGTACAAGAAGAACATTCACAAAAATAAATATTTCGAAATAAAAGGTTCTAAATATATTAATTGCAAACTAAGCTATCGCTTGTATTTTGGGACACAGCGTTCAGCCGTGAAAAATGTTACAATTTGGTGTCTTTATATTCAGATTCACAACAAATGTAAGTACATTTGTTGTGAATCTGAATATGAACATATTTATTGTTATTTTTTTTAAATATATATTTAAAAGGGTTAAAATAAAATAAGGTGAAAAAGGTGAGTGTGCGTGCGTGTGAGTGTATATGTGTAAGTGTGTGTGGGAGTGTGTGGGTGACAGTGATAGTGGATTACACAGTAAATTTTAGTAAATCTTCAGTCTTTAGATAGTCCATTTTGAGTAGCCAATCAGTAACTATATCTTTTACTTTGCGTTTGTTTAGTCCTACAATTTTTAGTTCCTTATTAATATAGTCGTACAGTTTGCAGCTAATACTGTTGAATTGACCTCTGGCAAAGGCTGTCCTTGCAGGGGAACGAACGCATGCCTTCATCCTTCTACGGGCGTTAGGGGCAGTGGGTGGAACATTTCGGTGTCTTCTCAAGGTGGATTTCAGCACATAGAGCTGCCTAACGGTCAGGGCTTTACATTCCGAGTAGAGTGATACGGTGGGGTACCTGTATGGTTTTTTATTCATTACTTTTAGAACAGCTCTTTGTGCCCTCTCCAGCCTGAGAAGGAGCGTTTTACCTGCCCCGCCCCATACAGGGATGCAGTATTGGATAACAGACTGACACAGAGCCAAGTAGACAAGTCTTAGCTTGTCTGGAGGAGAAGATTCCCTGAGCAATTTAAAAATATGTATGAGCCTTCTCACTCTTGCAGTTACTGTTTCTATGTGTTTTTCCCATCTCAGTCTGCTATCCAAATACACACCCAGGTATTTTGCACTGTCAACACGGGTAAGTTCTGGGCACGTGCAACTTTTACCTAGAGATGAGCAGACATGGGCTTTAACAGTGAAGTCTTGTGGAGGAGAGGTGTTTTTCCTGATGGAGAAGGTCACATAGTGGGTTTTTTTGACGTTAAGGGTTAATATGTTGTCTGAGAGCCAATGCATGACTTTAGCTACAGAGTGTTCAGCGGTCTCTTTGACCGCGGTCCAATTTGGACCCCATACAAAGACAGCGGTGTCATCAGCGTAGGTGAAGATTTTAGTATTAGGAAGAGAGATTTGGCAGGGATCATTAATATACAGCTAGAAAAGCGTAGGACCGAGTACACTTCCTTGCGGCACTCCGTAGGTGACTGTGTCCTCATCACTGAGGAAATCATTTATCTTGACTCGCTGTTTCCTATTTGTTAGATAGTCTTTAAAAATGTCGTGGATGGTACCTCTTATACCGAGCCTTTCCAACTTACCCAGAAGAAACGAGACAGAGACTGTGTCATTTGTCCAGATACTTCTTTAGAGCTCGATTTAGTATTCTTTCTAAGATCTTAGAGAATGCAGTCAAAATTGAAATGGGGCGGTAGTTGTTGACACAGTCTCTGTCGCCACCCTTGTGAATTGGGTGGATTATGGCTTTTTTAATAGCATCGGGGAAAACACCGGTATTGATGGCGAGATTACATATATGAGTGATGGAGGGGTCAATACTCTCCGACTTTCCCTGACAACTGTGGTAGAAATGCCGTCCCAACCTGTAGCACATTCAGGACGTAATTCCATTATACTAGACTCTATTTCTGACTCCGTTACCTCCAGAATAACGAGCGAATTCAGTTGGTCAATGTTGTTGGTCACGGCTGTGCCAGAAACAGAGGTTGAAGAGAGGATTTTGGTAGCCAGATCTTTTCCTATGCATGTAAAAAAGTTGCAGACTTGATTGGCAGACTTTATAGGGTCATCTGTAATTTTTAAAAGTTCTGTTGGACTAATATTATTTTTTTGTGTATGCGAGATGTTTTTTATTGCCTTCCAAAGGGCCCTAGGATCCTTACCTGCTTGTTCTATTAGACTCTTTTCGTAAGCTATTCTTAATTTACGAAGTAGACGGTTGCAGTAGTTGCGATAGCGAGTATAGGTTAAGTTGATGATCATATTGTCAGGAGATTTTTTTGCCTTCGTGTGCAATTTATCGCGATATTTGATACAACGAAGTAACCCAGGAGACATCCAGGGCTTAAGGATTCGATTTTTTCTGGTCACTTTTACCGTGGTTGTGTTTTTGGCTATTGTTTCGGAGACTAAAGATACAAGATTAGACGCCGCTGAATTCGCGTCATGCATAGATAAAATATACGTGTAGTCAACGGTTTCAAGGTCCGTTTTTATTTTAGCATAGTTGGAGCGAGTTTTTGTGATGTCCGGCTGTTTAGTAGCATTTCCTGTTCTAATGCACAAAACTATTGGCAAGTGATCTGTTATGTAGGATTCTAGAACCAGTGCAGTAGCAGAAAAACAGGCGCGACACGCGACGCGACACGAAGACACCGCTCGTCGCCGTCGCGCGGTGCGACGTACCTTTGTGTCGCGTCGCGTGTCGCGCCTGTTTGTAGGAGCCTTAAGTCTCGATCCCGTAATAATATAGGTAATACTTTTTATTACGTCCTAACCCAGGTCATGGTCTACACGTGTACTAACTTACATCTAAATCGGTTCAGCCGTTCAACAGTGAAATTGTAACAAACAAACTCACTTTCGCATTTATAATATTAGTTAGGTATACGAATTACAGACATAAATGTAGAAATTTTACTTAAAGTTGGCTCTCTCCCTCGACCCTTGCTCGACGATGCGCCAGCCCGCGTCGTAGCCAAGCCTGTAGCTTTAAATTCCCCAGTTAAAAATAATTATACAAGGACTTTTTATGGTAAAAAGCTTAACTTCGACTTTACTTTGTTTTTCATCTGAAGTCAGAAGAACGTGAAGAATATCTTTATTTACAGCTAGCGTAAATGATCAGTCTATAATGTTCCCACTGCTGGGACATAGGCCTCCTCTCTGTGAGAGGGAGTGGGCCGTAATCCACCACGCGGGCCCAGTGCGGGTCAGCAGAGACATTTACAAAAAAATCTATAAAAAATTCGAAGACATGTGACAACATGCCTTCGATTTTTTTATTCTAGGACATGCCGGTTTGCTCACGATATTTTCCTCCACCGTTTTGGACTAGGCTCGCCCCCTATTACATGAGACATAAAGATAACTGGCGAAATGTGGGTGTACTATAGGTACACCTCTGCCTAACCCTTCGGGGAATACTGGCGTGATGTTGTGTTACGTAAACTAAAATTTTAAAGAAAAAAAGATTTGATTTTTTAAATGTTTGTTTGTTATTCTTTCCCGCTAAAATGGCTAAATGGATTTGGATAAGATTTGGCACTTGGTAGACCATAACCTGGGTTATGACATAAGATTCTTTTTATACCGATATTCGCACAGGATCAAGACTTACGTGGGTGAAACTGCGGGGCATAGCTAGTGTTAAATACGATTGTTAAGATCAGTGATTATTCAATTGTTTCCAGCTTTAAATCCATGTGCTCGAAACAAGAGCGTTTATTCCAACCAATTAAAAACTGTCCCTCTCACCGTTGGTCATCCGTAAATAAACTACAAAAGCTTTTAAGCTCTGATAATAAAATAAAATGCTTTTAAGCTTTTGTCACTAAAATAACAAACACATATAAAGCTAATGGATTATCCATGTCAATATTAATACAGGGTGGATTTTCGGAATGGGGCAGTGAAACTACGGTTACCTAAAAGCGGTGGCCGCCACACAACGGCCGCAGTGACGGGTGTCATGAAGATGATAGCAGCGGGGTGTGACTTTACGGTATCAAAAAACGCTCTCTAGGAAAACACACCAACTTACATTCATAAATAACGTTTCAGTGACGTCATTCGCCGGTAAATTGCGGACGCTATGTGGCGGCCACCGCTCTTCTAGGAAACCGTAGTTTTAAGTCGTTGCAGTTGCAGGAAAACGTTCTTAAGAGACTATTCCGAACTTTTTAAGTTGCTAACTGCATTCACAGATTTTGAAAAAAATGGTACAGTCAGCTAGAAAAATGTCAAGTCTCACTTTTCATTTTTATGATGCCACTCGAGGCAGTTTCGTCTATGGATTTAAAGACTCTTCTGGACCAACTGAAATACTAGAAAAGTCACAAATCGCACAAAACTTAAAAATCCACCCTGTTTATGAGGACAAAATTAATTGTTTTACATATTGAGTGGATTTAAAGTGCCTATGTTTATTTTGCGTCCATCAAATACATATATTATTATTTATAGGATTTCAATATTCGTAACACACGCTACGGCATAGCTCGGCGCGTAGCAAAGCGCTTTGTGTTGAATTGCAGCAAGTGTGCACTGTAAATAGAATGTGGCCTCGCTAGTCTGCGATGGAATAAATGGGCAACCCCAAAAAGTTTTATATATGGTATACTTTTACATCAGTCAGTTATGTCAGTTTCGGGGTTGTAAGTCGATCTAATGATTTTGATATTTTGCCTTTTGATTTTTGCATAATAGATTATGTGTAATAGACTATGTCGTACCTATGCTCTACCTCCATACGATGACAAAACTGTATAAAATCCACACTGCATCGTGCTAAAGTGATTATTCTTTACCAGGAATAAATCAGAATATAAATAAAATAACCTTATAAAAACAAAAAGACAAACAAAGTGTCAAATCCTTCTCGTAGGAAAGGATGGTGTTGCCATTTATAGATTATCAAATTCCACCGTTTTTTACTTATAGACCTAGACCTAGCCTGGCCAGACTCTAGTGCCATCCATGAAAACGCGCCCCACTCCGCTCCGCTCCGTACTAAAGTACAGCTTACATACAGTACAGTAATCGCGGAGTGTGACACTATCTCTAAGCGAGCAGTGAGTTTAGAATAAGTACAAAAAAAGTTTTTGAAGTGAAAACTTCTTTAGGCGCGTTGAGTATTTTTGAGACGAGAAAACACAATTGAACTCTCGACACCATTACTGACACCTTAGTTTTGTAAACACGATTATGTTCTTTATTTATATTAGGTTACGGGTCAATGTTCTATGCAAGTATTTTTACTTTAAAGGTTTCGGAAGTATTTTTGAAGTGAAAACTTCTTTAGGCGCGTTGGGCATTTTTGAGATGGGACTAAACCATTGATTTCGCGATACCCTGACGACGACACCTTATTTGCGTTTACAAAAATGATTATCCTCTTTATTTATATTACGTTACGGATCAATGTTCTATGCAAGTATTTTTACTTTAAAGGTTTCGGAAGTTTTTTTTTTTTGTAAACTCGATTGTACTCTTTATTTAGATAAGGTTACGGACCAATGTTCTATATAAGTATCAAGGCGATCTTGTTCAAGTTTTTCACTTCTGTCGGCACTCCCAGAGTGCCTGTTTTTTTTTTTCTATGTTTTTATTGGTTTCGTGTTGAACATTAACTCCTTTAATTTATTTTAAATAACATGATACGTTTTTATGCTGGTATGGTGATTAAGTTGGCTGTTGGTGTGGTTCTGGTTTCACCAAACAGTTTAAGATGTACATAATTAAACTCCAAAGTGTCTTTTATGTGTCTACTTGAAATAAATTATTTGACTTTGACATTGAAACAATTCCACAGCTAATAAAACCCCTACACGCTGAATAATCCGATTTACTTCACATTTCCCCACATTCCCTTTTCAATCCCCCTAACGTATTTTGAAACTCAATTCCCTGGATATCCCATCAGCATGTCGTGACACGTCAATCTAAAAATAATTACGACATACACACGTTGCGACATGCGTGGGCACAAACCGGTTTAAACCGGCATAATCCAGTTATCTCCGCCTGTCTCCAGTTTAACAATAACCCGCGTAAACCGGATATTTGTGTGACGTCAACGTGGCTTAATCGAATGTACGTAATTGACTTCGAGTATGATGTTTTCAGACGTGTTATTTTTTTTTTTTTTGTAGTAATTTTGTATCGACTTCGAAAAAGAAGGTTAGAATCAAAATTTTTAATGAAAACTCATAGAATATTTTTTTTTTAAATGAACAGTCATTTATTCAAACTAGACTGAGAATCAGAACTTTTTGAACGTAAAAATTACGTACAAGACAGTCCTCTAAAACGCCCACCCTTCACCATTTCCTAGTGCTTTAACTGGGAAGAAGTGGGGCAAAAAACTCCCCAGCAGCACAACTGTCTGTTCAGTTAGGAGAACTTGATTCTTAAAAATAGTATTCTAATTAACATTCGTTACGTAACACTTTTTTTTATCTCTGTTATATACTTTATTTCTTGCACAATATTTAACAAAACAATATAACTAACTTACAAATAAATACAAAATAATTAAATTAAATTATTTGCCAAGGCCGCTTGCGAAGGCCGCAGGAATCCGCATGCATACGGGAAGCACAGAACCGATTGAAGTGGCGGTGCATGGGGAGGCCTATGTCCAGCAGTGGACGTCTTTCGGCTGAAATGATGATAATGAAATTATGTGCCATATGTCAGCTATCACACGTCAATACGTCATTCTTTATACGTCGAGCTTTTCCAGATGTAATGCTGGTTTCACAGCTGTCCGTGCAGACCGCTCATACGGGCTCGGAACGGAGACACAAGTGAGGTGCTAGAACATTGTTTCACAGCGACTCGGATTGGTCCGTACGCGACCCGCTCCGAGTAGAGCCCGTAAAACTGTAACCACCGTATCGTACTAACTCCCTCGTTTCAGAGCACTGCGGGCGCTACTCCTTCGGGTCTCCCGAACAGCTGTGAAAGCAGCCTTAATAAAATAAAAATCTTCCTTTTTTGCCATGCTGCTATTGTTTCATGTCTACGGTCTCTGACTTGAGACTGCTTCTTTTAGAATCGTAGTTGCTATGTAGGTAATTATATTAATGTATTTATTTTATTGTTCTAGGTAAGCACGGCGGGTCCACATTGGTGAAATTTCAGCTCACTAACATTGAAAAATACATATAAGTAAGTACAGTCAGTAAAAGCAATGGTGGCCCAGTGGACTTTCAAGCAGCAGGTCATGGGTTCGAACTCAAGCAGGCACTTTAATTTGTGTAAATTATTTCATCACCACTCTGCTCTCAAAACGGTGGAGGAGAACATCGTGAGAAAACCGACATGTCCTAGAAACGAAAATTCGAAGACATGTGTATCTATCAATCCGCACTGGGCCCGCGTGGTAGATTATGACTCACTTCCTCTCAGGAAGGCGGCCTTTCATGTCCCAGCAGTGGGAAAATTATTGACTGATTATGGAAGTACAGTCAAACATATATTTTTTTGACATATTTTTGTTACTATCCCTCCATGACCTCAAAAGGTCAATTCTGTAAAAAAATAATTCCGTGAAAAATTCAGTGAAGTAAGCTGTCATTCTGCGTGATGCTAGGATTTATTGACTCTATTGACAGTTCATTTCAGAATAAAGTATAATATATAAAGCTCTCTTTTCTGTCTCCTATAGAATGAAACGGGCATGTTTTAAATTACACGTTCATAACTGAACGTACCACGAATATTTTACAACTAAAACCACAAAATATAAAATCAATAAAATGTCGCGAAGCCATCACAAACGTTGTAAAAGCTTTACATTCCTACGTCATTGAGCAGGGGTGGCGAACCTTTTTGAGGTTTTAAAAAAAAATTGTGTTCAAGGTTTAAATTTAGGCACCCTTGAAAATCCTTGATATACTTTGTTCTCGAATTTACTTGACAGAAAATAATATTTTTTCTACAATGATAATAGTTTTTGATAATAATGGTGTTACGGACACCAAGTTATAAAACATGTATTCTACAAGTTTTGTGTACTAGTTTCATTTATCGTTTACACCTAAAATAAGTTGTAAAAACTAGTTGTATACAAAACTTGTCAATTATGTCAAAAATACGTACACCACTGAGAAACTGTCAATTTTATGTCTTATAAAAAAATTCTAGTATACAATTTTTATCTCACGAAGCGACGCCCGCTTTACTTGTGGTTACCAAGTGTACAAACACGCTGTGAATGTGTGTAAACGCAAGGAGCTCTCGGTACCTTCCGAGACAATAGCGAAGTCGCGAGTATGTGCGTATGTGTATTATGTGCTGACGCTACTCATCTTCACGCACACATTCTCAGTTTGTATACTTGGTTACCACAAGTACAGCGCGAGTCGTTTCGTGAGATAAAAATACTGCATCTACATCTACAAATTTTTGGCAAGTCAGACAAGTGTAATCGCGGGGTAACACCAAACACCGAATACCTGTCGTTCTGGGGATTTCAGATGTGATGTTGATTAGATAGGTACCAATTTATTAATGTCGTACCAATAATTCACTATCCCTGCCATTAGAGTCCCCTAAAAGTTACTGACACCCCGCCGCTTGATATGTGACGTCACAAAACACTTATTAGGCAGAGCGCATCAATACCTTTGCTCGCTTATGACGCAGATGGAAAAATCATATTTTTCCAATTTCGATTTTGAATGTGTGAGTTCCTTTTGAAGTTTCGATCTTGTATATAGAAATGGAGGGAAAAAATATGTGATACGGTAACACATGCAAAAGCCCATTTATTTGAACTGATTTAAGACGACACTAAGCGACTTTTAATGATTTTATACTGAAGATCACATCTAAACGAGTAGAGTTAATGATTTAGAAAAAAAAAATATGTTAAATTAGAGCATTCTCTTAACTTATTCAGTGAATATTTTAGATAATGTTTATATTACATAACGTAATTAATTTGTAAATTTATATCTAACGCGGATAAAAAACTGAGAATCACGCAAAAACTATCAAACGTAGTTTTCTGAAACCTTCACCATTTAAAAGATAATTTAATTATTTATCTTTTAATATACGCGTTCTATTAAAATACCTTTTGATTTATGTATAATATAATAATAATGCGTTTAATTTGGGACAGCGCTCCTTGATGGGCGAGTCCTATTACTGGCTGGACGTACGACGCGTTGCGTGAGCTCAGCACAGAACACGCAAGCTAACCACTCAAGGTCACTGGCATATATCTGGGTCTTAAGGACAACCTTCGGATGGATTTAAAGGGAGCATAAGAGACATACTGAAGGTAGTCTGTTGTGTTACATTTAACATAATATAACATCACACCTTTTTTCCCCGAAGAGTTGGGCAGAGGTGTCCCTATAGTACGCCCAGATTTCCCCAGTTGTATTTAAGACCCATGTAATAAGCAACCGGTACACAAACTCCGGGCTGCTACTAAGAAATTCCTGATTGAAAAACCCAATAACACTTTGCCCGACCTGAGAATCGAACCCAGGACCTCAAGCTCAGCAGTAGCGCTTGTGACCTAGAGACCAAAGAGTCAATCAAATCAGTATCATTATCAAAACAAAAATGAAGAAATAAAATCACAAACCAACATTATATTAAAACCGTTCGCCATCACCAAATTAGGCGGTGGATAGACCAGCGGTTGGCCCGCTTAGACACACACACGCCGGTCGCCATTTGCATACGTAATGTGTTTGCCGTCGGTGTGGGCGGGTCGAATCTGAATAGCTTCATCAAGCCCACGCGTTTGGGAGACGACAGAATTGCAGGCGTTGTTAGATTCAATGGAGCGGATGATAGAATGAAATATCTTGTGTTTGTTCGTGACTTGTTAAGGTTCCGTACCTGAACGGTGCCAAACGGAACCCTATTACTAAGCCTCCGCTTTCCGTCTGTCTGTCAGCGGGCTGTATCTCTTGAACCGTAATAGGTAGACAGTTGAAGTTTTCACAGATTGTGTATTTCTCTTGCCGCTATAACAACATATAACAAAAAATTAATAAAGTAAATAATTAAAGGGGGTCCGTCCCCATACTTAATCTATTTCGGTGTTTTTTTGCTCGATCTTAATATGGTACGGAAGAACTATGACGGTTTTTTTAGATACAAATAGAGAAAGAATACTCTTTATTATGTACGACATCAAAATGACAGATATAAATGCAGAAATGATACATCAGGTGATACAATGGGCGGTCTTATCACTAAAAACAATCTTTTAAAGACCCACCTTTGGTTGGATTGAGAGAGAACGGAGAGATAGTCAGCAGGTAGTCTGTGGTGTAACATTTTAAATCTCTGGTGAATACAATGCCTATTGTAGATGATGAACTGTGATGTGTCCGTGGAGTTTCTTGCCCGTTCTTTTCCATAGGAACCTACTATGCTTAAGAAAGGGGACTATCTTCATCTTTGTGACTGACCGTCCCCTTGACAATTCAACTGATAAATGATTTTAATTCTACAAGTTGGTTTGTACAAACACTTTTAGACGTCAAAAACTAGATGAGGTCGGCGTTTCCTTTCTGGCTACTCTGAGAAGAAAGCCCGCAGCAAACTCAGAGGTCACATTCTCATTTAAAGTCCAGATATTTAATCTTGGTTAGATCATGTAAAGACCATGGTGTGGTGCGATACCATGTACATTGTCGTCTGAAACGGTCTTTTTACTAAAGAACCACACGGATTGAGTGGACGTGTACAGACAGTGCGTGCACGCATTTGTTAGTAATCGTGCAACTCAACTCAGAACTTTTAAGACCAGGCACTCCAAAGTCAATTTCCACGCAAACTACGCCCCCATGCACCCCACCACTCCACAATGTTCTAAACGCTAACACATCAGTAATAAAGTTGAATATCGTGTGCGCTCTTTGGTCGTGTTCAAGCACGGAACTAAATGTCGTCAGTCTCAATTCTTATTTCGTTTATAACTAAAGTAATAACTCTAGAGAAAGAATATCTTATATTTGGATAATAAACTATATTTCCTTACTGTCAATAATTATTTTAGATATAAAAGCCGAGTAATCTTGTTTTTCTTTCAATTAATCTTTTAAAAAGACATGATTTTCGAATAAAAAATGGATCGATCGAAAATTTTCCAATTACGTAACTGTCTTATATTTGGAAAGAAACAGATCCAATAAATTCTATACTAAAGTTCCATTTTGATTGTATACGTGCCTTTTTCAGAATAGATGCCTCCTCGTAAGAAGATCCAACCAACTGCAGAACGAAATGTAACAATCGAACAGAATTACAAAAGATTTGTCACATTATGCAAACGCATAATGATCTTGACGTTTGAATCTCAGTCAAGCCAAACCGAACATTCTGGACTACATGGTACATTAAGGACTATTTAGAAGAAAAATCAATAAAATCTGTAATTTGTAAGTTAGATTAATTGACATTGCTGATTGTGAATACATTTGTACGCCATGTTATAGCAGGCTAAAACAAATTTACTGTAACACCTTATGTACCAAATTCTAGCAAATAAATATTGTTGATTTGATTTACAATGTTAAATTTACAAAATGTTGAAATTTACAAAATGTTGAATTTGTAAAAAGTTGAATTTTCTGGACCCACAATGTTGAATTTGCAAAATTTTGAGTCCTATGGATGCGAGAGGAGCAGGACAGATTGCGGTGGAGATATTTGGGGGAGGCCCATGTCCAGCACTGGACGTCTTTTGGCAAATATTATAATGAACACACTTCTACTTCACGGAAAAGTATCTAGCACTGCGGTGGTACCCACATAGACGGCCTTGGCAGGAACCTACCTCGAGCCAAAACCAGGACATTGAATTCCCTATCAATCCTATCATTACATACCGCAAATCCTTTATACGGGCTGCTAAACGATGCGACTGGTGCCAGATATCGGCAGTCTGTGAAGTAGGGACTGCTGAATGCAGTGTGATGAATTCTCAAAGGATAATTTGCGTGGGTATATTGCAGGGGTGGCCAACCGGTCGATCGCGATCAACCGATCGATCGCGGCTATTAGTCCAGTCAATCGTGGCAAAACAAAAAAATAAATAAATTAATATTACTAAAAATAATTTTTAATTAAAAAATAGGTAGAATAGACCACGCAACGGCATCAGAAACTGCTGCGCGCATCGTCTATAATTTTTCAATCGCCGTTCCATCACGTTATTTATCCTCTCTTCAACGCAGTAGCTCCGACGCAATACTCACACTACTTTAAATAAGTAGTTACTAAGAATAATTTTCAATTTTATGATCTCTTAATAAAATAAATAATACTACGTAGGTAATTGTATTCTGTTTCATTAAAAATTTCAAGAAATATGTAATTAATAGATCGCATAGGGTTTCGTCAGTAAACAGTAGATCTTGGGTCTAACCAAGTTGGCCACCCCTCGTATATTGCAATAAATTTACTTGAGTTGGAGGGTTAAATACCCAAAGCCTTCATTCTGATTGAGATCTGACGAGAAATGCTAATTGGAATTCACCTCCCACATATAAAATTTATTTTGATTAATTAAACTTCTTTGAGTTATCTTACGGTTTTCTAGAAATAAAACTAAGTTTCTTTAATTAAGTGGCTCCGATAAGGTATTTGTAATACAAAATAATTTAAAACGAATGAAAGACTTAGTTAATTTTAGAATTCATTGAATTTATTTGATAGACTATTTTAGACTTAAAATCACGTGGCCCACACAGGTATGCATTCTCAAAATCGCATCTTACCTGTGTCAAAAATCAAAAGTCATTTATTCAAATTGAATCAACACTTTTTGAACGACAAAATTTTTATTTATTTATTTACGAAAATCTTACCTACAACTACCATTACAGATCTGCGATCCAATGCGATGGGGCCTTTTCTTTTCTGTAGGTCAGCTATGAGATGCCATACAGAAAAAAAAAATTAACCGATCAATCCTGTGGTTGCCTTAAGCTGCTACACTCAAAGCCTCCAGCCAGGGGCATACAAACTAAGCTAAAAAGCTAGGTGAACGCTCGCTAAGGGCACCCCCTGTGGGGTACAAGCCTCGGCTTAGGGCGTCACCGGAGGAAGGACTTCAAAGATGGGACGGGCTGGTGGGAAAGGGCCGAAAAAAAAATGCCTATAGCATTGTCTGCCTCTGTACTGTGCTTAAAGTATTAAATAAATAATAAATAGAGGGGCCTTACATGCTAAATCCTTAATCTACATGATATAAAATGACATACTATATCCTAAATCTTAACCTACATTTAAATAACATCTATTTTATAATAGGAAAGGGTGACTGACTGACTGATCTATCAACGCACAGCTCAAACCACTGAATGGATTGGACTGAAATTTGGCACACAGGTAGATAATCTGACGTAGGCATCCATTAAGAAAGAGTTTTTGGGAATTCGACCTTTAAAGGGGTGAAAAGGGGGGATTTTGTTTGTATGGAACATCTTATTCCTTGAGTTACTAAACTTGGAACTTGGCAGGAATACTTATCTATGTAAAAAATAAAGTTTGCCTTTTTTCGTTTTTCTAAACTACCCCCTAAGGGATTAGGAGGTATCAAAGTTTGTTTGGAAGAATTTTAACACGCGGTATGATTAACTCAAAACTCAGTACTTATTCTTAAAACTGAAAATAAATAAAAACGAATATCAAGGTTTTTTGAAAATCTACCCCTAACGGGGTGAAAAGGGGTATTCATTTTCCAGGGGAGGATTTTACTGTGTCGCTTGATTAACTTGAAAATTGGTAAAAATAATCTATAAGTAAAATAATGGAAATGTCACAGTAGACTTTAAAAAATATTATCACGCTATTTGCTATAGGGGATGAGCAATATTGCATTATGTTCATATTCTTCTATAGTTTACCGGAAATTGTAAAAAAGACTATCCAAAAGGTTAGAATATTGCAGATAGTTACGGATTTAACCTTTTAAAAGATTATCATCACGCTATACCTTTATGGAGCTAAGCAGACAATCATAACATATACAGGGTGGATTTTGAGGGCTGGTACCTCAACCGTTGTCGCTACAAGAAAATGGTCTAAGGAGACTGTCTTTAACTTTTTGAAACATTTTGATCTGCAGTCAAGATTTTGAAAAAATGTACAGTCAGCAAGAACATGGGCAATTTTCACAAAAACTTTTTTGATGCCAGTCGATTCTATTTCTTATTACTAGGGTCAAAAATCTATATGGGGCCAACTGAGGTTTGAGTATAAGAAAAGTCAGAAATTGCAAAAATCTTTCCATACATTTCGTAGAAAATGAGCCTGAGAGGAGATAAAACAGCAAGAAATATTATCCGCAACGATCAAAATTCGTAGTGCGCGCTTAGCCTTAATTTTTTATATCTATTTCAACTTGATGCCTCCACGCGTTCCTGAGATACTTTAAGGGTTTCCATTTTTAATTTTGAGGTACGGTCCCCTAAAACAGATTTATCATCTGTTTGTTACCATTTCATGCCGTAACGGCTGAAGAGATTTTGATGAATGGCATACGGATAGGCCATGACCTGGGCTAGGACATATGATAAGTACTCTGTATCCCAGTAATACTACTGGGATACAGAGTACTTAGAAATATCCCACAGGAACGTATGTTCCTGTGGGATATTTTTCGATCTTTAAACGTGCGGAGTCGCGAGCAAACGCTAGTATTATATATAATGTAACTTTTGCAAATTCACTTAAGTTGCACCAAAATCCCTCTCGTGAGCCTCGTTCACCACTCGCATGGCTCTGTGGGAGGAGTTCTCGCCAGTAGGTTGGTTCTGGCTGCAGGCACAGCAAGCAGCGGCGGGCGTCGCCGTCTCCACACATACCGGTCTGGCACGCAAAGTTCCAGGTGCCGCAGCACTCCCGGGTTATGCGCCCCGCCACACAGTAGCTTCAATACGCTGCGAGTGCAAACTCCCGTCACACCTTGAACGCAAATAGTGTAGGGTACATCAATGGGTAAAATGGATATACCCCATACAGCTTAAAATACAAGTGTCTTGTGAACTTATTTTGGACACGTTCCAACATGACACCATATTTCGCCTCATAAGGAGCCCATATGACTGCACTATGTTCAAGGTGACTCCTAACTAGTGCGTCATACAACACCTTAAGTACGAAACCTAGGTTTCTTAATGCCTTCTTACACATCTTATTGATATCCTCACGGAAAGTTAGTTCCTGAGTGAAGATTACACCTAAGTCTCATACCTGAGAATTACATGAGACAGTCCCCCGAAACGCCCACCCTTCATAACTTCCTAGTGCTTTAGCTGGGAAGAAGAAGTTGCGCAACAAAGTCCCCAGCAGCACAGCTGTCTGTTCAGTTAAAACAACTTAATTCTATACAGCATCGTGCGGTCCAGCCAGTTTAGTCACCACAGCTTTGTCGCAAGCGTATCATACTAAATTATATCAGACAGTGTGAAAACCAGTACCCTAATTGTGTAACTTATGTCCGTAAACGATTATGACTATTTTGTTTCATTTTGACAGTTCGACAACATTCATTGCGTTATTTACGTTGTTGAGCAGATTTTTTTCCAACTTATGAAGCAATGGGTTAGCAATCTGTTTCAAATCGAAACAAATTGTATTTGATCGTGCATTACGCAATAAGGGTACTGATGTCCCGTCATATTAACTAAATCCTTAGTTTACAGGAGCCATTTGTTTGCAAGTGCAATGTTCAAAGGGCTTTTTCTTTTTCTTTCTTCTTCAAAGGGCTGTCGGAACTAATAAAATCAACTCGCTGTGAATGACTAATTACTCTGTTACTGAGCTTTACTGCATTCATGAAACTGAGGTATTACTTACATTTGCATACAAGCTGTTGCCTGCGATTTTAATTATACCCTAAGAAAATTTAATTTAAACTTGTGGCTAAGTAAAAACAGCCGCACGGGTTGATCCATTAGGTTAAGCTACGCTTGCCGGGGTCGGTCTGTGGATGGGTGACCATCTTTACATACCGAGGCTCGATAAGTAAGGGATGGTCAGCCATCCACAAACCGACCACGGCAAGCGTAGCTTAACATTCGATCGACCAGGATCCCCTTCTTAGCCCCGATTATTCGTAAAAGCGTCTTTATAGTCACTGCTGGTGCAGCAATTTCGTGCTCCGTGGGTAGCTGTGATATCAGTTAGATCTTACTTACAAATGCAACCTGTTAAAAGACCTACTTTGTACTCCCATACCTATCAACACTGTTATTTGAAAATATTGTACAATAAAAGCCAGTTTTTTTTTTCTGTAAAGAGATTTGTTCAAACACTTTTACACGTCAATCATAATCTTTTTAATAGATATGAGGTCGGCTGACTACTCTGAGAAGAAATGCCGAAACAAACTCAGAGGTCACAGTCTCTTTTAAAGTCCAGACATAATCTTGGTCAGATCATGTGAAGACCATGTAGATTGGTGTCTGAAATGGTCTCTTGAGAAATACCTAAAACAACACCCTTTAACAATTGTAAAAATAGCCAGCAGGGCCATACAAATTCTCTTTCATAATCCGATTTCTATTCCCACTAAAACCTACTCTAAATCAGACTATGCAACAGTTTGCCTTCTAATCCTGAATGAAGCAAGCGGATTACTGCTCCGCTTTGCTCGCTCCGCCAATCCGCGCAGATGACGATACAGCTCCTATCGCTTGTTAGCTTGGATTTCATTAGACGTCTTTGTGGATTATTGTATTTTTGTGCTGGTTGGAATTGGGTTGGTGTGTCTTTGGGATTTTAATTTAAATATGGTGTTGGAAACGGTACTTATAGGAAAAAGAAAGAAAATTATTACATTTGAGACACGCACAGGAAATACAAAAATAAATACAAAATAAATTAAAACTAACAAAATCATGAAAACAAATACAATAAAAAGGAACATTAAAACTAAAAAAATATTGAAAAGAAAAAAGAAAACCTGTTTTGGCTAAAAAGGCTCCTATCTCAGCATGATGCTACGATATTTGAAAAAAGAAAACAAATACTGCAGCCCTGATATAATTCTGATAAAAGTGTCAACAAACTGTTCAGGTTAGGTTCATAAGGAGTCACTCACTAAAGGGAATTAGTTACACATTTATCTTTAAGTAGACAGTTTCAAATTCATGTCTCAACACTTTTCACACAACCAACAATTATTGTTTGAATAACATTTTGAAATTGTAATTTTATACGTCACCAACGTAAATTGAGGTTATAACATAACCTCAATGTCAAATAAAAAGATCTTTAAGTTAATATAAAATTAGAATTTCGTTTACGTATTCTAATAATGAAATCGAAGCGCTCAATTTGCAAGTAGCACCACAAATTGGCATCCACAGGTATATTTCGTAAACTCAAATATGACACCGCGAATCAGCAAACGTAAGGTAAGACGCCGTCAGGCCAAATGGAGCGACGATCCGCGCAGGGTTTCTGGTAGCAGCTGGATAATAGTTGCCGAGAATCGAGCTGAATGGCGTGCAATTGAAGAGGCCTATGTCCAGCAGTGGACTGCTAACTGATCATGATACTAAAACTGAAAAAAATTGTGGAGCAGTGATTAAGAGCTAACATAGCTTAAGCACTAGTCAAATAATCAGTGGCTAAGCATAACTTAGCGAGATTTTATTAAGTATGTATAATAAATGTTGTTGAACTGCCAAATGAAAGCCATTGCTACTAGAAGTGTGTTACGTAATTAAACCGCAGATCATGGACCCCATCCACTTTTCAAATATTTTTCACATTTTACTAAATCCTTGACTCGAGTCAACAGAAAGGCGCCCATATAAAAAAAACAGTGGCACTCCGGGAGTGCCGACAGAAGCGAAAAGTTGAAAAAAAATCTGCACCGCGGTAATCAACGCGTTGATGTCTTTTTAACCGTCTTACGAATTTTCGATCAGGTCACGTGTCCTGACGCGAGTTTAACATTTTTTACCCATTACAAAAAAAGTGCACAACGCCGCTAAAGAAGTTTTCACTTCAAAAGGAAAGAATAAACTGCCAAAATTTTCTCCATTTAAAAACATCACCTACGTTATCCCTCTCAATCGGCAAAAGTCTCCATATATATCAGTAAGAAGATAATCTTGCTTTGTGGTACTAAAACAATAGGCGTCCCCCGCTGCGGTACCAAAGGTACCGGAGACGTGTATTTTTAGCGCCTTCGTTATTCTGAGTGCTACGCCTTGACGGTTTTATGGGTATCTACCCTACTGCTGTCTTGTCGAGGAAAAGATTTTATTTTTTAAATGAAGCTGTTTTTGTGAATCCTCCATTATAATCCTCGGAAAATTGAAATGGACATTTTTGACAATACAGCCTCATAACAATCAATCTGCCTAGCCTTTTCCCAACTATGTTGGGGTAGGCTTCCAGTCTAACCGGATACAGCTGAATACCTGTATTTTACATGGAGCGACTGCCTATCTGACCTCCACAACCCAGTAACTAGGTAATACGATACCCCTTGGTAAGACTGGTTGTCAGACTTTCGGGGCTTCTGAGGACCCGTAACGACTGTCAAAGATCCACGAATGACAGCTGGGACCAACGGCTTAACGTGCTTTTCGAGGCACGGAGGAGCCTCGGTATGTAGAAATGGTTACCCATCCACGGACCTACTCCGGCAAGCGTAGCTTAACCTGATAGATCGACCCGTGCAGCTGTTAGTACTTAGCCACGAGCTCCTCTGACTGACTAACTACTTATAAGTACGAGTACGAGTACAAATACACACATCAAAAGTGTCTAGGGATCAAGCATTTTTATGCGGATTTCTTGAGATTGAGATGTGGCTTTGTAATAAATTTATGATTATATAAATTTATATGGATCCTTTTTGGTGCATTTCATAATTTGAAACAGGAACTGTTAATCAAATTCGAGTAAAAGATGAAAATCAGCTGTCAATATTTTCCCTATAAAAACATACAACGCATTGAAGACATTATTAGTGCTACTGTTTCCCTACTACTGATTAAAACCAACGTTATTATGGAGCGGCGACGTCATTTAAGCAGGGAAGAAATGCTCAGAGCCGTGGGAATGATAGAAGCTGGTTCCCGGCAACGTACTGTGGCTTTAGCTCTGAATACAAGTCAGAGTGTTATCAGTCGACTTTGGACACGTTACCGAAGCACTGGTACCGTGGCTGAGCGCCATGGAGGACGGTATCGCTGCACCACACGGAGACAAGACCGATACATTCAAATCTTAACTCGAAGAGCTCCAACAATAACCGCCATGATGTTAGCCGTGAGGCTTCATCACTCTTCAGGGAACTTAATTAGCGACCAAACAGTCAGAAACCGCTTGCATGAAGTGAACCTTCATTCCCGAAGACCGCTACGGGTACCACCTATAGCAATGCACAATCGTAGGATTCGATATCAATGGGCTCTTGAACACAGAAATTGGGCAGAAGAACAATGGCGTTTCGTGTGCTTTTCTGATGAGTCTCGTTTTGGTATGAGACCGGATACAAGACGTATACGACACTGGAGAACCCCTGGACGCCAACAGCGATTAAAATCCTGCCAGGAAGTCCATCCTTATAGTGGTGGAACCATCATGGTATGGGCGGGTATTTGGATCGGCGGAAGAACTGAGTTGATTTGGATCAGAGGCAACCTCAACGCTCAAATTTATGCTGAGACGATTGTATCTGACGTCATCGTTCCTCTACAAGTGCCTATCGGTCCCTTATTTCAGTTAATGCATGATAATGCACGACCGCACACCGCAAGAGTTGTAAGACAGACTCTCGCCGCAGCTAACATCAATGTCCTGCTCTGGCCTGCTCAGTCGCCAGACTTGAACCCGATTGAGCATGCATGGGATATGCTACAGAGAAGAGCTCTGCCGAATATAGAGGGTATCCAGTCGCAAGACCTTTTTTTGTTGTTGCAACGAACATGGGCGGCCATTCCACAGCGTGATTTGGATGAACTCATTTTGAGTATGCCAAACCGATGTTCTTGTGTTGTTAGTGTTCGCGGTAGAAACACGGATTATTAATTGTTTAAGTTACCCAATAAAATTTTAAAGAAAACTGTTATTTCAGTCTTTTTTTCGAACTTTAATGTTTGTGGTTCAAATGTCAAAAATCCCTTTATTAGGAAAATGGCAAATTTCTTTATTAATGCAAAGGTGACTTGGTTTATCGTTACTGTGACAAACGAAAACACTTTATTTGATGAATCCTTAAAGAAAATTTTAATTAATATCAATCAGGAGAAAAGTTATTGCAAAAATATATGTTGATCCCTAGACACTTTTGATGTGTGTACAATGAAATGATGATGATTAAATAAAATGATGTATATTGTCAGAAGCCTTTTTTTCCAACCGTATTTAATTCAAGCTAATATATTCGCTGTAACTGCCACCGGTTTTTTTACCGAAAAAACTACAATTCCACTTGAATCTTCATTTCTCTCTTAAGATTCCACTAGTCGTCGGCTCGAACTCGTTGGTGGCGTGGCTAATATTCATGCTATTTAGTGCAGTTATTTTTTTTTCAGTTTTATTTATTTTGTGTTTATTTATCTAGTTTTTATTTATATATTTAATTATTTATTTAGTGAAATAAACGATGATTAATATCGAAAACGAGCGCGTAAAATTTCATGAACAGACCTTTGGGCGTATAGATATTATGGAAAAACTACTGAATATATCTACTCAAAATAAAATTATTTGAACTTTTAAATAAAATGTATCTCTGTGCGGTTTCTATTATGCCATTTTCATACTACATAAGTTATCCGTTTACACTCAAAGATGAGTTAAAATTAGTGTTGAAATATGGAAGTTTCGACGCTCATAACTTCCAAACTGGTATTTTTTTTCCAATTCTGCTTCCATACAGGGCGGGAGATAATGACAACACAAATTGATATCATTTTTAGTTTTGAACGTACATCGTCAAACAGACGAGTAATCACCATACCACTTTTGGATGGCAGAATGACCGACTAGCGTAACCTTAAGAAAAGATGACTACCAACTCTTAGTCTATTTTTAGCCCGAATACGAAACTATATAAGGAAAATATAACAAGGAAACCGAGTCCGGTATAATAAATTATATCACTGCAACAGTCCGTGCCATTTATTGGTCCGTCCATGTGGGCAAGGGAAATAGAGCGAAATAGGGAACTTATATTAATCTTGTTATGAGGGAGAGTATGCTTAATTGCATGGAAACTCTCGTCCATATTATTATTTTCTGTAAATACTAGTTGAGTGCCCGATGGAATTTCCCATCGTTAAAAATATGAACATCCATTCACCTCCTTTAGTTAAATAATTTGTCCGTTAAATAGTTTGTCGTAAGAGAAAACTTGAAAGAAAACAACATTTTATCAGAGCCACGAATTCTGCTTACCACATAACCAGGAAACCTGAGCAAAATTGGAAGAAAATTACTTGAGGAGGATCCATGCAGATTTAGGAAAGTGCTAATGGCTCCCCCACACCAAGCCATAGTTAGTAACTGCGGACTCCAAAAATGTCGTATGAGAGAGTTATAGCACCGTTCAAACTGAAGATATTTTAAAGATGGCCCAAAGTCATTAGAATTGTAGTTATTAAACTTTAGGAGTATCTTTAAGAGGGTTGAATGAGACTTCAAAGGAGAAGCTACAGTACAATGTATCACTAATTCCGCCAGAGACACTTCGTTTCCCCACTGGTTTTATGGGTAGAGCTAATGCCTCTTCTCATAAAGAGAGAACGAGCATTAATTACTACGCTTAAATTGTGTATGATACAGGGTGGCAGGGAGGACACCGACGCACATCCTGTTACCATGGATTCAGTACATGATACTGGTCGCCTTATTTTTTTTTGGTGGGAAAATATCATATAACTTCTCCCGCTCTGGGCGGAGCGGGAGGGCGTGTCAGACTCTTACTGACTAAAACCCACCCGTGTTCCTTCAGTTGACTTTTTGGAGGGGGGCCACGATATCCCTTTCGGACTTCTTCGCAACCTCGACAGGCATCGGCCCTAGCGGACCCCGTCAATTCTGCTGACATTTCTTCGAGGCGCACGTGAAACACAACGCGCCGTCGACCCGGGTCTGGTGCTTATCGGACGGCGAGCTACCCATTGCTCACCGTCCGCAAGCCCGCGCCCAACGGGGCCGGAAGTTAGCCTGCGATTCCCGATGCCCAGGGCGTCTCCTCCTGCGGCGGTTAGGAGCATGAGGGCGCGAAATTCGCCTCTCCCTCACGCGTTCCGCCTCCTCCTTCGCGAGCATTACTGTTTCACAGGAGGTGACGGCCTTCCATTTTCGCTCCGTACCATGGCCTGAACCAAGGCCGGACGCGAGAGATCACCGCCGCCGATCGCCTCCACGAGGACACGGCGATGCTCCGCCCAAGCCAGGCAGACCTCCACCGTATGCTCCTCCGGGCGATCTACACAATGGTGACACTCGGGCGTTTCCTCCCGCCTTACCCTGAACAGGAACCTCCCGAAACAGCTGTGTCCGGTAAGGACCTGCGTCAGGTGGAAGGTGAGGACGCCGTGGCGCCTCTCTAGCCACTCCTCAAAGAGGGGAATTGTCGCCGCAATTGTGGCGTGCCCAGCGCTGGGTTGCGACAATCGCACTCTCCACCATGACGCCATGAGATCCCACCGGAGCTCTGTCCGCCGTGTCGTGATTACTCGCGGCAGCGGAGTTAAGCCCCGGCATTTCGCCTCCTCGCGCCACTCCCAGATATGCGCGAGGACTTTTGCCTCCAGATCCCATGGCGATAATTCGGCAAGTAGGCTCGCCACCTCACAGGAGACCGTGCTGTATCCTCGAGCCAGCCGGATGGCCATGACCCTCTAAGACGCGCTCAACCGGCGGGCTGGCCGCAGCCTCAATGAACGCGCTCACACCGGTGCCCCGTAAAGGGCCTTACTGGACCCCCTGCGTTGAAATTTGTTGACGGTCATTAAAAAAAAAATGCTTTTCCATACATATTGACCGCGTAGGTATTGCAGTTTTGTATGAAAATATATGTAGTTGAAAAATATACTTTACGTAAAAAATACGAGGGATTCACTAAACTGAAAAAGCAGTAAGTCGACGCATTTTCATTTGCTAAGTAATTAAGTTCTTCTAAGTTATTAGAAAGCTATTGAAATTCCAGTCGTTTCAGGACATTTTTCATGAAAAAAGTGTAATTAGCGGTAGACATTACGTCGGGAAGTCATTAGTGCAGTTTTTATTATTAGTACTAAGTTATTGAGAAAAACTCGTTAACTAAAGGTTAGCTGGTAGAAAACTTAAGTTCGCCTTTGTGGGGAAAAAACTGTGACCCCTGCTTTGCACGATTTTGCAAACAACTCAAAGTGATGGTTAAAACCGCATCAAAATCCATTGCGTAATTTAGATGAATAACACGGTCAAACAGACAGACACGAAAAGCGTCTTTAATTCATAATATGTTTACAATATGTAAAAAAAAACAGCACATAAGCACTGAAATAACATTACCAAATAGTAGATTTTTATACCCGGGGTTAAAATGACCCATTATAACAAGGTAGTTTTACTCCCGAGCTTTAGCGAGGCAGTAAATAGAAACCGACTTATAATGGGTTTTTAGCGCCGTGTTTTACACTCTACTTTTCACTACGATTGCGAAAAAATAAAATAATCCGATGCAATATTAAATAGGTTTATTTAACTAAAAATTAGGTGTACAATTTCGGATATTTAACGAGATGTTTTTTCCCGTCAACTTAATTTCAGTCCTATGTGAAGATGAATGTTGAGTTTTCTGTGGGGTAAACGTGGGAGATAGACATAGTTCCAGGTTTGAGGATCCCTCGATTCTAAAGATTTCGAGCCAATGCCTTTTTTTATTTATTCTGTAGCCACAACGCAATACACGCATTCTACCGAAGAGATCGCCACTTGTAGTTCCATTTTCAAAAATAAAATGGTTTTCTTTTTTTGTGAAACAGTAATAAGTCGAGTTCTTATTCATGATTATTCTACATAAGAATAAAGACTTTTTCGTTTTTGAAGGCTCATTGGTAACAGACAAAAATTAAAAAGTAATTTCTTTTTCCCCTAGAGTAAGATATGCTGTTTTATCCCCTCTCTGGTACAATGACGGACTCTTTGAGCAAGAGGAGTGAAAAAGTTATTTTTATTATTTTTTTTTTTTTTTTTTTTTTTTTTTTTTTTTCTGTAGGGCATCTCGTAGCTGACCTCTGAGGTCATGACTACTTAACCGGTCAATCCTGTGGTTGCCTTAAGCTGCTACACTCAAAGCCTCCAGCCAGGGGCATACAAAACTAAGCTAAAAAGCTAGGTGAACGCTCGCTAAGGGCACCCCCTGTGGGGTACGAGCCTCGGCTTAGGGCGTCACCGGAGGGAGGACATCAAAGATGGGACGGGCTGGATCAAAGTTTTGATCATTATTATTAATCGGGGAATTTAAAGCTACGTGCACAGCTGAAACCACTGCTGGCACCTCGTTATCGAGCAAGGGTCGGGGAGGAGTATCATTTACTCGGGGGCGCGGACGCGATCGCAAAGGACCTCGACGGCGAGGTCGGAATGACGGGAGGCGTCTGTATCTGTGTAGAGTACTAGTAGCCCTATTGCTCTCCTGAAGGAGGGTTATGGGGTCATCAGGGTCGGTGAGAATGTGCCTAGGTCGGCGGGTACGGCTAATCCTACTTGGGACATAGCTGGCGGCCTCGACAACCAGAGGGTTGCGATGTTTGACCGCGGAATCGAAGTAACGCTTTGCAAGGCGTTTTAGAAATTGGTGGATCGTGGGAATTCTAAGGTCGAGATGGAGACTCTCGTTCCTAACATACCAGGGGGAGCCTGTGGCCCTACGGAGGAATCGGTTTTGGAGCGTTTGCAACCTATGGATATGATGGGGTTTTGCATGAGCAAAGACGGCACCCGCATAGGTCATGATGGGACGAATACACGCTGTGTAGATTCGCAATTTGCACTTAAGTGACATCTTGCTGCGTGCGTTTAGGACGGAATGGAGCCTACCGAGAGCGAAAGCGGCTCGCGAACGAACCTTCTTTATGTGCTCAGCGAAAGTGAGATGGTGGTCGAGGAAAACACCTAGGTATTTGGCTCGCTTCTCCCAAGGGATCTGCTTACCGAACATAGTGAGAGGTCGGGGGAGGGGGTCTCTAAGCCTTGTGCGCGGTTTCGAGAAGAGAACCGCTTGGCTTTTTTCGGGATTGACTTCTATGCGCCACTTTCGAAACCAGGCAGCGAGTCGATTGACTGCGCCTTGGAGAGTGTGGGCGATATTGTCGGGGTATCTAGACCTAAAGTAGATGGCCGTATCGTCTGCGAACAGAGCGAAGTGCGCCCTTCTACCTGGGTTTGGAATGTCGCTAGTAAATAGCGTGAACATGAGGGGAGCTAGCACGGAGCCCTGAGGGACTCCTGCACGGATGGGGCGGGGAGAGGAAAGTGCTCCTTCAATGCGATAGCGGAATACGCGGTTCGATAGATAGTCTCGTAAGATGAGTACGAGACGATCCGGCACACCGAGTTGGTACAGCTTGTATAATAAGCCGTTGTGCCAGACTTTATCGAATGCTTTCGCAATATCGAAGAATACTGCACCCGTCAGAGAGCCGCGTTGGAAACCATCGCTTATGAACTCAATGATGCGGTGGGCCTGATGCACGCTAGAATGCTCAGTTCGAAAGCCGAACTGTTCGTTGGGGATGAGGCCCTTGGTCTCAGCGAAGTCTCTGAGACGCTTATAAATAAGCCTCTCATAGATTTTTCCGAGAACCTTGAGCAAACTGATGGGACGGTAGCTAGAGGGCTCGGTACTGGGTTTACCGGGCTTTCTGATACCTATGACTGTAGCTTCTTTCCACGACTGGGGAAAGAAGTTGTTGCTTAGGGCCCCATTGAAGATGGTGGTCAGAAGCATTATCAGGTGGGCAGGGAATAGTTGGATCACCCTATTGGTGAGTCCATCTGAACCGGGAGCTTTACGAGCTTTAAGACCTTTGATAATGTCATGCACTTCGTCTGGAGCGACGGGAGGCAGTGGACAATCAGGGTCATCGACGGGAGGGAGAGAGGCTCTACGTTCGACTTCAGCGTCGACCTTTAGGAGGTGAGCTTGGTCTACTGGCAGGGAGCTGGGTGAGCATTGGGCCTCGAGGGTGTCGGCCAGGCATTCTGCCTTTTCAACGTCCTCAAAGGCTATGGTCTTGTCGGGACGGGTCAGGGGGGGCATGGAGGAAGATTGAGGGGATCTGAGTTTCCTCTGAAGTTCCCAAAATGCCAGATGGTTGGGCTCTAGTTCGCCGAGCATCTTGTCCCAGCCCGCGTCACGCAGCTCCTGTATGCGTGTCTTTACAGATCTCTGTAAATAGCGCATATGGGCTTTGTTTGCGGGGCAGGGGAAGCTGCTGTAGGCACGGACGGCCGCGTTCTTCTCAGTCAGTAATGCACGCACATCGTCCGGCAAGCTCCAGTGACGGTCGTCCGTCGCTGGAACCTCCCTTGAACATTCGTTCAGGACGGTTTGTACGTGATTTGTGAGTGAGTCGATCGCGGACGTCGTGTCTGCGATAGAGTTGAACAGGTCGGGAATAGAGTCTAACTGAGGGGACGTGTTGGATTTCAGCTGGGTGCTTACTTTCTTCCAGTCCGTGATCCTCTTAGTGATAGGGGGAGCGTTGGGGTCGCGGAGACCTATGCGGGGGTCTAATCTCATGACTACCGGACGGTGATCAGAGTCGAGCTCATTTACAGTTTCTATTGAGTCTAGTCTTAGGTTGACGTTCTTAAGGAGCGCCACATCTAAGATATCAGGGGCGTGATTTACGTTAACCGGAAAGTGAGTGGGAGTCATCGGAGCGATGACATCAAAGGTCAGGGAGTGGGAGAGGTCGAACAAGTGTCGGCCTCTTGTGGTGGTTACCGAACTATTCCAGGAGGGATGTTTGGCATTGAAATCGCCCGCTAAAATGAGCGAGTTACTCATAGTGAGTAGAATCGAGAGGTCGTCAGAGAGGAGTTGGAAATTCTCCGAAGTATTAGCGGGGGGGAGATAGACCGACACGAGAGTGATCGGCTCGTGGCCTGACATGCCTAGGCGGCAGGCCGAAACTTCTAATCGTGAGAGGGGAGGAGGGTCAATTGGGATGCAGTGAAGCTGCTTTTTGTAGTAAATCAGGGTACCTCCTCTATGGCATCGTGACCTATCGTTGCGAACTATCCGGTAGTTAGCTATTGATGGGTTACGATTGCAAGGTTTTAGGAAAGTCTCTTGGACTAAGAGAACATCTATTTGATGATCGCGGAGGAACGCCGCTATCTCTTCGCGTTGATTTTTAATGCCGTTTGCATTGAAGTAGCCTATTATTAGGGATCGCGGTTTGAACCTAGCTAAGACCGTATTATCCATAATGGGGTTTAGTAGCGAGGGAGGTTAGGGCTTGCGTAATATCGGGATACGCATTGTAGATGGCCTGGATCTGGAGGAGATTACCATGAGCCGCAAGGATTTCGTTGGCCATTGTCTTTGCGCGAGGGGAGACGAAGGCCAAGAAGGTTGACGTAATTACGTTGAACGAGTCAACGGAGACGTTGGGGCTAGCCACGGGAGTGGATTGAGAGGGACGCGTAGCTTTAGGAGCGGACGTGGGTTTCGCGGGGGGCGCGGCGGGCGCCGTAGGCGCAGAGGGCGCAGGGGTTGCAGAGGGCGCAGGGGGCGCGGGTGGCGCGGCGGCGCGAATTCGGGGATCCATAAGGCGGGGGAGGGGAGCGGGGGGGAGGGGGAGGGAAATTTACAAATTGAGAGGGCACCATGGCAGGGAAAGACTGCTGGTGGTGGAGGTAACTCCACGGACTAGGCCTCTGAGGGCTTAGTCGTTGGGGCAAATGGGATGAGGGAATCCTATAAGAGGAGGGAGCTTCCCTTTGCTGGCGGGCGTCGAAACGCTTGGCCAGTTTGGGAGAAGAGGCCTTAGGGGCTTTGGGGCAACCGCGGTAGTTGGCCGGGTGGCCTTGTTTGCCGCATAGAACGCAGCTGGGGAGGTCGGTACAAAGGGAACGATCCTTTGGACGGGGGCAATCGGAAGTGCCGTGCTCACCTAGGCACTTGACGCATCTAGGTGTAGCATGGCAGTTCCTTTGCGAGTGACCATAAAGCTGGCAGCGGTGGCATTGACCGACAATGCCACTCTTATGGGGTTTCTCAATTTCGAACCCTGTGAGCTTGCACAGGGAACGAATTTGGAAGATCGGGTGGTGGCCCTCTACGGGCGGGCAGATGACAAGGACCATGTCGTATGACTCTCCGCCTCTAGAGCGGTGCATGCGATGGACCTCATCTACGGGGACTTTCTGTGACTGAAGGTCATCAAGAATATCAGATGCTGGGATTTCGCGTGGGATACGTTTTATTACTACGCGGATCTGCTTTTCCTCTGGGAGTGAGTAGGTGTGGTATGACACACCTCTCATTCTCAGAAGTCGGGTTAGTTCCCTATAGTCGCGTGACGTAGGGACGGAGACTTTGATACCCTGTTGGGTATTTCGGGCGCTAGAGAAGTTTATTTTGTGGTCGACACACCATTTCGATATGTCGGTCCACTTCGCCTTGTCCTGAATGAACAAGGGTGGCGGGAGAGGGATCTTTTTGGCGTTAGGCGCGGGGGTGTCCTTCGCGGAGAATGACGCAATCGGACGAACGGTGGAGGGGGAAGCTACTGTAGCGCAGCTAGCGGATGACGTAATCGGAAGAGAGGTGGAGGGGGAAGCTACTATAGCGCAAGTCGCGGGGGTAGCGAGGGTGATTTTAATAGACGGTACCACAGGTGCGGGTGACGAGGGAGCAGAGTCTAAGTCCTCAAGCGCAACGACCTTGCTGGCTTGGGTCGAGCTCTGCTTCTTGTTCTTCCTCTTCCTACCCTTTCCTTGGACGGTTGTGAAACCATCGTCGGATTGGGAGGAGGATGAGGAAGAAGAAGAAGCGGTGGACTCTGCTTCGTCGTCGTCCGAACCATAGGGGTACGGGGTAGTGGGCCGCTTTGAGGAAGCGGCGCTGATGGGAGCATCAGTGTCCATTGACTCTGACGGACTAAGGGGTCGGGATGGCTCTGTAGCCGGGGGGGTTTCTAGGGCATCGCTAAAGTTAGCGATGCTATTGTCAGAGGGACATGTCTGGGACTCAGACTCAGCTTGGAGCTTGGCGAACCGTGCTCCATACTTGGTCTTCAGGGCGGGCTCTTCTTCGAGAACACCCTGGAAGAACTTGATAAAGAGCGCTAGGCACTTTACCGGGTCCTTCATACTGACGGGGGAGAGAGAGACTTTACGCGGAAATCTTTCCTAACTTCCTAATAATCCTAACTCCCCGGTGGGTATGCCGGGGATGTGTAATCCCTCCCTGTCGGGTGTAGACAGGGAGGATGTGTGCCTATGGGTGAGCCCTAAGCTTGCTTTTGCCCGTTGCCTATCTTATTGTGCAACGGGGTCCTATCCAGTCTAGTGTGAAGGGTATCGATATACCCGACCACGCTAGGTGAGTCGCTGTGGAGGCAAAACTGTCACCAGTGCCGACTAGGAGACCCCCCAAGGCCGAACACTGGGACCCGGCCAATTGACTGCCTAACCCTGAAGGGGATCGGCGGGTGTGATTGGGTCAACACCCCCTCGGTTTCGTTGGCACCGTAAGGTATCCACCGAGGACCACGAAACTGTGGTTTTGCCCGGAAGGGGCCAAAAATTGCCTCGACGAACGTTTTGAACGACAATCTTAAAGAAAGTCGATATTAATTGTGTCTTGAAAAAGACCCCAATTAATAGACGTGATGGTAGTCGGGTGACTACGGAGACGACTCGGGAACCACCAAGGAACGCTTAAGCCGGAAAATCGGGAACTCTTGTACACAGCAGCGCAGCGCAACACGACCGTCCGCCACCGGTGCCGGGCGCAGAGTGTTGTGTGTTTATTAAAAATAAAAAGTTATTGCTATTAACCCAAAACCATTAAAATTTTGATAATTTTCAACAGGGCTCATAAGTTTGACTTGTAGACACCCGCTAAACGACGGCCGTCCGCGTCCCATGTAAATAACCCGGTAAAATTCCCCATTGAAAAAAAAATTAAGCGATTTTTTTTTCTTCTTTACTTTTATTTACGATACCTAACAACACCCTCACGGATTGGACCGGGTATTTTTACATGTTGTAGATAGATAGTAAGTAGCTGTTGTCAAAATTGGCATTTATGCATTTATGTGCGTGAAATAACCCAAATTCATGTTACTAACAAAATATTGACAGCCTCGTTGGTCTAGTGGTCACAAGCGCTACTGCTGTGCATGAGGTCCTGAGTTCGATTCTCTGGTCGAGCAAACTATTATTGGGTTTTTCCAACAGGAATTTCTCAGTAACAGCCCGGAATCTCCAATTGTGCCCGGTTGAAGGTAATAGGCTCGCCCCCTATTACATGGGACTTAAAAAAAAACTGGCGAAATGTGGGTGTACTATGGGTACACCTCTGCCCAAACCTTCGGGGAAACAAGGCGTCATGTTATGTATTAAATCAATATTGCTCAGTTTTTGTTTCCTATGTAAGCGGAGATTGATTAATCCATCAATCCTATCCAATACTATTAAATGAGCAATAGTTGTATATATATATTTGTAATGAACCTCTCGAAAACGGCTTTAACGATTTCGATTAAAGTTGGCGAAAAATCGATCTACATAAGATCTCATATCTGGAAAAATTCGTTTTCTCCGTATTTTCACCCGAGTAGAGCTCGGTCGCCCAAAGTTCAGAACAAGATGGCTACCTTAGAATAATGACTTGGCAGCATGGAATTAGTATGTACTATACATGGAATTAGGATGAACTTTCTTATACTACGAAATGAGCATTCTCTATTTTCACCCGAGCAGAGCTCGGTCGCCCAGGTACTGTTTACAAAAGCAAGAAAAGCCATTCGTTTCTGTTGTAACACTTCACTAATAATTAAAACATGGCATATCACAAGGGCAATCATAATTAATTTAGAAATAAATCAAAACAACATACATCAACATCAAATTATGCTAGAAAGAAATTAAACAAAACTTCACTGCCACATCCAGTGTAACTTGGACCTTATTTCGCTACAGTACACTCTCCGTCATTTACACAAGTAAAATTTCTCGCCTGCCGAGAGGACACACAAACCAACTTTGAACTTCCTATTTCTTGTGTTTATTCAAAGTCAAATCATATATTTCAAATAGGCCCTCGTATGGCACTTTTGAACGTCAAAATATTGATCACCATATGCCTAACCTTTTCCTAACTATGTTAGGGTCGGCTTCCAGACTAATCATGCAACTAATACCAGTACTTTACATGGAGCGACTGCCTATCTGACCTCCACAACCCAGTTTCTGGGTAACACGATACCCTTTGGTAAGACTGGTTATCAGACTTTCGAGCTTCTGACTACCCGTAACGACTGCCAACTTGCAAGCTTAACGTGCTTTCTTGCTGGATTATGGAAGGTCACCCATCCACAGACCGACCTCGGTAGGAGTTGCTTAACCTTGAAGATCGTCCCGTGTGGCAGTTATTAGTTAGCCACGAGCTTTTCCTGCTCCTCTTTCTTGTTTTTATAGATATAACTAACCTCGAAAATCTGCTTTGCTAGTTAGCAGCTTTATAATCTAAAACCAAGCAGCCAGTTTTCTTCAACATAGAATGAGAATTTCCAAAGATACGAGTCTCGTAGGTAGAAACTCACCAAGCGATTTTCGCACTTAATGTTTATTCTCAAGCGAGGAACAAAAACTCACCTTCGATTGTTTTAACGACACTCGTAAGGATATATTTTCGAACTAAGATTACAAAATTCGAAATACGATTTTTTGTTTACACGGATGCTTCCAAATTCAAAAGCGAGGCGGTTCACGCTTCTCAGCCGTACTTACTGTTTACACGCGTCAACTTTTTATCTCCTTTTAGTATTCGCCTGTACTGAAACTTTCCTTGTGTAAATGAGCCTTAGTTAACGCAAATTAACATGTTTTATATTTTTTTTGTTTTATATTTTATTGGGGTTAAAAACTGAAAGCTCATAACAGGTGGCAGCACAGTTGTACGTCTTTAAACCGCCATTTTTGTGTTTATGTTTACTTTTGTGTCGATCACGATCACAAATTATATGAAAACTTGATAAATATGTATGAGACTTGGAGTGTAGCACTATTAAAAGACGAGCTAAGGACAGGGGAAGCATCTACCACTGCTTGATAAAAAAGCAGCTTTAGTGGAAAAGTCAATAAATTATGAACGTTTTATAATTTATAGGTTATTTTGTGTCTGTTGAATATAAGTTCGTTTTTTGTTAAAGACTGGAGGCGTACGATGGAAATAACCTGATCAGAGTTGAAAACCAACTCGGGTATGATCTTCCTGACTGAAAAACCTCAGAGACAGCACTTCTAGCACTGATCTAATATGATAATATAAACACACACATACTTTACTATAATATTACATCACTAGTGCCTGTATGTAATGAAAGCAGACTTAGTTTTCTTGGGAGCATCACCTATAAACCACTTTCTCCAATAAAAAGCTTAAAGGATAGCACATCGTCTCGACGAAATATCGGATTCCATTTTATTTTTTCGGAGAGCTTTCTCCGACAGTTTTCTTCTTATAACATCTTTGGCAAATACATGGATCCCCGTATTTTTGCAGTGAACAGCTGCGCAACTGGGCTCAATAATTAATTATGCGTAAAAGAAGTCGCTTGTTTACAAAAAATGTATGGCTAGCTGTCAAATTATTAGACTCTAGAGATCAGCGCCATCTGAAATGAGCAAGTGGCAGTTTTTAACCCCATTCAATAACCTAATCATATTTTATCTGTATTTTGTGTTGAAACTTAATTTATTACATGCAACATTAGTTTATAGACTTTGAGTAAAAGTCTATGGTTGGGCTCTGTCTTTGTCTATGACTCGGGAAAAAGGAGTCCAACCGGTCATTATAATTAATTCATTTATTCAATTTTGCGCAGAAGTACTCCTCAAACATTGTTCAAGTTACTGTCAATTGTGTATGGTTAATACTTTATATCAAGATAACAAAAGAAAGTCATTAGTTTTTCATTTGCCACCATTGTTCACATTCAAAATTCCGGTTGCAATTCGAACCCGACAACCGGAGTGAATAGCCTTTATAATTAATGCTCCAGGGTGTGGAAGGTCAATGTTGCTGGTCAGTGTTAAGTAAAGCATTATGTTAATCACGCAACAAGTTGCCACGACGGGGTTCGTCTGTAAAGCCCCTGGATAAAAGAAATATTCTCTCATTTTATACGGTGGGAAGAGCGAGTGTAAGATTAATGTCATGGTTGGCCGAAGCTTTTAAGGATTTAGCTTGCCCAGTCATGTTTTAATTGTCGCTATTTTTTTTATTACAAATCTTGCTATGTAAGTATATGAATGCATTTAATTTTAAATAAGGATGGATTGGAAAACGTTTTCCGAACTGCAACCATTTTTTTTTAGGTGGGAAATTATCAAATAACTTCTCCCGCTCTGGGCGGAGCGGGAGGGCGTATCAGACTCTTACTGACTAAAACCCACCCGTGTTCCTTCGGTTGCCCTGTTGCCGGGGGCCACGATCTCCCTTTCGGTTTTCTTCGCACCCTCAGCAGGCATCGGCCCTAACAGACCCCGTTAATTCTGCTGACATCTCTTTGAGGCGCGCGTGGAACACAACGCGCCGTCGACCCGGGCCTGGTCCTTATCGGACGCGAGCTACCCATTGCTCACCGTCCGCAAGCCCGCGCCTATGGTGGCCGGAAGGCCTGCTGACTGCCACGTCATGGTAACCCTGAGCAGGTGAGGAAAAGGGCTCCGATCTCTCAGAGTGCCTTTCCCATGCAACGATTTTGGTACACACTAAGTAATATTGGAATTTTCTGCAAGAAAACGTACAAAGTGGCAAATTATATTAGCTAGCTAGACTCCGCAGACGATAAGAGTATCGGTATCTAAACATGATACAATAAAAAATAAATTAATTTAATCAACCGCAGGTAGTATATTGAGGAGCTTGTGGCTAAGTAATAACAACCGCACGGGTCGATCCATCAGGTTAAGCTAGGTTTGCCGGAGTTGGTCCGTGAATGGGTGACCATCTTTATATACCCACACTCCTCCGTGCCTTGGAAAGCACGTTAAGACGCTGGTTCCGGCTGTCATTCGTGGATTTTTGACAGTCATTACGGTTCGTCAGAAACCCGAAAGTCTAACAACCAGTCTTACAAAGGGGTATCGTATTGCCCAGTTACTGGGTTGTGGAGGTCAGATAGGCAAAGTACTAATATTCAGCTTCTTCCGGTTAGACTGCAAGCCGGCCCCAACACAGTTGGGAAAAGGCTAAGCAGATTGGTTGAACTGCACATAGTGTATTCACTTGATATATTACTACGCCAAAAAAAAAAAAAAACGCCAAAAACCAAAAAAACCAGCGTCAAAATACCAGCGCTGCGAAATTTTTTTTTAATGTCGCAGCATATGCTGGTGATAGGAGCCTTTTGGCATCGTACAGGACTTTCTGTTATTATTTTAATTTGTTTTTAATTTTTTTATTAATGTTTTAATGAGTGTGTTTTAGTTTAATTTGTGATTTCCTGTGCGAGTCTCAATAAATACTTTTTCATTCTTTCTTTCTTTTCTAAATATCAGTTTATAAAAATAATCTAAACTCGATAAAACAAACACAAAAACAATTGGTGGCACTCCGGGAGTGCCGACAGAAGTGAAAACTTGAACAAGATCGCCTTGGTGGAAGAAATATACTTGTATAAAACATTGTTCCGTAAAGTTATCTAAATAAAGAGCAGAATCGCATTTACAAAAAAAAAAAACCTCTTCACAAAAACCCAAATCTTTACAGTAAAAATACTTGCATAGAACATTGATCCGTAACATGATATAAATAAAAAGCACAATCGCGTTTACAAAACCTTTAAAGTAAAAATAGTTGCATCGCGCAATCGCTTTTACAAAATGAGGTGTTGTCACAGTGTCGCGAAATGAGTGGTTTAGTCCCATCTCAAAAATGCCCAACGAGCCTAAAGAAGTTTTCACTTCAAAATACTCAACTCACACTTCAAGTAACATCACTAGAAGCTCGTTGACCCCAAAAAAAAATTAACTAATGTTTTTTATTTTGTCTTATAAGTTTCGCTCACTAATTTTATTTAACCCTGTATTGCCTGGTACAATAGGCTCGCCTCCTTTTATGAGAAACCTAAAATCTGCCAAATATGATTATACCTACCAATCCCTTTGAAGATGAAACTATTCCTATACTATTTCCTTCCCAAATACACGAAATATTCGTAAAGAAATTCACGGTACATTTCAAGCTCGAGCCCGGGGCGAAAATCTCCATCCAAAAATAAAACAAAAGGGTTTCTCCCACTCTTTTCCACGGAACCCTATTGGATACGTGTTCTGAATATTGGATTAGGTTCAAAACAATACTTTTATTCGCCCCGCGTGATAAATTGAGCTAGACACGTCATTGCGGCCGAAATCTTGGAGGATAAAACGTTTTTATGAAGATGACAGGGTTTTTGGGATAGATTTGGGATATCTGTATTAATCATTGATATAAAGAAAGAAAGAAAGAAAGAAAAAATGTTTATTTGCGGTAAACATGACGCAAAAAAAAAAGTTTTAAATACATAAATGAGAAAAAGTTGGGGAAGCATGCGTCACATCCAAACAAATCGGCTATCGCTCAGCATTATACTACGACCCTATGCAAGACAGAGCCCCAGCGCTGGTTTTCAGCGACAGCCGGCGCCGACGTAATGACGTCGACCGGTGCAGCAAACAAATATTTAGACGGTGTACCAGTACAGCGTACTTAATAATTTATTAAAATTAAAATGTGATTCAATATATTAAATAGATGTAAAAAACAAAAAGAAATGGACATACTTTATTTTAAGTTACGAGAATATCATTCTCAAAAAAGAAATATAAATCTAACTATTTAATATATATATATCTAAATCTTGTAATAGACTAATTCGCAATTTGGAAATATGATATTACAGTGTTAATGTTATTGATCTAAGGCTTATCCACTCTGAAATGCATGCCCGAATTTTACGCACATGTGTAAGTGGAGGCTCCCTAAATTGTATATTAATTTGCATTCATATTCTGAAAAAGTCACGCATACAATCAAAATGGAACTTTAGTAAATGATTTATTGGATTTTTTTCTTTCCATTTATAGAACAGTTACGTAATCAGAACATTTTCGCTCGATTAATTTTTTATTCGAATCTCATGGCTTTTTAAAGATTATTTGAAACAAAAACAAAATTACTCGGGTTTTGATGTCTAACATAATTATTTACAGTAATAAAATACAATTTCTCTAGATCGAGTATTACTTTAGTTATAAATGAAATAAGAATTGAGACTTACGACATTTAGTTCCGTGCTTGAACACGACCAAAGAGCGCACGGGATATTCAACTTTATTACTGATGTGTTAGCGTTTAGCACATAGTGGAGTGATGAGGTGCATGGGGGCGGAGTTTGCGTTGAAATTGTCTTTGGAGTGCCTGATCTTAATGCGATAGTGGGGTGCGTCATTTCAGCGTGGACAACCTATACTTGCTCGGCACTGACAAGCCACTTTGCCTAAAAATGATAAAGTGAAGGTTTTATTGCGCAAATTGAACCAGAACCAACTTGCACTGGGGAAACAGAAAACATTAAGTTTATAAAACTTTAACGGTCAAAGAATCAGCGAGCGAAATCAAACTGGCTTGTGCATTAGAAAAACTTTATAGATTTGACCTATCATTGTTTTCTTATAATGAAAATAAAGAGTTTTCCCAATCAGTGCACAGTTGATGAAAATACATACAGACAAAAATAGAACCTCGTCCTTTTTTGAAGTCGGTTAAAAAAGCGAGAATATGTCCCCATTTTTCGAAAACTTCCGAGCAAAGCCGAAGACCGTCGTAAGTGTTCGTTACCTTCGTTCCTAGGGTTAATGTTTTCTGTCAGTGTAGTGAGGATGTTGATAAATATACTGTTTGTATTGCTTCGCCCACGCTAGACGTAAGTGGACGTAAACAGACAGTTAACGTCCAGTGTACTGGACGTCAACTGTCCGTTTTACTACATTGTTGGCTGCTTTTATGAGTTTGTTCTTTGCAATTTAGTTTTTAAACTTAAGTCTGTACTGACTTACCAGGTTCATACAGAATCTTAATAAGCGGGTATAAGCAAATCTATCAGGGATGACATTTTTCTTTTTATAACCCTAATGCTCATCATCCATAAACACCTAAGAGATTTTATGAGCCCACTGGAGAAAAGATAATCATTTTTCCATTCAACGGCCCCTTAATATACAACGTGTTACAAAAACCCTGTCCGATCCGTGAGGGTGTTGCTAAGAATCGTTCGAGTCTATTTATGTTTTATTTTTATTTTTTTTATTTAAATGTTTTTCTGAAATTGTTATTGTTTTAATAATTTTCTTAGTTTTAATGTTGTATTTTCTGTGCGTGTCCCAAATAAAAATATTTTCTTTCTTTCTTTCTTTCATGTGGTAATTTTCAGGAAAAAAGAAAAATTAAATTCGATTAATTTTCAATGGGGAATTTTAACGGGCTTTTACATGAGGCGCGGGCGGCTGTCGTTTAGCGGGTGTCTACAAGTCATAACTTATGACCCCTGTTGAAAATTTGCCTATTTTTTATGGAATCGGCATAATTTTGGTAATAAAAATGTGAGTTTTAAATAACAACAAATAAAAAAACGTATCATTATTATTGAAAATAAAATTCAATAATAATGATACGTTTTTTTATTACTTTTTGCTAATATTATTGTAGTCCCTATGTGCTCTTTTCGGATCGGACAGAGTTTTCTTAATATAACATAAAACACATAACATCACGCCTTGTTTCCCCGAAGGGTTGGGCAGAGGTGTCCCTGTAGCAGGTTCACCCACATTTCGCCAGTTATGTTTTAAGACCCATGTAATAGGGGGCGAGCCTATTGCCATCAACCGGGCACAAATCCAGACTCCGGGCTGCTACTGAGAATTTTCAGATAGAAAAACCCAATAACATAACATACACACATACACACACATACACACATACACACACACACACACACATACATACATATTTCTTAATATATTGTATAATATAATTGATGTTTCTTAAGAATTATGAGGTCATCAGATTTCTGTCAGCAGACAAAATATGTAGATCAGAGGACATCATAGGACACTTGGTCACTGAAAGGTTTTAGATTAAAATACATAAAATTCAGTTTGCCAGAAAAAACTGTGGGCTAGAAATGGATTTAGATTTTTGTCTGTACCGATGTGCAAGGGCTGAAAACTTGCAGATTATTCTATTGATTTACAAAATATGTAAAAAGAACCCTATCTTATCCGAAAGGAGCACATAGGTACTGCAATAACTTTAGCAAAAAGTAATAAAAAATCTTATTATTATTGAAAATGAAAAAGTTATTGCTATTTTCACCAAAAAAAACGCGTGCGGTCGGGGGACCCCCGTCAGGAACGAAGTTCTTTCTCACGTATGAATTAAAACAAAACAACAAAACAATTTTTTTGCAACTGCCATCTTGGATTTACATTTTGACCTCATAACTGCTCTAGCACCCTCGAAAACCATGAAAACGATACCCACGATGAAACATTTAAAAAATTTCAGAGCCGCCATCTTGGATTTCCATTTTGACCAAATTCTTAATTTCTCTCTCTCTCCGGCATGCAGTGTGCTCGGGCTGATGTGTACAATTTTATCCCACGACACTTTAATCACTTTATTCTTTTCTTTTGTTTTTTCCGCCGGCGCTCTCTCTTTCCTTCTCATTGAATTAGAAGAAGACAGTCGCAAGTATTAACATTTTTTAGCGTGACGATTTCTGAAAGTTTACAAGCTGCGTTAAAGAACTTCGTTCCAAAAGCAAATTTTTAACAGGGGTCATAACATAAGTTATGACTTGTAGACACCCGCTAAACAACAGCCGCCCGCGTCCCATATAAAAACCCAGTAAAATTCCCCATTCAAAAAAAAGTGGCGTATTTTTTGTTCTTGTATCCTGATACTACCACATTTATAGACTCTCAGTACGATACTTAACAACACCCTCCCGGATCTGAAAGGGTTTTTTTAAATGTTGTATTCAGTATACGGTACTAAGATATTAGTAGCAGTGGAGACAAAGTTTATACCTTATCTTCTAATATTATAATATATATTATAATACACTCGAGAGCAATGAATCCGGGTCACTTAAAGAATCCTAAAAATCTCGGAAACTAAAAATGCTAGGTTAATGCAATAAATTGTATTTAATAGAGAATGTAATACTCCTTAAATGAAGGTATTAAAACTTCTTAGTTATTGTAAAGTTATATCATAAAAAAATCAAATTTGAAAAAGGGCCACTTTCGAAGATGGAACTACGAAATTACAGTATTTGGTTTTGCTTTTGTTTGTAATCTGTCATTTATGTGGGTACATAAACCATGTTGATAGTGCTCTATATTCATTATTCAAGCTGAAATTATGTCGCTTACGCCTGAAGAATGCACCAGAATACTTACAATGCTGGAAACCGGCCGGAGTCAGCGCGATACAGCCAGGACTGTCGGTGTGTCGCTGTCAACAGTACAAAGAGTTCTCCGACGTTACGAAGAAACTGGTTCTAACCTACGCAGACCAGGAACGGGCAGAACCAGGTGTACCACAGCACGAGAAGACCGATACTTGGTGAACACCATGCTTCGAAATCGCTTTCTCACAGGAACTGAACTCACAAATCAGTTTCGACGCCTCGGAGGAAGTAACCCAAGTGCATGGACAGTAAGACGTCGGCTTGCTGAATCTAACTTAAAACCCCTTAGACCTGCAAACGGCCCTAAACTGGAGCGTGGGCATCGTATTTCAAGACTAAGATATGCCCAGAGCCACGTAAATTGGAGTATTGAAGATTGGTCAAAAGTTATGTTCTCCGACGAATCAAAATTTATGCTCTACAAGCACGATGGAAGACACAGAGTGTATCGAAGACCAGGGGAAAGATTCAAGCAAGCATGCATCGAAGAAAAAGTAGCCTACGGTGGTGGGTCTGTACTTGTGTGGGCCGGAATTTCTTCTGAAAGTCGCACAGAGCTGGTGATCATAGAAAACGGCTCTTTAACTAGCGTAAGTATGTGGAAGAAATCCTCAATGATCACGTTGGTCCATTTATGGTCAATTTAGGTGAGGATGCTATATTTATGCATGACAATGCCCGACCTCATACAGGTAGGATTGTGAATGACTACCTTCAAGAGATGAACATTACTAGTATGGAGTGGCCAGCGCGCAGCCCGGATATCAACCCGATCGAGCATGCTTGGGACGAGCTAGGCAGATGCGTAAAACAACGAAACCCTCCCCCAATCACGCTTCGTGAGCTCAAAATTGCTCTCACAGAGGAATAGGAGAATATTCCCCAAAATCGTATAAGGAACTTGGTGTACAGCATGCCAAACCGCGTAAACGCAGTAATGGAAGCACGAGGAGGCAATACGAAGTATTAAAATTCAAGAAAATCGTAATAAAGTTCAAAAATTTCATGTTTCCTATTTTTGTTTTAAGGAGAGATCAGCAGTTTTTTTCTTTATGTAATTTTGTGTTAATAAAATGTATGGTGATTCATATTTTTTTTACTTTCATTTAAGGAGTATTACATTGTCTATTAAATACAATTTATTGCATTAACCTATCATTTTTAGTTTCCGAGATTTTTAACATTCTTTAAGTGACCCGGATACATTGCTCTCGAGTGTATAAATGCGAATATATAAAAGCGAAAGGTCACTCACTCACTCACTCATTTATCACGAAATATCGTAAACCACTTGACGAATAAAGATGAAATTTGGCAGAAAGGTAGTTTATAGTTAATAGACATCCGCTAAGAAAGGGTTTCTGGAAATTCGGCCTATAAGGGGGTGAAAAGGGGGGATTTTGTTTGTATGAAAAATCTTATTCCTTGAGTTAATAAACTTGAAACTTGGCACGAATCTATGTAAATTACAAAGTTCCTCATTTATAGTTTTTCCAAACTAAAGTAGGATTGGGAGGTGTCAAAGTTTGTATGGAATAATTTTAACGCGCGGTCTGATTAACTCGAAACTCAGTATTTATACTTAAGGCTGAAAATAAACAAAAACGTATATCAGAGATTCAACGGGGTGAAAATAGGTATTAATTTTTACAGGGGAGAATTTTATTGTGTGGCTTGGTTAACTTGAAAATTGGTATAAATAATCAATGAGTCACATAATGGAAAAGTCACTGTAGACTTTTCAAAAATTATTATCACGCTATTTGTTATGGGGAATGAGCAATATTACAATAAGTTCGTATTCTTCTATAATTTACCGCAAATTCTAAAAAGGCTAGCCTAAAGGTTTGAATATTGCAGATAGTTACAGATTTAAATCTTTAAGAGATTACCATCACGCTACAGCTTTATGAATCTAAGCAGTCAATCATAACATATATAGGGTGGATTTTGAGATGGGGCAATAAAAATTTGGCAAGAAGATAAATAGCATCCTAGGGTTATGTCTTACCCTAGGATGCCATTTATCTTCTACTTTTTGTCTTAAAAAGAATCCTAAAGGGGGTGATATATAGGGGATGAAAATTTTCTCGCCAAACTTCATGTTGCTAGGTCAACGGGAAAGACCACATAGCCTTTGTTTTATTTGCGAGTGCCAACATAAATATGCCAGTATAATGAAATGGCCATATTTTTTTTTTTCTCTTTTCATTTTATTTGTTTAAATTTTATTCTATTTTACTTGGTACATTACTTTTACCACTATATTTGTCATTGAAGAGCGGGGCCTCTTAGCACAGGTATATTTTTTACTTAAAAGGAGGTTCCTATGTAAGATTCACTGTAAAAGTTGTACAAGTTTCTGCAATAAACCTTTTTATTTTTATTATTATTTTTTATGAACTGCCTCGTTGGTCTAGTGGTCGCAAAGCGCTACTGCTGAGTATGAGGTCCTGGGTTCGATTCCCGGGTCGGACAAGGTGTTATTGGGTTTTTCCATCTGGAATTTCTCAGTAGCAGCCCGGAGTCTGGATTTGTGCCCGGTTGATGGCTATAGGCTCGCCCCCTATTACAAGGGACTTAAACATAACTGGCGAAATGTGGGTGTACTATAGCTACACCTCTGCCTAACCCTTCGGGGAATACAGGCGTGATGTTATATGTTATGTATTATTTTTTATTTTATTGCGTTGACATGGAAGTTTGATTTTCTTTACAGCTCCAAGGGACCGTAGATCTAAGGTTTTGATATCTATTTCAACTTGATGCCTCCACGCGTTTCTGAGAAAAAGGGTCTTGACAGACAACGAAGTCATCCTTTAACAGTTTCAATTTTTCATTTTGAGTACGGAACCCTAAAACAGATATATTATCTGCCTGTTACCTTTTCATGCCGTAACGGCTGAACGTATTTAGATGAAAGGCATACGGATAGGTCATAAGCTGAATGAATTCCGGTAGCATATTCCTGTGGGATATTTTCCAACATCCACACGAGCGAAGCCGCGGGCAAAAGCTAGTTACTCATATAAATACCCCAATAAATACTTTTTCTTTCTTTCTTTTCTTTATATAACTTCTAAAGCTTCATTTAATAACTAAAATAACACAACCTGCCAACAGAGAGCTCAAAACAACTTCAAAAACAAAGAAACAAATAACATAATTAAAGCTCCAGGCAACATTTAAGTCTTCAACATTGAAGTCAGTGCAGACTTCGAACATAATTCCCGCTCAAGCGGCCATTTTACTTGTGGTCACAGAACATTATACGCGGACCGCGCTCAGTCATAAATCATATCTTTATATTGCTGGTGCACGGAGTTAGAGAAAATGGAATAATCGCTGGAAAAATTGGTTTAAGTTAAACTGAACTGCCGTTAACTGAATTTACTGAAGGGTATTGAAAGAGGAAGAGCAAAATAAATAATTTAATGTTAATTAATTCAGCTATAAGGTGAGATGGATAGAGCAGTGGTAGCGCAGTGGCAACGGCCCCGACTTAAGACTCTTGCAAACTGGCGCGGCTTTAATGATAAATGATTTTATTTCTGTAAATAGGTTTGTACAAACACTTTTACACGTCAATCATATTTTAAAAAACTAGATGAGGTCGGCGTTTCCTATCTGACTACTCTGAGAAGAAAGGCCGAAACAAACTCAGAGGTCACAGCCTCTTTTAAAGCCCAGACATAATCTTGGTCAGATCATGTGAAGACCATGTAGATTGGTGTCTGTGTCGAGTGGAGTGGTCTTTTGAGGAAAGCATCACACAGATTGAGAGAGCCTGTCCAGTCAGTGCACGAATTTGTCAGTTATCGTGCAGCTCAACTCAGAATTTAAGGAGCTCAACGATTTGACGAACAATACCAAAAAAAGGATATTTGGGTCGGCCACATAAATAACTCAAACTGTCAGACCATAATTAGAACTAACTGAGGAAAAATTAAAAACAAAACAAAAGGGAATGACCTACGTAGTCTTCACATTCACAATAATTAAAATAATATAATACTTTAAAAGCCTTTATTCATGTCATTGCTTATCGTTCGATGCGACACCGGTGATTGTTCTACTATGAAGTTTTCTTAGATTTTTTTTGTTGAGTTGGGTGGCGCTGTCGCGTCGCGCCTGTTTGCGGGACCCTGTACGAGACCCTTCACGACCCTTTACGGTCGTGGGTTCGAACCCAGGAAGTTGCTTTACTTTGTGTAAATCATTTCATCACCACTGCTCGCAAAACAGTAAAGGAAAACATCGTGGGGAAACCTTACATGTCCTAGAAGCAAAAATTGAAGACATGTGACCAACTCGCACGGGCCCGCGTGGTAAATTACAGCTCACTTCCCTCTCGAAGGGAGGAGACCTGTGTCCCAGCAGTGGGAACATTATTTGCTAATTATACAAAAGCATAAGCTAAGGTGAGATATCTGATCAAAACAGTAGATATATTTAACAAAAAATAAGAAACGTAGCACAAAAGAAAACAAAATATAATTCTAGTTAGGTAATTTCTACTAGCAAATGGCAATGCAGGTTTTAACATTATAAAGTATTTCTGCTAACGTCTTCATTGAAGCTTCATATCTTTATGAATGAGTTCACGTCAATACATCTGCCCACGCTTACCCATTGTACACTTTTGCTGTTCATCTATATTAAGGTTTCGTGAAAAGCACTCATAGATACCTTTTGCAACTTGGAAAGCTCATAAATATTATATTATCTTTAAAATAATAAATCAACATTTTTAATTGTGTGTGTTCAGAAAACCCTTAATAATAATTTTATACAAAACAAGTTTTATGAAAAGTCACTAATGCTTTTCGAAAACAAATTCTGTTATACAAAACGACTTATCTCAATAATTTGCACCTCACGTGCAAAGCTGAAAATAAATGCCAGCTTTGTCAAAGCAAATGTACTTTTAAATACTTACTTTGCTCTCGTTTTTAATATTTTAAAGAAACATTTTAAAAGGGATTTTGTCTGAACCCGTGACTGACCTCATTACGTTAATGGTTTTTTTTTGGATCCCTGTACACACAAATGACTGGATTCATTTTAATGTGTGTGTGTTATGTGTGTGTGTGTGTGTGTGTGTGTGTGTGTGTGTGTGTGTGTGTGTGTGTGTGTGTGTGTGTGTGTGTGGGTGTGGGTGTGTGGGTGTGTGTGTGCGTGGTGTGTGGTGTGTGTTAAAGGTATAGATTTTATAACTCATACAAGAAAAAAATCTTTCATCACAACATCGCGTCATTATTGTTGAGCTAAACTAAGCCTTTTGTGTGTTAGGGTTAGGGCCAAAGAAAAGGACACCTAAGGATTTCAATAAAACGTGTATTTTCCTTTTCTTTGTATATTTGAAGGTGTATGTTTTGCTAATATTACGTGAAATGTGTGATCCCACACGTCAAAAAAAAAATTGTCCAGTCACCATGGGAAAGAATTTTAGTGAAGTGGTAACGGCAGACGCGAATAGTAAAAATAATAATTATGAGTGAGAATGAAAAAGACTATAGTGTTGAAGTTAGAACGATTTGTTTTTGCTATACTCCAACAAAAAGAATTCGCTTAAGAAACTGTTCTTAAGAACCTCCTCGTTCAAAGTCCAGGACGTATTTTTATTTTCGTGGTTATTGAAAAACCTGATGACAGAGTTTTAAAGCGGCCCTTGGTCCTCTAACTTGGCTTCACATGCCGTCGAGAAATATCTCTCAGGCAGGTTTCCTCACAATGTTTTCCTTCACCGTTTTTGAAGCAAGTGATAATTATACAATACGCACATGAATCCAAAAAGTCAGAGGTGCGTGCCCTGGGTTCGAACTCTAGAGTTTTGACCTGGCAGTCCGACATTCACACCTCTAGGCTATCACTGCTCTTGACGTATTGAAATTCAAGTAAAGAACCGTTTCCAGTAACTAACAACTTTAATTCTTTGTTCTTCGTTCCCTTCAACTTTAGTCTGAAATTAGATCAATACCTTGTAAACTATCGAAATTTCTATATTTAGACCGTACTGCTATGGCTTTCATGCTCTTGTTTGTGGGTATTTTGACCCACAAGGGTATTATTGACCCTTACCTATTTAGTCACGTAGAAAAACTCCAAGCATAGCCCTCTCCATTGCCCTTTGGGCGACTTTTAGCCTTCTGGTAAGGCCCATTGTGAGCGACTACGTTTCAGTACCATAGGTCATCACTGGCAACACGCACTGGTCAAAGACTTTCGTCTTGAGACACTGTGGTATGTGGGACGAGAAGATATTGCGTACCTTCCCGAACGCTGTCCAGCCGAGTCGGATCCGACGATTGACCGCTTTCTCGAAGTTGGACCTACCTAGCTGGACAGTTTGTCCTAGGTAAACATACTCGTCCACAACTTCGTCTCCGATCTTCATGAGAGTGGGTGTCACATGGGCATCTTTGATTTCGAATCAGAAATGAAGAGATCCGCAGCAGAACCAAGATAACCGACTTAGCCCGATGAATTTCCAAACTTAAGTGGCAATGGGCAGGGCACGTTGTTCGCAGAACAGATGGCCGATAGAGCCGAAGGTTCTGGAGTGCCGACCGCATACCGGCAGACATAGCGTTGGAAGGCCTCCCACAAGATGGGCCGATGACCGCAGAAAACCGCTGGCTGCCGAAAGCACAAAATCAGTCGAAGTGGCGGTGCTTGGGGGAGGCCTATGTCCAGCAATGGACCTCTTTCGGCTGAAATCATGAGGATGAACTATTTAGAACGCGGTGTGAAATTCGGTCTGGAGGGCTATTAGTAATTTTCTAATAATTTCATCTTCTTGTAAAGACCTCTTTAGTTAAAATGTCACCATGAAGACTACGGTGAATTGAGTTTGAAGTGAGCTAAGTCAATAAGTGTCAATCCCGATTAAGTGGAATCTCCCTTTAAACGAGGTATACGACGAGGTTCCAGTTACTGGAGTCACACCGCAACGTCAACTTCAAGTCGATTGTGGTGCGAGTACCGAATTGTTATCTGTCTGTCGTCATGGAAGAAGACTTTTGACCGCAGGACGTGGTGTTCCGTCGCTTCCGCGGACAAGCACCACAGGACGGCAACCTACCTACCCTACCTATCCTACCTACCTACCCTACTTACCCTACCTACCCTACCTACCCTACCTACCTACCCTACCTACTTACTCTACCTACCCTACCTATCCTACCTACCTACCCTACCTAAAACCTCACGGAGCCCGAGACCTTTCCAACGAATGCACAACTGTGGAAATCGGTTCGTGCGTTCTGGAGTTATAGCGTCAGGAAGGAAAACCCGACTTATTTTTATATGGTGGATGTATCTTTAGGTTAAGGTATTTTTAGTACCACCAGAGGTACGGCCAGGGGTACGGTGGGTCTGCAGTGTTCTATGGGCCTGTGTCGCCTAAAATAAATGGTATTATTATTTTAAGCTCATTTCACCTAAGTTTTACGACGAGATTTTTTCAGAAGGGAACAGCTGAAATCTCCAATTAAAGTGAACCGCTGTATACAGGGTCAAAATAAATTAGCTAGCAAAACTACACAGACGTGATGGGTAGGTATCAATATGTAAACATGATAACACAAAAGAACATTTTTTTTTTGGATCTTCAACCAACAATAACAACACAATACAACAACAACACAACTTAACAATTTTTTTGGGAGTTTTTAGTGTAGTTACCTTGATTTTTTTTATCGGTATCGATATATAACAAAAAAAAAACTATTTTGTCAACTCATACTTCAAGTAACTACACTACTGGCAGTCGTTGATCCCAGACAAAAATCCACAAACATTCTTCTTTTTTTTCTTTTATTACGTTTCGCTACCTAATTTAATTTGACCCTCTATAAAAAGTATCGCTTTTAGGATTCCGTAGTCAAACAAGGATCCCTCATTCGCCATGTCTATCTGTCTGTCCGTAGATCTGTCTGTCTTAGCCATTTTATTGTGAATGAAAACAAGTTCATTGATAGTAGAACGCAAGAATAACAATTTCTATCCATTGATATTCCGAGTAAAAATAACAAAAGACTTGTTTATTTTGATGTAGGTAAGAGTTTCGGCCCATTAATAAATTGTTTCTTTGTTGTCGGAATAATTAACTTTTTATATCGTGTTACTGTTTAATGGAATAAAAACTTTTACAAAGGAACACGATCGGTCAATCAAAAGTTCACTCACACACACAAGTTATTCTTTCGGCATTTATTTAATCGAACCTGTAATATTTCCCATTTTGAACTCCTAAAAATATTATTAAACACTAATATTATTGTTCCTCTTTTTGTGAAACTGAAATAATTCCTATTTAGGGTCTTAAAAATACTAAATAGCCAAGTAACTGCGACCAACTTGGATGTAGCGCTCGCCGGCCGCTTCCGCGGCACAGTTCGCTTCGCTCGCTCGGCTCGTGCACGATTTGTCACAGTTCCAACCTACTCAACCCGTTTAGTTGGGGCTACCCTAGTTTAGTTACTGTGACCTAACTGTGAGAAAAGGCCAAAAGTTAAAAAGAATTTATTATTTTTAAAAAAAAGTGTGCCTTATTAGAAACGCATTTTTTTTTTGAGCATCATTTAAATATTTCCGATTCCTTTTTATCACAAATACGTTGTTTGTGCAACGGTCCCGAAGAAAATAATTTTGAAGTACACAGAGGTATACCTCTAACAAGATGGATGAATTGTGTCAAAGATGATAAGGGAAGGAAGGGAAGTAAACACTAACGGGCTGCGCAAACGTGGACACTTTTGTGTCTTGTATCGGATACAAGCTACCAATGAATATTTGATTTCGATATAACCAGTATGAAATCAGCCACCCCCTGCGCAGACGTAAACATTTTTTTTTTGACACATACTCTGTGCCGATCAAAAAGTGTTCGATGTCAGTAACTGGAAACTAAAAGTCGTCAGTTGAAGACACAAGCAACATTAACAAATTTCCAAACATTCATACGGCGCTGCGCACAGCAACTATGGTTTCCTGTGGTGCGCCGTATCGGTTACAGGCAACCGGCGACTGTGTCCGATTGCCGCTACCAGACACAGCAACTACGGTTTCCAGTGATGGTGTGCCGTGGCGGTAGCAAAAAGTGTCTACGTTTGCGCAGCCCTTTAGACGGTGGTTAAAAGATGTTTCAGACCCCGAATAGAATATACTTAAATAAGGGCAGATAAATCATGATATAGGTTAGGTCAGTGTTTTTGCTTACCGTAAAGCTCCACAGCTGCCCACGGTTAAGGTGCGCAGGTGAGCTTAGCTTTGCTTTGTGTAAAAATGTAGGGGGGACCGCCCACTGCGACTAGAGTTGACAACCCTACTATACAGGGTGGCAGGGACATCGACGCGAAAACTTTTACCATGGATTTAGTACATGATTCTGAACCCTGCTGCGTTGAAATTGTTAAAATTCGGTTATTTAAAAAAAAAAACAGCCGTTTCATATAAAAGTGCAATACCTACACGGTCAAAATTTATGGAACAGCAGATTTTTTTTAAAATAACCGACGAAAAGTTTCAAGGCAGGAGGGTTCAGAATCATGTACTGAATGAATCCATGGTAACAGTTGTCGCCTCAATGTCCTTGCCACCCTGTATAATATAGTATCCTGCTATATTAGAGGCCTTAATACTATTATATTTCCAGAAAAAGAAATAATAGGCGAAACATTTTCGATCAAAAATGTTTTTTTTAGTCTAAATTCTCTTATTTGAAAATACTAAATAGCCAAGTAACTGCGACCAACTTGGATGTAGCAGCTGATCTCAGTTCTAACCTCACCTAACCCAATTGGTCAGGGTATTCTAGCGTAGTTACTACGATCAATTCGGCTCGCGCGTGGTTGGCCACAGTTTTAGCCTAACCTAACCCGCTTGGTCAAAGCACCCTATAGCTTAGTTACTGCGACCAACTCTGAGAAAAGGCCAGAAATTTAAGAAGAAGCTCATTTATTACAAAAAAGTGTGAAAAGAAGAGAATGAGTGTGAGTTTGTTGTAACCTTAGATATAAGAATGAATATATTTCTATGGTTGTGACGGTGTATGTGTGTGAGTGTGTGTATGTGTGTAGAAGGCCAAAACGTTTGTATAGGTTCAATAATAATTTGAAAAAGCGTACATCATTTAAAGGTCACTAAGTTTTTAGAGGACCCGTTTAATATTTTTCATATTTCTCTTTTATTAAGCACATCGTATGGCTGTCTTTCGTGGATCTTTGACAGTCGTTACAAGTCGTCAGAAAACCGAAAGTCTGACAACCAGTCTTAGCAAGGGGTATCGTATAAAGGCTCCTACAAACAGGCGCGACACGCGACGCGACACAAAGGTACGTCGCGTCGCGCTACAAGCGGTGTCTTTGTGTCGCGTCGCGTGTCGCGCCTGTTTGTAGGAGCCTTTACCCAGTAACTGGCTTGTAGATGTCAAATCTGGTAGTCAGCTGCATCCGGTTAGACTGGAAGCCGACCCCAACATAGTTAGAAAAAGGCTAGGCAGATTGATTAAGCACATCGCATCGTTTTACTAACCATTTTTGCTTGCCTAGTTACCAACCCATCTGTTTTCTTACAAAATCCCTCTTCAATCGTCTGTCTTATCCTTGACCTAATTACGGCCTCCAGAAGGATTTTATTACGATCTTTATTGAAGTGTGATTGAGGAATAAACAAACAAATTGACGGATCAAAGATTAATCGATCAGAGAACAGCTGAGGATAGATTCTATGGACTATATAATTATATTAGTTATTTATGTAATTATAATAAGGGATGTTAAAACAAGAATGTGGGTTTATCACATGACTTTTAATACCTAATTATATACAGTTCCACAAAAGACTTTATCTACACCTTGCTCGATAACGAGGTGCCAGCAGTTGTTGCAGCTGAGCACGTAGCTTTAAATTCCCGACTAATAATCATGATCAAAACTTTGATCCAGCCCATCCCATCCTTGATGTCCTCCCTCCGGTTGGCGCCCTAAGCCGAGGTTCGTACCCCGCAAGGGGTGCCCTTAGCGAGCGTTCACCTAGTTTTAATTACCATAATTGAATAACCCCTGGCTGGAGGTTTTAAGTGTAGTAGCTTCAGGCACCCACAGAAACCCGATCTCAGAGGTCATCTGTAGTTGACATCTGAGATCATGTCCGAAAGTCATGATCTCAGAGGTCAACTACCCTACCCAAAAAAAACCCATGATATGAATCCTCTATAAAAGGTTCTGAAACCATTGTGTGTTTGTAATTCTAGATCAAAAATAAAATAAAAAAACCACGAAATTCAATACAAGTGCACGTATGTCTTATCATATCATCCCCATACTAAGTGGGAAAAAATACGTATTATTGAAGCTAACTCAAAAACTACATAAGCAAAGTTACTAAAATTTATATGGGACTACCTCTGAAGATACCTTCCAAACTAAAAAAGAATCATCAAAATAAATTCATAATTGCAGGAGTAATCGCGTAACAAACGTACAAAAAGATAAGTGGTGGCACTCTGGGAGTGCCGACAGAAGTGAAAACTTGAATAAGATCGCCTTGGTGGAAGAAAAATACTTGTATAGAACATTGGTCCATAACTTTATTTAAATAAATGATAAATGATAAATGATTTTATTTCTGTAAATAGGTTTGAACAAACACTTTTACACGTCAATCATATTTTAAAAACTAGATGAGGTCGGCGTTTCCTATCTGACTACTCTGAGAAGAAAGGCCGAAACAAACTCAGAGTTCACAGTCTCTTTTAAAGTCCAGACATAATCTTGGTCAGATCATGTGAAGACCATGTAGATTGGTGTCTGAAGTGGTCTTTTGAGGAAAGCATCACACAGATTGAGAGGGCCTGTCCAGTCAGTGCACGCATTTGTCAGTTATCGTGCAGCTCAACACAGAATTAAGGAGCTCAACGATTCGACGAACAATACCAAAGAAAGGACATTTGGGTAGGCCGCATAAATTACTCAAACTGTCAGACTATAATTAGAACTAAGTGAGAAAAAATTAAAAACAAAAAGAAAAAGGAATGACCCAAATAAATAAAGAGCACAATCGCGTTTACAATAAAAAAAATACTTCCGAAACCTTTAAAGTAGAAATACTTGCATAGAACATTGATCCGTAATGTAATATAAATAAAGAGGACAATCGCGTTTACATAAATGAGGTGTCATCACAGTGTCGCGAAATCAATGGTTTAACCCATCTCAAAAATACCCAACGCGCCTAAAGAAGTTTTCACTTTAAAAAAAAACCTAAAGTGAGCTATCATTCCATCTGATGCTAGGCATTGACACTATTGATAACTCACTTCAAGGTCACTTCACCCAAGTTTTCAGGGTGAAATTTTTACAGAATACTAACTATGTTCATAATGTCACTCGGCAAATCTCGTATTTCGTCAGTCGTCGGATTTCTATCAGTTGCCTTTTGCACTTGGTGCAGATCGGACGCTCTCAATTGACTTGTGACTTGGAAGCATATAGAATTCTTAATACTCTTTTAAGTTAATGTAATTTATTTAAAAAAATGGGAGGAAAGCCGCTGAAGTCGCAGGCAGGACGGATAGGAAAATAGTTTTACAGCTCTATATCGTTCACACAGAAATCTAAACAAAACAACCAGAAAGTACTTAGTTCTGAATTCAAATTATTTTACACGATAAATCTAATAATTGATGGACATAGTAAATAGCCTTCGTTTGTATTCGGAAATCCGATGATACCCGAGGCACATTAAGAGAATAGGAATACTGTACACTAGCTAAAAGTGAGCTATCATTCCACGTGATGCTATGGATTGACGAATTTTTCACTGTAAAATTTTAAGAATAGATCAGCTGGTGTAGAAATAAAATTATACTATTTTTAAATATAAGAAAAGTCAGAATCTCTGGGTAACAGTTGTTGCCATTCTTACGGCCCGCGGTTTCACCCTCATAAATCTCAATCCCATGGGAATATCAGGATTAAAAGTATATTTTGTCCTAACCTAAGTCCATGGTCTACTTTTGAGCCAAATTTCATTCAAATCCGTTCAGCCATTTTAGCATGAAAGCGTAACAAAAAAACACACAAAAAATCAAATATTTTTAGTTTATTACAATATTTTTATTAGTTTAGATACTTTCACCGTACTTTTCCTACAACGATGATGATTAAAAATAAACCCTCCATTCAATATTCTTATAAATTCTCCCCCAACTTTTTGATAAGTATAAGCCTACCTATACATACTGTGCATCCAAATATTTTTGGGGGCGAGCGAAACGCAGTAAGAATACTAATAACCCTTAGTGAATGGGATCCTCCTAACTTATCCGTATCAAAGGCAATTTGTTGCCAAGTTTAACAACATTATTTCCCAAAATAGTTCTCGTCAAGAGTGGTGTAATTCAATATTGTATTGATAAAGGGGAAACTTGCTAACTTGAGAGGGCTTGGGTTTGATATTAGCGGCGGTGACCTCTCGCGTCCGGCCCTGGTTCAGGCTATGGTACGGAGCGAGAGGAAATGGGAGGCCATCACCTCCTTCTGCAAAGCAGTAATGCTCGTGAGGGAGAGGCAAATTTCGCGCTCTCACGCCCCAACCGCCGCAGGAGACGCCCTGGGTGTCGGGAGTCGCAGGCGGATTCCCGGCCCCCGTAGGCGCGGGCTTGCGGTCGGTTAGCAATGACATAAGCTAATTTGAATATAAAACTACGCGGTAAAAATTGCGGAAATCATCCCATGGGAACGAACTCCCGGGATAAAAAGTATCCCATGCGTATATTAATTCATTGAATTAAGGCGACGAAGATAACCGCCTTTAATGATTTTATACTGAAGATCACGTCTAAACGAGTAGTGTTAATGATTTGGAAAAAATATATATTAAATTAGAACATTTTCTTATTATCTTAATATAGGAATATTTTAGATTATATTTATATTACATAGTGATATTAATTTGCAAAGTTATGTCTAACGAGGATAAAAAACTGAGAATCACGCAAAATCTATCAAGCGTATTTTTCTGATAAGTATTGATATTTTAGTATACGTGTTTTATTAAAATACCTTTTGTTTTATGTATAATAAATTAATAATGTGGCTAATTTGGGACAGCACTCCTTGATGGGCGAGTCCTATTACTGGCTGGAAGTACGATGCGTAGCGTGATAACCAGTCAAGGTCACTGGCATATATCTGCGTCTTAAGCAAGTTGAACGGGAACTCAAGAGATCTTAAAGCAATTTATTATACCTACTAGAGTCCCATTCAACTTGGGTACACCTATTACAAATACGTTTCAGGTTAGTCTTTGGATCAGGACGATTATTAATGATACCTGTATACCAGTGTTAATTACGTCTCAGGTGACAAAGTGAAGCCATCAGTCCATGTTGTTAAACTGGCATTTGATAAGTATCTTCCTTGTGAGTAAAAACCCTATAACACTGCCCCACCTGGGAATCGAACCCAGGATCTCATGCTCAGCAGTAGCGCTTGCGACAACTATACCAACGAGGGAGTCAATACAAATAAAAATGGAATAATAAAAGTTCAAACAGCTTTCGAAGTTCAAAACATCAAAATGATCTGCTTGTCATTCATAAATCCACTAGAAATATAGATTTATATTTCCATAAAGATATTTACATAAAAATAAAAGAAAAAAAAATCCATCTTTTCAAATCTGAATTCCCTTTTCAAAAACAATCATTCAAATCCGATCGGTTCTCAAGTTCTTTATTCAAAAGCGTTCGGTGTTTATCGTTGGTGATCGGATGTAGTCGGCTACCAATCCGTCGGCGGATATTGAGTCAGACAGGAAAGGCGCTTTCCAATCGGCTTTTTCTGTTCGATTTTATAGGTATTTCCTTGGCTGTAAGCGAAAAATATTGTTTGCTTTAGTCCTTCAATTGGCTGTCTGTTCAAATATATTTTAGGTTCCTTTATTGCGTTACCGAAGCAATTTAATCAACTTTTAAACAGATTGTTGTGTGACTATGTGATAACAGCCACACGGGTCGATCCATCAGGTTAAGCTACGCTTGCCGCGGTTGATACGTGGTGTATTATGCGAATTGTAATGGCAAGTGTAGCTTAACCTTCGATCGTCCCGTACGGCTGCTATATTTAGCCACAATTGCTCATTATGTATCATAGCTTGAATTTATCAGATGAAAAATTAATTAAAATAACTTGATTAAACATTAAACTCTTTATAATATTGTTAAGAGGCTGACAACACCTCAAACGCGCTCACTGTCGGACTGCATATAAAATAAAGAGAAGCGCAATGACAACGCTGGTAATTTATTGCAAAATATGAAACAATTATCTATTTACAAAAAAACTACTGATTGGACAAAAAAAATTAAAACATTATTACGTTAATATGTTTCTTGTAGAATAATCTGACAAAAAAACAGAATGATTGCATATATATTAACATGGTTTTTAATAGTTAAAAGAAATTTTTAGAGGTATATTCGTGATTTTTTTTTCTGTCGTATCAAATTAGTTATAAGTTATTGTGTTTTCAACACAGTACCTAACAAGCCCGAAAAACATTAGATTTTTTTCTGATTTTATTTACTGCAGTAAATCATATAAAAGTATATGATTTACTGCAGTAAATAAAATCAGAGGCATTATAAAACTTGCGTTTAACTCATGTAGTCCACTTAATAAATAGATAGGTACTCGTACCAAAATATCAATATCTCGGGCAAAGAACCGAGATAAAGCACACAATGCGGGTAGTATCAGCTCTTTGCAGATGAATCGGAAACCAATGGAGTGTGCTACTTTAAACATGAGGGTTAATGATGCTTGCACTTTTATCAAAGGGTAATTTAAAATGTATGGAATAAATATTGTTTGATGCGATTTTTAAAAGACTGTATCATTAGTCTAGTGTTCGCAAGCGCTGGTACTCCTAAACATGAGGTCCTGGGTTCGATTCCCGGGTCGGGCAAAGGGTTATTAGGTTTTTTCATCTGGAATTATCACCCATAGAAATGAATTACCTCTTAAAACTAAGTTAATGTTATGTGCGAAATCGTTCGAATTACGTTTACACCGTGCATTCATGCTACGTCCACAAACACATCTCTAACCAAAATGTTCTCTGAAAACTTCACTTTCTTGTACATTTAAGTTAATCAGCAAGACTACCTGAGAAATGGGACTGAAGAAAATAAATACATACATACATACATAAACTCACGCCCTCTCCTCATGGGGGTAGGCAGAAACTACAGAACGCCACCTGCTACGATCCTTACATACTCCATGTGCCTCGGTTACGTTCATACATCTGGTCATACACGCATGCCGATTGCGAATACTTCACACCTGACGGTTCTGAAGAACATCACCAATAAGATCACTATTTACGTCCTTGGCCTAGGGCGTCCCCTCCCCGCGTTTCCACTCACATCTGCCATGAAAGTAAAGTGCCTGCTAAATGATCGCCAACGGCGTCCCAACAGAAGTGGTTGGTGGTTTACAACCGTGTAGTTGGTGGTTTACGACTAAATTTCAAACAGCTCTGCCTGTCAACCAAGGTCACCTCTGTCGGGGATGTGGTTGGCAGACGTGTAGCAGGCCCTTAAGTATTTTCGAGGAAAACGGAACCTAAATATAATTTAACATAAAAGTCAGAATCCTAATTAAGAATTCATAAAATCACACCAAGGTAAAAAAAAAGTCATATTTCACCAAAAAAATGGGCAACAAGTTAGAATTACAATTAAGCGTCTCTCTTCATAATTAATGGTTTGAGCTAGCTATCTCGACTGCTAATTAAATTAGAATTTATACAATAAGACGTACCTATCCAATTAATTTCGTACCAAGTAATTGTAGGCGAAACTGTGTAGAATTAACTGTTTGAGAAACTTTTAATTATGTAGCAGGTGTGTATTTCAGGCACAAATAACACGAGCATGTAATCCAGTATAAGAGCGTGTATTTTGAAAGTGGGCAACGTCAAAAATACCTGTCAAATATTTTGCTGTTTCGATTATTTTGGCAATATTACTGTATGGAAATATAAAATATGGCTTACTAGTCAACCAATATTTTGATTATGAAATGCAATAAATCAGGGACTTGAAAAGGAAATTAATTTCGTTCCGTTACACTAAATGTTGTCTTATAACGCTCCAAAGTTTGTAACGATACTAAAACCTAAAAATATCAATAACGTTACAGGATAAAATAACGTTACGTTAAAAACGTTATAGGATATCGTTTTTGTAGAACAACATTTTAAATAACGTTATAGGTATCAGTTACATTATGCTTATATCCGCTTGTAATAACGTTACAGATTCATTTGTATAATGATATTCTTAAGAAATTTTCCCGCTGACCATCGCTCCGTTGTCGCCCACCACCCCCGTTACGGCGGCCGGCGGCCGGCTGGTGGTAAGCCACCGCCGTATTTAAAGATTAAGTTCGTTCAAGATGTGCATCTTTTACAGACAGTGTTGTGAATGAATAATTGTTACCTACTTACCTACTTTTATATTTATGTGAAAGTGTCATCTTCACTTTTCTTTTTTGGCAATGTTGCGTATCCAAATGAATAACGTAATTATTTTGCTATACCGATATATTAATAACGATATATTGTTATTAAACAGTTTAAGATTTCGTTCCGTTTGTTAGTATCGTTATAGCCAACGAATTAATTTTGTTGCAATCCTGGTGGTACGGTACAAATTATCGTTACCGTAACTTCGCGTAACGTTATTTTGAGTAACGTTTCAAGTCCCTGCAATAATTAATATCTGGACACCGAATATTTCGTTTTAGATGTAAAAAAGTATTTGGAAACTTTCCAAATGCCTTTTTTACACAAAAAACGGTTACAACAACAAATTGAGTGTTATAATTGCAATTCATTATTAATATTCTAGTTCACTAGTTACCGATATTTCGTATTTCCATACAGTAATATTGCCAAATTAATCAAAACAGGTAAATGTTTGACAGCTTTTTGTGACGTTGCCAACTTTTAGAACAAACCCTCTTAAGGTAGATCCGCAATGGTAGCCCGCGAAATTCAAAATTTCTTACGTTTTTTTGCTATTTGCAGAACAATAACAGAAACAAAACTAACTTAGAAAGATGTATTGATGATTCTAATAATTCTGTAAAAACATATTTATTATGGTCGCGAATCATATTTTAATCAAGATAAAAACTGACACTGACTTACAAATTGCAAAAAACGTAAGAAAATTTGATACGCGGGCTACCACAGCGGATGCTCCTTAAGGAGGATGCGCTAAGTTAGCCGGCCGCGAATCATATTAAGATTAACATATAACATGATACTGACCTGCAAATTGCAAAAAAGTTAAGAAAATTTGAATTTCACGGGCTTCCTTGAAGCTTTCGCCTTAAGGTTGAACTAGTCGCGAACTCGCACTCACTGGTGGGCGTGGCCTAAAAGCACGCTGTCTCACCTCGCATCGTGTCCGACAGAGATATTATCAGTGATGAGCAGTTTAGACGCTAGTCTACATGCACAACGTCTAGTTCGCACGCACAGAAACACCATTCCGAACTATTTTAGTAAAACGAGCGCGTAATAAATTGCGAAAAGTCCTTTAAAAAATCAAGTTTTATGAAATACCACAGCATAAATCAATTACAAATAAAATTTATTGAACTCCTCGATAATTGAACTTTGTCGGTGTCGACTTTGTTTTGAAGATTTTATACTTCTTTTATTACTTATTTACGCCTTAAGTTGCGTTAAAACTAACATGAAAAACGAATCTTTGTTGTCTCATAACTTTTGAATGGCTTTTATTTTAGTATTCTATTTCCGCACAGATAAAATTAATAATGAGACAAAACAATGTCATGTTTTTTGTTTTTGGATGTACAATGTCAAACAGTGGAGTAAACCCCCCCCAAAATTTGTATGCAAAAAATATCAACTATTAGTTCCACCTTAATTTACACCGCTAAGATGGTGGATGAATTTAAGCAAAAATGTGGCAAAACGCGTGTGAAACTATGCTCCATCGCACTTAGCAAGTTTAAATGTTTCTAAATTTATACCTCATCATTCTCCTGGCCATATCCCAATTTATTTGAGGTCGACGCAATACTGTTTCTTCCATATTCCTCTATTAGCCGCCATCATGGTAGTCACTCCCTTTCTAGCCATATCATTTTTCACACAGTCCATACATCGTTTCTTTGGTGTTCCCCTACTCTTATAGCCATCCACATTCATACTCAAAACTTTCCTCACGACATTTTCCTCATTCCTCCGCATCACATGCCCATACAATGACAACCAATTTCCACAAACTTTTCAGTCACCGGTGACACTTCCTAAAATTATACCAATACGTGTGACTGCAATGTTGCCATAATAATGTGAAAATTCGCCGCGTTTTTCCGCATAAATTTGTCTCTACTCTGAAAGTGAGTGACCACAGTTATGTTCCATTCGTTTTCAAACATATTGTTTGTACCAGACTCAACACAAAATGTGGCATAAGTATTTTATGCAAAAAGTAATCTGAAGAAATAAAATACTTAGGTACATCGCTGTCCCCGGCGAATAAAATGGTAATCATAAAAACCATTTTTTTCTGGAAAAATAAAAAAAAACAGTTTTTTGTGAACTCATATACATAGCGGAATTGTTAAAAATAAAAAAAAGACCGTGACGTATATCGATGTATGGGAGAACATGTTTTTCAACCACGATAGAGGTAGGAAGTGTCAACTCCATCAACCTTTTTTTTTATTATGCCATGCCGTTTAGATGTGATTCCGATATCCAATTTTCAGAATTAACAATTTCATTTCATTTTATAGCAGATAGGCTTTAGAACTTTTTTTAAGAGGTTATTATCGTGAAAGTGAAACTTTTGTGCGATCGTTACGGATTCAGAGAAAAGCGGCTAATCTGATGAAACTGAATTGTCCATGACCTTGGCAACCCGAAAAACTGCCATCAGCGCCCTCTGCCGCCACTTTGCAACACAACAGCGAGTTCAATATTTATATTGAACTTTTGGTCGCTTCATCGTAAACATTCTGTCGCATAAACAGGGTGAGCACAACGGTTGTTAGCCCACTCATATGTAAACATAGGGATGTCCTTTGTTTTTTAGACAAAAGTAGTTTTTGGTGTTTAAATGAGATCGTTAAAAAGGTATTTAATTAATCCAGTGAGAATAGCAATAAAGACTTTGTGTAAGGTTTTCTATTTCTATCTCAAACATTTGCAGGCAAACTCCTTTATGTGGGTGACGGAAAACCAGTCGACCTGTTTGCTAACCTTTTAAGAACTCTTTCAATTCATACCCACTATAATTTATAATTTATAATTTTTATAATTTATAATTTAATTCCTAATTTATAATGACATCCTCATTTTCACAAGATGTTAATTCGAAATATTTTCGTAAAGCTACGATTTCCTAGGAAAGCGGTGACTACTCATGTAGTATCCGCAATTTACCGGCGAATGACGTCACTGAAACGTTGATTATGAAAGTAAGTTGGTGGTTTTCCGAGAGAACGTTGCTGACACCGTAAAGAAAACCCTCACCGTACTCAGTCACAAGAAGTGTCCATACTGAGAAGAGTAAGCTCACACATTATTAAATAACGTTGCCATGACAAACAAGTGTAGTCACTGCGTTATTCTGTGTCGGAGGTGTCAAAACGAAACAGAAACGAGACTAGGTATCTTTTGACGCGGTAGGGTGAATTTAACAATTTAAATCTTTGCCGCTGTCATCATTTTCATAACAGCCGTCACTGCGGCCGTTAGTTGCGGCCACCACATTATTAAGAAACCATAGCTTTACTGATATTCCAAAAACTTATTGAACTTCTGACGCACGCTTTTTAAAATTAATAAACCTATAAAGACTTCTTAGGCTTCTAATGATGCACACTTTTTTAAATAAATGAGCTTTTTTTATCTTTCTGCCCTCTCACAGTTGGAGTTACCAACTAAGCTAGGATACCCCGACCAAATGGGTTAGGTTTTTATTATTTAAATAATAATTGTTTGATTCGCTTGTTTTTTCCTTTGAGTTGCGATTTTCTTTTTAACTGTTCTCATTTTTGGACAGTGCGATTTAATGCAGATACATACTGTCTTTTGCATATTTTGTTATGCACGATGGTGTTTTTATATATTTCGTGAAGTAATAAATTTTAACTATTGTTAGAAATAATAAATAAATAATTATATTTATGGCAGTGTAATATATATGGCAGTGTTTTATGTGCCGTTGAAGTTCTTGAACTAGCTCAAAATTTTAGTTGAATACAGCGTGGCGCTTTAATGGTGACATTAATTTAACACAAGTATACGGATTAGCGTTTTCTTTTTATGGAGATATTTTATTTTCATTAAATGTTATTATTTATTGATTTATTTTCAATTTTCTAAAATAGCATCTTGATGCAATGTAAATGACCCCTGCGCTACAGTTGTTAACACTACTTAACAACTGTAGCGCAGAGGTCATTTACATTGCATCAAGATGCTATTTCAAAGGTTATTTATCAATAGTACATTACTTCAGAGGGAAGAAAGTGACAGTTCCATACCGAGATTATGGCATTTGCGCCACGAGCTTGCGAGGGGCGCAAACCATTTGAGGTACCTATGGAACTGTACTTTATCCTGAGGTATGTATAGTGCTTTTTATTACACCTACGAGGAAAATTATGGACATAAATGCATAGAAATGTTTATATTTAGTTAAAAGTACAATTATTAAAAGTGCAGCTATTATAAGATGTTACATTTTGTCCGGGTATCTTGATATTTTGAGACATGTTTACATCTTGAGTTAGTTGAAGGCTTGAACAAGGCTGCGGTGATGAGCTACGAGGAACCACTAAGATCATAAGGTCATGCAGCCACTTCTTCCGTGATTCCGCGCGTTTTAATAACAAAAATAATTTCGTTTTTAATTTTCTGTATGCACCAAGGAGGTTGGTAACTGGTAAAAAAAACTGTATGTGGCCAGTAACAATTTACTTGAAATTTAATTAGTAGACAGTTAAAGTCTCTTGGCAGTATGACTGCTCAAATTAAAAAAAAAAGAAAAACCGGGTATGTAATGGAATTTCATACATACTTCCCACCCTTGGGTCGGAAGGATTTTCATACAAACTTCCATACCTTGGGATAAAAGGATTTGAAGGGCGGGATAAAGGCGTTTCTTCCCTCTAATTGGTATAATTAGTATGTATTTTCAGAGCAGGTGTGATAAAAAGGTTATTTACCGGGATCACGGATCATAACATCGCATCAATGAAAATAAAACGAATAACATGCAAAGAGAAGGCGAATTGTAGGAAAGAGAGAGCCCTATGTAGGCGAGCGTTTGAAAATTGTAATTTTGTATGTGTACATTACTTGAGATGTGATATTATGTAAATTATAGTAAAGTATGTGTGTATTTATATTATCATATTAGATCAGTGCTAGAAGTGCTATCTCAGAGGTTTTTTCAGTCAGGAAGATCATGCCCGAGTTGGTTTTCAACTCTGATCAGGTTATTTATATCGTACGCCTCCAACCTTTAACAAAAAACGAACTTAAAGTCAACAAACACAAAATAACCTACCAAATTATAAAACGTTCATTATTTATTGACTTTTCCACTAAAGCTGCTTTTTTACCAGTAGTAGACGCTTCCTCTGTCCTTAGCTCGTCTTTTAATAGTGCTGCACTCCAAGTCTCATACATATTTATCTAGTTTTACAAAACATTAAACACAACAATGGCGGTTAATAGACGTACAACTGTGCTGCCACCTGTTATGAGCATTCAGTTTTTAATTAACCTCATTCTTAGATAGTTTACTTTCCAGAGACAGCCCTGTGTACACAGTGAGTTGGAGTGAGCGTAGGCGAGTTCGATCATACTGTCACTTGAGCGAAATGGCAAGAAAATATTTGGATTTATGGTGGAGAAGGGTTGGAGTGGTTTACGTCAATGCTAGTGATGAGATTATGTGGGTGTCAGTTGTTGCGTTTTGTTAAGATATCCGGCATTAAACAAGGGGCCTAAGCATAAGTGTAATGTCGTATTTAAGGCAGAAATGCATCAAATGTCATTTCAGAATTGCTAACAGAAAACAACTTTCTTTTTTTTTTATAAATGAGGTTCTTTTCAAAATTTAATTTTTACACTTAATATTTTTTTCAAAATTTGAGAACATTGTTTTGTAGGAATGAATTTCGAAGTGGATTTGTCGTTTTTTTTTTTTTTCTGCTAGATCAATAACGTTTTGACAAACTTTTGTTTTCGCTGCATGTAAATTTCAATGTTACCAACCAAAAAATTTGTGTTCCGCCAAAAGTGGAATAGTCTAGTTTTGAAAAGAAACTCCTCAAATTAATGAGAAGAGAGTCTCAATTAAAATAGCAACCCTAATACTTTTAAATCTAAGATTATTTTCAAAACACATGAATTACCAACCTATTTCAACGTATAGGTATTCATTAATAAATAATCTACTCCCGTTTATTCCGCACAAAACTTTCAATATCACATCACTATAAAAGATAACAGACATCCATACCTGTTCCATCGAACAAGTATTTATCATAACAGTTATTTCCTTCAACTAAGTTGAACTAGACGCGCTTGGAACAACTGTGACAAGTAAATAAAGAACATAAAGACGTGTTGATACACGTCTTTATTCAAGGCTTCACAGTAGGTACATAATATCAACGATATTCTTCTGTATTAGATACAAACATGACATTGAGTGAAAGACAAGATAATTAAGAGCCTAATCCAGTAAAGATAGAAACCTAGAATTTCGAAGAAATGACTGTGACAAATCAAATCAAATATTTATTGCTGAGCATGTAAATACATTGCAAGATAGTTACCTAGATTTGTTCCATTGAATGACTTTTTCATGAAATCATGACATTTGAGAACAAATCTAACTTAGAGAGGTCTTATGATTTTAATAATTGTAATCCCAAATTACATTCATTTTAAAGCTGTAGTTTAAGAATTATTACAGGGCCAAGTTAATTAATTTTGTCACTGACATACTCACTCACTCATCGATCATCAAAATTCTAAGGTACTTAACAAACACACAAGCATCAAATTCTGATGACAATTAGTTTTTAGCCTATAAAGTAAGGAAAAATTAAAATATACAGCAATTTCAGTCCCTTTTTCTAGATATACAAACTGCATAAATAACTTTGTAATCGCATATTATATAAATAGGATTACAAAGTTACTTATGCGGATTTTTGTGGCTTTCGGCTTTCTGTGAGCCTATTGATTTTAATGTATCGAAAAACCTCATATCAAGTGATATGATGGACTGGATTTAACCGCGTGTAAGTTTATGTGTATATCAGCGTTTTAAAAATCCTTCGAAACTCGGGGGTTAAAGTTTGCGAATTCGCCGATAGCCGTTATAGTTTTTAAATATATTTTTTCTGTTATAATCTGTATTTTATATCATATTCTGGCTAAACTTTGTAGCCTCTTGGCAAGTTTTCATTGAATATGCTTGGAAACTTTTATGCTAACTTAATTTAAACTTGCCCTGTAAGTTGGTGAAAGAGTTGGCCAATGAATAATGTGTTCAGAATGGGCAAACAGGATTGTACAATGCATATTTTTTATGAAAACAGATATTGGTTATGAAGATCAAAATGATAATTAAGAAGCGCCTGAAAATGTTAGATTAAGGCTGCCTGACCATTGGAGAGGAGCGAGGCAGCGGAGCGGAGAAATGTGCCAGTGCGTGCAGAATTGTGTGCGGAGTTTAGATTCTCTTGGTTAATATTGCCACATTTCTCCGCTCCGCTGCCTCGCTCTGCTCCAGTGAAAAGGCAGCTTTAACATAGGGCTTTAAACCTGGACACTTCCCGTGACCCAAGAGCTGCTTATTACCTTGGCCAGAGGCTCTAAGCATTGCTATACAACATGGCCATGCCGCCAGTCTCTTGGGTACATTAGCAATCGACAGCGATGCGGATGAATTTTTCAACGCCATATTTTAGTTTGTGAACCGTTTTAGTTTAATTAATTAATTAATACCTGGAGGATACATCGAATAATAAAAGACCCTTCTTAAGTCAATCAATCTGCCTAGCATTTTCCCAACTATGCTGATGTCGGCTTCCAGTCTAAGCGGATACAGCTGAATATCAGTATTTTACATGGAGCGACTGCCTATCTGACCTCCACAATCCAGTAACTGGGTAATACGATACCCCTTGGTTGTCAGTCTTTCGAGCTTCTGACGACCCGTAACGACTGTCAAAGATTCACGAATGACAGCCAACGGCTTAACGTAGTTTCCGAAGCACGGAGGAGTCTTGGTATGTAAAGATGGTCACCCATCCACGGACCAACCCCGGCCAGTCGGATCGACCCGTGCGGCTGTTATTACTTAGTCACGAGCTCCTCAAAAGACCCTTCTTAGGTACCGACCTATTTAATTTACGTAATTAATCTTGAATCTTGTAAATATTGAGAAAGGTCTCACTCAATATTATTTAATTAAGTGCATCTCTTGTTTATTAAAAGTTAGTTTAGTTAAAAGGGTGTAAATAGCTGGCAAATATTTACCTGTTTTGATTAATTTGGCATTATTAACTAACGAACTAAAATATTGATTATGAAACGAAATAATTAATATCGTAACACCGAATATTTATTTTTAGATGTAAAAAAGTGTTTGGAAACTTTCCAGATGCCTTTTTTACACCTAAAACGGTTACATCATCAAATGCAGTGATATAATTGCAATTCATTATTAATTTTCTAGTTCGCTATTTAGCCACATTTCTTATTTCCATACAGTAATATTGCCACTAATTTGCGACGGGGCAACGTCGCAAATATTTCGCTATTTTGATTAATTTTCAGAATAAGCGCTCTTAAATTAAGTCGGTACCTGACCACAGTAGGACGTAGGTGCTATAAACTCTGCTGCCAGCCATTCTTGCGGTGACATTGACTTTAAAGTAAAGTAATTTAAAAAAAAACTGGTTAAGTGCATGTTGGACCACGCACAATGAAGAGTTCCGTAGTTAGGATGTATTTATCCCAAGAACAAACTTAACTTAGTAGTTGAGAAAAATGTTCTCCCATACATCGATATACGTCACGGTCAAATCTCCAACTGCAAATGTAAGTTTGTAATTGCATTTTTTTATGTGATAAAACTACAAATTGTCAATATTCGAACTTTTCCATTACCTGTGCTGTGAGACCTTGCTTCCTGCCAAATTTCATGATTCTAGGACAACGAGAAGTACGTAGTAGGTTTTGATTTCTGGCAGTGTAAAAATAATTGGCAGTATTTTTTTATTGCTTGAATTAGAAAATTGATTTTGTAGAGCTCCAAGGTAACATAGATTTACGTATTTGATATTAATTTCAACTTTATACCTCAACGCATTCCTGAGAAAATGGGCCTTGACAGACTGACGGACGGACAACGAAGTGATCCTATAAGGGTTCCATTTATTCCTTTTGAGGTACGGAACCCTAAAAAAACAAGATGTGTAAGATCTGACATTTAGTCGCTGACAGTACCAACCTCTTGGAAAATGGGTTAGTACCATCTGACGGCCAACTCTAGCACCGCACGCGCTCATTGGTCAAATCAAATAGCGCGCGCTTCCACGGCTTCCTGTTACTCAGATCCGTCCCTTTTCACGAAATCACTCCCACAAATTGCAGGAAAGTGAGAGAAAAGATGTTACACATCGAAAATACTTTATTCCCTTTTATTTTAATGATTTATCAATTCACACTTCTCTCTCCCACATAGACTCAGCCTAAAGGCTCTTTCAAACAAGCACGACACGCGACGCGACACAAAGACACCGCTCGTCGCGCGACGCGACGAACCTTTATGTCGCGTCGCGTGTCGCGCCTGTTTGTAGGAGCCTTTACTTGGAACACCACCAACGAAATGTGGGTTTACACGTCTGCATACCAGCATCCCAATTACGAAACATCGAAACATCGCAATCCGAAGGATTTTGAAGAAAAAGAAAATCCATTGCAAAATTATATTTATTTATTTATTTATCTCTCCATATGTATGTATGAAAAATTCGTCTGCAACGTAAATAAGTGTCTACGTACCTCATCCAACTCTCCAGTTCCACGTCCGCTGGAAGAAATTTCTAATCAAAATATATGCAGTACTTTTGTGCTTGCTATATGTGGTTTTCTCTATTCAGGCGACGAACACCGACTTTTAATGATTTTATACTGAAGATCACGTCTAAACGAGTAGTGTTAATGATTTGGAAAAAATATATATTAAATTAGAGCATTTTTTAGATAACTTAATATAGGAATATTTTAGATTATGTTTATATTACATAGTGAAATTAATTTGCAAAGTTATGTCTAACGCGGATAAAAAACTGAGAATCGCGCAAATATCAAGCGTATTTTTCTGAAACCTTCACCATTTCAAAGATAATTCAATTATTGATATTTTAGTATACGTGTTTTATTAAAATACCTTTTGTTTTATGTTTAATAAATTAATAATGCATCTAATTTGGGTCAGCGCTCCATGATGGGCGAGTCCTATTACTGGCTGGACGTACGACGCGTTGTGTGAGCTCAGCACAGAACACGCAAGCTAACCATTCATGTTCACTGGCATTATCTGCGTCTTAAGTATTTTGTATGTAATTAAAAATTTAAATAACTCAATGAATATTATTGAATTGTCAAAATGAATGGCATTGGGATTGTGAGAATGTTACGCAATTATACCAACGTTCGGGATGCCTAGGAGTGATTCTATTATATTCAGTATTTTATGTCTTTCGTTCATCCATACATCTAAACAAATAATTAAATTGAAGTGTCTGTTTGTAATGTCAAACAGATTTTTTTCTAAATACATATATTATGAAAGTATATACGGTACCTACTGTTTTATTTATTTCTTTTTAATTTTTGTCTGTCTGTCCGTTGGTTCCGGCTAATCTCCGAAACGGCTGGACCGATTTTGATGGGACTTTCACTGAAAACTTTTATTTTAAAAAATTAGGATCCACGCAGACGAAACTGTGGGCAGTGACTAGTCAATTCATAAAAAAATACTCCCAGCATACTTATTATATCCCTTCTTCCGCAGCATGTGGTCCCTGTGGCGCGCATGGAGCGTGCTAGCCTGCGCGTGCGCAGTGGCGGCGCAGCGTCTGGACCAGGACGCCATCTTGTCGCCACGGCCGGCCCGGGTGCGGGACCGCGAACTCGCCAAGACGGATGAGCCGACCTGCGATCAGCTGAAAGCGATGTGGAGGTAAGCGACCGTCTTAAGCCCCATGTACACGATGCAAGTTTCTTGCCTGCGACTGTAGCATACAATACAAGTACAATTAAACATTTAAAATTTTAAAAACCTCTGACACAAACGTTTCCTCATTTCTCTGTCACCAGACCCTGTTCACCATCTATCTATAACCTATTCATTGAGACCATTCCAATGCGCCCAAACACGATAAGCTGTGTCAGCTGTGCTGTAAGTTGGTTAGAGAGTTGGGTATCCTGCAAATTCCAAGTGATGCTGCAGCATCAGTTCAAGGTTACTATGTTCTTTTAATATAATTGAAGTAACAGAATGCCAAATTTATGGAAGATACTCACATTAATTCATCAATTAGAAAAGATCTGATAATATTCAAACCGCTGAACCAATTTTGATAAAAACATGTCTGAGAACCATCGCTAGAAAACCTGCTTTCAAATAAAAAAAACCTCATTCAAATCGGTTCACCCGTTTAAGAGCTACGGTGCCACAGACAGATACACACAGCGGTCAAACCTATTGCAACCCTCTTTTTGCGTCGGGGATTAAAAAATTTAAACAGTCAATGGTGCCGATTCTCTTGTCACAAATGCCTCTAAACTAGACTAAAAATCACCAAAATTTAGTTTATTCCTGTCAAACGACGATTTCCCATTCTGAAATAGACTAAACTGTGTGTCAGTTTAGTCTATTTCAGAATGAACTTAACCATATTTTAGTTTGACAGCTCTAAGATGGCACTGAGATATTAATTTAGTGAAAATGACAATTTTGCTATTCTGAATTTGACGTTTTTCATTTAAAATTTTGATTGTCGAACTAAATCTAAATGGTGTGGTATAAAATTTGTTGTCATGAACAAAAATTCACACCAACACCTCGACTTTAGCTGCAAAAACAGTAATGTATCTTTTTTTTTCTGTTGCTTACATTTCAAAATGAAAATGGTGTGTCCTATCGCAAAAATAATGAAAATTTCGACCCCCTTTAAAAAAATCTTAAGCCCCTAAATCTCAACATGTAATGTTTTTTCATATTTTCCATACAACAAGTGAACAATTCCTTAAAAAAACATGTCGAGGCTGCGCGCTTCAAAATTATTTTTAAATTTAGAGAATTTATTTTGTTGAATAGCTTTAAGATTCTCATAGCTAAAAGTAAGGAATTTTAGTGATAGTTTAGTTCGGTGTACAAGAGAATCGGCACCGCAGTGTCTTTTTTGTTGCTTCAACTTATGGTATGCCAAAGGCGTTCCTACCTATTCCAAGTAACATTATAAACACGAAACTGAGTTTGTTAAATTGTTTATAATGCTTTCACGTTAAGACGGCAAAACAGATTTGGATGAAATTTAGCACACAATCAATCAATCAATCAATCAATCAATATCACAGATTCAACCATGACCTGGAGAAGGACATAGGTTACATTTCATCCTAAATTGCAGACGAAATCGCGGGCAAAAGGTACACACAGCTCCATTAAGAATGTTAAGTTGTTAATGTTAAGTGTCAAATGTCATCTGTCATCTTTTAGAAAAAATATTTTCTGTTACTCTCGATTTTATTCTTGTATATATTGAAAATTAAACAGTTATCTCGTTCTGAGCTCGGTAATTTCATTGGCCAAGCCATAATTACCCTGCAGGCTCCTCGGAACTTTTTCGGGATTTGTACATGGTCCTTACGAGTCGGACGATATATTGGTTGAGCCACACAGCGACATATGCATTACAAAGCTGATCTGATGATGAAGCTGTTCTAATACGAAGCGAATCGAACTACGGTTCGAGTACGAATTTAGTTGGATCCAAATTCAGTGAAGTATTGAAGTGAAAAAACTGTGAGTACGCCTTACGTATTGACTTAGAAAAATTCAAGCAATATAGAACTTTCAATACAAGAAGAAATATACTTAGACAAATTGGGCATACAATTTAGTTGGAAATTCTAACTCATTATTGAAACTAAAGATAGTTTAAACTATTCATTAATAAATTAAGAAGGAAATTAAAATGGAAACGTATTTTACTATGCAAGAAGATACCAAATTAAAGATACAAAAAGCTAGAGTTAACTTCAAAAAATCTCCAAAGGAAAGAATAACGCAATCCTACTTGGAAACTCGGCTTGAAACACTGGAAAATTATTGGACTTTGTATCGTGATACACATAGAGTCATCATTTCGGAATTTGGTAACAAGGAATTATTGAAGTCTAGTTATTACACAACTGATGCATACGGCAGTACTGAAGAACTGTACACAGATTATAAAACGGAATTAAAGGATTGCTTGCTTAAGTTTAAGATCGATTCTAATACGGTTGTATTGTCTAGTTCTAAGGTTATTGAGTCAAACGTCGGTCAATCCTTTAGTGTTAAGTTACCTAAGATTTCTATTCCTAATTTTAGTGGCAAATACACCGAATGGACAAGTTTTCGCGATTTATTCATATCATTAATACATAGCAACAAAGCATTGGACGACGTTCAACGGCTACACTATCTCAAAGGCTATTTAACAGGTGAGGCTGAGCAACTTTTGCGGCATATTCCTATCACGGCCATTAATTACAACGTCTGTTGGGATCAGTTGGAACATCGTTACAATAATAAGTTGCATCTTGTTAATTGTATTTTAAAACGTTTCATGAATCAAAAGAACATACAGTCAGAATCTTCCAGTGCCGTTAAAGAATTACTTGATACAACAAATGAATGTTTAAACGCCCTCAAAAATTTAAGTATTGACATTTCTTCTTGGGATATTATTGTAATTTACATTGTTAGTTTAAAACTTGATACCGAATCTAGGAAACTATGGGAAGTTCAAATCTGTAAGGCCAATGGTGAACTTCCTAAATTAAGTGATTTTAAAGATTTCTTAGAGCAGCGATTCAGGTCTCTTGAGTTTTTAGATAGTAAAGTCATTAACAAGTCAATTAATAGTACTCGCACAACTAAGGCTATGCATGTCACTTCAAACTCAACATGTGAGTTTTGTTCTGAAAGTCATAAACTGATTCATTGCAAGAAGTTTGCAAAAGAAGATGTTGAAGCACGTCGTAACTTTATCCAAACCAATAGGTTGTGCTTCAATTGTCTTGGTCCAAATCATTCGGTAATTTCATGTCGTAATTCAACCAATTGTCGTGTTTGCAAAAAGAGACACCACTCTCTTCTACACCCAAAATCAGTCCCTAAAAGTGATCAAGAGGAAGGTGGAATGGATCAATCTCCGCCATCAACTTCACAGAGCGAGACACCAAACAACATAGTATCTTGTTTCTCAAATGTAAACAGCCAAGTGTTATTGGCCACTGCCTTGGTAAAGGTAGAAGGGAGAACAAGTACTTTTGTTTTAAGATCTCTCTTAGACCAAGGATCTCAAGCATCGTTTATTACCGAGTCGTCGGTACAGATGCTTGGTCTGAAGAAGATTCCAAACAAGAGCTTTATTTCAGGACTTGGCAGTGACCAGAGTGCAACATTGCGCTCTAAATGGTTTGTAACCGTACAAGTTCAGTCACGCCACGATCCCAACTGTACAGTTGTTGTAAAAGCTCACGTTCTTAAGAAAATTACATCACTTCTTCCTGAAAGGAAGATTGGTTTTACTGTGTCGTCACCTCAAATGTTGGATCTAAAATTAGCCGATCCTGCTTTTGATACTCCAAACAAAATTGATATTTTGCTAGGAGCAGAAGTGTATTGCCAAATTTTATTGGAAGGTGTTATCAAGGGTCTACCTGGGTTTCCCGTGGCACAAAATACTAAACTCGGATGGATCCTCTCTGGTTATATACACTCACCAAAAAACCAAGGTAGTCTGCAACAAAATAAAATCGTAAACATGCACACTCACATATCGACTGATGATCTGTTAAAGAAGTTCTGGGAGATTGAGGAACCTTTTTCTGGAAACAAAAAGATTTTATCAGAAGAAGAACAGAACTGTGAGGACTTCTTTATAGAAACTGTTCAAAGAGATTCATCAGGCCGCTACGTAGTAAGATTGCCTTTTAAGTCAAATAATCCAGAGTGTCAGTATGGCAATTCATTTGAAATTGCTCGGAAACGATTTTATTTATTGGAGAAACGGTTGCTCAAGAATCCTGAATTTCGAACGAAATATTCTGATGTTATTGAGGAATACTTAACGCTAGGCCATATGGAGGTGGTTCCAAAATTAGAGAAAGAGAATTCTACTGCCATCTATTTGCCACACCACGCAGTTGTAAAAAATGATAGAACTACAACAAAGGTGAGGGTTGTATTCGACGCGTCATGTACTCTTAATAATGGCTCATCATTAAATAAAGATATGATGATTGGTCCAAGGCTACAACCCGAACTGAGACACATCATCATGCGTTGGCGTTGTCACCCTATATGCCTTGTTGCCGATATAGTGAAAATGTACAGACAAGTAAAGGTATCTGAAGAAGATGTTGATTTTCAACGACTTTTGTGGCGTAAGGATGTGAATTCAGAACTTCAACATCTGAGGTTATTACGTGTAACATTTGGTACATCTTCAGCACCATACTTAGCTGTACGAGCTCTGCAACAGCTTGCACATGATGAAGGTGATAAATACCCTTTAGCAGCAGACAGGGTTTTAAAGGAGTTCTATGTAGACGATCTCATGACAGGTTGCGAAAGCGTTGAAGAAGGTGTTCAGGTATATCATCAAATGAACGAACTTCTTAGTCGCGGGGGATTTGAGCTTCAGAAGTGGTCTTGTAATAAAAATGATTTATTGCAAAAAATTGAAAAAGACAGAAATGATACGAAAGAAACCTTAGAGATGAAGTTAGATTCTGTTATGAAAATTTTAGGATTAACCTGGAACAGATCTAGTGACGAATTTCAGTACACTGTCCAACTTCCTTCGCTTGAAACACCTGTGACTAAACGTAGAGCAATTTCGGATATCGCAAGATTATTTGATCCACTCGGTTGGATCGTACCCGTTATAACAACTGCCAAGGTTTTTATTCAGAGAATATGGCTTGCTGGTGTAGGATGGGATGATGAGATACCAGCAGACATACTCAAAGATTGGATTTCCTATCGCAAGGATCTCGTTCACCTTACTAGTTTTCAACTTCCGAGGTGGGTTGGGACAAGTAGAGACGATGTCCATATGGATCTACAGGGGTTTTCTGATGCGTCTAACGCAGCTTATGCAGCCGTTGTCTATGTTAGGACAGTAGATTGTAATGGTAAGGTTCATGTGAATCTCGTCGCTTCCAAATCGAGAATTGCTCCTGTAAAACAGGTATCCATACCTCGTCTGGAGCTTTGTGGAGCTGTCCTTTTAGCAAAGTTGCTCCAAGAAGTCTCGGAAGTATTGGATGTCTCAAAGGAAAATATACATGCTTGGACTGATTCCAGTGTTGTCCTTGCTTGGCTGAGTAGTCATCCCAGCAAGTGGAAGACGTTTGTGGCAAATAGAGTCTCCGAAATATTGACCATCATAGACAACAGTCAGTGGTCGCATGTCAAATCCGATGAGAACCCAGCAGATTGCGCATCACGGGGCATAAATCCAAGCAATATTTCTGAAATTGAATTATGGAAAAACGGCCCTAAGTGGCTACAAGAAAATACAGTCCATTACAGTAGAGGAAGGTTTAAGCAAACAGATTTAGAGGAAAAGAAAAGTAATGTTTTATGTTACATAACAACTGAAGACATTGATATAATTTTAAGGTTTTCCAGTTTAAAGAGACTAATAAGAGTGCTTTCATATTGTAGAAGGTTTCTTAATATGACAAAAAGAGCAAACCATAAAACTCAAACTACACGTTGGCTAACATCTAAGGAAATAAATGATTCATTACTTAACTGTATCCGCTTGTGTCAAAGGGACGGGTTCCTGAAAGAAATAGAGAGTTTACAAGGATTTAGTAAAGTAAAAAAAAGAAGTAGACTTACCTCGCTTAATCCATTTCTTGATGGCGACGGCATCCTTAGAGTTGGTGGACGATTGCAGAAGGCTAATGTTGTAGAAGAAATGAAGCATCCAATACTGATTCCTCATAAATCACATCTAGCAAATCTGATTGTTGCGGATGCCCATGAACGTACTATTCATGGAGGTCCTCAGTTAATGCTGAGTTATATAAGAACTCGGTATTGGATTGTGAACGCGAAAAGTCTCATTAGACAGCATGTTCGTAAATGTGTTGTTTGTGTGCGTTATTCAGCTCAAACGAATCAACAGTTGATGGGCCAAATACCATCAGCTCGTGTCACTGCTTGTCGCCCTTTTTATCAGAGCGGTGTTGATTACGCAGGACCTATTGCAGTCAGAACCACAAAGGGACGTGGTTATCACTCGATCAAGGGCTACATTTGCTTATTCATATGCATGGCCACTCGTGCAATACATCTCGAGGTAGTGAGTGATCTGACCTCAGAGGCATTTTTAAGTGCATTTAAGCGTTTTGTTGCACGCAGAGGGCATTGCGTAGATTTGTGGAGTGATAATGGCACTAACTTTGTTGGAGCGAATAGGGAGCTTAGGAATTTATTACCTCGAGAAGGGTCAGTAGTAGCCAGTGACATAGCTAGCTGGTTAGCGACAAATGGCACCAACTGGCACTTCATTCCACCCCACTCACCAAACTTTGGTGGTCTTTGGGAAGCTGGAGTGAAGTCCACGAAACATCACCTAAAAAGAGTAATCGGCAACAGTACACTCACGTTCGAAGAAATGACGACTCTCTTGTGCCAAATAGAGGCATGTCTTAACTCACGGCCGATAACTCAAGTTAGTTCCAATGCAGAAGATCCGTACCCACTTACCCCGGGGCATTTTCTTGTGGGTGAGCCTTTAGTGCTGGTACCGGATGCTAATTATGAAAATGCGAACATGAGTACTCTCAAAAGATGGCATTTCACTCAACGGCTTATGCAAGATTTTTGGCGAAGATGGTCACATGAATATCTGACACAACTCCAGCACCGTTATAAATGGTCACAAATAACTCCGGAACCTAAGGTTGGAGATATAGTGCTGGTTAAGGAGGATGATCTGCCACCGGCAAGATGGTTGTATGGTATGATTACTGACAAGCATATTGGTGTGGACAATCTAACGCGCGTTGTTTCTTTAAAATGTAGAGATTCTGTTATCAAGAGACCAGTGTCCAAGCTTATTATTTTACCTGTTGCCGTCTAGATTTAAGTTATGAAGTTTTATTTTGCTCAATATATTCAAATTCTACCGGCAGCAATGTTATGGAGTGTTGTTAACATTGAAATGTTTAAGTTAGATTTATTTATTATTTTATTGTTGTTGGTAGTAGCTATCTTTTATCATGGTGGGTGGGTTGGTTGTTAAGTAACTCAGTGTGTTATTTTATGGACACTGTCCATGGTGGGCGGAATGTTAAGTGTCAAATGTCATCTGTCATCTTTTAGAAAAAATATTTTCTGTTACTCTCGATTTTATTCTTGTATATATTGAAAATTAAACAGTTATCTCGTTCTGAGCTCGGTAATTTCATTGGCCAAGCCATAATTACTCTGCAGGCTCCTCGGAACTTTTTCGGGATTTGTACAAATGTTTTTTCATATTTTCCATACAACAAGTGAACAATTCCTTAAAAAAACATGTCGAGGCTGCGCGCTTCAAAATTATTTTTAAATTTAGAGAATTTATTTTGTTGAATAGCTTTAAGATTCTCATAGCTAAAAGTAAGGAATTTTAGTGATAGTTTAGTTCGGTGTACAAGAGAATCGGCACCGCAGTGTCTTTTTTGTTGCTTCAACTTATGGTATGCCAAAGGCGTTCCTACCTATTCCAAGTAACATTATAAACACGAAACTGAGTTTGTTAAATTGTTTATAATGCTTTCACGTTAAGACGGCAAAACAGATTTGGATGAAATTTAGCACACAATCAATCAATCAATCAATCAATCAATATCACAGATTCAACCATGACCTGGAGAAGGACATAGGTTACATTTCATCCTAAATTGCAGACGAAATCGCGGGCAAAAGGTACACACAGCTCCATTAAGTAGTTACCCCCCCAAAATACACGTGCGTGCAAATCCATGATAGGTCCAAGTTGCTATTAGTGTGTTGTGTGTGTGAATAGGGTTAACATTTGAAATAAGTTTACTCAACGTCTAAATAGACCGGAGGGTTCAAGACCGCTTGCCGTGCATAAGATAATAGGTTTTTCTGTATTTTTAAATAATTTAAAAATACAGAAAAATAAAATACTTTAATAATATTTATTATTGCTATTATTGAATAAAACTTCGATCTTCTACAAAGATTTATATTTTAAAATTTGGTTTGATAATTTACGGATTTCATTTTTTGCCAACTGACACAAACGGGTCCCTAGACAAGTGACATCCTATTAACGCAAACGATAAAATAGGAAGCGCTAGAAATAATAGTTTTAAGTGAACGTATACATCAAACGTTGTAGTTATAACTTGAGGGTATGGATTAATTTTATAAAGAAAACGTTAATGGATACCCTCAAATTATAACATCTACCGATTAGACAGAGACCTAAAGATAAAGTGACTCGGACGATAGTAGATAACAATTTCATCGCAATTCACATGGGCTCGCTGGCTAGTTCGTATGGTATGACTATGACGACGTTCGGTGAAGCGATGATTCGAATCCAAGTCGAAACAATGAAATCTTTTTGAAGTATTCTTTAGATTATTCGTAACGAATTCAATGTTGTAGCAGTGTAACATTTTAAAAGTTGAGGGGCTAGCACATACTGACGCTGTGTGTACTTAGTTAAACTAGATTAAAGTAGATTTTCCTTACTCGTAGGGATATTAAAGATACCTACCAATGGCAAAGCAAAGCCTTGCTATAAAGTATCGACTGTACATATTACGTCTCGTCGCACTTGGATTTCGCAAACATGTGATATTTAAGCCGCGTATCCACTAGGCAACAATTGACGTGCAACACATGACGCTAAACATGTTCAGCAACGTTGCACGACAGTGCGCGACGTTGCCAGCTGACGCGCAATATGACGCGGAGCTTGTTGTTTGTTTCCGTGCAACATGCAGTTGAGCATCAAATCAACCACACGAATACCACTGAATACATTTTCTTTATTTTGTAAATAATTTTTCTTTTTTCTACCTACTAACGTGGCTTTTTTTATGCATTTTTCGATAATATTACTACCACCGCCGCTGAAATCAACACTAGTTCCTCTGGCGACATGTTGTCGACGACTAATCATGCGAAGACAGACAACGTTGCTAAACAAAAGTTCCGCGCTAACTTTCAACACGTTGAGCAACATGTTGTGCAACATGTCGCGAGCCAAATATTGCCTAGTGAATACGAGGCTTAACTATTTTTGTGGTTGTTATAACGAAATTAATCTTGTTAACGTGTTTCCGCTTTTTATCCGAGATTCCGGTTGAGTAATTAAATGATTATGACATTTTTGTGGCTGTAATTGATTACTAGACGTTGGGACCACAAAAGTCCCAAACAGTTAAGTTTAACGGCACAAAATACTTGTCCCAAGATTTCGTCAACTTGTACCTAATGTGCAGCAACATAACTTATAGCTTCAGTCGGACGACTTTATCACCAAATATTGGTCACAAACATTTTTCTAACAACCCCAAACAGACAAACAAAACCACAAAATGTTAGTCGAAACAAACTCTTCTTGATATCAAAGGTTACTTGTAAATTTTTCACCAAGTTTCGAGAAAAGCCTAAAGTCCCAAGTCCCAACAATAGGCCACCGGTATGCCGATAAATATCATCTGCGTTCCCATTTACATAATTGCCATTTCACCCCCGACCGGAATTCAAATGGCCGATACCGGCCGCTTCTCCGCTCAAGTAAGATCTACAGATAAATTGATACTTCCATAGTAATTGTTTCGTATAGACCTGCGAACTTGATTTAATTTGGCAAGTTATTGGATGATATTAAATGTCACTTTGAAGGAATATTATTTGTTTAACATAATTCTAAGATGCTTTGTGTAAAACTGAAACATTTTGATCTGAACTTTCAATTGTTTGATAGCAATTTACTTGCTTACCTACTGATGAGTGATAGACTTTTCTTCAGGAATGTGTTCTAAAGCCAATATCGAAGTTCATCTCCTTCTTTTTATGCCTGCCTTAGCTCAGCAATTAGAAATACTGTTCGGTCCCATCCCAAATAAACGTACAGAAAAAAAATAAAAAAATCGAATCAAATAATGAAAAAAAAAAAGCTTTTTTTTTAAATAGTGGCACTTCGGGAGTGCCGACAGAAGTGAAAACTTGAAGAAAATACTTGCATAGAACATTGATCCGTAAAGTAATATAAATAAAGAGCACAATCGCGTTTACAAAAATGAGATGTGGGTAACGGTGTTGCGAGTTCAATTGTTTTTTCCCATCTGAAAAATGCCCAACGCGCCTAAAGAAATTTTCACTTCAAAAATACTTCCAAAACCTTTAAAGTAAAAATACTTGCATACATTGATCCTTAACTTAATATAAATAAAGAGCACAATCGCGTTTACAAAAATGAGTTGTCGGTAGCAGTGTCGCGAAATAAATGGTTTGATCCCATCTCAAAAATGCTCAACGCGCCTAAAAAAGTTTTCACTTCAAAAATCTTTGCATTTCTCCCTTATCAGCCAGCCCTATCATTCTCTCCTTTTTCCTTTATCTTATTTCTCACACAATTCACTTATCTTTTCTTTACCTAGATACTTTATTCTTTCGTTAGTCAAAGTTTATTTCTCGGTTAAAAGTTTTCTGACAAACTGTGGGCCCAAATAGCACAGAACTGGTACCCTGAGACAATGAGGCGGGGCCGCGGCAGATCAAATAGGAGATGGCTGGACGTGCTGGATAAGTTCCGTCAAAACTGGAAGAAGGACGCGCGAGCTCGCGCAAGATGAAGGGAATGGAGGGAGGCCTTTGCCCAGGAGTGGGACGACATAGTTACTGCATCTATTGTTTTTTAAATAAAACAACGCAAACAGTTCTCGATTTTCCATAGCGGCTTGGAATAGTGCCCAAAAAATTGGGTTTAGTCATCGAAGCATATTATTCTGTCGGTAAGCGGCCGGGGAGTGTATGAAAGTGCACTTCTGTCCGCAAAATGGTGTCAATATTCAATTTTGTGTTTGATAGTGATGATATACATATAAGTACCTATATAACTCTCAGTAGTAGCCTGGAGTCTGGATTTGGGCCCGGTTGATGGCAATAGGCTCGCCCCCTATTACATCGGACTTAAACATAACTGGCGAAATGTGGGTGTACTATAGCTACACCTCTGCCTAACCCTTTGGGGAATACAGGCGACATGTTATGTTATATTATATGTTTCACTAATTATGTCTACATTAACTGTTGGTTTTTACGATAATCTGATCTTAGCAACAAATAACAACAAACTGGCGTTGATAGCGACAGTTTTGACACAGGTTGCGTAACAGTCCCAACATCATTCTGCACTCGATAGCCGCCCGGGCAGATAGTCCGCTTGTGTGGGCGTTCGCCGATCGAACAAGATCTGTTTTAATAATATAGGCTAAGTAAGATTGTTACTAACACAATGAACCTCATTTGTAGTCTGAAAAATAAATAAAAATAATAACAGTAAATTGACATAACGGTCCCGCGTGATGGGAACCTCGTGAAAGCAGAAAAAGATAAACATATCAAGTATCTTGACTTGGCTCGCGAGGTTGTCGACATGTGGAATGTGGACTCAGCGATCATTGTGCCGATAGTAATTAATCGCCAAGAGCCTCGAACAACACCTAAGGAGGCTCTCGTTGGGCAGCTGGATCAAATGTTTGATTCAGAAAGCGGTACTCCTGGACACGGCTCGCATTGTCAGGGGGTTCCTTTCTTTGCGGTTAGGGCTCTAGAGCCCTAACCGCCGCTAGGCGCGTAGCTTGGACCCTGTTCTCGATACCGGTGGGCTACTATGTTTTATATTTTATTTGTTCTAATATTTAAAAATATAATTTATAATAAATAAAGGAAAATAATAATAGCATAAGGTTTAACAAAAAAAAAAAATAATTTGACTTTCAAATACCGGGAGTCTGTTCAAGTGTACAAAAACAATCGTATAAAATAAATGAAAAAATATTTATTTGCAATCAGAATCGAAAATGAAAATATTGACATAAGTGCAATCAATCTTGTTTTCATCCCTGAAATAAATAATATATTTCACCTTGTATTTTCACGAGCTTGAGGCAATTTTATATTGGTACCTTGTTCAGAAATTCTCTGAAAAGGCTAGTAGACTAATAATGACTAAACTTGTTAAAAAACCTAGTTTGAGGATTTTAATAAAGTGCTCCATTATATGTATGTAGGTAAGCTGAATATTAGCTTATCCATTTTGTTATTAATCTTGAATAACAAAAACGAAAATTAGAAAATTATATATTAAACCAAATTCTAAAAATAATTACCATTATGCGATCCTTAAAATATAATTGATCACTCGAATATAATGATTGCGCCTCTTTTTGTGATCCTAATTATTAATAATTCCACTTTTGGGGACCTAAAAATACTAAATAGCCAAATAACTGCGAACTCAAACTCAAACTCAAAGCATTTATTTCAAATAAACCAATTACAGGCACTTTTGAATTGTCAAGGGGTCGGTCAGTCAGAAAGATGAAGCTAGTTGCCCATTCCAAAGCGTAGTAGGTACCTATGGAGAAGAACGGGCAAGAAACTCCATGGACACTCTTTTAAATCACAATATGTTTACAAAATATTGGTTACATCATTCATTTTAAAGTTATAAATGTGAGAACGATGCACAACGATAAAAGCGTCCGTAATAAAAAATAAAACAATTCAAAAATCAAATTAAAAAAGCCATGGCAGCTAGAAGATGACCAGTCCCTACTGACAGCGCCCGTTCACGAACATGACGCAAGGATTAGCACCATTCAGCTCAACCATTTTGAAGGGAGCTAAATGATCCAACACACACGCCACCGTCAGCGAGACATTAGAGTGAGCATGACATATTGTCAGCCGCAAGGGCACATTCAAGTCAATGAAAGACGTACCTAGTAAATGGTAGCTTTAAAGTAGATACATAGTACTCACACATGTTATGAAATTATACAATTTGAAAGGGATTGAATTTATACAATGCAAAGATGAGTAGTTTCTAAATCTTCAGCAACTCCAACAGTAACTTAAGATGTAACGTTAGTCACACATCTAACTTAATCTAACCCATTTGATCAGATGTCCTAGCTTAGTTACTGCGACTAATTCGGCTCACCCGTGATTGGTCACAGGTCTAACCCTAGCTTAGTTACTGCAACCAACTGTGAGAAAAGGGCAGAAATTTAAAAAAAAGGCTAATTTATTCTAAAAAAGTGCAATCATTGGAAGCCCAAAAAAATTCTTAAGAGGTTCATTAATTTTCAAAAGTGTTATGTAGTATTTATGTAGTGTCATTAGAATGTCAATCCGTTTGTAGAGGTTATTAGTTAAATATTTTCCATAAAAAATATCGTTTTTCTTATCAACATTAATATGCTAACCTTTACGGGTAGTACAAAAATGCCAGCTGTCTGTCATGGCCGCCGTCTGTCAGATTCAGGTTGGCCGTCCCACGCTTCACCCGTGTCGCCGTGACACGCACCTTGCATTGTAAAATTAATCAAATTAATGGAGACAGAAGGGTACCTGTGGCTTGAACCCTTGTCTCTTGGTTTAATTAAATGAATGAGAAGCCGGTGATAATGGTTTATTAAGGCGACGATAATTGTATTTTAATGATTTTATACTGAAGATCACGTCTAAACGAGTAGTGTTATTGATTTGGAAAAAATATATGTTAAATTAAAGCATTTTCGTAATAACTTAATATAGGAATATTTTAGACTATGTTTATATTACATAGTGAAATTAATTTGCAAAGTTATGTCTAACGCGGATTCCAAAAACTTAGATTCACGCAAAATCTATCGAGCGTATTTTTTCTAAAACCTTCACCATTTTGAGATAATTTAATTATTAACTTTTAGTATACGTGTTTTATTAAAATACCTTTTGTTTTAAGTATTATAAATTAATAATGCGTCTAATTTAAAACAGCGCTCCTTGATGGGCGAGTCTTATTACTGGCTGGACGTACGACGCGTTGCGTGAGCTCAGTACAGAACACGCAAGCTAACCACTCAAGGTCACTAGCATATATCTGCGTTAAGTCGTTTTCTTATAAAATACATGACAAATAAGACTACCTACTTCTAGGGAATAAAATTAAATTCCCAAATATTCACAAAAATCCCAGTTATTTTTAGGGTTCCGTGCCCGAAGGAAAACCGGAACCGAAACCTCCGCTGTCCGTCTGTCTATCAGCGGGCTATATTTCATTGTATTTTTAGTACCGTTATAACAACACGTTATAATAAAAAATAAAAAGTAAAAAATTAAAGGGTGTCATCTAAGAAAACTGTCTATTTCGGCTTTTTTTGCTAAATATTGTACAGCGGTACGGAACCCTTTATGTGCGAATCCGACTCGCAGTAGGCCGGATTTTTAAAATTCTCATTTGCTTTTCGAAATATTTTTTCAATGCCAAGTAATAACTAGCATTGTAAAAAAAAAATGCTATTTATGAGCGAGAAGGTCTCTGTTAAATGTTGTTATAAAATAGAGAGGCAATATTAATAACAGAATCAAAAATAATAACAACATCAATTTGAACAGAACCCGAAGAAACTACAAAAGGCAAGCAATAACAAAACGAAACTAACATGACACAAATATTTTATCGAAACTAATATTACCTGTACAAACTGTGACTCTTAAATAAATTAAACTTTTAACACTAAAAAACAATTATTTATGTCAAACTATTTTATTGTTCTATAAATAATCTAGACCAATTTAAATTTAACCCTGTCCCTATCCCTGTTTATAACAGATACCTAACATAATTGTCGTTCTAAAATTAGAACGACTTCGACTACCTACTGAATATGACCACGCTATTTTTGGCTATAAACTATTTTAATTAAAAGGTAAACCTTGAGGCCATGGATAACGCGTTTGCTATCATCGTCCTTACAAGAATACTGTAAACGTATGCCTTTTGATGTTCCATAACTCAAATATTAATATAATAAGCTTCAAGGGCGACTTGCAGCTTTTACTTAAATCACGATTTAAACTCGACTTAGGCTTAAACTTAATTTAACGGTTTGCATGTCATCGATTTAGCTTAAATCTCGATTTAAATAAATACCAAAGTTAAACTGGCATCTGGGTCGGTTTAAGTTTGTTAAATCTCGATTTTGTATACAGACGTCATTACAGTTTTATTTTAAATTTCTCTGTTTATTTACGCAGAACTGAATTGCCACCACTTTTTATTTGGAAACGGAACGCAAAGAATTAATGGCGAATGAAATATAGACCTAATCTCAGTTTAGTTAAATCGAATGTGAAATGTGACTGTGCAAGACATGCTTAATGAGATTTAAGTTAAGTCGAGCTTAGGGCAAAATCGAGATTTAATTAAACCGAGCTTTGTATCATTTTGCTGCAAGTCGCCCTTAAGTAAAAATAATACAAAATGTCTTAGAAAAAGGTGTTCCAAAAATACATAACACAAAAACAGTGTTTATCAGTTGTTTATGCTACCGATCTTTTAAACACGGCGTTTATGTATGGATTTTGACGTAAGACTGACATTAGACACACGTTGAGCAAGTGTCAAGTTTTTATAGTAAGACCTATAGTTTCAAAAATAATATAACACTAGACTTTCGATGTGTGTATCTAAGTTTAATTGATAAGTACTCACATAAGTAGTCACTCATATTTAAAGCTAAGAAAATGCGACGTTGTCATATTTTTTTTATGGAAAAATTGTTTGAATTAAAAGTTTTTTTTTTCTCGTAAGCGTTTTTACATAAATAATCGTGACTGTCGTATTATTTTTTATGAAAAATGTTTTATTTTTATTTTTTTTATTCATATTTATTAATTCTTAGGTCTAGGGTATTCATGAGGCCTTGTCAAGGCCTCATGAATACCCTAGAGCAGTGGTTGGTAAACCGCGGCTTGCGAGCCGCATGCGTGTGGCTCTGTACCTACAAATGTCCATAAGCCGATTTTCAACGCTCGGTTTAACACTGAGAATAGAAAATTCAGTGCGCGATAAAAACACGCCGCGATTTTATTACGTCCGTGCGAACGTCGGCTAAGTGCGAGCGTAGATAGAGAAAAGCGCAGGGGTCAGTCCACCGGCTGCTCAATCGACCGCGGCGGTCGAAGATGCCTTCATAATATTATTATCAGCCGTTATGATGATGATGAAGGCATCCTACTTCTTCGCAAGTTAATTTTAGGAAGCGTTGTGGAGTGAAAGAGCATAGGATTATTGAGAATTTGAGACAGTTTAGACACACAGAAAGGATTGGCTCTCATAAGAAATCTTATTCGTTATAGTATTGATATTTGGCTCTATTAACTAATGAGTTTGCCGACCACTGCCCTAGAGTTATTGGATATCAAAAGGAGCACAACGTGTTTTTCTGTCCGCTAGTGTCAAAGTGACATTCTAAGAGCGATATCGACGATGGAAATTCCAGAAATATATGGTATTGAAAGTCGTTGTACAAATACGAAACGCTTTGAAAGCGATGATTGCTATTCATTGTCTTGGCGTTCTTAAAACCGAAATTGAGTACTAGTAACTCAATAAAAAATACCTAATGTAAACACAAAAATTCGTTAATTTGTGTGTAAAAAAGTTTATGTAATTGCATAATACAACAATTATTGTGCACACTTATTACACACCAAATTAGTATATCGTATATAAAATTATATTTAACTAAAACATGACATAAATTGAATATAATACACCTCGAAGTTGTCAATGGAACGTGAAATGTCAACTTTGACATCTACCATGACAAAAATGGAGTGCTATTTTCCAATTTTTATGGAAACTTTAAACAAATTAATCTCGTAAACTGTGAACGTCCGAAACTTGAAAATTTGTTAAAAGCTTTCTATTTACGAGTACTATCTACAAAAAAAAATGAACTTCGAAATCAATGGTCCATAATGGAAAGTTTATCCAAATTGGGTACTTCTTACATATATATTGGGTACATATTTTATTTTTAATATATATATATATATATATTTATATAAATGAATCCCCATTTCCCTTAGTCAATGCATCACGCGTGAACGGCTAGACTAATTTAGCTAATTCTTTTTAAAAATGTTTGTTATTGTTAAAAAAAGGTTCTTATGAAAGAAAAAATAAGAAAGTCGCGCGGAAAATTAGAAATCTCAAGAAAACTTAACGACCATATTAACTTTTGTAATGTAACTTTAGCGCTTTTGACATAGCTGTCAGTCGTTTGACAGTTGGCGCGAAAGACAGAATACGCGCTGCAAACATAGATAAGACAGGACAACGTCTGTCGGGTCAGCTAGTTATTATTAAATTCTAAAGCTGAATACTTAATTAAATTCTCAAAATAAAGAATCCAAGCTGTCATTATTTAAAAATCACACTATAATAATTATATCCAATACACATTGGCAATGAGGGTGGTGAATGCACCAAAAAATGTCCAGTGGTCTTGAATAATAGGATTTTAAGCTTCAGTTGAGCGGCACGGTTGGTAAGCCAGACAAAATGTAAAGCTGTCACTGGCACTTAGAGGGCTATCGGTGGCTAATCTCTTTATAGAGCGTATTTATTTTTTAACGCTTTATTTTTGGAAATTAACTAATTATAAGTGATCAGAGAAAGAATATTTCAGAATAATATACAAAGAACTTTCAGGTTGGTGAGTTTTGTACAATACAAGTAATCGGATTACACAACATAAGTACCTAACTCTTGTCAGTTTTCGCTGAAAATACTTTTCCTCGAATTCATAGAAAAGTTGTAAGTAATAATATAATATCTCCAAATCTGTTTGCGTAGCTATAGAAACAAACTCATTCTGTTTCGACGAAAAGCGTCAAGTCAATGTTACCTTTACGAAAATAAGTTAGTAATTAAATAATATGTACTATAAAATCCTATTACATAAAATTGTCGTCATCAGATACCTCCTGCCTAACTTCTTTTTATTACAAAGTCGAAAATTAATCGTTTCACTCAAGAATGCATGAACTACTTCAAACTTAGTGTAACTGTAATGACACTATCATTACAGTTACACTAACAACATTTTCCCCATAACCTTATTACTCACATTTTTCTCTCCTCCACGATTCTTAGCATAATAAAATTACCCCATACAATTGCCTATCTCCCATTTTACTCAATTATTTTGATCCTAATATACGTAATTGCCCCCAGATTCTCGAAGCGACAAGCGCGGGCACCCGAGATAATGAATGAAGTGAGCACCTACCGCGATCCCCTGATGTACAACGAGTGGCCTGTCTATACCGCGATACCGCGAGCCGCCCCAAGGTAAGATAACATGTGCCCCCACCCTATAAAATAAATGTTGACTTTGAAAATGGAAAATATTTCCGTGACCTTGTTTGTTTATGTGAAGCTGGGATGACAATACGTGCTTTTCACCCTTGGTTTTGTTTACGAAAATCAATGAGTTCTTACTTTATGAAGTAGAATGAACTTACAGTGTAACATTTTGACAGTCACGTCACTTTTGTTACGTAATAAAAATATGATGTGACGGTCAAAATGTCAAGCTCTCATTCGCCAAGTATGCAGGGCTTATTGGTTGATTTGCACGAATATTACCTCACCCGAAACGGGCGAATTGAGACTTTTAATTATATTATTTTTCAGTAGACGATTCGCACGAAGGTAATCTATTTGTGAGTGAATCGACAACTCCAGAAATACGTAATTAGGCAATTGGCACATATTGTATTTTATGCAATAAAGTGCACTAGCGCACAAAAATAAATTAACTTCGTGCGAAGCGCCTACAGAAAACAATATTATTAAAAAGTATCGATTCGTCCGTTTCGGGCGAGATGGTTCATGCGAATCAACCACTAAGCCGTGTGCAGAGTATAACGTACGATATAAAACTTTGTTTCAAAAGCAAATTAGCTTACGCTTTATAAAATCTACCTACTTAATGTGTCCTCATTCTTACATCAATAAATTAGAGGGTAAGCGTAAACAAACAAGTACCCTCTTTTCAAACAATCCCTTTGTAAAGAGTTAAGGAGGTGTTAACCACTCGAGACACAGTGCCAATAATTGTTAAGTACTTAAATAGAGGGTATTTCATTCACATTTTGCGTCTCTGAAAAAGGCTTTTCTATTTTTAATGTTAACTCCTGAAAATGAAGGGATTACCACATGGTTTGGTAGGTATACGTACGTACATACTTCTGGAGGCAGTAAAAAAATGCAATAGAAGAGGATATATTTCTAAAGAGTCTTAAAAAGACCCTGAAAGAAATCAATTCAATTGCATTAATTATCAATTTCTTTCAGGGTCTTTTTAAGACTCTTTAGAAATAGCTAAGCGGAACAGGTTACTAAATATATCCACTTCAATTGCATTTTATAATGGATATCCGCAAGGACACGACTGAATCAATTTACTTTCTGGAGGCAGGTATTAGAAATATGTTCTCTAAAGAATTATAGGTGCTTAATACAAAGTTTAATTAAAATAACTGAAACATGAAAAGGGGTATAAAATAACCTGTAATTAATAAGAAATTAATAATCGCAAAAAAAAAAAAAACAAAATCAAAAAGAAAGAAAGAAAAAGTATTTATTGAGACTCGCACAGGACATCACAAATTAAACTAAAACACACTCATTAAAACATTAATAAAAAATTTAAAAACAAATTTAAAAAAATAACAAATTCCTGTACGAGGCCAAAAGGCTCCTATCTCAGCATATGCTAAGACATTTAAAAAAAAAAATGTCGCAGCGCTGATATTCTGATATGGCCCGCAGTGTAAAGAGCAGTGTTGGCCCAGTGGTAACGGCCTAGACTTACGGTCGTAGGTTTACTTTGTGTAAATTATTTCTCACCACTGCTGCTCTCAAAACGGTGAAGAAAAACATCGTGGAAACCGGCATGTCCTAGAACCAAAAATTTCGAAGACATGTGACATCTACCAACACGCACTGGGCCAGCGTGGTGGATTACGGCCCACTCCTTACAGAAAGGAGGCCTGTGTCCCAGCAGTGGGAACATTATAGGCTTATGCTATGCTAAGGAGCAGCTGATTTTCGCAGTTTCTGAAATGGTCCCATAGTAAAAAGAGTTCTGTCTCAGAATTCTATTTTCAATTAATGCAACTTAATTTATTTCTTTTTCCTACTAGGTTCAGATACCAATATCCTGCAATCGCTCGCGAGGCGTACGGCAGAGTGGTGACCAAGGCACCCCCCAACGTGGTCCGCACTCCTGATTATGATGAGGTAAGTTCACACACACCCCATCCCATGTATATTATAGGATCGATCGATTAAAAACATCGTAAAGAAACCGCCATGTCCTAGAATCAAAAATTCGAAGACGTGACATTACCAACCCGCACTGTGCCCGCGTGGTGGATTACGGCCCACTCCCTCTCACAGAGAGGAGGCCTGTGTCCCAGCAGTGGGAAAATTATAGGCTGATTATGCTGATGGGATTCATATTTAAAATCACGGAACACCACACACACAGTACCTACTCCAAAGTAAGCCATGTAGAAAGAATAGCTGGATGCAGGAAGCGCAGAGCCGGTCGTTGTGGGGCCTGTGATGTCTTTCACCCAAATGATCAACGCTTGCTACCACTATCCCAACGAGACAACGATGCGACATCATAATACTGTTGAAACACCCACACCGCTGACTAAATAGGTCATCATCATCATTTCAGCCGAAAGATGTCCACTGCTGGACATAGGCCTCCCCCAAGCACCGCCACTTCGACCGGTTCTGTGTTGCTCGCATCTAGCGGATTCCTGCGGCATTCACAAGGTCATCAGTCCACCTTGTAGGCCTTCCAACGCCATCGTCAGGCTCAAAATCGCTGCTTTTTTAAAAATTCCGTTGATATTTTTTTTTATCTAAGAACGCCTTCTCCAGATTAGTTTTTAAATTATTCATTGCCTAGGGTGAGAAGTTTTGGAGCTAGAATCTTGTCTTGATTCTAGACATTGTTCGGATCAGTTTACTTTAGAGCCTGTTCAAATGAAATTTAGCTTCAGCCAAGGCATCTAAATTCCCATTAGAATATTGGTTTGGCCTACTTTAAACTTATAGCATACTAGTTTTCCTAGACTAAATTAGTTTGTCCTATGTCTCCGCATGAACTATCTTGGCTCGTCAATGTTAAGTATAACTATCAAGAAATTCAACATTTCCATCGATTTCAGCAAAATTGTACATACGTTCATAAACTTATGCTTTCTTCCCATGGGGTAGACAGTAACTACAGAACGCCACCTGCTACGATCCTTACATACTCTTTTTGCCTCGTTTACGATCATACATGTGCACCCGAATTGCGTTACACGATCAATCATAATCTGAATCATTTTGAAGGCCATTTCTTCATATGTTCGAAAAATTTGTCTGCTCAGCAACGTAAATAACGCAATGAATGTTGTTGAACTGTCAAAATGAAACAGATTGTAATTGATCGGGTATTACGCAATTAGGGTACAGTACTCTAATTGCGTAATACACGATCAATCACAATTTGTGTCGATTTGAAACAGATTGCTAATCCATTGCTTCATAATTTGGAAAAAAAATCTGCTCAACAACGTTTATAACGCAATGGATGTTGTTGAACTGTCAAAATGAAACAAATTAGTCATAATCGTTTACGAAAATAAGTTACGCAATTAGGGTACAGGTCATATACGCACGCCGGTTGCCAGTACGCACTTGACGTTTCCGAAGAATATCATCAATATGATCTATGTCCCCCTAGGGTGTCCCCTCTCGGCGTTTCCACTCGCATCTGCCTTGTAAATACCTTTTGTTAGTCGGCAAAATTGTACTTACCCACGTCGCAAAAACAATTTATGAAAACATTCGTTTCGTTTATAACGTTTCCAAAATTAACTAGAGTTGAGACTTTGAAGGGCGTCCCTTCAAATTTCAATACACAGCGAATTTGAAACACGCAGTAACGAAAAACTTTGTTTTCCTATTTCCAAATTTCGTAAAGTTTTCGATAATTTGCATTATACCGTTTCCCTTAAAAAGTCGAAGTTTCTCAACTTCGAGTAAAACTTCCAATCGTTTCAGTAACTCAATTGTTAAAAACTTGGGCAACAAGTAATGAAAAAAAATTCAAGAATTAAGTTTTCTTTGGAACGAAATACACGTGACTTTTAAATTTATTTCTTTAATAGTTCAGTGGATTTCATTTTGAGGGTCACGTTTTATCAGTTAGGTACGTAAAAAGTAAGTGGCACTTGTGGCTAAATAATAACCGAGTAATAGCCGCTCGGGTCGATCGATCAGGTTAAGCTACGCTTGCCGCGGTTGGTCCGTGGATGGGTGACCATCTTTACATACCAACTACCAAAACCCCTCCGTGCCTCGGAAAGCACGTTAAGCCGTTGGTCCCGGCTGTCATTTGTAGATCTTTGGCAGTCGTTACGGGTAGTTAGAAGCCCAAAAGTCTGACAACCATTCTTACCAAGGGGTATCGTGTTACCTAGTAACTAGGTTGTGGAGGTCAGATAGGCAGTCGCTCAATGTAAAATACTGGTACTCAGCTGCATCCGGTTATACGGGAAGCCGACCTCAATACAGTTGGGAAAAGGCTGGCCAATTGATTTACGTAAGAAATAAGTACTTATTAGATAAAAATGTAGTTACCTACTAATGGCACAGATGAATACAGATGGTTCACACCGAATTTTAGGTATGAAGCTACAAATTCATTGATCACGATATTTTTAGTAACTTTTTAACCCCCGCCCTCCCCTGGTGATACGTGGTGAGGTTTTAAACTAACCCCGTCCCCCTACCCAAAGTTACGTGTATTTTTTTGGTAAAAAAATATCTTATGTTTTTTTTTAAATGCAGCTATAATCGTTACCTGGCAACGGCGAGTCAAAGTCACGCGCCGCTTTTCGGTTTAGAAATCGCGCGTCCTACGAAAAATTAAATACACGTGATATCTCTCTTCACTCCCCCTTGTAATATTTCGTGATTTTTTTCGAACCCCTCCCCCCGCTTTTGAGCCTCACGATCCCTACGCGGCGGGCTCGTCTTGTCGGGCCAATTTAGTGAGCGAAAGTCAGAAGATATAAGAGTTACGCGATAGAAAGAGAGGCAATTTCTAGGTGAATATAACTGTAGCTCTGTGCGACTTGAATTGCACTTTATTGTATCGTAGCAAGAGTCGCTTTTTATTTTAATGATTTTGCAAAGTGAACCATCTGTATTCATCTGTGCTAAGGAAGGGTAACAAACAGCCTGAATGAATAGACTCACATGGTTTTTAGGGTACCGTACCCGAAGGGTGCCAACAAACGGAACCCTATTATTAAGCCTGCGCTGTCCGTCTGTCTGTCAGCGGGCTGTATCTCATGAACCGTAATAAGTAGATATTTGAAATTTTACCAGATTGTGTATTTTTATTGTTGCTATAACAACAACTAAACAATTAAAAGGATACAGGAAACGTGTTCTTTCAGTGTTTTTTTGCTCGATATATATAAATACGGTACGGAACCCTTCGTATGCGAGCCCGACTCACACTTGGCCGGTTTTTTACGAATGAGCTAAAAAACTCAGAAATTTGCAATATTGCAGTGCTGATAGAAACGGCTTTAAACACTTTCCTCTACGTGGGCAACCGGCCTATTTAACCGACGAAAAAAAATGAGGAGGTTCTCAAGCCGACACGTATATATATTTATTTTTTTGCTACCCACGAAACGAGGCTCTCCTTTCAATGGGTAGCTGCGTAGGTGTCACAGAATTAGGTACGGCCCCATTAATTAATTATAGGATCTAAAGGGTAATCACTCGAGTAACGGTTCATCTTTCGTGGCCCACGCATCTTCCTGTGATAGATCTCCTTGGTCCTTGAGATAACAAGATTATATCGACAGATGTCAGATAAAATCATGAAGGATTATCTTGGGAACGTCAGGTACGTATAGGGTTGCCAGGTGTCCGGCTTTTTACAATCGTGTCCTGCAGTCCGGCCTGTCCCGCTTTTGTTAGGCTTTTGGTCAACCCCGCCCCGACAAAAGATGCCTGATTATTGATTGTTTTAATTACTTTCAATGTAATGAAGAAGGCTAATTAGTGATTGTTAAGAAGTTACAAATTACTTTGGTAAGAACAAAACGTGGTTCGAATCTTAAGAGTGGAGTAAGTGCCTTTTTAAAAAAAAAAAAACCTGTGTGAAAAAAAAGTCCAGTTAAATATGAATCGGTGTCTGGCTTTTCTATTTTTGGGCCTGGCAACCCTAGGTGCGTAGTACTCGCAACCGGCGTGCGTGTATGAATAGATGTATGAGCACAAACGAAGCAAAAGGATTATGTAAGGATCGCAGCAGCTGACGTTCTGTAGTTTCTGCCTACCCCCGTAGGAAGGAGTGAGTTTATGTATGTACGATAATCTTGAATAGTTTGATAATTATGAGATGAGTGGTATATTGTTCAAGGTACCATATTTATAGTTCCAAGGAGATACATTACAGGCCATATGTATTATACAGTAGAATAAAATTACCTTTATTCAAGTATCATACGACTCACATGGTCCTCATATGGCCTGACCAAGATTATGTCTGGACTTTAAAAGAGACTGTGACCTCTGAGTTTGTTTCGGCCTTTCTTCTCAGAGTAGTCAGATAGGAAACGCCGAACTCAACTAGCTTATTTTTAATATTTTTTTAATACGACGTGTAAAAGTGATTCCGATATCCTATTTACAGAATAAACAATTTCATTTCATTTCATTTTACAAATGATTAATAAGACTTACAACTATATTAGTAAAAACTGACAAAAATAGTAGTGGATCACCGCTATGGCAACCCGTGTGAGATGGCACAACAGCGACCCACGAAATCATGCTTAGGATACTGTTCGGTTGGAGCAGCTCCACACCCTGCGCACCATGGAAGCGCACCTTTTGTGCATGGTTGTGTAGAAACAATCTACATGCGCATCCGCGAACTTCCCCGACGCACTACAGAAGCGGGGTTATAAAACTGAACGCGGAGAACGTTGTATCGTTCTTATATAAGTAGGCAAGTATATTTGACCATCTGCCGGGCTTGCGAAGAAGTCCGAAAGGGAGATCGTGGCCCCCGGCAACATGGCAACTGAAGGAACACGGGACGGTTTTAGTCAGTAATAGTCCGACCCGCCCTCGCTCCGCCCAGAGCGGGAGAAGTTATTTGATAATTCACCACCCAAAAAAAAAATAAAGGTATCTTTGATCATTGATTTTTTTATTTTACCTGGATATAATATCATTATAAGGAGTAGTTTGCACCAGTTAGTTTGTTTGTGAAACATAAGAACTTATCCGACTGATTTCAAACATAACCCTTCATTAAGCCCATCGTTCCACGCAAACGGAGGCAGGGAAACAGCTAGTTCAAACTCAAACTCAAACTCAAACATAAAAACAAACCAACTAACCAATAACCACCACCAATTAATTTAGTACCTACCTGTCTATGTTTGACAAATTCCTTTTAAATGAACAAAAAACACATCTACGGATTCTTTCAAATCTACTAAACTGAAAAGTTGACCGTTGACATGATTACCATTGTTCTCGTCTAAAAATACAATTTGAAAAAAAACAAAAAAAAGAACTTTGACTTTCATTTCTCAGATCCATTTATATATTCAGCAAACACGATATAAACTTGAAACAAAGCCACAACTTTTGTTGCTAAAAATAAAGAAAATACTTTCAAAGAACGTTGAATACTTTTAGAACAACCTTTTTTTATCGAATAAGACACCTTGTAATACAGCCAATAACAACGTTCATTTGAAAAAAGAATGTGGACTGGCCAAGTGGCCAGTATAAGTTGACACGACGGGGAGGCGCTGCAGTCAAGAAAAGCGACTAATCTGTCAAATTCAGTACACCATTTTAGTTTAGTTCCCGATTTCGCCGTATGTCATTAAATACTGGTTATTTTTCACACAATGCCGTTTATGGGCGACGAATTCATTCAAAAGCATACAATAGGGAAAGCTTGAAACAAAGGAATGTTTCAAAGAGCTTCAGTCATTGAATTAGGTAGCTACGTTTCTTTTTCATTCAGTTTGTTCGCCAATTAGTGTCTTTTAGCTTTCTTGCCGTTAAACAAGATTTGTTGGCAGCTGTTCTGGGTAAAGTTTATTTTATTTTAAATGGGACTTTGTTTGTTGTGAATTTAATTTAATTTCTGCATAGTAGAATTTAGTTACATACAAATTGCATTGCACGGTACCTAGTTACTGTATACCTACTCTTTATTATGTAGGTACACCTTAAAATTACAGATATAAATGCAGAAATATTACATAGTGTGACACAATGGGCGGTCCTATCACTAAAAGCGATCTTTTAAAGACAACCTTGGCCAACCTTTTTCGTTGATAAACTTGATTTTATAATGATATAATAAATTATAATTCATTATCATTCATATTTAACTAAGTAGGTATACCTACGTAAGCTGCACCATGTTATGTATGTCTGATCATCGCACGGCCTTAACGTAAGTACGTTACATAATTCAACCGAAACCACGTGCATTCTATGTATTAAGAAAAATCTGGACCAAAAGTTCTGCCGTATTGTGTGACGTTCCTGAGCTATCGCTCATCACTTCCTATTGGAAGTGACGGGTATTTTCTAATTAGTGACTATCTGGCCCTGTGGCGCAACGGATAACGCGTCTGACTACGGATCAGAAGATTCCAGGTTCGAATCCTGGCAGGGTCGCGTAAACGTTTTGTTTTTTTATTGTCTAATTTTTACAATTTTATGTTACGCATAAATAAATGAAATTAATGAGAAAAGCTTCTCAAGAAATCTAATTTCTCTTTGATATAATGAAAAAGGTAATTGATAATTAAATGGCTCCCGTCTGAGAGTCAATGTATCATAATTAATTCAATTTTCTTACGATCTTGACGTAATAATAATTGATATTAGAAATTGATGTATTTTTTTGTAAAAACTATGCATGTCCTTACGCAAAGCATTTTCATTTGATATTTTTTTCTCATTATAGGTAGGTATAATTATAGTAAAACTTTTTACGTTTCCTTGTTCGTTAATTAGGTAGGAACCTCTATAAGTGAAGTAACCTAATAAAAGCTGCTAGGTGACACCTAAAAATATAACACTCAATTCCAAGCCCATTCAAAACAAATTACATACAAAAGGTCAACTAGGCAGAAACCATTCTGCCTTTGCCTCAACGAACAGCTATTGTGCACAGTACCTAACCCTATTTCCACAGAATAACTTTAGTGCCTCATTGGGAACCGTCCCTGTGACCTTTGCGTAATGGCCGGTCATTATGAACAGTGGCTACCCAAGCTTAATACAGGCATTTATCTTAGACACTGCTTTATTTTGTTATCCTGTAATATGAATGCGGAATGCGGATTTTCGCGGGAATTTTGTTTTTCGTAACAGCGCCATCTGTTGGCGAATAGTGGCAGCTTTATTTATTGGTAAATTGGTATAGAATTTACAAAATTGAAATTTTACATAAATAAAAAAACTACACTAGTGGAAGTGTTGTAAATAATCATTATCAGATTATTACCTTTTATAAAAAAATACTTACCCCAATGAAGTTGAAGTGAAAACTGTGTCGTACGTAGTAAATGAACTCTGGTTTTAATTAAAAATTTATAAAAAAAAGGAAAATAAATCAGGGCTCTATTTAATATAGGAAATATAAAAACAAATTACACAATTATGAAATTACAAACATTTTCACGACTGACTGACAGGTAATGTTAGATTGTGGCCTGTAGCCTGTCACCTATTTTATCGAGTTTAGGCCCCTGAACAAACCAAGAACAATAATATATATATTTTCAATAATGATATAATATTTTTAATAATTTTTTCTTTGTTCCTCTTAAACAGAGCACCTGCCATCCAATCTCTGCACCACCCTTGGTTGACTGGTAGAGAATGCCTAAGGCATTAAGTCCGCCTTTGTACCGTTTGAGTGTGAAAAGTTTAAATAAATAAATAAACAATAGAAAATCCGAATATAATATTATAATAAAACTGCCTCGTTGGTCTAGTGGTCGCAAACCGCTACTGCTGAGTATGAGGTCCTGGGTTCGATTCCCGGGTCGGGCAAGGTGTTATTGGGTTTTTCCATCTGGAATTTCTCAGTAGCAACCCGAAGTCTCGATTTGTGCCCGGTTGATGGCAATAGGCTCGCCCCCTATTACATGGGACTTAAACATAACTGGCGAAATGTGGGTGTACTATAGGTACACCTTTGCCTAACCCTTCGGGGATTACAGGCGTGATGTTATGTTATGTTGTAATAAAACCTATTTCATTACTATGTAGCAAACAGAAAACCTGTTAAAAAAAAAACACAGTTTTGTAAATATTTAAAATGTTGTTATTTGTCGTAGATGTTCGGCATGCTAAACGTGCCACACACATCTGGCAAGATCCTTCGGTACCCTGGACCATCAAGACCACGAGGAGGACCCACCTTCATGGTGCCTCCGCAGCGAGACAGGTGAGCATACTAATAGTACCCTTACCCTTGTTATTGGAACAGGTTAGGCCGGGGCCGCACTGGTAAGGCGACAGCGACGCAACGGCGATTTCGTGAAAACAAACTCATATAAACATATGTCGATGGGCGCACTGCAGAAACGACAAGCGAAATTTATTTGTTCATATCGTCGCCGCCGCCGCTGTCGCCGTACCAGTGCGGCCCCGGCCTGAGAGCCATCACCATCAGCGTAGGCTTTTCCCAGCTATGTTTTGATCGGCTTCCAGCTGAATACCAGTATTTTACACGGGAACGACTACCTATCTGACGTCCAAAACTCAGTTACTTATTTGGTATCACGAATCGATACCCCTTGGTAAAACTGTACCCTAATTTCGTAACTTATTTTTGTAAACGATTATGTCAAATTTATTTCATTTTGACAGTTCAACAACATTCATTGCGTTATTTACGTTGTGGAGCGGATTTTTTTTCATGAAGCAATGGATTAGCTGTTTCAAATCGAAACAAATTGTGATTGATTTGAATTAGGGTACTGGTTGTCAGACTTTTGGTTTCCTGACTATTCGTAACGACGGTCAAAGATCTACAAATGACAGCCGCGACGTGCTTTCCGTGGCACGAAAGGGCCCAGATTACAGTTATTTCATTAATAAAAAAAAAAAACAGTGGCACTCCGGGAGTGCCGACAGAAGTGAAAATTTGAACAAGATCGCGTTGGTAGAAGAAAAATACTTGTATAGAAGATTGGTACGTAACCTTAAACAAAGAGCACAATCGCAATTACAAAAAAAGAGTACTTCCGAAACCTTTAAAGTAAAAATACTTGCATAGAACATTGATCCGTAACTTAATATAAATAAAGAGCATAATCGCGTTAACAAACCTTTAAAGATAAATACTTGCATAGAACATTGATCCGTAACATAATATAAATAAAGGGCACAATCGCGTTTACAAAAATGAGGTGTCGTCACAGTGTCGAGAAAGTGAAAAAAATTTTACTTTAAAAATTCGGTCGGTGCTAAATAGGTATTTTGTGGTGATGAGTCTTGATTGATTGGACGTTAAAGATCATCTTCATTTGACTATATTGATGTATCATTTTGAAGTGCCAAAACTGAATTACCATCATAAGCTACGGGTTCTTAGAGGAGCGGTGACCGCTCGCGTAGCGTCCGCAATTGACGCCGGATGACGTCACTGAACCGTTGATAATATGAAAGTAGGTAGTCAAATATGAACGGTAGTGATTTAATTTTAAAATAAACTTTAATTACAATTCTATCAGTAATTAGGAGGTGTGCTCGGTTAGAGCGATACAAACGGAACGGCTTACGAACTATTGGTACATATTTTATAAAAAAAGGTTAATCTAAAAAAACTATATTTCTGGAATGAACCACCATGCCACTTCAGATAAACGTTAACTTAAGTGTTAGAAAAAGGTGAAGTGTTCAAAAGAGATGTGTAAAAAATAACTTCAATCGGTGACGTGGCTATTTAACTAAGAAACAGCGTTTTGAGTTGTTGAGTGATTTACTACTATGGGAACTGATGCCTGGTATGCATAACTCCTCCCTCCCTAAGTTCAAAATTATTTGCATTCTGAGAATGATGGTTTTGATTTATTTTATAAATAGATAATATTTTAGAATTAAATCTAACAAGAAATACAATTTAATAAGAAAATTAACATGTTTAAATGATTACAGTTCCTATATTATGAGTATTCACAAAGTGCGTTTCGCTTTTATCACTGTACACTACACGTTCACTTTTCAGGAACTGCGCCATTAAGTTTTCAAAGTCTATTTTATCTAAGTTGATCGGAGGTTTTCCTTGTAAGCTGGTCGGTATCGCAATGCTGGGTAGATGCGTCGTTTTGTCGAAGTGATTATTCCGATTTTCACTTCGCAAATATCATCTAGAGTCAAAATACAGGTGCCGGAAATATTGTGCTGATTTATGTAATTCTCGTAATACTTCATCAAAAATGTGTAAACACCGGAAAATAGGACCCAAGTGTCCGGCTGTATAAGTTTGATTTTCACCTTGGAGGATTTCACTGACAAGGCAAACACGTCGAAATTTCAGTAGTAAACCTAATTAAGTCCGCGATACATGTGTCTTCGTCAGCTGGGGAGACATCTGTCTCATATCCAAAAAACTTTCCGTCGTCAATTTCTCTGCATGGCTAGGAGAGTGCTAATATTTTCAACCCTTTTGCAGCAATATTGTAGGTTGGGGAATGTTTAGGAATGTAAGGTTTATTCAGGGGTCTATACATTGGGAATGGGTGTTATTGAGATTAATGATAAACGATATATCATTGGATGGTTGGAATTGATTTGATAAATGTTATTCGTTTGCCTTATGTGGACGACGCACGTCTCAATATCGGTTGTTTAAGGTTTTATAGTGCCATCTGTCGGCAATACGTCAAACTTTATTTAATTGTAATAAATTACAATGTTGCAAGGTGCGAGTACTCCCGGCCTGAGTATTTTAGTTGTTGGCAATTTCTGTTATTAACTGTCTTCAAGCACAACACTGCTTAGAGGTCGCTTTCAAATTATTTCATATAACTTTAAAAAATCTTATGAAGCTGAAAGATTTTTCGAAGTCTTGAACCACCCGCACCCTCCAAATTGATTCTGGAACTCAGACAGTTTTATATTTCGCCTCCATCTTTAACACCGTTTATGTATGATTTTATATTTGTACAATGTTCTATGTATATACCATTTTTTAATAGTACAGGGGACAGTAACTGTTGTATTTTTAAGTCTTCTAAAATAATTATTGATTTATAATAATTGATTGGGTAGGATATTAACTCGTATAAAAGAAACGGCTGTTTCTACTTCACTTAATCTGGTGAGTATTGTTTGAAAGTTATGTATTAACAAACTGCAAGTATTTAATATTAAGTTTTTGGTTTGCTGAAACTTATATTCAAGATTAAACGACTATTTTGGCTATAGTCTTATATGGTAAGATAAAATTGCTTCGAGTAGAATTCACAAATCTTCCAAGTATTTCCGAAATTAGAGTAATTTTATTAAATATAGCGAGTTGTTTTGATTGTATATTACTCTTAAACTACTAATTAATTGGTCCTAATTGGTTACGTCCTCGTTATCCAGATTACCTGTTATTACTTTCATGATAAAGCCAAGGAGACCTCTTTTCATTCTCGAAGTAGGAATCAATTGATTAAATCGCTCAACTGTAGCATTCTATTCTGTTTGTAATTGCATATCAACTATATTATCACCGTATTAAATTAATATCTAACCTATCTTTCATATAATGACTAATTTCTAAGTATTTTAGAATATTATAATCTAAATTATTGCTTATTAATCCTAAATCTAGAAATTTTTACTATGTTCCTAAGCTATGCTTGGCCTTCCTTGACAGGAAGAATTCCAGGATTATCTTGAATCCACTGCACATGAAGGCACTGGCTCAGGGCTTCCTGAATCACTATTGGGAGGACGTGGATTGTATTCCGTGATTGCGATCCGGCGTCATTTTCAATCCGGCCGGATCCGGCTGGATTTTCATCGAACCGGCCGGATGCGGCCGGATCCAACTAGCCGGCTCAGTGTCGAACGACTCGCGCGCACACGTACCACGCATTTAAAGTACCATGAGTTGGCAAGCGCGATAATTTTGACAAAAATTGCTATCACCGGATCCGGTAAATGTTAATGACGCCGTTTAATGACGCCGGTTCCAGCGGATTCGGTTCCGGTTTTCCGGATTGAAATCCCGAATTATAACCTTGTTGTGGGATTCCGAATTTGAAATGAGGTGGCTATATCTCTTTGTTATTTTTATTTGCTTGTAACGGGTTATTTTGAGTATTTGTTGGTTTAGTTTTATTACGGGCGCTGTATTGAGTTTGAAAGTTTACCTCTTCCATCACAACGCTAAGCGTGGATTCTAAGTTCGTACACTGTTTCAATCGGACAAATCTAATCGTATCTTTCCCTCCTGTAGTGCTATTCAGTAAAAATCCCACCGTGAAAACTTAGGTCAAGTGAGCTGTCAAAACAAAAATATTAGGTATGTCAATCCCTAGCATCAGATGGAATGACAACTAACTTTAAGCTCACTTCACCTATGTTTTCGCGGTGAGATTTTTACAGAATCGATCGGCTGGTATGCATAAGTAAGTTGGTGTGGGTTCGTAGAAAACGTTGATGACACCGTTAAGCAAACCCCTCCCCCCAAAGATTTAAGTCGCTAGATTTGCCCTCACCGTACTCAGTCACAGGAAAAGTATCCATACTGAGAAGAGTATGGTCACACATAATTAAATAGCGTTTCCATGACAAACAAGTGTAGTCACTGCGTCATTGTGTGTCAGAGGTGTCAAAACGAAACAGAAACGAGACTGTCTTTTTTTTTAAAGTGAAAGCTTCTTTAGGCGCTTTGGGCGCTTTTGAGATGAGACTAAACCATTGATTTCGCGATACTGTTACGACACCAGCTTTTGATCATTAAAAAGACATCAACGCGCAATACATTATTTCCTGCACATAAAACTTTTCAAGTGTTCACTTCTGTCGGCACTCCCGGAGTGCCACTGTTTTTTTTTTGACGCGGTTCATCTAATCTAACGATTTAAAACCTTGCCACTGTCATCATTTTCATGACAGCCGTCACTGCGGCCACCGCTTTCCTAGGAAACCGTAGCTTTACACATAAGTTCAGTTATATCACCACAGAAATTCACAGAAGCCAGTGTCAAATTTTAGTTTTGCCACAAACTAAAAGCCCAAGCAAATTGAGTTCAAATGAAATAAAAACACGACCCTAGTAAAGCGCAGCCAGTCTCCCAATACTTACCTACCTACTTCAATAGGTATGTGGATTTCTTACCTACATGGAGACGTGAGAGTCAAAATGGCGGGTGTACCGTGACCATAGCGAATAAAATATTACCCATTACAAAAAAAATGTACCTAAAACGTACTATTTTGTACCTAGCTCTAAAAAATCTGTACCTCCTTCAGAACGAAATTATTTCGAAATTAAGGTACACCCGCCATATTGACATCAAGATGGCGGGTGTTCTATAATATTTTATCGTTTAATCATTACTCAAAAATAGAATTACACCAAAAAAGTTTACCCAAAAAGTACCTAAAGTAAAAAGAAACACCAATTTGATCAGTCGGATACTTCCTGAGAAATAAAACAACCGTGTCTCGTTTACTTATGTTTATATAAACCTCGCCCCTTCGCTCTTCGGATACGTTTGATTTATTGTGTTTTTGTAACTTCAAACGCATAATTTCGGAAATTCCAAAAAAACGAAAATGCTGGTAATGTTTGTCAAGTTCGGAAAAAGGTTTAGTAATAACTCTTGGAATATTTATATATATTTTAGGGATAATTACCTGAGGTACAATTTTTTGGTGTAATTATATTTTATGAGTAATGGTTAAACGATAAAATATTATAGAACACCCGCCATCTTGATGTCAATATGGCGGGTGTACCTTGATTTCGAAATAATTTCGTTTTGAAAGAGGTACAGATTTTTAAAGCTAGGTACAAAATAGTACGTTTTGGTAATTTTTTTTGGTAATTGGTATAATTTAATTCGCTATGGTACACCCGCCATTTTGACTCTCACCATGGAGACTACGCTAAAAATATTGTCTCTAATTAAATGTAAAAGTAAGAAAATTAAGGCTTACCAAATGCCTAAAATTAATTTACCTTTCCAATAAAATATGGCAGGCTGTCCCTTATTAATTAAATCGAATAATATCGAGCCCACTGGGACTTTTCAAAGTAATCTCGTTAAAAAATATTTCGTACCTACTTAGTAGGAAGATTTTATGAAAGTTTTTATTTTCCAGAATTCTTCAAAATGTACAGACACTAGAATATATGTATAGACACGACTTTTATGAAATTGGCAATATTTTTAGTATTTTTAGATTTTTAGCTGATTAAAAGAAAAAAGGGAACGGTCTATTTTCAAGCGTAAAAATCTATTGTAGTTCGGGCAGGGCGCGAAATGTGTTTTGTCATTATTTCTATTTTTAGACATTTGATCCCACAGAGTACATTATACTATACTTTGATCCTTTCACTGACATTACGGCCAGAGGCGATTTTTTTTTTCGTGTTTGATATGACGCTACGCCCATAGCCGGATAATTTTATCAAGTCAAAACAGACAAAGCGCCTGTGTAAATTTGCGTACATTACTAAGACAATACATTACAATCTTTTACAATGTTTGTAAATATGTGAGCACCATGTATCTATCACGTAATCAAATTATCTGTCGTTGCTTCATTTTTAATTTTTTTTACCTATTGTGGTATAGTTTATATTATTTTGTAAATTTTGACGTTCAAAAGTGCTATACTATTTGAAATAAAAGAAGCCACGTGATCGACCAGTGTCGTATTGCACTCACTTAAATTTATTTTTCTAGTGTCCACGCAAGAACAAATTTTAAAATATTTAAGATCCTATAAACCCTATAAAAACACTCGATTTAGCACCCTACACATATCAAACTCTTCAAAAAGCTGCAATCTTGAATACCTCCAAGATTGTCAGAAAATTTCTGCAAAATGACAACGATACATCAATCGTCGCCTCACACACGAGTGCAACAACCACCGCACGAACACAGCCTCATGGACAGACACACTCACCATCACAAAATCCGAACACACCATCATCTCATCATAATTTAACCAATTTCCAGGGATAGCACTTGGCTTCGGCCCGTACTACCCCATAAATCCGGCGCAACGCTGAGATACGCAAAAATATAAAAAAAAATATAAAAATACCATTTGTTGCAGGCGAACATACATATTTTAATATAAACAGAACTTGAAAAGTAAATGAATAAATAGCTTAAAACTATGTTAGTAGCACTTCACTAGCTTGTCCTAATACAGGTGAACACTCTGATTTGACATGATAGTCAGCCATTTTTTTTTTTTGCGTGGGAAATTATGGTCCGCCTGTGTACGGTACCTACGGTTATCAATGGACCGTCATATTACAGGTACCTTGACTTGTTTTTGCGGCTGACCAGCTATAGGCGTGGCGTATTATTTTGTATGAAAATTTGTAGTGCCATTTTCAGAATATTAACTTCATCTCAGTGTCAGCGAAAATGTTAAAATCTTTTGCGACGTCGCGTCCTGTAAAATGTTTTTTATTAAAATAAATACTGTTTTATCAGGTTCGAAGCTCTGAAGAAGTTGATCCGTCAGGAGCACGTGCGTGAACTGCAGAGGAAATACGAAGCTGAGCAGAAGCAGGAGCTCAAGGACTTGACCTCTGGACGCGGGTATGCTTCAATTTTAATATGCTTTTAATTCTACACAATAGCCCTTAAACTTCTCCCTCTTAATACTTATAGAAAAATGAAAACGAATTTCTTACAATTTCATCAAAATATTATTGGGTTGAAAGTCGGCAACCTTATAAATTAATCAAACTCAAGAAATCTAAAACATTTCATCACAAAATTACGGAACTTCGAAAAACAAACAGTTAAAACTTTTCAAGTAAATAATAAATCTGCTAACCGATTACACAAGTCAGTATTGCCCAACTACTTCAAAAAATTACCCCACACTTGAAACGTGTTTCCTAAATATTTACCCGCGGGCGCGCGGCCGAAGCCTTACATTTTAACATTACAAAACATGAATCGCAAACTGTTGAGCGTAAGGAAATCTTTTAAAACGTCTGGGCGTGTTCATGTTAATTCGACCCTACCGAGGAATTATTGCGAGATTTTTGTCAAAATTAAAAAAGCTCGCAAAGGGAAATGTAATCCGGAGTATCTAAATGTTGGGATTTCCTGTCGTCTTCATGTTTCGTTGATTATTAAATCTGTCAAGGCGTAATCGTGTTTGAACGATATGTCATTATTTCGGGGAGATTGCTTTCGTTTCAGATCTTTGTTTTCTTGTTTTAATTTATATGTTTATTGGAATTGAAATATCCGTTTTACTGGATCCTATTCAGGGAACGGGTGCTTTTCGAACGATTGGTTTGAATGTTACTTCTTAACAGAGATACCGTTAATATTTTAGCAATGCTGAGGGATTTAAAAAAAGCGCTAGTTTTACCCTTGGTGACACAATTTCCAACTCACATGATATTACATAACTAAGGGACCGTCGTCGCCGCGTCGTCGTCTATCATATCTAATTAGCATAATATCCTTACTTTTGGAAGTGACTTTGCTATATTGTTGATGTTTCTGCAGTGGTGACGATTATGTATACGGCACATATGGAGAACAGGAGCCCCGGGGACTGCAGCCACTTCAGATGGAGTATCCCGCTGATGATCCCACTACCAGGCATACCAAGTGAGTCATTAACTATTCTCTCTCAAGTTAAGCTAAGTTTCAGGTAGTTATTTTTATGTCTATGAGTGGTAAGCAAGGCCTTAGCCCACCTGACGGCAAGAATTCAACAATGCCAGAACCAGAGTCAGTCTTAAATACGAGAGTCATCGTAGCTGCGTTTTCATCCAGAGACAAAGCTGAAATGTGTAATTTAGCAAATGACGACAAGCAGAACGGGCTCTAAAAACATTTTTTGTTTAAATGCCATTGATATGTGACTCATGTGGTGACTGTTGGTGGGTCTCACTTAAAGTTTCTTTGTTTTCCCTAATATAAGAGATAAATGAGAAAGCCATGTATTAAACTTACAGGTGTTAAGTGTACTCTTACTTATAAATAAAGTTAAGATTTCTTTAACACAAAGGAATCTGTTTTTTTTTACTACATTCTGTGCCAAAGCGGATAAAGAATGTTCTAATTATGAAAATGCTTTTAGAATAAAAGTATTTTATAAAGGTCAAGTTTTTTCTCTTATCTTTAGAAATTTTTGCTTATTTTTATTACCTTTGTTCTAGAAAACCGCCAGCGGGAAGTCGCCAGATCTCGCAGTTCTCGCGTTACTCCGATGTGATGCTCCCCCCCTCCCGCCGCGCCATGTACCACCCCTACTTCGAGTATGCAGCCCCCGAATTCGTCCCCTACTATTGAACCCTCTCCGGGCACACGGACCCACAGGACGTACCCACGTTCTAGAAAATTCTACTGCGGGGACTATCTCCCTTACTGTACAAAACACTTTATGTGCTTTAATTCCAAATATCAATATTAAAATGTCATATCGAAAGCATATCTTTAACGCTTTCGCTTAGACGACACTCGTCACTTAAATGCGAGCTTTCTCTGCATTAACTTTCAATATTTTTATATTTATAAAACCGAGATTTTTTCGATGTAGATATGCGATCTCTGAATTTTAATATACCCCCTTTTGAATAATCGCATTGTATTTTTCGATAGGTTTAAGGATTAAGGAGGATTTCTTCTTGGAATGTTCGAGTCCCTAGGTCGAACGGACATAACTAATGTTATACGGTACTTCCGATTATGACAATAATAATACATTATATATACGATTCGAGCAATTATCTTAAATTGCCGTCAATTCCAACTAAGTTAATCGTGACAATAAAAATGTTTAAAAAATGTAATCTGACAATAACTGTATGGATGTTTACAATTTGATGTTTAGTAGAATTATAAGCGTGAGGAGGAAATATCCATTTATAAATTAGGAGTTTAATAAAGGAGTCTATGAATATAATGTCGGTGGCTAGCCAGTTGGAAGTTATTATCTGCTTTTCGCTTCGATTCTACTCGTTTACTGAGATTTTGTGCGCAGTATTATGAAATAATAAAAGTATTCGCCGTATTCCTTTCTTAATCAAAAAACTTGTTATTAACATTATGAGGTACAGTCCGAGCCCGACGACCTCTGAAGAATCGAAGCGAAAAATATTTCTTCTACCTTCGCCCTTCAAAGAAATAGATTTAGTACCCTTCACTTGCTCATACTTTGTCTGTAGATATCTAAAACGATATATTTACTTGTAATCAATGTTAGTATTTTTATTTCAGTGGTTTTATCTTTACGAAAATCATTTAAATGTTGTTTTCCATATCATAAGTATTTGACTGCCATATAATGGACATTTTCTGCTATATAACAATAATTTCGTTTCAACTTATGTAATTTAACAGTATTAATGCGTAGTTACAATAAAAATACCTTAGCGTTGACTTTATTAAAACCTATATGGTCTGTGTATTCATTTATCTCCCGAAATAGTTGATAATTGTTGTGATTAGTCGCTAAGTATATCGTTACCATGTATTATAAATCAAAAGCCTTCAGGACGGCTAGGTGGGTTTCGGCTGCGGTAGACGGTACTCCGTCAAACTTCGAGTGATACGAATGCGCAACCGAGTCCCGACAGAAAAATGCTTTAACTACATTTAAATGTTTCATGTTTATTGTAATACATAGTTAATTGTAAATTAGTAATGCGCCGCTCGCGGCTTATTTAATATTTGTGTACTAATGGATCCTAATGTAGGAATGACGCAGCCTCGGAGCGACGAGTACCGGTCGGTTAAGGAGTAACACCAACAGGCTTTGATGTTCTACTTCATTTAATGATCTCATGTTTATCTTATATAAAGAACAACTTAACTTCTTTACTTCGTTAGCTACTAAAGTGATCTCAACCGGCATTTGCAGATGTGCTAAACTGTATAAATGAATCGGAATCGCACTGAAAGTGAAGGCTGTAATTCTAAGGAAGTTGTTACCTATTTGTGTACTATATATATATATTATAATATCTAATCAACTATCGACATATAAGTATCGACGATGAGTCGACATAAACTCACAGACTATAAAATTTGGCTTTAAAATTATATTACACGTCATATATTGTGGCTTTAAGAAGTCAATGAATTCATTAATCTTCTATTTATTAACGCGGACTGTCTTACGACGTCCCGTATCCTACATGTTACGATTTAGCGAGATATCTATACATATTTTTATTTATATATAATTTTCTAACAATATTCTGTAGAATTTTACAAATTATTTTATTGTCTTTAAAAGTCATTAATAGTTAGGTATTTAGTCGATAATACATTGAGTAGTGTTTATTGGATGCGTATTAATTAAAATAGGTGTTTAACTAATATGGAAAATATATGGAAACATTTCAAAACCTTATTGTAGTACTTCACAGTTACATATCCTTGCGATTGCATCGCAGACGTAACTAATACATATTATGAACTAACATAACCATATCAGTATATAAAAATAATTCTAGTGAATTATCGAATGCATACAGTCAACACATGGGTCAAGATTGAATACCCCAAAATCGGGGAAAACTTTTTATTGTTGCAACACTTGCAATATCGTCGCGCGCTATTTTCGGATACTCGCCACAAGGTGACAAAAAAAAATGTCAATGTTATAATTCTTCAATTATCTTGTCAATTTTACAGATTTTAGATATGCATTCGATATTTCAGAAAATAAGACAATATTTAACATAGTAATCACTTATAGTTCGCAGCGCGGTCTAGTACAGACAATAAATATGTAATTTGGACAATAAATTCGCGTTGCATGGACTATAAAGTTAATAATATTAATATTATAATAAGACCGCGCCTGTCCGTAAGTAGGTATACAATTTAACCTATCCATTGATAAATTAATGTTTTAAAATGTATATTAATTGGTGGTTTTTTTGAGAAATAAAGATAGTTACATACTCCTGAGCATAATTGTCTGATTATTTTTCATTGATCCGCAAACCCTTTAAAGTCTTCTGCATATCTACCTCTTTTATGTAGTAACACTAACACCGGCCACAAGCTTGTAAGTAATTAGGTAAGTACATGACTAATTATAATTTATACTAAACTATCTGTTGCCCGCGGCTTCGCCCGCGTGGATGTCAAAAATATCCCACGGGAACGTACTACCGGGATTACATACCTAATAGCCGAGGAAAAGGTCATTGACTCCTACCACTATGCCATCAACCATAATTATTTTGTTATGCGTAATTTTGATTCTGTCTTATTTTTTAAACTATTCATTTAAATGATATGAAGTCTATGCATATTTTAATTTAACTGAAATGCCCAATTTAAATAACATATTTTATTGGATAAGGATTAATTGATACCGGTCAAAATAGCTTCGATTTTTTTTTTATTAAATTCTGAACAATAATAATTGTTATTGTGGGTCATCCTTAGAAGATAGACATATATCGGTCGCGGACGTTTTTGTTAAACTTTTTAAAATTTACAAAACTGTAGAACATAAATTTTATGTATGTCTAACGTTTTACGCAGCGCACGCCAGTGAAGCTCCTAAGTCAGCATGATTTTTCCCGACTTCTTCAACAATAATCGTCATATTTCGGCTAATTTACACTAAAACCTTCCTCATGAATCACTCCGTCCATTGGTGAAAACCGTTAGAAAATCTGTTTGATAGTTTTTGAGTTTATCGCGTTCAGACAGACAGACAGACGCGGCGTGGGGACTTTGTTTTATAATATGTAAGCATAAATTAAATTATTTATAAAATAATTGTACAAAAAAGAATTATAACGAATTATAATAGGTACACATTTGTCACGCCTGTCAAGAATTTCTACAGGGGCTAGCCTAAAGCTAATACCTAAATCAACACTACTCGTTTAGAAGTGATCTTCAGTGTAAAATCATTTAAAGTCGTTTATTCTCGCCTTAACCTTTAGTTATGCAATTAATTTTTAAGATATTTAGAAGCACGATTACTTGTAGTTTCCATGATAAAAAAAAAAATCCAAAATAATCTCTAGAAAACAAAATAAACCCGTATTAACTTAGTACGGCGTAAATACTCCACGGAAGTTCATCAGTGTTTTTAAAATAACAATACTTCATGTCTTCTATAAAGTATACATTTTACACTTCCAAAATGTGAATTTCTTTTAATAATACGAAGGAAATACCTAAATTTACGCGCGATTCGCCGATTCTTTATCCCGCCCATTCCATTCATTAGCGCCTGAATCTCAGTGTGTAACTAACAATTTGCAATGTGGTCTGCTATCATTAACAACCGTTGCATGAAATTGTATTGTCTTGTGACAATTTTTTTTAAATTATTTATTTGCGGTAAACATGACGCAAAGAAAGAACACAAACAACAAAGAACAAGTTGGGGGAAAATATGCATCACATCCACGCAAAACGGCCATCGCTCAGCATAATGCTGCTTCTTTTTCTTCAATGAGATATAAAAATAAAATAAAGTCAAATAATTTATTTCAATTAGGCACATAAACGGAATTTTCGAAAGTCAAAATTAAAAAAAAAAATAGAATTGATTCTAATCGCCCCTTCCAAAAGGTAGTTTTCGTATGGAGAATTGTTGAAAAATGTTTTACAATATTTTTATATACATTAATGATATAATTATATGTGAAAACGATATATACAATATTCTACATGTTAAAATGCCTACAACTTCGCAGCCAATCAAGTCCGTGTTACCTACGCGAATATGGTAAGGCTGTCGGATCATTTCCCTCGGGTAGCATTTACGATGTGGTCCCTTCCTAAAAATAGAACAAGGACATCAAGTCCCGCGGGTGCCGAGGAAAGCGACTGAAATGTTTCATAAGTGGATGGACCGCAGCTTCCTACTATTGTATCCTAAGTCATTATAAGATGAGCAACCAGCATTTCTAAAGGACATTCGTGTCGCAAATTTTTTGAAGTGCAAACTTCTTTAGGCGCGTTGGTGATTTTTGAGATGGGATCGAACCATTGATTTCGCGACACTGTTACCGACACCTCATTTTTGTAAACGCGATTGTGCTCTTTATTATTATATTTCGTTACGGATCAATGTTCTATGCAAGTATTTTTACTCGCCAACAGACGATCTGTGGAGCGATAGACATCAACGCGTTGATTACCGCGGTGCCGATGTAGATGATGTTATGATACCTACATAGGAACATGTTTGTTAGTTTTCACTTCTGTGGGCACTCCCAGAGAGCCACAATTTTTTTGTTTTCGTAAAATATGTGATTTCGCCAACCCGGCTTGAGCAAGCATGGTGATCAATGCTCGTGCCTTCTCTGTATGAGAAGATGCCTTTGCCCAGGAGTGGGAGAATTATAGGCTGGTATTATTATTTCAATCATGATTTTACATGCCATGAAAACATGATGCTACTGTGCTGTGACAATAAAATTGTTCTTCTGCACAGCAAAAGCGATAATAATAATCAACACACTTTTAGCATGGAGACTTTATTGATGAAGTTCTAATAGGTACCTGTTCCAAACACATTTTTTTAATATTAAAAAAAAACATAAAGACATCAAATAAAATAATCCAGTCGACATCACTACTGTCACAGATAATAGACTACCAGTATTATAGTATCTGTGACTTCGTGTTATTCTGTGACGTCCTAGTTGACGTGACTGACGTAAATGACGGGCGTCAAAAAAACGCGTGATTTTTTAATAAAATCTGTGTATTGGTGCACGTGACTCGATAACTACACACATCAAAAGTGTTTAGGGATCAGGTACATTTTTAACTACAAAAAATTATCCAATTAATATTTACCCAATCTAGTCTTCAATACTGGCTTCTTACTTTTGTCTATGTTTATGTTAAAAACTTATCCCTATATTTTGTAAAAATTAAGAAAAATTGCAATTTTTGCAAATTGTGGGAAATTAAAATAAGTAATGCCGTCAATTAAATAGCAAAAAAGACAAAAATGAGGTTTTTTTACATTTTTATTGTAAAGAAAAAGAACTGTGTTTCCACCATTGACACAAATCGCATCGATTTTAAGCATGCCAAATCACAGCGATTTGGCATGCTTAAAATCAGTTCATCAAAATCACTTTGAGGAATAGCCGCCAACATTCTTTCTAACAAGTCAAAAAGTTGTTGTGCACGGCACGCACGGCATCCATACTTGGCAAAGCTCTTCTTTGGAGTATATCCCATGCGTGCTCAATTGGGTTGAGGTCTGGCGATTGAACAGGCCATAGCAAAACGTTGATGCGAGCATCGGCAAGAATGAGTGTTACGACTCTAGCCAACTATTGCCGTGCATTAGTCGAAACGAATCACCCAACCTGCTTCGCAAAGGGATGATCACGTTTGAAACAATCCTCTCCGCATAAATCTGAGCATTGTGGTTGCCCCTGATCCAAATGAGATCGGTTCTTCCACCGATCGAAATGCCGACCCAAACCATTATTGTTCCCCCTCTAATAATGAACTTCCTGACAAAATTTCAAACGTTCTTGACGTCCAGAGGTCCTCCAAACTCGAGTACGTCTTGTATCCGGCCTCATAACGAAACTAGGAAAAGCAAACACAACGTCAGTCTTCTGCCTCCCAATTTCTGTGTTCGCGAGCCCTTTGTAAATGGGCCCTACGATTGCGGGGTGCTGTAGGTGGAACTCTCAGCGGCCTACGGGAACGCAAACCCACTTCACCTAAACGATTTTGGATGGTTTAGTCGCTTATCAGCAAGCTTGAGGAGCTGCGGAGCCTCGTAGCCAACATCATGGCGGTCATGGTACGTTTCCGTCGAGCAGTATTTTGGATGTACCAGTCCAGTCGGGGAGTAGTGGTGCGGATTCGTCTTCCATGTCACCCAGCCACGCTGCCCGCGATACGATAGCGTGTCCAGAGGCGGCTTACGACGCTCTGTGTAGTACCAAGAGCGACAGCCACATTACATTGCCTGGAACCAGCTTGCAACATTCCGACGGCTCTCATCATCTCTTCTTAAGTCAAGTGAGGTCGTCACTCCATATCGGTGCAATTTTTTTCAGTTCCGATGCAAAAATTTTATTGGTTTTGTAAAAACGCTGTTACACACTTTTATAAGAATCCTGATTGACAGTTGATTTTCTATTTTTAATCAAAATTTAAAGACAATGATTTATTCAAATAGTGAAATTCACTAAAAAGAATCAATAATGATCCAAAAAAGTTAAAATAATAATTCTCAATTGCGGCGATACTCTAAAGCACTTTATTCGCTTGTTTTAATTTAATTAAATAAAGTAGAAACCTCAGACAATTTTCTCGTTCTTTTATCGCGAAATTATTTGAAGAATACCGAGATTTATCGTCATTATTGATGATTAAGAGTAAACGTAAGTCAGCCATTCATGAGAATATCTTGGTATCGAATTAACCATTTCTCCACTCAACATTACATTATTACCCGACTACGGCAAAGCCAAAGGAGGATTATGATTTAAACACGCTATTTTTTTATATATCTAATTATGTATGGAGGTATGTGCATCTATTCTCTAATCACTCTTAGAATACTCGTTGTATTTTAACGGGAGAGGCCTATGTTCAGCAGTGGACCTCCTTCGGCTGAAATGATGATCATGATATTAGATGTCTAATTAATAAATAGCGTAGAGTAAATGTTATTGATTAGCTTTATTCTCGAAAACGTTGAATAAAACGAATAGTTATATGGTACGTTCTGTCTTCCCTTCCCCAACCGACCTAACTGAATTAACTAACTAACCACCTAACTAACTAACTAACTAACTAACCTAACTACTACACCTAACTACCTAACTACTAACTGAACATACAATTAAAATTGAATTATGTGCGATACGAGTACCTATTTCAAATTTTATAATCATTCGAATTTACCGTTTACCTCCTCCGCGCGTTTGTGCTAGACTAGATTAATTAAAATCACAGAACATTCTACTCAAGATTAAAACAGAACGTCAATACAAAAGTCAGTCTCGCTGGGTGAAAGTTTGCCAACGCAATCGCTCATTTTTCCCGATTCCTCAGAACTTGGTTCCCCTCGAGTTTGATTACTTGCCCGAACCTATTGTAGTCGATTGATAAGATTGATTGCCAAGATAGCATATAGTTAAAAGTTTTAATACGTGCTTTGAGTGCTGATGTGAATTTGTATCGCGTTGAATGAAATGAAGGTCTGCGTTTTTTGATAAAATCTGTATATGGGTTGGTAAACAATTAGATACTAAACCTAAATATTATTATTATGAAGAGAGAGGAAACGCATGGGACTCAAAGAGTGATGAATATAAATGTTGATGGATGGAGCGGGAGAGAAAGACCAAAGAAAAGATGGATGAATTGTGTGAGGAATAATATGAAAGAGAAGGAAGTGAGTGATAAAGTGACGATTGACAGGAGAGAGTGGAATGAGAAAACGTGGTGCGCCAACCCCACGTAACATGGGACAAGGGCAGGATAAAGATGATGAGAAGATGATGAATCCTAAATATTATAAATGCGAAAGTGAGTTTGTTTATTGGTTTGTTTGTCACGCTAAAACGGCTAAACGGATTTAAATGAAATTTAACATATGAGACTATGACCTAGGTTATGACATGGGAACACACTTTTTATCCCGATATTCCCACGGGATTGAGACTTATGCGAGTGAAACCGCGGGGCGCAGCTAGTTTAATTAATAAATGCGAAAATTATTCTGTCTGTTACGTTTTCACGCCTAAACGGCAGTACGGATTTAGGTGAAATTTGGCGCACACGTAGCCCATGAGCTGGGTTAGGATATAAGATACTTTTTATTCCGAAAGAACATTCCCGTGGGATAATTTCTGACCTTAGCACGGGCGAAGCCGCCGGCAAAACTAGTTCCACTGGAGTTAGATAAGCACCTACTAAGGCTCCTTATGTGCTGAAGTCGGTTCCCTTGTGATTATCCTGCCTAGCCGGATATTATTACGAACTTAAAATGTGTCCTGTTAGATTACCTACCATAAGTTCGAAAAACATTTGACCGAATTTCATTTCACCTAATACTTTTCAACTATTACTGTTTCGTTTTTTTTTTACTTCATCGAAGTCGCGTCTGCCACTGTATCATTTGACATATTATTAATTCGATTTTTTTTCGTTACTCCGACGTTTCTTTTGGTCGAAAAAGTTTTTACCGAAGTTGCACTTAGCCGAAATAATATTTGTTCGAAGTATTGTTTCTGAAAATTCAATAAACCACTGTTTTAATTATGTGTGATTATGATCCCATATATGGTTTTAAGTGGTCCCAGTAAGAAGCATGCAAACAATGATGCTTGCTTCAAAAAAGCATGCAACATGCAAGCAGGCATGCAACATGCAGCAAGCATTGTTTCTGTCACGGCTCCGGCGCTGCGGGGTTTGGGCAGCCCCACGCGATCTTATCGTCGCTGATGGTTTTAATGCTCACCACCGCAGCTTCGGCTTGCTGGCCAGCTGCTTCTCAGCTCGCGGGCCGCTCCACCCCTCAGAGCCTACGCGGGCTTAAATTACACTCTAGGGGTAGGGCAGACAAGACTACGTGAAGTCGGTTTTGCAGCGATTCGTTTCTGTCACATTAGCACAACATATAGAATTTTTATGACACTATTTTAATTTAATATTGAAAATGCTACCAAGTAACCGGCTATATATTTGTGACCAAATAATATTCCGTAAAATGTTGTTTCGGTGTGGTGAAAATATGGCAAACGAAAAAAGTTCAAAAGAGGCTTCGGTCAATAGCAAAAAGTTATTTTGTAAATCGGCGAAATATAGTTCGGTAAAATAATACCACATGATATTTCGATGATCTCAAAATATGTCAAAATAATGCATATAGCAAAAAAGACGTCGATCAATAGTTTTCGGTAAAATGAAATTCGAACAAAAAAAATTCGGAAAAGTAATCGGTTCCCGTCCTGTTAAGCTTTTCGAAGGGGACAGCTAAATTCGAAACATTTGCATAAATAACTTTAACTCTAAAGCATGTATTTCAATTCAACCAATTACAATTGAATTGAAGCGGAACAGGTTACTAAATATATCTACGTCTATTGTATGTTATAATGGATTTCCGCAACGTTACGCCTGAATCAATTAACAATCTTCTTCTTTGCTGCTTATCAACCTACCGACAATTTGAACTTGAATGATGTAACCAATATTTTGATTTAAAAGACTGTCCATGAAGTGTCTTGCCCGTTCGTCTCCATAGGCATCTACTACCTACGCTTTGGAATGGGCAACTAGCTTCATTTTTCTGAATGACCGACTCCTTTGACAATTAAAAAGTGCCTGTAAATGGTTTGATTAAAATAAATGCTTTGAGTTTGAATCACTTTTCTACTTTTCTACCAAGTTGTAAGTCACACAGGTACACTTCTCTTAGATAGCTTTAATTCCTCCGACTAGTTATAATTAATGCATGTGTTCAAACTTGATGCAGGTCGGTACAAAACTATAGCCGAGATAACCTACGTATTTCTCTATCATGAGACTTAGTAGCCAAGGACGATTTTTTGTTTTTTTCATATTTTCTACGCACTACTTAACGCCGAGGATCGAAAATCCAACAACGTGCTTTTTTGGCGCGCTGGAATGCACTCTGTTGGATTCTCAACGCTCGGCTCAATACCGAGAGTTGCAAATCCAGGAAGAAATTTCAATAAAAAATCGTCGCGTTAAGAAATCGCTGGTACCTACGAGAGCTTATCTATTAAATAGAGCAGGGTTCACCAATCGATTTAATTCCGTCCGTTTTTTTTAAATAATATGACTACCGCGGTTCGTTTGGTAGACGATTACTAGCGAAAGCGATTAAAGTTCTCATTTTTTTTTTTTTTTCATTTTTATGAAATTACCAAATAGATCGGCGGTCTCACTCCGGCCCATCCGGCCATTTGGTGACCCCTGGTATAGAGAATGCAACTCAGAAGCGTATCATTTAACTCTTAATCTCTTGTCATTGTAATAAGGTACAAAATGGAATGATCGACGCACGTTCGTGAAACTCAACCTCTGTACCTCCACAAGGTACAAAGAGGCTTTATTGGAAAAGTTACTAGAAGTTAATTCTCTAGTCTGAATGCGGTACTTATGCGTGGTTGAACACATTGTATCCGTGTAGACAGTAGGTAGGTATCCAAACTAAGGCACCTGTCTCACCGTCACGAGAAGCGAGTAGATCAGTACCCTAATTGTCTAACTTATTTTCGTAAATGATTATGACTAATTTGTTTCATTTTGACAGTTAACAACATTCATTGTGTTATTTACGTTGTTGAATAGATTTTTATTCCAACTTATGAAGCAATGGATTAGCAATCTGTATCAAATCGAAACAAATCGCACCTTTAAAGTAAAACCGTTACTAAACGAAATTTTATAGGGGAGCCAATATTAGAAAATAGTCACTGTTTTTTCTAAATAAAATCTGAGTTCAGGGTTTTTTAAGATATTTAATGAGTTTCTATGATAGATCTCTGTTTACATTATGACATGCCATTAAAAGTTTGTCTTATATTTTACGTGTATTTTAGATAGATGGCATTGATACCTCAATTCATGAAAATTTTCGTTTAGTAACGGTTTTACTTTAAAGGTGCGAAATTGTGATTGATTGTGCATTACGCAATTAGGGTACTGGCAACTGAAAAAGAGTTGGCGAGCAACGAGCAGTGAGCGCACTACTGCGACGAGCGAATACTCGCTGACGTTCGTATGTATTATCAAGCACGATCTCTCAGCGAGTGTACTGCCTGCCAAGCGATCGTCGCTGAGCGAGTACTCTCTCTAATAGCTCTTTTGGCTGTAACAAATGAGTACTCGCCGGCGCGTCAGCGATCAACTAAATATATACAGGGTGGCAGGGACATCGACGCACAACCTGTTACCATGGTTTCACTACATGACCCCCCTGCATTGACATTATTCGTCGTGTTTTTTACGTGAAAACTTCTTTTGGCGCGTTGGGAATCTTTGAGATAGGACTAAATCATTGATTTCGCGACACCGTGATGATACCAGCTTTTGACCATTAAAAAGACATCAACGCGTTGATTACAACAACTATTTCTTTTTTATAACGGGCGAAAAATTCCAGAATCATGTACTGAAACCATGATAACAGTTTGCGCGTCGAGGTCCCTACCACCCTAATGTATCTCCAGTGGGGTATTTACCCTAGGGCCAAAAGGGCCATGGCCCGGGCGGCAGGATTCGAAGGTGCGGCGCGGCGCGGCGACGGAGAAAGCCGCACCTCGCGCTAGCTAGTTTATAGGCAACCTCATTTATTAAACAAAAGGATTTAATGCATATTTCTGTGCACTACGATGACAAATTGCAGTGCGGAACATTCATTTTCCGTACTTAGAAGAATAAAAAATTGGCGAATGCCCGCAAATCATATTTTAATCAAGATACAGCCTGACACTGACCTGCATATTTGAAAAAACGTAATAAATTTTGATTTTCACGGGCTACTTTAGCGCATCCTCCATAAGCGAACAGTTTAGCTATTTATAGTAAAGAAGCTGACTTAACAAAATCCGTTAATTATGAGTTGACAGTCCATCGGAAAAAAGTGTAAATATTAGATAAATGGTGGTTTTTAGGGTTCCGTATCTGGAAAGGAAAAAACGGAACCCTTATAGGATCACTTTGTTGTCCGTCCGTCTGTTTTTATGTCAAGACCCTTTTTCTCAGGAACGCGTAGAGGTATCAAGCTGGAATTTATATTAAATACTGAGGTCTACTGTCCCTTGGAGCACTGAAAAAATCAAACTTCTAAGCCAACGCAATCAAAAGATACAGCCGTTTATGCCGCAAATTTCCGCAATTTTTCGACACTCGCAAGGGAATCAAAACCTACAGGGTACTTCCCGTGAACTCAGAATCTTGAAATTTGGTACGAAGCATCGTCTTATAGCACAAATAAAGGAAAAATTGCGAAAATAGTAAATTATTAGTTACATCATTTAATAAAAATATTTTAAACTTACTACCCCTTTCATTTTGCAATAAAAATACTTTAACTATGACTCGATTGTCGTGATGGGTGAACTTTTACTTATATACCTACAGGTTTGTACGGAACCCTCAGTGCGCGAGTCCGACTCGCACTTGGCCGGTTTTTTCATTCATTATCATTATTCTCAGCCCACATCGACACTGCTGGATTTTATTTTATAATTTAAAGTTTTTGCTTTTTCCGTTCATTGATGGGGCGGCAAACCTTACAGGCTCAGGGTGTTGAATCTTACAATACGCCACTGTGTATCTCTTTTACTTCTTACAATCTTTTATAAGTTTCTTAAGCGAGAAAGTCGTTCATATCTAGTCGCTTCCTCGTCGGTGCCCCGGTGGAAACAGTACCCTAATTGCGTAACTTATTTTCGTAAAAAAATTATGCCTAATTTGTGTCATTTTGACAATTCAACAATACTTGTTGCGATATTTACGTTGTCGAGCAGATTTTTTTTCCAATTTATTAAGCAATGGATTAGCAATCTGTTACAAATCGAAACAGATTGTGATTTTTACGCAATTAGGGTACAGGTGCCTTAGGCGAACACTGTTTTTATGTTTTAGAAATCAGGATGAAACGTTATCGTACCAAAATGATACCATTTTTGTAATGTAACTGGGCCTTACCCAAGAGCCCGTGACGATCAGACCTTCGTTATTTTATAAAAGCTGAAAGTTTCTCTGTGTATGTCCCCAATACAGGTAAGAACGTACCCCGAATATGAAATATGGATCATGGTGGCTTTGGCAGGTATCGTGTGGCAAAGGTGTATAAAATGGCACTTAAGTTACGTTATAGTAAGTATACAAGCTGAACTTTATATATGTTAGTTGGAGAACTATCAAAAGATGTTTCCTCAGTTATCAGACAGGTTCTATAATTACCTCTCGTCAGACACATTGAAGGTCTGCAGTAGGTGCGAGCGCGAGGAATATATGCAAGCTGATGCGAGTGAAATAGTGCGTTCGATTCATTGCGATATTTTGCTGTGCATCTATCATTTCCTCAGTATTATGTGTTGAACTTAATATTTTAGTATTTTTTGGAAAATTACATTATTTAGAATTCATCGTCATCATCAGCCTACAGCAGGACATAGGCCTCTCCAATTGCACGCCATTCAGCACGATTCTCGGCAAGTCTCATCCAGCTGCTACCAGCCACCCTGCGAAGATCGTCGCTCCACCTAGCCTGAGGGCGTCTTACTTTACGTTTGCTGATTCGCGGTATCCACTCAAGAACACGTGTACCCCTAAGGTCATCGGTTCTACGGCTAATATGGCCGGCCCATTGGCACTTCAGCTTGCTTATTCTGTGAGCTATGTTGATAACTTTGGTTCTCTGTCGGATCACCTCGTTCCGGATTTCAAAGAGACTCCAAGCATAGCCCCCTCCATGGCTCGCTGAGCAACCTTGAATTTATGGACCAGCTGTACCACGTTTCGGCTCCGTAAGTCATAACAAACAGGACGCACTGATTGAAGACCTTCATCTTTAGGCTCTGTGGAATACGCGACGAGAAGACTCGACGAATTTTCCCAAATGCTGCCCAGCCCAACTGAATTCTTCTGTTAGCCTCCCTCTCAAAGTTGTTTTTACCAAACTGCATAGTTTTCACGAGGTAAACGTATTCTCGAACAACCTCAACCACCGCCATTGACAGCTTTCGGACCCGGAGTGACGTGTTCGTTGAATATAACCTGAGTTCTATCCAAGTTCATCCGGAGACCAATGCGTACAGAAGAATTCAGTTGGGCTGGGCAGCATTTGCTGCAAGTCATGCAGCGATTCGGCCAGTGTGACGAAGTCATCTGCAAATCTCAAGTGTGAGTGAGTTGATATTAATACCACGTCCTTCCCAGTTCAGCGTCTTAAACACATCCTCCAATGCGTTAGAGAACAATTTCGGGGAAATTACGTCCCCTTGTCTAACCCCTCGACGCAGGAGGTCAGTTCGCTGATCCTGAAGTTGGGCGGTCATTGTCGCATTTTCATAAAAACATCTCAGCACTTGGATGTATCGCCAGTCGACTTGGCCTCGCTGCAGAGACTCCAAAACAGACCAGTTCTCGATAGAGTCAAAAGCCTTCTCATGGTCCACAAACGCAAGACACAGTGGCCGATTATAGTCATCGGACTTCTGTATAATTTTCCGCACTGTGTGAATGTGGTCTATGGTTCTGTATCCTCCTCGAAACCCAGCCTGCTCTGGTGGCTGAAACTCGTCGAGTCTTCTCGCTAGACGATTCGTAACGACTCTTAAAAATAACTTATCAACTTCTTAGCAACTTACGTGGCTAAGAAGCGAAATGGGTCTGTAGTTCTTTAAAAAGGGTCTTATCACCCTTTTTAAAGAAGAGAACGACCACACTCTTTCACCACGCTTCTGAAGTTCTCTCAGAGAATAGGACAGAGCTGAAGAGCTCCCGAAGCTCTTTCAGTACAGGACTTCCTCCAGCTTTCAGGAGCTCGGTCGTAATCCCGTCCTCATCAAGGGCTTTTCCATTTTTAAGCTAATTATGAGCCGCCTCGATTTCGTCTTGGCTGACTTCTGGCCAGTCTTCCTTGAAATGGCGGGTTAAGTTGCTTCTGGAATCCTCATTTTCGGGATCAGGTCGTGAGGCGTTCGATGCGTACAACTGATCGTAGAAGTTTTCTACTTCCAAAAGGATCTCCGGTTTCGAAACGATGATATCCCCATTGGATTTGGTCAACTCCGTCAGATGGCTCCTCCCGAGTTACTGGACGAACACTTTCTACTCCTGCTTTTGCTCAATCGCTTTCTCTATAGAGCGCGTATTGGAGCGCCGGAAGTCGCGTCGTACCAGTGTTCTTATATTTTTGTTGAGTGCCCGTTGTTCTGATGAAGTGATACGGGTTTTCACGTCGTTCTGTCATAAGTTCCAGAGTCTCTTTTGAAAGTTTGGACCTCTTGCCCGTACGCCGAATTTCACATAAAACGCGTGCCTTCCACCCTGAGCATTTCCACCACTTGATCGAGCGCCTAGTCAACGTCATTTGTGGTTTTCACGGCAGCAAATCGGTTCTCCAGATCTGACTTGAACGTTTCAGATCCTACCATAGTTTGGAGCATGTTTGGACGGAGCCTAGACCTCATCAATCGAGTTCAGTCGAGCTTGAAGTTGATATTCAGAAAGCCAAAGCCGGACAAGTCTGTGTATTGAACCTGTTGATAATCGAGACGTCCCTGAATATATGCATTTTATCCACTATTATGAAGTCCATCTCATTTTTCGTCATAGTATCGGGGCTTCGCCACGTTCACTTCCTCTGTAGCTGTTTCTTAAAGAAGATTAAGTTCATCATAAAAAGCCCCTCCTTCTCAAGGAAGTTGACAAGCATTAGCCCAATTTGATTTCTTCTGCCAAACCCATAGGATCCAACTACCGATTCGCTGCAATTCTGTACTTCCACTTTAGCATTAAAATCCCTCATGAGAACATTGTAGTGGGCCTTAGTGGTGGAATGCAAGGCCTTAGAGATGTCCTCAAACATTTCCTCCACTTCGTTACCCGAGTGTGCCTAGGTCAGTGCGTAAACCTGAATAACCTTGAGGCTATGCCTCTCGATTAGCTTCACTACAAGGTACGCTACCCTGTTCGAGACACTGGAGACTTCTACAACGTTGTCACAAAGGGATTTGTTTACCAAGAACCCGACTCCGCCTTGGAATAGTTGGTCTCCCTCTAGAAAATATAGAAGATGGTCCAAATCAAGGGTTATTGTATCCTCCCCCTCTCTTCGGACTTCACTTAAGCCAAGAATATGCCACCTTATTTTTCCGAGCTATTCTCCTAGCTGCACTAGGTTTTCGTCGAGCCATAAGGTGCGTCCGTTGTACGTTGACAAGGTCAGTTGGGTTTGGGGCCATTCGTAACCCGGGGATTCTTCGCACCCCGTTACCGTGATCGCCGCCAAAATCAGGAAAAGCAAGGCGGCCGAGAACTGGAGGCCGTGGTTGAAATTGACTTGCCTTTTGGATGGTTTGCCCATAATCGCCACGCTGGGCATGCGGGTTGGCGATCGCAGATCGCAGCTACTCGCCCTGATGACGCTGCTACCATCAGTAGTCTGCGCCATTTAGCTGCGAAATTTTATTTAGAATGGTTATACAGCTGTTTGTCGGTTGTCAGAGCCTCGTTTGTTATTCAGCAGGGTGCACCACGAGCAGGTGAGGTTGACTTGGGGCACTGAGGTGGTAAGTCGGCAACATAATCACATAAGAATAAGCTACTATTTTAAATAGTCCTAATTAAATAAAGCGCCGCCGTCGTGTTAATATTTGGTAGATTTTGTAGTGTCAGTGACAAAATTAAGGAACTGTGACCTGTAATAATTCTTAAACTGCTGGTTCAAACTGAATGTAATTTGGGGATATACCTAGTTATACTAAACCCTCTTGGTCACTGAAAATTCAGGCTTCTAGCTTTATCCACAACGAAGTTACAGAGGGTTGAAAATTCCCTAAATGGCTTCGAGAAAAGATGGTACGGCTGTGCCTTTCTATTATTTTGTTTTGCTGGACTTGGTGCATGGAGGAGCAGATTAATATGAAATGGAAAAAAAGAGAAGAAAATCTTGATATAAAAAAAAAAAAATTTTTTGAATATAGGCAACAATTATTGAACAATTATTTTAGTAAGAAATCCAATGAAAAAATAGTTTTCATAAGTTCATAGCCATTCTACAACGTGTACCTACTAAAAACCCTGTCCGATCCGTTACATTACAGGCGAATGCTCGCGGTGATGAGCACCTTAAGACTCTCGATGTGTAATCTAAGTTTCATTGGAAGTACGAGTAAATAATTTCCATTCAAACCAACCATTCATATTTAAAGCTAAGAAAATGCGACACTGTCGTATTTGACGTAAGGGTGTTTTTACATAAATAATCGTGACTGTCGAATAATGTAGTACGAAAAAAAAAACGAAATATAAAATACATAAGCCAGTTCATTCTTTGAAAAAAGAATGTATTGACCCCGACGTGATTTGAACACGCAACCTTCTGATGTGGAGTCAGACGGGGATTTCAAAAGGAACACGTATATTCCTCACGTTCGCACCTACGGCTCACTTTCAATGTGACTGACAAGCGGTAAGAACTATCGAAACTGTCTGACTACTAAGGAAACATCTTTTGATAATTTCCCAAATAACATAAATGTTTAAGATTCAGCTTTTATACTACAACGTAACTTATGTGCAATTTTATACACCTTTGCCACACGTTACCTGCCAAAGCCACCACGCAGTGTCTGCGCGTTTTAGCAATACCGACGCCCCAGGCGAGATTTCTGTGGCGCCCCTCACTACTCTTGGAGAGTAAAGGGGCGAAAATGTTAGCTTTTGTTCTAGTTTGAGGAATAGGAAAATGCAGGATGCTAAAGCGAACGAAGCGGGCTCAAAAATTTCAGCACCCCGCCACGGAAAATTTAGGACTTCTATTATGCAGAAAAGTTTGAGAATTCAGACTTAGCAGCCCGCTGCGTCTTTTCTTTGGCCCGTTCATATAAAAATAGTACCTATACTTTGTTGACTTGTACAGAAAAGTTAGAGAATAATATAATCCTGTCTTTGCTGTCCCGCAGTCGTGTAAAAAGAGTTAACAGAAAAGATAGAGAAATAAAAGGCCGGTGGTTTGCGTTGGGCGCCCCTTCATGCCTGGCGCCCATACGCGCCCAACCCTAATGCCGGTGTACGGTACTGAGTGAGGGGATATGAAGGGGCCCCCTGGGCGGTCGCCCACCCGCGCCCTACTCTAACGCCGCTACTGCCACATGATCCAAACTTCATATTCGGGGATCGTTCTTACCTGTATTGGGGACATACACAGAGAAACTTTCAGCTTTTATAAAAATAACGAAGGTCTGATCGTCGCGGGCTCTTGCTCTATTATCTCCCACGACTTTGTGTAGTGAGTTTATGAGTACCTGTAGATAATTATCGCAATACCTACACTATGGACTACCCCTAGTTTATGGTCTCCCTGTCCATCCAAATCTTGTCTGAAAAAGTTTTCCTATCGCTATTAGAGATAAGACCGCCGCACACTGGTCCCGAATGATAAAAAAGTGGACATTAAGAAATTTTTGACAGAAGGTCAACGGATTCGGCTGATTTTTTTTTTTTGTATACAGCTGATGCAATTACAAATCACTTTTATAGATTGAGTTTTTGCCAAATAAGCCGTATTTTCAGAGAAAAAAAATATTGAAATATTTTTTGTATGAAAGAAATCCTAATTTTGTCTTTATCTTCCAAGATTCAAACGTATTCAAAATAAAACTTAGCGCAGCTTGTAGAGGTGCTAATTGCTCACCACTTTGTCATAGACACTCTTCTGCGATTTTGTGCTCCTTTTGAGTTACAGGCACTTTAAATATTTTTTGTATGAAAAAATCCTAATTTTCTCTTTATCTTCCAAGATTCAAACGTATTCAAAATAAAACTTAGCGCAGCTTGTAGAAGAGCTAATTGCTCACCACTTTGTCATAGACACTCTTCTGCGATTTTGTGCTCCTTTTGAGTTACATGCACTTTAAATATTTTTTGTATGAAAAAATCCTAATTTTGTCTTTATCTTCCAAGATTCAAACGTATTCAAAATAAAACTTAAAGCAGCTTGTAGAGATGCTAATAGCTCACTACTTTGTCATAGACACTCTTCTGCGATTTTGTGCTCCTTTTGAGTTACAGGCACTTTAAATATTTTTTGTATAAAAAAATTCTAATTTTGTCTTTATCTTCCAAGATTCAAACGTATTCAAAATAAAACTTAGCGCAGCTTGTAGAGTAACTCTTACAAATATATGAAATTATCAGTATCAAATAAACAAACAAGGAAATCTCAAAACGTGTTCAGACATGTTTATGTACAGGTAAGTTATTGTGTGACTCGTATGTAATTTTTTTTTTGTATAGAGTCATTGCTTAATTACCCTATAAGTGACGATTTCGGCTCTATTTGGTCATCTAGTCGAACGCGTCGAAAACGCTGAATGATGAATAGGTATATAAATTGCAATTAAAAATTCCCTTTGTAGTTTTGCGGTATTTATGTAGGAGCACATCTTAGTATGTTTTATTTTCTCGTGACTCATCCAAATTGCAAGAATATTTGGCTCATTATCTAACTACCCCATTAAGTAATGAGGTAGTTAGGTAATGAGCCATTATCTAACTACCCCATTAAGTAACGGGATAGTTGGGTAATGAGTCATATATCAATAGTATAAGGGCAAGCGGAACCCGTTTTTGTTCATTACGCGTCTTGTGCTCGTAAAAACAACACAATTTTTTATCAACTATCACCACATTGTAACTTTTATTTATTTGCCTGTAACATTTTTGTATCAAAATGACTACATTTGTGACTAATTTAGACATTTTTTCTTTTTTGAGTAATAGTGGGTGCCTTAAAAATAGTGATTTACTGTGTCAAACCATTATAAATCGTATTTCAAGTGAAATTCCAAACGAAGAGCTCAGTATTATCAAAAAGTTTTGCCAAAATTATACGTCAAACCTAGCTAGAAGATGGGACAATTCAGGTAGAAACGAAAGATTTGGTGTTAAAAACAAGGAGTGGTTGGAGTCTAAAATTTTGTGGCCAACTTTAACTTCTGTGAATTTTCCTATGTTGTTTGATCCAGAATATACCATAGAGGACATTTCAGTAGACGTAGAAGAGCATAATTTATCGTACGAAGAGGAAGCGGGTGCATCTACATCAGAAGCTACCACAAATACTCCCAGAACTAGAAATAAACGACCATTTGAAGATTTAACAAATAAGCAGAAGAAAAGACGTTCTTTGTCTCTTTTGGAGCATTCCGAAGAAGAGCTGTTCTATGCTCTTATTGCTAAACTTAATGAAAACGGGCGCACTGTTTGTTCTAAAGTTATTAAGTGCCTCTCAAATAAGCCAGAAAAGGTGCAAGAAGTAAGTGACTTTTTATATAAAGCTTCTGATAAATCGATTTCCGAGGAAGACACCTTAGCTCTTGCCACAGCATTGAGTTTATCAAAATGGCAATATCTAACTTTGAGGTCCATTTTAAGTACAAATGGCACAGCGGCTTTTCCATCTTACCAGAAGTTACTGTTGAAGAAGAAAGAATGCTATCCAGCAAAAGAAGATATTGTGATATCGGAGTCAGGAGCTAAAATTAAGTTACAGGCAGTTCTAGATTTAACTGCCGAGAAGATTTTGAAAGTGACTGGTTCAAATATTAATGGTGGTGTTTTGAAGCTAGTTAGTAAATGGGGCTGTGACGGAGCTTCTTCACAAAGTTGTTACAAACAAAAACCAACTGGTGACATATTTTCAGAATCTTCTGTATTTATGGTTAGTTTTGTGCCACTTCGCCTTATGAGTGACAACGATGTGATAGTATGGGAAAATCCGCGCCCTTCTTCAACAAACTATTGCAGACCAATTATGTTCGAATTCAAACAAGAAACAAAAGAATATATTCAGCAAGTAGAAGCAACATTACAAGAAGAAATTCAGAACCTTCTACCAACAAAGTTATTTGATGGCGAATTTGAAGTATTTCATGAATTGCATATGACGATGATCGACGGCAAAGTATGCACGGCACTTTCACAGACACAGTCTGCAGCCAATTGCAACATTTGCTTAACAAATCCGAAAGATATGAACAACTTGAACCTCGTTTTTAACAAACCAGAAAACCATGATATGTACAAATATGGTTTATCTTCACTTCACATGTGGTTGCGATGCATGGAATGTATTTTGCACATATCTTACAACTTAGATTTCAAAAAATGGGCGGCTCGGGGTGAGGACAAACTGCTCCGAAAATCAAGAAAAGAGTTAACGCAGCATGAGTTTTTTGTTGTAACTGGCTTAATGATTGATATCGTCAAACAAGGCTTTGGGACAACAAACGATGGCAATACAGCTCGACGGTTTTTCAATGATTACGAAAGGTCAGCTGAGATAACAGGAGTTAATGCTAATTTGATTAAGAGATTTGCTGTAATTTTGCAGGCAATATCTTCTGGGAGAAATGTAGATATTGAAAAATTTAGAATTTATTGCAGAGAAACAGCAGAACTTTATGTCAGCGAGTACTCGTGGTCTTACATGCCTTCGAGTGTACATAAACTTTTAGTGCATGGTGCAGATATTTGCCAGCATTTTTCTTTTATTCCAATTGGTATGATGTCCGAAGAAGCCTCAGAAGCAAGAAACAAAGATTTTCGTTCAATCAGAGAAAAGCATACTAGAAAGATAGGCAGAATGCAAACAAATGAAGATATTTTACACCAGTTACTTATCAGCTCCGATCCGTACATTACGAACATAAGACCGAAGTTCACCAAAATTCAAAAGCAGCAGAGGTTTGAAGAAGCCGAAAATCTTCTAAAGGATGACGTTTCACCCAATGAACTCGATTTAGAAGATGCTGATGAGGAAGAAGTATACGTCGACATTGAGAATAATCCCCCACAAGATCCGCTAGCATAATTCACATTGTAACATACGCACGTTCATGTTAGTTTATTTAAGTTTGTAAGTTTGTAATCTAGTTTATTTAAGTTATTAAGTTTATAGGTACTGAGAAAAAATGCGCTTAAAATTAATTTATGTTCTAGTTTATTTAAATTTGTAAAATAATAGTTTACTTTAGTTATTAAGTTTACAGGTACTGAAAAAAAAATGCGCTTTGTTTTATTTTTTGTGTTTGTTTTATTTATTTATTTATTCATATTATGTTGACGACAGCCCTAGCAAAGTATTACATTTGTAAACAAAGACTACCCACTGTTGGGGTAGTCAAATAAAAAGTTGTATTTTACATTTCATATGACTTATTAGGAAAAAATATTTAAAGTGCATGTAACTCAAAAGGAGCACAAAATCGCAGTTGAGTGTCTATGACAAAGTAGTGAGAAATTAGCCCCTCTACAAGCTGCGCTAAGTTTTATTTTGAATACGTTTGAATCTTGGAAGATAAAGAGAAAATTAGGATTTTTTCATACAAAAAATATTTAAAGTGCCTGTAACTCAAAAGGAGCACAAAATCGCAGAAGAGTGTCTATGACAAAGTAGTGAGCAATTAGCATCTCTACAAGCTGCTTTAAGTTTTATTTTGAATACGTTTGAATCTTGGAAGATAAAGACAAAATTAGGATTTCTTTCATACAAAAAATATTTGAATATTTTTTTTCTCTAAAAATACGGCTTTTTTGGCAAAAACTCAATGTACAAAAGTGATTTGTAATTGCATCAGCTGTCTACAAAAAAAAAATAAGCTGAATCGGTTGACCTTTTGTCAAAAATTTCTTAATGTCCCCTTTTTTATCATTTGGGACCAGTGTGCGCCGTTGTACCCTAAATATTAATGGTTTTGTAAATATTTGAGTACCCAAAGGAGTAAAAATCCTGTACTGTGGGCTGCATCAATTGGGTACCCCAGTTGTATTAAAATTTTAATACAACTGGGGTACCTAATTGATACAGTCAATAAAACAGAAATATAGATAATTTCTTATATATTTTTACAATTGAAATAATACAGGCGGTTACATAAAAAATAAATAAGTCTTTAAGATTTACATTACAGTGTGATGTCTTAAACAAAAGTGTACAAATTAAACAATTTAAAAAAAAACTGTACATGATTGTTCCCAATAAATACTAAAACTGAGTTTGTACAGTTAACTTGAAAAATACAGATACAATTTATAAAAGTACTGCACGCATGGTAAGTATCATTATTTTCATAATTTTTATTTTGCTTGTGGACAGTCAATTTCTGCGGCTGACTGTAAAAAAAAAATGCGATCCAGCGCATACAAAATGTGTTATGTATAAAATGGTACTCACAATAAATTATACTTTGTGCTTAACTATTAGTGCTGTATCAATGAGTACGACCAGTTTACATTGTTTTCATTATAAAGGCATCTTCTTCCCACTATGCCGTACCATAATATGGCGGTATCAGACACGCGAGAATCCTGCAATAATAACGCTGATTCGTTGACTAGTAGTCTAGTGAGCGTTGTCTGAACAAACACCCGAAAATAGTAATCTTTGCATGGAATAAGTTCATTGCAAAGAATGCCTGTTTTTTTTTTTGTGACGTTCCCATCAGGTCATAGTTACATAGTAGGAAGCGTACTACATCGATATGGGAAAAATCGATTATCATTTTGTTCAAAATCTTGTCATCATGCACATCCTATAAAAAAAAAAATTAAACGGTACAATCACTTTGCTTACAAACTAAATACAAAATTAAGAACTATTTGTGTTAGTACAGTGAATCATAGATTTCTTGTCGATGTCATGAAAACTGAAAGTATCCTTCTATAACACAACACTCCAAGAAACATTTTTTTTATTTTTTTTATTACAATATTTCGTCGGTTTACGTTTAAATAACCACGAATTTTGAACGCGTCAACTAATGTTGCAAACATAAAAAAAAAAATATGTTTGCTGCAAAAATATTAATTTACTGGGGACAATACAAATGGAAAACGAATAAAAACAAAACCATGGAATGCGTCAATTGGACAGGGAAGTATTAAAAATTGGCACAATACAGTTCTTAAAAAGGCGGTATTACGGATAATAATAATTACTTTTTTTTATATCATCATTATTAAAAACCTTGCAACATTTTTACATCTTAAAAGCTACAGCAACACTTCTTTCGGGCGTACGTACAACATGGAACATTTAGTTTTTACTCTAGCATTCTTTTTGAATTATATAAATATGTGATGTTACCAACTACAAGTTTACTAAACGACTGTTGAACTTGCTTCAACCTTTAAAAATACAGAACAAAAAGTTCTTACAAGACGTCACACCGTTTGGCTAAACGATTGAGTTATTTAGTCAACTAATACTTGGTATATCGATATAAAGTGTAATAGGGCTTAGTCTACACAATATGAGTGAGAAAAATTTACATACTACACTCACACAGTACACATAGTCGTAATGAAGTTAGGCCCAGAACTCACGGTCTCACACCAACATAACGTCGCTCAGCAATCAATACCGCGAATGTGACATTTTTTACGAAAACCAATTTTTTGTTTTATTTCACTCTACGTGTTCAAATAAGTGATCCAGCATTTAAAAATGATTTATTTAAAAATGATTTTCTTAAAAAAATGTCACATGCGCGGTATTGGATGCCGAGCGACGATAAGCCATCAACATGCGGTTATGTTGGTGAGAGTATGATTCAGGCCGTTTAAATCTAGCTTGTTTAGACTAAAAAAAAGCACATTTTCAAAACTTGCACAAACCAGGCTCGTTAGAAAATATCGATGACATTCCATGATTGCATGACAATACCCTGCAACAATTTGTCGTAAGTGTTAAATGTTGAAATAAACATTACATAATGTGAAGTGTATGACTGAATTTAATTTATAAAATAAAGTGTTGCATCTAAAAGATTATGAAATTGAGCCGAAGATTAGATCTAAACGATATTACGTCAAATGTTCACGTGAAGCTGTTGCGTTTGACAGGATATAGTAAAAAAAAAAATATAATGATCGTCTATTCGGACTGGCCTGCAGATTTATTAATTGGAAAAATCAGCCTGGCAATAACAAATCTATGAAAAGGTAACACACGTATAACCTAAATCGATATTATTTCTGCGTTCCTATGTCAACTATTCAGACTATTTAAGAATATCATACCATCGCTGCATCGTCGGGAAGAAGATTCAGACTATATTTATGTTTTCAGACATTAATAATTATAATCTCAAATCAGTCCATAAAACGACATAAACACTTATGTTTTATAAAAATGACCTTTATTTTTTTTACCATATCCCGATCACAGCCTACGCCTCACACATATAAATATAACAGTTAATTACAGAGTAGGATAATCTTAACCTAGTTATTCTATGTAGCTGCGACACTCAGTTGCCTACGTTCACCTACCATCTTTAAATACTATACACACGCGCATCTTTGGTTAACCGATAGGCGGGGATGTTTGCGCGAGAAACATTTTCTCCAATTTGTTTTATATCAACTGTACTTGCCATGAAAATGTAATAATAACCACAATTAATTAAATTGTTCATGTTTAGCATCAAAATGCACAGGGATCGGTACAATAACAAATAAAGTTAAGAAATATGTCACACTTGCTCTAAAAGGCTAAAATGAAGGGGGAAAACGTATCTAATGAAATCCAGCATACCTACCTAAGTTTACAGGGCAATATAATTGAAACTATCTATGCGTATATTTATCTAAGCCTAAAATGGCACGCACGGGACCTTAGCGCACAAACAAAACCCGCCATATTCACATTCTAAATACATTAACTTTTACTTTTCTCTAACTTTCTTTTCGTTGCCTTGTGGAGTGATCAAAAATATTTAAAAAAGTTCTTTATAATTTTTGAGCTATGACAATAGCGACTATGACTATGCGAGAACTAAATTACATTATTTCTATGGAAAAGTGTTGAACACTTAGTAGGGAAATGTACAATTTTTATTCTTTTCTTTTTAACTCTATCTCGATCACTTCACAAAACAATTTCAAGACGGTTACGAACCCAACGCCAACACACAACATAATGATATTCATGTTGAACCGTGTGAAGGGACACTAAGGACCTCGCAGATTTCAGACCGCCAATTCTGGTCGCAGAAATATGCGACTACGACTTTTGGTCGCAGAAATTGCGACCACGGCCCTAGAGATCCTCAAAACTTGGTAATACCGCCACAGAACCTAAACGGAACCGATTACATCTTAATTGACGAACCACTAATAAGCAGTCTTCACAATTATATCGATAATAACTAGATTACAATTATTATAATAAAAAATACTGGACCATAACTTGATTTAATAGGAATTACACGTGTCGGAGGGACGAGTGGGCATAGTATTTCTATAATGTACTTTATTTTCATAACAATAAAGGTTATTTTACTTTGATTAGTCAAAGTACACAGGATAATTTATTAATAAATTCAATTTTATGATTGAACTAAAGTTGTTGCAAACAATCTACAAACATTCATAGTTTGAGCAAAATTTTAAATTATATTTTTGCTAATTTAACATTCATCTTACAACCGAATTGTACTTTACCCATGCAAGTCCAGTCAGCTAAAAAAATATATGCCGATGTCACTCGTCGTCCCGACAATTACAACTATACACAATACATTCCTATATAATTTAATTACAAAATAAAACACAGACGTTGTCAAAATATCTCCATAGACGACTAATACTTTGCTAGAAAAAAAAATATTTAAAAATATATTTATTTTAAATGCGTAACACATCTATTGCACTGCGTCTAAATTTTATAAATAGTTTCTATTGAACAAGGTATTCGGGGTCATTTTTAATGCTAAGGTCAGAAATTACGAATTTTTTAAGTCACTCTTTTCCATAACATTATGGCAAAAATCAAGCATAGCAAATCGACTGGACAGTAGGTGACTAAAATCGAAAACTCCAATTATTTACTTACAAGTGGATATCGACTTTTGCCGGCAGCAGTACTCGACGTGCAAAAATTAATCATCTGATTTAGTCCTGTGTAGTTTCCTCTTTATTTTTTTAGAATATTTTTTTTAATGGACTCTGTATCGAGGCAAGGAAGCGGTCTAACCAGCGTACTATGTTGCTATACAAAAAAATCGACCGTTTAAATTACTAGTCGAAAGCAATCGCTCGCCATTTAAGTCAGTTTGCACCACAAATCATTAAATAAGTTTAACGCTTAACGGATTTAATTTCGTTCTGTTTCAGTCAATCGTTTTAAGATGACACAGGTGTTTTAAAATTTACTGATTCGTGGTGATGGTTGGCCCAAAAGATTCTGCTCGCATTTTCGAAAAAAATACCAAAGAAGCTTGCGATTTCTGTCGATTATCTAAATGGGGTAGATATGCGGCTAGCGACACGGCGAAAATCGACTCGTGTTAATTCCCCATTAGCCATTAAACATGTGACTTGCTCAAATGACAATTTACCCGTCAAACGATCGCCTACTATAGTTGAACCGAGACCACTATTCCGCGCCTTAAGAATGCGCGGCGAGGTCGGGGGCAGTGACCAATGAACGGCGGGACGCGTTGAGTGTTGACGAATGAGCGGCCTGCACTGCCCCCCGTCTCGCTGCTAAGGAGCGGAACAGCGGTCTCGGTCAAACTATAGAAGCCATTTGCATGTAAGCGCTCAACGGTGTTCAAGATTATATTTATAGTCGTTTCGAGTGTATTTTCTTATAAGAATCACCACGACAAGCACGACATTTGTCGGGTTAAATTTTAGACGATTTTTCTAGTTTTTCCGTCATCGCTACAATACACCTAAAAGTGCAAAAACAACGTGGTACTTACGTGCGACTTAAAGTTAAGTTGCCTTTGAGAATTCAGCCGTTAATGATAATTTCCGACCTTAACATTTTTGCTCTGAGTAATGACAATAGCAGTCTCTACTACTATTGAAAGGAATTTTGAAATACAATAATAACTTTATCGAATTAAAACTTTTGTTATTTATAAGGTAGTTTTTACCCGGCCGCAAAGAAGGGTTATGTTTTTTACCCGTGTATATTTTTGATCATATGAATATTAATGTTTACCGTATAACATTAAAGTTTCAACTCGATAAAAAAAAACTTAGCAAGGAATGAGAAACATGGCTGGGATAAAAAAAAATGCTAGAAAAATCCATTGAATCCTTCGTTAATATCTCAATACACAACCACATCTTATTTCATAAGAAAAAGCATTAAATTTGTAATAATTTCCTTCGACATTCGCTATTTTATTGTTGTTATTTGAGCATACAATTCAAAACATCCCTCTATTAACTAAACTATTTGATACTGTCACTAAGTATACAGTTAATCAATTCTATACAAAAAACATATATGTATAGGAATTTCGACGCACCAATTTTGAGTACATATTATTAAAATACGATTATAATTTATCTACTCTAGCTATTCTTAATTTCTGCTTAATTTTTATGTAAGTGTATATTTTCAGTTTTTTGTACAGAATTGAATTACTGTTTTCGTGCTACTGTGTATAAAAAGGGCGGAGCTAAGCAACGGCGGGTAGAAGATATTTTACTTTTCTTGTGAATATTAAAGAAAAAAAACCATGTATTATTTAACTGTGATCTAAGAAAATATTAGTAAAACCCAATAATCTCTTAACATGATATTAAACTTAAGTTAAATAACAATGACACATCACAACTACATTTATACGACAAATTAAACGACAATACTGCCTAAGAATCATGGCCGATCTGAACTTAGGCTCTGCGAACTTTCTCGCATGTTCTCTCACTCACACTCTCCACATAACACCATTTTGTTCCTAAAAAATGTTTTTGCGTAGTCTTCTGTGCGAAGTTCGGACCGGTGATGATTCATCAGCCGTACAGTACCATTTTATTAACTTAATAATATTTGTTCAGAGTTTACGTGTACGTAATCTCAATCATGACATGACAGAACATGAAGCCTCAATATTTTGAAGGGTTAAGCAGAAATGCATAGTTCCAGTTATGTTGTAAGTCCTATGTAATAAGAGAGCCTAATGTGTTGTGTTTTCACGACATATTAGGGAGTGACCTCATTTATAGACGCGGAATCGACTTGAGCCGATCACGAATGACACCTGTCGCATTAAGTTCGAAGAGGTGTCGCTTCGCATCTTCCGAACCGACTGACCGGCTCAAGCCGATTCCGCGACAATAAGTGTGGTCACTCCCTTAAATGTTTTACTCAAAACCAACATCACTCGATCTCATTTGACCTAATTTGAACAGTACCAAAATCACTACCCGCCGTCATTTAAAACTCTCGTTACTACAACAATACAAGTCGCCTGTTTGTTCAGTACGTGATACCATGTATTTGTATAAGTTACATTAACAATTTACGAGTCATTCACATATGAAAAATACACTTATTATTGTTTGAGTAACATATAAAAAACGTTCACATTGCTCTAGAAATATCTACTTAAACCTTGATCTGATTTACCAGGCATCAGAATAACTGACGTTTTGTTTACATAGACCGATTTATTAAGATATAGATGTAAACTGTTCACTTCTAAAAATTTTTGCGAGTTGTCTGATCTGGAACGGCTTAAATGAATATGCGACGTTCCAATCGAGCTCAAACCCCCAAATTCCCTTAAAAAATGAACGTTTTGTTCGTAATAAGCTGGCCTTATTGCAACTATCAGCTCTTTAACAGCCTTATCAATGCTAAAACATAGATTTTTACATATCAGGCAGTATTACAGTGACAAACAGGTCTTATATAAACAAGAGACCCTCTAAACTATTCACTGGCCGGTTCTGACATTTCCGTAGCTCTCAAACACTCTTATCAATGATAATAACAGAGATATTTGCTATATCAGGCAGTCCTATCCTTATTGGCAGATCTAGAAAGACTCTTACAAATATGGCTTTCAAACTGATCACTGGCCTAACCTGGTATACATTGGTCGTGCATGGCTTGTAGAGCAGACGTTGACGACGTATAGCGGCGGGGTAGGCACGGACGTACACACAACGCGCTGAGTATTACTTACATGTGATGTGCTGTGGTGTATTACCGAGACTCTTGTTCAGGTGTGTCAGGGAATCTGTAAAAGAAAAAGCTGTTTTATTTTTTTCTGGTTGTTTGAAAGAGCTATTTATCTTTTATGTATCTGTGGTTTGGAAAGTTGCAGATAGTTCGGTGGCGTTTGTTAATTTTCGTAGGACTTGAGGAATACCTTTATTAATTAAAATAATACTTTAAGGTTTAACTAGTTGCGGGCTCGAACTCTCTGGTGGGCTTGGTCAAAAGCACACTGTGTCACCTGGCATCATATCAGAGATAGTATCAGTGATAAGCACTTACACGCTAGTCTACATGCATAACGTCTATGGCGTACGCACGCAATCACCGTTCCGAACTATTTTAGTAAAACGAGCGCGTAAAAAATTATGAAAAATGTTTTGGAAAATCGAGTTTCATGAAAAAAACCAGTGCATGAATCAATTACAAATAAAGTTTATTGAACTCTTCGATAAATAAGCTTTGTCGATGCCTATTTTGTTTTGGAGATTTTACACTAATTTTATTACTTATTTACGCCCAAAGTTGCGTAAAAATTTGCAAGAAAAACGTATCTTTGTGGGCTTATAACTTTTTATATTACTATTCCGTTTCCGTACAGACAACATTAATGAATGAGAAAAAACGCCGCACACTTTAAGCAGTCAGGTGTGTTACCAACCTTGCTAACTAGAAATTCCTAGCACAAACTAAAAAATAGCTATCACCGACGCACGACAAGAAGTACAGTAACCTTTACCACACGCACCTGTTACTACTAGTATTCGTAAGCAGATGTCCATACGCCGCCAGCGCGCAGTAGGCGGCCAGCAGGGCGGCGTGGTGGTGCGCGCGCGCGTGGTCGGGCGCCGTGCGCGCGTGCGCGCCCAGCGCCGCCCAGCAGTACAGCGAGGCGCGCGCGTCGTGCGGCGCGTGGTAGGGCGCGCCCGGGTCGTGCGCGTCGGCCGCGCGCGCGCCGCCGCACGCGGCCGACATCGTGCAGAAGTTCATGGCTTTCCAGCCGCCGTATCTAGGGGGAAAAGAGATTAGTGTCGATTGAGATACTTTAGAAAATCGATGATAGACTTTGCCCAGCTCTAGACATTGGAAAACAATATGGAACATGTACTTTTTAAAACTATCACATTATCCCAGGGTAGGCAGGATCAACACCTTAGTGTACATATTATTTTAAAACAAAACTGTTGCTTTTTAGACCGATTCAACTCAAAATGTCTTTATTAAAAACATCTAACCTCTTTTCTGGCCACCTTGGTAACTTAACTATCGGCAGCTCATAGCCGATAAGTATCATTTTTTCTCTCTGGAGGTTTGTGCCGATTGGATCACTTTTGTTCGATAAACCTGAACGCTCCGACAGAGGGCGCTTTCCGGTTTTGACACAACAACAAAACGTGACATAATGAACGCAACGATCGCTTTTATATGGGACTTTTAAAAGCGCCTTGAAGTTAATAATCGTCGTTTGATGTCGGCCAGTCCGTCCCATCCTTGATGTCCTCCTTCCGGTTGACGCCGTAACACAGTATATTTTTTGCCCAAAATTTCGGACATGGCTTTTTTATTATCTTATATCTTAGGACTTGCAATTATAAATGCGAGACGAGAACACCCGATTGCCTATTTGTCATGAAAGACAGAAAATTAGTACTTGAAAAAAATTTCTATGGTTTCCAGAAAAACCATAGAAACAATTGGAGCTCAAAAGTTTGATATCTTTTTAAGACTTTACTTATGGTATTGAACAGTGATTTAAAGACTTTACGATAGTAAAAAAAATTAGGCTTTATTTGTTCAAGATAACAGAGTTATAGCTGATTTCGTAAATTTTTGATTTCTTTTTTTTACCGCCATATTATTACGTATTAGGATTTGAAACTAGGACTGAAATGTTCTTTTTATTTACACTTATGACCTTACAAACAAAGGAATCCTAATATAGCAGGATATGGGAATTATTGTAATTCAAAATTTTTTGATTAGGGTTATCACCTCGTAAATTTATTAAACTTGAACTTTTAAAATATTTGAAGTTATTTTTTAATGTTAGTAAGATTATACAAGAAGACATTTTTATCACATTCTAATTGTATTTTGAGTGTTAGGTGACATTCGAAAATTCTATTTTTAAATAAAAATAGTAGGAAAACTTCCCAAAAAAAAAAAAAAAACGGTGAATTCCGTAATTTCAATTTGGATCGTCTCCTAGCTAAACGTAGATCTTGATTAGGGGGTGGGGCGCTAGGCAGCGTGGCGCGCGCGCAATTTTTTTTCCCTTTTTAGTCAACGTCACGTGTCTGCACGTGACGGGTGTGTTTTTCCTAGTTCCGTCCCAGGCTCCCGTGAGCCGCGCCACCCGCCGCCAGCCAGCACGCCAATTTATTAAAACGCGAGTATTGTAAAATGGTGCGAAGTTAAGTTCATGGAGGATTGGAGGTCTTCCCTTGGCCGCTGCAGTCACTCAAACTCACCACCATTTACGTAAGTTGAATTCGATGCAAAACAAAAATGTTATCCGGATAGTGCGATTCAAGTAACAGAAAGAGAAGCCTTTGTTCCATTTGTTAGTTTACTTTCTCACACTCTTCAAAGATTAATAAACTCCTGCGACGAAATTATATCAGCATATTGTGAACAAAAAGGTCTAGATACGGTAGATTGTATTTTTGAGGGGAGTTGGGGGTTTGATGGTAGTTCGGGTCAATCATTTTATAAACAGAATTTTTCTGATAATCAAGAGCCTGAAAACACTTTATTTGCCACTACATTCATCCCATTACGGATAAAAACAAAAAAAGACTTTGTACTTTGGTTAAACCCAACTCCACAATCATACAGATTTTGCCGTCCGATTCATATTCAATATCGGAAAGAGACAAAAGATTTAATACTAAATGAACAGAAATTGATAGAAAACCAAATTAGGGATTTGACTACTTTAGAAGCAACTACATCTAACAATAAGAAAATAAGGGCAAAACCACAACTTTATTTGACATGCATTGATGGCAAAGTACTAAATATAATAACAGAAACCTCTTCTCAACTTAAATGTCCATTTTGCAAAGCAACTTCAACGCAATTCAACAAATTAGACATAATTTATTCTCAGCCAATTGATATATCGGTTTTCAAATACGGAATAAGTCCCTTGCATGCATGGATTCGCGTGTTAGAGTTCTTACTTCATTTGGGCTACAAGCTTCCTGTAAAGAAATGGAGGGTAGGCAAAGATTCAATGGAATCAAAAACTGTTGAGGAAACAAAAAAACATGTGCAAGAGAGAGTGCGAAAAGATTTGAAAGTGCTAGTTGATGTTGTGAGACCCAATGCTGGAACAACAAATGACGGCAACACAGCCCGAACAGTTCTATCGGATAAAAATCGTGCAGTCTTTGCTGAAATATTAGGCCTTGGTCTGTGGTTGTTGGACGATCTTCACACGATTCTGATTACTTTATCTTGTGGTCTACCTGTAAATGCTAATAAATTTGGAGATTTTTGCAAAAGCGTTGCATCTAAATACGTGGCAGAATATGGTTGGTACCCAATGACAGTAACAATACATAAGATTCTCATTCACGGTCAAGATATTATTAATAACTCAGCTCTTCCAGTGGGCTTATTATCAGAGCAAGCCGGTGAAGCGCGGAATAAGTTCTGGCGTTACGACAGAGAACACCATAGCCGAAAATCCGACCGCGAAAAAACCATGTTAGACTTGTTTCACAGAGCACTGGAATCGTCAGATCCAGAAATTTCCTACATAAGGCTACAGAATAGGTTGAAAAAACTAAAATCCTTACCGTTACCACCCAGCGTAGTTAGGTTACTGAAACCGTATGAAATCTCAGCAGAAGACGATTTTGTGGCAATAGAAAATGACGAAAATTTTGAAATTATTGAAGGACATACCGACAATGTAACAGAAATTCTTTCGTCAGATCAAGCTGAAGAATGTACATCAGAAAACAATTAAGTAAAATGGCATAATGTAATTTACTACTAGTGAAAGAAATTTCAATATAGGTTCAGTACAGAGATCGTTTCCTACAAACTTTACCTCTTTATAATATTAGATATAATAATTATGTAGATTATGTTCAAAAAATTCCAAATTAGTATGGCAGGATTGGCATGTCAAATGAAATTCATAGTTTTTTTTTATTATCTAAGCAGGTCTAGGAAAACTGGGCTAAACCACAGCTCGATCCAAAAATGAAATAAAAAGTATTTTTTTTTGTTTTTCTGTTCATTTAAAAACTATTTTTCTGTGTAAATAAAGTGTTCCGATGCACACGCCCCAACCTCCAGTTAATATATTATTTACGAATAAAAAGTTATGGTAACTTTTTACAATAAATTCTATTTAGAAATATTGACAACCCTAAAATCATAATTACCATAGAAAACTTTAGAAGCTTCTAAGTTCGATATCCTTCAATATTTGGATCTGATTTTTTTTTCATGGATTCATTCACTTTTTTCTAACAATTCTATAGAAAAATAGAATCCAAATAATTAAAAATACGACCATAAAAAAATAAAATAAAAAAAACATTAATTGTAAATAAATCTCTGAAAACTCGTTTAACAAATATATAAATCAATCAGTATTATGTGTCTTAAGATTATTGTTTATCAGGAAAAACAAGAAGATAATTCGTGAAATATTTCAAAAGTTAATGGTGATTTACAATTTTATCATAAAAAATAATTAAGTGGTTTTTTTTGGTCATAATGAGAAATAGGCGCTTGTGAGTTCTATTCATTAATTTTATAAAACATTACAAACAAAGTTATCACATAAAAAAGACATGTCCGAAATTTTGGCCAAACATTATACTGTGCGTAACCCAAGGTTCGTACCCCACAGGGGGTGCCCTTAGCGAGCGTTCACCTAGTTGTAATTAGCATAGTTGAATAACCCCTGGCTGAAGGTTTTAAGTGTAGAAGCTTAAGGCACTCACAGGAAAGCCCGGTTAAGTAGTCATGATCTCAGAGGTCAACTACGAGATGCCCTACGTAAAAAAAAAGAAGTTTGAGTTCGGGAATATGACTGTCAATACGCGATAACACCAAACAAACGAATTTTAATATCATCCCATTGATTATTTCAAGTACCTTATCTTCTAAATAATTTAAAAAATATAGGAATACTCACTTATCAACAACAACGACCGGTCCATTCTTGTACTCCATCTGGCAGCCGGCAACATACTCGACCAACGCGAACGAGTCCTTATACGGCTCTATCAGTCTATCTATCGCTTTCTCCCTCTCACTTTCACTCGCCGCTTGTCGCACACCCTTCACATACTCGTTATCATCCGGCCTGCCTTGTAGGTAATCAGTGGTATCACCATCCAACCACCTACTACACTTGATAAACTTTACACTCAGTTGGTAATCGTCTTGTAGAGAATGTACGCTGACATTTGTGACTTCGATAACTCTATCTAAGGGTACATCGTCAGGTATTTTGTCAACTTTTTCAAAGAAGTAGCACGGACGTCGTAATTCCGCTTCTTCTTCGACTGTTAGCGCCGGGGCGACGGGCGGCGGCGGCGGCGCAGTGTCAGGCGGTGACCCGGCCGTCCTGTTCCCCCAGTCGGGAAATTTAAACTTAGTTGGAGAACTTAATTTGAAGTTTTTCAAAGACATTTTTGAGGGAGATCGGGGCGATTTGGGGCCGGATTTCTTTTCTGATAAGGAGGAGAATAGATCGCCGTTGGCTATTGATTTTCTTGCTGATAAGTCTCTGTTACCGGTGCTGAGTCGTTCTAATCTTAGTTCTGTTCTGTCGAAGCGGTATGCTGGTTCTGAATCAGTTATAGGGGAACTATTTTCTGGTATTAGTCGTTCGTCGTCTGCACAATCGCTGCTCTCTTGTCGTCTGTACCCGTTTGTCTCTGGTTCGACCGGGGATTCTGCGGGCGTTTTTCTGTCGACTTTCCGGTGAGCTACGTACGTGTCTTTTGACACAAAACTCGCTCTGAAGTTGGCAACGAATAGCTCTTTCTCTTCTTCTGTTGGCCAGAAGATTTCACACTCCTGTAAAATTAATTAAGAATTAATGACGGTTTTCTGACATGTTCACTAGGAGGCAGCACTGAGGTCCGAGCACCTATCAAAACTCGCTATATTTTTTTTAATCGTGACTGAATGATGAGAATGAATGAATCGAATGATGAACGTCATCATAAATTTTATATTCATTGTCGAAATGGAAGACCTCTTGTCAAAGTGGCGCCAACTGATGGCGTGAATTTTCAGGAGTGACTGGTAGTACTGTTCTATCAGTCGCCATTTTGAACTCCATTAGTATTGAAACTAAAACTAACCACATCATGACAAGTTATAATGAACGCACTGTGGAATAAATATTTCAAAGACAATAATATGATTATGGTCCGCTCCCTCCGACAGAAAGGAGGCCAATGTCCCAGCAATTCCAACACGATAAGCTGATTATTATATAATCATAATATTTTTTTTATAAATATGTTATACATACAGTATGACGTAACATATATATGTTACGTCATACTGTATGTATAACATATTAAAAAAAAACTTATATGAAACAAAAAAGTGACCCCATGGTATCTTAGGGAGGGGAAGAGAAAAAAGGGAAACCTTTGAAATGATAGCAGAATGACTTGGTGAGGACGGTGGGAAAAACATGGACTGGACAGGCAAGGAACAGGGAGAATTGGAAGGGGATGGAGGAGGCCTTTGCCAAAGGGCACACAGATTTCAGAACGTTTAAGCTAAAACGTTTTTGTAATTCAACTGTAACTCTGAATACAGGACTAACTATAACATATACATTTTGAATTGACATCTTCGGTTGTCTTATCTACAAACATTAGTATTAAAACATTATCTACAGGGTAATCCCTGACGAATATTTTCGATCACGTCTCTTACCGGATCATTAGTATCAGACAGCGACAACACAAGCTGAGCAGTATGGTCCCACAGCAGTCGCCATAAATCAGCTGCGGAGTCGGCAGGATGTTGCGCGACCGCGTACTCGCGGACTCGTCGTCTGCCGCAAACCCAGGATGCGTTTACGTATTCACTGCCTGGATACAACAAGAGATTTGGTGTTATAAACGTACTAGCAGCGCCCCGCAGTTTCACCCGCATAATTCTAGATCTCTTGGGAATATTGGGATAAAAAGTATACTATGTTTTAATCCAGGTTATAATCTAACTGTGTGCCAAATTTCATCCAAATCCGTTCAGTAGTTTTTGCGTGAAATCCATCCTCACAAACATTAGCGTTTATAATATTATTAGTAGGAATATTGATTGATAACAGATTATCACCCCTATTCTAATATAATCAATAAATAACTGCCACCCCAAGTCCAAATCCTCGATTTGAGAAAAAAAGAAATATGGGGAAGATTCTTGAAATTGAGTGGTAATAAGGACGTACAACATAACTAATGTGATGTAAATCGTGAATACAAATGTATTTCACGTAATTAAAAAAAATATAAGCCTGTGATGAGACATCTACCAACCCGCACTAACATCTACCAACCCGCAATGACATCTACCAACCCGCAATGACATCTACCAACCCACAATGACATCTACCAACCCACAATGACATTTACCAACCCGCACTGACATCTACCAACCCGCAATGACATCTACCAATCCGCACTGACATAGATCTACCAACCTGCACTTGACATCTACCAACCCGCAATGACATCTAGCAACCCGCAATAAGATTTACCACCCCGCACTGGGCTCGGGTGGTAGATTACCCATTCCCTCTTGAAGAGAGGAGGCCTGTGTCCCAGCAGTAGGAACATTATAGCCAGCCTGTAGGTATATACTAAGATATAGCCTATGATACGACAGGGAGACGAACTACATTTTTATTTTTGCAAATTCTCGATGATTCGACTAACACATTGGAAAAATCTACAGTAAGTATTGAATTACTAACCTTCAACACCAGGTTTCGGTACTAGCATAACTCTTGCGGAGTCTGAAGGTAGAATACCACCAGGCCTGTTCTTATCTGCGTTGTGAGGCGCACGCGCACACACGCTTGCTTCCACGCACGATCGGGTTATTAGCTGTAACAAGAGTACAATTCGGTTTATATTTACGTTTAGGACATTAGTGCAGGTAGAGGACGTTAGGATTTAAGTCCATGGCAGTAATAGAATGCCATGCGATTCGACGATAAACAGAAAATAATTAAGGCAAACAGTACGGCAGGTCTGAAGTGCGCTACTCACTGCGCAGTACCTCCCCCCTCCCCCGCTGACACGTGAATTTGTTACTGCGCAGCGACTCGCCTCATGTTCAGAGCCGTCATAAAGTTCGCATCGGGCTGTAATGTTTTACGTCGAGGCAGTATTATTTAAAATCAAATGCAGCGTTATTTTGGCGCCTTACTGTGAGCGGAATCCCTCAAACATCCATTTTCTTAATATTCATAATTTTAATTAATTATGCAGGCATGCTTTATTTTTACTGACCAGAAATTGTTTCTCTAGCAAGTTGACGGGCGGCGGACCTTGGTACGTGTGATGTCTGTTCGCTAACGATCTCATGCGCTCTAACAACGCATAGTTTTCTGCACGATTCGCTCTGGAAAACAAGCATATTGTTCATCAAACGTTTTTATAGAAGTATTAAAAGTTTAGAGAAGAGTAGAGAGTACAAATTATCATCATTGATAGTCCAGTAAAATAGCTTTTCTCAATTAATTTTGGAATGAGAGATAGCTGATAGAAGCTGGAAACTCGTATACACCTTCATTTTGGCATTCTAAACGTTGTCTCATTAGTCTCATAAAATCTCGTGTCTGCATCGTGTGTTATTCAAGCTCAAAGGTCCCAAAAAATCAGGTTTTTCGCGATTATCTAGGCTTCTATCGCTTCAATGACGTTAACATCTATTATAAAATTCTAGAGCATAAAATTTGCGACAAATTTTGTATCAATTAGTTTTCATGCAGTCAACCGTTTTTGAGATAGAGAGCGGAGAGCGCGCAGCGATCAGCAATACATAACAAAGGAAAAACAACGAGCTTATTATCTCTCATTCCGAGTTTTACCCTCTTTTTACGCTAATTTGACTGGCCTATGAAAGCCTTGTTCCAGTCACTGCTGGGTGCATTAATTAAGTTTTTATTTTGGGTGGGCAGGAGAAGGATGAATTACGATACAGCGATAGTACGGAGAGCAAAAGACACGGTACAAGTACGTGGTCGTTAAGGCTCAATTTACATTGCCGCGGAATGGAAGCGAATTTTTGTCACTAAATTGGGTCAAAGCAAAATAAACTTTATGTCAATCGTGTAACGTACAAACTAGATATGAACAGAAAAACAGGCCGCGCGTCTTCCGGAAAAATCTCGCGCTTTCTCGTGAATTCCCCCAGCTAGCAGCTAGAATCTAGTTAGTACGTTAAACAATTGACATAAAGTTTAATATGCTTTGATCCAATTTCGACATACAAATTCGCTTCCATTCCGTTCCGCGGCAATGTAAATTGAGCCTTAACGACAAAGTAAATTCAGGCTAAAGGCTCGTGCAAACTGGCGCGATATCGCGGGCTACAGGCAGCGCGACCCTTGTAGCGCCCGCGATATCGCGCTGGTCTGCACGAGCCTATATGCGATATCGCTGTCGCGCTCGGTAGCAATACTAGTTCGCCTTCTGGCTAGTCACTTGGGACCAGTATCGTTACCGAGCGAGACAGCGAAAGGGCACTTATGAAACGTCAGAAGCTAGGGGCACGGTTCTATTGGTCGTTCGCTATGAAGAACAGCCGGGAAAAAACTCCACGGTTACTGCTTTAAAAATAATTGGCTTTTACAATGTTTTCAAATAACAGTTTTAATAGGTATGGGAGGACAGTGTAGGTCTTTCAACAAGTACCAGGTTCTTAACAAAATAGAAAATGGTCAACAAATCTACAGTCTAGCCTAGCCTAATAGGCCTTCAGCCTCAATTTACATTGCCACAGAACGGAATGTGACATATCGAGTTATAGAAAAGGATCAGCTGTGTATGCTTCTTTCACTCAGACAAACTCATGTGTGTGACAGTTTCTTTTTATAGCTCTTTGTGTACTTTTTAAGCTGTACTTTTTTATTACGTAAATTAAAATTTGTCAAAACAGAACTCACCTCCTCATCTCCTCCTTCTCCATTTCACTCATATTATTATACGCCTGCATCTTCTTGCTATACGTATCAGTAGACCGTGGCGCTAAATCGTACACTCCTTCACTCTCTTCACCATTCACCAATCCCTCCTTCGGCTCATCAGTTCCTTCCGAATCTTTAACCGACTTCGACTGTTCACTGTTCAAATCATCTGTCTTTATCGACATTTGACTACCATTTTCCAAAACTTCCTTTTCACTGGGATTTTGACTGGACTTGATACTTGATGTTTCACCATTTTCTACGCCATTTGACAAGTCATTAGAGCTCTTATTCTTAGAAGGATTAAGGTCTAAAACTGCTAGTTCTTCGTCGGAGATTGGTTCCAGGAGTTTGGCGAGGTATTGTCGGGCTTTAGGGAATTCTACTTCGGTGTCTCCAGATCGCACGTGTTCGAGTAAGGCGTCGTGTACGAAGACGTACTGTTCTTCGGTTTGGACGAGGTGGTTGCGTTGTGTTCGGGCGCGGCAAAGGAAGCCGAGCGGGGATAGTGTGCCGGTTAGTTTGAGTTGGTTGAGTTGCGCGTCCAGTACTATGTATGTGCCTGTACGGCCGACGCCGGCGCTGGAAAGAAATACTTTGTTGTAGATGGTGGCATTGACGGTTGTTTAACATAATTATAAGAGAAAAATATTGAATACAACCTTTTTTTACATGGGACTTGAATCGCAATGGAGTAAAAATCAGCGGCCCTACTTGGGTAAGATCTCTTCGTTCAGATTTGCAACTGACTTTGAGTCGCAAGTCTGAACAATGATGACAAAACGTGTGCGGTCGACCACTCAGTCAGGAACGAAGTTCTTTACGCGATACTCGCACGCACACACACACTCGTATATAATAGAAAGAGATAAGAGAGAAAGTCGCATAACGCTTTTTCCTTGCGTGACGATATCTACCAGTCAACTCTTATCGCTAGCCTAAAACAAGTCTCTAAAACCAGCCTACTTCATACACCGCATTCATGTAGAACGCTGGTAACCGGCGCCGATATGCCAGCGCTTGTCGGCGCCAACATGCGCTGGTTGTCAACGCTGGCATGCAGTTATCATACTTTTTACCAAATCAGTGCGAACCGTCGCCGATAAGCGCCGACAAGTTCCTATCTGATTAGTCGGCGCCGATTCTTGTGATCAATCAATGCAGCTCAAAAATGACGCTATGTCCATTATTGGCTAATCTACAGTAATCTTTCTAAAAATGAGCAGTAATTTTTAAGGTAGATTAAGTACCTGCAATGCACTAGTACTGTAGAAGGATGTTTCCCAGCAGCCTTTACAAACGGCAGCACGGCAAGTGGGTGTCTTGGCGTGCCGTGGTCAGGCCACACTGTGTAATGGTACTGCACCACGCTACGACCTTCACTGCCGGTGCCAGAACTGTCGCCGCTGCTTGGTGAACTTCCCTGGAGAAATAAAATATAATAATGGGTGTAAAAAGACGATAAACGAAGTCGAGGCTCGCTTCTTCTTCCCGTCATCGTTTTTTGAAGTAAAAACTTCTTCAGGCGCGTTGGGCATTTTTGAGATGGGACTAAACCATTGATTTCGCGACACTGTGATGACACCAGCTTTTCACCATCAAAAAGACATCAACGCGTTGATTACCGTAGTTCGTGAAGTAATGGAGATCAAACGCATTGATTACGGCGGTGGCGTTTTTTACGGAAATATTGAAAGACAAGGTGTTAAGTCTGACAACCAGACTTACCAAAGGGTATCGCATTGCCCAGTTATTGGGTTGTGGAGGTCAGACAGGCAGTAGCTCCATGTAAAATACTGGTATTCGGCTGCATCCGATTAGACTGGAAACTCGACCCCAAAATTGTTGGGAAAAGGCTAGGCAAATTGATCGAGTTTGCCAACTATTCTCCCCATTTCCACGCAATTATTCGAGTTCTTATTTGTACTTACTTCACTGCAGTCCGTCCGCAGGTTGTGCACGCGCATGTGGCGCACGGTGTAGGCGGCGCGCACGTCCTCGTGCAGCAGCGTCACGCGCACGCCGCCGAACTCCGCCGCGCTGCCCGCGCCGCCCGCCGGCCAGTACATGTCGCACTTGCGCTGGAACCGACCGCTTGTTATAGCAAACAATTTTATGACTTTACTTTAGCCCAACGCTGGGCAAGTGACCTTAACATTTATATCTGTCATACCAAGGTCCTGGTAAATTGAAGTTTGGTTTCTCTTTCCTTCTGCACTGTTACCACACCATTAAAACCGTGTTTTATATTTTTTGAAGCTCAACTGTAAAACTATGTATGGAATTTTTGTAAACACGATTTTGTGGTAATACGTTTCTAGCAAAAACAAGAACAGAACCCAGGCGATAATATCGCACAGCAAGATTTAAAAAAACTTTTGTAGAGCTTCCGTCGTCAGAGATTTAGGAAGAAACTGTCACACAAGCTTCTGTTCCTAAATCTAGCGATGTTTTCATGTTATAATAATTTGGCTAAACACGTACCCGACCCCGCTCCACAAGGTTGGTGATCATAACGACGGTGTGCACTCGGTGTTGCCAGATCATGCGCCAGAACGCGTCCAGTGTGGCCGGCGTGGGCCCCTGGGTCGCGATGTACCGACGACGCCATACTAGCCATTCTAGCTTCACTCGGGTTGGGACGCCGTCTGTGAAAAATAAAAAAGGACTTGATAAAATACCTCAGATTAAAAATGCTCATTGGCCAAATAGCTCATTGGTAAAAGAGTGATATAGCATAACTTTGTATAGTCAGCCTATAATATTCTCACTGCTGAAACGCAAGCCTCCATTCGTCGAGACGGAGTGAGCCGTAATCCACCACACAAGCCGCGGGCAGTTTGGTACATTTCACATTTCTTAGAATTTTTGGTTCTAGGGTTTCTCACGTTTTCCTTCATCATTTTGAGAGCAGTGGTGATGAAATAATTTACACAAAGTAAAGCACCTGTCAGGATTCGAACCCATGACCGTACAACTCGTAATTCGCGGCCGTTACCACTGGGCCACCACTCCTCTTCAACATAACTTAATCAGCACATAACATCCCCACTGCTGAGATTCAAGCGTTTTCTCTGTGAGAGGGAATTAGTCGTAATCCACCACAAGGGCCCAGTGCAGGTCAGTATGTGCCACATCTCTTCAAATTTTCGGTTAAATTTCCAAGACATGCTGGTTTCTTCTCGACATTTTCCTCCAACGTTTTTATAGTACGATAGTAAACTTGAATCTATGAGGGTTATTATAAAAATGTACGCCACCAGTTGGCGCCACTTTGACAAGAGGTCTCCCATTTCGACAATTAATATAAAATATATGACGTCGATCAACATTCAACTAAAGAAAACAGGCCCTTTGACAATTTTGACAGGTGCCTGGACCTGACGTCTCAGTGCTGCCACCTAGTGAACGACATTTCAGAAAACCATTGAGATAGTAAAAACACGGAGGCGCCGCGATATTCTATACATAAGTTTGCTTATACAAATATGGGTGAAAAACGAACTAGAATGTGAAATATCGTGTTATTTCACTCTTTCTAATGTGGTAATCGTATTTGGTAAAAGAGACAACAATATTTCAGTTGTTCCTCATCATGGCAACATTTTGTTGAGACGTAGTAACAGTTGTAGGTAAGTGCCATATCCGCCATAATATGCGACAAGTTCATGGTAGTTCTGCTGTCAAGTGGTTGTTTACTTTTTGTTTTATTGAGATTTGTGAGAAAATTACGTGGAGTTTTCCTTTAAAACTACATATATTCGTTGGAAAACACCAATTCAACATGCCTGTGTGTTGTATTGTGAAGTGTGGTGCAAGAAAGAAGGAAAATCAACCTCAATTATCTTTGCACAGGTTAGTAGCCGGTTTTCATGCAATAGTACATAAAGTGATAAACTTTGGATGAAAAAATTGCTAGGTGATCATTAAATACGGCTTAAATTTTAATATATGGCTTAATTTCCGTCCAACAGACCTTTTTATTATTTCATAATTTCATTCGTTTGTTTACAATGATATGTCATGGTGGAATAGTGTTGTACCGTTTCCGTAATAGTTTCTGATACTAGTTCCTTCGCTGCGCTGAAATGATATTGCTAGGTCCGGCCCGTGGTTTACAGCAAACTGTACTCTTTGGTTCATAGCACCGAGAGACCGTTCCGCAGAGTTTTATGTAGTGTATACGATTTTTTTGTTGAAGTTTTTAAGATGAACAATACTGTAGTACATACATTTTATGTAACTTTTATGATTTCCGCGGCTCACGCTAAAAAAGATCCCAGTCCGCATGATTTTATCCGACATCTTCAACAATAATCGTCAAATTTCAGCCAATTTACACAAAACTTTAATGAATTATACACTAAAACCTTCCGCATGAATCACTCCGTCCATTAGTGAATTTTTCGAGTTCAGACAGACAGAAAAACAGACAGACGCGGCGGTGTACTTTGTTTTATAATATGTAAGGATGTGTATTATTCCGAATGTTCATTTATGATAAAATTGTTAAAAATTTAATTCACTAATGCCCGTTTTCACCGACAGCTAAGTAACACTTAAATGAATACCTAAATAAAACTGCATTGTTTTTCAACTCTCAGCGCTGAGTCTACCGTTGAAAATCCAACAGTGAACTTTTATTAGGGATTCATTTAAGTGTCACTTAGTGAAGGTGAAAACAGGCATAAGACTTGCATGCTCACTCGATACTAAATATTTGGCTTTGTTTAAACGTTCACTTGCCAAACATTATGTTTGCGTTACAAATATTTGTGAAAACTTTATTTGCTAAGTAATAATTCTATAAATGAAATTATAATTATGCGGAAAATTGTTTGAGAAGTGATAAATTGTCAATACTCGTTTTTTTCTGTTATAACTATTAGCTAATATTTTTTTTAAATATGATTCAACCGTGATATCTAGTAAGATTCGTTATACTATTACGTACTAGTATCGATACTCGAAATAGTAACACCATGTTCCCTGAATGACACAACCCTAGCATTGGCAGCCATTTTATGCGACATTTTGAGTTGTAGGTATGCACCTTTTTTTTGTAGGTATTTCCAGTCCATACTTATTAAATGTCTATGCAGAAAACCCTCAATGCCCGTCATCTGACGAATGACAAGATACTATTATGCAATTACTTGGTTTTCCTGCCTAGTTTATTAGCAATTGAATCTGTCAGTAGAAATTATTAGTTTTGTCTTAACCACATCGCTTCCCTGGGTATCACTCACCGATATCAACATACACGTCGTCCAGTTCCGAGTCAGAGTCGCTCCTGTCGCTGTCCGAGTCGGAGTTCTGCTCGTCCGACTCCACGATACCGGAGAACTCTATGTTGAGGAATGCTGACTCTATGCCTTCGGCTAGGTTAGGAGGCGGCTTTGTTGGTTTCACAGATGATTGTCTGTGGAGACATGAGCAACAATATTACTGATTTTATTTTTAACTTTAAACGTTAAGCTGGTTGGACCGCAGTCGGTTTTCCGATAGTCAGGAAAAGGTCAAGCATTAATGAAGAGATTCGAATTTGCTCAACATTAATTTTTTTTTTTTTTTAAGCAAGTAAATACTTGGGTAAATAAACACACACTTGTTGCTGTAATTTGTACCTTCCTCGATATCTACAAGAGTCTGTATCGACCTTTGTAGGATACAATCATTATTACAATGTTGAAATGATATTTATTTCTGTAGTACAGCTTTCAAAGACACTCACTAGACACTAAGCTCAAATCATTGACATAAATTAGAAATCAAAATAAATTTGGAAATAAACAAATCGTATGTAATTGGGCGTATTGTACGCCCCAATACTGAGAAGAAATATCGTAATTTTAAAACTCGTTCAGAGTGGGATTTTTACCTCTTAACATTTATTTTTAAATGTCAAAGATCTTAAACATAATGTAGACTTTAAAAGCTTTACCGATGAGGTCTGTTCCTCCTCTCCAGCTTCCTGCGTATCCTGGCGATGTGCTGGGGCTGCAGCTGCGGCAGCATGCCGTCGATGAAGTTGGCGTTGACGTAGTCGCAGGCGGCGCCGCGCCCTGCGCCCACGCAGCCCGCCGCGCCGCAGCGCCCGCCCGCCGACACGCACACGCGGGAGTGGTCGTCTGGGGAACAAAATCACTTAAATCATTCAAGACACTGACATATTCTTCTTCTTCGCGTGTCGGCAATCTATTTAGAGTCGGCCCAGAATTTGCCCATCAATTCCTGTAAAGTGCAGACAACAGGACACGTAGGACACGACATTAAGTGCCCCATTGTTTATGGAGAAACACATTCACATAGATATTTAAATCTTTATAGAACAAACGAAGACTGCCTTAAAAAAAAATGATGTGCCGCCATGAAACACAAATAATGATAATTTGTAACATCGACAAATTGCTTTTAAAGTCTAATAGCGAATCAATGACCAAGACTATTATTATTCTATTATTTCTTGTGGTTCTCAGCTGATTTTCCAAATAAATAATTTATTTCCGATTACTTTTAGTGTCTTGTATAAATTTCACATCAATTATGCTTGTATGTAAATAAAAGCATCTCTTTACGCTCAGTATATTGATGAATTTATTGCAATATTACGAAAAAAAAGAGACCCTAAAAAGTTTAAAAAAATATATAAATGGTTGAGTTGCGGACAAACGTTGAGTTGCGACGCTTTTGGTTATAACATAGTATTATTATGAGATCGAGAATATGTAAAATATCAAATACTTACATGCAGTAATATTCAGGTATCGATTCTTCAGTCTATTTTCTGGTCTATGACTATGGTGACTGGTGTGACCCAATGCGGCAGATTTCGCTACCACGATCTCGTACTCTTTGCTAAAAGCAAAACAATTAATATTATTTTAAATATTTCTCCAAATCTCCAATATAACAAAGATTCAGAGCGGAATAAGAACTTCTTGGCTTGGCTTTACCAGGGCAGTAAACCGTGTAGCCTTCCTAATCAGATAGGGTTTACCAGGGTCTATTATTGAGTTGCTCATGCTGATACGATAAAAGAAGGTCAGGTAATGAAAATTACCAGGGTAAAGCCATAATAGGAATGATGACAGGGTCAAAAAAAAAAGAAATTCTATTTAGCCCATCAGTCAGATAATATAAAAATATTAGACACGTATTTTTACCTTCATCATATTAATAAAAAATAATTGGATAAAACGCACTAAAGTAGTAAGTGGGGAAAATCTATATACTGGTGTCGTCACGGCACATTTTAACTCAATGTATAGCCGTAATCTTTTGATAACGTAAAAAAAGAAAAAATACGTGTCCAATATTTTTTAATAATCTACAACACTCAAAAAAATATTTTTATCCATCATCCCTATTATGCTAAAGGATTTTATCAGTAATTTATCTAACACGTCTACTTAATAAAAATCTTTAAATCATTAATTCACTGACAGACAACACACAGCCTAAACCACTGGGCCTGGAAGTAGGAAATGTTTCACAAAAGATCCTTTTACAGGGTAGTGATTTACACACCTGCATCCTTCAATGAGGTTATTCTACTCTTCATACTAAACAACTTTCACCATAAAACTCATATCCGACTCGTAAAAAAAAAAACAGTGGCACTCCGGGAGTGCCGACAGAAGTGAAAACTTGAACAATTTTATTGTGCAGGAAACAATGTACCGCGCGTTGATGTCTTTTTAATGGTCAAAAGCTGGTGTCGTCACAGTGTCGCGAAATCAACAGTTTAGTCTCATCTCAAAAATGCCCAACGCGCCTAAAGAAGTTTTCACTTAAAAAAAAAAAACAAATTCCTATACAACAGTAGACTTTATTTCGATTCATGTATGAAAAGTTTTGTTTTTTTACGAATCGTTTAATTAATTAATGTGTTTCATAGCGAAAGTTGCAAAGTATAACAGGTAGAATCACCCACATTGACGGATGCAAGTCAACAACTCGCCACCCTGTATAACGAAAGTGATAAGGACAGATTGTTGAAAATTCATCTTCTAAAGGGGATGAAAGTTTTTATAGAAGTTAGTCATTTTTGCCGATGGGAACACGGGTTGTATTACCTAAATCCAATATCCCCATCAGCATGCAAAGCCGCTACATGTGCTGGAAAGCTGGTCGCAGCCACGGCTGGCTGCTGGCGGCCCGCCATGCGGGGCGGGCGGGAGGGCCCGCATGCGTCGCCCGCACCGCCCGCTACTCCATCCACGCCGTCTACCGCGCCCGATGCGCAGGAGACGAGCGGAGAACAGTTTACAACTACGACAGAAAATATAATATTAAACTTTAAAACGAACAAAGAACTGTGTCTTTGAAACTACATAACGTGATTTACATATTATTTTCCCTAGTAACCAGGAGACATATTCATTTATTTTAATTTTATTACTCATGTCCATTACAACAATTATATTGCTGTCACGTTTTCGAACTGTATTATGTCAGAAAACAATATTATCTCCTCTTCGTCCATCTACTATATAAAAATAAGTCGGGTTTTCATTCCTGACGCTATAACTCCAGAACGCACGAACCGATTTCCACGGTTTTGCATTCGTTGGAAAGGTCTCGGGCTCCGTGAGGTTTTAGGTAGGGTAGGTAGGTAGGATAGGTAGGGTAATTTCGCGCTCTCGTGCCCCTAACCGCCGCAGGAGGACACGCCCAGGGCATCGGGAATCGCGAGGCGATTTCCGGCCACCGTAGGCGCGGGCTTGCGGACGGCGAGCAATGGGTGGCTCACCGTCCGATAAGGACCAGGCCCGGGTCGACGGCGCGTTGTGTTCCACGCGCACCTCAAAGAGATATCAGCAGATTTGAAGGGGTCCACTAGGGCCGATGCCTGCCGGGGTTGCGAAGAAAACCGAAAGGGAGATCGTGAGCGGGAGAAGTTATTTGATGATTTCACACCCTCAAAAAAAAAAAAAAAAAAATGATAGGTAGGGTAGGTAGGTAGGGTAGGTAGGGTAGGTAGGGTAGGTAGGGTAGGTAGGGTAGGTAGGGTAGGTAGGGTAGGTAGGGTAGGTAGGGTAGGTAGGGTAGGTAGGTTAGGTAGTTAGGTGCGCCGTAAATAAGTTCTTAATGCTACCCGTGCGAAGCCGGACCGGGCAACTAGTGATTATATGAAAAGGCGACAAAAGTATTACTCCGAGAATTTCGACAACAAGATCTCTTGTAGCTCATAATGCGAACACCAGTACCCTAATTGCGTAATACACGATCAATCACAATTTGTTTCGATTTGAAACAGATTGCTAATCCATTGCTTCATAAGTTGGAAAAAAAAATCTGCTCAACAACATAGATAATGCAATGAATGTTGTTGAACTGTCAAAATGAAACAAATTAGTCATAATCGTTTACGAAAATAAGTTACGCAATTACTCAGTCTCTATGTATGTACCTACTTACTTAATACTCAACTCATTAAAACGGTTCAAAAAAAGGATATCAACTTAATCCATATTCACAGCTGAATACCTAGTTTCCTGCTATACTATATTTCCAACTCTACTATATAAAAAAAAATCATAGTAATCGTATCATTAACGACGACAAATTACTCACCCGGCTTTTTATAAGAATTGAGAGGCGCCCTCGCAGCCCTTTCACCACCTTCCTCCAAATAGTTGTACGCAGCACTGATGCATTTACTCAAACGTGCTCTGCACCTGTGAAATATATAGATATCAGTATAACTTCCCTAGTCATCCCTTCGTTCGCAGTGGTTATCTTCTACTTAATCAATCTGTCTAGTCTTTTCCCAACTATGTTGGGGTCGGCTTCCAGTCTAACCGGATGCAGCTGAATATCGGTATTTTTCATGGAACGACTGCCTATCTGACCTCCATAACCCTGTGGCTGGATAATACGATAACCCCTTTGTAAGACTGGTTGTCTAACTTCTGTAGACCCGTAATGACTGTCAAAGAGCCACGTATGACAGCTGCGACGAACGGCATAACGTGCTTTCCGAAGCACAGAGGAGTCTCGGTATGTAATGATGGTCACCCATCCACGGACCAACCCCAGCAAGCGTAGCTTAACGTGGTGGACCGACCCGTACGGTTATTATCACTTAGCCATAAGCTCCTATGTTCTACTTAATCAAAATCTTAAATTCAATCATACACAAACAGACAATGCATAGCCTAAACAATCCTTATACAGGGTCAAATTAAATTAGCTAGCGAGACGTGATGGGTGTCGATATCTAAACATAATTAAGCAAAAAAATATTATTTTGATGTTTTTTTTTTTGGGGCCTTCAACCGCAATGTAGTTTAACCGGTTGAATGCCGTAATTACAGAAACAATTAAAAAGACATTGTGTCTCGCGTGGATCCACGTTCCGGCCATACGAAGGGTTAAATATCTGTTTTAAAATCAGTTTCTTTTTTTTGTAACCTTCACAGACGTGATGGGTATCGATAGATAAATACGATAAAAAAAAAACTCAATTCACGATTTCTCAAAAAAGATTTGATGATTTTTTATTTTGGGGACCGCTGTTGGTGTTGTTACTTGACTCATACTTCAAGTAACAACACCAACAGCGGTCCACAAAATAAAAAATCATCAAATCTTTTTTTTATATTGTCGTGTTTAGGTATCGATGTCCATCACGTCTGCGGAGTTTTGCTAGCTTATTTAATGTGAACCTGTATAACGTAAGGCCGGGGCTGCACTGGTACGTGAAAACAAAAAACGACAAGCGAAATTATTTGTTCATATCGTCGCCGCCGCGTCGCTGACGCCGTACCAGTGCGGCCCCGGCCTAGCGAAGGAATAGGGGATGAAAGTTTGCATGGAGTTTCGTCACTTTTGCCGATGAGGAACCCCATCGGGCGCACATCATCGTCATCATCATCATTCACAGCCCGACTTCACCCACTGCTGGGGCATAGGCCTCTCTATTCTTGTGCCTCTCATAAAATAAGATTGCAACGGCGTTACAAATTTACATCAGATATTTTCAAATGTGTGTGTGTGTGTGTGTGTGTGTGTGTGTGCATTTGAGAGGTCACGCATTTATACACATTCATACTCTACATATTATAATATAATATAATAATAATATGTGTAAAATAACACTACTGTTAATTACATTGTAAAAATTATTGTTAATGGCTATGATAAATGTAAATTTATCCGAGGGGATTGGCGCTGATAGCCGAAATACAGGTTTTTGCCTAGTTCGGCTACAGATGTTTAACTCATTTGTACTCAAAACTAGCCTAGGTTTAATTTGTAAAGCAATCTGGAAAATAAACTTTATTTATTTATTATTTATTTATAACAACATACTGTGACGTTCAGTCGGTTTTCCAAGACTATGGAAAAATTTCCTCAATAATTTCCAAGCACATTTTTTTACGCATGTTGGCGGCTAACTCCCACGCAAGAGAGGATTGCTTTCAAACGCCTGCGCTCTTCGGCATCACAGGCCAGTTTCGTGGTCGCTTCTTTCTTGCTATAGAAGCGGATGTTTATGACCGTTAGAAAGGGCGAGGGCATTGCAAATCCGGAAATATATGTATAGCTCAGCCGTAAGATGGACAGCATAATGTACGAACTCACCTCCAGTACAGCACAGCAACTGCCACAGCGAAGATCAGCAGCGGACAGACGGCGAGCAGCGCGGCGTTACTGACGCCGCGAGCTACCGGCGCGTCGCCGGGAGACATCGCTTCTGAGTGCGCGACGCACCATTCACTTGATACCTCCTGAGAGAGAAATATAGGCGTTAATGTCAGTATCAGAACCCAAAAAGAAGTAGAAATACATTGCAAGACGTAACAAACAGCACGATAGTCCACGCTTCTCTTCGTCATTGAAACACTCTCGAAATGATAAATACCGAGCATCGATCGATTTATGAGGTTTGTTGGGGTCTGAACGTCGTGGGTTCAGCGTTGACGTAACATAAAACTCGCGCATCGCTGATCGTCAGTTTCAAGTGCAATCAGCGATGCGCGACTCTGTATGCATATCTATCACATGTTGCATTTATATTATTTAGGTACATCTAGACAGTAGGACAGGGGCCGTTTAAGTATTACGTAAGCAGATTTATTACAATTATTTACCCTCCCCCCTCCCCTTGTCAGCAAAAGAAATCAAAGCTCTTACCCCCCCTCCCATGCTTACGTAAACATTAGGTTATGCATTTTTCTTTTAATGTAAGTATTCTGTTTTTTATTGATTCATGAGCAGCAGTTATAATTATATAAATATATTCGTTTCGCAATAATGAAAAGAGAATTGAAGAGGAAAAAATTTTGCGCCGACCCTTAACATAATAGGTACATGAACAGACAGAAGACAAAATAAAATGTTATATTAAAGTGATTACGTTAAGTACTTGCCTCTGGTTTGGATTCGTCGCCGTTTATAAAAGATTTTTCCCTGGCAACGGACTGAGTCACTGCGTACACTTTAACCTCGTATCTGGTCATGTTCCACAGGTCCACCTCCTGAAATTAAACATAGAATTTAAAGCAATCCTTACAGTCAGAAATTCTCTATGTATGCACACTCATCTATAAAGTTCCAACGAATTAAAAAACATTTATATATACTATGGTCAATTTGTCGCGAATCGGCAAACGTAAGGGTATAAGGACACGCCGTTAAAGTAGCCCACGAAATTCAGTTTCTTACGTTTTTTTGCAATTTGCAGTTCAGTATCACGTTGTATGTTACTCTAAATATGATAGCGGCCGTATCAAATGTTTATTTAAATAATTATAATCATAAAAATCATCAATACAACTCTCCAAGTTCATGTAATCCTATTGAATGACTATTTCATGAAATCATGACACTTGAGGATTATGCTAACTTATGGAGTTGTATTACTGATTCTCAGGATTATAATTCTTTAAAGCCAATTTGTTAGGGTCGCGCTTCCCCCCTTAGGCGACGATCTTCGCTTTTCCAAATATATGAAAGCGTAAAGCGCGTTCGTTAGCTTAAAATAAGAGATAGATACTACATTGTACAACAATAAAAGGCTACACAATATCGTTAATTTTAAGGGTGCAATAAGTACAGCAAGACAATAAACTAAATATGGGGGTGGTCCGTAGTATCCTGCTATAAAATTACCTATTAAATTAGTATAAATAATTATCCAAAATATTGGCAATTTTATTTAATTTTTAACAATTAAATTTTAATTTTAATTTTAAATTTCAATTAACAATTTAATTTTATTTTATCTTGCCGATATTTTGCCGCCGATATATTTAATTTAATAGGTAATTTTATAGAAAAAAAAAAGTACTGTTATACTTTGTATAATATTTAATATTAAACAAAGTATAACAGTACTTTTTTTTTAAATAATTTATGTATTAATTTACCTTGAAAATGTGCGTTAACCCACGACCCACCGCACCGTGATTTATTAGATGACAACTGTCCATTTTTGTACCCTTTAACAGCTATTCATATTGTATACATATTTCTAGGCTTTATTCAAGTTTCCTTATATTCATATCTGTTCTACGTTTATTTCGAAACTTCCTTATTTGCAAACATTATTTGCGTCTAATTGTAATTGCGTTGTATTTATGTATGTATTTATTTATTTATCTTAGACTTTACATTTTCTAAGTTACCTACAACAATGTATTTTATGTGTGCTTCAAATTTTTCAGAATGAAAAGTTATTTGTGAGATTAAAACGCGCCCGCAAACTTGTTTAAAGTCTTTTGAAATCCTTTTTCCAAATTGATGTTATTTCCATTATTAACGAATATCAACTTTATGTTAGTGTAAATATATTGACTTTCAAAATTACTTTAAAAACAAAACAACGAACGACAAAAGAACGAACAAAACGAACGAACGAAAGTCGAACGAACGACGAACGAAGGAACGAACATTTCGTCGTTGAACGTTGTTTCTATTGAAAAATCCATAAAAATGTTTCAAATTGTAGAAAACTAAACTTTGTGTAGGTATTAAAGTTGTTTTAAAAAAAATAACATATTTTGTTACATGTTAGGAAAATGGAAACTCAATCGCAGACGCAGTTTAGTGATTTCTACGCACCTACGTTTATTACGTGAACACTCACGCCCACGCACTATGGGTTGGTTATTTCGTACTCACGAGTCGATATGAAATGAACAAGCACGAAAAGACTAAGCCCCGTATAGATAGTGTCACCCACAAAGACGTGCCCCACTCCGCTCCGCTCCGTACTAAAGTACAGGTTACAGTACAATAATCGCGGAGTGGGGCGCGTCTGCGTGGATGCCACTATCAGTAATGCAGAACACATATTCAATTAGATTCTGAGTCAAATTACATGATTAGTAGGTATTATTTTAGTCAACGAATCACAACATCATCTGCCTAGCCTTTACCCAAATATTTTGGGGTCTGCTTCCAGTCTAACTGCATGCAGCTGAATACCCGTATTTTATATTTATTTATTTATCAACTTACATTTACAATTACACTATTACCCAATGCGATAAATGCGCTTTTCCTAACTTAATTAAAATAATTTATATATATACGTATGTAGCGACTGCCAATCACAACAGCCAACATGAGCGTTGACATATAATTGATCAGAAATTTTATCAGGGTTTCAGCTTCCAGATCTGACTCAGTTTTTCACTGAAAATATAATTCCATCAACTCAGAATATCAGTTTTCTGCTGGACATAGGCCTCTCCCAGGCTGCGCCATAACACCCTGTCCTCCGCAGCCAGTCTGTCCCAACCACCTTTTTAAGGTTTTCGATCCATCTAACTGGGGTGCATCCCAAACTACGCTTGCCGATACGTGGTCTCCACTCCAGGAGTCGTCTGCTCCACCGGCCATCGATCCTTCGACAAACATGGCCAGCCCACTGCCCCTTCAGCTTGCTTACTCTGCAGGCTATGTCAGTAACTCCAATTCCTTTCCGGATAACTTCATTTCATAATTGGACACTTACAATTGGTATGGTAGTTTCAATATCATTTTTATTGGTGGGTAGTGTGAGTCTCGTCCGCGGCTGCTGCTCAGGAATCTTCCTCAGGGTCACCACGTACTGGTCTAAAGAGTTGTTGTACTCCAGAGGTTGACGCCATTGGAGGTATAGAGTACCTGCGAATGATACAACATTGATTATTTGCTTGTTTAAATTGTCAAAGTCAGTCAGATCATTTGTTTCAAATTTTCTTATGTTTTATACAGTATGTTAACTAACAGAGGGTGTTCCCGTTAAACCGTAAAAGTATAGCGTGCAAACATACAAAAAAAAATAAAAAAACATCGAAAAAAAAAATTTTTAACAATTATATTTATTTATTTTTTATATATACTTTATTGTATACCACAAAAATACATAACAAGAAATAAATCAAACACTACAAAATATACAATGGGCGGCCTTATCGCTTTCCGCGATCTCTTCCAGGCAACCTTGGAATGGACAGTGATTTGCCTGGACATAAAATGGGGCTGTCGTTGGTGCAAATAATAAGTATACAATATACTAGAATAAATACATAATTATAATATATTCACAAAAATATATTTAATTGATACGTAATAGAATAGAAACACTCTTGTACACGCGCATTTGTCGCACTTGTCTTTCCACATTGAAAGACAAGTGCTCGTGTACAGTTTCTTTTATTTACGTATCTTTTGCGTATTAAATAAAAAAAAATATTAATAAAAAAATAAAAAGGATTTCTTTTATCGATGTTACTAATTTTTTTGCATGTATGGACGCTATACTAATGCGGGTAAACGGAAACGCCCTCTGTTATTTAACATTCTGTATAATTTTGTTTTTATCATTGTGTTTAGTTTGTGATCTTCCTGTGCAAGTCACTATAAATGCTTTCTTATTTCTTTCTTTCTTTCATGACGCAGGTGTTAATATGGCACATCCGAGTTTTAGAGAGAGACTGTGCAAAGGTATGACAGAGACAACGCTTTACAAAGCCGATCCTGTTGATCCGATCCTCGATGTTTATGTTAACTTTAGAGCGGTAATTTACTTTATTTTTTACTAGCGGTTTTGCCCGCGTGGATGTCGGAAATTATTCCATGGGAACGTACTACCGGGATATCCTATGTGTTAACCTGGGTTATAAACTATCTGTGTGACAAATTTCATCTAAATCCGTTCAGCTGTTTTTGCGTGATTGCGTAACAAACAAGCACTCTGCGCTCGGTGCTTGGTGTAGCAACACGCCGTATTCGAGTTCGCGACAAGTCAATCGTCATCCTGAGGATGCCTCGTTGAGAGGTGAAACACGTGTCGATTTCATTCAGGGTCTTTTTAAGAATCTTTAGAAATAGCTAAGCGGAACAGGTTACTAAATATATCCACATCATCATTTTATAATGGATTTCCGCAAGGTACGCCTGAATTAATTAACTATCCAAATATACAACTTTCATTTATAATATTAGTAACATTTTATTTTATTAGGAAAACTTGCAGCTGATAACAAAGGACGGTTCTAGTTTTTAGTAGAATTGAGGCAATTGGCCTTAATGCTAAAAAAATCCCACATACAATCTTCAGTCTTATCAAAAATATTAATTTAATTTAAATATTCTAACCGTGTCGAGACGGCCCAATAGCTAAGGTTCGTCTCTCATGCACGAGATTCTTGGTTCAAATCCAGGCAAGTACTAATATGACTTTTTTAATTAAAGTGTACTTTCCGAGTTTATCTTGGACATTACCGACATCGGTGAAGGAAAAACTCGTCATGAAGAAACCTGTATCTTAATTCCGTAATACACGATCAATCACAATTTGTTTCGATTTGAAACAGATTGCTAATCCATTGCTTCATAAGTTGGAAAAATCTGCTCAACAACGTTAATAACGCAATGAATGTTGTTAAACTGTCAAAACGAAACAAATTTGTCATAATTGGTTACGAAAATAAGTTACGCAATAAGGGGACTGGTGGACTTACAGTTAATATAAGTCTGACATCGCCAACCCGTCATAAGCAAGCGTGGTTTTTTTTTTTTACGTAGTACATCTCGTAGTTGACCATGAGATCATGACTACTTAACCGGGCTTTCCTGTGGGTGCCTTAAGCTACTACACTTAAAACCTCCAGCCAGGGGTTATTCAACTATGCTAATTAAAATTAGGTGAACGCTCGCTAAGGGCACCCCCTGTGGGGTACTAACCTTGGCTTAGGGCGTCAACCGGAGGGAGGACATCAAGGATGGGACGGGCTGGAAGCAAGCGTGGTGATCAAAGCTCGTGCCTTCTCTATATATGAAGAGGGCCTTGCCCTACGGTGGGACAGTAATAATATGCTGGTATCCTAATCCTAACTATAACATTATAAATGCGAAAGTGAGTTTATTTGTTTGTTTGCCTGTTTGTTTGTTAAACTGTCAAGCTAAAATGGCTGAACAGATTGGGATGAAATTTGGCATATGGATAGACCATGACCTAGGTTAGGACATAGGATACTTTTTATCCCGATATTCCCACCGGATCTAGACTTATGCGGGTGAAACCGAGGGGAACAGCTAGTTATCGTATATTTTAACCACTCACGTTTAAAATGATGATGTGGATATATTTAGTAACCTGTTCCGCTTAGCGACGATTTCCGGATGACGATTAACGATTGACAAGCACCGAGCGCAGACGCTGTGCTCGGTGCTTAGTGTGGCAACACGCCGTGTTCGAGTTCACGACAAGTCAATCGTCATCCTGAGGATGCCTCGTTGAGAGGTGAAACACGTGTCGATTTCTTCCAGGGTCTTTTTAAGACTCTTTAGAAATAGCTAAGCGGAACAGGTTACTAAATATATCCACATCATCATTTTATAATGGATTTCCGCAAGGTCACGCCTGAATCAATTAACCACTCACGTTTAGTCTGATCACAAGTCAAGTTCAGTATAATCGGCGAGGACGGCGGGCTGACGTCGGTCAACACGTACAAGGGGTCCGACTTAGGCCCCAGTCGGTCCAACAAATCGGAAGACTTCACACCATCTAGCGAGAAGTTGTAGAAGGCACGTACCCAGATCTTGTATGGAGTGAAGGGCTCTGAAATAGAGGGGAAATGGGTTTTATATTTATTTTTATATTTTTTACTGAAGTATACATACTATTTAGATCCGTAATTAAAAACTGCCTTATGGAATGTAGAAATGAAACATACAACAAATACATAAATACTACGTTTATGGGCGCTTTTCCGTTATTTAAAACTATCCATAATATAAAAATGTTGCAATGCCTGTTTCGTTGACTTATAATATAATAAATTTGCAATCGAACAGCGACGAACACTTATAGGTACGTATTTTTACGCCCCAAAATTATTTTCATAATAAATAGGGTTTCTACCAAACTACTACCATTTTTTTCTATTCCTACCATTTTGTAACCGTGAACTATCCGAAGACATCAAAATGCGGTATCTAATCTAGACAATTAAGACAGACTAAAGGTATTCTGTCTCCTAATTGGATGAGCGCCTGTGTCTCAAACATACTTCCTCAGTAGAAGGTCGAGGTCTTAATTGATTGAGCTAACTTGGTAATTAAAGAAACGTTACGACTTTGAAATTAACACCTCCATGCTCATAAAAGAATACAATCCCACAAATTAAAGACAAAATTAAGAGACACTAAAAGATTTTGTTCTTAATCCATTAAAATTAAGTTGAATAACCAGTCACTCTCCCGCAACAAACTTGCACCGTGGAAACACACTTAGCAAATCAACTTCTGGATCGATTCTGGTGCAAGTCTGCCGCCGAAGCCAAATAATACAATGAAACTGGTTGAAAGATGTATCACTGTGATCATTGCCTGCTTAGCCATTTTCTACCTTTCGAAAATGAAATCGAGATGTAGTTATTCAAAACTTGAGTTAAAAAGATTCAAGTTACTGATAGCCCCCTTAAAAATACGACACCCAATTTCTCAATCCCCATCATCAACCACAAACTCTTACACAAAAATAAAAACAATCTAAAGCCACACTTACTTAGATTTCTCAAGCGGAACCCGACAACTTTCGTCACCTTCCCGGAAGTGTTCAATAGCGTCAAATTTTTCGTCGCCCTCGAATAGTCCTCCATGCCCAGATCGCTTGGAAACACATTCTTTCTCTTAACGTCAGTTGACGTCTGTGTACCGTTGACGATGTTCACGTCATACCTGGGAACCCCCTGCTCATAATACAGAACATAGGCCACTTTTGTAGTATCCTTATGTTTACTTTGCCCATACGATTTCTTGACCACTTCTTTCTGGTCAATTGGATAAACTAAAACTTGCAGGTTTTTCTCGTCATGCAGTTTTGGTTCTGTGCCGTTGTCCTGACGTCTCTTTCTGTGTCTGCGTGATCGTACATCTCTTTTACTCCTATTGTCGTCGATAAGGAGATGAGATGAGTAGTCGTCGTTGTATTTCTGTTTGTCGTTCTTATACCAGTTGTATGAAGTGTATTCGAAATCTTTTTGTCTTTCTGGGTTGATTGCGTCTGGAGACGTGTCTTGGGTCAAGACGTCGTTAACTGGCTCATCGCCTTGTGGTTCTTGTTTCTTATGTACCCTGGCTGGGTCGTCTGGTATTAAAGTTTGACTTTTAGTGTCAAGGTCTGTGTTCGGAAGGGTGCGCAGTGTAAAAGTCAATGGCGGGGCCCATGACAGGTGGACTTCCTCTGTAGATACGTTGTTAGCTGTCAGGTTTTGAGGCGCGGACGGAACTGGAAAAGAAGAAAAACTCTATTATTATTTTGTAAGTATCTAATTATTTAACATAAGCACTATCAAAACAAACTCGACATCCATTCATGAATTATCACAATCGTGGAAGATGAAGCATTGATATGAGGCCCGAAATCCTTTTTTCGATAAGATAACCTAAAACACTACCCACAAAATATACAAACAATGAGACGGCACTATCGCCACATAATCATAATATGTACGGACAAACAAACAATCAATTTAAAGTGCACAGTACTGACAGGATCCTACGTCTGACACAATTTATCGTTAAATTCTAACTTTCAACCTTTACAAAGTTGATTGTGACTAAGAGAAAGTTATTATTAGAGCAGCAATCACATTATCGTACTTCATAGAATGTATATTAACTTTGTCACCATCTCTTCTTATGACAATTCAGATTAAAATGCGCAGTTTGTGAACAATAAAATTGACATCTACAGAATCTATGTTCTACGCTAGTAAGTAAAACACAAAAACCTTCCCTCCCTTTTTCTTGGATTTGTAGATGCATTTTTTTTTTGTGGCGATGTTGATTTGCTCTTGACCTCGAATTTTATATAGCCTATGTCACTCCCACAAGACGAATCTAACGACACCTCATATGTTAAAATCCATCAACAGAGCGTGCCAAAGAAATAGAGAAATAGAAAAAACATTACCCAACATCGAAAGACGTCCATTGCTAGGACAAAACCCTCCCCCAGTGTCTCCACAAACCGGTCTTGTGCTTCCTCCCCAAGACAAGCTAGTTAGCTTTTCGCTACATTTAACTGGCTAAATGTGGGTGTACTATAGCATATACCATTGCCTAACCCATCGAGGATTAGAAGCGATAATGACCTCCTCAGGAACTTAACAGGCCTCCCGCCACTGGGAAAGGACAAAACAAGGTGCCAATACTAGCAACTCACACGATCATTCCATACGTGTGACTTTTGTTTCCCTTATGCCCAACAGGGGATGTCTTCCGGCTGATATAAATCCATTTTATGGGTAATAAACGTTATTGTATAATATATGCTTAAACCATAAACGTATTTGTTTAACTGCTTCAGTCATTAAACACCACTAACCGCGTAATCTCACATTATGTAAAACTCTTCCGTAACTATGATATAACTAGAACAGGTAGCAAAAACAAACCGTAGCTTATTAGCCATGCGGGCAAAATACCGATACCAATAAGATAATAAAAATACAACGTGAAGGTAGTCAAGGTAGAGAGAGATCAAGAAAAAACAGTAAATATAAGTTGCTTTGAAACTACGCCTATTTAGCTTTTTGTTATCACGTTGACGTCACCTCAAGCCGGCCATAATGTCCAACACAGAATTTCAATTATGCAAAAGTAGCTTTTGCCCGCGGTTTTGCCCGCTTGGAGCTACTACCGGCAGAGAATATAATAGTACTAACGCTACCGGGATAAAAAGTCTAACCCTATGCCCTGGCCCTGTACCCTAATTGCGTAACTTATTTTCTAATTTGATTCATTTTGACAGTTCAACAACATTCATTGCGTTATTTACGTTGTTGAGCAGATTTTTTTTCCAACTTGTGAAGCATTGGATTAGCAGTCTGTTTCAAATCAAAACAGATTGTGATTGATCGTGCATTACGCAATTAATACTGGTCATGATCTCCCTGTGTGCCAAATTTAATCTAAATCCGCCGTCAAAAGTAAAAGATTAATAATTGTGTCTATAGTACTCTACTACTGTACTGGTACAGTGTACATCTTAGACTTACATACAATAACAGCACGTCAAATTTCACCAAGATTTCTATTTCCAAAAGATACTCGGTTACCGATGCTTGGAAACGATCAATTAGATATTTTTACTTCCATCGCAAAGGATACAAACGTTATGGTACATTCCGTCTTTAAAGATCATGCAATAAAACAAGCGATTATATGTTTCCTATTGCATATTGCCCAGCAAAACTGTTAGGGAGATTGGACGACCACGCACATACGTAGATTTTAATTATTTAGGCGGCCATAAAGCTATTTTTAGAACAACAATATAATAATGATTTAACCATTTACTCAGGTAGTAAACAGTTCCAGGTATAAAACGATACCCATTCCAACGGTCGTCGATGCGCATGAGGCCACCCTCAAGTAGTCGGAATTCGATAGTCACTTAACGTGTACGTGTCTGTTCTCGACAGCGCTCCCAAACTAACAACTTCTAAAGTGCATAATTACTGTCGGAATAATTGTTTTCAAGTGAAAGTTATGGATTGTAATAATTCAGGTAAGAACCTATGTTTTACATCAATAATATACTTGATTATCGTTTTTCTTAATATACTTTTAATTTGTCAAAGATAGCTCTATCACATGTGATTTTTTTTTGTATTTATAAAGTTTATAAGGGTTTTTAACTTACTTCAGGGTCCGTCCGGGTAATAATTTATTTATTTCTCAATATTTAACATATTTGTCCATATAACGAAAAAATAATTAGCCGCGGAAACCCGCGCTTTTCAAAATTGAGAGCAACTAAATGTTTCAAGTCAAAATTGAGCAAAATACCATTTTGCTGCTTTTTTACTTTAAATCAATTTACTTTTTGTTTTAGGTCCATCTGGTGCTTCGGGTACTAAAGTAGTGACTGGAAATATTCGTTTGACCAGATACAAAAACAAAATTTCTCAAGCTTAAGTGAAAAACTCGATTTTTATGAAAATTATCTCTTAAATCGTTATGGACACATACTAAAAATGACAATGGTAGACGGCAAAGTGTGCAACGCTGCCACAGGCACGAAATCAACCTCGCAGTACTATATCTGTGGAGCTAAATCGAAAAGCTTCAACGACTTGAGCAAAAGAAATGAAGTAAACCCCCAAGCTCTAGAATTCGGCTTGTCAGTGTTGCATGCTAAAATTCGGCTTTTCGAAAGCATACTCCACCTAGCCTATAAATTACATGTCAAAAAATACAGAGAGAGGAGAACCGAAGAAGAAAAGGCATTGGAAGCACAACGAAAGTCCGAAATCCAAATAAGATTTCGTAACGAAACTGGACTACTCATCGATATGCCAAAGGCTAACTTAGGAAATACTAATGATGGCAACACAAGCAGGAGGTTTTTTGAGAATCCGGAACTGGCATCTGAGATCACAGGAATTAGCTTTTAACTGATCTATAGATTCAAAATTATATTGGAAACAATGTCAAGTGGTCACGAAATTAATGTCACAAAATATGACCAATATGCTTATGATACTGCGAGATTGTACGTAGAGCTGTACGGGTGGCATCCAATGACTCCCACCATGCATAAAATATTGATTCATGTTGGGAAAATCATAAGCAGTTCGCTACTTCCTATTGGCCAATTATCGGAGGAGGCTGCAGAAGCCCGGAACAAGCATTTCCGGTCATACCGACTTAACTTTGCTAGAAAGTTTTTGAGGGAGGAATGTAATTTAGACATATTTAATAGGCTATTATTAACTTCGGATCCCCTAATTAGCTCCAGCAGACAAATTAAAAAACCTTCTCGCTAAGCATTCCTTCCAGAAACAATAGAAATGTTGATGTCTGCCGAACCAAATAGAGAGTCAATGGAGGAATGCTCTCAAAGTGACAGTGATATTTAGTTTTGTTTATGTTTATATAGGTGTAGGTAGATATAGGTGATGTAATTATACCTTACTTTTATTCATTTAAAATATTATTTGAACTTTGTTTTACTTTTTTGAAAATTGCTACTATATTTGTGTATAAATTTGTGTAATTAAATAAAGAAAAAATATTTTTGAACTGAAAAGGGTTTATTTTAATTTAATATAGTATGTGGAACTAATTAAAACCAAAAAATATTTTTGGCCGCCTAAATAATTAAAATCTACGTATGTGCCACGCCTCCAATTATTGTAAGAGTTAATTAAGCAGAGGTAGGTACACGACATGCATCAGTATAACTTGTCTACTACCGCATTAACCAATAACAATACTGGCATGAAAAATACTGTCAAAGTTCCAACTGTGGTCTAAGGTTCAGATAACCAGAAGTACCCGAAAACGGGACGATATGCTTGGGATAAGCAGTCGTTACCAATAATCAACTGCACTAGTCAAGACTCAAACGAACCGATAATAGATTTATATACCTACGGAGCCCTGTTAAAGTTTAAAGTTCCCAATTTCAGCGAGAATGCAGGAAACAGAACCATCCGTAGCTGCGTTAACCAAAGAGGCGAGAAACCAATCCGATCGACTTTAAATATGTGCTATAAGAGAAATCAGTAACGATCTCTAATTCACGGCTCAATGATACTGAAACTAATCAGTTTTCACAGTTAAATTACGACGCTTCAATGTTAATTCGCATTACAGTGACAATACCAATAAATCCGCAAAAAAGCCGTTCAAAGAATCGGCAAAAAGTAGAGTGGAGAAAAACGCTATCCAATAACGTTTATACTTTTGCCTCGGAAAGCACGTTAAAAGCTCATGCTCACACGTCAGTCACGTCAACGTCAAGTCGCCGATTTGTCAAAAAATATAGTTACGCAGAAGTTGTAGGACGTTGGCTACACACATCAGCGTCACCTGCAATTCAAAACTTGTCTTGCTACGAACGAAACATGGATGTAGAAAAAAATATTGAGTGACTATCACTGACTGAGATCTGTTCACACACGTCCCTGAAATTGACATGACTGATCGGCGACTTGACGTTTACGTGACTGACTTGTGTGCATGAACCTTTAACGGTTGGTCCCGGTTGTCAGTTTTAGATCTTTGTCAATCGTTACGGGCAGTTAGAAGCCCGAAAGTCTAACAACTCCTGCTAAGGGCCTAAGGGGTATCGTATTACCCAATTACTGAGTTGTGGCGGGCAGATAGGCAGTCTCTCCATGTAAAATACTGGTATTCAGCTGCATCCATTTACACTGGAAGCCGACCCCAACATAGTTGGAAAAAGGCTAGGCAGAAGATGATGAGTTTTTTTCAGACCAATGAGTACTTCGTTTCTTATTTACTTTCGGATTTGAATTTTACCATAACGTTTCTTTTTATTTTCGAGTAGATGGTACTTTTAAGTTGAGTCCAGCACCGTCAGTGACGTTCATTAGATCCTCAAGAGCTAATCCTGAGTGACCAAAAATTACCTATTTGTATTGGTTGAACTATTTAAATCACGCAAGTTCAACACTTGTTAGTTGAGCGAGTGTCCCGCATCCTGTTAGACAGTGACTCCATCTTAATAATTGATTGACACTCATTCAGTTGATTTCTAAAGCCAATACTGACTAGACAGTAAATAGAGAGGTCCGAGCAAGCGTTGACATAACCCAGGGTCAATCTGACCCCAAAACAAAGCACTCTCTAGCAACGTTAACATCATCCATCAAAAAGTCAAACGAAATGGTCCAAAAATTTCAACCCCCATGTTGTTACCGAATGCAGAAAGTAATTTATTTCACCCAAGGGTCGAAAATCCCGTTACCATAGGAGAATGCATGTTAGAAATAACGCCCAAATATCGGGGAGTCCGATTAGTTACGGGTCATTTAATCACAATATAAATAGGTGTGAAATAAGTACTTGTGTCAGTAATTACATACGACATAAATAGAAAACAAAGGTGGCGTAATCCGTACGTAATTATGGATTCATATTTATGCATTACTATCATTCACAACGGCATTGCTCATTATGAAAATTGTATGGAATGATGCACCTTTGATTTGGTAATTTTACTATAGACTTTTGTACAAAAAGACTAAGGAAATTTTTCGTATAAAAGAAAATCTTGCTTGACGTTGATATCTTCCAATAAGTTCTACGAATTTACGCCAACGCGTGACTATAATAGATGGACTATGCTTCTTATAGCAATAAAGATACGGTTCAAATTCAAACTAAATTATCTCCCGACCCAAAACACAATCGCTCTCAAAGAAACCCCGTCCTTAATTACAAAGGCAAACAGCATTCAACATCGCGGTAACTGTGTTAACGATCGCCGAGGCCCATCAGACAACTCCAAAAACTTCAAACTATTCTAACTCTTAGTACACAAAAAATAACACCCATTTTTCTATAACGTCGATAGCGCAGTGGAAAATGAATGAAAACCTAGCGATTAGGTGTGACAATTAAAGTGTTACGTCGCCTATTCAAACAATAGTATAGTATGGAGGTCAGTGTCCCATTGTATAATACAATAACATTGCGTTTTTATGAGTTGAAACTAGAAGCAGTTGCTTTTACAGTTTAGTATTACTAGTAAAATTTTGGAAGCAAGAGAAGCTCCACCATTTTGAACTTTTGTTTAAGCAAGTGAGTCTAGCACAAAACTAAAACAAACGTATATTTTGGGCCGACTCAATTTAGATTGCCATCAACACGCTTAGAAGAACTTTATAATTTCCAACAACGGAATTTTCGCGCAAATACAGCCTGAAGAAAGGGACAGTTGATATTTTTTTCGTGATCACGATGTTGGAAAAAAATTGTTAAGTTTGATAGTCTGTACCATACCTTTTGATATATAAGTATATGTAATATACAGATACCCGAAAGCAAAGCAAACGAACTCGTTTCCATGAGTCGTCACAAAAATAAAATTTCCCATCTAAACACCGCAACTTCTGCTATTCTACTTCATGCTTCATGCTACTCTTACTTCTAAGTAAGAATGCGACACAACGCTGTTGAAAGTTAACCGCATCTACAATTAGCCCCACAAATCGCGATAATGACAGCCGCTGATGTATCGTTAAACATATCGTTGAATTACCTTTATGTCTCACGCAAGATGAAAAACCACTTTCTCACTATAACTTTCCTTGGGACATTAATTAGTTCAGCAACTGTTCTTACCATGAAATTGGTAGTTTTTTTGTAGCAAATAGGAATTTCCATGGTGCATAAAGATTTGAGACAAACTGCGAAAAAGATAGCGGGAGGAGCTGTGAATAGATTTATTAAAGACCGAAAACCCTGCAGTTTGTAAAGCAAAGGGCCCAGACTATGCCCAACAGTGGTTTGTTACAGGTAAGAATAGATATAGAAGACAATTATCACAGCTTCACTTGCTTCAAAAACGATGAAGGAAAATATCGTGATGGAACCGGTGTGCCTGAGAGATATTTCTCGTCAGCATGTGAAGTCAAGTCACAGGCCCATGGGCGGCACAAAAAGTCTGACGCCGGGGGGTCTACTCTCTAAGTCCGACAACGAAGATACGCCTGTCCGAAGGTAGTTGAGCCGTCAAAACAAGTGCCACATTAAATTTTTCGGACGGGCAAGTACTCATCAGGATTAGGGATGAATGTCAAATCGTGTTAACATACATTCTTAATTCGGGCCCCGAACTAATCCTATGTCCGTGATACGGAGTAACTTAAGCCCGTAACTTCTACCGAAACTACGGACATCGAGCTCAGGGAGTAGACCCCCAGGTTAGACTCCAACAACAGTCAATAAACCAATGAACAGTGTTTTATCTATGTAATGAACGGCATTGTCAAACTTTTATTGATAGAATACGAGGCTTTTGGCTACTTTTGTATAGTGTATTTGTTTTCTATTTTTTTGTGCTTTTTGTTTGTGCAGAATAAACTAGTTTTTTTTTTCTTTCTTTAACATGAAAAAGAAAGATGAATTATCACAGCATTTCTGCTCTCTATCCAGATTCTATTTTGCCACCTTACAGTAGCCTTCCAATTACCATAAGGTGTCCAACACAAACTTTCCAAAAAAAAGTTCCCAGAGAAAATTACCTCGAATCTCACCAAAAGTTCCGAAAAACTTTCTGCATGACCAGAAAGACAATGACTTCCCAAATTCTCAACTCAACAATTGGGTAGAAGTTGGAATAATAAAGAGGATTGCGCAAGTCTATAATCTGGTACTTGTCAAATAAAATAAGCAAAGAGCAAAGGGCTCTACGCGTACGCAATAACTTTGCATCAACAGATCGGCAACAAGTTTCGTTAAGATTTGTTTTCGAATATCTTCAGGGATTGGGAAATTGTCGGTTAAAGTAATGTTTCTGTGTTAAATACAATAGTATTAGATCTAAGTTGCATAGAGATAACCTCTACACCTTTGGGTAAAGTGTTAAGACAGTTTATTGACAATTGAATTGTTTTAGTTGGTTTGTTAGAACACTGCTGCAGTGCTGGCCACATATTGGATAGTAATGCATAGAATGACCAGTATTTTTTACATTTCTGATAATATCTAACAAGCAACAGCTATTAACAATAGACTTCTTACGCATAATCACCCAAAAACAACTCTTTACAGGAAGAAGCAATGTTTCCGAGCCTGAAAGATGCTTTAGAGGCGATGAGACCCTCTACAAACAGAGCTAACAATGAAAGAACTCAGACAAGCCAAGTCAAAGGCCCATGGGCGGCATAAAAACTCTGACACCAGGTTAGTCACTAACCACACGAAAATGAAGAATGAAAGAACTCATCTTTAGCCAAAAAAACGTTATTACCAACTTCCTTTTTAATGTCAACATAAGCAGTGATAGCCTAGTGGTATAGGTCTCGAGTTCGAACCCAAGGCACGCACCTCTGGCTTTTCTGATTTATGTGCATATTGTATAATTATTATCACTTGCTTGAAAAACGCTGAAGGAAAACATCGTGAGGAAACCCGATGCCTGAGAGATATTTCTTGACGGCATGTGAAGCCAAATCAGAGGCCCCATGGGCGGCTTTAACTCTGACATCAAGTTAGTCACTAACTTGCTGGGGATGTGAAGAAAACCGAAAGGGAGATCGTGGCCCCCGGCAACAGCGCAACCGAAGGAACACGGGTGGGTTTTAGTTAGTAAGAGTTTGACACGCCCTCCCGCTCCGCCCAGAGCGGGAGAAGTTATTTGATAATTTCCCACCAAAAAAAAAACCTTCCAGAAATGCAGCCGAAATATTATATTACAGCCCACAGGAATAGAGTAGTCTTTTCTCTTAATTTGATTCCTCCGTTTACATTACAACACCCACATTTTCGTTATCCATTCATGAATAACGGATGATAGAAAAATAACGGAAACATTCCGAACAAAAGCTAAGACTGAGATACAGTTTGAGATGGTATAATATAAGATTCATATTTCCTCGGAAGTTATATGGACAGTTATTTCTGAGAACCTTATAATGATAGTGGTTTGTGCCAGGTCAGCATCAATCTAGAATAGCTAGGTAGATACGGCACTTAAATAGCTAAATATCAGAGAGCACGGAGACATCTTCGGCGGCCGCTGCTAGAAGCAGTATTGTCAACACTTTATATACAAACCGTATAATCAACCTATAATGTTCCCACTGCTGGGACACAGGCCTCCTCTTTATGTGAGAGGGAGTGAGCCGTAATCCACCACGAAGATGTCACATGTCTTAGAATTTTTGGTCCTAGGACATGCCGGTTTCCTCATGATGTTTTCCTTCACCGTTTTTAGAGCAGTGTTGATTAAATAATTTACAGTTATTGTGTAAATCGCCTGCTTGGTTTGGATCCACGACCTACAACTCTTAAGTCGCGGCCGTTACCACGCAAGTTTTCTCGCACATTGATGACGCATAGATTTAAGACTTCTTTGAAGCCGGTTCGTGACAGACGCTGTGCTCACAACGTAGTTTCGGCGTCATGAATTTTATTAGTACTACCGTCTCTAGATGCTGCCGGCGCCGGCGGGCGCAGCGATTCTATGCTCTGTGCTAAATACGGGACTTAGACAAGCTAAGGACTGGTTAGGAAACATATGCGCCTGAGTACTATTGCACTTTTCACTTTGTCTGCATCTAATTGCATGACACAAGGAACTCTTTGTGCAACTTGGGAGATGTCTTCATTGAGCTGTGGACAGCGATATGCTGAATTAATTGATTGATGGAACTTCTTAGCTAATAGCTATGTAATTTTTGGGATTTAATTAAGATTGGTTCAACTAGGTGAGAGAAAAGATTTGGATTTTACCATCAGAAGGTCTTTGAAAGCTTGGACGGCTAAATCCATGACAGACTGAAGGCTCGTTTCTACCGGTGTCACAACGTGACTTTCTGCGAGAGCCTTAAAGAAACCCAAGTTGAACCAAGTCAAATAAATAAAATCTATTGATTGCGGTTGCCTGGAAATTGCCGAACAAAGATACATAAGAAATGGCCATCGAGAAACCCCAATAGAAGAAACGTGAGGTGAGACGTGTTACCTTTACTTCTATATTATACATATTTTAAGATGGTGGCACTTCACATCGCGTATTTGTCAGTATATTCGCGTCACTTAGGTAATACAAAATCTACCTTATTCTTAGTGTAATAAAGTTCATTTTGTATTTACGATGTAACGCGAATATTTGGGAAAATACGCGAAGTAGTGAAGTGCACGCATTGAAAATTAAAGTCGCTTTTCGTGTCTGTGTGTATGACTGCGTTTATCTTCTAAACTACGCAACGGATTTTGATGCGGTTTTTACCATAATTTAGAGAATTTATTCTGGAAGGATAACATCACGCCTGTATTCCCCAAGGGGTTAGTCAGAAATGCAGTATACAATGTATACATAGACTGCATATATTTAGTTCTGTAGTATCTGTGTGAGTGTGAGTGTGGCGTGAGTTTTAAGAATGTATGTATGCATATACTTAATGCTAATATTAAGAAGCAGATATATGCCAGTGGCCTTGAGTGGTTAGCTTGCGTGTTCTATACTGAACTCACGCAAAGCATCGTACGTCCAGCCAGTAATAGGACTCGCCCATCAAGGAGCGCTGTCCCAAATTATACGCATTATTAATTTATGATAGATAAAACAAAAGGTATTCTAATAAAACGCGTAGGTATACTAAAAGATACGTAATTAAATTAGCTTTGAAATGGTGAAGGTTTTAGAAAAATACGCTTGATAGTTTTTGTGTGATTCTCAGTTTTTATACGCGTTAGAAATAACTTTACAAATCAATTTCACTATGTAATATAAACGTAATCTAAAATATTCACAGATTAAGTTATTAAGAAAATGCTCTAATTTAACACATATTTTTTTCCAAATCATTAACACTACTCGTTTAGACGTGATCTTCAGTATAAAATCATTAAAAGTCGGTTAGTTTCGTCTTAATATTAAACTTGCATATTAATAAAGGCATCTCATGTTTTGTCAAGTCGTCAAATCCTTACGAAGCCGGGTCGCTAGTAAAGACGTCATAAACTGTACCTCTTTAGTTAGTTTTTAAAGTCAATTAAAGAAGTCGGTTAATAGTAGAAACGATTACTAAAACACAATGTCACTGCGTACCTCTTGAGGGCAAACCGTGAGCGAAATAATAATGTGAACCAAATACTTACAATATAACTTATGACGGCCAATGGCGATGTTAATAATCCAAGGACATGAGTAATAATAATAAATGTATTAGAATTTAAGACATAAAACCATGCTTCCACAAAATAGCAAGCACAAGCTGTTCAGCTCTGTTTTTGTTCAAGACTTCGATCCTCTTGGATTTTCATCCAAGAGCTTGGAGGAGGAAAGGATTGAACAAAGGATTTTGACCGATACTTGGGTCTTCCGATAAGTGAAAAGGATGCAGAAAGAATCACACCACGGCCTAAAGACAGTAAAAAATCTAGTCACAAAACCTAACCACAAAGAATACCTTCAATGCACAAAAAAAAACTAATCTCGAGAATATCCAACAACATAGTTCGATGTCCCTCAAAATCGTTTCTAAAGCTTCGTTTAGACTACGAACAAAAAGTTCGGAAACCACGATCAGTTTCCGATCTCTGTCTTACTAGTATTATAAACATAAAAATAATGGACAAAGTGAGAGAAAATTCCAACACAACACGAGCTACAAATACTAACGCAGGTCGCGGATGGACATGGGCTATTATTCCCAACAGCGCTATTACGAAAACAATACCTGAGCTTAAACGGGACAGGTTTTAGCTAGAAAATGGATGAACTCATACACGCTAAGGTAGTGGTATTAGTCATCATAAGAATTGACACTAAAGCGCAATAGAATATAAGGAAAAAGTATACATATTTAATGAGACGTTTAATCGCAAAACACTGGCATATATTTTATAGACTACCTTGAAGAGCATGATAGCAATAAGTATACCAGCAATGTAAACGAGGCTTTCAAAATCACAAACAAACATGAATATTTTTTTATAAGCAAACAGCCATGTAAACGAGACTTTCGAAACCATAAACATAGAATATTTTAAAAAGAGAATTTAGTTGTTCGATAGTTTCTCGCTGCCAGTTGCACCGGCCCCTTAGCATGGGCCCACAGTGTAAGGTCAAATCCATTAGCCGGTGAGTCACTGTATACGGGAATCATGCACCGTCGATGGACCATAGTGTAGGTACGCAGCTATAATATACGGTTGAAAAGTATTTTTGACGTGTTATTTGGAATGTCGAAAGCAAAACACTTATTAATTTATGTTAGACGGTAAAGACGAAGAGCAGATATGGACGAAAGAAAAAAATGGCTGCGTGATATCCATATTTTTTTATAATCGATCATATGGTAAGACGGGTGCTTTCTGCCTTCAACCTGCTTGGTTGTAGAATTTAGGGTGTAACTTGTCTTTCAAATTGAACAGTAACTTTCCAAACCTAACTAGGATTAACACCCATGTGATATAATAATAATGCGAAATTAAGTTTGTTTATTTGTTTGTTACGCTTTCACGCTAAAACGACTGAACAGATTTGGATGAAATTTGGCACATGGTTAGATCATGAACTGAATTATGGCATAGGGTACTTTTTATCCCGATATTCTTACGGAATCAAGAATTATGCGGGTGATACCGCGACGCGCAGCAGGTTTCAAGAAAATATAATAAAAATAACAAACAGCCTGTCAATTATTGAAACTCTTTAAATAGATCTCTATTGTCGATTAATATTGAAAACCGCGCTGTAAATGGCGGGAATCACAACAAAGCTTTGAGATAGTGACAGATTGTGGTATTTTGCTCAATTTGTTTATTCAAATTGCTGCAATGGTATCGCAAACAATAGAATTATTCATGCATCCACATTATAGTGAATTTACGGGTGCATCGATTTGCGGTTTTTTGAAACTGTATTTTAATCCTCATGCTGTATGGTTCCCATGAAAGAATTAGCTCTTTTTCCGTGGTTGAGGTGACGAATAATCTGGATTCATTACAGGCGTAAACAAAACTGACTACGACTGTTGCATTTCAATTGTTTTAGTCTCGCACTTGCCGTCGTCAGCTCTCCGATGGTATTCGGCTTCGAGGGAGACATTGGGGATTCTATAATGTAAAAGACCATCCTTAGTCCTATGCTAATTATTATATTGCAAACTTTTACGTAAAAAAAACAGACACTTATGACTGAGGTATTGATTCAATAGCAACTTTTTTCCTACGTTTTTAGGGTTCTGTACCTCAAAAGGAAAAAAACGAAACCCAGGTATGCTCTTTGCTCATAGATTACAGGAAAACCTATAAGGAGTCTATGGTCTTAAAATAACGTGGTAAATCTCTCAATATTGTGCGTACAAACATACATTTGCAGTTGGAATGTATGGGAGAACATGTATTTCAACTACAATGTTAAGTTTGTATTTGGGATAACCTACGCAGCTACGGAACCCTTCATTGTGTGTAGTCCGACACGCGCTTGGCCGGTTTTCATCATCGTCATAGACGCGAAATGCGGGAAGATTTAATATTAGAATTTATAATATCTTTATATCCTGTCCACTATGATACACATTAAACAATGCATAATTATAAAGTAAAAAATTGCTCCCTTGGTCACAACAATCGCTGTAACGAGATTATCCCCTCGTTTCGCGTCCGCCGGTACTGATAAAAAAGTTTAATGTAAAGTTGACAACTTAATTGGCGCAATTGGACTTATTTCCTCCTATGCAGAAGCATGCTATTCCTTGATTCGGTCACGCATAGCTCTGTTGGTGTTGCTACAGGTATTCTGGTTGTTCTTCTCTCATGTTGGCGTGAACTAAATGAGAAAAATACATGCCGCGATAAAAACTTGAGGCTAGTCATCAAGCTGGTACCGAGGCTGACTGCCCAGGGTGCGCTGGAGTTACAATTAAGTATTGTCACAAAATACATAAGAATACAAGTACAGAAGATTCACTCCGCAAAATCATTTAAGTTGCCGCTCTTTCTATCGCGTAACTCTTATATCTTCAACTACGTTACGCTCACGAATTGGCCCGACAAGTCGAGCCTGCAGCGTACTTGTAGCTTCATACCTAAAATGCGGAGTGCGCCTGGCCTGGTATTGTTACATGAGGCGACTGACAGACAATGCCCAGTTTAAGCCACCGGAGGCGTCCTCCAACCCCTGATGGATCTAACGGGGGATTAAACATTACAAAATAAGTCTACGACGAGCTAGTTTAATTCGCGTAGATAGACATCTAAACAAAGTCATGGCATTCTGAGCGTAAACAGCCAGATTGCGGAGCACCACGCTGGGCTCCAAAATGGGGTAATCGACGTAGGGAAAAGGCTGCCAGGCTCAAATGGAATTGGGCGGGTCACGTCATCGTCAGCCGTAGAATATGACCGCTGACTGCTCATCTTCATGGTCCTCACATGATCTGAACAAGATAATATCTGGACTTTAAAAGAGACTATGGACTACATCTATACCTCTGAGTTTGTTTCGTTGTTCTTCCGAGAGTAAGTAGTCAGGTGGGAAACGCCGACCTTGTCTAGTTTTTAAATATTTTCTTTTTAATTATTTAATTAACAAAATAAACATTTATAAAGGGTGCCTGAAGATGCACGGCGTCGCCGAGGCCAGCCTTGATAGAAGTGACGAGCTGACTTGGACGCGCACCGTGGAGTTCGAGATCGTGCAGAAAAAAAAATGTAACTGGATGAATTTGGATGAGGGCTTTGCCCAGCATTGCTACAGTATTATTAATTTTAGTAGGTATGTAAAACAGAAGCTCAAGATATTTCAAGGAGGAGGATGCCTTTTTGTTTGTATTTAATTTTCCTTGAAAACATCCATTGTTTCACATTTACTGGGAATTAATACCAAATTGGATGTTATTGTCCTATTTAAGGACTGATGTGTTTATTACAACTGGTCAAAATAACAATTACTCATTAAACTATTATCCTTATACCTGTTGTTATAGGCATAGCATTATGTTAGAATATTCAAATGACATGTACCGATTCTGATTTGTGGTAATTGTACCTGATAATGTAAAAAAAATTGCCTTGGATAACAGTACAGGATCCAAGAAGAAAAACCTTTTTTTTTTTTTGTTTGCCGACCCTGTCCCACAGGCCTTCCCCAAATCCTTCCAGGCACCTCAATTCTACCGTTGCGGTACGCATCTAGTTCGTCTCGCCTTTTCTTCCTGGGCCTGGCCTTGGTGGCGCCTTCCATTCTCAGGCATCCACCATGTGGAGACTGTTGCCTAGTGATCACTGAATTGTGACTCGTGACCCGCCCAATCCCATTTGAACTTGGCAGACTTTTGCCTACGTCTAGGATTCCCCTTTTGGAGCGCAGCGTGGTATTTCGGATTGTATCAGTTCGTTTTACGCCTAGAATACAAGATCTTACAAAAACTTGTTTTTTGTGAGTTTTCTATACTGAAATAATACGAAACAAGAAGTTTCTTACACATAACAAAAATCTTATCCAGAACGTAAAATAGAGAAATCTTAAAAATCATCTCAAAAGTACGAAAAACTATAAGAACATGGCTGTTATCAAAATAACCTGTGGGTTATCCAGTTACAGCAGTAAGCTCTTAACAATTAGATGACTCATGTAAACTTGACAACTTAACTGGACTTCAAGTGGTAACAAGCGGTCATTATAACTGTGATATGAATTGTTAATAAATATTTCTTATTGATAGTTTTGTATGTAGTAAAGATTCTAGAAGTTTTGAGTATGAATGTAAATGGCTATGAGAGTAGGGCAGACCAAAGAAACGAAGGATGGACTGTGTGATAGATGATATGGCTGATAGGGGGAGGGGGGGGATGATTATGACGACTAATAGACAAGTATGGAAGAAAAGACATGTTGTGTAGACCTCAAATAAATTGGGATGAGGGCAGGAGAATGATGAAGAGTAAAAACTGTTAGAAAATTCTTAAAAAAATTGGGATGATGCCTGGGTCAAAAAAAAAAAAAAACTATTTAGTCCGTCAGTTAGATAATACAAAATAAAAAAAACAGTGGCACTCTGGGAGTGCCGACAGAAGTGAAAACTTGAACAATTTTATTGTGCAGGAAATAATGTATCGCGCGTTGATGTCTTTTTAATGGTCAAAAGCTGGTGTCGTAACAGTGTCGCGAAATCAATGGTTTAGTCCCATCTCAAAAATGCCCAACGTGCCTAAAGAAGTTTTTACATCAAAAACATTAGAAACGTATTTTTTGCTTTATCATATTAATAAAAAAATAATATTAATATGATAAAGCAAAAAATAATATTAATATGATAAAGCAAAAAATACGTTTCATCCAAGTTATTTTTTATTAAAAAATAACTTGGATGAAACACATTAAAGTTGGGGAGTGGAGGTCACTATGTCACAAGTAAGTATAAAATCTGCATACTCGTGACGTCATTGCACATTTTAACTCAATGTATCGACGTAATCTTTTTTTAAAGAAAAATACGTGTCCAATAATTATGAACAACAAACAAAAAAAAAATTTTTTCACTATCCCTATTGTTTTTTTTTTTTTGTTTTATGTTTGGCTTTAGATTTCATAGCATCTTTCCAGGTGAGAGAGTAGGTACTCATGAATGTGTACAAGCAGAGGTTTAATTTTGTATTTTGTATTTAAGTTTATTACAACTTTACAACAAAAAGTTTATTACAACTTTTGCTGTCAGACCAACTCTGAAATTCATTAATAGTTTAAACATGTAGAAGAATGCTAATGAGTTTTAATACAGCTGGTAAAAATACTAGTTTGTTTTGTGATTGAACTACACCAGCAAACAGCTGTGTGAGATCGAAAGAACTCAAAGTCCATTGAAAGGACAAATATGAAATGTCAAAACTTATAAGAAAATAGAATTGATTCCAGATACCCCCTTCCAAAAGGTAGTATCTTAGGGAGAAGAATGGACAAGAAACTGCATAGTTATTTACTCTTATAGTGATTTACAAAATGTTGTTTACAATACTACAATAAATAGGAAGGTGATGGAGGCCTTCGCAAGCAAGGCATAGTAATTATCTGCTGATAGAATAAATAAAAGAACCCTGTTCCTGAACCTGGTGGGTTCCTATTTCTAGGTTTATTTTTTTTATCCTTTTATTTTAAAAATTAATTTATAATAATACTAGCTTTTGCCGCAACTTCGTTCGCGTGAAATTTCTTGCTCACCAATCCACCCTGTATCGCATCGAATGCCCGCAATATAACTTCGTTTTTGTTTTTGCTCCGCTTCTAAGAATCCTAAGGTAGTGTTAATAGGGCTATCAAATGCAAAAAGAATTTTCCAAATCTGACTGGTAATTCCAGAGAATAGTGCATTCTAACAAATAAACAAACTTTTCAGCTTTGTATGATGATCAGTATGATGTTAATACAATGAAAAAATTGAAATCAGGTTTAATAAAGGTATGGGTTTATTTATTATTTTACTAAAACTGTATATATAGTCACAAACTATGATTGGTTCTTCTTTTTTTTATAAACAAACAAAGAATAAACTACTTATCAGAGATAAAGGATTATTAATGCCAGTACACGTTGATGTGCACCTTAATCTGTCCATCATAAGGTCTGGCAGACACTGCAGATAGATAAAACTGTCCATTGTACTACATCCCAAAATAAAATATGTTTATGAGTACCTCTTTTACCTGAGCAATAAAGAGCTACCTAATCCTATCTGTCCAATCAATCAATCTACATAGCCTTTCCCCAACTATGTTGGGATCGACTTCCAGTCTAACAGGATGCAGCTGAATACCAGTGTTTAACATGGAGCGACTGCCTATCTGAACTCCACAACCCAGTTACTGGATAACACAATAGCCCTTGGTAAGACCGGTTGTCCGACTTGGGCTTATGAGTATCTGTAACGAAATATTGTCCCTTATCTGTCCGAATATTGTCCAAAAAAAAAAACTCTGTAGTCTAATCTAAATCATAAATTTTAATACGCCAAATTATATGCCAAAAAAACTGTTAACAATTGATTTACTATTGATAAAGTAATTAATTAACTGCCAAGAAATTATGGGTTAGTTAATTGTTTAAACTAACAAATAGTTGTTTAATTAAAAAGCTGCTGATACTGGTGAGCTACTGATGGTCTTTCTTTGGATATTTCTTGATGGCATGTGAAGCCAAGTCAGAGTCCCATGGACAACTTTCTAAACTCTGACATCAGTTTAGTCACTAACCAAACAAAAAGAAGACTTGGCAGTATGATGGTATTATTACTGTAGTAATATTGTCAATTGTTTCATTAGCATTTGGTATACAATCAATTTGCGCATCAATGTGTATCAATCACATAAAAATTTACAATTCCAATTGATCGTTTTGGGGACCCTTAATAGCTTATCTTTAGCTAATGTAATTGGCAAATTGCTGTTTTATGTTAAAAATAAAATAAGTATATAAATGATACACAAATGAATGGTCAGATGTTCTTCATAATACAAATAATGCTGGTTGCAGGATGCTTTAAATGCATAGACACATGTCTAAGTAAGTTTCCTGCATAGTAGTGGTAATATTATAAAATCAGTTTCTTGTTTAGGAACAAAGCAAAGCTACCTTTGTGCCTCACATGTTACAATAATAATATTTACTTCAGTTTGATGGTACATGATAGGTGTGTAGCCCATTCTAATAAGATTTCATAATTTACAGAAAAATACATTTTCTGAAAAAGATTATTTAAATTTTTCACTCTAGTGTCTACATAGATTTTGTAGTAAATATACTCTATTGTAAGCTGACAGAAAAATTGCACCCAGTATGATAACAATATCCATGTGGGTTGCCCACAAGTGGGAACAATTCGACTGACATCCAAACAGGAAGTTTATACAGGAATTATAAACAGAGACGTTGGAAAATACGGCAAGTTCGGCAATACGCCTTAAAGAAGCCTGCGGTTTGTACCTCGCGAACACTTCGTGGGCGGCCTATCACATATAGGCGTGATACGACAAAACAACAAAAATGCACAATAACTCCCATCTAAAACTACAAAACAATAAATAAACCAGCTAACTCACCGTAAATCTCCTTGATTTCGTTGTCGTTGGCTACATTATCACAATGAACGCACAAAATAAATACAATAAAAATGGCTCCTATGGTGTAATGAATATACATCTTAATAACACAATACGCACGTAAGAAGCGTGCGTAAACAGCTTAAACAGTATTTATAAAACACATTTTCACTTCGTTATCGGATAAGAGCGGAAATAATCTCTTTAACGAGTCATTTAATTCGTCTAAATTGTACCAATCGAGCTGCCATCGAACAAGACCCCGCCGTCTGTCATTCGTCATGTCAATAAACAATTAATGTTGCCGTAACATCTTTTTTAATTATTACTGTTTCTACCAAAAATACAGTAAAAATTAATAAAATAATTTTGAAACCAAACCCATTTAACTACTTCATCTTTTATAAAGAAAATTTAAGCTCTTAGCTAGTGCATGAGGTTTATAGAATTGCGCTGACACTGGCGCGGTATTAATCAAAATATAAACATAACACACCACAGGCTGCATTTACTTGGCTTCGGCCCGTAAATGTTGTAAATACCAGCCAAGGAGCTTAGAAGAAAAAAATCTCTTTCGAAATAGTATTCTTAAAGTTGCAAAAATTTTGAGTAGGTATTATAATATTCTAGACTAAACTATTAACTAGACCGAATAACTAGAATAAAAAAACGACGAAGCGAAGCTTCGAAAAATGGTAGGTAGTGCTCTTGCGCTTCGCTTGGCTCATCTTGGTGGGAGCACTACCATGCCCCCAGATGCGAAAGCATTAAAAGTTACATTGTATGCAAAGACCCCCAGTGCTTTCGTATTGGACTATCAATACTTTCATAAATTGCCCTCAAAACGCTGTTGCCACTACTACAGCTCCTCTATATCAGGGAGGCAGCTTTTTTGCGCAGGATTGCAAAATAATCGTCCATACGAGCTTCAGTAAACATGCCTGATGCACTACAGAAGCGGGGCAAGGCATTATTATATTGCACATGGAGGATGTGATAGGTTATCCGGGTATACTTGACCCACAAGCTGCATGTGTGACAGGACTGGCATCAGCGCTTAAAAAGTAGTACCTTTACTTCTCTAGTACAACGTGCAAACCTGCGGGCCAGCAAGTTGCATTGGATTGCCGATGACCTTCTCTCTCTCTCTTCATATCAGCATCATCATTCAGATTTCAGTCATAACATAATATATCCCAAATATCTAAAGTGTGATACCCTGGTGAGAGCCTTGCCTCTCAGAAACACGAGGAATAAAATAACTTACATTTACCTCTTAACACTACAAGTTCACTCTTTTTCGTGTTATATTAAAGAATATATAAATATTAATGGTCAACGGTCATCTAGTTAGTTCCTCTTCCCGCTAATGATTATGTACATACGCAATGTGGCATTTGATGTGTACCTACCTTTTGTCCCACTTTGTCTCAAACCAGGGGATCATTTTATAGGTGTACAAAACTCGACTGGTGCACCTTTCCCACATTTAATATAGGCAAGGTGCACCATACCATATAAGCTAAGCTTGTTTAAGGCACACTAAGGTATTCCACAATGTTGTCGACTGAGCGTCAAATATATTGTTTTTCGACCAAATCTTAAATTCATTCATTCATTCAATGACTACACTAAACCGCTGGGTAGAGTGAAAGTTCCTCTTTTAGCGAAAGTGAGGTGAGCATAGAAGGATTATTGAAAATTCGTAACCTAAAATGGATGAGTTTTGTATGGAAGATTGACATTTTGCCGATGGGAAATCCCATTAGCCACACGGCATGAAATAGATTATTGAATATTGGCGGTATTAGAGAAATTGGCACATAAAAAGAAAACAAGCCCTTCGAATAACCTCCTACTTTTTAACATACTTCCAAAAAGGAGGAGATTATAATTATGTTCGTAGCATGTTTGTTTGTTTTTTCATTATTTTTTAAGTTTGTCCGCCGATTTCTCGGTTATTTGTCGACCGAATTTGAATTTTTTTTTTTTTGTTTGAATGCTTTTAAGTGGACCACCATATAAATGTTTTGACTTTGACTTTTACTTTGACTTAGCAAGTAGTGGAATTCGATTTGTGTGGGGTAGGTACAACACACACAACACAACAACACAACCAAAACTAAAAAAGTATAAAATAAAAACTTTTTGCAAAATAAAAAATAACCAACTTCAAAAAAAAACGCTACAAAGCGAAAAATAACTTTAATTTCGGAAATAGGTGGCAAAAAACGAAATTTCAAAACCAAAGACACCGACTTCCGAAATTAAAGTTATTTTTCACTTTGTAGTGTTTTTTTTGGAAGTCGGTTATTTTTTATAGTCGGTTAAAAAGAGACGCTGAATTTTTTTGGCCCGGGAAAATACCTCTTACATATAACAGCGATCCATGATTCCTAATAAGTGCCACAATCCTGGTAAGAATTTACGCATAACAAAGGAAATGAATATTTTTGCAATTTTCCTCATTCATTTAAGGCACTACGTTCCATACGCAAAACACCTTGGTCGTGGAGTTGCAGACACTAGCCCGATATCCAATAAAATACTCATAAAACTGCCCCGTACTGTTATGACATCCACACTGACCATCACGAAGTCGATTAGTATTGGAATTTAGTAGCCGTTAATCTACAAAAAAATGTAAGTTCTAAAGGAAGTTCTAAGAAAATTAATAATAGTCTTGCTGTGCTTGTGTCCTCTCAGTCAGGGTCCCCGAAATGAATGATAAATTACCTTAAAAATTACATTAATCAATGTGTCATCACATAAAAATTGTCAATTGCAATTGATCGTTTCGGGAACCCAGTCTGCAGTCCTTTGAACTCCTCAGCAACCTCTGCTTACCCGTCTGAAATAAATAGTACGTCTCCTTTTTTTGTCGATGGCATAGCGTGAAAATCATAGACGATCAAAAGTTTAGCTTTTAGTGTCGCCAGTGAAGTAAAATTTTCAATAATAATTTTCGATTTTTTGGTAATATTGGCTAAATCAGTCGATTTTTTTTTTTGTAAATTATTAATGTTTTAGAAAAACCACTAGAAGCAACAACATTTTTTTTTGGCATGACTTAGATTTTATGGATTTTTTATGGCTTTATTTTTAGTTTTAAAATTTAAATGAGCCTGATTTTAATGGAAACTAAAACATTTATCCATTCACAGATTGCATGATGGATTACAGGAAAGTGAATTTGAAGTGAATAATTGGTAACACATTGGTAAGTGGCAACACTTGCAGTGAGATTTGTTTGTTCGGCTTTGGGTGTCAGCCGCTTTGTAGTTTTGCGTGATAATTATAGAAATAATCAGTGCTATCGTTGTATAAGTAAATAGAAAATGGTTTAATAATCGTGCGATGACTTTCATGTCGTGTTATTGCGCGTATTGTATGTAAAATCGAGGTGCTTCCGCCATGACAATGGGTAGCACCGTCGGGAAGTATCCCGCGGCACTTGTTCTATATTTTCTGTGTATGGGACTATGGTATCCAATTTTAGGTGAGTAATAAACAATTTTAGATTGTTTTCAGCGTAAAAGCTTAAGGATTTTAATATCTAATGTGTATATCTACGGTTTAGCCCATAGAAACATGGACCAGGATAATATTTTTTGTCCCTGTACGCGCATTTTTTTCAATTGATGTGTTTCCTCAAAATTTGCGGTCAGCGGATGCTATTTAGCATCGCAATGAACGTATTCCTGTCGGTTAAACTTATGTAAATGATGTTTACACAGATCAAATACATTTATATTTGATTTGGAACCCAATACATTAGTCAATAATAGTAGTTTGATCTAGTCTGATAAGCTTACATAGTTTTTGCGTCTAAAATTATCGAAGTGAAACATTACCAAAGTTTTATTGAGGATAACATGAGAAATTTACAATTTAAATAATAATTTATGTAGTTTTATGATATTTCTGGATCATGAATCATTGCTTGTCTGTCAGTATTGTTGATATTTACATACTTATATACATACATAGTACCTACTGATCTAATAGAAAAATATATGAAAAAAATAAATTAATACAATACATATCAATCAATCAATCTGCCTAGCCTTTTCCCAACTATATTGGGATTGGCTTCCAGTCTAATTGGATGCAGCTGATCCAGCATTTTACATGGAGCGACTGCCTATCTGACCTCCACAACCCAGTAACTGAGTAGAATGAAACCCCTGGGTAAGACTGATTCTCAGACCTTCAGGTTACTGACCCGTAACGACTATACAATACATGTGTGAAGATAATTTTAGTAACAAAGTTTAGGTTTGTGTAGTGGGAAAACTTAACATCTTCCATGATAATAAATTGGTAATAATAGCTCAAACAATGTAACTAATAGCACAACTTTGTAGTTGCATAGGTATTATAAATTATTTATTTTTAAAAATATTCTTAAAGATTTTTTCAGGTCTACGTGTTTTGCACAGCTTATGGCATGCAAAGCAAAAAATAAATTGTGCATATACATATGTATAGGTAGTATATTCATAATTACGGGTTGCCTGAAAGTCTGGCAACTAGTCTTACCATGGGTATTGTATTACCCAGTAACTGGGTTGTGCATGTTAGATAGGCAGACACTTTATGTAAAATACTGGTATTCAGCTACATCCAGTTAGACTGGAAGCTGACCCCAACAAAGTTGGGAAAAGGCTAAGCAGATGATGAGGTAGTTTATTCATTACTATTTCTGTCTTTATCCTTTTGCCTGTATATAATCCTGTCGAATTTAAATGTAATGATTCTATCTTCTATTATGAGACGAGAAATACATATTTCACAACAAAAAAAAATTGCTCTTGTTTCCTATTTTCTCATTGGAACGACAGTCAAATTATATAATTATATTCAATTTTTTTTTTTTTTTTTTCTTATTTAAAAGTAGAAATAGTGGAGTAGTTTGTTGCATTGTCAAGGATCATCTTGATAAAGCAAATAATAGGAGGGACCAGTGTTCTCTAAATGAATGAAATAGCAGTATTTGCTAATATGACATTTGAAAAGTTGTTATTTACATTGCACCAGGTATGCCGAAATCAGGTTCAAACAGTAAGCTCTATGAATGCCTTGTTTACAACAAATTGATATAATACATAACATCACTCTAGTAATCCCCGAAGGGTTAGGCAAATGTGTACATATGGTGCATTTCTTAGTAGCAGCCCGGACTCTGGATTTGTGCTCGGTTGATGGCAATAGGTTCACCCCCTATTACATGGAACTTGAACATAATTGGCAAAATGTGGGTGTACACCTAGCCTAAATGGGTATAATCAAGTGCACCATATGTATAATTCTTTACGGAAAATGGGTATTTTCCTGTTCAAAATTACCACAAATACATTTAATGACGTTCAACAAATTGACTTAGAAACTATGTTCACCTGTCCATAATTTTTTTTTAACTAAACTTTTAAACTTTTTTTGTAACAAAGTGTTGTTTACGATTTGCTTCTATTCTCTATGACCTAAGTAGTACCTATTGTGTTGTGTTTTCAATTCATCTCCAATATTGTAAACAAGGTATTCATAGAGCATACTGTTTAAACCTGATTTCGGCATGAATGGTGCAATTTGAGAAACAACTTTTCTCTTTTTTTATTATTATTATTACTTTCAATAAGAAACAAAATAATTTAAAAAAATTGAATTTTGTTTAATAATTTGACCGTTTTTCCAATGAGAAAATAGGAAATGACAACAATTTTTTTTTTTCTTTATTATTAATTTAATTCAGTAGGTATAAACAGGTGGAAAACCAGGGTAGTAGAATTATAACGGCAACCACAAATTTAAGTATAATTTAAAAAAAATACACATCTTTTTTAAAATGTATAATGTGTATGTATGTAATTGTCCATAATGATTGTTTCCACCCAGTAACCCATACACTGATAGGCAGTCGCTCCATGTAAAATACTGATATTCAGCTGCAACTGGTTAGACTGGAAGCTGACCCTTACATAGTTGGGAAAGGCAGATTGATATTGTTATAAAGAAAAACATCTAACACACATTGTTATCATTCATTCATAAATTCTCAGAGAACAATACTTAGCTACAGTTTAATAAGATATGTTATCAGTTCTTCCAAGCTTTTGTTTATATGACCCTGATAACAGCAGCTGTGGTACAACGATGTTTGCAATTTCCTCTTGAATCTTTAAAAGGAATAATTTTATAAAGGTTATGGACCCTCTGACAATGGACATACATTAACAGGCACGCTGGTGCATGCTGTTTGCCGACGACATTGTTCTGTCGGTGAAGATGGACATGAGATCCAGAGCAGATTAGAGAAATAGCAACAGAAGTTTTTTTTTTTTATACTTTGCCCCACACTAGGAATTTCTCCTGTATTGTGGGTGCGTTTACAAACATTTAAACTTACATACACAAATAGCCAGACCCGGAACAACTACTTGTAGGTCATACAAATATATGTTCCTTGCGGGAATCGAACCCGCGACACGAAGCGCAGCAGTCAATCGCTTAACCACTGCGCTAACCTTGCCGTCAAAAAGTTGGATTGAAAATCAGCAGACCCAAGACAAAAGTCAAAGCCAAAATTTAAAATATTTTATTTCACATAAATCTACATGTGCACTTATGAAACGTCGGAAGCTAGGTGCATGGTTCCAATTGGTCGTTTCCTATGGAGAAGAGCCGGCGAGGAACTCCATGGTTACTCTTTTAAAAATAATTGCCTTTTACAATACTTTCAAATTACAGTGTTACTAGGTATGGGAGGATAATGTAGGTCTTTTAATAAGTACCAGGTACTTAACAAAACAGAAAATGTTCAACAGATATAGTTCTGGGTCATAGCGCTTGATGGAGCGCTTTTCATATTAAAATAATGTGTTAACCAAATTCCTTTACGAATCTAGTGCTTGGAAGACCAAGCACTAGATTCGTAAAGGAATTTGGTTAGCATATTTTATCAAAGCATATTTTGTACGTCATGGATTTCTGCAAAGCAAGAGCTTTGCAGAAATCCATGACGTACAAAATATGCTTTGATAAAGAAGCAAAATTTCTTGTTGAATTAGTCTGATATTGATTTAAAAATTACAATTAGCCCATATACGTGGTGAAATTAAATCAGTCAGCGGAACTCGACAGACGGGATGACATTTTTTTGGGGTAAAAAATAAAGATTTTTATCACATCTATTAAAAAAGAGCTAGTTTATTCTTCGTAAACAGGGACTAAAATAGTTATTTATGTTGGAATATAACAAAATATATTGGTTCCACTTAAGTAGTTGAGTGTTTCTCTTTCATACGTATTTACATTGCGCATAACTTTATTATAGTATGGACGCTAGTGTTCCGTCTGGACTAAGCGAGAGCGCACACAAACATCTCCTGCCAAATAAGAAAAAATAAATAATTCATAGAAATTATAATTGTCTTTCATTGGTTCTCAAAACCCAATAGGTTATGGGCCCAGTGATTTGGACTATATAACATTCTTTAAGTAACTTTTAGTGATTATTTTAGTGATTTAATAAAATGGATAATTTTAAATTAAAAGAAATATTAAACCGTTTGTTCCACCAGAGTCACATCGCGCCTGTCTGCGGGAGCCTTTATTCTATTTTAGTACGAATTGAAGATAACGTTCACGCAAACTAACACTAAGGCCATTGAGCGAAATTTGGATATGGAACCCTAAAAAAATGTGAAGTGTTCTGTAAAAGATGTTTTGATTTCGAACTTAAAATCAAAAAGTTATAATATTATTACGCTTTTTTTATCTATATTTCATTACTATTATCTGGATCCGTTTTGTCAATAACAAAGGAGATAATACTTTTAGATATTTTTAGAAAGAATATTCAATCTAATTTACACCTTAGTGGTTTGTAATAAGGTTTGATTTTGTTTATAGTACTATATTGTGTACTATTGTATGTATTTTGTTAGTAATCAAAAAGATTCTTATGTTTGAACTTCAAATCAAAGATATAATATATTATATGACTAGATAAGACAGCCAACACTGTAAAGACTTCGAAAAAAATAACCTCTAACTGTTGGCCGCTATTTGCACGCACGCTAGAAAAGCGCATGACGTGGTGCGAGTGTAAGACGTAGCTGTCACGTACACCAGCAGCATAACAAAGTTGGCTTGTTTGTTGTAGTTCTTTTGCAGCGCGACACTCTATCTATGGGTACATAAATAATAATCAAAGCTTTAAATATAAGCAACAGCTTAGTTATAAAAAAAAAGGATTTAATTCACGGTACCTACATTTTGTATTGTCGCCATGTTAAATGACAACGTATTTTCTTTCCGAGTCAATAAATTATTACATTCGCTTTTCTATAATGTCTGAATTATTTCAAAACACGCTATTAATGTAATGAGGAAAAGTTAATTTAGTTCCTACCACAGTATCTCTGTGGCGATATTTGATGTGGTTAAACGCGTCACCCAGAAATACATTTTTTATTTTTATTTAAACCGGTTGACTATACCTAGTACCCTACTCTGTATACCTTTCAATTCAATCCAAAATTTTATGGTAAAGTGCGCTTTTATGATTTCTAACGTGACGATATTATCGTTGACGTACACACACGTCCATAAAATGTATGGAAATACGTGCACGTTATAAAGTTATCTTGGATGGAAAATTAAAAGCGCCTGCATAAATATTTCCATAAATTTTACTTCCCTATGTTATCGTGATGGCGTGACGCGGACGTCCACGATAATATAGTTAGAAATTATAAAAGCGCTTAGTGGCTCCATCAATGAGTATTCGATAATTTTGCCAATGTCAGGGTTGCTAACATGTAGAAATATTCAATTGATTCTCTCATAACTTATTGACTTTGTGTACGCTTTTTTAAATACATGAGCCACTTTTTAGCTTTCTGGCTTTTTCTCAAAGTTTGTCGCAGTAAATACGCTAGCGCACCCCAACCAAATGGGTAACGTTAGGTTAGAGCTGTGAACAACCGCGTTGGTTGCTCACATCCAAGTTGATTGCACTTAATTAGGACGCCAAAATGGGAACTTTTTGAGGCTCACATAAAGAAGCATATTAATTATATTAAGAGTTTCCATTCGTATTTTTAGGAAATCAAAAAAGGAATTATTTTTTCTTTGATTAAATACGTGTGCCAAAATAAATGTTGCAATAATATAGTTTTCATTTGTTACAGCTATAGATGATGGGAGGATAGTCGAAGTATCGCAATGGACGGGCGAGCTGGGCTCGACATCTAGCGTTAACTGTTCAGCCGCCCCTGACTCTGCTGAAATTGTGTGGATGTTCAATGAAAAACTGCTGCAAAATAACAATCGGTAACTATTAGATTGATTGGTACTTAGTGCTAGTGCCCAACCAACCCTTTTTTTGACATCCTAAATCGTGACGCGCTGCTGGCGTCCCCCCTTCTAAACCTGTCTTGTGCAATCTCTGGCCATGTTCGCCCTGCAAATATGATCAGATCGTCACATCACCTTCCGGGCTACCTCGATGGCGATGTCCTTTCTCAGGCAACCAGTGAGTAAACAATCTTTGACCATCTCTCGCGAGTTCACTGAACAAATTAACCTGGGGAGGTGGTCAAAGACTGTCTTGGCCAGCCCACTCCCACTTAAGTCTGGGTGTTTGTTTTCCAACAGCGGCAACCAATCCATAAGCCGCGGAAAAAAATCAGATGTAACATTCATACATTTATGTCAGTCGATAAAATGTATGGAAATGCTGTTTTTTTTTTTCGATTTCAAATTTGTTCCCATAAGGAGTTGGACTTCTGGATATGGAGATAATACACATGTTAATTAGTTTACGTTTCAGTAAAAACTTTTTCCAAAAAAAAAACCGACTTCTAAAAAAACACTACAAAGTGAAAAATAACATTTCACTTTGTAGTGTTTTTTTAGAAGACCGTTATTTTTTGTTTTGTTTTTGTAAAAAAGTTTTTTATTTCACGCATTTTAGTGGATCTGTTTGTAATTTGTCTAAATTACAATAGCCTAATGTCAACTGCTCACATTTACTATCACCTTTTACAAAATATTGCTTTTCCCGATGCAGGGACGTTAATCGTTGACGAGTTCTCCTGGTACTACACCATCAGCTCCACTTCTCCATATGCATTGTGACGAGCATAAATTACTTGGCAACCATATTAAAGTAATCGAATCGCAACCCTTGGAATGCTTAGTATTGAGTAGTTCCGGTGGCCATCTGCGGTCTTCATAATCAGTTCCACTTCACCAAATGGTGCTTTCCGAGAACAACGGCACGAGTTACTATAAAAATACCCAAATTGCTATGGGTGTGCCTATAATATTTGAAGAGTTCCCCCGATTTCTCCAGGATCCCATCATCAAATCCTGACCTGATGGGACCATCTCGGAAGTATACCCTTTCAAACAAAAATAATTTTGCAAATCCGTCTATATATGACGGAGTTATGCCCGAACACATAAAAAAACCCCTCCTTTTAGAAGTGGGTTTAAAAAAACAGAAATAGGAAACACTCTTTGATAATTCTTTCATGGACCAAACTTAATTATTGTGATAAATTACAGAATAAACTTGACAGCCAGCAAACGAGCGTTTAGCGAGGAAGAAATTCAAGAATTTCAAGATAGGCCTTTCATTTCGGGCGTGTGGAATGTATCCACATTAAGGATATCAGACACAGACACAAAAGATGCTGGAAACTACACATGCATCGCCAAATTTGAAAACGAGAATGTTTCCAAACTGGCGATCTTAGATCTGAGCTTCGAAGCCAAGCTGATAAAGACGTCTCAAAGTCCAATCAGGAAAAATTCCACTACCCTTGCTTATTTTAAGCTATTTTGCATGTTCGAAGGTTAGTATTGTAAAGATATCATATTCATGGGAAACAAAAGTTGCACAGCATTGTTTTGTCAACGTGTTGCGGGTAACAATTTGCCGGCAACATTGCATTCAGTTTGAGTTGCCAGCAACAAAAAATAATGAAGCGCAACTTTTGTTAATAACGAATACAGGGCTTGATTAAAATGTGCTCAGCTTTAACGCCGCTATGGGGTGATGTTGCAGTGTATATCATTTAAATTAATTAAATATTTTAGCCTACAAACCCAAGGAAGTAAATTGGATGTTTAAAACAAAAGATGGTGAAATTAAAAACGTCACTGGAGAGAACTGTAACAAAATTTTCAAGGAAGGTCCCAAGCTTATCGTAAGCACTTGTAAAGTAGCTATCCATGGAATTGAAGACAATGGTAGTTACTCCTGCGAATTAGAAGACCCAGTGTCCTCTAAAAAGCATTCGGGAACTATAGATATCCTCGTCATCGCTAAACCCATAGTCACAATAAAAAATGTCATTCCTATAAACACCACGGAAGTGTACATAAACTGGACCGTCCAGAATAACAACTCGCCCATAAAAAGATATTATTTAATGTATCTGAACCAAAAAGACCCTGTAGCAGGATATAGACATTATCAAGTATCAATTGATCCGCTGAACACCTCATTAGTTTTGGGGGGTCTAGAAAAATCAACGACCTATACCTTCATGATGCAAGTAGTAACGGACTATGGTGAGAGCGATAGGCATACCACACCTAATGTAACGACTTTGTCTAAGGAGCCGATTTTTACACCGAATATTTCTATAAATGGGTTCTCGGCGACTTCGGTGACGATCGGCTGGGTGCCTCCACCAGAAGACATTGCAAACTTGATACATTACTATTTGCTGGAGGCTCGAAAAAAAGATAATGGAACCGAGATCCTGAATGCTTGTCACGAGCGTAACGACAAGAATTTACCGTACATGTTCGAACATCTGGAGCCGCATAGTACTTACGTGTTTAAGGTATGTCCCTCAAGTGTTTTGCTAGTGTCTTTTGTTCGGACACAGATCGAAGTGGTCTTAGTCCAACTTGAAATGATTTGTTTAAAATGTACGAGGTCGGCAGCGTACAGTCAACCACACGTCAATGGTCACGGTTTGCCATTTCCAGCGTCTTTATTTCGTAGCAGTAAAAGCGATTTTTGTAGTTCAAGTGTTATTATTAAAGTGTAGTTGGCTGTACAAGAGCCTCTCACACTGTTCAAAATTAGGTAACTCATTACGACAAAGCTTGAAGAAAACCTTATTTACTATGATATTTACGAATATGTGCTCACCCTTTAATAAAAAAATCATAACTCTCCTTTTGGCTTTGTCGTAGTCGGGTAATAAGCAAACCAACCAAATATATTTTCATTCTATTTCAAGGTGAAAGCCTGTTCATATTACTCAAATACCTGCGGTAATTGGTCGGAGGAGATGGAAGCAGCTACCTTGGATGGTGTTCCGGGCGTACCCAGCAATGTTGAAGTCAAATGTGGTGTTGACTATTTGAACCTTACTTGGAACGCTCCCTTCAAGCCTAATGCTGAGATTAAAGGATATACTGTGAGTATAGAAGGTTCTTTTTCATTATAATCATCATCAAGACGTCCACTGCTGTACGTAGGCGTCCCACGAGCATCGCCACATCGACCAGTCTTGTGCTATTTGCATCTAGAGGATTCCCACAACCTTCAAAGGTTCTCATAACATAATCAGCCTATATTGTTCTCACTCAGGCTGCCTCTCTGTGAACCACCATGGAGTGGCCGTAAACCACCATAGCGGGCCAAGGGCGGGTTGGTGGTTGCCTGTTGAATTTTTGTTTCTAAGAAGACATGTCGGTTTTCTCACGATGTTTTCCTTTACCTTTTTAGAAGGCTCTTGCTTGATAAAAATGTACTGTCATCGGAATGGAACGAGTATACAAAGTTTTAACACGATAAGCAAAAGAAAGTCGGTCAAAATTGACTTGCAATGTTTGACCCAAACGAACGAGCTCACACACAGACTAGTTAATTATGGCACGCTTTTACTCCCAAGTAAGAGCGTTCCATAATTAACTAGTCTGTCCACTCTATCTCTGCTTTCTGGCAATTTTACCTACACCATTTTTAGGGTTCCTTACCTCAAAAGGAAAAACGGAACCCTTATAAGATCACTCGTGTGTCTATCCGTCCGTCTGTCACAGCCAATTGGCTCCGAATCTAATGAAACGATTAAGTTGAAATTCGGTACACATATGTATTTCAGTGACCCAAACACGGACATGTAACGTAAATAAATGAATTTTAAATACGGGGGTCATTTTTGAGGGACAAATAAGAAAATTTAAAAAACGTTTTTTCAAACTATTCCGTGTGGTATATCACGTGGAAGGGCTTGTTGCGAGGATCTTAAATATATTTTATTTATAATTTTAAGATAAATATATTTAAAGATATTTAATAAAATAGATGAAAATTGACCAATTCTCCCTTAACTCCGAAACTACTGAGCCTAAAATTTTGAAAAAAATACAGATGATGGTTCTTTGCCCATAAATTACAGGAAAACCTAAAGGAATTCTATAATCTTAAAATAACATGGTAAATCTCTTAATATTGTGCGTACAAACTTACATTTGCAGTTGGAATGTATGGGAGCACATGTTTTTGAACTGCTATGCTAAGTTTATAATTGAGATAAATTCACCCCAACTACGTTACCCTTCATTGTGCGTGGTCCGACACGCATTTGGCCGGTTTTTTTAACGTAACATCACGCCCTGTACTTTTCGAATGGGTACGCAGAAGTCCACTCACATAATACCGTTTGTTTTGTCCTGATTTTCAGATGGAGATAACTGGTAACATGTCGTATAAGGACCGCACTGGTGAACAAAAGTATGTTACATGGGGCCCACTGTCCAAGTTCATGGTCAATGACTCAAGTTTCACCAGGTAACTTATCATTTATTAATTTACACTTTACAAGTAATAGGAGCCTATTACTGTTCTAATACAGGGCAAATGCCTCTTCTCAAACAGAGAAAATATAAGCAGTGATCACCACGTATCCTCAAGGCGGATTTGAGATTTTAGACTGATATCCTAACTCAATCTGCCTAGCCTTTTCCCAGCTCAGCTTCCTTTCTAACCGGATGCAGCTGAATACCAATATTTTACTTGGAGCGACTGCCTATCTGACCTCCACAATCAAATAACTGGGTAATACGATACCTCTTGGTAAGGCTGGTTGTCAGACTTTCCGGCTTCTGACGACCTGTGACGACTGTCAAAGATCCACGAATGACAGCCGGGACCAACGGCTTAACGTGCTTTCCAAGGCACGGAAATCTCGGTATGTAGATATGGTCACCCATCCACGGACCAACCCCGGCAAGCGTAGCTTAACGTGATGGATCGAACCGGGCGGCTGTTAGTACTTAGCCACGAGCTCCTCTGATATTCTAACTAATCTTACTAATATTATAAACGCGAATGCTTGTGAGGATGGATGGATGGATGTTTGTTACTCTTTCACGCAAAACCTACTGAACGGATTTGGATAAAATTTGGCACACAGATCGTTTATAACCTGGATTAACACACAGGATACTTTTTATCCCGATATTCCCACGGGATAGAGACTTATGCCGGTAAAACCGCGGGGCGCAGCTTAGGGAGTTCGATCGTTTGTTTGTTACGCTTTGGAACCGTTCAAGTATTACGTAAGTACTATAGGGGGGCGGGGGGTCTATGCTTTGCTTATTTTGATAACATGGGGGGTGGGGGATATAGATGGTGATTACGTCAGCAGTAACTATTTGCTTTTTTACACATATGGCAACCCACACATTGTCTATGCTTGAAAACGGGGGGGGGGATAAATAATTTTAATAAATCTGCTTACGTAATACTTGAACGGCCCCTTTCACGCTAAAACGGCAGAACGGATTTGGATAAAATTTGGTACAAGGCTATACCATGACCTGGCTAAGGACCAAGGATACTGTTTATCCCAGTTGTACATTCCCGTGGGATAATTCGCGACATACACGCGGGCGGAGCCGCTGGCAAAAGCTAGTAAACTATAAGTCCAAGTGTACTCTATTGTATTCTTATTATATTCTTGTGTTCTATTGTTCTCTCTAGTGTATTTTCCTCAATTTTTTTTGTTATCTTTCTTTGCGTCATGTTTACCGCAAATAATCGTATTTTCTTTCTTTTTTTTCTTTTACTTGCTTTGTTTTTCTTTCACCGATGTTTGTGGTGTCGAAGATAATAAACTGGTACCTTGGTACTTGCCGGATTTCGAGCCACAACCTCATGTATGAGAGGCGAGCTTCTTAATCACAGCCATCACCACGCAAATTCACACTTATGCCTAAGATAAGAACATCATACAGAGTTGATTGACACAGACGACACTCTACAGTCTGCAGTCAGTATTTTTCGACGTAAAATTTGCAACTGCCAAATTATTTATCACTGAAGTAAACCGTTTAGAGATTTTTTACTTTGGTCGACATGAAGTTTTCATTGTCTTTTTTTTTTCTAAAATATATTATTATTTATGTCTTAAATTTCCTTTGCAGGGTAAATGACTTGCCTCCGAACACACAGTTCACGATTCGCCTGAGCGCGATGACGCGTACGCGCAGACGCGGTGAGGAGAACGTGACGTCATGCACGACCAAATACGCCCCACCTGACACGCCGCCACGTCCGCGATGGAGGAAGGTATGAATCCAAATTATTAATTCAAATTCAGCTTACAATCGACATTATTAAGGTTCCTTACTCGAAGGGTGCCAAACGGAAACCAGTTATTGCCTCCGCTGTCCGTCCGTCCGTCTGTCTGTCAGCGGGCTGTATCTTATGAACCGTAATAGGAAGACACTACAAATTATCACAGATTGTGTATTTCTATTGCCGCTATAACAAAAAATAAAGTTACTAATTAAAGGGGGTATTTTTTCTCGAGTTTTTTTGCTCTCTCGATCTTAATACAGTACGGAACCCTTCGTGTGCGAGTCCGACTTGCACTTGGCCGGTTTTTTGTAGATTAAAGGTTACAGAAGGCCCTGAACGCCAAGCCTATTGAAGAAGTAATGGTAATTGCGCAACGAATTTTCCACTAAACCACGGAATCTTGGAGCCGGCAGCGACTAGACACCTTTAATATTAATATTCACAGGCATTGTCAGTATTGTCACAGGCCGCTAAAAGAACAGGGCATGTTTGTTTGTATACAGGGTTATTGATTAGTATTTTACCAAGACCCCTGTATATAGAGGATGTGTTGAAGTTCAAAAGGGAAACTATGAACTCCATGCGGCGGAAGTCGCGAGCGAAGTGATAGTTTTTCTTAAGGTGGAACCTTCGACCATGCCCGCGAAATTAAAATTTTCTTATGTTTTTTTCATTTTGTAGGTCAGTCTCAGATCTCATGTTAATGATTGATTGATTGGCGGTCATAAAAGATGGCTTCCCTCCATTTCTTCCACATCTCACGGTTACCTAAATAACATATCAAATTATTTGCTGCTAAGAATGTCAATTTCGTGAATTTATGACATTATACACCATCACTGAGAATTGTATTTACGATTTTAATTATTAACATTCTGTAAATATATATTTATTATTTTTATGACCGCAAATCAATCAATCATTAACATGAGATCTGAGACTGACCTAAAAAATACAAAAAACGTAAGAAAATTTGAATTTCGCGGGCAGGGTCGGCGCTTTCGCCTAAGTCAACGGTGACGTTCACTAAGTCGTTTTTTTTTCAATAGAAAATTTTGACAATACCATCTGTAGCAGCTACCGCCGAGGCGACTGTGAAAATCTCTATGGTTGATTACACTTCGTTCTTCTTTCTTCTTTGGGAGCAAAGAGTAGCTCTGATTTTCTTAGTTTCAATACTAGTTGAGTTCAAAATGGCGACTGACAGAACAGTACTACCAATCACATAACTGCAAAATTCAGTGAACTTCAATCAAACAATAAAAATGAATAGTGAAGCAGCATGAGATTCACTTTTATTCATATTTTCCAGATCTTAGATAACAGCACCTACATGTTCAAAATGTATCTACCAAGAATTTCGGAGCGAAATGGACCCATCTGCTGTTACAGGTAATTAAGAATATTTTATTTTAAAGTTCGTGGGAACAGCGGCGGTATGTCGTAGCAGGAGGCCCGGTTTTCTTATTTGAAGTGCTACGATTGCCGTGCGATTGACCGCATGCGGCTGGTTTCCGACAAGGAATGGTTCTCTATTTACAGGTGTCGCAAATAAGTCTTCTTTTCGTGTGGTTAGTGACTGACCTGGTGTCAGAGTTTGAAAGCCGCCCATGGGCCTCTGACTTCACATGCCGTCGACAAATATCGCTCAGGAATGCCGGTTTCTTCACGATGTTTTCCTTCACCGTTTTTGAAGCAAGTGATAATAATTATACAGTACGCACATGAATCCGAAAAGTCAGAGGTGCGTGCCTTGGGTTCGAACTCGAGACCTATGACTTGAAATAAGTCAAAATATACATTACGTCACAAAAATACATTAAACCTACTCACGCCTTAGCTAACCTTAATTAAAATGTATAATAAATTATCGGAAATAATTAAAATTGACCAATAATTTAATACATTCTTAAGTAAACTAAAAAGTTCACATTGTGGAATACAATAAATATATTGAGTAATGAGTAAGTATCAGGGAATAAAGGGGTCAAATGGCAGTTTACCCTTTGTAAAAACTTCCCTTGGTTTGAAACCATGATTTTTGCTGGGCAATTATGGAAACGAAATCGCGAAAGCTGTGTAAGTAGTTCCAAACATGTAAGCAAATATGTTTTCGATTTGAAAAAAACTTTAAATGCCAGTTCAGTTTGCGCTACAACTTCAAACACTTTTCAATAGCACAACTTTTCATTTTGAAATCAACTTTATTTACACACGCATAAAGTTGATATTCGTTTACATGGATTTCACACCAATGGAAACAAGGATTTGAATAGACAGTAACTGGCTTACAATTAATTCCAGGGTGTACATGGTCCGCCTGCCCCCTGGCAACATTGACTGGAAGAGGCTACCGTCTCCGCGAGATCTCGAGGTGATAGAGTACAAAGACTCTTCGACTAAGTTCGGCGCTTACCTTGCTGATGTGTTTTCACAGTAAGTCTTATCAATATTTTACTTTAAACAAAATATTTTATCTTTTAAATGATCTAAATGACGGAATCACTGAAGGCTGTCGTCACAAAACATTATGCTCGTTTTGTGATTTCATGTATTGCTATTTTTTACATGTATATACTATCTTTTCATTTCACAATAAAAAAAAATAAGTCAATAAACATGTTTTTACCTACGTAACATGGGACTTAAACATCTGCTGAACCTACTATAAGCACAACTACCACATGAATACAAATGGGTCACTCCGCATTTTAGGTATGAAGCTACAAGTCGGTACGTGGCGTGCTCGACTTGTCGAACTTTATTGTGCTATAGCAAGAGTTGCTTTATTTATTCAAATGATTTTGCGGAGTGACCCATCTGTACTAATCTGTGCCACTACCCACCTATTTAACAAAACTTACCTTTCCAGCGACCGATTCCCCAGTGACAACGAGCTAGTATTAGGCGATGACAAGATAATCTACGACCGATCGGACCCGACGCTAAATCAGGAAAGATGCAGTCTCTGTCTCAAACGCCCGAAGAGAGTGGACAACGAAATGCCACATGCACCACATGTCACCAGTACCACTGAAGCATATCTGGGTGAATCTGAATATGATAGTGATGTGACCGTTGAACCGATTCCTATTATACTTGAAAGGACAAGAAGGTTTTCTGATGGCATGTAAGACTTTTTTTATTAAGATTTGTTCCAGTTTGTTAAAATATGGTTAATGTATGTATAACACGTGTTTTTCGATACTCTCTTCGTTAAACTCTAAACCGTCTCATTAATAAACGAGTACTAACTTTTGTCCAAGCTCAAACATTCGAGCTAGTTTTTGTATTTCGAACCTTATTCTGACGAGATTAAAGTTCTTAATAAAAAAGACTGAATTTAAACTCGGATCTGAGACTTATAGTTTGACCTCGATCACTGTACTGCGCCTGAGGTATGTACGCGGCTCACGGGACGGCCGTGTAGGCCGCTCATTCGTCAACGCTCATAGCGGCGTCCCGCTCCCCGCCTCGCTGCGCAAAGGCGCGGCGGTCTTGGTGAAACTATAATCAATTTTGTATTTAAAAATTGGTCGGAGGTTCAAAAATAGCTGGATGGTGTAAAGATAAACCTCATTTTTGTATAAGGCTGAAAATACTCACCCTCTATTATATGGGACTTAAACATAACTTACGAAATGTGGGTGTATTTTACACCCCTGCCTAACCCTTCGGGTAATACCGGCGTGATGTTATGTAATGTATATTTGCAGGGACTATGGTAGTAACCCGATGATGGCAAATAAGGACGATGATTCGGATATCCGCGTAAAAGATGGCCTACTCGACTCCAGCGCCAACTATACGCTCTTTGTGGAACTAATTTGTGAGTAAATCATTTATTAATTATTTATCTATCTATCTATAAATAGTACCAAACAAAATCGTTTTTTGTGTGTGTGTGTCTCAGTTCTTCTAAACTACACAATGGGTTTTGATGTGGTTGTCACTATCATTTAGTTTAGAGCGTATATTCCGGAAGGTGTTATGAGTGTAATATATTAAACATTTAACTAAGATATGGCACAGAAAGTGAGCAGTGGTGGCCCAGTGGTACCGACCGCGACTTACGAGTTATACGTCGTAGGTTCGAACCCAGACAGGCGCTTTACTTTGTATAAACTATTTCATTACCCCTGCTCTCAAAACGGTGAAGGAAAACTTCGTGAGGAAACCATATCATGATCATATCTTAGAACCAAAAATTCGAAGACGTGAGACATCTACCAATGCTACGCTAATTACCTACAGTTATATTCACCTAGAAGTTGCCTCTCTCTCTATCGCGTAACTCTTATATCTTCTGACTACGTTACGCTCACTAAATTGGCCCGACAAGACGGGCCCGCCGCGTACTTGTAGCTTCATACCTAAAATGCGGAGTGCGCCTGGCCTTTTTTTTGGGGTGGGAAATTATCAAATAACTTCTCCCGCTATGGACGGAGCGGGAGTTGCCCTGTTGCCGGGGGCCACGATCTCCCTTTCGGTTTTCTTCGCACCCCCGGCAGGCCCTAGTGGACCCCTTCAATTCTGCTGACATCTCTTTGAGGCGCGCGTGGAACACAACGCGCCGTCGACCCGGGCCTGGTCCTTATCGGACGGTGAGCCACCCATTGATCACTGTCCACTAGCCCGCGCCTACGGTGGTCGGAAATCGGCCTGCGATTCGCGATGCCCAGGGCGTCTCTTCCTGCGGCGGTTAGGAGCGTGAGGGCGCGAAATTTGTCTCTCACTCACGCGTTCCGCCTCCTCCTTCGTGAGCATTACCGCTTCGCAGAAGGAGGTGACGGCCTCCCATTTCCTCTCGCTCCGTACCATAGCCTAAACCAGGGCCGGACGCGAGAGATCACCGCCGCCGGAGTGCGCCTGGCCTAACTTTATACATGTAGTGACTAAACGCGTGTTTCCTATTTGATGATTTTGATGAATACAAGGTTTGTTTGAGTCCAAAACATTTTTGAAAAATCCATTGCGAATAACCCGCAAATTACATAATGTCTCATAAATCCCTCTTTATAAAAATGTTTTCTCATGTTTCTAGCGAGTTCAAATTCAGACGAGACATTATTCAGCGACTACGCAACATTCCTAATGCCTGCGCCGAGCCCGCCTATACCTGTACCTTCCACCGCACTGGAAATAACATTACAGGTAATTATGAACTTTATTCCAATTGCTGAGGATACATTTTAAAAGGCATGTGTTTTATGTATCGTGTAAATGATGCTAAAACATTTGACATTCTCGTCTCTTGACGGGCAAGAAACTCTCCGTATAAACACGCCTTTGAAGGTCATTAGTAGATCTTTGACAGTTGGGTAAAGAACAATACCCGTATTTTTAAGAATGATTACTTCTAATTTGCATCTGACAGATTACTTCTAATTTGCCTACATTTTTGACAAGTTTTTGACATTGATTGTCGATGAAATGAGATTATGACTATATTTGGAACGTTTTTAACTACGGGAATTAGCCTTCGGATAGGCAATCGCTGCAGATAAAATACAGTGAAAACCGTTTATAACGACTTCGCTTAAAACGACGTACCGGTTATTACGACGAAATTTTGAGGTGTCCGCATTTCTGTTTACTTAACATAGTTTTTGGTTATAACCACAGAAGCCGAGGTTCGTTCCCCACAGCGGATGCCCTTAGCGAGCGTTCATCTAGTTTTTATTAGCATACTTGATTAACTCCGGGCTGGAGGTTTTAAGTGTAGTAGCTTAAGGCACCCACAGGAAAGCCTGGTTAAGTAGTCATGATCTCAGAGGTCAACTACGAGATGCCCTAAATAAAAATAAAAAAAATCCGGCGGTCCCTTCGAAGTCGTTATAAATGGTTTTCACTGTACTGTTATTCGGCTGCATCCCGGTTTGGAAGCCGATCCCGGAAAAGTCAGATGATGAAGACATGATTTATGTATGAGAAGAGACCTTTTACCTGGAACAACATAGACCAGTGGCTAATGTCAATAGAGCCAAATATCAATACTATAACGACTAAGATTCCAATCTTTTCTGTGTGTCCAAACTGACTCAATACACTTTTCTTAAACCTTGAAACTCCCATCCTCTTTTACTCCACAACACTGCTTAAAATTAACTTGACAAGAAGTAAGATGCCTTCATCATCATCATATCGGCTGATAATAATATTTTGATGGCATCTTGCTTATTAACAAGTTAACATTGAAAGTACAGTACTTAAATGATTAAGTTTCGATGTCCTGTTAATTTTTAGTAAAAATACTCGGAAATAAATCTTTGAATAAAACTTGATATCTTCCTTAATGATCGAAACCCCGACCCCCGCACGCATCTACGCTCGCACTCAACGAAATTTGTACAAAGCCGCATTCTATAGACCAAATAGCCGCATGCGGCTCGCGAGCATAGACTGATATACAACATAAAACTTCTTCAAATCACTCTATCTTTTGTTGAACAGATAACATGCGCAGTGGCAGCAGTGATCCTCTTACTGATGATCATCTTCTGCATCATGCAAACGCGACGCACACGCAAGATGCCTGCCCACGCACAACTGGAGTTGCACAACCCTATTACTGCGGCTATCAGGTAAGAAATATGGCGTGTCCCATACATAAATTAAGCTTGTTGGAAACAGGTTACGCTGTGTCATAGAATTTTATAAACACATTGTTTTGTTGCGAAAAACTGATGATGCTATTTATCCTATAAAGCTCCATCGATCCGCAGTGGAAAAATAATGGTTCATCTTGTAACACCACTACTATTAAGGCGCAAGAAAATGACGTAATAAAGTCATTTGGCTTATTGGTGATGTTCTTCAGAAAGGCCAGGTGCGTAGTACTCGCAACCGGCGTGCGTGTATGACCAGATGTATGAACGTACACGAGACAAAAGGAGTATGTAAGGATCGTAGCAGGTGGACTTCTGTAGTTTGTGCCTACCCCCATGGGAAGACGGCGTGAGTTTGTGTGTGTGTGTGTGGGGGGGGTTAAAATCATTTTTTATAAAATCATGAACTGTTTGCTAAATATGGTGAGTTTATTCCAAAACAAAGTTACAGGGGCGTCGAAAATGTCCTGATTGGCTTCGAGAAAAGGATGGTGCCTTTACTTGTTTGTTTTTGCTCGGCTTGGCACTGCCGTGCACACAGATATTGGCTGTATTCCTTCCCTACTGCTGGGTGTATCATGACGTGTATTGTTTGTCCAGAGATAGATATAATTTCATTTTTGGGTGGCAAACAAGGCGGCTGGTAAATGATATATTTTTCTAATTAAAATATTTTCTCACAGATACTGGGATAGCATCCGTGGTCGTCAACCATTGGTTTCCACCGTGCCTCCGGACATACCGCCCATACCAAAAGAAGAGCTTGCGAATGCGTACGCCCAGCGGCAAGTCGACTCTGACTACGGCTTCCAGAAGGAATTCGAAGTAAGTTGCTTTTCTATTCAAGTGATTTTTATCTCAGCATTGAATGAAGATAAATAGCCTAATAGGAATGATGCCTGGGCAAGAAAAAGAAATTCCTTTTTAGTCCGTCAGTTAGATAATAAAAAATATTAGACACCTGTTTTATTTGCTTTATCATATTAATAAAAAATACTTAGATAAAACGCATTAAAGTTGGCGAATGGGGGCTCGCTACGTCACAACTGAGTATAAAATCTACACAGGCGATGTCATGCCACCCGCTGAGAGGAGGCAGACCCCTCAGCGATTAGGTGTGCAGTAAAGCACTCTCACCCCCTCCTAGGGGAGGGGAACCCAGTGACCGGCCCTCTATTCCAAGGGCCGAGAGAACAACTCCTCGGGCAAGGGGCCAATAAGCCCCAAAACCGATTCCTTCGCACAATGGTCATGCTACATTTAAACTAAATGTATCGCCGTAATCATTTGATTACGTAAAAAAAGAAAAAACACATATACAAAATTTTGTAATCTACCTGAAAGACAAAAATATATTTTAGTCATCAACCATACTGACACAGGTTCAATGTCTGTAGTTCTGCACTCTCCGAACTTAATTCATCTTCATACCAACATAGCTTCCCAATACTCAATAAAATGAAAATGTTGTACAAATAAAACAAAATATAAATTGTTTTATTTCGATAGTCCATAAGCAGTATAAGTGGGTTTGACGGGCGATAAGGCTCAGCCAGCATTCAGCGCTTGATGTGGCAACACGCAGTGTTCGAGTTCGCGACAAGTCAATCGTCATCCTGAGGATGCCTCGTTGAGAGATGAAACACGTGTCGATTTCTTCCAGGGTTTTTTTTATGGCTCTTTAGAAATAGCCAAGCGGAACAGGTTACTAAATATATCCACGTCTATTGTATTTTGTTTTATTTCGGTCAGAGTACAGCTCGGGCGAAGAGCTTTTACGAAAGCTCCTCATGTTATCCCATAAGGTAACTAACCAATCATCCCAAGAGCATAGACGTCGGGGTTGGCCTAGTATAACAATAACCCCTCGTATCCACCCACGGGCGATTTTATCGCGCACTGGATTTTAAACGCTTTGTTTAGCACCGAGAGTTTAAAATCCATCAGTGTATTTTTTTGACGAGCTCGAATGCACTGTTTTGGATTCTCAATGCTCGGCTCAACACCAAGAGTCGAAAATCCGCTGCGCGATAAAAAATCGTCGCGTTAAGAAATCGCCTATCTGCTAAACGCAGTGCTAGTGACAATTTCACCTTTGAATGTTCCGCTGTTCAGTTGCTGTTAAGCCATATGTTATAGAAATCTTATGCAGAAGTTAATCTAGTTCATCAATTACATGTTTTATCATTTAAAACTTCATTCACCACACCATTTCCAATAATTCTAAACCCCTCCATCACAAATTACCAAGTTGTTGCAGATGCTACCCGAATGCTTCCCGGACCGTACAACCCACGCCTCAGAAGCCAGAGAGAATCAGCCAAAGAACCGGTATCCAGATATTAAGGCATATGACCAAACCAGGGTCAAACTATCGCAGATTGACAGCATAACGGGCTCCGATTACATCAACGCTAACTATGTTATGGGATATCAGGTTAGTTCGAGGTCTTTTTTTTTTTGTTCAAGTTCACTTTAGGGCTATGATCATATTATGTTCAAGGTCACGTGCCATATGTGTGTGCTATGGGGTCATTGTCATGAGCTAATATTCTGGCTATATTATTTCTGAGAGTTGTAGATGAAGTTAGGTTAGGCAGCACTGACATAAAAATAATTATCCAGACATCAAGGCATGTGACCAGACCAGGGCCTAACTGTCGCAGATTGACAGCGATACGGTCTCCGATTACATCATCACGAACTATGTTATGGGTTATCAGTTCAAGTAGTTAGTTCAAGGTCACTTTATGTTCAAAGACGTATATAATCAAGGTCACGTGCCATATGTGAGTGTGTGTGTGCTATGTGGTCATTGCCATTATTCAGGCAATGTTAGTTAGGCAGATTACTAGCATACTGGATCGGGTAACATCAACGTGAACTATGTTATGAGATATCAGATTAGTTTAAGGTCATTTAAGTTTCTAAGTCAAAGTCGTTTAGTACCCCCGGGTCATATGCTATTATTCAAGCAATATTAGGCCTGAGAGGTGTTGATAAAGTTAAATTTAAAGCAGCATGAGTGAGCAATGCATGAATCATTGAATTCATGTGTCGCACCGTTTTTTGCAGTGAAAAAAAAAGTACATATATTCCGAAAGGTAACTACTTCAGATTTGAGCCCCGATCATACGGCATTCAGCAGTACGAAATTTTACTGTATAATTTTGGGATCCCATATCAGTTTCATACTACAATTGTTTTTAACCGTATGAACAGTGGGATGGTGAAGTTTGACCCCAAATTTTTACCTTAAAGTACAAAACTGCACCGTGTGAACGGCCCCTTGGGACATACAGAAACAAGGAAAAATGAAAATGTATTTGAGTCATACCTTTAATTGTTATTAATACATTTATAGACGCTTTTATCCCCTAATATTATTTTCCCTGTCTAATTTACCTTATAAAATTTATTTATTTATCAAATAGAACGATCAAAACCGATTACATACAAAAATGTCCCTGTATCCGCAATTGTTTCGGGGGTGCGCTAAGGTAGTCCACGAAATTAAAATTTTCTTACGTTTTTTTGCAATTTCCAGGTGTATCTTAAAAATATGATTTGCGACCAAAACAAAAACTAAATTATAATCAGCAATACAACTCCTTATTTAATAATAATCCTAAAATGTCATGATTTCATGAAATAGTCATTCAATAGGATTATATGAACTTAGAGAGTTGTATTGATGATTTTTATGATTATAATTCTATAAATAAATATTTGAAACGGCCGCGAATAATATTTATTGTAACATACAACCTGATACTGATCTGCAAATTGCAAAAAACGTAAGAAAATATTAATTTCGCGGGATACCCTGACGCTTTCACCTTAACATAAGTAGTTAATATACCTATTAGAAGTAGTTTTTCACAAATGTTCCTTCTGTGTGACGTGTGGACATGTTCTAAAATTGTGTTCGTCTTCTGTCCTCCGCTTTCTAAGGACCCTTCGGAGCCTAACCAGGTACCGCGCGCACGAACGCGAAATTAAATTGATTCCACATATTACAGAACTAAAGCCATAAGGAACCCACATCTTACATAAAACTTTTGTTTATTAACGTCATGAAGCCCATAATTGATTTCAATAAGACCATTACTGGGTACTTTTGACAAACACTGAGTGTCAAAGGAAAGAGAATGGCCCATTTCAAAATTTTGTAGTAGGGGTAAAGAATCGGCGAGCAACATCCGCCCTTGCTACCAGGCGCATTCTCCTACAGTTTGGTTTAACTTTAAATCAAGTACTTCTAACTGAACAGACAGCTGTGCTACTGGGGAGTTTGTTGCGCCATTTCTTCCCAGCTTAAGCGGTGAAGGGTGGGCGTTTTGGGGGACTGTCTTATGTAATTTTGACATTCGAAAATTGCTGATTCTCAACTTAGTCTAAATAAATGACTTTTAATTTTGATATGTTTTGAATTTGTGATTGATCAAGTCTGACAAAGATATCTGCTAAAAATGGTAATCCTGCACCTGGAAAATCTTCATGAATAAAAAAACGTCGCACTAACCCGACATTTAGACGTTACGGGCATTTGTAACTGTCACTTTGTTACTCAATTATTTAATTGTAAAGGAAAAAGAAATATTTACCTATATTTTAATGCTATTAATAATGATGTGGAATCAATTTATTTTGTTCACAGCTTTCTGTCCGTTTTTGTGTTGTGTTTTCCTCGTTATTGTTATATTGCACCCGTTGTTATGTAATTGCGCATTTTTACATCACTGTAGTTTCAGGAAAATAAAGAGAAAACCATAATTATAAACATGCTTGCCTGCAGCATTTTGGTCAATTAGTTTGCAATTTCTCAGGATATTATCATGCTTACCAGGTAAACTGCAAACATGCCAGCTAAAATAGAACAACAATATTACTTCAGAGCATTGATATATAAAAACCCAAGATGCACACTCAACGTCTAAAAAACGTCCGCAAAAAATGAGCGCAACATTCTAAATTGTGCGCTCATTTCAAATAGTCTCGCGTCGCTCGCGTCTGGAAGCAGTCGTTAAAAATGCCGAAGTGTTCTGTGAGAAATTGTAAAAATATTACGTCAAGAAGGTTAATAAAGGATGGGATATCGTATTTTCGGTAAGTAAAAAACTTATTGACTAGTTTTTGTTGTTTTTTATGACCGATTATAACAAGCAATGTGTGATTTTGATTTATTTTTTCTAAAAACTTCATTCAACGCTCAAAGTAAAATACGGCTAACTTCAATGGCTGCTTGTTCAATGTTAGAACAACGCATTACAGTCTCCTTTTTATTTTAGTCGCATTATAAAAAATGACTCTGTTCTAATAAGTAAGTCGATTTTTTTTTGTTTGTGTTTCTTTTTATTAATAAATTTATGTACTTTTGAACCTTTTTTGTATGTAGTTTTTGACAAATATAAATATTTACGTTACATAACGTGTAGGTCAGGATTTAGCCAATTTAACATTTTTCTAATGTTCGTAAATATTATGATGTATAACGATTAATTTATGGGCCAACTTATGAGTTCGCGACATGCGGCATGCTAAGGATAGACTGAAGTGTCGCGTAGTCTGTAGTCTGTAAGTGTCACATTATAAACTTAATGGAAACTTCTAATTTTTATATTTTAGTTTTCCTCGTGACCCAATACGATGTGGAGAATGGACATCAATCGTCAGCCAAAAAAGGCGAGAAGATTTTTTTAAGCCGAATAATTCAAGCGTCGTTCGTTCCGAGCATTTTTTGGAGGAAGATATGTATGTCACTTTAAAAGGCATAAAACGTCTTCGTAAAACGGCTGTTTTTTATATTTGAATAAACAATTTTAACAGTTATTATTTGTTTTTTTGATATACCCATACTGCCCTGCTAAGCACGAAGGCGGTATCTCAACTGGAGTAAGTTTCGAGAAAATTGACTTTTTGTCAATTGAAATTTAAGGAAATATGGAGATATAAAAAACTTCTTAGTGGTTTTTTTTTAATGTTTTAAATTAGATAGCGCTATTTCGCTTATACCATTAGATGCGAAATTGTTAAAGCTATTGAATGGTATAAAAAAAACTAAAAGGGTGGATCTCAGAGAAACCCCCTTTGGGCTTAGCAGGGCAGCATAGGCTACCCAAAAACATATTTATGCACAAATAAAAGTATATTTATGTGTTTAAAACACAATTTAACAAACTCTTATAATACTAACTAATAATGTAAGGTGAAAAAAAAAAAGTCATGTTCTACTCCACTCAATACCTTGTCCTACCGACCACGGTCGGTCGTAAAATTTTATTGCTTTAAGTACCTGCGTTGTAATAACAACTTTAAACAATTGGCGTAAGGTTGAACTTGCAATAATATATGCTTGTAGCTTATAGAAAGAGACAGAAATAGAGTTTCGGGACACTTTCGAGCGTTACTTTTATTCGACACTGTGCATCTTGGGTTTTTATATATCAATGCTTCAGAGCTAAAAAATAACGGAACAAAACACTATTCTATCTTCAACAACACCACCTGTAAATCCTGAAATTAATAATTAATCGCAATCCTAATCTTGAGCACGAATTCAACAGCTCGTTCGTACGATCTCCTATCCGCCTACCAGTATCTCAACATAGCAATCCCCATGGCAAAATGAACATAATTATTGAGTTTTGGCGCACGCAAGCTGTCATTTTTTATCTTTATTCAGTGACTCGCCTTCTCAAAGATTAAACATGCCAATGTAATACCAACATGGATCAGCGGGGTAATTGCGTAATACCAGCTCGTTGAAAAAACACACTGTTGGATTTTCAACTCTCGGTGCTAGCAGAGCGTTGAAAATCCAGTGCACGAAAAAAAAATTGCCGCGATTTTATTACGTCCATGCGAACATCGGCTTACAGAAGCGATGACTTTCATTTGGACAGCTCAACAACATTAATTGCGTTATTTACATTGTCGAGCAGACAAATTTTTCAAACATGAAGTAATAGATTAGCAATATACTTCAAAATCATTCAGATTTTGATTCAAAGCGTGTTACGAATTGGGTGCTGGTCGATCTAGATGTCAAAAAGGAACTCAGTATTGGTTATTAATTTCAGGCGTAAATATATGTTTATTCAGCAACCTTCTCTATCAAAATATAAATTAAATAACTTCCAACCACTTTTCCTAGGAGCGAAAACAATTCATTTGCGCGCAAGGCCCCACGGACACAACCGTCAACGATTTCTGGCGCATGATATGGGAACATGGTTTGGAGCTGATTGTGATGCTGACCAACCTTGAGGAGTACTCCAAGGTCAAGTGCTCAAAGTATTGGCCTGAGGAGCGGGCTTCGAGGGCGTTTGGAAATATTACTGTGCATCATGTTGGAGAGAAGAGGTAACTTAGTACATTTTGAAGACTGTTTCTTCCCAGCTAAAGCACTAGGAAGTGGTGAGGGGCGAGGGTTTTGGAGGACTGTCTGACTAAAAACTAATTTGAATAAAATACTTGTGATTTTGTATGCAAAAAGTGAATTTTAAGGGTTAGGGATGTGAGCCCTGGAATTAATAGATAAAAGCAGCACATAGAAAAGGCTTCTTTATACTTAAAAAAAAATCAAAATGGATGTATTTAAAACATGATGTAATTTGATGGAAATTAAATCTGTATATTCTTCGCTATTATTAAAAGTTTTTTTATTTGGTTTTAAGTTTAATAGAAAGCGAAGATCACGAATACGTTTTTTTTTTTTTTTAGAAACATTTGATAGTTCTGGAAATTGAATTCGTAAGAGTTTGTGAACAATAATTAATTGTTGATTAGTGTTACATGATGTTCAAATTAAATTTTATTGTTACAGATATTCAGACTACATAGTAAGAGAGTTGAAGATAACGAAACAGGCTACCAACTCAGATGGACAACCCATAGTTGAGAATAACGGCATCGCTAAAAGGAATGGAGGTATACTTTATTTATTTACTCATTTTTATTGGGTTTACACCCCAAGGTCGCCTCTGACTTACATTTGATGCAAATGAATAAATACGTTATAATATCATAATGTTGTGTAGAACTGCGATCTGACGAAAGAAAGAAATCCTCATCTCAACTAGCTGACCAACATCAGTGAAAAGAAAAAAAAAGTATTTATCTAAATAAGTTATTCGACTTTTCCGATACTAAACACTCACGATCTTGCAATCTGAAGAATACCGGCGCTGGCGCATATTTAAAATCTCTCCATCGACCTTTTACCACCTTTTTTTCTTCTAACCAATCCCTCTCTCCTAGACATAAAAGAAGCCTCAGACTCCAGCGCGCCCACATCTCCTCGCGAGGTGAAGGACAACGGCGAGTCGCGCGTCGTGCGCCAGTACCACTTCCTCATGTGGAAGGACTTCGCCGCGCCGGAGCATCCGCACTCCATACTCAAGTTTATTAAGGTAACATATAGCATATAATGTACAGACTTCTTGGGCATTTCTCACGCACAAAAGTAACTAAGACAATATTAATGGAAACCTCTATAACTACTGTAATAATGTTGTGCAGCGTGCCACATAGTTTCAATCAGATGGGTTGTTTGCTCACTTATAGAACTTGCGAGTAAACTAAGCTTGCAAAACACTCCAAAAAAACTGCTTAATTTTTTTTTAAAGTACACTTTTCGTACAAGATTAAAATAAGCATTTATGCTCACCATTTTCGCCATTTCAAACCTTTCATGTTTACCCGAAATCTCAACGAATTTTAAACCAAGCTTAATTTTGAATCATAATGTTAAGTTATTGTAAGGAGCTCGTGGCTAAGCACTAACAGCTGCAGGGGTCGATCCAGCAGGTTAAGCTACGCTTGCAGGGGTTGGTCCGTGGATGAGTGACCATTTCTACATTCCGAGACTCCGTGTCTCTGAAAGTACGTTAAGCCATTGGTCCCGAATGTCATTCGTGGATCTTCGACAGTCGTTACGGGTCGTCAGAAGCCCGAAAGTCTTACAACCAGTCTTAGAGGTATCGTATTACCTAGTTACTAGGTTGTGGAGGTCAGATAGGCGGCTCCATGTAAAATACTGGTATTCAGCTGCAACCGGTTAGACTGGAAGCCGACCCCAAAATAGTTGGGAAAAGGCTAGGCAGATTGATTGATTAGTAGGTTATTGTAATAATTTCTTAATTTTATTATTTATTCCTTTCAGAGGGTAAACGAAGCCTGGACAACCATGGTGGGCCGCCCAGTCGTAGTCCATTGCAGCGCTGGCGTCGGCCGTACTGGCACGCTAGTAGCACTTGACTGTCTACTGGAACAGCTGCGAGCCACAGGGCAAGTGGCTGTCTTCAACACTGTCGCTGAGCTGAGGAGGCAAAGGAACTTCTTGGTTCAGTCGCTGGTGAGTTTTTACACTTTTTACCTCTTATTAGTCTTTAGGAACAGAAAATTCAAATTAGAATTTTGGACTTTGACATTGACAAATCTTCTCTTTCTCGACACATCCGATGAAAAAGGAAATTTTTGTAACACAATCTGTTAAAATTCTTGTTTCCGGGTGAGGAGTTTCACGCAAGACAAATATAGTTTTATAGTGGTTTGGGTAACTGCTTTCGAAAAATACTCAAAACACACATTGTTGGCAGAAGGAATGTCCTATGGACGATAAAGTTCTGAAGTAGTGATTTCGTGCCGAAAAGGGTTAGCGTGGCGCAGGAACCCACTGGATGCGGGATGCCCAGAACTAGCTACTTTGGCCAGCGGTGGACGACTTTAAGCTCAATGACACGGTCTTTATTTATTTAAACTTTTCAAACTCAAAAAGGTACAAAGGCGGCTTTAATGCCTTAGGCATTCTCTACCAGTCAACCAAGGGTGGTGAAAAGATTGGATGGCAGGTGCTCTGTTTGAGAGGAACAAAGAAAAAAATATATCATTAGAAAAAAAAAATTGGTAGGAACAACAGTACATAAATAGGTTATAACTCTGGTTGGTGGTTTTTGTCCACAGAAACAATACGTATTCGTTTACCGCGCATTAGTAGAGTACGCACACTACGGCGACACAGAAATAAGCGCATCACGACTAAAGCCAGCTGTCGACAAGCTACGGAACACGCCCGACCACGCCGACAAGTGTCTTATGGAGATCGAGTTTGAGGTAAATATATTCACAGCCATATGTTTTTTTTTATCTTAAGGCCTATTTTTGTCTGCTAATTGCACGATAGAATATGCTTTACCGATTCAGCATTCTATGTATATTGAGTCGTAATGACAAGACTGCAGAACACAGCAAGACTATCAGCCATCGTCTTTGCCTATCAGGCCAAATTAAAAATGTGAAACTGACAGGCTTTGACAATAAAATATATATAAGAAAAACTGAAAACTAAAAAAAAATACTTCCAAAACCTTAAAAGTAAAAATACTTGCATAGAACATTGATCCGTAACGTAATATTAATAAAGAGTACAATCGCGTTTAAAACAATGAGGTGTCGGTAACGGTGTCGCGAGTTCAATTGTTTTTTTTCCCAACTCAAAAATGCCCAACGCGCCTAAAGAAGTTTTCACTTTAAAAAAGTTTTATTTCTTAAAATGACCAGGCCATTAAAAAGATTTTAGGTTGATGTAAAATCGACAAATGATTAAATATAGTTTTCTATGCAATAGTCTAGTCAGCTTTAGAAGCACACGTGCACACTTTTTTTCTACAATAACGTCGTAAGGATCCCTAACGTTATAATGTTGCAATGCTAGAAGGATTTTCGGCAGATTATCCCCACATAAGCCACTTTTAATTGAATCCATCTATTTTCCCTACAGAAAATGCTAAACAGTCCAGTAGCAGAGCCGCTCAAGTCGCAAGGAGCCGGCGCGGGCGAGGAGCTGCGCGCACGCAACAGAAGCCCCGACTGTCTCCCGTACGACAGGAACCGGGTCATACTCACGCCCATACCCGGAAGGGACTTCTCTACGTATATCAACGCCTCGTTTATTGAAGGTAAGCAGAGATAGGCTTTACTTACAGAATATTCAATCGATATTAGGTTTGTAGTCTTTTGTGTATTTGGTGGTTTAGGGAGCTCTTCAAAATAAACATAGCTCTAACGAAAAAAAAAATGATGATGTGGATACATTTAGTAACCTGTTCCGCTTAGCTATTTGTAAAGGATCTTAAAAAGACCGTCAAAGAAATCGACACGTGTTTCACCTCTCAACGAGGCATCCTCAGGATGACGATTGACTTGTCGCGAACTCGAACACGGCGTGTTGCCACGGCGTGTTGTATTTTATTTGTCTTTTTAAGACTCTTTAGAAATAGCTAAGCGGAACAGGTTACTAAATATATCCACATCATCATTTTATAATGGATTTCCGCAAGGTCACGCCTGAATCAATTAACTAGCTCTAACGACATTAATTAAGTTTATTACTTAATACAAACAATAAAAGGTTTAACACCGATTCCTGACGCGTGTGAGTTAATAGTTCTGCCTGCTCGATACGTCGTTTAGCGCGGACTGCCGAGGGCGACCGAGGGGCGACGAGCCGCTAGCTGCGCGGTTCGGCAAACCTCGTTCCTGTTCGGAGATATTATGTTGGCAAAGCGGCCGAAATGAAATTCTTTTTGGCTGTTTACTGCAAACAAGAACTTAATACCAATAGATCACTGCCACCTTTGGACATCTGCAATATCAGATACATAGCAAGAGTTTAGTTATCCCAGAAACATTGCGAAAATAAATTCAAGTGCCTATAATTACTTGTCGCAACACGTTAGGCGGCAGAGTTTTTTTTTTTTTTTTGTAGCTTCATAAAACTTAGGAATAAAACGTTTTTTTTCTGAAGATGTGCAACATTTGTTGATGGAGTGTGTTAAGAGCAAGGATGAAAGGGAGTCGTTGATCAATGAATTTAAATTGAACATTTTGGACGTGGGGCTAATTCAAAACATTTTAGCAAACCCTAGATCAGCGATTGCAAAAAGGTTATGTGGACTGGTGAAAGTAGTGCCTAGTCATTGAATGATTATTCTGTTACAGTTGTAGTGTTATATTTTAATTAATGTTAAATAGTTGATAAGGTACGATGGGGTTGGCATATCCGTATGGACAAAAACCCCCTGTTATTAATAAAGAATAAAAAAAAAACGTTTTTTCTCTTTCACAGCTTATGACAACTCAGAGGGGTTCATAATAACTCAAGATCCTCTACCAAACACTATCATGGACTTCTGGCGGATGGTGTCCGAACATAATGTTAGCACGATCGTTATGCTCAGTGAGGTATGTTACAAAAATTTCATTTTATCCGACTGAAAAGGAAGAGGTTCTCAATTGGAATGTTTGTTACGCAATGACTCCTCCGCAAATTATGATTTTTTTTGATGATCCTTTTTTTGTTAGGTCATATTTCAGTGGTTGTCCCTTTTAAATTTTATTAACTTTGCTTGGGTACTTTTTGAATTAGCTTCAATAATACGTATTTTTTCCCCACTTAGTTCATATGGATGTTATAAGTCGGTGGCAAAAAACGAATATTCTAAACCAAAGACAGCGACTTCTGAAATTTAAGTTATTTTTCACTTTGTAGTGTTTTTTTAAGCGTTTGTTATTTTTTTTTTTTTTGTAAAAAGTTTTTCATGTTCATTACACACGTGTACACTAAAATATGACGTAAAGTACTAGTAAGGCGGTTGGAAGCGAGATTGCTTGACTGCCCACCGAAATGAAATAATCCCATTTTAAACTTTAACTCTGCTAAATAAGGTTCCGTTTCATTAATATAAAATAATGATGAAACTCTTTCAATACTTTTTTCTTTCTAAAACCAACTTAGCTCAGGTTTTAATTACATATTTCTTTAATTTTCAGTAGTATGTATACAAAATGTTGCTAACCAAATTATTTCTATTATAGCTTGGCGACGGCAAATGTCCCCGGTACTGGGACGACGGCTCTATCCAGTACGAACACATCACGGTGCAGTATGAGGAGAGCGAGTCTTGTCCTTACTACACGAGGAGACAGTTCAGGGTCACCAACGATAAGGTAATACCATTAAATTCGGCTTTATTTTTTTATTTATTTTAATATTGCGATAGTGTATCTAAACCCTTGTCCTAACTTATTATAATTAAATTTTGTAACAAACAATACATTTGATGTGAATTCACTCAGAGAACAACAGAATAAGCTTATGAAGGACGATCCTTGAAGGCTACGGTCTGGGAATCAGACCAAGCAAACCAACTAAAGCTAGCAAATGGAAATCGCTATTAGGAACCAGTGTTCGCTCGCTTTCGCTAACTTCAACTTGACTAAATATTTATAGGGAAAGCAAATGATGGTTTATATTTTAGCCCGAAACACGCAGCTTTATTATTTACTATCAGCGCCCCGCGGTTTCACCCGCATAAGTACCGATCCCGTGGGAATATCAGGATAACAATAATCATATGTGTTAATCCAGGTTATAAACTATCTGTGTGCCAAATTTTATCCAAATTCGTTCAGTAATTTTTGCGTGAAAGAGTAACAAACATACATCCATCGTCACAAACTTTCGCATTTGTAATATTATAGTAGTATTTATAAAGCAAATAAAAAAACATGGCAACAGTAACCATAAAAATAACAGCGGGGTAATTTCCGAATTTATAAAGGCGTTATGACAATGATGTTTTGGCAGCGTGCTTCTAGCGAGGTGGTCTGTGAACATGCTCTTTGAGGGCGCGAAGCGAACTAACCGCGACTACACGACGTCTACACCGCGTTTTCGGATGCGCACATGTAACCTGAAGCCCTAGTGTGAGTTTCTTTTAACCATGGCCCTTCACTGGCCTTCACTGGTGAAGGGCCAATCGGAACGCCGAACGCAGTTATGCGTGAAGTCGAGATGCTTAAAAGAAACTCACACTAGAGCCTCTGCTTGCTTGCATGGCCTCGCTGATAACTCGCTCGCAAATCGCCATTGTGATCTCAGTTTCACACTGTCAAGAATACCTCTCATTTTCGTTCATTTTTGACAAGCTTTTGAAATTCTTTGTCGCTGAGATGAGATTCCTACTAGATTTTGAATGTTTTTAATAAAGGGAATTGACTTTTCGGTATGCATGACATTGACATAATATGAAAGTTATTGATATAATTGAAAAGAGAACAATAAAAAGTGTGTCTACTGGAGACCTAAATCACGAAACCCAACAGTTTGAATTACCTAGACCTGCACTGTTTATCTACGGAACGTCTATATGAAAAACGTAACTCATAGGGAAAAAGTTCAAGTTGCTTTGTGTTACGACGCTACATTTTGTATGAAATTTAAAACAAATATTTTGGCGTTCTAGAGCGGTGAAGTAATCTGCGTGCGACAGCTGCAGTACCAAGGCTGGCCCACAGCGCGCGGCCACGTGCCCGAGGTGACGCGCGGCCTGGCCGAGCTGGCCGACGCCGCCGCGCCCGCCGCGCCCCTGCTGCCGGGCACCATGCTGGTGCACTGCCAGTGAGTAGCACACTACGATACTGGCTTGGACAAAGGCATTTGATAATATGGAGAAAACAGGAAGACGCCTCATCATACGAGTTTGTAATCTCACACAAGCTGCAGCATACAAGTTTTCTCACGGTGTTTTCCTTCACTATAAAGTCATTGATATTGTCGGGGTACGAAGCAAAGGTCGGTGTTTTGAGGACAAATAAATGTTTATGTTCAACACTATTTATTGAATCACTCTCAAACTGTTCTTAATTAAATGTTGATAGAATGTTTGAATACACCCGGCTACGCGGTAGACAAAAGTGCACTAAATCTAATGTAAAATAATAAGTAAAAAGTAATATAAAATTAGGTCAACGCGACACGCCGATATTGCTAACTAAGGTGATCGGTTAAAACACCGAACAGATATAAAAATGAATCGAATTGAATAAGTCACTGGGACTTGCCAGATTTCTCCTGACCGTTAAGGCGGGGTTACCCGTATAAACGACGTTTTCTATTGTCTTTTATTCGTAGATAACACGGATTAAAATTTTGAAAAAAACATATTACATATTTCACACTTTGATCTATATATTTCAGCCGTGCGATACACGATTACTTGCACTTTACTGCATCCAATTAAATCGCAAAAACATGTCTAAATTATGTTCAAATATTTTTTTTATTTGAGTTATATTAGGCTTTGAATAATAAAACTTATACCATAATAAAGGTCGTAAAAAAAGTGATATAAACTGGCCAAAATAATATGAAATATGAGAATACCAATACCACTAATTCCAAAATCAAGCGTTTTCATCTTTTCATGCGCTCGCCCCGTGCCATTTAGTCCCGAGCGGAACGTGTTGGAGGTCGGACGTGTGCCAATTTTTGCAAGACCGCCACCCCCCGCTAAGTTTTATTACCGGCTGAGCCAAAAAACATATTGTAAATTATAATAGGTAACTAGGATTAGGATATCTGGATAAGGAATTGTGTTAGGTATTAGGATAGGTAATTATTATAGTTAAATTTTTTAATAGTTGTAAATAGTTAGTTTTTATTAGATACTTTTAGTTATATTTTTTTTTAAACAAAATGGGCAAAACTAAAAAAAAAATAGTTGTCATCACTGGATCTACGAAGGCTGAATACACAAAAAAAGGTAATTGAAAATATTATTATACACTACATTATATAAAGGTATTATATTTTACCTTACTAACGAATAGATTTACAAAACGCAAATATGTGTGTAAATCAGTTGAATTTCAACCCTATGAGAATGTGAATAAAGACGCCACGCGCGCAAAAATTATAGTGGTATATTTTTCTCGCTGAATAGATTTACCAACTGCATCAAGGTGTGTAAATAGGTGAATTTTAAACCTATATCGCAGTGCATAAAGCCGCCACACGCACTAATGTTGTAATGGTTTACTATTTTCAAATGTCAAATAGGTAGTTAGTTCATCCCGCGCTGAGTTGCTCCGGGTGGTTTTTAAAATGTTTATTAGCGTAGGTAGGTACTGTACAGTCGACCACACGTTGCGCGTCTGTGGTAAGTGATAAATAACACTATAATCTTGAGCTGGCCCAACGTACGGAGTTTCATTAGAATAAGAGACCAGTTTACACTGGTTTTGTTTCCACTGACATGACGTGCGGCCTACTGTACGTGTTTACGCGACTCGCAGGACAAACTGCATAAACGAAGTTGATAGGTAATAAAAAGGTACCTAGCGCCTGCGTAATATTTCAACAAGGTTACAAAGTCCTAATAAAATCTCAATATGTATAATAAGAGCCTTTGCCTAGTCTTATAATATTTGTTATTTACTGCTGATATGTCCGGTTTCACTTATCGTACATCTAAATAGGTAAATGCCTAAATAAAAGCGCGTATTTCCTACGTGAGAGTTGAAAATTCAACAGTGCAATAATATTTAGGCGTTCATTTAGAAGTAAGCTATGTATCCCACAGCCACCACAACACAACAAATAATAATATTTACACTTTTTTACACTCGTGCCATAGTGTAGAAATGTACAGTATGACCATTTCCTACAAAAATATTATTTATTATTTTCGGTAACGTTTAGGCACAAGCTCGTTTATGCGCAGTACTCTACTTACTAAAAACACTGTATCAAATTATGACAAATAAATAAATAAAAACTACATATATTTAGCTAGTTTGGCTATACACACGTTATCCAAGGCATAACTTTATTCAGTGTTTATTGGCAAGAGGAAAAGTATTTAGAAATTGTAAATTACATTTATCAGACTGTTTTTAATCGTTTTTGAGTAAATAAATATATTATTATTGTAATATATTTATTATTATTACTATAGGGTCTATGACATTTCTCGGGACCTTAGGGTCCCGGACCTTTGGAAGGCGTACGAGGGGCCGAAGCCAACTCGCAGAGGCCTGTTAGACGTTTTGAATGAAATTATTATTTTCATTTATTTCTTTTCAATACATATTATTTACATTTTTAAATATTCTTATAAAAATATAAAAATCATTAAAAAAAAACATTTAAAAATATAAAAAATAGTGGCCCATCGGCATCAGGAACAGGGTCCAAGATGCCGGTGGTCAGGGCTCTAGAGAGAGGAACCTCCTCACTATACGTGCCGTGTCTAGAAGTACTGCTTTCTGAATCAGGCCCTTGATCCAGCCACGCAATGAGAGCCTCCTGAGGTGTTGGTCGAGGCTCTTCGCTATCAGGCCATTAACGGTAACGATTATCGGTACAATGATTGCAGAGTCCACATCCCACATGTCGACAACCTCGTGTGCTAAGTCAAGATACTTGATTTTTTTATCTTTCTCAGCTTTCACGAGATTTTCGTCATGAGGGACAGCGATATCGACAATCATTGCACGGCGCTCTCGTCGATCTATCACCACTATATCAGGCTTATTGGCTACAATAGTCCTGTCAGTGATGATAGATCGATCCCAGTACAATGTGGTGTGACCATTTTCGAAAACTGGGTCGGGCACATACCTGTACTATGGTACTTCGGACTCTATAAGGTTGTACTGCAAGGCAAGTTGCTGGTGGATAATCCTAGCTACTAGATTGTGTCTATGCAAGTACTCGCTGTTAGCAAGACGAGAACAACCGGAAACAATATGTCGGATTGATTCACCGGGTTGGTGGCATGCCCGACAGATGTCAACCGTACCATCCTTGACAATGTATTTCCGATAATTATTCGTCATGATAACTTCATCCATAATCACACAGACAAAACTTCGGTTTCCCCGAAGAGGTCGCCAAAACGCAGCCAGGATACAGATGTCAAAAAGTCTACATCAGGCCCGTAGAGGGCCCGGAAAAAGCGTCCGTGTAGTTCTTTGCCCTGCCATATTTCCTTACGATCGTTAGTATCAAGTACTGTAGGTTTGCGCCAGTTCTCTTTTGCCAAGGAGAGCGGGGTGAGGCCCTTGTCCACTGCGACCACATCTCGGTGCATACCCACGTTGGTTTGAAGGAAATATTCCCTGAGACTGTAAATCTCGCGGTTGTGGAGGGTTTTAGCATTTAGGAAACCTGGACCCCCGCACTTCCGCGGGATGTACAGTCTCATCACTGATGACCGTGGGTGATGCATCCGATTTCCCGTCAGCAATGTGCGGACCTTCCTATCCAGAGCGTCAAGTTCCGTCTGAGTCCATTTGAGTATGCCGAAAGAATACATCAAGACCGGCATGACCCAACCGTTAAAGGCACGCACCTTATTTCCGCCTGATAAAAGGCTATTTAACACTTTATTCAGGCGGCCAAAGAAGCGTTCCTTCAACGATTGTTTCATGTCGGTAACATTGATGCCCAATGCTTCCGACATACCCAAGTACTTGTAGGTTTCGGTTGAGGAGAGGGATCTAAGGTGTATGGAATCCGCAAGTTGCGTTCCCACGGATTCCATAATCTCCCCTCGCTTTACATGCATGACTGCACATTTGTCCACACCAAATTCCATCCTGATGGCGCTACTGAATGTTTCTGTTATCTTCAGTAGCTCCATCAGTCGCAAATTGTTGGGGGCAAAGAGTTTTAAGTCATCCATGTAAAGGAGGTGAGAAATCACCTGACCACCCCTTCTCAACCGGTAGCCTAGATCTGAATCCTCCAGCAGTGTGCTTAGAGGATTCAAGGCTATGCAAAACCAAAGCGGACTCAAACTGTCGCCCTGGAATATTCCCCGTTCAATCCTGATCGGTTCATCGATTCCCCTGATCTGTCGACATCCTGGATAGAGAAGGACCGTTCTCCATTGCCGCATACATGACATCAGGAAGGTGCGCAGCGTTGCATCTATCTTGTACAACTCCAGCACCCTCATGAGCCATGTATGTGGCACCGAGTCATAGGCCTTCTTATAATCTATCCAACAAGTCGACAAATCCTTCCGGGATTTACGAACCTGTTGGCTGATGGTCATATCTATAAGGAGCAGCTCCTTAGTACCGCGGGACCCATTCTTACATCCATTCTGAGACACAGACATAATTAAGTTGTTGTTAATATGGTGTGAAATTTTTGCTCTAAGAATGGATGTAAGAACTTTATAGATCGTCGGTAAACATGTAATTGGTCTATAATTTTTAGGTTCCGCAGTACTGCCCGATTTATGGAGCAGGTGGGTAACTCCTGTTGTGAAGAACAGTGGTAGCGACCCAGTGTCTAAAGATGACTGGAATTGCGTGGCTAAGCAGGTATGTGACCTTTGTAGCCATTTAAGCCAGAAATTGTGCAGTCCGTCCGGTCCTGGAGATTTCCAGTTAGGTAACGGCCGGACTGCACGAGCCACATCCAGAGGAGTAATGCTAATGACCTCCATGTGTGGTATTGGATCACACGCCTGCTCAACAACACGCATCCAATCACCCTCAGTGTGACTGACAGGCACCGACCAAATGCTTTGCCAAAAAGCTTTCATGGCATCACTATTCGGTAGACGCGTGTCAGTCACACCTTGATTGGGAGTGGGCCGCTCCCATGTTCTGTATACCCACCTTTCATCGTTCTGGAACATGCGGTTCTGAGTGTACCGATCCACTCTTCGCCTGTACCGGCGGATACGGTTTGCCCGTGCATAAACTTTCTGCTTCAGGAAGTCGATGCGCTCTGTGACATGGGATACATATTCCCGGGGAGTAATACTAGTTCCCGAGAATGCCCGCCTCACAAAGCGCATCACCCTTGGGCGTGTATTGCCCTCCATGAAGCAGATGAGCTTCCCGATGAGTACCCTGGCCTCATTAATACGACACTCAATCCTACACTGCCAAGCTGGTGCGACGGGTTTTGGTCGTACAGATCAGTCAGTATTTGGGAATTTGACGCGCGCTATACGACATGCCGCAACAGCCGTGCAATACAAGATTGAGTGTGTATCGCAAAGGTTTGCACTGCTTTCAATAAAATTTGGTAACAGCGCATCCAGGGCACACACCAGTGCTCTGTTTCTTTTATTCATGGGCAAACGTGGTAGCCGTGGTCTAAGGTCGGGTGATGTGAACCGGTACTCACGAATCGCATCCTCCAGTGCACTCCTTAATTCCACATTGCATAGGTTATCTGCAGATATAGCCCTGCCGTCCTCCTCCTCTTCATGTTGGTTTGCTTGCAGTGGAACCGCGGCAGGCGCCTGCACGACATTCTGGGATGGGGGAGGGTTACTAGCAAAGCTATTCTGCATTTCCAAGCACAGCCGATCAAGTGTAGCGTTATCCAATCTGTGGTTGTGTTGAATGACGCGCACCTGATCCGATAATCGTTGGGCCGAGACGTTGATGGTAGGTTCAAGCACCTGAAACAGAGACAACATCCGACTTCGGTACGCTGTAAGGTTGACTCCTCCCTCGGTAGCCCCATAATATGCGCGCATCACATTTTCATTCATGGACTGGGTCCATCGTATGCGCGACACATTTCCACCGGCAGCGGGGAACCTGTTCGGGGCCTGTTGGCCTCGAGGTCCCAAGCCCGCTGGTGGCCGGCCTCTCCCCTGCCGACGTACAGGTGTTGGCGACGTCGGCGGGGAAAAATACTCGTCACTCGAGCTCGACGCAACTGCCGCGGCCGGTGTCGTCACAACGTTCACGGTGGGGTTGGGTATCGACGGCGGCGAGGCGGAGCTGAGCGACGAGTCCGGAGGTGGTGGGTGTGCTCGTCTCGTGGCTGATCTTGTCAACATTTTCTAGTTTTCATTCGTATAGATTTTTTCTTAAGTTTTATTGGAGGTGACATCTGTCATGTCACCTCCGTTACGGCAATTTTTGATTATAGATTTGTCTAGTCATTTTGATCTTTTTTTGGTTTATTTTAATTTGTGGGCGCTTTGTTTTTGGTTTCTGATATTACTGAAAACTGTGTCTAAATTAATTTAACTTTGAAAATTGCGAAAATATTTTTAAGATATGTTGACATTTGTGTTGCCAGAGTTATTTTTTTATTTAATTATTATTATTATATTTATTTTTAATTATTATTCATTAGGTTCAAGTTAATCAATACCTACCTAATCTATCTATAACCTTCAAAAATACATAATAGAAAAATAAAATAAAATAAACTTATATTAATCAATTCAAGTTGATCTACTGCATTGCTCTGTTATGTGACCCAACTTACTACCTACGCGAGGTCGTGAACTCATGAGCGGTGCGCTTGGCGCTCGCGTTTCCCGCGCATCGTAATTTGTTACGTATCGCTACTCGTTGCGGGGGCTGGGGTAAGCGTTGTATGCCTACTGCGCTCGGGCTCGGCCCGCCTTTTTTTTTTTTTTTTTTTTTTTTTTGAGGGTGGGAAATCATCAAATAACTTCTCCCGCTCTGGGCGGAGCGGGAGGGCGTGTCAGACTCTTACTGACTAAAACCCACCCGTGTTCCTTCGGCTGCCCTGTTGCCGGGGGCCACGATCTCCCTTTCGGTTTTCTTCGCAACCCCGGCAGGCATCGGCCCTAGTGGACCCCTTCGAATCTGCTGACATCTCTTTGAGGCGCGCGTGGAACACAACGCGCCGTCGACCCGGGCCTGGTCCTTATCGGACGGTGAGCCACCCATTGCTCACCGCCCGCAAGCCCGCGCCTACGGTGGCCGGAAATCGCCTCGCGATTCCCAACGCCCTGGGCGTCTCCTCCTGCGGCGGTTAGGGGCATGAGGGCGCGAAATTTGCCTCTCCCTCACGCGTTCCGCCTCCTCCTTCGCGAGCATTACCGCTTCGCAGAAGGAGGTGACGGCCTCCCATTTCCTCTCGCTCCGTACCATGGCCTGAACCAGGGCCGGACGCGAGAGATCACCGCCGCCGATCGCCTCCACGAGGACACGGCGATGCTCCGCCCAAGCTGGGCAGACCTCCACCGTATGCTCCACCGTGTCCTCCGGGCGATCCACCCGCCTTAAGGCAATCTTCCTAAGAATATGACATCTAGAATTATGAAAAAAATATAACGCAGCGCCTTCCTGTAGCTTAACCAACAGACCGTTTATGGCAGATTTATTTTTGGATTAGCTCCGCCTCACGGTTTCTCCCGCATAAGCCTCAATCCCCTGAGAATATCGAAATAGAAAAGAAAGAAAGAAAAAAAACGTTTATTTGCAGTAAACATGACGCAAAAAAAGTTTTAAATACATAAATGAGAAAAAGTTGGGGAAGCATGCGTCACATCCACGCAAATCGGCTATCGCTCAGCATTATGCTACGACCCTATGCAAGACAGAGCCCCAGCGCTGGTTTTCAGCGACAGCCGGCGCCGACGTAATGATGTCAACCGGTGCAGCAAACAAATATTTAGACGGTGTACCAGTACAGCGTACTTAAAGAAAAATAATTTATTAAAATTAAAATGTGATTCAATATATGAAATAGATGTAAAAAACAAAAAGAAATAGACATACATTATTTTAAGTTACGAGAATATCATCCTCAAAAAAGTTTTACGTTTCATATATTGGCAACATTTCGTCGCGTCTTATTTGGCGTGCACCCAACATGTACTAAATTGTGATGTAAAAAATAAAAAGTATTCAATGTTCTAAATCAGTTCATAGTCCACCTATGTGTCAAATTTAATCCAAATTCGTCCGTTCGTCTTTTAGCGTGAAAGCGTAACAAACAAACATACAAAAAATCAAATATTTTCTCTTTATCTTAATAGGTAATACGGGCTAGTATCCGCAAGTCCACGTCAAAGCGCGTATTTTGCGTACGGTGGTCTCTTTAAATTATAATAATATTACTTTAGATATAAAAAAAATACAGTGAACCCGGCGCATTGAATATCATTCTAAAAATAATTTAGCTTAACAAGACTGCTTCGCAAAACTCCTATGTTGTCTTGACTCACCGTTGATGTATTTTACAGATTCGGCACAGAAAGGTCGCCGCTATTCGTCGCGCTATGCACTTTGATCCGTGCGTTGCGCGTAGAACGACGCGTGGACGTGAGCGCGATCGCGCGCGCTGTCAGGTCGCAACGTGCGCGCACTATTGATACATTCGTAAGTATACACCTTTATTGTTCCACTAAAATATGAAGTAGGCACTTATTTAGTTTTACTACCCCTCCGTACAAAATGGTAACGATAATATCACAAGACCAGACAAGCGATAATGCCCCTTATTTGCAGTAGCTTATTTTCGATTCAATCGTTTTATGCTTGTTTCATACCTACTATACAGAGAGTTATGCAAGCCTAGCCGGATAAAAACTTTTTTCTGTGATGGTCTCTAGAGGCGGAAACTTACTTGTAACGTTTGTTTTTAATGTATCATTCGAGGCGAGCTTGGTTACAATACGGTGATACACAAGACGCGGCGAACGCTCGCTTCGAGCACCATTAAATTTTCGTTTTTCATCGTTTCAAAGGAATTCACGATACAGCCGACAGTCGAGTGAAAGTTCTAGTGCTCGCATTGAGCGAATCGGCTCGCTGCACTGACTACTGTAACGCGTTACAAAAACTAGATACATTACAAACACGTCACAAGTCAGTTCCCGCGTTAAAAGACCGCGATCCATCGCTTTTCATGAAGCAAGAGGGGGCCCAATAATAATAAATTTAAAACTCTGGCGTTGAAGCGTACGTTACTGGATTTTGGCAAATTTTATGGTTATATCACCATTTTTATTGCCACCCTACATCAGATTAGATATCGCATCTACTGATGTAATGCTTGACAAAGTCTTATAACGTATAACTTTTTTTTATAGAATAAACATTACCCCACACTAGGAATTAATGATTTGAATCGAAGAAAATTTGAATTGAAGAAAAAAATAATTTCTCCTGTATTGTGGGTGCGTTTACAAACATTTAAACTCACATACACAAACAGCCAGACCCGGAACAACTATTTGTAAGTCATACAATTCTTTGTTCCGTGCGGGAATCGAACCCGCGACACGCAGCGCAGCAGTCAATCGCTTAACTACTGCGCCAACCGTGCCGTCAATTCTTGACAACACCTGTCTTTCTTACTCCGCCTCAAACCAACTCAACTAGCTTATTTTTAATATTTTTTTAATATGACGTGTAAAAGTGATTCCGATATCCTATTTACAGAATAAACAATTTCATTTCATTTCATTTCATTTCTTGTTACAGTTACAGTACGAATTCCTATACCGTGCCATTCTAAACTACGCGGAGCTACACAATCTACTCGAAGACAGTTAAGCACAACTTGTTTATACCTTATCTTAGTACGTCCTAAGTCCACGCTTAGGGCTCCGCCTTCTAAAGGTCCTGTGAATAGATCTTGAATGTATATGACCTTTGGTTCTTCTGCCTAGGTATAGAGCTCTTTTGTAGAAAAACAAGTGATTTTGCACGAGGAAAGTATATTTGGAAGAGATATAGTGGAAAATGTACCAAATATTTAACGAAAAATTGAGAGGCTATTGAAAGCAATAACTTCGTGTTTCAATATGAGGCATTTGTATTTAAAAAAGTGATTTTTTCTTAGTTGTCGCATTTGGTAAACAAGTGTGGCATACTAATATTTAGATTTTGAGATTAATGTATTTGTTTTCGAAGCATTTTTTTTTAAATGTAAATCATACGTAATGTGCATGGTCATAGGTTCAAACCCAGGTAGACGCTTTACTTTGTATAAATAATTTCATCACCACTGTTGTCAAAACCTTGAAGGAAAACATTGTGAGGAAAGCGGCATGTCCTTGAATCAATAATTCGAAGAAATGTGACATCTACCAACCCGCACTGGGCCCGCGTGGTGGATTATAGCCCACTTCCTCTCAAAGAGAGGAGGCCTGTCCCAGCAGTGGGGTCATTATAAGCTGATTATGGTGTGTTCAAAGATCAAAAAGTATGATTGATACGAAAACTCATAATTTTGCTTCCGTGTTTGTTTACCAAATAAGACACTGTAGAAAAAATACACGATTTTGTATTCAAAAGAAAAGTATATGAAAGAGCTCTTCTGTAGATATTATATCAATGGTAAACTACGCCAACCCCTTGTCAGACGCTTTGCGTATTGAAGTGTCTTCTTATTTTATAAACGGCATGGACTATAAGGCCTATTACCATACGGGAGTATGGGACAATCCTCACCCGCCATCTTTTAGCAAACCAGGATTATTAGACAACCGGTTAACGTGACGTCATCCGCAAATATTTGACGAATTTGAGTGTTTCTAAGGGCGAATTTCACAACTGAAACTGAACGCGATCAGCTCACCCAAGACCTGTCAGTGTTATCATTGTTGTGGAATATACTGACAGCTCTGGATCAGGGTTTAGATATGCTGATCGCCTTCAGTTTCAGTGGTGAAATTCGTCCTAAGCGGGCACGGACGGCATCCCATTCAGTCGTTAAATAGATAGGTACAGAAATTCGGCTCCTTGCAGTAAGCAAAAACGCACGCACACGTAGACGCGCTTCACGTATAGCGAGTGCACTCGTGGCTGGCATTCATTTGAGATCGCCGTACGTTCGTGTCGCGATTTCGCTCGCTGTATGCGGCGACTTTTGGTTTCTATGTTATGACCCAGTTGTCTAATTTTCTTAATTGGCTATTAAGCGGAATCTATCGAACAATATACAGTTAAGACTAATTTTAAGTATACATTTTGTATATTTGGTGTTTTTATTTACAGAACTACATACCTATTTTTTTGACGGCGATTTGTAGAATTAAATCAACATGATCGATGTTTTTGAAGATTTATCAATCATGATTGGTAGTCTTTTAGATTGATCGATCGCCGTCAATTGTGTGAATGGTGATTGACAATGTGTCTAGGAATACTTTATGTATTAGACATAGTTTCAAACTATCCCTACTGCTCACTGTAGGTGCTTTTTATAAATTTTGGACAAGTTTATCTTGAGTACGAATTTATATATTTTATTTAATATTTTATTGGCATAGAAATTATTATGAAAGAAAATGTAGAGCAAAATTTCACGTTGAATTATGAAATATCAAAGATGAAAGGGTACTTTTAAATTTAAAAGAAAATGCTCAGTTTTAAATGATATGTTTTTTATGTTTGTTTGACAAGTATGTTTATATCCTAAAGAGTTGTATGTACTTTTATACACGTTCTAAAAGGCTTGTTTTAAGATAAAAGCATTGTAAATGTGTTCCTGTAATAATTCCTATGCTAATAAATAATAAGATTGTTTTTTGTTCAACGAAAAAATTTAATATACTTTTTATTAGTTTTTATGTTATTATTATTACTTTAAATATATGTACAAATGAATGATCACTACCTTTTTGTATCTCAATATTATTTCTAACTATACTTAGTAGATAGGTTTATAATGTTTATATTTAAAAAACGCTTCAGCTTGGACTAATTTACTCTAAAAAGTTACGATTTACTTATCATATGTTGACGAATCGTAATTTTTTACAGATGCGTATAAGTTTTCTGAATTATTATTTTGATTGTGACAGGGCTTTAAAACTGATTTAAAGATCGTATGTGAATTTGAATATCCAACGAGGAAAATATAAATTCGATTATGGTTAGTTGTGTATACAGCGTGTATCAGAAATGTCTTTTAAAGTCCAGACATAATCTTGGTCAGCCCATATGAGGGCCATGTAGATTAGTGTCTGACATGTTCTTTTGACGAAAGAACCACACAGATTTGAGTGGACCTGTCCAGTCAGTGCAAGCATTTGTCAGTATTCGTGTAGCTCAACTTAGAACTTAAGGAGCTCTACGACTAACGACACAACTATCCAAAATCGAATTTATATTATGAATATTAACAATTCTATAGAGAACGGCATGGTACGACAGAATGGCAAGCAGAAAACATTATGACGTGTTTATAATCACTAAATTCGATAACTCGAAAGATTTCCTATCGAGTCCCAAAATATTTCAGAAAACTCATATTAGCTACATTACACATGCCCCTAGTGATAGATCTGTCGTTATAACCTAATACCGTATATTTTTAATTATTATTAATTGTAATTATATTATTATTTTTGGTATAAATCATACCAAATTGAAATCGTGTCCAAAGAAAGGTGTATAAGAAGTAAAAATATCATGGAATAAATGTGAAAAATCTACGTATTTATTTTCATAATTAAAATTAAAAAATAGAGGCCATATTTGACTGCATTTTTAACGGTTTTAAGTTTTACGGTTAGTAATGCAAATTATATTTCGGTGTTTTTTAAAAACCTGAAAAATTTAACAGGAGGCCAAAATGATATCAAATTACCCCAAGTTAGCACAAATTTTTAATACAATTGAGGTGTGTTCGAACTTTGTGACGAGAATTATGACTACGTGTGTAAATACTCTTTGTACGTTTATAGCAAGCAATATGTTTATTTTCATATAAGGTTGTGTTGCGTTCACATAGAAAATGGAGATTTTATTCTTGCTCCTTGACACATTCTATGGAAAATAGGTGTAGCCGACAATAACTGTAATAATTTAATTCATGCATGACCGCCCACGATATGAAAATGGGCCCCCGATTTTGACCCCACTCTTACGAAAATAAATCTCAATAATTTGTTGTCCGTGTCAAATACTAATTATTTAGTCACAGCCAAAAAAAAATGTATTTTTACGCGTGGACTTGAGAACCTTCTCTTTTTTTGTTGATGAAAAAGCCAGATCCGATCCCAACACCCGTTATTTACAATTTCTATGTAAACACACCACAATCAACCGTCACAGCACCTCAGTGTAACATTTTCGATGTATTTACTATATTTTATTTCATTTACTTTAGTATGTGGGAGAGGGATGCCGTTAGTTCCGCACTGTACGACTGTCGAACTGTTTGTAATGTAGGCTAAGCTGTATATTTAGATTTTTTATGAGCTAAACAAAATATACAATGTTGATGTTGACTGTGGTTATATTTGTGATTACTGTTGGCATATTCATTTTGATTTTATCGACTTATATTGTTTTTTTTTTTTTTTCTTTATAAACTTAATATTTTTATTTAAAAAAAGCCTTATTAAGGATCTCATCCTAAGTTAAAGCCAGTTTCGCCTGATATTGTACAAAAAAAAAGAAAACTTGAATTTTCGTCTAGTTTTTAGACAGAAAGTCGGTTCGAATTTGCCTTTAATTTTAGACTAAATTAAAATGTAAATTGCTCTCATGTAATTTATTTTTCGGATTTGTCGTCGCGTTATCGCTCCGTAGACGTTACGTTAGTCTAGCGTAGACGTGGTTATATCGAAACCAACGTCGCGTTGGCGCAGCGTATACGCTCGACGAAAGCCTATGCGCAAATGGTGCCGAATTGTTTCGAAAACCATATTATTTTCCTTTTTATACAAATATAAAACTTTTCTGTAAAATTAAAATGAATATGCGAATAGTACGTATCGTCCACTGATATCAATAATGCGTGATGAAGGATGCTGCCGAACACTCGGATGACTGAGACACACAGAGATGGTTCTGTAGGTACAGACGAAGTTTCATCTTCATTTTAGCTGTTGAGGCCTATCGCCACGTCCTAGATGCTCAAAGTTGGCGCAAATACTATAGTTTTTAGTAGACTAGCTTTTTTTACCTGCGGTTTTGCCCGCGTGGACGTTGGAAATTATCCCACGGGAACGTACAATGGAGATAAAAAGTATCCTCAGTCCTACCACAGGTCATGGTCTACCCATGTGCCAAATTTTATCCAAATCAGTTCAGCCGTTTTAGCGTGAAAGCGTAACAAACAAATAAACTCATTTTTGCATGTATAATATTAGTTAGGATGTTTAAGTAACATAGCCGTTTTGACACGAACCTTGTTAAAAAAGCAGACTGTGCCACCAAATTGTGAAAGGGTTTGTATCGGCTCCAATATCACAAAAAAGCACATTTTCCTAACCCGTCGTTTACAGCAATTTTGAACATCGACATCTTTTTTGGTCACTAGAAGGCTGTATGTGTACTGTAGCGGAGCGGAGAAATTTGCCGATATTAACCAATAGAATCTAAACTTCGCTTTAGAGCTCCGCTCCTTAGGCTGCTTATCCACTGGAGCGGAGCTCTGAAGCGGAATTTAGATTCTATTTGTTGTTATTGGCACATTTCTGCGCTCCGATGCCTCTCCCCGCTCCAGTTGACAGACAGCCTTAATATTGGAAAAATTCTCCACTCCGCTGCCTCGCTCCGCTCCAGTCAGGACAGACAGCCTAATGCCCCATTTCCCCATTGTAAGCTGACCTTCCCCTAATCTGAAAACTGCAATAATTACGCGCCTAATTACTTCTAAATACTTTACTCGTATCATATTTTATTAATATTTAAAAAACAAAGAGCTTCCGTGACATTTACTTTAATAAACTCTTCAAATCAATTCAAAATGCTTGTACTAGAAAATAAGTTCGTCATAATCATTTAACGATCATATCAATTCATCCTCGGTCAACATTACTGAATACTCTTAATTTCTTTTTTAGATTTAGAATCTCAATCTTTTAATAAGTATCATTAAAAGATCATATTCATAACTTTTTATATTCCTTTTTATCAAAAAATACCATTTTTCTACCACATGGAACCATCTCTGTCTAAAGTATTGTACTAAGGGGACTTGCACAGTATTCCAATGCTTGTAATCCTCTACAGTTTTGTATTTACAAATCTGAAGATAATATTATAAGTACACAGTTCTTAACATTATATTAATTAACTCTACAAAGGCTATGAACCCAAAATTATGACGTTTGAATGACCAAGAGATGGAAAAGTTGCATAGTAATAATGCAATATAATTGACTGAAATTAATCTTGAATAATAACTAAAATATGTATTTAAAAGTATGACTTTGAACGATTCAGTATTTTTTCATAATTATATTTTCATCAAGGTTATTTTTTGTCAGTACTATTTCATCACAAAAGGAAGTGTAAAAGCCTCTTTCATAATGACCAGATATACACTATTTATCAGATTAGTTAATACATAAATCTATTAGTCAAAATTAGTTTGAATTTATCTGCCAAATAACTTCTTGAGTGCTAAAACTGGACATAAAGTTAGTCATTCAAACGTAAACTCACCGTGATGCGATCTCTCTCAATATTGTGTTCAATATTATAATTATTTAAGTTTTCATAACTTAGGAGTACGTGCGGGTCCCGAGAGCGACTGAAAACGGTGTGTTTTTTTAGCTTTTTTATATAAAAAAAACCCGTAGGAATGTTAATACATTTTTTTATAAACAAAACTTAGATTGTAAGGTAGGCTAGACATAATCAGATGTGCGACGATTGATGCAAGAAGGATTTATTAAAATGTACATAAAATAAAAACCCCAAAACCTTCATTGTACAGATGTGTTAATAGTTTTAAAATAGAATAGATATACACAAGCCTAAACACCACGTATGTAATCTGTAACCTGCACTTTAGCAATAGTATTGATGTGTCCTAAAACAATACACACCTGCCAACATGTACCCACATAAGTCTACAAATGAATACTTGTTTTCAACAATTTTAAATGAGTTCACAAAAACATATCTTGTATTGTTAACTATTTTGTTCTCCATTTTGACAACTTTTATATACAACTAGTCTTTACAACTTGTGGTGTAAACTATAAATGAAAACAGTTGACGTGTAAACGCGGGGTTAGTTCTATAGAGCTCTGCTTTAAGCCTGAATGCTCAACAATAACTGCCAAGACTTAGTATACTCTTATTCAACCTCTGACCATCCCATATCTGGCCATTATTTTATGCTCAAGCTTCAAACAAAGCTCTTAGAACGACCACAGCATGACTTTAAAATTAAAGGCAATATTGCACATGTAAAAATTCTCATGAATTTAAAACAATAGGATCATCTCTGAAACCCCAAAAAAGCATCTGTTTTATACACATTTAGTAAGTATTGCATTTCTGTATGATATAGCAGATGCATATTCGATATTTCAGAGTTGATCCCATGATAATCGTGTATAATCTTGAGTACTTTAAAACCATAAAATATTGCAAATGAATTCAAAGTCAGCCCGTATAGATCTATCAGTGTTCAAAGACTAGAGGGGAAAACGGATCTTAAACCTATTAGAATTAAATAAATGTGTGTTTGAAATAGGAAGAAATTATAGTATTTAAAATGGTCAAAAATCCTTCCTTGCATCAACCGTTGTATGAACAAACTCCATTTTGGAGAGCGAAATTTAATATAAAAACATGAATACAAGCTCAGACCGCTTCTACATAGTGTAATTGTACGCTTTTCATATTAAACGGGCTTACACGCGGTAACAGGAGGCACTGGGTTATAAAAAATGAAAAAAAAAAATGTAATGTTTGACGAATAATGTCATCATTTATTGACTGAATAAAATATTTGATTGATGGTAGGAGAATCTGCCAATGACTCGAGTTTATTTACTATAACAACAGCTGCCTCTTGTTATTAAAATACTATAAAGTAATATTCTGTTGATTGTAATTTCATAGTTATTTAGTAAACAAAATAAAAATAAAAAAACATTATTTTCCTATCTAAATCGTACTGCACTATACAGAAGACATTACAAGAAGAAAAAAATAATCAAAATTATTTTTCAAAATTGAGTGTTATTCTCAAGATTGTGTGCGAAGGCAATCTTGTTATTTTGTAAATATAACGTATGTTATTTACCTGCGGACCCTTTTGTAACCGGTTCAATGACATTTAGACGTTTATTTAATTGTAGCGAAGCATTGGCGGTTGTAAAACTGATTTAATATTAAATTTAATTTTGTTTTTATTTTTGTAAATAGATAAGCAAGTCATGTAATACAATATTTTTGAAAATATACCAATATTTAGAAGATATGGCTTTTATTTCTCAATAATAATAATTAAAACAAAATTCGATATGCATTTTCGTCATAGGGAATATGATAAATGATTCGTAAATCGTAATGTGTTACTTGTGTTCGCGGAAGATCTTGTCAATATGTCTGAAGATGTCTGAGATGAGCGTATGATTGTCGAGTGTTTAGCGTTTGTGTCTTTAACTAATGTGATTGGCCTTGGCCATTTCATGTTAAAATAAATAAGGTAAAATTCCATCTAGAAACAACAGTAAGATTCCAATCATATTAGTAGAGAAACGACTGACATGTTAGTCTAGTGGTTGTAAGTGGTACTGTTGAGGTCCTGGGTTCAATTCCCAGGTCGGGCAGTGTTATTTAGGTTTTGCGCCAGGTTTTTTTCAGTAGCAGCCCGGAATGTGGATCTATGCTCGGTTGATGGCAATAGACTCGACGCCTATTACTGTTACATGGGACTTTATATAACTAGCAAAATGTGGGTGTACTATGGTTACACGTTTGCCTAACCCTTCGGGGATTACAGGTGTAATGTTATTAGTAAAGAACTTGAAACTCCATAGACAATAATAGACATACGTACTTAAAATAAACACGTCTTTTTCTCATGGAGATAAGTACGCAGAAACTAAAGACCACCACTGGCTATACGAACCAACATAACCGTATCATCTATGTATATTGTATACCTATACAACTTGTACAAGTATCATCGCATGGATAGCAGAACTTTCGGGAAAGTTCGATACGTTAGCGATACGTCATGTAAGTGTGCAGTATTCGATAACGTTCTAAAAGGGCTGCGCCCCTTCCTACTACTTTTTAACTGCTGCTACTCCCCGCTAGATGGCACTGTTAACAAAACAAACTTTTATTTCTGTAATTATTAATAAATAATTAAAAAGCGATTTGTAGAAAGTTCTCAATACGTCCATATTATCAGTCATTATCGGTAGGTAATTATTGTGCATTATAATGTAATCAAATTCCGAATAACCAATAATAATGCATGTATGATTATTGGCCCAATCAGAGAGCATTTCGTCAATGTTTTGAAGATAACAAACATCAACAAACGTGGTTATTTTTAGTACAAGCACGTCTGCAATCTCAGTAGAGAATTCCAGAATGATCCACTCTCCGCTAGATGTCAGGGCACGTATATAAACACGGGCATTGCGCCGACTGTCAGTGAATTCATTCTAGTAATCACATTGAACACATCAAAGAAAACTTCGAAGAAATACTAAAAATACACGTGAAAATGAAGACTTTCAGCGGATTCTCGAACTTCCTGACCATCGCAATTATATTCTTCAGCTTCGGAACAAGATGCGTATTGGCAGAAGAAAAATGTGCTCAAACTTCTCATCGTCAAAATCGAGGGTTAAACAAACTGTTTGACCAATCTTTCGGCTTGGGGCTGACTACCAACGATTTCCTGACATCCATGATGTCACCTTGGACACTGCATGATTACTTCAGACCTTGGAGGCACCTGGCGCAGCTGACCAAAGACCTGGGATCAACCATCAAAACTGACAAAGATAAGTTCCAAATCAACCTTGATGTCCAGCACTTTTCACCTGAAGAAATATCTGTGAAGACTGTTGATGGGTACGTGGTTATTGAAGCTAAGCATGAGGAGAAAGAAGATGAACATGGATATGTGTCTCGTCAGTTTTTGAGAAGATACGCTCTGCCAGAAGGCACTGAATCAGAGGAGGTGATTTCTGAGCTCTCCAGTGACGGTATCCTGACGGTTTCTGCGCCTAGAAAAGTGAAGCCTGTGAAAGGTGAAAGAGTGGTGCCTATTACTCAAACTGGGCCAGTTCGTAGAGAACTTAAAGATACCAAGGAAGAGGTAGAAGGGTCGTGTCAAGCCAATGATCAACAATCCTGTACGACAGCGTAACTAAGATTCTCCCATGTGGTTCCTTTACTTATCACTTTTATTCACTAATCAAATTAGGGCTATATTTTTCAAAAGTGATGATTGTGATTACTTCAATAAATAAAATGATTAGAACTCTGATCGAATTGTTTAATTTTATCCATTATATGCTGCTAATTCAGTAATTCAGCTGTAGATTTAGAATCATCAGCTTCGACAATCGCCTTTAATTCGTCATTGTCGACTAAAGTTTTCGGTCGACCACAAGATTCATTTCTTAGGTCGAAATTTCCAGAACGGAAGCGGGCAAACCAATAACGGTTAGTGCGATCGTTAGTAGTGTTCGCTCCGTATATACCGTCAAACGGGGTGAATAGGCACAGAATTGAACTTTGAGTAAATTTATCACCAATCATGCCTGAAAATACTATATTGATTTTGGTATCACAACTTGAGTCACATCCTGAAGATTCTTAAAGACTTCACACTAAATCATTTAAATCAGCTAGTTTTACATAGTTTTTCAAATTATAGGTCATCCCTATTTAAACACGAAATGGGGTTAATAGGGACGGTGATTGGCATTATAGGGAAAAACCGTCAGGGCTGTCACAATTTTGGTAATATATGTAAGTAGGTACTTACCTAGATAATAATTTAGTATTACAAGTGAAATATGGTAAGTAGATATGTAGTGTAGGTATTTACACTTTGAATAAAAACAAGTAATTTAAGAACATATACTTTATATATTAAAATAAATAATTTTATTACAATGGAAATGACTCAGTCTGCCATATAATCACATTTTTTTTTATCTTCTTACTTTCTTTATATTAAAATCGGAATATTGGTTATATAAACTAAAAAAAGGCTATAAATTAAAAATGTTAAAAATTTCTTCGCAAATAGTCATTTAAATTACTTCATAAATCAAGTGGCAGCCCTGTTCCTATAGTCCCTTTATTGTCTCTTGACATACGGCATCGTCCCTATTTATTAAATATCCCGTCTCTATTGACCCCCCAGCCGTACTTAAAAACTCCCGACGCGTACCGAAACACCTCTTAGTGTGTTCATAAATTATTAGTCATAATAAAATATAATTTTACAATTTAAAAAGTCTTTCAATTGTACTTAAATTACGATATACAGATTCCTGCATAAACACGAACCTTGCAGATAGTTGTTTTGATACCAATTTAAGCACAATAACAATTTAATTTGATAAAAATAAAGGCATTTCATCCAGTTATTTCAAACAAGCAACTTCAGAATGTTGTTTTGACAATTTATTTCCAACTTTATGTCAAATAAGTGTTACCAGTTCAAAAAGTAACTATTCTACCATACATTCTTGCCATTTTATAGGCTATGGTTAGTAGATTTTCAGAGTTACTACCACGATTATTTCAATCCCGATTTTTTCCCTATTCACCCCTTGATTCCTATTCACCCCGTTTGACGGTACGTCGTCAATGTTGCGTGCCGCTTTTGCCGCTTTGCTGCCATGACGACGGTACTCATACTCCATAATCACTCGAATTTTTAACGTATCCATGATGACGAAAAAGGTACAAATGCGATGAAAACAGAACGCTAACCATTAATCAAACGACTAATTTAAAAAAAAGAATTCAATTTTTATAAAATAAAAATAATTTAAACTTAGAATTCTTAGCGAAAAAAGAAAAAAATTGGACTTGAAATAGCCAGTACGGCAGAACGGGAATTTCATAGGTAAAGACCTATTATTTCACAGTCTGGGCGCAGCCGCGCAGTTCGACTGTTAAAGTAGATTATCCTGAGTAGTTCAAAACAAAAATGTATGGGATACAGTAATTTGTGTCCGCCCGAGATGCGTCACAGTACGGCCCTAGGACGACGAAATTAGGTGAGAATTTACAAGACGGTCAAGGATAAGGTGTCGACAAAAGCTATCGTCAATGGAAGTCGAGCAGACTAAGCAACATGTTTGTAAGTACATCTAGGTACATCTCTAGTTATTTGCTACAACTGCAGTGTGAAGACCCACTTCAGAGAAAAGTGTCCCAACTAGAGGCAAGGGAAAAAGTACTTTCGTTGCAACAAATTTGGCCATATCACACCCGATTGTTCAACAAGGTCCGGGGCATGACGGAAGCACAAAATCAGCTAATAATAGTTACGACATCATACCGAGGCGAAGAATCAAACCCGGGTACGAGTGGAAGCCGAAAGGTTGGTGCCATCGATCGAATGCAAAATGGAGTCGTTTGCAGCAACTGCAGAGGGCGCTACGATCGAGAACGATGAAACAAACCATGGAGATAGTAAAAACACGGAGGCGCCGCGATATTCTATACATAAGTTTGCTTATACAAATATGGGTGAAAAACGAACTAGAATGTGAAATATCGTGTTATTTCACTCTTTCTAATGTGGTAATCGTAATTGATAAAAGAGACAACAATATTTCAGTTGTTCCTCATAATGGCAACATTTTGTTGAGACGTAGTAACAGTTGTAGGTAAGTGCCATATCCGCCATAATATGCGACAAGTTCATGGTAGTTCTGCTGTCAAGTGGTTGTTTATTTTTTGTTTTATTGAGATTTGTGAGAAAATTACGTGGAGTTTTCCTTTAAAACTACACATATACGTTGGAAAACACCAATTCAACATGCCTGTGTGTTGTATTGTGAAGTGTGGTGCAAGAAAGAAGGAAAATCAACCTCAATTATCTTTGCACAGGTTAGTAGCCGGTTTTCATGCAATAGTACATTAAGTGATAAACTTTCGATGAAAAAATTGCTAGGCGATCATTAAATACGGCTTAAATTTTAATATATGGGTTTATTTCCGTCCAACAGACCTTTTTATTATTTCATAATTTCATTCGTTTGTTTACAATGATATGTCATGGTGGAATAGTGTTGTACCGTTTCCGTAATAGTTTCTGATACTAGTTCCTTCGCTGCGCTGAAATGATATTGCTAGGTCCGGCCCGTGGTTTACAGCAAACTGTACTCTTTGGTTCATAGCACCGAGAGACCGTTCCGCAGAGTTTTATGTAGTGTATACGATTTTTTTGTTGAAGTTTTTAAGATGAACAATACTGTAGAACATACATTTTATGTAACTTTTATGATTTCCGCGGCGCACGCTAATAAAGTTCCCAGTCCGCATGATTTTATCCGACATCTTCAACAATAATCGTCAAATTTCAGCCAATTTACACAAAACCTTAATGAATTATACACTAAAACCTTCCGCATGAATCACTCCGTCCATTAGTGAAAATTGATTGAAAATCCGTTTAGCAGTGTTTGAGTTTTTCGCGTTCAGACAGACAGAAAAATAGACAGACGCGGCGGTGGACTTTGTTTTATAATATGTAAGGATGTTTATTATTTCGAATGTTCATTTATGATAAAATTGTTAAAAATTTAATTCACTAATGCCCGTTTTCACCGACAGCTAAGTGACACTTAAATGAATACCTAAATAAAACTGCACTGTTGGATTTTCAACTCTCAGCGGTGAGTCTACCGTTCAAAATCCAACAGTGAACTTTTATTAGGTATTCATTTAAGTGTCACTTAGTGAAGGTGAAAACAGGCATAAGACTTGCATGCTCGCTCGATACTAAATATTTGGCTTTGTTTAAACGTTCACTTGCGAAACATTAGGTTTGTGTTACAAATATTTGTGAAAACTTTATTTGCTAAGTAATAATTCTATAAATGAAATTATAATTATGCGGAAAATTGTTTGGGAAGTGATAAATTGTCAATACTCGTTTTTTTCTGTCACAACGGCCTATTAGCTAATATTTTTTTTAATATGATTCAACCGTGATATCTAGTAAGATTCGTAATACTATTACGTACTAGTATCGATACTCGAAATAGTAACACTATGTTCCCTGAATGACACAACACTAGCATTGGCAGCCATTTTATGAGACATTTTGAGTTGTAGGTATGCACCTTTTTTTTGTAGGTATTTCCAGTCCATACTTTTTTTTTTTTTTTTTTTTTTATTATGGCTTCGCACGGTTTGTGCATTAGCCAATGTCATGTATTTTTTATTATTATTTTTTTTTTAATCGAAGAGACAAAGTTGGGGAAACAAAATTATTAATTATATTAGAACGGAATTTAGGATAGGACGGATATAGGATCAGTATAAGGAAAAGGATGAATCGAAGGAGTGAATAATGAGCAAATTACAATAACGAATATTTACAACTTAATATTATTTAAGGTAATGAATGAGACTATACATTTATATACCGGAAAGCTATTTGTACAAAGTAAGGAAAGTATTGAAGTAGGAAAATGAGTACCAAGGGACAAGAGATTACTAAGAAAAGAAGAACGGTCGTATAAGGGACAGGAGAAAAAAATATGATTTAAGTCGCCTACGTCTGTGCCACACGAGCAAATGGGGTCGTCGATGATATGAAGTTTGGCAAGATGGGCTGGAGAGCAAACATGACCCAGTCTCATCCGTATAAGAACGGAGGTCTCCATCTTGCCAAACTTTGCCCTGCCAAACCACGGTTTTTCCGGAACGTCGGGCTGAATAGTTGAAAAATAACGGCCCTTTGATTTGCTTCCGATACCCCAGGCTACCTTCCAGGTATCCCGGAGAAAAATCTTTGGTAATGTCACAAGGTCAGTACTAAAATTCTGATATGGAACTAAGTCCCCACACTGCACTGCATCACCGGCAATTGTATCTGCCACTTCATTGCCGTGGATTCCAGCATGGGCCGGGATCCACGCAAATTGTAGTGTATTACCTTCAGAAATGGTTCTGAACGCAAATTCTCTTATTAAATAGACTATAGGACACTGCGATTTGTGTTCGAAAGGGGATTTATTGATGGCTAGAAGAGCACTTTGAGAATCTGTGAAAATAATAGTTTTCTTGAGCTTTAGAACCCGAATATATTCAATAGCTTTTAAAATGCCGAAACATTCCCCCGTAAAGACAGAAGTCTCCGGAGGTAATTTTATTTTTTGTACGATGTTGTATTGGGAATGGTAAGTCCCTATCCCAACACAACCTCTCGGAGAACGCTTGGCAGCATCCGTAAATATGTGATGGTACTCTATGTGTTCAGCCAAAAAATGATTAAAACTTAAATTGCAATCGGGACCTGGTTTACTTACACAGTATTTAATGGTGGGGCTGAATTGTAAACTCTCGTAACTACTGCTAAATAGGGGAAGTTTATTGGAACGGTGAATAGGAGAAGAAAGGGAGAGGATTTTTTTATAGCTTACAACTAAACAAGGATCACGTTTATGGGACCAGTAATCTGAAGATTCAATCTGCAATACTAAAGAGTCCAGTTTAGGAATGAGAGGATGAGTTGAGAACTGAAGAATCCGGAACAAATATTTGTCAGATAGAAATTGTCTTCTAAGGTATAAAGGAGCTTCTCCGCATTCTACTTGGAGTGCATTAATGGGACTAGACTTCATGGCTCCGGAAATTATGCGCAAAGCTTTAGACTGAATGCGATCCAATTTTTTTAAAGCCATAGCACTACAAGGTTCTAGAACGAACAATCCATAATCCAGGGTGCTTCTGATGATTGCATTGTAAATAAGTTTCAAAGAAAATGGATGTGCACCCCACCACACACCAGATAGGCATCTAAGCATGTTTAGGTGATTTTCACATTTGTTAACAATATAATCACTATGAGGAACACTACTTAATTTACAATCTAGTATTATACCTAGATATCTGAAATTATCTTTAACTGGAATACGTATTCCCATATAAAAGATGTTTACTAAGGGAATATTTCTCTTTCGGGTGAACAAAACAGCTGCGCTTTTAGACGTAGATAAATCCAAACCATTCAGATGTAACCATGACTCCAAAGTAGATAAAGCTGAATTGATAGCATAGCTAGCTTGTTCAACAGATTGGCTTGAAGAATACAATACTAAATCATCGGCATATTGAAGAACCTTAACTTGGTTAGCTAAGGAGGAGTCTAAATCAAAAGTGTAAATATTGTATAGGAGGGGGCTGAGCACTGAACCCTGTGGGAGACCTCTCCATACAAGATGAGGTACCTCATGATCTCCTATTATCATAATAACAGAGCGATCATTCAGGATTCTAATAATGAAATTCGACAAATTCAATGGAACTTGTAGGGCTTTTAATTTATTTTGTAAAACTGATAATACAACATTATCGTAAGCTGCATTAATATCAAGGAAAACTGCAATGGTCGAATGGTTATTAGAGAAGGATAGCCGAATATCGGATGTTAAAATACTTAAACAGTCAGTTGTACTTTTACCTTTTCTAAAGCCATATTGTGAATCTGCCAAAAGACCCTTACTTTCAACATACCATTCAAGGCGATTTTTAATTAGGTGCTCCGCTAATTTCATCAGAATTGAAGATAAAACTATGGGACGGTATGAAGAAGCATCAGATGGAGTTTTATTTGGTTTAAGGAATGGCAACACCATTTGACGTTTCCATTCATCAGGGATGTTACCTGTATACATAATCGAATTAATAAGCTCTAAATAGTAACCGAGGACGACATCATTTAAATTAGCAAAAAAGGAATACGGGATGCCATCAATGCCTGGTGCAGAATCCTTAGTTTTATGGATAACACCTTTTAATTCAGTGAGAGTGAATGGGAGATCTAGCGTCGTATGAGTGTCTTGGTTACTAGTTACAAGAGACAGGTTAAGGTTAGTAGCCTCAGGAACCCAAGGCGGAGCTAATTTGTCTAAAAATTCATTGGCTAAAGAATCCGGAATAGGAGAAGGGTCTTTATAAATGGACCTAAATCTACGAATATTGCGCCAGACGATCGTAGGGTGAGTATTCGGTGAAATTGATGTGCAAAAGTTACGCCAAGATTCAAATTTTTTCTTCTTAAAAAGTTTATAAGTTTCGTTAATTATGTTAGTAACGATTTCAAAATTACTATCAGACATATCGAGGTTATAATTGTATTCAGCCTCTTTACGTTTGTAAACCATTTCTGTGCATTCAGGGTCCCACCATGGAGGCGAGGGAATTGTATTAATATTGTTATTTTTTACAGGAAAAACTTCATCTGCTGCTGCAATTAATATGAGCGCTAAAGCTTCCGCACAACTGTTTTCACTGCCATCTGAAATAACAGGCAAGGAGCAAAGCTTGCTGTCAACAATGTTTCTAAATTTGTCCCAGTCATTATTATTTCTATTAGGTAGCTTATATTTTAATGTTGATCTCCTTAATGGTGCATTTCGTTTAGAAAGAGGATAAGAAATAACTATTGGAAAATGATCACTACCATAAGTAGAGGTCAGAGTATGCCAAGTTAGTGAAGAGGCTAAGTTTGGAGAACAGATAGAAAGGTCAATTGCACTTTGGTTCTGATTGGGATCTGAACGACGTGTGACAGCTCCTGTGTTCAAGATGCATAGGTTATGTAAGTCTAATATATCTAGTAATTCATCGCCATAACAATTAGAAGTTGAACAACCCCATGATTGATGATGGCAATTAAAGTCCCCTAATATTAAAAATGGCTTTGGAAGAGATGAAAAGAGATTATTAATCTCTTGAAGAACAGAAGAAGAAGGGTGGGGAATGTAAATAGAAACAAGACAAATATTATGAACTTTAATAGCTACAATTGAAATTGCCTCACTATGAGGAGGTAATGTAATGATAGAAAAAGGTATAGTATTCTTGATAAGTATAGCTACTCCACCATACCCATCAGATCTATCCTCTCTAATGGTTAAATAACCATTAATTTTAAAAATATGATTAGGTTTGAGCCAAGTCTCTGCTAAGGCAAAGGCAAATGGCTCATATTTGTTTAAAAGATATATAACATCACTCTTTTTATTTACTAGACTGCGGCAGTTCCACTGGATTATTTTGGATGTGTTGTCCATTACAAATGGATTGAGATACATTGGAAGAAGGGGCAACGTTGGACGGTGAAATGTTGAACTGAACAAGAAGATTGTGTAATGCAGAAAGAAAATCGTTTATGGAAAAATTTGTGTCATTTTTTTCATTATTATGATTATTAGAAAAAGCACAACCATCTGATGGTTGAGGAATATTGAAATCTTTAATAATGGCATTGTGAGCCTCTTTATTGTATCCTTGTACAGATTTGGGAGGAGAGCGTGGTTTGAGAAAGACAGTCTTTTTATAGCTAGTTGAAGCAGGCATTCTATTAGGTGAAGAGATGGATGGGGTATCTGCAAAGTTTTTGGATGGAGAAGATAAAAGTGTATCAGCATACGATTTAGTTACAAGGGGATATACTTTTGCTGCTTCAGCATAGGATACTGAACTTTGTGCCATGTATGTTTTAATTAATTTTTGTCTAGAAAATTCTGGGCAAACCTTGTTAGTAGCATAATGATATCCTGAGCAAAGGCAGCAAGATGCACTTTCTGGTTCTCTGTCACAACTGTCCCCAGTGTGGCTTTGGCTACATTTATAACAACGAGGTTTGGACCTGCACTGAATTTTAGTGTGACCGAAACGACAGCAATTGAAACACTGTACAGTAGGGAAAATATATAAATCTACAGGTAATGCATTATAGCACATAAAAATTCTTTTCGGTAGCACCTGACCATCAAATGTAACAACTATCGATTGGGATGGTTTCCAAATGGTAGAATCATCAACAATGGCTTTAAAATTAAGGCGTCTTACTTTTAAAATTGGACCACAACCAATTGGTACTGTTATATTATCAATAACATCCTCCGGAGACCAATCTGCAGGGACACCACGTACTAAACCCATTCTAGTAACATTAAAAGTGGGTATAAAAGCTTTATAATTATAAGATTCTAGACTATTATGATTAATAAAAGAATTTGCGTCCAGGAAATTCGAAAAGGAAAGAGAAATTTTGTTGCGCCCAATTTTTTTGACACTACCGTTAATTATGTTTTGGAAGGCGTTGTGTTTAAGGAACTTGCCAAATGTGATTGGGTGCAGTGTCGTTCCATCATCTGGTGAAATTATGTTTTTTTGTACATGAATGACAAAAGGCGCGCTGTCTGTTTTATCATAAGTTTTACGACCTATCTGAGTAGGAGCAACTGAGGACGTAGCAGGAATATCGGGCACATTGATAGTAGGATCGTTAGTCGTTGTAGTAGTTGAGCAGTTAGGTTCTGATGCAGTAATTTCAGGTGTAAAATCCGTACAGCTACAACCCGAAGATACGGTACCGTGGCTTTTACGGGTACGGCGACGCTTATTGCAGTGCTTACAAATATGTGTACGGCTTCTTTTTAAGTTACGAGCCGAAGACGACCCATCGGTATCCATGCCCGATTCGTTTGATATAGTAACGTAATTGCCTGCCGGGGGAACAGAGTCCCCCGGGTCAGGCGGGTCCTTCATTTTCCCGCGCTAATATAAAATAAAATAAAAACTTACCACTACCGAAGAATCTATACAAACTAAAGTTGAATTACAAGAAAAAGAAAATAGAACACTAAAAACTACGGCTACTGATCTTATATTACAACGTTTTTCAATTTTTCAATTATAGCTTTAAAAGGACACGACCGCCAAGTTTGAGGTTTCCCGCGCTTTTTCCAGTCCATACTTATATGTCTATGAAACAAACGCATGGAGTGAAACAAGTGAATGTCAAAAAGATGACAGCGGTCGACACACTGTCTGTATCGGCATGGAATTAGTATGTACTGCAAACATAACGGTGACTTTGATGACTTGGTCTTTTGTCCCGTCTCTTGTTCTAGTAGAGTGCGTTTCATCAAATAGTTCCTATGCCGTAATGTTGGCAGCACTGTTATAGGACGAACACGAGTACGCTACGGCGCTACGTAATTGGTCCGTTCTTAAAGTTTAACAGTGGAGCCAACATTACGGCAAAGGAACTATTTGATGAAACGCACTCTAGTTGGTGTTTTTGGGCATGCATCACTTAAAAGTAATTCATTTAAATAGAATAATTAATTTAAAATAAAGTTCAGTGCAGTTTAAGCATAATTTATTGTAGATGATTGTACTTATTTAAAAGTTTTATAATAATTATTATTATCCAAATCCGTTCATCCATTTGAAAACAGTATTATAAACGTATAAGCATTGATGGATTCACGTATATTTTCCGAGGTGAATCGTCCATCAATGCCCCTGTTGCGGGCTGCAACAGAAATGTACTATATTGCACACTTGTACAGTACACGATAACAATAAAATGTTATTTTGAGCTTTTTTGGAGCATACTTTTACATGGAACTCATTACCATAACTGACGTGTGTCTCCGCTGTCTACCGTTTTGTGATGTTATTATAAAGGACAGTGGAAGCTAACTCCTGGAAATAATACTATTTATGACACATGGATGGATGGATGGCGAAAGAGCTTAAATACATTACACAACATAGCGAGTTTTGAGTAGTCGAATAGGAAACACTAGTTTTTTAAATATTATTCATGTGTAAACTTGTTTGTATAAATCCACATAAATAAATATCATTTATCTACTTATTCATGAGAGTATAAAAAAGCATTGTCTTCGAAACTGAAACAACATGTAAAATTTCAACTCCGTAGTGTAAGAGAAAGTAGTTTTAATTCAGCTTGCCTTGTTAGTTGCTTAAAAATGTATGGGTCACCATACATTTTCAACCAACTAACAAGGCAAGTGAATTAAGTTAATAAAAGTATAAGCTTGTAAAAATAGGGACTACTCAATTTTTTATTGGGCATACAGCAATCAAAAGACCAATGCAGAATTATGGGAACTTGGGAACTATAGTTGAGAACACATTGCATTCAATAAATACCAGAAGCTGTTTACTGAATTGAATTATGCATGATCATCATTTCGATGGTATAATATTGTAGGAATAACTTTTGCCATCATTTATTTAGAAGAGAGCAATTAAATTTCAAAATACAGCCATAGGAAAATTTATTTAAAAAATACACACTAATTAAAATAGTTACACGTTTTAAATCAGTTGATTTTTATATCACATTGAAATTGAATATAATAGGTTTGCGAAGCAAAGGTAGAGGTAAAACTCTGAGCAAGATTTCTTCTTGGTGTTGCAGTCACTTGACTCACTTAGCTGTTCCATTGGCGTCGGCTTGGGGAGTTTGCTGGCTGGCAGCATCCTTGATCTCCTTCCTGACTGGTCCAGTCTGAGAGATCGGGACTGACCTCTCGTTCTTCGTCGACGAAGAGACTTTCGGAGCGATAACAGTCAACACACCATCGGAAGACAGCTTGGATTCCACAGTTGCAGGATCACAGTTTTCAGGCAGGATATAGCGCCTGGTGAAGTGACGAGAGATGAAACCGTGCTCGTCTTTCTTCTCTTCATGTTTCCCTTCAATAACCACGTATCCATCAGCTGTCTTCACACTGATTTCGTCGGGAGCAAAGTGCTGCACATCCAGGTTAACTTGGAACTTCTCCTTGTTAGACACGATGGTGGACCCGATGTCCCTGGCTGCAACGCCCATCTGTCTCCAGGGCCTGTAGTATTCTCTGGCTAACATCGGTGCGATCACAGCAGTGAGAAGGTCATCAGGAGTGATGCCCAAACCGAAATCCTGGTCGGTGAGGCGGTGAGGGGCATCGGCGTGGCGGCGAGGGGTGGCTCCGAGCAGGAATGGTAACAGAGACATAATTATTGTTGTCCGGAGTGTTAAATGATTTAGTAAACAAACTTCTTTTTCACCGAGTAGTTACACTGGGAATAACGTACTGTTTCACCGGCCGGCTAGTTTATATACTGAACGATTGGAGCGACATCTGGGGTATTCGAGTTACATCGCGAGCTTTAGACTGTGTGTGTAGGGTGTTACAAATCTACTCAATGTTGTATGGCTGTCTGAACATTAGGGTTCCCAACTCTCCCGGAATTCAGATAAGAAAATTTGTATCTCCCGGCTCCCGGGAGAAATATCAAACAAACAAAATCTCTCGGAATTTAAAATTCATGTGCGCTCGCGGTATAATTGACAGGCAACATGTATGTAGAACTATTGTATATTTATTTTATTTTTATATCTTATTTATATCATTGTATACTGCACTGGGCAACGTCATAACGTCAACGCCGACTGTCCTTGGAACCGGCGCTGGGGCTCTGTCTCGCATAGGATCGCAGCATTATACTAAGCGATAGCCGTTTTTCATGGATGTGACGCATATTTTCCCCCAACTTGTTCTTTTTTAGGGTTCCGTACCTCAAAAGGTAAAAAAGGAACCCTTATAAGATCACTCTCTTGTCCGTCTGTCCGTGTGTCACCACCGATTTTCTCAGGAACGGGTGGACCTAGCAAGTTGTAATTTATACCAGATACTGAAGTCTATTGTCCCTATTAGGTGAATAAAAATCAAGGTCCCGAATCAACACAATAAAAGATATGGGCAAATTTAGATTTTCGCGAAAACTTGTAAGTACCAAAATTTACCTTAATTTTCAACTTTTTATCTTGCTATTAACCAAAATTGATAATTCTAGGTCAACCGGAAGTACCCTATTATATACCCTATAGGTTTTGGGTCGAAAAGCAAGGTTTTACAGCACAAATAGAGGAAAATCCCGAAAAATTAAAAAAGTTGAATATTAAGGTAAATTTTGGTACTTACAAGTTTTCGCGAAAATCTAAATTTGCCCATATCTTTTTACCAATAAAAATGATACCAATTTTATTATGGCGGTATAATGGGTAGGTATAGGTAGGAACCCTCGGTGCGCGAGTCCGACTCGCTCTTGACCGGTTTTCTGTTTTGTGTTCTTTCTTTGAGTCATGTTTACCGCAAATAAACGTATCTTCTTTCTTTCTTTTTCTTTAGAGAGTGGCGAAACTCAGTCGCGAACTCGCGACACTCGAAACTACATTTTGTCCATTCCTGTATCAAACGTTGCCTGCGAGCGTGTTTTTATTAATATAGTATTCGATATTATGGACAAAATAAAGAACCCGCTGAAACGACGAACAAGTCAAAGCTGAAATTCAAACTTTTTCAATTTTAAAATGGACTGCAAGGAGTTTTTAAAGTTAGTTCAAGATCAGATATTTTGAAGTCTGTACGTTCAAAACGAAAATATAAATTTAAAATAAAATTTAAAAAACAAACTGTTTTTTCTCGAATTTTGACTGACAAAAGGTGGCAGCCCTAGTAAACATAGGGTGAATATTGATCGCCTGGGAGCCAGACGTGTTCCATTTCATTCTAGACAAGTCCTTGAAAACTACAAAGGACTTGCTGTATCTGTATACTATGTAAATTGTTATGATGCGCTCCAAGGTCAGATTACAGATGAATGACTTTTTTTTTGTTGTACTCGTAACGTAACAATACGATGAATGTAAAGGTGCTTGTGATGGTCTGATTGTATTAAGAATTTATTTTTATAGTATTTAGAGTAAATCTCCTCAAAAGTTCAAATAGATAACATATTTTTATAATATTTTCGACACTCCTAAATGTCTGTGTGATTGAGTTGTAGGAATTTGAGTTAGTAAGCATAACATAACTCCCCGAAGGGTTAGGCAGAGCCCAGAGCTGCATCATACACCCACATTTTGCCAGTTATGTTTATGTCCCATGTAATACCTATTGCTATCAACCGGGCACAAATCCAGACTCCGGGCTGCTACTGTTAAATTCCAGATGGTTAAACCCAATTACAATTTGTCCAGGACCAGTATTAGTTACGACCACTAGACCAACGAGGCAGTCGATTAAAATTAGATCATCATTAATCGGGACCAGTACTTTGGTTTCAAAGTTTTAGTCTAAGCTAAGTTAAGGCCAGTAGATTCGATACCTAACCATGGGGCTAAATACCGTCATTGGTTTCATGAACCCAATGAAACTAATGGCACTATGAACTGCCATGTTGAACCTTCTTGAGTCATTGGAATCCAATTAGTATGCAGTTGTTTTACATCAATATAACTATTTGGTACACGCGCAAACAATTTCATTCAACAGTCGTTGTCTCATTGAGTCACAAAGTCACAATTATCAGGTTTCTTACGAACCACAATCAGTCATTCAGGCGCCACGATATACCACAGACATTGATTCGACCGCAAGATAGCAATATGAATGAGAGAGATATCAATTATGTGTTCTAATTAATTGACTCCCTTTTGTTGACGGAGTTTGGTTTCCGTAAAGGTAGTTCAACTGCTCTTGCAATCTTTAACTTTATTAAACTTGTAAGCCTGCGGTGTCCCTCTTTTTAAATATGGCTAAGGCCTTTGATTTTGTTAACCATGATAAGCTACTAAACAAATTAGACTTCTACGGTGTTAGAGGAAAAGCTTATGAATGGATATATAGATATCTAAGAAACAGGCAGCAGTGTACCGAGGTTTCCAGAGTTGTAAAGAAGTGTCAGAATATATGTCTAGAATAATATAATAGAATAGATATTCCAAAAAGAAATTCAAATTAGTAACGGTAATAAATAATAGTGTGGCGTACCTCAGGGAAGCATTCTCGGTCCTTTACTTTTCTTACTTTATATAAAGGATCTTCCAGAGGCCACCTTACAGAAATGCAATGGTGAAAAGATACAACAACAGGATCAATTAATTTTTTTAGGAATTCATGTTAACAAAAACCTGAATTGGAAAAGCCATGGGGAGCATAATCATATGGGGTAACTTGACCGATGCTTACAGAGTTTTTAAGCTCCAAAAACGCTGCATCCGGGCATGGTTCTTACATAGCTATAAGCCCTTTAAAATTTTATCCATTGCCCTGTATGCATATTAGAGATATCGGCATTTTTACAAAGACACACATGCATTATTTGACATTTTTCTGTCTTGGTAAAACAACATACCGTGGTTGTACCAAGACAGAAAAGGGCTAAGTTTCGCAACCATATATTATTATATTATCCAGCTAGTCATAAAGATATTAATAAGAATAATGTGTTCAATATGTGTATATTAATTTATAATACCTTACCAGACGAATTTAAAGTGCTGCAGGGTAATGTTTTTAAATCAAAATCAAAGTCGTTACACAAAAAGTGTTTCTACAGCATAAAAGATTTTTTTTATTTGTTGAGCATTATTTAGTGAATTTATTGTAGACTAAAGGACATTTGTATGTAATAATAATGCGTGATAATAATGTTATGATAATGTAATAATAATGTACTATTAATAGAATCTGCATAATAATTGTGACGTTTTAACATTAATAATTTGCACGCTTGCTCGCAGGCAGAATACAATGACTTTACGGCTGTGAGATCTTCCCTTGTAAACCGTGTATTTTCTTGCAAATAAACAATTTGAATTTTAATTTTGAATGTGAATTTTGAATTTGAATTTGACATCCATCGCCCCCCATCACACAGGACCCGAGATGGAGGCGCGTAGATAGTGTTCGCCTCTCTTAGACGTAACGGAGGAATTTGAACACCAGTCCGGGCCGTCACCAGTCCGGAGCAGCCGAAGTCGCATTTGCACTCGCAGACGCAAGTGTGCGAGCACACCGGGGTGGTTTTACGCAGTAAGAGTCTGACAGACCCGTCTGGCCACCCCAAGGCGGTGGACATCCATGAGGATTTGCAGCCTGACAAAAAAAAGGTAGAAATAATTTAACCCAATTTTCGAAAGTAGGAAAATGCTGACCTATCGTCTATTCTTATTCATATTGTTCATAGCCCCGAATTGCTGTTGCTTCAAAAATCGTTTCGTATAAGTTCACTATGAACCATTCAATATCCCGACCGATAACACTGCCAAAATCGACTGTTGTACATAACATTATCAAAATGATATCCTATTACATATATTATGTTCAGTGCCATAAATGGGCGCTTGATGATCGGTAAAGGGGAAATTAAATTTATTGACATAATCACCTCGCTTACTGCCTGATATAATTATGCGGCAAAGGGAAGCGGTGATCCCAGTTTGTAATCAGGTGGAGCACTCATTCTGTCCTCCCCCTCTGTCATTGGCTATTTGAGGTACCTTATCCACAAAATTAAAAACTTTCAATTTATTTTCTTTAAATTGATATACCTACTTACACTACTTACTTACTCACGATTAATATGGGTTATCATTATCAATTTTGTGTTCAAAATTGATCGTTATAAGAAAAGATTAGATAGGTACAGACATTGTTTGTCCTAGCGTGTTGTGGGATAGAAGATTGGAGGCACGGCAGATGGAATGTGGAAATGGCGTGCCAACCGACCTACATTGAGGTAGGTCATGCACACAAATGTTACAAGCAAGTTTGAGTTGAGGAAACAATACGAATAATTATGAGTGTTGAAATACAAATAAAATTTCAAGCTTTTTGTTGTGCTAGTGTGTTAGTTCATCGTTTTCTTTTTTTCAAACTTTTTGTCGAAAAGCATTGTCATTATCGTGTTAGAACTTCCTATTCGATAACAGATGGCGCTAAAATAGTAACAAGACTAGCTCCATCCAGTCTCTTAGAAGTTACTAGAAAAATGTTTATGGCGTGGGGTTTTATGAGTTTATTTGTTTGGTAGATTAATTTTTTTTCAGTAGGTAACATTATTTCGGACAAAAAAAAAAACAGTTTTTGACATTTATTTGTTGACAATAAAAAAAAAAACAATCTTGCTTTGTTTGCACAGAGTACTTTGTAATGTTTCTGTGGTTTGTTTCATGCATTTGATGTTTGCCTTCGTGAATAGTTAATTTCTTGGCTTGTTCTTCATAATACAATGGTCAACTATTGTTGCGTGTACGGATGCGGCAGGAACAGTAAGACCAGTAAACATCTTTATTATTACAGTCTCCCAAAGGAAAAACACCGGTATGTTATTTTGCCATTTGGTTAACAATTTTTCACATAAATCCGTCCGTAGTTATCATTCTTATTAGAACGTCAGTAAATAGCAAAGCTGCCTAATGCCCTCCATCTCTCAATACATTATTATTATTTGGAGGATAATATAAATACTCTCTCCTAGGTCTTCAGTGGGATCGGCTGACTTCAACTTTAGTGTTGTAAATAAAGTATAGTATTCTGATCATTTCGTAGCAGTTAATCTAATTCCCAAGCAATATGGGATAGACCTATATCCTAGTAGTACTGTGTAAAGCTAACTGTTACTTAATAATTGAATTGTACCAAAGTCAACAGGTATTGTACATAGGTTTGTTTTTAGCATATTGTGTAATTTAACTATGCAATTTTTTTCCTTTTCAGTCTGGTCCAATGGCTAGAAGCAGTGGGCAGAGTAGATTTGCTAGAAAAGGATTTGAAGAAGTTGACTCACCGTGTGTGTTCCCGCCATTTCTCTCCATCAAACATTAAGAACAAGCATTTGTGCGCTGATGCTGTCCCTACTTTAAGTCTTTCAAACAATCTGAGTGAAGGCCTGTAATTTGCTTATAGCCTTTTTTAAGTTGTAATTGTATTTAAAAAATCATTTAATCTCAGTTCTCTCTGAATCCCTGTGAGCCCTTTGGCAAAGGCCTCCTCCAACACCTTTAAATTCTCCGTTCCTTGCCTGTCTAGTCTAATTCATGTCTTTCCCTCCCTAGGGTATACTAGGGCGGGGAAAAGAAGTCTGTAATTAAAGTTTACTTTTACAGTTTTTTTTTTGCTTTTAACAACATACAGCACATACTATTTGCAACACACAAACAAGAACTGGAATGTTTTTACAACCCTTGTAAATTAATCAGGGAGCTTGCTGCAATGCAGCTCCATACTGTATTGACGAGTACTGTCACTGCGCCAGGTGCATAGTTAACTCCCATGGGTTGTAGGCTGTTTTTAAGGTGCATGGTGTAATGGAATTTGGCAATCAAATGGTGTGGCATTTGATTGCCAAATTCCATTACATATAAAAAAAATGCAATCTATTACATTTAAAAGTTTTTAATACACCTAGAAAACTTTATTTTCATGTGCACAGCATTTACTTCAATAATTAAATCTGTTGGTTTTCAGGTTCAAATGAAATCGAGAAGCAACAATCAGCTCATAGCGACATTATCTGCAATAGTTGCAACAAGTCAATACTGGGCTTCCGGTACAAATGCATCACTTGCGCCGACTATGATCTCTGCTCCAAGTGTGAAATGTTAGAGGCACATGATCAGCATTATTTGTTGAGGATACCCAAACCTGTTAATTTTGTAAGTGCCTTATCGATTTAGCCGCGAATGTCAAAAATGTGCCCAAAAAAAGAAAATGTGAAACGCAAACGGCAACACCCGCTCCCTAGCTGACTTGTTCATTAAAAACATCTAATAATCCAGTAAATAAGCAACTCCACATTTAAGAGCATATTTTGCATACAAATCAATATAAAGATTTAGCCGCGAATGTCAAAAATGTGCCCAAAAAAAGAAAGAAGAAGAAGTTTGCGTTGCGTTTGCGCGTTGTACGGAAAATTTTATATTGACTTTTTTGGACTAAATAATTGGTTTTGCCTTTAACCCGGCGAAGATCCACCAAACATACATTTTAGTTCCTCTCTTTATAGTATGGTGTTGAACATCTATAATAGCCTAAATTTAGATACTAGAATATACTTATAATAAACACTATCTATTAAGTGGTTTTTAGGGTTTAGTATGTCCGCATTCAAAACGGAACCCTTAATAGGATTACTTGTGGTCTGTCTGTCATAGCCAATTTGCTCCGAATCTAATGTACAGATTGAGGTGAAATTTGGTACACATATGAATTTCTTTGAACCAAACACGGGCATATAATGTAAAGAAATGAATTTTGAATATGGGGATTGCTTTTGGCAGACAAATAAGAAAATGCAAAAAAACAGTTTTGCAAACTGTACGGTGTCACATATCAAGTGAAAGGGCTGGGGATCTCAAATTTATTTTTTTATAGTTATTTAAGAAAATATATGAAATCTCCGAAAATACTGAACACAAAATTTTGAAAAAGTATACAGAAAATAGTTATATACTTATAGATTACTGAAAAACCTATAAGAAGTCTATGGCCATAAAATAAATTGGTAAATCTCTCAATATTGTGCATACAAAATTATATTTGCGGTTAGAATGTATGGGAGAACATGTTTTTCAACTACAATGTTTGTTTGTTATTGTTCATCCCTACTACGAAACCCTTCATTGTGCGTGGTCCGACACGCACGTGGCCGGTTTTGTAAAGCCTTATTCAACAACTTCCATTTTCCAGACCGTAGCTGATGACTTAATAAAGAAATGGAGACAGTTCTTCAAAGCAGAAAATGTAAATCTTGCCAGCAAAATAGTATCTGATAATGAATGCAGTAGCGACGATGATGCGCCAATAACTAAATACGCTAGAAATTATGACAGCGGCATAGATCTGACTGAAGAAGAAAAAATCAAGATCCGGGATGAAGTCACACGGGTACTAAGCATGAAACGGCCTGATAAACGTGAAGAAGAATTAGCCAAGAAAAGGCAGAAGGTTCAAAAGAAGAAAAGACTTCCAAAGAAGAAAAAAGTTAATGAATCAGTTGATATGTCTGTTAATACAATGGAATTGGAAAGCATTGCACCAGAAGTAGTCTTTGCTGATGTCAATAATATCAAAGGAAATCAGAATTTAGATGTAAAGGATGAAATTTCGAATACGCTAACACCTTTAGGTTTGTATTTATTTAATTATTTTGTTCTTATCGTGGAATCCATATTTTTCCTATGACTGTTATTGTAAGGGACCTGTCCCACCGAAGCGACTAGATATCAACAACATACAAAAGATTGTAGGTCTCGTGTATGTAAAAGAGATACAAACATGTATTTATAATTGATCGCTGACTGCTCACACCGTCGACCGGCGCGTTCGAGTGCTCCTCGCTGCCACAGGAGCTACCAAAGACATTACTCGCTCAGCGACGTTGAGGGACTTACGCCTGGTTCATAATAAACCAGCGAGTAATCGCCCGTCGCCGCCGCGCACTCTCTGCTCGCCAATTTGCTAGCTCTAATCATTATCAGCCTGTAATGTTCCCACTGCTGAGACACAGGCCTCCTCTCTGTGAGAGGGAGTGGGCCGAATCCTCTACGCGGGCCCAGTGTGGGTTGGTAGATGTCACATGTCTTCGAATTTTTGGTTCTAGGACATGCCGGTTTCCTTACTGTTTTCCTTCACCGTTATGAGAACAGTGGTGATGATATAATTTACACGTTGTGTAAATCAAGGGTTCGAACCTACGATCTACTCGCTTTTCTTTAATCACGACGGTGGGACAGGTGCTTAAAAGGCAACTGTATCAATGTTTTCCTAACATAATTTTTTCCTTTTAAAACTTAACTTAATTTTTTTTTTCAGTTACGGTGCCACAAATTGAACATAGTATGAAATTAAATGATGAGCTGTCTGAGTTTCTGATAGGCGTTAAGTATCCGGTTGCTTGAATATCAAATTGAAGATCTGGATTTTTTACAGAAGGGGAAAAATAAGTACAACTTATTGTAAATAATAAACAATTAAGATATTATAATTATTACTTTAGTAATAAACAATTTATTGTAAATTAAGAAGACTCAATATAAAGCTCGTGTAAGGCCTCATTTACGGAGACGCGGGGCGTCGCGCGTTGCGTTGAGCGGCGCGGCCCGCACTGAATTCAAATATATGGCGTTGTATGAGTGCGTTTACGGAGAAGCGATTTTAGACGCGTTTGTTTGAATTAGGGCGTTTTTTGCGGCCGAGCCCGCGGATGGCACCGACGCGTCCCACGCGGCGTTTATCGCGGCGGCGCACGCAGCGGCAATTCTCGATGAAGCTATGTCCGAGGCGGAATCTTCTGTCAGTCTTATTTAGAAATCGCGCAACACAGACGTAGTCACCGTCGCAATGGAGTATGATATGATCGACTTTTTTTTTTAGAAGAAAATTCGATGTTAAAAAGTGAATTATTAAAACTAGTCGATTTGATCGAGGCGAGCGTGCGCCGCCGCGATGCCCGCCGCGTTCTTCGCTATACGCTAGAGGATTCGCCGCGGGCGCCGCGGCGGGCACCGCCACGCTTCCCGTCTCACTTCTCTATGAACATGGTCGTATATTGCTATAAGTTTGTGTTTACGCGTGCGATGATGCGTGCCGCTTCACGCGCCGCCCCACCGTAAACAGAAAAAACGTCCGACGCGCCGCGAGACGCCACGCCACACGCGACGCGAGACGTCCCGCGTCTCCGTAAATGAGGCCTTAATATAGAATAAATCTAAAAAAAAAAAAAAAACAATAAATCTTTTATTTTTTCTCCAATCATTTTTACTTCTGTAGGTAACTCAAATTTTCAATGGAGTTTAATTCTGGCGATCGGGAGGGCACTGACACTGTTTTAATTTGTAATTGCCCTCGCTGGTTGCGATTATTACAAATTAAAAAAGTGTCAAACTTTTGATCAACCCGTGCACGGTGTATCGGGCAATTATCTTGGAAATAATCAAATTCTGCCATGTGCAGTTGTGGATACATCATACACCGTGCGCACTGTGGGTACCATGATATTTTGTAGCACCTCTTAATACTTGTGGCCGCTTGCCCTCCCTGGTATAAAAGCGAGCTCGCCTGGTCTAGCAATAATTGTCCAGCTCCACATATTCACAATAACTCTTCCCGATACTGCATGTGGAATCACATTTCGAGGTTCGTATCTCGCTATCTCGTGCTATCTATACGCCATAAATTCCGACGATCTTGTTGGCTAGACTTTAAAATACTTTTCACCGGAAAATTGGCGTAAGAAAAATCGAAGTCTGCAGTCACGAGCGAATCGCACGCGAGGAGCTTTCGACGTCAATTTTTTTGCTGTCCTTGTTCAGTTGACTCCAGCTCGATGCAACTCCTAATAGTTTGTATCGAAACTTCATAATCCTGTGTGAAACTGTGAGTGGGTGTAAAAGTGCCCCTTGATATGCTAAGTGGCTATCATATTCCTTATTTTGATCTTCTTTTATAGCCCGGGGTCTAGGTGCACGAAAGCGTTATGATAATTCTCCAAGCTTCTTCATGTCCAATAATAAAAGTACTCTGTGTTCATGTCTTTGCACCCAGAGGCGCAACGCTAGTTTATGGAAAAATGATAAAAAATGCATAGATTTTTAACATAGGAACAAAACTCATGGACTGAGGAACGCAAAAAAGTGATAAAGACAAAATAACATGGATATTTGTGTAAATTAAGTTTAATAGCTTGCATTTTGCTTATTATTCGTTACTTTAAAATTGCAAACGTCGAAAAAACAAACAGTCAAATGACAAAAAATAACCAAATCAAGAAAAAAAAAATACAGGAAAGGAACATTTTTGTACTAAATTTTTTAGGTAAGGCTATAATGTGGGCTATAATCAGTACTTAGTGTTGCCCCCTCTAGCTTTTCGAACTTCGTAATCAAGTTATCGATAAAATCTTGAGAGATTGCGTTCCATGCGTTTTTAAGATCTCTCAATTTAGTGGGGGCATTAAGAAAAGACATCCGTCTTTTCTTAATTTGTCTTCTAAGCTTTAACACATGTCAGCAGAATCGACGGGGTCCGCTAGAGCCAATGCCTGCCGGGGTTGCGAAGAAAACCGAGAGGGAGATCGTGGCCCCCGGCAACAGGGCAACGGAAGGAACACGGGTGGGTTTTAGTCAGTAAGAGTCTGACACGCTCTCCCGCTCCGCCCAGAGCGGGAGAAGTTATTTGATGATTTCCCACCAACAAAAAAAAAAAAAAAAGCCCTAGCAATTTCAGTGGCGTTTAGATTTGGTATCCTCAGTTTATTTGCAGTAACAATTCACACTAAACGCGATAAATAAGACAGTCAATGCAAAAATTTAAACAAAACCTAAATTTAAACTCAAATTCAAAAGTTGGTAATTTTTTTCGTAGTAAAGAAAGAATACAACATTACGCAATAATTACTTAATTACATAAAAACAAATGAGAATTTTAGGGTTCCGTACCTCAAAAGGAAAAAACCGGAACCCTTATAGGATCACTCGTGTGTTGACCGTTCCCCCCTTATCTCCGAAACTACGGGACCTAAAATTTTGAAAAAAAAATACATAGTTTGGCTCTTTAGTCATAGATTATAGAAAAACTTTAAGAAATCTATGGTCTTAAAATAACATGGTAAATCTCTCAATATTATGCGTACAAACTTACATTTGCAGTTGGAATGTATGGGAGAAATGTTTTTCAACTACAATTTTAAGTTTGTTCTTGGGATAAATAAATTCATCTCAACTACGGAACCCTTCATTGTGCGTAGTCTGACACGCAGCCGGTTTTTTTTTATAATTGCCTTTACTAATGTTTGTGGCCAGTACGCACGTTAATTATAACAGGCGAAATTAAACTCTTTTTGCGCGTTCCTCAAAATTTGTCCATGAGTGTATATTATACTACAAAAGTCTTATTATAGGGCACAGGCACAGCTACTACACTAATAAAATAGTAGATTGTTTGCCGAGGGAGCAGACAACTATTTTAAAGGCGGGAGTGTTTCTTAGAATCCAGAGCGGAGCAAAGAATTCTTAAGTAGAATCCTATGCGCAGCGAGGCATTCAAAGTAACCGTTTATAGTAACTGTGAATACGTGGGTTACTGTTGTGCCGTCTCTCGTCATGGGATGTCGCAGCGGTGACCAACCGTTATTTATTGTATTGTTTTCCTTTTTTTTGTTTAGCGTCTGTGCTTACTAATATAGTCATAAGTTTCACTAATAATCTTGTTGAGTTTTGGTTACTCCAATAAAGAAAAATTCTATTCATCTAAAAAAAAAGTGATTCACTCGAGCTTAATATAGTGTTACTCCTTTTTTTTTTTTTTGAGCGTGGGAAATCATCAAATAACTTCTCCCGCTCTGGGCGGAGCGGGAGGGCGTGTCAGACTCTTACTGACTAAAACCCACCCGTGTTCCTTCGGTTGCCCTGTCGCCGGGGGCCACGATCTCCCTTTCGGTTTTCTTCGCAACCCCGGCAGGCATCGGTCCTAGTGGACCCCTTCAATTATGCTGACATCTCTTTGAGGCGCGCGTGGAACACAACGCGCCGTCGACCCGGGCCTGGTCCTTATCGGACGGTGAGCCACCCATTGCTCACCGCCCGCAAGCCCGCGCCTACGGTGGCCGGAAATCGCCTCGCGATTCCCGACGCCCTGGGCGTCTCCTCCTGCGGCGATTAGGGGCGTGAGGGCGCGAGATTTGCCTCTCCCTCACGCGTTCCGCCTCCTCCTTCGCGAGCATTACCGCTTCGCAGAAGGAGGTGACGGCCTCCCATTTCCTCTCGCTCCGTACCATGGCCTGAACCAGGGCCGGACGCGAGAGATCACCGCCGCCGATCGCCTCCACGAGGACACGGCGATGCTCCGCCCAAGCTGGGCAGACCTCCACCGTGTCCTCCGGGCGATCCACACAATGGTGACACCCGGGCGTTTCCTCCCGCCTTATCCTGTGCAGGAACCTCCCGAAACAGCCGTGTCCGGTGAGGACCTGCGTCAGGCGGAAGGTGAGGACGCCGTGGCGCCTCTCAAGCCACTCTTCAAAGAGGGGTCTTATCGCCGCAATTGTGGCGTGCCCAATAGTGTTACTCCTGAGGTGGACATTACTTTTTATCACTCTCTACGAGATAATTAATAAGTGCAACTTATGAATAAGAATAGTACCTACGTTTATTTATTTTATTCTCAATACTTGGAAGACACACTCATCCTTATCCTTACATCCGTATCCTTACATATTATAAAACAAACTCAAAAACTACCGAATGGATTTTCAAACAGTTTTCACCAATGGATGGAGTCATTCTTGCGGAAGGTTTTGGTGTATAATTCATTAAGGTTTTGTGTAAATTGGCTGAAATATGGCGATTATTGTCGAAGATATCGGAAAAAATCATGCTGACTGGGAGCTTTAGCGTGTGCCGCGTAAACCGTTAGAGATACATCAAATTGATGTTCTACAGCATTGAAAATCTTAAAAAGTTCAACAAAAAAAAAACTGCGATAGCATATATCTTCTAAGGATGACCGTAACCATTATTATCTTTCAGAATTTGATCAAAATTCCATTGCTATTTCCGAAGCTATATTGACCAGTATCATATTGTTACGAGCTGGGTATGGGATAAATTAATTACTACCAATCACACAATTAAATAACTTTATTAAACACAAAACACTTAAAACTTAATCACAAATACACTACTGATTACTATTCACTTAGATATCGCACTTATAGTTCACTTCGATTCGCTTCGTTGTATCGCCTGAATCAGACTGACTAATCGTGTTTTTTTTTTTTTTTTTAACGGGCATCTCGCAGTTTTGACCACTAAGGTCTTGGCTGCTTAACCGGACTTTCCTGTGGGTGCCTTAAGCTGCTACACTCAAAGCCTCCAGCCAGGGGCAAATTACTAAACTAAATTAAAACTAGGCGAACGCTCGCTAAGGGCACCCCCTGTGGGGTACGAACCTCGGCTTAGGGCGTCGCTGAGGGGAGGACAGCAAGAAGGGACAGGCTGGATCAAAATTGGTTTATATCATGATTATTAAGCGGGGTAGTTTAAAGCTACGTGCTCAGCGGCAACAACTTGCTGGCACCTCGTTTTCGAGCAAGGGTCGGGGAGGAGTATTATTTAATCAGGGACACGGTCGCGATCGCAAAGGACCTCGGCGGCGAGGTCGGAATGACGGGAGGCGTCTGTATTTGTTTATTGTACTGGTGGCCCTATTCTGCTCTTGGAGGAGTGTGATGGGATCATCAGGGTCGGAAAGTACATGCCGCGGACGGCGGATCTGACTAATTCTAGAAGGGACATAATTGGCTGCTTCGACAACCAAGGGGTTACGATGTCTAGGAGCGGAGTCAAAGTACCGCTTGGACATGCGTTTTAGGAACTGGTGAATCGTAGGGATTCTACAGTCGAGATGGAGGATCTCGTTTCTGACATAGAAGGGAGCTCCCGTGGCTTTACGGAGGAAACGGTTCTGCAAAGCTTGCAACCTATGGATGGAATGGGACTTGGCGTGGGCGAATACTGCATCCGCATAGGTCATAATGGGTCGGATACATGATGTATAGATGCGCAGTTTGCACTTAAGTGACAATTTGCTGCGTGCATTTAGAACGAAATGGAGTCTACCTAGAGCGAAAGCGGCTCGCGAACGAACCATCTTTATGTGCTCAGAAAAGGAGAGATGATGATCTAGGATAACACCTAGGTATTTGGCGCGCCTAGCCCAAGGGATTGGTTTGCCGAACATGGTGATAGGTCGGGGGAAAGGGGGGGGTCTTGTTCTCGGTTTAGAAAAGCTAACCGTTTGACTTTTGTCGGGATTTACTTCTATTCGCCATTTTCTAAACCAGGCGCCAAGGTTGTTGACAGCCCTTTGGAGGTTTAGCAGCATCGTAGCTGAATTTCCCTTACAGATGATCGCTGTATCGTCTGCGAACAGAGCCAACTGCGTCGATCTGTGTTTGGGGATGTCGCTGGTGAATAGCGTGAAAATGAGGGGGGCTAATACTGAGCCCTGAGGGACTCCTGCCCTTATGGGGCGGAGGGAGGAAAGGGCTCCTTCGATGCGGAAGCGAAAGGTGCGATTCGACAAATAGTCTCGTAAGATGAGCACGAGACGATCCGGCACACCGAGTTTGTAGAGCTTATAAATTAAGCCGTTGTGCCAGACTTTGTCAAACGCCTTTGCTATGTCGAAGAATACTACGCTCGTTTGTCGGCCATGGGTGAGTGCACCGCTGATTAGCTCAACAATACGATGGACCTGATGCACGCTAGAGTGCTGAGTTCGAAAGCCGAACTGTTCGTTTGGGATGAGGCCCTTGGTCTCTGCATAGTCTCTGAGACGCTTATAAATAAGCCTCTCATAGATCTTGCCTAGTACCTTGAGCAGACTGATGGGCCTATAACTCGATGGCTCGTTTTTGGGTTTTCCGGGTTTAGGTATACCTATGACAGTGGCCTCTTTCCACGTCTGGGGAAAAATGTTATTGCTTAACGCACCATTGAAGATGGTGGTCAAAAGCATGATTAGATGGGCTGGGAATAGTTGGACCACCCTATTGGTGAGTCCGTCTGAGCCGGGGGCTTTACGATTTTTCAGACCTTTGATAATCTCATTTACCTCATCTGGTTCGATGGGGGGCAGGGGAAAATCAGGGTCTTCAATGGGAGGGATAGAGGCTCTACGTTCGACTTCGGCGTCGACCTCATCGAGGTGAGCTTTGTCTACTGGTAGGGTACTGGGAGAGCATTGGGCTTCAAGACTGTCGGCTAGGCACTCGGCTTTGTCGATGTCATCGAAGGCTAATGTTTTGTCCGGGCGGACTAAGGGGGGCATATGGCCTGAGTGAGGGGATCTAAGTTTTCTCTGGAGTACTCATCGTGTGTCGGCTCTCTGCTTTTATACCGCCAATATTCAAGAACATTCCAGCTATGTGTAGAACGGTTCCAGAAAAACATCAACAAATAAACATTACACGGAAATACAAAAGTAGTAGGTATAAAAAATAATAACGTACTTGTACCGAATAAAGAAATAGGTACTTTAAGCCCTCGGTGTACGGTCGAAATTACAATGACGAGTTCTAATATTGTTTATAAGTAGTTACCTACTTAACTTCAAACTAATAATAATGGAATGCTTCTCGAAGTTTTTAGCGCAAACACACTGTAATCCGTACTTTCTCGAAAGATCTCGTACGTACGACGTAACAATATGAATCCTTATCCAATAAAATATGTTATTTAAATTGGGCATTTAATTTTGATTAAAATATGCCTTGACATCATATCATTTAAATTCGTGTCAAAAAAATAATAATTTTAAATTAAATTAAATTTTAATTCTTGCCAAAAAATTTATGAGTATAAAATGTCAAATTATGCGAAAATTGTTGACATTTGCATAGGAGTCAATCGGCGTCATTTGGTTGTAAATGACGCTTCCTACATCCCCATAATGTATTGCCGACATATAGCCACTAACCCAGTGTTTCAGGGTTATTAGTTACATTTTTATTTCATACATTTTAAAATATAAAATGTTAAGTTACTTGAAAATGGTCATCAGGGGTAATTTGGTTACAAATGACCTCTCCTACATCACTTTAACGGATTGCCAATGTATAAACAACAACCCTGAATATAGGTATAGGTAGTTAGAGGTACCTACCTATACATGCAGATTAATTTGGGCGGACGATACCAGATGGCGCTTCAAATGACAGGTTTCAAGGTTACAGGAAAAATGCAGAGTGGATTCTCTATTTGATCGCGACGATAGGTCGTGGTGGCGTTAAAATAAAAGATGAGCAAGTGGACTGTATAACATGTAAGTTTTATGCAAATACGGAAGTACAAAAAGGTATCGGTTAAGAGAAAATAAGAATCAATAGGAACACTAATAAAAGATGTAAGCGCAGCCGTGCTTGAAGGCGTGCAACACCTCGTAGCAGGGGGGGAGCCGACTCTATACGTCGTATTAACGCACAGCCATACGTGGCAATGCTGTCAGTCTGTCAGTCTTCTGGGCACATATCCGGATGACAGCGATGCGGACGAATATATCGACGCCTAAGTGTCGTTTTGTTTTTATTTTTATTTATACAGATATATAGTTAGTCTTTTAATTTAGTACCTAATGTAAATAGCTGTTTTAAAAACTGTAAAGTTACTAGTGACTGTATAGATTATAATGGAAATTCATATTAAATGTTTCATATATTTGTGTAAAGACTTTTTAATGAACAGTGCCGTACCATTAAAAAATTGTCTGTTCTCACAGGAAGCTTCGAAAGCTGCGTTAAAAAAAAACTGACATTTAATAACACAAATAGAATATTGATTTTCTCCTAAGAAAACTAAATTTTTTAATTGTACTTCAAGCAAAAATGTTAACAGTAGTTTTTTTGCATTCAATTACATAATTAATACGCTATCCAACAAAATTAAACATTTTGTCAATTCAATTCTGTCAAATTAGTTATCGTGTTAGATAAGTTATCAGGAGGAAGTCAAACAGGCCCTTAACGTCACTAATAATAATCACGCCTTACCTATCACGTAAACTAATTTGACAGCACTAAAATTAAATGTTTTATAAGTATTTGTTTAGAAATATTTTAAAATGCATGTAAATGGAAAAACATAAATAAACGAAATAAAGTGCATGATAATGATGACGTGTACTGTGAGCGTTTATGAAAATAAACGCACAAAATAATATTGCGTTACAACTCGCACAATAATAATCAAAAGTTGTTTTAAATGCACCTAATTTTATGTAGGCTCATGTAACTTACTAACGTAATCCATACTTAAATAAAGAAAATTACTATAATTCCAGTTTTTTTGCTAATGTTTAGTAAAGTAAAGTAGGAAATGAACAAAGTTACAGTTTTCTTTCTGGTTGTGCAAAAGAAATTAAAGTTATGTCAAATTAGCATTGAGAAACAATATAAAATTTATGACATAAGTAGTATACTATGCAAAATTCAGCATTTTAAATTTCCAGCCCTACACGTCCTTCACACAGACGTTCTGGGGTGCCACTAGATGGCGCACCGTAAAAATTTCTCCATCGGGGGCCCGTGCTTGGCTGTGACACCAGCTGACTCGCCGCTGCCCCGCACCCCTCGTTTACTGCCGCCAGCGCGTGGCGATGTTGAGAGAAGAGGTCTCAACACTATTCCCAATCGATTACTTTTACTATAATCTATGCATGACCCTGGATAAACCGATATGACTAGATGAAGATAAAATAAAAACAGTGGCAGTCCGGGACTGCCGACAGGACTGAAAACTTGAAAAAAATTGACACCCTGGTAATCAACGCGTTGATGTCTTTTTAATGGTTAAAAGCTGGTGTCGTCACAGTGTCCCGAAATCAATGGTTTAGTCCCATCTCAAAAATGCCCAACACACCTAAAGAAGTTACTTCAATATTAGCGCAGTAAAATCTTGTGACAATTTTATTTTTATTCAAAACAGACACAACAAATTGTATATCCAATGATGCCATTTTATTTTATCTGTTGAATAATAAATAAAGTTTTTGTCTATGAAAAATATCGTTCCAGCAAAGCAACTTGCTTATTCTGAACTTCTGAAGCATGATTTTTATCTATCTCTTTCATGCAAGTCAACGGCCTGTCTCAATGTGTGGCAAATTTTTCTTATCTCGACTTCCATCTCACTTTTACGATAAGAAAAATAATGCAAAATGCATTAACAATAAATGTCCAAACTTGAACTTGTTGGTTGTTTGCAAGATTGTCAAATATTTTCGAGGTTAAAATTGTATTTTTCGAAAGATTGTTTCGTAAAATACGAGTTCAGTTATGTTAAGTGCACTTAGCTAATTAAGAGTACCTGCGATGGTATAAATTAAGTTTTAGCAATACTTTTATTGTATAACCTATTTGGTTAATCCTCAAAATGGATAACGAAGGCCTATTAAAGGCTGGATCGGAGTCCCAAGACTCTGATGAGCCAGCCCCACCAGGGATTTCAAAGGCCGATTTCAAAAAGGTAAGTTTGAAACCCATCAATAATTCAGAATCACTGATGCATACAATGCAGTTATAGACAAACATTGATATATCTACATTGATATGTCTTACTTTACTATCCATCAGTATTGATTTTTTGATTTTATTAATAGACTTCAGTACATTTATAAGAAGTATAGAATCCAGAATTTATGATGGCGCCAAAGTGATGGTGCACCTTGCATTGCATTGTTGCCATTTGTTTTTCATGTAATGACTTACAATAATGTAGATTTAGATTTTAATTAGTTTCAAAGTAGTGCCTAATTTATTTAGCCTGTGATTCAAAATAACATTAAGACATTTTTGTGATAGTGTTTGTGCATAGACAAAAAATTGATACTCCTTGCATTCACTCCTTGCCCAAAATTTAACATTTCAATGAGTATTGCATTTTTGTTTTATTTGAATAGTATAGTGATTACTATGTTTAAAAATGAATTTCAAATCATAATTGACTATTCAAATAGATAAATGAGAAATGAAATTTAGAAAAACCAAATAAAAAATGGTTGAAAAATTCATTCAGTCCAAATTAATTTAAATTACAGTGAAAAAATTGATTATATATATCTCTGAGAGCCTTATATGTCTTTGATGAGAGTTAATTTATATAATCAGCCAAGTTGTGTTTTACAAAACAAATATTCCAATACAGTGAAAACCGTTTATAACAACTTTGCTGAGAATGATGTACCGGTTATAACGATGACATTCTGAGGTCCCAGCAATTCTTTTACTTAATATATTGTTTGATTATAATGACTAACGGCTATAACAACCATTATCTGACAGTCCCTTTGAAGCTGTTATAAATGGTTTTGACTGTATTTAAATCTTTCAAATCAGCAACTCCTTTTATTTTTTTTCAGACCAACATCAAAATACCTAAACCAGTAACACAATCACCTAAGCCCAGTCCTACTACGACTGTTGGATTCAAGTTAACTCCATCGCTGAAAGGAGTGGAGAATGCCAAGAAGAGATTGAGAGCTTTTTCTATCCAGAAGAAGACACCCATCACTCAGGTCACGGTGCCTAAAGGACCTAGTGGTGGAAGTGAGTACATATTTCTTTTGTTACATTTGTTTGTGTTTTGTGCTTGTTAAATAATTTTATTAAAAGTTTTTACTTAACTACACAGGAGCCCAAAAGGAGGGTAACGTTTTTCATTGTTTAAATGCGAACAAATGTTTCAAATGTCCTAAAATATGCAAAGCAAGTTTCATTATTGTGATATTATTATTTACAAACTCGCTATCTTTCTAACAGTGATATTTATTTAAATTATAAATGATATACAATTTATTTATTATAAATCTCGTTCTTAACAACCTTACTTGTTGAATAGTTTATGTGCTAGTCTAGGATACAGTTCCACTAAAATTCTAAGCTGTCCAGTATAATTGACTGTTTTTGTAAACTGATGCTTAAATAAAAACATTTTTTTATTTAATTGGTTTTTTAAAACTAAAAGACGTAAATTTTACGAATACCCAGAAAATTAATTCTCCAGAATGCCTTCTAATATCACTTGTATTAATAAAATATTATAGAATTCAATTGTTGCTTGCGCATTTAAGTGAAAATAAAAATAAAAAGATTTTGTTTAAAAATATTTCCAGTGTTTACTCAATAACTATGTTTTGATGGCCACATGCGAAGGCAATTTCAATGGTTTAATTTGACCAATATTTTTGTTCCAGGTGCTACAGTATTCATCGGTAAGCTCAGCAATGTGAAGGTCACTCCAAAGCCTGAAGATATCGACCAAAAGAAGCCACCGAAACCCCCTAAGCCTGGTCAGGCTAGAAAGATTTTACAAGGTATGTATAATAATAATAACCATTATAGGAGACATAGGTGGAAAAAAAATCAAAACTTCCACAGCAGCCTGCAACACCTATCACATCACTGTTTTTTCTGGCCTCCTCTTCTTGCTCTTCTTAAGGGTACACTAGTTGGTCATTCTTCCATACAAACGTAGTATGGTTATGACTCGACTGTTTGATGGTGTACATTCAAAACTAAAAATTATATAAATTTGCCTTGTCATTATCTAGCCCTGTATGGAAGCAGAATTGGGAAAAAACTATTGGTTTAGAAGTTATGAGCGTCAAAACTTCCATATTTCAAAACTAATTTTAACTAATCTTTGGGCGTAAATATTTTTATTTATTTATTTGGGACAAACAAACAGTAACACATTATATCTGCGCAAATGATATAAACAATGATATTATATAAATGTGAAACTCACACCGTTATCCACAGCATATACAATTCATATAAATTTAATAATGAACAATCTATGCAAATAAGACTACAAGAATGTTCAAATAATTATACATCGGAATCCTTAAGTTTCTTTAACAAAGCAGAACGAAATCTATTTGCTGACACTGAGAATAATTCTGTAGTAAATAAATAACTTATGTAGTATGAAAATGGCAAAATAGAAACCGTTCAAGATAGATAATTTATTGAAAAGTAAAAATTATTTATTTTGAGTAGAAACATCCAGTAGTTTTCCCCTAATATCTGTACGCCCAAAGGTCTGTTCATGAAATTTTACGCGCTCATTTTTGTTAAAAATCATCGTCTATTTCACTAAATAAATACATGACTTTAATAACAGCATGCATATTAGCCACGCCACCGAGTTCGAGCCGTCGACTAGTGGAACCTTAACTGCTGTTTATAAAATTGATCTTTTTACGCTCAATGGGGCAAATGAATATAGGAACTCAGTTTAAAAATAAATTATTGGTGCTGCTTAAGACTGGTAGTACTCGTTTATATGCATATCCTACCCGAGAATTCATATTTCTACGGTCTACGAGCATTGCCCTTCCTTGTAGACGAAGTATCCTATCAGGGTACTTCTTCTTCCATTTGTTCTATCTCTTTATTTATTTTCCACAGACTCATACACCGAGCTTCAAAAGCGTACCCTCACAGAGATTGAGGACATGAAGCGTAAGATGGAGCTTGTGGAGTTAGGTATACCGCTGGGTCTCATATGTCCGAGCTCAGCTAACGATAAGGCTATGCCTACTAAGGCCATGCCGCCTATCAAGACGTTTTTGGGTAAGTTTTCAAATGGTTTTAAATATTTTCAGGATACCATGCCCAATCCTTTTGCTCTGAAACAAAACCATGAGTTCAAAATAAGAATTAGATTGTTTCTATTTTGTCTTCAGATTTGAGTTTAAAATGCTGAGATTTATTTAAAATATTTTAAGTGAAAAAACAATTACGGTTAGATCAATCAAGAAAAGTTCGATTCTCTTCTTATTTTGATAACATAACAGGGTAGATATAGTCTAGTCAAAGTTCCATTTAGTTTTAGTCAATAACAACAATAGGGCTAGTTTTAAAATAAATATTCATCCTTATGCTATAAAATATTCGTATTATCTACTTCCGCTAAGTATCATGCTTAAGCTGGGCTCTTCACAATGGTCCATCAATATCAATTACAAGTCCCAATCATCTTGTCACTTAAAGCTTTACCTATTTTTACAAGACTGCTCAATAAAAGGTTTTGCTTTTATATTTAAGCTGCTTGTCCATCCAAAATCACTGTTCTGCACGTTTGGGAAATTTGGACTGCCTATGTTTTTTACATGATTGCCCAAACAGGAGTGTAATGTTTTCAGGGTTCGTGTATGTATGTATGTTTCTTTGTGCCACCATAACTGTTAAATGCATGAAATGATTTGGGGGTATGGGGTACCGTTAAAATCTTCCCTAGTGACATAGGGAATATTTAAAAAAAATAATTACAATATGGTGCAATATGGCTCCATATTCAAATGTGTAAATAAAATAATTTCTTCATTTATTTTATATGGGTAATAATGGGTATCCAATTGAAGGCTTTGATGAGCATATTGCAAAAATATATAATTTATTGGCATTATTTTATTTTACATAGCTAGGGTGTATATGCAAAACAAAAATTTCATCCCCACGCCATCGACCCCTCGCCTCGCTTCGCTGTGAGAATATAAAACCACCTTTAATGCTTAAATATTAAAGCCACCTAGCATGACATGTTTTAAAATTAAAATAAAATTTGTCACTAAAATGTATAAAATAAAAATAATTAGAAAGTAAAAATAATACTTAAAAAATTACAAAACACAACTGCCCTGCCAAAAAAAGAACTAAACCAAAAAGTAATTAACCAGTTGTATTAAGTTAATCTTCTAGTTTAGTTCGTTTTTTGGCAGGGCAGTTGTGTTTTTAAATTTTTTAGGTATTGAAAGACATAGACATAGAATACCTTTTACATGATCATGCGCATCATATAAAGATGCTTAAGGAAAGGGCCTAAGAAACTACCCTGTGGTAACCCTTACTTAAATGGTCATACCATCTAATGATTTGGCTGAATGTTGTACCGAGTGAGAGTTACAACCATTTCCGCTTCCCAATTGTCGAAAATCTTTCCACAATCACAAATGATTATGGTAAAATGATGAAATTTAGGTTGATCTGGAATGGAAGCCCGCGAAATGCAAATTTTCTTTCGGATTTTGCAATTTGCAGAGATTTGTTCTCAAATGTCATGATTTCATGGAAAAATTATTCAATGGATCAAGATATAACTTGATACTGACCTGCAAATTGCAAAAAACTTAAGAAAACTTGAATTTCACGGGCTACTAATGCGAATCCTCCGTAATAAAATTTACGAGGGATTCAAATAACACCACTGCATCTGCCTGAAAACTAATAGTAAATAATGCACTGCACTTCAGCCTGCTAAGTTAGGGTACTGTTTCGTATGAAACATTCTGACTAAAGATAATTCTTTTCAAAATTAGTTTATTGAATTAATGATTTGTTTTTTTGAGAAATGCATGTTACTTCTTAAAAATCTTGCAATCGATACTTCAAAATTCAGAAACACTGTTGAAAGCATTAAGGGTATGCATTTAAAGCTCAATTCTGTTTGCCTGGTCTTAACCCATACGAAAGAACTTTAAAGACCAGCCGGATACACATGTTGTGCAGTTGTGCACATGCGTAGTGATAGTACCATAAATAGATTACTTGGAAGCGGTTACTAAAATTATTTAAAAAAAAAATACGATAAATTCTCTAACCAGTTGCTATATTTATAATATGGTACATAGTCATTTGTATTGATATCCGTTTTATTTGTTCGCACTAAAGGCTGACGCCTATTTTAGCGGCCGCACTGCAACGCAAAAACCAAAAACTCTCCCTTCGTATAGTTTGTTTAACCATCGCACAGACGGGCCGCATCGCACTTTTTTTTTAAATGCGATGCGCTGCGGCCCGTCGAGGCTATACTGTCTGCCTCGAAAGTCTCTGATAAAAGTGTAAACAAACCTTACGTAGGTAAATTTCGTACGCAATCACTTACTAAAAGGAATTAGTAGCACATTCATCTGTTTTTAGAAGCTTTCAACTTTCTATCTCACCACTATTTAAAAGAAAAGTTTGAATTATATTATTAAAATGTAATTTAAAAAATCATTGAAGAAAATTGAGCTTATATATTAAAATTTCGGGTTTAAGTATTGACATAATCAAATTTAATTTCGGGTTTAAGTAGTCAAATAATCAAATGAAAGAACTTAATTTGTAAGTGGCAATAAAAATCCACAGGTTTGTTTTCTGATCTATTTGTTTACATTTCATCAGATACTTTTCGAACAGACATTAAATGTGCGCTCGCCTTAACACTTCACTTCACTGTGCTTTTCTCGCTTGTGTCTGCATGTGCATGTAGCGCGCGAAACGCGTGCACGTGCTAATGGGAAGCCCCTGCCAATCCACCAGTTGAAAAGTGACCACATTAGAGACAACATTATCCACCAAAGTGACATCATTACCCACAATAGTGACCCCTGCTTGAAATACAGTTTGTACTTCTGTTTTCTTTTTATATTTGAACGAGGCCAGGGTCTGACAAAACATCTCGATTTATATAGGTCTTAATGACAAGGTAATAAGGTTTTTTATTTGGGGTCAGGCCTTTTTGTTTTGGTTGGGAAATTATCAAATAAGGTCAGGCCTGGAGGCAAAGCCCAAAAAATAAGTATTTGGTCTTTGTGGGATTAACCCTGGTTTCGTTGCACAGGTTTCAAGTGTTGGGTCAAATTATCACTAATTTTATAACAAATAATTTGATTCAATACTTAGGGACCCATCGTTGTTTTAGAAACATTCGGGATCTTTTATAATGCTTGCTTCTTCACATTCTTTTTCTTGCTGCTTTTTAGCTTTGCCTTGTATGATCCTTACAATAAATAATTAATTTTATCTATTATTTTATAGTAAAATTGTTGTAATATAACTTTACAGACCCAGCCAAACTAGACGAAATAATAAGAGATGCTAAAAAAGCTAAAGCAGAGGGTAGGGAATTTAAATTTGACTACCAAAAGATATTACCCGATTATGATAACCCTTTCCAACGCAAGAAAGAGGAACTGGAAAGAGTAAGAAAGATGTCTTCTGAAGAAAGGGATAGAGAAGTTCGCAGAAAGCTTGTGAAGGACAGAGAACAAGGCAAAGAACGAAGGAAGAGTGAGAAATATGAAAAGGAATCAAGAAGATATTCAAGCCACAGGAAAGATGAAAAAGATAAACGGAAAGATGACAGAGAGAAATACAGGGAAAAGCCAAAAGAAAAGACAGAAGAAAAAAAAGATGACAGAAAAGATAGAGAGCTGACACCAGTCGCTAAAAAGAAAGTAGAAAAAGTTGGAGATAAGGGCCCTAAAGAAACGGACGTAAACTTAAGTGATTACTTAGTATGTGACAGTTGGTCTTTAGACAATGATGACAAATCTAACATGAGTCCTAAAGTCGATGACAAGATAAAAAATATACCAATTCCTAAAGAAAGTAAACCGAAAGAGACAACAATAGAAATTAAGACGGAGAAAACCGAAAGTCCATTAACCACACCTATAAGAAAGATAGAAAAACTAAAACCCGTCATAGATTCATTTAAATTCGAAATCGATGAAAACGAAGACGAATTACTAGACATGTTTGATGAAACTTCCAAATTAGACAAATTTGCGACGAAAACACGTAAAAGAGATGATATATTCGACTCTCCTATAGACATGAAAATATTTGATTTCGATCAGAATAATAAAGAATCAGCGGATGCGTTAACAGACGATACATTTTTGGAATCGGTGATTAACGAGATAAAACAGGAGGGTATGAGTGATGAAGGGAGTCAGGACAAAGGCCTAGTCGAATACGACTCTCCTTCAAAAGAAAGTTCAAGTCCTCCCTTAGATTCTCGGTTATCAATAACTCCGGAATTGGATGACCGGATGTTCATGAACCTACAATCATCCCGTAGCGATTATTCAGACGGATACAGATCTACAGAAAGTGGGTACAAATCTACGGAAAGTGGTTACAAATCTAGTGTTAGTTACAAGTCGGGGGATAGCAAAGGGGATAATTATAGGCTGTCAATGGAGAAGGAGGTTGAGCAGATGAATAAGTCAACGGTAGATTCACTTGAAACTTGGAGTTTTGTGCTGAAGATTTGTCAGCCGTTGCTGTTTCGACATGACAGGAATAAGTGTTATAGGTAAGTGTCAAAGTCGACATTCAGTTTAGATATTCGATTGTTTTTCATTAAAGTGGGCGAAATTATTTTTCCGATGCCATCCACTTAAACTCGGTAGGTACTTAAGAGTATCAATATTTATTTAAATAACTAATTATTTTTTTTATGTTTTGGATTTCATCAATATTTGATGAAGAATTTTGGTTTAGTTTTAGTGGTAAAGATACATACATTTGAGGAAGGTTTGTTTTTCATAATAAGCTAAAATAAGAAATAAAAATTTATTTTAGCGGTCGACAAAATCAATATTGTCCATGCGCTCTACAATATTTATACCAAATTTGGAACCCTTCACTGTGGATAGTCCGCCACGCACCTGGCCGGTTTATTTTAATTTACTGTTTCATTCCAGGGAGACGCGATCAGCTCCTAAGATCTGGTTCACAGAGAACCCCAAGCTGTGCTCATGCGTAAAGGATCGAGCTATTGTTTATGAGGAACTGGAGACCTGCAAGATGAGCCTCGTCGACCGCGTGTATGGATGCGACCAGTGAGTTGATTTCATGTATAAAGATTTTGTCCGCGGATTCGTCCGTCTGGAGGTAGGAAATTATGCCACAGGAATGTACTACCGGGATAAAAAGTATCATAATATGTCCTAACTCAGGTCATGGTTTCCAAATGCCAAAGTTTAGGCGGAAAAAGGTAATGGATAGACTGACAGATAGAGTTTCTTTCGAATTTATAATTAATAGTCGTAAGGATTTATTAACTTTCTTGTAAGCAAAAACCAATTAAATAATGCTTCAAGATTCTTAATAGATGTATTGTAACTTGCGTAAATATTCGCGTCATTTCGTTTATCCCACTTTAGCACGGGCGCTTTTTAAAAGCGACTTTTTTTTAAAGCTTACTGGATTTATACCTCCCCCACTTGAACCAAGCGGTCTTCTTGCACAATTCTTGAGTTAACAAAAAAAATAATTTTAAAATATGTAGTTTCATACCTAATTAAATTGACATCTTCTCCGTGATAAGTAAACTAACAGCTTTCAGTTAACACCAATTTATTAACAAAATAAGACAGTGTTCTTCAGTTCAAAACATCTTCACAGGATCCCAGAGGTGGAACTACCCAAAGCTCGCACCTGGTACCCTCGCTTCGCCAACTGCTTGACGGAGAACAGTTCCGTTCCGTCCCTGGGGCCATCCTCAGACTGGGAGGCCGATGACAGCCAGACTGAAACCCCTCATCTTAAGGATAAGAGAAGGTCTACCACGCCAGTGCGTAGTGAAGAAATATACCTGGATAGGGAGTATCAGAGGTATGTGGGAAGTAGGTAAGAGACTTGTAGATAGTTGCTTTTATTTTTTAGAATAGTTGCTGTTAGGGCTGCCGTACATGGGCAGCTTGAAGCAGTCAGCATCGACTGCTTCAAGCTGCGACTGCATAGTTAATTACAGTCTTCTATTTACATTCGTTCATAGACACTAGCGCCATCTGATATTCAGAGGTAGAACTACACCTTTATATAATATGTGTTTAGATATGGTGATAGTTGAGTATAGATAGATTCTGTTGTGTTTTAGTGTTCATTTCAAGGATTGATAAATGAAATAAAATTTAGTAATCATCTTTTTTTTACTACGTACAAAAGTAATTAACTAGAAAAATTCTATCTCAAACTTAGCACTACACTGAAGGCCTATCTCAGTTTTGACACAACCACCCACAAAATCACTTTCTGGTCACAAATATGGATTAATCGGACGAACTTTTGCTCAACTCAACGGCAAACGCACAAAATAAACACAGAAAAATCACAAAAATTAATAAAATATCTTAAGGCGAAAGCGCCGACCCTGCCCGCGAAATTAAAATTTTCTTACGTTTTTTGTATTTTTTAGGTCAGTCTCAGATCTCATGTTAATGATTGATTGATTTGCGGTCGTAAAAATAATAAATATATATTTACAGAATGTTAATAATTAAAATCGTAAATACAATTCTCAGTGATGGTGTATAATGTCATAAATTCACGAAATTGACATTCTTAGCAGCAAATAATTTGATATGTTATTTAGGTAACCGTGAGATGTGGAAGAAATGGAGGGAGGCCATCTTTTATGACCGCCAATCAATCAATCATTAACATGAGATCTGAGACTGACCTACAAAATGAAAAAAACATAAGAAAATTTGAATTTCGCGGGCATGGTCGAAGGTTCCACCTTAAAACACGGCAAGCGTCAGAGCTTAGCAGACATTGTTTTGGGGCTATCAGAATTCAGAGGCCCAAGTGTGAGTTTGTTTTAACCATCTCGACTTTAAGCATCGACCGCGTTCAGCGCTCCGATTGGCTCTTCACTGGCCTTCACTGGTGAAGAGCCAATTGGAGTGCCTCTGTTTTCTTGTTACGAAAACCACCAAGGCAAATTATTATAGTGAACATTGCTTCAGAGCTGCCATCTCCTAGCTGAAGTTGGTGAAAACTTTTACGATTATAATCCAACAAAATTAAAAATCATATTTAAACTTGTTTTGTACAGGGACTACATACATGCATTCTTTTAGGGGTGGGGCAGAAGTAAATAAACTCGATAAGTAGTAGGAATTACTCTCGATAAAACTCGATAATCACGCATGCGCGCTTGATTCATCGATACTGCATTGTTTCACGCGGTAATTTTGAATTTCACCAAATTAATAATTAATTTTGATACTAATTATAAAACTAAATTTTTAACTTCGAGTCGAGGGAGCAGGGAGGGGCCGAGGCACCCACCTTGCCCACCGTGGGTACATCTATGACTACATTATACTTCGTGATTTTGTATCATTGTACCCATTGCTGTCCCAGTTTTTTGTACTAAGATTGAGCACCCTGGCAAAATATAACTCCCCCGAAACCCCCCGACACTCTATTCTGCAGTCCACCGCTAAGACGACCCACCGACCAGTCGACCGACTTCATGATGATATAGTCACATATTGTAGTAGAAAAAAACTAAAAAAAACCGACTTCCAAAAAAAAAACAATTAACTTTATTTTTGGAAGTCGTTGTCTTCGGTTTTGAATTTTCGTTTTTGTGCCACACGGACTTCTGAAATTAAAGTTATTTTTCAATTTGTTCTTATGGAACAAATCTAACTTAGAGAGATGTAGAATTGATTCCAATGATTATAATTATATAATAAATTGACTATAATTAATAATGTAATAATACATATCTATTAATTATAGTCGCGCATCATATTTTGATTATATTAGTTTATGATTTTGATCAAGATACAACTTGACATTGACCTGCAAATTTAAAAAAAAACGTAAGAAAGTTTGAATTTTGTCGGCCACAACTGCGGATTCACCTAAACAGTTTTTTCTTTGATTCAATGTGCAAAAATAATATTACGATAAAAAAAAAATCTGGATTAAAGTATTTATTTATGAAATAATGGTGTGTTTAATTGAAAAAAAAAAAACAGTGGCACTCCAGCACGCGTATCATGACGACCATAGAAACGGTTTTCTACCGGTTTTGTCGACGGAAGAATGGACAAAATGACAGATTGTGATTGTTTATCTGTCATTTTGTCAATTCTTCCGTCGACAAAACCCGTTTCTATTGTGGTCATGCTACGCGTGCTGGAGTGCCGATAGAAGTGAAAACTTGAAAAAAAAAAAATCGGTACCGCGGTAATCAACGCGTTGATGTCTTTTTAATGGTCAAAAGCTGGTGTCGTCTGGTCACAATGTCGCGAAATCAATGGTTTAGTCCTATCTCAAAAATGCCTAATGCGCCTAAAGAAGTTTTGACTTCAAATAATTGTTTTTGTAAGGCCAGCCTGGTTATTTTCCCTATCAGAAAAACCGCACATAAAATTTATCTTTGGTCGCACTGTTGCCAAATCGTGCATCTTGACATAACGGTTGATGGTGAATTGATGGTGGATCGGCAGTTGTAGCCCGCGAAGTTCAAATTCTAAGAACTTTTCCATAAAAGATTTGTTCTTTGGGAACGAATCTATCTTAGAAAGATGTTTTAGTGATTCTAATGATTATTATTCTGTAAATTCATATGTGTTATAGTTGCAAATCATATTTTGATAAAGAGACAACCTGACACTAACTTACAAATTACAAAAAACACAAGAAAATTTGAATTTCGCGGGCTGCAACTGCCGATTCACAAAATAAAACTTACCTAAAAAAACTTACTGGTTTATTTGTAAAAAAATATTCTCGACATATTTAAAATTATTTACTAGTATTTTAACTATGCTTAGTTTAGAATGGAATAAATGCGGTATATCACATTTTTATTTGTAAGGCTGTAAAAGTTCAACACCTTCATCTCAAAATGTCAATTCGAAATTTCGAATCAGTAGTTGAACGACCCTTTGTAAAACCGAACTGTTCATTTATGTTTATTTTATTAACTTTACGATTGGTTTAAAAGTTATTGCTCGAAAAATTTACTATAGGTAGGTAATACTGAAATAGGTCTACGATTTTTGGGGTCTGATGTAAACAAAGGTATTATTTTACTATTTTTCATAAGGTCCCAGAAACGTTGGTAGGTTTCAGAAACTCCCCCACAGTCGATACAATTATTAAAGATAATAGCTACAGTAGACGCTACAATGTCTTATTAGACTTAATAGAATTACCCCACAGATCTGCCAAGATCTGCAGTGTTATTTAAATAAAGTGAAAGGTTTTAATTATATATCTACAGGTTATGTTCAAAATGAAATTCCGAATCGTAAAACATTACTAGACCTTCCCGTTTCACTATTAATAATATTCCAAGTCGTTTTAATTACTTTACTACTGTTTTTAATCTTCAAACTCAAATAACGTGACTTGGCCATACAACAAACTTTAAAAATAGTTTTATAATTATTACAAATTAATCAGCTGTGTTTACATAAGTCGTATCATTGTACAGCTCATGCTCTACTTGTATGAATACCAATGTTATCCCAATCACTGAAAGATGCGTTACTATTAACCGAGATAGTCTTATAGGTGGAATTAAAATTGTTTACAATACCTACATATATATTTAAAAAGTCATCATATAGATGATTAGGAATAAAAACACAAGATGTAGTACTGAAGCTAAGAAGATTAAAATGGAGATGGGCCAGCCACACTGTCAGGGAAGAAGAGAAATGGAACAAAAAAGTGACCCTATTGTATCCTAGGGAGAGGAAGAGAAACAAAGGGAAACCTTTGAAAAGATGGCAGGATGACTTTGTGATGGCGGGAAAGACATGGACTAGACAGGCAAGGAACAGGGAGAATTGGAAGGGGATGGAGGAGGTCTTTGCCAGAGGGCACACAGAGTTTCAGAACTAAGAATAAAACGTTTTTTTAACAATAGTAACTCTGAAAAAAGCTATACATAAATAAATAAAAATTAATAAGATGATTAGGATCAACATGAATAAACCAAACTGGTAATTAATTAATAAGTTTAACTTAAAAAGTTTCCAAGCGATTTGCAGTTTTCGGGTTATCAATGATATTTTTTTGATCCACTTTTTTGTTTTGGTTTGGGATAGTAATCTTTTGCCCGCAATGATCAGAATCTAGTAAATTTATCATTTCTTTGTGGCTCGGTATAACATCTGTAGAAATATTATCTAGGCATGTGGCAGTAGGGGTTATTCTTGTGGGCTCCAAAAATAGGTTTACAAGATTGTAGGACTGAAAAAGACTTATTATTTTACTACAAGAACCTGAGTTTTCCATATCACCGCAAGTGATAGATTTGTTTGAGTTACAAATCTTGTGAAACACTTTTGCTTTGCTGCAAAAAGTTGCTGTGTTGCTCTAATAATAGTGTCTTACTGACATGCTCTGACAAAAACCTTGTAAAAAATTAAGGCTTTTATTTGATGCCTTGATAGACTCAAATTAAGTCCTAAAAGCGTTTTACGGGTAAAACCATAAACAATCGTAGAAAAAAATTATTTCCCAAAGAAAATCTTCAGTTCTCAATGATTTTTAAATTCACCAGAAATTCTTCCTCCAGGTTCATGCAAGCAGTATGGCCGGAAGCCACCGAATCCAAGGCCGGTACACCACGAAGCACCACGCCGGTGAGACAGGAGACTCGCAAGAAGAAGGCAGAAGATAAGGATACAGAGGACAAGAAGAAAGCCAAGAAGATAAAGTTGAGTAGTGAGGGGTGGAGCCAGGAGTCCGATATTGAAGAGGAAGTTGAGAAGAGGTATGCTGAAAAATAACTTCTGAGCACTTGACATAGGTACCCTTTGTAAAATCCTATTATTTTTGCCATTTTAATGTCAAAGAAATGAAAGGGTAACGCCGTTTTAGGGTTCCGTAACCAAAATATGGCAAAAACGGAAAACTTATAAATTCTTGTCTCTGTGCGTCTGTTTGTTCGTCCGGATGATACACAGCTATTTATTCAAGAAATTATTGGCACTACATTGATGAAAGTTGGAAAAAAACGTATTCTGTGCACCGCTAAACATGGTGTAGTGAAATTGCATAAATAGTAATTAGGGGTGCCACTCCCCATACACGTAACTGAGCGATGAAAAAGAAAGTATGGGATATTCTCGGTTACAACCTAACCCACCATAACTTTGTTTTTCATAGTTTGTTGGGAAGGATTTGGGGCAGGCTTTTGCTCAGCAGTGGGAAAATGTAGGCTAACATTAAATAAAAGAAAAATGAAGAAATATTATATATACTAAGTACTTTACTATTTGTGTTAGTCCTTACTAATATAGTTGTAAGTCTAATTAATCACTTGTGTGTCATATGATACTTGAATAAAGATAATTCTATTCTAAATATATATTAGGAATTAAACATAACATTAAAATCTTAGAAATAATTTAAGAAATAAATACTTATACTTTTTATTATTAATTTTTGTCTACTTGCCCCATCTGTCTCTCAACCACCAAAATTAGGTACCTACTTGACCCAACTTAGGAATCGACATCTTCTCACGCAGCTGCGAAAACTGCGGCAGTAAAGGGCTTGCTACAGCGCTGCCAACCGCGTCCCAACAGAGATGACCTTGGTGGTTTACGACCAAATTTCAAACAGCTCTGCCTGTCGTCAACCAAGGTCACCTCTGTCGGGAAAGTGGTTGGCAGCCATGAAGCAAGCCCTTAAATGTATAATTTAAAAAATCCTCCTATTACAGTAAAAAGGTTAAAGCCGAAAAGGTGAAACGTCGCAAGAGGAAGCACTCGTCTTCTGTTTCTGATAGTGATGACACCTCCAAGAAGAGAAAGAAGGCTCTCAAGAAGAAGGCAAAGGTATGCTATGGACATTAAAGTCTTAATCTTTATACTGTCTTACGGACTGGTATTAGTTAGAATGTGTCTTTGATAATATCGGAGTGTAGGAAAACTAATAGGGACCTTTCAAACTTTTATATTCATATCTTTATTTGCATTCCATTTTAATAAGTTGTTACAATGGCTTAAAGCTGTGGTACAATTACGGACCCTGTAGGCCACAGCAAAAACTAAAAAGTAAAATCCAAAAATTAAAATTTACTTAAGAAACAATTATAATTTTTAGATTATGAATAGTTATTAACATTAATTAAGTAAATTATAGCATTTAGTTTATAATTTGAGATCAATTATAGGTACAGGTTTATTAAATATATATTATTATAATAATTTATCTATGCATGTATGAATGTATCTAAACGACTAACTATGTAAGGTGTTTGTGCTTCTGTTATTTAGAAGGTTTATTAAATCAGCCAGTAATATAACCTCACGCCTTGTTTCCTCGAAGGGTTAGGCAGAGGTGTATCTGTAGTAGGTACACCCACATTTTGCCAGTTATGTTTAAGTAATAGGGGGCGAGCCTATTGCCATCAACCGGGCACAAATCCAGACTCCGAGCTACTGAGAAATTCCAGATAGAAAAACCCAATAACACTTTGCCCGACCCGGGAATCGAACCCAGGACCTCATGCTCAGTAGTAGTGCTTGCGACCACTAGACCAACGAGGCAGGTCAGCCAGTAATCTGCACTTAATCGCTCCAGGATGCTGTTATTTTAAACAAATATTGATATCATTACAGGAAAGTAAAAAGACTAAAGTAAAATTGCCCAAACGTCGAAGAATAAGTAAAAAGTATTTAAAGAAGTTAAAAGAAAAACAAAAGAAGAAAAAGAGAGAGAAACAAGTCTCAGAAGATGAGGACTTTGAAAAAGGTAAGTTAGAATTCGTGTCCGACGAAATACGGATTTTCAGCGGAAACCAAAATCGAAAAAAAAAATCGGCTTTAGTTTTACTTTCGGCCGAAAATGAAAATGATTTAGGCATTAAAAATATTAATATTTTCGCTGTTCACTGTAATCTTGTTTTTTTTTGTTCCTAAGGAGAGAAAGAGCACGATAATTCCATTAGAGCATACACAATTTCGTGTATATCTTGTTGTATTGATTCACCTGATATTGCCGAGCTTTACGAAGTTGGCCGAATGACTCGCTAACATCTGATTGACGGCTTGGCCGAATTTTCGGTTGGTTTATGGCCGAATCATAAGCTAAGGAGTGCAATTCTCTACTGGAGTCTGTTTCCAGGAAGCTATAACTTTGATGTTTTCAAGTCTCAAGAGAACAGTTTACTTCTTGGCAAATGTGCGTTTTCGTCGATCGCATCATTGCTTACTAACCCACTAAATGACTATTTAAAAAAAAAACCTGTTCTAATTTTTTTCGTTTTCCCTATGCGACCGTCTTATTAAATCACAACTTTCCACAGCAAATAGAAAGAAAGAAAAGAAGATACGCAAAAAGAAACTACAAAAGAAAAAGAAGGCTCAAAAGAAAAGGAAAGCCAGGGCGAAATCGTCAAGCAGCTCATCATCATCAACTTCAACATCCACTAGTCCTTCTGAAACAGACTCAGAAGCAGAGAAGAGAAAGAAGAAAAAGAAGAGTACAGAAGTTAAAAAGAAAAAGCGAAACAAGTCTTCGTCTGATTCTGCACAAAGCGAGGAATTATTTGATGTTAACATACTAAATAATATCAAAACAGAAAGATTAACTGACGATGAAAAAAATCAAAGTCTTGTAGATTTTTCACCAAGAAGACATAAACCTAGAGAAATTATAAATGTGAAAGAATTACAGAATGACTTTGTTGGTAATAATAATATTCATATAAAACAGGAAGTAGAAGAGATAATCCATAGAGATGATGGAGTCAAAATTGCGGATTTAGAGCTTGAAGAAAAAGAATTCGCTACGGAGAAAGCGCCTGATGTAGCAGACAGTTTTCATGAGCCAGAAGCACCGGATGTGACGGATGAACAGGAACAAGAAGTACAGGAGATTAAGCAGGAGGTGTCGTTTAAGGTTAGTTAGATTGTATTTTTTATTGTTGTTGGTTGTTTTGTAAAACCAATCATTGATAAAACCAATCATGTGGCACGGAATTATTGCTGATTTCAAATCAGATTAAGCAAAAAATTTATCAATTGGGTTGACACTCAAGTTAAATTGTCAAAAAAATTTGTTTGCAGTTGTTTGTTTTAAATTTGTCAAAGCGTAACATTATTTTTCGTGTAGTTATTGACTGATCTGGTGTCTGAGTTTTTATGCCGCCCATGGGCCTCTGACTTGGCTTCTGAATTGAAATTATTATATACGACAAATCTAATAATTGATAGACATGGAAATTAGCATTCGGAAATCCGATGATATCCGAGGGAAATTAAGAAAATAGAAATAGTGTTCCTAGATTGTTTACATATTTACACTTTGTGATAGGAAGTTAAAATTACAATTTAATTTTTTCATATGTTGATTTTTGTCTAGAAAACATATTATTAATCCAAAACTAAATATACCTATCATTATCATCTAAGGCTTTACAGTCGCGGGTGGACCTTAACCTGGTCAAGTATATTTCTTCAATGTGTCCTATTTCCGGCTTCATCTCTCAAATAGGGATGATGCCTGTGTCAAAAAAAAAGAAATTCTATTTAGTCCGTCAGTCAGATAATAAAAAAATGTTAGACACGTATTTTTTGCTTTATCATATTAATAAAAAAATACTTAGATAAAACGCATTAAAGTTGGGGAGTGGGGGTCGCTACGTCACAAGTAAGTAAGTATAAAATCTACATACTCATGACGTCATGGCAAATTTTAACTCAATGTATCGCAGTAATTTTTAGATAACGTAAATAAAGAAAAAATACGTGTCTATTATTTTTTAATAATCGACAAGAAGACTGACAAAAAATATTTGTAGTATACATTCCGTATTTCTCACTACTACAGTTTTTAAATCTTGGTCTAAATATACCTATACAAACATAACATTACATATATCCTTCATTAGGAGATCCCGTTGCCCGTTATGGCACAGACAGAACAACACAAAGACACGGAACAGGTCGCAGCTCACAAACTACCTGACAATACTACTCTCTCGACAGCAGTAGATAAAGTACGTATTTTTACTTATTCTGCATGAAGTTTGCTTGTATTAAAAATATAGGACAAAAATAATAACAAGAGGGTGTGTTGCGACCGGAGCCGTCACCGTTAGCGTCACCGACTCGAACGTGACTGTTCAGGAGGTCTACTCCCTAAGCTCGAAATTCGTAGTTTCTAGTAAGATTAGACTTTTAAACAAACCATTTTTACAGTCCGTTCAACTGATTTTGACTTCTATTGCGTTGGTAGCATGACAAATGGCAGCTGCAGTAAACAGTTGGTATTGTAACCACTTTTTTTGCTTTTAATGCCATCCTTATGCGTACAGTATAGAAGTCAGAATCGGTTGAACGGACAGTAAAAATGGTTTGTTTAAAAGTCTAATCTTATTTCAAATGGAATATAGTTTTAACGGATCTATTACTTTGGGATGAGCCCGTATCTTCGTTGACGGACTTACGAGAGTAGACCCCAGTACCGGCTAAAAAAGTTTTCACTTCAATAAATGAACATTTGTGAAAAATGCATGACTTGTTGCGACAAGTAGTGGTATATATTTTTATTCGTTTCAGACCTATTTTTAAAGTAGCATTTTTTTATGGTTTTTACAACTGTTGTGTTCTTAGATTCTACACTGAACAACTTTCTTCAAGTTTTTCGCGATTCCGATGATGGTTCCATAGAGAAAGTTGTTCAGTTGATGGTCTGTACCATAGCCTTAAATGTGACCACATCTTTCTGATACATGGTGTAAAGGATTTGGGGCATCACATTTAAAACCTCGTTCAAAGATCACCATAACAAAACATCTATACTATAACACTTTTCTTTAAATAACTAACATTGGAAGTCTCGTTTTTTAAGCTGGATTCTCATTAATTTTTTGGTGTGTTTTGGCGTTACGGCGTCATCTAATCCGCATCAAAGGACATCATTCACCGTCATACATTATTGGGCTGAATGTGAAAGTTGTGTGTATATTTTTCAAGTCGGGACGGAAGAAAAAGAACGAAGAATTAAAAGAAGCGTGTATGATAGCAATAGCTAAGCCTGTCTCAAAAACATTTGAAAAAGTGATTTTTTGAGCTCTTGTAACTTGATGGAGAATGTCCCTACAGTTTTGGTCCCATAGCACGGATTAGTACAGATGGGTCACTCCGCAAAATCATAATAAAAAGCGACTCTTTCTACGACACAATAAAATGCAATTCAGGTCGCACGGCGCTAATTACCTACAGTTATATTCACTTAGAATTTGCCTCTCTTTCTATCGCGTAACTCTTATTTCTTCTGACTAGTCAGACTACGTTACTTGCACTGAAGTCGACAAGTCGAGCTCGTCGCGTAAATTTATTGTTTTGAAATAAATATAACATTTTATGTTTGGCCACTTTCATAATTTAGCCCAAAATTAATGAACTCCTTTACGCAAAGTAACTTCACATCATGTTCATGGCGTCCCGTCATCGAAAATATGAATCCAGTTTTACTAATACTTGTCACAAACATTTAAAAAAAAATATAAAGATATCCCCGTTCCTCAGACGACACCTGAACCAAGCCCTGTGACTAAGCAGGTTGACACTAACAAACCTGAACCTCCACTACCTGAATCACCTCCTTTAGACAAAGTACGTACCTGTTGTATTAAAATTATCGCCATTGGGCTTAAAATGCACGAAATCTGCATGTTAGTAAATTACGCTTACGTACACAATAATACTAAAGATATAAGCACGCACATGTTTGCGCACGCTTTATTTATTCTCAGGACGCGTATCATTACCAATAATATAGCAATAGAAACGGTGCTTGTCGACGGGAGAATAGACAAAATGACAGATTGTGAATCTGCCATTTTGTCTCTTTTTCCGTCGACAACAGGTAACGTGTAGGTTGGCAAAACAAAACTCCTTTTGCGGACCTACTGCGTCTGAAATCGACCTTATTTTCATGTTTTTACGACATGAAAATAACGTCGATTTCAGAATGGCAAGACAAATGACACCAATAAAAAAAATATTTTCTGGGAAAACTGATTAACTAAATATAAATAATGCATGTTTTGATCGCCAGTGCCTTTTTAGGCGAGTATTGACGCTTTTCAGTCACACTGTTGAACAAACAATCTTAACTCATCAAATAATTTGCATGTAATAAAACTGCCTATAAAAACAAACGTCAACTAACAAAACAATAAAATTCACAGGAACCTCAAGAATCCCACATCCCACCACAACAATTAGCCCCCTTACCTGAAGAATCCAACCTATCACAATGTTCTTCCCAAGAGTCTACCACCAGCAAAGACATTCCTTACGAAAAAGACGACAGCCACCTTCGACCCTCGTCGCAGAACTCCAACTACAGCTTCAATGACGTCATCAGCGCCAGCCACAACTATCAGAAAGATGAAGAGGATAAGTTTCAGGAGTATGAGCAGGGGAATTATGAGATGTATGAGCAGTTAGCTATGGCGTATCAGAGTGATGTGGCCAAACAGGTTGGTGATATTCTCTAGGGATTTTTAATAGTTTTTTGGAGGTTGGAATGTAATTGGCCAAGATATTGATATTTTATGAACAGCGCAATTTTATTTTATAAAATTTTCTAAATTATTATTCTTTCCCTCTATAGAGAAAATATCTTGGTCCGGCAAAGCATGGTACTGGAAATGTAATTTTTAAATGACTGACTTTCGCGACGATTTCAACGTCAGTCAACAAATTAAAGACCCAAAGTCAGCAAGGCACCGGCCAGTTAATGTTTTTATTTTTCCTACGATAAATCCAGTCTATTTTTGATGTAAAAACGCCATTTTTTTGCAGAATTAAGAGTTGATTACGTCGATAAAACGTTTTAATTATATATTTTTTCACTACCAGTCGACCCTGCCCACGCCGTCAACCGACGCAGACCCATTCTTCGTGTCTCAAGTTTCCCAAAGAATAGAGACCGTAGTACGAACGAGGTCGAGAGGCGAGATCAAGTGCGACTGGCGAGCAGGAGACGAGCCTACCACACCAGTGCCAAGCAGTAACCACCGACCTTCGAGATGGGGTAAGGAAAAGAAAAGAGAAAATACGTTTATTTGCGATAAACATGACGCAAATAAAGAAAAAGAAGAACAAGTTGGGGAAAATATGCGTCACATCCACGCAAAACGGCTATTGCTCAGCATAATGCTGCGACCCCATGCGAGACAGCCCCAGCGCTGGATTTCAGCGACAGCCGGCGCCACGGCGTCGGTAACTTTAAAAGGCCATTACCATATTTACACCCCCCATAAGGTAGTTTCATATGGAGAAGAATGGGGAAGAAACTTCATTGATGCTCTTTTAAAATGTTTTACAATATTGTTTCGCCGATGTCCCTGACACCCTGTATAATTAATGTTATTATAAAGGGTGGCAGGGACATCGACGCGCAACCTGTTTGTTACCATGGATTCATTACATGATTCTGGACACAAATTTTTTGTCGGTTATTAAAACTAAATCTGCTGTTTCCTACAAAAGTGCAATAACTACGCGGTCAAAATGTATGGAAAAGCATTTTTTTTTAATATTAACTGACTAAAAATTCCAGCGCAAAGGGGTCCAGAATCCTAACCGTCGCAGGAGACGCTCTGGGCGTCGGGAATCGCAGGCCGATTCCCGACGTCCGTAAGCGCGGGGTTGCGGACGGAGAGCAATGGGTAGCTTGCCGTTGTGTTCCACGCGCGCCTCAAAGAGACGTCAGCAAAACTGACGAGGTCCGCTAGGACCGATGCCTGCCGGGGTCGCGAGAAAGTCCGAAAGGGATACCGTGGCCCCTGGCAATATACAGGCAACTGAAGGAACACGGTTCAGGTTTTAGTCAGTAAGAGTCTGACACGCCCTCCCGCTCCGCTCAGTGCGGGAGAAGTTATTTGATAATTTCCCAGTCAAGAAAATAAAAGGGGTCTAGAATCATGTACTGAATCCATGGTAACAGGTTGCGTATCGATGTCCATGCCGGCCTGTATAGTTAGTTATATTTGAAGTCGATGTTCCTGTAATTAAATTACTATAGGTACTTACAATAGGTACAAAATAATAATATGAAATATTGATATTATCCGCTTTGTACCCAGGTCTGAAACCAGGCGAGGTGAACATAGTGCTGACAGGAGGTGATGACTACTCGCTCCGTAGTGAGGAACCAGTGTACCAGATACAAACTATCGCTAATAGAAGCGAAAACAACAGTTCAGGGTTAGTGTAATGTATGATTAAGTTCTAATTTCACCGCAATCAGTAAATCTAAACTGCGTTCACGAGCTGAGCAGTGTCAATATTCCACAACAATTATGATATCCGTTCTAAGTCGTGACACACAAGTTCTTCGACAAAATGTTATATAAAGTTAAATTACTGCCTCGTCGGTTTAGTGGTCGCAAGCGATACCGCTGAGCACGAGTTCCTGGGTTCGATCCCTAGGTCAAGCAAAGTGTTATTGGAATTTTCTTTCAAGAATTTCTCAGTTTCAACCTGGAGTCTGGATTTGTGCCCGGTTGATGGCAATAGGCTCGCCCCCTATACATGGGACTTAAACATAACTGGCGAAACGTGGGTTGTACTGTAAGTACACCTCTGCCTAACCCTTCGGGGTTTACAGGCGTGATGTTATGTTATGAATTTCAACTTGATTCCATAGAACAAACTTTAGTTCTAGAATGTAGTTTCAGATATTTCCATACTGCATCAATAATTAAACACTGAAATGTATCGTGATTCTTTGTGATTATTGAAATCTCAAAGAATCACTCATTTAAAGATTCAATTTAGTGTATATTTTATCCACAAACAAACTATGCACATGCATTATCTTTCCACCATCCTTGGTAGCAGTGATAGCCTAGTGGTGTGACCGTCGGACTGCCGAGTCATAGGTCTCAAGTTCGAACCCAAGGCACGCACCTCTGACTTTTCGGATATCGCTTCTATTAGTGATTACTATGTACAAAAATGACACCCGAGGAAATATATTTTTTTTTACGAAAAATTTGTATGAAGCTACACTATTTGCGCTGTAGCATGGTGCGGGTGACAGTTTCAGTAACATTTCGTTTCACTCTTGAAAGTTGCCGCGATTTACAATTTATGACTTAATATTTCAGTTGTACCACATTCGTAATATATTAAATAATTAATAACTGTAGTAAATTAAATTAAACCCAACCAGAATGTTCTAATCAAGAAATAAAATCAAATTGAATGAAAAATTAAGCAAAGTGTTATGCGTATAACGTAACGCCATAGACGTATTTAGTGATGGGATGTACTGCTACGATGGATAGTCGATATTTTTTATAATAAAAAACGTATATTGTGCGTAGGTCAATTTTTATTTTTAAAAGGTCTAATTATACAACAGAACATTTATAGGGTAAGGTTGCTTAAAAGGTTGCTAAAAAAAAATACATGTTATTCGTCTAAACTCATATCAGAGTCAGGAACATCTGAATTGTCACTCAATTCATCATCTGAATCTGTGACGGATATTATTAACGATGACTCAATTATGTTGTCAATATGTATGTCACGATCCCAATCAGACATAATGTCCCTTTTTGTTTTATTCACGACCTTCGACCAGTCTTCAGGTTGAACATTGTTGATGGCCTCTTGTAATAGGGCCAACATCTTATTTGCCGTAAATGGCGGCGAAGTATTATTTCTTGCGGCGTAACCTAAAAATAAACGAACTTATAAAAAAAAGTATTCAAATAATCATCAATCAGCCTAATCTAGTATCTGGTAATGTTTTTAAACTAGGTACATGCTACAATCGGAAAGCTGATTTTTTTATAAAGCTTCAAAATGGGAATTGAAATTAAAAGCATACCTTTTATTTGGGCCCAAATCAGCTCAATAGCGTTATACTGGCAATGGTAGGGTGGTAGTCGAAGGACCTGGTGGCCTTTTTCTTTTGCCATCTCGTCCAGAGCATAGGTAGGAGTTGGTGGCTTATGGCGTCGGACTAAGGCAATAAGCTCCGTCTTTAACATTTTTATATCTGCTGTAACTCCGTTTTCACTCAGCCACTTCACCAACTCGCTTTTGCGGTTGGATTGGTTTGGGGGTTTATTAACTTGCACCGAATGGTAGGGTGCGTTGTCCATTATTATGGTCATAGGCTCTTTTAAATTGTTTAATAGACCTATGAACCAATCTTTAAATTTTTCGTAATTCATCTCCTCATGATACTCCGTAGTTTTTTTTGACTTAAAAGCCAGCAAACAATCAGGGACGAATCCACTTGCTGTACCTGCGTGACAAATAATAAGGCGTTCGCCTTTGCCTTCCGGCACTTTGGTACACGATTGTGCCGTATCGTCGGTCCAACTTTTACCCACTGTGTGGTTGGCGTTTAGCCACGTTTCATCCAAAAAGACAACTTTGCTCCAATCACTTATGTTTTTGGCCTTCCTTAAAAATCTACATCTTGCTAGGGCAATGTCAGTCCTATCCATAATAATCTTTCTTTTGTTAACTTTTTTGTAAACAAAGCCAATATCTTTTATAACTTGCCGTAGCGAAGTAATACCTCCTTTGAACAAGTCAGCTTCTTTTAATGATTTTAGAAGCTTGAGCAATGTGGGTAGCTCCATTCTTCTATAATAATCATAAATATGATTTCTAATAGCAACCTTAGCAAAATCATCCAAATCTGTGATTGGCTTCACCTTGGTCCGCTTTTTGTTGGGTGTCGATAATTTATTTTCAAACATCCCATCTTGGCCAATTTTCTCACGTGTTATACGCGAAACAGTATTGCGGCCAATATCAAGAGCTTCGGCTACTCGTTCTACAATATGATTCAATGGTAACAACGGTCCATTATTTTGTTGTTCTCTTTCAAAGTAGTCTCGGAGGCGAACAACAAGCTCCCTGGCCTGACTACCCAAAACAGTTTTTTTTGTATGCTTAGGCATGGTAATAACAACAAACTCAACAAACTTATAACAAATAACAATTTAACAAAAATGAAAACAAACAATGAAATCGTAATACGTGTCACATTAAGTCACAATATAACGCGCTTGCACTCGTACTCGCACTCACAGCATCGCACGGGTAAACAACATGGCCGCCGCGCCGATGCACCATAGAGCAAAAATGTTGTCACGAAAAAAAAAACATAAACCCGATTTTGATTATTTTATATAAGTACAAAGATAATTATGTAGCCATAAAACATTTATATTGACAAGTTTATACACGTAGTTACACTGCACAACTGAATAATACACTAATTTTCATAACAATATTAAAGAGAACTAGATTCACGCTGCGAGTATCGTTAGCGATAAAAATGAATTGCATAACCTCACATCCCTACGTGGTACTGACAAATGTCAACGTCATACGGGCAACTGTCACCCGCACCATGCTACAGCGCAAATAGTGTAGTATGAAAAATCGAATTATCTACTAAACGGCATGTTTAACCGTAATATCCTTGGAGGTGGTCATAGTGCTAATTATTTATGATTCTTTGGTTGCTGATTTGACGAAAAATTTCATGCCGTTTTTTTTTTTAAATCGTCAAAATATTTTTATTTGTTTTTCCATATGAAACGATTCCTTTTAGTGTTTATGTTGAAGAACACGGATTTTTAACTACACGTAACATAAAATAGCATCACTCCTATATTTCCGAAGGAGTTGGCAGAGGTTTATAGTACACCCACACGTAGACAACTGTTTGAGCTAGATATTTATCAACACATCATGAGTTTTAAAACTTTTCATACAACCAAATTACCAATTGTTTACTCTTCTAATGAGTCCGAAAAGAAGTGATTGATGTGTCATTTTTGTACATAGTAATGACTAATAGAAGCGATATCCGGCAAAAAATCAAGCACTTGCAAATTGAAATCCCTAAGTCTATGAAAGCCGATTTCCAGCCCACTCTGCGCTGGCGCAGTGCAGGTTGGTAGATGTCACAATACATGTCTTCGAAATTTTTGTTCTAGGACATGCCAGTTTCCTCACGATGTTTTCCTTTTTTTTTTGGGAGCAGCGGTGATGACATTATTTACAAAAAGTAAAGCGCCTGCTTGGGTTCGAACCTACGACTCGTAATTCGGGGCTGTTACCATTGGGCCTCCACTGCTCCCTTTGGAAGCTCAAAGTTTGATAAATAAAAAAATATTATAAATTGATGGCTAATGTTCTGGAATTGCATAAAGTAAAAATCGATTGCTTTGTGGGCTTTTTTCTGCCTATAGTTACACGCTATCTTCAGTGTTACTCATAGAATAATCTCCAATGTTTAGAAGCTACGATGAAGCGTACGAAGACATGTACGGCGCGTCGGATCGACTGCAGTACGGGGACTGTTTCAACACGGAAATCGAAGCAGCAACCGCCCAGGAGGACGGCAAGATTATACATACTAGCAGGCTGGATGAAAGGATCAACCAGGCGTTGAGAACTACAGGTAAGTTTATATTATGAAGAGGTAAAATTTGTGAGGTTGTATGCAGGAGGTAATCTGCAGAACCTCCGATCCGATTCCGAAAATTCTTTCACTAATGGGAAGCTGCAGTATAGCCGAGTGTCATAGGTTTATGTTTAAACAAGAAATTTATAATATCATAATAATATTTATTGAATAAAAACGTTTACAAAAAGTGTACATTTAGGCAACAGTAAGATCTCCCAAACAATTATAATGCCTAAAAATAAACTAAAACTAAAATATGTTAATTACAAGAGCAAGTGAGTAATGATATTTCGGAATTACAATATTAGGTAGCAACCCGCCCGATCTAGGTTAATTCAAACCTGTGTTTCAGGCCATCACTTTGCATTTGAATTAAATTGGAACAATAAAATTTAAAACTAAACTAATATAAAGCAATTTATTAATATATATTTCACGAGCAGGAGCTAGTAAAATATACAGGAAAGTGACGTTGTTGTGTACGTGTGTTTACAAATGGTTCTTCATGCCAACACTTGTACGGTATTGTGTTAAAGAAGCATTGCGCCAAACAAATTGTATGTACGACCTACGTCTGCTACTTTAACACAACATATGAGCTGTGTCGAGGCGAAAAAGGAAAAGCGTTCTCAAAGAAATCAATCAAGTGAACTCATGCTTTTGGTAAAAAATGTTGGTCTGAATTATCCAATCCAATAACATAAGGGTTAAGTTTCCAAATTACTTTTCGAGTATGCAAAATCTTTGTATTTAATTATTTTTTAAACCGTCCAAGAGCGAGTCTGACTCGCACAATATACAATATTTAGCAAAAAATGCCAAAAAAAAACCCTTTTCTTGTATGAAGAACGGACTCCCTTTAAACTTTAACTTTTGTTTTTTTTTTTATTATTATTGTTTATAGCGGCAATAGAAATACAAAATCTGTGAAAATTTCAACTGTCTGCCTATTACGGTTTTTGAGATACAGACCACACTGACAGATCTGACGGACGAACGGAGGGACGGACACCGGTGGTTTAGTATTAGGGTTCCGTTTGGATTGAGAAAAAAAATATGAAAAAAATGATAATATTATATCCGTCTGATATTTAACAGTTGGTGTTAGCCGGTAAATGCACGCATACTAGAAAAGCAGAATAGCGTGGCGCGAATGTAAGACGTAGCTGTCAAGCACACGGCATAACAAAGATGGCTTGTTTGTTTTAGTTGTTTTGCAGCGCGACACTCTATCTAGACATATAAATAATCAAAGATTTCGATTCGGTTACAACCGCAGAAAAAACTTTGATTTTCACAGGGTCATTAAGAAATATGAAATACAAAGTTATTTTTCGTGTCGATTAAATTAACATAATGCATGTGTAAATATTGTTACGAGCTGGGTAGAGGATAAATTTATTACTACCAATCAGACAATTAAATAACTTTATTAAACACAAAAACACTTAAAACTTAATCACAAATACACTACTGATCACTATTCACTTTTTTTTGAACGGGCATCTCGCAGTTTTGACCACTAAGGTCTTGGCTGCTTAACCGGACTTTAACACCCCATCGTGTGTCGGCGATCTGCTTTTATACCGCCAATATTCATGAACATTCTGGCTATGTGTAGAACGGTTCCAGAAAAACATCAACAAATAAACATTACCAGGAAATACAAAAGTAGTAGGTATAAAAAATAATAACCTACTTGTACCGAATAAAAAAATAGGTACTTTATGCCCTCGGCGTACGGTCGAAATTACAATGGCAATTCCTAATATTTTTATAGGTAGTTACCTACTTAACTTCAAACTAATAATAATGGAATGCTTCTCGAAGTTTTTAGCGCAAACACACTGTAATCCGTGCTTTCTCGAAAGATCTCGTACGTACGACGTAACAATATTTATCCCGACTACGGAACTCTTCACTGTGCGTGGTCCGTCACGCACTTTACCGTTTTTTAATAATAAAAATGTTATAAGTTTATTTAAATCCGAGTGAATTAACTTTAGTCTATAGAAAATTGAAAAAAAATGTATTCGCTATATGGCCTCGTTTACAAAAATATGACTGATGTGTTATTTATAAAAACTCTTTTGCTTTTTTAAATTGACTTAACGTCAAAGAGTAGAATAAGTATATCAAACATTTGTAGGTTATGTTTTGTAAAACTTTTGGGCGTTTTTTTTAAAAGCACATATTTGCTTTTTACTACTAAATTAATTGATTTTCAGTTATGTCATGATTTGGATAAATTACATATAATTTTTTTAATGTTGACAGTTCTCGGTGATGTCGTTAAAGATACTGATGAGGTAGACGGCGATAAGGACGGCCCTGAGAAAGGAATATTGGTCATGTAAGTATTAAATAAATCTCCAATTTGATTGAACTCTAATCGTTATAGTGTCTGTGTTTTTTGTGCTCTTTTACCTTTATGTATTTTTCTAAGTGTTTTGTGTTTAAATAAGAAAATAATAACATAAACATGACGCCTGTATACTCCGGGGTTGGGCAGAGGTGTACCTTTTAGTACACCAACATTTCGCCAGTTATGTTTAACGACCATCATTAATACATCTCTTTAAGTAAGATTTGTTCCATAAGAACTTTTCCATAACTAACTTAATGTTTCTAATGATTATAATTCCGTAAATACATATTTATTATGGACGCGAATCATAAGTAAGAAAATTTGAATTTCGCGGGCTACCACTGGGGATCCCCATAAGTCCAATGTAGTAGAGGACGAGCCTATTGCCATCATACAGACACCGGGCTGCTACTGAGAAATTCCGAACCTCAGCAGTAGCGCTTGCGACGACAAGACCAAAGAGGCAGTTCAGTTCAATAAAGTCGAACCTGGATAAGCAAGATTTCAAGGGACCGCGGTCTCTTTTTTCGTGTATGGAGGTTTCTCACTTACTCGAGTATCTAGCTTATAGAGGTATAGATTGCCTTTCTCACTTATAAATGTTTAAATACACGTGGCCATTCGAATACAATACGATACGAAAGCAATGTTAGTTCATCGAAATTTACGAAAACAAAAGCAAATGTTAGGCCTACGAAATTTGAAGCGGTAATGCTCGCGAAGGAGGAGGCGGAACGCGTGAGGGAGAGGCAAATTTCGCGCCCTCACGCCCCTAACCGCCGCAGGAGGAGACGCCCAGGGCGTCGGGAGTCGCAAGCCGATTTCCGGCCACCGTAGGCGCGGGCTTGCGGACTGTGAGCAATGGGTAGCTCACCGTCCGATAAGGCCCGGGTCGACGGCGCGTTGTGTTCCACGCGCGCCTCAAAGAGATGTCAGCAGAATTGAAGGGGTCCGCTAGGGCCGATGCCTGCCGGGGGTGCGAAGAAAACCGAAAGGGAGATCGTGGCCCCCGGCAACAGGGCAACCGAAGGAACACGGGTGGGTTTTAGTCAGTAAGAGCCTGACACGCCCTCCCGCTCCGCCCAGAGCGGGAGAAGTTATTTGATGATTTCCCATCCAAAAAAAAAAAGCCTACGAAATTTAAGAATGAGTCATAGCAGATGTTAAATTACGTTCGACTGTCGCTTATAGAGGTACAGGCAAGTAGCAGTATCAGTTATAGAGGTCCACGAGTGAATAACGACTTTCTCTTATAGAGGTTTTAGAGAGTTAAACGGGACCTGGCAATTACTCTCATTTATAGAGTTTTCTCGCTTAACCCAGGTTTGACAAATTTTTGTTTTTTCAGTAAAGCGGTCCCTGAGAGTCGTGGCGCGAAACGCGTGAGCTTCGCTGACGGGTACAAACCTGGCCAAGACTCCGACGTGGAAGAACCGCCTGTTAAAAAGGTAAATTAATAACCGACTTCAATAAAAAGAGAAGGTTCTCAGTTTGCCCGAATCTTTTTATTTTTTATGTATGTTCCCCAACTACTCGAAGACGATTGGACCGATTTGAAAAATTCTTTTTTTGTTTGATAGGGTATACTTTCTAGTTGGTCCCATTGTCATTTGGTCACGATCTGATGATGGAATCTTGGAGAAATCGAGGGAACTCTTCAAATATTATAGGTACACCTATAGCGATATGGAATTTTTTTTTGACTTGTGCATTTGCTGTCGGAATGCACCATTTGGTAAAGTGGAACTGATGATGAAGGACACAGATGGCCACCGAAACTACTCAATAATAATATGTTGGTTTTCACGGGTTACGATTCGATTACTTTAATATGGTCGGTAAGCAATTGATGTTCGTCACAATTCATATGGTACAGTGGAGCTGATGGTGAAGTACCTGGATAAATCTTCAACAATTAAAGTCCCTGCATCGGGATAAGCAATATTTTGTAAAAGGTGATGAGCAGTTGACATTAGGCTATTGTAACTTAGATAAATGACAAACCAACCCACTAAAAAGTAAAAAAAAAAAACCTTTTTTTACCAAAAATGCAACCGACTTCTAAACTACAAAGTGAAAAATAATTTAATTTCGGAAGTTGATGCCAAAAAACTAAAAAACCAAAGACACCGACTTCCGAAATTAAATTATTTTTCACTTTGTAGTTTAGAAGTCTGTTGATTTTTTTGTAAAAAAAGGTTTTTTTATGTCCTTTTACTCTAATAGACTAAACAAGTCCATTATTAATATGAGTATTTTAAAAGCCAATAATATTTAGAAAAGTATTATTAAATGATGCTGAGTTTTTCTGTATTTGACTTGACGTCCCATATCACTGACAGGGAGTTTTTTTTCATAGATTTTTTTTATTTAATGTAACATTTTTCGTCTGTAGAACTTCCGATCATCCTCATCCTAAACTAACCAACTATATTAGGGATATGATTCAGTGAAGCTACTTAGAGTTTGGCTGTCGGCACAAGTCAAATGAAAACCGAATATGTGTAGTAATTGCTAATGGCTTTGTTATTCTACAAATACAAGTACCCACTACTTTCAGAGGAAGAAGCTCCGTCGCCACGGCTGCGCGTGGCCGTGCCCGGCCGCGCACGCGGACCACGTGCCGCTGTGGGACGCGCTGCCGCCGCCGCCGCCGCCGCCGGGCTCGCCGCCGCCCAACGTGCGCCTCGCCATGCGCGCGCACATGGTGATGATGCAGCCGCCCAACATGTTGCAAGCTCCTAGCATGATGCCGCAGCCTAATATGTTGCAACCGCCTAACATGATGCAACAGCCCCCAAATATGCTGCAGCAACAACCGCAGATGTTGCAACATCAGCCACCGAATATGTTGCAGCAACCTCCTCAGATGTTACAGCCACAGCCTCAAATGTTGCAGCAACCAGGCGTCAAGTCTATGATGCCTACGCCTCCGTTCTCGATGCCCCAAAAATTGGGTTAGTAGTTATAAAGTTTTAATTTTTTAATACTTAATTTTACTAAGTGATAGATTTGAACTGAGAAGAGAAGCAAAAAGAGAAAAAGAGAATGAAAGAGCGAGAAAGGCGAGAGTTAGGAGAAGAGTTTTAAGACAAATAAATACCTACTGTCTGTAATTTTGCTCATGCAGAGAAGAAACGAGCAATGACAGGCATTGATAACTATGCTTGCTAACCTCGGATTGACAATTTTAGGGCAGGTTTCTCTTCATGGGATTTACAGAGGCGGCTCCCGAAACCTTCTAAACTCTTAATACAGCTACAGTTACCTAAGTCAGTAAAAATATTTCGTTTTCCACAGATCCCAGTGTATCATTACCAAACTTCCTGCCACCGGAACCACCGCCCGGACTTCTCAGTTTCCCGTAAACTTAATTAAAAACAATAATATTATTATAGTATCCGGCCATAATATGACATATTGAGTTTAAAGAGAACGAGACGACGCTCTAGTCGTTTTTTTTTAAACTTGATGTGACATATGAACGGTCTCATACTGTAAAAAATAATTTCATCAGTGATCATTACTATTATGTTAATATAAGTTTATTTTATTAAAGACACTGTAAATATATAAGCATATGACTGATATGTGCGTTTCATTTGTTTACTCACTCGATTTTTCGTAATTTATTCAAATTCTGGTAGCAAGCAGCCGGATATTGACTACAGTGGGCGGATATCTGTAACTCGAACTTAAATATTTTATGTTCGAGTTTTGAGCTGGGATATGTGTGAATTTTATTAGCGAAGGGACTTTTCACTGGATGCGTTCGGCGTCCTACGGTCCGGTCAAATCGAACATAACATAAAATACATGTTCGAATTGACCGGACCTTAGGACGCCGAACGCATCCAGTGTAACAAGTCCCTAACTAGCAGACCCAACAGACGTTCTGCCCGAACGTTGGGTCCAATTTATTGTAAATCTAAACCATCCATCCAACTCAAACACACACAGTTTTTTAAATCAAAATCGGTCCAGCCGTTTAGAAGTTCCGTGATATACACACAGAAGTATTATAATATAAAGAAGATAGGCCGTTGGTGGTCTAATTCTAGCAATAAATAAATTGTAATTGCTAGATAAGATAGTCTGACGTACGTATTACTGTGGGATACGGTAAATAGGTAGGTACGGAAAATTGGTGTTCCCCGCACTATCAGGTGGCAGAGGTCAGAAGTGAATGTTCACTTCTGCAGATGTATGCATTCTGATAAGATAGAGGGGTCAAATAGCACCATTTGTGATTTGATATGCAATTTAAACAGAAAAATAATACAGATATGGACTTACGTTGTTGAATTGAACAAACCGATTTCTCAAACTAACGAAGCAATGGATGTTAAAATGAAAGGTATTACGATCGATTGCTATTATTATGTGTGTTACGCAATAACCCCGCAGGTTCAAATATAAAATCGACAAAATTACGATACCATTTGACCAATTGGATCCGAGCCATATTTGTCCATGTGTTCAGCCATTTTGAGAGAAAGAAAGAAATATATTTTATTTGGGACACGCACAGGAAATACAGACAATAATAACAACTAAAAAGGAGCATCTAAAACTAACAAAATTTTTCGAATTACCAAAAGGACAAAAATAATAATAAAAAACTTTAACAATAAACATGCGTTGAAAATTTTCGTTGATTTATTTTCCCCTATCTAAGGTTAAATTACAGGCTCATTGGTCTAGTGATCGCAAGCGCTACTGCTAAACATGAGGTCGTGGGTTCGATACCCGGGTCGGGCAATTGTTATTGAGTTTTTCCATCTGGAATTTCTCAGTAGAAGCCTTGAGTCTCGATTTATAACCGGAGGTGGCAGGTTCGCCCCCTATTACATGGGACTTAAACATAACTGGCGAAATGTGGGTGTGCTATTAGGTGCACTTCTGCGTAACCCTTAAGGGTATATACGGGTTATTAAGTAATGTTTAATTAATTAACATTTACCGATATCAGTTTTTGCTACATAACAAAAAACATGTTATTAAACTTGTAACTATGGCGTGACTTTCCAAAAACCGAAAACATTCTGATTTGGTACCTATAATTAAGATTTGGAAATTAGAACAAAAGGTAGCTCTCCCCGTCGGAAATGTACCATTTTAAGTGCGTTGGACTCGGACTCGACAGACATGGAAACATCGCCCCTTCGCCGCCATTGCCTGTACCGTCCGACATAATTATATGCCTCTAAGGTCTGTTTTTTAATCTCGTAGACTAATTTGACATTTCAAGTGATTGTTGTTTGTTTTTCAATTTGGAGTTTGACATTTGCACCTGTCAAATTAGTCTACGAGATTAAAAAACAGACTTTAGACCGAACTTCGGCCATGGCGACCAATCTCAGCGGAAACCAGCTTTCGGCGCGGGAAATATTATAGTGCAAAGTGTGTGCGCAGACTCGGGAACACTCTTCCCTCACTGTCATAATCCGATGGGACGGAAATCCCACACGACCGGATATTAGGCGCAGGACCAACGACTTAACGTGCTTTTCGAGGCACAACGCCAACTTCCAAACTCCGGGCTGTAACACTTTGCTCGACCCGGGAATCGCTCCCAGTACCTCACGCTCAGCAGTCGCGCTTGCGACTACGAGATCAACGGGGCAGTCACAGTCAACGTATACAGGGTGTAAGGGACAGCCCTCCGCAGACTGATAGGGTGAAGTCAGTATATCATACTAAGATGACCGGTACATGAAATTATTTCAGGAATGTTATGGGAATCCAATTAACCTGATTTGTTTTATTACCTTACACGCAATGTATCGCTACCGTGGCAAAACGCACGTAGGTAGGTAGCGAACGGCAGCGCAGCGAGAAATTGAACAGCTGATTTCACGCGTCGTTTGTACAACATCCATTGCTGTTTTTTCGGTTTTACCTGTTCTATTTACATTAATGGAGTACTGCGTACAGAGAATGTAATTTTACATTGAAAGAAACAAATAGTAATTGAAATTCATTTTCCTGGGAAAATTTTCGGTGGAATATGATTCAGAATAAGGAGCTGAATGTACCTGTTAGTTTGCGGAGGGCTGTCCCTTACACCCTGTATAACTGCGGCATCTTACAAGAGCGGTAGCCGACAAATAGCGTTTGCGATTTGCTGGCGAATGTCGTCACTGAAATGTTTTATGAAAGTAAGTTGGTGTAGGTGTTTTCCTAGGTGTTTTCCTTTCATATTTTTAAATGCTGTTTTTGCAATAAAGTGCTACGTGGTAATTAGTATATAGAATGGATTTTTATGTTTACTCTAACGCCCGGTTTCAAGAACGAAAATCGACACAAAAGTTTGCTAACAAATTGGCAGGCGCGTAAATTGCTGTCATTAGTTACGTGAATTTTCAACAGCCAATTACATCACTTGCGTTTAATATTGATGCGTCCATTTATATACTTATTAATCCTATCACAGGAACGCCATATAATAATCAAGTACACCAAGAGGAAAAATTTACTTCATGTGCTGCTTTCCATCCATTCTGGTGCGTGGCGAACATCGAACGAGCAGCGATGTTCGCTGTCGCTGTCACGCAGCGTCAAAACACTTCTCCATAGTTCCATATTGCGCACATTCTTTGTGATTTTTTTGAGACCCAATGAATTTTTCAAAATAAATAGATTAGAATTGTAATAATTGTCCATTTTTTTTCCAGAAACTGGAAGTTATTAAGCTCATGCGGAACGAGTTTTGCGGTGCAACATTATAGATTGTTAGTTACATACTTACCTAGTTGTTTAGTTATATAGACTATGTAGTTGTAAAAATTGTAGTTGTTGTTGATATAGTTGTTAGTTATTATAGTTATATTTGTGGTACGTACCTAGCTACTTACATCCATACAACTGTGAACTTACAATCCTTCATACAGACTAGGTACCCTAATTGCGTAACTAATTTTCGTAAATGATTACGTATGACTAAATTTGTTTCATTTTGACAGTTCAACAATATTCTTTACGTTATTTACGTTGTTGAGCAGATTTTTTTTCCAACTTTTCCTAAGTTGGAAAAAAACTTGCAATGGATTAGTAATCTGTTTCAAATCGAAACAAATTGTGATTGATCGTATAATACGCAATTAGGGTATAGGACAGTGATAGGTTTATATACTTAGAACTGCTATATCGTATAGTACAGTGTGTTATTGAGCAAATTTTGTAAACAGAAACGACTGTAAAGTTTTTATTGCATCACTATTAGCTTAAGAATTGACATAAAATATCTAGAAAAAATCCCCTGCGCCCAATATACCTATCCTGCATCGGTACTTAATTATTTAAACGTTATGACACGATTCATTGAATTTGTTATCGGTATATGATGAATTGATGATGAGGAAAGTTTACTATAAATAAACAATGGTTCGTCAGGTTCTTCCCATTTTCTCACAAAGCGTCTCGTCTCGGGGTAAGAACCTCAGTTTCCTCAAGACACTGTATAAATACTCGGTCTGAATTAAAGGAGGCATCATTCCAAGACAAGCTTTCGTAAGCGACTCTTCAAAATGACGAAACTAATTTTAGTTCTGTCAGTGCTAGCGGTGTTTTTGATCGCTGAATCAACATGTCAGCGCTTCATTCTGCCTACGTACCGCCCTCCCCCCGCACCGAAACGGCCTATCATAATGAGAGCCCGTCGGGAAGCTGACGATGAACCTCTGTGGCTGTGGCAAGGAGACAACATTGACCGCGCGCCGTCCACAGCAGACCATCCCTTCCTGCCATCAGTCATCGATGACATCAAATTGGACCCGAACAGAAGAATTGCTAGGAGTCTGAGCACTCCTAGTGCGTCCCGCGGTGGTGGAAGCCGTCAGTCCTCGAGCCGAGATACCGGACCCACTCATCCGGGGTACAACCGACGTAACGCGAGGTCGCTCAGGCTGCCAGGATACAAATTTCCCCTGCCCACGACGCCACCATTCAACCCTCGTCCAAGATACCCCATCTACGTGAGCTAATTAATTAGCCAAGTGTTTGTGGTCTGAATGTACTTAATTCTTAACAGACCAACATAAAAAGTGCCATTTTGTTTCACCGTGTTATCTTGGTGATTTTTGTGCCAACTGTTTATTTACCTACTTACCAAAAAATGTATCTAATTATTGTAAGCAATATGTACTTGTATTATACACATGACTAAAAATAATCTCTCGCTTTAATAATTAATATCCGTGGTAGCAAGACAAACGTTCTTGCTTCTTGATGTAGGATCTCTTAGATTTGTGTCAGTGAAATTACCTATAAAGGTTAGGCGCACACGAGTCACCGGTCACAACCACCGGTGGCTGTTGCCTCTTGACGCTGGGCTGTCGGTGGCTGTGGCCGGTGGCTCATTTAAAGCCTAGCCTAAAGTTGTTTCCTAGGGAACGTACAGGTCGACCTAAGCCCTCGTACCCACTGCCCACGGGTGATTTTTAAATACGGCTATTTTTATCGTGCACTAGATTTTTAACGCACTGCTCAACACCGAGTGTTGAAAATCCAGTGCGCGATATAAAATCGTTGCGTTAAAAAATCATCCGTGGGAACGGGGGCTAGGCGCCATCTCCGTGTACACGGGCGAGAAAATCGCCAAAGTTATTATTCACCTATTCTATCCCAATCCTAGGCGACTGCATAACCGGACCGGTTGACCGGTATTGAGGAAATGGAGGGACATTTCCTCAATACCGGTCAACTGCCCTAACTTCGCCTGACGTCCTATGTTTGTTATATCTTTTTATCCGTTATATCTTTTTCATTTTCCTTGTATGGCAATCGAAACTTAAAGCTCTCCATGAAAACTCAAATAACAACAACAACTTTTAAATTTTTCTTAATTTTATATTTTTTATCCATTTCACGTGGGACCCTGCTAGTAAATGAAAATACCCCCAGAGATACTACGTATAGCGATAAGACCTCCTGAAAACACTATTTTACTTCGTTTTACAGTGTTTTATAACACAGTTTCAAACCTAATTACTGTCCGCGAGGGTTAACTTTATAATGTCGGTGACCCTCCCAGAGGCTTCACTTCCAATATGTATGGCGGCATGGCGTATAAGCTCTATGAAAAGTGGGTGGCGCCGAAAGTGTCTCCCTTATATAGCTATCTTTACAAACCTCCTTCTCTACGACTACACGACTACTCCGGGTAGACTAAAATGTCGCAGGAGCTTCTTACGGTCCACACAGGCGATCCAAGAAAGACAACCTAAAGAATGGAGTGAATTGTGGGAAGAGAGGTGACCTTAAAGACTTCGTAAAGAACACTGCCTCCCAGTCGCAAACTGCAGTGGCCAATTTGGAAAGCATTGAATCGATTGTGTATCCATGGCCGCTGCAAATGTAATCTGGTGAAATGGGGCATTATCGATTCACCCAAAATCCAGTGTGAGTGCGGTGCTTTTAAACGGACTATGGATATCGAGTGTCCCAATTGTATCTACACCTGTACCCTTGATGATCTGAACACCTCCTCTGACGCCGCAATTAACACGTTCAATGTCAGGAGCCCTCGCGGAGGGCTCATTTTAAATGAAGGTTTTTCTTAGCGAATTTGGCATTATTAACAGTGAAAATAAAATTAGTTGTATATTTTATTTTGTTTGTATTTTTTTGACTGCCTCGTTGGTCTAGTGGTCGCAAGCGCTACTGCTGAGCATGAGGTCCTGGGTTCGATTCCCAGGTCGGGCAAAGTGTTATTGGGTTTTTCTATCTGAAATTTCTCAGTAGCAGCCAGGAGTCTGGATTTGTGCCCGGTTGACGGCTATAGGCTCGCCCCCTATTACATGGGACTTAAAACATAACTGGGGAAATGTGGGTGAACCTGCTACAGGGACACCTCTGCCCAACCCTTCGGAGAAACAAGGCGTGATTTTATGTTATGTTGTATATTTTAACAAAATTTCAAACCTAATGCCGGTGACCCACCCTCCTAGAGTCAACTTGCAATAAGTATGGTGGCATGACGTATGAGCTCTATGAAAAATGGGTGGAGTCGAAAGTGTTAATGTGGCCACCTACTGGGCCCAAACAATATAAACAATATACATAGGTACATGTACCGATACGAAATGAAGAAGAACCATTTTTGAGATCTTGTAGTTGGCAGTTATGCGAGCCTTAAGGTAGCTGACCCCGCAGATGGTACAAACTAAGTAGATTGTAATTGGGGTTTCTGGATCAGGTCAGATCCAGAAACACCCAATTACAACCATCATTCATTATTTTTTCAATCATTCATTCGTAAACTTATGATTCAATTTGTAATGTTCGGACTGGTTTGATCTCAAGAGCTTTGATCTTAATTCGTTTAAAAACTAACACATATTCTGGCCTGATCTAATCTAGTATATGGGTGTGTATTCATAATTCTAACCTGATCTGATCTGTTATCTGAGTGTGTATTCATATGCGTTTTTCATTGCAACATGAAAGATTTCTCACTAACACAATTCTTGACGATGTTTTGCCACTTATTGATATATTCCTTCCCTTTCACGGCGTTTAGGTAAAAACACTGTGGAAAATTTATAGCATGCTGCATCCAAGGATCATCATAAATTTCCCAATCTTCTATAACACCTCCACATGAAAAACATGCCGCTTTATCATACGGATTACTCCCGCAATAAAAGAATCCGGCATCAGCCATTTCCATCACCAATCTTTTCTTCGAATTATTCGTCCCCCAATAATAATTAAAGGATAATTCACGTATTTTGTATGTATTATACATATCATATCGAGGTTTATATTCAGTTTGATACATATTTTATTTAGGTATTTATTTGCTAGTTCTTGATGCTAATGATTATTAACATAGAATGACATTGCTTTAATGATGCAAGCAATTTATAAACGTGATTGAACAGGATTGGGAAAGATAGTATGGATAGGTATTATAAAAAATGAAACAAGTTCCTTTTTTTTATTTCATAAAAATTTTATTATCATGGCACCATTTATTTAAACATAATACATTTTTTAAAGCACATACAGAATTTTGATAAATACAATTATATAAATCTTCAGATTGTTTATATTGATCGTATAAATGTACTAAACTAGAACAACCCTTATCTTCTAAATTAAATATATTACTATTACTATTTTCTAAAATATGCTTTAACCATAAAACTTTTTCTGAACCTTTAACATAAATACATTTATCTCTTAATATATCGGAAACCAAAGTCTGGTAATTGGAATAAGGTACAAATCCTTCACTCCAGTATATTTTTTTGTTACGTTGAATCCAAAGAACTACCTTCTTTTCAGATTCCGTTAAATTTTTAAATGGAAATGGTGGCTTAACTAAAAACAATTGTAATTTTTTGTTACACAATATAGCGATTTCTTTTAATATAAATTCACCTGCTTCTGTTCTAAATCCTTGAATATCAACAACAGATTGTCTTATCTGGTATTGGTGTGGAACATTCAACTTCTAACCGCACGTCCACTGGACCGGTTTTTAAACTATCGTTTTGTCTTGAACAATCTAAGATGAAAAGGGGGGCCTTTTCTTTAAAATCTGTTAGATCCAGCAATGGGTCTACAGGACTGTTGTAATACGACTGACGAAATTTCACATACATTTCATATAATATACTGTACTTGTTCTCAGAAAACTTTAAACTCAAAGGTTCGTAGGGATAATATTGCGAATTTAAATAGAGTGCTACATTGGTTACTTCACAATGATCGAATAGTGAACTGTCTTTAGTCCGATTATTTCTCCTATTAGTTTGCAAGCAAAATATAACATATCTAGGCTTTTCCAATTGTGAAGCTGTTTTAACCGACCAAGAATGCTTTGTAGTTTTAGGTAGCAAGGGATACTCATATAAATCCCAATTTCTAAAAGCCATCTGAATAGGTTTGTCTCTTTCTAAATGTTTCAAAAGTGTTAGTCGTTCTCGATCTGACACTTTTATATGTGGCACCCTCCATTGAACTCTTTCTATGTCTATTTGAAAATTAACAACATCATCAGTAAGAATAACACTATTTAAGTTAGAGTTACTTCTACTCAAAATAAGTTCGTGTTTACAATTTAAGATAATTTTATTGTAATCTTCTGCAAACCCTAAAATCTTATTCAATGGTATCACAGCACTAAAATGTCCATCACTTTGGAATCCTGCTAAGTTCCAGCCCCATAAGCCCGCAACTTTATTTTCTGCCCCATTTAATGAAATGTATGATTTTATTGTTGACGTAATTCCTGAATTTTTAATACGGTCTATTTCGATACCATTCATTTCGTATCTGATGTCTTGAAACAAAGACATAACAGGGTTATTAGTGAACGTAACAGTTTTCTTGATCGGATGCCCATCCTTACCGAACAGCTTTGCCTGACCTTCGATGTATATTGAACTGGTTGATGGTAGCACGTAAATATCTTGTTGGTGTATGGGGATTCTGATTTCATCGTTTTCTCTAAAGCTGTTATTGTAGGGATTGTATGAATGGACTTCATAGCTTTCGATTGAACTATCAAAGTGTGGTAAATCAGTGATCTGTAGTATATTCATACTTTAAACCCTAAGGCTTTAAGAAAATCTCTATTTGATTTAGTCAATTTCTTCACGTTTTTCTTACGTCTGCGCACCTTAATGGTTGTTGATGGAATAGGACGTTTTATTTTCACTGGAGGGTTTTTATTATATACTATCATTTTGCTTTTCTTAAATGAAGACGTAATTGAATATGTTCTTCACCAAAGTCAATACAGGAACCAAACTGATCTACAATCCTGACAGATATGGATGAAATTATATTTTTGTTCACCGGGAAGTAAATAACGTTCTGCGGTATTTCTGTGTACCCGTGACTTGAAGCAGTGGTATCACATATAAATTCATGAATAAAATGAGTCGGTAATCCGTTGTAATATGAACCGTGCACAAGATCACATTCGATTCTGATAGCTGTTAAACTGCTGTTATGAACTGGTACATTCGGTCTTGATTTTAATACTGAAAAGTATAGTAATCCGCACTCGTATTGATCAGACAAATGAAGAGGTGGTTGAAAATAAGAGACCAGTTCTGATTTATTTCCAGAGATGGTAACCGTAGCAGACATACTTGCATACTGAACTCTTTTAAATGATCCTGTTTATTTTATTTCTTGATTATGCCAGAAATTCTTTAAGAAATTTAAACATAGATGTCCACAGTTGAAGGGGTGATCACGTTGAATATTTTTATAATTATATTGAATGTTAGAACCTACATATTTTATAAATTCCTTTGGAGGTTTAAGATTTCCATAACTGTCGAAATACTCAACATAATCATTATATTTTGCATAGGCTACCCAATGAGAACCAGAATTTTTAGAACTATCTAAATTAATAACTCCACATTCTTTTTTATTAGGATATTTAGGGAGCTCATCTCTCATATAGACACCTCTAAAATAAGGAATTCTATTTCCGTACTTTAAAATGTCAAAGTTAGTTAAGGCCCGTTTGGGTAGCCGATATCTTAGTTTTTTTCTTTTGATACGAAAATTCCAAGACCGCCCTTATGTGGTTTAAGATGTAGTCCTTTCCCAATACATAGAGCTTCCATTTTTTCATCATGTCTCTTCGATTCCTCATACAGCTTTTTAGCCATTTTGAATTCATTTATGGTTTTAGCAATACCAGCTGCACCGCCTGCTAAAGCCCCCGCCGCTGACAATCCAGCAAAAATAGGAATCAAAGGTAGTACTCCTCCAGTTTTTGGAATAGGAATGACACGAGGGAGCTTAATCGATGAATCATCAGCTAATTCTCTGGTAGCGGCAATAGCTAATTCTATAGCCATTTTCTTGCTCTTAGGTTTTAATTTTTTTATGTGTCTTTTTGCTTTTGTAATAACAGATTTCAATTTACTTTTTAAACCTTTTCCAGGTGTAATTTTTGGAGAATGCTTGTTCAAACCAGATCCAGTTTTAATTTTTGCCGACATAGCCTTACTTACTAAGCGTGCCGCGAGTTTTTCACCTACACTGGCATCGGAAGCAACCGCTCGCCTTTTTGCCATTTTTAACAAAATTAAATCAGCCTTATGTCGATCCTTTAAGTTCGATGACTTGTGATATGCAATATCGTGATCTTTACAATATTCGTCCAACTTATTAACACCCTTATCTCCTTGTGTAAGTCTGTTTATTAATTTAGTACCAGGACCACAGTAATTATATCCTGGTAAGTGTAATTCAAATGGTAAATTATTAATAAACCAATTGAGAAGACTACTCTCTCCGAAACACATTATAAGACTGATGATTCCAGTTGAATACTTTAATAAATAGTTATGTGATGGGAGTGGTTATTAAGTTAATGTTATTTTATTCATAAAATTACGTTCGTTTTATCAATCCAACTGCATTCAGCTGAAGGCAAACCTAACCATTTTACTAAAACCCTGTTACCTTTTCTTCTAAGAACTTTCTCGACTAGATATACGTCGGGATGTTTTGTTTTTTGAAGCTCTTGTAAGTAAAATGCTCCTAAAATAGGTTGACCTCTGATTGTATCTTCAATTAGGTAGGTGATAGGAGTTGTATTTTGTATTTTTCGAATTTTAAATATTTCCGTCGACCAGTTGGGGGTATATCCTTTTTCAAATGTTCCTTTGTACTTACTGATACGAACATAATCGCCAACTTTATACTTGCTTCTTATTCTTTCGTTTTTTACCAAACTTAAATACCTTTCTAATATACGTTTTTTATTAATCTTATCTACTTTAGCAGGGATTTCTTGAATTGTCCGATGGTAAGTGTGATTATATTTTCGAATAACATCGTTAAGGGTATTGTCTATCCAATTATAGTTGCCTTTTAAACTAAATTCTTTATACAGTTTAGATTTCAATGTTCTGATAAATCGTTCAACTATTGAGGCCTTTTTTGTTGAGTAAGTAGAGTAGTGGTTGATATGATTAGATTTCATAAGCTTCTGAAACTTATCATTATAAAATTCTGTTCCATTATCCGTTTGAAGATTTTTCGGTATACGCCCCATAGCCAGCAATATTTTGAAAGATTTGCATACATCATCTCTGGTTTTACTTTTCAGAGGGAAGGCCCAAGCATATTTCGAAAATGTATCAATAACGGTAAGAATAAATCTGTAATTTTGATTTTCTTTTGAAATTGATTGTATATCAATTAAATCTGCTTGCCACAGGTCATCTACATCTTTCATAATAACACGTCTTCGCGGAAAGTTCACTCTCACATTTTTATGTATTTCGTTTACCACATCAGCTTTGCTCATTTTTAGAATTCAGTATATTTGTCTTGAATTCATCTATAATACTGAATGAAAAGCATATTTTACAACTATTTATTCTTTAATAATGTGAGCTTCTTTTAATTCTTCGATTATAGATAAAATTTCATTGTCATGGTTTGTATTGCCAGCATCTCTTGACGCAACTAATAGTTTCAATCTCTCAACTAATTCATTAGGGTCATCCCAATATACCAAGTCAGTGTTGTTTTTGTATTTTTTTAGCGTTGGTAAGTTTCCTCCAAGCTTAGTGTAAGCAAGTTTATTGTCGTTTGAAGATTCAGAAAACATTGATTTGATTATTTCACGGTATTTTATTCCTTTATCACCTCTTATTTGTCCATTAGGATTAAAATCTCTCTTATGAGCATTGGTATAGTGCAGCATATCTTTATATACAAGTTTATCTTTACTCGAAATTAATTTTAAATCTGGTTTTTTTCGAAGTAAAAGTTCTTTCAGGCCAGGGGTTAAATTATAGGATTTGTCACCGATTTTAATTAAAATGACACTGTCGTCATTCAAACTATCGATTTTAGAAAACGAGACTACTGAATTACCCATTAGCAATATTTTGTTTACACTTCTTATTCCAAACGGTATATTTAGATTTGCACCATCATAAATATCATGGATATCACAGCCCTCTAGCGAAATTTCTAGATCATCCGGTTTTTCTTTTTTAGAAGACACTTCCAAGTCTTTTGCAGAATTCAGTTCTGGATCGCAGCATTCTTCAAACTTTGTAGATGAGCTGGTATCAATGCCATCCAATTCCATGTCTTCAAAGTTAGAGCGTGTATTTTCAAAATTTTGTATTTTTTCTATTGTTTTATTCGAATCAACTAGGGTTTTAAGGGGATCTGTGACAGGTTTAAACATTTTATCAAGTGACAAATTCATTGAGTGTTCCTGGTTTTTCATTTGTTTTATTTTATTCTTTATGGAGTCTACAGACTTCATTAATTCAATTTTAATATTTTTCTCCATCTTATGTTCAACGACCGTATTCGCTTAAAGAGGAATGAATACTATTTTTTTTGTATGTTATTCATAATTATATCATCAACTTTCATTAAATTTAAAAAATATATCGAAATTTTTTCTGTACCTCCCATTACTTAATGAACATTCTTTGTTAATAAGCACGAAACTGTAAGGATTACTCCAAACTGTTACACAAATATCTTTAAATTGGTTCCAGTTTAAATCAGGGCTGACATGTTCCACATAAATATGTTTTAAGTTCACATCATCTTGTTTAAATATTATAAGAAAATTAGCGTTATCACGTAACAATTGCTTCGGAATTTTTGAATAGGTTTGAGATAAATAAAAACAATCGATTTGTTTATGTCGCCCCATACAGAAATAATTACGGATATTTGTTTGATTCTCAGTTGCAACGTCATCAAAAATAAAAACAGAATTTGTTAAAGCTTCACTCGGAGCCATGACATCTTTATCATTCTTAAACTCATAGAATTTTATCTGTGGCACCCTTTTTATCACTTCGCTCAAAAAGCGATATTTTGGTTGAAAAGAAGTTTTAGAGTAAAGATATAAATTTTTAAATTTCAGTCCATTTTCATGTAGCAGTAAACTGATGACAACATTTGTTTTACCACAGTTGGATGGCCCACATATTATACAACGAATTGTATTCGGTAATAAAGGGCTATGCCTGATATAGTGAGGAGAGTCACTAAAATTTATATTATTAACATTCAAGGTTATGGGCTGCTTGATCAACTTCATCTTACGTATTAATATTATTGCCATTGAACATACCAATATATACCTACGCAAAGTCTTACATTTTACTTTAAAAACAGGAAAGGCGATACAGATAAGACTATAAATAAAAGCGAAATTCTGAGTAAAATATTATGTATTTTATTATGCTTATAAAAATAAGTAATATAATTATAAATTGTACAACTAAACTAACACTAATAGTATATCTTAAAAATATAGCAGTTTAAATATCATAGCTTAATACTAACGTTCTAACATATGTGGTCAAAATGACCCCATGGTAATGTGTCTATTTGATTAGTTTGAACAATTCTTTTATCATCTACTCTATTTAAAATTACTTTATTTACTTCCTGTGAATACAGAACATGTTTGCTTGACTTTATCATATTCATCTTACATTGTAAAGTAATATTCTTAAATAAAACTCTCTTATAGTTAGATATTTTCAATTTTTTTGTAATGGGCCTTGATACTCCTTTAGCTTTGTTAATCTGTGTTTTTATTGATTTAATACAATAAAGTTTTGCTCTTAAACCCGTAAATTCGCTTATTACATCGCCACCTAATTCATCTTTAAACAAGCCAGGAATTTTATTATTTATCTTTGGAATACTGTAAGGATTATTAAAATCAAAATTGCTGGTATCAAATTTTACAATATTTTCATTCAAATCCTTATAAAAGTTTTGTGTATGCATTAAGTATAATAAACTGTCAGTGTCAGTGTAACACAGTTTAACATTTTCACCGTACTTATTCTTAATGAAATCGTAATGAAAATTATACATATGTTGTTTAGCATATTCTAGTACAGAGAATCCAACATAGATGGGTCTATCTAAAACAAGTTTGTCAGGATTCAATTGAATTGCAAGAAAATCTTCACTAAAAATACAAATACTTTTTAAGTTTGGTTTTGCAATTAGTTTCTCTGCGCCTATTGTTTTATTTGTTCTATTTTTATTATCATTCCATTTAGTCACCAATCTAACATGAATTTGCTTTCGTTTATTTTCTATAGTTTTCCCAAATATTGAATTGTTCAAAAGTTTAAAGAAATCCTTTTCAAAAGAGGTATTTGCTGATTGACGCAATTGAGTATTTAAGTCTATATACTTTTTTAAAAAGTTTTCTTGTTTAAATTGAAGTATGCGATGGATTTTTTTCAACACAAGGCCATTTTTAACACATTCTTTCAAATGAATGTAATGTATAACATAGTTATACTTGTCATACAAATTCGCAATTAACTTTTCTGTCTTTCCTCCTATGGGTATGAATTTTTCTGGAGCGAAAGGCAGGTCACTATGTAAATTATGTAAATATTCAGGATACATTAGATCTACTTCCAAAATATAACCGTACTCAGCATCGTCAGGAATATCGAACAGATGGAAACTTACTATTTCCTGGTTTGTCATAAATTTAAAATCTGATATAGGTAATTTTCTAGTCATTGCATGTCCATAAAGATTGTTGCAGTCAAGATATACTAAATATGTTGACGGCTTTAAATCATCAAAATGAGGGAGGTAAATATTGTTGGCTTTAGCATATCGATGAGAGCATTGTGCTAATCCACCGCGAATTCCTTTTTCTATCATATTATACATATCTAAATCATGAATCAATTCCAGTTGAATACCCGTGTAAAGAAGCATAGCGTCCCAACTTAAACCAGGAGAACTTACATAGTATGCAGGATCAAGATTATAATGCTGTAGACATATATTTCTAAAATTTTCAAAAATATCACATAATAATAAAACATCACACTTTAAATATAAATCAGTATATTCACCAAGACTTTTAATATTAAAGCAACTCCAAATAGTTTGTGCATGTTCATACTCGCTATCTGTTATATGTTTCTTTTGCATACTACTATAAAAACAATGTTTCGGGGGAAGTTGTGTCTCATTATATTTCTGCCATGAATCAATATATTCGTATGGATATATACCTTTCCTTCGAATTAAATCAAATTTTTCGTCATCGGGGAAAACTGATCTCAAATTCAAGAAACCACTGCTTTCTAAACTTTTACTCAAATTATCAAGACTTGTGTTAAGAAACTGAAAGGAATCTATGAATTTAATCTGCAACGGTTTATTATATTTACTGGTTTCAATAATTTTTGTAATACTTAAATATTTTTCTTTTGTCTTAGGAATTATTTTTATTTCGCCATCATATTTCGCTAATTCTCTGATAAACAAATGGGAATCATAACCGGATAGATTATGAAAAACGACTGGTATAAATGAACAAACTCTATAAATTAAATTACAGTGTGAATGTGCTGCGCCTCTATACTCTGACGTAATATGATCATGATCTCGAACTTTGTCATCAAACAATATTTTTTTACAAATATGACATGTACTTGCACTGCGATAATTATCAATTTGTTCTAGAGTCATTGGTTTCATGGTTTTTTCAGTAGTCAAGATCTCATGTATCGATTTAGTTTCTTCAATGATTTTTTTAACAAAAACTTGTACACAGTCTGGCCCTCGGTAAGAAACAAATTTATTTAAATTACTGTCATGCGAGCAACACACATAGTATGCAAAACATGAAGGCTGGTGTAACTTATTTTTTATAGTATTTTTATCAGTATTCACTTCATTAAAATTGCATAATAGGCTTTCAAAATCAGCATATATAACAAAGTTAATTTGTTGTTGTCTTTCAAAATGTTTAAACTGCAGCGTACTGTTTTTATCTGGTAATAAAGTTATAATTTTAGAACATGCATGAGAATGGAATTTTGTTTCACTAGTAAAAAATTGCAAACAAGTCTCACATAAATACATTCGACCTTTATGTTTTGAAACTTGACGTCTCACTAAGCGTAATAGGTTTTTTATTAAACAATAATGAGCTCTGTTCTCTTTTTCGTAAAACAATAAATTAATATGTTTATCTCTCCTAAAATTTGTCACATATAAGGGGCCAGTTACATTGTAATGTTTATCCAATCCGTAAATATTAATACTTAAATCACTGTTATTACTTTCAAATAATCTGATATCTTTTGGTGATGGCGGGAATGACATCCCTGTTATATTAAATATCGTACTAAAATGAGGATAAGAGCTTGTCCTACAGACATTATTTTTGACTGGAAATAATGCTGCTAATATGCTCCATAAAAAACAATATTCATCGTTATTTTGTATATTAATACAGCTCTTTGTATTCTTAATAACTTCTGGTAATTCTATGTAAGATCCACCTCTCATAGGAGAATACTTATTTATATTTATTTCTAAATGACTCAATGATGTTAATGACCACCCAGATTCACAGTGCTCAAATTCAGTTAATTTCATCTTGAAAGTCTCTCTTACATTCAAATAAATTTCATCAAAATCAGTACTTTTATAAATAACTTCATATTTTGTATTAAAAGACTTAAGCTGTTGCTCACCTGATTTAGGTAAAATGAAATAAGCAAACAGCTCAAAGTTAACTTTAATACATGTATTCTTTATTAATGATAGCTCAACTAGTTTAAAAACATCATCTCGCTTACCGTCCAAGAACGCCTCTGGTAGGAGGTACTCGTCTTCTATGGATGGGTTTAAGCGATAAGTCATTATTCTGTTTTTAAATGCTGTAGCTATTATATCAATATGTTCAAACTCTGATTTTATCAAACAATTCGATTTATGGATATTGGTTCGTTTATGATATCTGTATTCATGTCTAGGTATCTCAATTTTACATTTATCACAATTTATATAAGATGTTGACGGTGAAACGGTAGAAGACGATTTTACTGAAAAGAAAAAAAAATTAAAAAAGAGTAGATATAATATGCATACATTTAATTAAACAAAATAATCTACATTTAACATACACAACTAACTACTTAATCAATACAGTTAAATGATAATATAGGTTTAATTCAATACAGATTAGTTTTATAAAAAGGAAAAAAATAAAAAAGAATGATTATACATTTACTGGGAATACATCAGATAGTATTAGGTACAGACTCTACTGGTACGAGCTTATAAAAGTAGGAGTGCGATTTTTAAATTCTTTTCTCGTTTCCTTTATGAATGTATTTAGAAGCTTCCAGGACTCAGTATCCGTATTAGTTTTATTTTTAATAGTTATAACGGAATGCCGCCATCGATTGACTGGGGGCACCCGCTCAATTTCATTGGTATTATATATTTTCAATTCAATATAATAACCCCCAGTTTTATCTTCATCTATTTGTCGCGAGAAGCCATTCGCTAATCTCCTTGTTATGTAGGAGTAAATAGGTGCAATTTTTTTACCAGCAGCAGTGCCATGATCCAGTTCATCATCGTCGCTATCGGTGCCGAAGAGATCTCGCGCCGTAGATTTCACCTTCGTCTTCTTTGAAGTAGAAGGCTGGTTGTCTGTTGTCTTCTCAGGAATCTTTCGCTTCTTCTTGCTCGATTTTATTGAAGTGTCAACCATCGATTCATCAGACGACGGGAACAATTGGTCAGCCATTTGCTTGGACCTGAAAATAAAGGTTAATAAGTAAGTGATAGTAGTAACTTAACGATAAAGCTAGCTACATATTGGTTGAAAACATTTAAGTGGAATGTTTGACATGGAAGTGCAACTAGTAATATCATAATAGATAAATAACAGATTGCTTATAAAAACTTAATTGTTGAAAAATAGAATGATTGAATAGTAGAGTTATTGAAAAGTTTAATGATTGAATAGAACAGTTACTGAATAGTTGAATGAATGAATATTAGAATTAGATAAACATGTAAACCAAAATAACTTACATCTTTGAGAAGGTCTGGTAAGCTTCCAGGTACTGATGAGGGCAGCTCTTGCTTGTAGCTCTTGAAGAAATGCTTTGTGGTCTTACTTCAGCAGCTATCCTCTTAAATAGTGATAAATCTACGTCATAGTATACCAAATATAGAAAAGGGCACGTGTAAAAAATGTTGTGTCAGATAACTCAACCCAAATACGATAGTTTACATTGTCTTCAATATTGTAATCTAACACTAATTTAGCTTACTATGATATTTTTTACCCGACTGCATCAAACAAAGGATGGTGATGTGTTCTATAATGTTATTTTATGAAACCATTTTCACACATTTTTTTCTAACCGAGCCAATACGATATTGCTTGTAAACATAAAACATGCTGATGCTCACTTAGGTACATTAAATTAAAGTAAATCTTGTGTTTCATTCCAGCATAGAGCTATTTAAAAAAAAATAGTCTATAACAAAAAAAATATTTTAGGTAAAACCAGGCCAAAATAGTTGTATGTCAATATTGATTATTGTTTTGATCCGTCTCCTTAAAAAGAATTCAACTTACGTTGCGAATTCGTTAACGTTGATATACTATTAACATACCATGATTTTGCCCGTCAAATCAACTGAATAAAATGTATGAAAACGATCACCATGAACACACGGACAGTAGTATTATCTTATCGATATGTTATAGGCAAACTCCGAAGCTCCGGCGCTCCTAGGTTGGACTGGTCAATCCTCAGGTCAGACTGAATGACTTAGTCAAAGCCCAAACAAATGTAAATTTTCGGCCTTTGACTAAACAATTTTCGTCAAACCTGGGAGAGACTAATTTGGTCAGGCAAACGTCAAAACACAATTTTATTAAATCGGGGTTTGACGAGTCAAACTCCGATATAGGTATGAAGTGTCTTATCTTCGTATATTTGGAAGCATTTTATCATTTAAGCAGCTTTCAAGTCTTAAGAACCGCTTAACTCTGCCAGTTCTGACACCCGATTGGTCAGCTTACGTGATTTTCACTTTTATATTTGAGATGCTTTGAGAGAATGCCGTGTGGCATTAGGCCCGCCTTTTGTACGATGTGCAATAAAGTATAAAATAAATAAATAAATGGTTTGGAATATACGGAGGTTAGTTTGTAAGATTAGGTATAAAAAAATAACATTTTTAAAAATTGTGATGTTTATTGTTTTAATAATTTCTTAAGTAATTAAAATGGAAAATTAATCATTTTTCATTTGTTTTTTTTTTTTGTTTTTAGTAACAACAACACCGTTTGATTCACTCATCTTCAATTTTACACAATTACACGCCCGCACGCTCAATGAACGAACATGAAATGACAAAACAATCGGTCGGAACACCGCGAGAGACATTATGAACCTGTTTAAACATGTTCAGATCAACGTTTGACCGAGTTTTGCAGTCGCTTCTAGGATTGACTAGGCCAAAACCGAAACAGAATAATTTACTTTCGACGTTTGACTGAAAAGTTAGGAGCTCCTGGGTTTGACTAAAAATACTTCAGGCAAAGGGCGAAATTGAAATGTATTTCGGGGATTGCCTGATGGCTTTGGCCAAACCTAGGATAAACCAGTCCTTCCGCGAAGAGACTGTGTATCGGACTTTGACTATAACAGATATATATTTATGATAAACAATTAAAATCATGGGCGTTGGAATGTCTGAGGTTTCAGTTTCACCACACCATATTTGTGTAGATATTAACATCTGACATAAAATATACGATTTTGAACTCTATGTATTAAAAAAAATTAAATTAAAAAATATATAAGGGGAGTATAACAAATTGAAATTCATTTCATTTTTTGCATCGGATTGTGAAGTGTTATAATTGTGGAATGTCGGTAAGTGTTACTTTAATATAATAATTATTCTCTAACAATTTAAATATTGTAGATATTATTAGCATTACTGCATAACGTATTTCCACACAATCCCTTATTCCAATCTTAACATTTGTAGTGTATCTACTTATAATTAATTATATATTGTATTGTTATTTCAGGACTCGGGGGATCTATTCAATTTCGTACCCATGAATCAACCAGTTCAACAAACCACCGGACAGAAGACGCTGGGTCTTGCTCGCAAGAGATCAAAAACAGATCAAACATTCTTTCAATATATAAAGAAGCCTGTAACTCGCGGGGTAAAAATAATCAAAATAGAAATCTATGACATAGACAGTTTTCAAAAATCCGAACAGCCGATGTGTAATTGTGAGGCTGATGTGTGCGTTCAACATGTCGTAAAAACTATGTTATACGATGATATATACACCGGTACGAGAGAATTAATTACCAAAATTCAGGATGACATCGAACCAAGAGTATAAGATTGTAAGTAAGAGTAGAGATTTGTGTATAGATTGTATAGACACAATAAAATCAACTGTGTAATAACTATGTATGTATAAATGTTTAATCTTTTAAAATATAAGTTTATGTATCTGGCATATTAATGAATAGGCATCGACTATGAAAATATTAAAACTTGTATATTGTACTTTAAAATAAAATAATTGAAATTAACATACGTATTTTTATTTTCTTGCTTCCTCATTCTTATAAATGTACTTTATAGCTACTGCTCTACGTGGGTACCTATATAAGGCAGCGCAATTGACAATAGCGAGCGCATTCCATTTTCGTTAGGCTATCGTATCGAATCGAGTATATGCTCGAATTTGATACGAGTGTCAAATGTTGTTGAATTAACGTACTAATTTAACAATATAAAAAATAGAATGCACATAAAAATGCATATTGAATGAATATATAAATAAATATAGGAGTCACTAGATCATCCTTTTGAATAAAAAAGTTAGCACAAAAATGCATGCACATCTGACCTCCTCTCCTGCTAAATATTAAGCTCAGGAAACAGATAAGATCAGGTAACAAATATAAATACACACTCAGATAACAGATCAGATCAGGTTAGAATTATGAATACACACCCATATACTAGATTAGATCAGGTCAGAATATGTGCCAGTTTTTAAACGAATTAAAACATAGTTGCTCTTGAGATCAGACCAGTCCGAACATTACAAATTGAATCATAAGTTTACGAATGAATGATTGAAAAAATAATGAATGATGGTTGTAATTGGGTGTTTCTGGATCTGACCTGATCCAGAAACCCCAATTACAATCTACTAAACTACTTTGAGCTATTCAACATTTTTAACGGGACTTGCTAAAACTGGTATCTGAAGAGTTTTTATATCGCAGCAAAAACGTTTCGGTTCTTTATCAGTGGCGTAGCTTGCCGTATCAGCCGTATCAATGATACGGGGCCCCCAATATACAGGGGCCCCACGTCAGTAAAAATATTCGTAAAATATATCAAACATACTCTCAAATTCTTATTGATAAGAGGCCCGTACGGTTAGCTCATACTCAATGAAAACTTGACATATCCGGGTCTGGATGCTCCAATTTTCTAGCTCGCTTTTGCATTCTCTTAGTAGTGTCACTATGTCAGCTTAACCTCCCATCTCAGCATGCTATTTCATTTATTTTGTAACAAAACAATACTCTCATTTTGAATTTTTTTTTTCTTTTTTAAGTCGTCTCATAGCTGACCTCTGAGGTCATGAATATTTAACCCGTCAATCCTGTGCTTGCCTTAAGCTGCTAAACTCAAAGCTTTCAGCGAGGGGCATACAAACTAAGCTAAAAAGCTAGATGAACGCTCGTTAAGGGCACCCCCTGTGGGGTACGAGCCTCGGGTTAGGGCGTCATCACAGGGAGCGGGGGCTTTTTACCCAATTGTGGCGAACATATTCTATATATGATGTTTTGTTACATACAAGAACAATGGCGTTGCTAGTCCTAAAGGGGCCCTTCCTTTAGGACTGGCTACGCCACTGTTCTTGACCCAGGACTAATACAAGAAGAAATATTCTACACATTATATTTATTGGAATACTTCGATAGTATGTAAACATTTTTGGTTCAAAGTAACAGTTAGAAATAAAGTTATAACAGAGTAGGTATAATGTTAGTTACACAGCACAGTGACTGGTGAAAGAAATAAAAGTCCCAGTTTTCTCTTCACTTCTATTGCTGTTGCCACTTTTATGTTGGTCTGTTAAGAATTAAGTACATTCAGACCACAAACACTTGGCTAATTAATTAGCTCACGTAGATGGGGTATCTTGGACGAGGGTTGAATGGTGGCGTCGTGGGCAGGGGAAACTTGTACCCTGGTAGCCTGAGCGACCTCGCGTTACGTCGGTTGTACCCCGGGTGAGTGGGTCCGGTATCCCGGCTCGAGGACTGACGGCTTCCACCTCCGCGAGACGCTTTGGGAGTGCTCAGACTCCTCGCAGTTCTTCTGTTCGGGTCCAGTTTGATGTCATCGATGACTGATGGCAGGAAGGGATGGTCTGCTGTGGACGGCGCGCGGTCGATGTTGTCTCCTTGCCACAGCCACAGAGGTTCATCGTCAGCTTCCCGACGGGCTCTCATTATGATAGGCCGTTTTGGTGCGGGGGGAGGGCGATACGTAGGCAGAATGAAGCGCTGACATGTTGATTCAGCGATCAAAAACACTGATAAAACTGACAGTATTAAGATTAGTTTCGTCATTTTGAAGAGTCGCTTACGAAACCTTGTCTTAGAATGATATCTCTGTTACTAGAACTTGAGTATTTATACGGTGTCTTGAGGAAACTGAGGTTCTTACCCCGAGACGAGACGCTTTGTGAGAAAATGGGAAGAACCTGACTAACCGTTGTTTACATTAAACTTTCCTCTTAACCTGGTCACTAACATTGAATAAGCGATAAGATTTGTAAAATAAATATGACCTACAAACATATCTACATAGGTAGGTATATGTAGTGAAAAGATCGAAGGGGCTACCTGAAAGGAGAATAGGTACCCTATTCATACTTTTTCGAACCGACAAAAATGTGGGAATAATAACACCCCGAGAGATTTGAGCATTGCAAGATCTAGTAGGAGCAAGGTTCGATTCCTAGGTTCCAAGTTATTAGGTTTTATATCCATTTTTGACATTTTCACTACACCTACCTAACCAGGCTGGAGTCTGAATTCGTGTGTCGGTTTAAAATAGACTCATCCCCTAATACATAGGCCTTAACACGTTTAGTGCCGGGAGCCCTCCTGGAGGACTCACCTAGTCGCATGAGGGATGCTGGGAGCCCTCGCGACGGGCTCATTTTAAATTAAGGTTTTTCTTAGCGAATTTGGCATTATAAATCGTGAAAAAAAATACTGATGTTTATTTTAACATTTTTTTTTAAATCCAAGGATTGTTATTTTCAAAAAAAAATATTGTTCACGTTTACAAATATTCAGAAAAAAAATTAAAGGTTGGAAACTACGTATAGCGACAAGACCCCCTAAAAACACAAGTTTATTTCGTTTTACAGTGTTTTATAACACGGTTTTAAACCTAATGCCGTTGACCGTTTATCATGGTTAACTTTAGCGCAAACGTAATGCCGGTGACCCTCCCGGAGGGTTCACTTCCAATATGTATTGCAGCATGGCGTATGAGCTCTATGAAAAGTGGGTGGAGTCGAAAGTTTGTCGTAAGTTTTGTTGATCTACAGTTGAATGTTTCTTAAACTACCTGCAGGTTATGTAGTCAAACATGTATAAAAAGGTACCTTTTGTAATATTAGTGTGCTACAAATTAGCATTCCACACAGTCAGTGCTAATTGTATTTTTTTCTTTTTGGTTGCTTGATCCGGGATTCGAACCCTGGAACGCACAGTCCGCAAGCTAGCAACCACTGAACTATAGGGGCTTTTCACATGCAATCTTAGTTTATGTACTATTTGTTCTGTCTATCCTTGCAGTTCCAATTTGCATGAATAAAGGCACATGAAGATCTTGTTATAAAACTAGGTGTGCCCGCGGCTTCGCTCGCATGATTGTGTATTCTATTGGCATTATAATTTAATGGAAACGTGAAGTCATAGTATATGTAATATATTCATATCTACCCGACAGCATGACAGTAAAGACAGGGTAGTTTTTCTTTTTTAGGGTTCCGTAGTCAACAAGGAACTCTAGACTCTACATGTTAACGAGTAATAGTCGACCAACGTACATTTGCAGTTCAAAAAACACGTCAACCATACATTCCGTATGGGAGAACGTGTTATTCAACTACGCTGTTAAGTTTGTTCTTGGGATAAATTCATCCCATCTACGGAACCCTTCATTGTGCGTGGTCCGACACGCACTTTGTGGGATTCTTTATAGGTACCCTCGAAGCAACCGAAGGGCTTGATTGATTTTAAAATATGGGGTGTCATAAAAAGAAAAAAAAAATGTTTTTATTGTATGTTTGTTAGTAATGAATAAACACAAAAACTACTGAACCGATTTAAAAAAAATTCACCAGTAGAATGCTATATTATCACTGAGCAACATAGTGTTCGGCGAAAGAGACCTTACTTGTACTGAAGGCTTCTTTGGAGATCAAAATGTCCAGGTTTGTTGTTGCAGACATCGCAAAGTCATTTGATCTCCAAAGAAGCCTTCAGTACAAGTAAGGTCTCTTTTTTATCACTATAATGTCGGAAATGGATGACATTTTAGCGACCCAACAACAGCTAATCGAAGCTGTACATAAGCTCTTCATCAATTTCAAGAAGGATGGTGCAGAGCGCAAGACCTCAGATAACATACGTCGTCGATTAGCTTCAAAAGAGTTCCATAATAATCATATGACTTTGCTGTTTTGGTGACCAATCTCATGCATATTTCAGTACTAATCAATACGATCAAATGAAGGTAAAATAATACAAATGGGTTAAAACTAATGAGGTGAATGAGATTGAGTCGCGCCCGATGTGCTCTCCGAAAGCGTACTGACTATTTTACTTAGGTAATACATAAAATATTCAAGGCATGGAGCGCGGTGTCCCGATTACGCTGACATGTTATTCGGTGATTGACCTGAACACATAGGCTATAATTTACAAAGATATCACGCGGGCGAAGCCGCTGGCGGAAGTTAGTTTTTTTATAAAATCAGAATGGCGGATTCGGGACTTCGCGCCATTGTCTCGGACAGTACCGAGAGCCGCTCCCCTGCGCCTCACCTGCGCTTACACAAACATTCATAGCGTGTTTGTACACTTGGTAACCACAAGCCATAGGTCTGTGCCATAAGTAAAGAAAAAAAAGAAAATGAATGAATGAATTAAATTAATTATTTTTTTTGAATGAATGTTAAATGAATTTTATTTTATTTAAAAAAAAAAATAAAGCGCGCGTCCCTTCGAGATATAGGAAGAAGCAACCCAGCAACTGCATCCTGAAGGTACTTGCGGAGAGGCTAGAAGCACCTACAATGGATAGATTTAAGATTTTCAATCTACATGTCAGACATGGGTCTTAATAAATCTTCCTATGATTGTAATGTTTTATTATTTTGCGTGTGTGCATAATTGTTCTACTAACATAGATTTGAGTAATTTGAAATACTAACACGCTATGGACCTACGAAGCCTGGAAAAAGGTTTTTATTTTAAGTATATTATTTTCATAAAAAATAAAAGTGCCAAGTAAATGGCATGAAATACTACTTAGTTGAGAAACAATTTCGTGGTAGAAATACTAGTTGAGCAACAAGTTTTTTGTAGAAATATAAATAGTTGAGGAACTAGTAGGCAAACAGATATCTTTATTTTGCATAGGTATCAAGTAAGTTTTTTGTTTCCGGATAGCCGATTTTAGTTGGTATGTTGGTTGGTTGGTTTGTTTTGACAAAGGGATCGTGGCTAAATAATTACAGCCGCACGGATCGATCGAAGGTACGCTTGCCGCGGTCGGTTTGTAAATCCAGTATATATCGAGATGAGACTCGTCCGTGCCTCGGAAAGCACGATAACCCCGCCCAAAATGTCCCGGCCGACATTCATGGATCCTTGACAGTTATTGCGGGTAGTTAGAAGCGGAAAGTCTGATAACCAGTCTTACGGGGTATCATCTTATTCAGTTACTGGGATGTCGAGGTCAGTCAGTCGCTTCATGTCAAATACTGGTATTCAGCTGCATCCGATTAGACGGCAGCCGACCCCAAAATAGTTGGCAAAAGGCTAGGCAGATTGATTGACATTATGATAAAATCAAGGAAAACTTCAATATAAATGAAAGCCAACATTTTTTTAAATAATTTTATTATTTACTAAAAAGCAATAAATATATCGAACATAGACTCTATCAATAAATTAACAAAATTTATGTTAACTTTACACATAATCTTCATATTTGGCATCACAGTACTTTCGAAATGTTATGTAGGTATGCAGGGATACACGAACAAATAGTGATTAGTTTACGAATCCATTGGACGTAAGACACTTAATAAAGTATTCATTAAATGATTGTTTTACTTTTAGCTTATCAAACCCGATAGGCGAACTAAGATTTCAGTCCAAAGACGTCTATCAATGAAGCAAAAAATACACTTAGCATCGGATACAACTTTAGGGCAGGGCTAAGTTTATAAAACTAACAATTATTTACATACCTACGTCAATCGAAGACATCATTATTTCTTTACCATTTCAAGAAGTTAAAACTACATAGATAAAATTTCAAACGATTAATAACTTACACAAATGTATATAAAATGCAAATAACATTAATAAATCGAATCCATACAAAACATTTAATGGTAAATATTATTATTTTGAAACATTTAGTTCGAAGCCATGTACACATGGGTCAGGTAGGAAGCGGACCATGATAATATTTCGAAGTTTACGAACACTCACAATTTCTTTATTTTTCTTTAACTTTTCGATATTTTTTATCATTGGAAACTTACTTTGACATATTAAATATATCTAAATATAAATAAAACAATTTGTATATTTATTTAATTCTAGTTTCAATATTTTATTTTCTTGAATGAATTCTGAATTCTATTCTCTATTGTCGCACGCATACACGCGCTTATGTGTACATAGCACAATACCTAAAATTATTAAAGGTAATTTATCTATGGTTGTTACACTATAAAATGGTAAAAGTTACATAAACGGTGCACATAATATCGTAGTGAAGTATGACAAAAATGTAACATGTATCGATAATTTCACTTCAACGTCGTCAGAATCAGCACCACTATTGTATCGATATTATTTCATCGTAGAGGACCAATATAAGCTTTATATATAAAGTTTATTTAGGAAGAGATGTACCGATTTGGGTCTTGAAGCACAGATTAGCCATCTGAATTACTTCTTTAAACACTTTTATGACAATCGATAAACTAGCAAGTCGCGAAATATTCATCATACATTATTAATCTTATATTATCTTGAAACAATTTCAAGATATTTTAAGATTAAAAACAGTTACGTTACAATTTTATTTTATTACCATACACAGAGAAATCTCAATCTCACGCCATTTATAACAGCTGTTGAAGCATCTAGCTTCTGATTCAAGAATTATTCCCGTTTCTCGGCACTAGTAGCTCACTCTAGCGGTGGGCATTGACATTGTACTTAAACATTTAAATATTCGTGGCCACCTTTATAAAAGCACCTCTAGACTGTAGCTGTAATTCTAATTTTTATTTAGAAATACGATCTGAACCTAACTCAATATAGGCTTTTATATATTTTTAACAAATATTTCACGCTTTTTAAACACTCAAAATCCCGACATACTTCAACCACACACTAGGTTAGATACCTAAAATCCCTAAAATAAAATGCCTAAAATTTTAAGAAGTTTAATGTCACCTACAGCCTCCTACATCAGCAAAGTAATATAAAATGGAACACATTTTCTGGAATTCTTTCGCCCTAACTATTGTAGAGTAAGAGGCTCGACACGGCGCATAGTTCATTAGACTTACAAGATATTTTCTAGACAATTTAGGGGTTTCATGCGACACTGAAGAACATTTTCCAAGTCCAGTGCTTAAGGAATTGACACTTAATTATTTTTTAACTCCTAACATCGATGTTTTAAAAGCAATGTCATGGCAATATACTAATGTTCTGTTAGTCAGCCTAATTTTAGCATATATCTGACAAATGCTCCTTATATCGAGATCTACAGCAATAATTTCAAATTGAGTCAACATTACATGATGCTTTCCTTACAGCGCGTTCAACTGGACTTTCTGTCGTCATCATAAGAATGTCACAGAATAAAAATGTACAGAAGGCGCACTTCTACAATAAAAAACCTTATCCGCTATAAGGTCAAGTAAGTAGGTAAGTCACAGCGTTAAAACAATGAATTGGCAGGTCTCATTCAGCTTTTCTTTAGACTTTTTCATTTGTAAAAGAGTTTCTTCTGTACTTATATACTTTGTGTTAAGGCTATGTACGAGTATATATTGTTAATGAAGCGGTGCGATGCTTCATCGAGGTTTTCTTCATGGATTGCGCCGAAGTTTTGCGAAGAAGCTGTAACATTTAAACAACATTTAAAGTAATTATCACGCTAACACAGCATAAAGATGTTTCACAAGCTCTTTTCATTAGCAGAAAGCCTAATATAATAGTAATGTAATGTTGTTCATGAAATGTCATCATGTTATTATTTTTATAAAATTTAAGTCACCGTTGTCTGTGAACTTGGATAGAATGTTGTCCCGAAGGTATGCAATTTTCAAAATTCTTCAATGGCTCTTTTGACTTGCAACTTTTCATACCTTTTGCAAGCGCTTAAAGTTCCGCTGACAAACTTGAAATATTACGAAATTAATCTAGCTGCGAGGCTACAAGAAAGAGCTTGTGAACCAGCAATGCAAAATAGAATAACTGTAGCGAGCATAACTTACCAAAGTGGCTGTGCAGTGCAACATAAACGATGACTTATGAATGGACATACATGTGGGTAGTGGTTCTGTACACAATGGCCTTTTCTGGTAGGACACATCAACGCCCATCACCTCTGTCCATATAATACAAATGCAATGCCATAGAGAATATATATATGGAAGGTCTTACACATCGTTTAAGTCAGTAAGTATGATTTTCCATTTGTTACATACTCTGCGGTTAAAGCAACAAGTTTTTTTTTTCTGATGGGCGTTGAACATTGTCCACTATAGGCGATAGTGTACAGCCATAAGGGTGCCTGTGGTGCGTGTAGTGTACACAGTGGGTTGCAAACCAATGAGACAATAACTACTGATGCTATGTTCAGATCAATATACAAGGGGATTCTGAAGTGCTATTATTACAACATGGGCTTGAAGGAAATTTTTATGTGTCTTAATTTATAGACCAAAATATATCGGTCGTATTTTTTAAGGCCTTGTTCACACCAAAGCGTATACGATTATACGTTTTGGTGTAAACGCGGCCTAAATTAATTTTTCCCGTTGATTAATAGTCTTCAAAGTGCGTCGGCAATTTATACGGTACAAAAGCAAATAAAAACACTGCAAATTGTTCGAGAATGATCTCATATAATATCTTATACATGTATAACAACTTACAGAGATGCATCACAAGCAACAAGCTATAAATTATATCTCCCCTCCTTACCTCCACTCAGCGGGACGATATTCAGAACTTTACTATTTATATAGCAACTGATTTACATGGAGATTTCTGACTTTATATACTTTTAGAACGATATAACATTTTTAATTACTAAAATGTCCCTTTGTGACACGGACAGGGCAGTAAGCACTAAACTTGAATGATAAAAAATATGACTAAGCATAGTGCTTTAGCCGCTGGTGGATTTGACAAAACAATAACTAGCAGATCTATTCAGGTTGAATACTACAGCGTAATCGTTTAATTTCTAAATAAAAAAACCTGTAGAAACATGCTCATATGTGTTGAATGTACAAAGCAGTGTAAACTCTAACAAATAAAATAATTAAAATAAAATAAATTATGCAACACGAAACACTGATAATTGTCTACCATCTAAGTTACAAATACTTAAACATTTATAATAAAATGCAAAATGTCACATTTTCAAAAGATATATAATATTTCCATGTTGCAACGAAATTAAATTAGAATGAAAAAGATCTGTAGACATATTGTTAACAAAATTCATTAGAAATAATCATTTAAAAATATATTGATTTAGGCAAGACATGATTAAGTTTACATTAATTATTGGTTTATAAATTGTTAAACATTTTATAAATATCGATTCTAAGATAAATAGTAATCATTCTCAGAAGTTAATTCGTAAAATAACATCAAAATATAAAAGTGATTTCTTTGAAATCGTGATTGTTAGTCGAATGTGTAAAATATTAAAATTTTACGAAACGCTAAATTGTACTCTACAGTACGTTGAGACATAGAATTACAAACTCTTAAAATATTATAATCGAATGAAATCGATGGAACATTGTTCTTAAATGTACAGTGCTAAGCGACGAGCTAACCGTTTCGTTTGAACACCGTTATAGCACATTTGTGTATTTCTGTACAGATTCGAGTAGTTTTATTTATATTGATTTAAGATTAAAATTTCTAACAAATAAATAAGAGATCAATGAATGTGTGTGTTGGTTGTGTGAAACGGTCGCAGGTCGAAGCGTAATCGCAATAAATAATAAAATAAAATTAAACAACTATATCATACATCGTGAAGTTCGCCGTTCGTTCGCTGATTATTTCTTCCTCTTTAACTTCGGTATTCTGTAATGCGTGCATGTGAGTTAGGAGCAGGCACATGTGTCATGTGGATTATATTTAGATGAAAACTGTGAAACTATAGCGGCTACATAACCCAATAACCTTTAAAATTAAATCCCATAGCCAATAATTTACAAAATATACAATTTTTCCATGAAAAGGGTGAAGGGTTCCGTACTACCGTACAATATTTATAAAATAAATGAAAATACTAAACAAAGTATATTATAATTTTCATCTTAAATAAAAAAAAATGTCAAAGTTCAATTTTTATTTTATAATGATAATATGAATTATAAAGTTACTTTTTGCTGTTGCAGAAAATCACACATATTTATATAATATATGTATTAGAATTTTTCAAAATTTGAAGTTTATTGTTTGGAGACTCCTTTAATTTTTAACTTTATTAAATTTTTATTATTTGTTGTTACAGCGGCAATAGAAAAACATAATCTGTGAAAATTTCAACTGTCTACCTAGTATATATAGTTCACGAGATATAGCTCGCTGACAGATAGACAGACGGACAAGCGGAAGCTTAATAATAGGGTTCAGTTTGTCACTTCGGGTTCGGAACGCAAAAAAGGACATAAATATACTGCGAAAACCAATCCCAACGCTAACTAGTGTAAAAACAAACGGCCTATTCCTTTTTAGAGTTCATTGGTGTTTTCTAGTTACTAGAACATTGGTAGGTAAATTTAAAACCTTCCATATAATATATATGAATACAAATTAACACGTTTATATGTTACTCTACTTGACGTTACAATAAAATCAATTTATCTCTCGTTTCACAGTCTTATTCAACAAATGATAAAATGCAGTGGATATAGTAACATATTCCTTAGATTATATACGACAGAATGCCATAGTGGGATTATCTATTTACCGTGGATTAGTCAAGTGGTTGTTTGTAGGCGTGCTATTATTTACATTTTTAATAGTTTTTATGTCATGTGTATCTAAGGAACTACGCAATATGATTGTAAAAGGTATTCTTACCCGGAACTCTTCTTGTGGGGAGAAGGAGAAGACTGTGACTTTTCCGACTCCAGTAACTTGGTGCTCGAATCCTTCATAAAACCTGAAAAAAATATAGGTTTTTGTTTTTGCTTATTACAAAGTTCTTTGTGTTTAACAATGATAATGCCAACATAACAACGCACAGTGTTCGCTTTACCGAGTAATTGTTTACGTCTTGCTCGCTTTACGTAAAATTACAGTTTATTATTTTAATTTACTTTTCAACTTGTGAATACTTCTTAATTGAATTAAAAGCAGTTATAATAGACATATATTTCATCAAGTGACCGTAGAATTAGAAGCGATGACAAAAATTACCCTTATCTGCGAATGAGAGGTCATAGTAAAATAAATAATTTTAAAACGTATAATTGAACTGTACCTTTGCCTGAAGAACCGAAGACGGAACTGCCCAAATTGTTCAAACTGCTGGTGAAGGTGTCTGCTTCCCTCGTGACCGCGTCCGCAGCCGCGTGTCCCGCGCCCCTCGCGCCTTCTGCGACCTCCGCGAGCCTGTCTCCGGCTGTCTCAATCCCCTCTTTACCCGCCCCCTTCACCTCCTCTAACTTATTATCAGCAGATACTTGGAACCCTTCGAAATAACCCTTCGCATCTCCGAACAATTGCTTCGAACTTTCTTCAACATTTTGTTGTGTATCTGACAGAACTATCTTAGCTGAATCATCAAGACTGTCGAAGGTGTTTCCTGCTGAACTTTGGAAGGAATGAAGAGTGTCTTCCGCAGAACTGCCCAAACTGTGCACGTCATCCCTCATAGACGCGAACGTATCTCTGGTCGAGCTCTGCATCTCATCCCATTTGTCCTTGGCATCGCTCACTTTGTCCTTCGCCGAACTTTCGACCTTATCGAAAGTACTCAAGGTTGAGTCTTGTACGTGATCGAACGCCTGTTTTGACGACCTTTGTAGGTCGTTTGCTTTGTCAGTAGCTGATTGCTGTAGGTATTCGAATTCTTCCTTCCCTGAATGTTTGATGTCATCGAATTTGTTGTTTAGACTAGTTTGGATTTCTCCTTTTTTATTTGATGCTGCATTAATTGCATCTTCTGCAGATTTGCTGATTTGATCGGTTGTTATTTCGGCTTCATGCCTTATCCTGTCTAGTTCACTCTTTGTGGCATCTTTCTTGTCATGTATCGCTTCCATTCCAATATGTCCAAATACGTCTGATTTGCTCTGCATCCCGCTACCAAAAACCATCTCGGTATCGTGTACAGCATTTGCTACTTCGTTGGCTTTACCGTGTACTGCGTCTTTGAGGTCACTGGCTGTGCTTTCAACAGAGTCCTTGATATCTGTGGCCTTTTCCGTAACTGAATCCTTAGCTTCTTCGACCTTATCGTGATGTCCAAAGCTGAAAGTATCGCTAATAGCATGTCCAATTCCGCTGAACGTATCCGCGATAGCATGTCCAAATCCATGTGATTTCTCGTGAACTTCTTTGTTTATTTTTTCAGCTTTATCGTGAATGGCGTCTTTAGCTTCTGCAGTATGATCTTGGATAGCATGTCCTGCGTTTATGGCTTGGTCTTGAATATTGTGTCCTAATTCACTAGCTTTGTCCTTCGCTTCACTGGTCTTTTCGTGTACAGCTTTTCCAACATTATGTGTAGTATCATGAATGTCATTTCCTACGTTGCTTGCTGTTTCGTGAACTGCGCTTCCAAAACCGGTGAATTTGTCGTGAATTGCGTTACCGAATTCGCTAGCTTTATTCTTAGCTTCGCTGGCTTTTCCCTGAATTGACTGACCGACTTGGTTGGCGCCATCTTGAATTGATTGACCGACTTGGTTAGCGCCATCTTGAACTGAATGACCGAACTCACTAGCTTTATCTTTCGCTTCGCCTGTCTTGTCTTGTATGGCTTGTCCGAATTCGTTTGCCTTATCCTTAGCTTCTGTAGTTTTTTCCTGTAATGTCTGTCCGAATTTGTTTGCTTCGTCATTTATTGTATGTCCTACTTCACTAGCTTTATTTTTAGTTTGGTTTGATTTTTCCTGAATAGCGTCTCCAAGTTTTGATGCTTCATCAGTTACGCTATCTTTGAATGTTACGGTTCTATCATGGATGGCGTCTCCTACATCTGAAGCCGTATCATGGATAGAATCTTTGACCTGTTTCGATTTTTCTGTAACAGCGTCTTTAGCTTGGCTTGTTTTATCTTGAATAGCTTGTCCAACTTCAGAAGCGGTATCATGAATGGCATTACCAACTTCATTGGCTTTGTCTTTGATGACGTCCTTAGTTTCACTCGCTTTATCTTGGGCAGCGGCTGCGGTATCATTAACTGCATCTTTAACTTCACTCACTGTGATTTGGACGGATGACTTGATTTCTGCACTTTTACATTCAACGGCCTGTTTAGCTTCAGCTGTTTTGTCTTGAATTGACTTTTCAATTTCACCCTTTTTGTCATATACAGCCTTTTCTGCTTGCTTTTTCTTATCATCTACACTCTGTGCTAACTGTTCAGCGCCATCTTTAAATTCATCTTGTTTCTTAGCCACAGCATCTTGGAGTTCATCCTGTTTAGCTGAAGCTTTGTCGACGGCTTGGTTAGCGGCTTCCTTTCCTTCAGCGAGTTTGCTTTTTGCCTCATCTTCTAGTTTCTCTTTTTCTCCGAAAATATTTTGTACTAGTCCCGTGAAGAAGTTCTTGCCTTCTTTGGCCTTCTTTTTAGCTTCCTTAGCCTCCTTTTTCAGTTCTTTCTTTGTTTTTTCCTTGGCGCCTTCTAAAGAGTCGCCCATGGATTGAAGTTTCTCATTGGCTGTTGCCTTAGCATTGTCTAAGGATTCTTTAGCTCCTGCTTTAGCACCTTGAGCCTTATTGCTGAGATTTTCTTTAGCCTCAAGTACTGCTTCTGAGACAGCATTCGCGCCATCTTGAGCCTTATGCTTTATGTTATCAGCAGCACTTTCAGCTGCATTTCCCACTTGGGTTATTTTCTCATTGCCTCTGAGTTTCAATTCTTCAGCCCTTTCCATGGCAGCGAAGTTAAGTGCCATCGCTTTGCTGTTGACATCATCTTTGACTACACCTGCTTTATGTATCATGTTATCAACAACGTCATTAGCTGAAGACTTAGCATCGTCGACTTCTGAGGAGATATTATTTTTCAAATTGTTAGCTTTGTCATTAACATCATCTTTAAGTTTTTCCGCAGATTCAGAAATGTCATTCAACTTTCCACGGGCATCATCTTCAAATTCATTTACCTTATGCTGGGCACCAGATTTCGCCTTTTCGTAATCACCAATCAGATCATCAGCTACTGAGCCAGTCTTTTGTTTAATTTTATCCTTCTCATCTTCAATAATACACAAGCCTTCTGACAAATCTCCATGAACATTATCAGACATTTCATGGGCAGCAAAATGGACAGTTTCTATCCTATCAACTAAGTTAGAAGTTTCATCATGTCGGTGCTTTTGCCCTTTTTTATACTTCCCTTCACAACATCCGACGTAGAATTGGAAAGGATCCGTTTTTTTATTACACAAGGGTGTATCGACTGGTTGCATCATTTCATATTGCTCATATAGATTTTCTTCAACTGGTTTACGGTTATCTTCGTCGACAACCAGTTTGGTTGTGTAAACTTGGTTGTTTGGGTCCTCATCTTCCTTCAAATGAGGCTTAGTTTTAAGATCCTTGAACATATCATCGACTTTTCCTAGTAAGTCTTCGGTGATGAGTCTGGGGGCGGGTTTAGGGGGCGATTTTTCTTTTTCTTTTGTATCTTTGGAATCTTTTTCTTTAGATTCTCTGGGTTTAGGCTGCGGCTTGGGAGAGGATTCCTTTTCATCCTCCTTATCCTCACTATGTCCGAATACGTTCTTGACTTTATCTGCAAGACCTCCGAGGAAGCCTACTCCTCCTTCAGGCTTTTTCTTGCCTTTCTCGAGGGTGTTCATCGGAGTCTTGTCTTCGTCAGAATCGAAGGTCGCTTTAGTCTTGTTGGAGTCTACGTGAAGAGACTCGCCGTTTACTGGAATTACAAGAATCAATTATTTTATTCTACTTTAATTTACTTTCATATAATTTACATAACATCACGCCTGCAATCCCCGAAGGTTGGGCAGAGGTGTACCCTATTGTACACCCACAGTGGTAGCCAGTTATCTACCGTGTAATAGGGGGTGCGCCTATAACCGGGCATAAATCCAGATTCCGGTTGCTACTGAGAAATGCCTGGTGGAAAAACCCAATATCACTTCATAACATCATATTATTTATCTTTTATAATTTAATTAAATGGTTACCTTGAGGGTTCGTATCCTTGCTGTCTTCGGTTTCTTTTGTCGGGTATTTTACGTCGCCATTTGTGATGATCTTGTCCTAAAATGGAAAATATAGCGTTGTTCTGTTAACAAAAGTCTTATTTAGGTTGTTTTTATTGTAATTATCTTCCTAATGCACGATATCCTGCAGCAGCTTGTATGGCCTTTTGGGCGTTTAAGAAAGTAAATCACGTTGATGGTTGACTTCGTTTGTTATCGTTAACTGCAGTTTCGCTATCACGTAAAAGATAAATCATAAATCTTTGATTGTAGTACTTACATGTCCGTTAACCTGTCGGTCATGTGCGTATGGCAGGGAGACCGGGCCCAGGCTGTTGTTGTGGTCGCCGCCCCAGTGGAAGCTCAGCTCGTCCTTCAGCGCGTCGAAACCTATGGACAACATCCATAATTAAATTACTACTTCATCTCTAGGTGATTATTAAAATATGATGCTTGGCGGCTTCTGGATATTCGGTTATCGAAGAAGTATCAGTACCAATATTCACCACGTTTGACCAAACGATTTTGTTGAAACGAATTGTTATTAAGCGTATAGCACAATGCTGAATCTTCTCGAATGGATTAACCCTTTCCCAGCCCAAGGACCTACACGATTGCTTCACGAGTAGTGAAAGTGTTAAAAGTCCATAGGCTCATGCAGCCCTAGGCCATCATAGGCATGACCATTTTTGAATAACTTTTTAATAATTCCAGAGGCATGGTATGAATAAGCCACAGTATTATGCTCCTATTATAATAGTTCTTACCAGACTGGTCCAAGTTGAGGTAGTCAACTTGACTCTTGCCGGCGCGCGGCGCGATACGTTCAGGCAGCTCCACGTCGAGTACACACGCTGGGGTTTGAGACTGTTCGCCTTTGGGTACCTAAGATATTAAATAATTAGAATAATTCAAGATATACTAAATAAAATTATCAACTTAAAATTTTGTTTGCGATTTGAATGTTATACCGACCGAACCGATTTTGACTTATATTGCGTTGGTAGCATGACAGCAGCTGCAGTAAACAGCTGATATTGTAACCACTTTTTTGCTTTTAATGTCATCCTTATGCCTACGGCATAGAAGTCAAAATTGGTTGAACGGACGGTAAAAAAGGTTTGTTTAAACGTCTTATCTTATTTCAAATGGAGTATAGATTTGTAGATTTAAAAGTAATCTTACCTTAGGTTCATTCATGAAGTAGATCCTGCCAGAAGGACTCTCCTCATGATGCTTCACTCGCACCGTGAACTCAACTCGGTTGTCTTTGAAGGCCTGAAACAATCGTGTGACTTAACATACTTGCTTGCAGGGATAATTACGCAGGTATTATGAGAGTCTGACACGCCCTCCCGCTCTGCACAGAAGGGGAGAAGTTATTTGATAATTTCCCACCCAAAAAAAAAAGGCATTATGACTCATTTTCAACATTATTTTCATTAAATAATTAGCCTATACTGTTCCCACAGCTGTGACACAGGCCTCCTCTCTGTGAGAGGAAGAGGGCCATAATTCACCACGCGCGGGTTGGTAGATGTCACATGTCTTCGAATGTTTGGTTCTAGGACATGCCGGTTTCCTCACGATGTTTGCCTTCACCGTTATGAGAGCAGTGATGAAATAATTTACACAAATTAAAACGCCTGTCAGGGTTCGAACCTACGACCTACAATTTGAAAGTCGCGGCCGTTACCGGGGTCACCACTGCTCATCTGATTACTTTAATTAATTCCATATTACTTAATTTTGTTACTATAATTTAATCGTGACAGCTCTTAGACAAATATATGAACTAGGGGTAATTCTTCTCGTTTGGATAGGTTAACATCAGCTCCGAATGAGGATAACTCATTACAATTATAGCTGCTTTCTAAAGCAAAACTGTTATTGTTGGGTATTTACATCAACAATACAATATTATCGGTCGTGGTTCGATTTTTAGACCTCTCCCTTGACAGTGAAATTCCCTGTCTGTTGCATTTCAACTACTAACCCCGTAGAGTTATGCAGAGGTGTACCCATTGTACGTCCACTTTTCGCAAGTTATGTTTAAGTCCCATGTAATAGGGGGCGAGCCCATTGCCATCAATCGGGGACAAATCCAGTCTCCGGGTAGCTACTGAGAAATTCTTGATGGAAAAACCCTATGACACTGCCCGATCCGGGAACTACTAAATACAAACATATCGTAAACTTACCTCGAATTTTAGCATGGGCTGACTGCCGGACTTGGTGACCGGAACGAGGTTCCCGGAGAACTCCAGGTATACGTCATGGCCGTCTAAGAACCGGACCGATGTCGAGTGTGCCACCTCTGTGTAGTGCTCCTGTGAAGAAAACATAGTTGTATTATTCCTACTTTGTCGTTAGGTCATAATCGATTGAATCTATTCGATTGAAATTTATTCTTCTCATTACGTACAAACTGATTCGATTTAAGTTTAACATACATAAACGTCTCGCAGGTGTATATTTCGATAAAATCAAACTGGTCGCTAATTTAATTGTATAATTATTTATTATAACATTGATTTTACATTCTGTGATTACTTGAACTGACACACTGACTTATTAGTATCACTTGTTATTTTTTTATTAATATCGTGTAGGTATTTTTATAATGCTTGTAAATATGGGAGCGTCTTGTATCCATCCACTTAATTATTTTTTCTGTCATTGCTTCATATTTAATTATTTTTACCTATTGTGGGTATAGTCATCTTATTCCAAGTGCATCGTCTTCTCATATAATTATATAATTAATGTATACAAAATATTGTAAAACATTTTAAAAGAGTAACGGTGGAGTTTCTTACCCATTGTTCTCCATACGAAAACTATTTTTGGAAGAGGCGACTGGAATCAATTCTATTTTATGTAATTTTTGACGTTCAAAAGCGCCTTTTAAGTGCCTAATTGAAATAAATTATTTGACTTAGGACTAAAATTAGAAGGTAAAGTTAGAACTCGTTCTGAAATAAGATGGTGTAGGTGAGTTTAATAATAATAATATATGCTAGAAAATATTAAGCATTTTGATTCATACCTGTTGCAGTAACGTCTCGTAGGCGTATCTATCAGTGATGTACATGACGAGCAGGCGTCCTTCTAACGCGTCCAGACGCTTGCCCAGTACCACGATGCGGACTTCAAACGGTACCAGCAGCATTTCTCTGTCAAACAAGGTGGTTTCAATTAATAATTAAGTTAAAACTGGCCGAGCAATTTTTACTATACATTGTAACAGCGAATCACCCCTTAAGATCTAGGCCAAATATTTTTTGATATTTGTATAGCTCATGAAGTTATGACCTGAAAAGGTGCCATAAAACAACGCGAAATTTCGCGGGTATTCACTGGTTAATTACAAAAGACGGGAGCAGTATTAGACAAAAGATAATCGCTTCTGTTGAAGCGCAGAAGCGATTGGACAACCAATCGCAAAGGTTAAAAAAGAAATGGTTCTCGCTAAAATAAATTTTGTCTTTGGGTGACAAGCAAAGTTAAAGAAGCCTCTATTTCTCTTATTGCGAGTCTTAAATTAAATACAGGAATTATTAGAGTGTAATAGGGTGATGTAAGGGTGAAAAAAAAAAAACAGTGGCACTCCGGGAGTTCTTGTTCTTGTACTTGCATAGAACATTGATCCGTAACGTATTATAAATAAACAGCACAATCGTTTACAAAAGGGTGAGGTGTTGGTAACGGTGTCGGGAGTTCAATTGTTTTTTCGCTATCTCAAAAATGCCCAACGCGTTTAAAGAAGTTTTCACTTTAAAAACACGTATTTTTTGCTTTATCATATTAATAAAAACAAACTTAGATAGAACGCATTAAAGTTGGGGAGTGGGGGTCGCTACGTCACAAGTAAGTATAAAATCTACTACTCGTGACGTCATGGCACATTTTAACTCAATGTATCGCCGTTATCTTTTGATTACGTAAAAAAATAAAAAATACGTGTCCAATATTTTTAAATAATTTACATGACGGACAATTTTTGTCGGCCTCCCTACTATAGGTGTGTGGCAAACGCAACCTCTCAAGTACTTGATTTTTAAGTAGAAGATAAACTACGATAACATGGCGCGCCCCTCCAAAATTCTACACGGTTGAAAGTATTTGTGAAATGTATTTACAAAGCGCCACCAAGACTCACAACGCATTGTGTGCGTACTGAGACGACCATCAAACAAAAATAAATCCGAGGATTTATTTATTCGTGAGTCTAGTCACTAGACCCATTGAAACAGTAAAGTAGAGGGGTGCGCCATGTTATCGTAGTTTATCTCTAACTTTGTATATTGTTATTTACCTGTACAGTTCTGTCGCTAATTTGGTGGCATCACTGACGTTTTGACAGTTCATCATCCAGAATCTGAAACAAAAGTTTTTGTTACTTTCCATCGTCGACGTATTTTATGATGCTTTTGTAAATAGACAACAGCTTCCCCGGAATATTTTACATAGAATCAAAAATATTTATAGAGGCAATAGGTTTATTATTACCTGGCAGACACAGTAGTAGTGAAGGAAGCGCAGTCGTCAGTGACGGTGAGCGGCGTGGAGCCGGTCACGTCCTCCCACACGGCGCGCGCCTGGCCGCCCATGATGGAGCAAAGGAGGCGCAGGTTGGTCGTTGAAGGCTTTTCTGTGCCACCCTGTAACGATAGAAAGTTAGTTATGTATTTATCTACACCCTACGCTATAAGTTTCTGAAACAGTTAGCTTGTTGCCAACATTAAAACAGCCAGTGTCATAGTAACCATAATATCATCTAAACGAGTGTTATAATGTTGTACTAAATTTCATTATGCAACTCGAATTTCAAAAAAAGAACCCTGTCATGCACGTTTTACTACCAAATCGCCGTAATAAAACGAAAAACTTATAGGTTATTCGAATTCACGTCGTATCCCGCCATTTTTGTTCGATAATAGTATTGCAAAATTTTATTATTACTTTGTTGTTTACAAAAATGAGTGATACAAGCTTTGATAACACACCATCAGATATCTAATGCATCAAAGGACATTTCTAACCAATTATTACCAGAAAAGTCGAGAAAATAATATTTACAACACTCTATGGTTTCAGAACCTTTTATAGAGAATTCATATCATGTGTGTAGATAAAGTTTTATATGCAACTGTACATAATTAAGTTTTAAAACCATGTGATACTATTATCACAAACTAATATTGTAATAATTTGTACAGTTTTGTTAAGTATATAAATAGGTAGACAATTTTAAAGACAAAAATGAAAACCGAGCATTGTGAGGGCCCGTGTCAAAATGATCGGAAACATACTGTCTGTCATGTAGCTAACTAAAAATGTCTGGAATTATCTGCCAAATAGCTTTAAATTGCTGTACAGGAACGAGGAAATTCGACTCTAGCGTAAAGGGAGGATCCTCCAACCAGGCCGGTCATCTTTTCTTGTGGGCTGCAGACCTACAGTTCAAATAGGGTATATCTGTACTTTTTTTTTACTTTTTGCTTTATTGTTTTTATTGCACTTTGTTGGTTTGTTGCAAACAGCAATTCTAGCGTTGCCATGTAGGTGTCGTTACTTACATGTATAGCCGGCAGCGGCGCCGTCAGCGTGATAGACCGGTGGAACTTGCGGCGCCGCGGCTCCACAGTGAGCACGGGCGACACGGCGGCGTGGCGCGGCAGCACGCGCCGGCACAGCTCGGCGCCGGCCGCGTGCGCCTGCAGGCCTACGCGGATGCGCTTCGTTAGCGCAGCTGCTGGGAACTGCGCTTGGACCTGCGTGACAAGAAAAAATGGTTTAAAAAAATTAGATTACAATGAGGACAGTAGTTTTAATAGAAATATATAATTAGCGTAGTCTTTTTTCGTGACAATATCGGATGTGATTGAAATACATAGTTTTAACGACAGAGATTGGTTTACAAATTAAAATGTGGGTCAATATCAAAATCTACATGGCGGCCAATATCATTTTCATCATAGGTGTCAATTATAAGATTTTGCGGAATGCTGGTTCCGTAAATGTGGTCAAAGTCAAAATGCAAGATGATGGCCATCAAGATGGTGTTTACCAATGGTGTTGGTGATTTTTTTGTATTTTATGGCGTTTATTTGTGTTTTGGTTTTTGGTGTGTACCTGCGGGATATGGGCACTGGAGATGGTGCCGCCTTCAGGACCGATGATGTGTACTTCTTGTCGCACGCGCGACACGCAGGCTAGGTAGTGAGGGAAGTCGCAAGTTATTATGCGGGTTACACGCTCTCCGTTCTCGCCGACTGTTTCATTGCCGCCGTATTCTTGACGTTCACGTTGGAGGGCCTCCTGTAATAAAAAAACAAATGATTTTTATTTAAAAAAATTATTAAAAACTCATAATGGTACTGAAAATAAGACAGAATACAGCCCCACAACTCCACACTGTTATGGTATAGACGCAAAACATTTACAAAGGTGACTCAAGACCGTTATGGCGTGTATGTAATGATATAGTATGTTATTACTTGCACAAGTAAGGTAGTGAGGCCATGTTCGTTCGTTTCGGTAAAACACTTTGGAACGGGCAGCTAACTTTTAATTTCTGACTACCAAACCGACTCCTAGACAATTCAAAATTATTCCAAAAATGTTAAAGTGAAATCTACCGTCATCTCTGTCGAAAAAGGCTAGGAAAGTGCTAAGAGTTACTGACCTGTATAAGTGGGTTGTCGTTGTTGTGTAGGTAGTGGTCCTGCCAGGTCTCGCCGGTGTCAGAGCGCAGTATCACTATCTCACGCTCGCGGCATGACGATGTGAAGATTGGCACCTCGATTACTACTGGACTGTAAAGGTAAATAACATCGTTGATTATCCAGTTACAGATTGTTTGGTGAAAAATTTAAATAGTCAAGTGAAACAATATTAAATTGAGTGTTGCAATAGTTGCAATTTAAGGGCGCGTCTCATTTGACTTTTATGTCAATTACATAAGCTTTAAATTGCAACATGTTTCGTTAAAAGTAGAGACTATAAAGTTTATTGAAGAAAATGTGGGTTTCAAAACTCTTAAAAATATGTTTAAATCAAAAGAGAACCACCACGTTTTACAACCTCCCAAGAAAAAAGAAAGTATTAAGTAGAGATGCCGCGAATAGTTGATAACAACTATTCGCGGCTAATCGGTATTCGACTATTCTCTATAAAGAGAATAGTCGAATACCGATTAATCGCCGTTCTCTATGACGAATAGTCGAATACTTGCCATAAAAAAGGAATAATAAAAATAAAAAATGTTCTCAAATAATAACATACTTTATTTATTTTCTGAGGCAGGTTTGATTTATGATAAAAAGCGTAACCGACTTAATTCCAATCGTGCCCCTTTTGGAGTTTAAATATTAAAATATAAATTAAAAAGCCTAACTAATTAACTTCAACATGACTGATTTTTATCTTTTTATATTAATGATAATAATGCTGTGTTTTGTTTTTAAAGATTAATTATTTAAGTCTATAGTTTTTCTGTTCATTAAAAGTTTATTTTTATTTCGACGAATAAAAAAACAAAAACGAGTAATACCAAATAATAGCGAGTATTCGCAGCATCTCTAGTATTAAGCATTTTGCTACATGGGAGATTACTTTTCTTTTTCATCAATGTATTTCAAAATAAACTGTTGCCGTGTTGATTAGCAAGATGTCAAGTTAGTTGCAGCAGGTTACCCAGAGAACTGTGAAACCATATGAAACTGACAGACTAAAACAAATACTCACGCCAAAAACTTAGCCCCCTGTGGCTGCAACTCCAGCAGCCTGGACGCTAGAGCCTCGCCCTCCATGAGCGGCGGCGGCGCCGCGGCCGGCGCCCGGCGCGTGGCCGCGCGGCACGTGACGCGCGTGGGCGCGGCGCACGCGGCTGCCGGCACTATAATGCGCACGCCGCCGCGACGCTTGGCTTTCATCGCACCGCCTCGAGCGTCCACCACGAATGATACCAGAAAACTGGGGAAAAACATATTACATTAGATTACATTAAAAAGTGATCCCTGGGAGTCATGTGCCAACAAAATGTGACAAGGGGAAGCCGATCTTAACAAAATTACTACTGTTCGAGAATTACCCTAGGCTGATAAAATTTTAGTTATTGCTAATTATGTTAAGTACCTGAGCGACCTAGAGAATGCTCATTTAATAGTATGGGAAAGTTCATACTAATCCATACATAGTACCTACTTATTCCATGCTGCCATGTCATTATTCAATATCTTTTTCTAAACTTTGAGCGACCGAGCTCTGCTCGGGTGAAAATACGGAAAATACGATTTTTTTCAGATATGAAACCTAGCTAGATCGATTTTTGGCCCCTGTGAACCGCTAAATTACAACTTTCATCGAAATCGTTAGAGTCGATTTCGAGAAGGTGAGTACAAATATTGCTCGTTGAATAGGATATTAGTGTAAATATCGGTTTCCTTCAGCTAAAAGAACATTCATAGACTCACATTATGGCTCAGTTCAACTAAAGTGCGTACATGCGACAAGACTGTCTTTCTCAAGACGAGTGTGATTAAATAAACTGAGTTTATACGCAAATTATTTAAAACTGACGACTTCAAACAAAATTTAAAGACAGAAAAGATAGCATTGGATTCCCATAGTGTGTGTTGATTTAAACTTTGAAAGAAGGCAACTGGCAGAAAATAATTACTGTGAGAGTAAGTATGCCAGGCTCTCCTTTAATATATTCTTGAAGAAACTCCAAGACAGGTAGAGGTATTGTCCAGTTCAGCTTACCCGATGTCAAGCGGCTGTCGGTCGATGGTGGCCACCTTGCGGTCATTGTTGCTGGGCCACAGGTGGCCATCTGTCACGGTGTCCTCCAGCGGCTTGGCTCGGTGTAGGGTGCCAGCTTCGCTGTTCATGTAGCGGTATTGTTGCTGTTGTTGGATTGGACACTCCACCTCGCCTGCAATGGAATATGAAATTAGAGATGAAAATCGGCCAACGATTGTAACATTAGTATGTGAGGGGGAGGAATTTGGTGAGCTGCTATAAGTCCATTAGATTATACAAATAGTTGTGTTATAAAACAAAAATTACAGGTGTTTCCAATTTCTTATCATCGTCTTTGACTACCGACAGGCGATAACCTGGTGAAGGTCGCGCTAATCCGTTGGCTGAGAAAAAATATGGCGATGCTTTAGGAGAGCCTATTTTCAGCAGTGGAAGTTCCGGCTGAATGATGAATAGTATGATGATAATCATAATTTCAGCCAAAACTCACCCACTGCTGGACTATATAAGCAAGAATCACTGCATAACTACATTAAAATCTCAAGTATCAAGGAATGACACGATTCCAGAAACACCATGTAAAAGTAGGTCAATGAATTCGACATGACCTCTTTTAGTGACGTTCGGAGTAGTTCGGACGTCCGATCGACGTAATTCCTGTCCTTGAATCTCGTAATAAACTTTGAAACTAAGTTTCTACCGTCAGACAACCATCGATAAACAGATTAAGTAGCACAGATTATTTATAAATCTACTCAAACCGATGCAAACATGCAGAACGATCAAGATCGCATTTGTTTACGATAACAACCGCTGGAATCAAGATTCTCCAGATCTCGTGGAAAGTAAACATCTCATAAAAGTTTCTGTATTTTGTGGTTGAATAAACAGATTTTGTATCATCGTACTCTTGCCCTTATCCAAATTTATTTGGGGTCGGAACAACATGTCCTTTTCTGCAATAATTCTCTTTTAGTCGTCATCGCGGTAGTTACCTCCTTTCTAGCCATATCATCTTTCACAGAGTCCATCCATCGTTTCTTATGTCTTTCCCTACTCTAAGGCTGGATTCACAGCCGTCCGAGAGACCCGTGCGGGCCGTCCGTACGGGCTCCGGGAATGGAGACACACGTCCGGCGCTAGAACATTGTTTCACAGCGACGCGGATTGGTCCGTACGCGACCCGCTCCGGCTTGAGCCCGTTCAACGCTAGCAACCGTATTGGGCTCTACCCGTACGGGTCTCCCGTGTACTAGCAGCCCGTGCGGGTCTCCCGGACAGCTGTGAGACCAACTTTATAGCTATCGATATTCATACAGATTCTGTAAGATATAAGTACGTTATTACATCAGGCCACATTATTGTGTAATAATCTTGATTCTACGCGTGGGTAAATTAGGACCATGGAATAATGAGTAAATGGAGTATTCATACCGCTATTTCGCAACCGTAACGTGTAAAAAGGTATTTACTCCATGTAATACTCGTCTTTCCCACTTCCAGCGTGTACATTATCATTCTATTTGCTTACTAATTTATGTTCTACTTTGTCTAGACTAAATAGTAAATAGCTAGACAGGTATAACTCACCTCCCTCGTCTTCCGAGTCGCTCATGAATGTATCCTGCATTAGTTCGGGTGCCGCCACTCTGTATTTGCCTTCCAAGCCACCTGTAACAATGAGAATAAGAATATTAGTATATTTTTCACATGTTTTAGTTAGAATTATAAGTTAGAAACAAGTCATGGTGAAATTGCGACATCAGGTTTAGATCCCAAAAAGGCCTTTTTGGATCCTAGGACTACTTATTATTATTATTGTTATATTTTTTATTTTAACAAATCTCGGGACCATGGATCCCCGTCCTTTGGAAGGCATACGAGGGGCCGAAGCCAACTCGCAGAGGCCCCTTAGACATTTTTAAGTGTTGAGGCACCAACCGACGATTATCCCTCTATGCACTATACAAGTGCACCCAAGGACAACCCCCGGTTGGTGTAAGACTATTGCAGATTATTATTATTATTATTAGATATTATTATTTTTGGATCTTAGGAATAGGCCTTTTGACATCAAAAGGCGTTTCCATTTTGCGTGGATGTGACGCATATTTTCCCCCAATTTGTTATTTACGTGTTTATTTTTTACTATCTTTCTTTGCGTCATGTTTACCGCAAATAAACGTATTTTCTTTTCTTTCTTTATTTCTAAAACCCAAACCTGTTCAGACTTGGTGTCTAAATTCACCAATACACAGTGAACACGTGCGGTGATTAATAGTCATTCCTTCTCTTTTTTAAATGAGGATCTTGCCTTGCAGTGGAACAAATTCAGGAACCTCAATAAATAGTATCCAGAGATTTAAGATCTAAGAATTAGATTATGACCGTCTTAGACTCAGATCCAACGATGAAAGAATACTCCAGATCTCATAGTTACACCAACTATTACCAAAATGCCACAACAGTTAAGTACCATTTCAAACCCTATGCTCCTACATTGAGTCCAGTTAACCGAACACAATGGCACTATAAATAGCGGCAGGACGCATACAAGCATTGTCAATCGTTTCGTTCAACTGATTTTTACAACTCATTCTACTTAATATCTTTTAGATGGTTTTATGAGGTGTAAAGAAAGTAACGGGTGTTGTTTTTATTGTTTGTTTTAATTTATCCTGTTTTACAGTCATTGATCCGATATGTCCTAATATCACGAGCCCCAAAACTTTCAGATCAACACAAATCAGGGAACGGACTACCCTAATTACACGGACCAAATCTCATGAAGGAGGGTTTATCTCAGGCATCTAACATAAGAGAAGGCTCTTAGAGCATAGGAACCTGTCACTCTAGCTCTTTCCACCTCCACGATTTAAATCTTCTCTTCTTCACAACATAACACCCAAGGAACACTTTACAGGTCGTGTCTTAGAAATCTCCTTAAATCCTCTCTACTCTCCTACTCCATCATTGTGCACGCGGTTCAGTTATGGAATTCAATTCCGCCTGACATTATGGACTACCTAACTGTTGCACTTTTTATAAGAATAGCTAAAGAACACTATCTATCTATCACTATCTGTTCACAACGTCATATATATTTATTATTTTAAATTACATTATAATTTATATATTTTAGTGATATTTATTTTAGAAGTATGTATGTTAGTATATTCTCTTTTTTTAATATTTGAATTATTAAATTGTTTTTTGATTTTATGTATTTTGTTTTCTCTTATACACACGTTGTATATACATAGATTGCTTTAGAAATAAGCATCACCTTTGTACGTTTCTGTTCTATTGTTTATACCTGTGTGTGCATGAATTGTAAATAAATAAATAAGAAATACCTACATAACTTTATGATTCGTTTATTTTTCTAACCACATTATATTGTATGTAGGTGGTCGCAGACACATGGCAAAAATATGTGAATTGAGTAATCCTAATATGCGTTGAACTAAATGGTTTATAAGGCCGTCTAGTTTTAACAGATCTGGTCATGACACGGTTTTTGCGTTGTGTGAATATGCAGTTTTATTGAACATATCTACCATTGATATCTTATTTGTGTTTGTATGGTAGGTATTCACTATTTTGCCACTGCATACCACTTTGTAGGGAATGAACTATTAATAATATAATTTTTATTTTGTTATTGAATAATGGGCCTACCTTTGCTCTGGACAAAATAGGGAACGTGGATTACAGAAAAAAAAACCTTGGAAGATGAGTTTATGTTTATTGTTCTGCATATAGATATTTATATTTACCGACATATGTAATTATGCTATGGAGAATTTAACATGAAAATGCTCATATTGCACCTACAGACAATGACTTGAAACTAAAACCTTCATCGTATCACTTTCAAAAACAATACAACACATTCCTTCACATGGAGATAATCAGCTAATTTCTAACAAAAACCGGAACATAACATAACAACGATAGTAATATCTTCAAATCAGACACGTGTATCGGAAAACACAGGACAAAGAACTTTCCAAAGAAAGTGCGCCGGAGTAAGGAAGTCGCCACATTAGAATAGATGTATGGTTTCGGCGCAGGAGTTGACTATGCTTGCTTGCATACTTAATCATTGGAAACGACATTAGGTTTATGATTATGAGTGATTGTTACGGGTGATGTTTGTTTTTGTTGGATACTAGTGACTGGCCGGGATTCGGGTGCGTGCTAATATTGCAAAGGACCAATATTTATGACTGAATTAGATAAATATAGGCTCTTCGGCCTGAATAAATTCGTGGCTATCTTTAGCAACATCGTCGAACGATCAGAGCCCTCTCACATAATGGACCGACAATTCGACATAGATGCGAATGGTGCATGTTTTCCTCAAGATTATTTAAAAAAAGGATGGTAGGTAGGTCTCCATGGTTGTCTGGACGTACTTTAAATATCGTCACCTGCAAAGTTTGGAGGTTCTATAAATTAACCCAGAACTAACCACCTGTTTATAAAACTACAGGTTCTGTCTGAAATGGTTTATTACGCCACTTTGGAAAATAGTTTTCCCTCCCTAAATTCATAGTCCAATGAATATTTCCTATATACATATTTTTATGTCCTATCTTAATGGAGAATTTATATGTATAGCGGTGTTTCTCTTTATCGTTTGTTAGGTGACAATTGAATGCGTGTCGGTGCACAGTTTTGCATTTTGTCAGAGGTGTACAGTTAAGGTCAGTGACAGTTGGTTATGACCACAATGACACCACTAAATGACCCCTAGTTTGACCGGTGACTTCATTGTGGAACTAATGACTGAGACATTTTGCTGCTCATTCTTTCTTATATACGAAACAATGAGATCAGTCTATGCTAGAGCATTACTAAAAAGTCACATTTAAAAAACAGCAAATTACCATGTAGAGATTAAATAAGTATAGTTCCTACACTCGTAGATTTTCACTAGTAGGTCCAGGATGAAATGTTGATCAAACTGATATACTTAATTAAGTAATTCCAGTTAGGCTGGAAGATACATAGTGTCCCCTATGTGGTTTGGGGCTGGAATTCTAAATAGAACTGCCCGACATCAAATGATTAGCTCGGCTTCCTTCAGAAGAACCATTAAACGAATTTTGCAACTCGAAATTAAGGACGCACCGAGCTTTTGGCGCTAATGAATGGGATAGAGCGGGACAAGAATGGGCGGTTCGCGCGATAATTTAGGTATTTCCTTTGTATTATTAAAACAAAAATACACATTTTGAAAATGTAAAATGTACACGTTATCGAAAACATGAAGTTTTGTTATTATTAAAAAACTGATGATCTTCCGTGAAGTCTTTACGATGTACTAAGGGCTTATGTTGTTTTTTTGAGATTACTTTGTTTTTTTTTTCTATTGAGGAAACTACAAGAAATCGTGTTTCTAAGGTGTACGATTTATGAAGTGAATCCTTAAATATTGGACATATTAATTGCATAACTAAAGGTTAACTAATAACGATGCAGCAAGGGATCAAACGAACGCAATTATTTCGCAATTTCCTCGGAGCTCTTAGTGCTGATATCTAAACCGATGAAAGATCTGCCTTCCACATGATGTACAGAAATATAGCACTAAGCATTACGAAATAAAAATAATTAACTTGTACAACACATTTAACATCATAATTATTTTGAAAGAAGATTTCACGATCGATTCACCTCACTCTCGTTTTGATTAGGAAAAACTACTACGAACATAAAAATCGACCTGGAAATTTATTTTAGGTCAAACGTGTTTTACGAGCGAGTAGCTAAATAATAGTTTTACAAAAGTCATTATGGGTGTGCAGTGCTGTGTAATATTTCATCGGTCACACTTCGCTCATGCGAGCCGTAAGACGTATTTCATAGGTTTATTTATGCTTTTGGTTAAACATAATGGTTAATACAATTGTTTTCAGTACTTTCAGCTATGGTACCTTTTTTTTTCAACAAGATTAATATCAAGAATACTTCTTTCCATAGTTCTCTGACAAACCGCGAGAGTGGACCTTTGCTGAATTGTCAAAGACCGTGTTAGACACGCGAGGATGGGAAGAATACACGTACAAGGTACCTATTTCATGTAAAACTTGGTCTGAAATAAAATGCTCCTGAAAATCTCCAAGTCAGGCGCCTGACTTTGGTTTACAGTAGCTATCATAAATTATTTTTACGTGTTTCAATACACACCATACTCATTATTTTCCTGCCCTTACTTCAATTTATTTTTAGTCGGCGTAATGTCTTTTTCTTCAATACTTCTCTTCGTCATCACGGTAGTCACTCCCTTTAGCAATATCATCTTTCACACAGTCCACCCATCGTTTTTTTTTGTCTTCCCCTACCCCTGCTATCGGTATTCATAGTCAAAACTTTCCTCACGACATTTTCCTCATTCAATACACATCATACTATACCACAGTTCAATAATACCAATTGCCATGAATATTTGGCATTTATTCACCACGCTTGATGATAGTGCCATAATCTCAGTATGTTACAGACAGGGAAACGTCGCTACCCATCTATATGTGTCTTCTAACTTAAAATAAATGATAGGTACTCGTATAACACATTTTCAATATATAGCAACCACATTAAATCTCTCATGCCTAATAAATAGCCATATTAATTTTGGAGTCGGCGATATGTCTTCTAAGTTAGCCATCTCAGTGGCCAGTAACAACAATTTAGGACATGTCTTCGACTACGGAAAATCATCATCATCGACAAACTGACCTTGAAATCTAATAAGAGCTCGGGCACTCGAGGCACGGAAGGGTCTTGGTATGTAAAGATGGGCACTCAACCGCGGACCATCCGCGGCAAGCGTAGCTTAACCTAGTCGATCGACCCGTGCGGCTATTATTACTTAGCCATAAGCCCCTACTGATGGTATGATAGGTAATGTAGTACCTAATAAACACTGGTCACCTCCACGGTAGGCTCTAGTTTCTACAGTAAACTTTTGCCCACAAAATAAATGGTTTTTTCTCTCTGAACTCCTGCCACACTTGCACTAGCATACTAGAACCTGAGGCGATATAGTGTCGTGTTGCATGCACTAATTAGATTAAAACTATGTTTTTGCGTCGTTGTATTTCCATCTCTTTACTACTGATAATACAGTATATAATAATTGATCTTCGGAACTGATCAAATGCCTGCTTGCCTAAGTGCCTAGCCTTTTCCCAACTACATATGTTGGGGTCGGCTTCCAGTCTAACCGGATGCAGCAGCTGAATACCAGTATTTTACATGGAAATTATGAAATGATGTCATTTAAAATGTAAAGCAGAATGTAACTTGAAAGATTGTAATTAATAGTTTTAATGAATGAATTGTAATGGCAGTTGTAATTGTGTCGTAATTAAAAGAGCAGAGTGCATTAATTCAGTGTTTTGTTTATCTTAATGTTTGCTTTCCTACTATCTTTGAAATGTCAAATTAAATAGCTATAAATGAGAAATTTATGACCATCTAAATACGTCAAGTAATGTCATAAATCATCGAAATTCACAAGTTTATAATGCAGTTAGATCCCATTGACTACCGATAAAGATAGTATTTTCTCAATTCGATCTCAATGGACCGAAGATGAAGCACGCGTGTCTGCAAGGTATAACTCATTCGGTTATTACACAACCCGTCAATTGATCGCACGCGCCAGAGCGCGCGCGCAGTTGATGTCACCGGCTCCTGAACATGCGTGGGAGCGCACAAGGGCCAAGTAATTGACTCCATGACTCTTCCATCACCTGACTTCTGACTCCTCACATTTTGATGGGCCATAATGACGAAACTATTACCCTTTATGTTACAATTGACAATCATTGGCCATTAATCAGTTTTGGGCGGTCATAATGTCGTAAGTGATGTTCAATTCATGCATAGATTTGATTAGATCATCATAGTTAGCATAATGGATGTCTGGCGTTCTTTCAGCTCGAGCAACGATCGTAAGGAGTGTTAAGGTCAACTTGAATTATCGAACAATCCATTTAAAAGTTCGATCCATCATCGGAATGAAAGCAATTTGTAATCAAAGATTAATCGATTCTTAAGTAAAATACTTTCATGATCGCCCCGCCCTGTCGTTGAAATCACCAATTTCTTGGCCCTACCCAGTAGCCGGTAAAAAAATATGGTCGATGTGAGTAATCAAACGAATGGTAGGTACCTAAAATGAAAGAAACGGTAGCCCATTTTTTTTAGATAGACAAGACAAGGTCGCCTCCTCAATAAAGAGCGATCATTATTTTTAAAAGCCTGTAGGTTAGTGAGGTAACAACTAATAATTATAATTGACGCTTTTATGCTACTCGGTATATTTACGACGCTATTACAAATAAGTGCTGCCGGGATATCTCGATTATTATATTTATGAATCACAAAACGAGAATAGTGTTGATCTCAAGATATAATCGGACATGGCATTGAGGTGGTTCCTTGCATTTTGATTGTGTCCGAAAGTGATGATGACACATTTTCTGGCAACGGATCAGCATGAAGGTTGGTTGGGTTTGAATGTTTATCACGCCAAAATAAAGTGTTAGGTTTATTAATAGCGCATTTTAATCACGGTTAATGACTGCACTGTTTTTGATAGTTTTATACAAAAGTAGGCGAAAGAACAGATGGTGTTTTAACGTAAACGGGTACCTTTTTATTGAGTTTATTTTTGGAAACAGTTGATTGTACTGTTCATGTATACAAAAGTCTATTCCAATCCTTGTTTCCAATTGATTTTATTTCCACTGAGGAGAATATCAATTTTATGCTAGTGAATTAATTAAGCTGATATCAGAATTACTAAGTTGTAGCGCGGACATTAAAGCTGTTTTTACAAAAAATACATATTTGTTTGCATATTTGTAAATTAAATCGCGAACGCAGTTTATAGCTTTTACCTATTGTTTTATTTTTATTTTTATGGAAGTTCATCTACATTACCTTGGAATCTAATGTTAGATTAATAGTAGCTACTGAAGTTATGGTTAAAAAACTGCAAATTTAATTACGATACAACTGTTAATTATCATCATTGCCACAAAAGGAACAATAGTAGTATACATTCAGTAATAATATGAACAACAGCAGTGTAAGATAAATATGAATCATCGTGATATCTCGTTAACATGCAGTGCTAAACATGGGCAGCTCTATGGCCGTCAAAGAACTGATTGATAAATGCTGTTCTATGCTATACAGCACATCGTCAAATAGACTATTAGACTGCTCGATACAGTACCCTGATTGTGTAATACACTCACAATCAAATTAGCTCTCAGTACGTTAAATTTGAGTTATTGGATCCATGTTTAAAAATGTCTGTTTTCATCATTATCACTTATCACAATGAAGTGATGCGATATTCTCATGCATTTGCAGCTCCATTGTAGGTTTTTTTTACCCAACCCAAAAGCCAAGCGTCTACCAAAATGGTTGCACGGGACTCAGACCAATTAAAAAACCAAGCCAGAGCGCTGCGAACAATACAGTGAAGCATGCCAAAACTACACCTCCGCTCTGTGCATACACGCTCACACGCACACATTTACAACCATTTACAATCAAACCACACCACACTAAATGCACATATGTTTACGAAATCGGCTTCACATCACTGTTGACAGTGCTGTCTTCGTTTTTAGCACGGGAATAATGCTCGGAGCCTAGATTTCGGAGGTGTCCCCCAAAAACTTTTTTTAAGGACTTAGGTATCCTTAAATACGTACTATGTATTTAAAGAGTGTGGGTCGTTTTAATTATCACCAGTGCTTCTACATACAATCATTCATTTTTGGAAGAAAAGAAGTAGATAATTGACTCTACAACACCGCCCAGCATTCAAGACAATTCCGTTCCAATTCCTTAAATTAGGTACCCAGTACCCACGTCCAAATTAGTGTAATATTCTCGTTAAAAGAAACCATTCAACTAATAAGGGTAAGCAGTGATGTGGGAGTACCTACACAGAGTGACGTTATTTGCTTAAGGAGCGGCTGCAGTTGACATCATCGCCGGATAAAAAAGGTCGTTTTGCTGTTTGCTCAGATCTGATGGTTTTGCAATCTCGCATGTTTTTACAATGCAGTTTAATTTGTTTCTTTGTTTACCTGTTACTGCATTTTAGAGGTCTAAAGGGACTGATGAGGTCCTAGGGTCTATCACGAGTTTTTGTTTTATGGTAATTACATTAGCGGTGACGTGTCGCTTCGGTAATCTTCGTGTTTCCGAATTAGTACGAGTTTCTCGCCCCCCAATTTGATAGGAAACTACTGGCGACGTGTCCTGACGAACAATGCATCTCTGATTACTCCTTTGGCGTGATGTGATTTACCCTTGTAGGGTCATCAGAATGGCTTTAAATAAAGTAAGGATTGCGTGTGAGCAATGTAAATAAAACCGTTTCTTTTTAATCGAAGAAAGTTTGCTACAGCTTTTTTAATGACGTAATCCGGAAGTTTTCACGAACTACACGAACTTCCATTAAAATAATAGGTAAACAAGAAGTTATTTTTAACAATAGGTGTTACATAAACAGTAGGTACGTCGATCGTTTCTTGAAATAAACTGTTAAGAATGTTGACCACAAACTGTCTTACGATAATTACTAAAATCTTCTTCTAATTCAGCTTTTAATGATTTTATTAATTAACACCAATTTTGAATGTCGGACATCGTTAACCTATAAATTCGTGCCTACATATTAAATATAGAAACGTATGTGCGTGTGTGAGGTGTGTGCGTGTGATGTGTGTGTTTCTGTGTGTGTGTGTGTGTGTGTGTGTGTGATCGAGTTCGCAGACGAACAGAAAAGTTAGATTTTCGGTAAAAAGCCAAAATCGATTTTGATTGTAAATAGGTAAGACGTGTCTTCAAAAACTACATTTCTACAATGCATCAGACTCTACTAGTCCATATTTTTTCCATCTCAGTAATCATACAACAACATTCTAAGATTGGTTCAATCAAACATTTCTTGCATAACATCAGGTGTATGCAACTGTAATGAACAGTAGAGCGAACTAATTAACATCTATATAGGTTAGGAAACATTAATTAAGCGACGGGAATGTCGGTAGGAGGATCAGTCAACTCTGGATGAAAATTATTGAGAGCGTGCGTATGCAAATATACTCCAACAACTCATGGATATGAAAGAAAGACAAATAGGTTTATTTGTCACAGAAACACGTGCATACATAAAAGACAAGAATAAACGAAAACACCAAAAAGCACATATTAAATAATAAAATAATAAAAATAATAAAAATGTTTATTTTCTTCCACAAATAACACTTATTAACTATAACTTAAAAACGGAAAAAAAATAATTATGATGTAGGACAATGTTCATTTGTGGGAGACTGGTGCCTAAACTAAGCCGTGACTTGTATTTCAGGATACCAGGGACTCCTCCCTAGAGGCAAAGATAACATCAAAAACATTACAATAGAAAATTCTTACCGAAAGTTACATTTTCCTGTTCTATGGGCAAACTATATATTGGAAGAGAATAATAATAAAATCTTAAATTTGTATGAAGTGTAGTGGAGTTCAAGGTGCATGTGGAGTGTGGTGTGGGTGAGGGGGTGATGTGTTTTGTTTTGTCCGTTTGTCTATGTGTGTGTGTGTGTTTGTGTGGTGTGTGTGTGTGTGTGTGTTTGTGTGGTGTGTGTGTGTGTGTGTGAAGTGTTGAGGGGATATGTGATTGGGTTCATGTTCAACTAGACGATGGTTCCCATTACGTTTTTATGACTAGTAACTCTTCTGTTTTTATGTAGTTCAATTTTAGAAGCCAGTTAGTCAATATAAGTTTACATTTAGATTTATTGTAATTAAAAATACCCAATTCTTTATTTAACTTATTATAGAGTTGAGGCCCTCGGAAAGTATAGAATTTTTGGACAAAACCTGTATTATGTTTGGTCGTGCCACATATTGCATACTGCCTCCTCGTTGTTAATTTGGAAAGATCGAAAGACGATGGATCTGAATGTTGCCGCAGAATAGTAAAAAGGATGTAAATTTGCCTAACAGTTAACACCTCAGCTTCCTGATACAGTGCGTCGGTGGGATAGAGTCGCGGTTTTGAAAGGCCAACTTTGAGAATCAACCTTTGGGTTCAACAAGAAGGCTTCCATTCAGCATGATGCTGTGCTATGGGGAATCCACAGCATAGCGCTGATTTTCAGTGGTCATCCGAAAAAAAGATGATGTACGGAAATCAAGTCAGGTTCAGAGATTTTTTTATTAAATAAGTAACAAGATAAAATAAACAGTGCTTGGAATAAAAGACAACTACACAACGAAATATAGGAAAAAATATTATTAAATAACATTTAAAAAATCCGCAGGCATCACCGTGCATAAATAATATAGATATCTAACTAGAACACATTATTATAGTTAGATATCGTTTTTAGTTAGATATAGTTTTACATTCTTTCCCCGCCTTTTATTTATTTTTAATGTACATATTATTATTTTAAGTCTGTTAGCGTATATATTATGTACATATTATTTTGTGTGAAATAAATAAATTGGTTAGGGGTTTTACATTCAAACACTAAACGATCGTTATGATGATTAATGATGATGATATTATAAGTCAGTTTTGACACTAGTTTTATCAAGCATGGAACCTTAAGAAATAGAGGCTGTCTGTCCAACACTAATCATCACAAAAGCTTAAATTTGACCAGATGAGCGAAGTTTGAACTGTATTTTTAGGGTTCCGTACCTAAAAAGGAAAAAACGGAACTCTTATAGGATCACTCCTGTGTCTATCTGTCCGTCTGTCACGGCCAATTTGCTCCGAATCCAATGGACTGATTAAGTTGAAATTTGGTACACATAAGTATTTCTGTGACCCAAACACGAACGTGTAACGTAAATAAATGAATTTTGAATAAAGGGGTCACTTTTGGAAGGCAAACAAGAAAATAAAAAAATGCTAACAGTACCATGTGATATATCAAATGAAAGGGCTTGTTGCGAGGATCTTAAACAAATTTTTATATAATTTAAAAAAATACTTTAAAGATATTTAAGAAATTCAATGAAAATTGACCGTTCCCCCCTAATCTCCGAAACTACTGAACCAAACATTTTGAAAAAAAAAAAGACATGTTACTCATAGATTACAGGAAAACATATAAGAAGTCTATGGTCTTAAAATAATATGGTAAATCTCTTAATATTGTGCGTAAAAACTTAAATTTGCAGTTGGTATGTATGGAAGAACATGTATTTCAACTAAAATGTTAAGTTTGTATTTGGGATAAATTCATCCCAACTACGGAACCCTTCATTGTGCGTAAACCGACACGCACTTGGCGGGTTTTTTAAAGTCTGTCTTCTCTAAATGTACATACAGACATACAGACCACTCACTGGACTTTGTTTTAATCAGCTTTCTAAACTAATTATGTTTTCATATTTTTTCCTACTAAGTAGTGGCTAATTATAATACTGTAGGTAATAGTAGCAAGCAGAGCTACAAATGTACTAAACTGTTATAATATAACAGTTATTACTTTATAAGTATTTGTGGTAAAAAGATACTTTATCGAGCGGTAAGCATTCCGAAGCTGGCTAGTATTCAAGCTATGCCGTAACCCGTTGATCTGACATGATGAACATCGAAGATGGTTGCAATCGTTTATATCGTTGAGAATCGGGATCAGCACCCTAATAGAGACGATGACAAAAAAAAAAAACCGTCATGTAGATTATTAAAATATATTGGAAACGTATTTTTCTTTTTTTTACAAAGATTACTGCAATAATGTGCCATGACGTCACGATTATGTAGATTTTATGCTTGTGACGTAGCGACCCCCACTCCCTAACTTTAATGCGTTTTATCTAAGTAATTTTTTAATAATATGATAAAGCAAAAAATACGTGTCTAATATTTTTTTATTATCTGACTGACGGACTAAATAGTTTTTTTTTTACCCTGGCATCATCCCTATTGCATAACACAGTTTCGATTACAATCCAAGGGTTTTGAAGGATATTTCTAATCCATTGCTTCATGAGTTTGATAAATTTGTCTGTTCAGCAAGGTAAATAACGCGATGAACGTGGCTGAACTGTCAAAATGAAAGAAAATGCTATCAATTGTCATATTATGTGTGTTACGCAATTACCCTGTGGGGTTCTTTTATTTAGCAGAAGAAGATTCTAAAACAGCATCACTTTTTGTATTAAAAAAAAACAGTAACACTGTGTTAATTTACTTTATAGCTACTTAATGTTGAAGGAATCTCGACAGATTTATTTTCACAAGAAAAATGTTCAGTTTAGCCGACGTTCGCACGGACTTAATAAAATCGCGGCGACTTTTTTTCGTGCACTGGATTTTCAACGCTCTGCTTAGTGCCGAGAGTTGAAAATCCAGTGCACGATAAAATCCGGCCGCGATTTTATTACGTCCGTGCGAACGTCGGCTAACTGTATCAATAGAGGAAAACAGTTATAAAAATTCATAATACTTATATTGACAACTCAAAGTTACGCCCGTCAAACAACTTTACCTAAACTATTCAATAGATTTGTATACCCCAACTGATTGCAACCATAGATGTACCGATAACACAAATGTGATACACAATAATGACACATAATAGGTTTACATAAAGCATTATATTGTTTACATCGCAAAACACATGTGGACTTGATGGGCATGTGTATAGCCTTTCATTGTCACAAATTATTCCATTGTCACATCTGATTGTTATCTGCGTGTTATCAGAAAAGGACTGTCATTAAATTAATGAGGTGGTGATCATTGCAGTCTGTGGAAAATGTATTCTCATGTAACTAGGAGCAGATTTACCTAGCACCTATACAAAAGTATACCTGTATAAGGTTGTATACACAAAATATTTACTTAAAATAAAAAATACAATGCACGGTTACCTACATACCTATCATAAGTACGAAAAATATTTGACCGAATTTCATTACACCTAAAACTTTTCATATCGTTTCGGTTTTTTTTTACTTCATCGAAGTCACGTCTGCTACTGTATCAGTTGACCTATTATTATAAATTCGATTTTTTTCGTTACTCCGACGTTTCATTTGGTGGAAAAACTTTTTATCGAAGTTATTTTGTTCGAAGTATTCTAAAAAAAAAATCTGAAAAGTGATCGGTTCCCACAACGCATCTATTACAGAAAATGTAATAAAAATCACATGAATATAGAGAGCGTTTTCCTTAGTTCTCTCTTTCGTTAGCCGTATTGAACGATGTCTAAAAATTAGAACACCAATTTTGATGGGTAAGATAGACAAAGTTGGTCGCAATCGAACGTTTCTATCAAAATATGCCAATACCCATTTCCTGAAGAGGCAATTCAAAGGGAATGCCATAAATGATTGACGATGTCGATATTTTGTGTCTATGATAAATGTCTAAAAAGGCTTTGTCAGATCTAGCGCCCTATATAGATTAATATGTTACCATCAACTTATATATGTATTTACTTTTTAAATCAATGCACATGTTACTTCTAGTTTTTGCTCGCGCCTTTGCCCGCTTGGAGGTCGGAAATTATTCTACAGTAACGTACTACCAGGACACAAAGTATCTTACGTTCTAAATCAGGTCGTCTACCTGGGTGCTTTTCATCGAAATCTGTTTAGCCGTTAAGGCGTGGAAATTTAACAGGCAGACAGGCAGACCTTTGCATTTATAATACTAGTATGGATACGCTGAACCCGAAATGTACTTAAACAATTTTTGAAGTGTCAATAATATCATCTAATCTCGATTTTGAAAGCAACGATAGGACCTTTATCTATAGTAAGTCATATGGCCTTTCATTGGTCGCATCCTAGTGGTGACAGGATGTAAGCTGTCGCCTATGAGCAGCATATTAACCTGACTTCCGAGCAACTGTGACAGGTCAAATGAGCTTAAGTTTACAGCAAAGCTTTGTCACCCAGATTAAAAGTAACGCAGTATGCACAGTCATACCTCATTTGACATAGAGATATTTTTTCTCCCGAAAAATGTACAAAAATACATACTTGACATTTTCAAACAAACTAGACGAGCCTGCATAATATCTTACTTAGGTGCCCCATCCCATATGTCACTAAATTCTTAAAACAAATTAGAGAGGTCGTAGACCCATTTACCTAATTGGAGAGGTCAATTAGCCAAAAGCTAAGTGGATAATCCCATATCATAGCTTATTGAGAATTATGAAGATTGCTTTACTGCGCCTAGCAATACGATACATTAGAATGAACAACTAAATTCATTGACGAAATCTAAAAACATTTTTAGACAAAATCTTCCTAAAATATTAATAAGTGACTTTATAAGACGTAAATAAAACTTACATCATTCATAACAATAAAAACAACAAAAGCTTTGACTCATTACCAAAAAACATTTTTAGTTTTGCTACAATGCCAGAAAATTAGTCTATGGTCCGTTTTAGGCAATGACCTCACTTTTACGTCCATCGCTCAATAAGTACAGTAGAATTGTGTCAAAGATTGAGTAATTTGTCAATGGTTACGAATTTGACAAAACATGGCTACTGTGTACCAAAGACATTAGAATAATGACTGAAACACCACAATAATGACTTTCGACATGCAAATTATTAAATTTTATGGCCTAGCATTAGTATTTTAGAGGTTTATTCACAAGTGTGTTTTTCTTTACTTGTTTCATCTCCTACCTGAGATTTTAGGAAAATACATCTGTTTATATGAGATCAGATGCAATTTTCCATCGAGCATAGGGTACGTTTTTACGTTCATCCCTAACTGAAATTTATGGAAAAACTCGTGTTTTTCGTTCCGTGTTTTCACTAAATAAGATATGCAGGAAAAATATGCTTTACAAATAGGTAACGTGTTGTCTTAACATAGTAATTAGGACTGAAAACACAACCAAATCATGTTTGATTAATACATTTACATATGGAATGATCTCATCGTATGAACTTATGTAACTGCGTAAATGAGCGTTAAACTAGACATCCTTACAGCGGAGTTAACGTAACGGAGTACATGGAACTATTTCTGCTCATGATTCAGTGAGAGGCCAATTTTTTATGGAGATTAAAATTTCAGATTTTTCATGCTGCGATGCAGTATGATTTCATACTGTTCCCTACTTATTATTTTATTTTCTATTCGTTATAAAATTGTGTTTAAGGAGAACTTATTCAATTTAAACAGCTCGTTTACTGGCAGGATTTTTTGATAAAACTACGCAACAGACCATGTAAATTATTCCATTTTTTTCACAGATCTGTTAACACTTTTTCGTAAATTTTCAAGATTTTGCGATAGCTTAATAGCTATCGCGCTATGAGAGCGGGTTAATACCCGCTCTCATAGTTCAAACGAAACGCCACAAAAATTACAGAACCATGAATATTCAACAACTTTTTTTGAACGGACAATTTCAGCAATGGAACCTTTGTATTTAATCCTCTAACGAGACTATTTTTTGTCTATGGTAGCCTCAGAGTCATAGTCAGTCATCTGTGTCCTAAACCGGCAATGATGATGTAAACCTAAACACTTTATCGACCTTGACTGACAGATTTGGGGGCCTCCGCTTTATGATGTACCATTAAAACTATGTTTTAGTAATATATGAAAGTTATGAGGACTCTGCATCTGGTTTTCAATAGGACTGTAAAACTTTAATGATGTTTTTGATTTAGGATGAAGGTTTTGGCAATGGAAAACTACATCAATCATAACATAATAGTCTAATTTTAGAGACGACCTGTAAAATCATACTGTACAATCAACATTTTTGATTTGTCAAAATGATAGCCATTGTGATTATGAATAAGTATGTTATGCAATTACGCTTCGCAGCATTTTTATCTCAAACTATGTGTTAGTCAACATTTGTAATGTGGTATGTGTTTATCAAAACATTGATAACTTCTGCCCGAAAACTGTAGTAGGTAAAGAACATCCTGAACGGTTTTGCAAACCCAAAATACTGCTGCTAATAACCGTTCTTCATGTAAGATGATGTCAGTATTAGTAGTGATATTAAAAAAACCATGTTTTAAAAAGATTGATTCCCCAATGTTCCAGTTATGTTACGAAATCTTTGGATTGGATATGTGGGACGTAAACAGTGGTATGTGGGTCGTTATGACGGTAATCGCAGCAAGTCTGGTTCGCCGATCATAATCATAACATTAATCTTACACATGGCTTCGCTGTTTTTTTATTGTTTTGTTTATTTACTTTTTTTGCGGTGGTGTAAGTTTTGTTTGTTTTTGACGATAGGGTGAGAAGGAGTTGTAGATATTTCCTACCGAAAAATAAACAAGGTGAAAAACATTTAGGATAATTCAGAAAACCAGCCTCGTAAGTCTAAGTACCATCATAAAATTTCACTAATATTAACCAGACTATGGACTGGACTGGATATTTGTCAGTCAGGATCATGAATATTGATTGCTTACCAAATGGATTGCAACAACATAAACAGTTTGAATTTAGCAACCTCAGTTTTCCGTTCATTAATTACGACTGGCGTAAATTTTCACACAAAAAAATAAAAGAAAATTATATACCATCCTCTTTCCCGGGCTTGATGCACTGTAAACACGACACAAACTTTTTCTTTTTCACTTTTTTACTAACATCATTTGGTTTTCCATTAGCCAAGTCTTTCTTCTCATCTTTTTTCGTTTTATTCTTTTGCTGTTTTACGACACCCATTTTTATTTATCACGAGCGTGGAAAGCGCGCGCTTTTCCGAGTTCTTTTTTCAAATGTGGCGAGGGCGCGCGTCGTACAGATGCGCGTTCAGAAACTAGTGCGAGACTAGCAACGCTAACTGCATACGCGAGCGGGCAAGGAAACACTGGCAGCTTACAATGAGTCTGTCTAATGAACACCATTCGCGCCGCGCAGCAGTAGCAGAGTACGGCAGTCGGTAGCCCGATGCTTGTCTAGAGGTGCGGCGCGTGAGCTCACGCCAAATCGACCATCCCGATTGGGAATCAAGGCCAATTCATGGATTAATATTCAGTGTGTGGTCACTTCCTAAATGTAATGTTAATTTCACCTAATTAATATTTCGAATTTTGTGTCCCTAACGTGAAATTATACTGACAGTTACGAAGCAATATTTAAATATAAACTGGTTAGTTATAAAATCTTTTTAATTTAGCATGGTTTTTGTAAGCACTTGAGTTTAATAAAAGGGCGTTCATGATAAATGGTCAGCGCAGTGGTATGCTCTGAAAATAGCTGTTAATCAGTTTTTACGGTTCCGTACCTCGAAACGAAACCCTTATAGGATCACTCTGTCGGTCTGTCTGTCCGTCCGTTTGTCACAGTCAATTTGTTAGGAATCAAATGGACCGATTAAGTTGAAATTTGATACACATATAATTTTCTGTTTTTGAATAATTTTGAATTTGGATACTTTTCATACTGTACCGTATGACATGTCAAATGAAAGGGCTTATTGTGAGGACCTCAAATATTTTTTTTTTTCATAATTTAAAAATAAATACTTTGAAAGATATTTAAGAAAATAGATGAAAATTCACCATTCCCACCCCCCCCTTATTTCCGAAACGATTGAGCTTAAAATTAAAAAAAAAGACTCAAAGTAGTTCTATACTTATAGATAAGAAGTCTGTGGTCTTAAAATAACATGGTTAATCTCCCAATATTGTGCGTACAAACTTACATTTGCAGTTGAAATATATGGGAGTTCCTTGGAGATTTTCCTTGGAATAAATTCATTCCAACGACGGAACCCTTCATTGTGCGCGGTCCGACACGTACTTGGCCAGATTTTTTTATGTTCTGAAGTGTTACAGTTCAAAGAATCTATTTCCGGAACGTTGGGTAATCAATAGTTTTCCAAGGCGGGTATATAATTATATAGTGGGCTATTGCTTTTGTATCAAGGGCGATATCATCAGCTATACCTAGCTGGAAGTTATATACGAGGCTATGAAAGTCAAGGGGATTCGTGACTTGCCGCCATTAGGTCACTTGTGTACTTTTATACTGTTATACCAAGATTAATTTGAACACATTTCGAGGCGAAGTTTTTCATTTGCACTAAGGTGTTCAAGATCACCTAATTCATGTCTTTAGAACATAACATAAAGAGAACTGTCTACATTAAAATAAATGTATGAGACAACAATGAAAATAGAATGTTTCAGTAATTTTTCATTTGTTCGAAAAGATTGGTCGTCAGATTTTTTTCGAACAATGGTAACGAAGCCCAAAGCATGTTATTATGGTCTGCTACCATCAACGATTTGATTATTATAGTCAAGGACACAATATGTCGGAAATTGGTCAAACGCGAGCACCTATTCAAGGTTCCGTATTATCACGCTTTTGATCTTAAATGGTAATAGCAGGGAAATCATTCTGATTGACATAACGCGGGTCTAGCTAAGATTAATGTTTGTGTTATGCTAAAATGACATAGCAGAGGAAGTTGCGTGAGCAATCACATGCTAAGATTCCTTTCAGACTGGAGAATTTGACGCGCGTTTGGCGGGCGTTTTACTTTGTTAAGGCTTCACAATATTGTTTCAGCTGTTTCTACAAGGAAAAGTCTACTAGAGAAAAACATGAATTCAACACAGTATTTCTGGACTGGTGACTGCATGGAGCGGGCTATGCAAGGAGTTTCTTAATTTCTTTGAAGGATTAAATCAGAAATGAAATTATCCGGAAAAGAACCGGAGTTACTGACATGGTTTGCAGAGAAAGCAAACTGAAGCGGCAGTGGGCTGGCCATGTTTGTCGAAGGATCGATGGACAGTGGAGCAGACGATTCCTGGAGTTGAAACCGCGTATCGGCAAGCGTGGGATGCCCCCCAGCTAAATAGACCGACGACCTTGAAAAAGCGGCTGGGACAGACTGGATGCAGAAGGTGGAGGACATGGTCTTGTAGCGCAGCTTAGGAGAGCCCTATGTCCAGCAGTGGACTGCGATAGGCTGAGTTGATTGATGGACTGAAAGAACAACTCCCAACAAACCTTTGACTCTGATATTATTGAGAAGTTACTTATGAGTTACTACTTCTATTACCATCAACAAGATAAACTTTGTATGTCTCAATGATCATAAAGACTAGAATCTCGAAGACACAGAACAATTGGATCACTGACTGCCAGCGCCTACGCACTGCAAACGCTGCTCATCCGCCAATATGAAGCCACCTTTACAAAAGCCGAGAGAATCTACCCATACATTATGCACTATGCAAATCCCACTCTCTCAACATACCCGCAGGACAGCGTTGCGTAGGCGCACATTTAAAAGCATATTTGTCACGGTCACTTTAAAGTCTGTTATGTAGTCGGTTTCCATGCTCAATGTCACGGCTACATAGGTACAGTTAATGTCAAAAATATATTCATTTTAGACATTTAGTGAAATGCAACAACGATTTTCTTCGACTTATAAAATTATATCACTGGACTGAAGCCCTGACACATTTAAAGCGGGGTCGCCGCAGACTGAGCAGATGAGAAAGGAAGAATTGGGGAGATAACGCACAACATCGAGAAAAGTGAAAGGTATGTCAGATGGCAAAGGCTCAATAACATAAAAAAAAGGGATTCAATAATTGAACAGACACTTTAAGAGTGACTAGAATCAATTCTATTTTTAATTTTTTGTAAATTTTGACGTTTCAATGTGCCTTTATGTGCCTAATTGAAATAAATTATTTGACTTTGACTTCGAACAGTAAGTCGCTTTGTTTACTGCATACATATTTTTACCTTTGACTGTACCTACAATGATTCGTGGTTCGTGCCACTGGGACCGATGACGTCACCTGTGTATCATCGCACCTACTCTTGTATATTTGCTTTTATTGTGTTTTATTTGTAGAGGTAAGGACGTTTGTGTGTAAAATGGGGGATCTTTAATTCCGTGATGTTGAGTTTTTTTTTTCATGTTTTTCATCTGTGTTATCAGCGTCATTAATCTCTTATACACTAATTTATACCCACAACAAGCTACGTAAGTACAAAAAATACTCATGTATAGGTAACTACGATATATGTATATTGAAATATTTCTCGACGGCATGTGAAGACAAGTGAGAGGCCCATGGACAGCTTAAAAACTCTGCCACCAAGTTAGTCACTAAACACACGAATAAAATAAAAAAAAGCAGAAGAAGAAGCTAACTTAGGGGCTTAGTGGCTAGCATGTCTCTAAACTTAACTGAGTATTTTTACTATGGTTTTCAATGTAGTATACAAGGATCAGCAGAAGATATGAAACGGATTTGGAATGGGATCAATTCTGAATAAGGCAGTTAGATCAGTTTTATAAAAAACTTTTCGGTGGCTAAAAAAACGAAAATCCAAAACCAAAGACACCTACTTCCGAAATTAAAATAATTTTTCACTTTGTAGCGTTTTTTTTTTGAAGTCAGTTGTTTTTTTTTTTGTAAGTATTTATTTTGCACTTTTTAGTTGTGGTAGGTACCTTCCCAATACAAATTCGAATACCACTATCTGCTATGTGAATAACAGTGACAGGAACTTTATCATCATAAATCATCCACATAGATTAAGCAGGATAAATACGTATTTATTGAACTCTTTCCAAACAAAGTTAATAAAATTTATATGGGACCACCTCGAGAGAATACCCTTTCAAACGGCGGAGAAATCGGTGAAGATAAATAAATAAAAAAACATACGCTACGAAGAACCTCCTCCTTTTTGGAAGTCGGTTAAAAAGGGTGTACCTAATTATCCTCAATATTTATATCGAATATTTTTTTAGTAGCTAACCTCCAAGTTAAAAAAAACATAAGTCAATAGCAAGTGTATTAAAGAAAAAAATAATTATTAAAAGTGTACAAAGTAATTACTCAAGTGACGCAATGTTCAATTATTTTCTAATACGTCAAAGGTATGTAGTCATCATTGTAATGGGGCTGTACTTGGTATCCAGCAATCATCAAATAAAAATAAAAATATCTGCTGAGTAATTTTACGGGAAATTATCCGGAGGTGGTGAAACACGCCCTTAACTTACTGTTTTAGATACGGTACTATATTATTTTACAAGGCAATGAATCATCACAATAACAACATTCCTCATAGTAAAACAAGTACCTTTAAACACCGCTAGAGGGCAGCACTAGTTGGTGGCGGTGTTAAATATATCTGCTAAAGTAAATAATCGTAGTAGGCTTGAGCAACCGTTGCGAAACAGCGTAATGTACGATATTTATAACATTGTTGTTTTAATGCTTATCTTTAATAATGGACGTGACCTTCTGTGGGCATAAGTAATGGTCTATTAAATCTTTATAAATAGTAGCATGCACAATGACTGTGATTTTCTAAGAATTAGATTAAAATTAAAATGTAGATAAATAAATAATTCCTACAAGAAATAATGTATTTTGCATGTTAGGAACAACTTCGCAAACTAAACAAGAAATACCTAATAAATTGACGACACTTTTTTTGTCGTGTAGGAGTTGTATAGTCTAGCCAATTAATAATTATTAAAATAAACTAATTATTGATTTGTGAAATAGCTGTTATAAGTTACTACAGCACAAGCTTTTAAACTCAAGTGAACCGACTAGTAGCGCCATCTATGGCCAGGAACAAAAACTATCAATGCAGTGTAGTTCAGATTTTTACCACCACTATGTACTCGCAAATGGAATGTTGAATAATTGTTCTATTTCTTCTACGTTATAAAATTTCAATTTTATACTTATCTATTAGTCAGTTAGCACGCGAGAAGACCCCAAATTATTCGCCTCCTACCACTGTCTCTACCAAGTTAATGCAAGCTCTCACTAGATGGCGTCTATAGCTATAGTTTTTTTATCCAAGCTGCCTAGCGAGGCAGTAAATTGATCAGGGTAATTGCATCAGCTGACTTGACATAAGTTTTTAATTACATTAGCTGACCCTACAAGTTTTGTTTTTAATTTTTTTTCAAAGTACGTGTAGTTTATAAAGAGTGTCTGTCTACATCTACGATTTTCTCTACCTTCCAACGGGTCTTTTTAAATTCATTTTAGAATCGGTTTTACTCTTTAAGCTTTTGGATGCAGCCAAGGGACCATTAATTTAACCATTGCAGTCCATAATGTGAGCCGTGGTGGCCCAGTGGTAACGGCAACGACTTACGAGTAGTAGGTTCGAACCCTGATGCATTTCTTTGCTTTGTGTAAACGGTGAAGAAAAACATCGCGAGAAAAAGGACTATTCTGATTACGCTTATGCTAGTCTATAATGTAGAGAAACTAGTAGCCCTCATCCATCGCAATCCACTAGGTGAGACTGAGGTGAACAATTAATGATTAAAGAAAATAATGTTATGAAAATATACTCAAAAATGATGTGTTTATTTCCTACTAATTTTTTTATAAGAAATACCTAAGTATCTAACAAGGAAAATTACGCTATTATTAGCAGTAATAACAGGAAAACTATTAATATTTCATACCTAGTGATGATCCATCAGTATGTAAATAGGTGAGCTACGCTAAGGGCGAACATGAAAGGACGGAAATAAAGACAAAGGTTATGCTAAGACGGATATAACTATGAAATACATATATATTTACATGGCTAAACAGTTATAGGCTAACAAAACGACAAGGTGCGAATATTCTTTTAACCTAAGCAGTCAAATGAAGGTCTTCATAATCATTCTTGCAGAAATATATGTAGATTTAATCTTTCATATCAAAACCATAATCTAAGTAATAGTCTTCTCAATATTTATTTAAAATATCAGGAAAACCATAAATATTAATTGCAAAACGTTTTTATGCAAATATAATCTAAGTTTTAGTAAAACAATTACAAGAAAATCAATAATCGGAAGTTGTTTTAATCAATGATGCCGTTTTCTAGGTCATGGTGTTCTAACATACTGGCAACGTCATCTGTTGCGAGATTGAAGAACTAAAGGAAAATCAAAAGTTGACGTTATATTTTTTTACTGGATATAAGTATATTTTGAATAAATCTTTATTCAAGAATATCTAGTAAAAAAAAATGCTGCTGAATGGTTCGGAATCGAAACGGAATCGTCGCAACAAATGTAACGGCGGAATAATAAATAATTATATTAATAGTTAAGTGATATGCGATTATTTTGGAGTCGCGCGAATAGCGGCGGTGAGTTCATCTTCTGGCGACCTTCCAGGTAAGTTGGTAGAGCGTGATGTTTGTTGCGAAGTTCAGTAGATGGAATGTAGAGGGCGTGCGTGTTCAGAAATTAAAAGTTTTTGGGAGTAAATGAATACTATTTTGTTTCGGATTTATTTTCCTGTAGTGTAGATTTAGTTTAGGAATAATTTTTCGGTAAAAGCGTCTTAGAGGCTCTAGTGCGCTTTTGAAGGTCATTAGAACGAATTTTCCGAAGCTTTGGTGGAAACTTTTACAACAGATTAAAAAAAGAAGGAGGTTGTAAACCTTTTCACAATAAATTCACCAGATAACCAACAAACTTATCATAAAGGTAAACCATAAATGGCAAAGTAAGCTATTTTATATCGATAGTATCTTCAGCTTAGTAGTAGACACTTGCAAGAGTTTTTTAACACAAGAGGATCCGAGTGCTGGTATTATGAGTCCCCCCTTGTGTCTTCGTCTGTTGGCTATCCTTGAGAGACTAAGACCTGAGAGGAGATAGGATGCAGAAGAAAGATTAGTGTGGTGCAAGGTCTACAAGTCTGCCCGGCAGTCTTCATCTGCCTAGCCTTTTCCCACCTATGTTGGGATCGGCTTCCAGTCTAAACGGATGTAGCTGAATACCAGTATTTTACATGGAGCGACTGCCTATCTGACTTCCACAACCCAGTAACTGGGTAATACGATAGACTGGTAGACCAATAGAGGTAGACTGGTTGTCAGACTTTTGGGCTTCTGACCATCCGTAACGACTATCAAAGATCCACGAATGACAGCCGGGTCCAACGGCTTAACGTGCTTTCTGAGACACAGAGAAGTCTCAGTATGTAAAGATGGTCACCCATCTACTACCCCGGCAAGCTTAGCTTAACCTGGTGGATCGACCCGTGTGGCTGTTATTAGTTAGCCACGAGCTCCTCACAAGTCTGCCCAGCAGTGATCTATGATAATTGTAATCAATTAAGTCCTATGACGGTTCAATTATGTGAAATAAATCTCCTACCATTTATTTCAATACCGGTATGAAAATAGCACAGGTTGTATATTACGTGTTTATCTATCACGCTCTAATTGGAAAGTCAACCGGTGGGGAATGGGTAGCCGGTGTGTTTGCTCACGATAAGATGACTACTTTTTGGAAGCCATTTTTATTAAAAATGCATCCTGATATAGACGCGATAGTGCGGATCGGCTGATCGGTGATACATAATTTAGGTATGGAGGTATTTTTAGACATTTATGGTGGTTTTTTGAACAGGTTAAGGAGCGATTGGAGAGGATTATTTCTAGCAGTGGAGTAATGATCACGATGAGGGGTCGTGGCTATATAGCATCCACTCGGATTAGTCGGCCATGACAGTCACATTGGCTGTCAGTTTTTGAACGAAAAACCAGTATTAATTATACCAGTCGTGACCTCTAGATTAGCACTTCAAATCAACGAACTTAGTTTAATAAGTCAGAGGCCGAAAAATCTGATAACTGGAGGTTTTAGTGATTGTGGAGGCCAGATGTTCGCTGAATGTAGCTAGGATTGATATTCGAACGCATCTGGTTAGATTAGAAGCCGACCCTAACCTAGTTGAGAAAAGGCTAGGCATGTGGCAGTATACCGTACAATTTATTACGTAGATACGTTTGCTTGGGACTTGTGTTTTGACAGGGGATGAGTAGGTACTGTGATGACATCTGATAGAAATGTTTAAATTAAATGAAAAAATGAATGGAAGAAGACATGCCGTGTTGACTCCTAATATATTTTATTAATTTACTATTACCACTTACATTTGTTTTTAAAGGTGGGAACGCAATACAATAATGTCGTCACAATTTCCACATTCAGAGACGTCACCTAATTACCAGTTAAACACCACCACCAACAAAAATGAAATCTTTTTAAACTGTCCTTTTTAAATTGGGATAAGAGAATGGTACTTTTTCAGTTTTAAATTCTAACTGAAAGGATTTCTACTTTCCACATTTGCCGTCTCTCAAACAGGAAGGAACCTATGGTATGTGTCGTCACAGAGGCGAGCGGTTTAAGTGACCACAAAACATTTCTCTAGTCCTCTACGCAAGCCTATACCAATGTTCCGGCTAGAATATTTCACTCTAATCATAATTTAGAGCATCTACTTTGAAGGTAGGTAGTCCGTGTGGTGCCGGACATAAAGAATAGTACCATCCTATTTTTTCCCGTGGGTGTCGTAAAAGGCGACTAAGGGACTTATTATTGTTCTCTATGCATTTAAAAATAACCGGTCGAAGTGGAGGTGCTTAGGGGAGACCTATGTCCAGCAGTGGACCTGTTTCTGCTTATCTAAAATTGATGCTGCTATAAAAATTAGAATTTTAAAACGATTATAGAAAATAACAATTTTACAAGCGTAGTTGTAGTTACTACTAAAAAAAGCATTATATATTTTAAAAACTATTTACAATTTTTTTCCAAGGCATAGCTTTGAAATCTATGATTAAAAAAAAATGAACCTCAGGCCAAACCATTATGTCCAAACAGATGATTAACTATGTAGAGGAAAAAAATAAAATTGTTCTCTATTACAATAATTATGGTAGCAATTTTGTTGGCTTCACATTGCCACTCAACAGAGCATGCCATTGGATGAAAATGGAATGGAATATGAAATTTAAATAAGGTTATTAACCGTAATAAAGAGGTTTTAGTCGAGAACATAGGTTGTTGATTTACCCAATATTATTAACATTATTCTTGATAGCAGTTTCTGTTACATCTAGTAAATTATGTACATTTATTTGTAATCGATAATTACATTTGCCTAAAAGAAGACTCTAAAGTGCGCAAAAAAGTTTTCAAATATGTATACTAATAATATAAAGAGGTACATATTTGCGAGTTTGTATGTAGGTGGTAAGTGGTAATCTTCGAAACTACTGTACCGATTCCGAAAATTCTTTCACTAATAAAAAGCTACAGTATTGCCGAGTGTCATAGGCTATAGACCAGTACCCTAATTGCGTAATACAACACAAACTGTTTCGATTTGAAACCGATTGCTAATCCATTGCTTTATAAGTTGGAAAAAAAACCTGTTCAACAACGTAAATAACGCAATGAATGTTGTTGAACTGTCAAAATAAAACAAACTAGGCATAACTGTTTACGAAAATAAGTTACGCAATTAGGGTACTGGTATTTAGTGTTAAAATTAGAAATTTTACGCGGACGAAGTCGAGGGCAATGCTCGTCAAAAATAAATCAGACACCGATGTAGAAATACAAACTAATGATAAATAAAACTACAAACCAACAAAATAGTCAAATACATATAGCTAGAAAGGGAGTGACTACCGGGATAAAGACTAAAAGAGAAGTGTGGAAGAAAAGGACATATTGCGAAGACCATAAATAAATTGGGATAAGAGCAGGAGAAAGACTAGATAAAAAAAAAAAAAAACTGTAGTACTCCGGGAGTGCCGACAGAAGTGAAAACTTAAGTAAAAATACTTACATAGAACATTAATCCGTAACAAAATATAAATAAAGAGCACAATCGCGTTCACAAAAATGAGGTGTCGGTAACGGTGTCGCGAGTTCAATTTTTCAAGTTATCATCCGTTTAGTCAATTCCGAGATGCAGCAATCATGCAAACGTACCTCAGCAGGATTTGCAACCATAGCAAATACAAATACAAATGAAGTTGTAACATTTATTTCAAATTGATATCGAATTATTTAGATAACATTTATTTCAACATACCCGTTTATTATTTTATTAAAACTAAAGATTTCCCATTTATACCATACACCCATGATACCCATTTATTAAAACTAAAGATCTGGCTGCGGTAACGTTACTCCAGCCGGGACGGTTTTTATCAAATAATTAAAAAACAATCAGCTTACCAAATTAAAAATCTGCTTACCAATTACAGAAGCTGTATATCTAATTATCTATTGCACTTAGATGACGATATTCGACATTTTCTGGCTGGGGTAACGCACACCAACGCGCTTAAAGAAATTTCCACTTCAAAAATAAAAAAAAATACACACGGTTGGAGAACCTCCTCTTTTTCGAAGTCCGTTTAAAACAGGAACATAAAAACAACATTGGAAAAAAAGAAATAGTGCAATTTTCTAACGTTACAAGCATACGATAACAGGCAACGGAGATTAAAGGAAAACCGATAAGGTTTCCTTATCCAGTGCATACTATTACAGCAACAAAAGGAGTATATGTTTTACATTACACTAAGATTTTCTTCGTTTAGTATTCACAATGCATTCGTCAAAGTATTTGTTGGCTATTGAGTCATCAATGCCAAGCCTTGCTTTGTGGTTGTTCTGTTAAATTATTGTAAACAGTACGCCATACTATGCAGCACGTATACCTTCGAAGTTATTTAAGTTTTATAATATGACCACCAGGGTCATGTTATGAAACCGTTAGCCCATAAACGTCCATTCGTTGCACACGATCCTTTTTACAAACAGCTATAATGACTTGTGAGAATTTGTCCATATCTATCACCATTAAGACATTCATAACCGTACACAAGGCATAGGATCTTACTACTTATTCTTATGACTGGACCTTTTAAGAGCCTTTCGTGATACCTACAGCCATGATGGACACTGGTAGCTTCGAAGCTTTGCAAAGTTATTTGGAGTACCAAATGAATTTCCACGTTACTTTCTCTGAATCGCTTGCCCCAGCTAAAATTCGCGAAATAACACGCCACCTCAACTCTCCCGCAAACAATACCTTTTAATATCATAAAGAATAATAAACAAATAAAATTATTAGAGCCTACAAGGATTAAGGGTTAAATCGGGGAGCAAACACGATAACGGTGAACTAAAAATAACTTAAAACGATATTTATACTCCAGCGGGCAACGGGTATGGTAATTTCTAAGCTGTACTGGATACTGCGATATCATATTTATTTTATAAAGGTAGAGTAGGCCTTGGATGATAGAAAAGGGACATATTAAAATACTGGTTCTGGTATCGATATTTACATCGATAGCATCCATTAATTGGATACCCAAAGTGGTGATTTTATTACGCATATCAAGCTGTAAATTATTGTTGAAAATCGATTAATTTTATGTTGGTTCCCTAGCGTCATGTTTATGACCAATTTCCACATATGGGTACAATTCCAATGACTACCTGTTTGTTTGGCTGAGTTGGGCCTTTTGACATGTTCAAAACCGCAAGTGTCATGGCGAGAGATTTAGGGACATTCATGATTGAATAACTAGTTATTTTTCTATGGCGAATAACTGGCACTATATTATTAACAATATGATAACAATAAAATACAGTTAACTTTCACTGCTGAGGCATCACCAATTTCAAATATGTACCAAAGCAGAGTGATCAAGCGCAACTGTCATGCCGAATCCCCAGTTTGTCGTACCCTAAAGATGTTAAATGCCCTTCTGACTGCCGACCTTGAATGTGATGTGTTTGCGAATGAATGGAGTAAAATTATGCGTATATTTCTGGTGTTTTGTGAGAGAAAGTATGCTAGGGAGTCCACTGTTACATGTTGGTTTTAAATTAAATTAATGTCAAGATTGTAACTCTTTCTATGTTAATTAATGTAATTTTAATTAATTATAAATAAATAAATCACTTCATCAGCAAAATTAGCAAACTTATACCTAGGCTGAATGCTGGCCGATTGTAGAAGAGAACCATCATGTTTTTTTTAAAATCATACTTCTTGTATTCTCTAAGGTAACCTCCCTAAAGGACACTACGTTCTATCCCCATAGCTTGTCATATCCGCTTCACGGCTTCATTCTATGCTCCAAGTACAACCTACTTAAGAAACTGGTTCCTATGCGTGAGATAAGTTATAGTCACACGTAGACGGAGGTCAATTTAGCCGTATTACATCATCAAATAGCTATGATAACCATAGTAGTTAAGTGAAGGCCGATATTTTAGTTGAGCCGCTTGTTTCAATTATCTGGCACATTCAGATTTTACAAACAATTTCCGAAGTCGTTGTTTTATAATGTGTTTTAGTTTGTTGCCACCGATTTCCGAAAAATATATTTTTCACTTTTTTTTTTGAAGTCCGTTGTTTTTATTTTTTTTTATTTTTCAGTTTTTAGTATTTATTTATGGTACCACACCAATTCGTATACCACTAATTGCTATGTAAACAACAGCGACAGGAAGTATTATAACATCGTCAAGATACACACAAAGTGTATTAAATACGTATTATCGAAGCTAACTCAAAAACTACCCAAGCAAACTTAATAAAATTTATATGGGACCACCGCGCTAGCTTTCTCTACCAAATGAAAATAGAATTTTCAAAATCGGTTCACAATTGACGAAAATATAGATTAACATACATTAAAAAAAAAAATTGGGTGGACTTTTGAAATGGGGCAGTAAGGACAGGTAAATTAAGCGTTGTTGCTACAAGAAAATGGTCTTAGGAGACTGTCCTTACTTTTTTGAGACATTTTGTAGAGCGTCGTGTCTGTCATTTATATATCTATACGACAGTTTCCTTCTTAAACGATGTGACATATTATTTTAAGTTTTAAAAAAAAAAAAAAAAGATACCTAAATACAACCGACATCCAAACTACAAGGTGAAAAATAACTTTAATTTCGGAAGTCGGTGGCAAAAACTTAAATACTGACCCAAAGACACCAACTTCCGAAATTAAAGTTATTTTTCACTTTGTAGTTTGGAAGTCGGTTGTATTTTTGGTAAAATATTTTGAAGTAAGAGAATGGTGGCTATATTGTTACACAAGAGGAAATACAGCATCATGAATTCATGAGCATTAACATTTAAATCGGAATATTATAATATTTGGTCATAAAATCACACAGGAAGTTGTAAATCAGGGAATTCAGAACACAGAGTTGTTGAGGACAATTCAAACGGAAACTGCTACCAAAATTAGTATCAAAGTATACCAAATTGAATAGATATATTTTTATTCTTATATCAAGCTAAAAGTTGTACCTACTTGGCCTCTGGTGACTTTTACAACTTTTTCGTAATTTTGAAGCAGCTCGAAAACTTCGCTATCTTAATTAAGTTTTAAATTAAAAAAATAACCCAATAAACTCTATTTTCTGCTTGATCGCTTGTGCGTTTGATCAAGGTCGATCTCGCACAGTTTTTAGGTAAACAACACTTTTAGTTGCACGTTAAATTCTAGGCTATCTATAACAATTTATTTACTTGAAATAATCTGGCAAGTACCTAAGTGTGAACTCTGCTAAATTTAGCATTGTATAACTAATTAGATATACTTAGTGGGTGTAGGAAAATGTGTTAATTAATAACTGCGATGCAAACATAATTGTAGGAACATCGTCATCACAATTGCATACCTAATTGTTTGATGTTTCAAATGTAAGTTATTTATATATCAATTGATCCATGAATCATTGTCTGCTTGACCAGATAGATTAATACCTAGATAGTTTAATCTTGTTTATCAATCAGAGCTGTAGTAACAATATTGATCTCTCTAAAAACAGACTAGTCCTGTTATCAGTTAAATTGACACGCTCATTAAATAAAAAAATCATGTTTATCTGCCACGAAAATTACCTTCGTTTTCTCGTACTGAGTAAAACTTCAGTTTCTGCTAAGAGTTTAATAATAAATTTTGGCTTTTCGCCACAAACGCACCGGCACCGGCACGACATATACACACAAAAATGATTAACAATTAAAAGGATTATAAATATTATTAGACAAGAATTTGTAATCTGACATACCTATAACCAGCAGGAAATGATCCGGCAATTAACGTGTCACTATAACACTTTCAGTTTCTTCTGAGAAATCACTGTTTGCAGAGCTTGATCACGAAACAAAGGAACCATACAGTTAACAGTTACATCATCGAATATTCGCGGAAATTAGCAACGTACTGTAACACTAAACACCATGAATTAGCGTAAGCACTCGAATTTTGAAAAGTAAACTTTGAGTAAAGTTCGCGGCTTTTGTAGTTTTTTTTTTTGTTTTCAGCCAGCTGTACGAGTAGTGTCGTCCTCCGGTCGTATGTGAATCGAATTAACTTGATTCGTTAATTGAATGCTGTAGTGTTGTGCGTCGTGATAAGCGTCGAGAGGTCGCGCGTTGACTGTTCGCTCGCTGTATCATTGACGCCGCCTCACGTGTGTTTGCATGCAAAAACAGACATAGCACACGAACTCTCTCACAGACTACTATTCCTACGTAAATTGTTCGATCATGACTGGGAGGTAGGGTATTTCGGGATGTATCTAATTTTATGTACAACACATTAATAATTTTCAGTCTACACTTCCACAGGAGAGGATTTAGCGGAGTTGGTTGTGACAATAGGTATACATTTATGGGCAGACGACAGGAAAATCATAAAAATATAATGTAATGAATAAGTCACGTACCAAACCAGTCATATCTTTATTTATTTTTAAAGAATAATAACAACCTAACCTTGAAGTTAATGAATCAAACAATAATGATGTTACAAACTAGTATCAACCAGTTTGAAAAGCCATAGGTACAACGATGGAATTCCATTTTTATCAGACACAATGATGGGAAAGTTTTCCATTCAAACGAGCAAGAAAAGCGAATCTATGGTACAGCACAAACTTATTTGATTATTTGCTCTATGGTTAAAAAAAAAAATACAACGCAAAATTATAGGTTCCAAAGTATTGGCTGAATTTATGTTCTATGACGTCATCACACGATATTTCGCGAGCAGTTATTCATTGATACTTACACGTGTAGTATTTTAGTAGAATGATCTAATAGCATCTTTAATTCATGGAAACCTATTCTTAAATCACAAAAGTAGTGAAATGATCAATCCAAATACTTCTGACACTCATGACTGATGACTCAGTCAACCGTGTGTCAATAATCAAGTTAGTTTCTGACCGATTTGACTTCGAAGAAAGCTCTAATGATATTTATGAATGATTGTGTTAAGAGAGGAATAAAAGTTCTTAGAACAATACTTGAAATCAATAAATAAGTTGTTAGACAAGTGATACTAGAAACCTTATGAAAACTAAAGCAGTAATTGAGTTTGATTGGACTAAACATAGAGACAGACACGATCAAAAGCAATACAGCAGTTTCTTATGTTGACTGAAAAATACAGGCAGATAGAATCGAGAATTTCAATTTTGGAACGTAGCATAACCAAAATCTGACTACTAACACGAAAATGGCGACAAAAAAAAAAGACTTCAAAAAAGTCCTTCACCCTGTCATAGGACATTCTAAAAATACTGTCAAGAGAGTAATTTTCATAAATAATCCATATGCCGGTTTCCACCTCGACCTGCGCGTTAGAATGTGAAAACAATGGCATTTGGCCAAGAAAGCTGTGACGTATGCCCACTATACCATCGGTATCGGCGTACTTTGATAGCCCCACAGCTATACGGTTATTTTAAAATCAAATTAAAGCCGGATATTTCTACTTCGCTTTCCATTTTGGTTTTAAAGTCCATAATTTATGATTAGCAGCGTCCGAAGCAAAAAGATTCAATTGGTCTGGGATACTCTACACCCTTCTCCGTGTATTGTCAACCACATTCTTAAAGTTAAAATCATCAACAAGGTTTTGAATCAGCATTATGAAGTTTCGCTGCACAAACAAGCTGAGTTTTTGTGAAGGACAAGAAGCAGGCCAACTTTGTGAAGAAATTATTTATATTGAAGTTTCCCTGCAAGTTTTTGCAGAGGACAAGAAACGGTCCAGATATGGAATGGGCTGAGTGGTATTATATTATCTACAAAAAAAACTCTGATGGATTTGAATTCAGTTTGGTATGTCAAGAATATTAAAATCATCAGTCGTTCTTCTCAAAATGGGTCAAGTTTAAACTGATATCTACTACACTTTACGTTTTAATTTTCAGGAATAATTATTTTTGTCAAAATCAAAACAAAAGTAACACAATGAGGCGGTATTGAAATTGACGCGTGGCGCGAACCGCTTGGATAACAAACCGAAATAAATGAATGAGTTACAAACCATGACGCATTTGCCGTAATTATCCAATTGTGCTTCTTTTGTTTTCAAAGAATTCAAGATTAGCCGGAAATGTAATAAGTCTGCGGCGCGGCAGCGTAGAGTTATCAGTTATGCTACGATTTTTAGTTAATGTCCAGCTTTTGCGCAATCGAACCCTACAATGCAGATTTCGGGGATTGATTATGTCAATAATTCCTCAAAACTCGATAAGAGCTGCCTTTTAGCAAGCCTATGGATATCTGCAGACAGTAATATAGTGATACAATATCTAGTTCTTCATTCTAATTTAGGCGCCCACCAAAATTAGAAACAGTTATCAGTCCAAAAAGTAATCGTGTGTCAAGGCAGCAAGCGCCACGCGATGTTGCTCAATCATAAATTCTAGATCGGGAACACTGAACTACATATCAATAAACTGCATAGACAATAACAGCCCACACAGAGAAATATTAGGATGCATTCAACCAGAAGGACAAATGCAATGACCTAAAGGAAACCAGTGTAGATAAATGCGGAAGGCGTTGGTTTTGTGTTTCAACAGGCTTGGGTGTAGGAGCAGTGTGATTTTGTAGAGTAAAAATGGACACCCCCTCTATTTCTGTGGGTGTCGCAAAATACTACAAACGGTTCATGTTTAAGTGAACGAGAAATGGGCACATCCAGGCACATCATTCTCTTTGTACGAGGTGCGTTATGAGAAGGACAAGGGCCTCACTTCGCCCGCCCCCTGTCCAAAGGTAATTGGAAGAACACTACTTGGCCCAGAACGGAAAACATCCAAGAGGATTTCCACACGAATAAAGGGATTGACTAAGTTGTAGGTCGTTGGTTCGAACCCAGGCAGGTGCTTTACATTGTGTAAATAATTTCATCACCACTGCTCTCAAAACGATGAAGGAAAACATTGTGAGGAAACTGGCATTTCCTAGATCTAAGAATTCAAAGACATTGGAGATCTACCAACCCCCACTGGGACCGCGTGGTAGATTACAGCCCACACCCTCTCGAAAAGAGGAGGCCTGTGTACCAGCAGTGGGAACATTATTAGGCTGATTATGCTAAAAGACATGATATCCAGGTGAAATGGATTATGTTCAACTCACATTCCCACTGCATTACAAACTGTGTCCTAAAGCGAAGAGCGCAAGTAGTGAGCACAAACTTTGAAGAAAGTCTGAAGCTTGGCACGAGTTACAATCATAAAGTTAGGCATGTGTCTGTGTACGGTTGCAAACGGAAGAGGAACGTCTTCAATGTAGGCGGGATCCGGGTTTAGTTCGCCTGTGCGTTAGTTGTTTTGTTATTGTACGTTGAGATATATTGTGAGTAGAATCTGTTAGCGTTCGGTTGTACACGAGAGCCTGTTTATGATATTATTGGCTTGAGTGATGATGGCTTGTAATTGTCTACAAGAACAATCTAGAGTTTTCTTCGTCTAGAGGTGTAGATATTGTTTTAGGGACTGGCCATGCACGAATTTCATAGGTGACGGAAGTGAGCTTTAACACTTTCGACTCCATCCACTTATCATAGAACTCATACGCCATTCCGCCAACATATTGGGTGTGAACCCTCTGGGAGGGTTACAGGCATTACGTTTGAGCTAAAGTTAACCATCGCGGACGGTCAATGGCTTTAGGTTTAAAACCGTGTAATAAAACACTGTAAAACGAAATAAAATAGTGTTTTCTTGTCGATATAAATAGTTTAAAATTTTTGTGAATATTTGTAAACGTGAACAAAAAAAAAAAAATGCTTGGATTTTAAAACCAACGCGTATACTTATAAATCGTGTTAAAATATACATCAGATTTTATATTCACGGTTTACAATGCTGTATTCGCTAAGAAATGAGCCCTCCGCGAGGGCTCCGGCATCCCATATGCGACTAGGTGAACCCTCCAGGAGGGCTCCGGGCACTGAAAGTGATAAATGTGAATTTCGGACATTAGATACTAGTCAGCGGGAAGGTAAACATCGTGATGAATTTTGAGGAAACCTGGATTTATGATAGTCTGAAATCACCACCACACGGTACGCAAGCGTGGTGATGTGGTGATCAATGCCGTTCCCTTTCTGAATGAGACGAGTTTTTTGTCCGAGGAATAAGTTGGCTTCCCCAAAGTGAGTCAAATCAGCCACACCTGTTTATTTCCAGTTGTGTACCGGGCTGGGGGCGTTGCAGTCTACATTTGCGTATCAACCAACAATGAAATGCACTTGACTACATTACAATATTAGCTCAACATAAGCACATATACTAAATAGGGAGATATAAATGGAACTCGTTCCCAGCGAGTGGCACAGTGACTTGTGACAGGCATTGTGCATTGATTAGATAACGATTGTGCCACAGATGCGCACGGGCATACGAGGGACGAGAATTAAATAGATATACGGTCACCATCTCGTTGGATGTTTTGGGACAGTTGTTTTTTTTTTAATCAATGTCTTGTAAAGGCTATGAATTAGTTGGGCAATTTTTGTTAGATTCCTTATTCGTAACTAATGAGCTTTTAAAATTTCATAGAGTTGTTTAAAAGTAACCTGCCTTGTTGGTCGCAAGCGCTATTGCTAAGCATGAGGTCCTGGGTTCGATTCCCGGGTCAGGCAAAGTGTTATTGGGTTTTTCCATTTGGAATTACTTATTTACTTATAAATAATATATATATATATATATAATATAATTATTATTATAAAGAGGTAAAATTTGTTTGTTTGTAAGTTTGTATGAAGGGTGTAATCTCCGAAACTACTAGTCAAGATTTGAAAAAATATTTTTGCATCGCATAGCCCTATTCATCGTGCCTATAACCTTCATAGGCACGATGATGCCGCGGGCCTAAGCTAGTATTATCATAATTAGGAAAAACTTAAATTTTATTAGCTTAGGGTAATTTAGGAACAGTCATGTTGTAGTCTAGTGGTAGGTACTACAGTGAGCTATGCACATAGAATTCAACACGAATCTCAACTATGTAATTACTAATTAGCATCAGATTAGGTAAGTAGTTGATTAATTAATACTAACATATCAGATATTGGGCACTTGTCCAACTCGCTAACTAGTTACTATACCCTAATTACGTAATACACGATCAATCACAATCTGAATCGTTTTGAAATAGATTGCTAATTCATTGCTTCATATGTTCGAAAAATTTGTCTGCTCAACAACTTAATTAACGCAATTAATTTTGTTGAACTGTCAAAATGAAACAGATTGTGATTGATCGTGTGTTACGCAATTAGGGTGCCGGTTAATAAAAAAATATAAAAAAAGAACTAAGGTACGTTATTTTAGAAATAAAATTTGTGATATTAATCACTTCTATTCTAATGTCGTAAACCTTGAAACAGGTGACATTTAATAACAAATATATTTTTAGACAAAATATCACTATTAAGAAGTAGCGTAAGTCCGACTATAACCTCTAAAATTAAATGTTATTTTTTTCCGTGTTTGAAGTCGGAACAATTGAGATGGCCCTGACTTCTTCGGTTTTTGAAATCGAATTTATTTAAATTGAATCATGCTTCAGAAAAATGCTGCATAATGCAGAAACGAAATGTGCAACGAAATATAAAAATATACAGTAGTTTTAAGTCACTTTCTTTGGTTATATTTTATTTTAGACTTATACAGTGTTCATTGAATATTAACTACAGAGATAAACTTTTATATCTGCGGTTATGTTTTCGGCCTTAAATGTGATTTTTCTCGCCACAAGTCAGATTATAGAACAAAAATAGAACAATATTATTGTTATTCTTTCGTCAACAACGGATGAACGAGTACCTACTGATAACTTAACATTGCGACGCGATAAATTAATATATATCTGGCAATGACATAAGGCTAGGCCTACACCAATGCGGCAGCAACACTATTGCATAAACGCAGACTAGGCGCAAGCGCATGCGTTAATGCACACTATGTTCCTCGCGCTGCTCATCGCTCTGCTCCTCGTTCTGCCGCGATGTTGCACTCTCTAGCAATTAATCGCGAAGCTTCGCACTACGTCCTTTGGCTCGCGCCCAAAAACCGACAAGAGGGAGCAGTAGGCATGACGAGGAGCATGACGAGTAACATTCCCAAACTACGTCTCTGCCTTCTTTCCTCGCTACTGCGCATTCCACTCGACGACTGTGTGGCAAGGGAATATGATCTAAGTAACTGATGCCTAGATGCGGATCGGATTCCTTGAGCACCTTGTTCGTAATATAGCAAAGGAAATCGGTGATTTACCTGAAAAGACTTCAACAGGTTTTATTGATGCCAGTGTGAGTTCATTGTTTCGTAGGTACCTACAGAAGGCTTAATATAGATAGAAGCCGCTTTACTTGAACTAGTCTCTCGTTTTAGAGGAGTTAAGTTAGACTATGGCAGTAGTTTTTATTTTGCCAGTTCAGCAAGATTTGGTGCAGTGTCTATTATGTTATCGAAGCCTTTTATCGTTTTTGAACTATTTTCTACTCGGTGTGTTGCTAGCAAACTAAATGACTCGGCCTAATGTGCAGCTGACAGGACACGCAGGACATGATATTAATCGTCCCATCGCTTGTGGAACAGCATCACATTTACACTCCAAGGCGGAGTCGTCTATGAATCTCTACCTGTACGGTTTTTGCTTCGGTCAACCTGTGTTCGGAGTCTGTTTAAAGACTTCCAGGTTACCCAAGGCAATTCATGTCCAGGTGGGAGAGCTGTTTAAAACTGCCAATTAGCCATTGCTAGTGTGTTGGTAATTTTTCAGCTAATCTAGATTACATCCGCAGTTTAGTACCTCACCATAGTCTAGGCAATTCAAACAATCGCTTTAGCTTCTATGCGGTGCTTTGCGGTTCCCATTGTGCCCTAGTGTACTAAGTATTATAAGTATTCATTCGGGACCAAACTCATGGTCAACCCACAATGACAAATAACGAGTACACGATCCATACGGTGCATCAGTCAGCTGCAGTAAAAGATTGAACACGTATGAATAATGTATCGAATAGTAGGTTCATCATTGTGGGCAAATATCAGTCGATTTGCTTACAATGGATGCACTCATAGGCTAGTTAAACTGTACTTATATCGGTATGGTAACGTAAGGTTAGATTTAATGTTGTGATATAGGTACCTACTTGCTTGTTTAATGACGTTTTTAACGCATATAGGCAGCCATACGGCCACTACTAACCAATGATGGGTTTAATAACTGAAGAGTTAAAGGGGAAAATTTGGCAGACGGATTGTTGATCGCCATTATGATTACACAGAAAAATTCACATACATAAACTTTCTCCTTTTTCCCAAGGGTGAGGCAAACGCTAAAAGAAATGCCTAATGTTTTAGTTGCCTGATATAGGATGTTAGGCAGATGGTTGAAAATACGAAAATGGCGGATCCATGGGGCCGTCTGCTACGTGTTTAGGCCCAATAACAAGACTCAGGCCACGCGGATTTTTTAAAAAGATTTTTCTTAAATTTTATTCGTAATTCGTCGTTGCTCAAACTTCAAACGTCAATAATTTCATTTAAAAATAACAAAACGGGCAACTTGGCAACTACGAGTTAAAACGAGGGCTTGGTTTTGCCTTGATCATAAAGTGCGCACATGAAAAGCCAGCTGTTATACGCTATTAGTTCATTATTTTCAAAACATTTCATGTTTACATCTCCACGTTGTCATTTATAACCAGAATGTAAACAAATTGATGCTTTTGCAACGTCCTTTCTCGACGTTCTGGCATCGAATGTTGTCCATTCAAGTTCAGTGCAGAGAAAAGGTCAATTGCACTGGTCAAGGTCGAGTATAATTGTTTAAATTGGAAGCCTGTTACTAATTTAAGAATGGACAGTAAATGGAAAACCCTTGGCAAAAGTCACAAATAACAATTACCTTTATTAACCGACTTCAAAAAGAAGAAGGTTCTCAGTTAGTCGGATTTTTTTTTTAACCTGTGCTATCTCTTAGTGGGAACAAATGGGCTTTCATGTTATTTATCTAGGGTACCTACCTAATTTCTGATCTCGTAGACAAACGAACAATATGAGACCAAAAATAAACTTTTTGGGGGATAAAAATATTTAACCTAATCTAACAAGTTCGGTTCTGTATTATATCTGTGGTTCTGGGTAGTACTTGATTAATGAAATATGGAAATTATTGATTATGGAAATATATGAATCCCGCCTATCTACTCCATATGCCAAATTGCCAACCCCATTTTCCGCTTTTTTCCAAAGTCAACTCTGGCAGCCAATTCGGCAACCGGCGCTGGCATTCAATTCGGGAGACGGCGTCAAACATTTAATTAAACCCTTGCTTTTCAAGTACATATTCCTGCTATACACAAATTTACTATACTCAACGAATTCATCAATAAAATTCATTAGTAATAATCATGTTATAACCGACTGATGACGTGCAAATATCTGTTTATTAACATTAACAAGATACCGGTTATACGTTCGTTAGTCATAACATCTCATGTAGATTTGTTGTATGGTAGGTATTGTATGTAGGTAATGATTTTAATGTAATCCGTCTGGTCACCACACGTTTAGGATGATGACTAAGTTAGGACCTTGGGTACTCGTGATTTTATCATTTAATGATGCAGCTTTAAATAGAGACTTTTATAGCAGTAGGTAAAGAAATATTATTGACGCATTTTATACTTTTGTAGTTCAAGTAGAATAAGCATATTCAACCTATAATGTGTCCACTGCTGGGACACAGGCCTCCTCTCAGTGAGAGGGAGTGGGCCGTAATCCACCACGCAGGTCCAGTGCGGGCTGGTAGCTATGTCACATGTCTTCGAATTTTTGGTTGTACGATATCCCGGTTTCCTCACGATGTTTTCCTTCACCGTTTTGAGAGCAGTGGTGATGAAAACATTTTTACACAAAGTACAGGTCGTGCCATTAAAGTTGAGACTTGACCGCGCCTCCCGCCGCTCTTTCCCCCGCCCCGATGACGCCCCAGCGGGGACCTCATACCGCTAAAGAGACCCATAAATCGTCTACTGCGCAAGTCAAACCACGTGGTGCGTCAAGTCTCATCTTTAATGGCACGACTTGTAAAGTGTCTGTCTGGGTTCGAATTTACGACCTACAACTCGTAAGTCGCGGCTGTTACCACTGGGCCACTACTGCTCTTACAAATAGGTAGGTACCTAAATGTGATAGTACTGTGCGAGTCATCAGGAAAATTCAGAAGACAATCTAATGAAACAAACATGAATTTTAGTTAGGTATTTGAACGGTACCTCTGAAGAAAGCAATAAAAAAAGCCTCGCCGAATGTAAAACCTCCTCCTTTATTTTTTAAGTCGGTTATTGAACTTCTGCCAACGACGTTAAGTTTCCAAAATACTTTCGAAATTAAAAAATTCAAACGTCATTTATTCAAACTAGGCTGAGAATCACGAAAGTCAAAATCACATAAGTCAGTCCCCCAAAAACGCCACCCTTCACCACTTCCTAGTGCTTTAGCTGGAAAGAAGTGGCGCAACAAACTCCCCAGCAGCTGCAACTCTGACTTGAGGCCCTGAGATTTTTCTGATTCAGGAAAACCTGAAGGCGCTGATTATTATTAGTTCAGGGCAAGCTTAACTTCAAAATAGAGTTACAAATCGTAAAGTATTTTTTAGTGCAAAATTTGTATTATAAGTTGATGAACTTATCACGCAGTCAAATTAAGTTGATGACATAATCCACCTTACAAAAGGTCACACCGATAAACACATAAACGACGATAAACACAAAGATAAAAAAAAAAAAATATTTTTAGATATTATAAATCCATTGAGCGCTTATGACTACTTTTTGTAACTTCACAATAATTATATTGTATTTGTCATCGAGGCGATGATAGAATAGATAGCTTTTGCCAGCAACTCCGCTCGCGTGGATGTCGGAAAATATCCCACGGGAACGTACTACTGGGATTAGAAAGAAATAATGAAAAATAAGATTATTTGTCACAGAAACACGCTCATAAAAGAAGAGAACAATAAAATAAAATAAAATAAAATAATAGATTAAACCCCCAATAGATTTAGATTACCCTATGTGTTAATCAAGGTTATAGGCTATCTATGTGCTAAATTTCATCCAAATCCGTTTAGCCGTTTCTGAGCTATTCCGGTGCATACATCCAGAAAATCAGATAAAATTCTTCGTTTATGTATACAGGGTGTAAGGGACAGCCCTCCGCAAACTAACAGGGTACATTCAGCTCCTTATTCTGAATCATATTCCACCGAAAATTTTCCCAGGAAAATGACATTTTTTTTTTGCGTTTTTTCATTTACTATTTCTTTCTTTCAATGTAAAATTACATTCTCTGTACGCAGTACTCCATTCATGTAAATAGAACAGGTAAAACAGAAAAAACAGCAATGGATGTTGAACAAACGACGCGTGAAATCAGCTGTTCAATTTCTCGCTGCGCTGCCGTTCGCTACCTATCTACGTGCGTTTTGCCACGGTAGCGATACATTGCGTGTAAGGTAATAAAACAAATCAGGTTAATTTGATTCCCATAACATTCCTGAAATAATTTCATGTACCGGTCATCTTAGTATGATATACTGACTTCACCCTATCAGTCTGCGGAGGGCTGTCCCTTACACCCTGTAGATATAGATTGTAGATAATTGTTACATAGACAGTTTATTATTTATACTTTTTACCTACAGCAACAATAGACCATACATCTATGAATGTAAACAGGCAACTGTCCATAAAGTACCATGATTATTCTGATGATGCACACAAAATTAAATACTTTGTTTACTGTGACTTCATCGTTTTCCTATTTTGTGTTTTTCGTGTCAATACTCCCAAAAGTGTCATAATTTGTATTTTAAGCGTTGTTGTGGGAGTAAAGAAATAAAACAAATGTGTCAACTACTAGGTACCTTACACTTGCGCAGGAGTTGACTAAGGGTATACGAGTGGCATAATTAGTGACAAGTCTGACTTACTACAAGTGCACTTTAAAGCAACCTGCTAATGTCAATGAAGCCCTTATTAACTTCAAACGACTTTGTTTGTCCCAAAAGTGACTTCAAGTAATATATTACCACTTTTTATTACTTTCCCCATTTGGGATAATAAATGTGTTATTAACGATCCAATTTGTAAACAAATAAAATGGTTAATCAAAGGAAACTTGGCCTAAAATACTTCATACTTATTGAGTGAGTATTTTCAAAAATTTCAATAAGCATCTAGAAATAATTATGAAATGGTGGAATTTTCCAAAATTAAAGACTTTGTAAAGCAAAGTTCCCTGAAAGTCAGCAAAACAAACATATCAATCATTTAAGCCACCTTTGTCAACATTTTAATTCAAGGCCCGGTTAGTGCAGTAGTTGAAAGATTTGCTTTTACGCGGGTTGGATTTTCATGCAGAACAAATATTAATTATTCCGGATAAAGATCCGAAAAAAAAAAATCATTTTAATGTTTTAATTTTTTTTAATTAAAATTTTTGCTATTTGCAAAATGTAAAATGGGCGAGGTAAGGCAAACAATGTAGGAACAGGAAGTGTTCATTATGTTCTTAACATAGTTGAAAAAACAATACGAGTATTTTTTTCAAGGAAGTCAACAAATAAAAAAAAAAAAAAACGCTGAGACGACATATTATCCAATCGTTCGATACAATTTCCGACGCACGAGTATTAAAATGAACAACATAACCGAATGTTGCTGACCTTACTCAAAATTATATCGATGATGTAATTCACAGAAACGGGTTACGGTGTCGAGTTAGTTTCGCATATTTGCCGTGTTTTCGTCAACTGTAGATTTGTGGGTAGGTATTATTTAGCTAGATACGTGTGATTGATTTTAGTTTCAATATTGTATTTCACTCAAAATAATAGATTTGTTAATATTTATCTGTTTGTATTTAAGAGGATCACAAGATGAAATATTTATTTTCCCTTAAAAAAGAACCCTTTTTTATTCGCTTCTTTTTTGTAAATATCAAGCAATCAACAGTTTTACATCAACATCAAGGGAAAATATGTTAAAACCAATCAACTTTTTTATCTGATGCCGTAATTTTAAGATTTTAATTAGAAGTTTTTACAAACAAACTCAACACCCTTATGAATCATTCAAATACAGCACCCTTATGAATCATTCAAATCAAATCAAATCAATTTATTTGTGAAACATGGGTTTTACGATAGATGGATCTTAAGAACTAAATAGTGCGCTATGTCTTGTCAATTTTGACATACAAATATTTTTAGAGGAAACATGCGTAGTCAATTATCAACTATAAAAGAAAAAAAAAGAAAAATTAACATAATGAATTAAATAGTTGGTTTACTGTAATACATTTTAATGTAACAAATATTAATAATCAAAATGGCAGCTTTTAAAACCAATATTAATGCAGCTTGACGCTTGCACCCAAATGGCACGCATCCAACTCTTGAATACTTACGCAAATTTTGACGGATATCGTCATAATAATCCGCTGCGCTTGCGACTGTAGGCGCTCTCATTTAGATCAAAGATGCAGTTGCAATATGTCACTGAAGTTAGTGATTAAGTGGGTTAACTTGCAATTTCATGATGTTAAAATAATCCTACCGCAAAAAATATTAACCTGATGAAATAAATAAAGCTACGGTAATACAGTGCATGTTTTTACCATTGCCCTGTATTTATTTAATAAATACTTTGACACCATACAAGGCGAGTTTGGTCTAATTGTACAAGGCGATCTCTTACGAACAACCTTTACTTAGATGAACTGAAAAAAGGAGACAATTGACACTATTGTCCTGCACGTAGTGTCCACAAAAACGTCTCTTGAAGGCGCATAACCAAAATCAAACAGCATTCGTAAAATATAAGGTATGTTTTGCTAAATTATTAAATAACTTACCAGAGTCACCGACAGCTTGGCTGAGCGTATTCTCCGTCACCGGACGCAACGCCTCAACAGCACTAATATAGCCCAATCGATCAGCGATCGCACAAGCCGTCTGCCCATTCTGTAGACAAGAAGACTTCTTTACCCCCTTTTTCTTATAAAAAGAAGGGCTTAAAGCCCTCAGAAGTGGACTAAACATGGTACACGAGTTTGTAACGGAGTCCTTAACGATTCAATGATTATAAATCAAGTAAATTGATTCGCAATCAAACTGTTTTCCTGATGTTAGTACATGAAGTGATCATTTCTGAGTGGTGTGACGTGTGAAATTGACGCGTGTATGCCTCGGTACTTGTTAATTTATTGATACAGATAACTCTAGGAGTATAATTCGCTTTTTTAAAGATATTGAGGGAAAATTAATTACTTTTGGAGTGAAAACTTCGTGGTTGGGCATTTTTGAGATGGGACAAAATCATTGATTTCGCGACACTGTGATGACACCAGCTTTTGACAATTAAAAAGACATCAACGCGTTGATTACCGCGGTGCCGATTTTTTTTTTTCAAGTTTTCACTTCTTTCGGCATTCCCGGAATGCCACTGTTTTTTTTTATCTTATTTATTACACTTTCATGTGATAAGAACCTATGAAACAGTGAGCTTACTCCCGACATATCTGACTTCTGAATGCCATTTGTTTGGAAGGTTTGCCACATGGCACTACTAACTTGAATCAATTTGATTCCAACTAGAAAAATTTAGGAGAAGCCTATATGTATTTATTTAAGAGTCGTTTATCAAATGAAATAATGTAAATTTTTAAGCTGTCGTAGTATAGAGAACGTACCTAAACTTAATTACTCTAATTAAAGTTGACCAAAAATAGAACCTGTTTGTTTCACTTCCTCAAGTACTTAGTGTTTGATATAGGCTTAAAAACCATATTCAAGGTTTTTTTTTATCAGTTGATTAGTCCATATTCCGACTGTGAAACAAGCCTTACTCCGTATAGAGAGTACGCCACAGATTAATACAGATGGTTCACTGCGCAAAATCATTTAAGTAAATAAAAAGCGACTCTAGCTACGACACAATAAAGTGCAATTCAGGTCGCATACCGGTAAATACCTACAGTAATATTCACTTAGAAGTTGCCTCTCTTTCTATCGCGTAACTCTTATATCTTCTGACTACGTTACGCTCACCGAATTGGCCCGACAAGTCGAGCCCGCCGCGTACTTGTAGCTTCATACCTAAAATGCGGAATGCGCTTTCTGCACTATTTTTTGACGCTGCTTGCGGTAGGTTTTGACTGGTAGAAATCGTCACGTAAGAAAGAATAATTCTCATGCGACTTTCTCTCTGTCTCTTTCTATTATCTAGCGTTTCTATCTTTATAGGGGTACAGAAAGCCATCGATACTCACAGCAGACAGTGCGTTAGGATCGGCGCTCTGTTTCAATAGCAGTTGCAGAATCAGCGTGTGACCTTGTTGCGCCGCCTGATGCAGTGGCGTGAACCTGCGTACAATAACTAATGATTAATATTCAAGCCGGAAATGACCGTATATGGCAACATATATAACTTTAATAATAATAATAATTGATTTTCAGTTAAGGATAATAGAGATTGATACAGATTGCAAACTTTTAGTTTCCTGTGATATTGATCAGGATCACACTAATTGCATATTTCGCTGGAACATAGCGTTTTATAGGGATATGCAAAATGGTGTCTATCTTTTATTTTCTTGCTTATGCCACTTTATGCGACCGACAAAGATCCCTGCACATAGTACACGATGCTTCTAATCCAACAAACTGTTGCGATATTGACGTTTCTCTATGTTTGTTGACTTCCTATGGGAGTCCCAATAAATACATTTGCTTTCTTTCGATGTCACAACCATCAAACGTAGAAGGAAGAAAACTGGCTAAGTGCGTGTCAGACTACGCACAATGTAGGATTCCGTAGTTGGAATGAATTTATCACAAGAATAAACTTAACTTGTAGTTGAAAAATTGGTCTCCCATACATCGATATACGTCACGGTCAATTCTCGAACTGCAAATCAAAGTTCATAACCGCAAAAAAAAAATTGTGTGATAGAACTATAAATTAACTATTTTTCTTAACATGTGATGTGACACCTTGCTTCCTGACAAATTTGATGATTCTAGGTCAACGGCAAGTACCCTGTAGGTTTTTATTTATTTGAGAGTATCAAAATAATTATGTCGCATTTTTTTATTGCATTAACTTAGAAGCTTGATTTCTTTAAGAACTCCAAGGGACCACAGTCCTACATATTTGATAGTAATTTCAATTTGGTACCTCCACGCGGTCCTGAGAAAAAGGATCTTGACAGACTGACGGACGGACAACGAAGTAATCCTATAAGAGTTCCGTTTTGAGCTTTTGAGGTAGGTACGGAACCCTAAAAATATCATTAGTAATAGCTAGCAGCTTTAAAAAGGTTCAATCACATCATCACACATTGGCAGCTGTGGTCTTCTTGATTTACAATATCCTTATTCCTTACCCATGCGCAGCCCTCGCGGTAACATCAGCGTTGGCTGCTAGGAGAGCGCGCGCGGCCGCGTGGTGTCCGTGATGCGCGGCCGCGTGTAGAGGCGTGTAGCCGTCGCGTGTTCGAGCGTTTACTTGCCCTCCAGCCGACATTAGGGCTTTTAGGACCCCGGTGCGGCCTTCTGATGCCGCTAAGTGGACTGGGGTTAAACCTGGGTAGGGAAGACGGGGTAATAGTTATGAAAGATAATAGACGAAAGAGTCTGTAGTATATAATATATAGCTAAAAACCTTGCCGATCCGAAGGGGACACCTAGGTATTGCAATAACATTGCCATAAAGTTTTTCTTTTTTAATTATTATTTAAAAAAAAGTTATTGCTATTTAAAATTCACATTTTTAGTGCCAGAATTTTTTCAACAGGGGTCATAAGTTATGACGTGTAAACATCTGCTAAACGACGGCCGCCCGCGCCCCATGTAATAACCCGGTAAAATTCCCCACGATAAATTGGAAAAAATGTGGCGATTTTTTTTTCATTTTTCTTCAAGATTACCACATAAATAGACTCTCAGTACGATACGTAACAACACCCTCACGGATCGTACAGGGTTTTCTTTTACATGTTGTTTAAGTAACTCTGGTACAGAGTACAATAACCAATAAGCTATACCAACCAAAAAGGCTGTACATAAATACTCCATAGTTAAGAAAACATTGACATTATTGACGACGGTTGGTTTTGGAGTCATTAAAATTCTGGAGCTCTCGATCTTCGCAAGTACACGCTCTATTTACAATTCTACCAACAAAGAGTTGAACAAGTCTTCTCCGAAAGAGGAAAGCCTGTCAGCGAGATTTTTTATCGTCGCTGACTGCTTAATATAAGTTGGAAAGGCTAAAGCCGATACGACAGTATCTTTTAATGCAACCACAGATGAATACAGATGGCGCACTCCGCACTCGTCTTGTCGGGCCAATTCAGTGAGCGTAAACATATTTGAATTGCGTTATAGAAAAAGAGGCAACTGCTAGGTGAATATAACTGTAGGCTTAATTTCTCAGCTAGTTTTAATGATGGTCTGGCAGTTTGAGTAGTTTATGCGGCCTACCTAAATGTCCTTTCTTTGGTATTGTTCGTCGAGTTGAGCTCCTTAAGTTCTGAGTTGAGCTCCACGATTACTGACAAATGCTTGCACTAACTGGACAGGTACACTCAAATCTGTGTGGTTCTTTCCTCAAAAGACCATTTCAGACACTAATCTACATATGGCCTGACCAAGATTATGTCTGGACTTTAAAAGAGACTGTGACCCCTGAGTTTGTTTCGGCCTTTCTTCTCGAGTAGTTAGATAGAAAACGCCGAACTCAACTAGCTTATTTTTTTATAATATGACGTGTAAAAGTGATTCCGATATCCTATTTACAGAATAAACAATTTCATTTCATTTCATTTGGTAATTAGCGCTGTGCGATCTGAATTACACTTTATTGTGTCGTAGCAAGAGTTGCTTTTATTTAAATGATTTTGCGATTTTCACTTCATGTCTTTTTGACTTTCCTTATTAAAAGATACATAATCTATCAACAGTTGGCTGAGGCTTTCTGCCGGTTGCAGTACTATAATAAATGCGTACCGTTATTAGCTGGTACGTTGACATCAGCCCCTCGTTCGATGAGCATCTCCACGCAATCCTCATGTCCTTCCTGTGCCGCCATGTGTAACGGTGTGAACCCTGCTTTGGACTTGACACTGGGATCCGCATCTGTATGAGAAAATGTGTTATTAGGACACCGTTACTCAGGAATAGATGTCATTAGAATCCTAAAAGACGAGAAAGAGTATGTATAAAGTAGTAGAAAAAGTAAGTTGGAGCCGAGTGGAGAGATTCTACAATTAACTAGAAAGGTTTTGAACAGAGCCTTTAGAATTTGTTGTCTGGGGCCGTTCAAGTATTACGTAAGCAGATTTATTACAATTATTCACCCCCCTCCCCACCCCTTTGTCAGCAAAAGTAAGCAAAGCTCTTACCCCCTCCCATGCTTACGCAAACATTGGTATATGCATTTTTCTTTTAATGTAAGTATTGTTTTTTTTTTAATACAGTATTTATTATTTGTGGGAATCCCCGAATATGCGTTTCGTTTTCAAGCATAGACAATGTGTGGGTTGCCATGTGTAAAAAAGTAAATTATTACAGCTGACGTAATCACCATCTAGACCCCCCCACCCCGCATGTCATCAAAAATAAGAAAAGCATAGATCCCCCCGCCCCCCTATAGTGCTTACGTAATACTTGAACGGTCCCTCTGATATTTAAAACGTGGCTATTTTACTGTACAGAGTGATTTATCTTGCAACATTTTCAATGTTATGGGGAAAATAAAACACAGTATCGATAGCGGGATTGCTAAACCGTGACACCAGCCCGTCCCATCCTTGATGTCCTCCCTCCGGTTGACGCCCTAAGCCGAGGTTCGTATCCCACAGGGGGTGCCCTTAGCGAGCGTTCACCTAGTTTTAATTAGCATAGTTGAATAACCCCTGGCTGGAGGTTTTAAGTGTAATAGCTTAAAGCACCCACAGGAAAGCCCGGTTAAGTAGTCATGATCTCAGAGGTCAACTACGAGATGCCCTACCTAAAAAAAAAAAAAAAAACGCTGACGATATTCTCATTTGCCATTGATAACATTCGCTATCTAAGCAATAAACACAAGCAAATACACGTGTTATACTCACCATGTTCAAGCAATGCGAAGGCGATATCCGGATGGTTGTGTCGACACGCGATGTGCAACGCTGAGTGTCCGTTCTTCGCCAGCGAGTGGGGCGACGCACCTAGAAGATAATACTCTAGCTTACTGATACTAGCACAACTACAGTTAACTTACGTCTAAGTGAGGGATGAATTAGCATGTTAAATCAATTGGAAATTAAATGAAAATTGAAAGGACATGGAAATGATGGGATGCTATTGATTTTATTTAAAGTCGTAGAACTTTAAACATGTGTGTTCGGGTCGGTATGATTCTACATCGTCGGGTGGTCTAAGGCTCAGATCCACTAAAGCGGAGACGAGATGAGAGGAGAGAAGATGTGTTTTAAACAACCAATAGAACTTCGTTATTCACTCATCCCGTCTCCATTCAGCTTCAGTGGATACCACTGAGCGGAGATGTATCATGTTGTTATCGGAGTTGCGAGGAAAACCGAAAGGGAGATCGTGGCCCCCGGCAACAGGGCACCTGAAGGAACACGGGTGGGTTTTCGTCAGTAAGAGTCTGACACCCTCTCGCCCCACCCAGAGCGGGAGAAGTTATTTGATAATTTCCCAACCAAAAAAAAAAAAAATGCCGCGATCAAAGCGGAGATGTGAGCTGTGCCTCGCCGAGATTGAGCTGGGCGGCGGTACAAAGCGGAGATGTGAGCTGTGCCTCGCCGAGATTGAGCTGGGCGGCGGTACAAAGCGGAGATGTGAGCTGGGCCTCGCAAGCTGGCGACGGCGCGCAGCGGAGATGAAAAAAGATGTGAGCGGCGTGGAGTGAGCGAGGCGGTAATTTCGTTAACATCTAACGCTCGCCGCACGCAGCTTAGTTTTGCTCTAGCCAGCACACATCTCTGCTTTAACGAGCACACATCTCCGCTCCAGTCTAGCCAGTACGCATCTCCGCACAGCTTCAGTGGATACATCCAAGCCGAAAAACATCTCTTCTCTTCTTCGCTTCGGACAACTTCGCACATCTCCGCTTTGGTAGAGTCCGGGCCTAATCGGATATATGTATGTTGAAAAAGTCGTTTGGCTTAACTCGAATTGCCCCGAGCTGCTCCGAACATGATTCAGCGAGTGTAGATTCCCAATAGAGTTAGCCGATCGGAATGTGTAAATGAAACCCGAATACGTGTAGTAATTGCTTCGGGTCAGTTTTTTTATCGGCCCTAACCTGTATTAATACATATTTATGGTCTAAGCTATTAACTGAATGAAATTCTGAGATACAAAATAGCAATATTATCGATTATCTACTTCACATATTTTCAAGGGTTTAGGTAAAAATCTATTTAAAATAAAAACTAGTCGCTGCCTTTAGCAGTCCGCTGCAAACGACCAGTTCCTATTTTGCAGTGTTTCCTCGGTCTAGGACGCTAGATGCGCTTAAAACATTGTCCTACCTTTGTCTAGGAGCGTGAGCGCTATGTCGGGGTGTCCGTAGTAGGTGGCCATGTGCAGCGGCGTGATGTGGCTGCGGCCGGGCGCGCCGGGCCCCGCGCCGCGCGCCAGCAGCAGGCGCGCCCCGCCCGTGTCGCCGTACTTGGCCGCCAGGTGCAGGGGGGTGAAGCCTTTGCGGGTCTCTGCTTCGATGGGCGCGTTGTGGTCCAGGAGAATTGAGGCTACTTCTTCTTTGCCTGTTGAGATGAAGCTTTAGTAAGTTAGGTTCAGTTTTGGTAATATTTTAAGACCCTCTCACTTTTGTCTGAAAGGGCATGGGATTTAGGGTATGGTTGTTATAGGTGTGTAGTAGGCAGGGTAAATGAAATAGTCAATCTGCTTAGGTACTCACAGTTTGTATTGAGTAACACATACACACACAACACGAAAAACAGCCAGAAGGAGAACAGTACAATATGTACAATACGATAGGCACACAGTCACAATAGTCACGGCACAATGATAACAGTTATTTAGACGATATACGTAACAATAATAGGCGAACAAGGTATTCACAGAATCACGCGCAGCCGAGAGGTGCGTAAGCAATACCAAGTTTTGGACTGAAGGTCGCGGGAAGGTGAACGGACGATCGCTGCCTCGTACTCCCACTTCCGCGCTTGCCGGCTACTTCACGATGACGTAGCTCGCCGTGCGCGAGTCCAGTAGCCTACGTTACGGGTGGCGCGTCATCAACCGACATAGCCCTAACCAGTATGTTATACATTTTATGCCGGTGAATGTGAATGTTTTGTAATAGTTAATATACATAAATGGAAATAAATATTGTGATGGTGTTTGTATATAAATGTGTTGTGTGAGTTTATAATATAAATAAATATGTGGTATGGTATGTACCCCACAAGGGAGAGCCTCCCTTTGAGATGCTCGGGCAGGCCCAAGGTAAAAATTATCAGAATTAAATGCCGTTAATTTTGTCATTGGTTGTCGATGACTCATTCAACAACAGTTTACGTACGCTTGACAATTTGCTAGCTAATTTTTGGGTTGATTTTCGTTCCAAAAACCGGATGTTAGTTTAGTTCAATATTGATAAAACGTTTTCTTACCCTCTTTAGCTGCGATATGTAGCGGCGTATATCTGTCTTTCGTAGTGGCAGCGACATCAGCTCCATGTTGTAACAATAAGGCTGCGATGTCGGCATGTCCCAGTCGTGCTGCCACGTGTAGAGGAGTCTGTTCTTCGCGGGCACGGGCATCCACCTATAGAAAAAAAAGAAGGTTATAGATAAGATTTTGCCCTAGAGTGAGTTATAAGCCAATACGGCTGATATTATCACTGTGGTATGGAATTCGTTCGAAACTGTTCGGTTTTACAGGTTGAAAACATTTACGACTTTATTACGAAACAAGGTTCATTTTTAGACCCAGGTTTAAACCTTTGAGCCATTTTTGAATTTCAACCTTTATTTCTACAAAGTTAAAGTTTATTACAAAAACTGACGTTAAAGTCGAGTCGAAAGTTGTCAATTTTGTATTAAGAATTTTAACTCTATCGGAATAAAGTTCAGAATACAATAACTGGCTCAAAGGTTTGGGCTTGAACTAAAGTTAAAACTCGTTTTGTAATGTTATTATTCAATGAGATATTGCTGTACATTTTTTTTATGAATCATACATACGGTATACTTGCGCAAGTTTAGACTTGCACCAGTATGCAAAATCACACAAGTCCAGAAATTTGCACAAAAACCTTCCAACACACGTTACTGTTATACTTGCGCAAGTCTAAACTTGCGCAAGTATATCACAATGTGTGTGGCTACCATTACGCACGTCATATGGCAACTGCGGCAGTGTGCAATATTACGGGCTGACTTTTCATAAAAGGCAGCCGCAGTATTTTAAATCTGGGTAGGTCAGCAAAGTCTACTATCTTACCTTAGCATTATTCCTGAGCAGCACCCTCACTAGATCAGTCTGATGCGCCCTGGCGGCCAGATGTAAGGGCGTCTCGCCTCTCGCCGTGGCCGCGTCTGCGGTTGCGCCGGCGCCGACCAGTACGAGGGCTATGTTCATGCAGCCCATGAAAGAGGCCACGTGGAGCGGGGTCAGGCCTGATTCTGTTGTTGCTGATTTGCCTGTGAACGATTTTTTATTTAAACCTAGTACTGTTCCACTCTACAACAAATGGGCAGTTACTACTCTCTCAAACGTTTTTAAAAGCCTATTCCTTTAATGTAGTCAAATCTGACGTCACGTAATAACAGCCGGGGTTGGTCTGTGGATGGATGGCCATCTTAACATACCGAGACTCCTTCGTGCCTCGGAAAGCACGTTAAGCCGTTAGTCCCGGCTAGCATTCGTGGATCTTTGACAGTCCGGTCGTCAGAAGCCCGAAAGTCTGACCAAAGGGTATCGTATTACCGAATTACTGAGTTGTAAAGGTCAGATAGGCAGTCGATTCATATAAAATACTAGAAACTGACCCCAACATACTTGGGAAAAGGCAAACTAGGAAGATTGCGTCAAATCTGACGTTAAGCGATTTGATTGGGAAGTGTTGTTTTCATCACAAAACCTTTGTCATGACGGATAAAAAAGTGGTCTTATGAAGGTTAAATTTTACCTTTTAAGGTCGTAACCCTGACGACAACAATCGATGACATAAGAAACTTCAGACTTTTAGACATCGGAAGCTCGTCTAAATAGTAATAATTCCTAATGTATTCATGAAGGTCTATTACTTCCTTTGTCTAGTCAATTATCTTGGCAGTGAAATATACACATTTCTGATAAGTATTTAAATTTTAATCCATTATTTTTATTTAGATACTCACTAGCGCCATATTTGAGCAGTAACTCAACAACTTTGAGCCTGTTCTTCTTGCAAGCGATGTGTAGCGGAGTGAAGCCGTTGAGAGCGCGAGCATTCGCGTCCGCGTTCCTGTCAAGAAGTAGTTTTGCGACCTGGAAATGTAATCTGTTATAATAACTGTCATTCTAAAATCAACTTTATTTTGTGAGCGATTCGGTTGATATTCCTGTGATACCACTCGTAGTCAGATTGGATTCAAGTGTAAAATTTCGTTTATTTATGATTTTTCTTTTAGCTAACGTTACAACATAATCGACATCTTGTTATCAACATGATCATTCTTCTATCTGCCAAACTGAATCCGACTCTATCAGATAAAATAAAAGGTTGACATTACCTTGACGTGTCCGCAGTGTGCAGCGACGTGCAATGCCGTCAGGTAGTCCACAGTGACGTCATCGATGGGAGCGCCTTCTGCCAGTAGAACTTTTGCCGTCTCCACGTGTTCGCCTTGCACGGACATGTGGAGAGGGGTTAAACCGTTCTGAAAACAAAATAAAATATTTGTAAATGTTCCAATTTTTGTGCAATGGCGAAGCAACCAACTAAGTTAGGAAATTTCAACCAAATTCCCAAGCAGATAAAGTTCAGTTTCAAATTGGACGAGGGACGACGGGAAAGCCGTAATTATACTACATTACACTTCCTGTAACTACGGTAGCCTTGGTGTAACCTACAGCTATTTAGTTATCATAATAATGTAAGTTTGAGGAGACGTCTGCCCAGCAGCGAGACAAAATAGGTTAATATAAAAAAAATATATATGCAAGCGTATGTGATCGCCGATCAGCCAACAACGTTATGTGGTTGGTTCTGCGATTGTCATTTTATTAGCGTAAGCACTCCTATCCCCTCAATACCTTAGTTTTACTGGTGATGGGTGCGCCATGTTGCAACAATCGTGAGACAACGTTGCTGTGTCCGGACCGCGCCGCGCAGTGCAGAGGCGTCAGGCCGTCGCGAGTTACGGCTGCTATGTTAGCACCTGAAAGCAAAAGGTTATTCGTGTTATTAATACTGCTTATAATATTTATTTCTTTATCCGTGACGAAATCGACTGATTTTGATCAATTTTGTTCATTATTAGGGACCGTTCAAGTATTACGTAAGCACTATAGGGGGGCGGGAGGGCCTATGCTTTGATTATTTTTGATGACATGGGGGGTGTGGAGGTCTAGATGGTGATTACGTCAGCAGTAATTATTTACTTTTTAACACACATGGCAACCCACACATTGTCCATGCTTGAAAACGAAACGAATATATTTCTAGAATTATAACTGCTGCGCAAGAATCAATAAAAAAAAAACAGAATACGTCTTATATTAAAAGAAAAATGCATATACCAATGTTCACGTAAGCATGGGAGGGGCGTGGGGGGGGGAAACTTTACTTACTTTTGCTGACAAGGGGGAGGGGGTAAATAATTGTAATAAGTCTGCTTACTTAATACTTGAACGGCCCTTTAGTTGTGAGAAAGGGAAACAATTAAAAAAAAAATATTTATGATTTGAAATGTCAAATTCTTTGTCTTGTAAATAGCGGAAAGGGATTTTTCAAATAAATTAAGGATTCGTGGAAAATCACTAAAATTCGCAACAAGTTTTCCAAAAATTGACGCGAGACACCTTTGATCGTTTCGTTAGAAGAAACTATTTTTGATTTTGAAAATTAATAAATATCATCAACACCATTATACAGGCTGGCAGGGACATCGACGCGAAAACTGTTACCATGGATTCAGTACAAGATTCTGAACCTCCTTGCGTTGAAATTTTTCGTCGGGTATTTTTTTTTAAATCTGCTGTTCCGTACATTTTGACCGCGTAGGTATTGCACTTTTCTATGAAACAGCTGCTTTTTTAAAAATTAGCGACGAAAAATTTCAACGCAGGGGTTTTCAGAATCATGTACTGAATCCATGATAAAAGTTTTCACGTTGATGTCCCTGCCACCCTGTATGGTCTACTTGTACATAGGGGAACCACTTTTTTCAACTTCCATACAAAATATAGCACAAACATTTTTTTTGAAATAACCATTTTTTTTTAAAATCCTGTCGGTAGTGTATTTTTTCCTATTATTCAGCAAACCATATCAAGAAACTCAAAAATCACACATCATTCTTCAGCTATCCTTGAAATAAAATCAAAATTTTATTTTATGATTATACTATATCTTCATTAAGTGAATCAAAGGCGAAACAAACCATATTTTCGAGAGCGCAAAAGTGATGCAACTATTAACAGGTGCTGTGACTGACACGAATGGTTTAGCACCACGAAAATTGTACTTTTATACTTACACAGACTTAATGTTTCAATTATTTTAAGCTTTCTTACAATTAGATAAGTTATTGACGAAAAAGAGTAATTTTTCGTGCACGGACCCTAAACACTTTATTGTCCACCACATAAAATAAAAAGGACATACATCCAGAGTGGAAAAAATACCCTCCACGGAGCTATAATCTACGCATTCCGTACATCAGACTAAGTAAAAAAAACTGATTGCTGGAAAACGACTTTTATTTTTGTTGTGAAAATTCGCTGTTTACGGTAGTGCGTAATTTAACGCATGCGAAACATTACACGGTGGGCTGCATCAATTGGGTATCCGAGTTGTATTAAAATTTTACCGCTACCAACTGGGGTACCCAGTTGATGCAGCCCACTCATAATCACCTACATAGGCGATGGTTTGTCCCTAAAGTTAAGTTATAACATTTAAACTTGTAACTTCGACCTTCAATGTCTCTGTAACCAGAAGGTTCCCAGGTTTCTAGTACAAAAAAAAAAGATCGTAAAAACAGGAAGAACCAGTGACATTCGGCTTCGTTAAGGGTACTTTCACACCCCCTATTTAAAACTAAACTAGTGTACAATAGGCCATCTTGTAGACAACCTTTGGACAAACTAAAAGTAAGGAGAAATTTGGGGCAATGTGTGTTTATTAAGAGCGTTTAAACTGAAAGTGGGCAACATCGCAAATAGCTGTCAAATATTTCGCTGTTTTGATAAATTTTCCAATATTACTGTATGGAAATAAGAAATATGGCTAACTAGTGAACTAAAATGATTATGAAATGCAATAATCAATATCGTAGCACCGCATATTTAAAAAAAGTATTTGGAAGCTTTCCAAATGCTTTTTTTACACCTAAAACGGTTACAACATCAAATTCCGTGTTATAATTGCATTTCATTATTAATATTCTAATTCACTAGCTAGCCATTTTTCTTATTTCCATACAGTAATATTGCCAAATTAATCAAAACAGCGAAATATTTAACAGCTATTAGCGACGTTGCCCGCTGTCAATATAAACGCTTTTAAATACTAAAACGGGGCAAATGAGTTTTGTATTAAATAAATCTTGCGTATAAAACAGCCTAGTGCTCTCACGATAAAAAAAAACCGCTGGCAGGTTTAAAAGGTAATTGTTACCAACTTACAAAAGTTGGCTTGCAGTATTTCAAGAGAGAATATGAAAAACGCAAGATTTAGTCTCCCAGTCATGGAAGTGAATACTTGCAGAATTTAAACTTAATTAACGCTAAAGAGGCATGTTTTATTGTAGTTAATAAATCACATAATATGTGAACATTTAATTCAACCGTAAATGCTTGTTTTAAATATGACAAAACGCGATTATTTAAGCATATTAAGTAACAAGAACAATGCGCTAGTTTACAGCGCTCCTTAAGTGAGTGACAGCAAGTTAACTGCGTGTGACCTACCTAACTTTCATACACTATTAAATTATTTAATGATGCTGAAATTACTGAAATATTTTAACAGAAAAAAAAAATGGCGGAAATTTCATTAAAAAAACATCGTACAGAACAATTTTTCAACCTCATATTTCAAGACAGTAGCGCTTCACGCGAGACAAATTGCCGAATTATTACCGAAACAGTTTGAAATTCCAGTTTAGTATATCTGTCACTGTCTACAGCTGTCAAACCGGACCGCATATGATGCTTGATTGACAGCATATCGTGAAGAACGCCCAATTAAAACGAAAATTCCTACAATATGATATTTCAATCATATACGAAACATAATTAGATGGTCGCGTGCTTACTTAAAAATGTGATCATATGTAATTATTGAGTCATACCGATGAAAATATTACGTTTGATTTATGTGATTATGTGTTTTCGTTCCCAAGTTTTAATCGTTGACTAAATAGCGCGAGATTCTTTGGATGTCTGCTGCATTGCAATGGATACCTACACACGTCAATAAATTATTAAATGAAGTCTATTTAAGCAGACAGGCGATGTGCCTTAAGAGCGGCCAACCCGTCATACTTCTCATACCATACGCTCGTAAGTTATTATGGCGTTGTAACACATCTTTTTTAATTTTTATTTTAAACTTATAGGTATCTTGTGCACTATAACTAGGTTTCTTTGAGAGCAAAAAATAAAAATTTGGAGAAAAAAAACTTAGTATAAGCCTCCAAAAATCTGCTTTTTTGCACAAATTTAACCTGAACTTTGACCTTTACTAATGTAGTCATAAATTGTAAAAGTAAAGAAAACATCTGCTAGAAACCTCGCACATTTAATTGAGATTCTAAATGATAAACATTTATTTCACAAACTTGGCTTACTCAAAATCACGTATTTTTTTAAACAAGTTTTTTCAAGTTTAGTCACGTATTTTCCGTAAAATATTATCGCGTTCTCACTTGCTTGTTAGCAGTTCTCAGTTGCGCTGGATGAAACAACAAGCTTTTCGACCATGCTCACGTTGACGATAGATGGACCGGGAAGGGCCCTCTTACTTGATTTACGACACGAGAACCTGAATAGCACCTCAGTATCGATCGTTACGTATAAAGTTTGCTGCCCTGCGCAAATGTAACGCATCAAACACATTGCAGCAGATGTCTTGATCAAGTCATGATGCAATTAAGCCTTTTAACCAATAGATTGTAAAAAAATAAGTTCTAACTTATTTAAAGACACATTTCCGAGAGCAACTTATTTATCAGTCTTTTGCTTGTACAAAATCTCTCAAGCAATTGAGATTATTCCGGCCTGCTCTTTGAGTTTAGTTTAATTCTAGTAAGAAGGTATAAAATTTCTCTTAACACCGAGATCGCCGAAAAAATTAGACTTGGTTCTCAAACGTGTCATTCAACAACATTGCCGTCCTTCTGGGGTACTTAAATACTTCCGAAGTTACTTAAAATATTTTTTTTTTAATTCAACGCACCCTTTTTAACAGACGTTAAAAAGCAGAAGGTTTTCAAGTCGAGATGTATATTTGTTTGTTTGTTCTGCATTAAGCAGTATCTCACCATTCTCCACCAGCAGGTCCAGCATGGCGAGCTGCCCCCACTTGCTGGCCACGTGCAGCGGCGTGATGTTGTGCTTGGCGGCGCGGCCCGCGTCGGCGCCGGCCGCCAGCAGCGCGCGCGCCACGCCCACGTTGCCGTAGTGCGCGGCGATGTGCAGGGGGGTGAAGCCGGACTTTGAGCAGGCGTCGGGGTTGTGTTCGTTCTGGACACAGGAATCAATAAATTGAGACGGATGTAGGATGTATATGAAAGGCCCTTTATATCTGTAACATACACTTAGAGGTATAAGTACGTACACTAAATTGCATGAATTTATTTCAATTTTTTACGTCGCATCATCAGTTAGGGCGTCAGAAAGATAGGAGGTTTACGGGTCAGTTCACACCAGCTGGGTGTGAACTGACCCATAAACCTCCTACAAACCACAATGTCTATTAAAAAAAAATTGCGTTGTCTATTTTAAACATCATTTTTACTCCTCTCAGTAAGCACAGTGATCGATAATTTCATTGTTCAGAGTAGAGATACTTACTGACTTTTTATAGTAATCAAGCGGATTAGACAGTTTTATAAATGACCACCCCTACTGACATCAATCTGTATTCTGAACGAATCATCATCATCCTGCCCTAATATCCCGATACGGATATGATGAAGAATTTCCTAGGTATATTTATCTCACGAAGCGACGCGCGCTTTACTTATGGTTACCAAGTGTACAAAGACGTTGTGAATGTGTGTGTAAGCGCAAGACTCTCGGTACCGTCCGAGATAATGGCGAAGTCAGAAGGTGTGTGTTATGTGCTGACGCTACTCGTCTTCACGCACACATTCACAGCGTGTTTGTAAACTTGGTTACCACAGGTAAAGCGCGCGGCGTTTCGTAAGATAAACATACTTACTATATTAAGTGAATACTAGCTTTTTTATTATTTAGTAATAGTTTTAATTTTGTTTCTGTATCTTTTTTTTTAGTATTATGCAACAGGGACCAAAATTTGTACCTAGCTTTAAGCTTTAATAACATCTTTTTTACATTATGGTACGTAATATATGAATATGTAGTTAAGTTACTTCAAGCAGCAGCGTGGCAGCTTTCACGTCATTCTTCTTGGCAGCGATGTGCAGTGCCGGCAGCCGCACCTTGCCTCTCGTGTCGGACTCTAGGAGCTCGGCCACAACTCGGTCGTGGCCTTGCTGCATCGCCACTGCTAGGGGGGTGAAGCCGTCCTGGAAAAAAATATATTTGAAAGTTCATAACACGTTAACAGTTATCCAAAACTGATGGATGTCAATGCATCATTGCATGAATGCAAGCAATAGGTCTCTTCGAGCCGGCCAAGCCTTATCCTATACCCGACAAGCTTAATAAAATTATGTTTGGTTTCTTTAACCATTGTTAAGTGGGGTTTGTTGCGTCGCTTAATTATCAGGTGTTTTCAGTTTTCTTAGGTCCTTCAAATTGTTACGGTACCATTACGTTAGCTCCTGCTCTTCCATCTTCTCTCAAAAAATTACTAAGTTATTACGTCAAGCAGATCCAACCAGCATTCTGGTTGCTCACGATCACTCAATTTTGCGGTCAAAAATAAGGCTTATGTTTAGTTTAGCACAGTACATAATTAGTCTGATAGGATAAGACAAGATTATAATTTAGTGGTTCTTCTTTTGTGTTTTTTTTTTTTAAATTAGAATATGCAAACAAGGATAATCACTTAATAATTTGGTGCTGGTATTGAATGAAAGAGTCGACTATTTCTACCCACCTCTGTAGCAAGAGTCTGGCTGGCCCCCGCAGCGAGCAGCATCTTGACGCACCCCGCATGGTTCTCCTGCGCGGCCATGTATAGCGGGGTGAACCCTGCCGCAGACTGTGCGTCGGCCTTCGCCCCCGCCGCCAGCAGCGCCCGCGCCACCGACTCCTGGCCCGCGAGACATGCTATATGGAGTGCTGTGTTGCCTGGAAAGATTAGATGGTTGACGAGATAAACTTTATTTTTGACCCTAAATATGACTAAATGTATATAACTAAATGTCTATAATGATAAAAAATAATAAAATAAAAAAATAAAAAGGTTTATTGCAGAAACTTATACAACTTTTACAGTGAATCTTACATAGGAACCTCCTTTTAAGTAAAAGATATACCTGTGCTAGGAGGCCCCGCTCTTCAATAACAAATATAGTGGTAAAAGTAATGTACCAAGTAAAATAGAATAAAATTTAAACAAATAAAATGAAAAGAGAAAATAAAAATAAAAAAATAAAAAAAAACTTTTCTTTTTTAAATTAAAAGTAATTAAAATGTGTGAGGATGTATAAAAAGGTGCGTTGGGGTGTGTGTGTGTGTGTGTGTGTATGTATGTGTTAGTGAGTGTGATGTGTGAAGATGTGAGAGAGGATGTGTGTGAATGTAATCAGGGCGTATCCTTATGACTCATATTAACGGTGCTTGAAGTAGTAGTTCAACTTCATCATAGGTCTTCAGTTTTAGCCAGTGAACCATTGCTTTTTTGCAGTCTTTAGTGGTCATGGAATAAATATTAATAACTTTGTTGACTTTATTATATAGGGCAGCGGAATTTGTATTAAATTGTCTTTTGGCATATGTAGTTTTAACGAATTCTACTGGTGCGACGTGGTGTTTTCGTCTTTTTTCCTGAGTGTGAGGGTCATAAGGCAGGATTTTGTGTAGTTTTAAGACAGCATGGAGTATATATAGCTTTCTGACTGTAAGAATATCGCTAAGGGAGTATAGCTCGTTGGTTGGAAATCTGTACGGTTTGGAGTACATGACCTTGATGAGAGATCTCTGTGCTCGCTCTAGCTCAAGAAACTTTGTTTTGGTCGCACCGCCCCACACGGGTATGCAGTAGGTAAGGATTGATTGAGCCAGACAGACATAGATCTCAGTTAACATTTTCTTAGTTGCCACATGTCTTAGGCTTTTAAATACCCAGATAAGTTTCCTTGTACGGGCCATAACCATCTCTGCATGTTGATGCCAGGATAATCGCTGATCAACGATTATACCTAGGTATTTTATATGAGTCACTTTTTCAATACATTTACAGTCGCAATTATTGCTAAATATATTATGGCAAGTGTGTATTTTAAGAGTTACGTTAGGTCCGGGTTGAGAGTTGTTATAGTTTGTAAATGCAATATATTTTGTTTTAGAGATGTTTAGCGTTAGAAGATGTGAGTTTAACCAATTAGAAATTTCGATGAGACCCTTCTCAGCAGACTGATATGCAGATTCCCACGTTTCACCAAAGAAGACAATAGCTGTGTCATCTGCATATGACAAAACGCGACCATTATCTGGCATCATTTTGCAGAGATGGTTTATGTAAATTAAAAATAGAGTCGGACCCAGTACGCTGCCCTGTGGAACGCCGTAGGTGATGTAAGATTCCTTACTAGTATACTCTCCCACCTTAACCCAATGAATACCTACACAATTCAGAATTTTGCATATAGAAAGTTTTATAGTATAATATCGTAACAGATACTAATGTTATCTTTGTTATGTTAATTGAGGCTTTTTACATTAATTGTAACAGTCTAGTATACCATTTTTATGCTATGATAGTTGATGTTATTCTTATCACTTGTCAAATACCAAAAAAGAGCTAACTGGTCACAGCGCCTTAACTATTACTATTTTAACATTCGCACCATATCAGATATTGGCAGTACCAAAAACTGCACTCTAGCAGGGTTGAAAATATCAACATATCTAATCTGAGAGCAATAAGCACAACGAGCGGCGAACATACCAATACAATGGACCTAGAATGGACCTTTTGGCGCAGATTGGGGCACACACTGTTCTTGTGAAAGCATTTCATTTAATTTTTTCCTTTATATTGTAGTACATAATATATATATATATATATATTTGTGTTAGATTGTAAATTATATTTAAGATTTTTCAAGTATAAATACCTAATACAAAAATAATTTGAAGTAGGTACCTTTTTCTTATTTGTTTTTTGTGTTTCACGAGCTGTTGCCAAGTGAATGATATTCTTTATTCTTTTCAATGAAAAGCTACACAAAGCTTACCTTTTTTAGTAGCGGCGTCGACAGTGGCCCCTCGTTTTAGTAACTCCTCGACCACGGAGATGTGTCCATCTTTAGCGGCCAGGTGAAGCGCGTTCAACCCGTTCTGAGGAAAAACAAACAAATTGTCATCATTAACATGTAACAGAGAAGTAGAGCCAGTGGAACAGAAGTGGAAAAGGTTAGCAACCAGCATGTAACGAGCAATTGGCACGGATGACAATATTATAAATTATTGCAATACAAAAAATGCCAGCGGCTTCGCCCGCGTGGATGTCGAAAATTATCCTACGGTACATACTACCGGGATAAGAGTATCCTATGTTTTAACCTAGGTCTACCCAAGTACCAAAAATTCAACTCCTTTCAGCCGTTTTAGCGTAAAAGCGTAACAAAAAAATATAATCACTTTCGCATTTATAAAATATTAGTTAGGAATTTAGGATAGAATTTTGCAAAAGAGAAAACTGTTATTATGGATAAGGATCAAGCGAAAATCATAATAAAGGCTCCTACAAACAGGCGCGACACGCGACGCGACACAAAGACACCGCTCGTCGCGCGACGCGACGTACCTTTGTGTCGCGTCGCGTGTCGCGCCTGTTTGTAAGAGCCTTAAATATCGCTGTAACTCGGTAAGTGTGGGTTGTATCTGACGAGGGCTATTAAAATGGTGCAGCCAATGAAGATTGTCCTTTAAACTTTTAAAAGCTAAAAATGTAAAACAATGTTTACCAGTCGATTCTGTTGCCTCTATTCAGTGCTGGATTAACCACGTAGCAAGCCCGTCTTCGCCTGAGCGTTATATTTTTTGTGAAACTTATAAAGAATATTGAATTTACTTGATGTCACAAAAACGTGATACGATACGATAGTCGGGATAGGTGATAAGCTTTCCCGACTAAGATAATCCACGACAGACAATCGGTAATACAATTTTTAAGCAAATAAACGTATTGAGTATAGTTTTTTTTTTTTTTTTTTACCAATTTATACTTAAGAACCCATAGCAGATCAAGGGCTCCTCGATAAAATTGGTACCGGCCCCACACTTCCTTAAACCGGCACGGCCTCTATTGCACATTTTATTCCTAAGTTGTAAGCTTCGATCAACAATTGTTGATCGAAGGTTGTAAGTGTCGGAAATGATGAAAAACAGAACAGGTTTTCAGTCTGGTAGAAACAATAGCTTACGATAGATGCTAATATGGTAACACAATGGGTAATTATACTGGGAGATTGTTGATAGATAAAATGTGAAAGGTGTTTTGGCAGGATTCGTCCTACAAGTATAATTTTAATAGCTAAAATTTTTTAAAAAAAAACACTGACAAACATTTCCTCATTTCTCTTTCCTACTCCATCACCAGACCCTGTCTTCCATCTATCTATAACCTATTCATTGAGACCATTCCAATGAGCGAACACGATACCTGTGCTGTAAGTTAGTAAGGGAATTGGGTATCCTGTAAATTCCAGGAGGTGCCGCAGCATCAGTTCAAGGTTACTATGTTTTTTTTTTTAAAAATATTATTTCAGTAACAGAATACCAAATTTCAAATCGATTAGACCTGTGGAAGATACTCACATCCATTCATCAGCTAAAAAAGAGCTGATAATCTTCAAACGGCTGTACCGATTTTTAATAAAACATATCTAAAAACCATCGCTAGAAAACATGCTTTCAATTTAATAAAAAAACGCATTCAAATCGTTTCACCCGTTTTACAGACAGATACACACACACACATAGCGGTCAAACTTATTAACACCCCTCTTTTTGCGTCGGGCGTTAAAAAATGTTTTCGTAAGTAGATGTTTTTATTATAGACTAGCTTTTGTCCGCGGCTTCGCTCGCGTGGATATCAGAAAATATCCCACGTACTACCGGGATTAAAAGTACCATATATTTATCGAGGTAAACAATGTATTAATTATGTAATACATTCGTTTCATTTATCTCTATTCGTTTACGAGGCGCACGCCATTAAAGCTCCCAGTCGTCATGATTTTTTCAAACATCTTCAACAATCATCGTCATATTTCAACCAAGTTACACAAAACATTTAATAAATTATACACCAAAACCTTCCTCATGAATCACTCCGTCCATTGGTGAAAACCGTATAAAAATCCGTTCGACAGTTTTAGAGTTTTATCGCGTTCAGACAGAAAGACGCAGCGGGGGGACTTTGTTTTATAACATCGGTGTTTTCTTCAAACATAACAAGCTAGCAAATGCTGTGTATTCCGCTCTAAATAGGAGCACTCTATTGAAATTTAAATAATATCTAAAGTTAATCAGAGCGAATAAAATTATTATACTTTGATTCAAAACGATAAAGCTGAATGGCTCTACGTAGGTATGTACACGGTGTTTAATTAAAAACATGCACAATGCAACAAATGTTGAATTAAGTTATATTATTCCTATTCTGAGTAAGTATAAGTTTCCCGCTTTTGGTCGCCATCAATCTAATGTTAGTTGTTGTGATTCGCAGATCTAAAAAACTATCAATTATATAAGTGGACCATCATGGAAGTAATCTAGTTATAATAATACATCTATGGTAAGTGGTAATAACTACCTATTACTTCCATAAAAAATACTATTCAACAATTGACAGAAATATTTAAGGACCTTGAACGTGGCCCCCTTATGTCACCAATCAGTCACACTGATTGGATGACGCTACCGGCTGGCAGTTCCGCAGACAGGTTGCACTCGATTTCTCAATAAAACTGTCTGTCTGAGCGTTTAAATTCAAATTGAATTATCTCATTGGTCTAAACAGTGATAATGTAATAATATAATTACCTACATAAAATTACGTCTGTTGGGAGCAAGTCTGTTAGCATCAATCGGGCACAAATCTAAACTCCGGGCTGCTACTGAGAAATTCCTGATGGAACAATTCAATAAAACTTTACCCGACCTGCGAACCAACTCTGGACCTCATGGTCGCAGGAACGCGACCACTAGACCAACTAAGCAGTCTCATAACATAACACACACACACATATACATAACATCACACCTGTAATCCGCGAAGGTTTAGGCAGAGATGTATAGTGCACCAGACTGCACCCACATTTCTTCAGTTATGTTTTAGGTCCTATGTATGACGCGAGGCCAAGTAAATAAATATGTTTAATTTGGTAAAAACGAGAACAAAAGCGAGACTGCGTTCGTACGGGTGAAATAAAACATTAAGTTTAAAAAACTGTAACCCGACTACGGAAAAATAAAAGTGACCTAAAAAGTACGAAACAAGAAAATGTTTCAGCCAGAAATCAAGACATAGGTACAAAAATGATCAAGGTAAAGCCGTGGTCGCATGCCTGTATACCATGTGGGTGCCAGGAACACCTACAAAATTATAAAGGCATGCGACGAAGGCTTTTACCTTGAGCATTTTAGTACCCATATCTTGATTTCTATCTGAAATATTTTCTTGTTTCATACCTTTTAGATCACTTTTATTTTTCCGTAGCCGGGTTACAGTTTTTTAAATTTAATGTTTTATTTTATATTTTTCCGTTTAAACGCTTGATAAACGTTGCGACAAGGTAAATAATAGTAATATTTCGTATTTTTAGATCACTTTTATTTTTCCGTAGTCGGGTTACAGTTTTTTAAACTTAATGTTTTATTTTACCCGTACGAACGCAGTCTCGCTTTTGTTCTCGTTTTTACCAAATTAAACATATTTATTTACTTAGACAATATGATATATACACAGATTTGTAATGTGCCATTCTTATGATAAACACCAAACCAAACATGTCATGATTATCGCAAATTATTATTTTTTTTGAGGTCAAAAATTTACGTGTAAAGTCTACCATATTAAATTTAGAGAGAATTTATATAGCCTATGTCACCCGGACCATTATTACAAATCTATTGATACCTCATTCATCAAAATCGGTTCAGCAGTTTAGGCGCTACGGTAGAACACACGTAAAAGCAAACATACATACATACAAACATACATACATAGACTGCTAAAATCATAATCTTTCCTTTTGGCTTTGCCGTAGTCGGGTAAAAATATCTTTTCACAACGTAATTACCGTAAATAACTTAAATAACGTTACAATTCTATCAGAAAATACGTTAAAGACCATTGTAATTGTACAGAACAATTAAAATACCATTATAAGTGTAGCAAGCAAACATTAATGAAGAGGATTTATTCAAATGTATGGACTTGCGTTTCAGATATTTAGACTTGGATTATTTATGAAAATGTTATAAATACATTGTATGTAGTTTATTTACGTGATTATCGACTGATAGTCGCAAGTTTGTGCCTGATCTTTGTGGGCATCATATGAGACGTTTCCTAATTCGGGGATATGTTATTCCAAATTAGCTCTATCGCCTTGCGTTATCCTACCCCTTTAGAGCTATGTTGAACAATTTTATTTGAGCCAGGATCCTATTCAAGGTCTGCACACACCTGGAACGAAAATGATCGACGCGTCAAAATTAAACGCAAGTCAAGTGATGCGATTGGCTATTATATATTTCTGTCAGCCAATCACAGCAACGCGAGCTTGACAATTTGTTAGCAAATTTTTGTGGTGATTTTCGTTCCGTTCCGTTCCGTCTTTCCCATTATTTAAATCTTATTGTACATTCAAGCTTTGGCTACTTTAAGAATACTAAAGTTTTCAATCTGGAAAATAAGAACTGCTGTATTCACATCGAATATAATACAATCCCATTTTTACGCGAAATTCTAAGCCACCCTTTGTAGCCAGGATCACGGATAAGCACGTTACACACACGTGACACCTTGTTCCTAATAACCTGAAAACCCAACCTACACAGCTCATTTATATTCAGTACCCTTTTACGGAATGAAAATTTGTATGAAAATCATGAAGATGTTATGTAAAATGTTCACATAAACAAGGCAACAAAAGGTAAGTGGTACCTATGTGATATCGCGGATATTATGTGAAGTAAAATTGAAGATAATCGACTGTCGTCGTCAAGTTTATTACTACGAGTATCACATAATTTAGCGAAATTATATGACACGTTAACCAAGAAAGAACATAATTTTCATACTTCTCTTTAGCAAAAAGTTTAGGCACTTAAAAGGCACTTTTGAACATCAAAATTTACAAAAAATAGAATTGATTCTAGTCGCCCCTTCGAAAAGGAAGTTTTCGTATGGAGAACAATGGGCAAGAAACTCCACCGTTCTTTTGAAATGTTTTACAATATTTTGTATACATTAATTATATGTAATATACGTGAAGACGATGCACCTGGAATAAGATTACTATACCACAACTGGTAAAAACAATTTAAAATGAAGCAATGACAAAAAAAAAAAATGTAATGGGTACATGGTGTTCACATATTTACAAGCATTGTAAAAATACCTATACCATATTCCTAAAAATTTTACAAGTAATACTAATAAGTCAGTGTGTGAGTTTCCTATTTTTGACTACTATGAGAAGAATTATCGAGACAAACTCAGAGGTCAGAGTCTCTTTTAAAGTCCAGACATTGTCTTGATCAACTCAGAAATTAAGGAGCTCACGATTCGACGAACAATACCAAAGAAAGGACATTTGGGTAGGGGAATTTATTAATATTTGTAATTCCACTCACATTCATTCCTGTCCCATAACATTTCACCTTGCATACCTAGTTGTGCAAAAAACAGCAATATCGAATCACCGCATCGATTACAATAATTGATCTTGCGACAAGATTATCTGTCGCCGTCGCAGGCGCAAGTGTAAAGCGATCTTTACTCTCTACTGGAGCGGAACACGGCTTGAAGCGAAGGCCGTTTACTGACAATGGATAATATTGATATAATTTTTTTAATCACAGGTCGATGCTCGTTACGGTTCATTACTTTAAGTCGTTTCGGAATTAATATTTTTCTTTTGTATTTTCAATGTGCTACTGGCTGATCGTAGATTTGAGTTGTGCTAAATACCCAACTGCCCCAGAAGGAGGGTAAGTAATGTTTTTTTTAAAGATGCGGAAGGCGGAAAACTATTGCGCAAAACGACGAAGGCTTTTATCAGTCGCCTATATCTAATCTAGGTTTATTTATTTCAACTTTTGAAGGCAAAAATATGTCGAATAAACAGTAGGTAGGTAAACAAGCAGACTTAATATTATGCGGTATGTTGATGAATGATGATATTCTTGCAAAAGCGACTGTATATATAATAAAATATGTCATCATTATTTTAACCGCCTCTGTGGTCTAGTGGTTAGACCACTTGTCTCAGACCCAGAGGTCTTGGATTTGATTCCCAGTGACGGACCAAATTTTCTGCTCGGTTTGATTGGTGCTAGGGCTTGTCTGCTTGGCTAGCTACCACCACCTTAACTAAGTCTGTTGCAATAACAATAATGTTAACAGCATTGTAGTGTTTCGGCAGTTAGAGGTAAGATAGCCAGTTCCTCTGTGGTTGAGAATTCCGGTTGAAGATCGCTTCCACCTTCAGACTGATCATCACTTACCATCAGGTGAGATGCAGGCCAAGAACTTAACCGTTGTGGGTAAAAACGAAAAAAAAAAAACAGTGGCACTCCAGGAGTGCCGAGAGAAGTAAAAACTTGAACAATTTTATTGTGAAGGTAATATTTTTAATGAGGTGTCGGTAACGGTAACAGTGTCGCGAGTTCAATTGTTTTCTCCATCTCAAAAATGCCCAACGCGCCTAAAGAAGTTTTCACTTCAAATAACCATAATTCTCCTGTCCTTATGCCAATTTATTTGGGGTCGGCGCGACATAAATATATTATCTTCCTCTGCCATACTTCTCTATTAGACATCTTAGTAGTCACCCCCTTTCTAGCCATATTATTTTTCACACTGACCGTGTATTGTTTTTTTGGTCTTCTCCTACTCTTATAGCTATCAACACAAAAAAAAATGGCAGTCATGGCGACTGCCCACAAAAGTGAAAACTTGAAACTGGTATTAGCGCCATCTAGCTTCTATATTACAGTACTACGATGTGAGCATCTCGGTGACGCGAAACCATAAAGGAGAAGTAATTTTTTGTATGGGGGCTGGGATTTATTCGAAATTGCTGTGAACAGAGAAGAGATTATATTTTATATCCCCTACTAAAAATCGTTCAACGCGACCAAAGAAGTTTTCACTTCAAAAAACTAAGTATAAAATTAAAAACAAACAGGTTTTTTACACTTAAACTCGACATTTATATTATTTATTTATTTATTTTACCCACATTATTATTACTTTAGTTTGTCTAATGAACCGCCGATATTACTTTCCTTCTAACTACCACAGAAAATGAAAGCATCGCCACTCCACTACACTCCACTAATTAGTAATAAATACAATTTCATTAGGTTTCTATTCCGATAGTGAAAATCTAGAATATGTCGACCACGATGTCGAACGTTTATCGCTAAGTATACCGAGGGAAAATTTAATTTATCGACTTGATTGGGTACGTACAAAATTAACAAACTACCTATTTCAATAAACTGAATTTACCGGTTACTTCCCTGTGTTTAGGGTTCCGCACCTCAAAAGAAAAAACGGAACGCTTATAGGATCACTTCATTGTCCGTCCGTCTGTCTGTCAGTCTGTCATGACCCTTTTGTCAGGAACGCGTGGAAGTATCAAGTTGAAATGAATTAATATCAAATACGTAGGTCTACGGTACCTTGGAGCTCTAAACTAAATCAAGCTTCTAAGTCAACTTAATAAAAAATTACGGCAATTTATGCTACATATTTTGATACTCGCAAATAAATCAAAACCTAGGGTAGATACTTCTCGTTGATGAAGAATCATGAAATTTGGCAAGAAGTCTACAGAAATAAAGGAAAAAGTCTGAAAATCGTCAATATGTAAACATATTTTTTTTTTTTAATGCGATTCCAAACTTAGGTAAATTTGCAGTTGGAGAATTGACCATGACGTGTACCAAAGTATGGGAGAACATGTTTTTCAACTACAATGTTGAATTTTTTGTTGGGAAAAATTCATCCCAACTACGGAACCCTGCATTGTGCGTGACTCGACATGCACTTGACCGGTTTTTGGGTAGTAACTAGGAGCTGTCTGAAGTGATCATAGCTTCTCTCTATAAGACGCTTTTGTTGTCGAACGGGTAGTTTTACATTTTCCTAATGAAGGATATCGAGGATCATGAAAATGAGAATTAAATATACCATGACCCCTTCATTACATTACCCTTGATTAAAATGACGTAACCAACCAACATTTTACACTACAAATTAAGTATATGAAAATAAAAATGTATTCAGTTTCAGTAGCTCGCACAATAAAACAAACGTGCATTCCATGTTACGACAACCAGAGACGAGTATTGTTACCCTATGACATAACCCTATGACTACAAAAAGCCTACATCATTGTAAAACCGCTTTAATGTCGACCATGAAATGGATAATGCGAATAGATGCAACGAATAGTTGTTATCTATTTTTATGATGATGATTACCCCACCTGTCAGGATGTCCTCAATGTATCAACGTATATCTGATGGCATGGACGGTGGCCAGGGTTGGCAAGAGCATCACTATTCAATTCGAGTACAAGAAATGAGCTTACATCTTAAATCTTTCCTTGACAGATTTACTAGCTCGTAACCTTTAAATCAAAAAGGTAAATGTAGCAAAAAATGCACTCTGCATTTGATTCTGAATACTAATTGTTATTTAGAATCAAAGCACATCATGTTTAAAAAAATTGACAGGAATATCAGAAAAGCCCATGGAAGTAGTAAAAAATAGACAACCCTTTAAAAGAAAGGGCCTGTTTTAACTAGCCATTTTCCGTTGGTTGACCATCAACACTACCGCTACATTAATTTATACCAACTTATAATTGCAATTAATTTATACCCCATTCAATTACATTCCAATTTCCCATAGCATTTAATTCGAATGTCATTTATTTAATGCTTGCGATAGCCCTAAGCGCAAGTACTATCTGTAACAGTACGACGACGTTAAATGCGTGTGCGCATTTCATTCAATTTGCGTCGTTACCGTTCCAACAATCAACTCCCAAGAGATTAAACTGAGGGAGTGAAGGTAACACGGTTTTTGAATCACTTGGGGCCAAGAAAACTGCGTTCCGTAATGTAGGTCTTGAGCCCTGGGTATGTGTACATATGGAAACAAAAGTTGCACATAGCGAGACGGTTGTGTTGCGGGAAACATGAGCAGTGCTGGCCCAGTGATAACGAATGTGCTACGGCCCCGACTTACGTTTCGTATTGAAGAAGTTCGAACTGTCGCAAACACTTTGCATTGTCTAATTATATCACCACGCACTTGGCCCGTGTGGTAGATTATGGCCCACTCCCTTTCACATAGAGGAGGCTTGTTTCCCAGCACTGGGAACATTATAGGCTGATTCTACTGCCAATATGTTAAGGCCTCGTATCGACCTTATAAACATGGTAAACAAGACTTGCGCAACAGTTTCCAACAAAATTTTGATCGCAGGAAAAATGTTTCGTAACTATTGCTCAACTTTTGTTTCCTATGTATACGGGGCTGTATATTATTTGTGATATGTCTAGAAACAGCTAAACAATTATGTTTGTTACCTGTCTACCAGGAAAAGCATTTCCGAAAGCGGTTTAACACTTAATAGTTTCATCCCACGTTCTATTCATTTTCTATATTCCGTTTATAGAACTAATGCCAGGTTTTATCCAGAGATTGGATTAAGATTAATTTAAAGATAGTATGAAAATCCTTTGCGAAAGGAAGTCAGTTATCAAAGCCATTTACCCACTGGAAAATTATTATAACAATAGGAATAATTAAGATAACAGAACAGGATCAAAAAGATTGAGAACGGTTTTAGATAAGATTTGATCCTTGTACCGAAATGTGTTTAACAAGATTATATTCAACAATAGGAGAATGATGAAAAAAGATCTAAGGTATCCGAAACTAATTTCTCAGCAAAAACCTACGTATATAATAAGACCGAAGATTAACCTTTGCAGAACCTTAGAGTTCAAGTACTGTTGAGAAAAATATGAATGACTCGAATATGGTTTACAGGTCCATTATTCTTGTTTGAGTGCCAATAAACGGCCAGGAATTAGACCCTAAGAGCCCATTAAGCCAGGTTGCCACGACTGCAGCCATAAACTATAAACTAGAAATAAGCTAAAAGCGGTACCTGACAGTGCGCAATGATAATTACGATCAATGATCTAGTTAGAGGAAACGGGAAATAAATCAGTAGGATTGCTTACTTTAAACCAAACGATGATGAGTTTAGCAACATTGTGCTTCGGCATATTTCTAGCCTCTGCGATCTGTAATACTTGTCATTACAGTAAATTATAACAACAGTCTTTGTGAGGGCCATTTGCTTGGGACCACTTTAAATTATGCGTGACGGATCGGACCCAGATATCAAACACATTACTGACTGATATTTGGATCCATCATAGACCGCCTGCACAAACTTAAAACAACTTTCATAAAACTAAGATGATTTAGGTAGAGAATGCAGTAAGATTCCGTATGGGACAGATACTTATTTACGCTTCCTGACGAGAAAAAGGCATGATGCTGCGGTCAACATTAAAAATAACTGCGGGATTTCGCCAAGTGTGTAAATACCAGCATCCCTTTTTGCTTGGGTCATAGGAGTACCCATCTTTAACAATGGGTGTTTACAGGCTGAATTAACTGAATGGAATACAGACTAAACTTACCGAATTGCATGTGTTTATATCCTTGACGGCGCCGGAGTCGAGAAGATCGACAACTGTGTCGAGCTGACCGGCGCGCGCCGCTCGTAAGAATGCTGTGTTTGGCTCTATCTGTAAGTAACAAAAGGATTTGATTAGTAGCTATCCTATTGATAGATTTATAATCCTGAAAAAAATATCCAGCACGCAAAAGCAGGGTTAAGTTTTTGGAATGCCTCAAGGGTCAATGTTTGGGCCAATTGAATCATAGCGTCCAAAATATTCACTAGAAACCTAATAATTGGATGTGGAAGGCGGAAAAGAGAGGTAGGAGGAAACTTTACCACCGATATGAAAGAAGCATCGTCCTACATCAAATAACAAAGCAGAGATGATTGATTGCTTGATTAAACCATTAGCTACTTGAACATTAAGCAATACAAACATTTGAGTATTGGAAGACGATCAAATATTCATTAAATCTACATTGCGTGACTACCGACTGACTGACCACTACAACTACAATGAATATTTTACGTTTACATTCATGAATGAAGGGTAAACTTGACGCTCTCGACGTTTGATTGAACAAAATCCACAAATAGTTATTTATCTTATACGTTAAGATCATAAATTATATATTTATAGACACTATAATTTTAGTCTTTTTCACTCACTTTCCTTTTGATGTCTACTACTAATGGGAAAACTCAGCTGGCAAGGAGAATAGTTGATGAGCTCATCAACGAATCTCATTTTAACAAACACCCACAGCCTGCCCACGCATTTTAACAGAACATACAGGAATCCAAAGCTGGTACCGCACCATTATCTTTTAACTAAATTATGTTAGTAAACTGTTGTCGTGACTGGACCTAGGACTTGTTTCCAGCTTTCTACTGATGCTAATTCACCATTGAAACATTCGAAGACTGTACTACGATTACAGCTAAGTATTGGATTGTCGATTTCACTACGATTAACCAGATGTTTAGGGCCTGGAACCCTTTCAGCTCATGTATCGTAAATGCCTGATAAAACGTCATCTAGTGAAAGCAAATAAATAAAGCTCTTTAGAATTGAATAGATACTTATGAGAAAAGTGAACTAAATAAATTGCCGCTTTTCTTGGTAGTAACAGTACAGTATTTTATGTTCTCCTTTGAAGTCTTGTTTAAATCGAATTACCTACATACTTTCGAGGAGAGTATTCGCTTTATTAATATTGTTAACACAATTAAAGGTACTGAAACAATTACAATTTTAAAGGGTTGTCAAAAATATTTATATTGGCAAATGTATCACCGTCGTCGAGTTTATCGTATGAGTTGTTTTTCCATTGCAATCCCCAAGAGAAAATCAGTTTCATGTTATTAAAAAGCCAATGGGGAGTAATACCACAGATTTGTCGACACTCGTGTTCGTGCCCTAAGATTTCACGCCTCGATCGCCGACCCGATAGCTTATCCGTCAATAGTCGGAAAAAAACTCATTTTGCGCTCTATTTCGTTCACACGAAGGGCCGACAAAGCTACTCATCGATAATGGTACGTTGATGAACCCAATCCGACTGAATAAAAACTCAGTTTTAAAATTAAAATGGAGACTTTGCTTTAAGCTTTTATTCATAATGGTGTGCCGATAAAATCATTCGATATCCAAGTTATTATCCATCTTAATGTATGCAAAATTAATGCAAATTTTATAAAGTTTTTCTCACTTCAGTTGAGATCAGTAATTATTGGCAGCTTAGACTTAATAATGACCATGTTCGGTAAAGGTTTTCTTTTTATTATACTAATTTATGTTTGAAACCCAGAAGATTATAATAAACGAGCATGGGAAGTCTTATAAGTAGTGGGTGGAGTATAATGAAGGTAATGATAAAATTAAGTATATTCCGCTAATCGCAAGAACAACTTTGCCAAAATTGGCCATGAACAAAACAATGCAAAAAGCAACGAATGCGAAGGATATTTCACACACTTAACACGAGTTACAACAAAATAACATTTTCATTAAACCTTTGGATGAAACAAACAAAATAAAATTATAAAGACACAAAGGCAATGGACGCTTTACAAGCAATTTACTTAAAAGCTAAGTGCTGCAAAGGACAGCGCAGCACTGGAGAATGGAGAAATCATTTCACCGCTTCACCTCACTTAGAGAAATTAAAATAGTGGACGGAATTCAATGAACGAACACAAACGGTATAAGGGGTAATAACCTCGAAGAAAAATACGATGATATGATTGTATTTTCGCATACCGTGACAACCTACGATATGTATGCTACGATACTAAGATAACAATGGTTTGAATTCTTACTTTTCCAATCTCTGATGCATTTTTTTTTTCTTCATTCTGGTAGCATCTAATTACGTTTCATGCATGGAATATGAAACTATGGGAGATAACATAAAAGCAACGCTAGTAAATATGTTTTATATGAACCGCACACTGATGCAGCAAATTATGCGTTTCTTAATCACGAGTTATATTACTCCGCACGCAGGTCCAGCAATAAAAGAAACATAACAACAACATATATGTTATCATACAACGCAACTGCCGTTGAACGTAAAAGTCGACCAAGGGAAAGGGGTACTGTTATTGTAAATTAAATAGTAAAATAGATCTTCCTACTGCCTCTACTTAGCTTGCTAAAACAAACAACCATGCATAAAATATAGATGCTTTAAATGAAACTGATGATAAAAGTAGTATTGAGGAGAGAATAATTACAACTTATAATTTTATAGATACCAAGACTATTGAAAACTTAGACAAAGAGACACTGCAAGACACTTAACAGAAAGCCGCTACGGACCTCAAAGTATCCAGGGTTTAAGAGTATAAACCATCAATAGCACACAATAGGATTCCGAATCTGAATAATATTTCAATCATGGCGATTTGAACGGAGACAAAATAAAATTTATAAATAAAGAAACTTCCGTAAGGCAGCCTCAAGATACTGAGATAATTTGCTTCGTGACCGTAACTTGGGAATAGATATAATCGAATCCTCTAGACTTTGCGACTAACTTGCCAAGTATTGGAGATCATCAGATCTGTAAGTTATTTGTCTTTTATACTTAGTTGGATTTCCAACAGGCAGCATCTTTATTAAACCCATCCTTTCGTTACATAATTTCAGAAATGTCTAATTTCTCGCGCTATAAGTGGGCACTATGAAACAAACACTACATTAAAATTCAGATGGCTTTCAGTAACGTTTATGGCGTTTTGACGGCTATTAAAATCGGTTTATGGAGAAAAGGTCCTTGAAAGCGACATAGACAGACAGGCACCGCTGTTTTTTACAGTTCTATACTTAATTTGCAAACAACTATCGGAATTATATTTTACTTTTTAGCAAGTATAGTAATTTTTATTTGTATGCGTAATTAGACAATTTCTTTAAACAACACGGAGACCCAAAATAAAACTCATCCAGCGTTCCCTTTCCAAAACTAAATTTCCAGAATCAAGCACATTGACAAAGCACACACAAATTGACACGCACGCAACGCAGTTGGCGTAAATTGGTCAATAAATAATAATTGACCCCAACGCACCACAAGAGTGATGGAATAGACGCGCCGTTCGACCGGCCGAATGCGCGCGCCGCACCACACCGCCATGGCGGCACTGGCTGCGCCGGCGCAAGCGTTATGCGCCACTGACCACACCAGGTGACAACGACAATGCTCACTGGCCACAGACGAGAACTGACGACCAACAGTAAACCAACTAGGGTCGTGATCTAAGTTCTGAAGTCCGGAGGCACAATAACAGTAATTGCTTGTTCCTTTGACGTGTCAGAAGCGCACGATTGAGGCAAGAAATGATAGTTCAAAATGTCAATCTGACAAAAGATTTTGGTAAAGAAAAATTCTAGTAAGAAAATCAAAAAACTTAAGAACAAAAAAAAATGACTCAAGAAACACTTACACCAAATATACTTGATGAGAAGTTATAATTAAGCTTAAGGTACTATTAATTTATAATCGCACAAAAAATCAATAAGTAATATCAATTTCAATACCCAAACAAAAAAGTATAAGCTGAAATCTACGTTCTCATAGGCAGTGTAACGCACAAAAGAACATGCAATTCATGCACATGTATAGCCTGTTCCGTGGCAAAAAAATTCAAGGTTGAAGCGGTGGTATCAGTGTGATCTATATCAGTCCTGGCGCTATAACGGACATCCCATCGTTTTGTGCAATGTGCACAGCTAAGCGTCTAACAGCAACGGGACGAATTAACGGGATGGTCCGTTTTATGTAACGTCTGCGTCTGTGCATCTGTATGTTTCGATATACTTATTAGATATAGACGAGAAAATCGGAGCGAGGTAGCGAATATTGTGGAACCAAATTCGGAAGCTTTGTCATCGTGATTTGTAATTCAAACGATATTTGTATTTCAGAAATTGAATCTGGATTCTGAATTATGTTATTTATTTTACCGTTGCCTTTATGTCACAGTAGGCACGTGTAGAGGATTAGATCAATTTCCAGTTCCCGGAGATCTCGCTGTGATATATTTACCTTTCAACGCAATTTAAGCGTTATCTGATTCCAATTCAGATTGAATTCAGAGGTCTAGTTGCCGCTAGAAATATTTATATTCAAAGAATTTACCTCGATTTCAAATGACTTAGAGGACATGAATACCGACTATAAGAGCTTTTTCGAAGTACCATATCGAAAATTACAAGGCAACTTAGATACGGAGTTCTGTTTACTCACTTTTTGCAACCGAATACGAAAAAAACATCTCAGAAACTGCCAAAACAAAAGCAATTTCAAATTCGTCACAGAGAAGCAAGTCTGATAACAATTTTCATTTACTTCTTCCTATTTACAAAAGATTGCATGTTAAAAATATAGCTTAGCGGATACGCAATCATCAAAGTAAAAGAAAAATATGTAATTTGGTACAATAAGTGTTATTATTGCAAGGGAATAGTATGTTCCGTTAGAAAGCAGTGTAATAAGAGCCACGGGTCGCTGACGACGAGAATTGAATGGATGATGGATGCACGGGGGGAAATTATCGAGAACGTTGTCCAATCATGATTTGAGAAAAACCGGGACTCGACTCCAATCAAAATATCGGTTTCATTAAAAACTAATCATGGGAATTTATTTCAAGAACGTAATAAAGCGAAATGACGAACGTTTTTTTTTTTTCAGTATTTCATACGGCTAGAATTCGATTCGCCTATTTAATGATTTGACTGTGTAAAAAGTTTTCTGAACCCAGTGATTAATTAAGTGTAACGATTTCTTTTGTTACAAACAAAAAAAAAAAAGCACAAACTTGGTAGTTACCCAGGAGCATACAAGTATGTATTTTATTAAGTAATTTCTTAGCTATAGATACTTTTTGATACAGTTTTTAATACCACTGATAAGGATCTTACTGAACTACTATCTGAGCTTCTTTTGCTGACCTGACTAAAATCTATCTGTCTACCTTCTTGGTGTGCGCCAAAATACCTACAAACTTGGAGCAAACATCCGTTGGTAGGTAGATAACATTCATACTGATCGAAGATAATTTGAAATTCGAAATAACAAACCTCGAAAATTGGATATTCGGCAAAGGCCAGAATTCATTATAATATAATCAAATCAAAAGCTCGTTCTCATCCTTCTCTAAAAGAGGATCTTCAACATTTCCAAAGAGCAAAATTGTACGAAAAAGATTATCTTGAAGGGTCTCGCAAAGTGAGAGCGGCTGAGTAGGTACTTAGCGCAACCGTTAACTAAGCCATATCGTGGTACAAAAAAATCTATAGAATCTCAAATGCAATCTCGGCCCTTGTCAGTATGTAGGGCGTGCAGTTGTTCATACTCCACTATACTTTGCTTTGTCATTGTTTGATACACTTTAAAGGGGCCACGGTGTTTGCCTCTCGTTTGTACTACTCCATTTTGCCAAAGCCCCATTGATTAGTTTTTGTGCGACTACGCACAAGAATGAGTCCAACTTCGATAATAGTTTGAATTGAAATTGTACCGATGTTACATAATTCAATAGCTTTGTTAATTTAATTAAGTTTATCAATCAATTCAATTCATATGATAAATTGGTTAGGGCTTATGAAACCAACAGAAATAAGATGGCCTTGGATGAGCCAATCTAAATCGTATGGCTTTGTTGTTCATACGATCTTATAATGAGTCCAGCCGGCTTACTTACATGGGGCAAACAGGCAGAGACCTTCCCGATCACTTTAATCTAAATATAGATGAGATTTAGTGTACACCAAAGTACTTAAACAAAATATTTAAAAGCCTACATTAAAGTTATAATAATCAACAATTCAAAACTATAATGAAACGGCCTATTGGCAAATTCAATATAATATGATCGAAACGCACCTGGTTTTGACACTTTCGGAGCTCCGAACTTCCGTAAACAGCTTTTGAAAGCAAAATTGAATGTCTAACGCAACAACTTCGTTCCAATACTGTCATTCACATAGTATTCAATATAACATGTGACCACCCACGATGTTATGCAAAGCTTAATTAAGTTCCAAATATCTGGATGAACGGTTTTTTTTTAACGACGTTTTCTAAAAGTGAAACCTCGCTAGATTGATTTATCGACCCCGAAACCCGCTGCATACAAAATTTCATGAAAATCGTTGGAGCCGTTTCCGAGATTCAGATTATATATACACAAGAATTGCTCGTTTAAAGGTATTAGATAATTGCGAAGCACGAGTTTTAGACCCAAGACTTTTAGTACCTACTGATTACTTTCGCAATTCACAAATGCTTTATGGATGAATTATAAGGGGAAAGAGAATTAATAATAGCGATATTTTCCAGGCCGTATTAGGAACCTACAGATGGTAGCGATCAGACAGCGAGTTCCTTTACAGAAAACGGAACAGATGGTGTTCAGTTTTCTGTAAAGAAAATCTGGGAGTTGAAAACGGCTTCATTTTCGACTCTTGTTCCACTGTTGCTGCTAGTACCAATTACTCGTTAATTACGAAATGTTCGTTATATCCACATATTTAATTGAATTGATGCTACATTTCCATTAGCAATTTAATTACTTCGACAGTTAGTCATCCGGGAAAAGGTTATTACAGATGATTGATCATAATTAATTAAAATATCTGAGCAATAAATAACGCGTGCCGCTGATTCCCAGTTATGAATTAAACCCTACGACTAATGACTAAGCCAAAAGGACGAACAGCAGTGTTCTCTTAATCATTATCTTAACTGAAATCACTCCTGGACATAGTCCCCATGGATAGCTATAATGAACGCGCTACATATTTCCATAGAAAACAAATTGCTAAGATCACCTAACCGTCTGTCAAGCGTGGTGATGTACAATCTCGATCGATCAATTGAAAATCTTCTATGGCAATTTAAAAGGACGCCCATGTTCAGCAATAGGTACCTTCTTCTACCGGCTCATAAGATGATAATGAATTACCAATTGTTCAAACATGATAACCGGGTGAAATGAGCCGGGAACGCATAGCTATTCGAAATTAAAAGTGAAGCGGAGCGGAATCATTGAGCAGTCATTACAAACTGATTACAAAGTTAATTAAATCTTTGGTTTCACTGCCTGAACTGTTATTACTGTCTTCAATTAACGCTAAATTGGATAAAGTGGGCTGTACTGTGTATACACAGGTCTTTACCCCGAAATCTTTGAAACTGAGACTTGATTGAAGAGAAAAGTCTCTCAGTTATTTGATTGAAATTGGAATCGTTTAACATATTATTTACATACTATGCATACTAATTAATGAGCAAACGAATTATGTCTGCTATACATAGAAGATGTCTAACTGTCTATTGGACTGGACTGATCTGAAACGGAATTAGTTACAGTTGAGCAAACTTTCTGAATAGTTGGAAAATCTGAAACTAAACGACCTCCTATATATTGCATGCAGTTATGTCTTGCCCAAATCCAAAGTCCACGTCCAAATGACATAGCTATAAATAAGCCGTCACAGGATAAAGCCATTTGTTGCAACAATTTAAATACACTCTAAAAGGAGTCATTTGGCCTCCTAACGTGTTTTGCAAGTACGCATAATTATGTGACAAACGACCTCCTACGCTTCCAATCTGAGATTCGTACATGTACAATAGATTCTGCAGTGAACCACAGTTCAAGGAAACAATCAAGCAATTGGATAAATACACTAAAGCGACAATTGAGCAGTTGACCTACTAATGTGTGTCAGTTGTTCTTATCTTAGGAAATCATTAAGCGTGAATCTTCATGCTCTTTTTAGTTTAAATGTCGCTTGCTGTTATCCAACTTCCCGTACATTCTGCTGCAACGAATGTTGCATCATGTATTATCAATTCATCATCTACCCCATAGCCATCATAATTTATCTCTCTATAAGAACAAAACAGAGAATTTTCTGTTTAAAATCCATGTTTTGATTGAATTGGTGCCTTAGCAATTGGATTTGTTTTCGAATTACTCATAGCACCTTCAAAATTTTAATATATACCTCTGACAAATCTCCAAAGACGATGCTTATGTTGAATGAAGTGATTTATTAGCGCAAATAGGATTACTATCATAACAATCCATAAGTGGTTTAACACCAGTAGCAGAAACTATGCACTGCAATAGCGTGTTGATTTTAATGACTTCGGACAAGTTATTAGCTCATACACTACAATCATCATGACAAGCTAGTCAGATGACGAAAAAAATGTAATGAAATCTCATAATAAGAATTAAAGTAGGTAAAGAACTACTATTCTTCATCCAATAAGCTGGAAAATGTGATCCCCGAAGACTATTCTGAGAATCCGTCCCGAAGGAATGAAAAGATCTTAAAGATTTACGAATTTGTGCGAAAAAATGTGAATCTGACACGTGTTTCATCTCTATTGGAATTCTGAGAACTACTGTCAGGAAAAAGTAATCGTACCAAGACGGTATCGATCAAACTCTCGCGTTCTCACGGAACGGGGAGAATATGACAAGACGAGTAACGACCGACGGCTAAAAGCTTCGGAGCATTTATCAAGGATTTTACTACTTTTCCTTGGCCAGCAAATGCATTAAAACCATAGATTTAGGATCGTTTACGAGGTTACAAGCCCAATGCAACAATAGGTTTCGGATGCATATATCCTGAATATGAATGTGTCCTAGATTCAAAATGTATGGCGCGAGCGGCCCAACCTAGCGATTTGTGGTTCTGAATTAATTTGATGCAAATTCTATCCTATCCCACAGACACGGTTTGTGGTTTTATATATGAAAATTCAAAGCAAAGTGAATAATTTATTGTTAACTTACGTGTGGTCTAATTCTAAACTAAGTTGTTAGAGCTTTTTGTGGGCATACTCACTTAGTAATTTTATCCTAGGATTTTATTAATTTTATCCTTTTACCTTAGCTCTCAAATATCATTAAACTGAAATATTTATCTGCCTCTCTAGTAATATATAACTAGCACAAATAATAATATTAGATATTAATCTGAAACTACGAGAAGAATGAAGGTAATGTTTAATTAGACCTGCGCAAAAAATCCTACAGAATAATACTATAAATTTTGCCGAAGCTTAAGCACCTTGTTAGCATCGGACCCAGTTTCTATGCTGCTGGCTAATGATCCTTTGCAACAAAACCCGACAAAAGAAAATCGGCAATTAGAATATTTCTCGACAATAATAGGACGCTACAATAACAGAATATTGAACGAATATCGAACACCTGTCCAATTTTACTCAACATCCCTCACAATTCTGTCACCACCATTTTAGGGGCGACCCTTTCCCCAATTCCGAGTTTTAGCCATAATTGGTCAGCACTCGTAACCGTCCCAAATAAAATTTCCCTTCCTTCTCTAAATGATTTGTATTGATTATTGCATGTGATATGGTCTACTTATCTATATGCTGTAAAACTAGATATATTCGTTACCTAAGGATACGGCCCAGTGGCGGGGTCGACGTGGTCAGGTCAGCATTAAGTTACCTCCCATGAGTATCAATACCCACCTGCCGGTATCCGATAACGTTTGGCTTCTACGGACCAATTGCATTTTGCAATCGATATCTTCATGCGATCGTCAAGTTTGGAGAAAAAATACCGCTTGTGCGAAATCGAAAGTAATTAACAAGCCTAATTTTACATCTCGCACTAATGAAAACAAATTTAACCGACTCCAATTAAAAAGGGATGCCGCAGGGCAAGATGAAGGACTAATGAAACTCGAAATAATTTGGCCCTAAATTAAAATCAACTTTTACCTATATCAGCCAATTTTTATGACCATGAAATATGGACGTAGGTATAGTGGCGTAAATCGATGACTGCAAGTTCGAATAAGTAATGGGTAGGGCTCGACCGTGACCTTGGTAGTTAGCACCCTTGAACCTGCTAAAACAAAACACACACACATTACCATTGGCAGACTCCCCTCATTTTTACAATACAGTAGGTATATCTCCTAGCGATGTACAAAAAGTAATGGACTTTTCCGGGAAACTGATTGAAAACATGTTAGCGAATCGCATTTCCAGTACGTAGCTCTTTATCGATTTATTAGATTTCTCCCTTTCTAGGTAGCAAGGAGCTGGCATTAAATTATTTGTAGGTCAGCATTTCACTCCAAAATAATTTATAGACTAAAGTCCTTTCCTCCATTTTCTTTTTATTCCCCCATTCAGCTTGTAAAGCAAGTTTGAGCAGAATATTTACAGCAAAGAATATTATTCATATTATTTTGCCGGGATGAGTTCGCAGTACCTAAATGAAATACACTCGAGAGCAATGAATCCGGGTCATTTAAAGAATCCTAAAAATCTCGGAAACTAAAAATGCTAGGTTAATGCAATAAATTGTATTTAATAGACAATGTAATACTCCTTAAATGAAGGTATTAAAACTTCTTAGTTATTGTAAAGTTATATCATAAAAAAATCAAATTTGAAAAAGGGCCACTTTCGAAGATGGAACTACGAAATTACAGCATTTGGTTTTGCTTTTGTTTGTAATCTGTCATTTATGTGGGTACATAAACCATGTTGATAGTGCTCTATATTCATTATTCAAGCTGAAATTATGTCGCTTACGCCTGAAGAATGCACCAGAATACTTACAATGCTGGAAACCGGCCGGAGTCAGCGCGATACAGCCAGGACTGTCGGTGTGTCGCTGTCAACAGTACAAAGAGTTCTCCGACGTTACGAAGAAACTGGTTCTAACCTACGCAGACCAGGAACGGGCAGAACCAGGTGTACCACAACACGAGAAGACCGATACTTGGTGAACACCATGCTTCGAAATCGCTTTCTCACAGGAACTGAACTCACAAATCAGTTTCGACGCCTCGGAGGAAGTAACCCAAGTGCATGGACAGTAAGACGTCGGCTTGCTGAATCTAACTTAAAACCCCTTAGACCTGCAAACGGCCCTAAACTGGAGCGTGGGCATCGTATTTCAAGACTAAGATATGCCCAGAGCCACGTAAATTGGAGTATTGAAGATTGGTCAAAAGTTATGTTCTCCGACGAATCAAAATTTATGCTCTACAAGCACGATGGAAGACACAGAGTGTATCGAAGACCAGGGGAAAGATTCAAGCAAGCATGCATCGAAGAAAAAGTAGCCTACGGTGGTGGGTCTGTACTTGTGTGGGCCGGAATTTCTTCTGAAAGTCGCACAGAGCTGGTGATCATAGAAAACGGCTCTTTAACTAGCGTAAGATATGTGGAAGAAATCCTCAATGATCACGTTGGTCCATTTATGGTCAATTTAGGTGAGGATGCTATATTTATGCATGACAATGTACGACCTCATACAGGTAGGATTGTGAATGACTACCTTCAAGAGATGAACATTACTAGTATGGAGTGGCCAGCGCGCAGCCCGGATATCAACCCGATCGAGCATGCTTGGGACGAGCTAGGCAGATGCGTAAAACAACGAAACCCTCCCCCAATCACGCTTCGTGAGCTCAAAATTGCTCTCACAGAGGAATGGGAGAATATTCCCCAAAATCGTATAAGGAACTTGGTGTACAGCATGCCAAACCGCGTAAACGCAGTAATGGAAGCACGAGGAGGCAATACGAAGTATTAAAATTCAAGAAAATCGTAATAAAGTTCAAAAATTTCATGTTTCCTATTTTTGTTTTAAGGAGAGATCAGCAGTTTTTTTCTTTATGTAATTTTGTGTTAATAAAATGTATGGTGACTCATATTTTTTTTACTTTCATTTAAGGAGTATTACATTGTCTATTAAATACAATTTATTGCATTAACCTAATATTTTTAGTTTCCGAGATTTTTAACATTCTTTAAGTGACCCGGATTCATTGCTCTCGAGTGTAGCATAACGTAGTTCATCTGCGCTCGTTTCGCAATTAATTACAAATTCTACTGTCTATACAATACAGAAAAATGCTTTCCCTGAAACATTATTATGTAATGTTTTGAATTAATTTTAAGCAACATTGGAATCATTTATTTGTAAAAACAGTATCAGCAGTTTCGGATAAGTGGAATTAGAATTGAGACAAATCTGGTCTCAATTGTTTTTATGAGCGTAAGTTGTCTAAAATTCTTTTAGTCCTTTTAAAATTCAGCTCATACTTATACACACAAAATCATAAATATGGGAGTAGCAAAGACTGTAGCATTATAATGTAGGCTGCCGTTTTTGCAGCCCATATTTCTTTCCAAGTCGCTGAAACGTACAATCTTCAAACGGGAGCCATTAAACGAATGCAACAAAGTAAATCTGGCATGTCAGCGTATTTTCTGCTAAGTACACGGATCATCACACCTTCACACCGTCTCCATGTTCCTTTATTGAACAATTTAAATTAAATTCGATCAAACAGCCTGCGGAATATCAGCAGTGGTGCAGTGCGGCTCAATCTCGTTGCTAGTAATATTTTCTCAGGCGCTTGATAACGAAGCTAACTCGTTTATGGATACTCCATTAGAGACCCTTAGTGCGCTTTGACCTGTTCGAGAGTATGTGAAAGAAGAGTAATTTAATTTAGTTATGGAAACTTCTCATGTTTGGTCCACCTACAAAGGCACTGCGTTTTTGTAAGTTTCTTCATGATTGCAGTTCGATGAATGTAAGGCGAATTATACAATGAGAACGAAGAAATAGCGGCACATAGAGATAAGTTATGTATTATTGCTATTCAAGGGCAGCGGAACTAGGGTACCATTCGATGGCGCCGTGAAAGTTTTATTTGATGCAAAGACGTCGTGCTTACTAAACTTCCTTTACTCGTATAAAAACTTTGTTTTTATATAGAAACGGGAAAACATCTCAAGTTATCTTCCAACGCTTTTCAGATTTTCTTTGCAGCTTTCCGATGCAACATCGACCACGTACATTTTGCTCTTTATCGGAAAGGAACTATTCAGTGATTTTTCCAAAGCGAATTCTGCACTTATTTTAATTCTGTCATTTGAATTAAACTCTATTGATTATGAATAATTTATCTACATTTTATGACAATCACGTAAATGTGTCTGCATGATTTATACGCTCATCTTTCCTTATACATCAATAACGCATTGATTAAATATTAATTCAGACAATCATGGCATGCAGATGACACATGTGTTCATTAACAATCTTTGATTGCAGGAGTTCCAACTGGTATTTATAATGCACTTACTTAAGGTATTTTTAGCAATTGAAAATTAGATGGTACAGATCGGTTATCGATAGATATACTTAGCGCTGAATCGATTCTTATGAAATTTGGAATAGCTTGTAATCTAAATAAGGTCATAGACAGGCATATATATTTTTAAAACCAAAAATATTTTTAAAACCGAAAGAGGTGTAAGTATCGGGTGTTGAAGTTTGGGAAAACCGAAAACGAAATATCCTCAGACGAAATCGTGCGGGCATTCTATGGGTACCTTATAGCTTGAACTACCTACCCAATGTTAGCACAACTCGTGTTGGTAAGAAAGCTGTGTAATTGGGTCAGGTCATGCACACAGAACGCCTGGGATTTATTGCTTTAGAGTTAGAGCTTGCTGCCCATTCGCCCGTCGACTTTCATCTGCAATTTACAGAGAGATTAGAGATCGCAATTATACCTACGCCAAGATTAGGCTTAATAGTCGACAAACACATGGACATGTTTCGAAGCTGATTACTATCTCTTGTGTTCTACAAATGACCATGAGTTAGGTTGCGTGAGGTTTTCCGTAAGTGCGGTACAAATTAAGAAAATATTAGGTAAATAAGAGGTATCTACCTAAGAACCTTTACGCTGAGTAGACCTAACTTACGACCCATTCAATAAAGCCCACAGAGGACAAAACGAGTGCGCCCGCGCCGCCCCGTTGCTTGTCGGATGTTCCCGGATAATATGACCGTCATCTGCAGAGCGCCTAAATAGAGGTCGATGGTCAAAAAGAAATATGTACTATGAATAAACACAATGTTGTTGTTTTGTATAAATAATACCGGTCATAAACCAGATTAATATTCTGAATAGAAGTTGTGTGTGATGTGATTACGTAACGCTATGTACTTATCTCCACATTTTCCTTAATCAGGGTTTCCCACCACACAGTTGAGAAAACCACAAAGGCAAACTTTTGCATGACTACCCGATATCGTGTTCAAAAATCCATTTCGAGACGATAAAACAACAGTTTACTCAGCAAGTTTGCACCTCGCCATTTGTCTGCATATTTGTATCCCACAGCTCGTATTTTAACCTTTAAATTACCATTTCTATTGGAATCACAATACGCGGCGGACGTGTTTTGGTTTTCTTAACACAGCAGGTTTCCTTGTAGCTGGCTATTACGTCATTCGGTTAGGTTGTTCTTTATTTCGTGTCTTCCCCCCTACAAGCCCCCTTTACAAGGCAATTTGCGATTTTATTTGTCAATACTAAAGCTTTTTGTGTAGCTTCATAGATAAAATAGTCTTAACTAGTCCTCGGCAAGGTGATTGCGTAAATTTTATATGACATGAACAGCATTGAAAGGATTTAATAGCTTTTCGGTGAGAACGTAAAGTTTCTAATAGCGTAGGTACTTACTCAGAGCCTTGGCGGCGCCCATAATTATTTATTTTCGAATATCCTTTCACTTTCAACGCTAGTACAGTATGATCAGTAAATGCAGGCTCTAAAATACATGAGTACCGAAAGAATTAAAACCCTCAAAGAACCATAAGGAAGCACAGAAGCACTTAATGAACCAAAATAGCGGGCAAATTATGAATTGTATGAACATGTAGGTGTGTACGTGTATAGTATTCATAAAGTTAATCCTTTAAGAGTTCAAGCCGCTTGACCAGCACGGCTCGATATAGATCTGCTCTGGAAATAGCTTAAGCACTTGAGCTGGAGTTTATAATGAAGTTGGCACTTACAGTTCATGCATCATTGACGTCAAATACTTCCTGGAAATGTGCCTCTGGATAGAGAAGTAGATTATGTAATCAAATATCTACCTATTTGATTGCCTCAGCGATACATAATTTATCTAAATTTTTGAATAAATCAACAGAATTTTCACTTGGCTTTGACTCAGAAGTGTTGAGGAAAAACAGGGCTTTTTGAAGAGATTCAAAACTTAACTCTCTAAACACTCTTCATGCATAATTACTCAAATGTTTGCAGATTATAAAGTCCCTTTATCAGGTTTTAAAGGCTTTTCTTGTCTAAGCTCTTCAGCAGAACACAAAGCTTGCCTTTCTACTGCTAAAATGTATGTTGTTCATAAGCCACCAAAAATAATTTTAATAATAACAGAACTGCAAGAAAATCTTGGTGAAGGAAAACATCGTCAGCAAAACCCGATCGACCCTGATCGTGTCCTAGCAACAAAAAATCGAAAACATGTGACATTTACGGACCCGCACTGGGCCCGTGTGGCAGATTATTGCCCACACCCTCTCGAAGAGAGGAGGTCTGTGTCGAGGCAGTTGGAACATTATAGGCTGATTATAATTATATGATTAATAAAATCTCGACAGTCCTCGAAAAAGTCTCACTATTATTATTATTTATTTATCTATATTCACATCTGGTAAGTATAACTAATAAACTAGGCCCCACAAAACCGTAGTAGTGGTTTTAATGTGGGGTCGGTGAGTTTATTTATAGGTAGCATAAACTTTAACATATTTCTAAATAATATTTTTTTAAATTTATTTTTAAAACTATTTTCGTTCAATTCATTCCTTATGTCTGCTGGCAGACTGTTCAATAGATATGGAATTCGTTTCTTTAGGGTTCGGTCACCATAGTAATTAGTGACTCTGGGTACATTGAATTTGCCAGCAGCCATAGATCGTGTGTTATGATTGTTGATTACATGAGTTAGGTTATGCTCTTGGATACCATGGTGATTAATCGCTAAAATATACTTAAGTTTGTAACTAATCGGTAGATTTTTTTCTATCATTACTAGTTTTTCTTATTCATTCAAAGTTTCTCTGTTAAAAGCTAAGATGATACGGCCTAATAATTTAATGACTAATTGACTACTTCGTTACTTCTTTTTAAAGCAGTGGTGGATGATGTATAAGAAAAAAACCGGACAAGTGCGTATTGAACTCGCGTGGTGAGGGTTCCGTACGATGATATGTTATGTACCATATTTTTTATCTTAAGAACAAACTTTCCAACTGCAAATATAAGTTTGCATGCACAATATTTCAAATTTTAAGCTCAGTACTACTGAGCCTAATGGCGGTTACTCTAAATTTATTTTTTTTTTAATGAGACCCTCACAACAAGCTCTTTCATTTGTCACACGTTAGGTACAGTTTACAAAACTATAAAAAAAAACAATTTGCCTCCGAAAAGTGACACTATAGTGATCTTACTCAAAATTACCTAATTTATTTACGTTACACGTATGTGTTTGGGTCACAGAAATTCATGTGTATAAAATTTCAACTTAATTGGTCCAGTAGATTCGGAGCAAAGTGACTGTGTCAGATAGACAGACACATAAGTGATCCTATAAGGTTTACGTTTTTTTATTCGGACGTACGGAACCCTAAAAAGGAATGATGAAGTAAAGCCGCATTTACAAAGTGCAAGTTTCTATAACGTTCAAGGGCAATAATTGCATGCCATAGGACGTAGACAGACGAAACTGGAAAACAAGAACACCGACCCCAAGTAAGTAACTTCGTAAAGCATCGTGTTCGTTGTCGCCAAACATAGTTATGTTATTGTTAGTGTTATGTTTCTTATTAAGTTATCACCTACATAGTAAACATAATAATCATGCGTAATAGGACATTGTCTCCGCAATCTGATCGGCCGTCCTTGACAGTGACACGGTTGCGTTTGTTGATCGACTCATTACGAGGCGTTAGGTAAGCGCAATTAGATAATGATTCAGCAGACTACCACGTTATGTAAGGTTGTTATTTAACTATTAAATACCTATGAAGTTTGTATTATGTTCTGCCCATAGATATAAGAAAGAAGTTCTGCCTATGAAGTTAACAAAACAGCGATGCAGAGCAGATTTAAAAGTTGAATAATATTTTTATGAGCATTCGCATCCTAACACACGGTCAATCACAATTGGTTTCATTTTGACAGTTCAACAACATTCATTGCATTATTTACGTTGTTGAGCAAATGCAATTTTCGAACATACGTAGCAATGGATTAGCAATATCCTTCAAAATGATTCACATTATGATTGATCGTATGTTATGCAATTAGGGTCTATACAGAAGTCGATTGCTAGTCATAGGCATCCCTTAGCACACGCCGGAGTATTATCCCTCTTTCGTCTCTGAAGATCGTCACTCCATTTAGCCAAATTGTGACTCTTGCTGAAGAGTTCACAATTCCAAAAAGTAGGCTACACGGATTTCAAGACTGACTCGCAAGAAAGTGCCTTTCAATTCCTACACTTGCGGAACTCTAAATGTATGCAAATCTGTCGCGTTTCGTGTCACCCATAATGTATTACAGGGGATACAAGATTGATAAGTATCAGTAATTAAATAGAGGCACGTATATGTCATGTCTCAACGTTTGCCTTCATTACAGCCGCGCCGCGAATAGTGTACCAACATGATTATGATAATTTTAGACAACAATAACATCCTACTGCAGTTTCTGCTGATCAATAGTCATGTTGTGTCTTCCGTTGAGTATGTTTTGAGGTGATATTATATACATTTTAAGTGATGAGTCATTCTGTATGCCATCTTCGTAGCAATGTTGTAATGGGATTTCCGCATTAATGTTCGAACAAACAGGCGCGACACGCGACGCGACACAAAGGTACGTCGCATCGCACGACGAGCGGTATCTTTGTGTCGCGTCGCGTGTCGCGCCAGTTTGTAGGAGCCTTTAATTTTCCTCTTTATAGCTCGGACTAAACTTTAAACCATCTCAAAAATAGTCAACTTATATCTCTAGCCATTCACGTCGAAAGACTTATCGTCAATTTGACTCACGTCTGTTTCAGTATTTTAAGTACTTACTTCAAGTCCAAAAAGTATCACCTAGAACAGGCCCTATCCATATTTCGTCCTCAGGTCGAAATGTGTCTTGGGCTTCTGAATATACCATACCCGAATTCACCAAGCACGGATAGGTCCCGATGCGTAAACTGTGAAAAACCATCGCGGTCACCCACAGAACGGAGAGTAATGTTCGTGGATGTTATATGCTATAAATACCCGTGCAAAATCGCAGGCGTGTACAGTTTATTAGATTTCCCGGAATCGTAATACATTATTATTTATCGGATTACTTGCATCGAGCAAATTCAGATGATAAATACCTGACGCTGATTGCAAACGTAAAATTACGAGTCTTGGACGTTACACACCTTTTGATCCCCTACGCTGGGAACCAAGAATAGCAAAAAAAAACTTGTAGAATGCTATTATTGACATCTATCGTCTTATTATTAAAAGCTGCATAGTAACTAAACGTAGAAACCGGTCTAGAGACGTTCAGAACAAAGCTTTACTTATTCATACATGTATTAATATTGCAGTAACAATAATAGCTCATGGTTTCCCAGCCAGTTTCGTGGTACATAACAATCAAAGATACCTGAAAGAAACAAAAAAGAAACATGGAAAAAATAAAACAATGGGGAACGCCTACGTCCATTTTCTAGACTTCCTACGTACGTACAACCCACTCGTAGGCTTGTTCGGGAATACGAACTTACATCATATTCTACAGAAATTGTACGTATGATTAGAAACTTCAGGAAACTAGGGCAAGACAAGACGTAGTTTTGAATTGCGGTGACGAACCACAGATTGCACTATATTCTAGTAAGTTTAAAGCACTTTTCTTGCTTGCCACTATCAAATAAACGCTACTATTCAATGAAAAAAGAAAGAAAAAAACGTTTATTTGCGGTAAATATGACGCAAAAAAAAAGTTTCAAATACGAAAATGAGAAAAGGTTGTGGGAAACATGCATCACATCCACGCAAATCGGCTATCGCTCAGTATTATGCTACGACCCTATGCAAGACAGAGCCCCAGCTCTGGTTTTCAGCGCAAATACTTTATTCCTACTTTTCTACTATCCGCAGTGAAAATACGGTTGGCCTACATTTTGTTTTCACTGAAACAAAACATGCTGGATTCGTGAAATATAATAGCTCTGCTTTTACGCTGGACGAAATAAAACCAGTCCCTCCTTGGATCTAAAGGAAATTTGCGAAACCAACAACGCTCTAATTAAACTTTCTGAAAAATTGTTATTTATAACCAAATTGTGTGAGTAATGAGCTTTTTAATACCACCACCTTGGATAGTTACTGCATCATCTAAGAAAATACTGAAAAAGTAAAACTCATTCTGTCGCCCCAACTAAGCCGTCGCAGTAAATAATTTGCACATTATCTTGGCACCTCCATGGGAGATAAATAGATACTATACTAATTGTTTTCAAGCACAATTCACGTCTCTAATTATCATTCTTGTTATTAATTGTCTCAACTTTACAATCAACAATAATACATGGCAATTTCAAAGAACCGTTGTTACAATCCCTACCCACCTATCTAAACATAGCTAAATTCGCCCTTCTATAGACTTAATTTTGGCATATATTTCATCATTATCTACCCCTTTCCAAATTTCCTCAAGCGAGAACTGGCGCCAAAGCAACAAGATTTTTATATGGAAGCTGTAGTTGTTTGCCCCGGAAAAACAAATATCTGCCATACATCACAGTGTAACGTCGAGACTCATGGCTCTCCAATACTGAACATTCCTCTTTGTACTGTTTATTCACGGTCCTACGAGAAATGTAGCACTCGCTTTGATGAATTTATTAAGGTTGGAATACTAATTAGAAAGAAGACATTTTAAGCTCGGTAGAATTAGAGCTTTAACAGAGGTTTGGGTTTTTAATCAACTCAGTAGTACATTACTGGATTTAAGCCTCTTCCACAGTCGCGGAATAATTCATGTCATCATTATTGGCAAACTGTTAAAAAAAAAAATCTTTATCCAAAAAAAAAAACAATCGACTTCCAAAAAAACACTTCAAAGTAAAAAATAACTTTCATTTCGGCAGTCGGTGTCTTTGGCTCTTCTCCATAGGAAACGATCAATTGGAACCGTGCACCTAGCTTCTAATGTTTTATAAGTGCTCATGTAGGTTTATGTGAAATAAAAATATTTTGAATTTTCGTTTTTTGCCACCGACTTTCGAAATTAAAGTAATTTTTCACTTTGTAGGGTTTTTTTGGAAGCCGGTTATTTTGTTTTTTGAAGAACTTTTTATTTTTCTCTTTTTAGTTGTGGTACCTACCTCGCACAAATTCGAATACTACCTGTTTTGTAAATAACAGTCACAGGAACTTATCATATCATCCACATACTAAGTGGGAAAAAATACGTATTATTGAAGCTAACTCAAAATCTATCCAAACAAAGTTAACCTTGAGAGCATACGTTTACAAACAAAAAAAGAATTTTCAAAACCGGTCCACAATTGACAGAGAAATGGGCGGACATACATAAAAAAACAAACATACGCTACGAACATATAACCTCCTCCTTTTTGGAAGTTGGCTAATAAAGAGTGCCGACAGAAGCGAAAACTTGAAAAAAAAAAAAATGGCACCGCGATAATCCACGCGTTGATGTCTTTTTATTGGTCAAAAGCTGGTGTCATCACAGTGTCGCGAAATCAATGGTTTAGTCCCATCTCAAAAATGCCCAACGCGCCTAAAGAAGTTTTCATTTCAAAAAAATTTAATTGATTTTACACTATTTCTCGATGCTCTCATTTATACAAAACAGCGTTTTTTTTTTATCCCAACAATGGGACCCCATTAACAATTTAAGCTGCCTCGGCAATATGACGACAGAATTCATCTCTGACTGCTGGTTTCAACTCGAAACTAAACGAATTAAAACGTATTGTCTCACTAACTGGTTCAGATTTCTGGCGCATAAAAGCTCTCGAAAAGGATTAAAAAGAGTCAGGAATTCATTATTCTCTTTTTGTTCGAGTTAATAGTAGTTCCGAGCCATTCCCGCTTCGAACAATATGGGAGAGAGTTTTCAAAAGAATCATTTTAATTACCCCACAAAGTACAGTAATGGGGAGTTTCATTATAAACTCTAATTCCATAAATATACATAGTCGGTTCTTTCATATTTTATAATCTGTTATGGACAGTTGGAGGGTATTAAGTCCCCGCCCCCACGCGTCCCAAAAAATATAAACATTTGGGAGTTCCTAAACGATGTGCTTCGGCTTCGAACTCAATTTATGGACGTATAAAGTTATTTAATGTTACCGTTTATTTATTAAAATCAAGATCTGTTGAGATGGTTTGATTTAGTATCTTAATTTTACCCTTTCTTGTTTATTTATCCGTGATTAACCGCTACACTTGTACTTGCATGCAATGCACTCTACTGCAATGCTCGAAACTTTTGCACTTAGCAGTTTCTATACTAAATGAAGAAAGGCAGCACTGAAATAAGTCAACCACAACTAGATTAGTTGACATCATTTAGCATTACCCCAAGCTCGGACTCACTCAAAACTTTAGTATCACAACATCGTTTCGCGGCAAACCACCACTTGCACTAAACTTTCGTCCTAGCGGCGCACGCGCACCGGCATCCCATCAACCGTAACCGGTTCTGAGCATTTCACCCGTCTAGTCCGCCTACGTTGGACGTTACTTTATAAAGCTTTTGAAGCTTACACTTACCAAGTTAGTCAAGTTACCATTCTTGTGATTAAACTTTAATGCCAGTTTGAGATTTGAGTTGGTTAGTGTTCAATTGGGTTTGATTGTTGTGGAGAAAACAGATTTGTTGATGTTTCTTCGTTGAGAATTTAACAGGATTATCTGTAAATTGCTTAACTGTTGTGATTTCTTGTACTGATTGGTCGTTTAATGCCACTACTGGAGATTGGTTATCAGGTCTAGTAGGGGTAGCTTATCGGCAATTCTTTTCTTCTCTCTCTCTCACTCTTCATTTAGCAACTATAGGTTTACTAATTACTTGTAGAATAGAAAACACTTAATCACGAACAGCTACAATAATCTTGGTCTTAAAACTTAGTTAGTTTTGTCATAACAAACACGCTTGAAAAATAGTTCGGTGACCGCATTTTGTTGTGATAACTGCAACAAGCGATGCTACTATGCAACCCAGCCTTGTGATATAATCCCTTGGCCGCCTTTTACGACACGATCCTATTACCGAGTGCAAAAATAGAACCAACACATTCCCACACAAGATTTATAAAAAGACAAATGGATGTAAACATCCATTTGTCTTTTTATAAATCTTGTTATAAATTAGCCGTAAACGGCTAATTTAAAATAAGCGTCATCTCGTAAACTAGTTGGTATATAAAATTACATATTATTCGACATGATTAGCCGGTGCTTATGTGACTCACAGACCACAGTCCCAAGCCCAAGACCTGTCTACCCACGCGGTGTTGCTAAGATGGCTGATGGCTATTTGCATAATACTTGTTATGTTCGTCAAATCCTTTTTTAGTAAACGGATGAATATTGTAAATAAGATTAGGAAGACCGTCTTTCTGTATTTGTGTACGCTTTCTCCTGTTTGTTGTTTGTTGATGTCAACATTTAAAGATACTAATGAAAGAGGAAGATTTTTGAATGACCCATCAACATTCTTTATTTAGAGTGTGTAGCAGATAAAATCAGTCATAAATGCATGCCATAGAATTCCATTCTATAAGTTCTTTCAAAATCTTGCATCCACAAAAACAGCGGCCCAGCATCCAAAAAACTCCCAATAAATAAACCACTTAGTCCGCAACGTGACATTCCAATCCAACTTTATTGTTCCCGGTTAAAGGCTACGCTCAATCATCAGGATGAATCCATAAAATAAAACAGGGACACCATCGGTGACACAGAGGCGTTAGGAAATGGAGTGCTTCGTGCCGATAAATACTGCGAAACATATCTGCGAAAATAGACCTGATAAAATTGGATCGTAATCCAACGGGAAGTGATTTTTTGTTACCACGTGGAGGCTCCTAGATACCACGGTAAGATAAATATATGCGTATGAGCACTCCGTTCGCTTTTTACTCCATGACCAGTGACGTGACTGCACACACCCAATAGCCCTTAAAGCGAAAGGGCTTGACGCGACACGGACATCCACCATAAGCCCATAATGGATGTCATTTGGAATCAAATTAACTGGGTCGAGTCGAGTGTGAACCATTAAACGAAATAGTTTCTTGTTAATTTAGATTAACAAATGAGTCGAAAGTTTAAACGAGCTTGCGAAAAGCTGTAAATGTCAGGAAGACGCGCTAACCGAACTATTCTTACAAATGTAACACAAATTCTTGGAAAACTACTACATTGGTATGAAACAGAATGGAACTCGCGAGTGTAAATAAACAGTTGCAAAATGTATTTATAAGTACTTTCCTTAACATTACTAAGAACTTGCCGGATCTTCTCAAAGGGAACAATCTTCATTCTTGAAGTCGCAAATTGGCAATTATTCACCTACCTACGACAAATTATTTATCAGGGCGGTCTTACCTACCTACTTAAAACGAGATGAGTAAGTGTATGTTCCTAATCATTTATTAATAACGCGGAATTAACACTAATTAGCGGTTGCAAAATCAAGATGTCAAAGTAAATTCTTTGCCACAGCAGTAAACAAATGTGATGTCAGACGACCTTGGCTTCCAACCTTCATGGCATGTAGCAAAAAAAAAACATTTAAGCTCAATCAATATCAATCACTGAGGAGTATTCTAATGCGTTGGCCGGTAGCTTAATGGCGGTTAAGGCGGTAATTACAGAGATGGGCGATAGAGGTCGCCTTTCGAAGTTCAAATTCCACCCTGTTTATGTATTCTGCCCCACTCCCGATTAAAACATGTTTAGTTTTAATTTATATGGGTTATTGTGACCTCTGCGTACCTACCCTTGTGCACCAAGTTGAGTTATGCAAATAAAACAGACCTAACGTAATTTTTTTTAGTACACTTGACACATGATCGAGAAAAAGTTATTTTCACGTCCATTTCACCTAGCTTTGTAAACGGACGGATGCTCCATGTCCTAGGCCAGCTCCATTTACGCCATGATCCGGATCCAGTTTCAACTGGTCCTTTTCGAGCCATAGATCCACTTCTGGCTGTGCGCACCCAGTTAGGTGCAGCATCATCTTCTTTTACAATGGACGTAGGTACAATCGTTTAAATGCTTCTGTAGACCTTAAAATAAAACTACCAGCTAACCAAATTAAACTTTATCTGAACTAACTAAACAAAGCACTATAATGAAAATTATAGATGACGTTCTAATCTTTTACAATTATATCTGAAACCGCAATGAGCATAGTACTCCAAGAGCTATGACATCATTTCTATTACTTTAGTCTATTTCACATCAAAACTGATAGAGAGACAAGTTATGTTTTGATCATGTGACACGCGACATCAATACATTATAACTCGTAATTCAATTTACAAACACATCATTCATACATACTATGAATTATTTATTTGGGTGACAAGCCTTAGAAGAACAGATAAGAAAGAATATATCTTTTTATATGAAGCTTGAGACTTAGTTGAAGTAACTGTAGGTAATCGCTCGGTGTGGTAATAATCTGTGATACTGACGCAGGTTTCTTCGGAATTCTAAATGCCTATCGATTCATATCATGAGTGTACCTTCCATGTATATATAGCGCTGTAAGAATATGCATATTATATTGGAAAACCTTGACCCGCTGTGTGTCACAAAATTAATGCACGGTATATATATATGAGTCACGCAAACTGTAATTATAATTAACGTCCATGTTTTAATGAATGGTATTCATTATAGCGTGCATTAATTTTCGCCATAAAACCATACCTAATAGAAGTTGTGAATATTTCCATAGACGTCCCGACGAAAATCATTAGGAAAGATATGAATCAATCTCGAATTATAAATCCAAAGAACTTTGTAATACTTTTCATATTAGATTCAGCAGTTTCAACGTTTCTTCCCATTGACTCATAAGATTACCTGAAATAACAACCCTTAATGTCATTCAATAGCTGTCGAATCGATCGCTCTGTGTAAGCAGCGTGCAGTGTTGCTTTCCTTCATACTGTCCAGACCAACTGCCAATTCATCGCGACCTCACGATGAAACTCTCCAATATTTGTAAATGAAACAGTAATTTTGCTAAGAATATTCTTGGACACTCGTTTAATCTACATAGCCATCGCGAAAGTTTTCAAATTAAAAGGAATCTATCATCCACGTCAAATCCATCGTGAACGTCTATGAAGCACTTAAAAGCTCTTAACGAAAACAATCACTTTCAAGCCCACACAATATTGTAAATACTTGCATAACTTTCACTTTAGCAACTTTAATTAAATATAAAATCTTTAATTAATGCTCGACCAACGCTTATGTACAGTTACTATATGATAAAACAAACAATGGGTACGAGGGTATTGAAGAGGAAATGTCATGTAAACTGTGGGTAGTCTACGATACGGTACAGCACTGTCACATGTCACTTTAGTTGGTAACTGTACTCCATACCTTTCCTTACAATGATAGTGGTCGAGAACAGTCGCATGGATGGCTTGTCACCTAATATGGCGGTATAATTTTGCAATAACGCAGCGTCTAAGGTGCGAGAGCGATGCCACGCGAAGAATAATTCATGAGCTTTTCTTAATTTCAATAAATCTGTCTCGTCAACGCGATATATGAACTTTCGAGGATGATTCTACGTATTTGCATACGTTTCTTATTCACGACGTAAGGAAACCACTTCAATCTCCTGGGGGTTATTTACTGTTTTACCTTTTGTTGACAATGCTTCTGGCTTTTTTATTTACCAAAGGGTCGTGAACACAATATTTGCCTTAAAAACCAGTATTTATGATCGTTTTTATTTATTTATTGAACTCAAACATAATATCAACAATGGTTTTAGCGAAGCGAGAAAGTTTTCCATTCCGGAACGAGCTGATTGAATTACAATAAACCATTACGGTTATAAAATATGGAGTGGAACATACAAGAGTGATTAGAAACAATTAGTCCTTCCAACGCTTGCGGTAAGTAATTGAAATTCAATTAAGATCTAAGTTTACATGTTTCTGCCATTAGGTTGATGACAAAGGATGAAGCTATAAGTATATCTATTTGAAGGATAAACGCTGCGATCCATATATCTTCATTAAAAATTCTGCGGTCATCGACTAGCAATTGCAAGCATGATCTCCTTTTCTGGAAAAGCTTACGTCTACTGCGATGGCTGATTGATTGATGGCTGGCAAGAAAAATAACTCTTGATTAGCTATGTTAAGTGCCGATCAGCCGATGCTGGACTAGACTAGACTACAACGTAATGTCTAGTGAAGTGAATCACGCACTGTTATTATACTTTGAGAAGGCGAAAGTGATCAGCGAAAGTGCTTCACCTTTTTTGTGCACTACAAGATTCCAAGCGTTCAACAGACAAATTATAAAAAGGTCGAATTTCACTGACATTTCTTTTTAAACGAACCACATGTTAACCCGTCATGCGTCAGTTTCATACGTTTTAATATTTATTGCCCTTTAAAAAGTAATTTGTTTGGTTTTTGTTTATGGCAGTAAACAATTTTGCGGTGTGCAAGTATGTAATTCTTTGAAACATTTTGTTGTCACGCATGTCAGGACCGCGTGTCACGTGAAACTGTCACTGACAGTCCTAGTGGATTAATTACATTTGTTTCGCGTTTCCATTAGGTTTAACATGTTTTTGTAATTACGTTACACACCAATTCACATCAGCAAAGTAATTGTGAAGTGGTGCAAAAATACTGGACGGAAATCAAGACTCTGGGGAAAATGGTAAAGAAAGACTTTTCATAAATCATACAGGACGCCAACATAAATTCTATTATTCAACTACTGGAACAGTTAGGTAACCCGTACGAGGACATTTACGATACCAACCGAGAGATAAGTTAAACACATTTTGTTTTTACTTTAATCTTTCATACTACCATCGTCGTTCTAACAAAAGAAAAAACGTAAACGTATTATACAACTAAGTCCCCCGCCGCGTGTCTGTCTATCTGAACGCGATAAACTCAAAAACTACCGAACGGATTTTCAAACGGTTTTCACCAATGGACGATTCATGAGGAAGGTTTTGGTGTATAATTCTTTAAGGTTTTGTGTAAATTGGCTGAAATATGACGATTATTGTTGAAGATGTTGGAAAAATCATGCCGACTGAGGGAGTTTTACTGGCGTGCGCCGCGTAAACCTCTCTCTCTCTTTCTGGCTATGTATCCAACATGGTGGTGGGGTTAACCTTCCTGGTCTTTCTATTCCACTTCGCTCTATCCTCGACATCGTCTTCGGTGACCTGACACTCTTTCATGTCCTTTAGCACTACAGCCTTCCACCTTGTTTTGGGTCTGCCTCTGGGTCTTGGACTAAGAATGGAAAATTGAAGCGCCAAATTCCCTACGTATTCAGGCGGCCTTCCTTTCACGTGACCATACCATAGCAGCCTAATCTCTTGCGTCTTATCGGCGATATCACATACGTCCAGGCTTCCTCGGACGTACTCGTTACGAATTTTATCAAGCCTGGTAACGCCACACATCCACCTCAACATAAACCGTAAACCGTGAGATATAAATAAAATTTATGTTCTACAAGATTGTACATCCTAAAAAGTTAAAAAAAGTCCACGATGGCATATGTCTATCTTCTAAGGATGACCCACAATAAGCATTTTTAACTTTCAGAATTTGTAATTTTTGACCGGTATTATAATTATCTTTATTCAATCAAATATGTTATTTAAATTAGGCATTTAATTTAGATTAAAATATGCCTTGACATCATATCATTAAAATAAATACTTTAAAACATATCACAGATTCAAAATTACACGTAACAAAGTAATTATGGTTGACGACAACGCGGGCGCAGCAGTAGGAGTCAATGACCTTTTCTTGGACTGTTAGGTTTAAAATCCCGGTAGTACGATACCGTGGGATATTTTCCGACATACACGCGGGCGAAACCGCGGATAAAAGCTAGTTGTCCATAAGTAAGAGATAGTAGTTCACTGTTGACAGCTGATTTCTGGTTTAGATAATGCAATGTAAGACAATAAAGAGAAAGGACCTAATGACCAACATGAAAGTGCAAACCATGGATCGCAGTAACAATTTATCATGTTTATCTGATGGCTAGACAACTCCTTGTTAATGAAACATGGTGTTACAGAGAAAGTAAGGTACAGACGTCATATCAACTTGAATTGTTACGTCGTATTGTAAATTATAATCGCCATGATTATCCTGTCAGTCTTGTTGATGTTAATTTCGGCGGAGAAAAAATTGAAGCCTCAAAATGATTAATTATACCAATTACGAATACACCATACAATATACCACAAATTATTCAGTAGCAAGAGTTATAATAAGAGTTATCAAACCAATGATTGGGTACCAGATTGAGTTAGCATCAGCTGGTTTGGTTATCAGTAATTAAAAATTATGACTGAGTAATTTGCTGTTAAATCAAACCTCTTCCTAATTATTAAATTAAAACAGTTGTAAGTTATTCCCACAAAGACTTCCAGTAATCCCAGATCCATAAACAATTTTGACCTAGCCCAGAACATCCTGTCCCTTTGCCTTATAAATGGCAAGCTTCTTATCAATATGCAGTGGAAAGCGATCGCCGATGCAGTTTGCATGACAATGTACCACCCGCACTGCACGCGTGAACGTCGCTTAATAACAGGGTTAGTTTGTGACGTCAGAGATTAACGAGGGCACGGGGATCCGGAGAACATGTTTTGTCGAAATGCCTTTTGTGAGGAATGTTGTGGTGTTGAAGGAATGAATGAAATGCACCAACCCCAGCGTGGTTTAGACGACAAAAAATAAAAAGAAAACACAAAATTAAAAATATTTTATTTCACATGAACCTGCAAGAGCACTTATGAAACGTCACAAGCTAGGTGCACGATTCCAATTGGTTGCTAAAACGAATTAACCCCAAGATTTCCACTAGCCCCTGGTGCCTCTTGCTTCATGGGGCTACAGAGGCCATTGCATGTCAAGGAGTAGACCAGGGTCGCGGTAATGGTAGGGAAGACGTGCCCTCAGGATATGGAAGGATTTTCGAGCCGTACCGGATATGCATCCTTGTGTTAGTCAAAAAGTCGTCGCTGGATTATCAAACTAAATCATCTAGGTACAACAGAGACCAGTAAAATGTACGACCTAGACAGTTTTTACCTGTACGCAGTTTCGTAACGTTAACCTATAAACATTTTGAACGAGCAATTTCTTCAAGAAACCGCGCATGGCCTGCGTGAGCGCATCGTCCTACATACGCGAGTCGACGCGCGTGTTCTGTGAGCATTGCCATAAAAGATCGTTGTTCATACTGTTTCGTCTCAACACGCATTAGTAAAAAATGGTCAACAGACTAACAGTCAACGGAACTTAACTGCCGAACGTTAGAGTTAATTAAGAAACAAATAAATTTTGTAACATCAAATACTTATAACGCTCCCAAAACACAAAGAGTAGTAAGGATCAAATCGAGTATACATTTATAAATTATATTTAAAAAAATACTAGGTAGGTTTCTATGTAAAAAATAACATGTAAGTCCATTGTGAATTGTATGAACACCAGTATATGCCAAACAGCAATACATAATAAAAGGAACGTCAAAATAACACACTAATTTTAGGTTAATGCTCACGAAAAGCGATTCGAAAGGTGACCTAACCCTAACTTTCGGAACAGAAAAACACTCTGGCAAAAACACAAATAGCAATAAATAACTCCGAACTGCCAAAGCCGAGCAGTTTCTTTCACCCACCATAAACAGAATGCTGCAGACACAACAATATAATATGTATATACGTAAAAAAGTACCATATTTCTCAAACTGAAACGTTACCCGAAGTGTTATTAAATCCGGATTAATCGTAAATCCTAATTCATAATTCCCCTAATGACCAGCCAACGGATTCTGAGAATTAAAACACCTAAAATGTTGTAGAAATCGTATTTTTGTTCTGAGTTTTACCAGAACGTGTAAAATGGTAGTTCGGAGGACTTAGTTTTACTAAGATGCTGAATAACGATCGATTCAACGATATTTTAATGGCAAAATTTAATAAGTTCAGAGAGAACCTTGACACTTCTGCTCTTGCGTCTTCAACGGAGATTTATTTCAGTCTAGACTTTTAGTAGCAGTAAACCTGTTTTATATGTACTTCGAAATATAGAATAAGTACTAAAGCTTTTGTTTTGGAAATGCGAGTTGAGTGAGGGGAGTACTGAGTGAGTAATGTCACATCATGACGGCCATATGTCCAAAGAAATATTTCCAGCACAACGTGTGGGAAATAAAAATAGGAAAAAACGCACGTGATATATGTCTGATGGACGAAGTACAAAGAACTGGCAAGGCTATTAATTATGTGAAAAATATTCCCCTCCCTTTGTCTCGAACACGCTATTTTTCTAAATATTAAATTATCTTTACTAACGTTTTATCATACGTAAGGAAGCTTGACATAATCCTTTAGTTTCATAATTTATGATAGAGGAAGGCAATGTAAGTCCCCACCATGGACTACACGTGTCTGACCCACTTACGTCAGAAAACATGATATATTTTTGTAATGAAGTTTGGAATGCTACGTCTCTCAGAAATTCGACAGTTCAAAGCAATTTAATTAGAAGTTCTTGCGCAAAATGTCTGGTCCTTCCTACCCGAAAATACGAAAATCTGGAGCTATCTAATCAAAATTTATTTGCATTACTCGCCTTTTGTAATGAGTACTTGACCTAGAGGCTACATATCATAACAAGAGGAAAAATAATAAAAGTGTTTGTTTTCCAGGTTTATCTACTATAATATTCCGAATTCCCGAACTGAACAACCAAATAGCATGAATAGAAAGCAATGGGTATTGATTTTACCTTGGGATAAAGATACCGTAACATAATGAATACAAAGGATACCTAGAGGAATTTTATTGGCTTTTATAGTGTTGACGGCTCTATTTTATTAGCATTCAACGTTAAAGATGTAAATAATACAGCAAAGATGAAAGGTAAATCAATTATCTGGCTTTCTAAAAAACATAAATGAAAATGTTTTAAGAAATGCCTTAGCTCGACCTATCAATCAACGAAAAAACGTTGCAAAACTTTGCAATAAACTCAGCCAAACGAACTGCAGTTATTGAAAACTAGCTGACAGACGGTTGACAGACAACATAAATCAAATCTGCGGAGCTTTCTTGAACACTATCGACTGCAGGCCTCAGGCCTCTTGAAAATTAGGCCTAGTCTAGCTACAAAGCGGTCGAGCGCAGCTGCCATCTTCGAAGGCCGAGATGAAAATGTAGGTTAAAAGTAGTTTTATATCTTTACATCTATCTAAGGAAAAGCTACATAGCTTATACGAAACATTTCAGAATAGAATAGAATGCACTGATAATATCATCAATGTAAGCTTACACAATGTTTAGGCATTTATAGAATAGAACAATAATTATCTGGGTCTTCCCACGGCTGCCGTCCATTCCCCTTTAGTGACCCTGCCAATTACAATGGGAATTGTGAATGGTTTTAATTTTAGATATGCATACATATCTGATGTTCTACACAGCCTTAATTAAGATGGCTCGTGTTGTAATTGCATTAAGAATAAATAAATATTCAATGACTAGAAAATCGTCGAACTAAGAAATAGAATTCTTGCGTGTGCGTAACTCGGAAGCGAAAATTCATCTAGATGAGGTAAACGCTGCCGTGAGCCTATATTTACTCTCTATTGTTAGAAGTGAAGTATTCTGCTGACTAAGACCAGACACCTGCCGGACGTGGGAACCCGATACAATGTAACACAAATTCGAGACAGGACGAGAAAGTGCAAATAATAGCTACGCTATTAAAATAATAGCTACGCTAATATATTGTGTAGATCTATGGAAAAATGCGTGCATTAGTGCTGCAATTCAGAATAAAAAACCATTTAAACTCATTTTCTATACCTAAATAAAGTGTAATTTAGTAAGGGAAAGTGGTGAATGAGTTTAAGGGACATGAATTTTTTAACAGATATGGTTTGGTAAATGTGAATAGCAGTAAAAAACGATATGGAAAAAAATGTAGAGCTTCCGAATTCACACGTTGCTTTCATCGCCCCAGTTGTACAAGATGTCATTTGACCCAATAAATCCCATGACAAACGTTCGGTAAATAATAGCGTGCGTGCGATAGACCGTGACGACATATATTCAATATTCGATTCTTTTGCATGGACCATGGAACAATGAAGACTGCATGCAATTGTCGCAGCTGTCACGCTACGGTACGCCACATATTATGTGAAATTAAAACTAGCATCATAGATGATGCGGTGTTGCCAGTCTTGCATATTAATATTAAATTTCCCTATGCTGATTATGGTAATAAATCCGAGTGTGGCGCACAAATTAAGAATTTCTCCGCGTGGAATTAAAAACGCGCTTGCTGTAACCAAGTAATGGTAAATTGAATAAAAAGCTTCAACATGGCTTTTACCAATGCAGTTTTTGATTTAGTAAATCTTTATACATACTTGTGAGGAACAGATAAAGATAGACCTATATCTGTGTTGTGAGGTATATCAAATCTGAGTTATCTATCAATTTATGTCATCAAAAAGATCACAGAAAATAATAGGTCTTGCCGTTCTGCCGTACTGGCTATTTCAAGTCCAATATTTTTCTTTTTTCGCTAAGAACTCTAAGTTCAAATTATTTTTATTCTTAAAAATGGAATACTTTTTCGAAAACTATTCATTTGTTAGCGTTCTGTTTTCATCGCATTTGTACGTTTTTCGTCACCATGGATACGTTAAAATTTTTAGTGATTATGGAGTATGAGTACCGTCGTGGCAGTAAAGCGGCAGAAGCGGAACGCAACATCAACGACGTATACGGAGCGAACACTACGAACGATCGTACCACCCTTTATTGGTTTGCCCGCTTCCGTTCTGGAAATTTTGACCTAAGAAATGAACCCCGTGGTCGACCGAAAACTTAGTCAGCAATGAAGAATTAAAGGCGATTGTGCTAGCTGATGATTCTCAATCTACAGCTGAATAAGCACCAGCTTTCGATGTTAGCATCAAAACAATATTGGTCCATTTGCGTCGAATTGGCAAGGTAAAAAAGCTTGACTAATGGGTGTGCCCCACAAATTGAATGATCGCCAGCGCGAAGCTCGCGTCGAGTTGAGCCTTGCACTGCTCAATAGGCACACAAACGAAGGCATATTGAATCGCATTGTTACTTGCGACGAAAAATGGATGCTGTTCGACAATCGCAACCGCTCAGCAAGTAGGTTAGATCCTGGTTCAGCACCTAAACAATGCTCCAAACGAAAACTGACCCCTAAAAAAGTGATGGTCACTGTTTGTTGGTCTAGCGCCGCTGTCATTCATCACAGCTTATTACCAAACGGGATAAGCATTACTAGATGTGTACTGTGAAGAACTTAACATAATGATGGAGAAGCTCGCACATCTCCAACTAGCTTTGGTCAATCGTTCGGCTCCGCTGCTCCTGCACGACAACGCGCGACCTCATACTGCACAGCAGACGGTCTCCAAGTTACAAGAGCTGGGGTTGGAAGTTCTCCGTCATCCACCGTACTCACCAGACCCAGTCCCTACAGACTTCTACTTTTTCCAGAATTTGGATAACTTCTTGGCAGGGAAAAAATTCAATAACCGAAACGCAGTTCAAAATGCCTTAGAATTTGTTGCCTCCCGTCCAGCAGACTTTTTCAAAAAGGGCATCAATAAGCTACCACTACGTTGGCCAAAATGCATTAATTGCATGGGTTGATTAATAAAAATACTTTGATTAATAAAAATAAAAAATGTAGAGAAACAAGGGCGTTAACTTATTGTAAAAACGGCAATTTCATAGGTAAAAGACCTAATATCAAGCTTCAACTGTAGCAAAATGCTTTAAAATCAAAACCATTACAGAGATTATCTCGTTAGATCTCCTTTCCCAGTTTATACTTGATTCGAACCCATTATTTTATTACGTAAACAAAAGTTTACATAGAAAAATCTTCTGTTTGGTAGTACAATTCACTACTTTAACATGTAAAACCCGTATCATAATGCCATTATGTTACGGTGTCCGCCGAAACAACCGGTTATGTTAAACTGTTTACATCATTCGCTCGAAATACATATTGTTATGCCATACAAAACTGTACCTATGTGTTCATTCCGCTTTCTTTAATACTATGATGGCGAACTGCTCTTTTCCTCCTGCACGCGTAGCATGTTAACCATAGAAACGGGTTTTCTACGAGTTTTGTCGACGGAAGAATAAACAAAATGACAGATTGTTATTGCTTATCTTGTCATTTTGTCCATTCTTCCGTCAACAAAACCCGTTTCTATTGTGGTCATGCTAAGCGTGCTGTATGTTTAAAAGCTTGAGGAAATTTACTACTTGGCAATTGTACACCGATGGAGCTGTTGGATTGTGCCTACAGAACAAGTGGGCGACCTTGTCGATTATCTTAATTTATTCAAATATGCATTCGTACTCAGGACAAAAAAAAAAACGTATTCGATAAACGGAGTAGGTATGAACTGATCAAATTCTTTGAAAAAAGCACGAGCTGGAATATTCTCTTTACACAGTTGACATCGCATTTACAATATCTCTTGTGTGATGGGTCACACATGAGATATTGTAAATGCGATCTAATAATATTGAATGTACCTAAATAACATAAATATGGGTATTTACGTTATTTAGGTACATTCAATATTATTAGATGCCAAAAATATTTTACAAGTTCATCCATTTGGTAGGCAAGCATTTATAAGTTCTAAATGTGTATTGCATCACAAGTTTATTTGCGGACTTGACACGGCCGAAATGTTACTGATTGAGCTGCGCGGACGCTGCATCAATGACATCACTGTTTATAGGATAGGAATATAGGAAATTAAAATATGATTAATAGCTGATAAGCAACCTAGGAGAATACGTTTATGATGAACCTTTCACTACCTACCGCTAATCCTCTCTCCTAATAAAAAATACCTACAATGACTGGATACCTATAACACAGAAGGATCTTCTAAGTACAAATTTAATAAAAATGACAATAAACAAGTATTATTACAGCCAAAATTGATTAGACTTGAACATTTATGCACATAGAGTAACTAACAGCATCCCAGTATCATAATATCCGATCGTTGATTCTGATACTATGCGACGTGCATATATGTATGAGGTACTGAATTATTATCGGATAACACTTATCCAATAACAGGGATGATGTTCATAAAATGATGCTTTAGAAGAAGAAAATGATACAAACTAGTTTCAGTAGCATCTATGTAAAGTCGCTGAATTTCAGTCTTAAACTGAAGTTATTGTTTTCAGAGAAGTGATAATGTGTTTGGTATTGCTAGAAGGCTACGTTTAATAAAATTTTATAGGTAGTGATTTTGAAACCCCAGATCTGATTCGGAGACAGGGACTTGCGATTGGGACTAATAAAACAAATTACCAAATTGTGCAGTAAACGAGGTCCTGGCAACAGGATGAAATAGTTTTTCTTATGATCGAGCACACGATGGGGTCGATGTATTGTCCTCCCACTCCGGTGGTTTTCGTTAATTTCCGGCCAAATCTAAAGTAATTTATTGTGAATAACTGTCTCATTCCCTGTGAGTTACCCCTCTCGTTTCAATGACTGCATTGTTAATGGTGACGGCTCACCGCAGTGAGATTTTTTCAAATTAAAATGCATTCTGCTTCATTGTTATGCAAATTGAGTCCCGGAGCTTTAATTCTATTCGAGATTGCCACGATACTAATTGATCTGAATGCAGTAGCTTTCGTGCTTCGTGTCCAAACATGATTTTCTATTATTAGTGGTGTCATATTTATTTCAACTCAATGATCACACTAAACTACAAATTGCATGTACGATCACGAACGTGCATGTGTTATAAATATCGTACATATAATAAATACCGATCATGACACACAAAATATCAATAATGTGTAATCATTTATTCAAAACGTCAATAACGATAAACGATCTTATTCATCATGTGAAATCAAAAACAAAATAAAATAAAAAAACAATCAAAACAAAACCCAAGGTCGACCCTTGCGGTACACCACCAATGTTTTATATTTTCTTCTTATTGGATCTTCACGCATTCACGGACCATTTCTCTACATAAAAAGAGAGTAAGCAGCGAAGGCGACCAGGCGCTAAGGGTGAAAAAAAAAACAGACAAGTCTATTCAACGAAAATAAAGTCAGTCTTATGTCGATGGCTTCTATAAGTCGATAGTTTCTATTAAACGCCTCGTCCAAGTCAAAATATTATAATGAAGACGATATAAGACGGCGTCATGGCCGAATTTCGTAACGATGTAATTTTGGACATAGCATAAACTTTTTTTGCCGTTTACGAACTTGGTCTTGAAGCTCGTGTCACCTTCACAACACATTTATGGCATAATTTGATGTTGTTGTTGAAGGGCGACAATGCTGTTACAAATCATAATTTGCGGTTTTGCACACGCAAAGGGAGTGCCATCCATAAAATTTATTACGCAATTAGGGAGATTAAAATAAACGTTTACTTTTGCCCATCGAAACCTTAGCTTCCAAGTAATCTAGTAACAAATCGCCATCATAACAAAAATTATGTAGTACGCAATTGGACATATTCTATAACGATTAGCTCCGCTAAGAAAACAAACAGTGTGAAATCTCATGTGCGCGGCAACGGTAAAGTTCTATTAGCGGTGGCCGGAAAACATTACGTGACCGGTGCTACCAGTAGCCGTCTCAATGCACTCTCTGAGGATGACTTGGCTTGCAATATTAGCTTACACCGTCGCAGAGCAGCACTTCCGCAATACTGTGAAATGGGACTCAAATGAAAACGCCATCGCTGAAATAACAAATAATTTTAAAACGGCATCCGTTATTTGCTCAAATACCATTAAACGGGTAACAAAATTCATGATCTTTGATGCAAGGGATACGAGCTTATATTTATGTTCAATTTTATGACTGGTAAGAATTGATTAGTTCTCGCCTTGAAATAATGCGTTAGCTTGCGAATTCCTGCTAAAATTATTTCATACTTCCTAGTCAACATTATAGGATCTGTTAAATTAATTTTAGGATGGAAGCTTATGATGTCAGTCAGTAAGTGTACTTAGTATTGTGTTAATAACTATACATATAGTGATCATTTGATGGCAAATATCACCATCGCCAAGATATGAATTTGGTTATTATGACGACTGGTATATTCAAGTGCATATTACTCCTGAACGGAAATAATTCTTGGCACTGTTGTAACTAAAGTTACCATAACAAAACTGGGATCAGAAATATTTAACAATAAAATAAAACAAGTCTCTTCACTAAGGATGTTAAAAACTCAGTGGGTATACAAAAAAAAAAAACAATCTAGAGCGGTAATACCATGGGGCCGGTAACCATGGTGTATTGTTTTATTTCCACTTGGCTGGCCATCAGATGACGTCATGCACTGCCACCTTCCGCTGGATAAAGTGGAGACCACGGATGCGGTCAGTCACAGGCAGAGCATGGTTTTACATTAAGGATTTGTAATAGGTAGTAATTTACTGCTCTTTGTTTAGGAATGAAAAATATAGGTATTTGTTAGTGGTCTACGTTTCTATGGCAAGTTTCTTTTGGCAAAAGATTAATTTAGTCTTTCGGGGCTTGTGGCTAAATAATAACAGCCGCACGGGTCGATCGATCAGGATAAGCTACGCTTGCCGCGGTTGATCCGTGGATGGGTGACCATCTTTACACACGGAAAGTACGTTAAGCCGTTGGTCCCGGTTGTCATTCGTGGATCTTTGAGAGTCGTTAATGGTAGAAGCCTAAAAGTCTAACAACCAGTCTTACCGAGAGGTATCGTGTTACCTTGTTACTGGGTTGGGGAGGTCAGATAGGCAGTCGCTCCATGTAAAGTATTCAGCTGTATTCGGTTAGACTGGAAGCCGACCCCAACATAGTTGGGAAAAGGCTAGGCAGATGATGATGATAAATTTAGTCTTTTGGCACTTTTTTCTTACCTCAAAAGGTATAATTGAGTAGTTGGCCATGAACGATCCGGAGAGCTAACGCCCTCATTTGGCATTGCTCGCACTAATAGCAACCATCTGTTTAGCAAAGGACGCTCGACAGCTATATTGGTTAAAAATATAATTTGTACGAGTTCATTTTCTCTCTCCATTACATTAATTTCCATTCGTTTTATTGTCTACATAATTCTAGACTATACTAGGTGGATTTGATAGAGACATTAATGGGCAAGTAAACTTGATATAGGTAGAACTACGAAATTGGGATTGTACATAAAATGTCACTTCCAATAGTTTGAGCAGTTAACAGTTATTTATACCGCTATAAAGAAAGTACTTGATCGTTCTCGTATAAAGTAACATGAAACTATAGATGATGATCTAACAATATGGACGCCTCACCAATTAATATTAGTCACGTCTAAAATAGCCTGAAATACACTTCTCAGTAGTAATTAATAACGATAGCCAACTGCACAAAGAACGCGTTAAATCGATACTAGGTCAGTAGACAAACTATTTCCCTCGTGTAAAAATGTAAACAAAACGGTCGTAAAAGAAACGAAATTAGCCAGGCAGGCACCGCCATACTATTACAAACGAGACCAAGTTCTCAACTTGCTAACCCAAATGACTCGTGAAGAGTCGTGAAAACAAATGTGAATTTAAGGAAACCGGATTACGGTTGTTGGTAGACATAATAGTTCTTTCGGTTGAGCACTCGGTCACTTGAATGTATCTTTCGTAGTCACGCATACAGTTATATCACGACACGCTATTACACAAATTGTTAGAGAAGTTAGGATGGGTATATTTAGTTTTTCTTTTTCATCTTCAAATATGGGTGTGCGATGACCGATACAAGTAGCAGGTGATTAAGATCAAGTTATATCTAAAACAGTGGCATGTTTAGATAACACTACCAAAATAACCCTCCACTTATTGTGCACGCGTACGGGTATTGGTAACCGATCGATTATTTTCGACGTACTATAAGATACGTCATGGAATTTTTCCTTCGTTACAATTTTGCATGGAAGCTAACTGTCTGATTCATGTATAACGAGTTGTATCGAAGAAAGTTTTCTTTTATTGAAATCTACCTTCATTTAGAATACCATTGAATAATTCCACTAAGGGGGCAGCTGTCTCGGCATTTTTATAAATGTCATTTGTTAATCTGCTCTACCTTTTTACTTTCATTTAGTACTAAAATAACCTGCCGGCCAGCCGACAACAACAAAATGTCAGAGAACACTTTCACTCGAAGCGAATCATGTTAGATTATAGCATTGGACAGAGTATATGAAAACAAATAGATTAAAAGGCATAGACAAATCGTTCACTTGAATAGAAGACTTTATTGACTAATAATAAAAGCATTTACCAACACTGCGCAGTAACAAGAGAAAGTTAATGAAACAAAAAATCTCAGTCATTACTTTTATCTTTTAATCGTAAATGATAATTTTAATGTCTTGTGTACATTAACAGGTATCAGATAAGGTATTAACAAATTCATTAACCGCCAGATGACAGATAACATCCGATGCGCTCACGCAGTTTAATGTAGTAGTTTGTCAACAATGGCTCTAATATTGATGAGAGTGTTATATACTCGCTTCAATGGATCAATTGATAACTGCTCTACATCTCGGCCATACATTGTTGACTCCTTCGTTCAAGTGAAACTAGTATTCTTTATTTGTCGCAATTTCTTATTCATATCTTCTTAAGAATATTTCATTTACTACATTTACTTGATCACTAAATAATTCAGGTTTTATAACGGCTAAAGAAGGAATTTTGGAAAATCACTACGCGGAAGAAGTTGCAAGCGGAAGCTAGTTATTTAATTAAAATATCTCAGACATTTTTAATCACTAAGGAGCTACTAACGGTAGCTGCGTGGTTGATAAAGTGAACTTCATTGGCGCATTACAGAGGGGTGTCGTGAGCTCTAGTGGAATAATCCAATTCATTTACGGTACACTCTTCCTTTTCGCTGTGACGTATTTATTTATAAGCTCGCCAATATTCTACACAATTTTCAGTTCATGTTTGGTAAACAGCACTTTTACGATACAAAAGATAAATGTTGATCCTTTCTGTGAAACTTTAACCATCGTATGATGTACTCCGTAGTAAGGCTTCGTGGCTTCGAATTTCGTTGAACGAACTTTAATTTCACGTCCGTAGAGAACACATGCGAACCCAATTTCGCTACTTGCCACTTCAAAAGAGTAGCTATATGTACTGTTGCTGTATGGTACTTATAACAAAGAGAACACGAAACTACCGAGTTCACACCAACAGTTAACTGCATTAATCTTTTTCAGGCTAGTAGGCAATTTATGTTTTTGGCAACCTTTCTTTTGTGGCCTCCCCTGTATCGTCGGTTCCATATAAATTTTACGAACGCTACTATTCAAAATCAATTATGACAGCTCTACGGTTGTCGGTTACAGAGCTCGGGGATGGTACTTACGTTAAAATTCGATCCCTCCGGTCCCTCCACCCTCTCTAGGGATGACGTCATGTCAAGCGGAGAAACCTCTCAAGGTCGCTCGAATTGTTTTGATGCAATAAACGTCTTGCAAATGTTAAGGGGGAAAAAATCGGTCACATCACGTTTGCTGACATCTAAAATTGCTTTGGGTGGTTACTTCACAAAAGTCTTCTATAATGTACTCTAGAGGTCATTAATGTCTCCCAGCTATTTTGTGACTCAAATCATTGCATTGGATTGGATCGCCATTTAGTTACTAACTTCATGGTTCCATTATGGTTGGAATAACGATTTTTCTAGTGAATAAAACCGCAAGGTGGGTCGGGTCGGCCACGCCTTGTTGGTACCCACAGTATCTAATAAGTAGGTACTATCATAACGTCATGGATCTGCGACGACCTTGACCGCAGTGGTAGAATCATAACAATCGTTGTGGAAATTAAGGATAGTATGCTCTATCTAGATAATGAGGTCTCTATTAGACACATTTTACGCTAGTGTAAAACGGAATCTAGACTCGTATCGGCTGGTTAGGATAGATATCTGACTCATGGCGACTGATCTAGTTATTAGCTACCTATAAAACATCCGCAAATCGTTAAAAACAGGTAACGGAATTTAATGAAACCATTTGAAACTGCCAGAACTTTATAGCATTGCAACTAGTTTGAGAGACATTACATCATTTGTTAATAGGTGCATTTGTCTTGCTACTTCCTCATTTCCTTGGAATTCATCATCTGTCCCATTTTCAGCTTCATTCATCGTAACAAAATCACATCTGTTAGTCGCCATATAAACCCAGACACAAGGTTACAGGATATTAGCAAGGCCCGTGACCTACCCACCATGTAATATAAATTGTATAGTTCATAAAAAAATGAATGAATAATAAGTGAATTAGGAGGACAACGCTACCCAGATTGCGACATTACTCGAATTGTGTAATAATGCAGCAGATGTGGTTTGTAAACAACAAAAAAGTCTTAATGCCGCCTTTTTGCGTCATCCGTCAGTTTTGTTCCTCTTTTGTGTTCATTGTACTTTTTTTATGAGGTCGCTTCACTCATTATTCACTAAATAATCTGTGGCTTATTTCATTTTGTTATTGTTTGTAAAAAAAAGTAAAGAAAAAATCTAAAAAAATGTTATTCAAGAAAGCCATTTCAGTGATTACAGAATAATTCACTTCAAATGAAACGTATTCTAGTATTTTCTGAAAGGACAAGTCATTGAAGGCATTGAAACAATACGAACGTTCGGACGCCCGGAAACTTCCGATGAAGGTATTTCGCCATCAAAGGGAAGCCTGCGGGTCTGAAGTAGGTACTTTCAGTGCCCAGCCTACAACATCACCAAGTACTACGGAGCGCTCAAAGATCTGACATTTGTAGACTTTTATATTCGAAGCTACGCTTGCGACGACCATCATTACAAGGTACATAATTTCTTTCGTTTTTTTTTTTATATTAATTTTTTTGGAAGGATGGAGTGTAAAGGGCGGAGAAAAATGTATGAATAGAGGTTGTGTGAGTTGGAATGCAGGAAATATTAGTCATCTTCTACATTTTGATAGAGTAGGTTGACAAAACAGATTGCTTCAAACGCAAGTAACATAGGATTAAGGGGCCGTGCACGAAATGGACAGATTTTAATCAATTGTGTTCATTTGTTGTGAGAAAGGGAAAAGAATTTAAACATTTGTGATTTGAAAAGTCGAGTTCTTTGTTTTGCATGTGCCTGAAAGGGATTTTTCAAATAAATTAAGTATTCATGGAAAATCACACAATATTCGCAACAAGTTTTCCGAAAAATTACGCGAGACTGACGTTTGATTATTTTGTTATAAGAAACTACTTTTGATTTTGAAAATTAAAAAATATCATCAACATCATTATATGGTCTACTTGCATGTGGCTAAACCACTTTTTTCAACTTCCATACAAAATATAGCAGAAAAATAATGTTGAAAAAAAATTTTTTTTTTAAACCCAATCAGTAATTTTTTTTCCTACTGTTTAGCTAACCATATCAAGAAATTTAAAAATCAGACATTATTTTATGATTATACAATATCTTCATTGAGTAAATCAAAGGCGAAATATACCATATTTTCCAGAGCGCAAAAGTGATGCAACTATTAACAGGTGCTGTGACTGACATGAATGGTTTAGCACCATGAAAACTGTGCTTTTATAGTCAGACAGACTTAATCTTTAAATTATTTCAAGCTTTATCACAATTAGATAAGTAATTGACAAAAGAGGGTTTTTTTTCGTACGCGGAGCCTTAAGGCAGGAAGAAGAGGAAATGAGGATTTAGAATTTGTTACATTGCTTTGTGGATAATACAAGATTATTCTAAGTACCTGCTGATTGTATTACAGATACCTAATGGAAACAAGAATGAATGGAACCATAGCTAATGACGAAGTGGCTATAATTAAGTATTATGGGTATTTAAAACATTTTAATTAGAAGCTAATACTAAAATATATATAGTATGCACAAGTATGGGAAAAGTTCCCAAAAGGTTAAAAATAGGCCAGCCCTCTGGTCTCGTGAAGAGTCAACCAACTGCTTGGCGAGGTCCCAAAATACTTGATGACCACTCGACCCCAAGCCCCTAGTGTTTCAACCCCAAACCGCTCAAACAAATAGCTCCCAATAAGGTTGTTCTATTAGTACTTCTTCATTGCAATAATAGCAAGGATCACACCATGAAAGCTGGCAAGCCACGGGAGTGATGTAATGTGAGTTTAAAATATAAATCTTTATAGCTATTTGTGTAGGTAGGTAAGGCTTACTCTATGACATAAACAGTATCTCTGGTACAGAGTCAAAACATTGAACTGGTCAGAATGACTTCTACCCAATGAGTTTCTAAATAAGTGTTATTAATTGTCAAGAGTTTGACTGAGTTTTGCAGGCAAAAGTAGTTTTAACCGATTATGAGTTTTGACTGTGACATCTCTAAATATAATCTGTGATGCTTAATTTATTTGATAAGTTGATCACATTTTTTTATTGGCATTTGAAGTTCATCCATTTAAAGTATTAAGACCATGGTGAATTGAGTTGTGTTAAGTCCTGCCTGTTTTAGTTTTATTCAACTTTTTAAATATTCTCCCAGAGGAGCTCTTCTACTGACTAGAGGAGCTCCACTCTTGTTTGATAAAATAAAATCACGCCTGTATTCCCCGAAAGGTTAGGCAGAGGCCAGTTATGTTTAAGTCCCATGTAGTAGGGGGCGAGCCTATTGCCATCAACGGGCACAAATCAAGACTCCGGGCTGCTACTGAGAAATTCCAGATGGAAAAACCCAATAACACCTTGCCCGACCTGGGAATCGAACCCAGGACCTCATACTCAGCAGTAGCGCTTTGCGACCACTAGACCAATGAGGCAGTTTGATAAAATCTCGCTCTATTTCACTAGTATTTGTATACTAATTTGAGTTTTTATGCATAGCAGTTTTTTCTAGCTTTAAAAACAGTCTCTACATTTCTTAGTAAACAAAATCTACAATCCTTAAATGAAAACCATGGCTTTGTTTAAAAACTCCTAACAGAGCCCACAGCCATTATAAAAACCAGCTATATTTTATAATAAACTTGTAGAATATTGAGTGGGTGATGACCATTTGACATCTCATAGTAATGTGCATATTTCTAATTGGGTCGGCAGACTGGGTCAATTAGAATGGCCTTTTTAGCACATGCCTCAGAAATATTCTTCATAACATACTAGCTATACTATAATAGGTGGGAAATACCATTAGTTTTAATTGGAACACCTACACTGATTTCTTAATGGTTGACTACCAACTAAGTTTCGACTATCATAATTTTTCATCATCTTGATTGTATCTATTCATATTTTTCATAAACATTATAATATTCAAAGGTAAAATTGCTAGTAGAGCAGCCATAAAAGTCTTTTTATATATATATATTTTTTTTAGTACCTGAGCAGTTTTTCGTCTGTACTCAAGTTCTATATCAAATTGTTTACAACTTCCAATGAAACTTGTTCACATAACATGAGCAGCCCTTATTCCTCAAGTAGATTTAATAAAGATACGAGGCCAAACAATCCATACAAATATGTTGATGTTATCAATGAGAAGTATTATCTCATTGACATCTAACAGACAGTTGAGCAGATGAATATTGAAACTGGGTACTAGCAAGAACTATGTATCAATGACATATTTATCAAGAGTACGCTGAAAGGTTTTATTAAAAAACGCCGTCGAAAAATATGTGAAAAATATACGAAGATACCATGTAGGTCGACTCTACAACCGAACACAAATAGGTATGATCCCCAATGACATCATATATTTGCCTGAAAATCGGCAGTAACCCAGAAAAAAGCGCCGCATAGTTGCGTCTGAAATAGGTCATCTCCCCGTTTAGAGTGACCACCGATCCTGAGTACCCCGGTCATATATGATGCGCGAAAACACCCTTACCTTCCGCACCGCTCCGATTAACCGGTATTATTACTTAATGCCAGCCTTATGGAAGCTCCAAAATATATAAACACAACATATAGGCCTTTCCGAATTAACAGTGAAGCTCTGAGGTCAGAGGATCCGAAAACCACAGTGAAAAAAATAAATTAAAAAGTCATATCGGTACCTGTTTACTTTTGTTTTCGATCCCGTTCGCCTTGCCTTCTGGTACGTTGCCGTTGTTTTCCTCACTTTTTTCACTTTTCACACCCTCTAACGCCATATTCAAACGCTTATTTTATTCACTATCATGCGAGAAATGTAATAATTTCCCGTATTTTACCGAACATGAAATATTTTGTCACAAATTCAATACGAGCAAACACTCCCATAGACAACGGGCTGTCACAACCCACAACGCGTCGCAGCAGCGGACGCATTGAGCGCTAATGAAAAATGAAACGGATTCGCTACGGGAGAGAGAGATCGAACCAATCGTAGAGCCTGCAGAGCCGAGGAGTCAACCAACCGTCGCATTTGGGTTAGCTTGGACTCGAATCACGAAATCAAGAAAATGGTGTATGAAAAATGTCCTGAATAAATCCTCGTGCAGGCTGGCGCGACCACGACGCGACGTGAAGTTTTCTTAGAAAATTGTATCGTTAGAGTCGCGTCACGCCCGCGCGGCCGCGCCGTCGCGCTGCGCCAGTCTGCACGAGGCTTAATAACATTTCTGTATCATGCATGGGACATGCAAGGGGCTGAAGATAAATTTTAAAAATCAATGCGATATTCCGTAATAATTTTGCGAATTTTAATTCGTTTATTTACTTTTTCGGAATTATAATTTTTGTGGAAGTAACGAATAAAGCAGATAAAATACTATAATTATCTTAATGTTTTAAAATAATTTAAACGAAAATGAAGATAGAGTGGATGAAATGATAATTTATTGTTGCTATTTCCTCTTGTTTAGCAAGCGATTAATATTATGCGTACTATTAGCTCAAAAAAGCAAGCAATTAAGGCACTTTTTTATTATTTTGTTTCGCACAGTGAATGAGTTAAACTTTCCCGCCTTCGAATCATTGGTTGATCACCATTGACATTTTATAGAAGCATAGACAATAATTTAGAAGCAAAGTATCATTTAAAATGTATTGCTGAACTATAATTATGTATGTAAAATATGAATGCCTTTTAAAATATTGAAAACACCTAAAACAATCTGTAAATTAAAAATATTGACAGAGTATTATGAAGGACCTAAAACACCGGTACCAGCGTCATCTAGAAACGTAGTAGAGCACTAGAGGTAGCGTTATTTTCCCTTACCAATCAATAGATGGCGTTAGCTTACGGTCTGCCAAGAAGCAAAGTGATCATCATACGTAACGGATTTACGGGGCTCACACTTTCCTGTGGTTTGTGATCAGTTCAGTTCATGATTGATGTCAGAATAACGGGAAACTGCTTGTATACGCGTAGACTGATGGACTAATTTTCCGAAATTATGGTTAGTTACTTATTTTTATAATTTTTGTTCATCTGGTCAGACTTATTATTATACTCTTTGGGTCAGACTGACGCCGGACTGAACGTGTATTTACAGTTTAATACTTAGCTATGAGTCTTATGATGACAGTCACCGCCGCTAGGGTAATAGTGTTCTGTGGTCACCGCTTAGACAGCGATGAAGTCGCACGCCGACGATTTCGCCGTCTGGGCCGCCCGCGACCGCGACGTTCCCTTCTCAACCATTAGCCCCGGAGAAAGAAATTATTCTTACATTAGAAACATTACCTATTCTTTGGAATAAAACGAATCCCATAGGTATAAGAGAAACGAGACGTTGCAGAAACTTTTAGTCATTTTGAAGAAAATAAAACCCCAGGCTAATGCGGCTTACTTATGTGTGTCAGTCTGATTTACCGTCTAATACGCCGCATACCGCCCGTCAGTCCATCATTCAGCTTCAGCCAGCGCCGGCTCTGGGGTAGAGCAAAAGGAGCGGTCGCTCTGGGCGCCAGATAGCAAGGGGCGCCAAAAAGCCAAATGCGAAAAACAATTTCCAGCGCAAAAGAAAATTTTGAGAGGCGCGGGAGAAGTGTCGCCAAATTTGTTTTTTTTTTTATTCGTAGGGTGACGCTGAAAAATCCGTAGATTGCCTCTAAATAAATCCCTATCTACAGACTTTTTAATGTATACTCCTTTTCTCTCGCTTTCCTACAAACAAAATAAAAATCAAACTTAAAAAAAAAACAAATTTTTGGAAGTGATTTTGTGAAAACAGACGGAAGTGTCACAGAAAGCCGGGGAAGCGCGCGTTATTTGAGTTGACCAATGAGCACGCGCGGTGCTAGAGTTAGCCGTCAGAAATGACCTTAACGAGGCCCCCGCCCCTTCAATGTGGCTTAATCCAAGGTGAGATGTCAGATGTTACACATCATATGCTACTACTGTAAGGCGTTTTTAAAGCTAAATCTGACAGTTTGCAGCGGCTAGACTAGCCTTGAACCTAGTCCGTAAACAGCGTTTCTTGTAAAATTGCATGGGTGACAGCTCATTTGTGTAGGTACCTACTGCTGAAATCAGGAAATCATCATAACGCCATGATAATTTTAAAGCAGTATAAAGTGTTACATAATGTTATAAGCATTTCAATCTTATTCAACAATAACAATTCGTCAAAAAAACAATTAATGATATCAATCATAATTAACTAAATAATAACGAAAAAATACCGCTGTCCTAACGTTATGTGCGCACTGTTACTGTTACCGATGTTGCGATACGATGACGACTGACGACGCTCGTTTTGCGCGTTGTTTTGGTCACTTGATGTTAAAGAAGCAGGAGTAACAATACTAATTAGACTTACTTAAAAATGTGTGTAAAATACACTACCCAGTATAAAAAACATTGTTAAGACTAACTCAGAAGGCACAAAATAACTACTTTATAAACATCTCTCAAAATAAATCCAAAGCCACATGGCAAATAGCCAATAAATCTAAAACTAACCTGCCTAAAGAACTTATACTGACAATAAAAACAGGTAATTTGACTTACACAAACCCGAATGACATAGCAAATGCATTTAATGAGTACTTTATAGATGACATTGAGAATAATATAATAAATGACATTAAAATTAACAACAAGTTAAATAATTTGACAATGCAATCCATGTTTATGCAGCCTGTTTTAAAATCCGATATTATTTTAGCCAAAAAAAGACGTTTTTAAAAAATACTATTACTGTAGGTATTGACGGTATATCTAGAAAAGAAATTAAATATGTAATTGAGCTTATAGCACCTCTCTAACACATATGATTAATATATGTATTACCAAGGGCATCTATCCCGAAGGCTTGAAAACGTCATAGTAAGGTTTTACTATGACTTTCTTGGCTCCACAAAAAGGAAAAAAACACGCATATAAAAAAATTCCGGCAAAAGCCAAAATTCCTGTTTTCCAAAATCTTTGAAAAAGTTATTTATAACTTGTTATACCAATATCTTCACAAATATAATAATTTGTGCATAGAACAAAACGGTTTCCGGGGAAATAAAACAATATTAACATGGCTATTTTCGCCCTTTTAAATAATGTTATGTCTGCTGTTGATAAAAAGACTCCCATCTACGCTATTTGCACAGACATGACTAAAGCCTTTGATAATGTTTATCACAAAATCTTTCTAGACAAATTGCATTGCTATGGCATCAGAGGGAACATTTTAAAATTCATATCAAGTAATAGATTGCAATGTACTGAAATCACAAGAGTGTGCGCAAAAACCAAAATGGAATGAAAGTGTGTGTCAAATTTCAGGGGTATAAAATATGGAGTGCCTCAAGGTAGCGTGCTTGGGCCACCTTTATTTCTCATTTACATAAATGATTTGCCAAAAGTGACACAACAACAAATGGTTTTGTTTGCAGACGATAGCACTGTCATAGTAAAATGTAATGACTTAATACATATCAAATTAACATTAATAATACTGACATAATTAATTGACTTAATATGAATAATTGAATATTCAACCTCAAGAAAACCAAAGTAATGCATTTCCGCCAAAGAATTGAAGCTCCAAAAATGTGTGTGTCAATTACAATAGCAACAAAATAGAAGAAGTAAAAGTACGTGTGTTTTAGGTATCCATATTGACAATAACCTCAATTGGAAAACTCATATAGCATAACAGCTATGTAAAAACTTTTTACAAAAAAAAGACACAACAAAGCGAGAAAAAACTTAAAATTTCGAAAGTCGGTGTCTTTGGTTTTGAATGTACGTTTTTTGCCATCGACTTCCGAACAAACATAACATAACATCACGCCTTGTTTCCCCGAAGGGTTAGGCAGAGGTGTCCCTGTAGCAGGCACACCCACATTTCGCCAGTTATGTTTAAGTCCCATGTAATAGGGGGCGACTTCCGAAATTAAAGTTATTTCTCCCTTTGTAGTGTTTTTTTTTTGGAAGTCGGTTGATTTTTTTTTGTAAAAACTTTTTATTTTTCACTTTTACTTGTGGTACCTACCTCACACAAATTCGAATACCACTACGTGCTACGTAAAAAACAGTGATATGAACTTATCATATCATCCGCATACTAAGTGAAAAGAATACGTATTGTTGAAGCCAACTCAAAAGCTATCCAAGCAAAGTTAATAAAATATATGGGACCAACTTGGGAACATACCCTTTCAACCAAAAAAAGAATTTTCAAAATCGGTCCATAATTGACGGAGAAATCGGTGGACATACATAAAAAAAAATACATACGCTACGAACATATAACCTCCTCCTCTTTGAACGTCGGTTAAAAAAAAACTGCATATGCACTTTTTCAATTGGCTAGAAAAGTATAGATGCGTTTCTAGTTGCCTATCATGGTCCAGTAGCCTCACTTCTACGATACGGAATTATTTTTTGGGGTAATTCCCCGGATAAGGCACAAAAAAGGTACATTAGAGCCATGTCTGGTCTCAAAACAGATGACTGCTGTGCATCGTACTTTAAATCGTTAAAAATAGTTACGCTACCGGCGATATACATATTAGAAATTAGTATCTTCGTCAAAAACAATCCCAACCTTTTTAAAAAAATGACTATGGTACGAAATATTCCAATTCGTAGTCAGTACAAATATTCATTGAGTAGTAAAAAAAAGTATGGCTCCATGCATTTATAATAAAATTCCAGACGCCATAAAAGAATAAAATTTTACATGATTTAAGAACAAAATGAAATTGTTCTTAATTGATAATTGTTACTACACTATTGACGAATATTTAAATGACGAATTAATTTAGAATTACAATGACATTTTAATTATTTTGACGTAGATTTTTGACATTTTAATAATTCCTCATTTAAGTCTGACATACTTAATTGGAGTATTGGATAATATGTCATTGTTTCATTTTTTTTTCTATTTTAACACCATAATTATGCATGATTTTCAAATATTCTTAGGAAATTTTAATTTGTAATCCTCAGCTAGATTTGCACACCATATTTGTACGCCTCCTCATAACATAGCGCTCTGTTCACCAAACATAAGATCTGTATTTCTTTACGTATGTTAACAAATAAATAAATAAACTAAACTAAACAAATATCAAAACAAAATAAAAACATAACTAGCAAATATCAAAACACAAATTAAGATTTGTGTGTTGATATTTGCAGTAAAAGTAGATTTTTGAAAATTTGGAAATTATTATTTTATTTATGGCGAAAGCGTCAGGGTAGCCCGCCAAATTCAAATTTTCTTATGTTTTTTGCAATTTGCAGTTCAGCATCAGTTTAAATATAATTCGGGGCCGTATCATATACTTATTTATAGAATTATAATCATAAAAATCATTAATACAACTCTTTAAGTTCATATAATCCTATTGAATGACTATTTCATGAAATCATGACAGTTTAGAATTATTCTAACATAAGGAGTTGTATTGCCAATTCTAATGATTATAATTTTGTACAGCCACATGTGTTAAGGTGGCGAATCATATTTTAATCAGGATACAACCTGAAACAGATCTGCAAATTGAAAAAACATTAGAAAATTTGAATTACTACCTTAGTGCATCCCCCTAAACCGAAGTATAATTTACGTGAAGTGAAAGCGTCGATCAAAGGGCGCCGAAAAACAATCTCGCTCTACCCTGATCAAAGGCTAGGGTCGGCGCTGCATTCAGCCATCAGTCTATTCGTGGTCAAGGTCACGGGCTGAACTGATGCCAAACTGAACGTGTAACCTCCGTCTATGGAATCTTTGCTCTAGCTACAATATTATATTTGGCAATCGATCACATTGTTGTCGAAACGATCAATTGCATTAGGGATGATGACTAAAAATATATTTTTGGTCCATCTTATAGATAATTTAAAAAAAAATTGGACGCTTATTTTTTTTTTAAATTTTAGTATCAAAAGATTATGGCGATACATTGAGTTAAAATGTGCCATGACGTCACGAGTAGTAGATTTTATACTTACTTGTGACGTAGCGACCCCATTCCCCAACTTTTAATGCAGTTTACCCTAGTCATTTTTTATTATTAATATGATGACGCAAAAAATACGTGTCTAATATTTTTTTAATTTTCTGAATGACGGACTAAATAGATTTTTTTTGTTTTGACCCAGGCATCATCCCTATAGTAAATTTTTACGTGATTGATATTTGATCACCTCTGCCCAACCCTTCGGGGAAACAAGGCGTGATGTTATGTGTTATGTGATATTTGATACACATTGATGCGCAAAATGATCGTCTACAAAATGCAAGTTGACAATAAACACAAAAAATTGACAACTGCAATTAATCGTTTTGGCGACGAAGGGCGGTAAATAATGTAAAAGGACAGTAATGTTATGACTTTACATAACATTACTGTCCTTTTACATTATTCCTTTACAGATCATTTATTTAAGTAGGTACCAATTTCACAATTCATTATTACCAATTATTTTCAAGGTGCTAGGTACATCTTTTAAAATTTTACACAACTAACTACTTACACTAGGTACTAAATTTAATGACTAACTAACTAACAATACAAAAACAAAAGGACACTAAGGCTCTAGACAAACGTACTGCATTTCAACTGCAAATTTTCAGTTTGAATACAGTTAGTACGACTGTAAGACTGTGTGTTTATTGCAGTCGTACTAACTACATTCAAACTGCAAAGCAGTTGAAATGCAGTCCGTCTGTCTAGAGCAGTGTTTTTCAACCTTTTACATTTTTATTTTATAATAATACAAATGTCAAATACTTACAACATTTTTATTATTTTTTATAATTAGGTATCAGCTAATTACATAATTAACAGACGTATTACATCGTAAAACGCCTCCACGGAAAAGCGATACGATGGATTTGTGGGCATATTTTAGTAAATTTTATGTCGTATAATTGATAGATTTATGAGGGTCATGGCTACGAGGGATTCTCCAGTAGAGTAATATAAGTTTTTAAATGCAGCTATAGATGAGGCAAGTTTTGGGAACCAACCTAAAAAAAGAAAATCTGTTGGAAACTAAAGCAATGAAACAAAGAATAAAAAATATATTTTTTAACTTTTTTTTTCTTTTGCTGAGGCCTCGAGACGCCTTTATAGAGGCTTCACGACTCCCTAAGGGGTCGCGACCCACAGTTTGAAAAACACTGGTCTAAAGCTTTAGCGTCGAAGTATTTGTCGCTTATATTTAAGTAGAAGGGTTATACATATATTCCTATATAAAAATAAAGATAGGTATTGTAAGCGACGCAACTCGCGTTGGGTGATGCCCTAGATCTCCCCTAGTTCCAAGCAGGCGGACAAAGTGGCGGACTAAGCCTGTCGGGAGCCCGGGGCAGTAAAACAAAATATTTCTAGTAACATTTTGCAAACAAATAATAATCATAGCAAAAAAAAAAAACAAGTATAACGTGCGTAACATTTTGAGAGTTAGAAGAATATAGAATTCAAGAGCGAGCGAAACGAGTTCGAAAATTTTTGCACACTGCCTTGTGTTGGTAAGGTATTTTTTTTTTAACGTCACAGTTACGTACATAAATACAAGTTACTTTTTGGACTTATGCATAAAGGTTGAGAATGTAGATTGTAGCGAGCGAAGCGAGCTCGAAAATTTTTACACTCAGCCTACAACTCTATACTGCTTCTCATTGAATACAGGTTGGCAGAGACATCGACGCGAAAACTTTTACCATGGATTCAGTACATGATTCTGAAGCCCCTTGCGTTGAAACTTTTCGTCAGTTATTAAAAAAAATCTGCTGTTTCATAGAAAAGTGCAATACTTACGCGGTCAAAATGTATGGAACAGCAGATTTTTTTTTCAGCTGGTTAGAAAGTGATAGATAACAAACAACATGTTCTGTACTTAATTACCAAATAGGCGCTCATCAAAATAGAGGTGTCCATGAGTGCGAATTAGAGGGAAATATCAAATGCTGTGATTGATATTTGATACCAAATTGAGAAGCACATATAAGTGCTTCTCAATTATATAAAATTTTTCTTTTTTTTAATTTTACTTTTTTTTTGTTAACAGTCTACACGATGTGTTTACTTATAATTTTCCTAAGCTACAAAATTGCTTGCTGGATGCCCCTCCAACACACCCAAATTTTTTCCCCAGAACAACCTAGCTACTTCCCTGACTCACCCCCCTGGATACATCCCTAACACACCCTATATATCTCGAATAATACATCTAAAAACAGGATAAATTATACATTGGGACATAGAGAAAATATATCTTCCAAAATAAGATTAAATTTTAACTAGGACACGTCAGTACGAGGGTTGGTCAAGTGAAACCTTTACAAATAATTTAATTTTATATTTTGACGGAAATGAATGTATGAAAAATCATCTTGGGGAACTTAGAACTTGGGGAGATAGGGCATCACCGCTCGCGTTGAGTTTTTTGTTTTTAACTGACTTCAAAAATGAAGAGGTTAAATGTTCGACTATATGGATTTTTCGGTAAAATGTCAAATACATTCTATTTTTAGCCATCAAATTGATCATCTTGGATACGACTATTGTACTATTTTTTCTGATATTTTGCTAAATTAAAGTTATTTATTCGTTCAAATTGTATACACCTTGAGCCCTATAAGACCATTACAGGTATTTACACATTTAAAATTTAGCCTCACGACGTAATTAGGCAATCACTATCAGTGTTGTTTCAGGGATTTCTTGGTAGATACGTTTACTTACTTATCAGTAACAGTAAATAGTAGTTAGCTTCTTCATTTACATGACTGGCACAGTCTGGCAAAGTGAGAGTAAATTTATTTATAAAGAGTATTTTAGCGTACTCTCATAAAGTACGCCTACACACAACAGCAACAGCAACACGTTCTACAATCCTTTAAATTAAAATATGGTTGACGTTAATAACCAGCGGACGATCAAGACGCTTCCAACGATACCTCATTTGTCAAATTATGATCAGTAGTTAAGAAGTTATAAGGTAACAGATGAACATACATACATACATACGTACCGATCAAAATCATAACCCTCCTTTTTGCTTCGCCGTAGTCGGGTAAAAAAAGCAATTTTTTTTGGCAATTAGACCTTTTTTTGATCTGGAATTACTGGGGAACGGGATCGAAGTGTTAGCTCAATATGGCTGACAGGGTCAGTGATAGCTCAGCCCGAGTCAACTCAACCCAAATAATAATACCAGATATTTCACTCCCGACTACGGTTATTTGTACGGTCAGCCAGAAAATTGATATTTTAAAATAAATTATTACGAATTAAATTTTGTTTTCGGAAGATTTTTTTTTTTTTAATTTACATATACCTAAAGCATGAAAACATGGTTATCTACACCGCTTATTTCTGATACCTATACAGGGTGGTCCATATAACGTCATAAAAAAATTTGATTTCTCATGTACAGGCTTATCCGAAAATACCCCATGTACAGTAAGCGTTCAAAAGTGCATAAGCACTTTAAGAATCATATTGCTGTGAACACGCGGTATAGTCCGTATATCTGTATGTGTAAACAACACGGCACACACACCACAGAGAACGCAGTATTGCGCTTTACACACTGTCGTATCGTCGCGTACTTGCGCCTCACTACCGAAACAAATATATATTTCCGTCGCTTTTGTTAGACAACACGCATCATGCGCTTGACCTTGGCCAGTTTATGGCAATGCTAAAATTCAATCCAAACTTACGTGTGCAGATAGCAGAACGCGTTAAGCATTGGTCTGAGATGCATACTGGCTTAGGTTCCAACCTCGTCAAGCACAATGCAGTTTTTGAAAATATTAATATTTTTGTTTGCAATAATACTATATCTTAACTATTGCTGCCTTTTTTATTAATGCTGTTATTGCAATAAAGGGTTTAGAATTAAAAATGCGTAATATGTGACAGCAAAAAAAAAAAATTGTATTCGTTATATTTATTTTACTTATAGATAATATATTGCTACAATTATTTGTCATTACGTCAGCTCAATAAGATGTGAAATAGATGTCAAAAAACTTAGAAGTAATTTATATTATTTTGACATATTTGTATTATGAAATGTTTTACATTTTAAATTGATTTTTTCACCATAAATATTAGCTAGCTTATTATTAGTTAGCTTTGATCATGGTCGAAGTAATTAAGCAATAAATAAGAATATAAGACTAATCAAAATGTAAAAAAAAAACTACTTACAAAATAGGTGATTTTAAGGTAAAGTATGGGCAGTTTGTTTACATTATTTATTTTACATTTTATTTGGCTTTAGTAAATATTGGTTGGTATTGAGGTTATAGCTTAAGTATTCATTTTCTTTACGAAAAGAAGATTGAAACTTAACCTCAAATTGTAATCCTAAAATAATAATATTACTAAAATAATCATAAACATTTTCGGTCTATCTGCGAGAAATACGACAAACAACATATTGTAACTTGCTTAAAAAATCGTTACCACAAATTCATGCAATAACGAATCTGTTGTTTATTAAGTTGGTACGGTAAATATTTTAAGGTTAAAATATAGCAGTGTCCCACTTGAAGTCTTAATATTATCGTGCGAAACTTAAACGTTCTTGTTTATGCCTTTCTGTCGAAAACGGCTTCCTAGCTGGTCTTCAGTGATACAAGTCTTCAGAGTGCACAGCGAACGGTTCATAATGACGTGTTTAATAATTCAGCAAAATATCTCGTTGGTATGAAACCATTTGTTTCATATTCCTCCATCATTTGACGTCGCTACTGCTCGATAATAAGCCTCTTCCTCATTCCTCTTAACCCTCACAGTATTTCTCTAGAACAAAGAATAACATTGTATTTATTACACATAATAATTATTTATCATTCACTAATCGAATTAAACCTCATAATGAATTTAAAATTTTAAAGGCATCTTCTGTCTCAACAATACCTCTGTTCTATCAACAATACCTTTGATTAAGATTTATGTTTAGTAAAATATGAAATATTGAAATGATAACACTCACACTTAGTCCGGTCTCATTAGATATTTGTCTAAATTACATTCACTTTTACGCAGCGCAATAATATTTGATCTCCCTTCAATATTTATATTTGACTGCATTTTGAAAACAATAACCACAACACCGCTAATACTTAAATACTCGTCACCAACAATAACCACGAACCAACAAAGTTTTGAGATTGGCTGGGAACAGACCGTAGCAATCGCGAATACGCGTAACGAACTGCGTCTGTCTACCCCACAGAAATCGAAATGATTTACTTAGTTTTCTGTGGTCTACCTGCTAAACCTTAATATTTATGTGAACAAGACGACCGAAACAAAAAACGAATGATTATTGAACTAGTCATTATTAAAAAATAACAAAAACTATGAATAATAATTATTAAAAAATAACAAAAACTATGAATGTAATTATTAAAAATTACAAGCAAACCACAGATGAGATTTGAACCCTCGCTCGGCTCGCCATAATCGCACATATCAAAGCACGTTATCCACTGAGCTAGCACGCCGTATTCTATATTGATTGAAATTATGAACTACTATGAGTTGCAGACAGAGTGAGTGTGTGTGTATCTATAGTATTGTAACATCTTATAGAAGAAGGTCGTAAGTCAAACCGAAGCGTCAGTCTATTGCTTTGTGCGATTGCCTATGGACTTTTGGTCGGTACTGTACCTATGTTCCACTATTTTTTTGTAATTTTTGAGTTTTTTCGTTTTTGTGATTTTTTTGAGTTTTCTGCCAGTGGAGATGGAAAACTCCAGGTTTTTTTTTTTTTTTTTGTTAGCCTATATTTTGTCCTTCTGCTGGGCAAAGGTCTCCCTTTTCCCTTCCAAATCTCTCTGCTTTGTGCGATTTCAGGCCTTATGCCGACATGGCCTGAAATACCCGCAAACATGATTAAATCGATGACGTCACACCATCTTCGCCGCGGTCTACTTCGACGACGATGTCCTCCTTCAGGCGTTCAGTGAGTGACGATCTTTGCGTATCTCCCCGGGTGCATTCGTGCGACATGGCCTGCCCACTCCCACTTCAGCCTGGCTGTGTTTTCTCCAACATACTTGAGTTATGGAGCACAGGATGGTGTTTCTAACACGGTCTGTTCGCTTGACACCTATTATGCTGCGCTCCATTGCCCGCTCGCAAATCTTGAGTTTGTATTTCTGTTGTTCAGTAAGTGACCAACTTTGTGCACCATAGGTTAGGACGGGCGGAATGCACATGTCGATGAGTTTTCTTTTCAATGTTATAGGGAGATTTCCTTTCATGTTAAGGGCCCAGTAGGTCTTCCAAGCATTTTGAACTCCTTTTTCGACTTCTTTGTTTTGCCTATTCTTGAAAGAGACTATCTGGCCCAAGTATACTCATCGACATATTGCAAAACATGCCTGTCTACCTCAACCCTACGTTTCGTGCTGTTGGTCATCATGACCTATGTCTTAGATCTGTTCATTGAAAATCTAACCTCAGCGGCTAAACAAACGGCAAATCCCCATAGAAAAAAAATGTGTCGTTTTTCTTTTTTCCTTACAATTGCCAAATAAATAAATACTCAGTACGATACTTAACAACACCCTGACGGATCGGACAGGGTCTTTTTTCAGAGCCGTACTTATACGATCAGTAATCTCACAAGCCAAAGTTTTGTAGCCAATGTAAGACAAGGCTGTTGAGTTTAGAGAATTAGAAATCAAGTAAGTAGGTACTGTAGTTTTAAGTTCACAACAGCTAACTCCTTTTTCAATCTGAGAGCTAGGTAATTAAACTGCGTGTGTCGCTGAGTTCGTAAATTTAAATAAAAATTGTATATTGCGGTTGCTGGTACCTGGTTGGATAAAACACTAATTAAAGAGATCTGTAGCCATATAGGTACCTAAATAGTTAGTGTAGATAATATTATCGATTCCAGGTGAAAGTCCACGTTATCATAGCTGTAACTAGCTGTCGGACTGATAAAGGTCACAAGAGCAGGACACAGGAAAGATACCAGATAACACTATCAGTTATTGACCTATCAGTACAGTCACTGAAACAATCACTAACTGTTTAATTTGTTTTTTTATTTGCATTTAAATGAAAACGTATTCATGTTCGGAATTAATAGTTTATTGATTCCTGGAATTAGGCAGTCAGAGCACAAAGGTCTTGCTTTTTCTTTTTTCGTTTCGATATAGGTACCTACATCTATGTTATCTACATGGGCGCCGGCAGGTATTTTTTCAGGAGAGAACATCTTCAGTTCAGCTCCACGAAACGAGCTGGATCATTTTTGCAGTTCACTTCGGATATGTTAGGTTATTGTTTGTCCATTCATACAAGGAGTAACTTTGTAGACTTATGCAGAAAAGCATAACAAATCAGAGAATGTAGGATTCAAGAGCAAGCGAAGCGAGCTCGATAATGTTAGCACCGGCCTGGAGCTGATTGTATTTTCGGAGTTCGGTACTTTGTCGACTAATGCTCGGAAGTATTTGAATTGAGAGATTGTAGAATGCAAGAGCGAGAAAAGCGAACTCGCTTTTTTTAAAATCTCATCTCAATTAAGATATGTTTTCTTTTATTGTGTTAGGCGTTTTCGGATGTTTCTTTAGATCTGAGTGTTTTTACAAATTTTTATTTTGAAACCAGGGGGTGTACCCCTTTGCACACCGCTCCCGGTGCCCATGACTGCTTGGGCCCAGTAGGTGGCCGCATTTATTGCGGCGTCAGAGGCGTTGTTCAAATTGTCAAGGGTACAGGTGAACACTCATTTGGGACTCTAGTAAATCTGGCATAGTCTGTTCAGAGCAGGACTTGCTTATTTCATCAAAAAGGCGTCAAATATTTTGTACCCAAAATATAAAGTGCTTGCCAGAAAATACTTAAATAAGTACTGTTTTCTTATAGGAAACAATTTTAATAGAAGAAAGATGTGATTTGCTAACTACAAAGTCTACGATCCAAAATTTCTTGTAGGCATAAATGTTTTTTTTTACTAGGTGGTTTCAACTTACATAGCAGCCTGGTACTCCTTAAATTACTATCAATGACATTATCACCTGCCTAACCTTTTCCCAGCTAAGTATTTTGGGGCATCCTTCCAATCTAACCGGCTGGTTTTCTCTTGTAATGACTACCTAGCACAAAATAGCCCCCTCGCCGCGTCTGTCTTGCCTGAACACGATAAACTCTAAAACTACGGAACGGATTTTCATACGGTTGTTACCAGTGGACGGAGTTATTCATAAGGAAGGTTTAAGTGTATAATTCATTAAAGTTTTGTGTAAAATGGCTGTATTATGTGGATGATTGTTGAAGATGTCGGAAAAAATCATGCCGACTGGGAGCTTTAATGGCGTGCGCCGCGCAAACCAATATAGTTATTATATGGAATGATTTCTCCCGAGAGATATTTTCCAACATCCACACGGGCGAAATCGTGGGCAAAAGCTAGTATATTTAAAATATTTAGTAAGAATCCAGTTTTTCGTAAGAATCCAGTTAAGTAAGATATTTTCTGGCTTTTGACTTTCAAATTTTGGGTACAAAATGACTGATGTCCTTTCTTCCAGCAGACATGGAACAGAAAACTGAGGCGATTTTGAACTCTGCTTCATGTGCCAACTGCAGCAAAGCCCAAGAGGAGGGTAATATTTTTAAACTACAGTATGTTGTACCAATGTAAAGCCAGGGAAATCAAGAAAAAAAAAATGCCGCCATTTTTGACAGTTGTATAAATTGGCTATAACCATAGACATAAAGAATGGACTGACCGTTCCGTATTCAGTTGTGCAGTGAATGCAGACCGAAAAGACCGAGAGAGACAAAGCGAATTTGTGGCCAGTAATTAGGTATCTCTTTAGTAGTACTAGAAAATGGAATGTTCTAAATTCGAACGGACAAAGATCGGATCTAGTGCGCAACCCCTCATACAAATAGTACTATGGCTACTTCGAACCGACATTTCTCGGATTCGGGTCGGACGTAGTGCGTAGTCTATAGCTATAACACGGCAAATTAACATAGTGTGTCAATTTGATAAAAAAAAATTGTATTTTCCCTGGTTTTATTTCAGTTTGCATGTTTTGCCCCCTAGCTACTAGCTAGAGAGTAGATTGAAAAAATTAGTAATTTCCCTGGTTTTATTTCAGTTTGCATGTTTTGCCCCCTAGCTACTAGCTAGAGAGTAGATGGGCGAACAGCACGTGTAGCATGACCATCGTAGAAACGGGTTTTGTCTACGGAAGAATAGACAAAATGACAGATAAACAATCATAATATCTGTCATTTTGTCCATTCTTCCGTCGACAAAACCCGTTTCTATCGCGGCCATGCTACGCGTGCAGGTGAGAGATAATAAAAAGATGTTACATTAGTTTTATAATTTTATTATACTTAGTCCACAAAACTGCAGAATTGATTTACTATTATATTATCTGTGCCTATACCATACTACAAATAAATAAAATTGAAGTGTCTGTTTGTATTGTCAAAATAACAGCTTTTTACTGAATGCATTATGAAAGTATATACGGTACTTATAACATTTTTTTTTTAATTTTCTGTCTGTCTGTTTATGCCAGCTATGCTCCGAAGCGGCTTGACCGATTTCGACGGGAGGCAGACAGCTGATGTTAAAAAGGAGCAATTTAGGTTACTTTTATTTTATTTTATAAAAAACATATTTACCAAAAATACAACCGACTTCCAAACCACAAAGTGAAAAATAACTTTAGTTTCGGAAGTCGGTGTCTTTCGATCAATCAGTGTTTGAATTTTTTGCCACCGACTTCCGAAATTAAAATTATTTTTCACTTTCTAGTTTGGAAGTCAGTTGTATTTTTAGTATTTTTTTTGTTCACTTTTTAGTGTGTTGGTTTGTAATTCATTAGTTACACTTTACCAAAGGGTGCTTTTCGAGAGCAAATGCACGAGTTACTATAAAAATATCCAAATCGCTATAGGTGTGCCTACAATATTTGAACACTTTCCTCGTTTTCTCAAAGATCCCATCATCAGATCGTGACCAAATAACATTTAAACCAACTTGGATATATACCCTTTCAAACAAAAAAATAATTTTTCAAATCGGTTCAGCCGTCTTCGAGTAATCGGGGAACATAAATTGAAAAAAAAAAAACCGTCGAACTGAGAACCTCCTCATTTTTTTTTAAGTCGGTTAAAAAGAATTAGTATACACATTGGTAACTAAGTAAATAACAATATTAAGTTTCTAAGTACTTGGGTACTTACTGCAAGCAAGTAAGCAGGTATTCAAATGAACTTGTGACTTGATTCAACAAATCAGTATGAATTTATGTCAGACACGTTGTTCAGTGTAAGATAGACTCCAATCAGCTTCAATTTAAAAGGAGAGTTTGCAATAAACTAACTATATGTATAGAATACATAACAGACAGGACAACCAAAGAACTATTTAACATGATTCCTAAATTAAAGCGTGACGAATATATATCATTAATAAATTATAATGTATTTATCCTCAAATGATGTTTACGCTGTCTGTACCTTGTATCGCATAGGCTCGCCCGGGTAATGCGTGTGTAGTGACAAATGCACGCCACATGATTAGTTGATCACAACGCCTCACAATAAATACAACGTTTATTGTTATTATTTTAAATAATAAATAATAATTGAATAATAAGTGCAGTGTAATAATTAAATAAATTTGGAGTGTACTGACTGAGCTTTTAGTGTGGTGTCTGTTCCCGAGAGGCACCTTTTATTTTTCTAAATAGTTAATTTGGAAAATTTGCAAAAATGATGTCCGGTATGTTCCTATTATTTTTTAATTAAATTGTGCTATAATTATTAAGAACGGTAGTTTTTTTTTATTAAATTATGTTTATTTCAACACTGATTTTAGAGTTGCGTGAACCAAGAGCCCTAAAATGGTCGAGATGATTGCAATTTTAAATTACACTTTTTGGAGCATACAAAAAAAAGCAATACAAAAAAAAGCGAATAAATAATTTATTCAATAATATTTTAAATGTATGTTAGATACAATTTGGTATCGAAAGTATAATATTAATCTTTTTAAGAAGATGACTACCTATTATTTGTGAAAACAAGAATTTATTTTGAAAAGTTTCCATACACTGGCCAACTTTATTCTTTAGCATATTTCTTTAATGAAAGTTTATATGAAATAAGCAATGTAAAGTTACCGTAGGTAAGCTATTTGATACCCTGACGGGGAAGGTAAAATTTTTATTTAAAGCTGCACTAGTCGACTGCTCGAACTCGTTCGTGGGCTGGGCAAGTATGCATGCTATTTAGTTTATTTATTTAGTTTTTATTAATTTATTTATTGAAATAGACGATGATTTATAGTAAACGAAAATGACCCCGTAAAATTTCATAAACAGACCTTTGGGCGAACAGATATTATGAAAAAAACTACTAGATGTATTTATTCAAAATAAAGTTATTTGAATTCTTTAATAAATTATTATCTATCCCTGTACTGTAACTATTTTGCCATTTTCATGCTCCGGGAGTTATTTATTTACGCCTAAAGATACGTTAAAATTTGTGTTCTAATATGGAAGTTTCGACGCTCATAACTTTCAAACCACTTTTTTTTCCGTTCAGGACTTGATAATGACGAGAAAAATGATATTTTTTTTAATTTTTAATGCACACTGTCAAACATTGGAGTAAACTTCATGTGACGTTAGCATGGAAGAATGACTAACTAGGGGACGAGAAAGGATATTTATGTTTTCCATAATTAGAGAGCATTTCTAATATATTACCATAGTGTTAAAACTCTGAAGCTATGGCTCAATTCATTTCTAAATTATTGAATTGAGCCATAACTTCCACTAACTACCACTTCCAACAATTGGGTCTATTACAGAGCCTTTATAGTACGTCTAAACGAAACAAAGACTTATTTAATTGTTAGAAAAAAACCTCTTTGATACCACAATCTAATTATAAGTCATGTAAATCGATATATTATGCATCTTGTTTACCATTGACCATACCTACTTGATATTATGTTAGTCAGAACAGTGCATGTCGCTGTTAGATGACGCCCGATCAAGGTCCAATTGCGACGAGATATGAGAAAATTATATTTATTTATTATGAGACAAGTAGCGAAGTAGCAGTCTCGTATAAGTAACATTATAAACGCGGCTTAGAAAATAGAAATACATTGGAGATAGGGTTGCCAACCCTACTATATAATATCTTATCCTGCTATATTAGAGGCCTAAATAAATTTCTAAAGAAAAAATATAACTAAAAGGTGAAACTATTCTATTTTTATTTCAATACAAAATGACGAGATGACCGCAATTATTCGCAATAGGGCCAGTATTAATATCTTATAAAATAATCTGAATTAACGGTATTTTGTAACCTTAATTTCGAGTGAAGTTCGTAATAGCAAAAAATATGCATGTAAAGAACAAAAATGTTTTTTTTTTGTAACCCTAATTTCGAGTGTAAAAAGGTTCATAATAGCAAAAAATATACATTTGAAGATTTTTTTTTTACAACATACCTAATATATTTTTTCGCCTTCTATTATATTTCTACAGGTAATGGGTTCAAAAGTACTATATTTGATATTAAAAAAAGTTGGCAACCCTAATTGGAGATAAAAACGAAAGAAAATCAATTGTAACCGTCTCAAGCCCTTGAATGTCTTAAAATTAGATTGATGGTCTTTTGTTTGTAAACTCAGGCGCGTTTGGAATTTGGATGGCAATTATGAGTACATACATATCTAGTTAGCACGTAGTGTGCAGTTTTGCAACCAAATAGATGCAATACTAATGTACTGCCAAGTACCAATGAAATTAGTGTCTATATTTGGGCTATTGCTCTTGGCACTTCACTTTAAATTAAGTACACGAAATACGTACCTACCTTATATTATTACCTACAGTCATTTGGTGCTCAAAATGGGACCTGCACCCTAATTGCGTAACACATGATCAATTACAATCTGTTTCATTGCGTTATTTACGTTGTTGAGCAGATAAATTTTTCGAACGTAAGCAATGGGTAAGCAATATTCTTCAAAATGATTCAGATTGTGATTGATTGCGATACACAATTAGGGTGCTGGAAAGTTATCCGGGAGTTTTTAGAAATTCACGAAAAACTTTCAAGGTCCGAATCTCCTGGCGGATGACGCGGAAGAAATTTCTTTCTCTGACGTTTCACTCGGTACTGGAGACGATAAACTTGCAAAACCTGTTCCATAAAAACACAAAAAATACAGAAACAAATGATATTACCTAATCAAGGATAATAATGATCTATAAGAAGGATAATGCGCTAAATGTTGTTATATTGCATAACATGTGAATTAGGCCTAGGTACTGAGGACAGGTACAAGAAAAAAAAAAAAAAACATGGTAGTGTGAAAATGAGCGAGTTGGAGTAGACTTACGTCGTAAACTACTCATTTTATAAAAAAAAATGTTAGTCATAAATTATAGGAAACACAGTCGACAAACTATTTCGACGCAACGATGTATTTTTTTTTTATTTGAAAACTTTAGGCGCGTTGGGCATTTTTGAGATGGGACTAAACCATTGATTTCGTGACAACATGACGACACCTCATTTTTGTAAACGCGATTGTGCTTTTTTTTATTTAGATAAGTTTATGGACCAATGTTATAAACAAGTATTTTTCTTCCACTAAAGCAATCTTGTTCAAGTTTTCACTTCTGTCGGCACTCCAGGAGTGCCACCACTTTTTTTTTTACTTTTGTATATGAGTTTCATAGCAAAGTTTTTCAGGATAGGTAGGACCGTAGGACCCCTTGACGGATGCAGGTGACTAAATCGCCAACCGGCATATAGCAAAATAAAATGAGTAAAAGTTTCTAACTTCGAAGATTATAGTTACCTATAACTAGCAGAAGATTAATTTTAACTTGAGACGTGAGAAATGGTGAGAGCTTGGGGATGATTATGATCCATCACGGGAAGCTCATCACCGATATTTTTAGTACGTTTGTGTAGGAATTAAGTTAAGGGAATAGGATGGAATAACGTTATCACATCGACTTATAAACAAGAAATCGTTATACAAAATTAATTAATATTACTACCAATAAAAAATAAAGAACTAAATTAAAAGCCGTTTTAAAATTTAATAAAAAAGTAAAACTAAAGGTAATAACATATCCATCTAGTCCAAAGCATGTAATGATAATGGAATAGAACAAATAAGTCGTTTACAATCGTTTATATCATCAGTTGCACGGTAAACTATCCACAAGGCTGAATGCGACGGGCTAATTGAGCCAATAGACAATATTTACCATAGAGTATGTGCTTTGTTAGTTAGTTATCGACACTATTGCCAATATTGTAATTTTTTGAACACTATACCTACGTGCATAATCATTATGAAGGTAGATGACAGATTTATTAAAATAAGGATAAAACTGCCCTGCTAAGCACAAAGGCAGTATCTCAACCGGAGTAAGTTTCGAGAAAATTGACTTTTTGTCAATTGAAATTTAAGGAAATATGGAGATATAAAAATCTTTTTAGTGTTTTTTTTTAATGTTTTAAGTTAGATAGCACTATTTCGCTTATACCATTAGATGCGAAATTGTTAAAGCTATTGAATAGTATAAAAAAAAAAACAAAAAGGTTGGATCTCAGAGATACCGCCTTTGGGCTTAGCAGGGCAGAAAAGTAGATGCAACAATTTAGCGCTCCGAATTTTTGGGCAAGGACGATTCTGTGATAATGACTTCTTTTTTCTTTTCTTTCTGAAATGTTTGTTGTTGTTTAAATAATTCAGAAGCTGCGCAAGGAGTATGATAGGTATACCTACAGTGGGAGACTTAACGAGTCTCCCTGGGATCGAGTCTCATGTTTCATGGGGCTACAGAGGCCATTGCATAACAAGGAGTAGACCGGGGGGCGCGGTAATGGTAGGGAAGACGAGCCTTTAGGATATGGAAGTATTTGCGAGCCATACCGGATAATTATGCATAGGCAATGGAATAGTGGAGAGACTGTTGATATTTATCTATGGATGGGCATCTTTTTACGACGTCGCCGCCAGATTGATTCAGGTCAAGCATCATTGCATCTGATCTTTACTGTTTCCAATGTCTTCGTCTGAGGTCTCACTGCTATTCGTTTCAGGTTTCTTGTAAATCTCGCTAGCTGTCTTCTTAATCTTACCTTGGTCTTCAAAACACTTAATGTTTGTTACTTCGTACTTATTCCTAGAACTAAAACTACTTACCTGTTTAATAAGCCTATAATGTTCCCACTGCTGGGACACAGGCCTCCTTTCTTCGAGAGGGAGTGGGCTGTAATCTACCACGCGGGCCCAGTGTGATATGTCTTCAATTTCTTTTTTCTAAGCCATGCCGGTGTCTTCACGATGTGTTCCTTCACCGTTTTGAGAACCAATCGTAAAGACCCTTTTTTTTTTTGATGGTGGGAAATCATCAAATAACTTCTCCCGCTCTGGGCGGAGCGGGAGGGCGTGTCAGACTCTTACTGACTAAAACCCACCCGTGCTCCTTCGGTTGCCCTGTTGCCGGGGGCCACGATCTCCCTTTAGGTTTTCTTCGCAACCCCGGCAGGCATCGGCCCTAGTGGACCCCTTCAAATCTGCTGACATCTCTTTGAGGCGCGCGTGCCACACAACGCGCCGTCGACCCGGGCCTGGTCCTTATCGGACGGTGAGCCACCCATTGCTCACCGTCCGCAAGCCCGCGCCTACGTTGGCCGGAAATCGCCTCGCGATTCCCGACGCCCTGGGCGTCTCCTCCTACGGCGGTTAGGGGCATGAGGACGCGAAATTTGCCTCTCCCTCACGCATTCCGCCTCCTCCTTCGCGAGCATTACCGCTTCGCAGAAGGAGGTGACGGCCTCCCATTTCCTCTCGCTCCGTACCATGGCCTGAACCAGGGCCGGACGCGAGAGATCATCGCCGCCGATCGCCTCCACGAGGACACGGCGATGCTCCGCCCAAGCTGGGCAGACCTCCACCGTATGCTCCACCGTGTCCTCCGGGCGATCCACACAATGGTGACACCCGGGCGTTTCCTCCCGCCTTATCCTGTGCAGGAACCTCCCGAAACAGCCGTGTCCGGTGAGGACCTGCGTCAGGCGGAAGGTGAGGACGCCGTGGCGCCTCTCTAGCAACTCCTCAAAGAGGGGTCTTATCGCCGCAATTGTGGCGTGCCCAGCGCTGGGTTGCGACAGTCGCACTCTCCATGACGCCATGAGATCCCGCCGGAGCTCTGTCCGCTGTGCCGCGATTTCTCGCGGCAGCGGAGTTAAGCCCCGGCGTTTCACCTCCTCGCGCCACTCCCAATTGTGCGCGAGGACCTTTGCCTCCAGATCCCATGGCGGTAATCCGGCAAGGAGGCTCGCCGCTTCGCAGGAGACCGTGCGGTATCCTCGGGCCAGCCGGATGGCCATGACCCTCTGGGACGCGTTCAACCGGCGGGCTGGCCGCAGCCTTAGTGAACGCGCCCACACCGGTGCCCCGTAAAGGGATCGTAAAGACCCTGGGCCACCACTGCTCTGCACTTACCTACTATTACATGAAAAATTATGCTGTCAGTCAACGGGACTGACTCTCGAATCTTTTCTATTCTAAATATTAATTAGTGTTTATCTTGTAATATGCTACTAACTCATTAAACATTCATGGAGGTCGGCTGGCAAAGCCATCTAAGTTAAAACCTCTAGAATGGTTGAACGTTGTTTTATAGCGTTCATTTTCATAGAATTCCGTTTCACATAATTTTTTTTCTCATATTATAATTTCATAGAATAATCAATACGCAGTATACTTACTTTCAATAAATTTAAATAATTGATTTTTGTTAAAAATAAAATTTTATGTTTCGATATTCCTAAAATAGAATAACAAATATCCTTTATCCTCATATTGTTTAGTTATCATAAAAGGTAATAAGTACCAAACAAAATTCATCAAGTGACATTTTCCAAACGTTTTCATTTATACCTTTGACAAATATTTTATAATTTTATCATTCAGCGTAGTCGACGGATTCTATTCTATTCTCCTATTTCTGTGTGGTTTAAAAAAAAATAACCACGAATGCTAACATAACCTGTCCGAGTCGGGGTGCCCCAAGTCCGGAGCTCGCTTCGCTCGCTCTTGCAGCTTAAGTTCTCATACGACTTTAATTCGACACTTAATTTTCAACGTTCAAATATGTACCCTTATAAAATTATGGATAGCGTAACATCTATTTTTACATTTTCTTTGAAATAAAATACCATGGAAAAATGTACCGAACAAACAATATTTGTAAAAAATGATTCTACTGTTTGATAAGTTTGTTAAAGAAAAAAATCTGATCATAAAATTCATTGAATTATATTTCTCTGAAATATGTTTAATTAAAGTAAATAGTCTTTAAAACAATAATATTCGAAATAAAAATACAAAGACCAAATATTAGATGAAACATTTCTGCGAAATGAAATTCTATGAAATTTCTGTCTGCGAAACAAGGGGACACCCTCTACAATAGACTCTGAAACAAAGGAAAACGTTTTGTGGAAAACCAAAGAAATCTATCAAACTGCGACTACCTACTTAATTAAAACTTAAGCATTGATATTTCTGTGACAGGAAAGTTCGTTCGTTCAATGAAAGGCTCAAATTATTTAATCAAAATCAACATTTAAACGATGTCGCGCACTGTGAGCTCTTCATCCCGAGTATTCCCGAGTCCCTGTTATTTTTATTCTTCTAAATACGAAATAGTGTTTATCTCATAATATTATGCCAGTAAGTTATAAAATATTCATGAACGTTGCATGGTAACACCAAGCTGGTTAAAGGTTCTACAGTACTTACCTATATATAAGTATAGGTTCTTTTTAGCCTCTAACAGACTGTTGTTGTAGCTCTGTTTGTGATCTTAAAACGGGGCAATTGCATAACTCTAGATAACTATGCAGCTTTGAGTTGACTATTCGTCTAGGTATACAGGTTCAAATTAAATGACTTAGTGCAACTTGATGGGTATGCGATATCTAAACACAATAAAACTGATTTTACGAAGTTCTACTTCAAGAAACTACACAACCTCCGGTCATTGACCCCCCTAAAAAAACTAAAGAAAGAAGTAAGAAAACACCGGCCAAATGCGTGTCGTACTATACGCACAATGAAGGGTAGTTGGGATGAATTACCCAAGAACAAACTTAACATTGTAGTTGAAAACCATGTTCTTCCATACATTCCAACTGCAAATGTAAATTTGTACGCACAATATTGAAAGATTTACCATATTATTTTAAGAGCATAGACTTCTTATAGGTTTTCCTGTAATCTATGAGTAATGAATAATGCTCTGCATTTTTTTTCAAAATTTTTGTTTCGGAGATAAGGGGGAATACTATTAGATATTTAAGAAAATAGATGAAAATGGACTACATCTATTTTCTTAAATATCTAATAGTATTTATTTTAAAATTATAAAAAATATAAACCTGAGCTCCTCACCACAAGCAAGCCCTTTTATTTGATATGTCACAAGGTACAGTTAGAAAAACTATTTTTTCCGATGTGCCCCCGAAATGGGACCCCGTATTTAAAATTGATTTATTTACGTCCCACGTCCATGTTTGGGTCACAGAAATTCGTTTGTGTACCAAATTTCAACTAAATTGGTTCAGTAGATACGGAGCAAATTGTCTGTGACAAACGGACAGACAGACACACAAGTGATCCTATAAGGGTTCACGTCTGTGTTTCGCTAGCAAATTTTATTTGACCTTGATATGTATTACAATATTATCAATCACAGACTTCAAATTTCTAAAACTATCAGCCCAGAATTTGTATTCAAAATTTACATTTAGGGACTGAACTCAGAGGAGCAAATTTACAACACTTAACATATGCTGAAAGGAAAACAAACAGTGCACAGACGGCAACAGCAATGAAAATATACCAGTCATAACACCTAATAGCCTTGCATCGATTCCAATCGAAGGCCATCAATATAAACAGTCCTTTAGAAAACCAGAGTTAACAAGCAATTGAACTCATTTACCACTTGGATCCCACTCGTGGCATTCATCAAGCTTGGAACTTGGAACATAATAACTCACTGTTAACTGATGAAAACTACGGTCTTACTTTTTACTTACAGTTAATAACTTTTCCGAAAGCATCTGTAGAGTGTCAAATGTCAAGTCACTGCTGGATTCCCCTAAGGGTCAAACTGTAGCTTTTCCCAAATATGAAATAGACCCAATTTGATCATTTTTCTAATAAAAATTAATTGAGACTTCACAGATATTTTCTATGTTACTATTACGTAGGTATTCTACTTATAATCTAGTTTTTGGTCGGACGCTTTCCGATTGTAGTAGTTTTCAGTGTTCACTCCAAGAAACCCAAATTCTGATCGCATTATAGGTCTCTCGCCGAATGCTACGTTTTGCTACGCTCCTTGCAGTCAATGCGTGCGTACCTGTCTCTAATCAGCTTTTAACCGTCCGTCACGATCATCTCTTGACCTTTCGCCTCCTACGATTTTCTCAATCTCTTTCAGGGTGGCCATAACATTACGCCATGGTTTCTTAATAATTGTTGATCGTTAGGGCCTGCTCCCACTGGCGGCACGGCACGGCTCAGCAGGGGAGGGATACTACGACGTGCGCTGCATACAAGTGGATTCTGACGGCAACGATGCCAATGTATCCTTAGACATGCTGCGACGTCCTTAGGCATCATCATTGAAATTTCAATTTTATTGTCATATTATTAAATTATATTTTTATTCGTCGCATAAAAATCCCTTGCCGTGGCCCTTTTTTTTTGGTTTGGAAATTATCAAATAACTTTTCCCGGTCTGGGTGGAGCGATAGGGCGTGTCAGACTCTGAATAAAACTCGTCCGTATTCCTTCAGTTGCCTGTATTGCACAGGGGCCACGGTGTTCCTTTCGGACTTTCCCGCGACCTCGGCAGGCATCGGTCCTAGTGGACCCCGTTAGTTCTGCTGACATCTCTTTGAGGCGCGCGTGGAACACAACTCGCCGGCGACCTGGGCCTGGTACTTACCGGACGGCGAGCTACCCATTGCTCACCGTCCGCAAGCCCGCGCCTACGGTGGCCGGGAATCGGCCTGCGACTGCCGACGCGCAAGGCGTCTCCTGCGGCGGTTAGGGGCGTGAGGGCGCGAAATTTGCCTCCTCAAGGTTAAGCTGTCATCGAGGTCAATGTCTGAAGTTCAGGCTTCGGAATTGTTTTTCAAGGGCGAGCCAGTTGCAGTCGTGTTCATGGTCACGATCCTAGATTACCTACACCTTAGTTACGATAAGAAAGATTTCGTTTTAACAAGTATCCATTTGTATTGTAGAAATTAGTTAGGAATATGCGGAAAAACCTTCCAATAAGTAAAGGAATTTGTATATTACAAATTTCAATTTTAGATCACAATAGCAATTAGTTAAGTTGAAGTGTTGCGTTTATGTATTGATCGCTGTGTTTGCGTCGATAAGTGATGTGATAAGAATGATAACACGTAACCCCTTAGCTCTGAGCTCAGACTCAGTCGGCAGCTGAGCCTTGCATTTAACACACGTGGACGGAAGATTTTTCATATTTTTGCCAGTTCTTTTTACGACAGATAACGTGAGTTTCGTAATGTTAAGTTTTATTTTTAGTTCGTTATTTTGGCGAATTTCTAATTTTAGTTCCATCTCTAGTTTTTTTCTTTGATGGTTTCGCCAATATTTTGATTAGCTCCCATTGAAAAATTAAGAAGATATTGTTTTTAATTATGAACCATTCTGTAGATTTGTTCATTTTGTGCAACGAAATTCAATTCAATCAGCGTTTTTGTTGTGCTTAGTTAACAAGACTTCCTGAATTTATCAGAGAATGAATTAATGTAAAACAGCTGTTAATCTTATTCGTTTTCTTCAATGGCTTTCAGTAATGTTAAATGTTTGCCTAAAAAAAGTAAAACTTAACCTAAACTGGGATACTTAGTAAGTATTCCTGCCTTAGTGATGATATAGTTCATGGAGAATTCCTACTTTACATATCAATCAAATATTTAATTTCATTGATGTAATTCAATTATGTCTTAGATTTCTTAGGAAAACTTTCCTCTTTTTCTTTATTTATAGATACTAAGGAAATAAGGTCATGGTCTATAACATGACCATCATTATCAACAGCATTTCTATATGAACTTGACGTATTTACTAATGGAATAACTAATGTAACTTTGCTTAAACCGTGACTGGCGAAGTCAATCATTTTGAAACTTTTCCAAAAAACGTTATATTTCCAATAATCAAACTACATTTATCTTATAAAATTATCACCAACACATTAATAATTATCTATTTTTTTGTTTCAGTTGGAGCAATAATGAAGATTGGTTTCATTGGCGGCGGCCGATTGGCCTTTGCCTTGGCTAACGGCTTTATCTCAGCCGGTAAATATTGTCTCAAACAATTCAGTAACTAAGTTATTCTATAGTGTGTTAACTACGACATGTGCTGTAAAAGATAATAATAGAACGGCTTTAGAGCCTTGGATGAGACGTGTGTTGTATGATGTTTTTAGCTTTGTCATCAACTGCGTTTACAAAATCTATCAGATGCTCTCATTCGGACGGCTCAAAAGGACACAAAAAGGGCTCAATTCATCAATAAAAAGATCAATTATGATTGCCTTGGGTTTGGGCTTCATCCATACTCATCCCTAGTTTGAACTCCCCCGCTTTTTATATGCCTATCCACAGAACAGTGCTACGATGTAGAAAATAAATACTCTTCGTCTAAATTATAAATACTGATCACGTATTAATTTTACTATGGCAGTCTTGATCTTTTTCTATATGTATATTTTTATAACAAAATGACTTACTTAGATTCCGTGCAAATAAGTAGTTCTTTATTAATGATTAAATATTGCATTCCAGGAAATGTTACAGTAATTGAATTGAATTATTGTACAATATACAGACTGTGTCTTTTTTAGTAGAGAGCTTTAATTATTGTACAAACTGTGTTTTTTAGAGAAATATTTTTATTTAAAATGTAACAAAAAAAATTGTACTTACGAACTGTGACTTTAAGAGATTAGATAAAAGAATAGTTTTTTTTTAAACGAGCGTATAATACCTATGTTGTTTATTTAATGTTGATTATATTTTATAGATGTTGAAAAAGCACTAATAGTACCTACTGTTAATTCTATACCGCGTATTAAGACTGAATAAATATCATACTAGCACTTTTCGTACCATCAGTACTTTTCTAAGTTCTAGCTATACTGGGCGAGTTCGAACTGGAAATGAGAAAGGACGAAGCCGATTTTGGAGAACTTTACTCCGTATTTCTATAATATTCTTTACTCCCAAAACCGGTTTCTTGACTGCGACATTTACTACCCATAGTCAGACTTCCTTGCTGAGTTCAGGATGGCAATGCCTTCGTGAGATACTGAAACTTTATCTGACAAAAATTATTACAGTTGCTATGCAAACGAATGTTGATGACACGATGACAGTTTTTGAAACATAAACAGACTAGGGTGTAGAAAATTGTTAAAGAGTTTTTGATCTCTTTTATTTAGGAACTAGATTTGCTCGCGGATGTCGGAAAATATCCCACGGGAACGTACTACCAATACTGGGATTGCATACCTAATAGCCCAGGATAAGGTTATTGCGTTCTGACAGACAGACCGACAGACAGACAGACGCGGTGGGGGATTCTGTTTTATAATATGTAAGGATATTGTCTGTAGGACTGCCAAATTAGGACCATGCTATGGTACTAAGAATCATGTTCTGTAGAATGATGTCAGAACCTATGAATTGCCGAGATACATTGGTGCTGGTCTGGGCCCCGGCCAAGCGCCAGTGCTAGTTTCGTTTCGCTTCATTATTCTACGTTTCAATAACTTAATTCACTGTTGTGTTTAATCAGCATCTTATTAATTAAATAAATTATGTTTATCCTTATCTGTAACAATATTTCACAACACGTTAAATAAAGATGTGACGCAACGTTGTCTATTTTAATGATGAGATGATTATTTTAATTAGAAAATAAATAAATTGTACTTATAGTTTATGGTTCAAAGAATCTAGTTACCTACCTACTTATGTTTGAATGGAAATTTTCACGAAATCACGTAGACATTATGACATTATCTATGGTTTAAAAAAAAGATGAGAGCCCTAAACGATGATGTCAAGCTACTCCTATTGTACTGTAGGTACACTTTATCTTTGTGACATACTGGCAAATGTAAAAGAACGTAGTAAACAGGATAATAAATATAATGGATGAACATAGAAGATCTGTTACCAATAGAGAGGCTTGTCGTTTGATTATGGTAAATAACCGCGCTGATGCCTATCATTTAAAATCTTCAGTCAAGACTTTTACAACCAATGAAATAAAGAAGAAATACACCTATTGTGTTACACACTTTTGATCACAATCTGAAGGATTTTGTGTGTCTTGATTTTCTCTAATTCATAAATTTAAAAAATTCGTCTGCTCAACAACGTAAATAACGCAATGAATATTGTTGAACTGTCAAAATGAAAGGTATTACCATTGTGAGTGTGTACGCAATTATCCCGCAACTCTAAAACCTCGTGTCTGCACGAGCTAAATTAGCCATGAATATGTAAACAGATTACAACAATGCTAGCGCGGCTAAAATGAGGCTCAAGTTTGGCACAAGAGCGCGGAGATTGGCCAAGCAAAGGTAGGCCTATCCCAGCAGTAGGTGACGTCAGATGGATGATAAATACTAAATAAGTAGGGATTTAAAACCTCAGGTTGTTTTGACACAGAGTTCTTAACCGCAGCCTTAATAACATAATACATGTACATGTTTTTAATGAGTAAGTAGAAAGTAGGTAAACGAACAATGCATGACAAATCCTATAATTTTAACCCAATTTTCGCAGGTCTGACAAAACCCGATGAAATCACAGCGAGTGTCCATCCAGCTGATCTCATCAGTGCTGAGGCATTTAAGGTAAATATAAAACATAAACAAATCATTACAAAGCTATTGTTTTGGCGAAATATAGGTTTGATAAATACATAACTGTAGGCAGGTGAGTCATAGAGGCATTTTTCCTGTCATTTTAACCAAAGTTTTAATAACCATAAAGATCATCAATTCAGCTTGCTATACAAAATATTACATATTTTGCCTGTAACAATCATGGTCTCCTAAACAATATGTTGTCAAAAAAAAAACCCAGATATCAAATAATTCCATTGATGTAATTCATTAAGGATAATTTCACAGGGGGAACCTATTTTGCAGTTCCTGTGTATAAGAATAACAGAACCTACAGCTTGGTAAAAAAGAGTCTGGAAAAAATTAGGTCATCATTATCGCACTTAGGTCATTTTAAATAGAAAAAAATGTGCAACAAAAAACCCTAGGAGACTCAATCAAAACCTACTAGCACTTGTCGGCAAAGTAGTGCCATCATCATAGGTCTCCATTATGTAAAATATTTAGTTACAAATGTCACCACGTCAGACACTATTATGTTGACCTGTACCCTAATTGTGTAATACACGATCAATTACAATCTGAATCGTTTTGAAACAGATTACTAATACATAGCTTCATAAATTGAAAAAAAAAATCTGCTCAACAACGTAAATAACGCAATGAATGTTGTTGAACTGTCAAAATGAAACATTTCTCTTAATCGTTTACGAAAAGGTGTTTCGTAATTAGGGTACTGTATCTAATTCCATTTTTCAATTCAATTCAAAACATTTATTTCGGAAAAACATCCATATTGCATTATAATAGTATAAGAACTTATAAAAATATGTTAGTAGCACTAAAATCGAAAACAACAATAAAACCAAAAATTAAATTAAAATCAACATTAAAATCAAAATTAAATTCAAAATTAGAATCAAAGTCAAAATCAAGAAATCAAATCAGAATTAAATTAACGTTAAATTAAGATAAAATCAAATTAGAATTAAATCAAAATTGTGTCAAAATTAAACTAAAACATGAACATACCATTATATTTAAATCTTAGACTATTTCTATGACCATAAAAATTGCTATATTAACCGCATTGAGGTTCAATGTAAACTATAGCAGACACCACGAACAAACTTTTTGTGCAGCATGTTGTTTTCCGGGACAGCAGACGTCTCAGTCTAGTGCGTTCATTATAACTTGTCCCGTGACGCGATTGGTAGCACTGAATTTTGCAGTCATGTCATAGGCATATTTTCTGTCATTCGCATTTTGAACTCTATTGTTATTGAAATAAATTTGTTACAGCTGTAATGGCAATTATGTCATTTGGTTTAATAATTATTTTAATAGGTCTTTATATTTATTATTTTGTTTTTTTTTTTTTTTTTTTAAGTTTCTTTTGAATGTGAGAACGTTGTAGGCTGTAGATTTGTGGACCATTTTCTATTTTGCTAAGTACCTGGTACTTGTTGATAGGCCTAGGTACACAGTCCTCTCATACTTTTTAACACTGTAAGTAATTTGAAAACATTGTAAAAACTATTTTTTTTAAAACAGTAACCGTGGAATGTTGCCGGCTGTTCTCCATAGGGAGCGACCAATTAGAACCGTGCACCTAGCACTTCATAAGTGCCACGTTTCATAAGTGCCCTTGTAGGTTTATGTGAAATAAAATATTTTGAATTTGAATAAGACTGCAAAATTCAGTGCTACGAATCGCGGCACGGGACAAGATATAATGAACGCTCTGTGAATACGCAATACGCAAACACCGCGGTTGTCACATTTGAAATCCGCGTGACACATCTTTAGTTTGAAATCTTGTCCTTTCAGCTACTAACATATAACTAGATATCTACCATAGAGTGCAAAGTTCGACGGCTCACCTTGCTGCGTTTCACCACATGACGCTGTCAGAATAGTCGACATTAGCTCAGTTGCCAAAGAAGTAAACAAAAAAAAAAATCTGCTCTAGTTTACATTGAACCACCTCAATGACTATCATAAAACCTGCCAGTTACTTGCTCTCTATGAATAGAAAGATAGTGCTATCGTTAATCATATCAAAGACTTTAGTACCTACTCAAAAGACCACTCAGCTTGTGTTGATAAAACCTTCCTATGAATTAACAATGTTATTATTATAATACCAACGTAATACTATGTATTAGTACATAAAGGAAATATACAGGTCACTTTTTAAATTCTGCTACTTTCCACAATATGGAATCAATTCAAGCTGACCTATTGATGATAATACCAATATGTATTAAGCTAAATACTTGCAAACAATAAAAATTTCCCTCATTCTACAACCACAGATGATGTTATATAGATATTTTGCATCACAAACCACACTTAAAACACCTCGGACAGACCTCAAATAGGTAAATAAGAGTCAACACGTTGTTTCTAAGGATGCAATATATACTCAATGCCATTTTAGTGTATTCAAAATGATTATGATGACGGATCATTTAGACATAAACATTACACATGATACATCATTCATTATGAACGAATACATAGTTTAAATCGAAACTCAAGCCGTTTATAGCCTTGACTTTGTGGTTATTGTCATGTAGATAAGGAATTATGTCTTTTCTGTGACGATGTACGTAATACAATAGTATGATCTATTAAAAAGATAAGTTTATGCGAATTGCTACAGTATTTAACTTTTTACCTACTTTCACGACCTTCCGATAAATGGTGCACTTTCAGTGGATTCTGGTTATTATTGCAATAGTTTTGGCTTGACCAGTTCACAATATTTTAAGGAGATTTCTGTTTAAGGCCTAACTCTTCGGGAATTACACGAGTGTTGGCATTTCATGCCATATTTTATACCAGAAACTATAGATCAGAATCTCCTCTAGACTAGTCAGTTCGACCTATGCTAAAGTCCAAACCGCTTATAACATTCTAGTGACTTATAATATGAGAAAGAACAGATTAGCCTGAAGAATTATAAAGTTCATTTCCCTCATCCTTAATTTTCCACCATCCCCAGAAACTCGGAGCGATGACAGTGGTCGAGAACAAGCCAGTGGTGGAGAGGTCAGAAGTGGTTATAGTGTCAGTGAAGCCTGAAGTGGTGGGGCCGGTCCTAAGGGAGATCAAGGACCTGCAGGCTTCGAAGAACAAGCTGTTCATATCAGTCGCCATGGGAGTCTCTACGGCTTCTGTTGAGAAGGTAAGGTACTTTTGTTAATTCTATGATGTTTTTGGATGTAGGCAAAGCGGGATTCTTTCTTACTGCTAGTCTTGGGTTTTTTACAGGGGCTTGTGGCTAAGTAATAACAGCCGCACGGGCTGATCGATCAGGTTAAAGGCTCGTACAGACTAGCGCGGTATACGGGCGGGATCGGCAGCCCGACCCGTGTCGCGCCCGCGATATCGCGCTGGTCTGTACGAGCCTTTTACTCGATGTATCGCCGCCGCCGTAATCTTCTGTTTAATATTTTTTAATAATCTACGTAACAGATAAAAACAATGTTATCATCCCTATTTTACAATACCTACATTTATTTACTAGCCAACCTTTTTTACATCACGCGGTAAATACGTGATGAACTTTTCTATGGTGCCTGAGGACTGATGATTCGAGTCTGCCGACTGAATCTGTTGAATTGTAGAACAGATGAATAAAGGGCCTGCTACACGGCTGCCAACCGCGTCCCCGACAGAGTTGACCTTAGTTGGCCATAGGTTTGAAAATTGATCGTAAACCACCAACTATACGGTTAGGGTTGCCAACCATACTTTATAATAACGTATCCAACTTCATTTTCGATAAGTATACTTTATACTTTTGCATAAAAATATTTATCGAAACACAGATAGATCGACCATAAAAATATTTAAATAAAATTTTGGTTGTAAAACGAGCTTTGAAACATTAAAAGCACCCAATAAAATATTTTAAAAATAATAAAAACTTTTGAAAATAATTTTTTTTTTGTTCCTGATACTTACTTTTTTTTCTCAAAGGACTTAATACCTAATTTTTATTTAAAAAAAAGTTGCTAACCCTATACACGGTTGTAAACCACCAAGGTCATCTCTGTTGGGACGCGGTTGGCGACCGTTTAGCAGGCACTTAATTATAAGGTAAAGCAATTATTGCGGTTTGATGGATTTAGAGACCTGTCAGAAACACGTGAAGTTTCATGTATTTATGAATAATTTATCCTTACCTTTGGGTATTTTAGTTTTGTATTAGCTGGATGCTTACGTAAATAGGCTACTACTTATTTTTTATTATCTTGATCGAGTCGTTGTTTCATACTCTCTATATTTATTAAACTCGTTAAGTATCAAGTTTATAATTATATAAGCTATCTACTTAAATACGTGGATGGTATAGATATGGATGGCAAATAATTCAGAATATCATCTAAACGTCCTCCTTCATCAGCATTCGCCTGTAATGTAACGTTACAGATTCGATTTTGAGCATTACATTACAATAAGCCGACTTTCGCACGGACGTAATAAGCTTGCGGCGGGATTTTATCGCGCACTGCATTTTCAACTCTCGGTGTTAAGCCGAGCGTTGAGAATCCAACACGCTGGGACACACTCTCGTCCCAGCGTGTTGAAAAATCACACTGTTGGATTTTCAACTTTCGGCGGTAAGTAGAGCGTTGAAAATCAAGTACACGAAAAAAAATCTCCGCGATTTTATTACGTCCGTGTGAACGTGGGCAGAGTACTGCCTGCCTGACTGACGAGCATTCGCCTGTAATGTAACATTTCAGATTAAATATTATTACAGACATTGCGCACTGTACCTAATGCTCGGTTCTCCTACGTCACTGATGTAATGCTCGAATTGTATCATTACAGGTTGCGCACTGTAATGCTCGGTTCTCCTCCCACACCGATTTAATGCTCGAATTGTATCATTACAGGTTGCGCACTGTAATGCTCGGTTCTCCTCCCTCACTGATGTAATACTCGAATTGTATCAGTACAGGTTGCGCACTGTAATGCTCGGTTCTCCTCCCACACTGATGTAATACTCGAATTGTATCATTACAGGTTGCGCACTGTAGTGCTCGGTTCTCCTCCCTCACTGATTTAATGCTCGAATTGTATCATTACAGGTTGCGCACTGTAATGCTCGGTTCTCCTCCCTCATTGATGTAATGCTCGAATTATATCATTACAGGTTGCGCACTGTAATGATCGGTTCTCCTCCCTCACTGATGTAATGCTCGACTCTGAACGTTACATTACAGGCGAATGCTCCCGGAGAGGGAGTCCCTTAAAAGAGATTGTAGAAACGATTGCGATGGAATGCGGAAAAGATGATATAACTAGAAAGGGGTGAATACTGAGATAATTAAATTCCTTACTTTATTATACAAATTTATGAATGTGTCTTTTACCTTATAAAACGCCTTAACGGCTGAACGGATTTCGATAAAACTTAGCACACAGGTGTAAACCATGACCAGCTATCTAATTACGTAACATATTTTCGTAAACGATAGACTAATCTGTTTCATTTTGACAGTTCAACAAAATACATTGCGTTATTTACGTTGTTGAGCAGATTTTTTCCAACTTATGGAGCAATGGATTGGATCTGTTTCAAAACGATTCAGATTGTGATTGATCGTGTATTACGCAATTAGGGTACCTACTGGGGTAACCCAGTAGGGGTTAGGACATACGATACTGTTTATCCAGATAGTTATGACATGCCCTTATTCGTTAGTATGTACAAAGGAAACATTTTCATTTTTACATTATTCACAACTAACTATTTACATTAGGTAATTACTAAATTAAATGACTAATTAACTACTTATACAAAAACAAGAGGACACTTCAAGGGGTCGAAGTACTCGTCCGCATCGCTAGTCATCCGGAAACGTGCCCAAAAAACTGGCATCAGCATTGATAGGTTGAATGTCAATGCTAAATATTTGGCCAAAGAACGAGCCAGCTCTCTGGTCACGTGAAGTGTCAACAGACGCGTACTCGGCCCCAATAGTTAGTTCCCATGGGATATTTTCACGCGGGCAAGGCCGCGGGGAAAAGCTAGTAATTTATTATACATATAATGGCTTATACAGGGTATACAAATTTTTTGTTCGACATGAAATCGTACAAAAAATATCGATGTATCGATATTTTTTCTACATGCCTTAGTATGTCTGATCAAGCTGAATCTATTTGTACAACCCACGGCGTCGCATCGCCCGCCCGCGCTCTCCTTCTGATTGGCTCCTAGGAATCGTAGCGTGATGTTAAATAGCCTATAACTTTATGCTATCTATAACATTCCTAATGAATCACTTCGTCCATTGGTGAACACCGTATGAAAATCCGTTCGGCAGTTTTTGAGATTATCGGTTACAGACAGGCAGACACGGTATGGTGGGGAGACTTTGTTTTATAATAAGTATGTACTCGTAATGAATAGGATTAATTGAAAAACAAAACAGGATTACATGCAAAATAATTGTTTAATGTAAATAAGTTTTACGTAGGCACCTAATTTAATTATCATAATGATAAATTTTAGCAATACAATAGTTGTCAGCTACCTTATCAATGCGTAGAAAGCTGATTATTATAATCTTAGTTTTAATAGTGTTTAGTGGACAATCGATTGTCGATAAGATAAGCGATCGACAGCCTTTAAAACGTGCATTACGAAAGACAATGCTAATTATTAGAGGTGATTAAAGTTACATCAATATCAACATGTTGTTTTATGTAAATTCCATTTATGGTAACTAATTTCATAAATTGGAAGAACATTACAGAGTTAGATACTACACACATCAAAAGTGTCTAGGGATCAACATATATTTTTGCAATAACTTTTCTCCTGATTGATATTAATTAAAATTTTCTTTAAGGATTCATCAAATAAAGTGTTTTCGTTTGTCACAGTAACGATAAACAAAGTCACCTTTGCATTAATAAAGAAATTTGCCATTTTCCTAATAAAGGGATTTTTGACATTTGAACCACTAACATTAAAGTTCGAAAAAAAGACAAATAACAGTTTTCTTTAAAATTTTATTGGGTAACTTAAACAATTAATAATCCGTGTTTCTACCGCGAACACTAACAACACAAGAACATCGGTTTGGCATACTCAAAATGAGTTCATCCAAATCACGCTGTGGAATGGCCGCCCATGTTCGTTGCAACAACAAAAAAAGGTCTTCTTGCGACTGGATACCCTCCATATTCGGCAGAGCTCTTCTCTGTAGCATATCCCATGCATGCTCAATCGGGTTCAAGTCTGGCGACTGAGCAGGCCCGAGCAGGACATTGATGTTAGCTGCGGCGAGTCTGTCTGACAACTCTTGCGGTGTGCGGTCGTGCATTATCATGCATTAACTGAAATAAGGGACCGATTTGCACTTGTAGAGGAACGATGACGTCAGATACAATCGTCTCAGCATAAATTTGAGCGTTGAGGTTGCCTCTGATCCAAATCAACTCAGTTCTTCCGCCGATCCAAATACCCGCCCATACCATGATGGTTCCACCACTATAAGGATGGACTTCCTGGCAGGATTTTAATCGCTGTTGGCGTCCAGGGGTTCTCCAGTGTCGTGTACGTCTTGTATCCGGTCTCATACCAAAACGAGACTCATCAGAAAAGCACACGAAACGCCATTGTTCTTCTGCCCAATTTCTGTGTTCAAGAGCCCATTGATATCGAATCCTACGATTGTGCATTGCTATAGGTGGTACCCGTAGCGGTCTTCGGGAATGAAGGTTCACTTCATGCAAGCGGTTTCTGACTGTTTGGTCGCTAATTAAGTTCCCTGAAGAGTGATGAAGCCTCACGGCTAACATCATGGCGGTTATTGTTGGAGCTCTTCGAGTTAAGATTTGAATGTATCGGTCTTGTCTCCGTGTGGTGCAGCGATACCGTCCTCCATGGCGCTCAGCCACGGTACCAGTGCTTCGGTAACGTGTCCAAAGTCGACTGATAACACTCTGACTTGTATTCAGAGCTAAAGCCACAGTACGTTGCCGGGAACCAGCTTCTATCATTCCCACGACTCTGAGCATTTCTTCCCTGCTTAAATGACGTCGCCGCTCCATAATAACGTTGGATTTAATCAGTAGTAGGGAAACAGTAGCACTAATAATGTCTTCAATGCGTTGTATGTTTTTATAGGGAAAATATTGACAGCTGATTTTCATCTTTTACTCGAATTTGATTAACAGTTCCTGTTTCAAATTATGAAATGCACCAAAAAGGATCCATATAAATTTATATAATCATAAATTTATTACAAAGCCACATCTCAATCTCAAGAAATCCGCATAAAAATGCTTGATCCCTAGACACTTTTGATGTGTGTATAATGTAGTATATTATTTACCTTAATTCACCGGTGGCGGATTAGTTGAGGAGTTAGCCGAATAACGTTCGGCTAACTCCTAACGTCCGCACGGACGTAATAAAATCGCGGCGGGATTTTATCGCGCATTAGATTTTCAACTCTCGGTAATAAGACGAGCGTTGAGAATCCAACGCGCTAGGACGCACTCTCGTCCCAGCGCTTTGAAAAAACACTGTTGGATTTTCAACTCTCGGCGCTGAGCAGAGCGTTGAAAATCAAGTGCACGGAAAAAACGTCGGCTTAGTCGTTATTTGTAAAAGCACGATGGGAATGACATCGTCGCATAAGTGTACAAAAATCCCTTAAATAAATAAAGATTAAAACAAAACCTGTGGCGGCATCTACATCGCCACATGCGAACTACGCATCACACTGACGTCACGCGAAATCCTGCATCGCGCAATCAGAGTTTACCGCACGATCAGCATATATACAGAGTCGGGGTGACTGTTACCATGGATTCAGTACATGATTTTGAACCCCCTACGAGGAAATATTTCGTCGGTTATAAAAAAAAACAGTGGTACTCCGAGCGGGCGTGCCGAAAGAAATGAAAACTTGTAAAAATCACCGCGGTAATCAACGCGTTGAAGACTTTTTAATGGTCAAAAGCTGGTGTCATCACAGTGTCGCGAAATCAATGGTTTAGTACCATCTCAAAAAAGTCCAACGCGCCTAAACAAGTTTTCACTTTTAAAAAATCTGCTGTTCCATACATTTTGACCGCGTATTGCACTTTTCTATGAAACAGCAGATTTTTTTTTAATAACCGACGAATTATTTCCGTTAAGAATCATGTACTGAGTCCATGGTAACAGTTTTCGCGTAGATGTCGCTGCCACCCAGTATATGGCTTACCAACATCGATCGTTGGGCAGTTGCTTACCAGACAGTCGTGTCTGGTCGGAGGATTCTCCCTTTTTCTAAAGATAGATTATGAGTGAACTTTACATCTTGTTCCCCATGCGTCTACCCAAACTAAAATAATAGTAGGTAGGTTGATAGGTACTTAACTTTTAATTAATTCTTGGAAGAGAAGAGTTTGCCAGAACATTATTTTTTTCTTTCTTAGGTATGTGTCCTATTTCTTAGTAATATTATAAAGAAGCTTTTGCCCGCGGTTTCGGCGGCGTGGATGTCGGAAGATATCCTACAGGAACGTGCTACCCGTTACATACGTTCTCAACGTAGGACTGAGAGTACCCCTTGTCTTAACCCAGGTCATGGCCTATCCTATGCCTTTCATCTAGAAATCCATTCAGTTGTTACGGCATGAAAAGGTAACAGGCAGATAATAAATCTGTTTTAGGGTTCTCGAAATGAAAAATGAAAATGGATGACTTCGTTGTCTGTTAAGACCTTTTTTCTCAAGAACGCGTGGAGGCATCAAGTTGAAATAGATATCAAAAACTTAGATCTACGGTCCCTTGGATCTGTAACGAAAATCAAACTATTGTATTTATATATATTTTGGATAGTTTGCTATTCAATTATGGAAAAATGTCTGAACGGATTTGGATGACATTTGGGACACAGATAGTTTATAACCTGGGTTAACATACAGGGTGGCAGGGACATCGACGCGAAAATTGTTACCATGGATTCAGTAAATGATTCTAAAGTTCCTTTTTTTTGGTGGGAAATTATCAAATATCTTCTCCCGCTCTGGGCGCAGCGGGAGGGCGTGTCAGACTTTTTACTGACTAAAACCCACCCGTGTTCCTTCAGTTGTCATTTTGCTGGGGGCCACGATCTTCCTTTCGGACTTCTTCGCAACCCCGGCAGGCATCGGCCCTAGCGGACCCCGTCAATTCTGCTGACATCTCTTTGAGGCGCGTGAAACACAACGCGCCGTTGATCGGACGGCGAGCTATCCATTGCTCACCGTCCGCAAGCCTGCGGTGGTTACGGAGTGAAGGCGCGAAATTTGCCTCTTCCTCACGCGTTCCGCCTCCTCGGCCATGACGGCCATTTCCTCTCGCTCCGTACCATGGCCTGAACCAAGGCCGAACGCGAGAGATCACCGCCGCCGATCGCCTCCACGAGGACACGGCGATGCTCCGCCCAAGCTGGGCAAACCTCCACCGTATGCTCCACCGTGTATTCTGAATCTCTGCGTTGAATTTTTCGTCGGTTAATTTTTTTTTAATCTGCTGTTCCATAGATTTTGACGGCATAGGTATTGCACTTTTCTATGAAAAAGCAGTTTAAAAAAATAATATTAATTATAAATTATCTTTTTATTACGGTAATGTTCCCGTAGGCCAATTTCCGTCCTGAACGCGGGCGAAACCGCAGCCAAAAGCTAGTTAATTTATAAGTAGGTATTATAAAAATTACTACTTTATGTGGGCGTCCAATGGATCACTATTTTTTTAAAGGAGTGGCGCTAGTGGACCATTGGGCGCCGCCTTAAGCCCACAATAGCTCGGACGTAATAAAATCGCGGCGATTTTATTTCGTGCACTTGATTCTCAACGCACCGAGAGTTGACAATCCAGTGCGCGATAAAATACCGCCGCGATTTTATTACGTCTGTGCGAACGTCGGCTAAGTAGTAATTTTTATAACATGTTAGGTAAATTAGCAGTACCTATCCACCTTTTAGGTACTGCTTAAAGGTTCCTGCAGACAGGCGCGATGCGACTCTAGAAGAACAATTTCTATGAAAACTTCATGGAAATTGTTTTACCAGAATCGCGTCGTGGCTGTCTGCTGTCCCTTAAGGGATTAAGGGATTTCGTGTTTCATAATATTTGTTGATGATTTGCACTAACAGAACAGCTGATACCTACGTGTTGGGTTTCAACCATGAATGGATTAGTTTTATCTCAGTTTCTTTAAAGATAAGATTATTTTAAGATGTTAAGTCCTATTTATAGTACATAAGATTGTGTTTTATGTGTTAGTACTAATAAACTGTGGACCATCAGAGTCAAAGGGGCGTGCGTCACTACAATGACAAGTACAGTTTAAATGATAGGTTTATATGAGCCCATTGATGTGACAGACGTGACAGTACAGTACGTCAGTTCAGCGCTGACTTGCAACTGGGCTTGTGTAGCCAGTAGTTTCAACCCAGTACACTGCTGACTTCGCGCCCTCAAGTCAGTTCACTTGACTAACCTACCAGTTTATTTTCGGGCCCAGTAGCTCCCCCACCTGACTTACTGCCGATCTCGTCTATATGAACCCACTGACTGGGTCCGAAAATCTGAAATACTGAGTCCAGTCACTACCATCGTATTTAATAAACCAGGCATTAGGCTGCCCGTCTACTGGAGCGGAGCGAGGCAGCGGATCGGAGAAATGTGCCAATATTAATCAATTAGAATCTAAACTCCGCTTCATCTGTGCCTCCGCTCCTATTGGTTAATATTGGCACATTTCTCCGCTCCGTTGCCTTGCTCCGCTCCAGTGCACAGGCAGCCTTAGAGTGCTACAAGAATGTTTTGGCGGCTGAATCACCAACAACCTGACAGAGGGCGTTGTTGGTAAACATTTAATTTGTGAGATTGACATGTTGGGGCTGCATCTGCGTCTCTCGTGACGGAGCTTCGCACAGTGATACGATACATGCAGATGTGACTAACCATTACCGGTTAGCGTCGCGATAGTACGGGTAGCGTAGCATTTTTCGCCCGGGTGGCGATACTTAATAAGCGTGGCGCGTGGTCGGACTAACGTTGGTAATTTCGACTGTTGTTTCCGGACTGCGTAGACGCTCTGTCGAAATATCGGAAAGTCATCTTGGATTATTCACTATAATTTGTTAAAATTATGAAGCCGCTAATGTGACCACCGCATTAGCGCGATAACTTTTTAGCGAGCATAATATACGAAGCTTTGGCACGCATTGCTTTGCCACGATAGACGCAGATGCGGCCCCAGCATCACAGAAATTGCATTGACAAATTAAGATGCAGCGTTAGTTAATATTTTGGCCACACGCCAAATGAACCTTGTAGCGTTGATTACTTAATCCATTGAACGTCCTACTTATGACCCCACGTCAGTGCATAATTATACGCGCCATTTCGGATTGTTCTTTAATTCCTTTACCGATTTGGTTGTTGTAACAATATTGAAATCAATGTTTTAGTAGCAGTGTATCCAACATTATAACGTTATAATAACATTGCAATCAATTCAGAGAACTTACAATTATTTTAACAAATTGATATAAATTACTCTGGCTGCACCATCTTAATCGTCAACATCAACTGAAGGAGAACACTGCCATTCTGTGAAACAGACTGTATTACTCTTGATATAAAAATACATTACCTTTTATTTTTGGGTGGGAAATTATCAAATAACTTCTCCCCCTCTGGTTGGAGCGGGAGGGCGTGTCAGACTCTTACTGACTAAAACCCACTCGTGTTCCTTCGGTTGCCCTGTTGCCGGGGGCAACGATCTCCCTTTCGGTTTTCTTCGCACCAGAAAACGGTGCAAGGCATGATGATGATAGGTACAGATTTTTCAGGAAAAGTATGCGCTTCGGGGTTCATCGTTCTTCGGAAATACGAACGCCCGATGATGAGATCTAATATTACAACCATGTACTTGCCTTAATTCAACCTCCTTCCTTTTTGCATTCCAGTCGCTACCCTCAGAAGCCCGGGTGATCCGGGTAATGCCAAACACGCCGGCACTCGTCCAGCAGGGAGCCGCCGCCCTCAGCCGAGGCACCCGCGCCACCGCTGACGATGCTAAGCTGACAGCAAAGCTGTTCCAGGCCGTGGGGACCTGTGACGAGGTGCCCGAGTATCAGATGGATGCGGTCACCGCGGTTAGTGGCAGTGGGCCGGCTTATGTGAGTATTGATTTCTGAGATTTTCGTGGTGAAGGTAACTGAATGGCCTTGGCAGAGGACAAGGGATAAAGACACGTGAAATAGAAAGCCTTGGTCAGGTCTCAGGTGTACAGTGTGGTAGTAGAAATTGAAATATGGTGATGAAACTAAGTACTAGGACTGCTCAAAAGGGACAAATTATGAAAGCAAAAGTCATAATCATCTTGCTCTTATCTTAATTTATTTGAGGTCCTCAAACCAAATAAAAAACCAAGACAGAGCACCGTCAACAATAACGTGAGGCCGGTTTCATAAACATGTGTGCTGTTAGTGAGGTGTAGTTTTATTGTAAATGGTTGTATATGTGTGCGTGTATTTAGAGCGGAGGTGTGGTTTTGGCATGCTTCACTGTATTGTTCGCAGCGGCAGCGCTATGTCTTGGTTTTTCAATACCTACTCAATTCTTTATTGCATTACATATGTATTACATAGATGGTATAACATAGTAAAAGATCAATATGGACCCTGTCGGGCACAGCAAAATTAGGAGAGAGGAAGAGGGCTAAGTAGCAATTCAATATTATTAATAATAATATATTATATATTTTTATATATCTCGGGATCCCGGTCTTTTGGAAGGCGTACGAGGGACCAAAGCCAACTCGCAGAGGCCCCTTAGACAATTTTATATGGAATGAGGCACCAACCGACGATTATCCCTGTATAGACTATGCAAGTGCACCCAAGAACAACCCCCGTTTGGTGCAGTACTATTGCAGAACATGAAAATAAAACATATTGAGCTATGGGTTTGGGTGGCTATAGTGGATTTGTTTCCTTGAACTATGGAATAACTATGTCCCCTGCCTGACCAATGTTATATACTACACAAGGATGAAATGGCAGGGGGTGACTTGCACACTCCATAAATGGCCCCAGAAACTGTCGCTAGCACATAATGACGTAGTGACAAGGGGGCAACATGTCCTAAGGTGCTTGAGGAGTGGAGAGGTATTCCACGGCTATCAGGACAATCCCGGAAGTACGGTCAAGATCCCTACCAGCATCTTACTGGAATTCTTCCTTCCTCCGAGCACGTTTGCTCTTGCGAATGTCCACTCCAGCCAGCCAATAAAGGCAAGAATGAGGTGGGAGCTCCGTTCCTCGTCAGTGTTCACTCCAGCCGGCCAACAAAGGCAAGCCAGAGGACTTCTACCGGGAGATAGGGTCCGTGGGGTTGCTACTGCCTAACAGCTTGCCACATTCTGCCCTACAGGTTTCTGTATCTCTCTTGGTCTGGCTCCTCATCTTAGACCCGTTCCGGCAAAGTAAACTCTACCGGCACAGACCTAGAATTCGGAACGCGCCACCGCACAGTGGTGATCGATGAAAATAGCTACAAAGCGTTTAACTGTCATTGGAATTAGTAAAGGAAATAAATCTTATCGAAGGTCTTCGAAGGTCTTAAAATTTTGCCGAAAAATAAGGGCACTTTTTTGTAGGTTTAACTTGCGAAATGTTATGTAACTACCTAAGTTCCCATTTAACAGCTTTAAGTTATTCACTTTAGAATTTATGAGTATCGAGTATAGTACCTATTTAAATATTAGTACAATAAATACTTTTTCTTTCTTTCTTTCTTTCTTTCTTTCATAAGTACTTAAATAAATTGCTGGCTATAAAACCTTCATTCATAACATAAATTATTATATCATCATTCATGTAATCTCCGAAGGGTTAGGTAGAGGTGTACCTACTTGTAGTACAACCACATTTTGACCAGTTACGTTTAAGTCCCATGTAAAGCCTCGTGCAGACAGGTGCGATGCGACACCGGCAATTGTTCTACCGTGAAGTTTTCTTAAATATTTTTTGTTAGAGTCGCGTCGCGCCAGTCTGCACGAGGCTTTATACGGCCTGCGTATTGCCATCAACTGGGTACCGTTTTTTAATTTTTTATTCGCATCGGGGAAGCTCTTGGCCTGAATCTCACCTGATGGTGCGTGATGATCAGGCCGAAGGTGGAAGCGAAGTTCACCCAGAATACTCACCACGCTCCGGGCTACTGAGAAACTCCTGATGGAATAACCCAATAACACTGCCCGACTTGGGAACCGAACCCAGGACCTCATGCTCAGCACTAGTGATTGCGACTACTAGACCAACGAGGCAGTCTTTCTTCATTTAGGTATTTATTACTGTCCAAAATCTAAACTAAAATTTGTTTTTTCCAGATCTACATGATGATCGAGTCCTTAGCAGACGGTGGTGTTCGCTGCGGCCTGCCCCGAGACCTGGCCCTCCGACTGGCTGCACAGACCACCCTCGGGTCCGCAGCCATGGTGAAGACCGGCACCCACCCGGCTATACTGAAGGATAACGTCACCAGTCCTGCAGGGTCTACCGCTGCCGGAACTTATCATTTGGAGCAAAATGGTATGTGGGCATGAGAATTTGATATACTGGGTCTACGTGTTCAGTCGACCGCACTTTGACCTTCAACCAGCCTCACGTAATACGGAGTTACAGTAGAATAAAGGCTCTTACAAACAGGCGCGACACGCAACGCGACACAAAGACATCGCTCGTCGTGCGTAGAGCGGTGTCTTTGTGTCACGTCGCGTGTCGCGCCTGTTTGAAAGAGCCTTAAGAGGCCAGCAGCTTTTTCTTCTTTTCGAGTCGATAGAAAAAGTAAATAATAGTTATTTATGCCACCAAGTGCGGAAAGTAGGTGATTTCCGACGAGTGGCATTTTTATTCGCAGTCGACACGAGTCGGAAATCATCTTATGCACGTGTATCATACAAAGTTTTACTATGCATTGTGCAAAGAAATAAAAAAATCTATAGGTATTAAAAAAAAAAATGATCAAAATCAAAATCTTTACTAACGCGTTCCTATTAGTTTTATTGTACCTTGTATATGAATGATAATCTGTACTTAATTAATTTGTTAAAAACTGAAAAGTAAAAAGCACAAGTGTGAAAAAGTGGCACATTCCGCACAAATTGGCTGCTTGGAAAACGCTATTTTCGAGTACATGCATTATAAAAATATGTTATTATGTTAGATGACTTGGGCCCAGTAGGTGGCCACGCCAATCGCCAGCAGCTTATGCTGGTTTTGTTCCCCCGACGTGCGGTGGACTGTGTTAATGGTTTTGCTAAGAACTTGCTTTGATTCACTCCGCTGTCAGCCTTTTAACGTCTCAGTATGCTTTAAATGGATTTCTTAGGTTTAAAAACTGAATTAAACTCGCCCAAATTGCATTTTTTAATAATTATAATCCTAACTTATTATATACACAGGGTGTTAGGTAGACGGTCGAACATAAGTACGAAAATGGCGGATCCGTGGGGCCTGGGGTCGTCTGCTACGTGTGTAAGCCCCATGACAAGACCCAGGCCATACAGTGTTTTATTTTCGTAATTCGTCGTTGCTCAAACTTCAAACGTCAATAAAGTCATAAATAACAAAACAGCCAATATTTTTATTTTAGTGTAACTGTACAATCTTATAAAATTGGTATTTGACGCAGATGATTGCTAGAAAATGAAATACCGATACTTATTACAAAAAAAAAAAAAAAAATACATAACGAAAGCCCGACTTTGAACTGCGTTAAAAAAAAAAAATCATCTTTGGTTCATGCCCCTTGTAACGGTATGCAATGAATAAATAATTCGCCAATTTTAACTGCCTGGGCCTTTTTTCACGGAACTCTACATTTGCGAAAAGTGAAATTAATTAATAAAAAGCAAAAAAAAATACATGTTACATTCTACAATAAAATTATTCTAGATGAAAATAAGAATAAATGTTGCCAGTTTTGTTATTTTTGAATGAAATTTTTGACGATTGAAGTTTGAGCAACGACGAACTTTTAATCAAATTTTAAAAATTGATCCCACGGATTCGTTCATTTTCGTATGTTCAACTGTCTGCCTAACATCCTGTATATTTAATATTATAAATGTGAATATGTGTATGTATTATAGACCATGACCTGGATTAGGACATCGGATAATTTTTATCCCGATTTTCCTACGGGATCGAGACTTCTGCGGGTGCAACCTCGGGGCTCAGCTAGTGTATTCATATTTTTTCTTTCGTTTTCCCAGGTTTCCGATCAGCAGTCATCGGAGCCGTGGGGGCAGCCGCCGACAGATGTAAAGTTGTCAACAGTCAGCTCCCATCATAGTGTTATTGTGTATAGGTACTTGTCTTCCGCTAATTTTAATGGAATTAACGTCGATAATATTGTTCTAAGAATTAGTCAAACATTATTTTCGTAAAAATAAATGGCTTTCGTAAATCTGTTGTTATTAATTGAGTACTAATACCTTAATTTCTAGGCTTAGCAGTAAATTACCAACCCTCACAAGGTCATCAACTTCATGCATGCTTAGCGTGACCACAATAGAAACGGGTTTTGGCGACGGAAGAATAGACAAACAAAGGCAAATTATTTAAAAAAATAAATAAACAAAAAACCCGACTGCAAAAACACATAGCTGAAAAAGCATTATAAATCTATAGAATTTTGGTATTGCAAGCGGGACGAACAAAAGTTACCTAAGTACACCATAATTTCAGGTTTTTGGTTTATGTTTTTGCAGTCGGGTTTTTTTAAAAATAATTTGCTTTTTTCAAGCTTTGTAGTTTTATTAATATATATATATATTAATAAATTGTAATAATAAATGAGTCAATTCCATATATAATACATATATATGGAATTGACTCATTACTAGCTTTTAATGTAGTTTTTTTTTTAAACCTACCTACCCTTTTTAATATTTGCAGATGCAATATCTAAATATTATATAGCCTATATCACTCCCAAAATTAAGACAAATCTAACGACACCTCATATGTTAAAATCCACCAAGCCGTTTAGGCTACAGAACATGCCGAAGGAATAGACATACATATATACATACTCTCGAAAAACATTACCCTTCGTCTGGGGCAGTCGGGTAAAGACAGATAAACAATCACGATCTGTCATTTTGTCTATTCTTCCGTCGAACAAACCCGTAGAAAACCCGTCTCTATGGTTTTCATGCTAGGCGTGCTGCCCTTGCTCCATGTTACATGGGGTCGTCGCAATACCTTCTTGCATTTTCCCCTGTCGACCGTCACGCTGTCATTCACTCCCTTCTCTTTCATATCATTCCGCACACAGTCCTTCAATCATTTCCTTGCTTTTCCTCTCCCTCTCCATCCATCAACATTTATAAGTATTCATCACTCTTTTAGTCAGATGCGTTTCCTCCCTCTTCATTACATGCCCATACCAAGCCTAATGATTTCTTTTCAACTTTTCTATCACTGGCGCCACTTTCAAACTTCCTCATAAATACTGATTCCATCTTCGCTGCATGCAATCTTTTTCCATTCGTCTTCTACACGATGCAGCTTTCCAATATATACAGTACGCAGTGCCGGATTAAGCAAGCGCGGGGCCCGTAGCAAATTTAGTCGTGGGGTCCTTGATCTGCTATGGGTTCTTAAAAGTATAAAGTAGTAAAAAAAAAAACAATACCCAATACGTTTATTGCCATCAACTTTTAGAAATATGTTAAAAATGTATACCGACTGTATCTCGTGAATTGTCTTAGTCGGACAAGGTGTTACATATCACGTTTTTGTGACATCGAGTAAATTCAATATACCACAGCTTAATAAGTTTTACTCAAAAAATTACGCTCAGGCGTGAGTCGGGTTTGGATATGCGGGGCCCTCCTTTTGCGCGGGGCCCGTAACAATTGCTACTCTTGTTACGTGGTTAATCCGGCATTGGCAGTACGCTAGGCCTTATCACGGACTTGTAAATTTTCCCCTTTACCTTGGGGGTTACCCGTAGGTCGCAAGTTGTTCCTGTGACCTGTCGCCATTTTATCCATACTAAGTTGATCCGGCGCATAACGTCTTGGTCTACTTCGCCATCTCCTTGGACAAGAGACCCGAGGTACTAAAATTTGGAGCAGATCGGTAAGGGCGTTCCGGCGAAAAATATCGGCACAGCCATCTGTCGTCCAATACATTACCTACTCAAAAGCTAGAACTATAATAGAAGTTGACAAATTACGCAACCAGAACTGCGTGACGTCTGCCGGTATCGTCAGCACAATCATTTATATCGACTTCTACAGATCACAAGAACGGTAAAGTGCAGCTGGTAATCTGCCTACACGATTTTGGAAAACTGGCACGCTAGTTGTGCCATCTAGTTTCGGAATCTTTACATAAAATCATAGACAATTAGGTCCCCAATCATAATTTATCAGAAAGTTTTCATACTGAATGGCGCTGTTCGTTTGACAGGATATTCCATTTATCATCTGTGCTATGTTGAAAACTAGTTTATTGTCTTCCGTTTTGTTCCCAACGGCTCTGCTAGTGAATAAAATAAAATGAAACGTCACTCTCTAAATGGAGAGTACTGAATTGAATTAAATTGCATTCAGGCTAAACGTGAATTCGCGACCTTGTGTCGCCACAACCAATCGCATTGTGGTCTGTTGTTACGACCGGTGCTTCTGTTTACATCTTATCACACGAATAGACAGTGCAATTCAGTCCTATGAACACCGCGGTTGTCGGCGTATGCTTATTAGAACTACAAAAATAGAATGCAAACGTCGAGTTGTGATGTGAAGACTCCGTGGATTCGGTGCGAGCTGAGCTGACCTTACATCTGAGTAAAGACATCGACCCACGCCGTCTAATAAAGAGACTCCTACGCGGCAGCCACCGTAAAAAACTGCGTCGTCTAAACATTACAATGAGCGAAATTATGAGAAATACTAGCCCTGTCGTGTCGTTAACGTATGCTGTGCAAGTTTAATTATAAGTTAGTGTTTATTTGTACAAAATCTGTGCATAAATTGTGTGTGCATGAGTCAGTGCAAAGGCGTCGTATAGTAAGTGTTTGCTGGCCAAACTACCGAATTCCGTCAACAATCAAGGCTACTGTGTAAATAAACCTGATGTTCTTCAACTGTGCAAACTGGTGCGTAACATTGTATTTATAATTATTTTTGTATCTCAAAGCTATTGAGTATTTTGTAGTTTTGTTGAGGTAACATTCGATTAGCGTTTTGTTATATTCGCTTATTGTTGTTTTTTTTTTTGTTGTTACTAATTCCTATGTTAGTTTATTACCTATTTATTCATCCTAATTTTAAACAAGAATTTTGCCAGAATTCCAGAGATTCATTGGCTAAACCTGCACACAGTTGTTACAAATTCCATCTAACTCAATCAACACTTCTTCCAATAGGTTTATTATTGGAAACAGTTCCAATAGGTACTTTCAACAAAACATTTGAGAACATTAATCATGATCCCAGTATCATTTTCCGTCATTCTCTATTCTTCACACTGTGTGAGCATAGAAATACAAAATGATCATTAAGTTTTATAGACCTTGATAGTATATTTACCTACTTACTTATTTTGGCTGTTGTAAGTCTCTTTTGTTACCTTGACCATGGATTTATCATTTCAGTTGCTTAATTTTATGAATATACTAATTTTTGTTGATGCACTGACTCTTCTAGATATTTCTCATTAAAACTTTTAACCCAAAATCTTATAATGAAGCTATTTGTAATCCTTACTTCTGTTAATGCAATTAAGATTATTATCTACTTACCATTTATACCTAATCAAGTTCTTTTATTACTAAACTAGGTAATGCCTGGCATGCGTTGCAATGCCTTTTTCTTTTTTGTTAGCTTACTAAAGTTTCAGCACAATTGTGCCATTTTCGAGATTTTGCGTAACGCACAGCAATATGAAAACTGCTATTAAAAGAAAAGTTTACTTGAATAATACCTCATCAAATCTTACTAGGTATCTATTACTACAAAAATAAAATTAAGTAATACTTATAGAACTCTAGATACAGACCATAAACCGCCAGGAAACGTCATTATACAACCAGTAACCTGATTGGTAATTAGTTGATTGGGTCACTTTCTAAGTTATAGTCATTTAAGGAAACTTAACTGTGCCTTGGTTTAAGGAATGAGCTATAAAAAGTAGGATTTAAGTTACTCCCACTATGTCCTTACAGAGAAATAGTATTTTTTGCTATTTTTGCAATTTGCTTCTACTATTTTAATTTATTACTAAGTTAGAGTTATCAAGGTATTTATTTGGCCTGTAAATCAGTATTAGATGTTGGTATCCAGTCTTCAGGTAAAACATAGCAGTATTTTTAGCATTATTTTTAGAAAACCTAACATATAAAATTCAATGCAAACACATTCCCCCATGCAGTGATGGCATACAAATATTGAATGTATATAAGTCAGTTAAACAGTAACTACATACAATTATACACAAATTAATTACAATTTTAGATATGAAATTCGAGTGTTCACATTAAGAATTATATAAACGAAAATAACTAAAACAATGAAAAGTTAATCCGTCTTTGATGAATGAATCCAAGTTGACACAAAATTTGAAGAATCAGTAACATAAACTATTAACAACGTAGAATTAATAATAACCAGTACTTCTATACATAGAGTGTTATGAAACTTAAAATTTTGTAAAAATAACAAACATAAATTATGAATTTTCCCATTAAAATAATAACCATGGTTTATTGCGGAATCATCTAGCTTTACATCTAATAACAGTACACGATTATGTAACTAAGTATTACCTTGTATTGGTACATAAAAGTTGATGAATAACAGCTTGTTCTTATGTCAGCACTAAAATTATTAAATGATGCATTCATTTTCTTAGAATAATTCCAAGATGTCGCTGGAATTCACCTGATTGCATTGTGTAATACTTTTATTGAATGTTCATGTAATAGGATAGGTATATGTAGTTGTTAATATTTGCTTCGGCTTAGGACTTCGTCCCCATGACATTTCTTGTTTTATCATAAAATATATCCGACACTCGGCTCCCATTAAAGAAAGAATTTGTACAAACTCAAAAATTTTACCTCTTTATAATATTAATATAAAGTAGAAAGATACTATTAGGTACCTACTGCCAACATGAATAAATATGGGATAAGATTTTAATATTTAACATAACATCACGCCTTGTTTCCCTGAAGGGTTGGGCAGAGGTGTCCCTGTAGCAGGTTCACCCACATTTCGCCAGTTATGTTTTAAGTCCCATGTAATAGGAAGCGAGCCTATTGCCATCAACCGGGCACAAATCCAGACTCCAGGCTGCTACTGAGAAATTTCAGATAGAAAAACCCAATAACACTTAGCCCGACCTGGGAATCGAACCCAGGACCTCATGCTCAGCAGTAGCGATTGCAACCACTAGACCAACGAGGCAGTATTTTATTATTTATACAATATAAATATAATAAGATTGCACTGTAGTATTAAATTCTTCATTCAGGCTGTATTGAACGAAACAATACTGGATTTAAGTTTTTTTTTTTCAGGTTTGTATACAAGATAATGAGTTCAAAATTAACTATTGTTTTACTGTGATTATAATAATGTTAATAAATCATCTGCATAATTATTATAACCTGCCCAATCAATCACTGAACATAATCATCTACAATTTACAAATAATCCTATTTAGATACTTTGTAAACATTTGAAACCTCTTTTAGACCACTTAGTTTTTTTTTTCTTTTTCAGATGCAATTCGATTCTGATCCACTGGACTATTAATTATTCCTCCCAAAATGGCAGGAAAAGCCATGGGATAATCAAACAGCACAGCTGATAGAGATGTTCCTGTTGAGTTAAGCAAAATCTTTCAAAATAAGGAAATCAGCGGGACTGCTGTGCTACAAAGCGAGGATGGATGAGAGTGACGTCATCATATCATCCACGGAGATCATTAAAGGTTGGTCAAAACCATTATTATTTAAATGTAGCCCTACACCTGCAGTTTTGAGGATCAAACAAAAACAAACCGAAGTAATAAAAAACCGGCCAAGTGTGTGTCCAATCATGCACAGTAAAGAGTTCCATATTTAGGATGAATATTTACGCATGCACAGTAGGTACTGATTTTATAGACTGCAAAAATAAAGTTGAACCTATTTCATAGAATTTCTCGAAAAATATGAGAAACAAACAAAATTATTCAGTACTGCGGCTGTTGCATTGATTTTTTTTTTTAAAGTGAAAACTTCTTTAGGTGCGTTGGGCATTTTTGAGATGGAACTACCATTGATTTCGCGACACCGTGATGACACCACCTTTCGACCATTATAAAGACATCAACGCGTTGATTGCCGCGGTGCGTGGAGTAAAAGACATCAACGCTTTGAAACCGCGGTGCCGATTTTTTTTTAAAGTTTTCACATCTTTCGGCACTCCCGGAGTGCTAGGTTTTTTAAAATATTTTTTCATAATTTTACCCGTAATTCCTAAATATTTATTTTTATAATATAAATTCATCATTGAATTTATCTGATGAATTTCGACTTTCATAGGATTTCCCTAGTTGCTCTGGTTCTTTAGTTATTTTACACGAGTACACCTATACCAGCTGCATCTTCTTTGCGTCATTCATCAAATAATTTAATAATTCATGTTTTGTCAAATTGTCACTCCGCCATGTACGTTTAAAAAAATATGATCCCTACTTTTTTTAGTTATATAAACTAACGCTTTTTTCCCATGAAATTATAAAACGCCACCAGCCCAGCACACGTAGAATGACAGCCATAGAAACTACTGGTTCTGTCGACGGAAGAATAGACGGAGAATGACAGATTGTGATTGTTTATCTGTCATTTTGACTATTCTTTCGTCGACAAAACCCGTTTTAAATGTGGTAATGCTAAGCGTGCTGCTACGATCCTTTATACTTTTCCACTTTTTTTTTTATCACAACACATTTATTCGCTACCCAATAAAAGATAACTTAAAAAAAAAAGAAGCTTTTTTGCCAAACATTATTGGTTACCTAACATAATCCTTTTTTGTCCGACGTCGCATGTCAAAAATTCTCGCTAACTAAAGATAGGCACAATCAGTGATACAGAAAGTTTGTTAATTAAAATCGCTAGCAGCAGCCCGCTCCGGTGGCTTAAAGTACCAGAGGAACTGTCGCCAGTCGACTCCCACTTGACTCATTTAAATAATTGAATAATAAATATGTATTTGATACCTTTCGTTACCAAATACAGCAGGACTGACTGACCATCTGGTGTAACACGGCAGGTTGAAAACAGTGTTTTTGTAGTAGTTATTCAAAGTTTTTTTTTTAACTCGAGCTATATCTCAGTAGATACTCGCGATTCTGGATTCGTTCCCGGTTAACGGGGATAGGCTCGCCCCCAACTCAAAATGTCTCAGTCCACTTCAGTCCATTGCTGGACATAGGCTTCTCCCAAGTTGTGAACAACGCCCGGTTCTACGCCTTCCGCGTCCAGTCTGTCCCACTTCCAGCTAGCTGCCTTCTTAAGGTCGACGCTCCATCAAGCCCTATAACAGTTACGGCCTCCTATTACATGAGAATAACTTGGAGAACGTGGTTGTATACTTCACAACTCTACCTACCCCTTGGAGGATTACAAGCGTGATGTTATGTTATTTTCATAACTAACATTTTGGCGAATACCTAAGTAAAAATGCCAAGAGGTCGACCTTCAAGGACATACACTGACCTTATGCTTTATTGGTTGAAGTCCTTCAAAAAGGTTGGGTCTAACATTACCTAAAATTAATCTTAACCTTCAATAAGTAACGGGCCTTTTTGTACTATTTTTGGTTACCAATCTTCTTGCGAAAAGATGTAAATAAATAATATTATCTCCGCATTGGGGTAAGGATTTGGGGACAAATGAGCGGAAAACGCGGCGAAATTATGCTCCATCGGCATCGCAGCAAGTTAAATTTGTTACAAAGTACTCTAGGCGGAAATCTGCGAGTCTGCGAGGCTTGCCACGTTTGGCAAAATTCCGCCGCGTTTATATGCTCAGATTTGTCCCTAGCTTTAGCCTAAGTATGGTGTCGTGGGACTTCATGGGACGCTCTATATTTCTGCTTACCCTTATACCAAATGCTCGTTTTCCTGCGTTAGTACGGGTATTTCTTAACATACCGATAAGATATTACCATTATCAGGGGATAAGAAACAGTATTAATTTCTGAACTGATAACATTACCGACACGAATCAGGCTTAATCCGTCTTACAAGCGTCTTTGATAACAATGTTGATAAAGTATATCGAATACTGTGTTCCAGTCGATAGGACTGCTGTTGCGCTTAGGCCAATGGCAGTCATGTTTGGACAGTTCGTTTAAGTACACTAACAACTCTATCTTTTGTAAATAAATTGACAACTTAAACTAGCCCCAACTTTCTGACTAACTCACCAACTCCTTGACAGTTCAAAAGTGCCTTTCAACAGTGTATCTCAGTTTAAAACGTGCATGTTCAAAGCATAACAGAGGACTGTTATAACATGGTGTATCGTCAACAAATATTCCGTGATGATTACCTTCTTTCCTTGTATCAAGAAATCACGACGTAGTGATAAAATTAAGCAGCTAACAGAAATAGCAGGTAATAAGTACCGATTTTCTAAATTTCCTTAACGTAACTTACGTTACACGAGGCTAGTTTTTGAAGTTAGAATAACATGTTATGTCTCTGCATCAGTCATCACACTAAGGTTGACTGGTAGAAAATGCCGCAGGCATTAAGTCCGCCATTGTACGGTATTTTTACTAGTGCATAAAGTTTTAATAAATAAATAGCAAGCAAAAAATATCCTGGGCGTATTAGCCTGCTTTGGCACATGTTAGAGCTGTTTATACGATGCGAGGAAATTTTAGAGTAAAATGATCCGATTGGACTAGCTTCGCCGGTCACACGAAACTAGTGCACAAGCCAGGATACTAAAATCAGTGGTGGGGGGCGCTACTAGCTCAAAAATAGAACCCCATCCTATTAACCTATCACACTAGCTTACTATCTTTCTCACTATCGTTTGCTAGCCTAAAAATGAGAATAGTTCTGTTTACTGAGGTAACTAAAGCTTGCTAGCTTACAAGCATAATCTTCCTATTATAGCTTGAATAACTAGCCTCATGTAACCCGGGCATAAAGCACTGGAGTGATTAGTGGAACTTCTTGCTGGAGTCTCACGATAGCAACTATCGGATAGCTATAACTTGGAAGTCTTCCAAGTCCGGAGTGAGTAAGTTACTTCTAGATAAGCGTGCATCATCGTCGATCGCTCATGGCTCACTGCTGCACATAGGTCTCTTCTATAGCCTTCCAGTCTTCCCTTTGTTTTGCCGTAAACGCGAGCATATCAAAAAAAGGATTGCCTTTCGTCTTCACGATAAGCAATACAGTTTTTGATATCCTCGCGGCAAGCCAAGCCCCTCCTCTTGTCTGAAATATTCATCAGAATACCGGATCCCCGTTACCCTTATGCTGAAGCTTATTAAGTAATAAATAAGCAGCATAATGTTTCGTGTTGTGGGCGTTGCCGTTGCTCAGCATGACGTCTGCGCAGTTTATTGTACATTACGTTATATGCATGTACAGTCTGCAAAAGAGATAGGTATCCAGCCAGCTAACTGGCAAAGTTACAACCACATACTTCTAAATGTGAGTGTGCTGAGGAGTCAACATTTTTGCAATTCTTGGCAAAGGTTTTCCCCATACTCTTACACACTTCTCTGTGGATTGGTTGCCATTTTAGACCAATCCGTCACTAGCAATTCCTAAGCTTGCCTCGGAGACTAGGCCCGCCTTCCGGCACCTCCTGCGTCTATCTGTCGACTCTGTCATATTGGCAGCATAGTCAAAGAGAAAGTCTTTTTTGTCCACTGTACCGTTGCAGGTTCCGCCAAGTCTGACCTTCGCAAAGTGATTGATACCATGATATATTACGTATTAAGTGCTAATTCGATTTTCCTGTTTTAATGTAAACAAACACTGAGTCAATTCTGTATTTCTGGATTGTGGGTGCAATTGGAAACACTATTCGCCAATATCTCAGTTTGCAATGCAATTGTTCTTCTCATCGTCGTCAATGCGGGTTTTTACCCGACTACGGCGAAGCAAAAAGGAGGGTTATGATTTTGACCGGTATGTATGTATGTTCATCTGTTCCCTCATAACTTCTAAACTATACTCATCATAATTTGACAAATGAGGTAACGATGGAAGCGTCTTGTTCGTCCGCTGGTTATAGGCTATTTGACGTGACATATTGAATATGACGCCCTCTAAAGAACATAAAGTCATGAACTAAAAAAAAACGGAGTCACACGTAATCTGTTCGATTTATCTAACACGTGTGACTCCGGATTTTTTATTTGCCTGTCTGTCATGTCTTGTTTATACCTTTTTAGATGACTTTTTTGTCGTATTTAGGTTCTAGTTTTATAACTTTTATTTTATGTTTTTTCATAACATTTCTCTGTAATATTTACATAAAATAAACCTTTATCAACTATTATTATTGCAAATGTTTTGCCTTATTTACGCACGCAAGTTGAGAAGGTAAATTAAGTAATAATTACAAAACTAAAAATATAATATCCTAACCTAACTGAAACTATTAACATACTCGTCATTAGTCGTAATGTGAACTTGAAAAGCAAATCTAAAAATATTTTGTGATATTAAAGTAATTTGCGTCTGAAGAAGAAAAATAAAAAGAACTAAGTAATTTTAAAATAGTTTTCATTATGAAATTATACTTAGCCTCTTGAAAGAAAAGCATTATCTGAACTTGAGAGAATTTCTGAAGAGCTGCGATATTAAAATCAAGATTTACTTTGCTTCGAAAGCAAACACTGAATTATGAATTTGAACGAATTTCTGAGTAGGTACATTATAAAATTAAATTCCAAGATTTAGCCTGAATAGGCCCTATGTCGAAGTTATTTATGGCTTTCAGAAATCAAGGGCAGTAGTTCTTGAATTCCTGATTAAGTTCTTGATAACAGCCATAAAAGCCTAAACGTTAGACACTAAAATATTAAATATAATTGAATTATTTTGTACACATGTAATTTCACAACGGTATTAATAATAATCTGTAAGTGTTCGAACACTTAATTGAACATATTATTACCGTTTTCTAATAGTTAATCCAGTCGTATTTTCGATGTAGAGTGTCGGTGTTTTACTAATTAAATTGGCTTAAACTAATTACTGGAAACGATATCAAATGAGTTAATATGGTATTTTTGGTAATCATGTTTTCTAATCATTTGTAGAATAAACTATAGTACAGTACAGTTGTAATAACGCTTTGACCTTGAACTGACTTAGGCATCTACAGAGCAATAGAATAATGGCCGATTCCTATAATTTACGGACCGTCATTGGTTAAAATTAGAGATGGGCCGACAATGACTGGCCGACTAACCGACTAGTCGGCTAAGCCGATCATTGCTTTCGGTTGAGTTCGGGTGACATCGGTAATGTTCGTGACTACGCTTTCGGCTCGTAGGTCGACTACGCGGACTTAATTAATGGACCAAACGAAGGGTTTCTATTCCTCCCAATTCTAATTTCCTATCCTATTCTAGATTTTACTGAAAGTAAACTGTAAAACTGATTCTATAATAAAAAAAAATAACAGTAAAGATTTCAACTCCATTTCAATCACTGTCTTTTAAATTTTTAAGCGTAATTAATACGAGTAAAAAATGGGCCGACACGTCGGCGGTTCCAGCCGACTAGTCGCCAATTACAAATATGGCCGGCTCGTCGGTTTTCCCGACAAGTCGGTACATCACTAGTTAAAATTAAGATTCTTGTATCTCTACCAATAATGAAGTAAATACCTCATAGCTTTGCATAGTAGACCCTCCCATATGGAAGTAGCTATCACATGTAAAAAAAAATAAAACTATTTACTCCATCAGTCAGATAATAAAAAACGGGTCGTTACGGGTAGTTAGAAGCCCAAAAGTCTGACAACCAGTCTTACCAAGGGGTATCGTGTTACCTAATAACTAGGTTATGGAGGTCAGATAGGCAGTCGTTCCATGTAAAACACTGGTATTTAGCTGCATCCGGTTAGACTGGAAGCCAACCCCAACATAGTTGGGAAAAGGCTAGGCAGATGATGAGTCAGATAATAAAAAAATATTATATTATTTTTTGCTTTATTATATGATTAAAAAAATACTTACATAAAAAACAAATCTAACAACTGGACAAAGAAACTGCGAACGAAAAACACATTTTTTTGTCTAAAAGGTCCGATAAATGGTTATCAAGTTCAGGAACAAAGGATAGCTTAAGCCCGGGATAGTCAGCTTATTCATTAGCCCAGATAGGGCATTGTTCGTTAGTTACATTCATTATTATGGGAGCTATCTAACTTATCTGCAATTTGAGAAATCCGCGCTAGAAGTATAAAGGTAACATTTGTTTGTACCTAATAGATAATAATTTATAATGTAGAAATTATATTAACAGTTAAATTGAAAAAATATCCCCGATTCAAACATTTCCTCATTTCTCTTTCCTACTCCATCACCAGACCCTGTTCACCATCTATCTATAACCTATTCATTGAGACCATTCCAATGAGCACAAAGACGATACCTGTGCTTTAAGCTGGTAAGGAAGGTGGGTATCCTGCAAATTCCAGGTAATGCTGCAGCATCAGTTCAAGGTTACTATGTTCTTCTAATACCATTGAAGTAACAGAATACCAAATTTCAAATCGATCAGACCTGTGGAAGATACTCACATCCATTCATCAACTAGAAAAGAGCTGGTAATCTTCAAACGGCTGCACTGATTTTGATAAAACAAATCTGAGAACTATCGCTAGAAAACCTACTTTCAAATTAAAAAAAACGCATTCCATTCGGTTTACCCGTTTAAGAGCGGTCAAACTTATAACACCACTCTTTTTGCGTCGGGGGTCAAAAATAAAAACAGATTGTTCTTTTCCCTAATAAGTGCTTCTGGAACTTGTGAAGATTGGAAGCCAGTAAAAACATGATCTGGAACCTAGGTTATTAAGTAGAATTTAAAAAAAAAACAATCATCCGGGTAGAAAGACCAGAATCTATTTTTCCAAAGCATTAGCATAAAACACCCAGAACCATTAAAATTATTTGAAAAGAAAGGCCAAAATACACTTACTTAAACCATGAAAGAAAAATTCTCGTCCCCTTTCATGGTCCTTCAAATTCCTTACCTCCTAATTAATCAATACCAAGTAATTAACAAGCCGTGAAAAGCAATTTAAAGAATCGCCATTAGCCTCTAAGCAGGCGCCACTGAAATGCAATTAAACTTAACCCTTCGATGGAAAGTGAAAGAAATTCGAGGTTAATCTCTTCGTCACCCCTCAAAGGGAGTTACGTAGCCAATGTTTAGTATTTCATGCTCTTGGGGTGATTACCTTATGGAATACTTGCACGGAAAACTTATTTTACCGTCTCATTACGTGAGCTGCCTTTGTAAGGGCTGTTGGTACTCATTTACGCAGGAGCCATTAATATTTTTGAAATATGTGTGTGAAGTTTCTAATGTGTTGTTTTGAGCTGAAGACTGAAGCTTGAAAGAGGTATTGTTGATAGAAAAGGCAAAATATGTATTGGAATGATTGTAAGTACCTACTTAATTCTAATTTTAATACTTATTTATTTTATTTTATCCACAACGGTGTGAAGCTCTTGGCCTGCAACTCAGCTGATGGTTAGTGATGATCAGGCCGAAGCTGGAAGCGAGCTTCATCGGGAATCCTCAACCACAGAAGAACTGGCTATCTTACTGTTAACTGCTGAAACACAGCAGTGTTGTTAATATCGTTGTTATGGCGACAGACTTCTTATAGCTAGCCAGGCGGACTTAGAACAAGCCCTACCATCAACCAAACCGTGCAGAAAATTTTGCCACCACTGGGAATCGAACCCGGGACCTCTGGCTTTTTTACTGTTTATTAGCTTGCGAATGGGTAATCTGAATTCCAAAGATACTCTTAAACAGATAACCGACATAAGTTTCACAGCACACAGCAAATTTTTTACATAAAGATCATATTTCAGTAACCTAAAACGAAGTCCCAGTAGCCCGCTAAAACATTTACTCCTCCAATACATCACAACCTACTCAAATAAGGACATTAACCTGACAAACGAAAAACGATATTCAATTTCAATTAAAGCTTGCTTATGCACAAGAAAAATGTATGTGCCATATTTGCATAGCGTGGGGTTGAAACGACAGTTTCGAAGCGGGGGCGTGACCGCGTGATGTACCCACTTTCTGTTAAGGCTGCATATTGCACAGCTTTGTGGTCTTCATACTATGCAATTTAATCTAAAATGAACGTACTTTGTTAGTATCACTGGCAACAATGTTTCCAGATAGTGGCTCAGGCGTTTCTTTGAAATTATTGGTCATTGTTGTAACGGATTTGTGCGCAGTTTAGGTCTTTGGTTAGTTGATGGTAAGACCTGAAATTATTTGTTCGATTTTATCCTAGGATAAACGGAACTTAAGTCCCTCATTGAATCAATTTTGATCTTTCTTGATCGGCACAAGTGTTTATCTTTTTTCTATTGTCGCTCAAGCAAAGTGCATTTGCTGTCTAAGTCCGTAAAAGGAAAAACAGAATTGTGAGATTACGTTAAAAGATCACACTTTTAAAGCGAGTAGTAAAAACTTGCCAGACACTTCACATTACCCACATTACGCTTAATAATGGTTTTCCAATATTGCCGTTCGCCATTTAACAGTTACTTTGCCGATCCAAAGTCGTAAATGAGAATTCTCTTTTATAATCACTGTTTTACATGTAACATTAAACTCCGTATTTGGCTTGACATGTCGATCCTTATATGTACTTCACTTCGTTATCACATGTCTAATTCGATTGGGAAAGTAATATTGGTGTCATTGAAAAGCTTGGAGTTGTTAGGCTGTGGTACCTACTAATTCTAAACATGATTGTAACATGACATATCAAATAATTATCATTCAAAAAGATTAAGCAAACAGTAGCTAGTCAAAAGGTTTTATTATAACGGGTTTGCACTTAAATCTATCTAGGTGATTTCTTAGACTTGTGATGATGTAGCTAATATTTTATAACAATTTAATTTAAAAGTGTGTCCGCCGTGGTCTTTCTTGCCCGTTGTTTTCCATAGGTACTTACTACGTTTTGAAATGGGCAACGAGCTTCATATTTTGACTGACCGACTCCTTGAAAATTCTGTGCCTGTAAATTGAAATAAATGCTTTGGGTTTGAGTTTGAGAATTGACATTTCCAACCTAAAACCTGCTGAGGTTCGTTCCTACAGGGCCTTACAAACAAAGGTAATCTGATTCCAATTCCAAGACGAGATTTATTAGGATTTATATTTGCATCATTCAAAGGTCTCTGGATTTCAAAGGTCAAGTGGGATCGTTTCTAATTACCATCGAAATTACATTACGCCGACGAAGTTACATTTGTGCTAGACGGACGTCCTCCGAGGAAAAGTTTGGCAAAAAAGTTTTTGGGTAACTCGTGAAATCAAAAGCCCAAAAATGTTTGTAAATTGGATAAGCTTAGAACACTGGTGCCTACTTAGAGTCTGATTACTAATAAAGTCGCGTACAAAAATACGAGAACCCCAGTACCTACATATACTTGGAGAAAAACCGTGTGGAAAAGTTTCACCAAAGTTCAAGTCAATCGTATTGTGGCGTCCCATTTGGTTTTAGAAGTTTAACCTTACCTTGGCCCTTGTACAACGGCACCTAACCTGCATACCTATAATCATCATCATCATTTCAGCCGAAAGACGTCCACTGCTGGACATAGGCCTCCCCCAAGCACCGCCACTTCAACTGGTTCTGTCCTTCTCGCATACAGCGGATTCCTGCGGCCTTCACTAGGTCATCGGTCGACCTTGAGGGAGGCCTGTTCTATGAGCAATGTGCCTCACTGCCACTTAAGTTTGACAATTCTTCGGGCTATGTCGGCCATATCCATAACCTAACTTTATTATCATTCAAAATCATGCAAATGTGCTTTCCCGAAATATAAGGTCTCTTGCAATGATTACGAAAATGTCTTCGGTAACCTTCGCGTTTGATTGTAATCAGAAGTTTTTCAGCCAACGGACACATAAACATAAATTTAAACGATTCCATACGATTAGCTGATTTATGGGAATCCACTTTTGGAACATATGGATGAGTTATCGATTTAACGTTCTATATGGACAGATTGACAATAAAACAAACCGTTAATAGTTGGTTTTTGATGCCCAATTGAACGCTGTCCAATGTTTTGGGAGAGATATTTATTTTAGAGACGAGAATAAAAATAGAGCTGAAAAGTATCTTGGTAAATTGACCGATAGATTGGCATGCAAAAAGTTTTATTTTGATTAAAATTATTTCGGCCAGATGGGTCACGACAAGGTCTCTACTAAACATAATATGTCATTAGAATAAAGGAGTTATATTTTCAGGAAATGCTGTACTTAAAATGACGATTTTCGATTCTTCTTCTTTAGTTTTTTTATTTCGATTAAGAAAACAACGACAGTTTATTAAGAAAGTATTTGACTTAATGCCAAAGACGATTTTATTTCAATATAATCTACGAGTATAAAGACTATAAACTCGAGGAAAGTTCGATTGTTGCAGAAAAAGAAAACAATGACTGGCAATCTTTCCAGAAAAAATGTAACAATATTATTTTTCACTCAACAAAGGGTATCCTCATCAAAAATCCATCTGCAACGAGAGTGGTATTACATCAAAAATACACAAAGCAATATCATACCTACCGTTCTTACAATATGAAAATATTGTCACAGCGATATGAAACATATATCAATCTTGCTCTAACAGTCAGTCTACATGAATGCGTTAAAGAAAATCTGCATATTTCATAGTTTGCATGAATTGTAACGCTGTTCTGCACGCTTACCGCTCGACTTAGAATATTAATATGTGTTTAACGTGCATTTTCAACCCTCTATAAGTGGTGTTTAGTTATTCACCTGAGTTCATTGTTATGTGCTGCAAAGTTGGCTTTATCGTTATTTTCCTTCAGTGGTTGGCTTTTTCATAGTTCATTGCTGAACTACTGGTATCTTCGTTAGAAATTCTAATTTCTTGTGGTCTGCTCTCTTTTTCATTAACTCTTGTTTGATGGCTTGACGATTGAGTCTGCCCTATATAATCCGCGATTCCAAGGTCCTAAATGTCTTTTTTTGGTATTGTTTGTCGAGTCGTTGATCTTCTTAAGTTCTGAGTTGATCTCCACGATTACTGACAAATGCTTGCACTAACTGGAGGTCCACTCAAATCTATGTGGTTCTTTCCTCAAAATACCATTTCAGACACTCATGGTCCTCATATTATTTTGGCTTGATCAAAATTATGTATGGACTTTAAAAGAGACTGCGACCTCTGAGTTTGTTTCGGCCTTTCTTCTCAAAGTAGTCAAATATGAAACGCCGAACTCATCTAGCTTATTTTTAATATGAAGTTTAAAAGTGATTCCGATATCCTATTTACAGAATAAAGAATTTCATTTCATTTATTTCATGAGTCTATTACCGTGTTACCATGCAGAAACACATTTAATTTGTATTTCAAATTGCAATTCTGAATACACGCCAAACTATTCAAATAATCGTGCTACTATCAGAGCTTAAATACACATCAAATGCTTTTGAATTAATGTAAATACATAAACAGAAGTTACAACAGTTGTGTTTATTTTACTTCCTGAAACTAAACTACCTAATATTCATAAAAACAATGGTGACGGTCGTAATGATCGCTGAAGTCGTAACATGATGATTTACGTCTATATCTCACTTCGCCATAAACCGGGACACTTCACAGGATTCCTTGAAAACTAATGAATTTCAGGCCACTTCAGTATTTTGTTACAGCTTTGTTGATTATTTCGGCCTTGCGCGTGAATTTAGATGGATAGTTAAATGTTTTATAGCCATCTTAATTCTGAAGGCTATGTGCGCATATGTGTATGTCGTGTGTGCCGCAAAGTTGAGCAGTGTCTCGGAGGTAAGGATAGCTCGAATGTTCGCGATTCAAACCTGGCAAATACAATGTGGCTTTTTCAAAATTCATTTGAACTTTAAAAGATCATCTTCGATATACGACTGAAGGTGAAGGAAAATATCGTAAAGAAACCTGAACTTATCATGGTTTCGAATTATTCAACCCGTATGAAATACGCTCGTGCCATCTCTTTATAGAAAGAGATCTATGGATAAAAGCACACGAACCACCGGCCTTAACCATCGGTGGCTCTCGCCTCTTGCTACGGTATTGAGTACTGCTGTAGTTGGTGGCCGCTATCGGCCACACGTGTACAACGAATCCATACAGAATGTATGAAAAAGCATGTGAATTGCTTGTCGCTGGGATACCGGTGGCTGTGACCACTGGCTCATTTATTTGCATCTAGCCTAATTCTCCGCAAATAGTGACAGGCTGGTCCTGTGTAGTACAATTTGATCAAACGTCCTTCATTTCCATTGTCTAAAGCAATAGCAGCTTGTCACCTTTATTAGGGACAAATTGGATCCAAGGCAGACAGCAACCTCGGCAATCTCAAAGTTACCTTAATCCCTAAATTTATCTGTTCCTTAGGTTCTACTTAACGCGCTCGATGTCATTTAGAAAGCACTTTAATACCTAACGGGTCTAGTTTATAGAAACGCCAAAGCAACTTGCTTGATTAAACCAATAAATGTTCACTTTATCGTCGTCTAAATCCTCAAAAAATACGACTGGAGGTTTTTGCATAATCCTGTCATTTAATAATGTCTTTTTTCCTTGCGTTAACTGGGTCTGGTTTATTAAATCCTGTTACCACTACGCTTTTGCTCCCATCTGTGTTCTTATAAGATGAACTGGAACCACTTGGAACGACCAATTGGAACCGTGCACTTAGCTTCTGACGTCCACAACCCAGTTACTATGTAAACTAAACCCTTTAGTAAGACTGGTTCTCAGACTTCTGACCTTCTGACTATCTGTAACGACTATCAAAGATTTACGAATGACAGCCAGGACCAATGGCTTAATACGGTTTCCGAGTAATACGTTCACCCATCCCCGAACCTAGATTAACCTTGATCGAACCGTGCGGCTGTTATCATTAAGCCACGAATCAGGCTTAAATGCCAAACCTAAAAAAGTTTAAAAAGCCTTTTTATTACGACTTCAAATTCCGTGTTTGAAAACTCATTAAAAGTCATAGCTTCTATTACTTTTTTGCTCCAACAAACCGACAGTTTGACGCAATAGCACGGTGGAGTTCCAAGGTCGCTCATCGCTCAGTTTCAAGTGGTTAAGTGCAAACTACCCCGCTAGACAGCTAGGTAGGCTAGACCACTGAAATAGCTGTAATTTCCTCTTCAAGTGCTACACGTGCAATAAAGGCGTGGTACGAGTGTTAGCCTGACCTTGGGGCTGCATTACGTAAGTGTATGCAAACTTGGGGTGTGCCCCAAGGGCGAGCGCGTGCGATTTTTATCATTAGCATCGGAGTATTTATGGTTATTTGTGGGCGTTGGTTTGTGAATGGATATCGGATTTTTTTGTTCCGGTTGACGAAAATGGACAAATCTTGGCGATGTAATGATATTGCGACATTGATAGATCATGCGTTATTAAACCTTATGCAGCTGACTTGCCAATCCTTATATTTGATTTGGGGTAAAGTAGTGACGTCCACATTTTGACAGCATAAAACGACTTAACGTAGTACTGCTAGACATGGTCCATTGTATACAGCAAAAAAAATCTCATCCTTTCGCATTAGTGGCTTGTTTTTGAGTTTCTCAGAAAATCTCGATTGCATTTGACAAAACCTTTCAGTAAAATGTATATTATGGGAGTTAGTAAAAACCGCTGACGTCCGAGTACACCATACATGATACATTATTCATACTATGAACTAAATAAATAATGTCATTGTGCCATGTTGACAAGAATCGGACAATGTAAACACTACGCAACCTTGGACACGGAACAATTTTCATACAAATTGATTGCCTGATGAATGACATCAAAGCGTTTTTAACCTTACGGATGGTCAGGGGCACATCGTCATTAGGAATCATTGCATGGAACGGAATCGAATATTCGACTTCCCGTGTCTTTGGCGACAAAAACTTGGCGCTAGTGGCAATTATCCACTTGACGTGACCATCCATCCATGTTTTAGTTTTGAAGCGCTGCAGAAATAATAAACAGCGCTTTTTTTTAAACTTAAGGCTTGCTCGTTCGTTTCCTGAAAGTAATGTTTTACAGCGCTAAGGCTCGCTGTAAATTGCAAGAGATTAGATTGTTTTAATTGGAGGTCTCTTCCTTAGAAAGTATTTTTTATCGGCCTGAGGCTTCCGTCTTCGCTGTTTCCGTTTCGTCCTTCGCTTGGCCGACTGAATAAAATTAAAATATCTTTAGAATTGCCTTCTGGATGAAAGAGGCTTTAGAATTATTTTATTTTTAAAACAACTGATAGATAGAACACTTAGGACCGCCATTTGCTTTTTTACTTTCCCTCGTTTTTTTGGCAAAGGTACTGGCAACACTACATTTTTGAAAAATAGATTATCGCTATAACTTTCGGAATGAAAAATATTACCAAGCTCTATAATCCTTTCGTTAACCTTATGAGACCGTCAGTAAAGGGCTAGGTATTTTTAGCGTTATAGACGAAACCTTATCGGCCTCCTTAAATATTTAATAGCTACCAATTTAGTAATACTAAGAAAGTGTATTCTTTAGGTAATATTTTAAATTATCTGTTCTTAAATGAGAGAAGTACCTAATATAAAACGTAGCATAGACGAAACTTAATCGGCCTCCTTAACTATTGAATAGCTACCAACTTAGAAATGCTAAGAAAGTGTATTCTTGAGGTAATATCTATGTATATCTAGGTATATAAACAAAGTCGGGTTATTTACATCATTTATAACTCAAGAACGGCTGGACCGTTTTTATGATCTTTAATTTTTTGATGATTGCTCGATAGGTAGGTAGGTAGGTAAATATTTAGGTAGGTAGGGTAAGTAGGTGCGCCGTAGATAAGTACTTAATGCTACCCGCGCAAAGACGGGCCGGGTAAAGCTAGTCTTAAATAATATTTGTTCATATGAGAAAAGTCCTGTCCCATTTTCATCTACAAACGCTGACAAAAGCTTTACGACGTAGCTAGGGTTGCCAACCATACTTTATAATATCGTATCCTACTTTATTTTCGATAAGATACTTTATACTTTTGCACAAAAATAAAGTATGCAAATGGCAAAGTTAAAAATGGATCTGATTTATTTACTCTTTATTCCCGCCACTTCAGCTTTCATGGAGAGCTTTTTTGTTAATGAATTTGAAGTTGCGAGAAGAAGACACAGATCGACCATAAAAAAAATAAAAAAAATGTGTTATTTATTTACTTAAATATAAATTTTGGTTGTAAAACTAGCTTTGAAACATTCAAAATACAAGGTGCTCTTAGCGTTTGCTAAAAGCACCCAAAAAAATGTTTTGAAAAGAATAAAAACCTTTGAAAATACTTTTTTTTTTGTTCCTGATACTTTTTTTTTCTCAAAGAACTTGATACTTTCGTTACATTTCTAAAAAAAAGTTGGCAACCCTAGACGTAGCCCGCATGACGGCTACGAGATCTTCCACCAGATTTATTTGCTTAATCAAACTTTCCTCGGGTTGCAAAAGGTCCTTCTTCAACGTCCTCATAAGTCTTTATAACTGGAAAATTGTAGAAAAGTCGTTCATTTTATGGTTGCTTTTTCATTGTTATTTTCTGTATTACTGACGAACTAGTTTTAAAGTCTGTCCTATTTTTATCGATATCGATCCTAATTGATTTAGAGATCGTCTAATAAAATTCTGCTGGATATTCTGTCATGAATCTCAGCTTAAAGCTAGCTGAATGCATATGATAAATCAAAAAAAAAAGTTTACCTTTTCCAATTCAATTGCTTTGCTAACTTATAATAGAATTTAAAACTCTGGAAACTAAGCCGGCAGACGGAAGGGCGGACTAAAATTACTACAAATCTAATAGTCCACTAAATAAGCCAAAGTCTGCAAACATTATTGGGTTCTCTTTTGTTTGACGTCACAGATTTCAAGGTCAAGATGTGTCCACCAGTGACTTTAGAAAAGTTATCCCCGTTATCACAAAAATTATGTGTCATCTAAATAAAATCGCGCTGTTGGATATTCAACTTTAGGTGCTGATGGCAGCGTTGAAAATTTAACAGCCCGCTTTTATTTAGGTACTTAGACGTCGCCCAGTATTAGTGAAAACGGTCACAAGTGTTTTAGCGTGAAACCTCAAAGTCTCTGCCTTAATAATTAAACACCAAATTCTCTTTTTCTGTCTGCGACAGTAAAATAGATATTTTTATTCGTTTTTCGCTGGGACATTTACGATAAATGTTATTTCTACCCGCGGGAATAATTTGTGGGTGTCTCGGCTGCCTTCGAAAGCTTAAATTTCAAAGTTAATATTCTAGGTATCTAGAATATTAACTTTGAAAATGTCAGGCTTTTTATAGTTTAGGATTCATTATATATACATACTGTATTCACTGAAAAGGTAATATAGTCAATCTGCCTAGCCTTATCCAACTATGGTGGGGTCGACTTCCAGTCTAACCGAATGTAGCTGAATTCCAGTATTTTACATGGATTGATCTGACCACCACAACCCCGTAGTTGTGTAGTATAATACTCCTTGGTATGACTGTCAGACTTTCGGGCTTCAGAAGACCAGTAACGACTGTCAAAAATCCACGAATGACAGCAGGGACCAACGACTTAACGTGCTTTCCGAGGCACGGAGGAGTCTCGGCAAAGATAGTCACCCAGCCACGGAACAACCACGGCAAGCGTAGGTTAACCTGATGGATCGTCCCGTGCGGCTGTTATTACTTAGCTGGTGTGTACGGCCCAAATTTCGCAAGTCCTAGGCTAGTAGGCAGCACAAACAAATCTAAACACTGGGCAACTATTGAAAACATCCTAATAATAATACTGCAAGACAGATTGGAACCCACGCTCAGTAGTCATGCTGGCAAAGTGGCAACCACTGTAAAGAAAGAAAAAGAAAGAAAGATAAGGGCAGGCAGAGGTTACAAGCAATAATATTATTATAAGTAAGAACATTGAATTGAGAACTTCCTCTTTTTTTAAAGTCGGTTAAAAAGAGGTAGACATACGATTACACACGCTCCGCAAGTGGCACGACAAAATGTGGTTAATTAGCCACATTTGTTTCGTTTTGTCTCTTTTTCGCTCCCGATAATTACGACATGCCGTCGTACTTTCACGTGTCATCTAATAGTCTGAAATTGTGCCGTTTTGTTACACGACTGCCCAAAAAGGAGTGTGTTTTCAGGGTTCGTGTATGTATGTGAGTTTCTTTGTGTCTTCATAACTTTTAAAAGCCTGAACAGATTTGGATGTATGGTTGGAGGTATCGTTAGAATCCTTACATCATCCCGAGTGACATAGGCTATATTTTTCAAAATGGCGGCACTATGGCTCCATATTCAAATGTGTAAATAAAATAATTTCTTCATATAATACAATATGGGTATCTAATTTAAGGCCTTGATGAGCACATTCCAAAACTTTATAATTTATTGGCATAGATTTTATAGGTAGGGTGTACATGAAAACAAAAAATTCATCCCCACGCCTTCCACCCCCCCGCCTCGCTTAGCCGTGAAAGTATAAAACCACCTTTAGTGCTTAAATATGAAAGCCACCCAGCATGACACGTTTTAAAAAAATACTTGTCACTATAAAATAAATAATTAAAAAAACACAACAGCTCTGCCAAAACACTAACTAAAAAGTAATAAACAATTTGTATTAGTAAATTTGTAATTTTCATTGCAGTTGGGGGACCTCTTAGATTAAAAAGTGTTCCACACAACGTCACAACGGTCCCCCAACTCATGGGGTCTCAACTCGAACAAATTATAATTAGTCTTGAAAAAAATTCATAGATGGCAGAATAGGCAACAATTATGAAATTAACAATCTCTAAAAACTGATAAACGTCTGAATTTGGCTGAAGTAAGATTAGTAAAAATCAAAACTTCCTTGTTTAATGCTGATTTATCCATTTAAACTCATAAATCACGTATTTCCAACAAAAATGATAAGTGAAACCTTTTACTTGAATTCGAACCCATAGAATGATAAAGTTAATCATGAGCTCTTTGCAATAGATGGCGTTTTACTCAATTTGTCATCACATACTGTATAAACGTTTAGTAGGAAAATCAAACAACATATTTTTATAATTTAGTACCTACTTTACAAAGAAATAAAGGAATTGAAAGAAATCTATTAACTTGTTTTTGGCAAATACCTACCTTCTTAATTATATTTTTTTTATTTTACCAATACCTTTCTAAAATTTTCTATAAAAAACCGGCGAAGTGCGAGTCGGACTCGCGGACGAAGGGTTCCGTATCTATACTAAAGTGACACAAAACTATGTTTTAGTTAGACAGTAGGTACTAAGATGGCACCGAGTTATTAATTTAGTGAAAATGGCAATTTTGCTATTCTGAATTTGACGTTTTTCACCTAAAATTTTGATTGTCTAACTATAAATTTGACTATTTTTAATCGCGATTAAAAAGTTGTAGAATAAAATAAGTTGTCAGCAACATTGTAGATGTTGGTGTGAATTCTTCAGGTGCCAAAATTATTTTTTTTCTGTTCTTTTACTAACATCTCGAAAATGGTGTGTCCTATCGAAAAAATAATGAAAATTTCGACCCCCTCTATGAAAGCATTAAACTCAACATTTTGGTAATAATTATTCATATTTTCCATACAAAAAGTGAAAAAAAAAAACACGTCGAGGCTGCCCTGCCTGCGCGCATACGGCTCTAAAAAAATTCACGGGTTAGGTTAGACGTGGAATCGCGATTGTCAAATTCGATTTTGGTTGTGTGAAAATTATTTTTAAATTTAGACATTTTTTGCAGAATAGTTTAAGATTCTCATAGCCAAAAGCAAGGATTTTTCGTGATAGTTTAGTTCGGTGTACAAGAGAATCGGCACCATTAAGCTTTTTTATAACAGTAAAAGTTATTTAATTAAGTTAGTTAGTAAAGCTAATTTTTATAACAGTCAAGTGTCCCCCCCACCCTGCCAGCTAAATGGTTGGTTTATGTGATAAAAGATCACAGGAGTATTTATAACGAAATTAAAAGGAAAACTCTCTATCACAGCTAAGTAGGCTCTATAAGTTAACGAGTAATAATCAACCAACTTAAATTTGCGGTTTTCCAACTACGAAGTTAAGTTTGTTCTTGGGATACCAACTTACCAACTACGGAACCCTTCATTATGCGTGGTCCAACACGTACTTGGCCGGTTCTGTTTGATATTTTAAAAATACATTAAGTCGTCGTTCGCACGGACGTAATTAAATCGCGGCGGGATTTTATCGCGCACTGGATTTTCAACTCTCGCATCTCGGTGTTAAACCGAGCGTTGAGAATCCAACGCGCTGGGACGCACTCTCGTCCCAGCGCGTTGAAAAAACACACTTGGATTTTCAACTCTCGGCATCTCGGCAAAGCGTTAAAAATCAAGTGCACGAAAAATAATCGCTGCAATTTTATTACATCAGTGCGAACGTGGGCTTACTGTCAAAATAAGTTCGGACGAAGAACGCGTGATTTCAGTTTTAGGGTATTAGCAATAGTAGATTTGGTAACGAGGAGATGAAAATCTAGATTTAGCATTGAAATACAAAAAAATACATAAAGAGGCATTCACTGCCGCGTGAAAATTGCTAGCTCACTCACAAAAATGAAACTATCCCGCCAACTCGAGATATGTTTGTTGTATTGTTATTATACTTGTCCTTGAACGTACCGTGCGATGTGTGAATGCCATAAGTATCTAAGTCGACTTCTAGATGGCGTTATAAAACTACAGTCTCTGGCAATTTGTGAGTCGCTGATGCTGCCATCTGTTGAACAAACGGAGGAAGAAAAATAGCCAGCTCAATAGCCAGACTTAGGGAGGTATCATTTCTTTGTATGGGATTGGGTATCTGTACTAGTATATTATCTGTGCCCAACTGCAATGACAATTACAAATTTACTAATACAACTTTTTTATTACTTTTTAGTTTGCTTTTTTCGCAGGGCAAGTTGTGTTTTTGAAGATCTAATGTTGAGTGGGTAACCTAACTACATCAATTCTTTTTGTTTATAATATCATTGGCTACGAGTATTTAAGAGACGCCAATATAACTAAAGTTATTACCGTGGCAGTTCGTGTCTGTAACTTTAATACCTCTCTATGGACCGACATATCCTCAACTTTACTCATATTGACAAGCTATGAATACGTAGAACTGTATTATGTACGGAATTAACTTGTTAACTTGTGTGGGACCCCTTGAGGGCTTCGGATATAAATAACAATGTTTTTCTGGCTTATTTCCCGAACGATATTGCTTTTCTCGTGTTATTGATATTACCATTTTGAGGTGAATGTTCCAAGCGTGTTTTTAGTTAAAGATTGTTTTGCCTAATTCTGTCATCCTTGTACCTACAAATCTTCGAGACTATACTTATTGTAGATATTGCTTGTCTTCAGAATCCCATTGCTGGGAGTCCTTCTTATAAATTGGTTCCTCAAGGATTTGACTCCTTCTTGTAACTTTGAGGTTATATCCAAGAGTCTGTAATAGTAACGTTTATTTTTTCCATCACATAATGAAAACTTTGTGACTCGGTCTAGCAGTATTTTTACCGGTATTTTCAGTGTCTCCATCATCAGACTTGACCATCACTTTGGGCTTCTTTACGAGTGTCCTGCCTTCTATTTTGCCTGTCACTAGATACGGTTATTGTTTGGGCAATATGACCAAAATAGCAACTTCTCTTTTGCGGACCATCCACCTCGTGTCTATCGTCTGAGTCAATCATTCATCGATAAAATCAGACCAGACAAATCATCATCTGCCTAGCCTTTTCCCAACTATGTTAGGGTCGTCTACCAGTCTAACCGGATGCAGCTGAATACCAGTATTTTACATAGAGCGACTGCCTATCTGACCTCCCAACCTAGTTACTAGGTAACACGATAGCCCTTGGTTAAGACTGGTTGTCAGACTTTTGGGCTTCTAATTACCCGTAACGACTGTCAAAGATCTACAAATGACAGCCGGGACCAACGGCTTCACTTGCTTTCCAAGGCACGGAGGGGTCTTGGTATGTAAAAATGGTCACCCATCCACGGACCAACCGCGGCAAGCGTAGCTTAACCTGATCGATCGTCCCGTGCAGCTGTTATAAACTCAGACCAGATAAAAAATACGCGAAAAGTCTACTACTATCAAAAGCAATCATGAAAAAATCAACCATACAACACTTAAAGTGAAATAGTTTTACACAAAACTTGATATTCTTGTAGTCGATGAAAAATGTGGTTGCCACGGCAGTTCGGTTGGAATAGTTACAACACAACTGCTTCTTAACATGCAACTACCCCCTTTTTCACTCTAGCTTGTAGGAAATTTAATTTTCATTCTCACAATGTTTTACTATTCATTTTTCACTTTAACTTTGTGAAGGGGTTGGCTATATAAAGAGGTACTTCTACGTGAGCAAGTTTAAAGAGAAGTTTTATGGAATAGATAGGACTATGCAATTTTTAATATAGTTTGCAAATCCTCATCGTTTTCAGTCTTCTACTGACTCCAAATCGTAGCGGTATTCGGTACTTTTAGAGGCTCCCGGATCGCAGGTCCGCTGCTACATATCCTAGGAAAAACATGGACCATTTCGCTAGAACAGCAGGCTATCCATAAAGACGGTAGGCAGTTTTTCTCTCTCAATAATATGTCAAAAGTCCTGAATTAGAGGGAGGACCCGCGTGGTGGGTTATGTCCCACAGAGAGCAGGCCTGTGTCTCAGCTGTGGTAACGTTATGCTGATTATGTTTACCAAAATTCCAACCAACAAGAAATAAATAAAAAAATGTTCTTGAAGTTATCAAAATGTCTCGAAAGTTGTGTCTTACGTTACTAAATTACTACGTGACGTCTTGTTTGGTTACACGAAAGTAGGTAATCTTCTTAACTTTTACGACATAAAAAGAACTTGGGATTTCTAAAGTTTCTTTCAGCGTTTGTTTTAAGTACGCTAAATAATGACGATATGACCTAATTTTTTTTTTGTTAAAATCTTTGTTACTGAATACTTTCTTTGGTTTTGTTTGTCCCGTTGGAATTCTCTTTTTACCTTAGAAAACACACTTTAAGACCGACCTTTTTTCCTTTCCTTAAGACAGTATAAGTTTTTCGATTCAATAATATTATTGTTCCGATTAAATGACAAAATAAAGTTTCCATAGTTGTAATAACATGAAATTAGGCTTCCGATCACGCAAACACTATTTATTACTCCTAGACATAAACTGCATAATAAAGTAGGATAATAATGTCTCCCTATCATAGCTCAGTAATATTTATTTCTGCTATATTATCGTAAAATATATGTCTAGCCATCGAGTATATCGATTTAACCTGTCTGCCGTTTCTTTTACTGCTATTGAAGGAAAGAAATACAAAGAAAATTGTATTTATCTTTTAGTTTATGTTATACTGTAATATTTACTAAAGCTTCTAGAGTCTGGCCACGCTAAGTCTGCAATGGAATAAATGGGCAAACCCAAAATGTTTTATATATCATATACTTTTACATCAGTCAGTTATGTCAGTTTCGGGGTTGTAAGTAGATCTAATGATTTTGATATTTGCATAATAGATTATGTGTAATAGACTATGTTGTACCTATGCTGTACCTCCATACGATGACAAAACTGTATTAAATCCACACTGCATAGTGCTAAAGTGACTATTCTTTACCAGGAATAAATCAGAATATAAACAAAATAACCTATCAAAAACAAAAAGACAAATAGTATCAAATTCTTTTTCGTAGGACAGGATGGTGTTGCCGGCTATAGATTTTCAAATTCCACCGTTTTTTTTACTTATGCATACTTACTTATATATGCGTGGCCAGACCCTACAAAGATAGATGATGGAAATCTTAGACTATCTGACACATTTTTTTATCTTTTAGCCGAAGTGATAATTATAAATAATACTTCGGGAAAAACCCAAAAAATGAGGAAAGGAATGAGTATATATAGCAACAACCGATACGGCAAAGTCGTTGCAACCGACATTTAAAAATATATCCATGCCAACAGTTTTCCAGCATGCAATGCAGAAGTTAATCGGGAAAACTAATATTCAACCCTAGGCAACATCGATATTTATTTAAAAAAACATAAATAGCCTAGTATAATGTTCCCACTGCTGGGACTCAGGCTTCCTCTCTGTCAAAGATAGCAGACCGTAATCCAGCACGCGGGCTCAATGCACGTTGTTGGAGACCATGTCTTTGAATTTTCTTATTTTTATTTGTGTGTTTCTTCCATTGTCACTTCCTTTCTTCAACTTTTACTAACCAGATCTAATTCTTCCAGACAGACTCTACTTCGCTACCCTGAAAACCGGCTACAAACCGAAGCCGACTCGAAATAGCAAATATTTCCATATAGAAGATGAAATCGTCTACGAGAACTTCTATTTCGACTTCGGGCCTTACCACCTCTGTCACCTGTACCAGTTCTGCAACAAACTCAATGAGGAGTTGGAGAAGAATCCGAAGAAGAAGATCGTCTTCTACACCAGCAATAATGAAACTCTTCGACTCAATGCGGCCTATCTTATTGGGAGTTATCAGGTATTGTATCTTTTTCTATTCATCTATCTACTTGATGATTTAACCTTTTTTACTGGTATGAGGATGGTGATAGCAGATATATCTCCAAAGTTGCTCCTCAACACCCCATTCTTCTGATTGTCGGGTCATTTGGATTAAAGATCTATCCCTCTGTTTCCCGTAGGTAGGGTTTGTCATATCTTCTTCAAAATATACGCAATAGTATGCACAAATAATCAAAATGGGACTCGGGCCTTGGATTAAGACGTTGAATTTGTGTTTCTCCATTTGCTGGCAATTCTACGGCCTTCTAAGCAGTCTACGTATTTGTTAACTGCTGTGAAATTACGGATTACTTGATATGATCTGTTTACCAAAAACGTTTTAAATATTAAGATGGATTTTCCTGTTCATCCATCCAGGAAAATACGATCTCTTGGGCGAGTCTTAAGACGATACCGAGACGAGAAATCATACGCCGTATTAAGTTCTGATGTGATTACCACGATTCGCGGAAAATATCTACATAGATCTTGCAATATCAGGAAGACTTAGAAATTCAAGGTTTCTAGGTTGGATTAGTTGTCGGTGTGGGTAGAAAACACGTGTATGTGTGGTACCTGTTGTGGTAGGTAAGCCCTCACTAGCACTTTGTAGCTGTTACGTTTAAAAAAAAAATTGTTGATTTTGTTAGTAAACTCTATTGAAACGGTTAGTGGCCGCCTCATTGATGTTGCTTGATTGCTTTGAAGAATGGCTGCTGGCTATGGCATCCTGACTTCTATTACCATTTCACGGGAATAATTGGTTTTTATTTTTTAATGTGTGACATCTTTCCTCTCGCTTTCCTGCAATCTGTGGGAGTGATGTCGTGAAAAGGGACGGAAGTGTGTAACAGGAAGCCGAGGAAGCGCGCGCTATTTTATTTCACCAATGAGCGCACGCGGTGCTATCGTTGGCTGTCAGATAGTACTAAAAATAAAAATCTGTAACTGATAGAATCTCCAAGTTGGCGAATTTAGCGATCCAATCATTTATTACATAAGTCCTATTACCGCTATTAATAGATAGTAAGGGTATGACATTTATACCAGCCTTATAGGATTACAAGAGTTACGGATAAGTTACATAACTGTAACATACCTCGACTCCTACGCGAGTTACACAACCACCATTTAATCAGTTAAAAATACATTGTATACGCAATCCTCAGTGGAAATATAACCCGGCACGTTATTAAGGGTACCAGACGATCCCACGCGCACACAATTATTCAATGATGGGTAGATACGTTACGTCTGGTGGAAATTGTCTGCGGGATGTACCGTAAGGCCATTCTCATGGATTAGCGTTTTTAGAAGATTGCAGGATTTTAGTACAGGATCTGGTTCATCCTGATTTGATTCCCCAGTTGTCTGAGCAGTAGTGTGACGTGTTATTTCGAACTGAGGAAGTAGCATGAAAACTGACAGTATTCACATCGGTACAGCCTTTCCGGAGACAAATATGAATGGGAAACTTGAAATATCCCACCTACTGAAGGGTAACATTAACTTCCCAAGCAGGGAAAGAGAAAAAACTTCCTTTTTTCTCCTTTTTTCGAATCGGTGATACAATTGTCTAGTTAACCTTGTTTACCTCACTTGCCTTACAGTTGACAATTTCAGACAATGAAGACCAGTACCCTAATTGCGTAATACAACACAATTTGTATCGATTTGAAACAGATTGCTAATCCATTGCTTCATAAGTTGAAAAAAACAATCTGATCATCAACGTAAATAATGTAATGAATTTTGTTGAACTGTCAAAATGAAACAAATTAGGCAACATTGTTAACGAAAATAAGTTACGCAATAAGGGTACTAGTCCAGGTTTCCTTAAAATGTTTTCGTCCTCCAATAGTAAGTAGTGTGCAAGAAAGTATCCATAAAAAAATATAAGAAATAACCAGGTTTCGAACCTCCAAAAAGCACTGACCACTATGGCGTTGAAGGCCACTCCATGAACTTCAAAGCCATTACATAACAGTAGAGTAATATCCATAGATACCACCTGTCAACTCGGTTGCGAATTAATTCCACTTGAATAAACCTTCATATTCATACATGATTGAGCACGTTAGCTTACCCCGAGAGGGACGTAAACTTTATGAAGGTCGTTTCCGTTTTCGTAAACCTTGTCATATGGGAGCCGTAACAAGGATTGACAGTATCGGTCGTTCGGTAACAAATGTCTAGGAGTTTGGTTGACATTTTTATTGTTTGTATAAAGGCTATTAATCATTTATGTGCTTCGGATTTGATATGTAAGGTTAACTGTCTTGGAACTACAGGTGTGTTGCCTTTTGGTTCATTAGTAGTTAGTGTTATTTCATGATTCCAATATTTATAGACTAATCACCACCGGTCTTTCTTGATCTTTATCGACAAGTATGGCGTATATGTTCAAATAATGAATGCATTGGTTTCGGCCAATCTATTTAAAGCCAACTAATACAGTTATCTTGTTATTTGGCAACAGTAATTTTTGAGAGAAGAGGCAGTCCAAAACCAGCTTGGAACAGTTCTTAGGGCACTTGACTACCAATGGTGATGGTGACTTCCGATTTATAAACCAGCCGACTCCAAAAAGGATCTTTGTCGTCGAAGCCTATCATCTCTTCTACCAATATGAACCCTATTTCAATAGAATGTCTGCTTCTCAATCCCCAGATAATCTACTTAGACTCCAGTCCAGCGGCAGTGTACAAGCAGTTAACAGACGGATCAGAATGGTCACTTCTGAACTTCCGCGACGCTTCGGGCGGGCCTCCACTCTTCGATATATCTCTACTAGACGTTTTGCATGGAGTCAAGGTGGCTCATGACGCTCGCTTCTTTGACTTTGATAATTTTGATGCCGAGCAGTATTTATTTTATGAGGTGAGTGAGTGTATTGTAGGGCTCACACGAGCCCTGCACGCGTAGCATGACGCTTTCTATTTCTACGAAGAATAGACACAGCTCTTTCTATACAAAGTGACATTTCGTTTCTCCATTTTTGACATCGCACCGTAGAAATCATTCTACAATCTGTCATTTTGTCTTTCGTTTCTAACGATCTTTGTCTAGGTCCTTTTACATGTAGACTATTTCAGAAGAAAGTTTTCTATCCCAAACTGTCAAAATCACTAAGGTAGTGAAGACAATTTGATTTTGTAATCGCCATGCTAAAGACGGTAGAAAACTTTTCACTCGACGGCCACAAAGTATATACGGTTATCTACAAAATCATGATTTTACAGGAGAGCGTTTTGAATGCAAAACAGTGTTAATTAGTAATTATCATAACTAAAATTCACACCAACACCTCAAATTCATGTGCAAAAACAGTACTGTATCTTTTTTTTCTTTTACTTATATCTCGAAAATGGTGTGTCCAATCGCAAAAATAATGAAAATTTCGACCCCCTTTATAAAACTCCCAAACCCCTAAAGGCTCTTTCAAACAGACGCGACACGCGACGCGACACAAAGACACCGCTCGTCGCAGCACGAGCGGTGTCTTTGTGTCGCGTCGCGTGTCGCGTCTGTTTGAAAGAGCCTTAAGTCTGAACATGTAGGTAATAATTTTTCTTATTTTCCATACAAAAAGTGAAAATTTACATATAAAATACGTCGAGCCTGCACGCCTCCGACTCTAAAAAAAAATCACGGAGTAGGACGAACAAGTACCACGTGGACTCGCGATTGTCAAATACGATTTTAGTTGTGTCAAAATTACATTTAAATTTAGATATTTTTTGATGCAGAATAGTTTTAAGATTTTCATAGCCAAAAGTAAGTAGTTTTAGTGATAGTTTAGTTCGGTGTACAAGAGAACAAGTACCATTACCAAGAAAATGGTTAAATCCAATATTACTGTAATATTTTTTCTTCCAAAATACGATACTTCGACGCTTTGAGATTTTTTTTGTAGTTGACGTGACTTAATATCAATAAAAATTGAGAATACAAACAAAGAAAAAAAAATCCTTTGACAAAACAAAGAATTCTGAGTCGAATTATGAAAAAAATTAATTGTGTAAAAAGTGCAGATGAGTCTTTCTACTTTCCTGCCGTTCTGTCTACACGAAACGTCATTTTTGTCTATTCTGTCGACAAAACTCGTTTTTACGGTGGTCATGCTACGCGTGCTGGTACTAGATAGACGGTGTTGCCGTTAAATATGAAGCAATAATGAATTTTAGCTATTTATTTCAATATGTTTGTTGTCTTGTTTACTTTTACGCGTCCAAAACAATTAATGACCACTGCGGCATAGGCCTCTTCTCGTACAGCGAAGGCACGCGCATTGATCGCCGCGCTTGCTCAAGACGGGTTGGCGAATTATTCTCTATAAACTATAAGTCAAAGTTTCTTAGCGATGTTTTTCTTTCACCAGTCTCAGTAATGTCCAAGATAAACTCATAAAGTTCATATAAAATTGAAGTATTTATCTGAATTTTTAACTGATTCAAAATTCGCTTGCGTGATCGAATGCAACCGGAATCATTTTTCTGCCAGCCTGCGTGATGTAAGGTTCCCTTTTGCAGACAACCTTTAGGCTTCCTGTAGATGAAGCCGGAGCCGAACAGGGCGCCGGACCTCATGTTTGCGTATTCGAATGAATATCAGCCATGCACCGCACCTGGTGACTGGTTTTGTGTAATGGAGAACGTTTTGTGGAACTCGTGATGGGTGAAAGAAAGAATCCTTTGTTGTTTTCTGAAAAATTGTGTTGAAAAGAAAAGAGGCCTGTGCCACCAAAGGAAATGATATCTAGGAGATAAATTAAAAATAGATCGATATTATTATGATCAGCTATGTTAAATAAGTAAACTAGAACTTATATGCTGGTTGTAAAACAGACAGCAACAATTTGCTACCTCTTTCTATAAAATCAAGTGGATAGATCTTATTTGAATTGGCTTTAGCACTTAAAATAATATTGTAAATTCAAGTCAGTGTAAAATTTTCAGTTTAATACAATGCTGTAATTGAACCTTGGTGAAATTATGGCACAGTTCACGAGAATGTCGTCGACCTTTCCCGCACTGAGTGGGCTGTATATCCGCGACACAATGCGGACGTCCTACACAACTAATAAAAATTATATTCATTTGTTTACTGCAATAATCTTGATTGTACAGACAACAAAGAAGTTTGCTATAGAGGCGAGAATATAAATGTATTCGCAATACGCAGGATTATGTATTATTATTACATACATAATATTTTTATTACTGATCCTTTGGTCTATTATCGCAATCGTGACATGGAGCACGGAGCATGGAGTCTTGGGTTGTTATCGATCGACCGTTTAGGAATTTCGCAATTGAAACCCAGAATCTATATATATAAAAATGAATCCCTATTTCCCTTGGTCACGACATCACGCTAAAACGGCTGAACGGATTTGGATGAAATTTGGGATATGGATAGACCTTGACCCGGAGAAGGACATAGGATACTTTTTATCCCGATATTTTTACGGGATCGAGACTTATGCGGGTGAAACCGCGGGGCGCAGCTAGTATTTATTATAGATTTGCTCCCAATTACATGGATATGGAACTTAATTTATATATCTTTTGTTGACTGTTTTGTAGTTTTACTAAATAAAATAACACACAATTTATTTTCCAGAAAGTCGAAAACGGCGACCTAAACTGGATAATTCCTGGAAAAATGCTAGCCTTTTCCGGCCCCCACCACCGGTCGCGATTGGACCGAGGCTACCCGCTCCACAGCCCCGAACACTATCACGATTATTTTCGGACCCACCACGTCACGACCATCGTACGACTGAACAAGAAGTCGTACGACGCCCGACAATTTACGGCGCATGGTTTCGAACATCGGGAGCTGTTCTTTGTGGATGGTTCCGTACCTTCGGATTTGATTGTGAACCGGTTTATAAGGATCACTGAAGCTGCGAAGGGGGCTGTTGCTGTGCATTGCAAAGGTGAGATAAAAAAGTTATTTGTAGATAAAACAACACATTGATAAATAGTGTAGGTACTCCTTCGATTTCTATAACCTTATTCAATTTTATTGGTTATAAAAATATGGATGGTATGTGGGTGTACTATAGGTAGGTACAACTCTGCCCGACCCTTCGGGGAAACACGGCGTTATGTTGTTACGTAAAAATATGTAAACTGATGATTGAATAAAATATGAACCAACATATTGGCTGTTCATATTTTAATTAGGGCCGACGCACATCTGGTGAGGCGCAGCGCAGCGCATTCATCACTGCCAAACAAATATCGACTTTGCACTAGTTGAAATAAAATTGAAAATAAATAAACTTCCATTAGCTCGAGAGCGTGTCGAAGCGGAAAGAAGCGCGCGTCTCAGGTAATTTATTCTCAACTTTATTTTTAGGCATGCACCGTTGATATTTATTTGGCAGTGCCAACCGCGCCGTGCAGCACCTCGCCGAGTGTGCGCCGGCTAATCAATTACATGACAGAAAATATACCGATAGAAACAGACATTCATTATCTCTCTCAAGCGTACCAAACATATATGAAGAAAAACCAATACTTTACTTTAAAGCTTAGCAATTTGATAACTGCCTCTAATGTAAAATAGCTACAAAATATTCCATTTTTTATTTCCAGCGGGCCTAGGTCGTACAGGCACACTAATCGCCTGCTACTTGATGAAGCACCACGCGTTTACTGCGCGGGAGTCGATTGCTTGGCTGCGCATCTGTCGTCCCGGCTCTGTCATTGGACATCAGCAGTGGTTCTTAGAGAAGTAAGTTACTGTATTTGCCTTTAATCAATTTAATTTCTAACGGAGTGGTTCTTAAGTGCTATTGTAAGTTAACCTAAACCCGTTGCACTTTGTCTCTGTCTAATGACGGTCTCCATCATAAGAAAGATGGCGGATAGGAAGACTGTTCTGGTTGCTAGACTAATTGCCTTTGACCGGTAGCTGGGTGAGATAACCTAGCACAGTGGGAAGGACGGTTTAACTCAGAATACTTAGTCAGTTTAATTGAATCATTAATTAAAACTGGAGCTTCACAGTATTACTTTATCGGTGGCTGACAAGTCACATCATCTCCTGATCATACCAGTACTTCTGCAATTAGTTTATTCATCAAAATTACTATAATTTCTTCCAGCGTTCAGCCCCGTATGCACGCAGAAGGCGAGTCGTACCGACGCCGACACAACATCACCTCACTTCCCATCTTCGAGCGAGGAATCTACCCCGAAGCACCAGAACCGGATGATACCGTAGACGCGCCCGTCGACAACAAACCCGTCTCGCTGCAGACCATACTACACACTAGCAAGATTACTAACAACAAGGTAATACTTAGTACCATTCGATCTTCTTTAGACAGACCTGGCTTTATATGGGAACCGAATTTCCATCGCAAAAGATGACAAAATTCTATTCAAATTTTCATCCCCTATTCAACCCCGTTAGGGGATGAAGTTTCAAACTTAAATAGTGTGAGTATTTATAATGTGCGCATATCGAATTGAGGGAATCTATGCTTAATTTTACAGACGGAAAAATTATTTAATTTTTTTTTTTTTTTGTAACATCGATGTAACTTTAAACTAAATAATATATCGCGATGAAACAAACTCCATAATGATTGGAAGTAATTAGGTGTCTACATAAAATGAAAATTGTGCAAAAAAACTAGCCTCAATTGCTAAAAAAAAAATATTTTTATAGCTAAAATTTGTTTTTTTTTTTTTTCATAAATTTTAACAATTATCGGATAATTTCTCAATAAGACGCCAAAAAGAACAAAAAAAAAAATTAAAATATTTTTTCGTCGATGAAATTATAAAGACACACTGTATAGGGTAAGTGGTAATTAGTGACCGATTAAAAAATCAGCTGCTCCCTATATTTTGACGAGTTATGCGAACATAAATGTAGGGAACAGCAGATTTATTTTCTTGAATTGAAATTCTTGCTTCCAAACCCAGTGGTTTAGACTGTGCGTGGTCTCAGAAAATAAATATAACATTTTTATTAAGTAGACGAATATAGGTTAGGTTAGTGATGTAAACAGAAATATATCTAGCCCTAACAATTGAGAAATTGGATGGTTTCCGTTCACCCACCACCGTGTTCGCTACAAAAAAATGTTGACGAAATATGACATTTAAATTTATAAAGCGTCGCAAAACTTCCGCGAGTCGCGCAACAATTTATAATTGAGTTGCATTAGTCGACACTTGAGAAGTGAAATAGACTATTCATTAACTAAATAACGAATTTGTATTTCTATTACAGTTGGACAACGCCCACGTGCTAAATGCGAACGAGACTGACTCCGAAAACAACGTAACTTCAGTGATCGGCAAATACAAGACAACTCCTACTCCCATGCTACCCACTAAGACAGTATTCGCGCCCAAAATGAACTACATGATGCCCACAAACAACATTCGCAACGCCAACAACACTAACTTGAAACAGGCACCACGAATCATAAACTCTACCTTAAAATCACACTACGCGTCCAAAACTTCCACCTTTCCCCCAACAAGAAGTGCCAACTCCACCGCCAATAAGTTAACAGGCGGTGTTAAACCGTTTACTGGTAAAAGCAGCTTTTATGGGCAAAGAGCCAACCTCGCCCGGCCAACGTTAGGATACACACACGGCGCCAGCCCCTTAAAAACCTTCACGAGAAAAACTGTCACTGTCAGCAAAATTGGCAACAATGACAGTGCAGTCGTCACAACCCTCAACAATGTAACATCAACCTTATCAGCCCTGACAGAAAACTGCCATTTGAATGGCAAAAACCGTCTCCCATCTGAGCCAAATCTCAAATCTGTTGTCCAGAATAAACCTACCAACTCAAACTTGAATGCTCGTAAGAAACTCATAGTCAGATCTAACTCGATTTCTCGAAAGAAGCTTCCTAAAAGTAATTTGACTAAAACTGGTCTCGAATCTACACAAGATCTGTCTTCGAGTGATACTAATGTCACTAATATCTCCGCGGATTCTCTTGAAGCTCCGTTCAGGTTCAGACGGAAAAGAGACAAGTCAAAAAGTCCAGAACCTATGGACTGTATCACTAATTCTGTAATCACAGCCGATGTTACCCCGGACAATTTCGAGGAAACTAATAACTCGCAAGGAAATAAGTTGTATAAGATTAAAGCGCTGCGGAAGAAATGCCCCGCTTTCGGCGTCAGTTTGCTGAAGAAGGACGGTGTCCAAACTCGGTCGAGTAGTTGCGCCAGTAGCTCGACCGTCAAGAAGAAATGATCTCTGTGAATAACCCCGACAATTAGCGAGTAGCTCGTGTGTAGTCTAGAGTTTTAACGATGTGCATAGCACACGACGATGTTGTAATCTGTGTAATTTTTACTTTTGATGAATTTGTTTAGATGCTTCCTAACCATTTTTTAACAATCGACTGAACTTTTTTATTGAACTCATATCAAGTTTAAAATAATCTGCTATAAAAGACACTATATCTAAACAAATTTATCAATGTTTTTGATCTATAGTTGTTAAACGCTACTCGACCCCGCGGTAAGCGAGCCTACTCTACTATATATAATCTCAATAGTACTAACTATTATAGTACAGTTAGCTGGTGGTTTATTGATTGACTAATGATGTAGCTGATGATATATTTAGATATTTGTTGATGTACTTGCGTTATCTTTTTTTGTTTATGGCATTTTGCGTTAGTTTTATAGTTTGACCGGGACCGCTGTTCCGCGCCATAGGAATGCGCGGCGAGGCGGGGGCAGTGTTGTTGAATGAGCGGCGGGCGAGGCGCCACGCGCCGTGAGTGTTGAGAAATGAGTGGCCTGCACTGTCTCGCCGCGCACTTATCTAAGGCGGGTAACAGCGTTCCCGGTCAAACTATAACATACGCTTCGTATGTGAAATAATGTTCAGTGAAACATATAATTCAATATTACATATAATTGGACATATAAATAATATACATATTATATCAATAGTCGACTATGTATATTTTTAAATATGTCTCTTATGTATTGCATTTACATGGATTATTACAACATACAGATTTAAAATAAGCTTTTATCTTTAACATTAGACAATCAGTTGATCGGTGTAGTCGTAAGAAGAAATATTTTTGTAGTGTAAATTAATAAGTGATTACAGAATGCCATTTTCTTTAGCTTTTATTGAGCCTCTTGTTGTTTAGATTTATTAATCGGTTGAATGTGTTACATTTTGTTATTGGCGAGTGATGATTATTCGTTTATACAGGGTGAATTTGAATTCTTTGGCACAATTTTGGGGGTCGAAAATATGAATGAATATTAGCAATTTATACGAAGGGACCGACTCCAAATTTCGGAACATCTGTTTCATACATTTTGATAGGATTTGGTGTTGCATTTTTGTATGAAACAGCAGTTATTTTTTGTCCGATATATTAGAGTTGGTCCTATGGTAAAATAATTCATATTAATAAGTATATTCTGCCCCATTAATATTGCCAATTAATTTAAAGTCAACCTGCATAATATAATGTAGTTACGTTTATAATAGTCATGCTCAGATATTTATGACTTGCAATTATTATTTTTATTAATGCTTGATGTACACTGAGACTTTGTGCAATATAAAGTATTTTATATAAACTAGTGGACATATTAGATACCTAAATATTGCCTTGGATATATTTACTACATGTACCGCGACGACTCTTAGGTATACACTTAATAGTTTTTATTGAAATAGTATATTAAAACAGTATATAATTTTATACAGCATAGTATAATTGTTATATTTCACGAACGCGCGTCAATCATTGCAATTTATACCTTATGACAATGATATAAGATTCACATGACGCGCGCTCGTGAATTGCTAGGACTATACTTCTTGGTGTGCATTGAGTCAACTACAGGGTCAAATTAAATTAGTTAGCTAAACTCGGCAAACGTGATGTGTATGTATCAATATTTAAACAAGAGAAAAAAAAATGTTTTTTTTTAACGACCGCTGGTGGCGTTTTTACTTGATGTTTGCTTTATTGTTTGATTTTGTTTTAAGATATCGATACCCGCTGTGTTCGGATTCGCGACAAGTCAATCGTCATCCTGACGATGCCTCTTGGAGAGGTGAAACACGATATCTTACGGGGTTTTTATGACTCTTCAAGAATAGTTAAGTGGAATAGGTTACTAAATATATCTACGTCTATTGTATTTTTTTGCATTCATGACCCCTAAAAAAAACATCAAATTATTATTTTATTTTTTGTTTAGTCATGTTTAGATATCCCCTACACCCTTCACGTCTTCGTAGTTTTGCTAGCTAATTTAATGTGACTCTGTATATGAAGGTTATGTTTGAAACTTGTCACAAAAAGGGTAGCTTCATGTTAACATTAGTTAATGTTAGTCGTAGAATGTGTAAAATGTTTATACGTTTTTAGGTGAAACTAACTATTATATTAAAGCGTTTATTTAGTCACAAAGATGTGCAGTTGCGGTGAAAATATCATATCTTTCACCTTACCTTTGCTTTCGTAAATGTTACGGTGGGAATCACAAAAACATTGATGTTTTATTTATTATTCGATTACAAATAATACGAATCTTAACATTATAATAAAATGGTAACGAAGAATTTTTGTCTGTTTGTCTGGATGTATGTTCCGGACTGGTGCAAAAACGGCTGAATGGAGTTGGATGAAATTTGGCACTCAGATAGTTTCCGTGCACGAAATCGACTGATTTTGATCAATTTTGTTCATTAGTTGTGAGAAAGGGAAACAGAATTTTACAAAGTTATTTGTGATTTGAAAAGTCGAAATCTTTGTCTTGTACATAGCGGAAAGGCATTTTTCAAATAAACTAAGGGTTCGTGGAAAATCACTAAAATTCGCGAAAAGTTTTCCAAAAATTGACGCGAGCCTGACGTTTGATCGTTTCGTTAGAAGAAACTAATTTTGATTTTGAAAATTAAAAAATATCATTAACATCATTATATGGTCTACTTGTACATAGGGGGAACCACTTTTTTTCAACTTCCATACAAAATATAGCAGAAAAAAATATATTGATATGACCATTTTGTTTAAAACCCTGTCAGTAATGTATTTTTTCCTATTATTAAGCAAACCATATCAAGAAATTTAAAAATCACATATTGGTTTTCAGCTATCCTTGAGATAAAATCAAAATTTTATTTTATGATTATACTATATCTTCATTAGGTAAATCAAAGGCGAAACAAACCATATTTTCGAGAGCGCAAAAGTGATGCAACTATTAACAGGTGCTGGGACTGACACGAATGGAAACTGTACTTTTATACTTACACAGACTTATCAATTATTTCAAGCTTACTTACAATTAGATAAGTTATTGACGAAAAAAGGTATTTTTCGTGTACGGAGCCTTGACACATAGGGTAACTTTTAATTCCGGTAGTACTTTCCCGTGGGATATTTTCCGATATCCACGCGTGAGAAGCCGCGGGCAAAAGGTTATCAATTTAGTTGTTACATAAACTATTTGTTTATTGGAACTAAATAGTCTATTTATGTATTGCTCTTTTTATGTCTGTTAATGTTTATACAAATCTTGTGGAATACAGCATATTATTATGTTATATGTAGTATACTTTTCGTATTATATTTTGACCGTAACTGTGCTACAAGTGAGCCTATCAGAAGTTCCGTGAAACTGTACGAATTTACAGTGTCATATCAGGTTTGTACTTGCTTGTGTGTTGTGCTCGAACCGTAAGCTTCTTTAAAACGTTATGGTGCCTACAAATCGATTATCTACTTAGACGATAAATCGAATATTGTTTTCGTTATGCATTGAATCGGTAGATTACCGATCGCATCGATTCACGCAAAAAAAAAATAAGTTTGTTGATTTTTATTCGATTATTTGATCGATGTTAATTCGATTATTTAATCGATTTTAATTCGATTATTTGCGCGATTTCGATACTTAATCGGTTTACATCGACTACGTTATCGATAAAATTGCATTCGTGTGATCTAAATAGAGTCGATTTGTAGGCACTAAATGTTAATAGTATAATTCATTACTGTTGAATGTTGTTAAGACTGTTGTCTTTGCCATTTATCGTAAAAGTATTATTTAATAAATCTGTACTTACAGTTCGATTCCTATATTTTTTGTTACTTTACTGTTGACTTGTTATTTGTAATCACACTAGCAATCAAGTTATTATGCTATTAATTTCATAGACATTTGTCGGTTCTCTGTGCCATTAATTTAAATGAAATTATATGTTGCATTAGGCTTGCCCCCTATTACATGGGACTTGAAACATAACTGGCGAAATGTGGTACACCTCTATCTAACCCTTCGGGGAAACATGACGTGATGTTATGTTATATTGCAATTAAATTGTAAGTACAGTATAATATCAATATACGCTTTTGTGGTGCGGCAGCTAAGAAAGGTGACTTTTAATAATAAGCTAATAGTCATATGACTCGATATTTTGTTGTACTACTATCTAATTTTAGTTACTTGTAAATATCATATTGATTTTATTATTTAAAAAACAATTGTAAAAATATAATTTTTCAGAATTGAATTTAAATAGCATTTTTTTCCGTGGAGTATTTTATTTGCAACGTTTTTGTAGTATATTTGAAATTTTATTTTACTTGTATTCTTTATTAATTTTATAAATCAAAATTTATTCATGTCATAAGGTCCAAAATATCATCTTTACTAATTTCGACATAAATAGTTCCTTTTATTTTTATATAAAACTTATTTTATGCTTTTCCAGGCAATTATAACATACGTTTTATTTCAACTCTGCGTCATTTTCCTACTTACCTAGTGATTTGACTCATAGAATGCAGTTTTATGCGTTGTTCAGACATACAGAGGCAGTGGTATTAATTTTACCATCTGACATTATTTCAGATACTGTCAAACTGTCCGCTACGTAAACAACACATTATTCAGATCGTAGATTACTAAAGCGTATTATTTGTTACACACAATTATGTTCGGGTGCATAATTTGACCACGATTCGGCACATCCAGGCAGCAAAATTGTATTCGAATGCCGCACGGCTGTGCCGAATCAAACCGACCCGAATATGTTAGTAGCACCCCTAAGATAAAGTAAAAAGCAGTTAACAGACAGCTATCTCTATAAAAAGGATTTAATGATCTTTTCGGTGCTAAGCGATAACCCATCTTCAATATTTGTTATAAAATTTTATGATTTTTGTGCCCTTATGACAGAAAATAGTGCTGTGATGCATGGCAATTTGTTTTTGGCAATCGTTATCTTTTAAATCACAATTAATGACAATAAACTTGGATTAATAGACGTAAAAAATATATTTTGCAGAATTGAATTATTTTAAACAATGATGAATATGTCTTCGTTTATAAGTATTACTATTTTATATTATTTGTTTTTGTATTTTTTTTGTATTCGATTCTATTTTTAAATCCTTAATGGCGTCTATTAATCTAACTTTAAAATCAAATAGGCGAAATATTATAATTTGTAAGAGTTGTATTTTTATTATTGAGGGTATTTTTATAATGATACGTTGGTGCGCAGGAGTGGATCGGATCAAGGGACCAGAGCGTTGTAGTGATACAATTGTATTGTAATTATTTTGCATCTGTTGTCTAGATATAGTTTAAAATATTAATTATGTTGTGATCTTGAGATCTAATCAGTTACTAATGTAATGCACTTATTACCTATAGGTATATATGTGTATATAACCGAGGTAACACCATCATTTCATGGTGTACAAATGCTTGTGCTTAATAAAATTAAAAAGATATATTCCAATTTATTTCGTGGTTTTGTTTACAATATCTATAACAGAAGGTGAAAGGGTACAAATAAGGCAAAGGCGGATTATCTTAATTTATAGGTATTTAATACCAGATACATAAATATTAAGTAGTCACTACATTTTACGTATATCGATAAAATTGTAACAAAAATTTATGACTTACAAAACAATATTTTTACAAGCAAATAGTTAATCCTTAAAACAAATTAACGTTCTCAAATCGAGCAATCATGACACTATCTTAAAGCACTATATTTCTTTTGGCCATAAATTCAGAAGACCAGACTTAGGCTGCCTGTCCACTGGAGCGGAGCGAGGCAGCAGAGCGGAGATATGTGCCAATAGATTCTATTGGTTAATATTGTCACATTTTTCCGCTCTGCTGCCTCGCTCCGCTCCAGTGGACAGGCAGCCTAACGAGGCAGTTGCAGGATTTGTCTTGTCTAAACGTAAGCGTGGGGGCGAATTATGAAGTGTTAGGGCCATAACACACACACTGGCGCTTTGCGAGCGTATTTCCAGCGAGGCAATTGTTTAACGCGCCTGCTGGGTGTGCGTAGCGTGCACGCCACGTATGCGCAACGAGTTCGACGCGTTTGCGGAACGAGAGCAATTGACCTGAGTGCACAAGAGAGAGCGGGACAAGCGAGGGTACAGTATTGTGAAAACGCGGCGAAAACGTCGCGTGGTCGCAGCTAGCTTGCTTCGCACCCGCGGACAGCACATTCACAAATCGCTTCGGTGGAAACACGCTTGCAAATCGTCAGAGAGATAACGATCTTAATCATCATTAGTCCGTTGCGAATGAGATGATGCTATCCGTACTGTATACCTCTATCACTCTCTCACGCTGTAACAATCATGGTTCTAAAACGTCATAATTCGCCCTCTTTACGTCCGACTTGGACCCTGTGCCCCTAGCACGACAAAGTGGAATCGTAGAACTATAACAAGCATGAAAACAAGACATGTTTTTATCACCCATAATTTTCTCATCACATTAAGGTTTATTTATTTTGGTGCTACTAATATTTCTGTTTGATGGCTACGTGTTAATAACTAAACTATTTTACAATAAAAATCGTGCCAGGGGTACAGAACACAGATAGTGCACTTTATGTGTAATGAATGACATTGACAAGGGGGGCGTTGTCGGTAAACATTTTGTGAAATGGTCACAAAAATTGTATTGACAAAACAAAATGGCGGCGTTAGGTCCGAATTTGGTCACGCCCCAAAAAACCTTGTAGCGTTAACTGTCACAGATTAATACAGATGGTTCACTTCGCAAAATAATTTAAATAAAAAGCTACTCCGCGCTCTGCCGCGACACGATAAAGTGCAATTCACGTCGCACATTGCTAATTACCTACTGTTACATTTATCTAGAAGTTGTCTCTATTTCTATCGCGTAACTCTTATATCTTCAGACTACGTTAAGATCACTGAAAAACACGACAAGACGAGCCTGCCCGCCGTGTACTCGTAGCTTCATAACTAAAATGCGGAGTGCGCCTTCTGTACTATTCTGTGACACTGTCCTAAAAGTCCTGACAGCCACTAGAACTCATACTGCGACACGATAACGACCAGCCTGGCCACTGCGCTGCCAGCGAACATGGTGCGTTGGTACAGAGACATGGTGAGCTCGAGTTCCACCACCTGAGGCCCTTGGAGCGAGCATAGCAGGGAGATCACGCAGATGTTGCCTGAAGGACGCATGCTGGAAAATCGGAGACAGAGTTCAGTAAGTTGTAAATATTTTATCATTTATTGCTTTCCATATTGTGTACTTAGATGCTCAGACTAAATAAAAACAGTGGCACTCTGGGAGTGCCGACAGAAGTGAAAACTTAAAAAAAAAATCTGCACAGCGGTAATCAACGCGTTGATGTCTTTTTAATGTTCAAAAGCTGGTGTCGTTACAGTGTCGCGAAATCAATGGTTTAGTCCCATTTCAAAAATGCTCAACGCGCCTTAAGAAGTTTTCACTTCAAAAACCAAGACATAGCGCTGCGAACAATAAAGTGAAGCATTCCAAAACTACACCGCTCTGTGCATACACGATGACACGCACACATTTGCAACCGTTTACAATCAAACTACACCTCACTAAATGCACACATGTTTACAAAACGAGCTTCACGTCACTGTTGACAGCGCTGTCTTGATTTTTTATTGATTTCATTAATAATATTTTAAGTTATCATATGGCAACTAAAATATTATTAGAGGTCATTATGGACCCTGTCGGACACAACGAAATAGGAGAGCTAACTAATAATAGTTATTATCCCTATATAATACTATTAGAAGCTAATATAACATTTTTTTTTTTGTTAATTACTGTCCCACTGCTGGACGAAGGCCTCCCCAATTATAGTACCTGCTTAATTCTTTTTCAAAATGACCAATAGGAAATGTGGGATGGATTCTGATTGAAGGTGGCTTATCTAGTAAGCCGATACAGCACGATCTACCTATGCAATGCACTACATTGCATCCATCATGCTGTATCAATCGAAAGCCAGTTACCAGCAGTCAAATGCGATCGAAAATTAGTTGCCAGTACTCCCAAATGCAATCGAAAATATCTGGTAAGACCACAAGAACCATACTAAGGAAGAAGGTAAGTAATTTTGCCAGAACTTACTCGAAACATCTAAGATCAGCAGGCTTAACTCCAGGAGAGGCTTCCACAGCTATCATACGCATCTCGAAGCTCACAATGGACTCCTGCCATGAAGGGCCGTGCATCGTGAAGAGATCCACCTGGAAGATACACCCGTACATTAATTAATACTGAAGATGAATGATTCGGGACCTGTGACTACTACCATCTCTCTATAGCAGTACCTAATATTTTAGACTTACGTTAGTGTGAGAAAGAGTTGGAGCTAAGCAGCACGTATGTCTCTCCCACTGTGAAGTAATATTAAAATAATACTGCTAAAAGAGGTGGGGCTTGGTATCTGGACCTAAGTGGCCACGTGCTTCCCTGCATCGCGAGGGTTTTGAGGAAAACAAATATGTCCCTATATCCCGAAGATGTAGCCATTGGACAGGTGGGGAACCAGTGGTGATCCCCACCACATGTGCTGAAGACGTCACAGTCCGCGTAGTTTTAATCGGTAGAAATCTAGAATAAACCCTTGTGTTTTGTTCAGACGATTTCCACACGATAAAAAAAGGCATGGAAGGCAAAAGGGCAGAATAGCTTACCCCCTTCTAACTTCAGACAGATGTACTGCTGGGGAGTTTATTGCGCCACTTCTTCCCAGGTAAAGCACTAGGAAGTGGTGAAGGGCGGGCGTTTTGGACAGTCTTAAGTGTAATTTTGACGTTTAAAAAGTGCTGGTTCTCAGCTTAATTTAAATATATGACTTTTGATTTTCATCTGGAAGTATGTTATAAGTTCAAGAAGACAAGTAAGAGATAAATAATCTATTTGATACTTACGCTGCCCGAAGGTAGATAGATGTTAGCGACAAAGGTGATAAAGTTGTAACTGTAGGTGCTGGGCTGCTGAAGACATGTCCAATCGCCGACCTGGCACGAGCGCTGTATGCGGGTGCAGCGGCTGGAAGTAAGTATACATATTGTCATTTTTATTACCAAAAGTGGTTTTTGTCCGGCCGAAAACGAAATTCGGAGTGATTTATATATCACATATCACACGAAACTTTATAATTTTCTTCATCATTAATAAAAAAATCTGATTGCATAAAATGTGAGGGTAAACATTTTTTTTGTTGTAGTAGGTAATTATCGATTTTATATGAATAAATGAATTAAAAGTATTGATTTGCGGATATTAGTTTTAATCTTATTATGTTCTTTTTTTTCATTATTCTCACATATTAGAAGCAACAAGAATAATGATTTAAAAGAGTGTCCTTCGAGGTTTTTGCCCGTTCTTCTCCATATATTTCGACTCCTTCACGATTCAAAAGTGCCTGTAAATGGTTTACCTAATTGAAATAGATGCTTTGAGTTTGAGTTTAAGTATTGTGTACATCGACTACCACACTAATTGCGTAACACCCCATCAATCCCAATCCGTTTCATTTTGACAGTTCAAAAATATTCATTGCGTTATTTACGTTGTTGAGCAGACAAATTTTTCGAACATATGAAGCAATGAATTTAGCAATATCTTTCAAATGATTCAGATTATGATAGATCGTGTGTTACGCAATTAAGGTGCAGTATTCATTAGATTGTCTACCATGTATGTTTCATAATATTGTATCAATGTGTAGGTAGCTACAATATAATACCCAAGGAAAGATAAGCGTAACGTAACTTACTGTTTAGCCTCGAGCCTGTACCCTGGAGGGCAGTCGATGTGGTGACAGTGGTAGCTGCCCCGTGTGTTCTGGCACACGTAGCCCGCGTCGCTGCCACAGCGGGCCTCGCCTGATTCACACTCGTCTATGTCTGTAAGTTAAAAATATTATGATAAATTTTATACTAGATAACATAACCCCTGAAGGGTTAGGCAGAAGTTCATGTACCCATAGTACACCCATATTTTGCCAGTTATGTTTAGGTCCCATGTAATAGGAGGCGATCCTACTGCCATCAACCGGGCACAAATCCAGATTCTCGACTGCTACTGATAAATTTCTGAAGGAAAGCCCAATAACTGCACGAACTGGGCATCGAATCCAGGGATACTCTGCAATTGCACTGCGCCGACTAGACCAACGAGGCAGTAATTTATGTTAGATCTACAAAAGATAGTTTATGCCAGATTCCTCCTCAAAATTATAATTTGATTTAAGGCGACGATAACCGACTTTTAATGATTTTATACTGAAGAATCGCGTCTAAACGAGTAGTGTTAATGATTTGGAAAATATGTTATTAAATATATTTGGAATATATGTTAAATGAGAGCATTTTAGGATATAGGGATATTTTAGATTATGTTTATTTTACATAGTGAAATTAATTTGTAAAGTTATGTATAACGCGGATAAAAAAACTGAGAGTCACGCAAAATCTATTAAGCTTATTTTTCTGAAACTTTCACCATTTTAAAGATAATTTAAAAATTTATCTTTTAATATACGTGTTTTATTAAAACACCTTTTGTTTTATGTATACACACACACACACATAACATCACGCCTATATTCCCCGAAGGGTTAGGCAGAGGTGTACCTATAGTACACCCACATTTCGCCAGTTATGTTTTTAAGTCCCATGTAATAGGGGGCGAGCCTATTGCCATCAATCGGGCACAAATCCAGACTCCGGGCCGCTACTGAGAAATTCCAGATGGAAAAACTCAATAAATAACACTTTGCCCGACCCGGGAATCGAACCCGGGACCTCATACTCAGCAGTAGCGCTTTGCGACCACTAGACCAACGAGGTAGTGTTTTATGGATAATAAATTAATAATGCGTCTAATTTAAGACAGCGCTCCGTGATGGGCGAGTCCTAGTACTGGCTGGACGTGAGCTCAATACAGAACACGTAAGCTAACCACTCAAGGTCACTGTCATATATCTACGTCTTAATTGGACTACACTTCAGTTCAATTAAGACATAATTCCTGTCAAATACAAATTAACTCGTGGAAAAGCCCTTTCCAGTCCTCAGAATTATAATGTGGGTTAACTTGGGTTTAGCGTAAGTGTACCCTTTAATTTAATGTTCATAGATGAAAAAGTGCGATTAGAAAATAAGTACCTTCTTATATGGGAGCTGTATCTGCCAACAAGTTGCATTGCAGTTTGACAAAGGTAATTATGTGTTCAATTTTTCTGTTGAAGTGTATTTCTGTAAATAAACACTTCGTATCGCGCCTCAAAGCCTGTGACATATTGATAATCTGATAATTATCTAGTACGGAGGCTCTCAAACTTTTTGTCTCATCGACCATTTTCAAAATTTAGCTGGTTCCGATGGTCCTCTGCAGCTAAATTTCTACCATATTCCCAAAACTCGACCAAAAATGTGAAGATTAGATCTAACTATGGAAATTTGCGTTGCCAACGTAGACCCCCGTCGAGTCTCCCGTAAACCACTGTGGGTCCACCTGGACCACTTTGGAAATCACTGATCTAGTAGGTATAAATGCACTTCCGCTAGACACCTAAACTAGACGCTTTTGAAGAAACGTCTGACATACCTTCAAGCTCTTACCTTTTTTACCACCACACAGTTGGTTCATGGACATGCAGGGTAAAAAGAGACCCAGTCGTTATCTAGACATCAAACTAAATAACATTGAACAAAAATGATTGGTGGGAAACGACATTTATTTTTAGTCTAAAAAATCGCTGTTAAGGCAGCGCGCAATCTAACATGGAATGTAACGCACGCAAAACATTATGGTTATGGGTGCATGCAACGATACAGGAGGTGGGGGTTATTAAAAGATAAGTTAAATAACATGAAAACAGGTTTTCGCGAAAAATAAAAAAAACAAAAAATGTTGAACCAAAAGGTTCGTAGGTTACTAGGTATGGTTCTGTGCAAAAAAAAACAACATAATATAATAACGGTAAGAACAAGTGTTGGCTTCGGTTGTATCACTGCTGAAGAGCAGTTGTGGCCCAGTGGTACGGCCCTGTCTTACGATTTGTAGTACTTCGTGGGTTCGAACCCAGGCAGGCGCTTTACTTTGTGTAAATATTTTCATCACCACTACTCTGAAAACGGTGAAGGAAAACATCGTGAGGAAACCAGCATGTCCGAGAACCAAAAATTCGAAGACTTGTAACATCTACCAACCCTCACTGGGCCCGCGTGGTGGATTACAGCCCTCGAACAGAGAAGGCCAGTCCCAGCAGTGGGAACATTATAGGCTTATTATGCTATATCACCGCTATTTACCGACACAGCTCCTGCTGTCTTCCGATAGTCTGTAACCAGTCGGACAAGAGCACCGATAGCTGCCGGGCTCGTTGACGCACTCGCCACCGCACAGCTTGCCGCGCAGGCGCGATGATGAGTACTCTTCACATTCGTTCACGTCTACACAAGTCCTGGAGAGAAATGATTTGTAAAAAACATCATCATTTTACATATATAGTTATTTTGTTTCATAATTATTATTGTCGGTATATATAAATATGTAGGGGTCGGCTTCCAGTCTAACCGGATGGAGCTGAATACCAGTATTTTACTTGCAAGTCGCCCCAACTGCCTATCTGACCTCCACAACCCAGTTAAGACTGGTTGTCAGAGTTTCGGGGTTCTAGCGTGACGACCCGTAACTACGTATTGCCATAGGCAATCAACTCGCACCGTGTTGGAAATCAGGTACCGTTTTTATTCAAGTAATAAAACTGAAACTTACTTGTTATCATCATTAAGACGGTACCCTCTCTTGCAGTAGCACCGGTAACTGCCCCAGGTGTTAGAGCAACCCTGACTGCAGACACCAGGGGTTTCGGAGCATTCATCCTTGTCGACACACACCTTGTCGTTTGAGGGAGCGTTGCGGAATCCTTCGCGGCACGTGCAGCGGTAGGAACCCCATGTGTTCAGGCATTCCGCGTTGTATGCGCAAGGCTAGAGAAAAAAATTAAAACTACTGATTACCGGTAAAACGATGCATTTTTTTAATCGTTTATAAAGAAGAACCTTTTAATAGTTAATTGCAATCTAGCATTAACTAAGCAAAATCTAATGTGATAATTATTTTGAAATTTAGAACACCTAGTGTTGATTTGTATTTTTCACAAGTCCGTTCCCCATTCATAGAGTCCAGATATGAAAAATAATATAATATACACTTTGTTCATAATTATGCTATACTAGCTTTTGCCAGCGGCTTCGCTCGTGTGCATGTCAAATTATCTCACGGGAACGTACTACCGGGATAAAAAGTATCTTATGTGTTAATGCAGGTTATAAACTATCTGAATGCCAAATTTCATCCAAATCCGTTCAGCCGTTTTTGCGTGATTGAGTAACAAACATACAAACTTTCACATTTATAATATTTGTAGGATAGTAGGGTTTCATAGTCACTATTATTTCTACACTTTTACAAAAACGGTATTATAACAACCGACAAAAGTAAAAATCGGTTCAAATATTGTTTGAGCTACAAACGAACACACACTGTTAGGAGGCTCAAAGTGAGAAAAGGAAGAATTTAACAAACCATCTTAACGAACCTTTTTCTGACAGTGATCGAGCAAAGGTCCTAAGTCTAAATAATCCCTTATTAGGTACACTTCTATTATTATTTAGCTGCATCTGGTTAAACTGGAAGCCGACCCCAACAAAATTGGGAAAAGGCTGGGCAGATGGGGTACGCTTCCATTAAGATCCAGAGCTGAAATCGAAAGCTGGCTTCAACTTACATTGCCATGCATGCACTCATTGATATCCTCGCACTGGTTCTGTCCGACGAGGCGGTGTCCGGCTGGACACTGGCACGAGTACCCTCCGTAGAAGTTCTCACAGCGCTGGTCAGGGCCGCACTCCGAAATGTTGCGGGCACACTCATCAATGTCTATGAAGTAAAATAAGGATGATCTGATTATGTTAGAACATTTGCAGAAATGGGAGTCAGCGTGGATCAATGTCATGTTCTTGAACGGGCGCTGTCAGTAGGGACTGGTCATCTCTTAGCTGCCACGGCTTATTTTAATTTAATTTTTGAATTGTTTTATTTTTTATTACGGACGCTTTTAAAGTGCTGCATCGTTCTCACATGTAAAATAACTTCAACTTGTTGAGTATACGACTTTTTCAAACCTATGAAGGAGAGGATAAGCAATATCCTTCAAAAGTGTGTTACGCAATTATGGTCCTGGTCCTTTAATCCAATCAATCTACCTAGCCTTTTCCCAACTATATTGGGGTCGGCTTCCAGTCTAACCGAATGCAGCTGAATACCAGTATTTTACATGGAGCGACTGCCGATCTGACTTCCACAACCCAGTAACTGAGTAATACGATACCTCTAGATAAGACTGGTTGTCAGACTTTTGGGCTTCTGGCGACCCATAACGACTGTCAAAGATCCACGAATGACAGCCGGGACCAACGGCTTACGTGTTTTCCGAGACACGGAAGAGTCTTGGTATGTAAAGATGGCATCCACGGACCAACCCCGGCAAGCGTTGCTTAACCGGATGGATCGACCCGTGCTACTGTTCACGAGCTGGTCCTTCAATCCAGACATACGAAACACACGCCTATCTTAGATAACCATTCTTCAAAAGCATTCAGTCTTACCATAGCATCTCCTGTCAGGCGTTAGCTTGTATCCCCATGGACATGAAGCTACCATGGCCCCTACATCAGGCACCCTGGTGTAAGTAGGTCGCGGGGAGTACGGTCCTCGCTGCCCGTATTGAGCTCCCACTGTGATCACATTGCGACCCTCGTTCGAAGATGGTGCTACCGCTGTCGAAGGACGTGGCGTTGTGCTTGCTGGAGCTGGAGCTGGGAAGAATGTTAAGCTTAAGAAAATTGGAAACAATTGAGGATCTTGATAATACCTAAACCAATATGAATGACGCGCTTGATAAATAACGATTATGGTTCTGTTATATTTTGCTTAAGGGTTGTAATTTCGAACTTGTGGTTTACTGCCTCCAAATTTAGTGTCTGAGCTTCTTTTGGGTTCTAAGGTAAAATATAGTTGGAACTAGAGTGATTTTTACTGAGATGTTACTTTATAAGCCAACATATACAGGGTGGCAGGGACATCGACGCGAAAACTGTTATACCATGGATTGACTGAGTACATGACTCTGAACCTCCCTGCGTTATAATTTTTCGTCGGTTATTAAAAAAAAAAAAAATTGCTGTTCCATACATTTTGACCGCGTAGGTATGTGGTGCACTTTTCTATGATACAACAAATCTTTTTTTAATAACCGACGAAGAATTTTACCGCAGGTTGGTTCAGAATCATGTACAGAATCCAACTGGTAACAGTTTTCCCGTCGATGTCCCTACCACCCGGTATAGGCTCAGGACTTCGGCATCTTTCAAAACGATAAGGTTCTGGAGGACACCGAAGTCCAGAACAGCAGCAGTAAGTAAACCATTTACAATTCAAGGCAGGACAGTATTCCTTTAACCTGGTTCTGTTAAGTATTTAACTTACTGTATGTGGGCTTTTCGATCTCTCCCCTACACCTTCTGCCGCACTCGCAGCGGTATCCTCCCTCAACGTTGACGCAGTCCTCGCGCGGTGAGCATGTCGCTCTACTCGTTGCGCATTCATCGATATCTGGAGAAAATAGTTAAGTGTACTAAGCATTATTAAGCTCCAAGTGCAACCAATCATCAACATCACCAAACAGCTGACATAGGGCTAATCCATGTGGGACCAGAATGGTGGTACTCAAGACGGACTTATCTCCCTTTAAAACCGGACTTTCACTGGATTGTTTATTTCTTCTTTTCAGAAAGAAGTAAAAAACATCTTTTTTTGAAGTGAAAACTTCTTTAGGCGCGTTGGGCATTTTTGAGACGGCAAAAGTTTAAATAAATAATTTAAAAAAAAAACAATAGAACTCGCGATACCGTTAACGACACGTCATTTTTGTAAACGCGATTGTGCTCGTTATATATATTAAGTTACGGATCAATGTCTACACCAGCAAGTATTTTTACTTTAAAGGTTTGAAAGTATTCATTTTTAGTTTTCACTTCTGTCGGCACTCTCGAAGTGCCACTTTTTTGTTGATTCATAGTAGTTAATTGATTCAGGCGTGACCTTACGGAAATCCATTATAAAATACAATAGACGTTGATATATTATTTAGTAACCTGTGCCGCTTAACTATTCCTAAAGAGCCATAAAAAACCCTGTAAGGAATCGACTCCGAGCGCTGGACGTAGAGAGCAGCGCTTCAGCGCTCGGTGTGACAACACGCACACAAGTCAATCGTCATCCTGAAGATGCCTCGTTGAGAGGTGAAACACGTCTATTGTATTTGATTCATAATATAAAATCAAGGTTAATCAGCCCACTATTGCACGTTTAAATTAAAAAAATACATGTAACTTACCAACACATTTGCCGACAGTGGTGTCGTAACTATAGCCCAGCTCGCAGGGTAGTGGTGGATACCTGCGGCCTGGTCGAACAGGAGTGTACGCCCATTCTGGAGTCACCACTGCAATCACATTTTATATTGTTACTAGCGCCTCGCGGTTTCACCCGGATAAGTCTCGAGCCCGTGGGAATACCAAGGGAAATAGGGATTAATTTTTATATCATCATCATCATCAAATATCATATAATATAGAAATGTATCATATAATAAGTAATAGATTTCAGTTGCATACAATCAGAGCTTTGTGATGACACCAAAAACCTAAAGAATATACCCAAGGCAAAAAATTATAACAAGTATAATTATAGAGGGTTAGTGGTAATATGTCGGCAATTTTGACAATTTTATATTTTAAAATGAATTAAATAAAAATATAATTAAATACCAAATTACTCGAAAATTTTTGACATTTGCATGTGTCATGAGGGGTCATTTGGTTGTTAATGACCTCTCCTACATACCCTTAATGGATTGCTGACATATTACCCTGTATATGTTGTTTTTTTGGTAATGACCCTTTTATCTTCACAACGGATGAAGGTAAATGCTGATAGCTAAGATAAGAAGGAAAGGGATAAAATTTAACTCACATGGGCTCCTTTCAGTAGTAGTGGTAGTACTAGTCGATGTGCTGGTGCTAGTTGTCCTACTGGTGGTCGGAGTAGGTGGTACATTGCAATAGCCAGACGGATCCCGATGAAAACCAGCCATACAATTACAGATGTAACCGCCAGGCTTGTTCACGCATACTTCAGTATTCTTACACGCGTGCTGTCCTAGGGCACACTCGTTGGTGTCTAGAAGATAAGAGAATTGAGTTCAATTAAAGATTTTTACTCATCAACCTATATTGTACCACTACCTACCTGTTGAGACTCTCAAATTGCAACCAGTAGTCTGGAATATATATTTTATTGCACTGTTACATCCATTAATTACTTCAGGTAGTAAGTAAAATATCACAAGGGGTAGTAAGACATCACGTGTGCTTATTTTTTCGTTGAACGCGCGATTTTTGAACCGAAAAACGGCGCGTGACCTTGACTCGCCATTGTCAGGCAACGATTATACCCACTTGTATTTAAAGACAAAATATTCTGATTTTTTTTAAGATACTTTGTACTAAAAAATGCACGTGATTTTAGGTGGGGGGCGGGGTTAGTCAAAAACACTCACCACGTATCACCATGGCGAAGGGAGGAGGATTTAAAAAGTTGCTAAAAAACCCCACGTAATTAATGGACGGCGCCGGTACAGCTATAAAATCAGTAATTGAATCAAGTAAATTCAAACTTTGTACGAAAAACTCTGTTACCTACTTCCTTCGAAAACCGAGACACAAAACTTAACGTAGTTCACGAGGATTTCAGAAGGAATATTAAGCCAGTTTCTTATAATGCAAATTTTACAAAATAATGTCAACTCACCAACACAATACCCTTCAGCATTTTTCTCGTATCCATCAAGACAATGCAGATCATTGATATCAATGTCAGGATTTTCATCATCAGGTTTCTCCCCTCCTATTTCATTCGTTCTCCTATCATCTGGCACTTCTGGAGTGGGTTTACTTGGGAGCTCTGGCATGGGCGGTGGAACTTCTGGCCATGCTGCAGGCCTCGTGTATGTATTATTAGGTCTGCTGTAGGGAGGTAATGGGGCAGGCCTTCTATTATCTGGAGCTTCAGTAGGCTCAACTGGCTCTGCAGGTCTGTACGGTGGTAATGTTGCTGGTCTTCTAGTTGGATTTTCTGGTCTGCGAGGGTAGTATTCAGGTCTTCTCGCATAATAGTCCGGTCGCCTCGGTGGATTGGTTATGTTGAAATATGGAGGGTAGGGATAATTATTCCTCCTGGGTTTGACGGTGGATGTTGTGGTGGTGGGTTTGGGAGTGGTGGTCGTGGTTGTGGTGGTGGTCGAAGTGGTGGTGGGTTTCGGTGTGGTCGTAGTTGTGGTGGTGGTGCTCGATGTGGTGGGTACTGTTGGCACTGTTTGTGGATAGCCGCTGTCTGTGGTTGAGTTGTCTTCGCTAATGTAGAGAATAATCGATATTTACAAACCTCTTTAAGAGCGTTCATCCAAAAAGTTGGCAACGTCGCAAATAGCTGTCACATATTTACCTGTTTTGATTAATTTTGCAATAACACTGAATGAGTATGATATTGTAACCGTTTTAGGTGTAAAAAAGGCATTTGGAAAGTTTTCAAATACTTTTTTTACATCTAAAACTAAATATTCGGTGTTACGATATTAATAATTTAATTTCATAATCACTAGTTAGCCATATTTCTTATTTTCAAACAGTAATATTGCCAAATTAATCAAAATAGCGAAATATTTGACAGGTATTTGCGACGTTGCGCGTTGCCAACTTTCTGTAAAAACGCTCTTAAGAAATAAACATTCAAAAATTGTTGTAGTTTAAATACATAACATCATCGATTTATATAAACGACTGGATGCTCTGTATACGTAGAATGAGGGCTTATAATTTGCTAACCTCGTATGAATATGGTCTTAAGCGGCATTTACTTTGCCAACTATTCAGAGACTACAAATTACTGGGTACCCGGATGATGACCCGAAAAAAAAAAATTTTTTTTTTAAATCATGTTTAGAATGACCACCCATCGTCTGCGTAGTTTCGCTAGTTAATTTAAGTATATTAACTTGAAGTTCATCATCATTTTTTTTTAAAGGTCCTCCTACGGAATTTCCCATCGGCAAAAATGACAAACTTCCATACAATCTCATACAATCTCTCAAAATTCACCCCCTGCAGGGATTACATAGGGGATGAACCCCTATGTAATCCCTGCAGGGGGTGAATTTTCAAAAATCCTTCCTTAGTGCTGCTCACCTTCGATAACAAAAAATACTCATATACAATACTTCATGCTTCTAGGCCCAGCAGTTTAGGCTGTGCGGTTTCTGTTAGTGAATTTAAGATTTTTCTTAAGTAAATATGAGATTATCGTGGAAGGTATGGAGAGAGGCCTTTGGGACAGCGTAGACTAGTAAAAAAAAAACATGAATTTCCCATCGGCAAAAATGACGAAATTCCATACAAATTTTCATCCACCATTACACCCCTTTAGGGGGTGAATTTGCAAAAACCTTCCTTAGAGCTTTCTTTCGTTATTTATGGAACTCTCTTCTAGACCCAAGATGTGCGTTGTCTGTCAGTGAATTAAAGATGTATTGTGAAAAAAATCTCTAAGTACTTACTCAGAATCATAGTATTCGTATTCATAAATCGGCGGGTTGGTGGTACTGCTGGTGGTCACAGGTCGTCTGGTACAAGTGAAGGTGCCCAGTAGGTTCATGCAGTGTTGCCCGTTGCCGCAGTTGTCCAACTTCAAGGAGCACTCGTCGATATCTGGTGAAAACGTTATTGATCAATTTGGGCGCGGTAAAGAAAGAACAAGAAAAGATTGGTTAAAAGGAGAATCAAACTCTGGCACAAGATGCCCAAAACTTTAATCAGAGGGGCTATGGTTATGAGTCGCTAATCCCCTAGAATCTAGATACTAACCTACACAGGATCCAGATGAGGAGTCCAGCTCGAATCCATTCTTACAGCGGCATTCGTGTCCACCGAAGGTGTTGATGCAATTCTGGAACTGATCACAAAGGTGCGTGCCTTCGCGACACTCATCGATATCTGCAACGGAAATAAATCAAAATTGACAAAGTGCCCTTTGTGAGGTGCTCCTATAAAGCTTATTTAAGGAAAAGTTTCAAAGGAATTAAATAGTTTTATACAAGATCAAATAAAATTAACTAGATAAACTTTACAGACGTAACGGGTGCGTGGGGACATCGACATTTCTGATACACATAAACATATAATTAAGTAATTATACACTACCAGCGGCCGTTGACCAAACAGATTCTTTTTGATGTGTAACATCTTTCCTCTCGCTTTCCTGCATTCTGTGAGAGTGATTTCGTGAAAAGGGACGAAAGGGTGTATCAGGAACCCGAGGAAGTGCGCGCTATTTGATTTGCCCATAATGAGCGCGCGCGGTGCTAGAGTTGGCCGTCAGATGGTACCAACCCATTTTCATTTTCCGAGAGGTTTTGAACATAATGATAATGATGACGATGGCGACGGCGATGTTGATGATAATGATGAATATTGGTCATATCATAAATACGTCAGCCAAGATGTCAGATGTTACACATCGTATACGACTATTGTAAGAGTCGCTCGTTTTTTTTTACTGTCACAAGATATCTATACCCGTTAAGTCGGTGAAGGTTAGCCAGCCAATTTAATTTGAACCTGTATAAAACCTTGTCAATATTACTATTAATACCTGACCTTCACAAATTGATCCTCCAGGACGAACTCTTGTTCCTTCTTGACATGTTTTAGTTGCTAGCCTAGAAAATACAAAACAATTACATTACTGCCTCGTTGGTCTAGTGGTCGCAAGCGCTACTGCTAAGTATGAGGTCCTGGGTTCGATTCCCGGGTCGAGCAAAATGTTATTGGGTTTTTCTATCTGAAATTTCCCAGTAGCAGCTCGGAGTCTGGATTTGTGCCCGGTTGATGGCAATAGGCTCGCCCCCTATTACATGGGACTTAAACATAACTGGCGAAATGTGGGTGTGCCTGCTACAGGGACACCTCTGCCCAACCCTTCGGGGAAACAAGGCGTGATGTTATGTTATGTTATGTTAATTACATTATTCGTTCTCGTAACAAAAGTTTGCTTTAACTTTTTGTTAGTATCTAGGTATCTTACTTCGGTAGGGTGCTTATTTTGGACTTGCAGTTGTATGCTCCTGGCAGATTGATGCACACTTCGGTCCGCTTGCAAACTTCTTCTGAAGTCTCTTCACATTCGTCAATATCTGTAATGAACACGTCAAATATATATATTAAAAATCGTGTGGTTACGCTCTCTTATGGCTAAGTAAAACAGCCGCACGGATCAATCCACCAGGTTAAGCTATGCTTTCCGGGGTTGGTTTGATCTTTACATACCGAGACTTCTCCGTGCGTCGGAAAGCACATTAAGCCATTGGTCCCGGCTGTCATTCGTGAATCTTTGACAGTTGTTACGGGTCGTCAGAAGCCCGAAAAGTCTGACAACCAATCTTACTAAGGGGTATCGTATTACCCAGTTACTGGGTTGGAGGTCAGATAGACAGTCGCTCCATGTAAAATACTGGTATTCAGACGGATGCAGCTGAATAAACAGCAGCTGCAGCTGTTTAACGACTGGAAGCCGACTCCAACATAGTTGAGAAAAGGTTAGGCAGATTGATTGTGCGGTTATGCTCTAGATGTTTTCTAAACTAATATTATGAAGAGGTAAAATTGGTTGATGGGCAGTATTAAGTACTAACACAATAACTAATCATCGTACTTAACTATTCAATCTTTGATTTTATCTGGTTCCAAAATCAGTCCTGCTGTCTTTGGACTTATTTTTGGTAATCTACGCAAGAAATCATAATTTTGCTCCTTATTTGTAACTGATAATATCTGTATACATAATTCCTGTTGGTAGACCGTCAATACCTTCACATATCCCAGTGCGGCTGTTCACCTTGAACCCGGGGGCGCAGCGCTTCGAGACGTGATCCTGACAGAAGAAGCTACCGTGTGTGTTGATGCAGTGCTGCGACAGGCGCTGGCAGTCGTCCAGCCGCTCGCTACACTCGTCGATATCTGAGAAGACGTTATCATTCATTAAATAGTGAGGAATATGAAAATCACTCGGAACCGTAGATTACTGGGGATGAAGATGTGAGATTGATACTTTGATAGATTTTTTAAGAAATAATACTTACCAAGGACCTCCAAAATGAGTTAGACTTGAACTACCGTACTCTTTATTAGTGGGTTTTGTGAAAGAGTCCCCACAATTTCGTTATTTTACGAACTATGAAAATAAATTAAACCGTTTTGTCCTTATACTTTTGAATGGATATTGACAGCGGATGGAAGGAGGTAGTAGATACTGTAGATATAGGGAGTAGACGAGGTCAAAAGTACCTAGCAAGTGTTAAATGAGAAACTCGAGGCTTTTTGCTATTTTGCTTACCAATACACTCATCATCAGGTCCTGCCCTAAACCCAGGTGGGCAGATATCGTTCTTGGGTAAAGCAGTGGTGCTGACAGTGGCCTCAGTGATGGCTCCAGGCAACGCTTCGGTAAATGGCTTGCCTGCCTTCCCGGCACACTTGTAACCACCTATCGAGTTCTCGCACAGGTACTTTGGGCAGGGAGGACGGGGTAGCTGGCATTCGTTGATGTCTGTGAAGATGATGAACAGATTTCAATAAAATCATGACCGAAAACCTTGACTTACGGCGAGATTTACTGACCGCACTGTCCCCCTTATAATCGAGGAGAAAAGTGACGAACATTAAGAACTTCAGAATAAACATGCATTTTTCGAGGTTTAAGCCTCTCCCCCACAGGCGCGTTTTTATCGGTCGATAATAACGCAAGCGTTATTGCGATAATGCGTCCCGATTCCTTGCTCACAGCTGCGTTTTCATCGATCGACATTTCTAACATCTGCGTGTAACTACACTACAGGCCCCCCACCCGCACTACACCGTATTAGTAACGTTATTAATGTAGGTGTGTGTGTGTGTAAGATCACCTGCTTCTATACAAAATGTTCTAAGAACACTTATCGGAATATCGCAGGACGGAGGAACGCAAGCGTCCTACTTCTATTGCGTGGTTATTATTGCTGCAGTGTGTAACTTCGTGGCCGTCCTAATACAAAATGTACTGAAAACAGATATTGCAACAACGCTTGCGTTATTATCGACCGATAAACACGCGCCTGTGGGGGACAGGGATACATTTTGCCATAACTTACTGGCGTTTATTAATAAGTGTCAAGTTGTATTTAATCCATGTGTTTTCTGTTTCAAATTTATATGTAACGAATTACATGACGCTCGCCCTTAGGCGGCAGCGCTTGATGTAGGTAATTCGTTACATAGAAAATCATTAAATTTTATTGAACGCTCAAAACGCGGCATATGTACAAGACCGGGCGCCTGTTATAACTGTTTCCCAGAAACAGAGATTGTAAATTCCATACGATGAGAATACTATATGAGCTCAGCCTTTACGCAAGCTCATTAGGTTCGATAACAATGAAAATTCTATTGTGTCTCATTACTCACAGTTGAAAGGTATAATATTATGTCATGTTATGGTAGATGCAATTCAAAATGAATGTTTGAGAAACTCAAGAACGATTCTGATTGGAAGAATGAGACAAAAAATAATGTCCAACTCACCATCGCACACCTGGTTGACGAGGTTCCTCTTGAAGCCAGGTGGACAGCTCAGCCCCACATCCCTCTTCTTAAGAGAGACACACTTGAACGCGCCTGGCGTGTTGTGGCACACGGTATCTTCCGCTGTACACAAATCATCCGTTGCTTCTGCACACTCATTTATATCTAAATGATAGATATAATATTATATAAATAAATATAATAATAAATACATACATATATACACATATTAAAAAAATTTAAAAGAGAGTCTTGTAAAAGCTGAGAAAGATAAAATAAAACAAGTATCTTGACTAAGCACATGAGGTTGTCGACATGTGGGACGTGAAATGAAATGAAATGAAATGAAATGAAATTGTTTATTCTGTAAATAGGATATCAGAATCACTTTTACACGTCATATTAAAAAAAATAAAAATAAGCTAGTTGAGTTCGGCGTTTCCTATCTGACTACTCTGAGAAGAAAGGCCGAAACAAACTCAGAGGTCACAGTCTCTTTTAAAGTCCAGACATAATCTTGGTCAGGCCATATGAGGACCATGTAGATTAGTGTCTGAAATGGTCTTTTGAGGAAAGAACCACACAGATTTGAGTGAACCTGTCCAGTCAGTGCAAGCATTTGTCAGTAATCGTGGAGCTCAACTCAGAACTTAAGGAGCTCAACTCGACGAACAATACCAAAGAAAGGACATTTGGGTAGGCCGCATAAACTACTCAAACTGCCAGACCATAATTAAAACTAACTGAAAAATGAAAATAATAATGATATCCACATAGTCCTCACATTCACAATAATTAAATAAAATAATATAATACTTTACAAAGTAATCATGTCATTTTGAATATAATTTTCAACAATGTCAATGTGTATATAAAACTGGTATATTTTCATGATTTTACAAAATAATTAAAATGTTAAGTTTTATCACAAGGCTTAGCAGAGCGAGCAGTTCAATCCCATGCTTTTTTATCTTCTAAATAATCTGAAATTTTATAATACCCTTTTTTACAAAGTTTAGTTTTAATACAGATTTTAAATCTATTAATGGGTAAGTTTCGAATGTCAATGGGAAGTTTGTTGTAAAAGCGTATACATTGACCCATGAACGAGTTGCCTACTTTGTGGAGACGTGTGCGATGCACAGCAAGATTGTGTTTATTCCTGGTATTTAAACTATGAATATCGGACATTTTCTTAAAATTTGATATATTTTTGCGTACATACAATAGGTTTTCAAAAATATATTGTGAGGCTACAGTCAGAATATTTATTTCTTTGAATTTTTCTCTAAGGGAATCTCTTGGACCTAGGTTGTATATGGCTCGAACAGCCCTTTTCTGTAGAACAAAGATAGTATCAATGTCCGCACAGGTTCCCCAGAGAAGAATCCCATATGACATAAGACTATGAAAATAACTAAAATAAACAATTCTGGCTGTATCCACATCAGTTATCTGTCTAATTTTTTTAACAGCATAGGCGGCCGAACTTAGTCTTCCTGACAATTTTTCTATGTGTGGGCCCCATTGTAATTTACTGTCAATAGTGATTCCAAGAAAAACTGTCGAATCAACAGGGTCCAACTCTGTTCCATTTACTTGAACATTGGTAGATAGCTGCCTGACATTTGGCATTGAAAATTTAATGAGTTTAGTCTTTTTTTCGTTCAGTAGAAGATTATTTACATTAAACCAATGCACTACTTTAGAGAGTGCATCGTTAACTTGTTCAAAGTTGACTAACTGACGTTTGATTTTAAAAATGAGCGAAGTGTCATCTGCGAATAATACTATCTTGTGATTATCCCTTATGTGATAAGGTAAATCATTTACATAAATTAGAAATAAGAAAGGCCCAAGAATTGAACCCTGCGGAACGCCCATGGTGACCGCAGATCCTGCAGATTTCTTGCCATTAACATCGACCCTCTGGATTCTGTTGTTCAGATAAGAAGTCAGAAGGTCAAGAGCCTTGTCCCTCATACCATAGTGGTACAGTTTCCTGGTGAGTGTATCATGATGTACGCAATCGAAAGCCTTAGACAAGTCGCAGAAAATGCCAAGAGCATCTTGCGACTCCTCCCAGGCCTCGAATATGCTCTTCAGTAATTCCACGCCCGCGTCTGTAGTTGAACGACCCTTTGTAAAACCAAACTGTTTCAGATGAAGTAGATTATATGCATTGAAATGTCCTAACATTTGTTTTAAAATTAATTTTTCAAAGATTTTGCTCAAAGTAGGTAATATTGAAATAGGGCGAAAATTTGTGGGATCAGTTGTGCTGCCAGATTTGAACAATGGAATCACTTTGCTAAGTTTCATCAGATCAGGAAATACACCAGATGCAATACAAGAGTTAAAAACGACTGCTAAAAAGGGTGAAATTACATCAATTATTGAGGACACGGTATGTACTGATAATCCCCAAAGGTCAGCAGTTTTTTTTACATCAAGATTTTTAAAAGATTCTATAATGTCTTTAGCAGTAATAACTGTGAAGACGTGGACTCTGCTATCATTGTTCCGATAATAGCGGAGAGCCCCGACCAACACCACAGGAGGCTCTCATTGCGCGACTAGGTCAAGGGCTTGATTCAGAAAGCAGTACTCCTGGACACGCACGGCACACATAGTGAGGAGGTTCCTCTCTCTAGAGCCCTAACCACCGAAAGTTTGGACCCCGTTCTGATACCGATGGGCTACAATTTTTTTATAGTTTTAAATGTTTTATGTAAAAATGTATACAATAAATGTTAAAAATGAAATAAAGGAATAAATATTTTATTTTCACCAAGGTCCCATAATGATACTTACAAAAAAAAACTTAAAAATGATGTTACAATATATAGTAAATAAATATATAGGCATACAATAGTACGATAGGTAGTCACAGAAGTGGGCTAAACTGCTAAAGAATGCTACATTATCAAAGGTTGAGAAAACAGTTTTGTTAGAAAATTTTCATTTTTAATGCATGAAAGAGCAATGGATATCAACAATAAGTATTGAAAAGTTGATTTAATTGATAAAAGTGACATGAAAGAACATGGTCGTAATCACCAAGAAAAGGATTGCTGTGGAAACAATGAAAATAGTTGGAGAAAAAGAAGATCAGCAGCATACTTATATACATATGATACTATAAACCCGATACCTTATATATAAGTTCTACATCGATATACATAGCTCTAGATCCCAGAAGAACCAGGAAAATGCTTGCATAAGGAAGCGTTTTCCTAAAGCTCTATTTTAAACCATTTGTTCCTAATATCTCTTACCTTTACAAGATTTCTTATCTCCCTGTAGCCTGAACCCCTCTCGACAGGAACACCTCACGACTCCATCCTCATCACTACACTCATGATCACACGAATCCTTCTCACATTTCTGCTTCTCCACCTTTTTCTCTGTCGTGGTTTCTACCTTCTTCTCCGTCGTTGTTTCTACTTCCTTCTCTGTTGTGGTTTCTGGTTTCTCTGTTGTAGACTTTTCACGCGTTTCTGCTGCTTCCTAGAATTTCATAAAAGGCCATTAGTATATTTTATGTATTGTTTTGGAACTTGGCCATATCATTATTGACTCCGAGTTGTTTAACGTTACCATTACTAGAAATATGAGTAATAATATGTCTATATCTGGATCGATACTCAACATGTTTGTAGCTTGTTGATATCAAGGCTGCGTGCACGAGAAAACCCTCTTTTGTCAATTTCTCTAATTGTGAGAAAGTTTAAAATAATTGAAACATTTAGTTTATGTGACTGTAATTTAACAATTGAAACATTTGTGACTGTAATAGTATAGTTTTCATGGTGCCATTAATATCAGTAACAGCACCAATTGTTTAGTTTCATCACTTTTGCAATTTCAAAAATATAGTTTATTTCGCCTTTGATTTACTTAATGAAGATATTGTATTATAAAATGCAATTGAAGTTGATATATTTAGTAACTTGTTCCGCTTAGCTATTTCTAAAGAGTCTTAAAAAGACCCTGAAAGAAATCGACACGTGTTTCACCTCTCAACGAGGCATCCTCAGGATGACGATTGATTTGTTGTGAACTCGAACACGGCATGTTGCCACACCAAGCACCGAGCGCAGACTGACTGGCAGTCTGACTGGCAGTCTGACTGGCAGTCTGAGGATGCCTCGTTGAGAGGTGAAACACGTGTCGATTTCTTTCAGGGTCTTTTTAAGACTCTTTAGAAATAGCTAAGCGGAACAAGTTACTAAATATATCCGCTTCAATTGCATTTTATAATGGATTTCCGTAAGGTCACGCCCGAATCAATTAACTATATTGTATTATCTTTTATTTTAAGATTTTATTTCAAAGATAGATGAACACTAATAGTGATATTAAAATTCTTGAAATGTTCTGCTAAATGATAGAAAATCCCTTCCAGCCACATGCAAAATAAAGAACTCGACTTTTCAAATCACAAATAGTTTTGTTAAATTTCGTCTTCCCTCTCTCATACCATTTATCAAAATTGATCAAAATCAGTGGATTTCGTGCACGGCCCCTCGCTCGGCAATCCAATATTAAATAATAATAAATAATTTTATTAACAATAATGTTGATACAACTCATCTATCCTAAACAAAAACACAATGTACAAAGCTTAGAGTATTTTAAAGATAGAGTTAACGACGATGTCTGTGCTAGTATTAACTGTGTGACAGACATCGGCGCATATTCAAATCAAATCAAATCTTTTAATTGAGAACATAGGTTATACAGACAGATGTTAGGTAAATTACAGTTCCATTATGTCCTGCCTAATAGGCACACAATAATTATGTCAACATACAGTATAAAAAAATTCTGAGGCATCACTTACAAAGTAAATATTAGAAAATAACAAAGTAGGTAGCCTAAGTTTGGAAAATTATTTTTTAGTCAAAATCTCTTTTATTTACCATACAACATGTGTGGAAAGCGTTCTTGCTGAGCGCATAGGACAAGCTGACGCCTTCAGGCGATAGCAATTCCTGACACGCAGTCTTGCCACGAGATTCTCCCAGTGTGAATCCAAATGAACATTCTTCACAACACGTCTGTAATAAAATAGAGCCATAATTAAGAGCCAATCTTGATGTCTTGCTTCCATAATTACATGAAGAAAGTAAGGGATTTAGGTACCACTCCAAATTTTGAATCCGCTGTAATACATTTGTCCAAAGCGGCTAACTTGATTCCCGCGAGACACGATACTTTATTTCTGAAACCACAAATGATAACTTATGAGGCAGGTAAGTGCATCACCTTCGGTACTTGAAAAGCTTAAAAGGAAAAAAATACTGCAATAGATTACACAGGAGTCACCAAATGACCATAAGTAAACAGTAACATTTATAAACTTAATCTTTAAGTAAGATGCTGGTAGGGATCTTGACCGTACTTGCGGGATTGTCCTGATAGCCGTGGAATACCTCTGCACTCCTCATAAGCACCTCAGGACATGTTGCCCCCATGTCGCTTCAACACTTTGTGCTAGCGACCGTTTTCGGGGGCCCATTATTGAGTGTGCAAGTCACCCCCTGCCATTCCTGTGTATTTTATATAAAATATTGGTCAGGCAGGGGCATAGTCTTTCCATAGTTCTAGATAACCAGTTCACTTAGCCACCGAAACCCATACCCCATTATGTTATGTTTACATGATCTGCAATAGTCCTGCACCAACCGGGGGCTGTCCTTGGGTCCAAGGTCCCGAGCGTGTTGTGTTTTGGCTTGCACAAACTTTAGACTTCAGACAGAGACATAAAAAAATATGGGACCAACTTTGAAGTTGCGAAGACGAAACTTGAACGACCTATTGGACAGCAAATTCAAATTCAAAAGTCATTTATTCAAACTAGGTTCAAAATCAGCACTTTTCGAACGTCATATTACATAAGACAGTCCCCCAAAACGCCCACCCTTCACCACTTCCTAGTGCCTTTAGCTGGGAAGAAGAAGTGGCGCAACAAACTCCCCAGCAGCACAGGTGTCTGTTCAAGTTAGAAAATAAATGATTCTATCCAATAGAATGCAAAAAAAAACATTATGCAGCACAAAAAATAATTTAAATAATAAATTATTGGCCATATGTCAGCTAGCACACGCCAATATACCAACCAAAAACATAGAGAACTTTACTCAAGCAGAAATAAAAAAATAAAAACTAAACGTAAACAGAACTTAATATCTAAATAAAGCCTCTAGGCATAAAGGGCGTGCCCGCTTACATAAAGCTATATAAAGCTGTAATTGGAAGTTATAAATGATAAACTAGGTAAAACAAATAAACAGCTGTTTTTTTTCGCGATTTTAAAGTTGGACCCATAGCAAAAGTTATTCAGTTCGGTGGTCTAGACCAGAAAGCACCTCTTTTAAAGTTTGTAAGGTTAATTTTGAAATACCTTATACAACATGTAAAAAAAAACGTGTCCGATCCGTGAGGGTGTTGTTAGCTATCATACTGAGAGTATATTTATGTGGTAATTCAGGAAATCATTACATTTTTTTTCAATGGGTAATTTTACCGGGTTTATTACATGGGGCGCGGGCGCCATCGTTTAGCGGGTGTCTACAAGTCACAACGTATGACACCTATTAAAAATTTGCAAATTTTTAATGGATTTGGGGTAATTTTGGTAATAAAAATGTAATTTTTAAATAGCAATAATTTTTTATTTTCAATAATAGTAAGATTTTTGTAACTTTTAGGTAAGTAATGTTATTGCAGTACCTTTGTGCCCCTTTTGGATCAGACAGGGTTTTTACATATTGTATAGCTAATAATTGGGTTATTACTTAATAAAAATAAAAAATCTTTTCGTGTTAATTCTTAATTAGCCTTCGCCCGCGACTTCCCCTTGTGGAGGTCGGGAATTATCCCACGGGAACGTACTTCCGGGATAAAAAGTATTCTGTATTTTAATCCAGATCATAAACTGTCTGTGCGCCAAATTTCATCCAAATCCGTTCAGCCGTTTTTGCGTGATTGACTAACAAACACATAAACATACAAAGTTTCACATTTATAACATTAGGATTAGTAGGATAGGTATTTTTAATCGCCTACTAAACGGACCGAAACGGACCCCCGATAAAACTAATTGGAGATCCCTGGATTACATACATGAACATAATTATTAGAAGAAAGAGCGAAAATTCTGTTTAAAAAAGAGATAATTTCTTTTTTACAGCATTTCTGACAGTCCATCTAGTGCTTCTTCCTTCTGGGAAAGAAGAACAGTTTAGCGCCATGTAAAAGCACCAAAAAAGCTGAAGCCTGTGGGGTAATTGCGATACTTACAATGGCAATGCCTTTCGTTATTACAGTTCAACAAACATGCATTGCTTTATTTACGTTGTCGAGCAGACGAATTCATCAAACTTAAGAAGAAATGGATTAGGAATTCCTTCGGATTATAATTGAAAGTGTGTTACGTAATTGGGGTGTTGGGCCCTCTTAGTACTACTCCTTACTTCATCTGCTGTTCGCAGCAGCTGGCCATCGCTTCAAGGCAAACGTCCTTCTGTTCCGGCTCGATGTCCTCCGGGGGAGCGATTCCTGTGCACGACTCCGCCGTAAAGACCGCGGTCTCGCCGTGCGCGCAGCATGTGTCCGTGACATCTGCTATCTCGTCAGAGCTTAGGGCTGTGGAAAGATTTTTTAATGTTAAGAGCGTTATCCTAATAGTTGGCAACGTCGCAAATAGCTATCAAATATTTCTCTGTCTTGATTAATTTGGCAATATTACTGTATGGAAATATGAAATGTGGTTAACTAGCGAACTAGAAAATTGATTATGAAATGCAATAATTAATATCGTTAGACCGAATATTTAGTTTTAGATGTCAAAATAATATTTGGAAACTTTCCAAATGCATTTTATACACCTAAAACGGTTACAACATCAAATTCATTGTTATAATTCCAATTCATTTATAATATTCTAGTTCACTAGTTAGCCACGTTTCATATTTCCATACAGTAATATTGCCAAATTAATCAAAACAGCGAAATATTTGACATCTATTTGCGACGTTGCCAACTTTCAGTATAAACACTCTTAGCTTTGATAAAATTAGTAAAACGGTATTAAGGCTCGTGCAAACTGGCGCGATATCGCAGGCGCTACAGGTAGCACGACCCTTGTAGCGTCCGCGATATCGCGCTGGTCTATACGAGCCATTAGCCGCTGGTGGGCTACCCCGCTTCTGTAGTGCGTCGGGGATGTTCGCGGATGCGCATGTAGATTGTTTTTACACAACCATGCACAATAAGTGCGCTTCCATGGTGCGCGGGTGTGGAGCTGCTCAAACAATATCCTAAGCATGCTTTCAAGTCGCCTAGAATGTGTTTTCGTAGGTCGCTGTTGTGCCATCTCACATGGGTTGCCACAGTGGTGATCCGCTACTATTTGTGTCAGTATTTACTAATATTATAGTTGTAACTTTTATTAATCATTTGTGAGTTATACGATACTTGAATAAAGATAATTCTATTCTATTCTATTAGGTTACTTCCCTAATTATATCTCAAAAATACTCTTGTGCCACATTTTATACAAGACATTGTCAAGTCAAAGGCAGTTTGCTTGTTATGAACAAATCGTTATTTAAGTGCATTTCATATATACTGCAGGAGGTAAGCTGAATTATCCAATTCAGAGGAATCAGCGCGAATTTAGGCGGGGGCGAGAACATGAGTTATCGTGATCGACAATGTTCATCATTTAGATGAGTTCTAAATAGTGAGGTGGAAATCGTTCGGTATATGGAATTATTATACTGTATCGCTTAGTTTTGGCACAATTTTACAATCCATTGTTTTGGTCCTTTGACTCGCGCCATGAGTTTGGACTGAAGGACCAAATTGTATTCCCATTTAGTAATTTAAGCTGCTTTTTACTTAAATATTCAAACATAATAACCATGTTGTATTAATTGGTGTTGGCGAGGAGATAAGATAGCATAGGTAGGTACTTTAAGTAGGTAAATAAGTAGGAATTTAAAAGAGATTTTTTAAACCAACCCACACTGGGGCCGCGTGTTGGATTACATCGCGACACTCCGTCAGAGAGGAGGCCTGGGTCCCAACAGTGGGACTGCCAACATTAACAATTTAAGGCTGATGTTCCTGTACCATTTCTTTTGTAATCATATTTTTCACTCTATTTTAAAGTTATTGCCTACAAGCAACAATTATTAAGACATTTTTAAATTACCAAGAATCTTCTTACGCAAAAATTATCCTCATAACCTAATTATTTGTCGCAGAAGTTATAAATAAGCATCAGTAATTATAATTACTTATCTAGTAGGTAAACAGTATGTCTGGGACGAGCGTTACAGAACAGCGCGGAAAGGAGGAGCACGGTTATTTCTCCTTAAGAGGGAAAAGCGACCAAAACTCTAATAAGGAAAAACGAAAATTTTATCAGCCTAGGGTAAATTAGGAACGGTCACATTATAAGAAACTATTAAGTAATTACAGCTTACACTAATTGAATAAGACACAACACAAAGTGCCTAATTAAAAAAAAAAAAACATAAATTTTTAAACAAGCTATTTCAGTCAGCAGCTCATTAATTCAGGGCACGTATAATAAACTCATCATAAAGCGCGTAGTACGTTTTATATTCCGTTCGGAAGTACAAACATCGTCGCCATTGCATCGGTGATCAGCTAGAGGTCACTGGGATTATCGCCAAACACGAATTATAAACGTAGAGGCAATTCGATAGCGATTGAACGCGCGGAGATTGATTTCAACTAGTAGAGTTTAATTTGTTGTTTAAATCTACACAATATGTAATAAAACCCTGTCTGATCCGAAAGGGGCACATAGGTACTGCAATACCATTACCTATAAAGTTACAAAAATCTAATTATTAATGAAAATAAAAAGTTATTGCTATTTAAAAATCATATTTTTAGTACCAAAATTACCCCAAAACAATAAAAAAATCATAAACGACAATACTTTGATTTCCAAACCTTTTATTTGCGTTTGCCGCGATTGGTCCGTGGATGGGTGACCATCTTTACATACCAAGACCTATCCGTGCCTCGGAAAGCACGTGAAGTCGTTGGTTCCCGCTGTCATTCGTGGATCTTTGACAGTCGTTACGGTCGTCGGAAGCCCGAAAGTCTGACAACCTGTCTTACCAAGGGGCATCGTATTACCCGGTTACTGGGTTGTGGAAGTCAAATAGGCAGTCGCTCAATGTAAAATACTGGTATTCAACTGCATACGGTTAAACTGGAAGCTGACCCCACTGCAAATAAATTGGAATAAAAAAAGTAAAAAAAGTCAAGTAGATGATTTATAAACCATTCTTATCATCCTCCCTTACCTATTCCAATTTATTGGCAGTTAGCGAAGCATGTCTTCTTTCGTACATCTGTATCAGCAGACATCTCAGTACCTACTCGCCCCCTTTCTAACCATATCATGTTTCACGCTATCCATCCATCATTTCTTTGATCTTCCCCTACTCTTATAATGATTATAATTTATCCCACAGATTGTTTCATGTGCTGTGTTAAAATGAAATGTAGAAACTATTTCATTTGGAGAATGTCCTTTGAGAGGGTAAGCTAAATATACAATGTCGCCAATGGGCCGTATTTTTCGGAATATTCATGAAAAATTATCGAAAATTAACTTAGATATATCTATCTTGGGGTCTATATTTAATATTTTTCATGTTATTCAATTATTATTTTTTTGCAGTAGCGTTTGCCATATCTCCAATGGTATTGGCTTGATTTGGATTCTGTTTAAGCTTATGAGTTATTTTATATGATTAACTAAAAAAAAATATTAAAATTTGTCGACTATGAAAAAGAGAAACGGAGGTGAATACATTTTTTTTTCTAAACTATTTATTTAAAAAACACAAGTTTAGTAAAGTCCATAAAATCACAGGGGTATTAAAAAAAAACAAAGAATAAATGAAAAAAATATATTAAGATAGAACTCCCGGGGTCTATCTTAATAAATTTTTAAATTTAATTTTCGATAATTTTTCGTGAATATTCAGAAAAATACGGGCGGTCACATGCCCATGGGCGACTTGTATATTACATAGAGTAAAGCTAATTACATAGAGTATCAAGATTGCTTCCTCAATCTTGTTGATCATTGATTAAAATTTGTGATTATTTGTGGTCTTTAAGGGTTTGGTACACACCATCAAGTGAACAACTTTCTCCATGCGACCAACATCAACAAAATCGAGAAAAATAATCAGCTGCTTCACACATTTGGGTCGAGTAGGTATTGAAGTTTTGTACGGGACAGCTGATAATTTTTTCTCGATTAGGTACGATGTTGATCCCATGAAAAATCTTTTTTTTTTTCTTCTTTCGGGAAAATAAACAGTTATACACTGAAGTCTTATACTATGGTACATATATGCAAGAGTTATAAATGTATAACCTACAACATTTTCCACATCATATTAAAAGTTATATCTAACAGTGCGCTATATTAAGCTGTTAAAACAGAAAAGTAGTTAACAGTGAACTTTAACAGAGAAAGGCATGCAAACATTAGGGAAAAGAGAGAGGGAGAGAGAATGAGTAAGTATTAAACTAACTAGGTATTATAATCTAAAATTATCTTGTAGATTTGACTTTTAAATTTATGAGCGGTGACAGAAAAGAAGTCATTGTCTTCAAAGATCTTGTTCAGTTTGATGGTCTTTATGACACTCTTTGACCACACCTTTCTGATAAACCCTTTATACAATGATATGAATTTTTACTTTGTAACGTATTATACTATTTTAATTAGGTATTGTAAATGTGAGGACTATGTGGGTCATTGGTTTTTTTTCATGGTCTGACCGTTTTGAGTAACTAATAATGCGGCCTAACCAGAGGACATTTGTCCTTACTTTGGTATTATTCGTCGAATCGTTGAGCTCCTTAAGTTCTGAGTTGAGCTGCACGATTACTGATAAATGCGTGTACTGACTGGATAGGTCCACTCAATCTGTGTGGTTATTTTCTTAAAATACTATTTCGGACTCCAAACTACATGGTCTTCACATGATCTGACCAATATTACGTCTGGACTTTAAAAGAGACTGTGACCTCTGCGTATATTTCGGCCTTGAGACTGTGACCTCTGGGTATATTATTATATTATCATCTAGTTTTTACCCTACTTCCAAAAAGGAGGAGGTTCTATATATGGTTGTAGTGTATGTATGTATTTTATTTTGTTATATATGTCCACCGATTTCTCCGTCATTGTGAACCGATTTTGAATATTCTTTTTTATTTGAAAGGGTATGCTCTCGAGGTGGTGTGATATAACTTTGCTTGGATAGTTTTTAAGTTAGCTTCAATAATACGTATTTTTTTCCATTTAGTATGTGGATGATATGATAAGTTCCTGTCACTGTTATTTACTTAGCAGGTAGTGGTATTCGAATTTGTGTGGGGTAGGTACCACAACAAAAAAGGGAAAAATAAAAACATTGCTGATGTTTTTTTTTTTTTTTGAAAAATATTTTAACAAATATGATTTACTTGTAAAAGTGTTTATTACTTACAGAAATAAAATAATTTAAGTAACTAGGTACTGTGGTTTTGAGTTGGCCGCTTCCCTCTAGAAGTCTGGGAAGTTGGAATTGCGATCCAAAACATTTCAATTTTTTTTTAGATCGATTCGATTGAATTTTGGTATTTGAGTGGCTCCAGCGAATAGCAGAAATATGTCGCTCACAGTGCAACAGTGCCCCAATCAGAAATATTGTGTTTATGCCAGATGATGGCCATCCATACGAATATTTATAAGACAAGTACCATCATAAACTGGACTTGAATTTATCCAAATTAGACAATTAGTAAACATAGGTAAGTACATCACCTGTTTGGATAAACACAAAATTACTGTTAATTGGAATAAGCAATCACGATTTGGCGCGGAAAACTCTGTGGCGAATTAATATAACAAGAATCTTTATTGTGTGAACATTAATTAAATATTACGATACAAACCATGTCCATAATATTATTTACAAAAGGGAAACCTTTCACAAGTTTTATAGTACCTAGTTTCGATGACATTAAAAAAAAAACAGTGTCATTCCGGGAGTCCCGACAAAAGTGAAAAGTTGAACAATTTTACTGTGAAGGAAATAGTTTTATTGAGGTGTCGGTAACAGTGTCGCAATTTCAATTGTTTTTTCCCATATCAAAAATGCCCAACGCGCCTAAAGAAGTTTTCACTTTAAAAAAATGAAAGGAAAAAGAGAGTAGGTACGAAGAAGACGTCTTAACTTTTACATTATCTAAATAATGTAAAAGTTAAGACGTCTTCTTCTGTGTTTTAGTTTCATCTACTTCGCAATAAATGCTGGGCCCAAACAGTTGATGTACCGGCGAAACGAAGAGAAGAAGTTTCATCCACTTCATTAAGAATTTAGCTACACATGCACATCTACTAGTCCTTCTTGGATATAGAGAAACAGCATCACCGCCTCTGCATTTGATTGAACTACTTCCTGAGCGACCTTAGCACACTTTTGAAAGGGCTTCCACGTCCACCTAGCCTTTTGTCGAACATGACCGATAAGTTCAACTACTAAGTGCATACCTATAATATGTAGTTATATGATGCTAATAATATTAACTTGTATCTAACCTCAAGCCTCATGTGATTCTTATTCATTCTAAAAGTAGGCAACCTCCCTGCTTTGACTAATTTGGCAATATTACTGTATGGAAATATTAAATATCGATAACTAGTGAACTAGAATATTAATAAGGAATTGTAATTATAACACTGAATTTGATGTTGTAACCGTTTTAGGTGTAAAAAAGGCCAATCCAAATATTTTTATCTAAAACTAAATATTCGGTGGTTCGATATTAATTATTGCATTTCATAATCATTATTTCAGTTCACTAGTTAGCCGTATTTCATATTTCCATACAGTAATATTGCCAAATTAATCAAAACAGCGAAATATTTGACATATATTTGCGACGTTGTCCACTTTCAGAATTCACACTCTTTACTTTGTAATGATTAAGATAGCGTGCTACTCATTAAGTTTTCCACTTTCGTGACTTATTTGATAAGCTTTAGCTAATAAAATCCAATAATAATTAATAGTGTCTTCTTGATCTTTCTCCCAATCTTAAAGTTAAGTTAGGTCATTCACAAAACACACTGCACACCAGAACATAACATGTTGTCTCTTTGTAATTAACATCTACATTACAGAATGGTTCTGAGTATCAGTATTCATTAAACAAGTAGGCAGGTAAATACGTATTCACTGGTATATTTAATAATTTTATCAAAGACATAAGGCACAAAACGTCAGCCCAAACTTCACAGGCCCTAAGTTCCACCACAACGAAAATATTATTTAGGCTTACAAAACTTAATGCAAACATAGTTACGAAAATCTTATTAATATAGAACACGTTGGTTTACGTTATTCCATTTCGTTGTGAATGCGCGGCAGGCAGCCGACACGGTGTTTAATTAAATATTTAATAATTCCCAACTTGCCTTCACACAGCTTCCTAAGCCCGTTTCTACAAAGTTAAATAATTCGGCTAAGCCGCTAGTTCACGACGAAATGACGCCATTTTCATACTTTAGTTGGAGACTTTGAGGTAAAAAGTTAAATGTTTTGGTACCTATGTATGTATTAAATAAAGGTTTTTGTTTTTGTGTGTCTTTCGGGGGAAATGAAGGGTCATAATTTTCTATAAAGTCACGATTGTCGCGGACTAAAACATAATCGAAAATAATAAATAAAATTCAGTGTGATGAGTTTTGGCCAAAAACGGCTAAAAGAGGCAAAACGTAATTTAGAAGATCTTTCGCCTGTGGGATAGTTTAAGAAAATGGAAGCATATTGTACATATTTTAATTTATATCTATCTAGCTGTCCTTACAGGAATAATACTATAAGTTTATGACTACTTAGTACCTGCTATTAATTTTATTGTTGTAATTTCATGCTCCTCGCAATAAAAGAACTTGTCGGGGTAAGCTGCCACTTAGGATATTAATTCATCAATCATGATAAAATATAACAAAAACAGTTGAATAACGTCCAAGTTTTGCCTGAAGTCTATCTAGGACAAACAGATAGAGATCTTCGACGACTCGTTTTATTGGTAACTATAGTGGAGTAGGCAAAATGTCACTAAAACCACTCAAGGTATGTTGTTCTAATCAACTATACCCAAGTTGCTTTAGCGTGGCAATAGCGGTCATTGACCCAACTACATTTTCAAGCATTCTTTATTTCAGAAAGTGTAATAGAGTCCGTTAAAGTCCTGAATCAATATCTATCGTGATCTTAAACATGTTCCAGTAACGAAAAACCATACGTAGTTAATTGTTTGGGTTCCTACGGAGAGATATTAGGGAAAGGGCAATGACCGCTATTGCTATGCAAAAGTGCCTCGGGTATACTTAGTTAGCCTAGAGTCTAGAACACCAAAATAGGTATCGGCTTGATATAACCGACACGCATACACACAACATCACTCCTGTAACCCCTGAAGGGCTAAGCAGAGGTGTACCTAACCCACATTTCGCCAGTTATATTTAAGTACCATGTAATAGGGGGCGGGGGGTGAGCAGGGGTGAGCCTATTAAAATAAACAGAATTCGCGCAAAAGTTGAAAAATACATAAAATATCGCCGGAAAAACTGAAAATAAGAACATGATGAAGTAAGTAGAGCTATGAAATAACGAAGTAGGCCTTCTTACAAGTAATTATGATTAATTGAACAGGCTAAAATTTATAATTGATTGGATTAACTAAAGATTAACATTATTGACCGATTTTGTTAGAACTTAGAAGCAAAGAACAATTAAGTTTATTGAATTAGGTGCTTACATTTTAGTGTTGGTGTTGTAACTACTTAGATATCTATACAAAGTTATACCTGTTTAAAGTTAAAAAAAATACAATACAAATCTTGTATTGTAAAATTTTTTTATTCTTCAATCTTTATTTTAAGGAAATAAATTGTGGTCTTGCAATACGTAAATTATGAAAAATTTGGGCCAATTATTAATATTGGCACATTATGTAGATTGAAATAAATTGTTTGATGATACACTACTAAAACCCGAAGTGCGGCTACACCTAGTTTTAGCCGGCTACAACTAGGTACGGCCGGTAGCATTTGGATAAACTTGCCTAAATGGACCCTCGCACTCGCCGGCCGGTACCGCGGCACCGCTCGCTTTGCTCGCTCGGCTCGTGCGGTGTGTCAAGGCTAGTGCAGACCAGCGCGATATCGCGGGCGCTACAAGGGTCGCGCTGTCTGTAGCGCCCGCGATATCGCGCTGGTCTGCTCGAGCCTTTATGTAGTCACAGTTCTTACTTAATCTAGCCTACCTTTCAGCCATTTTCATTTGCTACAACTTAATTTAACCAACTGCTACCGGCCGCACATAGTTGTAGTCGGCTAAAACTAGGTGTAGCCGCACTTCGGGTTTTAGCCGTGACAAATACATTTCATCCTACTAGGTAACATAAATAGTTCGGCATACTTAAAATAAGTTACCTAAAACAGATACATCAAATATTTATTTACTTGCGAACAAAATATGATACGCGGTGACGTACCAACACCTACCTACTGAAACTCATTATTTTGTGTGAGCCACTTGCGAAGAACGACCACCATCATTACTTCTAAGAAGTGGATAGGACAAGTACGTACTAAGTAGCAGATAATTGTTTGTTGTTTAAGCGTTAACCGACAGATTAGTGGAAATGTGACACGTTGACGATCCCGAGCTACTATGGGTTCATGTGACCGGGTTATCCACTGTGACGTCACTCGATAAAGTTTCGTAAGTTTCTTGTATACGCTGATTAGAGTACGGCACTATCAACTTAATTATTTGAAGCGGTTCTGGCTAAATGGTCGGTTTGCAGCAATAAGGGTAGCGGGTTCCCTACCCGGCACTATCTGTTTGCACCAATGCCACAGAGTTAATTTGTACTTTTTTTTGTGATGCAATTTTTAAGGATTTTCACGACAGTCACAAACCATTAGTTTACTACAATCAGAATTTTCTCAAAAGTTTGAGTTAGAAGAAAACATAGAGTAATGACATTCATCTGACACCAAAGAAAATCTATCTGCGGTCTAAGGGCCTACTTGATAGAATTTGACATTTATAGGTAGGTCTAGGTAGCTGGTAGCTATTCCCTGCACCCGATTGCGCATGATCAGTCATAATCTGAATCATTTTGAAAGAAATTGCTAATTCATTGCTTCATATATTCGGAAATTTGTCTGCTCAACAACGTTAATAACGCAATGAATGTTGTTGAACTGTCGAAATGAAACAGATTGTGATTGTTCGTGTGTTACACAATTAGGGTGCTGGTTCCGAAACCAAATTAATGCGTAAAAAAGATTTAACCATTCGATGTTCCTAAGTTTTCTCGTAATTCTTTTACATTTATGTCAAATTACCTGTTCCGCGACTATTTTAATTATATTTTACGAATCATTCCACTTTGCCCCACCAGGCCGCCCCACTGGTGGGGCAAAGTGGGATACCAAAAATACTTTTTTTTATATATTTTTTGATGCGATGCTTTTTTATATAATAATAAATTATTAAACCTGTTAAAGTTATTTATTTATTTGAATTTTTATTTCGCTACAGTAGGTAAACAATACTCTAAAATTAACTATAACAAACCTAGATCTAACGCGAGTTGTAACAAGTTCAAGTTAAGTTTAAGTTACAAAGTCGAACTCTTGACCAAAGTTATGCATAAGTTATCGGAAAATATCGCTCTAAATCGAACTGACTGGGGAATGGGGATGCTTCTAAATTGAGAATTTAGTTTGAAATCAAGTTAGTATTCAAGTATCTAGATTGTTTATTCACTGATCAAAACTATGCTAGATTGCTTACCTACTGTAAAATTACTGATAGTTAACTACTTTTGATCCACTTTTATTGAATGGTCCTTAGTTCCGAAAGATAGTGTAAAGAAAATGAAAAGCTTTATGAGGAAGATATTTTAGAACTAAAAAAATACAATTAAATATAAAAAATAATTTAAAAAAGTGTCATTTAGATACTTTTTATAAATTATAAAATAATTACAATTACTTACAATTTAACCTACTTCTGCCGTATTATATATATATATTTTTAACTAGTAATATGTCGATACCTAATGATAATGTTATTTGTCATGAAAGAAATTGAGTTTACACGAACAATTAGGCGACGTTACACTTTATTTTAAATTATCTAACCAATATTTAAACAAATGTTCTGCAACAAAATATCTTGACTCACCTCTGACAAAACTCGCCGAAAATATGCACAGCACTAAATTAAACACGATTAAAGAATACATTTTGAAAAATTTACAAAAAATCACACACGAACTAAACAAAAAGGGTTATCACTGTAATATTTTTGGTATTTTTAGCAATCATAGTTCAGTATTTAATTAGTTGTTCGTTGTAGAGAGGAGCAGCAATTCCGCGCTGCTTTGGCACTGTCTTACTTAGTAATGATAGGAGCACACGACGGGTCAGCAAGGCTGATAAGATTTCTGCGCATGACACCGCGGTCGACTAAGGTTTATAGTTCAACGGGAAAACTGGAAAACATTTTTTTTTGTAAACAGGATGTTTTGGTCTTAAAAGGAGTGCATAAAAACCTCGTACAGGTATAGGATTAAAGTGCATACAAACCTAGGGCAGATAGACGTAGGACTCGTGGTGTATCTAAACACTACCCATTTTTCATAGAGCTCATCCGCCATGCCGCCATACATATTGCAAGTTGACTCCAGGAGGGCCAGCGGCATTACGGTTCCGCTAAAATTAACCCTCGAGGAGTGTCACCGGCATTAGGTTTGAAATCTTGTTAAAATATATAACGAATTTTGTTTGCACAGTTTATAATGCCGAATTCGCTAAGAAGAGGGCTCCCGGCATCCTACATATATATGACTTGAGTGAACCCTCCAGGAAGCTTCCAGCACTGAACCTGTTAAAAGTGATGAATTATCAAAAAAAATCTTACTTTATTTTTATAATAAAAATAAACAATTGATTTTGCGAACTGATTTAATGTTATAACTACTTCCTTTTGTGTTTCGCTACATACAAACGTACATAAACTCACGCCTTCATCCGATGGGGGTGGGCAGAAACTACAGAACGTCACCTGCTACGATCCTTACATACATAGAGCAATACGGGCCACCGGCGGACCGGACTCCGCCGTTGGCCCGTGTTGCTCTATGCTTACATACTGACTTGTTTCGCTACGTTGTTAATTATTTAGATTTAATAATAATAATTCTCATTACCAGACATAAGCTGTTTGTTTAGTGTAGCCACAGCCTCATCAGCTTGTCCTGTAGTTTCTAAGTTGCTTACACCAACCAAGGACTACTATTTCTATAGTTGGCAAGACTAAGTGCAGGTAGATGCATTGCTAACTAGGAACTATGTGTGGTGTCACTGGCGGACTAAGGAGGAGGGCGGCAGATGCAGTCCGCCTGGGCCCCCGGTCCTGAGGGGCCCCGAAAACTCGAGAAATACTTTTTAATCAAATCCCAAACAAGACCAAAATATGTTCAGTAAGTAAAAAGCAGTTTTTAGTTGGGGACCCCTACGCATGCTAAATATAAACGTAGAGTACTAAAATTTATGAGCTCGCTTCGCTCGCTCTTGCAACATACATTCTCTTTTTTCCTACTTCTCTGCGTAAGTCGCCAAAGTTACTCCTATTTATTTACGAATAATCAAAAGAAAACCTTACATATCCAGGGTGGGTAGAGAGGTAAAGGTTTCGAGCTTGCTTCGCTCGCTCTACCATCCTCTATTCATGTGATGTTCTAGCTTTTCTGTTGTTGACAAAGTATCTCCTATTTTTTCTAGACAGCGTGCTAATTATATCAACGTTCATACCTTGAGGCATTTTTTTTGCCAGGGCCCCCAGCAGACTTAGCCGGCCACTGCTAGGTGTGTAACGCAGGCTACCGAGTCATGCTAGTAAGTTGCATATAATGTAAGTCCAAAAGTACCCACCAGCTCCAAGAGAGAGTAAAGTGTGAACAATGTATGCTTAATAACTTACTAATTAATACCAGCGTGTGCACAGACACGCTCGTGTATGCACATTGTAAAAGTACACAATCCTGGAATAGAAGCTAGGGAACGTGCAGTCTGCACTAATTACAAGTAATGAGTTTACCACAATTAAGGGCGAGCCGCTGTTTTAATTGTGTTTATTTTTGAGAAGCTGTAACCGCGAACCTGCCCGCATTCAAGTTTAATTTAAAAGGATCGTGTATCTTTTTCAAAGTAGCGGGTTATCTCTCTCTGTTAAAAATATTAAATCTCTAAATGCTGATTTAACAGCAATAAAATTGTTGTAATCCAAAATTTTTGGTCCTTTGATACCTACGCTAATTACAAGCGTACCGAAGGACCAATTTAAATCTTGGCCGAAAAGAATTAAAAAGTACTTGAGTTTGCTTTTACGAAAAAACAAGTTCTTTTTTAAATTCTTTGTTAAATTTTATTTTATTTTTTCATTTAAATTATTATTTTTTTAAATTTGATTTAATTTATTATTTTTTCAATTCTTCTTTTTCTAAAATTTGATTTCTTTTTTTAAAAAAACTGAAAACCACAAAAGGGGTCATTATGATCAACTTTTGCAAAAGCTGTAGGTACAAGGAAATCGTAAAAAATATCACCTTCTTCATTCATTAGGGAAGTTTTTACAAAAACCCCTTTTTCAGGTTTTCAGTCATTTCAATTAATACACCTTGTATAGGTAATTTATGTGCAAGATTACGAATAACATCAAATTATTATTGATTCATTATATGCAATACAATCTCGACTCCCGACGATCACTGGCTTATGAAGCATTTCGTAATGCTAAAATTATAAGTAACATAACTCCACGCTTGTATTCCCCAAAGGGTTAGGCAGAGGTGTACCTATAGTTCACCCACATTTCGCCAGTTATGTTTAAGTCCCACGTAATAGGGGGCGAGCCTATTGCCATCAACCGGGCACAAATCCAGACTCCGGGCTGCTACTGAGAAATTCCAGATAGAAAAACCCAATAACCCTTTGCCCGATCCGGGAATCGAACCCAGGACCTCATACTCAGCAGTAGCGCTTTGCGACCACTAGACCAATGAAGCAGTAAATTATAAGTAGTTTATTATTAATGTTCATTAACCTTAAGTTATCAAACAATTTAGGATAGCCAATTCAGTGATTTTCAAATCGAGATAAATCAAAATTTGGTTAATTTCGATTTGAAAATAACATATAAGTATATTTGCTTCCATTTTAACCATCGAACAGATTGAACTAGGTTAACTAAACTGCAAAATAAGATCAAAATTATTTTATTTTGGCATTTTAAATCTGTTTTTAAAGCAAAATCGATGCCTACTCTTGAAGTAATTAACCACAAGAAACAAATTATATTGAATGTTGAATAAAACGATTAAGACCTCATTTTCTAAATGATGTAAAGGAGTTAAAAACATAACTGGCGAAATGTGGGTGAACCTGCTTCAGGGACACTTCTGCCCAACCCTTCGGGGAAACAAGGCGTGATGTTATGTGTTATGTTTCTAAATAAAAAATAAACATAAAAAGATCTTTTATTAAATTCCACACTCAAATTACATAAACAATTAACAAAACAATATCTAAGCGTGCTATTGGTGAAATGTACACAACACATTAAAACGTGCGTACGCGCATCGTTGCCCGGCTGGAAATTGGGCACGGCCAATGGGTCAAGTGCGACCGATAACACGCTGTTACCCAACCACTTACTTGTTGGATCTCATATCATGCATCATTTAAATTATCCAAATTAAAACAAAACGTAGGTACCTACTACCAACCTAAAGTATCTACAATGCTACATGAAACTTTTGGCACTTAACGTCATTGTTGGTGAACATTTGTGTTTTTTAGGGTTTCACAAAAGGAAAAAAACGTATCCCTTATAGCAGGGGTGGCCAACTTGGTTAGGCCCAAGATCTACTGTTTACTCACGACACCCTGTGAGATCTACCAATTACATATTTCTTGATTTTTTTAAATAAAACAGTGTACTTTTATTTATTTTATTAAGATCGGGAAAAACGAGTCGGATTCCAGATAGAAAAACCCAATAACTCTTTGCCCGACCCGGGAATTGAACCCAGGACCTCATGCTCAGCAGCAACGCCTGCTAAACACGGCAACCACTAGACCAACAAGGAATTTATTTATTAGGTATCTATGTGTTATTTTATGTGTTTATTGTAGAGATGCCGCGAATACTCGCTATTTTCGGTATTCGGCATTACTCGACATTTTTTGTTATTCGTCGAATACCAAATAATAGTGTCTATAATTCGACATTCGGCGAATAGTAGTCTCTAATTAAAATAAAAACTTTTAATAAACAGAAAAATAATTAAATTTTTCTGTTTATTAAAAGTTTTTATTTGTCTTTTAATGGTCAAAAGCTGGTGTCATCACGGTGTCGCGAAATCAATGGATTAAACTTTTATTAATCTTTAAAAACAAAACACACTGAGTATTATTATCATTAATATAAAGAAAACAGTGGCACTCCGGGAGTGCCGACAGATGTGAAAACTTGAAAAAAATCAATGCGGTAATCAATGCGTTGATGTCTTTTAATGGTCAAAAGCTGGTGTCATCACGGTGTCGCGAAATCAATGGATTAAACTTTTATTAATCTTTAAAAACAAAACACACTGAGTATTATTATCATTAATATAAAAAAAACAATGGCACTCCGGGAGTGCCGACAGAAGTGAAAACTTGAAAAAAATCAATGCGGTAATCAATGCGTTGATGTCTTTTATTCCATGCACCACGGTAATCAACGCGTTGGTGTCTTTTAATGGTCAAAAGCTGGTGTCATCACGGTGTCGCGAAATCAATGGATTAGTCCCATCTTAAAAATGCCCAATGCGCCTAAAGAAGTTTTCACTTCTAAAGTTTGCCAAAAATCAGTCATGTCTATGTTAATTAGTTAGGCTTTTTAATTAATAATTTAATATTTAAAATCCAAAAGAGTTTTTCTGCAAGATTGGGATCAAGTCAGTTACGCTTTTTTTCATAAATCAAACCTGCCTCAGAAAATAAATAAACTATATTATTATTTGAGAATAAATAAACATTTTTTTATATTCCTTTTTTTATGTTGAATAATAATGGCGAGTATTCGACTATTCGTCATAGGGAATGGCGAATAATCGGTATTCGACTATTCGGTATAACGACTATTCGCGGCATCTCTAGTTTATTGTAAGTTGGATGTATAACTGGACAATAAACTATTTCATTTCATTTTTCATATCGGGCATATAGTGAAAAGAATACTTAGTGTTATTATTTCCTTTATTTCATCTATTTACATATAATTTACATTTTTAGATATATTTTATAAAAACAGAAAAAACACATTTAAAAATATGAACAATTGTAGCCCACCGGTATCAGGAACAGGGTATTTATTATTATTTATTTATTTCAATCAACTTTGGATCATACAGTTAATTTAAAAAATCAATCAAATTAAAGAATAACATATAAATTGTAAAATCGACAAAAATATTTTTTTTAAAGTATTTTATAATAGATAAACAAAATTAAAATAAAATCTTAACATTAATCATTACGTGAACTATGCAGCAGTGGTTCACGTACTGTCAGTCGAAACGTTCAGCAAAAGCGTTCAGGGATACTGTTGCGGCTGGCACGCACCTACGCACCAGGAGATGTGCACCGCTTGCGCATGATTGTGATTATGTAGTTTAAAACCTACATGGTGTACTAGGTTCTAGGAAAGTTATATAAAAATTCATAGAACTGAGTAAAGATAATAAGGAAAACTTTCTCTAATACCCATTGGTGCCGATTCTCTTTGCACACCGAACTAAACTAACTAAACTATCACTAAAATTCCTTACTTTTGGCTATGAGAATCTTAACAAAGCTATTCTGCAAAATAAATTCTCTAAATTTAAAAATAATTTTGACACAACTAAATCGAATTTGACAATCGCGACTACGTGGTAGGTACTTGTTTGCCCTACCCCGTGAATTTTTTTTAGAGCCGGAGGCGCGCAGTGGAGGCAGCCTCGACGTGTTTTAATGGAATTTTTCACTTTTTGTATGGAAAATATGAAAAATTAATATCTACATGTTGAGTTTTATGGGTTTATGGGTTTTTTACTCCATTTCTATACGTGTCTTTTCTTTTTTGTTTAATGGCCTCTTGTTTTTTTTATAAATTCATGTAATTTGTTATCATTTTAATGTGCTTATGTGTGTCTGTTGTGTGCACTGAATAAACGTTTTATCCATCTTCGTAAAGAAGGTCGAAATTTTCATTATTTTTGAGATAGGACACACCATTTTCGAGATCAAGTAAAAGAAAAAAAAAAAGATACGGTACTGTTTTTGCACCTGAAGTCGAGGTGTTGGTGTGAATTTAAAGTTCATGACAACCAATTTTATTCCACACGTTTTTAATCGCGATTAGTAATAGACATACTTAATTAGAAATTCAAAATTTTAAGTGAAATAAGTTAAATTCAGAATAGCAAAATTGCCATTTTCACTAAATTAATATCTCAGTGCCATCTTAGTGCTGTCAAGTTAAAATATAGTTAAGCTGTGTCACTTTAGTCTATTTCAGAATAGGAAATCGTCGTTTGACAGGAATAAACTAAATTTTGGTGAGTTTTAATCTAGTTAAAGGGCATTTGTGACAAGAGATTTGGCACCAGTATCTATAAACTGAGATACCTTATAATTAGTGGCAAGATTCTCTAATAACTAGGTTAATTTCTAATCACATTTATATCATGAAATGTAGTCCGTACTTATTACTAATCGAAGATGCGTATTTCCGGATCTGCTTACAGTGAGACATTTTATCTAAAGACGAACTAAGTAACTAAGTACATAGTTGACCATGTTCATAATGATAAACTAATGATAACACAATCACAACGCATCCTGAATAACTAATCTAACATTGAAGTTTATAAATTATCTGATTTTATAGTCGTAAACATAACATACGCCTTGTTTTCCCGAAGGGTTGCGCAGTTGTACTATAGAAGAAACGCATATCTATACACCGTAAGGACTATTTCTGCTTGCAGCGCTCGGCCGCTATAATATCGCTTACCTCCGAAAAGAAAGGGTCGTGTGCACGGGATTTTGTTTCCAAACTGCTTAGATATGCGTTTCTTCGATAGTACCTATAGTACACTTAGATTTCGCCAGTTATGTTCAATCCCATGTAATAGGGGCGAGCCTATCAACCGGGCACAAGTCAGACTCTGGGCTACTATTGAGAAATTCCAGATGGAAAAACCAAATAAAACTTTGCCTCACCTTAGAATCGAACCCAGGACCGCATGCTCAGTAGTAGCTAACCACCTCATGTTCAGGATTCTTGTAGAAACTGGCTAGTCTGATGGCCCAAAAATCACGGTGACTGACGGCTCCCAAAGTGATATTATTAGAATATGGTGAGAGGCCATCCCGCTCTATTGCCACTGTGACTTATAATCTTACGAGATGTTGAGCAATAAATCTCTCTATAAGCTACTTATACAAAATATACCTAAATGAATGCCGATTGAATTTTCAACGTTCGGCGCTGAGCCAAGCGTTGAAAATCCAACAGGGCGCTTTTAAAATAAAGAAAACTCGATCATCTACTTTTGCAAAATTGAACCTTGACCCGTGTGCCTCTGTGAAATGTTTTTTCCCTCTTAGGCCGCAAATGATCTGACTCAAAAATATTACAAACTTAAGTCAAGGACTTTTACGCCGAAAATGTTGACTTGCCACACTGAATCACCGATCCGAAGTACAAGTAGGTAATATTCGAGGAATTGACAAGGAGATAAAATTGTGCAAAAGTTCTTAAGTCATAGTTAGTCTCATATGTCGATGAATACAAAGAACTGATAAAAGGAAAATAAAGCCAGTCTTGTTCTTGGCAACTTACTCTGTAACCGACTTGTATAAAAGATATAAACATCCGAATTGAGAATCCTTCTGATTATGATGTTGGGATGTACATCCTAACTACGGAACCCTTCATTGTGCGTAGTCTGACACGCACATGGCCGGTTTTTTTTTTTCAAAAATATTCAATGTACACTTTTGACTTTGCTATGATTTTATTACATGTATAGATGTAGGTAGATACTTCAAGGGCATGACATTACCGTTCTTATTTAGAAAAAATATCAATCAATCTGCCAAGCCTTTTCCTAACTATGTTGGGGTCGGCTTCCAGTCTAACCGGATGCAGCTTAATATCAATATTTTACATGGAGCGACTGCCTATCTGACCTCCACAACCCAATAAATGAGTAATACGATATCCCTTGGTAAACCTGTACCCTAATTGCGTAACTTATTTTCGTAAATAATTACCTATGCCTAATTCGTTTCATTTTGACAGTTCAACAACATTCATTGCGTTATTTACGTTGTTGAGCAGATTTTTTTTTCCAACTTATAAATCAATGGATTAGCAATCTGTTTCAAATCGAAACAGATTGTGTTGAATTACGCAATTAGGGTACTGGTGGTCAGACTTTCGGGCTTCTGACGACCCGTAACGACTGTCAAAGATCCACGAATGACAGACGAGACCAACGTGCTTTTTGAGGCACGGAGGAGTCTCGGTATGTAAAGATGGTCACCCGTCGACGGACCAACCCCAGCAAGTGTAGCTTACCCTGATGGATCAACCCGTGCGTTTGTTATTACTAAGCCACGAGCTGCTCCTATACTTCGACAAAATATAATTAGTATAATATTATTTAGCCAAATATTCCGGAGTAAGCCTTTGGAATATTCGGCCATTGTTGCAGGCGATAAACGTATTATGCCTGTTTGTTGAATGTTAATGTAGTCAGAGGAAATGCCAAGAGAATCATTTGTAGGGTAAATTGTTATTACCCACTTTATAGACTGCCTCGATGGTCTTTTCGTTGCAAACGTAGGCATCCTGAGTGTGGGGTTCGAATCCCGTGTCGGGAAAAGTGTTAGTAGGTTTTTCACTAGGAAATTCGCGTCGAGTCAGGATTAGTTTTTGTGACTAAAGGCATAGCGCACGTTCACATCGGGTCTACGTAGTACAGGATTAACCACATAGCAAGAATAGCAATTGCTACGGGCCCCGTGCAAAAGGGGGCCCCGCGTAACCATACCCACCTCCGCTTTAGCGAAATTTTTTGAGTGAAACTTATTAAGAATATTGAATTTACTTGATGTCACAAAAATATGATACGCAACACCTTTCCCGACTAAGACAATCTTTAACATACATACATTTTTTTACCACTTTGTACTCAAGAATCCATAGCAGATCAAGGGCCCCTCGAAAAAATTTGCGACGGGCCCCGCGATTATTTAATCCGGCACTACGCGTATACTAATAAAATCGAGGAATACAGGCATAATGCTATGTTATCTATAATTTCATACTACGTTTAGCATGGTCTACCTTACCTACCTATATTAAGGTTGCTTGCAGGTTAATCTTGAAACCTGAAGTGCTGAGTGGATTAAATTATGGTTTCTTTTTATTGCCACTTATGTAGAGCGCATTCTGAAGCAGATTTATACTAAGTAGAGTACCTATAGGTCAAATTCAAACTCAAAGCATTTATTTCGCACGTTTGAATTGTCAAAGAGTCGGTCAGTTAGTCAAAAAGTTGAAGCTAGTTTCCCATTCCAAAACGTAGATCTCTACTGCGAAGAACAGGCAAGAAACTCAAAGGACACTATTTTAAATATTGATATTATAACCTACGGTAAGGTTCCTACGTTAATCGTTTACAAATCACACTGTTACTTTAGTACATTTATGGAAGCACAACAGGGCTAGTAAAATGGGTTTAGATCACCAGAACCCTACTTGCGACACGCACTATCAATCACAATCTGAATGATTTTGAATTGCTAATCCATTGCTTCATATGTTAGAAAAGTGTATCTGCTTAACAACGTAATTATCGCAATGAACGTTGTTGCTGTAAAAGTGAACTTTTCGAGCCAGCACCCTTATTGCATAACACACGATCACATAATCTGAATTATTTTGAAGGATATTGCTAATCCATTGCTTCATATGTTCAAAACATTTATCTGCTCAACAACATAAATAACGCAATGAATGTTGTTGAACTATCAAAATGAAACAGCTTGTGATTGATCGCGAGTTAAACTTAAACTCAAACTCAAAGCATTTATTTCAATTAAACCATTTACAGGCACTTTTGAATTGTCAAAGAATCAGTGAGTCAGAAATATGAAGCTAGTTGCCCATTCCAAAGCGTAGTAGGTAGGTACCTATGGAGAAAAACGGGCAAGAAACTCCAATTATAATTATAGCCGTTATGCAATTAGAGTGCAGATTAGTAGAGTCAGGTAGGCCACACTAAATCTGTAATGGAATAAATGAGCAACCCCAAAAAGGTTTATGTATGGTATACTTGTACATCAGTCACTTTCGGGGTACTTGAGCTGTCAGATTGCTTACGCTGTAAGTTGTTTTCACAAAATAAAATAGAAAAATGATTAAACCTATTAAAAGTAGAGTGCGAGAGTTAATATATAATATGATATGTACATTCCAAGATGTGAAGGAACAGCACGATGTTGTCCTTAGCCAAAAACGACGATTTTTACACGATATCGCAAAGTTGACTTGTAATAGATCTAATATTTTGCCTTTTAATTTTTGAATAATATATAATGTGTAATAAATTATGTCGTACCTATACTCTACCTCCATACGATGACAAAACTTTATCAAATCCACACTGCATCGTGCTAAAGTGACTATTATTTACCAGGAAAGAATCAGAATAACCTATCAAAAACAAAAAGACAAACAAAGTATCAAATTCTTTTGTCGTAGCAAAGACGGTGTTGCCGTCTATAGATTTTAAAATTCCACTATTTATTTTTATGCAGAGTTAGCGTGGCCAGACTCTATTGTTTTGATAAAGCGTTTAAAGACGGTCTTCTAGGTTTGATAAATAAAACCATTTCGTTCTAGAAAAATACTTTATTATTTACCTGTACCTAAGTGGTTTTGAGAATCATTGTCACTCCCGAGTAAAGTAATATCACTACAGAAAATAATGTAAAAAAAAATTGCCAAAAAAAAACCTTTTTTCTGCAATTTTACTAAAATGTATTGACATTTATTTTCTGTTATTACTTCCTAACTTCCCTATTGACCTTCCCGTAGATCTCGGGGAACGCTTCCTTGCAATGGGACAGAGTGTCCCTCACGCTGTCATACAAGGTGTGGTCGAACATGTGTCGGAACTCGTCACGGGTCGTGTACGTGTCTGCGTATAACATCTGGAAGCCGTCGTGTTGGCTGACGAAGGACTCGATGCGACGGGTTGACGGTATCTGTGGGACAAGGTTTTATTTTAGATTTGGGGTCTATCTATACAGATCAGAATCAAAAGTTACAAAACCCAGCCCCCAAAGCGCTCGGCCAGCAAGAAGTGTAGCAACCGCGCAACAATCTTGGCGAGTTTGTTGCGAGAAAAATTTGCAAAAAAAATATTTTAAATTTTAAAAAGATTTTTAGCTTATCCACCTTCGAAGGTCGATTACGGCGAATAATAGCCAGTTAAGTACAAAAAAATAATGTTTTGGAGAGCTTAGGGATCTGCATAGTTTTTAAAGTCAGCTAGAATCTATGGAGTTTCCTTAAAAACTTTTTGTATTTTTAAATTGAAGTTGAAAAATTCAGTCTATTCCACTAAAAACTTAAATCCCTGCTTGTCGATACTTTTTTAGTAACTTGCTGGAATGATTGGAAGTTTATTATTTTACGCATGAAAGTAGTATTCAAGACACTTATGTCACAAAAATAAATCTGAAAAATACCCACTACAAAAAGGTATGAATTTTTGAAGAATTTACGGCAGAAAACTCAAAAAATAATAACTCTAAAACAACAAAAAATCGCGCTACATACATGGGGTATTTTCGGATACCCCTGGGCATGAAAAATCGATTTTTTTTTATGGCTTCACTATTTGGACCACCCTGTATAGGAAGCCATAACTTACAGTTTCATATCCTTTAGCTTTAGGTACGCCATAGACGCCGATATCGACGAACATCTGCCACTCGGCTTGAGTTTTGATCTTCAGTTGTCCGGGATGGTTGAACACCTTGAATGGACACAGCCAAATCGGGTACACCTGGGTAAAGAAATTACATAATTAATCCAGTAATTGGAACTTACAATAGAGTGGTTTTAATTAGGAAGAGAGGAAGGTTCAGAGGGCTCTGTGCCTAATAAGGCTGCCTGTCTACTGGAGCGGAGCTAGGCAGCGGAGCGGAGAAATGTGCAAATATTAACCAATAGGAGCGGAGCTCTGAGGCGGAGTTTAGATTTTGTTGGTTAATATTGGCACATTTCTGACAGGCAGCCTTAAGCTAGAAGGTGGAACCTAAAAAAACAAAACACAGCCTCCCAAAAGCAACGTTAAAAAGTAGTTAAGTTTGACTTAGCGATCGTGTGATATTGTAGCGGTATGAGGAACAGGGTGTAAAGTTCACTCATCCTCCATAGAAAAGGGAGGAACCTCCGACCAAACGGGTGTTGTGTCTGCTGGGCTACAGCCCAACGATTGATGTCGGGAAGTTGTATACAGGGTGGCAGGGACATCGACGCGAAAACTGAAGCCATGGAATCAGTACATGATTCTGAACGCACTGATTACAAAAACAATCTGCTGTGCCATATATTTTGACCGTGTAAGTATTGTTTTTTTTTTCTATGAAAAACTAGATATTTTTAAATAACCGACGAAAAATTTCAACGCGGGGGCGTTCGGAATCATGTACTGCATCCATGGCTTCAGTTTTCGCGTCGATGTCCCTGACACCCTGTATATGCTAGTCGCGCGGCAAACTTTGCTTGTGCGATGCAGGATTTTGCGTGACGTCTGTGTGATGCATAGTTCACATATGGCCCACAAGATGCCGCCACAGTATGGCGTTTTATTTGCACTAATTTTATTAAAACCAGAATCGATTGTCGAAGATCTGTTTCAGAATCATAGAGAACCTAGAGGGCCGTGTTGCCGCCCCCTTACACACTGCATTAAATTATTTTTATGCCAAGCATTTTAACTTTGACACCAGAGTCAAAGTTAAAATGCTGTGTGCAATAACTTCAGCATTAAGTTTTTACTACACCACCAACCAAATGTTTCCTACCTCCATCTCCTTATGGAACACGTCGATACTCTTCTCCAGATGTTCCACAGGCACCAGCATGTCCTGAATGACGTGTGCCTTGTCATACAGCTTGGTGACTGCTTCTGGCTGTGTCAGCTTGAGAAGGGATACTTCTGGAGGCATCAGCCAGCCTAGGAGGTAACGGAAGATTGGGTGGTTTCCGAATGGGATGATATCCTGGAAAATACAAAATAAAAAATTGTCATATTCATCTGTCATGTCAAAAAGACGTCCACTGCTGGATATATGCCTCTCCCAAGCACCGCCACTTCGACCGGTTCTGTGCTTCCCGCATCCAGCGGATTCCTGCGGCCTTCACAAGGTCATCGGTCCATCTTGTAGGAGGCCTTCCAACGCTACGTGTTCCGGTACGTGGTCGAGAACTCGAAAACCTTTCGGCCTGCGAGCAATGTGCCCTGCCCTTTGCCACTTAAGTTTGGCAATTCTTCGGGCTATGTCGGTATTCATCTACCTATACATATTATAAATTAAAGCTTTTCGTGTTGGTCTGTGTAACGACGTTTTTCTTTAAAGTACGCAATGGATTTTGATGAGGTTTTTGTCATAATTTGGATAAATGGTGTCGATAGGACCGAAAAGATCTCGAGCGGAACGTGAGGATGATAATTATGTTACTGGTACCGTTAATTTGTATGCTGAAGAAAATGCATTGTGGGTTCCATGTTCAAGGTTCCAAATTACCATTATTTAGGGAAAACGGCTGCGTCAACATTTAAAAATCATAATCACCTTTTAAAGCATCCTCATTCAGATGAGAGTTCCACTGCTAGACATCTAGGCTTCTTTAAAAAAACCGTGACGACGATCAGGCCTGTGTTCCCCACATCCAGCGGATTCCCGCGAATTTCACCAGACCAGATTATCAGCCCACCTTGTACCCTACCCATGCTACGCCTTCCGATACTTTACACCTTGCAAGTCAATGTCATTTGCCCTATAAACTTCTTTCCGAAATCTATGAAACTAACCTGAAGCTCCCAAAAGAAGCTCCTAGTATGTCTGTGGTAGTAGTCCCTCAGTGGTATGTACTCAACGGCTGACCGGTTGTTGATCAGGTGACGTTCCACCTGCCTGAAGAACCATTCCGCGTACCACTTGCCGATGGGGTTGAACTGCAAAGATATACATAATTCTGTTGCATAAAACGTAATGAAACTCTCACTAATTTCAGTGAACGATAAGGTTGCACAGTGTCACTGTTTGTATATCCCAATTTTTTCTCTTAGTTACAAGACAATTTTGGTTTAGGTTCATTTGGAACTCCTGAGAGATTTTGGTATTGCGTCTGTTGACTTTGAGTGGCCACAGCACGGGCACATTACTAGCAGATTTCAAAGTTCTTAACAGCTTTGAAAAGTTTCCAAATTTCAATTAAACGTACAACTGCACAAAACACACAACACACACACACACTTGATTAAAAAACGGTGAAGGAAAACATCGTGAGGAAACCAGCATGCTTGAGAGATATTTTTGGACGGCATGTGAAGCCAAGTCAGAGGCCCATGGGCGGCTTTAAAACTCTGACACCACGAAAAGAAGAAGAAGACCTACAACCACCCTTCGACTCAATGGTGTTTCGGTAAACATTAATTGAAATAATATTATACAAGGATGAGGTTTTTACACATTTTTAGTATATTGAATAGAAAAGCATACTAAACAGTTCCCTACCTTTCCATCATCTCCAACCTCATCAACCATATCTCCTGTCATGAGTACTCCTGACTCCTTGGTGTACAGCAGAGCTTCGATGAATTCATGCGGCTTGTCTTTCAAGGACTCCTGTATGAAGTGGTTTGATAGTTCCGACAATTTGTTGTGAGGGTGGTATTCGAGGCGAATGTATCTTTTGGGAGAGAAATAACATAATATTAGATGGGACTAATACGAACAATATTGGATGGGAACAATATTAATACAAATCTTTTATGTGTTTGATAATTTTGCATGCCATAAAAGGTACAATAAATCATTACAATCTATGAAAAAAAATTCTTATCTTTATACCTATTTATATTTATTTATATTTACTTTATTGTACACCACAAAAAATACATAACAAAAAATAAATCAAACACTACAAAATATACAATGGGCGGCCTTATCGCTTTCCGCGATCTCTTCCAGGCAACCTTGGAATCGACAGTGATTTGCCTGGACATAAAATGGGCTGTCGTTGGTGCAAATAATAAGTACACAATATACTAGAATAGATACACAGATATATACATATCAAAAATAATATATACATAAATACTAGCTAAATATATAAGCAACAAAAATAAATGAAAACTATAGATAATTACAGTTACGAGAACAAGATCACAACAACAAGTAATGTTCCTTTACGAGTCTCTTAAATACAGGTAACGATTGCGCGCGTGCATATACATACATAATAAGATTTATAAGCAAATATTTATCTATATATATAAAAATGAATCCCTATTTCCCTTGGTCACGACATCACACTAAAACGGCTGAACGGATTTGGATGAAATTTGAGATATGGATAGACCTTAACCCGGAGAAGGACATAGGATACTTTTTATCCCGATATTTTTACGGGATCGAGACTTATGCGGGTGAAACTGCGAGGCGCAGCTAGTATTTTTATATTTCTGAACTTGAAAAAATTCAAAATCACTGCAAATATGTAATTTTTTGGTGAAGTTAATAGGCTCGGCTCTTAATAAATGGGACTTAAATATTATTGACGGAATGCGGTAATAAAGTCAATTTATTTGTTAAGCAAATTGACTACCAACTTAAAATGACCGTATAATCAAATCACAATTACTGTCATTCTTTGACAGTTGTATTTAATGACTTTACTTAACACGCCAAATTGTCAATTTACTTAACAATTAGGTATTTTCCCTGGCTGTACTAGACACCTCTGCTTAACCCTTCAACGAATAGACACAAGCGTAGTGTTGTGTATATGTATGTTATTTATGCCCTAAACTTCCAAAATGTCATGCTGGAGTAAGGCTGCCTGTCTATTGACGCAGAGCGAGGCAGCGGAGCGGAGCGAGGGAGTAATGCGGAGTGGTGTTGCGGACTGTATCTGTCCATAAATTCGGAGTGAGGTAGTGCGGAGCTAAGTTGCGGACTGTGCGAAACTAGTCCGAGTTCACGCGACGAATAATTTGACGGCTGCAATACCCCGCTGCCGGTTTTTTTCCGCTTCCCGGTTTTTCATGATTTTTTAAACTAGTTCGTAAATCCCTGTCCACTGATGCGGAGCAGAGATTTTATGCAATTCCATTGATTAATATTGGCACAGCTCCGCTCCGCACCTCTCCTTTCCGCTCCAGCGGACAGTCAGCCTTAAGTTTAGCCATTTTCTCCCTTTACGATTTCTCGACGATAACGGTCGCGTGAGCTGACTGACTTAAATAGTTATAGCATGCTTGAAACCGAGGTACTGTAGGAAGTCCAAGGTCACTAGAATATGGTTACCAAACTAAAGGTCAAGGTCAAGACCATACTAAAAGAAAGAGACCGAAAGTGTTAAATATTGATTTTCTTTTTCACTTTCGTTGGCAGAATGACTCGAAGAAGCCTTCCTGCTAACCTAAAGTCTTGAGAAAAATGATTGAATCGACATTTTAAGATGTCGTATTTAAAGTAAATTTGGGTTTTCAAACATGAGAATTATGGTAGTTACACCTTTGCCCGTTCATTGTGAGAATCCAACTCAAAGCATTTATCTATAATTATTAATTATTCTTACTTAGAATATATATTATAATAATATAATCATATTATAACGAGGTAAAATGTATTTACGTAGTCGGACCATAAGTTCTGTCACATAGGTAAAAGGTGACCGACGGTCGTTTTCTATTTACTCCCTCGCTAAAGCTCGGGAGTAAAACTACCTTATTATATGGGTAATTTTAACCCCTTATATAAAAATCTACTATTGCCTTTTCCATTTCAGGCCATAACGCCTGAACGGTTTTCGATGAAATTTGGCACACAGGTAGACCCTGACCTAGGATACTTCTTATTCCGGTAGTTCCCGTGGGATATTAACGACCGCCAAACAGGCGAAGCCGCGGGCAAAAGCTAGTGGTTGGTAAATGTGGTCATAATTACTTTTTAGCAGGAACAATTTTGATGACTGCCGATGTTAGGAAGCCTAGCGTGCCGTAGGACCAGGGAACAGCGTAGAACAGGTCTGGGTTCTCATCCTGAAAAATGAAAAAATTAATTAATAACTAAAACCTCCTCCCCCACCCCACTCCACTCCACCCTCCTCCTCCTCCTCCTCCTCCTCCTTACTTTATTATTTCTAACTTATTTATTAATTACTTTAGACAAGTAAATACAGTGTTTTTTTTTTACTGGGACAATATACGGATATCCGAATCTATAAGAGATTTGGCTCTCACATTGGACGATAGCGATAACGACACGATATCGTCAAACTGGTACTGTATTTCTATTTTCTTAATATCCTTCGGCAAACCTCGTGTTTCGTCAGTTGTCGAATTTCTATCAGTTGCCCTTTGCACTTGGTGCAGACCGGACGCTCTCAATCGATTTGGAAGTATATAAAGTTGTTAATACTCTTTTAACTTAATGTAATTTATTTTAAAATATTGGGAGTAAAGTCGCTAAAGTCGCAGGCACGGTAGATAGGAAAATAGTTTTACAGCTCTATATAGTTCACACGGAAATCAAAACAAAACAACAAAAAAGTACTTAGTTCTGAATTCAAATTATTATACACGATATTTATCGTTCGTTTGTAAATCGAAATTAGCGTTCGTTTGTATTCGGAAATCCGATGATACCCGAGGGAGATTAAGAAAATAGAAATACTTGTAGTTTCATACAATTACTAGGTACTAAACGCTTTCACAGTTCTGTGTCGGTATAGTGCCGGTCATCACCGACTGTGATTGTCGTGCCGAAATCAACGGACGACACAGTGCACTTGCTGACTGCAGCCATTATTACCTCGAATACAATATTACACTTTTGAAATTACGCGGCGTTGTAGGGTTTTGCTGACACAACGCGACTATTCGAGAATGCTGTGGCATACCTACCGCATGACAATAAGCTGTTGGTTACATCGTGTCACAAACCGATATCGGTCCGATATCGTCGGACTATATCGGGAGGATATGTCGGTCTCGTTATCGTCGCACTTTGATAACGGTCTTAAAGGGAAACTGTCTGAGGGTCCCCCTAAGACAGTTTCATTAGCTCTTCTTTCATGAAAATAAAATTGGCACAATTCGTTTTTTGGCCAAGTACTAGCTGTCCATAAATTGCCTTATTTTGAATGTGAAACATCTATAGCTGCGGGTCAGACCGACATATTTATTTCCTGTCGTAAACTATCCTTTTCTGCATATCACCTGTACATAATAATTTGGATGTTTCACATCTGCCAGGCGTCCCACGACGGCTCATTTTTTTGGAACGAAGTTCTTTATCGCGGCTTGTAAACTTTCAGAAATCGTCACGCTAAAAAGTGTTAATACTTGCGACTGTTTTCTTATAATTCAAAGAGAAAGAAAGAGAGAGAGAGAGAGAACGCCGGCAGAAAAAGAAACAAAAGAAAAGAATAAAGTGATTACAGTGTCGTGGGATAAAATTGTACACATCGGCCCGAATACACTGCATACCGAAGTGAGAGAGAGAAAATGTGAATTTGGTCAAAATGAAAATCGCAGATGGTGGCTCTGAAAATTTTCAAAATTTTCATCATGGGTATCGTTTTCATGGTTTTCAAGGGTGAAAAAACCGATAGTGAGTTCATAATATAAATCCAAGAAGGTAGCTGCGAAAACTTTGAAAATATTCGTTATGGGTGCCGTTTTCATAGTTTTCGAGGATGCTAAAGCCGATAGTGAGGTCAAAATGTAAATCCAAGATGGCAGCTTCGAAAGTTTTCAAATTTTTCCTCATGGGTGTCGTTTTTATAGTTTTCGAGGGTGCTAAAGCCGATAGTGAGGTCAACATTTACATTTTGACCTACATCCAAGGTGGCAGCTGCAAAAATATTGTTTTTGTTTTAAATCATACGTGAGAACACCCACCTTTCATCTTGCGCTGCATGCTCCTGTAACCTGTACACGTGAGGACCTTATGTCTGCGTCAGCAAATAGTGTTAGCCTTGCCGAGTTCTGGGCCAAACAGGAAATATAAGTTATATTTGCCATCGACACGCTAAGAAGATCATTATCATCATTCAAACGATTGAAACAGAACGAATATTTATGTTTTACCTAAATTGCGTTTAGAGCTAAACGCTTTGAAGATCACGTGCTAATGATTCGGAAAAAATATAATTGTTAAATTAGAGCAATTTTTTAATAACTTAACCTGTGTGTATTTTAGATTATGTTCATTTATTTGTAAAGTTATGTCTAACGCGGATAAAAACTGAGAAACACGTAGAAACTATAATGAGTATTTTTCTGAAACTTTCACCATTTTAAAGATAATTTAATTATTTATCTTTTAGTACACGTGTTTTATTAAAATACCTTTTGATTTATGTATAATAAATTAATCATGCATCTCATTTGAGACAGCGCTCCTTGATGGGCCAATCCTATTATTGGCTGGACGTACGACGCGTTACGTGAGCTCAGCACAGAACACACAAGCTAACCACTCAAGACCACTGCCATTTATTGGCCACTTAAGAGCGTTTATTCTGAAAATGGGCAACGTCGCAAATAAATGTCAAATATTTCGCTATTTAATTAATTTGGCAATATTACTGTCTGGGAATAAGAAATGTGGCTAACTAGCACACTAGAATATTAATAATGAATTGCAATTTTAACACTGAATTTGATGTTGTAACCGTCATATGTGTAAAAAAGGCATTCGGAAAGTTTCCAAATACTTTTTTACATCTGAAATTAAATATTCGGTGTTACGATATTAATTATTACATTTTATAATCAATATTTTAGTTCACTAGTTAGCCACATTTCTTAATTCCAAATTAATCAAAACAGCGAAGTTGCCAAATTTTAAGATAAACCCTCTTAAAGACTGACTGACAGTTATACTGTAAGTAATAACAGATCCATCAACTAACACCAGCTCGTATTGCAGACAGAAGTGCTGGAACAGGCCGTAAATGTGAGAAGAAGACTCTGCGCTGGTGCCCATGATGAGCCCGTCAACAGCCAACTGGTCTAATTCGGGCACTACTGCTAGTGTCAGGCCCAGTAGCTCTAGAATGCCAGTTAGATACGACAGTTAGATACAGTACCTTGCTGCAAGTAACAACAGATCCATCAGCTAACACCAGCTCGTATTGCTGACAGAAGTGCTGGAACAGGCCGTAGATGTGAGAAGAAGACTCCACGCCAGTGCCCATGACGAGCCCGCCAACTGTCAGCTGATCTAATTCGGGCACTACTGCTAGTGCCAGGCCTAGTGGCTCTAGAGTGCGGGAGAGCTGGCCCATTGTGACGAGGGGCTCGCAGCGAACTGTCTGGAAAACACAAAAAAAAAACCCCATTGTATCTTTGAAGTTTTTAATTTATTTTTTCTTATGTATTTTTCTCGTGTATAATAAAGTATATATAAATATTTTTTTGAACAGGTTTTAGTTCTAACGAGATTTAGGTTCCGGTAGATGTTTAAAAACAGATAGATAGGCGCTTGCGACTGTCAGTGCATGGATCTGTAATTATTTTTTACGCAATAAACTTGTGGCAACTAGTAACTGCATTTGAGCCTTGTAGAGCACGTTAAACCCGTTGTCCTAAAGTTTAGTTAAACATGATAGTAAGTACTCTCCAATTATGATTCTGGAGGTCACATGGCCGTCGCTTCGTGAAATATTTAATACTCGCGACCGACTCCTGTTTTGCATCGTTTTTACGACTTGACGATTGAGATTCCTTTATTAAGGCGACGATAACCGACTTTTAATGATTTTATACTGAAGATCACGTCTTTAAACGAGTAGTGTTAATGATTTGGAAAAAATATATGTTAAATAAGAGCATTTTCTTAATAACTTAATATTTCGGATTATGTTTATATTACATAGTGAAATTAATTTGTAGAGTTATGTCTAACGCGGATAAAAAACTGAAAATCACGCAAAATCTATCAAGCGTATTTTTCTGAAACTTTCACAATTTTTTTTTTTTTTTTAGTATACTAGTCTTTTAGTTATTGAAATACCTTTTGTTTTATGTATAATAAATTAATAATGCGTCTAATTTGGGACAGCGCTCCTTGATGGGCGAGTCCTATTACTGGCCGGACGTATTACTGACTGTACGACGCGTTGCGTGAGCTCAGTACAGAACACGCAAGCTAACCACTCAAGGTCACTGGTATATATTTACGTCTTAAAGGTATGTAATTTAATCATTTAATTACACACATAAAACCTTCCGGAATATATTCCCTAAAATTGATGGTGAAAACCTTATCAAAATGCGTTGCGGTGTTTAGAAGAACAACGCGGACACACAGACGGACACGAATAGCCACTTAACACTTTCGACTCCACCCACTTTTCATAGAGCTCATATGCCATGCCGCGATACATATTGGAAATGAACCCTCTGGGAGGGTTACGGGCATTACGTTTGCGCTTAAGTTAACCATCACGGACGTTCAACGACATTAAGTTTGAAACCGCGTTATAAAACACTGTAAAACGAAGTAAAATAGTGTTTTCTGGGGGTCTTGTCGCTATACGTAGTATCCAACCTTTTAAATTTTTTGTGAACATTTGCAACCGTGGACAAAAAAATTAAATGCTTGGATTTTAAAACCAGTGCATATACTATCACGGTTTATAATGCTGTATTCGCTAAGAAACACCTACAATGAGCCCTCCGCGATGGCTCCCGGCATCCCATATGCGACTAGGTGAACCCTCCAGGGGGCCCTCCCGGCACTGAACGTGTTAATTCATAATATGTATAGATATAGAGCTCAGTCCAAATATAAAACCAAGCTGCGAGCAATACAGTGAAGCATGCCAAAACTACACCTCCGATCTGTGCATACACGCTCACACGCACACATTTACTATAGAACTACAATCAAACTACACCTCACCAAGTGCACACATGTTTACGAAACCGGCTTCATGTTGACAGCTATCTTGGTTTTTTATTTGGTCTAAGTCAGCCTACGATCACCACAAACTTGAAGCCAAGGATAACGATATCCTTTTTTTTTTAAGTCTAAAAACGCTGCGAGTTTTTCTGGTTAAGATGCACACATATTATTATCTATGTATGTGACCACGTAGACGCCTGACCTCCTGTATCAAGTTTTTAACTTTACAATTTAAATTCTCTAGGTAAATAGCCTTCTAACTTAGCCATTATTTAGCCATATTTATCTTTCGGTGTTGGTTTATGCACAATCCCAGACGATTTGAATTGACGTAGGTAAAATGTTTTTTTTTTATTTTTATATTTTTATTGCTTCGTTATCAGTAACCAAAGTTATGGGCATAATTTCATTCATTGTGATATATATTTTCTCCGGTTCTGATTTGTAATGTAGTGTTTTTAAACAATAAACAATTTTTCTTTCTTTCTTTCTTTTCTTTCTTTCTTTCTTTCTTTTCTTTTTTCTTTCTTTTCTTTCTTTCTTTTCTTTCTTTCTTTCTTTTCTTTCTTTCTTTTTTAAACCTACGAAAATTGCTTGGAAACTAAATTGATCACCACGTCCATATATACGTTCGTCATGTATCGTTCTCACATGTAATTTCAATAAGCGCGATGTAACCAATATTTTCATTTTTAAACAAGTGTCTTGCCCGTTCTTCTCCATAGGAACCTACTGCGCTTTGGAATGCAAGTACAGTCAAAACTGGTTATAACGAACGACGTACCGGTTATAATTACGAAATTTTGGTTATAACGATTATCGGCTATAACAACGGTAATCCCTTCGAAGCCGTAATAAACGGTTTTGACCATAGCTTCATCTTTCTGACTGACCGACTCCTTGACAATTCAAAACTGCCTGTAGAATGTAGATACCTAATTGGTTTAATTGAAATAAATGCTTTTAGTTTGAGTTGAGTTCTTCTCTATTTTCAGGAAACTAGATAACCTCTAGATTCAAGTTTAGAACGTTCTTTAAAATTTTATAGATTTGCGCTTGCGGCTATTTTTATACAATAAACATGAGACAACTAGATTTGAGCCTCGTAGAGCACATTAAACCGTAGTTCTCTGTTTTCCGTAAGTTAAACTTAGTTAAAATAATCAATTTTACCCTCTTTTTCGATTCTGGAGGTCAAATAGTCGATCGTCGTTTTTTTTATTTTCCCTAGCTAGCACATATTTATACCTTGTCTACGCTTACACACGGTGATTTCTAATTCATTCATTTCACCTTTCTGGGTGTTTCAAAATACTCATGATTATGAGCAACTTTCACGATGAAACCAACTCAGAAAAAACCGAAAAAAAAATCTGCTGTTTCATACAAAAATGCAATATTTACCCGATGAAACAGACGTTTTTTTTTTGCTGTTTTGTAATTGGTCCCATAATGACAGTTTATATTTATAAGTACTTTCACGTCCTGGATGGTTAACAGTTAGTTAAAAATCACCGTGTATACTGTCTCCTGTTTCAAGTTTTTGACTTCACAATTTAAATTCTAATAGGTAAATAACCTCCTAGCTGCCATAGCCTGATCATATTGAATCCAGTCTCGTTATCATTCGGTGTTATTTATTCACAATCCCAGACGATTTGAATTGACGTACTTAAGATGTTTTGTATTTTTATTGCTTTGGTCACAGTAAACAAAGTTATGGGCATAAGTTTCATATTCGTATTGTGATGCAGATTTTCACTGGTTCTGATTTAATGCGTTTTTTATACATAGTACCCATGTCGATCAAGTTCTGCTCGGGTGAAAACAGGCAAAACGAATTTTCCCAGATATGAGATTTAGCTAGATATATGTTTCGCCCCCGTAAACCCCTATATTGCAACTTTCATCGGAATCGTTAGAGCCGTTTTCGAGAATGTGATTACAAATATATTACTATATAGTATATATACAAATATTGCTAATTTTATAGTATAGGATATTTTAGTATATTCCAGAAATTCCCACCGACAAATCCCTACCAGTAGGGATTGTTATTTATTTTTTCTCGAAATTCCCACTACTTAAAAGGTTAGGTTAGAAGTGTGACCCCCTACGCACGAGCCGAGCGAGCGAAGCGAGCGATGCAACCGTAGCGGCCGGTGAGTCGCAAAATCGACTAGAATATTATAAAAAAGGCTGAGTTTATTTACCTAGTGGGGATTTCTAGAAATAAAATAACAATCCCCACTGGTGGGGATTTGTCGGTGGGGATTTCTGGAATAAACCGATAGTTTGACTGAATGTATGCCTATTAGTAATTAAGAGAACTGGGACTTAAATAATATTAGTTAGTTAATACATGAACCGAAAATTTACGAAAATATCATCGCAAATGATGTTGTGATCTCATAAGTAAATCCTGAAAAAAATCTTGGCAACATGTCAAGATTTTAGAACACCACCAGCTTTAGTCATTAATTTTTATAGAGTCTTCATTATCTGCCTAGCCTTTTCCCAAATAAGTTGGGGTCGGCTTCCAGTCTAACTGGATGCAACTGCATACCAGTAATTTACATGGAGCGACCGCCTATCTAGCCTCCACAACCCAGTTACTGGGTAATACGATTCCCCTTGGAAAGACTGGTTGTCAGACTTCCGGGCCTCTGACAACCCGTAACGACTATCAAAGATCCAAGAATGACAGCCGGAACCAACAGCTTAACATGCTTTCGGAGGCATGGAAGGGTCCTGGTATAGAAGATGGTCACCCGTCCATTTAGTTATTTCAGAGTCTTAACAGCAATTCACAGCTGGACACACGCCTTTCCATTTTAATTGTAAGGATTTAACTTGAATTTTGATCACTCGCACTGATGGTCGTCGCACCACGCACTTAGCCTGTGGGACTCTTACCCACGTCTGTCTTGTCATTCTCTCTCCATTCTACTTCTTATTTTCAATATCACTGTACGTATTAAATCATTGCGAGGAAACCGGTATGTCCTAGAACCAAAAATTCGAAGACATGTGACATCTATCAACCCGCACTGGGCTCGCGTGGTGGATTACAGTCCACTCACTCTCACAGAGAGAAGGCCTGTGTCCCAGCAGTGGGAACATTATAAGCTGATTATACTATTATGCTAGTTAATGCTAGTATTAAATCAATGCAATCAAATGCTAGTATAAAAACTAAGTCGCATTTCGGGTCTGTCTGTATTACCGCTGAGATCTTCTAAACTGCACAATGGATGTTGATGTAGTTTTTATCAACGTTCACGGGTTGTTTTCAAATTTTATGTACAACTTGTTGGTAAAATAAAATAAAATACAGTTGAAAATGTAAATATATAAATCAACATTCAGACTAATTAGTAATAAAATTGCAAGTATATTTTATTTTTAATATAGAAAACGGTTATGTTGCTTTAAAAAACTAAATTTAATATTCCTGTCACAATTTGTTTCTCATACAAAATAGCTATGCCCACAGTCGCGCGTATTTCAAAAATGTAGCAAATAATAAATCAGGCACGCACTACGTAACCAGATTCAGGAATGTTTTGTCAGGTGAAGGGGTAAGTTATTAGAAATACTTATACTATAAAACAATTTAATTTTAATAAACCATTTATTTATTTGCTCATAAACAGGTGTCTCATATTTCAGTCCATTGTGTGATTCCTTCTTGTAACTTTGATATTTTATAATAATAGAAGTAAATTCCAAATTTAGTATGGGATATCTATGCGTCAAAATAGTTACAACGAGAGGGTGTTAGTTCGTTTCGGCTGCGCCATTTTGTTTAGTAACTGTGGGTTTCGATTCGTACGCGTCGTAAAAAGGACTTTAAGAAATTGTCTCAAAAGTGCCAAATTACGTGAATTCGGTAAGTACTTACTATACTTTACAGTGCAACATTTCAGTCTAGTTAATGGTGTAGTGTAGTCATGTGCATGTTTCACGAGTAACTCGAGGGTGAAATTACAAAAATATTATTATTTGAAGGCTAGGGAAACGTTAATTTTGTTCAATTGTGTGACCATTGTGTTATTATTTTGGTGTCACGTGACACTTAGGGCTTGTCACAGTATATTCACTTAAATGTGAATAGTAATTCCATTTCCGTTTAAAGGAAAGACGTTATCGAGAGCTTTTAAAATCATAATATCCACAAAAATTGAAGGGAAAGAAAACAAGAAAAAAAAAAATTATTAGATTCGTCGACTTCTTTGTGATTCTGCTCTTACTCTTCTTTTATATATTTTGAAAACGACCCTTAGAACATTTATTCCGGAAATTTTATGCGTAAATTACATTATTATATAACTTAGATGTAGCACAAAAAACTCGCTGTTTTGACATGTCGCCCGTGCAAACTCCAATCAACAATAGTACTTACATTGTTGATCGAATCGTGCGAAGCTGGGAGTGGGTCACTAATTTAAAAAACAGAATTGCTTCTTACCATATTATCCATATCAATTTCCAGCACATCGACGAGGTTGACTTTGATGTTGGTGAAAGTCTTCTTGTAGATGCCCTGGCGAAAGGACATGGCCTGCCAGGCGGGGCGAGCAGTGCAGAGGCGGGTGCTACGGTCACCTGATAGCCAGGCCTTCACCTGGAAGTGAGGATCGGTGGAGGGTTACAACAGGAGCTTCAACATGAACTTTAGGTAATCAAAAATGAACAAAATAATATATAGGTATTTTGACTAAAAAAACTAAAATTATAGAAAAATATAACATAAATATTTAAATTTAAAAAATAATTATCATATAATTTATTTAATTAAAAGTATAAGAAATTCTCATTAATTCTCATTAAAACAAATAAAGTATAAAATAATAAGATTAATAAACCAATTGTAATTATATAAATATCTAATATAAACATATACTATATATGTAATTGAATTATACATTATTGAACTCTAAAATCGAACGGTGAGGATTAAAAAAATAGGGGGGCTTAAGTAAAAATATCTGATATAATTATGATGATGGGGCAAACTGAATAAAGCAGAACAAGTCACAATTAAGAACTCTTGACTGGCAAACTCGGTCTATGAATTAGATACACACTGTGATCTTACGTGGTATGCAATGACCTTCGTTCTTCTTGTGACCTTTGTAAATTGGTCATTTTAGCTCACTTTATAGTTAAATCATCTCTTAGATTTTGCACTAGATCGCTCGCTGTATAGTGTTGTTTCTTTTGTGGGCAATTTGTACTCGACCTGACCAATTGACCGAACACCAAAAACTCTTGACTCTTTTTTTTTCATTTCAGTATCCATCGCACAAGAATATCGGCTCAATTAATGTCTATGCCTTAGTTACTCATCACCAATGCTATGAAAACCCACCTGCTTCTGAACCTCCTTGACTTTCTTATCATGCATCTTAGGCGCGCTGTTAAGCTTGAAGACCACAAAGTTCCTGAAGGTAGACCACACCTTCCACAGCACAGAGATGGGCAGTAAGGCTACCATCACCACTATCCAGCGGTGCTCCACCAAGATGTACTCCGCAAACGACTCCGTTTCTATCATCGTCATTTTGAGGAATTGAGAAGACCCTGGTGAAAAAAACAATTTTTCTTTAATTAGCGTATCCTCTTAGAAAATTAATTCTAGTTTACATTGTTCCAGTATTTTCAATCCTGTATTGAAATCCAGTACAGTTACATCTAAATGCGGATGTGTCCTGAACATACCTCTGCCTATCAACTTTGTACCATATCGCACGAAAAAATATCTTGGTCTTTAAATTGTTAGTGACGGGAAGCTTGCGTATTCTTTGTTAAATAATGCTCCCAATATTTTTACAATGTTGCACGAACCATGATCGCGGAGTGCCATCACCGCACGATTGGGTATCGGAAGCGAGATCGATAAAGATTCTGTCAGTTTTCGTATTAGAAAAATCAACAATGAATGGACCCAGCCAAACGTGGGTAATCCATTGCATCCATTAGTAAAGAACCATTCCCTGTTTTTTTTTTTTAATTTTATGTTAAGCAGTTTCGAAGAAAAGGAGGGAATTGTCAATTTTCATCGATTTTATTAAATATCTTTAAATGTATTTATTTTAAAATAATAAATAAAATATATTTAAGATCCCCGCAAAAAGCCCTTTCATTTGATATGTCACACGGTATTGTTTGCAAAAGGTATTTTTTAAATTTTCTTATTTTCCCCACAAAAGTGACCCCCGTTTTCAAAATTCATTTATTAATGTTACACGTCCGTGTTTGGGTAACAGAAATACATATGTGTATTAAATTTCAACTTAATTAGATTCCATTAGATTCGGAACAAATTGGCTGTGACAGACAGACAGACAGACACACGAGTGTGTACGACCTCTATCGCACTAACAAGGAATTTGAGACTTCTAATAATAAAACCAATAATAATTCTTCTTCTATAATATATTTTATATGGTACATGATAATTATATTATCATGTACCATATATAAAATATATTATCACCATATAAAAATGATAATTATATTATCATGTACCATATACTGTATTTAATCAATAAATAATAAAGACGTAAAATACATAAGGTATTTTTATATTTTATTAAAACTATTCTTCAAGTACGAAAAACGAACGGTCCGCACTACAATTTGTCGCCGCAGTGCACACCGGCGCGGCGCACAGTGGGCTGAAAATCGGCTTTCATAGACATTCGATTTTTTTTTCGAATTGGTCAAATTTTTTGATTGGAATTGTTTAAAACAATCATGACCTTGAGGTATAATTGGTATGACGTCATAGAACATAGTGGAAGATAGACTTTTGATTTTTTTTCAAAATACTTGTATGGGAATTATCATAAAATCTTCAATATCTCAGCTATCGCATATTTGCGCAAAAGAATTCTTTCACACAAAAAATCTCCTATTTTTTTGCCAATTTTTGATATATTTCACTTTTATGGCAGAGGTGCGATGAAAAAGAAAAAAAATAAAAATAATTTTATTATTTTTATTTCTTCATTTATAACGATTATAAATGAATTTAATTACGCATTAGAATAATATAACAAAGAATATATAGCACAATAGTCTAGGCCATCGTGAGCCGCTTTTTTAGTCATTGATTTTTATACTACCTAGCAGAAAAACAGCATCTTATACGTAAAAAAACAATTCTTAAATTGTTGACAACAAATACTCGACTTTATCGGAAGCCTGACCCTTTTAGCCTATAACAATTACCGAGAATTATTGCTAATAGGTACCTACCTATTAACTAATAGGTAGGTGATCACTGATCACCTAATTTAAGTTTTATTATGACAATGAAGGGTTTTTAGGCTGATTACTAATCGTTCTCCAGAGGTAGAACTTACAGAATCACTGTGCCTAATGGGTTATTATCATTAGGGTATAATAACAGTTAAACATATAATATACAACTACAAATATGACTTACATTTAAATTTTAAATAGTTTTATATAAAAAAAAAATAGAACAAAAATAGTACCTAAATCTAAATACATTCTAAAAATAAAATTTAATTGATATTTTACACACATGCTCTAAATTAATACTAACAAAAGTAAAACTAATAAAAAGTTAGTAAATAAACAAAAACATCTTAACCTACTGTTAGTCACAATCACTACATTCTGATTCTGATTCAGATTCGGAATCTAATTGATTTATATCGCAAAATTCGACATCGGGTTCTTGCAGGTTATCCAAAAGATCCCGAGTTTCAGAGAAGAGAGCTTTCCTGTTCTTTATATCCATAATTGGTCTAACTGAAGAAATGAGAGGGTCTGAAGTGAGAAGAAGCATGTTTAGAATGTCTTCATTAGAACATTGTCTGCTCTTTTTTCTTGAATGATGACATCTAAATCTTCGAAAGTCCTTATTACGAGCCTCTGATGCTTCTTCTGAAAGACACCCAATTGGTACTACTGCATTACAAGCTATAATATCTGCCCCATGTACAAGTAACTTGTGCACAGTTGACGACATGTAATACCAGTTATAAAGTGCCAAATACCTCTCTGCTGTCTTTAGGCAGTACTCTTTAAATTTTTCAATATATATATTTTCTTCTGATGTAATAGCCTGTAAAATAACAGCAAATCTCCGAATCAAATTCTCATCCAGACCCGTAATGGCTGCGGTTTTTTCCGGAAATTCAAAAAATCTCCGTGCTGTATTTCCATCGTTGGTTGTTCCTGAGCCTTGTTTAACCACACCTATGATCAGGTTCAGTTCCCGCTTGAAACCGTCTTGGATTGTTTTTTTCCTTGCCTGCAGAATAGCTTTATCTTCTTCCCCTTTTGCCATCCATTTTTTAAGATCTTGTCTGTAAGAAATATTTAAAAGGCATTCCATGCAATTGATGCGTGCATGTAACGAAGACAGCCCAAATTCGTATAAATTCTCAGAAACAGGCCTTTTTAACACTTCCGTTAAATTGTTCATCTCTGAAGGTTTTGCCAAACATAAATAGCAAACTGAGCTGGCTTTGGCTTCAGAGATGTAAGTGCAGACCTTGCCATCGATCATGGTCATCTTAAGGTCATGGGTGACCTTGTTGCTGCCACTATCTGTCGGTCTCAACGCTTTTATTTCTTCTTTCATACTGTCTAAATGCTCATTGACAACCAGTTTGCTTTCTTTCATGAAGCTAAATCGCACGGGACGACAAAATGATGAAGAACAGGGTTTCGGGTTTTTCCATATGGTGTCACTGCCATTGATTAGTTTCAATGGAACTAATGATGTCATGAAGACACTAGAATCATCATTTTCACTGTCCATTGTCTGTTTATATCTGCTCTGGCTAGACGCACCGTCAAATCCCCATTTCGATATTAATATTAACTGTTTCTGTTCTACGCACTCAGGTAAACTGTCGAAGATTCTTTTGACTGTTAAATCTAATAATCCTTGAAGAGAAATTTTTGCTGATGAATCCGTCACTGTTATTGTTTGTTTGGAAGGATAACATTGTAATTTCGCCTGTTGAACTTTGTAATAAGATGGATACAAATCTTTTACGCCTTCACGTATGGCTGTTTCTCTCAATGTTATATATTGCCACTTAGATAATTTTAAAGAGAGAAATATGCCAAGTGCCTTCTCGGGTGTGAAAACTTGCTTGGCCAACGATTGATGAATTAAATTATTGAACTTATCAGCAGCTCCTGGATTTGTCAACATGAATTCTAGTGCTGAAGCAATATTCTCCTTTCCTTCTTGTCTCATCTTTATGATAGCAGTATATGCTATCTCACTGGACTCACAATTTTCTTGATCTGTAATTCTCCTTCTTTTTTGTTTCTTTCCTAGATCTTGAAATGGTTTACGAGTTGGTGCCTTTCTTTTTGTCATTGTTCCAACTGATATTGCTGCTGATGTAGATGTGGAAGGTTGAGGAGATATGGCATTTACTTCAGAATCCACAATGCCTGAAGCAGCAGGTACTTTTATGCAACTAGGCCAATCAATATCAGTCTCAAGCCAGTTTTTGTGTTCCTTTAAGAAACACTCCAGTTTTCTGTTGGCTTGCTTCCATTTCCTTGTAATAGCTAGTGTAATCCTTCTGCAATATTCTTTTAATGTTAAATTATCTTCATCGGAGAGATTTAAGTTCAAACGAGAAACTACAGCATTATATAGTGCAAGGCTGTCACTGTACTTCCCCGAATTCTTCAAAATCATGAAGAAATCTAGGTAAGTAGATAAACTCTCCATTTTTTGCAAGCACAATTTCACTGTTAACACAAGGGGAAATCAATGTGAACTGAATAATTGTTCCCAATACTGCACTTTAAATACCTGTGAGATATCTGTACAGAACTAAATTAACCCTAATGATTATAACTCATTAGGCACCTGCACAGTGATTCTGTAAGTTCCTCTGGAGAACGATTAGTAATTAGCCTAAAAACCCTTCATTGTCATAATAAAACTTAAATTAGGTGATCAGTGATCACCTACCTATTAGTTAATAGGTAGGTACCTATTAGCAATAATTCTCGGTAATTGTTATAGGCTAAAAGGGTCAGGCTTCCGATAAAGTCGAGTATTTGTTGTCAACAATTTAAGAATTGTTTTTTTACGTATAAGATGCTGTTTTTCTGCTAGGTAGTATAAAAATCAATGACTAAAAAAGCGGCTCACGATGGCCTAGACTATTGTGCTATATATTCTTTGTTATATTATTCTAATGCGTAATTAAATTCATTTATAATCGTTATAAATGAAGAAATAAAAATAATAAAATTATTTTTATTTTTTTTCTTTTTCATCGCACCTCTGCCATAAAAGTGAAATATATCAAAAATTGGCAAAAAAATAGGAGATTTTTTGTGTGAAAGAATTCTTTTGCGCAAATATGCGATAGCTGAGATATTGAAGATTTTATGATAATTCCCATACAAGTATTTTGAAAAAAAATCAAAAGTCTATCTTCCACTATGTTCTATGACGTCATACCAATTATACCTCAAGGTCATGATTGTTTTAAACAATTCCAATCAAAAAATTTGACCAATTCGAAAAAAAAATCGAATGTCTATGAAAGCCGATTTTCAGCCCACTGTGCGGCGCGCCGATGTGCACTGCGGCGACAAATTGTAAATCCTTTTGTTAAAATAAATAAGTTTGTTTGGTTGCCTAAGAACTCGGCGATGACGCCGTCGCCGGCGCCGCGCCGCCAGGAGTTTCATGGCATTCACTCTAACTTCTGCTTCAGACATTGTAGCATGAGGCACAGCTTGCGCCGCCCCTCGCAGCCTGCCGCCCCGGATCATGGCCCTTTTGGCCCTAGGGTAAATACACCACTGATTAGAGACACCGACTCAAAACTTTTAAACTTATGTACTGTGAAGGGACCTCTCCAAGAATTGTACTTTCAATTACAAGGCTCAGGCTATGAATATACCTTATCCATCAAATACATACAAATATGGAACATCATTTATTTGAAATTATCTGCCCGTCAAATTAACCGCTGCATATTCAGAGGTTGTGAATCAGACATTAAATGATGCAATTATGAATTAATGTCAAATAATAACATAGACTGACACAAGTATTGGACACGTAAAGTTAAACGTTTTAGATTACATTATGACGATAATTACTATCAATTCTGCAGGTGTTCATCTAGTTATCTTTACAGGAATTAATGAATTAACGAATTAACGCGTCATTCATCATAGACAGATAGGTGTATCCTTTTTTTGGTTGAGAAATTATCAAATAATTTCTCCCGCTCTGGGCGGACCGGGAGGGTGTGTCAGACTCTTACTGACTAAAACCCACTCGTATTCCTTCAGTTGCCCTGTTGCCGGGGGCCACGATCTCCCTTTCGGTTTTCTTCGCAACCCCGGCAGGCATCGGCCCTAGCGGACCCCGTCAATTCTGCTGACATCTCTTTGACGCGCGCGAGGAACATAACGCACCATCGACCCGGGCCTGGTCCTAATCGAACCGCGAGCTACCCAATGCTCACCGGCCGCAAGCCCTCGCTTACGGTGGCCGGAAATCGGCTCACGATTGCCCAGGGCGTCTCCACCTGCGGCGGTCAGGGGCTTGAGGGTTAAGAAATTTGCCTCTCCCTCACGCGTTCCGGCTCCTCCTTCGCGAGCATTACTGCTTCGCAGAAGGAGGTGACGGCCTCCCATTTCCTCTCACTTCGTACCATGACCCGAATCAGGGCCGGATGCGAGAGATCACCGCCGCCGATCGCGTCCACGAGGACACGGCCATGCTCCGCCCAAGCCGGGCAGACCTCCACCGTATGCTCCACCGTGTCCTCCGGGCGATCCACACAATGGTGACACCCGGGCTTTTCCTCCCGCCTTATCCTGAACAGGAACCTCCCAAAACAGTCGTGTCCGGTGACGACCTGCGTCAGGCGGAAGGTGAGGACGCCGCCACTCCTCAACGAGGTGACTTATCTCGCCCCAATTGTGGCGTGCCCAGCGCTGGGTTGCGACAATCGCACTCGCCATGACGCCATGAGATCCCGCCGGAGCTTTGTCCACTGTGACGTGATTTCTCGCGGCAGCGGAGTTAAGCCCCGGCATTTCGCCTCGTCGCGCCACTCACAGATGTGCGCGAGGACCTTTACCTCCAAATCCCATGGCGGTGATCCGGCAAGGAGGCTCACCGCCTCACAGGAGACCGTGCGGTATCCTCGGGCCAGCTGGAGATAGGAGTACCCTGATCAAACTAATAAATGGGGCGAAAAATGAATGAAAGGCATAGATTGGTACTGATTGGTTGTAGGATGTCTGAAAATGGTGCCAATGATTGAAGGGTTGTGTGGAAATCGATCATCTCGGAATCCAATGTTTGTAGTATAAATGAGAACGAAGATGATATGGCTGGCGTGGCTACTACGTAACAAAAGGGGATGCAAGTACCATCTATGGAAGAAGAAGATATGCTTCACGGACCTAAATAAATTAGAATGAAGGCAGGAGGAAGATGATGACTATGATACCAATTTTTATTTATTTATTAGCTTTATTCGAAAGAAGAAAGAAAGAAAACTAGATTTATTTGTCACAAACAAAGACAAGAGTGGGTAAACAGAAAACAAAATAGGTATAACTTAGTATATAACATAATGTGCAAACAAAAATAAGTATAACATAATATGCAAACATGAGTATAAAACAGAAATAGTCGCCAGCTGCACATCATGACTGTGACAAGAAGGCTTCCACTCAGCATGATATTTAAGCCCCGTTATCTGCTGTTTTGTATTGTGTACTTATTTATTTATTTGTCAGTAATGGCAGTTTTTTATGTAAAAAACGAAATAATAAGGAGGAAAACAAAATAAACGGATGTGAAGCAAAGAATTAGATTACTGAAGTGGAATTGGGCAGGACATTTGTATAGACTGGAAAGTACTAGATGGACAAAGAGGGTATCAGAATGGATCCCATTAGAAGGTAAAAGAGAGCAAGGGAGGCAAAGAAAGAGATGGCGAGACATATTTCCTCAACGTTGTGGACCGGACTGGATACAAAAGGCGCGCGATAGAAGCGTGGGAAGCAATTTAGGGGAGGCCTATGCCGTAGAGGCGACTGCTACTAATAACGATGGCAAATGCTAGTAAAAGAAAGGAAAGAGGGAAGTAATTTATTGAGAAGCTAATGATTTCTTTTAGAAGTATTTGAAATATTTAAACCTGTTATTACACTTAATCAAGCTCTAAATTGTAAGTAGTGGAATAAAAGGCATTTTTTTGTTAGTTTTGTACTTAAATAAGTTAATATTGTTAGGTGTAAGGGCCGGGCCGCTTTCTGCGGTGAAAGCCTCCTCCGAACCGACCCAGGTGGCTCTATCCTTTGTCCGTGTGGTCCATAAGTTTCCGGCTATTTATACGATGTCGTTTTACATGGTCTACCCTTCCTTCTTTTCTTGTACATTGGATTCCAATAAGTAACTGTTTGTGATCATCTTTCGTCCATAGCTCTCTGAACATGACCTGTCCATTTCCATTTCAGTGTCAGCACTGACCGCATTTCTCGCCTTTGTTTTTTTCCTTATCAAAGAACTTTTGACTATATCTTTCAGTTTGATGTTCATGTAACTCTGTTCTATTCCTTTTTAACAGCTTCTTGTTTAATTTAAAAGTGTTTTTTTTTGAGAAACCAGGTCTGGAATGTGATGGTAAGAACCGGCGTTACAGCGGTTACGCACTACGTCTGCTGCGAATCCGAGAAATGCGGTCCGAAGTAGCCGTAGTACTATTTTTTTGAAGGGTTGCGCACTAGATCCGAACTCTGTCCGTCAAAATTTAGAACATTCAATTCGGATTGAATTCGGATTAGGATCGGACGTAGTACGTAAACACTCTTAGGCAGATGTTCATCGCTTTTGTTTTCAGTTTTGTGAGTATGGGACCTTTGAAAATTTCCTTCATAGTCCACTTTTTGTTCTACGTATTCTTCACTCTGCGATCGATTTATTTTTCTATACAGGATTTGATTGAAATTAGATGTCCAAGGTAAATGTAGTCTGCGACATATTCTATGGGTTGAGATTGTATGCATATAGGTATTTATTTACGATTAGTCACTATTTTCGTTTTGTCCCAGTTGATTTGTAGCTCAACGGTCTCACTGTGATTATTAAGGGACTCTTCATGTCGTTGAGTTTGCACTGGAATCCATATTCTGAAACCTCGACTGGAGTGATTTAAGGGAATTACAATCAGTGAGAAGTGCTTGCCGCACTTCTCACTCCTCAGGTTTGCCATCGACACAGTACTGCTGTCGGAAAACCATCAAGTACTAAGACTTGTGCAGTCCTTAATTTTCCCTATCAGCGATTATGGTGATGTGTGCTATTATGACCTGAATGCAGATCTCCTCGACAAACTTGACCGTCTTCTCAATAACTGCATTCGATTAGTTTTCAATCTGCGTAAATATGACCATGTCTCTGTGCATCGGTCGCTTCTAAAGTGGTTGCCCATATGCCAGCGCAGAGAGCAAAGGGCACTGACCACCTTGTTTTCATTTCTTGACTCTCCCTCTTCCCCTAGTTATCTAGCCCCCCACTTTCAATACATTTGCGCAAACCACAATAGAACTCTATCGTATCTGTTCATCGCACAATCGTCTTCTTCTATGTCCCACTCACCGCACTGACTTCATTCACTCTTCCTTCTTCGTTCAGTCTATCTCTCTCTGGAATGCGCTCCCTCGAGAAATCAGGATGGTAACCAACAGATTATCCTTTAAGTTAAAGTTCGCGAGCACATTCGTAAGAAGCTGGCGATGGGATCATCACAGCGGCAGCGGTAATGTTTTCCCATTGATTTTCTTATTTGTTTTATAAGTATATTCGTGTATTTATGTGTATTTATTTGTTCTTATATTTATATTTATTTAGGTATATTATATTATATATTGCTTTAATAGGTGTATATATATATCCTTATATTTAAATAAATATTTATTCCACGATTTTCGAAATTGCACCTACCACTGTTTGTCTCTGCATCACCCAAAGGTTGACTGGTAGAAAATGCCTATGGCATTAAGTCCGCCTATGTACATTTATGTGCTTAAAGTAAATAAGACCCGATGGCACCAATAGGACAATGAACAAAACAAGAACGATACCTACTTAGCTTGCGCAAACTTTCGCGAACTTTATATAATTAACGTATGTAATGTCATGTATTCAAGTAACTTTGGCAATAATTTATACGCGCTTTTAGACAGGTTTTGTATAGGTCATGCCATTATTAGAAAATGAAAGTCAAATAAAACAATCTCTTAATAATTTCGTAAAGTTTCTTATCATGGTTATAAAATAATAATTCTATGCGTCTTTTGCACATGATTTTTTCTCTTGTTTTGCAAAAAAAATATCTACCTTGGTATTAAAATAATAATCCTAATTTGCGTCTTACACAATTATATTTTACTTGTGAAAATAAAAATATGTGATGCGTACGTATGCTACAAACAGTTCAATCTAATAGCGACTTTTGACCTGGTGATGGTCATGGTGGAGATTGAATGCGTTTCTCGAAAATTATCTGCCGATTGTTCAGTAGTTAGCTTATTTTAATGCTAAATAAATCAAGCTATTATTTTACACATATAAAAAAGAGTTTATTTAAAAATTAAGACTTTTTACTTACCTACTTGCTCGACGTTTCTCGGTGTTTTTTAACGACTTCGCTCACACACAAAACAATTAAGAAAAGAAGTCCTATACATGGACTCGAAGTTGAAAATAGCGTGCAGCAGATAATTGGCGTGTGTTCCCGTATGCTATTTTAAACATATCTATTTTAGTAAAGATTTAGTTAATTATACATTTTGTCAATGAAGACTGCTCGAGCATGTTGCTGCTTAGAATGCGCTGGCCCTATTTTGCACCTTCACCTACTACTGCATAGCATCTAGCTACAGGTAGCGTTACCATCCATCCGGATGTTCGGCGGCCATGTCCGTCTATTTGGCCCCCCGTTTTTCGGGATTTCGTCCGTACTTTTTCTTTTAGAAAATAAAATAATGATTTAAAAGTACCGAATGACTGGACTTTTTTGCAAATGTTTGGGTTTTTGTCAGGACTTCTCAAATTCTTAGGTCCTAGGTGCAGGACCCAAAAAAGCTCGTACCACATGAATATAAAAGTCATGTGCTCGTACCATATAAAAGTTACTTATCTACGGCATGAGTAATATGGTGTAAGCAGGTAACTGAACTACGTCTGAGTATCAGACACTCACTATGCTTATAGAACATAAGTACCATCATCTAATAATTGTCACTGGAAAAGCTAGCTACCCAGTTACCTCACTCTAAAGTCACTCGTAATTTATTTATTTATTTCAGGTAATTTACACCCATTTTCAAACATAATATAGCATAAATAGTTATACCTTCTTCTAGAAAAGGCGCGTATCGTTATGAGGTTCCTTTCCAGAAACCCTGAGCCCCTGATCTCCGGTAGCTTATTGGACCCTGTTCGCGATACCGATGGGCTACTATTTTTTTTTAATATTCAAAAATTTAAATTAAGTACTTACTTAGGTATAATTATGGTGTAATGTGAAATAAAGGGATATAAATAAAATTAAATCAAATTAATTTCAACTCAATGCAATAGACGTGGGACTCAATAAATAAACAAATAATGTAGTACTTATGCAGCGTTGAAATAACACTAGAGTCAGATCAGGATACACAGTTTTTATGTGTACTTAACTGGTTTATAATTGGCATAGGTAGCGCAATTGAAATGGCACGACGTTAGTAAACAGAGAATATTATCTTGAGCAATTTTTTCACAAACCTGCGCAAATTCGATGCTGTTTGCTTACTGCAAACAAGTGCTTGGTTACGTATTCACCCCTAAATTGTCGGTTTATAAATTAAACTTTCCTTAAATCATATAAGGTTCGACACAGATACTTTAAAAAAATACTGAACTTCTAATGTAAACCACTTGCAATTTAAAAAAATTACCGTCTCACACACCTTTAAATTAATTAATTATATCTTATCACAGCGCGGAGTCTGCATCACTTCGGCTCTGCCGGCAAACTGAATTCAAGGGCAGAGATATTAACATCAGGACATCGAACCAACTCCAGCACAAGCAAAAATAAACCTTACTACCTTGCAACAAGGATATAACGTTTACAAACAGCGGCTTGCAAACAGCTACTGGAATTTAAATTATGTCAATCATATCTTTGCAGCACAGACTTCATTTAAAATCCGCAGCTAAATTCAATTTTATCAAATAAAATAACCAAAGATTATGTTTTTTTTTTTATCTTTTATTACAATAAGCCGGATAAACGTAAATTGTACATAATTGTTGCTAAGCCTAGTACAATGTAATAAACGAATTAAACAACGGTATGTACCTATATTTACAGTCATCATTACTATTCATTGTGTTCGGGCAACGATACGACATACACAGAATGCACAATTAAAATGTGTCTGGGCTTTGCCTTCACACAGACAGAGACAGAGATTTAATTCATCAATTATTTAATCATCATTTAATGAGAAAGAAAGAAAGAAATAAAGAAATTAAAAAACGTTTATTTGCGGTAAACATGACGCAAAAAAAAGTTTAAAATACAAAAATTAGAAAAGGTTGTGAAGCATGCGTCACATTCACGGAAATCGGCTATCGCTCAGCATTATGCTACGACCCTATGCAAGACAGAGCCCCAGCGCTGGTTTTCAGCGACAGCCGGCGCTGACGTAATGATGTGGACCGGTACAGCAAACAAATATTTAGACGGTGTAGGTACCAGTACAGCATACTTAAAGATTTTTTTTTTAAAATTATATGTGATTTAATATATTAAATAGATGTAAAAAAACATACAATTTTAAGTTACGAGAATATCATCTTCAAAAAACGTATACATTTTATATAGTGGCAACATTTCGACGCGTCTTAAGGCTCTTTCAAACAGGCGCGACACGCGACGCGACACAAAGACACCGCTCGTCGCGCGACGAGCGGTGTCTTTGTGTCGCGCCTGTTTGAAAGAGCCTTTATGAGGGATTGTTGTTGTTGATTGTACTTAGTAGATCCAGTTTTATCTATTTTGTGATAGAAAACTTTGTGAAAGAGCTCTCAGGAAAAATATAGATATAAGACATTTCAGCTTTGTCACTGAGATGGCAAAGCACCAGCGATGCCTCTGATTTTGCAGATGGCCATATGCAGCAGTGACGTAGGTGCCATTAAGTGGGCCGCTAGGCTGGGCCCCATGCTTGTTATAAAGCCACTCACATAACATAATAGACCAATGACATAGAAATAGGATTGACCTAATGATGAAACTTCTTTTTTTTTTTCGTGAAAAGGGACGGACGTGTGTAATAGGAAGCGGGGAAGTGTACTATTTGATTTGACCAATGAGCGTGTGGTGCTAGAGTTGGCCGTCAGATGGTGCCAACCCATTTTCCGAGAGCTTGTTAACAGTATGATGATGATTATGATGAATATTGTTTATGATATCATTTAATACGTCAGCCAAGATGTCAGATATTACACATCGTATTCGACTACCTGTAAGGCTCGCACATTTTTAGGGTAGCCCTCAAAAGGAAAAAAACGGAACCCGTATAGGATCACTCGTGTGTCTGTCTGTCCGTCTGTCACAGACAATTTTGTCCGAATCTAATAGACCTATTAAGTTGAAATTTGGTACAAATATGTATTTCTGTGACTCAAACACGGAGTGTAACGTTAATAAGTGAATTTTAAATATAGGGATCACTTTTGGGGGCAAATAAGAAAATTGGAAAAAAGTTTTGCAAAGTATACCGTGTGACATATCAAATTAAAAGGGCTTGTTGCAAGAATCTCAAATAATTATAATTAAATAAAAAAATTAAATATGTTTAAGAAAATAGATGAAAATTAACCATACCCCCCTTATCTCCGAAACTACTGAGCCTAAAATTTTGAAAAAAATACCGAATATGGTTCTTTCAGACTTCTTATAGGTTTTCCTGCAATCTCCCAAAGATTGCAGGAAAACCTATAAGAAGTCTATGGTCTTAAAATAACATGGTAAATCTCTCAATATTGTGCGTACAAACTTACATTTGCAGTTGGAATGTATGGAAGAACGTGTATTTCAACTACAATTTTAAGTTTGTATTTGAGATAAATTAATCTCAAATCGGTTTCGATTTGAGATGAATTTATCCCAAATACAAACTTCATTGTGCCTAGTCCGACACGCACTTGGCCGTTTTTTTTTTCATTAGTTACATGATTCCTAATGATTAGACATCTCATTCGCCGCCCAATCTCAGCTTATTGTCAATTGTTCATTATCTATGATAATAAAAATATCGTCACATATCAATGCTGATAAGGGTTTTGGGACGGAATAAACTGACAAATGTTGGCAATGAATAAATTTAATATCACAAAATTCAATTAATGAATTAAAACATATAACAAAAATAGCTTTTTATACATATCATCGCTTGCCTTTGAAAATAATCAACAGAAAAAACAACAAAGTTAAATGTTGATTAGGAAATTTATCACAAAAAAAAACAAGTCACCACAATTTTATGGTACAAAATATCACAATTTACTTTTCGTGATCTCATGTTTGACAGGTATCACAGTATCTTTTTTAAACACTGGCGCTCTTGGAACCGAGACAATGAGCAAGCCATCAGGAGTCAACCTCGACTGAACCTCCTCAATCCGACACCCTTCAGGAACTTGAAACCTCCTCATGAACTGTCGAGCAATAAAACCATAATCGTCTTGTTTCTCTTCATGTTTTCCCTCAACCACAATAAAGCCATCAGCTGTCTTCACCGATATTTCTTCCGGGGTATAGTCCTTAACCTGTATACATATTTCATACTTGTCATCTTCTTTTTTCACATTTTCTTGCTTCCAAGGTAAGCCTTCTAACCAATCTACTGATCGCAATAGCGTGTCATCCCCAAATATTGGAGGTGTGAAAATCGTTGGCAGCTGAAGCATTACGTCGAATTATTCTAGAATTGACATGAATTAGCACTCTGTTCACTATGCTTATGTTACGTTACGCTAACGCGTGGGTTAACCCAGTTTCCGATTGTGACTAAAACCTGTTTCGTTAGTTAGTCAGTGTTAAATATAGATGGCGCTTTTTAACAGTTTGGCCACCACATGTTGCTTTTGTGTTCATTATGTTGATGTTCTGTGGACAGAATTTTCACAGAACGGCGCCAAAACCAAACGTGACTTAAAGGTTTCCAAGCTAAGATTTTTGCCACTTGACTTCCAGGGCTTCCCTTCACCTATTGAATTGATTGCGTGCTACAAGGGTGACGATAACTTTACTTTCCTCATGAAATGGTGATAATACACAAGAAGCTTGATAAAGTCTAGCATAAATGCATGATGAATGGTAAATCATCCTAACATCACCCATTATTTATATTTAATACTATTTAATAACCTTGATTATCGAACATAACGTCCTGAAGACGCGTTATTACATTTTTCTAATCAGCTAGCTAGCATTTCGTATGACTTGTCCAAAACAATCTCAGACCGTGAATAGGGCAGTTGTTCCACTAACCCACTGGCGTTATCAACTGTTAGTTACTTAGTTCGTGAAAATTAAACTCAGATGTCGCTTTCGAAAGGATTGCCAGTCACACTTGTTTATAACTTTAATCTTCTCAGATCAATCATTGATCAGAGGGCAAGAACTCCAGAATAAGATTTGAAGATATATTCAAATAAAAAATATAAGGTATGTTCAAATCACAGAGTTTTGAAATGTTGAAATTTTTATACTACCCCTATAATAACTGTTGTAGTGTTTTAAACATTTTGCTTCATTGCTTCCTGGTGTACAGGTTATGTTTTTGTTTTGCATCCGTTTTGTATCTCGCCAAGTATGGCACATAGTTTGAGCACAAACTACGCTGTCATATTATCAGCAGCCGGCAACAATTCAAATTCGTTATTTATTAAAGAAAAATACTTTTTTTTATCACTGTAAAACATACAATGGGCTGCTTTATTTCTTTCTAATAAATTCCCTATTTATAACTGGCGCTTGCTATTTTGCTGATAGTAGAAAAAATTGTGGAACTTAAGTACAGTCTGCGTACAGATCTGCGTTCTGCTGGGCAGAGGTCGCCCATCGACTTCCACATCTCTCTTTACGCTGCCTTTCTTCTGGCCATTGGTCAATCCAAAGAATGTCGCCCTGCAGGTGTCTCGAAGACCAGGCAAGCAGTGTCTTATACTAGAGAATTTATAAAACAAATTTTAACAATTCAAATACCTACCTACTCATAGGAGTTGTCAAAATATTTGTTTATGATAACTGCTGATATCCCTGACCTCTATTGTATAATCAATGTCATACTTATTATGGTTTAATTTTAAAGTTGCCAAGATGTCGTCGAAGAAAGTAGCTGTAGTTACTGGAGCAAATAAAGGACTCGGATACTCAATAGTTAAAAAACTTTGTGAACAATTTAATGGAAAAGTCTATTTAACATCGCGAGACGAAAATAGAGGAAGGAAAGCGTGTGAAGAATTAGAAAAATTGGGACTCAATCCTATTTTTCATCAACTCGACGTCACAGATAATAAAAGTGTTAAAACCAATGTACAGCACATTCGTGATGAAAATGAAGACGTGGAAATTCTCATCAACAATGCTGGAATTCTTTTTTTGAAAGACGCGCCAGAACCAAAAACTCTCCAAGCGGAACAGACTGTATGTATAAACTTCACGGCATTGGTTGATTTTACTGAAGCCATCTTACCATTGGTGAAAAGTGGCGCGAAAATCGTGAACATCACCAGTTCGTCCGCTCACTTGTCTAGAATACCTTCTGAAGAGTTGAGGAAGAAATTCAGTTCGGAGACTTTTACTTTGGAAGAACTTAAGAGTTTGATTAGCAGTTATGTCGAAGATGTGCAGCAGAACTTAGAAGTAAATAAAGGATGGGGCGATTCGCAATATGTTGTTTCGAAGGTTGCAGTCAACGCCTATACTTTTATGTTGCATCGAAGATTATCGCCAAAAGGTACTTATTCTTTATTAAAACATATCATACATAACATCACGCCTGTATTCCCTGAAGGGTTAAGCAGAGGTGTACCTATAGTACGGCCACATTTCGCCAGTTATGTATAAGTCCCATGTAATACGGCGCGAGCCTATTGCCATCAACCGGGCACTCCGTGCTGCTACTGAGAAATTTCAGATGGAAAACCCAATAACACTGTTCGACAAATAAATGCATGTTCCGATACTGACGTGCTATTCCCGGGAAAAGTTATTTTTAAGCCAAGCCTTACGTTCAGTATTTTTTACCTGACCTATGGCCAGACCCAAAGGAGGGTATTGCTTTTATATGTTCATAATGCTGCGTATACGCATGTAGGTGCAGGTGCGCACGTCTGATTACACACCCGTCAGTAATTTACTTCCTGTTGTATGGGACAAACAACCATACAAAATATTTACCCCGACTACGGAGAAAACAAAAGGAGAGTAAATATTTAATCTCATTACAGGTATAACTGTAAACTGCGTGCATCCAGGCTATGTGATGTCAGACATGACCCGCGGAGGTGGGTCAATAACCCCAGAAGACGCAGCGACCTTGCCGGTAAAACTCGCCCTACAGCCTTGGGGCGCAGGCCTGTATGTGTGGCACAATGGAAAAGAGGTGCCATGGGACGGACCGGATCCCCGGGTGTATATTGATGGGATAAAAGCTTAGCCAAACTTACTTGCCCCTGATACTTTTGACGAATTTATTCGTGTAGTTGACACTAGCATGTGCAATGAGTTAAATTTTTAAGTATAGTCCAAGAGCTAGATCGAATATTTTTCTAAAACTCTTCGATCTAGCTCTTGGTCTATACTTAAAAATTTAACTCATTATATCTTCTAAACTAAGACCAGACTAAATCTATGACTTGGCGAAAAATGGCGACTAATTAGCGACAAAATTTGGGACAAAACAGAACTTCGCTGGGGGATGTGGCTCAGATCGGCCACCTATAAACCCTTATAACTTTTGAACCAGTGACCAAAGAATTCTGATATTTGACGACAAATTTCGACTAATTAGCGACAAATCTGATGGTGGCCATGCCAGTGTCCGTCACACTATTAATCCTGAACCGGACCCAAGAAAATGGAAAGACAAAACTGGAGTCTATCGTGACATTGGACTGTGGGATAGTCCACAAAGTAGTTGTAATAAATACGATTTTCATTAATTTTAAGTGGCTTACTTAGACAGTGATAGAAACTGAAAATATTTTCAGATAATATTTGTTTGGGGCTTGAAACTTCAGATTTATTATATAATCTTCTTAGATCTAATCTTACGGCTTAAATCGATTAAAAACACCTGATCCTTGAGTCAGTACTGAAAAAACCTGTTCGAAGTCGTATTCTTATCAAACACCTGTCCTGATGAATGTTACGACTATTTTCGTCGTCGATGCAACTCTTAGTTTATGTAGAGTTATGTTTTGAATGATAAGGTATATCATTAAAAGAGTGAATGTATAATTTCTTGCTTTAATTTTAATGATCTTTCTCATGGTTAATGACTCAATAAGGTACAAATGGAACAGCGAGTTATTGGCATCTCATTTGAATATAGAAAATATAATCTGTCATAACAGGGATATGATTCTAGTAAATATATAATATATAACGAATATACATATATTACGCTCGCGAAACGCAGTAAAGAACGAAAAATGAATTCACTCTAAGAAATATGATAAACCATCACAGGGGAGCGAGCAGAGACCGAACGAAAATAAATAAATCAAACTTTTTTAAATAAAACAAATAGGTTAATTTATTTTACAAATTCCTTTGTTATCATATTTCTCTCGTTAAAATATGCTCTTTCTTAATACAAAGATTTTTCGATCACATCACCAACGGAAAGAAACAATAATATTACTGAATAGAAAATATAATATCCGCCGTTGAGGACCAGTCGAATTGCACATGTGGGGTCTACTTCGCGTCGATGCACTCTGCGGGGTGTGGCGCGGGCTTGGCGGGCGCGAAGCCGGGCGGCAGCGGGATGCCGGCGTAGCCCACGCCCCAGCCCAGCTTCTGGCCCCAGCCCGTGCCCGAATTAGCCATGGTGCTCATGCTGCCCAGGCCGCCCATGCCCGTGTTGCCCGCGTGTAGCTTGACGCCGTTAGGCTGCACGCTGAGCTGGTTGAACCGCGCGAACAGCTCCTGTTGCTGCTGGCTGAGCGACGCGTTGCTGTTGCTGTTCGTCGCGTTGCTGACGCCCACGTTCTTCCCGAAGTTCACCGATGTCGACATTATCGCGGGGTCCATCTGAGTCCAGTCTGAGAACATGGCGCTATTTGAGTTATAACCTGAAAAGGACACAATGCGACGTAAGGACAACTGTTTTTTGGTTATAACAGAAATGTCCTGACTAGTTGCTAGCTAAGTCATCGTCGAGCATTGTGGCTCGGGGGGGGGGGTAAATAACATACAAGCATTACAAATATATGAAATTGGTGGCAACATCCACTATTGAGCTGATAACAATAACCTGCGATCTGCAATCTCCTTACGAAGATTAATAAAATGTAGGCAGTAAAAAGTTTCATCAATAAAAATAAATAAACGGGGCAGTCGTAAATCTAGATAACTGGTACTGCGATCACAATCCCACTAGCACAGAGGCGACAACTGCCAAGTCCCCTTTCAAATCATTATTTAAAAGGAATCAACTTATTATAAGTATAGTATAAAGTACCGGTACGCGGCCGCAAATATGGCACAGGCAAAGTTTGGCATTATAAGGCTAAGCGTATGCTGAGACGCAAGTGACGCAGGTCCACGCAGCGCAGGGCAGAGCAAATTTTGTAATGCATGAACCTACTGATAGCTGCGTACGCTTCGACGCAGACATGTCTGTTCTGCTGTGCATCTCATTGTAGAGCCGGCACAGATTTCTGCGCGACGCGTGCAGGTCATCACTTCTTTTTTTGCTGAGACGCAGGTAACGCAGCACAGCCGTCTATTCTTTGTACTAGCTAGGACGCGAATGCGTCTGTGTAGATGCGTCGCAGCATGCGCTAACGGCCATGTCTGCCTTGCCTGCCCTATCCTGCAAAATCTGTACTGAACTGCGTCACCTGCGTCTCGCGTAGCCTAAAGCGCCGTTTCTATCACTCGTACATTTGTGACGGTTCCTTTCCAAGCTTCGATGTGTTATATTTACACCCGCGTACAGATAGTGCCGTCCAAGAAAACGCGCCCCACTCCGCTATTACTGTACTATAAGCTGTACTTTAGTACAGAGCGGAGCGGAGTGGAGCGTCAATCTTTTTAATTCGTACCTTATTAAAATAGTTAATTGACTCAGGCGTGACCTTGCGGAAATCCCTTATAAAATGATGATGTGGATATATTTACTGTACACGGCGTATTGCCACACCAAGCACTTAACGCAGACTGCAATCTAAATTGCGCTCGGTGCTTGGTGTGGCAACACGCCGTGTTCGAGTTCGCGACAAGTCAATCGTCATCCTGAGGATGCCTCGTTGAGAGGTGAAACACGTGTCGATTTCTTCCAGGGTCTTTTTAAGACTCTTTAGAACTAGCTAAGCGGAACAGGTTACTAAATATATCCACATCATCACCTTATTAAAATGACTTACGTGTCACTTGGCGCGTGCTCATCACTAAGGTCTGATTTACATAGTACGAATTAATTGCCTGCAGTATAGCGTAAGTTGAAGCAACAATAAAAGTTTAAATTTTTTTGTGTCAGGCAAGAAACTTGCATCCTGTAAATGGGACTTTAGAGATGTTCCATTCACGAAAGCCCGTCAATCATATCAGTTTCGACCTTATTACAACGACATAAGAGTCACATGAGGCGTACTCGTGAATTAATGATACGAAAAATAGTAATGATAAGAAATTACAATTACTTTGATGGTGTGTCTGTTGTGGGCGGGGCTGTCCTAAACCGAACGCGTTCATATGACTGAAGCCGGGCGGTGCGAGACGGGAGCGGCGGACACGGTCCATATTGTCACTGAAAAATACAAAATACACGAATTTTATAAAACAGAATTATATTTGTAGACTTCGGGAGAGGCATAAACAACTAAAAAAATCTTTACCAAAAATACAACTGACTTTCAAACTACAAAGTCAAAACTAACTTTAATTTCGGAAGTCGGTGTCTTTGGATCATTATTTAGGTTTTTTGCCACCGACTTACGAAATTAAAGTAATTTTTCACTTTGTAGTTTGAAAGTTGTTTTTTTTTATCCTTTTTTATTGGGTTGGTTTTTAATTTACAAGGTACAATAGCCTAATGTTAACTGCTCATCACTTTTTTACAAAATATTGCTTTTCCCAATGCAGGGACTTTAATTGTTGAAGAGTGCTCCAGGAGCTGATGGTGAAGTCACCATCAGCTCAACTGCTCCATATGAATTGACACGAGCATCAATTGCTTACCAACCATATTAAAGTAATCGAATCTTAACCCGTGAAATACATATCATTGAGTAGTTCCGGTGGCCATCTGTGTACTTCATTATCAGTTCCACTTTACCAAATGGTGCTTTTCGAGAGCAAATGCACGAGTTACTATAAAAAAAAATACCCAAATAGCTATAGGTGTGCCTATAATATTTGTAGAGTTCCCTCGATTTCTCCAAGATCCCATCATCACATCGTGACCAAAACCGACGAACTGAGAACCTCCTCCTTTTTTGAAGTCGGTTAAAAGATAAAGAGTTTCATTTATAAACGTTGCCAAAATGTTTAGTGACGTCCAAACGTCAAAACTGTATGGTCAAATATTTTTTAATCATTACAACTCTTTTAATTTTTAATCTGTTGAGACGTGTGAGAACCTCTATCATGAATAAAAACTTTTTGAAAAAGTAATTTGCACACGCTAAGTTGAACTTCACAGCTAAAGACACAGATGAATATAGACAGTTCAGTCCGCATTTTAGGTATGAAGCTACAAGTAAGCGGCGGGCCCGTCTTGTCGGGCCAATTCAGTGAGTATAACGTACTCAGAAGATCTAAGAGGTACGCGATAGAGAAGCAACTTCTAGGTGAATATAACTGTAGGTAATTAGCACTGTGCGACCTGAAATGCACTTTATTGTTGGGAAGCAAGAGTCGCTTTTCATTTAAATGATTTTGCAGAGTGAGGTTCGTTGTAAAAAAAAAAAATACGTAAGACCAAAATTATACAATAAAAATGTTTTGGTGTTTGGTGATTTCGACATTATTAGTAATTATTACCAAAATTTGCCAAATGTATGTACTAAAACTAGTGTTTATGTGCGTATATAATTAGGCTAATTACTAACAAATTGGATTTTATGACCTGTAAAATAAATTATTTGATTGGAAAGACCTAAACGTTTTAAATTGCATTTGGTACAATGTCACACGAGCATAGTAACGCGAGTTTTTTTTTAAAATGAATATGACAAACCATGTGGTGTTATATGCGAAAGAGGATTTTAACATCACTGTGTTTGCCATCTTTCAACGATCGTCAGAAACACAACGATGTGTTGAATTAATTTAGCGTTAAATGTGTTTAACGATATGGCATTCTTTCTTTCTTTCTTTTTCGTGTAGTTAGACTAATCCGGTGTCAGAGTTTTTATGCCGCCCACGGGCCTCCGACTAGACCTCCTTCTGCGAAGCGGTAATGCTTGCGAAGGAGGAGGCGGAACGCGTGAGGGAGAGGCAAATTTCGCGCCCTCACGCCCCCAACCGCCGCAGGAGGAGACGTCCAGGGCGTCGGGAATCGCAGGCCGATATCCGCCCACCGTAGGCGCGGGCTTGCGGACGGTGAGCAATGGGTAGCTCGCCGTCCGATAAGGAGCAGTCCCGGGTCGGCGGCGCGTTGTTTTCCACGCGCGCCTCAAAGAGATGTCAGCAGAATTGACGGGGTCCGTTAGGGCCGATGCCTGCCGGGGGTGCGAAGAAAACCGAAAGGGAGATCGTGGGCCCCTACGCACATGATTATTTCGGTATACTATGTACCATACAAGAAACGCATATCTATACACCGTAAGGACTATTTCTGCTTGCAGCGCTCGGCCGATATAGTAACGCTTACCTACGAAAAAATAAGGGTCGTGCACGGGATTTTGTTTTCTAACTGCTTAGATAGGTATGCGTTCGTTTCTTCCATAGTTTCTACTTACCCGCTAGAAACTGTGTTTTGCAACATTTCTGTCTCCATAAGTTCTGCGAACGCCTTCTGTGTTTCCTTGAAGGGGTCGAAGTCTAGGTCATCGTCGCCGTCGCCGGCCGCGCGACCTCCATTGCCTTCATTACCGCGTATATTGTTCATTCTGGAATAGTTTAGTTATGGATTAACACAAGATGAAATAGGAATTCTAGGGATAAATGGCAGATGGGATTAACAGTGAAACATTTTAATGACAGAGTGAAATAATTTCGTATCTAACGATGTATACGTGTTGTTGCCGACTTCTTTGCACAGACCCTTCTCGCCAGCTTGAACAGTAGGAAGCTATGACTCCTTGATGGGTCAGTAGAATTTGAATGCAGTATTAAGTTAATAAAAACGAGTCTGGCCACGCTAACTCTGCAATGGAATAAATGGGCAACCCCAAAAAGTTTTATATATCGTATACTTTTACATCAGTCAGTTTTGCCAGTTTCGGGGTTGTAAGTAGATCTAATGATTTTGATATTTTGCCTTTTGATTTTTGCATAACTTCTAAACAGCTTCCGAAAAGAACTTAAGAGATATCGTCGTTTTAATCACACGCGCCGAATATGCGCCTGACCACCCAGAAGAGGCTTGACAGATGCGCACAAATGCGCGTGGACGCCGCGACAGACAAGAGGATAATAGATTATGTGTAATAGACTATGTCGTACCTATGCTCTACCTCCATACGATGACAAAACTGTATCAAATCCACACTGCATCGTGCTAAAGTGACTATTCTTTACTAGAAATAAACCAAAATATAAACAAAATAACCTATCAGAAACAAAAAAGACAAACAAAGTATCAAATTCTTTTTTCGTAGGACAGGATGGTGTTGCCGTCTCATTTTCAAATTCCGGCGTTTTTTTTTACTTATGCGGGCTTAGCGAGGCCAGACTCTAGAAAAGCACAAATTCTAGTCCATTCGGAATAAATTGGGTCAAAAACTATCGTCAGATATACGATGGTGACTCGCCACTAAGATATGATACTCAAAAATTTTACTTTTTTCTTAATTGCGTAACATACATAAAATGACATTTGATCGCAATGGGTTTCATTTTGACAGTACACCCACGTTCATTGCGTTATTTACGTTGAGCAGACGAACTTTTCAAACTTATGAAGCAATGGATTAGCAATATCCTTCAAAACTCTCGAAAAAGTATGACGAAAATTTTGATTTTGTCTCTCAGGAAGATTATAAAAATATTGGACACGTTTTTTTTTTTTACGTAATAAAAAGATTACGGTGATACATCGAGTTAAAATGTACCATGACGTCACTTGTATGTAGATTTTATACTTACTTGTGACGTAGCGACCCAACTTTAATGCGTTCAATCTAAGTAATTTTTTTTATTAATATGATAAAGCAAAAAATATGTGTCTAATATTTTTTCATTTGACTGACGGACTAAATAGATCTTTTTTTTTTACCCATCGGTGTAGGTGTCAGTTTACAAGTATAACAGACGCTCATATAATTTTGTTGGTTTTATAATATTACCTTTGTTTGTGCTGCATCTCTAGGCTCTGCGCGCTGAGCATGTTCTGTGGGTAGTGTGCGTGGTCTAGGCGTCTATCGTCTGTGCCTCGCTGCAACTGTAGCCTCATCTGTTGTGCCTTGTGGAAGTCGGTGAAGAACTTGTCCATGTTTTCAGCTAGATACCGCACTTCGTTCTGTGGTACATTTAGAAATAAGTGTTAAAAACTTGGGAATAAATATGAAAATGAGATTTTTGATTGGCAGACCGCTGACGTATTGAGAAATTTGCGAAGCAAAAGTGAAAAAAGGGTCCTCGACCAGATTTAATTATTTGTGAAACATCGTGCGTTAATTTAGCAATAAGTTATTTTCTTGACACATTTATGAGTAAATAAGCCAAATTGTGAATAAATTAAATTAAAAACTTATGATACAGTAATAGTACTCACTGCCGATTGTGGTGTATCGAATCCGTTGACAAGGCCAGTTTGTTGCATCTGTTGTTGGTTCTGTTGCAGCAACTGTTGATTGTGCATCATGAACCCGCCCATCGAATTGCTCATCGAGTTGCTCATCGAATTGCCCATTGAGTTGCCCATCGAATTGCCCATTGAGTTGCCCATTGAGTTGCCCATTGAGTTGCCCATTGAGTTGCTCATTGAGTTGCCCGCCAGAGAACTCGCTGACATTGAACTACCGCCCATGGAATTGTCTACGCGCATACCGAACGGTGGAAGCATATTGGGATTTTGATGAAAATTAGCACCTGCACAAAGATTTTAACTATTACACGCGTAACCAACAACACAAGTGAAACATCGTGAAAAGATATACAGCGTTTTTTTATTCGTTGGCGAAACTCCAATGACACGATGGGTACCGGAACCAAAAAAAAAAAAAAAAAAAAAGTACAAAAAAATGTATTTGCAATCATACTTTCAAGTAAAACAAACAGTGATTATTACAGACTTGAAAATATGATTTTAGGAAATCACTTTTGAGTCTGTGAAGTTTCGCCAATTAATCAAAAAAAGCCCTTGTATAGAACCTTACCTAATATTTCACTAGCTGACTCGAGTCCTATACTAGATTGCATATAGTGTTTCGGCTCGACCATAACATTGTGTTGCCTCGCCAATAATTCGTTTTGTCTCATTAACATTTCACTTTGGCTGCGTTCCCTTAGCAAGAGTTCCTTTTGATCCATAAGGCCTTGATTAAGTTGGCTAATTTGTCTGTCGTTGGATAAATATGTGAGGGGATCTCTGTCTAGAAGCCCATAACCGTTAAGCATGGGGCTCTTGTGAATTTGGTGGAGGTGATCGAGGCCTGGGAGCAAGCGGCGTGGATTATGCTCTGGTTCGAGCAGACCGTGTTGCTCATCGTCCAATAAAGAGTGTGAAGAACTGTCTAGGAGAGAATGCTTTTCTAGCAACGAGTGCCTTTCTGACTCAAGCTCATCTAGTTCACTTGATAGGAAACTCTGTGAGTCGTTGTCAAACACTGAGCCGTGATTCGTCTGCGTGTTACTAAATTGTTTGGTATCTAATGTTTCGGTATCGTTATTATTATCATTATTAATACTATTGCTAGATTTCTGTTTAGTTTTGTCAGTTTTACTTTTCTTGCTACTTTGGCCGTTTGTGCTACTTGATTCCTTGCTTCTTTTGACGGTGCTGTCTGTGTGTGTGTCTTTACTCTGTTTTGTTTGAGCTTGTTGTTGTAGCTGTTGCGTGGGACTGGAAGAATCTGATGTGCCGTTTTCTTGTGACTTAACTGGAAATATAAGAAGGCACTATTTTACTTTTTCAATTTCAATTAAAATAGTAAGCAGATTAAAGTAATTTGTAACCGAGTGGATACGGTAAAGGAGCGAAGACCAAGGGAGTGCGTGATTGGTTGTTGATCTTGCAAAAACAATGTTATTTTTAAAATATGCGTTACGGCAATAAGCATTCCAGCGAAGCGATTTTAAATGTATCCGAATGTAACACCTTTGCTGCTGAAAAAAGGAGGAACTTTATGTCTTAAATTAATAATTGAATACTTTGATTATAAGGCCTGATTGTACCAACAACCACTAAGTACGTTCTATTTCTGTCTTTTGTTAGAAGTTGATAAAACACAATGATGTTGTTAAAAATGTTTTCACTCCTCTCGCTCAAAAAGTCCGTCATTGTACCAGCGCGGGGAAAAAATAGCATATCTTGCTCTAGGGGAAAAAGTAATTTCTTTTTAAATTTTGTCTGTAACCAACGAGCCTACAAAAACGAAAAGTCTTTATTCTAATGAAAAACTAGCTTTTTTCCCGCGGCTTCGATCGCGTGAAGTCAAGAATTATCCCATGGAAACGTTGTACCGCATACCGGGATAAAAAGTTTGCTAAAAAATTCTGATTGAACAAGTTGTATAATTTTTTTAATAAAAATAAACCATTTAATATTGTATTGGATTATTTTATTTTCTCGCAATCGTACTGAAAAGTAGAGTGTAACACACGGCGCTAAAACCCATTATAACTCGGTTTCTATTTACTAAAGCTCGGGAGTAAAACAACCTCGATAGAATGGGTTATTTTAGCCCCTCGTATAACAATCTACTATTTTTTGCGCTAAATGTTTTACGTGTGCAAGCGGGCCTGCAAGTCAAAATGCTTACAGGCATATATATATTTTTTAAATTATTTATAGTAACAGTACGCTACTCACCCGTAGAATGTTGTGGTTTGGGACTGGGCTGTTTTCTGGCAGGACTATCTAACGGCGGCGATGATCCGAGACTGGGCCACGCTTCCTTGCCGCTGCCATTGCTGCCCACTCCATTACTGCTTCCCGCACTGCTCGAACCACTGTTGCCGTTTATAGATTCTTTTTTATTAGATCTGTAAGCGATATCATGTATTCAACTATTTGTTTTGGGGTGTAGGTTTAACGCTAAGGGACGAGTTTTGTATGGAGTGGCTGGCTTTGGAAGGATACTTTAATTTATGGTAGTGAGAACGCGGCCTGTCTGATGGTAAGCAATTTTTTTGTCTGTGGCATACAATTAAACATGTAAAAAAGACCCTGTCTAATCCGTGAGGGTATTATTAAGTATCGTACTGAGAATCTATTTATGTGGTAATTAAGTTTTTTTTTTTCAATTAATAATTTTACCGGGTTTGTTGTTTATATGGGGCGCGGGCGCAGGCGATCGTCGTTTAGCAAGTGTCTACAAGTTATAATTCATGACAGGATTTAGGGTAATTTTGGTACAAAAAATGGTGAATTTTAATTAGCAATAACTTTTTTTTATTTTCAATAATATTATTAAGATTTTTTATAGCCTTTTGGTAATGTTATTGCAGTATGTGCTCCTTTCGGATAGGACAGGGTTTTTTTATGTACTGTATAGACATAATGCTATTCCTGAGGTATTACAGGTGCGCTGAAGAGGCAAAGCCGTTGTGTCTCATGTGCCCATTTCAAACCAGAACGCGGTAACGATGCTTGGCGGCAGTAATAGGTATGGTTATTTAATTTTACTATCACTATCAACTAATGGCTGAATGTAGGCGTTTCCCAAAAATACAGGGTCAAATTGAATTAGCTAGCAAAACTCCGCAGACTTGATGGGATCGATATCTTAACACGATAATACAAAAAAAAAAGATTTGATGATTTTTTTACTGTTTTACCAGTGATGTTACTTGAAGTATGAGTAAATTCTGTTTTTTTTTTTTCTCGTTTTATCGTGTTTAGATATCCATCACGTCTGTGAAGTTTATACAAAGAAAACTGATATTTCAAGTGACTATACTGTGGTTCAATCAACCTGCCTAGCCTTTTCCCAACTATGTTGAGGTCAGCTTCCAATCTAACCGGATGCAGCTGAATACCAGTATTTCATATGGAGCGACTGCCTATCTGACCTCCACAACCCAGTAACTGGATAATACGATACCCCTTAGTAAGACTGGTTGTCACACTTTTCGGTCTTCTGACGACCCGTAACAACTGTCAAAGATTCACGAATGACAGCCGGGACCAAAAGCTTAACGTACTTTCAGAGGCGCGGAGGAATCTTGATATGGAAACATGGTCACCCATCCACAGACCAACCCCGGCAAGCGTAGCTTAACCTGATGGATTGATCCGTGCGGCTGTTATTACTTAGCCACAAGCTCCGCAGGTAGCACTATACTACCTGCGGTTGATGACCCCTAAAACTCATCAAATTCATTTATTTTTGCTTTACCATGTTAACATGACGATACCTATCACTTGTGTAGTTTCGCTAGCTAATTCAATTTGACCCTATATGGAATTGCTAGTTTAGCGACTATGTTACGTCATCAGACAAGATAAAGCAGAACTTTGATAAATAACATTATGATGTAATGCCATTTATCATACATTTTACTTTCTATTTGTTTGTTATTTATCGTATTAGAATTTAGAGCGTCTCATATTGCTATTACGTAATACGTATTACGCCAAATTTGTCAAAGAGTAAGGAGAAATAAACTGTTATGTAAACCCACATTTAGCCAAAATGAAGTATTCAAAATGATCTACAAAAGGGTTCCCATGGGTGAGTATAAAAGGTATTTAGGGACATATTTTCAAATTCCCTGTTTGTGTTGCGATTTTTAAAACAGATTTTTTGCCTACCTGCCTTGCACGCGGAGCATGACCACGGAAGAATAGACAAAATGACAGATTGTGACTGTTTATCTGTAATTTTATCTATTCTTCCGTCGACAAAACCCGTTTCTATTGTGGTCATACTTAGCGTGCTGGGTATCGAGCCCCAGACCTCACTTATTATTTTTCTTTGATGAAACAGAGCCTCCATTTAATTTATTCTTTTCTCATTAATATTTATCCATTGTCTTGACGCTGAGGATTGAAAATTGAACCGTCCAATGCCTGCCACTCCATACAAACGAATCTAGCCCTTAAGGACGAATACAGCTAGTGTCTATATTTAAATATAAAAGTGTAGTGAAATAGTGCGTGAAAAATGATTTACAAGGTATAGTGGTATTTAAGGATCCCTGAAATAGTAAACTACTACATAATTATTACTGATTTTTCAGCTGTATGCGCCCGTTAAACCTTTCACTGAACGGTACTCACTTAGAAGAATTGACTATGTTTATATGAGACGATGTGACCACTGTAGTAGGTATAAAGGTCGATTGACTACCTGAAATTTTCAGAAAAAATAAATTAGAATTTTCTAGAACTTTCCGATGCATATTTTCTTTGAGGGCAATAATGATACGTACCATCTTTTGAACTGCTTTTTTCTGCATTCGTACTAGAATTACCTGTAAGTTAAATTTTGTTATGCTTTTAGTCGTGTGTATGTTTGCAGTTCTTTGTCAAAAATATGTTCCTAATATATTAGCAAGTATTTGCAAAACGGTATGTTGACACGGTCAACAAAAACGGTAGAATTATGGTAAACAAGTCTTGGTAACTGGTTTTTTGTTATGGTGTTAGAATATTAACCTATTATGACGTCATGCGAAGCTTATTTTATTGGTTAGTCCGCCTACGAGTTTGTACCGAAAGTTGTTTAGCACATGTATGCAAAATCTTTGCGATGGCATGTCTATTTTAAGTTTGATTTTAAAGGTCACTTTTGGCGTAAAAGGTTCGCGGCGGGTTTAAGTACAAATGCGCACACGCACTTGAGGCCAGCGCACGCATTGCTAAAGAAAAAATCTCATAATAAGGCACTGCTCAGCTAATAATAATGAAATTGTAATTTGGATTTTTTTTAATCGTGTTTCCATGCTTGTTTTTGCCAAGTACGATAGCATGCTCCGCAGATTTACATTACAGTGTCGAAAAATGCAATAGTTTTTCTCGCAAACTGTTGAACTGATCAATGAAAATATCATCTCTTCTAATATAAAGAAGCCCTGTTCTATAAAACCAGTCGCAAAAGACACAAGTTCCGTGACCTATGTCTTGCGAACAATAGTCCTTACATGACCCGTAGAGTGCCACTAGTTATCACACTATCAACGAAAGGCACTTACCTGAACTATTGTTGTGTTTGTCATCTGGTTTATCCCGCTGCGACTGTAGCAGTTGGTTGTGAAGCTTCCGCTCGTAGACCTGGTGCAGGCCCGCGTGCATCTCTTCCTTCGTGAACGACGCTTTCGGATCACCTGCAATTATACACCATTAACTTATTAAATAACGACATATCGACTACTACCGGGGTGTTGTGTTTCCGCTGCATCGGGTTAGACTGGAAGCCAACCTCAACATAGTTGGGAAAAGACTAGGCCCATGAGGACATCGACAACTGTGATTAAATCTTAGGCATACATAATCAGCTTATAATGTTCCCACTGCTGGGACACAGGCCTCCTCTCAGTGAGACGGAGTGGGCCGAAATCCACCACGCGGGCTCAGTGCGAGTTGGTAGATGTCACATATATTCGAATTTTCTGTTCTAGGATATGCCGGTTTCCTCACGATGTTTTCCTTCACCGTTTTGAGAGCAGTACTGGTGAAATAATTGACACAAAGGTCAGGGTTCCAACCTACGACCTACAACTAGAGTCGCGGCCGTTAACTCTTGGAAATTTGTGACGGACAAAATCCTTAGATTGAATACTGCCTTATTAACATTATAAATTGAGTATAACCAGTAACTTGAAAAAGATCACCTACCTAATAAAACATTAACGCAATCAAAAAAAGGAGGCCATAAGCCTGAATGACTTGAAAATGGGGGCATTACAAGACAGACCACTCCACTATGTGGTACACAAAGCCAGTCTTTGCATTGGTGAATGTTACTGGCTTAGCTAGGAAAAGCTTAATGCTTGGTTTTATACGATGGCTCTGGACCCAGTGACTCAGAATTTCGGACCCAGTCAGTAGGTTCAAGTAGACGAGATCGGCAGTAAGTCAGGCGTGGGAAGCTACTGGGCCCGAAAATAGACGGTTAGGTTAGTTAACTGAATTGACTTGAGGGCGCGTCGACGTGAAGTCAGCACTGAACTGGGTTGAATGTAGTGTCTACACGAGCCCAGCTGGTAGGCAGTGCTGGACTGACTCACTGAGGCTTGTTAAACCTGCCTTAAATAAATAAATTAAATAAAAATATTTTATTCTCAGGCCCATAGGGTGTTAGCATTACATCTTACTTAAAAACTATATTAGTAACATCATAATCACATGAAGGTTTAACAAGCTTTGTTGCCAACATGTAGCTTGGTAAACCTCCCGATTGTAGGCCCATCCAGCCTCTCTGCAAAAACCCTCAGAATGCTGTTGCTGCTCCCCCTCACTCGGGATATTACTGAGGCAACTTTCTTCTGCATTATCGCAAAGTAGTCGTCAGTTAAAGACTGGTATGCTAGAAGATATTTTACCGCAATCTTTTCATCATTGAACAGTAGCGTCCGGGATATGTTTTTTCGTCTTTCGGCCAGATCATTGATCACTTCTTCATGAGCTAAAGATGACCAAAGCCTTCTTCTTTTCGTGTGGTTAGTGACTAACCTGGTATCAGAGTTTTAAAGCCGCCTATGTACCTATGACTTGGCTTCACATGCCGTCGAGAAATATCCCAAAGGCATGCCACAAATACAAAACGGTCTTTATATTCAAAAATATCAACATTTACAGTACCTAGCTCGTGCAGATACATGCAGTCTGGCTTGGGACAGGGCTGGTTCTTCATAAAGTTGGCGCAATACTTGGTGGTGCCCAGCGAGCCCTTGAGGACCCGTCCGTCCAACGTCACGTTGTTGACGCCCTGGATCGCTCGCAGCGCGTCCGACGGCGACACGTACGTCACGTACGCTGACGCTGACGGACCCTGGAGAAGAAAATTTTCATTTTTTTGTTAATCTAGTTAGAAGTAAATCGTGTGTTCTGAATGCTGGGATTCACAAGCCTCCTCTCTGTGAGAGAAGGTAAGGTGTTCTTATTTTGAGATGTACTTAAGTATCCAACAGTTGAGCAACAAGCATTAATCTTTTCTTTGTAATATTTACCCTCATGCTTGTCATGTGGGCGGCCCATTTATTTTTAACCGACTTCAAAAAAAAAGAGGAAGTTTTCAGTTCGTCGGATTATTTTACCAAATCACTCGAAGACGGCTGGACCGATTTGAAAAATTATTTTTTTGTTTGAAAGGGTATACTTCCAAGTTGGTCTCATTGTCATTTGGCCACGATCTGATGATGGGATCTTGGAAAAATCCAGGGAACTCTTCAGATATTATAGGCACACCTATAGCGATTTGGGTATTTTTTATAGTAACTCGTGCTTTTGCTATCGGAAAGCACCATTTGGTAAAATGAAACTGATGAATTACAAAGCAACACACTAAAAAGTTGAAAAAAAATGTTTCTTACATCTACAAAAACCTGTCACTATGTAAGTGAAGATTTTGAATGAAAACCTTTTTTATAATGACTTAAATTGTATGATGTTTAATTACAAAATTCCTGTTTAGATTTCCTCTTGAAACTGTCGTAACTATCCCCCTGCAAGTCAAAGGCCTATTCCCATATATAAAGAGAACAAGTCAGGTGATTGGTTTGGTTCCAAAGCAAATGGATTTATTTCTTTTCGCCGGTGATAGTAAGAAACCCAAAGCGGTTGATACAATGATGGAAAGAAGTTCTTTATCGCGGCTTGTAAACTTTCAGAAATCGTCACGCTAAAAAGTGTTAATACTTGCGACTGGCTTCTTCTAATTCATAGAGAAAGAATGAGAGAGAGAGAGAAAGATAGAGGGAGAAAGAGAGAGAGAGAGATAGAGGGAGAGAGAGAGAGAGAGAGAGAGATAGAGGGAGAAAGAGAGAGAGAATATGGTCAAAATGAAAATCCAAGGTAGTGACTCTGAAATTTTTCAAATTTTTCATCATGGGTATCGTTTTCATGGTTTTCAAGGGTGCAAAAACTGATAGTGAGGTATAAATGAAAATTCTAAGTGACCGCAGCGAAGATTTTCAAAACAAGATGGCGGCTGCAAACATTTTGTTTTTGTTTGAAATACCGACCGCAAACGTCTTTTTAATAAAACCCAGTAACGTCATAAGACTCATGTCATGCAGTCTTGTCAAATACTTGAATGTTACTTGAGATACTTACCTCACAATAACCTCTCGACGCCATCTTTAGCCATCTTTTACAGGCCTTGTCTTTGCCGAAAATCTTTGAGCAGTTAGTATGTCTTAATATTTCTCACCTGTGACCCTGCATACGTGGTACTCTGGTTTATAACTACTTTGTGAATTTTGCCATATTTGCCGAAGTACTCTTGCCGTTTGAGGATCTGTAACAGTAAAGAGAACAAACTTTATTTCTTTTTATAGCAAGCAGTGATACTTATTTCAGTATGATAAGGCGCTTTTGGTTTCGTGAATGTTAAAACTGGAACTTTAATTCCTAATGGTTTGTTTGCCAATAAAATACATATATTACAAATGGTTATTATTCAAATGATGTTAGGTCGCTTCTGAGCAGCTTGTGGCTAAGTAATAACAAACGCACGAGTCGATCCATCAGATTAAGCTACGCTTGCCGGGGTTGGTCCGTGGATGGGTGACCATCGCAAAGTGCGTTAAGCCGTTGGTCCTGGCTGTCATTCGTGGATCTTTGACATTCGTCACGGTCGCCAGAAACCCGAAAGTCTGACAACCAGTCTTACCAAGGGGTATATATAGTATTACTGAGTTACAGGGTTGTGGAGGTCAGATAGGCAGTCGCTCCATGTAAAATCCTGGTATTCAGCTGCATCCGATTAGACTGGAAGCCGACCTCAACATCTTTGGGAAAAGGCTAGGCAGATTGATTGATTTTTAGTAGGTCGCTTCTCCATTGGCCCAATCGTTTGATGGGGAGAACCATAAATGTGAGAACCATAAATGACCAGTACCACACCAGTGACATTATCAGTTGTTGGCTCTGATAAGGATGATAGTTGTGAGACATGCCTCGGTGAGCACAAAGTTCACCATGGCCCACCTGCAGTTGGTGATTGATCACCAATGGACTATACTCGTCTACAATATCAGAGGCAAGGCAAGACAAAGCTAAAAAGTCTCATGCCCTTGTAATCATACCTGCACCCACAGCAACGCTGTTTTGCGGTAGAAATTCGTATACTGGGTCAATTAAAATTAGCTAGCAAAACTCATTAGACGTGACGGGAATCGATATCTAGAAACGCCAAAAAAGCAGTTTTTTTTTTTGTTCTACAACCATAGGTATGTCTTTGCATTACTGTATTACCGTGTGCGTAAAATGCGGTAGTGGGGCGCGTCATTTCAGAGTGGACAAGCTATACTTGAAATACGAATTGAGAAAATCAGTTTTCTTTTGTTTTATCATGTTTAGATGTCGATAGTATCGATACACATCACGTCTGTATAGTATACAAAAAAAAAGATTTTTTAAACTGATATTTCAAGTGACTTCACTAACAGCAGACGAAAAAAAAAAAAAAAACTCGTGAAATTAATATCATTTTTGTTTGATCATGTTAGATATCGATGTCCATCACGTCTGCCAAGTTTCGCTAGTTCATTTCATTTGACCCTGTATTGATTTAGTTCCCCGAACGAGTTCCTTCTGAAGGAGCTCTTTTACTAAAGCTTGCTTACTCTATTGTTATTCGTACATGTGTGACGTGTGCACTTACCTCTGGGTCTGCGAGGCGCACGGGCAGTCCTACCACGAACACGAGGTTGTTCTGGACGACACGCACGTTGGCTAGCGCGCGTCGTGACTCGAGCGTCTTGTTCCGCCGTTTCTGCTCGCGCGCCTTCTTCTCCGTCTTTATTGCTGCCACCTACACAATTATTAAGTTTAAACACTCCACTTTTGCCTCCAAACATGCATTGTTTAGCCTCTTTCCTCAACAGGTATTAGGCCACCGCTGCATAGTCAATTGACAATCAACTGACAACCAAGATTCCCCCCTCTGACTTATTGAACCAGTAATACTGATGAAAAAGACATTTTCTGCAACAACACAAATTCACAGAAACAGAAATAATGATTCATCATTGGTAGCAAATCAAGCAGTTCTAATACCAAACATTCCGTATATATTTATAATCTGTTCAAGAAGTATGTGATGAATATGTAAACAAATGAATTAATTTGTAGTGCTACTTATAAATTACGTGCTTTGATTTGATTAATTGAATACTTACCCGAAATTCTAAATAAACCTTTAAGTTTTCATTCGACAAGTTCAGATTGCAAAATTATGACGCGCGTCTTCAAATCGCGCGTCTAGATATCCTGATACTTACCTAACAACCGATCACATGCGCGAGCGTTAACGCAGCGCAGCGCTCAGTTAAAAAGTCTCTAGACGCAAGCGATCGCGCATTGACGCCTTGAAACCAAACTGACGAGTAGTGACGAGTACTCTCGCAACGGGCATTCGCGCTCGTCATCTGAACTCTCTTTAAATTTGATCGTGCGTTGACGCGCGTTACACGTCAACTTAGCCTTAATCGTTGATGATTTTTCAATTTAATAATGTTACTCAAACAATAATTGTTGGAAAAAGTGGTTAGATATAAAGATGAAACCTAAATGCACATAAACGTGTTACTAATTCCCTGGAGTGAGTGATTGCGTAAGAACTTAATCTGATCAGGGTTTGTCTACACTTTCATTAGATACTTTTGGAACAAACTATACAATCCAACTCTACCTACATGTATAACTACTAAAAATCGTAACAGTTTACCTGCTCTTGACTGAGCGGAGTGAAGTCTGCCGGGTTCTCCGGGTAGGCCTTTCGACAAGCCGGACATAGGCCGTTCTCGCCTTCCCGAATTCGATTCCAGCAAAACCGGCATATCTGTAATGGCAAATAACTTCTTTTAAACACAATGTAATGTCAATTATATTATCTAAGAATAATTTTGTACTGGTAGGTGCATTTCGTCCTTGTAACACAAAAATAATGTATTCACCAATCCTTTTACCAAGTAGTCCACATGAAAGTGCTGATAAACTTGAACATTCACTTCTAACACAACATCAAGCATTTGCCGTTTATAAATTTGTCGAACTGAACAACGAACAGAACCAAACATCGCTACGAAGAAAAAATATTTTTCGCGAAGATGTCCGACTTGACGGTCGCATGGCTGGGGTCGGAAAAAAGTTTGAAGCGAATTTACTGTCCTTTCGCTAGAATGCTCGCTAAAAAGCTCCCGTTTATTTTTCTGTAATGTAACATTAGAATGCTCATTACAAGTGAATGCTTAATTTTATCAGCATCTTAAGAAAAAGATTGTGTTTAGCCGCTGACTTTCTTGCCGGTTCGTCTTCATAGAAAACTACCAATGCAACCGTGCATCTAAGTTTTGACATTTCATAAACGTCCATGAAGATTTAAGTTGAAACTAGTTGCGCCCAACAGTTTCACCCGTATAAGTCTCGATCTCGTGGGAATATCGGGATAAAAAGAATCCTGTCCTAACCCAGGTCATGGTTTACCCATGTGCCAAATTTCATCCGTTCAGCCGTTTTAGCTTGAAAGCGTAACAAACATACAAACAATCAAATGTTTTCTCTTCATAATATTAGTTTAGATAAAATATTATGCATTTGAACGTTATTTTCAATGAATATGGCCTTCTGATCAGCTTTATGTAAAGAGGCTGATATGGTTTGCATTAAAATGATCAAATATCCAATTATCAACTATCCAATAGTGACGATACTTAATTGTGCGTCCAGGGTACTCTATATATGAGCAATGGGTAGCTCACCGTCCGATAAGGACCAAGCCCGGGTCGACGGCGCGTTGTGTTCCACGCGCGCCTCAAAGAGACGTCAGCAGAATTGGCGGGGTCCGCTAGGGCCGATGCCTGCCGGGATTGCGAAGAAAACCGAAAGGGAGATCGCGGCCCCGGCAACAGGGCAACCGAAGGAACACGGGTTGGTTTTTAGTCAGTAAGAGTCTGACACGCCCTCCTGCTCCGCCCAGAGCGGAAGAAGATATTTGAAGATGTCCCACCCAAAAAAAAAGGGGTACTCTATGTAGTCACTAAGGTTGCGGGCACGAAACAGGGAGGAGCGATGGTCGAGCGGGTCGGTGGTGACTAGATTGTTCCATTGCCACCGCCCCCTCTGCCATTGCTCCTCGCCGCTGATTTCATGCCCGCAGTCTAACACTTTGCTAACCATAAGTCCAGCGTACTCTGGATAGTCACTAACACTTTGCTAAATGGATAATATATTTATTATCACTGCATGACCTACTCTTATAGATCGAGCTTACTTATACAAGAGAATCCGGCTCGAAGGACCAGTAGGTTGGAAGATAGTCAAATGATGATGTTGCCTTTACGATCAAATTAGTGTATTGATCTTTGGTCCATCCAAAGGTTGAATAATATAAAGAAGCGAGGGAGCCCACGCGATGACCGCTAATCGTGTTTATTTATGTACTGATTGTTCAACTAAAATGAATTGATGGAGTAAAGTAAAAATGCTGATTCGTCAGTAGTCTATGGTTTACCGTACAAGAGGCTGATAAGGTTGAGTTTATGGTTATTCCAACAGAACAGACACACTTTGGTAAACCTGCATTTCTATGTACCCAATACTTGTTGTCCACATTTGTTTATTTAACCTTATCGCTATCACCTTATCAGAGAGATAAATCGACAGGAACTTTTTCAATAGTAAACGAAAAAAATGTTTAAAAGTCGTCTCCACGGAAAAGGTCAAAATGTCAATGAGTTGCGAAATTGCATTGTTTTACTCCGATAAATAAATTAAAATTAGTATAGTTGGGGTTTTCAATAGGATGTTCTCAGTAGCAGCCCAGTCTTAGTAACTAAATAAATATTTGCCCGTCACTAGCTTCTGCCCGCGACTTCGCGTGGATGTGGTATAATATACTCATAGTATTCAAAGCAATGGCACGTAAAATTTAATCGGAGAGGCAACCGGATAGCGAGTGGTAATCTGGGTCTTGAAGTGATACTGAACCCCCCGTACCGTCCGAATGGACCCCAAATGGACGGGGGCGGAGATATGGGGGATGGGGGCCAAAGATTGACTTATCATTTATTTCAAATAGGCCCTTATATGGCACTTTTGAACGTCAGAATTTACAAAATAATAGAATTGATTCCAGTCGCCCCTTCCAAAAGGTACTTTTCGTATGGAGAAGAATGGGCAAGAAACTCCACCGTTACTCTTTTAAAATGTTTAACAATAGTTTGTATAGGTACCTAAATTAGTTAATTATTCAAGTATTATGTGCAAGGAATTTGTGTGTATCAATGCCATTTGGTTTTGATAAAATTCGCCCTCATTTTCGGTGATAAATCGTAAGGAGTTTCAAGAATTATATACACCGTATGACATTATTTTAACTATAACGATGTTGGGGGGTGGCAACCGGATTTTCGCGTTCTTTCTACCTTTTTGTCTTTTTTTCGGGTCATAAGGGTCGTAGCCAGATCTTAAGTAGCCTTTATTCTTCCTCAAGAACTAGGCTATCAAATGCAAAAAGAATTAAGTAATTAATATCTATCAAAATCCGACTGGCAGTTCCAGATTAGAGCGTTCAAACAAACTCATCAGTTTTTTTTTTCTAAATATTTATATAGGTAGGCTCGTCCTCGTATTAAATGCGATTTCGTGTTATGTTAGTACAGTTATTGTGCAGTCATCAACGAATTTTGTATAGAAATGGTAACAATGCCATTTGAGTGTATTTGGATCTAAACATACACACATTCTTAACAAATGTATGTGAATGGGTACAAAGAAACAAGTAAGGTACATTGAGAGGATGAGTTTGATGTTTTACTATACAGGTGGCAGGGACATCGACGCCCAACCTGTTACCATGAATTCTGGAACAACTGCGACGAAATTTTACGTCGGTTATTTTAAAAAAAATTGCTGTTCCATACAATTTGACCGCGTAGGTATTGCACTTTTGTAGGAAACAGCTGTTTTTTTTTTAATAACTAAGGAAAAATTTCTATGCACATTCAATTTAAAAAAAATGAACGGATGTTTGACATCAGTTTACCATCATTCATTGCATTATTTACATTGTTAAGAAGATTTTTTTTTCGAACATATGAAGCAATGGATTAGCAATATCCTTCAAAATGTTTCAGATTGTGATTAATCGTGTTTTAAGTAATTAGGGTGTAACACGTTATGTCGATCCAAATGTTAGTGCATTGTCGACACAATCCGATTACTTTTCACTGTTGAAATTATCCTCTAAATGTTTGTTTACACTTTTTTTATCAATTTGATATACATGCACTTAATTTTAATCAAATTTTGTATAACATAAACTACTGAAACGTAGATTGATAAGGAATGATGGGTATCATTGCTTATCAATGAAAATAAATACTAGGGATTTATGAATTTACAAACTAGCTACTCGCCCCTGTTTTGCATGGTTTTTACAACTTGACAAAACATGATGTTTAGGTCAAAATTAATGTATTCTACCTACACATAAAATTTCCGGAATAAATTCCCAAAAATTATGTTTAAAACTGCATCAAAATCAGTTGCGTAGTTTAGATGAACAAAAAAACGCCTTCAATTTATAATATAGGTATTTAAATAATAAAGCGTCAATCAAGTTTTTTTTTTACTACATAAATACCTACTGGTGACCTCAGCAATAATAATCTTGGGGCAGGTCGAAAAACTTAAGTTCTTGTTTATAAAAACCGACCAAGTGCGTGTCGGACTACGCACAATGAAGAGTTCCGTAGTTGAGTTCCATGAATTTATCACCAATACAAACTTAACATTGTAATTGAAATACATGTTCTTCCATAGATTCCAACTGCAAATGTAAATTTGTACGCACAATATTGAGAGATTTACCATGTTATTTTAAAAGCATAGACTTCTTATAGGTTTTCCTGTAATCTATGAATAAAGAACCATTCTACGTATTTTTTTCAAAAATGTTGGCCTAGTAGTTTCGGAGATAAGTGGTCAATTTTCATCGATTTTCTTAAATATCTTGAAAAGTATTTATTTTAAAATTATATAAAAAATATATTTGAGATCCTCGCAAGTTGATATATCACACGTAGACAGACAGACACACGAGTGATCCTATAAGAGTTCCGTTTTTCCTTTTGAGGTACGGAACCCTAAAAACGCTTTATAAATGCGTACTATATGCAACTTTTAGTATGGCAATGACTATATCTCAACAAAGGTCACTTGATCTTTAAACAACTCAGGAAACAGTAGGTAAAAGGGCAGAGGTTTATTTTTTTATATTAAATTAATGTGTCTTGCATATTCCTAGCAATCTGGATTTTCACAAAGTGCGTATTTTTTTGACGTCTGACAGTTATTCCAGAAAAAAAATCTGTGTAAAATTGAAAATACCTATACTGGGTTTGTCGAATTCGCCCTTAATAGACAACAGTCGGGTATTGAACTCACGACCTCTTGCTCCTGCTCCGAGTCTTAACCATTTAGCTATAGCCGCATTTTAAAGTAGTGCTCTGATGACGTCATGGAAATCAGGTTGTCTTGGATTAGTTCGCGACCACTTTCTCACCTGATAAGCGATGTTGCGGTCTACAGGGTCAGATTAAATTAGCTAGCGAAACTGTGCAGACGTGATGGGTATCGTATAGATATAAAACACGTCAAAAACATATATTTTTTGTCGACGTTTAAGATTTTTTTTTGTTCTATTAAGTTTTGATATCGATACCCATCACTTTTGTGGAAGTTTACACAAAGAAAACTGATATTTCAAGAATCTCTGATTCTCTTCTATAAAAAACATTCAATTTTTTTATTTTTTGTTTGTTTGAACATGTTTAGATATCGACATGGTCAGATAGGCAGTCGCTCCATGTAAAATACTGTTATTCAGCTGCATCCAGTTAGCCTGGAAGCCGACCCCAACATAGTCGGTAAAAGGCCCTTAGGCAGATGGTGATGATGTTTAGATAATATCGATAACCATCCCATCACGCCTGCGCAGTTTTGTTAGCTAATTCAATTTGACCCTGTATACGATGGTGCACGTTTGCATAGACGTGAGCTATTCACTCAAGACTTTCAGGACTCCCATATAATCTGGGAGTATTCAAATCAATTTACTGAGACAAGTTACTGAAATAAATAACTACAGTTGTTAAAAAACTGCGTTTTTTTTTCATCATGCTTATTCTATGCTAGGATCTTTATATTGTTATAAATGCGAATGTGAGTTTGTTTGTTTGTTACGTTTTCACGACTAAACGGCAGAACCGATTTTGATGAAAATTGGTATGGGGATACTTTGAACCCTGGGGAAGGAAATAGGCTTCTTTTTATAATGCGGGCGGAAGCTAGTGAAGAATAATATTGTTGTTATTTTTTTTTATGAATACTAGTGACCTGCTCTTGCTTCGCACAGGTACAATTTACTAATAATGGCTAAATTATTATTTAGATGAACCTTCTGTAATAAATGCTCTGATTGTGAAAACGGCATCAAAATCCATTGTGTAGTTTAGAAGATATGACCGGTCACACTGACAGACACAAAATCGAATTTGTTTTATACTAAATATAATAAATAATATATTATGTAAAACTGTGTACATACTTGATATCCACATGTGCACGGGTAGAAGTGGAGATCGTCCACCTCCAAGGGTTCCATACACAGGGGACATTCCACCTGGAAGTAAGAGGTTTTGTGTTAAATACAGCTGTTTGAAAAATTATTAAATTAATAATTCTAATTATTTCTTAATTAATTGTTTTGACATAATATTCACCGTCACAATAGTCATTATATAACTATTGCAGAATTTTTTTTACTTAATAATGATTATTATTTCTTTGTTCTATCAGATTTGTAAAAGCAAAACATATTATGTCAATGAACTGCTTGCATATTTTATTTTCGAAGAAAAAAAATCAGAAGTTATGTTTTCCTCATTTTTCATTAAATTTAGAAGTTTTTGTGTCACATTTACCCATTATTAATTTAAATATAAAATTTCTAGCCGGACTTTCGTCACAAATACAAAAAAAAAATGCAAAAATATTTTTAATTTCCCATCATTGAATCTGAAAGGCTGGACCTTACACTGATGGATAAGCCCATAAGTTGTTGCGTAGTGCAAGCTTTATTGAATGGCCTAAAAAAATATATATAATTTTAAAGGATTAACCTGCTCTTCTCCACTCTGGTTCAACACTGACATCCTAGCCCCAAGAGCTAATGGTTCTGCACCCTCCTGTAAATGGCGAGCGATCTTCAGTATACACTAGACAATATTCTACTGCAACCTGAAAAAAAAACATTATAAGGATCAGGTCAAGAAGTTTGTATACTGTACAAATATAATAAGGGGTTTTAAGGCTTTTGTGCAAGTATAATATAAAGGATGGTAGCATGGTCTTGCGGTAGAAATAAATTTTAATAATGGTCGATTCCTATAATTTACAGACCCTTGTCGATTAATATTAAGACTTGTATCTTTACCAATAATGAAGCAAAGACCTCATAGCTTTGCATAGTAGATCCTCCTATTTGGATGTAGCTATCACAGGTAAAATTAGTTTACGAATCTATTTACATGCCCAGTTTGGCAATAAAAATGCTACCATTGGTAACTATAACGATTCGTTTTTGTTTAAACGAACCGAGCATAAGAAACTGTTTCACTGATAAGAGTATTGTTTTTATTTATTTGTTAAACGGAATTCTGGTATAAAAATCTTTGGGCTGAATTATAAGCGGTAGAACTCATTTGAATGCAGCTACTTATGCATACAACGAAAATTTGGTTTCCTTAAAGCTGTGGCTGGTAGACAACCATGTTATTTTAAGAAACTAGTCCGTGTTTATGAGGCTGGTTAATTATTTGTAAGTTTTGCAACACTAATGACTTTATAATTAATTAATTACTATCTTAATCACATAGGATTAAAACATTTAAATTATAAGATCATTTAAAAAGAGAAAGTTTCAAATGTTATTTATTTAAATTTGCAATTTTTTAAGTTCATATTGCCGTTAAAAAATAAATCTGTAGACACGTCTCCTTGCTATCGATTGTATTAAATAAATTTATCGAATATCATTCTGTATTGAATAGATTACGATAAAATGGAGATTATAATTTTGCAGTTTCTATGACATTTTTGGAAGTCATATATACTTTGATTATAAGTACTTATAATCAAAATAAATATTTATGCGGAGTTTTATCTTTATTTGTAGGCATAATTAGATGAATAGGCATAATCGTATGCTACACTGATAGTTTAAAAAAACCGAATCTATTTTGCATAGCGAAACGATGATTTCCGAAGACGTCACAAAATATAAACGTAAAAAAAAGTATATAAAAAAAAACAAGTTTAGAAAAATAATATGTGTGAACGGCAGGAATGCATAATGCCTCATTAAATGCAGAACGTAGTTGATAAGAGACAGGCAATGATCGACCGGGATGATGAGCATTATGCAAGCTTGTATTAGAAAGGCAAATTTGCACTGAGGTCAACACATTTTATTTTTTATATACCATTGTATCAACATACTAGAGATCAAATTTACGTTTGTTGCTTCCGAATTTACGATTTGCTACGCTAGTGTAAACAAAGCTTTATAAGCAGTCTACGAAATTGGCGTAAAGAAACCGCAACATTGAAATTCCACCGGAATCGGAAAATCATTTGCATGCATATTTTCGCGCTCCTTGAGTCTAGCTCGCATTTATCAGTGATGCGCAAGCGCCACTCGAGACGCGAAGCTAGTTTATACTTTATACATTACAAAACTGATTTAGTGAAAGGTGACTAGCCCATCTTTTATGACCACCATTGATTCCCACAGTTTACTCTCACCTTGCGCAAGCCGTAATTTATCATTTTTAAGCTCTTTTTTGGTAACAAAATATAATCTGTTTGCATTTTTTATTTTAATCTAATAATAGATGTTTTGTAAACTAGCTAAAGCATATCTAAACATAAAAATATAATCTATAATGAAACATATTAATTTCTTTCCCAAGAAGTTGGTACTACTCAGTACATTAATCATTGTCATGAAATATTACATTTAAAGTGACTTGACTAAATAACTAAGTATATTAATACAACAATAATGTACTGACATAATTTTTAGGATATTAAAATATACCGTATTTAGACTATACAAATATTAGTGTTATATAAGTTGATGACCTAAAAAAATTATTGAAAGAAATTAAACAAAAATAAATCTATAAAAATTGTGGTAGTCACGCAAGTTTCATTCTACCTCCAGCCTGGTCTACCAATAAAATACAAGACGAAAATGTGTCCCCATGCTTTTAACAAACACTTATCAATTAATTTAGTGTTTATTAAAAATCATAAACATCTCCATTATTATGCAAACACTTTATCGCAAATCGTAACTGATATGAGCGAGATATGTCGATAAAACGCGCGCCCGAATTAAGAAACGATAAAATAACGTATCTAACTAAACCATGAGTAAAATGCAAGTTTATTATTATTTATTATCTGTTAGCTTGTCTCCTGTTCACCAAATTAATTGTAGTGGATATTAGTCAATGTTGACCTATTAAATAATACGTCAATATTTGTGTAAGATATCTACCACAAAACGGGGTTTTACCCTAAAGTTGATTTATAATGGAAGTCTGTTACTCATCAACCACAAAAAACGCAACATCAAAAGGAATAAAATTATTGCAAGAAATTCTAATCAATTATTAATTTAGTACAACAATTAGCTGATATTATTAATTTAATAATAATGGTTAATTGCTGTTTTTCTCCTTCTTTTCGTGCGGCTAGTGATTAACCTGGTGTCAGAGTTTTAAAGCCACCCATGGCCATAATTGCTGTACTAAATATGTATTAATAAATTAATATATAATATATTAATCATTTATTTTCAGGCAACTACAGAAATGCTGTTTGTGTCACATTATGTTGTTCTGTAACAATGCAACTCAAAAAAATTGTCCAGTGTGAAGGATGCCAGACCAGGGTATTAGAGTAAATATTACAAAAGCAACCCCATAGGTCCAATAAAGGATGCTGTTGCCTATCAGGAATCCTATAAGAAGCAGAAAGCAGTTACACTAGTGATAATGCTATGCAATACCAAAGTGGTTTGCCGCACAGCATCATCACCACCAACAAATATGGATCTCTTGACCTCAACCTGGCCTGGTGGGCAAGTGGTCATCACAATTAATTATGTCTCCTTTTGAATAAAACAAATCAATGGTTTATGAAAACCTAACTATCAATAACAAGTTGTTGTAAAAGTTGTTTTTCCAACATGGTTTGTTATTGAAAACCTGCTGAACAAACAAACAATAAACTGTATTTATTTCCTTTTGAAATCAGTTACTATTTTAGTCTTAATTTACATATCTAAATATATTTTTTGGATAAGTATTGTTTTAATACAGCATTCAGAAATCTTTGTTGAAAATGCCACAGATTTATACTTCTGCTATTCATGTTTTATAAAGTGTAAACCTAGACTGTTCCTAACAATAAACTGTTTTTTTTTTACAATTATCTTGTACCACATATAAAACAGATTGTAAGGCAACTTTTACTTGTAATTTTAAAACCAATGCAAAAACAAAATCCTAGCTAATAAAAGCTAGCCTATAGTTTTGCAGCATGGTGACATCCAAGGTTGCAACGAGTATGAGTTTGACACCATTTACGGTAGCTACAATAACATTGATTGCCTCTCTATTCAAAATAATATTTCTGGAATTAGAATGAAAATTATGTTAGATTATAATTTGTAAACTTATTAGGTAGTTTGGTATTTAGCAGATAATCTTTTCAAACATCGCTTTGCTAAAGAAAACAGTTGTTTTCATGCTTTTACATAGGTGAACTAATCACTCAGAAGAATATAATGTACTATTAGGTAAATAAAGATATTTCCTCAAAAAGACTGCACGATATATCAATACTGTATAATTTACAGGTTTTCCTGTTGGATTAGCAAAACAATCTTTGTATTATTATGGTTTTAATATAAACTAAAAAAGTTAGGTAGGTATATTTGAAAATATTTTAAATCAGATAACCTTGAAAAGCTACGCATTCAACGGTTATAATAGTTAACTTTACGAGCGTTTTATTTGACAACAAAAAGTTCCATATTTCATAACTTGATGAAAGATATTCATGCGTAATAATAAAAATAAGTATTGGCAACTATTGCACTACTATGATAACTTATTGAGACATTTTATGTAAATGTCCTGTCAGTGACCAGTTTCTTTGTTATTGATTACAACATTTACATACAGAACCTTTAAATTACATACAAATATTGTGTTCACCTACTTTGACTATATCAAACACCAAACTACATCGTCTTCACAGTCATGATCTGACAAAGATTATGTCTGGACTTTGACCTCTGAGTTTGATTCGGCTTTTTTTCTCAGAGTAGTCAGATGGGAAACACCATCCTCATCTAGTTTTTAAAATATGATTGACGTGTAAAAGTATGTGTACAAACCTACTTACAGAAATAAAATCATTTATCATTTGCAATATTTGTTACTTATAAGGATATGTTTAAGAGTATTTTTCCAAATATCTCTCATGTTTAATTTGAAAGTTTAGTATGATTGTAAATGAAATTGATTTGTTTTGAATATGAAAACAAAGAACTTGTTGTAATGGACATGCTTTTCTTTGAGCTGATTTGAATAGTAAACAATTGTAATACTTAAAATGACTAAATACACAATGAGGATAGAAATGAGTAGGCCAAGATAAAGCCACCTCATCAACCCTACAAGATTATCCTGAAATGTAGAAAAGAATGTTAATCAAGCAATCTATCTAATATAAGATCCGTATTTTTATTTTTTATTAATAAAAAGCTGTTTTTATCCATACGGATATGCCAACCCCATCGTACCTTAGGTAATACGGGCTGGTATCCGCAACTCCACTGTAAATTATCAACTATTTATCTTTGATGTAAGTAACTATATGTATACTGTAACAAAAATTAAATCATTTGATGACAAGATCCATATTAACTTTGTGGTGTGTTGATACAATAAAGATTGATGACAATACCACAAACCACAAGACACTTCCACTTTTTATGAAGTTATTTTATTAAGAGAAGTTGTATCCATATGGCTTAGGGTGCGTTTCCAAGGAAGCGGAGACGAGTTTTGCTGAGCAGAGATATGAAGGAATTGTCCAATCATTGGCAAGACGAGAGACGCAATTAGGATTTCAACCATTGTGTTTGTTGATTCCTGCAGGACCCCGCTCAGCTATGCTCGTCTCTGCTTCAGTGGAACACTTATCTTTATGCTGTGAATCTACCTACTTTTAGATTCTTTAACTACAAATTTGTTTATAAGAAACCTTATTCTAGCAGAGATTCCCAAATAAAATAGTAAACATGTTAAAATCTTACACCTATTACATAGTAAACCAATGACCTATTTAGTAAGATTGTGTAAGTGGGTATTGCATTATAATAAACCCACTTAGAAGTTTATTATCAACTGTGGGAATGCCATTACAGAATTAGAGAAAGATAAAGAACAGATACTTAGAAATTATCCAGTTTGTGTCTCTCTACCTGTCAACAAGATATGTTTATAATAAAGCCTTTTGTTGTTGATTAAGTGATTCATATATTATAGGATATGAACAAAAGACTTGTACACTTTAAGAATTTAGCAAAAACAGTAAGATCTACCTAAAAACCGAATGAAAACATTGAATGGGCAGTTGAAAATTGTTTATCTACAATCAGTTGTAATTCTATAAATAATGTTTTATTCAGGTAAACAGTGAAAATATGTATTCAGCACTAAGTTGGGGCGATAAATGGATCGCAACAATGACTCAACCCAGTTGACAAGTTCACAATTTGACATTTTACCTAAGAAAAAACAATTCAATCTACTGCTTTCGTAAGCGTCTTGTAACCACTTTGAACACTCAATCGTCAAAATATTTTTGAAAATAATACGTTTACAAGCTCACAACACAGTTTACGTTGCATATTATGTACCTACTCTCGTAACTAGATGTACGTCGGTCAGCTGCCATTCAAAAGAATATGTGGCAAAAGTCAAACTTTCATTTCGTACAAGGATACACTAAAAATACATTAAAAACACTCAATATACAACCACTTACGCGTAGGAATATGCAATCTTTACTTTCATTACACGATTCCATTTTAGGAGAAAAAAATTAAAATCGATGTTTACCTTACGTCTCCTCTCAATGCAAATCTTTTCTATTGCAGAACGAGACTGCTAACCCTTCCGCTAGAGTCGACGATGAATCCTTTCCAACGGACCTACAATGCGGTTCACGAATCAATTTAAAATAAAATGCAAAGCTGAAATAAATACAACTGTCCCGAAGATATTTTCTGCGAGTTACTATACATTTGTTTTATGAAATGGCCTAATCTTTTACAAGATTCCGTTCTGTATTTCCATAGACAAATTCATAAACTTTTTAATTTCGAATAATGAATGAGTAATTTTCCACTTTTGTCAAGGATGCTACTTTCTCTCTTACAAAATATTTTTTAATATATATTTTTATCAAAAATCATACTTGAAATGTGTGAGAAATATTTTATAAATAACATGAATCATAAAAAAAAATTGAAATGAACAAAGGGTCATTTAGCAACATTTTAAGCGATACAAGATACATTACGCTGTTTAAAAATTTTGATTGGTTGAAATATGAAAACCATAAATTACTTTCAATTTTGAACCAATCATAGCGTCTAAATGTTTTGTTGACGTCGCCATTACAGTGAGCCATCGAGATATTCTGTAGCCACCTATGAGCAATCAGATCACATTATTTCATTTTTATTATATTGAAATTTTATAAAGTTAATTAAAAATTTAATAATTTTAAATCCTAATTTAAAAAAAAACCAAATAAAATTAACTTCACAACCACAGAAAACGTTGACAGGAATGGCCATAGAACGATTTATAATCTGTGCCTCACTGTGTTTCTGATTCTGGCATTCTTCCGTCACAACCGGGTTACGATAAAAATGCGGGAAATTCAAAGTTAGATAATAAACTTTAAATGAAGTAAAAGTGCCTTTGTATTTTATGGAGTATTAAGCAATATGTAATTGAGCACGAATCGAATAGAATATTGTTTATTGCTGCTGTAGGTGGTTAATATTGAATGGATTGGCATCTATGGCTCAATAGGTTAGTTAGTCTGTCTACACATACATGTGTTGATTTGCTCAGTACTAGTATATCTATTACTTATCCCTTCCCAGTCTTCCCACTAAACGACTGGAGTATAGTATGATATATATTATTTTAATATACAATAACACAAAAATTATAGTAACCGGAGAACATTGATATTTATAATACCAACAACACCAAGCAAAATCTGTAGGGATCCTATGGAAATCGTCTATTACAGAATCTTGATATAATCATAACCGCCATAGCTCAACAACACACTCTCACCAAAACTAGACCCCGGTATAAAATCAAACTAGACGAAGAGGTAGTCACCGTAGAGATGAAAAACACAGATTGGTCGAACGTCTAAACTACCAATTGCACTAACTCCTCTGATAACTCAATAAATGAAAATATTTCCAGCTCAACCGCTAAAACTCACGTAGAATTATCACCGTCAGTCGAAGTCAACAAGGGCGTCACCAAGGGAGAGCAAAGAGGACAGCTGCCCCCCCCCTAGAGATAAAAAAATTAAGTAAATACAAGGCATTTTAACGTAAAGAAACTACATACTTATCTATAAAGCCAATTTTGTTTATTTAGACGACTTTTATTTGGTTTTTAAAGTTCCATATCTCCTAAACGGGGTCTAATCCGGGGTCCAAAGACGTAGGTACCCAACTAGCAAAAAAGTCCTACAATGAAAATTATAGAACTGCCAAGACTAATAAAACTCTTGAACTAGCACTGGTAAAGACTTCCATTCATTTAATAACATTCCACTAGCTTTGATATAATCAAGATCACTTGTTCTTATAACTTAGGCTTATAGAACAATACAGGATTACGTTATAAGTGTTGTAATACTCAAGATCACTTGATCTTATGACTAAGGTTTATAGTTCACTACAAGATTAGGTTAAAAGACAGTTTTAGGACATAAGTGCATGTAGCAATACTAATAGTCTTTGTAAAATTTCTGCTCCTGTAGTAGCATTTAGTAAGAGTAACTATAAGATTTAATGACATACTTAAGGGAGAACTTAATAAGTTCGTAAAAATATAGTCTTGATCAGAAATATTATAAGAGTAAAAGCACTAAATTAGAGAGCTATGAGATTAATGTAACTTAATATTAACATGGAGGTAAATAATCTTATTAAAATAGAAAAAAGCGCTATTATACTTATAATAGCCTTAACACGCTCTTAGTCAAAATTATTTTTAAATATGGCGAATATTACATAAATTAGATTGTTATAAATTTAGTGCAACGTTAAATTTTTAGAGGCGCTTTGAAAATTTATATATAAACATAGCATATTTTGATATTGAATATTATTTCCCAGTGATTTCACACCCTATATTCACATTCTCACATACTATGCTACCATAAATAGTAATAAGTCACACTTATGATAAAAAATATTTGACTTTAACGATCAGTCATGAAGCAAACACTAAACAGAAACACATAATTCAAGTTTTGAAAAATATAGGTAATTATAACCAACAACGAAGTACATTACTAGTACATTATAAACAAGATTTATTTGGTAAGGAGCTTGTATCAGACGCTTATAAAAGTTATCATACTTATAAAGCTTGTGTGTCTATACTTATAAGACTCGTTATACTTCTCTAATGCTATTACAAGTACATCATATGAATTAATAACATTCTATAAGTTGATTATACAATTGTTATAAAAACAAAATACTCCTATAAGTGTGCCCAAATCCAGGGTTGTAGCAAGCTATAAGTATCTTATAAGCGTTACAAAAATAGTCTTGTAGATATTTATAAGCACATATTTTGCTAGTTGGGTGATATTCGTATCTATGTACTGGTGGTAAGCCCAGTCATAATACCTATTAAGGCTCTTTCAAACAGGCGCGACACGCGACGCGACACAAAGACACCGCTCGTCGCGCGACGAGCGGTGTCTTTGTGTCGCGTCGCGTGTCGCGCCTGTTTGAAAGAGCCTTTATGTTTCAGCTCTAGCAGCTGTTAGTGTGTATGTATGTTGGAAATATATCACAGATCTAAAATTACGCGTAAAAAATAATTATGGTTGACGACAACGCGGGCGCAGCGGTAGGAGACAATGACCTTTTCCTCAGCTATTAGGTATGTAATCCCGGTAGTACGTTCCCGTGGGATATTTTGCGACATCCACGCGGGCGAAGCCGCGGGCACAGATAATATAATACCCGCGGGTAAAAGCTATTTTAATATAAAACGTACGTACGTAAACACAATCCCCTACACTGTCGCTCAGCGTTCTTTTTACGTGATGACAACTATACTTTCCGTTGACGTAGAATCATGTTTGGCAGGAAGCAAGGTCTCACAGCACAAGTAAAGGAAAAAGTCCAAAAATCGTACATAGTAATTTCATAAAAAAAAATTTGCATTATAAACATTTGCATTTGGAGAATTGACCGTGACGTATATCGATGTACGGGAGAACATGTTTTTCAACAACAAAGTTAAGTTTGTTTTTGTAATATATTCATCCTAACTACGGAACCCTTCTTTGTGCGTGGTCAGACACGCACTTGGCCGCTTTTATTTAAAACGACTTGCTACACAAACTTAATTATAACAGTCAATTTATAATCAGCAACAAAGACAACCCAAAAAAGCTCTGGAATACTATCAAATTCATTTACAACCCAAATAGGTATTTACTGACAACACTCCGGGAGTGTCGACGAAGTCGAAGTGAAAACTTGAACAAGATCGCCTTGGTGGAAGAAAAATACTTGTATAGAAACATTGGTCCGTAACCTTATCAAAATAAAATACTTCCGAAGCCTTAATCAATGGTTTAGTCCCATCTCAAAATTGCCCAGCGCGCCTAAAGAAGTTTTCACTTCAAAATTATTCTTCCTAGAGACATTATCTAACGCACAGGACCCTGTCCATTTTATAAATAGTTGTAATGCTTATTTCAGTTCCCTAGGCAAATATCTTTCTGATCTCATACTGACGCGACTGTCCGAGACTCAAGCATCCCTTGCGGGCAGTATACAAGGGAGTTGTTAAACGGGTATTACGCTACACTTACACTGAATCAGGAAGCACTAACTAATAACCACTCTTAATATACCTCTCTTATTAAGGCTTAAGGGACCCTGATTCATTGTAGTGTAATACCCGCATTAGACCTCGCTAGAAACAAGTCCGATGAAAAATATATTTAAATTTCGTATTTAGAACTCTTATAAATGCGGGTATTACACTACACTGAATCAGGGTCCCTAAACCCGTAATAAGAGAGGTATAATAAGAATAAGGTAGGAGTTAAATGGGTATTACACTATACTGAATCAAAGTCCTGAATTAAGGCAGCACTAACTAATAACCACTACTAACTGTAACTACGGCCTTACTCTTATTATACCTATCTTATTAAGGGTTTAGGGACCCTGATTCAGTGTAGTGTAATACCCGCATTATTAGTAGTGGTTATTAGTTAGTGTTCCCTTAATTCAGGGCCCTGATTCAGTGTGTGGTATCTAATCATATATCTAATACCCGTTTAACCCTGATGATGTTGAATTTATCAGTCATTTATTCCTATAATTGGCGGCAATTTGAAAAGTGCGTGTCAACACGTCAAAAAAATGTAACGCGTGAAAATATTTCTCTATGATATATTACGACTTTCGTAGATACTAGACGACGCTAGTTTTAGTTTAATAGTACATCGATAAATAATTATTTAAAAATGATTTGATTGTCACTAATTTTTTTTATTTATTTTTTATTTTAAGAATTAATTTTATACTTTTTGCTGTGCCCTACAGGGTCCGTAATTGTACCTTAGCTTTAAGCCATTGTAACCTTTATACTTACATTATGGGATGCAAATAAAGATAATTATGAGAATATGGAATGGAGAGTACCTATTTCGAAAAACAGTAAAGGTATGAGCAACTTAATGCTTCATTCGGTTTTTATTTTATAAGAACTTTCAGTGTGTCCCACGTAAACCACTACGTAGTATTATATTATCTGTGACCACGTGAAACCCCACCACAGTCACTTATTGGTCAACTTAAGATTAAGAGCACCAGCGCGGGCGCCGCGATGGACTGGATAAAATTAGTGTCAGACTAATCTACTTAAAAAAACACTGGTAAAACCAGTCACTCACATTTTTAATTTAAGTTTGGAAAACAGTATCTTCCCAGACTGCTGAAAGGTTTCCTGTGTCCGACCCGTTTATAAAAGCGGTCGAGTACTACCGTCATATCGCGCTCTTGCGCCTAGATCAATATATCGTCGTTCATATTGCAATTTGTTCAATGTCGAAAATTTCATTTTTTTTTTTATTTCTAATGTATGCTTTAATTTTAATTTTGAACGCGACCGAAAATGGTTCAATGTTTTGCCAAACTTCTTGGCAGTATATGGTTAGGTATAAATGAGACCAAAGATGTTGGTGACCCCGACGAACGAATACGCAGCAAGAAACATGGCGCAACCACCGTGCAAGGCGAACATAAATCAGCAAGGAACACTTGAAGTAGCTGCTGGCACCTCGGTTTTATCCCGCATTCCGGAATTTTGGAAAGACCAACCCAGATTATGGTTCACGCAACTAGAAGCCATATTAGCACCACAGAAGCAAGGAGACGAATACAAATACTGTACGGTAATAGCAAAGTTATCCAAGGAAGAAATACTACAGGTTAGTGACCTAATCACTTCGCCACCGACTACAGATAAATACAAAAACATCAAGGAACGTTTAATTGATTGTTACGAAGAAACAGAACAGCGGCAGTTTCAAAAATTAATATCAGAGACAGAACTCGGTGATCAAAAACCTTCGCAGTTATTACGTCAAATGCGAGTCCTCGGGAGAGGAAAAATCAGTGACGAAACAATTAAACTACTATGGTTCAGGCTTTTACCAACATCAGTTACTACGGTTCTAGCAGTTACGGAAGACATGGAAATTGACAAACTGAGCCTAATTGCAGACAAAATAATAATGAATTCAAAAGTAACCGAAATATCAGCTGTTAGCAACGACACTTCAAACGACAACAATACAGCATGCATTTTAACCCAGCTAGCAAAATTACAGATAGATATTGACGCAATTCAGCAAGGTCGATATGGCTATCGACCCAACACGCACAATCATTTCAAGGAACGTCAACAATTCCCGATTATGAGGCCGAGAACAAACTATAGAGGGGCAAATCGATTTTGTTACTACCACGGAAGATTCGGAAAATATGCAAGGAACTGCATTAAGCCATGCGGTTGGAAACCAATGACTTACGTACGGAACCAGGGAAACGAATAAGAGCACAGACAACGGCGAAACTCTGTGCAATCCACCCATCCAATCGCCTCACCATTACCGACCGGAAAAGTGGTATGAAGTTTTTGATTGACACGGGCGCAAATATCTCAGTCATTAGCAAGCAACAGAGATATTCAATTTTTCAAAATGAACAATACACACTATACGCTGCAAATGGGACTAAAATTAGGACTTACGGCGAGAAGACGCTTACCTTGAATTTATGACTACAACGATGTTATAAATGGAATTTTATAATCGCCGATGTTACACAACCAATAATTGGAGCAGATTTTCTAGAGCACTATAAACTATTAGTCGACATAGCTGGTCGCAAACTTATCGACAAAGTTACAGAGCTGACAACGCATGTAACTTCAGAAAAAGCGGCACAACAAGCAATTCGTACTATCGCAGTGGGAACGAATCCACGTATTACGCAACTTTTAAACAAGTACGAAGACATCACGAAAGAGTCCTCTCTACGCAATGCGCCCAAACATAAGATTGAACACCACATTATCACTATAGGACCACCCGTCGCAGCTCGGGCAAGACCATTACCTCCAGAAAAATACGACATAGCCAAAAAGGAATTTCAAAGTATGATAGAACTCGGAATTTGCCGACCGTCAGATAGCCCATGGGCAAGCCCATTGCATATGGTAAAAAAGAAAAATGGCGAATGGAGACCGTGCGGAGACTATCGAATGCTCAATAGCACGACAGTTCCGGACAAATACCCACTACCAAGATTAACTGACTTTACATACATATTAGAAAATAAGAAGATACTAAGCAAGATAGATATACGCAAAGCATACCACTGTATTCCTGTTAAGGATATAGAGAAAACAGCCATCATCACACCTTTCGGACTTTTTGAGTACTTAAGAATGCCTTTCGGATTACGCAATGCAGCACAAACATTTCAACGATTCATGGATTCCTTATTTAGAGATTTAAATTTCGTATTTATATATGTAGACGACTGTCTCATCGCATCGGACAGCGAAGATTTGCATTATCAGCATTTAGAAACGGTTTTCAAACGTTTACACGAGAATGGAATAACCATTAATCTCGAAAAATGCGAATTTCACAGAAGGGAAATAGATTTCTTAGGTTATCATATAACGAGCCAAGGAATACAACCTACCGAGGAAAATTACAAGACAATCATGGAATTTCCCAAACCGAAAACGATTCAAGAATTAAGAAGATTTTTGGGCATGGTCAATTTCTACAGAAGTAATATTCCACGCGCAGCGGAAAATCAAAGAGTTTTAAACGAATTTCTACATGGTTCAAAAAAGAACGATAATTCACCTGTTCCTTGGACAACGGAAGCAGACCAAGCTTACGAAAAATGCAAGGAAAGCTTGAAAAACGCGGTATTAACAGCGCATCCTTCCCGCAACGCATCACTAGCGCTCATGACCGACGCTAGTGCTACTTGCGTTGGTGGAGTTTTACAACAAAAATCCGGACGCAATTGGGAACCATTAGGTTTTTTTTTCACAAAAATTGAGCGAAACTCAACAAAAATATTCTACGTTTGACAGAGAGCTGTTGGGAATTTACATGGCCGTCAAACATTTTCACAGATTAATCGAGGGAAGAGAATTTACAATATTTACGGATCACCGACCTTTGACATACGCATTCTCCCAAAAACCATCATCAAACGATACACCGCGACGGGTCCGGCAGTTAGATTTCATTTCACAGTACAGTACCAACATCCAACACATAAGCGGACGTGACAATATTACCGCCGATGCCTTATCTCGAATAGAGGAAATATACGTGCCATCACCTATCGATTACGCTGAATTGGAAAAATGTCAATCAACAGATAATGAACTTAGTAAATTACGTGACAATAAAAGATTAAAATTCAAAAACATTACGCTTCCGGGTTCCACAATAAACATCACCTGCGACACGTCTACTGGAAAAAGCCGCCCCTACTTACCAAAGCATTTTCGCAAACAAATTTTCGATACCATTCATGGTATGAGCCATCCAGGAAAAAGAACTACGAGAAAAATGATAACCCAAAGGTATTTATGGCCGTATATGAACAAAGATATCAATAATTGGTGTAGATCATGTTTAGCCTGCCAGAAATCAAAAATACAACGACATACGATATCACCTCCTGGTGCTTTTATGACAGCGCAACGTTTTGAGCATTTACATATTGACATCGTCGGGCCACTTCCGATTTCACAAGGGAAGAGATATTTAATCACAATCATAGATCGTTGTACGTCATGGCCCGAAATATTTCCGGTAGAAGATATAACTGCAGAAACAGTAGCCAAGACGCTTTTCGAAGGATGGATTACTCGTTTTGGTTGTCCATTGCGCATTACTACGGATCAAGGCCGACAGTTTGAATCAAGAATATTTGAGTCACTCTCTCGATTTTTGGGAATACATAAAATTAGGACAACACCTTATCATCCGCAATCCAATGGAATGATAGAGAGATTTCATAGAACTTTAAAGGTAGCGTTAATGACAAGAGAATCCAACGAAAATTGGTTAAAAGAAATCCCAACAGTTTTACTCGGGTTGCGGAGTAGCTTGCGAGAAGACACAGGTTATAGTTCAGCAGAGATGACATATGGAACGCCAATACGACTCCCTGGAGGGTTTTTTGAGTCATCAGCAGCACAGTTATCAACGTACGAAGAATTTGTAAAACAAATTCAAAAGGGCATCACACAAATGACGTCAATTCCGAAAAGAAAAAACCATAACCAAGCTATATTTGTGCATCCCGAACTCAAAGAATGCTCACACGTATTTGTTCGGTGTGATAGAATAAAGAAAGCCCTGACGCCGCCGTATGAAGGACCCTACCCAGTAATTAGTAGAACAGATAAAACATTTTGCATTAGAATTAGGGATAAGGAGACAGTGATATCAATTGATAGATTGAAGCCAGCTTTCATGATCAATGACGAATCGAACTACGTGCCAGATTCAAAGGATTGCGACAGACATTCACACACGTACGCTACACGATCGGGACGTAAGGTAAAGCCAGTGGTACGTCTATAAAAATCGCTGATAGAAGCAAGTTATTCGTATATATATTAGCATAGATCTTAACATATACCATTAATTCACAACTACTCGTAACAACAAGACATCTAAAATGGGAAATCAAAGTTCTAAGGACCAGATAACATACAATACGGACAGTTGCCTCAATCAAAACGAAGCGGACAAACTCCGTAACCTGATCCAGGAGGACTTACGGTGGACAAGAAATGTTGCGATGGGACAGATTATTTTAACAATCGGTGCGATCCTAATTTATGGCATAATGAAAACACTGGACAGAAGAATGAAGAGTTTAACGGAAAAAAATAATAAACACTCGTGCAACAGCTAAGTCAAAATTACAGACGTCAGCAAATCGCACCACAACAGGCGTCATCAAATTCCACCGCGTACAATAGCATTATTATTTATATACATCAGCAAATAACTAGTAAGGTCTAGATCAAATTTATATTGTAAACACTATTACCATAATATTTACCTTTTTTTTTTTCTTTTAAAGGGGGGTGTACTGTTACAGTACAATATCTTTGTGCTGTATCTACAATCTACATCGCAATCTTATGTTCTTTATCGCACGTTCAATATCTATTAAATGTTTCTACTATCTGTTATCAACACGTAGTCGTTAGTATATAAGATGCACCTTTGGATAATTATAACCAGACTATACTACATCTTTGGTCTCATTTATACCTAACCATATACTGCCAAGAAGTTTGGCAAATTGGTTACTTATTATTATTGGTTACAATATAAATTTGCCAAACTTCTTGGCAGTATATGGTTAGGTATAAATGAGACCAAAGATGTAGTATAGTCTGGTTATAATTATCCAAAGGTGCATCTTATATACTAACGACTACGTGTTGATAACAGATAGTAGAAACATTTAATAGATATTGAACGTGCGATAAAGAACATAAGATTGCGATGTAGATTGTAGATACAGCACAAAGATATTGTACTGTAACAGTACACCCCCCTTTAAAAGAAAAAAAAAAAGGTAAATATTATGGTAATAGTGTTTACAATATAAATTTGATCTAGACCTTACTAGTTATTTGCTGATGTATATAAATAATAATGCTATTGTACGCGGTGGAATTTGATGACGCCTGTTGTGGTGCGATTTGCTGACGTCTGTAATTTTGACTTAGCTGTTGCACGAGTGTTTATTATTTTTTTCCGTTAAACTCTTCATTCTTCTGTCCAGTGTTTTCATTATGCCATAAATTAGGATCGCACCGATTGTTAAAATAATCTGTCCCATCGCAACATTTCTTGTCCACCGTAAGTCCTCCTGGATCAGGTTACGGAGTTTGTCCGCTTCGTTTTGATTGAGGCAACTGTCCGTATTGTATGTTATCTGGTCCTTAGAACTTTGATTTCCCATTTTAGATGTCTTGTTGTTACGAGTAGTTGTGAATTAATGGTATATGTTAAGATCTATGCTAATATATATACGAATAACTTGCTTCTATCAGCGATTTTTATAGACGTACCACTGGCTTTACCTTACGTCCCGATCGTGTAGCGTACGTGTGTGAATGTCTGTCGCAATCCTTTGAATCTGGCACGTAGTTCGATTCGTCATTGATCATGAAAGCTGGCTTCAATCTATCAATTGATATCACTGTCTCCTTATCCCTAATTCTAATGCAAAATGTTTTATCTGTTCTACTAATTACTGGGTAGGGTCCTTCATACGGCGGCGTCAGGGCTTTCTTTATTCTATCACACCGAACAAATACGTGTGAGCATTCTTTGAGTTCGGGATGCACAAATATAGCTTGGTTATGGTTTTTTCTTTTCGGAATTGACGTCATTTGTGTGATGCCCTTTTGAATTTGTTTTACAAATTCTTCGTACGTTGATAACTGTGCTGCTGATGACTCAAAAAACCCTCCAGGGAGTCGTATTGGCGTTCCATATGTCATCTCTGCTGAACTATAACCTGTGTCTTCTCGCAAGCTACTCCGCAACCCGAGTAAAACTGTTGGGATTTCTTTTAACCAATTTTCGTTGGATTCTCTTGTCATTAACGCTACCTTTAAAGTTCTATGAAATCTCTCTATCATTCCATTGGATTGCGGATGATAAGGTGTTGTCCTAATTTTATGTATTCCCAAAAATCGAGAGAGTGACTCAAATATTCTTGATTCAAACTGTCGGCCTTGATCCGTAGTAATGCGCAATGGACAACCAAAACGAGTAATCCATCCTTCGAAAAGCGTCTTGGCTACTGTTTCTGCAGTTATATCTTCTACCGGAAATATTTCGGGCCATGACGTACAACGATCTATGATTGTGATTAAATATCTCTTCCCTTGTGAAATCGGAAGTGGCCCGACGATGTCAATATGTAAATGCTCAAAACGTTGCGCTGTCATAAAAGCACCAGGAGGTGATATCGTATGTCGTTGTATTTTTGATTTCTGGCAGGCTAAACATGATCTACACCAATTATTGATATCTTTGTTCATATACGGCCATAAATACCTTTGGGTTATCATTTTTCTCGTAGTTCTTTTTCCTGGATGGCTCATACCATGAATGGTATCGAAAATTTGTTTGCGAAAATGCTTTGGTAAGTAGGGGCGGCTTTTTCCAGTAGACGTGTCGCAGGTGATGTTTATTGTGGAACCCGGAAGCGTAATGTTTTTGAATTTTAATCTTTTATTGTCACGTAATTTACTAAGTTCATTATCTGTTGATTGACATTTTTCCAATTCAGCGTAATCGATAGGTGATGGCACGTATATTTCCTCTATTCGAGATAAGGCATCGGCGGTAATATTGTCACGTCCGCTTATGTGTTGGATGTTGGTACTGTACTGTGAAATGAAATCTAACTGCCGGACCCGTCGCGGTGTATCGTTTGATGATGGTTTTTGGGAGAATGCGTATGTCAAAGGTCGGTGATCCGTAAATATTGTAAATTCTCTTCCCTCGATTAATCTGTGAAAATGTTTGACGGCCATGTAAATTCCCAACAGCTCTCTGTCAAACGTAGAATATTTTTGTTGAGTTTCGCTCAATTTTTGTGAAAAAAAACCTAATGGTTCCCAATTGCGTCCGGATTTTTGTTGTAAAACTCCACCAACGCAAGTAGCACTAGCGTCGGTCATGAGCGCTAGTGATGCGTTGCGGGAAGGATGCGCTGTTAATACCGCGTTTTTCAAGCTTTCCTTGCATTTTTCGTAAGCTTGGTCTGCTTCCGTTGTCCAAGGAACAGGTGAATTATCGTTCTTTTTTGAACCATGTAGAAATTCGTTTAAAACTCTTTGATTTTCCGCTGCGCGTGGAATATTACTTCTGTAGAAATTGACCATGCCCAAAAATCTTCTTAATTCTTGAATCGTTTTCGGTTTGGGAAATTCCATGATTGCCTTGTAATTTTCCTCGGTAGGTTGTATTCCTTGGCTCGTTATATGATAACCTAAGAAATCTATTTCCCTTCTGTGAAATTCGCATTTTTCGAGATTAATGGTTATTCCATTCTCGTGTAAACGTTTGAAAACCGTTTCTAAATGCTGATAATGCAAATCTTCGCTGTCCGATGCGATGAGACAGTCGTCTACATATATAAATACGAAATTTAAATCTCTAAATAAGGAATCCATGAATCGTTGAAATGTTTGTGCCGCATTGCGTAATCCGAAAGGCATTCTTAAGTACTCAAAAAGTCCGAAAGGTGTGATGATGGCTGTTTTCTCTATATCCTTAACAGGAATACAGTGGTATGCTTTGCGTATATCTATCTTGCTTAGTATCTTCTTATTTTCTAATATGTATGTAAAGTCAGTTAATCTTGGTAGTGGGTATTTGTCCGGAACTGTCGTGCTATTGAGCATTCGATAGTCTCCGCACGGTCTCCATTCGCCATTTTTCTTTTTTACCATATGCAATGGGCTTGCCCATGGGCTATCTGACGGTCGGCAAATTCCGAGTTCTATCATACTTTGAAATTCCTTTTTGGCTATGTCGTATTTTTCTGGAGGTAATGGTCTTGCCCGAGCTGCGACGGGTGGTCCTATAGTGATAATGTGGTGTTCAATCTTATGTTTGGGCGCATTGCGTAGAGAGGACTCTTTCGTGATGTCTTCGTACTTGTTTAAAAGTTGCGTAATACGTGGATTCGTTCCCACTGCGATAGTACGAATTGCTTGTTGTGCCGCTTTTTCTGAAGTTACATGCGTTGTCAGCTCTGTAACTTTGTCGATAAGTTTGCGACCAGCTATGTCGACTAATAGTTTATAGTGCTCTAGAAAATCTGCTCCAATTATTGGTTGTGTAACATCGGCGATTATAAAATTCCATTTATAACATCGTTGTAGTCCTAAATTCAAGGTAAGCGTCTTCTCGCCGTAAGTCCTAATTTTAGTCCCATTTGCAGCGTATAGTGTGTATTGTTCATTTTGAAAAATTGAATATCTCTGTTGCTTGCTAATGACTGAGATATTTGCGCCCGTGTCAATCAAAAACTTCATACCACTTTTTCGGTCGGTAATGGTGAGGCGATTGGATGGGTGGATTGCACAGAGTTTCGCCGTTGTCTGTGCTCTTATTCGTTTCCCTGGTTCCGTACGTAAGTCATTGGTTTCCAACCGCATGGCTTAATGCAGTTCCTTGCATATTTTCGGAATCTTCCGTGGTAGTAACAAAATCGATTTGCCCCTCTATAGTTTGTTCTCGGCCTCATAATCGGGAATTGTTGACGTTCCTTGAAATGATTGTGCGTGTTGGGTCGATAGCCATATCGACCTTGCTGAATTGCGTCAATATCTATCTGTAATTTTGCTAGCTGGGTTAAAATGCATGCTGTATTGTTGTCGTTTGAAGTGTCGTTGCTAACAGCTGATATTTCGGTTACTTTTGAATTCATTATTATTTTGTCTGCAATTAGGCTCAGTTTGTCAATTTCCATGTCTTCCGTAACTGCTAGAACCGTAGTAACTGATGTTGGTAAAAGCCTGAACCATAGTAGTTTTATTGTTTCGTCACTGATTTTTCCTCTCCCGAGGACTCGCATTTGACGTAATAACTGCGAAGGTTTTTGATCACCGAGTTCTGTCTCTGATATTAATTTTTGAAACTGGCGCTGTTCTGTTTCTTCGTAACAATCAATTAAACGTTCCTTGATGTTTTTGTATTTATCTGTAGCCGGTGGCGAAGTGATTAGGTCACTAACCTGTAGTATTTCTTCCTTGGATAACTTTGCTATTACCGTACAGTATTTGTATTCGTCTCCTTGCTTCTGTGGTGCTAATATGGCTTCTAGTTGCGTGAACCATAATCTGGGTTGGTCTTTCCAAAATTCCGGAATGCGGGATAAAACCGAGGTGCCAGCAGCTACTTCAAGTGTTCCTTGCTGATTTATGTTCGCCTTGCACGGTGGTTGCGCCATGTTTCTTGCTGCGTATTCGTTCGTCGGGGTCACCAATTTGCCAAACTTCTTGGCAGTATATGGTTAGGTATAAATGAGACCAAAGATGTAGTATAGTCTGGTTATAATTATCCAAAGGTGCATCTTATATACTAACGACTACGTGTTGATAACAGATAGTAGAAACATTTAATAGATATTGAACGTGCGATAAAGAACATAAGATTGCGATGTAGATTGTAGATACAGCACAAAGATATTGTACTGTAACAAATGTCATCTACCAATAGGAAAGCGGCGTTTGAAACTTGCAATATGTCACGTGATCGACTCGGTAGTAAATCATATACGGTAAATTGTTCTATGTCAAAGTTTGAGCGGCAACGGATTTTTACTCTGAGAAAAAACAAGTGAAAATTATTAATTAAGTTATAAATTGTGCTTTGTTTCTAAGGTAAGTTGATAATTATCATAAATTACGTATCATTGTGTGCTGGTTTTAGTTGGTTTTCGTTAATATCCTGGTTTTAATTACACTTATGAGAAATTTTAACCTAACTTTTAACAAAAAGCGCCGTGAGTCCGCTTTTTGACTGCTTTTTTTTGCTGTTAAGTGCTTAAGACCTATAGTGACGTGAATCTATTAAAAAATAACGTTTATTAATAAAAAAATAAAAAAAAATTGACCTTTTTGGAAATAATGCCAATAAAACAATAAGACCTATGTTGCAATACGGAGTTACAAACCCGACATAGAACCTTTTGAATTTTGCTTTGGTTTTGGATGCATGGCTTGGTGATTGATTGTTGCAGATGAATAACACAAGAGGAAGGCGGTTAATACAGTTAACTACAAGTTCTTCTCAAGGTCCTCGCCAGCAGCGACTGAACGAAGCTACTAGTCAGTTTTTGCAGATGAATAATACAAGAGGAAGGCGGTTAATTCAGTTAGCTACAAGTTCCTCGCAACATCCTCGCCAGCAGCGACTGAACGAAGCTACTGGCCAGTTGTATGAAGATGAAACTCTGCAGCAGTGTGACACGTCTAGTGAAGAAGTCTTGTTCGAAGAAGGCTCGTCTTCTGACTCAGACTACGTGCCAGAAGAAAGTAGTGTTGGCTTTCTTTCTAATGCATTAGAAGAAAGTAAGAGCTCCAACGAAGAGGTCCTTGATGAGGAGACAGGAGTGCTTACTCGTAAGGATACTCACAAAAGGAAACGCAGTCGTAAGGGTCAAGCAGATCAAACAAAATGGAAGAGATTAAGAAACTCTAAGGCTAGGTTACAAGGTAAACAGTATGAAGGTTTTGAGAAGGATAGGAATGGAAAATACAAACAAACACTGTTAAGACCAGCTAAAGGCTTACAGGAAAAATGTGGTGGGCATACCGAAGTGAAACATGGGGGACCGAAACAAAGGTTTGAATGTGAAATGTTAACCGAAGAAGACCGAAAACTGATTTTTGATTCTTATTGGGCACTGAGTTCTTGGGAAGCTCGTAAAGTATACTTCCGAAGTTTAGTAAGTGTATATGCACCACAGCATCGACGTTCTTCAAGCGTAGATTCTAGGAAAGACAAAGCATTTAAATATTTCCTGTCTTTGAAAGATAATGCTAAGAGAGTTCATGTTTGTAAGCAAATGTTTATGAAAACTTTGTGCATTGGCCAAAGACAACTGAGGGATTGGGTTGTTCCTAATAAAGATGCGACAGAAAGTTCCATTATCTCTCAAAATGGTAATGAGTGTAATGCAAGGACTCAAAATAATGCATCCAATTCAATTCGAGAATTTTTCGACAGTCTGCCGAAAGTAGAGTCCCATTATTGCAGATCGTCTTCCTCAAAATTATATTTAGAACCAATCTGGAATAGTGTTCATGGTGATCTGTATGCTGAATATAAAAAGTTTTGTTCAAATAACAATAAGAGGCAATATTGTGTTGCGACGTTCGAGAGGAAGTACCGCGAGCTTAATTCGTCTATTTATAAACCCAGAAAAGATCAGTGCAACAAGTGCTTAGCCTACAAGAATGGTAATATTAATGGAGATGAGTACAGGAGTCACTTGAAGAAAAAAGAATCAGCAAGACAAAATAAGGATAATGACAAAAACAATACTGAACATGATGTATTAGTATACACTATGGATGTCCAAGCGGTACTTCTATGCCCAAGAATTCAGGCATCAGCTGTTTACTATAAAACAAAACTTAAAGTTCACAATTACACACACTATAATTTAAAAACAAAAGAAGTGATATGCTATCTATGGCACGAGGGAAGCGGTGGCTTAGACAGTGATGTCTTTACGTCTATTATGATGAAACACCTAAAGGCAGAACTAGAAAAGGCACCAAATACCAAAAAAATTGTTCTGTGGAGTGACGGGTGTGGTTACCAAAACCGATCCTTGAATTTGTCTAATGCTCTAATTGAATTATCAGTCGAAAAGAACATAATCATCGAACAAAAATACCTCGAAGTTGGGCACACCCAGATGGAGGTCGACTCGATACATAGCAGCATCGAAAGAAAGTTGCCACCTCATCGAGATATTTTCATACCTGGAGACTACATCAATATAATAAAGAGCGCAAGAACCAAGCCTGAACCGTATAAAGTAGTTTGTCTAAGCTACAGTGATTTCAGCAGGTGTGAAGGTGGTAGATACTCCAGCATTCGACCAGGAAACAAAAAGGGCGATCCACTTGTAGTCGACATTGTAAGCCTGCAATATAATCCAGATGGGATCATACGGTATAAGTTGGACTTTAATGACGACTTCAAAGAATTACCGCGACGCTCAAACAAAAACTACACACAAAATGATAATACTGCCCTTTATCAATTATTTCTCCCTATTGACACCACAAAATTTATACATTTACAAGAGTTAAAACCACTGATCCCTAAAGATTATCACCCTTTTTATGACTCCTTGGAACATAATTGTTCAGATCCTGATGCCTGTCCTCTTAAACGAAATAGTTAGTTTGCAATGGTCCCATTGCATACTAATTATTAATTAATACATTCGTTACATCACCTTCTTCATTTTACCCTGCCATTTATGTATAATTCGTGAATTTTAAAATAAGTTCAATTTAATTTTGTTATAAGGTAACATTTAAGTTTGTCAAGAAATGTACGTCTATTTTGTTGTTTATTTTTCTTAACTATATATAGTTTTGATTGTTCCTACTTTAATTATAAATAACTTGAATAAATACTATACATGTTATTTGAAATTATCTGTGTATTATTTCACACAAATAAACTATAAATATGTTAAATGTCACAAATTTTACGTCAACTGTAGTTTCAATAGGTTCTATGTCAGATTTCTAACAAAATATAATTATTTATGGAAATTTCAAAATGCACATTTAATAGAACACAATAGTTAGGAATCATTAGTTAAAAAACATTTTGATGTCATAAAAGATTTTTTTCCAGTATGATGTTTTTTTACTCTCCTGTAAACTTGTCATTTTTGACATAGAACTAATTGCAATATGAACGACGAATATACGTCTTACAAAAGCAGCCCAGTTCATGTATCCAATAACGAAATAAACATTAATTTAAAAAAAAGATATTGTAACAATTTTTTAATTGCTCCTAGAGGTGTTTTATGTCGGGTAGTGGCCGTTTAAAAATTAAGAGTATTTTAGCATGCAAGAGCGAGCAACGCAAACTCGAAAATTTGGGCACCCCGCTCGTACGTCGTTTGAAAGTCTAAGGTTAATGCCAGATTCCGAAATATAAACTACATACTATTGAGCCTATCATAATTCTTGAGTTTTTCTTCAAAAGTCGACAGAAAAGCAAAATTTTCGAGCGCGCTTCGCTCGCTCTTGCATTCTAGATTCAGTTCAAAAAAGTTCTTAGAATTGAAAATTTCTAACCAAACCGAAACTATCCAAGGCTGGTTGTTTAAATTGTTAAGCTAGCTCTGCTCGCTCTTCTCATAATCTACTGTTATAATACCTAATATCTATCAAAATGTGCTGCGACTGCGACTAATGAGGTTAGCCGGTGAAAACTTTAGATAGATGACGCTAGCATAGGTTTCCCCTGTCAAGTTTGTGTTGTGTTTTGGCTTCCCTTGTTGACTGCGTTTTTTTTATAATATTGAAAGAACTGTTGTGAAAAAACATGTAAAATATTCGACGTGGTGGATAAGTGAGTTAAAAGCTGAATTGAAGAAATATTCCTTAAAAAATTCTTCTATTTTGGTTAAAGCTATGCTAGCGCGACTTTGACAGTTGCCAACACCATTTGCTCGCAACTAACCCCCCCCCCCCCCACCGCATGTAAAAGCTGCGTCCCTGAATAGCATAAGTAATGTGGAGCTGGAGATATGTACACATATCATTCTTGATGGAAAGACCCAATAACACTTTACCCAATAGTGGCGCTTGCAACCACTAGACCAACAAGATGTACCTCCCTGAAAATGTTCCTCGGCCGCCGAGGTGACCCCCAAAATCTTGGGCTGCGAACGCGCCTGCTTCTCTGGATCCCGGGCTACCTATCTGTCAATTTTCATAAGGATCATTTCTGTGGTTTAGACGTGAAAAGGTAACAGACAGAATTAGTTCCGCATTTATAATATTAACTAGCTTTTGCCCGGGCTTCACCCGCGTATGGAGGTCAGAAATTATCCCACGGGAACGTACCATCGGGATGGAAGTATTTTATGTCCCAGTAGCGGAGCCAGGAGGGCTAACGGGCTCAGAAATCCGCGCGCCACTCTTCTGCCACTCGCGCTGCCCAGTTTGGCCGCCATGTATATTCAACGAGATATCTCTGGTAGGTAGTCTACAACCTAACGAAGTCATTGAACAATTTGCGAAAAGTAATTCAAAAAGGCTTGTAAAATGTGGTGTGCTCTTTTAGTCTATACTTCGCTAAAACCTTCCCTCAGCGGGATCAAGCCCCCCCCCCCCCCCAAACGACATTCCTGGATCCGCCACTGTATGTCCTAAACAAGGTCGTGGTCTACGTCTTCCCAAGTGCCAAATTTCATCCAAATCCGTTCAGCCGTTTATCGTGAAAGCGTAACAAACAAACTCACTTTCGAATTTATAATATTAGTTAGGATCCTTATAGTATACTTTTTCTACTCTTTCGTTAAGTTAGTTAGCTTTAGTAGTTAAGGATAGAGTGATAGACCAATCAGTCGATTGTAGTAGACCACACCCAGTTCAGAGCTGACAATAATTATAACCATTCTTCTTGGCTGTTATAAGTACCAAGACGACCAATGGATTATGACAAGTGGGTGGGCAGAAGCGTCGTCTGCAATATAACTGCTCTCGATACTGCTATCACCAATCCGCCTGCTAAACATGGCATTACATGGTAGCCTCATACTATTCTTCCGTAGGTACTTTGGCCACGCGTAGTCTGCATAAGTAAAATAAAAACGGTGGAATTTGAAAATTTATAGACGGCAACACCATCCCGTCCTAAGAAAAAAGAATTTGATACTTTGTCTTTGATAGGTTTTTTGTTTATATTCAGATTTATTCATGGTAAAGGTCACTTTAGCATGATGCAGTGTGGATTTGATAGTTTTGTTATCGTATGGAGGTAGAGCATAGGTACGAAATAGTCTATTATGCAAAAATAAAAATAAAATATCAAAATCATTAGATCTACTTACAACCCCGAAAATCACTGATGTAAACGTATACTATACCTATATAAAACTATTTGGTGTTGCCCACTTATTCCACTGCAGACTTAGCGCTTCATTATAATACACTAGCTGCGCCCCGCGGTTTCACCCGCATTTTCGTTTCTCGATCCCGCGGGAATGTCGGGATAAAAAGTATCCTTTGTTCTTAACCAGACTATAGTCTACCCATGTACCAAATTTCATCCAAATCTGTACAGCCGTTTTAGCGTGACAGCGTTACGAACAAAATCATTTTCGCATTTATAATATTAGTTAGGATTATGTTGGGTTTTTGCAAGACAAGAAATAAAACATGAGTTTACAAGCATATTATATATTTTTTTTATAATAATTAAGAATAAATTCTTACATCACGAGTTATAAAATAAATACATTTATTGCCTTAAATTAAGTCCAAAAGTACTCTGTACAATTATTGTTAGCGATGTACAAACGAGAACGATAAGTAAAAAATATCCAAAAACAAAAAAATAAAAATTAAAAAGGGCCTTATCGTGAATCAGTAAAGTTTCCACAATTCTCCGTGTGACAAATCTACGAACAACTTAACAAATTGTGTCAGAATCACAACCAATAGTTTGCATCTTAATTTCATCTCTTATCAATATTACACAAACTATTTTATATCATTGCTCTTCGCTTATTACTAAAACAAGAACCATTCTTTACCTTATATTATAATTACAATTAAATTAAGACTATCTAATTGCTAGCGGGTGTTTCTTACTGGACTGTTGTGCTGTTTCTTCACAATTACTCCACGCCCTTTGTAATCTCGAGATCAAGAGCTGTGTGCAGACTGTTCTACGTTGAGCTGACACCGCGGTGCATAAATCTTTATAATAATTTCGTTGGAACGCGCATCGTGTCTCCGAGACTATTTATTCGACGTATTACGTCATCAACGCTACTTGGCAATTGGCACAAAGCAGTAAATGAGATCACGGGAGTACTGGACTAGTGTCGTTATGATGCTCAAATTTAGCTTAGACCTTACGTTGAACACCTATTATCATCACGCCAATAAAAGTAATTAATTATGCTCAAAGATATTGCAACACTAAAATCCGTTTAATATATCGGTGTCATAGACCATTTGACACAGTTCTTGACCTCATTCAATTAAAATGGAGATCATATTTGCGCGATTTGACAAATACCAAGACTGTTTTCGATGCCGATACTATAAATAACACGTCTTTTTAAAACTAGTTGATACTATTTTAAACGTGAAGCTAATTTGGGTTATCATTTGTGCTACACAAATTAGCTGGCCACGTTTAGAAATAGGTACGTAAGATGAGAGGGATTTGTTTATGTTATGTTCGTGAGTTTTTCAAGTTTAGTATGAATGTGTACAGTAGTTCAGTCTGCACGCAGATCCGGTGTGTGATCGCTCATCCTCGCTTCGCATCCGCCGGGGTTCATTGCTTTTTAAACAAGGCATTACTTTAACCAAGGCCACTGTGTCAACCACAATGTGCGACTACTAGTCTAGCAAATTAATATGCCCTATGTACTATGATTAAAACAAAAACTGTTGCGATCAGATAATCTTGGCATTGTTCATACAGAATTACAGACGATAATAAATTAAATAAGACGGTTAAAAATATCACGAAATTAAATTCATGTGGCAAATAATATGGCATCAGATTTTAAGTACTTTTAATTATTAAAAGTAAAAATTACTATCACTTGCTTGTCGCAAGATTTAGCTTTAAGTATAAAATGATAATGTTATACTCGACACTAGCGGTATTGTAATATTATGAGCCTAGTAGAGGTATTGGAAGACAGAAAAACATTGCTATTCAGATCAAATGAGACAGTTAAAAAACTGATACAATAATTTTCAATTTCTACTGACCATTAAGCCAAATAATTATAATAAACCAATTTCACTAATTAGATTAATTAATATAAAACTAAATGGACAAAACATATAAAATTATGTACTTCTGTGTTATTAAAGTAACCAAAGTGCGGATTCAATAGTTTAAGATTACATTTCAACACAGGGTCGGGCTCCATTAATTTCAAAATTGACTAGATATCTGTGTGCATAGGAATCATATATAAAAAATAGCTAAGTAAAGGAACCGATACACTGAAATTCTGGCATGTCTGTGTAAAAAACCATCTAAAACTAATTTATTGCCATAAGCAAAAAATTACGTCTAAAAACTGTACTTTAAATTATGTAGAGTACACAATAACACGTCTAAATTTTGTACAATTTGTACAAACGCATCTGCATTCACTAACATAAAATTCATGCTCAGTCAAGAAACCTAGAGTAATGACCTAAAACGAAACCGATACGCTACAATAAACATAATAAAATTAGTTTGAAAAACTTCACAACATCGAAAAATCTCACAATAATACGCGGACTAACGAAAATCACTAACAAAACATTTGATCTCTCATTTCACTGGTGTACAATTTATTAAGTACGGTCGCGTTTCTCGCCGACGGGAAACACAAACTACCACCGATCAGTCTGCAATACAAAAGAACGAACGGTCGCTAAAACTGAACAGCTCGTGTGGGCCCGCGCTACAGCGCCGCGGCGCCGGTCATCACTTGGACGGCTGGTAGGGCGGGTAGGCCTGGTGCGGCTGGGCCGCGCGCGAGCCCGTCGCGTACAGCTGCTGCTGGAAGTTGTGGAACTGCGCCGCGTACGTGGGGTCGGCCGTGGACGGCACGGCGAAGCCCTGGCCCTTGAAGCCCGGGCCCGGCCCGCCCATGGACGGCGGCAGCGCCTGCGCCGAGCCCATGCGCACGTTGCCGGGGCCCATGCCGCCCTTCACGCCGCGGAAGCTGGGCCCGCACATGGGGTTGGGCCCCGGGCCGCCGAAGGGGTCGGGCATCTTGGGCGGCGAGTTGAACCCGGCGGGGTAGTGGTGCGGCATGCGCAGCATCCCGGGCGCGCGCATGACGCCGCGCATGCCGGGCTCCATGTCCATGCCGCGCGCGCCCGGGAAGTACGCCACGCCGCCCTTGCCGCCCTCCATCTGCATCTGAGGGTTCGTCACTCGCTGCAGGAAGTCCAGGCTGGGGGGTCCTCTGGGCCCGGAGTTACAAGGCATCTGCGGCCTCGTGGGCAGGTACTGTATCGTGTTGGGTGCGCTCGCTTTCACTTGCACGTTGGCACCGTTGAAGGGTGGCATCTTGCCGGGGCCGCCCATCCTAGGTCCCATCATGCCTGCGTCAGGCCCCATCGGTCCCATAGGCCCGCCCATGGGCCCTCCACCCATTTTCGGACTAAGATTCATGTCTGGTGGGAAGTCACCGCCGCCCATCATGCCTTCCATTGGTCCTCCCATTCCTGGGCCTCCCATGTTGTCCATATGGCATCCTGGGACAAAAATATAATGGTAACTTCTTGACTAGTGATGGTAAATTCCCGAGAATATTCTCCTAGCGAGAACTTTGCTGTTAAGTTCTCGAGAATATTCTTTTTGAAGAGAATGTCAGAGAATTAAAAAATTGGATGTCTCTATTGTATCGATCTATTTTTATAGTAATACTTTTGAGTGCACCTGAATGTTTTACTAAGTTGATGTCAAAATAATCTAATCTACAACTTAAATTCTCAGTAAATTCTCTTTAAAATTGCGAGAACATTCTCGAGAATATTTCCAAGAAAATTCTCATACATTTCGTGTGGTATTAATGTTAAGATTTCTGTATTAAAACAAACTTTATGATTTACAAATAATCAACTTCAATAAAATGTATTTAAAAAAAAAAACATAGGAAAGGTAAATAAAAAAAAAAATTACAATCCCAATTTTTTTTGGAACAAATTTTTATTTTCTAATTTAACACATTTTTGGTCGTTACTCTGTATTGGCAGTTACATTTATTGCCTCCAACCTATCATAATGAAGTACTTTTTAATTATTTCCATTTTACATTCTCGATATTCCGAGAATATTCTCCGTCAAAAAGAATATTGCAGAATATCCTCGGCCCATCACTATTCACGACAACACTAATTTAAAATTCAAAATCCAACAACTATATCAACAAAACAAAAACCACTCACCTAATTCATTCATCATCATATGTGGATGTCCATGCGGGTGCATCGAGTGATGGTGCTGCATATGGTGTGGTCCCGACCCGAAGGGGCCCATGTTGCCGCCGTTGGGTCCCATGGGCCCGCCGGGGCCCGGGCCGCCGCCGCCCACCGTGTTGGTGAGCTGTTGCGACATTTGTGCCAGTGAGGAGATGGGGTCGAAGGAAGACGTGGCGGTCATGGGCCCGTTGGGGCCCTGGTTCGGGTTGATGGGAATGTTATCTGGCCTGTTCATACTGCACGGACCGGGGAAAGGTCCGGGGAGACTCGTACTGTTAGGGCCGCCGGATAGTGTCGTCTGTTGGTGAATGAGATTTGTATTTAGCATTTTAATACAACAGCTTTAGTGTTTTGGACTCAATTTGATTGAGTTCAAAAGACTAAAGCTCTATTTTTCCTGCACTATCAGTTGTCGCACTGTCGCCGTCCATACACGTCCGATTCTTGGCGAAATTCCAGTCTATGTTGACGTCCCTTATCAATAATTATTTAAACTACGAAGAGTCATCTTGCATTAGCATCGGTGTATTCAAAGAGTATGGGTGACGGTATAATTACAAGCCCATGAAATAATTCAGCTTGACTCTTGACAGTACACCTGCAATGTCTCTGGTATTACAGATGCCCGTCGGAGGCGATGGCCACTTATCATTAGATGGGCTACCTAATTTTTTAATGAGAACACAACAAACGATATTATCAACACGCCTGTTTTACCCGAATGCTTGGGCAGAGAGGAGTACCTATAGAACATCTGTACCCTAATTGCGTAACTTATTTTCGTAAATGATTATGACAAATTTGTTTAATTTTGACAGTTCATCAACATTCATTGCGTTATTTACGTTTTCCAACTTATGAAGCAATGGATTAGGTTTCAAAACGAAACAAATTGTGGTTGATCTCGTATTACGCAATTAGGGTACTGGTGCCTATACCACAACATTATAATTTACAAATTTGTAAATCTTTTGTAACTCTAATTCACACAATAATTGTATCCACAAGTTTACAATATTGTAACTCATATATATTTGTAATTACTGTTTAACAATTTTGTAGAATTGTAAACTTTTGTGGTATAGGGCTGTGTTCGTTTTTCAAGAGAACTTACTTCATTATTCCCTGCCATGGAGTCATCCATAGACCCGCTGGCGGTGGTGACAGTGCCACTGTTGGCGACGCTGCAGCTACTCTTGACACTACCAGCACAAGATGTCGCCGACGATGCTGGTGCGTAAGGACCTTGGTTCAGATTCGGCGTATCTCTTTGTGGGGTTTTTGAGGCGCTGTCTTGACTCGACCGGTTTGATTGCGGACTTGGGCGGGATTTTTCGTCTGCACAGATTATTTTATTAGTATAAGATTTTTTAGGTTTCGAAATTAGCTCAATGAATAGGCGTGTGATATTTCATATTGTCAAAAATTACAACATCAGGCATCACATATGGCGCCATGGGATCTGGAAGCAAAGATCCTCGCGCACATTTAGGAGTGGCGCGAGGAGGCGAAACGCCGGGGCTTAACTCCGCTGCCGCGAGAAATCGCGGCCCAGCGGACAGAGCTCCGGCGGGATCTCATGGCGTCATGGAGAGTGCGATTGTCGCAACCCAGCGCTGGGCACGCCACAATTGCGGCGATAAGACCCCTCTTTGAGGAGTGGCTAGAGAGGCGCCACGGCGTCCTCACCTTCCGCCTGACGCAGGTCCTCACCGGACACGGCTGTTTCGGGAGGTTCCTGCACAGGATAAGGCGGGAGGAAACGCCCGGGTGTCACCATTGTGTGGATCGCCCGGAGGACACGGTGGAGCATACGGTGGAGGTCTGCCCAGCTTGGGCGGAGCATCGCCGTGTCCTCGTGGAGGCGATCGGCGGCGGTGATCTCTCGCGTCCGGCCCTGGTTCAGGCCATGGTACGGAGCGAGAGGAAATGGGAGGCCGTCACCTCCTTCTGCGAAGCTGTAATGCTCGCGAAGGAGGAGGCGGAACGCGTGAGGGAAAGGCAAATTTCGCGCCCTCACGCCCTTAACCGCCGCAGGAGGAGACGCCCAGGGCGTCGGGAATCGCGGGGCGATTTCCGGCCACCGTAGGCGCGGGCTTGCGGGCGGTGAGCAATGGGTGGCTCACCGTCCGATAAGGACCAGGCCCGGGTCGACGGCGCGTTGTGTTCCACGCGCGCCTCAAAGAGATGTCAGCAGATTTGAAGGGGTCCACTAAGGCCGATGCCTGCCGGAGTTGCGAAGAAAACCGAAAGGGAGATCGTGGCCCCCGGCGACAGGGCAACCGAAGGAACACGGGTGGGTTTTAGTCAGTAAGAGTCTGACACGCCCTCCCGCTCCGCCCAGAGCGGGAGAAGTTATTTGATGATTTCCAACTCTCAAAAAAAAAAAACAAAAGGCATCACATATGGGGTTAATACCTGGTCGACTGAGCTCTGCTCGGGTGAAAATAGAGAAAACGAATTTTCCCTGATATGAGACCTAGCTAGATCGATTTTTCGTCCCCGTAAACCCCTATATTGCAACTTTCATCGAAATCGTTAGAGCCGTTTTCGAGAACGTGATTACAAATATATCTCATTTAATTAAGGTCTTATATGACGGATTTATGTCAGAAAAACGTTTTCAACAAAATACCAGTTCATCAACATCATCAGTTTAAAACATTTAGCATGAAGACTGATAACAAAGACGAATTCAAAATGAAGAAACAATTAACATCAAACGATTGCCTCCGAATCTCCCTTATCAGTAAAAGCTATTGTAGACAACATATAGATTACACTAAAACTTGCTTGCACTTAAAATGTTCAAGAGAGATGAACAAGTAGAACATTGAACCTCTCCAAATATTAGGCATCACACAGTCGACTTACCCTGGCACTTGGTGTTGGCAGCAGAGGTGGGTGTCTGTGGATTATTGAAGCCAGGGCTCTGCTCCAGAGAGAAACGTCCTGCCCTCGCTTCTGACAACGACCCGTGAGGCTCGGGAGTGCCCGGCATCATGCTATGGAGAATAAACATATTATTGCAACTTCAGTTACCTTCTAGCTTCTATTCATTCTTCTACCTCTATTAGCCTTTAGTGTTCTATTGCTAGGCCAAGTTTATCACTTCATTCTTCCAGTTATCTCTTCTACTGCTGTCCATACTTTGAGATTTGGATTCGATATTATTTTTTGGGCATATTCACTCAAATAGCAACTTTGGAAAAAGACTGAGAAGAATGGTTTAAGCTGGGTGATCCATGTGAATTATAAATTGTTTTTATCGGAGGTGTATATACCTCTATATGCCTTTGAAGGTCCTTAAAGTGTAGTCGAAAACACGTATTACACATTCTAACTTTTCTGTATCCCTAGTAGGTTATTTCAAGGCTATCGCACAGGACTTCTGACTAATGGAAAGTTTGCAACAGATATTATTGCAGCTATAAAACTTTTCCCACTTGAACACCTATTATAACAATGTTATACATACCCCACAGGTGATTTCTGATTTTGATTAGATTGTGGCGTTTGCCCTCCACTGTTTGACGGCGGTCCGTTGTCTTTTAGCGACGTGTTCGGCTGTTTCTGTATCGTCAACTCTTGACCTGCCATAGTTTAATAATAAAATGTTACATAGCCATAGTTAAAAAGACATAGAGATGGTTTTCGGACGAACAATGTAGAATGAAAGAACGAATTAGCCATAGAGTATGAAGGTACATTATGTTAGCACATTTTCACCAACCACCACCAAAATGAAAACATAAAAATATAGAAAAACACACACAAATGTCTACTATGAAACACATGATACGAGCAAAACATACATTCATTGGGTATATAGCTTGTCCACTCTGAAATGACGCGCCCCACTATCGCATTACCTATAGAAATCCACATTACCATGTGTGTAAATGCAGTAGTGGGGCGCATCATTTCAGAGTGGACAAGTTATAGTTACCTACATATTTTTCATGTCAATAAAATGTGTGGCTACCCTCAAATATGAAATAAAAATTGTAAGATGACTGAGTATTCAAGTTAGTTGCAAAGAAACTTGGTAATCTTACAGTTGTTACAGAGAAAACATTGAAAAGCGTAATAAAAATGCATTCTTAATTAGAGTCACAAGCAGAAATAATACTAATGAAGTCATAAAATTAGCCTGGGGTTACACTCAAATGTCAAAACATAGCTTAAGATTAACCTACAGAATATTGCAATTTTTGTACCATGTATTTTTACCAAATAAGACATGCATGTAAGGTGAAATAAACTGTAATCCTTTGGATTAAGAGTTATAATAATTCAGCGCATTTTTCATAGAAAATGATGAAGTGTGACCCCGGGTTTGAAGTTGTTGATTATTTCTGTGGTCGTCCAATCAAGTTACCTTCGAACTGGTTGAGATAAGATATTTGCTGTGGTGACGGCACGGGCATCAAACTTGGTTCCTTGCCGTGCGAGCCACCCTGTTGGTTCTTCTGTTGTTGCGCCGCCAAACATTGGAGAGTACGAACAAACACCCCGTCGTCTAGTTTCTCTAGTATTTCTTTAGTAGCCAATGTTTGATCCAATATTTTGGTCCAAAATTCAATTTGATATGGCCAGGTATGTTAGTCCAGTTTTGGGTGTCAACGTATCGCCGTATTTTTGAAGGATTTTTATGTTATTCGTTGTTATTCATCACACGATGGGATTTCAAGCGTCAAGCGTTTGCGGGGGGAGGGGAGGGAAAACAAAAAATACGCATTACAACTACAGAAAAACGAAAAAAAAAAATATAAGGAAAAAAATTACGTTCCATGCCAATGTGTCGGGATGAAACATGTCAAAAAATTTTTTTTTTTAAACTGTCGTGGTTGGGAAAATGTCTAACACAGATAAAATATATGAGCATGCTCTATTACTTCTATGGCTTGATTTCATGCGACATTTGTTGACTTACCATACGTGTTATTTTTAACCTATGAATTAAAAGGACACTAATACTGATTCATAAATCCCCACTTTATTTGGGGGTTCCTTTCTCTATTTCGACAATATTAAATTGTTAACTTTGTACATGACCCGTCCGTTAAATTGGCACATCAAATTTTAGAGAGACACAGGTATGAGTGACTGTGACGAAGCTCTTCAAAACCGTATAAGCATAATCAGGCTATGTTTCATGGGATACAGGACTCCTCTCTGTGAGAGGGAGTGGGACATAATCCACCACGCGGGCCCAGTGCGGGTCGCCGAATGTCACAACTCTTAAAATTTTTAGTTCTTGGACATGGCCGATTTCCTCACGATGTTTTCCTCTTTCCAAAACAAAACCGTAATATTTCTAAAACTCGAAGTGCCATATTTACGCAGACATACTGTAATTTATGCTGTAAAATATCAAACCTATCACTCAAAAATGACAACGACAGCGCAGGAGTGTGATTTAGGAATGATACATAGAAGGAGAGCTCAATCCTAACTCTCTTTCTCTTTTTGTGATCAACATTCCTGCACCATTATTTACTAAGATACGCATGTCCTTTGAATTCACTCTCCTATTATCTATACATCGTATTTAAATAAATAAAAACAAATGTACAAGCATTGGTACCGACCTGGGGCGTCGTTCTTAGGACCAGGCTTGCAATGCGCAGGACTATTGAGTCCCGAACCTGCCCGAGAGGCTTCGGCCGACATCGGCATTTGTACCGAACCGTGGCCCGGAGATTGCGTTGCTGCGGACCGTGAATAACGATCATCTAAACAATATAAGTGGTTGGTCTATAGATTTGTAAATATAAAGTGAATAGCAGCACATTCTTCCAAAGTTGGTAAAAGAAAAAAAAAAGTCAAATCATTTATTTCAATTAGGCACTGAAAAGGCACATTTAAATGTCAAAATGTACAAGAAAATAGATGGGTGTTTTTTGTAAATGAGTAAGAATCAACTTAGCCGCCATCTCCACGGACGAGAAAATAAAAATACGGCCATTTATGCGACATATTTTGCCACTTGCAAATAAATCAAAACCTACATAGTACTTCCCGATGACCTAGAATCATGAAATTTGGCAGAAAGCAAACGTCTCACAACACAAGTACAGTAAAAGTCCAAAAATCGTTAATTTGTAGTTTATCACAAAAAAAAAATCGTTTACTACCTTACATTTGCAGTTGGAGAATTGACCGTGACGTATTTCAATGTATGGGAGAACATGTTTTTCAACTACAACGTTAAGATTGTTTTTGGGATAAATTCATCCCTACTACGGAACCCTTCAATATGCGTGTCCGAAACGCACTAGGTCGGTTTTTCAGCTTGTATGAAATATCACAGGAAAACTCATAACTCGTTGCAGCGGAGCTTGGGAGGTCTATGACTTGAAGTGATCGTCTTTCAGCTAATTAATGAAGATGGCAAAGTGTTTATTAAGAAGAGTGTTTAAGTGGTTACTTACCGATAGGCACAGAGGCTGAACGATGTAAGGGCGAGGTCCCGTAAGGCGGCGGCGGGAGGCACCCGCCCCTCTCGGAGCAAGGCGACTTCACTTGTGTGCCTGTAAATATTTGTACATTACTAGTTGTTGCTCATCATTGCGAGTGAAAATTGAAAATTTCTTCAAAACCAAAATCACGTAAACTTTATTAGTGGTTCTCGAGTTCTAAAGGTAAGGATACGCAGACAAAACTTAGCGTAAACGTTTCGTTTTGTGAAAATCTGTGCATTTTGGCGTTATTTTTACACGCTCTAACAGACAGACAGACAAAGAGACATAATTTTCTCAGCTTCTTAGGAGTTTTATTTTCACAAAAACGTACATCTTCTTTTCGTGTGGTTAGAGACTAACCTGGTGTCAGAGTTTTAAAGCCGCCCATGGGCCTCTGACTTTGCCGACATGCCGTTGAGTATCTCTCAGGCATGTGGGTTTCCTCACGATGTTTTCCTTCACCGTTTTTGAAGCAAGTGATAATTATACAATACGCACATGATTCCAAAAAGTCAGAGGTGCTAAGGTTCGAACTTGAGACCTATGACTTGGCAGTCCGACGGAAACAAACATATTAATTACATTGACATTTGTCTCATATGTTGGTTGATTTGCGCAGCAAACAGTAAACAATTGATCGATAAATAGCTTCTATAAGTTACAGTAGTCTAACTTACTCATATCATTATCCATGGACTTGGGGTCATCAAAGAACTGGTGGTGTATCTTCTGCCAGTCGATGTCTGCGGAGGCGGGGCTCTTGGGGCTCCGCAGCCCCGGCCCTGGGCCCCTGCCACCGGGGCCCAGCCCGCCAGGGTCGCCCGGCCCCATCTGCATACGAACATAAGACTGTTTATGTTGTAGAATTAATCTAGTAAAAAATTTTGTGCACCCTAACTTTTGAAAATGATAATCTATGCAGCAAAATCCAAGTTTTGTTTATCGAGGAAACCATTGTGGTTGATTGTGAATGATGGATCAATTAATGTTTAGTTATTGTCTTTCAGGCATTTTCAGACATTTTGGCTAGAAGCTAAACATCCTTCTATGAAAATTTGGTATACTGGGTGATGATAAGAATAAAATAATTTCTTCTCATTTAATTTTTATCAAAGGTCAAAGTTGAAAAAGTGACAAAAGTTGGAAATTCACATACACATAACATCTCTCAACCCGTCGGGAAAAGAAGGCGTAAAGGCACTTCCCACATTTCTTCAATTATGTTATTTTAAGTCCAATGTAATAGGGGGCAAACCTATTGCCATCAACCGGGCACAAATCAGACTTGTTACTGAAAAATTCCAGATAGAAAAACCCAATAACACTTTTCCCGACCTGGGAATCGAACCCATGACTTCATGCTCAGTAGTAGCGCTTGCAACCACTACATCAACTAGGCAGTCGGTCCTTATACATAATCTAATAAAATCAAAACCTTTACGGCCTTAATACAAAATAAGGTTTCTCTTTAGACCCAATGTTTTTATTTCGAACTCTATTCCGACGAAAATAAAGTTCGAATTACAAAAAATTAACGTCAAAGACGAGTCTAAGTTGTAGGAACTATAAGTAATAGGTAGCAGTAATGCTAGCGGTGCAGAATGCAATGTCCCCCGCGCATTAAGTTTAGCGGCCAGTCGTAGGCAACTTGTGTACCGTGTAATTAATTAATATAAGCGTCATTGTGCTTAAGATTCATGCAGGCTTAGCATGATAACAATAGAAACGGGTTTTGTCGACGGAAGAATAGACAAAATGACAGATTGTGATTGTTTATCTGTCATTTTGTCTATTCTTCCGTCGACAAAACCTTTTTCTATGGTTGTCCTGCTACACATGCAGATCATATAAATAGACTTTATATTGTACACCTGAATTTCATTTATTATCCCTGTCCAACCACGATACTCATAAGGTCCCAACATAAGTTAACAATTTTGTATTAAGATCTTTACCTCGGTTGGAATAAGGTTCGAAATCCAAAAACGGGCTCGAATTTTTCAGTTTTGACCCAAGTTAGAACTCGTTTTGTTTTATGGTGAAGGGTTCAAAATTTTCAAAATTCTATGCTCTCCAAAAGACAAATACATAAAACTCCACTCACATTTCTCCCGCGCCCGTACTCGTCACACATAGGTCCATTGACCGGCATACCATGGTGGTCAGGCCCGCAGTCACCATGCTGTACCATGCCTCCCATCATACTGCCGTCCATCATGATGCCTCCTGGAAGACGCGGCACTTTGTACCATCGAACAAGGTATATAAACAGGTAGATAGAGGGCGCTGGTTGCGCGTGCAGAAAATTATAGGTTTTGCATGCAGAGGTTAACTTTATAATCAGTCTATTATGTTCCCACTGCTAGGACACAGACCTCCTCTCTGTGAAAGGGACTGGGCCATAATCCACCACGCGGGCCCAGTGCGGGTTGGTGCATGTCACATGTCTTCGAATTTTTGGTTCTAGGACATGCCGGTTTCATCACGATGTTTTCCTTCACCGTTTTGAGAGTAGTGGTGATGAAATTAAATACACAAAGTGCCTGGGTTTGAACTCAGGACCTACACTCGTAAGTCGGGGCCGATACCATTGGACCACCACTGTTCTCTTTGTACCATAAAGCATATAAACAGGAAGAAAGAGGGCCCTGATAGAGCTTTTTAGAGCATGCAGAAAATTACATGGTATCGGTTTTGCATGCATACATTGTTTTTCAAGGTTGAAAATTGTCAAAAAAAGTTGTAAGTAAAAAAACAGCTCATTCAAGTGGTTTGTTAGATCAAGTATTCAAATAAAAATTGTGAATGAATAAAAAGTAAATTTGCATGCATTATTTTGGATACAAGTCAGTGATTCAACTCAAAATATTGGAATATAAAGGCTGTTGCATGCAATATTTCTTTAGAAAATTCCTTCTGTGTACTCTACACAGAATATTTACTGTTGGTACTAAGTAAATTAAAACCTTGTCACCAACACAGCACACAACTGAAAGTTTCTTACCGTTCATAGCATTGAGATTAGGTCCTGGCATCATTCTAGGTCCCATGTGTGGTCCACCCATCATACATGGTTTAGGCCCTCCCATACCACCCATGGGGTTTGGCATCCGCTAAAATAAAGAAAGGAATCATTAGAAAAAGTATTTCACTCAAATATATGAACCTTATTTTAATTTAAAAGACTCTGCTTACCCCCATTGGTCCTCCGCATCCTCTCCCCATATGCATATCTGTACACATTCCAGTTTTCATATCTGGACCGCCACACGGACCTCTGATGCCTTTCATTCCACAAGGGCCCATTGGACCCATAGGGCCGTTAGGGCCCATACCTGACATCATCGGCCCGTTTGGACCCATCATTCCATTAGGTCCCATACCCCCGTGCCCACCCATCCCCATACCCGGCCCACCCATACCTCCCATTGGTCCGCCCATAGGTCCATTTGGACCCATCGGACCCCCAGGACCCATTGGACCTCCCATAGGGCCGTTGGGGCCCATCGGGCCGGACATTGTGCAGTTCGGGCCCGAGTTCATGCTGTTTGACATGGAAACCATTGGGCCGTTGGGTCCGGATCCCATGGGGCCATTTGGACCCATAGACGCCATAGACATAGGAGGGAAGGGAGACATGTTCATGTTAGCACTCGAGTTGGGTGGGTTAATGTCGTTGGGCGCCTGTGAGCCATCGTTGGGGCCCTGGTTGGGGTTATTGCCCCCACTTTCTGGGAACAGCATCTGTTGCATTTTACGTATTGTGGCCAGTTGTTCCTCACGGTGTGCACGTTGTTGTGGAGTTAAGTTCTCATCTGGTATTTTCACACCTGCACAAAGATTGATATTGCAATTCTTAGATGAAACGATTTTCGTCACGTTTGTATTGCATTGGATGAATGACGCGCGCACATTTACTTGAGAATAGAAAGATTTCCGAGTAACATTGTTTTAAGATATTATGTAATCGACTTTCAATTGACGCAATAAGGTTTAAATGTTATTCTTTATTTATTTAGTTATATATTATGGAGTTAAACTTAACTAGTCTAATAATGTTTTCAGCAAAATGGTTCCAGAATTAAGCGTTTTAAGGAACCTATTAGAATATTTATAACAATTACATTATTATAAGAGAAATATCTTGGCAGACCTACACGGATATGGTGAGATGAGTTGGATTTCTTTGATAAGGACTGGTCCTTATATAGCCCTAGATAAAGAGAAGTGGAAGCAGAATAGATAGGCCGTCGTTTTGCAGTAGGACATTACAGGCCTGTTTTAATAAATGATAATAATATTTACAAGTTTTACCTTTAGGTCCGGTCTGGCAAGGCTGATCAGGGCCGGAGTCAGAATTGGCCTGACTCGAGGGCGCGTCTTGGGGCGTAGGCCCGGCCTCCGAACAAGCAGGCATAGAGCCCGGGCCATTCGACATACCGTTCGACATTACAGAGGGGTTTTTCTGCAAGTGTTTGAAAATTAATTAGTAAAGAATATGTAAGTGTGACAAAAGGAATAAGTATGATCGTTAGTAACACTCGGTTTCTAAAAGGCAACCTGAAAATTAGATAATAAACTAGACTGTTAAGCTAATGTCAATTGATTTGATTCAACAGTCAACCAATCACAGTTAACCTTTTTAAAACTGAGTGTGGTCCCACCATAAACTGAAGTGTACTTACGGTGTCCCAGGGCATTTCACCATCAGCACCGAGGCCGTCCATGACACCACAGGACGGGGTGCCCCCTGGAAACCCATCCATAGGCCCCATGCCTGGTCCCATCTGACCCATCTGTCCCGGACCACCCTTCATCATCATCATCTGACCGCCGGGCCCACCCATTCTGTTTGGACCCATCATATTAGGCCCCATGTGTCCCATGCCGCCGTGACCCATTGGACCCATGTTGGGACCCATGGGTCCACCCATCATGTGTCCCATTTGGTTAGGTCCACCCATCATGTTAGGCCCGCCTCGCATTCCACCTCGGGTTTTAGCCATGGCGAGATTATTGAGCCATTGTGCAGGGCTCTGTTTGTTGAACTGTCCCATTTTTAGAGGGTGTTTCTGTAAAACAAACAATTAAGTATTTATTTTAGTATTTTATTTTAACTACTCATAAAATTAAAGTTTTAATAAGAGTCATATTACCTCAAGATATTTCTTAGTGCCTGGTTGCGCGCAGTGGTACGATATGATAGAGTGGTGTTGTCCTGATATTACGGATTCCGCGCCTTTGTTAGCCAATAGCGTTGAGAACACGAAGATTTGGCTTTGCTGCTGGGAACACATCCAGTATTTAATATATTTTTTGCTTTACACACACAAAGAATAAGACCATAAATCCAAAGTTTAGAAAAATAATATTTCCAAAGATGGCGAACTAAATCTTAATCAGGATATTATTTATGTTTTAGAAAAGTTCAATTTATTTGTATCGCAGCTATGTAAAATTTTACTAAGCTATGTTGTTACCTCCATACTGCCAGCTTGCTTGCTAATGACGTTAGAGGGCAGTGTCTGCGCCTCACTTGCCGACATGGAGCCCATCGGACCTCCTGGGCCCATTGGACCCCCTCCGCCCCCCATGCGACACGACCCCATATTTTCTGGACCTCCGTTGGGGTTACGACAGTTTTGATTTTGATCCTATACGAAAAATAGAAATATTATGTGCTGAATGTTTCAGGAAAACCAGATTTTTAAGGGAGGAACCATTTTTACTGGCAAAAATTTCAATAAAAATTAAAATGACACTGTTAGTTAATAAAAGTGACTGCTTTTAACTTTGAAATGTATTGTTAAAAATAAAACGAATAAATAAAACCTCTACTTTTCATTACCTGCATTCTTACCTGAAGATTACTTGTTGGGCCCCTGAGACCTGTTTGTGGATCCAAAATATCATTTGAGTCTGAAGAAAGTCGCTCCGACTTTAGAGAGCCTGGCCCGCCCAGTTCGCAAGAAGGAGATTTTGTGGGGTCACCTGAATGAGAATATGTTTTTAACAACTTGTTTTATCCCTACTTCTTTTTTTCTTAGATGGAAGGTCCGTATCTGAACTTTTGGCGATCTGAAGAAGGCCGCTGATGCCGTATAGGCCGCTTACCGGAACCCAACAATATAAAAAAGATCAAATAAAGTATAGTAGTTGCAAGACACGAGCGCGCGCGTTATTTGACGTTTATATCATTGACATAAGGTTTTAAGTACACTGAGTGTGCTCTTGATGCGCTTCAACTATTAACGTCAATACAAAACACGAAGAAGTTTATTTAATATTGTAATGACTCCGCGAAATCCAGGTGATTTTGTCCGAAAGGGTTACCGTGGCCCCTGACAACATACAGGCAACTGAAGGAACACGGTGGGTTTTAGTCAGTAAGAGCCTGACAGGCCCTCCCGCTCCACCGAGAGCGGGAGAAGTTATTTGATAATTTCCCACCCAAAAAAAAGGTGATTTTGTCAAAAGCATCAAATATTTTAATATTATTTTAATCAGGAATATCCTCAACTAGCTGACCCAAAGACGTTGTCCTGTCCAAATTTCCATTTTTTTTAAAGCGGGTAATATTACTCTTTATTATATAGAAGACTAGCTTTTGTCCGCGGCTTCGCCTGCGTGGATGTCGGAAATAATACTACCGGAACGTACTACCGGGATTGCATACCTAATAGCCTAGGGAAAGGTCATTGCCTCCTAGCGCTGAGTCCGCTGCCGTCAACCATATTATGCGTAATTGTGAATCTGTGATATCTTTTAAAGTATTAATTTAAATGATATGATGTCAAGGCATACTAAATTAAATGCCCAATTTAAATAACATATTTTATTTAAGGATTTAGCTCATTAATTTAATTCCGGTCAAAATAGCTTCGGAAATAACAATAAAATTATTATCAAATTCTGAAAGATAAACCTGGTTACTGTATGTCATCCTTAGAAGATAGACATATTATGCTATTGCGGACTTTTCTGTTGAACTTTTTAAGATGTACAATCCTGTAGAATATTAATTTTATGTATCCCTTACGGTTTACGCGGCGCACGTACTGGTGTGCGCACGCCATTAAAGCTCCTAGTCGGCATGTTTTTTTTCCGACATTTAAAACATGGGCCTGTTTCACCACCTCCGATTAGGTTCTCGTTAACTTACTTGGCAGATAATATTCTACAAATTCTGATCCATTTTTTAATTTATTCGGTAAGTAGTGGCTATTCGGACATCATGAAATAAGCCCTAATCGTCATATTTCAGCCAATTACACACAACCTTAATGAATAAAACCTAAACCTTCCTCATGACTAACTCCGTCCATTGGTGAACACCGTTTGAAAATCCGTTCGGTAGTTTCTGAGTTTATCGCGTACAGACAGACAAACAGACGCGGCGGGGGACTTTGTTTTATAATATGTAAGAATAAGGATATTGCTAGAAAGAAAGAAGGTCTTACCGTCACTGTCCATAAGGCCGTCAATCTCAGTCTTGATGCCGTCGACTCCAAGATCGGCAGTAGAATCTTCGCCACCTGATTGGCTGTGGGGTTCCAACTTAACTCTGTGTGGAGGGTCGTCTGGTTCCTTTTTTAGCGCCGCCGGAGTTGGAAGTGACGCTGAAGGCGGGCGCGACCCATGTCCTGATTCACGACAGAAAATATTGTAACTTATGGCCGAAATAATCATGGGTAATCCAGAAATAAATACGTATTTGAAAAAAACCCAAAATATTAAAATAGATTAAAATTATCAATTTATTAAACGTTTTTCCGTAGTTTCATAGTTCTTAATTTTACGTGCGATTCTCTTAAGAATCTCAACAAAAGATTAATTCAGTTTTGAAGATTTGTCTCTTGCTAGTTACATTAATTGAATACTAATTATGTTTGTGCTCAATAAACTACAGTAAACTATGTTAAATTATCGAATGAATTTGTAAAAGTTACGATATTTCTGCGTCAAACGCGATTAGGCACTTTAATGAATGCTTTATATCTGTGAAACGCGGCGATTCACGATTTTATAGTATATTTATCTAAATAGCTTATTATGTGTCTGGTAGATAAACACTGAGCTGAGCGGGATAATAAATGAGATGAATCAATTACATGCATAGCTGTGCATACTGCTTTAGCTTTCACCATCATTCTCAGTTTTTATCGTGTGTATTATATTTAAATTCTAACGCATTTGTATAAAATCGCTTATAGACAAGGTCAAATAAGATTAGCTGAGAAAACTTCACAGATGTGATAGGTATCAATATCCTATGACGATAAAAGATGTATATGGTAAATTATAAAATACCTAATTTATTAAATAATTTAACTAGAAAATGTTTTTTAAATCGAAATGCGCATTGTACAGAAGCAGTTAGTACTAAAAATAATAATAAAAATTAAGATTATTCAATTTTTTTTATTATAGATAAGCTCTCATTCTCAATTGATGTTACCATTGCTTAAAAAATAACTTAATAAATAGTGTCTTACCGGGCTCAGCAGGATCACTGGGCTCGTCCTTGAGGCGGGCGCCTCCGCCCTTCTCCTTCTCCTTGATCATACCCCTGCGTGCCTTCGCCAACTTGACTGTACACACAATATTACCAGCGTTATGCATAGTTTAAAGATATCTAAATCAGCATTCCCCAAACGTTTTTTAATGTTGGACCCTTAAGAGACAAATAATAGCAATGGTTAAATAAAAATTCAGTGGTTTACCCACAGAATATTTATTTATATAGTCATTGGACCCCAAGGGCTCTGTGAACCAAAGTTTGGGAAACACTGATAAAAACAGAACACTTATATGGAAATAGTGAAGTAGTGAATCATAGCAGATCAGTAAATGCTAGACATTTAATATTTGATTTATGTTATTTAAAGTTTGTTTTTATCAATAATGATTTATGTTTTAGTCTCATAGTATTTAAAGTTGCTGTAAAACTGATTTGCACAATATCAAATTACTAGGAAACAGAGCATTTCAGCTTTCAGTTTCCCAAACTAAGGGACATGACCCGCCATGAGCGAATATTGGATGGGCTTTGAAAAAATTATTTTCAGCTATGATTAATATTAAAACTAAATACCAAAATAAATTGGATGTATCAAACTTATGGCGATTAAAAGTAGCTAAAATTGAAGTTGATGCTAATGCTAAAATTAAAAAAAAAAAATCGGAAACAAATACATCCTTCTCATTGAAATAGACATAGCACTTCTTGTATATAATTAAGTATTAAAATTTTCGATTATATCTGAATGATTTTTCTTATGTGAACAGTGCTTCATTCATATAGTTATGCTTCTTTTTTTCTCCACGAAAGCCAAAAAGGTTAGTCCTAAATTTGGAACTTTTCGTTAGGTAGCTTGCGGTCTAGTAAACTTTGGGAACCACTGGATTATTGTACAATTTTGGATCACTGAAAAAACTATTGTGGCATTGATTCTCATGGAAATATATTATTATATAGTTTTGTTATATATTATGATATTTTTTAAAATTGCATATTCATTATTTGTGACTGGATTTAATACATTTTCCTTGTTAGCAGCAATGCAGGAAGCTAGTCAAGAAATGTTATATTTAAGTATTTATGAACCTAGATTTCAACAATATCTCAATTGCAATGAATAGATTTGTTTTTATTTTGCCTATTATTTATACAAAATAAACAATTTGGTATGCAGTTTATGTTTCTTAGCATATACACTACAATGTGGTTAAAAATTACAAGGCCGTTGGCCTTGTAATTTATGCTATTTAAAAAAATATTATTTTAAACCATTCAATATTTAGATCTGTAGCATTAGTTACAAATAAGAACTCAACTGTTTTTTAAATTATTATTTGTGCCAGTAAGCCTTGTCCCACTCCTGGATGGAGGCCTAATAATCATTATATTGCAACTAATGTTTTAGAATTAGAAATGCAACATGACTTTTCCAAAACTAAGGTTCAGAAAGCTTGTATTCAATATTGAAATGTAATATAACTGATAAACAGAGGCAAGATAAAAGACCTTGATTCTACACATTAGACACAATACCTGTCATGAATAAATTATTAGAATTAAAATAATTTTATGCACTGTTATTTTTATATTAAGTTTTTGGCAACCAGAAGACAAACTAAATGTCACAATGCATGTTGTTTTGATTGTAAATAAATAAATAAATAATCTATGAATGTACCTGTTTGTCCACTAATGTGATCAATAACACATTTACAGGAGTTGACCACATTTAAACACGGTCAGTGTTTAATACAGAGCATGGCCATGGATCGACACTGTGATATAATTCCATGTGATCCCTTGTAAGTCAAACAGTACTTGTGCATTTGTATACATACAAAACTAATCCGTGGCGCGTTTCGTCACGGGCACAATAATTGGCACATGTCCCACAAATCCACAGAACGGTACTTCATTACAAGAATGTCATTATGCTGCACCAAATGATCGAGAGATTATTATAAATAGAGATCACGAAAAACCTTGGCGGTCGGGAGGACGCCGATGGCGTGGACCAACCCCGCCGTCGCTACCAGGCGCCGAGGAACCCTGATCGTTTGCAGATATTCAATTAAAACGAGAATACACCGCGAATCCCCATAAAAATTCCTGGCTTATTCTCCATACATAAACAATGAGATAGGTCGGGTGTAGACGGGCGCGAGCACACGAAACGCACGTTTACTATGGCCGATTTATTGCCTCGGGAACGCTGTTCGAACGAGATGATACCACGGGAGAAAGCGTCTAACATTATTTTATATCATTCGTGTGATCTAATTAGGGTATAACGATGGGTATGCAGCAAGAAACAAAAAATCGGGATCGCTGACATTTTTGTTTATGGTACATCGACGAGATCCAGAATCCACAAATAGCGAAAGAACGTACACGATTACCGCCTCCCGACGGATTCACTATCACTTGATAACACAAAACACCGTGTTTCTTCACATTTATGTAAGTTTCATCGTCAAAATATACCTGATTTTATTTAATTTCTTTCTATCAGCATTAACACAAATCACCACGCACACACAACACAACATACATATATGTGCACAACACTAGAGAGATGAGCCGATTATTAAAATCATTATTGATATTGATTAGTCGACTAATTCTGTAAATGGATAAAATCGAATAATTTGAAAGTAAAGCGTAATTATTTACTGTCAATATAGTAAATGAAAAATAGTAATGGTATTTCGATAGAAAAAGTAAAATAATTCCGGTTAACTGAGCTTACTGTATAGCTCAGTATTTCCAAATGGCGGTAAAAAACTCACTTGACGACGTCACGAAACATTTTCCGGACTGCTAAGAAAGATGAGCGGATAAGCTATATCTTTGTTTTTGCAAACTTGCCGACAGTTACTCAAATGAAGATCTGAAAAGTTATTTAAGGGCATCAATGAATATATGTAAAGATAGTGGATACAGCTCTGAATTAAACGTGATTATCACTGGATGCCTCAAACCAACCCCGGTACAAATGCTGTAATAATAAGCAGGAATAGCGCCACCAGAAGTTTGCAGAGCGACGGCAAGCTGAAATGAAAGAGCCAAAATGATCTCCGACAGACGACACTCTTTGCATAATAACATCCTCGTGTCACAAAGGCTGAAAAGCCGCAACAACTTTTTAAAGTATTCCCCAACTCAATGTCGAACGGTCTGAGGCAAAGCATTGAAAACTGTGGCGAGAATCACTGTTCCCTAACAAACCCATTCCACATTCCACTTGCTGAAAATCTCCCACGTGGACACGAGTTGCCAGGTAAGCACAAGAATTCTTTAAAGACTCCTCACTCAGGTTGGCCGAAGTAACTATAACCTGCTCAGGTGGAGATTCATAGATGAATTCCGACCTGGAGTGTAAAAATGAGGTGCTGTTCCACAAATAATGGGATACTTAACATTTTAATCGTATTCGATTCTCTCTTAGTGGGACTGAATCAATTTACTAATTTGGTAAATCTGGGCTTCACTATTGAGTACAAATAGAAAAAATCGGATACATCTACCAAAGGTAATTTACAGATAATTTATTGCTTTGCTGTTTCTTTCCTTGTTTAATTCATTGCACCAGAAAGGGATGAAAATAATTTCTATGAAATGTGAGGTGTTTTTTTAACCATTTCATTTAGTTTATGTTCTACTCGGGATTATATATTTAACCGATTCTTATATACATGATCGTACTCAGATGTTGGAGAAGATGTTGTGATTGTAACAGTTCGAGTTTGATAAATTTAAATATTATTTTAGAAAAGTATCAATATAGATGGGAACTTACTTAATCATTGTTAAATCAATAGGCTATTTAATATTCTGAGGTAAAACCTTTTTGTTTTCACTAGGCTGAAACTGATTGTCGTTGCCAGAACAAAGTCAAACCTACAAAAAAACGTAATTGTCTATGATTCATTTACGGTGAAGGGAGGAGGGACGATTTCGCTTCGTTGTCGCCCAAATTATAATTTCATGGTGATTTGTGATAAGATCTTCGTATGTGGATTGAAATAAGTGACGTTATTTGGTGCTTTAATTGTGTGTAAGTGCGTATTTAACACATATTAGTTTACTCGTTCGGCGGAAAAGATTACATTCTGACCGCTCCCTAGGCGTAGAGTAGTACGTCAGTCGTCAAGTATTTTTCATGCCTGTTTGTACTACTTGCTTTAGTAGGGGGCCGTAATAGTAAAAGCTGTTGGAAAGTGCAATCTTACGGGAAACTGATGGTGTAAAAAACTATCTCACGTTCCATTTATGAGGCGTTTGCCGTGTTGGTGCATTTGTAAAGTTTGTAGCCATTTTCGGTGAGTCTTCATACATTTCACTATTTACGTGTCGATGCCGACGATAATGTGTTTTACGTGAAGATTGACCGCGAATATCGTGATTCCCGACCTTTGGTAACAGTGCTATACAGATTTATGTCATAATTGTGCAGAAATGTTGAGATTCTTATAAGTCTTATTCATTGATGTGGCCACAGTGAAATTTTGTCATGTTTTCTCACTTAGTTAGTTGTGAACACCGTAAACATGTATGCAAAGTGTGTCAAGCAATCCAAGAATATGTTTTGGCCTTAATTGTCAAGAAATCTTAACATATCCATTTGCCCAAAGGATGTTGTATATAGGTAAAATTGAATAGCTAATGTAATACTTCCACTACTGTTTTTCTTTAACCTACATTGACCAGTTAGTGATAAGAAGTAGTGCACTCAACATTAGATTGTTGATTCTCTTATGAGAAATAGTGGAGAAGACAATCTGTGTAGAATATTTAATTGTAAAACAGGTAAGTTCAGTTTAAAAGTAAATTAAGTAATTAAATAAAACATATAAATTTTTAAATAAAAATTACAGTGTATAGTAAAATTTTGATAACCGTTACTCCAAACTGACATAATATGTCAAAATTTTCAGTTCAAATTATCATTTTGAACTGAAATCTATCTCCCAATATTGCTGTAAGCTATTCTGATACTCAGCATGTCTAAGAAACAACTTTAGTAAGAACTTAAGCCAGTGGTGGAACCTTGAGCTCAGGTTGTGGTCAAAGCTTGGCTTTCCATTCAACCGGTTAGCAGTACTGAAACTTGGGCATTGGTTTTGCCACCAGCCCAAGGGCTAGGCTAGTCATACAGCATGAAACCGTTTTCAGTATTTGCTGCTAACTTCAGCATGCCTTTCATCATGATTTTGCTGCCTCATATAACTAGGGGTTGGCGAAAATCGTTTTCTTCTTCGCTTCTCTCCCGTCAACCATCATACTATCGTTCACATCCATCTCTTTCATATCATTCCTCGCACACTAGAAAATCACATAAACCTGAGGTATGTCATATTTACAATAAATATATTATATCACATAAAACCGTGTGACAATTCACACTCAATTACAGTTTATTTACATTCGGGACATCACACAATAGTAAATGCAATGCTTGATGGGTACAACCTACTCTCACATAATGCCCTAGTACATGTACATATACAGAAGTGTTGTAAACCTATTGTGATTGCTAGTGCTGTGTGACTAATCAATTTGTGACCGAACAATAAAATTGTAGGATGTTCTAGCCTAGCCCTATATTGTTATCAGGTTTACTTTCATTTATGTAGGTTCTGCAAAGGTTCTAAGTGCAGTTTGTACGTTTGTGATTAAGTTAAATGTGATTAATCAATTATTTGTCATTGTGAACTTAATTTATAAATAAAATTAAATTTATTTGCAAGAATTGTAGTACAAGACAGATGATTGAGTTTTTTGTTTCTAAAACAATTAGCTAAAAACTAGTATTCCAAATGATTGAATACATCATTATTATTGTGCCAGCTGTTTTCATCGATTGAACCACTGTTTAAAATAGAATCTTCTTTTTTTCGTGTGGTTAGTGACTATCCTGGTGTCAGAGTTTTAAAGCCGCCCATGGGCCTCTGACTTGGCTTCACATGCAGTCGAGAAATATCTCCCAGGCATGCCGGTTTCCTCACAATGTTTTCCTTCACCGTTTTTGAAGTAAGTGGTAATTATAGAATACACACATGAATCTGAAAAGTCTAGAGGAAAACACAATAATCACATTATCATCATTCTGCCCAATTCATTTGGGGTCAACGGTGCAAGTGTGCAAGTCTTTTTCTTTAAAACATCTTAAGTACCTGGTACTTGTCGGTTTACTGTAATTTGAAAACATTGTAAAAGCCATTCATTTTTGAAAGAGTAATTGTGGAGTTTCTTGCTGGCTCTTCTCCATAGGAAGCAACAAATTGGAACCGTGCACCTAGCTTCTGACATTTCATAGGTGTCCAATAGGTCTGAAATAAAATATTTTGATTTTGGCTCTTTTACTAATCACCCTCTTTTTAGCCATATCCATTTATCACACAATTTTAAGATAAAACAGACATGTTTATCAACAGTATTTGCAATGAAAAGTCGAGTTCTGCCGTATTAGAGTGAACTAAGTTATTGGCAAAATTGTTAGTGAAATGCAAGGAAATTTCAAGGCAACAATTACATAATCATAAAAAAAAAAACGTCACTGTAATATATTTGAAATTCTCATTTGAATTTCTCTTGTTGGAATTTTATTACATAATTAATGATGTGACAATAGTGTTTTTGTATTCCAAACAATATAACAAATACAGATTGACAGTCACTTCGCTCCCATCCCATCCTTGATGTCCTCCCTGGTTGACGCCCTAAGCCAAGGTTTGTTCCCCACAGGGGGTGCCCTTAGCGATTGTTCACCTAGTTTTATTTAGTATAGTTGAATAACCCCTGGCTGGAGGTTTTAAGTGTAGTAGCTTAAGTGTGGGTTTTCCTGTGGGTGCCCCACAGGAAAACCCGGTTCAGTAGTCATGATCTCAGAGGACAACTATGAGATGGCCTACTTAAAAAAAAATAAAAGTTAGTAACAGTAAAGTGAGTAACATGTGATCATGTACAGGTGGTTTTTTTAAATTAGGTGATTTTCCAAATTAAAAATAGTCAGTTGACAGACAAACTAATTACTAATTTTAACTTCTACAAAAAGTAACTGCTAATTTTAACTATAATTTAATTTTCTTCCCATGCACTAAAGTATCTTAATTGTTTGATGAAATTATCATTTATGCGTAGGTACTAAAACTTGGCAGAACTTATTCACATACAAAACCATTGTGTGTGTACTTTCACTGGATGCTTTAAACATTTTACACATTTTGTAAAGTCATTCTTTCTACACATGTTGTAGAAAGTAATACAATGTCAACATGTTTGTCTATGTTAAATAAAATATGTATATTCTTGTACTCAAGTTGGTCCATAAACAAGAAAATGTGTCTAGTTTTGTTATTGTATATGCCTACTCTGTTTTACATTAACTTGGATTGAAAAAAAAACAAATGCCTTTAAGTGTTGTCATGTAACTGATTGAGGTGGCCTTATAAGGGCAAATCCAGAGACACGAGTGGAACGAATGAGTAGGGTCAAACCAAAGTCGTCTCTTGTCGTATCTTTTCTGCATTTTTAGGGTTCCGTACCAATAGGAAAAACGGAACGAACCGTTATAGGATCACTCGTGTCTGTCTGTCCGTCTGTCACAGCCAATTTGCTCCGAATGTAATGAACCGAAAGTTGAAATTTGGTACACATATGTATTTCTGTGACCCAAACACGGACGTGTAACGTAAATAAATGAATTTTGAGTATTGGGTCGCTTTTGGGGTGAAAACAAGAAAATTAAAAAAAAAAGTTTTACAAACTACCTTGTGACATTTAAGACTTGTTGCGAGGATCTCAAATATATTTTTTCTAAAATTTTAAAATAAATACATTTGAAGATATAGAAAATAGATGAAATTTTACCACTCCCTTATCTCCGAAACTAATGAGCCTAAATTTTGAAAAAAGAAATACAGAGAATGGTTCTTTATCGATAGATTGCAGGATAAGCTATAAGAAGTCTATGGTCTTAAAATAACATGGTAAATCTCTCAATATCATGCGTACAAACTTACATTTTGCAGTTGGAAACACAAGAACAAGAACAAGTTTTCAACTACATTTATATTTGGGATAAATTCATCCCATCTACGGAATCCTTTATTGTGCGTGGTCCGACACGCACTTGTCCGGTTTTTTTTAATGCATTTGGGAACCTCCAAAACTTCACTCTGGATAATACTTCAGAGCGATATTTCTATCCCGTTTTTGTAGATACTGCTGTAATTTACGGCAACAGTCAATTAATTGTCCGTAGTAACTAGTAAGAGGCTATTTGCACCTAGATTGCTCAACTATTCAACCATATTTTTAGAGAGCGGTACAGTTGGTATAACTACATATGCAGCTGGAGCATCTCTAAGAAATAAGAGTCTAACACTCGGTTTCTCGAACGAAAATCAACGGTTTATCAAAATTAAACGCATCTCAAGTGATCCGATTGACTGTTGATAATTAGTCACTTGAGTGACATATTTTTTAGCAAATTATGGTATGGATTTTCGTTCCAGAAACCGGGCGTAAGTTTGTTTGCTTCACAGTCGTCAATGTCGTATCAATCGATGACTTTGAAAACTCTTTTAGACATATATTTGGTCAATAACAAATTCCTAGACTGTCAAGTGCGTACGCAAGTGGCTGGAGTCTCTAAAAAGAAGAGCTATTCCTACAGCTACCACTTTGGCAGTTTAGGTAACCTAAGATTCGATAATATTTGACCTTTTCAATCCTTTTGCTGAGCAAAGGCATCTGCCCAATTCATACCTTAGTTATTTGTAGTCCTTCTTTACCGCGAGGTTAGGGATCATCTCGCCGTTTACGGCTCGGCCTCCATTTTACCTTGTCAAAAAGTTCTTTTTAGGATCCCGTACTCAAAGGGTGCCAACGGGACCCTATTACCAAGGCTCAGCTGTCCGTCCGTCTATCGCACGCCTGTATCTTTTGAACCGTAATAGATAGACATTTGAAATTTTCACAGTGTGTCCTACTATGGCCGCCCGCTGTAACAAAAAAGTAAATAAAAATACGATAAAATTATATATTAAGGGGATCCCCTTAATTTTCTACTTTATTGTACTTTACCGTACAAAAAACGTGTTAAAAAATGTGACAAGTAGCTAGAAAGTATTATTTCGTAATTTTCCTTTGCCTTGCATTTTTCGTTTTATTTAAGTTTCGTTTTATTACACGCAAGTGTTTCTCTTATTCAAAATAAATATTTCCAGCCCAATTTAAAATAATGAATTTGTAATTCTATCTAAATGAAGTCTTTATCTTTCATGAAATGGAATCTGGTATAATGGTTTAGTAGATCTGAAATAATGGCCTAATTGTATTGTAATGTCAGGCTAATTACTTGGCAACTGAAGGAACACGGGTGGGTTTTACTCAGTAAGATTCTGACCCACCCTCCCTCTCCGTCCAGAGCGGGAGAAGTTATTTAATAATTTAAAGCCCCCCAAAAAAAAGAAAACGGAAACCTAGTGGTCAAAATCTATTTCTGCCTAAGACAAAAGCGCTGAAAATATCTTTGAATAAAAATGACGCAATTAAAAAATACCAAGTGGTCAAAATCTATTTTCCCTTAGCCAAAAATATTGTAAATATTCAAAGAGTAGAAACAGTTGTCGTCGTTATGTGCCGCATTGCATCGGAAGTCCTATCATAAATATTTTGAGCTCCCTCCCAGTCCGTACTCTGCTAATTGCCTGGACAATTAACCCCGTTATGAGCAAAGTGTACTGCGAATGCACCAAACGGCGACTGTGTCTTCTCCAGATTAACAATGAACAATAGAGCTTTCTTTTAATGCTACAGTACACTTATTTCTTTGATAAATTGAAGTTAATTCATTCGGGCGCACTTTTTGTTCGGCCGTCCCACGAATGTATTGTTCATTAAAAAGTCGACGCGTTTTTTAATAAAGTGGTTTGAAATTTTCAGTTATCGTGGTATGAAACCTTATATGATTATATCCCTGTTATTATTATGAATTTGAATAGTTTCATGTTTGTCGAAACTTTTATTTTCGTAAAATAGACAATTTTAATTGGGCCTTCCATACATGTTACCAGGCTTACTAAAGTTTTGTGTCTGTCTGACCGCGTGTGACCGCGTTGTTCTTCTAAAATTACGCAACGGATTTTGAAGCGGTTTTAACCATCGTGTAGAGAATTTATTCCGGAAGGTTTATCTGTATAAAACATTTAAATTAAACTTGGATATAATACAGAAATCACAATGTTTTGGCAAGTCCTCGCGGGTACCAGTGGCGAGTTGCTAGTGTTTTATGACAAGATAATATTGTCTTTTCAGAAATACAATGTCGCCCATCGGCATGTACCCGCCCGTATTTTCCTGAATATTCATGAAAAAAATCTTTAATATTTTTTGTTATTCAATTTTTTATGTTTTGAGTAGCGTTTGCCATATCTCCGATGTTGATTGGCTCGATTTGGATTCTTTTTATTATTTCTAAAAGCTTATGAGTTATTTTATTGAATTAACTTACATTTTTATTAAAATTTGTCGATTATGCAAAAAAAAAAGCGGAGGTGAAAACATTAAAAAAAGTGTTTTTTTTTTTAAACAAAAGTGTACCTTCATAAAATCATACCCGATTGTGAAAACAAATAATTTAAAAAAAAATTGAAAAAATAAAAAAAAGTAAATATAGACCCCCCCCCCCCCCCTTTTTAAAGTTATTTTTCAATAATTTTCCATGAATATTCAGAAAAATGCGGGCAGGCACATGCCGATGGGCGACATTGTATACGGTACATAGTAATGTATACATTATGTTTTGTTTTGTTATGTATTGTTGTAATGTTTATATTGTAGAAAAAATGTCTATGAAGTACTATAATATATTTTTGTTAATACTTTCTTAATAAAGATTCACGCAATTAGAAATTAACCCAACTTTAAACAAGATTACAAGGTTTATGCGGGTTAAGTCGTGGCTCGACCCTTTGGTGGGGCCGCGACTAAATGCACTACAAACTACGTTAGATGTAGGGATAACAAATTAACCAAAACAAACGTTACACATCCCGTAAAGCCGTTTATTACAGTAAATATTTGACTTTTATGTAAGTATTATGTATCAGAAAACAAGTATCCACTTTGTCTGTTTTCTTGACTTTTCGCAAAGTTCGCACAGTGTTCACGTTGTTCGTTGTCGAGCCAAAAATATAAGTTATTATGTCATAATCTCACGTACATTTCTCCTCAGTATTGTTATGAGCGATAGTAGACTATAACAGTTTGTGTAAAAAGATGAACAGTCGATGATCTGTGAATAATCTCCTAACGTGGTACTACTACACGCGATACTTCGAACAGTACAGCTAGATCGATAATGCCAGGAAATTACTCTTTTCTCAAACGCTAGGTACGGCTTGCGTAAATAAGATCTACTGTGATTACATTACTTTACCTTTGAATTTGTAATAAGACTGGCTAGAAGCTAAAAACGGGCAAAAACGAGAACGCCAGAAGCACTAAATCTTAGTTTTTAGGGTTCCGTACGCGAAGGTTGTCGCTGTCCCTCCGTCTGGTTGTCAGCCGGCTGTATCTCATGAACTGTAATAGGTAGACAGTTAAAATTTTCATAGATTATGTGACTATTGCCGCTATGACAACAAATAATAAAATAAAGTTAAAAAAATTAAAGGGCTTCATACAAGAAACGTGTTTTGATCGTTTTTTGCTAAATATTGTATGGTGATACGGGATACATCGTGTGCGAGTCCGACTCGCTCTTAGCCGGTTTTTTTTTAAATTGGTGACCTAAATTACTCTGTCCAATTAACACATGTGCAATTAACTGTCATCAATATTGATTTAGGATCATCGACGAGATGGACCTATATCTAGACTAATTGGTTCATAGAACTCCTATTATAATTGGTACAGTACGGATTTAATAGCCCAAACGCAGGCAGGAATTCTGATTGCCTCTAACATATCATATAATCATAGAAAATCGCGCGAATATCGTGTGATAGAACTTTTAAGTACTTAAGAGCATTTATACAATACAGCAAGTGGGCAACGTCGCAAATAGCTGTCAAATATTTCGCAGTTTTGATTAATTTTACGATATTTTTCTTTATGAAAATAAGAAATATGGTAAAATAATGAACTAAATATTGACTATGAAATGCAATAATTAATATCGTAAAACCGAATATTTAGTTTTAGATATCAAAAAAATATTTTGAAACTTTCCAAATGCCTTTTTTTACACCAAAAATGGTTACAACATCAAATTCAGTGTTATAAATAAAATAAAAATATTTTTTTTCTCAGGCATCACGTTATAATTGCAATTCATTATTAATATTCTAGTTCACTAGTTAGCCATATTTCTTATTTCCATACAGAAATATTGCCAAATTAATCAAAACAGCTAAATATTTGACAGGTATTTGCGACGTTGCCAACTTTTTGGATGAATGCTCTTAAATAATTATTTTCTAGAAACTTACACTTCAACTTTAATGTTTCCACCTACAATAAATATATTGATTGAAACAAGAGTTCTTGTCGCAAGTCCATACCTTTTACTTCTTGCCACTCTCATAACGAAACGTATGCTTGAGGAATATTTATCATATTATCATATCAATTATTTAGAAAACCGAATGCTAAGCGAGTGACAATAGGCTCAAAGTTCGTCTGTCAATTTCGTAGAACGCTGTCAGATTCATCAAATTACATTTTTATCCATCCATACTAAGGCCACGTTCAGATATACGCGTTTTATGCGCGTGTACTCCCCAAAGGTTATTGCAATTTTGAGTCCTAGATAAACACATATTACGTCGGAACGAGGCCTAATATTCTATAGGTGAAAGTATCGTCTGTCTGTATGTTTTTTACGCCAAAACCACTGAATCGATCGTTATGTTTGAAATAAATGTAGCCTGGGACCTGGAGGACATAGGCGACTTTTCATCCTGAAATAACCGGCCAAAGGCGAGTCTGACTCGCACACGATGAGTTCCGTATAAGACCGAGCAAAAACGGCGAAAAAATACGTTTCTTTTATAACCCTTAACTTTATTAAATTTTTATTATTTTTTGTTTTAGTTGCAACAGAAATACACAATCTATGAAAATTTCAACTGTCAACCTATAACGGTTCATGAGAAATAGCCCGCTGACAGACAGACAGACGGACAGACCGCGGAGGCTTAATAATAGGGTTCCGTTTGGCAGTTTTCGGGTACGTACAGCACCCTAAAAATGATGAAATACGAAATATAGTCGGACGAAGTCGCGGGCAGCAGCTGGGAAATCAAATACTGCTGAAGAATGAGCTAAGTTTACGTAACTTAAAAAGCTTTAGTCCAGTAGATATGGCTGCGATTAAATAACTATCACTTTTTGCTGCCAACGAAAGTTCGCCCGATTTGCAATGGTAATCTCTTGATAATTTTATTCTGCATACCAAGGAAGGCATATCGTATGCAAGCAACCTTCGCCTTTATAGTCTCGTTCATTATTCTTAATTATGAGGGCCATGGGGTCACTATATGGGCTAATTTCCCTTGACCAGTATTTTGATTTGACTTTTGATGTCCAAAGAATAATAGAACTTTTGTTTTACGAACATTAATTTGACTTTTAAAACTGTATTTGTTGTAATACTCAACATAAAGAAAACAAGTAGTCAACATTGTTCTTATTTATCTAATTAGTAAATAATGTATGTAGTCTCAAAGGCTCGCTTATTGTGTATCGTGATTACAGAATATTAATGACAAATTATTGGCCTCGTATCACTTCTTGAGTACATACAAGTTTAATCGACCTATTGTTATTATTGAATGACATAATACTTAAAGTAACTACATAACTATGAAGAATACTTGTAACTGCAAATAAGTATGCATACCATTTACAATGTACAGTGAGCTGCTTCAATTGGGTACCCCAGTTGTATTAAAACTTTAATACAACTGGGGTAGCCAATTGATGCAGCCCACCGTACCTAAAAAATAATTAATTATAATGGTCACTTATACAAATACATGAATAAATAACCCCAATCCTTTTGAGGGCTTAATATTGTTGTTTAATAACGAAGGTTTAACTTAAAAGTAACAACGCGATTATCGACCACAACCACCATCTTAATTCCTTAGATTTTTAACCAAGGAATAACACTATGAAAAGCAATAATATTCCGCTTGATATTTGAATCGTTGTGGACATTAGGAGCGTTTATACAGAAATTGGGCAACGTTGCAAATACCTGTCTAATATTTACCTGTTTTGATTAATTTGGCAATATTACTGTATGGAAATAAGAAGCTAACTAGTGAACTAGAATATTAATAATGAATTGCAATTATAACACTGAATTTGATTTTGTAACCGTTTTAGGTGTAAAAATGGCATTTGGAAATTTTCTAAATCCTTTATTTACATCTAAAACTAAACATTCGGTGTTACGATATTGGTTATTGCAATATTTGACAACTATTTGCGACGTTGCCCACTTTCAGTATAAACGCTCTTAAGTCCACTTACGTAAAACATTATCCTCGTTACAATAAACTATTGGCATCGTCACGTAAAAATTTAGTTGTCAAACAAGAATCTGGCAAGAAATTAAAAAAGAAAAATGTGACATTTCGAAGCAACATACATTTCTTCATTACCAAAAATACTTACGAAAACCACAAAGTTTCCCTCGTTCATTTCAACTTTTATTCAAGTTATAACATTTTTATTCGTGCAAATGGCCATGCTAAGTGGTGAGACCTAGTTTCCAGTTTTCCACATTGTTTTGATCATAAAATTGTTTGTTACAGGTGAATTGAATCAACATCAATATTAGGAGCAACTCATAATGACATTGCGTTGTAATACATTAAGTTGCCATTAGGGTATCAGCGGTCGAGTTTAGAAATGATAAGAAGACCACAGCAGACATGGACGGCGTGAAGAAAATACATTCTGGAACCCTGTATCGGTAAGTGGAAGCTTTATTTAAAGAAGACTACAGGAGCTAAATAAATAATAATTCCCAAATTTTCTAAAATCTACTTTTATTGCAAATATCAACACTTAGTAAATTTAATTTAAGTAGCTCTAATTAAATGAGTATATCTTTAGGATTTATGTCGAGGCAAGCTACGGATTTTTGAACGTCACCCTACGGATTTTCAAAAATCTGATCAGGCTTCACTGCTTCCGCGCCTTTCAAAAAGCGCCATCGCATTCGCATTTGACTTTTTGGCGCCCCTTGCCCTCTGGCGCCTTGAACGAGCACTCCTCTCGTTCTACCCCAGGGCCGGCGCTGGTCGACATTATTACTAGCTTAAGTTAATCAGTCCAAGATCTCCAGAGGAATGAGGAACGTGATAAAGGGGAACACACTTGTGGTCTATGGGTTTTAATCTTAAACGAAATCTGATACCATCCTTGATAGTGGGTTGGAGATACCTGTTCCGCTATGAACTGTTCAACAAAAATTCAAGCTTAATTTTAATTGCAGTTTAGAAAATATTTATAACGTTTACATTTAATATTATTCCGTCCTTCAAACCCTTTCCGAGTTTAGCAATATTTCAAGGATAAAGCACACGTAAAACGCCGAAACAGCCCGAGTTTCCATTTCGTTCTGAAAAAGATCGAAACCTGAGATACTATCTCTCCTTATAAGTTTCGCATTCAACGGCAGTAATGGCTTTTTCGATTTCCTATTTAGCTAGAAAGCTTTATTTTGCTTTTTTTTTGTCTGTTATAAAGAAATTCTGGTCATGGCAGATTCTTTAGGCGAAAATCATCTTGATGTAAAACCTTCGTTCCGATTAATTTAGTAGCTTCTCTTTGATTCTACATTTAATTTTTTACTTTTCTTCGCCCAGTTGATGCCATCATGCATTTCATTAGTGTTATTATTTCTTATTTACACCAAGTTCATAAAAAACCCTTCTTACTTCACGAAACGTCGTCTAGCGAACCACGTTCGGCCACGATAAAACGATTTAGTTCGGTTTCAACTAAGGCGAACTCATTTTGAGGGTCAAATTGGTGATCAAATAAATGTGTTAGAGCCTGTGAAAAAAGCTAAGCTTCTTGCCTTTTTTCTGAGCTTAGGTCATAGGAATATTAACGAAACCTCGGATATGCTCCGAATGTTTTCCTCAACTTTTACGAGGAGCACTTCGAATAACAATATTGCAGTAAGTTCCTCAGGCTTCAAAGTGTCTTTTCTACAGGCATTACCTTTAACATTATCCTATTTCATCTTTGTCAGCACATAACAGCGTATAACATTGTCAAAATTCCATCAGCCTGGTATCTGGCTCCGTATCAACGCAAATACATATTAATGGCATAACAGAGAACTATACGGTTGTACCTGAATTATACAGTAACCGCTGGAAGCTGTCGCATTTCAATAGACAGCGTATACGTACCCCGGCATTGTCACAAGTTTCTGCGTGTCTAGCCGGAAGCTGAACATTGACTTGTTAGTTGTTACTGTAGCTCTAGTTATAACCGAATAACCACTGTTTATGTTCGTTAAAATCTAGTTTTAATTAGGAACTAACTTTAGCCGTCGCAAGTGGAATTTAGTGGAGTTGTATCTACTGCTCCGTACCCGGCAGTAATGATAATTTTGTCGTATTTTACTGCTAGGGGAATCTTAAGAATCCGCTCGGGACCTCTTTCATTTTCAACTCATTGTGTTTGAGTATTTCAGAACAAGTTCGCAAGTTATTGCGCTTGCAGAATTTTATCCCTAATCTCATTTTGTTTCGCAACCTGCCACAATTGTGTCGTTTTCGATCTTGATTTAACTAAGGAATTGATACATAGCAGGTATTCACGATCTGATTTCCATAGTTAAATTATATTGCAGAGTTAGGTAGGATTTGGTCATTGCGAATTTCCGGTCTCGATAACTTGTGGGTGACACAGAATCGATTAGTAATCCCAATGCGAAGTACCACTCGATATATTCATCGTTTAAGGGAAAACTGCATAATCAAGGTTTCTTTAGTTAAATCGCACTGCAGCGAAGACTACCTACTTCATTAAATTAATTTAAAAAGAAACTGTCTTTAATTATCCATACTGTTCCCAAACTGTCAGAAACAACGATATATTGGAAATCCGATCCGAAATGGTTAGCTGTCTAATTATCGAAGCCTCACTGGTCTATCCAATTTCTGAAACTTCTGATTCAATTCTAGCTAAACCTGAGTCTACCGATGCATTTTTAATTCCCATTCCAAGATATGTTGGCTTTGAACATTTCTGTTAATCACAGAAGCAATTTCGGGGAAGATAAGCTTTCTAACATTCATAAACGGTTATTCAATTATGTATTCATTCCCAGCAGTGCCTTGGGTAGTCCGTTTGTTAGATTAATCCTCGGAAATAGATCTAGAATCTAACGTTCAACAATAAACTTCCCGAATATCCTTCAACCCATGGGACAAAACGCCTATTGAGTTCACTCAAGTGCTCTAACCATTACATATTTTCACTGGCTATTAAAAATAGAGGCTCGCATTGATTTGCAGGACAAACCACAATAGCCTATTGTGGAAACCTATGTACTGTTTGCTCTGTGTATCTTAAAACAATAACTGACCGCACAGATAGCCGGTGTTCCATTTCCATCCCATCTCGTGTAGTGAGATCACTTTATGAACAACACGCCGCCATTTACGCGACACTTGTATTGGCTCAGTGTACTAGCAACACAATACCCTGAGCACTCGACACAACAATTTGTAATCGTAATTATGGCAGATTACTTTCCCTGAGTGATCCACATTTTCAGCGTAAATGGTACATTTGTAGCTCCGTTTTTTCGACGCCTATTTAGTATTCTTGTCACCTTTGTGCCTGGGACGTAATAGAAGGAAGTGGCTCCGGATTCTTCGGAACAGGTTCAGCCGACCAATTTTCTGATTCTCTACTTCCAGTTTCCCGACGCCTTATTTTTTATCTCCATGCTAAGTAATTGATATGTCTCGGGGGTCACAAAAAACGTATATGTCTACAATAAGTAACAAAATCGCGTTTGTTTTCGTATCGTATCATTTCCACAGTACAAGGTTAACCACTCCAAATTCGTAGCGTCCTTACAGGGATTTATTTCACAGAAATGTGGGATGTTACGAGAATTTGTAATCATATAATATAATCACGTTTGTGTTTTTTCGTCCTCATTGTTTGAGTAATGTTGTCCCGCTTCTGATTACCGAACGAAATTAGCTGTAAATGACAATCGATATTTCTAAATGTTTATTATGTAAGAAAACAACAGCGATCTAAAAATTACTAAATCTTCGGAACTGTTCGTGATTTCGCGGTGGGCGCACGAATGAAGAAATCAAGAAGATTAAAAATAACCCAGTTGTATACAGATTAAACCCGAAGTGGCGGTGGCACACCTAACGTGCGAAATGTACCTATTTCTGCTTTTTTATTTTACCTTTGTTGTTGCTCGTGTGTCTACCATTGTGACTGACTTATTCCATTCCTCGACTGCGGTGTCACTGTGCTTCTTCCAGCCTAAACTACTGCTTTAATTTAAAGTTGCCACGTCTTTCCATTCCGAATACGGGAAAATCCAAGCAATGACGGCCATCGGGGACATCCTCTTTCAAAAGAACGGAACACTGTAATCCGAATACAATTAAACGAACAACGAGTGTGTTTGGACCAAGTTTGTGTGCGGACAAATTTGGCCATTTGTGGTTATTATGTAATCAGATCCCGTAGTTGCCGTACTCAATGTCTTGGCTCGAAAGCGGTCCAAAATAATAACCGAATCGCAAAAACTGGAGACTAACGCAAAAGTTGTTAACACGGAAGTTTCTCATTACTTTTATTTAATATTTCATTAGATATACGTTTGCTGTTGTTTTCATTTTTTTTATTGATGATGATTATGGCGGCGGCCTAATGAATTGTGCGCCGAAATTAGACATGATGGCGTATTTTTATTTCTGTCGCGGCAAAGAAGCCCAAATACTCATGTCGAAGATCGATATTTAATGCTGTTGGTATTATTTTGGACAGGCATTACGAAGGCAGCTTTGTTTACTAAAATATTGAAGGCCCTGCCTGCGTATTCTATCTGAATTTTAATAAGCGACGCGATGCTGTCTCCAATCATATTATCGATTCGGATTCAGAATTCATAAAACGAGAAATAAATGTCAATAGACTTTGAATACAGAATAAAGATAAGGATGAGGATAGTTAGAATAGTTACTGTGTTACTATATCCAAGTATGTAGTTAGGATTTCGGGCATTACCTTTCTGGATATCATGTTATTCTCCTTCTACAAATTCCGTCTAACGCCTGTTGGCAACGTTGCTTTGTTTGTTTTCATCTCAGCTGTCAAGGTTTTCTGTGTGGTCCACAAAAAAAGGGATTAAAAAGAAGAGATGGTATATATCTTTGTTAGTTTTTCAACGTTTATCAGGAAAAACACATGCCAACCTTTAAAATTTCACTCAAGATATTTCTGTTCTTGTTGATGGACGTACCCTTTTACTTGTGGATGTTTGTAGAGATGTCAAATAAATTCTCTTTTCTCATACTCCTAATAGAATATTGTATTGATGTGTGTACTCTGTGGTTTCCGCAAATGTTTAGGTAACCCGCCAAAAATGAACGCCTAAACAATAAATTTTGCTGGTGCGTAAGGACCTACTTTTGGACAAATAGCTTTTTGGCTGTTTCAGTATTGCCTCGGAAACCTCAGTTTTAATATTTCCAGAGTTTTCTGTACAACCGAATACACAGACGGTACTACCTAATGTTGTTTTAGCCAGTATTAACACCATCCGCTAAAAAGCTTCAACCTTGAAGACTATTTCAAAGTCTCAGCCATGTCCCCCTTCCCTTCTTTCTAGAATACTGAATCTATGTACACACCAGTTAATCCTAATTCTGAATCACACACAAACCTCGTCCCAACTTAACTTAGCACAAATAAATCTCATCGTAATCCATTTTCATTTGATTGAGTCTGAAATTAAGATACACTAAGTTCGACTCTAAACGGATTACCGATCGAGTTAAGGTGTAAATCAGCATGTATATAATAGGAATCTCGGAACGGGGGCCGCATTGGCAATTGGCAGGATCTAGTGCAATCGATACCTGAACACTGCTATTTCTTGCTACAGTGTTTGTAGATTAATTAGTACTTCGTTCAGCGGTATATTTAAAAGGTCTTACGTAAACTGCATTTCTCTGTATCACATGTCTTCAATGGTGTTGCCTTTGCACGATTAAAGTATTACTGCATTGATACTTTTATGACTCGATAAGATAAAGTTACCTTGATATTTACATTTTTATTTGGTGGAATTTCTACTTTGAAGCTGCAATAGATACGACTGAAAGTAAACTACTTGGCTATTGAGTCCTTCTTGACCTAGTATTCTTTATCATCGTCGATTGAGGCAGTAATGTTTGAATGTCTACACCACATTATCTGCCTTTTCTGTTACAGAATGTTGCAGTTCAAAATGTTCACCTTCCATAACTAATATTTTATTTTTATTTAATACCCTCCTATTAAATAGTTGGTCTTTAGTTCAGCATTGTATTCGTCTGACGTTTGGATGCACAAAGCAAGGGTTCACTGTCAGTTGCAACCTGTTCCCAATTCCTCCTTTGTTTATTTTCTGACTAATTATGTCTGCCTTTGGTTGTGTTTCACTATTAGTTTCTCTGAAATACTCGGTTATTATAGACTTAAACTTTTTAGTAACATTTCTAGAAGGTAGAAAATCAGTATAGAGCTCTCAAATCTGTATACGAACGAGATGTTGTCTAGTTAGGGTTCCGTAGTTAACAAGGAACCCTTATAGTTTCGCCATGTCCGTCTGTGTGTCCGTCTGTCCGCGGACTAGCTCCGACATAGTATTAGAAAGCTGTAATTTGGCATGGGTATACATATTAATCACGCTGACAAAAGTGTAAAATAAAATTATGAAAAAAAAAATTGGGTACCTCCCTACACGTAAAGTGGGGATGTTTTTTTTTCTTTTCTATCCCATAGGTGACCCCACACAGATTGGAAAGGTCCTTCAAAAACATTGTGAGTGTTTGAAAACCGTTTTTGGATTCAGGGATCCGTTTGCGAAATATTAAGCTTTAAAGTACTAATTTTTGTTATAGTCAAGTGTCTCCCCTACCTGCTAAATGGTTGGTTTTGGAAATGTGAAAAAATCACGGCAGTAGTTCATATATTTAAATTAAAAGGAAAACTATCACAGCTAAGTAGGCACTACAAGTTAACGAGGAATAATCGACCAACTTATATTTGAAGATGCAACTACAAAGTTAAGTTTGTTTTTGCGATAAATTCATCCCAAATTCGGAACCTTTCATTGTGCGTGGCCCGACACTTGGCCGGTTTTTTTTTACCGTCTCTTTAAGTTCAACTCTGAACAATGGAGAGGGAGAAGAAATCCCTATTTTAACACAGTAGTAGGTACTTTCTGCATCACCAAGCACATAGCAACCACAGAACTAACCACATACCTTCCTTTATTCATATGAGATTCCACACTAAGTTATAGAAACGTACTAAAACATACTTATACAAAATTGTTTTCTCAAATAACCTACGTATTCAAATTCTTGTGTATATAACACATAACACAAGAAACTAAACTCAATATTTAAAGCGCGGGTTATCTACATCTCATTATAATACGCAATATGAAGCTCATGTTATCGTATCTACATACATACATTAACTGTATGGATTCAGTGCTAGACATTTTTCAGGTTTTTAGTTAGAACAGTGGCTCAGTGGTAACGGCTTATGAGTTTCAGGTCGTAGGATTGAACCCAGACAGACGCTTTACTTTGTGTAAATTATTTCATCACCATTGATTTTAAAACGGTGAAGCAAAACATCTTGAGGATGGCATGTCTTTTTTTTTTTTGGGTGGGAAATCATCAAATAACTTGGGCGTGTCAGACTGTTACTGACTAAAACCCACCCGTGTTTCTTCGGTTGCCCTGTTGCCGGGGGCCACGATCTCCCTTTCGGTTTACCCGCACCTGGACCCGCGTGGTTGATTACGGCCCACTCCCTCTCGCCGAGAGGAGGCCTGTGTGTCAGCAGTGAAAGCATTATGTGGTGATTATTCTTATGCAAGTTAGAAGGGAATCATCGACGTTTTCCCTTCATTAGCTGGGAAGAAAAATGACACAGATTTTTAGGAGGTAATAGGAAAGACTAATTATAATCATAAATCTTTATTTATCTCAACATCATCTTAAATAGACAAAGATGTCTGAGGTAGGAGGGTCCTGAGTTACAGATCACCCGTATCTGCAAACGTTTAGTTTGATGGATAGGAATAGACTCTATGAAGAAAGTTGCTAAACGAAGTCCTTTGTGTTGACAAAAGACAATTCCTGCGGAGAATTTTGATGGAGGCAGAATTAATTTCTTGGGAGAAGATTGTATGTGAAGCAATAGTTGAGAAAAAGATGACTAGACTCTCTTCCATCCGGTACCTTATTAGGTATTCAACCAGCAGCGCCTATTTTTACTCAGCTCAGTCCAAAACTTTAGATTCTAGTAGTAGCAATCTAAAATAATTATATTAACTTCTGGGAAACCTAAGTTCAACTGGCACATAATGCTGGTCAATTGGCAAAGATTACTTCAATTCTAGCAAAGACAGAGAATCGATAGAAGAAAATGGGTCCCTACGGTGCAGCTGGCAACCTATCGTGATTTATACATTATGCGGTTTTTCAACCCACTTCATCAAAGCAAATCGAGAGAATTAGATCAAATACATTTTCTAACAATAGTTACTCCGTCATTTTACTTAGGTTAGAAAAAATATCTTTATTGAATCTAAACTAAAAATCAATCCTTTATAAACCTCTTTCTTTGTTTAGTAGGGGCGCGAGGCATCAAGAAAGGATTATCGGTGAAGCAAAGGTCAAATTGTAGTGGCTAACTCACAGCTCAAAGGATTCCATTAAAAATTCAACTTTCACTTCGTGAAATAATACTCAAAATGTAGCGTTTATTTTAGAGCAGAATAAATTCTTGATTTCAACAAGACTAGCGAAATTTCTTTCGGTTTGTATAGGCTTTAGAGGTCGTTGACTCGCAATGCCTGCGATGTCCTCCTTAGCTGAATATGGATTGAGCTTGATTAGTATATCGCACTAGTACGACCTTTTCAATTTCGGGAGGACACGAAATATTGATAAATTTGCTTGATGTAAAGATTTTTCCACTGAAAGCGTGGCATCTACTATTCAAGTGTATAACGTAAGGAAAGATTCCTTGACACAGTTCATTTTAGAGGTCTCTTTAAGGCCGAAGTTTGAAAGTATCACGGTTAAGTATAATGTTATGTCAGGTTGGTAACCCAAGTATCTACTAGTTCAATAACCGTTTCTCCGTTCAACTTTTACGACTTTTGCGAGATGATAACAAGCAACATTTATACATTTTATGTACATTTCTTTTTCCATCTTACCAGAAATAATTTCTCTCCACTTAGTATGTACAACTGCAGAACTCTAGGGCATAGACATAAAAATTGTCTTATTTCAGATGCAAATGTGAGTATAAAATAGATGTTGGAATGGTTTTAAAAGTTTTCTGTGGGGGTGAGAGGTTCGGAAATGGCATTGTGCAATCTGAACAGAGGTGTCTAAAGTTCGCCGCTTGATCCCATCGATCCGGCTGATGGCAGTGAATATTTGCTCGAAATTTTACGACACTGATTACGGCTGGCCGGCCATAATGAGGAAACGGGCATAAAGCTTGCAAAATTCGTGAAAAGCCTTTTTGGTTGCGAAGAAAAAATAAAAAAGTTTTACGGAAAATCAAAAGGGTTTCACAAACGGGCCGAAGCCTGATATTTACGTGTACATTAACTGAAACAAAGGTAATTATTTTATACGTAATTTTATTTTGTGCCGTGTTTCGTGTGTTCGCTGTGCCGCTAGTGGCATAAAGGTCTTACATTACATTTATTGTTTGAATAATTAAACAATTAACGCGAAATAATCTGTTCTTTGTATTTGTTTTGTCCACGTTTACGGCACGTAGGTATAGCATGGATTACTTCCTAATTCTCATGGATGTCAACGGTTTTTGTAGGAGCTTGAACTTCAACGTAATCGCAAATTTATTGAGAAAGTGTGGTGTTTACAGTTTCTACCTTCTAAGATCATCAAACTTAGCATTGAAGTATTTTGCATTGTAATCTTTTGAAAAAAATTCTATGTAGCCAAATGTCAATATTTAGTGATGTTCTGTTGGAATTAATTAAAATATTGCGATTATAAAAATCCACTTCACTGCTATTGCAGCTACATGATGCTCTAGGTATCCTGTTTATCAAATGTCTTATCACAGTATCAATATGCTGGCACTGATATTGGTGCCGTTTCGTTATCAGCGCAATGCCGATCCTAATTTATGTGATGTTTGTTCAAGACCAATGCTGTTGACTTGTTTACTCGGCTTGCTATGCTATCAATAATATTACGATGTTATTGCTGGTACATTGACTAACGATATAAAAGGTATGAATCTTACCACCATGTCTGTTTTTTACTGCTTCGTTGGTTTAGAAGAATAAATTATTTTGCATAGGTACTATTGTATAGAACAAACTTTTTCTAACTGAATTGACAGCTGTGCTGCTGGGGAGGTTTTATCCCCTGGCTGGAGGTTTTAAGTGTAGTAGTTTAAGACCCACAGGAAAGCCCGGTTAAGTAGCCATGATCTCAGAGGTCAACTAAAAAATAAAAAATAAACTTCTTCTTCCCAGCTAAAGCACTAGGAAGTGGTGAATGGAGGGCGTTTTTTGGGGGACTGTCTTATGTAATTTTGACGTTCGAAAAGTGCTGATTCTCAGTCTAGTTTGAATAAATGAATTTTGAAGTTGTAAACGCGATTGCCAAGCAGGAGGCCCTGTGATTCATCCCCAGGTCAGGATGAATGTTATTGGGATTCCATCAGGAATTTCTCAGTAACAGCCCGGAGTCTGGATTTCTGCGCGGTTAATTGTCATTTTCTGGCCCCCTGTTACATGGAGCTTAAACATAACTAGCAAAATGAGGGTGAATTGTACGCCTTTTCAAGGAATACGTTGTATCATCTTTTTCAGATCACATTAACCGTTGCCAGACATAATCCGGGCACAAACAGCCCAGTCTTATCAAGTAATTAAAGTGATCTAGCTTGTCCCTGGAGATCGGCTTCCAGCTTACGTAGATGCAGCTGAATATCAATGGTTTATTAAATGGTTTTGCCATCGCTGTAGGAAATCCTTTGTCTTGTCCATTAATGTACCTGTGAACTTACAACTGGCAAGGGTAAAACAGCTGATATAGACCACGAATCATCGTAAAAATAAGCAGGTTTTTCGACAAATTCACAACTGAATAGCACGTGAATAAATTATTTTATATTGTGTTATTAAATTAACAACGGACGCACCAATGAAAAACAATTAAAACAAAAGTAACGCGCGGTCGATGCGCCGGATCACGTCTGACGTATCAAGTTAGGAATGCGTCCGCAGATTGCAATGCGGTGCGGCATCGATACGACCTCATGACGTCACTTGTCATATTGTCCCTTTTTAGAAACCCAAAACGGAAATAGTTATTATTGTTCGGATCGCTACTCAATTACCGCTATACGGTTCATAAAATTCTGGCAGTTCCGACTTACAATCCGTTCATAGTGCTTGCGTAGTTCTGGCCGGATTTATCAATGAATCAGGTAATAGTGTATGCTCAATTACGTGTTTTGTAATAGAATTTATCGACTTCAACGATCAGAATAGGTCATTTTATGAGTGTTATGGCGCAACTGTGGTGCAGTTTGGGTTATTCTTGCGCCATTGATAATTGATTGAAGACTTATAACGAAAACTTTATTCTTGAGTGGAAACCACGAAACGGCAAATATTTATAGGAATATTTCAAGCTAGGTGGAGCGCCGATCTTAGTAGGGTCGCTGGATGAAAATGGCTGAGGATTGAGTAAAATGACTCGTGATTCGAGAGGCAGGAGTACCCATAGTCTTATAATGATTAAGAAACACAAACAATGACTATTAAAACGCGGCATCTACATCGCCACATGCGAACTACGCATCAAAGACCTGACGTCACACAAATCCTACATCGCGCAATTAAAGTTTACCGCGCGAATAGCATATATATAAAACTTCCCCGACATCAATCGTTGAGCAGTTGTCCGCCAGACACGACACCTGTCTCGTCGGAGGATCCTCCCTTTTCTATAGAGGATGAGTGAACTTTAGACTCTGTTCCTCATACCTCTAAAAACTTATCAGAGTAAAGTAAGGACACATAATTTCAACCTCGAAAATACTAAGAAACTCGGGGAAAGAGAAAGACGTGGATTCTTAGAAATATCTACGGTGATAATTGAATAAAATGAGGCTTACGTAAAACAAGCAATATCTCTCAATTATTCCCGCCCACTGCTGGGTGGGGCAGGGGTGCCCTCCCTTTACGGGTCACGATTACGAGAACTCTTAAAAAAATAAAATTCAGGTTATTGATATTAATGAAACCAAACCAAACGATTGATTGATATTAAGCCAATAAACAATTTGCGGAAAACCTGACTTACAAAAAAACAAAATTTTCAGCTATTTCAGAGAACTTGTTTATTCGACGGGTGGTCTTTGTTAAAAAATATTGACAGTACAAAAGGTATTTGTTTGATATTTTCACAGAAACGGTTTCTTCGAAGTACTGAATTCTGTTTTTACTTCTTGTCGTCTTCATCTATATATTTATAAATGAAAGTCGCTTTTCGTGTTTGTCTGTATGTCCACGTTGTTCTAAACCACGTAATAGATTTTGATGAGGTTTTCACTATCGTTTAGAGAATTTATTCCGGAAGGTTTATGTGTATAAAACGTTAATATCAAAGTTACATAAAAGTAAGAAATCTCGACGATCATCACTTTACAAATTCATTTCACTGTGTAATATAAACATAATCCAAAATATAAGTATTTTAAAATATTAAGAAAATGCTCTAATTTAACATATGTATATTTTTTCTAAATCATTAAATCTACTCGTTTAGACGTCATCTTCAGTATAAAATCATTAAAAATCGGTTATCGTCGCCTAAATATTGTTTAGTGAGTGTAATTTCCCACTGCAGGGAAAAAGCGTTTCCACCATTCGGGCAAAAACTCTTCCATCCTCGTTCCATTTTTGGTACTTCTGTGTTTCTTCTTAAAAATTAAGGGAAAGAAATTCAAGTTGTCGCACCTCCTTCGCAGTTTATGACTCACGTCTTTATTTTAGTCTCGTCATCAAAATAAATGTATTTCTAATATTAGTTAAACAACAACAACATTGTCAAACTTTTATTCATTGAATACGAGGCTTTTGGCTACTTTTGTATATGTGTATTTTATGTCTAGTTTTTTTTTAAATGTGCGTTTTGTTTGTGCAGAATAAACCAGTTTTCTTTCTTTTTCTTTTCTTTTTAAATTCTATAAATTAGTGCTTCTTACACAACTCTAAACCCAACTATTTTCACAAACAAAAATTAACTATCCCACCATCTATAATCACTTCTATAATACCATAAAGCGTTCTATTTCTGCGACTGTCGACATAGCGGTTACTGTCTATGGCTGAGCCTAAAATTATCGCATAATTATGCCCCGTCATGCATGTGAGAAGGCTAATATGTGGCTTATAGTACCGTATGTTTGATAAGTGCACGCAGCTATAAACGGTGATATGGTTATTGCGTCTGCTGGAGCACTAGAGGCAATAGTTGATAAGGCTAGAGAAGCAAGATTACTAGAGAGATTTCAATAGATTTCTATTGAAACAGTGGTGAAGGAAAGTTTTGAGGGAGGCCCGTTCAAAAAATTTAAGGTGTGCAAAGATTTACAGGCACTGGTAATTACTAATTGCCAAAATAGGGGAGATTAAATAAATCTGGTAAAAGAGGAAGAAGTGTAGACAAGACAGGGTGTACTAGGAAAGTCACTCTGCGTGAAATTCGTCTCGTACACAAGCTGCTTACGATTGATGCTAATTATCGCATTGATATCCTAGACATTGAATATCTGCACAAATTAATTCCATTGAGCTTACGGAAGCTAATTGAAATTGAATTATTTCTAAGCTTGCCTTGCCTTGCAGTGTTCGGGTTCGCGATAAGTCGTAATATCGTCATCCTGAGGATGCCCCGTTGAGAGGTGAAACACGTGTCGATTTCTTTCAGTGTTTTTTCATGGCTCTTTAGGAATAGCTAAGCGGAAAAGCTTACTAAATATTTCAACGTCTATTATATTTTACCGTTAGCCTTGTTTTAATCCATGTTATCTACCAGCGAGCGTACCGGAAGCGGTTGAATATCAGTATTTTACACTGAACTGAACCTTCGTTTTGGTATAGCTGTATCATTAGTAAAGCTAGTCCAGTTGTAGGATATTAATTACTTTCGCGGTTCTAAAAGTGATGCTTTTTAGACCTAGAGACTACCCTACTGATCAGTTATATTCTGAGGCCGAAGTTCTCACAGTAAGGCAACTATATGTCCTTCGTTCAGTCCTGCGAAGACACTTCAACCTTCCGTTAGATAAAAATCTACTCCTAAGACGCCACGGTTTCCCTATTTGTAAAACAAACCCCTGTCGTTTTGCATTTACAAGTCGACAATTGTTGGCTCAAAGTTCACTCATGTATAATAAAATAAACAAAATTATTCCGCTGTACAGACATACCTTACATGAAGTTAAAAATAAATTAAGAGCATGGCTCTTATCCTTAAATTATGATGAAACAGAAAATATATTGGCTATTCGATCATAACTTTATCAAACCTACATTGAAAGAAAGCTCATACACTAACACTTCACATACACAACTCCCTACACACAAACTACACTCATATACACACTCCTAGATACACAACCACATTCACTCCATTTGCTGTGTTAACAACCACTGTAAGCAAATAGAAAAGTCACGGTTGTATTATATAAACTGAAGCCGCAAAATCTCCGACTCCTAAGATACAGGTCTGCGTACCTAGTTTAGGAGCCCGGAAAGCTGACAAAAATTTTAAACTTGGTAGTACAACCCACTGTTTCCATAATGATGCTATGTACTGTGTTGTTGTTTTTATGTAGTAATAAACCTATTATTATTATTATTACTTTCAAATCGAATACATGAGCAACAGTTATAATTTACAACAAATTGTCGTTTTATGACTTCCACGCACATGGGGCATTAGTGTAACTGTGCGTTATTCCACAGCCATTAACAGTTGAGATAATAACAGCAATGTCGTCATGACTTTAATTGTTATTAAAATTGTTCACGTAGATCGTCTAATTTGAGGCAGTCAGTGCAAAAGCCGCCTAACCCACATTATTATATATATATTTTTAAATTTTATCTATTTTAATCGTTTGCGACGGTCAGGTTAATAACAAAAAAAGGGGGTTAGGCCGTTTTTGCGCTGACTGCCTCATTTAAGGTTGAAACTCATTGCACATTTTCCAGAGTTAGACCCAAATGAATGCATCGATCCTCTGAACGTTCAATTCCAATTACTTCCCCTCCTTTTCGATGTAAAAATAGTGGGAACATTTTCATCTAGAATTTTCCACTAACACATTTAACTATAAAATCAATCATTTGATTTTACCGTGGCGTTGTTATAAGGATTCACATTAATTAGGCAAACCGTTCGTTGGCGTTTTATTCGAGCTTCGTTGGAGTGTAAACTGTCACGAGTCGTGAGCGACTCGTTCTAACTCGATCAGAGTCTGGCCACGCTAACTTTGCATAAGTAAAAAATATGAAAATCTATGGACGGCAACACCGTCTGTACTACGAAAAAATAATTTGATACTTTGTTTGTCCTTTTGCTTTTGATAGGGAGGGTATTTTGTTTATATTCTGATTCTTTCCTGTTAAAGAATAGTCACTTTAGCACGATGCAGTGTGGATTTGATACAGTTTTGTCATCGTATGGAGGTAGAGCATAGGTACGACATAATCTATTATGCAAAAAATCTAAAGGCAAATATTAAAATCATTAGTTCTACTTACACGTTAACTTTTAGAAATCTTATAAACATTGTCGTTTTTGACTAAGGACGACATCGTGCTGTTCCTTCACATCTTGGAATTTACTTAACATATTATAATAACTCCCGCACTCTACTTTTAATAGGTTTAACCATTTTTTTCTACTTTATTTTGTGAAAACAACTTCCACCGTAAGCAATCTGACAGCTCAAGTGACTGATGTAGAAGTAAACCATTTATAAAACTTTTTAAGATTGTCCATTTATTCCATTTCAGAGTTAGCGTGGCCAGACTAGTAATGCATTGTACTATAAGACTCAATTTATATTGCCGCGGAACGGAATGGAAGCGATTTTTTTCATACAAAGCATAATGAACCTTATGTCAATAGTGTAACGCACAGACTAGATACGAGCCAAATAACAGATGGCGCGTCTTCTGGAGATTTCTCGCACATTCTCGGGAATTCCCGCAGTAACAAGCTCGTATCTTGTTGTACGTTAGACAATTGACAGAAAGTTCATTTTGCTATGCTTACAATATTGATACAAAAGTTCGGTTCCACTCCGTTCCGCGGCTATGTAATTTGAGCCTAACAGAATCATACTAATGCATTGTACTCTAACAACGTCAGTTTTACAGGAAGTACGAACAAACTAGAGCAGTGGTGGCTCAGTGGAACCCAAGCAGTAGCTTTATTTTGTGTAAATAATTTCATCACCACTGCTCTCAAAACGGCGAAAGGAAAACATCGTAAGGAAACCGACAATGTCTTAAAAATCGAAGATATGTGACATTTACTAACCCGCATTGGGCCCGCGTGGTAGATTACAGCCCACTCCCTCTCGAAGAGAGGAGGCCTGTGTCCCAGCAGTGGGAACAATATAGGCTGATTAGTAGCTGTGTAAGTATTACACGAAAAAACTATGCTGCAGTTCCATTTGTGCCCGGACAATATGCTGCGTTCCGATCAATACACGATACATTTGATATCTCCCTCGTTAAACCACTTAAATTGTTTACGAAACACGGATTATCTGTATTATCACAGGTATTATTGTACCACCTACTTGTTAAATGTCTTCGATAATATATTGTTACCTGATCAGTACGGCTACTCCTAAACACGGGCTTCCCTGTTGAACTTTGTAAGGGACGAATTTGAAGGGGAATGTAAATGTTGATTTCTGTCGCAATTTCTTCGAGTGATTTGCTGAATTCATGGTTTAAATTTGTTGTTCTCATGGATGTAAAAACAATCAAATGGCTGTTATTGTTTTTGAAAACTTATGTTTAGCTAGTTATGAGTTTTGATCTAATCATACTTTTTAAGCTTTTTATTACTAACACTATGGGCCTTGGTTGTCTGAGAATATTTTTTTAAATATTTTTTTATTTATTATCTATATAGACATTAATAACTAAAATTGAAGTGTCTGTTTGTAATGTCCAAATAACAGGTTTTTACTAAATGCATATGAAAGTAGACAATGTCGCCCATGGGCATGTGCCCGCCCGCATTATTCTGAATATTCATGAAAAATTATCTAAAAATAACTTTAAAGGGGGATCTTGACTTTTTTATTATTTTTTTTCGAAATCCATGATATTATATACCATATGATTAAAAAAAAAAACAGTTTTTTTTTTAGAAAAACAAAAAATGTTTTCACTTCCGTTTTTTTTGCACAGTTGACAAATAATAATAAAAGTGTTAGTTAATCCGATACAATAACAGTGTTAGTTAATCCAATACAATAACTCATAGCTTTTAGAAATAATAAATAGAATTCAAATTGAGCCAATAACATCGGAGATATGGCAATGGCTACTCAAAACATAAAAAAATTGAATAACATGACAAATATTAAAGGTAGACCCCCTCTTAAAGTTTATTTTCCGATAATTTTTCATGAATATTCAGAAAAATACGGGCAGGCACATGCCACCGAGCAACATTGTATACGGTACTTTATTTAAAAAAAAAAATCTTTTTTTTTTGTCTGTCTGTTTGTTCCGGATAACCTCTGAAACGGCTGCACCGATTTTGACGAGACTCACTGGCAGATGGCTGATGTTATAAGGAGTAACTGGGCTACTTTTATGTTAGAAAAATAAAAAGGAATTATAGTTCACTCTGGCGAAGCCGCGGACAGCAGCTAGTAGACACTATATAAATCAGTAAAATTTTCGTCTATCTGTTACAAAACTCACAACTCTTGCAATGGCTTTCGAGATAAATCTTAAATCCTGAAGCCTTATCACAGTTCCATCTGATCGGCCATCACAATTTCTGCCACAATCTTAATTAAATCAGTGCAGACTAAGTATACAGGGTGGTGCACTATTTTATACGCGTTCAAATTCAATTTACTCTCGAGTCACTGACCTCCTCTACGTCTGGCTGTCAACAATGTGTTTATTGATTGGTTTATTTTTAGAAGAAAAACGTATCAAAAAACTATGCAGTTATGTCAACTGTAAATCCCCCATCGTAGCGTGTGACGTCATAAAATAGATGGACACAATAATTGAGGCATTAGTGACGTAAATAAATATAAATTTTATATAGCTTTTTGGTAAAACGTTTCATGAACGCTTGCCCATATTAATTAATTGCATTATTTTAAATTAAATTATTTACTTTACAACGGATGGATGTGCGTAATTGTAATTGATAAAGCTTGTAAGGGAAAATAACATTTATTTTAATACTTAGGTGATGGTCTACCCATGTGCAAAATTTCATCCAAACCTGTTCAGCCGTTTTAGCGTGAAAGCGTAACAAACAAACTTACTTTCCCATTTATAATATTAGTTAGCATGTGATCGATATATTGAGGGAGATTAATGGTGACTATTCAGTGTTATGATAGCGCGTGTGTCAGCTGTAGCAAAGTCTGTATTTTCTTCGTCGGAAATTTAGATTTTTACGTCTTTATTAGAAATCGATAATGATTTATCGGTCGTTTATTATGCTGTGTGAGGCGACAGACGTTAATTATACTGTGTGAATTTTCATAGTTTTTATAAATTGATAATGTTTAAGAGCGTCGTTCATTCTAAAAGTTGGCAAAGTCGCAAAAAGCTGTCAATTATTTACCTGTTTTGATTAATTTGGCAATATTACTGTATGGAAATATGAAATATGGCTAACTAGTGAACTAAAATATTAATAATGAATTGCAATTATAACACTGAATTTGATGTTGTAACCGTTTTAGGTGTAAAAAAAGGCATTTGGAAAGTCTGCAAATACTGTTTTTACATCTATAGGTAACTAAATATTCGGTGTTACGATATATTTTATTTCATAATCAATATTTTATTTCATTTCCTATTTCCATACAGTAATATTGCTAAACTATAAAACGAGACGTGCCTTATCATCGACATTAAAATCAGTCAAAAGTGTTTTTGTGTCCTTTTGCAATTAGGACAGATATTATTAAATTACATTACCGTATGTATCATCATATGTCATGAGCATTTTCTCAGCTGTGTTGAGGTCGGCTTCCAGTCTAACCGGGTGCAGCTGAATACCAGTATTTTACATGGAGCGACTCCCCATCTGACCTACACAACCCAGTTACTGGGTAACACGATACCACTTGATAAGACTGGTTGCCAGAATTTTGGCTTCTGACTACCCGTAACGACTGTCAACAGATCTACAAATGATAGCCAGGACCAACGGTTTAACATGCATTCCGAAGCCAGAGGTGTCCCACCCATCCACGGACGGTCTCAGCCAGCGTAGCTTAACCGTGCAGCTGTTATCACTAAGCCACGACCCCCAAAATTACATTATCGAATTTACAATACTAATATTATAAAGAGGTAAAATTTGTTTGTTTGTAAGTTTGTATGTAGTAATCTCCGCAACTGTCAGTCGGATTTGAAAAATTATTTTTTGCATTGGATAGTCCCAACTCTTGAGAAAGGTTATGGGCTCGCCGACGAAGTCGTGGTCTGGTAGAAGCTAGTATGAAAATAAAAAAATCTGCTTTTACCAAAATATTATCACCTTTCCTCTCCACAAAATCTATTTATAACTATAATAAAGATTCTAAAGTACACACGTAAGCACAGTACCTATAAATACGAGAAGCAAACAACCCTAAATTAAACCCTCCGACATCTCAGACATACGAGATTCCCTTTTGATGTTTTCCTCTTCACCGTCTCGTCTTAAGATAATAATCTGTCTATCTCCTTTAATTCTCTGAAGGGATATTTCAGCGTAATTTTAACGAGATTAATTAATATTACTATACTAACTACAAAGTTGTTGTTTAAATACGAGATTGTGTGACAAAAGGTCACGCAGAATTCTGACTAAGCTCCAGTTTTCGTAACTAGAATATGGAACAATAGTTTCGTAGATACTTGGGTCAGTTTATTGATTTATATAACCGTACTAGTTCGGTTTCGTAATCTCGTGTTTCAAACGGTCTCTGGAGAAATTTTAAGTCTGCTTTATTGTCCTAATGATTTGTATAGAAGGCAGTTGAGGTCTATTAGACACAATATGAAGAGCCTATAGTGTTGTGGTGGGAAATATTGGAAGATATGCTTCTTTATTGCCATCAGCGAAATATTATACTGATTTCATTGAACTATTTCCTAATTTTGATTCTGGAGATCGATTCCAAGCACTTCTAACCTAGCAACCTTATATCATCATCTTTGTTTTTGCCTCTTTTTCTTTGCTCGTGGCGAAGTCCTCATGGTTATCCTCTGTCTGGGGAGAACGGAGGGTTATGCCGTACTCCTACAGAAGAAAACCCCACTATACCTTCTACTACCGCCATGAATCGAGGGCCCGAGAGATACACATAAAGGCATGTTACAACATGTAACTTACATGTTACATTCGCCGCACCCCCAACCGGTTTATTATTTCATGCCTACAATCTTCCACTGCTAGGTATTGTTGTTCAATTCTTACTTTTAAAACATGTAAGATCGTTCCATCATGTTTTCCTACAATTCTCATATCGGCATTCTAAATAATGTTTTCTATTGCGGTTTTACGAGGACGCACTTTTCGCCTGCCTAGTTTTATGTCTACCCATTCTTCCGTGTCACATAAAATAGAGTAACTGGATCTAGGTATAAATGGAAGCGTATCTTATCTTCTCACATAAGTTGTTACTAAGACGTGTTGGCTATTTAGTTATTTCAATCGTGCATTAAAATGGCGACATGTGTGCCATACTGAAATAATTGTCCGACATACCCTGGTCAATCAGCCCCCTGTTACTTTGCTGACTGGCTAATCCTAATTATTATTATAAATACGAAAGTGAGTTTATTTATTTGTTACACTTTCACGCTAAAACGGCTGAACGGATTTGGATGAAATTTGGCACATGAGTAGGCCATGACCTGGTTTATGCGCGTGAAACCACGGGGCGCAGCTAGTATTAATATATTAAACCACGATAAGCCGACGTTCGCACGGACGTAGTAAAATCGCGGCGGAATTATATCGCGCACTGGATTTTCAACTTTCGGTGCTAAGCCGAGCGTTTAGAATCCAACGCGCTGGGACAAGTGCGTCCCAGCGCGTTGAAAAAACACTGATGGATTATCAACTCTCGGTGCTAAGCAGAGCGTTGAAAATCCAGTGCACGAAAGAAAATCGCAGCGATTGTATTACGTCCATGTCAACGTCGGCTATATTGTTTTCTTATGTAGCACGTGCCGTACGAGATAAGAAGAACTTCAACCGTTTAACGATTAGTATTCTCGAGCTAATTCGTAAGGTTGCAACCACTTCGGCGGCGGTGATCTCTCGCGTCCGGCCCTGGTTCAGGCCATGGTACGGAGCGAGAGGAAATGGGAGGCCGTCACCTCCTTCTGCGAAGCTGTAATGCTCGCGAAGGAGGTGGCGGAACGCGTGAGGGAAAGGTAAATTTCGCGCCCTCACGCCCCTAACCGCCGCAGGAGGAGACGCCCAGGGCGTCGGGAATGGCGAGGCGATTTCCGGCCACCGTAGAGGCGCGGGCTTGCGGACGGTGAGCAATGGGTGGCTCACCGTCCGATAAGGACCAGGCCCGGGTCGATGGCGCGTTGTGTTCCACGCGCGCCTCAAAGAGATGTCAGCAGATTTGAAGGGGTCCACTAGGGCCGATGCCTGCCGGGGTTGCGAAGAAAACCGAAAGGGAGATCGTGGCCCCCAGCAACAGGGCAACCGAAGGAACACGGGTGGGTTTTAGTCAGTAAGAGTCTGACACGCCCTCCCGCTCCGCCCAGAGCGGGAGAAGTTATTTGATGATTTCCCACCCTCAAAAAAAAAGGTTGCAACCACTAGTGGTAGCTAGCACGACTGCTATAGATTCTCCGATTATTCAGATATTCCTGGATGTCAAATTGACAAATTATTTGTTAATTATCTAATGTAGTCTAGGTTCTAATAATATCGATTTCATGATGAGGTAGGTGTCCAGAAATTAATCATGAGATGTGTTAACAGCTTCATTTGGACAGTAATTTCATAATTGCTTTGCGGTTTTGTTGACATGCATGTTACGGGATTGGCCGAATTAATCTGAGCTAAATCCCGAATTAAGCGATGAATGATTCATGTTCATGAGTCCGAAAGTAGTTAGGCAATCAACTGGATCGTGTAAACTGACAAAAAAGTAAACATTCAGTTCTACTTTACTGTCATTTGTGAACTATGCGTTCACGACATTTCATTCTACTCCGTTCTAGTCCAGACCCAATTCCATTTAAGACCAGGCACTCCAAAGACAATTTCCACGCAAACTCCGCCCCTATGCGCCCCACCACTAAAGTAACAATTGGTCTAGAGAAAAAAATACTTATATCTGAATATATATTTTCTTACCGTCAATAATTATTTTTGACATAAAAGCCGAGTAATCTTGTTTTTGTTTTAAATAATCTTTAAAAAAGTTATGATTTTCGAATAAAAAATGAATCGAGCGAAAATGTTTCAATTACGTAACTGTCTTATATTTGGAAAAAAAAAAGATCCAATAAATCATATACTAAAGTTCCATTTTGATTGTATGCGTGACTTTTTCAGAATATTAATGCAAATTAACATACAATTTAGGGAGCATCCTCTTAAGGTTGTAGAGCTCCTTGTGAAGGAACTCGTCTAAGAGAGTCCTACCAGCATTTTATTTCCCACGTTGTTGTGTCTGATCCGTTCTCATGCAATTATGCTTAAGCACAACATGAGACATTTCAGCTTTGTTTCTGGGATAGTACTGCAACTGTGATGTCTGCGGTGACCACATATCATCGATTGAGCTGCCTGCTTTTTGATATACAATAACATTTAACTCGTAATTATTGACACAACGGTATTGCTTATATTATCTACATAATTCATGTAATCTTTCTATTGCACATTACGTTGTCGCAAAATATTTCCCCATCTAATCGATATTTACATGTATATAAATGACGATATCATTCATGGAGTGAACTACATTGAAATTTATTAAAACCTATTGTTCAATAATAATTGTCAATGTCTAGAATAGTAACAGTGTAGCGTTGAAATGGATCTCTAAGCGGTGTGTCAAGTGTTTCGAAGGAGGATTTGTTTCTTCATTTTGTGGACCTAATTAAATTCAGTGTATCAATGTTGTTTATTCGTGTTAGCAGCATCTTGCCAGTTCGCCAGTATGACAGAAGGCGGTTTTGTATCTACCAGTCTTCCTCCATTGGAACATATAGGTTAGATCACAAGTCCCAAGTATCTTCTTGATATTCGATGAATAACAGTCCTTAGCAGTCTGAGGGCTTACTTCTGACATCTTCAAGACAGCATTCGGCAGTTTAGCGTGCTGTTATGTTCCTTTTATGGTATACTGTAAGGTATCGTATACTAACAATAAAAGCGCCTTGTTGAAGCTTCGCATTCCCCTCATAGGCTTCAGATCTGTAACATCCCACTAAAGTTACACGTATTCTTGTTACAGCAACGGGCCTGTGGAGGGCGCGTACGGTTCGCAACACAGCCCGGTGTCGCGGTCGGACGCCTCCACCGAGGACGCCGAGCTGTCGGCCGCGCTGGCCCACCAGCATCACCTAGCTATGCAGGTCAGTTACATGGTACGATCACACAATGGACCATACTCTTTAACAGAAGCTTTTATTTGTAGGCGCCTATGAAAACGAAGAGTTTGGGGCGAACTTACTAAAAGAGGCATGAACACAACGGTATTTAAGCTGCAGCTTGGGGATATACTTGCATGGATTGGAGAGCATGGATTGTAGCTCAAATATCAGATAGCCAAGGGATATCGTGTTACCTAGTGACTGGGTTGTGGATGTCAGATAGGCAGTCGCTCTAGGCTGGAAGCCGACCCCAACATGTTGGGTAAAGGTTAAGCAGATTGATCTGAGAGCATAGGGTCATGTGCCCTATTCTTAGTTAATTCCATTATTATTAATTAGCGTGCCACCTAGTTGCCAATAAACGCATTTTCTTTCATTTTTTAATTTCTCAGTAAGAGTCTGGATTCGATGGCCGGTTAATAAATGATAAATGATTTTATTTCCGTAGGTAGGTTTGTACAAATACTTTTACACGTCAATCATATTTTTTTAATGTCAATGGTACGCCACGCCTAGGCCCACACATAGGTCTCAAACATAACTGTCGTTTATTTATTAATTGATATGACACTTCAACGACTTATCCACTAAGACATACACAAACAAAAATCACATACAGTTTTAAGAATTGTGAATTTGTCACTTACAGAAGTGCATAGCACTAACAGAGAAATTAATAGTACGTGTGCAAGATATCGTTAGTTGAATTACATTATAAGTTATAAAATAAAGTAGAATCATACATGAGCTATGGTTACAAAATACAAGACACATACAAAATGAAAGACAAAAGATATTGAAAAACAAAAAAAAACTACTAAAAACAAAATGAGGATAAACTGTTCATATACCTCTGCCAAACCCTTCGAGCTCAACAGGCGTATTTATATTTTGCTATTTCTGGATTGCATGCTCAATTCGTAGCCCAAACGAAAACAAAATAAACTGTGCGAATTTCTTAGAATCAACCGGCGAATTGACCTTTACACTCAATATGTATAATGAGATCATCATCAAGATAATGCGATTACAACGTAATTGGGCCAATTTTAGCTGGAATATTGCGGTTCGCGGTCTTTTAGGTTGGTACAGAAAAAAAGGCATATTGTAAGTTTTGGGTGGGCTCCTCAAAGCTGATAAAATTAAGGTATAGTAGTCCTCATTTATCAATAAATAAAGTACATTTTATTTTCAATTAAATGGGAAGTACTGGAGATTTTTCAACCCCGATTATCAGTTAACTTTTTGTCAATTTTGTCATAGTTTCTGTGATTATTTGACCACAAAAGCAACAGCCAACTATCAAAGTTGACAACTAAATAAAGAAATAAAGATTAATTCATTCATTCAAGATTAATTAATTCATTCAAGATTAATTCATTCATTCAAGATTAATTCATTCATTCAAGATTAATTCATTCATTCAAGATTAATTCATTCATTCAAGATTCATTTCATATTATTTATTTTTTTCATTTTAGATTAGCTTCTGTAATGTGAGGTGTGATCAAAAAATCAAAGTCTGTTTTCTGTCTCCTCTCACTTTGGGAACAGGATTGCATTATATTTGTGTTTGGTTATTAAATAAAACTAAATTTTCAACAGGCTGGCGAATACCCGGTAGTTGGTGCAGGTGTAGAGCCTGACTACGGACAGTATGTGTCGTCACCGGCAGCGCACTATAATCACATGGGACATCTCACCATGGCGCCCTCGCAGAAGTACCCACACGTAAGTTTTTAACAACAGCTTAGAGAGTAGGACACTCACCACAGAGTTAAACCGAGGGAAGATCTGGCAACAATCATAAGGAAGACCTCAAACCGTTCCGTTTGAGAAGACCAAAAAATACGTTTTCTGGTACCATTAGGAATGTTCGATGTCAACACATTCACAGAATCACAGGAAGTGAACTTGATAATCATGCGCTTGCGCAACAAATGTTTTTTGAAGTGAAAACTTCTTTAGGCGCGTTGTGCATTTTTGAGATGGGACTAAACCATTGATTTCGCGACACCAGCTAAAAGATATCAACGCGATGCATTATTTCCCGCACAGTAAAATTGTTTTGTAAAGTTTTCACTTCTGTCGGCACTCCCGGAGTGCCACTGTTTTTTTATTTTTATTTTTTAATAATTGCTTTCTCGTTTGGCATTAACCTCACTTGGTCGTAAGCGATGATGTAGTCGAAGATAGTACCAGCTTGCCTAGAAGTAACATATTTTGGTAAAGTAATCTGTTCGCTAATCCAGGGTAGAAGAAGAGAGAGATCTCTTCTCTCTCTCTCTCTCTCTCTCTCTCTCTCTCTCTCTCTCTCTCTCTCTCTCTCTCTGAGGGAACCTAAAAACATTTTTATTACTACTTAGGTGATCCTCATTATCCACAATTTCGTTATTCACGTCTCCTTACAATCTGCAAAGAACGAGTGGCAATTAATATTTTATATCTCTGTAATCCAGGTAATGGACTCAGTCTCAGTAAGCGGGGGAGGCAGCTATGCGGGCGCGGGGGGCGCGGGCCACTATGGTACTTACGGGCACTATGGTACAGCGGCTTACCAACCCCAGACAGCCTACATGGTCGAGACGACGCAAGTGCCGCAGTATATGGGACAGGTTTGTGTCTTATTGCCTTCGTAATAGAGTCGATAATTGTACAGCACTACGGTACTTACGGGCACTATGGTACCGCGGCGTACCAACCGCAGACAGTCTACATGGTCAAGACGACGCAAGTGCCGCAGTATATGGGACAGGTTTGTGTCTTATTGCGTTCAGAATAGAGTCGATAATTGTACAGCACTATGGTACTTACGGGCACTATGGTACAGCGGCTTACCAACCCCAGACAGCCTACATGGTCAAGACGACGCGAGTACCGCAGTATATGGGACAGGTTTGTGCCTTTTATTCTTTAGAATAGAGTTGATCACTAAACATCGTGTCACTCACAAATACTTTACATGGAGACGACTCAAGTTAGGCAGCATATTTATGGTGACCAAATCGGTCAGTTAGTGCCTTATTTGTATGAGAGTGAGGTGTCATTGTGTCATTTTCGTGATCACAATGTTACTTCGGGTGTGTTATGCAGAATAATGAACTAAATGCAGACTCGAAACGACAACTGTGACATGAGCACCAAAATTTGCACCGTATTCCTATACAGTTAAGGTCGATTTGTGTAACATTTTCATCTTTCAAATCTGTAAAATTCCTTTTCCTTTGTAAAGTATCGCAGTTGGTGATACTTTATCCACATTACAATCCTAGGCTATTAGCTAATCGATGCCTGCCGGGGTTGCGAAGAAAACCGAAAGGGAGATCATGGCCCCCGGCAACAGGGCAACCGAAGGAACACGGGTGGGTTTTAGTCAGTAAGAGTCTGACACGCCCTCGCGCTCTGCCCAGAGCGGGAGAAGTTATTTGATGATTTCCCACCCAAAAAAAAGAAAAGGTTATTAGCTAATAAGTAATTTAAATATAACTTAAACTGCTAAGTAAGTACACAATTAAGAAATTAATCGTCTAATAACGTCTTTTTTATGTTTAGAAGACACTTAATTTCACGTGTTCTTTAGAATAGTCAGCACTGGCACTGCACTAAACGAACTCAAAAAGTTTTACCCTTTTTAGTCTAAAATAAAAAAGTGTTTGTTCTCAGGAATACGTGGAAGGCGGAGGCAGCGCTTCGCCCCGGAGCGCATCCCCCGGTGCTCTGCCACAACACAATCTACACTTACAACAAAGGTTTGTAACAGTTTGTCTACCATTACCGAGTCATACTGAAAAGGGAGTGCACATACATCCTTATCTAAACTAATATTAGAGAAAAGATTTAGATTTGTATTTGTAATTAATAAACTAAAAAAAAACTGGACCGATTTTAAAAATTCTTTCACCACGAGAATGCTATACAGGGTGTAAGGGACAGCCCTCCGCAAACTAACAGGGTACATTCAGCTCCTTATTCTGAATCATATTCCACCGAAAATTTTCCCAGGAAAATTTTCATTTTTTTTTTTGCGTTTTTTCATTTACTATTTCTTTCTTTCAATGTAACATTACATTCTCTGTACGCAGTACTCCATTCATGTAAATATAACAGGTAAAACAGAAAAAACAGCAATGGATGTTGAACAAACGACGCGTGAAATCAGCAGAATCGAAACAAATACAGTCTTAACTATTTTCTTAATGTCCCTCGGGTATCATCGGATTTCCGAATACAAACGAATGCTAATTTCCATGTTCATCAAATATTAGATTTATCTTGTATAATAATTTGAATTCAGAACTAAGTACTTTATTGTTGTTTTGATTTCCGTGTCAACTATATAGAGCTGTAAAACTAATTTGCTATCTGTCGTGCCTGCGACTTTAGCAGATTTCCTCCAATTTTTAAAATAAATTACATTAGGTTAAAAGTGCCCAAAAGTTCCCCTTTTGGGCACTTTTCCTATTGACAGCGATGTGGACGAATTTTTTGATGCCCTATGATTATTCCCCACCCTTTTATATACTTGTACATATTATTATTATTATTAAGTCTATGTTTTTAAATCATGTTAATACGTATGTGTAAATAAAAAAATATTTGGCGGTTAAAAGAGTATTAACTACTCTATATACTTCCAAGTCGATTGAGAGCGTCAGCTCTGCACCAAGTGCAAAGGGCAACTGATAGAAATCCGACGACTGACGAAACACGAGGTTTGCCGAGGGACATTAAGAACATATTTGTACTGTACACTACTATTCATTCTTGAACGAAATTGGATTGTTCGAAATTTCAATGAAACGGGCTGATACTTGACTTAGGTAACTTTCTGTTATGCCAAGCGAGTGTGTCGAGCCAAGAAGCAAAGATGTTTACAATAGTTCGAATTTTTTATATTATATCTTTTATTTTGACTGCCTCATTGGTCTAGTGGTCGCAAGAGCTACTGCTGAGCATGAGGTCCTGGGTTCGAATCCCAGGTCGGGCAGAGTGTTATTGGGTTTTTCTATCTGAAATTTCTCAGTAGCAGCCTGGAGACTGGATTTGTGCCCGGTTGATGGCAATAGACTCGCCCGTTATTACATGGGAATTAAAACATAACTGGCCAAAAGTAGATGAACCGGAAGGGTTGGGCAGAGGTGTCCCTGTAGCAACAGAGACACCTCTGCCCATCCCTTCTGGGAACAAGGGGTGATGTTATGTGTTCTTTGATTTTGAAGCCGGTCTTCAAAGTTCAAACCATCAATTTGTTTGCTGTGTTACTGAACGCGCGTGATTGTAAATGTGTAACCTTGTTCATCTTGATTTGTTTTGACTAAACTTAATTGAAAATCCCAAACAATAGATGAGTCAATGATCTGTTGAAGACAGAGTATGATGTAAGATCATAACAAACCATTCATAACCAATTAACTAGAAACATTATGCAGTTCTTCATAACACTTTTCAGTTGGCTCGCACCTTTCTAAGTAACTAGACTGGTTATCAGATTCGACTTTGAATCATTGCTGTATAATATTAAATATTCTGGGTTAAGTATAACCAGTGTAATATTGATTGATTGCCGATTACATTAAAAATAAATGGTTGATTTGTGAGGACCCTGAAAAACCCAGGTCAGAACGTTTTATTACCGATTTTTTTATTTACCTTTACTGCCTGGGAAGATTGAGTTTTGCCTCGCTACAGAAAAGGATTTAATATATGATTAAACATAATAAATATAATTGCGTTTATTAATAAACTAGCTGCGCCCCTTGGTTTCACCCGCATGAGTTTCGATCCCGTAGGAATATCATTCCATGTCCTAATACAGGTCATGGTCTACCTGTGTGCTAAATTTTATCCAAATCCGTTTAGCCGTTTTAGCGTGAAAACGTAACAAACAAACATACAAACATGCAAAAAATCAAATCTATTCTCTTTATAAAATAAGTTTATTTAGATAAACTTAAAACAGTTGTCAATTTTATATAAGCTTTTGATCGTTTTAGAGGTTTTAATATTAAGTACCTCTTTTTATAGCCGTCTATTAACGTCAAGTTGCCCTTGTTACACCAAGATGATGTAAGAATCTGACTCATTGACACTGTCCGTGCTTGTAGGTACGACTCAGCCTCGCTGGAGCAGCTCGGGCGGCACTACTGCGTGACGTCACCGCGCGGCGAGTACGCGCCCGACGCGTACGGCTACCAACACTACCCCACAGCTTACGAACAGCCGCACCAACCGCCGCCCTTCAAGGTAACTTGTTGTACTTGTTGTTATCAGGGCATGAGTGCTTCTTACAATGAAAATATTGGTATACGTTTAACAATCCCGTCCTCCAGACTGTGTCGTGACCACGACAAGTAGGTAAAACCTTTGAAAAAAAAACTAACGGGGATTACTAGTTTTTTTTTGTCTTTTATCACTTACACCCCACCACACACGAGACTGGCGAAAACTGGATTACATTTGACAGAAGTTTTTTTATGGCTGTCAGAAGGTGCGCTTGCTTTGCTATAGTCCTCCAGACCGTATTTCGACCATGGCGGCCAATCTCAACGGAGACTACTACTAGACTACTACACCTTCGGCGCTGGAGATATTATAGTGCACAAGCGTGTGCGCAGACACAGGTGCAATCTCTCTTCCCTCTCTCTCATAGTCAGATAATGGGACGGCAATCCGACACTCGCGGAGAGAGATCCGGCGCAGGGCCGAAGGCTTAACGTGCTTTCCGAGGCACGGGGGCATCACACCGCTAACTTCCAAACTCCGGGCTGTTACTAAGAAATTGCTAATAACACTGCCCGACCGGGGAAACGAACCCAGGACCCCACGAGACCAACGGAGCAGCCTCAGGGCAGTCGGAGGGTGTTTTGCTATATTTTATAAGCGAACGCCTGATTGTTGGGAATTACATATACTGGACTTCACCAAGCGGCAATGTTTGGTCACTGATAACTTTCTGGAACACCTGATTCACATAGTAGATATTACAAATTCTTAAACGCATTAATTTACTATTGCATAATTCTACCTCATTATTATGTCTACAGGATTCACAAAATGGACTAAGTCTGGGCAGCGCCGGTGGCCAGTCAATGTACGGAGACGAAGAGGAGTTACAAAAGCAGATGGCGAATATGGCACTAGGTGAGATAGGTACTTAAATCGACTTCATTAACTTACTGTTTTGCTTATTTTTATTACTTTTAAGAATGTTGTTAAAATTACCGAGTGGTTAGAAATTAAAGTCGACTGAACAGTCATGAGGAAATATTATTTGTCTATAAAATGTGTTCAAATCAAATCATTTATTTGCAATGAATGTAGGTTACATTAAAATACAGGTGGAATAGAAAGGAGTGAGCCTTGTACATTCTGCCTGAAAATAGGCACGCAAAAATTATTAAAAAAAAATAAAAATAATTAAGCATCTAAAAATAGTTACTAATTCCTTCTTCCTTTTGATGTCTCATAACCAGTGATCGGAGTAGGTAGATTGATTTGGGGTCCTTGACCTGGCACGTATATTAGTACGGATATGCCTCCGGGACTCCGGGATTTTGAAATTATTAAGATTTTTTTAAGGAATTTCAAATGTGTAGAATAAAGAATACATCAATGTGAATAAGAAATGTTTACCCTTTTGCTGTTATTGCATTGAATGCGAAAAAATATTAAGAAGTATAAAAATATATTTTTATTTATTTATTCAAGAATTGTAACAATTACAAGCAGCAAATAATATACTTCCAAGAAATAACTACTAAATTGGTCATAATTATGATGTAAGTTTCAATGGACGCACAACAGTAAGATTCACTTTATTACTTGATAAATAAGAAAAAAACAATTTTAAATGTTTATCTATCGCATTCTATAAATTTCTAATGTAGTAGTTTATAAATCCTTACTTTTACAATATTTGATTCAATCCCGTAAGTACCAAAATGAAATCCCGGAAAAAATGCTTATCCATGTTATTTTCTATGACTATTCATGATGCGAGTACGTAAAATCAATCTACCTACTCCGATCACTGCTCACAACATAACTCTAATGTTATTATTATGCTGTAAGTAAAATAATATAAAAAGTCCTAGAACCTGATTTTCCAAAATTTCATAGTTTCGAAAATAACATAACACTAGACTCTCGATGTGTGTATCTAAGTTTCATTAAAAAGTACGAGTAAATCATTTTCATTCAAACAAAACATTCATATTTAAAGCTGAGAAAATGCGACGTTAGTTTTTTTTAGGGACAAAAATTATCAGTTTTTTTTTTTTAATTTTCCCGTTTTACATAATCGTTACTTTGTCGAATTATTTAGTAAGAAAAAAAAAATACAATTCGTATGCCAGTTGATTCTTTGAGATGGTGTACCCTAGAGTTATGGGATATCAAAAGAAACACCTTGCAGATGGGATTGTATTAGATTTTAATTATATTTAATGCATGTCCAATTTGCCACCAGACAATAATACAATTAAGTTTCGTTTGCACTTTAAAACACTAATAATAAAGTTTTATATTGAATGACACAAAAAATTTTGTTCCTTATTGAGCCAATGGGACGACCTAAATAAAAAGCCGAAAGATAACATCAAATCTATGCATCTTCTTCCACCAAACCTTACCAATCAAACAGCATTCTCATTTTAAATCCTCCAATCACAGTCCACGGCAGCGTCGGCGGTCGCGAGGAAACCGGAGGCTTACAATGGCGCGACCCGAACTTACCCGAAGTCATAGGATTCCTCAACTCACCTTCGGACGTCGTGAAAGCTAATGCAGCTGCCTATTTACAGCATCTCACCTATATGGACGATCCTAACAAACAGAAGACTAGGAGTTTAGGTAATGTAGACTTTTAAGTTTTCAGTCATAAGGTTCAAAATCAAGTGTCTATAGCGGCGGGACCCGAACTTATCCGAAGTGATAGGATTCTTCAACGCTCCTTCAGATGTGGTGAAAGCCAATGCAGCGGCTTATTTACAGCATCTCACTCAAATGCACCATCCTAATAAACAGAAGACTAGGAATATAGGTAATTTGGGTTTTGAGTTGTATCGCATAAGGTATAATATTGCGTGCGCCACTCGTCTTATTTAAGTGGGTAAAAATGCCAAAAGAAATGGTATTACACTGTTCTATGTTCTTGCGTCGGAAACTCCATCAAGATTTTCGTGAAAATCGCCATTGTCGATGAAATAACCCGTTGTAACACAATATAACCTACCGTTTGAAGTTTCCAAATTGTTACCACCATATTGTGATGTATGAGAGTAATTAATTTTAGAAATTTTTATACAGCCTGTTATTTAATGGCAGTCCATGGCTGCACATATGCCTCTTGCAATGGCAAATGGCATATCGCAGAGCTTGATCCACAGTTGCAATTCCTTTTAGAAGATGTTTTTCCTATTTACTAATGAAAAGTTTTGCATTCTAGGCGGCATCCCACCCCTAGTCCGCCTAGTCTCCCACGAGAACCCGGAAGTATGCCGCAACGCCTGCGGGGCACTGCGTAACCTGTCGTACGGGCGACAGAACGACGAGAACAAACGCGCCATACGCGACGCGGGCGGTATCCCGGCGCTCATGGCGCTTCTGTGTCGCGCCACGGACATGGAGGTAATATTTATTTATTTATTACTAGCTGTTCATGCCCGGCGTCGCCCGGGCGTATTTCTGACTTTTCGGGTGGGTTTTCCAAAATGTTCTTTTATGCAAACCTTGTCTAGTTTTATTTATCGATAGCATTTTCAAAATAACCTAAACGTGAATTCATGCAAGCCTAGTACTTTTTGTTAGTTATAAACTATTTGTACGCCAAATTTCATTCAAATCCTATTAGTGAGATATTACTAATGATTGTAATACTATCTTGAATTCATGCGAGCCTAATACTTTTTGTTAGTTTACTCTCAGAAATGGTGCACGTGTCGTGAACAGAATACCGTTTTGTATGACGATAACTTTTTTTTGCAAGATCCGATTTTAATAAAACAAAGCCTATATTCTAATCCAAATTAATCTCTGTCTAACTGTGAAAACTACATGAAAATCCCTTCAGTATTTCCGGAGATGTGCGCGTACAAACAAACAGACACCGGATTCTTCTGTTTTATTATATGTATAGATAGATAGGTAAGGTAACTTCACAGCTAACAGTAAATATACCATTAATATTCTAAACATTGCGCCAATTACGAAGTACACACAAAAAGGTGAAATGCAGAGAGTAACATACTACCGCGCTAACTGAGTTATTGAACTGAGCGTATTTTTTTTTATAAGGGTCAGTTAGCAATATAAATAAACAATCGAAACATTATTTGGTTTAAAATTAAACGAAATTACAATTTTTTATTCAAAGTTCCCGAAATTTTAAGAAAATTCCGTTTATATTCCAAAAACGAATGAAAATAATTTTAATATATTTGTCATTCTCACAGGTGAAGGAGTTAGTAACAGGCGTAATCTGGAACATGTCATCATGCGAAGACCTGAAGCAGTCCATCATCGATGATGCAGCGCAGGTCATCGTCAACAAAGTCATCATACCACACTCCGGATGGCATCCCACCAACCCTGGAGATACTTACTGGTCGACTGGTAAGAAAACAATATTGTTCTTTGAATTTTAAAGGCCAATGTTGGATATTGCACCAGCTAAGAAGGGTATAGGGTGAAGGAAAACATCGTGAGGAAACCGGCATGTCCTAGAACCAAAAATTCGAAGACATGTGACATCTACCAATCCGCACTGGGCCCGCGTGGTGGATTACGGCCCACTCCCTCTCACAGAGAGGAGGCCTGTGTCCCAGCAGTGGGAACATTATAGGCTGATTATGTTAGAAGGATATTAGATTATTGTATTTGATGGTAATAAATTTCTGTCGTAGTATCAGTTATTGAGATATTTTTTGCCATCAGATGGTGGTTTAGGTCTCGGAACTTGACCTAAAACGGATTCACTTTTGTGATCATGCATTTTGACTCGCAATCATGCATTTTGACTCGCAACTATGTGATGTAAAATATTCTGTAAAATCTCTTTTTCTTTCTGACTCCTGAAATTTGAAGAGTCTCGTCTTGATCTGTCGATTGTACTGGATATCTGTGAGATTTACTGTATAAATTAATTACCATTTCATACGAGATCATTCCAACCAACTTATGATTGATTTCGTATATTTGTATACGAGTTATGACAACTTTTAAGGATTAATTTTGCTTTTGCAAAAAAAAAAAAAAAAATACACAAGCCCACATTCGTGCGGATGTAATAATATCGTGGCAGGATTTATTGCGCACTGGATTTTCAATTCTTGGAATGCAACAGAGTGCATCCCAGCGCGATGAAAAGACACACTGTGTTGGATTTTCAACTCTTGGCTTTGAAAATTCAGGGTGTGAAAGAAAAAATTGCCGCGGGTAAAAATCGAATGTGCGTACCTGGGCTCATCAGCTCATATCCCTATGTGGCTCAGTGTTCCGCAACGCGTCGGGCGTGCTGCGCAACGCGTCGTCGGCGGGCGAGTACGCGCGCCGGCGCCTGCGCGGGCTGGCGGGGCTCAGCGAGGCGCTGCTGCACGCCGTGCGCGCCGCGCTGCAGGCCAACGCCATCGGCACCAAGATCGTGGAGAACTGCGTCTGCGTGCTCAGGAACTTGTCCTACAGGTAATGTGCTACGTTGCTTAAGCTTTTGTAGGCCATTTGAGTTTCTTTTTCAATACATTACTACAAATACATCAATAGATCAATTTAAAAAAACGTAGTCGAATTTCTTTCAAAAATGCATGTCACCAATTACTCAGCCCCATATAGAACTTTAGCGCTAGATGATATTCCAAATGGAAGAATATGTCTAAGCTCTGATATACAAAAAAAAACCTAATTATGAGAGATAATAAGATCTTATTTATTAAGATTGTTCGACTCGCGTTTCGTTCTGCTGCAAAGAGGGATACTACTACATAAACCTCTAGTACTTGGGCGACCAAGCTTTGCTTTGGTGAAAATAGAGAATGCTCATTTAATAGTATAGTATAATTGATACTAATTCCATGCTGCCACGATAATAGGTACTTAATAATTCCATGCTGCCATGTCAGTATTCTAAGATAGCCATCTTGTTCTTAACTTTAGGCGACCAAACTCTGTTCGGGTGAAAATACGGAGAAAACGAATTTTCCCAATTATGAGACTTAACTAGATCGATTTTTCGCCCCCGTAAACCCCTATATTGCAACTTTCATCGAAATCGTTAGAACTGTTTTCGAGAACGTGAACATCCTCTTCCGATAACAGCAATATTAATCTTATAAACATATGAGTGTGTCTAAATGAACTATACTATATATAATTCACAGGTGTCAAGAAATCGAGGACCCGCTATACGACACGAGAGCGCCACCCACACAGTCATCGGGTCAGGCGAGAATAGCTGCCAGCGCTTCTAAAGGTATTTATAAAACTATTAAAAATACACATACTTAAAATATTTAAATTCTTGCCTTTTTCCCCAGGCAGAAATTACAGAAAACTTCCTCCTACGATCCTTACATACTCCTTTTACTTGAAGAATACAAATTCTACAAGTAAAGGCTGCGAATTTTTAGAAAATTTACCGAGTATTTATTTTCTAACAGGTGAAAACCTTGGCTGTTTCGGCGGCAGTAAAAAGAAGAAGGAAGGTTCATCATCTTCAAATTCCACCAGTCCTCTGGGCAAGAGTGAGCCGGAGGCACAGCCTCTAGGAGAAACCGGTACTACGCAGCTCGGCTACTCTGTACCCAAAGGAACCGAGATGCTGTGGTCTCCAGAGGTAAGAATATGAGTTCTGTTACTGAAGGCATCAACTACAATCTCTACTCTACTGGTTACTGTCAGTCCACAAAATAATATTTCATGTTCGCTTCCTTCGACTTCGGAAATCACATGTGCAAAAGTCTTTTGTAGTCCAGTTTAGACAAAAGTTCAATATTTGTTTGACAGAACACGAAATCACAATAAAGAGGCTCAAAAAAAAAAAAACACCTCGAATGAAAGTGTTATAATTTAAGTTTCATGCAAGCACTTCCATTATTTAACATTAACTAATTTCAAAAGTTGTTCAGGTTACTTTACGATAATTATTTGGAAAAGGAACGGTTGTTATCATTTCAGTCGAACATTAACATAGGCTGTCGCCATATCGACCAGTACCCTAATTGCGTAATACGACACAATCACAATCTGTTTCAATATGAAACAGATTGCTAATCCATTGCTTCATAAGTTGAAAAAAAAAAAAAATCTGCTCAAAAACGTAAATAATGCAATGTTGTTTGTTTCAGTTGTTGAACTGTCAATATGAAACAAATTAGGCATAATTGTTTACGAAAATAAGATACGCAATTAGGGTACTGTCCTGTGCTTTTCGTATTGAGATGGTTCCCCAGAAGTATAGTTATCTACAATAATATATTTGCCCCTTATCGCGCTGATAACGTTCCGAGCCGAGGTGGGGCGAGCAGTATATAAGTGGGTTGGACGGGCGATAAAGCTCTACTCCTGGCTGGAGGCTCTAAGTGTAGCAGCTTAAGGCACCCACAGGAAAGTCCGGTTAAGCAGCCAAGACCTTAGTGGTCAAAACTGCGAGTTGCCATGTTAAAAAAAAAAGCGATAAAGCTCAGTCTGCGCTCGGTGCTTGGTGTGGCAACACGCCGTGTTCGAGTTCGACAAGTCAATCGTCATCCTGAGGATGCCTCGTTAAGAGGTGAAACACGTGTAGATTTCTTCCAGGGTCCTTTTAAGACTTTAGAATTAGCTAAGCGGAACAGGTTACTAAATATATCCACATTTTATAATGGATTTCCGCAAGGTCACGCTTGAATCAATTAACTAATATATTTCTTCTCATAACCAGGTGGTACCCCTCTACATGGCATTACTGCAAACCTGTTCCAACCCTGAGACCCTGGAGGCAGCAGCCGGAGCCCTACAGAACCTCGCTGCCTGCTACTGGCAACCCTCTATCGATATACGAGCCGCTGTCAGGAAAGAAAAAGGTTGGTTCAGGATATTGTAGCTTATGTTTAGGGAGATAGAGTTGAATTTTCATTTTATATTGTTGCTGAAAATGTCTAGATTAATCTGTAGCTTATTGTGGATGCAGTAAGGTTTAAATTGCGACAATTAGAAAAAGGAATAGTGGTGTTGGTGATAGAGATGTAAAACCTAATACAGTTAAACTAGAAAAGGTATGCGCTTCGGTAATCTTCGTGTTTCCGTGAACTAGCACGAACATTGGGCCACAGAATTAACCCCCACAGAGGCAATGCTTCTAAGTATTATACTGCGCTTCGTAGTAGTGCAACTATCATTTCACGTTTGTATGAAGTTTTCTTTCTGTCGGGTTACTTACTCCGGTCACATGTCATTTGTCACAAAAAAGTTTTGAAAAGTTATTTTGAATAGCATAGTCAATAATTCTGTAATCATAGTAATACAAAATACGCAATTACAGTATTTCTATTTTCTTACTGTCCCTCGGCAAACTTCGTGTTTCGTCAGTCGTCGGATTTATGTGCCCGTTAGTTGGCTTTTGCACTTGGTGCAAACCGGACGCTCTCAATCGACTTGGAAGTATATAGAGTTGTTAATACTCTTTTAACCTAATGTAATTTATTTAAAAAATGGGAGAAAAGCTGCTAAAGTCGCAGGCACGACAGATAGGAAAATAGTTTTACAGCTCTATATAGTTCACACGGAAATCAAAACAAAACAACAAAAAAGTACTTAGTTCTTAATTCAAATTATTATACACGATAAATCTAATAATTGATGAACATGGAAATTAGCATTCGTTTGTATTCGGAAATGCGATGGTTCCCGAGGCACATTAAGAAAATGCTTGCGACTTCGTTCGCGTGGTAATCAATAAAATATAACCCATGTTACTCGCTGATAATGTAGCTTTCTATAGGTGACAGAATTTTTAAAATTAGTTGATTAGTTTTTGAGTTTATTCATTACAAACATACGAAAAAATCAAATCTTTTCTCTCTATAAAATTAGTTTAGATCAAATAATCGCGTTTTTTTATTTCGAAAGATGATTTCCGACGCGGTTACTTTTCTTGGATCATCTGTACCTTGTATTGAGCTGAGAATATTTTTTTTTTGTAAGCTTGCATGCAAATGATGCGCTTTTAAAATTGCCTTATTTTCAAGCTAATATCTTGTATATATGACTATTAATTAAAGTTTTTAAAGGATGACTTATGTTCACTACAATAACATTGAAATTACAATGTTGAAATAATATTTGGTAAGTTGTGTTAGGTAAATTTACAGCAATCAATATTTGAAATTGAACCTTGTTCTCTATGCAGTAAAATTTACTATTCGCTATCAACGCATGCTCTTTATGGTAATGGGCCTATTTCTTCTTTTACTTCCCGTAGTTGCGTTAGACTAGCCAGGCCCAGAAAACGACAGTGAACAACGCTAACATCCCCAGCATTTTCAGGTTTACCTATACTCGTGGAACTCTTGCGAATGGAAGTAGACCGTGTGGTGTGTGCCGTGGCCACAGCTTTGAGGAACCTGGCAATAGACCAGAGGAATAAGGAGCTGATTGGGAAATATGCCATGAGGGATTTGGTGCAGAAGCTGCCCAGCGGGAACCATCAGCATGACCAGGTTAGTGCTAAGGTCTGTATGCCGAAGGTAGTGATTGATGACTTGAAGCTAAATGTTCTTGGTCTGATGTTTTTGAAAGTATCAGGTTTGGCATATTAGGTGACAGGTCTTTAATTGAAAATGTTCCAATGTAAAAACTATTAAAAAGAGTAACTTTAACAGTTAAATAAGACTTTTCAAAAGAGTTATTGATGTAACTGCCTCGTTGGTTTAGTGGTCGCAAGCGTTACTGCGGGGTCCTGAGATCGATTCCTGGGTCGGGCAAAGTGTTATTGGGTTTTTCCATCTGGGATTTCTCAGTAGCAGCCTGGAGTCTGGATTTGTGCTCGGTTGATAGCAATAGGCTCGCCCCCTATTACATGGGACTTAAACATAACTGGCGAAATGTGGGTGTACTATAGGTACACCTCTGCCTACCCCTTCAGGGATTACAGGCGTGATTTTATGTGTAATTGATGTAAAATTCGCGTGAGTTTTTGTTAATGCCTGATCATGGATCAGCAACAATCTTCTTCAAACTTTTTTTAAACTGAGTATTCATAAAAAAATAATTGGAACGTTTTCATGAAAGTTTTGTTGGAATTGCAACCATATTATAAGCCATTGAGAATTCGTTTCAAAAAACTATTATGTCCTCAGGGTACATCAGACGACACGATAGCCGCCGTGCTAGCAACGCTCAATGAAGTAATAAAGAAGAGCGGCGAGTTCTCCCGCTCTCTCCTAGAAGCCGGCGGAGTGGAGAGACTGCTCAACTTGACCAAGCAGCGGCACCGACACACTCCCAGGGTGCTCAAGTTTGCAGGTCAGGACCAAGCGTTGAGCTTTTGATGAGAAAAGTTTCCTGCGAATGCCTTAAAACCGTCGCATACCGTAACAACTCAACGCCAACTTGAGTCATAGTCAATCTGCCTTTTTTCAACTATGTTGGGGTCGGCTTCCAGTTTAATCGCATGCAGCTGGATACCAGTGTTTTACATGGAGCGACTGCCTATCTGACCGTCAAAACCCAGTTACTGGGTAACACGATAATCCTTGGCAAAATTGGTTGTCAGACTTTCGGGCTTCTGACTACCCGTAACAACTGTCAAAGATTTACGAATGACAACCGTACCAACTGCTTAACGTGGTTTCCGATGCAAGGAGGGGTTTGGTATGTAATAGATGGTCACCCATCCCCGGACTTACCTCGGCAAGCGTTGCTTAACCTAGAAGATCGACCCGTACGGCTGTTATTATTTAGACACAAGCCCCTCCCTCTGAATTCGAGTCATAGTAAATTGAAATGAAACGGAATTGACCGTCTACACTTCAAGGACTACTTAATTTTGGAAATATAACTCTTAAGGGACACGATATAAAACTCAAATTTCTATCCCTTACTTTGAACAGCTTCAGCCACGCAATACGGTGCGGGGAAACATTACGCAAAGTCTGCACCAAGGGGTGTTTACCTCTATTACTGAGATTGGCCGAAAGTTCTTAACATTAGTAATAATGTGTCCAGGTCAAGTGCTGATGACGATGTGGTCGCACGCGGAGCTGCGCGAGGTGTACCGCAAGCACGGCTGGCGCGAGGCGGACTTCCTCACGCCCGCGCGCGCCGCGCAGCCGCGCGCGCCCTCGACCGCCAGCGGTACGTACACACGCTCAATAAAAAAAAAAATGAGAGAAAGAGAGAAGAAAACTGTGTTTGTGAAACAAAATAATTCTAGTGAAATTTTGCCTATTTTATTTATAACGGGTGTAAAAAGACGCTAATGGAAGCCGAGACTAGCTTGTTTTTTCCGTCACTGTAATTTTTTTTCCGGATCATACCTGGAAACCTCTTCCTCCACTCAATCTGTGTGATTCTTTCCTCAAAAGACCATTTCAGACACCAATTTACTTGGTCTTCACATGATCTGACGGATTATATCTGGATTTTAAAAGAGACTGTGACCTCTGAGTTTGTTTCGGCATTTCTTCTCAGAGTAGTCAGATAGGAAACGCTGGCCTCATATAATTTTTTTAATGAGATTGACGTGTAAAAGTGTTTGTCCAAACCTACTTACAGAAATAAAATCATTTATCATTTAACCTTCTGGTTATGGAAATACCAAGGTCAAAGTTCCAACTTCTATTGACGTTTTTTACGACCAAGTAAATTGGTGTCTGAAATGGTCTTTCCATTTCAGACACCAATTTACTTGGTCTTCACATGATCTGACCGGATTATATCTGTATTTTAAAAGAGACTGTGACCTTTGAGTTTGTTTCGGCCTTTCTTCTCAGAGTAGTCAGATAGGAAACGCTGGCCTCATATAATTTTTTTAATGAGATTGACGTGTAAAAGTGTTTGTCCAAACCTACTTACAGAAATAAAATCATTTATCATTTAACCTTCTGGTTATGGAAGTACCAAGGTCAAAGTTCCAACTTTTGTTGACGTGTTTTACAGTAACAAGTTTTAAATGGTATAATAATAAATAATATTAATATAATAATGGTAATAATTTTAAATACCCCTACGATCCTTGTACCGTTGCATGCACCAACACGCACAATGTTTTGTGTACGCTACCGTAAAAATTTAAAGAAATAAAATATTTTTATTTGGGACACGCATAGGATATACAACATTAAAACCAAGAAAATTATAAAAACAATAACAATTTCAGAAAAAAAAATGTAAGCAAAAAGAAGACCTGTGCGAGGCCAAAAAGGCTCCTATCACAGCATAATGCTACGATATTTGAAAAAACAAATACCGTAGCGCTGGTATTCTGATAGGGCCCGCAATTGGCAACTGATTTTTCACACCAAAAATAAAAGAAATTTTCCAGAAATATGTTTGTGCAATGGCGCACACGCATTTGAGTCATCAAACTAAGAATAATTGTATGAACTAAATGCGTAGGCGATGACTGTAGGGTTCTTTTTACACCCTGTTTTTATCCTTGATTGTAATGTTGAGCACATAATCCCTTCAAAAAAAAAAAAAAAAAATACAAGTTCAATTCGACTAAAATTAAATTCTCTCTTGACATAACATTTCAAGTACAGTTCGTGCTACTAAAGATGAGACTTGACACACCACGTGGTTTGACTTGCGCAGTAGACGATTTATGGGTCTCTTTTGCGGTATGAAGTCGGTCCCGGGGCGTCTTCGGGGCGGCGGAAAGAGCGCGGGAGGCGCGGTCAAGTCTCATCTTTCGTGGCGCGTATTGTATCTACTTTGTAAATACCTACACTGTATATTATGTTTATAATTATATGTACAGTCGTATGTACTGTGTATCATTGTCACTCACTTAACGCCATGTGAATCTCACGCTAACAATGCTTAGGCTACACTGTCGGTATACGACGATTATATTTCTGTTTTTTTAATGAATCTTCGCTTACCCGACAGTGTAGCCTACGCATAATAACTAATAGTGAACTAATAGTCACGTACTAAATGTTACATAGCGTACTAGTTACATGTTGTCACGCTTTAATAACTAGCAAATTAGATTAAACTTAGCGACGTGGCGTGGAAAATAAGGAATCTTCTTAACTCCGAACTTTGGATTTAGCTTTTCAATTTGTTTAAAAAAAAAATATAAAAAAATTGTTGATACATTTTTTTTTCTGACCTTTAAATAGTACTGTTTATTTGGATAGCCTAGAATTTCAAGGTATTCTCTGATAGACAAAATACGATTTCGCGATATTGAAATAAACCATCACTAAGGTACAAAGAAAAACTGAATGTGAAAACAATAAGTTAAAAAAAAAAAGCATTTAAAAACTGTTAACTCGAAACATTTTCCACTTGAACTCAAATCGAGGATAACAGGCAGAAACTTCATACCGAAATCTAAATAACTGTAACATAAAGTTAGCGTCGAGATTCAATCCGTTACAATACGCTTACGGTGTGGGCTGGTCGCGTAGGTCAGGGCACCCCTTCATCAGGCGCCGGGGCCCCGCACTCGCCCAGCAACGCCAACAGCACCCTGAGCCGGCCCATGGCCAGCACGGGAGGGACCCGGTACGAGGACAGGACTATACGCAGGCATCGGGAGGTAATGCACCGCTGAATTTGCAATGCACTTTTAATTAGTTTAAGAGCCTGTTTTACCGCCTCTGGATATGCTCGGAAATATCTAGAAAAATATTTCAGACAGATTCTGTTATCCAAATGCAGAAAAACAGGCCCTAAGGCTTTTGGTGAAGGTTAGTTGACTATTTTTGATTGAAGACATGACGCAAACAAGCTGATGAGACTTGTATAATTGTCATAAAGGAGAAAATGGATTTTCCAATGACAAAATGAATGATCAGTGGAAAAATTGCCACAATCATTATGCAGATATATTGGTGATCAATATTTACCACGAGTGGATATAGGTGGCCATTCTTTGCTATGCATCATTTTTCATAATAGTCAATTAACTTTTCACATAAGATGTATTTTTGAACACAATTATAATTTAGAACACAGTCTCAATAGATAATTAACTAATTAATAGTTTTGTCGAGCTTGTTGACTGGCTCACAATATTTGTGTTCAATGCACTTCCGTATAACACAGTTTAGCTTATTATAATGTCTTTTTACAAGCTTTTATTAGCTTGCTTTTTTTTCCAGACTAATTAGTTTTATTTCTTACCAACAAATACTAATTTTGGCTTTACTTAAGTCAGCATCAAACTTGCTAAAGCAAAGCTTTTACCCCGCGTCCTATTCAAAATCAATCGTCACGAAGATACGCGATCGCGCGTTCATATCTCAGTTTTTGTTCGGAAAACCGTAAAGCGCCCTGTTGCCGCGACCACTCGTTCATGTCACTCCGAACAAAGTGACATGCTAATATCGCGTATTCGGGCGACGATCGCTTTTAAACAGGACGCGTCCTTATAATTTAGGAGTGCCATATTTCAGCACAGCTTCGTTACTTCGTGTTTGTTGTAGAGACAGTATCAAAAGTATTCACTATCCAGTTTACAAACTGGAATTCAGGGTAAATAAAAAGAAAATACTTATACACTTATGATTCTGACTGTGTAGCTCTATAACATACTGCAATTTGCTTTATTTTTGTGCTGTACATTTTAGTTTGTTCCCCACTGCAACAACTTGCAAGCACTGAGCTTTGTCAAATCACTGACATATTAACCGTCATAAATATTTCTCTTCCCTACTTTTCACTGCATTGTTTGACTCCTGTGATTTTTTTTCTGCGACTCACCCGTGGTGTTGTCATTAGATACTTTAAAAACAGTAAAGCAAAGAGGAGAGACGTCTCGAAAAAAGCAAAGATTTTATTTTTGTAAAAAAGTTTTTACTTTTTTGTGATGGTATCCACCCCACACAATATAGTGTCGTGGACACTACTCGCTATGTAACTGTGACAGGAAGGAAATATACCATCTCCTCAGGATATTATTCTTCTTTTCGAGTCGATGGCAAAGGTTAAAATATTGTAGATATTATGTTAAGTGAGTTGGTGGCCACGCCAATCGCCATTTTTTTAGGTCCTCAGAAGTGCAGGTATTATTGAAGCTAACTCAAAAACTACCCAAGCAAAGTTAATAAAATTTATACGCGACCACCGCGCAAGCATCCTCTACAAAAGAATTTTCAAAATCGGTCCACAATTGAGGAAAATATCGATGATCATTATAGAAAAAAAATTGCAGGCCAATTGAAAAACTCCTCTTTTTTTAAGAATTCGGTTAAAAAGCGCTGGGGCGACTCATCTCTCCAGTCCGTTAAAAACAGATTTATATCTTTCCCCCATATTCACATATTCTTATACTCCCCACAGAACGATGACATACCAGCGATGGAGGTGAGCAACTACCACGACGGTCTCGGCATGGGCAACCCCAACGGGAGGCCGATGAATCTGCAAGGTGTGCAGGCGCAGATGCCCATGCCGCCGAGCAGTCGTTAGCGCGGCTGCGAAGACACACTTAACGGTGAATGTTGATGAAATACTGGTTTTGGTGCTGTCCTTTTCTTGGTGAAGAGTTGGTTGGTATTTTAGTTAGTTTTGATACTTGCAGTGATCGACTGGTTTTCGTTCAAAAGTATAACCCATGAAAAGATAAGTTGTTATAAATCTGGTCCTTGAGTAAATGAGGTCCTTACGAGTTCTCAAATGAATTTTCGACGAACTTCACTTTTTACTTCATCCGCAGTTTGAGATACATAGGCATAATTTTTCAGGATATAAACAGCATTTATCTTGCATACAGAGAGTCTTTTTCGTTTTTAGTCGAATATGGTGTCTCCAATGATTGGTGTTGTTAATTTTTTCAACCAAAGATAAGCGCAAGATGAGGTTTGACAATTTCTGATTGACTTGATTAAGCTTTCAGAAACCGATTGGTAAAGTGTTAGATGGTGACAAGATGCGATAGAAAAGGATAGCAATACTGAATCAGTATTTAACTTTAATCGGCAAGAGATATTCAGCCAGCTTGATAGAAATGTTTCGATCGATTAAATCAAGGATCAAGATGTATTGTGCTGCGTTCACATCCGCTAATGACGAAAGGCTATTTAGAGAATACCTTGAAAAATGTACTTGTGTACTAAAATCGAGTGTAAACGCAGCATAATATCTACACATGATGATATTGTATATCTTATCTATCTACTGTGCTCGAAAGATTGGCTTCGTGAGAATTTTAACATGGCAACATTATTTAAACATTTTTTACGCTGGCAATTTTTCGGTTGTGTTACATTTTGTATTTAAGGTATAAGAACAGTATTATCGTTGTTGTGACAAGAAAATAGCGTTTTAAAAAGCTTTTAAATTAATTTAAAGATGGATGGATTTTATTGAATGGAAGTCTCACGAAGTCAATTAAGTACTGAATGATATTTATTATGGTATGAGAGGTAACATGCACAAGCATTTATGTTAGATAATCATTAAAATGTAGTGGTCGTCCGTTGAATGTGGTATACGCTGTTTCAACATTCATTTTGTACAGTCATCAACAATATCAACTTGTTATAATGGAGTTTTGCACTTTTTAAATGAGAGTTTTTGTTAATATTAACTCCCCGTAAAGTTTTGCAGATTTTCTTTTGTTATATTTCTGTAAACAGACAAGACGGAGAGATAATAGCTGTTTCTTCAAACTTAATTCATTTATACAAATTTCGTGATTTTATGTTCTAAAACAATAAGCTATTAAAAGTGGTACTCTAAGTTATTGTTGTAATTATTATTATTTTCAAAACCTGTTGTGATTGACTGTACATTAAAATTAATTAGCCTTGAGGCCTAAAATTTAATCATCGCATTCGGAAGTACGTTTTATACAATTATATTATTGCCATTTTGATTTGTAAAGATATAATGTCAATTCCCTTTGTAAATAGTCGTGCCATTTCTGTATTTATAAAAAATAAATCTTAAAAAGGGTTTCCTGTAGGTGTGTTGTGTATTTTCTATTTAAAAGTTGAGGCTCACCGTAATTGGAAAAGATTTTTTTTGTTGAACAATAAAAATGGGACATTTTGGAGAGGAAACGGCTGTGTGGTTCTCGGGGAATTGATTAAAATCATGAGAAAAGAGTAAGTGGAAAAAAAAACGTTTTTTTTTTATCACTCATATTGCTTTCTCGATGCTAAAATCGATTGTGAGTCGTTGTGACCGCACATAAAGCCGGGGATATGACTTACATTACGTTGTTCAACAAAAAAAAAAACCATATGATATCTTAATATAATCATTTATACTAAAGACGTCGACTAACGTTCTACATTGATAAAAATACATTTCAAATATTCGGGATTTGAACATAATTGTTATAATTTATAATGGTTAGTTTAGACACACGATCTTTTTACTCGAAATCGGTAATTTTCTAATTAAAGCACGTAATACACATGCATTTAAAATTACACTAGAGTATTCGACGCTAGTGGCATTGACCAATCAAAAGTTGGTCCATTGGCTCGCAAGCTACTCGCATACTTACGTGCAAGTTAAAGGCATATGTATTTCGGCTTAATGATTTCGCAGTAAGGTCTTCTAGTATTTAAAGATAATTATAGAAGTTTTGTAATATTTTGTATCCATTCCAGAACCTCTACGGTAATGTTATATAGGCGTCTATTGTCCTCTAAAGTATGTTAAGTAATATCCGTCTTATAATTAGCGTTAAGATGCATAATCGTGGGACGTTTGAGTTTGTATTTGTTTTTAAATTATTGTGGGGGGTGTCAGTGGGCTCCATATAATTGACTTTTGAGAATATTGGCTGCGAAATATTTAAAGAAATCTTACGGGGAATTCATTGCTGTCAACAATGCTGCAATGCTGTCCCAGTAGAAAAGTAATGCAACTTTCGAGTAACATTGATTTGCGATATGGTGGTGATGTATGGTTTTCCAGTACTCTAATTGCGTAATACACGATCAATCACAATTTGTTTCGATTTGAAACAGATTGCTAATCCATTGCTTCATAAGTTGGAAAAAAAATCTGCTCAACAACGTAATTAAAGCAATGAATGTTGTTGAACTGTCAAAATTAAACAAATTAGTCATAATCGTTTATGAAAATAAGTTATGCAATTAGGGTACAGGTGTTCAGTTTCAATTATATGGAAACCACTCCTAGTTCGCAAGTAGACGGCATACTGACAAGTTTAAAGATGACGAAGTTACAATCATTTGTAGATATTTTCTTTACTTCGTTGCATTTTCCTTTTAATAATGTCAGTTATTGAAAAGAGGACTGCTATTCAAATCCTCATTATTTACAAACGACCCTACCAAGAAAATAATTTATGCAATTATAGACTCTGTATCTATACGACTAATGGCAGTTATCGCGTATGAAGTTACGGTGCTGCGACCGTTCCCATGACCATGAAATTTGTGAATGACGGCAGCTTTAAAAATATTAATTTTTCGGTTCATTTCCCTCCGTTTTTATTTTAAATGTTAGCGTAACTATTTATTTTACATTATCTCATAAGAATATATTTGTAGGTATAATAATAAATAAGGGTTTTTGTGAGAAAACAATGTTGTTTTTTTTTGGGAATATATTTTTATGCACAATAATGCATTTTGATACGTCCGCGGCGGGATAAAGTTGACTGACTAACATAACCTGGTACAAAACGAACCTCATCCAGTGCATTATATTGATTTAAGTACCCACGTATGTAAGTTTTTGTATCATATTTTTTATTATAAAAATGTAAGCAAATGTACAACAATGTTTTCATTACAATATGCTTGCCACGGCGACGTTGCTTCTATGAAGCGAACAATTTTAATTATATTCCCGCATAAAAGCTTACTTTCATTGTGTTCGAGTTCGTCTAGATGTAAGTATATTATTTACGTATCATTTTTTAATTTTATTTATGTTGTCTTTAGACGGGAATTATTAGTAAATTATAGGCATTATTAGATATATCGTTTATATTATATATCTATTAATATTAATGTCTATATTAAATTTTATAGGAATCATCCTTAGGCTTTGTATAGTTGTATCAATTTTATTTTATGGGGGCTGTCTTTTATCGTTTATGTACTTCCACTTCACAGTTAAAGATCTCTAGATGTTTCCAAATTTTATTTTTAAGACGTATTTTTTCACCATGATGTCGAGCGTCTTAGCGCCGTCGTTTACTGATTTGTGACGTCACCGATTCATCAGTGCAGCCATTTTTATGAAACGTCACATGAACACAGATTATATTACAAACAGCTGATGTGCTAGTGACGTCACATGCCAGTAAATAGCGGGGAATTAAGTGTTTAACCACAAGTAAAATATATTAACGTCTATGGTATAGTACCATAGGTTATAGTTGTTGGAACAGTAATACTCGATTATTTATATTTTATTTAAAAAAAAAATTATATTGAGAAAATAATTAATATTTAACGAGATCGTCTGCGTTTGTCGTTGCGACAGTTTAGTAGTTAAATATAATGATAGTTTGTCTTATGTCACGTTGTATGTAGTTTAATAGAGCATTATTCTCTTACATAAAGATACCTTATCATTAAACAAATTATATTATCAAAGAGAATTAAACGAATGATTTTTTTATTTTTGGTTTTTTCTTTTTTTGTTTCCTTATTTTTCATTTTTTTTTTTTTCAGAACAGTGTTATACTAAATAATTATTCGAATGTTATGGCCTATGGAGTGCGTCAGAATGGGTAGCTCATCATATTGTTACGAGTAGGCTCTGTTTATTAAAATGAACTTTATTGCTAAGTGCGTAGAGTATGGATTTGTGTACCACTGTACGAGACTTTGTAATGGAATTAAAACATTTTGTAAGCATTTACAACAGGATTTACAGCTGTTAGGGAATAGTTTAAGTCATGGCTTCCAACTTTGTTTTGTTATCATTGTAGTTAACCCACAATTTTCTAGTTAAATTAGAATATTTTTAACCGAGTGACGATAACTGGGTACTAGTTCATGTAGCTAACAAATAGTAGAATTGTTTTATTTTTACTGTTATTCTAATTCTGTCGAAACGTTCAATGTTTGAAACGACCGACGAATTAAAGTTACGAAGTGAATTTAAATTTAAATTCAAGTTGAAAATTGGTCTGGTTGCTATTTAAAGACTAAAGCGGGCTGTTCACGAATCGTTTAATTTCTGAAGTTCATGAATAGCGCATTTCTAAATTGTCTATGAACAACCAGACGGGAAGTGAAGGCTTTCGATAATGTTAAGTGAAGTCTCCTATCTGTATGAATGCTCACGTTTTATATATTTATCAGTAGTGACATAAACGTATTGAGAAAAAAAAACAGTTATTTAATTGAATTTATAGGTGTGATAGACGCATTATAAACAAAATTGTAATGAATTATCGTAAGTTGCATTTTAGGTGCGAGCACGGATTATCGGTGATAAAAATGTTTTTTTTTTTACTTAATGTATTTAATAAACACTAATTGTTAATAATGTGGGTGTTCTGCGGACTCGCGGTATTACGATATTCCACAACAGTATTATTCAGTAATCTCATGTACCAATGTTGCTAAATACACTTACATACATTTAAATAATTATGCGAGTTTTATTTTTATACCTTACTAGCTGCCCGGCCCGGCTTCGCACGGGTAGCATTAAGAACTTATTTACGGCGCACCTAACTACCTACCCTACCTACTCTACCTACCCTACCTACCCTACCTACCCTACCTACCCTACCTACCCTACTTACCCTACCTATCCTACCTACCTACCCTACCTACCTACCCTACTTACCCTACCTATCCTACCTACCTACCTACCCTACCTACCTACCCTACCTACCTACCCTACTTACCCTACCTACCCTACCTATCCTACCTACCTACCTACCCTACCTACCTACCCTACGTATCCTACCTACCTACCCTACCTACCTACCCTACCTACCTACCCTACTTACCCTACCTATCCTACCTACCCTACTTACCCTACCTACCCGACCTATCCTACCTACCTACCCTACCTACCTACCCTACCTATCCTACCTACCTACCCTACCTACCTACCCTACCTATCCTACCTACCTACCCTACCTACCTACCCTACTTACCCTACCTACCCTACTTACCCTACCTACCCTACTTACCCTACCTACCCTACCTATCCTACCTACCTACCCTACCTACCTACCCTACTTACCCTACCTACCCTACCCTGAATTTTCTGTGCTATAAACCTCACGGAGCCCGAGACCTTTCCAACGAATGCAAAACCGTGAAAATCGGTTCGTGCGTTCTGGAGTTATAGCGTCAGGAAGGAAAACCCCACTTATTTTTATATAGTAGACTACAAAATATTTTGAGGATCGACCTGTGGGAAACACGGTAGAATTGCGACAGACTTCAATGAGTCACACTCACAACACACACAGCTCTGCTGAAACTAAATTACTCTACCTACAAATGGACAGTTTGGAAGCCAAGTGATCCAATATTGGCTTCTAAAACCATTGTAAATGCCAAAATACACAGCTTAATTTTGGTCTAAATAGTTGGATCACATGGCTTACAAGCTATCCAAATCAAAGGACGTTGAAAAAAAAAAACAGTTCTTTTTTAAATTTAATAAAACAAACAGTTCAAAATGTTTTAAACAAGGGTTTTTTTTTCATTGAGTTATTTATCAAATTTAGTATCAACACAAATCGATCAGCACGCGTAGCATGATCACCGTAGAAACGGGTTTTGTCGACGGAAGAATAGACAAAATGACGGATTGTAATTGTTTATTTGTCATTTTGTCTATTCTTCCGTCGACAAAACCCGTTTCTACGTTGGTCATGCTACGGGTGCAGGTGTAATATAATTCATTTCTAGAGAAAAATAAAATTTACTTGAGGAAACATACTGAACCACCCAGTATACTGTTCGTTCAGAATTGCGAATTTGCGGGGAATTACCTCTTTTCGACAAGTGACGAAGTATAGATATTCAGACGTAGGATGAACTATATTCAAATAAGGGGAATCCTCAGAATAGTTGCGGGGAATTACTTCATTTTGATCGGCGACGAAGTGTATGAAACTATCTAACCTTTTTAATTTCTTTTCGAGCTATTTCAAGTGCTAAAAATTTATAACTGTGCATTTATGGAAATAAATGAACAGTTATCAATTTTTCATTCGCGATTTAAAACCAGGTTTTTTTTCTTAATGTTTAAATCATTATTTTAAACTTATTTTATACTGTGATTTTAAACACTTAATAAAAAAAAAACCATTGTTTTATTTCAAACTGTTTTAAACACTGTTTAAAATACGTGTTTCAAATCAACTTCTTTGTTTTATGCCAACCCTGTGCAGAGTGCTCTCCGTCTGTGTGAGCCGTAAAGCTGAGATGCTGGAAATGGGCCTTCCCAAGAATCGTCATAAGGATTAGTCCCCTGCGATGGGATACCTTCAAAAACAAAAGAAGAGCTAAGTATTTTTGTCACACTCGTTTGTATAGTGATCGTATAGCGCAACAATTGAGGTGCAACTGCTGGGTACGATTCTCGGGTTGGGCTGTGTTTATCATTAGGAAATTTTATCGCCATCTCAGTCTGGATCAATGATATTATAAGTAATCCACCATCCCATCCATCACCAGACCCTGTTCACCATCTATCTATAACCTACTATCTATAACATTCTCAATTAAGTAATTCGTCATAGCAAACTTTCGAAGTTTCGTACATCGCGCTGATGAACATTCTCAATTATGTAATTCGTCATAGCAAATTTTCGAAGTTCCGTACATGCAATTATAAACATTCTCAATAAGGTACCTAATTCGTCATAGCGTACATTCTAACTCACGTAAATCGTACTTTTTATACTTTATGAATACAGGACAGTCACGAGCACTAATATGTATACAATTATCAACTTTTTAAGAGTTATTTTCTCCTACTGTATTGATTGTAATTATATGTTGTTAGGAATAACGCGACTTGGCCCTTTTCTATGCATAAAGCTCATTCATTTGCAAATCATTCATTTTTGTATAATTTTAAGTTACCCATTTATTAAATTTTTCTGCATGTTTACATTGTGTACATTCAATTGCATAAGATAAGTATAAGTGGAAGCGCGGAGTCTCCTAACACAAGCAATTCCTTGCTTAAAAGGTGATCTCCAACATTAGTGTGTCTAAATGCCTTTTGTAATTGAAATAAACAATTTTTTTTATTTATATAGCATTTTGGAACCCACAGTCCCACACTACATAGGGCTCATGTCAAGTTGCAGTCGTTATTCCACGAGAAGATCATTTTGAATTTTGCTAAGTATATGATTGTTGCTCGTGTGACTACATCGGTATTTTAAACATCGAAGTTCAGTAGTGCAGTCGTTGTACACGCTTCGCAAGTGGCTCTGGTGGCTCGTGAAAACTTGGTTAGCCAAGATTTCTTCGTCTTTTTTTTCTCATAAATACAACATGCCGTCCTACTTCGCCGTGTCATCTAATAATCTGACATTGTGCCGTTTTTGAAGATCGAATATTGGGCAGATAATTAACCTATCTACGTTTTTTATCATACAAGGTTTATATTAACTTGCCTTGTTAGTGTGTTAGTTAGCAAATCTTGCAAGCTGAATTAAAACCACTTCCTCTTATCCTACGGAGTTGAAATTTTATATGTTGGTTCAGTTTTGAAGACAATACATTTCTTTATGATGTATGACCTGATTCTACCCCCAGGTTATCCTGGGGGTAGAATCAGGTCATGCTGGAGCCTATGCTCCAGACGAAGGAACTCCACAACAGTCAACGGTACAGACACGAAATTTAATATACGCGTTTAATTATGATAGTTCGTTCTAAAGTCTACAATGACCTGGCTACAGCATCCAGGATTGGCTCCACACGAGGAAACTTCTCAGCGATCAACAGCACAGACACAAAATTTTATATACGTATTCAGTGATGACAGCCTGTTCTAAAGTTCATCATGACATGGCTGCCGCACCCAGAGTTGGCTCCAGAAGAGGGAACTCTTCAATAGTCAACAGTACATACAAGAAATTTAATATACGCATTCAATTATGATAGTCCCTGCTAAACTTCACCATGATTTAGGTGCTGCACCCAGTATTGGCTCCAGACGACGAAATTGCTCAGCGGTTAAGAGTACAGACACGAAATTTTATATACGCATTTAATTAAAATAGTCCGTTCTTAATTCTGGCATGATCTGGCTGCTGCAGCCAGGATTAGATTCAGACGAGGGAAGTCCTCAACGGTCAACAGTACAGATACAATATTTTATATACGCATTAAGTGATGATAGTTCATTGCAAGGTTACCATGATCTGGTTGCTGCACCCAGGGTTGGCTTCAGAAGACGGAACTCCTTAACATTCAACAGTACAGACAAGAATTTACTATACGCATTGAATTAATACAGTCAGTTCTACAGCCTATCGTGATTTGGTTGCTGCAGCCAGGATTGGCTTCACATTAGGGAACTCCTCAACGGTCAACAGTACAGACATGAAATTTTATATACGTATTCAATTATGATTGCCCGTTGTAAAGTTCACCATGACCTTGGTGTTGCACCCAGGGATGGCTCCAGACGAGGTAACTCCCAAACGGGCAGGGGCGGGTAAATTTTACAAACGCATTCATACACCATGACCTGCCTGCTAACCCAGGATTGGCTCCATATGAGAGATTTCTTCAGTGGTCAACAGCACAGGCCCGAAATTTTTTATACGCATTCAATTATTTATACGGATAGTGAACTTGGTTGGCTTCATACCATGACTTTTGTAAATGCGTTTGAGTTCGTTGGATTTGTATTAACACGTATGTTTCAAGTAAAGGTGATAGAACAGATATTTAAACAAATTGTAATGCTAAAAAGTATAAAATAAAACTTACGTAAATATTGAACTTTAATATATTCTTAAAAGCTTGAGGCTTATCTTAAAGTGTAAGAAGGACGTTCACGTCTCAAGCTTTTAAGAATATATGTAAAAAAGCCATTTGGAAACTTTTCAAATGCCTTTTTTACAACTAAAACGGTTACAACATCAAATTCAATGTTATAGTTGCAATTCATCTTTAATATTCTAGTTCGCTAGTTAGCCACATTTCATATTTCCATACAATAATATTGACAAATTAATCAAAACCGAAATATTTGACATCTATTTGCGACGTTGCCAACTTTCAGCCTAAACGCTCTTAAATCCATCGGTTTCCGACACGATTTAATTCAATTTGCTTGAACTTCCTTTAAATTATTAAAGATAAGAGTTAAAGCATAAAATTAACTATATAATCTGCTCTATCATATCCAAGAATAATGCAAGACCTACGCTAAGATACAAATCAATCATTTACTTGACTGGTTTCTGACTTATTACGGAATATTGGAAGTATAAGTTTTAATAATATGGCATGTTATTAACCCTAGAAGCCCAATCTACGTAAATTTGACGTATACCGCGGCGAAATATCTCTGTCTCTTTCACGTTTACCGTCGGATCGCCGCTAACTTCTGAACCAACTCAGTAGCCATTGAGACCTCGCAGGACACAGTTGCATCATCTCGGTAAGTGCCGCCATTTTGTTGTAATAGAGAAGTTGCACGTCATTTTGACGTATAATTGGGCTTTGTGTAACTTTTGAAATTGTTTTAATTTTTTATTTTTGTGATTTATTTGAGTTAATCGTATTGTTTCGTTACATTTTTCATATAATATTAATATTTTCAGGTTGAATAAAAAATGGAGTCCCGTCAACGGCTAAACCAGGACGAAATAGCTACAATTTTAGAAAATGATGACGATTATTCTCCGCTGGATTCGGATTCCGAGGAAGAAGATCGTGTAGTTGAAGATGATGTCTGGAGTGATAACGAGGACGCGATGGTCGACTTCGTTGAAGATACAAGCAGGCAAGAGGACCCCGGTAACTATATTGCTTCTCGGGAATCGCCTAATCTAGAGGTAACTTCATTGACTTCACACAGAATAATTAGATTGCCTCAGCGGTCAATACGTGGAAAAAACAACCATGTATGGTCAACTACAAAGGGACGTACGACGGGAAGGACTTCTGCTATCAATATTATACGCACAAATAGGGGACCAACGCGAATGTGTCGCAATATTGTTGACCCATTGCTCTGTTTTCAACTTTTTATAACAGACGAGATAATTCATGAAATAGTCAAGTGGACAAACGTCGAGATGATAGTAAAACGACAAAATTTGAAAGACATTTCAGCAAGCTACAGGGATACAAATACAATGGAGATCTGGGCGTTAGTCGGAATTCTCACTCTGACGGCTGTTATGAAAGATAACCACCTCTCAACTGATGAGTTGTTTGACGCTACATTCTCTGGCACCAGATATGTATCAGTAATGAGCCGAGAGAGATTTGAATTCCTAATAAGATGTTTGAGAATGGATGATAAAACACTGCGACCAACTCTTCGTAGCGATGATGCTTTTTTACCGGTGAGAAAAATATGGGAGATTTTTATCAATCAATGCAGACAAAACTACGTTCCTGGCAGTAACTTGACTGTAGATGAGCAATTGTTGGGTTTTCGCGGCCGTTGTCTATTCCGGATGTATATTCCTAATAAACCGGATAAATATGGCATAAAATTCCCCATGATGTGTGACGCTGCCACAAAGTTCATGATAGATGCCATACCTTACCTTGGTAAAAGTACGAAAACAAATGGTTTACCACTGGGCGAGTTTTATGTAAAAGAGCTGACTAAAACAGTACACGGCACAAATAGAAATGTTACCTGCGACAACTGGTTCACGTCTATCCCATTAGCCAAGAACATGCTCCAGGCTCCATACAACCTAACAATAGTAGGAACCATCAGGTCTAACAAAAGAGAAATACCTGAAGAGATCAAGAATTCTCGCTCACGGCCGGTAGGATCCTCAATGTTTTGCTTTGATGGCCCTTTGACCTTGGTTTCCTATAAACCAAAGCCGTCGAAAATGGTATTTTTATTGTCTTCCTGTGATGAAAATGCCGTTATCAATGAAAGTAACGGAAAACCGGACATGATATTGTTTTATAATAAAAAAAAAGGCGGCGTTGATTCCTTTGATCAGATGTGTAAGTCTATGTCTGCTAACAGGAAGACTAATAGGTGGCCGATGGCGGTCTTTTACGGGATGTTGAATATGGCGTTTGTGAACTCCTATATAATATACTGTCACAATAAGATAAATAAACAAGAAAAACCAATGAGCCGCAAAGCATTTATGAAAAAATTAAGCACAGATCTGACGACACCTTGGATGCAAGAACGACTACAAGCACCTACTTTGAAGAGGACTCTACGCGATAATATAACAAATGTTTTAAAAAATGTGGTACCGCCATCTCCAGAAAATATTAGTGATGAGCCAGAACCAAAGAAACGACGCTATTGTGGATTTTGTTCATATAAAAAAAGGCGAATGACCAAAGCGCAGTGTTGCAAATGCAAAAAGGCTATATGTGGAGAACACAATATTGATGTTTGTCAAGACTGTATATAAAGACTGTTTTTTTCTAAGAGACTTATAAAGTATTATTACAAGTTGATTTAATTTTATGAAAACATTTAAAACTAGTTGATTTTTTTTATAATTACATAATTTTAAGAAAAAGTGTTAGAGGCTTGATTTTTTTGTTGATTTTTTTCTAAGATTTGATTAAAGTGCCATAATTGTGTTAATAAAGAGTATTTTTAACTTAAAATGTATTTTATTTATTAATTAAAACTTCAATTATGATAACTCATGCAAAAATATAGTTCATTAATAGAAAAAAATAGGAAAACTCTGAAGTTTTATTTTTACACGTAATTTTTACGTATGATTGGGCTTTATAGCTAATTAAATATGATTGGGCTTCTAGGGTTAATGAAAATGCCAATAATTTTAAATTATAATTTGTAATTATTTGTTCTTACAAAATTTTAATGTGTGTAAATTTTAATCCTTAAATTGGGTAATTCAGGAGTTTGTTAATATTTTATTTACTATAGGTACTTAAGTATTAATTTCCCGCCAATAACAACGAATGCTATACGGTCAAATTAAATTAGCTAGACGTGATGGGACTCGATAACTAAATATGATTAAAAGAAAATAACCGCCTTCCAAAAAAAACATTATAATGTGAAAAATAACTTTAATTTCGGAAGTTGGTGTCTTTGGTTTAGAATTTTCGTTTTTTGCCACCGACTTCCAAAATTAAAGTTATTTTTCACTTTGTAGTGTTTTTTTTTCGACGTCAGTTGTTTTTTTTTTGTAAACGGTTATTATTTTTCACTTTTAAGGTTTTGGTACCTACCCCATACAAATTCGAATACCACTACCTGCTATGTAAATAACAGTGACAGAAACTTATCATATCATCCACATACTACATAGGAAATTAAAAAAATACGTATTATTGAAGCTAACTCCAAAGCTATTCAAGCAAAGTGAATAAAATTTATATGATGGTCTCATATAAATTTTATTAACTTTGCTTGAATAGTTCTCGAGAGCAAAATTCTATCAAGCAAAAAATGTCAAAATCGGTCCACATTTGACGGAGAAATCGGCGGACATACATAAAAAAAGGTTTTTCCATCAGGAATTTCTCAGTAGCAGACCGGACTCTAGAATTGTGCTCGGTTGGTGGCAATAGGCTCGCTCCCTATTACATGGAACTTAAAGAACTGGCGAAATGTGGATGTGCTAGGTACACCTGTGCTTAACCCTTCGGGGATTACAGGCGTTATGTCATTTTAATCTTATAGTTGAGAGTGTTGTATTTGAGCTCGCAATTTTCTTCAGCAAACAAACAGCAAAACATCTTGAAAATTGACAGTCATTGAACCGCGTAGGTTGAAGTAAAGATGAAATCGATTTAAAAATAGAATATTAGTTCGGTACCTACTCAGGTATTTTTGCGGCCATTTTTCTTATCATCTCATCTCATATTTTTTTAAATGTATTGATGAAATCACGCATCCATACATGACGTTATTTGAAACTATGAAACCAATTAAATAAAAAATTGTATGTAGGTATAAACTTCTTTATGCATGCGCAGTTTATCTGTAGGAAGTGAGTGTTGCACTGTTGCATATACATTTTTACATGTTACTCATTAGCATTAATCCAGTGTAAACAGTTGTTGGTGAACCTATGAATAAGTAAAAAAATGGTAACAACGAACATTCTAGTCGCAGTAAATTAATATTAAAACAAAAACGGTACCTACTTAGGTAGTGTTTTTTGTTTGTTTATTTAAAAAAAAAAGTGTTCATCATTAAAAACGCATAATTTTTTTTAGAAGTTCATTAATTTAAAAAAGTGTCCATTATTAGAAATTCAACAAGTTTTTAGAGGATAAAATACAATAGACGTGGATATTATTTAGTAACCTGTTCCGCTTAGCTATTTCTAAAGAGCCATAAAAAACTCTTTAGAAATAGCTAAGCGGAACAGGTTACTAAATATATCCACGTCTATTGTATTTTATAATGGATTTCCGCAAGGTCACGCCTGGATCAATTAACTATTTTAGAGGATAAATTGAATATTTCCGGAGAAGAAGCCAGCTACTGTGCCAACCGAACCGATCACTTGCAATTTGAGTTAATCGTTGTTTAAGTTAAATATTTTGCTTGTAACTCAAGTATGTACTGAATAAATTAACATACTCACTTCTCATTAACCCCTCACGAGTCGCGATGGATAATTTATACGTAAACAGTTAAACACATTACTTAACCCTTAAATCACGGCAATACTTAAGATTACCGTTCTAAATGCTAGTTAAATTCATTAAAAGGGATAAACGATCGGCGTCGTTTCTAAATGTACTGATTTAACACGAGAAACGTGTTGTTAAGATCGTGGATCGTGTAATTTTATAATCAGATGCTTTTGAACAGGGATGGCAAACATTTTTACAAATGTGTGCCGCTACATGATTGAAAATACTAGCTCTACGTGGTACCGACATTTGAGAAAAGTTTGGCGTAGGTGACTCAGGACGGTCGGTACAAAATCCTTCTTAAGAAAACCAAGGTACACCTACTTTAAATGTCAGGTATCGTATACAAATTAAATGAACTGCAGATCTGCATTATAGAAAAGGTAAAAAAAAAATTGCCCCTGTTACCAGGACAAGGCTGTAATTGGCATCAAAACCTCTGCCAAATTTTCTATTCGAGAATTAAGCGTGATTTTAAGTTATGCAAAGACAAAATATTCGATCGATCTAAAAGCAATGCCGTGTTCAGAATTGATAGGTTCCATGCCAACCGTGTTACGCGCAGGGGCTGATCTAGGTTTTCGCTAGGGGTGGGGATTCCTCAAGCCGTCAAAGCATTAAAAAAAAACCTTCGGCACTTACGTCTTAGATATCTTAGCTTGGCTTGGGCGGAGCATCGCCGTGTCGTCGTGGAGGCGATCGGCAGCGGTGATCTCTCGCGTCCGGTCCTAGTTCAGGCCATGGTACGGAGCGAGAGGAAATGGAAGGCTGTCACCTCCTTCTGCAAAGCGGTAATGCTCGCGAAAGAGGAGGCGGAACGTGTGAGGGAGAGCAAATTTTACGCCCTCACGTCCCTAACCGCCGCAGGAGGAGACGCCCAGGGCGTCGCTAATCGCAGGCCGATTTCCGGCCACCGTAGGCGCGGGCTTGCGTACGGTGAGCAATTGGTAGCTCGCCGCCCGATAAGAACCAGGCCCGGGTCGACGACGCGTTGTGTTCCACGTGCATCTCAAAGAGATGTCAGCAGAATTGACGGGGTCCGTTAGGGCCGATGCCTGCCGGGGGTGCGAAGAAAACCGAAAGGGAGATCGTGGCCCCCGGCAACAGGGCAACCGAAGAAACACGGGTGGGTTTTAGTCAGTAAGAGTCTGACAGGCCTTCCCGCTCCGCCCAGAGCGGGAGAAGTTATTTCATAATTTCCCACGCAAAAAAAAAGAAGATATCTTAGTAATATACTGTATACAAAGTAAAAATTCAGGTTATAGAAGTATGTTTATGTCTAACTTAGAGTTTTAGACTCATTTTGGTCGAAGACAAGGGGGGCAACTGCATCCCCTCCCTCCTGTGGGCCTGGGTACTCGTGCCAAAGGTTCGCAAACCCTGCTTAGACTAAAGGGCCAACCATACTTGTATTACCCGACGCTACCGCACGCGTGATTTTTGGTCGCATTACGAACTTGCTAGCTACTTTCAAATTCGCGTAGAGCTGGCGTGTTACAAGTGTATCCCAAGCTTAAGTTATGATAGTGTATAGTCTAGGTATATTAGGTTTTCGTAATCAAGATTGTGAAATGCTCGGTTTACGGAATATTTGGCCGTAATGTTAGGTTGGTGTGTGATTTATATTAATGTTTCGTGATAGATGGAAATAAGTTATTACTATACGATATAGGCAGGTATTTACATATTTGGTTGTGCCTGCTACTTTCATATTTGGTTTTATTACTTCATCAAAGTTTATGCTTATTTGCAGAAGTCTATCAGACTTGCCTAAATTTGTTTTCTTTTGAATGTGATTAGATATCTACCTAATAAATATATATAAGTAGGTTTGTTTGCTTACGAGATTCTGATTCATTGTTATCATTTCCGTCAATAAATCACAAAATCACACACAGATTGACAGCAGATTTATGTATCTATTACCTACTCTTAAATCGATAGCGTAGGTACTCAAAAAACTTGAAAAAGCCAAGCCCAGTTTAAGATTATAAGGGTCAAATATCATTCTTCTTCAATTCCTTTTTAACGAATATAGTTCACTAAAAAGAAGAGAATCTATACATAGATTCTCTTCTTTTTAGTGAATTACCTTAACTACTTGAACAACCCAACATCTGAATACCAATATACCATACAATTTCAGTCACTATCTACATGGTCCTCACATGATCTGACCAAGATATTGCCTGAACTTTAAAAGAGACTGACCGTTTTTATTTTTGCTGTGAACTTATCAAATATTTTCTCCCGCTCTGGGCGGAGTGGGGGCGTGTCAGACTCCTACTGACTAAAACCCACCCGTGTTCATTCAGTTGCCTGTATATTGCCAGGGACCACGGTAGCCCTTTTGAACTTTCCCGCGACCCCGGCAGGCATCGGCCCTAGCGGACCCGTCAGTTCTGCTGACATCTCTTTGAGGCGCGCGTGGAACACAACGCACCATCGACCCGGGTCTGGTCCTTATCGGACGGCCAGCTACCTATTACTCACCGTCCACAAGCCCGCGCCTACGGTGGCCGGGAATCGGCCTACGATTTCCGACGCCCAGGGCGTCTCCTGTGGCCCCAGTACCGATCCCTATGAGACACCGCACGACATCTCTCGCCCACTCCATTCTCCTTGGTGACCGGGGTAGATGACGGCCCTGTCCATCAAATAGGCCTCGACCACACGACAGAGATAGGTCGGCATCCCGTGATACCGGAGTGCCTCCCTGATGCAACTCCAGGGCAGGGTATTGAAGGCATTGGCGATGTCTAGAGACACCGCCAAGACGACCCCACCCCGGGCCACAGCATCTCCCGTCATGAGGGCCCGCACGCGCATGATGACGTCCACCGTCGAGCGCTCCTTGAGGAAACCAAACTGGCTCTCCGCCAAATCCGGCCCCACCCACACCAGCCGCCCGACGAGGCGGTCTATGGCAAAGACTCTTTCAAAGAGCTTGCCCACCTCGAAAAGAGACTGACCTGAGTTTGTATCGGTGTTTCTTCTCAGAATAGTCAGATAGGAAACACCGGTCTCATCTAGTTTTAAACATATTATTGTCTTGTTAAAGTATTTGTATAAACTTACTTACAAAATAAAATATTATAAATCATTTAAATCATACTAATTTTATAAATACTTCTGATCCATATACAAAACCTATTCTACATTTCTACCTGATATTTACGCTGCCCAGCTATTTCGCCAGACTCGATCAAGATCTGCAGGTCATAGCACAGCCATTATTAGTAATAAGGGCCTTGTCGACTATTAGACACGTTAAAATTACACCTCTACTGCAATGGTTTGCCATTTAGCGAGTACGACACGACTGCGATACGGGTTTTCTGATAGACGTGTAATTTCCTTTTGTGAGGAGTCAGAATTGTGTTTTGAATGTCATCTGCGGGTTACAATGTCACTGTCAATTTTTTTTGTAAGTGATACAGTTGGTATCGCTATATTAAAAATCGATATTTTAGGAAATTGACGAACAGATAAATATACCGAATGGCCGATGAATCATGACCGGTCTGAACATAGGCTTTTCTAAACTTTCGTGCATGTTCTCTCACTCACACTCTCCTCAAAATGTTATTACGAAGCCTTCTGTCACAGTATATATAAGGTTTACACACAGGATACACAGGATATTATGGATACACACAGTATATCCATATTTATACTGTGCTTCTTCGCTAAGTTTTGGCCATGATTCATCGGCTGTATTGTAAGCGGTCGTTTAGCCGATGAGTTCGGAAGCTCTTGGAGACATACAGCCGAAGCTACCTATAATGCCTCAGAAAGTCTCATAGTAAGCCCACGTCCACACAGACGTCATAAAATCGTGGCGATTCTTTTTCGTGCACTTGATTTTCAACGCGCTGCTTTTTTTTTTTGTGCCGGGATTTGACAATCCTACAGTGTGTTTTTTCAACGCTCGGCTTAACACGGAGAGTTGAAAATCCAGTGAGCGATACAGTCCCGCCGCGATTTTATTACGTCCGTGCGAACGTCGGCTTAAGGCTCTTTCAAACAGGCGCGACACGCGACGCGACACAAAGACACCGCTCGTCGCGCGACGAGCGGTGTCTTTGTGTCGCGTCGCGTGTCGCGCCTGTTTGAAAGAGCCTTTACTGGCATAAAATAGAATGATAACCATCAGGGAAAAAAAATTGAGTTTTCTCACTGAAACATTCGTCAGAGCAACTAATCAGATAACGTAAGTTATTAAGGAATTGATTTTTCAATGGTTATATTTTTATTTGAAGAATAAATATTGGTGATTAAATATACTGAGGGGCTCATGGCTTTATAAAAACAGCCGCACGGGTCGATCGAAGGTTAAGCTACGCTTGCCGCGGTCGGTCGTGCCTCAGAAAGCACGTTATGCACTTGGTCCCGGCTGTCATTCGTAGATCTTTGACGGTCGTTTCGGGTAGTCAGAAGCCCAAAAGTCTGACAAGTCTTACCAAGGGGTGTTGTGTTATTCAGTAACTGGGTGGTGGAGGTCAGATAGGAAGTCGTTCTATGTAAAATAATGGTATTCAATTGCATCCGGTTAGATTGGAAGCCGATCCCAACATAGTTGGAAAAAGATTAGGCAGATTGAATGACATATGATCTAAACAAAAGGTGTCAATCCGCCATATTTATTCTTTAGTAAACAAATATTAGACGATTGAAAAATCGGCCCTAAAAGTTATCATGTGGATCACCAATCAATTCACATTCTATTTAAATCCTAGTCCCTGGCGTGATTTGTAAAACCCACTATTTAGAAAGGATTTAACTAGCCGTGTCGTAGGCGTACGATAATTCCGCCATAACTTTAACACGATTGCGATGATTTAGCTGATATTTAGAACGAGTGACGAAATTAACCATTTTACATAATTATACAATTACTCATAGACATAACCATACCAAATGATTTTTTTTCGAGGTAACAGAAAAAAAACACAAGCCTGTAAAAAAAACACAAATAAAAAAACGTAAATAAAAAAAAAACACAAGCCTGTAGTATTTTTTTTTTGTGACTGCCTCGTTGGTCTAGTGGTTGCAAGCGTTACTGCTGAATAAGAGGTCTTGGGTACGATTCCCGGGTCGGGCAAAGTGTTATTTTTTTCATCTGGAATATCTCAATACCAGCCCGGAGTCTGTATCTGTGCCCGGTTGATGGCAATATCCTCGCCCTTATTACATGAGACTTAAGCATAATTGGCGGAATGTGGGTGTACTAAAAGTACACCTTTGCCTAGTCTTTCGGGGAATACAGGCGTGATGTTATGTTTCGTTATCAGAAGTAATTATAAATGCTAAAGTGAGTTTGTTTGTTTGTTACACTTTCACGCTAAAACGGCTGAAAAGATTTGAATGAAATTTGGCACATGGGTAGACTATTACCTAGAATACGATATAGGATACTTTTTATCCTGATATTCCCACGAAATCGAGTCCTATGCGGGTGAAACCGCGGGAAGCAGCTAGTGTCATAATAATAACACATTACACCATTGCCACCGACAAAAATCGATTAAAACATTCAACCAATGACCGATTTTCTTTCCAAAATCCCGCATAGTGTAAACACGAAGCTACTACATAGGCGATTGAACCACAAAATGATTTATTGACGAATTATGTGACCGCCGACGTCTTAATTAGGTGCACGTTACTTTGTTATAAAAGAAAATGAAAATCGCTTTTCCTTACGTAATTTTATGTAGGAGAACTTTTATGGTTTTTGTTCTAAATTGTGCTAGTTTCTGTATTTTATATAGAGAAGGGTGAACGTTGGACATTTGAAAAATGTTTTCAAGGTAAAATTGGAACGTAAACCATGTTTTGAAAACGTTTTCTTTTGCAGAATTTTATTATTGAATGCAACTAATGACTGCAGTAATAACTTACTGCTGGACAAATACGTAGTCCACAGATCCATCTATGATCTGCTCTGGTCTACCCGCGACCTTTAACAACTGGACTGACCAGTTTCCCTCCTGTGACAAACAGTCCAACACTCTGCTTCCTAGAATTAAGAGTCCGTCTGGGGTTGAAATTCCACAATCTTTTAGGCCCAAACGGTTATCAGTTCTGCGCACTATATGACCTGCTTATATCCACTTCAACTTGCTATTTCTATTAGGCGTGTGTAAATCTTTACGGAACCGACCCACTGATCCGGATCATTGAAGTGATTAAAAAGATTGGTTCAGTAACAACGTTTGAAACGCATCATTTGGATCTGAAACATTAGTTTGCTCTGACAGCAGTGAGCGAGCGAGAGAGGGTGACTGACACACACTGAGTTTTTTGACTCGCGAGTTGCGAGTGAGCGGGCGACATAATTACAATCTATACAAGTCAGAAAGAGATACCAAACGAGATGTGTATCACTCATACAATCACAGATTTTCGTTCATTCGTTGTTGTTATCCATGCATGTAAAAATTATCACTAAGACGCTTATGTATCAAATACTATAAGGCCGTTTTTTGCACTAACAAGTTATCGTTTAAACACATTTTTTTATGTTGATGCGGGACGCGGCAGATTGTTTATGTTTGAGTCGATGATCCAAATGAAACATATCAGTGTTTCGGATCATTTCAGTGATCCAGATGCAAATGATCCAATCGCAAAAATGATACACTTTGCCCACCTCTAATTTCTATACTGTTACTTTATTAAAAGTTATCAGTGCAATAATATAACCTAGGTAGGTAAGTCACGTAAGTCATTAAGTAATCTTTTACGTTTTCTTTTTTTTGTCGTACGGTCAGTCAGAAACCCGAAAGTCGCCAACCAGTCTTACCAAAGTTTGTGGTGTTCTCAGTAACTGAGTTGTGGAGGTCAGATGATAGCAAATTGCTCCATGTAAAATACTGGTTTTCAACTGCATCCAAATAGACTGGAAGCCGACCGCAACATAGTTGGGGATGATGAAGTATTTGTTACATTTCCCGTGTTTATCTTTGAATTTGAATTTCAGCAATATTCCTAAAGCTCTATATTTTACGTATTTTTGTTGCGACGTAAGTTTATACCTTGGTTTACAAGCTTTTAAAAGTGCTCGTTCGTAATATATTAACAACTTTATACCTGTACTACTAATTTACTTGAGCCGCAATTTTTATGTATAAAAAGGTGTAATTTCCTTGGCAATCAAAACTTCAGGTAGGTATTAGGTAACCTCAAATCTACCGATTGATCTTCATTTTCCTTGTAAAGTAGGTATTTCTTCTTGTAAAAAACATACAAGTTATCCTTCTGGTTGCACTTATATCAAAGCTTAAAAGGGGTTATACAACTTACACGAGCAGCCATTACAATAATGACAGTCAGCCTTAAAAATTTAAGGATACCAATTATAATACAATACAAATACTCAGAAATCTATATATATAAAAATGAATCCCTATTTCCCTTGGTCACGACATCACGCTAAAACGGCTGAACGGATTTGGATGAAATTTGGAATATGGATAGACCTTGACCCGGAGAAGGACATAGGATACTTTTTATCCCGATATTTTTACGGGATCGAGACTTATGCGGGTGAAACCGCGGGGCGCAGCTAGTTAATAATAATAACTGATATCATAATAAGTACTAACTTGTCTCTCAACTGCGCGATATGTGATACGAGACGGCATCTCGTGTCGTCAGTTCAGGATGCTCGTGTCGTCAGTCCACACGAGTTCAGGATGCTCGTAACGTCAGTACACACGAGTTCAGGATGCTCGTGTCGTTAGTCCACAGGGCTTCGACGATGCTCGAAACTGTTTAAGCGGTAGGTACCTACCTATGCTAAGTTATGAAGATTAAGATCTGAATACAAGGCAAATGCAATGCATTGCACTTTTAAATCAAATCAATGAAATCAAATAATTTTATTGTCAGATCATACAATCCAGTTTGTTAGTAATTACACACACATCTTAAACACTAGTGTTAGTACATGTACAGTTGAAAGCGTGTTATGCAATTAGGGTGCAGGAATCTAGACTGACCAGGTCTAAATATAAGGTGAAAGAAAAAGGCATATTTAATTTAGGTATATTACTTTTTCCAACATGAGAAAATTACAGGAACACTACTACTAGAGTAACAGCTATGAAACGGAGGTTGCCTGCTATAAATCATTTTTTGTAAGCCACCCTCGTCATATGAATAACTTTCATAATATCCGAACGTGCTTTTTGTCTATCCTTACACGTAGGCGCCTACCAATCTTCTGTTCACGACTTCAATATTATTCACGTAAATTGGTTGCCAAACTTGCTATCAGCCTGAAGGTGTACTTGATGGAAATAAACTCAAAAACAACCGAACAGATTTTCAAACGGTTTTCACCAATGGACGGGGGATTCGTGAGGAAGGTGTTAGTATATAATTCATTAAAATTTGTGTAAATTGGCTGAAGTATGACGATTATTGTTGAAAATGTCGGCAAAATCATGCGCAATCGACTGGGAGCTTTACTGGTGTGCGCCGCGTAAATCGTGAGAGATAAATAAAATTGATGTTCTACAGGATTGTTTTTGACTGTTGATTGACCGCGATGGCATATGTCTATCTTCTAAGTATGAACCATACATAGTAATTAAATGAGAACGTAACTCTGTAAATCAACAGACAGACGGAAAAGACAGACGAAGGACAGACAGTAATTTTATAACGATCGGATGAGTCGTTATTTTTATTTAGGTTTAAATTTTTAAATTATTTTTTTTTAGTTTTAAATACTCTTTTTTACTGTTTGTATTTCCTGTGCGTGTTCTAAATAAAATATTTTTCTATCTTTCTTCAGTGGTGTTGAAAAGGTGCCGCTACTTTGTTGCTTGTTACTTGAACAAAGTTGAGTGATCCCAAGTTCCTATGATTTTACAGACCCATTCATAGAGGAACACCACAATTTATCTTGGAGGCAGAACTACTAGAACTACTTGATGACGTTCTCTGGATCCCTTTTCCTAAAGACCTCTACTGCTCCTTATAGCGAAATGGTCCTACGGTGGTCCATCAGATGGAGGTAAAAAATAATACCATGGATGCTGAAGTTACGAGGGTGCTCATAAAAATTCCAGTTCTACCGTTGGTACCAAGTGCTATCATATCAAAGGGGTTGTGTCAAGAAGGGTTATAACCTGCAGCATGTTCTTCTGCTTAAATCAACTAATTGCCATCTTCAATCCAATTTCCAATCATCTGCATAATCGCCTAAGCCAATATTTATCATCATCATTATCTTGCCCTCATCCCCATTTATTAGGAGTCGAAAAAAAAGCATAAGTCATTTATTCAAATTAGGCTGAGAATCAGCACTTTTCGAACGTCAAAATTACATAAGACAGTCCCTCAAAACGCCCACTCTTTACCACTTCCTAGTGCTTTAGCTGGGAAGAAGAAGTGATGCAAAAAATTCCCCAACAGCGCAGCTGTCTGTTCAGCTCGGCAGATTGGGGACTTCTCTATTAGTCATCTTAGTAGCCACCCTCTTTTCTAACGATATCATCTTTCATACAGTCCATCCATCGTTTCTTTGGTCACATAAAAAATGGCCTACTAGAAATTAACCCGAGAAATAACAACAACATTATACAACAAATTACAATTATCGTAAAAACGAATATGTAAAATACCTACACATTTGCTTCAAACAAGCTGATTGCAATCACAGCTGTGCTAAGAAATAATATTGTTGTTCTCAGCAATAGCCATAATATTCGAGTAAATGGTTCCATTTGCAAAGGTAACGGGTCTGGAATGGTCGCTCGGACGTATAAGGGACCTCTGTGGACCTCCGAAGTACTGTAGGGTGGCTAAGAAGACTGGTAATGTAGGGATTTTAAAGAGAATTGTGCTGTAAAATGTACTGACTGGTGTATTGTTTGGGTAATGCATGCAAGTGTTTACGTAATGTAATGTGGGTCACTAATCCATAGTCCAAGTGTTGTAATGTTGCATGTTTTTACTCACGGTTTGGTTGTTAAAATGTTGGTCTTTTATCATACGTTCTCTCTAGATAAATGCATGACCATTGCCGGTGTGTTAAATATTCCTGAGGCTCTGTATTTAATTGTTATTGATATTTTCTGTAGATTTGCTTGTTGTGACACTTACCTATGTCAAATGTTAAACTGTCAGTTTCTTTTTATTTTTCTGTTTGGCTTATTCTAAGTTACTTTTTGGTTTATATAGTTTTAATTATTTTTATTGATATCGCTAAAACATTGTATTAATTATAATTTATTTTTTATATTATGATTGTACGAAATAACTACAAATTAACTATTGTTCTAAATTTCATTGATGAAATTTACGCACTCCAAGGAGGTCCGATTATATTTGAAGAAACCACTGTTTGAAAATGGAAAAGAATATTGATTTTGGAAACGAGCTGAAGGGTATAAAAGCAGAGGCCATCAGAAGCAACGGGCCATTCTATCTCCGACTTTACGATAATAAAAGGGTCTGTCTCTCTTACAGTCCATCTTGGCCTGCCCTGGCCATTCCGGGGCTCACCCACTCCCTGCCGGAGCCAACTCTCCCTTCCCTCGGAGTCATCGACCCGCCGAGGCCACCACCAGCCGTCAATCACTCCCTGCCGGAGCCTCCATCTCCCGAAGACCACCTCCCGCTGCAGGCCACCTCTGAAGCCCAACCTCCTAAGCGTGCAGTGCCGATCAGTAGTGTTAAACTGTGTTTTTGTACTCCCCTTGTATTTTTTAATTATATTATAATATTTAGTTATATTACTATATTTTCCCTTACATTTTCCCCTTCTGGGAAAATGTAACGTTACAGTGTCTTTTGCTTTACAATTAAAGACCAACACCGGAACCTTGGGTTTCATGTAATAATGCCTTTATATACCGTGACATTTTAGTCATCTTACCAAAGCAGCCCACTTCATGTATTCAATGACTACTAAACATTTTTTTTTAAATATGTTGTAACAATTTTTTAATTGCTCCTAGAGGTATTTTATGTTGGGTACATTGAGTGACCCTTTGTAAAACGAGTAAAATGTCACCGTGTATATCGTTGGGCATTTTTGAGATGAGACTAAATCATTGGTTTCGCGACACCGTGATGACACCACCTTTTGACCATTAAAAAGACATCAACGCGTTTATTACGGTGGTGTATGGAGTAAAAGACATTAACGCGTTGATTACCGCGGTGCCGATTTCAAGTTTTCACTTTTGTCGGCACTCCCGGAGTGTCACTGTTTTTTTTAATGAATGTGTAGTATTCATTGGATACATGAAGTGGTAGTACTGGTTTTGTAAGACCACTAAAATGTCACGGTGTATATCGCCAATGCTATGATCTACCCTGAATTATATATCCCAGTAGCTTATTTGCTATGGAAAAATCAATCTGAAAAAGGCCTAAAGTTAGCCATGCTTTTTTTTCGCAGTTCTATGCTTTCACACGTTCAGACATGTTTAGTTTTGTCAGCCCTACCGGTTGTGAAAAAGTTGTGTTAATAATCTCAGGAATGTCCCACAAAACACATCCTCATGTTAACACTAGCAAGTCGTAGATAATGTAGGTAACTGTAGGTTTTATTATTAGTGGAATATGGTAAATTAAATTATGTGAAGTCCGTCCGTCCGCTGTCGCCTGCGGACTATTCCTAGGACTTTGCCCTCATGCGCCGAGCTAAAAAAACTTTGTAAGTTTTGAATAATGTTTTGAAGGTTCTGCGCATATTTCTGCGTCATTTAATACATTTTGGTACAAACCGTTGTGTGATTGCTTTGCGATATTGATCTCGTATGAACGTATATTAATTTGAAAATCTAAAAAAAATATTTTCCCAACTATGTTGGGCTCGGCTTCCAGTCTAACCAGATGCAGCTGAATACCAGTATTTAACATGGAGCGACTGCCTATCTGACCTCCAAAACCTAGTTACTAGGTAACACGATACCCCTTGGTAAGACTGGTTGTCAGGCTTTTGGGTTTCTAACTACTCGTAAGGACTGTCAAAGATTTACAAAATATGACAGCCGGTTTTGCCAATCTAAATTTTAATTTGACTAAACTATTGGATATATTTGATTTAATTTTTGTATGTAGACTAAGAACGTCATTAGATAGAGTCTGGCCCCGCTAAGTCTGCAACGGAATAAATGGGATACCCCAAAAAGTTTTATATATGGTATACTTTTACATCAGTCAATTGTGTCAGTTTCGGGGTTGTAAGTAGATCTAATGATTTTGATATTTTGCCTTTTGATTTTTGCGTAATAGATTATGTGTAATAATAGACTATGTCGTACCTATGCTCTACCTCCATACGATGACAAAACTGTATCAAATCCACACTGCATCGTGCTAAAGTGACTTTTCTTTACCAGGAATAAATCAGAATATAAACAAAATAACCTATCAAAACCAAAAAGACAAACGAAGTATCAAATTCTTTTTTGTAGGACTGGATGGTGTTGCCGTCTATAGATTTTCAAATTCTACCGTTTTTTTTTACTTATGCAGACAGCGTGGCCAGACTCTATAAGCAGTTTTTTTGGCGTATTGGCAATCTCCACCTTGTTAATGTATGGGTAGAGTTTTTCATCGTGTCTGCCATTCAAAGGCCACTCAAGAATGAATGGTATCATGAATCACATGAATACCTTTTGCCGCACCCTATAGTCTAGTTTGGGGCATAACATGAACCTTTTATATATTACCTTGTTGTAATAACAGTCATTGTAGCGAACCGTATTCTATCTTTTATAGAATTACTAGCAGCGCCCCGCGGTTTTACTCACGTAAGTCTCGATTCCGTCAAAATATCGGGATAAAAAGTATCCAATATATTAATCCAAGTTATAAACTATATGTGTGCCGAATCTCATTTAAATCCGTTCAGTAGTTTTTGCATGAAAGAGTAACAAACGCTCATCCATTTATCCTCACATACTTTCGCTTTTATAATTATTATAATATTTATTATTATTATTTGTCTTTGACACATCTCGGGACCCAGGGGTCCTAGACCTTTGGAAGGCGTACGAGGGGCCGAAGCCAACTCGCAGAGGCCCGTTAGACATTTCGAATGAAATGAGGCACCAATCGACGATTATTCCTGTTTGCGTTATGCAAGTGCACCCAAGGACAACCCCCGGTTGGTGCAAGACTATTGCAGGATATGGAAACAAAGATATTAGATTATGGGTTTGGGTGGCTAAGTGAACTGGTTACCTAGAGCTGTGGAAAGACTATGGCCCCGGCCTGACCAATATTTTATATAAAATACACAGTCAAAATGGCAGGGAGTGACTTATTATTATAATATTAATATTTATTTTTATTATAATATAATTATAATATATGGTGGTATGATAGGATTAGCGACAGGCCCCTGCTTTGTACAGTTTTTACGACCTGATAAAACATCGAGATGTCTTTATTATAATTGGTTTCTTTGTTTCATACTAAAGGCATACACATAAACGTTCTCGAATAAAATATAATTCTCCTAATGATGGTGAAGACCCACCGCATCAAAACCCGAACGCAACCACAGAGACAGATACCAAAAGTGACTTTAATTTTTAATATGTATAAATATAGGTCTCCTGCGCGTGTGTATGACCGGTACCCTAATTGCGTAATACACTATCAATCACAATCTGTTTCGATTTGAAACAGATTGCTAATCCATTGTTTCATAAGTTGAAAAAATAAATCTGCTCAACAACGTAAATAACGCAATCAATTTTGTTGAACTGTCAAAATGAAACAAATTAGGCATAATCTTTTACGAAAATAAGTTACGCAATTAGGGTACAGATTTCTTTCATCTGTCCCCTTATTCTCCTTTTCTCGAAAGCGAAAGGAGAATGAGGGATAGCACGAAGCATGTGGCGTTCTGCCTAAGATCACAAGAAATATTTTTATTTTTTATTTCTCACCAGGATTAAATAGTAAAAGCATGAGGTTATGTTGTATAAGGTGGAGTTTATACAACTGTTTATATCTAATAACGACGTTCCCAGTCTGCATGCATAAATACAATTTATATTCAATAGTTTAGTCACTATAATAACTAGACAAAGATTGGCAAAACCCATACTGGGCCCATCACTACTATTTAGTTTGATAGAAAAATGTACTTTTTCGGTTTCAATGTTAAGATTTATTTAGCATAATCAGCTTATAATGTTCCCACTGCTGGGACACAGGCCTCCTCTCTATGAGAGGGAGTGGGCCGTAATCCACCACCCGGGCCCAGTGCGGGTTGATAAGATTTATTCCTAAATACTCCGATATATTAGTATGGCTAGTGTTTTCACTTATTGTCGTATTGTCATCTCCGTATATCAATCAGATTTGCGTCATCTTACAATCCCTTGACTTTAAATTGATAATTTCGCAACTCGGTCACTGAACCCTCATAGTTAATCAATTAACATAATCATAGGTATATTAAAGCAGTTCCATCAATCGTCTTACACGTCGTGGGTGTCATTATTATTGTAAAATGTGTGTAATGGCGGCTTAAGATGTCAAGATGGCGAATTATGAGAATTATAGGAATTATAAGATAATTTTAATGAGGCAAACGCCATAAGCCGTGTCAGATATCGCCTTTTAGAGATTAACTTATGTTTTAATTTGTTTGGTTTGTTTAATCTTTGTAATTTATTACAAGGCTCTTGAAATATTTGATTGATGACATTTTAGACTGCGCAAAAAGAAAGATCAATCCGCATACTAGTTTTAAAAATGGCTAGAATAAAACAAAACGTTGGTTTTTTATCTCTTGGTAAATAAAGTATTCATAATCATTAATTCATTTTTATTTTATCTATCTATACATGAATATTTCTAATTGTTAACCTAACTTAAACTGACATCAAACCTAAACTATCTTATTACAATACATACTCTAACATAACATAAAATTGACAGAACTGAACAACCCTGGGCCAGATTTGCAATCCGAAATGCAGTTGTTTAAAAAAAAAAAAAACTGGCAGTAGTGGGACCAGCTCCCATACATTTTTGCTCACCATCCTTTTTACTTTAAATATTTATGTAAATATGTAGGAAGGTTGTTGTAGATATATGCAGGTAGGCTTAATGACAACAGACGCACGGGTCGATAAGATCAAGGTAAACTTGTCGCAGTCGGTTCGTGGATGGGTGATCATCCATTCCATACGGAGACCTCTCCATGCCTCGGAAAGCACATTGATCCCAGCTGTCATTCGTAGATCTTTGACAGTCGTTACGGGTAGTCAGAAGCCCGATAGTCCGACAACCAGTCTCACCAAAGGGTATCGTGGTATTCATTATCTGGGTTGTGAAGGTCAGATAGGCAGTCGCTCCATGTAAAATACTGGTATACAGTTGCATTCAGTTAGACTTGAACCGACCCCAAGACGGTTGGGAAAAGGCTAGGACGCTAGGTAGGTTGAATGATGTAGTTATTAACAAGTACCGACACTTTTAAATCGATACCCTAGTTCACATTCGTAGTAATTTACAGGTGTAAATGTAATTATTAGTACGAGTGTGAACTAGGGTCTGCGCTCAGTGCTTGGTGTGGCAACATGCCGTGTTCGAGTTCGCGACAAGTCAATCGTCATCCTGAGGATGCCTTGTTGAGAGGTGAAACACGTGTCGATTTCTTTCAGGGTTTTTTAAAGACTCTTTAGAAATAACTAAGCGGAACAGGTTACTAAATATATCCACTTCTATTGTATTTTATAATGGATTTCCGCAAGGTCACGCCTGAATCTATTAACTACATTTACACCTATTTTACAGGAGAGCAATTCTTATGTTCGCATATGAATATCGTAGCAGTGGTTAAACAAACATTACAAATTGAGTACTTATATCATAGAATAGCATTTTGAGATACTATATTTGTAACAATTATTTGACAATTTTAAAGTCATGCATGCTGAAAATTGATGTCTTAGAAGCTCGCCCCCTCAGTTAATACAAGTGTGCACGTCGAAACTATGAAATCAATGCAGTTACGACATACATGTTAAAAAATATATGGAAGCAAGCAAAAATAAATACGAAAATTTGTCATAATAGCTTTAAATATCATTGTGACACTTTTTTAATAGAAGGAGAAGGCTTTACGTAACTCTGGTAAGATAAAACAACGCAGAATTTCATTTAGTATACATAGGAATAAAAAGAAAAAAAAGAAAAAAAAAATGTTAAATGTATGAAAATGTTAAGCCACCGACATACCTATCACTGTGTCGGGTTGTGTCATAACGCGGGATACACCAATCAAACGAATCTGTTTAGGACTACGTCAAATCACAACGATTTTTAATTGCCTAACGCTGCGTCAGAAAGCGTCACGACACGATACAACACAGTAATATAAATCCGGTTTTATTGTTCTAACAAATTAATCTACATAGTAGAAACAATATAAAAATTCTATGTTTTTCGTATCATACACTAATTAGGAGCTGTCTAGCTCAAGTGCACTCCAAATACAAATATAGTAGAACAGGGCTGGCGAAACGTTTTAAATCTGAGGACCAATTAAAAAAAAAAAAAAAAAAAATACAACTTCAAAATCGGTTCACAATCGACGAAAATATCGATAAACATACAACGATGACGATTTGTAACATAAAGATACATTATCTACCTAGAATTAAATTAAACAATGTGTCTATACTTCTATACTAATATTATAAAGAGGTAAAATTTGTTTATTTGTAAGTTTGTATGTAGGGAGTAATCTCTGGAACTACCAGTCGGATATGAAAAAAATATTTTTCTATTGTAAGCAACGAACCTAGTTAAGTACCTGCGTACTATTTAGGTTGCCAGAACTTTATGCAGGGATTGCGAAACTTTGGCTAGTACTTACTTACCAAAGGTTCGCCATCCCTGAACTAGAACATCTAGAACTTTCCACATAACTCTGATTCCCACACTTTACGGTTGACAGTTATATTTATTCAACTTGTAACAAGTTTCTCAGGAAACGAAGTCTGTTTTAACGTCATTGTTATAATAAAAACGGGAAAAACAACGCCTATTGGGCCAAACTTTAGGCAGTTTCTCAGGATTGGCTACATTTCAACCTGGACTGCCTTCTTGTTGTACAATAATTGGTTTTCGAATACAAAGTATTTACTTACATGAATAAGATTTCTTGAGGAGGTTTCGAATGTGTTGAAGAACTAAGTTGTTTTTTTTTTCTATAATTACACGGTGATTTTAATTAATTATTGTTTTTATTTATTCTCTTAGTTTAGCGCTCGGTGTGGTAACACGCCGTGTTCAGGTTTGCGACAAGTCAATCGTCATCCTGAGGATGCCTCGTTGAGAGGTGAAACACGTGTCGATTTCTTTCAGGGTTTTTTTTTTGGCTGTTTAGGAATAGCTAAGCGGAATAGGTTACTAAATATATCCACGTCTATTGTATGTTATGATTATAATTAGTAAGTTAGTTTACGAAATTCTGAAAATTTCTTAACCTGTTCTTACCTATTTATCATCGTCTGCCTAGGCTTTTACAAACTATGTTGGGTCGGCGTCCAGTCTAAGCGGTCCAGTCTAACCGTTATAATTTCACTAGTGAAATTATAATTGCACGAAACTTTGTCGACAACAACTTTTCCGGTCTTACAACTATGTCTGTGTAAAATCACGTTGAAGAAGGTATTGATTGATCTATTGTGTCATTAAGAAGGGGCAATCAGTTTAAAAAAAATTGATTTAAAAAAAATATAAGTAATTTTATTTTTGGTTAATAATGGAGAAATTCCTGTTTCAGTGATTCAATAAAATCAAATAATAAAACAAAATAAAAAAGGGGATGGAAGTTTGTATTTAAATCTGACATGATGTAGATTTTCGAATTACTAATTAAGTTCGCGCGTGGTTGGTTCCAACCTAACCTAACCGAAAAATCACTCTCTAAAAAGACAGTAACTGTATCAAATCGCAGGAACTGTCCAAAAGTGTAAATCCCTACATATTATTATAAAACAAAGTCCCCCGCCGTCTGTCTGTCTGTTTATCTGTCTGTTTATCTGTCTGAACGTGATAAACTCAAAAACTACCGAACGGATTTTCAAACGGTTTTCACCAATGGCCGGAGTGATTCATGCGGAAGTTTTTAGTGTATAATTCGGTTTTGTTTTGGTTTTGTGAAAATTGGCTAAAATTTGACGATTATTGTTGAAGATATCTAAAAAAAAACATGCCGACTGGGAGCTTTATTGGCGTGTGCCGCGGAAATTTATATTGCATAAAATTTATGTTGTAAACTATTGTTCATCTAAAAATTGTTCAACAAAAAAGTACGCGATGGCATAAGTCGATTCTTCTAAAGACACCAATAACCATTTTTATTTTTTATAATTTAATAAAAATTTCATTGTTATTATCGAAGCTATTTTGACGGGTATTATATTAATATTTATCCAATAAACTGTGTTACTTAAATTGAGCATTTTACATAATTTTAATTAATGGTTTAAACGATATCACAGATTCAAAATTACGCGTGACAAAATAATTATGGTTGGCGGCAACGCGGGCGCAGCGGTAGGAGTCAATGAGCTTTTTTCCTCGGCTATTAGGTATGTAATCCCGGTATCGGTAGTACTTTCCGTGGGATATTTTCCGACATCTACACGGGCGAAGCCGCGGGCAGAATCTATTCTGTAATAATTGATAATAACTAATGGATGAATTGATGCACATTCAAAGGCGCAGTGCAAATCGAAAAAACACCCTATATTATTATAACTGAACGCAACGAGCAAAACTTGTTAACAAAATAATATACAATGATACATATCTATAGGTATAGTATAGATAGATTCGCAACGTTTAACTTCTAATAGTCCAAAGTCCAAACAGTCTAGGTTGATGCGTAGCCGTGTGTACACATACCTTTATCTCAATTTGGTCAGGGTCTGCTCAAGAAGTTTTTCAATATCAACAGAAGATGCTTGTCCATAAAATTGAGATCGATAAAAATAAAGACCAAACGCCCATTTTTCATAATAAGAACGGTTAGAAAACGCATTGGCAAAAAAAAAGTGATTGCAGTTATACGTATTCTTAGCGCACAAAAGCTTGCTGATGACTCTTAGAGGTCCCAAGTTGCCTGTAACAACACTCGAGAGAACGCCTCAGGTGGCCTTTTATTTTCCAGGAAAGCACATCTTAATAGCTAATTAACAGATAAAATCTAGACTGAAGCTAGAATTACTAGAATTAAGAACTTCGTTATTTTAAGTTCCGTTCTAGTTCGCCTAAGATCCGCTTACGTCTTTACTGTAACTAGAAGAGTAGTTTCAGAGTAGAGGTACCTACATAAATTAATGTTCGTAAATTGTGGTTTGTTAACAACTTTCAGATAAAACTCATATTGATGAGAAAATCCTTGTATCTAAACTACATCAAAAAGATTAAAAATTTTGGCTATAGTTTTAGATAAAATGGTATTGATTATTATAAAAAAAAAACGTACCTAATTGGAAACAGTCAATCAACAATACTTAACTATTGTGGAATCTTCTCCTTTGGGTACGTAAATTCAAATCAAAATTCGAAAAGGTGGATACTAAAATACAATCTATGTCTATGGTAGGTAACTAAATCTGTGACAATCAAGCCTAAGCAACCATCGTCCCGCGAAAATTCAAATTCTGAACACAAGATGTTCGTGTTCGAGTCAGCGAGTGTCGGTGGAAACTTTAAATTTGAATGTGGAACGCTAAACTTTGAAAATGGCGGCTGACGACTGGGACCTATGCAGTTGAATTAATGTGGCAATTGTATTACATCCAAGATCTTGTTCTTAAATGTCAATGGTTCGATTTAAAGACCGGATTTAAAACCTTTAAGGGTCTTCTGAGGTATGGAAAATGTCTCTTTTCAAATTTGAAAAGGAATGTAGAAAAAAGAAAGAAAAATGCTATAGACAATTAACACATTATTTACCAAAAATAAGGAATTCAAGACTGCCTCGTTGGTCTAGTGGTCGGAAGCGCTACTGCTGAGCAAGAGGTGCTGGGTTCTATATTCGGTCCAGGCAAAGTGATATTGGGTTTTTCTATCTGGAATTTTTCAGTAGCAGCCCGGAGTCTGGATTTGTGCCCGGTTGATGGCAATAGGCTCGCCCCCTATGGGACTGACATGACTGGTAAAATGTGCGTGTACTACCTACTACCTATAGGTACACATCTGCCCAACCCTTTATGGAAATAAGGCGTGATGTTATGAGGAATTCAAATAAAGTTATCTGTCATAAGTTTCTAAATCATTTTAAAGCTTAGGCACAGTATAATGAAGTAACAGTATTTTATCTCAGCAGTGACCTTTAAATAATTACTTGAGGCCGCTCAGTTGATTAACCTCTCGCGTCCGTGCGTAACTACCGCGCACTCGATACTGTTGTGTACTGATATACACTGAGATTTCAAAGCGCGTCGTTAAACTGTAAACTGCTAAGCACAAAGGCGGTATCTTAACCGGAGTAAGTTTCGAGAAAATTGACTTTTTGTCAATTGAAATTTAAGGAAATATGGAGATATAAAAAACTTCTTAGTGGTTTTTTTTAAATGTTTTAAGTTAGATAGCGCTATTTCGCTTATACCATTAGATGTGAAATTGTTAAAGCTATTGAATGGTTTAAAAAAAAACTAAAATGGTGGATCTCAGAGATACCGCCTTTGGGCTTAGCAGGGCAGAATACTGGTTCTTATTTATACTGTGGCTTAGGTGAGACGATATAGGCGATATTCCTAATTAAATGTGAAACAACAAATCAAATTAACAATCCATCTACGTAGAACTTTCTAGGAATTCAATTCGTTGTCAACCTCAAACCTTCAACCTTCCTAGTAGATATTGTTCATTAAACGTTAATCTAAATCTAGGTAATAATCCAATAATCTTGTATTAAATTAACTGGAAATCCAAGGCATTTGACAACGACGTTGAACACGCACCGATTGAAATGACAAAATTTATTAGCTGTGCTCCGCGGTTTCACCCTCCTTGCTCGGATCCTAAGGATTTATTTTAATTTTATTTATTTTAATACTTCAAGCACAGAAATGTACATAGGCGGACTTAATGCCACAGGCATTTTCTACCAGTTAACCTTTGGGTGATGCAGAGACAAACAGTAGAAGGTGCAATTACGACAAATTGAGGATTAAAAATATATTGAAATATCAAGATACACATATTCCTATTACAAACTATAAATATAATACATATGCCTAATTATATATATAAAAATAAGTACAATTAAAAATACATAAATACATGAATATACTAAATCAAATAAGACAAACAATGGGAATACATTAACGTTGTGGTGATACTGCCAGCTTCTTAGGAATGTGCTCGCGAACTTTAACTTTAAAGGATAATTGGTTGGTTGCCATTCTGATTTCCAGGGGGAGCGCATTCCACAGAGAGATAGACTGAACGAAGAAGGAAGAGTGAATGAAGTCTGTGCGGTGAGTGGGGCACTGAAGAACGCGATTATTTGATGACCGTAGGTTCTTACTATGGTTGGAGGATCGTGGAGTGATGAAGATTTTTTGAAATCCAACTGGTGGTTCTAGAGATTAGCGCAGCAGACAAATAAACTCTTTAGCTTTATTGTTACTTCAATCAATCCGCCGAGTCTTTTCCCAACTTTTCACAAGGTTGCGAGACAGCGGCAACAGCCTCCTGAAAGCTATTGCTGATGGGCCTGACGAAAGCCCAATTATGAGGCATCTTATAGAAACCACCCTGTCGGTATAAGAATTTATGTCTATATAATATCGTACATAATATCGGCCACAGCCGAAACAGGACCGCTCCTATTACATGGGACTTGAATATAACTGAGGAAATGTGGTAGGTACTACCTCTGCCCTTCTCTTCGAGAAGTACAGGTGTCACGTTATGTTGAAAGCGCACCACATCTCTGTCGCCGGTTGAAATCACAAAATCAGAATCAGTTGAATCAGAAGGTCTTTTGCAACGACAATTTTGCAGGAATTAGGGAAGTAGGTCAACAACATAGAGGGCTGTAGCAATGGAGTGACAAGGTACGGTTAGATACGAAACTACACTGCGTAGATAGCCCCACACGCTGACGAAACACGGTCATCTCCCTACTCATGAATTGACGTATTATTCATTGGTTTTTTTTTTGCAGAACTCATCGATTTCGGTCGATTAAATCGTCTTATGCCGTCGTCGCCTTCGTGCTGAGAAGTAGTTACTTGTACTTAGCACAACATAAGCAATAGGAACATGATTGTAATATGCATGATTGATACCAGGGATGTTACGGAGCTTCGGTTCCGGTTCCGCAAGGTCGGAACTTCCGATTAATTTTACACCTCCGATTCCGACTTCGGTTCCGAAAATTTCGATTTGGAGTTATACCGAAGTTCGAAACGCAGCGATGCACGTGACTAGAGCACGTACAAACAAGTTTTAACTCAAATTTACTGTAATTTTAATTTATTTTATACACGCTCGCGTTCAAAGTTTCAGTTTATTGTTTTGTTTGTGGATATTATCGCTAATATTTGACTGATTAAAGAGACTGAATTATATTTCAATTGTTTCATTAAGCCTTCCCATGACACATCTTTCTTCTACTTCCACCTTCGACTCTGGCTCCGGTTCCTATAGCGGTTCCGATCAATCAAATTTTAACCTCCGATTCCGGTTCCGGTTCCGGTAAAACGACTTCCATAACATCCCTAATTGATACGACCCTAAAAATATACCAGTATAAGTACTTTATGAAAGTTTCGCAAACTAATGTGCGTTATTATAAGATTAAGTTCTCCATTAGATAGTAAATCTGTGGTCCATTCCATACTCCGAGGGACCAGATACAAACCCTTCAGTTTTATTGCAACGCGAGATGGGCCATAAAAATGTAATGCCCTTATTCATAAAGTATAGAAGTTGTAGAAATAAAAAATGTTGTAGAAGAGTCTTGTTTTATTGAAGGGAAAGTTGCTGAAGCTACATACTTCAGAGACTTTCTGTTTTAAATTCTTTCTATTTATCATTTAATAGCTTCTGCACGCGATTTCGTTCGCGTGGAAATCGTAAGATACACAATTATCCCGGTCAATATCGATACGTCGCAAACGCGCATATAACTACGGTTTTTTTTTATATGTTGGTTGTTAGGTCCCCCCTTTTTTTTCTGTTGGAAATTATCAAATAACTTCTCCCGCTCTGGGCGGAGCATGTTAGACTCTTACTGACTAAAACCCACCCGTGTTCCTTCAGTTGCCATGTTGCCGGGGACCACGATCACCCTTTCGGACTTCTTCGCAACACCGGCAGGCATCGGCCCTAGCGGACCCCGACAATTCTGCTGACATTTCTTTGAGGCGCGCGTGGAATACAACGCGTCGTCGACCCGAGCTTGGTCCTTATCGGACGGCGAGCTACCCATTGCTAACCGTCATCCCAGTCAAGCCTTAAGGTATATTTTTCAAAAATACTGAAATAAGTGACACAATTTCGCAGTTTTTCGAGGATCATGGGAGTAGCACAAGGTTTTCAGGGTACTTATATAAACTCAAGGGACCTAACAATATATAAAAATATCATTTTTAACTTGCTCGTTTGCGATGTTTGATGTTGTCATTGACTGTGCTACAATAAACTAAAATAACAGACAACTCCTTCGGCCCCCGACCCAACGCGTCGCATCGCATCGCCTGACCACGCTATTAATTCGTTTTTGCTAAGCGTTCTTTCTGTTTATTTTGCTCGGCTCCTAAGCATCGTTGCGTGAAGTTAAATAGCCTGTAACTATGTTAAATAGCCTGTAACTATAACTCAAGAATTAGGCTGTCAAATGCAAAAAGATTTTTTCAAATCTGATTGGGAGTTCCAGAGATTAGCGCAAACTAAAAAAATCTTCAGTTTTATTAGATTAAGTATAGATTTTTCACTGAGTGGCTAAATATTTATTAATGTTAATGTAAGAGAATGATTGAGTGGTCTCCTATAATTTGAAGCGCATACTCGTATTTGTCCTCGTAATCTTGCATGTAATTGCGTAGCTTCTGTTGGAGATCCAATAAAATAAAATCAAATAAAATTAATGTTTTTCTACTTGTAGCCCTCTACAACAGCCACTGCAAGAACGTGGTACAAGAATGACGGCAATTTTTATCTTATCTTAAACCAGTAACAGGCACTTTTTAATTGTCAAGGAGTTTCTGACTGACTAGTCAGAAAGATGAAGCTAGTTGCCCATTCTAAAGCGTAGTAGGTTCCTATGGAGAAGAACGGGCAAGAAACTCCAATGGAAACACTTTTTAACCAAAATACTTTATCAAATGCCTACCTTATTTGAGAGGCTCTCTTCAAGTCCAGGATTAGCAACCAAATATCCACTGCCTCGCACCACCTCAAAACAAAACATTTTAAATATTCAAAACCACTTTCCAACCTTAACCCTCCCGTCTTCTTCGTTAAACGAAATCTTTTGTTATTGACAAGCAAGGTTATGCATAAATATGTGTCTGCAAGACTGCCGTCTGCAGGGTTGCAGGCGAAGTCGGGGGGCGCTAAACAGCGAGAGACTTGGCGGCGGCAAATCGACCATTGCACCGCGTAACTGCTTCGAGAACCGCCGCGAAGAGGTGACCATGATAGTGGAATATTTAGGATTATGGGAAAATGTGGCTATTTTTTATTCTGTTCAAACACCATAGAAAAAACCATTTTCAGTTCTTACCGAATTTTCCAATTTTTTGGGCAATCTTTCAATTTTTCCTTTCCTAAAAACCTTATTCGGTCTATAACGAAAATTAAATAAAGGTAATTAACCAAATCGGCTCAGCCGTTCTGAAGTGATGCGCTAACCATCGAACAGAATTTCATTTTGATGTGTAACATCTTTCCTCTCTCTTTCCTAGAATTACAAAAAAACAACTAAATAATCAATTCTGTGGGAGTGATTTCGTGAAAAGGGACGGAAGTGTGTCACAGGAAGCCGGGAAAGCGCGCGTGATGCTAAAGTTGGCCGTCAGAAACGACCTTGACGAGGCCCCGCCCCTTTAATGTTGCTTATTACCAAGGTAAGATGTCAGATGTTACACATCATTTGCGACTACTGTAAGGCTCTTTTTTCTATGAAAGGAGAAATAGACATAACAGTTTATACACACATATTAATAGATCAGAAGAAAGGAACAGAAAAATACTTCTACTTCTTCTTCTTTCTTGTACCTTGTCGGTATGAGCTAATTCTGTTAGGCTTTTAGTTCATGCCGTGGAAGAAAAAACTCAGTCAAGACTTAAATCACACTTTTAAAAGGATCAAAACAGCTTTTTAAGACAATAAAGTACTTCATTCCACCTTCCTTCCATTCGTTTTCAGTTAAGTCCTTTCAGTGTTAGTTAACTGTGAACTCATCATCATCATCATCATTTCAGTCGAAAGATATCCACTGCTGGATATAGGCCTTCCCCAAGCACCGCCATTTCGACCGGTTCTGTGCTTCCCGCATCCAGCGGATTCCTGCGGCCTAAAATCGGTTATCGGTTCAACTTGTGAAATACATTTCACAAAAATTGAATAAACTCTTACACAAGTAAGTTTCACTATTGAGACCAATTTTCGACAAAAATCCCTCTAAAATCAAAGGAAAGTCCCACATAATCTCGAATTCATAGCCCCCAGTGGCGAGTAGTAACAAAAGCCATTACCTGGTCGGGCCCGAGTCGCGAACTTGTGTGGAACGGGATTATCCCGCGCCGCTCTGTAGCATGCTCACACGAGTTTACGAACAGTCGCCATTTTGTTGCACCTACTTGCGTTATGGCGGAATTGAGATTTTTTAGAGTTAAATGAAATTCAGGTTTCTCAAAACGAAATCTTGTTTTCAGTAAGAAAAGCTTGAGAACAAGTACGTGCTGTTTCTTGAAAAGTCGGTACTTCTGTATAGTTATGTAACTGTCTATACAGGATGACGATTAAGACACCTGCGTCCGTCAAGGGGGTGATTTTAACGGTCATACTAAATAAACAACTTTCATCATGAAACTCATATCCAATTCGTGGAAAAAAAAATCAAATTCCATTATAAACAGTAGACAGACTATTTCGATTCATGTATGAAAAGTTCCTTTTTTACGAATCATTTATTATGTGGAACAAAAAAAATAAAGTATTAGAACTTTTAGAAAATAAAGGAGAATGAAAACAATAGAGAAACACATTCAACAGACAGATGGAATCAAGAAGGCGTATAAATAATTAACTAAGAAAAAGGATTGGATTGTAAAGATGAACAGTAATAGTGGAACAGAAAAAGGTCGAAGACAAGAAATTTTAGGAATTGCCACATCTTACTACACAGAACTAAACGAAAGTACTGCAACCTGCAACTGAAAGCGAAATAAAACTGTTTAGAGAACTCAACCATACCCAACATCATGCAAGAAGAAAGATGTTTAAGAAGAAAATATGTTTAAGATCCTCGCAATAAGCCTTTTCATTTGATATGTCACACATTACTAGTAGGAATACTTTTTTTTTAAATTTTCTTGTTTGCCCCCCAAAACTGACCCCTATATTCAAAATCTATTTATTTACGTAACACGTTCGTGTTTGGGTCACAGAAATACATATGTGTACCAAATTTCAGCTTAATCGGTCCATTAGATTCGGAGCAAATTGGCTGTGACAGACGGACAAACAGACACACGAATGATCCTATAAGGGTTCCGTTTTTTTCTTTTAGAGCAGGGGTGGCCAACTGGTCGATAGCGGCTATTAGTCCAGTCGTTCGCGGCAAAAAAAAAATTAAATTAATATAACTAAAAATATTTTTTTTTGTAAAAAATAGGTAGAACAGACCACGCAACTTCATCATGATCTGCTGTGCGCATCGTCTTGTATCATTTTTCAATCGCCGTTCTATCACGTTATTTATCCTCTCTTCCACGCAGTAGCTCAGACGCAATACTCACACTTCTATAAATAAGTAGTAACTAAGAATAATTTTCAATTTTATGATCTCTTAATAAAATACGTAAATAATACTACGTAGGTAATTGTAATATGTTTCATTAAAAATTTCAAGAAGTATGTAATTGGTAGATCGCATAGGGTTTCGTCAGTAAACAGTAGATCTTGCGTCTAACCAAGTTGGCCACCCCTGCTTTAGAGGTACGGAACCCTTTTTTTTTTGTGGGTGGGAAATCATCAAATAACATCTCCCGCTCTGGGCGGAGCGGGAGGGCGTTTCAGACTCTTACTGACTAAAACCCACCCGTGTTCCTTCGGTTGCCCTGTTGCCGGGGGCCACGATCTCCCTTTCGGTTTTCTTCGCAACCCCGGCAGGCATCGGCCCTAGTGGACCCCTTCAAATCTGCTGACATCTCTTTGAGGCGCGCGTGGAACACAAACACGCCGTCGACCCGGGCCTGGTCCTTATCGGAGGGTGAGTCTCCCATTGCTCACCGTCCGCAAGCCCACGCCTACGGTGGCCGGAAATCGCCTCGCGATTCCCGACGCCCTGGGCGTCTCCTCCTGCGGCGGTTAGGGGCGTGAGGGCGCAAAATTTGCCTCTCCCTCACGCGTTCCGCCTCCTCCTTCGCGAGCATTACAGCTTCGCAGAAGGAGGTGACGGCCTCCTATTTCCTCTCGCTCCGTACCATGGCCTGAACCAGGGCCGGACGCGAGAGATCACCGCCGCCGATCGCCTCCACGAGGACACGGCGATGCTCCGCCCGCGAAGCTGGGCAGACCTCCACCGTATGCTCCACCGTGTCCTCCGGCGATCCACACAGGTACGGAACCTTAAAAACATCGAGTATGAACATGGGCGCCAGCAGATGTATTTCAGGGGGTGCATCTTCAGGTCCACAAAGCGAGCTCGATCATTTTTGCGGTTTACCTCGGATATGTTAGGTTATTGTTTGTCCATTCATACAAACAGTAACGTTGTCGACTTATGCAGGCAAGCTTAAAAAAATAAGTGGTAGGATAGTTAATAGATTCAGGCGTGACCTTGCGGAAATCCATTATAAAATACAATAGAAGTGGATATATGTGTTCGAGTTCGCGACAAGTCAATCGTCATCCTGAGGATGCCTCGTTGAGAGGTGAAACACGTGTCGATTTCTTTAAGGGTTTTTTTTAAGACACTTTATTTAAACACGATAAATCATTTAAAAAATATTAAATAATATTAAATTAAAAAATGATGTTTGAGTTTAGCATAAAACAATACTTAGCTTTAGCGAAATCCGGAATGATCGATGATTTGCGGAGGACGGAATAAGTGTGTTATTATCGAAGTCACTCGATATATTCATAAATTATATCGACTGATATTATAAATGTGAACGTGAGTTTGTTTGTTACGCTTTCACGCTAAAACAGCTGAACGGATTTGGATGAAATTTGGCACATGGATAGACCATGACCTGGAAAAGTCGACCTTTTATCCCGATATTCCCACACGATCGACATTTATGCGGGTGAAACCGTGGGGCGCAGCTAATTTGTAATAATGTTCTAATGATAAATAATACCAGTCTATTATTGTTCCATTGCAGGGCATATGCCTCTTCTCAAACACGAAGAAAAAGAAAAAGAGAAAGCGCGAGCATTGATCACCACGCTTGCTCAAGACGGGTTGGCAATTTTAGTGTCGTTTTCACTCATCGATGTTAGTAATATACACGATAAACTCAGAAAGTACATAATGAACTGAAAAAGACACACTTGCCTGGATTTGAACTGATAATCTTCTTTTCGTGTGGTTAGAGACTAACCTGGTGTCAGAGTTTTAATAAAGCCGTCCATGGGCTTCTGACTTGACTTCACATGGCGTCGAGAATATCTCTCAGGCATGCCGGTTTCCTCCACGATGTTTTCCTTCACCGTTTCTGAAGCAAGTGATAATTATACAATACGCACATGAATCCGAAAAGACAGAGGTGCGTGCCTTGGGTTCGAGCTCGAAACTCATGACTTGGCAGTCCGACGATTATTAACTGATAATGATAAATTATATTTATTTCTGTAAGTTGGTTTGTAGGTAAACATTTTAACACGTATACAAACATCGTATAGATTTATTATCTATTAGTTACTACTGCATTTAAAGGTTACGCACAAATAACTTGCAATTATTTTACTTAAAGGGGAGACAATCTCAAAATAATGAGCATTATTTCACATGACCTTATGGAAAATGTTAACCTAGCCTAGCCTTGGCATGCTCTAAACGTAATAACATCAAATATACTGTGTAACATGAAATACATTGGCGGGAACTATTTTAACTAGTTTTCCGCGTCGAGGACCACTTTAATTTTGTTTGTTGCTTGATACAGCTACTAAAATATTTTATGGACACGGTTTTATTAATTGTAAACTTGTTATAAAAGCAAAGGCAAAGAAAAAGTAATCCTAACTAATATTATAAATGATAAAGTGAGTTTATTTGTTTCTTACGCTTTCACGCTAAAACGGTTGAATGGATTTGCATAAAATTCGGCACTTGGGTAAACCATGACCTGGGTAAGGATATAGGCTACTTTTCATCATGGATCGCAGACGAAATCGTGACCAACAGATAGTAAAACAATAATTATAGAGTCTGGCCAAGCTAAGTCTGCATAAGTAAAAAAACGGTGGAATTTGAAAATCTAAAGACGGCAACACCATCCTGTCCTACGAAAAAGAATTTGATACTTTGTTTGTCTTTTGTTTTTGATAGGTTATTTTGTTTCTATTCTGATTTATTCCTGGTAAAGAATAGTCACTTTAGCACGATGCAGTGTCGATTTAATACAGTTTTGTCATCGTATGGAGGTAGAGCATAGGTACGCCATAGTCTATTACACATAATCTATTATTGCAAAAATCGAAAGGCAAAATATCAAAATCATTACATCTACTTACAATCCCGAAACTGACACAACTGACTGATGTAAAAGTATACCATGTATAAAACATTTTGGGGTTGCCCATTTATTCCATTGCAGACTTAGAGTGGCCAGACTCTATTTATATTAATCGTTCTTGATAGTAAGAGAAATTTTCATTGCTGAAAAGTTATTTTCGCCAAAATAACATTCAATTACATAACACAACATCACGCCTGAAATCTCCGAAGGGATAAACAGAGGTGTGTCTATACGACACCCACATTTCGTCAGTTATGTTTTTAAGTCCCACGTAATAGGGGGCGAGCCTATTGCCATCAACCGGGCACAAATCCAGACTCCGGGCTGTTACTGAGAAATTCCTGATGGAAAAACCCCATAACATTTTTCCCGCCGTAGGAACCGAACCCAGGACCTCATGGTCAGCGATAGTGCTTTCGACCGCTAGACCAACGAGTCAGTCAACAACATTCAATTATTTTCTATAAAACTGTTTTTTTTTCATCAATTTTCACCAAAAATTTCGCTCGCAATTTCACCCGTTCGTTGTTCAGAATAACCACCGTACGCTGGATTAATGTCGCGAAAGATTACAGCGGTCGCACGCATGATTTATACAATTTAACAAACCGGGCGCGGATTACCGAATTCACCGGTGTAGATAATGGACGGGCACTCATTTACTACGGTGGCAATACGTGGATTGGCTGGTTAAAGTTAAACTGGGGAATATTGTTCATGAATGATAGGTAAATATGTCATTGTGTTTGTTGTGAATAGTAAATGGTGGCATGTTTAGGTGTTTTTATCTACAGATTTCTCATATCTTAAGGTCGACACGTGTTTAACACCCTTTTTTTTGTGTGACATTTCGCTGGTCAACCTAGGTGGCTGCTTAACCGGACTTTCCTGTGGCTGCCTCAATAAATTAAGGCCTCCAGCCAAGGCATAAAATTTAGAAACTAAACGACTACATGCTCTGGGAACCCCCTTTGGGGTATAGACCTCGGCTTTGGGCATCGCTGGGAGAGAACAGCAAGGGACAGGCTGCATCAGATTAATGTCTATCTTCCTAGCCTTTTCCCATGTTGGGTTCGGCTTCCAGAATAACCTGATGCAGCTAAATACCAGTATTTTACATTGATCGAACCAAAGGGTAATGCTTGGGTCCACTAGGGCCGATGCCTGCCGGGGTTGCGAAGAAAACCGAAAGGGAGATCGTGGCCCCCGGCAACAGGGCAACCGAAGGAACACGGGTGGGTTTTAGTCAGTAAGAGTCTGACACGCCCTCCCGCTCCGCCCAGAGCGGGAGAAGTTATTTGATGATTTATATGATTTGATATATATATATTAAAAAAAAAAAAAGGGTAATGCTTGGAGTTTCCTTATGTGATCAAATGAAGAGATCCGTAGGAGAATCAAGGTAAACGATATACTTCGAAGAATTGCTAAACTTAAGTGGCAGTGGGTGCCCAACATTGCTCCCAGAACAGATGGCTGATGGGCCACGTACTGGAAGACGTAGCGTTGGAAGGCCTCCCACAAGGGTGAAGGTCGCAGGAATCCGCTGGATGCCAGAAGCACAGAACCGGTTTAAGTGGCGGTGCTTGGGGGAGGCCTATGTCCAGCAGTGGACGTCTTTCTGAAATGATGATGATGGTAATGAAATGGTGCGACTGCCTATCTGAATTTCACTACCCAGTTACTGGACACGATACCCCTTGGTAAAACTGGTTATCAGACTTTTGGGCTTCTGAGTACCTGTAACGACTCTCAAAGATCTTCGAATGACAGCCGGGACCAATGGCTTAACGTGCTTTCCGAGGCACAGAGGGGTTTCGGTATGTAATGGATAGCCACCCATCCACGGACAGACCTCGTCACGCGTTGCTTAACCTTGAAGATTACCCCCGTGCGGCTGTTATTATTTAGCTACGAGCTTCTCAAAGGTTGGAAGGTCGACACGTGTGATCAAACAAAATCGATGTGTAAGGAACAGATGATAGACATCGTAGGTATTTGAGAAGCTGATAGTGACAGGTCTTATTGATAGACAAAAATTTAGTGTCTAAATCTAGGCATCTTGTGTTATCTAACGTGCTTGGGCCAACGCGGGGCGACGCGTATCTGGGTCTTTTTCAAAATTCTTGTACATTTTTTGTGTTTATTTTGTGTTATTGTGACACAAAAGTAACAAAAATGAAGAGAAAGGGCAGAGTCACAACGAAGTTGACGAATCACGAAGTTTTGTACTTCCTTCCATTTTTGTGGATGTTTTGATTTTAAAGGCTCTCGGTAACGTCTTTGTCGTTCAGCGGGCGTTAACGGTATCGTTCCTAAAACGGAAATGGATTTACTATTTATATTTGTGAATATACTGTGACAATCCCTAACCGTTACGTGACACAAAACTAGTAACATAATGATAAAATTAACGTTTCCCTATCCTTAACAAATAATATTTATGTAATTTCTTCTTCGAGTTACTCGTGAAACATGCATATGACTTTATTATATCATTATTAAGTACACTGATATGGTGCACCGTAAAGTATAGTACTCATCGAATTCACGTAATTTGGCACTTTTAGCACAATTTCGTAAAGTCCTTTTTACAACGCGCACGAATCAAAAACCACTGTTACTAATTAAAATGGCTTTTTATATTCGAATCAGTTATTCTGCTTTTATATTTAATTATTTAAAAATAAAATGATATAAATTTTTATTAAAAATAATTATTTTATATTTTTTTTTTCCTTTATTTGAGAATACACTAACGCTAGCAGCCGAAAGAAACTAGCGCTCTCTCGTTGTAACTATTTTGACGCATAGATTTGCCATACTAAATTTGGAATTTACTTCTATTATTATAAAATATCAATGTTACTAGAAGGAATCACACAATGGAATGGAATATGAGACACGTGTTTATGAGCACATCAATAAAATGGTTTATTAAAATTACATTGTTTTATAGTATATTTCATATAACTTACCCCTTCACCTGACAAAACATTGTTGAATTACATAAGTGCGTGCATTATTTTTTGCATCTTTGAAAGACGTGCGACTGTGGACGTCGCAATTTTGTATGGGAAACAAATTATGACAAGAATTAAATTTAGTTTTTTAAAGCAATAGAACCAACTTCCATATTTAAAAAAAAATTATACTTGCAATTTTATTACTAATTAGTCTGAATGTTGATTTATATGTTTACATTTCGAACTGTATTTTATTTTATTTTACCAACAATTTGGTGGACACATAATTACAACAAAATGTACATACATTTTTAAAACGACCCATCTACCTATGTAAGATTATTGTTTTAAACTACATGAAAGAATGACAGAAGCAGTAGATGCAATGCCAAAAGAATAAAAAATAAACTGTATTGCCATATTTCATCTAGGCCAAGGTTTCTCAAACTTATGACTCCACGTACCCCCATTAAAGTTTCCAGATGACTGCGAACCCCCAACCCCAAGATAAAAAAAAATAATAAAAAAGTATGTTGAAGAAAATAAAGTTTTTAATTTCAATAAAAGTTTACAAATACAGAGCCAAAAATAAATATCATACCCCACTTTGAGACACCCTGATCTAGGCAGATACCTAGTAGCAACATGGAGAATAGCATATTATTGATGAACACAATACCGAGATATCTGCCGGTAACACGACGACCTGAGGCTGAGGCGGCATCCATTTGACGACAACACAATTGGACAATGGGCAACTTGCTGGGAATCAAACTGAGTTTTGCATACCTATAGGATGGGATATGTATCTGTGGGATAGTTTTTAAAAATACTAAGAACTTACAATAAATACAATGAAATATTGTTGTTACCTTACTGTGATAAAGACGGAAGCTACATAAAAAGATTTAATTGATACCGACTTATTACTCACAAACCGTTTTTTTTGCAATCTAATCTACACCTCCGCTTTTACAACCATTTAGAATGAAACTACGATCAAACTACACCTCACTAAGTGCACACATGTTTACGAAACCGGCTTCACGTTACTGTTGACAGCGCTATATCTTGATTTTTTCTGGTCTGAGACTCTAGTCAATGACTTTCCATTTTTATACACGATCATGGTAAAGGTGTGAGATAGGATCACCATCGGTAATCGAAATGGGTAGATTGATTTGGGGTCAATGAACTGGCACGTATATATTAGTATGGTTATACCTCCGGGATTCCGCGATTATTAAGATTTAATTAATGAATTTCAAATGTTGCAATGTGTAGAATAAACAATAATATGAATAAGAAATGTTTAACCCTTTTGGTGTTATTGCATTGAATGCGAAAAAATATTAAGAAGTTTCAAAAGATATTTTTATTTATTTATTCAAGAATAGTAACAATTACAAGCAGCAAATAATATGCTTATAAGAAATAACTATTAAATGAGTCATATTATGTAAGTTTCAAATGGACGCACAACAGTCAGATTCACTTTATTACTTGATAAATAAGAAAAAAAACAATTTTAAATGTTTATGCATTCTATAAATTTCTAATGTAGTAGTTTAAAAATCCTTACTTTTACAATATTTGATTCAATCCCGTAAGTACCAAAATGAAATCCCGGAAAAAGGGTTTATCCATGTCATGGTTTCTATGACTATTCATGATGCGAGTACGTAAAATCAATCTACCAATTCCGATCACTGATCATCATGCAATGATAATTATTTGATGAGAAAAACTAATGATAATTGATTTACGCATAACTCGATTTTTACGATTTTTATTTTACGATTTCAGTTTTTGGTGCCATAGTAAAAGTTTATCATAATGATGAGTAAAGTCACGTGTGTAAGTTAGCGCACTGGTTAAAAAAAATCCTTGGTTTTAAATTGGACCTCTGCAACGGGGCAACCGTATTCCTGTAGAGTAATCCTTCTGAAGGAATGAAGGAAAAGAAGAAAGGAAGGAAGAAGAAAGAGAAGAAGAAGAAGAAGAAGGAAAGAAGGAAGAAGAAAAGGATGAAGGGAGAAGGATGTGAAGGGAAAGGCCGGTCGGGGACGCCCTAGAAGGACATATACTGACCTTATTGGTGATGTTCTTCAGAAAGGCCAAGTGCGTAGTACTCGCAATCGGCGGGAGTGTATGACCAGATGTATGAACGTAAACGAGGCAAAAGGAGTATGTAAGGATCGTAGCAGGTGGCGTTCTGTAGTTTCTGCCTATCCCCATGGGAAGAAGGCGTGAGTTTATGTATGTATGTATGTATGTAATCCTTCTCTCCTCTTCATTAAATCATTAGGGCCTTGCAATTTTGAATCGGGACGTATTTTCGTCAAAAGCATAATAATTATAGGGATCATAGGTTCTACCTATTTCTCACCAGTAAAGCTGCAAGCGTCAGCATTAGGTGAAGGAACCCATTCGAGTCGTGGTGTGTTGGTCGTGTTAGGTTGAAAGATCACGATTGTGCATAAGTAATCTAACAGGTTTCTACTTGAAAATGCAGTGACATTCCTGACAAGCAGGAAAAGTAGGATATCTACTATAAGATAACATAAAAGAAAATCAACATATTTTAATGTAATTTAGTAAAGCGTACCTACTTTCTACTGTTTTCAGGAGTACTTTTGATTTTATTTTACTACGTTACGCCCAAGGCTGATCATCTGGGCTTACATAAAAAGGAAAAGGATGTGATTATGATATAAAAAAAGGCTTGTGCAGAACAGCGGGATATCGCGGGCGCTACAAGGGTCGCGCTGCTGTAGCGCCCGCGATATCGCGCCAGTTTGCATGAGTCTTTAAATGAACTTAACTTAAAATAAAGTAACATTTATCTAGGTAGGGAAGTACCTATGCTGCGTTCACGATTTAGTTTCCAAACTTGTAATCAAATATGTTTTTTTTTTAAAGCCAGTTTCTGCAAAAAGAAATGTTTTATTGAAAATGAAACATTACATAACATAACATCACGTCTTGTTTTCCCGTAGGATTGTTATTATGTTTTAAGTTCCATGTAATAGGGGGCGAGCCTATTGCCATCAACCGGGCACAAATCCAGACTCCAGGCTGCTACTGAGAAATGTCAGATAGAAAAACCCAATAACACTTTGCTCGTCCTAAGAATCGAACCCAGGATCTCATGCTCAGCAATAGCGCTTGCGACCACTAGACCAACGAGGCAGGTTTTTTATTAGTACTTTTTCAATAGTATTACATAATATAACATCACGCCTGTATTCCCCGAAGGGTTAGGCAGAGGTGTACCTATAGTACACCCACATTTCCCATGTTTCTGAAATCAACTTAATTTACATTAGTATAAAGCTGATATTCGTTTATTTTATAAGATCAATTGGAAATAAGGATTTGAATACGTTGTAGATATTTTATTGAGTCACTAGAGCGCGGCTCAAACCCTTTTCAACATAAACAAATGGCGCTACAATTCGTGTTCATACGTAAATCAAAAGCTCATTATTATACATAGATTTAGACTAATAAACTTCAAGACTAAACTAGCCACAAATATTTTATATATCTATTAGCAATCAATAAACCTAAACGGCAAACGGACACGTCAATTTGTAACCATTTCTAAATTATTTCAGGTAAGAATTTCAAGAAAATCAAATAACTTTTCGATATTGAAAATGTATGTGAAGCCAGAAACCAAGTTAGTCAGAAGCCTAATGGTCTGACAACCAGTCTTACTAAGCGGTATCGTGTTACCCAGTACCTGGGTTATGGAGGTCAGATAGGCAGTCTCTCCATGTAAAATACTGGTGTTCAGCTGTATCCGATAAAAATTGGAAGACGACCCCAACATAGTTGAAAAAGGCCAGGTAGCTCGATTGAAAATTAATGTGAAAGATGTTAGTATGTCACTCAATTACGTTTCAACGGTTGAACAAATTTGGATGAAATTAGGCAAACTGGTAGAGTATAACCTGTTTTATTATACAGGATGCTTTTTATCCGGGTACATGTAACAGTTCCTTAAGGCTGCGAGTGAAGACGTAGGCAACAAGTAGTAAATTTTACATTTGACTGGCAGTTCCCGACAGTCAATTTTAACTACTTAATACTGGTTGTATTAACTAGTTTAAACTAATAAGTATAAATCGAGTACCAATTGAGGTTGGGGTCCTATTATGCTGTCAATTCGTCTGTAGCGACAATTTCTTAATGAGGAGTTAATTCCGAACATAGAGGAATCTGGCAACAGTTGCCCTTATCGAATGATTGCTCGCTAAGGTATGGTCGGGAAATTATCGAGTGGATTGCGAAATAGGGTATATGTGGGGTATACCAGTTTAGAATTAATAGGGCTGGAATTATTTAATAGTTCGTCGTAGGTAGCAAAGAAGTTAACGGCCAATAAAGATGTATGGAGGAGATATGGTTAACATGAAGCCATGGTTGCGTCGACCACAAATACGTTGTAATAAGAGGGATGACATAGGAGCTTAATAAATGTTATGCTTTCTGTTTTAAACCGATTACAAAAAGGAGGTTCTCATTTTTTTTTTGTATATTTGTGTACGCGATTACTCCGCCAATTATGAATTGATTTTTTATTTTTTTATTTTGCTTCAACTTATGCAGGTAGGGTTTGTCAAGTTTCTCCTAATCCTAAATACCTTACGGTTTGTAAAGAAACCCGCAATTCTTGCCCAATTCTATAATTATCTTCAATATTATTTAATTTGCATGCCTTGTTTAGCAAAATATGGAATAAAGGTAAATACCTTTTTGTGTACCTGTATTTAACTAATGAAGTGATTGATTGATTCATTGACAATGAATACATTTATCGTCTTAACTGATTACCACGCAAAACCAGTAAAAGGAAGGGAGATTTGGCTGCTATAAGTCAGCTTAGGTAGTCGATCACATAATTCCCTGGCCACTCTTGACAGTAATTCTCAGTTAATTGAAACTTCATAAGTTGACAATCGTTACGGGTACACTGTCCTCCTATACCTATTAACACTGTTATTTAAAAATATTGTAAAATCAAATTATTTTTAAAAGAGTAACCGTGGAGTTTCTTGCCGGCTCTTCTCCATAGATAACGACCAATTGGAACCGTGCACCTAGCTTCTGACGTTTCATGAGTGCACATGTAGGTTTTGTGAAATAAAATAATTTGAATTTGGTAGTCAGAAGCCTGAAAAGTCTGACAGCCAGTCTAACTATAGAGGTATGAGGAACAGGGTGTAAAGTACACTCATCCTCTATAGAAAAGGGAGGATCCTCCGACCAGACGGGTGTTGTGTATGGTGGGCTACTGCCCGACGAATATATGACAGTCGCGCTGTAAACTCTGCTTGCGCGAAGCAGGATTTTTCGTGATGTCGGTGTGATGCGTAGTTCGTACGTGGCAATGTAGCCGCCACATCACCAAGGGATATCGTGTTACCCAGTAACTGGGTTCGGCTTCCACAGTCTAACCAGATGCAGCGGAATACCAGTATTTTACATGGAGCGACTGCCTATCTGATCTCCAGTACCCAGTTACTGGGTAACACGATACCCCTTAGTAAGACTGGTTATCAGACTTTCGGGCTTCTGACGACCCATAACGACTGTTAAAGATAGCAGCCGGAATCGAGACGGCTTCATGTGCTTTCCGAAGCACGGAGGGATTTGTGTATGTAAAGATGGTCACCCATCCACGGACCAACTATGGCAAGCGTAGCTTAACCGGATCGATCGACCCGTGCGGCTGTTATTACTTAGCCACGAGCACTGTATGGACTTCAACAGCAACACAAAGGTAATTAGATATACCTAGTTATTATCCACGGCTGATCAGCTCATTGAGTGCATACCTACATAATTTATCATATTGGAATACCAGTTAACGCCTCCGGCTGAGTTAATCACGTAATTTCCACACAATAGTTCAACGAGTAGGATTAGAAGTCATGGCCCTTCAACCTATAAACGATTTTTGTAGCTGCCGTGCCATTGTGGTTTTGTTTCCAATATACAAAGTAATAACAAATATAAAAAAAAAACCACCAAAGGGGAAAGCAAAGAAGCTCAACGTTGAAAGTAATCTGCATTAGCAATTTATTTGCCAAACATGTAAACAAACACGAGTTTTAGGAAAAATAACTGTAATGCCTACACATAAAGTACAGTTTTCGCTACAACTTCAAATTTTTTATGACTTTTTCAACATTACTAGTCAGTCTAAAATTAACTTTATTTACACTTGAATAAAGTTTATGTTTGCTTAAGTGGAAATAACATCAATTGGAAACAAGGTTTTATAAACACTATATTAACTACTGACTGCCTCGTTGGTCTAGTGGTTGCGCTACTGCTGAGCATGAGGTCCTGGGTTCGATTCCCAGGTCGGGCAAAGTGTTATTGGGTTTTTCCATCTGAAATTTCTCAGTAGCAGCCTGGAGTCTGGATTTGTGCCCGGTTGATGGCAATAGGTTCGCCCCCTATTACATGGGACTAAAAACATAACTGGCGAAATGTGGGTGAACCTGTTACAGGGACACCTCTGCCCAACCCCTTCGGGGAAATAAGGCGTGATGTTATGTTATGTATATTAACTACTATTTTTTATTAACCCTAACGGGTTATCTCTTGGCTTGCATCTCATCTGATGGCAAGTGATGATCAGGCCGTAGGTGGAAGCGTGAGTTAAGGAACCCCAACCTACCAATATTAGCTTTGTCAGACAATAAGTATTTACTAGATTATTATTTCCCAATTTCCCCACTGCGCGATCAGCATTTATAATTATCTAGAACATGCGTCAATCTGATCATGCTGTGCATGTACTACGTTAGCAATTAAGTTAGTATATAAGATCAATATTTTGTTAGATTTAATCAATTACTGTTTCGCTGTAACTCTGTCGGAATAAAGTTATTTTTAAATACTTCCGTTGTCGCTTACTTAATTGGCGCAGCCGGTAGGATCTCTGTAGTCAGTTTGCCGTGTATACAATTCTACGTGGAGTAGCCGACGTCCGTGTCTACGGTTTAGCAGAGATCGCCGAACAAATAAATTCATTAAGAAGCCACTTCGAGTTACGGAAGAGGACCAGCCACAGCAGTAATTCAGGGAGCATGGAGCTAGCTGCGGAATTGTGAGTAAATCTTTTTCACCTTCCTCTCAGCTCTTCCATCTATATCCCAACCTTGTAATAGTCTATGTGTTTGTGTATTATTAGGGATTGGACAACGCCGTGATAATATTTGCATAGATTTTAATTGTACTAATATTTTAGAGTAGTGATAGTTTAGTAGCACATTAGTGTGATTTTTTTTTTCTCCGCGTTTGTTTCTTTCATAACTTTTCACAATGGAAAACGTAACCCGTGTCCCACAGGAATTGGTTAACATCATACCAATATTCAGCGGCGACACTAGAATGTTGCCTTTATTTATAAAAAAATGTGAATACATTTTGTCTACGTTCTTAGGAACCGCAGCCCAAAATGAATATTTATTTCATGTAGTAACAAGTAGGTTATCAGGCGAAGCAGCCAGTTTGGTAGGCGAAAGAGAAGCTATAGGTACGTGGGACGAGCTGAAGAAGTTGTTAAACCAACACTTCGGTGATCCACGCACAGAGGATTGTTTAGCAATGGAGTTAGAATCGTGTAGAATAAATAAGGGTGAAAGTTATTTAGATTTTTGCCATAGAATACAGCGGATGAGAAGTGTTTTATTTGCTAAAATATCAGAAACTATCATTGATGAATCTCTACGTAAGGCAAAGCAAATCATTTATAGTAACAGAGCAATGAATGCTTTCTTGTTTAATTTACCGCCATTTTTAGTTAGATTAGTTCGTTTGCGCGACGTCACAACGTTAGAGGATGCATTAAAAATAGTTTTAGAAGAACAAAACTTCCAGGCAGTCTATGAGTCGAAAACAAACGACAGACGTAATTTTAGCAGAAATAACAGACCCAATTTGCCTAATAACCAAAATGCAATTGAATCTAATAATCAAAAGAAAGATTCACATAGCATATCAAGTACACATGTACCGAATAGTGCTACAAACAGCACATCTACACCGAACAATTCGCATCAGCCCAGACATTATAAACAACATAATAATATTCAAAGAAATCAAGACAATTTTAATCGTACAAACAACAATAATGCGTCACCGCAGTCAAGTAGGTCATTTGTTCCGATTGCACAACCGAACCAACAGTTCGCGGCACATGCACCGAGCACGCCGTCTTTTGCAGCGCAAGCATCTACGTCGGGTGCGAATACTGATGTCACCATGCGTACTGCAAGTTCGCGACGTGTTAATTACATAAATAATTCTAATAATAATGAACAGAGTTCAAGTTATTCGTACAATGAGTGCCAAGAATTTTCTCCTGAAGAACCCGGGGCGGGAAATTTTTGCATAAACGGCCTCTACCCTAGAGAACGAATAAAAATAAATTGTAATAAACGCTTAAATTTACCACATATAGTTATACCAGAATTAAAGGCAGTTTTTATGATAGATACGGGGAGTGTTAGATCGTTTATAAGCCCGTATATAGCGAATAAATATTTTAAAAATTATTTACAGTATGAACCCTTCGAAGTTGTTAGCACTCACGCATCGAGTGTTCATGGTGAAACGGCTATTATTCCATTACCGGTTACCTTTGGAAGTCAAGAGTTCCATAAGTTTTATGTCTATAGTGTCGACGATAGGTATGATGGGTTAATAGGTAGCAATTTGCTGAAGCAATTACAGGCAAAGATTAATATGGAAAATCAGATATTACATTTAAAAAATACTGATATTCCTATCATATATTCACCGCCTATGAGAGAGATATATAATCTACCATCTCGTAGTGAACTTAGAGTAAGACTCCCAGTCAACTTACTGAACGGGGAAGCTGTGTTAGATTTTAAGCAATTTACGGAAGGGATTCGAATGCCCGCCGCATTAGTTACGTGTATTGAAGGCTATGCAACAACTGTTATTCAGAATTATAGCCATGAAAATAGAAAATTAGTAGTTACGGGACCTTTTCAAGTGGAACCATACATACAGGACCCATCTGTTAGTGTTAATTTCATAGATAATAATATAGAAGTGGACAGCTTGCTAACAAAGAATTTAGACAAATTACAGTTAGATCATATGAATTCAGAAGAACGAACGGTTATTGAGGGACTTTGTAAAGAATACAAAGATATATTTTATTGTGAAAATATTCCGTTAACCTTCACAAATCAGGTTAAACATAGAATAAGAACAAAAAATGAAGACCCAATAAACATTAAGGCACATAGATTGCCACCTATTCAAACAAAAGAGATCAGTAGTCAAGTCGAGAAAATGTTAAGGGATAACATTATCCAGGAATCTCATTCCCCCTGGAGTGCTCCCGTACATTTAGTGCCGAAAAAATTAGACGCGTCAGGCCAACAAAAATGGAGGATGGTAGTTGACTATAGACGGCTCAATGAAATCACAATTGATGATAAATACCCTTTGCCCAACATTAACAATTTATTTGACATGCTAGGTAATAGTACATACTTTACAACTCTCGACTTAGCTAGCGGGTACCATCAATTAGAGGTTCAGGAGAAAGATAGAGCTAAAACTGCGTTTAGCACACCTTCAGGTCATTATGAATTTAACAGAATGCCGTTTGGGTTAAAGACCGCACCCGCAACTTTTCAGCGAGCGATGGATAACGTCTTACGAGGCCTTCAAGGCTTACATTGCTTAATATATCTCGATGACGTCATTATTTTTTCTAAAAGCTTGCCTGAACATGTAGAAAAACTTAGAGCAGTTTTTGACCGCTTCCGTCAAACAAATTTAAAAGTTCAATTAGATAAGTCTCATTTTCTTAGAAAGGAAGTACTCTACCTAGGGCATACTATTACAAGTGAAGGTTTGAAACCAAATAATGATAAAATAGACGCTATTCTTAGGTATCCTATACCGGAAACGGTTACACAGATTAAAAGCTTTTTAGGACTAATCGGTTATTATAGGAAATTTATCAAAGATTTTGCCAAAATAACTAGACCATTAACAGCTTGTTTAAAGAAAGGTCGCAAAATTGTAATTAATGGGGAATATAAAGAATGTTTTGAGACATGTAAAAAGCTTTTAACAAATGCACCTTTGTTACAATTTCCTGACTTTAGTAAAACTTTTATTTTAACCACGGATGCATCCAATTTTGCGATCGGGGCTGTATTGTCACAAGGAACGATAGGCTCAGATAAGCCTGTAGCCTATGCTAGTAGAACCTTGAGCGACACAGAAGTAAAATATAGCACTATCGAGAAGGAACTTTTAGCCATAATATGGGCAGTTAAGCACTTTCGACCGTATTTGTATGGTAATAAGTTTACCATATTTACAGACCATAGACCATTAGCTTGGCTGTATTCATTGAAAGAGCCCAATAGTAAACTCACGCGATGGCGGTTAAGGTTAGAAGAATACGATTTCGAAATAAAATATAAGAAAGGCCCTCAAAACACGAATGCAGATGCTTTATCTAGGATTAAGATTAATGCAATTGACGACGATTTAGATTCAATATTCGTAAATATAGGAGATAGGCAGGAACGTATACAAAAAATTATAGAAAACGAATTGCAAGACCTCGAAACTCCAATAGAAACGATAGAACTTTCGGATTCTGATGATGGGGTCACTGCCAACTCAGTTTCAAATACTGAACAAAGAGCATGTGGTCGAACGTAAAGTATCATCAATGCAAAAAGCTTTTGATAAATTAGTAAATGACTCTGAAATAATAAATTCAAATATTAAAAACTTGGGATTACATACCAATGAAATGGAAAAATTAGTTGAACATGAGTTCAGGTTTAACAAACTTTTCCAAATATTAAATACTATGTATCAAATTTTAAATAACTTTCGGACCTATTACGAAAACATACAAGAGATTGAAACGGCAATAGCCTTTAGCAAACTGAATACATTGCACCAATCCATTATAAATAGTACAGAATTATATAATACGTTAGAAGTCATTGCTAAACATGCTAGAACAATATACCCAGTAAGCAAACATAATTTAATAAAATTAGAACGTAATATCATACTTAAATCATATATAAATAACAACAAGTTAGTTTTTGTTTTAGAAGTTCCCCTAATAAATAACGAAACATATAATTATTACAAGGTTATACCCATCCCTATATTCCATTCTCCAAATACCTTTACAATAATACCCAAATATCCTTACCGGATGGTGAATAGATTGAAATACATGCCCGTGGTAAGCCCATGTACTGAGATTGAAAATGGAAAATTTCTTTGCGCTGAAACTAATTTAGCCCAGTTTCCAACCGAGACCTGCATTGAACAAATAATGCTGATGAAGAACAACTACAAAAACTGCATACAGAACCATATTGAAATAGAAAAAACTAAGATACAGAAAATAACCGACAACCAATGGTTGGTTTACTCAGAGGAAAATCTCATCATCACCGAGAATTGCAATACAGAAATCCTGAAGTACACTATTCTTGGGACCTACATCGTGACACCTGGCCAACAATGCGAGACACAAATAGGCGAAGTCATCGTTGCCGCCACCACAAACACTACAGTTTCCAGTCTCCAGCTGCCATTGATCCAGATGCCAGACCTACAACAGGACATTCAGAGAAGATCAAAGAAAGTGGATTTAAGAAATGTGGACTTCAGTGATGTGAAAGAAGTGTTACAAAGTGCAAAATTTAGTGAAATAGACGATACGACACAAACAGTGACAATAGAAATTAGTATATGGACCATCTTAGAGTATGTGGTTATTGTAATAGCAATAGTTATCTTTATAATGTATAAATTTCAGTTCATAAACTTTTGTCGAAATTCTCCGAAACCGTCTGCGACACCTTCGGATAATTTCTCTCTTAGGGAGGGAGGAGTTAAGGAACCCCAACCTACCAATATTAGCTTTGTCAGACAATAAGTATTTACTAGATTATTATTTCCCAATTTCCCCACTGCGCGATCAGCATTTATAATTATCTAGAACATGCGTCAATCTGATCACGCTGTGCATGTACTACGTTAGCAATTAAGTTAGTATATAAGATCAATATTTTGTTAGATTTAATCAATTACTGTTTCGCTGTAACTCTGTCGGAATAAAGTTATTTTTAAATACTTCCGTTGTCGCTTACTTAATTCGTGCTTCACCCGGAATTCTCAACCACAGAGGAACTGGCTATATTACCTCTAACTGCCAAAACACAACGATGCTGTTAACATTGTTGTTATGGCGACAGATTTAGATAAGATGGCGGTAGCTAGCCAGACGGAATTAGAACAAGCCCTAGCTACCACCAACCACACTGAACAGAAAGTTTTGCCCCCACTGGGAACCGCAACCGGGACCTCTGGGTTTGAGACAGGTGATATCTAATTACTAGATCACAGAGGCGGTTTAAATATCTATGAGAGACCCGATTGGCACTGTGACCGTGGTATCAGTCATCATCATCAATTTTGGGTTTGAATTTAATTATACTAAATATTTTTTATAAACAGTAAACATACATAGACTGCTAAAATCATAACCCTTCCTTTTGGCTTTGCGGTACTCGGGTAAAAAGGACAAGCCGAGTGCCCAATGGGATCTCCCATCAGTAAAAATGAGCCACTTCCCCACAAAATTTCATCCTCTGTTTAACCCCTTTAGGGGATGAATTTTCGAGAAGCCTTCATTTGCAAAATTTCATGCTTCAAGACCCAGCCGTTTAGGAAGTGCATTGTCTGTCAGTGAAAGAATTTAAGATTTTTATTACCTAAGTAAATATTATTAAGGAGATAAGCATATATAAATAACATCACGCTTTATAGGACACCCGTATTTCGCCAGTTATTTTTAAGTCTTCTGTAATAGGGGGCGAGCCTATTGCCATCAACCGGGCACAAATCCAGACTCCGGACTGCTACTGGGAAATTCCAGATGTAAAACCCAATGACACTATACCAGACCTGGGACCCAGGACCTCATGCTTACCAGAAGCGGTTGCGAGCACTTGACCGTCGAGGCAGTCATAAGTCATATAATAATATTTAGTAGATCAACTCATTATTATAATACAATTTCTCGGATATTCTATTCTATACTGTAATGATTACATGACTCAGCATCTGTAGCCCTATAGCACCTATATTGTGTCTATCTTTGCTAATAAACCGCGCTGATGATTGACCGGAGATTAACGCCGCCATGTTGCGACGTCATATGACGTCAGTGCGATTCAATTCGCCCCAGTTTATACATTTGTGCAAGTGTAGAGACAATTACTATGCAACGCTCTGGAATTGACCTGTGGGTCGGGGGCGCAATTGACCTGGTAATCTGATTTCTGGGAAGGATAGTAGGGGATTAGGAATCAGTTTGTTGTGCAGAAGATGAGTAGTATTCATATTTTAGGTGTGCATTAAGCAAGCTTCACGAGAGATCATTGTTTGAACAATGTGTAACTGTTCTTCTATACTAATATTATAAAAAGGTAAAATTTGTTCGTTTGTAGGTTTGTAAGTAGGGGGTAATTTCTGGAACTACCAGTCGAATTTGAAAAATTATTTTTGCATTGGATGCCCCAATTCTTCAAGAAGATTATATGCTCGCGCACGAAGTTAAGGACACAAGCTAGTTTAGGATATAGCTGAAAGGTGGAACCAACCTTAAGATAATTTTTACGTTTTTTTAATTGATTGGCAAACAAGGACGGAAGGGCAAGCCTAGCCTAGTGGTAACAGCCGAACTCTGACAAGCGCTTTACTCTGTGTAAAATATTCCATCAGCACTGCTCTCAAAACGGTGAAGGAAAACATCGTGAGGAAACCGGCATGTTCTAGAACCAAAAATTCAGAGGCATGTGACATCTACCAACTGGCAATGGGCCTCCGCGGAGGGTTACGGCCCACTCCCTCTCACAGAGAGGAGGCCTGTGTCCTAGCAGTGGAAACATTATATGCTGATCATGCTATGTTGTGCAGAATATGAGCAGCATTCATGGAGGTGCATTAAAGCAGGTTTCACGAGAAGTCATTCTGTGAATAAAGTGTAACTGTTCTTTCTCGTTTATTGCAAAAAACTGGAACCAACGTTAAGTTCCTTTTTACGTTTTTGTTAACAAAGTCAAATAATTTATTTCAATTAGGCACATAAAAGGCACTTTTGAACGTCAAAATTTACAAAAAATAGAATTGATTCTAGTCGCCCCTTCCAAAAATTAGTTTCCGTATGGAGAAAAATGGGCAAGAAACTCCACCGTGACTCTTTTAAAATGTTTCACAATATTTTGTATACATTAATTATATAATTATATGTGAAGACGATGCACCTTTTTTTTGGGTGGGAAATTATCAAATAACTTGCTCTGGGCTAGCTTACATTGCCTACTCCGCTTTGGGCGGAGCGGGAGGGCGTATCAGATTCTTACTGATTCAAACCCACCCGTGTGCCACGAAAGACAACGCACCTGGAATAAGATTACTATACCACAATAGGAAAAATAATTTAAAAGAAAATGAAGCAATGACAGAAAAAATAATTATGTGATGGATACATGGTGTTCACATATTTATACGCATTGTAAAAGTACCAGTAAAGTTATTGCTTGGCAAAAAAAGACGTAGGTAGCCAATATGATGGTAGTGTCACTGAAGAAGATGAAGTATGTAGTCACCGTCGTCTATGGAAATCTGCAATTCCCGAGATTCATGTGGGTTGCCGACCCATGGCTAAAGCTGTAATGCCACATATGGCTGTAATTATACCAGCTGCGTAGTGGCAGAAATATTCCTGCAGCTAAGCAGCAGGTGGAACTACTGCCCAGGACGAGGACCTTCACAAAGAGCTCAAATATTACTGACATCTACGGGAATAGAGAAAAGCCAGTAGTAACTTGTATTTAAGGCTCAATTTAAATTGCCGCGGAACGGAATGAAAGCGAATATTTTTGTCCAAAGCGTAATGAACTTTAGGTCAATAGTGTAACGTACAAATTAAATACGAGCCAAATGACAGGTGGTGTGTCTTCTGGAGAATTTTTACGCATACTCGGGAATTTCCGCGGTAACAAGCTCGTATCTAGTTTGTACGTTAGACAATTGATATAAAGTTCATATTGCTATGTACAGTATCGTTACAGAAACTCACTTCCACTCCGTTCTGCGGCTATGTAAATTGAGCCTTTTGCACACTGCGGATTTTATCGCGCACTGCATTTTCAACTCTCAGTGTTGAGCCGAGCCTTGAGAATCCAACAGAGTGCAACCCAGCCCGTCAAAAAACACTCTGTCGGATTTTCAACTCTTAATTGGCGCTAAGCAGAGCGTTTAAAATAAGGTGTGCAAAAAAGAAATCGCCGCGGGAAAAAAGCGCCCGGGCGCACTTGGACATTATTCTTGTAAATGTATGAGACAGTTAATGCTGTCTGCTTTGTCCCAGAGTCATCAACCATGAAAATAATAGTGACAAACATTATGTAACCTAACTTACTACTTAGTACTTACATTCCTAACATTAACTTGTGTAACATCAGTACCCAATCAACCCACGCAAACAGTAACTGTTCTCATCATGAAATACTTTACAACAGTACTCTCAGAGTAAGCTGTGCGCCTGGTATCTGTTATTCATGAACTACTAGGTTTTGCCCGCGGCTTCGTCCTCGTGGAGAGATCGGAAAATTATGAAAAGAATGTTTATCCCAAGGGAACTTATTACCGGGATAAAAAGTATGTGTAGATCTAGGTCATGGTCTACCCTTGTGCCTTTCATACAAATTCGTTCAGTCGCCGTGATACATTAACAAAAATTCATGCTTTTACATCTATATCTATCTATACATTAGCTGTGCCTGCGGCTTTGCTCTCGTGACTGTGTATTATATTAGTATTAAGCCTACCCCCCACAGGTGCATTTTTATCGCGCGATAATAACGCAAGCGTTATTATCGCGCGATAAAAGCGATAATGCGTCCCGATTACTTTTACACAGGTGCGATTTTACGTCTGATATTTTTTACGTTTGTGTGTAACCTACACTACAGGCCGCCCGCACTACACCGTACTAATGTTATTAAAGCAGGTGTGTGTAAGATCACATGTGTCCTAATACAAAATGTTCTAAGACCTCATATCAGAAGATCGCAGGAACGCAAGCGTCCTACTTCTATTGCGTCGTTATTATCGCGGCAATGTGTAAATTCGTGGCCGTCCCAATACAAAATGTTGTACTGAAAACAGATATCGCAAAAACGCCTGCGTTATTATCGCGCGATAAAAACGCGCCTGTGAGGGGGAGGCTTTATAAATTAATGAAATGGAGCCGAAACGTGGACACTCACGGGACGAATGGTCCATAAATTCAAGGTCGCTCAGCGAGCCATGGAATAGGCTATGCTTGGAGTCTCTCTGAGGGATCGAATTCGGAACAAGCTGATCCGGCAGAGAACCAAATTTGTCGACATAGCTCACAGAATAAGTAAGCTGAAGTGACAATGTGCCGGCCATATTAGCCGAAGAACCGATGACCGTTGGGGTAAATGTGTTCTTGATTGAAGACCGCGAATCGGCAAACGTAAGTAGGAGGAAGCCCTCAGGCTAGGTGTAGCGACGATCTTCGCAGGGTGGAAGGTAGCAGCTGGATGAGAGGTGGAACAATTGAATGGCGTGCAATTGGAGAGGCCTAAATCCAGCAGTGAACTGCTGTAGACTGATGATGCTGATTTTTAAAGAAATCCTGTTTGTTTTGTTAAGGCCTCAAAACCGTGCGATGCTTATAATATTAAGTAATATTGTAGGTTAAGATTAACTATAGTAGTCCTAGACACAGTACAAATAAGTGACAGTATTATATCTTCATAGAAAACGGCCGAAACTATGCGCTTCGAAATCTCAGTACGCAACAGTATAGAGTGCGCGGCAGTTACGCACAGACGCGGAAGGTTTATCTAACGAGCGGCTGTAGGTAATTATTTCATGGTTACTGCCGAGATATAATACTGTTTCTTATTTATACTGTGTCCTAGAGTAAGCTGTGTACTACTACTATTAATTATTATAGACGACAGTATTTATGCCTACGGGTTGTCTAGTATTTGTCTTCGAGCGATACTAATGCTTCATTGTCGGAAATGATAGATAAATTGGCAATAAGATGCAGTAGCTATTGCTTGTCGTATCTGAGCGGAAATTAATTTCTATATTGGTATTTGGAACAGCTATGTTCGTTATTTATACATCTCTTAGAAAGATTTATATCTAACCAAAGTAATAACCGTAGAAAGCAATGAGTTATTTACTATTAGATACTAATAAAAAGATTGGTAAACAAAGTGGTTGCGTATTTTTAATGAAAACGTTGAAATAGGTACCTATTTCTTCACCTTTACCTTAAGAGGAGGCTTCCTAAATTGTATGTTAATTTGCATCAATATTCTGAAACAGTCACGCATACAATCAAAATGGAACTTTATTATATGATTTATTGGATCTTTTTCTTTCCAAATATTAGACAGTTACGTAATTGGAACACTTTCGCTCGATCCATTTTTTATTTGAAAATCATGTCTTTTTTAAAGATTATTTGAACCAAAAACAAGATTACTCGGCTTTTATGACTAAAATAATGATTGACAGTGAGGAAAAATATAGTTTATTATCCAAGTATAAGATATTTTTTCTCTAGAACAATTATTACTTTAGTTTTAAACGAAATAAGAATTGAGACTTACGACATTTAGTTCCGTGCTTGAACACGACCGAAGAGCGCACGCGAAATTCAACTTTATTACTGCTGTGTTAGCGTTTAGCACATAGTGCAGTGGTGGGGTGTATGGGGGCGGAGTTTGCGTGGAAATTGTGTTTGGAGTACCTGGTCTTAATATTTAAACCAAATATCCTCTACTTTTCTTATACAAATCAGTTCGAAACTCTTCAATATTTAAAAACAAAAAAATAGTACCCTCAACGTCAAAGTAATTTTTTGCATTACATGCGGAACTTCTGTATCTATACACTAATAATAAATTTGTAACGATTTTTTTGTCCGTTTGTCTGTTTGTCTTGATGTATGTTCCGGATTGGTGCAAAAACGGCTGAACGGATTTGGATGAAAGGCACACAGATAGTTTATAACCTAATCTAGTTTATAACATGTATTAATCCCGGAACTACGTTCCCGTGGGGTATTTTCCGACATCCACGCGGGCATAAGCTTTTTAAGAACCACTGCCGATACTTTGAAACAAGTAAGAAAATACGTTAATTATTGGTAAACATGACGCAAAGAAAGAACACAAACACAAAAATAACAAGTTGGAGGAAAATATGCGTAACATACATGCAAAACGGCCATCGCTCAGCATAATGCTGCGACCCCATGCGAGACAGAGCCCCAGCGCTAGTTTTCAGCAACAGCGGGCGTTGACGTTATGACGTCAATCGGTGTAGCATATAAATAATGAGATATAAATAACAAAATAAAAATAAAATAAATGCAATACTTTCAGCATATCGACTCCTCTTTATAGACTGTTTGTACCTTAAGGTGCAGGTACTAACTTCAACGGTAATTGTACCAGATTTCTATAGGAACCGATTATAATAATTATTGCATACTTGATGGACTCACGTAAACTGTCAAGTCAGGGTTTGTTGCGCCATCAGAACTGTTAATCGTTCATCTGCGTGGGCCTTAAACCAATATTTAACGATAATGTTCTGTATCAGGATCCATTCTTACACTATTTGCGCTGTAGCATGGTGCGGGTGACAGTTTCAGTAACATTTCGTTTCACTCTTGAAAGTTGCCGCGATTTACAATTTATGACTTAATATTTCAGTTGTACCACATTCGTAATATATTAAATAATTAATAACTGTAGTAAATTAAATTAAACCCAACCAGAATGTTCTAATCAAGAAATAAAATCAAATTGAATGAAAAATTAAGCAAAGTGTTATGCGTATAACGTAACGCCATAGACGTATTTAGTGATGGGATGTACTGCTACGATGGATAGTCGATATTTTTTATAATAAAAAACGTATATTGTGCGTAGGTCAATTTTTATTTTTAAAAGGTCTAATTATACAACAGAACATTTATAGGGTAAGGTTGCTTAAAAGGTTGCTAAAAAAAAATACATGTTATTCGTCTAAACTCATATCAGAGTCAGGAACATCTGAATTGTCACTCAATTCATCATCTGAATCTGTGACGGATATTATTAACGATGACTCAATTATGTTGTCAATATGTATGTCACGATCCCAATCAGACATAATGTCCCTTTTTGTTTTATTCACGACCTTCGACCAGTCTTCAGGTTGAACATTGTTGATGGCCTCTTGTAATAGGGCCAACATCTTATTTGCCGTAAATGGCGGCGAAGTATTATTTCTTGCGGCGTAACCTAAAAATAAACGAACTTATAAAAAAAAGTATTCAAATAATCATCAATCAGCCTAATCTAGTATCTGGTAATGTTTTTAAACTAGGTACATGCTACGATCGGAAAGCTGATTTTTTTATAAAGCTTCAAAATGGGAATTGAAATTAAAAGCATACCTTTTATTTGGGCCCAAATCAGCTCAATAGCGTTATACTGGCAATGGTAGGGTGGTAGTCGAAGGACCTGGTGGCCTTTTTCTTTTGCCATCTCGTCCAGAGCATAGGTAGGAGTTGGTGGCTTATGGCGTCGGACTAAGGCAATAAGCTCCGTTTTTAACATTTTTATATCTGCTGTAACTCCGTTTTCACTCAGCCACTTCACCAACTCGCTTTTGCGGTTGGATTGGTTTGGGGGTTTATTAACTTGCACCGAATGGTAGGGTGCGTTGTCCATTATTATGGTCATAGGCTCTTTTAAATTGTTTAATAGACCTATGAACCAATCTTTAAATTTTTCGTAATTCATCTCCTCATGATACTCCGTAGTTTTTTTTGACTTAAAAGCCAGCAAACAATCAGGGACGAATCCACTTGCTGTACCTGCGTGACAAATAATAAGGCGTTCGCCTTTGCCTTCCGGCACTTTGGTACACGATTGTGCCGTATCGTCGGTCCAACTTTTACCCACTGTGTGGTTGGCGTTTAGCCACGTTTCATCCAAAAAGACAACTTTGCTCCAATCACTTATGTTTTTGGCCTTCCTTAAAAATCTACATCTTGCTAGGGCAATGTCAGTCCTATCCATAATAATCTTTCTTTTGTTAACTTTTTTGTAAACAAAGCCAATATCTTTTATAACTTGCCGTAGCGAAGTAATACCTCCTTTGAACAAGTCAGCTTCTTTTAATGATTTTAGAAGCTTGAGCAATGTGGGTAGCTCCATTCTTCTATAATAATCATAAATATGATTTCTAATAGCAACCTTAGCAAAATCATCCAAATCTGTGATTGGCTTCACCTTGGTCCGCTTTTTGTTGGGTGTCGATAATTTATTTTCAAACATCCCATCTTGGCCAATTTTCTCACGTGTTATACGCGAAACAGTATTGCGGCCAATATCAAGAGCTTCGGCTACTCGTTCTACAATATGATTCAATGGTAACAACGGTCCATTATTTTGTTGTTCTCTTTCAAAGTAGTCTCGGAGGCGAACAACAAGCTCCCTGGCCTGACTACCCAAAACAGTTTTTTTTGTATGCTTAGGCATGGTAATAACAACAAACTCAACAAACTTATAACAAATAACAATTTAACAAAAATGAAAACAAACAATGAAATCGTAATACGTGTCACATTAAGTCACAATATAACGCGCTTGCACTCGTACTCGCACTCACAGCATCGCACGGGTAAACAACATGGCCGCCGCGCCGATGCACCATAGAGCAAAAATGTTGTCACGAAAAAAAAAACATAAACCCGATTTTGATTATTTTATATAAGTACAAAGATAATTATGTAGCCATAAAACATTTATATTGACAAGTTTATACACGTAGCACACACGTAGTTACACTGCACAACTGAATAATACACTAATTTTCATAACAATATTAAAGAGAACTAGATTCACGCTGCGAGTATCGTTAGCGATAAAAATGAATTGCATAACCTCACATCCCTACGTGGTACTGACAAATGTCAACGTCATACGGGCAACTGTCACCCGCACCATGCTACAGCGCAAATAGTGTAGATATGTTTTACGATCAATATACCTTTATGCTTGCAGGTGTGTCTGGAAACTGCTTTAACGTATAGTAATCGGATTTAGAAAGTGTTAGTTGTGTTATTGATGAATCCTTAGGGATTTCGCACACTCGACGGCCACGACTTCGGCCAGTCGTGGCCGTCTAGTGGTATTGTATGATCTGCGGCTATTTGGCCGTTGCAACCAAGTGCGCGATTCGTATCAGTGGCAAAAACACCATTGAACACGATTCCTACCGTCTTCCCTTCGGAGTTTTCCTGCCGTTATTGAAAAATGGCAAAGTCAATAGTGACTATTATTAACAAAAAAATATATTTATACTATGGGAATTTAATTTACCACAACAAAAACACCTATTTTTAGCTTTGAATTAAAAAAAAAATGTCCTAAAATAACCCGGCGACAAAAGTCATAATCGGGAACTAAAAATTCATAAATTGGCGAGCCCGTCATGACGTCAATTTAGGTCACGTGGCACCGGTAGAATTGGACGCGAGCAAGCCGGTGTACAGTGCGTGCCACTAAAGATGAGACTTGACACACCACGTGATTTGACTTGCGCAGTAGACGATTTATGGGTCTCTTTAGCGGTATGAAGTCTGCGCCGGGTAGTCATCGGGGCGGCGGAAGGGGCGGCGGAAGGAGCGGCGGGAGGCGCGGTCAAGTCTCATCTTTCGTGGCACGTATCGTACAACGGTTTATGATAGAGACAGTTAAAGAAAAGACCGAGATGGAGGAATATTGCACATTTTATGTAGTTTTCACCTGTTCAAGTGTATTTTATTTGATTCATTTTCTCTGTATTTTCACCCGAGCAGAGCTCGGTCGCCCAAAGTTTAGAACAAGATTGCTACCTTAGAATAATGACATGGCAGCATGGAATTAATATCTATGAATTTTCCTATACTATTATTAAATGAGCATTCTCTATTTTTACAAGAGCAGAGCTCGGTCGGTACTTATGAAACCTATACAGCATACTTATTTGCGTCTCACTTACGTGGTTATCGATCGCAGGCCCTCATGGTCTCGAACCAATAAGGAGATCTTTGACATTTAGATAGACTTTTGAAATTAAATCTAGCAATAATTTGAACACTCCTCGAGCGTGCTAGTATTAATCCATTGCCTTGTTTAATTAATTTATCTCTTTATTGCAGGTGCGTTTTAATGGCTCCTTCTAAGATATTGACTTGTTACATTATTTTAGTGATTATTGTGTGGTTCATGTTTTTTACAAATAGGTGGGTTTTATGTGCCTAGAACAAGGAATAAGTGTATGTAGTAGGCCGGGATATGACTCATTGGGAAGCATCAACTTTGGACATAGGCTTACCTTCAACAATGTCCGGTCCTGCGCTTCTCATATCCTAATTTATGCAGGTACCTTAAGGCACTTCCCTGAGCAAATAACCTTGAGCATTCGTTCACTCTTTGACGCACCACACCACGCGCATGAGTTACAGTAGTGAATGTGCACAGATATTAGCATAAATTTGGTCTTTTGAAAAATTTTAATCGTGCGCAATTATTAAATTGTCTTTACATTAGTGTTAGTCGCAAATGTAATTAAAAAAATAGTGCTTACTTCACGAGGAGACGCATGTTATCAATCATTATTTCTCATTTCTGTGGTTTTGTTGGAAGGAGATTAATTGAACATATAATACTCCTTTCAAAAAAATAGGAATCAACCCGTATTGAATCATGATTATGTAGAAAATTCATGTTTTTTTAATGAATTGATATTTCTTTTAAATAACAAGTACTTAGATAGCCCCAAAAAATTGCACGAAAAACTGCTAGTGCGTCGTTTTGCTTGGGGACGCGCCTTAAATATTGAGGAAAATATCCTCAATATTTGGCCATCTTTTAATGGGTTCACAACAAATGAGGATAACAACTGCAAGTTGCATACATTATTATCGTTCATGTTATAATTTTAATTTGTTATAATAACAAACAACAACCGCAACACAATAATTAGAGTTTAGGGAACACTCAACAGTGCTGCCATCTCTAGCAAGCCTTCAGTTTTTAACCTCATTCCGATTCGCTTAATTAGACACCCTAATACCTCTATATTTTACAAATAGTTTGCGAAAAGGAAGCGGCACACGACATGCTTGTCCCAGAATGTTCATATAATAAACATTATAGTAAATGCCAGCCTGCTATTGGCTGTGCCTATTACCGTCACGGTGCGTAATCGCCCTAAAATCTAAGGCTGGAGCCCCACGGCCTACTATTTATAAGTCGTGGCTATGCGTTGTGGTAATTTATTCTTAATCTGCTTACAATTATGTGGGTATTTAGTGTCTGTGTCAAAGGTTATAAGTCTAGATTCAGCTTATTTATATAATGGAATGACTCTCCGACATGTTGAATGAATGAATGAATGAAATGCACCGACCCCAGCGTGGTTTAACCAGACTCGATGAATCGAATGAACCTCAAGATTTGCACTAGCTGCTGAAGCCTCATGCTTCATGGGGCTACAGAGGCCATTGCATATCAGGGAGTAGACCGGGGGGCGCGGTAATGGTAGGGAAGACGTGCCCTCAGGATAAGGAAGGATTTGCGAGCCATACCGGATATGCTTGAGTAGGCAATGGAATAGTGGAGAGACGGGTCATTTTTATCTATGGTTTGGCATCTTTTTACGGCGGCGCCGCTAGGTTGGTTTAGGTTCAGGTTCAGCTTCACCGGTGCATCTGCTCTTTGCTGTTTCCAATGTCTTCGTCTGAGGTTCTCGCTGCTATCCGTCTCAGGTTTCTTGTAAATCTCGCTAGCAGTCTTCTTAAACTTCGGTCTTCAGCCGTGTCCATAAAAAAAAAGAACCTAGTCGAAGGAAGTCTTTAAGTTGCCATTACTTGCATACGAGCCGAGCCTATTATCATCAACCGAGCACAGGTCCGATTCAGGTGGATTTTAGATGGAAAGACCCAACAACACTTTGCCCAACCCGGGATCTCATGCTCAATAGTAGCGCTTGTTACTAGACCACGGAGGCAGTCAAAATGGAAACAGAGGAAACTTTAAATAAGAAATATCAGAAGCTAATTTACTTTGGAAACTAATTTAATTTTTTTTATACTTATCTTCTGTTTAGTAGAAATCTCGGGCTTTTCTGAATCCTCGGATTCTTTTCAGATTGCTTCAATAACGGTGAAGGAGGATTTTTATATTTATTTTTATTTTTATTTTTCCTAATGATTTCATCGTGAGGAAACCGGCATGCCTGAGGGATATTTTTCTCGCCGCCATGTGAAGCCAAGTCAGAGGCCCATGAGCGGCTTCAAAAACTCTGACACCAGGATAGTCATTAATCACACGATATGAAGAAGAATTCAATTCAAAATGTACCTCTTAACAAAAAACTTCAAATTTCGATCGGTGAAAAAATTTGAATCGGTGTCAAAAAAAAAACACGAAAATAAAAATTCGACAACCTATTTTCATGCGAAGAGGTTTAATTTGCAGTAAAACACTGCACTATGTATCTAGATTAACTATAACTTGTGCCAGTTGAGAATTCTGCAGGCGCATTATTATTAGTTCTAGGCCAATGCATAATTCTTAGTCTATCTATTGTCTTAAATGTTCTTTTGGGTTATATAGACGACGTACGGAATATTTAGTAATGATAATTATTGAGCTTTAATGCAATTTCTGAAATTGGCACTAGATTTTAATAGCAAGGCTTTGAAATTAGCGACCTGCACTGTTTTCCTATTTGCATTGTCCTTACTTTGATGAAATTATTTAATTTGAAACCAATTCACAAGTAAAATCTTATAATCTATCTTCTATAATATAAAAGGAGAAACTGACTGACTGACTGACATATCAACGCAGAGCTGAAACTACTGGGACTAGGAACGTGAAACTTTGCACACAGCTTACTTTTATTATGTAGGGGAGCACTAAGAAGGGGTATTTGAAAATTCCACCATTAAGGGGCGAAAAGGAGGGATTTCGTTTTTATGAAAAATCTTATTTCTTGAGTAAAGAAAGTAAGTTAATTTGAAACTAGGCATAAAAAAGTACTAGGCTTGCATGAATTCAAGATAAGTATTCAATCATTAGACGTTGTGCAGAATTTCTGAGCAGTAACCTAACAAAAAGTACTAGGCTTGCATGAATTCATGATAGTATTCAATCATTATGTTATGCTACTAATAGGATTTAAATGGCAGACAGATAGTTTATAACCTGAATTAACACATAGAATACGGTAGTACGTTTTCATGGGGTAATTTCCGACTTCCACGCGAGCTAAGCCACTAAATGCTAGCCGTCAATAAAACTAAAGATAGTAATGTTGGTTTCTTAAGCTTCCATTTCTAGAGAATAAAGAAGTGTAGTTTTATTTTAATTCTATAGAGGTATGAGGAACATGTGTGTGTTCACTCATCCTCCATAGAAAAGGGAGGATCCTCCGACCAGACGGGTGTCGTGTTTAGTGGGCTACTGCCCGACAGTTGATGTTGGGACGTTGTATATAATAATATACTAGTCGCATGACGTAAGTGTGATGCGTAATTCGCATGTGGCAATGTAGATGTCGCCATAAGTCTGTAGTTCCCAGAAAAACGAGTTGTTCAAAGTTAACACAATTGAACGTAGAATTAAAAGATGCTGTTTGATCTAGACTCAGTTGAAATAGAAGCTCCTCGACGATTTGTTGATTTATGACTATTTTTCAATCGCTCAAACTCAACAATCGCCCATTTTAGGCCCCCAAATTTAATTCGCAAACAGCCTATCGACCTTTGTCTTGTTCCACCTACTTATTTAAATTATTGCCAAAGTTTTGCCGAACTGTAGGTAAACTAATGAATTAACTAAAAGGTGTACGGCTATAGACTAATAAAACCGGATAGAAGCGATACGACCTAAGCCAAGCCATCATCAGTCATCATCTTCAAAATTCAGCCGAAAAAACAGTAATTACTGGAGATTACTTGGCCTTTCACAGCATCGCCACAATGACTAGTCCTGTCTTATTATAATCTGTTCCAAAAACATATATTGAAAATGTCAACAAATGGATCACAAAAAGTTACCATTGGATGCCAATTTCTAGTACCACTTACAAATTGAGTGCTTTCATTTGATTATTTGATTTTAAATCACCTTAAACATGTTTTTAATTTGACAATTGAGGTTAATTTTATTACAACCTCAATTTTTATCGAGGATTTGTTTATTACAATTTAAAAATGTTAAACGAGTTTTGAGAGCAGTGGTGGCTCAGTGGTAAAGGTCGCGACTTACGAATTGTAGGTTGTAGGTTCGAACCCAGACAGGCGCTTTACTTTGTGTATATTATGTCATCACCACAGCTCTAAAAACGGTAAAGGAAAAAATCGTGAGGAAACCGATATGTCCTAGAATCAAAAATTTGAAGACATGTGACACCAACCAACCCGTACTGGGCCCGCGTGGTGGATTACAGTCCACTCCCTCTCACAGAGAGGAGGCTTGTGTCCCAGCAGTGGGAACATTATATGCTGATTATGCTATTTAATGTTAAAAAAACAATAATTGTTAGAAATAGTGGTGAGATACAAATTTGAAACCTTCTAGAGTAGAGTGATTGCTTAAGCAGTTAACCTGAACAGGGTTTGTTTACATTTTCGTTAGATACTTTTGGAACAGACTATACGTAGTCATTAAGAAAGCGTTTGAACGAGAGTTTCGCATCTATTGATTGTCTATGGTAACGGTCACGGAGTAACTTTGATTTGTTACTGCGTTTGCCGACCTGTATGATAATTTTGCATATAAATCAGTTATTTGCATTTGTAGACTATAATTTTTGGTTGTTACATGTTTAATTTTGATATTTATTGCAGTTTAAAGTAGGCTGTTGCGTAAAAAGGTGAGAGGAATGCTGATTGATCGTGTTTGAGCTTCCGTAAGATTTCATCATCCATTTTGCAAATAGGACGGTACCTTTTAATCTTCACGCTTTGGAGGCGTACCATTTACTTAAAACCTAGTTAAGTTTTGCCTTGGCTATACCTACTTAGCTTACAACAATGATATTATAAGTGAAAAGAGGTAGATAAGTTATACACGCTTCATAAGTGTTGGCTAAAGGCTCCTACAAACAGGCGCGATACGCGACGCGACACAAAGGTACGTCGCGTCGCGCGACGAGCGGTGTCTTTGTGTCGCGTCGCGTGTCGCGCCTGTTTGAAAGAGCCGTAAAGGCTCTTACAAACAGGCGCGACACGCGACGCCACACAAAGGTACGTCGCGTCTCGCGACGAGCGGTGTCTTTGTGTCGCGTCGCGTGTCGCGCCTGTTTGTAGGAGCCTTAATTGGCCTAGTTAGGTATATTCTTGTCTCTTTTTCGCTCCTGATAATTACGACATTCCGTCCTAATTCCACGTGTCATCTAATTGTCTGACATTGTGCCGTTTTTGAAGATCGAATATGCTATAGGTAACCTATGTACCTCTATTTACCCAACTGCGGAGAAGCCAAAACGGAGGGTTATATGTTTTACCTGTATGTATGTGTGTTCGTCTCTATGTTCCCTCGTAACTACTAAAGGCTGAACCGATTTTGATAAATGATATGTCGTTAGATTCGTCTTTATTGCGCGAGTGTCATTAAAATAAAAATAAAAAACAAAATGGCGGATGTTTGGCGCCAAAATGTAAGCTGTCAAAAAAAAATCTCCTTACCCTATCAAGTGGGGTATCAGAATTAAGGGTTTTGAAAGGTGATTACAAAAATATATATAAAAATTATGTTCAAATGTAATATGGACTGAGAAATAACAAAAAATAAAAAACTGAAAATAATAATAATAATTATTATATATTATTAAAATAATAATAATTATTATTATTTTAAGTTTAAAAAAATCTTTTTTCATTCCAAATAACATTTAAACATATAATTTGTATATATATTTTTGTAATCATCTTTCAAAACCTTTTAACCAAAAAGAGAATAAGTACCTAATTATAATTATTCTCTTTTCCGTTATGTGTTTTTGCAGTCAGATTTTAAAATTACTTTTTTTATACACTTGTTACATAAAATATCATTGGCTTGCAAGATATGGTTTTAATTGCGCCAATTCTTGTATTTCTGTTAAAATGGTTTGGTATTATTCATTCAATTTACCAGCGTTTGCATTTGGAAATACAATACAGGTAAGTAAAATATTTCTTGCTTGTAATCACAACTTCTTACTACTAAACAATTACTTTGTCCCCACTTAAATCTTTTAACCACAGACAATCTTACCTTATCTACAGCCACACTTTCTGAAAGGAAATATTAATAGCACATGTATGTAATATACCATCATTACTCTAAAAAGATGTAAAGATTAACTTTAATTCGTCCTTACAGAGCGCGAGCTTACCATTACGACCATACCAACCGCCGGCAAGCAGACAGATGTCAATCAGGAATATTTTAACCACATTTAGCTAACGACTGGTTTTGCATTACAATTGCACCGGTGTCGTACGTATCGCAAATGCGCATCGACTCCTGCGCAGGTTGCATTGTGGCAATGAGAAAAGTTATGCCCCGTCCCTGTCTAACGCAGGAGAATTCATTATGCGTGAGCAAGATAGTGATGTTATTATTTTGCAATGTGCGGATAGCCATCAAAATGTCAACATGATACAGGGCGGGGTACCCGACTGAGACACTAGCGGACAAAATAACACTCAACTGAAACTTTTATTTTGCAACCGAGATTGTTCTCTTAAAAATGTATTTGTATATTTACATAATAAGCAAAGATATGCATAGAAAAGGTTCGCTTGAATAGTGATATCGTAGAAATTGTATTCCCCGCTCCGTTCCGACGTACACTCAGGTAACAGAATTTCATATTATTTTAACTCGCACTGAAATACAATTAGGTTAAAAGCTGCGTTTTACTTAGAATCCAGTGTTTTTCTCACAAGTTTAATCTGAGCTTAGTATCTTTTGCAGCAATGTATGTCACTGGCTTGGAGTATTTCCAGTTGGTCTCGAAGACTTTGTCGCGTTAATTTAGACTTCCGACGATGCCAAATACTCTTAAGTTATTAACAACGTTATTTGTTAATAGGAGTCTTGTTAGAGTGGGAATAAATTGCATTATAACTGCATCATTTCCTCCTTTCCTTTTAATTCTTGAGTTACGGTCGCTAGCACAAAGCGGCGATTCTTCGCATTGAATAGAATTGACTGTTCCCTTATTTTCCTAGGAAGTGTACAGTTTGACGATCGGAATTAGATTGTATCGGGATTATTTCTGTATTTGGGTATACGCTGTACCACGGCAATTGTTGGGCAATTGTCACAAATCGTAGATAGAAATGTAATAATTAAGATATTGTTTTACATAATTAAGGGCGACATTCAGATTTAGTACAACGCGGTTATGGAAAGCGGTGCTCGCTTTCAAGGCGAGTAATTATCTGCGAGAGGCAATAAACATTGTTTTGCCTGTTAAGGGGATTACAGGAGCTAGACGCAAGTTTTGTAATGCCTAAAAATATATGATCCACTGCAATAAACAAAATCAGAAAAAAATATGATTTTATTCTGGATATGTTTTAATTAGATAGGTAGTGTGTTGGAAACATCTAAGATAAGATAGAAAAAAATCACGAAGATACCTCTAAAAAATTTTTTAATGATTAAAAACCATATTAATATCATGCAATCATTCTGGTTTTTCGTCAGACTATTCTACAAGCAGCATATCAACGTAATAATGTTTATAATATAATATATACCTACGAGTTAATTTCAACTCTTTATTAGTGGCTTTTGTGGACATGATAATTATTCAGATTTATTACAGTTGTGGCAATCATGTAATTGCGTTTAATTAAAATAGGTTTTTATTTTTATTAATTTATATATCTTTTGCATAGATTCTTTTCTGTTTTGTGAATGTGAGAACGCTGTAGGCATAGTGGACTGTAGATTTGTTGACCATTTTCTATTTTCTTAAGTACCTGGTACTTATTGAAAGACCTCCACTGTCCTCCCATACCTAGTCACACTGTTATTTGAAAGAATTGTAAAAGCCAATTATTTTTAAAAGAGTAACCGTTGAGTTTCTTGCCCGCTCTTCTCCATAGAAAACGACCAATTGGAACCGTGCACCTAGCTTCTGACGTTTCATAAGTGCCCATGTAGGTTTATGTGAAATAAAAATATTTTGAATTAAATTGAATTGAATATATTTTTTGTCCATTCAATAGACTTTTCGTAAATAGATAATTGCACCGGTGTGTCGGTGTTTATTTAGCAATAAATTACCAGCGTTGTGTCATCGCGCTTTTTTTTTTTTCTATACAGTCTGACAGTGACCGCGCTTTAGCTGTTGTAAGCCTCTTAAGTATTAGCTTGACACTAGTATCGACTGTTTTAGCCGACTAATGCAATAACGGTTAGATAAGAAACGGATATTGAGTGCTTTTGTCATAGTCTAATTCCTAAACAAGTTAAAATAGTTTATTTATGTAACAGTTTTGCTAACAGGATTTTCTCGCGAGTTGTGTGGTCTGATAGAGCTGCAATCATATCTCTCGTTGCTAGTTCTTATAAGCTTGAAACTGCAATTAAAACCCACTTTACTTGAATAAAATATTGGCAATATAGACTGTGTTAAAGATACAGTGTGATTGTGTGTGTGTGTGAGTGACTTTGTTGTGTGTGTGTGTGAGTGACTGTGTTTTGTGTGTGTGTGTGTATTTTAGTTTAATTTGTGATAAATACTTTTTCTTTCTTTCTTTTTGAAATAACGGCAACTAATGAAACCTACCTATTCTAAAGCCTATCTGGCGAACTGTGCAGTCAGTCCCGAGAACCTAGACAAAGTGAAATTCCATCAGCGATAACCACCTATTTTCCATCACCTATTTTATCTCGACGACGTAAATAACGCCCTGCTGCAAGTCCAAAATTGGTTCACTGCTAATAATTTAGTATTAAATGGTAAAAAAACTAAATGCATAAGATTTTCTTTACCAAATGTCAAAAGTAGTAATTGTGAGATAGTATTGAATCAAGAGAAACTAGAATTTGTCATTAAAACTGTTTTCCTGGGGATCACGCTCGACTCAAGGCTTCAATGGGGTCCTCATTTAACATCCCTTTCAGGACGGCTAAGTTCAGCAGCATATGCTGTGAGAAAAATACGTCAATTTACGGATGTAGATACCGCGAGGCTAGTCTATTTAAGTTACTTTCATAGTATTATGTCGTATGGTATTTTACTATGGGGTCGGGCTGCAGACATCGAGTCTATTTTTATTCTGCAGAAAAGAGCCATCAGAGCCATATATAGCCTCCGCAGGCGCGACTCTCTAAGGGAACTGTTTAAAGATATTAACATCATGACAGTACCTTGTCAGTATATCTATGAAAACATTATGTACGTAAGGAAAAATCTACATCTTCTTAGTAAAAGAGGTGCAAGACACAATTATATCACTAGAAATAGGGACCAATTAGTTCAACCAGGTTTCAGATTGGCTAAAGTGGACTCATCTTTCATGGGGTACTGTTTAAAATGTTACAATAAAATACCTCCCCACATACTTCAACTGAATGAAACGAAATTTAAATCTTATATAAAATGCACACTATACAGCCAAGCATATTATAAGTTGGGGGATTACATCGCTGATATAAATGCCTGGCTAACCGCTGGTCCTGCTCCACAAGGGCGCATAAACTAATTGATTAGCATTTGAAAATATTGTTGGAGTTGCTGAAGATTTAAAAACTACTCATCTTTGCATTGTATAAATTCAATCCCTTAGCATTGTATAATTTCATAACACGTGTGAGTACTATGTACCTACTTTAAAGCTACCATTTACTAGGTACGTCTTTCATTGACTTGAATGTGCCCTTGCGGCTGAGAATATGTCATGCTCACTCTAATGTCTCGCTGATGGTGGCGTACGTGTGGATCATTTAGCTCCCTTCAAAATGGTTGAGCTGAATGGTACTAATCCATGCGTCATGTTCGTGAACGGGCGCTGTCAGTAGGGATTGGTCATCTTCTAGCTGCCATGGCTTATTTTAATTTGATTTTTGAATTGTTTTATTTGTTTTATTTTTTATTACGGACGCTTTTATCGTTTTGCATCGTTCTCACATTTATAACTTTAATATGAATGATGTAACCAATATTTTGTAAACATATTGTGATTTAAAAGAGTGTCCATGGAGTTTCTTGCCCGTTCTTCTCCATAGGTACCTACTACGCTTTGGAATGGGCAACTAGCTTCATCTTTCTGACTGACCGACCCCTTGACAATTCAAAAGTGCCTGTAATTGGTTTATTTGAAATAAATGCTTTGAGTTTGAGTTTGAGTTTGAGTTTATTTCTAATGATATTTTTAATAATTTTTTTTCTTTGTTCCTCTTAAACAGAGGACCTGCCATCTAATCTCTTCACCACTCTTGGTTGACTGGTAGAGAATGCCTAAGGCATTAAGTCCGCCTTTGTACCTTTTTGTGCGTGAAAAGTTTAAATAAATAAATGAACGACGATGGCAGTGTCAAAAATGTATGAGACTGACATAAGCTCGGTAGCTTTTTGACTCTAACTCATTCTAGCTTATAATAAAATAAGTTAATTTTAATTCGGAAAACTAAGCGATCCATAAATTGGTAGTTTGCACTTAAAACACTATTGTTAGTAACTTAAACTAAAGACGAATTAATGAGAAGACCACCCACAAACTAGACAACGAGAAATGGAAACTTAGGGTATGCGTCCTTACACAAATTGCCTTATTATGGCGGAGGAAGTATCTGCTGTCACAGCCTTCAGAATGCTATTGTGACTGCCTCTTATTCTACTCAAGAGTGAGGCCGTTTTTTTGCGGATGATTGCATGAAATTCATCGATATGGGTTACCGCGAATATTTCTGAGGCAATGCAATAACGAGGCAGTCGCAACAGCATCCTTAATACATTGTTGTATTGGACACGTAGAATATCCAGCGACCTTTATTATTAGCTTATATCAATCGCGTTTAAAAAAAAATATTATAAAAAAAAAATGAAAATTTTGAAAGTAAAGAGCCAGCAAGACAAAACAGACAAATAAAAAAACCTTTTTTTTACAAAAAATACAACCGTCTTCGGACAATAACTTTAATTTCGGAAGTCGGTGTCTTTGGATTACTATTTTAGTTTTTTGACACCGACTTCCGAAATTAAAGTTATTTTTCGCGTTGTAGTTTGGAAGTCGATTGCATTTTTTGTAAAAAATATTTTTTTTCACTTTTTAGTGGGTTGGTTTGTAATTTATCTAAGTTACAATAATCTAATGTCAACTGCTCATCAAAAATACCCAAATCGCTATAGGTGTGTCTATAATATTTGAAGAGTTCCCTCAATTTGTCCAAGATCCCATCATGAGATCGTGACAATGGGACCAACTTGAAAGTATACCCTTTGAATCAAAAAAATAATTTTTCAAATCGGTCCAGTTGTCTTCGAGTAATCGGGGAACATACATAAAAATAAAATATTCCGACGAACTAAACTTCCTCCTTTTTTGAAGTCAGTTGAAAAATACTAAAATAAAATTTAAAAAATACTATAAAATACTCATTTGATAAACTTGATTATTTTGCAATAAGCAGCCAGAAATATACATAGTTAAAAGATTAATTAGCTATTAAATTGCAAAGTGGGTTGCAAATCAAGAATTCCTGTCAACCCATGCTAAAAGGTATGTTAGGTGGGCGTGGCTTCAAGTCAATCAACAGTGCTATGGGTGGGGTTCGAATTCAGACCTACCGCTCGGCTGTCCACACCTTAACCGTTAAACTATTGCCGCTTGAACAGCATAGCAGTTTAAAGATCTCTTCACTGAGGAGAAGTGAGCATTGATCTTCAATCTTGCTAATGTTAAAGAGCAAAATAAACGGAGCTTACTAGTCCGGTCCAGTCGGTCTTAAGGGGTATCGTGTTACCCAGTAACTGGGTTGTAGAATCGCTCCATGTAAAATACTGGTATTCAGCTGCATCAAGTTAGAGTCGAAGCCGACAACATAGTTGGGAAAAGGCTAGATGATGACACTATCATTTTTAGGGTTCCGTACCTCAAAAAGGAAAAACGGAACCCTTATTCCTATAAGGGTTTCGTTCACTCGTGTGTCTGTGTCTGTCTGTCCATTTGTCACAGCCAATTTGCTCCGAATCTAATGGACCGATTAAGTTAAAATTTGATACACATATGTATTACTGTGACCCAAACACGAACGTCTAACGTAAATAAATTAATTTTAAATATAGGGGTCACTTTTGGGGCGCAAACAAGAAAATTAAAAAAAAAGTTTTGCTTACAGTATCGTGTGACATATCAAATGAAAGACGTTGTTGCGAGGATTTTAAACATATTTTTTATATAATTTTAAAAGTAACACTTTTAAAGATATTTAAGAAATTCGTTGAAAATTGTCCCTTATCTCCGAAACTGCTGGACCTGAAACTTTGAAAAAAATGTATATATATAGTATGGCACTTTACTTATAGATTAATGGAAAACCTATGGTCTTAAAATAAAATGGTAAATCTCTCAATATTGTGCGTAAAAACTTACATTTGCAGTTGGAATGTATGGGAGAACATATTTTTCAACTACAATGTTAAGTTTGTATTTGAGATAAATTCATCCCAACTACGGAACCCATCATTGTGCGTAGGCCGACACGCAATTGGCCGGTTTTTAACTTTCGACATGAAAAAAGCGCTCTTAGCGTCTAGTGCGCGAGATTCCTTAGATAGACTACCTACTTAAAAGGCTTTATCTTATAATTAGTAATAAATAACGCCCATGCAAAACGGACAACGTCTAAAAAGCGCTCATGCAAATTATTCCTTTGTTTTATAGTGTTGTAACTAACAAAAGTAATATCGAAATACCAGTTGATAAAGCAACAACACTGGTTCTCAGGTAATATATTAGTTAAATATATTAGAATGGTTTAGTGTTATTAATGAACGCGTTCAGATAAAGTTTAATTACGTGTTGGTTCAGCTCCTCGCGGTTAGGTAACGTACAGTCCTGCGGTTAAAGTTTATCAACTAGTGAAAGTCTGTTACGAAGGTAATCAGGTTTTCTTTTCAATAGGTAGTGTAATGCGATGATCATGTTTCTGTGTGTAATATCTAAACGCGATAAAAAAAAGCAAAAAGATCTAATGAATTTTTTGGGGTCAACGAACGCTGGTAGTATTGTTAGATGAAGTATGTGTGCTACCTGACAAATGGCCAATAATTTTTCATTTAAATAATTTTTTGTGTTGCATAATGTAAATTATTTTGCATACTATTGTATAGAATCTTTTTTTTCTAACTTGAACAGACAGCTGTGTTGCTGGGGAGTTTGTTGCGCAACTTCTTCCCAGCTAAAGCACTAGGAATTGGTGAAGGGTGCGCGTTTTTGGGGGACTGTCTTATGTAATTTTGACGTTCGAAAAGTGCTGATTCTCAGCCTAGTTTTAATAAATGACTTTTTAATTTTATGAATTGATAAATTTGGTTTTGATGTCTAACATTTTTCCTTTCATTTTCCTGAAATCAAATACTAAAAAAAAACTAAATAATAAAATCTGTGGGAGTGCATTCGTGAAAAGGGACGGAAGTGTGTCACTGGAAGCCGGGAATTGCGCGCTATTTGATTTGACCTGTGAGCGCGCGCGGTGCTAGAGTTGGCCGTCAGAAATGACCTTGAGGAGGCCCCACCCCTTTAATGTTGCTTATTATTACTAAGGTGAGATGTCAGATGTTACACATCATATGCGACTACTGTAAGACTCGCTCGTTTATTTTTTTATTTAATCGTGTTTAGATATCGATACCAATCACGTCTGTGAAATTTACACAAAAAGAAAAAACTGATTTTTTAACACGTTCAGATCCAGGATCCTCGAGGGTCTAGGAGAGCTCATTTTAAATGTAGGTTTTTCTTAGCAAATACAGCATTATAAACCGTGAAAATAAAATCTTATGTGTATTTTAACAAGATTTATTAATATAATCGTTGGTTTTAAAATTCAAGCCTTTATTTTTGTTCACGGTTACATATAAACACTAAAAATTTAAAAGATTGGAAACTACGTATAGCGACAAGACCTCCTGAAAACACAATTTTACTTCCTTTTACAGTGTTTAATTACAACACGGTCTTAAACCTAATGCCGTCGACCGTCCGCGATGGTTAACTTTAGCGCAAACGTAATGCCGGTAACCCTCCCGGAGGGTCCATTTCCAATATGTACGGCGGCATGGCGTGTGAGTTCTATGAAAAGTGAGTGGAGTCAAAAGTGTTAAACTAATATTTCAAGTACACTGCGGTTGATGACCCCAAAAAACTCATCAAATTATTTTTTAATTTTTTAATCACGTTTAAATATCTTTACCCATCACGTCTGTGAAGTTTCGCTAGCTAATTTTATATGACCCTTTATAAATCTTTAGTTACTAGGTTAGGTTAAAGATGTAGATATCTAAGAGAGAGATGGAAAACCGCCATTAATTCGGTTTTAATCTTCTTTCGCAATAATATTTGGACAAGCTTTTAGCCCATCAGATGCAGCTCTGAATTATACGCTGAGTAACTTCCATCAGTTAGCATAATCACTGGCGAATACATAAAAATTGAGATCGGTTATGACTTTATGAGTTATTCGTCATATTGGTCGATTCCCACGAATTTACTCGCCCGAAACGGGCGAATCAAACTCAAAGCATTTATCCTACTAATATTATAAATGTGAAAGTTTGTGTATTTAGATGTTTGTTACTCAATCACGCAAAAACGGTTGAACGGATTTAAATGAAATTTGGCACACAGATAGATTATAACCTGGATTAACATATATTTCCGTGGGATAATTTCCGACATCCACCCAGGCGAAGCCGCGGTTGAAAACTAATTTCAAATAAACCAATTACAGGCACTTATGAATTGTCAAGGGGTCGGTCAGTCAGAAAGATGAAGCTAGTTGTCCATTCCAAAGCGTTGAAGATTCCTAATGGAGAAGAACGGGCAAGAAACTCTAATCATCACTTTTAAATATATTTTTTTCTATAGGCGGTTCGCATGGAGTTAATTTTTTTGAGGGTGAATGGACAACTCTAAAAATACGTACAACGGCGTTCAATAAAAAGTGAGAATGAATATGTTATAGGTAACTTTTATTAAATATATTTTTTTGAATTTTCGACATAGTCTACTTTTAGTGTAATATAGTAGGAAATACCTTTATTCTAACCTTAAAATTCCCTTCCTAAACAACTCTTCTTCCTGAGCATCTAAAAATTTCTGTACTGCAGCGACTACTGCTTCATCATCTTCAAATTTCTGTCGTCTCAAATAAGCCTTCTCTTTTTTAGCTACCTATATAGTAGCTTTACCAGCCAGTATTTTTTTTAATACTTCCAAAGAGTTTGTACCTCATTCTCATTATTTATTGAACGCCCCTAGTATTAGACAATTACTACATTTTTAATTCACCTATAGAAAAAATAATATTATTTAAAAGTAACGATTCGCCCGTCTTGGGCGACTAAATGCGTGCGAATCGACCAATAAGCCAGACCATCGGGTTTGTGTATAAGTTCAACACGGTTTTTCGAGGTGTCATGTACTAGAAATGGTCACCATCTCTTCAGACTCTTTAAACGCACCATAACTTTGCTCATAGATTTATCTCACGCACCTCTTTATTTTCGGATTCATGTGCGTATTATATAATTATCACTTGGTTCAAAAACGGTGAAGGAAACATAGTGAGGAAACCGGCCTGAGAGATATTTCTCGACGGCGTGTGAAGCCAAGTCAGAAGCCCATGAGCGGCATAAAAACTCTGACACCAGGTTAGTCACTAACCAAACGAAAAAGAGAGAAGAAGCAATTAACCCCAGAAGGTCGATGATTGATTGATTCCTTGATAGAACAAGGAACCGTTAGGATATATTGGTATTAATTTGAACTAAAACTCGAAACAATTGTATAAACATTACGTTCCCAACTGTACAAAACAGGAATGTGAACATTTACACCGCAGAGGTCAAAATGTCACAACAATATCATTAGACCGCACCAGCTCGGCAGATCTACCGCCGATATGTTGGCCAACTTGCAATCGGACCGATGTGATGGGGAAACCGATGGTTAAAGTTGACGATAGCGGAGATTTTGCATGTGTGCTGAAATTAATGGTGAGGATTCATTTTACTTACGGGTAAGCATATGAGATATTGGAGACTGATTTTTGGTATGAATAGAGAAGCCTTTAACACTTTCGACTCCACCCACTTTTACCCATTTCATAGAACTCATACGCTATGCCGCCATACATATTGGAAGTGAACCCTCCGGGAGGGTTACCGGCATTACATATGCGCTAAAGTTAACCATCGCGGACGGTCAACGGCATTATGTTTAAAACCGTGTTTTAAAACACTGTAAAACGAAGTAAAATAGTGTTTGAGCGGGTCTTGTTGCTATACGTAGCTTTCAACCTTTTAAATTTTTAGGGAATATTTGTAATCGTGAACAAAAAATAAAAAATAACCAGTTAATCTTGTTAAAATATACATCAGATTTTATTTTCACGGTTTATAATGCTGTATTCGCTAAGAAAAACCTACATTTTAACTGAGCCCGCCGCGAGTGCTCTCGGCATCCCATTATGTGACTAGGTGAACCCTCCAGTAGGCTCCCGGTACTGAACGTGTTAATGAGCTGACTTGAGCCTGAGTTGAGCTCTCAAATCTCTGAAGTTCTTTCTTCAAGAGACCATTTTAGACACCAATCTACATGGTCTGATCTGATCAAGATTATATCTGAACTATAAAAGCGACTGTGACCTCTGTGTTTGTTTCAGACTTTCTTCTCGGAGTATTCAGATCAGAGTAGTCAGACCGAATTTTAACCGAGCTTTAAAAAAGTTTTATAATTTTGACGTGTAAAGGTGTTTTTTTTTAAAACCAATTTACAGAAATAAATGTCATTTATCATCATTTAACTATCATTTAACATTCCAACTTGACTTCCAAGAATGGGCACGCCACAAATGCGGTGATAAATCCCCTCTTTGAGGAGTGGCTAGAGGGGCACCACGGCGTCGTCACCTTTACCTGAATCAGGTCCTCACCGGACACGGTTGTTGAGAGGTTCCTGTTTTGGACAAGGCTAGAGGAAACGCCCGGGTGTCAGCATTGTGTGGAACGCCCAGAGGACACGGTGGAGCATACGGTGGAGGTCTACCCGGCTTGGGCGGAGCACCGCTGTTTCCTCGTGGACGCGATCAGCGGCGGGAATCTCTTGCGTCTGGCGCTGGTCCAGGCCATGGTACGGAGCGAGAGGGTACGGGAAGCCGTCACCTCTTTCTGCGAAGCAGTAATACTCGCGAAGGAGGAGGTGGAATGCGTAAAGGAGAGGCAAACTTTGAGCCCTCACGCCCCTAGCCGCCGCAGGAGACGGAAATCCCAGGTCCCAGGCGTAGGCTTGCGGACGGTGAGCAATGTAGCTCGCCGTCCGATAAAGACCAAGCCCGGGTTGACGGCGCGTTGTGTTCCATGAGCGCTTCAAAGAGATGTCAGCAGAACTTACGGGATCCGCTAGGACCAATGCCTGCCAGGGTCGTGGGAAAGTCCGAAGGGATACCGTGGCCCCTGGCAACATGGCAACTGAAGGAACGGGTTTCATTCAGTAAGAGACGCTCCCGACAAAATGCCTTCCAAGATTCGTAGATTTAGAAAAAATTGTGGTTAAAATTGATAGTTCACCTTAAAATGTACGTTCGTATACATCCGTGATTCCGTACCCTAGCATCATTCTTTGGCATCCAATCCAAGAGAACAGTGGTGGCCCAGTTGGTAACGACCGCGACTTACGAGTTGTGGGGCCCGCGTGGTGGAGTACAGCCCACTCCCTCTCACCGAGAGGAGGCCTGTGTCCCAGCAGTGGGAACATTATAGGCTGATTATGAAGATCCAATCGAAGGTTCTAGTCTAGTTAGTGAGGGGGTGGTGTCAGAAAAAGAGTTTTGTCTAGCTTAGTGCCCTTTCCATTTCAAAAGTAAATCTGCTGTTTAAATCAGGTGAGCTATTAGTCAAAAGTAGGACCTGGCTATATTCCGCGTCTGTGATGTTGGCCGTTAAAATGTGTGGAACCCTTTATGTTATGGTTTACACAAGTCATTAACAGAATGTTCTAGTAATTAGTAAACACAGGATGTTGTTCCATTCATTTGTTGAAGCGTGACGCGGTAAAAACGTAAGTACCTCTAAGTTTATATTTAGTTCTTGTTGTTTATGGTTATCATTAGTAGTGCTTTTATTTATTTATAGACTTGGAAACAGGGATTTTGTCTTTGCTATCAGTCTATCAGTCGATTTTGAACGGTGCCACATGAAATTCTCATGATGATTTTAATTAGGGATGTTACGATTCCGATTCCGATACCGATATAATCGGCAGGCCGATATATCGGCGATTATATACAACCGATATCAAACAGTTCAAAAAGCGCAGACGGGATTCGTGGGAGAGCCGCGCAGCGCATGGTTGATGACATGGCAATACAGTAAACGGGAATTTTTGCAGTTTGCTGAAAGTTGTCCGACCGATGTATTGTTTCGTGCCTGTTTCACGTCACCGCTATTCGTAATTCTGTTTATTCACACAGTGAAGTGAGGACTACTTTTAACGCACTATTAAACAGTTGTGCCCGAAATACAAAATACAAAAGAAATGCAAACGCCCGAGGTACTTCATTATTTATTTGATTTATTATCGCCGATTATTTACTACAATAATCGGTATCAGTATCATATCGCGAAAATTATGTATCGTTACATCCCTAATTTTAATGAAAAAATTGGTCAGTAGGTTTTGTTGAATAAATTCTGGTTACCGACTTAAGGCTGCATTAGATATTACATGTCATTATTAGAGTTCCGTACACGAAGGGTGTAACCCTATTATTAGGTAAGACTCCGCTGTCCGTCCGTCCGTCCGTCTGTCTGAGGGGCCTACCACCTGCTCATAAAGCAGTATTATTTTAATTTTACTTCAGTGTGGGAAAGAGATAAAGCTCTACAGGACGTATAGCTTCATCTCTGTCTCCCTTATTCTAGATGAAAATAAATATTAATGTTGCCAGTTCTGTTATTTTTAATTAAAATTATTGACGTTTGACGTTTGAGCAATGACGAATTTCGAACAAAATTAAAAAAAAAAGTAAAAAAAAAAAAAGAAAACATGTGGCCTGGGCCTTGTAATTGGGCCTAAACACAGAGCAGACGGTCCCACGGATCCGCCGTTTTCGTATGTTCAATCGTCTGCCTAACATCCTGTATAATAGTTTGCAACTCAGCTTATTCCTTTGAAGCATACGAGCGTGATGTTAATAATAATAATAATAGTTTAATAGATCTAGAACAATCCCTTCACATCAATCTGCAGAAAGCAGCCATCCTTAACACATGCAGAATCGTTAGGAAATTTATGCAGTTAGAAGAAAGTACACCCCCATTTTAATTACACACCACACCCTGCATTTCCTTGGCTTTGGCCCGTAAATATAGCTAAAACCAGCCCAAGAGCTGAGAAAAAAAAAACACTCAAATAATAATAATATTTATTTACTCAAAAACAGTAGGTAGGTACAGTACATTCTTACAAATATTAGGCTTACAGTTTAATTATAAATAAGAGAATACGTACATAGGTACTACGGCAACGTATCCACAAACCCTTTCATGTTGTAAGTGTTCACGGCAGTACAAGTCGTGCCATTAAAGATGAGACTTGACGCACCACGTGGTTTGACTTGCGCAGTAGACGATTTATGGGTCTCTTTAGCGGTATGAGGTCCCCGATGGGGCGTCATCGGGGCGGGGGAAAGAGCGGCGGGAGGCGCGGTCAAGTCTCAACTTTAATGGCACGACCTGTACCTTACCACTTTCTATCATGCGTTCATGTTTACCGACTTCCTGTTTGCAAATATCTCGCCATACCAACATAATTGTGTATGATGTAATCTTTCTCATTATTTATCGATTACGTATTAAATCTTCGTAATTTAGCTATAAACTAAGCCTGTGTTACGGATAGATGTTAAGTCGTGGGTTCGAGAGCGGCCTTTTGACCCCAAGCCGTTAATACGCGCCTTCCATCTTGTACAGACTTCCGTGTAACATTTAAAGTTAATATTTATGATTAATCGGTAAAGGGCACAATATAACTTAGCTGTTTAGAGACTCAACATCTTATTGGTGAGGCCAGGATTTCATTGCGAAGACAGACAAAACAGATCTTGATTTCATTCTTTTAGCATGTTCAGGGGGCCTACTATCAGCTCAGAAAGCAGTATTCTTTTAATATTACTTCAGTGGGAGAAAGAGGTGGAGCTATACGTCCTGTAGAGCTTCATCTCTTTCCCACACTGAAGTAATATTAAAATAATACTGCTTTAGTAGGTTTCTGTAAAACAAGATGGTGGCTTTTGTTCACATTTTCGCCACCCACCAATTTTTTTTAAAAATATATTCCGGCTACCGAGAGACTGCGTTCCTGACACCTGTTAGTTAAACATAATTAGGAACTGATAAGTTTTAAATTCGTTAAACACCAATTTTTGTACTCGACCGACTGACAGGTGGAGTTTAGTTGCTTAGCTCCACTATTTTGTATCTCCACAAACACACAAAAAACAAAAAGCAAAATTTTACACTACAGTACTCTATTAACCACTACAGTAACACCTCGCTTTACGCGACCCCGTTAGGCGCGGTTTCGGTTTTACGTGAATTTCAGATTTCGCGCTAATATGCCTCGCTTTACACAGATGTGTTGATTGCTCCATTATCAGACAATGATATTAATCACATTATTGTTTTGTGTTCGGTAAGTAATACAAAACAGTGTTGTTTGCTACGAAAGACTTTTGCAAGAAAAATACAATAGACGTGTATATATTTAGTAACCTGTTCCGCTTAGCTATTTCTAAAGAGCTATAAAAAACCCTGAAAGAAATCGACACGTGTTTCACCTCTCAACGAGGCATCTTCAGGATGACGATTGACTTGTCGCGACCTTGAACACGGCGTGTTGCCACACCGAGCGCTGAACGCAGACAAAATGTTGCTCAAAAAACATTAGACACCTAAATATTTCTCATGTAATTCTAAGGGTTAAGTGAGTAAAAACTTTTCTGTAACAATTAATAGGCTGATTCTGTTAAATTTTTGCAATAAAAGCACTTTAATTATTTTTGTAGCTTGATATTTCATCATACCCCGTGATACGCGAATTTCGCTTAACGCAATTTTGTCCGGAACGCATCCCTCGCGTAAAGCGGGGTATTACTGTATTTCTATTTGTGTATGGCTCGAAGCCACTGTTATCTAAATAAGGCTCCCGCTAAGCGAATCTAATCTGACGCTAACCATAAGGGTCGTATAATATGGAGAGGTGCGCACACGCAATGCAGATGCAACGTCAGATACTGCTGAGACGATTTTGATGTTGTTCTAAGTGCCTGATAGTCTTGCTGTTCCTGCTTTGGTAAACAATGAGATGGTTATCTGCGGCGAGATAAAATTGGTTCGTTTAAATGTTTTGTTTTAACTTTTATATACGATTTTTGAGGAGTAGATTCTTCATGTGCCTAGCCTTTTTCCAATTGTGTTGGGTTGGAGTTGGCTTCCAGTCTACCCGACGGTCCATAACGACTGTCAAAGATGCAAACATGACAGCCAGGACCAACTTAACGTGCTTTTTGAGGTCCAGAGGGGGGATCTCAATATGTAAAGATGGTCACCCATCAACGGATCAAACACGGTAAGCGCAGCGCTGACCCAAGCGGCTGTTATTACTTAGCCATAAGCCCCTCCTCTTTTGAAGAGTAGACCCTTGTGAGTTCTAAACCAGTAACTCTTTGAATTTTCTCAGCAAACGTATGGTAGAACGCCCTCATGCGCCGGCTAGGTGCAGCGTCGACGATATTTGTAGGGTGGCTGGTAGCAGCTGGATAAGACCAGCCGAGGAGATAAACGACATGCAAACGGAGAGGCCTGTGAGCAGTAGTAGACTGATATATCGTCGCTCGGCATCCAATACCGCGAATGTGACATTTTTGACGAAAAATTAATGAATTTAAAAATGATTTTAGTTTCGAGCGACGATATGCTGATGATTATGCTTCTGCCCGTGGTTTCTTCCTCGAGGACCCTAATTCTTTTTCTAAATTAATAGTCTAATGGCCGTTTTCACCTTCACTAAGTGACACTTAAATTAATCCCTAAATAAAAGTGCACTGTTGGATTTTCAACGTTGGGCTCAGCAGCGCTGAGAGCTGAAAATCCAAAAATGCACTTTATTTAGGGATTTATCATTTCAGTATCATTTAGTTGTCGGTGAAAACGGGCATAGGTTACTTAGTTGGAACTTAGTTAGTAAATGCTTAAGTTACTCCTTTTAACATCAGTTATCTGCCACTGAAAGTCCCGTCAGAATCGGTCCAGTCGTTTCGGAGATTAGCCGGAACAAATAGACAGACAGTTTTTTTGTGTTATTTATACCGTTTATAGGTACTTTCTTATGCATTTAGTAAAAATTTTTACAAAGCAAACAGACATTTCAATTTTATTTATTTTACATAACATAACATCACGCCTGTAATCCCCGAAGGGTTAGGCAGAGGTGTACCTATAGTACACCCACATTTCGCCAGTTATGTTTAAGTCCCATCTAATAGGGGACGAGCTTATTGGCATCAACCGGGCACAAATCCAGACTCCGGGCTGCTACTGAGAAATTCCAGATGGAAAAACCCTATAACACTTTGCCCGACCCGGGAATCGAACCCAGGACCTCATACTCAGCGGTAGCGCTTTGCGACCACTAGACCAACGAGGCAGCAATATTTCTTTTATTATATATTTGTATGTAAAGAAAATAAACCTGGTACAAAACTAGCTAATGCATTGTAAGCAAGCATGGTGGTTCTCTTTCTCTGGTCTCCACTGAAGCTTGCGTGAGGTGTGTCCTCCGCAGTTCGGTTCGCGACCTCGCCGCCGCCGCATAACCAGCTCATGACTAGGAGCTGCGGTTGATAACGATACTGGTCGGGTCATCCCAATAACATGCACGTAGTTAATCGATTCAGGCGTGACCTTGCGGAAATCCATTATAAAATACAATAGACGTGGATATAATATTTAGTAACCTGTTCCGCTTAGCTATTTCTAAAGAGCCATAAAAAACCCTGAATGAAATCGAAACGTGTTTCACCTTTCAACGAGGCATCCTCAGGATGACGATTGAATTGTCGCGAACTCGAACACAGCGTGTTGCCACACCGTCCGCTGAACATGCGCGTAAGTAAAAACCAAAAATGATAATTATGGGTACTTTTTATATTTACCTGATATTTTAGCAAATGATTAGACAACGGGAAATAATGCCCGAGAGACACGAGGCTAGTTTTTTTCAAGCAAGCTGAAGCTGAAGACTGTTTGTGTATGTGAGTTTGAATGTTTGTAAACGCACCCACAGTACAGGAGAAATTCCTAGTGTGGGGCAACGGTTAAAAAAAAAAGCTAGAACTTCGGTATACTATGCTGGCTTGATATCCTGACTTGGCTCATGCTAGTGCTGTTTACACGATGCTAGTAAATAACTTAATAGCATTGCGGTGGAATACAACTCCGTGGAATACAATGATCGGATGGGGTTACTAGTTTTGCTGGTCACATGAGGCTAGTACACAAGCCAGGATAATAAATCAGAGGAGGGGGACGCTACTGGCTCAAAAATAGGACCCCATCCTATTAAACTATCTCACTAGCTTACTAGCCTAAAAATGAGGATAGTTCTGAATACATGAGGCTAGAGTGACTAGCTTACTTGGTTACTAGAATCATGCTGTCTTAGGCAGGTTCAAAAACTAACTTCGTGTAACCTCGGCATAAGTAAATATGTTTTTTTTTTATATACTTAGTCCATGTGAATAACATAATTGAAAATCTCGTTTGGAGAGGTCTTGCTTCGGCATTCAACCGTCGCTTGACTCTGCAACCGTTAACGCGCCGGTTACACAAACTTACTATAATTGGAAAAAAAAAACACACACACACTTGAACAAACCCTCGGCCTCCTCAAAGGCCTACTTATCTCAAACAAATACAACACCATATTTAAAGTTTGAACCACAACTGAACCGTAACAGTTAATCTTTATATCGTTAAAACATTCGCAATGATAGCGGCACAGAACACTACAGAAGGGTTGCTCCATACAGCGAGCGAAAACAGGAAAGATGCGTAGGTACGTACGGAGAGAAAGATTAAAAAATAGGTTTATTTGTCACAGATACAACAAAAAAAAAAAAAACATTCAAGAGAAATCAGAACACAACAAACTACAGCGATTTCAATGTAGTCCTATTTTCTTAATATCCCTCGGGAATCATCGCATTTCCGAATATAAACGAATGCTAATTTCCATGTCCATCAATTATTAGTTTTATCTTGTACAATCATTTGAATTCAGAACTAAGTACTTTATTGTTGTTTTATTTTGATTTTCGTGTGAACTTTATAGAGCTGTAAAACTATTTTCCTATATGTATTTTGCAGCTTTCCTACCATTTAAAAAATGAATTACATTAAGTTAAAAGAGTATTAACAACTCTATATACTTCCAAGTCGATTGAGAGCGTCCAGTCAGTACTAAGTGCAAAGGGCAACTGATAGAAATCCGACGACTGACGAAACACGAGGTTTGCCGAGGGACTTTAAGAACATATTTGTACTATAATCTATTCCATAATTAAATCCTTGTTGTCAATTATCATCTTATCGTTGTTTCGATATAAGCGTCTAATGTGCTCCTTTATTCCATGGGTATATTTTCGCCATATTTTCTCCATTAATTGGCCATTTTGCGAGTTAGGTATTTATAAAATTAGGCATTTTCAGAATTAGCCATTTATAGAAATAGCCATTATGGGAATTAATTCATTAAAGACTTGGGCATACTGCGACTAAACCATTATTTCGGTTCACTAAAACAAAAATATCCACTGTATACGTGAAAATGAAATTGATTTCAGAATGAAAAAATCGTAAATATTTTTGAAGTTGTAGCACAATCTGAACCTTATGTGTGGGTTTAATTATTTTTTTCCCAAAAATACATATATGTTTACATGTTTGGAAATTAAATTACGAACGCTCCTGCACTCGCTGTACGTAAAGCGTGTATTCTGTCTTTAACCGCAACGTTCGATTATCAAGAATTTTTGAAACGCCAGGTTTTAACTTTGGAACGCTTTTTATTGATCGGTTTTTGTAACCGTCAGACCTTGTATCAGGGATCATTAATTAGTTTCATTGGTGGTTCATTTAAAAAAATAATATGACTGTCGCGGTCCTTTTGAAAGACGATTACCTACTAGCGACCAAGATTATAAGATGTTGAAGGACTTTACAAATTTTTGTGTTTTCTTGGAAATCGATCAGTTCGATCAGTAGAGTCCCACCTCAATTACACCTAAAAACATTTGCAGCTTCATGATTGCATCTCGTCGTCTGTTGTCGTGTCGACGGCAGAAAATACAAAGCGTGGGCTTAATAGAATAGAATAGAATTTTTCTTTATTCGAGTAACCAAAACTCAACAAGATTGTTAGTAAAACTTACGACTATGTTAGTAAGCATAGACATTAAACAAAAACAAGGAAAACAATACAATCAATAACGGTTGGTCACCGCTGCGACATCTCATGAGAGAGGGCACAACAGTGAGCCACGTATTCACAGTCCAGGCGACTCGCAACCATGCTTAAGACACTATTGGAGCTGTCCCACACCCTGCGTACCAGGGAAGCGCACCTTTTACGCATTGTTGCGTAAAAGCAATCTACATGCGCATCTGTGAACATCCCTGACGCACTACAGAAACGGGGCAGCCCACCAGTATCCTAAACGCATTGTTATATTGAACGCGGAGACCGCTATACGATCTTTGCGCATATCTAGCCCACAGGCTTAATAAAATTAAAAAAAAAAAATTAGTTAAACATTTAACTGTTTACTTAAATTCCGCACAAAATAGGACGGCGTCCGCCATTTGGTGTCTCCTGTGTTTATGTACACAGTCCATTGTATGCAGTTGACCTTCTGCACCTATCTGTTTTGTGTTAGCGGTGATCACCGTGCCTATTAAACGCAACGATAAATAACTTGCCCGGGTCAGCGCATGTTCTGCGCAGGCGCAGGCTTCTAGTAAATGTTGAAAGTCGACGGTTACTCATTCTGAAGGGACTAAATTGTTGTATGTTGGTAAGTTATCGAGGTGGGCTGGTGTGAATTTGGTTTTGTTTCCGGGGTTTACAAATGAGTTTTTATAACACTTAGTGGTAAGCTTCAATAGAATAAGCATAATTAGCCTAAAATGTTCCCATTGTTGGGACATAGGCCTCCTTTTGGTGAGAGGGAGTGGGCCGTAATCCACCACTTGCCAAATGCGGGTTGGCAGATGTCACATGTCTTCGAATTTGTGGTTCAAGGATATGCTGGTTTCTTCACGATGTTTTCCTTCACCACTTTGAGAGCAGCAAGTTTCAATAGAAATAAGATATTGTCTAAATCCAAAAACACTAAAACACTATGTTTAAGAAACTTTTCGAGCATAAAGAACGGTTCAACCAAATTGGTTGATTAATTCTGATTGAAGGATACAGTCAATCTGCCTAACCTTTTTCTTAATCTGACCTCCACGACCCAGTTACTGGGTAACACGATACCCCTTGGTAAGACTGGTTGGCAGACTTTCGGGTTTTTGACGACCCATAACGTCTATCAAGAGCTATATACGAATGACAGCCGGGACCAATACCTTAACGTGCTTTCCGAGGCACGGAGGGGTCTCGATATTTAATGGATGGTCACCCATGCACGAACCGATCGCGGCAAACGTAGCCTAATCTTCAATCAACCCGTGCGGCTGTTATTATTTAGTCACAAGCCCTACTTGGTTGGATTGAAATGCACAGAAAAAGAATCACATTTAAGAATATTTTTGTAATTCAACACTTGGTTACTTCATCTAAATCGTGATTTAAGTGAACTGCGTTAATTCGTTCCTTAACCATGATTTAGGTACATAATATCGAAATACCTACTACGTATTGGCTTCGATCGAACTTCACCGATCCCAGATCTCCGCCAACTAACAAAATGTTGGTATACTAACTGATACACCTTTCTTTACTTTACTTATTCTTTCGAGAAATGCAGGAGTGAATGTTACGCCTAGGGTAACCATGTCCGTCATTTTGGCCCCCTGTCCGGCTTAGTATTTTTTTTTTTAGAAAACGAATTTGTTAATTACGCCCAACAATTCTTTGACAAAAGAATAGTAGTAGTTCATATTTTGTTCACAAGAGTCTCAGAACCGTTTAGGTATTATTAAGCTATTGATAAATAGAATATTGGAATCTCAGAATATTGCAAGTTTCGAGTGCGGAAAACTTCCCAGTGTGAAACTCCAGCGACGGGCCGTAACCCAGTAGCAACAACCGACGGTTGTTGCGTAATTATACGATCTTTAGCCTCAGTACATTGCATCCGTTATCGATAACAACTGGGTGTTCAGTTTAAAGATTATTGCGGTACCAGAAGTCAGGTGGTCAGTTAAATACAAATGAAAGTTAAAAAAAAGGAGCAGTGGAGGCCCAATGGTAACGGCCGCGGCTTACGAGTTGAAGGCGAAGCCAGATATGCGTTTTACTTTGTATAAATTATTTCATCACCACTGCTCTCAAAACGGTGAAGGAAAACATCGTGAGGAAACTGGCATGTCTTAGAACCGAAAATTTGAAGACATGTTACATCTACCAATCCGCACTGGGCCCGCGTGGTGGATTACGGCCCACTCCCTGTCAATGAGAGGAGGCCTGTGTCCCAGCAGTGGGAACATTATGGGCTGATTATGTTCAGAAATCGATTTTGTTGCCACTTCTGCTAGAGACTGACCTTTGTAACTATTCTTGGGGGAGACTTTTATCCAGCAGAGGACGGTTTTTGGCTGATATAATAATGATAATTGATGTAGTGGCAGAGCAATCAATTTGAGAGATTGCATTCTGCACGGGTGCTCGTAGTAGTTGCAGAGCCTTTAGATGATTAGGAACAGGTTGTTTGTGTTTGTTGAGCTCTGCCATTCCGAAAATGAGGTTTTATTTTGAATTCCCTTTCAATCTTAGATTTTCATTTTAATGTCACCATCGGCTTAAACAACTTCAAAAACCATGAAAACGACACCCATGACGAAAAATTAGAAATCTTACGCAGCCGCTATCTTGGATTTTCATTTTGACCTCTTTATCGGCTTTAGCACCCTCGAAAACTATAAAAACGACATCCATGACGAAGAATTTGAAAAAAAAAAATGTTTGGCAGCCATCTTGTATTTTCATTTTGACCAAATTTGCACTTTCTCTCTTTCCTTCCGGCATGCATTGTACTCGGGCCGATGTGTAGGTACAATTTTATCACACGACACCGTAATCACTTTACTCTTTTCTTTTGTTTTTTCTTCCGGCGTTCTCTCTTTTTCTCTCTCTTTCTATCTCTTTGAATTAGAAGAAGACAGTCGCAAGTATTAACACTTTTTAGCGTGACGATTTCTGAAAGTTTACAAGCCGCGTTAGAACTTCGTTCCAAAAAATACCATCTCATACTTACGTCTGTTTCCATAAATAATTCCATTAAAACTCTATTGGAATATGAACATAAACTTAACCTGGTTGTTTATAAACGAGCCCATACAGTAGTGCGTTTCTCAAGGATCATACTATCTGTCAGCTGTTAACTTTTCGCCTAGTCACTCATTGAATTGTTTTCCTGTTGTAATCGTTTTATTAAACTAGTTAATACTTTATCTTTCTGTTTTATTACATTAAACTCCTAAAACGGTACCTCGTAATCATTATTTCAAATACCTCCACCGTCTACCGTTGTATGTTACCTAGTTTACAGAACCTACCTATCTAGCTACCTCTCCTCGATCGAGAGTAGGCGTAGTCCCGCATGATGACCCTTGAGCCCGTGACGTCACACGGTCCCATGTCGTCGATAAGCCGTTACATCCGCGTCCTAACTGCGCAGACGCAGGGTTAGGGAAATGTACGAAATATACGAGTAGTGTTTTGTGAAATGTGAGTGCGTGTGGTGATTTTATCGGGTTTACAGTTTTCGTCGAGAATTTTCTCGATATCCATTAGCAGGTGATATGGCTAGAAATGGAGTGACTATAGAGATGGCGATGTTTAGAGAAAAAGATGAAAAATACATGTTGTGCTGACCACAAATAAAGTGGGATAAAGGGGAGGAGAATAATGAAGATAATCTAATACCTTTAAACGAGCAATTCTTGTATATATATTTGTATATAATCTGAATCTCGGAAACGGCTCCAAAGGTTTTCATGAAATTTAGTATGCAGAGGTTTCGGGGGCGATAAATCGATCTAGCTAGATTTCATTATTAGAAAACAACAAAAAAAAAAAAAAACCGAGCAAAGCTTGGTCATCCAGATATTGGTCTATTAACAGACAAAAAACGGCAACTTGTAACTTAGCTTACGAAATCCAGGTTATTTTAGAAAGAAACTTCAAATCTCATGAGAATAGTCACTTCTCCTTGCACAGTTGCTCAGATAGGTTTCGGGGAGAACCCTTTACTCTCCCCAGAGATGTGCCATAGCAAGCGCTGCACAGAGGGGGTGCCGGATTGGTCTTTTGAGAGGTAACGGTGCCCCTTCCATGTGCAGATGGTGACCACCGGGGTGGTTTTAGTGAGGTAAAAATCCCACACTCCCCGGTTTTATCCTCAAAGCCCGGGCGCCTTTTGAAGGTTTCCCCCGAAAACAAAAAAAAAAAAAAGGTTGGCCTGCGTGCACCGCTCTTGACCGCAACATGGCTTTGCGTTCAAATAATATAATATCCTTTACCTCAGCCACCAGCATCTTTCTTTGAACATGTGACGCTATTGAATTATAGAAACCTGTTGTAAGCACTGAACCCTCATTAAAGTTTCTCGCATTGTGTCGCTATCGTCACGCTGCCGCGCCGCGCCGCGCCGCCCCGTCTCGCTGACGTCGCTGACTTGACACGATAACGTCGCGGCTAACTGTGCGCGCACGCAGGGTTGAGGTATGTTTAGCGCTACTTTAACTTTTACACATAACTTATTAAATATTAATGTAAAGTTTCGGTGTCTCCGTATTCATGTTTTGATAGTATGAAAAACCGTAAGAAAGGACATTGTTCGGCGTCCATACATCATTTGCCTAAGAACTAACAGACACGTGAATTTACTTTCTGTGCTCTAAATAATGCATATATTCGTTTGAATCTAAATTAAAGTCACGGACACTGCTGAGAATTGTAAAAAATCTAAGACACTTTCGGATTTTGGGGTTATAATTAGGCCAATAGAAACATAATATTAACTTAGCGTTTATTAGTCAAAACACATTGAATTTTATCTTCAAACGTTTCATTACATATTTATTGAACAATCAGAGTAGTCAGAACCATTCTTTCTATATGTATACTAATTTATTTGTAATAAGTAGATAATATATAAATGTACTCTGAGTCACAAAATTGACATTTTACTATCAAATGTCAAAGTGTCATCTGTCAATTCATCGATTGTCAGTGTTGCTCGTTTCATACAGCGCTTTCAATCGCTTTATTCTGATTGTAAATAAAAACCTTATTCATAGATCAAGCGCTGAGAGAGCCTTTTCAAAACGTCAAATTGAAACAAAAAATGATGGCGCTGGGGAATAAGACCGAAGTGAATTACGTTTAGGGTTCCGTACCTCAAAAGGAAAAAACGGAACCCTAATAGGAGCACTCGTGTGTCTGTCTGTCTGCCCGTTTGTCCGTCTGTCACAGCTAATTTACTCCGAATCTAATGAACCGATTAAGTTGAAATTTGGTACATATATGTATTTCTGTGACCAAAACACGGACGTGTAACGTAAATAAATGAATTTTGAATATGGGGTCACGTATGACACGTGTGACATATCAAATGAAAGGGCTTGTTACGAGGATCTCAAATATATTTTTTTATACCTTTAAAATAAATACATTTAAAGATATTGAAGAGAATAGATGGAAATTGACCATTCCCCTTTATCTCTGAAACTACTGAGATTAATTAAAAAAAAAAATACAGAGAATGGTTCTTCACTCATAATTTACAGGAAGACCTATAACAAATCTATGGTTTTAAAATAACATGGTGAACCTATCAATATTGTGCCTACAAACTTATATTTGCAGTTGGAATGTATGGGAGAACATGTATTTCAACTACAATGTTAAGTTTGTATTTGGGATAAATTCATCCCAACTACGGAATCCTTCATTGTGCGTAGTCCGACTCGCACTTGGCCGGTTGATTTTAATGTTTTCGAAAATAAGAAATGTCCGTTCTATTGTAATAAGTGTAACGTAAATTGTAAACAAAACTAGTAATTATTGTAAAGGTTTCATACGAGTTGATTCATAGGTCATTTTTAACAATGCCCTTTAAATGCCTGGCATGGCGTCTGATGTAAGCTTAAGGCGATTCGCACACTGCATCGCATTACGCAGCGTGGTGCGAGGCGGCCATAGACAACAATCTGCGCGCGCAGATTGTGTTTTCTATACAAACTGGTATAATGTTAAATGTGCTGCCCCGCGCTACGCTGCGTGATGCGGTGCAGTATGTGAATCGCCGTAGATATCCCTCTTGTCCTGCAGTATTTGTAATTCAGTCGAATCCGGCTCTAGGCTGGAGGTATACTAACTTCGTATTATGAGTGTCAGCAAAAGATAGTCGAATTAATTCTTGAAATTTCAGGGCTACTGAAAATAATGCACACTGGACTTCGCGAATCGGGTCGAAACCTGTGTTGGTCCTTTTACTTTTCATGTTAAATTCCATGTAAATAAACTGGTCTTAAGTTTATCGCTGGAAAAAGAATAATTTGAATGAACTTATTATATCCGTATACTGTACCTACCTATAGTAGGTATAAGTACTGCATGTGTGTCGTTAAAGCTCCTGCAGACCAGCGCGATATCGCGGACGCTACAAGCAGCGCGACCATCGTAGCACCCGCGATATCGCGCCAGTTTGCACTAGCCTTTAATCGTTATCGGTCGTCACGTGGTCGTCTCGCTGAATGACGTAACGCGATAGCGTCTACAGTTCGACGGTGGACCCCTAACTATGCGCACACGCAACTTTGGTATATTTCGTATTTATTGATCGAGGAGATTGTTGTGTGTGATCTATGTTGTTTTGGTAACTTTGTGTGCGGTTTACTTGATTTAGCCACCGGTTCCTGAAACCAACCAATGACAAAATCACATAGAATTTTCCAAAATTCTATGTGATTTTGGCATTGGTTGGCCGAAAAATCATTTTGCTATAAAGTTGCATTTTGAATTTGAGGCTTTCTGAAATATACAGCACAAATTTAAATAGATCTCTATAATAGAATTCTATAATAGATCATTTTTTTTATTCCGTCGCGTTATGTCAGAAATTATCTCACGTAGAATTACTATCGTGATAAAAAGTCTAAGTCATGGTCTACCCGTGTGTGCCAAATTTCATCGAAATCCGTTTAGCCAAACAGAGTTAGTTTCACATATTTATAATATTAGTTTGGATTTGTGCCACTTTTATAAACCATAATTTCATTAATGAAATATGTACATTGTATCTCCTTCAATGTGACATAGTAAGTAAATGTGTAACATGTCCAATATTTTCCTCGATACTGCACTCGAACTCTGCTCACCCCATTAGCACAGGCGTGAACATAAAATGAGATGGTAGATGACACCATCAGAACGGTACAGGGACCCGAAGTGCAGGCATTCGACCTTTCGGTCGTGGGTTGTAATACCTTTACTGCCTGATCGATACTTAATCTAAAACGACCATATTTAGTCCATAATGGCGTCTTTTACAATCAAGTTTATGTTAGTAAAGCTAGATAATGTTATGAGAAAATAAGCTTTGTTCTTCTAAAGGTCGGTTTATACGTCTCCAGTCTTTAGCAGAGTCAGGTCTCGAGTTCGAAACCAAGGCACACCTTTGACTTTTCGGATTCATGTGCGTATTGTAAAATTATCACTTGCTTCAAAAACGGTGAAAGAAAACATCTTGAGGAAACCGGCATGCCTGGGAGATTTCTCGACGGCATCTGAAGCCAAGTCACAGGCTCATTGACGATTTTTATTCTGCTCGACGGTTTTAAAATTCACCACCACGGACACCAGGTTAGTCACTAACCCCACGAAGCAGAGTCAGTTCAACTGAAGCCGCTCGACTTATAACTTTACTTAATTGTATTTTCACACGATTTCAGTAATTAAATTGTAATCATAAGAAGCATAACTTATAGTAAAGATTGTGAGCATTATGCTGCGCTAATTAAGGCAAAAAAGAGCACATAAGATTATGAAGTAGTATACCTATTTTATATACTAACATATTCATCCAACTTCTTTCTCCGAAAATGTCTCGAGAATTAATAATCTATAGGTACAATGATTAGTTTTCTTATCCACCAGCATTTTGTAAAAAACCTATTTTCCATGTCACAATGTATGTTTGTTTGTGAACAAACGTTGTCACGAAGCTTCTTCTTCGAATTTTTAATAACTTAGTTGCATTACCAGTAAAGCTTTCAACGCATTTATTGGAAAACGTTCTGAATGTTGTGAATCATAATAATAATATGTCGATATCATTATAATATACGTATATTTACGTAACTTATTGGTTAAAAAAACAAGTTTACTGGTATGCGATCTTATAAGAATGATTCTCAGGTTGACTTAATGACCATTTAGAAAAGTAACTTGGATTTTGGAGATTTATTAAAAGAAAACAGTACCTAAGGAAAGAGAAAAACATTTTCTAAAAAATTGCCATACAATTATTTCAAAACATTAATTTCTGCTGGATAAGGTGCCTCATTAAATTCACAATAAATATAACTGTTAATAACTAACTGTTTTCTCCAGAGATCGAATTCGCGATCTTGTAGCCCAAAAGGGATTCTCCTAGCCACTATATCTATCGTGACAATTTACATTTAGCTGTACCAATCAGAAACGGTGCAACAATTTTATTTATTTAACCATTTTTTTTAAATTTATTTATTTAACCATTTATGCACACACATATAAACAGACAAGAAGAAACGAACAGAAAAATACGTACAAAGACAATGCTTATTTCTAAAGAAATCTCTTCCAGCATACCTGCGACAGGAAATTATAAAAAATGAGATGTAGACAACGTGTGTAACCGTAGAAGATAAAACAAAAACATAAATCAAAGAAGAAAAACAAAAATACAATTACTATTTACACAAACTACTTACAATATAAGAATATACTTACATACATACTTCTAAAATAAATATCACTACAATATATACAATTATAATGTGATTTAAAATAACTATGCAACTATGACGAAGTGGAAAGATAGTGTTCTTTCATTCTTCGTTTAAATGCTTCAACAGTACGACAGTCCCTAATGTCAGGCGGAAGTGAATTCCACAACCGAACCGCGTCCACAGTGAAGGTGTAGGAATAGAAGTCCGTTGTTTTAATAGTTTTAAATATTGTTATTATTATTGACCAATTTATATTGTTTTTTTTGTTGTATTTTGGGTATGAACGGCTTTTATTATTATTATTCAAAGGTCTTTGACACATCTCGGGACCCTGGGGTCCTGGACCTTTGGAAGGCGTACGAGGGGCCGAAGCCAACTCGCAGAGACCCGTTAGACGTTTTTAATTAAATGAGGCACCAACCTACGATTATCCCTGTTCGCGCAATGCTAGTGCACCCAAGGACAACCCCCGGCTGGTGCAGGACTATTGCAGGATATGGAAACAAAGATATTTGATTATGGGTTTGGGTGGCTAGTGAACTGGTTATCTAGAACTATGAAAAGACTATGATCCCTGCCTGACCAATATTTTATATTAAATACATAGGTAAAATGGCAGGGGGTGACTTGCACACTCAATAATGGCCCCCCAAAAACTTAAGCTTAAGCGTCGCTAGCACAAAGTTTCGTAGCGACAAGGGGGCAATATGTTCTGAAGGTATTCCATGGCTATCAGAACAATCCCGGAAGTACGGTCAAGATCCCTACCAGCATCTTACTGGAATACTTCCTTCCTCCGAGCACGTTTGCTCTTGCGAATCTCCACTCGAGCCAGCCAATTAAGGCAAAAATGAAGTCAGAGCTCAGTTCCTCGTCAGTGTTCACTCCAGCCAGCCAATAAAGGCAAGCCGGAGGTGAGGAACAGGACGTTTCCCGGGAGATAGGGTCCGTGGGGTCGCTACTGCCCAATAGCTCGCCACATGCTGCCCTGTGGATTTCTGTATCTCTCTTGATCTGGCACCTCATCCCAGATCTGTTCCGGCAAAGTAAACTACCGGCACAGGCCTAGAGTTCGAAGCGGGCAATCCCCACCACGTCGTCAACGTAGAGATACGGCGTCGGGGCGTAGAGATACGGCGGTGGGGTTATTATTATTTACAAATTGCCTTGTTGCCTCGTTGAGCATGACCTCAGCAGAAGCGCTTGTGACCTCAGGGGCACAAGCGCTTCTGTTGAGGAAATCAAACCCAAGTTTGATTTCCACGTCAGGCAAACTGTCATTGGGATTTTCTAACAGGAATTTGTGCCCAGTTAATGGCAATAGGCTCGCCCCCTATTACATGGGACTTGAACATAACTGGCGAAATGTGGGTGTACTACAGGTACACATCTGCCCAAATCTTCGGGGAATACGGGCATGAAATTTATGTTTATGCTATTTACAAATTCTTAGCATAACTTGAATCAATAAAAAATAAGCCCCAACTCGACCTTAAGTCCACAATCCCTATAAAATAACGGTCTCACAACCATTCCGATTCGATCCGATCTATATTAGCATAAACTATAAAATAATAACGTTATATTATTATTTATTACTCAATCTCGTTTTAATAATTAAGCTTTGACATCGCTACGTTAGTTGCTCAACTTTATATTGTAATTAAACAGTTTTATCTGGTCGTAATATGTGAGAGGTTTATTTTATTAAAACGAAAATATTTGCTGAAATGGACTAAGTAGTTTATTTTATTGCAAATAGGGCCATAATTTTAATGAGAAATAATATTTTATGGGTGCATGTGTGTAGTTGACATGTTTTCTTAAATAGAATAGCTCTCATTTCTCAAGATATATTTGAGAAAGAGAATTATAATAGAGGCAATTGTACGCAGTTATTATTTGGTAAATTACTTTGGAAAGTAGATAGGCATTTGTGAAGCTTATGGAGACTTAAATAGTATTAACATTTTTCAATTTCAAATAGCCTTTATCAGCAATCTTAAAACTAGGGTTACAATTATCTAAATTAAAGGTTTTCACATCAGAATTCTCCAGATCTGCTTTGCTCTTTAGCATAGGCCTCTCACAGGCTTTTCCATAGCTAACGATCGTGAGTTTTTTTCCTTCATGTCCGCAGTAGTTTTCAAGTTGTCTTCCCATCTTTGAAATGGTCTTCCTCTTTTCTTCACTGGGATACCATTCTGTTACTTCTCTAGCCACTCTTTCATTTTTACCCCTGATGACATGACCTGCCTTAATCCTTAAGTAAAGGAGCCAATGAACCATTTCAAATAATATTACTTAAGGCTCCGTGCAGGAAAAAAATTTTTTATTTTATTTTTTATTACCCTTTTTTTTAAATTACTTATCTAATTATGATAAAGCTTGAAATAATTTAAAGATTAAGTCTGTCTGAACATAGACTATAAAAGTACAGTTTTCGTGGTGCTTAATAATTCGTGTCAGTCACAGCATCTGTTAACAGTTGCATCACTTTTGCACTTTCGAAAATATAGTATATTTCGCCTTTGATTTTCCTAATAAAGATATTTTATCTCAAGGATGAAGAAGACTAATGTGTGATTTTTAAATTACTTGATATGCTTTGCTAAATAATAGGAAAAAATACATTTCAGATTGGGTTTAAAAAAAAGGTATTTTCAACATAATTTTTCTACTAGGTATATTTTGTATGGAAGTTGAAAAAAGTGGTTCAGCCGCATGCCATGACCATATATTGATGTTGATGATATTTTTAATTTTCAAAATCATGAAGTTTCTCGTAACAAAATGATCAAACGTCAGTATCGCGTAATTTTTCGGAAACCTTGTTGCGAATGTTAGTGATTTTCCATGAATACTTAATTTATTTGTAAAATCCCTTTCAGACACATGCAAAACAAAGAACTCGAGTTTTAAAATCACAATTAGTTTTGTTTAAATTCTTTTTCCCTTTCACACAACCAATGAACAAAATTAATCAAGATGAGTCGATTTCGTGCTTGAAGCCAAGCCAAGTTTTAATTAAGTAAATAACAATGTTAAACGGTTCAACCAAATTGATGCTCTTGACTAATTGAAAAGGAAATGCACAGAAATGCAGGGTATTGACAAAAATTTATGATTCTGTTTTATTTTGATACAGTTCAATTTTGTTATTTCACCCAAATTCAGAAATATTTGCGAACCATTTAACGTCGGTGTGTGTGTGTGTGTGTGTGTATGGGGGGGTGTGTGTGTGTAATGTGTACCGTGTAGCGTGCCATGTATTACCTTAATTATTCAAAAGAGTGAAAGTTTTTACTACTTTTTAACGGAATTCTTCAAAAACTAGCGAAATATGACTGTACTCTGCCCACCCCTTCGGAGAAAAAGACGTGATGTTATTTTATGTTCTTAAAAAAGGAGTAGTTCCTGAATACGTACCTATTTCTCATTATTACTTACCAATTTCGTGGTATAGTGAGTCAAACCACATGAAAAGCCAAAAACTCACTAATAACAGCTGCTTTTTAGGGTTCCATACCCGAAGAGTGCCAAACGGAACCCTATTACTAAGCCTCCGCGTCCATCCGTCCGTCCGTCTGTCTGTCAGCTGGCTGTATAATGAACCGTAATAGGTAGACAGTTGAAATTTTCACAGATTGTGTATTTCTATAGCCGTTATTACAACAAATATTAAAAATTAAATATAGTTGAAGTTGTCGTCATTTAAGAGGATCCCCATTACAAGATACGTGTTTTTTTTTTGGCGTTTTTTGCTCGATTTTAATACGGTGCGGAACCTTTCGTGTGCGAGTCCGACTCGCACTTGGCTGGTTTTGAAATTGTTCAGCTAGTTTAAATATTTAACAGTACACACACATAAAATATGTAAATTATGTTCTTTAAATCGTATTGCAAATATCCGTAGATGTTTGGAACTATTTTAACCGGTTGCAAACATTGCGAGGCGGCACCACAAACATTGCGAGGCGGCGCCACAAACATTGCGAGGCGGCACCACAAAGCGCATTAATAATGTATCAGTACTCATAAACAACAATAATGTTTGCGGAGTCTTCATTATTAATATTCATTACTCTTATTTTAGCCTCGAGGATGAACGAATAAAGGCTCCTACAAACAGGCATGACACGCGACGCGACACAAAGGTACGTCGCGTCGCGCGACGAGCGGTGTCTTTGTGTCGCGTCGCTTGTCGCGCCTGTTTGTAGGAGCCTTAAAGCATGGTTGTATGACAACCACCGGTTGAGACAAGGGGTAATGAGGAATGGCAATGTTGCTTTTGTCCTGAGCTCGATTCCTAGGTCGAGCAAAGTATTATTGGGTTTTCCATCTAAAATTTCTCAGTAGCAGCCCGGAGTTTGCGTTTGTGCCCGGTTGATGGCAATAGGCTCGCCTTCTACTACATGGGAATTAGACATAACTGGCGAAATTTGTGTGTAGTATAATATGTAGATAGGTGAAAGTGAACAACATTTTCCATGGCTCCAATATCGTAATCCTAAAAAAAAATATCAGTTCCATGTTCCATACTGGGTGGTAATAAACAATTTCATTACATCCACGCAAAAACTGTTACCATGGATTCAGTACATGATTCTAAACCCTCTGCATTGAAATTTTTCGTCGGTTATTTTTTTTTAAATCAGCTATTCCATACATTGGAACAGTTTTCACGTCGATGAAATGAAATTGTTTATTCTGTAAATAGGATATCGGAATCACTTTACACGTCATATTAAAAAAAAAAAAAAAAATAAGTTAGTTGAGTTCGGCGTTTCCTATCTGACTACTCTGAAACGAAGAAAGGCTCTGAAGAAATGGCGAAACAAACTCAGAGTTCACAGACTCTTTTATTTAAAGTCCAGACATAATCTTGGTCAAGCCATATGAGGACCATGTAGATTAGTGTTGAAATGGTCTTTTGAGGAAAGAACCACACAGATTGAGTGGACCTGTCCATCCCTGCCACCCCTGTATATTTGGGTCGAGTAATTTGGGTATTTACTTGTCACAGCGATGCCATAGAGTACCACAGACACTACAGGCATAGATAAGAAACTGTTGTTACGTCGGGTGCTGACACACGGATTACAACAATTTTATTAAATACATATTTTATTTTAATATGTTAACTCACTTATCTATTTTTAATTTATTTTGTTTATTTCTGTATCTATCAGTGACATCAGTGCGGGCCCTATCAGCATTTTTGGCCTCGTACAGGACTTTCTGCTTTCATGTTACTCTGAATTTTATTTTATTTTTTATTTTGTTTAGTTGTTTTAGATAAGTTTTATTTGTGATCTGTTTTGTCTTTAGTAGTTGCAGTTTTGTATGGGACAGTTGATCTTTTTTTCTCAATTACATTGTTGGTCCTATGAAGAAAGTTATTCAGTTTGACTCTCTGTACCAAGTCGTTAAAGGAGATGTTCCAGAAATGTATGGAGCCTGGGCCAGCTCTGTGTACACTATATGTGAATATGGCTATACAATATAGTAACCGATTTTTTATGTTAATTTGATATAATATTACTTCGTTTAATTGTACATTAAAATTATCTCTGTCAAGGAAAGTAACACTACGTAAATATGGTGGATCAGCAATATGCGAATTATGTCATTTTGACAATGACATTTGACATTTGATTGATCTTATGTAATGAGTGATGACTGACAGCGATAAAATAACAACATACGATTTCAGAAAATACTCCAGTTTCGTTATAATTATAATAACATAGGACTACAGGATATTCTACTCAATTGCGGCAGCACCTAATATTACCTATTCGAGCAGCTAGAGATTGGTTAAATCGGTGTCAAGAGCAAGAAACGAATGCTTGAACGTTATTTTGCAAAACAGTCCTGCTACTTCATTTTTTAGTGCCTATCAGTACAATCTGGACCTCGATCATTCGTAGAAGAGCAGTGACCTGTGCAAAACCTAGCAAGTTATTTTTAAAGTAGTTAACTATTTCTATCACACAGTTACAGCTGGGAAGAAACCCCAACTATTTTTAGGCAGCAAGTACATATTTTTCAAACAAGTTCTATGTTATTTAGTTCCTAGTATTAGCGAAATTAAGGCAATCTGTTTATTGGAGCGGCGAAGCCCTGCGGAGCGGAGACTTGTGCCAATATTAACCAATAGAATCTTAACTGCACACATATGCACATCTCCGTTTCAAAGGGGTTCTCCACTTCAGTGAACAGGCAGCCTAAGTGGATGAGCAATGAGAGGTATGTAAATAAAACAAATTGTTGTGACTTATGATTTTATTAATTTTCCACATCATCTCTTATTAATATTCGATCCAGGAATTATCCCTGTGCTTTTATGCTCTCTTGGTACCGAGCCCAACCCAAATGCCACACAATGGTCATTGTGTGAGCACAGCAAGAAACCCACTTTTTATTAAGTATTCCGGCACTTTATTTCGTTCTACTTTGTTACAAGCCGACACAAAACAATGAGCACTTGTACACACAAGAAGTAGTATCATAGTGTATATCATAAAATCATCAAGTGTTATTGATGCACTTGGTGGCTGGATATGAAGTTGTAGCACAACTTCTTCCTTCATTTCTATAATTTCCTGTGCATGTGTCCAGCAGTGGAACAAAGAAGCATATGCTCTGGTAACTGAAACAATACAAGAAAACAATTTACTTACAGGGGCAACAAAAAGATTATAGTTACATTGTGAAAAAGTAAATTAGCACTGATAGGTGAGGCTTAGCTCTAAGATTTACAATGACTAATAGTCACTGATTAGAGTTTACCAAGTGCATAGTGATATTACTTTTATATATATATATATATATATATATATTTATATTTTATCGTTTATTAATTAAGGAACAAAACAAAATATAAACAGAAACATCACAAATACCTCAATAGGTTTGTCCGGGTGTATAAAGCAGTTAAAAAAATTTAAAAATTATAACCTCTTTGAGTTAAATTCTTGCTGCAACTTCTGCTCTAAGTTGGCGTTCAGTGTAGCAATATTCTACACATAGTATTGGTGAAGGTCAGATGGGCCTGGAGTTTGCCAGTTATCCTCATTCCTTGTAGCATGCTCCACATGTCTACGTGCTGCTACCCAACAACTAAAGCAAACCAGTCTTGCTGGAATCTGAATGAAACAAAGTAATACATTATGTATCGGGTATTTACAGAATTATTTAATAAAACAAAATAAGTAAGTTGTTAATGTTACCTCTCTTCGATACATTAATTCTGTTGTTCAGGTCCTTCAGGTATGAAGTGTCTGCGTGTTTGAGCAAGAAACCGACAACACCATACACATGTATTCATATTAATAGCAGTGTGCTGCTATGATGTTTGATGTTGAATTGTACGCTGAGTTTGTACCCAACAAGCAGAACATACTAAGCTAGCCTCGGGTATCTAAAACAAAAATATAAAAGAGATATAATAAAATATATAGGTATTAGGTACTATAATAATAATAAGTAGACTAAATAGTAATTAACGTTGACTGCCTCGTCGGTCTAATAGTTATTAGCGTTGACTGCCTCGTCGGTTTAATATTTACTTGTGTTGACTACCTCGTCGGTCTAATAATTAAAAGCGTTGACTGCCTCGTCGGTCTTGTAGTTATTAACGTTGACTGCCTCGTCGGTGTAGCAGTAATTAGCGCTGACTGCCTCGTAGGTCTAGTTGCTATTAGCGTTAACTGCTTCGTCGGTCTAGTAAATGTTACCGTTGACTGCCTTGTCGGTCTAATAGTTACTAGCATTGACTGCCTCGTTGGTCTAATAGTTACTATCGTTGACTGTCTCGTTGGTATAATAGTTAGTTGCGTTGACTGCCTCGTTGGTCTAATAGTTACAAGCGTTGACTGCCTCATCGGTCTAATAGTTAAGAGCGTTGACTGCCTCGTTGGTCTAATAGTTAATAGCGTTGACTGCCTCGTCAGTGTAGTAGTAATTAGCGTTGACTGCCTCGTCAGTCAAGCAGTAATTAGCGTTGAGTGCCTCTTTGGTCTAATAGTTACTAGCGTTGACTGCCTCGTTGGTCTAATAGTTACTAGCGTTGACTGCCTCGTTTTTATAATAGTTTGTTGCGTTGACTGTCTCGTCGGTCTAATAGTTACAAGCGTTGACTGCCCCATCGGTCTAATAGTTAAGAGCGTTGACTGCCTCGTCGGTCTAATAATTAGTTGTGTTGACTGCCTCGTCGGTCTTATAGTTACAAGCGTTGACTGCCTCATCGGTCTAATAGTTAAGAGCGTTGAGTGCCTCGTTGGTCTAATAGTTAATAGCGTTGACTGCCTCGTCAGTGTAGTAGTAATTAGCGTTGACAGCCTCGTCAGTCAAGCAGTAATTAGAGTTGACTGCCTCTTTGGTCTAATAGTTACTAGCGTTGACTGCCTCGTTGGTCTAATAGTTACTAGCGTTGACTGCCTCGTTTTTATAATAGTTTGTTGCGTTGACTGTCTCGTCGGTCTAATAGTTACAAGCGTTGACTGCCCCATCGGTCTAATAGTTAAGAGCGTTGACTGCCTCGTCGGTCTAATAATTAGTTGCGTTGACTGTCTCGTCGGTCTTATAGTTACAAGCGTTGACTGCCTCATCGGTCTAATAGTTAAGAGCATTGACTGCCTCGTTGGTCTAATAGTTACAAGCGTTGACTGCCTCATCGATCTAATAGTTAAAAGCGTTGACTGCCTCGTTGGTCTAATAGTAACTATCGTTGACTGCCTCGTTGGTATAATAGTTAGTTGCGTTGACTGCCTCGTTGGTCTAATAGTTACAAGCGTTGACTGCCTCATCGATCTAATAGTTAAAAGCGTTGACTGCCTCGTCGGTCTAATAGTTACTAGCGTTGACTGCCTCGTTGGTCTAATAGTTATTAGCGTTGACTGCCTCGTTGGTATAATAGTTAATAGCGGTGACTGCCTCATCGGTCTAATAGTTAAGAGCGTTGACTGCCTCGTTGGTCTAATAGTTAATAGCGTTGACTTCCTCGTCGGTCTAGCAGTTACTAGCGTTGGTCGCCATGTCGGTCTAGCAGTAATAAGCGTTGACTGCCTCGTTGGTGTAATAGTTAGTTGCGTTGACTTCCGCGTCGGTGAAGTAGTAATTAGCGTTGGCTGCCACACTGGTCTTGTAGTTATTGACTGCCTCGTCGGTCTAGCAGTTATTAGCGTTGACTGCCTCGTCGGTCTAATAGTTACTAGCGTTGACTGCCTCGTTGGTTTAATAGTTACTAGCGTTGACTGCCTCGTTGGTATAAAAGTTAATAGCGGTGACTGCCTCATCGGTCTAATAGTTAATAGCGTTGACTTCCTCGTCGGTCTAGCAGTTACTAGCGTTGGTCGCCATGTCGGTCTAGCAGTAATAAGCGTTGACTGCCTCGTTGGTCTAATAGTTACAAGCATTGACTGCCTCATCGGTCTAATAGTTAAAAGCGTTGACTGCCTCGTTGGTCTAATAGTAACTATGGTTGACTGCCTCGTTGGTATAATAGTTAGTTGCGTTGACTGCCTCGTTGGTCTAATAGTTACAAGCGTTGACTGCCTCATCGATCTAATAGTTAAAAGCGTTGACTGCCTCGTTGGTCTAATAGTAACTATCGTTGACTGCCTCGTTGGTATAATAGTTAGTTGCGTTGACTGCCTCGTTGGTCTAGCAGTTACAAGCGTTGACTGCCTCATCGATCTAATAGTTAAAAGCGTTGACTGCCTCGTCGGTCTAATAGTTACTAGCGTTGACTGCCTCGTTGGTCTTATAGTTACTAGCGTTGACTGCCTCGTTGGTCTAATAGTAAATAGCGTTGACTGCCTCGTCGGTCTCACAGTTACTAGCGTTGGCCGCCTCGTCGGTCTAGCAGTTACTAGCGTTGATTGCCTCGTCGGTCGAGCTGTTACTAGCGTTGGCCGCCTCGTCGGTCTAGCAGTACTAGTTACAAGCGTTGACTGCCTCGTTGGTATAATAGTTAATAGCGGTGACTGCCTCATCGGTCTAATAGTTAAAAACGTTGACTGCCTCGTCGGTCTAGCAGTTATTAGCGTTGACTGCCTCGTCGGTCTAATAGTAACTAGCGTTGACTGCCTCGTGGGTATAAAAGTTAATAGCGTTGACTGCCTCGTTGGTCTAATAGTAAATAGCGTTGACTGCCTCGTCGGTCTCACAGTTACTAGCGTTGGCCGCCTCGTCGGTCTAGCAGTTACTAGTGTTGATTGCCTCGTCGGTCGAGCTGTTACTAGCGTTGGCCGCCTCGTCGGTCTAGCAGTACTAGTTACAAGCGTTGACTGCCTCGTTGGTATAATAGTTAATAGCGGTGACTGCCTCATCGGTCTAATAGTTAAAAGCGTTGACTGCCTCGTCGGTCTAGCAGTTATTAGCGTTGACTGCCTCGTCGGTCTAATAGTTACTAGCGTTGACTGCCTCGTTGGTCTAATAGTTACTAGCGTTGACTGCCTCGTTGGTATAATAGTTAATAGCGGTGACTGCCTCATCGGTCTAATAGTTAATAGCGTTGACTTCCTCGTCGGTCTAGCAGTTACTAGCGTTGGTCGCCATGTCGGTCTAGCAGTAATAAGCGTTGACTGCCTCGTTGGTGTAATAGTTAGTTGCGTTGACTTCCGCGTCGGTGTAGTAGTAATTAGCGTTGGCTGCCACACTGGTCTTGTAGTTATTGACGTTGACTGCCTCGTCGGTCTTGCAGTTATTAGCGTTGACTGCCTCGTCGGTCTAATAGTTACTAGCGTTGAACACCTCGTCGGTCTAGCAGTTATAAGCGTTGACTGCCTCGTCGGTCTAGCTGTTACTAGCGTTGACTGCCTCGTCGGTCTAATAGTTACTAGCGTTGACTGCCTCGTTGGTCTAATAGTTACTATCGTTGACTGCCTCGTTGGTATGATAGTAAGTTGCGTTGACTGCCTCGTTGGTCTAATAGTTACAAGCGTTGAATGCCCCATCGGTCTAATAGTTAAGAGCGTTGACTGCCTCGTCGGTCTAATAATTAGTTGCGTTGACTGTCTCGTCGGTCTTATAGTTACAAGCGTTGACTGCCTCATCGGTCTAATAGTTAAGAGCATTGACTGCCTCGTTGGTCTAATAGTTACAAGCGTTGACTGCCTCATCGATCTAATAGTTAAAAGCGTTGACTGCCTCGTTGGTCTAATAGTAACTATCGTTGACTGCCTCGTTGGTATAATAGTTAGTTGCGTTGACTGCCTCGTTGGTCTAATAGTTACAAGCGTTGACTGCCTCATCGATCTAATAGTTAAAAGCGTTGACTGCCTCGTCGGTCTAATAGTTACTAGCGTTGACTGCCTCGTTGGTCTAATAGTTATTAGCGTTGACTGCCTCGTTGGTATAATAGTTAATAGTGGTGACTGCCTCATCGGTCTAATAGTTAAGAGCGTTGACTGCCTCGTTGGTCTAATAGTTAATAGCGTTGACTTCCTCGTCGGTCTAGCAGTTACTAGCGTTGGTCGCCATGTCGGTCTAGCAGTAATAAGCGTTGACTGCCTCGTTGGTGTAATAGTTAGTTGCGTTGACTTCCGCGTCGGTGAAGTAGTAATTAGCGTTGGCTGCCACACTGGTCTTGTAGTTATTGACTGCCTCGTCGGTCTAGCAGTTATTAGCGTTGACTGCCTCGTCGGTCTAATAGTTACTAGCGTTGACTGCCTCGTTGGTCTAATAGTTACTAGCGTTGACTGCCTCGTTGGTATAAAAGTTAATAGCGGTGACTGCCTCATCGGTCTAATAGTTAATAGCGTTGACTTCCTCGTCGGTCTAGCAGTTACTAGCGTTGGTCGCCATGTCGGTCTAGCAGTAATAAGCGTTGACTGCCTCGTTGGTCTAATAGTTACAAGCATTGACTGCCTCATCGGTCTAATAGTTAAAAGCGTTGACTGCCTCGTTGGTCTAATAGTAACTATGGTTGACTGCCTCGTTGGTATAATAGTTAGTTGCGTTGACTGCCTCGTTGGTCTAATAGTTACAAGCGTTGACTGCCTCATCGATCTAATAGTTAAAAGCGTTGACTGCCTCGTTGGTCTAATAGTAACTATCGTTGACTGCCTCGTTGGTATAATAGTTAGTTGCGTTGACTGCCTCGTTGGTCTAGCAGTTACAAGCGTTGACTGCCTCATCGTTCTAATAGTTAAAAGCGTTGACTGCCTCGTCGGTCTAATAGTTACTAGCGTTGACTGCCTCGTTGGTCTTATAGTTACTAGCGTTGACTGCCTCGTTGGTCTAATAGTAAAGAGCGTTGACTGCCTCGTCGGTCTCACAGTTACTAGCGTTGGCCGCCTCGTCGGTCTAGCAGTTACTAGCGTTGATTGCCTCATCGGTCGAGCTGTTACTAGCGTTGGCCGCCTCGTCGGTCTAGCAGTACTAGTTACAAGCGTTGACTGCCTCGTTGGTATAATAGTTAATAGCGGTGACTGCCTCATCGGTCTAATAGTTAAAAACGTTGACTGCCTCGTCGGTCTAGCAGTTATTAGCGTTGACTGCCTCGTCGGTCTAATAGTAACTAGCGTTGACTGCCTCGTGGGTATAAAAGTTAATAGCGTTGACTGCCTCGTTGGTCTAATAGTAAATAGCGTTGACTGCCTCGTCGGTCTCACAGTTACTAGCGTTGGCCGCCTCGTCGGTCTAGCAGTTACTAGTGTTGATTGCCTCGTCGGTCGAGCTGTTACTAGCGTTGGCCGCCTCGTCGGTCTAGCAGTACTAGTTACAAGCGTTGACTGCCTCGTTGGTATAATAGTTAATAGCGGTGACTGCCTCATCGGTCTAATAGTTAAAAGCGTTGACTGCCTCGTCGGTCTAGCAGTTATTAGCGTTGACTGCCTCGTCGGTCTAATAGTTACTAGCGTTGACTGCCTCGTTGGTCTAATAGTTACTAGCGTTGACTGCCTCGTTGGTATAATAGTTAATAGCGGTGACTGCCTCATCGGTCTAATAGTTAATAGCGTTGACTTCCTCGTCGGTCTAGCAGTTACTAGCGTTGGTCGCCATGTCGGTCTAGCAGTAATAAGCGTTGACTGCCTCGTTGGTGTAATAGTTAGTTGCGTTGACTTCCGCGTCGGTGTAGTAGTAATTAGCGTTGGCTGCCACACTGGTCTTGTAGTTATTGACGTTGACTGCCTCGTCGGTCTTGCAGTTATTAGCGTTGACTGCCTCGTCGGTCTAATAGTTACTAGCGTTGAACACCTCGTCGGTCTAGCAGTTATAAGCGTTGACTGCCTCGTCGGTCTAGCTGTTACTAGCGTTGACTGCCTCGTCGGTCTAATAGTTACTAGCGTTGACTGCCTCGTTGGTCTAATAGTTACTATCGTTGACTGCCTCGTTGGTATGATAGTAAGTTGCGTTGACTGCCTCGTTGGTCTAATAGTTACAAGCGTTGACTGCCTCATCGGTCTAATAGTTAAAAGCGTTGACTGCCTCGTTGGTATAATAGTTTGTTGCGTTGATTGTCTCATCAGTCTAATAGTTACTAGCGTTGACTGCCTCGTTGGTCTAATAGTTACTATTGTTAACTGCCTCGTTGGTATGATAGTTAGTTGCGTTGACTGCCTCGTTGGTCTAATAGTTACAAGCATTGACTGCCTCATCGGTCTAATAGTTAAAAGCGTTGACTACCTCGTTGGTCTAATAGTTACAAGCGTTGACTGCCTCATCGGTCTAATAGTTAAAAGCGTTGACTGTCTCGTCGGTCTAATAGTTACTAGCGTTGACTGCCTCGTTGGTCAAATAGTTACAAGCGTTGACTGCCTCATCGGTCTAATAGTTGAGATCGTTGACTGCCTCGTCAGTCTAGCAGTAATAAGCGTTGACTGCCTCGTCGGTCTAATAGTTACTAGCGTTGACTGCCTCGTTGGTATAATAGTTACTATCGTTGACTGCCTCGTTGGTATGTTAGTTAGTTGCGTTGACTGCCTCGTTGGTCTAAAAGTTACAAGCGTTGACTGCCTCATCGGTCTTATAGTTAAAAGCGTTGACTGCCTCGTTGGTCTAATAGTTAATAGCGTTGACTGCCTCGTCAGTCTAGCAGTAATTAGCGTTGACTGCCTCGTCGGTCTAATAGTTACTAGCGTTGACTGCCTCGTTGGTCTAATAGTTACTAGCGTTGACTGCCTCGTCGGTCTAATAGTTACTAGCGTTGACTGCCTCGTTGGTCTAATAGTTACTATCGTTGACTGCCTCGTTGGTATGATAGTAAGTTGCGTTGACTGCCTCGTTGGTCTAATAGTTACAAGCGTTGACTGCCTCATCGGTCTAATAGTTAAAAGCGTTGACTGCCTCGTTGGTATAATAGTTTGTTGCGTTGATTGTCTCATCAGTCTAATAGTTACTAGCGTTGACTGCCTCGTTGGTCTTATAGTTACTATCGTTGACTGCCTCGTTGGTATGATAGTTAGTTGCGTTGACTGCCTCGTTGGTCTAATAGTTACAAGCATTGACTGCCTCATCGGTCTAATAGTTAAAAGCGTTGACTACCTCGTTGGTCTAATAGTTACAAGCGTTGACTGCCTCATCGGTCTAATAGTTAAAAGCGTTGACTGCCTCGTCGGTCTAATAGTTACTAGCGTTGACTGCCTCGTTGGTCTAATAGTTACAAGCGTTGACTGCCTCATCGGTCTAATAGTTGAGATCGTTGACTGCCTCGTCAGTCTAGCAGTAATAAGCGTTGACTGCCTCGTCGGTCTAATAGTTACTAGCGTTGACTGCCTCGTTGGTCTAATAGTAACTATCGTTGACTGCCTCGTTGGTATAATAGTTAGTTGCGTTGACTGCCTCGTTGGTCTAATAGTTACAAGCGTTGACTGCCTCATCGATCTAATAGTTAAAAGCGTTGACTGCCTCGTCGGTCTAATAGTTACTAGCGTTGACTGCCTCGTTGGTCTTATAGTTACTAGCGTTGACTGCCTCGTTGGTCTAATAGTAAATAGTGTTGATTGCCTCGTCGGTCTCACAGTTACTAGCGTTGGCCGCCTCGTCGGTCTAGCAGTTACTAGCGTTGACTGCCTCGACGAAACCCTCCCCCAATCACGCTTCGTGAGCTCAAAATTGCTCTCACAGAGGAATGGGAGAATATTCCCCAAAATCGTATAAGGAACTTGGTGTACAGCATGCCAAATCGCGTAAACGCAGTAATGGAAGTACGAGGAGGCAATACGAAGTATTAAAATTCAAGAAAATCGTAATAAAGTTCAAAAATTTCATGTTTCCTATTTTTGTTTTAAGGAGAGATCAGCACCTTTTTTCTTTATGTAATTTTGTGTTAATAAAATGTATGGTGACTCATATTTTTTTTACTTTCATTTAAGGAGTATTACATTGTCTCTTAAATACAATTTATTGCATTAACCTAGCATTTTTAGTTTCCGAGATTTTTAGGATTCTTTAAGACCAGTGTTGCAGCCAACGCTAATTACTACTACACCGACGCGGAAGTCAACGTAACTAACTATTACACCAACGAGGCAGTCAACGCTTATTACTGCTAGACCGACATGGCGACCAACGCTAGTAACTGCTAGACCGACGAGGAAGTCAACGCTATTAACTATTAGACCAACGAGGCAGTCAACGCTCTTAACTATTAGACCGATGAGGCAGTCACTGCTATTAACTATTATACCAACGAGGCAGTCAACGCTAGTAACTATTAGACCAACGAGGCAGTCAACGCTAGTAACTATTAGACCGACGAGGCAGTCAACGCTAATAACTGCTAGACCGACGAGGCAGTCAACGCTTTTAACTATTAGACCGATGAGGCAGTCACCGCTATTAACTATTATACCAACGAGGCAGTCAACGCTTGTAACTACACTCGAGAGCAATGAATCCGGGTCACTTAAAGAATCCTAAAAATCTCGGAAACTAAAAATGCTAGGTTAATGCAATAAATTGTATTTAATAGACAATGTAATACTCCTTAAATGAAGGTATTAAAACTTCTTAGTTATTGTAAAGTTATATTATAAAAAAATCAAATTTGAAAAAGGGCCACTTTCGAAGATGGAACTACGAAATTACAGCATTTGGTTTTGCTTTTGTTTGTAATCTGTCATTTATGTGGGTACATAAACCATGTTGATAGTGCTCTATATTCATTATTCAAGCTGAAATTATGTCGCTTACGCCTGAAGAATGCACCAGAATACTTACAATGCTGGAAACCGGCCGGAGTCAGCGCGATACAGCCAGGACTGTCGGTGTGTCGCTGTCAACAGTACAAAGAGTTCTCCAACGTTACGAAGAAACTGGTTCTAACCTACGCAGACCAGGAACGGGCAAGACCAGGTGTACCACAGCACGAGAAGACCGATACTTGGTGAACACCATGCTTCGAAATCGCTTTCTCACAGGAACTGAACTCACAAATCAGTTTCGACGCCTCGGAGGAAGTAACCCAAGTGCATGGACAGTAAGACGTCGGCTTGCTGAATCTAACTTAAAACCCCTTAGACCTGCAAACGGCCCTAAACTGGAGCGTGGGCATCGTATTTCAAGACTAAGATATGCCCAGAGCCACGTAAATTGGAGTATTGAAGATTGGTCGAAAGTTATGTTCCCGACGAATCAAAATTTATGCTCTACAAGCACGATGGAAGACACAGAGTGTATCGAAGACCAGGGGAAAGATTCAAGCAAGCATGCATCGAAGAAAAAGTAGCCTACGGTGGTGGGTCGGTACTTGTGTGGGCCGGAATTTCTTCTGAAAGTCGCACAGAGCTGGTGATCATAGAAAACGGCTCTTTAACTAGCGTAAGATATGTGGAAGAAATCCTCAATGATCACGTTGGTCCATTTATGGTCAATTTAGGTGAGGATGCTATATTTATGCATGACAATGCCCGACCTCATACAGGTAGGATTGTGAATGACTACCTTCAAGAGATGAACATTACTAGTATGGAGTGGCCAGCGCGCAGCCCGGATATCAACCCGATCGAGCATGCTTGGGACGAGCTAGGCAGATGCGTAAAACAACGAAACCCTCCCCCAATCACGCTTCGTGAGCTCAAAATTGCTCTCACAGAGGAATGGGAGAATATTCCCCAAAATCGTATAAGGAACTTGGTGTACAGCATGCCAAACCGCGTAAACGCAGTAATGGAAGCACGAGGAGGCAATACGAAGTATTAAAATTCAAGAAAATCGTAATAAAGTTCAAAAATTTCATGTTTCCTATTTTTGTTTTAAGGAGAGATCAGCAGCTTTTTTCTTTATGTAATTTTGTGTTAATAAAATGTATGGTGACTCATATTTTTTTTACTTTCATTTAAGGAGTATTACATTGTCTCTTAAATACAATTTATTGCATTAACCTAGCATAGCCTAGACTGCCTCGTCGGTCTAGCAGTTATTAGCGTTGACTGCCTCGTCGGTCTAATAGTTACTAGCGTTGACTGCCTCGTTGGTCTAATAGTTACTAGCGTTGACTGCCTCGTTGGTATAATAGTTAATAGCGGTGACTGCCTCATCGGTCTAATAGTTAAGAGCGTTGACTGCCTCGTTGGTCTAAAAGTTACAAGCGTTGACTGCCTCATCGGTCTAATAGTTAAAAGCGTTGACTTCCTCGTCGGTGTAGAAGTAATTAGCGTTGGCTGCCACACTGGTCTTGTAGTTATTAACGTTGACTGCCTCGTCGGTCTTGCAGTTATTAGCGTTGACTGCCTCGTCGGTCTTATAGTTACTAGCGTTGAACACCTCGTCGGTCTAGCAGTTATAAGCGTTGACTGCCTCGTCGGTCTAGCAGTTACTAGCGTTGACTGCCTCGTTGGTCTAATAGTTACTATCGTTGACTGCCTCGTTGGTATGATAGTTAGTTGCGTTGACTGTCTCGTTGGTCTAATAGTTACAAGCGTTGACTGCCTCATCGGTCTAATAGTTAAAAGCGTTGACTGCCTCGTTGGTATAATAGTTTGTTGCGTTGATTGTCTCATCAGTCTAATAGTTACTAGCGTTGACTGCCTCGTTGGTCTAATAATTACTATCGTTGACTGCCTCGTTGGTATGATAGTTAGTTGCGTTGACTGCCTCGTTGGTCTAATAGTTACAAGCATTGACTGCCTCATCGGTCTAATAGTTAAAAGCGTTGACTACCTCGTTGGTCTAATAGTTACAAGCGTTGACTGCCTCATCGGTCTAATAGTTAAAAGCGTTGACTGCCTCGTCGGCCTAATAGTTACTAGCGTTGACTGCCTCGTTGGTCTAATAGTTACAAGCGTTGACTGCCCCATCGGTCTAATAGTTGAGATCGTTGACTGCCTCGTCAGTCTAGCAGTAATAAGCGTTGACTGCCTCGTCGGTCTAATAGTTACTAGCGTTGACTGCCTCCTTGGTCTAATAGTTACTAGCGTTGACTGCCTCGTCGGTCTAGCCGTTACTAGCGTTGACTACCTCGTCGGTCTAATAGTTACTATTGTTGACTGCCTCATTGGTCTAATAGTTACTATCGTTGACTGCCTCGTTGGTATGTTAGTTAGTTGCGTTGACTGCCTCGTTGGTCTAAAAGTTACAAGCGTTGACTGCCTCATCGGTCTAATAGTTAAAAGCGTTGACTGCCTCGTTGGTCTAATAGTTAAAAGCGTTGACTGCCTCGTCAGTCTAGCAGTAATTAGCGTTGACTGCCTCGTCGGTCTAATAGTTACTAGCGTTGACTGCCTCGTTGGTCTAATAGTTATTAGCGTTGACTGCCTCGTCGGTCTAATAGTTACTAGCGTTGAACACCTCGTCGGTCTAGCAGTTATAAGCGTTGACTGCCTCGTCGGTCTAGCTGTTACTAGCGTTGACTGCCTCATCGGTCTAATAGTTAAAAGCGTTGACTGCCTCGTCGGTCTTATAGTTACTAGCGTTGACTGCCTCGTCGGTCTAATAGTTACTAGCGTTGACTGCCTCGTTGGTCTAATAGTTACTAGCGTTGACTGCCTCGTCGGTCTAGCCGTTACTAGCGTTGACTGCCTCGTCGGTCTAATAGTTACTATTGTTGACTGCCTCGTTGGTCTAATAGTTACTATCGTTGACTGCCTCGTTGGTATGTTAGTTAGTTGCGTTGACTGCCTCGTTGGTCTAAAAGTTACAAGCGTTGACTGCCTCATCGGTCTAATAGTTAAAAGCGTTGACTGCCTCGTTGGTCTAATAGTTAAAAGCGTTGACTTCCTCGTCGGTGTAGAAGTAATTAGCGTTGGCTGCCACACTGGTCTTGTAGTTATTAACGTTGACTGCCTCGTCGGTCTTGCAGTTATTAGCGTTGACTGCCTCGTCGGTCTTATAGTTACTAGCGTTGAACACCTCGTCGGTCTAGCAGTTATAAGCGTTGACTGCCTCGTCGGTCTAGCAGTTACTAGCGTTGACTGCCTCGTTGGTCTAATAGTTACTATCGTTGACTGCCTCGTTGGTATGATAGTTAGTTGCGTTGACTGTCTCGTTGGTCTAATAGTTACAAGCGTTGACTGCCTCATCGGTCTAATAGTTAAAAGCGTTGACTGCCTCGTTGGTCTAATAGTTAATAGCGTTGATTGCCTCGTCAGTCTAGCAATAATTGGCGTTGACTGCCTCGTCGGTCTAATAGTTACTAGCGTTGACTGCCTCGTTGGTCTAACAGTTACTAGCGTTGACTGCCTCGTTGGTATAATAGTTTGTTGCGTTGACTGTCTCGTCAGTCTAATAGTTACAAGCGTTGACTGCCTCGTTGGTCCAATAGTTACTATTGTTGACTGCCTCGTTGGTATAATAGTTTGTTGCTTTGACTGTCTCGTCGATCTAATAGTTACAAGCGTTGACTGCCTCAACGGTCTAATAGTTAAGAGCGTTGACTGCCTCGTTGGTATGATAGTTAGTTGCGTTGACTGCCTCGTTGGTCTAATAGTTACAAGCGTTGACTGCCTCATCGGTCTAATAGTTAAAAGCGTTGACTGCCTCGTCGGTCTAATAGTTACTAGCGTTGGCCGCCTCGTCGGTCTAGCAGTTACTAGCGTTGATTGCCTCGTCGGTCGAGCAGTAACTAGCGTTGGCCGCCTCGTCGGTCTAGCAGTACTAGTTACAAGCGTTGACTGCCTCGTTGGTATAATAGTTAATAGCGGTGACTGCCTCATCGGTCTAATAGTTAAAAGCGTTGACTGCCTCGTCGGTCTAGCAGTTATTAGCGTTGACTGCCTCGTCGGTCTAATAGTTACAAGCGTTGACTGCCACGTTGGTCTAATAGTTACTAGCGTTGACTGCCTCGTTGGTATAATAGTTAATAGCGGTGACTGCCTCATCGGTCTAATAGTTAAGAGCGTTGACTGCCTCGTTGGTCTAATAGTTAATAGCGTTGACTTCCTCGTCGGTCTAGCAGTTACTAGCGTTGCTCGCCATGTCGGTCTAGCAGTAATAAGCGTTGACTTCCTCGTCGGTGTAGTAGTAATTAGCGTTGGCTGCCACACTGGTCTTGTAGTTATTAACGTTGACTGCTTCGTCGGTCTTCCAGTTATTAGCGTTGACTGCCTTGTCGGTCTCATAGTTACTAGCGTTGAACACCACGTCGGTCTAGCAGTTATAAGCGTTGACTGCCTCGTCGGTCTAGCAGTTACTAGCGTTGACTGCCTCGTCGGTCTAATAGTTACTAGCATTGACTGCCTCGTTGGTCTAATAGTTACTATCGTTGACTGCCTCGTTGGTATGATAGTTAGTTGCGTTGACTGCTTCGTTGGTCTAATAGTTACAAACGTTGACTGCCTCATCGGTCTTATAGTTAAAAGCGTTGACTGCCTCGTCGGTCTAATAGTTACTAGCGTTGGCCGCCTCGTCGGTCTAGCAGTTATAAGCGTTGACTGCCTCGTCGGTCTAGCAGTTACTAGCGTTGACTGCCTCGTCGGTCTAGCTGTTACTAGCGTTGACTGCCTCATCGGTCTAATAGTTAAAAGCGTTGACTGCCTCGTCGGTCTTATAGTTACTAGCGTTGACTGCCTCGTTGGTCTTATAGTTACAAACGTTGACTGCCTCATCGGTCTTATAGTTAAAAGCGTTGACTGCCTCGTTGGTCTAATAGTTACTAGCGTTGACTGCCTCGTCGGTCTAGCCGTTACTAGCGTTGACTGCCTCGTCGGTCTAATAGTTACTATTGTTGACTGCCTCGTTGGTCTAATAGTTACTATCGTTGACTGCCTCGTTGGTATGTTAGTTAGTTGCGTTGACTGCCTCGTTGGTCTAAAAGTTACAAGCGTTGACTGCCTCATCGGTCTAATAGTTAAAAGCGTTGACTGCCTCGTTGGTCTAATAGTTAAAAGCGTTGACTTCCTCGTCGGTGTAGAAGTAATTAGCGTTGGCTGCCACACTGGTCTTGTAGTTATTAACGTTGACTGCCTCGTCGGTCTTGCAGTTATTAGCGTTGACTGCCTCGTCGGTCTTATAGTTACTAGCGTTGAACACCTCGTCGGTCTAGCAATTATAAGCGTTGACTGCCTCGTCGGTCTAGCAGTTACTAGCGTTGACTGCCTCGTTGGTCTAATAGTTACTATCGTTGACTGCCTCGTTGGTATGATAGTTAGTTGCGTTGACTGCCTCGTTGGTCTAATAGTTACAAGCGTTGACTGCCTCATCGGTCTAATAGTTAAAAGCGTTGACTGCCTCGTTGGTCTAATAGTTAATAGCGTTGATTGCCTCGTCAGTCTAGCAATAATTGGCGTTGACTGCCTCGTCGGTCTAATAGTTACTAGCGTTGACTGCCTCGTTGGTCTAATAGTTACTAGCGTTGACTGCCTCGTTGGTATAATAGTTTGTTGCGTTGACTGTCTCGTCAGTCTAATAGTTACAAGCGTTGACTGCCTCGTTGGTCCAATAGTTACTATTGTTGACTGCCTCGTTGGTATAATAGTTTGTTGCTTTGACTGTCTCGTCGATCTAATAGTTACAAGCGTTGACTGCCTCGTTGGTCTAATAGTTACTAGCGTTGACTGCCTCGTTGGTATAATAGTTTGTTGCGTTGACTGTCTCGTCAGTCTAATAGTTACAAGCGTTGACTGCCTCGTTGGTCCAATAGTTACTATTGTTGACTGCCTCGTTGGTATAATAGTTTGTTGCTTTGACTGTCTCGTCGATCTAATAGTTACTAGCGTTGACTGCCTCGTTGGTCTAATAGTTACTAGCGTTGACTGCCTCGTTGGTATAATAGTTTGTTGCGTTGACTGTCTCGTCAGTCTAATAGTTACAAGCGTTGACTGCCTCGTTGGTCCAATAGTTACTATTGTTGACTGCCTCGTTGGTATAATAGTTTGTTGCTTTGACTGTCTCGTCGATCTAATAGTTACAAGCGTTGACTGCCTCAACGGTCTAATAGTTAAGAGCGTTGACTGCCTCGTTGGTATGACAGTTAGTTGCGTTGACTGCCTCGTTGGTCTAATAGTTACAAGCGTTGACTGCCTCATCGGTCTAATAGTTAAAAGCGTTGACTGCCTCGTCGGTCTAATAGTTACTAGCGTTGGCCGCCTCGTCGGTCTAGCAGTTACTAGCGTTGATTGCCTCGTCGGTCGAGCAGTTACTAGCGTTGGCCGCCTCGTCGGTCTAGCAGTACTAGTTACAAGCGTTGACTGCCTCGTTGGTATAATAGTTAATAGCGGTGACTGCCTCATCGGTCTAATAGTTAAAAGCGTTGACTGCCTCGTCGGTCTTATAGTTACTAGCGTTGACTGCCTCGTCGGTCTAATAGTTACTAGCGTTGACTGCCTCGTTGGTCTAATAGTTACTAGCGTTGACTGCCTCGTCGGTCTAGCCGTTACTAGCGTTGACTGCCTCGTCGGTCTAATAGTTACTATTGTTGACTGCCTCGTTGGTCTAATAGTTACTATCGTTGACTGCCTCGTTGGTATGTTAGTTAGTTGCGTTGACTGCCTCGTTGGTCTAATAGTTACAAGCGTTGACTGCCTCATCGGTCTAATAGTTAAAAGCGTTGACTGCCTCGTTGGTCTAATAGTTAAAAGCGTTGACTTCCTCGTCGGTGTAGAAGTAATTAGCGTTGGCTGCCACACTGGTCTTGTAGTTATTAACGTTGACTGCCTCGTCGGTCTTGCAGTTATTAGCGTTGACTGCCTCGTCGGTCTTATAGTTACTAGCGTTGAACACCTCGTCGGTCTAGCAGTTATAAGCGTTGACTGCCTCGTCGGTCTAGCAGTTACTAGCGTTGACTGCCTCGTTGGTCTAATAGTTACTATCGTTGACTGCCTCGTTGGTATGATAGTTAGTTGCGTTGACTGCCTCGTTGGTCTAATAGTTACAAGCGTTGACTGCCTCATCGGTCTAATAGTTAAAAGCGTTGACTGCCTCGTTGGTCTAATAGTTAATAGCGTTGATTGCCTCGTCAGTCTAGCAATAATTGGCGTTGACTGCCTCGTCGGTCTAATAGTTACTAGCGTTGACTGCCTCGTTGGTCTAATAGTTACTAGCGTTGACTGCCTCGTTGGTATAATAGTTTGTTGCGTTGACTGTCTCGTCAGTCTAATAGTTACAAGCGTTGACTGCCTCGTTGGTCCAATAGTTACTATTGTTGACTGCCTCGTTGGTATAATAGTTTGTTGCTTTGACTGTCTCGTCGATCTAATAGTTACAAGCGTTGACTGCCTCAACGGTCTAATAGTTAAGAGCGTTGACTGCCTCGTTGGTATGATAGTTAGTTGCGTTGACTGCCTCGTTGGTCTAATAGTTACAAGCGTTGACTGCCTCATCGGTCTAATAGTTAAAAGCGTTGACTGCCTCGTCGGTCTAATAGTTACTAGCGTTGGCCGCCTCGTCGGTCTAGCAGTTACTAGCGTTGATTGCCTCGTCGGTCGAGCAGTAACTAGCGTTGGCCGCCTCGTCGGTCTAGCAGTACTAGTTACAAGCGTTGACTGCCTCGTTGGTATAATAGTTAATAGCGGTGACTGCCTCATCGGTCTAATAGTTAAAAGCGTTGACTGCCTCGTCGGTCTAGCAGTTATTAGCGTTGACTGCCTCGTCGGTCTAATAGTTACAAGCGTTGACTGCCACGTTGGTCTAATAGTTACTAGCGTTGACTGCCTCGTTGGTATAATAGTTAATAGCGGTGACTGCCTCATCGGTCTAATAGTTAAGAGCGTTGACTGCCTCGTTGGTCTAATAGTTAATAGCGTTGACTTCCTCGTCGGTCTAGCAGTTACTAGCGTTGCTCGCCATGTCGGTCTAGCAGTAATAAGCGTTGACTTCCTCGTCGGTGTAGTAGTAATTAGCGTTGGCTGCCACACTGGTCTTGTAGTTATTAACGTTGACTGCTTCGTCGGTCTTGCAGTTATTAGCGTTGACTGCCTTGTCGGTCTCATAGTTACTAGCGTTGAACACCTCGTCGGTCTAGCAGTTATAAGCGTTGACTGCCTCGTCGGTCTAGCAGTTACTAGCGTTGACTGCCTCGTCGGTCTAATAGTTACTAGCATTGACTGCCTCGTTGGTCTAATAGTTACTATCGTTGACTGCCTCGTTGGTATGATAGTTAGTTGCGTTGACTGCTTCGTTGGTCTAATAGTTACAAACGTTGACTGCCTCATCGGTCTAATAGTTAAAAGCGTTGACTGCCTCGTCGGTCTAATAGTTACTAGCGTTGGCCGCCTCGTCGGTCTAGCAGTTACTAGCGTTGATTGCCTCGTCGGTCGAGCAGTTACTAGCGTTGGCCGCCTCGTCGGTCTAGCAGTACTAGTTACAAGCGTTGACTGCCTCGTTGGTATAATAGTTAATAGCGGTGACTGCCTCATCGGTCTAATAGTTAAAAGCGTTGACTGCCTCGTCGGTCTTATAGTTACTAGCGTTGACTGCCTCGTCGGTCTAATAGTTACTAGCGTTGACTGCCTCGTTGGTCTAATAGTTACTAGCGTTGACTGCCTCGTCGGTCTAGCCGTTACTAGCGTTGACTGCCTCGTCGGTCTAATAGTTACTATTGTTGACTGCCTCGTTGGTCTAATAGTTACTATCGTTGACTGCCTCGTTGGTATGTTAGTTAGTTGCGTTGACTGCCTCGTTGGTCTAATAGTTACAAGCGTTGACTGCCTCATCGGTCTAATAGTTAAAAGCGTTGACTGCCTCGTTGGTCTAATAGTTAAAAGCGTTGACTTCCTCGTCGGTGTAGAAGTAATTAGCGTTGGCTGCCACACTGGTCTTGTAGTTATTAACGTTGACTGCCTCGTCGGTCTTGCAGTTGTTAGCGTTGACTGCCTCGTCGGTCTTATAGTTACTAGCGTTGAACACCTCGTCGGTCTAGCAGTTATAAGCGTTGACTGCCTCGTCGGTCTAGCAGTTACTAGCGTTGACTGCCTCGTTGGTCTAATAGTTACTATCGTTGACTGCCTCGTTGGTATGATAGTTAGTTGCGTTGACTGTCTCGTTGGTCTAATAGTTACAAGCGTTGACTGCCTCATCGGTCTAATAGTTAAAAGCGTTGACTGCCTCGTTGGTCTAATAGTTAATAGCGTTGATTGCCTCGTCAGTCTAGCAATAATTGGCGTTGACTGCCTCGTCGGTCTAATAGTTACTAGCGTTGACTGCCTCGTTGGTCTAATAGTTACTAGCGTTGACTGCCTCGTTGGTATAATAGTTTGTTGCGTTGACTGTCTCGTCAGTCTAATAGTTACAAGCGTTGACTGCCTCGTTGGTCCAATAGTTACTATTGTTGACTGCCTCGTTGGTCTAATAGTTACTAGCGTTGACTGCCTCGTTGGTATAATAGTTTGTTGCGTTGACTGTCTCGTCAGTCTAATAGTTACAAGCGTTGACTGCCTCGTTGGTCCAATAGTTACTATTGTTGACTGCCTCGTTGGTATAATAGTTTGTTGCTTTGACTGTCTCGTCGATCTAATAGTTACTAGCGTTGACTGCCTCGTTGGTCTAATAGTTACTAGCGTTGACTGCCTCGTTGGTATAATAGTTTGTTGCGTTGACTGTCTCGTCAGTCTAATAGTTACAAGCGTTGACTGCCTCGTTGGTCCAATAGTTACTATTGTTGACTGCCTCGTTGGTATAATAGTTTGTTGCTTTGACTGTCTCGTCGATCTAATAGTTACAAGCGTTGACTGCCTCAACGGTCTAATAGTTAAGAGCGTTGACTGCCTCGTTGGTATGACAGTTAGTTGCGTTGACTGCCTCGTTGGTCTAATAGTTACAAGCGTTGACTGCCTCATCGGTCTAATAGTTAAAAGCGTTGACTGCCTCGTCGGTCTAATAGTTACTAGCGTTGGCCGCCTCGTCGGTCTAGCAGTTACTAGCGTTGATTGCCTCGTCGGTCGAGCAGTTACTAGCGTTGGCCGCCTCGTCGGTCTAGCAGTACTAGTTACAAGCGTTGACTGCCTCGTTGGTATAATAGTTAATAGCGGTGACTGCCTCATCGGTCTAATAGTTAAAAGCGTTGACTGCCTCGTCGGTCTTATAGTTACTAGCGTTGACTGCCTCGTCGGTCTAATAGTTACTAGCGTTGACTGCCTCGTTGGTCTAATAGTTACTAGCGTTGACTGCCTCGTCGGTCTAGCCGTTACTAGCGTTGACTGCCTCGTCGGTCTAATAGTTACTATTGTTGACTGCCTCGTTGGTCTAATAGTTACTATCGTTGACTGCCTCGTTGGTATGTTAGTTAGTTGCGTTGACTGCCTCGTTGGTCTAAAAGTTACTAGCGTTGACTGCCTCGTTGGTCTAATAGTTAAAAGCGTTGACTGCCTCGTTGGTCTAATAGTTAAAAGCGTTGACTTCCTCGTCGGTGTAGAAGTAATTAGCGTTGGCTGCCACACTGGTCTTGTAGTTATTAACGTTGACTGCCTCGTCGGTCTTGCAGTTATTAGCGTTGACTGCCTCGTCGGTCTTATAGTTACTAGCGTTGAACACCTCGTCGGTCTAGCAGTTATAAGCGTTGACTGCCTCGTCGGTCTAGCAGTTACTAGCGTTGACTGCCTCGTTGGTCTAATAGTTACTATCGTTGACTGCCTCGTTGGTATGATAGTTAGTTGCGTTGACTGTCTCGTTGGTCTAATAGTTACAAGCGTTGACTGCCTCATCGGTCTAATAGTTAAAAGCGTTGACTGCCTCGTTGGTCTAATAGTTAATAGCGTTGATTGCCTCGTCAGTCTAGCAATAATTGGCGTTGACTGCCTCGTCGGTCTAATAGTTACTAGCGTTGACTGCCTCGTTGGTCTAATAGTTACTAGCGTTGACTGCCTCGTTGGTATAATAGTTTGTTGCGTTGACTGTCTCGTCAGTCTAATAGTTACAAGCGTTGACTGCCTCGTTGGTCCAATAGTTACTATTGTTGACTGCCTCGTTGGTATAATAGTTTGTTGCTTTGACTGTCTCGTCGATCTAATAGTTACAAGCGTTGACTGCCTCAACGGTCTAATAGTTAAGAGCGTTGACTGCCTCGTTGGTATGATAGTTAGTTGCGTTGACTGCCTCGTTGGTCTAATAGTTACAAGCGTTGACTGCCTCATCGGTCTAATAGTTAAAAGCGTTGACTGCCTCGTCGGTCTAATAGTTACTAGCGTTGGCCGCCTCGTCGGTCTAGCAGTTACTAGCGTTGATTGCCTCGTCGGTCGAGCAGTAACTAGCGTTGGCCGCCTCGTCGGTCTAGCAGTACTAGTTACAAGCGTTGACTGCCTCGTTGGTATAATAGTTAATAGCGGTGACTGCCTCATCGGTCTAATAGTTAAAAGCGTTGACTGCCTCGTCGGTCTAGCAGTTATTAGCGTTGACTGCCTCGTCGGTCTAATAGTTACAAGCGTTGACTGCCACGTTGGTCTAATAGTTACTAGCGTTGACTGCCTCGTTGGTATAATAGTTAATAGCGGTGACTGCCTCATCGGTCTAATAGTTAAGAGCGTTGACTGCCTCGTTGGTCTAATAGTTAATAGCGTTGACTTCCTCGTCGGTCTAGCAGTTACTAGCGTTGCTCGCCATGTCGGTCTAGCAGTAATAAGCGTTGACTTCCTCGTCGGTGTAGTAGTAATTAGCGTTGGCTGCCACACTGGTCTTGTAGTTATTAACGTTGACTGCTTCGTCGGTCTTGCAGTTATTAGCGTTGACTGCCTTGTCGGTCTCATAGTTACTAGCGTTGAACACCTCGTCGGTCTAGCAGTTATAAGCGTTGACTGCCTCGTCGGTCTAGCAGTTACAAGCGTTGACTGCCTCGTCGGTCTAATAGTTACTAGCATTGACTGCCTCGTTGGTCTAATAGTTACTATCGTTGACTGCCTCGTTGGTATGATAGTTAGTTGCGTTGACTGCTTCGTTGGTCTAATAGTTACAAACGTTGACTGCCTCATCGGTCTAATAGTTAAAAGCGTTGACTGCCTCGTCGGTCTAATAGTTACTAGCGTTGGCCGCCTCGTCGGTCTAGCAGTTACTAGCGTTGATTGCCTCGTCGGTCGAGCAGTTACTAGCGTTGGCCGCCTCGTCGGTCTAGCAGTACTAGTTACAAGCGTTGACTGCCTCGTTGGTATAATAGTTAATAGCGGTGACTGCCTCATCGGTCTAATAGTTAAAAGCGTTGACTGCCTCGTCGGTCTTATAGTTACTAGCGTTGACTGCCTCGTCGGTCTAATAGTTACTAGCGTTGACTGCCTCGTTGGTCTAATAGTTACTAGCGTTGACTGCCTCGTCGGTCTAGCCGTTACTAGCGTTGACTGCCTCGTCGGTCTAATAGTTACTATTGTTGACTGCCTCGTTGGTCTAATAGTTACTATCGTTGACTGCCTCGTTGGTATGTTAGTTAGTTGCGTTGACTGCCTCGTTGGTCTAAAAGTTACAAGCGTTGACTGCCTCATCGGTCTAATAGTTAAAAGCGTTGACTGCCTCGTTGGTCTAATAGTTAAAAGCGTTGACTTCCTCGTCGGTGTAGAAGTAATTAGCGTTGGCTGCCACACTGGTCTTGTAGTTATTAACGTTGACTGCCTCGTCGGTCTTGCAGTTGTTAGCGTTGACTGCCTCGTCGGTCTTATAGTTACTAGCGTTGAACACCTCGTCGGTCTAGCAGTTATAAGCGTTGACTGCCTCGTCGGTCTAGCAGTTACTAGCGTTGACTGCCTCGTTGGTCTAATAGTTACTATCGTTGACTGCCTCGTTGGTATGATAGTTAGTTGCGTTGACTGTCTCGTTGGTCTAATAGTTACAAGCGTTGACTGCCTCATCGGTCTAATAGTTAAAAGCGTTGACTGCCTCGTTGGTCTAATAGTTAATAGCGTTGATTGCCTCGTCAGTCTAGCAATAATTGGCGTTGACTGCCTCGTCGGTCTAATAGTTACTAGCGTTGACTGCCTCGTTGGTCTAATAGTTACTAGCGTTGACTGCCTCGTTGGTATAATAGTTTGTTGCGTTGACTGTCTCGTCAGTCTAATAGTTACAAGCGTTGACTGCCTCGTTGGTCCAATAGTTACTATTGTTGACTGCCTCGTTGGTATAATAGTTTGTTGCTTTGACTGTCTCGTCGATCTAATAGTTACAAGCGTTGACTGCCTCAACGGTCTAATAGTTAAGAGCGTTGACTGCCTCGTTGGTATGATAGTTAGTTGCGTTGACTGCCTCGTTGGTCTAATAGTTACAAGCGTTGACTGCCTCATCGGTCTAATAGTTAAAAGCGTTGACTGCCTCGTCGGTCTAATAGTTACTAGCGTTGGCCGCCTCGTCGGTCTAGCAGTTACTAGCGTTGATTGCCTCGTCGGTCGAGCAGTAACTAGCGTTGGCCGCCTCGTCGGTCTAGCAGTACTAGTTACAAGCGTTGACTGCCTCGTTGGTATAATAGTTAATAGCGGTGACTGCCTCATCGGTCTAATAGTTAAAAGCGTTGACTGCCTCGTCGGTCTAGCAGTTATTAGCGTTGACTGCCTCGTCGGTCTAATAGTTACAAGCGTTGACTGCCACGTTGGTCTAATAGTTACTAGCGTTGACTGCCTCGTTGGTATAATAGTTAATAGCGGTGACTGCCTCATCGGTCTAATAGTTAAGAGCGTTGACTGCCTCGTTGGTCTAATAGTTAATAGCGTTGACTTCCTCGTCGGTCTAGCAGTTACTAGCGTTGCTCGCCATGTCGGTCTAGCAGTAATAAGCGTTGACTTCCTCGTCGGTGTAGTAGTAATTAGCGTTGGCTGCCACACTGGTCTTGTAGTTATTAACGTTGACTGCTTCGTCGGTCTTGCAGTTATTAGCGTTGACTGCCTTGTCGGTCTCATAGTTACTAGCGTTGAACACCTCGTCGGTCTAGCAGTTATAAGCGTTGACTGCCTCGTCGGTCTAGCAGTTACTAGCGTTGACTGCCTCGTCGGTCTAATAGTTACTAGCATTGACTGCCTCGTTGGTCTAATAGTTACTATCGTTGACTGCCTCGTTGGTATGATAGTTAGTTGCGTTGACTGCTTCGTTGGTCTAATAGTTACAAACGTTGACTGCCTCATCGGTCTTATAGTTAAAAGCGTTGACTGCCTCGTCGGTCTAATAGTTACTAGCGTTGGCCGCCTCGTCGGTCTAGCAGTTATAAGCGTTGACTGCCTCGTCGGTCTAGCAGTTACTAGCGTTGACTGCCTCGTCGGTCTAGCTGTTACTAGCGTTGACTGCCTCATCGGTCTAATAGTTAAAAGCGTTGACTGCCTCGTCTGTCTTATAGTTACTAGCGTTGACTGCCTCGTTGGTCTTATAGTTACAAACGTTGACTGCCTCATCGGTCTTATAGTTAAAAGCGTTGACTGCCTCGTTGGTCTAATAGTTACTAACGTTGACTGCCTCGTCGGTCTAGCCGTTACTAGCGTTGACTGCCTCGTCGGTCTAATAGTTACTATTGTTGACTGCCTCGTTGGTCTAATAGTTACTATCGTTGCCTGCCTCGTTGGTATGTTAGTTAGTTGCGTTGACTGCCTCGTTGGTCTAAAAGTTACAAGCGTTGACTGCCTCATCGGTCTAATAGTTAAAAGCGTTGACTGCCTCGTTGGTCTAATAGTTAAAAGCGTTGACTTCCTCGTCGGTGTAGAAGTAATTAGCGTTGGCTGCCACACTGGTCTTGTAGTTATTAACGTTGACTGCCTCGTCGGTCTTGCAGTTATTAGCGTTGACTGCCTCGTCGGTCTTATAGTTACTAGCGTTGAACACCTCGTCGGTCTAGCAATTATAAGCGTTGACTGCCTCGTCGGTCTAGCAGTTACTAGCGTTGACTGCCTCGTTGGTCTAATAGTTACTATCGTTGACTGCCTCGTTGGTATGATAGTTAGTTGCGTTGACTGCCTCGTTGGTCTAATAGTTACAAGCGTTGACTGCCTCATCGGTCTAATAGTTAAAAGCGTTGACTGCCTCGTTGGTCTAATAGTTAATAGCGTTGATTGCCTCGTCAGTCTAGCAATAATTGGCGTTGACTGCCTCGTCGGTCTAATAGTTACTAGCGTTGACTGCCTCGTTGGTCTAATAGTTACTAGCGTTGACTGCCTCGTTGGTATAATAGTTTGTTGCGTTGACTGTCTCGTCAGTCTAATAGTTACAAGCGTTGACTGCCTCGTTGGTCCAATAGTTACTATTGTTGACTGCCTCGTTGGTATAATAGTTTGTTGCTTTGACTGTCTCGTCGATCTAATAGTTACAAGCGTTGACTGCCTCAACGGTCTAATAGTTAAGAGCGTTGACTGCCTCGTTGGTATGACAGTTAGTTGCGTTGACTGCCTCGTTGGTCTAATAGTTACAAGCGTTGACTGCCTCATCGGTCTAATAGTTAAAAGCGTTGACTGCCTCGTCGGTCTAATAGTTACTAGCGTTGGCCGCCTCGTCGGTCTAGCAGTTACTAGCGTTGATTGCCTCGTCGGTCGAGCAGTTACTAGCGTTGGCCGCCTCGTCGGTCTAGCAGTACTAGTTACAAGCGTTGACTGCCTCGTTGGTATAATAGTTAATAGCGGTGACTGCCTCATCGGTCTAATAGTTAAAAGCGTTGACTGCCTCGTCGATCTAGCAGTTATTAGCGTTGACTGCCTCGTCGGTCTAATAGTTACAAGCGTTGACTGCCACGTTGGTCTAATAGTTACTAGCGTTGACTGCCTCGTTGGTATAAAAGTTAATAGCGGTGACTGCCTCATCGGTCTAATAGTTAAGAGCGTTGACTGCCTCGTTGGTCTAATAGTTAAAAGCGTTGACTTCCTCGTCGGTCTAGCAGTTACTAGCGTTGCTCGCCATGTCGGTCTAGCAGTAATAAGCGTTGACTTCCTCGTCGGTGTAGTAGTAATTAGCGTTGGCTGCCACACTGGTCTTGTAGTTATTAACGTTGACTGCTTCGTCGGTCTTGCAGTTATTAGCGTTGACTGCCTTGTCGGTCTCATAGTTACTAGCGTTGAACACCTCGTCGGTCTAGCAGTTATAAGCGTTGACTGCCTCGTAAGTCTAGCAGTTACTAGCGTTGACTGCCTCGTCGGTCTAATTGTTACTAGCAGTGACTGCCTCGTTGGTCTAATAGTTACTATCGTTGACTGCCTCGTTGGTATGATAGTTAGTTGCGTTGACTGCTTCGTTGGTCTAATAGTTACAAACGTTGACTGCCTCATCGGTCTTATAGTTAAAAGCGTTGACTGCCTCGTCGGTCTAATAGTTACTAGCGTTGGCCGCCTCGTCGGTCTAGCAGTTATAAGCGTTGACTGCCTCGTCGGTCTAGCAGTTACTAGCGTTGACTGCCTCGTCGGTCTAATAGTTACTAGCGTTGACTGCCTCGTTGGTCTAATAGTTACTATCGTTGACTGCCTCGTTGGTATGATAGTTAGTTGCGTTGACTGCCTCGTTGGTCTTATAGTTACAAACGTTGACTGCCTCATCGGTCTTATAGTTAAAAGCGTTGACTGCCTCGTTGGTCTAATAGTTAATAGCGTTGATTGCCTCGTCAGTCTAGCAGTAATAAGCGTTGACTGCCTCGTTGGTCTAATAGTAAATAGCTTTGACTGCCTAGTCGGTCTCACAGTTACTAGCATTGGCCGCCCCGTCGGTCTAGTAGTTACTAGCGTTGACTGCCTCGTCGGTCTAGCAGTTACTAGCGTTGGCCGCCTCGTCGGTCTAGCAGTACTAGTTACAAGCGTTGACTGCCTCGTTGGTATAATAGTTACTAGCGTTGACTGCCTTGTTGGTCTAGTAGTTAGTAGCGTTGACTGCCTCGTCGGTCTAGCAGTTATTAGCGTAGACTGCCTCGTCGGTCTAATAGTTACTAGCGTTGACTGCCTCGTTGGTCTAATAGTTACTAGCGTTGACTGCCTCGTTGGTATAATAGTTTGTTGCGTTGATTGTCTCATCAGTCTAATAGTTACTACATTGACTGCCTCGTTGGTCTAATAGTTACTATCGTTGACTACCTCGTTGGTATGATAGTTAGTTGCGTTGACTGCCTCGTTGGTCAAATACTTACAAGCATTGACTGCCTCATCGGTGTAATAGTTAAAAGCGTTGACTGCCTCGTTGGTCTAATAGTAACTATCGTTGACTGCCTCGTTGGTATAATAGTTAGTTGCGTTGACTGCCTCGTTGGTCTAATAGTTACAAGCGTTGACTGCCTCATCGGTCTAATAGTTAAAAGCGTTGACTGCCTCGTCGGTCTAATAGTTACTAGCGTTGACTGCCTCGTTGGTCTAATAGTTACTATCGTTGACTGCCTCGTTGGTATGATAGTTAGTTGCGTTGACTGCTTCGTTGGTCTAATAGTTACAAACGTTGACTGCCTCATCGGTCTTATAGTTAAAAGCGTTGACTGCCTCGTCGGTCTAATAGTTACTAGCGTTGGCCGCCTCGTCGGTCTAGCAGTTATAAGCGTTGACTGCCTCGTCGGTCTAGCAGTTACTAGCGTTGACTGCCTCGTCGGTCTAATAGTTACTAGCGTTGACTGCCTCGTTGGTCTAATAGTTACTATCGTTGACTGCCTCGTTGGTATAATAGTTAGTTGCGTTGACTGCCTCGTTGGTCTTATAGTTACAAACGTTGACTGCCTCATCGGTCTTATAGTTAAAAGCGTTGACTGCCTCGTTGGTCTAATAGTTAATAGCGTTGATTGCCTCGTCAGTCTAGCAGTAATAAGCGTTGACTGCCTCGTTGGTCTAATAGTAAATAGCTTTGACTGCCTAGTCGGTCTCACAGTTACTAGCATTGGCCGCCCCGTCGGTCTAGTAGTTACTAGCGTTGACTGCCTCGTCGGTCTAGCAGTTACTAGCGTTGGCCGCCTCGTCGGTCTAGCAGTACTAGTTACAAGCGTTGACTGCCTCGTTGGTATAATAGTTACTAGCGTTGACTGCCTTGTTGGTCTAGTAGTTAGTAGCGTTGACTGCCTCGTCGGTCTAGCAGTTATTAGCGTAGACTGCCTCGTCGGTCTAATAGTTACTAGCGTTGACTGCCTCGTTGGTCTAATAGTTACTAGCGTTGACTGCCTCGTTGGTATAATAGTTTGTTGCGTTGATTGTCTCATCAGTCTAATAGTTACTAGCGTTGACTGCCTCGTTGGTCTAATAGTTACTATCGTTGACTACCTCGTTGGTATGATAGTTAGTTGCGTTGACTGCCTCGTTGGTCAAATACTTACAAGCATTGACTGCCTCATCGGTGTAATAGTTAAAAGCGTTGACTGCCTCGTTGGTCTAATAGTAACTATCGTTGACTGCCTCGTTGGTATAATAGTTAGTTGCGTTGACTGCCTCGTTGGTCTAATAGTTACAAGCGTTGACTGCCTCATCGGTCTAATAGTTAAAAGCGTTGACTGCCTCGTCGGTCTAATAGTTACTAGCGTTGACTGCCTCGTTGGTCTTATAGTTACTAGCGTTGACTGCCTCGTCGGTCTCACAGTTACTAGCGTTGGCCGTCTCGTCGGTCTAGCAGTTACTAGCGTTGATTGCCTCGTCGGTCGAGCAGTTACTAGCGTTGGCCGCCTCGTCGGTCTAGCAGTACTAGTTACAAGCGTTGACTGCCTCATTGGTATAATAGTTAATAGCGGTGACTGCCTCATCGGTCTAATAGTTAAAAGTGTTGACTGCCTCGTCGGTCTAGCAGTTATTAGCGTTGACTGCCTCGTCGGTCTAATAGTTAAAAGCGTTGACTGCCTCGTTGGTGTAATAGTTAATAGCGTTGACCACCTCGTCGGTCTAGCAGTTATTAGCGTTAACTGCCTCGTTGGTATAATAGTTAATAGCGGTGACTGCCTCATCGGTCTAATAGTTTAGAGCGTTGACTGCCTCGATGGTCTAATAGTTAATAGCGTTGACTTCCTCGTTGGTCTAGCAGTTACTAGCGTTGGTCGCCTTGTCGGTCTAGCAGTAATAAGCGTTGACTGCCTCGTTGGTGTAATAGTTAGTTGCGTTGACTGCCTCGTCGGTCTTGCAGTTATTAGCGTTGACTGCCTCGTCGGTCTAATAGTTACTAGCGTTGAACACCTCGTCGGTCTAGCAGTTATTAGCGTTGACTGCCTCGTCGGTCTAGCAGTTACTAGCGTTGACTGCCTCGTCGGTCTAATAGTTACTAGCGTTGACTGCCTCGTTGGTCTAATAGTTACTATCGTTGACTGCCTCGTTGGTATGATAGTTGGTTGCGTTGACTGCCTCGTTGGTCTTATAGTTAAAAACGTTGACTGCCTCATCGGTCTAATAGTTAAAAGCGTTGACTGCCTCGTTGGTCTAATAGTTAATAGCGTTGATTGCCTCGTCAGTCTAGCAGTAATAAGCGTTGACTGCCTTGTTGGTCTAGTAGTTAGTAGCGTTGACTGCCTCGTCGGTCTAGCAGTTATTAGCGTAGACTGCCTCGTCGGTCTAATAGTTACTAGCGTTGACTGCCTCGTTGGTCTAATAGTTACTAGCGTTGACTGCCTCGTTGGTATAATAGTTTGTTGCGTTGATTGTCTCATCAGTCTAATAGTTACTAGCGTTGACTGCCTCGTTGGTCTAATAGTTACTATCGTTGACTGCCTCGTTGGTATGATAGTTAGTTGCGTTGACTGCCTCGTTGGTCTAATAGTTACAAGCATTGACTGCCTCATCGGTGTAATAGTTAAAAGCGTTGACTGCCTCGTTGGTCTAATAGTAACTATCGTTGACTGCCTCGTTGGTATAATAGTTAGTTGCGTTGACTGCCTCGTTGGTCTAATAGTTACTAGCGTTGGCCGCCTCGTCGGTCTAGCAGTTATAAGCGTTGACTGCCTCGTCGGTCTAGCAGTTACTAGCGTTGACTGCCTCGTCGGTCTAATAGTTACTAGCGTTGACTGCCTCGTTGGTCTAATAGTTACTATCGTTGACTGCCTCGTTGGTATGATAGTTGGTTGCGTTGACTGCCTCGTTGGTCTTGTAGTTAAAAACTTTGACTGCCTCATCGGTCTAATAGTTAAAAGCGTTGACTGCCTCGTTGGTCTAATAGTTAATAGCGTTGATTGCCTCGTCAGTCTAGCAGTAATAAGCGTTGACTGCCTTGTTGGTCTAGTAGTTAGTAGCGTTGACTGCCTCGTCGGTCTAGCAGTTATTAGCGTAGACTGCCTCGTCGGTCTAATAGTTACTAGCGTTGACTGCCTCGTTGGTCTAATAGTTACTAGCGTTGACTGCCTCGTTGGTATAATAGTTTGTTGCGTTGATTGTCTCATCAGTCTAATAGTTACTAGCGTTGACTGCCTCGTTGGTCTAATAGTTACTATCGTTGACTGCCTCGTTGGTATGATAGTTAGTTGCGTTGACTGCCTCGTTGGTCTAATAGTTACAAGCATTGACTGCCTCATCGGTGTAATAGTTAAAAGCGTTGACTGCCTCGTTGGTCTAATAGTAACTATCGTTGACTGCCTCGTTGGTATAATAGTTAGTTGCGTTGACTGCCTCGTTGGTCTAATAGTTACAAGCGTTGACTGCCTCATCGGTCTTATAGTTAAAAGCGTTGACTGCCTCGTCGGTCTAATAGTTACTAGCGTTGACTGCCTCGTTGGTCTTATAGTTACTAGCGTTGACTGCCTCGTTGGTCTAATAGTAAATAGCGTTGACTGCCTCGTCGGTCTCACAGTTACTAGCGTTGGCCGTCTCGTCGGTCTAGCAGTTACTAGCGTTGATTGCCTCGTCGGTCGAGCAGTTACTAGCGTTGGCCGCCACGTCGGTCTAGCAGTACTAGTTACAAGCGTTGACTGCCTCGTTGGTATAATAGTTAATAGCGGTGACTGCCTCATCATTCTAATAGTTAAAAGTGTTGACTGCCTCGTCGGTCTAGCAGTTATTAGCGTTGACTGCCTCGTCGGTCTAATAGTTAAAAGCGTTGACTGCCTCGTTGGTGTAATTGTTAATAGCGTTGACCACCTCGTCGGTCTAGCAGTTATTAGCGTTAACTGCCTCGTTGGTATAATAGTTAATAGCGTTGACTTCCTCGTTGGTCTAGCAGTTACTAGCGTTGGTCGCCTTGTCGGTCTAGCAGTAATAAGCGTTGACTGCCTCGTTGGTGTAATAGTTAGTTGCGTTGACTTCCTCGTCGGTGTAGTAGTAATTAGCGTTGGCTGCCTCACTGGTCTTGTAGTTATTAATGTTGACTGCCTCGTCGGTCTTGCAGTTATTAGCGTTGACTGCCTCGTCGGTCTAATAGTTACTAGCGTTGAACACCTCGTCGGTCTAGCAGTTATTAGCGTTGACTGCCTCGTCGGTCTAGCAGTTACTAGCGTTGACTGCCTCGTCGGTCTAATAGTTACTAGCGTTGACTGCCTCGTCGGTCTAATACTTACTAGCGTTGACTGCCTCGTTGGTATAATAGTTAATACGTTGACTGTCTACCTTGTTTTATGCCTACCTTGTATGAATTAAAAAGAAAATAAAAAGGTGCTTATCTCTGTTGGAGCAATTGTTTCAGCAATATGATGTCTTTCGGAACCCTCGGGAATAGAGTGAGCATGCCTCCTTAACAAAGATGTTATACACCAAACACAAACATTGCTATCATGGGAATGCTGGAGTTTCTGATTGTGTGCCAGAGCACTATCAGAAGACGTTTCTTGCATTGCTACATTTATATTAACCTGAAACAAAACTAAAAAAGAGGTTAAACAGTGTAAGTTTTTACAGTATAGAAAATAAATAAAATGTGTTTACCTGATGAGTATAAAAGTGATTCCGATATCCTATTTACAAAATAAACAATTTCATTTTATTTCACCAAGATACCGCTCGATGACCGAATTTATTTCGGGACCCATATCATCGGTAATATAACATTGTTCATTTTCATCTATTACAGAGGTGCACTGTAGGCACGCCATTGTCAATAAACTGCAATAAGAATCGAGTTTAAATGTGTTAGAATATATAAATACGTCAGAGCCGATCACGCCTTTAAGAAGCACCGCGACAGATGAGCACTTTTTGACATCGGCCTCCAGAGCCAGGCCGACAGACGAGAGAGGTCTCGTCTGTCGCCTGGGCTCAAGGGAAGAAAACATCACATAAAAATAGCATTTGAACAAAACAATAAGTAAAAGCACGGGTTAAAGGGGACATACCTGAAACTGACCTATATTGTAGAATACCACGAAAACACGACGGAAGCCAAATCACAGGCGAAACATAAACCATATAACCAAGCCGGGGTCAACAGAGAAGCAATCAATCAATGTCCGTAGTAGTAAATTGGGTTCCATGGTATACAACGACCACAGAGTACTTTTTATATTGACAACGACTCAATCAAATACAAAGTCATAGAAAGACGTACCTAGACGTCACGTCACGAAACTTAAAACTGTCAAACGAACGTCATGTTAAACCCAACCGTCATGGCTGCCCTAAGAACAGGGTTACATTATTAAAAATCTTCTTAATTTAATCATTTTTGTACGGCTGTACTCGTCTTCAAATTATTTTTTTTGTATTTTTATGACAATCCCCTATTTTTTTCCTATTTATCTATGTAGTGTACACAGAGGTGGCCCAAAATCAAACATCTCCTTTGACTACACCTTTCTGATACCTGTTCCTGTATAATTCTTTTAGTTTTACAACATACAGTTGCAATCAATCTGCCAAGCCTTTTCCTAACTATTTTGTGGTCGGCTTCTAGTGTAACCGGATGCAGCTGAATACCAGTATTTTACATGGGGCGACTGCCTATCTGTCCTTCACAACCCAGTAACTGCGTACAATACGATACCCCTTGTTAAGACTGGCTGTCAAACTTACAGGCTTCTGACGACCCGCAACGACTGTGAAAGATCCACGAAGGACAGCCGGGACCAACGGGTTAACGTGCTTACGCACGGAAGAGTCTTGGTATGTAAATATAGTGGCTATTATTCGACATTCGGCAAATAGTTGTCTCTAAATAAAAATAAACTTTAAATGAACAGAAAAACTATAGACTTAAAAATTGTTAATCTTTAAAAACAAAACACACTTAGTATCATTAACATAAAAATTTTGCCAAAACTCAGTCGTGTTAAAGTTAATTAGTTAGACTTTTTAATTAATAATTTAATATTTAAAGTCCAAAACGGGCACACTGTGGTGCAGAAAAACTGTACAATTGGGATCAAGTCGGTTGAGTTTTTTTTCATAAATCAAACCTGCCTCAGAAAATAAACTATAATAATATTTGAAAATAAATAATCTTTTTTACATTCTTTTTTATGTCGAGTAATAATGTCGAGTATTCGACTATTCGTCATAGGGAATGGCGATTAATCGGTATTTGACTATTTGGTATAACAACTATTTGCGGCATCTCTTGTATAAACAAGCCAACACCTATACGATCTTATCAGCCATGTAATGCGTAGATAAAAGATTACGATCTAGTATCCAGTACATTTAGCTGGATAGCGGTTGTGCCCCATTCGCGCGAATTATATCCCATGTACCGGGTTCAGTGCCGTGTTAGACATTCTTTACAGTTACTTTATGTCACGCGTTATTTTAATAAGGTCAGATTAGGGCTGATATAAAGGAAATTGTGAGAATTGCTTCTTGTGGCGATAAATTGGTGTGAGCATGTGATGCGGAGGAATGAGAAAAATGTCGTCAGGAAAGTTTTGTATGTGCTACATGAGTAGGGGAAGACCACAGAAACGATGGATGGACTGTGTGAAATACGATATGGCTAGAAAGGGGGTGACTACCAAGATGACGACTGATAAAGAAGTATGGAAGGAACAGACATGGCGACGACTACAAATATATTGGGATAAGGGCGGGAGAGAGATGGTGGTGAAATTGATGTAGGACATGTGGTAATTGGTGTGGGACATGTGGTTATTCCCTGATCTATGCGACTTTAAAACCAGGGGATCATATACAAGGACGTCCTAGGGCAAGCCGTGGCCACTGAACACACAAAAATTTTTGGCTCCTTGGAAAGTAAAAAAAAAGTGAATGTCAAAAAAACATTTTTCTGTTATGATTTTATATTTACTATGGGTAAATGGTACAAATAAAATATTAAGAAATTTAGGTAAATAAAATGCTGTAGGTTCGAGCTGGTTTCGAATGAACGATAATGGTTTCTTTCGGGATTTCTATTCTGCAAAATCTTCTATTATATCCTCAGTCTCTTATTTTCAGGATAACACGTTCTATGCACATAATTGACAAATTAGTTAGTCGTTCTTCTAACAATATCGTTCGTACTTAATTTGTTTTTTTTTTAGGTGTGAAAATTTATTCTCTGCACTACAATTGGTAATCATCAAGAACAGAAATATTCTTGTTGCGACTTCAACATTTGAAAAGTTTCTTCTAATTTATTGGACTTTGTAAAGTTGAGATAGTCAAATTAGCCGATTCCTTTGATGAAAACATTATAATTTGAGCTCATAACAATTTATATCTTCTGCAAATTCTTTGCATTTTTTTGTCAACTGGTCAGGGTCGATTGTTACAAACTGAGAAAGAAAACTAAAATGTTTGTCAGAAAAATAACAGTAAAGTTTAAACAGCTTATCTGGTGCCCGATTAATATTTCAATTTAGGAATGTTGACCGAACTATTATATTTGTGAGTACCTCTACCTATCTACTTAAAAATAGAAGAAAAAACCGCTTTTGAGTGCGAATTCAAAATACCAATTCAAAATATTTTATTTCACATAAACCTGGGCACTTAAAGCTCCGTGCACGAAAAACATCCTTTTTCGTGAATAACTTATCTAATTGTAAGAAAGCTTGAAATAATTGAAACATAACACATAAACATAACATAATTAAAAGTACAGTTTTCGTGGTGCTAAACCATTTGTGTCAGTCACAGCACCTGTTAATAGTTGCATAACTTTTGCGCTCTCGAAAATATGGTTTATTTCGCCTTTGATTTACTTAATGAAGATATAATAAAATCATAAAATAAAAATTTGATTTTATTTCAAGGATAGCTGAAGACTAATATGTGATTTTTAAATTTCTTGATATGGTTTGCTAAATAACAGGAAAAAATACATTGCTGACAAGGTTTTTAAAAAAAAAGGTTATTTAAATATATTTTTTTCGGCTAAATTTTGCATGGAAGTTGAAAAAAGTGTTTCCCCTATGTACAAGTAGACCATATAATGATGTTGTTGATATTTAATAATTTTCAAAATTAAAAATAGTTTCTTCTAACGAAACGATCAAAGTCAGTCTTGCGTCATTTTTTGGAAAACTTGTTGCAAATTTTAGTGATTTTCCGCGAATCCTTAATTTATTTACGGCCCCTTATGAAATATCAGAAGCTAGGTGCACGGTTCTAATTAGTCGTTTCCTATGGAGAAGAGCCGGCAAGACTCCACGGTTACTCTTTTAAAAATAATTGGCTTTTACAACATTTTCAAATAACAGTGTTAATAAGGTATGGAAGGACAGTGTAGGTCTTTCAACAAGTACCAGCTACTTTAACAAAATAGAATATGGTCAACAAATCTACAGTCCACTAAGCCTATACTGTTCTCACATTTAAAAAATAGAAAAAAATCTATATAAAAGATAAATAAATCTAATAACAATAAAAACCTATTTTAAACGAAATGACATGATTGCTATTAGAACTGTAACAAATCTGAATAATTATCATATCCACAAAAGCCACTAATAAAGAATTGAAATTATATTGTAGGTATATAATGGCAAATAATAGGATGATTATGTCAAGAAAAAATGTAAAAAAGAGAAGAGAGAGCAGCTAATAGACTCTTACATAATTATGCCGTTTGAAGTACCAGGGAAGCCACATGTGCAGAAGGAGTTATTGCCAAACTTCCTTAGCTTCAACATGCAAGAGGTCAGGGTCCCTGGGCACGGGGCCCCTGTGCCCTTATGGTAAAAACGGCACTGATCATATATCATGGAACAAGGAGGAGCAGGCCTATATTCTTTTTCTCAGTAGTGAGTGGAACACGGCTGTCGAAGATGATGATGATGTGGTTATTACGATTTTCTGGTGATAGATCTTTATCTATCACCAGTCAACCAACCCTTTGGTTGGTTGACTGGTAATATACTTCGGAGAGTGTGCGTAGGAGCTCCACGACCTGACCATACCATCGTCCTTGTACTACTAGACTACCAGACGTTTAGAGGTATGAGGTGTGGGTGTAAAGTTCACTCAACCTCTACAGTCTTACACTGCACATGTTTTGCTGCTGACGCGGTGGCTTGCACCAGATGTGCATCATTTTATTATTATAAATATACAAACATTACAATAAATCAGCGATTGTGATTACTGCTACGCGGTGACTAACATTAGAAAAAGGAATCGTCAACAGTATTAGGATACTTGTAAACAAAACTTTTACGTAATAAACCTAACGGGAACTAAGTGATCTTTTCTCTACGCGCTTCATCCTCTATTGAAAAGGGAGGATCCTCCGACCAGAGGGGTGTCGTGTCTGGCGGGCAACTGCCCAACGATTGATGTCGGGGAACTTATATATATGGTGTTCGCGCGGTAAACTCTAATTATGCGATGCAGGATTTCTATGACGTCAGGATTTTTTGTGACATCAATTCTTTATGCATAGTTCCCATGTGGCGATATAGATGCCGCCACAGACGTAATAAAGGGTACCATCCGCACTTAGTTGTTATCCTGACCAGTCGTACTCAGCGCTTCTCCTCCACATTTATTATGCGCACAGCCAAAGTGTGGAACTCTCTGCCATCGTCTGTGTTCCCTTCCACATATAACCCGTCTGCCTTCAAAGCAAGAGTGAACAGGCATCTTCTGGGCATGCTCGTTCCATTGTAGACCTCATCAATCGCTTTCCATCAGGCGAGATCGGGAAAAAGAGCAGGCCCATTCTGTAATAAAAAATAAAAAAATGACGTGGGTTATTTGTGTGTCAAGAACACTGTGTTAGGGCGTTAAGAGGCATGAGGAACAGGGTGTTCGCTCATCCTCTATAGATAGGGGAGGGTCCTCCGACAGGGCGGGTGTTGTGTCTTGCGGGTAACTGTCCAACAATTGACGTCGGGGAAGTTATATATATGGTGTTCGTGCTGTAAACTCAAATTGCGCGATGCAAGATTTTTGTGACGTAAGGATTTCTGTGTGATGTTGTGAGCTTTTTGATGCGTAGTTCGCATGTGGCAATGTAGATGCCGACACGTAGTGTTTGTAGATCGTTATTAAAGTATTAAGTATGTATGGTACGTGAATTTGAACGAAGCATAAGAGTATGTAAGGATCATATCAGGTGGCGTTCTGTAGTTTCGGCCTACCCTCATAAGGTAAGAAGGCGTGAGTGTAAATGTTATACGTATATGTTATTAAACGGTTCTTTTTTCATTCTAATTAGACGAGAGAAAAGTGCAATAAAAATAAATATAGGTAACCTATTAAATAAGATGTATATTTTTGCTGTCGTTTTTGTAGGTATTAATTTACTCCTGAAATCATATTAGTTCTTTACTAGACACGAATATCCGTGCACTTAATCCAATTTACCCTTCAGTGCAAAAAAACGTCGCACTTAATATCACCCAACCACAAGCACTCAAGACTTATCTCCCGAGACAAAAGTCATGTGCGAAACACAGTAATAACTTCAAGAAACCCTTTTAACGTTAACTACAACTGTACTAACTAACCTAGACTATATCGCACGCATTTAGAAAACAGATATAGCTTAAACGGGTAACGTACTTGCAAAAAGCCCTATCTTCCAACACGCTGTATATTTATACATCACCCTGTTTAAAACTTAGAATGGGTGTTTATAGAATTTTGAACCTTAACACTGAGTGACAAAGTTAAATTTTCATTGCAGCTAAGATTGGGACATACGACCTCATAGAACAGTTGCTGTTATTCCAAAGTCGACTTTGTTAATGCTTAATTAAAGTTCAAATTCCAGTGTTTTGGTCGGTTTCTAGTTAAGTTTTACCCTCTATATACAACGTTGATCTGCTATAAAGTGTTGTTTGGTCTTAAACCAGTCTTATCGGCACAATAAGGTTCCGCAATCAGGAGTCAAAGAGCACATTAGTCGGCCTTTGTAGGCCTTTCTTATATTAATGGTATTTGGACGTAATTAGAATGAGGTATGGCCATAGACGGGCTATGCTTGGAGTCTCTCTGAGGGATCGAGTCCGGAACGACCCGGCAGAGAAACAAAGTTGTCGACATAGCTCACAGAATAAGCAAGCTGAAGTGGCAATGGACCGGCCACATTAGCCGTAGAACCGATTGGGGTAGACGTGTTCTTGTGAGGAGACCGCGAATCGACAAACGTAAGGTAGGACGCCCTCAGGCTAGGTGGAGCGACGATCTTCGCAGGGTGGCTGGTAGCAGCTGGATGAGAGTTGCCGAGAACTGAGCTGAATGGCGTGCAATTGGAGAGGCTTATGTCCAGCAGTGGACTGCTGTAGGCTGATGACCATTTTGGTCATTGGTTCATAAATAAATTAAAATATGTCAAATTGCAATATGTATATTTTATGTCGAGATAGGAATAAATAAGGCCCCGTTTTGATTAGCAAACTCGTGGTTACCATGTTTGTAAGAGAGAATTCATATTCTGATAAGAATTCTAATGAATAGGGTTCCAGAACAATGTTCTATTCAAAATTGACAGGTTTTATATCAGTGTCTACCCAAATTTAGTTTTAATACTTCAGCTCGTGTTCGAATACAGGACATAGATAGGTAACCATTTAAACTGTGTGTTGCGAAGGAGAAAAGATCAGTGGCATGTAATGGGTATTTAGATAAAACGGCCATGTCTACGTATATAGGCTTGAAATCAGGGTTGGCACGATTAAATCATTTTCATTTAAATCGTGATTTAAATAAATTTTTTTTTTTTTTAAAAGCAATGTTTTAAGCAAATATGTTTAATTTGACTTTCTTTCACAGAAATCAACATAAAAATCAGGTTTAGAAATTAAGTACAATCGAAGAAACGCATATCTGTACACTGTAAGGACTATTCTTGCTTGCAGCGTTCGACCGCTATAGTATCGCTTACCTACGAAACAAAGTGGTCGTGTGCACGGGATTTTGGTTTCAAAATGCTTAGATATGCGTTACCCCGATGGAACATATATGTTAAACACTAGGGTCTTTTACATCTGAAAAATCAATATCATTAACATTATTATAATGCTTGAACAAAAGAACTAGCTTTCCAGCTTTTTCAATTCTCAGTCGGTTTCTTAATTTACAAAGGTTACAAATTGCATGCGAAGTTTACAAAACACTGCTCGGGGATTCCCCTTTTCTCTGACACTCAAGGGCGCGTTCTGTTTTACGCAGAAATATAGTTAAACTGTATGATAAAATGAAAAACCAAAAATGTGTGTTTATATAGGATTTTTTCAAAAAATCGTGCTTTTTTCGTTTTTTTTTTTAAATTTTTATTTTTTCCCACTCTTCTTAAAACACATAGTTACCTACGCACATAAATTCACCCCTGTTTTCAATGGGCGTAAACAGAAACTGAATGCCACGTGCTACAATGACGGTTTTCTGAAATTACATTCACTAGGTGGCAGCACTGAGACCGGGCACCTGTCAAACGCCTATATTTTCTTTAATCGTGACTGAATGATGAACGAATGAATGAAACGAATGATGAACTTCATTTTATATTTTACAAGCTTTTGCACGCGTCTTCGCGTGGATGTCGGAAAATATCCCAGAACGTACTACCGGACCGTACTGAGATTACATACCTAATAGTCCAGGAAAAAGTTATTGACTCCTACCGCTGCGCTCCAACCATAATTATTTTGTTACGCGTAATTTTGAACCTGTGATATCTTTTAAACCATTTATTTAAATTATATGATGTCAGGCATATTTTATTGGATAAGGATTAATATGATACCGGTCAATATAGCTTCGGAAATAACAATGGAATTTTTATTAAATTCTGAAAGATAAAAATGGTTATTGTGGGTCACCCTTAGAAGATAGACATATGCCATCGCGGAGTTTTTTGTTGAACTTTTTAACACGAACAATATGATTGATCACATGATTTTTCCGACATCTTCAACAATAATCGTCAAATTTCAGCCAATGAGGTTAAAAACTGAAAGCTCATAACAGGTGGCAGCACAGTTGTACGTCTTTATAAACCGCCATTGTTGTGTTTGTTTACTTTTGTGTCATCACAAATTATACGAAAACTAGATAAACATGTATGAGACTTGGAGTGTAGCACTATTAATAGACGAGGTAAGAACAGGGGAAGCGTCTACCACTGGTAAAAAAGCAGCTTTAATGGAAATTATGAAAGATTTATAATTTATAGGTTATTTTGTGTTCGTTGACTTTAGAACTGGAGGCGTAGGTACGACAGAAGTAACCTGATCAGAGTTGAAAAACAACTCGGGCATGATCTTCCTGACTGAAAAACTTCAGAGATAGCACTTCTAGCGCTGATCTAATATGATAATATAAACACACACATACTTTTTTATAATTTACACAATATCACATCACAAGTGCCTGTATGTAATGAAAACATACTTAGTTCTCTTGAGAGCATCACCTATAAACCACTTTCTCCCATAAAAGGCTTAAAGGATAGCACATCGTCTCGACGAAATATCGGATTCCAATTTATTTCGGAGAGCTTTCTCCCACAGTTTTATTTTTATAATATCTTTTACATGGGTCCCCATATTTTGCAGTAAACGGCTGCGCAACGGGGCTCAATAATTAATTATGCGTAAAAGAAGTCGCTTCTTTACAAAAAATGCATGGCTACCTGTCAAATTATAAGACGCTGGAGATCAGCGCCATCTGAAGTGAGTAAGTGGCAGTTTTTATCCCCATTTACACAAAACTGTAATGAATTATTTGAATGAATGAATTATATGAGTTTATCGCGTTCAGACAGACAGACAGACAGACTTTGTTTTATAATAATATATATATATATAAATATAACATCACGCCTTGTTTCCCCGAAGGGTTGGGCAGAGGTGTCCCTGTAGCAGGATCACCCACATTTCACCAGTTATGTTTTAAGTCCCATGTAATAGGGGGCGAGCCTATTGCCATCAACCGGGCATAAATCCAGACTCCGGGCTGCTACTGAGAAATTTCAGATAGAAAAACCCAATAACACTTTGCCCGATCCGGGAATCGAACCCAGGATCTCATGCTCAGCAGTAGCGCTTGCGACCACTAGACGAACGAGGCAGTCATACATATATTTATATATATATATATATATATGTAAGGATTGTCGAAAAGGAAGACCTCTTGTCAAAGTGGCGCCAACTGGTGGCGTAAATTTTCATGAAAACCCACATTCGGTTCAACCGCATAAAGGACGAATCAATTCTATTACAAACCTAAGCTTTTAATCAATTTCTTACAAAACCTCCAGCTCTACTACAACATCTTAGTTCTATTCACATGTAATTAGAATGTCTGTGCCATAACTTAGCTCGCAATAAACGGCATTAGATTTAGCGCTAATGTTGCCTATAACAAATCAAACGAGCCGCACTATGTTATCTACCGGACAATATTGCTTTTGAATAAGGATGTCTGTTCACGGGACGGAGGATTGTCGATGGTTTTAATTTTTGGAGATATTTTAATCTTTCTTCATTTTTCTTGAGCTCTTTAAATTCTGAGTTGATCTGCACGATTACTGAGATATGCGCGCACTGACTGGACAGGACCACTCATGCACTGACCGGACAGGACCACTTAATCTATGTGATTCCTTCCTCAATAGACCATTGCAAACACAAATCTACATGGGCTTCACATGATCTGACCAAGATTATGTCTGGACTTTAAAAGAGACTGACCTCTGAGTTTGTTTCGGCCTTTCTTCTTAGAGTAGTCAGATAAGAAACGCCGACCTCACCTTATTTAAAAAAATATGATTGACGTGTCGCGTTTGCGTGTCTGTACCAGAAATAAAATCATATTTATTGTACTGACTTTTTCTCACGGCTTGCTTAGGTCGAAAAAAAACCTATGGAACATCATCATTTCAGTCCAGAATCACTTACTGCTGGATATAAGACTCCCCTTACTTCTGCCATACTTCCCGGTTCCGTGCGTCCCTCATTCACGTGTTTCACGAAAAACCTTCGCCATGAAAAAATACATATAGATACCAACCAACCAACTAACTAACCAACCAACAACCAACCAATCAACCAACTAAACCCAACTAACAAACTTCCCAACTTTCATAGTGATCAGTAAAACGGCGTCGGAGTCTATTAACCTCAAACAGATATCTAGATAACATTATACCATCGTCCATTTATAGATTTGTGCATAATGTCCAAAGTCCAAGTTCACAGAACGAAACGTTGATTGACCACCTTACCTTATAAGACAATAATTGGGTAAAATAGAGATCATAACATAACATCACCCCTTGTTTCCCCGAAGGGTTGGGCAGAGGTGTTTCTAAAGAACACCCACATTTCGCCAATTTTGTTTAAGTCTTATGTAGTAGGGTCAAGACCCATGGGGTCCCATGTATCGTGGATGGACTTTCGCAACAACACCTCATACGCCAAGAACTCGGCATCAAAAAGCATCTTTCCGTTCTGGTCCAAACGCGCATCCTCAAATACGTCTCGAGGCGTGAGGATGACTCTATAGACCGCCTAGTCGTGCAGGGTATAGTGGAGGACACTAGACCATTCGGACGCTCACCCTTGAGATGGACTGACCAAGTTCAATCAGCAGTGGGCGAACCCGTATATGAGTGCACAAAAAATACCAAAAATCACAGTAGATGGCGAGAAATCGTGAGGCGAATCACATCAGCCCCTGGACAAGAAACTATATGAAGACCATGACTGCTTTGTCAAGTACTACGAAGAAAAAGAATAAGTGGGCGACAGATCTAAGTTCCATAAACTGAAAAGTGCGAGTATTATCAAGCAAGTTGAAGCATGCTCAACTATAAATTACCACCACCGTCACAATACTCATAGAATACTGAAAAGGTTATCAAAAATCTTATTTAGAGCGACTTTTTTCAGACAACAAATACAGTTAGATTTGCATGCAAACTGATCGTGTTTGAGTTGGAAATAGTCGTCGATATGTGTCGCAGTGACGCGGAGCAGTCGTACCGTGAATGGGACGCCGGGCCCGCGGGAGAGGTCGCGGTGCATTCCGGTAGATCGGAACAAGAGCCATGGAGACTTCCATTGTGAAGTTTCATGTAAAAAAGTGTGAATATGGAGGATTATAGGTACCTATAACTTAAAGTTCATATTCCTAAATGACCCCATCATTTAGGAATATGAACTTGCTCGTCATCAGTGTATCAAACTTATAACCTGCAGACACATTACATCTCGCATATCCATTATAGAAGAAAGTGTGTGAAAGTGTGTGTGTGTGTGTGTGTGTGTGTGTGTGATGAAACCAATACAGTTTCTCGAATAACTATTCGAGAAACTGTATTGGTTTTTAGGGTTCCGGAAAGGGGGCGAACGGGACCCCAGTACGGTCCTACTAAGGCACAATTGTTCGTTCGTCCGTCCGCCCTTCTATCAAAGGGAAAATTTCGCAAGAGAAAGTTCCACAAAATATGTTTTTATTACTATGGCCGCTATAACAACAAACAATAAAATAAAAAAAAAATAAAAAAAATTAAGGGGAGATTATTTTTTAAGAATGAATAAAAAAAAAAAGTTAAATATTGTGCGGTGGTCCCGAACCCTGCGTTTGCGAGTCCAACTCACATTTGGACGCTTTTTTCCTTGTACGATTTAATTAAAAATCAAGACCTGGGTCTAGCCAACTTTTAGAGCTACTTAATCTATCTGCAAACAACTATAAACCTACACTAATGCTTTTAAGACGCAGATATATGCTAGTGCCCTTGAGTGGTTAGCTTGCTTGTTCTGTACTGAGCTCACGCAACGCGTCGTACGTCTAGCCAATAATAGGACTCACCCATCAAGGAGCGCTGTCCCAAATTAGACGCATTATTAATTAATTATACATGAAAAAACAAGGTATTTTAATTAAAAACCTACACTAAAAGATCAATAATTAAATTACCTTTAATATCGTGAAGGTTTCAAAAAAATACGCTTGATAGATTTTGCGCGATTCTGTCTTTTATCCGCGTTAGACATAAATTTACAAATTAATTTCATCATGTAATATAAACATTATCCAAAATATGGCTATATTAAAATATTAAGAAAATGCTTTAATTTAACATATATTTTTTCCAAATCATTACCACTACTCGTTTAGACGTCATCTTCAGTATGAAATCATCAAAAGTCGGTTAACGTTTCCCCACCTTAAGATCCATACAAATTTTCTTATACAGGGTGGCAGGGACATCGACACGAAGACTGTTAGCATGGATTTAGTACATGATTCTGAACCCCGATGCTTTGAAATTTTTCGTCGGTTATTAAAAAAAAAAAAATGCTGTTCCATACATTTTAACCGCGTAGGTATTGCACTTTTCTATGAAACAGCTGATAATTTTTTTTTATAATTGACGAAAATTTTCAAGACAGGGAGTTCAGAATAATGTACTGAATCCATGGTAACATTTTTCGCGTCGACGTCCTTGCCACCCTGTATATTTACGTTATAATATGTGCTGAATAATTAGGTCACCACCAAACATCCATGAAACTACAAGAAAATGCAAAGAAGAAATTCCTCTAGTTTATCTTCCGTTGAGCTGCCAGGCGCCAGCATATTTTCTACGTCATGAATTTTCCGTCAATCTTGCGATACGAGTAAACAGTGAATTTTCCAAGCTATTTCACGATAATTTGCAAGTTTTGCAATTTAATACGAGTATTCCGATTTTATTCAGTATAATAGAAAAATGGATTTAATGCATTAAACAATGTCGCCCATGGGCATGTGACCGCCCGTATTTTTCTGAATATTCATGAAAAATTATCAAAAATTCCTCTACCTCTGCCTAGACCTCCTGGGAATACAGACGTGAGTTATATTATGAAAGAAAAAAAAAAAGAAAATAGTTCCAATATCCTCTCCATCTTCTATAACAATTAAAAAACAGTGGCACTCCGGGAGTGCCGACAGAAGTGAAAACTTGAAAAAAAATTGGTGTCACGGTAATCAACGATTTGATATCTTTTTAATGGTCAAATGCGGGTGTCATCACAGTGTCGCGACATCAATGGCTTAGTCCCATCTCAAAAATGCCCAACGCACCTAAAGAAGTTTTCACTTCAAAAACTAAGCACTTTCAATCAATATTGCCAAGAAGAGATATTCTCCAATATTTTACTAAAACTGCTAAATGAAAGAACAAGGAAAATTAAATAATAATAATAATTGTAAAGACAATTATCCAGTCAGTATGTTTAATAAACGATGTAATTCAATCTTTACTCATAATGATGTTGCTTCCGATATCTTAGTGTAAATAATGAGCATATCTTGGGGAAATAATGTATTGTATTGCGTGGAGCCCACATAATTATTTAGTTACGCTATTGTAATTAATAAGTAGGAACGTTTACCTTCGCCTGAAAGTACCTGACGTTTAAAATGTTTCAGGATAACACTCCGGGAGTGCCGACAGAAGTGAATGCTTGAAAAAAAAAAAAATCGGCACCGCGGTAATCAACGCGTTGATGTCTTTTACTCCACGGTGTCGGTAAATTGCGTTACAGTGTCGCGAAATCAATGGTTTAATCCCATCTCAAAAATGTCAAACACGTATAAAGAAATTTTCACTTCAAATATAACCTATATCATTCCAGCTATAACAAGCTAGGATGAACTGGCTCTTCATTAAAATAGGATTGGTCTCTCATGAGCGGGGTAGTTACGAAATACACATAAAATAATAATTGATCGCATTTTCTTTCATTTTGACTGTTCAGCCACGTTCTTTTTTTTATGTAGGGCATCTCGTAGTTGACGTCTGAGATCATGACTACTTAACCGGGCTTCCCTGTGGGTGCCTTAAGCTACTACACTTATAACCTCCAGCCAGGGGTTATTCAACTGTGATAATTAAAACTAGGTGAACGCTCGCTAAGGGCACCCCCTATGGGGTACGAACCTCGCCTTAGAGCGTCAACCGGAGGGAGGACATCAAGGATGGGACGAGCTGGATCAAAGTTTTGATCATGATTATTAGTCGGGGAATTTAAAGCTACGTGCTCAGCTGCAACAACTGCTGGCACTTCGCTATCGATCAACGGTCGGGAGGGAGTATCATTTACTCGGGGATGCGGTCGCGATCGCAGAGGACCTCGGCGGCGAGGTCGGAATGACGGAAGGCGTCTATTTTTGAGCACTGTGCTGGTTTCCCTACTGCCCTCCTGGAGGTAATGGGGTCGTCTGGGTCGGTAAGGATTCGCTTAAGGCGGCGGGTTCAATTGATACTAGAGGGAGTGTAACTAGTGGCCTCGACAATCAGTGAGTTGCGATGTTTGACGGCAGTATCGAAGTAATCAGCCACGTTTATCGGTTTATTTACGTTGCTGAGCGGACGAATTTTTCAAACCCATGAAGTAATGGATTAGGAATATCCTTCAAAACCCTCTGATTGTGATTTAAACTGTGTTACGCAACTAGGGTGCTGGTCATTAATAAAAACCGAGTAGATTAGTTAGCTTGTGGCTAAGTAATAACAGCTTCAGGGGTCAATCGATCACGTTAAGGTACGCTTGCCGCAGTTCGTCCGTGGGTGGGTGACCATTTTATCATACTGAGATCCCTCCGTGCCTCGGAAAGCACGTTAGCCGTTGGTCCCGGCTATCATTGTTAGATTTTTGTTGACAGTCGTTACAGGTCGTCAGAAGCCTGAAAGTCTGACAACCAGTCTTACCAAGGGGTATCGTGTTACGTAGTAATTGGGTTGTGAAGGTCAGATAGGTAGTCGCTCCATGTAAAATACTGGTGTTCAGCTGCACAACAACACCTGTCACACAAATCCTGCATCGCGCTATTATAGTTTACTGCGCGAACGACATATGTATGACTATCCGACATCAATCGTTGGGCAGTTGCCCGCTAGACACGACACCCGTCTGGTCGCAGGATCCTCCCTTTTCTGAGTGAACTTTACACCTGTTCCTCATGCCTCTAAAATCGTTTTAAAAGTTGTTCTATGCAGTTTCTTGCCCATTCTTCTCCATACTAAACCTTTTGAAAGGGGCAACTTCATTCTTTCTTTTTCGTGTGTTTATTGACTAACCTGGTGTCAGAGTTTTTATGCCGCCCATGGGCCTTTGACTTGGCTTCACATGTCTTCGAGAAATACCTCTCAGTCATGCCGGTTACCTTTAGCGTTTTTGAAGCAAGAGATAATTATACAATTTGCACATGAATCCGAAAAGTCAGAGTTGTGTGCCCCAAGGCAGGCACCTCTGACTCGAGACCTATGACTTGGCAGTCCGATGGTCACACCACTAAGCTATCTCTGCAAGGGGTAACTAGAATCAATTCTATTTTCTTGTAAAAGTGCCTTGAATGTGACTAATGATTTGACCTTGCCATTGAATTGAAGAGCTATGTAAAATTGAGGATCGTATTTGGAATTCTATTCCAAATACGATCCTCAATTTTACACTTCTTCCTCCATCCTCCTTTTAGCCAGTTTTAACGAGCAACGTATAAAGTAAATGCTTCAGCCTGAATTTTAAGACGCGCTTAATTTTAGCTATCTAGATTTTTTACGATATCTCTCTTGGCGTAATTAAGATACTTTCTTAAGAGACGGTCTTTAAACTTTATTTTCGGTTGATTTACATATTTTTTTACCTTTTGAAGGTTCCGTACTCGAAGGGTGCCAAACGTAAATCTATACTAAGCCTTCCGTCTGTCTGTCAGCGGGCTGTATCTCATGAACCGTAATAGGTAGACAATTGAAATTTACACTGATTGTGTATTTCTATAATAAAAATAAAATAAAGTTAAAAATTAAAGGAGTTCATACAAGAAACGTGTTTTTTTTCGACATCGTTTGCTAAATATCATACGGCGGTACGGAACCGTCTTATAGAGCTTTATGTGTAGAAAGGCTTTCGTGTTCCGTTTATCCCCAAAGGTCCACCACAGTGGATCATATGCCAGGGTATGCAGGCATTGTGGAAATAAGCGTATTCATTCGTAGATCTGGCAGATGCTCTTAGGGCGTTGCATCATCATAATAACAGAAATCAAACAGCCTCCAATCCCTTTGACGAGCATCTCGATCAAAATGATAATGTAGGTATACTAAATTTCTTTTTTTTTCTTTTTGTTAGTGACTAACCAGGTTTCAGAGTTTTAAAGCCGCCCATGGGCCTCTGACTTGGCTTTACATGCCGTCGAGAAATATCTCTCAAGCATGCCGGTTTCCTCACGATGTTTTCGTTCACCGTTTTTGATGCAAATGATAATTATATACGCACATGAATCCGAAAAGTCAGAGGTGCGTGCCTTGGGTTCGAATTCGAGACCTATGTCACACCACTAGGCTATCACTGTTTATGATATATGTACCTACCTAGATATCACAACGAGAATTCTTAAGAGTTCCTTTATTACTTCTAATAAATGGTCTTTTCAAGCTTTAATAATCTACCCACACGACTCCTCACATTCTCTGTGTGCAGTTTGCAAAACTTATTTATATTATATTCATTACTATAACTTTAAATCGACGCGCGGTAAACCGTGGAACGTGACTCGGTCCTCTCACTCGCACACTGCTGGCATCTCACTCATGCATTCTGATCGTGTGATAGATGCGATTGCGCAGATTTCAGTGCAATTCTCCGTAAGAAATTTGATATTTTCCCCGGATTTCGATTTTGTGTTGACGATTTATTTGATGGGTGTTTCACTAAAACCCTTTTCTGTCAATTACCAAAGAAAAATATTGTGTTTAAAATACACATTATTTTAAACATTCACGTTATTGTAAGTCAAAAGTAAAACAACCATTTATTGCTGTTTTTAGACACAAGAATGTGTGGCATTTGTGATTGGAGCCAACGACATACCTACTTAATTCAGCATGAATTCTGGTAAAATTCAATCAAAACTGCAAACAACTCTATCTGCTCTGTTATATGTTTTCAAATATTAATTTTACAGAAAACAGACAGAAATCCGCACGATTAAGTTCCAAAAACAGGTGTTACTGATTTCGAAATCCCTTATTTGTTTAAGGACTTCCTTCATCCTTCAAGTATCTAACCTATAAAAACTGTAAAACGATCTGATCTGAACTATCCACCTTCCAATCTTCTTACACTCACATAACAGAATTTCCCATCCTACATGGCTGTCACAATTCTTCATCACTGCAGCATCGCCCATGGCATGCAACTCAGACTCGTCGCATGAGACCCATGAGATGGACTATCTCTATATTACTCCCTGTTCGTGTATTAATCATTTAATCTTGAAGTTAAGAGCGTGTTTCGTCAAAAAAATATTATGTTACGCGATTATGTTACTTTGTTAAGCGATATTTTATTCAAATCTTGTTATTCACCCCAGCAGTTGAAGTTTGGCTTCACCATTAAAATGTGCCTAATCAGAAAAATATACAAGCAATTTGATCTGACCTGCAGCATGTACCTTCGACCTGCTAATCGCTACCTAACTAACTTCACTGTTATCGTTAACCCCGCACAAAGTTCCTACATGGTATCGATTGGTGTGGATAATGTTCATCACTGCAGCACCGCCCATGGCATGTTACTTAAAACCTTGGACCCGTTGTGTGGGACCCATAAGAGGGGTGGACCGCTAACCGATCTCTTCATATTACTTCCTGTTCGTGTATTAATCTTGCCTGGATTCTTGGAATGGGTTGATTTATCTGAATTTTTGGATGTTGATCTGCTTTGCTGAGTTGATCTTTAATGCTGAATTTATTTTTGGATTGGTTCTTGTCATGAGTTTTTATTCATTTTTAAAATTTTAATAAAATAAGGTTTACAACTAGAATAGCAATATTTAATAGAAAAATACTCTTTTGCATAAAGGTACAATTCTGTAGCCGATCGCAGACGGCAACTGCAGGAGACGTGTCACCGTGACACGACTGGTTTCTATGTATTTCCATGAGGACGACGACGTATCGTTAGCTATGGAAGGTATTTCATTATACTTCACAGAAACCAGTGGTGTCCTGGTGATACGTCGCCTACAGTTGCCGCCTACAGTCGGCTACGGAATTGTACCTTTATTTAAGACTACTTCAAATGTCATTCTTGCATTAGTAAAGGTTGGATTTGTCTCTAGCTGCATTGTCTACCTACTTCAAGTCAGATTTGATATTGCTTAATATGCAACAATGGAGCAGATACCATCCTCGCGGGGATAATTCCTCTTCTCATTAAAAGCATATTAAAACCCGTCGAGAAACTGTAGGCGTTAAGAGTCTATTATAAATATTATAAGTACGGAAGTTACCATCCGAAGAACTCATAACTCACCCACTCAAAACTAAAACCATAACTAAATACTGCCGGAAGCCTCCAACCATTACGAACAACAACAATAAAACGTTATTATAAATAAACACGCCTACGCCATATTTTATCCACTGTCACAAATTCAAAATAACTGTAACCCGTACTTTATAACGTATGCGATGACGTCACACAAAAACCGACCAATAAAAAGCGTTCAACGCCATAAATTGGCGTATCAAGAAGTCTTGAAAATCGAACGTTGCGTTTAAACACAGAATAGATAGATGCAGAAGGTCGAGTCTATACAAAAATCGAAAACGCACGCACACAAAGACACGCTTCACGTACAGCAAGTGCAAGTGCACTCGCAACTGGCATTTGTTTGAGATCTTCACACGTACCCGTCTATGTAAGCGTGCGCCAGTTGTATATCATTGTTCGGAGTCGTCCTTCTGTATCTATACATTTTGCGGTTTAAAACCGAGACGCGGAGATATAAGATATATGAAATTAATATCAGAATCCTCGAGATCTGAGATATATCTTTTATGTGTTGAGAGGAGGATTTATCGGAGTTTATTTAAATATAAGTTTGTGGCCGTAAACGTTGGGTATTCGGCACTGAATGAATTATGGGAGGTGTATTGAATGTCGTAAGCAACAGTGCTCTATCGCTTTTGTTGGATCGTTTCGCAATTTTGGGGACATTTTCTTTGAAGGATTTTGGGTGAGTCATATCCGTATTGGTTTATGCTCTAGATTATATTTATCTGTTTGTGTAAGAGCAATTTTTTTTTAACAATTTAGCAAAGTTTTTGTTTCTGCTATGAACAGAAACAAAAACCATAGGCGAATTGTTAAAATTTTCAATTTCAACAGTGTTGTCATCTTCAAAACCAAGATTGAAAGTCCTAGTGGACAAGAATGATGAAATTGACCATCCAGTAAGACAGAGCATTCATGAGCAAATTTTTCTAAGAGCAATTGAGAAGTAAGCAGGTACTTACTTCCCTTTAAGTCAAGGAAGCCAGGTCAATCTTGTTACAAAACTAATGACCATTTAAAAAGGACAGTGATTAACAAGATAAAGGAAGTAATCAATAAGTTACTTAAGCTAAGTAACATAGTTAGTAAAAGGCATTCATTCTTCGTTCTTTGGAACAGTTTATGGTTGACCAGTCAAGGGTCAAGGTTCAGGGGAGAGTCAGGAAGTAGTTACGTCTTTTGTAAGTAAAGTAAGCTGATAAATAATGGACACATTGACCACAATATCTATTGTTTTAGTACCTACTTGGCGGCAAGTTAGCCTTGGAAGTCTTATGGGAGGAATTTTGTTTATCTTTCTCTTTGCTTAGTTAGTAGATAGTTATTTCCTTGGTCTGTTTAAGGTGTTATCTGGTAGATTGGCTGATCTTGTGGGATGTTTACAGTTCGATCTAGCGTTTGTGTAAAAGCGACCATACGCGGTTGGTTCTACCTTCAGATCCATCTGATGTTCGGTCTGAACAGAATCCGTACATGTTGCTGTTGTTCCGATGAGATAGATCTCTTACAAAGCGTCGATGCTTACTTTTATATGCAAATCGTTAAAACTGAAGAGTCCAAACATTTTCTTAATATCCCTTGGCAAACTTCGTGGCCGAGGGCCATGAAGAAAATAGTTTTACTGTATATGTGTATATGCGCAAGGCTTAGTATTAGATTCGTCTATTCAGTTTTTGATAACCTTAAGAATTCATAATGTCACACTCGAACAAATAGGCACGATTTTTTTAACTCGATTTTTTCTCCAATTTTCACCTTGTTTCTCCTGTTTTACGTTAACCATGATTCTGTTTTCAAACTTATCGACAAAATTACGATCTCCATGATTATCGATAACACAAAAATCTATTTCATACCGTACAATCTTAAAATCGTACAAGTTTTCATTCCAAAAATCAATCCGACGAGCTTATTCCTAACTATATTGGGGTCGGCTTCCTGTCCAACGGAATGCAGTGGTATACCAGTATTTTACATGGAGTTCCTACCTAACCTTTCCTCTACAACCCAGTTACTGGGTAACACGATACCCCATAGTAAGACTGGTTGTCAAACTTTTGGGCTTCTGACTACCCGTAACGACTGACAAAGATTTATGAATGACAGCCGGGAGCAACGGCTTAACTGCTTTCCAAGGCACGGAGGATTCTCGGTATGTAATAGATGGTCACCCATCCACGAACCGACCGCGACAAGCGTAGCTTAACCTTCGATCGACCCGTGCGGCTGTAATTATTTACCCACGAGCCAATCAGGTTCTTACACGTTTTACATTCTCAACACAAAATAAAGCTTCGAACTAGAAAATTATTAGTGTTTTATGATGACATTCAATCAAGGAGTCATTACTATCAATTTTACATTTGATACGCTCGGCTGATGATTAACTACATTTTAGAATGATTACATCTAAAGACAAAGTACTTATATCTCCCGTTGAGAATTTATGTGAAATACTTAAATTTATTGAAGCTCGTTTACGAAGCTTTTGTCTCGTACGCTGATGGGAATTGGAAAAAATATCGTTGGGGTCTCGAGTGTTCTGTTGTGTTGTATTTTATGGCTACTGTTTTGAGGTTTGTACCTACTTATTTAGGAATTTTAGTAGAAGTATGTTTAGTCCTACATAGTTTTGGGATTTAAACTTGGATATCGTTAATAATATTAAGTTGGGATAAATTCTTCCCAACTGCGGAACCCTTCATTGTGCGTGATCTGACACGCACGTGGCCAGTTTTATTGACAATCATCTGAGTAGGTAGGTACCTACTTATGTAGTAGGTACTCAGGTAATTGTCTGACAACCATTCATCCGAATATGGCTATGTAAATGAACCTTCTTTCAAAAAAAAATATTTTTCACTTTAAAAAATAACTTAAGCCAGGTAAATCGAAAATTGAGAGACAAAATATTTTTCATGAAAAATGTTTTGTGTCTACATGAGTTTAGTGATCCCAATTTAGAGTAGAATATTGAAATATTGACGTAGCTCTGTTAGACACCAAGTAACATATTTTTTATGTCCATTTGCCTAATATAATTTAGACAAACCCATTGTTATAAAACCGTTTGCATATTTTTTTTGACAGAGCAGAAATGGACCTCCTTAAAATTGGGACGTTTCTGACCAGTACTACCCACCGAATCGGATTCAGAGTCATCTTAATAATCGCTTTTATACGGTTTTGGCCGTAAAACGATGCGACATGGTTTTGGTCCTGGGCTTTCGTGGTATACTTAAATAAAAGCGTGCTGTTGGATTTTGAACTTTAAGAGGAGGCTCCCTAAATTGTATGTTAATTTGCATTTATATTCTGAAAAAGTCACGCATACAATCAAAATGGAACTTTAGTATATAAATCATATTGGATCTTTTCTATCCAAATATAAGACAGTTACGTAATTGTAACATTTTCGATCGATCCATTTTTTATTCGAAAATGTCTTTTTTAAAGATTATTTGAAACAAAAACAAAATTACTCAGCTTTTATGTCTAAAATAATTATTGACAGTAAGGAAATATAATTTATTATCCAAATATAAGATATTTTTTCTCTAGATCAATTATTACCTACTTTAGTTATAAACGAAATAAGAATTGAGACCTACGACATTTAGTTCCGTGCTCGAACACGACCAAAGAGCGCACGCGATATTCAACTTTATTACTGTTGTGTTAGCGTTTAGCAAATAGTGGAGTGGTGGGGTGCATGGGGGCGGAGTTTGCGTGGAAATTGCCTTTGGAGTGCCTGGTCTTAATCTCAGCCAGCATGTCCCTTGCTGTCCCTAGCGACGCTCTCAGCCGAGGTCCGAACCCCACAGGGGGTGCCCTTAGCGTGTAGTCGAATTCAAATTCAAAAGTCATTTATTCAAACTAGGCTGAAAATCAGCACTCTTTGAACGTCAAAATTACGTACATAAGACAGTCCCCCAAAACGCCCAGCCTTCACTTAGTTTCTAAGTTGTATGCCCTGCCTGGAGGCCTTAATTTGTTGAGGCAGCCACAGAAAAGTCCGGTTAAAAGCAGCCGACAACCTCCTAGGATAAAAATAATAAAACAGATATTCAGCTTTCGGTGCTAAGCTGCAGTGTTGAAAATCTAATAACGCGCTTTTATTTAGGCATTCATTTAGGTGATGCCTAGTGTTGGTGAAAACAGGCATCAAGGAGAAAAGAGTTGTCACACTTGAACTAACGATTGCCGTTTGGCTTTAAAACAGGTAGGTATTTCATGATTCGGGCTAGAGTTTGACGGATAGAGTTGACTCATAATAAAGATTTATTCATTATTAAAATTGGCAAATCTTAGAAATAAATTACAAAGGTATTATAGGTAATGTTAAATGCTTTTTCATTGCTTTTTTGTCTTTGTGCGTTCATGCTTTCATTCTTGGTAATGAAGAAGAATAAGAGTCCCCATTTTCTTCTGTGGTATGTATTTGCAAGAAAAGTATCAATTATTTCTGTTAAATTTAAGGCTCTTGCAAACAGGCGCGGCGCGACTCTAAGAAAACTTCACGGTAAAACAATTTACCGGAGTCGCGTCGCGCCGTCGCGTCGCGCCTGTTTGCTGAGCCTTTACCTTGTCTTGTTTGTTAGCATCAAGAACCAATCTATAACTAAGAATTATATCGCCATTTTTATCTTGTTATAATTATGTTACTGCGACACTCCTTCTAAAAATTTTTACGTGTTGTTAAAATATCGAGATTCCTTTATTACAATGTGTAAGTTTAAATATAAATGTATAATACACATAAACCTTCCAAAAACTCTCTTTATGAGGGTGAAAACCGCATCAAAATCGATCACCCTCATTGAATCGACGATATTATCGTGGACGTCCACGACATCACGATAAAACACAGAAGTAAAATGTATGGAAATATATGAAGAGAAAGACGCTTTTAAATTTCCGTCTTCGATAACGTTATAACGTGCACGTTTTTACAAATATTTTATGGTCGTGGCCGGTTCTACGATAATATCGTCACGTTAGTTAAGAGGGCTGAACTTTAATTATTGAAGGAAAGATTTCGAACCATTTCCTCGTTCCTACGTGAAAAGAGGGCCAACCAACCAAGAGGGTCATATCTCCACTCCACACATAAAGGGGTCATATCTCCAAAAATAAAATATTATAATATAATAGAAAAAATTGTAAGTCTACCTACCAACGAAATTATTGCAATAATACCATATATATTAAAAATAAATATTTAAAATCTTTAAAGACTATATCTATTATAATGTTAACACGGTTTACTTTCGCAAAGCACAAAAAAAATGTTCTTATCGGGTACATCACTAAAGTCTGCAATTCGACTATCTATTTTTTACATCTCTCGATGCGCCCCCCGCGAGGCACCTCTAAATAATTAATTTTAAACATCTTTTTTATTTGTGGCGGCAACCGTAATTAGTAATTACTTTTTATTACAAATACAATGTTTGTTCAAGTCAATGTATTATTAATTGAGACATTTCAAACGATTTGTATGTTAGGAAAATGTCATTAATTTCTTGAATAGAGATGTCCCGTAGTCGTATGTCATGTAGTTACTAATCATGACTATTTCATTAGTAAGTAATTTTATGATGTGTGTAGGTATCCCGCGTGTGGCTATAAAATGTAATGAAAATTACAATAATTAACTATTAGAAAAACGAAAGCTTATGTTAATAATAGATTGACGTAATCTCTTAGTACCAGTCCGGAGTAGAATTGTGCATGGTTGATGGCAATACGCTTGCCACCTTTTACATAACTGTCGAAATGTGGATATACGAAAAATACAAGCGTTATGCTACGTTGTCATTAATCAAAATATTTATGATGAAATAAAAAAAAAAACAAAATAAGTTTTTAACAGAATAAGTGGACTAATAAATTCTAATAACTAGTACATAAAACAGTCTTTCATTTCAAATATTAGTGAGAAGTTAATTAGCTAGGCTTTAAAGGAAACTAGAAGACATAGGCAGGAAACTGGTCCCCAGTACGAGTGGTACGAGCTACTTTATATGACAACATGACATGTGATGTGACGTATAATCGTAATTGCCATCAAACTTAACTGGTACACAGGGTGGCCACGAACTCGGAATCGTTGTAGTGTTGTTAGTAAAATTGTCGAGATTTGAACAAAATATTTTTCTCACACACACACATTTCTGACTTCGCCCTTGTCTCGGATGGTATCGAGTGCTCCTGCGCTTGTAAGTACTGCTGGACAACAGGAACCAAAAGTGTCGCGTAATATCTGAGCTATGAATCCTCCATACCTTTTCTTGAATGCTAACCCATCTGTAGGTTGACCGAGGTAAGCGGTGCTTATCATCGCAGATTGACAATCAATTTCGACGATTTTATTTATATACAATCCCGCCTACAAACTGGGTAATCCGTAAATGACATTTTCATGCATTGCCTTTTTTTCACACACACGATACATTATTATGATTTCGTTTCGACTCAAAGAGATTTCTATGAAGCAAGAGGCCATACAATTCCATAAATCAGGCTTAGGGCATTTTTTGTGGACATAAATCACGGGGGACGCTGATCGGCGTACATTTTAATCAAATTTTTATATTTATTCGTTTAATAGCGAGCACACGCGTGTCTACGTATTTACGGACACGCGTGTCCGACGAGTATGTGAGTTTGACGGATTTATTATTTTTAAATCTGTGGTAAATCTGCGATTTAAATACTTTAAGCCCGTTACAGACGTAGCTAAAATATATTCTTCATCACACACAATAGCTATACTATAGTATAATATATATTTTTATCCTCATTGGGTCTGCGATCGTTGTCGCAAGTACGTTTTTGAAGCATATTTATGATAAAAGGTGTTCTAATTTTCAAATAGAATAGAATAGAATATTTTTATTTCAAACAGAGTCCATAAAGTTAGTAACAATTTTACTTAACATCTTGTGTTAGTAGGTACAACACAGATTATAGCAAAATTAAAATTCAGCGTGGAGCTGCATCCGCTTTCGCAACATCGGGGAATCCCACCGATCTGCGAACACACTGAGAATACTGTTGGTGCTGCTGCGAACACGTGACATCAGGGATGCACATCTTTTTCTAACAATGGCGGCAAAACCATCAATATTCTTATCCGCAAACATTCCTGATGCACTACAACGCCACGGCAGCCGCGGCAACACTCTCAGTGCATTATTATATTGAACGCGTAAATCGCTGTATGCCCGCTGAGTAAAGTTGACCCACAGGCTGCACGTGTAGAAGGATTGACAGTAAGCTTTGAAACACGTTACTTTAACTGTCCTCGAAAAAAAAACCTGCCTTTGAAATAGGCACTGTATATGGATTCGACAAGTGCACTACTATTGGATTAATTGATAGTTCTTCGGAAAATGATTCCGATGGTAAATTTGATACGCGTGTTGTCAGGCACAAAAATTAGAACAATCTACATTGAATCCTCAATTTTTCGTAATTGCACCTACCAATGTTTGTCTCTGCATCACCCAAAGGTTGACTGGTAGAAAAATATCTATGGCATTAAGTCCGCCTATGTACATTTCTGTGCTAAATAAATAAATAATCACATATAAAGCAAAAGAAAACTCGTGGCGCTTATATAATGATTTATTTTTTTAAAGAAATCACACAATATTTTAGAGGTTCAAGATCAGCGTTTATCGAGAATAAAGCACATGCTTCTTTCACAGACAAAGAATAACGAGTGGCGAATGTGGCTCAATCACAGTCACAGGTACAATAGGTAGGCGGGGCGTCCGTCGTCGGGGTGAAGTGAGCGGGCGGAGGGAGAAATGTTCGTTAGTTGAAATAAAAAATTGAATATGCTGTATCCTATAAAATATATCAAAATATCTCTTAATATACCATAATATATATTAATAAGTCTTGCTATAATCTATCCACATATTTTGGTGACGTAATAGAAATATATATTATAGCTACGTCTGTGACGGGCTTCAATCTGAAGTTGTTTTTTTTTCTGAAAAAAATTGCGTCTTTTCCGAGATATTATTGTTTGTTGTAATTTAGTCAAATTCAAATGCATGTTCTTTAATGTACCTAAATAAGAAATGTTTAAAGCTTCAATGAACATAATTAGTGTTAAGTTTGTAAGTATCCTAAACTAGCTAAGCCTCGCGATTTCACCCGTATTAGTTTCAATTCTGTGGTAATATCGGGATAAAAATTATTCTATATTCTAACCCAGGTCATGGTCTACCCATGTGCTAAATTTCATCCAAATCCGTTCAGCCGTTCTAGCGTGAATGCGAAACAAACAAGCAAACTCGCTTTCGCATTTATAATATTAATTCATAAGTTAGGATTAGGATGATATAAATCAGAATAGCAATCGTAACACACCGACAGAAAGACAGCAACACTAGTAATCTGATAAAACGATTTTTTTTTTCAATTACAGCAAGACTCGTAACCGGTTTAAAAAATACCGGTGAGAACCGGTTTATTTGGGTTTTACTCTGAACTTTTCTTAAGAACGTGAACGTTTTAAGAACTTTATTTTAATCTAAATTTACGACAAGCGGCATGTTGGTAAACGCGTTGCAACTTGTGACTACTTTGGATGCCGCGCTGAATAAAAACTAAACAAAAAACCGGTTAATATTGCTCTAAACCGTTTAATCCGAAAAATGCCTTTATGGAAAGACTCCTCCAAAACCGGTTTCAACAAGCGAAACCGGATGTAAAGGTTTTTGCGTCAAGTAAATAATAACGGTTTGAAAATTGAACCGGTATCCGAGCCTTGAATAACAGTCCCCAGCCTTACACCGTTACCTTACTACCTTTCCGTAATAAATTAAAATAACAAGGTAAACGTTTCAACAACAAACAAAGGAACAACAATTTACTAAAACTCGACCTAATTTAGACTGATATACGAACGACAGGCACACTCAATCACTCAAGCACAACTAAACAGCACAACCCTAGTTTTCTCGAACTAAAACAGACTAATAAATATACTAAAAACACTCGATAAACATCACTAATACATTTTATTGTCTCGATCCAGATGTCGCCAATTATCTCGATCAATATGTATTGGGACACAATTAATACAATAGATCGATTTAGGGCTCGAGCACACGTACCACAACCACACCACATCGCAACGACAAAATGTGGTCAAGCAATAATTACGTGTGAATAGTGTGGCTGCAACTTCTTGCAGTTGCGTTGTTTTTACTACACAATTAAGATGCGTGTGCGATGTGGGCTTGATGTGGTCACTGGTCGATATCGCACACACGGTTGATTTTGGCGGTCAAATGTGGTCCGTGTGATTAAACTATTAATTTTCATACAAATGAGAGCCCATCCATGTGTTCTCGTTGTGGTGTGGCTGTGGTATGTGTGATCGGGCCCTAATAAGATACATCGATTTAGCAACGTTTTTGCTAGTGCAGTCCAATTAGGCGATTTCTCAGTCTTCGCTACTGATATTAATATGAATAAAAGATGGCGGCTGATGAGACAATAAATCTTTGACGAGTGACAGTCAAGCAGTTGGGCTCGTTATTAATGCATGTGATGGGACTTCAAGTATCGATATCGATGGTTTTGACGTTGATTTTAACGCATCAAAATGTTTGATTAGAGAAGGAAAAATACTATTCTTTCTAGAATAGAGTTAATGTCCTACAGATATTAATGTAGAAATGTTAATTCTAAGGTAAATTTTCTTCCTAATTTATCAATAAATATCTAGACAAGGTTTGGCCCTAGCGTAACTAAATATTGGTTTTTAAAGGCTATTCTATTTTAATGTCTTGTCAAAGTCTGTTAAGATCTGTTTTGTAATTTTAGTCTAAAAACCAAACAGGAGAACAGCAGATTAATTCATCAGATTCAAGATATAATTATGTTTTATATCTTTCGGAAACCGTAATTCAGTGAAAATCGCAATTAATCAAATACGGCTTGAGTTTTTTTATAAGTTCACAAGAAGTATTTATACCCGTACATTCTTTAGTCTATCAAATCAAAAGTCTTTTATTCAAATTAGACTGAGAATCAGCACTTTTTGAACGTCAAAATTACATAAGACAGTCCCCCAAAACTTCAACACTTCCTAGTGCTTTAGCTGGGAAGAAGAAGTGGCACAACAAACTCCCCAGCAACACAGCTGTCTGTTCAGTTAGAACAACTTGATTCTTTACAATAGTTTGCAAAGTAATTAAAATTACAAAACAAAGACATACAAAACATTAAATTAAATTATTTGCCAAAATGTCAGTATTTCATATCGATATTATGTGAATGTTTCCCACCGCTACTCTCTACGTCCTGCCTTGTTCATATTATGTTAATGTATCTGTATTGACGTACGAATAGGATTAATTTTCCAACTGCCTAGCCGTTTTATTGTCATAAAGTACAAGTTAATTACTATATAAATATTTAACTTTTGTGGCCGAGATACACGAAGCTAGTATTATTTATTAATTTGGGCTCTTCAACAATGATTACTTTACAATTTGTACATTGTAAACTTAAGTCTAAGTACCTCATTACGTATAAAACAGCACAGCATGCACTACATTGTGCGCAGATGATAACACAATTAATTAAATAATATAAGTATGGCTATATACAAACTTATAAATAAATTAGAATAAAAAAACTATGTAGTATACAAAAAAAAAGTAATATACATGTAATTTAGATAAAAAAAGCTAAATATATTACAATTAACTAAATAGATTAAATTTAATTACTTATAAATTATAAATTGTTAATTATAATCATTTATCAAAATTAGGATAGTCGTAGTAATTTTATGACTAATAGCGGCACCGTTGGCGCATTGGTTAAGCGATTGACTGCTGCGCTGCGTGTCGTGGGTTCGATTCCCGCACGGAACAAATATTTGTACGAACTACAAGTAGTTATTCCGGGTCTGGCTGTTTGTGTACGTGAGTTTAAATGTTTGTAAACGCACCCACAATACAGGAGAAGTTCCTAGTGTGGGGCAACGTTTTTATGAAAACGTTGCCCCACACTAGGAAGGAAATTGTTAATGAATAAATAAAACTAAAATCAAAAATTTTATTGCACACAAAACAAAAACAAACAAAATTGATTTTACAAAATTAATTCAATTACATAAATCATTTCTACTTAAATAATACAATAATCAGTACCCTAATTGCGTAACTCATTTTCGTAATAAAAATTGCCTAATTTGTTTCATTTTGACAGTTCAACAACATTCATTGCGCTATTTACGTTGTTGAGCAAATTTTTTTTTCCAACCGCTGAAGCAATGGATTAACAATCTGATTCAAATCGAAACACATCATTGTGATTATGTTGTATTACGCAATTGGGGTATATATCTGATTATTGTTAAAAACAAATTGATTCAATTGTTATTGAAGAAATGTCTATACTCCAGTATTGACATTTGTTCAATAGGATCCTAGCTTGAGACACTAGCTTACTAGTTTTCTAACTAGCTTACTATCCTGGCTTGAGAAACTAGCCGCGTGTATCTCGGACATTACTACTAGTTACCCGAATACGGCAAGGCAAAAGGGATGGTTATGATTTTGACCGCATGTATGTATGGATGTATGTATGCTCACCTGTTACCTCATAACTTCTAAAATACGGATCATAATTTGACAAATGAGGTATCATTACCTACGTGTTAATTTCAACTCTTTATTAGTGGCTTTTGTGCACATGATAATTATTCAGATTTATTACAGTTGTAATAGCAATAATGTAATTGCGTTTAATTAAAAGAGGTTTTTATTTTTATTAATTTATATATCTTTTGTATAGATTCTTTTCTATTTTGTGAATGTGAGAACACTGTAGGCTTAGTGGACTGTAGATTTGTTGACAATTTTCTATTTTCTTAAGTACCTGGTACTTATTGAAAGACCTACACTGTCCTCCCATACCTAGTCACACTGTTATTTGAAAGAATTGTAAAAGCCAATTATTTTTAAAAGAGTAACCGTGGAGTTTCTTGCCGGCTCTTCTCCATAGGAAACGACCAATTGGAACCGTGCACCTAGCTTCTGACGTTTCATAAGTGCCCATGTAGTTTTATGTGAAATAAAAATATTTTGAATTTTAAATTTGAATTTGCGTCTTGATCGTCCGCTGGTTATAGGCTAGGTGACACATTAAATGCAATATGGCGCCCTCTAGAGGATAATGTCCTTTAGAGGGTCGATGGCTGTAAGCCTAAAAAATGATAATGGCATGCGACCACGGCTTTACCTTGACCATTTTTGTATGTATGTCTTGATTTCTGTCTGAAATATTTGCTAGTTTCATACTTTTTAGAGCGTGATTTTTCAGTGGTAGGGTTTTAGTTTTTGAACTAACTTTTTTTTTCTTACAAATATAACTGTTAGAATGTTCGTTCTTGTCAAAATAAGATACGTTAATTGAATTCTTTTTCCATCCTTGAGCTATGCAGTTGTCTTTTCTCAAGGTCATTTCTACCTTGATAAAGTAACCAATTGCCCAGTGGTTCTCTTGAGGTTTTGGTTGGTTTCTAGCTCTTTCGTATGGATGTGGATTTTTATTTTGGTGCTGTTTGACTGTCTCGTTGGCCTAGTGGTCGGAAGCGCTATATCTGACCATGAAGTCCTGGGTTCGATTCCCGGGTCGGGCAAAGTGATATTGGTTTTTGCATCTGGAATTTCTCCGTCCGGAGTCTGCATTTGTGCCCGGTTGATGGTAATAGGCTCGCCCTCTATTACATGGGACTTAAACATAACTGGCGAAATATGGATGTACTATAGGTACACCTCTGCTTCACCCTTCAGGAATACAGTCGTAATGTTATGTTATATATGTGTTGTTTGTATCGTGTTAAGAAAGAAAGAAAGAAAGAAAAATAAGTTACCTTACGCCTTATCTTTATCCGCAACCTTCAATACAGCATTCCATCCACCTCTTTTTCTCACTAAAACAATGATGGCTGTAACACTTCACTTCACACCCGCATGTATATCTTGAAACAAAAAAAAAAAAAAAACAACTGACTTCCATATCTTTAATTTGCGAAGTCGGTGTCTTTGGTTTAGAATTTTCGTTTTTTTTTCCACCGATTTCCAAAATGAAAGTTATTTTTCACTTTGTAGTGTTTTTTTTTTTTTTGAAATCCTATTGATTTTTGTTTTGTAAAAGTTTTTATTTTTCACTTTTTAGTTGTGGTAGGTCCCCACACAAATTCGAATACCACTGCCTGCTATGTAAATAACTGTGACAGGAACTTATCATATCATCCACATACTAAGTGGGAAAAAATATGTATAGATATATATGATAGAATCTAACTCAAAAACTACCCAAACAAAGTTAATAAAATTTATATGGGACCACTTCTGAAATATGACCGAACAAAAAATCAATTCATAATGGTTGGCGGAGTAATCGTGTAACAAATATACAAAAAAAAAAAGAAAACAGTTAATGAGAGAACCTTCTCCTTTATGAAGTCTGTTAAAAAATCCAATACATGTGACATCTACGAACCCACACCGGCCGTGGTAGGTTACTCAGCTCTCTCTTACAGAGAAGAGGCCTGTCCCAGCATGCTTTATAAGCAGATTTTGCTTTATAACCCCAGGAATCTGATGTAGTAGCTAAACGAGTCTTCTCTTTAGCTATTATATTAAATAATAAAAAACACTGTCCTCCTTTTCTATCCAAGGGCGCACGTAGATATTTTTATTAAAATTAACATTGTGTAAAAATTTAATTACAAACGTTCTCTCCATGAATTTTTAGGGTTCTCTTGCACAGTTGATTGCGTTAAACTAATTATTGTTGAAAAGTTTGTTCACGCTTGTCCCTTGTGGGTTGAGTAGAAGTGGTATAAAGTGTCAATTATCTTGATCTCTATGTAAAACGTGTAAATTGAATTCAATTTCGTCGCAGACTGAATAATTTGGGGAGCAGTGACGTTTATTAATGTCATTATCATTATTCTGTGAATCGGGTTAGTACGAATAGACCTTGCGTCAACCTTTCGATTCGAACACGAATTTGAAAAAAAAAATGTGGTGGCACTCTGAGAGTGCCGACAGAAGTAAAAACTTTAACGAGATCGCCTTGGTGGAAGAAAAATATTTGTATAGAACATTGGTCCGTAACTTGATATAAATAAAAAGCACAATCGCGTTTACAAAATGAGGTGTCGTCATGGTGTCGCGAAATCAATGGTTTAGTCCCATCTCAAAAAAGCCCAACGCGCCTAAAGAAGTTTTCTCTTCAAAAATACATTTCGATTGCGTACCTAAGTAGGCCACTGCAGACACAATCTATCGAAATGACAATTTTCTGACCCATCTAACACCCAGTGTGAATGCGGTGCCTCTGATCAGCACCCTAATTGCGTAATACACTATCAATCACAATCCGAGAGTTTTTAAGGATATTGTTAAACCATTGCATCATAGGTTTGAAAAACTCGCGTGCTCGACACCGTAAATAACGCAATTAATGTTGTCAAACTCAAACCCATTACTACTGTGAGGGTGTTATGCAATTACCCCGCAAATCAGAGATCAGATAGCAAGATAGAACGTCGGTATACTATCCTTTTTTTTGGGTGGGAAATTATCAAATAACTTCTCCCGGTCTGGGTGGAACGGGAAGGCGTGTCACAGATTCTTACTGACTAAAACCCACCCGTGTTCCTTCAGTTGCCTATATTGCCAGGGGCCACGGTAACCCTTTCGGACCAAAACCGCAACGCCGGCAGTCATTGGCCCTAGCGGACTCGTCAGTTTTGCTGACATCCCTTTGAGGCGCGCGTGGAACGCAACGCGCTGTCAACCCGGGCCTGGTCTTTATCGGACGGCGAGCTACCCATTGCTCACCGTCCGGTTTACTATCCTGGCTTGCTGTTCTGGCCAGTAGTACAACACGTGGTTGCGGCTAACTATGAAATGAAACCTATTGCGATCAATTTTCAGTTTATATGTGTTACGCTGGAGTGTCCTAATTCCCCTTCCACCTGCACCTTGGACGACCTAAAGAATGCCATTGATGCCTCAATCAACGTGGACACCTGCTGGACTCAAACAATATAAAAACAACGAAAAAGAGTACCATCGACCCGGAAAGAAGAAGATTAGTGGATGAATCAATTTTTCATGGGTTTTCTGACATATATTTTCTCCAAATTGTGTAGCTTTTTCACGTTAGACCTAAAATTCCTATCTGGAAATATGTCATCTACCTACATAGAGATGAACTACGATAACATGGCGCGCCCCTCCATATTACTGTTTTAATGTGTGTAGTCACATCCTTTGACGTGACTTTGTGAGTTTTGGTGGCGCTTTGTACAAATACTTTCAAACGTTTTGAATTTTTGAAGGGCGCGCCATGTTATCGTAGTTTATCTCTACCTAATAATTGTTTCATTAGACTCCTTTCAATCTGCGTATAGTTACACGAGTTTCTTTCAAACATAACACCTATTTTTTCATAACCAAATATTTTATATAATACACATACATTTTTTTACAAAATGGCGGCGTCGCTATCTTGCCAGTGTTTTCATAAGTATTCGTGGGTGGACAAATTTATTGCGCGAGGATAAGCATCGCGTACAAAATGCTTGTAATTTTAGCAATTTTTCTTTTTAAGTGGACCCCGCTTGTTTCGAGAATTGGGACCCTAATATTGTTGAATAAATAAACGCTTATTGTACTATGTTGTGGATTTGAAGCATTTACGTTTGTGTTATGGAAATAGGCGTTATAATTTGGACAATTTGGAGTGTGCCAGTGAGTATGTGCATGTTTTTATCAAGGTCTAAAACGGACAGGTTTCTTCAACACAACTTGACCTAGAAACTTAGTGACCAATAGAAGGAATGAAGCTGGCAACTGGCCAGTATGTTACAAAATATCTACAGCTTTCCAAAGAAAAGTATGCGCTTCGGGTACCATCGTCTATCATCGGAAATACGAACGCGCGATGATGAGATGTAATATAGAGCTGTTAAAACCCTAGAAGAACTTGCTTATTTTGTATTACCATGGTTACAAAATCATAGATAAACTATTCTATGCAATTCCAAAAAACTTTGAGTGACAAATGTCGATCTGCGACTGGAGTAGGTAACCCGACAGAGAGGAAACTTCATAGAAACGGGCAATGATATTACTCAAGAACTTACAAGCATTGCCTCTGTGGGGGGTTTACTCTGTGGCGCGCCCATATTTTTCTGTTTAATTTGTGGTGTGGCCGTGCATTGTGGTAACAAAACTTTTTAAAAGGTTTTTAAAATTTTATGGTTCTCATTATTGATTCCAATCCTGTCAATTGTATCGAGAAACGGAAACAGATTTTACTTTTGTCAATCAATTAGCATACGTCTCGTTCCAATTCGTTTTAGCAGGTGTATATCAGGATAATCGACTGCCTTGTTGGTCTAGTGGTCGCAAGCGATACTGCTGAGCATGGGGTCCTGGGTTTGATCCCCAGGTCGGAAAAAATATTATTGGGTTTTTCCAACAGGAATTTCTTAGCAGCAGCTTCGATTCTGGATTTGTGCCCAGTTGATGGCAATAGGCTCGCCCCCTATTACATGGTACATAGTAGTAAGCAGTGATAACCTAGTGGTGTGACCGTCGGAGTGCCAAGTCATTTATCCAAGGTCTCGAGTTCGAACCCAAGGCACGCACCTCTGCCTTTTCGGATTCATGTGAGTATTGTATAATTATCACTTGCTTTAAAAACGGTGAAGGACAACATTAGAGATATTTCTCGACAGCATGTGAAACCAAGTCGGAAGCCCATGGGCGGCATAAAAACTCTCTTTAAACACACGAAACAGAAAAAAATGGTACTTAAAAAAAATTTACCAAAAATACAACCATTATTATTTGTAGTATTATTAGTATTTTTTTTTTCATTTTTTCGTGTGTTGGTTTGTAATTCATCAGTTACACTTTACCAAATGGTGCTTTTCGAGAGCCTTTGTATGGTACACACGGCTATACATTAAACTTTACATTTCCAGTTTATGCTGACCTCGCATCGTATAGGATTTCCGTACAATTCGAGGTCAGCTTACACTGGAAATGTATAGCTTGATGTGTAGCCGTGTGTACCATATAAAGGCTAACTTTACCAATCCAACGCATACCACTAATTGGCTTAAATGAGACGTTGCCGCCATATTGATAACCTGCTTACGGCTACACTTGAGAATTAGCAATGGACTCGCATTCCTGCATCTAACTATGATTCTGATTGCTATCAATGAATAACGGCTCCTTTGTTCCTATATTACGTGTTGTGAAGTACTTATTACGGAGTTTCCCTTTACTGGGTTAAATATTTATATTTATAATTTATTTCAAATACAAGATAGTAAGTAAGTACATCATAAATAAAGACATATCTTAAAGGATCTTATATTAACAGAAATTCGACAAGAGATTTGTGTCTGAACTAGATAAATAAATATCTGTATTTCAGAAAACAGCGCTCATTCATAAAGTATACAGTTAAACGCTTACAAGTTCAAATTTGTTATAATTATATACATATTTCGTTATTTTTAGATCAATTAGTTGCAAATAAAATAAGAATACAAATAAAGTAAAACTGAAGTAATGTGGAGTGGGATGAGGTGTGGACCTCCTTTTGTGTCGAATGTAGATGAGTGAGTGTGTGTAGGAGGGTGAGTATATGAAGTTAATGTGGTACAATTAAGAGGTTTTCAGTTTCGTCATAGGTCAGTTTATGAATGAACTGAAACACTTCATTCTTACAACTTCTGCTTTTTAAGGCAACTATGTCGACAATTCTATCAATCCTGTTATAAAGGTCTTCTTGGGTCCATCGCAAGAAACAGAAGTACCTATTAACGAATGGGTGTCTAAACATGGATCTGTCTGTACTGGGTATAGGTTTTCGTCGCCTGGATGGTATAGTTGGTTTTTCAAAGTTCACTCTCATATGCTGCGTCAAGACAGTGTGCAGTAAGAACAATTGGCGGACAGAGAGGACCTCACAGGCTTGGTACAGATGATAAGTTGGGAACGAATAGGGACGGAAAGTGCTTACTTTGAGAAAAGCTCTTTGGGCTACTTCAAGTGGCTTTAGTACGGTTTTTGGTGCACCACCCCAGACAGAAATACAGTATGACAAAATTGATTGACCAAGAGCCAGATATACCTGTTTCATTCGTTTGGGGTTTGCAAGATGTCTCAGATTTTTAAAAACATACATAAGTTTTCTTAGTCTAGCAGTGATTAATTCTATATGGAGTTTAAAAGAGAGATTGTTATCTATTGTTGATGCTACTGGTGTGAATGCTTTGGATATGAGCAATACTCATTCCATATTCAGACCAAATAAAAAACCAATACATAGCGCTGTCAACAGTGACGTGAAGCCGGTTTCGTAAACATGTGTGCACTTAGTGAGATGTAGTTTGATTGTAAATGGTTGTGCATATGTGCGTGTGAGCTTGTGTGTACAGAGCGGAGGTGTAGTTTTGGCATGCTTCATTTTATTGTTTACAGCACAATTTCTTGGTTTTTTATTACATATAATGTGAACAATTGGAATAGTATGTACTGGATTACATATAGGTAGAAGCGAGATCTTCCATGAAGTTTCTTGCCCGTTTATCTCCATAGGTACCTACTACGCTTTGGAATGGGCAACTAGCTTCATCTTTCTGACTGACCGACCCCTTGACAATTTAATTGTACCTGTAATTAGTTTAATTGAAATAAATGCTTTGAGTTTGAGTTTGAAAGGCCTGTAACTGCCGACAGCCCAAAGAAATTATTCAGAAGCTATTCCCCAAGAGCTTTTCGAATCTGTACCTATACTAATTTAGCTACAATGATAACTAAAAGACACCGCAGATTTACAAGTATAAGTTGGCTGACTAAATTGCACAGTTAAGTGTAGTGACATATGCAAGCCCGCACATCTTGTCTCAACTAAATATGTATCTTAGGGCTCCCTCCCGTAGACATACAATTGTAAGTTGGCCAACTAAATTGCAGTGTATACCAATAGATATAGTGACATAATTATGCTAGCCCGCACATCTTGTCCAACTAAATCTGTATCTGTATCTTAGTAAGTTACTATAGTTAGCCAACTTACAATTGTATGTCTGCTGGAGCTCTAAAATTAATCGATCTTGACAGTTTCAACTCATCATGACCCTCGCAAATTCGCAATTGTGAAAGTCCCGTGTGATTCAACAAGCATTCGACATTTGAAAGTGATAACTTCCCACGAGCAATTCAAAAACAGAAGTCCCGAATGCTCCCGATCCGCAAACGAACACAAATAAAAATTCTGAAGTCGTAACAAATGTCGTCCAATCAAAATTTCACGACGCACATCGTTGGAAACCATAATTAAATTATACATTCATGCATAAAATAGCCGTTACTGTGATATGGCGGGCCGTGTGTGCGATTAACAGATTACACGATCCCATCCCGACCAAATCTAAGTAGTATTCTTTGCATTAAAACGACGGCAAGTTTACATCTGTTAAAATCTCTGCAATCATTTCTTATTTTAAATGGTTGCGATGTTACATTTGTTATTAAAAAAGATGGCTACTAATGGTCGTTATTATTTTAGTTGATTTTGGGTGCTTGTACTTTATTTTAATTCAAACGTTTTTAGTAAGACTTGTTTTCAAGTAAAGGGAAGGCACTATCGTTGATGCAACTTGATGTTAGATGCACTTTAACAGTTAATTAAGAAAACGAGGCATTTTCTTAAAGAATTATTTGAAAAACACTACAATAATAAACAAATTTGTCGATATAGGACTAAGATTTAAGTAACATTTGCATAAATGTGAACTTTTTGGATCATGTTTTGCGAATGAACATCGAGAAGCAGCAGTGTGTGCTGTTATTCATAATTTTACTAGGTTGGTACATTATTGTACCGGCTATCATTCTTGGATCTTTGATAGTCATTACGGGTCGTCAGAAGTCCGATATTCTGACAACCAGTCTTACCAAGGGGTAACACATTACCCAGTAACTGGGTTGTGGAGATCAGATGGCAGTCGCTCCATGTAAAATACTGATATTCAGCTGCATCCGGTTAGACTGGAAGCCGAGCCCAATATAGTTGAGGAAAGGTTAGACAGATGATAATGTTACATTATTAGGTACTGAGAATGAGGAATAAGTAATGCCAAATGCACTAGAACTATAAAGGAAAATTGCTGAAAAACCATTAAAAAGATAACATTGAATGAATATGTCGAATATATTATATCTCGATCCAAATCTATTAATAATCAGTTCGGTGTTCAAAAAGGCGGAACATGACCTATGACCGAATCTGCCACAGATAACGAAAGATTAATGACCGACACATGAACGAATTGAACGAATGTTTTATAAGAACAAAACTTTATTGCATTTCCTTTCTCGGGCGGGGCGTGTAACAAAATTACAATTAACATGATTTACAAACTGCATAAATAACACTTCAAATTATTAAATACGACGCCCCGAGACATAACACCAGTTTTACCGTTCCTCTTTAGTGTTGCTAGGTCTTGAATCGAGAATTCCCAGATTTTTTGTTTTGTTATCGTGTCGCTGGCAGTTTAACGTATCGTTGGGTTCTGATCGATATGTATGTTTTTCAGATCGTATTAATTACTAAAGATCTTGTGGGTTTTTATTTTTGGGACACAGACATCCGTGATTGATTCTTGTAAATAAAGGTCTCAAGACATCTTTGCATCTCCCGTACTTGGAGGAAAAATTTCGAATAAACTTGGGGCTCCATTAAACTGTCGCTAAACATTGTTATTTATATTTTTGCAATAACACGCCGCGCGAGCGTGAGACAGACGGCATTCTCTGTCCCTTTTTCAAAGTTATTGGTTTGTTAAAGATTATCTCAACAGTGAAGAGTGCTTTCGATATTGCTTGTTTAACATCGAATATTAATTCTTTGAGAGTGTAAAAAACCCTATAAAGTACTTCAGTACACGTAAAAAGACAAAAAATGGGCGCGATCTCGACTACTTTAGACTTTAGTGAGAGATCATTTTATTGCAGAATTCATTTTTGCAAAGGTTACAGGAATTTTGTAGTGGAACTCGTAAATTTTATCGTTTGCATTTTCATTTTATCTTATACTATTAAATGAGCAATATTTGTATATATACACCGTGACATATATGTATATAAATTTGTAATCATGTTCTCGAAAACGGTTCTAACGATTTCGATGAAAGTTGCAATATAGAGGGTTACGGGGGCGAAAAATCGATCTAGCTAGGTCTCATATCTGGGAAAATTCGTTTTCTCCGTATTTTCACCCGAGCAGAGCTCGGTCGCCCAAAGTTTAGAACAAGATGGCTACCTTAGAATGGCAGCATGGAATTAATAAGTAGGAAAGTACCCACTATCATGGCAGCATGGAATTAGTAAGTACTACCATGGCAGCATGAAATTATCTTATATTATTAAATTAGCATTCTCAATTTTGACCCGAGCAGAGCTTGATCGACCAGGTACTTTATTCAAATCCGGGCAAGTACCTATCAATATGAGTTATTCAATTGATACGTACTTTCTCAGTATATCTTAGACATTACTGACATTGGTGAAGGAAAACATCGTGAGAAAACTGGCTTATAGTTAATGGGGTGAATTTATAAAAGTTGCTTAAAGTTAAGAGACGTTTAAACGTCAAAAATGTATGGTTAAACAGTCGCTTATCATTACTTAACTTTAAGCAACGTTTTTATATAAAGGGGAATATATTTTGGGGTGTTATTTCTCAGTAGCATCCTGGAGTCTCGATTTTTGCCCGGTTGATGGCAATAGACTCGCCCCCTATTACATGGGACTTAAAATATAACTGGCGAAATGTGGGTGAACCTGCTACAGGGACACCTCTGCCCAACCCTTCGGGGAAACAAGGCGTGATCTTATGTTGGGAATATGTATAAAAGTCTGAAATCGCGTTCTCTGGATGAGAAGAGGCCTTTGCCCAGCAGTGGGAACATTAAAGGCCGGTATTATTGTTAATATTTCCTTTATTTAATTTATAATACATAATTATCGTTAGATTCTTTATTATTACTATAAACTCACTAGCTGTGCACCGTGGCTTCGGCCGCATAAGTCTCGATCCCGTGGTAATAACGGGATAAATGCTATCCTATGTGTTGATCCAGGTTATATACTATCTGTGTGCAAAATTTTATCCAAATCCATTCAGTAGTTTTTGCGTGAAAGAATGACAAACATCCATCCATCCATCCTCATAAACTTTCACATTTATAATATTAATATAATATAAGTTAAGAAGAATAGGATTTACGGTAAACTTAGCACAAACAAAAATAAGTATTAAATAATATTTTGGTTACTTTTTTAGTTTTTATTATCACAATCTAAGAACAAACTGTATTAACAGCTTAATTATACCATCAAAATGCTGCTTGCTTACACTAATCTGTACACCTTCCCGATTCATTTAACATTTTTAAAACATAATCGATATCGCATACGTTGGGTCATTAATCGCCTACACTTTATCGAACGGCGCGAAAATGTACACAAATCACACCTCTCGAACCGCCATTTTTTTTTAACTTTTTTATGTGAACCCAACGCACTGAGAACGCGTTCTTCCAGCCGCGGTATTTCACTTTTTTGTGTTTTTTTTTTTCGTGTAGACGAAGTTAATGCCGTTTAGGATGCCGGGTAAAGGTAAAATGTCTTAAGTGCAGTGTAAAATGGTAATTTTGTGTCGATGCTTGTTACACTTACGTATTTCTTTTCTATGAAGCGCAATCGATATATAGTTACTGCCTTTGGCTTTGCTCGTGTTTACCCTAATTCTTTTTCTAAAATAAAAGTAATTAGCCTAAGTTTCACCTTAAAACACTAGCTGGTAGTGAAAGTCCGGTCAAAATCAGTCCAGCCGTTTCGGAGATTAGCCGGAATAAACAAGGCAGACATACAAACAGAATTGGATTTTTTGTTATAAGTACAGTTTAAACTATCGTAAGCATTTAGTAAAAGCTATTGTTTTGACATTACAAACAGACACTTCAAAATTTGAGAATTTATTACGTTTTGGATTTATTATGACTATTATAATAAGTTGATACCTACCTAATGTAGTTAGTGAAAGTGTAAAGTTATTTTAAGACCGGGTTTTAGGCATTTTAGTCACACTTCATCATTACAGACAGGTAAATAGGCAACATAGGTATTTAAGAGGATGCCGACCAGAAATAACAGAATGGAATACCAGACACACACGTATTTACATGACTTAAAATAATAATAATAATCTGTACAAGTATATATAAAGGGGGGGGGGGAATAATCATAGGGCATCAACCAGCCGACTGGCGATGTCTTGAAAAACTCGGTGGACACTCGAACCCCATAGCCCTAGTGTTTTAACCCTAAACGGCTGAAACATATTCAATATTGATCAAAATGGCGGTTGTTCACTAGTGTAGCAGAACTGGTTAAAATGTTACAAATCAAGTGTTTTTTTGCAATTAGCAAAATTGTGAATTGTAAATTGATTTAAATTTAATTATCGCCTTGGGCTAATTAGCTTTTGTGTATTGACAAGTGGAACAAAATGTTGAATTTATGTTTATGGCAAACTTTTGAAATTCGAACATGAAATGAGTCCGTATGCTAATAAAAGAAATAAAAAAGTAATAAATTCTTTATACAATTTAATTTTATCGGTTGTTATTGCTATTCTGACAGATCTGAATGAATTTATTTTGTTCTACTTTATTATGTAGTAAGTATAAAAAGTTTGTTAAAAAAATATAGATCTATGTTCAATTTTGACATTACTCACATTCCATTCCAATGCTTTTGCTCGATTTGGCGGGGGCACTACCGTGCCCCTAGATAATAACAAAATTACATATTGTTTAATACTCGGTTCAAATATAATTAAAATCATGCCTTTCAAAGTCGCGGGCAAGTCGGACTCACACACGAAGGATTCCGTACTACTGTACATTATTTAACACTAGGTAGCAGAACGCATATACTTTTTAAATGCTTCAGTAAAAAAAACGCGTCCCTTCAACTTTTAACTTTATTCTAATTTTTATTATTTGATGTTATAGCGCCCATAGTAGTCATACATTATCTGTAAAAACTTCAAGTGTCCACTTATTACGGTTCAAAATATACAGCCCTGTGACAGACGAACGGACAACGGACCCTTAGTAATAGGGTCCCGTTGGTACGCTTTCAGTACGGAACCCTCAAAAGGACATTTACATACACCATTTTCATAACCCTTTCATATTTTTATGGTGTAATTGAAAGCTCTAAACTCTACTTAATGACCCATAAAAGAGATGAGGATTTAAATTGTTCAGTTCAAGGGAGGAACATTATAGTCTGGCAACAAATTCATATTTTAAATGAACATGCGTCTTCACGAGTTTTCCATTCTTGCAAAACTTAAGATAATTGAAACACATGTTTGGATTATTTTCTATGTCGTAAAAGGTAGGGCTTCTGAATTAGTAAGCTGAAGTGGCAATAGGCCGGCCATGTTTTAAGGTCACACATATCAATTCTGAAAGAGATCGTCACTGTATCGCCCCCAGCCCGTCCCATCCTTGATGTCCTCCCGCCGGTTGACGCCCTAAGCCAAGGTTCGTACCCCACCGGGGGTGCCCTTAGCGAGCATTCACCCAGTTTTAATTAGCCTAGTTGAATAACCCCTGGCTAGCCAGGGGTTATTCAACTAGGCTAATTAAACCTCCAGAGGTTTTAAGTGTAGTAGCTTAAGGCACCCATAGGAAAGCCTGGTTAAGTAGTCATGATCTCAGAGGTCAACTACGGGATGCCTACCCTAAAAAAAAACCGTATTGCCTTTTGCCTCGCCGTCAAACAGGCGTCAACCTTACGTAAGCACGTAACCAAAGCGGATCAGCATCTCCGATACGTCGACTGGGCTACGGCTAGGCGACGCCGCGCTTACGGCTCGCCGTAAGCACGCGCGGCAGTAGTGTGCTTCAGGCAGGCCACAGGAGGAGTGAGAGGGGCAAGGGTGGCCGAAGAGATGTAAGCTCGGGTAGGGAGAGACGTAAATGCGGGGACGACGAGCCGTAAGCGCGGTTACTGCAAATTGACCGGTACCGCACTGCGGTTCGTGAGCTTGTCCCGAGGCGAGGTGATTACGTTACGATTCCGATTAGTATGCGTTGCAATAGGGAATTTCATACAAAGAATGGCTCGAGTTGATAGGGTGATAATTCCTTTCCGAGTTGATATGTCTGCTATGACCTTAAACCGTACAACTAATGACCGTTGGGTTAGATTAAACGTATTCTTGAGTTAATCAATCTATCTAGCCTTTATTGGGGTCGGCTTCCAGTCTAACCGGATGCAGCTGAGTACCAGCATTTTACATGGAGCGACTGCCTATCTGACCTCCACAACCCAGTTGCTGGGTAACACGATCCTCTTGGTAAAACTAGTTGTTAGACTTTTGGGCTTCTGACTACCCGTGACTACAGTTAAAGATGTGTTCTTGAGTAGAGATCGCTCATCGGCAAACGTAGGCAGGATGCCCTCAGGCTAGGTGGAGTGAAGATCTACGCAGGGTGGCTGGTAGCAGCTGGAAAATCTGCTGTTCTTTAGCAGTGGATTACTAGGTATAGGCTAATAGTTATGAATACTTTTTTAATACAAGGTGGCAGGAACATCGACGCGAAAACTGTTACCATGGGTTTTGTACACGATTCTGAACCCTCCTGCATTGAAATTTTTCGTAGGTTATTTTTAAAAAATCAGCCATTCCATACATTCTGACCGCGTAGGTATTGCACTTTTTTATGAAACAGCTGATTTAAGAAAAAATACCCCATGAAAAATTTCAACGCAGGGGGGTTCAGAATCATATGTACTGAATCCATGGTAACAGTTTTCGCGTCGATGTCCCTGCCAGCCTGTAAATGAATATTTGTAAAGTTCAATTATTTTTAAAAGAGTTTCTTGCCGGCTCTCCTCCATTGGAATAGATTAATTAGAACCGTGCAACTGTTGCTGAAATTTCATAATGTAGGTTTATGTGAAATAAAATATTTTGATTTGCTTTGATTGATAACGGACCTCTAGTTCAGGTTTTCTCAAAATATTTTTCACGGTTACCTACCTACTTAGAAAGTGAAAGAACAAAATAATAAAAGTATTGATAGATGATGTTGAAACATTGACACTGTCTTTGTAAATCGTCTTTTTAAAATCAATACTCACAATTTTTAAGATATTCCGTTCCCAAAGGCTTCCAACGGGACCCTATTACTAAGGCTTCGCTGTCCGTCCGTCCGTCTGTCATAGGGCTGTATATTTTAAACCGTAAAAGGTAGACACTTGACACTACCATTACCAATTCAAAAAAAAAAAACATTGGCACTCCGGGAGTGTCGACAGAAGTGAAAACTTAAAAAAATCGGCTCCGCGGTAATCAACGCGTTGATGTCTTTTTAATGGTGAAAAGCTGGTGTCGTCACGGTGTCGCGAAATCAATAGTTTAGTCCCATCTCAAAAGTGCCTAACGCGCCTAAAGAAGGTTTCACTTCAAAAATTAAACGAACACAGGTTACATACAAGAAACATGTATATATACATAAGCGTTTTAAAAAAAATTGTAAAAAACAATACGGTGGCACGGAACCCCTCGTGGGCGAGTCCTAGTCCTTGGCAGCCTTTTCTATTTCCACCACGAATCCCAACTTTTGAACTTAACACGCTTTTAAAAGAAACAAAAGGTATAAGTCCTGGTGCTGGAAGTCGAAAACTAGTTTGCATTTTCAATTTTAAGACGATTTAAGTTTTAAGTTCACTTTAAGTCGTTGAAGATTCCATTTGGAAAGGATTTATCGTTAAATGGTCTATTGCGGATATTTTGACTGCCTCGTTGGTCTGGTAGTCGGAAGCACTACTACTGAGCATGAGGTCCTGGGTTCAATTCCTGGGTCGGGCAAAGTGTTATTGGGTTTTTCCATCAGGAATTTCTCAGTAACAGCCCGGAGTCTGGATTTGTGTCCGGTTGATGGTAATACGCCCCCCATTAAATGGGACAAAACATAATTGGCGAAATGTGGGTGTACTCCTCTGCCTAACCCTTCGAGGATTACATGCGCAATGTTATTTTCTTGTTTATAACATGTTGAAAATTACCAGTCTATGTTTCAAACATCAGTTTTTCATCGAAACTACAGATTTTTTGAAGTGAAATATTCTTTAGGCACGTTGGTCATTTTTGAGATGGGAAAAAAACTTGTGAACTCGCGACACCGTTACCGACACTTCATTTTTGTAAACGCGATTGTGCTCTTTATTTATATTAAGTTACGAATCAATGTTCTATGCAAGTATTTTTACTTTAAAGGTTTTGGAAGTATTTAAAAAAAAATAGTTTTCACTTCTGTCGGCACTCCCGGAGTGCCACTGTTTTTTTAATATTATGTATAGTTATTTTCCCATAAAAAATATAGATCAGTTACAGCCCCTTTGATACCAAACGATTTCATTCTTAAATTTAAACGAATCAAAAGGAGTATGTAAGGATCGTAGCAGGTGGCGTTCTGTAGTTTCTGCCTACCCCCGTGGTATCACGGCGTGAGTTAATGTACTATCGAAGAAACGCATATCTATACTCTATAAGGACTATTCTTGCATGCAGCGCTCAGCCGCTATAGTAACAGTTACCTATGAAAAAAGTGGCCAATTGCGTGTCGGACTACGCACAATGAAGGGCTCCGTAGTTGGGATGAATTTATCCCAAATACAAACTTAACATTGTAGTTGAAATACCAGTTCTCCGATACATTCAAATTGTAAATATAAGTTTGTACATATAGTTTGAACATATAAGGTTGTGTAAATATTAGTTTGTATTTGTATAAAGTTTTCCTGTAATATATGAGTGAAGAACCATTCTCTGTATTTTTTTCAACATTTTAGGCTCAGTACATAGTTTCGGAGATAAGGGGGAATGGTCAATTTACATCCATTTTCTTAATATCTTAAAATTTATTTATTTTAAAATTATAAAAAAAAAACATACTTGAGATCCTCGTAACAAGCCCATTCATTTGATATGTCACACGATTCAGTTTGAAAAACTTTTATTTTTAATTTTCTTATTTGCCCGCCAAAAGTGACCCCCAAATTCAATATTCATTTATTTACGTTACACGTCCGTGTTTAGGTCACAGAAATACAAATGTGAACCAAATTTTAACTTAATCGGTCCATTAGATTCGGAGCAAATTGGTTGTAACAGACAGACAGACACACGAGTGATCCTATAAGGGTTCAGTTTTTTCCTTTTAAGATACGAAACCCTAAAAAGGGTCGTGTTTACGGGAATTTGTTTTCAATGTAGTTAGATTTGCGTTACCCCGATGGTACTTATGTATGTATGTGTATTTGTGTTTCTGTCTGTGTTTTTTCATTAATTGTTTGTGTACAGTGTACATAATAAAGAGCAGGTATTCTATTCTTTTCATTCGTCTTGTTAACACAATGACATAGATTCCGTCTCACTGTCCCATTAAAACTATCAGCGTAGCAGTAATCGTCCATCTTTAATACCTCCGTGTGGCAACCCTAGTCTTCAGGGTTGTTAAACACAAACTGCCGTGTAACATGCGAGTCAATGTCGCAGAGGTGTCAGGAATGCGGTATGCCCGCCAATTAGCGTGCTGCGAATGAGACCGGTCCTATTGGCGGGCTTAATGTGCCATCCGTGCCGATCAGAATGAGGTTATGTGATGGAGTGGAGATTATTTTTTAATGAAAGTGGTGTGTGGTGTTTGGTAATGAATTTTGAGCTAGACTGTCGGGATTGCGTTGTTTATTACTAGAAATTAGTCAAGTTCCTAGGCACTTACGGTTAGGTAATCAATACCAATCAGTCTTAAGAGCGTTCATTCTATAAGTTGGTAACGTCGCAAATAGCTGTCAAAAATTTACCTGTTTTGATTAATTTGGAAATATTACTGTATGGAAATATGAAAAAAAAAATACGTGCATAAATGGTTAAATAAATAAATTAAAAAACTTAGATAGAACGCATTAAAGTTGGGGAGTGGGGGTCGCTACGTCACAAGTAAGTATAAAATCTATATACTCCTGTTAGTAGCTTAAGGCACCCACAGGAAAGTCCGGTTAAGCAGCCAAGACCTTAGTGGTCAAAACTGCGAGTTGCCATAGTAAAAAGAAAAATAAAAAAACGTTTTGGCACATTTTAACTCACTGTTTTGCCTTAATCTGTTGATAACATAAAACGATTATTGAAGAAAATTAGCATAAAAAATAGCAATGATGATTACAAACAGAAATAAATTTTTTTAGTGAAATTTGCTGATCAGCAAGATGCTTGTTTTTGTTAAACTAGTCGCTAGAAACAGACTAAGATTCCAGAAAAACAGGCTTCGGAACTGTCCTTGTGTCTTTAATTTCATGCTTTAATGTCAGACCAAATAAAAAACCAGGGCGCTGTCAACACTGACGTGTAGCTGGTTCCGTGAACATGTGTGTACTTAGTGAGGTGTAGTTCTGTTGGAAATTGTTGGAAATGTGTGCGTGTGAGCGTGTGTGCACAGAGCGGAGGTGTAGTTTTGGCATGATTAATTGTATTGGTCGCAGCGCTCTGTTTTGGTTTTTTATTTGGTCTGAGGCTTACATAATGAGGTCCATTTGAGTAAATTACGGATTACATCAATTAGTTTCAAGACACGTTTTAAGATTGGACACTTTCAGAGGTTCATAGATTGGAAAGAAAATGACATTTTAATACCATGTTAAGCTTTCTATTCGTATTTTTCATTGAAATGCTACACAAATCACATCTACACAAAATATGTAGATGTATCTGTAGATGTAATCTAAAAATATTTTAATACGCAGTAGACAACTTATGTACGAAAACAAATGTTTATGTGTAAGGCTTTTTGTGTAATGTTTCGAAAAATTACGCATGGGAGACACGGCTTTAGACGAAATAGCGATTATTCCACACATCAAAAGATTTTTATCATCCCCTTGATGAAATTTAAGACGTCTGAAATATGTTTTCACTACTAAAATAAAAGAGGTTCTATTTTATTATACGATCAACAAAGTCTGTCGATCATTCGTCAAACTTATTCTAAACAGTCAAAGACTTTATGTTTTCATGACATTTTAATTTCCCGCGGAATTTGACAGCTATCATATCGTGATTGACGTATAAGAGAGAAATTTTGCAGGCAAAGGAAAGTAATTATTAATCTTATTGCTAGACTATTATATTACGATGAATTATATGATATAAGAACTGTGTCACAATGGAATCATCTTTTGAATGAGTAATCATTCGATGATGTACAACTTTCTATTTCGTTTGTCTAACATTTTATTGTTACTAATATGTTTATGCGTCCTCTAAAGGCTATCGTGACTTTTATGATTTTGGTTATAAGGTTTAAAATTGACAGACTATTTTTATAGCAGTGCTTGGTGAAAAATTTACATGACATCAAGTACTCTCGTGTCAAAATTGTTCTTTCCGTTTCAACAAGGTGCTGTTACGAAATGTGCTTTATTAAAAATCGTTGCAACGTCTCCCTATTATTTAATTTGTTCTCTCCATTATAATGTACTTATATTTTTTATGCTGGCAACATTGTTAAATAATTGCCAGTAATGTTTTCGTTTCACTTTTCAAACAATTTAAATATTGCTCTTGTTATTATTAGAATTATTACAAATCTGTTTGGAGATTATATCTTTTATCTTTATATCTTGTGTTTATTAAACGGTCTACAAATTATTTAAATTGTTATAGAAAGGTGTTCTACCTACTATTTCATTTATTGATTTTTCCTGCATATTTATATACATTGGTGGCGTGAATATAATTTTTGCTTGCTGTTCGCAAGCAAGTTTAAGTAAGTTATAGGTAGCCTTAGTATTAACAAATTCCTTTACACCTAATTAACACCACTAATCCGATCGCTAAGGAATAGTTTGCTATCATGTTCAAGGGAAAAATAGATCTTTGAAGAATAGAATAGAAAGAATCCAGAACTCCTCGAAAAGCTTCATATGTACAAAATGCTGTGTTCCAGCAGTCAGGCCGTAATCTACCGGACGGTAAGCAATGGGTAGCTCGCCGCCCGATAAGGACCAGGCCCGGGTCGACGGCACGTTGTGTTCCACGCGCGCCTCAAAGAGATGTCAGCAGAATTGACGGGGTACGTTAGGGCCGATGCCTGCCGAGGGTGCGAAGAAAACCGAAAGGGAGATCGTGGCCCCCGGCAATAGGGCAACTGAAGGAACACGGGTGGGTTTTAGTCAGTAAGAGTCTGACACGCCCTCCCGCTTCGCCCAGAGCGGGAGAAGTTATTTGATAATTTCCCACCCAAAAAAAAGGCCGTAATCCACCACGCAGGTCCAGTGCGGGTTGGTAGATGTCACATTTGTCTTCGAATTTTCGGTTCTAGGACATACCGGTTTCTTCACGATGTTTTCCTTTACCGTTTTGAGAGCAGTGGTGATGATATAGTTTACACAAGTGCCTACCTGGGTTCGAACCTATGCCCTGCATCTCGTAAGTCGCGGTCGTTTTCATTCAGCCACCACTGCTCTGAAGAGGAAGCTTCAGAGCAGTGTGTGAATTGTGAAAATCTTTTTCCTTGTATGTACTTAGGCAAGTGTTGTAATTAGTTGTAGGTACCTAGTTACCTGTGGTTTTATTTTAACCCTGTTTGAATTATATCGGCCACGTGAAACATGCTTGAATTCGTATCGCAATAATTTTAATAAAACAAATAATGCGTTCAAGAAATTAAATTAAACGGCCTAAATTATTTTCAATAGCACACAGTATCATGCTGAGTGGAAGCCTTCTTGTCACAATCATGACGTGCCAACTATTTCTATTTTATACTCATGTATTCTGATGTACTAAGATAAACCTATTTTGTTTAATCTTTACCTACTCTTGTCTTTTGTATTTACGTGTTTCTGTGACAAATAAACTTATTTTTCTTTCTCTCTTTTCAATACATGCACTTTATTGTTTTTTTTGTTTTTATAACACGAAATAACATAATTTTAATTAGAAAGATGCTTAAATCAGGCCCAGAAATGCTCTTCTGTTCGTCTTTAGCTCTTTAAAAGAGTCATTGCAGACCGCCTCCTCGGGCAGCTGGTGCGGGTGGGGTTTGGGGGAGAGCCAGTTTGGTTTCCGCAGGGGGTGCTTTACGGTGGACGCCATCATGTCCGTGCGACGGGGGATGCTGTGGCCCGGGGTGGGGTCGTCTTGGAGGTGTCTCTAGACATCGCCAATACCTTCAACACCCTGCCCTGGAGTTGCATCAGGGAGGCACTCCGGTATCACTGAATGCCGACCTACCTCTGTCGTGTGGTCGAGGCCTATTTGACGGACAGGGCCGTCATCTACCCCGGTCACCAGGGAGAGTGGAATCGGCAAGAGGTGTCGTGCGATGTCCCACAGGGATCGCTCCTGGGGCCGCATTTGCGGGACATCGGATACGACTGGGTGCTACGCGCCAACCGGGAGGTTGCGAACTCAGCGTCGTTTGTTACGCTGACGACACGATGGTCACACTTTATTGTTTTTTTCTTTCCAATAATCACCTAATTGGGACAATTACGAATTTATATTATTTGTTTTAAAACAAAACTTATACGAATCGTTCCAGCCGATCTCAAGTGTTGCGCTTACCAACGAACAGCATTTAATTTTTAATTACCTTTATATATTAGATGTTTAAAAAGACCTGAAACCTAGAACTGTTATCTGAAATCGTTATGAATGTCAAATCGACCACCCATCCTGATACCGACCTGGCCTGCCACCGCTTTTGTCAGAAACATTTAAAAGTAATAAATATTACAATGTATTTGATTACAGAACGGGGTGTCATCAATTTTAAATTTCGAACACAACAAAACAAATTTAAATTTCGATTCGTCGAATACAAGCGCTGGATTGGATAAAAGGTGTTGCCAGGGGCGAAATTTTTCCTTTATTTGTGGAAACTCCGATAATTTTCAATGTCAGAGGGAGGATAGACAACAATAATATCTATAGCGATAGTAAGTTTAAATATAAAAGTTACCTTAGGTTTAACTTCAGGTCCTTATCTTATTTCATCTAATTTTGTTAAAAAAAAATCTGCGGAACTTTACTAAATGATAACTATAATAACGATAACTGACAGCCACAATAACGACAAATAACAAGTAAATAATATCGTTTCTTTTACTGGTACCTGCCGAGGTTAGTCTGCAGACCTCTCCGTGCCTTGGAAAGCACGGTAAGTCCTTGGTCCCGGCTGTCATTCGTAGATCTTTGACAGTTGTTACGGGTAAACAGAAAGTCGAAAGTCTGCCAACTAGTCCTACCGAGGGGTATTGTGTTATCCAGTAACTGGGTTGTGGAGGTGAGATAGGCGGTCGCTTCATGTAAAATACTGGTATTCAGCTGCATCCTGTTACTCTGGAAGCCTACCCCAACACAGTTGGGAAAAGGCTAGGCAGATTGATATATCGGTGTACCTAATTATGCAAGGTCCTGGAATATTAAAAATATTACGACTGATAATACCTAAACATCTGTCTCACTAAATGATATTTCATTTCAAATGTGCACTTTAAAATTTCACACAGGCAACCCCTGAACAAAATGGATGGCAAGGATGACAGCGAATAAAGTGTCGCTGGCGTCGTTTGTTTAGTATTTACATATTTGCCCGACCGCCTGTTATCTGATACTCAAAATATTCCGTATGGTGGGAGATTATTTTTACGTTTTTATTTCGTAAAATTTTTATTTTTGCGAAAGTGATTTTGAGTTGTGGTTATTTTGTACAAAAGTGGTGTCGTAAAAGGATATTATTGAAGGTACTTTATTCGTGTCTTAAGTCTTTTATTAGTGGACCAACATTTTTTGAGCAAAAGGTCCGTGGTACACGGCACGGTTTTTTACCCAACTACGGCGAAGCAAAAAGGAGGGTTATGATTTTGACACGTATGTAAGTATGTATGTATGTTCACCTGCTCCCTCATAGCTTCTAAATTTCTCATCATAATTTGACAAATGAGGTAGCAAATGTGGCGCCCTCTAGAGGACATAAAGTGATGAAATAATAAAAAAATCTTTTTTTTTTGTGCTCATTTCTAAAATATGTATATTAGGTATAACCCCAAGATAATTTAAATACATATTATAAAACTAAAACCCAACTACGACAAAAACTCACAACAATGACATCACACAGACAAATTAAAAACCCGGAGTAACACGTAATCTGTTCGATTTATAACAGATTTTTATTTTTTTATTTGTCTGTCTGTGATCTCTTGCTTATACCTTTTAGATGACTTTATTTACGGTATCGCGCGCTAGTCGCACCGTAGAATAATCGTGTGAGTGAGCTTGTATAGAGGGTGGCAGGGACATCGATGCGAAAACTGTTACCATTACCACGGACTCCGTATATGATTCAGAACCGCCCTCTGATGAAAATTTTCGTCGGTTCTTAAGAAAAAAAATTACTGTTCCATAAATTTTGACCGCATAGGTATTGCACTTTTCTATGAAACAGCAGATTTTTTTTAAATAATCATGTACTGAATCCATAGTAAAAGTTTTCGCGTCGATGTGGGATGCCACCCTGTATGACTCGGCAAACCACCGGACGATGCATACGGTGACGTGTCGTGCCGCCGTGACTGACAACAAGCTTCCATAGTAATCCATACAAGTAGTATATAATTGGGGCATCTGGATCAAAGGAGATCCAGATACCCCAATTTACACTATTCAAATAGATAAAAAATATCTATTCAAATAGAAGAAATCTTGTTTGTTGAATTGATGGTCTATTAGAATATACTGTTTAATTCATTGGAACATATCTATTAAAATAGATGAAATTTTATTTACTGAATAGATTGTCTAATCAAATAGATTGTTGAAATAACTTTAATATTTCTATTCAAATAGGTTAATCTTTATTAATTGTGCATTCAACTAGACGAAATCATGTTTATTGAATTGATGTTCTATTAGAAGTGAGAATACCTATACTATTTAATTCATTGGAACATATCTATTCAAATAGATTTTGAACTACATTACTTTCTATGGTACAACACTGGTTGATTATTCTTAGAGGTGTCACAAGTCTTTTAATAAATAAAACTAAAATAATGTTAATTTAACATATTTATCTGTATTCAGAAACAAAATGACTTAGTACCTTCATCGGCTAAGCAAACTATTTCGTTCATTACCATATTTGTCAAGCTACCTGACACCTGCGACTACATGACGCCAGGCATGCATTGTTTACTATAGTTATTATTTTATCTGTTTAACTATTTGATGAAACTGACACAAACTCACAAATGAAAATGTCAAATATGAGGTTCTGGGTTCGATTCTATCCCGGTCAGACGAAGTTATTTATACGATTATTAACAAAATGTGTTATTTTTCCTTTGAATTAAAGGCAAAATATTATTTACCAGGACATTAAAAATAAAACGAATTATTATTTCATAATTCTTTTATTTATAACATAGGTGTTACATCTAATTTGACAAACAAGTTATATTTATTGTTATCGTATTCACAGTTAACTACATTATAAAAGTACCTTATTAAAACATATTTTTATTTGTTACGTAAATAAATAGTAACAATTTATATAGGTAGTAAGTAGGATAAATACTATACAGATTTCTATGATTTATTTTCTATTTCATCCTGAATTTTACTAATGATTTCTTTAGCACTGCTGTATATGTCATCAAATAACACAGTTTTAACCACATGTTGAGCGCACACCTCAGCTTCACAATTACAGATAGAATTTTCGGATTTTGGCATATTGTCAGCGTCGTAGATTTCAATTTTAATTATTTTTGTACCCCGTGTCACAGGTTTCTTTATGTATGAATATATTGTTGGTTCTGGTCTTCCTCTCTTGCGGAAAGGTTGAACAAGACCCAAGGATTTTTGTCCTGGTTTTAGAATAGTGGCCGGCTGCTCCATTGGCACAAAATTGAATAGTTCTTCCGTATCCTGAAAAGAGAAAACAAAACTTTAAATAGGTTCTCGTCATGAGTCATCTATTAAAGAAGATATGAATTAGAATATAGTTACAATAACGAATACATTGCTTAAGAATTTACTTCAAGATTATAACGATATAACTACATACCTACCCATATAAAATAATTTATATACATATTGAGAGTACTTACCGACATACTGGAACAATCTCGCTAAGCGTTCCCGTTCAGCCTTCAAAATTGAAATGAATTTCAGTGATATTTTCGGCTATTTATATTGAAGAAATATTTTTTTTTAATGGTTAATAGAGTTCAAAATGAAGGATTTTATTGATGTAGACATTCCTCGACATAAAAGGTAAGATGAAATTCAAAACCAAGCATCAAACAAGAGCAGGGATGCCAAACCCTTGGCTCAAAGCTAACATTTTAAGCACGTCATCATTCCGTTTGCCTAAAGGTATGTCCAAACATTGAGCGGCAAGAGTGCGGCACCGGCAGCAACACACGGCGTTTGCAGGATGCATTTCTACCGCGCTCTAGTTAGGAATAAACCAACGAATGTTTACGCGGTAATTATCCAAACCATAGCGCGGCAGCCGCGCACTATTGTTGTTCAATGTTTGGACACACCTTTACACAAACGGAATGATGATCCAAGAAGGACAAATTACATCGTACCACCTAAAATTTTAACGTTAACTCATAACAGCAGCAGATATAAAAAGGTTCACCATCTCTGAACAGTTTACATCTAACGTAAATAGATACTGTATATACCTTTAATAAATAACAATGTCTGTATGTTCATTGTTTTTTTTTTACATTTTATAAACGTCAACGTCTGAGAGAAACCTAATCGAATTTGAGGGAGGGGGGTAAAACTTTTACAGTTAAAAAATACTTAAAGTATGAAGTCTGTTTCTTTGTTATTAAATAATTAAATTTAACAAGCAAACCCACGATATTTCCATAGTATGTGCAATTGCATCTGTTGTTAGGAAGTTTAGCTGAATAAACAGTTTTAAAATCGTGTGCTCTCTCCATATTTGGGATTGTGACGTATTATAATTAAAAGTATTTAAGTCGTTGGGCTGGAAGCTGGATCAACATTAGCTCTCCTGAAGGTGGTGACCTCACACCTTCTAATTAATATCTACCATATCTAAAGTGAAAAGTGAAATTTCAACGATTTATAATGTAAGTACCTAATTAAGTATACAATATTGAATTATCTATTCAATAAGTCTACCTCGTTGGTCTAGTGGTCACAAGCGCTACTGCTGAGCATGAGGCCCTGGGTTCGATTCCCGGGACAGGAAAAGCGTTATTGGGTTTTTCTATCTGTTTCTCAGTATCGGCCCAGAGTCTGGATTTGTGCTCGGTTGATGGCAATAGGCTCGCCCCCTATTACATGTGACTTAATTCTGCCAAACCCTTTGGAGAAATAAGGCGTGATGTTATGTTCTATTCAATAATGTCTATTTAATGTCTATTAGATATTTGGTGTCTATTTTTACCTGTTCCTGTTCGGTTATTTGTACCTGTTCCCTGATATGTATTTGCTCGCAGATAGTTTCTTATCACAGTTATTATGATTAGAATGAAAATTATGAATAAAATAATTACTTAGCAAGTGCAACTACTGAGTGTTAGACCCTGGGTTCGATTCCTTAGGCCGTCAACAGTTTTTATCATACTACTTAATGTCTATTAGATATTTGGTGTATATAAATAAATTGGACAGGTCTCTGATATGTATTTGCTCACAAATAGTTCTTAATCATAGTTATTTATATTATTCCAGGTCCAGATTTGCTGACGACCTCTTTCTGTCGGATGACGATAAGAGCTCCGTGCAAGATGTGGCGATTAGCGAAAAAAAGAAAAAACGGTCGAAGCCGTCAAGTTCGGATTCGAGATCACAACATCAACCACCGAAAACCACTCCGTCTACGTCATCATCTTCATCTTCAAAGAAGATGAAAATTAATCCAATCAGCAAGCCTCATCTCACCGCAACAGATTTATTCGACACCGACAGCGATGACGAAGATGGGGACACGCAGGCAACCACCGGTAAAAAACCCAGTACTGTTCTTCATTCATCGATAACTCGAAGGCTGGCAACAGGTCACGCTCGTCAAACCTTGCCCACCAAAACGGGTACACATTACATCGAACTGAAGGTTTATCGGTGCGATGAAATTGAAAACGTCGCGCCGATGAACCGATGGCGTCAGGTCGTTGTAGCTGTCAAAAACCGGACGGATGAGGGGACCGAGGCTTGGGGTCATCTGACTAAATTTATATGCGCAACGCGCAAAGAATTTAAATCTAGCCCTCAGACCTTTATGAGTTCTTATTTTTAGGTATAGAATCTAAGAACTCATAAATATTTAGGCACACTATCATATAGCTCACGATGTGTCGTATCTAGTACCTAGTCTATCTACATTTATAATCCTAGTAGATATTAGTTAAGCTAATCATTTAATCAAGTTGTTATTTTAATACACATTATTAAAGAATCATTTTACTTATATAATCAATTTTGTTTTCTTTCCAGTTGCACCAACTACCAACACAATTCAAAAAGATATTTTAATAGAATGTGATAAATGTAAAATCGAATTACCAAAACAGAAATATAAATATCATGCTAGAACTAATATGCATAAATCAAACTGTTTACTTAAAACTGAATTGAATAACGTTGAAATAATTGCAACTGCTTTTCGAAACAGAATAAACACGTATCGCTTAAATCCAGCACCAGATGCCGAGTACATAACTCCGGAGGCTTTTCTGATTGGGAATCAAAGCGATATTCTGAAATTAATTAAAATATTGTTAATGAAACATAATTGTATCAAAGCTAATTTCGAACTGTTTGCTTACTTCTTATTACCAAAAACAGGTGAGCAGCAGCTAAAATCATTTAATACAAAGTATGCTAATGTTTACCTAAATACTGATTTAAATGAATTATACATGAATGCTAAAGAGACTTTTCAGAGAAAAATGTCTGAATTTAACCAACGTGATTCTGGTTGGTCATTTATCTCTATAAGTCACTTAGAAATTAATATAAATAAATATTGTCCAATGAGAGGTGGCACGTTTATCGAGCTTCCTCCGGTCATAAGGAATACGAAAAGTTGTTTAAACATACAGAACAATGACAACCATTGTTTTTTATGGAGTATTATTGCTTCTCTATTCCCATCAAAGGATAATGTTTGTAGAACAAAATCATATCCTAACTTTAAAGATGTTTTAAATATTGAAGGAATGACATTTCCACCAACCTTGGTTGATATAAAATTGTTTGGTAAAAATAATCCTAATATCAGTGTTAATATATATGGTTTAGATAAGAAGTGTCGTGTGACTGGACCCCTATACATGACAAGCTCAAAGAAAAACAAACATGTAAATTTGTTGTACTTTGAGCGGAATGGTTCAGGACATTACTGTTTAATTAAAGACCTAGGGAAACTTATCCGTCGTCAAGTTACTCATCACAAAGGTAATTTTTTACTTTGCGATGCTTGTTTGCAATTTTTTTCTAGTGATTCAAAATATATTTCACACGATTGTTCTAAAGTGTTAACCATATTACCGGAAAAAAATAGTATTATACAATTTAAAAATTATGACAGACAACAAAGAATACCTTTTATCATTTATGCTGATTTTGAAAGTATATTACTAAACTGTCCTGAAAATAGATCTAAAAATACTCAGAACTTAAAGGTGCATGAACCATCCTGTTTCGCTTATTACGTATGTTGTTCATACGATCCAGATTTGAATAAATATGTTACATATAGAGGTTTAGATTGTGTAGAAGTGTTTATAAAACGTTTAATTGAAGATGTCAGTTACATAAATTCCATACTGTCTAAAAATAGACCCATGAAAGCTTTGTCTGTCAAACAACAAATAGAGTACGAAGAGGCTACTCGATGTCATATTTGTAAACATTTGTTATTGGGTGACAAAGTTCGAGATCACAATCATGTTACATCTGAATACAGAGGACCAGCACATTCTCGTTGCAATTTAACGTTTACAATATGTTCGTTTATACCTGTTGTTTTCCATAATTTATCGGGATATGATTCTCATTTATTTATTAAAGAACTGGTTAAGTACGATGGTCCTATTAAAATAATTCCTAAATCAAAAGAAAAATACATCTGTATTATGAAAAGCCTCGCTTCTAAGAACAAGTCTAGTCCTGTTCAAATAAAGTTTATAGATTCTTATCAATTTTTAAGTTCGAGTTTAGATGAACTATCTAAGAATTTACATGTAGAACATTTCATAAATCTTTCAAGAGAATTTGGCCATAAAGCCGATTTATGCTTATTGAGACAAAAGGGTATTTATCCATACGAATATATTGATGCATGGTCTAAGTATGATGAAAAATGTTTGCCCCCTAGAGAGTGTTTTTATAACACAATGAAGCTGGAGCCTATTTCTGAAGATGAATATACACATGCACAAAAAGTTTGGTATTCTTTTAGTATCAATTCTGTTGGTGAATATACTGATCTTTATTTAAAAAACGATGTATTATTATTATGTGACATATTTGAGCATTTTAGAAACACAAGTTTAGATTATTACAATCTTGATCCAGCATACTATGTGTCCGCACCAAGTTTAAGCTGGGACGCAATGCTTTTGTGTACTGGTGTTAAATTGGAGCTGATGCATGACTTGGAAATGTATAATCTACTTGAAAAGGGAATACGTGGTGGATTAGCACAGTGTTCCCTACGACATGCAAAAGCGAATAATAAATTTCTACCCTATTTCAATGATACTAAGCCTTCATCTTTTTTAATATATCTTGATTGTAACAATCTTTACGGATATGCTATGAGAAAAAAAATGCCTGTATCAGAATTTCAATTTTTATCAGAAAATGAAAGGGCTAACTTTGATGTTTTGAATATATCTGATGATTCTGAATATGGATATATTCTGGAGGTCGATCTAACTTATCCAGAAATATTGCATAATTCGCATAGTGACTTACCATTCGCACCAGAGAGATTTGTACCTCCTGGTGGGAAAACTACGAAATTAATTGCGAATTTATATGACAAATATAATTACATCATTCACTACATACATTTAAAACAATGCTTGAAAAATGGGTTGATTTTAAGCCGAATACATCGCATTCTCAGATTTAGACAAGAACATTTTTTGCAAAAGTACATAGATTTAAATACTCGTCTGCGTCAAGCTTCTACATCAGCCTTTGAAAAAGATTTTTTCAAACTTTTGAATAATGCTGTGTTTGGAAAAACAATAGAAAATAAACGCAAGCAAGTAAATGTAAAGTTAGTAACAAAGTGGGAAGATTCTGATAATAAAACAAATAAATATATTGGTGCCGAAAAACTTATTTTACAACCCAACCTGAAAAGTATATCAATCTTTTCAGAAAACTTTGTGGCTGTTCAGTTAAGCCCTGAAAAATTAATATTGGATAGACCGATTTACATTGGTTTTACTGTATTGGAGTATGCCAAACAACACTTATATCAATTCCACTACGATTTTATCAAAAACAAATATGGCTTGAAAGCTAAACTATGTTACACTGACACGGATAGTCTACTTTACTTAGTAGAAACGGATAATTTTTACAAGGATATGATTGATAATATATCGGTATTTGATACCAGTAATTTTGCTGAGGATAATCCATATGGAATACCTAAAATTAATGAAAAAGTTCCGGGTTTGTTTAAAGATGAACTTGGAGGCTCGGTAATTTATGAATTCATAGGCTTAAGGGCTAAACTTTACTGTTTGAAAAGTGTAAAGACAACATTAAAGAAGGCAAAAGGTGTAACGAAACCTGTAACAAATCAATTAAAGCTTTCTGATTATAATGCTGCTCTACACAATAACAAAATTATCAAACGTAAAATGAATGTAATTAAATCGATTAAACACGTTCTCTATTCACAACAAGTGAATAAAATTGCATTAAATAGAAGTGACGATAAAAGACAAATACTTTCAAATCAAATCGAAACCTTACCATGGGGCCATTCTGATACAATTTCTTAAAATGTATTATTTAGTTATAATGTATTTAGATGTATAATACAGCTGTGTATTCTCCTGTTTATATTACCTTTTCTTAAAATTAAATATACGATTACATTGAAATTGTGTCTATCTGTCTATTAATAAGTGTGTATGAATAGATATAATTTTAAGTAATCTTCAAGTCAATCAATAGTTCGATCAATAACTATGATAAGAATTATAAATACTAGAGCCTGAATAGTTTTCATAACAGATACAGACATGAAGTGGGTCAAGCAACAAGTATCATTGCATGTTAAAAATATAGATGTAAAGGAAACTTCGCTACGCGTGAAACACAGCGTACTTCTCCCAAATAATATTCGATGCATAATATGTGGTCCCTCGAATTGTGGTAAAACGAATGTCATGATTAGTTTACTAATTCATGAAAACGGATTAAAGTTTAACAATGTTTATCTTTATTCTAAGACCAGCTTTCAGCCAAAATACAGCTTCCTAAAACAAGTTTTGCAAAGAGTTCCAGACGTAAAACTTTTTGTTTTTAATTTTGATGATGATGTTATTCATCCTAACGACGCATTGTTGAACTCTGTTATCATATTCGATGATGTAGTTTGTGAAAAACAAATAAACATAAGAAATTATTTTACACTGGGTAGACATAGAGGTATAGACTGCTTTTATTTATCTCAAACGTATTCTAAAATACCAAAGCAGTTATTACGTGATAATGTTAACTTTTTGATCATTTTCAAGCAAGATGAAGTTAACATGAAACATATATACGATGAACATGTTAATTCTGATATTGACTGGTCTAAGTTCAAAGATATGTGTTCTAAAATCTGGATCCATCCTTATGATTTTTTAACTATAAATAAGGATTGTGAATTAAATAAAGGTAGATATAGACAGTCATTTGACAACTTTATTTATTTTGATTAATGGTTATATAACATGAAATGAAAAACAAAAAAAAACATTTGAACATTAATACTTCTGCGTACAAGTCGTATAATGGACCATAACATAACAAATCAATTAATAAACTCTGCGGATGCTATTAGGAAAAAGGTGAAACAAATGAAAGATTATGAATTTAGTACCGACACTCATCTGAAGTATTTTTTTAAACCTCTTGCTGACCCTCTTAATGCTATAGCAGCTAACAAGCAAATTTCAATAATAAAAAATGAAGACACTTATGACGACCAACCTAAAAACACTGATATCTTAGGTTCAAAAATATTTTTGCGTGACAAATCACATGATATGTACAAACATGAATCACCAGAATCAGAAAAGTTTTATTCAGAAGACGAAGAATATAACTCATCTGAATCAGAAAACGTTAATGTATCGCTGAAAAAAGAAGATATCTTTGAAATATACGATGATATGAACATACCATTTGGCGTACGTAGTGAGAACGATAAGCACATGATTGGAAATACAATAGTTAATTTCTCTACCACTCGCGAGAACTCTGATAAAGTGTACTTAATTCGCGTAGCTAATAAACAGTATAAAATAACACCTGGTCTTAAAGAATTATTGCTTCGCAAGAAGCCTGATTTAAGTTTGGTCAATTTAAAAGATAAATTAGTTTACAAAGAAATACTTATCACAACTAATGCTCATAAAAGAGACTTTGACCCTGCAGGTCAAGTTAAAGGTGATAAAGGTCTAAAATATTCTCAAGTGGTCAAACCGTTATTTCCCGAGTCTAGTAAACGCTTACAAGAACCTACAGAAGTTAAATCTAAACAAAAACGAGGTGCTGGTCTACCGTATCTTAAAAAATATAAAAAAAATACCGAGCTTATTTATTGGGATGATCCTAATGAATTAGTGGACAGGCTTAAACTTTTGATCGCATCTAAAACTGCAGGTAATACTAATCTTGACAATGAAATCTTATCAATTATTGAAGAGTTAAAAGAAGCGGGTGTTATAAAAGAATAAAAAGACTCAGCGTTTAAATTGACTATCAGTATAATTTTGTAATTCAGAAGTGATAGTTGAAAGAATGAGCAAAGTGAAAAGAGACATTATAAACGAAATTCATAGAAGTGCAAGAAAAAATTTTCCTCGAAGGCATGTAATATTAAAAGATATTGATGATCTCTGGCAAGCTGATTTAATGGATATGCAAAGTTTCTCCAAATTCAACAACAACAACAAATATATTTTAGTTATCATTGATGGATTCTCTAAGTACGCTTGGGCTATTCCACTTAAACAAAAAACCAAAGAAGCTGTATCTGAAGCTTTTATTACATTATTGAGTAGAGAAAAACGCATCCCTAGAAACTTGCAAACAGATCTTGGAAAAGAGTTTTACAATAAAAGTTTTCAAAAAATATTAATAAACCATTCTATCAACCACTACTGCACTTATTCGACCAAAAAAGCTTCAATTGTAGAACGATTAATAAGGACGATTAAGAGTAAGCTTTTCAAGGAATTTAGTTTCAAGGGGAATTATAAATGGACTGACGGGACACTTGCAAAAACCATTACTGGATATAATAATGCAATACATAGAACAATTGGTTTACCACCAGCTCAAGTTAATCATAGCAATAAAACTAAAGTACTACAGAGATATTTCAATCAAAATCGAACGAAAACAAAATGTGCTAAGTTTAAGACAGGCGATTTTGTTCGAATAAGTAAATATAAAGGTTGTTTTGAAAAAGGTTACACTCCTAATTGGTCAACAGAGATATTCAAGATCAGTAACGTTCAAAACACAAACCCTGTTACATATTTATTACAAGATGTTAAACAACAACCTATTTTAGGAGCCTTTTACGATCAAGAATTACAAAAAACCAAACATCCTGATATATACCTTGTTGAAAAAGTTTTAAAACGAAAAGGTAGAAAAGTTTTCGTGAAATGGTTGGGGTTATCATCCTGCGAAAATAGTTGGATTGACGAAAGCAATGTTTCATGAGCGGTTTATCAATATAACATCACGGTCTATGATAGTGATCTCATTCTGTTTCTATACATGAAAGGGAAAGGACTTATAAATAATTTAATTAATAATTTACCGTTTGAGCTCCATTTGCCAGGATATAATTATTGTGGCCCAGGAACTAAATTACGTGAAAGATTAGCTCGAGGTGATAAAGGTGTAAACAAGTTAGATGAATATTGTAAACATCACGATATTGCATATAACAATTCAAAAACTTTGAAAGATCGCCACAAAGCAGATATAATTTTATTAAAAATGGCAAAAAAGCGTGCTTTGTCTTCCGATGCAAGCACTGGAGAAAAACTTGCTGCCAATTTAGTTAATAATATAATGTTATCAAAAGTGAATACTGGAGCTGGGTTCAAAACAAACTTTAAAAATTTAGTAACCAATACGAAAAAATGTATTAAAAAAGTTAAACCGAAGTGTAGGAAAAAACTAATTGAATTGGCCTACGCTGCTGCTAGAGAATTAAATCGTGATTCATCTGCCAGGATTCCACGTATTATACCAATTCCTAAGTCTGGAGGGGTTCTACCTTTAATACCAATATTTGCTGGTTTGTCTGCTGCTGGCAGTATTGCAAGCGGAATTGCTGGAATCGTCAAAACCATAAATGAATATAGAGTTGCAAAAAAGCGTTTAGAAGAAATGAAAAGACATAGTAACAATGTGGAAGGTGTATGTATTGGAAACGGACTGCGGCTAAACCGTTACAAGGACGGGCTTGGGCTATATACAAATTTAAAGAAAAAAAAAACTAAATCATAGGCTACCTAATCGCGCTCTTACTAATATAGATATCATACATTTTACCAAAACCGTTCCATATTTTCGTGGAGTGTTTATGAGAGATACCTTACCGAAGTCTCCATTTTCAAAAGAGTGCGGAATCATAAATTTAGATAATTCTAAAAATTCTGGTACACATTGGGTAGCCTATGTAATTTTAAATGAATATGTTGAGTACTTTGACAGCTACGGCAACTTGAAACCTCCAATAGAATTTATTCGTTATGTAGGTTCTAACAATATTAATTATAATTACAATAATTTGCAAAATAATAATTTATTCAATTGCGGACATTTATGTATTAAGTTTCTTAAGGAGTTTTGGAAAAAGCGAGGTTTTATCAAATCATCACTTAAAAAGGTTTAAATGTTATGAGTCGTCTACATAAGACAACACTTTGACTTTATCTGTCACAAGAGGTGAATGTTAATTAGATTAAAGAAAATAAAAAAATGATTGTTTACAATATAAAATCAACTGCCAAAGATAATAGTTTTACTCGTTCTCGTACCTTCAAAAGACGAAGACATATTATACGAACTCTAAAAAAAATAACTAAAGATAATAAACTATTTCTTCGAGCTTTAGGATTTAAATTATGAGTATTCTTCAAGTGAATGATTTACCACAATTCGACAACTCTATAGTGAATTATGAAATTCATACATATAATCCATATAGCAACAATTTTAATGAAAATGATGAAATACGTATACCCATAAATCAGCAAGATTTGTACGTATTACCTTCAGCTAGCTACATTTACGTTGAAGGCCGAGCCACTACGGTTTCGAAAGATGGAGCAGGAAAACTAACACGAAAGGTTGTTAATTTTACCAACAATCATATATCATTTCTATTCCAAGACATTCGATATGAAATTAACGGTGTAGAGATAGACCGAATAAAAAATGTAGGTATTTCTACAACTCTAAAATCATATGTGTCAATGAGCCAGGGGGAAAGTAAGGCTGCTGCTATTTGGGGTTGGAATTTGAATGGGATGAAAGATAATGATGGTATTTTTAGTGCACTTATACCTTTGAATAAAGTTTTAGGATTTGCGGAAGATTATAATAAAATTATCATTAACTGTAAACATGAACTTATACTTAAAAGAAGCGGTTCGAATCTTAATAGTGTTTTACTTGATAATAATGACTCCATTGAAGTAAGTATAGAGAGACTGCAATGGCGTATGCCTCATATAAAAGTTTCAGATCGGGAAAGATTAACTTTACTTAAACATTTAGAAAAGGATCGTCGTATTCAAATAGCTTTCAGAAATTGGGACATGTACGAATACCCTTTATTAGCTAGAACTACAAAACATTCTTGGGTTGTTAAAACTGCTTCACAACTCGAAAAACCAAGGTATGTGATCTTTGGTTTGCAGACAAATAGAAAAAATATGAAAAGTAAAGACTGCTCAATATTTGACCATTGTAAATTGACTAATGTTACTATTTTTTTAAATTCTCAATATTATCCATACGAATCAGTGAATGCGAAATTTTCAGAAGATAAGTATTATATATTATATGAAATGTTCACCAAATTTCGTCAGTCTTACTATAACACCCGGTCTGAACCAATGCTTGGTTTGGACGAATTTAAAGAAAAGGCGCCTTTATTTGTAATTGATTGCTCAAGACAGAACGAAGCCTTAAAAACTGGGGCTGTAGATGTGAGACTAGAAATAGAAAGTTCTGAAGATATACCAGAAAATACATCTGCCTATTGTCTAATCATCAACGATCGTCAATTTGAATATAAACCCTTAAGTGGTATTGTAAAGAAACTATTATGAACGCTATAGTCGATGTGCAAGGGTTTAAGACGGAAAGTAACGAGTTCATCGTGAAAGAAATAGCAATAGCATGTGGAAATCAAATTATGGTATTATTAATCAAACCACCATTCCCATTTAACAATCTTACAAACAAAGAAAGATTGCAAGTAAGTTGGATAGAGAGAAACAGAAAAATTTTCTGGAAAGAGGGTTTTATGCCATACTTAAACTTTCATCGATATATTGTACCTTATCTGGAAGATAAAAGCATTTATGTTAAAGGATGCGAAAAAATTTCGTGGTTAAAAAACTTTGTAAAACATGATAAAATATATAATTTAGAAGATAAGAACTGTCCTCGTTTACAAAAATTATTTGATGACTATAGAATGTCTAGTAATATATTTAGTTGTGTATATCATTCGAATGTCTGTGCTTTAAAAACTGTAATGTGTTTGAGAAAATGGTGTACAGATGAAAATAAATTTTTTTGATTGATTATTTCTTGTTTTATTTTATTACTAAATAAATACATAGAACCACAATAAACCATGCTATAATTTTAAATATACCGAAAAAATAATGTTAGTCCTGTCCATATGACTCCAAGTACCACATCGTTATAAATTAACAACGCCAGTTAAAAGACCTCATTATGCCTATGCACATCCCCGTATCAAGACCTTCTAAAAATGATTCAAAATTATTTTAGCCCACGATATGAAACATATAATGAATATCAAATTCGATTATGTTCATTCAGACATTATTGGGCTACAGTAGATTCAAAACGAAGATTGGTGATGAAAATGGCTGATGCAGGTTTTTTTTACTGTGGAAGTGGTTTAAACGATAAAGTTATGTGCTTTTCGTGTGGAGGTGATATCAAAGATTGGGAGTATTACGATGATCCTTGGATGCAGCATGCTATACTTTTCCCTGATTGCTTTTATTTAAATGCTGTAAAAGGGACAGATTATGTTGATAAACTCAAACATCAATTTATTAAAGAAACAAAAGTATAAAATGGTTCCAAAGTAGTATTTAAGCTACCAGATTCTGGCTGAAGATGAAAATGCTTTTATCTTATTCGTTTTTTATTCCATTAATTGTTTCTGAATACAGATAAATATGTTAAATTAACATTATTTTAGTTTTATTTATTAAAAGACTTGTGACACCTCTAAGAATAATCAACCAGTGTTGTACCATAGAAAGTAATGTAGTTCAAAATCTATTTGAATAGATATGTTCCAATGAATTAAATAGTATAGGTATTCTCAATTCTAATAGACCATCAATTCAACAAACATTATTTCATCTAGTTGAACTCTACAATAAATAAAGATTAACCTATTTGAATAAAAATGTTAATGTCATTTCAATTATCTATTTGATTAGACAATCTATTCAGTAAATAAAATTTCATCTATTTTAATAGATATGTTCCAATGAATTAAACAGTATATTCTAACAGACCATCAATTCAACAAACAAGATTTCTTCTATTTGAATAGATATTTTTTATCTATTTGAATAGTGAAAATTGGGGTATCTGGATCTCCTTTGATCCAGATGCCCCAATTATATACTACTCATACAACACTGACGACCGGGATTCTGACCTCGCCGCCGAGGTCCTTTGCGATCGCGACCGCGTCCCCGAGTAAATGATACTCCCCGCGACCCTTGTTCAATAACGAGGTGCCAGCAGTTGTTGCAGCTGAGCACGTAGCTTTAAATTCCCCGACTAATAATCATGATCAAAACTTTGATCCAGCCCGTCCCATCCTTGATGTCCTCTCTTCGGTTGACGCCCTAAGCCGAGGTTCGTACCCCACAGGGGGTGCCCTTAGCGAGCGTTCACCTAGTTTTAATTAGCATAGTTAAATAACCCCTGGCTGGAGGTTTTAAGTGTAGTAGCTTAAGGCACCCACAGGAAAGCCCGGTTAAGTAGTCATGTTCTCAGAGGTCGACTACGAAATGCCCTAACTAAAAAAAAAAACTGACGACCGGGCCTACACAAGAGGCGAATCAACCGTAATGTTAAACGGCAAGTAAAACACAACATCGACATGTGTACAACGGGCCTTATTCTTTTGGCTACCTTGCTTGAGCGTTGAATTGATTCGGAGAAAAAAGGTTGTTGTACCGTAATCCGTGTTTATGGTTTCTTATTCTATTAGCTCCTGTTTTTTATGTTCATTGCTTTATTCTTGGGTAGGAGGTTGAACAAAGTTGTTTGTAAACCGTCAATGGAGTTTGATTAAATCTGTTGAATATTTAATTGGTAAATCAATTTTGGTAAGCTCTATTCCCGAAAATGAAAAATGAAAAGAAAATAAGAAATGCCTGTCCTGTCCAGGAAATAAATAAAAAATTGGAATAGAATTATTGGATCTGACATAATCTGGTAAATAAGTGAACTGGAACTTACCCGAAGGTTGTGAAACATGGTAATAAATACAAAATACTATTATGACATAGACTTTCCAACGATTCATACTTTAAGATCACGCTGGTATTCCCCGAAAGGTTAGGCAGAGGTATACTTACAATTCACCCACATTTCGCCAGTTATGTTCAAGTCCCATGTAATAGGTAGCGAGCCTATTGCCATCAACCAGGCACAAATCTAGACTCCGGGCTGCTACTGGGAAATTTCAGATGGAAAATCGAATAACACTCTACCAGACCCGGGAATCGAACCCAGCAGCTTCGCAGTAGCGTTTGCGACCACTAGACCAACGAGGCAAAGATTAATTTCGTAAAATAGTGATACTTATAAAATTGACTAATTTGTGTATAGCTTTTATACTTAACTCATCAAAAAATAACATTCCAAGGAACAGTCCTTATGAACTCCTTATTGACAATAAATACGTAACAAATCCAACTGACATTGTAGAACTATTTAATAATCATTTCATTGACCAAATACAGCCAACAAACAATTCTGACCATAAAACAACAGTAACAAATTCAAACATGAATTCATTATTCTTATCACCCACAGCACCAATGGACATTTATAAAATAATTACGACTCTGAAAAATACGAATAGCTCTGGCTTTGATGACATTGAGACTAAAATAATAAAAAGCGTAGCTGTTGAAATTTCATCGATTTTCAGCTTTATTACTAACCTATGTATAGAACAAGGTGTTTTTCCCGAAGACTTAAAACTGTCCGTAATAAAACCACTGCATAAAAAGGATGATCCTCAAAATATACACAACTACAGACCCATTGCTCTTCTTTCAATATTTTCCAAAATAATTGAAAAGGTTATTTATAACAGTATATACATGTTTCTTGAAAAAAATTGCATTTTAACTAAAGAGCAGTATGGTTTTAGAAAGTGTAAAAACATAAACATGGCCATTTATGAACTGATCAATGAAATAGTTACAAATATGGACCAAAAAATACCTGTAACAGCCTTATTTATGGATATGACTAAGGCTTTCGATTTTGTTGACCATGAAATCCTTCTAAATAAGCTATATAAATATGGCATTAGGGGCAAAGTTTTAAACTTAATAAAGTCATACCTTACTGGCAGAAAACAGGTAACTAGTATTTCAGCAGTCGATGTTCACACTAAAACTGATATTAATTACCAATCGAGAGAGAGACAAATTTACTATGGTGTGCCTCAGGGAAGTGTGCTTGGCCCTTTATTATTTTTATGCTATATAAATGACCTTCCAAAAACCATACCACATCCTATGACCCTATTTGCTGATGACTGTACCATAGTATTTTCTGGTTAAAGTAGTGACTCATATGAAAATGACATAAATAGTAGCTTAAGTCTAATAATTCAATGGTTAAATAATAACAACTTACAGATTAATTTTAATAAAACTCAAATAATGACATTTAAACAAAGAACTAATCCTAAAATTCTTGACATTAATTATGACCAAAATAAGATTATTAAAACGGAACAAACCAAATTTCTAGGTATTTGGCTAGACGAAAAGATGACATGGAATACACACATGGAGAATATGATAAAAAAAATTCATCAATTTTGCTATGCTTTACACAATTTGAATAAGGTTGCACATCGTAATACTGTCCTTACTGCATATCATGCATATGTCTCCACAACTCTTCGTTACGGCATAATATTTTAGGGCAACTCTACCAATAGAGAAATGGCATTTAAGGCCCAAAAACAATGTCTTCGAGCCATATGTTTGTTAAAAACCACCGAAAGATGCAAACCATTTTTCGTTAGTTTAAAAATACTTACGCTTCCATCCCTCTATATTTATGAAATATCAATATTTGTTAAGGAAAATATGTCTAAATTTGAAAAACTTAATACTAGACGTCACCAAAGCACACTAAAATCAAAAAAACACAATACTGCACTTTTCTCAAAAAATTGTCTCGGCATGTGTCCAAAAATCTTCAATAAACTACCAAAAACTTTAAAAAGCATGACCAACATAAACCATTTTAAATCGCAACTCAAAAAATTCTTAGTTGAAAAGGCTTACTACTCTATCAATGAGTTTTTAGAGGATAGAAGCATAAAATAAAAAAGTCCGATCCACTTGTTATTCTATCTTGTCTACGACGATACTTGTTTGAAACAGTTTTATTTAGTTTGTAGTTTTTTTATGCCTAATTTGTACGCCTTGCACGGCAAAACATAGTGATACAACGCAAATTTTATACCATGTACCATACTACCTATGTTCAACAAATAAAATACTTTGACTTTGACTTTGACTTAATATAGGTCTAGGACCTGAAATAAATTTATTTTATTTTATTTTTTTATTTAAAATATAGAAATATCCACGTCTAAAGAATATATTTTAATTAAGGCTCGTGCATACGGGCACGACACGACTCTAATAAAACAATTTCTAAGAAAACTTAACGGTAGAACAATGACCGCTACAAGCCTTTAAAGATGCATACAGATATGTTTTTTTGTCCGTACCGTACCGTACTGTTTCGTATCAGCGCGGCAGCGATACGTTCAAGGACGCTAGTTTGGACGCCCACCACCACCACCGACACCCACCACGGATACAGGTACGCTCCGATGCATCGCGAGTCGGTTTTTTCGCCCCGTTCAAAGGCACACCGTCCAGTTTTTGGATCGCGACGCTGATACGAAACGGAGACGTGGTACGAACAAAAGACCATAATGACGGTGGAAATTTCAAACGTCGTAAGGGACAGGCAATACAATGTCCCTTAAGACATTTAAAATTTCCACCGTCGATATCTGGACGCAGCTATAGCCCTCCTAATGTCGTAACCCAGACATGCAATTTAATCGTATGAACGACTTAAAGTATTAAATAATGATAATTCTGATGAGAATAAGATATTTTCTTAAATTATTGCACTTTAATTTACATACTGATGTGGTTGGTTTATTATAAATGCATATTTAAATAGCAGATTAAAGTAAGGACATAATTAACTTAACTGAATTTGGGATTAATTTAATTTGAGATAAAAAAAATGCTTGCCGAAAGGACCTCAAAAGTGTGCTGATTAAAAATATGAATTTCGTAAGAGCTTGAAATGGTGATTTGATAAGTAATATGTATGCGCTTGTATCCGGCACGAAAGACCAAAAAGATATACCTATGCGCTGCAGAATGGGTCGCACACAACTTGGATGATAGCTTGAATGATAAGTCACGGATAGCCAGAGGATGGTTTATTGAATATATTAACTACTAAGTAACTAATGCTATATTAATGTTGTGAGAATGAGTATTCCTGGTCATCACCCTCAGCTTCATCACTGGAGAATCATCTCAATCACCCCGACTCACTGAGGAATCACCATACTCACCACAGAAAATTCTGACCCACCGCCAACTATGCGGCACCGGGTTCCGGCTCACTGAAACCATGACTGGCACTGTGAAACATCGCAAGATACAAGATTCAGTCTCCGGAGAGGAGCGATGTAGCGTTTACACCGCCACATACGAATTACGCATCAAAGACATGACGTCACACAAATCCTACATCGCGCAGTTAGAGTTTACCGCGCGATCGACATATATACAAGATTCCGACTTCAACCGTCGGGCAGTTGTCCGCCGGACACAACACCCGTCTGAACGGAAGACCCTTCCTTTTCTATAGAGGTTAAGTGAACTTTACACCCTGTTCAAACCTCTAAATGGTCAAGAGTAGGCCCATTATGCACAATTTTTTTTTTTAAGTAAGAGATAATCTAAGGGATTTTCAAGAAAATGACTACAGCTGTTTGCTGTTTCACTACTTCTTTTTGTCTATGTAAACAAATAAAAACACTCAGCTCGTATATATTATAATCCTATGAATTAGAAATTCTTATGCAAATATAACATTATAATATGATATCAGACACCGCAGCATACCATTACGTATAGATGCCAAGATACGCGATATTTTTCATACTTTAATAAGCTACACGAAAACACGAATGTTATACAATTTGTATGTATGTAATTGCCGTCGCATTCTCGAAAACATAGTATAAGAGCGAAGTATAAGTTACACTTTAATGTATTCAACCAGCCCAGATTGTGTAAATCAATTATAAATCGTTCTTGAATGCAAACGACGGAATGAACGACAAAACTTATCTTGGGACACGTTAAAAATCTTTTATTTGGGTTCCTTGGGTAACTATAATAGTGGTTTAAAGTTATTGATTTGTATATTTAAAACGTAATTTTGACAAAGTTAAAATTGCCGTGCCTCGGTAAGCACGTTAAGCCGTTGGACCCAGCTGTCCATGTATAATCTATCAATATTATAAAACATTGTCTTTTCGTGTGTGTTTGTGTGAATGCGTTGTTCTTCCAAACTACGCAATGGATTTTGATACGGTTTTATTTCACCAATATTTAGAGGATTTATTCTGGAAGGTTTATATCAATATTAAACCTTAATTATAATAAAGAAATCACGATATTTTGTCGAAACGGAGGCAGTTCGTTAGTTCGGTATGAAAAAAAAAAAAAAACGAGCGAACCTAATATTATTATCATGTCACATCTGACATCTCACATGAAATCACTCCCACAGATTGCAGGAAAGCAAGAGGAAAGACGGTACACATAAAAAAAAAACGTACAGAACCCAGTCTCAATCTCCCAACCCAAATACCAACCCACGGCGCATTATTTAACATATTCGGTGCCGAACTCTTATCTAAGTCGCTTTATTGGTTATCTGCTATCGTCTGTTTTAGACGTTCGATGTCAAACGCATGTCGGTACCAAATAGTGATTATTTCGGTACTTTAGTGACGTTATTATACATAAATTCTTGGTAATGGGTTCGGTTACCTTTCGAAGGCGAGAGTGATTGCGAGGTTGTTCTTTTAAAGAATTGGAATGTGTTTTAAATTGCAATTGGGGATGATCTTCTTTTGTAATTTATTTGTCATTGGTTAATCTTTATGTTTCACGAACTTTTACTTTTGTGATGTTCTAATTTTAGGTAATAAATACTGCACAAATAAAGCTGAGACAGCTAGAAGGCGTTGTAGCAGACTCCTTAGGTAGAAGATGGCGGAACGAGCTGGACAGAACAAACGATCAGTGGTCTACATTAGTTCTGGATCGCAAGCACTGGAAGTCATGGGAGAGGCCTTTTCTCAGCAGTGGGATAATACAAGCTAATGGTAACAGTAACAAAGCTTCACCGTTTTTTTTTAAATCACAACGTGGCAGCACTTTGCCTGCATCTCACCTGATGGTAAGTGATAATCAGGCCGAAGGTGGATGGGCACGCCACAATTGCGGCGATAAGTCCCCTCTTTGAGGAGTGGCTAGAGAGGCGCCACGGCGTCCTCACCTTTCGCCTGACGCAGGTCCTCACCGGACACGGCTGTTTCGGGAGGTTCCTGCACAGGATAAGGCGGGAGGAAACGCCCGGGTGTCACCATTGTGTGGAAAGGGAGATCGTGGTCCCCGGCAACAGGGCAACCGAAGGAACACGGGTGGGTTTTAGTCAGTAAGAGTCTGACACGCCCTCCCGCTCCGCCCAGAACGGGAGAAGTTATTTGATGATTTCCCATCCTCAAAAAAAAAAAAAAAAACTTAGAACAATCCCTACCACCAACCAAACCGAGCAGATAATTTAGTCCTCACTGAAAATCGAACCCGGGACCTCTGGGTCTGAGACAGGTGGTCTAACCACTAGACCACAGAGGCGGTTAAAATACTAGGTAAATGTGTAGAGATTACGAGTCACATTTTTTATTGTTTTATTTGGGTTATAAAATGTTAAAATATTTAATAAACTAGATAGAACTCCATATTTTAAAATATTCTGTAAAAGACACTCGAATCTTTAAAGCATTATTATAATGTATGTTAGCAAGGTAATAAAATTGATAAACAATCTTTTATTTATTTTTAATCTATATGAGGTTCGCAGAAAAAACTTGATAGATAGGCTTCACTACATATTATAAAACTAAGTGCCACCGCCGCGTATGTCTGTCTGAACGCGATAAAATCAAAAACTACTGAACAGTTTTCACCAATGGATGGTTCATGAGTAAGGTTTAGGTGTATAATTCACAAGCTTCAGTGATAATATAGCATTCTACTGCACGCGTATCATGACAGCCATAGAAACGGGTTTTCTACGGGTTAATAGACAAAATGACAGATAAACAATCACAATCTGTCATTTTGTCTATTCTTCCGTCGACAAAACCCGTTTCTATTGTGGTCATGCTAAGCGTGCAGATGAAAGATTTTTTTTATATTGGTTCAGTTTTTTTGAGTTTATTCATTACAAACCGACAAACACACAGAAAATCTTTATAATTTTCTTCTCTTTATAATGTTAGTTTTTGTGTAGGTACGATGTTTTATCAAGCGTTAAAAACCATGCGAAGCGGACGGGTCCCAAGTTAAAATAAAAATATTTAAATACATCAGCACCTAATCTTAAGTATATTTTTATTGTTAAAATTTATATAAGTAAAGCAATAAAATTGATAAATTTTATGTTTTATTTTCCGTTCAGAATATATTATGTCTTTATTTTATGACACAATAGTATTCGCTAAGTGATTTTTTACATAAAATATTTACTTTTGACTATAATCCTTGCTAGCATCTCGGCAATAAAATTTTATGTCTTCTAGATCTCAATAAAAGTCGTAAAAATATGTTCCTATTAGTATGCTTATGATCAGAACCAGATAAAACATAGATTAGGGGATTGGCTCCTTAATTATGTCAATTTAATCGATTAATTTAAAAACCCGTTGTTGGAAACTGCTTGTTTTAGGGTTCCGTACCCAAAGGGTGCCAACGGAATCCTATTACTAAGGCTCCGCTGTTCGTCCGTCTGTCACAGGGCTGTATCTTTTAAACAGTTATTGGTAGACATTTGATATTTTCACAGAGTATGTACAACTATGGCCTCTATAACAAATAATAAAGTTAATTTATTATTATTTTATTCTATACAAGAAACGTGATTCTTTTCGGTACTTTTTTCTTGATCTTAATAATAGCATACGACGGCCGACGGCCGGAAATGGCTACAAGTAGGTTGTACCGGGCAAGTAAATATTGTAGTGGTACGGAATCCTTAATGTGCGAGTTCGACTCGCACTTGGCCGCTTTTTGATGTTGTTGGATGGCAAACAAGCATTGGTCAACCTAATGGATAGTTGTCAACACTGCCAATGAGCATCTGGTGCGTTACCATCTCAGAAACGGAACTTATATCTGTGATGTGCTAGGAAAAATCCGTATCTAGGTAAGATCAAAGTTAAAATGTTGCCACCAAAGCGCTGTACCTCTTTTTTCTCTCTTTTTTCAGGCATTGATAGACCAGCCAATTTTGCAATTCATCATCATTATCAGCCTACAGCAGTCCACTGCTGGACATAGGCCTCTCCAATTGCACGCCATTCAGCTCGATTCTCGGCAACTCTCATCCAGCCGCTACCAGCCACCCTGCGAAGATCGTTGCTCCACCTAGCCTGGGCTTACGTCCTTTTTTTTTTTGGGTGGTAAATTATCAAATAACTTGTCGGGAGGGCGTGTCAGACTCTTACTGACTAAAACCCACCCGTGTTCCTTCGGTTGCCCTGTTGCCAGGGGCCACGATCTCCCTTTCGGTTTTCTTCGCACCCCCGGCATGCATCGGCCCTAATGGACCCCGTCAATTCTGCTGACATCTCTTTGAGGCACGCGTGGAACACAATGCGCCGTCGACCCAGGCCTGGTCCTTATCGGACGGCAAGCTACGCATTGCTCACCATCCACAAGCCCGCGCCTACGGTGGCCGGAAATCGGCCTGTGATTCCCGACGCCCTGGGCGTCTCCTCCTGCGGCGGTTAGGGGCGTGAGGGCGCGTAATTTGACTCTCTCTCACGCGTTCCGCCTCCTCCTTCGCGAGCATTACCGCTTCGCAGAAGGAGGTGATGGCCTCCCATTTCCTCTCGCTCCGTACCATGGCCTGAACCAGGGCCGGACGCGAGAGATCACCGCCGCCGATCACCTCCACGAGGACACGGCGATGCTCCGCCCAAGCCGGGCAGACTTCCACCGTATGCTCTACACCCGGGCGTTTCCTCCCACCTTATCCTGTGCAGGAACCTTCCAAAACAGCCGTGTCTAGTGAGGACCTGCGTCAAGCGGAAGGTGAGGACGCCGTGGCGCCTCTCTAGCCACTCCTCAAAGAGGGGACTTATCGCCACAATTGAGGCGTGCCCAGCGCTGGGTTGCGACAATCGCACTCTCCATGACGCCATGAGATCTCGCCAGAGCTCTGTCCGCTGTGCCGTGATTTCTCGCGGCAGCGGAGTTAAGCCCCGGCGTTTCGCCTCCTCGCGCCACTCCCAAATGAGAGCGAGGACCTTGGGCGTCCGTCCTACCTTACGTTTTCCGATTCGCAGTCTTTACTCTACTGTCTCTGGTCTGCCACTTATCACCTTACATGAAACTTAAACATAACTGACAAAAAAAAAACACTACGAAGTGAAAAATAACTTTAATTACGGAAGTCGGTGTCTTTTCACTTCCGAAATTAAAGTTGTTGTCACTTTGTAGTGTTCTTTTTGGAAATCAGTTGTTTTTTTGTTATTTTTTCTTTTTAGTTGTGGTACCTACCTAACACAAATTCGAATACACACTACCTGCTATGTAAATAACAGTGACAGGAACTTATCATATCATCCACATACTAAGTGGAAAAAAATACGTATTTTGAAGCTAACTCAAAAACTGCCCAAAATAGCAAAGTTAATAAAATTTATATACACCTCTGAAGTATAACCTATCAAACAAAAAATAATCATCAAAATCAATTCATAATTGGCGGAGTAATCGCGTAACAAACTTTAAAAAAAAGAAAAACATGCTGTCGAATTGAGAACCTCTTCCTTTTAGAAGTTGGTTAAAAATGTGGGTACACTATAGGTACCTACTATAGTTGGTACACCTCTGCCAAACCCTTCGCCTTCGGGGAATACGTGATGTTATGTTTTACAACTAAATAGACTAAATTCATCAAATACTAGCAGCGTCCCGCATTTTCACCCGCATAAGTCTCGATCCCGTAGGAATTCGAGATAAAATAATTCTATGTGTTAATCTAGCTTATAAACTATCTGTATACCAAATTTCGTCCAAATACGTTCAGTAGTTTTTGTGTGAAAGAGTAACAAACATCCATCCTCACATACTTTCGCATTTATAATATTATAGATATTATTATTTATAATATTATAAATATTATTATTTATAATATTATAAATATTATTATTTTATAAATATTATTATTTATAATATAATAAGTAGGATTACCTACTAGCAAAGACCACACAAGTTCACTGTTACAATCTAAGTAACTGCTTATTGTAAAATAGAGCTAAAAGTGTGTAAATTGCGACAGGATAATAGTTCTAGCTCGCGGGATCTATTAACAGATCCATTTTCTTGTAAATATAACAACAGCTTGGTCAGTCTCTTCTGCATGCATAGCAAAGTAGATCATTTTTCAATCAATCATAAGTTAAAAACCTTATCAGTGTTATTACAATCGAATTGACAAAATAAAAGCCGTTGTAATTACGATTGTTCTACGGAATTAGGGTGTAGAATTGCATGCTGTTGTGGATAAGAAGTCTTTTGCTTACAGATTTTAGTAACTGAGTAAAGAAGTAGTGAAGTGATGTCAGATATTTTTTATCACAACGAGGTATCATATTCTAGATATTTATAACGCAAGACGTCCGATATTATTGCATCCTAAGAGGTGACACATCTTTTTGAAGCCGATGCAGCACCCTATATTTTGGCTTGTGAGATAGTTTTGGTGTTCCTTCGATGTCACATATTTGTGCTGCCACTTGTATAGATATGCTTTCCATAAATGATCACATTTTGCCGTCGTGACGATACATATTAAAGGATGAATTATGAAATCAGATATTATTGCCAAGCTGTCCATAGTTATAATATATTTATGCTCATGAATGTACGCTAAATTTATTCTTTCCTCTAATAATCTGTAAAATCAACACAATTATTAAACATGGGACGCTGAACTCATGAGGCATGACTTCTTGCTAGCTATGATTTAAAAAGCCTTATTGATTGAAATACTAGTTCATCATCTGCCTAGCCTTTTCCCAAGTATGTTGGGGTCGGCTTCCAGTCTAACCGGATGCAGCTGAATATAAATATTTTATATGGAGCGACTGCCACTTTGATGCGTAAGAGCGTTTCTTGCATGGCCCCCATTATCTACAATAAATTACCGAGTAGTTGGAAAGCTTTAAATACAGCACAATTTAAGAGTAGATTGCGGAAATTTTTGGTAGACAAAACGAACTACAGTGTAACTGAGTTCCTATCGGAGAAAAATATCTGTTAATTAGTGAAATCTTGATATAAAAAAAAAAAATATATATTTTTGACATTTTTGATTTTTGACATTTTGATCTTTGACATTTTGATTTCTGACATTTTGATTTTGGAATTGTAATAATAATGATATTGGTAATAGTAATGACATGATATTTAATCTTATGATACTAATTTATATTTTTCTTTTAATACAAACATATATTTTGAATTAAGTTGATGATTTAAGAATTTTATAATGGTAATTATAAATTGATAATTGTAATAATAGTGATATAAATAATTTCAAATGTTTGCATGCCGATTGGTAAAATGTGGCTGAGCTAAATGTAATCTTAAGAACTATTATGTATTACCCATATTTGCAAAATAAAATTCTATTCTATTCTATTCTGCCTATCTGACCTCCACAATACAGTTACTGGGTAACACGATACCCCTTGGCAAAACTGGTTGCATGTAAAGATGGTCACCCATCCACTGGATAACAGCGGCAAGCGTTGCTTAATCTAATCGATCGACCCTTGCGGCTCTTATTACAAAGCACAAGCCCTTCCGCAACAGTTCCTTCTTTAATCCCAGAGACTAATTTGACAGATGCAAATGTCAAACTCTAAATTGAAAAAAAAAACAAACAACAATCACTTGAAATGTCAAATTAGTCTCTGGGATTAAAAAAACAACTTTAGTTGATAATAATTAAACTACAGGATTTACATAAAACCCTTTACAGGTAAAAACAAAATAATAACCACTGAATACGTGTCAGTGCGACATTTTATTACACTGTCGGACAAATTTAATGGCACCCGTCGATAGGGCTGCCAAGTTTCTGCTTTACGTAGGAAGAATAATTGTGATGTTCTTTGTTTTGTTTTTTGAAAACGGAAAAGGACGAAGAGATAGTGTTACACGCAACTGTAATAATAATTGCGTGTTATTGCACTATTTTAGTAGGTAGGTACTTAATTTTGCAAAACCGCGTATTTATTCAGATATTTAATTCAAAAAGTCCTACATAACTAAATATTTCAAAAGTAATAATGCTTAAAATCACAACTCCTTCCTAATTCTGCAAAAGTCGTGCACTCTGGTGGCCCTACGCGTAACTAATTTTCACTGACAGCTAATGGCGGATGGGACGCGCAGCGAATCGGTAGACCGGTTGCAGATTATTGCTACACAGCATTCATCTTGTGAGGACGTGTAAAGATTTATATCTTGCAATTCAGGGTACAAATAATTGAAAACATCATCTCCCATGCATGGTCATAAACGTATTTAAACTAAAAGTGTTGCTGGGTGACAACATTGTGCATTTAATTTGTAGTCTCTTTCACTATTTTGATGTGATTGCTAGTCAACAATAGGTCAATTCTTTACTATTCTCATAATATATCTCTCTTATCTTACTTTAGCCCAACATAATACTAACTTCCCTTTGATCTGCATAGCTATTTAAGTACAACCGTTCTATATGCTTCCGTGCCGAATCGAACATCAATCAATGATTGATAACGAAGGAGTCCTCTGGTACACAAATCACGAAAACTTTTTTATTAATAAACAGATTTAAATAAAAAAAGACGACCGCTATTCTTTCAACACATATTTGCTGTCGGGAGCAAGGCAAATCAGGTAATCAAAAATGTGTTATTTTCGACACGAAAGCGACACGAAGTCGATCGGTTGTGCATATCTGTGCAGGAGTACAAAGCTATGCTGGTTGTAGCAATTTCTCTCTCTTTGTCTATCACTGTTATCAGCATACTGTCTGGGAAACGTAGCGCATCTCTGGCGACTCGAGATAACTGTCCTAATGGTATGTTAGGTAATACAGTGGTAGTTAAAAAGTTACCTACAATCATACTGGCAATAATCATAATGTCCAATGTTCTTTGTGTAGGTATCACATTGAGAGGTGACGCAGCTTTAACTTTCACTAGAAGAGATGCTTTATCATGTAGCTTAGAAATATTTAATTGTGAGCGTAAGTGGTGGTAAAGGTAAATTAATTTGAATATTTTCTATTTCTGCTTCCACATATTTAAAGTTAAGCGAAAGATGATCATGCAAAAAATCTTTAGCATAAAAAAATAACTCTTGAGGCAGATCCATTCTGTAAAATTCATTGATCGTAAATTATGAAATCTATACCTATGTACATTGTAATTACTATGTTCTGTCTCTGCCTCACGGTAAGGTAGACTGATAGAAAAGATAATGAAAATGCTGAGAAGAAAGTGATAAAATTGAAAATGCCTGTGGCATTAAGGCTACCTTTGTACAATAAAAAAAATGGATAAACATTTTAACCAAATCGGGCACTAGTAAAACTACCTACTTAATAAATTTTCGGAACTGTTCAAGAGACTATAAAAAATCGGTTTTTAAGTTTTTACAATGTCCTTTCCAAATTAAATAGGTCGGTGTTCATAGAATACATTTAATGTCAAGACTATGTTACACTGCGGGGGACTTGAAATAATTGGTTAAATCACTTAGACGAGTGGGTTCCAACGTGAGTTTAGTGCAGTTAACCATATCAAATTACAGAAGAAATAAAGATTAAAAGAATGTAATCGAGATTATTTTCCGATTTAGAGTAACATTAAAAATTAATGCCCAATTAAATTGCACTACACTGTAAACTTAATTAAATTAGAATGGTCGCTGCATGTTTCTTGTACTAACATAGGAAAATTAATTCTTACAAGATTTTTTTAATCATAATTATTGTGTCGTTTCCTCGATATTATGGTCTTCTGTCAATAAAAGTAATACTGAGTACATTTTAAGCCATTGTTTCACTTTCCTTTATGCAATAGGGACGATGACATTTTTATAAATTTATAAACTCAATTTTTTTTTTTTTTTTTTGTAAATATTGCTAACAATATTATCTATAACAATTATAAAAGCTTTAAAAAAATTGCAAGTTATTAGCATTTTAAAATAAAATAACATCACGCCTTGTTTCTCCGAAGGGTTAGGCAGCGGTGGGCTTATATCACACCCACTTTTCACCAGTTATGTTTAAGTCCCATGTAATAGGGGATGAGCCCTTAGTGGCATGAGGAGCAGGGTGTAAAGTTCACTAATCCTCTATAGGAAAGGGAGGTTCCTCCGACCAGACGGGTGTAGTGTCTAGCGGGCAACTGCCCAACGGTTGAAGTCGGGATCTTGTATATATGTCCATTGCACGGTAAACGGCGTTCTATGCAAGTATTTTTACTTTAAAGGTTTCGGAGTATTGTTTTGGAAACGCGATTGTGTTCTTTATTTAGAATAGGGTTACGGACCAATGTTCCATACAAGTATTTTTCTTCCCCCTAGGCGATCTTGTTCAATTTTCACTTCTTTCGGCACTCCCGGAGTGCCACGACTTTTTTTTTTTAAGGCGGTAATAGAAATACACTATCTGTGTACCTATACCTGAAATTTCAACTGTCTAAATAGGTAGTGTCATTCATTCTGCTCTGCTCTGTGCTAAAGTACAGGTATCAGTACTTACAGTACAGTAATCGCGGAATGGAGCGCATTTTCATAGATGGCACTAAACCGTACCTGTTACGGTTCATGAGATACAGCTCGCCTAGCATAGAGGTGTGACCGTCGGACTGCCAAGTCATAGGTCTCGAATTCGAACCCAAGGCACGCACCTCTGACTTTTCGGATCCAAGTGCGTATTGTATAATTATCACTTGCTTCCAAAACGATAAAGGAAAACATCGTGAGGAAACCGGCATGCCCGAGAGATATTTCTCGATGGCATGTGAAGTCAAATCAGAGGCCCATGAGCGGCTTTAAAACTCTGAGACCAGGTTAGTCACTTACCACACGAAAAGAAGAAGAAGCTCGCTGACAGACAGATGGACAGCGGAGGCTTAGTTATAGGGTTTCGTTTGGCACCTTTCGGGTACGGAACCCTAAAAACTTAGCTTTTATTTTAAGATCGACATTTCTAACACAAATCCTTAGATGACAATGATGAAAAAAAAATTAATCATTACGTCACCATATAGCATTATGTACCAGATATAAAAGCTCGTGCAGACCAGCGCGATATCGCGGGCGCTGCAAGGGTCGCGCTGCCTGTATCGCCCGCGATATCGCGCCAGTTTCCACGAGCCTTAACTGTATTTCACCATACAATAACTACTAAGTATCTAGATATTTCACCTATAAAGTTACTGGGCTTTTGTGAATCACAAAAAAGGTGAATATGCAGAACATACGCATAGCGTGCCAAGCGACACTTTAGAGCCCGGAGAGCTAATCTGTCGCCATTGCTGCATCGTATTAACTCGTTTCCCTCATTAACTCGAACAACTTGTAACTTGATAAGCTACTGATATCCCTGGCACTTAGATTTGCTTTTAAATTAAGGGAATTACAAAATTGCTGGGTAACTTGGCCGAAATTAATAATGGCAACCCCGTGGGGGTCGAAAGGAAATGGGAATGAAAATCTATAATTATGTTATTTATTCGTACTAGGACTAACCCTTAGAAATCCAACCCAACTAATCTGAAACAGCGGGGTAAATGCGTAACAAACAAACATTATCAATGGCTTTCATTTTGACAGTTCAACAACATTCATTGCGTTATTTAAGATGCTGAGCAGACAATTTTTTCGAACTTATGAAGTAACGTATTAACAATAGCCATCAAAATCATTTAGATTGTAATTGAAAGTGTGTTACGGATTTAAGGTGCTGGTAAGATAAAGGTTATAATGACGATAAGTGGAGTATGCCGCTCGTCGGTGGTTACATAATTCTATTAAACCTCCGTTCTACGCTAGGCCAGCTCAAGGTCTAAGGGATCTCGCGTACTAGATGGCCGTCTAGCGGTATTGTATGGTGTGCGACCAGTGCGGCTAGTTGGCCGTTGCGACCAAGTGCGCGATTCGTATCAGTTTCTATAGTTTACCTGTTTACGCGCGTGATCGTGGCCGTCTAGTACGCGAGATCCCTTAGACCTTGAGCTGGACTAACGTAGTACGGAGTTTCAATAGAATATGAGGCCAGCTTATACTGGTTTCGTATCGAGTGACGGAGTGACGTGTACCGTACTTTAACATTGTCCGAAAAGAATGACTATATAAGAATGACTTTGTGAAAGAAAGAAAGAAAATACAATTATTTAGTACAGATTGTACCTATGATCCAAAGTTGATTGAAATAAATACATAATAATAATAAAAACCCCACCGTCGTATCTCTACGTTGACGTCGTGGTGGGGCTTGCGCGCTCCTGATCGCTGCTGCTGCGCTGGGTCTATGTCCGTAGAGTTAACTTTGCCGAAACAGGGTCAGGGTGAGGAGCCAGACCAAGAAAGATACATAAACCCGCAGGGCAGCATGTGGCGAGCTGTTAGGCAGTAGCCACCCCACGGACCCTATATCCCGGGAGAAGTTTTGTTCCTCACCTCCGGCTTGCCTTTATTGGCCGGCTTGAGTGGAGATTCGCAAGAGCAAACGTGCTCGGAGGAAGGAAGTATTCCAGTAAGATGCTGGTAGGGATCTTGATCGTACTCCCGGGATTGTCCTGATAGCCGTGGAATACCTCTCCACTCCTCATAAGCACCTGAGGACATGTTGCCCCCTTGTCGCTACAACACTTTGTGCTAGCGACCGTTTTCCGGGGCCCAGTATTGAGTGTGCAAGTCACCCCCTGCCATTTCCTCCTGTGTATTTATTCCATCCTGTGTATTTTATACAAAATATTGGTCAGGCAGGGGCCATAGTCTTTCCATAGTTCTAGTTAACCTGTTCACTTAGCCACCGAAACCTATAATCCAATTTCTTTGTTTCCATATCCTGCAATAGTCCTGCACCAACCGGGGGTTGGCCTTGGGTGTACTAGCATAGTGCGAACAGGGATAATTGTTGGTTGGTGCCTCATTTCATTTAAAAATCGTCGAAGGGGCCTCTGCGAGTTGGCTTCGGCCCCTCGTACGCCTTCCAGTAAATCACGGAACTGCAATGTCTTGACCAGGCGATGAGGCTCATAATGTTGTCTGCCCAGAGATCGCTGTAGGTCAACTGTGATGAGGATATTGATTCTGACGATTGTTTAGTGGGTACAAAGATGGTTGTAACTCGTGAGAGCCTGAGTTCGATCTTTTGGTTACGCGAGAAGTATTTTATTTTTATTTTTTTTTATTCATCATAAACAAAGTTTATAAACATCTTAACTTAAGAATATAATATGCCCCACAAAACCGTTTTCGGGGTTTGTCTGTGGGAACAGAACAAACAGTATTACAAATAAGGTTTATTAGTGCGGACACCTGATAAAGTAACAAACAATAATATCTTATATGTATGGAAAGTGAATAAAGGAAATTTCTTTACTTAAATCAAGTTACTTATATCTTATAAAACTACCTAATCACTTATTTGCTCTCCCCCAACAATCTGCAAACCACTTTCCTAAAAACATCGCTTACAAACTCCTAAAAAAGAACTGCTGAAGTAATTTGCCTTTACCTTATTCCTTTTTAGGGTTCCGTACCTCAAAAGGAAAAAACGGAACCCTTATAGGATCGCTCGTGTGTCTTTCTATCTGTCCCTCTGTAACAGCTAATTTTCTCCGAATCAAATGGACCGATTAAGTTGAAATTTGGTACACATATGTATTTACCCGAACATGGAATTTTGAATATGGGGTCACTTTTGGGGTGCAAATAAGAAAATTAAAAACAAAAGTTTTGCAAACAGTACCGTGTGGCATATTAAATGAAAGGGCTTTATTTTGAGGATCTCAAATATATTTTTTATATAATTTTAAAATAAATGCTTTTAAAGATATTTAAGAAAATCGATGAAAATTGACCGTTCCCCCCTTATTTCCGAAACAACAGGGCCAAAAAAATGTTAAGTTTGTATTTGAGATATATTCATCCCAACTACGGAACCCTTCATTGTGCGTAGTTCGACCAGCACTTGGCCGGTTTTTTTGGGAGACCCTAAGTGTCTGCTATCACCAATCCGACTTTAAAGCGTGGTGATATCTCTTCATAACATAACATCACGCCAGTAATCTCCAAAGGCTTAGGCAGAGGTATACTTATACTTTACCTAGTTTCATTTAAGCCCCATGTAATAGGGGGCGAGCTTATTGCCATCTACCGTGCACAAATTTAGATTCCGGGCTGCTACCGAGATATCCCTTTTGAAAAACCGTACCAAACCATGGAATCGAACCCAGGACCTCCATGCTCAGCAGTAGCGCTTGTGGCCACTAGACCAACGAGGAGAGTCTCTTCATTTTGAAGGCAAATGAGATGCTCGTTTTACTTCAGTGATTCCTCTTTTTTCTTTTCTTTCAATTCACCCGACATTTTAGCATTTAAGTATCAATGTCTTAGTTCAGGCAATCAGGCTCGCAATGTTCACTTAATAGCTTACAGGTCAAAGTTCAAGGTTACAGAGGTCAGGGGTGAGGATGGAGCAATTCTGGGAACAGAAACTTAGTTAATTTTATTAAGGAAGGCACTTGATAAGTTTCTAGTTAGATAGGTTCGAACTTCATTTTTGTTTTGATCGTAGAAGGCTTTACGAGGTAAGTTTAGGGGTAAAAGTACTCATGTATGTATAATTCGTTCAAGTATGAGGGCAGTTCTAACAGGAATTGATCAATTTTAGACCATTTTTGTAACAAAATCGTTGCATCTATGAAAGCTGCTATATTCTGAGGATCCACCATCAAATCTATATTGAATTTAATTCTTATCCAGAGATAAGGTATACATTTAAATGCTCAGTTATCGACCTTGGAGCATCGTAGCGCAGTTTTCTCTAGAGCATCAAAGAGTACGCTGGAGGATACCGCGGCGGTAGGCGGCGGGTGGTGCGCGCTTAAGTCAAAAGCAACTTTTCGACTGCTAAGTCGCTAGAGGAATAATCAAATCCCGGCGAGCGGTGACTACTCGGCGGATACCGTGGCATGCTGGTGGATGCTCCGGTAAGCTGGTGAACGCTTGCGGTATCGCAGAAGATTTTTCTTGTCAGTGTGCGCTGGCGGATAGAGGAATTCTCCTCGATGCTCTCTAAATAGTCCTTTTAGGGAATTTTAGACATTCCACTAAATGATGTGTCCAAAAGTGAATTAAAAGATCATAATAATATAATAGGCTGTTATAAAGAGAATTCATTTCTAATTCAAGAGCAAAATGCTAATCGAAAATGGGGAGGTGGACTAAATAATACGATTGACAGTGGGCCGATGGCACTATCAACATCATGCAACAATGTGTCTTTCACTGACGAGGTCAACGAGCCCAGTGAGTGTTTATCAGTGTTTATCTTCCCTGCCGTCCGCCAGGGTGTGCAGGCCATTATTTGCCGTGTGTAGTCCGTGGTTGTCAGTCTTGAAAGGATCACTATGGAACCTTGTTGACAGACATTTTTTTGTCTACGGCACGGTTTATACGCCCCGCCGTGTGTAAACACGGTCGGCAAGGAGTGGAAAGTAAATAGGCCACGCGGGAGGTCACGGATGAGGTGGACCGATCACATAAAATCCGCGGTTGGATGCCCTGTTATTGAATGCGCCAGACTGTCATGTAACAGAACCAGATGGAGGGGATCGTGAGGCGGGCAATGACTACACCTGCGATTGGACGCAGTTCATTGTGACTGCGACCGCTCTGTCAAGAGCGAAGTGAAGAAGAAGGCACGGTTGTCAGTGTGGTATGAATCACTACGGAAGATTGTTAACGGACAAGTTTTTCTACGGCACGGTTTATGTGCCGAACCGTAAACAAACCGTGCCGTGTACATTTCCTAATGTGAAAGTAAAGAAACCAAAGTCAAAGTCAAATCATTTATTTCAAATAGGCCCATGTATGGCACTTTTGATCGTCAAAATTTACAGACTAATATAATTGATTCTAGTCGCCCCTTCCAAAAGGTAGTTTTCGTATGGAGAAGAATGGGCAAAAAACTCCACCGTTACTCTTTTAAAATGTTTTACAATAGTTTGTATTAGTACGTACATTAGTTAAATAATTATATTTGAAGACGATGCACCTAGAATAAAATTACTATACCACAATAGGTAAAAAGAATTAAAAATGAAGCAACGACAGATAATTTAATTATGTGATAGATTAGACAACCTGATTGTTTGTTAATCGACGCATAAATAGCTGAACAGATTTAGATGGACACATAGAGACCGTGTTCTGAATCAACTGACACTGATATTTTTCAGAACACAGTTCTTATTTTTATTTCATCGAGAACATGATGAAGTTTCCTTAAAAGGCGAGTGATAATACACGATGTACTGTCACCAGAGCTACACGTGTGTAAAACTTTCCACTCATTCGCGGAAGTGGGTAGAAAATCCAACGTTAGACAAGTCTGAAACTGAATAAAATCGTCTAGGAAAAAAACAGCTGTTCCGATATTCAAGTTTGTTTTATGTTTTTAAAATTTGTGATGAATAAAATAGGAACCTTCCTCTACTGGTTCTTGTGTTAGTTTACTCTAGTTTTTTTTAACAGAAGAGGTTGGTTTTTGATGTGTAACATCTTTCCACTCGGTTTCCTGCCATTTGAAAACAAAATCTAAATACAAAAATATATAATATACTTATGTGGCAGTGACTTCGCGAAAAGGAACGGAAGTGTGTAACAAGAAGCCGGGGAAGCGCGCGCTATTAGATTTTACCGATGAGCGCGCGCCGTGCTAGAGTTGGTTAGAAGCGACCTTGACGAGGCACCGCCCCTTTATTGTTGCTTATTACCAAGGTCAGATGTTAGATGTTACACGTCATATGCGACTACTGTAAGCCGACGTTCGCTCGAACGTAATAAAATCGCGGAGGGATTTTATCGCTCACTGGATTTTCAACTATCGGTGTTAAACCGAACGTTGAGAATCCAACGTGCTGAGAGGTACTCTCGTCCCAGCGCTTTGAAAAAACACATTGTTGGATTTTCAAGTCTCGGCGCTAAACAGAGCGTTGAAAATCAAGGGCACGAAAAAAAATCGCCACGGTTTTTTTTACGTCCGTGCAAACATGGGCTATTTTTATGTGTAATAATTTGTGTAGACTGATGATAACTTGTATGTGAGGTGCAAACTGTAAATATAAGTTGGTTATTAATAAATAAATTAATAAATTTACAGGGTTTAGAAGAAATTTGGAAAAAGCATTCTTCAGTTAGAGGTCTTTGAACTAAAGCTGTGACACGACTTGGTGGTCTTAAATCACATACATTAATCTAGCTAGGAAACTACAAATCTATGCCTAAATTAATTTCGGGCCAGTGATAGCCTAATGGTGTGACCGTCGGTCGGACTGCCAAGTCATAGATTTCGAATTCGAACCCAAGGCACGCACCTCTGAGTTTTTGGATTCATGTGCGTATTGTATAAATAACATTCGCTTCAAAACCGGTGAAGGAAAACATCGTGAAGAAACATGCCTGAGAGATATTTTCTCAACGGCATGTGAAGCCAAGTAGGAGTCCCACGGGCGGCATGAAATCTCTTACACCAGGTTAATCACTAACCACACGAAAAATAAAAAATAAAACTAATTTTCGAGTAGTCTAGCTCTTCGTGGGTGAATCACTCAATACTTTGAACAAAATCTCATTAAGTTCAGGACCATAACAAGCTTGCATTTTATTTTTCGTGCCAATAATCACAATTTACTTTCTTCCTTCCCCAACTTTCTCATTTCCAACAAAAAAAAGGCCTTGAAACACGAAAAAAACGAGGAAACAATATAAAAATCAATTTACACAGACATTCGCACTAGGATATACGAGATCAACAGATAACATAGGTTTAATTACGGCTATAAAACAGGCGGGCTCTTGGGCCACGTCTTAAACGCTCATTAAAGGCCATTACGTCGAGCTATGGGCCACGGAGCGATAAACTGTGAAGAACGGAGAATACTGGCGAAGAACGTAGAAATGGAGAACTGAACCACAGAATAATACAGAAGGTCGGCTCCATACAACGACCGAAAATGCACGCACACTTAGACAAACTTCACGTACAGCAAGTGCAAGGAGTCGTAACTGGCATTTCGTTTGAGATCGCCGTTTATAAAATACGATCTGATCCAAAACGAGCACATGAAAGTGTAAAAGTAACACATTCATTTGAATTACGAAAGTTTTAACTATATATATATCACCACTTTTCCCCACAATTATTCTTTGAATAATATTCTTTAATATTGTAATTGAAAAATTATCGACGAAAATTTAAATTTCGGGTATAAGTTATCTAATAATTCACAGTTACTTTTTCTGAAGGCTAATTCTCGTACTTATTAAAGGTTCAAATTCCCAGTGAAAATAATTAATAAAAAAAAACTTGTTAAAAGTTTAGAGAAGTTAGAGGTATTTTGGACAGATTAAGACTGAGATTAGAATGCGAACCTTCTTAAAAATACGGAAATATTAATATCCACTTGTTTACATTTTCATCAGATATTTTTGAAACAGACTCCACGTCGCCGTGTGCGGCGCCTGTTTTCGCTCGTTGTATCGAGCGGACCTTCTGTACCTATCTATTTTATGACTGAACAATGGTTCGATTCGATTTTCGATTGTGTGATAAAGCGTTGTCTGGTCTGTGATTGGGTTAGACAGTTGTAGATCGTGGGGGGAGAGGGGAGGACTGACGGAGTTATGACTGTTTTTATTGATATTAGATATTGTTTGAGGAGCTGCCCAAGATAGGTAATTTGATGTTCAATGCGCTTAGTCACCGTTTTCGATTGTCAATTTAGTCAAGGCTCGTACAGACCAGCGCGATATCGCTGGCGCGACACAGGTCGCGCTGCCTGTCGCGCCCGCTCTATCGGGCTGGTCTGTACGAGCCTTCATTTTGTTAATTTTAAATGAACGATAGGTAGCATTGCTTCGTAGGCCAGTCACAAACTTTTTATTTATTTAAAAGTTCCGATTATTTTGTGTGGTCCCGACTTGTTAACATTGTACTGAAAAGTAATCATATCAAAACACGTAGAAATTAAGGTTTTCATGTAAATTCACGCTACCAGTTGGCGCCAGTTTGACAAGAATCTTCCATTTCAACAATGAATATAAAATTTATGATGACGTTCATCATTCGTTTCATTCATTCGTTCATCATACAGGGCCGCCAAAAAAAATAGCGCTTTGATACTTTTGACAGGAGCCCGGACTTGACGTTTCGGTGCTGCCATCTAGTGAACGTCATTTCAGAAAATACTCATTGAATTATTATATTATATTTCGACGCTTCTTCTTTCCAGTTAGTGTTTTACACTAGATTGTCATTTGGTTATCGTTACCAGCCCCGGATGGAAAGCACATTTTCGGTAGACTATGCAAATACGTGCAAATAAAAAAAATAAAATAAAAAATATCATCATCATTTGTCTAGCTTTTTTTCCAACTATGTTGGGGTCAGATTCCAGTCTAACCGGATGCAGCTGCCCAGTATTTTACATGAAGCGAATGCCTATCTGACCTCCACGACCCAGTTAATACGATACCCCTTGGTAAGACTGGTTGTCAGACTTTCCGGCTTCTGACAATCCGACTGTCAAAGATCCATGTATGACGGCCGCGACCAACGGCTTAACGTGCTTTCCGAAACACAGAGGGTCTTGATTTGTAAAGATGGTCACCCATCTACGGACCAACCGCGGCAAGCGTAGCTTAATATTCCCAACAAATCAACTTTTCGAAATCGTACAACATTTACAACCCACAAGTTGACAAGTACTCATCACTTTCACGTCTCTTCAACGTCATCAATTGAAAAAGGACGTAAGTAACATATTTATGGTGTTGTACCCGTTTCAGAGCCCATAAAACTGGGCTCACAACTAAATACTAACCCCTTAGAGGCACTAAAAAGGAACAAAGAATTAATTTACTTTTTTACCATTAACAATGAATATTTTGTTAATGGTTACCATGAATTCAGTACATGATTCTGAATCCCCCTGCGTTGAAATTTTTCGTCGGTTATTTAAAAGAAAATCTGCTGTCCCGTGTTTGACCGCGTAGGTATTGCACTTTTCTATAAAACAGCAGATTTTTTTTAAAATAACCAAAAATTTCAATGCCCCTTGCATTGTTCAGAATCATGTACTGAATCCATAGTAAAAGTTTTCGCGTCGATGTCCCTGCCACCCTGTATATTGTAATAAAATAGTAGGTAACGTAGAATTTTTGTCCGTTTCTCTGTTTGCCTGGATATATCTTTCGGATTAGCGGAAAAACGGCTAAGCGGATTTGGATGAAATTTGGCACACAGATTAACACAAAGGGTACTTGTAATCCCAGTGTACGTTCCCGTTGAATATTTTCCGACATCTACGCCGAAAAAGCCAAGAGCGATTTAGTGGAGCTCGATTTTTACCGACAAGCATTATAAAAATTAATTCAGTTTGAGGATTCTTTTGAACATTTTGTGATAATTAATTTAAGTCACAGTACGACATTTATAAAGGCTTTTTAAACAGTAGGAAATAAGGAATCAAGTTTATTACACCGGAATGTAATAAATGTACATTCAACACCGACAAATGGAACGCCGATTTTTTTGCACTTTTAACGGAACACCCGTTTTAGGTTGTCAACAGAATGTTGTTTTGAAAGCCAACTTTGCCACCAATGTCGTAAACATTAGTGGCAAAGTTGCCACCATGCTATCAAAAGTAGAATAAAACTGGGAACCTACTAATTTAAGGTATACGTATATGCTTCTGGCCGCGAGTTAGTCTGCGTGAAATGTCTTTGGTCGCATCTGATCGGCTCCTAGCGGTCGAAGCGTGATATTAAATAGCATAAAACCTTCCTCAAGAATTGGGCCATAATATGCAAAAAAAATTTTTTTCAAATCCGATTGGTAGTTCCAGAGATTAGCGCGTGCAAACAAACTATTCAGTTTTATTTTATTATTATAGTATTACCTTCGTCCGCGTGGAATTCTATACATCAATTTTATTTATTTCTACAGTTTCCTTAACCAAAAGTAGCATTAGTTACTCCTTATAACATCAGCTAACTGCCAGTGGAAGTCCTGTCAAAATCGGTCCAGTCGTTTCGGAGATTAGTCGGAACAAACAGACAGACAGACAAAAATTTAAAAATTGTGTTTTTATTGGATGTACTTTCATATTATACATTTAGTAAATAGCTGTTATTTTGACATTACAAACAAATACTTCAATTTTATTGATTAGTATGTATGTATAGAAGGATAAATATCCCTTTACGACGATAGGTTATAGTGACCCTATTTTCGCGATTTTACACTGAAAAGCGGAGGTGGATTAGGCCTAATCCGTTCAATAATCAGCCTATCATGATCCCACTGCTGGGACACAAGACTCCTCTCTGTGAAACGGAGTGGGCCATAATCCACCACGCGGGCCCAGTGCGGGTTGGTGGATGACACATGTCTTCAAATTTTTAGTTCTAGGACATGCCGGTTTCCTCACGATGTTTTTCTTCACCGTCTTGAGAGCAATGGTGATGACAAAGTAAAGTGCTTGCTTGGGATTCGCACCCACGAGTCTGTGTAAGTCGCGGCTGTTACCACTGGGCCACCACTATAAAAAAAAAAACTCTTCTAACCCTACCCTAACTATAAGCTAAATGCATAACCCATTCGTGCAGCCTAAAGGTAATGTCACAATCAAAACTAACACCAACTGCGTCGAACATTACAATAATTCGTCAGGGTCCGTGTAAAATATTTGTGTGTAAAAATTAATCCCTGTCAGGTCAATATTTATACACCCAGCAGAAAACAGAAGTAACCCTTACGAAATATCAATTGGGGCGGCAGCCTGTCGTTTTTTATACCAAAGTCTGTAAAACATTGGTATAGCGTGTGTACCAGCCTTATGCCCGCTTGACACGCGAACGTACACTTGTAACAAAAAGTGATTTAGGTAATTTTTCTGGCAGTTTCCTATTAACTCGTAATATGTGCCATTTGCTACTACCTACGGTTTTATGTTTCCCTTTACATTTAATGTTATGTACTTAAATGGCGAAATTGTTGTTATATTTTTGGGCGACCCCGATATTGTGCTTTTTTTTTTCGTTAAATTCTTATTTATGAAAATGTTTTCGAATGGTGCTGATATTTCTGTTTTAGTGTTAGGGTTTAGACCTATAAAATGTTATGCTAACTTGTTCTTTACCTAAATTCTTATTCTATAAAAATAAAAGAGAATTAGATTCTCATGGTTGACCAGAGATGGTTTAATAAAATGGGAATAATTGGACTGGATTAATATTAAATCATAAAAACCTACTAAGATAGTTCATTTTAGGTTTTGCATAATAAATTAATAATTAATTAATAATAAACAAGATAAAGAAATAAATAAAACATTAAAAAAAATGTTTATGATTTGAACTTTTATTACTGAATAAATAGTACAATAAATGCAATCAACCAAATAGTATTAATATATACATACCGCAAAATGGGAGTTTATAACCTCAAAACACTGATAAATTTTAAACAATTCTATATTCCTATTGAAATTATAATCTAAGTTTTTTGTCAGCCTAAAATATTCCAATTTCACAATTATCCAAGACACGGATTAAAACAGCAAACAAGACACTACCACATCTACGACTAATTACAGCCATATCCTCAGAGATCATTAATACCACAAACGACCTTCATCCAGCGGCCATAACTGGCAGATTCTCAGGCAGGAACAGAGATGAGAGATCGCACATTATTTTACACTAATAGTTACAATTTTATTTCAGCAATTAAAGCAATTAAATAAACAAATAACACAGCATCTTAATTTAAGGATCATTTACACGAAGAGGGTTTCTAGCCTCGCATATACGATTATCGAAAGAGATATAATAATAACACAAGACATTTAAAATAAGTTAGGTAGTGCAAAACAGTACTTACAATACGGCAAAAATAGCCTCAATTAAAAAAAATGACCTATTTCGAGTTTTCGATTCACAGCCCATGAATTTGCCGGCATTTTTTTTTCTCATTTGATTACGATAATCACCTAGCGAGTCTTGCCTCTCGACTTGCGAGAAAATCTCTTCGCATAAAAGACCCATAAGACAGCATCTCAATTTACCGTAAACACAATTAATTTCCCATTTTAAAAGGTTAATTAAGCCCAAGACTTGTCTCCTCGGTAGTACAAGCCTCTTTTATATTTTTTTAAAGGCAACATTGAGCTCGACCGCAAATGATGGAGCGGTGTGTTTCTGTTCTACTACATTTAAATTTATCCTGATCAAAAGTGTAGTAATTTGTTAACTAGTATTTCCATGTTGAATGGAATTAAAGAAATATTTTTTAGTGTAGTTTTGTAGGTCAAATTGTTAATTAAAAGCTTGGGTCTGTTGGCGTGACTCAAGTTCCCGTTGAAAACTTGCATTGTAGTTAGAAATAAATTGCCGTATCTTTTTCTTGTAGGTGTTACAAGGGGAGATAATATTAATTAGATGTTGACTCGTAGTATTTTAGGAAAGAAGGGTACTAATGATACGTTATATCATTATTTTCTATTTACTAGGTATTTTTAGAATTATGATTACTATTTCTATTTCTCTCTCAAATTCAAACTCACACTCAAAACATTTAATTCATTTACAGGCACTTTTGAATTGTCAAGGAGTCGGTCAGTCAGAAATTTGAAGCTGGTTGCCGGACAAGAAACTCCACGGACACTCCTTCAAATTAAAAAAAAATGTTACAAAATATTGGTTACATCTTTCATGTTGAAATTATACATGTGAGAACAATGTAGAACGACGTGCACGTTAAAGGCGTCTGTAATAAATAGATAAAAACAAAAAACAATTCAAAGATTATAATTAAATTATAAATAAGCCTGCCATGGCTAGGGTAAGAGATGACCAGTCCCAACTGACGACGCCTGTCCACGAACATGACGCATAGATCAGCACCGTTTAGCTCAACTATTTTGAAGGGAGCTAAATTAGAAAATCTCAATTAGAAAAATGTAAAGAGAGTTTTGCTTATTTATTCATATACATATATATATTGGTTATGTATGGAAAGTATTTGGTTATGTAATTCATAGGTAGGTAACTTAATTTTTATCGCAATGAAATATAATCTTAAAACCTCAAACGTTTTACCGAAAAAAGAAACCATTTCTCTTGCATTATTAAAAAAGCATTAAGTACATGAAATAAGTGAATTATTATCGTTTAACTCCAAGAAAGTGCCAATAAAGCACTCGAGAATTCAAAGAACTAACACAAGTTTAATTAAGCGAATAATTTCAATTGTTAATTAGTTACAAATTTCTCTGAACCAGCTCACATGCCAATGTGTTATAAAAATTAAAAAGTGCAATTTAACACCACAGCAGTATGTCGTGTTGTGCCAACATAACACGCACTGAAGGCTTTAAAACTAATTATTTTTATTTAATTTTATTTATTGAGAGATCCGACACGCGAGAATCGAACTCGGCTCGGCGGGAGTCGCCAAACCTGTTACGCGTAAAAGGCAAAAATTTTAATTTATGCACTCTGTATATATCCGTTCAAAACATAGGAATTTACACTTTATTTTCTTGCAACATAAATTCTAAAGTTCCATAGACATTATCGGTCGTTGTATTACATGTGTGCACGACTGTACCTTTATATGAATACTCTCTTAGAAATGTATTCAGTTTTAATTACTATAGGTTTAGTGTGTATAAATTTAGTTTTTATGTGTTTTTAGTGAAGTACGCTAGTTATTTTTAGAATAAAATTTATGTAAAATTTTCGCATTATTGTAATGCTGGTTTATCCTTAGATTTTAGTATTAATTAATGTTATTTTATAGGTTATGTTGCATAGAGTAATAGGCCAATCGAAAGATAACAAAGGTTCGTTGATAATACATAAATTGGTAGTAATTTGTGGTCTATGAATACTTTATGGCTAACTTATAATTAGCCTTAGTAATTAATTTTGCACCTGGGAAAGTTTGTTCTAGTGTTTACATTAGTAAATCTTTAATGAATTTATACCAAAAATCTCAGAGAATTAATTATTGTTTGCTACAAGAAACCGGTTTCTTAAGGATGTGTAAAAAACTCAAGTTCATTGAACCTTTTTAAAGGAGTAAATATGTCAATATGTAGATCATTTTTTAAAACGACTTTCAAAGAGGAGGAGGTTCTATGTTCGTCTGTGTTTTTTTTTTCTTTTTGTAAGCCGATTTAACAAAGATTTTTGCGCGGTAGTCCCATAATAATTGTATTAATTTTGTTTGGGTATTTTTTGAGTTAGCTTCGATAATACGTGTTTTTCCCACTTAGCCTATGTGGATGATGTTACGATAAGTTCCTGTCACTGTTCCACACATAGCAGGTAGTGGTATTCAAATTTTTGTGGGGTAGGTACCACAAGTAAAAAGAGAAAAATAAAATTGTAAAAAATAAACAACCGACTTCCAATAAAAAACACTACAAAGTGAAAAATAACTTTAATTTCGGAAATCGGTGACAAACTTCGAAAATTCAAAACCAAAGACACCGAATTCCGAAAATAAAATTCTTTTTTTACTTTGTAGAGTTTATTTTTTTTTAATTCGGAAGTTTTTTTTCATGAATAAAATAATCGTTTGTAATCCTTAATCACAAAAGTCAAACTCAAAAAACTATGCTTTATTTTCTTCTTTTAATAGAAAGGGCTTTTATACGCTTCTAGGTTTTGACATTTTGATCATTATTAGGATTCAAGCGTTTTATGATGAAATGATGTTTATTTCTGTAAGTAGATCATTTGAGACACTTTTGCATGTACAATTTTTCGGTCCATATTTTAAAACTACGTAGATGACGCCAGCATTTCTTACCCAACTGATCCCCGAAAAGAAATGCCGAAATAAACTCAGAGGTATCTTTTAAAGTCTAACCATTATATTATTAAGATTTTATTTGAGTCTAACAATGCAGGGCCATGTCTAGAAGAGCCCTTTGAAGAAAGAGTAATTGCAACTTTGAGTTGACCTGTCTCGACAGACGGCACGCATGCATCAGTCATCGTGTAGTTCAACCGTATTTTAGGGAGCTCAACGACACATCACACGACGCAACCAGTTCTGCAGAACATTAGCGTAGATCACATAAAAAAATCCTCAAAAATGTATGAGCAAGTCTTCGGCTCTGAATATATGAATGAATAATCAAATTTTTGCATAATTTCGTGGTGATTCATCAACAGATCGTGATAACGAAACTGATGCAGTTTTTAAATAAATTAATGAAGAATCTAACTATGGACAGTTTAGTTACGATTCATAATTAAAGCACGCAGACAGAATTGATTAAAATTGCCAGGGTCTAACATAACTTTTAAGCTATGGGCAAGCATAAAAGTATGCTCACATTGTAAGTATTCTGATATATTTATCTCTCCACGATCTATATTAGCGTTGTTCTCGGAATCTTGTGAGCGATACTCTCAATATATATACATGTATATATGTAACGAATTGGAGCCGGCGGCGAGTGCAGTTGAAAAGCGGCTTCCTACAGAACGGGCACCAGTTGCGAAAGCGGGTAGATTCATGAAGGGGAATGGAGGAGGCAATACTCGTTTGGCCAATGGGGCTGAAAAGTTCTGGAGTGGTGAACGCATACCGGAAACTATAGCGTTGGAAGGCCTCCTGCAAGGTGGACCGATGACCTTGTGAAGGCCGCAGAAATCTGCTGGATGGAAGAAGCACAGAACCAGTCGAAGTGGCGGTACTTGGGAGGAGGCCTATGTCCAGCAGTGGACATCTTTCGGCTGAAATGATGATGACTATACGTGTTTCCATATTCAAGGTTCGATGGTGACCGAAGGTCGTAAGTACTCGCTTCTCAAGTAGTTGCAGGTTGTGGATTTAAAAGCTGGGAAAAGAATTTATGGCACGCCTAATTAATTATTCTCATTTTTCGGTAGGTACTTTAGCAGATTTAAATATTCTTGTTTTATCTTCGAGGTTATTTTGGACACCAGTAACTCTGGGTGAAGGAAGGTATCATGCAGAAACCAGGACTAGACTCCACTCCATTATGATAATGTCTTCTACTCTAGTTGTCGATAAATCGCTGTGAGAAATCACAATGATTATTTATTAATATTGTGCCATAACTGAACAAACTGACCCTGGCTATTTTTCTGTTCGAAAATACTTTCATATCACTATTCATAGGATAAAGATTAACCAGCCATTGGTAGGGGGACTGGGGCTGCGCAGTCAGCTTAATAATTAATACACTTTTTACAATAATTTTACTACTTGATGCATTACTGGAAATTCGCACAATTCGCTTTACTTACCGTATCCATGCTCCCCTCGTTCAGGTCCGAACATTGCCTACATATTACCGATCTGCTACGCGCGACGCTCCGCGCCGAGCCTCCCAATAATAGCATTACGCTAATTACGATAATGCCATGCATGTGTGCGCTTTTATTCCTCCAGGTACCTCGAGGTACCCTGAGGTACCGAGGTACCCCTTCAGGCGAGTGGCTCTTAGAAAATATTTGTCGGTGTTAACGCGGTTTAGGAATAATGAGCGTGTGAACGTATTCTTATGCGATTAGGGATTTTTTGGGGCGTTCATGGGTTCAATTCAGCCTGTTAAGAGGCCCTATTGCATCAGGACTTTACTAATGCGAGTTTCTTTATACCTAAATGACTTGAAAATTCAATCAGCTTTTACTAGGGCTGAAGCGTTCGTAGGAGATGTCCGTTAAGTGACTCCTAGGGAGAAAGGCTGTTCGTTGTAGTTACGTACATGACCAGTGCAAAGCCACACGTGGTTGTTACCGCTAAGGGTTGAAGAAATGAAGTTTATTTTTCTCCCGGGACGTGTTTAAGGCAACTTTTTTAATAGGAACCAGTGAACTTGACTACCTGAGTTCCTGGACCTTAGATATGGATGGACACAAATGATATTATTAGTGTCTATGTAGTTTCTTGCCCGTTCTTCTCCATAGGAACCTACTATGATTTAGAATGGGCACTTAGCTTCATCTTTCTGACTGACCGGATTCCTTGACAATTCTAAAGTGCCTGTAATAGGTTTAATGCTTTGAGTTCGAGTGGGAGATATTGTCTCTGTCATAACTATATGTATACTTTTCCACCATCTCACCACACAAAGCTTTAGCTATTTCGATAAATGCCGCTTATCAACGAAAAGACAAACCTTCTAAAAAGTCGCTTTGTGTGTAATCCAGCTCCTAATATCTTCGTACATCCCTCCTTCCGCCCGGGATGTTACACAATACAGCTACTAAAAGATTCGCAAAGAAAAAAATTCGACTTGCGGGTCATGTACGGGAGTTCACCTAATTTGTTTGAATGAAAACGAATATTTTTTTATGTTTAGATTGGTTATTTACATAACAGGATCATCATCAATCTAGTGTTGGATATTCTTCTTTTCCTTCTGGCATTATTCTCTGAAATTAGCACGAACAGAACTTACTGAACAGCTAATGTAGCTGTGGTAAAAGTATTAGCTATAGTTTGACCGCGAGCGCTGTACCGAGCCTTAGGTACGTGCGCGGCAAGACGGGGGGGTGGCAGTGCAGGCCTCTCTTTCGTCAACGCTGCCTCGCCGTACATTCCCAAGGCGCGGTACAGCTAGCTCTCTCGGTCAAACTATAGTCAGCAAGGTTATAGCAGCGGCGCACCCTTGGCAACCAACAGGGCTGTCCTCAGTCCTGTCTGCCTAGGGTTACCTACATATAAGTATCATCACTATGTGGTAGCTCATTTAATAGCAGTGATAGCCTAGTGGTGTGACCGTCGGACTGCCAAGTCATACGTTTCGACTTCGAACCCAAGGCACGCACCCCTGACTTTTCGGGTTCAAGTGCGTATTGTATAATTAACACTTGTTTAAAAAACGACGAAGGAAAACATCGTGAGGAAACCGGCATGCCTGGGAGATATTTCTCGACGGCATGTGAAGCCAAGTCAGAACCCCATGGGCAGCTTTAAAAAAACTCTGACATCAGGTTAGTCCCTAACCACACGAAAAGAAAAAAAAGCTCATTTAAATTCAGACAACAAATAGATTGCTATAAAACAAAGGACTTAACAGACCATTTTTTTACAGTCATGCCTGGACTTGTTTCAATCTCAGAATTTCCTAGTATTTAACTAGGTTACTATTTATTTTGTATAGGTCAATGGATTGTAAGCCTGCGAGGCTGTGGCGAAATCGTCCACTGCTGAGCAGGATTTGACATAATCACTTTAAAATAAGTTTGAAAGTAGAATCATTAATACATGATTTGAATCTTCCCACGCTGAATTCCTGAGTACTTCCACTTTATTATATTTTGCCCCACAAGTGGGGCGGCTTGGTGGGGCCAAGCCGCCCCACTTGTGGGGCAAAATGGAATGCCTAAAATTGTGCAGTGGAATCTGCCCCACTGGTTCGACTTGGTGGGGCAGATTCCACCAGTTTTAAATCTTGTTGATTTTGCCCCACTAGGGTTGGCACCTTAGAATTTGTGTAGGTGCTCGTATTTTATATTTATTTGGAAAAGAAAGAAATGTATATCTAAGTAAAAATGTAACTAGGACTGGTAACGTTAGACTTAGTACATACTTGGCAGTGTATTTAAATAAAAGTAAAAAAATAATTGTTTGGTAATTTTTATTTAGGTAAGTACTATTGGGTTGTAAATCACAGATTAATAATATCACGATTTGTAACAAAACCAAAGTACTCGGAGTCCTGTCCTAAATAATTTCAACCATTCTTTTTTACATACCAAATATGAATTCTCCATGAATTTTATGGGCTATGTTGCCGTTGGCAGTATACATTTTACGTGTGTTATGGGATGCAAGATAGATCGCAATAGGATGTCCTACAGTACACCTGCGTTTTGAAATTTATTAATTTAAAGTCTAACGTGGTAATGGGTTAATATTATTAAAGGTTTTCTTTGAAAATGTAGCTACTATTAATTAACTAAGTTTCCAACTAACGGGCCCAGTCTTTGACATTGAAAAGTACCATTAAACGTTGTAATTAAAATGAAGCCTTTACCTTTGTTTTTGTTGATTTTAGAAGTTCTACATTAAGTATTTATCTACGGTACGAAAGGTTAATGAAAAAAAAAAAAAAACCTGCGAGTCTTACTGCAGTCTCATGTAACAAAACCATCTAAACGGCCACATTAAGCAATTTCTCTAAAAGCAACTCATTTTCTGAATTCCCAGCAATTACTCTATGGTGACACATATTTTAGCTGAATCATATTCAATTCAATTCATATCAGAATCATATTTCGTGTAAATATTGCCGCATTTAAAAATGAAGACCGTAACTTTACCGGATAATTTTTCTTTACAGTTTTTATTAATCAAATGAGATTTTTATTTCTACAGTTTAAATGTTACTTCATTATATCAAAACTGTCAAACAGATGAATTGCGTAATATGAATTGAACACGGATAATATCATTTATCAATTATGAATTGTCAGATTGTGACAGTTTGGCCTAAAACGGCCGCTTTGGCAGAATCATAATATAATAATATTATGAATCCTGCCAAAGCGGCCGTTTTAGACCCCCTGATATATCGTAACAAGCAACATTAAAAGGGTGGGGCCTCGTCAAGGTTGTTTCTTGCGGCTAATTCTAGCACCGCGCACGCTCATTGGTCAAATCAAATAGTGCGCGCTTCTCCGGCTTCCTGTTACACACTTCTGTCCCTTTTCACGAAATTACTCCCACATATTGCAGGAAAGCGAGACACTGATTGCAGAAAATCTGTTTTTTTATGTGTAAACTTCACAGACGTGATTGGTATCGATATCTAAATACGATAAAACAAAATAAAACAGATTTTCTCAACTCATAGGTACTTCAAGTAACAACACTAACTGCGGTCGTTATCTCCAAAAAAAAACATCAAATCTTTTTTGTTTTTATTTTATCTTGTATAGTTATCGATACGAAACACGTCTGCACAGTTTCGCTAGCTAATTTAAATTGACCCTGTATTTGAGACAGCTTTTTTTTGGGTGGGAAATTATCAAATAACTTCTCCCGCTCTGGGCGGAGCGCGAGGGCGTGTCAGACTCTTACTGACTAAAACCCACCCGTGTTCCTTCGGTTGTCCTGTTGCCGGGGGCGACGGTCTCCCTTTCGGTTTTCTTCGCACCCCCGGCAGGCATCGACCCTAGCGGACCCCGTCAATTCTGCTGGCATCTCTTTGAGGCGCGCGTGGAACACAACGCGCCGTCGACCCGGGCTTGGTCCTTATCGGATAGCGCGCTACCCATTGATCACCGTCCGCGTATTTGAGACAGCTAAAGTCATTATTATCAAAATTTATATTGCAAGCTTTTTATATTATGCGCATATAATACAAGTCTTAACGGCCAGTTCCACTAATTTCAAATACATGCATATCTAATGGCTATAGTCAAGAAAATTCCGTCACTTCGTTGCCCAAATAGTCACACCTATTTAGGTCATTAACTCCGAACTGAATAACAATAGGCAAAAGTCGTGTTTGTAGGGAAAGTTCCTCTTGAAAAACTTTTTCCATTGGTATATATCTTACTTATGGCTATTAGGCTTCAGGGCAGAAACCCATAGTTCGGTGCCCATTCTCCTTTGTATAACAGATATTTTTTATTTCAAGTTATGTTTAATTCTTGAGTTTATCTGGTAGATATCCCGGATTCTGTGGAGCAGACCCCACTATCTCTAGATGTACAGTCAAGCTCTTAATTGTTTTATCACTTTTGACAACTCACAGTAGATTGAAACTCCAGTAAGGTTGAAATTGTCCAACTGTCACGAAGACCAATAGACCTTATTGTCTTATGACGTGTTAGCGACATTGAACCTTAAGGCGCTCCCTCACCGGAACCTCTCGCCTGTAATGTCACAGTTCAGATTCGAGCATTACATCAGTGAGTCAGTAGGGCCGAGCATTATAGTGCGCAACCTGTAATGATACAATTTGTAACATTCCATTAACCGGGACCATTCGCCTGTAATGTAACAGTAGTCAGTTAGTCAGTTACGACTCTTATACAATCTTGGATTGTTACATTAAAGGTGAATCCTCGTCAGTCAGTAAGGTAGTATTGTAACATAAAGCTCAAAATCGAATTTTGGATTGTTACATTACAGGCGAATGCTCATCAGTAAGTGAGGCAGTATTGTAACGTAATGCTCAAAACAGAATCTTGATTTGTTACATTACAGGCGAATGCTCGTCAGTCAGTGAGGCAGTATTTTAACGTAATGCTCAAAACAGAATCCTGGATTGTTACAAACAGGCGAACGCTCGTCAGTCAGTGAGACAGTATTGTAACGTAAGGCTCAAAACAGAATCTTGGATTGTTACATTACAGGCGTTCGCTGGTCAGTCACTGAGGCAGTAAGTATTGTAACGTAATGCTCAAAATCGAAACTTGTATTGCTACATTTATTTATTTATTTATATATTTATTTATTTAAACTTTTCACACTCAAAATGGTACAAAGGCGGACTACATTATAGGCGAATGCTCGTCAGTCAGTAAGGTAGTATTATAACATAAAGCTCAAAATCGAATTTTGGATTGTTACATTACAGGCGAATGCTCGTCAGTCAGTGAGACAGTATTGTAACATAATGCTCAAAATCGAATCCTGGATTGTTACATTACAGGCGAAAGCTTGTCAGCCAGTTAGGCAGTATTGTAACGTAATGCTCAAAATAGTATCTTGGATTGTTTGTTACATTACAGGTGAATGCGAGGGAGCGCCTTTAGGGTGTAACGTCATCTACTATACTTAAACAACTTTATATAGATAACACAGCATAAAACGCAACATCCCATCATGTAAATACTTCCATTGGTCTTAGATTTAATTTTCTATCAATTCTCAGTCTGTCTAATACCGGACGCACTCTATCAAAGCATGCTACATTATCTATCATTCACATAACTTCTATTTTCATAGATATAAAGCTGCGAGTGTTTTGTTTTTAGTCATTTTTTGCATAATATATAATCCTGGATAAGTAGCTAGATACTACTGCAAAGATTGATCTAAGATTTATGGCCGTACGTATGTGGCCAATATTTACACCTTGAGAACTCCTCATCTTGGAACACTGCCTTTTTCACTAAGTTAGGTAATGTTAGTAAAGTAAGCAATCCCTAAGCAACCAGCTCTCGTTTTACCGTTCAAAGTCAAAGTCAAATATTTATTTCAATTAGGGACATAAAAAGGCACTTTTGAACGTCAAAATTTACAAAAAAATGATTTAATTCAAGTCGCCCCTTCCAAAAAGTAGTTTTAGTATGGAGAAGAATGGACAGGAAACTCCACCGTTACTTTTTTTAAATGTTTTACAATATTTTGTATACATTAATTATAATAATTATTCGTTCGTTCTGAGTAGTCGTAGGCATAGGTTGTAAGCTTCGAAATATTCATTTTGATATTTCAATCACTGGTTTTTTTTTAAAACCAATTTCGGTTTCTGTTAAGATTGCTAAGAATCTGTTGAAATTCCTAAGCATTACGCATAAGGGAATTGGTCGTTTCGTAACTTTAGTCATGGCCAAGTGGTTGACGAAATGGTTTATCTGCTAAGTAGCTGCCTAATATTTAAGTAACGTGTTAGTGTAAACGGGTATAAGATTAGTTAAGAGTTTAAGACCTAGGTTTCTAGTAATGTTCAATAAAATTTACTTGTTCAAACTTAGGTGACATGTTCATGATTTCTGATTTTAACACGTTCAATGCCGAGAGGGCTCCTGGAGGATTGAGTCAAGTGGCATAAGGGATGCCGGGAGCCTTCGCGGAGGGCTCATTTTAAATGTAGGTTTTTCTTAGCGTATTCGGCATTATTAACTGTGAAAATAAAATCAATTATGTATTTTAACAAGATTTCAAACCTAATTCCGGTGACACTTCTCGATGGTTAACTTTAGCGCGAACGTAATGCCGGTGACCCTCCTAGAGTCAAGTTGCAATATGTATGGCGGCATGGCGTATCAGCTCTATGAAAAATGGGTGGAGTCGAAACCGTTGCCAGCCTTTGAAAAACTTGTTCAGAACTACACGCTACTTTCATATAATTATCTACTTTTCTATCCATAATGAAATACAGTTACACGGAATACGAAAAGTCAAAGGCGACACGATAATGGTAATTCTGCTACTTTACTAAACATTCATACACGATAATGCTATTAACTGTAGTAGTCAACCAAACTATTATCTCCTAAGATTAGTTTCCTAGTCATATCAGTGTCGGAACTATGGTCTGTACACCATTTTAACTCATGGTTTTACACAATGGCAACATTGTAACACAAAATAGTAGTTACAGAAGGCCAGCTCCATGCAAAAACCGAAATCAGGAGCATGCACACAGAAGCGTACATGCGGAGATTTGAAACAAATGACAATCGCGAGTTTGCTTGCACTTGCTGTACTTAAAGCGTGTCTATTTATGACATTTTTGATTTTTGACATTTTGATCTTTGTCATTTTGATTTCTGACATTTTGATTTTGGAATTGTAATAATAATGATATTGGTAATAGTAATGACACGTTAAATGATGTAATGACAATGGTATTATATTTGTAATAGTAATGACATGATATTTAATCTTATGATACTAATTTATATTTTTCTTTTAATACAAACATATATTTTTAATTAAGTTGATGATTTAAGAATTTTATAATGGTAATTTATAAATTGATAAGTGTAATAATAGTGATATAAATAATTTTAAATGTTTGCATGCCGATTGGTAAAATGTGGCTGAGCTAAATGTAATCTTAAGAACTATTATGTATTACCCATATTTGCAAAATTCTATTCTATTCTATTCAATTGAAATATGTACAGTAAAGATTCTGATGCGTTGCCACGCTCTATAATGCGAATATTGTAATTATAAATAAATTATTTGTAATATATGGGCAAGGTACTTGTCCGGCATTCTCTTAGTCACGCACTAACCAAGGACATAGCTATAGAGTGTAATAAATGTAGCTAAAGACGTATAATCATCTCTTTCTAACAACTGGTACGCCGTAATTTTCTTATCCTTTCATTCATTTTCTTTCCCTTTCTAATTTACGCTGTTTTGTAGTGCAGTGTTCGTGTATGACGATGATTTAAATTACATCATTGGTCTATGTGTGCGTGTGTTCTCAATCGTTGTATGGGGCCGACCTTCTGTACATATCTATTTTGTGGTTTTACACAATGGCAACAGGAGTGTCCGCGGGTCAAGACGGAATGCCTAATTAATTGCTAGCAGGAACTGAACAATGGGAGTCAAAGAAGCGACGCGGTAGGGTTGGCGATATTTTAACTAATGGGTTGACCAAAAAGTTTAGATTAGATTAATTATGAATATTTCAGTTTGATTTTAATTAGTCATCCCTAAAAAAATACAATAGAAGTGGATATATTTAGTAACCTGTTCCGCTTAGCTATTTCTAAAGAGTCTTATAAAAACAAACCCTGAAAGAAATCAACACGTGTTTCACCTCTCAACGAGGCATCCTCAGGATGACGATTGACTTGTCGCGAACTCGAACACAGCATGTTCCCACACCAAGCGCCGAGCGCAAACTGAGCCTTATCGCCCATCGCATGTCGATTTCTTACAGGTTTTTTTTAAGACTCTTTAGAAATAGCTAAGCGGAACTGGTTACTAAATAATCCACGTCTATTGTATTTTATAATGGATTTCCACAAGGTCACGCCTGAATCAATTAACTATCTAGTCATCCCTATACAAAGTTCTAGAAGTAATTCAAATATTCCATAAATTAACCCAGTTAAAAATGATTGAAACAGAGGTTATTTTGATCAATCATAGATCACACAACAGATTTACCAAGAGATTCGACAATGGAGTTTATTGATGGAGGAGTGATTAATTAGGTACTTATAAACTATATGGATGTGACTATAAGCATATGGCATGACATATTTACTCTGACTTGGCCAATGCCAATTATGAACCTACTAGGCTTTGGAACGAGCAACTAGCTTCATCTTTCTGAATGACCGACTCCTTTGACAATTCAAAAGTGTCTGTAAATGGTTATAATTGAAATAAATGCTTTGAGTTTGGATTTTCTAGTTTGATGTCGTGTTTTGTTATGCTTTCATGAATAAATCTCTACTAAACCCTTAGATCATATTACAAGGCAGAAACACTTGAAGAAGTGTCTCGCGGAGATTGAGCTGGGCGGCGACGGTACAAGGCGGAGATTTGAGCTGTGCCTCGCAAGGTGGCTACAGCGCGCAGCGGAGACGAGTAGAGATGTAAGCGGCATGCAGTGAGCAGCGCCGTAATTTTTTTAACATCCAACGCTCGCCACATGCAGCTCAGTTCCGCTCTAGCCGACACACATCTCCGCATCTCCGCACAGCTTCGGTGGATACACCCTAGTTAAAAAAAATCTTTTCTAGTCTCCGCTTCGGACAGCTCCGCACATATCTGTTTTGGAGGAGTCCGGGCTTAAGAACCGTTCTTTTTCGCCAGTAGTAAAAATAACACCATCTTGCAATAGAGATTTAATACAAATAAATAAATCGTCTTTTCCCCTCAAGACAATCAGTACTTAGACCATGTTCTAAGACACCTAGGAGCTAGTACCAGTAATAAAGTTTTAGTTTAATGGTTGCAATAATCCATAAACACACCGTGCCTGCCCCATAACCTGCACCAAACCACCATAGCACCACCGTAAGGATTTAATACACCATGTTTATGCACCATCTTCAGTGTGATGGAAATTTCTAATTAAGATTGTAAATAGTATTTTAATTATTTGAGCAAGTGTTAGGTGTTTGTCAGTGTGTTATTTAAGCTGATGCTATGAAGGTATGTATGTAACTCTTCTTGTGACTATTAATATTAAATGTCTTCTAAGGTACTGAAACATGATTCATGTCTGTAACTAAAACAGACTTTAGGAATTTGTTATTAGGGATGTCTTTTAAATGAACTTCTCAGTAGCAGCCCGGAGTCTGGATTTGTGCCCGGTTGATGGCAATAGGTTTGCTTCTATTATATGCGATTTAAACATAAATGGTATAATGTGGGTGTAGGTAGGTACCTACTGGAATTAAAATGCAATACAAGTGGATATATTCAGTAACCTGTTCTGCTTAGCTATTTCTAAAGAGTCTTATAAAAAAAAAACCCTGAAAGAAATCGACACGTAAAGTCGTACCTACATAATCGCGAGGCGATTTCCGGCCACCGTAAGCGCGGGCTTGCGGACGGTGAGCAATGGGTGGCTCACCGTCCGATAAGGACCAGGCCCGGGTCGACGGCGCGTTGTGTTCCACGCGCGCTTCAAAGAGATGTCAGCAGAATTGAAGAGGTCCACGAGGGCCGATGCCTGCCGGGGTTGCGAAGAAAACCGAAAGGGAGATCGTGGCCCTCGGCAACAGGGCAACTGAAGGAACACGGGTAGGTTTTAGTCAGTAAGAGTCCGACACGCCGTCCCGCTCCGCCCAGAGCGGGAGAAGTTATTTGATAATATCCCACCCAAAAAAAAAGCTGTCTCAAATACAGGGTCAATTTAAATTAGCCAAAATTACCTACTTTAGCTAGTTCTACTCGAAGTACTCGATCTTGTTCATTTCCGTCCATTTCTGAAGATACTTCTCGCCAATTCTTAAACATAATAAATCCAAATGGCTTATCGTAGTCCACCGCTGGACATATACAACATCTGTTTCACTGCCTTCCGCATCCAGTCAGTCCAGTCAATATAAAGAAAAGAAAGAAAGAAAATACGTTTATCTGCGATAAACACGACGCAAAGAAAGAACATAAAACAAAAACCGGCCAAGTGCGTGTCGGACTACGCACAATTAAGGGTTCTGTAGTTGGGATGAATTTATCCCCAATACAAACTTAACATTGTAGTTGAAATACATGTTCTCCCATACATTCCAACTGCAAATGTAAGTTTGTACGCACAATATTGAGAGATGTACCATATTATTTTAAGACCATAGACTTCTTATAGGTTTTTCTGAAATCTGACGGCACGGTTGGCGCAGTGGTTAAGCGATTGACTGCTGCGCTGCGCGTCGCGGGTTCGATCCCCGCACGGAACAAATACTTGTATGACCTACAAGTAGTTGTTCCGGGTCTGGCTGTTTGTGTATGTGAGTTTAAATAAAAATAAAACGCACCCACGATACAGGAGAAATTCCTAGTGTGGGGCGACGTTTTGTTTAAAAAAAAAAAAAAAAAAGAGCCTTACTACGTATTTTTTTCAAAATTTTAGGTCCAGTACTTTCGGAGAAAAAGGGGGGGGGGGGAATGGTAAATTTTCATTGAATTTCCTAAATATATTTACAAGTACTTATTTTAAAATTATAAAAAAAAAATCAAAACGCTCACTCAACAAGCCCTTTCATTTAATATGTCACACGGTACTGTTAGCAAAACTTTTTTTAATTTTCTTGTTTGCCTCCCAAAAGTGATATTTTATTAAAATATAAGGGATATTTAAAATTCATTTATTTACATTACACGTTCCTCTTTGGGTCAAAAAAATACATATGCGTACCAAATTTCAACTTAATCCGTCTTAGGCAGACGGACAGACAGACAGACACACGAGTTATCCTATAAGGCTTTCGTCTTTTCCTTTTGAGGTACGGAATCCTAAAAGGAACAAGTTGGGGGAAAATATGCGTCACGTCCACGCAAAACGGCCATCACTCAGCTAATGCTGCGACCCCATGCCAGACAGCGCCTCAGCGCTGGTTTCTAGCGACAGCCGGCTTTGACGTTATGACGTCGACTGGTGCAGGATAATAAGGTTGATCCATGTCTATGTCCCTAGCCAACAGCCATGCTAGGCGATACGCGGTCAAAACAAGACAAATAATTATTGAAAAGAAAACTTCTTTAGGCGCGTTGAGCGATTTGTGGTAGAGGACAATCTTATGGGTTCGCGTTACTGACATGTTAATATTAGCAGTAGGGTATGGCTTGTTGCACTTGTTGCTCGGAGTGCTGATAGATGTGAAAACCAGACTGTATATAATATTAATAATTTTTAAAGCCGATGTGGGTATGCACCGTGATGTGGTCGCAATGGACAACGGGCTCACCCCGCTCTCCATGGCTAAAGAGAACTGGCGCAAACCTGTATTACTTACTACAGATGACCGCAAGGAGGTATGGCAAAGCAAGGCGCTTCACGGGCGTTCTATCGGGCTCTTCACGAACCCGGTGTAGATTTCTTAGCGTCCGTATCCTGGCTACGTTTCGGGTACCTTTTCGGGGAACCGAAGGTTTCATTTGTGTCATCATTTAAAATTTTAATACCTACTACAATTAATTTTAAAAAAAACCCTGTTATTTCATAGTTTTAAGTTTTCATTTCTATCGACAATCCCCAACACTGCCTATTATTTTTTCTTAATTTTCATGTAAATTCTAAAATTGTCAGCCCTATCATCAATTCACGAAGGGTGTATTCTAATGGGGATTCTAACAAAACTGAGGGTATTAAGGAAATATTTTGACAAATATTTTCGACTGCCTGACGGAAGAATGTCGAAGGCTCTCGTTCTGATTAGAATGGTAAAGGCTTTCGTTTTTGCTAACTAAGTCGGGTTGATGCGTTCTGCATGATAATTCTGCTGATGAGATTCGATTTAAAAAAAATCAATTCTTTTTGTTTTGTTGGTTGGCTTGGGATGGGACATAGTTTTGAAAATATTTGAATATTGCGGTTCGATTCCCAGGTCGGGAGATGTGTTATTGGGCTTTTACGATAGGAATATTTCAGTAGCAGCCCTTAGTCTGGATTTGTGCTCGTTTGATGGCAACACGCTCGCCCCCCATTACATGGGACTTAGCATAACTGGCAAAACGTGGGTGTACTATAGGTACACCTCTGCTTAACCCTTCGGGGATTACAGGCGTGATATTATGTTACCTAAATTAATATTATATCATAATAAAGAGAAAATATTTGTTTTTTGTATGTTTGTTTGTTATGCTTTCACGCTAAAACGGCTGAACGGATTTGGATGAAATTTGGCACATGGGTAGACCATGACCTGGGTTAGGACATAGAAACTTTTTATCCTGATATTTTTACGGGGTCGAGACTTATGGGGGTGAAACCGCGGGGCGCAGCTAGTGTGTAGTACGTAGGTCTGAGAAAAAAATTAATAATGTTTCATTAATAGAATATGGATCTAAATATGTATATATTGGATGGAAAATGACCTGGGATTGTATCATTGGGATAAGCAGTATCTTCTTGTCTGAATAGAACTGGTCGAAAGTGGTGATAAATTATTTTGAAAACTACAAAACTACGCATGTATTCATCATCATCTTGCTCCAAATTCCGTGGGGTCGGTGCAATCCGTTTTCCTCTTCCATTCTCCCCAGTCAACCGTCACGCTATTCAAATTAAAATAATTTATTGTGGATCACAAGTTCATAAGATGTTGTGTTAGTTACAAGTACGCGACGCGACACAAAGACACCGCTCGTCGCGCGACGAGCGGTGTCTTTGTGTCGCGTCGCGTGTCGCGTCTGTTTGAAAGTGCCTTAAGTCTGCTATGTCCCGCCATTGAGGCATACAAAATTCATATTATCTGTTCGAACCATAGTTATATAAAATATAATACATCAAATTGTCATGCAATACATTAAGATTAAGTTAGTATAATATTTGTGAAATTACAACTAGTAATGTGAAAAAATAGCTTACAAAACAATTGCACAGTACTTCACAATTTATGAGTACCTATCTTGTTTTTAAATTCATGATTATGTTCACATTTTGGCTTGTTGTAATAAACCGGCTGATTGAATGTATATCATTTAGAAATTTTCTTATAGATTAATAACATTTACTCATCAATAATTCGTGTTGTATTTTCTTTAAGGTATTTATAATGCTCATAGTTCTCAAAAAAAAGTGGAAGATTATTAAAGATACGTGGGGCCATACAAAAGATGCTTTGTTGCAAAAGCTTTGTTTTACTGGCTACGGTGCGCAGCTTGTTTTTGTGTCTCAACATTACAGTTTCATAAATGTATACACTAGGGAGAGTCATTTTTAAATTTGTAAAATGTGGTCTGCATGAATCTGCTTGGTGTATATTGCACATCGATGTTCTACAGAGTCGCCCCAGAAAATGATATCGTAGCGTTGATTGAAGTAACATATCTATGATAGGCAAGGCTCGGAACAGGTTTAATAATACCGGTGAAAACCGGTTTATTTGGGTTTTACTCCGAACTTTTCTTAAGAACGTGAACGTTTTAAGAACTTTATTTTAACCTAAATTAACCGGTTTATACGACGAGCGGCATGTCGGTAAACGCGTTGCAACTTGTGAGAATGCCGTGCTGTATAAGTACTAAACAAAAAACCGGTTAATATTGCTCTAAAGCTCGTCCAAAACCGGTTAAAAAAATCCGGTTTTCACGAGCGAAACCGAATGTAAAGGTTTTTGAGTCAAGTACATAATAACGGTTTGCAAATTTTACCGGTATCCGAGCCTTGATGATAGGCAGTTAGTAATGCAGACTGATTGACAGTGTTCCTTAATCTGTAAAGAGCTTATGAGCTCTGACCAAGTCTTTTGCAAACTTGCTCTATATGTGCTGCTACCATTCTCTAGCTTCTCTTTCATATCATTAATAATAATAATAATAACCCACCGCCGTATCTCTACGTTGACGTCGTGGTGGGGCTTGTGCGCTCCGAACTCTAGGTCTGTGCCGGTAGAGTTTACTTTGCCGGAACGGGTCTGGGATGAGGAGCCAGACCAAGAGAGATACAAAAACCCGCAGGGCAGCATGTGGCGAGCTGTTGGGCAGTAGCGACCCCACGGACCCTATCTCCCGGGAGAAGTCTTGTTCCTCACCTCTGGCTTGCCTTTATTGGCTGGCTGGAGTGAACACTGACGAGGAACGGAGCTCCCACCTCATTCTTGCCTTAATTGGCCGGCTTGAGTGGAGATTCGCAAGAGCAAACGTGCTCGGAGGAAGGAAGTATTCCAGTAAGTGCTCGTAGGGATCTTGACCATCTTCCGGGCTCTGGGATTGTTCTGAAAGCCGTGAAATACCTCTCCACTCCTCAAGCACCCCAGGACATGTTGCCTCCTTGTCGCTACGTCACTATGTGCTTGCGACCGTTTCCGGGGGCCCATTATTGAGTGTGCCAGTCACCCCCTGCCATTTTATCCGTGTAAATATAAAACATTGATCAGGCAGGGGCTATAGTCCTTCCATAGTTCCAGTTAACCAGTCCACTTTAGCCACCCAAACCCATAGTCCAATATCTTTGTTACCATATCCTGCAATAGTCCTACACCAACCGGGGGTTGTCCTTGGGTGCACTTGCATAGCGCGAACAGGGATAATCGTCGGTTGGTGCCCCATTTAAATCAAAACGTTTAACAGGCCTCTGCGAGTTGGCTTCGGCCCCTCGTACGCCTTCAAAAGGACCGGGACCCCATGGTCCCGAGATATGTTAAGACAAAAATATAATAATAATAATAATAATAATAATAATTTTATTTGACATGAAAAGGATTGTACAAAAAACAACTTAAAACTAGTAAGCTACTCGTAAAATACAATACAAAATAGGAGCATCTGCAGCCGAACTAGGTAAAACCTGTATCTCGGCATGCAGCGCCAAACCTCTCAGTATATTATTTGCATAAAGAACTAGGCTAACATGTACAGCTTTATGTAGATTAAAGAAAAACAAGTAAAAATAAAATAAAGTAAACTAAGCTAAAAACTAAATGTGTTGGTGTGCATGTATAGAGAGGGGAAAGTAATTGTGTAGGAGTGGTGAGTGTTATGATGTGTGTACGTGTGGTGATGTGTAAATTGATGAGTGTAAGCAAATGTGTGTGTTTCAGTGATATGTAGATGAAGAGTAAATACCTTAAAAGTTGCACAAAGGAGTCAAAGGACCCTGTTTACTCTGGAACTATTAATAGTCGTTCTGTATCATCATAAGTTAAGGTCAATAAGTACTTTTTTACCATGGCTTTGCAACGAACCCTATTAAGAGGGTAAACATCTATGATGGAGTTAATTTTATTATAGACATAGGGCCCCAAAAATACAAAAAATCTTCTAATAAAAGAAGTTTTAGGTTTGTGTTCACGAGTACACACTAATTGTTTCTTACGCCTATGGTTAAGGTTGGGGTCATATGCTAAGCCTTGATGTTGCTTCAGAATTATAGTTAGTAGGTAGAGCTGTCTAACAGTAAGTACTTCGCAATATTTATATAGCAATGTAGTGGAAAATAGTCGAGGCTTTATAAGTGCAAATCTTCAGAATCGTGCATTGAGCGATCTCAATAGGTTTAATTACTGTTTTGGGAGCTCCTCCCCAGGATGAAATGCAATATGTTAATACTGACTGGCACAAGGCAAAGTAGATTTGTTTCAGTAACCTAGCATCAACTACGTGACGCAGCTTTTTAAACACATAAATAAGCTTTCTGACTCGCGCGCTGAGTAATTTTATATGGTATCTGAAGCTGAGGTTGCCGTCGAAGAGGATCCCTAAGTATTTTATTGTATTGACACGTTCTATTGGCTTACAAGTGCAGTGTATATCTAGAGAACATTGGTGAGGGACAATGTTGTAATTGCTCCCTGCCCGCGTTGAATTACGAATACTGAAAGTCAGATATTTCGTTTTATCAGTATTTAATGTTAAAAGATGAAGTCTGAGCCATTGGTTTACCATATTAAACCCATTTTGTGCAGCATTAAACGCCTCATCCCAGGTATTGGCAGAGAAAAGAAGAGCTGTGTCATCAGCGTATGATATGATGTCGCCTTTGGGAATGTTGATACTAGTCAGATCATTAATATAAATGAGAAAGAGAGTAGGCCCTAAAATGCTGCCCTGGGGAATGCCAAAAGACACCGGAAGATCACCGCTCACGTGACTCCCAACTCGAACACACTGCGTCCGACCAGCCAGATAGCTCTCGAGAAGTCGGAGTTGAGTTCCTCTCACACCAAGCTTTTCTAGCTTGGTAATCAAGATGGGAATAGAAACGGTGTCGAACGCTTTTTTCAGGTCCAGGAAGATAGACAAGCACTTGCGCCCCCTGTCCAGGTTAGTACTAACAAATTCAGTCAAGCAATAAACAGCATCATCGGTAGATCTATTTGCTCTAAAGCCAAACTGATTATTTGCAAGCAAATTATTTTTTTCCAGATACTTTGTGAGTCTATTGTTAATTATCTTTTCCAGTACTTTTGAGATAGCGGGTAATATCGAGATCGGACGATAATTGGAGATATCATTCCTCACACAATCCATCCATGTTTTCTTTGGCCTTCCTCTCCCTATTTCTATTCCTCACTCTTTTAGTCACATGCATTTCCTTCCAAAAATACGCATGTCACTAACTTTTATTACTAAGAGTTCAAAATTAGTAAAGTCAAAGTTAAAGTCAATTATTTCAGATATGCACATAAAAGGCACTTTTGGTACATTTAGCACTTTTGGCACTTTTAGCTTTTTGGCCACTTTTTTTTCTTTTTTTCTAGTCGACCCTTCCAAAAGTTTGTTTTCGTATGGAGAAGAAAGGGCAAGAAATTCCACCGTTACTCTTTTAAAATGTTAAACAAAACTGTAAACTGTATTAACTTTCGTACGATATTCAACAGGAGCTTATTTCGATTATGTTCGATACCTTTTACAATTATTTTTTTCTCATCTTCAACGTTAAAAAGTGCAGGACACCCAAACTCAAACTCAAACTCAAACTCAAAGCATTTATTTCAATTAAACCATTTACAGGCACTTTTGAATTGTCAAAGAGTCGGTCAGTTAGTCAGAAAGTTGAAGCTAATTGCCCATTCCAAAACGTAGATCTCTATGGAGAAGAACGGGCAAGAAACTCCAAGGACACTCTTTTAAATATAGATATTACAAAATTCTGGGTATATCATTCTTGTTGCTTCTATATGTGAGAACAATGTACAAAAAATAATCAAAAGCAATTGAAAATATAAGATTAAAAATAAGCCCTGGCAGATAAGAGATGACCAGTTTCAACTGACGGCGCCCGTTCACGAACATGACGCGTGGATCAGCACCATCCAGCTCAACCATTTTGTAGGGAACCGAATGATCCAACACACTCGCCACCATCAGCGAGACATTTAAGTGAGCATGACATATTCTCAACTGCCATGCTGTTTCAAGTCAACATACATCTTAATAAGTTAATAAACGGCTCCATGGTCTCACATTTACAAAAATAAAAATGCTTCTAAATTATACAAAACTATAGTTTGCAATGTATCTAAAAAAAATAAAAGATAAAAGAAATAAAAGTAAAAGCCACCTTGTATCTAAGTATACAGTTTCCCGTTATAAATAAATAGCCGTAAATAGATCTTCCGTATCCTCCTGCAAATCTATCTATAGAATTCCCTCTAGTATCCTATCTAAACCAGCTCAATACTATTACTGAGAGCCTTCGTTGCTAAGACCCAGTCAGCTGGAATGGTGGAACAACTCTATTGGAAACAATTACAAACGTTCTACAAAGGTTTGGATCTAGTTGTGATTTAGCTCCAACATCTGACGTGTCTGTTACCTCAGTATTAACGTCTATCATTTTAGAAATACCTATTTACACAGCATTCGCGATTTAGTTTCCAAAAGTGTACAAACATGTTTTTTTGATAATATTACTTTCAAACACACACATAAAGTTTAGTTTGTGCTACAACTTCAAACTATTTGATGTATTTTTTTTTAATTCTTCTTCTTCTTCTTTTCGTGTGGTTAGTGATTAACCTGGTGTCAGAGTTTTGAAGCCGCCCATGGTCTCTGGTTTGGCTTCACAGCCGTTGACAAATATCCCTCAGGCAAAAAAATTAAAAGATCATTAAAACGTCATTCTGAAATCAACGATGATTTCGTTGGTTTTCGTAAATTTGGTATGCATTTAAGTGAAAATAACATCAATTGGAATCGAGGTTTTGAATAGATATTATCTTTAGAATTGAATGTTTTAGGTTCATCACCAGTGATCGGAGTAGGTAGATTGATTTGGTGTCAATGAACCGGCACGTATATATTAAGGGCCCCATATACGGTACGATTCGTCTATACGATCGATCTGATGAAAATATTGACGATTTATCGCATCAAAAATGTCGCTCATACACGAAACGACTGGTCGTAACGATCGATCATCGATCATCATTACTCCATGTAGCCATTTTGTTTGTTTCGCTCATCGCGTGTTGGTAGGTACGAATTAGTAAGTACATTAACGCGCTAGCCAAGGCGTGCGATGCGTGCGGCGACTGGCGCCAGAGTGAAACAAAATCGAATCGTTGATCGTAAAGAGCCATACACTGTCGATTCATCGTTACGATATTCATGATTGCATGGGTTTTTGTTGCGATTTCCGACATCGCCTTCGATTAAGTAAATCGTTAACGATCTTGAAATACACCATCGATTCGTCGTTTCGATCGGTTTGACGCGACGGATAGTACAGATAAATCTTAACGTGTATGGGGCCCTTTAGTATGGATATGCCTCCGGGATTCAGGGATTTTGAAATTATTAAGATTTTTTAAAGGAATTTCAAATGTTGTAATGTGTAGAATAAATAATACATCAATATGAATAAGAAATGTTTAACCCTTTTGCTGTTATTGCATTAAATGCGAAAAAATATTAAGAAGTATAAAAATATATTTTTATTTATTTATTCAAGAATGTACTTACAAGAAATAACTACTAAATTAGTCATATTATGTAAGTTTCGAAGGGACGCAGAACAGTAAGATTCACTTTATTACTTGATAAATAAGAAAAAAATAATCTATTGCATTCTATAAATTTCTAATGTAGTAGTTTAAAAATCCTTACTTTTACAATACCTATTTGATTTAATCCCGTAAGTACCAAAATGAAATCCCGGAAAAAAGGCTTATCCATGTTATGATTTCTATGACTATTCATGATGCGAGTACGTAAAATCAATCTACCTACTCCGATCACTGCTCATAATAAACAAGAATAGTGCAAAGCAGTGCTGCTTGGCGGCAAAAAATCATAAGTTGGTAAAGGGGAACATGGAATCGTTTTTCAAAAAACGTTTTGATCTTGTTATGATGATCGCCTTTTTTACTCAATGACATTCTTTTAAAAACATAGTTGACATCATCATCTTTCAACAATAGGTTAGAACTGTGACCACCTGTGACCCACATCGAAATTGGTCGCAGTTGCTAGACTACGGCACATCACAAAAAGACGATCATTGAGTATAAAAAGATCGTTTTTTTTATACTCAATGATCGTCTTTTCGATCGATTCCATCCATTCCTAAATAATTCACATTTTGATGAGGAATCGATGTTCTCTACTACTACAACAGTATTATGACTGAAGAGAACTGTACTCGATACCAAAGTATTGATACTCATCATCTGCCAACTCTATTGGGGTCGGCTTCCAGTCTAACCAGATGCAGGTGAATACCAGTATTTTACATGGAGCGACTGCCTATCTGACCGCCACAACCCAGTTACTGAGTAATACATACCCCTTTGGTAAAACTGGTTGTCAGACTTTCGGGATCCTGATGACCTGTAACGACTGTCAAAGATCCACGAATGACAGCCGGGACCAACGGCTTAACGTGTTTTCCGAGGCACGGAGGGTATTTCAAGATGTTCACCCATTCACGGACCAACCGCGGCAAGCGTAGCTTAAACCTAATCGATCGACCCATGCAGCTGTTATTACTTAGCCACGAGCCCCGCCTAATAATAATTATAGTATCGATACACAAGTATCGATACTATAATTCCGATTATCGATACTCGTAACTTGATTCCTACTCAATAACCCTTTTTAAGGACATCAACAGGTGGCTACATACACGTTTCCAGTTCTGCCAGGCGAATGATGGATAGTTTACCGATCGATCGCTCATAGGGAATGATCTACGAGTGGTTATACGCAAACTAACGAGTGGATATCTTCATCCGATGGTAGCTCATAGCTCATACATAGTAATGAGATCGAGTTTAGAATGTAGATGGTAAAATAAAGAGTAAAGGAATAAAGATGTTTTGCAGTGTATGTTAGACTAGTAGCGCGCTGCGGTTTCACCCGCATAAGTTTCAATCCCGTGGGAATATCGGAATTAAAAGTATTCTATATCTTAGTCCAGGTTATAAAGTATCTGTTTGCCAAATTTCATCCAAATCCGTTCAGTAGTTTTTGCGTGCAAGAGTAACAAACATCCATCCATCCATAGATCCTTCCTCACAAACTTTCACGATTAAAATATTATATAGTAGGATAAGAGATGGGATATTCAGAAGGATATTAATTAGTCAGTTCATTTTGAGTGTAATTAAATTAGCTGTATTTATTTTATCGATACCCATCACATCGATGAAGTTTAGCTAGCTATTTTAATTTGACCCTGTATTATATGGGAATGGTTATGTCTTATTTTTGGTGATTTATGAATTGTGTAAGTACGCTCATAGTTTTTTTTTGCATTTTAAATTTATCCAATAAGTACCTGCTCTTATAAACAGCCTTTTAAATAATAATACAGCTTATTACTTCTACTACTCTGATTAGGGGTAAGGCGTATTTATCGTAACAAATAGAAATAACAGATATTTAAAATTAAAAATATATCATATCTGTTACTTAAAATAACAGACCCTCAAAGACTGTTATCGCGGCTGTCACAGTCAATTCGTTATAAAAATCCCCACACAAACTGTTACCATGGCTGTTACTTACTTACACACTCACACAAAGGAAGGAATATAGCAAGGTTAGCAATTTCTCTCTCTTCCTAATTAAAGAATGACCCTTGTTAAGAAGAGAAACACCTATTATTATTTACTTCGAATTATGTTTATTTCATTCCTAGTCAAAACTTCGGATACAATTTTCGACTTTAAATGAAATGAAATAAGGAAGATATTCACTTGAGATTAATACGCATTTTTCGTCCGTACAAAAATCTAAGGGGGCTCCTAAGCGCATGCATGGAGAGGGGCCAGTTCCCACTTCGTTGGAAGACGGGGAAACTGGTCCTCATCAGGAAGCCGGGGCGCCCAGCGGACTCTCCGTCCGCTTATCGGCCCATCGTGCTGCTCGACGAGGTGGGCAAGCTCTTTGAAAGAGTCATTGCAGACCGCCTCGTCGAGCGGCTGGTGCGGGTTGGGCCGGACCTGGCGGAGAGCCAGTTTGGCTTCCGCAGGGGGCGCTCTACGGTGGACGCCATCATGCGCGTGCGGGCCCTCACGACGGGGGATGCTGTGGCCCGGGGTGGGGTCGTCTTGGCGGTGTCTCTAGACATCGCCAATGCCTTCAACACCCTGCCCTGGAGTTGCATCAGGGAGGCACTCCGGTATCACCGGATGCCGACCTACCTCTGTCGTGTGGTCGAGGCCTATTTGACGGACAGGGCCGTCATCTACCCCGGTCACCAAGGAGAGTGGAACCGGCGAGAGATGTCGTGCGGTGTCCCACAGGGATCGGTCCTGGGGCCGCATCTGTGGGACATCGGATACGACTGGGTGCTGCGCGCCGACCTCCCTAGCGGCGTCAGCGTCGTTTGTTACGCTGACGACACGCTGGTCCTGGCGCAGGGGAGGTCGTACCAGGCGGCGGCTGACTTAGCGACACGCGGGGTTGCGACAATCGTCGACAGGATCCGGCAGTTGGGACTCGAGGTGGCCCTGCACAAGTCCGAGGCCATGGGTTTTCATGGACCTCGGAATGCGCCACCGTCGGGTTCCCAGGTGATGGCGGGAGGGGTTCATATCGACGTCGAGTCGACGATGAAGTATCTGGGACTTGTCCTCGACAGCCGGTGGAACTTCGTCGAACATTTCCGACGTTTGGCTCCCAGACTGGAGCGGGCCGGGGCTGCGTTGAAGCGGCTCCTGCCCAATCTAGGGGATCCAAACGCCTCCTACCGGAGGCTCTACGCGGGGGTCGTGCGGTCCATGGCCCTTTACGGGGCGCCGGTGTGGGCGCGTTCAATAAGGCTGCGGCCAGCCCGCCGTTTGAACGCGTCCCAGAGGGTCATGGCCATCCGGCTGGCCCGAGGATACCGCACGGTCTCCTGCGAGGCGGCGAGCCTCCTTGCCGGATTACCGCCATGGGATCTGGAGGCAAAGGTCCTCGCGCACATTTGGGAGTGGCGCGAGGAGGCGAAACGCCGGGGCTTAACTCCGCTGCCGCGAGAAATCGCGGCACAGCGGACGGAGCTCCGGCGGGATCTCATGGCGTCATGGAGAGTGCGATTGTCGCAACCCAGCGCTGGGCACGCCACACTTGCGGCGATAAGACCCCTCTTTGAGGAGTGGCTAGAGAGGCGCCACGGCGTCCTCACCTTCCGCCTGACGCAGGTCCTCACCGGACACGGCTGTTTCGGGAGGTTCCTGCACAGGATAAGGCGGGAGGAAACGCCCGGGTGTCACCATTGTGTGGATCGCCCGGAGGACACGGTGGAGCATACGGTGGAGGTCTGCCCAGCTTGGGCGGAGCATCGCCGTGTCCTCGTGGAGGCGCTCGGCGGCGGTGATCTCTCGCGTCCGGCCCTGGTTCAGGCCATGGTACGGAGCGAGAGGAAATGGGAGGCCGTCACCTCCTTCTGCGAAGCGGTAATGCTCGCAAAGGAGGAGGCGGAACGCGTGAGGGAGAGGCAAATTTCGCGCCCTCACGCCCCTAACCGCCGCAGGAGGAGACGCCCAGGGCGTCGGGAATCGCGGGGCGATTTCCGGCCACCGTAGGCGCGGGCTTGCGGGCGGTGAGCAATGGGTGGCTCACCGTCCGATAAGGACCAGGCCCGGGTCGACGGCGCGTTGTGTTCCACGCGCGCCTCAAAGAGATGTCAGCAGAATTGAAGGGGTCCACTAGGGCCGATGCCTGCCGGGGTTGCGAAGAAAACCGAAAGGGAGATCGTGGCCCCCGGCGACAGGGCAACCGAAGGAACACGGGTGGGTTTTAGTCAGTAAGAGTCTGACACGCCCTCCCGCTCCGCCCAGAGCGGGAGAAGTTATTTGATGATTTCCCACCCTCAAAAAAAAAAAAAAAAAAAGGCTGTTATTTAGTAACAGATATTTGTATCTGTTATTTTTGTGTAACAGTAACCGTGATAACAGATATCGTGTGATCTATTACATTCCATCTATCTAATAGAGAACCAAAGTTGTCGACATAGCTCACAGAATAAACAAGATGAAGTGGCAATGGGCCGGCCATATTAGCTGTAGACCCGATGGCCGTTGGAGTACACGTATTCTTGAGTGGAGACCGCGAATCTGCAAACGTAAGGTAGGATGAGCTGAGGCTAGGTGGAGCGACGATCTTCGCAGGGTAGCTGGTAGCAGCTGGATGAGAGTTGCCGAGAATCGAGCCGAATGGCGTGCAATTGGAGAGGCCTATGTCCAGCAGTGGACTGCTGTAGGCTGATGGTAATGAGGACTTATTCCAATATCTAAGTTTTAATTAACTTAAAATTGTACCTTAATTAATGCGTTTCTTTATAATAATGTAAGGTACGCTAGTTATTTACTAGGCACAACCAGGAAACGTCAGTTAGGAAAATGGATCACTGCCATGCGTTTTATAAAGCTTAAGTACTAAATAACTTGACATTTCATGCATAAATAAGTGCCAGCTAGTAATTATTTTGTCTAACTAGGCAAAGGCCACTTCTCATACAGAAAAAGAACGAGCATTTTGAATTTTTTTCACCGAGAGTCAAGAAGATATTAGTATTTGACAGGCTTCAATCTTGTTTCCCTAAATCCCAAAGGAACCTACTCCCGAATTCTCAGAGGGCATTTAGCTGTGGAGTTCTTGAAAGACTGTCACAATGACATTCACTTAAAAAAAATAGAGTCCATTCGAAAATGTAATTTTAATTTATCAGCTAAAGACGAAAACTAAATTCGGCCTGATTTGCATTTTCAGCCGAAAACCGAAAATGAAAATAGTATTTTTTTTTTTTTTGACAATGGGTTTTTCTTTCGTGAAAGTAAAAGAAATACAATGTCTGTCTTTGGTACCACTAATATTTAAAACAGTTTAAAGCACACGAAACTTTATTCTATTCTTAAAGCATTTTTTATCTGCATTATCACTTATTGTGCTTTTAGTTGTTGTAACTATCGATTTTTCTCGGAATATGAATATCCTTTCAGCTGGTAAACCGGATATGTCCAAACGGTCAAGTTTGCGAACTACCTTGACCAGGCCCTGCCCCTTTTGAGAATCATTCGGAACCATTTGCGTTTAAACCCCAATTTCTCGCTATTTTACTATGAAACCCATATAAAACTGTAACTTATTCGTAATCTGCATAAAATTTCCTATTGCTTCTAAGACTTATAAGAATTTGGTGAACAAAAAAAAAAACGAGCAACAAAAAAGTTTTGTTATTTCCACCCATTTTTTTTTTCATTCAATAACATAAATATCAAAATTCTGCATATTTACTTACCTGGCCGATATGGTTGTACGACGATTACCAGTTGAGAGGATGTAATATTTTAAATAAAAACATTTTTTTTCTAAAATTGTCGAATTTGAATATTTTGGCCGAAAAACAAAAACGAAATTTCGTCGGAGTCAAATAGAGTTGCGCTTTGCTACCCATAAAATATAAAATATGACAAAACACAGCCACTTTACGTTCTCATTCCGCGATCGTCAATCGTTGTCGTGTGTGGCACTTTTTGCACTCAGCTGCATTTCACGGATAACTGTACCAAAGTCACAAGACAGATAGGTACAGAAAGTAGGCTTCATAGAACGAACGAAAACGTACGCACACAGAGACACGCCGGGGCTCGGAAACGATATTTAAAATAACGTTTTTAAAACGTTTCTAACAGTTCTCGATCTTCTTTGTACCTACAACATTTTGTCCGAAACGAAAACGAAATGAGAACGTTTTCAAAAACCGGTTTATTCCGCAGGACACAGCCGCGCACGGGGCGTGCGCCGATAAGCATTAATTTGTTTATATAAATGTACCTTATCTTTTTTTATTACATCATTGATTCCAATGCGCTTGCCGCTTAAGTATTGATTAGGGTTGCGTTGTGAGTTTTCTATCGATCAACCCAAAAATGAAAAAAAAGCGGTAAAAAAAAAAAACGTTTTACTAACCGAGAACGATTTTAATTTTGTTCTTCTTCAAAAACGTTTATATAACGTTCCGTTTGAACGTAACTGAAACAAATCGTTTCTTAGGTTTGTACTCATGACTGGCATTCATTTGACATAAGCAGACACCGAATCCGTCTGCATTAGGGAAGGTACGTATTTACGCGACCAGGTTTTTACACCAGGTATTTGTTTCCAAGTACGTACACCAGGTACCGCCCCGAAATACTTGCAAGGCTTCAAAGTATTTTATACGGCTACTCGGACTCGCTCCGTCGGGGCTCGACGCTCGGTGTTTACTAACTTCATAGTCTACGTAGGTACTCAATCCAATCAGATCTTCAATAGGTCCATAACCGCGATAGTTTTCGCAAATGCGATCATGCTCCTTATCTGTAAGAATCTACGGAACAGTTTCGTATGCAAGTATTTCTAAATGGTGTGTCTTTGCAAGTATTTATTTGTAAACGCAATTTTGCTTCTTATTTATAAGAAGTCACGGTTCAATTTCCCATGCAAGTATTTTTTATTCCAACAGGGCTTAGATGGTAATAAAAGTAAAAACTAGGTATTTATTTGTAAACGCAATTGTGCTCCTTACTTATACGAAGTTACGGGTCAATTTCCTATGCAGATAGAAAATACTTGAAAGTATCCCGAGCCCTGGTTTTAGGACCTGGTTTCTGAACGTAGACGCACTTGGAAGCCCTGGTACTCGATTTTGCAAGTACGACCCATGTCTAGTCTGCATATTATATTATTTGTCTACCATGAACGGACCGCACCGTGAACGGGACGTCAACGAGAAACGAGACTACGCGACCAGAGTATAAGTACTGTCACTACTTCGGCGTCGTCATCTCCTTCTGGTTAACGTCCCGTTCACGATACGGTGGACAAACAGCCTGAAAGTGTGACGGAGACGGACGTATCGCGACCGGTTTTTCTTTCTAATAAGGTTAATTTTTAGGAGGATAACTTGCTAGATGAGATTACATTTGTCTGAATTCAGTAACTTAGCCATAGACAACGCCTTAGGCACGTACGAGTCTATCGTATGGCACGTTGTATAGAGCTGTCCTTCTGTACCTATTTATTTAGTGCTAAAGTCGAGCGAGCGGTGCAGCAAGGGGGAAGAGGGAGGAGCGGCCAGCGCCTAATTAGCTCTAAAAATAACTCCAGAATAACTTTGTCTTGTTCAGGTTCAGGCGGTGGTATTTTTGTAGGATGTCGGTTAAACGTGGAGGGTGGTTACTGTGTATGATAAATGGACTTTTTTTAGTAATGATCAAACAGTATGTGAACACACAGATACATTTTAAATTAAACTACAAATTGGTTGATTCTCTTGTGAAATAGGTATACTCACTGGAGGACGAAGGGGGGGGAGGTGCTGGGCGGTTATTCGTCCCTGGCCCCCGGTTCTAGGTGGCCCCAAATCTTAAATATTTTTTAATCAAATCCCAAACAAGGTCAAAATATACCTATTTAGTTATGCTAAATTCTTCGAGCTCGCTCCGCTCGCTCTTACATTCTCTTATTCGTCAAACGACCCAATGAACCATCATCTTTGGCTAGCCAAGACTTATTATTTCAAGCCAACACCCAAGGTGTGTGCGGCCCATTTAGTGGCGCATACAAAAGTCCTGCCAGATGCGATGCCCATGAGGAGGTATAGTATAATTACGCGCGTTATACTTGATGTTGTTTATCATTATTATTTTTTTGCAAAATGCTACTAGTTCAATTGAGAAGACTGGGGAGCCTAAATTTGTTTTGCTGCTCCGGGCCGGTGCGTCAGGCGTAGTCCGCTACGGGTATTCTTCAATAGTGCAAAGGGCGGGGGTTCAAAGGCCTTAATTCCTCCTACGCTGATATCGGTCGCGTGCGTCGGTCGCGCGTGCGTATATACATTGTGTTCTATATAGCACCATATTGCGACGCTGACGTCAGCGGCGTACGTACGTACGTTGCGTACGCGACCGACATTAGCGTAAGAGGAATCCAGGCCTAACTCACGCACTCTGGCTTGTCAATCCAACGTCTTGCCGTTGATCGTTTCAAACTAACATAACAATCAGTATCTATATCTACACTATATCTATGTATATCTAAACATAGTACAGCGGGGTAATTGCGTAACACACTTACAGTAGCAATGGCTTTCACATTGACATTTCAACAACATTCATTGCGTTATCAACGTTGTTGAGCAGACAAATTTTTCGAACGTATGAAGCAATGGATTAGCAATATCCTTCAATTTTTTTCAGATTGTGATTAAAAGCGTATAACGCAATTAGGGTGCAGGTCAAAGTCGCTTTTCCAGTCAGTCTGTTTTACCACTTAGATCTTCTAAACTTTACAATGGATTTTGATGCAAGTTTTCACCATCATTTAGACTATTTATTCTGGAAGGTTTCTGTGTCTAACAAATTCATATTAAACATATATATAATGAAGAAATCTCGATGTCTTGTCAAGCCATAACGTATCGTGCGAAGCAGGGGCGGCTCTCTAGTGACAATAAAAACAAAAACGGCATGAAAACTACATCAACAATGAAAACTTCACTTGCTTGCAAAATTTCCGATCGATCCATCAAGTTAAGCTACGCTTGTCGGGGTTGGTCCGTGAATGGGTGACCATCTTTACTTATGTAAAGAGATTTCTCCGTGCCTCGGAAAGCAGGTTAAGCCGTTGGTCCCAGCTGTCATTCGCGGTTCTTTGACCGTCGTTACGGGTCGTCAGAAGCCCGAAAGTCTGACAAACCAGTCTTACCAAGGGGTATCGTAATACCCAGTTACTGGGTTGTGGTGGTCAGATAGGCAGTCGTTCCATGTAAAATAACGGTATTCAGCTGCATCCGGTTAGACTGGAAGCCGAACCTAATATAGTTGGGAAAAGGTTTGATAGATTGATTCCGAAATAATCTCAATGTGTTTGTTGCTATTTCAGCACAAAAGGTTATTTTAAGTTAAGTTTAACTAATAAAATAACAATAAAAAATCTATAAAACGTCAATCGAGACGGTAATTTTATTCGATACTCGTATAATAAACGCAGCGACGATCTTTCGTCTGATTTGAATCTAATTTGGTTCCCCGCTCCGCTCTATGTCTGTATAGGATGATTTGATGTTAAGGTGTTTCATATGAACTTAACGTTTAGAATCTTTTATTAACTTTTTTTTTAATTTCATGCGTTTTATTAGGCGCAAATAATGTTTTATATTTTTCTTTCTTTACATTAATCTAGCCTGCTCGAGTGTAATTAATGCATATCTACGTTCAGCGCAGGTTGACAACTCCGCTACCCTACCAAGATTCTGGCTAACTGCTATTTTTAGTACTCAATCTGCCTAAACTTTTGCCAATTATGTTGGGGTCAGCTTCCAGTCTTACCGGATACAGCTGGATACCAGTATTTTACATGGAGCGACTGCCTATCTGACCTCCACAACCCAGGTACTGGGTAATACGATACCCATTGGTTAGACTGGTTGTCAGACTTTCGGGCTTCTGATAACCCGTAACGACTGTCAAAGATATATGAATGACAGCCGGGACCAACGGCTTAAAACGTGCTTTCCGAGGCACGGAGGAGTCTCGGTATTTAAAGATGGTCACCCATCCACGGATCGACCGCGGCAAGTGTAGCTTAACCTGATGGGTTGATCCGTGCAGCTGTTATTACTTAGCCACGAGCTCCTGACCTGCAATTTTTAGTACTATAACATATTATTTAAACAAGAGGTTCGTCAATAATGAGAGCAGAAATAGTAACCCTTAAAGTGCGTTTGTCTGAGCTACAGTAAGTATTTTAGCATAACATTGCCTGAAAATAATAGCTACCTGTATTATCCCAAAGCTGCTGAATGAACCACTACATTGCTTTAAAATATTGAGCTTTATTAAAAATTAATCCCTACAAAAAAAAGGAGGAATCGCTACGCGAACAGAAAGTTAAAAAAAATAAAAAAAATCCAAATAATATTTAACTCCATTTTCACTGAAATAAAAAACATCTGAATGGGTGTTATCTTACGTGATCGAAAAGCAAAATCTATTTTACTGTACAAAAAGTGAAACATGTATTTTGTACTAAATGAAACCTGCGGGGAAATTGCAAACACTTACAGTAGTGTTAGGTTTCAATTTATTATAATATATACATAATTGTTAGATATTGTACTGGCAACACCGAAAGGTTCGCTGTCAGAATGGTAGAACAACGGCCTCTTCTGGGTCGGGCGCTCGTGACGGTAAGACGTGTTTAGTGGCTGTGTCGGTAAAAAGATAAATTGGCATGGTATCGGTTGGAGATCTATTAGTTTTTTGGTAAATATTAGAATACTAATTAAATGGTGATATTATGTGGGGAATAGGAGATGGTGTAGAATATTGAATTTGATGTTGGCAAAGAAATATAAATGAATGACAAAATATCTTGGTGTTTCATATTATTTTCCTTATCCCTGAAATATTTTAGTTTTAGATTATGGTATTGGGGTAACGACTTTAAAATTCATTTGGAGATTAGAATCTATTTTGAGGTTAAATAATTATATTCGGAATTAAATTCGTTATTTTAGAGTCAGGATGGTTCTTATTATATTAGCAATGACTTTCATGTTTACAGTTCAATTACTTTCATTTGCGTTATTTACGTTGTTGGGCAGATAAATTTTTCGAACATATGAAGCAATGGATTAGCAATATCCTTCAAAATCATTTAGATTGTGATTGAAAGTGTATTACGCAATTAAGGTGCTGGTACGGACATAAATTAATGGCAGTATAGCAGAACTTATACATAAAATAATTAATCAGTAAAACAGTCGAATTTCATTAAAAATTGCCCCAAATGTTGTGGCTGGCCTCAACGATGCAGCTGAAAAATTCACAATGGACGAACATTCAGCTTTATATTGCCAGTGTTTTTACATTTTATGTGCTCTCGTGTCAAACATGGAATAGCTATCCACTATTTTTTTCATTAAATAAAATACAGGTATGAATACAGTGTTTGTAGTTTGGTAAGGGTTTTTAACTGCGTTGGTACTTTCCGGAAAAACCTATTGAGGTTTTTGTGATGTTTCTGTTTATATTTTGTTTTTTTCCTTAATTAATAAACAATTTAAAAAAATACATATTGAATTTATATACAAACCACCCTTCAAATCTTTTCACACGAATTCTGTGAGGCTGCTAAAAATTGTATCTATGATCACACAATAATATATAATGAAATAGACGTTTTGCTAGAGTATCGTTTTGCTATTAAGACCATTTGATTTTTGGCCTTTGATACAGAAGCGATAACTCGCTCTCATATCTACTAAGTATTCTCCTTCAAAGTCAAAGTCAAATAATTTATTTCAAATAGGCCCATGTATGGCACTTTTGAACGTCGAAATTTACAAAATAATATAATTGATTCTAGTCGCCCCTTCCAAAAGGTAGTTTTCGTATAGAGAAGAATGGGCAAGAAACTCCACCGTTACTCTTTCAAAATGTTTACAATAATTTTTATAAGTACTTACATTAATTAAATAATTACATGTGAAGACGATGCACCTAGAGTAAATTTAATATACCACAATAGGTAAAAATAATTAAAAATGAAGCAACGACAAGTAATTTAATTATGTGATAGATACATGGTGCTCACGCATGAGCTTCGCTAGATCAAACGTTAAGAAAACCAAAATCATTCCTCCTATCACTGTCAGACTTACCGGGTATTTCTGCCCCAGAAAAACCCGATCCTTATAAAAACAGCGCATCGGAGTTTTAGCACATTTTACTCTGTGGCTTTAGTCTGGAAATGCCTTTCTAGACACAGACAGATGAAGCTAGGATCGATCAAATAACAAGCTGTAACGTGAGCGTCGCTAGATATCAGCTGTACTTATCATAGTACTGTCAGTTCACTGTTTATTTCTAGGTATGTTTGATATATGTATGTAAGTTGTCTTGTGTAGACTTTTATTTTATTTTATGCAACTGACTACACTTTACGATATTAAAATACAGGTATTATCGAGACAGACTGACAATAATTTAACTTCTTTTCAGAACCTCTATGTTCGAGACACAGTGAGGTTACGGAATATAAAGAATGGTCCCATTTATACAGGTATATCTGCAGATTGACCGCGCCAGCACAAATCAATCGATCTGTGTTTTGAGTTTCTTCAGGAATAAAATGATGGTGTGGATATATTTAGTAACCTGTTCCGCTTAGCTATTTCAGCGCGATAAGGGGCGAACAATCGCAGTAAAGGTGACCTTGGCATACTTGGCTTTACTGCGATTGTTCGCCCCTTATCGCCCTGATAACGGTCCGAGCCGAGGTGGGGCGAGCAGTATCACAGATAATATACTAGTACAGATACCCAATCCCATACAAAGAAATGATACCTCCCTAAGTCTGGCTATTGAGCTGGCTATTTTTCTTCCTCCATTTTTTTAACAGATGGCAGCATCAGCGACTCACAAATTGCCAGAGACTGTAGTTTTATAACGCCATCTAGAAGTCGACTTAGATACTTATGGCATTCACACATCGCACGGTACGTTCAAGGACAAGTATAATAACAATACAACAAACATATCTCGAGTTGGCGGGATAGTTTCATTTTTGTGAGTGAGCTAGCAATTTTCACGCGGCAGTGAATGCCTCTTTATGATTTTTTTTGTATTTCAATGCTAAATCTAGATTTTCATCTCCTCGTTACCAAATCTACTATTGCTAATACCCTAAAACTGAAATCACGCGTTCTTCGTCCGAACTTATTTTGACAGTAAGCCCACGTTCGCACTGATGTAATAAAATTGTGGCGATTATTTTTCGTGCACTTGATTTTTAACGCTTTGCCGACATGCCGAGAGTTGAAAATCCAAGTGTGTTTTTTCAACGCGCTGGGACGAGAGTGCGTCCCAGCGCGTTGGATTCTCAACGCTCGGTTTAACACCGAGAGTTGAAAATCCAGTGCGCGATAAAATCCCGCCGCGATTTAATTACGTCCGTGCGCACGACGACTTAATGTTTTTAAAAATATCAAATAGAACCGGCCAAGTACGTGTTGGACCACGCATAATGAAGGGTTCCGTAGTTGGTAAGTTGGTATCCCAAGAACAAACTTAACTTCGTAGTTGAAAAACATGTTCTCCCATACAGAATGTATGGAAGAACATGTTTTTGCAACCGCAAATTTAAGTTGGTTGATTATTACTCGTTAACTTATAGAGCCTACTTAGCTGTGATAGAGAGTTTTCCTTTTAATTTCGTTATAAATACTCCTGTGATCTTTTATCACATAAACCAACCATTTAGCTGGCGGGGGGACACTTGACTGTAATAAAAATTAGCTTTTTAAAGCTTAATGGTGCCGATTCTCTTGTACACCGAACTAAACTAACTAAACTATCACAAAAAATCCTTGCTTTTGGCTATGAGAATCTTAAACTATTCTGCAAAAAATCCTAAATTTAAAAATAATTTTCACACAACCAAAATCGAATTTGACAATCGCGATTCCACGTCTAACCTAACCCGTGAATTTTTTTAGAGCCGTATGCGCGCAGGCAGGGCAGCCTCGACGTGTTTTTTTTTTCACTTTTTGTATGGAAAATATGAAAAATTATTACCAAAATGTTGAGTTTAATGCTTTCATAGAGGGGGTCGAAATTTTCATTATTTTTTCGATAGGACACACCATTTTCGAGAAATTAGTAAAAGAACAGAAAATAAATATTTTTGGTACCTGAAGAATTCACACCAACATCTAAAATGTTGCTGACAACTTATTTTATTCTACACCTTTTTAATCGCGATTAAAAATAGTCAAATTTATAGTTAGACAATCAAAATTTTAGGTGAAAAACGTCAAATTCAGAATAGCAAAATTGCCATTTTCACTAAATTAATAACTCGGTGCCATCTTAGTACTGTCACAGATAATATAGGTACTGTCAAACTAAAATATAGTTTTGTGTCACTTTAGTATAGATACGGAACCCTTCGTCCGCGAGTCCAACTCGCACTTCGCCGGTTTTTTATAGTTTTAGAAAGGTATTGGTAAAATAAAAAAATATATAATTAAGAAGGTAGGTATTTGCCAAAAACAAGTTAATAGATTTCTTTCAATTCCTTTATTTCTTTGTAAAGTAGGTACTAAATTATAAAAATATGTTGTTTGATTTTCCTACTAAACGTTTATACAGTATGTGATGACAAATTGAGTAAAACGCCATCTATTGCAAAGAGCTCATGATTAACTTTATCATTCTATGGGTTCGAATTCAAGTAAAAGGTTTCGCTTATCATTTTTGTTGGAAATACGTGATTTATGAGTTTAAATGGATAAATCAGCATTAAACAAGGAAGTTTTGATTTTTACTAATCTTACTTCAGCCAAATTCAGACGTTTATCAGTTTTTAGTGATTGTTAATTTCATAATTGTTGCCTATGCTGCCATCTATGAATTTTTTTCAAGACTAATTTTAATTTGTTCGAGTTGAGACCCCATGGCAGTATATAAATGGTTGGACGGGTGATAAGGCTCAGTGTGCGCTCAGTGCTTGGTGTGGCAACACGCCGTGTTCGAGTTCGCGACAAGTCAATCGTCATCCTGAGGATGCCTCGTTAAGGGGTGAAACGTGTCGATTTTTTTCAGGGTCTTTTTAAAACTCTTTAGAAATAGCTAAGCGGAACAGGTTACTAAATATATCCACATCATCGTTTTATAATGGATTTCCGCAAGGTCACGCCTGAATCAATTAACTTTCTTTAGGAGAATGTTTACCCCCCAATTTTTTAATGCAAAAACAAAAATGCCTTATGTATTATTTTATTTGGGGTTACAGTTGTCCTAACATATTTATTTAGTTTGTTTTTAGGTACTATTTTAATTAAATGAATAAAGTAATCTCAAAACAGTTTTAAGCTTCACATAAAAGAACACTACTCAAAGCTCCAAAATTAAAACATAATCCACAGCTCAAACTTAGTTCTGAACTAATCTTCAGATTAATACGTGCGAAGCCTTAACAAAAACACGCGGGCATTTCTATTTAACTGAAAGCCCAATATGATCCATTAGTAATAACTTCATATTCTTAACGAAAGACCGAGAGTCCCATTGTCTGACCGCGTTCACCCCAAAATGACTTTTGTTATCGCGAAAAAAAAACCTCCCAAGGCAAGTACGAGTCGGACTCAGACAAGAAGGGTTCCGTACCACTGTACAATATTTACCCATCCATGTACCAACCCCGGCAAGATGGATCGACCTCTGCGGCTGTTATTACTTAGCGAGCTCCTCAAAATCCGGCTGGTAGCTAGGTATACTTTGATATTTTAATCTAGACTCAGGTCTTGTCTACATTTTAATACGATCACTTGAAAAAGCAATTTTCACCCTCCGACTTAATTCTAAAGATTATATTTAGAAATATTTTAAAAAATTAAAACAAGTCGTGCGTCGTCGCGTCGTCGAACCTCTACCATATTTAAAATCGGTCAAAAGTACAGAGTTATTTTTATAGTTTTGAAAGTCATTTTTTATGGAATATTTACTGACCCATCTAAATTCAAAAGTTCAGTGCTTCGTAGAATGCTAACTTAATATTATAAATTCGTAAGTGAGTTTGTTTGTTGGTTTGTTTGTTGCGCTTTCATGCTAAAACAGCTAAACGGATTTGGATGAAATTTGGCACATGGGTAGACCATGACCTGGGTTAGGCTACAAAATACTTTTTATTCCGATATTCTTACGGAATCGAGATTTATACAGGTAAAACCGCGGGGCGCTGCTAGTTTTTTAAATAATGATTAAAAACCTAGATTCCAATAACACTTTTAATATGCGATTAAAAGTCTGTCTCGTTGGTCTAGTGGCCGCAATCGATACTTCTGAGCATGAGATCCTGGGTTCGATTCCCGGATCGGGCCAAGTGTTAATGGGGTTATTCCATCACGAATTTCTCAGCAGCAGCCCGGAGACTGTATTTATGCCTGGTTGATGGCAATAGGCTCGCTCCCTATTACATGGGACTTAAACATAACTGGTGAAATGTGGGTGTAGGTACTATAGATACACCTCTGCCTAATCCTTCGTTATGTAAAAGGCCTGTGACATACAGACGAACAAGTAAAAACTGTTACCGTTCTTATTTAACCACGGAACCCTAAAAAAGAAGCTTTTCTTTCTTTTTTCTTCTAAAAGGAATCCTATCGGGCACTTTCTCTTCATTCATTTTGTCAGAACCAGCAATTTTGTCCAGGAGACATCGTTTTGACCCAGTGTGCAATTACAGCTTCAATGGGGAGACGTAAATCAGAGTGTGTGCAACCTTTCGTAGCGTTTATGAAGTTTTCTTGCACACTGTGTAATGTAGATTGGGGATTGAAAAAGAAAGTTTTTGGTCTGTCTGATTCGGTGCATACGATGTATCTTTCACTTGCAACTTCATTTGTAAATGAAATCTTTTACAGTCTGCAAAATACGAGAGTAACTATTTCTGCCACTAATTTTTGTTTGCTGTTTATTTTGGTTTGTAAGGGTCAGTGTATACCTTTATTATTATTTTTTTTTTTTTGGTGGAAAATCATCAAATAACTTCTCCCACTCTGGGCGGAACGGGAGGGCGTGTCAGACTCTTACTGACTAAAACCCACCCGTGTTCCTTCGGTTGCCCTGTTGCCGGGGGCCACGATCTCCCTTTCGGTTTTCTTCGCAACCCCGGCAGGCATCGGCCCTAGTGGACCCCTTCAATTCTGCTGACATCTCTTTGAGGCGCGCGTGGAACACAACGTGCCGTTGACCCGAGCCTGGTCCTTATCGGACGGTGAGCCACCCATTGCTCACCGTCCGCAAGCCCGCGCCTACGGTGGCCGGAAATCGCCTCGCGATTCCCGCCGCCCTGGGCGTCTCCTCCTGCGGCGGTTAGGGGCGTGAGGGCGCGAAATTTGCCTCTCCCTCACGCGTTCCGCCTCCTCCTTCGCGAGCATTACCGCTTCGCAGAAGGAGGTGGCGGCCTCCCATTTCCTCTCGCTCCGTACCATGGCCCGAACCAGGGCCAGACGCGAGAGATCACCGCCGCCGTATGCCTCCACGAGGACACGGCGATGCTCCGCCCAAGCTGGGCAGACCTCCACCGTATGCTCCACCGTGTATCAGTGTATACCTACGAGTTAATTTCAATTCTTTATTAGTGGCTTTTGTGCACATGATAATTATTCAGATTTATTACAGTTGTAATTAATAGTAATAATGTAATTGCGTTAAATAAAAGAGGTTTTTTTTTTTATTAATTTATATATCTTTTGTATAGATTCTTTTCTATTTTGTGAATGTGAGAACACTGTAGGCTTAGTGGACTGTAGATTTGTTGACCATTTTCTATTTTCTTAAGTACCTGGTACTTATTAAAAGACCTACACTGTCCTCCCATACCTAGTCACACTATTATTTGAAAGAATTGTAAATGCCAATTATTTTTAAAAGAAAGAAAGAAATATGCATTTATTGGCATTACGGCAAAGACAATACACCTTATAACTATAAAAAAACAGAAAACAATGATTGTAAATGCCAAAAGGGCCTCAGCTCAGCATATTGTCAAATGACAACACAAAGTGTACCACCTGACGCTGATTTTCAGCTGCAACCCACGAGTGCCATTCGCAAGAGTGTGTGTCCGGTTTAATAAATTAGGTATCAGAATAAATAATGTAATAAAATATAGGATAATATAAAGTATATACTGTAGTAATATACATGAGTGTGTTTGTTGTACTATGAATCATAATAACTACAAATAATAAATCTATCATCTTTTTATAGAAAGAAAGTAGGTAGGACCTTCAAGGAAAAATCGTTTGACTGCGTTGTTCTTCTAAAACTTTGAAATGGAACGGATTTTGATGCGGTTCTTATATCTGGTTCTTATATAGCGTTGACGTTATGACGTCGACTGGACTTATTGGGACATTACCTAAAACTAAAACGAACACAGGCATTCTGGATAAGTTTAATTACACGCTCTAAAATTGTTCTCTTGGTTACAATTTATTGGTCTCAATAAATTATTAAATTGTTTTTATATGGCAGATATGTCGGCTCGAACATTTTTAGCCTCCTTTTGATGCATTAATAAAAATTCTCTTAATTTAAATTTGAAAGTCGAGTAACTGAAAAGAGTAACCGTGGAGTTTCTTGCCGGCTCTTCTCCATAGGAAACGACCAATTGGAACCGAGCACCTAGCTTCTGACGTTTCATAAGTGCACATGTAGGTTTATGTGAAATAAAAATATTTTTGAATTTGAATTTGAATTTAAGTGAGATATTTTTCAGCTTTTTTTCTGGGTGACATAAACATAAAATCACGCCGTCTGCCTGATGGGGGTAGACAGAAACAATAGAAAGAAAGAAAGAAAATTGCGTTTATTGGCATTACAACACAAAAATAAAACTATAAAACAATGATTATAATGCCAAAAGGGCCTCAGCTCAGCATAATTTCAGATGATAACAGAAAGTTTTTTTTTTTTTTTGGTGGGAAATCATCAAATAACTTCTCCCGCTCTGGGCGGAGCGGGAGGGCGTGTCAGACTCTTACTGACTAAAACCCACCCGTGTTCCTTCGGTTGCCCTGTTGCCGGGGGCCACGATCTCCCTTTCGGTTTTCTTCGCAACCCCGGCAGGCATCGGCCCTAGTGGACCCCTTCAAATCTGCTGACATCTCTTTGAGGCGCGCGTGGAACACAGCGCGCCGTCGACCCGGGCCTGGTCCTTATCGGACGGTGAGCCACCCATTGCTCACCGCCCGCAAGCCCGCGCCTACGGTGGCCGGAAATCGCCCCGCGATTCCCGACGCCCTGGGCGAGACCCTCCTGCGGCGGTAAAGTGTACCACCTGGCGCTGATTTTCAGCTGCAACCCACGAGAACGAACCACGAACGAACGAGATAATTTTTTTTTAGATTGGGCATCTCGTAGTTGACCTCTGAGATCATGACTACTTAACCGGGCTTTCCTATGGGTGCCTTAAGCTACTACAATTAAAACCTCTAGCCAAGGGTTATTCAACGAACGAGATGGAACGCTATCTGCTACGCTCTCTACATAATCCGTTTTGCTTGGTTAACGTTCATACATCTGGTCATACACGCACGCCGGTTGAGTACTACGCACCTGACCTTGCTGAAGAACTACAACATCGTGGTTTCTGGGTGACAGGCTAATTATTTAATGACTTTTACTAGATCAAAGTTACCCCATACGACAAAAACGTCAGTATTTATTTTCTCACTGACAGATTTTGATTTTTTAATTGAATTGGCATTGTTATGGGGCTTTTTGATCACGCAATAAAATCGGGGGTATCAAAGTAACCCCATTTTACCTATAACTTTGATCAGCCAGTTTTTATTCTTTTTCTCAATTTCTAGCCATATTTTTTCATTTATTTACTTATGATTACAGGAATCGAGAGAAATAAAAAAACCGATTATTCGATATTTTTTGTATTTATTTATATCCTAATTTAAAAGATATGAATTTTCAAAGTTCAATATTGATCAAAGTAACCCCCGGTTTACGGTACCTCGGTAGACATTACAGCATACTATCAGACGAATATCATAGAGTTGTTTCTTTTATTACCTCTGGGGCCTAAGTCTACTAATTTCCAAACGTTGCAATATTGTCTCGCCATTACGAGATTTTGACAGATTTGCCAAAAAAAAATCTGTTAAATAATCTGTATGCACAGACCCAATAACATTTGTAAATTAGTAGATTTTCCAAGTACTTCCGTTTTGCCCCACCAAGCCGCCCCACTGGTGGGGCATAATGGAATGCCTAAAATTTTGCAGTGGAATCTGCTCCACTGGTTCGACTTGGTGGAGCAGATTCCACTTTTTTCCAAACAAATATAAAATACAAGCATCTACACAAATTCTAAGGTGCCAACCCTAGTGGGGTTGAATGCACAAGATTTAAAACTAGTGGAATCTGTCCCACCCAGTCGAACCAGTGGGGCAGATTCCACTGCAAAATTTTAGGCATTCCATTATGCCCCACGCTTGGTGAGGCAAAGTGGAAGTACTCAATTTTCCCCGTGGTTTCTGCGGTACAGCTGGTAGAAAAATAACGGTCAATCAAATCGAAAGATACTTACTTATATGAGATTGACTTTCAGTAACTGAGAGTATGAATACAAGGGAAAAACCCGTGTCAATAAAACAAAAAACTAACCATTGCCAACAAGGAACAGAACATAGAGAAACATAAATAAATAAAATCCAAACACAGCTGAAACAATCGGACTAATGAATTCACTTAAAGATTCATCGTTCTCATTACTGAAAAGGACGTATACAGTACGACTGGTTAAACAAAGGATAATTTGTTTTTGTAGCAGTAAGATGGTTGAAACCGTGATATAGTTTTATCCCTAGCGATATACTGTAATCATGAAAGCAGTTCTATCTTACTAGGAATATAACAATGATACGAGCACGATCTAGTAATATAACTATTGAGCAATCCGACCAAACAGGTTAGGTTAGGTTAGAACTGTGACCATATACGCGCGAGCCGAGCGAGCGCTGCGAGCGACGCAGCGGCAGCCGCCGGCGAGCGCTACGTCAAATATGGTCGCAGTAACAAAATTAGGGCTATTCAATTAGTTAGCCAGTTATATATAGCTATATCCCTAGAGTTATAACTATATCACGGTTTCAACCATACTGCGACATATTCATATAAGTACATAATCAGCCTTGAATGTTTTTACTGCTGGGACTCAGGCCTCCTCTCTCTGAGAGGGAGTGGCGCTGTTATCCACCACGCAGGCCCAATGTGGGTTAGTGGATGTCATAGTGCTAAGTTAGGACATGCCTAATAGGGTTTTCTTCCGTTATTTTTAGAGCAGTGGTGATGAAATAAAATTGAAAAGTAAAGTGCATGCCTGTCTGGGTTTAAACCCACGACTTACTCGCAAGCCTTGGCTATTACCACTGGTAACATCACGCGGGTGACTGCATCGGGCTTTTGATAAGGAAGAAAGATATGATCGGTAATTTCTTCATGCTTCGAACTGAGCTTAGGACAGCTAGAAATGCGAGTATCTATCAGCTGATGCATCTTACTGCCTCTTAGGTCAAATAATTTTGATATGTAACATCTTTCCACTCGTTTTCCCAGGAATCTGTGGGAGTGATTTCGTGAAAAGGGACGGAAGTGTATTACATGAAGCCGGGGAAGCGCGCGCTGTTTGATTTGACCAATGAGCGTGCGCAGTGCTAGAGTTGGCCGTCAGAAACGACCTTGATGAGGCATCGCCCCTTGAATGTTGATTATTACCTTAATGTTGTTTAATACTTAATGTTGTTTGATGAGATCTGCGAAGGAATTTGTGCGCCCCTCTACCTATTTACATCTGTATAAGTCTTTGATCAGATCACAGGTCGAGTACGCAGTGCCAGTGTGGAATCCCTTTTACAATAAGTATTCGGAACGTATTGAAAAGGTTCAAAGAAAGTTCCTGAAAGCCATGCATTACCGTTGCTTCCACACAGTTTTATCATATGATGATGTACTTAAGAAGTATAAATTACTTGGTCTAAAATCAAGACGCACTCTCCTAGAGACGGTATTTTTGTTTGATTTGTGTAGCAATGTATATGACTGTATTGATATGCGTAATAAAATAAGTTACATAGTTCCTAGAACGACAGTATGCCGCGGGGTGCGCGCACGGCCACTGTTTGCTGTTACCTCTTGCCGCAGTAACGCAGGTATGCGGGCACCTCTGCGTCGACTAACTGATAACTACAACAAGCAATTCCATCATATTGATATGTTTGCTCTTTCTGCTGGTAAATTCAAAAATATTGTACTCAAAACACTTAGTCATTAACTCATTATAAAAATAACTTAAGAATTTCTGCTAAGATTTGCATGCCTTGATAGGTATTTCTTTGTTTGCTAAAATTTGTTTTACTATTTAGCACAAAAAATGTTTTCTAATTAAATTATTGTAGTTTGTTAGTTTTAGTTTTAAATAGCATGGTTTGTAAAGTTTATTTTTATTTGTATTCCGTGGAAAATGTTGTTGGTTGCACATTTGGCCGTATTTTTTATTTTTTATTTATTCGTATAAAATGTAATGTGTCACTGTTTGTTTTCCCAAATAAAAAAAAAAAAAAAAAAAAAAAAAAAAAAAAAAAAAAAATACTTATTACCAGGGTGAGATGTCAGATTTTACACATCATATACGACTCGTTTTTTCATAATAGGCACGAGAATCGAATACTGGATATCCTTTTTCAAAATATCCTTCGTTTAACCAGTCGTATCTTGCGCGGTGATGTGTGAACCAACCCTTACTATCGAACGGCTAAACACGTGCTTTAGCCGTTTAGCCGGATTGATGACGTCACTATGTCCCCTTCGCTGCCACATTTGGGCTACGTGAGCTGTCCTGCCTTGTGTACTCTGAGTACATAAATAAAGTACATAAATACACAACTAAGGGTTTTGGGGCGTAATGGAATGTTTTGGCATTCGGTTGCTTCGAATGGAAGATATAATTGATGATCTATTTGACTAGATAGTTAAGTAGTTTGACAAAAAGGCTAAATACTGCTGTCAGAATTTAGCCTTTTTGTCAAATTAGCTTTCCTCAGCTATAAATTCCTGTAGTTCCAAGGGGTTTACCAAAACGTCGAAATTGTAATAAGAAGTTAATTAAGAATACAAAAATTGTGTCTTGTGATAAATATTACTAACTAGCTTTTGCTCGCGGTTTCGCTCGCGTAGGGATCAGAAATTATCCCAAGGGAATGTTCTACCAAGATAAAAAGTATCCTATGTACCCAGGTCATGGTCTACCCATGTGTCAAATTTCATCCAAATCCGTTCAGCCGTTTTAGCGTGAAAGCGTAACAAACAACCAAACTCAAACGTTCTTTTTTTGTTTTTACTTATTTAATTCAATGATTGCTAAATTACAAACATTTGTGCGCCCTCTGGCATAACATAGTGAACTGTTTATTATCTTTATATACCATTATTATTGTACACCTATGTTAAACAAATTATTTACAATTATTTATTCTATTAGTTAGGATTATTAAAGTTAGGATTTAGCTAGGCCAAAATCCTCTAAACACACTATGAATTAAACAAGTGTAAAATAATAATTGAAAAAAAAAAAAACTGCTGCTTCATACATACGTGTTCCTTTTGATATCTCATAATTCTGTGACAACGTCGCATTTGAATTATTAATTTGTATGGAAATGAATTAGTCGTACGAATCTATGAAACTTAGATACACACATCGAGTCTATGTATTTTTGGAGCACTTGTTCTATGACTTTTTATATTATTTTTACTTATCGCATAACATTAAAGTTATGGGACATTGTACATGCACAACATTGCGAAATTGTTTACAAATACAATGTCGCCCATCGCCCATGAAAAATTATCGAAAAATAACTTTTAAACTGGGGATTTATCTTTAATATTTTTCATGTTATTCAACTTTTTATTATTTCTAAAAGCTTATGAGTTATTTTATCGGATTAACTAACATTTTTATCAAAATTTGTCGACTATGCCAAAAAACGGAGGAAAATACATTTTTTTTTAAACAATGTTTTTTTTTTTTTCAAAAAACACAAGTGTAAGTTCTTAAAACCATAGGTGGATGTAGATACTTACTAGTGACGTAGCTACCCCCACTCCTCAACCTTAATGCGTTTTATCTAAGTCATTTTTATTAATGATAAATTTAAAAAAATATGTTCATATATATATATATTATTTATATTTTTGACCTAAGCATCATCACTATTCATATAACAAATAGTGATTTCAGTACAACAGCAGCGCAAGCATTTTACAACTGAAATTACGCACATCCATCTTTGTCTTAAAAAAGGCTTCAGAGAAAAAATGTGCCAATTTAAAAAGAGCACCGTATAGTCAATAAATTAGTGCCTAGATATTTGCCTAGATTTGTAGAGCTACAAACACAAAGGCATAAAATCTCTAAAATTAGTCTAGATTATGTTTGAAAAAACAGTCTATAATTTATAGCAAAAAGTAATGAAATTATAATTATTCGAGGAATTTTCCCTTGAATATTTTTACTTGGGCTTTTTCAAAATATTTTTGCTGGAATTAATATATTTCAAATTATTTTTGAAGGAGTAAAAACCTGTTTTAAATTACACGTTTGCATAACCATAATCAGTTTATAATGTTCCCACTGCTGGGACACAGGCCTCCTGTCTGTTAGAGGACGTGGACGGATTAAGGAAATTAAACAGACCAATACCCTAATTGCGTAACTTATTTTTATAAACGATTATGACAAATTTGTTTCATTTTGACAGTTCAATAACATTCATTGCGTTATTCACGTTGTTGAGCAATTTTTTTTCCAACTTATAAAGCAATGGATTAACAATCTGTTTCAAATCGAAACAAATTGTGATTGATCGTGTATTACGCAATTAGGGTACAGTTATCGCATAAAATAGAGAGGTTTGGAAGGAAATATATAATATCTTTATCCAAGTGGGACAAAAGGTAGGCTAACAAACCAGCAAAAAAAAATGTGTGGCAATCATGTAACCAACAAACTTAGGCTAGCTTACACCTCAACTCACAAAATAATTACATTCAACGCTTTTAAGAGCGTTTATACAAAAAGTGGGCAACGTCGCCAATAGCTGTCAAATATTTCGCTTTTTTATTAATTTGGCAATATTACTGTTTGGAAATAAGAAATATGGCTAACTATAATATGCCAAACTGGGCATATAAATAGATAAATGCCCAGTTTGGCAAAAGAAAATGTTACCATTAGTAAGCAAAACGATTCGTTTTTGTTCCAATCGAGCATAAGTATGTTCGGGTTGACTCCCAGTGTTACCTATCGCAGTTCAATATGAAAATTGTACGTGGAGCTGCCTGAACTATCTATGTGGTGTTATCAGAAAGGCAAAAAACAGTGGCACTCCGGGAGTGCCGACAGAAGTGAAAACATAAACAATTTTACTATGCAGGAAATAATGTTTCGCGCGTTGATGTCTTTTTAATGCTGGTGTTGGTAACAGTGTCGCGAATTCAATGGTTTATTCCCATCTCAAAAAGACAAAAACGCACCGAAAGAAGCTTTCACTTAAAAAAAATGATCTCTTTCTTGTTGGAAAAATCTAGATGTAAAATACGATGCTACTGGACTCAGGGCAAACTGCAACAATATTGAGTTCGTCTAGACAATAAACAAAATAACAGAACAAGCAGGTTCCGAAGAAAATTCAATGTCCAAAGTAACCAAGACAGGGAAATGAGTGCACTCAGTGGGAACAATTTTATTTTCTGGCTTTTAAACGGTAACGTAGTCAATTTGAGCTCCGGCGAGGACAAACAACGTTAAATAAAAACTGATAGAAAATGTCTAGGGGTTTTTATTGTGAACTTTTAAGTTTTCGCTAAGACTTTTGAGAGATTTAGTCGGGACAACGGGAGGGGTCGTGATGCTTCGAAGGTGATTCGTTGTACCTATTACATTTCATAGTTTCATTCATATACTTAATAGCTAAGAGTTAATATTCTTTTAATTTTTCTTCTGTCCCTTTTTTAATTAAACATACATAATCAGCCTATAATGTTCCCACTGCTGGGACACAGGCCTCCTCTCTTCGAGAGGGAGTGGGCCCAGTGCGTGTTGATAGATGTCACATAACTTCCAATTTTTGGTTCTAGGACATGGCGATTTTCTCACGATTTTACATTTTCCCACTTAACAAACTTTTAATGATTTTATACTGAAGATGACGTCTAAACGAGTAGTGTTAATGATTTGGAAAAAATATACATTAATTTAAGCATTTTTTTAAAACTTGTTATCCTTCACTGTTTTGAGAGTAATGGTGATGAAATAATTTACACAAAGTAAAGCGCCTTTCGGGTTCGAACCTACGACTTTACAAGTCGTAAATCGCGGCTGTTACCACTGGGCTACCACTGCTCCACACGTTTGCATACTTATTACCCCCTATGCATTGAATATTTAAATGTCTTAGGGATTTGGCAGGAAGGATAACGAGTTTTTGTTAAGTACTAATAATCAAAATAACCTCCTGTCCTAGCTTCGACTCCCATGTTGGACAAAGTGTTATTGGGTTTTATCCATCAGGAATTTCTCAGTAGCAGCTCGAAGTTTGGATTTGTGCCTGGTTGATGGCAATAGGTTCGCCCCCTATTACAATGCGCTTAAACATAACTGACGAGATGTGGGTGTAGTACTGATATACCTCTGCCTAACCCCTCGGATATTACAGGCGTGATGTTATTTTATATAATCAAAATAACACTCTTTCTATTTAATTTTGCCTTTGTGCGAGATAAGATCACATTCATACTATAGATACTACTTAGATTTCCAGTCATCTCAAGCCTCATACAAAAACGACTTCTAAAAAAGAGAAAAACCGGCCAAGTGCGTGTTGGACCACGCACGATGAAGGGTTCCGTAGTTGGGATAAATTTTTCTCAAAGACAACAAGTTTGTTTTTGTTTTTGTAGTTGAAAAACATGTTCTCCCATACCTATATCGATATACGTACGTCATGGTAAATTATCTAAATGCAAATGTAAATTTGCAATCACAAAAAAAAGTGATAAAACTAATAATTTTCGGATTTTTTCCTTTACTTGTTTCGTGCCAAATTTTATGATTCTAGGTCAACGGGAAGTAATCTGTAGGTTTTGATTTATTTGTAAGTATCATATTAAGTCGCTTAAGGGCAAGTGAATTTTTGGTTCTAGGACATGGCGATTTTCTCTCGATTTCTCATTTTGTCACTTAACAGAGTTTTAATGATTTTATACTGAACATGACGTTTAAACGAGTGGTGTTAATGATTTGGAAAAAATATATATTAAATTGAGCATTTTTTTCTATTTTAATATTTTGGATTATTTTTATACCACATAGTGAAATTAATTTGTAAAGTTATGTCTAATGCGGATAAAAACATGAGAATCGCACAAAATCTATCATGTGTATTTTTCTGAAACCTTCACCATTTTAAAGATACTTTAATTACTTTAATTTTTGATCTTTTAGTATACGAGTTTTATTAAAATATCTTTTGTTTTATGTATAATAAAATAATAATGCGTCTAATTTGGGACAGCGCGTCTTAATGGGCGAGTTCTATTACTGGCTGGACGTACGACGCGTTGCGTGAGCTCAGTACAGAATACGCAAGCTAACCACTCAAGGTCACTGTCGTATATCTGCGTCTTAAATGGCCGTATTTTCTTAACGCGTTGACTTAGAAGCTTGATTTTTTTGAGCTCTAAGAGATTACAAACCTACGTTTTAGTCCCATCTTAGCACCTTCCCATCAGAACTCATGAATTTATTTATCATACCGAAAAATTCCCATCTCGGCACCCTGTTATAAACCATTGTAAGAAGCACATCGAAAAATAGAAACACAGTATCTTTGTAGTGAGTAAATCAACTGAGTTCTTGAGAAAAAGGGTCTTGACAGACTGACGGACGGACAACGAAGTGGTCCTACAAGGGTTCCGTTTTTTCCTTTTGAAGTAAGGTACCCTAAAATACAAATTCTTCTACTTCTAAAATAACTACTGCAATTTATTCTCTTTATTTCAAAATATAAGCGTATCGACGCCAGCCACATTAGTACCATTCAACAATAACCTCTGACTAATAGCGGGCTACAAATCCGATGAAGACACTAAACATTGAACCAGCAGACTATTGGATTAACAAACACTAACATTTGTGTCTGGACCACGATACAAGAAACTGCAGAACATTCATTCGGAATAAGTAACTGACCAAACGGCATGACGCCTTGGAAGGTGGGTAGGCCTCTGGTGTGGGCCACAACCTGTGTCGACCCCTGCGCCAGCTCCTATTCCTTAGCACGCGGGTGGTGCTGGCGCAGCTGCTGCGGCTGCTGAGACCCTCAAGCGGCGTAACTACAATTTGGAGCAGTTTGGGGTCGAAAAGCTCGCATAATGGGGGTCGAGAGCGCATCTCCATTTTAAAGAAATTTCTCGCCGACTGGTCGACACTTTACGTGAACAGGGCTGGCTCGTTCTTTGGCTAAATAATTAGTGCCCAACGTGGCAATGCTGCCAGTTTTCTGGGCACATTTCCGAGTGACACCAATGCGGACGAGCACTTCGATGCCTAAGAGTCCTTTTGTTTTTCATAAATCGACATTCAGAACGAAACAAAATCGCCAACTGCAAAAAGCATTCAGGTAAAATTAGGAATTTAGGACTATTCAGTATTAGTAGCAGTATTGATATACTTAATGATATTCTTTTTTGCTTATAAGCTGATTGCGGCTAAGTCGCTGTCCAATAAGCCGCTGTTGCTTGCACTGCCAAACTGAGGCCTCCAACTATCAATTCGTGAATTTGTTTTCTAGTTCGGTTATTCGGATGGACAGGGCAGTGGCAAATTGGCTTAACTACACAGACAGATATTCGATAACTATATTTCCTAACTGAGAACTTAATGGTTTCATATCTTATAACGATCCTATGTTTATGGTAAGTCGCCAATTCATTGCTAAGCCGCCGACTAATCTTAAATACAAAATAATTCAAAACCACCACTAATATAGTCGCCGGGCACGTAACTTGGCAAGAATCGTAGATGCGCAGAATTAGTTTTCGCTTTTTTTTTCTTAAGAGACATGTTCAAAAATAAATTATGGCAGTAACCATAGAATAATGACATGCAATAAAAGTGTCATTTGTTTGTTGCACTTCCAATACGCCAAGACTTTGCCAAGTTACGTGCCGACGACATTACTTAGTTCCTTTTGTATTTTTCCAAGAGCTTTTTTAAGTGATACTTCTGTCCTTCTCTCCTGTGTGCCCAGACCTCACAAGGACAAAACGCTTTATCGTCCAAAACAAACATCTTGTGACGCGTTTATCATCTTGGAACGAGAAGAGACCCCATCCCGATGGAATAGTTTGAGCTTACTGTGAGAACTGTCAAATTTATCCAAGACACGATATCTGGTGTGTAGTCGAATGATTCTGGGATATTTTGATGTTTGAAGAATTTAAATTTCTGTATTTTATTTCAAAACTTTTCTTGTTTTAAATAGGGAGCGGTCAAGGAGCGATTTTCATCCAAAATGTTTGCAGTAACAAAGTCGAAAAATAATTACAGTAAAAGTAAAAATTAATCGTAAGGTGCTTAACATATTTTGTCTTGATTGTACTTTGGGTCTGTTTACAGCGTCAGGATAGTCATTATTACCTACCAGACAGACATTAAAAAAAGAATTAGTACGAATTTATCTGCTAGATAAGTTAGCTTCAGCTTATCAGGAGGTGTTGAACAGTCTGTTATAGTTTTTATACTGATTGGACTAAATATAGATATAGCTGTAACTGTTAAGATATTTCTTATTACTCTCTGAATTAAAAACAGTTCGATCCTTGGCTAAAATTCGCCTACTGAAAATTTCACCTCGATTTTTCACCGATCGAATGATTGACACTTTCCATTGACCACGTTGACGGATGCCATACTCAGGTCTGACTCAATAATCAAGATGGACGTTATTCGCCTGTGTGGAGGCAAACGTAGCTACGATGACATTTTGATTTCTGACTTAAGCCTGCTCCACATTCTCGGCGGGAGGTTTCGAAGAGAACATTTATCGAGACAGGGGGAGACGAGAGCGTTGTTTTAGATTCTTGCCTGGCACAGTAGTATTAGACTCTCGTACTAAGATGTACGTCTTGAAAGCATCTACCAATGTAGTAGTATGCGCTGCTGCAGCCTATTACAAATATTTATACATACATCCGTGAAAAAAAAAGTTACGAAAAGGCGTTGGAATAAGCGAAGGTGGTGGATGACTGCCATGCACTGTAACCGAGATGCGCTCGCTACGGTGACTGGCGGCCGACCGAGCCTGACAGCGAGAGCGAGCGAGAATTTAAAGGAATGGTTTCATTTAAACACAAAACTTCTCGACAGCCCTTTGATGTACCGACACGGAACGGATATAATACGAATACACACGAGACAACAAGGATATAGACGAATATTCCCTCTACACTCTCGTATTCGGGAAGTCTCGTGTAGTTTTGCAGCGAATGTGGAGCGGGCTTTAGATAGGATAATGACAATTTCACAAATATTAACCATAGACAAAGAACTCAGCGTTCTGTATTCAGTTGTGCAGTGAATTCAAACCGAAAAGTAAGAGATAGACTAAGCGAATGTGTAAGTTTATTTTGTTTATAATCATGTATGTATGTATTAGTATATATTTTTCGAGTTATCAATCAATTATGTTTCACCTGCCATGTTTTGTCTCTGCATCACCCTAATGTTGACTGGTAGAAAATGGCTCATGCATTAAATCCGCCTTTGTACAGTATTTTTTTACTTCTGCATAAGTTTTAATAAATAAATAAATGTGCGGCCACTAGTTGTTCCTTTCAAGAATTCTGATTTTGAAAATGATAGTTCTGAATTGAATTTGACAAATTCAAATTGAATTTTCTTTTAGAGGCTTGTAGAACAAAGACTGGTATTGGCCGCGCAGTCGCTTTGTCTCTTTCTAGAAAGTGGTCACTTTTGTGAGGCTAATATTATTGGCTAATTCTTTAGTGTAATAACGGCTTATTATTCTTCACGTCCGCGACTTACAATCGATACCTAGTTTGCACAGCGTAGTGTTAAATGTACTATCCAGATAAAAATAAGTTGCGACTGTCAGCCGCAGCTTACGCACGCGTTCCATAAAGCTGCGTCCAGATATGTTCCTTTGTCCGTACCGTGCCTCCGTTTCGTATCAGCGTCGCGATCCAAGAACTATGGACGCAAAGTAAAATAGCCCGTATCTCCGTAACTTTGCTGCGATCATTGCGTGTTCATTTCTGTGTCATGTTTGTGTGTGTCCTTTGAACAAAGCGAAAAAACCGACTCGCCATAGATCGGAGCGTACCTGTATCCGTATCGAGACGGCGTACCACCGTACCGTGCCGAACGGGAGTCCAAACTAGCGTTCTTGGATCGCGACGCTGATACGAAACGGAGGTACGTACGGACAAAAGAACGTTATTTGGATGCAGCTTAATGTGTTTCCAGCTTTATGCTCAGTCCATTCTCAATGTCTATGATAATAACCGACAACGTTCTCCTGTCAATGTCATTCACTTGTCAAATGATCCTTGTAGCACTCTGTGGTCGACCTCATAATTGATTACTTTAAGGCGTCAGGGTAGCCCGCGAATTCAAATCTTACGTTTTTTGTAATTTGCAGGTCCGGGTCGACGGAGCGTTGTGTTTCACACGCGCCTCAAAGAGATGTCAACACAACTGACGGGGTCCGCTAAGACCAATGCTTGCCGGGGCCGCGGGAAAGTCCGAAAGGGATACCGTAGCCCCTGGCAACATACAGGTGACTGAAGGAACACGAGTGGATTTTGGTCAGTAAGAGTCTGACATGCCCTGGGAGCTCCGCCCAGAGCGGCAGAAGTTATTTGATAAATTCCCACTGGAAAAAAAAAATCTGTTTAATAATAACAGGTACAGTCAGTGACCAAAGTTGAATAACACTTCTTTAATCTTAATTTTTAAGCAACAAGTTTAATTAAGAGCAGAAATGGCCCAGTGGTATTGGCCCCAATTTACGAATTGCAGGTCGGGGCTTCGAACTCAAGCAGGCACTTTGTGTAAATAATTTCATCACCACTGCTTTCAAAACTGTGAAGGAAAACATCGTGCGGAAACCGGCATGTCCTAGAAACAAAAATTCGAAGACATGTGACATCTACCAACCCGCACTGGGCCCACTCCCTCTCGAAGAGAGGAGGTCTGTGTCTCAGTAGTGGGAACATTATAGGCTGATTATGTATGTTTAATTAAAAAAGGGGCAGAAGAAAAATTCAAAGAATATTAACTCTTAGCTATTAAGTATATGAATGAAACTATGAAATACAATAGGTACAACGAATCACCTTCGAAGCATCACGAACCCTCCCCGCGGTCCCGACTGAATCCCTCAAAAGTCTTAGCGAAAACTTAAAAGTTCACAATAAAAACCCCTAGACATTTTCTATCAGTTTTTATTTAACGTTGTTTGTCCTCGCCGGAGCTCAAATTGACTACGTTACCGTTTAAAAGCCAGAAAATAAAATTGTTCCCACTGAGTGCACTCATTTCCCTGTCTTGGTTACTTTGAACATTGAATTTTCTTCGGAACCTGCTTGTTCTGTTATTTTGTTTATTTTCTAGACGAACTCAAGATTTTTGCAGTTTACCCTGAGTCCAGTAGCGTCGTATTTTTCTAGATTTTTATCTAGATTTTTCCAACAAGAAAGCGATTCTTTTTTTGAAGTGAAAACTTCTTTTGGCGCGTTGGGCATTTTTGAGATGGGACTAAACCATTGATTTCGTGACACTGTAACCGACACCAACTTTAAAATAAAAGGCTCAGGCGCAAAACGTCTCTTTCGCAAAATGTCCCCTGGTCGTAAAACGTCTCTTTCGCAGAATGTCTCTTTCGTAAAATGTCTCTTTCGCAGAATGTCTCTTTCGCAGAATGTCTCTTTCGCAAAATGTCGCGCCAGGGACTTAAGAATAAAATTTTGATTTTCAAAACAAAAAATCATTTATTAAAATTATAGTGCAATTATGATGTAAAAATTTTGGTACTTAAATTTACTTAAGACATTACAACGATGTTATAGACATTACAACGCAGCAACATCAACGCGCGATACATTATTTCCTGGTAAAACTGTTCATGTTTTCACTTCTGTCGGCGTTCCCGAAGTGCCACTGTTTTTTTGCCTTTCTGATAACACCACATAGATAGTTCAGTCAGCTCCATGTAAAATTTTCGTATTGAACTGCGATAGGTAACACTGGGAGCCAACCCGAACATACTTATGCTCGATTCAAACAAAAACGAATCGTTTTGCTTCCCAATGGAAACATTTTCTATTGCCAAACTGGGCATTTATCTATTAATATGCCCAGTTAGGCATATTATAGTTAGCCATATTTTTTATTTCCATACAGTAATATTGCCAAATTAATCAAAACAGCTAAATATTTGACAGCTATTTGCGACGTTGCCCATTTTTTGTATAAACGCTCTTAAAAGCGTTGAACGTAATTATTTAGTGAGTTGAGATGCAAACTAGCCTAAGTTTGTTGGTTATGTGACTGCCACACATTTTTTTTTTGTTTTTTTACCCTGCCTTTTGTCCCACTTGGGTAAAGGTAAACGCCTCTATTAAGTATTTCCTTCCAAACCTCTCTATTTTGTGCGCTAACTGTACCCTAATTGCGTAATACACGATCAATCAAAATTTGTTTTGATTTGAAACAGATTGCTAATCCATTGCTTCATAAGTTGGAAAAACAATTTGCTCAGCAGCGTAAATAACGCAATGGGTGTTATTAAACTGTCAAAATGAAACAAATTCGTCATAATCGTTTACGAAAATAAGTTACGCAATTGGGTACTGGTCTGTTTAATTTCCTTAAATCTAAAATAATATGAATTCGTCTGACGTATTAAATATAGTTGTAATCCCAAAAGTGGTTCCAAGATCAACACTGACGTTCTTAATAACTTAAATACTTAGTATAATATCAAAAGGAAAAAAGGTTTCCGAATGCCAAAGAAAACCGTACCTCACGTTACAAAATATAGTGCAAGAAAACTACAATTTTGTAGCTCCCTCCATTTCGTCTTTTACTATGAACAATATGTATGATAAAATTCTCCTTTCATATATTCTTGAAACCCAAGAAATCCTTTGCTCAAGTTATGAAACACATACAAAGTAAAAATTGAAAAAGAAAAAAGTTGTTAACAATAGTATCCACCTTACATTGTTGATTGCCTGTCGGAAGTGGGTAATTTGACAGTAAATTGTCAATATTTCTTCACGTAATTGTAGTAAATTACCTTATTTCGAATTAATAATAGTCATAAAGAGTCCCTCTTTTTGTTATTACGGCCATATTACGTAACTTAGTAATTTGTAGTTGAAATAGTTCGAAGGGGAAGAATATTATTTTAAATAGAACGTATTGTTCTGTTTTTGAATCCATTTGTGATTTTTTTATAAACAAGATGGCGGAAACTCTGCAATTATCCTTTTTGTTTTGTGTAATTACCTACTTATTTTGGCCATTTCTGAATTGGAGAAGGTTAATATTTTATTTAGTTTAACGTTTTCAAAGTTTAGCACTTAAATTATGCTTCATAATTTCTGTAGTAGAGACAGTTTTTGGATTCATGACCGTTATTTCAGTGGGATAGGCTAAACAAAAGATATCTGTATCTGTTTATTTTATTCAATTGAGTATGAATCACGTTATAGAGCGGTAAGAAAATAAAAAACAAAGTGTTAGTTACTGTTTTTGAGACATGCAACTCCCGTAAGCAGAGCATCGACCACTCAGAAAAGCGCCGAGGCAATGAAACTTGGCCTTTTTACCCGACTACAGCAAAGCCAAAAGGAAGGGTTATAATTTTAGCAGTCTGTATGTATGTTTGTATTTACGTGTGTTCTACCGTCGTGCCTAAACTACTAAACCGATTTTGATAAATGAGGTATCAATAGATTCGTAATAATAGTCCGGATGACAAAGGTTATATAAATTCTCCTTAATTTTAATATGTTGGACTTCACACGTAAATTTCTGACGTCGAAAAAAATTAAATTGAGATAATTATGACTTGTTTGGTACCAAAAGAAAGGTTTTGACAAGCAAATTACAAATATGGAACTATATATATCATATTATCTAAGTAAAAAATATATTTAAATTGTTAATTAAAAATAAGCAAAAGTGAGACTGCGCTACGTACGGCGCGGCTGTAAAATTAATACCTATTATACAACAAAAAGTATAAATGATACCAACGCGCAGTTAATCAAATCTTATTAATATCAAGCGTTAAAATGGAAAAGTATAAAATAAAGACTTTTGTTTAAAAACTGTAACCCGACTACGGAAAAATAAAAGTGATCTAAAAAGCATGAAACTAGAAAATATTTCAGACGCAAATCAAGGCTTAGGTACAAAAATGGTCAAGGTAAAGCCGTGTCGCATATACCATGGGGTTGCCAGGAACACCTCCAAAATTCTAAAAGCATGCGACGACGGCTTTACCTTGGCCATTTTTGTACCTTAATTTTTTATCAGGGAATGTTTTCAGCTGTCCGAAGAGACAGTTAAAGGACTACAAAGTTCAACTTCAACTGTCTGTCTGTCTGTTTTCAACTTTCATCCTTTTTAAGCAAATGTCAAAATAGAGTCGTAGGCGTAAAATAACGTTTCTGTCAACTGTTATCAATCAACTCTATAGCTGTCCACTGCTGAACATAGGCCATTCCCAGGCTACCCCACAACACATTGTCCTCCGCCTTCCGCATCCAGTCTGTCCCAACCACCTTTTTAAGTTCGTCGGTACCTACCTCTAGCTGGGGTCAACTACAATAGCTAGTCTAATTCATACTTTAACGATACCATCCATTGTTTACAAGACCAGTATAAGTAACTGTTAAAATTTCACACCGTAAGTAAAGTCCGGACTTAATTCAAATGCGACTAGGTAAGTAATTCTAAGCTCTAAGTTTATACGTAAATCTTTTGTTTTGTTTCACTCACTTGTACGGTGACAGGCGGAGTTTGGATTTGTTTTAAAATTTATTCCCGAGAACAGCGAGAACACTGCCATTCTGTTTCCTCTCCCAGTCGTTGTTTGAATTCTAAATGGGCAGAAGTTTTCTGTGCGTTCGCCATCTTTTTAACGGACGAAAAAAGTCGCTCTAATGGTTACGGAAATTAAATTTCTGGTGAATTGATATACATAATGAGTTTTTATGAAGAACTGTGTAATTCAGACTTGAAATGATTCTGAATTTTTGGCACGCGTTCGGGATGGGCTGTTAAGTAAATCTGTGTTTTAGTGTAGTATTTTACTGCTAATAAGGATATATTTTTGCTCTTAAATGTTTGCGAAATTGCGAGTAGGTTCTGTAGCAATTTTCCATTTAAACTGAATTGACGGGTCCTTTGTTATGTTTGTATTCTAGCACTAAATGTGGAATACGGAATTGATTCTGTTACTTAGTTAATTGATTCAGGCGTTACCTTGCGGAAATCCATTATTAAATGCAATAGATGTGGATATATTTAGTAACCTGTTCTGCTTAGCTATTTCTAAAGAGTCTTAAAAAGACCCTGAAAGCCAACACGTGTTTCACCTCTCAGCGAGGCATCCTCAGGATGACGATTGACTTGTCGCGAACTCGAACACGGCGTGTTGCCACACCAAGCACTAAGCGCAATCTGCGCAGAAATAGCTAAGCGGAACAGGTTACTAAATATATCCACATCTATTGCATTCTGTATAAGTAACAGAAAATCGTGAATATCGCCCAAAGTGAAATATCGTGTTTCTAATTTCGTTAGCTAAATATTATTTTCAGTTTTTAATACCATTCGACTATTTTATTTAGGACTTTTTGACAAGCCTAATAACATCAGAATGGTAGAGTGGTCATCAACTGCTTGATTTCAGAATTCAGAATTCAGTTCTACAATTCTTTATTCTTTTCAGATATAATGGTCTAACAGAAACGTATGATTTTCATTCCCGGTGTACAGAAATATGAGGATTCATACGATTTCAGTATATGTTAGTGGAGTGCTTACCGCTGTAGCTTGTCAGTCACAATCGTGGATCCAAGTGTTTTCATTTTCTCGTGGAAATCGAAGCCCAGTTGTTGAAATATATTTTCTAATTTGATTTCTATTGTGTTGTGTTGGAAAAAGTTTGGTGAGTGGTAATTTTTATTGATTTTGAGAAGTTTCTGCTCGATTTAATTTAATAATATTTCATAGAGTAACGGTGGAGTTTCTTGCCCATTCTTCTCCATACGAAAACTACCTTTTGGAAGGGGCGACTAGAATCAATTATATTATTTTGTAAATTTTGACGTTCAAAAGTTCCACACATGGGCCTATTTGAAATAAATGATTTGACTTTGACTTATTATAATTGCAAAAGTACCGAACTCGGTCTATCGGTCTGTCTGCTGGTCTGTTTATTTGTCTGTTACCTTTTTCGCTTTACCGACTGATTGGATTTCGGTGAAATTTGGTACACAGGTAGACCATGACCGTGGTTTAGACATTTTTATCCCGGAGTACGTTCCAGTGGGATAATTTTCGACCTCCATTCGGACGAAGTTTCGAGTAAAAGCTAGTGTATATTAATAAGTAAAGTAGCCTGGGGGTTTTAAAACAGCCTCTATGAGTTACAAAACATAACTGCATACAGTTTTGTTTACCTGTGTACCAGATATTATTCTGGACATTCAACCCGGTATCAAACTTGCTAAAATAACATAATATCTATGAGCCAGTAGTAACGTTAGTTGACTAATAGTTACGAAGTGGATTATTTAGTGGAAAAGTTCGCCTAAAGAGCTACACTACCAACATATTATATCCATTTATGCCACATTTATTTATTTAGGTATTTTAATTAAATCGATTAAAAACCAAAGCAATTAAAATAATAAATGTCATGGCCCCCGGCAACATAGCAACTGATGGAACACGGATGGGTTTTAGTCAGTAAGAGTCTGACACGCCGTCCCGCTCAGACCAGAGCGGGAGAAGTTATTTGATAATTTCCCACCCAAAAAAAAAAGGTCTCTAATATGAAAGAAAAATAGAAGAACATAAAACGGCGTTCCACACCAATGTGTGGAACGCCGCTTTATGTTCTTCTATTTTACAATATACATCAATATGTATTCAAATGTTTAGGCCTCCGATGAAATTACTAGCACAATCATGAGACATTAAACTATGCCGCGAAAGCTTGTAATTATTTGCCGATGGCACCAATCTGCACGCAAACCGATGACACAAAAAGAAAACAATTTTCGCTTTCCATTTTCGTCTGCGATATTTTTCATCTCCCATTCCGCAGCATTTCTTTTGATCATCCGCTGTCCATCTACATAGGCAGCTGGTCGCGACTACAATTTAGCGGTAAGTATTGTCGTGTAGCAGTCCCCACAATCATCGGCTCGTTCGTGATGAGAGTAGTTCGGTTTACTTACGGATCGTAGTTTTGACGAGCAGTTTGTTTTTGAGAATTTTATAAATGTTGGTATTTTTTTTTTAAGAATTGTGTGTATACCTATCTTTGGGGCTCGTGGTTAAATTAATAACAGCCGCACGGTTCGATCGAAGAGCTACGCTTGCCGCGGTCGGTTCGTGGATGCATGACCAACCATCACATATCGAGACCCTTGCATGCATCGGAAAGCACGTTACGCCGTTGGTCCTGGCTGTCATTCGTAGATTTTTGACAGTCAGTACGTGTAGACAGATACTCAAAAGTCTGACAACCAGTCTTTACAAGGGGTTTCATGTTACCCAGTAACTGGGTTGTGGAGGTCAAATGGGCAGTTGCTCTTTGAAAAATACTGATATTCAGATGCATCCGGTTAGACTGGAATCCGATCCCAATACTTTTGAATTTAGTTGGCAATGAAAAGTATAATCATAAATCATATGTCCATTAAAATAAGAGAAAAGATGAAAAAGGCAAAATAAAGGCTTGATAATAAAAAAAATGCTGGATATTTTTGACGCTGTTTTAAGAAAAAAAATCCCAAAAAAAGATTTAGAGTTTTTTATATGTTTTTAAATCGAATGATCACTATCTTTCAGTAAACCGATTACGGTAACCTCAAAATTTCCAATTACCTATTTTCATCTGTAGCATCAAAATTAAAATATCAACATCTCTACCGTATTCAAGTTATTTCAACCTTAAATCCTTAACCTATATTATAACACTAAACTACTAAATATCATTGTTAAGACCCTTTACCTTGACAAGTGGGTGGGTCTTGTACAGGCAGCCGCACGGTGGTCTTTGGTCACAATTTGACATTAACATTGAATTTATTACATAGCAGTAAAGGTAGGTTTCATAGTTCGAGCTGCTAAAAATTAAAAGCTTTTAATGTTCCCACTGCTGGTACACAGGGTTCCTCTCCTCGAGAGGCAGTGGGCTGTTACGTAATCCTCGATATGATATGTCGATGTCACATGTCTTCAAATTTTTGGTTCTAGGATGTGCCGGTTTCCTTCCAAAGTTTTCGATCACCGTTTTGAAAGCAGTGGTGATGAAATTATTTACACAATGTAAAGCGCCTGCCTGGGTCGAACTCACGCCCTACAACCTTAAGTCGGGGCTGTTACCACTGGGTCACCACTGTTTACCACTGCATGTACTTTTGCCTTTCGGTAGGGACTGGTCATCTCTTAGCTGCCACGGCTTATTTTAATTGTTTACTATGGACGCTTTTAACGTGCATTTTTCGTTCGTTTAATATCAACATTAAATTGTATAAGCAATAGTTGCACTTTTCCTATTGAGAGCGATGCGGACGAATTTTTTGATGCCCTATGATTATTTCCCCTCCTCCCCCTTTTTCATACTTGTACATTTTATTATTATTATTTAAAGTCTTAGTTTTTAAATCATGTAAATACTTGTGTTTAAATAAAGTTTATAAAGCAATAGTTTGTTACAATATTTTGTTCAAAAGAGTATCCTTGGCATTTTTATCACAGCAACCTACTACGCTTTGGAATGGGCGACTAGCTTCATCTTTCTGACTGACCGACCCCTTGACAATTCAAAAATGCCTGTAATTGGTTTAATTGAAATTCAAATTCAAATTCAAAACATTTATTTTAGACTCTTCGGCCCATAGAGTGTTAGTAGTACATCAAGATGACTTAAAACTATGTTAGTACGACACAAATACAACAAATAATAGAACACCAGTCAGCCTACAATATGTGCAGCCCAATCCAATGCCTCCAAACAGGACTATGGACGTAGTCTGCAATTACCCTCAGGTAGCTGTTGGGACTGCCCCTCACCCTTCGCATCAGCGAGGCTGCTCTTTTACGTATAATGGCGTGAAAGCCATTCACTTGAGCTTCAGCAAACATCGCTGACGCACTGCAGTAGCGAGGCAATCCCATCAGCAACCTGAAAGCATTGTTATATTGGACCCGCAGGGCACTGAGACGGTTCGCTGCGTGTAGCTAGTCCACAGACTACACGTATAAAAAGACTGGCAGTATGCCCTAAACAATGTCTTCTTTACCGCATAGGAACATCGGGAAAATCTGCGTTACCAGCATATTACAACGAATCGTCAGCGCCCTACGTTCCCTCTCTATATCTGCTTCGTCGGTCAGGTCCTCATTTACAACATGACCTAGGTACACAAATTGCGTAACTCTTTTTAGTGCCACCCCCGCTAGTGTGTGTGTAATTGAAATACTTAAATGCTTTGAGTTTGAATCATGCCTAAATAATGATACCTAGCTATCTGAATTTATTCCTTTTGTTCATCATCATGTACAATTATTTGTATTTACCACAATTTTCATATTATTAAAACATTAAACTCAGGACCATATAAACTCGTTTCTACCTTCACAAATTATAACCCTAAATATCGTAGTTAAGACACTTTGCCTTGACAAGTGGGTGGGTCCAGTACCTTAGACACAAGATAAAGCAACACTTATACTACGAAAGTCGCCCATATTGCTAGGGAATAAAGGCGATGTCAATGTCTAATAGTGACGATGTACCTGTATTTGACTGTACCTACAGACAAGATATAGTGATATTGTGCCAGGGCGTGTGACCGCACCGACTTACTTTCGATTTTATGTGCACTGTTTCACCGAATTAGGTAAATCGTTTGTTGGTTAGAATATTAGGTTTAAGAGCAGTGTTGGACAAGTGGTAATGGCCCCAACTTACGCTGGATTCGAACCCAGGTAGGGGCTTTGTGTAAATAATTTCATCACCACTGCTCTCAAAGCGTTGAAGGAAAACATTGTGAGGAAACCGGCATGTCCCAGAATAAAAAAATCGAAGACATGTGACATCTACGAACCTGCACTAGAAGCGCGTGGTTGATTACAGCCCTTTCCCTCTCGAAGAGAGGAGGCCTGTGTCCCACCAGTGGGAACATTATAAGTTGATTATACTATGCACAGCACTGATAACGTTAGAAAAGTGCTGATAAAATATTATAATGATGTCCTCTTTCTAAGGATCGTAGCAGGTGGTGTTCTGTATTTTCTGTCCCATGGGAAGAAGGTGTGTTTCCAGGTTGGATTTCCAAATTATTGGTTTTCCTGTCAGGAAACTCTCCAGAACTGGCAGTTAGAAGTTTGAAAGCGTGCCCGGAAAATGGCAATAGGCCAACCCGCTACACTATAGTTGGCCAAACAAGGGTAGACATCATACAGATCTGCAAATAAAACGGGCGTGATGCTATGCATGAATTCATTATTATGATATTTGCTTCCATCTTTTAGCTTTTACTTAGAGGAACTAATAAATTGGTCTTATTTTCACAACATGATTGTACTTCCCGACCAAGTATTTTCACTCAGAATTCTTCTACTATAAAAATATCTTCGAAACATGTCTCGCAGGCAAACTGTCCAGCTCCCCACAATTTCCGCCCCTGTAACCTGTCTTTCGAAGCCCCTCATAACCGGGTATCACAAGCCCGAGACGGGACGTACCTGCTACACCGTATTGTTACCGCGATGCCTTTTTTAAAAGTACAACAAAGCCACAAGGTATACATCAGCTTGTACTGATAGACATGCGTTTTGATATGTACAGGGTGTGGGGGATTGATTTGGTTTAGATTTTCTTTATATTTATTCCACAATTAACAAAATGATGCTCAAATATACGTTCTGGAAGACGTAGCGTCGGAAGGTCTCCCACAAGGTGGATCGATGATCTGGTGAATGTTGCAGAAATCCGCTGGATGCGAGAAGCACAGAACTGGTCGAAGTGGCGTTGCTTGGGGGAGGCCTATGTCCAGCAGTGGACGTCTTTTGGCTGAAATGATGATGGTGATGAAATATACACCAGGGGTGGTTCAGGTCGTCACTCTTCGAACTGACTAATATTTTTACGACGGTATGACTGAATGAGAACTCTCGAAGAGAGGAGGCCTGTGTCCCAGCAGTGGGAACATTATAGGCTGATTACACTTAATTTGACTTTTATTGGTTATGAATCTTAAATACGAGGCTTTTGGCTAATTTGTAAATGTGTTTCCTAAGTAATTTGTTTTATAATGTGCGTTTAGTTTGTGCAGAATAAACAAATTTTCTTTCTTTTTATTATGTATGACTAAATTAATAAATTAAAACATTTATTTGTGTTTTTTTTTTTTTTTAATGATTATTATTTTTTAATTCAAATTACCTACCTTTCAAGCGACCACAGGCGTTTGTGCTAGCTTTTGCCCATATTTCATGACACTTCACAGAAAAATCAATCTTTTTATTTTTATTTTTCCATCTTTGATATAATTTGTGTCTTTTTTATGATACTAATTTATCATTCATATCACGTGAAAACGTAAACACGTATTGCGTCATATTTGATATCTTATTGATTCTATATTTTTTTATTAAAAAGGAATATATCTTTATCACAGAGAACAAAAATAACTAGTTTTCTTAGAAAAAAACTACGCTAAAACCAGGCAATAACGCTTGAAATTCTAGCCGTATCTCATGTATCTAAATTAGGCTGTGGAAGTCCCGAGCGACGTGAGATCAATTTTGAACGATGCTTTTCATAGAAATAGCTTCAAAGACCTTTTAGGGCTATAAATAAATTGTATTTTTATAACTTCTGGATCGTACCTGGCTGAATACAGGCCAACTAAAGACCTTTTTTAACTTAACTGCGGCAGAGATGAAAATTTATGTATAAAACGATATTTATGAATGATGTGTACAGGGATTCAATAAGTTCATGACTTTGGACCTCCCTGCGTTGACATTTTTCGTGGGTTATTTAAAAAAACAATTTGGTGTTTTCTAAAAAAGTGCAGCCTACACAGTCTAAAAATATAGAACAGCATATATGTTTTTAAACAACCGACGAATAATAGAGAATATAGCCCGTGCGAACCTGGGCTCATTGAAGAAATTGAAAAAGAATTGGAGAACACTACTAATAAATCAGCATGACATAATTCCTAAAGTACCATAGGCATACACCAAAACCTACCTACCCCAATATTTTGTAAACCTTCACCCGTACATGACATAATACGCACCTCAAAGACGTAAAAAATTAAGTCTTCTTTCCCCGCGAGATTGTTAGCACAGCCTGTATACAGCAATAAGGCAGAGTGCAGACAGCTTTGTGTCGCCATTGCGATGCACGGCCGTGTGTACAGGCCTGCACTGTTTACGTCATTTGTGTTTAATTATAGAGGGAGAGAATGTAATGGGTGATATCTACACATGCTTGGATTGTAAGCTGGAATATAATAGGGGGTCGTAGCAGAATTCCTATTTTCCATAATTATGTGAGAAGGGTGTAAGAGGAGCTCGTGGATAAGTAATAATTGCCGCACAGGTCGATCCATCAGGTTAAACTACGCTTGTTGGGGTTGGTCCGTGGTGGCCATCCTTACACACAGAAACTCCTCCGTGCCTCGGAAAGCACGTTAAACCGTTGGTCTCGGCTGTCATACGTGGATCTTTGACTGTCGTTACGGGTCGTCAGAAGCCCGAAAGTCTGAGAACGTCTCATCAAAGGGTATCGTATAACCCAGTTACTGGGTTGTGGATGTCAGATAGGCAGTCGCTCCATGTAAAATACCGGTATTCAGCTGCATCCGTCTAGACTGGACGCAAACCCCAACATAGTTGGGAATAGGCTAGGCAGATTAATGTGAAAATAGTTTAGTGGTATGAGGAACAGGGTGTAAAGTTCCCCATGAAGTCGGAATCTTGTATGTATGTCGATCGCTCGGTAAACTCTAATTGCGTGATGCAGGATTTGTGTGACGTCATGTCTTTGATGCGTAGTTCGTATGTGGCGGTGTAACCGCTACAAATTCATACAGGCACACCGGTTACGGGTACTACGCATCTGACCTTTCTGAAGAACATCACCAATAAAGTCACTGTATTATCTTCTAGGGCATCCCCTCCCGGCGTTTCCACTCCTATCTGCCTTGTAAATACCTTTTGTTACTCACCTTTAATTCATTCTCTCAACATGACCGAACCATCTAAGCATACTCTTTTAAATTTTTGTCACTAAATCTTCTTTTAAGTCGCAACATTGCCTTATCACATGATTTTCACTTTTATAGATGGATATTATTAACAATATTAAAATATTCTATCAAAGTTCTTCTAAGCCTCAAGATGTATACGAATAACTATGACAGTCGCCTCAGACTTGTAATTCAAAGCGTGCCTGAAAACTGACTAGCAATAACTTAAGCTTTTAAGTGATTGGCAGACACATGTTATGTTACGATTTGCTAAGTTCGGAAACCACACGTTTTGAATTCAATGTGAATATTTTATTAAGATGAGACCTTACCTCTAGAAGACCGATTATGGCGTTCCTACATAATATGCATAATTTTTCTTTACTTACGTATTTTCCACCCGAAATTTTGGACTCTCTTCATGTATTTATTGAGAAAAGGTTGTGCCTTTCTTCAGTATTAATTTATTTGCAACAATGTTGTATTACATAAGAAGATGTTATTAAGATGCTACGAGTCGATATAGAAGTATAGGATACCCAAGAAGAGTATCTATTCACGAAAACCACTCGAAATAAAATCATTAACATCGTCTTCAAAACCTTTATATTTTTGTCTATTAGCACGATAAAACACTCCTATTACTCCTAGGTTGCTTGGCTGCTAACATAACATCACGCTTGTATTCCTCAAAGGGCTGGACAAAGGCATGGTGCACCTACATTTCGCCAGTTATGTGCCCATGTATCAAGATTCCGGGCTGTTACTGAGAAATTTCTAATGAAAAGTTGAAATGTTCATGAAGATTAAGTCATTGATATCAAATCAGCCTATTGCCAAGACCTCTTTATAAACCGCTATACGCTGGGCGTAACACAAGACACAAGCTCATTGGTCTCTTCAAAGTCACCATCATTAATTTTGCCTTTTTACCATCCACTGCTCAAATACATCCTTACAAACACTGCCGGCAAGCGTAAGTGCGTGTCATAATGAAACAGTCCTACACGGACACAGGTTGGCGGCCTCTTAACTGCTACATTATAAACCTTTCCCTACTCACAGTTTACGACTCACTGTCTGATACGCACCTGATACATTTTATGTTCGTTATTCTCTTAAGGGAGATAAACTATGTGTTATGTGCTCTTAATCTTACTGGTAAGATGTTTGTTGTTTTATTGAGGTTATGTAATTGTAGTGGCTTAACGGTTTATGGACCTTCGCACCGGGAATCTAACTACGTGTGAATATTTAAATGGTATGTATTTATGTGCATTGGCTAAAGCATTATGAAGGTCGGAAACCAGTGCTTTTTGTTCTGTATCATATTCATCTAGAAATCTATTACATTATCTTATAAATATTATTATTATTATTTTAAGTCTCTTAGTTATTAAATCATGTAAATACGTGTGTGTAAATAAAGTACTTTATTTCAATAAAACACAGAAATCTAAATTATTAATCTTTTTATATACATTCTAGCTCCGCCCCGCGGTTTCACCCACATAAATATCGATCCCGTGGGAATATCGAGATAAAAAGTATTTTATGTCCTAATCCAAGTCATGGTCTATCCATGTGCCAAATTTCATCTAAATCCGTTCAGCCGTTTTAGCGTGAAAGCGTTACAAACAAACGAACAAACTCGCTTTCGCGTTTTTAATATTAATATATGTAAAAGTTAGGACCAAAACTCGGAACCGGTTTAAAAAATACCGGTTAAAACCGGTTTATTTGGGTTTTACTCCGAACTTTTCTTAAGAAGGTGAACGTTTTAAGAACTTTATTTTAATCTAAATTAGCCGGTATATAAGACGAGCGGCATGTCGGTAAACGCGTTGCAACTTGTGACTACTTGTGAGGTTACCGCGTTGAATAAAAGCTAAACAGAAAACCGGTTAATATTGCTCTAAACCGTTTAATCCGAAAAAACCTTTATGGACAGACTCCTCCAAAACCGGTTATTAAAAACCGCTTTCTTTGAGCGAAACCGAATGTAAAGGTTTTTGCGTCAAGTACATAATAACGGTTTGAAAATTTAACCGGTATCCGAGCCTCGGTTAGGATTAGTTAAGATTTTTACTTGACAAAGAAATCATTTTATAAGTATTTGAAGACGAAATTGTGGACGCTGCATCCTCTTGAAAAAATCCTTTTGTCCTCTCTTCAGTTATGGGAAAAGATGGAGTGGTCATCCTAATCCGAATGTTCAACCTGAACTTTGTTGATATTGCTATGTTTTCCTTACTCTATTCACCTGTAAATAACCATCTCTTCTTATGAACAAACAATCTTTACCCGACTGCGGCGAAGCCCAAAAGGTATGTTATGTTTAGGTAAATCAATGTTAGTTTATTTGAAACGTTTGAATTTGTATAACTTCTCATTTCTTCACGTATTTTACTTACCTATGTGTAACAAGATTAGTTTGCAAATAAGGTGATAACAGAGCTAATTACCTAGGTTGCAGAAGAATACCCTTTTGAAGGTAACTGATTGAGGTATTTATAATTTTCAAGGGATGTAACGATACATAATTTTCCCGATAATATACCGATACCAATTATTGTAGTAAATAATCGTCGATACCGATACCGCTGCCGATATCGATAGCTTGGTATATAATAAATAAAATAAATAATGAAGTATGTAGATACCTCGGGTGTTTGTATGGCTTTTGTATTTTGTATTTCACACAACTGTTTAATAGTGCGTTATCGTCCTCATTTCACTGTGTAAATAAACAGAATCAGGAAAAGCGGTAACGTAAAACAGGTATGAAACAATACATCGCTCAGCCAACGCTCAGCAAACTCCAAACACTGCCATTTGCCGTGTTTTCATGTCGCTCAGCATGAGCGGTGCGACTCTCCCGCCAGTCCTGCCTGCAATCGACGGAGCGACAATATAATGCGCGCGCGTCGTCGTTTCGCGCGCTTTTCGAACTGTTTAATATCGATTGTTTATAGTATATTATAAGGGGACAACACTGATTTTGAAGTTTGACACTGACAGCTTACACTCAACTCACGTGTCAACCACCTGATGCGGACCCCTTTTTACTCGAGACAGCAGCGTTCACGGTCGCATTACTGTGCTATCATTATATTTAGGTACCACATGCTCATATTTTTTATATTGTTGTGTTCTTAATTAATCAGAAATCAATCAATGTGTTTGTAAGAAGTTTTGTTCAGTATTTTTTTTTTTTTTATAAAATTGTGTTCTTTACTATTAATATCGTTACATCCCTATTTCGCCGATTCCTAATCCATTCTAAAACAAATTCTATTACACCAATTAAAACAACACTTAAGCAGACAAACAAAACAAAATGAAACATGCACGCAACTCCGTGAACAGTGCCCCGAACACCTACCAGAGGTCGCCATTGCGCGTTGTTTGCGGATTTCAACCGGATAACAATGGCGACCGATACCCAGGCTTTGTTTTCACTTATCCGGAATACCCGGGCCGGTCGTTACTCAAATAGCCGGGTGGAAGTATTGTTAAGTTTTAAACAAAATTACGGTTAGAGATGATTGTTTTTGTGTGATTATTGTACGTAATGTTGTGGGAAATGATTCGGTATTGAGTTCGTGGTGGCTAGAAAGCGGAAAGTTGTATGCATAACTTATTAAATGTTTGTTTTTTTTACTATGTAGGATCTTTCTTGTTGTTTTTATGCCGCCCATGGGCCCCTGACATGACTACATGCCTTCAAGAAATACCTCTCAAGCATGGCGGTTTCCTCACGATGTTTTCCTTCACCGTTTTTGAAGCAAGTGATAATTATACAATACGCATATGAATCCGAAAAGTCAGAGGTGCGTGCCTTGGGTTGGAACTCGAGACCTATGAGACTTGACAGTCCAACGGTCACACCACTCCGCTCAGAGCCGTGGTGGATTACGCTCATCCCTTAACAGAAAGGAGGCCAGCCGATCTATTCTGTAGAAATCTCACCATGAAAACGGAGGTAAAGTGAGCTTGAAGTAAACTCCTTCCACGTGAGGCTAGGGATTAACAATATTGACAGTTCACTTCAAGAGATTTTTACAGAATATAGGTACCGGGTCCCTTCAAAATGGTTGAGCTGAATGGTGCTAATCCATGCGTCATGTTCGTGAACGGGCGCCGTCAGTTGGGACTGGTCATCTCTTAGTTGCCATGGCTTATTTTTAATTAATTTAATTTTTTTAATTTTTCTTTGTTTTGTCTTTTTATTACGTGCTTCTAACGTGCACGTCTTTCTACATTGCCTTGCTTCCACATCTATAATTTCAAAATGAATGATGTAACCAATATTTTGTAACATTTTTTTATTTAAAAGAGTGTCCGTGGAGTTTCTTGCCCATTCTTCTTCTTCATAGATACCTACCTAATACACTTTGGAATGGGTAACTAGCTTCATATTTCTGACTGACCGATTCCTTGACAATTCAAAAGTGCCTGTAAATGGTTTAATTGAAATAAATGCTTTGAGTTTGAGTTTGGCTGTGCTTCTGCAGTGAGTATTGTAGCCATGTAGGATTAGGAATACCTACTTACTGATAGTAAACCCGACTGTTTAGATGACGGAAACCTTCAAGACAGTTATTTCTCCAATAGGAAAAAGTACGTCTTAGCAAGTTTTGACATCCATTTCTGTCAGTAGCTATGCTGTGTTTTGTTTCCAAGGACATGGGTCGGCAATACATCGGCAAGTTTTTTGTCTAACCTAAGCAATCGCTGTTGGTCATAATACTCCTGTCCTCTATGCTTTTCCACATTTCTCTGTCCTTTGTTTTCTCTTGACAACCATTGAGAAACGCGTAATATTCTAGTGCAGTGGTCGGCAAACTCATTAGCCAATAGAGCCAAATATCAATACTATAACGACTAAGATTTTTTATGAGAGCCAATCCTTTCTGTGTGTTCAAACTGTCTCAATACACTTTTCTTAATCCTTAAATTCCCATCCTCATTCACTCCACAACGCTTCCTAAAATTAACTTGCTAAGAACTATGATGCCGAAAAAAAAACCTTTGAAATATTGAATACAACTTGATATCTCGTTTAATGACCGAAACCTACACTCTCGCTCATCGACATTTGTACAGAGCTTCACTCTCTTGACTAAACAGCCGCATGCGGTTCGCAAACGGCGGTTTGCCGACCACTGTTCTAGTGTATCTTCCACAGCATTCATTTGGCACCAACTGGGAACTGAATTACATAACATAATATAATCCCAGAAGGGTTAAGCAGAGATGTACCTACCTATAGTAACACCCAAATTTCGCCAGTATTCAATCTATGTCCTAATTATTAAATAACTTCTCTCGCTAGTAAGTGAGGTTATATATTTGGGGAGTCTGTTTACAAGGGATGGGAAAATTGATGGGGATGTAGAAAGGAGAGTAAACGCGGGAAATAAAGTGAATGGTGCTATACATGCGATTGTGACCAACCAGTCGATGTCTAAAAAGCTCGACTGGCTGTTCACAATGGTGTGCTGGTGCCTACGCTTATGTATGGAAGTGAATGTTGGGTGTGGCAAAACAAGCATGAAAGTAGAATAAATGCTGTGGAAATGCGTTCCTTGCGAAGCATGTGTGGTTTGTCTATGAATGATAGGCTGAGGAATAATGTGATAAGACAGCGGTGTGATTTAAAAGAAGATGTTGTGACAAAAATTGAAAAGGGTATGCTGAGATGGTTTGGGCATGTTGAGAGGATGAATGAAAGGCGACTAACAAAACGTATTTACAAGGCTGATGTGAAAGGAAAGGCCGGCCGGGGACGCCCTAGAAGGACATATACTGACCTTATTGGTGATGTTCTTCAGAAAGGCCAAGTGCGTAGTACTCGCAATCGGCGGGAGTGTATGACCAGATGTATGAACGTAAAGGAGGCAAAAGGAGTATGTAAGGATCGTAGCAGGTGGCGTTCTGTAGTTTCTGCCTACCCCCATGGGAAGAAGGCGTGAGTTTATGTATGTTCTCTCGCTCTAGGCAGAGCGGGAGGGCGTGTCAGACTCCTACTGACTAAAATCCACCCGTGTTCCTTCGGTTGCCTATATTGCCAGGGGGGCCACGGCCAGAACCTTATAAAGTTGACGAGTTTTTTTTTTTTAACTACGCAAGTATTTAAAAACTCGTCAACTTTTTTTTAAATTCTAACTGAAAGCATGCGCCACAACTGATCAATTCTATCCAACCAACAAACTAGTGCCATGTAAAATATTATCGAAAAAGTGACAGTGACATTTAACGACATGTCATCGGCTGATTGGACATGTTCCCTGTGCCTGTTTCTACAGGCGGAACATGTTTATAGGCACGCCAATATTGTTTGCAACACTTCGCGAAAGCAGTGTTGTTATGGGTGAATATTTTAATAATTTGTTTATATTATTGTGTTTTTTTTTATGATTTTTATTCAAAAGGAACAAGAAACAGCTAAAATATAAAACATAGGAACAAGAAATACATAAAAAATTACAGACAATATTGCAGCCCACAATTCTGTTCACGGATTAGCTACAGGACAGTGACAGAGAAAATAATCGCTAGGGTTACAAATACTTTTTTTTTCTTTACTAACGTGTTTATAGTATATCCATATAACTTTTAAGAAATGGTATACAAAAAAAGAAGGAAATATGTTCAAGAAAACTCCTTGAGTATAAGACTTCTGAATGTATAGAGAGCACAAACAAAAATGTCTATATGTTCAAAGGTCCCATTGTAGGAATCGATCATTCTGCGAACAGGCTAACGCAGGCCAGAGTTGGACTTGCAAGTACCCACTGAGAATAATCTGCCAGTGCACACCTTTCGCTTGTGGACTGTTCTGGGAAACGTGGGTCGTTGTCATAATTTTTGTGGGTTAAATGTATGTTTCTTTGAGAAATTATCGCGTTGCTTATAAATAGTATCAAATTAACCGTTGTTCTGCAAAACTAGATTCTATAAACAAGCTCCTCGGAAGTTTATATAAGTGACACTCAGAATATTTTTGTAAATGTGTGTTATATGAATGGAGGGCTTAGTTTGGGGTAGCTACTGTAACTACTGTCGTTCGGAGAGCAAATCTTAACTATACTAACTATCTATATTAGTATACTAGTACATAGTATATTATAAAGAGGTAAAATTTGTTTGTTTGTAAGCTTGTATGTAGGGGGTAATTTCCGGAACTAACAGCCGGATTTGAAAAAATCTTTTTGCATTGGATAGCCAGATTTTCGAGGAAGGTTATAAGGCTCGCGGACGAAGTTCAGAGGCAGAAGCTAGTAATAATATTATAAATTTGAAAGTGAGTTTTTTTGTTTGTTTGTTACGCTTTAATGCTAAAACGATTGAATGGATTTGGATGAAATTTGGCATATGACATAACCTGGGTTAGGACATATGATACTCTTTATCTCGGTAGTACATTTCCAAGGGATAATTTTGGATTTCCACGCGGGTGAAGCCGCGGGTAAAGGCTAGTTTTTTTTTATAATTCTTAGCCGTTTTTTTAGTAAATGTGTTAACTTTCATTACCTACTGAGTCCACTCACATTATACAAACCCGTATGACACCAACGAACGAGCTAACATGATACACAATCACACTATTTCAATGGGAAGATTGATACATACCTACACATATCATTCTCAATAATGACCTTGTTTACTTCTAATTTAATTCCCAAATTATGAATATAAATGCAAGAAAATTACAATTCAAAACACGCCAACTATGACTACTAATCTCAATAAACAACGTAGATGAGAACAATTTTGACGAGTTTCCCGGCATCCGCCTACGATTGGCATTCCTGTCGCATCGCTATCGAAGTATCGATACTTTTGACTGCATGACAGTGCCACAAACTAGATAGGTACAGAAGGTCAGTTCCATATAATGAACGAAAACGCACGCACACATAGACACGCTTCACGGACAGCGAGTGCAAAAGCACTCGTGACCGGCATTTGTTTGAGATCGCCGTGCGTTCGCATCTATGTGTGCGTGTGTCCGATTTTGCTCGTTGTTACATGTAGCTAACCTTCTGTATCTTTCTTAATTGTGGTTATTATATCTATGTTGATAGCTTGTCAATTTGTCGGCATTTTGATTGTTTATTCAACAAACCGTTATTTCGTTTTTATTAGGTTATCTTGATGGTTATGTCTTGTGTCGTTTAAATTGATAGTTAGATGAACGATAAAATCACCTGCTTTTGTGATAATAAACCTGTTACTGGCAGTTATTGACTGTTAAGGTTAGGTTATAGACTTCAATAATTCACTAATTATGTATTCATAAAAAAAATAAAAAATGCACAAATGCGCATTTAATGCCTTAGGCATTTTTTACTAAGCAAACCTTTTGTTTTGAGTGGGAAATTATCAAATAACTTCTCCCGCTCTGGGTGGAGCGGGAGGGCGTGTCAGACTCTTACTGTCTAAAACCCACCCGTGTTCCTTCATTTGCCTATATTGCCAGGGGCCACGGTAACCCTTACGGACAATATCCGCAATCCAGGCTTACCATTCAACCTGAGAATGATACAGAGACAAAATTTTTTTTTCTTCGTCATTCATTTTTACTCACAGGAGGGATACGTATTGTAGCATCTCCAAAAGTCTCGATTAATGCAAACCGATTGTAAATACTTAGAATAATAGTTCTTTATAATGGATAAGGTATAGTTAAGCGGTATGAGTTAAGAGCATGCAGTTTGAAAGTGGGTAACGTCGCAAATAGCTGTCAAATATTTCGCTGTTTTGATTAATTTGGCAATATTACTGTATGGAAATATGAAATATGGCTAACTAGTTATCCCGTGGGAATATCGGGATAAAAAGTATCTTATGTTCCAATCCAGGGCATGGTCTACCCACGTGCCAAATTTCATTCAAATCCGTTCAGCCGTTTTAGCGTGAGAGCGTAACCTCACTTTCGTATTTATCATATTAGTTAGGATGAAATGCAATAATTAATATCGTTTTAGTTTTTGATGTAAAAATACGTATTTGGAAACTTTCCAAATGCTTTTTTATATGGTACACTATAACGGTTACAACATCAAATTCAGTGTTATAATTACAATTCATCTAAACTAATATTATAAAGAGAATTGATTTGATTTTTTGTATGTTTGTTTGTAATGGATAAACTCAAAAATATATAAACGATTTAAAAAAATTATTTCACCTATAGAAAGCTACATTATCAGCGAGTAACATGGGCTGTTATTTCGACTTCCACGCGAACAAATTCACGGGCAGAAACTAGTTATTAATATTGTAGGTAGTTCAGTAGTTAGCTATATTTCCATACAGTAATATTGCCAAATTAATCAAACCGGTAAATATTTGACAGCTACTTGCGACGTTAGAATAAACGCTCTTAATTGTAGCATTTAGAGCCATTCACTTCAAACATAGATAAATATATGTAACATAGGTACTGCAATTCGGGAAAGTCCGGGGTCGCGGGAAAGTCCGAAAGGGATACCGTAGCCCCTGGGCAACATGGCAACTGAAGGAACACGGGTGGGTTTTAATCAGTAAGAGTCTGACACATCCTTCCGCTCCGCCCAGAGCGGGAGAAGTTATTTGATAATTTCCCACCCAAAAAAAAGGTTCCATAAGTGTCTTAAAAGGATGAATAGGTTTATAATTAAATACTTCTCTAGAAGATTGTCATTATGATCCTTTACTTTACATGCTTTGCTTACCTTTGTCACCCTTAGCACAGATGAATACAGATAGTTCACTCCACATTTTAGGAATGAAGCTACAAGTACGGCAGGCCCGTCTTGTCGGGCCAATTCAGTGAGTGTAACGTAGTCAGAAGATCTAAGAGTTACGCGATAGAAAGTGAGGTAACTTCTAGGTGAATATAACTGTAGGTAATTAGAGCAGTGGTGGTCCTGTGGTAACGACCGCGACTAAAGAGTTGTAGGTCGTAGGTTCGAACCCTGACAGGCGCTTTACTTTGTGTAAATTATTTCATCACCACTGCTCACCAAACGGTGAAGGAAAACATTGTGCAAATACCTTAGAACCAAAAATGTCTTAGAAAGTCTTAGAACCAAAAAATCGAAGACATGTGACATCTACCAACCCGCACTGGGCCCACGACCTCTCAATGAGAGGAGGCCTGTGTCCCAGCAATGGGAACAATATAGGCTGGTTATGTATGACTTTTTTTTTTTGGGTGGGAAATCATCAAATAACTTGGGCGTGTCAGACTCTTACTGACTAAAACACACCCGTGTTCCTTCGGTTGCCCTGTTGCCGGGGGCCACGATCTCCCTTTCGGTTTTCTTCGCACCCCCGGTAGGCATCGGCCCTAACGGACCCCGTCAATTCTGCTGACATCTCTTTGAGGCGCGCGTGGAACACAACGCGCCGTCGACCCGGGCCTGGTCCTTATCGGACGGCGAGCTACCCATTGCTCACCGTCCGCAAGCCCGCGCCTACGGTGGCCGGAAATCGGCCTGCGATTTCGGACGCCCAGGGCGTCTCCTCCTGCGGCGGTTAGGGGCGTGAGGGCGCGAAATTTGCCACTCCCCACGCGTTCCGCCTCCTCCTTCGCGAGCATTACTGCTTCGCAGAAGGAGGTGACGGCCTCCCATTTCCTCTCGCTCCCTACCATGGCCCTAATCAGGGCCGGACGCGAGAGATCACCGCCGCCGATCGCCTCCACGAGGACACGGCGATGCTCCGCCCAAGCCGGGCAGACCTCCAACGTATGCACCACCGTGTCCTCCGGGCGATCCACACAATGGTGACACCCGGGCGTTTCCTACCGCCTTATCCTGAACAGGATACTCCCGAAACAGCCATGTCCGGTGAGGACCTACGTCAGGCGGAAGGTGAGGACGCCGTGGCGCCTCTCTAGCCACTCCTCAAAGAGGGGACTTATCGCCGCAATTGTGGCATGCCCAGCACTGGGTTGCGACACTCGCACTCTCCATGACGCCATGAGATCCCGCCGGAGCTCTGTCCGCTGTGCCGTGATTTCTCGCGGTAGCGGAGTTAAGCCCCGGCGTTTCGCCTCCTCGCGCCACTCCCAGATGTGCGCGAGGACCTTTGCCTCCAGATCCCATGGCGGTATTCCGGCAAGGAGGCTCGCAGCCTCACAGGAGACCGTGCGATATCCTCGGGCCAGCCGGATGGCCATGACCCTCTGGGACGCGTTCAACCGGCGGGCTGGCCGCAGCCTCAATGAACGCGCCCACACCGGCGCCCCGTAGAGGGCCATGGACCGCACGACCCCCGCGTAGAGCCTCCGGCAGGAGGCGTTTGAACCCCCTAGATTGGGCAGGAGCCGCTTCAAAGCAGCCCCGGCCCGCTCCAGGAGCCAGACGTCGGAAATGCTCCACGAAGTTCCACCGGCTGTCGAGCGCTGTACGACATGAATTGCACTTTATTGTGTCGTAGAAAAAGTCAATTTTTATTTAAATGGTTTTGCGGAGTGAACCATCTGTATTATCTGTGCCCATTGTAATTTTAACCGTTAAGCCCGGCTTGACTCAGCTTGACTCCAAATTGGAGTCATGACAGTGCCGCAAATACCGTCAAGCCAGTCAATGTCAAACCGCGGGGCTTGACAGTAATAATATATTTTGAATTAATTTGATGTAATTTAATTTAATTTAATTTGATGTCATTTGATTTTAATTGATTTTATTTTATTTGTAAAATTTATATTAATTTATGTTTGGCAATGGGTGTTATTTACCTGAAATAAATGAACTTATTATACTTTACAAAAGTTAAAGTGTCGGCGCTGTGTCGACACGTGTCGGGGCTGTGCCGACACAGCCCCGGGGCAGTTAAAATGTCGGGGCTGTGTCCTACCGGTTTCCTCTACATCTCTACAGATGTAAGAACCCATCTTTTTCGCATTCACAGTCTGACATACAATGTACCCCACACTTTATAAAGACCACACTGCCAGTACAATATGGAACAGTACCAACAAATAACCCATTGTTAGCCTATAGTACATGGTTTATAAGGCAACACGTACTTAGCTCGCATTCTGGCCACCTCGTAAAAATAAACGAGCGCGGTGATAAGATAGTCTTAGAATAAACTTGATACAAGAAATGTTGTGTAGGACAAGAGAGATATAGTAATGTTAGTTATTTATTGAGTTATTTTTGTACTGTGAGCAGAGTTTGTTTGACTAACTTCGTGGATACTAAGAGAATTCTATGTTTCATTTGCTTTTTTGTCTTTGCGTGCCTTGATTATATATAACTGTTCAAGTTGCCGAAATACCTAGGTACATGTGAAAATGTAAGGCTGGTATTTCAGCTGTCCAGGAGACCCGTGCGGGCCGCCCGTACGGGCTCCCGGAACGGAGACACACGTTAGGCGCTAGAACATTGCTTCACAGCGACGCGGATTGGTCGGTACGCGACCCGCTCCGGGTAGAACCGCCCGGTACAACGCTAACAACCGTATCGTACTAACTCCCTCATTTCAGCGCACTACGGGCGCTACCCGTACGGGTTTTCCGTGTGCGGACGACCGTCTCCCGGAGAGCTGTGAAACCTGCCGAAACCTACCCTGGAATTTCAATATGGACGTGTGCTTAGCTCAGGATTATAACGCCGTTTGTCTAGAGACTTTAGACAAGTTTCTTCTCGTGGTAGATGCAAAGAAGAGCTACAGCTTTGTAACGTGACCTGACCACACCATCATACCTCCTCGGCAAGGCTTTTGTCTAACTCTAGCAAGAAGTTTCCAGGCAGTGGAATATCAAAGGGTATCGTGTCACCCAGTATTTGGGTTGGAGGTGAGATAGGCAGTCGCTTAATCTAAAATACTTGTGTTCTGAACACCAACGTACTTGGAAAATGCAGAATCAGAGGGATGATGAATCTTTTAAACAGATTTTTTCTTTCAAATAAATACCTCATTTAAGTTTATATTCATATGTACTTTATTTTTTTATTACTTAATTTAAGTTAAGATTTTAGTGTAGATAAATTAGTAAACTACTTACCTGCTTCAGAAATCATACCTAATAATCACAATCAGTATATAATGTTCCCACTGCTGGGACACAGGCCTCCTCTCTGTGAGAGGGAGTGGGCCGTAGGTAATCCACCACGCGGGCCCAATGCGGGTTGGTAGATGTCACATGTCTTTTAATTATTTATTTTAAGGACATGCCGGTTTCCTCACGATGTTTTCCTTCACCGTTTTGAGAGCAGTGGTGATGAAATAATTTACACAAAGTTATCTGTAAGTCGCGGCCATTACCACTGGGCCACCACTGCTCTGCTTCAGAAAATATTGACTTAAATAAATATTAATTATTTTGCAAACTCTTAAACGTATTTATTGTAAAGCAATGAAATAGTAGACAGTAACAATATACCTATTTGTAGCAGTAACTGAAGTGAAATCGTTATTATTTGACGCTGTAACACTTATAGCTACTGAATCTTCTTTGATATCGGACACTCTGCCTTTCTCGGGTTCAATAGTATGGAGATCGACAAATTTAATAAATTATTTATAAGACACTAGCAACCCGTGTTACCCAGTAACTGGGTTGTTGAGATCAGATAGGCAGTTAAAGCTCTACCCCGAGCTAAACCTCGTCTTTCTTCATTATTCTGAGACTATAACTCATTAATAAAGATAAATAAACTAAATCTAAAAGTACATTATTAATGTTTAATATCGTATCATCACATTGCACGTTCTTATTTGTTTTTATGTTTTATAAATACATTTAAAATCTCGTGGTAAAAAAATTACTACAATTATTGATTGCATGCATCTATTGCTAAAGATGTCGTTTTATTTATTTGAGGATTACACTAAATAGATAATAACTAAAATCTAAGTAATTCATGTTTCATTTTATTTCAAGAGATCGCTATTATATTTTTATTTATTAAAATAATTCCAAAAATTGTGTGAATTTGGCGTGCGCAAAGAGCGAGACAGACCGGGACAGAGAAGGACGGAATGCTCAAGGTCGCTCACTCGGGGAAAACACTGGTATTCTCCTACATCCGGTTAGCCTGGAAGCCGACTTCAACGTAGTTGAGAAAAGTTGTGGTCATATTAAAGGATGTGAAAATAATCAGCCGTCCCATATATTTAGGTCGAGTAGGTATTGAAGTTTTGTATGGAACAGTGGATGATTTTTTCGCAATTACTCGACGTTGGTCCTGTGAAGAAAGTTGTTCAGTTTGATGGTCCGTACCCATGAATATGACCACAGTTTGAAAAGTCGCCATAATCATCTGCCTAGTTTTTTCTCATCTACGAGATTGATCTAAACCAGATCAAAACATTTAAAAAAATAATTAACTCAAATCCACGTTCTCGAAAACGGCTCTAACGATTTCGATGAAAGTTGAAATATAGGGGTTTACGGAGACCAAAAATCGATCTAGCTGGGTCTCATATCTGGGAAAATTCGTTTTCTCTATTTTCACGTGAGCAGAGCTCAGTCGACCAGGTACTGATTAATAAAATAATAACTAATCATGTGTAATTTGCAACGATTTGACTGCTTTTAATTTAAAAAAATTACCAACATGTTTTGATTACAGTAGGTAGATTTAATTTCGCTGCCTGATTAACTTCCTGTCAGTGAGCAATTAATCACTGTTAATTCAATTACTTTTACGCATGATTGGAAAGGAAATAAATTAAATTAACGATTTTTATTAAAGCTTAGCTACATTATTATATCGCTTTTTCAATACGATGAAATTGTTTTATGTTGCTAAACGACCTATAATCAACCGCATGTGGTAATCATTTGACATTGACGAATGTCAATGTCAATGAGTGTGTGTGTGTTGTTGTGTGTTTGTGTTGTTGTGTGTGTGTCTTTATGTCATAGCTAAAAGGGCGTTCTTTCTAGTGCAAGTGTTGCTACTGATGTGTTGACTGTACCTTGATAAAAAAAATATTCAAGCCTTGGTAGGTAGATACTATTAATCGTTCCTGGGTTACCGTGAAACCTATTAATTATCGATTCAATACCACTATAACACTATTTCTGTTGCTACAAAATACTATGTTATTTTGGTTTGAAGAGCGGGCAATCCCTTTTTAATGCAGATGTTATTAACAGTAGGAGACCAGCATCAGTTGGCCTAAATAATTTCAAACTTGGCACATGTGTATAAAAAGCTGTTATTATAGTTCGCGCGCGACTGCTAGTCACCGCTTGAGGTATGTGAGCGGTGAGACGGGGGAGGTAGACAAAGGCCAATCTAACTCAGTCTGGCAATTTTGTCAATAGCACCCTCCCCCGTCTCACTGCTCACATACCTCAAGCGGTGACTAGCAGTCGCGCATGGACTATAGTAATAGACAACTATCTCGTCATTTTAAGAGGAGGCTCCCTAAATTGTTATGTACTGAAAAAGTCACGCATGAATCAAAATGGAACTTCAGTATATGATTTATTGCATTTTTTTCTTTCCATATATGAGACAGTTATGTAATTGGAACATTTTCACTCGATTATTTTTTTATTCGAAAATCATGTCTTTTTTAAAGATTATTTGTAACCAAAACAAGATTACTCGGCTTTAATATCTAAAATAATTATTGACAATAAGAAAATATAGTTTATTAATAAAAAAAATTCTAGATCAAATTATTACTTTAATTATAAACGAAATAAGAATTGAGACTTACTATACATTTAGTTCTGTGCTCGAACACGACCAAAGAGCGCACACGATATTCAACTTTATTACTGATGTGTTAGCGTTTAGCACATAGTGGACGGGTGGGGTGCGTGGGGGCGGAGTTTGCGTGAAAATTATCTTTGGTCTTTATTCTCTTTCCCAAAGAAAGTGATCTCCGTACTAACAAACCGTCCCCGAGCGCCAGTAATTGAAATCGTCTGCCCAGGAAACGTTATGTAGGTACAATAGATATTTTACAAATGGAAATATAAGAGCAGCGACTGCACTTCTAATTCCTGCGCTCGTGCTACTAATTCACAAGCTAAATTGGTTTTTAAATAAAACTTCTGACTGGAAAAAAGGAGAATGGAGGTAGAACTTCGTTTTTCAGACTGCTTGGTTGGTAGATTTTTAGTGGGGTTTATAGTTTATTTTTGAAGCAAGTGATAATTATACAATACGCACATGAATCTGAAAATTCAGAGGTGCGTGCCTTGGGTTCGAACTCGAGACGTATGACTTGGCAGTCCGACGGTCACACCACTAGATGATAAGGTGTGACATGATCACTGAGGGGACCGCTAAAAGCGATGTAGGTATGGAAGGAAAGTCATAAAATCTTTAAATAAATTAAGATAAGTGTAAGAGTTTTGGGTTCGATTCCCAGGTTGGGCAAAGTTTTATTGGGTTTTTCTACATGGAATTTCTCAGTAGCAGCCCGGAGTCTAGATTTGTGCCCGATTGATGGCATTAGGCTCGCCCCCTATTAAATGGGCTTTAAACATAGCTGGCGATACGGATTTCTAGAGAGTGATATAATTTTCATATTTTTATGATCGTCCTAGATTCCTTCCTTTTTAACCAACTTCCAAGGAGAAGGCACTTCTATGTTTGTAGCATTTTTTTTTCATTGTATTTCCACTGATTTCTCCGTCAATTGTTTGTTTTATTCTTTTAAAAGGTGCTCTCAAGGTGGTCCCTTATACATTTGATATGTTAATTTTGCTTGGAAAGCTTTTGAGTTAGCTTCAATAATACGAATTTTTCCCACTTAGTATGTGGATGATATGATAAGTTCCTGTCACTGTTATTTACATAGCAGGTTTATTCGAATTAGTGTGGGCTAGGTACCACAACTAAAAACTGAAGAAATAAAAATGTAAAAAAAAAAAACAATCGACTTCCAAAAAAAAACACTACAAAGTGAAAAGTAACTTTAATTTCGGAATTCGGTGAACTTCCGAAATTAAAGTTACTTTTCGTTAAAGTCGGTTTTTTTTTTCATCTCCTTACGCAGCCTCAAACATCTAAATATGTAATACAAAACACGTCGTCGCCGCCATTTTTTTTCCAAAACTCATAATGATGGACAATACGTGACCGGCTATGATGGCATTTCAAGAATGTCATTAATTTAATACCCCACGTGAATAGACAACGAAGAGGGTAGTTTTAACATTCCTCTTTAGTGGTCAGTCTTCAAGATATTTGGGAATGACCTGGGTCAGTAGAATAGGTATGCTGGAAATACTTCAGATTATTGAATTTGAAGTGTTCGAGGTTTTGATCAAAATTGAGGTCTGCATTCTTACACGAAGTTCTCGTTGAATTACTTTAGTTTATGCGACCTACCCAAATGTCCTGTCTTTGGTGTTGTTCGTCGAATCGTTGAGCTCCTTAAGTTCTGAGTTGAGCTGCACGATTACTGACAAATGCGAGCACTGACTGGACAGGTTCCCTCAATTAGTGTGGTTCTTTCCTCAAAGGACCATTTCATACACCAATCTACGTGGTCTTCACATGATCTGACTAAGATTTTGTCTGGACTTTAAAACTAACTATGACCTCTGAGTTTTTTTTCGGCTTCTGAGTTTCTTCTCAGAGTTGTTAGATAGGAAACGCTGACCTCATCTAGTTTTTAAAATACAATTGACGTGTAAAAAATGTTTGTACAAACCTACTTCAATCTGCTTAGTCTTTTCCCAACTATGTTGGGGTCAGCTTCCAGTCTAATCAGATGCAGCTGAATACCAGTATTTTAAATGGAGCAACTGCCTATCTAACCTCCAGAATGCAGTAACTGGGTAATACGATACCCCTTGGTAAGACTGGTTGTCAGACTTTCGGACTTCTGACGACCCGTAACGACTGTCAAAGATCCACGAATGACAGCTGCAACCAACGGCTTAACGTGCTTTCCGAAGCACGGAGGGGTCTCGGTATTTAAAATGGTCACCCATCCACGGACCAACCCTGGCAAGCGTAGCTTAACCTGTTGGATCGACCTGTGCGACTATTATTACTTAGCCATGAACTCCTTATTTGTAGAAAGCTACTTACAGAAATAAAATTATCATTTAGTGAAACAGATTGCTAATGCATTGCTTCATAAACTGGAAAAAAAAATCTGCCCAACAACGTAAATAACGCAATGAGTGTTGTTGAACTGTAAAAATGAAACAAATTAGTCATAATCGTTTACGAAAATAAGTTACGCAGTTAGGGTACTTTTTTTTGGGTGGGAAATTATCAAATAACTTCTCCCGCCCTGGGCGGAGCGGGAGGGCGTGTCAGACTCTTACTGACTAAAACCCACCCGTGTTTCTTCAGTTGCCATGTTGCCGGGAGCCACGATCTCCCTTTCGGACTTCTCCGCAACCCCGGCCCGCAGTTAGGGTACCTACTGGTGTTAAGATTTGTGTCCGGTTTATAGTAATAGGACCGACCCCTATTCATGTGACGTTAACATAACTGGCGAAATGGCATGCCATGTATGTACTCATGTTTAGGACAAATAAATGATCTTTATCTTAGAAATGTGGGTGTACGGTACACCCCTGCCTAACCCTTCAGAGAAATCAGGCGTAATGTTATGTTATGCTGTACTTTGTATGTTATGGTGTGGCTAACTTGCAAGCAGCCAACGTAATGGAAAGTTGTCACCAACAAAGGAAACCTGCCATACAAGAGGCATCTCAGGATTCTCAGGTGCGTTCCGATCCCACAAACAAAGCTGAAGTCTCTTATGTACCCAGGTAATTGCACTGGTATCCATAATAACGCAACAACACTTGGCGGCAGAAAACAGAGCTGGTAAGTAAAGTGCGAGCGCTATCATTAAAGAATTACATTAGTAACATAACATCATCAACAGCAAGAACGTAAAAAACATGATTCCTTGACATAATCATCTTATTATTAGACATTATAAGTATACCTACAATTTAATTTCAACTCTTGAAAGCTTGTGCTGACCAGCGCGATATCGCGGGCGCTACAAGCGTCGCGCTGCCTGTCGCGCCCGCGATGTCGCGTTGGTCTGCACGAGCTTTTATTTGTGGATTTTATTATTCACATTTGTTACACTTGGATTTGTTGTTGGTCACTCCTGAATCAATTAACTATCTTTGTTGCAGTTGTAATAGCAATCATGTAATTTCGTATAAAACAGGTTTTTATTTTTATTAATTTATTGGGGGCCGCCGCTGCCGGCGCTGGCTCCTAAAATAACGCCATTGGGAACCGACATGACATTACTGCCGGCAGCCGAGATTAAAAACGTTGCTCGTTGTCACATTATACACCTACTCTATGGCCGGCACCGCCGCCGCCGGCTTCAATGGACACCGGCGGCGCGGCGTTTATGAAAACCCTTCCAGTATTCAGAACTCCAACTAACTAACCCTAACTATCTAAAGTATTTTTCTAGTCGTTTCTGGCACTCGCCGGTCGCCGCCGCCGTGGCACCGCTATCGTTGCGCTCGCTCGGCTCGTTCGTTGGGGGTCACAGCTCTAACCAAACCTAAATAACCTTTTTTTTGCGAGTAAAAATATTTAACCTAATCTAACTAGTTCGGTTCCGGGTAGTACTTGATGACTGGAATATGGAAATCATTGATTATGGAAATATAATACTGGAAAAAAATAATGATTAATTACATGTTTTTTTTAATTATGCCTACCCCGCCTGTCTACTCCAATATAAATTGCCAACCTATTTTTTTTTCTAAACTCAGCGCTGGCAGCAAATTCAGCAACCGGCGCCGGCAGCCAATTCGGGAGCCGGCGGCGGCGCCAGCAGCGGAGGCACTCCCTAATTTATTTATCTCTTTATAGATGATTTTCTATTTTGTGAATGTGAGAACGCTGTAGGCTTAGTGGACTATAGATTTGTTGACTATTTTTTTTTTTTTAATTATCTGGTACTTGTTGAAAGACCTACACTATCCTCCCATCCATAACACTGTTATTTGAAAATATTGTAAGAGCCAATTATTTTTAAAAGAGTAACCGTGGAGTTTCTTACCGGCTCTTCTCCATAGGTAACGACCAATTGGAACCGTGCACCTAGCTTCTGACATTTCATAAGTGCCCTTGTATGTTAACGTGAAATAATATATATATATATATATTTTTTTATCACTCTATTATTCCCCGAAGGGTTACGCAGGTGCACCTATAGTCCCATATTTCGCCAGTTATGTTTAAGTCCCATGTAGTAGGGGGCGAGCCTATTGCCATCAACCGTGCACAAATCCAGGTTCCGGGCTGGAAAAATCCATCAACACTTTGCTGTGCTCAGCAGTGGTGTTAGTGACGTTGCGAGTTCAAAGAGTTCTACAGCTTATAATCGATCGACAAAGGGTAGTATTAACTATATTATATCTTTGTATGTATATTTTTATAATACAAGTTTTATAGGGCGATGTAAATGTCGTAGTTACTGTAATCCCGCGGCTAAATTGTTGTTATTTATTACTATTTTACAAGGAAATTGCTTTTTACAAAGAAGAGAAACCTTAAGGTGTTGGGCTAATAACTCAATTCAGATCCTAGTGATGGGAAATTTTTAAGTGGTTATCGATAAATGTCAATATTTTTTTGGAGTGAAATCTTCTTTAGGCGCGTTGAGCATTTTTGTGATGGGAAAAAACAATTGAACTCGTGACACCGTTACCGACACCTCATTTTTGTAAACGCGATTGTGCTCTTTATTTATATTACGTTACGGATCAAAGTTCTATGCAAGTATTTTTACTTTAAAGGTTTTAGAGATGTACTTTTTTTTAGTTTTCACTTCTATTGGCACTCCCGGATTGCTACTGTTTTTTTTATGATGGGCATAAAATATTCGTGCTTATCTTTTATCGAAACTAACTAAGACACTAGCCTTTACCCGCGGCTTCGCCCGCATGGATGTCAGAAAATATCCCACGGGAACGTACTACCGATACCGGAATTACATACCTAAAAGCCGAGGAAAAGGTCATTGACTCCTACCGCTGCGCCCGCGTTACGGTCAACCATGATTATTTTGTCACGCGTAATTTTGAATCTGTGATATCTTTTAAACTATTCATTTAAATGAAATAATGTTAAGGCATATTTTAATTTTAATTAAATGCTCAATTTAAGTAACATAGTTTATTGGATAAGGATTAATATAATACCGGTCAAAATAGCTTCGGAAATAACAGTGAAATTTTTATCAAAGTCTAAAAGATTAAAATGGTTATTATGGGTCATCCTTAGAAGATAGATATATGCTATCGCGGACTTTTTTATTGAACTTTTTAAGATAAACAATACTGTAGAACATACATTTTATGTAACTTTTACCATGTCTGCGGCGCGCACCAATAAAGTTCCCAGTCGGTATGATTTTTTCCGACATCTTCAACAATAATTGTCAAATTTCAGCCAATTTACACAAAATCATAATAAATTATACACTAAAACCTTTCGCATGAATCAGTCCGTCTATTGATGAAAACTGTTTGAAAATCCGTACAGTAGTTTTTGAGTTTATCGCGTTCATACAGACAGACATACGGGGCGCTGGACTTTGTTTTATAATATTACGTGAAGAGTAATCTTGATTTAAACATTATCAGTAACATGAAAAAGCGATCTCAAAATTCAGTGGTTTTTTTATTTTATTATTTGACAAAACAAAAACATTAACAGTCATAAAACAACAAGGTTTCTATGGTGACACACATTGCACTCAAAATAGTTTGCATATCCAGATTTTAGTAGGTAGGTTGCATGCATTAACTTTAACACCTTCTCTCAATGTAGTCCCATAGTATCCACAAGCTTGCGAAGCCTAGGTCTGGGCAACGGCTTAGTGAGAAGATCCGCTAATTGAAGCTCGCTTGTTACCTTCTTTATTAGCAGCTCTCCATTAGTCACAAGCTCTCTTACGAAGAAGTGACGTGTACGGATGTGTTTGGTGCGTCGGTGAAACTCTGGATTCTCAGCTAACTTTATTGCTGCTTCGTTATCCACTAGTAACGTAGGAAGACCCTTAATTTGTACGAGACTTCCTATGAGCCGAGTCAACCATACACATTCTCTCGCAGCTTCACTGGCAGCGATCACTTCAGCTTCTGTTGTTGAAATAGCAACACTTTGCTGTCTCTGACTCATCCAGGAGACTGGTCCTCCGGCATATAGGCAAAGTACTCCAGAAGTCGATCTTCCAGTTCCAATATCGCCTGCGTGGTCAGCATCACTGTATGATTCTATAATTCCAATTTTATAGTTATTTTTATACATAATGCCGAGATCAATTGTGTACTGTAGGTATCTCATGATACGTTTTACTCTGACACAATCCGCTTGAGTCGGTTTTTCCAGACTCCTTGACACTACACTGACTGCGTACGCAATATCAGGTCTTGTTCCGACCATTACATATGCAAGTGCTCCAACTATTTGCCTATAGTTTTTCAGAACGTACTCATCGTTCTCGTTTTGTGAGACTATATTCTCCTTGATTATTGGTGTAGTCACAGGTTTGCAGTCCTGCATTCCAAACCTGTCCAAAACTTTCTTAACGTAAGATGTTTGATGTATTACTACTCCAATACCTTCTCTGGTTGAAATCTCTATACCTAGAAAATAGGTAGCTGGTTTGGTTGTAATCTTGAACCTTTCTTTCAGCTCTTCAATAAATTCATCAATGAATTCTTGATCGGTTCCAGCTACTAGCCCATCATCAACGTAGAGAACCACAATCAGTTTCCGGTGGTCTTTCTCTCTTACAAATAAACAGGTATCGGCTTCACTGATTTTAAAGCCCACTTCCTTGAAGAAATTAAGAATTTTCTGATTCCAACATCTCGGGGCTTGTTTTAGCCCATAGAGACTTTTCTTCAGTAAGCATACCCTTCCAGAACCATCATTATAGCCTTCGGGTTGCCTAACATAAATTTCTTCTTCCGAGAGTGTTCCATATAAAAATGCCGTTGACACATCAAATTGAGTCATCTTCATACCTTCGCTTGCTGCAATGCTAATCACAGTCCGGACCGTGGTAATTTTTGCAACAGGACTGAAAGTCTGATCATAGTCTTCTCCTTTCTTCTGGCGAAAACCCTTAGCAACTAGCCTTGCTTTGTATTTGTCGACTGATCCATCTGCATTCAGCTTCACGCGAAAAATCCATTTACATGGTATTGCTTTTCTGTTTTTTGGTAACTTTTTTAGAACCCACGTTTCATTCTCGTTGAGAGAACTTATGTCGCTGTCCATTGCTTTCTTCCAAAGTTCACTTTCGTTACAGGATACTGCGTCTTTGTAACATGTTGGTTCGAAAAATCCGTTTGTAACCATGACATAATCATTGAACCTGGCCGGACGTCTGATCAATGATCGATCTCGCAGTATTCGATCACTTTGTGTGTTAATCAGTTCCTCAAGATTATCTTCATCTTCATTAACATCATCATTTCCAATCGACTGCTCCAGATCATCATTATCAACATCGTAATTTTCTCCCCTTGGTTCAATTGATTCTTCGTGAGTCGATACAGCATCATCAAAATTGTCTTCTTCGATAACAGGTGTATGAATATCCAATTGACTATTCATTTCGTTATCAATCGTTACGACTTGATTATTGATTGTAGCAGGTGTCACTACTTCGTCATACTCCCTTCGTAATTGAATGGGAATTTCCACTTCTGTGACTTCCTCCTCTGGTTCTTGGAATTTCGTTTCCAATGGCTTTTCATTGAAAATGATATCTCTCGACCTGACTATGTAATTGGATTCCTTGTTCCATAGTCTATAACCGTCATCATTATCGTATCCAACCAGTATGCATCTCATAGCTTTCTTATGCAATTTCTTCCTTTTGTGTTTAGGAACATGTACATAGCAAACCGAGCCAATAATTCTAAGGTGCTTTATCCGTGGTTTCTTCCTAAACCAAAGCTCGAACGGACTCTTGTGTTCCACGGAAGTTGGTCCTGTTCTGTTTAACACATAAACAGCTGTCTGTACCAACTCCGCCCACAACTGTTGAGGCAGCTCTTCATGTGCATGCATCATTGTTCTAGCTGACTCCACAATCGTACGGTTTTCTCTTTCGCTACACCCATTCTGTTCAGGCGTATACGGCATTATTAGTCTTTGATGTATTCCGTATTTCGACAATTCTTTCCGAACTAGTTCATTGTCAAACTCTCCACCGTTATCACTAAGGAATTCTTTGATGGTGTGTCCTGTTACTCTAGCTTCTGCCAACATTTGCTTCAGCTTTTCAGGTACTTCAGATTTTGTCTTCATGAAGTAGACGTATCGAAAACGAGTGTGTTCATCTTTAAAAAGGACGAAATACCGAAATTTCGAGGCTGAAAACGGAAAAGGACCGCAAACATCCGAATGTATGCGTTCTCCAGGCATTTTAGCTTTTTCTCTACTACCAAACTTCTGTCTGTGAGTTTTTCCGAAAATACAGCCTTCGCATAATATGCCATTATCCTTTGTCTTTATGTTCAACTCTCGTTCTATAAGACCTTTCACATGCCTTTTATCTTGGTGGCCCATGCGTTCATGGTAAAGCTGCAAGGTATCTACCGCATTAATCGATGCGGCTACCTTCGGTTTAATCGCTTTACAATTTAGCTTATAGAGCCCACCATATCTTGTTCTGGTTCCCGTCACGGCGACTATTCCATTCACCTTAATAGAGCATGTAGTTACTCGTGACTCAAATACACTGTTTGTATTCTTGTCCTGTGTCGCTAGCATTGAAAAAAGATTCTTGCTAATACAAGGAACAAGCCAGACATCGCTGAGGAAAAATTCTTTTCCAACATTAGGATTAATTCTAATTGTCCCTTTTCCTAAGGCTTCTATGACATTTCCATCAGCCGTAGAAACTGTGTGAGGTTTACTGAAGTGCACGAAATTTTCAAATAAATCTCTTCTCATCGTAACGTGGTGAGTAGCTCCGTTATCAACAAACCATCCTTCACGATCTTGGGTGCATTCAGTCAGATTCAGTAGTACTATCATATTGGTGCTGTCACTACTATTCCTTCTGTCTTTCTTACTAGTTTTGTTTGGACAATCTTTCCTAAAGTGACCAACCTCTTTACAAATATGACATCTGAACTTGGTAACTTTTTTATTCTCTGATGTCTGTTCCTTCTGTTTCTCGACACCTTTCTTACTTGTTTTTGTGAGAAGCGCTTCACTAGACGTGCCTTCCTTGCTTCCTAACAGCGCTTTTTCATGCGCACAAAGTTGGCTGGTAATATTCTCAACAGTTCTGTCTTTCTTGGACATCAACATCCAACTCGACCTAAATGAAAAATAACTTTCTGGCAGTGTATCTAAAATCTTGCAAATTAAAAGTATTTCTGGTAATTGCTTACTTTCTTCATCTTTTAATAATTCCTGATTCAGTTGGTGCCACATATTTTTCAATTTCGATACATGAGTTGCCATGTCATCAGCAGTATCCTTTTGAAATTTAAAGAACTCCATACATACTTCATATAACCTGTCTTCATTGACACCGTCATAGAGTCTATGTAGTTCATCCCATACGTCCTTAGGATGAGAGAATCTAATCACCTTGTCTAAGATTTCATCTGATATGTTGTTCGTAACTAGCAGTAACGCAGTACTTTCTAGCCTAACATACTCCGATAACTTTTTGTTATACTCCGTCAAAGCCACTGCGGAAGCAGCATCAGCATCACCTCCCTCAGCTACAGGCTTATTGGGTCTTTGAGTTTTTCCCTGAATAATGTCCAAAATTCCGTCCATGCCCCGTAACAGAGCAGACATGCGGTATTTCCATTGTGTCCAGTTATTTCCATCAAGCTTACATATTTGTATTTTACATAGCTCCATGCTTAGTTTCCAACAAATATTACAATAAGTGAAATAAAGGGGCCCTTAACCTATTACGTGAAGAGTAATCTTGATTTAAACATTATCAGTAACATGAAAAAGCGATCTCAAAATTCAGTGGTTTTTTTATTTTATTATTTGACAAAACAAAAACATTAACAGTCATAAAACAACAAGGTTTCTATGGTGACACACATTGCACTCAAAATAGTTTGCATATCCAGATTTTAGTAGGTAGGTTGCATGCATTAACTTTAACATATAATATGTAAGGATTCCTATTCTGTGACTTCCTATCCTTTTCTTTTTCGTTCTATTCACAAAAACGATTTTGTTTTTCCTTCACCCTAGCTTTCCCAAACAGTGTTGGGATTGACGTCCGATGTTACTTGATTCGGTTCATTTCGTTTCAACCCGTTTTCCTCTTTGAGCTATTTTAGAACAATTTAAATAATATTTAAACGGTCCAATTTAAACGGCATTTACAGGTTACATTACGAAAACAGGGCAGATTTAACCGTAACCTTTCGTTGTTAGAAGATGGGTTATATTCCTAGTCTACAGGTTAAATAGTGTTGTGCTAATGGTTAATATTGTTGTTATTGTTAAATAACTAAGAAGCAAAATGGTGTGAAAAAATCACCCCGAAAATAATAAGCTAAGAGACTAAAACATGTATATAGTTGTCAGCATAAACTTCTCATGAATAGTGTCTCCATATGGGCACAAGTCAAATACATATTTAATAAACAGACAACGCCATAAATTATACACGAAACGTTTATGTACAGAATACTCTAGCTACCATATTATGCTAGCTTTATTTCGTAAAACATTGTCACAGGATGGTACAGAAGGTTAAATCCATACTAGTGGTGTTCAAAGTTGCTATATGGCAATCACTTGCTTAATGCTTTATATTTTAAGCAAGTAATTTTATATGCTTTATTAAAGCATGCTTTTTACATGCGGGCGCGAATAAAGCAAGCATGCTTTCTAATAATATTACATCGCACTTATGAATTTATTACGATAAAATGGAACAGCAAAAGTAACCAATGAACTTTCCTTCATACTTACCAGGCTTAGGACTGTCTATTATTGATTAAGTGTTATTATAAAAATAAGTATGTTAGTATTTCAAGCAATTATAGGCGTATTTAAAAGTTCATTGATTGTATGTACAAAAATCAACTATATACATATTATTATTTTTTTACTTTTTTAAATACACTATTTACATTAAATTTTTATTCACATTTTATTTACATGCAGAAACATTATCTGTTCTACTTTTGTAGTAGACAACCGTGTTCTTCAATCATTAATGAGATATCCTGACTTCGAAAATATTCTTTCGCAAGGAACCGAAGTTACCATGATGTGTTTAAGTACACAAAAAAAGCACGAAACAAAATAACATTATATTACGTGAGCCGCACACAACCGATAGCAATCGCAAGATTGCGACGACTGGCCGCCCGCGCCGCCTCGCCGCCGCGCCGCTGGCGCCTGCTTTGCAACTTGCGCTTGGGATTTTGCGATGTGCGACGGACAGAGACAGAGAGTAGATGGAAAGCAAATAGCAACAAGTGAGAGCCACGATAGCATTTGCTTTATGATATGTATGATAAGTACGATGCTTTATTTTGCTATATGATATATTAACCACCACGAATTCATGCAACTAGCGAAAACAGGCGCACGCAAACATTCACGCATACTTGCGGCGATGTCAAACAAATGCCAGTCGTGAGTGCACTTGACTCGCTGTACGTGAGGCGTGTCTATGTGTGCGTGCGTTTTCGTACGCTATATGGAAATGGAGCTGACCTTCTGTACTGTTCTGTGAACATATTATTATGCTGGCTTTATCTCTTAGAACATCGTTGTGACCTATATTATACTTTAGCAAAGTCTAATAACTTTGGAGAACGCAAGCCACTGATGCGCTCTGTTGTAATTTTCTAGTCTCATCTTAGCTTAGACGGTTCTTCTTGAAATTGGAATGAAACTTCGAATTACTAGAGTTTATTTATTTATTTAAACTTTATGCAAAGTTACGGTGTTTTTATACTAATGTCAATTTTGCACATCAGCCAAATGAAAACAAAGAAATCCGTACTAATATTAGAATTAATACGAAAGTAACTCTGTCTGTCTATTGCCTTTTCACGCATAAACCACTGAACCGATCGTTATTGCTTTTTATCCTGTATATATTTTGTATAAAAAAGATGAAAGTCAAAATACACGTATATTCCTTTGGTTTCTACGTAGAGGACAAAAGAGAGCTGCTATTCCGCGCTGCAAATAAATCTTACCCTACAGATTTTGGCGTCTTCATTTAACAGTGCGTACCACTATCGATATATCCCACGCACGTCACTATCCCGTAAAAATAAAGCTGTTAGTTTTAGGGTGGGGCTATTTCGCAATCGTAAAGCGTCGAGTCGAACGCGTCGAAAGCTTAGCCTGGGCCTAATGAGGCACAACAATGTAGTAACAAGCTGCTCAGTTGTTGAGAAATACCGGTTTTTTGCTACCTCGTGTTTTTGGGGTAAGTTCTGTAGTAGGTGTATTTTTGGCACAATTATGTAGGGACAAGAATTTTCGAGAGCTGCTTTGTCCTTATTTCGTGAAAGTCGCATTTTTACAAGCTTTATATAATAATAAAACTTGCTTCGATAGTGTGTTATTTTGGCAAATCTTGCAAGCTGAATTAAAATCACTTCCTCCCATCCTACGGAGTTGGTATTTTAGTTGGTTCAGTTTTGAAGACAATGCATTTCTTTATGATGTATGACCTGATTCTACCCCCAGGATAGGCTCTAGACGAAGGAACTCCACAACAGACAATGATACTGACACGAAATTTAATATACGCATTTAATTATGATAGTCCGTTTTAAAGTCTACCATGAGCTGGCTACAGCATCCAGGATTGGCACCACATGAGGAAAATCCTCAGCGATCAACAACTGAAACACTCAATTCTATATACATTCTATTACGATAGCCCGTTCTAAAGTTCACCATGACCTGGCTGCTGCATCCAGGGTTGGCTCCAGAAGAGGGAACTCCTCAATAGTCAACAGTACATACAAGAAATGTAATATACGCATTTAATTATGATAGTCCGTTCTAAAGTCCACCGTGACCAGGCCGCTGCACCCAGGATTAGTTCTGGAAGAGGAAACTTCTCAGTGGTCAACAGCACAGACACAACATTTTATATACGCAATCAATTATGATAGCCCGTTCTAAACTTCACCATGATTTAGGTGCTGCACCCAGGATTGGGTCCAAATGAGTACACTCCTGAACGGTCAACAGCATAGAGGCAAAATTTTATACACGCATTTAATTATGATAGTCTGTTCGAAAGTCCACCATGACCTGGCTGCTGCACCTAAGTTTGGCTCCAGACGAGGAAACTGCTCAGCAGTTAAGAGTACAGACACGACGAAATTTTATATACGCATTTAATTGAAATAGTCCGTTTTTAATTCTAGCATGATCTGGCTGCTGCAGCCATGATAAGCTTCAGACGAGAGAACTCCTCAACAGTCAAAAGTACAGATACGAAATTTTATATACGCATTCAATGATGATAGTTCGTTGTAAGTTCACCATGATCTGGTTGCTGCACCTAGGGTTGGCTCCAGAAGACGGAATTCCTTAACATTCAACAGTACAGACAAGAATTGAATATACGCATTTAATTAATAAAGTCAGTTTTATAGTCTACTATGACCCGGCTGCTGCAGCCAGGATTGGCTTCAGACTAGGGAACTCCTCAACAGTCAACAGCACAAGTACGAAATTTTGTATACGCATTCAATTATAATAGCCCGTTCTAAAGTATAGCATGAAGGCTCGTACAGACCAGCGCGACATCGCGGGCGCGACAGGCAGCGCGACCCGTGTCACGCCCGCGATATCGCGCTGGTCTGTACGAGCCTTTATGCTATACTTTAGAACAATGACGTTTCAAGTGAAGGTGATAGAATAGATATTTAAACAAATTGTAATGCTAAAAAGTATAAAATAAAATTTCAGTAAAAACCTTTTTATAAACAAGCTTTTAATGAACTAAAAAGTACAAAAAAAAAACTTACATGAACATTGAACTTTAATATATTCTTAAAAGCTTGAGGCGTGAACATCCTTCTTACACTTAAAGATAAGCGTCAAGCTTTTTAACTTAAATTTTATTATGAGATATTTTCATTTCATTTCATTCACTTTTTGACTGGTTATTTTGTTTTTTTATTTGAGTAACAGGAAATAGCACAAAACAAAAGAAGACCGTAAACACAGATGAATAAAGATGGGACATTCCGCAGTTTAGGTATGAAGCTACAAGTACGCAGCGGGCCCGTCTTGTCGGGCCAATTCAGCGAGTGTAACGTAGTCAGAAAATCTAAGAGTTACGATAGATAGAGAGGCAACTTTTAAGTGAATATAACTGTAGGTGATTAGCGCTGTGCGATGTGAATTGCACTCCATTGTGTCGCTTTTTATTTAAATCATTTTGCGGAGTGTCCAATCTGTATTAATCTATGTCGTAAAGGAGAGCGAGGATTCTCAAAACTTAAACGTCTATGACTGTATGGGATAAAAATAAAAATGAGGGAGGTTGTAGGTATACGATAGACTTTTCACCTATGATCTTTTTGCAATCTTTAACCCTTATTACATGACCTACAAACATCAATAACAGTATAATTCATACTGGCATTCACCCAACCTACCACGCAACACCGTTTTGAAATACCAGGAGCGCATGCCTTCAAAGAGCCTTCATTACCCCGTTACTTCACATTATGTCTCATAACTTATTTGTACCAGGTATCGCGTGTCATAAGTACAGATGTTACTTCCCTGTAACCGGCTGAAGTGCATGGAGCCCTAGTTAGGGGCCCGCATTAAAAATGTAATGTTTCAATCGTTGTTCTACGAAACAAGTGTATTGGGTTCGAAAGGGTACACTGGCCTTACTACGGGTAATTTAGAAATAAGAAAAACACGAAAAATTTAAAATAACTTCAATGTCGGAAGTCGGTGTTTCTGGTTTTATATTATCGTTTTTTGCCACCGACTTCTGTTTTTTTTTTACAATATTTTATTTTTCATTTTTTAGTTATGATACCTACCCCACACAAATTTGAATACCACTACTTGTTATATTTAAATAACAGTAACAGGAACTATAACATCATCCATATAGACTAAATGGGAAAAATACGTATGTAAATACATTAAATCTAACTCAAAAACTACCAAAGCAAAGTTAATAAAATTTATATGGAACCACCTCTGAAGAATGACCTACCAAACAAAAACGCATCATCAAAATCAATTCATAATTGGCGGAGTAATCGCGTAACAAATATACAAAAAACAAAAACAGTTCAATTGAGAACCTTTTAGAAGTCCGTTAAAAATGGAATTATTAATGGACGTGTTTTTCATAGCGTATTTGTTTGTACACAAAGTGATAACGCGGCCTTAGTGCTGCGGTCTGAGTCACGAAGCGATTTCTTATAGCTAGTCTCCAAAGGCAAGTAAATGAACAATAAAGAGGAGAATTTGTTATCTGTCTGTATTATACAGCAGATAGTATTTCATATTAAGCAACGGACTGTGACGAGCTCCCAATAATACCTACAGACGTTTTAATTGCCAGCTTGAACGCAAGTCCAATCAATATTTACATCACAAGCACATAGGTATACAGGGTGGCAGGGACATCGACGCGAAAACTATTAAACTACTGTTACTGTTAACTGTTGTTTGTTCAATAAATGATCCTGAACATGTTATTTAAAAAAAATCTGCTGTTTCATAGAAAAGTGCAATATCTACGCGGTCAAAAATGTATGGAATAGCTGATAAAACAAAAAACGATGAAAAAATTTCAACACAAGGAGTTCACAATCATTCTTGCGGGTTGCGAAGAAAACCGAAAAGGAGATCGCGGCCCCCAATAGGGCAACCGAAGGAACACGGGTGGGTTTTAGTCAGTAAGAGTCTGACACGCCCTCCCGCTCCGCCCAGAGCGGGAGAAGTTATTTAATAATTTCCCACCCAAAAAAAAAGGGGTTCACAATCATGTACTGAATCTATGATAACAGTTTCCGCGTCGATGTCCCTGGCACCCTGTATAACAAGCATTAATTACACAATTAGGTACTATATAACAAGCACAATTAGGTACTAACAAAATATAGACAAAAATAGTCTGATTTTTATTTTATTTTTATAAAGCATGCTAATATCAGGGATCCATACCAGCCATAGTTGCTAAAACCATTTACTGACATTCAAAAAGAAATTAGTTCGAGCCTACAATCACCCTAAAAATTATTCTCAAATATGGGCAACAGCAAATACATAGAGAAACTGCAACTTGTAATTACTGTAGAAATAATTGTATGTTTTATTTGATTTGCTAGAAATTAATGAGGTTGTCACATAACCCAGTACCATCTCGACTGGCTCCTTAGTAGTGGTCCCCATGGCGTGACTGCCATCCACCGCTAGATGGCGTGACCCAACTTAATAGTTTGACACCGCTGCCTTCTACGATTCTGATTGCATTCTCAAAACATGCACATTGCTAATACTTGCACATAAGATTTGAATCTCTTCAAATAACACAGTCGGTCAAATTGCTAAGAATTTTGAAGCGGCTAATACGGTAAGGTATGAATAGTTTGAATATGTAATTCATGGTTTTTGCTGGGTGATTTTGTATTTTATGTTGTTTTCGGAAGTTTTCTTGGTAATGTTAAATGTAAAGTAGCATTTTGTTAAGACAAAAAAGGTGCAAATTGCAAAGAAAGGTAAAATATTGTGGTCAATTTGTGTTCAAGCAAAGCCCAAAAAATTATAGTAAAATTGTTTTACCCCGCGTCCTAAGCAAACGCAAAAGTCGCGCGAGCACGCCTACGACGCAATCGTTTGTATAAAGTTTGACGTACAAACGGGACTTGATTGATCGCGCGACTATGTCATATTCATCCTAACCAATATTATAAATACGAAAGTGAGTTTGTTTGTTTGTTACGCTTTCACGTTAAAACAGCTGAACGGATTTGAATGGAATTTGGCACATGAGTAGACCATGACTTGGAGAAGCACATATAGTACTTTTCATCCTGGATCAAAGACGAAGTCGCGGGCAACAGCTAGTAATATATAAAAGAGCGCGACGATCGCTTTTACTTAGGATGCGGCCTAAAGCATTAATGAATATTTTCTAAAAAACATGAAACAGTTTAGTTTTGCATGAATTGCGTGTATTTTTTTCGACAATATTTAGTAATTTTCTGCATATAATTCCCCATGGGAATAAGGATTGAGTTTATATATGTATATTCTATATATTTACTTGATACAGCTTTTTATTAGAATTTTAACAAAATTCTACGTAGTGTTAAAACTGAAAATTCCCGGAAAGTTCGGCTTACCTACGTCTTAATCCAAATACATAAGTTAGAAGTATTCACTAGAATTCCTACTCGAGTTTAGTCGTTCACTCATTTCGTTCTACGAACCCTTATTCGCTTAAAATAAAGTAAATCATGATTTTATTATAAGCTTAGTACTTGACTTATTTATCAACTAATTTGTTTGATAATTGGAGCCGATGGCTTCTTCTAAGGCTAAAGCTCTTTGGTAAATAGGGTTCTTTAAGTTCCAAGTATTTATAAGGGTATAGAGTTACTTTACATTTATTTAATTGGAAATATGGGATATAGGTATGTTCCTATTTTTAGCTCTCGGCGAGCCAACGGTACCGCAATAAATTAAACGCCAGCTTATAGTAGTATAACTTGGATAATTATTGGAATCATTACGTTTAGTACCTTGTCGACCGAGCTGTGCTCCGGAGAAAATAGAGAATGCTTATTTAATAGTATAGGAAAGTTCATACTAATCCCATGTATAGTACTTATTAATTTCATGCTGCCATGTCATTATTCTAAGGTAGCCATCTTGTTCTAAACTTTGAGCGACCGAGCTCTGCTCGGGTTAAAAAAAACGGAGAAAAAGAAATTTCCCAGATATGAGACCTATCTAGTTCGATTTTTCGAACCCCTATATTGCAACTTTCATCGAAATCGTTTGACCCGTTTTCGAGAACATGATTACAAATATTATATATAGACAAATATTGCTAATTTATTAAGATAGGGTATGATAGGATAGGATTTATAAATTTTAGTCATGACATACGCTTGCCAGCTAAACTGGCTCTTTATAATCTCAATACAAATCATTGCTTCTCTCGTAATTATACCATCAACTTATAACGGACTCGCGGAGGTTGCATGCTAAAACTCTACAGAACATACCATTTTATTTTTTTTTGTTTTCACTTTAATGTTGACACTTTAATGTTTTTGTCACTTTAATGTTGACGAAGATACATTCCTAAAGTAATGTTTAACGATAAAACAAGATTTAATAAAATAGTAAGCAATTCCTTAATCTTTTAATGATAACTTGAGATTCTGTGAGAGAAGATTACTGCTGATCACATAACCTTTGAGGAGTTATGTTCTGTGGACATTTACATGAAGATATCGTCAAGTAACGACTAAAAACCAGTTAAAACGATGTCTTTCATTTCACAAAAACCTAATACTTCATTTCGATTCCGTTACGCCTTCAAAACAGAATCTTCAAAATGTTCCAAGAAAAAAGTTCACAATACGCACTTGATTATTTTTATTGGCCAAATGTCTCATTGAGGATCTGCCGGTGACGCATAGTCTACCTTCATGCTGTGCGGTCGCCGCGGGTGGGCATACCACCGTCATAACATGACCTCCCCTGCCCCCCTTCAAACACCACAACACGGCGCTTTGAACACAATAAAACCATTAGCCACAGCTCATCACATACTGGTCACACAAAACTTTTGTTCCTGGCCCATCGAGCTCCATCAGCGGTATTTCGGAACTAAAATACCAAGCCAAATTGAACCTTATATCTCGATGATAAAGAAGGCTAGTTTTGTTGCAGTTTCACAAATGAATTGAGTTAATAATTATTACATTTTGACCTGCTACCGTCAGTTTTCGTGGTACCGTCAGATTGGTTGGTACATTTGTCATCGCTGGTCGTGCAAACAGGATGTCATTTGTTTTAGAGCAAGTGATCTCTGATAGAATATTTGCAGTTTCGAAGATAATAATGTACCGGTTGTAGGTACTTTATTTCTATATACACGTACAGTGAGTCTTTATGCAGTGGCGGTACCTTCATAGAAGCCAAAAAGCCCGGCTTGCCCTAATAAAATCATAATTCTCAAGAACAAACCTAGGCCTACCAATAAAAAAGAAACAGTCAATGAACTCGAACTCAATCATGCATGTCATAGGAATAACCAAATTTCGAAATCCCCGCTTTTTCTGCCGCGCGCACTGAGCTAGGTTGCCAGATCTACGAACTCATTGAATCGAATCATTCATTTAGTAATCATATGAATAAAATTTAAATTCCGCGCGCTTTGTTGCGCGCCAATACAATGCATTCAATTGCGCCTTCTCGCTCACACTCGTGGGCTTAAATCTGGCTTGCCTTACCTTTCTGTCTCGCAGTTTTCGCCTACAAATTGCTATAGAAACGTTTACATTTGTTGATATATTGGTAAGTACATATACGCAGATTTCTATGAAATGAAAAGCCCGGCTTTTGAGCGCACATGCGCACAGAGTACTTTTTATTTTGAGAGGCATTAAGTTCGCGCAAACGACGCAAACGCACTATCTGCTTTGTTGACCCGCGTAAAGTGAGTTGCAAGTCCGTGCGACGCGAAGACGAATTTGTTATTGTATTATGTTTTGAAATTAATATTATGAGACTAGTATTTTATTTTCCACGTGCTGAAGTAATGAATTAGTTTTATTGTTTAAAATGATGTGATAGTTATTGCGGCGATGTCATTCCGCGCTTTTTTGTAAGTGATTATAGTGTTATTTTTGTCATCAAATTCGGAGACTGTGTTCGTAAAGGTATTTTGAGTTTAGGCATATTGAGTTTTCTGACATAGGTAAGTAACTCTTTACTTCACCGTAACCAACATCAAATTACTGTAGGTAACTATTTCTCGGAAATAAAAAACAGTATTTTTGTTAGTCGAAGAATATATTGAAATACTCGTAGGCATTCGATTGTCTATTATACAAATTTATGTAGGTGAATAGCTGGTGCCATGAAAGCACATGACTAGGGTTGTTTTTATGGAATTCGTAGTTTTAGTTAACCACTGAAAAATAAACCATCTTATGTATTACATCTTGAGATCATAAAACACAATAATGTTCGTATCGAAGAGATTCTTCATAGGTGTTTTGAAATAAAGATTAGAGTTGGCTATTGTCATTAAAATAAATTATAAAAAAATATTTAAGTAGGTAATATCTCATTTTAACATTTTCAATCGACATTAAATTTAAAACTCGTAAAATTATGCGTACGGCAGTAGAACAACAAATCGATAATGTGGGATCCATCTAGTGGCTTCTGATTGAAAATTTTTGCATTTGACAAGTGAATATGAATTATGGTAAAAAGGTTCGGCTAAGCGGTGTGATTACGCGCATTCATTAATGTAGATGTCGCTTATGACAATTACATACAAATGCCAGACCTCTTTGAATTTTAAAGGTTTTCTAAGCAAAATTATAATAATGTTGTACCATGAACAACATATGAAAATCAGTCAATCCCTCACCTGGCTGTTTTTTTTTTTATCGTAAAAAATCTGGCGGCTTGCCCTAATTTTGACCCCTAGGCACGCCACTGTCTTTATGATGTGCACATATCGAAATGAGGGAATCTATGCTTAATTTTATCGACGGAAAAAATATTTAAAAAAATCTAAATATTTTAAATGGAATTTAGAAAAATAAATTGTTCGCTAGTTTGACTCCAGTGTAAAAAAAAACGGTGTAACTTTTAAACTAAATGATCTACCGTGATGAACCAAACTCCATAATGATCAGAAGTAATTAGGCATCCTCATAAAATGAAAATTGTGTAAAAAAAACTATCCTCAATCGATAATAAACATGATTTTTTTAGCAAAAATCTGTTTTTTTTTTTCATACATTTTTACAATAATCGTAAAATTTCTCAATAATTACGAATCTTTAAAAAAAAAATTAAAAATATAATTATTAAGATTTTTAAAATATTTTTGCCATCAATAAAATTAAGCATTGCCATTGCATTTTCATTTCGATATGTGCACATTATAAAAGACACACTGTATATAAGGGGTGGTGTAGTTAATAATTTTGCAGTAGAATTCTCTTTAAACCACTTTTATAAAATATAGTGAAATGGTTTAGCAAAACAGAATTCGTTCTATGCTAAAGATGAGTATTAAAATTGTCCAGACTAAATAAAATGTCCTTTATTTTTTTTCTCTGGATAGGTAACTGTTTCTTGTTTCACGCTAGCACATAATGTTGCGATTGGGTTTGATAAAGCTCTAATAAACCAGGGGATTGAGTTTAACGAACATCCACACGAAAATAGTAAGGTACAATACGCGCCACGAAAGATGAGACTTGACCGCGCCTCCCGCCACTCCTTCCGCCGCCCCGATGACGCCCCGGCGCGGACTTCATACCGCTAAAGAGACCCATAAATCGTCTACTGCGCAAGTCAAACCACGTGGTGTGTCAAGTCTCATCTTTAGTGGCACGCACTGTACCTAGGAATATCAGATAGTATAAAAAAATGCGTCTCACGTAACTCACAGTTTATTTCAGTAAACAGAAATATGTAAAAACATCATTCTCTTCAATATTTAATAAAGTGGGTTACAGAATCGATACGGTACGACGACTGTTTCTACAATCGATTGCATATCGAATACGAAGCCTTGTAGACTCTATGAATTAATATCGAGTATTCACTCTATGTCCAACAGTCGACATAGTTCTTTGTAATAAGGCTGTGAGCAGACCTGAGTCAAGACTATGCTTAGAAATAGTTTATGACATTTATTTATTTTCTTTTTTTATAGGTACATTTTTAAATATTTAAAAAAAAGTAAAAATACAACAAAAAAAAGTAAAACACTTAAAAATATAATAAATAGTGTTCCGCCGGTGTCGGGAGCAGGATCCTAGTTAAATTCATGCCTTCTTCGGGGGTAGGCAGAAACTACAGAATACTAACAGCAACGAAATAATTACCTACAACTGCTCGGTAAATAAACCTTCCGCGTGCGTGCATAACTGCTGCGCACTTTATACTGTTGCGTACACTGACATTTCGAAGCGCGTCGTTTTGACCGTTTTCTACGAAGATATTTAATACTATTATTTATTTATACTGTGGTATATGTACGAAGCAAAAGAAAGCAGGTATGTAAACATTAACCACGTGACATTTAGTAGTTCTTGTCAACCCCCTTGGGCTAAAAGAAATAATTTTCTGCATTTATTTATTAGTGCATTAAAAACTTCTTTACAGTAAGTCAGCCCCTGGCACTCATAGGCTATCGTCGTATTGTTTCTTCTGAGAAACAATTTTACTGTCTACAATAGTTCCATAATGGGTGGTCGTTGGTAGAACACTGTAAACTTCTTTATTTATGCACTGCTGCAGGTTTTCTGCTAAACGTTGTTTTAAAGAAATAACTACACTGTGAAAAAAAGGCGTGACTTTTCAATAACTAAACCTAAATATAGTTATTGAAAAGTCACGCCTTTTTTTCACAGGGGAAATTAGAACACAAGGAAAGGGCTTGTGGCTGCGTATTATCAGCCGCACGTTTGATCGATCAGCTTTAAGTTACGCTTGCCGCGGAAGGTTCGTGGATGGCTGCCTCCGTACCTTGGAGCGCACGTTAATCCGTTGGTCCGTGCTATCATTCGTGGATCTTTGACAGTCTTTACGGGTCGTCAGAAGCTCGAAAGTCTGACGACCAGTCTTCAGAGTTAAAGTCAAATAATTTATTTCAATTACCAGGCATATAAAAGGAACTTTTGAACGTCAAAATTAACAAAAAATATAATTGATTCTAGTCGCCCCTTCCAAAAGGTAGTTTTTGTATGGAGAAAAATGGCCAAGAAACTCCACCGTTACTCTTCTTACCAAGTGGTATCGTATTACCTAGTTACTGGGTTGAGGAGGTCAGTCGCTCCATGTAAAATACTGGTATTCAGCTGCATCCGGTTAGACTGGAAGCTGACCCCAAATTAGTTGGGAAAAGGCTAGGAAGATGATGATGGTAGTTAGAACACAACACGCATACATACTCTTCTTGCTTCTTGCTATAATATAGTTTTTTAGTACCTATATTTCCGTCTAGGATAGTAAATTTTAAGTAGGTAGGTAGGTACCTATATTTCAGGAATTAAATAAGCAAGCCATATCTTAATTACCAGTATGCGTAGCATGACCATAATAGAAACGGGTTTTGTCGACGGAAGAATATACAAAAAAAGGGCTTGGAAACGTTATTTAAAAAATAACGTTTTTTTAAAACGTTTCCAACAGTTTTTTGTGTAAGATTTTGTTCGGAATTAAAACGAAATGAGAACGTTTATTCCGCAAAACAAAAACCTGTTTATTCCGCTGGACGCAGCCGCGTACGGGGCGTGCGCCCACCAGCATGAACTTCTTTACTTAATTACCTTATCTTCATCATTGATTCCAATGCTCTTGCCGCAAGGGTTGTCATGCGAGTTTCCTATCGATCAACCCAAAAATAGAACAAAACGGTTAAAAATATTTTATTAATCGAAAACGATTTAAATTTGGTTCTTTTTCAAAAACGTTTTTATATTGTTCCGTTCGAACGTAACCGAAAAAAATCGTTACTTAGGTGTTTAAGAAATATAAACCGTTATCCGATTGTAATTGTGAATCTGTCATTGAGTCTATTCATCCGTCCGGTCATGCTACGCGTACTATTCTACTTCATAGGTACAGTATACTGTCTTGATGGTCTAAAGGTAGCAAGTGTTACTAGTGAGCATGAGATCCTGGCTTTGATTTCCAGGTTGGGCAAAGCGTTATTGGGTTTTTCTATCAGGAATTTCTCAGTAGCAACCCGGAGTCTGGATTTGTGTCCGGTTGATAGCAATCGACTCACCCCCTATTACATGGGATTTAAACATAACTGGCGACATGAAGGTGTACTATTAGATACACCTCTGCCTAATCCTTCAGTGATTACAGGCGTGATGTTATGAACTTATGATGTTGTATTACTACACAGGTTTATTTAGGAACTTTGCTTGTATGCCCTTGTATTATGCAGAACCCTCAAAGCCCAATTTGAATAAATGAACCAAAACTTTAAATTGAAAATCATTAAGCGCGTGCAGTTCCCTGTGAGCGTATGCTTTGCGATGATTATCAACAAGTCTCAGGGGCCAACACTGAAGGCTGCGGGTGTCGACGTTAAGACAAGTTGCTTCTCACACGGACAACTGTACGTCGCTTGCTCCTGCGTCACCAGTCCTTACTCTCTGCATATTTTGGCTGCTGAGACCAAAACTACAAACGTACGTAGTATAAGGGAAGTTTTGTAAAAATGTGGCTGTTATGTAGTATATTGTAATATCTTACGACTTCCACGTGAAAAAAGTCGCAGGCAGAAATTAGTTGGAAATAATATTGCTTACGATACAAGATCACAAGAGTTCTTTCCATTGTATAAAGCTTCAGAAATGTACCAAAGTTACACTTCTGCCGACCCGTCCAAGAAATACAGACATGTGTGTGCTACTTATCCAAACAACAGCTAAAAAAGTATCACAAAAATTCCCATACACACACATCCATACATAAAATATATCACGAAAACAACCCTTTATTTATCCTTGAAGGGAACGCAAAACTATTCCGACAAAAAACACTTTCGACAATGGAGATTCTTACTGGACATAACTAAGTCCTGAAAGGTTTTCTTGAGGCCCATTACACAAAATCCCGGCGACCTTGAGGCTCGAAGGCCTGAGCCTGAGGCCGATTCTTTGGCCTGTGAATGATTTACGAGTTATGCCCGTTTTATTCTTCATACAAGACTGGGACTAAAACTATTTGGGTACAAAGTGTTCATGATACGTTTGACGCGACTGATTGAGTTACAATTTTGTAAGCTTTGGCCAGACGATAAATACTTTGTAACTTTATTTGTGAGTGAGTAAAGTAAGTTGACTGTATTTAATGCGTTAGTGTTAGTTCTCATTTTGTGTAAGATGTAACGGACTCACGATCAATTTTCCTATAAATTATTCTATTAAAACTTAAAAGAGTGAGTTATCCTATATATATATATTTGCACTCGCGTTCTCGAAAACGGCTCTAACGATTTGGATGAAAGTTGCAATATAGGGGTTTATGGGGGCGAAAAATCGATCAAGCTAGGTCTCATATTTGGGAAAATTAGTTTTTTCCGTATTTTCACCCGAGCCGAGCTCGGTCTCCCAAAGTTTAGAACAATGAATAATGGCAATAATGGTAATACATGGATTAGTATGAGCTTTCATATACTATTAAATGAGATTTCTCTATTTTCACCAGAGCAGAGCTCGGTCGCCCAGCTACTATAGCTAAAGCTAAACTAGTCAAACCTATGATTAAAAATTAAGCCAGTTGAATATTTTTTTTATAGCATAGAAACCTATTTATCCACTAAACAAGAACATCGTATACCTTGGTAGACAGATTAGCGGCTAATCATAAGCCAATCAATTAGCATGTGGTCTTAGACTAAATAAAAACCAAGAGATGGCGCTGTCAACAGTGACGTGAGGCTTCGTGAACATATGTGCACTTGATGAGGTGTAGTTTAAAGTAGTAGTAAATGGTTGTACATTTTTGAGCGTGTATGCACAGAGTGCATACCGGAGTGCACCACACGGTGGTGTAGTTTTGGCATGCTTCACTGTATTGTTCGCAGCGCTATCGTGGTTTTTTATTTCGTCTGAGCACAGATATATAGATAAACTACCTATATCTATGGGTCTATCTATATCTGTGGGTCTGAGCATATGGTAGGTTTTCGGGTGCATCGGACATACATACACACTGGAAAGTCTTTTTAATGTATCTTCTATGGCAGGATACTATAAAGTGCAATATCTTCACAGTAATTGTTCATATACACGAGCGGCACTCGCCAACGGCAGAGGCAACTGCAGTGGTTGACGCGTCTACAGCTGCCGCCGATCAATTTCGACGGCTGCCGTCGACGACGATAAAACAATGCCTTTAAAATTATCATCCTCTAGCTCTTATCCCAATTTATTTGTGATCGACGCAGCATTTCTTCAATTTTCAAAGGTCTCAATTTGCCGTCATCTCCGAAGTCACCCCCTTTCTAGCCTTATCATCTTTCCATTTATAATTTCTTTGGCCTTCCCCTAGTCTTATAGTCACACAGTACTTGGGCGACTGAGCTCTGCTCTGGTGAAAATTGGGAATGCTCATTTAATAGTATAGGAAAGTTCATACTAATTCCATGCTGCCATGATAGTAAGTACTTACTAATTCCATGCTGCATTCTAAGGTAGCCATCTTGTTCTAAAGTTTGGGCGACCGAGCTCTGCTTGGGTGAAAATACGGAGAAAACGAATTTTCTCAGATAATGATGAGAAATATTCGTTCGTATAATAGTCGTTCGGTTAATCTCGTTGAATAGTATAGGATAAACCCATTACATTCAAAACAATACTTTTCAAAATCCAAAATAATCAAAGTAAACCTACGATTTCTCGTAATTCTCGACCCGAACATTCAATACAAGATATCATTGAACCGAGAAAAAATGCCTACAATGGCGGGGCAAGCAAATAAATATAATAAATGTCCCATTCTTTACTTGGGGCTGTAAAACTGTCAGAGGCACGTGCCCTTGAATGACCTGGACCCTGCGTCGATTGATGTCAGGGGTGGGTGAAGTTTCGCCAACGATTTTTCGGTAGGGAGATGACCAGAGGTGTTGGAAGGTAAGTGAAAGGTTGATGTTTTGTCACTCTGTGGGCATGTTCAAAAAGTGTCACCTTATCTATCATACAGTTTCTGGGAAACAATATCACTTAAACAAATCAACTTAAAGACGTCAGCCAAATGCCAATATTTTTTTGTAGATTACTTAATGATTATACAGGGTGGCAGCATCAACGCGCAACCTGTAGCCATGAATTTAGCACATGATCCTAGACTTTTTTCCTAGATTTGTTGACAAATCAACTTAAAGACGTCAGCCAAGTGCCAATTTTTTTTTGTAGATTCCTTATTGATTATACAGGGTGGCAGCATCAACGCGCAACCTGTAGCCATGAATTCAACACATGATCCTAGACTTTTTTTTTCTTTCTTAGCGTAGAATTTTATTATCAGTTTGAAAAATAAAAATAATTACTGTTTCATAGAAAAGTGCAATACCCACGCGGTCAAAATGTATGGAACATGTCATTTTTTTTGTGAAAGCTTCCGTTGAGCGATTTTCGGTACGTAAACTTATGGATTCGGTAGTGCTTTACTGTAAAATATAGATGGCGCTAATGCCAGTTTTAAGTAATAGATTGTTTCTGTTTGTGGGGATACAGGGCAACAGAATGATGATGATGATGATGAATATTGTTTATTTTGTATCATAGATATTAAGTTTTCGTTTCTGCCGGCAGTCCAATGACTGCCTTCTTTTTTTTTAATAACCGACGAATAATTTCAACGTGATGGTAACAGGTTGCGCGTAGATGTCCCTGCGCTGTATTTTTCCGGCCATAATCTTTGTCACTCTCAATATAAAAAGCTTCTTTCACTTCGATCACCTGTCTGTTTACCTAAAAGATATGGTTATTTTGCATTACACTTAATAATATAAATTTTATTGCAATGTAGAACCTACTCACAACCGGCGTGCGTGTATGACCAGATGTATGAATGTAATCGAAGCAAAAGGAGTATGTAAGGATCGTAGCAGGTGGCGTTTTGTAGTTTCTGTCTACCCCCATGGGAGAATTTTATCCCATGGGGTATATGAGTGTATAATTATTTAATTAAAAAAAAAACATTTTCAAAAAGTACTATTTTTGTCTCAAAATAATTCTCTTTGGATCAGCAAATAGAAAGAAAAATAATGTTCATTTTTTTATATATTTTTGCAAATAATAATACTTTTATGCTAAAAATAAACTTCAACACGTGTAACTTTTTCTCACCAAAAATCTTTTCTAATTCCGAACACTACTCTATCAACAAAGATTGACAGAAAGAAACATTTTCTTCTATACCATTGACAGTAGCTTCTCTCCGGGGACTCGAACTTGGGAACTTGAACACAGGACCTGGGGGGTTGCGTGTCATCACTAAATTTTAAGTAGGATATACAGAGATGAAATCTATCAGTCAATTTGTTTAAGATACCGTCTCTGAGTTATTTTTGAGTAGATTTTTTGGAGTAGGAGGATGAATGATGTTTATTTTAACCACTATTAAATGATAAATGATTTTATTTCTGTAAATAGGTTTGTACTAACACTTTTACACGTCAATCATATTTTAAAAACTAGATGAGGTCGGCGTTTCCTGTCTGACTACTCTGAGAAGAAGGGCCGAAAGAAACTCAGAGGTCACAGTCTCTTTTACAGTCCAGACATAATCTTGGTCAGATCATGTGAAGACCATGTAGATTGGTGTCTGAAGTGGTCTTTTGAGGAAAGCATCACACAGATTGAGAGGACCTGTCCAGTTAGTGCGCGCATTCGTCAGTTATCGTGCAGCTCAACTTATTAACTTATTATTATATTATACACTTGACCGGATGATATGGTTTGACCGGCACCGAGTTTGTTGCTTTGAAATAACATTTTCCATACAAAGGTTTTTTGCAATTTCTGACTTTTTTTGACTTTCTTAAGAGGGTTTATCCTAAAATTTGGCAACATCGTAAATAGCTATCAAATATTTACCTGTTTTGATTAATTTAGCAATATTACTGTATGGAATTAAGAAATGTGGCTAAGTAGTTCCCTAGAATATTAACAATGAATTGCAATTATAACACTGAATTTGATGTTGTAACAATTTTAGTATTATTATTATCTATCCATAGTGAAAAGTAGGTTAAAGTCTCATTTCCCACGAAATGTATGGGAAAAGTTTTTGCGATTTCTGATATTTCTAATTCTCAAACCTCAGTTGGTCCGCTAGAGTTTTTTGATCCTTATAAGAAACAAGATCGATGGGCATATTTTTTTTTGGGAAAACTGCGTGTTTTCTTGCTGACTGTACATTTTTCTTTAAATCTGTAAATGCAGATCAAAATTTCTCAAAAATGTAAGGAAAGTCTCTTAAGACCGTTTTCCTGTAGCTACAACGGTTAAGGTAGCTTTCCTGACTGCCCCATCTCAAAACCACCCTGTATATTATATTATATACAAATCTTGCTCGTTATAGAATCAGTACCTGGGCGACTGAGCTCTACTCTGGTGAAAATAGAGAATTTATTTATTTGTTGTTTTGAATATATAATACCGTAGACAATGCTCATTTAATACTACAGGACAGTACATACTAATTCCAGGCTGCCATGTCATTATTCTAAGGTAGCCATTTTGTTCAAAACTTTGGGCGACCGAGCTCCGCTCGGGTGAGAATACGGAGAAAACGAATTTTCCTAGATATGAGACGTAGCTAGATCGATTTTTCATCCCCGTAAACCACTATATTGCAACTTTCATCGAAATCGTTAGAGCCATTTTCGGGAACGTGTTTACAAATAGATATATATACAAATATATTGCTCATTTAATACTATAGAATAGGATAGTATAGGATATAGGATGTTGTCACGAGTTGAATTTTCATTTATTATTCCTTTCATTACAAATAATATCATCACGACTGTATTCCCCGAAGGGTTGAGCAGAGGTGTACCTATAGGACACCCACATTTCGCCAGTTATGTTTAAGTCCCATGTAATAGGGGGCGAGCATATTGCCATCAACCGGGCACAGATTCAGACTCTGGGCTGCCACTGAGAAACTCCAGATGGAAAAACCCAATAACACTTTGCCCGACCTGGGAATCGAACCCAGGACCTAATGCTCAGCAGTAGTGCTTGCGACCACTATACCAACGAGGCAGTACAAGATAATACTGAAACAAATATAATTTTAACAGTTAAAATAACAAAAAATCCCGTCAGAAACATTTCCTCATTTCTCTCTCCTACTCCATTACCAGACCCTGTTCACCATCTATCTATAACCTATTCATTGAGCCCAAACACGATACCCTGTGCTGTAAGTTGGTAAGGGAGTTGGGTATCCTGCAAATTCCAGGTGATGCTGCAGCATCAGTTCAAGGATACTATGTTCTTCTAATATCATTGAAGTAACAAAATACCAAAATTCAAATCGATCAGACCTGTGCAAGATACTCACATCCATTCATCAAGTAGAAAAGAGCGAACGAACTTCAAACGGCTGAACCGATTTTGATAAAACATGTCTAAGAACCATCGCTAGAAAACCGCCTTCGAAAAAAAAAACCGCATTCAAATTCGGTCCACCCGTTTAAGAGCTACGGAGCCACAGACAGACACACACACATAGCGGTCAAACTTATAACACCTCTCTTTTTGCGTTGAGGGTTAATAAAAAAGTCACATTACATTATGAACTTAATAACATTAACATCAATAAATTACCACTGAAAGGTGGACTTAATGTAAAATTAATATGTAAATTGGGATCGGGCGCCAATTGCCGCATCACCGGTAATTCTATTAAAACATTGTATCTGGCTATGACACTGAAATATCTCATAAATGCATTATATGAGCAGGGCATAAAAGTGACACATTTTGGATGATAGGTTTTGTCAATGACGGTTTAGTAATCATGGCAGACACTGACACAGGTGTAAAATTCGTAAAGACTTTTAAAGGTGAAATGTTATCCTTCTTATATAATATAATATAATTATATAAGTATAATTATATTATAATATAATATAATATAATTATATAACTATAATTATATTATAATATAATATAATTATATTATAAACACGAAAGTTTGTAAAGATGGATGGATGGATGTTTGTCACTCTTTCACGGAAAAACTACTGAACGGATTTGGATGAAATTTGGCACACAGATAGTTTATAAGCTGGATTAACACATAGAATACTTTTATCCCGATATTACTACGGGATCGAGACTTATGCGGGTGAAACCGCGGGGCGCTGCTAGTAATATATAGTTGCGATAGTCTGCACCGACCGGGGATTGTTCTTGGATGCACTTGCATAGTGCATACAGGGAAAAAAGTTTCTATTCTATGTGGTATGTTCCAGGTTAAAAAGTATTTGTGTGCCAAATTTCATCCAAATCCGTTCTGCAGTTTTTGCGTGAAAGCGTAACAAAAATACAAACAAATAAACAAACTCACTCTCGCATTTATAATAATAGTTAGGATTAGGATGGGCACATAAAAGTTACTTTTAAACGTCAAAATTTACAAGAAAGTAGAATAGATTCTAGTTGCCCTACTCAATACGACATACCTATGACGACGAAGCTTTTATACAAATACAATACAAAAATACAAAAATGTTTATTTCGATATTACACGTTCTACATACATTATACAGTTGGTGGCGTCCCCTTTTAAGCATATAGATGCCTGTGCCAGGAGGCGTAACTTACTCCATTTTAGCTTTTATCCCCGTAACTTACTCAATTTTCTTTCACCAACTTGAAAGAGCCTCTTCCCTTAAACTCTGACCTACATACACCACTCAAGTTTAAAGCGTCAAAACTCCATCGAAATTGGATTGTTACTCAATCAGAATGTTTGTAAACTCGCGTATCACGCTCCGATGGTTCCCGAAACCTTTTCAGAACGTCTGTCAGCACGCTGTGACGTCACTGCCTGCGTCTGACGGCTACGTAATTGCCACAAATGTTGCCAGTTGTAAAAATACAAAGGGTTGCCATGTGTGATTATAGAAGTGGGTTAGTGGATACGTGTTTTGTTTTTGGGTCGTTGACTCGGTATGCAGAATTGTGTCTATGTAAAGCCGGGTCGCCTGCACGTGTTTTTTCGAAACATTACGCAACATCACCGAAACAAAAGGGCGTGGCCATACACATTTGTGTATGCAAACACGATGTTTTTGTTTTCCGAGCTGCATGGTAAACATTTCCCGCGCGGGTGAAGAGGGGAAGGGTTTGTTTCATTTTCAACTACTGCGCGCACCGCGGACATCTGTCACTGTCATTCAACACAAGTTATGAGGTTGTATTGTCTTGTGAAGTTGTGAACAAGTTGTGATAAATTGACAATGGTTTGGACTAGAGATACTTTTTAAGTACGTCTTCCTCGTTAGAACTCATTACGAAATCTACACAAAATGTGTAGATGTGTGTGTGTGTACATTTTTCTTTCTTTTCTTTATTTCTTTCTAATCTAAAAATATTTTAATACGCAGTGGACAACTTGTGTATGAAAACAAATGTTTATGTGTACGGTTTTTTCTGTAATGTGTCGAAAGAAACACGCGCAGGAGACACAGCTGTAGAGAGCTACGTAAGAGTAATCTTCATCAAATATTTTTTTACAAAATGGTATGTGATCTTGAGTGGAACGTTCACTACCTACTTATTCTACTCAAGGACGACGAAATTTACCAGCGGTATTAGGCATATGTCTTCTAATGGGTGTGTTAACAAAGAGCTTAGATACTATGTAAGGATTATTCTTCTGACATAACTATGCTCTTCTGATTTCCTGGTAAATTACTGTTAGTATAGAAGTAATTTCTTCTATAATAACAGTATTTTACGAGAAAATCAATTCGTCAACCAAAAACAGGATTGATTTTATATTATTTATTTAATAAGAAAATCAACAGCATATAGTCCTACAAACTTAAAGATCATCTGCAGCAGCAGATGATCTTGACGAGTTACGCGAACATAAATGTGAGGAACACCTTATAATGTTCGCATAACTTATCAAAATGTATGGAACAGCTGAATTTCTTCGGGATTTCAGGTTTGGTCCCATAATAAAAGTTGTTCACAATGATGAGTGAAGTCACGTGTGTTAGTATCGGTCACTAATTACCAGTCACGCTATACATATCATGAAGTATGAAGGAGTTGCATGAAAAATAATCTATTACATTGCAAAATTTTTGTAAAGCAATAACAGCTTTTTACTAAATGCAGCAAGAAAACACCTTTAAATTAAATTAAATTATTCAATAATAAATACAAATTAAGGCATAAATAAATAAAAACAAACGAATAAACTCAATATTTATGTTGTCAAATCGTTGTATTTAACAACGATTTACAACATAAATATATATTGTGTTTATATTGTTGTTGTTATAGTATTTATTACTTTCAATTTACGATACATAAAACATTTTTTTTTTAATTTCTGTATCTTTGCTCTGGCTAACCTCCGAAACGGCTGGACTGATTTCGACGGGAGTTACACTGGCAAATAGCTAATGTTATAAGAAACTTAGACTAATTTTATTTTAGAAAACTAATAAGCGTCCACGCGGACAAAGCTGCATACAGCAACTAGTTAGTTTTAAGTGCAAAATCAGTACCCCAGAAACTGCTTGACCTTTTCCATAATAATAAAAACACAATTAAACGTATCGCATAACAGTGGAATTCCAACAGAACAGCCATTATATCTAGGTGCCAGGTCAGTAGGGCGGGCACCACCATAAATAGTAATAAATCCCACACTTGACTTTGACAAATGATGGTGAAATACCAGTACCATGGCGGAAACCAGACGGACTAACAATAGAAAATATAATGCTAACCCGTGGAGGTTTGTGATTATGTAACATAAATAACGGCTTTCAAGGTTGGTTCAGTAGTTAGTGAAAAGTGAAATTACAAGTTAAAGCGCAGTTTTTGGCAACTCTGTTTCGGTAATGAATTTATTCTCACGAAAAATGGATTCAGAACATGATTTTGAACCCCCCTACGTCGAAATTTTTCGTCGGTTATTGAAAGTGCAATGCCTACGCGGTCAAAATGTATGGAACAGCAGATATTTTTTTTTTAAATCACCAACGAAATATTTCAACCCAGATGGGTTCAGAATCATGTAATGAATCCATGGTAACAGTTGTCGAGTCGATGTCCCTGCCACCCTTTATAGAACACAAACAGTTCACTAAACGTAACATAATGAACCTTTGATAAAATCCCAAAAAAGGCAATATTTCGTATAGTATTGAAGTATGATGATCACGTCGGGGTCAGCAGTATAAAGGTATGAGGAACAGGGTGTGAAGTTCACTCATCCTCTATAGAAAAGGGAGGATGCTCCGACCAGATGGGTGTTGTGTCTGGTGGGCAACTGCCCGACGATTGATTTCAAGAAAGCTATATAAATGCTGATCCTGCGGAAAACTCTGTTTGCGTGATGCAGGATTTTGTGTGACGTCAGGTCTTTGCTGCGTTTGCATTGTTCGCATGTGGCAACGTAGATACCGCCGCATTAATACCGACTGATGAATAAGTGGATGGGGAAGACAGGACCAAGGAAACGGGAATCCCATGTCCAATTGACTGTGATAGACTAGGAATACTTAAAATTGATGTAACATCATAAAATGATGTTACTTTCAAATAAAACAAATCCCAACTATATATATATACTAGCTGCGCCCCGCGGTTTCACCCGCATAAGTCTCGACCCCGTGGGAATATTGGGATAAAAAGTATCCTATGTCCTTCTCCGGGTCAAGGTCTATCCATATCCCAAATTTCATCCAAATCCGTGCAGCCGTTTTATCGTGATGCCGTGACCAAGGGAAATAGGGATTCATTTTTATATATATATAGATATACATACATATGAGATTATAAATGCGAAGGTGAGTTTGTTTGTTTGTTTGTAACGCTTTCACGCTAAAATGGCTAAACAGATTCGGATGAAATTTCGAAGATGGGTAAACCATAATCTGGATTAGGACATGAGACTTTTTATCCCGATATTGTTACGGGATCAAGAATTATGTGGGTGAAACCGCGGGGCGCAGCTATTTAAATATACATATATACAAATTACTTCTAAACCTTCAACTTTACATTTTAAAAATACCCACACACTTTTACAAGAAAGGATTTACTAAAAGGGTTTCATTCGAGTCCGAAACATGTCGGGCAATCCCGAAACATGTCACACGTTACTTAAACAACACTAACTATTTACATAATTCGTCCCAATGAATCGAACCTGCACATAAAGCGGACATTTATCCACTGCCCCATCAGGATCATCAAACTCACTTACTCCTAATCAGCTTTCGTTATAATTGCTTTTATGAATACCTCGATTTAGGGATCCGTGAATAGGGAACCATTAGCGCTCATTTGTTATTCAGCTGTGGTGGTTGAATTTTAATTATTTTACACGCATAATAGCCGTGTTTTGGGTAAAAATGGGGCAGTGGCGTGGGTGACGTAATAAGCAATGGATATAACGATAGATAGGAACTTTCGACCGGAAAACCCGTCACAGACGTAGCTATAATATATATGAATATAATGTGCTGTACATTATAGGTACTATACCACACACGGTAGCTAATACTATAATATATATTTTTTTATTACACCTATTAAAAAGAGCTAGTTTATTCTTCGTAAACAGGGACCAAACTAGCTTTTTAATCCCTAGGTAAATTAAAAAAACGTTTGTGAAATAATAAAAAACACGCGAAATGCATTCCGCCTTCGTTCGTAATTGTTTACTCAAATTCGGATTTTACTCATTTTTATAAAAAAATAGTGTGTTCCAAGTAGTGAAAATGAAATAAATAAACGCAAGATACTATTCATATTCATACGTTGTATTAATTTATTTTCTGATAGAGGGTGATAAAAAGTAGAGTGTTCACCTCGGGGGCAACACTCTTTTAAGCTCGAGTGATGTACTTTGAATCCCTCGCTGCGCTCAGAATTCTACTTAAGAATTCCTCGCTATGCTCGGGATTCTACTCTAGAATCCTTCGCTCCGGTCTGGATTCAAAGAAATACTCTCGCCTTTAAAATAGTTGTTCACTCCCTCGGCAAACAATCTACTATGTTGGCCTTATTTGGTCTGCGATTTAATATACCATAATATATATTTATATGTCTTGATATATCTATCCACATATTTTGGTGACGTAATAGAAATATATATTATAACTCCGGCTGAGCTTGCTCGAAGATTACTATGAAAAATATATCTTAATATACCCAGCTGTGATTTATATTAATATATGTTATAAGCTACGTCTGTGATGGGCTTAAGAGGTGACACAGAAATACTGTCGTAAAATTTTAGGACGTTGTACGTACCCAATGGCTGGTGGATGCGGATATCAGTAGTCTTTCAGGCCATGATTTCAACCTTCAGTAGAGTGCTGAGCTGCCAAGAATGAACAGCCAAAGGCGAAATCGTTATAAACACCATGGAAAATTGAAATATTGATGATAACAGTCTACTGATTCCTCCTCACGCAATTGCCTTTTGCGACACCTGTGGGCAAGGACGGAGAGGCTAATTTTTACCCGACTACGGCGAAGCAAAAAGGAGGGTAATGATTTTGACTGGTATGTGTGTATGTATGTTGATCTGTTACCTCCTAACTTCAAAACTGCCGATCATAAATTGACAAATAAGGTATCATTAGAATCGTCTTGATTGTCCGCTGGTTATAAGCTATGTGACGTCACATTAACTGCAATATGGCGTACTCTAGAGGACATAAAATCGTGGACTAAAAACATTTTTTTTTTTGTTTTGTCATGTTGGGTATCAAATGAAAGGGCTTGATGAGCACATTACAAATATGTGTATAATTGTTTGTTTTTAATAAACGTTGCCTCACACTAAGAATTTCTCCTGTATTGTGGGTATGTTTACAAACATTTAAACTCACATACACAAACAGCCAGACCCGGGACAACTACTTGTAGGTCATACAAATATTTGTTCCGTGCGAGAATCGAACCCACGACACGCAGCGCAGCAGTCAATCGCTTCACCGCTCCGCCAACCGTGTCGATATATATCACATTGTCTAAGTAAATAAATATGTTTAAACAGTTAAAAAAAAACAAAAGTGAGAATGTGCCGGTACGGCGCGGCTGTAACATTAATACCTATTGTACAAGGTAAAGCCGTAGTCGCATGCCATTATAATTTTGTAGGTGTACAGACATGCGACCACGGCTTTACTTTGACCATTTATGTACCTCTGTCTTGATTTCTGTATGAAATATTTTCTTGTTTCATACTTTTTAGAGCGTGGTTTTCCAGTAGTCGAATTTTAGTTTTTGAACTTACTTTTTATGCATCTGAAACTCTTATTTATTTGCAAGGATCCATATTATTGGTCAGTTGTACCTACTTACAGAATATCTCCACACAGTTCCCAATGTAAAATCATTTCAAAATTTCCCTTGAACTAGCATATAGAATCAAATCAAGTGTAGCTAGGTCCTCATCTTTGTGATCACAGGACAAACGTGCGCACGTCCGTGGCAGGGTTGTCTCACAATACCTTACAATTAACAAACAGTTCGCAGTAGCCCTTACCTTTGAATCTACCGTGAGGTCACGACTGCAAATACTACTCCTTTGACTTCTGTATTCCTGGTAGCGTTTAGTTTAGTTGAATAGTAAAAAAAAGCACTACAAAGTGAAAAATAACTTTATATTCGGAAGTCGGTATTTTTGGTTTTAAATTTTCGTTTTTTACCACCGACTTCCGAAATTAAAGTAATTCTTCACTGTGTAGTGTTTTTTTTTTTAATGTCGGTTATATTTTTTTTTGTAAAAAAAAATTATATTCCACTTATACCCCACATAAATTCGAATACTGCTACCTTTTTTTTTTTTTTTGAGTGTGGGAAATCATCAAATAACTTCTCCCGCTCTGGGCGGAGCGGGAGGGCGTGTCAGACTCTTACTGACTAAAACCCACCCGTGTTCCTTCGGTTGCCCTGTTGCCGGGGGCCACGATCTCCCTTTCGGTTTTCTTCGCAGCCCCGGCAGGCATCGGCCCTAGTGGACCCCTTCAATTCTGCTGACATCTCTTTGAGGCGCGCGTGGAACACAACGCGCCGTCGACCCGGGCCTGGTCCTTATCGGACGGTGAGCCACCCATTGCTCACCGCCCGCAAGCCCGCGCCTACGGTGGCCGGAAATCGCCCCGCGATTCCCGACGCCCTGGGCGTCTCCTCCTGCGGGGGTTAGGGACGTGAGGGCGCGAAATTTGCCTCTCCCTCACGCGTTCCGCCTCCTCCTTCGCGAGCATTACTGCTTCGCAGAAGGAGGTGACGGCCTCCCACTTCCTCTCGTTCCGTACCATGGCCTGAACCAGGGCCGGACGCGAGAGATCACCGCCGCCGATCGCCTCCACGAGGACACGGCGATGCTCCGCCCAAGCTGGGCAGACCTCCACCGTATGCTCCACCGTGTCCTCCGGGCGATCCACACAATGGTGACACCCGGGCGTTTCCTCCCGCCTTATCCTGTGCAGGAACCTCCCGAAACAGCCGTGTCCGGTGAGGACCTGCGTCAGGCGGAAGGTGAGGACGCCGTGGCGCCTCTCTAGCCACTCCTCAAAGAGGGGTCTTATCGCCGCAATTGTGGCGTGCCCGAATACTGCTACCTGCTATGCAAATAACAGTGACAGGAATTTATTATAATATAATGATGTTCCCACAATCTACATGGATGATGCAATGACATCATCCATATAAACTGTAGGAAAAATACTTATTATTGAAGCTTACTCAAAAACTACCCAAGCAAAGTTAATAAAATTAATATGGGACCACCTCTAAAGTACTTAACAAAAAATGAATTGTCAAAATCAATTCATAAATGTCGGAGTTCGCGTAGATGACATAAAAATATAACATATATATACAGTTGAATTGAGAACCTCCTCTTTTTTTGAAGTCGATTAAAAATAGTATTCTATTCTATGAACACACAGTAGAACGTAGGGGGCGTTTAGAGGGTCTTTTCTCACTTTTGACGTATTTTCGTTTAATAAATAATACCTTTATATTTCAACGCTATGTTTTCCGGTACGCGTGGTCACTCCAGAACCTATCGGCCCCATCGGCCATCTGTTCTGCGAGCAATGTGCGCACCCATTGCCACTTAAGTGGACCGATGACCTTGTGAAGGCCGCAGGAATCCGCTGGATACGGGAAGCACAGAACCGGTCGAAGTGGCGGTGCTTGGGGGAGGCCTATGTCCAGCAGTGGACGTCTTTGGGCAGAATGAATTATCTAATTTTACCTAATTTTGTTTAATATCATTTAATTGCATAAAATTGTATCTTGATTTGGTAATATAATTTAACTTTATGTGTAGTTCTAGCTGATAACTTGTACGTGTGGTGCAAATATAAGTTGGTTATTAATAAATAATTTATAAAAATAAAGTTGTTATTAAACCACATTTTTTTGCAACATTCACTCGTGAAACATTCCATACGAGATACCGATGTAATGAAAAAAGTCATTACTCTTGTCTAGATTTTAAAAAAGGCTGGTACAATTTAATCCTTTTTGTATTACGGGGGAGTTGAAAATAATTACACCCCTTCTCAAACCCGACGCAGTTTATTCTGGTTTTCAGTATTCAGATTTAATTTCGAAAGAATAGGTTTGAATTAAACAGTTCTTTGTATGATTTTATTTAAAGCACTTAATTCTAATTTCTATAACCTTCGTTTAGCATTTATTTATTCCTGGTGATTCGCCTGACTTACCGTAGAAAAACAATTAAAGTTTTTAAAATTATACGAGAAATTTATACTCTTCAAATATGAAGAGAAAAAATGCTTCTTGGGAGCAGCTTATTATAAATAACACTATGTAAGTATGGCAGAAGTTCTACAGAGGAAAGATTATTTCACCAAGAGCTCTACATTTGGGCGGGCTGCGTCGCATCGCAATGCATTGAAAAAATCCTGCTGCAACACTAAAGTGTTGCAGCAGGATTTTTTTGCATCAACATTGCAGCAACATTTTTGCATCAACCATCGCACACTAGAGTACTATAGTGATGCAATAGGATTTTTGCATTTGATGCAATAGGATTTTTGCATTGCGATGCGGTGGGGCCCGCCCAAATATGCACGAGCTTCTTTGGGCTGGAGTGGAAACAGTTCAAACTCTTATTCGAAATTTGAATCTGTCTGAAACATTACTGCGTTGCGGTGCGGCCCACCGCGGCTCTTAATATGCTTTGGCGCATTTTTTGTAATGCGGCGCGATGCAGCCCGCCGCAACTTCAATGTGCGCTTAGCTTAATAATTTTCCCACTCCTGGGACACAGGCTTCCTAGCTGTGAGAAGCACTGGGCTGTAATCCACCACACGGGCCCAGTGTGGGTTGGTAAATGTCATATATCTTCGAAACTGGCTTTAGGACATGCCGGTATCCTCATTACGTTTTCCTTCACTGTTTTGAGGGGCTTAGATACTTCCTACAACTAGATATTGAAATTTTTTGCTCTAATATATTTCTAATTATATTTCTTTCATCTCAGGAATTCTTACATTAGAATAAGCATAAAATAAACAATCAATTCTATGAAGTGCAGACATCAATCCTTGTTTTCACGGAAATTCCACGCAAATTCCCTGTATTCTCTCGATTTACATCACCTTTCAGCAAATCGGTTTTACCTTTGACCCGATTAGCGGAACGTAAAAAGCTTGTTGATTTTGTCCGGACAAAGCTCTGAAACGAACTTAACACTGAACACAAACGTTTTAACTGTTAAATCAGCGAAAACAAAGGCTTGATTGGTTAAATAGCTTACTATTTTACGATTTACGAGTTGTAGTTTCATTTAGGAATCTGTTAAATAGTTGTTTCAAGATTTAAGGTGATGGAGAGGATTTAAATTAGAATTTTTTTCAGTATAGTATTTGATTTAATGAAAATATATATAAAAAAAACAGTGGCACTCCGAGAGTGCCGCCAGAAGTGAAAACTTAAAAATAAATCAGCACCGCGGTAGTCAACGCGTTGATGTGTTTTTAATGGTCAAAAGCTGGTGTCGTCACGGTGTCCCGAAATCAATGGTTTAGTCCCATCACAAAAATGCCTAACACACCTAAAGGAGTTTTCACTCCAAAAACTGTAGTGTTTATCGATTTATCTACCGTTCAGCTTATTTGCAGGCTTGGATGTTTATCCAATCAGAATGAAGGCTGCTAAATAAATACAAAAATACTTAATTTTTTAAACAGAAACTTCGAGAAAAGGATGGTACGGCTGTGCCTTTGTTGTTTGTTTTTGGTTTACTTGGCGGGGGCACTGCCGTGCCTTCAGATATACCTACCAAACGTAAGGCTAAAGTAAGGACTTTAAAATTCCTTGTAAAGAGTTCTCAATTGACCCATTTACCACCTAAACCTATTCTGCTCGCGCTCGGCTGAACGCTGACTTTTTAAAAAGTGCATAGTGCTTATTGTACCTTATGTATAATATTTAATCTTTTTTATCGTGCTTGTTAGTGATCCTAAAATTTCTACTACTTTTCTGTTTTAACCGGTGAGAACCTATAATTGGCTCTGCATCTTAAACAACTGTTATCCATTTGTTATAGCTGTTGGTTCTCCTAGAAATAAATAAATAAGAAAATATATACTTAAACCTACCAAATTAGGAAAAATTTGCAAAATTCAATAAACTGAACACGTCAATCTCTTTCGATTATTTACATGCCTAGATAGAGTGTCGCGCTGCAGAAGAACTGAAACAAACAAGCCAACTTTGAATAAAATAGAATAGAATAGAATAGGTCTTTATTTGCTTAGAATGAAGGTACATAAAAATAAGTTGTAAAATTATATGATAGGATCCGAGTACATTCTGCCTTAATATAGCATGCAAATGTGATACAAACTAAAGATATTACAAAAAATTATCATTTAAGAAATCCTGCACAGAATAATAGCATTTATCCACAAGAAACTCTGTGAAACGTTTTTTAAATTTATGCAACGGTAGGTTTTTCATTTGGTAAGGTATTTTATTAAATATTACAGGAGCCATACATATAACATTTCTTTTTAATAAACTAGTTTTAAATGCGCCCGTGTATAATAGATTCTGGTATTGAGATCTCATAGCTGTACTTCGTTTTCTAGTCTCTACTAAAGTTGCAAATAGACATCGATTTGTTAGAACAAATATTGCTAATTCAAGGATATATAGGCATGGGAAGGTTAATAATTTATGAGACTTAAATATAGGTTGTTATGCTGGTGTGCGTGACAGCTACGTCTTAAGGGTCTTTCAAACATGCGCGACACGCGACGCGACTCAAAGACACCGCTCGTCGCGCGACGAGCGGTGTCTTTGTGTCACGTCGCGTGTCGCGCCTATTTGAAAGAGCCTTTACACTCTCGCCACGTCATTGTGGTTTTCTAGTGTGCGTGCATTTAGCGGCCAAGAGTTAGACGCATTTTTTTTTACAAGTGCACAGCTTTGACTGTCTATCTAAATCTAGACATATTTATGGACTACGCTAGGCCAACTCAAGGTCAGAACGCGCGACCGTATTTGGCTTGTACCTAAGTTTGTACGTTACACTTTTACATAAAGTTCATTAGTCTTAGTACAAAAAAAAAATGCTTCCATTCCGTTCTGCGGCAGGCAATGTAAATTGAGTCTAAACATGTTACTAAGTTTATCCAATTGACAATTTAAACTTAACATCATAATTCCAATTTAACGATTTATTTGCTTAATAATCTATATTTATTATTTATTTAACCATTTATGCACACACATATAAACAGACAAGAAGAAAGGAACAGAAAAATACGTACAAAGGCAATGCTTATTTGTAAAGAAATCTATTCCAGCATACCTGCGACAGGAAATTATAAAAAATGAGATGTAGACAACGTGTGTAACCGTAGAAGATAAAACAAAAACATAAATCAAAGAAGAAAAAAAAAATACAATTTACTATTTACACAAACTACTTACAATATAAGAATATACTTACATACATACTTCTAAAATAAATATCACTACAATATATATAATTATAATGTGATTTAAGATAACTATGCAACTATGACGAAGTGGAAAGATAGTGTTCTTTCACTCTTCGTTTAAATACTTCAACAGTACGACAGTCCCTAATGTCAGGCGGAAGTGAATTCCACAACCGAACTGCGTGCACAGTGAAGGGGTAGGTCGCTATATCTTCTCCAAAACTGTACATTAAATATCTTTGAAAAAAAATAATTGCAACTTACGTGGTGTGGGAACAAGTTTGATGAAAATATTTTTGTCCGTTTGTCTGTTTGTCTGGATCTGTGTTCCGGATTGGCGCAAAAACGGCTGAACACATTTGGATGAAATTTAGCACACATCGTTTATAACCTGGATTAACACTACTTTCTGTCCCGATAGGTACGTTCCCGTGGGATATTTTCCGACATCCACGCGGGCGAAGCCGCGGGCTAAAGCTAGTTAATATAAAAGGATAGCTACTGAAATAGTGCATTTACGCAAACGGCCACAAAAAATCTAGCATAATAATAAATGTTCCATTAAAAAGGCCGTTAAACCCGCGGTAGTGAAATGGCGTTAAAATTCAGCTTTTTATGACATCAATAAAATATTTATAAGTCTTGCTCGGAAACCGTTCCGGGGGCCAAAGGGGCTTGTGGCTAAGTATTAAAAGCACGGCACGATCGATCAAGTTAGTCACGCTTGTCGCGATTGGTCCTAGGATGGGTGATCACTGGGTGATCTTTACATAGCCAGACACCGTGCCTCGGAAAGCACGTTAAGCCGTTGGTCCAGGCTGTCATTCGTGGATTTTTGAAGTCGTTACAAGTCGTCAGAAGCCTGAAAGTCTGACAACCAATCTTACCAAGCGGTATTGCATTACCCAGTAACTAGAGTGTGGAGGTCAGATAGGCAGTAGCTCCATGTAAAATACTGGTATTCAGCTTCGTCCGGTTAGACTGAAAGCCAACCCAAACATAGCTGGTAAAAAGTCTAGGCAGATAATTGCTCGGAAACCGCGGTAACAGGATCAGTTCAGAAAGAGGTCTATTTAAAATCGACTACTGAAACAATTTGAGTCAAATTTTTTATAGCAATTTGCCTGGTGAAGGCCGCAGCAATCCGCTGGATGCGGGAAGCACAGAACCGTTCGAAGTGGCGGTGCTTGGGAGAGGCCTATGTACATCAGTGGACGTCTTTCCCCTGAAATGATGATATTGATAACTTAGCAAATCTTTTCCAAAAATTTGTAAAATTAAAAAGAAAAAAGAAAAATGTTTACTTGGACACAGTTCATGAAACACATAATACTAAAAACATAATAAAAAAGTGAAAATAAAGTTCACGACTGCGCCTCAAAGGTTCATTTCAGCATTAACGCCAAACAGATACCGTCAGACGCTGGAATTAGAGTTATTTCGACACAAACATAATCAACGGTGACGGAAAACTTCTGAGGAAACATCGGCTTCATCATCGTTCATCATCCACATTTCGACTGAGCATTGGGCTCCCTTTTCTTGTACCAAAGCCCACGTTTCTGAGCCAGCGTCATCCAGATTCTACCCACGATGGCAACTATGTCTTCCATCCATTTCGCCGCCGGCACCTCGTCTTCCAGTCCTTGGATGCTACTCCGTCACCTGGATTTAATGATCAAAAATAAAAACAGATATTCTACGATTATGTATTTTTGATGCAGACAAGTACTTTAACGCCTAAGAGTCCTTTTGTTTTTGTATTTAGGGTTCCGTACCTCAAAAGGAAAAAACGGAACCCTTATAGGATCACTTCGTTGTCCGGCCGTCACTCTGTCAAGACCCATTTTCTCAGGAACGCGTGGAGGTATCAAATTGAAATGAATATCAAATATCTACGTTCCCTTGGAGCTCAAATAAAATCAAGCTACTAAGTCAATGCAATAAAAAAATACGGCCATTTATGTGACATATTTTAATACTCGCAAATAAATTAAAACCTACAGGGTATTTCCCGTTGACCTAGAATCATAAAATTTGGCAGGAAGCAAGGACTCACAGCTCAAGTAAAAGAAAATGTCCGAAAATTGATAATTTGTAGTTTTGTCACATATTTTTTTTATTTTATTTTTAGATTACAAACTTACATTTGCAGTTGGAGAATTGACCGTGACGTATATCGATAAATGGGAGAACATGTTTCTAAACTACTTTGTTAATCCTAACTAAGGAACCTCATTGTGCGTAGTCCGACACGAACTTGGCAGGTTTTTTTGTAAAGTTAATTAGTTAGTCATTTAATTCAGTGCATAGTGTAAATAATTCGTTCTTTTTTAGCCTAAATTGAGTACACAAATAAATTTGTTTCTTTTCTCTTTATCTTTAATATCGCCAAATTAACGTGAAACTTAAATTCAGTTTACAATTTACAACAAAAAGATTGTCAAATCAAATGGCTCCTTTTTGATATAATCATAAAGAGAACTTTGGTCCACGACATTTGTATCTTTTACTTTATCATCTCTTGATGTTGATCAAAGAAGAAAAATATGACATTACTATGAACATGTCAACCTTGAATAAAATGTAAATTTGACTTAAATAAAACATTATGAAAATATTTTTGTCAACGTCTGTCCATAGACAATTCCAAGAAAAAAAAAACGGTTTAACCTAACCTTTTTCCTATCAAAATCAGAATTTATTTATTTGTAAGAATGTAGTTTTGCTCATGGTGTTAATATTTTTGTTAGTTCTTTACATTCTACCACAAAGTATATGGTGTACGAATATTTGTTGAGATCTCTCTTCTCAACATCGCCGCGCGCTGGCGCTGCGCAGTGAACGAGGGGTGCAGGGCAGCAGCGAGTCAGCTGCAAGGCTCGGAACCGGTTTAAAAAATACAGGTGAAAAGCAGTTTATTTGGGTTTTACTCCGAACTTTTCTTAAGAACGTGAACGTTTTAAGAACTTTATTTTAACTTAAATTGACTACTTGTGAGGATGCCGGGCTGAATAAAAAATTAAACAAAAAACCGGTTAAAATTGCTCTAAACCGTTTAATCCGAAAAAACCTTTATATAAAGTCTCCTCCAAAATCGGTAAGTAAAAACCTGTTTCTACGAACGAAACCGAATGTCAAGGTTTTTGCGTCAAGTACTTAATAACGGTTTGAAAATTTAACCGGTATCCGAGCCTTGGTCAGCTGGCCTCACAGCGCCTCGGCAGTCAGCTGTTGCACGCCTTCAAGCACGACTGCGCTTACGTCTTTTATTAACGTTCCTATTAATTCTTGTTCTCTCTTAACCAATACCGTTTTGTATTTCCGTATTTGCATAAAACTTACATGTTATACAGTCCACTAGCTCGTCTTTCATTTTAACGTCACCACGACCTATGGTCGCGATCATATTCAGTTGTCAATCTTAAACTAAATACAATATTAATTTTAAGATAATTATTATAATTAGGTAATCGTTACTTTAAAATCTCAAAATTAAGTCCATGTTATCTTGGACTTTTACAATATTCCATATATTCGCCAATGTCATACAAGCAATTATCTAATAGCCAACTTGTCAGTTTTTTCTTGAACATGGAGATTGAAAGTTTCTTAACTGAATTAGGTAACTTGTTATACACTTGAATGGTATTAACATATAAATTCCGTCTAAACATTTTTAATCTACATTGAGGTACATATAATTCGTATTTATACTTTTTTCTAGCAGTAGTCTTTTTGTGACCGACTTCTGATAGCATGCAAAAATATTGCGGATATTATTTAACTAGCATACATAGTTATTTGCATGCTTTATCCTTTGCTAATGCCTTTACCCTGCGTGTACTCATACATGCAGGGTAAAGGTAATATATGTAGTTTTTTAAATAACGGTTTACAGCTGTCAAAAAACCAGACGCCCGATATTGCCCTAACACACTTCTTTTGTACCCAAAATGGCATTAAAACTTCAACGGACTTGCCCGGACGGCGCAGTTGGCGCAGTGGTTAAGTGATTGATTGCTACGCTGCGTGTCGCGGGTTCGATTCCCGCACGGAACAAACATTTGTATGACCTACAAGTAGTTGTTCTGGGTCTGGCTATTTGTGTATATGTGAGTTTAAATGTTTGTAAACGCACCCACAATATAGGAGTAATTCCTAGCGTGGGGATACCATCAGTCCATATGATAGCATAGACGATATGTATCCGTGATATGCAGTGACTATATTGGAGTCGGCTTCCAGTCTAACCGGATGCAGTTGAATACCAGTATTTTACATGGAGCAACTGCCTATCTGACCTCCACAACCCAGTTACCGGTTAACACGATAACCATTGTCAGACTTTTGGGCTTCTGACGACCCGTAACTACTGTCAAAGATCTAAGAATAACAGTCGGGACCAACGGCTTAACGTGCTTTCTGACGCACAAAGGGATCACCCATCCACGAACCGACCGCGGCAAGCGTAACTTAACCATCGTTCAACCAATACGGCTGTTATAGGGCCCCTCGATCTCGTCTGATGGAAAGCGATGGATGAGGTCCATGATGGAACGAACGTGCCCTAAGACGCCTGTTCACTCTTGCTTTATAAACCCAAAATTTACAAGTAACCTCAACGATACCTATAACATGAATTGGGTAGTTGCCGAGGTAAAAAAAAAAAACTATTTAGTCCGTCTTTCAGATAATAAAAAAATATTAGACACGTATTTTTTGCTTTATCATATTAATCAAAAAGGGGGGCTCGCTACGTCACAACTCAGTATAAAATCTACCAAGGCGTGACATCATGCCACATTTTAACTCAATGTGTAGCCGTAATCTTATGACGTATATTACGTATATTACAAAAAATAAACAATACGTGTTCAATATTTTTCAATAATCTACAAGACGGACAAAAAAATATTTTTTGGACACAGGTCTATTCCTGGTACTTCATTCTACACTAAAGTAAACACAAAGGAACGGCATTTTCCGTATTCTAAGATCTCTAAGTCAAAGCACCTGAGTCTCACTAATTCAGGTAACTTATTTTAAATATCCCGCAAAAGGAAGGTTTTGCGTATTTTTCAAAGCTTTCTCTAACAATCTTTCTTTGTCTCCACTATCTGGGACGCTCTCTCAGAACTAAAAGATATTCCAATGAGGTTGTGGGCTGAGTAATGAGCGAGAAGCGATTAGCGACACTGACTTTAATAAAATATTTATCACCAGCCTTTTTTTTGGGTGGAAAATTAAAAAAATAACTGCTCCCGCTCTGGGCGGAGATGGAGGGCGTGTCAAACTCTTACTGACTAAAACCCACCCGTGTTCCTTCGGTTGCCCTATTGCAGGGGGTCACCTTAATGTAATGCTATGAAAATTCCGGCATTGTTTGACATTTTTACTGACGATTGCCAATATACTACTTATGTTTCGTTGTAAATGACTTACAACTACGAACCATTTTTATTTGGAGATGAAGCATTTTTAATTTATGTGTATTGCGGAAAAAAACCAACTTTCTTTAGCATTTCTAACACCACAACATGAAGCCCTGAAAACTACGTTTTTATCATTTATAAGAGCGTTGCAAATCTTGTTGCTATTGTAAATGTATAGATCTGAAAAGCTAGGTTTTGAATATCGCTCCGCTCCTCTCACCCCGCTACCTTACATGTCAGCCCGCAGAGATATCGCTCGGGGATATTTTCTTTAGATTAAACTAAAGACGTAATCTCTGTTTGAAACGAGTAATTTATGTTAGGTACTTATAATCCTATACTATCAGTGTCGCCCATGGGCATGTGCCCACCCGCATTTTTCTGAATATTCATGTTCTTTTTCGAAAAATAACTTAAAAGGGGGGGAGGGGGGCGTCTATCTTGTATGAAATAAAACTTGTTTTTTTTTTAGAAAAAAAATGTTTTCACCTCTATTTTTTTTGGATAGTCGACAAAATTTTAATAAAAATGTTAGTAAATCCGATAAAATAACTTATAAGCTTCTAGAAATAATAAACAGAATCCAAATTGAGTCAATAAAATCGGACATATGGCAAAACCTACTCAAAACTGAAGTCGGTTAATAAAAAAATGAATAACGAAAAATTTTTAAGATAGACCTTTTAAAGTTAATTTTCGAAAAAATTTCATGAATATTGAGAAAAATACGGGCGGGCACATGCCGATGGGTGACATTGTATATATATGAAAGTTGCAATATAGGCTACGGGGGCGAAAACTCGATCTAGCTAGGTCTCATATCTGGGAAAATTCGTTTTCTCCGTACTTCACCCAAGCAAAGCTCGGTCGCCCAAAGTTAAGACCAAGATGGCTACCTTAGAATAATGACATGGCAGCATGGACTTAGTAAGTACCTACTATTATGGCAGCATGGAATTAGTAAGTACCTAATATCATGGCTGCATGAAAATAGTATGAACTAGCCTATACTATTAAATGAGCATTTTCTATTGCAGATAGTCAGGTATTCTATTTAGGTATGATGGAACTTATTACAGTTTTTTTTTTTTTTTTTGGGTAAATAGTAACTTTTTCTGATGGCATAAGCATACAGCCTATAATGTTCCCACTTTTCAAGAGGGAATGGGCTGTAATGCACCACGCGGGCCTAATGCTGGTTGGTAGATGTCACATATCTTCGAATTTTCTAGGACATGCTGGTTTCCCCACGATGTTTTCCTTCACCGTTTTGAAAGCAGTGGTGATGAAATTATTTACACAAAGTAAAGAGCCTGCCTGGGTTTAAACACACGATCTACAACTCGTAAGTTGGGGCCGTTACCACTGTGCCATCACTGCTCTCCTTCATTCTGCTAGGAATATTCCAATTTTTTTTTTTCAATAAAAATTATAATCATAACGAGTTTTCTGTACATTTCGCCTTAAGTAGGTGTCTGTTAAGTGTTATGCAGAATCTTAAAATCAATCTGCCTAGCCTTTTTCCAACTATGCTGAGGTCGGCTTCCCGTAAAATCCGATGCAGCTGAATACCAATATTTTACATGGAGCAACCGCCTATCTGAACTCCACAACCCAGTTACTAGGTAATACGATACCCCTTGTTAAAACTGGTTGTCAGACTTCTTCATCTTCGGAACATTTTTCGGAAACTTTTCCAGTTTTCCTTTTCATAAGAACGTAATTCGGACTATTAAGACCATTTTAAAATAAAAAATACCAAAATCGGTCTAGCCGTTCTCAAGTAATGCGCTTACCAACGAACAGGATTTCATTTTTATTTACACCAATAGAAGATTATAAACATCGCCACAGCACTGGCACTTTGATATCGCAATAAACGCAATGACCTAAAAACATGGATAGCGTGGATAGCAATTAATCTGTATTGATGCCACCACGACCTTACCCACTGAGCTATTTTTGTAGTTGTTTCATGTAGAATCTTTTTAAAACTGCTTCGAAGTTCAAAGAAGAAATGGAATGCACAGATAATTAAGTAAATATCAAACGCAATTTCAGGGTTCGACATATTAAAAAGTTGTTCATAATGATGAGTACAGTGACCCCTTAAGGGGTTTAGGGAAACAAAAACATAGGTTGTACAGTTAGCTGTGTTTAGCAATGATCTGATCACCGTCTCCTATAATATTCGGCTATACAATACAAATAAGTAATACACGTATTCTAAAAACTCTCTCTGAGGGATCGAATCCGGAACGAGGTGATCCGGCAGAGAACCAAAGTTGTCGACATAGCTCACAGAATAAGCAAGATGAATTGCCAATGGGCCGGCCATATGAACCGTAGAACCGATGACCGTTGGGGTACACGTATTCTTGAGTGGAGACCGCGAATCGGCAAACGTAAGGTAGGACGCCCTCGAGCTAGGTGGAGTGAGGATCTTCGCAGGGAGGCTGGTAGCAGCTGGATGAGAGTTGCCGAGAATCGAGCTGAATGGCGTGCAATTGGAGAAGCCTATGTCCAGCAGTGGACTGCTGTAGGCTGATAATGATGATGATAAAGTTAAAAACAGAAATAAGTATACATAAAATGGGCAGTCTTTATCGCTCAAGGTAAGACAATTTCTGCCAGAAAAACATGAGATGAGCAGAAATTGTCAATCTCATTATTTTACTATTAGCTATGGTACTTATGGTACTTTAGAATTGAACATCACATTTGTATGACAACCGACTGAAGCTGGTGGTACAATATATGGTAGAATGAATTGCACGTGATCTTTGAAGCTTGATCTCAATGTGTAAAGATCAAAGCAGTGATAGCCTAGTGGTGTGACCGTAGGACTGCCAAGTCATAGGTCTCGAGTTTGAACCCAAGGCACGCACCTCTGACTTTTCGGATTCATTTGCGTATTGTATAATTATCACTTGCTTCAAAAACGCTGAAGGAAAACGTCGTGAGGAAATCGAAATGCCTGAGAGATATTTCTCGACGGCATGGGAAGCCAAGTCAAAGGCCCATGGGCGCCAAAAACTTTGTCACCAGGTTAGTCACTAACCACACGAAAACAAAAAGAAAGAAAATGTGTAATGATTGGTCATTCATCCACGCAATACCAATCAATTATACTATCGATCGATCAGATATTATTTAGCAACTACCCACCCACCCATATGATGTCCATACATACCTTCATATAACAATGTTTATCGCCAGCTCCTACGGTAATCTACCGTGTAATTAAACCAATAATTGTGCAGCTCAGCAAGAAATAGGTCGACCTCATTAATACACTTTTTTTTAATTTGATAGAGCCGAGAATATTCTTCGGAGTTAAGTTTTCTCTTTGCGTCATTATGAGCTAGCTTGCACTTGGAACTATGTTAATTGTAAGTAGTTTTAACCTTTTTGTAATAGCTGGGGTTCAAAGGCTAGATTGAATGACGTTAGTAGTTTGAACAGTAGGTCAATGAGTAAGAAAAGACTGCCTCATGGGTCAGGCTGAGTATGGGGTTCGATTCCCAGGTCGAGCAGTGTTTTCCTATAAGGAATTTATCAGTAGCAGACCGGACTCTAGATTTGTGCCCGGTTGCTGGTAATAGGCTCGGTCCTATTACATGGGCCCAGGGCTTTAAACTATAACTGACGGCATGTGGGTGTACTAAACATGTCCACCAAACCATTTAAAGAAGACAAGCGTGATCTTAAATGTGTGGAGAGGTATCCATATTGGAGTTTATTTACAAACGTTACTTAAAGTTAAGTAATGATTACCGACTGTTTAAGTCGCTTATCATTATTACGTCATGGTACCTAGTAGTATTATATTTTACTAGCTGCTAACCGCGGTTTCGCCCGCATGTAGCCTAGTGACTCCTTATAAACTCAGCTATCTGCCAGTGAAACTTCCGTCAAAATCGGTCCAGCCGTTTCGGAGATTAGCCGGAACAAACAGACAGACAGACAAAAATGTCAAAATTGTTTTTTATTATTTAACTAAGTAACGTATGTACTTTCATATACATTTAGTGAAAAATCTATTATTTTGACATTACAAACAGTCACTTCATTTTAATATATCGATACCCTAGTTGACACTCGTACTAATTACTTTTACAATTTTACAGGAGAGATCGCATATGAATATCGTAGCAGTAGTTAAAAAAAACATTACAAATTGAGTACTTATATCATAGAATAGCTTTTTGAGATACTATATTTGTAATAATTATTTGACAATCTTAAAGTCCGCATGCTGAAAATTGATGTCTTAGAAGCTCGCCCCCTCAGTTAATACAAGTGTGCACGTCGAAACTATGAAATCAATGCAGTTAGGACATACATGTTAAAAAATATATATGAAAGCAAATGAAAATAAATACAAAAATTTGTCATCATAGTTTTAAATATCATTGTGACACTTTTTTATAGAAGAAGAAGGCTTTACGTAACTCTCATAATATAAAACGATGCAGAATTTCATTTAGTATAAACAGGAACAAAAAAGTAAAAATGAAAAAAAAAAATCTTACGAGTGTGAACTAAGATATCGATATGTAGGTACTATATATATTTAGATTAGTACTATTTTTTTACACTGAGATCCCAAAATGTGTCTGACTTCGTTCAGTTCATCTAAAGGTTGTCTGTAAAAGATTGCCTTATGCGCTAAGACGCCCATTGTATACTTATTGTCATTTTATTTTATGAGGTGTACAATAAAGTGTTTGATAAATAAATATTAAATTTTTACTACCGCAAACGACAATCTATTTAATATCAAATAATCGTATGAACAATTCTTTCTCCTCTAATTCCAATGAAACCCGGGACCTCCGCAAATTAACAGGATGATGATAAAAACTGCCCGAAATTTCAAACCCTTTTGCACGGGAATTGCTTTTTAGAAACCATCTTCATTACGAAAAATGTCGACGTAAAAAAGGCTAAAGATTCGCTTCAGGAATGTACTGGAACCTTTTAAGGTTTCGCTACACAGGCGCGACTGGGAACGCGCGTCTGTCGCGTTACGACTTTTACACTCCACTGGTGTGTCAAAATCGCAACCACTGATTGATTGCGACATCGCAAATCTATAAATGAGCCACGTCGCACCACCAAAGTAAATGTTCTAAGGATAGATATTATCATCAATAGCAATAGTAATAAAAAGAAGAACTGGAAGTGGGCAGGCTACATAATAAAATGCCGAAGATCGGGCAGTCGATAGCATAAGAAAGTGCTTGAGTGAAGACCCAGAACTGACAGGAGAGCATCCATGCCTGGAGCAGACCAACAACCAAGTCAAGGTGGTAGGAAAGAGTTGGATACGGGAGGATCAAGACGAGGAAAATGGCGTGCAAAGGCGGAGACCAGTCTACAGACAGGTTTGGGTGGACACGACTTAATGAAGATGAATAAGTATAGCCAAGTCGTGTCGTGGTCGTGTCGAGTCTGTGTGTAAGAGCCTTTCAATCGTTCTGTTATTACGTTTTTAGTTTTAAGTACTGATTGCTTAACATTTTTGGGTGATTGTTCTCAAGAACTTGAACTAAATCTGGGTTTAAGAGGTTATAAGAGACTATTATAGTTGTTCAGAGAATATTTTTCTTTAGGAATTTTCGTAATTATAAAGTAAATTTACATTGGTGAGGTATATAATAAAAATATAGTGAACCAGGCTTTAGTACTTAGTCTAATGGAACTAATTTGGGTTACTGCCCAAATTAGTAAATAATAATAGTCAGAAATAAAAAGCCTGTAAACGCAAAACTTACATTGAAATCAAAGGAAATTCAATGAACACCAATCTGCCTAGCCTTTTCCTAACTGTAAAGGGGTCGTCTTCCAGTTTAAAAAATACTGGAATACCAGTATTTTACATGAACCAACTGCCTATCTGACCTCCACAACCCAGTAACTGGGTAATACGATATCCCTTGGTATGACTGGTTGTCAGACTTTCGGGCTTCTGACGACCTGTAACGACTGTCAAAGATCCACGACTGACCGTCGGGACCAACGGCTTAATGTGCTTTCCGAGGCACGGAGGAGTCTCGGTATGTAAAGATGGTCACCCATCCTCAGACCAACCCCGGCAAGCGTAGCTCAATCTGATGAATCGACCCGTGCGGATGTTATTACTTAGCCACGAGCTCCTATAAATTCCTGTAAATTCAATGAACACCATTACATGCTATTATAAAATGAATAAAATATAATTATATCTAATGAGTGAATTTGACTACCTCGTTGGTCTAGTGAACGCAAGCGCTACTGCTGAGCATGAGGTCTAGGCTGCGATTCTCAGGTCGAGCAGTGTTATTGGGCTTTTCCATTTTGAATTTCTCAGTAACAGTCCGGAGTCTGGAATTTGTGCCCGATGTTGGCAATAGGCTCGCCCCCTGTTACATGGAACTTAAACATTACTGGCGAAGTGTGAGTGTACTATGGAACATGGGTACACCTCTGCTTAACCCTTCGGGGAAACAAAGCATGATGTTATTTATATTTAATGAGAAAAGAGATGTTTGAAAAGAGTTTCTAGAAGGACTTGGGGGAGGCCTTTGCCCATTAGGACACCAAAGTTACTTCCTCACACACTGACTTATTAAGTATTGTAAAATTTTAGGAAAATCGTCTACTTTTACAATGTTTGTAAATATGTGTGTAAATTTTGACGTTCAAAGAACCTGATAAGGACCTATTTGAAATAAATGATTTGATTTTGAAAGGTCAAATAATAAAATAAAATAAAATATAATTCAATAAGTAAGTACTTTTCATTTGTTTTTTCAGAAGTATTGTTCTGTAATTTGATTTAAAACTGACTGGTTTTTGGTAATCAATCAAAAGTATTATATAAATATTAGACCAAGCCGTAACCGCAGTATAAATAAATAACAGTATTATGTCTTCAAATAAAACGGCCGAAACGACGCGCTTCGAAATCTCAGTACGCAACAGTATCGAGTGTGTGGCAGTAACGCAGGTTTATCTACCGAGTGGCCGTAATTATTTCAAGGTCACTGCTGAGACATAATACTATTACTTTATTATACTGTGTACGTAACTCATGAAAAACTAGAAAGCAGACAAACCTATACCGATAATCTAGTTTCATTTCTAAGCTAATAAAAATCAATAGCCATAGAACAGTCAGCAAAAATTTCGACTAATTAGTTACGTACCTAATCAAGCTCATTAACTAGAGTAGGTAATCAGCACGCCCTTTGTTTTCGCGATCAGATTACTCATAATATAATGTGTAGGGAGAAAAAACTGGCTTTATGATATTACTTGATGGATGACCTCATGGTAGAAAAAACGTTAATCGTAGTCGAACAAAAATTGTATGGCGCTATCTTTTTATAAGATGATTTTATTCTGAGTTGTGTCTGTGTGTATGTACGTAGTTATTATACCTAGTGATTGTTTTCTTCAACCAAAAGGATTCGTCATTTCCTATTTAAAAAAACAGAGTATTATTGTTTAACCAACTTCAAAAAAGGAAGAAGTTTCTCAATTCGACCTTATATTATATATTTTTTTATGTGTTTTCGCTAATAACTTCGTCGTTTATGAACCGGTTTTGATGATTCTTTTTTGTTAGAAAAGAGATATTCCAAGGGTGGTACCGTGGTAAGGAAACCAGGATCTGATGATGAGATCTTGGAGAAATCGAGGGAACTCTTCAAATATTATAGGCCCACCTATAGCGATTTGGGTATTTTTTATAGTAACTCGTGCAGTTGCTCTTGGAAAGCACCATTTGGTGAAGTGGAACTAATGATGAAGACCACAAATGGCCACCGGAATTACTCAATAATAAGTATTTCAAGGGTTGCGATTCGATTACTTTAATATGGTTGCAATGCGATTTATGCTCGTCACAATGCATATGGAGAAGTTGAGCTGATGATGAAGTACCAGGAGAACTGCTCAATGATTAACTTCCCTGCATTGGGAAAAGGAATATTTTGTAAAAGGTAATGAGCATTTGAGATTAGGCTATTGTAATTTAGATAAATTACAAACTACCCACTAAAAAGCGAGAAATAAAAAAACACTACAAAGTGAAAAATTTTGTATTTTTTTTTTTCTGTTTTGAACTTTCGCATTCCGGTGTCTCTTTGCGGGACTTCGTTATACTTTCTGGTAATTCACGGCGCTTCCGTAAAGAAGAAACAAGTACTCATGAAGGTTTAATCTAGGTATTATTCTGCAGTAGGTGCTTCTGCTTACTAAGGAAGAAGGTAATTTTACATTATACCGATCACAGACAGTGCTGTCATGCATAACGTACTATCTAATTTGAGCTCCTTAAGGCGACGATAACCGACTTTTAATGATTTTATACTGAAGATCACGTCTAAACGAGTAGTGATAATGATTTGGAAAATATATACGTTAAATAAGAGAATTGTTTTAATAACCTAATATAGGAATATTTTAGATTATGTTTATATTACATAGTGAAATGAATTTGTAATTTTTATGTGTAACGCAGATAAACTGAGAATCACGCAAAATCCATCACGCGTACTTTTCTGAAACCTTCACCATTTTAAAGATAATTTAATTATTGATCTCTTAGTATACGTGTTTTATTAAAATACTTTTTTTTTACATATAATAAATTAATAATACATCCAATTTGGGACAGCGCTCCTTGATGGGCGAGTCCTATTACTTGGCTGCACGTACGACGCGTCGTGTGAGCTCAGTACAGAACACGCAAGCTCGTCTTAAGTTCTGACAAATGCTTGCACTGATTGGACAGGTCCAATCAAATCTGTGTGTTTCTTTCCTCAAAAAACCATTTCAGACACTAATCTACACCGCCCTCATATGACCTGACCAAGATTATGTCTGGACTTTAAAAGAGACTGCGACCTCTAAGTTTGTTTCGGCCTTTCTTCTCAGGCCTCATCTAGCTTATTTTTAATATTTTTTAATATGAGGTGTAAAAGTGATTCCAATATCATATTTACAGAATAAACAATAACATTTCATTTCAGTACTTACTACGACTTCAGGCGTTGACTTCGACTTGGACTTGAATTTAAATTTGGACTTGGTGGACTTTTCCCACAAAAAAACTTTCAGCGTCAATTATCAATTTCCCACCTCCGATAAATATCCATAATTACGAAACATTATTAAATTCAGAACTGAACACAGAAAAAGCAATAATAGAAATTGGAGCCGAAAAAAAAAAGACTCACTTAAAATGTTCACAAAAAAAAATCTAATACGAAATCTTAATAAAGTCTTATACATTTTGTGCGTTCATTTCTGCCCGATCTTTTTCATTACAATGGCTCTTGAGGGTAGGAGGGTATTTTGGAGTGACCCTCCGTAATAATGCTAGGTAAAAGATATTATCTTGTAGGTACTTTACTAACAATAAAAATCGCGTTTAAGTGTCGTTTCAGAAGTACTGAGGTGGTATTTATGGCGGTGAGTGTACTGTGTGGAAGTTACATTTATTTTGTGAAGATTAAGGATTTTTTTGCTGAGGTTTTTGTTAGAAAAACCGTTTAGTGTTGCCAGCAGAAAGTGCTTTTACGGGAAAGTACTACCTATTTCTGTGAACAGACAATACTACTGTATTTTATTATGAAATACTAGGTTCTAGTGAAATTTCAAACACACAAAACTTTTCAAAATCTATCTTTACAAATAATTTTAAAAAAGTAGGTACCTAACGGGATGTACAGTGGGTGCCACTAAAGATGAGACTTAACACACCACGTGGTTTGATTTGCGCAGTAGACAATTTATGGGTCTCTTTAGCGGTATGAAGTCCGCGCCGGGGCGTCATCGGGGCGGCGGAAGGAGCGGCGGGAGGCGCGGTCAAATCTCATCTTTCGTGGCGCGTATTGTATGTTCCGGATTGGCGCAAAAACGGCTAAACGAATTTGGGTAAAATTTGGCACACAGATAGTTTATAACCTGGGTTAACACATAGGGTACTTTTAATCCCGGTAGTACGTTCCCTTGGGATATTTTTCGACACCTACGCAGGGGAAGCCGCGGTCAAAAGCTAGTTGTGTATAAATATGGTATCGCCTCAGAAACCCCTGGAAACCTGAGACCGTTATGAAGACGTTACATTATTATAATCCCTAGAACTGACCCTCAGTTGGCAAATCATGAAGCAATGTGGCTTCCACTTTGTTATTTGGTTCTTTTTAGCCAGGTACCGTTTTCTGGTGAAATGTGGGTGTACTATACGGGATTTTTTTAACCAGTGCGCGATGTCGCGATTTCAGGTTTGGTCCCTTAGTAAAAGTTGATCATAATGATGAGTAAAGACACGTGTTTAAGTTAAAATTTTACCCGTATATACCATCGTGGAAAGCCATACTAACCACCGTAAGGACTATTCTTGCTTGCAGCACTCGTGCGCTATAGAACCGGGGCGGTAACAAATGTTGTCATCGTGTGCACGGAATTTTGTTTTCAAAGTGATTAGTTATGGGCATCTGTGATGGTACACGTCTGCCTAACTCTTTGGGGTTTACAGGCGTGATGTTATGTTATGTTACGTCCTACAAATCTATCAATCACAATCGGAATGATTTTGAAGGATATTGCAAATCCACTGCTTCATCTGTTCGATTTTGTTTTCTCCTCAACAATGTAAATAAGGCAATGAATGTTGTTGAAACGTCAAAATGAAAGCTAATGTTACTGAAAGTGTGTTTCGCAATTAACCCGCTGGCTACTTAATACTGATTTTAATCTTTTCGTTGAAGTATTTTTTTGTAAACTCGGCTTAGTAGCAACCAATACTGGCTTGGAATCGTAAACAGTACAAAGAACGTAGGCTCAAATCGTTAATCAGACAAAAAAAGGAATTGGACTGAACTCTTAAAAAATCTTAGGCGCGTCGCTCACTGGTAAGTCGAGGCGACGTCGCGTCAGTGGCGGTGCGGCGTCGCAGCATGGTCGAAGATAGGTCTCTGCGTAGAGTCGAGGCGCAGGCGGCTATGCTTCCTTCACATTTTACGTACAGGTCGTGCCATTAAAGCTGAGACTTGACCGCGCCTCCCGCCGCTCTTTCGCCCGCCCCGATGACGCCCCAGCGGGGACCTCATACCGCTAAAGAGACCCATAAATTGTCTACTGCGCAAGTCAAACCTCGTGATGCGTCAAGTCTCATCTTTAATGGCACGACCTGTACGAAATTTTACAAAATGGCGGTGGAATCGTGGCTTGGGCACACTTGAGCGCCCCTCCTGCGCCTGCACCTCACCTCCGCCCCGCCTGCACCTCGCCTCTGCCCCGCCTTCACCTCGCTCTCGCCGCAACTCTTGTATGTGAGCGCACTACCATTCATTTGTAAAGAAAACCTTGTTGCGGCGTGCCTCTTATGCGCCCGCGCCTCAACTGCACCTCGACTGTTAATCGTGTGAGCGACGCGCCTTATAAGCCAAGATAAAATGCCAATATTTTTCACTTTGCCTCATTCTCGACTTAGGTTGAATAAGTTAGTTTTTTTAAGTGAAAACTTCTTTAGGCGCGTTGGACATTTTTGACATGAAAAAAAAAAACAATTGAACTCGCGACACCGTTGCCGACACCTCATTTTTGTAACGCTCTTTATTTATATTACGTTACGAATCAATGTTCTATGCAAGTATTTTCTTGTTCAAGTTTTCACTTCTGCCGGCACTCCCGGAGTGCCACTGTTTTTTTTTTACTATCCTACGCTGTCCCACTCCGGGCAAAGGCCACCCTCCACTCCTACCAGCTTTCACAAGCCCGTGCGCCGCCAATCCTCCTTCCAGTTAGATTATCGGTTGGATTGGTCGGACTGTCGGTTGGGGCTCTGTCTCGCATAGGGTCGCAGCATTTATGCTAAGTGATGGCCGTTTTGCGTGGATGTGACGCATATTTTCCCCCGATTTGTTATTTACGTGTTTTTTTTATTATATTTCTTTGCGTCATGTTTACCGCAAATAAACGTATTTTCTTTCTTTATTATTTACAAATATCTATTACCTGAAAACAAATCAAATTAAAGTGTCTGTTTGTAATGGCAAAATAACAGCTTTTGACTAAATACTTATATACCTATAAAAGTTTGAACAGTAGTTATAACAAATAAACAATTTTTTAAAATTTTGTTTGTCTGTCTGTCTGTTTGTTGCGGCTTATCTCCAAAACGACTGGACCAATTTTGACGGGACTTTCACTGGCAGATAGCTGATGCTATTACTTTTATTTAAGTAAAAGAATTTGCGTAATATATTTTTTTGTGGCTCCTGTAGGCTGTAAGGCTATTAAACAACTGAAACCACGGTCATTGTAAAGTAGCAGCCTTTCTTTTATTTTTTATATTTTAATGTGGCTCAATATTTCAGAGGAAATTGATCCAAGAGTCTGAAAAGGACAGGAAAAACAAAAGATGGATGCAGAAAATTTAAGAACGTGATAACAACTTTTTATAAAAATTCTGACAAAAAATTAAACTGTAACCTCCAACAATACTTATTAATAAAAGGTATTTTATTTACACATACGTATTTACATGATTTTTAAGACTAAGACTTAATAATAATAATATGTACAAGTATATAAAAAGGGGGAGGGGGGGGAAATAATAGGGCATCAAAAAGGGCATTAATAAAATACTTAGATCTTCAATCCTTTAGCACACATAGTATTATTAAAAAGCATTATGAGCCCTGACAGCCCTTTGTCTTAGGTCACTGAACTACATATTATATGAGTGAATTTTAATATATCTTTGCGTAGAACTTATATGTGTATGCTTAGTTAACATGGTTGTAGCTACTAGTGAAGGGACCATAATTCGAGTTTAGGTACAAAAGGTTTTCATCGAAATTGTATTGTTGAATTAAAATTAAAACGAACAGTCATTTATTCAAATTAAGACTGGCGCGACACCGGTAATTGTTCTTCCATGAAGTTTTCTTAGAAATTGTCTAATTAGAGTCACTTCGCGCCGGTTTGTGGGAGCCTTTAGGTTGAGAATCACCAATTTTTAAATGTCAAAATAACATAAGGCGGTCCCACAACACGCCCGCCTTACACGACTTCCAGCTGGGAAGAAGAAGTGGTACAACAAACTCCCCAGTAGCACAGCTGTCTGTTCAGTTAGGATGGACTTTGTCTAGGCTTCAATTTACCTTGTCCGAATCTTGAACATACTCGCCTTTTTGTTTTTTTGGTTGGTAAATTATCAAATAACTTCTCCCGCTCTAGGTGGAACGGGAGGGCGTGTCAGACTATTGCTACCCACCGTGTTCCTTCGGTTGCCCTGTTGCCGGGGGCCACGATCTCCCTTTTGGTTTTCTTCGCAACCCCGGCAGGCATCGGCCCTAACGGACCTCGTCAATTCTGCTGACATCTCTTTGAGGCGCGCGTGGAACACAACGCGCCGTCGACCCGGGCCTGGCCTTTATCGGACGTCGAGCATCCTCGCCTCAATATAATTAAACCTCTCCCCCACAGCAGCGTTTTTATCGCGCGTAAATAACGCAAGCGTTATTGCGATATCTGTTTTCAATACATTTTGTATTAGGACGGCCACAAAGTTACACATTACATCGATAATAACGCCGCAATAGAAGTAGGGCGCATTATCGCAATAACGCTTGCGTTATTATCGCGCGATAAAAACGCCGCTGTGGGGAAAAGGGTTTATGTTATCAGGGCTTGCAGTTCAAATATGCTATAAAACTAAGAAATTACATATCCTAAAGCTTTCTTCAGTCCAGGGGGTGTCCGTCAACAAAGATACGGGCCCATCCAAAAGTAGTTGATCCGTCAAAACAAGTGTCAAATACTATTTTTGGGACGGGCAAAAAGACATCGGGTGTAGAACATCTGTCAAATCGTGTTGTCTTGTGTTCTTAGTTTGAAATCTGATCTGTCATAATATATATTTCCGTAAGTGATACGGAGTAGGAAACGCGCGTTTCGGTCGAAAAAACGGACTTCGTCCTTAAGAACCCCCAGTCTTCAGTATTGGGAGAACGGAGGAGTCTCCGAATAGAAAATTGTCGGACTCCGTAAGTCTACACAATCCACAATCAACATCATAACTTCATAGAATATTAAAAACCAATCTTGCAATGTTACGGTTATATCCTTTTTATCTTTTGCCTAATGCCCAACACTATTCAAAATACAATATTTAATGTAGGTAAATATTATTGAAAAATTTCGTTCGTCAGCATCCAAATTGGATTTTACTAGGTTTAGCAAGGGCGATGAATAAATGCTACAGAAGGTCAGCTCCAAACAACGCCCTAGCTGGAGGCCTTAATTTATTGAGGCAGTCCCATGAAAGTCCAGTTAAACAGCCGACAACCAGGAGGTTGTCCTAACCTAGGAAGGTTGAACTGCAAGTACTTAGACATTAAGAAAAAAAAAAGCTCCATACACCGAGCAAAAACGCACGCACACATAGACACGCCTCACGTACAGCGAGTGCAAGCGCACTCACGACTGGCATTTGTTTGACATCGCCGCACGTACGCGTTTTCGCTCGTTCTAAACAGGGTCAAATTAAATTAGCTAGCAAAACTCCGTAGACGTGGTGGGTATCGATATCTAAACATGATAAAAAAAAAAAAAATGATGAAGTTTTTTGTGGGGTCATCGACCGTGGTTAGTATAGTCACTTGAAATATGAGTTTAAAGAATCAGAATATTATTTTTTTGAGTAAACTTCACAGACGTGATATATAAACACGAATAAAATAAAACAAATTTCTCTTCAACTTACAACACTACGAGCGGTCGTTGACCACCCCAAAACAACATCAAATCGTTTTGTTTTTATTTTATCGTGTTTAGATATCGAAACCTATCATGTATTGCTAGCTAATTTAATTTGACCCTGTAGAGCCGACCTTCTGCAGGTACTACTCTGTAACCTAGCCAGGGGTAGAAAACAGTCGAATCATTTTCTCCCAATATCTTGCTAGGATTTTGTTTAAATTTTTAATCCGGGCAGGGCCATGCTACAGTCATTTATATCAGTTTGAGATGGATTAAAGTTCCTGTGCCAGAAATGTAGACGAATGATAAATTGTTGTTTTAGTAATTGAAGTCAGATTTATCTTTAGATTTAAATACAAAATGATCTAACAGTATTAAGATTACTATTACTTATATAGAATCAAGTTTTTCTAACTGAACAGACAGCTGTGCTGCTGGGGAGTTTGTTGCCCCACTTCTTCTTCCCAGCTAAAAGCACTAGGAAGTAGTGAATGGTGGGCGTTTTTGGGAGACTGTCTTATGTAATTTTGACGTTCGAAAAGTGCTGATTCTCAGCTTAATTTGAATAAATGACTGGAAATTCATTTTTTTTTTTAATTTTAAGGAAATGTCGTTCAGTTGCTGGAATTGGTGACCGATCGATAACATCATGTTAAATTTCAATGTAATAGGGGGCTAGCCTATTGCCATGAACCAGGCACAAAGCCAGACTCCGGGCTTCTACTTAAAAGTATGTTATGGAAGGAAAAGCGCAATAACACTTTTTCCGACTTAAAAATCAAGCCCTGACCTCATGCTCAGTAATTGCGCTTGCAACCACTGAACCAATGAGGTGAAGAAATACCCCGCGTTCTAACTGAACGCAATCGTCAGGCGCGAGTACGCGATCGACCAGATCGTTTGTATGTTGACTTACAAACCCGACTTGATTAGGCGCGCGACTATGTAATGCATATAAAAACCTGTACGCACGGACGAACAAGAATATGGTGAACATGAACAAGGTGAACACGAACATCAAACACTGTGTTCGTCAAAAAAGTTCGTGGCGATCCAATTTCGAATCGATGGCTACTAAAGAGAGCGGGGCAGTTGAGCGCCAACACAAATCGACCTGTGTTAGTATGGTGTTCGTGTTCGCTTTGCTAATTTACGATCACAGGTACGAATCAAATGTTCCATGTTCGATATTCGTGTTTACCATTTTATGTTCGTTTGTGCGTACACACCTTTAAAGAGCGCGATAATCGTGTACTCGCGCGACAGTTGCTCCAGGTTAGGACGTAGCCGCAGTTTTCTCCTCGTTTTTATTATTTAAAGATTTATTTTAACATCATTATCAACATGGTGATTGATCAGGGCATCATTTCCGTCCACTGTATATCACGACACTCGAAGTAAAATCAATATGACCGAACAGACTCTTGAATCTTTTCCATATTATTTAAAATAAGACAAAGACGTAATTAACTTTCGAATTAAGTCTTCATTAGTCCTAGTAATCAAGCTACGTTTTAATAGAACCGTAATGAATGGAAATAGAAAATGCCTTACAATCAGCTCTAACAATGGTCCGGTAATCTCATAAAAAGTCTCCCTGTCTGCTATTGAGAGATTATTGTGTAAATTGCAACTAGTTGCTACATCGGACGACGAGTTGTAGGTCGTGGGTTCGAAACCAGGCAGGCGGTTTACTTCTGTGTAAATAATTTCGTCACCACTGTTTTCAAAACGGTGAAGGGAAACATCGTGAGGAAACCGACATGTCCTAGAACCAAAAATTCGAAGAGATGTGATATCTATCAACCTGCACTGGACCCACGTCGTAGATTACAGCCCACTCCCTCTCACCGAGAGGAGGCCTGTGTACCAGCAGTGGGAACATTATAAGCTGATAAAGTACTAAGATTGAGAACTAATATATGTTGAACGTCACGTATACTAAGTAGAAAAGATTGAAGTATTATGCCACCGAAGTCATGTTCATGACTTCATGAGTTATTTTTTAAACCCGAAAGTCATTTGTTTTTGCCAATTTAAACACCTACATACTTCTTTTTTGTACAAAGCCTTCTTTTTTGGGTGGGAAATTATCAAATAACTTCTCCCGCTCTAGGCGGAGCGGAAGTGCGTGTCAGACTCTTAGACTCTTGCTGACTAAAACCCATCCGTGTTGCTTCAGTTGCCCTGTTGCCAGTGGCCACGATCTCCCTTTCGGACTTCTTACAAAGCCTGGAGTTCTATTTTATCTCTGTAGATTGCGATTCCCCCTACAACCGGTAGCAATTGCAAATTGCATACTACCTCAAACAATAATACAATGAGTCAACCGTCGAAAATTTAATTCGTTTCAAAGTTGCCAGCCTAATTCGTTTACCCATTTGGGAAATTAAATAGATGGGTAATATGGCAACCCCATTAGGGGCTCCCGGTTTAAATTGAAGACCTAGGGCGCAAACTAGCGTCAGATTTATGAGAGGGATCCGAATTTATAGGAAAGGTTAGGTGGGCTGTGTTGCCAGTTCGATTATAGGCACTATCTACGCTTGTAAGGTATTTTTATGTGAGTTTGGAAAAAGTTTGTCGGTTTTTGGTGGTTGAGTCATGTAAAACATTTTTTTTTTTGTTTGGAAGAGAATGGTTTAGTTAATATATTACTTTGGAGATAACTGTTTACTAAAAGCTACTCAACGGCTTGCAAGATAAAAATTAAACAGTGACATGTTCCGTTTAATACAAGATAACCTAAGGCTGAAGCCACACGGTTAGAAGTTTCGCTTGGTGCGACACTTAGTCAGTCGAGTAGTGTATGTAGCTCGTGTCAAATTAGTCATGCAGCGTGGCGCGATGCGTCCAAGGCCACTGCAATATTAAAACTATGCGTTAATTCGCCAGGAGTATGTCCCTTAGTACGCAGCGTTACACTAAGCGAAATACCTAGCTGTGTGGCTTCGACTTAAGGCGAAAATAAACGACTTTTAATGTTTTTATACTGAAGATCACGTCTAAACGAGTAGTGAAAAAAAACATGAAATGAAAAAAAAAAAATGGAAAACATGGAGGAAACATGATAAAATACGTGTTAAATTAGAGCATTTCAAATATTCACAGATCATTTTATGATCTGTGAATATTTTTCATATTACATAGTGTAATTAATTTTTAAAGTTATGTGTAAAGGCTCATACAGACCAGCGCGATATCGCAGGCGCGACACAGATCGCGCTGCCTGTCGCCCCCGCGGTATCGCGCTGTCTTTACGAGTCTTTACGCGGATAAAAAAACAGAAGCACGCTAAAACTATCAAGCGTATTTCTCTGAAACCTTCACCATTTTAAAGATCATTTAAATTATTTATCTTTTAATATACGTGTCTATTAAAATACTTTTCGTTTTATGTATAATAAATTAATAATGCGTCTAATTCAGGACAGCGCTCCTTGATGGGCGAGTCCTATTACTGGCTGGACATACGTCATCGCGTTGCATGAGCTCAGCACAGAACACGCAAGCTAACCACTCAAGGTCATTTAGCCGCGTCTTAAGGCGTCAAATTGTTAAAAGTCATGATTTATTTTTTCACATAAAAGTTGTTTTGAACAACGTTTCCCATACATTTAACATCCAGTATCACCCATCCACCATAATCAGCTTCCACGCAACATTTCAGGGAGCAATCCTGCTGAGTACCATTAAATTAAGTTATCCTCCTCCCCTTAATGCGTTTTATCCATGTTTTAAATACACAACTCGCAAATAAAGTTTTTTGTGTCCCTCTCACTCATTGAAACGTTAATGGAGATGAATAGTATCTGGCTAGGAGCCAGTGGATATTTGGGTTGTACACCTACTCTTGGTACTCGATGGGAAACTGTCAAAAAAAGTCATCAAAATCACGAAACCATTCTTGTATGTGTATCTCCTGACTTTAAGCAGATCCTGACGCAGAAGAACTTAGCCCTACGTTGATTAAGAAAGTGATTTAAAAAATAAATATCAGCGAAGGTCTTCTTCTCGAGAGAAGACACTTAAGCATCTTAAAAAAGAATATTTCCTTAAAAAAGTTTTTCTTCACCGTAAACAAAGTAATAAAAAAATACAAAATGTTTTTATCGGAATTAGATGAGCCCCTTTAGGTATGTAAATGCCAGGTTTTAAATCTAGACCTAGTGCGTAAGAACTATAATGTTCTTAAATAAATTAAAATTGTAGATATACATTTTAACATTTAATAGTACCATCGACCTTCCCCGTAGTGGTAAAAAAAAAGAATTTTTTGTAATTAAATATTTCTAACACGATATGATTTTGTAAACAATAAATACCAGCCGATCTATTTTGTAAAAATCTCACCATATAACTGTTTGAAATGCGCTTTCTTTCCTCCAGCACGCGTAGCATGACAACCATAGAAACGGATTTTCTACGGGTTTTGTCGACGGAAGAATAGACAAAATGACAGATTGTAATTGTTTATCCGTCATTTTGTCTATTCTTCCGTCGACAAAACCCGTTTCTATTGTGGTCATGCTAAGCGTGCTGATGCTAGAGATTGACATTAATGACAGCTGACTTCAAGCTCGTTTCATCTAAGTTTTCACGATGAGATTTTTACAGAATAGGCTGATACTAATCCAGAGTCCAACAGTATAAAATAAGCAAATAGTAAGGGATGATTTCTTTTCTGTTTTGGTTAGGGGAAAGCATGTTAAATAATTTTATGTGCTGCTACTCACATCCTGTAAAATGGACTTTTGTAAAATGGCCAATTAAATCAAATTGTGTCTAGACAGCAAATAATATACAAGTGTTGCCAGACTCATAATTGAATACGCAATTTGTTTAATGTTTTTAGTTTGTTTGTTTTGGGGAATTTTTACTTTCACTACGTGTAATGATTTGCAGTGTTTTTATTAGGATTTGTTAAAATTTGGCATGATTTACCTACTGCTCACATGTATAAAAAATGGGTTGGTAAACAAGACGGAACGTAGGAGGAACTAGCTCAAGTAGAGAGTTATTTCCACAGAAGTTTGTGCTGTCTATGGATACCTGCATAAATTTAGGGACAACTGAACAAAAGTAGTTGAAGTTAACATTAGGGGAACCGGACACAGCAGTGCTGAAAATCTGAAACTCAATAATGCTGCCACACCTGGGTCGGCAGTGGTAAGCCCAGAGGTAAGGGTCGCGACTTACGTGTCGTTGGTCGTAGGTTCGAACCATGACAGGCGCTTTACATTATGTAAATTATTTTATCACCACTGCTGTCAAAAACGGTGAAGGAAAACATTGTGAGGAAACCGGCATGTCTTAAAAAAGAATCCGCACTGGGTCCGAGTGGTGGATTACGTCCCACTCCCGCTCATAGGGAGGAGGCCTGTGTCCCAGCAGTGGGAACTATAGCCTGACTATAATACTATTACCTGGAAATCGTATTCAAAACCTCACGACCAGATCCAGCACTAGCGCCAACTTACTATTGTAGCTATTTATAATATAATTTAATGTCTTACTTATGGTAGCTAAATTATAATATAATTATAAATATTGGTCTAGTGGTCGCAAGCGCTACTGCTGAGCATGAGGTCCTGGGTTCGATTCCTAGGTCGGGCAAAGTGTTATTGGGTTTTTCTATCTGAAATTTCTCAGTAGCAGCCTAGAGTCTGGATTAGTGCCCGGTTGATGGCAATAGGCTCGCCCCCTATTACATGGGACTTAAAACATAACTGGCGAAATGTGGGTGAATCTGCTACAGGGACACTTCTGCACACCCCTTCGGGGAAACAAGGCGTGATGTTATGTTATGTATGTATAAATATTGGGTTTACTAATTAGGTAACATCGTCTACGGTTGCAATATTTGTAAATATGTCAGCACCATGTATCTATCAACATAAATAATTTACCTGCCATTGTTTAATTTGTAATACTTTATACCTATTGTGGTAAGTCTTGTGTACCTATAGTAATTTTATTCCAGGTCTTCACATAATCTATAAAAAAAATTGTTATAAATTTTAAAAGAGTAACGTCAGCCGTTAAAAACATATTAAAAGATTAACTATAGAGTTTCTTGCCCATTCTTCTCCATACGAAACTACCTTTTGGAAGGGGCATTTATTTATTTATTTTATTATATTCGGGAAACTTACAGCTAACCCTATACTTCTTACGGGTTCTTAAGCAATACAAAATTGAAAGCCTAGTTTCCACTGATAAATACTAAAGAAAAAAAGGACGGTACAAAATACCTATTAAACAAAAATTCAAAGTTCAAGTCAAATAATTTATTTCAAATAGGCCCTTGTATAGCACTTTTGAACGTCAAAATTTACAAAATAAAATTCATTAATCTATTACATAAAAATAAGTCGGGTTTTCCTTCCTGACGCTATAACTCCAGAACGCACGAACCGATTTCCACGGTTTTGCATTCGTTGGAAATTTCTCGGGCTCCGTGAGGTTTTAGGTAGGGTAGGTAGGTAGGATAGGTAGGTCAGGTAGGGTAAGTAGGGTAGGGTAGGTAGGATAGGTAGGTCAGGTAGGGTAAGTAGGGTAGGGTAGGTAGGGTAAGTAGGGTAGGTAGGTAGGGTAGGTAGGTAGGTAGGGTAGGTAGGTAGGATAGGTAGGGTAGGTAGGGTAAGTAGGGTAGGTAGGGTAGGCTGGGTAGGTAGGGTAAGTAGGGTAGGTAGGGTAGGTAGGGTAGGTAGGGTAGGTAGGGTAGGTAGGGTAGGTAGGGTAGGTAGGGTAGGTAGGGTAGGTAGGGTAGGTAGGGTAGGTAGGGTAGGTAGGGTAGGTAGGGTAGGTAGGGTAGGTAGGGTAGGTAGGGTAGGTAGGGTAGGTAGGAAGGATAGGTAGGGTAGGTAGGGTAAGAAGGGTAGATAGGGTAGGTAGGGTAGGTAGGGTAGGTAGGGTAGGTTAGGTTAGGTTAGGTTAGGTTAGGTATCCTGCGGGGAACTCTCCTCCGGGGCACGAGTGTCATCTGCTATGCGGATGACACTCTCCTCACCGCCCGGGGGGGGAGCTTCAGGGAGGCGGCCAACTTGGCCTCGGCGGGCGGATCCTTGGTCGCGGGGAGGATCCGCCGCCTAGGTTTAACGGTGGCGCTGCACAAGACCGAGGCCGTGTTCTTCCACGGCCCGCGGCAGCGCCAGCCACCTGACGCCCACATTTTCGTGGAGGGCGTCAGAATTGAGGTGAAGGCCCAGATGAAATATCTGGGCCTGGTACTTGACAGCAGGTGGCGCTTCGGCCCACATTTTAGTGGGCTGTCGTCGCGCCTGCTGAAGGCGGCGGGCGCGCTCTCGTGGTTGCTTCCCAACCTGGGGGGGCCAAGCGCGCGATGCCGGCAACTTTACGCTGGCATCTTGAGGAGCATGGCCCTCTACGGGGCCCCGATTTGGGAGCAATCACTCCAAAGAAGGGAGAACGCCGCCGCCTTGAGGGCACCCCAAAGGGCCATAGCCCAGCGGGTGGCGAGGGCCCACCGCACGGTGAGCTTTGCGGCGGCATGTGCTCTGGCCGGTACCCCTCCTTGGGAACTCGAGGCATGGGTGCTCGCCAGAGTATATGAATGGACGGCGGGACGGAGGGCGAGAGGAGAACGCCCACTCCCGGAAGAGCGGGAGGCCGTTCGGCGGGAGGCGAGGGACGCCATCGTCGTCCATTGGACGGAGGACCTTGCCGCCGCAGTCTTCGGCCGCCGAGCCCTCGACGCAATTGGGCCGGTCCTGCGAGAGTGGCTCGAGCGGTCGCATGGATTCCTCTCTTTCCGTTTGGTGCAGGTGCTGTCCGGACATGGTTGTTTCGGATCTTACCTGCACCGAATTGGACGGGAGGAGACGCCGTCGTGCCACCACTGTGGCGCGGCGGAGGATGCGGCGCAGCACACCCTCGAGGTGTGCCCATCGTGGTCCGAGCCGCGCCGCAATCTCATCGCGGTGATCGGACCGGACCTCTCACTCCCCGGCTTGGTTAACGCCATGCTGAGGGATGAGAGGTCCTGGGCGGCAGTCGCCTCCTTCTGCGAACACGTCATGTCCCAGAAGGAGGCGGCGGAGCGCACGCGGGAGGACGATCCTGCCGCGGCGCCGCTCCGAAGGCGGAGGAGGGGTCGAAGAAGACGTCAGTTCGAAAGTCATCTCCGACTCCTCCCAGGTGGAGGCCAGCAGGCAACGGGTGCGGGGGCACCCTTGCCTGTATTGCACAGGCTTCCACCAGTGCCGGACGGGAATGGCCAGGTGTTCCCGGCCATTCCCGTAGCCCCTCAGCCTGGGGGGCATGTGGGGCCGGCCAGTTAGGCGGGCATGCGCCGGGAAGGCTGTGGAAGTCAAGGCTGAGCCGGTTTCCCATGACCCTCCCATCACGGCGATGTGGGAACACCGCTGAGTTTTAGTGGGTATACTGTCATTAGTGACAGGGAGTCCCACATACCCCGACTCGTCCCCCACGAGCGGGGATGCGTAATGCATTTCTCAGCGAAAAAAAAAAAAAAAAAAAAAAAAGGTTAGGTTAGGTAGGTAGTTAGGTGCGCCGTAAATAAGTTCTTAATGCTACCCGTGCGAAGCCGGGCCGGGCAGCTAATAGGTAAAAATAATTTACATATCTCTTGCTCTGTAAGTACACCCTTACACCCCTGAATGCCGGGGTGTATGACTATCATTACAGCATAGGTTTTGGAATTTGAAAAAAGAACTGTCATACTCATACTGCACGAAGAATATTATTAAAAAGTTTTTTTTTTTTTTCTCGGTATCGATTAATTACTCGAATCGGAATCTAGACAATTTATTTTATAAAGATTTTATTTTAAATATGGAACTATTTGTTTCCACATCGTATGTTAGATGGAATCGATTTAAAAATCAAACTGGCCAGCAAGATTTGACGCGCTTGCGTGCGTGAAAAAAAAAAGGCAGTCTACTAGTAGGCGCGAAAGCATCGCGAAAATAATTAATTTTCTTGTTTGAGTTGTTTTTCAAAAGTTTTAAACATGTCTAGTGACGAAGACATAGATCTAACGCCCGATTTTATTAAAGAAAGGGCAAAAACAGTTGTCGAAAATATATTACCGCCGAACTCGAAAGAAAGATATGTAAAGGCATACGACGAATTTATGAAATGGCGGTCAGAAAAAAAAGTGAAATCTCTTTCTGAAAGTGTTTTTATATCATATTTTGATGAATTATCTAAGAGGCTACAACCTTCCAGTTTATGGTGCTTTTATTCCATGCTAAAATCTACAATGATGACAAAACATGACGTGAATTTGAAAGATTTTTCTAAACTTACTGCTTTCTTGAAAAGGCAGTCTGACGGCTTTAAAAGCAAGAAATCGAAGGTATTTACTGCAGAAGAAGTACAGAAATTCTTAAATGAAGCTCCGGATGAAATTTATTTAGCAATAAAGGTACCTACGTATTTACTTGCCCTTTTTCATAAGTTACCAAAATATTTCACAAAAATACTATGCGAATTTGGTGCCTTTAATACAACTTATGTCTTTTTTACAGGTTGTTCTAATTTTTGGGATATCGGGAGCCTGCAGAACCGTGGAATTGACAAACTTGACAATAGAAAATGTAGAAAAACATAACAAATTACTACTCATAAAACTGCCTAACACGAAAACTAAAATTGACCGGTCATTTGTTGTGCATGAAGAATTTGCAAATTATGTTGAAAAATATCAAGCTCTTCGGCCTGAAAACGTGGATACAAATCGTTTTTTTCTTAATTACAGTAAAGGAAAATGCCACAGACAAGTAATAGGAAAAAACAAATTTACAGGCATGCCAAAGCAAATAGCCACATATTTAAAACTGAGTAACGTAGAGTTATACACCGGGCATTGCTTTCGCAGAACATCAGCGACTCTATTGGCTGATTCGGGAGCCAACCTCACTCTGTTAAAAAGGCACGGCGGCTGGAAGTCCAGCAAAGTGGCCGAAGGTTATATCGAAGATTCGATGGCAAACAAAAGCAAAATTACTTCTAAAATAACAGAAAATATAAACTTAAAATCACCACGTCAAAGCACATCATCTGAGCCATTTTTTAATGAAGAAAATAGTACCAGTCAACTGCCGCCATTTACGATGCAAGAACCTCAAGTCACTCAAACTCAAGTCTTATCATCACAAACTCATATTCAAACTATAAATATACCTAAAAAGAACGTGACCATATCTCTTACAAATTGTAATAATTTTACTATTAATTTTAATTAAATACACATTTTTTTCTTCTTAATAAATGTTCATTGAAACCTGCTGTCTTGTTGTTTACTTACCTCACAATCGATATGTAAAGCAGAGTATTTATCTCGGGCGTAAGCATCAATTGCATACTCGGGTTAATTAGCGCCTTCGCTTCGCTCAGGCGCCAAAAACCTCGTATGCAATTGATGTCATACAGCCCTTGGTTAATAATCTACTATTAAAATGAAGCAACGACAGATAATTTAATTATGTGATAGAAACATGAACGTACGCATGTACGTATTTTTCTGTTCCTTTCTTCTTGTCTGTTTATATGTGTGTGCATAAATGGTTTAATAATAAATAAATAAATAAATGGTTTTCACATATTTACAAACATAATAAAAGTAGACGATTTTCCTAATTTTATAAATTAATTAGTCAGTGTGTGAGGAAGTAATCACAGAATGTAAAATTAATGTCATATAACACAAAATTATAAATTTTACAATGAAATTAGCAACCAGTTTGATTTTGTCTTGATTCTAAATTGTCCTATGGAGCAGGACCAGCATGTTTCCAAGCACTCTTATCTTGGATATAAATAATCCTCTAATTTGTAATATGCTTGTTTACAAAGTGTACTTTTAATATGAGTTTTAAATAATTAGGAAATAAATACTACACGATAAATTACAAACTAAAAATCAAATAATATTTTTTTTTCAATTACTTTTCCGTAAAGAAGCTTTTCACCAACAAATGCTTAAGCCGAGAAACACTGGTATTGAATATTCCAAATCATGTTCACTAGACAGTTTATTAAAACTTCTGCATCTAGAATCAATTGAAATTTCTTGTTAAATTTAACGTTCAAAAGAGCCTTTTATAGGCCTATTTCAAGTAAGCTATTAAAAAGCACATTCGAACGAAAATTTTAAAATTATTTGACTTAACCATAAATCTAGAACTATTTATGTACATTAATTTATTACCAAAAAATGTACCCCACCAACTACAAACTACACCACCCACTGTACTCCAGTTATTTAGCTACACCAGTTAAATTAACAATGTTTGTTAAACTAAACTGGGAAGTTTAACATACAACCCTGTGCTATATAAATTACTGGCGGCGTCCGCTCGCAAACTCCATTTTGTTTTTATTCTGGACCAATTTGTTATAGTGTGATCAAGTTATGTAAATGCACACCTATGTACCACAGACACTAAAGGCATAGACAAGTAACTGATGTTACGTCGGGTGCAGACACGCGGACTACTTATATTTTATTTTTTAAAGTACTTCACACATCTATTTTTTATTTTTTTATTTAATATTCATTTCTGTATCTATCTATCCGTGACATCACTGCGGGCCCTATCAGAATACCAGCGCTGCGATATGTTTTTTAATGTCGCAGCATATGCTGAGATAGGAGCCTTTTGGCCTCGTACGGGACATTCTGCTATTATTTTTATTTTACTTTGTTTTGTAATTTTTTATGAGTGTGTTTTAGTTTAATTTGTGATTTCCTGTGCGAGTCTCAATAAATACTTTTTCTTTTTTTCTTTCTTTATGTGTTTTGTATGTACGTAAAAAAGATGAAAAACAATTGATGGTGAAGTGAGGTTTAGGTTATTTTTCTGAAACCTCACTATTTTGAAGATAATTTAATTTATGATCTTTTAGTAGTATGAGGAACAGGGTGTATAGTTCACTCATCCACCATAGAAAAGGGAGCATCCTCCGACCAGACGGGTATTGTGTCCGGCGGGCAACTGCCCGACGGTTGAAGTCGGAATCTTGTATATATATCGATCGCGCGGTAAACTCTAATTGCGCGATGTAGGTTTTGTGTGACGTCATGTCTTTGATGCGTAGTTCGTATGTGGCGATAAGGCCGCCCATTGTATATTTTGTAGTGTTTGATTATTTTTTGTTATGTATTTTTGTGGTGTACAATAAAGTATATATAAATAAATAAATAAATAAATAAACGCTACAACCTTTTGTTTTATGTATAATATATTAATAATGCGTCTAATTTGGGACAGCGCTCCTTGATGGGCGGGTCCTATTACCGGCTGGACGTACGACGCGTTACGTGAGCTCAGTACAGAACACGCAAGCTAACCACTCAAGGTCACTGTCATATATCTGGGTTTTAATCCAGAGAACATTACATCACACCTGTATTTTCCGAAGGGTGACACAGAAGTGTAACTATATTAGGTACACCCACATTTCGCCAGTTATGTTTAAGTCTTATGTAACAAGGCGCAAGCCTAGTGCCATCAAAAGAGCAAAATTTTAGACGGAAAAACCCAATAACACTTTGCCCGACACGGGATTCGAACCCAGGACTTGATGTTCAGCAGTAGTGCTTGCGACCACTAGACCAAGGAGGTCCAAATAAAAATCAAATCAACTAAATATCAATCACTCAAATGTTATTATAACACTATCACGTCACTTTTCTAGAAGCTCGTGGCTGAGTAATGACAGCCGCACGGATCGATTCATCAGGTTAAGCTACGCTTGCCGGGGTTGGTTCCTGGATGGGTGACCATCTTTACATACCGAAACTCCTACGTGCCTCGGAAAGCACGTTAAACCGTTGATCCCGGCTGTCATTCGTGAATCTTAGACAGTCGTTACGGGTCGTCAGAAGCCCGAAAGTCTGACTTACCAAGTCTTACCAAGGGGTATTGTATTACCCAGTTACTGGGTTATGGAGGTCAGATAGGCAGTCGCTCCATGTAAAATACTGGTATTCAGCTGCATTCGGTTAGACTAAACCGACCCCAACATAGTTGGGAAAAGGCTAGGCAGATTGATTGACGTCACTATTCTATGAATTTATGGCCTATCTATATTCACCATGTTTTTAAACAACCTTTTGTATATTTAATAACTGATGTACAAAACACGCTGACAGCGCAATAGTCAACCGTCAAATACTATCATAGCGCGTATTTAATAATTCATACAATATTCATAATTCAGTCATCCATGTCCGAACAGAGGGCAATGGCGATTCATCAGAATTAGTCCTGATTGGCGGAGAGACTGATGATGTCATCAATATGCAACCAACCGGCTGCGAGAGTTTATTGAGTCGCTAAACGATTCCAATTTTAAATATTTCGAATTTGTTGTTTAATAAGTTTAATGTTTAATAAGTTTAACTGTTATTTTGATGAGACGTGTGATGAGAGTCAAAAGCAATCAAAATAATTTTTTTTGTGAATTTATTTATTACCAGCGTCATCAGCATGACATAAATCAAGTTTAAAACTCTAATTTTATAAAGTACAGTTAACATTTTGCAATATTTCTTCAAGTCCGTACGATGTCCATTGCAGTACTTGACCATTTTTTTAAGTTAAAGACATAAGGAAATAGGTTATATTTTTTTTGAACTTCAATATTGTAACTAGACCTTTCTCGTAATTTTAGGCCTATTTTAATAAACTGTTTTTTTTTTTATATTTACGAACTCCCCCTTAAGTGTCCATTTGATTCGTCGAACACTTCCGACGTTTGGCTCCCAGACTGGAGCGGGCCGGGGCTGCGTTGAAGCGGCTCCTGCCCAATCTAGGGGATCCAAACGCCTCCTGCCGGAGGCTCTACGCGGGGGTCGTGCGGTCCATGGCCCTTTACGGGGCGCTCAATAAGGCTGCGGCCAGCTCACCGTTTGAACGCGTCCCAGAGGGTCATGGCCATCCGGCTGGCCCGAGGATACCGCACGGTCTCCTGCGAGGCGGCGAGCCTCCTTGCCGGATTACCGCCATGGGATCTGGAGGCAAAGGTCCTCGCGCACATTTGGGAGTGGCGCGAGGAGGCGAGGCGCCGGGGCTTAGCTCCGCTGCCGCGAGAAATCGCGGCTCAGCGGACAGAGCTCCGGCGGGATCTCATGGCGTCATGGAGAGTGCGATTGTCGCAACCTAGCGCTGGGCACGCCACAATTGCGGCGATAAGACCCCTCTTTGAGGAGTGGCTTGAGAGGCGCCACGGCGTCCTCACCTTCCGCCTGACGCAGGTCCTCACCGGACACGGCTGTTTTGGGAGGTTCCTGCACAGGATAAGGCGGGAGGAAACGCCCGGGTGTCACCATTGTGTGGATCGCCCGGGGGACACGGTGGAGCATACGGTGGAGGTCTGCCCAGTTTGGGCGGAGCATCGCCGTGTCCTCGTGGAGGCGATCGGCGGCGGTGATCTCTCGCCTCCGGCCCTGGTTCAGGCCATGGTACGGAGCGAGAGGAAATGGGAGGCCGTCACCTCCTTCTGCGAAGCGGTAATGCTCGCGAAGGAGGAGGCGGAACGCGTGAGGGAGAGGCAAATCTCGCGTCCTCACGCCCCTAACCGCCGCAGGAGGAGACGCCCAGGGCGTCGGGAATCGCGAGGCGATTTCCGGCTACCGTAGGCGCGGGCTTGCGGGCGGTGAGCAATGGGTGGCTCACCGTCCGATAAGGACCAGGCCCGGGTCGACGGCGCGTTGTGTTCCACGCGCGCCTCAAAGAGATGTCAGCATAATTGAAGGGGTCCACTAGGACCGATGCCTGCCGGGGTTGCGAAGAAAACCGAAAGGGAGATCGTGGCCCCCGGCGACAGGGCAACCGAAGGAACACGGGTGGGTTTTAGTCAGTAAGAGTCTGACACGCCCTCCCGCTCCGCCCAGAGCGGGAGAAGTTATTTGATGATTTCCCACCCTCAAAAAAAAAAAAAAAAAGTGTCCATTTGATGGCCCCCTAATTATAAGAAAAAAAAATCAATTAAAAGTCTGTAAACTGCAATTATTTTATTAATAAGCGCCTTATTTTGTCTTCAAGCATTGGGCGTGATGTGACCTTTTTCTAATAAAACACCTGAAAAATGCCACGACGCTTATTTTATGAAAACGGGGTCAATTACAATCTATACCTGCCGTAAACACCTCCAAGACTCAATTACAGCCCCAAACTAAACTAGAGGAACACGTAATTTCAGATTCTCAATCAAAAGTTAACAATACACTGAACCTCGAAACCTACCCATCAATGTTATGCAAAAGCAATCCAGTTCACTATTAACGGCCACATCCCTACAGCTACCAACTACCCTCTTCAGCTTCGAACCGTAACGGACACATTACAAATTCGAATTTGGAACTAATCTAAAACTGAAATCAGTTTAGCGGGCGCGAGCGCGGATTGGCGCGTTGAATGATGACGTCATCAATATCCGTCGCTCGACCAACCGCAGCCCGCCGCAGTGGCTAGTGAGCCTCGCAACTATCATGAGTAATTTGGCAATAATTTGGAGGCCTGAAATGAACAAACCTGTTCGGTACACTACTTAACATAGAACATATTATGGCTTCCTATTCTAAACTTCCTAAAGTTCTACAGAACGTCGAATAGCAGTCAGCAGCAAAACAAAGGGGTTTTTAGAATCTATACTCATACTAAAATTGAAGTGTCTGTTTGTATTATCAAAATAACAACACATAACATCACGCCGTGTTTCCCCGAAGGGTTTAGGCAGAGGTGTCCGTATAGCAGGTACACCCACATTTCGCCAGTTATGTTTAAGTCCCATGTAATAGCGAGCCTATTGCCATCAACCGGGCACAAATCCGGACTCCAAGCTGCTACTGAGAAATTTCAGATAGAAAAACCCAATAACAATTTGCCCGACCCGGGAATCGAACCCAGGACCTCATGCTCAGCAGTAGCGCTTGCGACTACTAGAACAACGAGGCAGTTCAAAATAACAACTTTGTACCAAATGCATAAGAAAGTATTTACGGTAGGTACTATCGAAGAAACGCATATCTAAGCAGTTTGAAAACAAAATTCCGTGCACACGACCCTTTTTTTCGTAGGTAAGTGTTACTATATCGGCCGAGCGCTGCAAGCAGAAATAGTCCTTATGGTTTATAGATAAGCGTTTCTTCGATGGTACCTATCTATAAAAAAACACAGTTTAAAAAAATTGTCTGTCTGTTTGTCACGGCTAATCTCTGAAACGTCTGGATCAATTTTGACGGGACTTTCACTGGTAGATTTTATAAAAAGTAACTTAGGCTTAGGTAACTTGGGTAACTTTTATTTTATAAAAAGCCATGCGGCCGAAGCCACTAGCAGATTTTTTTTTTTTTTTAGCTGAGATTGAAATATTTTTCAAATTTTTTCTACCCATATTAACTTTTCCACAGTAAGGCTAAATAAGAAATATATTTTATGAGCAAACGTTCAAAGGTGGTTACAGATTTTTTTATATTATTTTTACATAACTTATCCATTGCAATAAAATAATAAAAACCAATTATTTGCATAGAATTTATCGAACCTTTTACAAAGGCCTGAAAACCGATATTAAAATAATATTCATGAATAAAAAACTAATAAAAATTTCAAAACCGTAGTTTTTGATATTCCAACAACGCAGAATAACGTCTTTAACTTATCTTGGCCCATGCCTCATAAATAATAAGTGTTATAGGTATAAAAAATATGGCAGAAATAAAAAGGTAAATCATTTGGTTTTCTATTGTAATCATGCAAAATAAATTCAAAGATAAATCGTATTTGACAGCAAGAAAATATAATGTCAGTGTGTTTGAGTATCAAGAACGATTTTTATTTTATATTTTTTTCGTAACTTACAACTTGGCGCAGACAATGGAAAGCAATTTTTCATAAAATATTTAATCTTTAGCTTTGATCTGGTCATAAATAATTTATTTTTCCGTAGATTTCTTTACCTTTTTCTATTGGCAAAAAGTAGCGTGGTTTAATTTTCTTATTGTAATTATTACAAAATTAATTACACACCACATATTATGGCATTAAACTTAAACTAATTGGAATTCAAATAAATTAAGAAAATAAACAGCTACTGAGCAGTAGTGGCCCAGATGTATCGGTCCTCGAATCCAAGCAGACGCTTTACTTTGTGTAAATAATTTCATCACCACTGCTCTCAAAACGGTGAAGGAAAACATCGTGAGGAAACTGGCATGTCCTAGAACTAAAAATTCGAAGACACGTCCACCAACCCGCATTGGTTCCGTGTGGTCAATTACGTCCCACTCCTTCTCACCGAGAGGAGGCCTGTGTCCCAGCAGTGGGAACATTGTATGTTTATTATGCTTAAAAAATAAGATTAATTATAAAACATTATTGTTTCAAACTAATTTACATTTAAAGATAGATTAAAGGTGCTCCGGGAGCATTCGCCTATAATGTAACATTTCAGATTAATATTATTACAGACATTGCGCACTGTAATGCTCGATTATAATAGCCAATAACATGAATAAATATATCTTAGGATCTGGTAGGCAAATTGGCAACTTATACTTTTTTTGGAAAAACAAATATGGACCTAATGCTTATAACTCCGGAACACAGAGAATAACCATAATATCCCTGCACACGGTGATGTAACAATTTATTTATGATTTTTTGACATACTTCATTTAACGCGATTTTGTGCGGTTTCTTTTTTTTAAACCGCACTAAATCTGAAAAAAATCCAGAGTGCGGCGCCGCGTAGATGTCATACTTATTCTGAGATGTCATGAAAAAAAATTATCTTGCGATCCGGCGGCGCCAGTGAGGCTCCGGTGCAACTCCGGTGCAACTCCGGCGTCATGTACAGGAAGCCTAACTGTATTACGCAATTACCCCGCAGTGTGTAAATATACAAAACTATAGACAAAAATATTACACGTGTGACATTTTTCCCATTATTAAGCTCTATTTGTTAGTATTAAAGGTATTATTAATTCAAGGATATGAGGCAACCTTGGCTTGTCTAGACGCCTTTAGATCAGGTAGTTTGTTATGTCCTCAATTGAGTAATAATGACAACAATCTGTGAACCTTGGCACTTCTTTTTAGGGTTCCGTACCTGAAAAGGAAATAACGGAACCATTATAGGATCACTCATGTGTCTCTCTGTCCGTCTGTCACAGTCAATTTGCTCCGAACCCAATGGACCGATTAAGTTGAAATTTGGTATACATATGTATTTCTGTGACCCAAACATGAACGTGAAACGTAAATAAATGAATTTTGAATGTACGGGTCACTTTTGGAGGGCAAACAAGTTTTTTTTTTAAGATTTGCTAACAGTACCGTGTGACATATCACATGAAAGGGCTTGTTGCGAGGATCTTAAACATATTTTTTTATATAATTTTAAAATAAATACTTTTAAAGATATTTAAGATATTCGATTAAAATTATCCTTCCAGTAGTTTCGGAGATAAGGGGGGGGGCCCTTATCTCCGAAACTACTGGACCAAAACTTTTGAAAAAAAAAACATAATATGGCTCTTTACTCATAGATTACAGGAAAACCTATGAAGAACCTAGAAGTCTATGGTCTTAAAATAACATGGTTAATCTGTCAATATTGTGCGTAAAAACTTACATTTGCAGTTGGAATGTATGGGAGACATACTTACATGTTTCAACTACCTACAATGTTAAGTTTGTATTTGGGATAAATTCATCCCAACTACGGAACCCTTCATTGTGCGTACTCCGACATGCACTTGGCAGGTTTTTAAGTGTCCGTACCCAAACAGTGCCAAACGGAACCCTATTACTAATCCTCCGCTGTTCGTCAGTCTGTAGCGGGCTGCATGTATCTCATAAACCGTAATAGGTAGACAGTTGAAATTTTCACAGACTATGTATTTCTATTGCCGCTAAAACAACAAATAATAAAAATAAAATAATGTTAAAAATTAAAGGGTCCCCATACCAGAAACGTGTTTTTTTGGGCCTTTTTGTTCCTAAATCGGACTCGCACACGGAGCCCTTCGTGTGCGAGTCCGACTCGCACTTGGCCATTTTTTAAGGTTTTAAGTCGTTAGAAATAGGCTCATTATCTTACGGCCTTAATTTAGTAGTCGAGCTCTTTCTAAATACAGGGAAATTTTATCTTTATTAAATTGACTAACAACTCGAAATGTACGTAAATATTCAAACCACAACTGTAATTTTTTGACATTTGTATGAAACGGCGTGATCCGAAGACGTACGAAGGTCTTCGATATCGAAAAGCGTATAAAAGGTCAATACTATCTCAAATTGCTATGCACGATTCTCCGTTATATCGAAAATACTGCAGCATTATTTTTAGTTGCATAGTGTTGTTGTTTAGTTGTCAGGTATGCTGGAAGAGATTTCTTTAGAAATAAGCATTGCCTTTGTACGTATTTTTCTGCTCCTTTCTTCTTGTCTGTTTATATGTGTGTGCATAAATAGTTAAATAAATAATAAATAAATGTTAAAGATAAGGATTAATGTTAGATGAAAAACCTATTCCAAAAAAAAATAATCTATAGAAAAATAATCCAAAGTTAGCTCCAAGCCGAACAATAAACCCCAGCGGTTTATTGTTTAGTATTCAAAAAAAAAAACTTCAAATTAGATCATGAAACTTTGCAAAATAACTGAAATAGCTATAAAGACTATGTTTTTGTTTTAATTTTTTTTATTATTATTATTTTTGCCGTAAAAAGAAATTACGTATACTATATCGAGCAGTGTGTCGCGAGCGAGATAAAAAGTGAATTTAAGCTGAGGTACTACGGGCTCTTAAGACTCAAATATATGTCAGTAACCTTGAGTGGTTAGCTTGCGTGTTCTGTACTGAGCTCACGCAACGCGTCGTACGTCCAGCCAGTATAAGGACTCGCCCATCAAGGACCGCTGTCCCAAAATAAACGCATTATTAATTTATTATACATAAAACAAAAGGTATTTTAATAAAACTCGTATAATAAAATATTAATAATTAAATTATCTTTAAAATAGTGAAGGTTCCAGAAAAATAGATTTTGCGCAATTCTCAGTTTTTTATGCGCGTTAGATCTAACTTTACAAATTAATTTCACTATGTAATATAAACATAATCCAAAATATGCCTATATTTAAACATTAAAAAAATGCTCTTATTTAACATACATTTTTTACCAAATCATTAACACTACTCGTTTACAAGTCATCTTCAGTATAAATAACACCATTAAAAGTCATCAAAGCCTCGTTGGTCTAGTGGTCGCAAGCGCTACTGCTAAGTATGAGGTCCTGGGTTCGATTCCCGGGTCGAGCAAAATTTTATTGGGTTTTTCTATCTGAAATTTCTCAGTAGCAGCTCGGAGTCTGGATTTGTGCCCGGTTGATGGCAATAGGCTCGCCCCCTATTACATGGGACTTAAACATAACTGGCGAAATGTGGGTGTGCCTGCTACAAGGACACCTCTGCCCAACCCTTCGGGGAAACAAGGCGTGATGTTATGTTATGTATGTGTAAAAGTTTGTTATCGTCGCCTTAAGGAACTCAAATGGAGTTGGGCATGACAACTGGCAAGGCGCAGTGATGACAGGTGGAGTAAGGCTGTGACAGAGTGGCGTCCAAGGACTGCAAAACGAGATGTCAGTCGTCCAGCAGCGAGATGGGCCGACGACATTGTTGCCATCGCGGACAAAACCTGGATGAGGCTGGCACAGGAGCGTGGGGAATGACACAAGAAAAGAGAGGCCTATGCCCAATAGTGGGTGGAGTCAGGCTGGGGATGATAATGATGATGTATGAAATGGCTATAATACGGCTAATTGACGTAAGGTGTGAATTATGTTTAACATTTAACTTCCCCGACTCAACAAGATTCAAAATGACTCCATAGAGCGTCTAGTAGTGCAAAGTAGAATTGAAGGTAATAGGCCACGCGGGAGGTCACCGATGAAGTGACTTTGGCAATAATTCCTTCTGCATATGTGGCTTCCCTGATACCTTATTAACGGCATCATTATTAACTGCTCCTTTGCCTGTTTCTTTTACATTCGTCCTTGACATAATCATCCTTTTAGGTATTCGAGATTCTGCCGGGGTTGCGAAGAAAACCGAAAGGGAGATCGTGCCCCCCGGCAACAGGGCAACCGAAGAAACACGGGTGGGTTTTAGTCAGTAAGAGTCTGACACGCCCTCTCGCTCCGCCCAGAGCGGGAGAAGTTATTTGATGATATCCCACCCAAAAAAAAAAAAAGGTATTCGAGATTATATACCAACAATTTAAATTTAACTCTTTATTAGTGGCTTTGTGGACATGTTATATATTCAGATTTGTCACAGTTGTAATAGCAATCATGGCATTTCATTTTTTTTATTTTTATTAATTTATTTATCTTTTGTATAGATTCTTTTCTATTTTGTGAATGTGAGAACGCTGTAAGCTTAGTGGACCGTAGATTTGTTGACCATTTTCTATTTTGTTAAGTACCTGGTACTTGTTGAAACACTGTCCTCCCATACACAAATATTAACACTGTTATTTGAAAATAACATAACAATAACATAAACAATATCGGAAAAGCAGATTACTTTAAAAAGAGTAAGGGTGACAAATCAACATCGTGCTATGCTGCGCTGTACTGCGCTGAGCTGTGCTGTGTTTCTTAAGCTACGTTTTTTTAACAATCAACATCAAGCTGTGCTGCGCTTTGCTTAGCTCAGTATTAAAAGTAATCAGCAGCTCGTGTAGTCGTTTATCTCATCAAAAATGACTATATTTTCAAAAAAACGTAGCGCAGCATGGCAGAGCTCCATAAAAAACATAGCACAGTTCGGCACAGCGCGGCTCAGCACGGCGGGTAGCGCGCCTCGCTCGAGACTGCTGCGTTTTTAAACAGAGCGTAGCCTCACACAGCGCAGCACAGCATAATTTGTTTGTATCCTCATTAAAATATTAGACGAGCGAGTTGACCAAACATAGCACAGCGCAGTATAGCGCAGCATAGCTCGATGTTGATTTGACACCCTTACCGTGGAGTTTCTTGTCGGCTCTTCTCCATAAGAAACGACCAATTGGAACCGTGCACCTAGCTTCTGACGTTTCATATGTGCCCATGTAGGTTTATGTGAAATAATATTTTGACTTTCGTTTTTTTCTTTATGAATTTGACCGATCACATAAAATTCGCGGTTGAAGGCCCTGTTTTAAATGATGCGCCAGATGTAAATGTAACAGAACCAGATGGAAGGAGATCGTGAGGCGGGCAACGACTATACCTGTTATTGAAAACAGTTTGTTGTGACCACGACCGCTCTGTCAAAAGCGAAGCCAAGTAGAAAACAAGACTCTTGGCCGGAAAAGTACCAGCACCAAGCATTTTTAGCATTGATCTATTTTAGTTTGCGCAGTTTTAACTTTATCTCCGAGTTTAGTAAATGAAAACTACAGTATTTTAAAGATAGCAGTAAATACTTTCTATAGGTCTACCTAATTTAAACGAAATTTTACTTCAAATGTATTTGCCATCGTACTAGATAGAACACCAATAATTGCGTAACCTACTTACAATCACAAACTGAATGATTTTGAAGGATATTGCTAATCCATTGCTTCATACATTCGAAACATTTGTTTGCTCAACAATGAATGTTGTTAAACTGTCAAAATGAAAGCCAATTGCTATTGTGTCTTACGCAATTACCCCGCTTGTTTAAAACATTTTTTTGAATTTCGAATTCTAGTACCGAAACGATACCATACCGACCAATGAGGAAAGGGCCTAACTTTTTACTTCAACCCACGGCAACCAAGCAGGTAACTAATCAAAGATTTTATTTGAAATTCGAACTGGCTTAGCAAATAGAACTGTTTAAAGTAAAGAATAAACAAATGAACAAATTGGCGCGTGAAAAATTTTCTTTTTATCACACCTGCTCTGAAAATACATACTAATTATACCAATTAGAGGGAAGAAACGCCTTTATCCCGCCCTTCAAATCCTTTCATCCCAAGGTATGGAAGTTTGTATGAAAATCCTTCCGACCCAAGGGTGGGAAGTATGTAAAATTCCATTACATACCCGGTTTTTCTTTTTTTTTAAAATTTGTCAGCAGTCATACTGCCAAGAGACTTTAACTGTCTACTAATTAAATTTCAAGTAAATTGTTACTGGCCACATACAGTTTTTTTTTTTACCAGTTACCAACCTCCTTGGTGCATACAGAAAATTAAAAACGAAATTATTTTTGTATATAAAACGCGCGGAATCACGGAAGAAGTGGCTTCTTCAAGCCTTCAACTAACTCAAGATGTAAACATGTCTCAAAATATCAAGATACCCGGACAAAATGTAACATCTTATAATAGCTGCACTTTTAATAATTGTACTTTTAACTAAATATAAACATTTCTATGCATTTATGTCCATAATTTTCCTCGTAGGTGTAATAAAAAGCACTATACATCCCTCAGGATAAAGTACAGTTCCATACCTCAAATGGTTTGCGCCCCTCGCAAGCTCGTGGCGCAAATGCCATAATCTCGGTATGGAACTGTCACTTTCTTCCCTCTGAAGTAATGTACTATTGTTCGTCACTGATTCGGGAATTTATAATTATTTACGTGGAGTCTCTTGCCGGCTCTTCTCCATAGGAAACGACCAATTGAAACCGTGCACCTAGCTTCTGATGTTTCATAAGTGCCCATGTAGGTTTATATGAAATAAAGATATTTGAATTGAATTAAATTTACTTAGATTTTTCCGCGCGTTGTTTGAGAAGACGACTATACAAGCCTTGGCCGCAACCAGACATTGATGGACTCACTTTTATGTGTCGCGTCGACTTTGCCTAAGCCCACATTTTCACGATCATCCGTCAAAGCTCAAATTGCTGGCTGCGACAGTAATGTACTTTAATACCAAGTATTTTAATCACAGTTACGTTCTTATTACAAAAACTAGGATAGTATATGGGAGCTTGATTCTGAACAAAACCATATTATCACCGATGAACTACATTTCAAGACTTAAACTTTACTCTTTTACACAAATCAAGGTAGCAGTAATCTAAATGTAAGTAGAAATCACGGCAAATGGACGAGTCTAATTAACTCGAGCTGGCAACGTCGCCATGAATCCGTCGGCGTGACTGCAGGCAGGGTTGCACGTTCTAAGATTTACATACGTAACATGTAGTAGTTGCACAGATAAGGAGAAATTGTTCATTGATTATTAAGCTACGTTTCTTTATCTTAGAAGTTGACTGAAGACGTTACAGAAAGATATAATCACTACCTCTGCATCACTCAAGTTTTTGAGTAAAACAATTATGGTGTGCTTTAAACTTTACAAACTAAGTTGGTATCTTGTGGCTATTATTTCACTTGTAACTAGGGTTGCCAGATTGATTTTGAGCCTGTAAGGGACAAATGCTCAATTTTGATTAAAAAAACGGGATTTCAAATTTTTCCCGGAACAAATAAAAACATGTTCTTATTTATTTATTGAAGTGAATACTTCTTTAGGCGCGTTGAGCATTTTTGAGATGGGACTAAACCATAGATTTCGTGACACCATGATGACACCAGCTTTTGACCATTAAAAAGACATCAACGCGTTGATCATCGCGTTGCGTGGAGTAAAAGACATCAACGCGTTGATTACCGCGGCGCCGATTTTTTTTCAAGTTTTCACTTCTGTTGGGACTCCCGGAACGCCACTGTTTTTTTTTTATTACTAGATCGTGTTAGTTTCAATATATCTTTAATGTTTGATTTAATATATTTGTAAAATTCAATGCAGTTATAGTTAGAGGTAGTCTATGACTACCTCTAACAATAAAATAAAACGAACCAGAACGCGTGATCGCGCCGACAGAGGGCGTTTTTCAAACAAAAAGTGACATGCACGTGACGATCGCGTATTCGAGCGGCGATCTACTACTGAAATCTTACTTATCTAACTAAAAAAAATATTGGGCACGTAGAGACATTTAAGCCATAGTATAAATAAGTAATAGTCATAATACTGTTACTTATTTACACTGTGTCTCAACACCTACGATGTACCTAAGCGCCCCCCATCAACAAGATTTTTTCCATGACCTTGGTGGACTCGTCCTATGAGATATAATTACTATGCAAGGTGCAAAAGACGAAGGATGGTTGGAACTACCCCAGGATCGATCTAAATGGCGTGGATAAATTCATACCAACTACGGAACTCTTCATTGTGCGTAGTCCGACACGCACTTGGCCGGTTTTTCTTAATTGATTTCCGATATTTGGCGTTCCGAATTCATCCTACACTCCTACAATTAAAACTCTCTTTTCATTTTATTTTTATAACGGAACTTTGAAGGCAATAAACGAAGTATTTCCACAAAGGATGAACTTTCAATTAATTTTAATTACATGCAGCTTACAACCCTATAGTAGGTAGGTAGAGTAAAATTGATAGCATGATTCATCAGGGGTGGTTACTGTACGAGAAGCACTACTGTCTATGGACTTGATTTACACGTTTCTAGTTTTAAGTTCATGTCTTTTTTACTTGACTAGACGTCATAATATTAACTACTATCTGCGCCCCGCGGTTTCACCCACATAAGTAAGGATAAAAAGTATCGTAATGTCAAAATTTCATCCAAATCCGTTAAGCCGTTTTAGCGTGAAAGCATTACAAATAAACAAACTCACTTTTGCATTTACACACATCAAAAGTGTCTAGGGATCAACATATATTTTTGCAATAACTTTTCTCCTGATTGATATTAATTAAAATTTTCTTTAAGGATTCATCAAATAAAGTGTTTTCGTTTGTCACAGTAACGATAAACCAAGTCACCTTTGCATTAATAAAGAAATTTGCCATTTTCCTAATAAAGGGATTTTTGACATTTGAACCACTAACATTAAAGTTCGAAAAAAAGACTGAAATAACAGTTTTCTTTAAAATTTTATTGGGTAACTTAAACAATTAATAATCCGTGTTTCTACCGCGAACACTAACAACACAAGAACATCGGTTTGGCATACTCAAAATGAGTTCATCCAAATCACGCTGTGGAATGGCCGCCCATGTTCGTTGCAACAACAAAAAAAGGTCTTCTTGCGACTGGATACCCTCCATATTCGGCAGAGCTCTTCTCTGTAGCATATCCCATGCATGCTCAATCGGGTTCAAGTCTGGCGACTGAGCAGGCCAGAGCAGGACATTGATGTTAGCTGCGGCGAGAGTCTGTCTTACAACTCTTGCGGTGTGCGGTCGTGCATTATCATGCATTAACTGAAATAAGGGACCGATTTGCACTTGTAGAGGAACGATGACGTCAGATACAATCGTCTCAGCATAAATTTGAGCGTTGAGGTTGCCTCTGATCCAAATCAACTCAGTTCTTCCGCCGATCCAAATACCCGCCCATACCATGATGGTTCCACCACTATAAGGATGGACTTTCTGGCAGGATTTTAATCGCTGTTGGCGTCCAGGGGTTCTCCAGTGTCGTATACGTCTTGTATCCGGTCTCATACCAAAACGAGACTCATCAGAAAAGCACACGAAACGCCATTGTTCTTCTGCCCAATTTCTGTGTTCAAGAGCCCATTGATATCGAATCCTACGATTGTGCATTGCTATAGGTGGTACCCGTAGCGGTCTTCGGGAATGAAGGTTCACTTCATGCAAGCGGTTTCTGACTGTTTGGTCGCTAATTAAGTTCCCTGAAGAGTGATGAAGCCTCACGGCTAACATCATGGCGGTTATTGTTGGAGCTCTTCGAGTTAAGATTTGAATGTATCGGTCTTGTCTCCGTGTGGTGCAGCGATACCGTCCTCCATGGCGCTCAGCCACGGTACCAGTGCTTCGGTAACGTGTCCAAAGTCGACTGATAACACTCTGACTTGTATTCAGAGCTAAAGCCACAGTACGTTGCCGGGAACCAGCTTCTATCATTCCCACGGCTCTGAGCATTTCTTCCCTGCTTAAATGACGTCGCCGCTCCATAATAACGTTGGTTTTAATCAGTAGTAGGGAAACAGTAGCACTAATAATGTCTTCAATGCGTTGTATGTTTTTATAGGGAAAATATTGACAGCTGATTTTCATCTTTTACTCGAATTTGATTAACAGTTCCTGTTTCAAATTATGAAATGCACCAAAAAGGATCCATATAAATTTATATAATCATAAATTTATTACAAAGCCACATCTCAATCTCAAGAAATCCGCATAAAAATGCTTGATCCAAAGACACTTTTGATGTGTGTATAATATTAAGTAAGAATACAACGTGTATCAGAAAGGTGTGGTTATATTTAAGGGAAGAAAGTTGTTCAGTTTGATGGTCTATAACACTCCCTGTGTTATAGACCATCAAACTGAACAACTTTCTTTATGTGGATAACATCGTAATCACAAAAAATAATCAACTTTCTTCAAGGGGTTAAATTCGTGATCAAAAAAAATGAACAACTTTTTTCATGGGGCTAACATCGAGATCACAAAAAACGAACAACTTTCTTTATGGGGCCAACATCGTGTACACAAAAAATTTATCAGTCGCGTTTGGGTCGATTAGGTATAGAAGTTTCGTATGGAACAGCTGATTATTTTTTTGCGATCACGATATAGGTCCCATGGAGAAAGTTGTTTAGTACGATCCATGTGTTCCGTCATATTATATTTCAATTTTTTTTATCGCTAAAATCCAGTAATAATTACCGATTACAGGCCTGAAAGCCTTGAGCCGATGTTATTTTGAAACAATATCAGCTTAATTCAGCCGTTATTTTATTAATGGAAAATATTCTTGTTTGCACCAGGCACCGGAGTGAGAACTAAGTTACAAGTTAAAACGCATGCGTGCAACATCCTATAAACATGAAAATAATTCTTAGTTTCATAGCAAATTCATCGAAAACGCTATTATTAGCTGCTGTTGAATACATTAACAAAACTTCAAAACGTAACATTACACCTTGTTTCAAGGGTTAGGCGGAGGTGCAGGTACATCCACATTTCGTCACTTACGTTTAAGTCCCATGCAATAGGGGGCGAGCCTATTGTCATCAACCGGGCACAAATCGAGACTCCGGGCTGCTACTGAGAAATTCTTAATGGAAAAACCCAATATCACTTTATCCGACCTGGGAATCAAGCCCAAAAAAAGGACCTCGTGCTCAACATGTAGCGCTTGCGACCACTAGGCCAACGAGGCAGATTTAACAAAACAATCTAAAAAAATAACCGGAAACAATAACTAAAAAAAAACGGGCTATTAAGCAACATTAAAGGGGCGGGGCCTCGTCAAGGTCGTTTCTGACGGCCAACTTTAGCATCGTACGCGCTCAGTGGTCAAATCAAATAGCGCGCGCTTCGTCGGCATCCTATTACACACTTCCGTCCCCTTTCACGAAATCACTCCCACAGATTGCAGGTCAGGGTTCTGTGATTGCGAGAAAGCGAGAGAAAAGATGTTACACATCAAAAACATTGAAATACAAAACCAAAGCTCAAAATAACCTCACAAAATCCCAAACAATGTTACTAACACAGTTATTCTACACCATCTAAAAATAAAAACAACAAAAAATAAAACATTTATGCAACCAACCGTTTCTATCCGGGAATAAAGCACACACGCAATATTTCGTCCAACCCGAACAGAAAGAAAGAAAATGCACGAAACAGACCGAGAACAGCCGAAACACCGAACCTTATAATAAGTAGATCAAAACAAATGATTTCATTTACTACTAAATATATTCTACTCATTTTCACAGGGTTCGGGTAACGGCTCGGAAAAACTTTCACCCGACCTTAGAGGGAGAGAACAATAGCGTTCGATACTAGTAAGAAAGAGATGGGTATGTTTTTGTGTGTTTTGTTTTCGGAAACAAAGGGTAGGCCTTGTAGAGTAGCTTATTGATGCCATTCATTGTTCTCAAATGCGTAGCAGATGCTTGGTGTGTTGCTCTTAATGTTGTTTGGTTATTTCGTGAAGATTAAGCTTCTTTGCTTCTTTTATAAGCTATATTTTTTATTGGATCCTTCCTAGCATTCTTAGAGAGATTGTTTGTGGCACAAGGTTTAATAGATCTAGTAGTGGACTGTAGCATAAAGCCTAATGATATATAGTAAATAGCAGTGATAGCCTAGTAGTGTGATCGTCGGACTGCCAAGTCATAGGTCTCGAGTTCGAACCCAATCACGCACCTAAGACTTTTCGTATTCATGTGCATATTTTTGTACAAATTTCGGTTGGAAGACATCATGAGGAAATGCCTGAGATATTTCCTCGACGGAATGTGAAGCCAAGTCAGAGGCCCATGGGCGGCATAAAATCTCTGAAACCATACCATTTTCTATTTTGTTAAGTACCTGTTACTTGATGAAAGCCTACACTGTCCTCCCATACCTATTAACACTATTATTTGAAAATATTGTAAAAGCCGATTATTTTTAAAAGAGTAACCGTGGAGTTTCTTGCAGACTCTTCTTCATAGGAAACAACCAATTGGAACCGTGCACCTAGCTTTTGACGTTTCATAAGTGCTTTTGTAAGTTAATGTGAAATAAAATATTTTGATGATCTAGAATTGTTACCAAAATACCAAACCAAGCAAAAGGAGTATGTAAGGATCGTAGCAGGTGGTGTTCTGTAGTTTCCGTCTACCACGATATGTGTAAGGTCTATAAAAAGGTCTTATGAAAAGGTTTACAAAAAAGCTGAACGAGAAGAGCTCGTGGCTTAGTACTAACAGCCGCACGGGTCGATTTATCAGGTTAAGCTAAGCTTGCTGAGGTTAGTCCGTGGATGGGTGACCATTTCTACATTCCGAGACTCCTCCGTGCCTCGGAAAGCACGTTAAGCCATTAGTCCCAGCTGTCATTTGGGGATCTTTGACAGTCGTTACGGGTCGTCAGAAGCCCGAAAGTCTGACAACCAGTCTTACCAAGGGGCATCGTATTATCTAGTTACTGGGTTATGGAGGTCAGATAGGCAGTCGCTCCATGTAAAATTATGGTATTCAGCTGCATCCGGTTAGACTGGAAGCCGACCCCAAAATAGTTAGGAAAAGGCACCAGATTGATTGAAAAGGTTGACAAAAGCTCTGAATCTTGCTTAAACGGTATTTGAAAGTCTAAACAAGTCCCTGATCAAATCAACATAACCGTTATAATCTCAAGGATAGTCATAGACAGCCGACGTTCGCATGGACGTAATAAAATCGCGGCGGTTTTTTTTCGTACAATGAATTTTCGACGCTCTGCTTAGCGCCTAGAGTTAAAAATCCAACAGTGTGTTTTTTTAACACGCTAAGACAAGAGTGCGTCCAAGCGCGTTAGATTCTCAACGCTCGACTTAACGCCGAGAGTTGAAAATCCAGTGCGCGATAAAATTCCGCCGCGATTTTATTACGTCCCGCGTCCATGCTTACGTCTGCTTATAGCATAAAAGAATAATAGTAAAAAGTAATAAGAAAGCAATGAACATGAACATGATCACAAAATCTGACCAAGATTATGTCTGGACTTTAAAAGAGATTGAACTCTGAGTTTGTTTCAGCCTGTCTTCTCAGAGTAGTCAGAGAGGAAACGCCGACCTCATCTAGTTTAAAAAAATATGATTGACGTGTAAAAGTGTTTGTAAAAACCTACTTACAAAATTAAAATAATTTATCATTTAACCAAAATAACAACATCCTTTTCAGATATAAAATTAAACTAATCCCAGTAATAGTTTACTTCCTTCTTGCAATAACATCTAGCGAGACAGAAAACTGAAGCAAAACACTGCGATAATTACAATAATGACCTCTTTCCGACCACTCGAATCCAACAGAATACTGATTATTTTCCAATACTGCACAAAAGACGGCTATCACTTAAAACTAACAATATTAAGTGCAAAAAATCTCAAGAAAACTAGAAAAAGCGGAGCCGACTTAGGCCCATCATCTACGACGTTACTAAAAACTAAGGTGTAACAAACTCACCAATAAGTAGTCAGAATGTTACAGCACTAGTATTTCAATGATGGTACGTATACGACGCAATTGATCAGTAATCACAAATTATTAAACCTCTAATAATTCCTATTTTGGTGTTATTTAAATACTAAATAGCCTAGTAACTGCGACCAACTTAGATGTAGCGCTTACAGACCACTGCCGCTGCACCGCTCGCATAGCTCGCTCGGCTCGCGCGCTTTTCGTCACAGTTCTAACCCAACCTAACCCATTTTCAGGAAGTTAAAAAGAGGTCACCGGAGGAGCGCCGGCTGTCGCTGAAAATCAAAGCTGGGGCTCTGTCTCTCATGGGGTTGCAGCATTTATGCTGAGCGATTGCCGTTTTGCGTGGATGTGACACATATTTTCTTGATTTTTATTGTCTTTCTTTGCGTCATGTTTACCTTCCGCAAATAAAAGTATTTTCTTTCTTCTAGGTATATTTATTAAAAAGCACTCCTTTTTATAAATATAAGCACAAAAAGTTGGAATACAGAAAGAAGGGAATATTCCTGCTCTTCATTGATGTTACTTTCGAGTAGGTTCGTGGACGATGGGCTTTACTTCAGTCTAGCTTCGGAAAGTTTCGTAATACTTCGGTTCACATCGCTGCACTTCGCTTCATCCCAAACGGCTCGAATTAATGACAGAGCGGCGAAGTGTCATTGAAATAATTGACATGTTTCCGTATAGCAGACTCCTTTGAAAAATTCATCGATCCATCGCCGTCCCTCGCTTGTTATGCACGGTAATCTGAGTCAGGACTTCAGTTTTTCAGGATAGGCTGGAATTTAAAAGTAGAGTTTAGTTATACATCTGTAAGTTTTCAAATAATTTTAGCCTGTAAATGTCCCAGTCCCTAGTATCAGAGGGTTTATTTCATACAGAGAAGGCTCCTTCTTTATCGGTATGACATAAACTCCCTGATAACAATGCTTGGTTACTTTTTGTTGGCATTGATATCTAGTTTTTCTCAAGATACTTCCTTTACCCAAAAATATATTTATACAGACAGTCAAAGCTGTGAACTTGTCGAAAAAAATAGCGTCCAACTGTTGGCCGCTAAATGCATATACACTAGAAAAGCATAACTTGTGGCGCGAGTATAAGACGTAGCTGTCACGCACACCAGCATAACAAAGTTCGCCTGTTTGTTTTAGTTATTTTCGTTTGAGCGCTGAACGCAGAGTGAAAGTTTTTTACGCTGCGTTCAGCGCTCAGTGTGTCAACGTGCCGTGTTTTAGGTTGGGTTCGCGACAAGTCAATCGTCATCCTGATGATGCCTCGTTGAGAGGTGAAATACGTGTAGATTTCTTACAGGGTTTTTATTTAAGGCTCTTTAGGAATACTTAAGCGGAACAAGTTAGTAAATATATCTACGTCTATTGTATTTCATAATGGATTTCCGCAAGGTCAAGCCTGAATCAGTAAACTATTTTAGTTCTTTTGCAGCATAACAATCTATTATTTATAAATCAAAGCCTTTTCCGTCTAAGGCTAACATTAACTTAGAAAATACACTTTGTAACATTTATCACAACATGACGACTTTTCTCCACGAAGGGTTAGGCAGAGGTGTACCTAAAGTTGCTATACCCACATTTCGCCAGTTATGTTTAAGTCCCATGTAATAACAGGGGCGAGCCTATGCACATTACCTACACATTGTAATCTGTGGGCCTAAAACGGCCACATTAAGCAATTCCTCTAAAAGCAATTAATTTTCTGAATTCCCAGCAGATCATTAGCAATTCCTCTATGGTGACACATATTAGCTGAATCATATTCAATTCTATTCAAATCAGAATCATAATTGGTGTAAATATTGCCGCATGAAAAAAATAAAGACCGTAATTTTACCGGTAAATTTTCTTTACAGTTTTTATTAATCATTTTTTTTCTACAGTTTAAATGTTATTTCATTATAATAAAAAAACTGTCAAACAGATGAATTGCGTGATATGAATTGAACGCAGCTAATATTATGAATTGTCAGTTTGACTTTTAATATGATTAATAAAATTATCATATTATGATTCTGCCAACAACCGTGACCGTAAAACTAAAAGTGAGTCAATGAGAAAATAAAACCCACATAACAAACGCCATTATCAAGCGGTGTGAATAAGATACAGAGCTTCCTTCACGCAATGAAAACCGTATTTATCACTTTACAACACTAATAAAACCATACCACGGATAAACCGGTTTTACACACTTTTCCCGCCATAAAACATAAGTAATCATTTTCGACGTTTTCCAACGAACAGCGGCTATGAACGTGAGGGTAGGTCGATTTTTTTCTATCTCTGGTGTTGGGTAACGCAGCTGCGCCATTGTTAAGGGCTCACTACATCAATAAGCCATTCTGGGAGACGGCCGTAAGGGAGCGGTTACACTTGGGGTAATTTTGTGGAGGTAAAAGTAGGTTTGGTGAACGTAACAAGAATTTTTGGTGGGTAGTTTAAGGTAAAAGATTAAAACGACCCGATTTTTTTTAAACTCTATACAAAGTTAATCCAAACTTAGATTTCGAAAATTTATTGTTACACCGAAGTTATTACCTACTGGTGTTAACTTTGCATAATCAGCCTATAATGTTCCCACTGCTGGGACACAGGCCTCCTCTCTTCGAGAAGGAGTGAGCCGTAATCCACCGAGCGGGCCCAGTGCGGGTTGGTAGATGTTACATGTCTTCGAATTTCTTATTCTAGGACATGTCGGTTTCCTCACGATGTTTTCCTTCACCGTTTTGAGAGCAGTGGTGATGAAATTATTTACACAAAGTAAAGCCTCGGTTTGAACCCACGACCTACAAAAAAACGGGGGCGTTCCCACTGGATCACCATTGCTCCACGGTGTAACTTTATTTCGTGTTTATTAATAAAGGGGTAAAAGAAGAGAAAGAAAGAAAGAAAAAAAAATTCGAGACACGCACAGAAAGTACAACATTAAAACTAAGAAAATTATAAAAACAATAAAAATTTCAGAAAAAGATATTATTTTTTTTTAAATAATAATTTTGTAAGCAAAAAAGAAGACCTTTGCGAGGCCAAAAAGGGTAAAAGGTCAGGCATATCTTCCTTCTCTTCTTTAGCCGAAAACCAAACCATGATTTTGATTATGACTTCATCACTACTGTTCTTCTGGCTGTACGTATTGGAAGATTTCCTACCAGAAAACCCTTTAATAAACTATGCTCATCAGTCATCACTTGAAGTGCGAGGAAAAACACCGTGTTTCATTAAGATTTAATTCTTGCGACGTTGAGCAAACAAATTACTCCAGAAAAAAACGGCCAAGTGCATGTCGGACTACGCACAATGAGGGTTCCATAGTTGGGATGAATTTATCCCAAATGCAAACTTAACATTGTAGTTGAAATACATGTTCTCCCATACATTCCAATTGCAAATATAAGTTTGTACGCACAATATTGATAGATTTACCATGTTATTTTAAGACTATAAATTTCTTATAGGTTTTCCTGTAATTTATTAGCAAAGAACCATTCTCTGTATATATATATTTTTTTTTTAATATTATGTCAGTAGTTTCGGAGATAAGGGGAGAATGGTAAATTTTCATCAATTTTCTTAAATATCTTTAAATGTATTTATTTTAAAATTGTAAAAAATATTTATTTGAGTCACACAATACAGTTTGAAAAACTTTTTTTTAAATTTTCTTTTTTACTCCACAAAAGTGACCTCCATATTCAAAATTAATTTATTTACATTACACATCCGTGTTTGGGTCACAAAAATTAAATAAATAAAATAAAAAATTCATTTATTTCAGGTCCTAGGCCCCTTATTAAGTACAAAAACAAAAGACAAATTAGTCAATTTTATAAGTATCACTATTTGAGTCACAGGTAAATGTCAAATCAAATCAATTAATGTCAAAAGCACACAACAAAATAAAAATGAAATAAAATAGAACAATGAATTAAATTAAGTAAGTGAAGTTATGTCAGAAGCAAAAAATTTAAATTAAAATATTCATAAAATTAAATAAAATTACAAATTAAGCACCAGCAACAGGCCTTTTTTTTTTTGAGGGTGGGAAATCATCAAATAACTTCTCCCGCTCTGGGCGGAGCGGGAGGGCGTGTCAGACTCTTACTGACTAAAACCCACCCGTGTTCCTTCGGTTGCCCTGTTGCCGGGGGCCAGGATCTCCCTTTCGGTTTTCTTCGCAACCCCGGCAGCAGCAATATGCCTGCTACAACAATGCCCAACACCGGGGCAATCCAGTCGCTGAGCAATCATCGCCAAGATAGTGTTGGAGCTAGCCCGCACTCTGCGCACCAAGGACGCGCACCGCTTGCGCAAAATACATACGTTTACCAAATTTCAACTTAATCGGTCTATTAGATTCAGAGCAAATTGGCTGTGACAAACGAACAGACAGACAGACACACGAGTGATCCTATAAGGGTTCCGTTTTTTCCTTTTGAGTTACGGAACCCTAAAAAGGTTGCAGACACATCGTTAAAACTACCAATGAAAGTAAAGAAGAAAATGTTTCTCCCAAATCACCTTACATTGTGCACGGTCCCTAAATTCGGCACCATATGTTTATTTATAAGACATTAGAAAAGACGAATTCACGTTTCTCCGGGATCCTTTTTGTAAGGCAGTTAAGTTTCAAAGAAAATGCTCAAATTTCACACGGTATATCTTCCCATAAATATTGGGTAATGGGTTACTGGGACAATGTAAGTTGATAGCTATGTTGACATTAATATTACTGGTAAAAGAATGGTGAAAGGGTTTTGTTCCGAGAAGAGAAGTTTGATGTGTCTTGTTTAAAAAAAAAAACATCACTAATAAATTGATAAAAATGTATAAAAAGAAAGTCAATTGGACGTATGTTAGCTGAATTTATGATGGTGAAAATGACTGCCGTATAAGAATTATTTTTTAATGATAAGTTGCAATGAGAGCAGTGATGACCCAGTGGCAAGCAAAGGGTAGGTTCGAACCCAAGCAGGTGCTTTACTTTGTGTAAATAATATCATCACCACTGCTCTCAAAACGGTGAAGAAAATCATCGTGAGGAAACCGGCATGTTCTAGAACCAAAAATTTGGAGATATGTGACATCTACCAACCCGCACTGGGCCCGCGTGGTAGATTACAGCTCACTCCCTATCGCAGAGAGAAGGCCCGTGTCCCAGCAGTGGGAACATTATAGACTAATTATGTTAAGTTGTAATCACTATAGAGAAAATAGCAAGTTTTTTTTTTAATATCTTGCAGTGACTTTCAGCTTCTGAAATTACATTTTTTGATTCCGTAACAAAAGTATTTAAATCACTTTAATCACGCTCGCCGTGTTTATAGGCCAGGCTGGTTGTATTTCCCAGACAACAATCTTAGGAGGAAAATGTCACACATAATATCCCTGCTTATCGCATAACTTATCGCAGTATGTGCAGTCCTGATACAATCTCATATTTTACATATCTAAAGGAAACAAAACGAGCCTAAGCGACTTCACTTTTATGACAAATGGCAAACGCAGTCTTGGACCGAGATCTATAAACGTTACTTAGGACGTATTTTGGCTCAACGTTATTCCTGTCACTGTCACACAACTATCAAACTATAAGTGCAAGTTAGAGACGGGAACATGTGTCAGTCAAAGCTTGAGCTAAGTCACGTTTATAGATACCTACATAATTATGCAGGGTCAATTTTTTTCTTCTTTTTTTTTGGGTTAAATTAATTTAACTAGCGAAATTATGCAGACATGATGGGTATCTATCGATATCTAAACATGATAATATAAAAATAAAAAGATATTATGATGATCATGATTGTTTTGGGGTCAACGACCGCTGGTATTATTATTACTTGAAGTATGAGTTGAAAAATCTGTTTTTTTTTTTATAGTGTTTAAGATATCGATACCCACCACGTCTGTGAAGTTAACACAAAGAAAAAAAAAAGATTTTTTAAACTGATATTTCAACTACATTGCTGTTGATGACCTCAAAAAAACAAATCATCAAAATAATATTTTTTTTGCTTTATCATGTTTAGACTTCGATACATGGCCATCACATCTCCGAAGTTTCGCTAGGTAATTTTATTTGACCCTGTGTAAACCGAACGACACCTGTGCTGTAAGTTGGTAAGGGAGTTGTGTATCCTGCAAATTCCAGGTGATGCTGCTGTTCATGTTCTTCTAATATCATTGAAGTAACAGAATACCAAATTTCAAATCGATCAGACCTGTGGAAGATACCCACATCCATTCATCAACTAGAAAAGACCCGATAATCTTCAAACAACTGAACCGATTTTGATAAAACATGTCTAAAAACCATCGCCAGAAACCCTGCTTTCAAATAAAAAAAACCGCATTCAAATCGGTTCACCCGTTTAAGAGCTACGGTGCCACGGACAGACACACACATGTCGCAGACGCGTCGGGGTTTAAAAATGAACTGTTCTAGCAAGACAGCAAAACTGTTTTTACTCTGGTATATGCTAACTAAAACATTTTTTGATGTATCTTATTATTACTTCAAAATATAGACAAAAATTATACTTAAAACAACCGCCACCGACTGCACCATTCATAATGAGGTTTACATTTCGACAATATTTTTATAAAAATCCATATTTTACCGATTACTGTCGGTAATTAGGCAGCGGAGTGATCGTTAGGTGTACGCGTTGGATCGGATAATTTGCATTGAGTTTACCGCCTGTTTTTAATACGAGGGTAGTAAATTATTGTGGCCTGTTTTGTAGAAAAAATGAGAGGGAAATTATGTCGGAGTTGTTGGGTGTTTTTCGTTCAAGAAAAAGGTTTGAGTAAAACAAAGATCTCTGCTGATTGATACTGTTCCACTGAAATTGATTTGAACGTTATCTTGATTCTGGATAACTTTGTACATTAATGGACTATTTCCTTTATGAAGAAAACACTAAGGTATAGTCCGCGCGCGACTGCTAGTCACCGCCTGAGATATGTGAGCGGTAAAACAGGGGAGGTAGACAAAGGCCAAGCTTACTCAGTCTACCAATTTTGTCAATAGCGCCCTCCCCCGTCGTACCACTCACATACCTCAGGCAGTGACTAGCAGTTGGGCGCAGACCATAACATTTATTTTTCAATCCGTTACTGGGCATAAGTAAGTCTTAAAGTTTGCCACGACATCTGGTTTTCCAGCTGTCGTATCCAATCTACGTCTACCGTCTTCTATAAATCATATAGTCTATCCTGCTATGGTGTGGAGACCGCAAATCTACAAAATAAACATAACAAAACCGGCAACACAATGGAAAATTCAATAACAAATTGCCCGACATGGGGATCGAACCCAAGAGTGGGGTCTTGGGTTCGATCCCCAAGGCTCAGCCACAACACACTAGACCAATGAGGCAGTCAATCAACAAAATCTATGGAACTACAGATTCGAGGCGTCCGTTCAAAACGATTTCTAAGACTATGGACACGTAAACCGATAACCACAAAATTCAAATTACTTATAACATTTAACAAACATAACTCATAACAAACAACGTAAAATAACTGAAATAAGCAACAGTATCAATCAATAAATTTCGTGTCGAGGAGCGACCGCGATCGGTATGCAACCACAACTGGTCGCCGTGGCGCGACCACAATGCTGACGGAATCCCAACTATTTCAGACATCACATGTAATAGTGTTAACATGTAGACTATATTAGATGAGTAGTGGTGTGTGACATTCAATAGTAAATGGAAAATGGAATTCCGTGAACGTATAAGTTGGTAATCAGGCTGACTGTTCACCTGATGGAAAGTAATAAAGGTCGCCTTAGAAGTACTTAGAACACCTGTTAGGTGTGGAGCAACAAGGTTGTTAATTGCCACTGGTGAGATACTAACTTCTAGCGCAAGCGTATTTAGCTTAGCTGTAGAGTTGAAATGATTAATGACGTAGATAGGAAGGAATTCATGACATAACTGGCAAAATGTAATCTGTACCCTAATTGCGTAATACAACACAATCACAATCTGTTTCGATTTGAAACAGATTGCTAATCCATTGCTTCATAAATAAGTTGGAAAAAAAATCTGCTCAACAACGTAAATAACGCAATGAATGTTGTTGAAATGTCAAAATGAAACGAATTAGTTATAATTGTTTACCAAAATAAGATACGCAATTACGGTACTGGTTTTTCTGTTCATTTGAGGAGCACCCAAATCCTTTAAACGGCATTCGATAGCATGACCACTTCTACCTCTATGCTGTGAAGAAAAAATATAAATAAATAATTTATTTTCTTCATAGGTATTTGAAATCACGCCGCGCCATAGAAATCTTTCTACACTTTCTACAATCTGTCGTTTGTCTTTCGTTTCTTCCTTTTTTACGGGGGCTAAAAAACATAAATTTAAAAAGTTAAAACATACAAACATAACTGGTGAAATGTGGGTGTACTGAGGCACACCTCTAAATGTGGGGGTGTACTTGAGGCACATCTCTAAATGTGGGTGTACTTGAGGCATACCTCTAAATGTGGGGGTGTACTTGAGGCACACCCCTAAATGTGGGGGTGTACTTGAGGCACGTTTCTAAATGTGGGTGTACTTGAAACATACCTCTAGCCCTTCGGGGATTACAGGCGTGATGTTATGTTATGTTAAACGACTCCGTACCATAGTTGCGACAAATGTTAGAGCGACAGTACGATATGTCGACCATTAGTGGTGCGACAGCACATCAGTTCGACGTACGTTAGTGCGACTGATTGTTTTCTCCACAAATGACAGGACGACGGAACTTTTGATCGACGAACAATAGCGCGACATAACTTTCATTCGACAAACTAAAGCACGACAAACGTTTATATTTTGAGGCAGATTTTAAAGGTTCCATACGTCCGAATGAAAAAACGGAACCCTTATAGGATCACTCTTGTGTCTGTCTAGCTGGCTGTCTGTCTGTCCATCTATCACAGCCACTTTGCTCTGACCGATTAAGTTGAAAGGTACACATATAAATTTCTGTGACCCAACACGGACGTGTAACGTAAATAAATGAATTTTGAATATGGGGGTCACTTTTGGAAGGTAAATAAGAAAATATAAATAAAACTCTGTGGAGCCTCTGCTGATAGGCCACCACGTCTCCCACGTGTTAAGAACGGTAACCGTGACGACGAAATTAACAACAATTACTCAACAGCAGAAATACCTAAGTATAGTGGTAGTAATTACTTTTAACGAACTTATTCACAAGCATTACTTCAACAACTTTTACACAGGTCCAAGATTTCACAGACAGTAGTAACAAATGTTTAATTACCTGAAGTGTTCAGTGAAACTAAGTATTAAAACAGTACGTCGCGCCGCGAGCCCGGACCCCATTGAATAACTGATGACCCTCAATTTGCTAACTTGATCCTGTTTTACGAGGAGGAATGAGGAAGTGGAGAAGGTATATGTCTGAGCTTTAAAGTCCTACTGTTTGTCTGATTAGGTCGATCTCAAGACTCATTTATTCCTTAAAAAACAAAATGCGGGTCTTTGAGTTACAGTGAAAGCTTCATTATATGCAGAACCAGACATTGAAAGCTCAATGCTGAATATGGGCGAATGGAAAATAGCCATAATCATCTCGCTTGGCTATTAGATTGGTTCAGATTCATAAATTTTGGAACACTACTGGGAATTCAAGGCTAGCACTGTTTGGCCCCAGTAGCAAAATTCTGCATAGCAACATCCTCTGTCGAACAGGCACTCTAAAGACAATTTCCACCCAAGCTCCGCCCCATGCACCCCACCACTCCACTATGTACTAAACGCTAACACATCAGTAATAAAGTTGAATATCGCGTGCGCTCTTTGGTCGTGTTCCATTATGGAACTAATGGCGTAAGTCTCAATTCTTATTTCGTTTATAACTAAAGTAATAATTAATCTAGACTAAAAAAAACTTGTGGCTGGATAATAAACTATATTTTCTTATTGCGAATACTTATTTTAGACATAAAAGCCGAATAATCTTGATTTTATGTAAAAAATATTTTTTAAAAAAGACATGATTTTGGAATAGAAAATGAATCGAGCGAAAATGTTGCAAATATGTAACTGTCTTGTACAAGGGAAGAAAAAGATCCAATAAATCATATACTAAAGTTCCATTTTGATTGTAAGCGTGACTGTTTGCAAATAAACATACAATTTAGGGTTCCTCCTCTTAAACATCAATCACCAATACCTTTTCCAAATTTATGATATTATTTACTAGCTGAGCCGACAGACGTTGTCTTGTACAAAATCAAAGTTAGAGATCTCGCGCACTGGAAGGCGACGACCACGACCAGTGGTCCCAGCGACCAGGTAAACTATAGAAACCGATATGAATCGGGCTCTTGGTCGCAACGGCCAACTAGCCGCAGACCGGACCACAGACCACGAACCGCGACTGGCCTGAGTCGAGGCCATCTAGTGTGCGAGATCCCATAAGGTCTTGAGTTGATACGAACATCCCATAGAAAAAAGGTCTTTCAGTTTTTCCCGAATTTGAATATTTTCCGGGATTTATTTCCAATTTTTCTTAACATAAAAACATAACTCAATTGAAAAATCGGTCCAGCCGTTCTCAAGGTGTTGCGCTTACCAACGAACAGCATTTAATTTTTATTTACTTAATAGATAACTTTTTTTTTTACTTAAGTAAACTATAAACATATCCAAGAAAAGATTCATGCCCAGCATGAACGACTTTTTCCCAACTCTGTTGGGGTCGACTTCCAGTCCAACCGAATCCAGCTGAATATACCAGTATCTTACATGGAGTAACTGCCTATCTGACCTCCACAACCTAGTTACTAGGTAACACGATAATCCTTGGTAAGACTGGTTGTCAAACTTTCGGGCTTCTGACGACCCATAACGATTGTCAATGATCCACTAATGAATGACAGCCGGGACCAACGGCTTCACGTGCTTTACGAGGCACGGAGGAGTCTCGGTATGTAAAGATCCACGGGGCAAGCGTATCTTAACCTAATCGATCGATATGTGACTATTATTACTTAGCTACAACTTACCAACTACTAACCAGAAATACGACTTGATTTTACAAGAAAAGAAAGAAAAGTATTTATTGACACTCGCACAGGAAATCACAAATTAAACTAAAACACTCTCATTAAAACATTAATAAAAAAAAACAAATTGAAATTAAAATAAAAGCAGAAAATCCTGTACGAGGCCAAAAACCAAAAATAAAAAAAAAATTGCACATCAATTAAAACGGAAACTCGACAGTAAAAGGTAATGCCTTTTCATTGAACCTGAAACTTACGATTTCTGATTAAAAACAAATTATCTGCCGTAATTAACGGCCGGTACTCTTAAGTAATACTTGGGAATCAGTAATCAGTGGGAAAACATTATGCTGTTGATAATTATTTTTTATTATTGCGAGCGCACTTATTATGTTGTACTCGCATCCTAGATTGGTATCGGTATAGTTAGTTCATTCTCTAGAATTAATCATAGATGTAGCATAACCTGAAGTGGGCTATAATGACTCAATTTAATAATAATTTGTAAAACAAGACTGAAAGTAGCTGTTTAAAAAACGCCCAAAGAAATCAATTCAGTGAAGTTTTTTTTAATGCATCTCGTAGTTAACCTCTGAGAACATGACTACTTAACCAGGCTTTCCTGTGGGTGCCTTAAGCTACTACACTTAAAACTGCCAGGGGTTATTCAACAAGGCTAATTAAAACTAGGTGAACGCTCGCTAAGGGCAGCCTCTGTGGGGTATGAACCTTAGCTTAGGGCGTCAACCGGAGGGAGAACATCAAGGATCGGACGAGCTGGTGTTCAGTGAAGTTAAGCTACGCTCCGTACGGTCATTCTGTGAATGGATGTATAGGCCATGCTTTCGCATCAAGGGTTCAGTGTGCCTAGATCATAACAGCGCAACAGCCGGAAAATATGAAGATCGGCGTACCCTAGGTTTCACCACAGAAATCTTAGGAGTCGTTCCAAGTATAAAAAAACCGGTAATGAAGGGCACAATGAAGGGTTTCGTAGTTGGGATGATTTATCCCAAATACAAACTTAACGACTGCCTCGTTGGTCTAGTGGTCACAAGCGCTATTGCTAAGTATGAGGTCCTGGGTTCGATTCCCGGGTCGAGCAAAATGTTATTGGGTTTTTCTATCTGAAATTTCTCAGTAGCAGCTCGGAGTCTGGATTTGTGCCCGGTTGATGGCAATAGGCTCGCCCCCTATTACATGGGACTTTAACATAACTGGCGAAATGTGGGTGTGCCTGCTACAGGGACACCTCTGCCCAACCCTTCGGGGAAACAAGGCGTGATATATGTTTACAAACTTAATATTGTAGTTGAAATACATTTTCTCCCATACATTCCAACTGCAAATGTAAGTTTGTACACACAATATTGAGAGATTTACCATGTTATTTTAAGAACATAGACTTCTTATAGGTTTTTCTGTAATCTATGAGTATATGCCATACTATGTATTTTTTGTTTTTCAAAATTGTAGGTCCAATAGTTTCGGAGATACACTCTAAAAAATTGATGCCAACTAAGAGAGATTTTTTCTTAGTTGACGTTAAATTGAATAAAACTACCATGATATTAGGCAACTCAACGATAGCTGATTAGTTACAACAGCAAGTTCATTTGTGATTGAACGAACAATGTAGGTATCTTTATTAATTCTAACATGTATAATTGTTGATTGCATCACAATTTTCTTCTTTGTATGACTTAATCATTTTTATTTAGTTAACTTAGACAAATACGTCTGTTGAATCAATTCAGAATAAAATAGTAAAAGCAATCAAATCACATAATAGTTTCGATAAGTTTTATTTATAAAATTAACAAACATGTCTTAGTTGATCTAACTAAGATCTGATAATTACATCAACTAAAATTTAATGTTACATTCTACTAAAACTAAAACGTTGTACCGACTTTCATATTTGTTGAATTAATCATTCGATTGATCGATTTATTCAAGAGATCCGCCCTTCCCTATTCCTCCTACCGGCTACCCCACCCCGCACACCAACCGCGCGCGGCACGCGCCGCGCGCGGGTGGCGTGTCGTCTCTGCAAGCGAGTCAAAACCAGTTTAAATCCAATCGGAAAATTTTAAAAAACGAAACGAAATTGCTGTGCTCCCAGTGCTCCTTTTCTTAGTTCTTTGTAGTATCAAGTAATTTCGGTGTTTAGCAGTGTCTTCAAAGATTATTTAGCATAACCGTCGATTAGACTATACCTACCTACAAGTGCAGTGATCCTGTCCTTTGACTATTGAAAGTGTCTATGAATTGAAATGGAAGACGTTAGCGAACTCCTCAAGACATGGGAGTTAGAGGCTCTAATACCAGTATTCACCCGTAAGTACCTACTTATCTCACTCGCGGTCAGTGGGTCGTCTTAGGGGCGGAGTGGTTCAGGAGCCCCCGCACCATACGTAGTACGAACATCAGAGGGGCCAGTTTGGCGGGATTTACACAATAATATAATTGTTGTTTGCTTGTTCCTTCTGTATTTCTGATCCGCTCAGCACTCATTTTAAATTAATTTTAGTACCTACCTAGGTAGGTACCGAAAAATTGACGATAAATTATTATACTGACGACCCTGACGACGACCCATTTACATAGTGTTGTTTTTATTCACTTATCCATTAAGAAACCAACTTATACCAATTACAGACATACACTAACTTGTAGTCACCCTCCATTCATGGATCATTCATTGTTATTTTCAGAACAACAAATAACAATACAGGCCTTATCATCTCTGTCAGATGATGACATCAAAGAGATAATTCCTCTAATAGGTCCCAGGACTCTTTTTATGAGATGCTGGCGGACATGGAAAGCAGAGTTTTCATCTGTAAATGTAATTACCCACATATCTATCTTCTGTAATTTTTTTTTTACCTAATGTAAACAGACTATAATTTTTAAACCATAATATTAATTTGCAGACTTTGATGGATTTCTCTTTATTTGATGTGGACTCCATAGACCCTAAGAACATAATTGTTGTTCCACCATCTACAGAAAAGGAAAACCTGCCTCCAAACAAAAATTTAATAAATAGTGAGGGGACCGTATCGGAGTGCCAAGTATGCTATTTAATATTTAAACATAAGTTTTAGTTATATTTTCAGCTTATTTTCACTGTTAGTAGGTACCTATTTAGGACGTACTTATTTGTAAAATTATCTGTTGAAGTCCTAAAAGTCTTCAATCAAATATATATTATTTATTATTGATTAACTGCTAAAGTTTTTATAGTGATTGAAGCCAAAATTAGATTTATTTACAAAAAATAAAGATCTCAATCTACCATTCTGTGTCTAAAATCTTTCAGGAAAATTAAATGAAATAAAATTTTCAGATATTGGAAGATCTATTAAAAGAATCCCTGGACACTGCATCACTTCTTGCATTTAAAGGTCACTGTCTTATTGGGGATAGTGCACGAAACTTATTGGCAGCAGTTATTGCAAAAGCCATTCTGAATAAATACAAAAATTTGCCTATCACAGGTGCAATTTATTATAAGTGGGTAAATTATATCAAAGAACTCTTTCCTGGTGAAAGAACCACCACATATTATATTCCAGCTTGTACAACTGCTAACGGCATTGTACTGCAAGCTAAAGGTAAACTGGTTCACCAAGTATTAAATAAGCGAAGGCGCTTACAAAGTTTAGGAGCTATACGCAAGCGGAGTAGAGAAGAGAGTCCCACATACTCGTTAGGATCTAATCGGTCTCCAAGACCTTTACCTAGTATTTTGTTTGAAGAGGAAAATGAGAATATAGAAGATGATATACAATGGCTCGAAAATTCTTCTGAGCCATGGAATATGGTCGAGAACAAATGGAAAAACACTTTTAAGGTCAGAACGCGCCTTCTCTATGACAACCACAACAATGAAACCATTGAATCTTACTATGAAAAATACCCGGCATTAAAAAAACCACAAGGATATTCTTTGGTAAATATTACTTATTGTTAATTTAATTGATTGACTAAAGGGTTACCTTTAGCTTACGGCTAATAACCTGTAGGTACGTAATTAGTTACTATGTAATCCTGTGGAATTAAATATATGTATGTATAGAAAAACCATATTTGTGTCAGTCACTAAATCTGATAATCCATAATATTGTATATAATCATTCCCAATTATAATTCATTGAAATTGATACAGTATTGTTTTGACATGAGATCTGGCAGAAAACTAAAAATAAAAGTGTCTTGACTCTCACTTTTTCTGTTATTGTTTATTGTATTTATTAAAGATATGCATTTTTATTTTCCAGTTGCATATAGACTTTGATGCTGCACATGGTATTTACAAAGACAATTTGTTTATTCATTTTCCATTATTGAAAATCAAGCTACAGGAACTGTTAAAAAAGAAAAAAACAACAGAACCATTTTTTCATGAACTGGTCACTCTTACCAATTGTAAGTATGAAAGAAATATCTAAATATATACAGGGTGGAAACGGTTAACGCTAAGACCATATCAATATCAATTATTATTATTAGATATCAATTTTTTTGCTAACTGCTTTTTTTTTTTTGAAAATTGTAATAAGGAATCATACTTACTGGCCCGCTGAAAGTTATTTTTTGCATTTTCTGACTTTTTGAGTACTCCAACTTGGGTTGGTCTATAAAAACTTTTTGATCAGTATTAGAAACAGGATAGATTGGCATCAAAAAACTGTTTTGTGTACTTAAAATGGCAATTATAAATAAGTAAATTCTCTTGCTAACTGTACATTTTTTTTAAAGCTGTGAATTGGGATCAAAATTTTACAAAAAATTAAGGATAGTTTCCTAAGATCATTTTCATGTAGCGGCAACGGTTAATGTAGCTCGAAAAATCACGTTTTAGTTTTTATGTTTTAGTTTTTATATATGTACAAGTCCTGATTCCGTGCCTGTATTTTTTAAAATAAAACACATTTATTTGTATGATTCAGAAAATCTAATTTTCATGGGAACCACATTAGAAACATTGGAGTTTGACGATCATTTCTGTTGTTATGAAGTTATAGAACCAGACACAACACGGAATGTTGTCAAATTCTATAATTCTTTAGTATCTCCGATTCCCTGTAATATTAATATTTTAAGTAATGGAAAAAAATATATTACCCTGCGCTGTACTATTTAAGCATTCCATGAATATATTTTATTATTTGTAATTATATTTTTGTTTCATTTTGACCAAATTTTTGTAGGTATCTAACATGTCAGCTACATAAAAAAATGTTAGACAAAATAGTTACCTATAAAATGTTACCAGTTAAAATGTTGTTAGTTATAGTTTAAATATCTAAATAGACTACTCTATTTAGATATTTAAACTAGATATTTACACATACGTATTTTGGGACTAGAGAAAAAACGATCATGTTTTGATATCATACTTTTAATAATACATTGCTCTCAATCCAGACAGCATTCTGGGTATGATCTTGAGGTGCTAGGTTCATTAATTGGATCAGCACTTCAAATGCGTAATTAAGAGCACTCAGTGCAATTTATAAATACAACCCTTAACACCCCCCCCCCCCCCTTATCTGAGATGCAGGTAAAATTTTGATAAATGTTAAATCTCATATTATAACAAATAGGTATATTTTGACCGGGATTTTAGAAACCGGTGGTAAGGGTTGTATTTATAATAATAAAATAGCAATACGCATTTGAAGTGCTGACCCAATTCATAGACTGGTGTTAGTTAATGAGACAAAGTGTCTCAGTACATTCGATTAAGAGTAACTTGGTTGGCATAATAATGTTTTATAATAGTAACGAACAAGATTATTAGCTTATTCAAATAAACAAATTGATTGTTGTGAATATTATGAGATTTAAATTGAACAAGGTCATAGTTAAATTGATTAAGCTAAAATAGTCTAATAACAATTAAAATAATTTAAATAACAAAGGTCTTAATTAGGTTTACGAAGATGAATAAGTTAAAATGACCAAGTTCTTAGTCGAATCTAAAAAGATGAATTAGTTATAATGACCAAGTTCTTAGTCGAATCTACGAAGATGAATTAGTTATAATGACCCAGTTCTTAGTCGAATCTACGAAGATGAATTAGTTATAATGGCCAAGTTCTTGGTCGAATCTACGAAGATGAATTAGTTATAATGACCAAGTTCTTAGTCGAATCTACGAAGATGAATTAGTTATAATGAACAAGTTCTTGGTTGAATCTACGACGATGAATTTGTTGCAATGACCAAGTCCTTAGTCAAATTAATTAATGATAACTAGTTATAGTAGTCATTTTCATATTTATATTGACCAAGATTATAGATGAATCTATAAAGTTGAATTCGTCTTATTGATCATTTTCATGTTTACTTTGACTAAGGTACTAATTGTTCTAGTTAAGAACAGATAGTAAGAGCAATAAAAATCACCTTATTTGATTTATCTAACGTCTTGTTAGGCTCGTATGGAATCAAGATGCTTGATTGCAATAATCACAATCTTGTTAGGAGCAACCATTTTTTTTTTAGAGTGTAAGGGGGAATGGTCAATTTTCATCGTATTTCTTAAATATCTTTACAAGTATTTATTTTAAAATAATATAAAAAATATATTTAACATTCTCGCAACAAGGCCTTTCATTTGATATGTCACACGGTACTGTTAGCAAAACTTTTTTTTAAGTTTGTTGTTTGCCCCCAAAAGTAACCCCTATATTCAAAATACATTTGTCTACGTTACACGTTCGTATATGGGTCACAGAAATACATATGTGTACCAAATATCAACTTAATCGCTCCATTCGATTCGGAGCAAATTGACTGTGACAGACGGACAGACAGACAGACACACGAGTGATCCTATAAAAAAATACTGATAGCCAGTAGCATTTCGCAGCATTTAGCTCTTGTGATATAGAGATGTCTTAGCACAAGAACCAGGCCTACACAGATGTTTGTGTCTCTGAAATTAAAATAAATAAATTACTAAACAACAAAAAAAAAATAGTAGTATCTAGTCTAGAAGTTGGACAAAACATTGTTTTTAAGAAAAGGTTAAATACGGATAATTATGATACTGTGAGCTTTTATAATTTCTAACGTGACGATATTATCGTGGACGTCCACGTCACGGCATCACAATAACACAGGGAAAAGAGAGAGTCTGTTCAGACAGACTCAGGATCTCGATACTATTTTTATTAATCATTTTATTCCCTTTTTATCACCAATCCCAGCTCCAACAACCATCTTTATAACCCGCATCAACCCTACACTCCAAGTTTTCAAAGTTGTGAGAGTAATGAGAATTGTTCAGAAGAAAACCGTTGTTCCTAACATAAACAAAATGTTCATGATCTGAATAAAACTAGTCCTAATACTGTAGTTGTGTTTACTATGCCTTGGGAGTTAGGCTAGGAAACTATTGTTTATTAGACACGAGAACTAATATAACAGGGTTTTTTCGTTTGTGGTTTTGTCCTGGTTGTTCTGGAGATAGCAGTGTTTACTGAATGAATCATGGCCAGAAAGCAGGCCTCGTACTGTGTCCTCCGGTTTCTGTCAGAAGATTTTATTTATTATGGTACTCCAACGACTAATTCACAAAAACATTGACAGAGAACTTGGTCCTATTATATGGTTAACTACTACAGCGAACTTGTGACTAAAAGTTGTGATTTTTTTTTTGTAGGACATCTCGTAGTTGACCTCTGAGATCACGACTACTTAACCGGGCTTTCCTGTGGGGGCCTTAAGCTACTACACTTAAAACCTCCAGCCAGACGTTATTCAACTATTCTAATTAAAACTAGGTGAACGCTCGCTAAGGGCACCCCCTGTATCCGATGTCCCACAGATGCGGCCCCAGGACCGATCCCTGTGGGACACCGCAAGCCCTCCGCCTCCGCTCCGCCCAGAGCAGAAGTTATTTTTTGATAATACCCCAACCAAAAAAAAAAAAGGCACCCCTGTGGGGTACCTTGGCTTAGGGCGTCAACCGGAGGGAGGACATCAAGGATGGGACGGGCTGGATCAAAGTTTGGATCATGATTATTAGTCGGGGAATTTAAAGCTACGTGCTAAAAGTTGTGCACAGCACTTACATAGTTTGCCTATGTGATTTAACTAGGTAATTACAGATATAAAGATAATAGTCATTAAATCAAATAAGTTAATAATATTAAAATCAAATAAATTAGAAAATAGTAATAAAATCAAATAAATTACTAATAATAAAATCAAATTAATCAATAATAAATATAATATTTTTTATATTTTTAATAAAAATATTTTAAAATATAATTAATATGTATTATAAAATATTATTATTATAAATAAAATAAAATAATTACATACATACCTACATATATTTTAGCTAATTCTTTTATGTGCACTAAAATCTATCTATATAACTAGTAGCAGATAATACCTAGCTTTTTGTGATGTGGCTTACCCGGGGAAGTAATTACAGTCTATGATGTAATGTCAGACACGTAACAAATTTCAGCAATGCATCTGTGAAGTCTCTGGTATTGCTATCAATACTAATATTATAAAGAGGTATTTTTTTTAGTTTGTTTGTAGGGGGTAATCTTTCGAACTACTGATCCAATTCTGAAAATTGTGTCGTAGAAGATACAGGCTCAAAATTAAAATAGCTAGCGAAACTTTGCAAACGGGATGGGTATCGATATAATTATACACATGATAAAATAATAAAAAAACGAAGAAATTAATTGAATGATGTTTTTTTTTTGGGTCGTCAATTACCGGGTGGGAGGAACACGGGTGGGTTTTAGTCAGTAAGAGTCTGACACGCCCACGGGAAATTATTTGATAAATTCTGACGTTAAAAAAAAAAAGTTTGGCGATTTAGTCACCTACATCCGTCAAGGCCTCCCATACTAAACATTTTTCGCTATGCTATGACACTCATACCCGAATCGTGAAAAAAAAAACTATTCAACCGTAGGCAGAGTATTTTTATTAGACAGACGATGCATGTATGAAACGTTTTTTTTTTTTACAACTTATACTTCATGAGTTTCATAGCGAAAGTTGTTTAGTATGACGGGTAAAGCCTCGTGCAGACACGCGCGATGCGACACCGGTAATTGTTCTACCTTTAAGTTTTCTTAGAAATTGTTTTGTTAGAGTCGCGTCGCGCCATTCTGTACGAGCCTTAAAATCACCCCCTTGACGGATGCAGGTACTAAATCGCGCCCCTGTATAATTCCGATTCCATCAGTGTTATTTTACGAAAGTTTCATGAATGTTTCGTGTTTAATAAAAATATGTCTATCCTAAAATATTTAAAAGTTATTCAATAAATATATTGGAAAACTATTTTGCTTTCGTAAAAAAGCATTCAGTTTGGTTTTATAACTCATAAATACCATTTTATAACTTTATACTTAAGTATTTCAACAATTTTATTATCACAATTTTTTTATTGCATATGGTGTCTGAATATCAAAGTTATGTAAATAAAAACATCTGAATTTTCTTCAAAAAGGCGCACCGTCGGTTCAAAACTTTCAAAGGTTGTTTTAAAGTAGTAGTGGCCCGTTACTTTGTCTGCGTGGAATTATAACAGACTTCCAAAAGGACTTCTCAATTCGACTGTATTTTTTTTGTATGTTTGTTACGTGATTACTCCGCCAATTAAGAATTGATTTTGATGATTATTTTTTTGTTTGGTAGGTCATACTTCAGAGGTGGTCCCATATAAATTATATTAACTTTGCTTGGGTAGTGTTTGAGTTAGCTTCAATAATACGTATTTTTTCCCGCGTAGTATGTGGATGATATGATAAGTTCCTGTCACTATTATTTACATAGCAGGTAATAGTATTCGAATTTGTGTGGGGTAGGTACCACAACTAAAAAGTGAAAATAAAAACTTTTACAAAATAAAAAAAATACAACTTCGAAAAGAAACACAATAAAGTGAAAAATTACTTTAATTTGGGAAGTCGGTGTCTTTGGTTTAGAATTTTCGTTTTTGGCCACCGACTTCCGAAATTAAAGTTATTTTTCAACCTTTTTGTTACACGGCAGCACGCGTTGCATGACAACCATAGAAACAGGTTTTCTACGGGTTTTGTCGACGGAAGAATAGAAAAAATGACAGATTGTGATTGTTTATCTTTCATTTTGTCTATTCTTCTGTCGACAAAACCCGTTTCTATTGTAGTCATACTAAGCATTTATAATATTAATATGGATGGCGGTAAAAAATTGCGTTTAAGCTCTCGTCATAGTAATAATACTTGGAATACATATTGCAGACAGCATATGGTTGTTATACTTACGTATGTTTTTGAATTGTCATAATTTTGTCTTTGTGACAAATTAAAAACATGCAGAATGAAGTGTGCAAAAACCTCATCATCTGCGTAGCCTTTATCCAACTATGTTCGTGTCGGCTTCCTATCTATCCGGATGCAGCTGAATGCCAGTATTTTACATGGAACCACTGCTTATCTGACGTCCACAACCCATTAATGGGTACCAGTTTATCAGAAAAACCCAAAAATTTAAAAAAAGTAAAACATCTTTTTTGTTTTGGCCACCATGGGGTTTACAGTGCGCAGCACTTTACCAATCTGTAATAAAGTTTAAAATGCCTCATGAGCGTTTTACCGTTTGCTGAATGGTGGTCGACATAATTAGGACTTTCAGAAGGAATATATACTAACTAAATGTTTATCAGTTCGGAATTATTTTTTTACCGTGGTTTTCATAAACTGCCAACACGTACTTGGAACTTCCAAGTTGGAAGGCGTGGTGATCAATGTCCATTCCTTTCCTGTGGGTAAAAGAATTTTACTATCTTCATCTACCTAGCCTTTTCTCAATTTTGTTGGGGTCGGCTTCCAGTCCAACCGGATGCAGCTGAGTACCAGTATTTTACATGGAACGACTGCTTATCTGATCTCTACAACCCAGTTATTGGTAAATACAATAAATACTTGGTGTAAGACTGGTTGTCAGACTTTCGGGCTTCTGACGACCCGTAACGACTGTCAAAGATCAACGAATTCTACTATGCACGGAGATAATTACATCACTTTTTCTTTTTTTTTTTGAGGGTGGGAAATCATCAAATAACTTCTCCCGCTCTGGGCGGAGCGGGAGGGCGTGTCAGACTCTTACTGACTAAAACCCACCCGTGCTCCTTCGGTTGCCCTGTTGCCGGGGGCCACGATCTCCCTTTCGGTTTTCTTCGCAACCCCGGCATAATGACATGTTGATATTTTACTACTAGACTCTCCAATAAACTTATACTAATTACTAAATGACCCTCGTATATTTTAATTCCAGTTTAAAAATTTAAGTGCGAGTAAAGTCGCACTCATTGCGGACGTTTTAAAGAGCTGAAGCAAACAGTATCCTGATTCACTTGCGCAATTTATCAAGTGATAATAGTTGTCTAGGTTTTATTTGCTTTTTGTTTAGAGCTGCCATGGTAACTTGCTAGAACAAAAGGTTAAATGTAACACGTCTTAAATCCGATACTAGAAACATAGTTTTTCTTGCTGCTTCGTGGCAGGACCCTTTCTTGCCTTGCTCTTTCCTCCTTCCCTTTTTAAACGTACGAACAAAATGTTTCTAAAGAAGTCTGTAAAATATACATGTATGTTAAACTTTGGAACATTAATATGGAGTTATGGAATTTGCGGCTTGCAGAAAATTAGCATCATGAGATACTGTTTCCATAATCAACACATTTGGCAAATTAAAGTAGAATAATTTTCTCATCAATCTACAAATAATTCGAAAATATCACGACTATTACACCTTCAGATGCCATTGCTGTATTTAAAAACGTTCAAAATCTAGTCGCAGTCTCCCTCAGCGACAGTCACTAACAAAAATGTAGGTAAATTCGAGATATTTTTGTCAGATGGCAACGAAAACTGGAATGGGAACGTTCTTAAAATACCAGAAATGCCTTTTCTTTTCGATGAGCTGACCTAACCTTTATTCCTGGTTCCCCAACAACTATAGACATCCTTCAAAATCTTTTAATTGTAGCTAATTTAAAACCTTGTAACTGGGTGTCGTGTCGCCGCTTGGGAGAGGCCTATGTCCAGCAGTTGATGGCTGCGATAGGCTTAGTTGAAAGAAATAAAGAAAAACAAGTTTAGTTGTCACAGAAACACGACACACAAAACAACATACAAAATATTTAGGGGTAAATGCTTAGGGAGCAAACAACTATTTTAAAGGCGAGAGCGTTTCTTTGAATTCAGAGCGGAGCGAAGGATTCAAGAGTGATTGGAACTTTTATTAACAATATCCACATTACAAATTCAAATCAATTTTAGTCCCTAGGGATTAAAGAACTATTTTGGTCCCTGTTCACGAATAATAAAGTAGCTCTTTCTGAATAGATGTGATCAAAAAAATATTTACTCGAGTAATGCAGTAACAGAAAAATAAAACAAGACAGATCTACATATAATCCCGAGCAGAAAACAGAAATATTCAACAGCTGCTGGCATGACATGACATGACTGTGACAAGAAGGCTTCGACTCAGCATAATGAACAGTTGAGTGAACCTTCTCTCACTTCTCTGTCGCATGTTATCTCTGTGTAACGTCTCCCTGTTTCCTGGAACTGTGTCTGCAGCAGCTGATTAACTGCATAAAGCTCCGTGTATATAATCTATATTATTTAAAAGCTTCTAGTGCTAAGCGCAACCCTTTTGCCAGAGAAGTTTCTGTAAGAGACCAATCTGTGATTGCTTAGTTTTAGCTTTATCATTTAGTTTGATTAGCTTGGTACTTTCAAGATTACAGATTACCCCTCGTTGAGAGGTGAAACACGTGTCGATTTCTTATAGGATTTTTTATAAACGAAATAAATAAAATAAAATAATCTTTAATTCGGATAACCAACATCCATTATGGGTTAGTAAACAAAAAGAGATAACTTATATCTATGTTAGTAAACTTATTATCTATTTCGAAACAAGGCTGTTGTTCGATATGCATCTTCGAACAACATCACCTAATAAAGGAGAATCGTACCTCCACGCTATGGTCTTCAGGATGGAGTTGGAGCTTTCCCGCACTCTGCAGAGCAAAGAGGCAGATTTCCGTCTGACGATGGCGTGGAAGCCATCGACGTGCGCTTGTGCGAACATACCTGATGCACTGCAGAAACGGGGCAGCCCCATCAACATCCTGAACCCGTTATATTGGACCCGTAGAGCGCTGATAGCCCGCTGAGTATGGTCCACAGGACTCTTTAGGAATAGTTAAGCGGAATAGTTTACTAAATATATCCACGTCTATTGTATTTTATGATGGATTTCGGCAAGGTCATACTTGAATCAATTATCCATCTAAATATCTCTCTTGCTTTCTCAGACGAACTCTTATGTGATGAAAAGATATAGACATAGTTTCTGCAGACCATTCACTTTTCCTTATTCGTCTATCATCACGACACCCTTGGGATGACACAGAGTTTCCTCTTGGAAAAACAGGGGACTTAGAAAACAATAAAGAATTCAAGATCCATTGATTAGCTTTGATCTATTGCAGTAGTCTTTATAAGCATTTTTATAGCTTTTCTACCGTGACTGCAAAACTTTAAATCAATCATTTCGTTATAGACAGTGCCGTTTTCGAAGATGGTGGCATAATTAAATTCGTTTAAGGAAGTTAAAGACTAGTTAAAAACGTATAAAATGTTAAATTAGGATCCTAAGAGTTAAAACTAAATGATGATAAATGATTTCGATTTTTTATAGTTGTTTTATGAGTTCATTGGTTCTTTTAAAAGAAAAAAATGGCTATGGTAATAACTTTAAGTTTTTGTTTTCATCTCAACACAACCGGACACAGTTTGAAAATATCTCGGCAACGTGACACTTTTAGGGCAACACATTTGGATTTTTTTTATTTGTTTAAGTGTCCTCTACCCATATGACAGTTTCATCGTTCGCCGTAACTTTGAAGAAAAATCTGGTAATGGACGACCACGCCAGCTTCAGTAGAAAAATATTCAAACCACTTTAAAATCCAAATCTTTACTATTTATTATTTATATATTTTTTTTATATCAATAAAAAATATATAATTAATAGTACAAGTAGTAGTAGTAGTGAGTTTGTTGTTACGCTTTCACGCTAAAACGGCTGAACAGATTTGGATTAAATTTGGCACGTGTTTAGAGGGTAGATATAGGATACTTTTTATCTCATGCGTTTTTTGTTTTCCTTAGTTTGGTGATATGCCTCCAACCACTTTAGTAATGAATCTATTATTATCGAAGATACGTATTTAGTTTGAAAACAAAGTTTGAGGATAAAAACAGTGGGCTTTTACGACATACGATAATCTCAATGTTGAAGTCCATTGAGATTATATAGCTCATAAATGTACCATCTAAGCGTGACAGGAGGTGTGATATAATTAAAGACCAATTTCACACTTCGGTGACTGGTTAATTAATAAGATGGTGGTCCGTGGCCAAACTAACGACATAGATAATTGCCATCATCTTTATTATGTAGCTTATTTACGTGCGTCATACTGATTTGAATATCAAAGTTTTTATATTCTTTACCTTATGTCAAAGATCCTCCTTCCTTAATAGTCTGGTCATGTATCTTGATACCCCGATTTCAAGTTTAAACTATCAGTCTTAGCAGAAGAACTGGTAATATATGTAGTTAATGGCAGACAACAACATTAATTATGATGTATGCTGTAATTGGTGGTGGTGGTGTTAGTGGCTGTGATGGTGGTGATGCTCGAATCTTGATGATAAACTATGCCCCCTTTATAAACATTGATGATTCCAGAAGACTAGCTGTTTCTCAGTCCAGAAGACCACATTTGGTCTCAGCTGATCATTGAGATATACTGAGTGATGATTTAGACACCTATATCCGTCAAGGGGGTGATTCTAACCGTCATACTATTAGACGGATGCAGCTGACTTAACCGCCACCCTGCATATCAATGGTGCTGGTTTTCACCTATTGTGTCTGCTCCGTAGACAGTGAACCTGTAAAATGAAAATATCTATTATGTTTCATCAATCAGCTTCCACCATAACAAAAAAAAAGAAATTGCCGCATATCTTCACGACTCCTCCAAGACATTACAGCGCACACATTAAAAAGGCAGTTGAATTTGAATCAGCCCCACTTTATGACCATTTCGCTATGCACTGCCGCAGCCCGCACTTAATTCCCGTTTTAATTAACAATAAAATGAGATTAGCGATGCTACCTTTAAAGATATCAATCAGGATTGATTGGAATTCAAATTGTTAAGGTTTATTGAATCTTTAATTAAATTGGCTAAGTGCGGTAAATGCAACGGGCGAGGTCTTGTTCTGTGCAGTGGTGGACAGTAGATGGCAGAGCAGTGTTAATTTAACTAGAATCGTATCATCGATCAGAGGTTTAATAAAAAAAAAAACATGGGCTGTAAAATAGATAATTACGGTAATCGTAACATTTCCACTTAGAAGTCATATTATCACTATCAGTTTGTCTAAAACTAGTTAGAACTGGTTAGGACTACAAAGAACCGAACCTAATGCTGCGGCCGCATCTGCGTGTACCGTAACGAAACAATGCGTGCCGAAGCTTCGCATGTTTTGCTCGTTAAAAAGTTATCGCGCTAATCCGGTGGTCACATTAGCGGCTTAATAATTTTAACAAATGATCGTGCAATATAGATGGCTTTCCATTATTTCGACGGAGCGTCTACGTAGTCCGGAGGCAACAGTCGAAATGAACAACGGTAGTCCGACTACGCGCTACGCTAATTAGCGCGCTGAAACCTTTTGATGAACCATCGCGACGATAGTCGATAATGGTTGGTCACATCTCCGTGTATCGTATCACTGTACGAAGCTTCGTCACGATAGACGCAGATGCGGCCGCAGCATTATAAGGCTAGGTAGAATTATAAAAATTGAAAATCAAAGGGACAATGCAATTTATAATCACTCTTCTTTTGCTTCTCGTGACCATTAAGTAGCATATTTATAATCCTTTAGAAGCCTAACAACAAATTATTTTCATGATACAAGAATAATTGTGTTGTCTTTACAATAACTTACCACGATTCTAATCCACAACCACGAGAAATTCTCCTTAAAAATACAATACATACCTCCATACTCCAAGATAGGGCTCTTTCCCCCGAGAATATGAGATATTGATTGGACTTTTCCCGCTGTTTTCAATACTTTATTATCCCTTCCCTGTAGGCTGTATACATCTATTGTTTTTGCCGAGATTGAGCCTCTATCGATAATAAACTTTTTTGTTTTTCTCTTATATTTTCGACAAGTACACTCCATTTGAAATGGAGATGTGTATAGTGAAGTATTGGTGCTTTGGGATCGTAATTTGGCACCGTGTTTTGTTTTTTTTTTCCTTTTGTTATATTGTATTGTTATGGTGACCAATTCTGATGGAGGATGGTGATTGTAGTTAGTTGTGTTTTTGGCTGATTCCTTTGGTAAGAACGGAACGTAAGTTTTGCTTCAATATCGATAAAAATCACCGGTTTCTTCTTCATCAGATATCCTATTAACTTTTACTTATTTAATAAGTCTCAATGATATTCAACACGTTTGAAGACGGATTATTCATTGCAGGTCGTATGATTTACCAGCTTTACCCGCGACAGCCTGATTTCTGAAAAATTTGCATACCTAATAGTTCTCATAACTCTACAGTAGCGTAACTACTTCAAGTAGTCTATGCAATATTAATCTCCGAGTTATCTACAACTGAAACAACGTAGACACTTTAAAATATCCGAAGCAGCCAGAAAATAACTCTCCCAGACTCCCCCATATCTCACGCCAAATCCACTACTAAAATATTTAGGGTTGTACAAAACCCCAATTAGTAATCACGTTCGTGAATACTAGACGTATTATGTGGAGCAGCAATGGTGGCATATTCCGGAGTCAGGAGATGTAAATTAAAAACCAATGTCTTTATTTTACAATCTTCCTACCTGATCCGATAGATGCGAGGAGCACAGAAGCGGCCGCTGTGCATGGCGATGGTTGCATGGCTTACTTTATATGTCCAGCAGTGGACGTGTTCCGTACAATTTATTTACTTAAATTAATGATATAAAAGCCGCTTCATAATTGCCTTACTATCACAACAGACACAATAACACTCCTACAACTCACGCAACATCAAAAACACGTGAGACATGCTACTAAAACATTTAGGGTTGTACAAAACCTCAATTAGTAATCACATTTGTGAATGCTAAAAGTATTGAGTGGAGCGGCGATGATGGCACGTTCCGGAGCTAGGAGCCAGATGGCGATGTAAATGGAAAATTAATGTCTTTCATTTACAAGCTTCTTACTGAATCCGATAGATACGAGGAACATAGAAGCGGTCGCTGTGGCAAGATGCTTAGGGGAGCCATTATATGTCCAGCAATGAACGTCTTTCGGCAGAATTATTTAAATGGAAAAGCTGCTTCATAAGTGCCTTCCTATCTCATCAGACGGAAAATAACACTCCTACAACTCACGCGAACAACAAGAACCCGAGAGATACGCTACTAAAATATTTAGGGTTGTACAAAACCCCAATTAGTAATCACATTCGTGAATACTGGTGAATGCTAGACGTTTTGTGGAGTGGCGATGATGGCACATAGGTGGCATTCCTGAGGGGCAGGTAGCGGGTAGCGACAATAATAACAATTAGCAGTGTAGGGTTGTGCGCTAATTTCGTGGTCTAATGACCGACATACCGGAGTCAGGGTGTTAGGGACGGATCTGGGGAAGGGATTTTTTTGGATGGTGTTAGAAAATAAATAAAGTGTTTCGGTAGACATATAAGGGATGCTTTAGTTAGAAAGAAGGGAGGATAGGCATGTAGAAAAAAAATAATCAAATAAAATATTTGGCTCATCTTCTCTTCTAATACAGTGAAATTTAACCTTCATGATGTATATTAAGTTAGATACGGTTAGTAAGGTGAAATAGCGAATAAGGTAATTTAACCTAAATATACGATTATTTGCCACCAATAATATAGAAAATAGTAGGTATAGCAATTCCAATATTCAGGATTATGCTCTCGAAACAATTGATCGATTTTTATGAAGCAGAAATTTCTACGAAAAATATGAAATAATTACAAGTACCTTTTATTTTTGTTTATTTTTAACTATTAGTATTTTTCCTTTATTCTAGAGTCTATATGGCACAATGGATAAAATATGTGCCTGTGATTCTGCGAATGACAGAAAAAATGGAGTGTGAGTTTATTTTTCCGCGTAAGTCGAAATTGAAAGTTTTACTTGGGTTTGCAAGCTATATGTGGCAATTTATCATGCTATGTGAAGGTTATGAAATAAATAAAATAAATCTTACAAAATATTAACACCTACATATCACCGGATATGGTACAAATCCCATGGAATAAAGGGCCAACCTACTGCTATAAATCGGTAACGAAGCCAGGTCCTAGGTTATACATTTTGCCCGACCTGGAACTCTAAGCCCCACAAAGATAGGAATATCTTACGGACTATTTTGCTACCCGAATAAGCAATGCCTGAAAAATACACATTCTATATTATTGTTTAGTTGTCGCATGCGCAACTGTTGAGCGTGAGGCTTAGAGTACCAGGCCGGACAGTGTTAATGGGTTTCCCTTAAATATTTTTTTAGGAGAAGCCTTTTTTTGGGTGGGAAATTATCAAATAACTTCTCCCGCTCTAGGTGGAGCGGGAGAAGTTAATTAGGAAACCCACTCGTGTTCCTTCAAATACCATGTGGCCAGGGGCCTCGGTATCCCTTTCGGACTTTTCTGCAACCCCGGCAGGCATCGGCCCTAGCGGACCCCGTCAGTTTTGCTGATATCTCTTTGAGGCGCGCGTGGTACACAACGCGCCGTCGACCCGGTCCTGGTCCTTACCGGACGGCGAGCTACCCATTACTCACCGTCCGCAAGCCCGCGGTGTTCGGGAATCGGCCTGCGACTCCTGACGCGCAGGGCGTCTCCTGCGGCGATTAGGCACGTGAGTGCGCGAACTTTACCTCACCCTCACGCATTCTGCCTCCTCCTTCGCGAGCATTACTGCTCTTAGAAGAGGCCTGGGAACTAGATTCGTGACCGGTTTATAGCAGTAGCATAATCAGCCTATAATGTTCCCACTGGTGGGACTCAAACCTCTCTATGAGGAGTGGGCCATAATCAACCAAAAGTACGGATTGGTGGAAGTCACATGTCTTCGAGTTTTTGGTTCTAGGGCATGCCGGGTTCCTCACAATGTTTTCCTTCACCGTTTTGAGAGCAGTGGTGATGAAATTAAATACACAAAGTAAATCGCCTGCCGGGGTTCGAACTCACGACCTACAAATCGTAAGTCGGGGCCGACACTATTGGGCTAGCGCTGCTTAGAGCAGTAGGCTTGCCCTTTATTGCATGGAACTTGTAACAGAACTGGTGAAATCAAGGTGGCACTAACTTAGTTATGCGTGCACAACAAAGCTATGTTTAAGCTATACAAACACAACCTTCCAAGTTAACCAAGGTTTCAAATATCATTTTGCCAATAATTGTAACTCTGCTTACCGTTAGGATCATAAGCAACTTGATGCTCAAATAGTCGCATGCAATGTAGCGGTATGAAATACCTGAGCATGACTACAAGTTATAACATTGGTTACTTGAAGTTATAGATTGTAACTTAAGGTTTGAACATCGTGTTGTTGCTGTAAATCGTTGGTAGCAAGTTGCTGTTAGTATTCCAAAGTGTTTGTTATTTTTCATGTTCTCTAATATAAACTTTTTTTAAGCTTTTGAATAGTTAAGGAGTCGGTCAATCAGAAAGAAGAAGCTAGTTGCCCATTCCAAGTCTATGTCTATGGACACTCTTACATATACAGTCTACTACTCTATGGACACTCTTTTAAATCAAGATCAAATTATTCTTTCTTCCATAATGTCCAGTAGTAAAAGTTGATAAATGATTTTATTTATACGTAAGTACGTTTGTACTTGAAAAACACTTTTACACGTCAATCTTATTTAAAAAAAACTAGATGAGTTCGGCGTTTTCCTATCTGACTACTCTGAGAAGAAAGGTCGCAACAAACTCAGAGGTCAAAGTCTCTTCTAAAGTCCAGACATAATCTTGGTCAGATCTTGTGAAGTCCATGTAGATTGATGTCTTTACTGGTCTTTTGAGGAAAGAACCACACAGATTGAGTGGACCTGTCCGGTTAGTGCACGCATTTGTCAGTAATCTTGCAGCCCAACTTAGAACCAGTTGATTAGTTGCCATTTTCGAAAGCGCTCGTTTATACCTGATTTAGCAATTTAGTGCCAGCCTTACTGTATTTTTTATCTTCAACGTATCGCCAAGCTCGATGAAAGACAGTAGTAGGTATGTAATTGAATGCGTTTATGCTTACATTGACAATCAACATCAACTAAAAGAACTCCTTCTTTTCGTGTGGTTAGTAACTAACCTAGTGTCAGAGTTTTACAGCCGCTCATGGGCCTCTAACTTGACTTCACATGCCGCCGAGAAATATCTCTCAGGCATGACGGTTTCCTCACGATGTTTTCCTTCACCATTACGGTGTTTTCGTTCAACTGCAAGATTAACCCAATAGAATTAACATAAGTACTCAATTACATTTCCCTAGCCACGTTAGCTATCGCATACGGGCTCCCAGCTATGATTCCGCTGTTTAGCCCAACCGAATCAACACATTACGAACCAATATCATTGACCTATTTACATGTTTGTGATAGTCATTGATTGAATGCATGGTCTGTGGGTGTAATCGAGCGTGGATGTAAGTTATGTTGAAGTTGGTGGGTTGCCTGAGATTTCTGAACGTTGTTTTTGAGGCTTATTGGTTGATTCGCACGAATTTACTCACCCGAAACGGGCGAATCGACGCTTTTGATACGGAATCTGGAATATCGTGTGATTTTGTAGAAGTCGTTGTCTAGGAACTGCAGTATTTGAGTTATGGTGGAGTTGAAGCCAACACAACGCATACAAAAAATTATTCATATAAATACAATAAAAAACAGACCATCCATATAGTGTTAGTTTGAACTTAGCCTATGTTAGTAAACTCAGTAACTTAAAAATACAATAATTATAAATTAATTGGCTACATGAACATGTGCACATACATATCTGCCAGCCCAGAGCCTGATAAATGGTCCATCAACCTTGACCGCCAGTGTAGCTTAAATACAGTTAGAGCTACCCCTGAATCGCCACAACATCGATGCACACCGTTTACTCATGATGACATGAAAGTCATTTATTCGCAAACATGCCCTATACACTGCAAAACCGAGGCAATATCTTCAGCGTATTATCATACTGCACGCGCAGAGCGTTGTAAGCCTTCTGCGTATACCTAACCCACAAGCTGCAAGAGTAAAACGAGTAGCAGTAGGCTCTGAAGAGCGACGGTTTAACTCGTCAGTGCACCGCGCAAACCTGCGGGCAAGCACATTGCATCGGGCTGCCAACGCCCTGCGTTCCTTAACTATAATCCTGGTAATCTGTGAGAGAACCCGTGACCACATGACCGAGGTATTTAAATTGAGTGACAACTTTTAATGATGTTTCTTGTAACTTCACTGCAGGTATATTCGAGGGTGTATTATTATGTACTTTAAAAACCTTTAAAATTATGTTACCTAACTACCAGCGTAATTGACCAAAACAGATTCATCTTACGTTTTAAGTCATATAACTTTTATTACAATATGAAACGTAGTTGTGCAATTTATCTTTCGTCTGATAACCTCAAAATAATATATCATATTTCGAGTGATATCTTCGTTCGCCATAGTAAGAATTCTACCAAATTCATCGGTTTTAACAATATCAAATAGTTTCAGTCTATTTTTAAAGAAAATTCATCAATCTATATAATAAAACGTATAAATCGTGTCACTATGGAATGATAAATGATGTGTGAGTGATGTCTTTGAGAAAAAAAAATAGGTTTATCTCACGATTCACAACAGTTTTTGTAGATAAAAAGGTATTTTTTACGTCAAAAGACTGAGTAAGCGTTTAAAGAATCGTAGTGATGATTCGACTCAAATTTATTGAATAAAATAATTGGAGAAAAGGTGTTCTGTTCGCCTAAGTGAAGGCTTTTACGTAGGTGAGTAGATGTTCCAATAAATTATATTTATCGGCACTGACAAATTTTGGAGACTGTAGAATTCATTAATTTTGTTAGTGTCTTGGAACAAATCTGTCACATTTCATTGATATACTTAATAAAAAGTAATTTATAATAAAGAAGTTTCATTAGCGTGTAAACAGCCTTGGTTCTCAACACTTTGAAGGACACTAAACGCCTATAGGCGTAATATCAATAAATAATAACTAGAAGTTTGTCTCGTTCAGTGTCCTTCAACCGATTAAAATTTTTAATTCATGATATTTAACCATATAAATATATACTAAAGTTCAGGAGCTATTTAGAATTTATAGCAGTTAAAACACACGCTCACACAAAAAATAAAATACGAACGAAAAACAAAATTTACTATATTAAATTAATTTCGCATCCCAATCTCAAGCCCGGCCCTGCTAATCATCGCACTGGGCCGCCGTTCTCGCACACACGTTTAATTAATTTTAAATTTACATGTAAGGGTTGGAAAAGATACAACATTCAAGTTTCGGAGCCGGAGTGGCTCGTGGCTCGTTATTTAATTACTCACATTTACATCAAGTATGCCTCTAGATCTGATTTTGATTACACAGGTAATTTTGGAAGGATTAGGATTGGAGATGTTACACATACATTTTAATTATTTTTTTCTGGTTTTTCTAGGGTTCCGTAGTAAACAAAGGAAGCCTTATAGTTTCGCTATGTCCGTCTGTTTATCTGTCTGTCCGCGGCTTAGCTCATAGACGGTTACTACTAGAAAGCTGTAATGTGGCATGGGTATATATATTAATCACGCCGACAAAGTAGTAAAATAAAATTATGAAAAATACTTTTTTTTTTTTTTTTTTCTCATCTATCCCATAGTGTGGGTTGTTGTTAGAAAGGTCGTTCAAAAATATTACAAGTTTGTGAAAACCATTCTTGGATTCAGGGATCCGATTTTGAAATATTAATCTTTAAAGTGCAAATTTTTGTTAGAGTCAAGTGTCCCCCATTTGCGATTGCAAAAACATGTTCTCCCATACGTTCCGTATAGGAAAATGTTTTTCAACTACAACTTAAGTTTGTTCTGGGGATAAATTCATCCCAACTACGGAACCCTTTATTGTGCGTGGTCCGACGCGCACTTGCCCGGTTTTTTTAATATGGTTTTGAGTTTATTTTATGAACCTGAATGTTCTGGTAAGAACTAAGAAATATGGGACGGTATATTTTCGTGTAAAATATTATTATAAACTAGCTTCTACCCGCAACTTCTTCGCCCGCGTGGATGTCGGAAATTATCCCACGGGAACGTACTACCAGAATGTAAAGCCATATCCTATGTGTTAATCCAGATTATAAACTGTGTGCTAAATTTTATGCAAATTCATTTAGCCGTTTTTGCGTAATTGAGTATCTAACTAACATCCAAATTGTGGCATAGTAAAATTATTCTAGGTGCACCATCTTCAAATATTAGTACATTATTGCAAAGGCCGTGAAATAGACAATTGCAGGTCGAGCATGAGAAGGCCGAGCCGTAGGCGAGGACTTCACTAATACGAGACAGGCAACTGCCATTTCCGCCGAGGCATATATAGTGCTTTTCTCAAAAGAATACAGGGAAATAAAACATACTTTTTATTATGTATGTAAATAATAAATCAAGACGAATTTTCAGCTTTGCCGCCAATTTTCTATTTATCATCTGTGCCGAAAGGCAAACGCATTTATGGCTGTACAGTCACGTGAACGCAATTTGTACTAAGCAAAGAGACTTACTTTGGTATAACAAGAATGATGAAAGAGATCCAATCAAAGAGTATTTAATAACCCCAGGACGCCGTTTCATACAATATTGCTGGAGCGTTGTAATGTTCCAAATTCAAAAACCGCTCCTGCAATGGATTTGATTTTCTTTGACCGTAAATTCGATACTTCGCGAGTTCTTTTTTCGAAAATAATGACAATATTTCCATGCATGTTTGAGAGAAATTATTTAACTAATGTACGTACTGTAAAAACTATTGTAAAACATTTTAAAGGAGTAACGGTGGAGTTTCTTGCCCATTCTTCTCCATACGAAAACTATCTTTTGGAAGGGGCGACCAGAATCAATAATATTATTTTGTAAATTTTGACGTTCAAAAGTGCCACACTTGGGCCTATTTGAAACAAATGATTTGACTTTGACTTTGACATGCAAACTTCCACATTTATAATATTAGTAAAATGTTTTATCTACATTTACTGCTGATTGTAATGGAAGCTGATTCCGTTATGATGGGAAAATGCCTGTGCCTTACTGCAGTGGACTTTAATTTCTGTTGCTACTGATATTAGTCATGCAAATAATTATGATTACATAGTATAAAAAAGTAACTTTTCGTGTCTGTCAGTCTGTCTGTGTGACCGCTAAGTCCTTCTAAACTACACAAAGAATTTTGATGATGTTTTAATCATAATTTAGAGAATTTATTCCGGAAGGTTTAATATCTTCATAATCATCTGCCTAGCTTTTTACCAACTATGTTGTGGTCAGCTTCCAGTCTAACCCGATGCAGCTGAATACCAGTGCTTTACATGGAGCGACTGCCTATCTGACCTCCACAACCCATTTAATGGGTTTTCTTTGTTCGTCGAGTTGAGCTCCTTAAGTTCTGAGTTGAGCTCCACCATTACTGACAAATGCTTGCACTGACTGGACAGGTCCACTCAAATCTGTGTGGTTCTTTCCTCAAAAGACCATTTCAGACACTAATCTACATGGTCCTCATATGGCCTGACCAAGATTATGTCTGGACTTTAAAAGAGACTGTGATCTCTGATTTTGTTTCGGCCTTTCTTCTCAGAGTAGTAAGATAGGAAACGCCGAACTCAGCTAGCTTATTTTTTTTTTAATATGACGTGTAAAAGTGATTCCGATATCCTATTTACAGAATAAACAATTTCATTTCATTTTAATACGATACCCCTTGTAAAGACTGGTCGTCTGACTTTCGGGCTTCAGACGACCCGTAACGACTGACAAAGATCCACAAATGACAGCCGGCACCAACGGCTTAACATGGTTTCCAAGGCACGGAGGGTTCTTGGTTTGTAAAAATGGTCACCCACCCACGGACCAACCGCGGCAAGCATAGCTCAAACTAATCGATCGAACCGTGCGGCTGTTATCATTACTTAGCCACAAGCTCCTCCGATAATACATGCATTAATACATCATATAAAACGAATTGTATAAAAAGTCTCAATGTTTTGACAAGTCGAAAAAAACGTGTGAAGCAGGGGCGGGTGACTAGTTATAGCATAAAAAGGATGAACTGTATCTTACCAAACAGTGTAGTTCAAATATCAAACAGTGCTTGCAGGTTTCCAGGGTGTGGCTAAACTTGTACCCATAATATGCGCAAGTTATGCTCATAAACTTCCAAAACTGGGTCTATGAACCGCACACGAGTGTAGGTAATCTATTAGATACCATCTCTGAAGCTCATAACCACTTGAAAACAAAATCCCGTGCACACGATGACCACATCTGTTACCGCCCCGGTTCTATAGCGGCCGAGTGCTGCAAGCCAGAATAGTCCTTAAGGTGGTTATTGCTTTCCGCGATGGTACCTAAAGATACATTGTATACAAGGTCAAATTAAATTATCAAGCGAAACTCCGCAGATGGGTATCGATATCGAAATTGAAGAAAACAAAAAAAAAACTATTTTACTCAACTAATAGTTCAAGTTGCAACAAGAAAAGTGTATTATATTTCACATAAACCGACATGGCCATTTATGAAACGTCAGAAGCTAGGTGCACGGTTACAATTGGTCGTTTCGAATGGAGAAGAGCCGGCAAGAAACACCACGGTTACTCTTTTAAAAATAATTGGCTTTTTTTTCAATATTTTTAAATAACAGTTTTAATAGGTATGGGAGGACAATGTAGGTCTTTCAACAAGTACCAGGTACTTAACAAAATAGAAAATGGCCAACAAATCTACCGGAACCCAAAACATCTTTCGCTAGCAAATTTGACCCTGTATAGGCACAATAAAGGTACCTATTATTGTATGTATGTATGTTGTCTCTGCACATGAGTTCCAAGAAAATGTCCCTCGTTTTCCCTATATTGTTATTTATTAGCTGAATTTCAAACAAAGAAATTACTTTATAATATAAATTAATAATGAAAATGGGTTAGGGAATTTAAGTTCAGATTCAATCATTTCCTGTTAGGATTTGTGAGAACTATCCCTAATCCCTATTGATTATTATTGTGTAAGATTATACGTATTTAGCAAAATGGCAACGTTGTCAATCTAAAAAAAAGGTGACCACGGATACCTTAAGGTATCTAGAATAATATCCTAGCTACAACAACAGTCTGCTTCAGTCCCTGAAGGAAGACAAAAAAAGGAAGTTTTTTTTTTTGTATAAGTTGCATACAAAAAAAAATATGTATGAATTCTTCTTTAAAAAAAAAATCATTCATTTTTTTTACGAGTTTATAACAAACTCGTAAAAGAAAACATCAACGACAAATTCGTAGGGGTCACATATCAAACTTTACTATTCTTTAATTAATCTTCAGTTTTATTTAACTACACGTAAATTTGTACTATAATAAGCAGGGCCGGGCGTCATAAATTAGTGCAAACAACACATAAAAACTGATCACTTTTATTGTTCAAGGGTGTCAAGTACATTGACCCCTAGTCAAAACAAATGACAGTCAAGAAACTCGAGAGTTCAACATTTTGACGTGACAAACACGTGACGATCATAAAATAAAGGATCAACTTGTTTTGGAGAAGATTAATTACTAATAATAGGGGATCAGTGTGTCTACGGCTTAACTTGTTAGTGTGCTGTAAGGGTGTCCCCATGTTTTAAATGTTGGAGATGTAAGTCAGGGATTTGTTGGATTTAGCTAACACCTGTTTTCGTAAAATACAATAGATGATACGATATTACGATATTTAGTAACTTATTCCGCTTAGAAACACGTGTTTCACCTCTCAACGAGGCATCCTCAGGATGACGATTGACTTGTCGCGAACCGCGACAATACGCTATAATGGATTTCCGCAAGATCACGCCTGAGTCAATTAACTATCTGGTTTCGTATTAAAGCATATTCGTTTATTTGTTGTATCGTTACCCGAACAGCATTTCAACATCCCCTGAATATTAATTCCTGAATTTTGGCTATAAAAATCATGGCAGGGAAATATCGTGAAGGATATTTGCCAGGACAACGCCATTTTATTTGAACTGCCATTGCTCTCGGGGTCGCAAGCGCATCTGCTGAGCGTGGGGCAGGACCCCACGCTCAACAGATGCGCTTCAATTTCCGGGTCAGGCAAAGTGTTATTGAGTTTTTCCATTAGGAAGTTCTAAGTAACAGCCCGGAGTTTGAAAGTCGGCGGTGCGATACCCCCGTGCCTCGGAAAGCATGTTAAGCTATTGGCCCTGCGCCTGATCCCGCACCGAAGGCTGGTCTCCACTGAGATTGGTCGCAAATTCGGTCTGGAAGACAATATTATTATGATGCGATAGACGTAATTAAGAACCCAGACCCTTCACAGTAACTTATAGTTAGTTGAGCATTAATTGAGTATACAAAATAAAAATAATCAACACTTAAAAGTGCAATAATAAAAAAAGAGTGAACCGAAACAAACAAAAAAACAACCGGCCAAGTGCGTGTCGGACTACGCACAATGAAGGGTTCCGTAGTTGGGATGAATTTATCCGAAATACAAACTTAACATTGTAGTTGAAATACATGTTCTACCATACATTCCAAGTGCAAATATAAGTTTTTACGCACAATATTGATAGATTTACTATGTTATTTTATGACCATAGACTTCTTATAGGTTTTCTTGTAATCCATGAGTGAAGAACCATTCTCTGTATTTATTCAAAATTTTAAGCCCGGTAGTTTCGGAGATAAGGGGGGTATGGTCAATTTTCATCTATTTTCTTAAATATAATTACATGTATTTATTTTAATATTATAAAAAAAGCCCTCATTTGATATTCATTTGAAAGTTTTTTTTTTTTAATTTTCTTATTTGCCCCCCAAAAGTTCAAAATTCATTTATTTACGTTACACGTCCGTGTTTGGGTCACAGAAATACATATGTGTACCAAATCTCAACTTAATTGGTCCATTAGATTCGGAGCAAATTGACTGTGACAGACGGACAAACAGGCGAGTGATCCTTAAGGGTTCCGTTTTTTCCTTTTGAGGTACGGAACACTAAAAATCTATTGTCATAAAACCGATGATAACGAAAAACCGTTCTGAGTAAATAACATCCTCTTAAAATAAATTCTATTTAAAGACAATTGTGACAATAACAAGAACAGAGTTATAAAATAACTGAACAGGGGTAACGCATTACGGCCGTACTTAATTAGGGACGGGCGAATTAAATTACCAATTTTATAGTTCAATATAATTTTATGAGGCAATGCATACGATTCATTAGTCGTTATTAAGATTGCATTTTATAATACTTACTGAAACATGAGTTTTATTTAATCAGTTAATTGTGGAATTGAACCGAAATTAACGGAATGATTTTTTTAATTAGTTCATTAACGTGTTTATTTAACAAAATTTTAAGTGTTCCGTGTCTGTAAATTAGTTCTTCAATGTATATAATTAATCTGTAAAGTTTGAGTGGGATTTAATAGGAGTCGATTTAGACCACTATCAAGCAAAACTTTTAGGGAATTATACCGTTACGTGACTTGGTAATTAGTAATTAAAACAGTAGAAAAGAATCTAAGCAATATATAATTATCAGGACCTGTAAAAAAGATAAGAAATAGGTACCTCTACCTTGGTATCTTCTAATGTCACCGCCATTAAGAAGGTGTACTATTTTAACACCAGACTAATTTCTCTTTTTCTAAAGACCATATCGTTATTTTTTTTCGATTTCAAACATAATACAACTTTGTCTGTAAGATTGACAACGTAACCAAAGATCCCATGAGGTATTACAGACGTCTCGGGGATGTAACCAATTTCCATTCACCGCGCGTATTGGTAAACTGCTGGACTCCGAAGTCGAGCCACCATGGTAAAGGGTCCATAACTTTTTAAATGGCTGTGAATTCAAATTTGGAACACTGATACACTAAAATAACGGCCAGTATGTTGGCTTCAAAACTACATTAAAACTTTTTCTTTGACACAATCATTATTTTGATGTTTGAGGTTTATACGCACTTAAGAGAGAAAAGGCCCGATGGCTCGATTTAGGAGTCCGGGAATAAAAAAAGAGCCCTCATTTAATAGACTATCCCGCTCCCTTTGCGTAACATACTTTCTTTCACAATCCCAAAAGACTTTAAAAAAAATCGTAATATGTTGGAAAAACTCGTCTGCTCCACAAAGTAAATAACGCAATGAATGTTGTTAAATTACCATAATGAAAAAGGCATTGCAATTGTAAGTGTGTTATGTAATTACCCTGTCGGTCTACAAAACAAGCTTTTTTTTTTGACGTGGTTTAAAAACCATTGAGCCAATTTTTGTACCTAACGAGAACGAAACAGTAATTAAAATACTTACTACTTAATTTCAACTCTTTATTAGTGGCTTTTGTGCACAACTTAATTATTCAGATTTATTACAGTTGTAATAGCAATCTTGTAATTGCGTTTAATTAAAATAAGTTTTTATTTTTATTAATTTATATAGATTCTGTTCTATTTCGTAAATGTGAGAACGCTCTAGGCTTAGTGGACTATAGATTTGTTGACCATTTTCTATTTTCTTAAGTACCTGGTACTTATTGAAAGACCTACACTGTCCTCCCGTGGAGTTTCTTGCCGGCTCTTCTCCATAGGAAGCGACCAATTGGAACCGTGCACCTACCTTCTGACATTTCATAAGTGCCCATGTAGGTTTAAGTGAAATAAAAATATTTTGAATTTTTGAATTGTTCTACAAAACATTATCCATGTACAGAACCGACAGCTTAGTCCGATAATAAGTCGTCAGTTGTTTATTAAGAAATTAGAACCGTTGTGAGAACAAAGTTCGAAATTCAAAAATGGCTCTATGGTTTAAACCTAGATCTGAAGATATACTTACCTTTTTTTTTTATTAAGACGGTCCATGTTTGCAATGGACCGATGAATGCCTACTACATATAAATCACTGAACTTATTTGTAGTTATAATTTAATCCTGTTATTTTTATGTAGTGCCAAATGTGTCATATACATATTTTTTTAAATTAGTTGTGTTGTGTAAATTAAAGATTGATTTACTTTAAATAATTTCAACTTTTGTTAGAAATAACTGCTTTTAAGCCTTACTATATTTTTAAATCATCAAAATATACCAGTTTTATATACACATTGACAGTGTTGAAAATTATATTCAAAATGACATGATTACTTTGTAAAGTAATATATTATTTGAATTAATTATAGTGAATGTGAGGACTATGTGGATATCATTATTATTTTCATTTCTCAGCTAGTTTTAATGATGGTCTGGCAGTTTGAGTAGTTTATGCGGCCTACCCAAATGTCCTTTCTTTGGTATTGTTCGTCGAGTTGAGCTCCTTAAGTTCTGAGTTGAGCTCCACGATTACTGACAAATGCTTGCACTGACTGGACAGGTCTACTCAAATCTGTGTGGTTCTGTCCTCAAAAGACCATTTCATAGACTAATCTATATGGTCGTCATATGGCGCGACCAAGATTATGTCTGGACTTTAAAAAGAGACTGTGATCTCTGAGTTTGTTTCGGCCTTTCTTCTCAGAGTAGTCAGATATGAAAAGCCGAACTCATCTAGCTTATTTTTAAAATGAAGTTTAAAAGTGATTCTGATATCCTATTTACAAAATAAACAATTTCATTTCATTTCATTTGCATGCCAAAATATGGCGAAATGTGTCATCACACAAGAATATTTTTTTATTTTAAAGCAAATAAGTTACTTTGACTTTTGAGTTTGGCTTTATTTATGCACCAATTTTCAATATCAATCTGCCTAGCTTTATCTCAATTGTTAGGGTCGGCTTCCAGTCTAACCAGATGCAGCTGAATACCAGTATTTTACATTGTGTGGCTGCCTATCTGACCCCTGCAACCCAGTTACTAGGTAACTCAATACCCTTGTCGAGACTGGTTGACAGACTTTGGCTTCTGACTACCCGTAACGACTGCACCACAGTTCAGGCCACCAAAAAACTCGCAAGTTCTAGTAATTCAAGTCCTCGCCCAGAACGAATGGCTACAGTCCTTCAACTCGTAAAGTGCGCACACTACCCAATGAAGTACTATTTAAAGCTAACAGAACTTAATGAGATGGGACCGAGTGTGCGTGACGTGCCCACTTTATTATATCTTTCGGACTGCAGCACAGTTCAAGATGAGATTTGGTTGGCGATCATTTATATTTTAAAGATTGTTGTTTCACAGGTTTGCTGGTAATTTGCTGGAGATTGCGACCTCTGAGTTTGTTTCAGCCTTTCTTCTCAGAGTATTCAAATAGGAAACGCCCACCTGATCTAGCTTATTTTTAATATTTTTTTATAATGACGTGTAAAAGTAATTCCGAGATCGTATTTATAGAATAAAGAATTTCTTTTTATTTCATTTTCCGGTATGCTATAAAACTACATAGTTACAAAGATAATCTTTTTCTTGGGTTCATGATGATTAACAAGGGGCTTGCGAAATTATATATAAAGTTTTAGAGGTTTGAGGAACAGGGAAGAAAGTTCCTCATCCTCCATTGAAAAGGCAGAATTCTCCGACCAAAAGGGTGTGGTGTCTGATGGCTGTTGACGGGCTGTTGTTTATGTTTTAATCTCGCGGAAATCTCTGCTTGCGCCATGTAGAATTTGCGTGACATCACGTGTAATGCGTAGTGGCGTTATAGATGAATCCACAACGTTATTAAAAATTGCTAAACTATGTCAAGTCAAAAAGCTTGAAAGATAACCCTAGAAGTTCTTTTGTTTTTTTGCGTACCTATGTTTCTTTATAGCAAAAAACAGCTTAAAAGAAAAAAAAATCGACGCCTTGTTTTTTTTTACACACTTTATATCACCAGCATAGCTTACACTGTGTAACAATCTTTACCGGCCGGGCACGTAAGCACACGTGGTCACAATATTTACTTCAGGAACGCACTCTGCATATTTGGCTCCATATTATGTCGCTTATTATATAGCTTTCGGTGTGAGGCAGCCGGTGATAGATTAATATGAAGGATTTTATAGCAATTTTAAAGCTGTTTTTCCCTTTTTCGGGATGTTGTGTGAATGCAAAGAGGTTTGTGAATGATAATGTTGATGAGTGATTGTTTTGGGTCAGCAATGATTTTAATGTTGTGTAAGTTGGCTAAGCTATCCGTAGGTCCACCTGATGGGTTATCAAAACGTCCTACACCTGCATCTCCAAAGTTGGTTCTCATTGGTTTCATTATTAACCGATTTCGGCGTAGCAAAAAGGGGGATTATGATTTTGACAGGTTATATGAATTTATGTGGGTATGTATATTCATCCGTAAACTTCTTATCATAATTTGTCGAATCGTTAGAAGCGTCTGGATCGTCCGCTGGTTATAGGCTATGTGACGTTACATGAATATGGCGCCTTCTAGAGGATATAAATCTAAGAACATTTTTTTTTTAATTACGCTATTTTTGGGTATCTAATGAAAGGGCTTAATTAACACATTTCAAATATATATCTATGTTATAGACCCAAAATAATTTAAATAAAAAAAAAGAAATAAAAACGAAAAAGGTATAAACAAGACATCATAGACAGTCAATTAAAAATCCGGAGTCTCACGTAATCTGTTCAATTTATGTCTTAACACGACGTGTGAATCCAGATGTTTAAATATTCCGTCTTTTGGTTTTGTTACTGATTGTAGCCGTATTGGTAAGCGTGTATCTGACCCGGTAGACCGTTTCAGATACACGTTTACCTGTTTTGTCCGTGAATATCGGTCTACATATCAAACTTTCGCCAAGCTATTTATTTTACGTGCACTTACCTCAAGACGCTCGTGGCTAAATATCAACCGCACGGGTCAATCCATCAGGTTAAGCTACGCTTGCCGAAGTTGGTCCGTGGATGGGTGACCATATTTACATAACGAGACTCTTCCGTGCATCGGAAAGCACGTTGAGCCGTTGATCCCAGCTGTCACTCGTGGATCTTTGACAGTCATTACGGGTCGTCAGAAGCCCGAAAGTCTGACAACCAATCTTACCAAGGGGTATCGTAATATCCAGTTACTGGGTTGTGAGGGACAAATAGGCAGTCGCTTCATGTAAAATACTGGCATTCAGCTGCTTCCAGGGATTGACATTTGAATGAATTGGGAAAAGACAAAGCAGATTGATTGAGCTCAAGACGTTAAGTTGAAAGTCTCAAGTGTCTTTAAATTTGGGTTCAACAGTAGTTAGTACTATTCAAACAGAAACATATAAATGCTTGAAAAAAAAAAAGTTCAAAATTCAGAATTCTTTTATTTCACATAGACCTACATGGGCACTTATGAAACTTCAGAAACTAGATGCACGGTTACAATTGGTCGTTTCCTATGGAGAAGAGCCGGCAAGAAACTCCACGGTTACTCTTTTAAAAATAATTGGCTTTTACAATTCTTTCAAATAACAGTGTGACTAGGTATGGGAGGACAGTGTAGGTATTTCAATAAGTACCAGGTACTTAATAAAACAGAAAATGGTCAACAAATCTACAGTCCACTAAGCCTACAGTGTTCTCACATTCACAAAATAGAAAAGAATCTATACAAAAGATATATAAATTAATAAAAATAAAAACCTCTTTTAATTAAAGGCAATTACATTATTGCTATTACATTTATTTATTTACATATTATTGTAGGCATACATAACTTATATCTAATCTCACAAAGATTTCTAACACAATGACTATTTCTGCTTTCCGTAAGGGATTAACTAGAAAGTAATTTCCATTATTTTGTACCTCGCTAGCTATATTGTAATGATATTGAATACATACAAGTGTAATAAGGTTAATCTGTATCTTACAAGCCGATTAGAATTGGATTACAGTCAGTCTGTAGCGACATTTTGTTTGCATTGCAGCTTACTCTATAAAGAGATTAGAAAAAATGTTATTTTACTATTCTGGAGAATTGTTTCATAAATTAAACTAAGTCGGTATAAGGTTCGAAATAACCGGCTGATTTTCCTGGAATCTAGACACCAAAGTAACTATTTGTTAATCACTAAAATCGGTTTCTAAGTTTTGCCCCTTTTTTGTTGGGTGGGAAATTATCAAATAACTTCTCCCGCTCTGGGTGGAGCGAGAGGGTGTGTCAGACTCTTACTGACTAAAACCCACCCGTGTTCCTTCAGGTGCCCTGTTGCCGGGGGCCACGATCACCCTTTCGGTTTTCTTCGCAACCCCGGCAGGCATCGATTAGCTAATAGCCTAGGATTGTAATGTGGATAAAGTATCACCAACTGTGATACTTTACAAAGGAAAAGGAATTTTACAGATTTGAAAGATGAAAATGTTACATAAATCGACCTTATCTGTATAGGAATACGGTGCAAATTTTGGTGCTGATGTCACAGTTGTCGTCTCGAGTCTGCATTTAGTTCATTATTCTGCAGAACACACCCGAAGTAACATTGTGATCACGAAAATGACAAAATGACACCTCACTTTCATGCAAATAAGGCACTAACTTACCGATTTGGTCACCATAAATATGCTGCCTAACTTGAGTCGTCTCCATGTAAAGTATTTGTGAGTGACACGATGTTTAGTGATCAACTCTATTCTAAAGAATTAAAGGCACAAACCTGTCCCATATACTGCGGTACTCGCGTCGTCTCGACCATGTAGGCTGTCTGGGGTTGGTACGCCGCGGTACCATATTGCCCATAAGTACCGTAGTGCTCTACGATTATCGACTCTATTCTGAAGGCAATAAAACACAAACCTGTCCCATATACTGCGGTACTCGCGTCGTCTTGACCATGTAGGCTGTCTGGGGTTGGTACGCCGCGATACCATATTGCCCATAAGTACCGTAGTGCTCTACGATTATCGACTCTATTCTGAAGGCAATAAAACACAAACCTGTCCCATATACTGCGGTACTCGCGTCGTCTTGACCATGTAGGCTGTCTGGGGTTGGTACGCCGCGGTACCATATTGCCCATAAGTACCGTAGTGCTCTACGATTATCGACTCTATTCTGAAGGCAATAAAACACAAACCTGTCCCATATATTGCGGTACTCGCGTCGTCTTGACCATGTAGGCTGTCTGCGGCTGGTACGCCGCGGTACCATATTGCCCATAAGTACCGTAGTGCTCTACGATTATCGACTCTATTCTGAAGGCAATAAAACACAAACCTGTCCTATATATAGCGGTACTCGCGTCGTCTTGACCATGTAGGCTGTCTGGGGTTGGTACGCCGCGGTACCATATTGCCCATAAGTACCGTAGTGCTCTACGATTATCGACTCTATTCTGAAGGCAATAAAACACAAACCTGTCCTATATATAGCGGTACTCGCGTCGTCTTGACCATGTAGGCTGTCTGCGGTTTGTACGCCGCGGTACCATATTGCCCATAAGTACCGTAGTGCTAATCCCGGCAGGCATCGGCCCTAGCGGACCCCGTCAGTTCTGCCCGTAAGTTTTGCACCTGACGAATCAACAATGCATTTTATAAATCCTGAATTTATAAAATGCAATGTTCTCGACTTTACACAATAAGAATTTACTTTAATGTCAATACTGGAAATCTCTAAAAAGGGAAATCTTTGAAAACTTGCATGAGTCTAAGAAAATCAAAAGGAGGATAGAGGTAGATCTTCTAGATAATTATGTTGTAAAACCTGAAAAATACCTTCTTCTTCTTTTCGTGTGGTTAGTGACTAACCTGGTGTCCGAGTTGTTTAGCCGCCTGGTAGCAGTAATGCTATCGGTGCAGAATGCAATATCCCCCGCGCATTAGGCTTAGCGGCCAGTCGCTTTCCTAGCGCCGTGGCAATAACTTGTGTTCTGTATAATTAATGTAGGAAGCGTCATTGTACTTAATATTCATGGTCATCTGAATATTCTGAATAGACTTTATTCCGGACATTGGAATTTTATTGCTACGGCGCTAGGAAAACGACTGGCCGCTACACCTAATGCGCGTGGTATTTTTTTTTTTTTTAGGTTGTGAATCTCGTAGTTGACCTCTGAGATCATGACTACTTAACCGGGCTTTCCTGTGGGTGCCTTAAGCTACTACACTTAAAACCTCCAGCCAGGGGTTATTCAACTATGCTAATTAAAACTAGGTGAACGCTGGCACCCCCTGTGGGGTACGAACCTTGGCTTAGGGCGTCAACCGGAGGGAGGATATCAAGGATGGGACGGGCTGGATCAAAGTTTTGATCATGATTATTAGTCGGGGAATTTAAAGCTACGTGCTCAGCTGCATCAACTGCTGGCACCTCGTTATCGAGCAAGGGTTGGGAGGGAGTATCTTTTACTCGGGGACGCGGTCGCGATCGCAAAGGACCTCGACGGCGAGGTCGGAATGACGGGAGGCGTCTGTTTTTGTACACTGTGCTAGTTTCCCTACTGCTCTGCTGGAGGAGGGTAATGGGGTCATCAGGGTCGGTAAGGTAATGTGCGGGGGACATTGCATTCTGCACCGCTAGCATTACTGCTACCTGTAGTCCCTACACCGCCCATGGGCCATGATAAATACGTATTACGTATACACGTTGTACACCAAGATGGTGGTTCCCCGCTCTATTAGTTATCTATCCTTGGCAACGTAACAGAGGAGAAAGTCTCGTATTTAGAAAAACGTTAGCATTAATTTCAGTCTCAATCTGTAAAAAACCTCTAATTTACCTACATTTTTTTAATGTTTTTGACAATCATTGTCGCTGAGATGACATCAACTTGATTTGAAACGTTATTTATTACGGGAACTGGCCTTCTTCACCATAATTTCACAACAAACGATCAATCTTAATCTTGATCATTTCGAAGGATATTGGTAATCCATTGCTTCTTAAGTTCGAAAAATTTGTCTGCTCAACAACATAAATAACGCAATGAGTGTTGTTGAACTGTCAAAATGAAACGGGTTGTGAATGATCGTGTGTTACGCAATTAGGGTGCTGGTCAATGCAAGATGTCATGCATAAACGTAGCAACTACCAGCTACTTGAAGTCGAGAACTTTTTGTTCCGTTACTATTTCCACAACCCTCCCCCTATTGACGAAACTGCCCGGGGCAATCCCGATAAGCTCAATAACGTTAATGATAACGATAGACTATGTAACTGAATACAATAACAATACAAGCCCCCTGTGTAAACTGAAACCGTCTGACGCGATGAGGCTGTTAAAACAGCGGGGATGGCTTGTTAGAATAATGTTCAGAAAAAAACAAGTGAAAATAAATACCCAAAGGCTCATTTTCATGTTGATTGGGCTCGTAAACGGGGTGCGGGAGATTTCTGTAGTGTATGCCATACGGCCCGTATTTTCATTAATCGATAGGGAACGATTGTGACATACTGAGAACCTGCTCCGCACGTTTGGGAGCTGCTTTGAAGGCTCATTTATTATTGGTCATTGTCATTGGGTGTAAGTCTCCGCACGCTTTTTACCGACCGATGAATTTCATTCGTCGCTACACACGCTACTTGGATTCCTCGCAGACGGTGTACGGACCAGGTTATTGACTTAAGACTTTTATTAATCGTTACGCCTAGGAGTGAGGCGTATTTATCGTAACAGGTAGAAATAACAGATATTTAAAAATAACAATTGTTACTAACAATATAAATATCTGTTACGTAAAATATCAGACCCTCAAAGACTGTTACCGCGGCTGTTACTGTTGTTACTGTTAATTCATTATAAAAATCTCACACAATACATGCTACTACGGCTGTTACTTACATACACATACACAAAGGAAGAAATATTGTAAGGATAACAATTTAAATAGATAAACACCTATTTTTTTTTTTTTTATCAATATTATTTATTTTCTTTATTTACTCCAAAAATATTTTGCGCAATAAAATTGACAGCCAATTCCATCGCAGATTTGTGCCATAGACTATACACTCCTGCGCGCGTCCCTTCGCTTGTCACAATAGATTATATATAATAGTCCATACCGCACAGTGGAACGAATGTATGGAAGCGGTTGGACGTAGACATGTCCGAAAAATAAGAGTAAAATTATGACAAACTAATGATGCCATCTTATTCGATTACTTAATGCCTTCATAAATTGTTGTGATGAATTTCTTCATAACTCCCATATTTCGGGAGTAATTTGAGAAAATGTGAAATTTTACTATGAAAATGAGTGTATTGAGCTCTCTCCCTCCTGATTCCGGGCTTGTTTCAAGTAGCGGTCTCTAATATCGTAATGCTATTACTAAGAGCTATATTTAATACTAAGACACATAGTGCGCCAAATGTGCACTTTCTGGGATAAAAGGAAATGAAAATTTAAAAAAAAAAACGTTTTTTCCCCATTTGTATTTACTTTAAACCGCAGACAGACTTATTAAGAGGTCTATAAATATATTATATATATACAGAAACATATATTAACAAAAATATTCACAAGAACTGATGAGAGTATGACTTTTAAGTAAGTTGATAATAAATTACCTAGTTTCATTAAAAGTACAATAAATAATTAAGACGTAAGCTCTAATTTACTAAGTTACACATTTTAAAACAATAACATCATTTAATTATCTTCGTCATCATCATCATCATCAATTAATTCAAATTCAGAATCGATGTCCGCTAAATCATTTATGTTAACAAATTCGATATCACTTTTCTCAGAATCCGTAAGCTCATAAAATTCCTTAAAAGAAGATTTTTTTACAAACTTATTTCCTTTTGGACGGATACTTGTAACAAGTGGATCAGAAGACAGTAAAAGATTGTGCATAATATCTTCATTGCATGAGATACTGCTATGCTTTCGAGAATGCCCCTCTCTATATTTTCTAAAATCTTTATTTCTAGCCTCAGATGCCTCTTCGGATAGAAAACCAATGGGCACAATTGACATGTTCTGAACTATGTCTGGCCCATGCATTAAAATTTTATGAAGTGAAGAAGGCATATAATACCATGGGTATAACTCCACGTAAAGCTTAGCAGTATCAAAGCAGAACTCTCGGAATTTAGTTACGTTGATCTTCTCTCCTGATGAAATACACTGCAAGATCACACAGATTTTTCTTAAAAGCATAGCATCTATTCCGGTCAGTTCAGCAGATTTAGTGTAGTTTTCAAAAAATCTCCTTGCCGAGTTGCCATTGTTGGTGGATCCACTGCCTTGTTTCACAACATCGAGAAGTAAGCCCGTTTCTCTTCTTACAGCCTCTTGAACTCTTTTCTTCCTGTCATCAACTTGCCTTTTTGCTATATCACCCCTTACTTGCCATGATTTTATGTCTAATTTGTAGGAAATGTGTAATAAGCATTCCATTGAGCGAATCCAAGCGTGAAGGGTGCTTAAGCTATATTTATACATGTCCTCGTTTGCGTGTTTATCTTTGATTAACTCTAAATTATTCATTTCTTTAGGACAAGCCTTGCATATGTCACACACTGAAGCTGCTGTATTGGATATAATGGAATGAATTTTACCATCAATCATTGTCAACAGCAGTTGGTGTTTGACACTAATTCCATCAGTGATGGTGGATGGAGTTAAGGCTTCAATCTCTGCTTCGATTTCAGCCATCTCTCTCTGCACATTTTCTTTGGTTTCCTTTATAAACTTAAACAATATTGGCCGGCAAAATGAAGTGGAAGATGGTCGCTCGTTTTCCCAAATTGTTACACCTTTTGAGACGAGCCGCAGTGGTACAAGACTAATCATAAAATTACTAGCAAGATCGATTTGCTCATCTTCACTCGTCCTTTGATGATAAATGCTTTGGCTAGATGATCCGTCAAAACCCCATTTGCTGGTCAATACGAGCTGTTGATTGGGATCAACAGGGGTTTCTAACGACCTAATAAGTCTTCTTGAGGTTAAATCCATCAAGGCTTGTAATTTGATTTTTGCAGAGCTCTCTGTAACTGTGAGATCTTCTTTGGCCGGATAGCACTTAATTTTTTCTTTAACCAACATGTAGTAACTCGGGTATTGAAGAGCTCCTTCTTGAGTGTTGAAATCCCGAAGAGTGTTATAGCGCCATTTCGATAAGTTCATCGATACATAAAGAGCCAATGCCTTCAAAGGGGATATTTCCCGTACCTGAATTGATTTACCTTCAATGAAGGCTTTGATTTTTGAGGCCTCTTCTGGATTCTCCGTCAAGTATTTCATAACATAAGCTGTATCGCTTTGTCCTGCCTTTTGAAGCGCCCTTTCGGCCGAAAACATAATTTCAGCGCTGCTACTGCTGCATGAAAGACTATCTTCAGTGGTGCGTCTTCTTTTTTGCCGGTTACTAAGGTCCTCAAAAGATTTACGAGGACTAGGATGTGTACAAGTTGAAGCATCAGATTTAGCAGGAGAAATTATGGGCTCGATGACGTCACTTATATTTTCTGTAGAAGGTTCCATATTTTCATTCTGTAATTCCGGCCATTGAATTGCAGCCTGTAGCCAAATCTCATGTTTCTTCCGAAACTTATCTGTGCTTCTTCCAGACTGTGTCCATTTTGCATAAATGCGGTAGCAAAATCGACGACACCAGTCTTTTAAACTTGTTTCAGCACTTTCACATAACTGAACACAACTGTTATCTTTTAAAACACTGAACAAATAGTTAAAGTCGCGTAAATCTTTATGTGCGCGTGCGCATAAAGCAACGTGAATATCAAGATTTGTATTAAAATTTGGAAAATACATTGCGAGATTAGCTTGGATACAACGAGGTGTAAATCAACACTGATTTTAAAGTTACTAATAGTGACCTATTTATATAAAATCCAGGTATCCCAGGTATCCTTTGTTAAATATTGCAAGGTAATTAGTTATTGTGATAATTAGTAAATGATGCATGCTAAATTAGTGTATTAAGAGCCATTTAGTAATTAAATAATAGCAATGTTCTTATCAGTAATCATTAGTGCATCAGTTTTATATGTAAACCTTAAGTCCCTAATTATATATCCTAATTAGCTTATATCTTCTCTAATTGGCTGATCAGAAATGTTATTGTAATAAGGTAAACCTTTAGAAAAACGGTTTTAATCAACAAAATAAACAAAAAATTAAAAAATTGTGTTATAAAATAAACATCACTCTTTATCCCAGAAAGTGCACATTTGGCGCACTATGTGTCTTAGTATTAAATATAGCTCTTAGTATTAGCATTATGATATTAGAGACCGCTACTTGAAACAAGCCCGGAATCAGGAGGGAGAGAGCTCGATACACTCATTTTCATAGTAAAATTTCACATTTTCTCAAATTACTCCCGAAATATGGGAGTTATGAAGAAATTCATCACCACAAGTTATGAAGGCATTAAGTAATCGAATAAGATGGCATCATTAGTTTGGCATAATTTTACTCTTTTTTTTCGGACATGTCTACGTCCAACCGCTCCCATACATTCGTTCCACTGTGTACCGTGGACAAGTGATGTTGGAACGTCGTGTCGGGTGTGCGGTGATTATTTTAATTTATCAAACAATGTTTTTGTTTTCCTTTTTTATTTGTTTTATATTATTATTTTTATTGTTTTATTTATTTTGTAATCCCCTGGGATTTATAGGTCCGTAGGTATGTCCGTGGCATCACAGCGGGCCCTATCAGAATACCAGCGCTGCGGTATTTATTTATTTTTAAATATCGCAGCATCATGCTAAGATAGGAGCCTTTTTGGCCTCGCACAGGTCGTATTTTCCTTTTTTTGTTAGTCTAGAATGCTCCTTTTTTATTTTTGTTAATGTTTGTACCTTTTTTTTATTATGTTTTGTATTTCCTGTGCGTGTCCCAAATAAAATATTTTCTTTCTTTCTTTCTTTCTTTCTTTCTTTCTTTCTATTATTTACTTCGAAATATGTTTACTTCTCATTCTTACTAAAGCGGTTAAACTACGCTAAAAAGAGAAGCACTTAGTATTTATTATCCCTAAAAATACAGTTGGTGGTCTTACAAAAACAAACACTTACGAAAAAGTGACTACTAAATTAGGTCGTGTTACCTGTTACTAACCAGTTACTATTTTAAAACTAACTTAAAACGAATAGAAATAAAGAAGATATTCAATTGATATTTAAATACGTATTTATCGTCCGTACAAAAATAACAGGCTGTTATTTAATAACAGATATTTGGAACTGTTATTTATGTGAAACAGTAACAGTGATAACAGATATCGTGTTTAACCTGTTACAACCCATCTCTCATTACCCACTTGCGGGGAGTCCACGTATTATATTTATGTGCCACAACTGCTTTTGAAAAATAGGAAAAATCTGAAAATTTCAAATCTATCACAAAACATAATATTAAAGACATGCCAAAATGATTCAAGATTAACTAATCTGACATATCTCAGTATGTGGGATTGTGATAGGATTTTAATTGTTATTTTATAGGAGAGGTATTTTGAAAACGAGCCATAGTTTTAACTATTAAATATTGTGATATGTTACTGCTTGTATGGTCACAACACAAATTCTATTATAAGTCTAAACGCGAAGACTTGTAATTGGCTTTCTGTCGACTATTGTTTCCTTTTTTTGATGTTTTTTTTTAGCTGTAGGTCTTCCATGCTGTAATAAATAAATAAATAAAGTTATCAATAGGGATGCTGACAAAAAATTGTCCGTCAGGTAGTACCTATATTAAAAATATTAAACACTTTTTTTTTTCTTTTTTTACGTAATCAAAAGGTTACGGCGACACATTGAGTTAAAGTTTGCCATGACGTCACGAGTATGTAGATTTTATACTTACTTGTGACGTAGCGACCCCCACTCCCCATATTTAATGCGTTTTATGGAAGTATTTTTGTATTAATATGATAAAGAAAAAAATGCGTTTCTAATATTTTGTTATTATCTGACTGACGGACTAAATAGAATTTCTTTTTTGAACGAGGCATCATCCTTACTGACTTTTTCAGACATCAGTGCAAGGATGACGAAACTCGTATATAAAGGTCTAGCCATGAAACTAAGCCGGGCTAGGGACAGTCGTTGAGAACGATCACACGTGTCTAGAATTGATAAATATAGGAGACATGGCAGTGAGCAGAGAAAATTGGCCAGAATAGAACTTATCTAGAGAATATAATTATGCGTGTGTCGCATGCGTGGCTATAAAGTAGGAGTCGTCTCTGCCTATGGTAAAGCTAAGGACACCTGGATCCTTAAGTGACATTAAAAAAGTAACATGCACGCACCAACCCATCCATTTTCACTACATACACTCCCATAAACCCCAAACCCACCCCACACTTCACACACACCCCACACCCCATACACACCCCACACTTCACACACAACCCACACTTCACTTCACACACACTCACACCCAAAAGCACCTAACTTTACGAAGGAAGCAAGGGTCGCGATGCCTGTCGCGCCCGCACTATCACGCTGGTCTGTACGAGCCTTTACTTGAGAAAAGACTGGACCCCACGACACAGGGAATTCTAGTGTGGGGTCCAGGGAATTTGTAGAAATCTAGCACCTAATCCCATGAATAAAAAACGAGTCATGTGACCAAAGGCTTCTATGTAATCTGTTACTAGGTTTTTAATATTTTACCGTGTTTTTTTGCTGAGTTCAAAGTTATTAAATAGTCCTTATTTTATTCATTAGCAATTCTGTGTAATAGAAAATAATCACCTGTTCCCCACACGAATGTTTAGTGGCCTACCGTCGCTATGTAATATAGTAATGACCATTCAGGGGTCAATGGCCGCTTGACAAACATAATGTTCCTGAATTATTAAGACGTAAGATGTTCATTTTAGTACACTTTTACCAATGAAAATGTATTGTTTACCGCTGACGTTTACCGGCAAACAATCTTGTGGGCCGTTTCGTTACTAACAGTCGACACAAAATAAAATAAAGGTATGGAATCAGGCGTTACTTTGCAGAAATCCATGACAGTGAAGTTATGCAAAAATATTTAGTGTTCATTCCGCAATAACTAGATCCAGGTTTGAAGATTAAAGATGAGGTTATTACGATTTAACATGCGACCCAAAGCTATACTTGACACGTGTTTCGCCCCTACACGGAGAATCCTCAGGAGATGTTGACTTGACCGCTCGGACGAGTTAACAGCTCCTTATAAGCAATCCGGAATTAAAACTAAATATTTTTACATAAAATGTTACCAAATAAGACTATTTTCCCGCTCGTCCCACGAGGTGAACCTAGGTCCTATCACCCGTAGAAGACCGCGGGAATCCGCTGGATGCAGGAAGCACAAGACCTGTCGACGTGGCGATGCTTAGGGAAGGCCTAGGTCTTTAGGAATGGATTTAGTCATCCAACTTAATCCATGACTTACACTGAAATTTCGATATTTAACACTATATTTAACTAGTGTTAAGAAGAGGTTTTAATTTGTGAAGAAATCTAACAAAGCACATTTTCTCAATACCAATAAGATTTAGGTTGTTAATTTTATATTTTCTCAATAAATCCAATTTTCTGTCTAGGAAAAACTAGAGAACTGCTCAAAACGTAGACTTGTCTTCGAAGAAGAAACCTTTTAATTCCTTGAAATTAAAAGTGGATCCGATAAAGAGAAAGCTCTTCTTTTTTCAAATACAAGGTTTTAAGAAAAAATTCCCACATATTTACTTCAGAATGAAAATCAATTAATTTTTCCATGAATTGATGTTGTTCATTGGTTACAAATATCTTTAAAACAGTGACAGATAAATAAAATTGAAGTGTCTGTTTTTAATGTCAAAATAACAACTTTTTTACTAAATGTATAATTATTGAAAGTACATACGGTACATAAAACAAAAAATATTTTTTTAAATTGTTGACTCTGTCTGTTTGTTCCGACTAATCTCCGAAGCGGCTGGACTGATTTTGACGGGACTTTCACTGGCAGATTGCTGATGTTATAATGAGTAACTTAGGCTACTTATATTTTAGAAAAAGAATTGGTTTCCACGCAGGCAATGCCGTGACCAGCAGCTAGAATATATAATAATAAATAACATTAGTATTAGCTTTACACCTCTGCCTAACCCTTCGGAGAATACAGGCGTGATGTTATGTTTTATGTTAACATCAGTATTACACTTATGTATCATTATTACTAGTACCTGTTCGACCGAGCTCTGCTCGAGTGAAAATAGATAAGCATATCGTTTAGGTAAACCAACGTTGTATCACATTCCCGAAGCTGTGAAAATAGAAAAAACGAATTTTCGTAGATATGAGACCTGGCTAGACCGACATTGCAACTTTCATCGAAATCGTTAGAACCGTTTTCGAGAACGTGATTACAAATGTGTATACAAACAAAAATACAAATATTTCTCGTTTAATTAGTATACGATTTAGCTCATGTGACTCAAGGCTCCTACAAACAGGGGCGACACGCGACGCGACACAAAGACACCGTGTCTTTGTGTCGCGTCGCGTGTCGCGCCTGTTTGAAAGAGCCTTTAAGCATAACTGACGGAATGTCAAGTCCTACTTTACTAGGTAGGACACTTCTGCCTAACCCTTCGAGGAAACAGGCGTGATGCAGTTAGTTTGACACCAAACATGACTGATTAACAACAAATAGCGACTATTGAACAAGTTATATTTATTCATTTGAGCCCAAAGACGTCCACTGCTGGACATAGGCCTCCCCCAAACACCGCCACTTCGACCGGTTCTGTGCTTCCCGCATCCGGCCTTCACAAGGTCATCGGTTCACCTTATGAGACCATCACGCTACGTCTTTCAGTACGCGATCACCACTCCAGAACCGACCATATCGGCCATCTGTTCTGCGAGCAATGTGGCCTGCCCACTACCAGTTAAGTTTGGCAATTCTTCGGGTTATGTCGGTTACCTTTGTTCTCCTGTGGATATCTTAATTTTTTATTCGATCACGTAGGGAAACTCCAACCATGGCCCTCTTCATTGCCCTTTAGAAAGAAAGAAAGAAAAACGTTTATTTAAAAAAAAGTTTAAAATACAAAAATGAGAAAAGGTTGGGGGAAGTATGCGTCACATCCACGCATATCGGCTATCGCTCAGCATTATGCTACGACCCTATGCAAGACAGAGCCCCAGCGCTGGTTTTCAGCGACAGCCGGCGCCGACGTAATGACGTCGACCGGTGCAGCAAACAAATATTTAGACGGTGTACCAGTACAGCGTACTTAAAGAAAAATAATTTATTAAAATTAAAATGTGATTAAATATATTAAATAGATGAAAAAACATAAAAAAGTAATAGACATACTATACTTTAGGTGGCTTTTGGTGATTTTTAGTCTACTAATAAAGCCCACTGAACATAGAAACTTGAAATTAAAACATTCACGATCCTCGAAGTCTCAAACCATCTAGTTACTTACGAACCATAATCGTCTTTCATTTTCCCAGTTGCTAAAGCTGTTACTGGCAGACATAGATAGATAAATAAAATGAAGTGTCTGCCAATATTTGCAGTCATTAGCGGCTAAACGTCAATCCTACGGTCCGCCCACGCTCTTAAACCTGTGGGGCTAGGACCGGCATTTCCAGTACTCTATACGCTGTTGAAGTATATCTTTGGTACAGCCTTGTTGGAATAATTAATTGAAATGTAACTTAGATATTGAATGTTTTATGTGACAGAATAATATTTGTAAATTAATAAAGGAAATATTGTTTGTTTATTTAATACAATTTACTATCTTTAGGATTGTATTATACTTTAGATCATTTAGCTCTCTTCAAAATGGTTGAGCTGAATGGTGCTAATCCATGGATTAGGTTCGTGAACGGGCGCCGTCAGTAGGGACTAGTCATCTCAGCTGCCACGGCATATTTAAATTTAGTTTAATTTTTGAATTGTTTATTTTTTTTTTTCTTTTCATTACGGACGCTTTTAACGTTCTGCATCGTTCTCACATGTATAATTTCAACAAGAATGATGTAATCAATATTTTGTACCCATAATTATTTTGATTTCTAAGATTGCCCGTGGAGTTTCTTGCCCGTTCTTCTCCATAGGTACCTACTACGCTTTGGAATGGGCAACTAGCTTCATCTTTCTGACTGACCGACCCCTTGACAATTCAAAATTGCCCGACCCTGGTTTATTTGAAATAAATGCTTTGAGTTGAGTTGAGTATGACTGAGTTTGAACACGTCTTCAAACTGGAACACAGTAACACAGCTTGGCGGCAGAAAGTATGGTGGTAGTACTCCCACGAGTTCCTTCGAAACGAACTCTACAACTCAACATCTGCCTATCATTTTCCCAAATATGTTGAGGTCAGCTTCCAGTCTAACCGGATGCATCTGGATACCAGAATTTTGCATGGAGTGACGGCCTATCTGACCTTCACTATCCAGTTACTGGCTACGATACCCATTGGTAAGACTGGTTGTCAGACTTTCGGGCTTCTGACGACCCGTAACGATTTTCGAAGATCCATGAATGACGGCCGGGACCAACGGCTTAACGTGCTGTCTGAGGCACGGAGGGGTCTTGGTATGTAAAGAAGGTCACCCATCCACAGACTAGTAGCCGGCGGTCCAGCATGGACCAAAAGAGCTCTGCAACTGCAAAACTTATTAAAATCCCCATTATTAATGCTTCATCTCCCACTGAATCCCATCAATTTAAACTTGCAAAACTATCCAACCACAACAAACAATTACCGTTTCAGCTTCTATAACAATAAGTTCGTGATCATTCAACAAATAATTAAAAACTGAAGCTTACCTATTTCTTTTAGACGAGTTGGTCTCCCACGTCGGTCGTGACCGATCCATCGCATTGATCGTCGCGTGCGCCGATAAATCATTGCTGTTCGAAGTTCGAACTGACCGGAACTTTACGTGAATGTAGATTGAATTGATGTGACTTGTGAGGCTGTGTTTGTGCACCTGCTGAAATTATTATGAGGTAAAATGATGATGTGGATATATTTAGTAACCTGTTACGATTAACTTTTTAACGCAGTCTGCGCAGTCTGCGCAGTCTGCGCTCGGTGCTTGGTGTGGCAACACGCCGTGTTCGAGTTCGCGACAAGTTAATCGTCATCCTGAGGATGCCTCGTTGAGAGGTGAAACACGTGTCGATTTCTTCCAGGGACTTTTTAAGACTCTTTAAAAATAGCTAAGCGGAACAGGTTACTAAATATATCCACATCATCATTTTATAATGGATTTCCGCAAGGTCACGCCTGAATCAATTAACTATCTTATTATGAGGTTTCTATTAAGAGCGATTATTCTGAAAGCTGCAAATAGCTGTCAAATATTTACCTGTTTTGATTAATTTGGTATGGAAATATGAAATATCGCTAACTAGTGAACTAGAGTATTAATTATGAACTGCAATTATAACAATGAATTGATGTTGTAACCATTATAGGTGTTAAAAAGGCATTTGGAATTTCCTAATACTTTAAAAAAAATCTAAAACTAAATATTTGGCGTTACGATATTAATTATTGCATTTCATAATCAATATTTTAGTTCGCCAGTTAGCCCTATTTCATATTTTCATACAGTCATATTGCCAAATTAATCAAAACCGCGAAATATCTGGCATCTGTAAATAGATGTCAAATATTTCGCTGTTTTTATTAATTTAACGTTGCTTACTTTCAGGATGCACGCTCTTAAATCTTTAAAGTAAATTCTTATTCGTTTATAGTTCTGTTTTAAGGTCTCGAGATTTTTTTGAAATAAAAACTGAAATAACATGTGAATGGCCGCGTCCTCCAAAGCTATAGGAGCACAGTTTTCACAAACGAGTTTTAAAAAACTTCGTGTCCCTTGCTAAAATTGCCAAAAAAGGAACACTTTTTTAGTCTAGTCATTTCGATAAGTATCTGTTCGTCCATCACAGTCGATTTTCGCTGACGAACACTTTTGTTTGGTACACAAAAATAAATCTTGGTAACCTAATTGCAGACCTAAAGCTAAAAAGTAAAACAGTTACATTTTTTTTTTTTTTATCTTTTCCAGTTTATCTACATCAACGTTACTACAGAATGACATCACTATCACATCACTATCATGGTACATAATGAAATGTCCTGCACAAATTAGCCGCTCTACGACTGAATTTTATTTATCATTCTGCTTGATAGTTACCAAGAAAGGTAATAATAATATACGATTTGAAATGAATTTCTGATATGCATATTTCGTTGTAAAGCTAAAACCAGGATGAAATTCAAGGATATATACAATTCCAGTGCTGTAAGGTTCCTCATCTAAAAAGTATATTTCTCAAGTCGTACCAGCCCGTCCCATCCTTGATGTCCTCCCTCCGATTGACGCCCTAAGCCGAGGTTCGTACCCCACAGGGGGTGCCCTTAGCGAGCGTTCACCTAGTTTTAATTTAGCATAATTGAATAACCCCTGGCTGGAGGTTTTAAGTGTAGTAGCTTAAGGCACCCACAGGAAAGCCTGGTTAAGTAGTCATGATCTCAGAGGTCAACTACGAGATGCCGTAACTAAAAAATAAAAATTTAAAAAAATCTCAAGTCGTAGGAAATCTAGGATTTAGGTATGCATAAATCCTAGAATTGTTTCATAACGTCACATCTCTGTGAATTATGTTTTTCGAAGATTGGTATTATCACATTATGTTGATTACATTGAAGGTTTTCATTTTAAAATATCGAATTAAGTTATTGAACTAGAAAAAGTACAGGATTTTTTTTTAATAGAAAAATTTATGGTTAGAATCAATTTTTTTTTGCACATTCGCTGTAGAAGTTTGGATTTGTGCCCGAATAGTAGTAATAGAATTATGCTTTTACATTAGAATATGAAACTAGTGACATAAAATTAGACGGTGAATTTTTTGCTAATGACAGTCCCACGGTTCACGCGGTCACAGTATAATAAAGCAATAATATTATGTCTCGGCAGTATCCTTGAAATAATTACCTACGGCTGCTCAGTAGATAAACCGCGTCCGTACGTAACTGCCGCGCACTCGAGACTGTTACATACTGATATACACTGAGATTTCGAAGCGCGTCGTTTCGGCCGTTTTCTATGAATATATATTACTGTTACTTATTTATACTGTGACGTGAGCGAGCGCCTGACGCTCTCGCCAGGAGGTACCGCCACCCGCACACTTGTACGAAAAAGTCGCCCTATAGTTTTATGCCACTAATTTTGTAATGAAATTTTGGCTTTAGACATTTCTGCATCGCAAACTATTACACTTATGCCTTCCTCTTCAGGGAATGTAGGCGTGATGTTTGTGTTATAAGCTCTTTTAGACTAAATGGAACTGGCTAGATACTTAGGAGTGTCGGTTTTAGTCTATTTTGGTTGTCATGTAAATGAACCCTAGATTTCTTAAGTACTACTGTTGCGTGGCAGTGTTTGTCATTACGTATGTAGGTTCTTGTTGGGTTTGTTTATATTCAGTTTGAACTTAATAATAGTGTTGTAGTTTGAATATGAATAACGAGTTTCTAATAGATTTTTAATGTTACTACCTATACTTAAAAAAAGTCAATACTCTAGAATAACACATATTTATTTTATTTCTGACGGAAAATACTGAATACCTTTCAGGATTTTATAATAAACTAGATGTCTCGACAGACGTTGTCCTGTAAAATTTTTAATAATTCATACAAAAATTCAATAGAAAATGCACCTTCAGTAATGCCGAATTTTCTCATTTTTCCTGGTAGTACCTAAATCGGACTATTACGAATATTTTAATACAAAATAGTCAAATCGGTCCAGGTTTTTTTTAGGGTACTTCCCCTACATGTAAAGTGGGGATGTTTTATTTTTTCTCGTCTGTGGTGGTGCCGTTGGAAAGGACGTTCAAAAATATTGTGGGTGTGTGGAAACCATTTTTCGATTCACGGATCCGTTTGCGAAATAAGTATTAAGCTTAAAGCACTCATTTTTGTTTGAGTCAAATGTCCCCCCCTCCATGCCAACTAAATGGTCAGTTTTGGGTTTGTGAAAAAATTCAAGGCTGTAGTATATAAAACGAAGTTAAAAGGAAAACTATCACAGCTAGGTAGGCTCTACAAGTTAACGAGTAATAATCGACCAACTTAAGTTTGCAGTTGGAATGTATGGGAGAACATGTTTTTCAACTACAATGTTAAGTTTGTTCTTAGGATAAAATCATCCCAATTACCGAACCCTTCATTGTGCGTGGTCCGACACGCACTTGGCCGGTTTTATTTTATAGGTGACCAGAAAATCTCACTTAGCTTCCGATAATCATATATTTTTCATAATGGGCACTTGGGCAGCAAACATAGAAACGTGACATTCCTTCCACGATTTCGAGATAACATCAAAGGTTTATTATAACAACATTATAATAACACTCATTTAAAATTTTGCATGCCGTACCTATGTTAAAATGTACCGGGACTATTGACAAAAAATATATCTTTCTGTATACCTACATTTTAGAAATAAATGATTTCTATTTCCACATACGTAATTTACTAATTACACCAAAAATCATTTGTAAAGTTTTTACACCACATACATGCACAACATAACTACACAAAAATAAGTTAATTTACATAAAAAAGTGCTAAAACAATTATCTTTACGTCCCGGAAGGCTAACCTAGGCTAATAACTTAAATACTTGACCAAAGTAACCTTCGAACGATAATTTAATAACACTAACACCTACGATGTGCAAAAAAAAATCATCCAAGTCCGAATCGGACTCGCACACGAAGGATTCCGTACCGTATTAAGATCGAGCAAAAAGAGCCGAAAAAAAAACACGTTTCTTGTATTAGACCCGTCTAAATACACAATTTGTGAAATTTCAACTGTCCACCTATTACAGTTCATGAGAGACAGCTCGCTGACAGACAGACGGACAGTGGCAGTTTTCATTTGGCATTTTGGGGTACGGAACTCAAAAAATAACGGCCAAGAGCATGACGGTCCACGCTTAGTGTGTGGTTCCCTAGCCCAGGATATATCTCGTAAAGTCCCGAAGAATTTGTCTCTCAAAAGGTCCTGGCTAAGACCTGAATGAGACTCGCAAAGACCAGGACAGCTTGGCACTAATGGATGGAGACATACTCAGCAATCGGTAAAACAGCCTTACACAAGGTGGACCGATGACCTGGTGAAGGCCGCAGGTTGAAGTGGCGGTGCTTGGGGGAGGCCTATGTCCAGCAGTGGACGTCGTTCGCCTGAAATTATGAAGATAATGATGGGATATAACTGCCTTTGACTAATTTAAATGAATCAAAAGTTGAATTGACCTTTGCCCAGCGGTAGGATAAGACAGGTTGAATAAAAAAAATAAAAATTAAAGTATTTTCTTCCCATGTTTTCATGTATCGGAGTTGGCTTTTATTTCTCTTTTCCCAAAATGCTCTCAAAATACTTATACAAAAATATTCTAAAAGTCTCTGCGTAAATAATTATGACATACAGACGGACAGGACATGGCGAAACTTTATCTGAAGGGTTACCTAATGTTCTATGTTCTATGTTACGGAGTTTGGTTTCCGCACTTAGTCCGTCAAGTGGACCATTGTGCGTGGGCCATAGCGGGCGTTTGGTGGTTATTCCAACCAGCCCACCTCCTTCCAGAAGTTAATTAAAACTCCTGGTCTGTTCAGAACATCAGTGAAAGATCTGGGTGACCCGAGGGTTCCTAATTTACGGAACCCAAAAAAAAGGCAATAAAAATTATAAAATCGTGTCTATATATTAAAATGCTGTTTAGAATCGCAGTAACAATGTAAGGATGATATAAATCATAGACGCACAATAATTAAGGGGGCCACAATGACTAATGAAGTCGGCAAAAAACTGCTCAATAGTATTTTTGGTACGACAAAAAGTACGCGATTTGGTGTAGAGTAGATGAGTTGAGAATGCCTTATGTTTATTATGCCTAAAGGCAATATTCTTGAAAAAAAAATTGGCAAAAGTAATGCTTAAATCTAACTGAAAGAGCCAATCACTTTTTTTAAATCGAAATATTGGATATTTAGAAAGAAGAAAGAAATAAAGAAAAAGTATTTTGAGACTCGCACAGGAAATCACAAATTTAACTAAAACACACTCATTAAAACATTCATTTAAAAAAATTAAAAATAATAATAATAGCAGAAAGTCCTGTACGAGGCCAAAAGGCTCCTATCTCAGCATATGCATATATTTTTTTCTACTAGGAAAAAGTTTCCCGTACTTAATTAAACCAATTTTCAAAAGTATCTAGGTACTTAAATTCTACTAAGAAAATAAAAATGATTTCAAACAGATCCGTCACGTCGGCGTCAGTTTTGACACCTGTAAATAACAAACACAATTATTATATACATAAAGTTGCATCTCACTTTTTACATTAATACAACATACATTAGTAGAAACGGGTTTTGTCGACGGAAGAATAGACAAAATGGCAGATAAACAATCACAATCGGTCAGTTTGTCTAGAGGCCTTTTCCCAGCAGTGGGACAATAATAGTGTGGTATTATTACAAATAGACCCTCTAAGACCTTCTTAATCTTTGACCAGAACTTACTTATAAAAACTCTAATAATATGAAGAGATTAATGTGCTGCAAAAGATGACGATACACTTTATTTTAAACGTTTACCTACCTATGAACAGATGAACCGTTGGGATACCTATCTATCCTTAGTAATATAAAAAGAGATGTCCTCTGACTAATTCATTAACAGAGGCTTAGGCACTGACACAGGAAACATGGAGGGTAAATTCTTCTTTTGACGTAGGCCATTACGAATGGAAATTTGGAAATTCTACCACTAATGGGGATTTAATAGGAAATGGAAGTTGGTTTGAAAATTCGTATAATTCTTTAAGACAAATCAATGAAATTGGTATTTTGGTTTTCGGTCAAAAAATACAAAACACGTGTGAAACACATGTTTGATATTTTTTATTTATAATTGTCAAAAATTCTACCCCAAAACGGAGGGGTAATATAGGTAATGAAAGTTTGTATAAGAAAGTGCGAAATCTACGCGGACAAAAATAACTTTAATTTCGGAAGTCGGTGACTTTGGATCAGTATTTAAGTTTTTTGCCACCGACTTCCGAAATTAAAATTATTTTTTCAGTTTGTAGTTTTGAAGTCAGAAGGAAAAAAAAAACACTTTTTTGTGGGTTCGTTTGTAATTCATCAGTTCCACTTTACCAAATAGTGCTTTTTGAGAGCAAATGCATCAGTTACTATAAAAAATTCCCAAATTGCTATAGGTACGCCTATAATATTTGAAGAGTTCCCTCGATTTCTCCAAGATCCCATCATCAGATCGTGACCAAATGACAATGGGACCAACTTGGAAGCCTTCCAACCTTTCAAACAAAAGAAGAATTTTTCAAATCGGTCCAGCCGTCTTCGAGTAATCGGGGAACATAAATTAAAAAAATATATATATTTCGACGAACTGAGAACCTCCTCCTTTTTTTTGAATTCGGTTAAAAATCGCTGGCAATGTGCTAATCTTAGTATACAACTTACTTCATAAGTTGTTCTAATTGGCACCTATTAACATCAGATTGCTAAATACCCTACTTGTTAATACATTATATGTTTGTTATCTTTTAAAGACATGTATGAATTAATTTTAATTTCCTTATCTCGGTTGAAGACATATTGAGTATCTATATCAAATGGTTATCTATTCTCGTTAAATTATAAGTGTCAACGAGGGAATGGGTCGGTAAGATAGTAAAGCTGTAACGAACTTGGTAGGTACGAGTTTGTTGACTGTAAATATTGCAATAAAATATTAAATTGTCATTAAAGTTAAGGATATGGCTGATAAAATTGTGACAAATACAATCGTACCACATAAGGTATGCGCTTCGACAATCTTCGTATTTATTAATTAGTATGAATAAGCTACCACTGTCCGTGTCCGAGCGTCGCGCCTCGTCATCTGTCACTCAACAGTTTTTAGCGCATTGAGATGTTAATCATCCCAGTTTTTTGTGTAATTATTAGTTGTCTGTCTACCAATCGTCATTAAATTACACATAGGTAGATTTCCGAAAATGCGAGATTGAAGAAATCGTGACAGACATATCAGGTGTTCACCAGATTTTAGCCTTGATACCAGACTACTCAGTTATGTATAGATAAACATGTGCAGGCCCGCATTGCTGGTACCAAACAATTATTAAAAAAATACTTATTATCAACAAGATCTAAGCAGTCTTATCCGCTTAAAAATAATCCTATTATTTTGTCAGCAAACTAAAATGAGTTATTGCAGTAAAAACTAAGCCTTTTGTTATAATATTTATGACTTAATATCATTCACACTTTTAGTCATGATTTTAGTCAAAGAAACAGGTTTTGTTTTGAAGTTGACATGCAGTTTTATTTATGTTTAGTCTAATATAGGCAGATTTTAAGGCTGGGCCTATTAAGTTTTTTGGAAGAATTGCCGATTTATGGCTTAACAGTTTTTTATAGCTCACTAATTAAGTACTAGACTCTAATGCTTAATTAGTGAACTAAAACAACCGCTTCGAGTTTTGTTGCTTGCCGCACGTATATGGTCAGCAATAAAACTAGATCCAACACCTGAGTTTTTTTAAACATAATATTTGAACAAAATATTTAAAAAAATTGTAACAAATATTAAAATTTACATAGAATGCAACAAATAAGATTCAGATATCTCATAGTTTTGCGTCTATTTACATCACATGTAACAGTAACAGTGTTAATCTACTTCTGTTAAGTACTGTCTATGTATTTTTTTATTTCAGAATACATGTGATAAGTATCCCCAGAATTGAAAAGAAAATCACGCAATGTTGAAAAATTACTTCATCATTTATTTACATGAAGTAAATCGCCAGCAGCCATTTAATTGTAATCCACTGAAAAACATCCGTTAAATCCAATTAAGTAAGAAACAATCGTTTTTATTTTATTTTTATATATTTAACTAGCTTCCGCGTGATGTCTTTATAAATTATAGCCTGTGTTACTCAGTGATATTAAAGCATTCCACTGGGGAAAAATATTTTTTGAAATTGGTCCAGTAGTTTTTTAGTTTATTCATTACAAACATACAAAAATCAAATCTTTTCTCTTTATAATAATAATAATTTTGAATATGCATCCAAGTACCTACCAATAAATTCCACGATTTTTAATTAAATTCAAAAAGTTTCCCCAAAATTGCCCAAATCTCCTTATCAACAGCTGATAATATTTTTAATAGTAATGTGTGGCACACTTATCAGTGATTCCCACGGCTCGTCCAAATATGATGGGGACTGTCAACAAACGATAAGTTTCGGGTCATGTTTGTTATGATGGTGGCTTTAAATATTATGTTTATCTTCCAATTGGCCTTTTAATACTGATGACAGAAGAGTTTGAGGATGATTGATTTTAATATTATCTGTTAGAAAGATGATTTGTTGATTGAATGACGGTACAAATTGTTTATTAATTATTGATGATAGCTACTGCTGGACAAAAGTCCCTTCTCATTTCTCATACTCCCAAATTATGATTATTTTATTTTACTTTTTTACACACTTCCTTTTCATTATTTGACATTATATACCTACAATTTTCTGTATTTTTTGGGTTCCGTTCCTCTAAAGGAAAAAACGGAACCCTTATACGATCACTCATGTGTCTGTCTGACTGTCACAGCCAATTTGCTCCGAATCTAATGGACCGATTAAGTTGAAATTTGGTACACATATGTATTTCTGTGACCCAAACATGAACGTGTAACGTTAATAAATGAATTTTGAATGTAAGGGTCACTTTTGGAGGGCAAACAATTTTTTTTTAAAGTTTTGCTAACAGTACTGTGTGACATATCAAATGAATGGGCTTGTTGCGAGGATCTTCAAAATATATTTTTTAACATAATTTTAAAATAAATTATTTAAAGATATTTAAAAAAATCGATGAAAATTGACCATACCCTTTATCTCCAAAAGGGCTGGACCAAAAATTAAAAAAAAAAACATAATATGGCTCTTTACTCATAGATTACAGGAAAACCTATAAGAAGTCTTAAAATAACATGGTAAATCTCTCAATATTGTGCATACAAACTTTTATTTGCAGTTGGAATGTATGGGAGAACGTCTATTTCAACTACAATGTTGAGTTTGTATTTGGGATAAATTCATCCCAACTACTGAACCCTTCATTGTGCGTAGTCTGACACACACTTGGCCGGTTTTATAGATAAAGGTACCTACGAAACCCTTCGTGCGCGAGTCCGATTCGCACTTGGCTGGTTTTTTTTAAATCAAATTAGATTTGTTACAGCTGTAGCGGCAATCGTGTCATTTGGTTTAAATAGTTCCTTATTTTTAGTATTATATTTATCTTTTATATAGATTCTTTTCTTTTTGATTTTGTGAATGTGAGAACGTTGTAGGCTGTAGACTTGTGGACCATTTTCTATTTTATTAAGTACCTGGTACTTGTTGATAGGCCTACACTGTTCTCTCATAGCTATTAACACTGTAATTTTAAAACATTGTAGAAACCATTTATTTTTAGGAGTAACCGTGGAGAGTAACCGTGGAGAGTAACCGTGGAGTTTCTTGCCGGCTCTTCTCCATAGGAAGCGACCAATTGGAACCGTGCACCTAGCTTCTGACATTTCATGAGTGCCCTTGTAGGTTTATGTGAAATAAAATACTTTGAATTGAATTGAATTGAGAGAAGCCATGAGCATTGATCACCATTTACCTCGCTTCCTCAAGATAGATTGGATATTGCCAACCCTTTCGGGCTTCTGACGACCCCTAACGAGTCTCAAAGATCTACGAATTACAGCCAGGACAAACGGCTTAACGTGCTTTCCGAGGCATGGAGGGGTCTCGGTATGTATGGTCACGCATCCACAAACCGACCTCGGCAAGCGTTGCTTAGCCTTGAATATGGACCCGTGCGGCTGTTATTATTTATGTACGAGCCCCTTACCTATCAGTAATCACAGAAAATAATCAAAACCATTGTTTAATTTCAATCTAGAAATTAAATGGCAAGATACATTAATTTATTCGTTACGGAAATCAAATTCAAGCCTAGGTTTGCACGAGCGGCTTTTTCTAACGACGATTTTTTTTCGAACACTGAATTCTCCACGCTCGGCTGTCAACATCCAGAGTTGAAAATCTAGTGCGCGATATATCCCGCCGCAATATTTTTAAGTCCGTGCGTAGCGACCCCCCGGTCGCTAACAAAATATGAAACAGGCTTATTTTATCTCTACCTTAATGTGTAGGCTTAATTTATCTATATCCTAAGATTTAATTAGGTATGCCTGTGGCCACATTATTTACATATTTTAAATGGTGTTGTACATATAATGTAATTAATGTGTACTTCAGTCTATGCAGTTGAATGCAGTAACGTAAGTAATTTATAAAGCAAAGCTCACGACGATATTATTCGCGTTAGCGAGAAAATTACGATATTATTTACTACTAACGAGGAGAGGAAAATGTCGTGAGGAAAGTATTAAGTATGAATGCGGATGGTTATAAGAGTAGGGGAAGACCAAAGAAACGATGGATGGACTGTGTGAAAGATGATGTGGGGGCCTAAAACCGCCGTTTTGGCAGAATGATAATATGATAATATTATGAATCATAACATTCATATTACGCAATTCATCTGTTTGACAGTGTTGTATTATTTAGAAATAAAAAATAAATTTGATTAATAAAAACTGTAAAGAAAAATTTACCGGTAAAATTACGGTCTTCATTTTTTCATGCGGCAAAATTTACACCAATCATGATTCTGATATGAATTGAATTGAATATGATTCAGCTAATATGTGTCGCCATACAGGAATTGCTAATGATCTGCTGGGAATTCAGAAAATTAATTGCTTTTAGAGGAATTGCTTAATGTGGCCGTTTTAGGCCCAAAGGCAAGAAAGGGGGGGACTACAAAAATGACGACCAAAAGAGGAAAAGTATGAAGGAAAAAGACATTTAGCGTCGACTTCAAATATATTGGAATAACGGCTGGAGAATGATGACTAGCTAGGATGCATTTAAAAGCCTTCACTAGAGGCAGTTAGCGGATCCTAGACAGTTAGTCCTGCCACCATTTTAATGACTGGCTAATGCTTTTCTACCATGACATGAGCTAATCTTAAAGTTCGTGCTCATATGAACGAAAACGAAGAAACACCACAAAGTGAAAAATAACTTTAATTTCGGAAGACGGTGTCTTTGGTTGTGAATTTTAATTTTTTGCCACCGACTTCCGAAATTCAAGTTATTTTTCACTTTGTAGTGTTTTTTTTGGAAGTCAGTAGGTTTTTTTATTTGGAAAAAGATTTTATTTTCACTTTTTTTGTGGTACCCACCCCACACAAATTCGAATACTACTACCTGCTATGTAAAATAACAGTGACAGGAACTTATCACATCATCCACATACTAAGTGGGAAAAAATACGTATTACTGAAGCTAACTCAAAAACTACCCAAGCAAAGTTATTAAAATTTACATGAGACTACCTCTGAAGTATGACCTACGAAATAAAAATAATCATCAAAATCAATTCATAATTGGCGGAGTAATCACGTAACAAACATATAAAAAAATAACATACTATCGAATTGAGAACCTCCTCCCTTTAGAAGTCGGATAAAGTCTACTAGGTAATATGAGAGAACCTGAGGGCCTGAACAAGTGACAATCGCTTTCAAATCGTTTCGTATTTCTACAAAGACTTTCAACAGAATTGACCATACTTAAACTTTTCGGTAGTATATGTCAGTCCTATAAATTTTTGAAAGAATTAAAAGACCCAAAACTCGAAAGATTTATTACTAATAGCCACTGAAGAGTTCCACTATCACTCTTTGACTCCATCATCAGACCCTCGACTCCAAGTGCAATATACTAGACTCATCAAAACCGCAAACTCGAGGGGTTAACTAGTAGTCACTGAAGAGTTCCACATTCCACCTCCTGGCTTCATCATCAGATCAGCGGCCAAAATGATGAAATTATTGTATTCTCATCGGTTCTTTTCATCATCTTTATCAGATTGAATGTCAATTTGTCTTAGCAAAGACAGTCATAGCTATAAACTCGTTGAAAAAAATAGCGTCCAACTGTTGGCCGCTAAATGCACGCACACTAGAAAAGCACAATGACGTGGCGCGAGTGTAAGACGTAGCTGTCACGCATATAAAAGTTGCCTTATTTGTTTTAGTTCTTTTGCAGCGCGACACTCTATCTAGATATATAAATTACCAAAGTGTAAGCCTAGTTACAGATTTTTCGAAATTATATGTTATGGGTTACTTAAAAAGAAAAATCAACAAAATACGAAAAAGACGATGACAACATCGTTTCAGAGCTGAAAGAACAAAAAAAAAAAATAGAAAAGGTTTTAGTACATGCGCCCGAAGAGATAACTTGCAAGCAAGCAGATAATTTGCAAGCAAACTAAAAATCACTGGTACTCATATTTAATTTTAATCCCCATGTTCTCAATCCTATAACACTTATCAAACATCTCGTCTGGTTACCGATAACACACTATCTTATCAAACCAATCTCAACATTGCAAAGTATATATAAATAAAAACTGCAATTTTATCGGCGACCCCTTACTTACGAACTACGCCCATACTATGTTTTGATTTCACCATGCTATTATCTTCGTTACAGAGGGTGAGCAGCACTACCTACCAACAATGGATCACTCACAAAATCACTAGCAATTGATAGCTGGTGACGATTTTATGTGGCTTTTGTAAGGTAAGTAGTTATTAACTATGACTTATAGTTAACTAGGAATCATGCGTGTATTAAAAATAGCCTTCACGAACGGTGATACTTGTATCACAGTATAATAAAGTAACAGTATTAAGTCTCGGCAGTGACCTTCAAATAATTACCCGTCCGTGCTTAGTAACTACCGCGCACTCGAGACTGTTGCGTACAGATAGATACACTGAGATTTTGAAGCGCGTCGTTTCGGCCGTTTTCTATGAAAACATAATACTGTTACTTATTTATACTGTGCTTGTATCTACAGTCGACAGCACGACAGTGGTAAGGTAACAATTTGATCTTGAGCTGGCCTAAGTACGGAGTTTCAATAGAACCCCAGGCCAGTTTTAATGGTTTTGCTACCACTGACGTACGGTTTTCTGTACGTTCAGTTGCTGAGCAATTAGCCCCGCTACTATCTAACTTAGCAACAAGCATAAATTTAAGCGGAAACTAACCTCATTCAAAATCCGCTAGATGCAAGAATGGATACCAGGCGATGTGACGTTGCTAGGGCTTGAGAGATGCCTAATGTGCAGCAATACAGATTGTATAGTTACGGTTTTGATTTATAAATTTTTATTAAATAGCATTGTTTTATTATTTTGTAATCCCCTAGCGGGATTTATATATTATGTCCGTAGATGTCCGTGGCATCAAAGCGGGCCGTATCAGAATACCAGCGTTGTGGTTTTTATTTTTTAAATATCGCAGTATAATGCTGAGATAGGCCTTTTTGTCGTCGCACAGGTCATTACATTTTTTTTTTGTTTTGTTTTCGTTTATTCGATTAAATGTAAGAATTTTATTACTTTTAAATAGACTTTTTTTATTACTGTCTGTAATTTCCTGTGCGTGTCCCGAATAAAATATTTTTCTTTCCTTCATTTTCTTTCTTTCGGTGAACGACTTTCGAATAAATGATGCTAATGAACTTTCTCATACTTCTCATATAGTTCGTGCAAACAGGAGACAAAGATATCGTTTTAGTATCGTGAAATTCTCGTTCCCCTCAAACTCCCACGCATATGCATCTCCATTGGTATTCCGCATCCACAGAATCCACATTGCAAAATGGAGGTGTCTTATCAAATGCTTTTAATTGAGCAGAAATTATTATGAGACGTGTTACTCGAAACTTAAGATCTATCCCGAGATACGTCTCAAGATATAAACTTCAGTAACATGTTCAAATAATTTATGTAGATATGGGTGATGTCATTTTTAAGATAAAGTATTGAGATTGTTTTATTTCTAGTATCAAAACTTAGAATTGTGCGGCGTTTGGGATAAGGGCTCGTTCAGACCAGCGCGATATCGCGGGCGCGACACGGGTCACTTTGCCTGTCGCGCCCGCGATATTGCGCTGGTCTGCACGAGCCTTAAAATTGAGTTACTTTCCAGATCTTGAATCACGTGTTAAAATTATTTGTTCGATTTTATGTCCATCATTTTAAATGGACTCCAAAAACTGAGTTACTTTCCAGATCTTAAGTCACGTATTAAGATTATTTGTGCGATTTTATGTCCATCATTTAATATGGACAACATTTTAAAGTATTGAAGAAATATTTAAATACAACTGCTTCACACGGGTGTGATCTCCTTATGAGGCGACTTGTCCAATCATCGATATAATTTGTCTAATACTAATATTACAAAGAGAACATATTTGATTTTTCGTATGTTTTTTTGTTACGCTTTCACGCTAAAACAGCTGAACGGATTTGGATGAAATTTGGCACATTGTTAGACCATGACCTGGGTTAGGACATAAGATATTTTTTATCGCGATATCCCCACGGGATCGACATTTATGCGGGTGAAACCGCGGGGCGCAGCTAGTGTATTATATTTAAGTTAAATATTAATTCATTCCTTCGTACCTTCCGGATTAAGTTCTATAAATATGGTGAAAACCATTAATACCTTTGTATAGTTTAGACGAACTAAGTACACAGAGACAAAAAGCGACTTATTTATTGTAGACAAGCGACCCGCTCATGCTTCGCACGGGTGCAAATGCTTCGCACGGCTGCAATCTACTTTCCACGCAACTTTCTTAATTTTTTCTTTCATAAGAACCTTCTCCTGACAATAACAAACACAAAAAAACCGGTGAACTGAGAACCTCCTCCTTTTTTTTAAGTCGGTTAAAAAAAATGAATTTTCGAAGTCGGTCCAGCCGTTCACGCGTAATGCTATGACCAAGGAAAATAGGGATTCATTTTTAAATATATAGATTATTAGAGAACTATTTATTTATAGATTTGACTGCCTCGTTTGTCTAATGGACGCAAGCCCTACAAGGCTTGGGTTCGATTCCCAGGTCGGGCAAAGTGTCATTCGGTTTTTCTTTCTCTGAACTTCTCAGTAGCAGTCCGGAGTCTGGATGTGTGCCCGGTAGATGGCAATAGGCTCGCCCCCTATTACATGGGACTTAAACATAACTGGCAAAATGAGAGTATACTACGGTACATCTGGGCAGAGATGTACCATAGTCACCCTTCGGGGAAACAAAACGTTATGTTGTGTTATTTATAGAATTCTATATTATTTGAGAAGGTCCTTTTCAAAACTTGACAATTCCACTTAACTTTCGACAGAACAACTTTATTTTTTGGTTGGTAATTTTGAAATGTACATGCAATGAAAACAAAAGTTGGTCAAAACGTGATTGAAAGAGCAGAAAAAAAAACGCACGATTTCATCAAAATCAATCTGCCTAGCCTTTTCCCAACTATGTTGGGGTCAGCTTCCAGTCTTACCGGATGCAGCTGAATACCAGTATTTTACATGGAGCGTTTGCCTATTTGACCTCCACAACCCAGTAACTAGGTAATACGATACCCCTTAGTAAGAGTGGTTGTCAGACTTTCAGGCTTCTGACGACCCGTAATGACTGTCAAAGATCCACGAATGACAGCCGGGACCAACGGCTTAGCGTAATTTCCGAGGCACGGAGGATTCTCGGTATGTAGAAATGGTGACCCATCCACGGACCAAGCCCGGCAAGCGTAGCTTAACCTGGTGGACCCATGCGGCTGTTAGTACTTAGCTACGAGCTCCTCCATCAGCCAATCCATCACAAGTAGTTTAATCCAGTTCAAAATACATTCTTCAAAAAACAATTTTCTCAAATTCTGAAAAAAGTAAAATATCTGGTTTTGAAAAGAACCTCCTCATTTTATATTTTTACCAACACCTACTCTTCTTCTGGCCTTGAATAATTTATTTGAGGCCTTTTAGCGATAAATTAAAATTAAAACCGCTACTTTTGACCTAAATTATCCTATAAACGTCCATTTCCCCTGCTGACCAAAGTCTTAAACTCTTCATCATCAATTGCTAAACTTTATATCAATGGAATTCGTTAAGATCCATTAGTTTAAGCTTTCATAACCTTAAACATCGAATCCAGGCATGAGAGTGGGTCATGCGCACCAAATAGGGAACGAACATTAATCACCACGCTGGCGCTGGCCCATTGCGTGCAATTTCAAACCATTCTCTCCAGATATTTGGTTGATGTTTTCAATTATTTGCGTCTTTGATGAGCTCCTTCTTAGTCACTACACTCAGGCCAGAGCGTTCGTGGTCGTTATGAGGTATCTCGACGTGTGACCCGCTTGGTAATGCGACGCCATTCTCCTCTAACTAATGCTGTCCTAGTACATTCGTGCACAGGTTGCTTAATTGCAGCTTTGATTTGGTCTGCAAAACCTGGAAATCAATTTATTCGTTTGATTAACGAAAGTACCAAGTCAGTGCCTGTCTTTCTCTGTTTTTTTTTTGTTTTTGAAAACTGTGTGCCTTAAACTGGCTCAAATAAATGTATTTTCTTTCTTTCTTTCGCAATGCTGTTTGTAAGACTACAACCTACTTCGATGCGGAATCGTCATCCCACAAATCGACACGACTGTTGACCTAATTTCCTTAGCTTTCCCAAAATATCCCAGCTAAGAGAAACACAGCTACAAATGAATAATTTTATTCAATTAATTAACTCTTATGTCTCTTACTATAAAGCACAGCGTTCCTTACATATATATCAGTCGCGAAAAGAGTTAAAATAAAACATATAAGTAGGTTTTCATTTTATATTTAAGTTATTATTATTTTTATTTTTATTTTTTTATTCAAATCAAACCATTTATTGAATATGAATAGGTACATGAGATGATACATACAACAGAAGATCTTTAAACCATATCCTACCTTAATAGGTGTGCAAATATCTTTCATTAATCATACATATAATATGGATAGAAAATATTATTATTGGGTATTATATTATGACATTCATTAATTATATAATTGTATTATTATTAATTATTTTAGAAATTGAATTACATTTATCATTTAAATAATCATTAACGCTATAATAGGCTTTATTAATCAAGTAAGTCTTTAATCTATTCTTAAATGATATAAAATTATTTTCTTAAATGGTAATTTATTATATATTTTAGGGCCCAAACAAAATGCATTCTTATCAACATAACAAAAAAAATAAATTATAATATTAAAAATTAAATAAATTATCTACCTCTATTTAAAACTTCAGTAAAACTGTACCCAATGAATTAAGTAGATACTTAACTACTTAAAACTGGTTTATTCAAGTACCATTTAGACTTTAGAATTACAATGGTTATCCCTTCCAATTCCTTTCGGAGGAATGTGCGAGATCAAAGCACAGTTAAATAAAATGTTGTTGGTTTGGTACAAACTAACGAGGCATTTAGAATGCCATTTATGTCAAATAAACTAACACGTGGTTGGACAATAAATAGATCTTTGTCGACGGTTTGGCTGTTGGTATTGTGATGGGAAAAGCGAGAGCGAATTGTTTGTGGGAATGTATGAATTGTTTTATTATTCATATGGTGGTTGAAAAACAAATGAACATCTCTTTTGGCATTGCAAAAAAAGATGCTAAAATTATCATAAGAAATATGTTGTTTTTTTTTTTTGTTTAAACGAGCATTTAAATAATGTCTTTAAATTAAATAACAAAATAAATCTGCTAGCAGCGCCCCGTGGTTCCACCTGCATAAATTTCAATGTAGTAGGAATATCGGGATAAAAAGTATCCTATGTTAATCCTGGTTATAAATCATCTGTGTGCCAAATTTCATCAAAATCCGTTCAGTAGTTTTTACGTGAAAGAGAAGCAAACATCCACCCATCCATATCCATCCATCCATATCCATCCATCCGTATCCATAAATCCATCCATATTCATCCATCCATATCCATCTATCCGTATCCATCCATCCATCCATATCCATCCATCCATATCCATCCATCCATCCTCACAAAATTTCGCGTTTATAATATTAGTAGGATTGTATCTTTCACATATTATAGTTATCCATATATGTACAAGCAATGATAGAGGAGGTCATTTTCGAACGTACCTACTGGCCAGCACAGTGAGACTTTGTCACTTCAAAACTGTTGTAGTAAAATTTCAATAAAAAAATATGGTAATTAATAAATATAATGCTAAAATAGTAGGAGGTACACACGGCTACACATCAAGCTATACAATTCCAGTTTATGCTGATCTCGCATCGTAAAAGATTTCCGTACAATTCGAGGTCAGCTTACACTGGAAATATGTAGCTTGATGTGTAGCCGTGTGTACATAAACCGACTGTCACTACTGTTTCTGTATCTTCTATCAAGAAAATGTGTCAATAAAGTACAAGAAATAAAGCAGGTAGGTACAACCAACAAATTGATATATTATTTCTTTTTCACCAAAGATCAAAAGAATCAAGGCCACAGCCATATTTTGTGGAACATAATCTCGTATGTCTAGACAAGTCTGTAGACAAAACTGGAGAAACAATACGGCCTCGTTATGATCATTATGTTATGGATAGACCTCAGCACGTTTATGTCATTATGTGTGTGTTACTAAGTGGCTAGACACAGGTGGCTTACTTACGGCAAAGATGAAAAGGATGTATGTTACGTTAAATGTAGAAATTTGAAAAAACGACGTATTGAATCACCTAGTTGGCACAGCAATCGCGAAGGGAGACTGCTGATCATTTGGTCCTGAGTCACATCCCCCGGTGGGGCAGAGGGTTTATTGGGTGTTTCCATTAAAAATTTGTCAAGAACAGTTACGCAGTCAGGATTTATGCCGAGTTAATGGCAATAAATCAACCCCTTTACATGGAACTTAAACATAGCTAACAAAATTCCAGTATTTTTATTCTATTGAAGCTCCATACTGCGCTAGGCCAGCTCAAGGTCAAAGTTACCACTAACATGCGGCCTACTGTGCTATACTATATAATTCGTAATCTATTGCTAGACGAGAACAATGGCCGACAAACTATTATGCAGTTTAGCAGACTTTATGTATGTCATTGTTAATAATGATTTTGAATAAGTAAAAAAAATAACAATAAATTAAAAGAAACGCCTCTTTTGTAAGAAAGGTATAATAGATTCGAGTATGATTATTAGTTTAAAATGTCTTTGACATATCTCGTGGACCTTTCTCCTGAATCTTTAGAAGGATACGAGGGGACGAAGTCAACTCGCAGAGGCCGACAATGACCTAGTTCAGGAGTTCACAAGCTCTACCACGACGTCAACGAAGAGATGCGGCGATGCCGCCGCCGGTGGGGTGATTATTAATTATTATTATTATATCAGTGTTACGCAGTACGCTCCGCTTATCACCATGTCCTCACCAAACAAGTTAGCGCGCGGTCAACAGCTGCCTTTACGAGTGGATTAAAACAATTGATTAATTCAAGTGCAACTAACTGAATGAGTTTCTGGATGCTTTCCAGATGTCTACGGCCATGCAAGCTTCGAGCGAAAACACAATTGTTCGGTGCGGGCCCGCAACGCAAGAATAACAGCGCAATTTCGTGTTTTGCAAAGCTGAACAACTGGGTACAGGCATTTATCATTCGTCATGCGTAGCATTGTTGCCGCGTCGTTCATCTTTTCCTGCTTTGCATAGTGCAACAAGGCAACAGCGTAGAAGTAACAGATTGTGGCGTTACGTTGGCACTAGGTGCGTGCAGTGGTTGGTGATAGTCTGAATATCATACAGTTAATCTATTTAATAAATAAAAATAAGATGTATTCGCAAAGGCAGCCCGAAATTAAATTTTTCTTACGTTTTGCAATTTGCAGGTCAATGTCAAGTTGTATCTTGATCAAAATATGATTTGCGACAATAACAAATATGTATTTACAGAATAAGAATCATTAATACATCTCTCTGAGTTAGATTTGTTCCATTAAATCCTTTTTCATGAAACCATGACATTCGAGAACAAATCTAACTTAGACGTGGTCGCGAATCATATTTTGATCAAGCTACAACTTTTATTAATTAATTATTTACAAGTTTTCTGTATACACATTGCCTTAAACACTACGTTAATTACGTATTTATTTGAACACTTATATTAAAAAAATCGAATTTCGCGGGCTGCCTTTGCACATCCGCCTTAAATTAATTAATTCACTGGCACACAGCTTAACCGCTGCTGGGTCCAGAAGCATGAAATTTTTCACTTGACTCACTCACTCTCTCACTTTGAATCTTTCCATAAGCTCACTCCCGTTATATACTTCCGTACATAACGGGAAATAATGGGTATTTTTGAAATTCATCCCCTAAAGGGGTTAAATAGTGACGGGAGAGATGAAAGTTTGTATGGGAGTTCGTTATTTTTGCCGATGCCAAATTCCATCGGGCACATGGCTTATGATTTATAGGATTCGAGTATCTTGAACGACAAGTAAAAATCCGAAGGATAAAAATGTCCCCTTCAACTAAACTCTTTTGCAAAAAAAACGGGCACTTTAGATTTTTTTCTCTACTTCAATGAAGAAGAACAAGAAATAGGTTTTATTAATTTGACGATGTATTGGCATGTTATTTGAAGCATCCTGGCATGATTCTTTACGTTCCAAATTTAAAATTAATAAAAGAAAAATAATGATTATTGTGGATTATTCTAAAATTGCTATACTAATGGCGCGAATTGCTGAAACGATTTTTAACTGATTACGATATTATCTGCAAATTAAACAATTTAATCCTTCTTTTTACATTAAATACCACTTATTGATATGAGTGATAAAGCGATAAGGGCCGGTAAAATTATAGCCCTACTTGAAGAAGGTTGTTCGCAAACTTACGTGTCTCAGCGGCTAAATGTGAGTCGTTCAACTGTCCAGAAGACTTGGCAACGGTATCAAGAGACCGGTTCGGTCAAAAGAAGACCCGGTTCGGGAAGAAAACGATGCACAGAACCAAGAGATGACCGCTTTTTGGTGAGTCAGGCGTTGCGGAATCGTAAGGCGTCAAGTGTGGACCTGAAGAAGTAAGAAGAGTAGAAGTTAGCTTGTGGACGGTCAGGAGGAGGCTTTTGGCTGCCAATATCAGGAGTTACCGCCCATCTCGGGGCCATAAATTACTCTGTGAGCACCGTGTTGCTCGACTTCAGTTTGCTCGGAACTGTGCTTCATGGACTCTGGAGGACTGGAATAAAGTATTGTTTTCTGATGAAGCTAGAATCTCTTTGTGTGGAGAGGACCGACGCCGGCGAGTGCTGCGAAAACCACGGGAACGCTATGCGGAAGTGTGTTTCGAAGAAATCACTCCTTATGAGGCTCCGTTATGTTTTAGGCAGCAATTAATTCGACGGAGCGTACGGAGTTAGTTTTCATAGAAAATGGAACATTAAGTGCACACCGGTACATAATGAAAGTCCTAATTCCATATGCACAACCCACATTGACTGCACTTGGGGAAGATTCCATTTTTATGGACGACAATGCTTGCCCGCACCGTTCTGGCGACGTGGAAGCGTACATGCAAGAAGTTGGGATCCGTCGTTTAGATTGGCCAGCTCGAAGTCCTGACCTCAATCCAATTGAGCATGTCTGGGATGTTCTAAAGAGACGGGTAAGATCAGTGCAACCTGCTCCACAAAACATCAGGGAGCTAAAAAGAGTCGTTGCAGAAGAGTGGGAACGTATTCCTCAAAACGTTATTAAAAACATCGTGGAAAGCATGCCCAGAAGGATTCAAGCTGTGATTTTGGCAAGAGGAGGTCACACTCGTTATTAGGACCTTAGAACGTAAATTTCCTTAGGTGCCCGTTTTTTTTGCAAAAGAGTGTATTATAATTGGCAACACTAGTCGCAGGAACTCGCATGTCGCATTGTGATGTGCGACACCTCCGACTCAAGCCATGTATTCACTAGGGGACAAAATATGTCCTGCAACACGTCGCCGCGTCGCGTCGTCTCCTAAGATATTGCGCAAGAGAGTTGCAGGCTGGCGGTTCCGCACCGAACTGTTGTGTAGTGTGTATTCACCTTTAATGAATACCTATTCCTAACACCAATGTGTCCTCTCCTTGTTCCATATTTCGCGATAATGGCTCGTTTGTAACAGTCGTTGTAACAGTCAATAGATGGTCTATCGGAAATAGTAAATTTCCACTTAGCATGAGTCAAAACATTGATAAATTGTTATCAGTTTGTTCTTAAACTAGACTATCTTGAATGATAATATTGTCCTTTGTACTCTTGGTGAAGAATTGGTTTACAATTCTGCAGCAATTAATTATAATGGATTATATGGGGAACTTACACTGAATATTTTTTTCTCAAACATGCTTGAAATTCGAGCATCATTTAAAACCTTCTTTGAGATAAATTGAAAATGCTGTACTGATCAAATATATGCGAGCAGGCGGCCGGCAATGTTAGTATGAAAATCCATATCTGTCATGTTTAAATTATTATGAAAACTCATAATAACTGTCGTGTAATTTAAAAATGGTACGATTTTTTATATCGACAGATGGCAACCATGGAGGTAACTTATCATTTTTTTTTAATTTTGCTTGCTCATATAGCTGTTTATAGTAAAAAAGAAACAAATGATCATATTGGCGCGTGTAAAATTACCATTGTTCGTCATTGATTCTGGAATTTATAATTCATTTTCTTATTTCTTTATTTATAAGGGTATGCCAACAGCTTCTGTATATAATATATCTTAAGTACAATTACAATAGCCTCGGACTTACACAGTCGCTAATTACAGAATAACTAACAATCTTAGATTATTTCTGAGATTGCTGGTTATTCTGTAATTAACACATAAGAAATACTAAAACTAAAGCCTCTAGAATCAAGAATGACGAAATTATGACAAAATACTATATTTACTTATACTGTTTGAATTTCCATGCATCATTATTATTTGAGAAAAATACTATACAAGCCTTGGCCTCAACCAGACATTGATGGAGTCACGTATGTGTGCCTCGGCTTCGCGTCGGCCAACATTTTCCCATTCGTCCGTCATACCCCTTTTGCAGACCGCAGCAGTAATGTACTATAATTTTAACAAAATTCAAATTCAAAAGTCATTTATTCAAATATAGACTGAGAATCAGCACTTTTCGAACGTCAAAATTACATAAGACAGTCCCCCGAAACGCGGAAGAAGAAGTGGCGCAACAAACTCCCCAGCAGCACAGCTGTCTGTTCAAGTTAGAAATGATTCTATACAATAGTATGCAAAATAATTTACATATGCAGACAAAAAATAATTTAAATGATAAATTATTGGCCATATGTCAGCTAGCACACGCCAATATACCAACCAAAAACATCAAGAACTATACTCAAGCAGAAATAAAATAAAAAACTAAACGTAAACAGAACTAAATATCTAAATAAATACTCCAGGCATAAGGAGCGCCCGCTTACATAAAACATATTTAAAATAATCATTTTCACAATAATTTCAAATGATTGACATTAATAGAACGATATTTCAAATTCGTTCGAAATTCGAAACTCGAAAGTGAGTTGAGACTATTATAGCAGATTTCCAATTCTGAATCACAAAATTTCGATCGAATATGACTGAAAATGAGCTTCGTATGCGGATAAAAGTAGAGGGCACCGTTTACACAAATAATTTTACAAAAGTCCACCTCGAATAAATGTCAGACTTGGTGGTTATTATCTTTATCCCCCACACGATCGCTCATTGTTTTATAGGCACCAATATTCAACGGTGCAACATTTACAGCTTAGTGTAATATAAAATGGCATAAGTCAGCCGACCAATCGCATGACCGTAGCCGATAAGTTAAACCAATCAGACGAGCTTACTGCATATCGACGTAAGTTGGATTGACTGCAACACCGAACGTTATCTGATTAATTAAGTCAATTAATGCAACGGTGTTACTATGGTGTTCGTAATCCCATCGGGTAGTGACGTAGGGCTTTTAATGGGAGCAATGCATGAAATAATGTATCTAGGTGATTTTAATGGAAATTGATATTAAAGGAATGTTTTAGGCTGCCTGTTTATTGACGCGGAACAAGGCAGCGGAGCGGAGTTGCGGACTGTATCTGTCCGTTGATGCGGAGCTAGGTAGTGTTTAACATCTATCATCAACACTCTGTCCATTGGTTAACATTGGCACAGCTCCGCTCCGCTCCACTCCTCTCCGCTCCGCTCCACTCCTCTCCGCTCCAGTGGACAGTTAGACTAAGAATCACAAGTTTTTCATAGACAAAAGTTAGGTTTAAATATTTTATTCTCAAAAAGACAAAAGAGCCACTTAGGTACATGAGAACATGAATAACATAATGTATCTAATATTATTCTAGGTAACGGTCACCGACACAATACAATAGGTTTAGAATCATTTTGTTTTTAAATTAGTTAGGTTACACGTTCAACGGTTTTATTCTCAACTAGTAGGCTAGTGACCTAAACCGTTGTACCGCAGCTTAGTTATGTGTGCGGCGAGACGAGGGGCACTGCAGGCCGCTCATTCGTCAACGCTCACGGCGTCCCGTGGTTCACTCTTCCTACATGCTGTAAAGAGGATTATTTGTTTTTTTCTATATCTATTATAAGGAGTATTTATCTAGGATAGATTCACTAGATAATTGTAATGCTAGAGTCATATCGTAGTAGCTTTGTGAAGTAAGGGGATTTAATTTTTAAGTAAGCTGAATACCAAGTTAAATTGCCCGTAAATTCAATCCCAATTGTCATTCTTTCACAGTCTATTTTGAGACTTCTAAGAAACCTGGATTTAAATGAGTATTTTAAAAGCGCAATACCAGCGCTGCCGTAGTTATTTTTTAAACGAACGAGATGGGAGCCTTTTTGACCTCGCACAAGTCGTAAAAACATCACAGCGGGCTCTAATAGAATACCAGCGCTACGGTATTTATTGTTTAAATATCGCAACCTATGCTGAGATAGGTGCCTTTTTGGGCTCGCACAGGTCGTTTATTATTATTTTTATTTTTTTCCTTTCGGTAATTCGAAAAATTTCGTTAGTTTGAGATGCTCCTTTTTAGTTGTTATTACTGTTTGTATTTCCCAAAGAAAATATTTTTCTTTCTTTCTTTCTTATTTTTTTTTTTATCTGATGAAAGATGTTAATTTTGTTAATTTTAAATGCTACTTTGAACTCTTTGTATTTCCTGTGCGTGTCCCAAAAAAAATATTTTTCTTTCTTTTCTTTCTTTGAATAAGGCTCATTTTAATTTACACCTACTTGTCTCGTCTAGGACTATAGGATGAGTATATCTAGTAACCTACTCAAATAAAAAATATAAAACGCATAAATCTAAAGCGAACTGTTGCCTTGACAATATTTATCAGTTAAGGCATCTCTTAATAAATTAAAAGCTCGTTTTTTATGAAAAAATGTAAATAAAAAAGTCATTTAAGTACATAGGCACTATAGGCAGAAATTAGTAAATTGTATAAGGTATATATAAAATGAATACAGACGGTAGTTTGTCTAGACTAGGCAGACACAACAAAAGAAAACCTACAGAAGGTTCATGAGCTATAAGAAATTTACAAGAACAAAGCAGTGGATTGGGAGGACGGGTTTGGCTATGAAATGATAGGTCAAACGATGCTGAAGCGCTAAAAGTCGCAGATAATCAGTCCAAAGAAATTTTTCGAATTTGCTTGGCACTTTCATCAGGTCACCATTTAATCAAACTGAGAAGTAATTGGTAATTAAATAAGTATGCTATTGAAATGAAATGAAATGAAATTATTTATTCTGACTGCCTCGTTGGTCTAGTGGTCGCAAGCGCTACTGCTGGCCATGAGGTCCTGGGTTCGATTCCCAGGTCGGTCAAAGTGTTATTAGGTTTTTCTATCTGAAATTTCTCAGTAGCAGCCTGGAGTCCGGATTTGTGCCCGGTTGATGGCAATAGGCTCGCCCCCTATTACAAAGGACTTAAACATAACTGGCGAATTGTTGGTGTACCTTATACAGATACACCTCTGCCGAACCCTTCGGAAAACAAGGCGTGATGTTATGTTTATGTTTATTCTGTAAATAGGATATCGAAAACACTTTTACAATTTAACTTTTTCTAAGGCTCATGTAAACTTTTACTTTTTAGCTATTATTTACGTTGGTAAATAATAGCATACATACTTAACATTAAAACCCCGGACTAGTGTTGAGTTAACTCATACTCATTTTATAATTTATTTGCTTTCACTTTTGATGTTTGGGATATCTACTTAACCAAATATGTACCTACTCTTCGTCAGCACAACTTTCAAAACTAAACGGTGACATAGTGCACCTTCTGTTCCCCTTCATTATTCTATGACCAATGAGGGTAGCTTGTCTAAAACCTTTAACAGGATTAGGAAAGACAGCTGATATTAAGACCTTCTTAGTCCGTTTAGATGGACTATCCGAACGCTACCAACTGCCTATTAGCGACCTATAGCATCCATTTATTGGAGAATCTTTGTTTGAGAGCAGTTGAGAACGATTTGTTGACCAGCTGATTAAAATTGTCGAAATGACAAATGACGTCTTGGCAAAATACATGTCATGTTATCCAATTGATCTAATATCAGGTGTACGAGATCAAGGAACTAATACAATGTCATCGCCCATCGGCATGTGCCCGCCCGCATTTTTCTGAATATTCATGAAACATGATCGAAAAATACCTTTTTAATCCCCACATCTCGGAAAGAGTATTTTTGCTCTTCGATATCTGAGTGCAAAAGGCATTTTTATCCGCTAGAGGATAAAGTAAATTGAATTTAGAACATCTTGTGCACTAAGTTTGTGAATTCAAAACATCATTAAACCTATTTACTTCTCCCTCCATGTTGCCGAATTTATCATAAAACCTTTTTTAATTTGTTAAAAACTTAGACTCGGAACCTTCTTGGTGTACTTTTTTTAATTTGCTTTGCGCGCGCCATTTTCCTTTCAGGTCATATTGTTAAAACCTTAAGTTAAAAACAAGAAACTTGAAAACAAGTGAAAAACCTAAAATGAGAAGTTCTAGCGATGAGGAAGTTTATTTGACGCCAACAGAATTGACTGAAACTGTTAATAATGCGCAAACGAGCTTTCTCCCTCAACAATTACGCGAGAAGTATTTGAAACAGTACGATATGTTTAACACGTGGCGAATAGCTAAAGGAGCCAAAATTTTCTCAGAAAACGTTTTGCTGGCAGATTTTATTGAATTATCCGAGACCAAGAAATCAAGCACTCTATGGAGTACGTATTCAATGCTAAAAGCAACAATAAAGATGAAAAAAGACATACCGACTACTATCCTAAATTAGTGGCATTTTTAAAAAGAGCCTCATCTCGTCATCAAGCAAAAAAATCGAAGGTTTTCACAGCATCTGAAATTGAAAAGTTTTTTAACGAAGCACCTAATTCCGTATATTTGGCGACAAAAGTAAGTCAGTTGCACATTCAGTGTCAACTTAAGTATATTAATCAACTACTTAACATAATCTAATACGTACTTAGTAGATGTTGATAGACATAAATATGTATGCATATCAATTTTATTAATTTATCTACTACAATACTATTTACGTTACAGGTTGTTCTTATTATTGATATAAACGGAGCATGTCGAACTAATGAACTACCACAACTTAATGTCAAAAACATTGAGAAACATTCAGATGACTTACTATTAATTAGTTTACCTAATACAAAGACATAAAGAGACCGCAACTTCGTCATTCGCAAGGAATTCGTAACAATTGTTGAGAAATATCAAGCCTTACGCCCGCCTAATACTCCAATCAATCGAGTTTTTCTACAATATCGCAACGGAAAGTGTGTTAGATAGCCTATGGGTGCTAATAAAATTGGTAGTATCCCACGAGAAATAGCAACTTCCAAAACCCCTGTTGTACACGAGTCATTGTTTTCGACGAACTTCAGCCACACTTTTGGCCGATTAAGGAGCTGATCTCCTGTCCCTTAAGGGCCATGGAGGCTGGAAGTCCAATGCGATTGTAGAGGAATACATAGAGCATTCCATCCAAAAAAAGTATAAAATATGTAAAGGCATCGTAGGAGCCATTTCACTGAAAGAGCCACAGTCAGATCTTTGGACCCTTCTACATCAAATATGAACCGATAAGAAATATCTAACCATCGCCTTCTCTCGCCAACATTTACGCCAAGGGAATCCGATGAATCGGTACAACTATTAGGTATGACAGATAGTTTCCCGAAAAACAGTTCACAAGTCACTAACACCAACATTTCAGTACCTTACAAAAATATTACACTCAACTTAAGTAACTGTAGCAACGTTAATTTCAATTTTTCTTAATTATACCTAAGTATTTTTTGTTATAATTTAAACATTATTCTGTAATACTTACCTATCATAATGTAGTAGTTAATACCTAAACTGAAATAAAAGTATCTTGTGATTGTAAATGTTTTTTTTTTTTTGCATTTAGTCATTTCCTCGCTGAGTTGGGATGAAAAGTTACGTGTTGCACTCGAATGCAAAGATTTTTCACCTCGTGCTCTTTTGATTCCCTCGCTAATGCTCAGGATTCAAATTTTTTAATCACCCGCTGCGCTCGTGATTCAATTTTAGAATCCTTGGCTTGCTCGGTCATCAAAATTAAGCACGCGGTTAAAAAGCAACTTTGCACTCTTGTGTAACAAATAGCTATAAAATCTATCGGGGTCTATCATTACTTTTTTTTTTCAATATCCCTTAGAAAAAGATGTTTTCACCTCCGTTTTTTTTTACATAGTTGACAATTTTTTTAGTAAATTGGATAAAATAACTCATAAGCTTTTAGAAATAATAAACAGAATCCAAATCGAGCAAATATGGAGATATGGCAAATGCTACTCTAAACATAACAAATTGATTAACATGAAAAATATTAAAGATAGACCTTACAAAGAATACCTTACATAGAATTACAAAGTTATTTATCGATATTTTCATGAATATTCAGAAAAATACGGGTGGACACTTGCCGATGGGCGACATTGTATATTCTCCAAATATATTCTCTAATTTTTATATTGTTCAAAGCAACTTCTTCAACAACAATTTTCATAATCGCAGTCATTTAGTAGTATTGTCAGGTGTCTTCTTCGTTTCGTGTGGTTAGGGACTGACTTGGTGTCAGAGTTTTAAAGCCGCCCATGGGCCTCTGACTTGGCTTCACATGCCGTCGAGAAATATCTCTCAGGAATTTCGGTTTCCTCACGATGTTTTCCTACATCGTTTTTGAAGCAAGTGATAGTTATACAATACGCACATGAATCCGAAAAGTCACAGGTGCGTGCCTTGGGTTCGAACTCGAGACCTATGACTTAGCAGCCCGACAGTCACACCACTATGCCATCACTGCTATGAGGGCAAAGTTTTAGGGGCTAAAACTGATGAATTGACGGAATCGGTTACGTTCCCAAACTAACTTGATCCCTCTCCATAATCAACAGAATTACAACCTCTAATAACACGATTTATACCAACTACTTCATATACCAAGTAGATAGTAAAAGTGTGTGATTAATCCATATATTTATAACGTTGAAACGTGCCAAAACCATGTCAAAACTATTCACAATAATATAATTTTAGGAGTGACATGGCGGCCAGCATAACTTGACACTTCAAAGTGGCGCCACTTGCTCTGGCAAACGTCAATAATAACGTCAAATGCGACACATTTGAATTTTAGTCCGTTATTTTTCCGTATGCCAAGTTATAGTGGATATAAGTATCCAAGGTCGTTGAATGACAAAAATACAGGGTTTGGTGCCAAATCCCATAGAGAAGGGGAGACGAGTCACTTGTAATTTATTTAGAAAAGGATTGTATTGTCTAGTTATTTTTCATAATATGTATAATAAGAACCATCCTTACTATAAAATAACTAATTTAATTCAGAATATAATTATTTAACCTCAAAATGGATACAAATCTCCAAATGAATCTTAAAGTCGTTACCCCAATAACATAATCTAAAACTGTTTAATAAAACTACACATTTACAATATTTCAGGGATAAAGAAAATAATATGAAACACCAAGATATTTTGTCATTCATTTTTATTTCTTTGCGTCACGAGCGCCCGACCAAGAAGGTCGTTGTTCCGCCATTTTGACATATCGAATCTTTCGGTGTTGCCAGTACAGTATCGAACAATTATCTAATAATAAATTGAACCTAACATATGGTACTGATATTATCTGCTTATGGTGATTGGAACTTTGGAAGGTAGGCAGACGACGTAAAAGTCGTGGAATTCTGTAAACGTAAAGGTACGGTTTTCTAGAAGAACGCTGGCCATCACCACAGATATAATACTAGTACGTCACATAGCATCTGCGTTTACGTCACTGAAACGTTAAATTTTATTAAGTAAGATGTTTTTTTTCTTATCGACTAGTACGTTTTTTGATAGCGTAAAGTCATAAACTCCTCATCATTTTCATGAAAGCCGTCATTGCAGCGGTTATGTGACGGCGACCAATTCGGGATAAGACTGCTAACCGGTCGTTGTGGGGAATGGTTACCTCCATGAAATCTTGCAGTGTGGTATTCGGCAAAGTTCGGGATTCAGGCCTCTCCTCATTCTCGTGGGTGTTACAAAAATGAGTGGATAGGAGAAAGTTGCTTCCCATGCAGTTTCCGTCTTATCCGTTAGTAACAAGTTTGCTGTGCATGATGTCGTGATGATTTCGATATTTCTTAGTGAGTGTTAATAATTTATTTATAGTTGTTGAGGTATATACAGCTGTTGACTTATAAATTTATTTCTAATTAATGTTAAACGGGGTTGTAGAATCCTGTTGAGCTGATTATATCACTACACTGGCTCATTACAACACCGAGCCTCTCGAGCAGGCACGCTTCACTTTCAACTGTTTCCCGCCATTCGTGGTGAACTGACAGTTGACATAAGTGACAGCGACCTCACTGCTGATGTGCATGAGATATTATTTACATATCTATTATATAGATACACTACAGGCATTTTAGCCATTATTAAAATCAGCCAAAGATTCATGTAGGTACCTACCTACCTCCTAGAACCTACCTTCACTACAAAGTGAAGAAAATCGGCTAAATCATGAAAATAGGTAGATTTTATAATCTACCTATTTTCATGATTTAGCCGAAATATGCTGAACAAACGAAAATAGTAATGATTAAATAATTTGAATGATTCCATAGAAATTCGGAATAGCGTCCAAACCAGAAATCACTGAATTCAAAGCATATTCTGCGAATAGTAACATATTTGTTTTTGGGAGTTATATCCGGAATCAACACGCCTACGGCTGCGTCAGTTTTCATTATTTTATCTTTTGATTCCACAAATATTTAACTATTAGCTTTTGCCAGCGGTTTCGCTCGCGTGGATGTCGGAAATTATCCCACGGGAACGTACTACCAGGATAAAAAGTTGGCTCTGTTACTAATTCAAACCTTCTATTATAAATTTATAACTGTTGGTTCTCCTTAAAGGTCCTACTAATATTATAAAGAGGAAAGATTTGTATTTTTGTCCGAACGAATAAACTTAAAGACTCCTGGACCGATTTGAAAAATTCTTTCAGCAATGGATAGCTACATTATCAGCGAATAACATAAGTTATATTTTATCCCCGTACTCCCACGGGAACGGGAACTACGCGGGTTAAACCGCGTGACGTCCACTAGTATTATATATATATTATATTACAAATGCGAAAGTTTGTTACTCTTTTACGCAAAAACGGCTTAACGAAATTGGATGAAATTCGGTACACAGATAGTTTGTAACCTGAATTAACACATAGGGTACTTTTAATCTCGGTAGTACGTTTCCGTGCGATATTTTCCAACACACACGCGGGCAAAAGCTAGTTTACTAAATAATCCTCTCATTATATGTACAAACACATCTTCACTATTGACATATTGTACGAAAATGGGTTCAACAGTCTTATTACACACACACATACACACACACATTACACACACACACATGTTACATTTTTGTTATAATTTAAGTAATATTTTTTGGCATGTGTTTAGTTTGTGCAGAATAAACAAATTTTCTTTCTTTCTTTCTTTTTTCTTTATTATAAACAATATACAAGAGACTACTAACCTTATCTAGGTGACCAAGGTGACCTAGAATGTGTTGCCGATAAATTTCACAGGTAGGTATTGTTGCGCGGTTAGATATAAATTAGTTACACTAAGGTTGTCTAAAGGACCCTAACTCTAAATATTGTGGCAAAATCACTGTGTTCACAGTATATTAAGAGTCGCAAATTGATGTAAATATTTCTCTGTGTTGAATAATTTGGCAATATTACTGTATGGAAACATGAAATATAGCTAACTAGTGAACTAAAATATTGATTATGAAATCCAATAATTAATATCGTAACACCGAATAAGTTTTATTTGAAAAAAAAAGTATTTGGAAACTTTCCAAATGCCTTTTTTACACCTAGAGAAACTGTGCAGTTAAGTCCAACTTCGGTAGAGAGATCAATCGTCGAATCCGCATCGATTAGGCAGCGTTCGGGAAGCTACTTAATATCATCTCGTCTCATATACCACAGTGTCTCAAGACGTCTTCAGTCAGTCTTAGACCAGTGCGTGTTACCAGTGCTTACCTATGGCACTAAAACGTGGTCGCTCACAATGGACCTCATTAGAAAAATGAAAGTCATATATTTGAATTTGAAGTGCCACAAAAGGCAATTGAGAGAGCTATGCTTTAAGTATCCCTACGTGATCGAATCAGAAATGAAGAAATCCGTAGGAGAACCTAGGTAACCGACATAGCCCGAAGGATTGCCAAAATTAAATGGCAGTGGGCGGGGCACATTGCTCGCAGAACAGATGGCCGATGGGGCCGAAATGTTCTGGAGTGGTGACCGCGTACCGGAAAACGTAATATTGGACGTTGCCTCCCACAAGGGTTCACGCGTCCAGCGGATTCCTGTGATCTTCACAAGGTCATAGGAACTATACACTTTATGTAGGTATACTGTATATTCCCGTACTTTATGTCAAAAGAATAAAATTGTCAGTAAATAGAATACTATACACTTTTGTAATGATCTTTGTAATTTGGATGGCCTTCATACATAAAAAATACAATAGAAGTGGATAAAAGCGCTGAGCACAGACGCGTCTGTGCTCAGCGCTTGTTGTGGCAACACGCCATGTTCGAGTTTGCGACAAGTCAATCGTCATCCTGAGGATGCCTCGTTGAGAGGTGATAACACGTATCGATTTCTTTCAGGGTTTTTTTTAAAGACTTGTTAGAAATAGCTAAACGGAACAGATTAATACCCACTTCTATTGTATTTTATAATGGATTCCCGCAAGGTCACGCCTGAATCAATTGACTATTTCATACATCAAGCAATGGAGATAATTAAAGCTATCTAATAAGAGTAGAGTAACATAACGTAAGAGTTTAGATCTAATGACGTTTCGTCGTAATTATAGATTTTTAATCTAACTCAAGAGCGTGACTGTAAAATTTGAATGACTCCCATGCAAAACTTGAATACAAAATTGTGTTAATAATTCAATCAAAACAAATTTTACTTCGGAAGTTTCGGAATTTGATAAACGTGTATTCAATATTAATTAACTTCGAAAGTGGGTGTCAAGATTTATAATCGATATTTTAGAGAATAACGGTTATTTGAGGGTAGTTACAGAATTACAACTTGGCTTGATCAGTTGTGTCAGAGAGCTACTTGTCCCATTTCGAAACTGGGACCAGGGACCAACTCCACCTTTTCTAATTTGATAATAGGCAACTGGTCCCACGTTAGGTAAGGTATTGGGACGATTGCACTACTGAATATTCTCTAGGGGTTTACTCGTCCCAATAAAGTGATACTGGCTGTATGTAGTAAAGGTAGATAAAACATAACTGAAGTTTAGTCGATCTCATTCGTTTTAAGGTGTTCCCTGACTGACGAGCATTCGCTTGAAATGTTACATTTCAGATTCGATTTTAAGCATAACATTAATACTGCCTCCCTGACTGACGAGCATTCGCCTGTAACATTTCAGATGAAATATTACAGACATTGCGCACTGTTATGCTCGGTTCTCCTCCCACACTGATGTAATGCTCGAATTGCATCATTACAGGTTGCGCTCTGTAATGTTCGGTTCTCCTACCTCGCTGATGCAATGCTCGACTCTGAACGATACATTACAGGCGACTGCTCCAAGTGAGAGAGCACTTTTATGTAATCATATCAATTTACATTACACAACGTAACTGAATCAGGGTCCCTAAACCCTTAATAAGAGAGGTGTTATAAGAGTAAGGCAGTAAGGGTCCCTAATTAGGGCGTCAGAGTGGACCCGGTCCGCCTTACTCCCTTAGTGCTGTCTTAATTCAGGGCCCTGATTCAGTGTACTGTAATACCCGTCGAAGTACTTTTTTAGGGTTCCGTACCTCAAAAGGAAAAAACGAAACCCTTATAGGATCACTTGTGTCTCTGTCTGTTTGTCTGTCCGTCTGTCACAGTCAATTTGCTCTGAATCTAATGAACCGATTAAGTTGAAATTTGTAACACATAATTATATATTTCTGTGACCGAACGACGAACGTGTAACGTAAATAAATGAATTTTGCATAAAGGGGTCACTTTTGGGAGGCAAAGAAAAAAAAAAAAAAAAATAACGCTAACAGTACCGTGTGACATATCAAATGAAAGAGCTTGTTGCGAGGATCTTAAATATATTTTTTTATATAATTTTAAAATAAACACTTTTACAGATATTTAAGAAATTCGATGAAAATTGACCATTGAACAAATTTTGAAAAAAATACATAGTATGGCTCCTTACTGATAGATTACAGGAAAACCTATAAGAAGTCTATGGTCTTAAAATAACATGGTAAATCTCTCAATATTGTGCGTACAAACTTACATTTGCAGTTGGAATGTATGAGATAACATGTATTTCAACTACAATGTTAAGTTTGTATTTGGGATAAATTCATCCCTACGGAACCCTTCATTGTGAATAGTCCAACACGAACTTGGCCGGTTTTTTTCTTCTCAAACTAAAATATTGTGACCAATGTGGTTTTTTCAAGTTTTTATTAAAACTTTTTAACCGATTTGTCGAACGACGTTTTATCCTTATCATCATCACCACGTCTTCCCAACATCTTGAGGTCAGCTTCCAGTCTTACTGAATAGATAGGTAGGTACTAGTTTTTTTTATGTGTAACATCTTTCCTCTCCCTTTCCTGCAATCTGCAAAGCGTGGGATCCTGCAATCTGTGAGAGTGATTTCGTGAAAAGGGACAATAATAGGCTGGTATTATTATCATTACTAGCTGCGTCCCGCGGTTTCACCCGCATAAGTCTCGATCCCGTGGAAATATCGGGATAAAAAGTATCCTATGTCCTTCTACGGGTCAAGGTCTATCCATATCCCAAATTTCATCCAAATCCGTTTAGCCGTTTTAGCGTGATGCCGTGACCAAGGGAAATAGGGATTCATTTTTATATATATAGATTACCTAACATAACGTCATATCTGTAATCCTGGAAGGGTTGGACAGAGGTGTACCTATCTATTGTACACCCACATTTCGCCAGATATGTTCAAGTCCCATGTTATAGATAAAGATAAATCTAGACTCCAGGCTGCTACTGAGAAATTTAAAACATAAAAACATAACATCACGCCTTGTTTCCCCGAAGGGTTGGGCAGAGGTGTCCCTGTAGCAGGCACACCCACATTTCGCCAGTTATGTTTCGCCAGTTGCCAGTTGTGTTTTGTTATGTTCTGAGAAATTTCTTATGGTAAAAAAATAACACTGCCCGACCTGGTAGTGGAACCCAGGACCAAGACTTGAAATACGGGTATTTTTACGAACCGGTATTGGCCTTGTTGTGATACCGATACCAGCACATAGCACCGGTATTATTGATACCGGTTCTAGACGGAGTACCTGTACTATTGGCATTTCTATTCGGTATCGGTATTTTACCGGTACCAAAACCGATGCCAAACAAATATTTCCGTAAGTTAGAGTGAGAAAACAGATGTACCTAGTAAATAAAAAGGATAGTTAATAGGCATTAGAAAAATAACTTCAAGGTACAAATACGAGATTTGTGGTACGCCGCGGGTACCTGAATTTGGTACCGGTACTTGTTAAGTGTAGTACCAGTACGATACCCGTTTTTTTTTTTAAAAAAAACGGGTATCGTACTGTGTAAGTACCGAAATGGCAAGAACCACCTGTACAGAACATTACTTTTGGTACCGATTCCAAGCCCTGCTCAGTACCTCATGCTCAGCAGTAACGCTTGCTACCAATAATTATTACAGTTTATGGTACGTAACTACATATTAATACTTGATCTATTAAACTAACCTTGACAATTACTCTACTAATACAGCAATATTAATTATTTATCAACCAACTCTGCTAATAACGCATAGTTACCGCAATAAGATTAAATTATACATATATTGGAATCTATTGAATAGGCCCTGATTGATATAATTCTATCGGCGAATACGGAAACCTTATAACATATATTAATATGAATGTTTATAGCAGCAATAATATACAGATTGTAATTATATAATGAACTAGTATCTGCCCGCGACTTTGTGCCTATAACGCCTATAGGTTATAGGCGTTAAGAAACGGACTATCCAATGCAAAAGAATTTTTCACATCTGACTGGTAGTTTCAGAGATTACCCCATATATACAAACTTACAAACAAATAAATTTTACCTCTTTATAATATTTTTATAGTATAGATAATTCGATGGCTTGTGCCACTTGGCCATGGATATTAACTAGGTACTAGGCCAGGTTAGAAAATATAATTAGACCAGAACCTTTGGATTTGAACCTATTCTAGCAAATGACACACATACAATGTATTACGATCACGCCATATGTACTCACAGAATACAAACATCGTGGGGAAACCGACATGTCCTAGAACCAAATATTCGAAGACATGTGAAGTCTGCCAACCCGCACTGGGCACGCGTGATGGATTACGGCCCATTTCCTATCACAGGGAGGAGGCCTGTGTCCCAGCAGTGGGAACATTATAGACTGACTAGTTTCTGCCCACGACTTCGTTCGCGTGGAAGTCGTAAGATACACAATATTCTAAAATATCACCCACATTTTAGTAGTTTGTATTCGCTTTCATACTTTTTTTCTTTTTGCTCGGCTTCTTAAGGTCGTAGAGAGATATTAAATAGCCTCTATCCTTCCTCAAGAATAGGGCTATCAAATGCAAAAAGATATTTTCCATATCCTACTAGTAATTCCAGAGATTAGCGAATTCAAACATACAAACAAACAAACTCTTGAGTTCTTATGCTTTTGCTCACTTACAGATACGACCATCCACTATAATTATGTATTTTAGTTGACAAACACAATACGTCTCCAACTGAACCGTTAAATTAAATAGTTATAAAGTGCGATGACTCCAACAATATAATTTTATTACATTACAAACATACCTTTGTGAAGATTTTCGTTAAAATCTTTTAGCTTTTTCGTCGTACCCAGTTTAGATAAATTAAATTGTGCAATCTTTTATTTGGATTAGGGTCGAAAACAACATTTATAATTCAGTCTTCATGTAGTTGACAGCTGAACTTTATATTGTCTTTTTTTTAGTTCATTTGCACTGTAACTTTTTTTCAGTCTAAGAAATTGATAATAAGCCTCTCCTTTTAAAGTTCGAGACAAAAGTCGACTAACATTTACATTATTTAAATCTCGGAAGCTAAGAATATATACCTACTCTTAGCTATTAATATTAGGTATATAAAATGCTGAAATATTTACAATGTATCGATTATTTTTATGCCAATTTAGATGAAGTGTTAAAGTAGCAGTATTAATCAACTTTTGTCGCTGATCTTACCCCATCATCTCAATTTAGTTCTAACATCTAACCCATATTTTTATTTCTTTGATTAGCTTGAGGTCACACAGGTTGAGGAGCTTGAGGTTGACAGGGGAGAATGGAAAAGAAAACGTGTTGCTCCGTCCCTAAGTAACATTGGACAAGGGCAAGAAGATGAAGCTGATGAGCTTGAGGTCTAAACCCTACCCATTGCACTCCCAACAGTTTCACTTACCCTGTTGTTCAGCACTATGCCGAGTGTGCCTTCTTGTCACAGTCACGAGTCAAGTTACATAGTAGGCTAAAAATGGACAAAAATCTCGCACGGACACAAATTTAACTGTAACCCAATAATTTTTTTAATAAAAATTTAAAAAATGATTGGCTCTATGTTAACAGTAACAACCACCTTAGCTTAATAAGAGGTTTTGGGGTAGTGAGTTGACGATTTGAAGGTTTCAGATTAGGTTTCATGGGTTAAGGGTTTGTGGGTTTAAAACTTGCGTAATTGTGGTTTTGCACTTTTTGGGTAATTAAACTTAGGTGGTTGTTGCTGTTAGCATAGTCTCAAGTAATTTTTTTTTTCCGTTTCACAGTCTGGTTGCAGTTTCACTGTTGAAGGTTATCCTGAGTAGGTCATAACAAAAATTAATGGGTTACAGTTAAATTTGTGTCTGTGCGAGATTTTTGTCAATTTTTACCCACTGTGCGTTGCCGCAGCTGCCGATTATTTTTGATCTGTGCTCGTAGATCTATTTTGTTTTTTTATTTTTTTATTCGAAATTCGAGTTAGCTTATTTTTTTGTATAAAGTTGTTTCTGCGACAAATAAACCTATTTTATTTCTTTCTTTCGTTCTTCTTTTTCCTTCTGTTTCCTTCCTGGGATATTCGAATAACATAGGGCATGCTACTTTTAGCAATATCAATTCCGGTCATTTGCATTAGTCCAATAACATAACGTCATAACATCAGTCCGACAGGGTGTTCCAGAGATTAGCGCAATCAAACATACAAACTCTTCAGCTATATTATATTATGGTACCTGGTCGACCGAGCTCTGCCCGGGTGAAAATAGATAAACATATCATCCAGGTATACCAACATGGTACCACATTCCCGAGGGTGTGGAAATAAAGAAAACGAATATGAGACCTAGCTAGATCGATTTTTCGCCTCCATAAACCCCTATATTGCAACTTTCATCGAAATCGTTAGGGCCGATTTCGAGAACGTGCGTAGAAATCTATCTACAAAGAAATAAATATATATACAAATATTGCTCGTTTAATAGTATAGGATATATTGTAAGTATGTATGAATGTCTGATAAAAAAGAATAACAAGATAAGAAAATATAACACCTTTCGCAACACGTAATAGTGTCTCCAGAATCCAGAAAAGTTCCTTCCTTGAATGAAAGAAAAATAAATGTTTATCGAAGCCTAAACCAGGAACTTGGATAAATCTAAGTGAAGTAGGTATGAACCCATAGCTCACAAGTTTATCAGTTTTCCGTGTCAACGGGTCTAGGTCCAAATTCACGATATTGAAGTAATATAGACGTTTTACGATTTACTTTCATTGGTTGATGATATTGAATTTCATTTTGGCAGTCCGGAAAACGTTTTTTAGCTGTAGCACTTTTCTGGAGGTTGTATTTACTCCCTTTCTTAAAACATCTTTGCTTATTTTGTTTTCTTTATTACTGAACTAGCGAACCGTCCCTGCTTCGCACGTTTTTACGACTTCAAATTCAAATCCAAAATATTTTATTTCACATAAACCTACAAGGGCACTTATGACACGTCAGAAGCTAGGTGCACGGTTCCAATTGGTCGCTTCCTATGGAGAAGAGCCGGCAAAAACTCCACGGTTACTCTTTTAAAAATAAATGGTTTCTAAAATGTTTTCAAATTACAGTGTTAATAGGTATGAGAGGACAGTGTAGGCCTATCAATAAGTACTAAGTACTTAATAAAATAGAAAATGGTCCTCAAGTCTACAGCCTACACGTTCTCACATTCACAAAATTTAAAAGAAAATAATCTAGCTGTAAGAAATCTAATTTGATTTTAAAAAAATACATAGAAAATTGTAGGAATATAATGTCAAATAATGAAAAGATTATGTCAAGGAAGTGTGTAAAAAAAGTAAAATAAAATAATCATCGTAATTTGGGAACAGTTAATAGACATTTACATTGTTATGCCGTTAATGAGCTACCAGGGAAGCCACATGGTGCAGAAGGAATTATTGCCAAACTTCCTTGTCTTCAACGTAGTCTTTAATCTTATAATATGATTTTTGGTAATGACACCTTTGATGTGGGTTTTGAACTTTCCATCGCTTAGTTCTGTAACCAACTTTGGCAACTTGTTATAAAAGCGTATACTAACTTGACATATCGAGATTTCTATAATAAAAGTAAGTTTAATATTAATGAATTGTAAACATGAACCTTCCGAAACAATTTCTCTAAATTATGTTGAAAACCACATCTTTATTGAACAATTTAGAAGAATAACACGGTCACACAGACAGACACGACAAGCGACTTTAATTTATAATTGAACAAGCATCTAGTATGTATTGTATAATACTCAGTTATTATTTATAGTAATAATCGTAATAATCCAAGACGTGTTCAATATGGCTACATCTGTCCAGCGGTACTAAATTCTAGGCATAGCAATGAACATTTTATGAGCGACAATTTATGAGAATACTAGAGTAGTATAATATACTGGTAATAGAGGGCTGAGGAATTTGACGCAACTTGGAAATAGCGTAGGTCCCGCAAAAGACTACTGCAGACTAAACTGATTGAAAACCCCAAAAAAACTTTGATGAACATACAGTTTAATAATTTAGTTATAAAAGCCTGTTCAGTGGCTGATCTAAATGCATTAAAGAATTGGGAAGATGTAAGTTTTCTAGTTCCCTTCGGTTCCCTATTTCTGACAGGGAGGATCCCCTATCAGAAATAGGGAATAAATCTAATCTTGGCCTTATTTACCGAGATTAATCTTGGACAAAAATCGAACGAGATCTTGCGAGAGCATAGGAGCATGAGTACATGTGTTTTGCGAAGCGGAGGTTGTGTTTTTCGGGGGTCTTAAGGAGAACTTTTACAGTTCACAGACAATTGTTTGGGCTCTGTAGTCCCTACCAACCAGTAAAAAGGCTGAAAGAGCGTTGACTGCAGCCAGTTATTTAGCCTGCAAAATTAGAAACACATTAGATACTTTATGCTTTTTACGAAGCTACTACTATCAAATTTTTGAGGAATAATTTTTATTATCTTAAATTAAGTATTTAATTTTTTAGTTTTCACACAAAAAAAGAAGACTGTTTATTTGATTAATATAGTACATTACTGTCGCGGCAAGCAATTAGGACAGTGATGGACGATCGTAAAGCCGAAGCATACATACGTGAGTCCATCAATGCCAGGTTGCGGCCAAGGCTTATATAGTACTTTTCTGAAATTGTTTCAGAAATTGAAACTAAGTAAATTAATTTATAAATTCCAGAATAGATGACGAACAAAGAAAATTTTTCACGCATATGTTCATTTGTTTCGTCTTTACTTTAAACAGCTCTTTTTGCAAACCAAATCGAAATTTAAATAAAATATTTGATAAGTTACCTCCTTGCTTGTCATGTGTTGAAGTAAAAAGTTCGTTCCATTTTTAAATAACACGACAGATATGAGTTTTCATAGTAATTTATTTGGCTGCTAAACACGTCAGATTTGTATTTTCATAATAACATTCCCGGACCCTTACTTGCTTGTTTTTGACCAGTACAGCAATTTCGATTTATCTCGAAGAAGGTTGTCAAAATAATATTCGAATATCCAAGCAAGTTTGAGATTTTTTTAAATTGAGTATTATAACATACATCAATTTTCTTATTATTTTCGTGAGATTGATCTTTCTGATCTTGCGAAATTGCATTCCCTAGTCAGAAATAGCGAGGTTATTTTATAAACTTGTCAATCAATCTGCCTAGCCTTTTCTTGGGAAAAGGCTAGGCAGATGGATTGACAAGTTTCGACTGGAAGCCGACGCCAACATAGTTGGCTATGTTGGGGTCGGCTTCCAGTCTAACCGGATGCAGCTGAAAACCAGTATTTTACATGGAGCGACTGCCTATCTGACCTCCACAATCCAGTAAAGTAACTGGGTAATACGATACCCTAAGACGTAAGACTGTTTGTCAGACTTTCGGGCTTCTGACGACCCGCAACGATAGTCAAAGATCCACGAATGACAGCCGACCAACGGTTTAACGTGCTTTCCGAGGCACGGAGGAGTCTCGATATGTAGAAATGGTCACACATGCTCGGACTAATCTCGGCAAGTGTAGCTTAACCTGGTGGATCGACTGTAATCTGTTTATAAAATGGTGTACTTCATTATAAAAACCCTTGCAGAGCGACTTAGTCTTGATGACCAAGAAATAAATATACCTAATCCTGAAATAAATAGGTAGGTAGATTTAAAAAAAAAACTAAATGCATTAAGTACATCTCAAGATTTAATAAATAGGTAGGTAGATTTAAAAAAAAACTAAATGCATTAAGTACATCTCAAGATTTATCAAGAAGGATATAAATAATAGTAGGGCCCTGTAAACTTATGGATGTTCAAGTCAACAAGAAAGAGTCATTCTTCTCAGGAGCCATCAAACGATAGAATTTCTAAGACGTAAAATATATCAAGATAATATTTATATCCTTCTCTAGGAACCCGTTCATCCTTTTTATCCGGAAAAGTATGCCAAAACATCGACATACCATGTTCCCTTTGTTGTTACAGAACATTGTATGGTATTTTTTACGACATTTTTCGGTCCACACTGAAACTTTATGGCAAAGCAAACGCCCGAAGTTTTAATTCTGAATAAAGACTCGGAACACTAAAATGAAATTGACTTTGCCAAGTGAAATTATATTAAGTCCCTATTTTATGATTACTGGATGAGCTTTGTTCGTGTCCCTAATTTTGGGACGAATACCTACTAAGTATAAAACTTCAGTAAGGATTTAATAAAAAAAAGTTTAAGTGAACTGGATGTAATCGGGCATTAGGGTTCATTTAAAATTAAAACTAACTTCGCTAATATGAAAACCTTAATAAATTAAAATCTTAATGAGTCTAACAGTGTTGCTTTACTAGTTAATGCTAAAGACAGGAATTATGGTGAAGCAAAAACATAAACTGCAGTAACGCACTAAGAGAATTCAATACTTACTAAAGATTAAATCAGCATTTTAAATGTTAAGTTATGCTCTAACTCTAAAATTTGTACCAAAGTAGGACATTGTAACAGACCATAGAGCATGAAATACAGAAACATAAAACGTAGAACCTGCGTGTGCAATAACGAACAAAACTAATAACGAACGAACCAATTCGATTTTCGAGTTTTTGACGACCCACTCGACGTCGTCTCGACGCGTCGACGTCACTTCACCACGCCAGTTGTAATTACACGCCAGTCCGAAAGGCGGCGCTAGTTGCGCGACAACACAGCAACACCATCACGCAACCAACGCTACCTGACCCCTCCGACCCTTACCCACACACTCGCAACGCCACCGACGCACGGAGCTCAAAGTAATCCAGCCGAGAAAGTACGCTCAAATTGTTCACGGCAAACATTTACATACAAACACACTCAGTGAACGCGAGGAGGTATCTCCTGTAACGGTGAACCCAAATCCAGGGATTAACTTCAAAGGGCCACACGGCGATTCAGAAAATGCGTTTTTATAGAAATACCGGCTTTGACTACAAAGATTTTGTCAGCGGATTGTGGAGAGCTGAATTTCAGCGGATCAGCCGATCCTGTTTCAGGAGGTAGGTCATTTCATGGGATAAACGTCGCAAAGACGCTTGAAAGAAAGTCATTATCGTAAAGCGCTTTACAAAATTTCGTCAGCAGGGCGTGTGTCTTCAATCATTTTATTGTTGGGTAATTCCTTCGTTTGCAAATTGTCGAACGACTTGAAACGGATAACTCCATCAAACAGAGACAATTTCGATAAGTGTTAGCCGACTCGTAAGAAGTTGAGAACCCTTTGTGAAGTTATAATGAAACTCTATTAACAATACATAACTCACAAAACAAGATATTGTGAGAAACAAAAGCAGGTCCAAACGAAAAGCATTTCACAGTAATCAGAATTCAAAAGCAATATTTTAATTTAACATCGTGTACAGAGCACCTGTCGGTGAGGCTTGTAATAAATAGCGTACATATGCATTATTTAAATACTTTACGTCGATACAGTGAACACCACAAAGGTGGAACATGAAATAAGGCTTATATCCTGAATACATGGAATATAACGCCGGTAAACGTTTCACGTTTCAATCATGTTCCAACGCTGTGTTATTGTTAATATTTTATCCATAAATTACGTATTTTTCACCAGTGTCAATAATAGCACTTTATTTCCAATTCCATTAGACTTGGACATGTATAAACTTAAGGTTTTATGTTTGTGTGCTAACCGCTCTGCTGTTGCATTCATTTGAAGGATTTGGTCCGGTTGCTCGACCCCATTTTTTTTTCGACGCCGACCTTATTGGGAGCAATTAAAAATGTCGAGTAAACGCTGGACCATACATAATTCAGAATTACCGCCAAGCGCCATCTTGTTTACTAATAGGGGTTTATTAATATCGTAAAACTCCTAGCCAGCCTTAAGCGGGCATTTTGCTTTTAAATTAACGTTCATCGTGTATAGGGCTTACTCCTGGCTTGCATGTGGCGTCAGCAGAAATCTTCGTGAATGAGGATAGTGGATTTTGATTAGAAATTGTAATCCAACTTGATTGCACAACGAATCAACTGATGAAATAGAAGAATTATGTTGCACTTGCGAAGTTGTTCCGGTATATTTCCCTTCAATTCTAATTTCCAATCTAGGAGTGCTTGTTACAGTGACTACCGTTGTAACAGTTGACATTCTAAATCCTGTTACGAACAGTAATCAAAATGTGAATTCATAGGTCCGGTAGAACCCACTGCCTATTATAGAACAATTACGAAGACAAATAGACAATTCTGAAAGGCCGTCCACGTTATTCCAATAAAACAGAATTGTAAATAGTCGCTACAAACAAAACCTAACCCGCGACCTGGCTAGCTAGGGCAATGCTCTGATCAACTGAATTATAGATGCAATATGCTTTCAAAGATACAATAATGAAGGTACTATGATACGAAACGTAATATCGAACGAATAGCAATCCGTTGTAAATTTGATTGGAGATAGAAATGCAGCATGCTCTAAGCCCGGGTGAGTTCAGTTCAGCCTTTATCGAATGGAAAGCGTAGGAAGAGACAAAGACCTCACATCTCGTGTCGCTGGGAAGCGTGTCCACTGCGACACGTTGGGATTTTTACTATCTTTATCTATCGCAGCGTACACTGCACTTCAATCAAAGATCCGAGGCCGCTCTAGGCCGACGCACTCGCCGACATAACACGTGCATTACTCACGAAATATTTTCATAAAACCGAACCAAACGCACCCGTCCACCTCTCCCCGCTACCCCGCGTCCCCAGCAAAACCAGTTCAGTTCGTGCCCGGCTGCCGTGCGCGTCGGTTGTCTCGCGGAGAGAGTGTATTCGCCGCGCTGTGTTACGAAAAAACATCTTTTGTACCCAAACCAAACCAGTGCTGTGGATTCCTATTATAATAGTGCTCGTGTGAGATTGTGCCATTTCATATTGTGATGTTGCCTGTTGGAGATGTTATAGTGGAGGATTTCTCTTGAAAACTGTGGAACGGGTTCCGCCTGCCGCCGCCGGACGCCTTTTCTCTCCGATCTCGGGATATCATTAAGGTATTTATTGTTACACCGGCTCATTGTTGTAAGGAATTCTTTCTACGACCCTCGTGTAGAGTTAAATCGATAGTCTTGATTCGGTTTCGTATGCGAGTGAGGAAGCTCAGTTTGTAATGCGTCGATATTGAATCGCAGATTGTGGATGGTGTTTGTGGATTTGCATTGTAGATGCGCGCGGCGTGCAATGTGCAGTAAACATTGCGGCCCTGCGAACGGGTTCGAGTCCGGCTGAGGCTCGAGTGGGCGAGTATTAATTAGGCGACTTGGTGTAACGGTACAACTTGATGGTACCACCACCCGGCACCACTTAACGATCATTTGATAACTTTTGTTGTTGGATTTTCGTCGATTCGATTATAATTGTGTTAATAACATTTTTTTTATGGTCGAATGAACATTATGAATAGTTACACCAACAGATTACCGATAGATAAGATTAGTTACGGTGACCGAGCTTTTTAATCGAAGGAACATGAAAGCTTAATGTTGAAATGAACACATTAATGGTTTTTGAAATCTTCTGATTTACATTCATAAGTTTGTAAGCAGGCACAATATTAGTAGTTGAGTATCAGAATAGAAAAAAAACAGTAAGCAAATAGATTAAGTACCTACTAAAATATTATTAAGTTGACTCCTCGTAGCAACGGCCACAGAAGGCTACAAATGAGGCTTGTAACTTGTAACAGCTTTTCTATGAAAACTGTGAGACAAAAACACAATAAAGCCACTTCTGTTTCTTCGAATTCGCAGAATTTTGAATGTCTTGTATTTGTAAGCTAGTTTCCATTCATCCGCCCGATAGATGGCGTCACTTGTGGCAAAACAAATAAAATATGAGCTTTTACCACTTTAGGCATGACATAACGATTTTGGGGCGAATCTTAACTAGTAATTATACGAAACACAACATAATAGATAGCTTTGTAAACCCGATTTCACTGAAACAGCAATCACAAACATTTTGAACACTAATTTCACATTTCGACATTAAAACGGCACGTAATTTACATCACAAACAAGCCATTAAACTTTCCGTTGGCAATAAATGATTGTTTAAACAAATTATGCAAAATAAGTTATTGATTAAGCACCGATTTTAATCATTTCGATTATTTTAATCGCTCCGGGCTCCGCATTACACACAGATTGGAGAAAAAATGGTTTTTGACATTTAAATCGGCGGGAATTTTATGACATTAATTTGTGGTTCCATAGAGATGTAACGATAATTTAGTGAAGTGCTCAGAACTTACTAAATCGACAATGTAGTGAAAATCTCAAATACTTCATCGCTTCGTAGATTATTTACAAGCAACAGTGGTCTCAGATTCAGTTTTATTATCCAAGTTTGAATACTTACATCGGATAACATAATTTTATAGACAATTTAAGGGTTACAATTTACAAGATGAAACCGTTGATTTAGTCGTAAAACGAGTCGTAAAGGCAATATTGATGGCGGTCGTGTGCAAGATAAAGTTGTGGATTTTGAATAATAATAAATATAGCTCGGGAAAACAATAAAAGTATGAAATTGGAATATGTGAAATATAAACGGAAGCTGGAATAAAATTTTACAACGAGATTGCGACGTGTTTTGGCAAATCTCACGAAAAATTTCATAAATTATGAAGCTAACTGAACGATCCAATTAGGTAAATGACACAAAAAAATGAAAAAGAAAGATTTAAAAAGTCATTATGGAGATTCCTATTTCTATGCTTATAATTATTGTCATGTTACGAAACCCTACTCAACATTGTTTCTAGTCACATAATGCACTCGTAATCAGAAACAATGCATATGGATTTATTACTGTTCATTTAGAGTGTTAAAACACACGTGTCGCTTGGTTTTTTTAAGTTTATGCCTTCGAGCGTTAATTTACCGCATAAAAAATCTTAGTCCGGAAACGTGCGTGTCACATCGGCATCGGTAGTTGTAGAACAGATGTTGACATGTGTCGCCTGGCTGTATGGTGCGCTGCCGTGAGCTAATTGACTAGGGAAAAAACGTGAGCTGCGTTCCATTCTCTGTGGTTCCATCCTACGTTTGCGCGGGAATACGATTGATGCGTTATGGGACTTGACATTTTTTTCCATGTCCTTTTTGATTTATCGGCTTTTATTTTTGGATGTAAATCGTACTGGAACGTTTCTATATTCGGCAATGTTCCTATTTTTGGACGAACATAAATGTGCAGGACGAGCAGCGACAAATAAAATGCAAAAATATCTGGTATTTTTTAGTGTTTTATAACATCATTTTTTTAGTGTTAACATTATTTTTATGAGTACCTAAATCAAAACGTTTACAATTTATTATGTGGGACCAAATGCTTATGCAATTTATTATTGAAAGTGAATTTTCTTTTCATTACTGCTCTAATTTGCGTCCATTTTATTTGAAACATCAATTTATCAAGAAAATTCGCACGCTTTCATTTTCATTGAAAGTTCACAGAAAATATTTTTTCTATAATTCAGAACGAAATCTTTAACTTTCTAATCTAATAACTCTAATAGGTAATAACGTGATGGTGTTCAAATTTACGGCTGTTCAATTGGGATGCGTTTTTTTATTTTTAAAACTTGTAGGGGAAATAAATTACCTACTTTAGCGTCTAGCGGTCGCATGAAGACAAAATGTAACAATTGTTATGTCTGTAAACATGTTTTTGAGTGATGTACTGGGTTTTTTATTGCTAAGAAATAAAATAATCTGTTGTACATTTTAAATTACTCATTTTCTGTAAGTAACTGTATTGCCTGTTTTGATTCTGTGCCAATGAGAAAAGGAAAATAAGTCTCAATGGGGATGGATGCCTAATGTAATTTTCAGATGGTTGCGTTCAGATTCTCGAAGTAATGTAACGTAGGTTTAGAGGGGCTCGTGGCTAAATGCAAACAGCCACCCAGGTCGATCGAAGGATAAGCTGCGCTCTCCGCGGTTGGTCCGTACCAACCGCGGAGAGCGCAGCTTAACCTTCGGGTCACTCATCTACGGAGATGGGTGACCATCCATTAAATATCGGAAATTATGTTAAGCCGTTGGTCCCGGCTGTAATTCGTAGATCTTTGACAGTCGTTACGGATAAGGACAAGCCTAAAAGTCTGACAGCCAGTCTTAACAAGAGTATCGCATTACCCAGTAATTGGGCTGTGGAGGTCAGATAGGCAGCCGCTCCATGAAAAATACTGGTATTCAGCTGCATCCGGTTCGACTGGAAGCCGACCCCAACATAGTCGGGAAAAGGCTAGATGGTTGTATGCTTTTTCTACCAGGCATAGTCGCCAAACTTCTTTCTTATATCTATGTCGCTAAACGACAAACTCCTACTTACTGACATAGGTAATTTTACAAGTCATTCCAACTTTAGTCATGCACGTTTCTATAGCCTGTTCCAAAACTATCTGATGAAAATGTAAACAAATGGATCAAAAAACAGTGTGGATGCCAATTGTAATGCCACTAACAAATTGAGTGCTTTAATTTAATTATTATACTGATTTTAAATCACCATAAAGATTTTTTTTTTTTTTTGAAAATTGAGTTTAATTTTATAACCTCAATATTGTTGATGAATTTTCAAATACAAATTTAATAATGTTGTTCAAACAATAATTCTTTGAAAAAGTGTTATGATATAAAGTTCAACCCTTTAAACACAGATTAATGAGTTACTAATTACCTTTTTGTAGATTTAAAAAAGCCATCTGCCTCGTTAGGGTAGTAGTCGTAAGCGCTACTGCTGAGCATGAGGTCGATTCCCGGGTCGTGCAGTGTTACTGAGTTTTTCTATCTGGAATTTCTCAGTAAAACCCGGATACTGGGTTTGTTGCCCGATAAGCTCGCCCCTTATTACATGGGACTTAAACTTAACGAACAAAATGTGGGGGTACACCTCTGCCTAACTCTAAGAGGAAACAAGGCGTGATGTTATGTATGTTAAAAAAGCCGAAACTTTTTCCTACTTGCTTGAATAATTATGTAATAAATAACATAATTACCTAGGTTACTGGTACTTAATTGTGAATCGATTGGCATTATTATTGACATTGTTCCTCTACTGTTTGATAACGAACGAACCTACACCAATGTCGTAATTATTGGTTGTAGAATACAAAGTATAGTCGATTGACGAATTTGATCGAATATTGGTTTTCTGCTATCTGTTGAAGTTCAATGTTGATTGATAATAGTCAATGGAGTGCTTTTATTGATAGTATTTCATTAGAGTTGTTTAACTGTACTTATTATAGATAACTAGTGTTTTTGTGAATTGTAAAGTATCTAAATGACGTGTATCTTGAGTGTGGATTTTACTTTCAAAGATGTTCTTAAAAAAATGTTTTAGTAGGTATCATAACTCGAATATACTTAACTAGAGTCTTTTCATTTTTACATTATTCTGACATACATTGTCAGCTCAGAAATTTTTATTTCGAATATTATTTTATAGAATTACTACCGGGGCTGACAATGTATGTCAGAATAATGTAAAAATTAAAAAACTAGTTAAGTCCGACTGTCTAATCTTATTCTAATTATAAATTAAATATTTGTTTCGTATTTATAATAGACTAGTTGCGCCCCGCGGTTTCACCCGCATAAGTCTCGATCCCGTGGGAATATCGGGATAAAAGTATCCCACGTGTTAATCCAGGTTATTAACTATATGTGTGCCAAATTTCATTTAAATCCTTTCAGAAGTTTTTGCGTGAAAGAGTAACAAACATCCATCCATACATACATCTCCAAACTTTCACATTTATAATATTTTTAGCAGGATATAAATATAATAGAATATAATTTAGTAGGATTTGCGGAGTTAATGCAAATACCATGTCAGGTCAAAAACCTCTACGGTACAGTACCTGGCTACTTCAGTTCTTATGAGTTTAAAAAATCTTTTATTAAGTATCCAGACCACCTTTTGTTTAGACTTATTCATTGTTTAGAACAGTAAAAACCATAACATCCATCCTAATTGCTTCCAATAAACATCTTCCCTTACAAAAACAACACATCATAATGCGCGTGGGCACTTACAACTAAATCTAAATAAACCATCAACTTATCTTCGAAATTTAACAGTAAAAAAATTCTGGACCAACGCTTACCGTTATACGGTCAGTAAGAGCGACCACAGATAATAAGAGCTCAGTCGCCATGTTTGATCTCAACGGATTAATTAAATTTGACAGGCCATTGTGACATGGCATCATGATGAAAATTGCTGTTAGTCTGTTAGTACGAGGCCAATGAGTCGTAATCTCGCGTCGTTTAGCGCATACGCCGTGTTTTATGGCCATAGATCAATCAGACGTGTTTGGAGTCAAGTCGGCTGTCAATTTCGCGTGATCGGATTGGATTGATAGTTTTAAGAGCACATTGTTTATGGGTTTGGCGTTTATGGTTAAATTTATAATTGGAATCATGGAATAGGGACTTCTTTAGCGATATTTGCTCAAGTTTAAGCTCTAAAATTGACAGTGTTAAAAGTATATTGTGTTTTACTTCCATATTATAATTTGTATACAAAGAATACAGTTTAGTTTTAGTCAACACAGTGTTAGTCATACAAATTCGATCTAATGATATGCCCAATTATTAGCCTACCTAATAATAACACGTGAAATTAGATGATTACATCCACTGTTGATTGATGTAGATTAAGTCATTGAGATTAACGCGTCATGTCAGATGTGACACATCTGTCATTGATTTTATTAGTTAATAGGTACACGGACCGTTATCTCTGTTTCCTGCTATTAGCTGTTTATCCTGTTTCTAATGTACAAGTTTTAAAATATGAAAGCTTTTGAACCTAAAAGAGAGACGAAAGTTAAAACGGTCGTAACGGACAGGTCAAAAGTATCGTTAAATGTAGAATTGTTGTAGGTATTTATGTACTAATCGATTTCTGTTACCGAAGTAAAAACATTTTTTTTTAAACAGAGATAGGTACATACAGTCAACCGCTCAAAGTGCTAACAATTTGACTCTCACAGCCCCTGTATGTCGTAGCAGTAAGTGTGATTTTTGTAGTTCAAGTTGTGTTAGTACTGATGTGCGGAAAACTGTACTACATACAATATTGAAATGTCTTTACTGAGAATCCATTCTGTTAGGAGTAACGGCGATGCATTGAAGTGCCTGTGAATGGAATTTCATACAATTTTCAGCCTTATGTAAAACCTTTTACGTAATATTTTCTGAATGTTTAAAATGAAAATGTAGCTTTCTTTAAAATCCTGGCTTGTGCGTCATTCAAACGAAGTAAAGTGGCTTTTGCTATACATTTAGTCAGAAAGAATTCTTGAGATTTCGAATAATTTTGTAGCTTCATTTTTGAGTTTTAGTTCAAGAATGTGCACCTCACCTGGCTTTATCCTTAAAGTAGTTGAGATAACTACTTAGAAGGTTTAATACTGGGTGTAGAATCCTGATCCCGTATTTAAGCTGATTATATCACTAAACTGGCTATCACCATACCAAGCCTCTCGTGCAGGCACGCTTCACTTTTCACAGCAGTTGACATTAGTGACAGCTACCTCACTATTGATGTGCATGAGATAGTGTTTACATATCTATTAACACGTTCAGTGCCGAGAGCCTACTGGAGGGTTCACCTAGTCGCATATGGGATGCCGGGAGTCCGCACGCTCATTTTAAATTTAGGTTTTCCTTAGCGCATACAGTATTTTAAACCATGAAAATAAAATCTGAAGTAAATTTTAAAAAGATTTATCAGTATATATACGTTGGTTTTAAAATCTAAGCATTTTTATTTAAAAAATATTTTTTGTTCACGGTTTTTATTTAAAAAATATTTTATGTCCACGGTTTTTATATTTTTTTTTTTTGTGAATATTTGTAATATTCACAAAAATAAATTAAAGGTTGGAAACTACGTATAGCGACAAGACCTCCTGAACACACACACACTATTTACCAATATTTTATTACTAATTAAAAATATATATTTTTTTAACACTTTTTTACTTCGTTTTAAAGTGTTTTACACGGTTTTACTTCGTTTTACAGTGTTTTACTTCGTTTTACAGTGTTTTACACGGTTTTAATCTTAATGCCGTTGGCCGTCCGCGATGGTTAACTTTAGCGCAAATGTAATGCCGCACACTGGTCCCGAATGATAAAAAAGTGGACATTAAGAAATTTTTGACAGAAGGTCAACGGATTCGGCTGATTTTTTTTTTGTAGACAGCTGATGCAATTACAAATCACTTTTATAGATTGAGTTTTTGCCAAATAAGCCGTATTTTCAGAGAAAAAAAATATTGAAATATTTTTTGTATGAAAGAAATCCTAATTTTGTCTTTATCTTCCAAGATTCAAACGTATTCAAAATAAAACTTAGCGCAGCTTGTAGAGGTGCTAATTGTTCACCACTTTGTCATAGACACTCTTCTGCGATTTTGTGCTCCTTTTGAGTTACAGGCACTTTAAATATTTTTTGTATGAAAAAATCCTAATTTTCTCTTTATCTTCCAAGATTCAAACGTATTCAAAATAAAACTTAGCGCAGCTTGTAGAAGAGCTAATTGCTCACCACTTTGTCATAGACACTCTTCTGCGATTTTGTGCTCCTTTTGAGTTACATGCACTTTAAATATTTTTTGTATGATAAAATCCTAATTTTGTCTTTATCTTCCAAGATTCAAACGTATTCAAAATAAAACTTAAAGCAGCTTGTAGAGATGCTAATTGCTCACTACTTTGTCATAGACACTCTTCTGCGATTTTGTGCTCCTTTTGAGTTACAGGCACTTTAAATATTTTTTGCATAAAAAAATTCTAATTTTGTCTTTATCTTCCAAGATTCAAACGTATTCAAAATAAAACTTAGCACAGCTTGTAGAGTAACTCTTACAAATATATGAAATTATCAGTATCAAATAAACAAACAAGGAAATCTCAAAACGTGTTCAGACATGTTTATGTACAGGTAAGTTATTGTGTGACTCGTATGTAAATTTTTTTTGTATAGAGTCATTGCCTAATTACCCTATAAGTGACGATTTCGGCTCTATTTGGTCATCTAGTCGAACGCGTCGAAAACGCGGAATGATGAATAGGTATATAAATTGCAATTAAAAATTCCCTTTGTAGTTTTGCGGTATTTATGTAGGAGCACATCTTAGTATGTTTTATTTTCTCGTGACTCATCCAAATTGCAACAATATTTGGCTCATTATCTAACTACCCCATTAAGTAATGAGGTAGTTAGGTAATGAGCCATTATCTAACTACCCCATTAAGTAACGGGATAGTTGGGTAATGAGTCATATATCAATAGTATAAGGGCAAGCGGAACCCGTTTTTGTTCATTACGCGTCTTGTGCTCGTAAAAACAACACAATTTTTTATCAACTATCACCACATTGTAACTTTTATTTATTTGCCTGTAACATTTTTGTATCAAAATGACTACATTTGTGACTAATTTAGACATTTTTTCTTTTTTGAGTAATAGTGGGTGCCTTAAAAATAGTGATTTACTGTGTCAAACCATTATAAATCGTATTTCAAGTGAAATTCCAAACGAAGAGCTCAGTATTATCAAAAAGTTTTGCCAAAATTATACGTCAAACCTAGCTAGAAGATGGGACAATTCAGGTAGAAACGAAAGATTTGGTGTTAAAAACAAGGAGTGGTTGGAGTCTAAAATTTTGTGGCCAACTTTAACTTCTGTGAATTTTCCTATGTTGTTTGATCCAGAATATACCATAGAGGACATTTCAGTAGACGTAGAAGAGCATAATTTATCGTACGAAGAGGAAGCGGGTGCATCTACATCAGAAGCTACCACAAATACTCCCAGAACTAGAAATAAACGACCATTTGAAGATTTAACAAATAAGCAGAAGAAAAGACGTTCTTTGTCTCTTTTGGAGCATTCCGAAGAAGAGCTGTTCTATGCTCTTATTGCTAAACTTAATGAAAACGGGCGCACTGTTTGTTCTAAAGTTATTAAGTGCCTCTCAAATAAGCCAGAAAAGGTGCAAGAAGTAAGTGACTTTTTATATAAAGCTTCTGATAAATCGATTTCCGAGGAAGACACCTTAGCTCTTGCCACAGCATTGAGTTTATCAAAATGGCAATATCTAACTTTGAGGTCCATTTTAAGTACAAATGGCACAGCGGCTTTTCCATCTTACCAGAAGTTACTGTTGAAGAAGAAAGAATGCTATCCAGCAAAAGAAGATATTGTGATATCGGAGTCAGGAGCTAAAATTAAGTTACAGGCAGTTCTAGATTTAACTGCCGAGAAGATTTTGAAAGTGACTGGTTCAAATATTAATGGTGGTGTTTTGAAGCTAGTTAGTAAATGGGGCTGTGACGGAGCTTCTTCACAAAGTTGTTACAAACAAAAACCAACTGGTGACATATTTTCAGAATCTTCTGTATTTATGGTTAGTTTTGTGCCACTTCGCCTTATGAGTGACAACGATGTGATAGTATGGGAAAATCCGCGCCCTTCTTCAACAAACTATTGCAGACCAATTATGTTCGAATTCAAACAAGAAACAAAAGAATATATTCAGCAAGTAGAAGCAACATTACAAGAAGAAATTCAGAACCTTCTACCAACAAAGTTATTTGATGGCGAATTTGAAGTATTTCATGAATTGCATATGACGATGATCGACGGCAAAGTATGCACGGCACTTTCACAGACACAGTCTGCAGCCAATTGCAACATTTGCTTAACAAATCCGAAAGATATGAACAACTTGAACCTCGTTTTTAACAAACCAGAAAACCATGATATGTACAAATATGGTTTATCTTCACTTCACATGTGGTTGCGATGCATGGAATGTATTTTGCACATATCTTACAACTTAGATTTCAAAAAATGGGCGGCTCGGGGTGAGGACAAACTGCTCCGAAAATCAAGAAAAGAGTTAACGCAGCATGAGTTTTTTGTTGTAACTGGCTTAATGATTGATATCGTCAAACAAGGCTTTGGGACAACAAACGATGGCAATACAGCTCGACGGTTTTTCAATGATTACGAAAGGTCAGCTGAGATAGCAGGAGTTAATGCTAATTTGATTTAGAGATTTGCTGTAATTTTGCAGGCAATATCTTCTGGGAGAAATGTAGATATTGAAAAATTTAGAATTTATTGCAGAGAAACAGCAGAACTTTATGTCAGCGAGTACTCGTGGTATTACATGCCTTCGAGTGTACATAAACTTTTAGTGCATGGTGCAGATATTTGCCAGCATTTTTCTTTTATTCCAATTGGTATGATGTCCGAAGAAGCCTCAGAAGCAAGAAACAAAGATTTTCGTTCAATCAGAGAAAAGCATACTAGAAAGATAGGCAGAATGCAAACAAATGAAGATATTTTACACCAGTTACTTATCAGCTCCGATCCGTACATTACGAACATAAGACCGAAGTTCACCAAAATTCAAAAGCAGCAGAGGTTTGAAGAAGCCGAAAATCTTCTAAAGGATGACGTTTCACCCAATGAACTCGATTTAGAAGATGCTGATGAGGAAGAAGTATACGTCGACATTGAGAATAATCCCCCACAAGATCCGCTAGCATAATTCACATTGTAACATACGCACGTTCATGTTAGTTTATTTAAGTTTGTAAGTTTGTAATCTAGTTTATTTAAGTTATTAAGTTTATAGGTACTGAGAAAAAATGCGCTTAAAATTAATTTATGTTCTAGTTTATTTAAATTTGTAAAATAATAGTTTACTTTAGTTATTAAGTTTACAGGTACTGAAAAAAAATGCGCTTTGTTTTATTTTTTGTGTTTGTTTTATTTATTTATTTATTTATTCATATTATGTTGACGACAGCCCTAGCAAAGTATTACATTTGTAAACAAAGACTACCCACTGTTGGGGTAGTCAAATAAAAAGTTGTATTTTACATTTGATATGACTTATTAGGAAAAAATATTTAAAGTGCATGTAACTCAAAAGGAGCACAAAATCGCAGTTGAGTGTCTATGACAAAGTAGTGAGAAATTAGCCCCTCTACAAGCTGCGCTAAGTTTTATTTTGAATACGTTTGAATCTTGGAAGATAAAGAGAAAATTAGGATTTTTTCATACAAAAAATATTTAAAGTGCCTGTAACTCAAAAGGAGCACAAAATCGCAGAAGAGTGTCTATGACAAAGTAGTGAGCAATTAGCATCTCTACAAGCTGCTTTAAGTTTTATTTTGAATACGTTTGAATCTTGGAAGATAAAGACAAAATTAGGATTTCTTTCATACAAAAAATATTTGAATATTTTTTTTCTCTGAAAATACGGCTTTTTTGGCAAAAACTCAATGTACAAAAGTGATTTGTAATTGCATCAGCTGTCTACAAAAAAAAAATAAGCTGAATCGGTTGACCTTTTGTCAAAAATTTCTTAATGTCCCCTTTTTTATCATTTGGGACCAGTGTGTGCCGGTAGCCCTCCCAGAGGGTTCACTTCCAATATGTATGGCGGCATGGCGTATAAGTTCTTTGAAAAGTGGGTGGAGTCGAAAGTGTTAAATACAAAAACTACACTAAGTATTAAATATGTCGATACTAAGTTTTTCTATCACTTGAAGAACATACTTACTTAAATAATAAGCTTTTTAAAACTTATCACATTTCAGCTAAGTAATTAGTACTTACTTCAGATATCTCGTGAGAATTTTATGTTTCTTCTAATAAAACTCGATGTTATCAATTAAAGTTTAATAACGAAATAATATTTAGAAATATTCTGTTAAGAAGTTCTTAAGATTCTTCTACGTAAATTAACTTAAATTTTTCATGACATTATTTTGAAATAATTAATTTAAAAATGACTTTTTTTGATCGTCTGAAAAGATTGACATGTTTGACTTCACTATTTATTTAAAAGCTCTGCAGACAGGAGCGACGTGACACCGGGAGAACAAATTTCCGTGAAGTTTTCATATAAATTGTTCTACTAGAGTAGCGACGCGCTTGTCTACCGGAGCTTGTACTTGTCCAAAATGTGTGTTCCAAACATCCATAAAGAAATCAAGCGTTTGTAATTAAATAAACTACATCCACTGAAAGCTTTTTAGTTATTTTTACAACAATCTACTTTTTGATGTTCACTTCAGTCACCCTTTTTTATTCGACGATTTTTAAAATGTCCTTCTTCAGAAGCCAGTTTAAAAAACCACAACATAAAACGCAATTTAGTGTATAAATTCCTTTTCATGTGGCTTTTAGAAATTAAGGAGATCTTATTTTAACTAAGCCGTTAAAGTGCCCTCTTTATAGTCAGCTAATAATAGTATTTAAACACTAATGGCGTCAATGGCGATTCAGGTTAAAATGGCTGCCAAAAAGACATTTCAAAATGTAATATTCAATCATCTGAACCTCATTGGCAAGTACAGGCCGCACGTTTTCTGCTCTGGCATTAGTAAATCGCTTCGGATATCGCCCTTGATTACTGTAACAATCAATATTATAATAGAAGACTCATTATATCACTTGTGTGTCCCTCGGAGCGACGTGCAAACTTGCTCTAAAACTAGTCAAGTTTATTTAAGGTTCCACTAGTCGATGGCTCGAACTCGTTGGTGGCGCGGCTAATATGCACGCTATTAAGTAAAGTTATTTATTTATCTAGTTTTTATTTATTTATTTAGTGAAATAGACGATGATTTATAACGAAAACGAATGCGTAAAATTGAATGAACAGACCTTTGGGCGTATAGATATTATGAAAAAAAAAATACTGTACCTTAATTGCGTAATACACGATCAATCACAATGTGTTTCGATTTGAAACAGATTGCTAATCCATTGCTTCAAAAATTGGAAAAAAATCTGCTCAACAACGTAATTATGTATATAACGCAATGAATGTTGTTTAAAGCCGGCTTTTGACTATGGGATGTAATAAATATTACATCTTGAGCTATATATTACATCCCGCGATTGCTGTTCACACTGTAACATATATTTTGGAACAGTTCAGCTTCGGTCACCACTGTGTCATCACGTTTTTTATCGAAAAGGTTGAATTCTGAAATGGATAATATGGAGATTGTTTTGCTTGATTCCTACGATAGTTCATCAGATGACGATGATGCTGTATTCGATTTATATGTATCATTATTAAGAAATAATAAACGAAAATATAATAAACGTCGATTCTGGATATCGAATCATATTAGACTAAGATAAGATTATGGTGAATTTCGGCTTTTTAATGAACTCGATGAAAAAAAGTTTTTTAATTACTACAGGATGAATAAAACTAAATTTTTCGATCAGTTGACACGTCTGCACTCGAACATCACCACCATTCAAACTGAGGGCGAGGCAGGGGGAGAACGCGGTGTCCGGGGACGTGGGGTAAAATATACACCTTCAAATGACCTCTAAATATCGCTCAGTCGGTCGAAAAAATATTTATAGTTTGGGATGTAATATATATTATAGCACAGTGTGAACGGTCATGTACAAAATGTATGACGAGCGATAAAATATTATATCTCAGGATGTAATATATATTATATTACATCCCATAGTCAAAAGCCGGCTTAACTGTCAAAATGAAACAAATTTCAACTTTGAACAAATTCGATCGTCTAAGAAAATAAGTTAAGCAATTAGTGTACTGGATGTATATACTCAGAATAAAATGATTTGAAATATTCAATAAATTATCTATCCCTGTACGGTTTCTATTTTGCCATTTTCGTACTACATAAGTTATTTATTTACGCCAAAATATGAGTTAAAATTTGTGCTGAAATATGGAAGTTTCGATGCTCATAACTTCCAATCCAATACTTTTCCCCAATTCTGCTTCCATACGGGCCTAGATAATGACAAGACAAATTGATATAATTTCTAGTTTTGAACGTACACCGTCAAACAAACGAGTGAACACCATACTACGTTTGTATGGGAGAATGACCGACTAGTGTACCCTTAACGGCATTACCGAGACTTGAACTCAAGTTATAACAGTCCAATCACCTGTTTATTTTTTTCTACACCTTGAGCCGTTAAGAACAGTAATCCTGGGAGTTTTGCAACATTTTATTGTTTTATTACTCTCTGGTTCTGGCGGAGCGCGTAAGGAAGTTACGCACATTACAGAATAGCCCCAAGGCGGAATGGTTAAAAGAAAGCTATTTTACTGTCTCGAAGGCTCGCCTTGGAAATAATTTCGGTTGCCGTTAGGATCTCAAGTTGAAAGTTTATTGTGGACCGAAAATGTTTCAGAATTATAGTCCTTCGGTCGTTCGAAGCTATTGTCAATCAAATAACCTAACACGGCATTGCATGATAGAACGAAGTCGTAAAAAGTTCGCGGAAATTGCTTGAATTCGGTTGTGTTGCTTAAGCTGATGAGATTACAGAGCAAAAAGCGAGGTTTTCAATCTAGCAATCAGCTGAACAAACGATCGATTCGTGTTACGCCGCGTTACGAGTTCCGCCCACCCACAAACATATTGTAACAAGCCGACGATTCCGCACACCCAGAAACCTGCAACGTACTGAGTTTTCCCTTTTCAAAATCGACGGGATTTGCGTGTAGAAGGAGAAATGTAACGATAACAGGGACAGGATCGTTTCGTTATGTTAGATTACTGAATGGCGGTGAGTCAAGTCTCTTGCTGGGGTTTTACGAGTTTCGTATGAGTCCCGATCGGCTCCGAGGCGGTTTTCCAGAACTCATTTGAGAAGTTTGGCGTCATCAAAAAGTGGAAATCCGTGCGTCATAAGACGTATTCCTTTGCTTAGTCGTATTAAAGCTATAAAAACTCTAGTAACGGGGAATCTATTCATTATTCATCAAAGCTGAAATTGCTACTTTGAGATGTAATCCGATCACATATAAAGTCAAAACATTGACGCAACCTTTCATTTTACAGAATTATTGCCCCCGTGAGAACGTATTTTGAGTGGATGTCATTCATAAAATCCTATATAGCATCATCAGAGCATAATAACATTAAGGATATTTCAAAAGTGTCGCACACATTTGCGACCCTTGTAATACCACTGACAACGCTAGTAATAACATCAGGTAAAAATTGGAGGCCGAATTTATCCCTTCGGATCGGAAAGGAGATATCGGTTTTCTCTTTCATTAATTGGTTCGGGAGGACAGAAGAGCCCGAGAAAGCCGAAACAGATGGATCACGAAGCATTTGTCATTTAAAAACGTTTGAGTGGAATCCAAACGCTCGGCCCACCGATAAAAATTAAGCGCGCCTAAAATAATTGAACTCTTTTATCGCTCTGAACATTTGAGATACTTTGAACGCAATCAAGTTCGCCTTCACTGCTTCGGAGTTAAATTGAGACATTGAATGTTTGCCATTTTCTTTTCCCTCCAATTTCGCGCCAATAGCAGAAGTAAAAAGGCTCCCCGATACCACCAACATGGAAGCGATATACGAGCTCGCCGAAGAGAACCGTTTCCTTTAATGTTTTCATGAGTTTCGAGAACTAAAGAGCGTGTAACAACGTATCTGTTCGTTGCCTTTTAATAGCCCAAGAGCGAACAAACTGCCAAGTATTAAGTTTTATCAACCATCTGCACGAATGTCACGTCTTTATTACTACTTATTCTTTGTCCCCATGAATGCAGCGGCCGCGGGAGAGAGATGGGACGATGTGTGTGTCCCGCTTTCGTCTTGTGGTTTTTGCTGCGCATGAAAAGGTAGGGAAACGAGCGTCCCTTTCGGGCATAGGTGTTCAATTCAATAAAAAATGGCGTACCTGAACCGGTCCCCTGACATGTTTATACATTTTTCTTACTGTTGTGTAGAGGATTTTTTTGTTACGTATTTTTCGATTGAGATTGAATCCGAAGCGTTATTAAAAAAGTTTGTGGCGTAATTCTCGCGGTGATTTTTACTCTGTGCTGCGGATTTCTGCCGAATTTTTTTTTTTTTTAAAGCTTATCGGGAACCCGGGTGTGGCGTTGATTTATGGCCTAAGCATGTTTTGAACGCACACGTATAGGTATAAGGCCTGTATTTCAAATGTAATTAGTATTTTAATTAAATATAAATTACCCACTACTGTAAAAGAAAAGGGTCTCGGCTTTGTAGGTATTATTAACGTGAATTCATAATGTTATGGAATATCAAATGTAACGTTGTTAGTCGACCCCAACTACGTGCTTGAGTGGCTTCTAGAATAAAACAGTTTTGTGACGTATAGAGCTACCTGAGTATTTTAATTTGTACCGACATAATAGGTAGGTATTGTGCTATTGTGAGCTCTGTTATTTAATAATTAATTTTTGGATTCCTGGTATAAGGTTTCCAGTAATATTGGGTTGTTACTATTTCTAGTGTAAATTAACAGATTTACCTAACAGAGTTACCTGTTTATAATTTATGAAACAGTGGATCGCCTCGTGTTATTTCTGCTTTAAGTAATTAGGGTAGGCAGGTCCACTATTTTTGTACGTTGACGTTAAAAAATTAAAATAATTTAAATGTCTATTTTTAGTTTTCTATTTTAAAAACAAACTCTCGAAAAACATTACCCTCCTTCTGGGGCAGTCGGGTAATAAACAAACTATGAGTAATCTCTTCTAGTACCGTTATAATATTAGTACGTTTTTCGGAAATACCCAACAATAATCATCGTTCAATATGTACCTACATATTCACAAACGCCCAAACGCGTTAACAAATCTAAATAAGCAACAAACATGCCATTAACCCGAAGAAAATTCGAAACAACTCCCAAATATCCCAATAGCTAATGCAATAAAAACAAATTGTATCCGAACTCAATGGAATCGTTTCGTTTGTCTATGCGCGCAGTTTAAAAAATAAAAATCCAACATGGCGGGTGCTAGCACTCACAGCTGACTCAGCGCACCTTACGATGGCGTTCGACGACGCTTTGTCCCGCTGCCTTTTGCTAAGCGTTACGATTGTTACTGCAGTTTTATCTTTTAGGAAGCATTGGCGCCGAGCATCGACGACGTATTGGTTCGGAATTTGAAATAAGAAATCCTTGTGTCGAATGAAAGGTAATAAATACGTTTGCTCGCGATTTGTTCTGGTACAATTTTGAGTTTCATCAGCAAAATAAGAGGTTAAAATATTTTTTATAGAAAGGTAAAAATTTTAATAAACTACCTACCTAATTCAGTTGAAGATGGTCGCGAGCGAGTTGAAGGGTCAGAGCTCGGTAACCTTTACGAAAACATCCCTAAGTAAATATTTAATGTGGTCTAAAAATAGAAGTCTGATTTCGACAAGTCAGTAGACGATATTGTGACTAACTTTATTTCCATATTTTGGCATATTATGGCCACGTACCGTTTCATTTCTTACCTTCAAAGTTAAGATACCCAAGTACGCCAAAAATAATAATGCACGGAACCATAGAAAGAGCCAAGCTGTTACCATAGACAATTAGTTTCGAACTATGCACTCGGAACAATTGCACAACTGAAAGTATTCTTCTATCTACACAAAGACTCGGTTTCGATTCTCAGATGAGACGCTTTCTGTTCTATTATTATTCTGTTTCGGAATAGACGTTTAAAATTGAGTAATCCTCGTTTGGAACATCTTCATTGGAATAATTTGTACAGTTGAACTATAACCTAAAGAGTCGTTAAAGCATTATCCGACTGTGCGACAGCAAAGGCAGGGTTATGCTTATGTTTAGTAGTAGCAGTAGGTAGAATGTGGTATTCCATAGACCCTCGAAGCGTCCTTAGTCCTTACGGCTTATGACTTGGATGGATTTTAATACATAATGTCAGGTGTTTATCCACTCATCTAGGTCGCGCGATGGGCTAGGTTCTTATAAAATCAAAATGGCGGATTGAATACGTCAATTTGTGATGTAAAATGTCATGACGATTCCAAAACTATAACTCACTAAAACGTTAAAATAAAAAAAATAAAAAATTGAAAAAATAAAAAAAGCGATTGCAACAAAACAATACCTCTTTTTAAGCAGTTTGATGCAGTTGGTGGCATCAATTCTGATATTGAAAAATAAGTGCATCAGGCTGCTTGAAAACTTACCTTGTATTAAACTTTCTAGTTGCAGTCGATCATAATGATTATAGTACAAGTAGCTATTAAAATGGTCACTCACAGTTTAGAAAACGAGTTTTCTAAACTAATATTATAAAGAGAAAATATTTGATTTTTTTGTATGTTTGTAATGAACTCAAAAACTACTGAACCGATTAAAAAAAATATTTCACCAGTAGAATGCTATATTATCAATTTATCACTGAATAACATAGGCTAAAATATTATAATATTACATATGAAGCTAGTGTTTAATAAAGGGATAAAACATTATGGTTCTTCATTTAAAAAAAAAAAACTAAATATTCCACAGGACACACTCATAATATAATTAGCTCTCAGTCTTTGAAATCATATTCATATCACATGGCGTTTAATATCTCATAAATTGCTTACAATATTCTTGATTACGTTGAACTCTGACATTGATACTTGACTCCTGTTAAGATGGAGATATTATTAAATGCCAATCTCTCAAATGTTATGCTAAATACGTTATTATGTCAATAATTTGAAATACAACATATTAAAATACGGGATAAGTGACACTTGATTTGTAAGTAACTGCCTATGCATTTATAATACAAAGTTTACTAACTAATTATTATTAAAAACAAAACAGAAAACAAATCTATCTATCATAGTAAGTAGGTATTTTAAAATGTATAGTTATAGATATACTAGTATATGTATTTTGGCGCGTGCTCAAAATCAGAACTAAAGCTGCCATGTTTATTTTTCAATTGATTTTCCCAAAAAAAGACGAAAAAAAAAAGCGTTGTATAATCAGGTTTGACTATATTACACTAATTTAACATAATTATTTATAACTTATTTATTAAAATAACTAACCTAGAGATCGTTTTTTGATGATCAGCTACCAGTACAGTACTGCCAGCCTAAAAAAAAAAATACCGACAGCCACGTCATTCAAGCGTTAAAAGAATGTTACTATTATTTCTGAGCGTACGTGTGTCTATCTATGGTCAGCCAAATGTCAAACACTACTGGTTCTCTATTGTAAGCCTCCTGAAATAAGAAAACGTCGCGTGGGAGGCCCCCTAGTGAGATGACATTATAACCTGAAAGATTCAGCCTAGGTTAGGCTGAATGCGGAAGGTAGAGGAACGAGGTGATGTGTGACTCTTTTGGGTAAACTTCTAACACCATACCCCTTTTTGTAGGTGTATAGGCACACCTCTATCCAACCCTTCGGGGACAACAGGCGTGGTGTTATATTTTGTTATACCCCTTATTAATAAAGCCGGAGTAAACTTACACCAGTATTACCTTCGGACAAACCCTACATTTTTCGAGGGTTAAGGTAAACGGGTTTATTTTTAAAGGGAGAAAGGGTTTCCCAGCTTAGCGAAAAGACTAGAAACTATGATTTTATAGGAACAGAGTACGTTCTATCTTCAAAAAATCATAATTTTACCAAGGAAATGACTTTTCAAGTTTCATAGGGTTTGCGGCATTGCTGTGATGGCGATTATTATTTGTACCCAAAGCTTCAAAACTAGTGTCGGGGCTCAACATACTTACGTGATTGATTAAATAATTGGTACATATTATTACATTGACCATAAGACTAATAACAAAACCGTTATTAAAATGTTACGTACATAATAATCACTATAGCAAAAACAATATCCTTAATAAATGACGTATTCGAACGACCTTGAAAACCGTAGGTAATTCTAATTACAATTAGTTCACGTAAGAAAACGTATGAACATATTTATAAACATATCGCGTTTCAAATCGAGACGGCCATATTAAATGCTTGCATTTTGCCTATATTTTTTAGAGTTCCGCACTCAAGGGGTGTCAACAGGACACTACTACTAAGTCTCTTTCCGTTCATCCTTCTGCCACAGGGCTGTATTTTTTTTAACCATAATAGGGAGAAATTTGAAATTTATACAGAGTGTGTAACAACTATGGCCGCTATAACAACAAATAATAAAAATATGTAGTGTTATTTATGGTGTACGGGAAACCCTTCGTGTGCGATACCGACTCGCACTTGAACGCTTTTTTTAAATCTTTTATTTATATGCAGTACTGCATTTATAATTCTCAAGTACAACGCGCGATTGTTAATATGATGACTTATATAAGTTGACACTTAGATATGCACGCATATGTTTTTCATTTGTGTCAGTCTTTGTTAAAGTTATCGTCATTAAGTCACCTTCAAGAAGTAGCTAAGATATAGCAAGATTGCTATTCAAATCAGCTGTATTGTGAGTCTATAAAATTATTGCGTCTGTCTCGCAACTATATAGAATACCTAATATAACAATTTAATGGTCGGTTTCAAAATGTATGTACATTTTGTTGTAATTATGTCTCCACCAACTTGTTGGTAAAATAAAACACAGTTCAAAATGTAAACATATAAATCAACATTTAGACTAATTAGTAATAAAATTGCAAGTATAGTTTTTTTTTTTAAATTATGGAAATTGGTTCTATTGCTTTAAAAAACTACATTTAATTCCTGTCATAATTTGTTTCCCATACATAATTGCTATGTCTACAGTCGCGCGTATTTGAAAAAAAGCAAATAATAAATAATGCACGCATTATGTAACCAGATTCAACAATGTTTTGTCAGGTGAAGGAATAAGTTACTAGAAATATACTATAAAATGTAATTTTAATAAACCATTTATTTATTTGCTCTTAAACACGTGTCTCAAATTCCATTCCATTGTGTGATTCCTTTTTGTAACGTTGATATTTTATAATAATAGAATTCCAAATTTAGTATGGGAAATCTATGCGTCACAACGAGTTGTTACAACGAGAGGGTGCTAGTTTCTTTCGGCTATGCCATTTTGTTTAATAACTGGGTATCAATTCGTGCGCGTCGTAAAAAGGACTTTGAGAAGTTGTGTTAAAAGTGCCAAATTACGTGAATTCGGTAAGTACTATACTTTACAGTGCAGCATGTCAGTGTAGTTAATGCTAAAATAAAGTCATATGCATGTTTCACGAGTAACTCGAGGGTGAAATTACGAAAATGAGATTTTTTGAAAGCTAGGGAAACGTTAATTTTGTTCAATTGTGTGACCATTGTTACTATTTTTGTGTCACGTGACACTTAGGGCTTCTCACAGTATATTCACTTAAACGTGAATAGTAATTCCATTTCCGTTTTAGGAAAGATGCCGTTAACACCCGCTGAACAACAAAGACGTTACCGAGAGCCTTTAAAATAAAAAAAATCCACAAAAATGGAAGGAAGTACAAGATTTTTTTTTTATTAGATTCATCGACTTCGTTGTGACTCTGCCCTTATTCTTCAGTTGTGTAACGATAACACAAAAAAATGTACATATCTTTTGAAAACGACCGTTAACTTAACTAAGGATAACATGTACGGTACTCAGACCTCTGATTATGCTAAAGTTGTTATCTATGGTGATATTAAGGGTTGGAATGCTCTTGTCCCATGTTACATGGGGTCAGCTTGTTTTCTTCACTCTAGTTGTTATAAAATAATAGAACTATGTAAATACAACTATTAAGAGAAAAGAAAGGGGCGATGAGCTCATTTTGGCACCAAAGGTCATAAGGTTGGCAGTATTGCCACGTTGAATGGCAATGATGGCACTCTAAATTAGTTTATTGTTCAAAGTAAAATGTATTGATAATACCTATTGCTTCTTACTCACTAAAATACAATTAATCCAATTGCTTGAATGAGTACGTGCTAATAATTTGTAACAATCTGATGCTCTAAGATGAGTCACTCACTGAAGATGAGATCATGCTTACTAACTCCCATTTTCCTTGTGGATGCTTCAGGAAAACGTCGAGTTAATGATTGAACACTTCAGTACAGATTTTTTTTTTTAAATTAATTTATGAAAGGAAGTATTTTTGGCAAAAGTGTTATACTACCAGAGAACAAGAAAAAAAACTAAATATTTACCGTAGAGTACAGATGGTGTAAATAGGACAAAACATAAAACTAAAATGAACGGGTGTTTTTATGAGAACAGTTATTGCAAAAATAACGTTAGTTTAAATAATCTTATATTTAAACGTGTCCATAAAATTTTTAATATCGGTGGATCTTACTCAATGAGAGCGGATGGATTTAGATTGAAATAAAATCTCGTTCAAATGCAGATGTTCCAAATGTAGGTTAATGAACGATTTTAATAAGGTTAACCCTTTAAAAAAATTCTTCGAGTAAGATGCTTGGAAAGTAAATGTCTTTAAAAAGTTTTATAATTAAAAGAGAACAACATTGAAAATATTGTCTATGTCTTATAAATTAAATAAATAAAACAATTTGCGGTCAGTGTCAAAACACTACACAGTAATAGGTTACACAAAAGAGATTGTTACACAAAATAAAATAACTTCCAACACGCATAATTTCGTATTCACATACCAAAACTTCCTTATCTACGAGCCACTACAATTATAAACGACTTTAGCTATTTATTGCTACTCTAGTGTAGATTCCATTCCACACCCCGTGAAATTCCAGGAACTTTCACAAAGTTTAAACCAAAGTACTACTAAATAGGGTCTGTCTCGCTCCGTCTTTATTCAACCGCTACGTGTGAATGAGACGGGTATATAGGCATAATTCACACAGCTTTTAGTGGTGGAGTCATAAATCTTTGTAGTCAATTCGCATTGATCGTTTGCGCCGACGCAAAAAGATACGCCGGTGTCCTTTAGATAAGATACACACGAAGTTGTTGAAATCGACGAAGACTACTGAATCATTCTGTCAAAGATTTCCCGTTCTAAAGTTGGATTTTGAATAAATGGTTATGTTAAATAAGCTTATTTTACTTGTTAAAAAACTGGGCATGATAAACTTCAATATAAAAAATATTTATTTAAAAAATTGGCATTAACTATCTTTTAAATAAAGACAAACCCAAAAAGCGCTAACCCTTTTATTCTTAATTTGAAAAATAAAATAACCTGTAATGCTTACTGCTAAAATTAGTCGTCTGCATTTCAAAATTAGTACGAAAATGTAACCGCCTGGCTAACCTGCTGACCACAGCATATTAAACAAACACACAGGAGTTCCTACCCATTCTCTTCACATAATCCCTTAAACCCTTTCCCCCGTCACCCAACGGAAGAGTTCCCCCCATTTTTCCTGGAATCACGCTATTACAAATATGTACAGTATCAAATTGAAAGGTGTTGTAATCCAACCTACCGTGAGCATATTTAGAAATTAGGTCGAGCGTGCTATTTCGCCCAGCCTATCTCGACTCCACGGATCTGCCAAACACGAGACAACATCTGATAACAAATAACTTGTACTAAGTATTTTGCTTTGAAACTTGAATCAACATTATTGGAACATTATTTAGTATGATTTCTAAAGCATTTGCATTTGAATAATTTTATTGATTTATTGCATTGAGGTGTGCTTAGACGCTTGTGTGGTTTTCTTAACAGGGTAACCCTTTTCGTGCTGTGGCTTTTGTGAAAGATACTCACGATTTAAACGCATTTATTAGATCATGCGATTACTAATCCTTTTGCCAATCGTGCTGGTTATTCTCATATTATATCTACTATATAATAGTCTTTTTAACATTATACAAACTTGAATAGTAGCGAATTTAGTAGTCGACATTCACATGTTGACGGTTAATTGGTTACTTAACTCGGTTTAATTATTTCACCAAACTTTTTAGGCAAGTTAAGCTCTTTGAAAAGCCCCCCATTTAATGTAAACTGTACACGGTAGTTACGGTTTACTTAGGCTTCTATTTCGCCGTCGAATGGGCCATCCAGAATCCTTGTTCCGAAGCGCTTAGTTCGAAACTAGGTCAAACGGAACATCACGAGACTGACGTCTTAAAATTGCATTGCACACAAATTCCACTACCCAGACATAGATTAATGACTATGAAGTTAATTATGCAAGTGTATAGAAACTATTTGAGTACAGAAAGCTAGAGAAACGGTAAAGCTGTGCATTGTGCTGATCTCGTAATCATAGGGATGTGCAAAAGTTCAGATGTTACGATAAGATTCGAGTTCGTTGCGCAATTGTGAATAGTGAGTGTGTGACGTAAGCGTGGTGTAAGTTATGAGCGGTGGGAAATGACTTTATGAGGGTATCAGCTAGTTGGAAGAATTACCTATTAATGCTAGGTGTCAATTACTAAACAGAACTGTCAAGCGTTTATTATTCTTACGTAAAAATATTTTCCAATCCAATTTTTACGACATATCTTTGCATGCGGGTGTAATTTAATTTCGCTAATTTTCTTATCTCATTTAATTAATATTAAACGTGTTAAACTAGTGTATGCGCTGTCATTTATTTACACACGCGGAAACTTTAATGAAATTCATCTTACTCGTGTCTTGCACCATACAAAAAAAATGTTGAGAAGGCAACACAACGCAGTCCTTAGCGCCTCACTGTTTCGAATCATTAATTTGACACTTGAAATAGCTCAGAAGTGTTACAATGGCAGTACGGACCCGCCCACAAAACGTTTACGGGTTAAAGGTTGGCGATCTTTTTAAATGTGGCTCGGAATGGTTAGGCAACCCTGCTTTTGTTAATGGAAATGTAATGAGTAAGAGTGAAGGCTGGTCGAATGGGCCCTGGCAACCATAATTGGTGTGTTGAATCGTGCCGCGTGGTTCCGGGTTAGAAATTTAAAATTCGAAGTTAGAAAAATGGAACGTGGATATAAAACTTTAGATGTACGAGTAGAAATTTGAAAATAGAACGGGATATTTGTTTGAATGAGATTTTACGTATTGTTTATACTTAATGTCACAATAAATTAGATGTTATACTTCTATTTGACCGCCCAATTCGCTGTTTTTTTTTTTTTTTTTTTTTTTTTTTTTTTTTTTTTTATTATGGCTTCGCACGGTTTGTGCATTAGCCAATGTCATGTATTTTTTTATTATTATTTTTTTTTTAATCGAAGAGACAAAGTTGGGGAAACAAAATTATTAATTATATTAGAACGGAATTTAGGATAGAACGGATATAGGATCAGTATAAGGAAAAGGATGAATCGAAGGAGTGAATAATGAGCAAATTACAATAACGAATATTTACAACTTAATATTATTTAAGGTAATGAATGAGACTATACATTTATATACCGGAAAGCTATTTGTACAAAGTAAGGAAAGTATTGAAGTAGGAAAATGAGTACCAAGGGACAAGAGATTACTAAGAAAAGAAGAACGGTCGTATAAGGGACAGGAGAAAAAAATATGATTTAAGTCGCCTACGTCTGTGCCACACGAGCAAATGGGGTCGTCGATGATATGAAGTTTGGCAAGATGGGCTGGAGAGCAAACATGACCCAGTCTCATCCGTATAAGAGCGGAGGTCTCCATCTTGCCAAACTTTGCCCTGCCAAACCACGGTTTTTCCGGAACGTCGGGCTCAATTCGCTGTTGTTTTCCATTTAGATTGATATTTGTTTTTAAAACTGCTTTGATCATTTCTGTCTGTCCTATCTTTACCATCGAGACTTTATTCATGGGATAGTGCATGTCTTGTTTTTTCTGTGACAACATTGCGACAGCTTGTCTATGACATCGTCAGACCTGATTATAATTCTGCACCATACCATGAAACAGGATAACACACTATATTAAACTCGTGTGGCATTACTTTACACCGATACTCAATATATGGATTTATAGTGCCATGGTAGTTTATGGGTCGTCCCAACCTATATGGTGCAGTAATCATAGGACATATGATTGTGTGGTACGTTTTAGCAGATGCTTTTGTTTTTTTATTGCTGAATCGGCCTCGGACCACGTCTAATGGAAAGCGATGGATGAGGTCTAGGATGGAACTAACGTGCCCAGAAGATGCCAGTTCACTCTTGCTTTAAAGGAGACGGGTTATATGTGGAAGGGAACACAGACGCTGGCTAAGTGTTCCACACTTTTGCTGTGCGAATAATAAATGTGGAGGAGAAGCGCTGGGTAAGACTGGTTGGGATATCATCAAAGTGCGTACCATGCAGTACGTCTGGTAATCCGGTAGTAAAAAGCCGATGGTGGGATCCGGTCGTGGAGCTACTGCGCACACTCTTCAAATTACAGTCTGTAGAAGACCGAAAAGCAAGCAACGTCTGGTAATCTGGTAGTAAAAAGGCGATGGTGGGATCCGGTCGTGGAGCTACTGCGCACACTCTTCGGAGTACAATCTGTAGAAGAACAACAAGCAAGCAACAGTACGTTGATGAGCCAGGCTGTGAAGCCTACCTACCAAAGTCTTGTAGCCTTTTTGCTCTGCATTCGACCGAGTTATCTTCTGGTTTCTACGTTACTTGAGATATTTTGGTTTAGTTCGTGTTTATTTTTTATCTGATAGGTGATGTGTATCTTTCGCCTTTTGTTACTCAAGCTTTGTTAGTATAATTTTGACTTTTGACTCTAATATTGTTGTAATGTTAATTGGCTCTTCTTTGTATATACAGTCGCAGCGTTATTCTTTTTATTTCTTGTTCTCTTTTATTCTCAGTACCTCTGTGAAATTGTAAATATTCACATGCCGTTTTTAGCTCCGGATGTGTCCTGAACATAACTCTGCTTATCGACCCTTGTACCATATCTTATGAATAAATATCATAGTCATTATTGTTCTTCTGGCTATTAGCCGTTTCCCAACTGAAGGCTCCCCGCAGACAGGCGTGACTCGATACCGGTAGAACAATTTCTGTAGTTTTCATAGAAATTGTTCCACGAGAGTCGTGTCGCGTCGCGTCAAGATCACGCTAAAGTGTAAAATTTCAAGACCTTTCACGTTCACAAATAAAGTTTGATATGATTTGTCGTGTCTGCCGGAACCTCAACTTGGAGTTTGCTTCTATCTAATCAATTGCTTATTTATTTTTAATTCTATGTAGGTATGTCATCTATTATACTACACTTACTATACTGTGGTAAATGATTAGGTATCACGTGGGTTAGTGGTAAACGTTTTGTTAGTCGGGTATTACCAGCCATTACTAACGAAACAGAAATGCAAAGAAATGTGGTTACCATTGAGTGATTTAACTGTCCACTTTAACAGAATAGAGTTCAATGCATGAATGGTAATGACCACATTCTGAATCAGACTGATTAACCCAAATACCTAAGTAAATATACCCATATAAACTCACGTTTTCTTCCCATGGGGGCAGAAACTACAGAACGTCACCTGCTGCGATCCTTAAGGTACTGATAATCTTGAGCATTCACTTGTAACAGCACATCCAGCATTTGCCGTTTTTAAATTTGTCGATTTCAACAAGGAACCGAGCCAAACATCACTACGAACATTTTCACGAATGGCTCGGCTCGGCAAAAAGCCGAAGCAAATTTACTGTCTTTTCGCTAGAATTCTCGCTAGGATGTTCGCTATATCGCTCCCGTTTATTTTTCTGTTATATAAAATTTGCTACAATGCTCATTACAAGTGAATGCTCAAGTTTATCAGCACCTTTTCATGCACCTTTTGCTTCGTTTACATTCATACATCTATATATATAAAAATGAATCCCTATTTCCCTTGGTCACGACATCACACTAAAACGGCTGAACGGATTTGGATGAAATTTGGGATATGGATAGACCTTGACCCGGAGAAGGACATAGGATACTTTTTATCCCGATATTTTTACGGGATCGAGACTTATGCGGGTGAAACCGCGGGGCGCAGCTAGTACTAAATAAAATGAACAAGTAATTATTTAGTTGCATTTTTCTTTTCCTTCTCCTTCTCATATTCTGGCAGTAAGCAAAATTATGGGATGAATGAATGCCCAAAGTTATCCTGACGTAATAATAATAATTATTTATTTATTTCTCAGTTTAAGGCTCTTTCAAACAGGCGCGACACGCGACGCGACACAAAGACACCGCTCGTCGCGCGACGAGCGGTGTCTTTGTGTCGCGTCGCGTGTCGCGCCTGTTTGAAAGAGCCTTTATGGTACATTGAGATCTTAAATTTGTTTCACATAAACTACCATTGCTGGTGTAGAAATATATTTATTATCAAGCTAGGTACATGCGGATCTGAACCAGATACATAGGTAGGTGTCATAAAGATGCTTTTTTGGAACACTCCCAAGACCTTTTCAAATTGAAGTTAAAAACAAATCAACGAGGCCACACATCCTTTCAAATTTAGAACACCACACCAAAACTGGCCACAAATAAAAAAAAACAAAAGCTAGCCATCAAATTTGACATGCCCACCATGCCCACCATTACTTATACCATAATGAATCCGTCCCAAAATGGACCTCAAACGCCTAACCCTACGCTAAATTAAGGGTATCGCTTGAAGAACTTGGGAAGTCGATCAAAGTGGGATTTGCGCTGAGATCCGTACAGAACTCGGCAGGCGAAGGGTTGGTTCGCAAATTGAAATTTTGTTTTTGTTTATTCAGATCGTCAGGTGAGATTTGAAGGGTTGAATTGGATATTGTTTGGGGAATTAATTAAAAATATATCTACCTTACTTAGAAGATTAAATATCACGCAAGAAAAACAGGTATTACTGCCGCTAATAATTGCGTTGTAGTTAAAATAAGACTACGATAAATAACAGAACAGTTTGTAAAATATATTCATTTTCCCTAAGTTAGTATGTTTAATATTGTTTAAATAAAGTATTTAATCAACGACAGGTATGAATTTTAGAATAGGTAACGTTATCATTGGGTTTCCCACAGGTAAAGAGTCTTTTTCCTTGTCAATGTTATTTGAAGTACGTACCCTAAGTAATCAAGCTTTTCGTACATTGAAGGTACTAACCGTAATAAGTACCGGTACCAAATTCAGGTACCCGGTGCGCATTACCACAAATCGTACGGGGAAACTTACGGTTGGCAACCCTGAAGTTATTTTTTCTAATGCCTCTTACTATCCTTTTTACTTACTATATCCGTTTTCTCACTCTAACTTATATAAATATTTGTTTGGTACACACGGCTACACATCAAGCTATACATTTCCAGTATAAGCTGACCTCGCATTGTACGGAAATCCTATACAATGCGAGATCAGCATAAACTGGAAATGTATAGCTTGATGTGTAGCCCTGTGTACCGGTTTTAGTACCGGTGCGGTACCGATACTTATGAGAAATATGAATGGTACAGGTACTATTATCTGGTACCGGTATCACACCAATGCCAATGGTACCGCTTCCCAAAAATACCGGTATTACAAGCCGTGACACTAACCCAACGTGTCCAAGAATCTGAGAGAGTCTAAATAAAAACACTCTCTAATTAATTGATAAAATCTGTAATATATATTATTATATGCAATATATTTTATAAGAAGCAAAAAGATCTACGACATTCGTGTCTCAATATTCTCGTACGATTCACAAAATTAACAAGTAACACCGTTACTTAAAACTAGAAGCCCTACCAACCGAACAAACTTAAAATTACAAGCGCTACCAGCTTAAAACAACACAATGTTTTGGCAACCCTGTCAACTTAATACACCTCATCTTAGAAGTTAAATCCTTGAGTTGCAACCCTAATCTTTCACGTCGATGGCTCAACAAGACAGAATAAAGCGGCGTACACATTATCCAGAGTTTAGTCTACTACAACTAAAGTTAGGTACTAAATTAAGAGTAATGAGAAAAGTCCTGTGTTGTCTTGTCATCCCTCATTGCTCACGGGAGTCGTTAAAAACAACTAAGGGATTACTCAAGACGTTCAACAGCAACGACTGTCTGCCAGTTACAGTTAGTGGTTATGGCAATGTCCCCATGGCCATGCCATTGGTGAAGACCGCTGTCCAATGTGGGCCATTATGAATTGATGGAATGGATATGACGAAAAAGACTTGGATAAATTTAAACTTTTCTGGACTGCTTCCGTATTTTAGTGCTGCTCAGCCTAAGCAGCACGAAGATATGTGAACGCAGCTTTAGTGTTTAGCCAGCGTCTGCCTTATTTGCATAAGTATTATGTCTAGTACTGGAAGCTAGTTCATGAAACTGCTTAGTCCTCTTGTTTTCTCTATGGAATTGTGATTAGAATGTTTATTTGTTTTCGTATTTGGAATTGGAAGCTATATGAAACCACCATCGAGGAGCTCGTGGCGAATAATAAACGTCGCACGGGTCGATCAAATCAAATCAAATAATTTATTTGCATAACACAAGTTCAGAGGATGTTACAAAAGGTTCTTAAATAAACCATGTGAGGTGAGCAAATATATTAGGAACATTATGACACAATTAATCTTAATCAGTTTTCTTATTAAATGGTGAGTTACGCTTGCCGCGGTCGGGTGGCCATCCAATTTCAAGACCCCTCAGTGCCTCGGAAAGCATGTTAAGACGTTAGCCTCGGCTCATCGTGGTCATTCGTAGATTTTTGACAGTCGTTGCGGGTTGTCAGGAGCCCGAAAGTCTGACAACCAGTCTTACCAAGGGGTGTCGTATTACCCAGTAACTGCTTTGTGGAGGTCAGATAGGCAGTCGCTCCATGCAAAATACTGATATTCAGCTGATTACAGTTACACTGGAAGCCGACCCGACATAGTTGGGAAAGGCTTGGGCATAATGATGTTTTTTTTTTGTCATATACGGAATTGGAAGCTTTACGAAACAAAAAACCATCGCAGATTTTAAATTCGTATATTCTCAATTCAAAGTTACGTCATTATAGCGTCATATTGCAACATTTCGTAAAATCAGCTCCAAGCTACTCGAAATTGCTTTCAGGTGACCCAGTTTAGGGCTTCAATTTCGGGAGTCCGGTCTTGAAAGTTTCAACGGTAGCACCAATAATCCCCGCTGCAAAGTATGCTGTTGTATATAGAGTATTATTATTATTATTTTTATTTGTCTTTGACACATCTCGGGACCCTGAGGTCCCGGACCTTTGAAAGGCGTACGAGGGGCCGAAGCCAACTCACAGAGGCCTGTTAGTCGTTTTGAATTAAATGGGGCACCAACCGACGATTATCCCTGTTCGCGCTATGCAAGTTCACCCAAGGACAACCCCTGGTTGGTGTAGGACTATTGCAGGATATGGTAAAAAAGATATTGGACTATGGAATTGGGTGGCTAAAATGGACTGGTTACCTGGAACTATGGAAGGACTATAGCCCCTGCCTAATCAATGTTTTATATTTACACGAATAAAATGGCAGGGGGTGACTGGCACACTCAATAATGGGCCCCCGGAAACGGTCGCTAGCACATAGTGACGTAGCGACAAGGGGGCAACATGTCCTGAGGTGCTTGAGGAGTGGAGAGGTATTCCACGGCTACTTTTTTTTTAGAGTAAAAACTCCATATAGGTTACATAAAATCATAAAATGTTATTGTGTTAGTAACAGAATTGTATCAAACATTATATTAGTATTGTTTTTAAAAATACTACCTAGCGTAGCAATTTAATAGAAATATAGGTATGTAATAATAAGGAGGCATTTGCGTTTTTTTTTCGCAAGCAAAACAAGTTCTTTAATGACCGATTTCTATAATTTACAGACCGTTATTTGTTAAAATTAAGACACTTATATCTTTACCAATAATGAAGCAAATATCTCATAGCTTTGCATAGTAGACCCTCCCATACGGAAGTAGGATCACAGGGAAAATTACCTTACGAATCTATTTATATGCCCAGTTTGGCAATAAAAAAGCTTACCATTGGCAACCAAAACGATTCGTTTTTGTTTATAGGAACCGAGCTCAATTTCATTTTGGCAGTTTGTGTAACTCTGGTTCAGAATGAGATATACTCTGTCTTATTAATTATCCAGTTTATTATGTCATACATTGTGGAAAAGTTTGACTATTGTTGAACAGGTGTGATCCAGAAGGTTTAATATTGCTACAGGTATACTTAGAACTCACCACTATTGACCCTTACCAGAGGCAGACGGCAGACTCAATCTGCCTAGCCACTTCCCAATGTTGGCGTTTTCAAGCTAACCTGTACCCTAATTACGTAATACAACACAATCTGTTTCGATTTGAAACAGATTGCTAATCCATTGCTTCATAAGTTGGAAAAAAAAATCTGCTCAACAACGTAAATGACGCAATGAATGTTGTTGAACTGTCAAAATGAAACAAATTAGGCAAAATTATTTATGAAAATTAGTTACGCAATTAGGGTACAGATGCAGCTGAATACCAGTATTTTACATGGAGCGACCTATCTGACCCCCACAACCCAGTTACTGGGTAACACCATACTCCAGGCAGACAGCAGGCTACCGGTGACTTATTGTTTAACCGAAATAACACCTCCGAAGTATTTTAAGTACCTAATTAATTGATCGAAAGTTTATTTTTTTCTCGATATCTGTTTTTCAATTAATTAAGTCCTCATTACACCGACGCCGACGCCTTAAAACTTTTAAAACCAAAATCGTTTTTAAAGTGTACCGTTGTCGAGAAGTCTTTATTATCCAATTGTATCACGCCATTCTTAATTAAGAATATTTGCTTTTGCATTTTTTTTTTTTCAACAAGAAAAGTCACTTTGAATTCTGTCCTAATTTGGAACTTCGGTGTTTAGGAAATGAGAAATAAAATTAGGAATTTATGGTCTGGTAGATATCTTAATCAGAACCAATCGTTAGGTTTAAATTTTAGTATTATACCAATTACTTAGTTAGTTTGCAGTTTGAGTATGAATAAGACAAGGTTTAAGAGCTAATTTTTTTAAAAATTTCATCGCATTATCACGTAAGAGGAATATAATATGTTCTGTTGATGTCGCATTTCTTGGAAAATTTAAAATGATTGTTTGCACACCTTTTCTGGAAAATTAAACTCATAACGATCCATTTCATCATCAGTACCTATCATGTGAATACTTATTTCCCCAGACAAGTTACTCATAAAAATACTTTATTCAAACTAAATTGAATCTAGGAACTCGCTTGAGAATTAGCACTTCCTAGAATTCCCTCTAAATTTGTCAATCTGGTCTAATTGCTTTGTCAATTCTTGCATATACCTAACCTAAGATTCTTCCCCGTGTTACTAGCAATTATCAATTTTTACGTGATTGATACAAATTGATGCGCAAATTGATCGCCTACCAAATGCAATTGAAGCGATTGAGAATATTACTACGATACAAATTGATGGCAATTAATTTATCAATTGCAATTGATCGTTTCGGGGACCCCTTAATGTTAATGTAATACCTACGTTTCTTAAAGCGCTCTATATCTTATTCATTCTCGGACAGTTTACAACAGGCCGAATTACTGCATAACATTATAATATTTTGTGCTTTGTCACGAATTATGGTCAGCAGCTAAATTATTGCTTGTTCACTAGGAGTGAGTGTGTCGACACTTTTGCCGGGGTTGCGATTATTGGCACTGGAAATATAGGCAGATGAAGGAACACGGGTGGGTTTTAGTCAGTAAGAGTCTGACACAGCCTCCTGCTCCACACAGAGCCGGAGAAGTTATTTGATAATTTCCAACACAAAAAAAGGAAGGAGTGTCGACACTTGTAGTACACACTAGTTTCCATTATGTGATTCTAATATTAACGTAAGAATCTAATTATTTTGCTGATAAACAATTTCTTAGAATTTTGGAAGGTGTCTTAAATTAAGTTTGAAGTCTTTTATATTTTAGTATAATTTCAATTTAGTTATTAGTTATTACTTAAGTTATTAAGCTTTTTAAACATACATACGCATACCTAATCATATTAGAAAAAAATATTGCTGAAAAACCTGAATGAGTAGGTACTTTCTTTTTATTTTTTTTATTACCCATTTTCAACTACTGCGAAGAAGCTAGAAGCTTCGAGATCCGAAAATATCACCATCTAGCAATCGTCGGCCATCTTTTAGGAGCCATCTCTCACCATGTCCTCTCACCCTGGTACCATTTAGTCTGTGATACCCTTTAATCCTCAATTTGTTATAGTTAACGTGCATCCCGTTTTGAGACAAAACCTCTTAATGTCTATCAACAGGATGTTCCATAAACAATCCTCTTCATATATTTTGTTAACTAGACTACCATGTGGTCGCCATCTTGGATGTTTACGATCAAAATTGACGTTTACGATGTTCTAATAAAGTTTAGAATTGTTTGTTCGTACTTGTCAAATTGAATTGTGTTGTTTGGCAAGTTTGAATTTGCTGCTTGTCTGGTGTTCTAAAGTTTGAATTTCGTCTTTATGGCTTTGTGTTAAAAGTTGTTGTGGTATTTATGGGGGTGTAATTTTATTGTTGTAATATCACTGTTGTTTGCATACTGACAGACGAAGAACACCCGAACAAAATAGTTGGGGTAAGATTTTTTTTGATTATTTTTCGTTTGTTATTAATCTATCAGCGGTTTTTAGTAACAAGCTTCATAACAGTTTGTTTTTCTATGTGATCGTTTCAAAATAAATTGAAACGAGGTACTGCATTTATTATGAGATCAAGAATACTAACTGTAGGATAATGTACGTATTTAAATATTAATTAAAAAACGAACTTTAATAAGCTTACCTGGAAACCTGTTTATCCTGTAGCGCAAGCGCAAAACCGTGAGAGAATGTACCTTTTGCCCATTACAAGCCACAAAACTTCAACGCCATCATTTACAGCCACCATTCTTTTTATAAATAAGACACCCCATAAAAATACATAATGTGCATTTACATTTTTACATTTTTTCGGCGAAATAACTTTATTTCATGACAAAAAGGCACTCGCCCACAAGAGCCACTTGAAAAAAAAAAGTACGAAATAACGCGCGGTATCCTACCGGAAGTCGGGCGGCGGAAGTCGCTAGGCTTCCCGGAAGTGCTAGAGGGCACTCGGGAGCGGCCCAAATTGTATTTAATCACAGTATATTGCAACCTCAGAGGCTGAAAATCGGCACGTACCGTGTGGACATGAAATTATTAAAAATTTAAGAGCTACCCTTCATTTAGTTGGTCGATACTTAATGTCGGTTGGTGTAAATGTGGGCCTAATTTTTTATTTATTTATGACCCGTTTTTGATAATGGTTTTACCGAAAAAGGAAGATATCTAAACCTCTAAACTGTTGAATTAACGCTGCATCATAAAATATTGGCGAGTTTAAGACCAATATTTTTTTTCCTTGGCATCTTGCAGGTTAACCTAGGAGGTTGTCGGCTGCTTAACCGAACTTTCCTGTGGCTGTCTCAATAAATTAAGGCCTCCAGCCGGGGCATAAAACTTAAAAACTAAGCGACTACACGCTAAGGGCACCCCCTGTGGGGTACGGACCTCGGCTTAGGGCGTCGCTGGTGGAGGACAGCAAGGGACGGGCTGGATCAACTATGTCAAAGTCAAATAACTTATTTCAAATAGGCACGTAAAAGGTATTTTATAAACAGAAAATTAAAAAAAAAAACACATAACATCACGCCTGTAATCCCCGAAGGGTTAGGCAGAGGTGTACCTATAGTACACCACATTTCGCCAGTTATATTTAAGTCCAATGTAATAGGGGGCGAGCCTATTATCATCAACCGGGCACAAATCCAAACTCTGGGCTGCTACTGAGAAATTCCAGATGGAATATCTCAGTAGCAAAACCCAATGACACTTTGCCCGACCCGGGAATCGAACCCAAGACCTCATGCTCAGCAGTAGCGCTTGCGACCACTAGACCAACGAGGTAGAAAAAAAAATCGTAAGATTGTAGTGATATTGTACTTTGTTAGCAGAGCACCACGTTTATCCACTGCCATGTATACTTGTCGCGTGGTCCACCAATAATACAATTCTTTATTAAACTAGCTCTTGCCCGCAGTTTCACTCACTTTCTAGGGAGACTTCATGTACCTACCCAGACAATAAGTATCCTATATTTGAATACAGGGCAGTCAGAATCTGTGTGCCAAAAATCATCAAAATTGGTTAAGTCGTTACTACGTGACGGAGTTACAAACATCTTCACAAAAATAAAAAGTTCAGTATGAATTAAAATGAGTACTTTTCTAGTTTACATAACAGAACAAGCGCCAACTTTGCCTACAGTACTCGACTAGCCCAGACAAATATGAGAGAAACTTATTTACGTTAAACGCTTTCTCCCTTTCTTTGACCTTACATAATTACCACCCAGCCACTATTAGTACTGACCCGACTAACTGCACTGCCTACATTAAAGAACTTTTTTCCCTTAGGACTTCATACTACGCGGCACAGAAAAAGCGAAGCGGCTACTTTCGCAAAAGCTGAAGCGATATTTTTTGACGCTTCAAATTCTTCTTGGAACCTTTTTTAATAAGATGCTATGAGGAGTTATAAAAATGGAGAAATTTAAATAAAAAAATAAATAAAAAAATTGTGTCTCTTTCACTTCGCAACCGCCGTCTCACTTTAACTCAGACGAGTCCTCAAGGAATACGTCTAAATACTCGTCCAAATAAAGCTGAGTACATAGCGGCGAGATATTAAGTCTTGTAAGTACTTGTCAGAGAACTAAAGTTGTAAATTGCAAACTTTGCGTCGGGACGCTCGATGCGCGTTGAGTTCGCGCTCATAATGTTTTGATGGTGTTGTTTCATTTTAAAAAGTAATTTCTTGGTGTTTTTCATGTTTAGCTGTTGTTTTAGGAGTTTGGTTATGTTTTGGCTTGAGTTTTAAGAAGAATTCTTGCTTTATTTTTAATCTGAAGCAAAATTTCTTCAATCGTATTTGAAGCATTCATCACATAAGATTTTTTTTTGTTACTTTTACTTAATACAGATCAACTACAAACCAGTTTAACTCGCTCCCGCATCCCTAATACAATAATTACGCTGTCAATCTCCGGAGATAACCTAAAAAATCACGCCAGAAATTGGCAATCAACATAAACGTCGACCCGTTCCCATAAAAACGTCACGTCATTTCTTTCTAATCTTACCGTGAAACCAATAAAACTCAAGCTATAACCCAAAACGAAATACACATATATCAAAACATGTTGTACTGTACGATTTTTATTTATTATTTTTGTTTACAACATGTCAAATGCAAGGCGACGCGATCTATCACTAGCGCGCCTGGCGGCAAGCCAAGGAAACTATTTCCAACTATTCGGACAGCCCCGCTAATAGTTTTACAGTTGTGGCTCTCGCGTGTGCGCTAAGCTTTGTAATTAATACCCCAACTAGGATATGAAGTTCGTTTAGTTGTTGTATTGACGTTAGAGAAATATTATTTGGGAAATAAAATTTATTACATACATTCCAAGCTTTAAACTATTTGTTTCTGGAAAGTGATTTGGCCAACCCTCTATTTTTTATGGGCTTTTGTAGAAGAGGTGTTAGCTCAAGAAAACATGCTGTAGAAGTCTATCGAACAATATTCTTTTCAAAACGCACTATCAGGCATTAATTAACTGGCAGATTTGAGAAGAATTTACGAAGTCAATACACTGCTCAACGAAAAGACATCTAACAATATATTATTTCAAATAAACCGTATGTAGAACGATGAACATAAACATTCAAATGTTTTTAAATTTCGAACACCCAATTTAGCTATGCAGTTCACAGCGGCGCTGGTTGCTAAAGGAAATGCCAGATTCAGTACATTTTTATTTAGTTCCATATTTTTCCGTCTGTCAAGATTTTTTGGTCACGCTGAATGTCGTAAGCGTTTGGATCTTTTTTTTATAGATGACATGTTTCAACCGTTTGACTGCAATGAATGTTGTTTATGATTCAGTGAGTTTAAAACTGTAATAATGTTTTAGTGTCAACCGAAAACGTTGGATTAATTTATAATTCTTAGGGATTATAAAATGTTTAAAAGTTATTGCTTGTAAAACATTTTTAAAGATAAAAAATGTTGTGTAGAACTTTATGTCTATTTCAACAAAATACACTACATAAGTAAATAAAATTACTTAGCAAGTCTTCTGATTCAACTTTTTCACGTGAATAAAGGGCGATGGTAACAAATAGATTGTACCTAACATAATTTATGTGAACTCTTGCTGGGCGATTGCACTCCCCTATCTGCAGTCTTACGAACAGGCAATCTTAAAGATTGTAGGAAACGTTTCAGAAAACATAAAATAAACAAGATAACAACACGGTTGTCTATGGATTGCTCAAGACTCCCGCAGACCGACGCGATGCGACACCGGTACAAAAATTTCCGTGAAGTTTTCATTGAAGTTGTTCCTCCAGTTGCGTCGCGCCTGTCTGTGGGAGCTTTATCCTTCCATACCCTAAACTATGTGTAACACAAATCTCAAAAAGGAATACAATCCCCTAAACTCAGAAGAAATAATACTAGAACTAAACCCTTTTTATATCCTCAGATCATCGAACTAACACTAAAATACTTTAAAAGACAATAACAATAGAAAAAACATGACATCTATGACGTCACGGCTAACGCCTAATGAGTGGGGTGACTGACCTTTGGAGCGGGAATTTTGCAACCGCAGCGAGTTCCAAGTCCTCTTGTATTGAGGGTTGCCAACCTATTTGATTTTTTTGCTAAGCGGATTTTGTGTAGTACCTAACCCTGGAGAATAATATTGTTTTTTTTTTTGTACTGGCAAGTATTGGGCTTCTTAAAAAGATGTCGGGTCTGATTTCGTGTTTTTGGACATAATTGACTAAGGTGCATGTATGCTTAATGCAAAGATTTTAATTAAATAATGCGATGTGATATCTCTAAGAATTTGTGACTCACGCAAGTAATTTTTGCATTATTTTAACGAAGTTTAACTGACCGGTGAGATCATCAACAATTTAGATAATTCTTAATGTGTATCTATCTGGCTATCCAGTGCACTGTCTGGCGTCGTTACGGAGATTTTGCTGCATTAACCTGTAAAAAAACTAACCTGATGTCAACATGTAATTGCAAAAAATAACCTCACATTGTAACACCCGACCTGTGGAGTCGGGTGTTTTATCTATCTATCTCTAAAAGTAAAACCATGAACCTTCAAGACTCCACAATATTACACACTATAAAAGCATAATATTGTTATCCCTCAACACTAAACCAAGCTTAGCAAGTTTAATGAATATCCAACTGTAGTAAGGATTGATTAGTTAACAGCCTTGACCTGATTCTGGCGACCCCATGACAGCTCTGTCTTTTAGAATAACGGTTCTGAAGCAGTTCGTACATTAAACTTTGGAAACGTGTTTGGATTTTGCTGTTAAGATATTATGATTTTGTGGTGGAATAGTTAAGGATTTTAATTAGACCTGTACTGTTCTATTTCAGCGAGACGATAAACAATTTATAAAAAAATAAAAAAATCGAAAGTTTGAATTCCAGTGTTGATCTAATTTTATAGACGGTGTTATTCTATTTCATAACTGTTCTAAAGGTCAAATCTGGTGATCGATTTTTCACCCATATCCCGTAATCCGATTTCGTTGGAATTTCGCATGCACGTGTAGTTTAGATGACACTGCAATATTGTCAAATGATGGAAATATAAGGATCCATTAATAAATTGGTGAATGAAGTTTGATTTTCTATGCAAGACGAAGCGAAACGCTAGAAAAGCATAAATAACAACTTCACATACCAAACAATTGTAACACAAATCTAATTATCTTTACACCATTGTCTTTCCTCTCGTCCCTATGTTATCCCCTATCACACAGTTTACCCGTGGGACCTACCACATGGGTCCTAATACCTCTCAGAGAATTGAAGGGGGTCATACACCTCTGCGCACCCTTCGGAGATCACTGGCTAGACGGTTACCTCTCAATATAATTTTTGGAACAACATGAAACATAAGTAAATACACAAATAATAGACAATGACGATGTACAAAAATTATTATTAAAATACATTATTAAAAAAAAGTTAATAACCATGCAAACATAATTAATTATAAAAACATATGTCAAAAAAATGTCAGTAGCAAAATAAAAGCAAAGAAACAGTTTGCTATTTCCAGACTTCAAAAAGCAATTTTTCCTACATGGTGTCAAATTCAGTCTGTCAGTTTTTTTTTATCTTCATCACTATCCTTGTCAGTATCACTGTATGCCATCTTCATAGATTTTGGTCTTCCCATCACACACATCTGCAAGAAAAATTGATGTTAGTAAAATAAAATTCGCAACTCACGACCCACCTTGCGATTTTCTGAAATAATCCGATGTTTAGTTACCACACAAAACAAACGTATAAACCCATCAGGGGGGATCAAGTGTCAATCAACACGACTAGATTCAATCATCCATTTTGATCCTAAACAAACCCAAGCGCACACGCACGATAGATAGAAAAAAATCTTCTAATCCTCCACCACTTAGGATCTAAGCTGGTGGGAATAAATTGTGATAAGAGCTGGGTTTTTTGTTGGTGGCAAAATTATCAGCTTTATTATTGAGCTTTAGCTTGCATAAACATGAGCCTATAATGCTCCCACTGCTGGGACAAAGGCCTCCACTCTGTGAGAGGGAGTGAGCCGTAAACCACCACGCGGGCCTAGTTCTGGTTTCTAAATGTTAAATGTCTTCGAATTTTTGGTTCTCGGACATGTCGCGTCGGTCCTTTTGACCTTCAAAATCCCAAAATTTTATTTGTCGATCCTGAAAAATGACATTGTTCAACATTTGTGAGTGATAAAATTACTCCTAGTCATCATTTAATATGTCTCTTGCAAGAAAATGCTTTAACCATTACTCATTTATTTAAATTTTGTGCCACCTTGCTTCTAAAAACGACCGATATTTACTCCAAGCTATTTCTAAACAGCCAAAAACTCTTCTCTTTGGTCTCCTCACTAAGTAGCTTTTTGTATCACCTTTTTACGAACCTCATAACTCCGTCCGTAGGAAACGTTCACTTTAATTACGTTCTTATTGGAACTAAAAATAAAATGCCGTTATATCCATTAGGCGCGTTGACAACCCTGTACTCCAGTATCTGAAGAGCTTTCATCGGTTCTTACAAATCGCTTATGCCCCTCGCCCCCTCTTTCGAACGTTGAGAACCACTGCCAACACGGGTCCCTTGTTTTAAGGCAAAAATTATGGGTTGTACTGTCGCTCGTCGGTTTTTATTTGGCATCCTGTATGCTACGTTTTTGGCGGCGCACAGACGTTTGGATTGCTCAATTCACTGGCAACATTCACAACCTTTTGCGGAATGTTTATAGTATTTTTTTAAATTTCGAACGGTGTTTTTAATGACAGTATTAAAGTTTGAGAATTGCTTGTTTTTTATTCGATACGAAAGGCAAAGAGGTATCGACTTATTTGCACTTTTCAGACAAAGATGAATTTTCTATAGGTAGGTGGCGTTATTGTTTGATAAAATCGAATCCGCGACAAAGCTGGGTATTCTGTAGGGACAAAGTAATTTGCTAAAGTGGTAATGCCTCCCCTTTTTCACCCCTGACTCCCCCGATAGGAGTATGTCGTCTATCTACTAAGGCTTAGATGCTTAGTGGTATTCTTTTTGTCTTTAACTTGTTTTCTCTGATAAAATATGGTCTTTCCATTAATATGAACTTATGATTTTAATCAAATTAATGGCTACGTTATCGTAACAACAACATGGTTCAAAAATTTCAAATTTTAAAATAATCTTGTCAAGGCAGTTGCAGACCGTCGCACGTGAAAATTCCTTTAAAATTCTATCACATAATAACGTCGAAAAGCGTCGTAATTCATCTCTTAGCTTTTAGTAGACGACAGTGGCGTTCGAAATTCGAAAATAAGCTGGTACCTGTTGTAAGTATGTTTTATGTTACAGCTATTACATGTCAGGTTGTGTACATACGACTTTATTCCGCTAGACATTGGTTCGCGATCGATCGCTGCGTTGAAAAATGATCTTGGGGGAATAATGTCTTAATCAGTGCATGTTGGCAGGGTTATATTTAACAAAGATTTATATTTTCTACATTTAGGTCTGTGTGCGATACCTTTTGGTTGAATTTAATTTTTTTAGTAGTCCTACTCTTAATATTATTATTCCTTTTATCGACTCACGGAGTCACTATGCCACCTTATATGTTCTATTTGTATATCTCATAAAGTAAGTGAACTGTTTGTGTGCTTTATAAGAATAAATTCTTTAAACCGAGGTCCTTTTTACCAAGAATCAGCCATCTTTTCAATGTTCGAGGATGTAATAGAAAATGCTTAAGGAGGGATTTAGGGCAGTAATACCATTGTTGTCTATTTTAGATAGATACCAGTTCAACTGTCATTTAAGTGCAGTCTTTTTTAATTCACCCCAATGTCAAGCAGTGCATTTTAACGGGTTTTTAGATATAATATGAGAGTGTATCCTGTTTTTGCGAAGAAAACCGAAAGGGAGATCGTGGCCCCCGGCAACAGGGCAACCGAAGGAACACGGGTGGGTTTTAGTCAGTAAGATTTTGACACACCCTCCCGCTCCGCCCAGAGCGGGAGAAGTTATTTGATGATTTCCCACACAAAAAAAAAAAAAAAAGGTATAATACATGTTTATGTAAAAAAAAAAAAAAATTACGCTCTATGTTACTACATTAACCTTCATGGTTTTACGAAATCCATCTAAACTAGAGTAAAGTTTAGCACCTGCGTTTGAGTAAATAAACAGAGCCGTTTGTGAAGTTTTTTAGTAATCGTGAAAATAGGTAACCGTATCTTTGCGGCCGTGACCGATTTGTCTATTTTGAAGTTACGCCGTTTTTCGTCGAGTCATAATGTCATTCATCAAAATTGTTTATTTTATCGCAATTATTTATAATTACTGGCTGTTTTCGGTTGTTCGGGGAGTTGACAGTCGAAATAACGTTTATTATTTGTTTAATATGATTTATGATGCGTAATTTCCTGTATAATGGGGCGAAAATAATTATTATCTGGGTTGTTGCGGTATACATTTTCTAATGTCATTCCAAATAATGTGCTAGGCAGAATAGGTTTTCAAGCTACCCACTAAATGTCTTTCCTCTTCAAGATAAGTATTTATAAAAAAGGTTGGCAGCAGCATTGACAGATTAAAATTCATATAGAAGAAGTGGTTCATATTCCCACTCAACCACTTTTTCAAAGAAAAGCACCATAGAAAATATTTTTACAATGCATGTGCTTGAAAAGAGCGTTTTCCAAGCAGCCAAACTGTGTGGAAAGTGCCACTTTTCCGCACTAGTGCTTTTTACATTTCAATTTTTTTTCTCCGTCATCAGTCCGACGCAGAGTTTTTATTATTTGAGAAAAGTTTTAAAAATTAGATGATGATGATATGAATATTGCTTAAATCATTTATATACGTCAGCCAAAATGTTCATGTTACACATCATTTGCGATTACTGTAAGGTTCGCTCGTTTTTTCTTTCCTCGCACAATGAGTAGTAAAACGTATGATATAACGTGCTTAAGATGATTTCCGACTCGGGTCGACTTATATACTCGCCTATTTTCCGCACTTGTAGCATAAATAACTATTATTTTTAATTTTGCATTTTAAAGAAGGCATGTTGTTAGAATCTTTTCATAACAGGAAAATATTCTTTAGGGTTTCTTTTTTCATTATTTTATTGCGTACAGGTCAACACAGTACCTCCTACTTGGGAGGAGTCACCCGAAATTAGGTTAAGGCTTCCTTCCCAAATTCCGGAACGAATTCTTCATTTGAGTGCTTCGTTAGCCGAAGGAATGGCGAATAATTATGAAAATTTCGTAATACCCTCATAATTACGTTTAAATCGTTGGGTATATCGAATAATATCGATACTTGAGTGCTGTGGCTGTGCTGAGTTTCGATCGGGGAGTGTTGTGTCAATGTTTAAGTGGAATTTGTTTGAATAAATGTTTGGTTAAGTGTGCAGTAACATAGAAATTGCAACTTGAATTAATCATCACTGAGTTCTATCATAAATCGATTGTTTGAAAGTGAAAAACGTCTTGATAAGTACTGCAAAATAGCAATTCTTGCATCAGCACGCGTAGCATCACAACCATAGAGACGGGTTGTGTCGACGGAAGAATAATCAAAATAACAGATTGTGATTGTTTATCTGTCATTTTGTCTATTCTTCCGTAGACAAAACCCGTTTCTATTGTGATCATGATAAGCGTGCTGCACACTGCTAAGCTACTAACATCAAAGAATCTGCATCAGCTATTTATTTACGTAACATATTTTCGTAGTTTCGTTTTGACAGTTCAACAATATTCATTGCGTTATTTACGTTGTTGAGCAGTTTTTTTTCGTACTTATGAAGCAATGGATTAGCAATCTGTTTCAAAATGATTTCGATTGTGATTGATCGTGAATTACGCAATTAGGGTTAAGAAGAAACTTCCCGTAGCAATGACGATGACGGGAGAATTGCTTTTGCTCTAGGAGTTCTAAAAATGGTCATAAAATGCTAGTACAGAGGTCCTGTGACAATATTTTGGAACCACTTGTAACCAATAACCAATAAAAAATAATTAAATAAAACTCATAACCGTAACTCCGTATATTATGAAGTTATCGTAAAAAAAATAAAGGTAGGTTTACGTGAGATAGGGTCGGGTAACAGGTAAACGCTGAGTGGTGGGTAAACAATGGTGTTTACCCTCGCGATTGGGGGATTATGGCGCTCTTGCCACGTGGGCTCGTGGGGCAGGAGGGTAAAGTGGCGCTATCACGCGTTGGGCATGGGTAGGGAATGTTGGTTTAATGTTTTAGTAATTAGGCGGTATAATAAAAAAATACTCAGAAAAAAACCGGTTTTGAAAACCAAATGACGTGACGTTTCAAAAATTGATTCTATTAGGCTGTGACTGTGTTTTCGATTAAAACATAGCTCCATCTCAGCTTATTGCTCATATTTTATTGCGTCTAGATTAGACATTAATTAGCACAATTAAATTACTAACATCGGTTAAGGTAAAGAAACCTGTTAATTACTTCTATAAATCTGAAATCGCCAGCCCGTCTTGAGCAAGCGTGGTGATCAATGCTCGTGCCTTCTTTGTATGAGAAGAGGCATTTGCCCTACAGTGGGACAATAAAAGGCTCGTGTTATTATTATTTATAATTGTATTTGTTTCTACAATAAAACCCACACTACTACACCAGAACAGACACACCACCACACAGCACCACACCACCATACCGGCAGAGGTGTAGGGTACACTTCTGCTGTCTAATCCTTCGGGGTAACAAGGCGTGATGTTTCTCTTAAAATATAATCTGTAAGTCCATTGAAACTCCAATTCTCAAAACAATATTTCCTGTATCTTTACCAAGAACTTTAAAATGGATCCTTAGCATATTGTGTCGAGTTACGATCCATTTTATACTCTGTAATACAATATGGTACTCAATCATTGGAAATATAAATGACTTTGCTTCTTGGAATACCAGTATATCGGTTGATAACCTGGACTAACACTGCCCCTATTTGTCTCTTGATAACAACATGTTGTTTTCTCTCTAAGTGGCTATTATTATTTAATCTTTTTATATGTGACGGTTCCAGTGATCCTTTAAAAGGGTCAGGTGTTCTGGCACCCACGTTTTGGACAGTGTTCATTATTGGTATGGAGTGCGGCAATCGACATTAATGTGCACCAGAGCAATTTCATTTTCCGAGAGTTTTGTCGACCGAAGAATAGTCAAAATTATAGATTGTGATTGTTTTCTGTTATTTTGTCAATTCTTCCTTTAATCAGATAAACAATCACAATCTGTAATTTTGACTATTCTTCGGTCGACAAAACCTGTTTCTATTTTGGCCATGCTAAGCGTGCTGAAGATAAAGACTTTTTCGCAGGGAAAATTTCCATTGTTTTCGATGTTTATTCTGCTACTGTAGGGGGCTGTTTTTTATCAAAGTTAACAGTCACCGTGGTATTTGAAAACTTACTAATTACTATAGATTGTGCTATTCACGAAGACTCTTCTTCTTAACTCTTTTTTCTAATTTGAGTTTGTTGCGCCACTTCTTCCTAGCTAAAGGCACTAGGAAGTGTGAAGGGTGGGCGTTTTGGGGGACTGTCTTATGTAATTTTTGACGTTCGAAAAGTTCTGATTCTCAGCTTTTGCCGCTTAAAGTACAGCTTACAGTACAGAAATCGCGAAGAGAAGGGCGCGTCTTCGTGAATGGCAGTACCTATATAATCAATTCCCGGAAATAAGGGCAGCCCCGAAAATAAAACCGACAGTGTTTTGAGTACATGCCTAGTCTCCAAAGTATTCAAAACCTTTCCAAAACCTGCAGTCACAAATTGACCCTCTATTCCACGCTAGGAGTAATAAATCTACCATCTTATAGAAAGCTTGTCAACGTCCGTCGTAAGACCTCATAAACCATTTGATATGCACCGTGTGTGGGCGCATTTAATCCTGTAGTGTCATGGTATCTTATCTCTGTTCAGAGGACTTCCTGAGGTCTTAGGGTGTGGTCAGAGGTCCCAGATGTGTGTTAAGTAATGTGGATTGTGGTTTTGGATGGGAGTTATAGAATTTGTTAAAAGTGTGACGTGATTGAAGTTTGATTTCATATTTCAAAATGGTTTTCCTCTCTCAAAGCTTTTTCAGTTCCAAGTTACCTCTTATCCGAAGAGCTGAAAAAGCTTTTTAAAATACTTAATAGTTGAAGATTGTTGACGCTTATCTGTATAATACAGATAAGCGTTTCTTCGACAAATTTCTTCGACAGTTAGAATATTCTAATGACTATTCTTGCTTGCAGCGCCCGGCTTCTATAGTATCACTAACCTACGAGAAAAAGGGGTCGTGTGCACGGGATTTTGTTATCAAAATGCTTAGATACGCGTTACTCCGATGGTACATATTTATCATCATTATAATTACACCAATTAAAAACTCAAATCCCATCAATGTCAATACTAAATCACAGATTGATTAAGTCTACTTAAAAGATCCCCTTTTAATTTAAAAAGAAATGGTTTTATATCTTCAAAACTAGGTCAACTGCAAATCATAGTGTTTGAGTAGACGTTGAAAGAATATTTAATCCTCTACGGAAAGCGGATTTGTATGGGATGAGTTCCGAAGCGAGACGATACGGAGGGTAGCAGGAGTTTTATTAATCAGCCGTTTAGAAAATGTTGCTTTTGTTGAGTTAAATATTGAAATAATCTAGAGCTGAGTGGTGTTTTTTTCTGATAAGCTGCGATTAAGTGTTATTTGTGGAGAGGTTGACATTAAGTTTATAAATATTTTATCATTTGGTTTGATTTTTCACAAATACTACTTCATTCGTCAAATGAAATGTCGCAAAATGAATAAATAAGCTTTCGGCGTACATGCTCGTGTAGGGTCTCCGAAAGAATCAATTACAATTGTCAATGTATACGTGATTGATACCATATCGATGCGTAAAATGATTGTCTACAAAGTGCAATTGAAGCGATTGACAATGTACACACAATTGACAATTGCAAATGATCGTTTTAAAGATCGCTTTTCTAAAGCTGCTTTTCTATCAATTCGAGACACCGGCAGTATATGCTAAAGTTCCTATCAAATATCTTATTCCTGGTTTTGCCTGTTTTAGAATTCACTTTTGATAGGCAAATTATAACATTTTGAATCTGAAATAAATATATATTTATGGATGCATTCTTTCTCTTTACCATGTACCCGTTCAATACACGGTGCAATACAATTTTCTCGATAGAAAAAAATACTGAAGTAACTTCGATTTGCAGTTTTTTTACAAGCAAATTTCATTTTAAACGAGTACTCCGTAATACTCAATATTTTATAAATAATATCAATTTATAGGTAATTCATTTTGGAATCAATTCTACCCGATCGTTTTTTTTCATTAAATTTATATATTTTTTTATCGATTATTTCAAGTAATTTTCGATTAACGCGTCGCTTGCCAGTGTCCCGCGGGACGTTACCGAGGAGAGACCTATGCCAAATATTTACGCGCGCGCTTCGCTTCTGTTCCATAAATAATAGACACAGTAGTCGAGGTCAAGTGTCCAATCACAGCACACAAAAAAGGACTTTCTAATTTAATACAGGAAAACAAAATACAAATTTTAAAATATATAGAAATACTAAAACTACTACGGTAAATAAAAATTCTAACTGGTACTACCAGATACAAGGCCAGCTACATGTGTCTGAACGACAAAAGTGTCTTTTGGCTATATGGGCAGGCGAGAATGAAAATGTTTTTACAAAATGCATAGAAAAGGATGACATATTTTGGGAAACCAAAATGAAACCGAAATTAATAAAATTTTATATGAAATGCTTGCTGCCCGAAATAATAGACAGCAGAGAGGCACGTGGCATGCCCATTAGAAATTTATCCCTCCAAGATAAGATAATGAAATTGTACACCCTGATGATAACGAAAACGTTGACCCTCTAGATTTGCAACTGGGACAAAGCACACATCAATTACATTTAAAGGATTTTTAAAGAATTAATGGCAATTAATTGAATATAGTTGTATACGAGGGCGGTCCGATAAGTACTTAGACTTATCCCCCGATGCGATGGCGCCACTATTACAAGAAAAAATTAGTAACATGTAGTATATTGTTGTTGAGCTACTCAAAACATTTCAGCCGAATCAGACTTGTAGTTTTCATTTTGCATTTATATTGCATTTGAAATACCCGACCTTGAAACGAAAATGTCAATGAATTTAATAAGTATAATTTAGAGTTTATTGCATTTAAAATATCTATTATTATTTATTACAAAAAATTGAAAGTCGTGATTATTACAAATTATAATAAAACAAGCTTTTAATGAATCAAATTTCTTATTTTATTTTTAAAATAAATCAATAAGACAAGTTGACCTACTGCCTGCTTATTTATAATGTGACACTTCCCGCGATTTAAGCGCACGGCTCGCTTTGCGACAATCTCGGGCAACTCTTGGTAGCGTTAAATGCCTGTTTCGCTTGGTCTACCCGCCCTTAATATGTAGAATAAGCGGCGTACCTTCATAGAATAATAGACGAAACAAAATGGAAGATACAGCTTTTAGCCAAACATCAAGTTTCAGTAAAACTATAGAAAAACTTGAATTGAATTTCGCTCGGCAATTTGTTAACCAATATTGGCATCTGTATGTGTCACAGGTGCTGCGACGTTTAGGGACACTTTGAAGGGAAATTATTCTTGATTTTAGGCGTCCCTATGTCCCGACTTAGGGCCTGTTCTCGGTAAATCGGCTTGTCCGATGTTCAGTTATTTATAAGATAAAAGCCCATTTGTTTTCGGGAGTTTCAAAAGTGTTTTATTTACATTTCGAGCGAAGAAACTGGGTTAAGTCGATTGAAAGCTGTTTTTATGATGAACCGTACTTATTTGATGTTACTTTTTTTTTGTTTCAGGTAAATGCTACGAACATTTCTAAATGCTGTGCGAAGTCAACAACATACCTTTAGGAGTTTAAGGTAACACCACTTACAATTTTTTTATAATTTTCCCTTTACTGAATGAACTCTAAGGCTGCGGACTCGAAGTCAGCGGGCAGCGGGGCGGCGGAGGCAGCGATGCGTTCAAATGCATAGATTTATATGGAACTGGTCTCGAAGGCAGCGGCGCGGGGAGCGAGCGGTTCCATATAAAACTAAACGTCGCCGCGCCGCCGCCGCCGCCGCCGCCCGCCCCGCTGCCCGCTGACTTCGAGACCGAGGCCTTACGCAGTATTGCATCTTATACAAAATAAAACGTTAACAACAGCAAAAAGATCATAATTAACACGTGACAACAACTAAAAAGAGCTATTCAACGAACAATCACTGTAATGTGTCTATTAGTGCGCAGGAGTTCACACGAATACCGAATTAAAAACACATCAGAAACTTATTACACTAACTCTTTACCACCCGCGCGGTATTCCTTTGTATCATAAGCTGCGCCATATTAGACTCAATACGCTTAATAATACGCACTAAGAATCTCTAGGAATAAATCACTTGTCAACCTAACTAACCTAACTTTAAATGTCAGGAAATAAAGTTGAATTTAGAATGGCACGGTCTCCCGGAAACGTAGGGATGGGAAGGCATCAAAACCGGTTGCGTGGTTGTTTTTTTCTGACGAGTTCAAAAGTGGAATTAAGGTTGTAAAGTGTCGGAGCGATTTCGGGAAGGTTTCGAAACTCGTGTTTGTCTGATAACACTTCGGTTCTATTTTTAGATGGCTTGATAAGGTTTCAAAAATTTTGATTATATTTCTGCCTAGCCTTTTCCCAATTATTTTGGGGTCGGCTACCAGTCTAGCCGGATGCAGCTGAATTCCAGTATTGTACATGGAGCGATTGTCTATCTGACCTCCACCAACCAGTAAATGGGTAATACGATACTTACCTCTTGGTAAGACTGGTTGTCAGACTTCGGGCTTCTGACGACCCGTAACGACTCTCAAAGATCCACGAATGACAGCCGGGAGCAACGGCTTAATGTGCTTTCCGAGGCATGGAGGAGTCTCGATGTGTAAAAATGGTCACCCATCCACCGACCAACCCCGGCGTAACCGTAGCTTAACCTGATGGATCGACCCGTGCGGCTGTTATACCTTAGCTACGAGCTCTTCTAACAAAAATCAAAAATTCAAACATTTTGATTGCGATCTGTAAATAAAAATATTGGCTTAATTCTGTTCCCATAGGAATATCTAACATTCAATTGGAAATTGGCAAAATGACATTATATAACAACACGCCCGTAGTCCCGAAGGGTTAAGCAGAGGTGTCTTAGCTAGAGGGCAATTTTTTTCCCGCGGTGTTTATTTCCGCGCACTGTACGCGTTGGGATGATCTCTGTTGGATTCTCAATGCTCGGCTCAACACCGAGAGTTGAAAATCTCTCCAGTGCGCGATGAAATCCCGCCACGATATTTTTACGTGATAACGTGGACTTACACCTACGTGTGTGTAATTTATGGCATAATAACAGATAGTTCACATGATATAATTTTCATATGATATAAAGACATATAACATAATTTCATGTAATCTAATGTTATATTTCATATAACCTTCTTTTGCTCTAATAACATTTAGTATAACGTTCATTTCATATAGTTATCAATTTGTATAATGCTCTTTTTATATAACGTTCAGTTGACCTAATTTTCATATTTACTCATTCTCAGCCAAAATTCTGTAATGAATAAGTAAATATCAGGAAACATCATACTGTTATAACCTCATCTAACCCAAATGATTCACGAACAATAAAGGGGATATGGCGCTCGGCGCTCGCTTCGCTCGCCCGCCTTCGCGCGTTAATGGTCACTGTTCTAACCTAATCTAACCCAAATGACAGGCGTTTAAAATCTAATCAATTTTTGCAAAAATATACAAAACAAAGTACACGTTTCTAAATTATATTAAACGTTATAGTAACTGAATATTATACTTATTGAATATTAATTCAAATGTGCATTATAAAAAATGTTCATTATACCATATAAAATGAAATTATATCAATAATTCATTATATCATTTCATTGTTAAATTAAAAAAAAAAAAGTATATTAAATGAAATTAGGTCATAAAATCATTAGAACTTTTGTTATTATTTCAAACGTTACTCACCCTATACCTACATAATAAACGCTCAAAAAAAAAAAAAAACAAAAATCAAGTTGTATTTGCAAAATAGTTTTGCCAAAAATCGAATCTTCAGTTTAATAAAATAAAAGAACAAGTCTGCTTAACAAGAAAATCTATAGTTCAACGGCCACCGCTCAATGCCAACTGCTAATCTAGTAAAAGCTGTTTCTCCTGCACACTGCTAAGCTACTAACATCCATTTCCTGACAGAATAGGTGCCTAGGTATAGTCAAGTAGGTACTAATCACTTAGGTGCTGTTCGCACGGTAAGCACTTGATGCAGCAACTAACCATGTTACGGCTCCTGACAAGTGGTTCACCCGATCGGTGAACGTTGCGAGCTTAGGAGGTTCCTAATTGGTTGAGTGATGCTAAAGAGCGTGATTGGTTGGTAATTTACGAAAGGGTGATGAGATTTTTCTGTTTTTTTGCCTCCGTCTCTTTAGGAATTGTTAAGAGAATGATGGTATCGAGATCCAAGACACTAAGATTCAAGCTTTTTTCTACTTCTAAAGCTGAACAAATGAGCAAACTCACTTACAATCATTGCCTGCACGCGTAGCATGATAGCCATCGAAACAGGTTTTGTCGACGGAAGAATAGACAAAATGACAGATTGTGATTGTTTATCTGTCATTTTGTCTATTTTTCCGTCGACAAAACCCGTTTCTATTGTAGTCATGCTAAAGGGCTTGCTACACGGCTGCCAACCGCATCCCTGACAGAGGTGAACTTGGTTGGCGACAGGCAGAGCTGTTTGAAATTTGGTCGTAAACCACCAAGGTCACCTCTGTTGGGATGCGGTTGGCAGCCGTGTAGCCTTTTATCTTAGCGTGCTGGTTTGACTAATACTTTATTATTACTATAAAGACAGTAAGTAGCTCAGATATCAATTTGCTCTCCACCCAAGCTTTAAACATTAAATTATCCACTTAAATCTCCATATCTCCTCCAAAAATACTCTTTAAAGGGTCTTGCAAACAGGCGCGACACGCGACGCGACACGAAGACACCGCTCGTCGCGCGACGAGCGGTGTCTTTGTGTCGCGCCTGTTTGAAAGAGCCTTAATTCTGACAGACATTTTTTATGTTTCGTTCCAAATGGGATCGTTATATTATCTTTTTGGCATGTAAGCACATGTTATGTTTTTAGTTAATATTCCGATATACGTATCGATTTCATAATTTTATGAGGGCCTTTTATGGATAGGTACTGACCGTATCGCGTATTCTTGATCAAGATGATTACAATAACATTTTTTTTTTCTCAGTCTTTTATATCTAATCATCCGATCACAAAACCACAGATAATATACTAGTAACAAAACCAAAATTCTAAAATAATGCTTTTGCCAAGATCTTACAAGCAGACCTAAACCAACAAAAATCGGTAAACAAGAAAACCATATAGGTAGCTAAAACAGATTAAACCTAGCTACACCTTAATTAGTGTTGCCCAAATTCAGTCTTGGTCTTGCAGTCTTGGTCTTGTTCTTGCGTTTTTGCAAGACCAAGACCAAGAACAAGACCGCGTATTTTTAGCAAGACCAAGACCAAGACTGACCGTGCAAGACTTGAGCAAGAACAAGACATAGCCTGCAAGACTCTTGCGTCTTGCGTCTTGCAGCTAGGACTTAGCGCTATTTCACTGAGTAGTTAGGTGTAACAGTTCGGTGTATAGGTAGGTACGCTTAGGAATTCTATGAGACGCAAAAAACTGTATCAAAGAATATGAAAAACTGGACCTATGCGCATTACGACTAATACCATAAACATAACGAATAAAAAAATATCTATTAAAATCAAACTGAGTGCATGCATAGTTATGTTTTAACCATCGGCACTTTGATAATGCGGCATCAAAGGTTTTGTACTTACTTCTCAAAGAAATTTGCCGCTTTTCGGAAGTACATGGTTATGATACACGCGCCGGCGGCTTCTTTTGAAATCTAAAACAATCGTTGCCGCCACGCCGAAATCATAACATTTGTGACACTATTTGATTGCCGCCATAGGGCGTAGGTATACTCATGCAAAATAATTTCGAATTTTTTAAGAGTACCTACAGGTGTTCCAAAGAATAAATAAGTTTCAGAGTGCTTAGAATGAAAATGAATACATTATACTGATCACGCAAGTAGTATTATGATTAGGATAAAATGGTAAGGATAGGTAGTAGATGTCATATTAATTCATTCTAGTAAGTATATATTATAATATTGATTACTTATATGGTTTTAAACTAATTACTTAGGTACTATTATTGTACATTTAGTCATTATATTTCTTAAGTTTTTACAAGAAAAAATAGCAAAAAAGTGTTCAAATATCACCCGTTTAATAAATATTGTAGCCACTTTTAAATATACTTGAAACGTGTAAAAGAATTCTACAAAACTAATAAAATAATATAAAAAGCGTAGGTACTTACCTACTAATAAAATAAAAAGCCTGCGATAAGAGTTTTGTATTACTTACCAGCCCGAATATCTCTGAGAGAGATGATGAGAGTAAGTATTTACTAGCTGTGCCCGCGACTTCGTCCACGAGGAATAGTAACTTTGGAGGTATAGTGACGTTCAGGACTTATTTATTTATTTTAAAACTTCTGTCATCAAACATACAAACGAACTCTTCAGCTTTATAATATTAGTATAGATGTACGCCAAAACAAGAGTAAGTATTTACTAGCTGTGCCCGCGACTTCGTCCACGAGGAATAGTAACTTTGGAGGTATAGTGACGTTCAGGACTTATTTATTTATTTTAAAACTTCTGTCATCAAACATACAAACGAACTCTTCAGCTTTATAATATTAGTATAGATGTACGCCAAAACATTCACTTATATGTAAAGAATAGTGATTGGCACTAATTCTATTTTATTCACGCGTCGCGTCTGTACAAGTAGGTAATATTTAGTGTGTGTTTGTACGCCGCACGCGGCATTGTTTGATTTGCGGCGGCATCCTTTTCATAGAGCCGGCACGTGGCGAGGCGGCGCGGTAGAAAGCAAGGAAACGTACTATAAATAAAGGAATTATTTTAATTCCAGTCATTTCCAATTGAGCTGTGCTTCGAGTCTAACTTAATAATTGTTTTTACTAATTCTCGTTGTTTTCTAAAAACGTATCACGTGTACAATTTAATATGAGTGACGAAGATTCAAATTATTCTAGTCCGAGTAACGAGAGTTTGAGTCACAGATCTAAAAGACCCAAAAGCAAATTTGAGGAGTTTTTCGAAATAATTCATGCATCCCAAACTGCCTTCTGTAAATTGTGCCAACATAAAAAGATTGAAATAAAAATGAAAAACAGAAAAACTTCAGGCTTAAGGAAACATCTAATATCTTTCCACAAAAAGGAATCAGAAATATTTCTTCCTGTTAAACCAAAATTAAGTGGAGATATCACAAGCTTTTTAGTAACCGCTGGAAGAAGTGGACAGGTAAGAATATTTTTTTAACAGTTAAAAGAATTTTAACTCCGCGTAGCTATTCATGCGATACTTTCAAAAACGCCATTAACTTACGTAAGTATTTTTGAGTTAGTGGTGTTTTCATCTAGGGGTGCGACATATTAAGTATGTAATTATCGTCTTAAATATTTTTTATAAACACCCATATTTTCATTTAATCGGCCAGTAACAACTAAGTACTTTATTTTGGTAAATTACAGTACAGTGCAACCTTAATATAACAAATATCAATTTAACGATTTTCTCGATTTAACAACAACAAACCTCCTCCTCTTATACGCTCAAACCTAGTATGTTTTAAATAATAACACAAGATTTATTGTTTTGTTTCAGTCGGAAAACAGCAGTGACAACATCACGACAGCTACAGTTGATTGGGTGGTGAAAAAATATCTTCCCTTCTCATTTTTCGATGACGAAGCTACACAAGTATATTTTCGACGTATTTGCCCTAATATGGTGTTTCCTAAAAGGTCTACACTTAGAAGGAAAGTCAAAGAGCGATTTGAAGAGCTCCAATTGAATCTCAAGGAACGACTTCAACAATTATCATCTAAAATGTCTTTTACCATTGATGGGTGGACGTCAATTGCTGGTAGGAGTTACTACGGGGTTACTATTCATTATATAGACAACGAATGGAAGTATCAATCTGTAGTTCTTGATTTTATACCATCACGCGGTCGACATACTGGGGAAGATATTGCAACGATTTTCCATGAATGTTTATTGGAATATGGCATAATTGATAAAATACAAGGTATCACGGTCGACAACGCAACTGCAAATACCAAATTTATGTATGAATTGGGCAAACAGCTGCCGCCACACTTTGATTCAGACAATCAACATTTCCGGTGCTTTGCTCACATTTTAAACCTTGGTGTACAAGATTTATTAAAGACCTTAGCATTACACTGTGAGTCTGACACTAACGCGCAAGATCAGCAGTACGAAGACTATGCAGACGAAACTGAGGATGAGGAAGATGAAGAATTTGCACCAAATATTGCTGACTCGCGTACATCTGTAACAAAGTTACGCAGTATTTCCAGTAAAATAAAAAGAAGTGAGATAGTGAAGAAGAAGTTTCAGTCTGCTTGTGAAGCAGCTGGCGTGCCATCAAATCTAAATGCCATTCTTGACTGTCCAACGAGATGGAATTCCACACATGATATGATTGGATTTGGTTTAAAAGTGAGAGCGGGCATTGACATATTGTGCAGTTCTGTCACCGAATTAAATGATTTTCAAATCACAGCTAATGAATGGCAGGTACTCGAAAAATTACATAAATTTCTAATAAACTTTAAACTTTTAAGTACAAAACTTGGTGGAGACAAATATGTTACATTACCGCTAGTCATTGTATCATTCAATCTCTTGCTAGATAAAATTGAATCCATGGTAAAACAGTTAGATGAGAAACCTAATCGATCTGAAGTGGATGAAAGGCTCATTCTAGCTTTCCAAGCAGCTCGAGACAAAATGCTTAAACATTACAAGAAGAGCAACTGGATTTATTGTACTTCTTTAATTTTAGACCCAAGGCATAAGGCTCAGACTTTTGACCTGACAATGTGGGGGAAGCAACTTAAAACAGAAAGTCTGCGCAAGTTCAATGAACTTTATGAAGAATATAAAAGTCTACACTCACTGAACAAATCTCTGGAATTACCAGAAAAAGAAAATAAAGTATGTGATGAAGATGAAGACGTAATAGACTTTGATAAACTCTATGAATGTCCCTCGACGTCATCTGGATCTTGTCTTCAAGGCTTAGTGATAGACGAGTTGGAGGAGTACCTGAGAAAACCAAGAACTGCCAGCTCGGAAGACATTTTAGATTGGTGGAGGACGCATGAGACAGAGTATCCGATTTTATCGAAAATGGCCCGTGATTTTCTCTCAATACCTGCAACTTCAGTACCTGCTGAGAGGTTATTTTCTAAAGCATCATTAGTAATTAGAAAACATAGAAATAGGTTAAGTGATGAGTCAGCCAGATGGTTACTTTGTATTAATTCTTGGTCAAAAAAATTGATATAAAGTATCATAACCTAATGATAAAGCTGTTGATTTGTGTTGTATTTTATTTTTTATTCAAATAAATGATAAATCGTAAAACTCTTTTATTAAATTTCTTATAAGTTGAGGGTTCAATCTCTTTCTAGACAGATAAGTATTGTTCTTTAAAATACAGTCAAGTTATTGTAATTAATTTGTTTTTTTACATGTTTTAGCAAATGTAAGCTTATAAATCATAAATGTTTATTAAGAAACAGTTACTTCCATGGAAAACGACATATAGGTCAGTTGATTTTTCGAATTTCTTATCAAATCTTCAGTTATTTATTAATCTGCTTGATCTTTACTATGGCTATGTTAATTCAAGCTCACAATGTTCCAATTCTAATACGTTTTTCTAAGATTTAAAGTAAACTTTAATAAATAGTAATAGACTAATAGGTAATTGCAAGACTTGCAAGACTCTTGCTGCAAGACCAAGACCAAGACCAAGACTGGGAGCGCAAGACCAAGACCAAGACCAAGACCAGGTGTATTGGCGCAAGACCAAGACCAAGACTGGCTAAGTCTCGTCTTGTTCTTGCATTTGGGCAACACTAACCTTAATCGATCTAAACCCTTAAAGGTTGCTTGACACGGGTAATCCGTTGTAAACTGGCATACAACTTGCGAAAGATGAAGTGCCGGCAAATATTTGTTTTAGCAAACCAACGGCTTTGATGGGACGTCGACACACCGGCGAGTTTGCGTATGAAGGTCCCCCTTGCACTTCCTTAGATTATTGTGTCCATAACTTTAGTCGTTTAGGAGACTATCGGGAATTGAAAGAATGGACTATAATTCGAATAAGGAATCTGATAAACAATATAGCAATACAATGAGCAGGTGATAAAAGTTCGTTTTTTTTTCTGTATAAGCAGAGACGTGTATTATGTATCGTAGGACAATTACAGGACAATATTAATAAAATTAGAAATAATCTTTGAGTCCAATATTAAACCACTGCTAATTCACACGTAGGTGGTTCTCAAAAGCAAATACCATTTAATTTAGTTTCGTACAAAATAGACGAATGAAAGCATAAGTTTTCAAAAGCCGAATCAAATATTTTTTGGGGAATGTGGTAAAAACTTTTGGCATAAAAGTTGTCCAGATTTATTAGAATTCTCGTGTACGCTTTCAAAGGTCACTGACCTACTGCATTTTAGTTTTAAGCTTTTTGAACTAAATTCGGTGAACCATTTGCGATAAATTCCGTCATTTTTATTTAACCTTCCGTTTATTTACAGGTAAACAATCTATAAAAACGTTAGTCTCGATCTCGATTCAAAAGATTCTGATTTTTATATATTTTTTTAAACCACTTCTACTTAACAGCATAAAGGCACGTTTTTATTTAAATGATATTGTAACACAATACTTTTAGCCTCGATGTGAATTTAGTGTTACAACTAAAAAACTAAATATATTTGATGGCCGCTAGCCTTGTATAGTAATGCGCGTTTTTGCTAATATTTTATGTGATTCCTTTTATGAGGGGTCACCCATAATAATAAAAATATGACAGGTGTTCTTGACATGGCCTACTGTCATACACAATGCCGCCCATGGGCATGTGACCGCCCGTATTTTTCTTAATATTCATGATTAATTGACGAAAATTAACTTCAAAAGGCTATCTTTTTTTTTCCATTTTTTCTTATATATATAACAAAATCCCCCTATGATTTTATGGACTTACACTTGTGTTTTTTAAATAAATACTGTTTTTTTTTTAGAAAAAATATCTTCACCCCCATTTTTTTCATAATCGACAAATTTAATAAAAAAATTTAAAATAAAGATTCAGATAAAATAATTCTTAAGCTCTTTGAAACAATAAACAGAATCCAAATCGAGCCAATAGCAATGGAGATATAGCAAACGCTACTCACAAAAAATAAAATTGAATAACATGAAAAATATTAAAGATAGTTCCCCTTTTAAAGTTAATTTTCGAAGAAAAATCATGAATATTCAGAAAAATACGGGCGGTCACATGCCCATGGGCGACATTATAACGAAAAAATATGTAACGTTGTTAGTTCGCTTGTTGAACAAATGTTGAACTTTTGTTGTGACTACAAAACTTTTTCATGATATTTAAACATCGTCATAGAGATAACTGATGCATAAATCCCTGCATGAAGTTTCTTATAATTTATTGCATATGGGGCTAAAATATAGACAGATGTGACAGGCCATGCCCACACAGTTACGACAAAACAGATGCAGTGTTGTTCATATTTTCGTGGAATTGGTAACTTGAGTTCTAATACTGGAAATCTAAATACCCATTTAACATTACCTTCATAAATACAGATACGACATTATTCACTTGTTCTTAGAAATTAGAATCCTTAGGGATCTCGTGCACTAGACGCCACCACCATTCGTAGTATGACAACCATAAATCGGGTTTTCTACGGGTTTTGTCGACGGAAGAATAGACAAAATGACAGATTGTGAATGTCTCTGATCTGTCATTTTGTCTATTATTCCATCGACAAAACCCGTTTCTATTTTGGTTATGCTAAGTGTTGTGTAGTGCTTAATATGGGAATAATTTCCTGAAATCAATATGCGTACTGATAAACTATAGAAACTAATACGAATCGCGCACTTGATTACAACGGCTTACTAGCCGCAGACCATACAATACCATAAGACGGCCACGACTGACCGGAGTCGTCGAGATCCCCTAACTAAAGTGTTGTAACTACATAACTGACAGTCACCCTTCATGTCCAAGCGTACGTGCAACAGGAGCAGAGGACACAACGAATTTATACGACCTCCTTACAGAACTTTGTATAGAAGCCGATGTCTTTCAAATTCCACGGAGTTACGCTCATCATTATATCGTGTTTTATGTACTAGTCTGTTATAGATAGTTGAGTCGTGTGAAACATTGTTGGTTTAGATTTAGTGGCCACTAGCGTTGGATGAATCTGGGACGCTGCTTGAATGTGTTAGTGACTTCGCACTGGGCGTTTGTCTGGGTACCTACAGGATTTATGTTTTGGCATTTATGATTGCTATTTGAGACTAGTACAGGTGAAGCAGTATACAAATTGTATATTCACGATCAAATTTGAATGACGTAAAACCGTTATTACTCATTGTAATTAGAAGTATAAATTATAATTATTGCCATGTTAGATAAAACTCTCGCTAACATTGTAATTTATACTTTACCCTACTGAGATAAGAGTTAAATAGCAATGACTTACTAATCGTTTTTCGGAATGTCCTACCTACGAGTGACTTCGCAATTGGCAAAAACTTCTTTAATCGCGACCAAAATATTTTGTAGAAAAAGCATATTGTCTTTTGATTGATAACTTTCCAATTGCAGTCATTAGAAATAATATATTTTTTATTCACCCTTACCTGTTCATCTTTCAGAAAGTCGGGTATTCAGAAGCCCGAAAGTCTGCCAGCCAGTTTTACCAGCACGCTTAGCATGACCATAATAGAAACGGGTTTTGTCGACGGAAGAATAGACATAATGACAGATAAACAATCACAATCTGTCATTTAGTCTATTCTTCCGTCGACAAAACCCGTAGAAAACCCGTTTCTATGGTTCTTATGCTACGCGTGCTGGGGGTATCGTGTAGCCCAGTAACTGGGTTGTGGAGGTCAGATAGGCAGTCGCTCCATGTAAAATACTGGTATTCAGCTGCATCCGGTTACACTGGAAGCCAACCTAAATATTGTTGAGAAAAGTTTTCAAATTAGTTTTTTCTCTTCAGATTCCATATACAGCATGTATCAAAATAACATAATACAGCATGTATCAGAAAGATGTGAGCAAATTTGAAGATGTGGTACAGACTATCAAACTGAACAACATTATCTATGGGACTAACATTTTTAATCGAGAAAAAATAATCAGCCATCCCATAAATTTGAGTCGAGTAATTTAGTTAAAGTTTTGTATGGAACAGTTGATTATTTAAAGAGCTTGCGCAGCGTCAGCACCTAGTGTGAAGAGTCCTGTACTAGTAATGGCAATAATAAAAGACATAGTAAATCTTATATAATATGTGTAACTTCATGTGCATAAAACTAAAGTGAGCACTGTGAGGAGTAATTAAAAACACAGGGACAGTCTCAGGAAATTCCCTGCGCGTGCCCGAAATTTGCCCGGAATATTTATTTCGTTTGCTGATTTGAAATTCATAAGCATCCTTTTTCGTTCGTGACTTATAAAAACTGGCAAAATGCAAGTCGGACTGGACACGAAGGATTCCGTACCACATCGGTACAATATTTAATTAACTCTATCGAGAAATAGACGCCGAAAAAAACTCTTTTCTTGCATGGGACGACCTTCTACTTTTAACTTTTTTTTTTGTTACAGCAGCCATACACTCTGTGATAATTTCAAGTGTCTGCGTATTACGGTTCAAAAGATACAACCCTGTGACAGACGGACGGACAGCGAAGCCTTAGTAATAGGGTCCCGTTGGCTCCCTTTGGGTATGGAACCCTAAATAAAAATTGGAACCGCTTTCTTGGTATATATTAATTAAAGATTTTGATTTTAGAATGTTTAAAGACGTTGCCCCTGATTTTGATGTCTACCGATTAATAATCAAAGTCCAACTATTGTTATCCTTTCCTTGCAGAGATAACAAGAAAGGGATAGAAGAAATAGAGTTTTTTTTTCGAATATACAGGGTGAAATTGAATTCATTGGCAACCTCTTAAGGGGTCATTGTACTCATCATAATGAACAACTTTCACTATAGGAGCAACCCTGAAATCAAGACAAAAATCTGCTGGTCCCTACATTTTAGCATAGCTTCGTCAAAATGTAGAAAACAGCAGATTTTTTTTTTCGCAATTTCAGGATTTGTCCCAAAGTGAAAGTTGTTCATAATTATGAGTTCAATGACCCCTTACGAGAATGCCCAATTCAATTTCACCCTGTAGAGTTTGGTGAAGGCAAAGTTTTACGGATCCACTGTTTAGATGCTCCCTTTTTCTTTAGGTAATGAAGTCAGACAGTCAGTCAGTGTACTAATTGCAGTAATTATACTTTTAACAAGTTGTACCATTGACCTACACAACTGTACGTGCCTGCCAACTTAGGAGCCTTAATTAACAGGTATTAGAACAAAAAGTTTTAATAAGCAGTAGAAAATTACAAGACATGGATACTTGCCATGGTCAGGGTTGCTGTACTCAAATCGTGACACCATAATCGAACAAAACTGAACTAAAATTCAAAAATTCAAACTAGGCTGAGAATCAGCACTTTTGTAACGTCAAAATTACATAAGACAGTCCCCCAAAACGCCCACCCTTCACCACTTCCTAGTGCCTTTAGCTGGGAAGAAGAAGTGGCGCAACAAATTCCCCAGCAGCGCAGCTGTCTGTTCGAGTTAGAAATTATTCAATACAATAGTATGCAAAATAATTTACATATGCAGCACAAAAAAAAAATTAAATGATAAATGATTGGCCATATGTCAGCTAGCACACGCCAATATACCAACCAAAAACATCGAGAACTTTACTCGAGCAGAAATTAAAAAAAAAACTAAACGTAAACAGAACTAAATAAACCCTCCAGGCATAAAGGGCCTGCTTACACAAAGCTATATATAGCTGTAATTGGAAGTTATAAATGATAAACTAGGACCATCGAGGTAAAAATCTAGACTACCTTACCTACAAATTGTGTCATCAATAAAAAAGGTTTAATATGCTAGGCTGGTAAATTACATACCGCTCCTGCTTTGCACGGTTTTTAAGTCGTGACAAAACATTGAATCGGAATAAGATCCCTAAATGATGGCGAAATCCGTTGCTTAGTTAATTAAGAACAGGAGTCACCAAATGGCGGACCGCGGTCCGGATCCGGACCGTCGACCTATGCTACAACTGCGGATCCATATTAAGTAAATAGTAAAATTTATAACAAAAAATATTGAGGTTTAGCTTGCACAAACCTACTCCAGACTTCGGACACAAAAATAAATAAATTCGAAGTAATATTAATTATTTACCATTTTATTTTTGCTCCATATTACTTATAAAAAAATATTCAGGACATCCTTTCGCTTTACCTTTTTTTTTTTTCATTATTATTATTTTTCGTAAGGTATTAAGGCTCTTTCAAACAGGCGCGACACGCGACGCGACACAAAGACCCTTTAGTTATCGTCTACCAAACGGACCGTGACTGTCATATTATTTTCAAACTCAAACTCAAAGCATTTATTTCAAATAAACCAATTACAGGCACTTTTGAATTGTAAAGGGGTCGGTCAGTCAGAAAGATGAAGCTAGTTGCCCATTCTAAAGCGTAGACCTATGGAGAAGAACGAGCAAGAAACTCCACGGACACTCTTTTTAGAAAACGGACCCCCAATAAAACTAATTGGTACCCTAATTGCGGAATACAACACAATCAGTTTGTTTCGATTTGAAACAGATTGCCAATCCATTGCTTCATAAGTTGGAAAAAATCTACTCAACAATGTAAATAACGCAATGAATATTGTTGAACTGTCAAAATGAAACAAATTAGGCATAATTGTTTACGAAAATAAGTTACCTAATTAGGGTACTCTGGTTTAGAAGAACAACTCGATCACACAGAGACACGCAAAGCGATATTTTTTATATGTATAGATAATAGATTCGGAAAAAATATTGTAAAACACGATTAAACAAAGCTTTATAAATGATTGAACATAAATAACTTATTCAAAATTCTAAAGATTAACTTAAGTGCATAAACCAATGTAAATGTGCCTCAAACATATATAACATTTATACACAAATTAGCGAACAGAGACGTTAGTATTTACATATTTCCGTCATTCTTTATTCGACGCCATTGATGCGATTTCCAGTTGCCTATAAATAAGACAGCAAGTCGGCCTATAAAACGGTTTTTTATGCAAAATCTAGAGGAACTAATTCTGTGCGCGTTCTCTCTTGTATATTTTAACAATGTCTTATTTTGTAACGTTTGTAAACAGATTTTAGGCGCGATACGCGCTAGATTTAAGGCTCCCACCGACAGTCGCGACGCGATTCTGGTAGAACATGAAATTTTTATAGAAATTGTTCTACTAGAGTCGCGCCGCGCCCATCCACGCGAGCCTTTAGGCGCGTTGTCTTGGCGTACATGCGACAGTTTAATGTAGGGCTGTCATGCGAAAAATTTTTGAAACCGGTTTGTCTCATGTCCAGTTTACTTTTGCGTTAGTATTTTAAAACGTTTTTTTTGTACTCGTACTGACTCGTATTCTAAAAGATATAATTATAGTAGCAAGTTAATTTCTAGCATAATTACACTCCTTTTGTTAGCTAGTTTTAATGGTGAGAAAAATAAACGCCTTGGCTCACAAAAAAGGCCATATTATAAGCACAACTCTATTAAGATTTTTACCTTGACTAGCCATTAACTTAAGGCATTTGCACTCAAAAGTATGTAACAAAACAAATATTAATGCACACATCTTATCGAGGCCTGTTGAAATAAAATCCATTATAGCAAGCACATTATTTATATGACTTTATCTTATATATTAACATATTATGTAAAGAAATAAAGGAGTCCCACTTAAAGCGTGGACACATTAGCATATACCCAAATGTATGTTATTAGGAGATAAGGTGGGGCTAATTGTGTTTTTAATGTTAAGAGGTAAGTGCGTTTCGGGCGCCATTTTTTTGTGTAGTGAAAAACTCAAATTATGTCTTTTTCTGTTTTCATTCTTTGTTAAGCTTATAATTATACTTTAAATTCGATGTAAAAAGCGAATTAGAGCAGAGCACGTTTATTTATCGGTTAACTTTCAGTTGTGGTAATTTATATCAAACTCAAACTCAAAACATTTATTTCAAATAAACCAATTACAGGCACTTTTCAATTGCCAAGGGGTCGGTCAGTCAGAAAGATGAAGCTAGTTTCCAACAAATTATTTGGAAAGTACCAACAAATATTTGGAGTATGTAAGGATCGTAGCAGGTGGCGTTCTGTAGTTTCTGTCTAGCCCCGTGGGATGAGGGCGTGAGTTTATGTTGTGTAAAATATTTGGAGAAGATCGCTTTTCGTAGTTTTGAGTCTAAATAAAGAAAATTAACCACTTTAGACTGGATTAGCTAAATTACTAATGTACCCAAGATGTTGTAATAACTAAGTATATTTAAAAAAAATACCGACGAACTGAGAACCTCCTCCTTTTTTTTGAAGTCGATTAAAAAGAGTGTCCTTGGAGTTTCTTGCCCGTTCTTCTCCATAGCGATCTTTCCGGAATGGGCAACTAGCTTCAACTTTCGGACTAACTTACCGACTCTTTGACAATTCAAAAGTGCGTGTAAATGGTTTAATTGAAATGAATGCTTTGAGTTTGAGTTTGAATAAAAAATCGAACTTAGCCTTAAATAATTTGCTACTAAATTGCGTATCACAGACAGAAACAAAAACAAACTCTTTCTCAGAACAGTGATTAAAATAAACGATATAATGGAATTTGATCGCATTTGGGCACATAAGGATATGTGACCTCCTTCATTATCTCCAAGATAAACCGGTTTTGAATCAAATTTACTATACAAAGTAGCATTTTGTCGAACAAGAAAGCGCTTATTCAGAATTTAAGTAGTTTTGCAACTATGTATGCTAAGTGCTTGATAAGCTTAATGATTGATATATTAAGTTAGGATCAAGGCTACATAGTGGCATAAAAAATTGATTCGACAGTACGTACCTTTTGTTTTTAAAGTGGATCCGCAAAGGTAGCCCGCGTAATACAAATTTTCTTAAGGCTCGTGAGACCAGCGTGATATCGCGAGCGCTACAAGGGTCGCGCTGCCTGCGATATCGCACTGGTCTGCACGAGCCTTTATCAAGGCTCGGAACCGGTTTTAAAAATACCGTTTTTTTTGGTTTTACTCTGAACTTTTCTTAAGAACGTGAACGTATTAAGAACTTATTTTAACCTAAATTAACCGGTTTATACGACGAGCGGCATGTCGGTCAACGCGTTGCAACTTGTGACTACTTGTGAGGATGCCGCGCTGATTTAAAACTAAACAAAAAACCGGTTAATTTTGAAAAAAACTTTTATGGAAGGATTCTTCAAAAACTACAAAACCGGTTTAAAAAAAAAAACCTTTCTGCGAGCAAAACCGAATGTAAAAGTTTTTGCGTCAAGTACGTAATAACGGTTTGAAAATTTAACCGGTATCCGAGCCTCGGCCTTTATGTTTTGCAATTTGTAGGTTAGTGTCAGGTTTTATCTAGATCAAAATATGATTCGCAACCAAATCAAATATATCTTTACAAAATTATTATCATTCGATAGGAGGCTAATTGAGGAAGGAACTTGCTAAGTGATAACAGCCGTACGGGCCGATTTATCAGGTACGAGTCGATCCACCAAGTTAAGCTACGCTTGTCGGGGTTGTTCCGTGGATCATACTGACCATCTTAACATACCGACACCGATATTCCTCCGTATCTCGGAAAGCACGGTAAGCCGTTGGTCTCAGTTGTCTTTCGTGGATCTTTGACAGTCCTTACGGGTCGTCAGAAGCCCGAAAGTCTGACTACCAGTCTTACCAAGGGGTATCTTATTACTCAGTTACTGGGTTGTGGAGGTCAGATAGTCGTTCCATATAAAATACTGGTATTCAGTTGCATCCGGTTAGACAGGAAGCTGACCCCAACATAGTTGGGAAAATGCTAGGCAGATTGATTTTTATCTTTAGAATCATTAACACATCTCTCTAAGTTAGAATTGGTCTCAAATGTCATGATTTCATGAAAATGTCATTCAATTGACCAATTCTAACTTACAGAGATGTAATAATGTCTTAAAAATAATCTGTTCTACTTGAGCCGCGTCGCGCCTGTCTGCGGTAGCTTTTAATTATTTGAGCCCAGCTAGGGGTCGCCTATTGCGTTGTCTGTGGTTTGTTAAGATGCAAGGAAACTGAAGCATACAATAAAAAGTTAACTTTCCACGGATATCTTAATCAATAGGTGTAATTTTGGCAGTGGATGCCTCTAGTTTTGCAAATAGCCATATTTCAACTGAACAGACAGCGGTGCTGCTGGGGAGTTTGTTGCGCCACTTCTTCATCCCAGCTAAAGCAGGGAAGTGGTGAAGGGTGGGCGTTTTGGAGGACTGTCTTATGTAATTTTGACGTTCGAAAAGTGCCAATTCTCAGATTAATGTGAATAAATTACTTTTGAAATCGATCAGATGATCCGTCTACTTATATGCCACGTTATAACAGGAAAATAGAGCCTTTACAAGCTGAAGAGTACATGCAAATGCACTACAGCAAAACTACAGAACTACAAAAAAAAAAAAATAAGACGAAACAAAAGGTAATCTAAGATGGCGGAACAAAACAAAGCAATATAAAGCAAACGGAGTCACCTCCCTTTTCGCGATTTAAATTAATTAAACACCAAAGCTTTTTGCGAGCTTGAATTTCAGCTCACATTCTTTTGAAACAACCTGTATGTACCAAAGTGTGTAGTGAGAAGTTCTGTGTTACATTGCAACGATTTAAATGCTACAATGTTGTATGGAATAGTGCTAAAAATCTGACTGTTATTTCTCTAACCGAGTTCTACTTTCGTTATTGTAAAAGGTTTTTAGAGCTTTATGGTTAGTTTCAAATGCATATTTTATGATGGAATGCAGTTTGGTGATTGTTATAACGTATTCTTAGAGACACTCTAGTTGACACCAATGGCATCATTATCATCAAAGACGTCCACTGCTGGACATAGGCCTCCCCCATGCACCGCCACTTTTACCGGTTCTTTGCTTCCCGCATCCAGTGGCTTTCTGCAGCCTTCACCAACGGCATATATATATATTGAAAAATACAATAGACGTGGATATATTTAGTAACCTATTCCGCTTAGCTATTTCTAAAGAGCCATAAAAAACCCTGAAAGAAATCGACACATGTGTCACCTGTTCAGTTCGTCACCTGTTATTGGTGGCTACACGTCATGTTCAGGTTCGCGACAAGTCAATCGTCATCCTGAGGATGCCTCGTTGAGAGGTGAAACAGGTAAAAAAAAGCTTGAAAACCCTAGAGGTGCACTATTAATTACCCTTGCTTTTTACTTCAAGAATCCATCTTGCGTGGTTTCAAAAATATTTCAGGATGGTTAGTTGCTTTTTTATATTGCTCGATTTGCTCGTCAGTGTATAGTTTATAAAAACATCACTAGTTTAAAATATTCAAGGTGTCGACTTTCTCTCCAAATAGAGTTTATTTTGTCCGCCTGTATACTGTATACCAAAATGCAGTAACTGCATTTTCTAAATGTCTGTGTCATAGCAACTATGTAGCATTTTAAAGTTCGTAGTAAAGTGGACGTAAAAGTATTATATGTCCCACTTTTGTTACGTTTTTATTGCTTACGTTACCTTATCTGAGATGATCCACGTTGATGGAAAGAATGCATTAAAAAAATATATATATGTTTTCGGTAAAAACTATCTTGAAAGTTTGAAAGGGATAGTATTGTTAGATAAGGTGCTGATAAACTTGAGCATTTACTTGTAATGAGCATTCTAACGAGTGTTACATTACAGAAAAATAAACGGGAGTGTTTTAGCGAGCATTCTAGCGAGCGTTCTAGCAAGCAATCAGGGGAAAAGACAGTAAATTTGCTTCAATTATTTTGCCGAGCCGACCCATTCTGTCATTGTTCTGTCAAATAGAGCATTTGCTGGAATGATCGTGAAAATGTTCGTAGCGATGCTTGGCTCTGTTCGTTGTTCAGTTCGACAAATTTAAAAACGACGAATGCTCTATGTTGTGTTACAAGTGAATGCTCAAGTTTATCAGCATGTTTAGATTTTGTCTATTCGTAGAAGTAGTATTTTAATATCAAATATGGCTGCCTTACCCTTTGTATCCGGCCGTCGAGAAAATGCGTTCTTGACACCTGTCAGTTTCAGACTAACGAATATTATAGTTTTGCGAATTTGATCCTTAATACTACTCGAAATTGTTCAACTGACAGGTGAAAGGAACGCATTCGACGGCCGGACTGTAGTTCTCTGTAAGGATCTTCATTTCGGATAACAGCGTAAAATATTCTTATATTATCTTACTAAAAATCCTATTCCCCTGTATTTTTGTTTATTAAGTATTTGTCCTGTTTTTTACTATATTATTAGTGTGACGTTCGCAAATATAAATGTGCAATTTTCATAATATTAGCACAGCAGAACCATTCGTACTCCACATTACAGCTTTTACAGGTAAAATTGGAAAATTTTACAAAGTTACAATGGAATACTTACATCAGTAAGTAACGAATCATTTTTGGTTGAGAAACAGGGCAATACTTCAAAGTTTAAAACAATAGCACTGTGCTTTTACCGAATTTTTTCTTTTAACGAAGTGTTAAAAACAACTTTTTGTTTACACCCATAGCTACTTGTAAAAGGAAAGATTTTTAAGTGTGTGCAAGAAACCGGGGGCAGCAGTAAGTGAGGCTATAAATTGTAAAAGTAGAAAAACATCGTTCGCTTCTGTTTCTTGTTTTAATTTTAGTTTCTTTAGCCTGTTTTGTTAGCTGTATGAGTATTTGTTGTTCTTATGGATTGGGTAATTTGTAAATTATGTGCAGTAAGCTACGCTGATTATGTTTCAATTTAGTGACGTAGAGAATTAATAGCAGGTTTAATGGTTCTATATTAAAGCATGTGCATGGTAATGTTAGTTAGTAATGAAGTAGTTTAGTATTTTCGTATCTCATTTATTTAGTTGTTAGTTTAATTTTTAAAAATATAATATTTTATATATATAATATATATATATATAATATATATATATATAATATATATATATAATATATATATATATAATATATATATATAATATATTTATGTATAATGCGGTGTATAATATATTAATGTCAAGAGAGATCGAGAATAAAATAGAATACTCTAACGAGTCTATTTCATTTTTAAAACAATCTATTGATTAGTCTGCTAAAAGTTTGCCTTAAGAAAATTCTGATGTAGTAACTTAAATGATGGATAGACATAGATAGTGGAATTTTCCACAAAATCTCATTTCCATTAAGATTATCGACTTCCAAAAGAAGTAAAGTTACGTACACAAAGTTTATGCTTAATATGTAATTGATATATTAAAATTGATGGCCCGCTCATCGCTATTAAACGGTCCCACACTATAAAAATCCGTATATAAAACTCCTCGTAACTTTAGTAGTCAATAAGAATGATATTAGGGTCATTTCGGACCCTTAACGTAATTGAATTTCAATTTACGACTTATTCTAACATTTTAAATAATGCTGTATTAAATGGAGTTATTATCTTCATTTATTTTAACACTTGAAAATGTGCTGGGAAAGTTGCAAATTATTTTTAAGTTAAAAATGTCAATCTACGTTTAAAAGATTGATAAAATTTATACTGCCATTTTAATTGAAATTTTCAATGTCGTGTGACTATAAATAGTGCTGTTTAGTTTGGGAATTCTGTATATCACTGTAAATGGCGTTAGTGGTCAATAAATCTTCAATATCTGAGTCGTAAATATGGTATTATTACCCTAATATCACGCTTTAGTTTATATATCAAATCGAGGTAATTATTTAGATATCTAACTTATCTATATCTTATAATATTATTCGATTTGAGTATCGAATCAATAGGTTCGAATCGAATCAATAGGCTTTGTAAAATGTCCGCCGTAATAATTGCTAGATTCTGATTGAAATATTGACAATTTACATATCAAACCTATTTGGATCAAAACATAAACTGAAAGCTATAGTTATAACCAGTGATCGGAGTAGGTAGATTGATTTGGGTCAATGAACTGGCACGTATATATTAGGATGGATATGCCTCCGGGATTTTGAAATTATTAAGATTTTTTTAAGGAATTTCAAATGTTGTAATGTGTAGAATAAAGAAGACATCAATATGAATAAGAAATGTTTATCTCTTTTGCTGTTATTGCATTGAATGCGAACAAATATTAAGAAGTATAAAAATATTTTTTTATTTATTTATTCAAGAATAGTAATAATTACAAGCAGCAGATAATACGCTTACAAGAAATAACTACTAAATGAGTCGTATTATGTAAGTTTCGAATGGACGCACAACAGTAAGAATCACTTTATTACTTGATAAATAAGAAAAAAAACAAATTTTAAATGTTTATCTATCGCATTCTATAAATTTCTAATGTAGTAGTTTAAAAACCCTTACTTTTACAATATTCGATTCAATCCCGTAAGTACCAAAATGAAATCCCGGAAAAAGGCTTATCCATGTTATGATTTCTATGACTATTCATGATGCGAGTACGTAAAATCAATTTACCTACTCCGATCACTGGTTATAACTTATAATATTGTCATTATGAATTAAAACTATAATAAAGTAAATGTAAAATAAATAATGTAAATGCGTTATAATATGACTGTCATTCTATTTTTATAAATATGGCGAAGCTGCAAAACAAGTTTGATGAAATCTAGCAAAGATGTAAACTTGTTTTCTGAAAATCCCAAAAATTAAAACTTCAACACGAGCGAAAACGAGGAGCACAGCTAGTACTTTAATAAAACTTGTTCCTCGTGGCGATATCGTGACTATTGCCAGATGTGGCCAGTCTGGCTAGCCACTCAATCTTCTGTTATTTTCTACTCTTTGCTAGAAGAGTATGTTTATTCTACAAAAATCTAGAGAACATCGGAATGATTGCAATGTCTGCGACGAAATTACGTCGTTACTGCTGAGCATCCTGGGACCGATTCTCTGGCTGGGAAAAGTGTATTATCAGCCTATAATGTTGTTCCCACTATTGGGACACAGGCCTCCTCTGGGTAAGAGGGAGTAGACCGTCATACACGCACGCGGGCTCAGTGCAGGTTGGTAAAGGTCACCTGTTTTAGAATTTTTGTTTCTAGGTTTTGTTTAGTTATTGACTTTTCTATCTGGAATATAGCAGCCTGGAGTCTGGATTTGTGCCCAGTTAATGGCAATAGGCTCTCCTCTCTTCATAGGGAATTAAAAACATAACTGGCGAAATGTGGGTGTACTAGGTGCACCACTGCCTAACCCTTCGTAGGACACAAGGCGTGATGTTATGTTATGTGAGAAATTACGTCATCAAAAAAGTATTGATCCCAAACGATATATTTACATTTTTATGAGTTTAATTTATCAAATTCAATATGAATTATGAATCGGATTTGTCGTGTATCGATTAAATTGGTATTTAATATCGATTCGACCTCATGGGAAATCATTCGTTATCATAATGAATGGAATATATTACCGGAAAATTATTTTATTATAGACGGTTTTGTTCGTGATTATACCTTTACAGTCTAATTGCTTTTGTTTTATTAAAATGTTAATGTTATTTTGATATTTACATTTGATTGTGAAAATTCTATTAATAATTATCAGATTTCAATTCGATATTTAACAGTTGGTCTAAATTCTACAGCTAGATGACAAAACATACGAAAAAGAACAAATGTTTTTACAAATAATAGATTAACTTTCCGTCGAAGAGCTAAAATATCTTTTGGAATTATTTGAACTTACGAGTGGACATGTCTTTCCGAATGGCAACTCTTTGCATAAGAATCATGGTTTAAATACACTTCTGTGAAGCACAAGTAAAACTAAGCTATTGGTGGAAGGATTTGGATTTCTACACAAAAAAGTCGTTTATTGGAAAACTTTTTAGTAAGGAATAATAGTTGCCAGCGCAATGTGCGGCTATGAAACCAGCGGGAACCAAAAACTTTTATCTTTATCTACATCTTCACTAATATTATGAAGAGAAAAGATTTTTTAAATTTTTTCTTTTAATGAATTAACTCAAAAACTAATGGACCGATTTCAAAAATTCCTCCACCAGTGTATACTATATTATCACTGAGTAACATAGACTATCTTAACTAATATTATGAATGCGAAAGTGAATTTGTTTGTTTTATACGCACTCACGCTAAAACGGCTGAATGGATTTGGATAAAATTTGTCACGTGGGTAGATCGTGGCCTAAACAAGGACATAGGACAATTTTATCCCGATATTACCCGATAGACCGCGGGGCGCAGCTAGTAATTTATAAAGATATCACGCGGGTGAAGTCGCTGGCGGAAGCTAATGAAGAATAAAATTATAAAAGCCTCGGTTATAGGATTTTCTTCTATGTCATATTGGAGTTAAGAACCCTCAGAATATAATTCAATTCAATTCATTTATTCAATAACAATTTTTACATCGAGTCTGTATTTCTATTACTAAATATATAAGAAACATCATGCATGCAATTTATATTTAAATCGTTACAATTATCCAAACTATATAAAAATCAAAATAATAATTTGAAATAAAAAACCCAAAAAAAAAAATACAAATTCTAAAAATATATAGACTATGAGTTGCTTTTCTTCTTGCAAGTTTGTTTTTTTAACCGACTTGCATTGTACAATCATGTACGGCAAGTGGATTTAAAGCAAGTTTAAACAACTTACTTCAGCAATGGTACTTGCTAGACGAATCTATTATCAATGTTTGGAATCTAATAAGGGAAATTAATAGAACCTATGTAGGTACTGTCTCTTCCGTGTTCATAAGAGCATAACTGTGACAGCCAATCAGGTCAGCAATCCGATTGACAAGCAGCCAAGCGAGTTGAATTGTGCATTATCCTTCGCAAATAGTTTATTGTTTCCATCAAGTTTAGATACTATTATATTTGACCTATTTACCTATTTGTTAGTGAAGGTTCTGAGCCAATAGTCCTCATAAAACATAATGCAATATGATTAGCTGTGTGGCAGATTGGTAGGTATCGGTTATGATGGTAACAGCTCTGTTAGGGCCATTAACAACTGCAAAGCCAGATACCAGTGTCTCTGGGTGGCATTACAATCCGCTAGTAATATTGCTGTCTAGCGAATTGTTTGACCGTAACAGGAGCTATTTTTGGTCGGTGCACTCGATCATTGAGGACGACCACTGAGCAAGCGTTACCCTCCGTTTTGACAACGAGATGAGAGACATTATGTGAGTCCATAACATGACCTACATTATTGTTCTTACCCGCTCCGCTCCTCTCATGGCTTCCGCTGTTTTCCTAGCCCCACAGCTAGTGAGAAAACATTCAAGCGAGGTAACATCGTTGGGAAACTTTTACGGCGACCATTCCCAGTAGTCGTCTTCGGCCTACACCCCATATCCGTTTCCGGGCATTTGGCTAATCGTTTATTGTCAACGAAATCTTTTTTTTGTGATATATTGGTTCTTGGTAGAAACTCGTTTTTGTGGTAAAAGTGGTGATCTGGATTGGTATTTTGTGGTAGCTTTTTGCTTTTATTGAACACTTTATTACACATTAAGGCGGAGACTGACTTGTAACATTTTTTTTTAAATGTATCGAGTTTTTGTAACACGTTATAGTAGTCAGTCAGTGCAGCAAGCCGAGCCGCTCGATGCGAGCCGAATCATGCAATCGACTGTCGGCTGTTTCGCCAATTCCTTTGAAACGGAAATAGGAGAAACAAAAATTTTATTGGTGCTCGAAGCGAGCGTTCGCCGCGTCTTGTGTATCACCGTATTGTAACCAAGCTCGCCGCGAGTGATACATTTGTTAAACAAATGTTACAAGTCAGTATCCGCCTTAAGACGCAGATATATGCCAGTGACCTTGAGTGATTAGCTTGCGTGTTCTATACTGAGCTCACGCAACGCGTCTCACGTCCAGCTAGTAATAGGACTCGCCCACCAAGGAGCGCTGTCCCAAATGAGACACATTATTTATTTATTATACATAAAACAAAAGGTATTTTAATTAAACACGTATACTAAAAGATCAATAGTTAAATTATCTTTAGAATGGTGAAGGCTTCAGAAAAATATGCTTGAAAGATTTTGCTTGATTTTCAGTTTTTTAACCGCGCTAGACATAAATTTGCCGCCCGCGTGGATGTCGGAAAATATCCTTTGGGAACGTACTACCGATACCGGGATTACCTACAATACCTAATAGCTGAGGAAAAGGTCTTTGACTCCTACCGCTGCGCCCGCGTTGCCGTCAGACATAATTATTTTTTTACGCGTAATTTTGAATCTGTGATATCTTTTAAACCATTAATTTAAATGAAATGATGTCAAGGCATATTTTAATCTAAATTAAATGCTCAATTTAAGTAACATAGTTAAATAGATAAGGATTAATACAATACCGGACAAAATTGCTTCGGAAATAATAATTAAATTTTTATCAAATTCTGAAAGATAAAAATGGTTATTGTGGGTCATCCTTAGAAGATAGACATATGCAATCACGGACTTTTTTGTTGAACTTTTTAAGATGAACAATAACTAAAGAACATAAATTTTATGTAACTTTTACGATTTCTGCGGCGCACGCCAATAAAGTTCCCAGTCGGCATGATTTTTTCCGACATCTTCAACAATAATTGTCAAATTTCAGCCAATTTACACAAAACCTTAATTTATACACTAAAACCTTCCGCATCTCCGTCCATTGGTGAAAACCGTTTGAAAATCCGTTCGGTAGTTTTTGAGTTTATTGCGTACAGACAGACATACAGACGCGGCGGGGGACTTTGTTTTTTATATGCAAGGATAAGGATTTTTCCCAAAACATTAACACTATTCGTTTAGACGTGATCTTTAGTATAAAATCATTAAAAGTCGGTTATCGTCGCCTTAAGAGTTCATTGAATGCTTAAAATAGTGTTCATTTGTTTCATTACCTGCAGTATCCGTGCAGAAATAAGTTTGATGACGTAAATTAAAATAAGGTTATCATCAATAGGAGTCAACAGTTTATTTAACAAGGCCCGTTTAATTTAAAAGTATAAAAGCTTATCTATTATGTAATATGTACTGTTCTTTCTTAAATCACCTTGTTTGACTTTGAATCCGTGAATTATCTGGATCTTTTCATGTGGTTAGTGACTAACCTGGTGTGAGAGTTTTAAAGCCGCCCATGGGCCTCTAACTTGAATTATCTGCATGTAAGTAGTTTTCAAGGAGAATTAGGAGCCGACTATGAATGCATGCATGTACACTTACAAAATTATAATGGCATGCAGCCACGGCTATACCTTGACCGTTTTTGTACCTATGTCATGATTTCAATCTGAAATATTTTCTTGTTTTCACACTTTTTTAGAGTGTGATTTTTTAGTAGTCGGGTTTTAGTTTTTGAACTTACTTTTTATTTAAATTTTTTTGGGGTTATATTTTCGTGATAAAGTATTTGCAGAGCAACTTTAATTTTTTTTTGTTTTTTATTGTATAATAGGTATTAATGTTACAGCCGCGCCGTACGTAGCATAGTCTCACTTTTGCTTGTTTTTAACAATTTAAACATATTTATTTACTTAGAAAATATGATATATTTACATTTGTAATGTGCTCGTCAAATCCTTTCATTTAATACCCAACATAGCACAATAAAATAAAAATAAAATGTTTTTTTATTTCATGACTTTATGTCCTCTAGAGGGCGCTATATTGCATTTAATGGAACGTCACATACCCTATAACCAGAAGACAATCAAGACGCTTCCAATGATACCTCATTTGTCAAATAATGATCGGTAGTTTAGAAGTTATGAGGTAACAGATGAACATACATATATACATCATGACATTTGAGACCAATTCTTAGAGAGATGTATTAATGATTCTAATGATAAAAATCTATCTGCCTAGCCTTTTCCCAACAACGTTCGGGTCAGCTTCCTGTCTAACCGGATGCAGCTGAATACCAGTATTTTACATGGAGCGACTGCCTACTTGACCTCCACAACTCAGTTACTGGGTAAAGGTACAATTCCGTAGCCGATCGCAAGCGATAGCAGCAGGCGAGGACTCGACTGGTTTCCATGTATTTCCATGAAATACCTTCTGTAGCGCCAGCCCGTCCCATCCTTGATGTCCTCCTTCCGGTTGACGCCCTGAGCCAAGGTTTGTACTCCACGGGGGTGCCTTTAGCGAGCGTTCACCTAGTTTTTATTAGCATAGTTGAATAACCCCTGGCTGGAGGTTTTAAGTGTAGTAGCTTAAGGGACCCACAGGAAAGCCTGGTTAAGTAGTCATGATCTCAGAGGTCAACTACGAGATGCCCTACCTAAATAAAAAGACATAGAAATTCATAGAGACCAGTCGTGCCACGGCGACATGTCGCCTGCTGCTGCCTGCGGTCGGCTACGGAATTGTATCGTATACGATACCCTTTGGTAAGACTGTTGTATCAGAATCCAGATTCACTAAGTAAAATTCTTACAATTAAACGATTTTGAACTACAAAATCACGCAAACTATGCATAATTACTAAATATCTAGTACTTACATATATGCTAAACATTTGCGAAACCCGAACACTCAGCGGTGCAGGCCACACTAGTTGAAAAGCTGTGTACCGCCAGATACGAGCCAACTCGGCAGGAACCCACGAACTAATTCCCCGCGCAACTTACCAAATGCTCCCCGTGTGTAACGAGGCGCTCCTATTTAACTAAAATCACTGTTTAGTATTGATTTCGGAGTTCTGTAGTTTGGTTGTTATGCGGTAACGTGGGTATTGTGAATTGGTACTGTTATTACGTAAACTCATAAACTGCTAACTGCTGTTTATGCGGTTTCCAAGTCAGTTTTGGGGCTTCACGAAGAACTCTCGAACCATCGCGGTTCTGTTGCGCTAACTAACAAAAATCTGTTTTTTTATATTTTTACTGATTAAATATAAAATACGTTGCGTATTATGTAATAATGTTTTGACATGAATTCACAAACAGTGAAAAGTATTTTATTTTGGGGACGAAAAATACCATCAATCTTTCTCCAGATTAAATGGACCATAAATCCTTCTCAAGACACTAGGCAACGTTGCCTTTCCTCGAAATCAATTCCACAGTTTAAACCTAAAAACGTTGAGAGAAATAGAAAGATTCACTTTAACATACCTACAGTTAAACCAGAAAAGGTATGTGCTTCAGTAATATTCGTGCTAGTACACATACAGAAGCAAAGCTTTTAATTTTTGTGCTGCTCTGCTTTTTGTACTTGTACACCTATAATTGCACGTTTGTTTGAAAATTTCTCTCTTGTCTGAATACCTACTCCGGTCGCAGTTCGACATCTGTCACTGAAAAGTAAAGATTTTTTTTTTGCAATTACATAAAGTTGTTAATTAATCCATACTTTTGTAATCATGGTGTTACAGCTCTATAGATCTCATCATCACGCGTTCGTATTTCCAAAGATATAAGACGATGATTACCGAAGCGCACACTTTTCTTAGGAAATCTGTAAATAGAAAAAGAAACAAAACATAACGTTGATATTGTCACAATCAACAAAGGATTTGGCGTAACGATGATACTGGCCCACTATTTCGTGACCAATCTTGACCCTTGGGTGTCAACAGTGTCAGTAATAGTCACAAGCACGGGATGTTCTAATGCCCCAATTTTATAATCTTGCTGTCGATCTTCGTTTTGTTAGAAAATAAGAGTCAAACGAAAATAAACGAAGACGAGTCTTAGGAATTGAGAAACTCCTGTCTAAATATTTACAAAATAATAATCACTGTGTTTATTATTGTTTAAATATTTCGTGGTTAGTAAAAGAGTAGATATGTATGCCAAAACAACGATTTTCATTCGTTCAGAAAGTATCAAAATATTTATATACATCCTTACATATTTTAAAACAAAGTCCCCCGCCGCGTCTGTCTGTCTGAACGCGATAAACTCAAAAACTACCGAACGTATTTTCAAACGGTTTTCACCAATGGACGGAGTGATTCATGCGGAAGGTTTCAGTGTAATTCATTAAAAGTGTTGCCTAAATTTGCTGAAATTTGACGATTATTGTTGAAGATGTCGGAAAAAATCATGCTGACTGTGAGCTTTATTGGCGTGCGCCGCGGAAATCGTAAAAGTTTTAAAATATGCCTTGACATCATATCATTTAAATGAATAGTTTAAAAGATATGTAGCATATCAGTGCGGGTTGGTAGATGTCACATGTCTTCGAATTTTAGTTTTCACATGCCGGTTTCTTCGCGATGTTCTCCTACATCATTTTGAGAGCAGTGATGATGAAATTTTATACACAAAGTAATGCGTCTGTTTGGGTTCGAACCCACGACCTACAACAACACGTAAGTGGAGTTTCTTGCCGGCTCTTCTCCATAGGAAACGATCAATTGGAACCGTGCACCTAGCATCTGATGTTTCATAAGTGCCCATGTAGGTTTATCTGAAATAAAAATATTTTGAATTGAATTGAATTGAAAAGTCGGGGCCGTTACCACTGGGCCACCACTGCTCTCTCGGGCACACTTAACTGCAGTTAACCAATCAATACCGACTTTAGCGCACGTCAAACGAAAGATTAAGTCAAAAACTTAACGCGAAGTGTTTCCCAGTTCAGCTAGGGCACAGTGAACCAGCAAAAGAGAACGAATGTTTAAACTGAGCTTAACGACTCTTTAATGTTGTATTGCGAAGTTGAGGTTTGTGAAGCGGAATAGATTAGACCTTTTATGAGATCTAAACTCGTTCTGAAAAAGGGAAAGGGAGACAATGTGTCGTTGCTTCTTTGTATACGAATTGTCGGATTTATACTAAATGTAATGTTTATCGGGGTTTTAATGATATACTGTTAAAAGTTTCGTCTTTGTGAAGTTTAACAATGATTCGTTTTTTTTTATTATTTATGTATCCCATTCCATCTCGCCACAGATGCTTCACCTTTTTGGCGCAGCCATGACGCGCACACTATTGTTCTTAAAAGACGTCTCAAGACGAAAGTCTTTGACCAGTGCGTGTTGCCAGTGATGACCTATATTACTGAAACATGGTAGCTCACAATGGGTCTTATCAGAAGGCTAAAAGACACCCAAAGGGCAATGGAGAGGGCTATGCTTGGAGTTTCCCTGCGTGATCGAATCAGAAATGAAGAGATTCGCAGGAGAACCAAGATAATTGACACAGCCCGAAGAATTGCCAAACTTAAGTGGCAATGGGCAGGGCACATTGCTCGCAGAACAGATGGCCGATGGGGCCGAAAGGTTCTGGAGTGGCGACCGCGTGCGGAAGACTTGGTGTTGGAAGACCTCTCACAAGATGGACCACTGACCCTGTGAAGGCCGCAGGAATCCGCTGGTTGCGGGAAGTACAGAACCGGTCGGATTGGTGGTGCTTGGGGGAGGCCTATGTCCAGCAGTGGACGTCTTTCGTCTGAAATAATGATGATGTCGAATTGTATTTTGTCCTTCACGAACTGTGTCAAAATAAACGTTATTCTTTCTGTGTTTTCTTTCATGTATATCTAGTACTAGTTCATTTGTAAAAGATCGACAATAGCTTATACCGGGGTAGTAAGAAAAGGTTGGTTGATGAGGCTAACTAATGATGACATGGTCAAAAGTCAAGTATTGGAACTGGTAGTGGATGCTCTTTAGCTTCGTTCCTACAAACATAAACGCATCGTTTTGCTTTCCAATGGTAACATTTTTTAGTGCCACTGGGCATATAGCTCGTAACGTAATTTTACCTGTGATAGCTACTTCCATATGAGAGGGTCTACTATGCAAAGCTATGAGGTATTTGCTTCATTATTGGTAAAGATACAAGAGACTTAATTTTAACCGATAACGGTTCTTAAAGTACCATATATGAATCGGTCATAAATGTATCATTTGATCAATTCTTTAAATTGTGATACCAATAGCCTTTAGTTGGCAATTAGAGCAATGCAGCACCGCCCTGCACTGCACTTGATTAGAAGATGCTGCAGCATTTTCTATTGGTCCAACTTCTTTCTTTTCACGACAATTTTGAGGGATGGCTTTTAAATTTTCGGCATTCACACCGCGGCTATTAGGCTTGCTAAAAACTGCAGATAAAAACCCCCAAAACACAAAAAAATACACAATTAATGTAGAAGAGATTTATTGACGTCTTCCATAAGAAAACAATGGAAGCATTTCAAGCATTCGACTCTTCACTTGAATAGAGGGCTGGCATTGCAATCCAACGTGGCAATGCTGCCAGCCTTTTGGACACTTTTCCAATTGACAACGATGCGGACGAATTTTTAGATGCCAAATGAACTCCACCATTTTTTTTTTTAATGAGATATGGAATTGGTACATACTATATATATTTTAGTGTAAGCTTGTATATTGTAATTAAGGTATATAACTGAGTAAATAAAATAAGTGGGAGCATTTATAACTAGAGTAGAACTCTAATAACTCCTAGTAGTTTGGGATAAAAAGGATGTCGTAAAAATGAAATATGTCTGTAGGTCGACTGTTAATAAGAATGATGCTGTTATCTGATCTTGTGACAAAGCTGGGGTCGGAATGAATTGAAGCTCTCGTGTCGCGTTTAGTCAGAGAGATAACCTTGGGCTGTCTTGTGATATTTTGCGTTAGTGTTTGAATTTTAGACAGAAAAGGCTCTCGTAGAATTTTTTTGTGACAGTGTCCTTTTTATCGTCTTCGCTTCGTAGCAAGATCCAAGACATTTTTGGGTCATTTTACTGGGCAGTTTTTCTGGTTGATCACCATTTTAGATTGTGGTTTACAAAAGTAGAAGTTGGTAAAACAGTCTGTCACCTAGATAGTTTTGGTATCATTTTATCTTTCTTTGCGTCATGTTTACCGCAAATAAACGTATTTTCTTCCTTTCTTTCATTCAGTGTTGATAGTTATCATCTTTCTGCCTTTATTTGAATTATTTTGTGGTCGGCGTTGTGTGTTCTCTTCTTCCATATATCTCCAACAGCTCATCATCTGCCTAGCCTTTTCCCAACTATGTTGGAGTCAGTCAATGCAGCTGAATACCAGTATTTTACATGGGGCGAATGCCTATCTGACCTCCACAACCAAGTTACTGGGTAACACGATACCCCTTGGTAAGACTGGTTGTCAGAATTTCGGGCTTCTGACTACCCGTAACAACAGCTAACATACTTACTATGAAGATGAAAGATAATACCAGTATTTGACGCCCTTTCTTGCCACAGCCACGAGAGGTAGGTGACAAAGTTTAGCAAATTTCGTCAAAAAAACGGAGATTTCATGATATTAGAAAAGACAGTCTCCCATTATTCTCCTTTAAATTCTAATAGACTTCTAAGCTCATAAACATAGGAATGCACAAAGGAATACGATCCGTATTTGCGTTTATGCGAAAGAATCCTGATGTTAGCCGGGTCTTAGTAACTCGTAATAGGATCTGTTTTAAAGCTCATTACTTTACAAAGAAATGTACTTGTTTGATGACAGCTACTGGTATCATTCGATAATAATGGAATAACATTACATCTTCACTAGTAATATTATAAAGAGGTAAAATTTGTGTTTGTTTGTAGGAGGTAATCTTCGAAACTAGTCCAAAAATTCTTTCACCAATGGGAAGCTACAGTATTGCAGTGTCATTGGATATATTAATTTATTTTAAAACAATTTTCACGCTGACACCCGTGCAGGAGCTAGTTGAACCATAAAACCGAGAGAGGAGACGAGTTTTGGATGGACTTTTTATCAAACAAAGCTGTTTTTAATTTTCTTGACTCTTAATGTCTAGATAATTGTTTATCTGTAATACAGTCACACATCCAATACAAATCCTACCCTATCTATTGATATAAAACTATGCTGCAGATAGGTAATATTAACATAGTTTCGACAAAGCCGGGCGAGTTTAATTTGGAGAAGAAGAAGACGTAAATTTTTCTAAGACTCGGTTTGGGACTATCATCATCACCATCACCAACATCATCACTATCACCACCATCATCTTTATTGGCGGCCTGGTTCCACCCTTTGCTGAGTATAGGCCTCCTCCCTTCTGTGCCATGCTGCCCTGGTTTGTGACTATATCCTCGATAAATATTATCTTCATTCTTATTCAAGTTTTGATATGACCAACAATGGACAATCATCCCAAAAATACCTTCACCCTAATTACCTTCAAGTCCTAGTTCAAAATTACTTTTGAGCCCCAATTTTCGACCAAACCTTGGTACTCCGTCAAATCATTACACAGCACTTAGAAAAATACTCGAGGAAAATTTACAATTCCTGAATTCAGTTGGATAATCATTAATGTTAATGCACGGAGGTCGGAATTTTGAAGACTACTTGAAGTCCCTCAAGTTTTAAGTATCGTAATTCAATTATTTTCTTCGTTTTCTATGTAACTATGCTACTGATTTCACGATGTGAAATGCTTTTACTCAGTACGGATTTTTTATAATGATTCAATGTTGATTGTAACTATCTGTAGGAAAGTTTTGAGTATAGTAACGTGCCACTAAAGATGAGACTTGACACACCACGTGGTATGACTTGCGCAGTAGTCGATTTATAAGTCTCTTTAGCGGTATGAGGTCTGCGCCGGGACGTCATCGGAACGGCGGAAAGCGCGCGGGATGCGCGGTCAAGTCTCATCGTTCGTGGCGCGTATTGTATAAATGTGGATGGCTAAACGAGTAGGGGAAGACCAAAGAAACGATGGATGGACTGTGTTAAATATGATGTAGCTAGAAAGGGGGTGACTACCAAGATGACATGAAAAAGACATGTTGCACTGACTACAAATAATAATGTTCAATGTTGATTGTGTTTTGTTTCTTGTTGAAGAGAAGTTACTAGGCTTCTTCATATCGTGTCAATGGTTCTTTTGAAGAAACTTGCTATATTTTACTTATCGTCGAATGTAAGTATTACAAACCACACCCAATACAGTTCACCGAACAGTTTAAGTTTTATGATTCAGGGTTCATGAGTCGAGTATTGAAGTATTTTTTAAGGGACAGTTGATATTATTTTAGCTATTACGATGTTCATTACGCTGTATTGAAATGATGTGAAAATATACACAATTTGTTGGTCTCATTTCATTGTTTATAATATCTAATAGCTTAAATACTTTAGCCAATTAACATAGATTATTTGGAAACTCCTAACTCATAAACTATCAATTTTACAATTTACGGTCTATTTAAAAGCTACAAGTTCCACTTCACTGACACTTAGAGCTCTGCTCACCCTATATAAGGCAAAAGACTGCAAAGGTAAACTATCTGTTTGGTATACAAGATGTCAATTTGTTTCTTTCAATGCAAATCAAGTTCTATTCAAATCTTAATGCTTTAAAACTCAAGCATCATTTATGGAACCGACGACTAAATTATTTATGGTCTGTCAGCTGTCTTCGGTATTTAAAAAAAATATGGAATTTATAGTAGTCTATTTTTCTATCATAAATGACTTCTTTTCTAGACTTGATTTTGATTAAAACGTCGAGTTTAATTTATGAGTTTGATCGCAATCGTTTGAATTATGAAATCGTATCGTTTTTTCCTTTAAAATTTTGCGTGATTAACGACGAATAGGAGTTTATCGTGAAATGACGTTTTGGACGCTAATTATATTGCTAAGTTATCAAACTAGTGACCTTATTTTGTTTTATAATAGTTGTTTGCATGACAGTTGACACCTATTATCTAGAAAAACGTGTAAGATAATGTATTAGTTCGAGAAATGAACCTCCGAGAAAACCAGTGTACTATTACGAAATGTTGGTGCAGGTACACCTCTGCCTAACCCTTCAGGGCATACAGTAGTGATGTACTATGTTATGTCTAACTTAATTAAAGCCTTATTTACCAAAAAAATTAAAATTTCACCATAACAGCATAATATCTATGCTCTAGGTGACAATTTCACCGCGTTTTGCCGCGTTCAAGACCTGTCAATGTCAACATTGATGACAGTGACACTGACAGCTCATGAACGCAGCAGTTTAGATGTGCTGATCGCGTTCAGTTTCCATGGAAAAATCCGCCCTAAGTATCCGAAAAGCCAAAACAGGTGCTAACACACCTAAATAAAAAATACCCTCTCTTCTACAGCAAACATGATCACTATAATAAACCTTTATGAATAAGTTAAAACCTTCATCCTTCATTTTTAGGGATATTTCCTTTGGGTTGTACGTTACTGCATAATAAATATGCTAAATGGATATGTGAGGAGGGAGGTATTTCAGGGTTATTGTGTCCGGGTCATTTTTAGAAAATTACCCGGTATAAGCGAGTTATGAAATGGTCGGAGTGGGTAGGTCTTAATCTAGTTTTTAGGGTTCCGTATACCCTCACTTCGTTGTCCGTCGTCCTCGATCGTGGTCTGTCTAGTGCGCGAGATCAGTTATTCATAGCAGGGTGTTATTGCCATATCATATAGCACTACATAGCCATATAGCCTTCTCCAGCCACTGAGCACCATCTTAGACCACTTTCATCTATCTATTACCAATCACTCTTCTAAGATCATAAGGATCATCATCATCATTTCAGCTGAAAGACGTCCACTGCTTAACATAGGCCACCCTCAAACACCGCCAATTCGACCGGTTCTGTGCTTCCCGCATCCAGCAAATAGGGATGATGACTATTTTTTTTTTGAAAATTTAGTCATCATCCCTAAAAAAAAAATCATGTCAATTTTTTTTTTAAATCTGACTGACGGACTAAATAGTTTTTTTTTTTGCCCAGGCATCCTCCCTATTCCTGCGACCTTAATTAAGTGGTCCATTTAATTCAAAATCTATTGTTCTTTTACTTATTTTACTCTCATACCGCCCACGGAGATATGGGGAGGTCTAATCTTAGCCGGGATTACACGATCTAAATAAATCAGCTGTTTATCACCCACGCAAATTGGGATAAGTAAGATTTAAGGAAGGAAGGTTACCATTATTACATTTCTTTTAAGCTTGTTAATTTTTTAAAGGTGCGTAAGTTATATTGGCCATAGACTACGGAATAATGACGTTATACGTTATAGAGAATGATGACAGTTTGATCTGTCAAATTATTTGACATTTAAAACTAACTGCTGTAATATTTGTGTATTTATTGAAGAACATCATTCAAAATTGGTTTACGAAAGTATTTAAAGAAAAGACTTTGTTTTTTCTACTTTAATCTTCTATACGAAAAATCTGCATGAATCCACACTCCAAACCTAGTGCTTTTAGTTCTCGAAACAGTATTTCATGTAAAATCAAACTGTAAGACCACTTCTGAAACAAAATAGACTCTTCAACTTAGTGTGATAGACTTTCTCTCAAGGCTAAGAGGATCGCATCACAAGTCTAGACTTAATGAGTGGCCATAATGGAAGTTAGCACCAAACTTTTTAATTAATAGTTTTTCGACGAAAAAGTGGATTGAAGATTCCCTTTGTGCTTCGCCATTGTGGTATTATTGAGCATTTGAAAATGGAACCAATGCTATTTTTTTTTTAATTTTTGTAAGTCGTAAGAAACAATATAGATCATATTTTTAATCATTGGACTGAATATTATGTCAATGATAAGACGGTTATTTTCATATTCGCATTTAAAAAATAACACGACTTCATTTCTTAATCAACAGTTTTCTCTAACGGGTTCAAAAGTACAAAACAACAAGGTTCAACACCTCCATAAAATTTAGGTACACCATAAATTCCTTTTACTAACTACAATTTGACGTCTATGTCAATTTCAAATCACTGATACCAAAGTTTATTGCCCATCAAAATCAGCGCACAATCAAAACTATCAATGAAAACTATTTATACCGAATAGTGCATTGAATGAAGCAATCACAAGAGCTATATAATACACCCAATAACATCGTCCCGAGCTATTTCAAAGCTTTTGCGGTTAACCGAAACGATTTTCTCTAATTCCGTTTTAATTTCAATAAAAACATGGCGCGCGTTTTTTAACAGAATGGCGTCCACCTGTTACTAACTTACAACCAAATTATATGCTTGGGTCGCAACGAAAACAGATGAAAAAAAAAAGTTGGGTTGGACATAGAGTGTGCTAATGGCCAGTTATATTGTGATTCTATTTTTAAAATATTAGTGGTCACTAAGTCTTTGCTTTGTAATTGAACTGTTCCAAATTATTGTTGTTTTAGAAATACTAATAGAAATGGCGATGTTATCTATATTACGGCTTAAAAACAATAAATTCAAAAACAAAATAAGAATCTTATTATTGTTGATAACAGTACCTACTTACCTGCATCATTGGATAACTCAGCACGCCAGCGTTATTAAAAAGATAGTATTCTTCAATAACTTGTTTGCACTTTTTTGTAAGGGGAAACGTGGCCAGTGGTCCAATTTGTTTACATGTTTGCATCCAAATTCGGTTTGGTCTTTTGGCCGCTTTTTAGCCAGTATGCAGGATCGCCGGATGCGAGGGTTTTTTGTCCCCGCTTTAAGTGCAACTCAAACATTGGGCGAATGTGTTTTCACAGCCACTAACTTTTTTTTAAACCAATTTCGTTATTTGAGGATAATTCTGCTGCCACATTTTTGGCCATACGCTTGGTTAAACGGCCGTGATGATGGTCAATTTGGCTGTGAGAATTTTCGCGAATGGGGTTTTGAAAAAACATCACCATTTTGCTGGTCGAATAATCAACGTTTGTGGTAAATATCACCATACCCTTTAATTCATTAAACGTTAGCCATTATTCCCAAAAAGTTTAGACTTTTTTTATTTAACAAATCTACCACTTCTTTCGTAAAGTGTAATTAAACACTGTCATCACAGTTTCATAAAACATTTAAATCCGCCACAGATGATGTAAAAACCTAACAAAAACTGCAAAAACTAATCCCCCAATGGGCAGAACGACGGTCATCATGGACAAAAACTAACTAACGTTTTTATGAAAGCCTCTAATGGTAGAAATCGTGTAGCCATTCCATTTCGCCTCAATAGATGTTCTCTGTTGCTAAATTGAGGGTTTTCACGACCTTGTGACATTAAAAAAATGCTTAAGACTAAAGTAGATTACTTTCCCTTTCAAGTTTTAAGTGTCTGTTTCGTAACTTGGAGCTATTTGGATTTGTAATTAAAATTAGAAACTTTTTTCACGGTGTCCGTTTAAACTTTTCTTTTCAGCGGGATTTTTCCTTTTGAGATGTACTGTTGAAGTTGGAGGAGAATTGATTTGTTTTGCAATTTAATTTAAGAATAAAGCAGTCTTTGTTTTGAACGATTGCTGTGTTGAGGTAAACGCGATTACTACAATTTACTTTGATTACTGTACCATAACAAGAAATAATTAACTGTCAACCAAAAACCCTGGCACACAGTGATCCAAATCGAGCCACAATCAATTCGAAACTCGAGCTAAATGCTTCATTATCCCCGAACTAAATACCAAGAGAATAACGGAAAATAATGTTAGTCACGTTTTTTTATCTCATTAATGGCTGAGAGCTATTTATCTCTCCATGTCGTCCGTGTAGCCACCATTAATACATGTCAAAACGGACTTTACTGTCGTCGCTCTCAGGGGACTTTCGTATTTCGTTTTGTCTAGTGACGTTTCGATTTCGGCACATTGTGCATTGTCTTTTTGTGAAGGTTTGTTTCTGTACCCTTTTGAGGGGGATTCGGGATTATGACAATGTTTTGTTACGGGTTATAATGGATGTTTTTAGTTTAAATTGGTTTGGAATAACTTATATGTTGTGTTATATCTTTATCATTATATTTCTTCTGTAAATGTGTTTGTCACATAACTCCTCCTAAACGGCTGGACCGATTTGGATGAAATTTTGTGTATATATTTAAGTGGGTCCCTGGATGGTTTGAGAATATAATTGGGCCCGGTAGGGGCGCTGTTCGGACTCGACAACATCTGTAGTGTCCGCTAGTCTTTCATATATATAATTCTTCTGTAAGTGTGTTTGTCACCTAAGTCCTCCTAAACGGCTGGACCGATTTGGATGAAATTTTGTGTGTATATTTAAGTGGGTCCCTGGATGGTTTGAAAGTGGGTCCTTGGGTGGTTCAGATTCACAATTGGACCCGGTAGCTGGCGCTGTTCGGGCAGAACAACGGCTGTCAGGTCCGCTAGTTGTATATAAGAATTTGAACAATTTCCTTATTAAGAATATTGTTATAATATTTGTTTTGTTTTTGTTGCAGGTATGTTTGCACGTTTCGTCAATTAGAGATGAGTAAGTAATTTGCAAATCGTTTTTAAATGGTTGCGTGGACCTAAATTTTTTACTTGTCTATTTTGTGGGTAACTATATAATTTTGTTATTGATGTCAAAGAGAACTGTAGGATTGTGAATAATTCTTGTCAAAATGAAATAGAGCTTTTATTTAAATTATAACATGAGCAATGTAATTCCATTTATTGATAAAGATCCAGAGAACAAGTTTTCTCGTTCCTAATCTAAACACGACAACTAAATGTAATGTCGTAGACAATATTTACTACTAGCGACATTTAAATAAAAACGCCAGAAACTGATTACACCGCCTAGGGGTAGTAATTAAACCAATGAAGTCTTTATAACGTGGTTACGTGGGTTTGGCGCCGTGTCGGGCTCATAACGGTCAGTCCTTATCTCTCTTTAAGATCTTCTAAGCCCACTTACAACCGGATTTGAGAACATTGGTACCTGAGTTGCATAGATGCGCTTGTGCATTTTTGAAGCGAATATGTTTATGTTATGTGTTGATTGCCTCATTGGTCTAGTGGTTGCAAGCGCTACTGATGAGCATGAGGTCTTGGGTTTGATTCCCAGGTCGGATAATGTTATTGGGTTTTTCATTAGGAATTTCTCAGTAGCAGCCCAGAGTCTAAAGAATGATTTATTTATAGATTTAACCGTCTCGTTGGTCTAGTGGACGCAAGCGCTACAAGGCTTGGGTTCGATTCCCAGGTCGGGCAAAGTGTCATTCGGTTTTTCTTTCTGGAATTTCTCAGTAGCAGCCCGGAGTCTGGATTTGTGCCCGGTTGATGGCAATAGGCTCGCCCCCTATTACATGGGACTTAAAACATAACTGGCGAAATGAGAGTGTACTACAGATACATCTCTGCCCAACCCTTCGGGGGAACAAGGTGTGATGCTATGTTATATTTTATTTATGTAGGAATTGTGAAAAACTTATCGACTTTTGTTCTTCTATGCTATCAATTTGTGGAACTCTAATCTGAAAGAGGATGCCAGAGCGGATAAAGCAATCTATTTGGCAAGGATGATGATTTTGTCCAACATAGTTACATAATTTATTTATTTTTAATTACTTACAGGTTTGATAAGCAATTAAAAGCAGTAGGTATTTAAAATACATTATATAATTATGTGCTATTGATATTGAGAGAGAAAGGAGTAGATACACATTCACAACGGTAAGATCAGAAATACTAGTAGGACTAAACGTCAAAATCATCTGTCAAATGGTTTTTTTAAACCACAGACTATTGTAAAAATGTCTAGGGCATAAATATAGTCCTAAAAAGTAGTTTGAAGAAAAGTTTATAGATAATTTTGCAACTAATATTCACTTAAAATATCTGAGATGCAAAAGAGGTTTTGATAATCAAAAATGGCCTAAACTTTTATGAATATTCAAATGAATAACTAAAGATAGCCTCTTTGTAATGTACCTCTGAATCAATTAACTTTAAAGGTCTACCTGGGGCATGAATAAATTAATTTTAATATTGGCAAGTTCGTTTATTTTCGGTAATGATGACTTACTGTGTATCCCTCACAATGAGTCTTATAAGAAGCCTAAAAGTCACTCAAATGGCAATGGAGAGGGCTATGCTTAGCGTTTCCCTACGTGATCGAATCAGAAATTAAAGAGATCCGCAGGAGAACCAAGGCAATCGACGTAGCCCGAAGAATTGCCAAACTTAAGTGGCAATGGGCAGGGTACATTGCTCGCAGAACAGTACCCTAATTGCGTAACTTATTTTCGTAAAAAGATATGTCTAATTTGTTTCATGTTGACAGTTCAACAACATTCATTGCGTTATTTACGTTGTTGAGCAGATTTTTTTTCCAACTTATGAAGCGATGGATTGAGCGTGGAGGTTTGGATGGTGCGTGGAATAACAGACATCAACGCGTTGATAACCGCGGTGCCGATTTTTTTCAAGTTTTCCCTTCTGTCTGTCGGCACTCCCGGAGTGCTACTGTATTTTTTTTTCGTATGTTCACCTGGTGTCTGAGTTTTTATGCCGCCTATCAGCCTCTAACTTGGCTTCACATGCCGTCGAGAAATATCTTTTTAGGCATGCAGGTTTCCTCACGACGTTTTCCTTTACCGTTTTTAAAGCAAGTGATAGTTATATAATACGCACATGAATCCGAAAAACCAGAGATGCGTGCCTTGGGTTCGAACTCGAGACCTTTGCAGTCCGACGATCACACCACTAGGCTATCACAGCTCGCCAAGACTAATTTTAAATTCTTTTAATACAGCCAGTGACATACCAAGGCGACATAAAATCCTGGGAGGTCTAAAAAAAGAGACAAAAATATCTAAACAAAAGAGAACCCATTACCACGCATCTCATTGGACAAGACAATAGATAAACAATAAACTATAAATAAAGCAATAATTAAAACATCTAAAAATCGTTTTTGAGATGAGCACATGCAAATTGACAGAAAGGTAAGCAAGCACACGAACGGACGTGGTTCGGAATTTAAAATAAATTGTCATCTGCATACCTTGGGGATAGTTCTGGAATATACACCGTCCCTTTTTATTGTCTAGCCGATTAATTTATACAAAGTACACTGCCTAATATTCCTTTATCAAAACAAGAAAATAATGTTATTATTGTGACGTCACCTCATCAGAGATGTGGTGGCCCCGTGGTAACGGCCCGTCTTTCGAGTTGTTTCTAGGAACGAACCCAGGCAGGCGCTTTACTTAGTGTAAATAATTTCATCACCACTGCTCTCAAAACGGTGAAGGAAAACATCGTGAGGAAACCGGCATGACCTAGAACCAAAAATTCGAAGACATGGGACATTTAACAACCCGCACTGGGCCCTGTGCTTTATTACAGCCCACTCCCTCTAACAGAGAGGAGGCCCATAATTCATTCATTAATATCTGTTTGAAGAAGACAGCAAATATATGTGATCATCTGTGGAAAGCATATATGCAAGTAGCGGCACAAATATGTTATGTGAACAAAACCAAAACTCGTGACACGCAAAATGATGCGTCTTTGAATCATGAAACCAGATATTATTGCCGAAATGTCCATAGTAATATATTTATGCTCGTGACTGTATTTGGCAGAACACATTCAATTTTGTAAATACCGAAAGATAGGGTGATAAACAGTACCTACTTGTGCTATCTACAATCACTCTACTGTATCGAAACGTGACTTATCTTGTTATCTTCCATGTGTGGGGGAGGTTACCCACTCATGGGCACCATCTGCTACATGATAACATGACAGTAACCCTTAGTTGCTTATCAATTTGCTATTGTCTCCTTAATCTAATAAAAATTGCTGGGTTCGTTGACTTTTCCAACTTAACAACCTCATTTTTTTTAAAGAATATTTTAGGGTTGGTACAAAAATCAACATTTCCAACAAAAAACGGCTAAAATACGCTACATAAATCATAATAAGTAAAACACTTTAAAGTTTTTCAACCACTGCAAGCTACGACGTGGAGGAGCGATAAAATATAGCATCATTAAACACAGATATCGTCTATGTATGCACAATGGTTCGCCAGGTGTCATCGCCACCCTCACTGAATCCATCAAAGCGCTATCAAAGTGCTTCCATTGGTTGTGTAAAAAATTAAGTATGTGCTCCTGTATTAAGTTATGGTTCCGTAGAGTTTTTAATGCTTACCTATTAATTTTAGGTTTGATTTTTTCTTGTAAATGTAAAAAATTGGCAGCGTATTATGTTACTGACATTTTTGGAGCTAAATTGTGTATTTCAATTTGAATACAAAAATGTTCTTTATGTATTGTATTGTAATAATATTTTGCAAAAAGAATAATTGAATAGACTAACAGTGAACAATACTACAGTGTATAAATGTTTAAGTTTTATTCGAGACAAAAAGTCTCGTTTACATTTTTTCAATGCAAATAATAACAATGGTGCGTCAACTGAATTCGTTAAACAACTGTAAAAGTATTCAAAAATTTTACTTTAAAAAATTTCCACATTTTTCCCCCAGTTAAAATTTAGTAGCCCATGAATTATGACGACCACCGCAGGGCAAAACGCTCCCCTCTTTAAACCACCAATAAAAAGCCATAAACTTTAAACCAGGAAAAAAGCTACGCAGTACCATGAAGGGAATTAAAGGTCCTTCCGTAAACGGAACCCTAAAAAAACCCCTCCTGCGCTATTATAGATAAGAAGATGTAAATTACTCCTGGAGGGTGTTAAAACGAATTTGCTGAAGCGTTCCTCTTGAACAAAATTGATGTTTTAGAAGCATGATCGAAGATCAGGCCACTCAGGTGCTAACAGCCGGTTTACTTATCAGCGCTAGTCCAACAAGGATCCAATAAACGCGGGGAAATTGCTTAATTTTGTTGCCTTTGTAGTACTCCTAAATTAAGGCCTGAATTCCTCCTACGCTGATGCCGGTCGTGTACGACGCGCAACAACGTACGCGCCGCTGACGTCAGCGTCGCAGTGTGGGGTCTTAGAACACTATGTTTATTCGTACGCGCAAAGGACGTACGCGACCGACTTCAGCGTAGGAGGAATTCAGGCCTGAGGCTGCAGATAGATACGGAGTAAAATCACTTTCCAACCAAACCCTACGACAAGGATCACCAATTAGTTTCATCGGGGGTTTAAAAAAATTATATGATTGTTGCGGCCCGTTTGGAAAACGATTAAGTACTAAGCAAGCAAGCTTAAAAGATGTTCATCGGTAAGTCGAGATCGTTTACACACAAATTTTATCCAAAATTTTTGCAAAGGAACTTGAACATTTTTATGGTTTCTTGGAAATCGATCATTTCTATCTGTAGATTAAGTAGCTTTATTACTCCAGAAAACATTTACAGCTTTGTGCGGCTTGCATCTCGCGTCGCCCGTTGTTGTCGTGTCGACCGCAGAAAATACGACAGTAAAAGCGTGAGCTTCATTAAATTACTCAAAATTTTTAATTCTCGCAATTTTTATAATTAATTTTCGAAACCTATGAAGCAATGGATTTGCATGTTACGCAGTTAGGGGGCTAGATTAAAAAAAAAAAAAACTTTATTCTTAAAGATGAATAAATACTTACTTAGTGGTTACCAAATTTACCAAAAATGTAAACAAACAGGTCAGTAACCCGACCATAGACGGTTTTAATTTAGAAGTATCACCACTTTATTACACTGATAATGAAAATAGATATACATGATACCGAATCACTTCACTAGGCAAACATCAGATCTACATCCCTGACCAAGCATTAGTGTGAACACAGAATAGATAGAAGCAGAAGGTCAGCTCCATACAACGAGCGAAACAGGCACACGCACACATAGACGCGATCTCAAATAAATGCCGGTCGCGACTGCTCGCGAGTGCTCTTGCACTCGCTATACGTGACGCATGTCTGTGTGTTTGCGTGTTCACTCGTTATGTGGAGTCCGGCTGGGTTCCGTACCTCAAAAGGAAAAACGGAACCCTTTTTGGATCCCTCGTATGTCTGTCTGTCCGTCTGTCATATCCCATTTGCTCCGAATCTACTGGACCAATTTAGTTAAAATTTTGTACACATATGAATTTCTGGGATTGGCGTCTCGCAGGTCAACCTTGGAGGTTGTCGGTTGCTTAACTGGACTTTTCTGTGGGTGCCTCAATAAATTAAGGCTTCCAGCCAGGGCATAAAGCGAGCCGTCCGCCGCCAGCTAAACTAACTTAAAAACGAAAACGTAAAAACTTATAAACTAAGCGACTAAACGCTAAGGGCAATCCCTTTGGGGTACGGACCTCGGCTTAGCAGAATTGACGGGGTCCGTTAGGGCCGATGCCTGCCGGGAGTGCGAAGAAAACCGAAAGGGAGATCGTGGCCCCCGGCAACAGGGCAACTGAAGGAACACGGGTGGGTTTCAGTCAGTAAGAGTCTGACACGCCGCACAGCCCGCTCCGCCCAGAGCGGGAGAAATTATTTGATAATTTCACACCCCAAAAAAAAGGGTGTCGTTCGAAGAGGACAGCAAGGGTCAGGCTAGATTGGATTCAACCGCTGTATGGAGCTGACCTTCTGTACCTATCTAAGTATTCTGTGGTGTAAACTAAGCTAGATATAGCAGATATACAAGCCCCACATTTCGATATATCAACAATGGGCGCTTTGTTCGTTTATCGATTCAACACAGTGGGACACATTGCACTGGGGTGGACAAAATTGCCGTTTGTATTTTTTACTATAGATGTGTTGTAGTCATGTAGGGTTTTATGGACTTTGATTTGGTGGCAATGAGGGAATGGTAGGAAAGTATTTCGATTCGATTTTGACATTTTGTGTGAGTAATAATAAATGGAACTGTGTAATTGCAACAATAGGTATGTAGTTACATTCTATTAAAGAAATAATAAAATTAAAGTAATTTAAGTGAAATTACCAGATTTTTATTCAGTGCTATTTGATATCATACCTAATTACATCGTGTATTTTACGTCTATTCTTAATATAAAAAAATTAGAACCATTAGGGACAAAAAAATCATTTTGTCTGTTCGAGCGTGTTACACAAAAACTATTAAACTGTTTTTAATGGATCTTTCACTTTCACAGTGTCCACTAATTTCAATAAAAACATCAACTCGTAATCAATATCCAATTCATTTTGACATCTAATCTACACACATCAAAAGTGTCTAGGGATCAAGCATTTTTATGCGGATTTCTTGAGATTGAGATGTGGCTTTGTAATAAATTTATGATTATATAAATTTATATGGATCCTTTTTGGTGCATTTCATAATTTGAAACAGGAACTGTTAATCAAATTCGAGTAAAAGATGAAAATCAGCTGTCAATATTTTCCCTATAAAAACATACAACGCATTGAAGACATTATTAGTGCTACTGTTTCCCTACTACTGATTAAAACCAACGTTATTATGGAGCGGCGACGTCATTTAAGCAGGGAAGAAATGCTCAGAGCCGTGGGAATGATAGAAGCTGGTTCCCGGCAACGTACAGTGGCTTTAGCTCTGAATACAAGTCAGAGTGTTATCAGTCGACTTTGGACACGTTACCGAAGCACTGGTACCGTGGCTGAGCGCCATGGAGGACGGTATCGCTGCACCACACGGAGACAAGACCGATACATTCAAATCTTAACTCGAAGAGCTCCAACAATAACCGCCATGATGTTAGCCGTGAGGCTTCATCACTCTTCAGGGAACTTAATTAGCGACCAAACAGTCAGAAACCGCTTGCATGAAGTGAACCTTCATTCCCGAAGACCGCTACGGGTACCACCTATAGCAATGCACAATCGTAGGATTCGATATCAATGGGCTCTTGAACACAGAAATTGGGCAGAAGAACAATGGCGTTTCGTGTGCTTTTCTGATGAGTCTCGTTTTGGTATGAGACCGGATACAAGACGTATACGACACTGGAGAACCCCTGGACGCCAACAGCGATTAAAATCCTGCCAGGAAGTCCATCCTTATAGTGGTGGAACCATCATGGTATGGGCGGGTATTTGGATCGGCGGAAGAACTGAGTTGATTTGGATCAGAGGCAACCTCAACGCTCAAATTTATGCTGAGACGATTGTATCTGACGTCATCGTTCCTCTACAAGTGCAAATCGGTCCCTTATTTCAGTTAATGCATGATAATGCACGACCGCACACCGCAAGAGTTGTAAGACAGACTCTCGCCGCAGCTAACATCAATGTCCTGCTCTGGCCTGCTCAGTCGCCAGACTTGAACCCGATTGAGCATGCATGGGATATGCTACAGAGAAGAGCTCTGCCGAATATGGAGGGTATCCAGTCGCAAGAAGACCTTTTTTTGTTGTTGCAACGAACATGGGCGGCCATTCCACAGCGTGATTTGGATGAAGTCATTTTGAGTATGCCAAACCGATGTTCTTGTGTTGTTAGTGTTCGCGGTAGAAACACGGATTATTAATTGTTTAAGTTACCCAATAAAATTTTAAAGAAAACTGTTATTTCAGTCTTTTTTTCGAACTTTAATGTTAGTGGTTCAAATGTCAAAAATCCCTTTATTAGGAAAATGGCAAATTTCTTTATTAATGCAAAGGTGACTTGGTTTATCGTTACTGTGACAAACGAAAACACTTTATTTGATGAATCCTTAAAGAAAATTTTAATTAATATCAATCAGGAGAAAAGTTATTGCAAAAATATATGTTGATCCCTAGACACTTTTGATGTGTGTATTTGCAGAAAACATATTGCTAATAACTTTTTGCAAACATAATTTTAGTTTCATAATAGCTTAAAGCTCTGAAATCTATACAAAACACGATGTAATTATTACCTATCAATCTTCATTGATAAATTGACATAAATATTAAAGTGAATTATGAAGTTATTATGTACTGAAATTGCTTATAATAAACCGAATAGGAGCCTCGATATACCTACTAATTTGTATAATTTCCATGCTCTCTAATTTGGCCCGAACGTCTCTGATATCATTATTGACTCAGGTTTCTATAGTTCAATTGCACAGTGGTTTCAACCATTAGCTGTGCGTAGACAAAATAATTTTGCGTCTGAGGTGTAGTTAATTTGGGGGTCGAACTTGCCTCACGGGCCACGGCAGACACAGGTTGGTTACCTAAGGCACTCCAACTAAATTACTTTGGCTACTCTGTACGAAATTTATTTGGAAACTTTTTCACGTTATACGGTGAATGATTAACAAAAGAACAACTTGCGTTAATAAAACTGCTTGTTTCTGAATTGTTTGGGAGTTCACTGACGAAAAAGTTTCTTAAGTATTTCAGCTTAGTAGATAAAATACACGTTACATGCAAACGTTAACCGTTCATGTACACCAAGTTTTAATTATATTTGAAAAATGTCACTTTGAGAAGAAATTGCTAGCGCCCGATAAAGTAACAAAGGCGGAGCTGCAATGGTTCGGGATACCTGATTATTTTTAACAAAGGGTCTGTAGAATTAACTGTATTCAAGGCGCGATTTTAATAAACGGGAGGTGAATGGATTCTAGAATAACTGTTACATATTTTAAACTTAAAGCTAGAAGTATTTTTCTTTTTTTTTGCCGAATTTTTTTACCAAAATTTCAAGTCAATGACGACAAGTGGGACTGTTAACGTCTAAATATGTCTCAGTGCTACCGGGCGCACTGTGGGTGCAAACAGCCGATAGCGCGGACAAAAAGATTCCACCGTATTGTGGCCGAGACACAATGGCACGCGGCGAGAAAGGAGAACTTGTAATTACTATTTTCCTACGGGCGCCTTTTCAGGGAGTTTATATTTCAGAAAAATGGAATAAACGTGAGGCGCGCCACTTCTTTGTTGAGCCATCTCATATCTTCGGCATACATCACAGCCAGACACAAATGAAAGATCCAACTAAAGGCTAATCTTACTTGTTACATTTGTAGGGGCGCTGACGCAGTCGTTTTATATTCCTCGCATGCGCAGCGCCCGGCAAGCCAGTTCGCCCGAAACCGCTATCCGCTATACACGCGCCGCAAATACAACCCTGTAATATCAACTCTAGTAAAGACTGATATAGCGTACAACATCTATTATTTCTCTCCGCACACACTACCCTGGAACACACACAAAATTGGTGACCCCGACGTGATCCTAAAGTGTGTGCGTTGATCGAGAACTGGCAACTCATCCTAACATCCACGCGGTATAGTGTGAAAACCCACAGTGCTTATTGAAAAAAAAAGTCACAAAGTCAAGCTTGAAGATGGAAGAAAAAGCGACCGCTGAAGAATACGTTCTTTCACCCTTGTCCGTGACCGACAAGATAGAAAATTTTTGGACCAAGTCACCAGAATTATGGTTCGCCAAAGCGGAAACAATTATAAATGCGCAGAAGATGTCCGACGACTCCAAGTACCGAATATTAGTCTCGAAGCTCAACCAGGAAGTCACAGAACAAGTAGCATCAATTATATTCGAACCGCCCAAAGAAAAAAAATACGAGACCTTGAAGGCAAAGTTACTCTCAGTTTACAGAGAGTCGGATGAATGTCAAATCAAAAAGCTTGTTTGCGGAATGGAGCTGGGAGACCAGCAGCCATCACACCTTCTTCGAAAAATGAGGGAGCTAGCCAGGGGAAGGGTGACAGACGAAACACTCCGGGTGATGTGGAAGAACCAACTACCACCGTCTATACGCAGCATTTTGGCAGTATCCGACGAGGCAAACTTAGAAAAATTAGCGTCGATCGCAGACAATGTAGCAGAAAACGCAACTCCGGTCCACAGTGTCGCTAGTGTAAAAGAAGCGTCAAGCCCATCGAAAAAGGATGACGCAGTGATAGCCGAAATAAGACAACTTGGTGACAGATTACGCAGGCTCGAGAGCACACCCCGAGGTCGTTCGCGAAACTTTAGATCTAGAAGAAGCAGATCCAGGTCGGGATCGAACTCCAGGTCTACCAAGGCGATGACAAGTGATGACCCCAACTGGTTGTGCCGGTACCACTTCCGATTCCGTAACAAGGCGACGAGGTGTGAACATCCGTGCAATTGGAAGAAGTCGAAGCCAGCGGAAAACTAGTGTCGGTGCAGTCAGCGACGGGTGGCTGCGACCGCGTGCACGGAAATCACCGTCTAAGCGTCCGGGACAAGAACTCAGGTTTGAACTTTTTAGTAGATAGTGGTGCAAATGTGTCAGTTCTACCTCGCAGAGTGGTTTTCAAGAAAAATAACGCACAAAGTGCCGGGTATAAATTATATGCTGCGAACGGAACCGAAATAACCACGTACGGTACACACATGTTAGAACTAGACCTAAATCTTAGACGAGCGTTCCGTTGGTTATTTACGATAGCGGACGTACAGCAACCAATATTAGGTGCTGACTTCTTAGCTAAATATAATTTACTAATTGACTTGAACGGACGAAGGCTAGTCGACCAGGCAACAAATTTAGGCGCGAGAGGAAACCTCTCTGACTCGACTGAGCCCACGGTTAAAACCATTGTTGATGACTGCCCCTATCATGAGTTATTATGTAAGTTCCCCGAGGTAACTAAACCAGTTTCATATAAAGAGACACCTAGACATAGCGTTCGTCATTTTATAGAAACAACAGGTACCCCGGTGCACGCACGAGCGAGACAGCTACCACCGGACAGGTACGTAAAAGCTAAAAACGAATTTAGGGTCATGCAAGAGCTGGGGATCTGCAGGCCGAGCCACAGCGCTTGGGCAAGTCCTCTGCACGTGGTACCCAAGAAAGACGGCAATATTAGGCCATGCGGAGACTACAGACGTTTAAATGCGATCACCAAACCGGATCGCTACCCTGTACCTCGTCTTCATGATTTTACATATATGTTGGCTAATAAGAAAATATTCTCAAAGTTAGATATTAACCGAGCATATAATTGTATACCTGTCGCGGAAAATGACATTGAAAAAACTGCTGTCATAACACCTTTTGGCTTATTTGAATTTATGCGCATGCCATTCGGATTACGTAATGCAGCACAAACGTTTCAACGTTTCATGCACCACACGGTATTGCAAGGTTTGAATTTCCTATTCAACTATGTAGATGACGTCATCATAGCATCAGATAACGAAGTAGAGCACAAACAACACTTAGAAAAAGTTTTCGAAAGATTCAATGAATACGGCATAACTATAAATTTTTCCAAATGTAGCTTCGGTAAACAGAAATTAGAATTTTTAGGATATGAAGTGTCAACAGAGGGAATTAGACCTCTAGAAGATAAGGTAAAAGCCATTGCAGACTTCCCAAAACCGGAAACAGTTGAGGAACTTAGAAGATTTCTAGGAATGTTGAATTTTTATAGGGCAAGTATACCTCAATCGGCTAATCATCAAACAGAGTTGAATAAATACCTAGGAAATACAAAACGCAAAGATAAAACAAAAATTAACTGGACACCAGCAGCTGAATACGACTTTGAGCAATGTAAGAAAGACCTAAAGAACGCAGTCATGTTATCATATCCAACGTCAAATACTCCGTTAGCGTTAATGACCGATGCGTCAGACACATGTGTGGGCGCAGTATTACAGCAAAAGCTAAACAACAAGTGGAAACCATTAGGGTATTTTTCTAAAAAATTAACACAGGCACAAATGAAATATAGTACATACGACAGGGAATTATTAGGAATATATTCAGCCATAATTCATTTCCGCAACATGGTTGAAGGTCAACAGTTAGTTATTTTTACAGACCATAAGCCTTTATCATTTGCATTTAGTAAAATAGGTACAGATAGAGAAACTTCTCGGAGAGCCAGACAGATCATGTTCATTAGCGAATTCAGCACGGACATAAGACACATTAGTGGGAACGATAATTTAGTTGCGGATACATTATCCAGAGTAGCAACAATATCGTGCCCCACAACGATCGATTTCGCAGAACTTGCAGCCGCACAGGAAACGGACGACGAGCTAGCAAAATTGCAAAGCGAATCGAATAACAATAACAACATAGTGTTGAAACGTATAACTATATACAATACAGAGAAATACATTGTCTGTGAAGTTTCAACCGACTCAGCACGCCCATACTTGACCAGAAAGTTTCGACGTTTAGTTTTCGACTCAATACATAATATGAGCCATCCAAGCATTAGAGCAAGTAGAAAATTAGTTAGTGATAGGTATTTTTGGCCAAATATGAATAAAGACGTTGGAAATTGGGCCAAGACTTGCATTAGATGTCAAAAAGCGAAAGTTCAAAAGCATACCAATGCAGATTTAAGTACCTTTGAAAATTGTAAGCGTTTTGAACATATTCACATAGACATAGTAGGACCGCTACCAACTACACCAGAGGGATTTAAATATTGTTTGACGATAATAGACAGGTTTACGCGTTGGCCAGAAGCATTTCCATTAAAAGAAATAACAGCAGAAATAGTAGCCAAAACTTTATATGAAGGTTGGATTAGTCGATATGGGTGCCCGGTTAAACTCACAAGTGACCAGGGAAGACAGTTCGAAAGCAATTTATTTAGAGAATTAATGTCAATCATGGGAATACAGAAAACCCGTACCACTCCATATCATCCTCAATGCAATGGAGCGATAGAAAGATGGCATAGGTCATTAAAAGCAGCACTAAAGGCACGTTTAGACAATAAAAGCTGGATAGATGAACTAGCAACAGTAATGTTAGGATTGCGCACGACAATTAGGTCCGACACAGGCGTAACCGCAGCACAAATGCTATACGGCAGTAATATTAGGCTACCAGGTGACTTTTATGACCATAGCAATGTACAGTTGCATGATGACAACAATTTCGTTAAAAAAATTAAAGACGTAATAGATGGATTGAAACCGTCCACTAGAGTAAACAAGTCACCTCGCAAGATTTTCATACACAAAGATTTATTAACCAGTGATTATGTATTCATTAGAAATGACGCAGTACGGAAACCATTACAATCGCCATACGATGGACCATATCGCGTCATAAGTAGAAACGAAAAAGTGTATCGCGTACAGTTACCAGACAGACAAGCCAACATATCTATAGATCGCTTAAAACCAGCATATATATTGATAGATGATGAATTGCCATCAGAGGAAGTAAATAAAAACATATTAGAAAAAAATGATAATAAAAAACACAAACAGGTACAAAATAAAATACAGAAAAAAGTAAGGTTTCAAACAAGCAAACCCAGTGACGAAACATATACAACGCGAACTGGACGAATAAGCAAAAGACCCTCTAAATATCGAAATTAGCATTTTTATAAGGTAGGTCAATTAATTGAACATAAGTACTAGGTATCGCAGTTGAAACATAGTAAGAATCAAAACAGTCGCGAAATTACACCACGTACACCGAATTAATTTAAAAAAATGGGCACCAATCAGACAAAAGAAAAAGTAATTGTTAACGAAAACCTATCAAATGTTGCACAAGTGGACAACAAATTGAATATCATTGGCTGTGTCATGATAGCTACCATAATATTACTCACCATATTGTTAATCTACGCAGGAAAACGAAGGATCATCAAAAGCATTCGAAAGTGGTTGAAAAAGGAAATAGTGGCAAGTTCGTTAGCCACACCGAGCATAAGGGTAGAAACGGTCCAAAAACCGCAAGAATCGCCTAACCCCAAAGTCATTTATTAAGATAACCTGCTCCTCAGTAACCATCGTCCATTCAAGTCAAATTACATAAAGTTTAGGTCCCAAATTCCAAGTGACGTTTAACGGTGCAAGTGCTACTTTGCGAAATGTGTGAATTAATGTTATGTGTGTATTTTTAATTGGCGTCACCATGACGAATGCTGTGGACTCCGCAGGGGTGCTAATTTCTTTTTATGGCAGAGCATGTCGTCACGGTGACTACCCTTAACGTCGTAACTTTATATGTGTATTAATTAAGTACAATGTCAAGACGGCACCTTTAAAAGCAGGTAGCCGCACTAGCTTAAGATCAAGTATTGTTAAATATAAGATTTATTCCTCCAAATGACTTTGTATTTCATTAGCAAATAAAAATGCATTGTAAGAATTTGTAATAATAGCAACCTTTTGAATCAATTGTACGTACAAATAAATTGTACACTGCTTATACCATTGCAATAATAGCGTAAAAATATTTAAACTTAGATATGTAAGTCATAACAATGTATAAGGCGTCAATATCAGGTGACGCGATCACGCCAGACATCCGGTTACAACATTGTTATTCAAACCAAATGCTGATTGTAACTTATAAGTAATACTTTTAGCCATAGATGTAATTAATAATACGTTTTAGAGTAACATATTTTATTGTAAAAAACCAACAGTTTTTTAAAAAAAAAGGGGAGGAATAGTGTAGGGGCGCTGACGCAGTCGTTTTATATTCCTCGCATGCGCAGCGCCCGGCGAAGCCAGTTCGCCCGAAACCGCTATCCGCTATACACGCGCCGCAAATACAACCCTGTAATATCAACTCTAGTAAAGACTGATATAGCGTACAACATCTATTATTTCTCTCCGCACACACTACCCTGGAACACACACAAAATATTCATAATTGTGAACCAAATAACTCTTTGTTCAAATCCCAACAATATTAAACGCTGAAATGGCTACAATTTAAAGCGGAAATTCAGAATATAGATGTGACATTAACTGCCTAATTAAGTAAACATAACGACCTGCCTGACAAATAACTTTAATATGTAGTCAACTCATAACGTTTTGTTAAACAAATAATTCTTGATTTCTAGATATGTTAATCGTTATTTATTAACGGATAAAACGAGATTGGTAAGATAAAGACATTAAATGATGTAACATGTAACCCCACTTCGTAAGATCTAAAGCAATCGAAATCTTCTCCGGAGATGCTATTATTACAGAAATTGCTAGGTATAAGTTATTAGCATCGAACATAATGGTCATTGCTTGGTGTAATCTCATAAAAGGATCTACCACAAATGTAGCCGGCGAGCTTCTCAATATTTACTGGAATAAAGTGTTCTTCAAAGAGCAAATGACAGGAATGAGTCGATGTAAGGAGCGAGTGAGAGGCAACTCAGGCTATTTACCTCGATGGCACATCTGTAATTACTGTATAGCGTATACGAGAGTTAAAATATCCCGTCGCTTTACTTGGTATTTTGTCCAGGCAACTCGAGCGTAAGTGCCACTAGGCGGCGAGCGATTATCAACTGTATTCTCATTACTGAACCGCGCCCGTGCAAACTGCGCCGCTGTTAGGAACTTTTCATAGTTTCATAGTTACACTAAGTTTGAAGAGATAATTAAATACGAAGCATTGAAACGAAACCTTTGAGATTCCAGCGACCTTTTGTCTCTATGAATGAGAGGTCAACAGACATTGTGTCGGGCCTACTGGCCACGAACAAAAAACGTTGGGCAGGCTGCTTATTACCAATAAAATTTTGAGAGAGAACTCCTAAGTGGCATTTAAGTGTCAGTCAACTGGTGTTTAGGCCGTTTTGCGTTTCGAGGTGTGCGACCGGCCCGAGGCGGACTGGTTTTAACCGAAGCCGGTTGGACAAAGTGTAGCGACTTAGTAAGTCGGTATGGATACTCCTTTGTGGGCGCATTCCGATAGATACGGGCCCCGCCAGACTGAAATGCGGATAATGAAGAGCGCTTATTGTGATTTGTGTGGCATCCGAGTTGGGAACTAGATATGCAGTTGGTCCTGTTTAGTATCATGAGATCGGTAGATTTATGCTCTCATACACGTCTTTAGCATCGCTGATGCGAATAAATATTTCTTTGAAGCCTTTAAATTGCAGATTTTTTCCTGAAAAAAGTTACAAGTTGAAGTAAAAACATTGCGAAAGTAAATCGCGGAGTATTTTTTTGGTGTCTTTTTGAGACGGTGTTGTGGCATGAATGTCAAGTTATTCCGGGTTTAAAAAGCACGGAACACGCGAGGTTACGGCTAAATTCGGCAGTTTTACGGCCCCCTGATAGGGTTATTTATACCGGGAGTCTTATTTAATAACGTTATCGGAATCGGTGTGTCGTTAAATCCATTAATGCTTGTCTTACCTGTATATTTCGGCTGTTTTAAAAGATATACGCCTTGGATTTTGTTTTTTATTTCTGTTAAGTTCTTTAATGGTTTAATATAACAACGTTGTAGTATACATTAAGAGAATTTTGTTTTTATGGCTTGATATAAATTTCCATGCGAGATTCTTGAAACAAAAGCCGATCAAACGCACTTCATCAACTCTTTTTTCGTCATATACCAAAGTACGACATCTTCTCCATACTTCCCTGTTAGTCGAAACCTCAGTAATCACTCCCTTTCTAGCCATATATCCCCTTTCGCACGCCCATCCATCGTTTCTTCGGGTTTTCCAAGATTTCCTTGAAGAACATCTATTTAAACTAGAACTTTTACTCCGATTTTGGAATTAGGCTCTCAGAAAATGATTGTCTATGGAACATTAAAAGATACTTTTTGCCCAAAATTATACTAACTTTTGTTTTTATATCGATTTTGTTAAAACTGTTGTCACAATGACGCTTACCGCTGACGTTCTGCTGTTTTCACACATTTCGGTTTACGCCATGTTTTCACCTCTACGCTACGGCAGCAACTAAATTTGCGCGGCAAAAATGATTTCCACAGATTATTCAAATGGTTTTTTTAATGTTTTGGGTTCAGAGACATTGAGCTTTGTCATTTTTGTTATGATTCGACGCTGCTAACGTTAATAAACTGCTTAGATTTAGGGATATAAGACTGCATAAAATATTTGAAGGTAAAATAATGGTAATTTTGCGTACAAACCTGGCAATACAAAATCCAATGCTGGCTTTAAATCCCATCAAACCACTACTCAAAAATATATTATCTATACTTTTCTCACTACAGACAAGCAATTCGACACATCTACACTCAGTCAGCGGCCACATAACACATCATAATGTCTCATATCCTGTTATTCCAACTTCCTTCTATGTCGTAATACAATTTACTGTAATCACATTAGCTGGTAATGACATCAACACACAGATCCATTTAGCCATACTTTTGTTTTGTTCCCTCATAGTATTTCTGGATGGAACATTTGTACGAGATGATATTTCTGAACTGATTGACCTGTTTGTAAGGTCTTTATTTTTAGGTATTTGAAACTCAGTTTTGACACTATATTTGTTAAAGGAATTGTAACCTATTTCAGCGGAACGATTTTGTTGTGGATTATAGGTGCTGCCGCGAATTGTTTGCAGAATTTTGACCCCTGGAATTGAAGCCCTAAACTGGAACACCTAAAAGCAAGTTCCTCCACGTTCGAGTTCATTTTAGGAATTGTGTTCTGTTGAAACTTTCCTCGAAAAATCTTGAACATTGCTCCTACAGCGCCTCTAGATGTTTCTCTGTAAGCAGACAATTTAAAACGAAACATATCGTGTACAAAATCTTAGAAAAGGAATTTGATATGCAACTTAACGTCAACTTTATCGTAAATCTATGAAAATATCCTTACAAAAAACTTATCTTGCATCTAAATACTGCCATTTATCTCGAAAAAGCAGGCCAAATCTTCCAAAATGTGGTTCAATGACCGCCTTAACATACTCGGCGCGTAACAGCAAATTTTTTTCACCCACTCTTTAGCCATGCCATCCCATTCCATGGTGTTTGAACCCAGTACACGCACAACAATTGTGATTTTATTTAAAATTCATGAGACGCTATATTATTTTGTCCATAAAATTATAATTTTGGTGGAATGGCCCACTGTGTATGGTCGATTAGGGTTAGTGGTAGGGCGTGGGGCTTAGCCAACGTCGCACGGACGTAATAAAATCGCGGCGATTTTTTTTCGTGCACTTGATTTTCAACGCCAAATTTTGAAAATCCAACAGTGTGTTTTTTCAACGCGCTGGAACGAGAGTGCGTCCTAGTGCGTTGGATTCTCAACGCTCGGCTTAGCACCGACAGTTTAAAATCCCGCAGCGGTTTTATTACGTCCGTGCGAACATCAGCTTACTTTTGCTACGTATTAGATATAATCTTATTTGAAAGAGACTGAGTTGACCTTCATAGGATTAGGATAGTCTGAGAGTTATCTATCATTTATTTCTCTCGACGTGATTACGTACACAGATTTTGGCCAAAAGAAAAATGCTTCTGGATTTGTACCCAGTTGATGAAATGAAATGAAATGAAATTGTTTATTCTGTAAATAGGATATCGGAATCACTTTTACACGTCATATTAAAAAAATAAAAATAAGCTAGTTAAGTTCGGCGTTTCCTATCTGACTACTCTGAGAAGAAAGGCCGAAACAAACTCAGAGGTCACAGTCTCTTTTAAAGTCCAGACATAATCTTGGTCAGGCCATATGAGGACCATGTAGATTAGTGTCTGAAATGGTCTTTTGAGGAAAGAACCACACAGATTTGAGTGAACCTGTCAGTGTCAGTGCAAGCATTTGTCAGTAATCGTGGAGCTCAACTCAGAACTTAAAGAACTCAACTCGACGAACAATACCAAAGAAAGGACATTTGGGTAGGCCGCATAAACTACTCAAACTGCCAGACCATAATTAAAACTAACTGAAAAATGAAAATAATAATGATATCCACATAGTCCTCACATTCACAATAATTAATTAAAATAATATAATACTTTCCAAAGTAATCATGTCATTTTGAATATAATTTTCAACAATGTCAATGTGTATATAAAACTGGTATATTTTCATGATTTTACAAAATAATTCAAATGTTAAGTTTTATCACAAGGCTTAGCAGAGCGAGCAGTTCAATCCCATGCTTTTTTATCTTCTAAATAATCTGAAATTTTATAATACCCTTTTTTACAAAGTTTGGTTTTAATACAGATTTTAAATCTATTAATGGGTAAGTTTCGAATGTCAATGGGAAGTTTTTTGTAAAAGCGTATACATTGATCCATGAACGAGTTGCCTACTTTGTGGAGACGTGTGCGATGGCAATAGGTACGCCCTTTATTACATGGGACTTAAACTTAACTGGCGAAATATGGGTGTACTCTGGGTACACTTCTTGCATAACCCTTCGTGGATTACAGGCCTTTTTTTTGGGTGGGAAATTAAATAGTTTCTCCCGCTCTGGGCGGAGCGGGAGGGCGTGTTAGACTCTTACTGACTAAAACCCACCCGTTTTCCTTCAGTTGCCATTTTGCCGGGGAGCCACGATATTCCTTTCGGACTTCTTCGCAACCCCGGCAGGCATCGGCCCTAGCAGACCCCGTCAGTTCTGCTGACATCTCTATGAACACAACGCGCCGTCGACCCGGGTGGATAACAGGCCTGATTGTGGCAAGGACGAGCCAAATTCGTCAGCTATTTAATTTTACTCCTAAAACGGCTCATTTCGAGCACAAGTCCTGCTAACACCAATTCGCCTATTACGATTTAAACTAGGTATAACTTGTTCACCCAAATAGGAATAAGGGGCACATAAATAAAACGAGGACTCCAGTTTAACTGCACTATTATAGTCGGGATATATTTTGTTTTAACACGGTGCCATTAAAATTATGAGCTGCATAAACCATAAATAATCTAGTTAACAGCTAATGCCGAATAATGGACTGTGACAACTGCATATTAGTTTTAATGTGGGTATAAATTGTAATTTTGTGTTTCTGTGTTGTCTGAGATGTTTGTCAGTTAAAGTTTAGTCTAGAATCAGTTTTGTCGAAAATTATTGTGCGCTTTTATAATTTCTAAAGTGACGATATTATCGTGGACGTCCACGTCAATACCGTTATCATGGTCGGAAATTTAAATGCGTCTTCATATATGTATTTCCATACAAAATAACTTTCCTGTGTTATCGTGATGCCATGAACGTCCATGGTAACATCCTTAAATTCATGTTTTGACAAATTATATACGTGAATAATAGGATACAATTTACATTAAGAAACCAATAAACGAAGCTGACAAATAATTTCCTGGATATTTCTGTGATTGGTTTGATTCTAGTTTCATTGTTTTACAAAATGAATCATTTTCATCTTTGACCTTATAACGTATGTTCATCTTTGTCTCTGCTTATAAAGTCTGTAAATATCGAACAAAAGTAACCCTTCAAAATTAAAATTATCTATCATTTCTATTTTTTTAGCATTGTACTCAAAAACAATATACAACACTAGAACATGAACAGAATTGTTTTTTCCCCAGTGTCGCGATCAAAGCACACTGTGCATTATATTTTATCGTTACCGATTCGCGCAGGGTTTTATTGCTCTGCGTCTTGCTGGCTAATATTGCGCTGTTTATTGTCCATTGTTGTTTTAGATCGTAGAAAGGTATGGGAAAGAGTTCTAAACCAGCTTTGTATAGAATTTGAAGATTTTGCATCGAGACTGCGAGACGTGTAAGATAATAAAGAATCATAAATAATACATTTAGGTGCGTTGAGGAAGATTTACGAAAGGCCATAAATGAGATGTATTCAAGCTGCCTAGCTTTTTCCCAACTATGTTGGAGTCGGCTTCCAGTCTAACCAACCGGACGCAGCTGAATGTCAGTATTTTACATGGCGTGCCTCGGAAAGCACGTTAAGCCATTGGTCCTGGCTGTCATTCGTGGATCTTTGACTATCGTTACGGGTCGTCAGAAGTACGAAAGTCTGACAACCAGTCTTACAAAGAGGTATCGTATTTACTCAGTTACTGGGTTGTGGAGGTCAGATAAGCAGTCACTCCATGTAAAATACTGATATTCAGCTGTATCCGGTTAGACTGGAAGCCGACCCCAACATAGTTGGGAAGAGGCTAGGCAGATTAATATTTTCGCTGAGATGAGATTAGAACTAATTTTTGAATGTTTTTGGTTACGGTAATCTGATAATCTCCTTTAAATATGATTCTGTATTAGCCCTGAAGTTAGTATGCCTTTCACAAACCGATGTGATATTTCCAATTCACATTTCGACCCAACGTTAACACAGTGTTCGAAAACGTTACCAAGCCAGGAAAAACACATTGGCACTCCGGGAGTGCCGACAGAAGTGAAAACTTGAAAAAAAAATCGGCACCGCGGTAATCAACGCGTTGATGTCTTTTACTCCACGGTGTCGGTAAATTCCGTCACAGTGTCGCAAAATCAATAAAAAAATATTCAACACGCATAAAGAAGTTTTCACTTCAAAAATCAAGCAAACTTAATATTTTTCTGTCGCCAAAAAGTAAATATTGGTTATAACTAAAGTTTTAAGGAAAACGAGCAACCTGTTGTTTTATACTTTTTATTTTATTTGGGTATTGAAGACGTAATATATTTGCTCGTTATCTTGTAATGGTCGATTAGGGTACAATTTAGTGTTCCGATAATTTGGTTTTCATTGCTTCTGAGTGGGTGGTATTTATTATTTGTGTATTTTTTTACTGAATACATGTTGATTCGAGTATAATTAACCTACTCACAAATTTACTGAGGTTAACACATACAGGAAGGCGTTACAAATTGATAGCATTATCATTGCTAAACTTGTAAAAATAACTTCGGCGTAAAAAGATAATAGTTTAAATCCCCAGTCTAAATAAAATACATTGTGGCGGCATCTACGCTGCCACATGCTGACTACGCATCAATGACCTGATGTCACACAAAATCCTGCATCGCGCGACGAGTATGTATACGTCCTCCCGACATCAGTCGTTGGGCAGTTGCGCAACGTTTTTATAAAGGATGAGTGAACTTTACACCCTGATCCTCATATCTCTATAACATAATTGTTATAACCTGTATTGTTACTAAATAACTGCGAGAAAAAAAATACTATTAATTGTTCCCACGTATCTAAACTCCATCAGACAAGCATCTAAGTTCTACTGACATTGCCCTGAACCACACAAACATACTAACACATTGTTTTCAACAACTGTATTTTATTACTCTTTCCTCATATTGAACACGCCGTAATACAAATCGACATGGGTATTAAAATTTAAAAAAAAACAATCAGTATTTTATACATCCGTCTCTTTTACTCATACGCAATAAAAAAGAGATTGCAATACTTTATAGCCCGGTGATCGCGAGACAAGAACGGTGCAGCCAAAAACATTTATTACACGCCATCAATTTTTATAAACCCGTGTAACGTGACACCAGCGAACAAATGAATGTGTTCAAGACAACCGAAATGCGTGTCCGACCGCACAGTGGGCCGAATAGTGATGTTACATGGCCATAACATTTATTTTTCTCCACTAACCACAGATTTATTCATTCGTTACAGTTTTTTATGTATAACATAAAACGTAAAACGATCGTTAAATAAATTACGAGGTATTAATTGAGAATCTTTAATTTTTGTACTAAAAACGAAAAAAATAGTCGCTGCAGCAGGTCGTGAACGTCGTTTTTTTGCCATTTTACTCCTTCCTTGGCTGTTAACGCGAACAATTTAATGAGAAGCTGTAATAAACTGATATTATAATAGTTCTCTTAAATAATAATGGTGGCGGGAAAATAAAATGGGTAGTAAGAGGGTTAAACTTTAATGTGCTTCTTCGTTAGTAGAAAGAACATAATAGTTTGAGTAATTGTAGCTCAAAACCCAACTAACAGCATGATTTAAAAATACTGACCTATATCTAAAACGTAAACATACAAAAATACAGTTAGTCCTCCATTCTCATGTTAACATGAACCCTTCACTGCAGCCATTTAATAACATGTCGCAATCGTAAACATTCCGATTAACCGTCACAATAATTTAGAGCCCACTAAACCTTAGCCTTCTCTATTCAAAATTTCCCACAAACTGCTTTAACATCCTTACAATTCGATGGCAACTAAGGCCGCAACTTGGTCAGTCATAAAACTTGGGCATAAAACCGTAATGGTGCAATTACAGGGTTAATTAGCGAAGCTGAGGCGTTTGTCAGCCAGAGTTTTACGGTTTACGTGACTGAATTCGATGGACGCCATGCCAGAACAAGTTGGTCACGTGGTGTATTTATTTTTGGGGCGAGGGCACGGAATTAATTACGAAGGGATAAGGTTGACATTTTTTCCGAAAAATCGAATAGAAAAAAATAGAGGAACAGCTGTTATTTTGTTTTGGGTGTCTGTCTTAATAAAAGTGTTTATGAGGACATGTAATGAAAACTCGTTTATCTGAATTATTTAATCTTAACTTAGCTGTCATAATTTGTATTAAAACAATAAACTTAAGTATTTAGGGACAAGCCCAATTGCTGTCACTTTAGAAACATTCAAAATCATTTCTTAATTTAGTCTAACTTCGATTTTCTTGAACTCTAATTACCATATAAAGCAGACAGAATGGCTTTAATTGACAAAGTTAACAGCAAAACATTTAAAGTAATCATTAAGCACTGTCAAACTTAACTTAAAGCTAACTTAGCACACGCGCAAACTTCAATCATATTTAATTACACAACTAACTTAGGGAATTATTTCTCAAAATTACACAAAATATAGTGTTTTTGCTACCACGTTTAATAATTTCTTAAAAACTGGAGCTCCTAAAACTTTTAATTAACTTAAGTAGGTAGAGGGAGGATGTGAGGAGTCATTTCTTGTCGTTATGAGAGGAACGTGGACTCATGTGAAGGACTAGAAAACGCCCTTTTTCTTGTGTCACTCGTTAAAATTGAGTTTTAAATGTGTTACCTCGAGTTAAGTCGACGTAACTTTTAGTAAAGTATTTTTCACGAGAATTTTTGTGCGACGTGATTTGTTACACTGTGCGGAGTTTGATTTGAATTGAATGTTGAAGGACTTTATAGTTCTTCCGTACCCAAAGGGTAAAACGGGACCTTATCATTAAGACTCCGCTGTCCGTCCGTCTGTCAGTCCGTCTGTCACCAGGCTATATCTCATGAACCGTGATAGGTAGTTGAAATTTTCACAGATGATGTATTTCTGTTGCCGCTATAACAACAAATACTAAAAAACAGAATAAAATAAATATTTAAGGGGTCATACAACAAACGTGATTTTTTTAAATCGGTTTTATAGATAATGGTACGGAACCCTTCGTGCGCGAGTCCGACTTGCACTTGGCCGGTTTTTTTCATTAGTTTTTTTTCTAAATTTATGTTAACAATGTTTTATTTTCATAATTAACCAGTAATAAATCTATAATTAAACTTACTAAAATAACTAAGTTGTAACAACAAAAATATCTGTAAAAATTAGTCTTTTGTGTCGTTTTAGTTTCAAGCACATTGTATAGCATAGTAGAATATTAACTATCTTTGCAAAACCTAATGAATAATGTAGCTCCTGGTTCTCAGCATGTAGCAGTAGTTCAGTACATACATACTACACCTTGGATATGCTCTTATCATTTTATATGATACTTAGCAGCGTATTATGATTTCCGATTAAAGGGTCTTTCAAACAGGCGCGACACGCGACGCGACTCAAAGACACCGCTCTTCGCGCGACGAGCGGTGTCTTTGTGTTGCGTCGCGTGTCGCGCCTGTTTGAAAGAGCCTTAAGTTTGTGATCGTAACAAAGTAACTTAATATCCGTGGATTTAAGGGAAAATTGGAAATAAAGGGAAAAGTGAAGACGACTTGCTTTATATGTCAAATATGTTTTGACATTTCAATCGAACACAGGTTTTATTAGTGCATTGACTGGGGTTTTCGTTTCAAATACTATACCGAAAAAAAAAAATGTTTTTCGCTTCATATGAGTTGGTTTCACTACTGGACTTCCGGTACGCGGTCACCAAGAACCTTTCTTCCCCATCGGCCATCTGTTCTGCGAGCAATGTGCCCTGCCCATTGCCACATAAGTTGGCAATTCTTCGGGCTATGTCAGTTACCTTGGTAAATAAAAAAACGGTCTCACTCCGGGAGTGCCGACAGAAGTGAAAACTTGAAAAAAAATTGGCACTGCGCTAATCAACGCGTTGATGTCTTTTTGATGGTCAAAAGCTGGTGTCATCATGGTGTCGCGAAATCATTGGTTTAGTCCCATCTCAAAAATGCCCAACGCGCCTAAAGAAGTTTTCACTTCAATATTAAAATTACATTTAATTAATAATTTTTGTGGAAATTTTAAAAAACAAAGCGAGGCTTATCGAAAAGTCGTCGTAAAAATTAACAAAAATAACACTAGCTCTTAAACAAACTCGCGATCGCACAGAGCGCACACTGATTCGACTCGGCGATAAAACTGAGCACAATTTGCTGCAATCGATTCGCATCGCTTTAGCAACGCTGTGGGGCACTAGGCTTATGACGATTATATTACAAGAAAGTTAGATTTGTCCTACATAATTGTACTATGATAATTTTGAATTCTTTGGAAAATTTATCAGAATCTATCCACCTACCCTGCGTAGTTGGCGTAGGTTGTCGAGACGTTGAAGACGTTGAAGACGTTGTCGAGCAGACGAATTTTTCAAACATGAAGCTGGATGCTCTAAATCATGCTGAACCCCGCATCAAAATCCGTTGCGCAATTTAAAATATTGACGCGTTCACACAGACAAACACGAAAAGCGGCTTTAATTTATAATATGTATGGATTAGCAATAGTTTTTATCGAATTAAGGCTCTTTCAAACAAGCGCGACACGCGACGCGACACAAAGACACCGCTCGTCGCGCGACGAGCGGTGTCTTTGTGTCGCGTCGCGTGTCGCCCCTGTTTGTAGGAGCCTTTACACGGATGTGAACATTGAGAATGAAGCTCTAAGTTATTAAGATACAATCGCAATGTTGCTTTTTATTTAACTTTTAATTAACTCCTTAAATCGCATTGTTAGATAAACTCGCTGTAAATAGTACTTGGTACAAAATGTTTTCGTGTTTTACGACCATAATCTTTTAAGGTTGTTCTCAGACAGTTTTGCATATTCAATTACATTATAAGTAGGCTTATTATAAATAGGTTCTACTGATGATAAAACAGTGTATTTTGATACTTTCATTGTAATTTGTTTTTATTTCAAAAATGGCTTCTTAGAGCACATGAACCCTCGTCGATGAAAAAGGATCTAAAATAAACTATCTCTCTTTATTTTTGTCTTTTTACCTTCTCAATTTACTGATGCACTGTTCCGACTTGCAGATATTACAAACATATTTAATATCCTGACGACACAAACCATTTGGCCCAGCCTCAGCATCAAGCACCAAAATTGGGCCATCTTGAGATAACAGCCTACTCTTGTATGCGTCACATCGACGTAGGCCTTTGGACATCGTATTAATTACTCCTATCTCACAGCCATGTACAGCCAATTGGAGCCAATTAGACGTAGAACCACCAGTTAAGGAGTACTGGAGTTGCCAGGATTACGGATGGCTGAGGGAGCTTCTCGATTTCGCCGGGTTATGGATGTGAGAACTTAATTTCGAGGTGTTGAGATTAAATTGATCGAGTGGCGAATGAGGGTTCATATTTGGAGCGATTGCTGCATCTGATAGTGATGGCGCGTCAGTCTTTGTTGGCTTGAATTTCTGGGTATTTTAATGCGTGAGATTGGTAGTATACAGCATTTTGTTTAGCGTATCTTGCAACAATGCAGTCACATGTCTTATCTAACAGTTTCGTAAAATTTTAATTGTATGTGTTAAGCTGTTTGATAGACGTTAACAACAGGCATATCTTGACCGATAATAGTGCAAGAGTAAGCATCAAATTAAACGTTATTTATAAATATTTATATGCTAATTCTAAAAATAATTAAAATCCACAAAACAGCTGACCAAAACGTGGTTAAAAACCAATCATGTGGTCTAAACAAAAACACCGCAATACCGAGTAGATCGACCACAATTTATACATCCAACAATTGAATTCAAAGTCCAGTACGAGAAATCCCACGAGATTTATAACAGATAGTTACCAGACAATGGATAGATACAGAAGGTCAACTCCACATAACGAGTGAAAACAGGCGTACACTTAGACGTCGATATACTTAGATTTAACCGCCTCTGTGGTCTAGTGATTAGACCCAGGTATCAGACCCAGAGAGCCCAGGTTCGAGTCACAGTGGGAACAACATTTTCTGCTCGGTTGGGTTGGTGGTAGGGCTTGTTCTAAGTCCGCCTAGCTAGCTACCACCATCTTATCTAAGTCTGTCGCCATAACAAAAATGTAACAGCATTGTTGTTTTGGCAATTAGAGGTAAGATGGCCAGTTCATCTGTGGTTGAGGATTCCGGGTGCAGCTCGCTTCCACCTTCGGCCTGATCATCACTTACCATCAAGTGAGATGCAGGCCAAGAGCTTCAAGGAAGAGGTGAAAAATGACGTATGTGCGGCGATCTCAAACGAATGCCAGTCGCGAGTGCGCGTGTACTCGTTGTACGTGAAGCGTGTCTATGTGTGCGTGCGTTTGCGCTGATTGTATTGAGTCGACCTTCTGTACATATCTATTCAATGCTACTCTGCAAGTGAAGTTACGATGACAACCTGCTAACATGTTCGGACGGGATCGTCCTGTGACATTAGTTTATAGTACAGGTAGAACAATGCCGCTATTTATTATTGTCTAACCGCACTGTGCGATGAACGGTGGACAAAAAATGTGATTTAGATTTAGAGCAAGTTGGAATGAAATTAGATTGGCGTGGTCGGAATGAAATTGTTGGAAAAGTTTTGCTAGATAGACTTGTTTTCGTATTTTAAAGTGAACTTTTATTTGATGTCAGATAAATGTCTAAGTGATTATCAGAAGTGGTTTGATAAAAGTTTGATTATCCAGCAAAATAGTAAATTTGATTTATGATCCTCTTTAAATTATACTCGCAGAAACTGGCAGAAATCGTTCTTGTTACAATATTCGTAATGAAATTTCCTAGATCATGACTTTAAAACAACTTAAAATTATATTTCTTCCTTCCCTGTAAACCCTTTGGTTTCCAAATATCAGGGTTCAAACTTAACAACTTAAATAACTTGCCCAACAATAGACCAATTACAAATTGATTCCAAACCTTACATAACAAAATAACAATTTAATTTATATTCAAAACTTCATCCGGAAACGTTTAGTCTTTTTGTTAAAGCAATTTTTCATTATAATTACTTGTAAAATATTTATGGGGCATTGTGAACAGTTTTTATGCCTCCCGAGGCAAGGCACTGGTTTGAAGAAATAATTGTAAAATTTATGTGTTGTAATTTTGTCCAGAGTACTTGGAGATTTATTCCACTGTGCAGTGAATGTATGATTTGTAACTGTACTTTTGAAGGCTATTTAACTTGATCGTTTGACGAAATCGTGGTTTTTGTGTTGTTTCAGTGATTTAGTGTTTAATTGTTTGTTTCTTAGTAATAGATTTTACTTCTAAATATTTGGCCGTTTAGTTGGAAAGGCTGTTAGAATTGAATGGCTATAGTTTTATATTAGACTAGTGCGCTGGTCTTGTCTGACCGTTAAGCGCGAGGAACTGGGATCGATCCCCAAGTCGCAAAATATTATTTCATTTTTCTGTAAGGAATTTCTCAGCCCGGAGTCTGGATTTGTGCCCGGTTGATAGCAATAGGCTCGTCCCTATTACATGGGTCTTAAACATAACTTGTGAAATGTATGTGTACTATAGGTACACCTCTGCCTAACCCTTCGGGGATTACAGGCGTGATGTTATGTGTGTTGTGTTATGAAGTTCTCAAAAAAAAATAAAAAACTGCCTTTTCCCAACTATATTGGGGTCGCCTTCCAGTCTAACCGGATGCAGCTGAATACCAGAATTTTACATGGAGCGCTTGCCTATGTGACCTCCATAACCCAGTAACTAAGTTATATTCGATACCCTTTGGTAAGACTGGTTGTCAGATTTTCGGGCTTCTGATGACCCGTAACGACTGTCAAAGATCCACGAACGACAGCCGGGACCAACGGCTTAACGTACTTCCCGTGGCACGGAGGAGTCTCCGTATGTGGAGATAGTTGGTAGGGAATTTCTCAGTAGCAGCCAATACAGTTTAGATTCGTGCCCGGTTTATGACAATAAGCTCACCACCTTTTACATGGAACTTAAAAGTACCATTCAAAAGTGGACTTCCTTCTACTACCTACAGGTAATCTTATATTTTGAATTGTTTTTTTATTATTTTTGAAGTGAAAACTTCTTTAGTCGCGTTGGGCATTTTTGAGATGGGACTAAACCATTGTTTTCGCGACACCGTGATGACACCAGCTTTTGACCATTAAAAAGACATCAACGCATTGATTACCGCGTTGCCGATTGTTTTTCAAGTTTTCACTTCTGTCGTCTTCGGTTTTTAAGTTGTCACTTAAATCTTATACTCAAGATTTTATAATATTTTGATTTAAAAGAGTGTCCTTGGTGTTTCTTGCCCGTTCTTCTCGATAGAGATCTACGTTTTGGAATGAGCTACTAGTTTCAACTTTTTAACTAACTGACCGACTCTTTTATAAAATTCAAAAGTGCCTGTAAAATGGTTTAATTGAAATAAATGCCGTAAGTTTGAGAGCTTACGTTTATTTATTTTCCTTCGAAATATTTGACCATTTAGCCAGAAGGGCGGTAAGAATTCAATGCTTCTAAACGTTATAGTTTTTACTATATTTATTGCTTCCTCTAGTCATGGTCGTTGGTTTTGCATACTTTCGATTCCACGTTGCTCTAGTTTTTGTTGCTTGATGGTAAATATTTAAATAATGCTTTTATCACGGTCCGTGAGCAGATTCGTTCAGCTTTGAGTTTGTACCGGTAGTCGTCCGACCTGGGATACCGTTACTTAGACAGTGGCCCTTTTAATACCAGTACATAATTTGTAATTCTTAGCATGTCGATGGCAATTGCGTCTGGCCAAAACTTAGCTACAAATTTAGCATTGTCTGTATTGGCCATTATTTCTCAAAACGGATTCGCACGAATTTATCGTGCGAATCAACCAATTCGCACGATAAATTCGTGCAAATCAATCAATACGCCCTCGAAACGTGCAGGACATGATTTTAAGTGTCTAATATTAATTGCACACAATAAGCTAACATTTGTCCATCTCTTACCAATCCAATAATGAGGTTAAAAGCTCTAAAGTTAAAAGTGACAGAAACTGCAAACTAACAATCAGACATTAAGAGGAATTTCGTTTAATTAGAAATATATTGCTAATCATAAGGTCGCGCGCACTTTGGATGCGTTTTCGTACGAATTTCACTCGTGCGTACACGTACGACCATGGTCGTACGAATTGAGTGCGCACACTGGATACGTTTTCTGCGTCAAATAGAACAAATTCTAACAAGTTCGGATTGTTTTCGGACGCCGGTACTATACGTACGAATACGTACGACTAAGTCGCACCCAGTCTGCGCGCTCCTTTTGTACTTGGAAGGTCGGGATCGTTCGTGCGTATTCGTACGTGTACGTACGAATGAAATTCGTACGAAAACGCATCCAAAGTGCGCGCGGCCTAAGGGATTAGCAATATATTTTAGGACTAAATAATCCTCCCGACTGATATCGGTCACAGCGGCCAATCTCAACGGAGATTAGCCAGGTACACAGGAGATATTATAGTGCACAAGTGTGTGCGCAAACGCAAGTGCACTCTGCTCCTTTACTCTCATAGTCCTTAGGGACGGAAATCCGACACAACCGGAGAGAGATCAAGCGCAGGACGGCTTTATGTGCTTTCCGAAGCACACCAACTTCTGAACTCCGGGCTGCTACTGAAATTCCTCTTGAAAAAAAACCCAGTAACACTTTGCCCGATCTGGGAATCGAACCCACGAGACCCAACGGCCCAATAAACACATTTTAGCACTATTACGGAACCCTGAAAAAATACTAGTAGCAATTAGAAAAACAATAAATGGCGTGTCCCGTCATTTTATTCTTTCTATTGTTCCATACAAACGCAATCGTGCACATACAGGGTGTAAGCTCATTTGTTTAATAAACGTCAAAGAATACCTATTAGCAGTAATAAATAAAGGAATTTCCTGTACATTTGTAACAAACCACGCGACTCGAACACGCAATTATTATTAATCGTATTCTTACTTCAAATCTGTTAAATTATATTTTATTATCAAGATTGGAACAACGTTTGAACTGAAAAGGCGAAATGTCAAACGCCTTGTAAACTAAGCTGTTTGCTGCGGATTTGTTCACGTTTTACTTATAACTAATTTAAAAAAAAAAACATCTAATCTATACCTACTGATATTATAAAGGGGTAAAATTAATTGTTTGTAAAATACTACTATTCAGCTGCATCCGATTAGACTGGAAGTTAACCCCATTATAATATGTGGTTGAGAAAGGGATTGGCAAATGAAAATTGTTTTTTTTTTTGTAAGAGGTCATCTCTAGAAAAACTGAATCGACTACAAAAATTCTTGAACAGCACGCTTAGCATGACCACAATAGAGACGGGTTTTGTCGACGGAAGAATAGTCTAATTGACAGATCAACAATCACAATCTTTCATTTTGTCTATTCTTCCGTCGACAAAAGCCGTAGTGAACCCGTTTCTATGGTACGCGTGCTGATAGAAAGCCACACTATTGCAGAGTATCGTGGTATATGTTTTTATGGTATTGTTGACTTCTACGTGGACGAACTTGCCGGCAGAAGCGATGACAGTATAATCAAATCAATCAAATCATTTTATTGTCAGATCATACAATCCAATTTGTTAGTAATTACATACACATCTTAAACACAAGTGTTAGTACATGATAATATTTGGCAAATTTTGGTCATAATTACTAGTAATGTCAACACAATCAATGATAATGTCAAAATCACAACTATAATGTCAAAATCATAACTATAATGTCGAAATCATAACTATAATGTCAGAATCATAACTATAATGTCAAAACACCATTAAAGTATAAAGTGCATTTGCAAACTTCTTCGTTTTAGCTAGTCCTACCAATGGAAATGCTCGGCAGTTATTTTGTTATCGCAGAAAAGAAATCTTGATATTATGTATAACATAACATCACGCCTGTCTTAGAAATAGTAGTGTAATTAACATACCTAGTATAAAGAAAACACTCTTTTCTTGCTAATACTTTTAATCCACACCACTGTATTATTTCACAATCGAACGACGACTAACTATTCATTACATTTTACAATTTAAAACGACTTTTGCCCTACCCAGAAATAACGTTATTATCATAACCGTCATTTTTATTTATTGCCAAAGTAAAACAATACACTTGCTATGGTGAGTATAGTGAGTTGCGGGAATCTGTGCTTAATTTAATCGACGGAAAAAATATTTAAAAAAAAAGCCTTTAATTTGTTCTGTTGAGAAATTTAACGATTATTGTAAAAATTTATGAAAAAAAAAAACAGATTTTTGCTAAAAATCTTATTTATTTTCAATTGAGCGTAGTTTTTTTTCCAGAATTTTAATTTTATGCGTCCGCCTTTACTTCCAATCATTATGGAGTTTTTTTCATCGCGTTAGATCATTTAATTTAAAAGTCACACCGTTTTGTTACTTTTTTTATAAAAAAAAATATATTTAATTTTTTTTTTTTTTTTCCGTCGATTTAATTAAGCATAGATTACCCATTTCTAAATGTGCACACTATAAAGACTCCCACTGTTATACTATGCACTCCACTTTACATTACTAATTTGACTTCTAGTTAGCTAATTAACCACCCCACCGGAAGTTGTACTCTGTTGTACTTACGATTATGTACTGGTTACTATTATTTTAAAGAAGGGTAGTTTATAAAGGCGACGCCGGTTGATACGGTCATATATGTTTAATATGAAGATTTTCTGTCATTTAAAGCTTAAGTTTGTTGAAAATATCGAATAATATTAGCTATACTTTGTTAGTAATAACAGCCGCACGGGTCGATCGAAGGTTAAGTTACGCTTGCAGAGATCGGTCCGTCGATGGGTGACCATCTATTACATATCGCGTCCCTTTCGTGCCTCGGAAAGCACGTTAAGCCGTTGGTCCCGGCTGTCATTTGTAGATCTTTGATAGTCGTTACCGTAGTCAGAAACCCGAAGTCTAATAACCAGTCTTACCAAGGAGCATATTAAGTACCCAGTAACTGGGTTGTGGAGGTCAGATAAGTAGTCTTTCCATGTAAAATACTGATATTCTGCTGCATCCGGTTAGACTAAAGGCTGACCCCAACATAGTTGGGAATAGGCTAGGCAGATGATGATCTTTCTAAAATAAAATTCATAGGAATACCTATTAAACTCATTAGGTACCTAATAATATAATCAATAATATTTTATTTAATATATTATTAGGTATAATATTTTAATAATATTTTCAAAAGAAATTTTCTTCATTTGATGAATAGGGAATGCAATTTATAATCTTAATCTTTTATTCCAAATGCATGTTCATGAATAACCATATTGATACTTTTGAATATTTAATTTAACTCGGGATTTGTGTATTCATGAATTTATTATGGACACCTATAACTTTGCAATTCAAATAAAAGTAGTTGTGCTCAGAAGTCTGCACTCGAAATATTTAGAATAGATGGATATTTTGATGTAAGAACTTGTGGGTATACAGTACGAGACAACTTAGATTTAGCATAAATTTGAAAATAATTGCATTCATTCATTAAAATTTTTCGAATGTATTTGGTTGACTTTACAAGTTATTGCGTTTACGTAAAGATCATTTTCGCCTAAAACAGTATTAAAGATTGGTGATTTTGAAGGCGCACTCAGTTCGGATGGTGATCAGTTTTACGAATTTTGCCGATGCTACACTTAAGTTGTGTACCATTATTTTGATAAGACAGCTCGGTAATATCTCTTGTCTTGAGTTTCTCATTATATGACATACTATCACGCCTCAATTCCCCGAAGGGTTAGGCAGAGCTGTACCACACCCACATTTCGCCAGTTATGTTGAAGTCCCATGTGATAGGAGGCGAGCTTATTGCCATCAACTAGGCACAAAGCCAGACTCCGGGCTGCTGCTGAGAAATTCCCGATGGAAAAAACAAATAAAAATTTGCCTGACAAAATCCCTGATTGAATCCAGGACCTCACGCCTCGCAGTAGCGCTTGCGACCATTAGACCAACGAGGCAGTTCTTATTAAACTCTTTGAGAATCAGGGATATTTTATTTTTTCAATGCCATGGTTAGAATTTTAACAGAGGATCATCTACGATCAACAAGTTCACCTAAAAGCATGTTAACATGAAATCGTGTGAAAAACAACTAAAAATATCATTATTTATAGGAGCTAGTCATACGTCAACCCGTGACTTCACCCGTATCTAAATTGGTATTATGAATCGTGGTACAAGTCAAAAGAGAGAGCGGGCTACTCATTTATTGGTGAAAAGCACCCCTTGATTTCCGTACATCTATTTTCATTATTATTTTTTTCGGTTGACCACTGAAAATCAGCGCTGTGCTGTGGGTTCCCTATAGAAAGAAAAAAAAAGTAAGAAAAAACGTTTATTTGCGGTAAACATGACGCAAAAAAAGTTTAAAATACATAAATGAGAAAAGGTTGGGGAAGCATGCATCACATCCACGCAAATCGGCTATCGCTCAGCATTATAGCACGGCATCACGCTGTGTGGAAGCTTTCTTGTCACAGTCATGTCGTGCAGCTACCGACAAATTTCTGTTTTATGCTCGTGATTTGTTATGTACTTTTTGTTTTTTTCGTTTACTCTTGTCTTTTATGTATGCACGTGTCTCTGTGACAAATAAACCTATTTTTCTTTCTTTCTTCTTTCAGATTGTGTAACACACTTTCAATTACATTCCAAAGGGAAATTCCTAACCCATTGCTTCATAGGTTCGAAAAATTCGTCTACCCAACAGCATAAATAACGCGGTCACCCTACCCCTTCTGGGGGCCTAAAAAGGCCGTTTCGGCAGAATCATAATATGATAATAATATGAATCACACAACTGTCACAGACTGACAATTCATAATATTATCTGCGTTCAATTCACATTACGCAATTCATCTGTTTAACAGTTTTGTATTATAATGAAATAACATTTAAACTGTAGAAATAAATAGTAAATAATCTTATTTGATTTTAAAAAAACTGTGAAGAAAAATTATTATCCGGTAAAATTACGGTCTTCATTATTTCATGCGGTAATATTTACACTAAATATGATTCTGATATGAATTGAATTTAATATTATTCAGCTAAAATATGTGTCACCATAGAGGAATTGCCGGGAAATCAGAAAATGGATTGCTTTTAGAGGAATTGCTTAATATTGCCGTTTTAGACCCGCTGTTTCGACCAAACTTGAGTACAATAGTAGCAGACTATAATCATCCTGAAAAAAAAGGAGCACATTCTTGAGTTCCGGAAATTGATGCCGAATGTTTTTCTTTTTAATACTTCCATGGCTTGAAAAATCTCACCCCTTCCCCCTCTCTCGTGCAAAAACTAAGGATCCGTGCTTGCGTTACCTCCCAAAACCTCCCAAAACTTGTAACTTGTGCCATGAACAAGGAGTCACCAACATAAATATAATGACATTGGAAGATATTCTAATAATAGTGGTTGCATTATGAATTACAGAAGCAGGAGTATTTTTATCTGTTGACATAATAAGATTATAAGTATTCTAATTTCTTTGCACATTTTGCACTACGTGTGTTTAATTAAACCCTAGCAATGTTAAGATTTCAAAGACAGAGTTTTTAAATGATTTTCGCAGATTAAATCTGGACGTACCGAGTCATTTTACGATTTTACCCGAAGCTTAGTAAAGAAAGGGTTAAATTTTATGCAGACTTTTACTTAATAACGAACAAGGCTAATTTATGCTCAGCCAACTCAACGAACTTTTCAAAGTGACATAAATTTCCACAATTTTCTTTTTTAACCCACATTTTATGCATAATAAAAGTACGCTAGACTGTTTTATATTTTTAAAACTAACCCTGTAATGCGAGAGTAATTTCATAATACGCTTATAACAATGTGCATTCAGCGTAAAGTGCGTGCAACGATGAACGACATCAAAGTGAACGAATGGACGAGCTGTGAACGAGTGACCGGGTGAATGATTCCGCACGCTCCGTTGGAAGTGACCGGGATAAGTGCGGTCATTCGAACTTACGATGTTTAAACATTCGATTAGTCGTTTCTACCAACAAGATGAACTACAAGATGAATAATAACAGGATATCCTTGTATATGACAGGATTTATGTTTCCTGAAGAATAAATGTCAAAATTAAATTTTACTTGAGGTTCTGTTTAGGTTAATTTAAATTGTAATTGGCTTTTGTAAGTGTCCGTCATTGGTGTTGAAGACTTGATTTATTGGTGTTTACCTCTTCTGAGATAGTTTTCTGTTGAATTTTTTTACTGATGATAAAAATACTGGAGAAAATGGATGAACTTTAAGCTTTAATTTGGCGAAGCAGCGTTCATTATGTGCGTTTGTTGGTACGTACTTCGTACACACATTCATTGAAAATCAAAACCTAACCTCCTTCCTGTCAGTTTAATAAAGCATAAACTACAACTCCAATTTTTAGGGATGTTATTTTAACACTCAATTATGACTAATATTCCTGCTAGAACACACTCCTCCTTTTATCAATTCAAAATCTTAAAAACCAACCCAAAAAAACACAAATTAAAATCTCTCTAATGCTAATTTTAAAATAAACCATGTAACAGGTCAGTGTCTACGGGCCAAGTAATCCATGAACGAATGAGTGAGTGAACGAGTGAACGGCTGATTTATTTGCTCGAGCCGATCCCTGTGGAATGGTAGCCAATTGAGGGTAGAACAAAGCTTTGAATGACTACTTATTGGGAATGCTTAAATAGACGTAAAGGGAGGCAGTGGATAGTGTTAATTTTTTTTACTGAACAGGTTTTTTGAGGTTGATTTTTTAGCGTTTGGTTTTCAGCGGCGGGAGATTTTTCGGAGGCGCTAAGTGTTCTAATATTAACTTTTTTGGGTGTGTACGCACGACTGGTTGTTCTTAATAGGGAAACCTAGACTAAAGTCTTTTTTAGACGTCTAGTGCCCGTTTTCACCTTTACTAAGTGACACTTAAATGAATCCCTAAATAAAAGTGCACTGTTCGACTTTCAACACTAGGCTCAACGCTGAGAGTTGAAAATCCAACAATGTAATTTTATTTAGGGATTAATTTAAGTGTCCCTTAGTTGTTCGTGAAAACAGGCATAGGAATATTATCCTAAAATAACCCTTACATATCTATTATAAAACAAAGTCCCCCGCCGCGTATGTCTGTCCGTCTGAACGCGATAAACTCTAAAACTACGGAACGGATTTTCAAACGGTTTTCACCAATGGACGGAGTGATTTTTGTGGAAGGTTTTGGTGTATAATATATTAAGGTTTTGTGTAAATTGGCTGAAATATGATGATTATTATCGAAGATGTGGGAAAAAATCATGCCGATTGGGAGCTTTACTGGCGTGCGCCGCATAAACCGTTAGAGATACATCAAATTTATGTTCTACAGGATTGAAGATCTTAAAAAGTTAAACAAAAAGTCTGCGATGGCATATGTCCATCTTCTAAGGATGACCCACAGTAACCATTATTATCTTTCAGAATTTGATAAAAATTCCATTATTATTTCCGAAGCTATATTGACCGGTATCATATTACTCCTTATCCAATAAAATATGTTATTTAAATTGGGCATTTATTTTAGATTAAAATATGCCTTGACATCATATCATTTAAATGAATGATTTAAAAGATATCACAGATTCAAAATTACGCGTAACAAAATAATTATGGTTGGAGCGCAGCGGTAGGAGTCAATAACCTTTTCCTAGACTATTAGGTATGTAATCCCGGTACTGCCCGGTAGTACGATCCCGTGGGATATTTTCCGACATCCACGCTGGCGAAGCCGCGAGCAAAAGCTAGTAATATTATAAATGCGAATGTGAGTTTGTTTGTTACGCTTTCACGCTAAAACTGCTAAACGGATTTGGATGAAATTTGGCACATGGGTAGACCATGACCTGGTTTAGGACATAGGATACTTTTTATTCCGATATTCCCACGGGATCGTGACTTATGCGGGTGAAATCGCGGGGCGTTAGTAGTCATCTATAGTCTTGTAGTTCAAAACAAATTAGTTTCGTACTACCTAAGAAATTATAGAAACATCTCCGGGAGGAAGCAATATACCCAAGTATTTATAAACTCTGAAGCAAACAGCGGGAAAAGGACCACACATCACGACGTAATTGCTATTAACAACTATCATTGTCCAAGTTAAAAAAAAAAAACATTCTTCCATTGACCAATTATCTTCCACCTAATAACTATATAACTAACTATAAAAAAGTTTACAACCTCTGATAAAATATAACGGTGTCAATCTTAAACTCACTTGTTAGAGAAAAAAAAATAGAACGTTCTTATATAGGCTCTCGCAGACAGGTGCAACGCGACGGCGCAACGCGACTCTGGTGAAATAGTTTCTGTGAATCTCTTAAGACACAGATATATGACGGGACCACGCAACGCGTCGTACGTCCAGCCAGTAATAGGACTCGCCCATCAAGGAGCGCTGTCCCAAATTAAACGCATTATTAATTTGATCTACATAAAAAAAGGTATTTTAATAAAACTTGTATACTAAAAGATCAATAATTAAATTATCTTTAAAATGGTCAAGATTTCAGAAAGATAGGCTTGATAGATTTTGCGTGATTCTCAGTTTTTTATCCGCTTTAGACATAACTTTAAAAATTAATTTCACTATGTAATATAAGAATAATCCAAAATATGCCTATATTAAAATATTAAGAAAATGCTCTAATTGAACATATATTTTCTCCAAATCCTTAACACTACTCGTTTAGACGTCATCTTCAGTATAAAATCATTAAAAGTCGGTTATCGTCTTAATAGAAATTATTCTACCAGCATCGCGTCGCGCCTGTCTACGGGGCCTTTAACGGGGTAAGATTGTATGGTCTATGCTAAAAGTATCTAATAAAAGTGTAAACAAACCCTGTAGGGTTAAATTATTTCGCAATCACTTGTATTGCGCAGGTTTCAACTTTATATCTCACCACATTGTCCAACAGGGATGATGACAATTTTATTTTGTCCGTTAGGTAGATTATTAAAAAATATTGCACATATATTTTTATTTTTGAAGTGAAAACTTCTTTAGGCGCGTTGGGAATTTTTGAGATGGAACTAAACCATTGATTTCGCGACTCCGTGATGACACCTGCTTTTGACCATTAAAAAGACATCAACGCGGTGCCGAAATATTCGAATAAACAAATCAAAGCACTCAATTTGTAAGTGGCACTACAAATTGCGGCATCCACAGGTACGTTTTTTAATCCATTTGTTTACATTTTCATCAGATATTTTTAGAACTTACTACACCTAAAAGTAGGGTGCACAAAAAAGGTATATTTACCTCGGGAACTACCGACTCAGTAGGTATTACACTCGAAATGCTCCTTACAAAAGATTCTTTTTCTCTTCCATGTTAAGTAGAGAGGTTTTTAGATATGTACCGTCAGCAGGCAAAGTTTAGATTGCGTTGTTTTATCGAAGGTTTCTTACTTTTGTTCTGCTAACTATGTTTTTCCTTTTTGTTACAGGTATGGAATGTCCGTTATATTGAACTGGAGGGATTTATTTGGGACAACGGTGTTGAAATGTGAGTTTTATTGATGAATTGTTTATGAGGCTAATGCTTATAATACAATGTCGCCCATCGGCATGTGCCCGCCCGTATTTTTCTGAATATTCATGAAAAATTATCGATAAATAACTTTAAAAGGGGTGTCTATTTTTAATATTTTTCATGTTACCTATTCAATTTCTTTATGTTTTGAGTAGCGTTTGTCATATCTCCGATTTTATTGGCTCGATTTGGATTCTGTTTATTATTTCTTAAAGCTTGATGAGTTATTTTATCGGAATTATCTAACATTTTTATTAAAATTTATCGACTATGCAAAAAAAGAAAAACGGAGGTGAAAACAATAAAAAAAAAACAAGTGTAGGTTTATAAAACCATGGAGAACTTTAAAAAAAAATGAAAAAAAAAAAGTTTTATAGTTATTTTTCGATAATTTTTATGAATATTCCGAAAAATGCCAGCGGGCACATGCCGATGGGCGACATTGTATAAATGTGGTCCTAACGTAGGATAGTTATATGATATACCTATACGTATAAATCTTAAAATCACAATTCTAGGAACAATCTTTACTCCATACATTTCTCTGCCGAAGCGGGAATAGAATTCACAATCTTCCGCATAAAATACAAACCCCCAGAGCTATTGGCGTTTTAACAATATCTCCACCTATTTATTCAATACTAGCTTCTGCCCGCGACCCTATAACCTTCCTCAAGAATTGGGTTATCAAATGCAAAAACAATTTTTCAAATTCCACTTGTAGTTCTGGAGATTTACCACCTACATACAAACTTAGAAACAAACAAATTTACCATTTTATAATATTAATATTACTATATTCTTCTTCTCCTTTTCGTGTGGTTAGTGACTAACCTGGTGTCAGAGTTTTAAAGCCGTCCATGGGCCTCGGACTTGGCTTGACATGCAGTCGAGAAATATCTCTCAGGCATGCCGGTTTCCTCACGATGTTTTCCTTCACCGTTTTTGAAGCAAGTGATAATTATACAATACGCACATGAATCCGAAAAGTCAGAGGTGCGTGCCTTGGGTATTACTTTAGATAAAGATTTAAAAATCTACTCACATATGTAAAATCTTCATTCACACATCAACATCAACTTATCCAATTTATTCTGCTCACTGTACTCCCATTCGTCTCGCCAAGGGCCTGATACTGAACAAAGGTAGCAGAAACCAATTTGTTACGTGATAATATGCCCCCTACTCCCCCCTGATACGGAATGATCCCAGCCTACTCTTTGACATTAAAACGAACGATTACTTGCCTTGTTTTCATTATAATATGCGTTTATCCTCATATTTGGCTTGTGGCTAAATAAAAACAGCCGCAAGGGTCGGTCGATCAGGTTAAGCTACGCTTGTCGTGGTTTGTCTGTGGATGGGTGCCATCTTTACATACCAAGTACCGTGCCTTGGAAAGAACGTTAAGCCGTTAATCCCGGCTGTCATTCGTGAATCTTTGACTGTTGTCACAAGAAGAAGCCCGAAAGTCTGACAACCAGTCTTACCAAAAGGGTATTGTGTAATACACTCAATAACTACGTTGTGGAGGTCAGATAGGCAGTCGCTTCATGTAAAATGCTGGTATGCAGCTCCATCCAGTTAGACTGGAAGCTGACCTCAATATAGTTGGGATAAGGCTAGGATGATGATGATCCTTATTACATAAATAGCGACACTGGAGATGACCAAAAATTTTCCAAAAGAAATATAGCTTCATTGATCAGTCGTGATCTCGTGATGGTCCAGTGGTTAACGCATCACCTCACCCTTTCATGCACGAGGTTGTGGGTTCAATTTGGGCAAGTAGTTATGTTCTTTCTGTTTTTTATCTTGCCCATCACTTACATCATTGAAGGAAAAACATCGTGAGGAAACCTGCACTCAACTAAACCATATAATAATATATGACACGACGGGGAATCCCTCCTGTTCTATTTCTGACCAGTCTCTGGTGTAATTCTTCGTTGACGGTAGGTGTAGGTAGTTGGTTTTCAATAATACACAACAGTTAACTCAAACTCAAGTTCCGAGCCTTGGGTAGACGCTTTCGCGGCGACATGTTATATATAATATTATAAAGAGAAAAGATTTAATTTTTTGTGTTTGTTTGTAATGGCTAGACGGATTTGGATGTAATTTAACACATGGGTAGACCATAACCTGGGTTGGGACATAAGATTTTTTATCCCGATATTCCCACGGTACCGAGACTTATACGGGTGAAACCACAGGGCGCAGCTAGTAGTTAATATTAGTCTGAAATCACCAACCCGTCTTGAGCAAGCGTGGTGATCAATGCTCGTGCCTTCTCTGTATGAGAAGAGGCCTTTGCCCTGCACGCTTAGCATGCCACAATAGAAACGGGTATTGTCTAAGGAAGAATAGACAAAATGACAGATAAACAATCACAATCTGTCATTTTGTCTATTCTTCCGTCGACAAAACGCGTAGAAAACCCGTTTCTATGGTTGTCATGCTACGCATGCTGGAATGGGACAATAATAGGCTGTATTATTATTGATCTGGGAATCGATTCCTCTGAAAACTAACGTTAGATAACAGAACGAATGTAGTAGAAGTGGCAATTCTGCATTAATCCCTTCAAGCTAACTTCAATCTATACATACATACATTTATTCATAAAAAAATAAAAAATAAATTTAAAGTGTCTGTTTGTATGCATATATATGAAAGTATAATATATACGTACTCATACATACACAAAAAAAACTATTTCATTTTTTTTCTGTCCTTCTGTTTGTTCGGGCTAATCTCCAAAATGGCTGGACTGATGTTGACGGGAATTGTACTGGCAGATAGCTGATGTTATAAGGAATAACTTAGGCTACTTATTTTAGAAAAAGAATTGGGGTCCACGCGGACGAAGCCGCGGGCAGCAAGCTATACTGTAAAATCGATAAAATAACTAGCTTTCCCGCCAAGCACATGTTATTTTTCATTCATACACTTTGTCGATGATTCACCCTTGCTATCAGAACGCTTACATTGTGAAGCACTTCTGTGGAGCTATCATACAAATTGATGCAAGAACATCTCTTGCATTTGGACCGCACCTTCACTAAGTGACACTTAAATGAATCCCTTCATAAAAGTGCATTGTTGGATTATCAACGCAAGTTTCAGCGCTGAGAGTTGAAAATCCAACAATGCACTTTTATTTAGGGATTCATTTAAGTGTAATTTAGTTTTCGGTGAAAACAGGATAAGAGACAAGAAAATTAAACAAGTATTCACAAAAATGATACCGGTGCACAATTTAGAAAATAAAACTGATGAAATCAATAGATTTGGTGTTTTATTAAAGAACACCTAATTTTCCAAATAAGTGTCAAATATAAGTACACACACCTAGTTAATTAGCTAGTTAGTTTAGTCAAAAATACACACACCTTACAACAAATAAAATACACACACATTTACAACACTTACACCGCGCAGATACACGCCCGCACACACTATAGATATTAATAATTGTGTCACTCTCTGTATTTCATATTTTTCTGTGTACTTGGTAATTGGCGTAATGTTTAGAATATTTATTTTTTATTCATTTATTTAATACTTCAAGCACAGAAATGTACATAGGCGGAATAATAATAATAATAATGTTATACTTACTGTCAGCTGTGAAGCTACCTTATAATAAATAAATAAATGTTTCTTCCATTATTATCATCGTAAAGTAAGCTCACGATCTTAACTCAGCACATAACAGAAACATCGAAACCCGCGTCCTATCCGAATTCCAATAAAACGCTAAATCCGTCTTACGGCCAATATTACCAATATATACCGTTGTGCCAATATTTGTCAAAGGCAAAATCACCTCGGCAAGGCATGTAGGGCGGGGCCGAGTTGAAAGGCGTACTGGCGTACTCCGGCGTACCACAGGACGTAGAGGTGTAATTTCAATACGCCGCCATCTATAGTAAGACGTCAGATTATGCGTGAACTTTGCATAAAATACTTTGATTTTGGTTTAGATGTTCTTTGTCAAAGGGAGTATTAGCATACTGTGTAGATTGATCAGTGGTAGGACCTAAATTGTATAATACAAAGGTTATTTTGAATTAAACATTGGGTAAAATCAGCTTCTTATTGGTTGATTCGCACGAATTTACTCGCCTGAAACGGGCGAATCGATACTTTTAAATAATATGTGGGGCACGGCAGTGCGGTCAAGTTATTTTATCTTGAGGCGATTCGCACGAAGTTAATTTATTTGTGAACGAATCGACAACTCAAGAATGTTTAAGCTATTGGCACATTTTCAATTTTAGTAAAGGTTTGCAGTAAAGTTAAGGAAAAAGTACACTACATAAAATTCAAAATGTGCCAATTGCCTACTACATTCTTTCATATTTAACTACGTAGGAATCGCCTCAACAAAAAATAATATTATTTAAAAGTGTCGATTCGCCAGTTTCGGGTGAGTAAAAATAAGCCAAATCAGCGTGTGGTTTTGTAGGAAAAGTTATATACTTAACTGTTACATATCTACCTGATCCTGTCCTAGGTTCGATCCACGAGCAGCCAAAGTATTAATGGTTTCTTTTATTGGGAACTTGTCGGTAGCAGCCTGGATCTTGGATTGGTTCTCGATAAATAGTGATACTGGTGTATTGTCAAGATATACACTCACTCTTCGGGAAAATCAGAAACGGTGTTATATTTTGTAAAAAAAAAGCAAGAAAAACAATGTTTTAGCTCTTATTGTTTCCACACAATTTTTACATACGGCTACACTTTTTTGGCAGCCTCCATTACGAAAGGTTCCTGCAGATAGGTACGACGCGATTATGGTAGAAAAATTTCCACGAAGTTTTCATTATAAATTCTTCTATAAGAGTCTCATCGCGCTGTCGTGTCTGCGGGAGCGTTAAAACAACACAAATCGTAGTAATTCATACGACAATACAAATTACCATAATAAATAACGCACTTAATGTTAAAAAAGGGGCCAAAATTATACACTTTCGATGGCGTTTATAAAATAAAATATGAATAAACGATCTGTAGTAGAAATAAGTTGAATTAAAATGACGAGGGGTTGTCAATAAATGTCCTTTGCGTACGGAATTTATTTTGAAAATTTCTCGCCTGTCCCAGCCCTATAATCCCTTATGATCGTTGATATTATAAGACTGGAAACGACAATCATAATATTAACATGATTTGTACATAAATTAAGTTGTGATTTTTCTTACAATTATGTAGGGCTTGTTGTGCTTCTCGCAGGCGCATACGCGAAACTGGTGGAAAATTTTCTATGAAAACTTACAATAAAAAAAACGTAGGCGATAAAAACAGTTGAAAGTTCAAAGCCAAGTGATGATTGTATAAGTTTATTTTCGCATAGAAGTAAAAGATACGGAATCAAAACCATGTAAAAGTTTTATGAAAGGCGATGTTTCATACAGGAAACATGTTCTGTTAAGTTAATCTATGATCCACACCACCACACCGTAATAATATGATATTATGAAACTTAATTACACCTTTTAAGTAATAGACTGAGCTTTTGAAGTTGTTTTTTGACGTCTTCATAAGGTTACGGCAATTTGCGAGATTATTTTGTTCGATTTCATGTTCATGATGAGAGAATGTATTGTCATTCATTACAGTCGGGCCGCCTAGATATTGCGTTGTTGACACCTGTCAGTTTCATTCTAACGAATATGTGTTTTGCGAATTTGATCCTTATTACTACTAGAAATTGTCCAACTGACAGGTGTCAGGAACGCATTCTCTTGACGGGCGGACTATAAGCATTATATTTATAAAACAAAACACATAGCAATCATCATTTTACAATAGTTAATTTATGTTATTATACTGTCTTGAATAAAAGGCTTTCTTTCCTTAATTGCGTCTAAAACCGCTGAATACAGACAAAAGTTAAGTACCTAGGTACAAATATGGTGTGTACGATTTTCTTTTCATAACTCACAGCATCATTAGAAATTATCATTATAATAGTTTCGTTCGATGAAAAACACAAGGAAGTTTATTCGACGTGATTTACAAAGGATGCCAAGATTGTAAGGTGCTATTTATCGACTGTAATCCATCAAAATGGAACAAATCTCATATGACCAACTAATGAGTCTTCTTAAAGGCTCGTGCAGACCAGCGCGATATCGCGGCCGCTACAAGGGTCGCGCTGCCTGTAGCGCCCGCGATATCGCGCTGGTCTGCACGAGCCTTAATATTTATGTGGTCATCAAAAATACCTTCAATAGCTATTGATTGTACAAAGTAATTTGTTATTATAAGCTTAATTATTCTTTAATTGAGTGTTCAGAAACGCGATATCGAACACATAAACCGATCAGAAATCTTCAGAAACTGTGCATTTATCTTTGAAGCCCTAAACACTGGCAATTTTTTAACGCACCGCTTTTTTGTCGCGCACTGTAGTTACAACTCTCGGCGTTAAGCAGTACGTTGAAAATCCATTGCGCTATAAAATATTGCCACGATAAAAAATCGCGATCGTAAAGAATCTACAAAAATCAGGCATTCATTATTTGTCAAAATGTACCAATCATACAGACAAACAAAACTACGCACAGTCACTTCCAGAGAATGTTAAATCATCTAGTTAGTATCGGGAAATATATTAAATTCGTCGTGAGTACCGGAGCACCCTTCCGTGTCGTAACGATGTCTGTCCGGCCCTGTCCGGTCTGTCCAGACTTTACCTAAACTTGTTTGGATTACGTGTCCAATTTAAACGTATTTATACTTATTTTTTATATATTTTTGGAACGGTGATGGGCAATGGCGGCTTATGGTGAATTTGGACCGTTGTTGACGTAATTTTTTGGGATTATGTTTTTTGTTTTAACTGTTTAGCGTGTGAAATGATGTTGGTTCTCAAAAGTCCGAACGAAGTCATGATAATTATAATTGATCTTGCCCACAAGACGGTCTCGACTCCGGCAACGGCAAGTCGTGGCCGGACAGTGGTTTTACATGGTCTGCGGCTAGTTGGCCGTTGAGACCAAGTGCGCGATTCGTATCGGTTTTTATAGTTTACCTGGTCGTTGCGACCACTGGTTGTGGTCGTGGCCGTCAAGTGCGCGAGATCCTTAAGTTGTTTTTCTAAATTCATTCAGTCTTACCACGGGTTATCGTTGCCGTCTACACTTAGGGAAGCCTTTTATAAACCTTTCTATGAAGTGGAGGATAGTAGTTTAGTGCATCAGATTATTTTTAAAAAATTAAATGCTATCGCCAACCTGAGATGTCAGCAGAAAAAAAGTCAGAAAGTCAGTAAGAGTCTGATACGCCCCCCCGCTCCGCCCAGAGCGGGAGAAGCTATTTGATGAGACTTTCCACCCAAAAAAAAAACGGGAAAATAAATAATTGTACGGTAGGCTGCATCAATTGAGAACCCCAGTTGTATTAAATTTTAATACAACTAGGGTACCCAATTGATGCAGCCCACCGTACATGTATATTACTTCTAAGATTACAAAATAATTGGAAGTGGGTAAATGTACAGTCCGTTTCCACAGATTATCTATGTTAAAGATAAAATGAAGACACAAAGTTACAAAAACAAAAAGAAGAAGATAAGAAAAGGGAGGATACACTTCGCTTAAACTAAAACAAATATTATTTGATTATAATTATTACGAAAAACAAACAAAAATAGCAAAAAAGGCTACACATCACGCAAATGCAGACTAAATACTTCCTAAATTTTATGAAAACTTTCTAGAAATCTGTTCTACCGGAGTCGCGTCGCGCCTGTCTGCGGGAGCCTTTATCAGTTCTCCCTAGTATCTTCCTTAGATAACTAAGATTGTAATATCAATGCCCTTTAGACTCTTTTCCCGACAAGGCGACATCTTTTTACATATTTGCTTATAGATCTTTATTTCTAACACATTCAAGAAACCAGTTATTAAGGAATTGTGTTGACAATGTAAAGCTATCATTGTCGAAGAAACAATTTTCTTTTAATCATCGGTGTGGAATTAAGCTTTTTTAAGGCGACTTGTAATTAAAATTTGTTTTAGTTTCCTTAATATACCAATTTTGGTAATTATTACTGTTGTGTTAATGCGGGTGATTTATTTTGTACAACGTGTAACCTATTTGTTTTGATAAAAGTTGTTTCTGAGGTTTAGGAGTATTTTATTTTGCTCGTTATTATCACTTTTTAATAAGTACTATCATCATCATCAACTTACTTTTTAATATTTTCTCTTTTATTACTGGTCGGCTTTGTTTGACCAGACGCGGCCACACATAAACAATTTGATCAGTTTTCGCTTCAGAAATGATACTCCATCATTTTTCATGTCAATTTAGCATGTGAAAAAATGGCTCGTCAATTTTTTTTTATCGAAAAGCATTGCATAATTATGATTCTTGTTAGTACCGAAACTTCGGGCTGTTCAACTCAGTCCACCGAAAGCTGTGGACATTAAAGCTGCTTAAATGTGCATAACTTATTACAGCATTCATGTGCAAATACGGCCTATTTTCACAACGATAAAATACATATTTATCGATTCAACTGTGCTTACCCTCAAATATGATTCAACAGAGACACGCTTAAAAAATTTACATAAGCTACTTTTTAATATTCATCTTGGTCCTTAAGAGTCCTAAACACATACAGTCGTCCATATAAAGTTTTGGCGAAATTATTTCTAAAAAACAATGTACAACTTAAAAAGGTAAGAATAAAGTAAGTGTTGCCAAGTTACCACTTTACGACAATGCCCTTAATGAAAATGAAAGTCTCGTCGAGTTTATTTTCATACTGCCCTCGGACTAACCGCAGGACGAACGTAGAACGGGGAATCGTAGTAAAGCAAATACTAGCCATGTGTGTGCAAATATGGTGCCCTTTTTGGGAGTCCCTACGGATAGTCTATTGTTTGGTTAAAGAACCGGGGTCTTTCGGTTAAATACTCGCTATTTTTGTATTGCGGTGTCGTTGTTTTAGTTAGCTGTAACTACCCTTCAGTCTATTTTACCCTTTTGGAATGGAGTGTCTAGTTTATCCTACGTATTTGCTCTGTTCCAAGCTAACTTAGTTATTGTTTTTTTAATATTTATGCTGCTTAAGTTTCTGAAGGAAATTATTCTAATATTTCTCAAACATCCCTCGGGGATAGTAAAAGAAGAGAGAGGTTTTATAGGATGGATAGATATCCGACACTTTTGTAGATAAAATCGTAATTATATTTGCAAAAACGCAGAATGCCGTTTTAAATGACGTCATGGTAAACGTTTGTGCTCTAGGAAATTGTAGATATGAGTAATGACTCTTCTGGGACCAATATTGTATGGTTAATGTTGAAACAACCTACATTTTGCTGACTTTGTTTAATGTTTCTGTATTGATATTTGCTGATAAGTCCGTGTTATTAGAATTAGTTTCTAGACTTCTAAATATAGAACCATTTCCAATAGATTTACGCAAGTGATTCAATGTATTAGAATTAGGATTACAATTTAGATTTAGCGATGCCACGCCGACCAACCCGAGCCCAAACCTAAGGGACTTAATACTCTTTAAGATCCAGGATTCAGAATCCAATTCTAATTTAATCCAAGGATAATAGTAATCGAAATATATTTTCGTAATAACTCGCCTTTTCTCTAATTGAAATATTACTAAGAATCCCCGGAAGTCCTACCAAGTTGAAGATATTTAATATTGCTCTGCATTTCATTTTACAAATGAATTTTCGTATTGTGATTCCATCCAAGTTCTAAAATTTAATCAAAACAATTGGATTTATTGTTTTATTTATTATTAATAATGGAATTTTTGTGAACATTCAATTTCCTGGGATCTTTTGTTCTAATTTTATCATGGCCTTTTGTTTTTGGATATTAGTTTTCATATTGAATTGTCTGTTTCTAAAAGCCTAACTTAATTTACAGAGGTTATATATTTATAGAGATTATATTTTGTATTATTTAAATATCAGCGGGGTAATTGTGGAACACACATAAAATGACAATTGATCGCAATGGATTTCACTTCGACAGATTACCCAATGTTCTGTAGTTAATTGATTCAGGCGTGACCTTGCGGAAATCCATTACAAAATACAATAGACGTGGATATATTTAGTAACCTGTTCCGCTTAGCTGTTCCTAAAAAGCCATAAAAAAAACCCTGAAAGAAATCACCGTTCTGTCAGTTACATTAAAACCTGGACCCATAACTCAACAAAAACCAAAAAAGCTTACTTTCATAAACCGGCTTACATAGCTGTCTTGAAACCCCAAGTTTAATCAAAGGGGAACAATATCTAGGAAATGCTTTATTTCTTTCGTCAATTCTTAGATGTCGTCCCCAAAATAGAATGGGTTTGGGGACTTTGGGGGCTGTAAAGCAAAATAAGTCAGATTTACAGTCAGGTATCGTCGGAACAGCAGAGATACAAGGGAATGGTTTATAGGGAATCTGCATGAGTGATTTAGATATCATCTTCGTTTGTAAGCCCCCTTCGAAAAGATATTTATTTGACTTGTGAGGGGAGAAACCGGGATTGGTATCAATGTACTTTGCAGGCTTTTAGAGAGCTTTAACAATACATATTTCAACAGTTTAGTTCGTATTTTTAGCATGGGGAAAAATTGTTGTTCTCTTGTTGTGAGAACTTCTGGTCCTATTGTTATTTTGGTCCTTTTACATTAATATTCCACGTGTTTTTGTAAATAATATCTATTTAAAACAAGGACAACTGTAACAAGGGTACAGACCAACCAATGATTCCGAGATAGGATTCCATGAAAAGTTAAATTGTTTCGCAACCCAACCCCAGAAAACAAGGGTAACAGAAATAATATGCCAAAAATATCTAGGTGGGAGACACAGACACACAATTCCGGAAATATCTTCATGTTTTACGGGGTGGGCAGAACCCTTAGTGTAGCTTGAAATAAACAGGAAAGAGGACTTAAAAAACATAATGAAAACTTGTAATGTTTACAAGTTGTTAGTTACTGTAAGCTAATAAATGTATGTATCTCTAACTATATGGATACTCATCTCAATTAAATGAATATTATTAATATTATTTTGTCCGTCTTTTACATTTTTCGGGATCCTGGGGTCCTGGACCTTTAGAAGGCGTACGAGGGGCCGAAGTCAACTCGCAGAGGCCCGTTAGACGTGTTTAATGAAACGAGGCCAACCGACGATTATCCCTGTTCGCATTATGCTGATGCACCCAAGGAAAACCCCTGGTTAGTGCAGGACTATCGCAGGATATGGAAACAAAGATATTGGATTGTGGGTTTGGGTAGCTAAGTGATCTGGTTACTTGGAACTATGGAAAAACTATGGCCCCTGCCTGACCAATATTTTATATAAAATACACAGGAAATGTGCAGTGGGCTGACAGAAGTGAAAACTTGAAAAACCATGTTCCTATGTAGGTATCATAACATCACCTGCATCGACACCGCGGTAATCAACGCGCTGATGTCTTTTACTCCACAGATCGTCTGTTGATGAGTAAAAATACTTACATAGAACATTGATCCGTAACGTAATATAAATAAAGAGCACAATCGCGTTTACAAAACTGAGGTGTCAGTAACAGTGTCGCGAATTCAATGGTTTGATCCCATCTCAAAAATGCCCAACGCGCCTAAAGAAGTTTTCACTTCAAAAAGTCGCTAGAATATTAAGCACTTGACTTTAACCACACTACATTTCAAATTTTAGCAAGTAACTAACTGCTGCCAGCGACTTCGTCCGCGTGAAATTTCTTTTTCCTCCGAGCCACCGCGTCGCATAGCATCGCCTGCTCGCGTTATTACTTCATCTTCGCTTAGCGTTCTTTCGGACTCTTTTTCTTCTTTGCTCGGCTTCTAAGGGTCCTAGCGTAATGTTAAATACACCATGCCTATACGCCTTCCTCAAGAATTGGGGTATTAAATTTAAAAAGAATTTTTTACATTTGATACCCCAATTCTTGAAAATTAGACTGGTAGTTCCAAAGATTATCGCGCGTAACAAACCCCAAATCGGACTGATAGTTCCAAATATTAGCGCGCGTAACAAACCCCAAATCGGACTGGTAGTTCCAAATATTATCGCGCGTAACAAAGCCCAAATCGGACTGGTAGTTCCAAATATTAGCGCGCGTAACAAAGCCCAAATCGGACTGGTAGTTCCATAGATTAGCACGTTCAAACAAACTAACAAAAAACAAATAAAATCTTCAGCTTCTTTATACATAGATTACCCACTGGTGTCCGTATAATTATAACAACTCTCGGAAAAACCAAATCAGTTTGTCACTAAGTCAGCGTATCAGCGATCTTAAAACCACATGTCGCAGTTAACGCTGAATTCGGACAATTCTGTTCACAACCAATTCTGACTACTGCTTCCCTTCCCAACATTATCTGCAATCAGTGTCACACACGTGGCCAGCACGTGTTTACATTATTAGCCACAAGTGCTGACCAAACTATAAAGACCCCTGAGCTTTGATAGTATAATGTTTTTTTCTTTTGTTAATTGAAAATAGGAGGGGATGGAAGGACCAGAAAAGCTGGTTCTCGATACCCTATGCTTTTAGGTGTCATGTGTTAACGTCACACTTTTGCACTGCGGTATGGTTAGTAACAATGTGTGACATTATGATCCTTATGAGTTTTCCTACCTCCAGGGGATAAACCAAAGGTTTGTACTAAAAGGTTTTATCTCCGTGGATACTACAAAATAATTGGATAAAGGGAAAAAACTTCATAGTGCATAACTTACCATGAAATGAGGGGAATCAGACGGTAACGAGTAATCGTGATGTCGTGAGTTCAAACCGGGTGCGTATCAAGTTTTTTCTAACACATTCAATACATCATTTCTCCAAAGGGTGAAGTACAAAACATTGGTAAAAAACACTCGACACCAACATAAAGAAGTCTTTGTTACATAAACAGGAAGGATTTGTTTGATGGCCTAGAAAGATACGAAGTTTTTACGAATCCTATACAAAGGAATTTAGAAGCTCCCGTAAAAAAACGACTCATTCAATTGTATTGACAACACAAAACAGAAAACAATACAAATGCAGGACTATGTTGCAAGCGCAGAAGAACAAGAAATCAAAATCGACCAACTACATGATTTTTTAAAATTTAGAGCTAGATCTTCGCCTAAGCTCCAAATTCAAAAATGTCATATCAGCATTTCACATCTACCCTATTTTCGTCTTCAAAAACAGTCAAAGCTTTGACCCGTAAACTGCAAAAACCTACCAGTTAGGAGTCAGCTACAGAGCCCCATGGGCGTGACCGTTGTGGAAATTGCATTTCACTATCCTTTGTCGGAGGGTTTTTTGTTTACCCACTCAGGTGTTGATTCGCGTCACAACTCGACTGTAGTTGGCGCGTGTGAGGATAATCCTAGTTGATTAATTTACTGGTGATTGTCGTCACTAATTAAGCCGCTGATTCTATCTAAATGGGTGGAATCAATACGCTCTTCGTGTTTAGCAGTTTAAATGAATGAATTCAATTTCGAGAATAGTTTTTATTTAGGTGGAGTGACTAGTTTTTTATTTGTGAGTTTGATTTGTTTGTAGTTTTATTTTAGTCTCAAACAGTCGACTAGTCAGCAGTTTTTCTTTTACAAAAATATATAAAAAAACAAATTCAACGTCAAAGTCAAAGGTATAATCGATAAACGAAAAGGCACAAAGTTCACAATCCGTACCGAAAGACCAAACAGAAAACAAATACATATCGATATCAAAGAAACGCATCCTCTGCAAGATAAAACAAAAATAAAATCGTCTGCTCCTCTATGCAGTTCAGTATGCAATGGAGCGTGGAACGTGGACGCCAATTATTGGCCGCTGGATTTACGTCGCGTCACTTTTCTGGCCGGTGATTGACTGACGGCGGCCATAGTTTTTTTTTTTTTTTTCATTTTGTTAAACTACTAGCACTCCCTGTACAGAGGAGAAGTAGCTATTATTAAATTGTTAAAAAGGGTTTGTTCGAGTTGTCTCTCTAGAATTATTAGTGGTGTCATTTGTTAGTTTGCTTTAGTCCTTTAGATGTGTAGTGAAGTAATTAAAGGACCAAGTATTCTGGTCCTTTGATGCTGAAATGATGTACAAAACGGACCCTATCATCAAAAGAAAAAGGGACACTATTTTACATAACCAAGTCTTTTCTTCTGAATCGATTTATCTGTCCTTGATACCGATTGACAAAAAGGCCTTCTCTAATAGGGTTTTCTAACCCTAAAATAATACCTATACATTCGACGTTCCCTGTGTAAAGTAGCGTGAATATATTCGATGGCACTATTCCGCAGACACGTCTCAATCCTCGCCGGTAAGATGGAAATCATTTACGCCAATAACGCCCCTCGCCCCCTCCAATCTTGGGTGATTTAAAGAGGAGAGAAGTACTTCAGTAAATATCGATTTTCTTAGGTAAATATTTACGTCGTTTATTCCCTTTTTGTCGTCGTTATGAAATTGTTATTGAGGCATAAAAGTTGAGTTAAGATGAGGCGTTTAAATGCCTATATAAAGTTGAAATTGTGGATGAAGAAATTTTCTGGTGGAATATTTAAAACGGTTTTTGCTGTTTATTTTTTGAGTTATGTGTGATATTATAATAAACACAAATATATAGTGCAGTGAGTTTCATATGAAAAACCATTATTTTAAACAGAAATAGACATAGTTATCACTTTATCAAAACGATTGCGTACTTAACAAGAAAAGGCCTAACATTAATTCCAAAAAAAAAATATGTCGGACATTTACACTTGGGGATATTTTTCAAGAAAAAAAAAAAACTTCTCAAAGGCATGAAAACGGAAATAGACGCACAAAGCGGCGATGTAACGAGTGGGCCAGCTCTCATTACTACAGTTACAAAGATGTACAATTTCGCACGGAAATGACTCGGACGGTTATTGGGACTTTCACCCCTCGAAACTTTAGTAACATGAAGGGCAGGCAGAACTCAATTTGTTTTAGAGATTCTGATAGTGTCAGTGGCTCTGAGATTTTAATACGTTTTCGTCTAAATAAAACGTTGTGTGTGTAACATTTCAGGCCATTTTATGACTGCGTATGAAGACATTAATTTAAGTATCCAATATATTTTATACAAAGACATAAAAACTGCTTGTACGTTACCTACATTTTAGCTTTTAGCAATTCAGCGCCTAGGGAGACCCAATTTCAGTCTGTGAACTAATAAAGGCTACATGAACGAAATTCCAGGTGCAAAGTTTAATATAAAAATAATACCCCTTCTAATATGTGAAGTACATGGCTTAGCACATACTGTCATACATAAACCAGCTCTTAACATAGGTAGTGCCGGGTGTTTAAATATCTTATGATCTTAGTGAACGTATCTAAACGGGCTTGCCAGACGTGACATGGCGCACACCTGTCGCTACGGCCATTCTCTTGTGGATGCCGATGTTGTAAGTAGGCATTAATTTATATGTGATACTAATAACATCTGTTGGTTTATCGGATAGTCTTTTGACATTATGAAATGTAGCAGTCATGAAATTGATGATGGGTAGTCGTTTTTGTCCATTTTTGCTACCTTCGAATCAAAGGACCAGAAAATTTGGTCCTCATAATGTGAAATTCTGAATGATATAATGTCTGTTCAAAGTTTTTATCTAGCAAGGACAAACGAGTGACATATTCAAGGCTGTATTTAAGTCAATTTAGTCGTTTGTAAGTAATTATCAGATGATTAATCAAATCAAATAGCTGTCAAAAACTACAAGACATCGGTCTCAACCGTATTTTGTGGACTCTTTTAACTCATCCAAATCATAATAGATCCAGGGTGTCCGCTCGAATAGAGACAACGAAATGTCACCCAAAGACATTGTTTCCGAGGGCCGATGCAAATTGGGGCACAGCTCTCATATTGACTCATTTTTATTGGGCACTCGTTTAAGAGCAAAAGGACCAAATATAAACGAATGTAATCGACTGAAAATTTGATATTTTGGTACTGTTTGTGTTGGTGGTGATTAGAAAATGGTAATTTTTTGCTTGAATTATAATTATATAATACCGGCTTATAATTGTCCCACTGCAGGGCCTGCCTCGCTTGACTGCCTCGTTGATCTTGTGTTCGCAAAGCGCTACTGCTGAGTATGAGGTCCTGGGTTCGATTCCCGGGTCGGGCAAGGTGTTATTGGGTTTTTCCATCTGGAATTTCTCAATAACAGCCCGGAGTCTGGATTTGTGCCCGGTAGATGGTAATAGGCTCGCCCCCTATAACATGGGACTTAAACATAACTAGCGAAATGTGGGCGTACTATAGGTACACCTCTGCCAAACCCTTCGGGGGCGATACAGGCGTGATGTTATGTTACGTATGTATGCAGGGCCTTCTTTTTTTCATTCAGAGAAGGCACAGGCATTGATTTTAGACTTATATTAATTATAAGGCCAGGTTTCCTCACGATATTTTTCCATCACCGATATCAGTAATAGCCAAGATAAACTCGGAAAGTACATATGAATTATATATGAAAAGTCAAGACAAGTACCAATACTTGCCCAGATTTGAATGCACGACCATTAGCAGTAATCGGAGAAGGTAGATTGGTTTGGGACCAATGAACTGGCACATATATATTAGTATGGGTATGCCTCCGGGATTTTGAAATTATTCAGATTTTTTTAAGGGACTTCAAATGTTGTAATGTGTAAAGAAAACATCAATATGAATAAGAAATGTTTAACCCTTTTGCTGTTATTGCATTGAATGCGAAAAAATATTAAGAAGTATAAAAATATTTTTTTATTTATTTATTCAAGAATATCTGCTGCTTGTAATTGTTATCAATTACAAGCAGCAGATAATATACTTACAAGAAATAACTACTAAATTAGTCATATTATGTAACTTTAGAATGGACGCACAACAGTAAGATTCACTTTATTACTTGATAAATAAGAAAAAAAACAATTTTAAATGTTTATCCATTCTATAAATTTCTAATGTAGTAGTTTAAAAATCCTTAATTTTACAATATTTGATTCAATCCCGTAAGTACCAATATGCAATCCCGGAAAAAAGACTTACCCATGTTATGATTTCTATGACTATTCATGATGCGAGTACGTAAAATCAATCTACCAACTGCGATCACATGAGTCTCAGTCATAACCACTGGGCAATTGATTATATCTTTTATATTTTACTATATCTTTGTTAGTTGGAAGTATTAGAAGAGAAAGATGGAGAAAGATCTTTTTCTTTCAGAAGGTAATTGAATTGTGGTTTTCGTGGAAAAACGAAAATTATTATAACAATGAGCCTATTCATATTTAAGTAGAGCCGAAGATGGATTCAATTGAAGATGTATCAATAAGTAACTAAAACCAAATATTGTATTTGAGATTATTATACAACCTATCAATATGATTATTTTTGGCAGCAAGGTCGTTATAATTTCTACTTTTTCGAGAAGAAACATAACATCAATCCCAAACTAGAATTCAGGTAGCCACCTTCGCAGTACCTCGAAAACTTTTCTAATGGAATCCGAGAACGAACCCAAAAGTTTATCCAAAAATTTTGACGAACAAAAAGTACTCGCATGTATCATAAAAATTGTATATCTTGTAATGGCAACATTTATTATACAGTTATACATCTGGACAGCAAAAGTATGATAGGTTTTTCATGTAAGCATTAATTTTATTTTATTTTTGTTTACAACTATTGAGAAAATGTGGTTTTGATGTTTGCGAAAATATGTTATTATTACATATATACACAGATTCTTTTTAGTTTAGTTGTCTTTGGCTCGCATTAGAGAAATTTTTGTCGAAGTTCATTTTCATTTTAAGAAACTTGGATCATGTTAGAAAGTTTAGTATTTTTTGATACATTTTGCAGACACGTGTGTTCGCGATCAAACATTGCGATGTTTGACCGCGGACACACGTGTCTTCAACTGGCGGCCTCGACAACCAGAGGATTGCGATCCTCTGGTTGTCGAGGCCGCCAGTTATGTCCCAAGTAGGATTAGTCGTACCCGCCGTCCTTGGCACATTCTCACAGACCCAGATGACCCCATAACCCTCCTCCAGGAGAGCAATAGGGCCACAAGTACAATACACAGATACAGACGCCTCCCGTCATTCTGACCTCGCCTTCGAGGTCCTTTGCGATCGCCTCCGCGACTCCGAGTAAATGATACTCCTCCCCGACCCTTGCTCGATAGCGAAAGCCAGCAGTTGTTGCAGCTGTGCGCTTAGCTTTAAATTCCCCGATTAATAATCATAATCAAAACTTTTATCCAGCCCGTCCCATCCTTGAAGTCCTCCCTCCGGTGACGCCCTAAGCCGAGGCTCGTACCCCAAAGGAGGTGCCCTTAGCAAGCGTTCACCTAGCTTTTTAGCTTAGTTTGTATGCCCCTGAATAGAGGCTTTGAGTTTAGCAGCTTAATTCAACCACAGGATTGACCAGTTAAATAGTTATGACCTCAGAGGTCAGCTATGAGATGCCCTACAGAAAAAAAAAAGACACTTGTGTGAATTTTGTCTCGTTTCCTAAGCTTTTCTCATTGGTGTAGACCCTTTAATTTTAAAGCTTGTTGTTAGCAATGATCATGCTTTCAAATTAAGTTCAGGTTCATGACCAAAGAAACGATGGATGGACTGTGCGAAAGAAAGATGATAGGGCTAGAAAGGGCGACTACCGAGATGACGATTGATTGATAAAGAAGTATTGAACAAAACGACATGTTTCATCGACTCCAGATAAATTATATATTTAAGGGCAGAAAAATAATGAAGATGAGGGTGCTTTCGTCCAGTTTCCAATAATAATTCGAACCAGGTCTTGCATTTTCTTAATATAAGTAGATCGCCAGCCCGTCTTGAGCAAGCGTAGTGATCAATGCTCGTGCCTTCTCTGTATGAGAAGAGGCCTTTGCCCAGCACTGGGACAATAATAGGCTGGTATTATTATTACGATCAATAATTTCTTGCTTATTCTATTTTCCCTTTTCACACCCGCGCAGAAAAATACCAGTTTTCACTATTAATGTTCATTGGGCAAAATCATCCCTCAAGATATGACTCGAACTACATGAGCTTAAGCATATGTTGAGCTTACTCAGCGTCTCGGAGATGTGACTCGTCCTAGATTTTAATGCAGGGGTGGCACAAGGTTTTTTTTTTGCTTTTTTGTGATCAGTCGCGTATTTAGATTGGTTTTGCGTTTTGAACATGATTGGTTGCAAAAATGTATACAGGGTGGCAGGGACATCGATGCGAAAACTTTTACCATGGATTCAGTAAATGATTCTGAACCACCTGGGTTGAAATTATTCGTGGGTTATTAAAAAAAAATCTGCTGTTTCATAGAAAAGTGGAATAAGTTTTTGTAAATGTAAACCCTATTCACTAAAACAATACATTAATTATAATCAAATGTTTTTACAAAATACTAAAACCAACTTGGGCCAATGGATTTGAACGCACATGTCTTTTGAGGGGGGGGTAACTACTTAATGGAGCTGTGTGTACCATAGATATTTTATAAAAGGTCTACACACGACAAGCTTTTGTAAATAGCGGTCAGATTTTGTGTTTAAAAATTTCTAGAACCTCAAATGTTATTGTATTTAATTTAAGATACTGTGTCAACAAGAAAATATTCCCAATGTGATGTTATTCTTAAAAAATTGAGCCTAAGGAGATAGAAGTAAATACGAAATTTGAGCACATGTCGTGCGCTGGCTGAGCACGTCTTAGGATTCGAGCCGGTCGCCTAGATTTGCTACATAGGGTTGGCAGGATCGATCTATAGGATTTAAATAGGACTGTTTCTTACTATACTCAATATATTTACTGTATTCCAAAATTATTTTGGACTCTGTCGAACACATCAAAGTAGGAAGTCTATTTTTATTCGCTGTGAGAAGCTCTGGACTGATGGTCTGGCTTGCCCAATACAAATGGGCAAGCACTGATGATGAATGATCAATGCTTGTTCCCTTATTGTATTATGATAGACTTCGAATTAGTTTATCTTCAACAAAAAAAAAAACATAAACTTTTTTTTTTTTAATTAACGAGGAAAGAAAACACCACATGGAAACTCGGACTTAATGGTACACCATCAATGAAATTGACCAATTGAGGTGCAAAGCTCATTTCATCCTGCATTTGAAAAGATCTGTGCCATTAATATAATTAATTTATGTATATGTAACATACAATCATTTGATAATCTGAACAAAGAGCAAATAAAGAAATTTTCAGCTAAGGGATGATTGCGAATCATAATATTATACTGAAAGGTTTTTTATATTTATTTGTTTCCATTATATTATCTGTAACTGAATTTATAAAGCAACAAAAACCCGAAACACGTTTCATCACTCTTACACTGAACACATTTGTTATTCCTGTGGCCATGACGGATCCAATATTTATTTTTGTGCGTGGATTTACTACATACATTTTTTTTGTTAACGTTTGCCATAGAATGATTCAATTTTCAGCAGCTTTTTTCGATATATTTTGTAGCAGGATTACCGGAAATATGTTAACTGTATTTTTTTTTTCTTTTTTGGAACTGCAATTTGGATTTAAAAAATGTATCTAGTTTTTATATCCGATTTTAATCAGGCGTGATCGAGTGTTCTCATTATTTTATCAAAAGCTTTTAAATATTTAAATAAATAAACAAATCACCATACAAACCAGAACCTAATATTTATAAAACAACCCATACACTATCAAATACCACGTTCAAATCAGCTAAAACTGCAAAAAGGTTTGAACGACAAAAAAAAACAACAATAGGAAATTTTGCATTTTTTTTTGTTTTGGCACAGCCCTACTGCCATCTTATCTCGTCGACAGGTACGCTTGACGGGACTGCGTCAATAGACGGGGATCTATAGTCGTCTATAGCCATCTATAGCCGTATATAGCCTGGCCTATGTGTGTGTCAATCCGTCTGTGTGATGCATAGGCGGTATACTCAAGGGAGATTATTAAAATAGGTTGAGGATTGATTTTCCTAATCCTACAAAATTCATGATTTTGGTCATGATCATGAATTAAAAAAACATAGCTGTGATAACTGTACTGAATAGTCAAGGCAGAGAGAGACACGTAGTTTTAGACCACGATAGATTAAATTCTTAAGAATAGAAAAATGAAAGGAAACAAGAGCAGAAAATATCGAAGCTGTGAAAACCCTGCGTCAGCCTGGAATTCAAATGTGCAGACTCTATGTGTGTTTTAAAGTTTTAATCTACTTAAGCTCTTAAAGCAAGATCTTCATCTAGTAACAACTATTTAGTAAATAATTTGATTCACTATCGGTTTTACACAGCAATACCGATACAAAACAGATTACGTCACATCATCAATTCTTCCACCAAACGTATTTGACAAAATATACCATAAAGAAAACCCCTGAACACATGATATATTGAAAAACATACCCTTTATAACGGAAAGCTTTAACGTTCCACAGAATTTCATACCCTTTATGATAGCGAATTTATTTCTTCAACTAAAATCGATCTATGTTCGTGGTATTATACATTATTCAGACCAGATTTTCGAAGCCGGTGAACGACAGTGAGGACCCGACTTTATTATACTACTTAGCCCGGTTTCTGAGTCACTTTTAACGGTGGTTTATCTATTCAATAGCGGTATTGGTTCGATAATTTGTGGAAGTGCGTTTCCGAACACCGCAATGTAAGTTAAACTTAGGTTAACTTAACTGATCAATGTGTGCCGTTTATCGGTTCCATAACTATATATTTGACGTTTCATTTCATATACTACAGCAACTTTTATGCTATTTAACGAATATCAATGAATAAATTGTCAGTGTATGCTAAATAGGATATTAAAAATGATTAAAAGGAGAAATGAGTGTTCTTCTTCTTTAGCCACTTCGATAAGAAGCATCTTCTCTCTTTCAGTTAAGTTTTTACATTATCTTATTAAGGAATAGATAAAGCACAAACGATTGGAAATACAAATAGACTTTTAACTTAAAATCACACCGCAAAGCAAAAATAATACCACGCGAAACAAAAACAATGAAGTGAAACTAAGACAGATGGTAAGACTAGACAGATGTTTAGTTTAAAAAAAAATGACAATGATGTCGTTCATACAACCGCCCATAAATATAGACTTATCATATTTTTTAACTAAAAAAGTGTTATGCCACTTATCTAATCTCAAAAAAATATTATAATAAATAAAACGCGTAAGTATTAAGACAAATAAAAATAATAATTTTAGATGCGATCTCTTATACAGGCCCATCTAACGGCAACTAAGAAACTAGTTATCAGTTTCATAGTTGTTTAATGGTTAGTTGCGTATTCAGAAACGCAGTGACAGTTAACCAACGTTTATCCGAAGGTTAACTTTAATGAATCAATAGCTATTGAGAGTTTATCTGGGGACTTCAGAAACCGGGCATTAGACTACTTACTATCCTTTTCATAGACTTGTCGGAAATATGATATGGTTTGTTGAAATTTTGTGGTGTTACTAGACATAATTTAAGACAGTAAAGGCTTTTTTTGATGATTCTCTTTAATAGAAAGACTACTTCTTATTACTACTCTTGAGCTGTGGCTTTACGAGACCAATATGTAAGAAAATAGGGTCTGTAAATTATTATTATTGAAGGAATAAGTCACTAGATGAGAATCGACTTAAATGGCGGGCAATTGAAGAAACCTATGTCCAGCAGTGGACTACTATAATAGTCCTCCAGACCGAATTTCGGCTATGGTGACCAATCTCAGCGGAGACCAGCCTTCGGCGCGGAAGAAATTATATTGCCCAAGTGTGTGCGCAGAGTCAGGTGCACTCTCTCTTCTCTCACTCTCATAGCCCGATGGGACGGCAATCCGACACGATCGGAGAGAGATCAGGCGCAGGACCAACGGCTTAAGGAGGAGGCGGAACGCGTGAGGGAGAGGTAAATTTCGCGCCTTCACGCCCCTAATCTAAGACGCCTTGGTCGTCGGGTGTCGCAGGCTAATTCCAGCCACCGTAGGCGCGGGTTTGCGGACGAATGGGTAGCTCGCCGTCCGATAAGGACCAGGCCCAGGTCGACGGCGCGTTGTGTTTCACGCGCGCCTCAAAGAGATGTCAGCAGAACTGACGGGGTCCGATAGGGCCGATGCCTGCCCGGGTTGCGGTTTTGTCCGAAAGGGTTACCGTGGTCCCTGGCAATATCGGCAGGAACACAGGTGGGTTCTAGTCAGTATTTTTTTGAGTCTGACACGCCCTCCCGCTCCACCCAGAGCGGGAGAAAAGTTTTTTTACCAACCAAAAAAAAGACCAACGGCTTAACGTGCTTTGCGAGGCATCACCCGGGTATCACGCCGTCAACTTCCAAACTCCGGGCTGTTGCTAAGAAATTCCTACTACTACTGCTAAAAGCTGATGATGAAGGGAATGAAAATGTAGATTGGTAGTTTTCATAATTTTTGCTCTTCCAATATGTTATTCCTGTTAAACAATCAATACTCCGCTAATTGATTTATTTAGTTTATTTTTTATTATACAAATTATGTATTAGGTATGTTGAAACTGTTTGTTCTCCCAATCACTTGTACTTATGGGTTCATTAGAAAACCAGCGCCAGACAGCATCTGTCTGGCATTAATGCTGAAATGAACCTTTTTGGCGCAGCCGTGAGGCACACGCTATTGTTTTTAAACATTAATTTTTATTTTATCATTGCTATTTGTGTTTTGTGTTTCACGAACTGTGTCCAAATAAATGTTTTTCTTTCTTTCTTTCTTTATCATAAAGAAATTATACACTAAAATATTTTATCAATTTCCAAACACATCACAGTCATTTACATAAATACATACATAAATACATACACATCCGTCTCAGGATGTATATGTACATAATGTTTATGTATGCGAGTATTGTACATTGCCGGATACCGACAAGCTCAGGTGATTAAGTTCCGTTCTGCCAACGTTGAGATAAATGACAAATACCTAATCAGTCGACTGTTATGCTTGATGTTGCGTTGTTTGTGGGGTGAGTTGGATATGAAATGGCAAATAGATTTGATAAGACATAAATTTAAAACAAAATAGCAAATAGTTTTATGACAGCTACGCGCACAGATTGCAATAAGTCTGCGGCGCGTGAGTCGCCGACGTAACGAAATGTTGCCATTTTAAATATTATATTTGTGTAAACATTTAGGACTAATTATTGTATTTTTGATTTGTTATTTCACTTATGCTGCTCCGGTTGGCGTCATCACGTCAGCGCCGGCTGTCGCTGAAAACCAGCGCTGGGGCTCTGTCTCGCATGGGGTTGCAGCATTATACTGAGCGATGGCCGTTTTGCGTGGATGTGACGCATATTTTGCCCCAATTTGTTATTTACGTGTTATTTTTTATCTTTCTTTGCGTCATGTTTACCGCAAATAAACGTATTTTCTTTCTTAATTTATTGGTGAAAATCATTTCTATTTACTGCAGACAGTTACGTAGGAATCATCGAGCAATACATTTATAATTTATAATAGACCAGTATCATATTTCGATTTAAATATGGCATGTATTTATATACAAACTCTATAAAAAAACTCATCAACTAACCTCGAATAAAAGGACTTATAAATAAAAACGTAATCTTGCGCAACATAAAAATCTCGTGTAAATACAGACGAGACACTTCACTACCATCCTACTATCATTTAGCTATACACAAATGGGGGTAAATTGCAACGTAGCAAGAGAAAGAGACGCTCATACTGAGATCTCCAGTAAAATTGCTCCTAGATTATCATGAATAAGAATAAAAAAAGGCTTTACAAAAAACCTACCGAAGCATGGCCCCCACTCCAGATTAAACGTACATTCAGCAATATTTTTCACAAAGGATACCTTAATCCCTAACAAGTGGGGGTAAGCCTTTATACCCCGATTTTCATAACCGCTCGCTCTTGGAAATTGAAATTGCAGCTATATGAAATAGAGGATTGGTTTTGTAGAACGGTAAGTAGGAATTTTAATGCAGAGCTTTTATTTTTAACTGAATACTGCTGAGGTAAGCTAATGACTTCAATGTTTTCAGTACGTATGTATATCATTTCCTGTTATAGATTTAAACATCACTTAGCCAAGAACGACTTTCCCACAACTTCGAATTCCGTTCGGAATTTAGGACCGAAAGACCAAAATTCTCAGCAACCTTATTTAATCACATCCAATTGTTAATCACTACAACAAACCTACCTATTTCCGTGTTCAAACTACAAATACCAACATCAAATATTTACAAACGAGTAAAACAAAATTTCGAACCATCTGGGACTGGCTATGATTTCGATACCGCTCGCTATTTTTCGCGTGCGATAAAATTCCGCTGTGTTGACAATAGGCCGCATAAGCTTTCATTCCGATATTAATATTGCCGAGTTTCAACTCGCCGATGGATCGCCATCACTTTTTTTTTAATTGAAAACTTTTTCTGGCGTCAATGGTATCTGGTCAGTGAACCTCGATTACAATGTTACGGGGAAATTAAAATATGTAGTTTGTTGTTTTCAAGCTATCTGTTTTGTACTGGCTTATTGTAGTAGACGCACAATAGGTGAAAGTTTAGTGTAAGGGGTTTATGTGAACAGAATAAGTTTTGTTAGTATTTTTTTATCACGAAAAAGATGGTCCTTGGATACTAAATCAATCTGCCTAGCCTTTTCCCAACTGTGTTGGGGTTGGTGCGACTGCCTATCTGACCTCCACAACCCAGTAACTAGGTAATACGATACCCCTTGGTGAGACTGGTTGTCAGACTTTCGGGCTTCTGACGACCCGTAACGACTGTCAAAGATCCACGAATGACAGCCGGGATCAACGGCTTAACGTGCTTTCCGAGGCACGGACGAGTCTCGGTATGTAGACATGATCACCCATTCACGGACCAACCCTGGCAAGCGTAGCTTAACCTGATGGATCGACCCGTGCGGCTGTCAGTACTTAGCCACGAGCTCCTCTCCTTTTTCTTCCGAGTCCTTGGATACTGGCGTTTTTATTTGAAAATATAAGGACCCATGTTTGATGCCTTAAAAGTTTACGTAGAGAGCTCTGAATTACATTTACTTATATATACTTTCCGACTAAGGTACAATTAAATCGAAATGCTATCGATTTCTTGTTCAGAGTCCAATCTACATTAATTAACAGTTTTATTAACAGTACAGAACATGAATATAAAATCAGAAATTATAACTTTCAACCTCATAAAATTTTGGTCTGGAATAATTATGAAGTGCTTTAGAAATATTCGAGCTTCTCCAGCAAAAATCTATAAGGACCAAATCGAGAGAGGGAAGACTTATTTTTAGACTTTAAAACAATGGGCAATTAAATTGGACTTTCTTAGGACATTATTAGTGCAAAGTTAAGCTATTGTGACTAGTAATTTGTGAGCTTAAGTAGTTAAAACGATACTTTAATGGGTCAGTATTCAAATGTAAACTAAGCTTTTATTTTTCATTAAAATTAGACGCACATGCCTACTAATAAATAGCCTGTGTTAAAGTTCAAAATACATAATAAATGGCGTCCTATCCTACTAATATTATAAACAAGAAAGTTTGTGAGGATGGATGGATGGATGGGGATGGATGGATGTTTGTTATTCTTTCAAGCACAAACTACTCAACAAATTTGGATGAAATTTGGTACACAGATAGTTTATAACCTTGATTAACACATAGAATATTTTTATCCCGATATTTCCATGGGATCCAGATTTATGTGGGTGAAACCGCGGGGCGCTGCTACTATAGCAATTAAATTAATAACATCTACAATTCACAACGAAAAAACAGTGTCTAGTAGTTAGTTGTTTTTGTTATTCTCACCGACAGAAACATAGTATATTTCGAGTTAAATATTATTTTCACACCAACATGAGAACCCTCTACATTTAACAAGACAACCCTGTCAGAGGTCAACACACTGATAACCTTGTGTAATAAAAAGTAATTAGCGTTTTTAAAACATTAGCCAACGACATACAATGAAAAAAATAACACAAAATAATTTGCCCTTTCACTTAGTGTCGGGGGTCGAAAGTGATTACGCCTGAACACCATAATTTAGGATGAAAGTTAGAAAAGATTCCGTCCAAAGAATTAAGGACAAAGGACCTTTTTCGGGCGGTTTACATAATAAAACAATGGGCACCAACGGAACCCCGTTTGAAGCTAGGGCTGTCAGGACCAAAAAGGATTAGGACCAACTTTTGAAAAATGCTTTAGAATTTAAATTAAAACAAAACAACCGGCATACATCAGTTTTTTTTTTTTAAGCAAAGTCAACAAACACAAGAACTTGTTAATTTGGTCCTTCGAGCCATTAGAAACCAGGTAGCACATTTTAACGACCGCGGATACGCATATTTTGTTTCTGAAGATGATCTCAACCAAATGTGGCCAGCATACATAATTATTATCGCAGATTAAATTAACGTTTGTGACTGTGAGTCACTGTGGAAATGAAAGAAACAATAAATTTATTTTACGACCAGTTTTTGTTGAATTCGCTATTTAATTCCGGAGATTTATGTGGTGATAATAATTTCTTCTTGACGTAATTTTAACAGTTAACACCATCGGAAGGATAATCTTTTATTTAGCTAGGCAACACTTCTAAAATTGGTATTTATTTAAGTACAATGCTGGCAACCCTACCATGTATACCGAATAATAATGCGTTATTTGACGTGAATTATGTGAATTATTCGCGTTAAAGCAACTCCAACCGCAAAATTTTAATAATGAATTAAAACATCCTTTCAAAATGTTAATTTTTAATTAGTATTGCGTCGGTATCCCCTCGGTGTAGATGCTTATTGTGCTATGTTTGTTTGTGATGCTCAGTTTAGTTAACTAGGGGAGTTATCGGACACTTTAAAACATTTTTTATATAGATGTACATAGGTACTTATATTTGTATACAAGCCCCGTAAAGTGGCCACTTCAAAAGTGCATATGTCAATGGAAAATATAGGTTGGTAAGTGCCAGGTTTTAACGCCATCTGGGGTTTAAAAATAGGGTTCGTTAACCTTGGATTTACATGGTGTCACAGTATAATAAAGTAAAAGTATTATATCTCGGCAGTGACCTTGAAATAAATACCTACGGCCGCTCGGTAGAAAGACCTTTAGCGTCCGTGCGTAACTGCCGCGCACTCGATGCTGTTGCGTACACTAAGATTTCGAAGCGCGTCGTTTCGGCAGTTTTCTATGAAGATATAACACTGTCACTTATTTATACTGTGATGAGGTAATTTTTAATTAAATTAGGTAATTTAAGCCTAAAATTGTGACAGCAGAAATTAAAGCTAAAATGTATTAAAGCCTCGTGCAGACAAGCGCGACGCGACACCGGTGATCGTCTACCGTAAAATTTTCGTGAAATTGTTTTGTTAGAGTCGCGTCGCGCCAGTCTGTACGAGGCTTAACTTTACTGCAATCTACGTGCTACCCTTAAAACTAAAAGCCGTTTTAACGAGTTAAATGTTCTGAAGGCAGCAAGTTTATTCAGTCAAAAAACCCGTAATTTCAATAAATACCACTAAGTGTAACTTCAAAACAATTCGTCCCCCAAATCGGTACCCAACCCCCATTAAATAACTCTTTGATCATCTGCACTCACAATATTAAGAATTTAATAATCGGCCATCTAAACAACAGCATAATGTGTCAACAAACACAATCCTCAAACAAGTTAAAAGGGAATTTTATTCTCCCCCTTTTCCCCCAATTGGTCCTTTGTCTGTACAGAATCGATCCCCCGTCACTTAATAATATTTCTATAAGAAAATCAGAATCACCCTTTTCCAATTTCTATTCAAAGCACCATTTTAAGCTCATTGTCCTTTAAAGTACAGTCAGCTCCGAAAATTTTAATTAAATTTCAATATCGTCTTCCGATTTTTATTTAATAGGTACCTACTTAGGAAGTATTTAATAAATATCTTGTAAATAAATTAAATTGAACATTTATGGTAATGTAATTAGTCTATTAAGGTTCCGAATCGGCAAAATAATTTGGATCAAATCGATTTTTGATCATTTAATAGTAACCATATAGCTAATTTGTGTATCACACTTGGTAGAATGCTAATGTTGGTTGTTAGAACGCCTTATATTCTTGTAATGTTCATGTTTGAATAAATTTTCGTGTCTTTTGATATTTTAAGTCTGCATACATTATTTTGAGCTTGTTTTGTTCGTAAAATATGCGTGTTTCGCTTTATTTTTGAGCAAAGACATAAAATATAGTAATTCGTAATGAAGATTGAAACAAAACATGCATTTGTATGAGTCGTAACTTTGTGTGTACACAAATTTATTCAAATTACATATTCGGCTTTGAAAATAAAATTAATGGTTTTGTTCTCATGAATTTAAGTTGTTAAAAGTTAATTGTTCTTTACAAAACAAATGCTTGAAAAGCTAAACCAAACTCATCACAATTATATTTCTTTCTCAATTGTAGAAATGAAATTGGAGAGACAGAGGGACAGTTACACAATCATTTGGTACTTTTGCGAATGGAAATAGAAACATAATAAAAAGCAAAAATGGCAAGCATTTTTTACAAACTCAATAAAAATCTTGTCAAAATTTCAACCGTCAATAAAGTCGTCCCCTACACAATTATTAGTATAATAATGAAACATTATGACGGCGTCAAAGTTCCCAGATAAGGGGAGAAATACACCGAGCATAAAAATATTATTCGAACACTTTAAACTGTCCTCCCGATGGGCAACTTCCTTAAATATTGCAGATTTATGCTAAACGTTAACGTGGACTCTTGGGTTTTTTATGACCACATAAAAACTTAATTCGAATTAACTCCCGGTGTAAGACGAGTTTTACTTTTACCCTTCTGGGGAAGTCTTGAAAATGTTTTCGAGTTTTATATCATTAATGTAAATCTTTAAAACCTAATTAGAATATAAAACTGAAAAAAAGAAGCAAAAAGGACAATTTATTCTTAAGATGGATGGTTTTTCCAATGGCTATCAAGATTGAAACGAAATAAAACGTTCCCTATTTCAATTACATTTATCTTTCGGTCATTTTTCAATCTTATTTCATTACAAATCATAGACTGAATGAATAGCAGTCTGGTCATTTTTCATAAAAATTAAATCATTCATTCATTTTCTTCTGTGCAATTTTATTGAAATCCCTAAGATATTATTTTAAGATTAAAGCAGTTTCATTGCTAAATGGATTTTCTAGAAATAATATTTTAATTTCTAGGACTGAAAATAACATCCAAGCGCTTAGGTAATTCTTAAAAACTTTTACTTCTAATAATACAGTTAAGACATTAATGAAAAAGTAATTAAACGAAAATAGAAGAAAGAAGCTTGAATATTATTAAATATCTAAGAAGCTCAATTCGTAAAGTGATTATCACATTCTTCATCTATGTCGTTCGAAATAAATAATTACATACTTAAAATAAATACAGTAAACCGAATCATGATTATTTTACTGTCTTTTTAAAAGCAAAAACTGTGCTCTAAAACCTCTGTAAGTGGTCCTTAAAACCGTACCTAATTTACCTCTATAATATTCACATTGCAACGAACAAACAGATAAAAAAAATTGCCAAAGTGAATGAAGCAAGTATGTATCAAATACAAGACGAATGTAGCTGGTTTTAGCCAAATGTTTTGGATGATAAACTAGTATCCCAGAGATATTTGAGCATTTAAATGAAATCATTTAAGATATGTGAGCATTTAAATGCTCACATATTATCTCTGGGATCTAGCTGCCCAAAACCCTCAGAACATTGAGGTTACAGACTAAAAAGATCAAAGGACCAAGAAACTAGTTGGCTAAACTTTGTCCCACAAAAACCAATAGTCTACAGTTAAGACCTCGTCTCTATTTAAATGTTCTGATTGAAATCCGAAGATTGAACACTCAGACGAAGTTACCATTCCAAATTGGACTTAATTTTCTACCCGTTAAAGTTGAAACTTGCTGTTAAAAGTTAAGGTTTTCGTCTACCCCCGTCCAATGAATAATTCAAGTGGTTCCTAATAACTAGTAGTGGTGGGGAATGTATGGATTTTGTCCTTTTCGTTTTTTTTTTTTGGATAAGATGAAAGGAATGATTGATGATGGTAGCATCATGTCTTTCTTTTGATGTGCTTGACTGTACTTATGTTCAGTGAAAATATTTTTACTTTTTTCTTGAATCCCTATGCAGTAAAATGTAATACCAATTTTAAGGGCCTTGTGGCTGAATGATATGACCCCTCCGTGCCTTGGAAAGCACGTTAAGCCTGGTTGTCATTCGTAGATCTTTGACAGTCGTTACGGGTAGTCAGAAGCCCGAAAACTGACAACCAGTCTTACTTAGCGGTATCGTGTTACTCAGTAACTGGGTTGTGGACATCAGATAGGGAGCCACTCCATGTAATATATTGGTATTTAGCTGCATCTGGTTCGACTGGAAGCTGCCCTCAACATAGTTGGGAAAAGGCGGGCAGATTGGTTGAATTTTAAATCCTACGTTTTTGTGTTACCCTTTCGGCTATGCTCTGGAAATTATAGATCATCACAATTCATGTTTCATGGTGTTTCTAAAGTACATTATCTCTTACTAAGAAAGATTAAGTCGGGCACTAGACTAAGATTACCTTGTTAGTCTCATTAAATTAGTGCGAAATCCCTAATTGATACCCAGCTCGTCTTACTAATTGAATGTTTGAATAGTATCAAAGTATGTTGTCACAAGCTCTGCCCTGCGGCCACGCTTGAGTTTCTCCTTTATTTTGAGGACAGATTATTTTTTGAACTAAAATTACCTATCAAGCTATCTCGATGCAAAATTTTAACAATGTTACTTACGATTTCTTAAAAGAACTTAAAAAAACTTGAAGTGAAAGATACGAGACTAAAAATTGAGTTGCATTCGAGAACTTACCTTGAATATTTTAAATTTTTTATCAAATTAGATTTCTAATAAATCTAATTTGATAAAAAATATAGCGGCAATCACGTCATTTGGTTTAAATAGGTTCATATTTTTATTATTTTATTTATCTCTTATATAGATTCTTTTCATTTAGATTTTGTAAATGTGAGAACGTTGTAGGCTGTAGACTTGTGGACCATTTTCTATTTTACTAAGTACCTGGTACTTGTTGATAGGCCTACACTATCCTCTCATACCTATTAACACTGTAATTTGAAAACATTGCAAAAACCATTTATTTTTAAAAGAGTAACCGTGGAGTTTTTGCCGGCTCTTCTCCATAGGAATCGACCAATTGGAACCGTGCACCTAGCTTCTGACGTTTCATAAGTGCCCTTGTAGGTTTATGTGAAAAAAAACTATTTTGAATTTGAATTTGTTTGGCTATGAAACTGTAAACATAACAAAGACGCAATAATAGATATTGGTCTTGTAGAGATACATTCTCAATAGATATCTGAAAACTGCTGGATTTAAAAGGTATAGGGCATTATTAATCCCGAAAAACTCCAAACTTCACGCAATTCCCGCGAGCTACATCTAGCTCTAAAATAACTTTACTTATTGTACACGTAACTAACGGTAACTTTTTTTTTCAGGTACGTACTCACTCCTCAAGTGCGGTAATCAACAAAGTTCTCCACTTCGCTGCAGTAAATTTAACAGTGGCAGCACTAGCAACAAAAGAAGTTTAAAGGCGCCATCTAGCGGTGTATTTAGTAAGTTTACAAGTTAGTACCACGAATAGCGAATTGTGGATTGTAGGAGTCTGTGAAGAAAGTTTAAAGAAACGTTTTGGTGTACTTCAAATTAAAGATTATGAAACTTGTTACATGGAACTTGTAGTTACGAGTATGCCATTGCTTCTTCGTTCTGTCATGTCGTAAAATATGCTTTAGGAGATACGATTATTCTCATGATAATCTTTGGCAAGAACTGCTTAAGCCTCCTGATTTCTTCAGCGAACCATCAGAGAGCCTCCCATCCGGGCACAAGTTACCGTGGGCTAATTGGAAAACCTTAAATAGACTTCTTACCCAAGTAGGTCGCAGCAACGACAACCTCCACAAGTGGGGGTTCATGGACGGCTCAGGTCTCCGGTGTATACAGCCTCTCTCCACAGACTTTACTTAACAATAGCGCACCTCTCATCTTGCACCGCATGCCCTGACACCTGCACAAGTGAGGACCTAATGTCTGCGTCAGCGAGCAGTATTCGCGTTGCTGAATTTTGGACAAAACACATATATTTTTTCGTGTTAAAAGCCATCGACACGCTAAAAAGAATAACATCCATTCAAAGTTAAAGTCAAATCATTTATTTTAAATAGGCCCATATAACTTCCACTTTTGAATGTCAAAATTTACAAAAAAATTGAATTGATTCTAGTCGCCCCTTCTAAAAGGTAGTTTTCGTATGGAGAAAAATGGCCAAGAAACTCCACCGTTACTCTTTTAAAATGTTTTACAAAATTTTGTGTAGTTACATTTGTTAAATAATTATATGTGAAGACGATGCACCTAGAATAAAATAACTATACCACAATAGGTAAAAATAATTTAAATAATAAATATCATTAATAGGTATAATCATTTCGATGACTTGGAGATATTGTAAAATTGGCAAAATAAAAGCGATTTTCATTATGTGAATGTTGCAATATACGCTACTTTTTACACAGCAAAGTATTCCAGGCCATTTTGAGAACATACTGAGACGAGTGATGACCGATCATATATACCTTGTCGTCATTGTAAGGTCAATCTCCAGCAGTGGACGTTTTGTTGCTGATTATAATATGTATAAGCTCGTGGATAACAGTAGATTTGTAAACTCGTGGATTTGAACTGAATTACAAATATTGGTGCATAGATACACAAAACATTTCCAATATATCGTGTATCACGCTCACCATGACAACAATATAAACGGGTTTTGTCGACGGAAGAATAGACAAAATGACAGATTTATATAAACAATCACAATCTGTCATTTTGTCTGTTCTTCCGTCGACAAAACCCGTAGAATACCCGTTTCTATAGTTATCATACTACGCGTGCAGTATCCTGCGATTTTGGAGTCGTCAGTTATAGTGCAGTTTAAATGTGACTTGATCCGTTGTTCTTGTGATATATCTTAAGACATCTGTAAAGGTTTATATCGTCAGATAAAGGTCCTGTCATAGAGAAGGAATTATAATGGAAACATTAATCAGTCATTCAGAGAATATTGGCAATGAAAATTTTAAATAAAGCTATCATAAAAATAAAAATTTACCCTATTTTCATAAATAAACAATACCATAAACTCTAAAGCAAATTTTACGACTATTCCCTCAAAATTATTGCCCTATAAAACGTAACAAAAATAAATACATATTTTTTGAATGGCAACACCGAGCTGTCAAAGCCATATTCCGTCATAAATCAGTGGAAGTACTTGGTGGAACATTGGCATTGTTTTATAAACATGGCGGTATATACCTACGTTACGGACTTAGCAGCGATAATAAATAATACAGAAATACGAACGTGACCAATGTATTAGTTTCTACTATAATGATGGTAAACAATCTTTGCTTTGGATGGCGGAATGAAAGATCGTGCAAGTTAATAATTATGCTAAAAGAGCGTCTATACAGAAAGTGGGCAACATCAACGTCGCAAATAGCTGTCAAATATTTAGCTGTTTTGATTAATTTGGCGATATTACTGTATGGAAATAAGAAATATGACTAACTAGTGAACTAAAATATTGATTATGAAATGCAATAATTAATGTCGTAACACCGAATATTTAGTTTTAGAGTAAAAAGAGTATTTGGAAACTTTCCAAATGTTTTTTTTTTACACTTATAACGGTTACAACATCAAATATCAGTGTTATAGTTGCAATTCATTATTAACATTCTAGTTCGCTAGTTAGCCATATTTCTTATTTCCATACAGTAATATTGCCAAATTAATCAAAACAGGTAAATATTTGACAGCTATTTGCGACGTTGCAAACTTTTTGGATGAACGCTCTTAATGGGTTTTTTATTTATTTGTACTAGTGATTGGATTTAGAAAAATATCTTTGTATATATCTATTTTTATGAGTTCATTTTAAAGATACGGTAGTTAGTCTTTCAAGTCATGCAACGAGATAAATATGTGAGTTTTTGGTACACGACAAAATTGCAACCGCCTGCAAAGTGTTTGCTTAAAAAATAAGTGAGAGCATAATATTCCTTAATATCTTACGAATGGGGAGGCCTATGTCGAACAGTGGACGTTTTTCGTCGAATGATTACGATGATTACACGAATAGAAATAGGTTACATACAGTTCTCACTTGTGAAATAAAGCTTCAAAAATAAAACCGCAGAATTCCATGCAACGCTTACTACATTAATGGCATAAGTATTAAATCCTCTATTATTTCAAAACGTACGTAAGTAAGAAGGAGTAGGTAATAACACACAATTATATATCCTGCAGTATATTTTTCATACCTCTAAATATACCTCTTTTGTGTCCATTATGCTAATTCTGGTTAAGTTGACGTCACATCCTTAATCCTGCGAAATGCTAGAATATGGAGGATGATAATAACACTAAAGTATAGTCATTTGCTTTTAAAACTAGAAATATAGGTTAATAGTTTCTTCAAGTTGACAGTTCTTGTGTTCCTTGTGGGTTTGTGCATTTGCCGTGGCTTTGTAGATAAAGGAATGTGCACGAGAAATCTATTCACACGCATACAGAAAAAAACTCGTCTGTAAAATTGTTTTCATGGTAGCTTTGCAAAAGCTGTGCGTCAGGCCATAATAATTTCGGGCTTGCGGGCGGTGAGCAATGGGTGGCTCACCGTCCGATAAGGACCAGGCCCGGGTCGACGGCGCGTTGTGTTCCACGCGCGCCTCAAAGAGATGTCAGCAGATTTGAAGGGGTCCACTAGGGCCGATGCCTGCCGGGGTTGCGAAGAAAACCGAAGGGGAGATCGTGGCCCCCGGCGACAGGGCAACCGAAGGAACACGGGTGGGTTTTAGTCAGTAAGAGTCTGACACGCCCTCCCGCTCCGCCCAGAGCGGAAGAAGTTATTTGATGATTTCCCACCCACAAAAAAAAAAGGCCATAATAATTTGTTTTCTTTTCTCTTTTTTCTAGTCAGAGAGTAACAACTAGGGATGTAAAATGGTAAAATTACTGGTACAATACGGTAAAATATGTTATTTTACGTAATTTACGGTAAAACATTGTAATTTTCGGAAGAAAACGTATTAAACGTACTACTAAAACACTACAAATACGAAAGTGAGTGCTTGTGTGCATCATGTGTATGTCACTACTTCACTATTAACGTATAAATGGATTTGAATGTTTGCTAGAGATATAAGTAGTATCGGAACTTAAAAAAAAAAATAGAAAACTGGGTTCGTGCGACTCATGCGTGCTAAAACTTAATTCTCAAGTCAAGAATTCAAGATATGAATCACAAATAATATCATTTATGTGCAGAGGCAGAGCAGAGGACAGCACAAATTAAAATTTAAAACTTCATAAGTCGCCATTAATTTTACCGTAAATTATGATTTATAAATGACCGTAAAATACCAGCGTTTTCTGTAAAATTACGTAATTTTGCAACCCTAGCAACAACACAACTTATAACGATGCTACTGCTCATTTCCTTGAACAATATAGCTACGCAGATAAACTCATCAGCCATCCAATACTCAACGGCAACTTGTTTCGGCCTTTCTTCTCAGAGTAGTCGGATAAGTAAAACCGACCTCATCTAGTTTTTAAAATATGATTGACGTGTAAAAATTTTTGTACAAACCTACTTACAGAAATGAAAGTAATTTATCATTTAGCAGTCATTTGCTTTTCTTTGTTATTTCCTTATGTTTAAAACAAAAACAGTCATTTATAAATTAAACTAGCGACAACTGAACTAAACATCGATATTTCTTGTAATTATAATGTTATGTGTTATATACATAAACCTTCCGGATGAAATTCTTTAAATAATGGTGAAAACCTCATCAAAATCGATTGTGTAGTTTAGAAGAACAACGCGGGCATACAGACATACACGAAAACACACATAACATAACATCACGCCTGTAATCCCCGAAGGGTTACGCAGACGTATACCTATAGGATACCCACCTTTTGCCAGTTATGTTTATGTCCCATGTAATAGGGGGCGAGCCTATTGCCATCAATCGGGCACAAATCCAGGCTCCGGCTACTACTGAGAAATTCCAGATGGAAAAACCCAATAACACTTTGCCCGACCCGAGAATCGAACCCAGGACCTCATCTAAGCAGTAACGCTTGCGACCACTAGACCAACGAGGCCAAGAATAACAACCCAGAAAACTATGAAATAAAATAAAAGTTAATTTCCACAAACAAGACTGGTAATAAATACATTTTTAGTAAATAGTATTGTATTGTTTGGTTCACTCTCGTATGACGGCTCCAGAATTGGGTCATAGTTGGCGCATAGCACATGGATGCAGCTCGAAATACGCTTGTACGAAATTAATGTTGGTAATTGGCTTTAGTTAACTATTAGATAAATTACATTATAATGCTCTAGTTTTGGACTAGTTTTTGGGAGTAGAAAGGATAATAAGTTTCTAACTAGAACGAGCTTTCTCGGGATTAAAAGTGTCTTTTTCAGACAAGAATTTTGTGGACTTTTGTTCGTAAATACCTAAAGGATTATATTGCCGTCGCAAAAAAAAAGTGGTTTAAGTCTTCAGTCAATTTTTTTTTTCTGTAAATAGCTCAGTAGGTACCAACCCACTAGATTTAGTTAAGTTATATTGCCTAAAACCGCGCTACCATAAACATTTAGGGGTTTATTTATCAACGTTGCTTAAAGTACTGTGACGTTCAAACGTCAAAAATATATGTTATAATGTAATGTATGGTAAAAAGGTATGGTAACAGTCGCTGATCATTACTTAACTTTAAGCAACTTTTATAAATAAACCCCATAGTTTATAGTTACTATAGTCGCCTCCGTATTCTTTATTAAACATTAATTCACTATGCATAGTAATAAATGCCCTACTCGCATTTCTAGCCCATTCGATCTAGCTCAAAAATACGACCTACAATAAGGAAAGGACTAACCCGCACCCTTGACATGTCTCCATTGACCTACTTTACAAAAATCCGTTTTCAAAAACGGGAAGCTTATCCAGTAAAATCAGTAGTGTCATTTTGTAAGGTTCACTTGAAACCTCACTGAAGTGACTGCACACGACTCGCAAGCGAACTCATTTGTTTTAAAAGGAAATGATCTCGGATTCGAGACGACGCCGTTTGAATTTCCAAGTAATGTTTTGCGAAGAACACTAGTGTTGTTTAAAATTAAAAGGGCATTTTGTGAAAGTGACTTTACAAGCGTCATAGTAATGAAAAGTCTTCATACTGTGTCTCAATCTAGCTTTTCGCATCCATCCTTTTCTAAAAGACAATGCAAACTCATTGTTTTTAAAAATAAATCATGGCGGCTTGAAACCGTTCGAATTTCGAAGTGAGATGAATAACACCACTTTAAAAAAAGGCATTGAGTGAAAATTTTAGTGACTTAACAAGCTTCGTAGTAATAAAAATCTTCAAATCAGTATCTCCTTTTCCATGACCTTTTTAGTCGCTGTTGTGTATCGTATATTTAAGGTGATTATTATATATTTATTTGAGATTGGTACCATATGTCTTGATCCATATTTTTTTATTATATTAACACAATGCGAACGAGCGAAGTCTTATTTTTTAGTTAATCATCGTACATTCACACCGTTCGAATTTCGAAGTGATGATTAGAGACTACACTAGCAGCAGCAGTTTTTAAAGGTATGAAAATGTATGTGACTTTACATACTTCTTAGTTCTTAAAACGTGTCTCAAATCTAGAATCTTCTTTTTATCACGTACATTGTTGGAGAAAAAGATCTCCTCGTTAAATTTCCAAAGTCTCGATATAGCTTTTCGCGTCCAAACTTTTTATATTTTTTTAACAATTCGCAAACCAATTCTTTTGTTTTCAAAATTAATCATGGCGCCTTGACACCGTTCAAATTTCGAAGTGAGATGTTTATAGAATAACACCACTTTAAAAAAGGGCATTGTGTAAAAAGCGTATGCAATGACATAGCCACTCCAGAAAATATGACTCCAGTGCCACAATGGTTGGTAGGAAACTGGGTCAGGAGTCAGAGCTACTCGGCACCATGAGAAGGTGCAACTTTGTTTTTATTCACGATTGCTGCAAACTGTTTTTGCCTGCCCCACTTATTTTTTAGGTTAATTGGATTGTACGAGGTGTTTCGTCGAAATGGAGTGCTTCCAGGATTTTCATATTTTAGTGGTTTTTTGAACTTGATGTGCCAGCGATTGGTTAATGCATTATTAAATTGAGATATGTTGTATTGTATTGTAACTTTGGGTATTGTATTGTAACATTGTAACTTTCGGTAAGAATTTTCTATTGTAATGTTTTTGATGTTATCTTTGCCTCTAGGGGGGAGTCCCTGGTGTCCTGAAATACAAGTCACGGATGAGTTTAGGCACCAGTCTCCCACAAATGAACATTGTCCTACATCATAATTTTTTTTTCCGTTTTTAAATTATAGTTAATAAGTGTTATTTGTGGAAGAAAATAAACATTTTTGTTATATTATATTTTTATTTATTATATTTGTTATTTTAATTCAACTGGCTTTTCGCTTTGCAGTTCTAAGTTGTTCTTACACTATTTAAAGTAAAAACGGACATGCTTATCTTATTTATTTAGGGGCTTACAAAGAGAGTGACTTAATTTAAGGATTATCTAAAGAACTTGAGAAAGGTAGGTTTTTAAATTATACAGGATATTTCGAATACAGCTAGATTTTATTTTGTTACCATCAACATCTTTTTAGGGTGCCGTACCCGAAGTGTACCAAACAGAACCGTATTACTAAGGCTCCGCTGTCCGCCTGTCTGTCTGTCAGCGGGCTGCATCTCATGAACCGTAATAGATAGACAGTTGAAATTTACACAGATTAAATAAAATATAAATAATATCATACAATAAAGGAAAAAATTAAAGAAACTTGTGTATTATTTAAAAAAAAGTAGTGTTAAATATTGTTCGGTGGTACGGAACACTTCATCGGCCGGTTTTTTAATCCCAAAGATCAAAGCTATGTTTATAAAAGTTTATACAGCTTGCAACAAATACATCTTGTAATATGTTTATTTACAACTACAAGATGAGATCTAACTTTAACTTTGTTACTTTTATTAGCAACGCAGTGCAACGCCATTTATTTTCCCGTTATTAGTTTCTTCAACTCACAGACAGGACACAGCTTAGAAAAGAACTCTTCTGATGTAGAATAACTTTATATGTATTGTTCTTTGTAGGAAATAGGAAGAATAGGTATTTTTGTCTGTGTTTGAATGTTTGTTAAGTTTTTCAGTTCTAGATTTGAGATAAAGACACAGATTAATACAGATGGGACACTCCGCAAAACCGTTCTAATAAAAAGCGACTCTTATTACGACACAATAAAGTGCAATACACATCGCACAGCGCTAATCACCTACAGTTATATTCACCTAGAAGTTGCCTCTCTTTCTACCGCGTGACTCTTAGATCTTTCGACTACGTTACACTCACTGAATTGGCCCGACAAGACGGGCCCGCCCCGCTTACTTGTAGCTTCATACCTAAACTGCGGAGTGTCCCATCTGTATTCATCTGTGTTAAAGACCGAAATCAGGGTAGGGGTTTAAGGCTCCCGTAGACATGTCTCTGGTTTAAAAAAAAAAACATTAAGTTTATATAGAAATTCTTCTTTTTACCTTTATGTTTGATTTCTGAAGCCCTAAAATCATTTAATTATGCATTTTGTGTACCTAAGTTGTGGTATGTAAGATGTAAATGTTCAACAAAAACTTTGGACGTAATGCCTGTGCTAAGCTTTAAAAAGTATGCGTAAATATTTGAAAACATACAACAGCGGTTGATCGTCATAAAGAATCGGTCATCATTAATAATAAATAATAATAGTCACTGTATTACCCGTCGTGACTAGCAATTGAATGAAGTCTTCTTCATAAAAATAAAATTACTATGCTACACGTATCTACCCAAGCATACATGATGACTAGGGTTGTCAACATTTTTATATCATATAAAAAAAAATAGTGTTATCGAAGCCATTGCCTGTAAAAATGTATATAAAAATAATAATAACAATATAATATAGGCGATATACATAATAAAAATACAGTAGGTATGTTTTAAAAACATTTTTATTCTTTACATGCATATTTTTTTCTACTATTGACCTTTATTAACAGCTTTTTTTTTCTCATAACAATTTTTATACTCTAAATGAAGGTTACAAAATACAATTAATTCAGCTTATAAGAGATTAATACTGGCCCTATTGCGATCTCGCCATTTTGTATTGAAATAAAAACTATGGTTGTTTCACCTCCTATATTTTTTCTTAAGAAATATAGTATTTAGTCCTCTAATATAGCAGGTTTCTATATTATATAGTAGAGGTGGCAACCCCAATGATGACACACATGATTTTATTGTGTTTTATAGCTAAAGCAAGGTCATTTAGAACAAAAGTACAAACCAAGATCACGAAATTACAAAGCTTGATAAAACTCACGCCAGAACCATATATTATTTTAGACACTAGACTGAATATTATAGAAGCCAATTCTATTAAAGTACAAAAGCTTAAACCATATATTTTGGGTACTAGAATAGTAAATGATAGAAGCCAATTCTTTTATAGCAAAGTATCTACAATAAAAATAATAATCACAATAGAACGTAAATCGCTGTACAGATTTCTTTTGCACTCTTTTTATCATCAAATCCGATTATGTCTGTTTTTTTTATTTTTTTATTTTTACGATATACAAGCCCTTATACTGCCTCCCACTGTGTCATTAATGTTGTGATATTAATCCGTTTAACCACGAAATTTGAGCTTTTTACCTAATGCCAGGTCTGCAGGCTATTTATTTAATTATTGATTCTTTGTTTGTTATTTGAGTGGTGACATGTGGCGCCATTTTGTGAGAGGCTGTCATTACGCTTTCAATATTGTTGGGTACCTATCACAAAAATTACTTTTGCAACAGACATTCATACAACAAATTGACGTACAATGTCAAAGATGACGTCATTCAAAATGGCTGAAGATATGAAATTAATTCTTGAAAATGCTGTAATAATACTGCTGTTAATTACTACAGTAATTTTAGTCAATTAAGTCATCATTGTAAACTTTTTCCTTCTGTAATAACTGCGATTCCAAATTATTCTCACAATGTTGGCTATTTCAATTGCCTCCACTGCTTTTCCCATCCAAAACTAAACAAAACATACAATATTTAAACTACAAACAAAAAAAAAAGTTGCATAGAAAGTTGCCAGCAGTCGTTAATGGCACAGTGGCGGTAACTGCACGCACGCGACACTCCTTATAATGCTCCCCTCGGATTTATAATAGAGAGAAATAAAATGTTCTATCGATCCGGTAGGGGACTTGGGTAGGGCTGCGCTAACGGGAAAAACTTTTTTAGGAAAAAAATTGTTTAAAGCCGAAAGCACACGAAAAAATAAGTATATATACTACTAGCTGCTGCCTGTGGCTTCGCCCGCGAGGAACCTAATTCTTTTTCTAAAATAAAAGTAGCCTACGTTACGCCTTATAACATCAGCTGCAGCCAGTGAAATTCCCATCAAAATCGGTCTAGCCGTTTCGGATATTAGCCGGAACAAACTGACAGACAAACAAAACAAAAGAGGAATTGTTTTTTGTTAAAAGTATTTTCATATGCATTTATTTGTAGTAAAAAGCTGTTATTTGACATTACATACAGACACTTCAATTTTATTTATTTTTATAGATGTATAATTATAGAAAACTCAGAGGCATGTTGGTTTAACAAGAATATATAAAATTAAGTGACGAGCCGGTAAATATTTTCAGATCAAGTTTTACGGATCGAATTTTTATTACCAATATGAAAATATGCATATCTTCTTACCAATAAAATATCTTTAATATTACTATAATTAAATTTAGAGGTCAGCAACAGAAAGACAGCGACGGACATCTAATAACCATAATTAATATTAATTTATTATGTATAATTCATTACCAATTATTTTAATACGCCTCATTAGTTTTAGTTAGGATATAACGATAATTTTGTTTTTATATGTATTTTTATGAATTAATTGGGAATTGAAATATCAGTATCAATATGAAACTAAAGGTTTAGATGTTATTATTAGTTCACCACGTAATTATAAAACAAAGTATTGAGAATCTCTCTTTTGTCATGTTTGTATGTGTTTGTTTGTGCTAACTTGTAAAAATCAATTTGCCAATAAGGTCCTTTGTCCATATCCATAACGTGTAATATAAAAATTAAATTGTGATGGCTATTATATCAAAGTTAATTTTCAAACATAAAAAGTTATTTGGGACCATTACTTTCAAAACAAAAAAAAAAACTTTTAAAATAATATAATAAATTGCGAAAGTGTCAACCCTGACACGCGACTTCCGAACGCGTGGTTCGCACGGACTGTTTATATTACCAATAGCTATTGCCGTTTTTTTGGCGTTAGAACCATTGAATCAGAACTTAGCTATAATGCGAGTAATCGTCTATATCCGTTTATTTTCTATTAGATTATATTTTTAGTGATGGCTAGTGAATTATGGGCAGTGTCCTTTGAATTGAAATGAGATTTGGATCTAGTCCATATTGTTGTTAAGTGGTCTGAAATAATAGAAATAACTTTTTTTTGATGTGGGTAAGTGAAGGTTGGAAGTAAGGAAAGTATTATTTTTCTGTTGTGTTTTTTTATTGATATAGTAGTTACATATTGATATAAATGCCAACGTAAGTATTTTTAACCTAATGTTGTTTTTTTAACAGCGTAGAAGCTCTTGTCCTGCATCTCACCTGATGGTAAGTCGGTTGTCTTCTAAAGTGAAGGCACGTGAGCGTATTCGTAAGAAGTTGGCAGAAACATCACAGCGCTGATTTGCTGGATTCGTTTTCTCCTCTACTGATCGTTATTTCTCCTGACAAAGTTTATTCTGTTTTTATTTTATAGTTATTTTCGAATTATCAATCCCTTATGTTGCACCTGCCGCCATGTTTGTCTCTGCATCACTCTAAGATTGACTGGTAGAAAATGCTTCGGGCATTAAGTCCGCCTTTGTATGGTATTTTAACTTGTGCAAAAAGTTTTAATAAATGAATAATCAGGCTGAACATGGAACTGAGCTTCACCCGGAATCATCAATCACAGTGGACAAAAAAAAAGCCAAATGATGAAGCCAAAAAAAGTCTTATGAGAATTACTTTTTGATTTATTTTGCATTTAAAATCAACAAAAATTATACAAACAAAAGCGTAATCAAATTGTAAAAATCCCAATTACCTACTACACAAACTAAAATCAAATTAACCATGTAAAACAATAACAGGACAGATGCGAATCATACACGCGTCCAAGGAACAATCCGCAGGGGGACAGTCTATACATCCCTTAATAAAGGCCCTATTGTCCTCCCCCTGTATTTATTTCAGAGATAGATAATCTTTTATTATACCTAGTCACAATTTATGGTCTGACGTCGAATTTCATTTGTCATTGACAAGCATTGTGAGCGATTCTTTTGTGTTCTCGATTCTCGTAAGGTAATCGATAGTCGACTGTTTTGTCGAGAGAATCGATTTGCTAGTTTCGTAATTTTTGTGTTAGTTTGTAGGTGGTGTAGACCGTGCCTAATGGGTTGATGTCATCGGTGCTTAGGTGTTTTTGAAGTGTGAAATTAGTTGATAACGTAAATTCAATTTTGGTGTAAATGACTTTGTAAAATGAACGGAGGATTTAAATTGGCGACGAAAAGTAAAATTGCGATGAATATTAGAGCATTTATTAAAAGTAACAATGGTTCATCTCCATTATTTTGAATATACAGGATGACAGGATGTCATTTTTTTCAAGTGAAAACTTCTTTAGGCGCGTTGGACATTTTAGAGATGGGACTAAACCATTGATTTCGCGACACTGTGATAACACCAGCTTTTGACCATTAAAAAGAGATCAATGCGTTGATTACCGCGGTGCGTGGAGTAAAAGACATCAACGCTTTGATTACCGCGGTTCCAATTTCTTTTTCAAGTTTTCACTTCTGTCGGCACTCCCGGAGTGTTTTTTTTTTATAGATAGGCCTTAAGGTTTTATTTAAAAGTATGGTTCCAAAATTTCCCTTTCTTTTGCTACTTTCGATAACTCACAATATTATTAAAACGTTATCCAAACGAATTAAAAATAGTACCTACACATAAACACCTTTATTTATAAAAAAAAAAACGTTGCTTAGCAGTGTTCATCCAAAAAGATGGCAACGTCGCCGCAATAGCCGTCAAATATTTACCTGTTTTGATTAATTTGGCAATATTACTGTATGAAAATAAGAAAAACGGTTAACTAGTGAACTAGAATATTAATAATTAATTGCAATCATAGCACAGAATTTGATGTTGTAATCATTGTTGGTGTAAAAAGGCATTTGGAATATTTCCAAATACTTTTTTACATCTAAAACTAAATATTCGGTGTTACGAAATTAATTATTACATTTCATAAACAATATTCTAGTTCACTAGTTAGCCATATTTCTTATTTCCATACAGTAATATTGTCAAATTAATCAAAACAGCGAAATATTTGGCAGCTATAGGCGACGTTGCCAACTTTCTGTATATCTATCTATTTTTCTCTTTGGCAATGGTGCCGATGTCGACAATTCTGCCAATGTCAGACGTGTTATGGGAAAACTTTCTGTATAAACGCTCTTAAAGTTAAGACACGATTAAATGTCAAAAAAAAAATGGCTAAGCAGTCACTAATCACTAACCATAACTTGAAGTAAAGTTTATAAATGAACACCAAATTTTTTTAAAACCGCGGCGTACATTGCTACACAATTGTACACACAACACGTATTCTTTATGTAGAACAACAACCGATTAATTCAAAATAAGACAACACAGTACCCAGGCGTGAAATCACACCCAATTGCCCAACACGAGTACCTTCCTACTTAAAAACCATAGGAAGTGTTTCTGCTTAATAGTTACCATCCGTTACCGTCATTTACCGACGATTACCGACTTTCACAGGTAGCTGTCAATGGTAATTTAACTTCGTTACCAAATCAACGATCCGTTTCTTGAGTATAAGTATACGTTCGTTTAATTCTTAGTTTTTACGACTCGAAAACGTTTTTATCGATAAAACCTGTTGTTTTCGATGTATCGGTACGGTATAGTTGAGGAGAAAAGTGGTTTGATTGATTAGTGTAATTTATATCTATTTATTTGTTTATTGAGGGTCTTCAAGAAATGTCGTTTAAGTTGTTTTTTTTTTTGGTATAAAGAGAATATGGTTGGATCAAGTTGAAGGTACGAATCGACATCAGCATAATCAGCCCTTAATCTTCCTACAGCTGGGACAAAAGCCTCCTCTGGGTGAGAGGAAGTGGGCGGTGATCTACCACGCGGGCCCAGTGCTGGTTGGTAGATGTCACATGTCTTCAAATTTTTGGTCCTTGGACGTGCTGGTTTCCTCACGATGTTTTCCTTCACCGTTTTGAGAGCAGTGGTGATCAAATAAATTAAACAAAATAAAGCGCCTGTCTGGGTTCAAATCTACAACTCGTAAGTCGCGGCCGTTACCACTGGGCCACCACTGCTATTAGAAAAAAAATGCGTTTACAATTATTCATTCCTTTTCGTTTTGTTTACTTACCTACATACAGAGTGTTTTGACGAGTAGAGTTGTCAGCACAGCACGGATAGTCATATATGAAGATCACCAAATCATGGACACCCTTGACATCCAAACACACACACACGGGTCTTAATCATAACTGGCGAAATGTCGGTGTTAGGTACAACTCTGCCTAACCCTTCGGGGGATACAAGCGTGATACTATAATTTGTTTTTACCAAACCACAACTAAAAATGTTAGTTATTCACTAACTTTTCTACTCGCCGGTACGTTTTTACGATATTAAACGCAATAATTGATTTCGCAATCAGTCCTGAGTTATGCACTTATTGTGTTCTGCATAATCAATTTATTTAATTGACAGCCAATAGCCTATAGCCTACTTTTATGAGTTTTTACTACACCAACTATAGAAAAGTTTGCCGTAATAAGAAAACTTGTTTTTTAATTATTTTTACGGTTTTTTTAAAGTGTGAAGTATGGAAGTATTTTGAATTTTGTAGAGCTTAAAGGTTGTAAAGCTTTTTAGTTTTGCTTTGGCAACGCCTCAGCCCAAATTGAAACCAAGTTTGGCACAAAATCTGTTGCTTCAATGTTGATAAAATTGGTGTCTATTTTATAAACTTTATATTTAATTTTTACACACGTACACAACACAACATCACGCCTTGTTTACCCGGAGGGTTAGGCAGAGGTGCACCTATGGTACACCCACATTTCCCTAGTTGTTGAAGTACCATGTAATAGGGGGCGAGCCCATTGCCATCAACCGGGCACAAATCCAGACTCCGGGCTGCTACTGAGCAATTCCTGACGGAAAACCCAATAAAACTTACGTTATCTGTACTAGCATTTTTATCAGATTCCTTGCATCTTGTCTGTTTCCAGATATCTTTGTGAAATAGAAATAGTATTTATTTGCATAACATGGTATATAAAGTTGTTTTAAAAAGACACTATAGAGCATACACGTTTTGCTTGTATCATAGCATGCAAATATTAAGCATTACAAATGTTTCCCGTCAGTAAATTCTTTTAAGGTGTAAAAAATTATTAGAGTTTAACCATTTATATAGTATTTTTTTTAACAATATAAGATCGAAAGTTTTTAAATCATTTGGAATATTATTATAATAAATTAAATAAATTTGCTTTATTTCGGACACACAATTATCCATATGGTGTTAGTAACATACAAAAAACAACTTATTGCCTAGTGTTAGTAACAATCAATCTCCGCACAAACTGCTGTACAATCGTAGAGCCAGAGCTCTCGGCTACAGTTTTCAGGATGCTGTTTTGACTGCCCCTCACTCTCCTCAGAAGCGACGCAGTTTTTTTGCGTACAATAGCATAGAAGCCGTCGGTGCGGGCTTGCGCAAACATATTCGACGCGCTACAGTATCGAGGTAGCCTCAACAACATCCTGAAAGCATTGTTATATTGGACGCGCAGGGCATCCAGCGATCTCTTAGTATAATTGACCCATAGATTGCCCGTGTACAAGCTTTGGCAGTAAGCCTTAAAAAGTGTTACTTTAACTTGGTCTGTACACCGCGCAAATCTACGGGACAACATATTACTCCGGACCGCTAGAGCCCTGCGCTCCCTCTCAATGTCTACATCGTCCCTGAGGTCAGCGGCAAGACAATGCCCTAGGTATTTAAAAGTTGACACCCTATTAATTGGTGACCCGTTAATAAGCAACTCGGGTCCCTCTCCACGGCGTTTGCCGCTTACCAATACTGGAACAGCCCACATATTTCCGCGGGTATACCCCTGTCTCCCATCTTTCTCCAGAGCACATCGTAAGAAACGAGATCAAAGGCCTTGGAGAGATCAAGGAAACAGGCGTACACCGGCGTACTACGATTTTTATAATATTGAGCGGTATGCTTGAGACTTAAAATAGCACTTTCAATTGATAGTCCGGGGCGAAACCCGAACTGTGCATCATGAAGAAAAATATAATTACTTAAACAAGAATCAAGCATACCGTCCAACACCTTGGCTATTATAGTCGCAAGAGAAATGGGACGATAATTACCTCTATCCGAGATGTCCCCTGTCCTGTTCTTCACAATGGGAACTACGATGGTCTTCATTAGATTAGCAGGTAGGTACGCGTGACTAATACACATTGTGAAAAACATAGACAAGACTCTCGGCAAATGTACACCTGCGTGCCTCAGGTGCTCAATGCTGAGCCCATCATGCCCTGGAGATTTGCCTCGTTTCATGTTTTTAATGATTGCAAGTACCTGCTTGCTCGAGAAACGTATCAGAGGTTTCGCGCCAGGACTGATGGGCTCACAATCATTCACCAAGGTTGAGGGACCCAGAGGAGACTGAACTTTGAAATGGTCCCTGAACTCATTAGCAATTTCCTTCTTATCACTTATCCCTTCCACACACGCAGAGAGGCCAGGTTTCGCATTCAATTATATTTAATTACGCATTCAAATTTCGCATTCAATTTAATTATATTTACGAACACACATGCCTAAACAGGTTTTATTATGAAGATTCACAGCATCCGTTTTTTTGGCCGCACGGTTTTTACTCAATATTTTAACGATTATTCTGCTTTAAGTAAGTAATGGACATTGTCCTTTCAGTTTAGGTATGACGATTTCTTTCAGAAACTTTTACCTTTCATAGCTTGTTATGCTTTTAAGGCTCTTGCAGAAAGGCGCTAGGCGACTGGTGGAACAATTTCTATGAAAACGTCACAGAAATTGATCTACCAGCGTCGCGTCGTGCCTGTCTGCCAGAGCCTTTAGGAGTGTCCTCGTGAACTACAGGATCTGATTTTTTGTATGGCTTTTTCTTCTGTTAATAGACTGGTACCAAAATTGTCTTCGTAATGAGTTCTTCCTCACAAAACTCAAACTCAAAGCATTTATTTCAATTAAACCATTTACAGGCACTTTTGCATTGTTAAAGAGTCTGTCAGTTAGTCAGAAAGTTGAAGCTAATTGCCCATTCCAAAACGTAGATCTCCATGGAGAAGAACGGGCAAGAAACTCCAAGGACACTCTTTTAAATATACATATTACAAAATCCTGGGTACATTATTCTTGTGGCTTCTATATGTGAGAACAATGTAAGATTAAAAATAAGCCCTGGCAGATACGAGATGACCAGACTCAACTGAGCGCGCCCGTTCACGAACATGACGCGTGGATCAGCACCATCCAGCTCAATCATTTATTTTGTAGGGAACCGAATGATCCAACACACTCGCCACCATCAGCGAGACATTTAAGGCGACGATAACATACTTTTAATGATTTTATACTGAAGATGACGTCTAAAAAAGTAGTATTAATGATTTGGAAAAAAAAATTGGCATGTTAAATTAGAGTATTTTCTTAATATTCAAATAATAATATTTTTTTAAAATACTTTTTATTTTATGTATAATAAATAAATAATGCGTTTAATTTGGGACAGCGCTTCTTGTTGAGCGAGTCCTATTACTGGCTGGACGTACGACGCGTTGCGTGAGCTCAGTACAGAACACGCAAGCTAACCACTCAAGGTCACTGTCATATATCTGCGTCTTAAGTGAGCATGACATACTCGCAACTGCCATGTCTCTCAAGTCAACAGACATTTTAAATTAAATACAAGTCCTTATTAAACTTAGTTCGAACTCTATGATATTATAACATTGTATGAATAGATAAAAATACCAAAATTAGAGCGTTCTCGTTAGAGACATGTGTCGCACAATTTGTATGAAAAATACAAAATTGTCTGACTACTTTTGTGTTATTTTGGTACGTGACGTGATATTCTAAGTTTGTTTGTAAAACTTACATAATTGGGCGAAAACTTATTGAAGAAAATTGTGTGCGTATGAGAAATTTCATAACTCAGGTATTTTTATTATTTTTACTGTAGGTTGCCGGTGTAAAGTGTCGTGCAGACCGGCGCGACGCGATTCTAACAAAACAATTTCTAAGAAAACTTCATGGTAGAACAATTACCGGTGTCGCTTCGCGCGATAATTCGCGCACGTCTGCATGGGCCTTTCAAGCAGCCCATGAAATCACTGCCCTAAAATAAATACAATTGAAATGTCTGTTTGCGATGTCAAAATTTAACTAAATGCATATGAAAGTTTCTATATATAGTTTTTATAACAAAAGAACAATATTTTTTATCAGTCTATTTTTTCCGGCTAATCTCCGAAACGGCTGGACCGTTACGGGACTTTCACTGGCAGATAGCTGATTTTGTTGTTAGGCTACTTTTATTTTAGAAAAATAATTAGGGTCTACACGCGCGAAGTCGCCGGGAGCAGCTAGTGTGCCCTAAAACGTTTAATTACACCACACTTTTCTAACGACCTTACAATAAGAATAGGTACAAACCACACTTCATTTTCACGTCGTTTCAAAACAATCTAAAATTTCTAAATCAATCCAAGTCAACAATGGGCCTTTAATCAACTATTGTTAATAGCTATTTATTGCTCATTAAAGGGTCTTATGAAGTATGGACCATTCGCGGGGCCCATAAATACGGGCAACGATAGGCAATTAGACCGAAACGCTTTGCTATGGCCATATTGCCTGCCTAAGTGTTGGTGCGGGAATTGTTTCCCCATAGCTAGGGTTACCTATCATTTTGAAATTTGAAAAGTCCTGATAAAAAGCCAGATTTGGGTCATTTAAAAAAAATTGCCTCTAGGTCGATAAGTCTGCCTAAGAGCAGCTCGTGGGTAAGTAATAACAGCCACACGGTTCGATCCATCAGGTGAAGCTACGCTTGCCGGGGTTGGTCCGTGGATGGGTGACCATCTTTACATACCGAGACTCATCCGTGCCTCTGAAAGCACTTTAAACCGTTGGTCCCAGCTGTCATTCGTGAATCTTTGACAGTCCCTACGGGTCGTCAGAAGCCCGAAAGTCTGACAACCACTCTTACCAATGGGTATCATATTACCCAGTTACTGGGTTGGAAGCCGACCACATAGTTGGGAAAAAACTAGGCAGATTGATTGATCGATAAGTCTGCCTAAATTAACTAAGCAAAGTCTGGACGGTAGGCCAAAAAGCCGGAAATATCCGGACAAATTCAGACAGCTGATTGCCTCGTTGGTCTAGTGGTCGCAAGCGCGTTATTGGGTTTGTCCACTATGAATTTCTCAGTAGCAGAGTCTGGGATTTGTGCTCGGTTGATGGCAATAGGCTCGCCTACCATTACATAGGCCTTGAACATAACCGGCGAATGTAAGTTTTCTATAGGTACACCTCTGCTAACCCTTCGGGGAAGTATAAGCGTGATGATATAAATCTTTACAGATGGCAACCCTATCCACAAGCATTTTGTAATGTTAAAATCGTTTTATAGTCTTAGAAGCTGTAACTAGTTGGTTGTTTAGAAATATGCAACCTTTCTAAGTTTAATGGTTAAATGCTAGGTTTAATATCGGAGCAAAGGTAACATAAACCTTAGGCGTGAGAGCTACATAGTTAGTTTTTGGCATACCTATACTCCCTAGAGTGGAGTTGGTGAAGATAAATAATGACTTCGATCATTTGAAGCTAGTATCGGAATTTCAAATATTTTAGAAATATCTTGAATACATATTGCTCTTAAATGAGTGTTTAGTCCATTTTCAAGTTTTTTTTTTTACGAAATTAAAGAAAAAAAAGCGATTTTTTTTTTAAATTAAAAAGCGGCTTTTGTCTTTTTAAACTCCCAGCTGCAAATATTCATAATGTCTCAATTCTACACATGGCATGCCTCATCAGGATTGGAATTTCTAAAGAAAAAAATGATTATGACTTAGATAATTTTAAGCTAGTGTTGGGATTTTAATTACTTAACTAATTATCATGATTAAATATTGAATAATAAAAAGTAAATAATTATTTAATACAGAGAATACTCCATATTATAGGGACCATAATCATAATATAAAAATAACACTTAAAATTGTCTAAGGGGCCTCTGCGAGTTGACTTCGGCCCCTCGTACGCCTTCCAAGGGTCTGGGACGCCAGGGTCCCGCAATACGTCAATGACGATAATATTGCTCCCGAAAGAGTTCTTAGTATATTTTCAAAAAGAGTTCTTAGTCTATTTCAAAAACTTTTCTTGCCTATTTAAACTAACAGCTGCAGACATCCAAAATATCTCAATTTTACACATACGTTACATTAATAATATTTAGCTCAAACATTCAGTCTAATACAAGCCTGAAAACGAAACCTCCATTGTTTTAATATCACCAAATGCACTATTGACTCCAACTATCGGAAATCCGCAGTAAACAGCATTCTAACACAAACGGCTTAAATCGCTAGTACTTATAGTTAGGAATGAACGTATAGTACCTAACTCTTTTATAATATTATCTTCATCAATTATTACAGTCGTACGGGTCGATCGATCAGGTTAAGCTACGCTTGCCGCGATCAGTCCGTAGGTGGGTGACCATCTTAACATACCGAGATCCCTCTGTGTCTTGGAAAGCACGTTAAGCCGTTGATCCTGGCTGTCATTTGTAGATTTTTAGCAGTCTTACGGGTAGTCCGAAGGTCTGATATCCAGTCTTGCCCAGTAACTGAGTTGTGGAGATCAGATAGGCTGTCGCTTCATGTCAATTTGCCTTGCCTTTTCCCAACTATGTTGGGGTCGGCTTCCAGTCTAACTGGATGCAGCTCAATACCAGTATTTTACATGGAGCGACTGCCTATCTGACCTCCACAACCCAGTAATGAGGTAATACGATAACCCTTGGTAAGACTGGTTGTCAGACTTTCGGGCTTCTGAGGACCCGTAACGACTGCCAAAGATCTACGAATGACAGCCGGGACCAACGGCTTAACGTGACGTAACGTTTCCGAGACACGGAGGAGTCTCAGTATGTAGAAATGTTCACCCATTCACAGAACAACCCCGGCAAGCGTACCTTAAACTGATGGATCGACCCGTGCGTCTGTGAGTACTTAGCCACAAGCTCCTCCTCCTTCGCAATCGCTCCATGTCAATTACTAATATTCTACTGCATCCGGTGTGACTGGAAGCCGATCCCAAATATAGATAGTACCATTCACGAAGAGGCGCCCCACTTACATACATACATAAACTCATGCCTTCTTCCCATGGGGGTAGGCAGAAACTACAGAACGCCACCTGCTACGATCCTTACATACTCCTTTTGCCTCGTTTACGTTCATACATCTGGTCATACACTCCCGCCGATTGCGAGTACTACGCACTTGGCCTTTCTGAAGAACATCACCAATAAGGTCAGTATATGTCCTTCTAGGGCGTCCCCGACCGGCCTTTCCTTTCGCCCCACTTCTTCTTCCTAAACGCAATTACTGTTATGTAAGCTGTACTGTAAGTAATTAGGAAGAAGTCTAAGGCGTATCTTCGTGGATGGCACTACCTATAGTTGAGAAAAGGCTAGGGAAATGATCAGTCGAGGCTTTAAGAGGATCATTGACTCCTCTCGCTGACTGTACCGATTCATTACGACAAATACCATTGAAATTGTTTGAATTTCTCCAACGTTTCGATATAGGCTCCATGTTTGATTATGCGCACCTAATTGATTTTCAGTCCGATTGTTTTGCGTTTAATTACGTTTATTGAAAAGGATTTTCGTTAAAGCTAATACCTACATGTTTTGATTAGATGGTTTGGCAATTGGCAATGGTTTTGATAGTTTTTTGTTTAGATGTCCAGACTACCAAATGATATTTGAATTGAATATTGAAAACACTATAGGCCACAAAATATCTCACAATATGCACACACACACACCTATACACACAAACACATCACACACACATCTATAAATCAACGATGACTATAGTTACAAAAAGAAAACATAAAGGCTCTTTCAAACAGGCGCGACACGCGACGCGACACAAAGACACCGCTCGTCGCGCGACGAGCGGTGTCTTTGTGTCGCGTCGCGTGTCGCGCCTGTTTGAAAGAGCCTTAAATGTGGTTTGCAGGAATTGAACCCAAGGTCTATAGCGGCAAATCCAATCAATATCTCAGCCGCTGCTCTTTCTGCACTGGGTAGATAAATAAAGCTACCGTTACGGTCTTCAAGTTCAAAAGCCAAGCGAAAGACAAAAACTGCACACACACACACACACACACACCGTGTCATTGTTATAGCAATATTTCATAACATTATCGCTAATGTAAGCCGCCTGGGTTCGTTTGCCCTCCTTCGCTTCCTAGCATTGTGTAGACGCCACACTCCACTGCCTTTGCTCCTATAAGCTTTTGCGTTACTTGTAGGGCTGGTCCGAGAGAAAAACTTTTTTCTTTTATAATCACTTTGAATTAGAATTTTCAAAAAAAAAAAAAAAATTATGTACGCTTTATATTGCGTTTGTGATTACTCGATCATATTTTTTTTTTTTGCTTGCCTGTATGTATATCACCTAAGTTTTTTTTTTTTCTTATGAAAAAACGAAGGAAAAAGTTATTTTTTACAAAGTAATGCACTCTTCATGTTGTATTGTTTCAAGATGTTCTTGATTGTAATTCATAAAGAAGTTTAATCAAATATCTAGTTTATTACCAGGCTTCCATTTTTGTCTATAATTGTTTTTGTACCAGCCATCAGGCATGTCATGTCTAATTATACAGTCAAGAGAACTTCGTTATTGCAATTAATTTAGCATCTTCATTGCTCTTTTATTTACTTCTTAGATACGCTTCTATAATTTCCTTTCAATTACTATAAAAAAATTCAAACTAGACATTACTGATCATCAGTACCTTGAAAAAACAGACTAACGGTACAATTCCAAACGCGGCAACTGTAGGCGATGACGTGTCATCGCAACACGACGGGATTCTATGTGAAGGCGACGTGTTGCTAGCTACAGAAGATATTTCATAGAAGGTCATAGAAAACAGTCATGTCGCGGCGACACGTCGCAGTTGCCGCCTGCGGTCGGCTACGGAATTGTACCATTATCATGTACCTATCACAAATACAGAGACCGAAAAAACGGGAATTACCAAACACAAAAACACATCTAGCGCACAGAAAAAAAAAGTGACAGCCCTACGTACACGTATGTTGTTTCACACATAAATCCAGGGCTACCACGCGGGTCGGCAAAGGTGTTTGATTTAGTACGCCGCGAGAATAATATTGCATTCCCTTGTTCTACCTGTATTCTGCTTACATATGATTTATAAAAACGTTTTTTGGGTGTGAATGTATGCCGTAAATATGATTTTCGGGCTAGACTTTTCCCGAGTTTATGTGCCCTGTATATTAGGGTGCGGTGCCTGAAATGTTGGGTCGGGGATCGGAGAGTTGGGCCGTGTTTAACATAACTTAGCGTTACGAAAAGGGACAGGGTGAGGTGAGAGATAGGTAGTCTTACAGTGCTTTAAATTGATGACATAATTAGGATGCCTGGGTAAATTACAGTCGGCGATGGACTGAGAATGTAATGAATGGTCAACGTCCTTAAGTATTGACATCAGTAGAAAGCTTTTATGTCTTGTGGGTAATACAGAGGGTCTACCAGGTGGTAAGTGGTTTTTCCTTGCCAATGTTCTGACGCTTTTATGTTGCCGATCTTAAGAGCGTTTTTACTGAAAGGGGGCAACGTCGCAAATAGCTGTCAAATATTTCGCTGTTCTGATTAATTTGGCAATATTACTGTATGGAAATATGAAATATGGCTAACTAGTGAACTAGAATATTAATAATGAATTGCAATTATAACACTGAATTTGATGTTGTAACCGTTTTAGGTGTAAAAAAGGCATTTGGAAAGTTTCCAAATATTTTTTGTGCATCTATAACTAAATATTCGGTGTTACGATATGAATTATTGCATTTCATAATCATTATTTTTTTTACTTCACTAGTTAGCCATATTTCTTATTTCCATACAGTAATATTGCTAAATTAATCAAAACAGCAATAATACAGCAGTAATATTTGACAGCTATTTGCGACGTTGTCCACTTTCAGTATAAACGCTCTTAAGTGAAGATGAAAAATTATAAAAATTAATTCAGGTAATACGCAGTTAACTTAGTAATATAACTATCGTTTAATAATAATCGTTTTTGTTTCGTTTCGTCGTCATTACGGGTAACTAAATATCTAAGAACAAGTCTTACTAAAATGCTGCAATATTTATGTCAACTATTCATGTCGTGTGTCTAGTCTCTAGTTAGTGTACAGTGATGAATACTCTAGTCAACTCTAGTGACTAGTGTATTCATTCTAAGTCTTAATGTCCTAGTTTGTTTCGACAACTAGCAGACACAGTCTTAGACCCCTCAGACTCTTCAGCAATAATTGGAGAACATTGCCAAATCTAATACACTTGGCAAGAGCGAATGCTGATTGCATTATGAAGTTTCTGATCACAGGTGGACGGACTTCCCTTTTGTATTCCCTCAGGCTTTTGATGGGGAATACGTCCTCTTTGGAAAATAAAATGGTAAAATAGAATGATAGATTCGTCTTTGGGTAGTGAAAATTCGTCACAAAATTGTAGTGTTGATTGGTGTATGTTGGGTTTATAAGTAGATGGTTTTTCTACGTCGAATTTTTTCATCTTCATGTTGTTGTCGGATCGTAGCAGGTGCCGTTCTGTAGTTTCTGCCTTCCTCTATGGGAAGATAGAGTGAGTTGATTTATACTTATGAATGTTCTGAATATTCAAAAAAAATGTGTTCTGATAGTCTTGTCACGAAAAGAGGCCTGTTGTGGCTGGGATAGCGGTGTGTAGATGACTTCATTAATTACTTTTTGCCACAGATGAATACAGATGGTTCACTCCGCAAAATTATTTAAATGAAAAGCGACTCTTGCTACGACACAATAAACTGCTATTCAGGTCGCACAGCGCTGATTACCTACAGTTATATTCACATAGAAGATGCCTCTTTTTCTATCGCGTTACTCGTTTATCTTCTGACTCACTGAATTGGCCCGACAAGACGAACCCACCCATTTGATACCTAAAATGCAAAATCTGTATTCATCTGTGATTTTACTAAAGTATAACTGTACCTTATGATGAGTCAAGGCAAAGCCCTACCTTTATTTCAATCAACCAAAACAAACATTCACACCCACGAGAAAATCAACACTCATTGCAAATTCCCGCTCATAACACCTCCGTGACTTCATTAACATTACGAAATCCGATATCATTCATCACTAATACAATGGGTGGTCCATAACAACATTGTTTTTAATTACGAAACGACTAATCATTCTTCGTAACACTGAATCAGTAAGATCGTGTTCAAAGAAATGGTAAAAATCACCATTTTACACATACACGTGGCGAAATCTGGAACTACATTTGAAATTGTACTGAGTTTTGACAGTTGACGTTGATAGTGGCGCCACCCTGTTGTGTCAAGTTATTATGGTCGGTCCAGTAATTCGGTGTTCCATTTCAAGCTGAGTATGAGAATTCGTTTCGTGGTGTCAGCAAATAAGTGTTTTATTGCGTTTCTTGAAATTTATAAAGCTTACCTGACACTTTAGAAAAATTGAAATTAAGCTGTATTTTTCTCTTCGTGTGGTTAGTGATTAACCTGGTGTCAGAGTTTTAAAGCCGCCCATGGGCCTCTGACCTTGCTTCACATGCCGTCGAGAAATATCTCTCAGGCATGTAGGTTTCCTCACGATGTTTTCCTTCACAGTTTTTAACGCAAGTGATAATTATACAATACGCACATGAATCCGAAAAGTTAGAGGTGCGCGCCTTGGGTTCGAACTCGAGAACTATGACTTGGCAGTCCGACGGTCACACCACTAGGCTATCAAGACGACGATAAATGACTTTTGATGATTTTATACTGAAGATCACGTCTAAACGAGTAGTGTTTATGATTTGGAAAAAATATATGTTAAATAAGAGCATTTTCTAAATAACCTAATATAGGTATATTTTAGATTATGTTTATATACATAGTTAAATTAATTTCTAAAGTTATGTCTAACGCGGATAAAAAACTGAGAATAGCGCAAAATCTATCAAGCGTATTTTTCTGAAACCTTCACCATTTAAAGATAATTTACTTATTGATCTTTTAGTATACGTGTTTTATTAAAATACCTTTTATTTGATGAATAATAAATTAATAATGGGTCTAATTTGGGACAGCGCTCCTTGATGGGCGAGTCCTATTACTGGCTGGACGTACGACGCGTTGCGTGAGCTCAGTACAGAACACGCAAGGTCACTCTCATATATGTGCGTCTTAAGCTGTGATTGGTATCTTTTGTCTGACCAACTTAAAGTCGTCTGTACTAAAAGTTGAGATAAGTAGTATTGGTTATGGAAAAGCACCAGCAGAGATGGGAAAGCAGACCATAGGCTAAGTTATTGACAGGATAATCGAAAAGAATTATGAATAACTATCATTAAGGCATTACTCTTCATTTCCATAGAGATAAATTATACCATAAAGAGAGAAGCCTTTACCAAACAATAGTAGTTACGAGTTTAAGAATTATCGGAGTTAACCTCATATAACGTTAAAATTTACTACACATATAAATTTTAATAATGATATTCTCTTACTTGATTTATGTGGTGGGCTCCCCGCCTATAAGTCGCTACTACACGACATACTTTAAAGCAGACTCTTAGACTATTACCTACTTGAACCTCATTTTAGTTGAATTATTACTTCCTGTACTAATCATGGTTTGTGAATCCATGTGTTTTGGAAAAGAAAGAGTGTGATTCATGTTTAAACTTGCTTTTTAAATATCTGTAACAGCTGTTTATCAAGGCAAGGGTTTCTCATTACTACAGGATTCTCATGTTTTAGTTAATGGGGAAAACGAATAAACTATAATACCCTTCTTGAGTGGCGATACGATAGTCCGCGCGCGACTGCTAATCACCGCCCGAGGTTTGAGAGCGGTGAGACGGGGGACGAAGGCCAAGCTAACTCAGTCTGCCAATTTTGTCAACGGCCCCCTCCCTCTTCTCACCGCTCACACACCTCAGGCTGACTAGCAGTGACTAGCAGTCGCGCGCAGACTATAAAATTAACGTCCTGTCCAGTCAGCCCGGCTGACACCTTGCTTACTGGCAAATCATTTTACGACGGTATAAGCTATTCTCATTATAGTTGATGGCCGATTTGAGAGAAAGAAGTGGTCAATCTGGTCTCCATAATAATGAAGTCTTTTAAGGGGGATGCGCTAAGGTACCCCGCGAAATTCAAATTTTCTTTCGTATTTTTGCAACTTGCATGTCAGTGATTCAAAATATAATTCATGACAATAACAGAGGGCTATTTATAGAATTAGAATCATCAATACAACTCTCTCAGTTAGAATTGAAATCAATTTGTCATGATTTCACGAATTAGTCATTCAATAGGGTGGGTTTATTTGAACGTAGAGAGTTGTATAGATGACTTTCATTATTATAATTCTGTAACTACATACAGGAGAACATTTGGTTTTAGCTGTAAATAATTGAGAAACATGCCCAATAGATAAGATATACTTCTACTTTATAAGGGTAAAAAGGAGCAATAATACCTTACACGACAAAATCCAAAATGGCGGCAACGAATTAGCTGATCCGTCACGAACACATAAATTAAAATCATACAAACATAATCCTTACTTTAACGAACGGATTAACAAAATAATAATATTTGCAAAGCATTCATGAAAATAACAGGAGCCTGGAAATAATAATAATTTATTATATTTTAGTAAATAGTCGTATATAGAGGGGATTATGGCTCAATAATCACAGCTGCACGGGTCGATCGAAAGTTAAGCTACGCTTGCCGCGGTCAGTTCCTCGATGGGTGACCATTCATTACATATCGAGACCCCTTTGTGCCTCGGCGTTGGTCCGGCTGTCATTCGTAGGTGTTTGACAGTCGGTACATATTGTCGGAAGCCCAAAAGTCTGACAACCAGTCTTACCAGGGGGTATCGTGTTACCCAGTTAGTGAGTTCTGGAGGTCAGATAGGCAGTCGCTCCATGTAAAAGACTGGTATTCAGCTGCATTCGGTTAGACTGGAAGCTGACCCCAACATAGTTGGAAAATGGCTAGGCAGATTGATGATCTTACTAAATAGCCGTTATATAAACTAATGAATGCTATCAGAAACATATTTCTATAAAACTTGATGTTAGGGACATAATATAAATGCATTTGCGTTGATTCAATAACGAGTTAATTAATATTTTGAAAGATGTGTTCATGTTGAAATTAACGCTGGTTTGAATTTATAAAACGACGTTCATCAGTGACCTGAATCTCGCTTTGTGTTTCATTTCGATTTAGCCGCAGATTTATGGTTACTGAAAACCTAGGTTCCTCATCATCACCATTATCAGCCTACAACAGTCCACTGCTGGACATAGGCTTCTCCAATTGCACGCCATTCAGCTAGATTCCTGGTAACTCTCATCCAGCTGCTTCCAGCCACCCTGCGAAGATCGTTGCTCCACCTAGCCTGAGGGCGTCCTATCTTACGTTTGCCGATTCGCGGTCTCCACTCAAGAACACGTGTACCCCAACGGTCACCGGTCTACGGCTGATGTGGCCGGCCCACTGCCACTTCAGCTTGCTTATTCTTTGAGCTAGGTTACTATTTGGTGGAAAAAGGACAACAGGTTAGAAATTAAGAGGTACTCTGTGTGGTCTTTGCTTGTCCACTGGAGCGGAGAAGAGAGGAGAGGAGCGGAGCTGTCTCAACCAAAAGGGTGCGTGTCCTCTGAAGCGGAGATAAGCGGGGTTGAGCAGAGACCTACAGGAATCGACCAATCACAATGGTTGAAATTCCTTATCGCGTCTCTCGTCTCGTCTGTCATTGAACGATTCCTGCACGTCTCCGCTCAGCTCCGCTCGTCTTCGCTTCAATGGGAAGGAAAACGCACCCGGTTAATATTCTTCGCTCCAGTGGACAGGCAGACTAAGAATTTGACGGTATCAACCTTAACCTCTGCTCTATCAAAGCCGGAGATAACTCATAAGGTTTCAACAGAAAAAACATTACCCTCCTTCTGGGGCAGTCGGGTAAAAAGGCACCTATCACCTACATACCCGGTCTAAAATCAAAATGACTTACAACAAAAATACGAAATAATGCATACCTTCCTGCATGCTTTCCTTCACAATCCCTTTCCGTTCATTGTGAGGTTGACAACTTTTAAACAACAAAATCAACTGCATGTACCACATCAAGTTTATCCATAAAAAAACCTATCAAATACCCATAAAAAACATAAACAAAAGGGAAATAAACAAAGGTGCTGTCGATCGGCGCGTCTAAAATATCCGACTACCCTCAGCTGTCGATCTTTGTTAATTAAATTTCATACTTTGTTAGCGTTCGGGAAGTGGCGATTTACCTGTGAATTAATTTCGGATCAGCCTCGGCGTGTTACGCGTCAGGAACAACCCTAGCTTGTCTTTTGTAGGGCTGTCGCGAAATAGTTGCGAAAATTGCTGGTCATCTAAATTGGGCAACATTATATTTTTTTATGGCACCCGCGGGTAGTGTGGCCTATTGTTTTTCTAGGGGCAGAAAATATTATTCGTTTCTATGAAATTTTTATAGAACTTTTGACGTAGGGAAATGTATGGTAATTATGTGATAGAGGGTGCAGATGTTATATGGTTCAATCAACTAGTTAAATATTTGAAAATCAAAGCTTTGTGGTATCTAGTTTGACGTTTCTATTGACAGAGACACAAATTGATAATGTTTAATTAACTTAATTGCATTATGTAAGATATTCTATGTTAACGGATTCCACGATGAAGAAGTAGATACATATGTAGACGTCCTTTACTCTACACATTGTGGCTTCCGCAGACAGGCGCGTCGCAACATTGGTGAAACAATTTTTATGAAAATTCACGGAAATTGTTCTACCGATGTCGCTTCGCGCCTTTCTGCAGAAACCTTTAATCCGGTATTTTTTTAAATACATAGGTATCTACCAATTACCTATCCTGGGGCTCTGTCTTACATAGGTTCGTAGCATAATGTTGCGCGATAGCCGATTTGCGTGGATGTGACGCATACTTCCCACAACCTTTTCTCATTTTTGTATTTTAAACTTTTTTTGCGTCATGTTTCCCGCAAATAAACGTTGTCTTTTTCTCTTTTTTTCTTTCTATCCAAACGACAATTTTTTTTTTTTTTATAAATGCGAAAACTTTAACGATCTTTACTTGACCAAATAGACATGTTAAAAACGACAAAGATTACACATCACTACAAAATTTAAACGCCACATAAAAACATAACCAAATTAAGCTTATCATTTTAAAACTACTTCAGGCAATTAGCGAACACTACTTAATCGAATCGAATTAATTAATTTTTTAATTGCACAGCCCTGTAACGTTCTCTACGAGTCCCTAGGGCTGCCAACTTCCACAATTTGGTTGGTACAAGTTGTGTTGGTGTCCAGCGACTAACGTATTTAGTATTTACTGTTGCGAAATATTAATCTGCTTGGTAACGAACTGGCGATAGTTTGGCGGACAGGCGACATAGATTATGAGTGCACAAAATTGTTGAGATGCGACATGTCTGTTACCTGGTTAAGTTCTTGTAATTAAGTACATACTTGGGTAAGTTGAATTGAAGTCGGAAATTATATCTTTCTCATTTTTATATAACACTTGCAGTGCCCCGTGGTTTCACCCGCATAAGTCTTGATCCCGTAAGAGTATCGGGATAAAAAATATCATATGTCCTAACCCAGATCATGGTCTACCCATGTGCCGAATTTCATCCACATCCGCACAGCCGTTTTAGCGTTAAAGCGTAACAAACAAACTTACAAACAAAAAATCATATATTTTCTTTTTATAATAAATATTAGTTTAGATGTTATAATAAGTGAGCTACTTAAATATTCTAAGTTACGATTCCAATAATATGTGTTTATTAAGGATAAATTATTTCAATAATCCATCCAAAGGTTGTCTTGAAAATATCGCTTTTATCAACAAGACCGCCCATTGTGTCAGTCACCCTATGTAAAATTACTACATTTATATCTGTATTTTTTATGGTATACATACATAATAAAAATCTACATTAACTTTTATTTTATTAGGGAATATAATTAACTTAAAAACTATAAAAATTACGACTAAATTAAACAAATCTAGCCAGAATTATTCATGAAATAGAGTACAATAAAAGAACAATAAATTAACAGCAAATAAGCACTAAACTGAATAGAGATTTAATTAGTGTTCGTTGCCATAAAATCAAGTGTAAAATGCAAAATAAGCCATAAATGTATATTGATATTCGCACTGCAAAAGTGCGAAAATATTTTAGTGTTGTGCCAAGAGTTTGAATAAGGATATAGAGCTCGTGCACAGAATCACGAAGAAAGGACAAAGTTCTCAATAGAAAATTATCTTCAAAAATGTGCAAAATTACAATAGGTAGGTACCGTCCTTTAACAGTTATTTTACCTCTGGTAGCAGCAATCTAACTGCACCCTTACCAACCCGTAACAAGAATAAAGATCACTGTGAGTTTGACAGAATTGTCAGTGACAGCAACTCATCAGTAACCTTCAAAATTAGACATAAAATAACTGTGACTCTAAGAACTCCAAATTTATTCTGCGTAGGGAGTTGAGTAGACACTAAATTGCATTTTATTCTTTTATTTGCAAAACAATTAATAAGTAAAACCGTAATGGAAACAGTTTTAACGGTCTAAATGACAAACTATTGCTCAATATATATCTAAAATTCTATTAAAACAGAAAAAGAGGAATCAGTCTAAGTTGCAAATAATTTGAACATAAAAATCAAACGGTAGATCGATAATTTCTTCATGAAACTAATTTGCTCCGGATTACTCGTAATTTCACCACGGTATTTAGTAATTAATTGCTCTAAAACTTACCCTCGTTGCATACCTTGTCTAATTCTTTCTCGGGTGCAAATAAATATCTCAGTGTTGCCCTCTTACTCGCCTCACTAAATTAGTATTTTATTGCTCGCGCTCGTTTTCAAATTTTATTGCTCTTTGCCAAATAGAAACGAATAAATCTTGTAGCTTTGATTCCGCACAAATTGTTTATTAGTGCGTTGTAAATATAACTGGTTTTATTACTGTTTTGTTGCTAATGGTAGTTTCAAGTAATTCATGAGGCTTATAGTTAACCTCTCTAAAATCTTTATTTGTCATACGTTCGTCAATGGCCAGTGCTAATCAAAACAAAATAGATCATAAATTCTGGAGTATTCCTCGAAGCGCACCAACTTTGAAACGCACCAAATGAAGCGCACCAAAAGTATTCCTCGAAACGTACCACCGATGAAACATAGATCTTCTCTATGTTAAATTCTGTGTTGTCTAATACAGAACAGTAGCAAGCCGCCCCGGATAGGTTTGGTTTTGTTAGTCCATTCATACGGAAATAGAAAAACTTATTTTGTCGACTTAATAATACGAAGAAAATATTTTTTTACAAATCTATACTTTATTATTGGAGGCGCCGGCCCCCCATTAGTCACTCCACGCCCTCGGAGGGGAGGCGCGCCCCACTGGTTGGGAATCCCTGTTCTACGGGGTGTGTCGCGACGCGTTCTAGGTGTCTTAAGGATCCACATAGTGGTAATTTTTCTCACAGCTGATTGGGCGTGCGGCAGACGTGGCCAGTCCAGTCCCACTTCAACTTTGCGGCATTTTGAGCAACATCAGTAATCTGTGTTTTGGGAACGCGCATATGGTCTGTTAATTGAATTTTCTAGTAAACCAAAAAATATTCATAATAAAAGAAATACACAATTGTTAAAAGAACATTACTTTAGTAGGTATAGTCGACGTCATAATTGCCTTACCATTTTTTATAACAATTTCCAGCATATGCTGAAAGCTTCACTAAAGCTGAAAGCGTTCTTCTTCGTGTCACTGGCACGACTGTATATCAGGTCTTGTTGGCCGCAAACTTCGCCACTGCCACGGCGTCGTCGGTGGCAGCGCAGAGGCCAGTTTGGTTCTTTTGGAACACAGAGGGCAGGATAGAAGGTGGAGCATAGTTTGCAACATAGCTCCACACCCACACCCTACTGCCGTTCCGTTGACGTAGCCCTGTGGCGACATCTACAACGCTACATGCGAATTACGCATCATAGACATGACGTCACACAAATCCTGCATCGCGCAATTAGAGTTTACCGCGCGATCGACATTTAAATAACTTCCCCGACATCATTCGTTGGGTAGTTGCCCGCTAGACACGACACCCATCTGGTCGGAGTATCCCTGATCTCTGCTGAAAATATCCCAAACAAACTTTCTGGGACAATTTTCTCTAACATTAGAACCTCACTTTTCATTTGAATTATCTTTGCCCCAATGACATAGTTTGACTGCCTTGTTAGTCTCGTAGTCGCAAGCGCGACTGCTGAACGCAGGGTCCTGGGTTCGATTCAAGGGTCGGGCAAAGTGGTATTGGGTTTTTCTATTAGGAATTTCTTAGCAGCAGTCCGGAGTTTGGAAGTTGGCGGTATGATACCCCCCCGCCTCGGAAAGCACGTTAAGCTGCTGGTCCTGCGCCTGATCTCTCTCTCTGGTCGTATCCGATTGTCGTCCGATCGGACTAAGAGAGTGAGGAAAGAGAGAGTGCACCTGTGTCTGCGCACATACCTGTGCACTATACTATCTCCCGCGCCGAAGACTGGTCTCCGTTGATTGGCCGAAATAAGGTCGGGTATATTGCCCATATATACATTTAATACAGTTTCACAGCAAAAATCCATTTTACGCGCTGAAATTTACCCCGAACCACTCATCTATTACAGTGAGTGTAAACAGATGAAAATTTAACGCCTGAAGCCAACAATGTGAGTTAAATTTAATTGGATTGACACTAGAAACATAGTTTACGAAGTTTATATTGTTAACTGGGTTTTATACTACCAGTTTAAGTTGTTATACAAGCCTTTATTATACCGAGTGGTTTTAATTTCAGAAGCACAGGATTATTAGATTAAATACTTTAAGGTGGTTCCATAGTTGTAGCCCGCGATATTCAAATTTTCTTAAGTTTTTTTGCAATTTGCAGGTCAGTGTCAAGTTGTACCTTGATCAAAATATGATTCGCGTCTATAACAGATATGAATTTACAGAATTATAATCATTGGAATTGTTAATACATCTCTATAAGTTAGATTTGATCCATAAGAAGTTTTCCATAAGAAATTTGTTCCCATGGAACCTTAAACCATTAAGATAAGCATAATCAGCCCATAATTTTCCCACTGCTGGGACACATGCCTTCTCTCGGTGAGGGGGAGTGAGCCGTAACCCACCAAGCAGGCCCAGTGCGGTTTAGTACACACGGCTACACATCAACCTATACATTTCCAGTATAAGCTGACCTCGTATGGTACGGTAATCCTATACAATGCGAGATCACCATAAACTGGTAATGTATATAGCTTGATGTGTAGCCGTGTGTACAGTACATGTCATATGACCCCGAATTTTTCTCAAACCATTAATTAGTTCATTTTTCCATGTTTTCTGTATTCAAATATTAAAGTAGTCTGTTTTTTATTATAAATGACACTGGTCACGTTAGACATGCTAGTTTTCCAACCAACAAACTGTTAATAACAAATCCATCACAACTTAATTATACAATACTTATTTGTCAATTCCAAAATACGAGGCGGCTCAAAAATACCACTTAAAATATCTGCAGAACAATAAACTACTACTCACAATTTCCACCAAAATTAAGTACGTATAAAGAATGGCCTTTAAACTCTATAATTATAGTATTTACCATAAAAATTTGGCACGAAAACAATGGGAAATATGCTGCGGAACATCTTTTACACTTTCAACGAGTAAATTCCCATACGTTATCCATAAAAACGTCACAGCATAATAATTATAAGATGGATAATATTTTTTACGTTTGGCAACATTGCAATTGTCTGTCGAGAACTGTCAAGAAGTCGCAAATGGCGGCACGCGGCACCCGCAGTTGGTAAATCAACAGCTTGAGTACTGACGTTTCTGTACAAAACTCATTTGTTTTTAATATTTAACGTAGTGTTTGTGAATAGTTTTAATTTGGTTTAGATATAATTTTGTTCTTATTAATTAATTAGGTTAAATAAGTTGTTATTCACGTACATATTATTTTAATTTTGCATAAAAAAATATCACTACTAATAAAAAATTAAAAAAAGTCTCAGACCAAATGAAAAACCAAGACATAGCGCTGCGAACAATAAAGTGAAGCATGCCAAAACGACACCTCCGCTCTGTGCATACACGCTCACACGCACACATGTACGATCAAACTACACCTCACTAAGTGCATAGATGTTTATGAATCCGGCCTCACATCACTGTTAACAGCGCTGTGTCTTCGTTTTTTATTTGGTCTGAGTTAAAAGTACTAATTCTAAAAGTAATCGTTTAGTCTCGAAACTAATACTTAACTTGATAAATTACCTTTCATGTCATTCACTACAAGATTGTGTTTATCTGTCGTTTTTAGTCTCAGCCATGTTCATTTTCGAGTGAAATTACCAAAACCCTTGTCCTAAATCTAAATTATCATAGCTAATACAATGTCTTCTTTATTTACAGGTACGCCAACAATTCAATATTATTCGTAGCTCTAGCACACGACAACTAGCAATTACTATTTCAAACCAAGTAAGTACAACAAACAAGTACAATTTATTTCTTATTAAAGTGACCCATATTTTCTCCATTACGCAGTAAGCTAGAAAAACTAGACACGAAACTACGCAATAAAACAATTTCCTTGATTCCGTTACGGATTCAAATTCAATTACAATTTAACTTGACAATTCCGCTGCAACTAATTCGATATTCTAAGTTATTGTTGTGGAGGGTTTGCTTCGTCAAGCCAATCTAAGTTGCGTTGCCGACAATTATAAGTTTACCGCTTCCTGTCATTTTATGAAAATGTCTGTTGAACTTTGATGCAACTTTGTATTTAGAACGGTTAGAGCGGTTAGAGCGGTTTCGCACTACGTCCGATCCGAAACCGATCCGAATCCGAAAAATGACGGTCCGAAGTCCGAAGTAGCCATAGTAATATATGTATGAGAGCGGTTTTGCAAAACGTCCAATCCGAATCCGAGAAATGTCGGTTTGAAGTAGCCATAGTACTATTTGTATGAGGGGTTGCGCACTAGACCCGATCTTTGTCCGTCCGAATTTAAAACATTCCCAATTCGGATTGAATTTGGAGCTAGCAAAACAATTTTTATTTATTTCAACATATTATATATTTTAATATTAATACTATGTATATACAATTAACTATTTTAGATATTACAATTCGGAACTTGAATTCGGATTCGGATCGGACGTAGTACGAAACCGCTCCTACGGTATTTCGCATAAATTTTCTCTGTATTAATCTGCCTCGATGGTCACTGGTCGCAACTGCTGGGCATGAGGTCCTGGTTGATGGCAATAGGCTCGCCCCCTATTACATGGGACTTAAACATAACTGACGAAATGTGGGTGGATTATAAGTGCAGCTCTGCCTGACCCTTCGCGAAATAGGGGCGTGATGTTATGTTATGTTTTTGTGTAATCAGAATGTTACTTTACTTCTGGGGTTTAAAAAAACTAGGAGTTCTAGTATGATCGGCTAATCTAGGTCAACCATTGTTTTTCTTCCGCATCCATCAACTTTTTTCATTACCTCAAAGTGCACACTGCTCCAACCCACAGATATCCTTTACACGAAAACTAAATCTAAAATATTTCCATTTAAACGAAAACCAACAACACGTACGTGAAACTGCAAAGTGGTACGAAGGAGTAACGACTCTAGACAAAAGTTCAAACTAAAGAAATCACGTGTCGCGAACTATTGTCACCTGCGTCCACTACCAAAAGTGCATTTTCTAGAAACTGCGCTCAAGGGACTTAGTTTTTGTTTTATTTGTAACCTAAGGCAACTACGAATCGCCATTCGTATAAACAAATACACTTTCAACCGTAAAAACTAAATTAAATTGCCTTTACTTTGTGTTAACAAAATATAATGTTTGTTCTCCAAGTTACAGAACAAAAATATCTTACTGTTTATTGCTGTTCCAAAAAATGTTCAAGTAGAACAATGTTTCAACCTGACAAACGTTTTTATGATTCAACAAGAGCATGCAGCTTAGCTTGCAGTCTCAGCGTTTTCTCCGTCGGAAAAACTTGAGCGAGAGACGGAATTATAAATCGGTGCAGTCAGAGAGAGACAACAGATGTCTGGAATAGAACAACTTCGGAAATTTACGGGCTGACCGGACCGTCAGTTTTTTGGCCAACTACTATAGTGCTTCGCCACACTGGGCGTGTAAAATTCATGTAATTTAAAACTTTTGTTGAATTAGTGAGTTTTTGTACACCGTGTGATTAATGTTACCTTTATACGGAAGGTGGGGAGTATGGGGGTGGGAGGGGGGTGAAAACTTTTGCTATTACTTTGAATGGATGTTTAAATTTTCTCAATAAAAGTTCCCTGGAGGTTGTTTGGACTCGCATTGTGTATTTGATATTTTGACAGAGCATTTGGATCGAAGTTTTGTGCTCGGTAAGTTGGTGGAAACCGCTTAATAAACGTCTTTAGAACCTTTGAATACGCAGATGGGAAGTTTATACGAGGAAGTTATTTACTGGGAGGCGAAGCTTGATTTCCGTTGAAATTTCAGGCTGATTTTATATTGTCGTTTGCTTATGTACTGTTTATTAGATCAAAGGTTTATGTAGGTGGAAAGGTCACAAATTGGTTGTGAAATAAACAACAGGGGCTTTGGAACTGATCAAGTTTGAATAGAAATTTAAATAAAACGTAATTAAGGCGAAAGCGTCAGGGTAGTCCGCGAAATTGAAATTTCTTTACGTTTTTTTGCAAAAATATTTAATAATGGAATTATAATCATATAAAAAAAAATATTTAGTAATTAATTAGGCTCTTTAACAATGAGTACACTATTACTTTATAATTAGTACATTGCAAACTTAAGTCTAAGCGCCTCATTACTTATAGAAAAGCACAGCATGCACTACATTATGCGCAGATAATAACATAATTAATTAATTAGAACAAGTATAAGATGAAAATAAATGATTAAAAGCTAAATTGATTACAATAAATAAATTAAATTACATAGAATGAATTTGATTAGATTAGATTTTAAGTTTGATAATTTTAAAAAAATCATTAAAAAATTGATTGAGATTGATTTAAAATCATCAATATAACTCTCTAAGTTCATATTACCCTATTGATGAATGACTATTTCATGAATTAATCATGACATATGAGGCCAATTCTAACTTAGTAGTTAGTCGTTTGTTACTGTCGCAAATCATATTTTAATCAACACACAACTTGATACGGACCTGCAAATTGCAAAAAAACGTAAGAAAATTTGCTTAATTACCTTAGCTTAATATGATGGGAATATTATATTGTTGGGTAGCACGGTAATTTCGATGCGTTTTGTTTGAAATTATTTTGGTTTAATATCGATTGCTTGGTATTAGTATTTGCGATTGTTTTTGGCCTAAAGTATGTAGAAGCTGTAAAACTCTTAATTTTATAAAGCTTCGTTACATAATTATTGACCAATTCCTCTTTAAAATTGCCTTAAATGATGAATTAAAATGATAGTATTTTTTATAAAAAAAAATCTTAAATACTTTTAACAAGTTTGAAGTTTTATCTCTAAATAGTCGATTGAAAAAACATTAGATTCACTTGATTTAACATTATCAATGCTGAAAAATCGCCTGCTCTTAAAAAGGTTAGTGAATTGTCAAAGTAAAAATAAATATAAATGAAATCGGAGTTTCAAACCTTTATTTTTAAAGGTTATGTTGTAATACTTTATTAATTTTGCGTAGGTGGACATTTAAAAGAGAAATTGGTAATTTTCGTGACAGGAGAACTGCTACGTACTTCTTCTCGAGAAGTAGGTACCTCAGCAACTCTCTCAGAAACTTCCTAATAGGAGACTTGTAAATAAAATATGTACTTCAATTATATTTTGTCACTTCTTAGCTAAAAAAATGAAGGTTTGTCACCGAGAAGTATACTCTCAAGCCCATCGTCCACGACCCTACTCAAAAGTCCTAGTTGGCAACACGTTACTTAGAGTTTATTAAGCGTCGTGGACGATGGGCCTAAGCATCACTTCAAAATTCGAATGTATTCGTTGCGAATCTGCGATGTTAAAAACAAATGAGTTCGCTTTCGAATGAGGTTTTCTGAAATGAATTCTATTCTATTTTTCTTTATGGCAATGGTGCCGATGTCGACAATTCTGCCAATGTCAGTTGTGTTATGAGAAAACGTGCGGAGAAAACAAGAAAAAAAAAAAAAATTGATGAATCTACTATCTTTTTGAATTTAATGTGAAACTTGCTGACGGGTATTAGTAGTACACTGAAACAAACAGATAAAAATTATTGTTAGTTATATTATTACATATATATATATATAAACGATCACAAACCACACAAAAATCATCATAATTTGATGTCATTGACACGGATAAAAAACATCAAAGCCGCAAAGAGCTTTGGAGAAGAATGAGTTAGTAGGGATGGAAAGTTAGTTGGGACAGGGATCTTTAATTTAGGGAGATGGCTATACAAGTCATGAGCTGGGTTATTATTGGAGCAGTTAAAAAAGATGTGCTCCAAAGTACCTTCATCCAACCCACATTCGCAGAGCGATGTGTCTCTGACCCGGATTTTATGAAGGAAAACCGGAGAACAGCAATGGCCTATACGCAGACGGCAAATAATTGTGATCACTTTCTTTGATATTTTTTTTGTAAGGATAGAACCAAGGCTTGGGTGTAACATTGGGCTGTATTGCATGATAAAAAGCACCTTTCTTTTTACTCGAATTTTGCCACTGCACCTGCCATGAGGTTAGCAGACTCTTTTTGGGAAGGCTCAGCAGATCGTAGCCCTGACATTGGAAATGTCTAAGGTCAACGTCTTGGGACGTAACAGCATCCTTAGCAAGAGCATCAACATATTCGTTTCCTCTTATGCCGCAGTGACTTGGAATCCAAACCAAGTGAACGGTTTTATGATTCTTGGCACAAGAGAAAAGAGACTTTTTGATTTGAAGCAGAATTGGACTATGAAGTTTACTCTTATAAGGATGTTGCTCCAAAGCTTGTAAACAACTAAGTGAGTCTGTAAAGATGACACCAAATCGGATGCTATGAGCCTCTATGAATAGACACGCTTCTAGTATGGCCACGCACTCACCCGTAAACACTGAAGATTGTACAGGGCATTTGAATTTCAAAACAATTTTGGAGTTTTGGTAGTATACCGCAGCACCAGTGCAACTTGCATCTGATAATTTAGAGGCGTCCGTGAAAAATCTTTCGAAATTGTGCCAACGCTCACCAACCGCCGCATTGAAAATAGAGTCCGCCGCAGGAGACTTTTTCGATATGCCAATATTGTAGAAAATATCGGGTTTAAAACAAATAATTTCGTAATCAAAACTGAAAATAGGAAGTTTCGGAAACTGAATAACAGGGGAATCTAAATTTTGATACCAACGAAAGGATTTTAAAAACAGAGGGACTTCTTTATGGTTCCAATAATTGGAACTCTGGCATAAAACATCCAAGTCGTCCACTTTTTTAACAAGAGGGTGGGAGGATTTGGTAATGACTCTAGCCCAAAATCTCGATGCTAGATACTGCCTTCTCAAGGCCAACGGTGGTTCTGCGCACTCTACTTGCAATGCGTTAATTGGCGAGGACTTCATACATCCTGATATGATCCGTAGACACTTAGCCTGGGTTTTGTCCAACCTTGTCAAAGCACCTTTGTTGCAGGGAATCAATAGAAAGGATCCGTAATCCAGAACACTCCGGATTAAGGCATTGTATACCAGTTTCATGGTGTAGGGATGTGCACCCCACCAGACACCGGCAAGCACTTTTAAAATGGGAATAGTTCTTTCGCATCTATTCACTAAATAATTTAGGTGATGTAAACCACTCAATTTGGAATCCAAAAAAACACCTAAAAATTTTACTTTTGAAGAAACTGGTATATAATGCCCTTGGATGCCTACTGAAATTTGAGGGATCAGTCTCCTGCGGGAAAATACAACTACAGCACTTTTGGGGGTAGACAAATTCAGGCCGTGAGAAATTAGCCATTGGTTTAGAGAGTCGAGGGATACGCAGAGAGATGATGCAGCGTCGCTAACGAATTTGTTGGTAACATATAAAGCCAAGTCGTCAGCGTACTGAAGGATTTGACAGTCATTATTCAGGCATGAACCAATGTCAGCTGTATATAAGTTGTACAGTAAGGGACTAAGAACAGAGCCTTGTGGTAGGCCCTTCCATGACATCCTGACATCAAATTCCTCACCCGGGACTCTCAAAACCAAAGTTCGAGACATGAGCAAATTGCAGATGCACTGTACCATTCTCTCCGGTATTCTCAGCTGTTGCAATTTTTGCCTGAGAATGGGAAGAAGGACATTGTCATAGGCAGAGGAAATGTCTAAAAAGGCAGCGACTACGGATTCATTTTTGGAAAACGATGAGCGTATGTCTGAAACCAAAACCCCAACGCTATCCATGGTACCGAGTCCCTTTCTAAAACCAAATTGAGACCTAGGAAGTAAGTCTCTCGATTCCACTATAAATTCTAGTCTGTTCTTTATTAAATGTTCCAATAATTTTGCAAGGGCTGATGACAAAGCGATCGGTCTGAAACTGTTAGGGTCATCAACGTGCTTGCCTGGTTTTAAAATAGGTATGATAATTTGAGTTTTCCACTGATCGGGTACCCAACCATTGTCATAACAAAAATTGCAGATGTCTAAAAAATATTTTTTTGCTCTATGACCTGCGTGTGACATAAATGAATAGACAATACCGTCTATACCGGGGGCAGAGTCATGAACATGTTTTAAAACAGAATTAAGCTCCTGCATAGAAAATGGTGCATCAAAAGGATCCGCTGAAGAAATGAGAGACGGCTGATTATATTCTGCTTCCGATGGTACATACGGAGGAGCCAGTTTATCAAAGAACTTGTCAGCAGTCCCTCGGGGGATGGGAGAAGAAATTGAAGGGGAACAGCCAGATCTAAAACGGTTGATCTTCTTCCATACAACTGATAAAGGAGTAGAAGGGGACAGAGAACCGCAAAAGTCAGCCCAACCGGCACGTTTCTTCCTTCGCAGCAACCTTTTAGATTTAGCGAGAATCCTATTGAATGCAATTAGGTTATCGCTAACCATCGCCTCGTTGTACACCATCTCAGCATCATCCCTTTCCCTTATAGCTGTTGTGCATTCCTGATCCCACCAAGGAGGAGGGGGAATCTTCCCACGAGCTGAGTTTTTAACAGGGAAGCATGAGTCTGCACTAGCTGATATAGCAGAAATGAGGTTATTATAACAGTTTGACACATGGATGGTACCAAGAGAATCAAAATCATTAACTAAATTTGGAAGTGTATCGATCTTGTCCTCCAATAATGAGGAACACTTTAACCAATCAGGGTTAGATAAATTATACCTCAAGAGTGGAGGGCTTGATTTTTCTAAATAAGTCTTTTCAGCTAAAGAAATTATAATTGGATAGTGGTCACTTCCATGTGACAAACTAGTACATTCCCAATGACATGACGCTGCAATATCCAGTGAACAGAAGGTGAGGTCAACACAACTCTTATTCTGTCCAGGAAGAGACCTACGGGTTGGGCAACCATTGTTTAATATACACAGGTTAAGGTCATCCAAGATTTCAACTAAACCTTCCCCAAAAGAGTCGCAACGTTCAGAACCCCATCTGAAGTGATGGCAGTTGAAGTCCCCCATAACAAGTACAGGGCCTTCTATGTTTTCCAACGTACATTTTAAAATTGAAAGGAAACTTTGATGAGGGTGTGCAATATAAATAGATAGGAGGGTTATACCCTCTACCCTACCAGCCACAATATTAATATTATCACCTAGAGGAGGCTGAGATACAACCACAAGTGGTACACGATTGTTCACGCAGAGAGCCGACCCGCCATAGCCATCAGATCGGTCACATCTGAGAATATTAAAGGAAGGTACACGGAAACTAAGACTCGGAACTAGCCAAGTCTCAGCAAGGGAACAAGCTAAAGGTTTGTATTTATTCAGAAGGAATGTGAGCTCGTGCTTCTTATGCCACACGCTCCTCACATTCCATTGAAGGAACACCAACCGAGCCATTATTGTGGGATGAAAGTGAGTTAATAAGTAAAGTAGCAACGTTGGACGGTAATTGAGTTTTATTTGATGAAGACATTAAAGTTAACAGGAGTTTACTGAGAAGTTCAATTATTGAAGACAAGTTTTCAGGAGATTCTTTTAGTTGACTATTGAGAGCACAGCCATTAGACTGAGAAGATTGAGGAATACTAGTGAGCTGCTGGTGAGCTGTTTTATCATAAGAAGGAGAAAGGGGAGCATGGGTCTTAGGCTTGAGAAATACAGTTTTGCGGTATGACTGAGATTGTGATTTAGCAGTGTCTGCATAACTACGAGTAGAAATTGGGACAGTTTTACTTGCTTCTGAATAGGACATCACTTTCTCAGCCATGATTGTTTTAATTGTCCTCTGTCTGCTGTACTCCGGACAGGCCCTGCTATTTGCAAAGTGACTTCCAGAGCACAACACACAGAAAGCTTCGCTCTCAGCAATGCTACAACCATCACCAGGGTGATCATTGCCACACTTGCTACAACGGGGTTTGGAACGACAGAGAGATTCTACATGACCAAATCGGCAACACTTGCGGCATTGAATGGTGGGGTAGATATACTGTTCTACAGTTAGTGATGTATAGAAACAGAATATTCTTTTTGGTAAAACTTGGCCATCAAATGTGATGACACAAGTTTCTGTGGGCCTGTATTCAATTAAACCATCTTTATTAAACTTCCTGTTCAATCGCCTAACTTTTAAAATTGGACCACAGCCTACTGGAACTTTTAAATATGAGAGGACTTCCTCTTCTGAGAAGTCAGTATGGATGCCACTCACAACACCCATACGGGTTATGTTAAAAGACGGAATTAAAGCCTCATATAAATTTGTCCCTAAAACCTTATTTGAAATAAAAGCGTTGGCATCCTGAGGGGCTGCAAACTCAACTGATACACGGTTTCTACCGACTCGCTTGACTGCAATTATATTGGAGAAATTTTGATTCGACAAGAAGCGTCCAAATGTAACAGGATGTAAGGAAGTTCCAGAATTAGGTTGGGCTTCCTGACGAGAAACATGAACTATGTAAGGTCCTTTATCTGTGACTGAGTATCTGACACGGCCTATTTGAGTTCTCGGTTGTTTAGTAGGGCGATTGGATACGTCATCTTCATTACCGGGACGTTTACGAGGAAGGGTTTGGGATTCCAGATTACAGACCACATCTGCAAACTGGCTTAATGGGTTGGGAGTGGGACTCAAGTTATACGGGGAAAATCCGGAAAGGGGGGTAGTAGGGATACTATCAGGAGGGTCGGGGGGTTTATTTTTATCCATATTCAAGAATATGTATAATGATGATTAAAAGAAATTGAAGAAACACAAAACAAACCTGACAGCAGGTGACAACAAACGTACACAAACAAGCACAATAACACAAACGCAAGTCACAATAAACACAATATCACAACTACAAGTAAACAGCTAAAATTCTGAACACACGTGTTACCCAGAAGCACACTGTGGCGTCTCTTCTGAAATGAAGTTCACTACGTGGTAGCACTGAGACGTCATGCTCCACCTGTCAAAAGTGTCGATGCGCCCATTTTTCTTTTTGTCATGATTGATTGATGAACGAATGAATGAAACAAATGATGAACGTCATCATATATTTTATATTGATTGTCGAAATGGAAGATATCTTGTCAAAGTGGCGCCAACTGTTGGCGTGAATTTGCATGAAAACCCGCATTGTGTGGCTGCGTGCTGTGATTTAAGTGAGGTTCCACGTGAAATTTACAGAATAGGATTTCTGGGATATAGGTATGAGCCTTTCATGGTATGTATGGAAATAGATTATCTCGAACTCAAACTCAAAGCATTTTTTTAAAATAAACCAATTACAGGCACTTTTGAGTTGTCAAGAGGTCGGGCAGTCAGAAAGTTGAAACTAGTTGCCCATTCCAAATCGTAGTAGGTACCTATGGAGAAGAACGGGCAAGAAACTCCACGAACACTCTTTTAAATCAAAATATTGGTGAATATTGGTGTTGGTTCATGTTGAAATTATAAATGTGAGAACGGTGTAAAACGTTAAAAGCGTCAGTAATAAAAAAAAAAAAGAAATTAAATTAAGCCGTGGCAGCTTAGAGATGACCAGTCCCTTCTGACGGCGCCCGTTTACGAACCTGACGCATGGATTAGCACCATTCTCGTGTTTTAGCAATGATTTTCCCCATATTCTTCTTTCTAACTTAGCAACACTGAACCGTGAATTCGTTTTTCAAAAACCAGTTTCAAACTGCGAACACATTTTGAACCATACATCTTGCTTGACATCATTTAGGAGAGGACAAATGGTGGTATCTGATAACTATATACAAGCTATATTTGCTGTTTTGTCCAGTTTTATCTCAACAGCAAAGATGCAGCTCCCCCGGCCATTTGTCAAGCTGACAACCTGGATACGTTGGTATACGATCATTATGGATGGCACGTGAATTTTGCACCGTAGTTTTAGGGAATTGTGACGTTTTCACTCTAGTATTTGTATGTATTTCTGGGAAGCTTGGATAATACATAACATAACATAACGCCTGTCAACCTCGAAGGGCAAGGCAGAGGTACACCTCTGCCTTGCCCTTCGAGGACCGTACACCCACATTTCGCCAGTTATGTTTTAGTCCCATGTAATACGGGGCTAGCCTATTGCCATCCGCTGGACACAAATCCAGACTCCGGGCTGCTACTGAGAAATTCCTGATGGAAAAACCCAATAACACTTTAACTTTGACCGTCCCGGGAATTATCAATTATATATCAAATGTAGCATATTCAACCATTAACATTCTTACTGCTGGGACACAGGCCTCCTCTCTGTGAGAGGGATAGGGTCGTAATCCACCACGCGGCCAGTGCGGGCTGGTAGATGTCACATGTCTTCGAATTTTTGGCTCTGGGACATGCCGGTTTCCTCACGATGTTTTACTTCACCATTTTGAGAGCAATGGTGATGCAGTTGTAAGTCGCGGTCGTTAGCACTGAGCCACCCACCACTGTACTGGGCTACCAAATCTATAAGAAAATTTATTAAAATTTTACGCAATGCTAATTACTAAGTCTACAAATTGACCTCAAAGGTTAATTCAAACTTAAGTAATTAGTGAATGAAACAAAGATTTTCAGCAATTTATTTGGAGAAGAATAGACATTATTATATTTTATATCGATGTCTGGAATGTCTTCTTAAGAATGCCTTGGACAAAAAAACTAATTCTTGCAAAAAAGCTCACAATCTTTTATCTTTTTGGTATGCTTTTGAAAATGGTAAGATTTTTAAATAAAAAGCAACTATGCGCGCAATGTATGGTTCATCAAATAAACAAATACCCATAAAGTATTTTTTTTTTCTTAGGGTCCACTAGCAGTCACACTAGCAGTCACAGTCAGCAAAGTTGTTAGAGGACCTTGATGACTGCTTATACCCTATTCCCTTGTTTATAACCTTTACCTTGTTCTTTACTTTTAATACCAATTCACTCCCTAATAATATAGGTACATCACATTTAATATAAGAGCAGTGGTGGCCTTGTGGTAACGGCCTTGAATAACGAGTTGTTGCAGGTTGTGGTTTCCAATCCGGGGTCGCAGAAAAGTCCGAAAGGGATACCGTGGGCCATGGCAACTGAAGCAACACGGATGGGTTTTAGTCAGTAAGAGACTCGACACGCCCTCCGGCTGCGACCAGAGCGGGAGAATTAAGTTGATAATTTCCCATCCAAAAACAAAAGACAGGTGCTCTCATTTGTCTCTGTGAGTGCTCTCAAAATGGTGAAGTAAAACATCCTGAGTCCTAGAACGAAAAATTCGAAGACATGTGACATCTACCAACCTGCACTGGACCCGCGTGGTGGATTACGGCCCACTCCCTCTCACTGGGAGAAGGCCTGTGTCCCAGCAGCTGGAACATTATCGACTGATTATGCTATGTATAGAGTTGGTTTCAACTCAAACATGAATGAAAAGAGTATCAGAAGTGATCAATCTTTGAAAGTGGAAGACTGATTTCCAGACTTTCGGGCCAATGCTATCCTTAAATGCCATTATAGATATGTATTACTGTGTATGTATTATGTATTACTCCCGGTGGGGAGTCGTGGAGTCTAAATAGGCCAGTAGGTTTTTGTAAGTTTCCAAAGTCAACATAAGATTTTTCAGCAAACAACTTACAAGTTTTCAATTTAGCAATAAATAAGTTTTCAAGGCTGTCTGGAGAAACCATACTTTTCTATCGAATATTTACTTAAGTATAAACTAAGTTGTAACTTAATTTAGTTGTAGCTATCAACATTATTTTTGTCAACATAACGGAACTATTTTTGGACACGGTCAAAATGTCAAGAATAAATATAATCCGGCTGGCTCGTACTTTGGCTAAACAATTAGCATTGCCATTCAACGTGGCAATGCTTTTTTTATGTATGAATGCTCTTAAAACTTCAATAGACTTATAAAATACCACTAGTAGATTTTCTGGCTTAATCAGAACACCTTTAAAAAAAACAATAGAAGTGGATATATGTATTTAGTAACCTGTTCCGCTTAGCTATTTCTAAAGAGTCTTAAAAAAAAACCCAGAAAGAAATCGCCACATCGTCACACGTGTTTCACCTCTCAACGCAGCATCCTCAGGATGACGATTGACTAGTCGCGAACTCGAACACGGCGCGGTATGGCAACACGTCGATTTTTTTTTTAAGACTCTTTAGAAATAGCTAAGCGGAACAGGTTACTAAGTATATCCACTTCTATTGTATTTTATAATGAATTCCCGCAAGGTCACGCCTGAATCAATTAATTATCATATAAACCTTATATGAAACCATAGCTCTTACAAGCTTTTGTAAGGGTATTTGGGGCTGCTGGCTTAATCAGAACATGTATAAACCTTGTATGAAACAATAGCTCTTACAAGCTTATGTTTGTAAGTGTATTTCGAGTATCTCAAATAACTATTCAAACCGTGCAAATGTAAAATGACCTGAACGAAGCAGTTTAATAAAACTCTAACAAAGTTATTGGCATATCTGATACATTACTATACTTCCCACGGTACAATACAACCGTAGTTAAATAAAACTGTTGTCATATTATGCACAGATGTTAACATTAATTGGGTCATCATTTGTATTAAAATATCTTAGAAATAGTGGTTACCAATAAATGCAAACGTCCACACTTGCTAAATATGTACATAATTTTAATCTTGAACATTATTGATTAAAATATATTGAGGAAACTTTGACTTCATGCTTCACATAGTCTGAAATTACCAACACAGTGAGCAAGAGTGATGATTATATTTATTCTTTTTAGGGTTCCGTACCCAAACGGTGCCAAACGCAACCCTATTACTAAAACTCTGTCTGTCTGTCAGCGGGCTGAATCTCATAAATTTTCACAGATTATGTATTTCTATTGCCGCTAAAACAACAAGTAATAAAATTTAATAAAGTTAATAATTTAAAGAGTTATGGGTTTATTTAATTTTATAAAAGTACTCATTTATAATTTGATAATTCATTCAAGAAACGTGTTTTTTTGCGTCTTTTGCTCGATCTTAATACAGTACAGTGGTACGGGGTCCCTTCGTGTGCGAGTCCGACTCGCACTTCATAAAAAAATAAAGTATAAAAGCAAGTAAAACACAAAGGCCCAGCCAAGAACAAGACGTTGAAATAATTTCTACCTTGCTGAATTTTTCAAGGATACCTTTGTTTTGATATCCTTAGCATAATTATTCTGAAAAGTATCTACCTCTCTACTTTTCATTCTGATCTTGAGCATGATTTTTTTTAAATTCAAGTAGGACCTACCTACTTGGTACCTATACTTAGACCTATATTATACAGGGTGGCAGGGACATCGACGCGTAAACGGATACCATGGATTTAGTACATGATTCTGGGGTTACGTAGAAATATTTCGTCGCAAATAAAAAAGAAATCTGCTGTTCCACACATTTTGACTGCGTAGATATTGCACTTTTCTATGAAACAACAGATTTTTTTTTAATAACCGACGAAATATTTCAACGTAGGGGGATTCAGAACCATGTACTGAATCCATGGTAACCGTTTTCGCGTTGATGTCCCTGCCACCCTGTATATGTATTAATTACACAAATAGTGACACTTATAAAATTGTCTAAATTGTGTATTTAATATGGGTCAAGGACCTGAAATAAATGTTTTTTTTTTTTTATATAATTCAGGTATACTCTTACAAATTCCCAGCTGTGGAATAATAATATTTTTTTGCCCAAATGCTTACTTCCAAATGTTTACCAACAACTCGTCACCCTTTTTACTTAATTCAAGCATACATATAAAAGGTATTAGACGATAATACAGGGTGATGTACACGACTGTATTAAATGCGGTCGGGCTTCACCTGGGACCTTGCATCAAGCTGACATTATACATACGTGATGGGGCGACGACTTGACAGTTTCGCCTGATATTTTATTATAAATGGTTTAGAGTTTAGTGGATGTGGCGTTGATAGAGATATACTGTCTTGTTCATAAAAATACTTAGTTAAATATAACCCTCCATCGATTAATTTACAATCAAATATCATTATTTTTAAGGACTTTATGTTATGATTAGGACCCTAATTTTGTCATTTATTAGTTTCGTCTTCCTCACTTTATAAGGTCTTCTACCTTTTTAAGGCTCTTACAAACAGGGGCGACACGCGACGCGACACAAAGACACCGCTCGTCGCGCGACGAGCGGTGTTTGAAAGAGCCTTTATGAGAGATTCGTGAAGTATAGAAATATGCCTGTCACAACTTTTTTTTTCAGTTTTTCTCTTAAGTCCACTAAACGCAATCAGGTAACATACTTCCAATCACAATCTGAATGATTTTAAAGGATATTGCTAATCCATTGCTTCATATGTTCGAAAAATCTGTCTGCTCAACAACGTAAATAACGCAATGAATGTTGTTGCACTGTCAAAATGAAAGCCACTGCTACTATAAGTGTGTTGCAAAATACCTCGCAGTTTAGGGCAAACGTTAAATTAATTAATGACATAGGTCTGTTAGTATGCAAGTAGATACAAATTGCCTCGCCAGTAGATCGATTAAACAGCTCTTCATCCAGCATATTAAAAAAAAAAAACAAATGAAACACACTGCTCTCCTTCCTCCTAACTTAAATAAGAACCTTATTATGTCATTCACTTGTAACCAGACGGGACATAACATCATACCCTCTTTTACCCCAATTTTTTGACCAACACTTACCCACTTAAGTACCTACAACAACTGACCAAAAGAGGGTAGTTTATTAAATATTCTTATATATACCTACGTCTAAGTGACGTCACGTCCGTAGAGCTTACATTTACATAATTAAGGGCAGCCATCTTGTATCATTAGTGAGCTTATAACATCATGCCTTTATTTTTATGTCTCTTTATACAGGGTGTGGGAAATATGTGCAAATATATTAAGGTGTATAAGGAAAGGCGGTTTTGGGTAAAATGGCGAGGAAAAGGATAAATAATTTGATGAATAATTGTTATATAAGCACGTTATGTCATAAATATGTACCAATTATTTCGTTTTTTTCTTCTTATTTTACTCTGCTTATTTTACAATGAATGAATATGTCATACTTGCACACTCATATTGAACCCAAAATCAACTTATTGAAATTAAATTTATAAGTAAGTAAATGATTAGTTGCATGACATTATCATCTAAACTAATATTATAAAGAGAAAAGATTCGATTTTTTGTATATTTTTTTGTAATGAATAAATTCAAAACGTACTAGACCCATTTTAAAAATTCTTTCACTAATTGAATGCTATATTATCACTGAGTAACATAGGCTATAATTTATAAAGCTAGTAACTAATATTATAAATGCAAAAGTGAGCTTGTTTGTTTCTTACGCTTTCACGCCAAAACGACTGAATGGATTTAGATGAAATTTGGCACATGGGTAGACCATGACCAGGTTAAGAGATAGGACACTTTTTGTCGCGGCAGTACTATCCGTGGGATAATTTTCGACATCCACACGGGCGAAGCCGGGGGCAAAACCTGATAAAAAAAATTTTTGAAGTTTCTTACAAAAAATGTACCATAAGGTACCTTATGGTACACCAAAAATTCGCCAGTTATGCTTCCTAAAATGTAGCAATCAATAATTTTGGCAGTTCTATCTTTTGATACAAAGTGCAACAACACCAACTAAGTAATATAAGTAAGTGCAATAAAATATAATTAAGTGCGTGTTGACATTCTCCTCCAGTTAACGACTGCCAACCCATTTCCGTGAGGACAGTTACGATTGGACCGAGATGATAAATGGGGACAAATAATTATACATCTGCCATTTATTTATCACTGGTTATTTACATTTGACTTGAGTCAAGCAAAAGTATAACTGGCCGTAATAACTCGCGATTGTGTTTTGTTTTTTGGAACATTCAACTATTTCACCAAGGCCGTTTGTACACGGCACGGTTTCTTTACGGTACGGCGATAAGCCGTAGAAAAAAATGTGTCTGCAACATGCTTCCATAGTGATCCGTATAACACTGACGAAGTGACGACAGTACCTACACACGGCGAATAAACCGTAGTTTTTTACGGCAAGAAAAACGTGTGTACAAAGGGCATTTTTTTTTTTTTTTTTGTGGGTGTGAAATCATCTAATAACTTCTCCCGCTCTGGGCGGAGCGGGAGGGCGTGTCAGACTCTTACTGACTAAAACCCACCCGTGTTCCTTCGGTTGCCCTGTTGCCGGGGGCCACGATCTCCCTTTCGGTTTTCTTCGCAACCCCGGCAGGCATCGGCCCTAGTGGACCCCTTCAAATCTGCTGACATCTCTTTGAGGCGCGCGTGGAACACAACGCGCCGTCGACCCGGGCCTGGTCCTTATCGGACGGTGAGCCACCCATTGCTCACCGCCCGCAAGCCCGCGCCTACGGTGGCCGGAAATCGCCTCGCGATTCCCGTCGCCCTGGGCGTCTCCTCTTGCGGCGTGTACAAAGGGCCTGAGGGCTGATTTTCCCAATACTACACTAGGAGGCCAAGTCCCGTTATTAAAAACGTTCACAATCTAACCTAAATCTCATCTCAGCAGCAATCAATGTAAATTCTTGTTGAAAATGTAGAAAATTAGGGTATTTTGACAGATTGAGCATAAAATTAGAATGCCAACGTTCTTAAAATGAATTACTTTTTGGCAGATTTTCCATACAAGTACTAAATGTGAAAGCTTGTGAAGAAGTTTGAAGTTTGTCAATAAATCAGGCCTAAACTGATATTTTTTTGATGAAAATCGATACACAGATAGATCATGAGCTGGACTAACACAAATAACATCTACTTTTATTCGAGTAGGTATGAAGCTATGAAGGAAGATAATGAGTAACACTGAGAGGAGAATGCTGAGACAAAGCTGCACAATATTAATCAATCTGCCTAGCCTTTTTCCAACTATGTTGGGGTCGGCTTCCAGGCCAACCGGATGCAGCTGAATATCTAAATAGAACGACTGCCTATCTGACCGCCACAACCCAATAACTGGGTAATACGATACCCCTTGGTAAGACTGGTTGTCAGACTTTCGGGCTTCTGACGACCCATAACGTCTGTGGAAAATAAAACTTACCCGATATAATATGTCACACAGGTAGACGTCATTAAGTAATTCCTTGGGTAATTGCTGAAAACCAGCGCTGTTGACATTAGGTTCGTCTGAATTCACAGCTTTTCGCTGAGCAATGAGCTGTTCTTGCACAGATGCGACGCACAGCTTAATTTTTGTTGTTATTTGTTACAAAAGTAGTTAACTCTGCAATCGGCATTTTGTTTTTGTTGTCATTTGCCGATGTCAAAACAGTAATTACGCAATATTATTAATTGTCTATGGTCCGTGGCCTTGACATCAACCAATGAATCAGTGTTATAATTAAGCTATAAACAACATTGTCAATTTTTTTTTTATTGAATCCGAGGCTTTTGGCTACTTTTGTACTGTTTGTATTTTATGTCTAGTTTTTTAAAATGTGCAATTTGTTTGTGCAGAATAAACAAGTTTTCTTTCTTTCTTTCCTTAAACTGTCAAAAATTCACGAGTGACAGCCGCCTTAAGCCGCCTGTCAGCACCTTAAGCCGTTGCTTAAGGTGCTTGCCGAGGCACCACAAAAAACCACTAACATCATTGGAAAATATGCCTATTTTAATAAAACCATTATTCACCATAATACTCTTAGAGCTAACCTAAGGAATTTTTTAAGATATATTCTAATCTTCTAGTCACATTACCCTGTCAAAATGCTACAAGTCATGCATAAAATAGCCGAGTCAGAACTATGAATAGATCAACTTAATAATTGTCAATTATCCTCACCATAGATATTGACGTATATAAAGACATAATTATTGTAAAATGTAGGCTCACATTCATAGATGAATATGTTTTATAATTATAGGAAATCATTGTGGGTTAATTAAGGGAGAGGATTTTTTTGACTGTTTTTCACGAACCTAGACGTAGGCAAAAAGGTTGCCAAGCTAAAATGGGATTGGGCGGGTCATGTCAGCCGCATGTATCATGACCGCTGGGCGACATTCTCCACATAGGTGCCTGAGGATGGACGACGGCGCCGAGGCCGGCTCACGAAGAGGTGGCGAGGCGACCTAGACGCGTACGCAAGGGTTGGATGGAGGTAGCCCTGGAAAAGGATGCTTGGGGGAGGCCTCTGCTCAGCATTGGGACGTGAAGGGATTTTTTTTTAATACTTAGAAAAAAACAGTAGGTATGTCCTCACCAACTCAACTTGAGCAAGCGTGGTAATCAATGCTCGTGCCTTCTCTGTATGAGAAGAGGCCTTTCTTATTTTTTTTTTCCTGGAATAGACGAGTTTCTCTTAGCATTTTACAGAAATCTCAATACTAATACTAAAGTTCTTAAAAAAAAACAATAGTTCCTAGTGGCAACTTAAATGTAGCAGGCCACATAGAAAAATAATTCTAAACTGGCCTCACACCTTGCCTTAACAAATAAAATGCAATGTAACGCATCATTGTGTAGAGAATTAGATATCTTTACAAAAAGGCTTGTGCTATTAATATACATTATGTAGTATTATTTAATTTAGTTGTATTCTCACGAAAAGGATCAATAGCCAAATTATGAATAACTTTCATGTTTAGTTTTTTTTCTGTTTGACACCTTGGGTGGAATTGATAAGAGAATAGTTAAATTGAAGTAATTTAAAGGGTATTAACTTTTTGAAAAGTCCTTTTAGTCTTCTAGTCAGTGAATTCTGGTAAGGGAGGGTCCGCTACCACTGGGCCACCACTTACTTATCGTAAGTCGTCGGTTCGAATCTAGGCGCCTCACTTCACAGTGTGTATTTTTTTTATAAAGTGCTAGTTGCGTCCTGCGGTTTCGCCCACATAAGTTTCGAAACCGATCGAAAATCAATATAAAAAGTATCTTACGTCCTAACCCAGGTCTTGGTCTACCCATGTGCTAAATTTCATCCAAATCCGTTCCGCCGTTTTAGCGTGAAAGCGTAACAAACAAACAATCACAAAAAATCAAATGTTTTCTCTGTATAATATTAGTTTTGATATAGATAAATTAGAACGTTTTGCCGTGAGAATTTATTCCTTATGATACCGAAATAAGAGTTACAGTTATTTACTAATGGTTTTACTTCTTTCGTGAATGTCCTACAGCATACGTAGCATCACAGAAACGGTACGACTGGAATATAGACAAAATGACAGATAAACAAACATAATCTGTCATTTTGCCTATTCTTCCGTCGACAAAACCCGTTTCTATTTTGGTCATGCTAAGCGTGCAGGTCGACCGCCTGTTTCCCATTAAATAGTCACTAAGCGTTTTTAGTCACCAAAACAAAACTTGTTACCAAAAGATATTTCTTACCCAGCACGCGTAGCATGACCATAATACCTTTTAAGTTCTGAGTTGAGCTACACGATTACTGACAAATGCGTGCAAGGAATGGACAGGTCCACTCACATCTGTATGGTTCTTTCCTCAAAAGACCATTTCAGACACAAATCTACATGGTCCTCAAATGAAATGCTCTGACCAAGATTATTCCCTGGTTTTTATATACACATTGACATTAATGAATTTTATATACTTTTAAAGTATTATATTATTTAAATTATTGTGAATGTGAAGACTATGTGGGTTTTTTCTTTTTGTTTTTAATTTTTTCTCACTTAGTTCTAATTATAGTCTGACAGTTTGAGTAATTTATGCGGCCTACCCAAATGTCCTTTCTTTGGTATTGTTCGTCGAATCGTTGAGCTCCTTAATTCTGAGTTGAGCTGCACGATAACTGACAAATGCGTGCACTGACTGGACAGGCCCTCTCAATCTGTGTGATGCTTTCCTCAAAAGACCACTTCAGACACCAATCTACATGGTCTTCACATGATCTGACCAAGATTATGTCTGGACTTTAAAAGAGACTGTGACCTCTGAGTTTGTTTCGGCCTTTCTTCTCAGAGTAGTCAGATAGGAAACGCCGACCTCATCTAGTTTTTAAAATATGATTGACGTGTAAAAGTGTTTGTACAAACCTATTTACAGAAATAAAATCATTTATCATTTATAATAGAAACGGGTTTTGTCGACGGAAGAATAGACAAAATGACATATAAACAATCACAATCTGTTATTTTGTCTATTCCTCCGTAGACAAAATCCTTAGAAAATCCATGGTTGACAACCATGGATTTGCTACGCGTGCTGATTCGAATATTTTCTCACTGTTTCCTTTTACTAACAAAAACGCTGTTCAACCATTAAAGAATTAAGTTTAAAACAAAGCCATATTTCAGAGCTACATTTCACGTAGCTTCCAAGGTAATTCTGTAAGATTTATGTTAGCATGCATCCGTAGTCGACATTTAATTACCTTGTGATTACTGCCTTTGTTAGTTGATGATGCAGCCGACTGTACAGGTCCTGATTGATGATGCTGACTGTACCGTATTTAATATTGGCAAATTAGGTGGCGCGAATTTTGGTAGAAAATGTATTTTAGAATTGGATTTTGTGAGTTTTCGGGTGTTCAGTTTCTCTAGCTTTGACAAAAGCTAATGATATTAAGTCAGACGGCTTAATATTGACTGCATAATCAGCCCACAACCTTCCCATTGTTCGGACACAGGCCTCCTCTATGAGAGGAAGTGGGCCATAATCCACCATGCGGGCCCAGAGCGGGTTGGTGGATGTCAGATGTCTTCGATACATGCTGGTTTCGTTCACGGTTTTGAGAGCAGTGGTGATGAAATAATTTACACAAAGTAAAGAGCCTGGGGTTCAAACCTACGACCTATAACAACTCGTAAGTCGCGGCCGTTACCACTGGGCCATCGCTGTTACCTATATTATTAGGGAGCAGTTGGTATTCAAATTAACCAACCAAACAACCAACCAACCAAACAACCAACCAACCTCCAACCAACTTTGCTGTATTTGTTACTGTACGTATTGTACGTGTATGAATCTAGGGACACGGCAGTGCCCCCGCCAAGTTGAGGAATTGTACTTTCACGATGTGTCCTCTGACTTCAAGATAGCAGGAGAGTGATTAGTTTGATAACAAATATGGGTCGTGAAGTCACTAAATCTCAATTATACACTTACATATAGTCTGTTGTTATCTTAATTTATTAAATTGAGGTCTCTATTTGCAAGAAACATACATCTTGTCACATTTCACGCTTGTACGTGTAAAGGAATTAGCTGAGGTGTTTAAGTGTCATATTTCGTATGTCGGAAACAGAAACCAGGACCCCATTTCAGCAATCGCTTCGAAACACTGAATGACTAGACCAACGAGATAGTTAAATTCGACCATTAAGAAAACACTACCAGTAAACAGACTCATTACATTTAAAAAAGGAAAAAAAATACTAAACACCATTGCTCGCAAACTCGACAAAGAAAAAAAAATCACACGATTCCACTTCAATAATTTAGCGTTGAGAAACGTTGTCAATACAATGTACAATGAGAAACGTACCCCATTCCAGCGCATTACGCCCCCCCCCCACCGCTGCGATTACGTTCAGGAACCGTACCAATGATGGATAGCCGGAACTTACCGGTGCTCCAACATTGCTGTCTATACCTAGGGTTGCCTAAATCATTAGACCGGCACGTGGAGTTTGAAAACCCCTTTAATTTCATCCAAATGGGTTGTTTGTGATTTATGGCTTGAATATTATGTATGTATGATATTCTGTCTGTTGAGGGATTATAATGAATGAGGCGATTTGTCTATTTCCTCTGAGTTGACACGAGTTTACAGTATCCAACATGTAGAAAATTTAAGATAGTAAGCTTTTATATTTTAAGATCTGCAATACTGAACACAACTAACGTATAAATAATTTTAGGCATAGTATTATTTCTTTTTACTGGCTGGTTCAGAGATAAAATCCTTGAAGAAGGTAACCCTATAAACACGTACCTCTTTTTTGTTAGAGCACGTTTAAAATATGACCCGTCTCGCGTATTGACGTTTTTCATATCCGTATTTTGTAAATTTGCTTACGGTAATTTGTTTTTTAAAGCTGTTTGCGCAATGAAAGTAGTTTTTTTTTAATTCTATGTACTCTGTTATTATAAGCCGCAGTTGTATTTTTTGTCGCGTATATTGATTTTCAGTTAAATGGATGTTAAAACACTAAATAAATGGACGCTATGAAGTATTTTCATTACTTTTCACACCAACATCAACAGCCTGTATTTTAAAATTATTATAATTGTAGTGAAAATCTAATCTACTAAGCGCTCTCAGTAATTCATTTAATTACAGAACATCCATCTACAAACAGAATACCTAGAAACTAGACCAAACTTCGCAGTTAACTCATAAAACTTCTAAAACTTCCTACCTAATTACAACGCAACTCCAATCTTTAAGATATTCTTCCTTCGGCTTCCATACGAGAAAATTTTCGGTGCGAGAAAATTTTGTCGTCGCAAGACCTCACGATGTTAAAGACATTCACATGATTAGGTATGTTTACGAACAGTCATGTCTCGTTTTGGTGCGAGATAGCGTTACGGCAACGTTTTGTTGCGCACCGCATGGTCAAAGCCCCAGTTTGTAAGCCACAAGGCATGAAAGGCGAACTTCGACGAATTAAACGTGAAAAGCGAAGTTAAGTAAACGTCTTGCGGTGAGACTGAACTAAGAGGATCATATCGTTTGTGAAACGTTGTGTTTTGTTAAATAACTATTGGATGTCAATGGATCCATGGTTGAAATCCTTATAAGGTTATGGACAATGTTTTCTTTCATGCGTGGTATGAATCAAACCTGTTCAGATTGGACTGTATTCATTCACCATATTCTGAGTAGGTATGTCTTACTTGAAAAAATGTATTTTGCTTTTTTGGCTAAACCGTTATACCATTAGCGATGAGGGGAGCGGAATTTTGATGATTACTATGATTATTTAGAAGTTTAGATACATGGTAGATGGTAGAGTTACCAATTTGAAAAACCGTAAAATCACTATTAACATAACATCACGCCTGTATTACCCGCAGGGTTAGGCAGAGGTGTACCTATAGTACACCCACATTTCGCCAGTTATGTTTAAGTCCCATGTAATAGGGGGCGAGCCTATTGCCATCAATCGGGCACAAATCCAGACTCCGGGCTGCTACTGAGAAATTCCAGATGGAAAAACCCAATAACACGTTGCCCGACCCGGGAATCGAACCCAGAACCTCATACTCAGCAGTAGCGCTTTGCGACCACTAGACCAACGAGGCAGTCAATCACTATTAAGTATACTATTAAGTCAAGTTACAAATAGCAAGCAAGGTATATGCAAAGAACATGCATGCATGGTGCATGTGAGTATATGTATAGAAGATAGTCGACGTTCCATCAAGGTATTTAACAAAAATGTACATCGGCTGCTATAAAGACGTTTCTAAGAGTAGAAACGTAGGTACTGAAGACATGAATGTAATAAAAAACTGTCATTTTTACATTGTGCAATTCAAACAATTCCCTTTATCAAGCCGTAAGTCATTACTAATAAGCTACGTAATTACATAATCGCGGCATGATTACAATGCATTAAGCTCGGACGCGGCAGGATCGGAAAATTTGCGACACATTACATTTTAATAACGCAATTGTAGAGAGGGCTCTGAGGCGTAGCATGCATTTCCTCGTCGCGCGCGAAGTTGAATTTTAGTAGAACTTCAGAAATACGCGATTGGTAGTGGATTTGAAATACACAATTTTGAATGATTGTTTCAAATTTGAATTTTTACCTTTTAATCGAAACCATTGATGCAAATGCAGTATATTGTTGTATGCCAGTAAACTAATGTTTATTTTTTTATTTTTTTCAGGTAATTTTCCGATACTTCAACTACATTTTTACACAAAGAGTAAGCAAACAAACTTATATTTTAAAATTTAATCACATAAATGTGAATGTCTATATAGGTACTGTAAATGTCGATTGACTGCCCCGTTGGGCAGCAGTAGCGCTTGCCACCATGAGGTCCTGGGTTTTCGATTCCCAGGTCGAGAAAAGTGTTTTGTGTTTTCTAATTGGAATTTCTCGAGTTTCCCGATTACTGGCAATAAGCTTGCCTTCCGAAATGTGGGTGTAGGTAGGTACTTTAGGTACCTCTGCCTAAATCTCCGAGGAATACTAACAGGTGTCTTGGTTATGTGTCAATTCTGATTTTACCGAGACTTGTTCAATCATAAATTCTGAACACATTGAAAAACTGTCATAGTTTTTTTTAACGAATCTTTTTATGAAATATTTCATGAAAGAGCCTGAAAAAAATGTCCGTCTATACCTACTACTAAAGAATCAAAAAATCAATTTCCCATCGAAAATGAATTGTCACATTCCAATGACAGACGAAAAACAATTTTAAAACATCAATTGGCTGGTATGGACTCGATCGGCGAAATTTATCGGAAATGGAAACATTTCACTATAGGTTCTCCGAAACAGAATGACAGCTTTGAAATTAAACTTTATTATATTCATTTAATGTTCTGTCGACATCAAAAGCTGTAATCATTGTAAATAATTTGGTAAAGGTTAAAAACTGCCCAGTTATTTTTTTTCATAAATTCGATATTCTTTAACTTACTTATGACTATTCTTGATTTATAAAGTATTGGTACAATTCTATTCAAATATTCTTTACTTGTATTTCATTTAGACCCGAAATATATTCTCATGACAATTTTTCAAGTATTAAGTTATTAAATCTAATGTTACATAGATCTATAGGATTTTGTGCAATTTAGAAATAACTTAGGGTTCTCGCGTACTAGACAGCCACGACTCCGGCCAGTCGTGGCCGTATCGTGGCATTGTATGGTCTGCGGTTAGTTGGCCGTTGCGACCAAGTCCGCGGTTCGTGTCGGTTTCTATAGTTTACCTGGTCGTGGTCACGGCCGTCTAGTGCGCGAGGTTTCTTTATCACTCTTTTATCGAAAAGTTTCTATTTTTTTTTTTTAAATTTCGACGTAGTTAAGTTACATATCACATATCTATACTTACCACCTACCTACAACAAGGCTAAAATATATTCCGTCCACAATTTCTATGGGGGCTCTTACCCTAAAAGCCATGGTGCCATTTGTAACAATTACCATTGATTCGTCTCGTCCATGGTGATATTTCTCAATCACGACCATATTGAGTTTGTGAAGGTCGATTCTAATACTTTTCTACAATAGACCGTTAATGTAAGTTGGTTTGATTGAAGATATGTTTCTTGTATAGGTTAGTTTTGATGGGTTAATAGAATAGTACTTTATGCGGTCTACCCAAATGTCCTTGCTTTGGTGTTTTTCGTCGAATCGTTGAGCTCGTTTTAAGTTCTGAGTTGAGCTACACGATTACTGACAAATGCGTACACTGACTGGACAGGTCCGCTCAAATCTGTATGGTTCTTTCCTCAAAAGACCATTTCTGACAACAATCTACATGGTCCTCAAATGAAATGCTCTGACCAAGGTTATTTCCGGGTTTTTATATACACATTGGCATTAATGAATTTTTTTATATACAATGACATGAATATTTACTATTAAAGTATTATATTATTTTAATTATTGTGAAAATGAAGACTATGTGGGTCATTCCGTTTTGTTTTGTTTTTAATTTTTTTCAGTTCGTTCTAATTATGGTCTGACAGTTTGAATAATTTATGTGGCCTAACCAAATATCCTTTTTTGGTATTGTTCGTCAAATTCTGATTTGAGCTGCACGATAACTGACAAATGCGTGCACTGACTGGACAGGCCCTCTCAATCTGTGTGATGCTTTCCTCAAAAGACTACTTCAGACACCAATCTACATGGTCTTCACATGATCTGACCAAGATTATGTCTGGACTTTAAAAGAGAATGTGACCTGTGTAAAAGTGTTTGTACAAACCTATTTACACAAATAAAATCATTTATCATTTATAGATAAAAACCTATACCTCTAAAGTATTGTGAGAAGTCTTTGGGCTAGTTACATTTTGATGAGGGAAAGTAACCAGTTACAATTCAAAGTCAAAGTCAAATAATTATTTCAATTTGGCACATAAAAGGAACTTTTGAACGTCAAAATTTACAAAAAATAGAATTGATTCAAGTCGCCCCTTCCAAAAGGTAGTTTTCGTATGGAGAAGAATGGGCACGAAAGTCCACCGATACTCTTTAATTTTTTTTTTACAATATTTATATACATCAATTATATAATTATACAATTAAATTAGCAACCAGTTTGATAGGTATTGTTTAGACATTCAATTATATAATTTATGCTGGAAAACAGTTTTATGATAAGCAAACCATTGAAACTCACGCACTTTTGAATTGTCAAGGAGTCGGTCAATCAGAACAATAAAGCTCGCTGTCCATTCCAAAGCGTAGTAGGTTCCTATGGAGAAAAACGGACAAGAATTTCGATGGACACTCTTTTAAATCCTAACTAATATTATATAAAGTTACACTTTCACGCTAAAACGGCTGAACAGATTTGGATGAAATTTGGCCTATGGTTAGACCATGACCTGGATTAGGACATATCGATGCTTCCGACAACAAAGGTCGTAAACACCAAAATAGCACTTTTGGTAATCAACGAAAAACAAAAAATAATTTCGTTTTTGGCTTATATCTTTTTAACTTTAAAAGTTGTAAAATTGTGTTCTATACAAGAAATACGTAAAATACGATGGTGTTTCATAATATATTATTGCTATTTATGTCAAAGCCTTATTTTAAAAGTTAGCTTGGACATACACCCCAGAAAATTCAAGAATTTGGTATTTACGACCACTAACAAATCAATGGAGAACGATTTGTCTAACGGAAGTTAGAAGTATGCACCAGTTTTTAAATACAATAGTTCTGGGTTTGGTTTTAAAAACCATATACTGAAATTACATATACGATCTGATGCGATGGTATGTAACAAACATGGAAATATCTGAAGCAAATCAATGAATTTAAGACTGTAAGTTGAGTTTTCATTACTTGTAATAAAAACAATAAAATAAAACACAAATTGACATAATTAAAAAAGGTTTTTTATTCATTGACCGTCATCGTTTAATCAAAATAATGGTTAAGCAAGGCACTAATACAAATTCAAAGTAAAAAAATGTCTAGACCAATCACTTAAATTTTCATTAGAGGATCTTGTACATCAATCATCATTCATCATCATTGTTTGTGTCGCAGCTCGAAATTTTTATACCTTTAGGACCTGGCAGGTCCTAAAGGTATAAAAATACACTTAAGTAAGTATATTATAAGCATCGTCCCGTATAATTTAATCAAGCGTTTGTTACAAGATGCCTATAGTGTTCTACCTCCAACAGCGTACCTAACCAGCCAGACATAATTCAAAATGTTAAGTAATCATTTTGTTTCATTGATTTCAAGAAGATTTTATAATCACGACATTTTTTTAAAACGTATTGATAATGAATTACAAAAAAATATAAGTAAACATTCTACCAAGCTTACTGCTCTAATAATTTTAATAAACAATGCCCATTTTCACCAACGCCCTTAAAAATTTAGGTAGTTCATCTTTCTAGATCTTGTTTGTTCGGAAAGCTTCTGTACTATGGTCTACCTAGCTTTTAGTGTCGTTGGTGAAAATGGGAAAGTTTTATCGACAAGATAATAAAAAAGTAGATGCAAAACTTAATACGACGACGAGTTATAGAAAATCTGGTCTTCAAATTTCTGATTAATAATCTTCTGTCATTGGATAGAAGATTATTAACCAGAAATTTGAAGACCTGATTTTCTGATAGAAGATAATTAATCAGAAATTTCATCTTCTTCGTCAGTCTCAGGAAGAGTATCAATGACATTATGAGACTGACAAGGAAGCTGTTTGTATTCGGCATGAAACCGTTTGTGTATTGTCCCCTGATCACACAATCGTTGCAGATCTTTGTATTTAGCTGCGGTAATTGGTAGTTTATCCGTATATAGCTGTTTTGGAGTCAACTGCTTTACTCGATTATATTGTAATTCTAACATTTCTTCTGTATTTTCTTTTGATTTATTCTTCCCTTTTCCCTTTCTTTTGCGCTTGACATCTTCGAACAACTTGATTCGATGTGTAATTACATCTTCTTTCATTGAATACTTGAGTTCTATTTGGTTTAAATTGGTCTTTCTGAAAGTTGCTACTCTAATGTTTCTCCAATTAATATTCTTTAAGGTTTCTTTTGTAAAAGTGTTTGATGCTATTTCACTCCAGTTCAAAAAATCTGAGTAGTCCATCACATTGACTATATAAGGCCTTGGCCGCTTTCTAGCTGATTGAAAAAATGAAGGCCACTGAGATGGACTCCAAACTATGATTCTTTTAACTTCCCTCTCTATTGTAGCGTGCATTGAATCTGCTGGCATATAAGTATGTCCCGGCAGTAAAAAGTTTATTTGGATAACTTGTAAGTTTTTAGAAAACATTAAATAATAATTTAATGTGGCTAGAACGGTTTTATTTTTGTTTTGTCCCCCACACGAGTCGCAATAGAACAGTAAATTCCGAATGCCTTTTTCATCAGCAATTTTTAAATATTGATACAAACAAGTTGCGATTTCATCGCTGCCCTTTTTTCCATCACTTTCTCCCCATGTGAAGCAATATCCATCTTGAGTACTACTTTCGTAAATAGTAAAATTATAGACTGCATATTTTCGTGAATAATAGAGTAACATACTTTCCCCATGAGGAGTGTTTAAGACTTTTTGCAAGTCGAAACTAGAAGTGACAGTATCATTGTTAAGAGTATGTAGTTTTTGATGAGCAGCAAACCTTCTATAGCTTGCTTTCTTTTCTAGGATGTGATCTTTTAACTTTTCTTGTTCCTCTTCAGTTATATCTTTTTGATTTTCTGCTTTAACACACACGATGCATTTGTCCTTTTTAGGAATGTGGAAGCCTACGTGACTATAATCCTGACAAAATATATTCCTAAAAACCCCTTCACTTACTTTTTCTTTTTCTTCCTTTGTGCACTCAAATAAATAGATTTGGTATAGGTTTGAAATATTTTTTACATCTTGAGATAAATAGACACGATTACTATCTTTTCGAGCGTAATGCGATGGCGTTACTGGCAACTTATTTATAAATTCTCTTACATAATTTTTTGCTGCTTCCGAATATTTTGATGCGTAATGTCTTGTTCTCTTTTCAGTTTCTGCCATACCCTCTTTGGAGTTTGTAAGTGTATATAGTAAAAACTTTTGTGTTACGTCTAATGTGTTTAATATGAACTTCTGGCAGACTTGTCTGCGGCCTTCTCCTTCGTTGATATAATATTCGTAAGTAATGTTTCTTCTACTATTAGGAGACTCAGTCCTTTTTCTGTTTACGGGTACTGGTCGTGCACATCGTACAATCCAATCTTTTCTGCGCTGATTATCGAGAGACCAGTAAAATTCGTGAATAGTCTTTCGTTTCTCTTCATTTATTTCAAAGCATTTCCTGTTGCATTTGTCGGGCACACAAGGATTTTGTTTTAAAGACTTACTTTCTATTAATTCCCCTTTTCTATTTTTGAAAGCTTTTCCCTCATCTCTTAATTTTTTATTCTTTTTATATTTATTTACAGGTTTACTTTTCTTTTCAGTCATATTATCCTTTACTGTGTTGCTGCTATTTCCTATAACCATCTTTTTGCTACGTCGTCTTTTTTTCTTTTTATCATCATTGTCGCTAGAATATTCGCTTTCATTCATACTCCATTCATCTGAGCTGCCAGCTGAAAACGGACACTCTTCTTCACTTGGTAGAAAATCTGTATACGATTTTATTAAGACTTTGCGTCTTTTTTTCCGTTTTTGCCTTACATCTTGCTTTACATCAGTTGTTGGTTTTGACTGAGGAGATTCTGTTATAAATAACAAATCGTCAGGCATCGTCGAATGAGCACTTTCAACCGTAATTTCACGCTGTAAAATACCAGTAATTGGACACAGCTGTAAATCGCTGGTAGGCGAACACGATTGGAGAGCGGTTGCATCTAGAACCAGTAAATCAGTATTTTCATCAATACCTTCACGCTTTACAGTGTTAGTAGATGGGCCTGGCAGAAGAGGTGTTTCCATTATGAGAGCCGACGCTGTGGGCATCATAGGGTGAGTATCTTCATCGAGACTTTCACGCTGTACGGCGTCAGAAGATGGGCCTGACAGTAGAGGTGTTGCGATTATGAGAGACGAATCAGTGGGCATCATCGGGTGAGTATCTTCATCGAGACTTTCACGCTGTACGGCGTCAGAAGATGGGCCTGGCAGTAGAGGTGTTGCGATTATGAGAGACGAATCAGTGGGCATCATCGGGTGAGTATCATCAGCGAGACCTTCACGCTGTACGGCGTCAGTAGCTGGGCCTGGCAGCAGAGGTGTTGCGTTTATGAGAGACGAATCAGTGGGCATCATCGGGTGAGTATCTTCATCGAGATTTTCACGCTGTACGGCGTCAGAAGATGGGCCTGGCAGTAGAGGTGTTGCGATTGTTAGAGACGAATCAGTGGGCATCATCGGGTGAGTATCTTCATCGAGATTTTCACGCTGTACGGCGTCAGAAGATGGGCCTGGCAGTAGAGGTGTTGCGATTGTGAGAGACGAATCAGTGGACATCATCGGGTGAGTATCATCAGCGAGACGTTCACGCTGTACGGCGTCAGTAGCTGGGCCTGGCAGCAGAGGTGTTGCGATTGTGAGAGACGAATTTGTCGGCGTCATCGGGTGAGTATTTTCAGCGAGACCTTCACGCTGTACAGCGTTAGTACATGGGCCCTGTTGCAGCAGAGGTGTTGCGGTTATTAAAGACGAATCTGCTAGCATCATCGGATGAGTATATTTGGCGAAATCTTTATGCTCTACAAGTAAAAATGTACCCGAATCTTTAGGTTTTGAATATACAGATAAAATGTTAATTTTTTTCTTGAAAAACCCAGCTTTTATTATTTTTTTATCTTTTGTTTCCTCTTCTCCAGCGATTCTATAACCGGTACTCGTATTTTTACCCTCAGACCTGCAAATTTAATAACAATACTTTAATATTAAGTAGCGTATTTGAATTCAATAAATTAAAAATGTTATGTTGTTTGGATAGGTTTTTAGTCTAAGTACTTTTAGGAACTCAGAATGATTTAATTTTTTGTTTATTACGACCTTTGGTGATGGAATTATCAATATTTTACACCCCCAGGAATAAATCTACCATTAAACTAGTGTTAGAAAATTGTTAGCGTAAAACACAAATCACATCGATGCATCCAACAACAAAGGTCGTAAACACCGAGATACCTAGTACTTTACTACAGCCCGGACACTATCGAATTATAATGTATGAAATAAACTTGCCGTAATTACCTACTACGTGCACAAGTTTAAGTGGATATAATTTGTGACTTTATATTGTAAACAGCTTTTAGAATTGAATTAGGGCCCTCTGAGCTGAATAACAAGCGCAACTAGGTAGGTACTACAAGGTAGGTAAGTATACCTATTTGTGCAATTGATTGCTGCTGTTCACGTCACGGCATGAATACGGGTAAGGATAATAATATAGGTACTAGGTATACGTCCGTCCGTCCGTTTCACCCGCATGCATGCCGTGACGTGAACCGGCGTGATAGGTACTTAAACCGCGAAGTGAACAAAAGCTTGTAAATAAATAAGAAAATCAGATTTGATACAAGTAAAAAGTTATCTAAACTAGTAAGTAGGCAGGCACATACCTTTCCATCATTGAGTTACGCACGTTCCTTATTGATTCTAGGTACTTTTTTCTTTTCAATAAAGACTCGACGATTTCTTCTTTTTCGTAATGATGTGTTCCGTCCATTTTTGCACTCACATTAATAACAAACAAAAGTTCCACTCAACACACTTCAATGGTTTCTGCTACAATCGACCGTAACCTTCACGAAGACAGTTTTCTTTTAAACTAAATCAAAACATAGACACGTGCGTGCGGCCAATAACATCGACAAAATTAATATGAGACGCCCCGCATACCTGCTTTCACCCTAGAAAGTATTGTTGTCCCCCTCTTACAGGTCTCAAGTTTGGTTGGTCAGGAACGAGTGAGCGATGCGGTGCGGAAACGGCAACACACACAAAGGATTACTCTGTATAAATAATTATACTCGGCGAAAGCAAGTGCAGCAATACTATCAAAGATTTACACCACAGATATTTACTAGAAATGTGCTTTACATCATCGGATGGTTTTTGTACCTCAATAATAGTCATGACCAAAGCAGGCCGTAATAATTATCTATGGATGTTTTTTCTGAATGATTAGATACGAACGTAAAACACAATTACTTGAAATCCAGTGAGTAGCTTGAAAACCATTTATTTCTCAGAAAAATTAAACATTTGAATTTCTTAACGGGGTTTAATTGCGACATATTTATACTTTTTGTGTTACGACCCCTTTTTAGTATGAAAATATTAACAAAATTAGGAGTACGACCTACATAATTCAATTTTCAAACCAATTCTCCAAGACCAAGTGACATTACGACAATTGTTTCTCAGCAGAGCTTACGTTTTAAAAATGATTGTGGGGTGTAATTACAATTAATTATGTATTCATGTTTTTACGACCGACAGCTGTTTGTACGTTGTATTATACGACCTGCACGGTTATTCGGTTCTAAGCAATATGAGTTATACATACCCTCTTTTCTAAAAAATCTTGATTATACTAGTAAAAATTTTGGGTGTAAAAGTATTTTTTTTAGGCGAATATTTTTTTCACATTTTTAGATCGACGCAGCGCCAAAAATTAAGTAGGGCTGCATTCTTAACGCATTTTCGCCAAAATGGCGTTTACGACATTTGTTGCCGGAAGCATCGATATGATACTTTTTATCCCGATATTCCCATGGGATTGAGACTTACGCGGGTGAAACGGTGGGGTGCAGCTAGTTATGAATATTTCTTCAAATTAACCCTTAAAACGTCTCAAATCTAAGTGACACCAAAATAAATAACCCATTATAATTACCAAAATATTTAAAAGCGAATCAAATTCCCCCAGCTTAAGTGTCATTGTACTACAAGACAAGATGACAGCTGTCTTTTACATCCTCATGCTGTAATGAAGAGCTCTCAAGTTAGTTCTGCCTGTAACCAATTTATATGGTCGTGAAAATTTCTGTTTCACGCCCTCATATCAAAATTAATCTTCATCTGGATGACACGTTTTTTTGAGTTATTATTGCCCGCATGGTTTCTCTGTCAGTAGTTAATAACGTTATATACAAGTTTTTAGTGTATTCGGATACAAAGAAGAGCTCCAATTTACAAAAAATCGTGGATGATCTTAATAACACAAGGATTAATTAGTAATGGGTACTGAATTATTCCCTTGGGTTCAATTCTCTTATAAGGCGTGTTATAAAAAAGGATTTATAAAAACAACATACTAATGTGGCTAATCATCGGATTTTTGACCATGGTGATGATGATATTCCGTTCTTCTAAGCTAAAAGCTAAAACTGTGGCTAAAGATTAGACAGTCAAAGAGGTTTGGTAACGGTAAACCATTATTTACAGGCGCTTTACTTTGCGTAAATTTATTCATCACCTCTGCTCTCAAAACGTTGAAGGAAAACATCGTGGGGAAACTGGTATATCCTATCCAAAATTCGAAGACATGTGACATCTATCCAATCACTGGGCCGCGTGGTGGATTACGGCCCACTCCCTCTCACCGAGAGGAGGTCTGTGTCCCAGCAGTGGGAACGTTATGGCTGATTATGATGATGAACCCATTGTTTTAATATTTCACACTAGTTAGAAAGTAAGTTACATCAATAATAGATAGTTTATTCTGGTCATAACTCCTTCTGAATCTCACAAAGTATGTCCTAATTATGCATAAAAATAAATAACCCTTGTCCTACGTACCAAGAAGTTTATTGTATTCAAACTCCTGCAATCCGTCTTCAAACATTTTATTCCACCTCATTACCCTGGCAGAATATAGATTGCAAGGAAAATGACCACAAAAAAACAAAACACAGCCCCACATGTCAATCTTTTTGTGCACAACGGTGAATCAAATATAACTCGTACAATGCTAAAAACAGGGTTTTAATTCCCTTGGTTTAAAAATCGATGGTAAAAAGCAAGTCTGTATGTCAGAAGACGTTGCGGCCAATTTAAGAGGCAGACAAAGGAAAAAAAGGGAAATTTAATAGCTAGGACATGCGTCCGTTTTGAGACCGTTATTTTTAAACTAAACAAAACATGTAAAAAGAGAACACGATCGTCAACTGTGATTATGTTGTTAGTAAAATGATTTGGTGTTCAATTTTAGTATTTATAACGGGGAAGTTAAGTGTCATATTTCATTAAAACTTTTTGTTGCTTAACTTTCATGGGAATGCATGTATTTCTGCTGTTATGAACCGATGACTTAATTAATTATGAATGATGAAATTACTGGTTCATCGTAGCATTAATTTCTTGTTCCATATAAAATCGATTGTTGGAAATATTTTCCCCTGTCACCACATTAGTTACCCCAACTTTATACTTGCTACCGACAAAATCTAAATAAAAATTCGCTGCCTCATGCAACTTACTAGTTGATGTCCCTCCAATCAATTGAATACGAGCAAATAAACGTATTTGAATAAATAACGCATGTGGGGCAGCCCTAGTTCGAGCAATTGGCGTCAAATTCAGCGCTCGGTGAAACATCAAAGCGCGCCGACATGTCGCTAGGGTTGCCGCGCTATTGATTTGTGCACGATACTTGTGTAAAAAATACCTTTATAAATGTTGAAGATGGTGTGTGAGCTTTTTTATTTGTGTACATATTTTTATTCTTAGGGTTTGTGCAAACATTTAAGAGTTTAGTCGACTTTTTGTTTAGAATTTTTTTAACTGATTTTGATAAACATTTTGACCATAGCACCCTATCAAGCTCTTGGTAAAAGTTTCGTGTTTTTTTTTAAAGTTTAGTAGGTTTATCCACAAAATTAAATAATATTAATATCGTGGTTAGTGACTTATCTAGTTTCAGAGTTCTTATACCGCCCATGGGCCTCTCACTTGGCTTCACATGCCGTCGGGAAATATCCCTCCGAAAAAAAAAGCAATTATTTTACAAAACTTGAAATCAATTATTAATAAATGAAACCAGACCTAACCTACTTGATCCTCAACACAGCACAGTATAACATCCCATATTCTCCATAATCCAGGATATTGATATAGCCAATGGCTTCACTAAGCAATGATATACCGTACGGTAGCCAGTTCAATGCCCCGGGGGTGCAATTACGAGTATCAGAGGCAAATTTCCTCTCACACTGCCTGACCATGGGTTAATGATAATAACCCTTATGGATACGGCATTGTTTCACGATATATATTACATTAATGCTGTCTATCTCTTCTGCGCTGTAGGTTAGCAGCGTCCTCGTTTCCAATGAGACTCTCAAATAGAAAATCCACATTGAGACGTGGCTTTTAATACTACATTAGAGGAAGTGACCACATCGGTTCTAAGTTTTCTACAAACAGCATTTTAGCAAAGTTCTAACCCTTCAAAGCTACGCTAAACACTTCCAAGTACTACTTTGACCTTTCTGTTAACCCGTTAGTGCTCATAAAGACGATTCTAAATGTTTGTCATCTTTCACAAGTTGTAGGAATCAATTGAAATAAGCAATTTTACTGGTTTTCTAGGATTGTTACATTACCTTTCATGTTATTTTGTGATTTATTCAAACTGTTGGACGGGCTTTGGGATGCCGACGGGTTTTGACACTTTTGAACCTTTGTTATACCGTTAGTTTAAAGTGTTGAGTGAGTAAAAAGTTTTAGCTTACTTTGTCATGAATGCTTTCGTGTTTAGTGTGTAGTTTTGTGATTTTCACAGTTTACTTTAGTGCCCTTCTATATTAAGCTATTTATCTTTCCAAGTTGATCTTTCTTAGTTGACACCAAGATACCTTTTGATTCAATTAAGTACAACACTCAGTGTGACGTGGCGATTCATTCTTTGTATCAAAAGAAGCATTTGCCAAAAGAAGCATTTTTTTTTAAGGAATTTACTGGTGGCCAGAATTGCTAAATGATACAGGTCAGGGGTGGCGTCCTTGATTATACCCATGATCTAATAATTACTGACGAAACCCTATGCGATCTACCAATTACATACTTCTTTAGAATAGTACACACGGCTACACATCAAGAATACATTTCCAGTTTATGCTGATCTCGCATTGAATAGGATTTCCGTACAATGCGAAGTCAGCTTCTAATGGAAATGTATAGCTTGATGTGTAGCTGTGTGTACCTGGGCGAACGAGCTCTGCTCTGGTGAAAATAGAGAACGGTCATTTAATAGTATAGGAAAATTCATACTAATCCATGTATAGTAACCTGCTTATTCCATGCTGCCATGTCATTATTCTAATGTCATTATAGTCATGTCATTATTTATTATCATTTTCTAAACTTTGGGCGACCGAGCTCTTCTCGGGTGAAAATACGGAGAAAACTAAGTTTCCCAGATATGAGACCTAGCTAGATCGATTTTTCGCCACCGTAAACCCCCGTATTGCAACTTATTCATCGAAAAATTTAGAGCTAAAATATGTCACAAAAATGGCCGTATTTTTTTATTGCGTCGATTTAGAAGGTTATATTTTTTAGAGCTCCAAGGGAACATAAATATTTATTAATTATTTTATTTATTTGATATTTATTTCAACTTGAATTGGTCAACAACTAAATGTTCATATAAATATAATATTTAAAATGGCAACATTTCGACCCAAAACAAGCCAGAAATCAGTGTGATTACATCCTAATTGAGACCACACGACATTCAGAAATGTTCAAAGGTATTCGACGAGAATTACCGTATCCTAAACGTTCTGAATGCATGTAAGCATTCAATTGGGCAGCGCGTACCGAGCGTAGGAATTCAGTAAAATATTTTGTGACAGGCCTGTTCAAGCCAGTTGTATCGAATAGCTGAGTTCTGAATACATATGTAATACCCTGTGTGTGTTACTTACTCTGTTTACAATCGCGAACATAAATACCTTACCTTCTTTTTTATTTTCACCATTTTGTTAGTTTTGATGTTCTTTTTTTATTGTTTTATTTTCAGTGCGTGTCCCAAATAAAATATTTTTCTTTCTTAATTCAAGAGAAAATTTATTTGTAAAGATACAAATAAATTTTCTCTTGAATTAACTATGTAAAAGCAACCTGCAGACTTTTCTCTTCTTCTTCCTTTAAATCCATCCAAAGGTCGTCTTTAAAAAATCAGTTTTAGCGATATGACCGCCCGTTATTGTCATCCTTCGGCAAAATTTACCTTTAGTATCTATTCGTATGTAATAAAGATATTACTAAATAACTACTATGTTCGGAACATCTTAAAATTTTAGTTAAAACTTTAGGAGGAACTCGCTTTTGAATTTAGCGTAAGTTGAGGTATTTATGCTCGTGACTCTATCTGTGTGTTGTAAAGTATTTTTATCTCACGAAGCGACGCGCGCTTTACTTGTGGTAACTAAGTGTACAAACACGCTGTGAATATGTGCGTGAAGACGAGTAGCGTCAGCACATAACATAAACACACACACACTTCCGACTTTGCCATTGTCTTGGACGGTACCGAGGGTTCCTGCGCTTACACACACATTCACAGAGTGTTTGTACTCTTGGTAACCACAAGCAAAGCGCGCGTCCCTCCGTGAGATAAAAATACTGTAGCTTACAGAGAAATTTGTCTTAGTTGTGTTCATTAATATCTGTGTTGCGTCTTTTTAGTTTTTTATTGATGTTGTTTGTTGTAATTGAACGTAATTAGTTTAATTTGGAGGTAAGTAAGTGCTTTTTGTGTGAATTAAACATTCCATTTTGGTATCTACAAATTAGTTTTACAAATTTATTATATTATTGTAAGGTAAATAAGCATCTTTCGTATTGTGGCAATAATTATTTTAATTGATTAATTACTAAAATTGCTCTATTAATTCCAAACTTGTGATTTGATTTAGCATTCACTGAATATCATAAATTCGGTTCTATTTCGATAACTATTGAAATGCATGTCAAAGAATCTTTCAAAACATCTACAGATTTATCAAAGTAAAATGCGATACTTACATATAAAATAATGTTCATTAGAAATACGTAACAATTTGCATGTATTACTAATCACGAGATATTCAACGTTCTCCCCTGTATAGCTGATTCAAAGTTATAATGTTTCATTCTTTGAAAGAAATAAAGAAAAAGTTTTTGTGATACCAAATTCCAAGTATGACATTGAATAGTAATTTGATGTAAAGACATGTTTAGATTATTATAAAAGCTTGTTATTACACTCGTATACGAATAAATGTTTTGGTTACCGATTACTTAGAAATTAAAAAAAAAAAACAAAGAAACTCCTTTTCAAAGATGGAAACCTTTCATGTGTCTCTAAGTCAGTAAGTGTTTTCTATGCGAATATACCAACAGAATGCGGTTTTTTTCGGCACTTGAATGCTTCCCCTGGACGCCTCCAGTTATTCCTGGATTTTCCGTGGATGTCATCACATTAACCTCTTGGATTCATTAGGAATTTCTTAATAGCAGGCGTTTGGAAGTTGGCGCTGTGATTTACCCCGGTAATGACTCGGAAAGCACGTTAACTCGTTGGTCCTGCTCCTCATCTCCCTCCGGTCGGGTTGGATTGCCGTTCCATCGGACTACGAGAGTGAGGGAAGAGAGAGAGTGCACCTGTGTCTGCACACACATTTTTGGACTATAATATCTCCTGTGCTAAAGGCTAGTCTCTGCTGAGGTCTGGAGGACTATCATTAATATCTAATCTGTCCAGTAACAAAACAAATTGCGAATTTGCAATGGCCAATCAAGCCTTGCTTGGTTTTCCCTCAATTAAAACAAATGAATGTCTCTCCAATTTAAGGGAAGTCTTATCATGTGCACTTATCATATATATCCGGGCAGTTATTGCCATCCAACAAGTAACCACAATGGTAATGTTTTTATAAGCAGACTAATCAATACAACTATCTCCACACAATATAATTTTAACACCGTTACTGAAGCCCCGAAACAATAGAGTCACACCCCTATACAAGGGAGGGGGTTCACTGACCTTCCATTGTTAAATTAAACAAGCAAAACTTGATCCTAAGTCAACGTAGCAAAGTTCAATTTAACTTGTTAAGTTTAACATTTTGATTATCATTTTAACAGTACTCATAGGCTGAGGTGTAACTAAAATTTGAAATTTATTGTGCTGATTCTTTAGTATTCATTTCTGAGGGTCGGGAATGAACCTTAGACCTTTAGTGAAGGTATGATTTATGGTTCACATTGTGTGGTGGACAATAGTGGATGTATTTATTTTGGTTGAAATGAGTTCAAGTACTTTAATGGGGGAAGCTACAAACGCGCGACGCGACTTTGCGACACCACTCTACGATACTGCAGTTTCTAGAAGTCGAGCTTTAAGACGCGACTTAATGCCAGTGGCCTTGAGTGGTTAGCTTGCGTGTTCTGTGCTGAGCTCACGCAATGCGTCGTACGTCCAGCCAGTAACCGGACTCGCCCATCAAGGAGCGCTGTCCCAAATTAGACGCATTATCAATTTATTATACATAAAAGAAAAGGTATTTTAATAAAACACATATACTAAAAAATAAATAATTAAATTATCTTTAAAATGGTGAAGGTTTCGGAAAAATATCCTTGATAGTTTTTACTTGATTCTCAGTTTTTTATCCGCGTTAGACATAACTTTACAAATTAATTACACTATATAATATAAACATAATCTAAAATATTTACAAATTAAGTTATTAAAAAAATGGTCTAATTTAACATATATTTTTTTCTAAATCATTAACACTACTCGTTTAGACGTGATTTTCGGTATAAAATCATTAAAAGTCGGTGATTTTGAACAACGCCGCATGGGCCTTGCTGCGCGTCAGGGCGCGGCGCGGCACAGTTAATCGTGGTTTACTTTTCAACAGCGTGGTTTACCAGTCAGTTGCGACTTGTGGCACTCGCTGCGCCTGAAAAAGGAATCGCGGTGATTCCAAATCGCGCCTGTGTTGACAAGGCTTAATCGTTGGCGCAGACAATTCTCATAACTGCGCAACTGTCATTGGTATGCAAAATGTTAAGTCGAGGGTGTGCTCAAGCCCTTAGGGACCAAGTTTTCATAGCTTCGAGTGTACATGTGGCTGCATTCGCCTATGCATGTGATTTTAACCCTTAGCCACTTGTAGCCCCCCTGAGAAATGGGGTAGCTCGTCTGTGCACGTGGCTCGTTTTATTAAGTGTTTTAAACGGATTTGGATGAATTATAAGGCACTTGGTCTGATGGGATGTATGATTTTTTTGTATTATAGCTATTTTTTTCAGTAGCTGTCATGTAGAACGAAGGGTTTTAAATACTTTAAGAGCATTACAATTTTAGAATACGTTTATATGGCTCAAAGTGTCAGTCAAACTATAAATTATTTGACATGTTTTTTTTTTATATAATGCAAAAAGTGCAATGTAACTTAAGGCGCACGACATACTACGAAAAGTCTATTTTTAATCGACTTCAAAAAGGGGACGTTTTGTTTGGTAGGTCATACTACAGAGGCGGTCCTATATAAATTTGATTAACTTTGCTTGGGAAGATTTTTAGTGAGCTTCAATAATACGTTTTTTTTCCACTACTCTATAGGTAGTGTCGTTATAAACGAGTCATTATAATTAATAAGTTCCTGTCACTGTTATTTACATAGCAGGTAGTGGTATTCGAATTTGTGTGGGGTAGGTACGACAGCTAAAAAGTGAAAATTATAAACTTTTTACAAAAAAAAAAAAAAAACAACTGACTTCAAAAAAATAACACTACAATGTGAGAAAATTACTTTAATTTTGGAAGTCGGTGGCAAAAAAACTAAAATTCAAAACCAAAGACACAGACTTCCGAAATTAAAGTGATTTTTCACTTTATAGTGCTTTTCTTTTTTGGAAGTCGGTTGTTTTGTAACTCCTACATTCGAAATGCATTTTCACGAACTAGTTTTCAAAATTCGTTCTTCCGCCCGAGAAAATTTTCTCTACAATCCTGCTCCACTGTCCCACATCCATTTCCCACTCTTATCAACCCAAAAAATCTTATCATAAGCCACTAAATCTTAGGAATAATACTTCGCTTTGGCTGAATAAAATCCTCGTTCCTCCAACTATTTGTTGCAGTCGTTCTAAGCTACGTGTCTGTATAGTAGGAATCTAGAAGATTGATCCAGACATTTGCATAGCATTAGGAGATAGCACTGTTTAAGTTTCAGCTTGAATTACTAGATTTTAGTCTGTTTTGTTGCTTAAGGCGACGATGACCGACTTTTAATGATTCAATACTGAAGATCTAAACGAGTTGAGCGTTTTCTTAATAACTTAATATATGAACACTTTAGATTATGTTTATATTGCATAGTAAAATTAATTTGTAAATGTATGTCTAACGCGGATAAAAAAACTGAGAATCACGTAAAATCTATCAAGCATATTTTTCTTGAACCTAAAAGACAATTTAAATATTGATCTTTTAGTATACGTGTTTTATTAAAATACCTTTTTTATGTATAATAAATTAATAATGCTTCTCATTTGGGACAGCGCTTCTTGATGGGCGAGTCCTATTACTGGCTGGATGTACGACGCATTGCGTGAGCTCAGCACAGACCACGCAAGCTAATCACTCAAGGCCACTGGCCTTAAGTGGCGTCTTAACGCTTGACTTCTAGAAACTGCAGTATCGTAGAGTGGTGTCGCGAAGTCGCGTCGCGCGTTTGTAGCTTCCCCATTAAAGTACTTGAACTCATTGCAACCAAAATAAATACATCCACTATTGTCCACCACACAATGTGAACCATAAATCATACCTTCACTCAAGGGCATATGTATATCTGTGTCTTAATAGATTTGTGACTTTCGATATTGGAATATGAAATGGTTAATTCGATTTTGAATGTGTCAGGACATGATAAAAGCTTGAAAGCTGTTACAGTGATTAGTAATTTTAATGAACATCTTCATCGTTTTCAAAACAAAAACAAATTGTTTGGAAAACATCGTGAGGAAATTGGTTTCCTCACGATGTTCTCCAAACATTTTGTTTTTGCTTGAGAGATATTTCTCGACGCATGTGAAGCCAAGTCAGAGGCCCATAGGTGGCATCAAAACTCTGACACCAGGTTAGTCAGTAACCACACGAAAAAGAAAGAAGAATGAACTTTTTACTGATATGATTTTCTAACTCCTGGAAATTATAGGCTTCTTTAATTCTTCTCAACCCAAGCCAACCCATGAGAAAAATTTGGATAAAGTTTTAAGAAAGATGTGAATTGGACTAGAATGACAACTAAAGCTCCGATCATTTGACATTTTAGGAACGCTCATTTTTTCGTCATTTAAATAAATGAAGACAAATCCTGGTTATTAGAATAGTTTCGAGGGCTTCGAGTCTATTTCAGTACCTCCCTTACTATTTAATAGTACCAGTTATTCAGTAATCAGTTGTCAACAAAACCAATCATCAAATGTAACAAACGACATCACAATAACCGCCATTTTTTCCCCAAAAGAATACTCTTCCCTTCAATTTACAAATCAGCGGACTTATTTGCTCACTGAACATAAAAACGAAACGCTTGACAGGTACCCTGCCCCTGGATGTACCCTGGAGGGTAGATATCAAATATAATCCGCGGATCTGGAGGTAACTGGCATGTCCGCCATCTTGGCGATAAAAATGTAAGCTCTCTCATACATAAAACTATTACAGGGCCTTTGTTTTTGACATCAATATTTATTGTTTGTTTTTTGTGGGAAGTGCAGTTTTTGAGATTATATGTACATATGAGTTTCTATTTACTAGAAAACTCATATGTACTTATAATATATATATCACTATATAAAAAAGTGGAAAATTACAAGTACAGTGCGTTCATCACTCATATATCGCAGTCACTGTGGCGAAGTTGTCAACAGCCTCGGACACCACGGCTTGTCTTGCAGCCCAAGTGCGGGTCGCTTAGCGCGGCACGCGAACATTAATGACATCATCCGACGAGCTCTTGTCACCGTCGGCGTTCCAGCTGTATTAGAACCCAATGGCTTAGCACGCGACGATGGCAAGAGACCGGACGGCATGTCTTTATTTCCATGGAAGGTGGGTAGGCCTTTAGTGTGGGACGCAACGTGTGTCGATACTCTAGCGCCATCCCATCTTTCTGGCTCAGCGTGCTGTGCTGGCGCTGCCGCTGCGGCTGCGGAAAACCTCAAGCGGCGAAAGTATAATAACATTATAGGTCACTATATTTTCGAGCCGTTTGGGGTTGAAACCTAGGGCCGTGGGGTCCGAGTGCTCACGGTCTGTTCAATGAAATCTCCAAACGACTGGTTGACTTCCGAATAAAGTTGGCTATACACACATTTTTTCACAACTACAACAATAAAACTGCAGTTATGTTATCCGATGTCGCAAAAACCTTATCATACAGGTTGTTTTACACACACCCACCATCTTGGATTTCCCAATACATACATTTACGAACCAAAAACAAAATCCAATCACAATACAAATAATTTTTACGCCGCCATCTTGCTTGTCAAATTCTGCTATTCGACTGAACAATTTATAACGGTTACACCGTACCGGAAACGGATCCAAGTGAATTCACGTGCGTAGTTTAACGGCTGAAACATGGTATCCGGAAAGGACGGTTACGGATCCGTAAATGTGAACCTACCCTTATACCCTTTGTACAGTGTAAGGTGGCCCTTATTATGTGCGAATTTCAAAAACGTCGCTTGTACCTTGTGAAATGAGAGGAAATGAAAGGTGATGTATGGGTTCTAGAGGGATATTAATTGTTGGATTAAATGGCTATTTTGAGAGATTTGATACTGTTTTTGTGATTGTATGTATGTGGGTCTGAATATTGGTTATGAAGAACAATGCAAACCAATCGAGAGGCGAGAATAAAATCTGACTAAGTGAATAATAATAATAAAAAACCACGTATTCTATACTTTCTGAAAACGCGTCTAAAATTCTCGAAGATTCCATTTAGAAAAAAAAAAAAGTGGAAAATTACAAGTACAGTGCGTTCATTACAATTAACTTGGCCTGTGACGCGATTGGTAGCATTGAATGAATGTAGTCTTGTGATTGGTAGTACGGTTCTGTCAGTTGCCATTTTGAACTCTATTGGTATTGAAACTAAGACTGCAAAATTCAGTGCTACTAATCGCGTCTCGGGTCAATAGATAAAATGAACGCACTGTAGAGTGATTTTCAAAGTGGACTATTCTTCTATTCTTTTATTTTTCTTCTTCTTCTTCTATTTTGTGGTGTGTTCTTTCTATTCTATTCTTCTATTAAATACTTTTTCTTTCTTTCTTTCTTTCTTTCTCAGGGGTACCAACCTAAACAGAAATAAACTGCAGCTAAAGAATTACATCCCTGATCTTAAAGGTACCGCAAAATCATTAGGTAAATCACCCACCTAATAAGATTTTAATAAATTAAATTAATTACTACTATCTGTATCCACTGCAAGCGTGTACAACATAAATATTCACGCCGAATCTTAAAGGGACCGAGCTGTAAACATTTTGGAACCCTAAATGTCACACCGAGTGACTTTTCCAATAACATTGTCTAATCTATATCCTCTCTCTCACTGTGTCAAGCAAAAATGTACCTTGTTTCTATTAAAGTAAGGTGTTTGCGAACTGCAAATGTATTTTGCAATAATTAGTATGCCGTAGCTGTGCGTTTTCGCTGATTGGTTGTCGCAAAAGGGGAGGAGGGGGGGATTAAGATTTCCCCTTTATCGTTTCACTCAAATGACTGCCTTCAAACTTGATTTCCTAAGATTTTAAATATAAATAAATTGTTTCAGTGTATTGATTGAACTCGGTATGAAAATTGGGTAATGGCTTGATAGATAATTTTAGATCATTAAACCAAAAATTGTGTATTAAAATGACATGACGAATACCAATTAAAGTTAATCGACTGTCTGCTTTGTCATGAATATTTGATTTAAATTGAAATAAATCCCGAAAACGTTGAATCCTGAAAATAGACGTATGTCTTGAGAAAATTAATATTTTGACAATCATTATTAAGATTGGCATGATCACAGAGTTTTGGTAATGTTAACATACCAGCTGTAAAAACTGAAATTAAATCGAAGCAAAAACATAGTCTGTTATGAGCGTCCATCCAAAAAGTTGACAACGTCGCAAATAGCTGTTAAATATTTACATGTTTTGATTAATTTGGCAATATTACTGTATGGAAATAAGAAATATAGCTAGCTAGTGAACTAGAATATTAATAATGAATTGCAATTATAACACTGAATTTGATGTTGTAACCGATTTAGGTATAAAAAAGGCATTTGGAAAGTTTCCAAATACTTTTTGACATCTAAAACTAAATATTAAGTGTTACGATATTAATTTATTGGATTTCATGTCAATATTTTAGTTCATTAGTTAGCCATATTTCTTGCTTCCATACAGTAAAATTGCCAAATTAATCAAAACAGTGAAATGTTTGACAGCCATTTGCGACGTTGCCCACTTTCAGTACCTCTGTAGTATATTTCAAGAAAATTGTGGGCACAAGATGGCCTGGACAAGAGGCACATCGCTTTCAAAGCGTTTCGTATTTCTACAAGGACTTTCAACAGGATTGACATTAGCATTTCGGTAGCTTATGTCAGTCTCATTTTTTTTTCAAATCTTACATCATAGTGTTCACTGATAGATTGTCACTCTGTCTAGGCCCTTAGGTGTCTCGACCAGAAGAAAACTTAGATGCGAAGAGCAACAAGAGTAGTAAAAAAAGTCTGTGATTTTATTTTTCTGGCTGGCTAATCTTTACTAGAGCTTTACAATAAAGAAAATAAAGAAAGAAAAGAAAGAAAGAAAGAAAATAAAGAAAGAAAGAAAATAAAGAAAGAAAAGAGTTTATTTGTCACAGAAACACGTGCATACAAAAAGATAATTAACTCGAGTAACAGATTTTTTTCTGTTACTGTATTAGTTGCTGTAAACACAATAGTTCTACATATCACGAGCACAAAATAGCAATAGTTGCCAGCCGCTGGTACGTCATGATTGTGACAAAAAGGCTTCCACTCAGCATGATGCTATGCTATGGGGACCTACCAGTACAGCATTGATTTTTAAAAGAAAACAGGAACTGTTCTAGATTTAGAACCTAGTTTCAGACATTTTATGACCAAATCCATCAGGTATACAACAAGAAAACAAATTAAAGCCAAGTCTAAGCCTGATTCAAATCAAAACAATTAAATTTTCAACATGGCGGTACCCTCAGTAACACAATCACACATAATCCTTTTGAGAGAACGTTAATAGATATATTATATATGTTCTAGTATTCTCTTGATAGCTATTATTAGTTTTAATTAGTTTAACACTCCTCAGAGGCGAGGCGATAGAGAAATACATAGGTATACGAATAGTGCTTATATTAACTTGACTAGCGAAGCTTTAAGAGCTTATAAGGAGGCTTCAGTATTGGAAAATGGAGATGTTATTTTTATTAAAGAAAATATGAGAGCTAATAGTAATTGAGGAGTCATTTAATGTTATTCAATTCAGAATACTGTGGTTCTATCAGCCTATGGGTGTCTTGAAAGGCTACTTATGGTAATTTTGGAGTACCTATGGATAGCAGAAAATAACATGAGCAGATAGAGAAACTATTAAGATGCGACTAAATTTCAATGGCCTTGAGTGTGCTGTGCTGAGCTCACGCAACGCGTCGTACGTCCAGCCAGTAATAGGATTCACTCATCAAGGAGCGCTGTCCCAAATTAGACGCATTATTAATTTATTATACATAAAATAAAACGTATTTTAATAAAATACCTATACTAAAAGATAAATAATAAAATTATCTTTAAAATAGTGAAGGGTTCAGAAAAATACGCTGGATAAATTTTGCGTGATTCTCAGTTTTTTATCCGCGTTTGATATAACTTTACAAATTAATTTCACTATGTAATAAAAACATAATCGAAAATCTGCCTATATTAAAATATTAAGAAAATTCTCTAATTTAACATATATTTTTTCCAAATAATTAACACTACTCGTTTAGACGTGATCTTCAGTATAAAATCATTAAAAGTCGGTTATCGTCGCCTTAAGGCAAAAGCGTCTGGATAGCCCGCAAAATTTGAATTTTCCATCGTTTTTTGCAATTTGCAAGTCAGTATCAGGTTGTATGTTGATTTAAATGTGATTCGCGGCCGCATCAAATATTTATTAATAAAATTATAATCATAAAAATCATCAATACTACTCTCTAATTTCATATTACCCTATCGAATGACTATATCATGAAATCATGATAATTGAGTCCAATTATAACTTAAGGAGTTGTATTGCATATTCTGCTGATTACAATTCTGTGAAGTCATATTTGCTATTGTCGCGAATCATATTTTGATCAAGATACAACTTAATACTGACCTGCAAATTGCAAAAAACGTAAGTCAACGTGAATGGGGATGCGCTTAACTAGCTCGCGAAATTCAGCGAGCTAGTTAAGCGCATCCCCATTCATTTAGCTCTATTTGATGTTATAGGCTTTTGTCGAACAGTACATTAATAATTATAATGAAATAATCTTTTATGTTTTCAATTTAGATCATTTCAAGAACATCCAAAGAACCGTGATGAATCTTTCGGTGATAACGCTGTTGATAAAAATGGTTCAAACAAAAAGATTCTACGTACAGTCTAATAAATTAATAGCATTTTTAATATTTATGTCACATAGATCATCTCATTAAGTATTCAAGAAGCGTCGCTAAGTAATAACAGTCGCACGGGTCGATCCATTAGGTTAAGCTACGCTTGCTGGGGTTGGTCCGTGGATGGATGATCATCTTCATATTGAGACTCCTCCGTGCCTCGGAAAGCACGTTAAGCCGTTGGTCCCGACTGTCATATTCGTGGATTGTTGACAGTCCTTACGGGTCGTCAGAAGCCCGAACATCTGACGACCATAGCGTTACCAAGAGGTACCGTGTTACCCAGTAACTGGGTTGTTGAGGTCAGATAGGCTGCCGCTCCATGGAAAATACTGGTATTCAGCTGTATCCGGCTAGCCTGAAAGCTGACGCCAACATAGTTAGGATAAGGTAAGGCACATTGATTGGACTATTCAAGAAATTACTAAACCCAATTGAGGTTATACCAACTCAAATAAATAGTCCCAGAACGAATCTTTGAAGCCAATAAATCATATTTCCACAAATAGTTTTGAAAAGCCCTCAAATAATCGCGGTTGATTATCACACAAACTCAAAGTCAAAGGCTCATCCTATTCATTGATACCCTTTATCGTTATTTTAATTCATTAATCACCATCCCTTAATTTGAATGCGACAACTTTAGAGCCCTATGAATAGACACTGACTTTGATTACTTTGATGAAATTACATAATTTTGTGAAGCTAGGAAATAAATTAACGTATCAATGAGTTATAGTTCTGGCTTCATTGTTCCCAGTAATTGTTTTCACTGTAATGGTATTATTCCGAACCCCGCTCCACGGAGCAGTGCCGCCGCGGTGTCGTTGCCGCGGTGTCGTTGCCGCGGCAGTGCTGCCTACTGATGCCGCTTGCTGCTTATTCCGAGCACCTGCTGTTCGTCGTGTTTCGCTGTTGTAACATACATACATATACAGACATAGATAGCAAACGCTATACTGGACCCCATACATTTTCTATAGATTTATATGAGATTACACTGCCGTGACATTGATGCTGTCATCAATGACTGGGGCTGCAGTCTCGACATAGATAGCATAGATAGAATTCGGTCGTAAAGTGATTGCTATCTATGTCGAGACTGCAGCCCCAGGTCTGAAGTGGCGGCAGGGCGACACTGCCGCGCAGCAGTGCTGTCGCGACATTGCTGCCGTGCTAGGAATGTAATCTTATATAAACCTTAAGAAAATGTATGGGGACCAGTAGTGACACGGCAGAACCGCTGCGGCAGCACTGTCGCGTGCAGCGGAGTTCGGAATCATACCTTTACGCAGTCCCCTTTAATTATATCGTCAGGCTTCATCGGAATTGTTTATTTAACGAACCAGAATTTCACAGGAATGGCCGCTCGTGCGAAATATTTTTTTTATTAAAACTTATAAAGAGAAATAATTTCTCGTTTAATTATGAAAGGATTTTTATAGTTCATAGCGGAAGATCTTTTATGTAAAATTTATCAAATTGGTACGACAGAAAGAGGTTAATTTTTCCTTATTTTTCCATGAATAATTCTGAATTACGGGGCTTCGAAATGAAATATAGTAAAAGGATTATTTCACCTATATTTCTGTAAAAATGCAAACCTTTTTAACTTTTTATCCTTTATGAAAGTTCGTTGAATATGAAATTAATTAATTTACCTGCGTATTCCTTTTTAATTATCACAAGTAAGTAATTTTTGTTACGAGTCGATTCATAATTTTATTGATAGTGGAATTGATTTAAAATCGACTTTAAAATCGACCTAATTGGTCTTTGTAATGTAAGCTTTGTCTAAGTGCACACGTTTTACAGGATTCCGAGTTCGGACCAACCAGATTAAAGCACGGATGTGCTTGCGACGTCCAAGCCTGCTCCTCGCGGCATAAAAACAGATTTAAATGAACAAACGCGTCATTGCAAAGATTTTTATCGCTTTCTTACCTCTTTGTTTCCTTTTATGGGGGAGTGTTCAGTTATGTAGTCTTGTTTTTAGAATAAGCATCTCGCATTCCTAATATGAAAATATAATGCAATTATAAAAAAAAAACAATACACGACACTGACGCCATCTTTTTTCTACTCGACATCAAACAATAAAACAACACATCATTCCATTATTTCCCAATAAACACCAACTCAGGTTTCATTTGGTATTTTCTACCTATTTTCGTACATATTAAATGGTCTAGAAATAATTACATTAAGAAGAACATTAATAGCTTTGGGACAAACGTATCTGCAACTGTCAAACTGGCCGTCAAATTAATGAATGCCAGGGTCCTGAGGTAATGACATTGTGGGTCACTCATTCGGAACTGATAATAGCCAACAGAATAGGGAGGAGGGTCTGAAAACAGCGGGAGAGATAGCGTGAAGCGATTTGATCAGAAAGTAAAGTCTGTGAATGCAGGGGAAATTAATGCCACAGCTGATTTCTCTCGGCGAAGCAGCATTGAGACAAGAATGAGTTCGTTCATATGAACATCAATATATATTATAATATCAATAGCATTTAATAAATTTGTAGCTTACAATTATATAGTTCATTTAAATATCTTTACTAGTCGAAATTAAATCTTCTGCGAGTTGAAAACTTCACATTGCCCTCCAAGTATTGTATACTTATGAGAAAATATGTTTTATAATTCATGAATATGTATTGAATAAAGTGGTGGTTTTGTTTCAAAAACGAGGTTTCGTGGTTTCATGGAACTTAAAAGTGGCTTAGATGGAAGAAACTGATATTTTTTCGAATTGTCACCAACCGCCTGAATTCATAACCTCTTTAACCACTGTAATAGCAATAGTTAGAACGATAACTGCACCTAGCTTACTTTGATATTTTGTTTTATCTATATTGATATCAAACAATAACATCATCTTCATCATTATCCACTCCATCCGCTGCCCTCAAAGCTCCACTTCCCACAAAAACAAATACCACCTCTATCTCTTCACAACAAAGACCACATTCCTCTACACCATCACCAAGGGCTCACAGTGGCTTTCAATTGATTTGGCCAGAAGCAATCTCTCCTGATTCTTCGAGAGTACAATTCTTTCCCAGCCAAGTATTTGCATTAACTTGAGTGTATACAAAAGGGGGAATTTGCTTACGTTTGTTAGAATTTGAATAAGATAGTCAGTGGGATAGAACATATTGCTTTCTTTTTCTTTCCTTTAGTTTTAATCACTGCTTTGATTTTTTTGGTGGGTAGTGAAATTTATTGGAGCAATGGAAATCAGAATTTGGTGTACAGTTGCGGCCATTGTTTGTTTAGCTGTGTTCGTCTTTTCATCATTTGTTTCAGATTTAACATGACTTGCATTTGCCTCTGAGTTAATTTTCTGATCATTTTCAAGTTACTATTGACCAGTAGCAATATAGTCCGAATTAAAATATAATTTCTAATCTCGAAGTTCAGATCTATTGCTTGACCTAAACCTGTTGCTAGACCAATTTAGATTACCTAAAGGGTTAATATTAATATGAAGCTATTGCTAATTGCTATGGTATACACTTCAGAAAAGTTTAATTAGTTAATATAATGAGTATAATGACAAATGCCTTTATTATTAATATAATAATATGCGTAACTACAGATAATATAATTACCTGTCACATAATTCATGAAAGCATGCCAGGCTTTACATTATCTACAGATGTAATGCGATTGTTATGTGCTGAACAATGAACCGTATCGTTATATGAATTATAACTAAATAGTTACAATACACCTGTAGTTTAAACTTTTGTTCTAAACATTATTAGAATTGAACACTTTTAAGTCGAAGTAATCATCTACGGAAAAAAAAAATGTCAGTCACACTTTATGGAAATACCAGTGAGAGGTAAGGAAGATTAAGACGTGTTGCACACTGTACAAACCTCAACCAAATTGGGATGATGACAGGATGACTATGTAGATAATGATAACCAGATACTACGTACCGAAATAGATCGTTGGGTACCTTGCAAAGAAGGTGGTATAAAGAATGTTGTCAAGATGATTGGCGTATAAAGCGTCATCTCCTTGCTAATAACAATATTTATGTACAACGAGAAAACACATAAAATGCATCTGCCAAGTACTGTCAGTAGTACGTCGTTTTTCAAAAACTTGGGTGAACTAGAAACTATAGATAAAATTTCGACTGTGATCTGATAAATCCTTCTAATTTCCGCTGTTATCAGATTTTTCACTATCTTTTAAATCAAATTTCAAAACACCAAGAAAATATAACCCTAAAACTCAATCTTCCAATAGAAATGTCACAACTTGTCATGTTTACGTTCATCATAAATAGATTGAATTTTATACCGGGGTCGGAACAATAAAAATAAATTGCTTTTCGGTCCGTCAATACGCAGCGAATAAAATTGCAATAACGCCACCACGTGGCAACAGACGGATAAATAGAAAGATACTATTGTATGATAATCTGTAACAGAAAGCAGAGTAATTCTGATCTGTCAGGGACTAGCCCTGTGTCTGGCAAGCAAACCGTGATCGCACAATAAATAGTTGACAACCCTAACGCATCTGTCACTTAACTAGTAAAATATACAAATGTCATTCACCAACTCACTGAAAAATCGCGCCGTTCTATACCACCCCTAGTGTGTACCGTCATCAAACAAAGCGTTTCAAACTTTAAAATAAAGCATTAAAGTCGATTTTTATATACACGCAACGACGAATAAATTTAAATATTTGTTAACTTAAAATGTAACCCATGTTACCGGAAATACAGTCTAAATTGCACGGGTGAACATTTGTTTCTTCAATTGTGTTTAACGCAAGCTGAAAGCAACTCTGTGTTTTCAGTTCTACAGATCGAAATTGAATGTGTTTGGTCCCGATCCCCGTCAACCTTACGTAGGGGTTATTTAACTTTGAAGTCGTTCAAAAGACCCACGATTTGGGATTCTGGTGGATTTCTTTTGGGATTAAAGACCCCATGAATATAATGATAATGCATTCGAGGGTTATTACAGCTCGATTTTGTCACGCGTCAGCGCTTGTATAGGATTTACTTTTTTATTAAAAAGAATCACGTCCCGTTAGATCAAATAAGAAGTTATAATGATGAGGTTTTATTTGTAATTCTTTTATTAACGTGAATTGCTGTCAAAATGAAGGAATTAGTACTGAATTTAACCGGGAATTTATGGGGAGTTTGACGTTTTCTAAGTACCAACTATGTCAAGCAGTTTTAAGATAAGAAATGTTTAAATATTTGTTATCTACCTAAATATCGAGATTTTAGATGTAGACATAATAACAATAATGTTATAATTATCATTATGATTTATAATTCTATGTTGCATTTTTCTTCCAAAACTATTCTTTGTGCAATTCTCATCGTATATTAGGAATCTTTTTTGAAAATAAAACCATATTAATATTATTATGTCGACAGTACCAAGGGTGCTTCACAAAAATAATCCTTTGAAGTGATAGTTAATGGTGTTTACTTTGCAAAAAAACATTTTTAATTACAACCAATGTGTGATCAAAAGTTTGATAGTTTGGGGCCAATATTTGCGTTTATGGTCGATTGACGTGTTTGCACTAGCGTTTGTTTATTTATATTTGTTAATTTTTGTTTCAGGTATTGGCTGAACTCAATTTTAATGCTGAAGCTAAACTGTGTTTGGATTTTATTATGGTGAGATTAACTTACTTAATAGTTTTCAATAAACTAAAATTGGTTAAATTAATCAAAGTTATCGGCACACTAGTGCCGATAATGTTGTTAATTATCATTGATGAGTTATTCATAATAGTGTCATAAAAATGTCTTTTTTTTAAATAATTCATAAGTTTTTTAATAAGTAATAATTTATATGAAATAAATGAGATAATAATGTCGCCGTCGATCCGGGCCTGGTCTTTATCGGACGGCGAGCTACCCATTGCTCACCGTCTGCAAGTCTGCGCCTACGATGGCCGGAAATCGGCCTGCGATTCCCGACGCCCAGGGCGTCTCCTGCAGCGGAAAGGGGCGTGAGGGCGCGAAATTTGCCTCTCCCTCACGCGTTCCGCCTCCTCCTTCGCGAGCGATTATCGCTTCGCGGAAGGAAGTGACGGCCTCCCATTTCCACTCGCTCCGTACCTTGGCTTGAACCAGGGCTGGACGCGAGAGATCACCGCCGCTGATCGCCTCCACGAGAACACGGCGATACTCCGCCGGGCAGACCCTATGCCTATGCCTCCACCGTATGCTCCACTGTGTCCTCCGGGCGACCCACGCAATGGTGACACCCGGGCGTTTCCTCCCGCCTTATCCTGAAGAAGAACCTCCCGAAACAGCCGTGTCCGGTGAGGACCTGCGTCAGGCGGAAGTGAGGACGCCGTGGCACCTCTCTAGCCACTCCTCAAAGAGGCTCTTTGTTGCCTAACCTTTCAAATAAACCATCCAACTTATACGACCAGGTGACGGATCAGCAAAATCTTAGCAACTAAAATTTCCAAGCAACACGTAACTTGGTTCAACTATTTTGCTTCAGCGAGAGAATTTCCCCGAATAATTTAAATGTAAAATTTATGTTAATCACATTCACACCTTGAGTGTTTTGTGAACCACGGTGGCTGGCCTGTTTATTGTGCATAGACATAGAATAAAAATATAGAAGAGAAACACTTCTGAACGTATTCTAAATGCCTACAGTTTCTGGGCTTAAAATACGCCCAACGCAGTCAGGGCTGTATCCGTAAACCACCCTATAAGGCTGCCTGTCCACTGGAGCAGAGCGAGGCAGCGGAGCGGAGAAATGTTCCAATATTAACCAACAGGAGCGGAGCTCAGAGGCAGAGTTTAGATTCTATTGGTTAATATTGGCACATTTCTCCGCTCCGCTCCAGTGGACCATACTTAGTATCACACCCACTACAGGGTAAATAAAGGCCTCTTCTCATACAAAGGAGGCACGAGCATTGATCACCACGCTTGCTCAAGACGGGTTGTCGATTTCAGACTTATATTAACTACTAAGTGACCCGGCAAACGTTGTCCTGCCCAAATTGAGTTCATACAAAAGTCAGTTATTCCCGAATTTGAAATTTTTCCGGGAAGCTTTTCAAACTTTTCTTGCCTGAGGATTGATGCTATTATAAGCAGTCCAAGACTGGACATTGGCTCCTCAATCCCACGCCATTTAACTCAATCCTCGACTACAGTCATCCAGCTGCTACCAGCCACACTGCGAATATTTTCCACATAATTTGACGTCACTATTTCGGCTTGTGCGTCTGCAGTGGGATTAGCGCGATAAACGCGCGGAGTAAACGTAACGAAAATTCGAACAATTTTAAAATTGAAAATACTCGATTCGCACGTTATATTTATTTAGTTTTAAGACTTTATTCATATCTATGAGTGGTACTGATTAATTTGCTTGTGCTTAATAGGATAGTTGTATTTTCGATGAAAAAATCCTACGAATTTACGTTACGTTTGCATCGCGCGTTCGTGCTAAGGACTCAGGTAGTAACAGACTTTAACTTAACGAGTTTCGCTTCTGCACGATATTAAATCTTCCATGGTATAGATAAACTAGACACGAAACTTTGAGCTTTATTGTTAGTGACTGATGGCCTCAATTGTATTTTGGCTCGGTAAATACCGTTTCGGCGTGTTGAGATTGAGAACAATATATTCTGTTCCCATGCCCAAAATAAATAGTACCACGTAACGAACTTGTCAGTAACTTGTTTGTCAATAGCCAACCTACGTTAATCTCGACAATATTAATTTGTGATGTAAACTAATATTATTAAAGAGGTAAAATTGACTGTTTGATTGTAAGACAACGCGGAACGGAATGGATGCGATTTTTATTTTGTACAACGCTTAATGAACTTTATGTCAATAGTGTAACGTACATAGCGAGCCAAATAACAGGCCTCGCATTTTCTGGTGAATTCTCGCGCATTCTCTATCTGTATCGTTGTTTCCTTGATACTTAGATTATTATTAATGCATCCAGCTTTAAACTGATTAGTTTCATGCTGCATGCTGTATGATTTCCCTAGGCATAGCTGAGATTTATCCTAGTAAATCATAATATTTATGCGGGTAAAACCGCGGGGCGCTGCTAGTAATAGTATAACATCATCGAGAAGGCCAATTTCCGTATTTAAACACGTTCAAAATCCTGGCGCAATCTGCTCAGCAAATCAATGTTAAAAATATTGATAAATGAAAGTATTTTCTTACAGATTGAGACTGCAATTAGAATGGGTACGTTCTTCAACGAAGACGCCCCTCTGGTTCTAACCAAACAGAACCTAGTTTTTCCGACGATTTTTTCTTTCTCATTATCAGCTGATTAAACCACTTTGACAATAGATGGAGATCCTGTGATGAATAATCGGGAGCCAAACTATTGATGTCTCCAACACAATTCCCGGACATCTATAACTTAACATACATACACAAATTAGTACCTACTTCAAACTGAACTGAATCCCATACCTTAAGTTCAACCTCTACCTACCCTCTTTAGGCAAAACCGTGAGTTAGATTACATTCTATTTAAGAACACCTTTCCGAGCTAAAATTCTAGATAAGTGCCCATTGTGCCACGATAATCTTATCTGAGCATATTTATGGTAGCCTAAGTCCTAGTTCTAGGTCGTGAGCTTGGTTACCTAGATTTTAGACCAAGAAAGGCTTTCGTTGTATGTTTCAGTCCAACTATATGGGTCCCAGTAGTGCGTTATGTTCAAATGTTCGTAGTTTTATGTAGATGAATGTTTTGTTTGGACCCTGGGTCGACTATGTCAGGGTTAGATAACAGTATTTTGGGTTTGTCTTTTGAAGGCTTTCATGTCAAGTTTATTTTTGGGAAAAAGCCTTTATTCGTACCTAGATTTCATGATTGCAGCCTTGTTACATGCGCATATAAAGCCTTTTAGGTACTCTTATCTCCAATGAAACTACTTTTTCTCTACTAATCGTAGTATCTAGTTATACTTTAGTAGTCCATTGAGAAGACAAATGATAATTGTACCTGAAAAATCTTCTTGAATATGAAAGGGATACCAATGCATAGATACCTATTAATACGCTTGGATATTGGAATCGTACATGGAATCGGATATTAAGAGCGTTTATCCTATAAGTCGGCAGCATCGCAAATATATGTCAAATATTTCGCTGTTTTGATTAATTTGGCAATATTACTGTATGGAAATAAAAAATGTGGCTTACTAGCGAACTAGAATATTAATAATGAATTGCAATTATAACACTGAATTTGATGTTGTTAAAAGGCATTTGGAAAGTTTTCAATTATTTTTTTACATCTAGAATTAAATATTCGGTGTTACCCAGTTACCCACTTTTCTTAATTCCATACGGTAATATTGCCAAACTAATCAAAATAGTTAAATATTTGACAGCTATTCACGACGTTGCCAACTTTTAGGATAAAACCTCATAACTGACGCTTGAACACGGCACGTTTAAAGGCCCTTTCAAACAGGCGCGACACGCGACGCGACACAAAGACACCGCTCGTCGCGCGACGAGCGATGTCTTTGTGTCGCGTCGCGTGTCGCGCCTGTTTGAAAGAGCCTTAAAGTGCAATTTAGAATGGTAGGTCAATACTAATGGGACTGTTACGAATCTTGGAAAATACCTATGTATAGTATTTTCAAAGTAGAACAGCTTAAAAACTCGTATAATTAGGAAGAAAAGATGGTTTGTGTCTAGAAATCCATTTACGAAACTTTTGAAAATAAATTCATTTTGTTTCTTTCATCATAGAAATTAAAACTACCTGCACTGTTCGGGTCAGAATACAAAAGGCTACTTATTGAGGTCAGTTTTCTGCTACCAACCACTAAGTTACAATTACATTAGAAAACAGCGTTTACATTGAAATTTGGTTTAACGAATTTGTTATAAATATAATTTTTTATAAGATTTATAGGAAACCAAACAGCCCACTTATAAAAATACACTCGAAAACAAAATAAGTGTGTCATATTTCTTATGAGTATGATCACTGAGAGGGCACACCTACAGCCATCTAGCGTGCAAAAAATAAAACACCTTCGATCTCTTTTTTTAAACCCTCTGCAAGCATAGTTATACCTAGATCCTATCCCCCATACCTACCCATAACCGTAACGCCAACTAACTTTGACTCTAACCCTTCTGCCCACGATTGCAACTAAGTTATTTCAGCCAAGTTGTCTGTAATATCGCTGATATGAACTTAAATTTATCATCAACGCGAAGGGCTAAGTAAATCTTATATGCAAATTTTGTAACTTAGATTTTGGTACAAGGCACAGGAGATTAGCAAGGTTAGAAGTACCTAAGTTTAGTGACATTTAGATCTGGGTAGATTTGAATGGAGATTTGAGGATGGATGATAACTTTGATAGTATTAATGTACTCGTAAGTTAATTGCTATACGCCGACTACATTAGAAATATACTTTAGATAGGTATCAATGAACGCGCCCACGACCAAGCCCGGGTCGACGGCGCGTTGTGTTCCCCGCGCCTCAAAGAGAGGTCAGCAGAATTGACGGGGTCCGCTAGGGCCGATAGGGGTGCGAAGAAAACCGAAAGGGCCCCCGGTAACAGGGTAACCGAAGGAATACGGGTGGGTTTTAGCCAGTAAGAGTTTGACACGCGCTCCCGCTCCGCCCAGAGCGGGAGAAGTTATTTGATAATGTCCTACCAAAAAAAAATAAGTTAGGTATCAGTATCTCGCCATGTAAGGTATCGATAGAACCTATCGATAGAATCGACTTCTTAACCAATTTGAAGCAAGGCAAACGGATTTATGATCTCATGTATAATTTAGGAACAACCACAAAAAGATTCTGCTGCGGCGTCCACTTGGCGCAATGATTTTTCAATCAATCTGCCTAGCCTTATCCCAACTATGTTGGGATCGACTTCCAATCTATCCGGATGCAGCTAAATACCAGTTTTTTACATGGAGCGACTGCCTACCTGACCTCCACAACCCAGTTACTGGGTAATACGATACCCCTTGGTAAGACTGATTGTCAGACTTTCTGGTTTCTGACGACCCGTAACGACTATTAAAGATCCACGAATAACAGCCGGGATCAACGACGTTTTTTCCGAGGGATGCTTTCACCAACCCCGGCAAGCGTTGTTTAACCTGATGGATCGACCCTTGCGGCTGTTATTACTTAGCCACGAGCTCCTTGCCAGCAGCAAGCATCTTCCATGCTTAGCCACTTGGCACAATTACTTCTATATTTACAAAAACCTCTCGCCAAGCTTAACAATAATCGACCTATCTCCGAATGTCTAGCTATGTCAACAAAAAATCGCTTCTGTTCTCACCTTGAGGACAGGGAGAGGCATGTCTCATCCGCGGACTGATGATATTGCATAATAGTTGTCAAGTGCGGCCTGCCACCAGATGGCGACTCAAGCGTTTTAGGTTAAAGCAAATATGCTGCGCTTAGGACCGTTAAATAAATATTTGAATAAAACTAGGCATGTGTATGAGGTTAGGAAAAACTTTATTAGCATTTTCGTGAGAATTCGGATGGAGAAAGCATATCTTATGTAGTAAGTAAGTGTATGTCTTGTCTATATGATTTTGATTACTATTCGGTTCGTCAAACGTTGTTTTATTAGGCCATAAATAATTTATTGTGTTAGTTAAATCGACCTAAAATATTTTGTGCTGTAGAGCAATCTGCCCGGAAAAGGAAATTTCCAGTTTTTGTGGCGGGCAAGTCAAAAAACACTCAGAATTAATACAAAAAAAACAACAACTGACTTAAAAAAAAAAAAAAAACAATACAAAGTGAAAGATAACTTAATTTCGGAAATGGGCTTTGTGTTTTCGATTTTTGGCACCTCCACCTCTTTCTTTTTTAAAGTCGGTAAAAAATCGATTGGAAAAACAAATACTAACCCAAATCCACTCCTAAGTTCACCAGAAAGTGTCAAATATCCCACAAGTAAGTACCTCATCTAAAAATAATCGCCTTCGATCAATCATAATTGCCGAAATCAAAACTTTGACCGAAATAATAAGCAGATCAAAAGTTAGAAGCCAAATCAATCAAAATTTTAAACCAATTAGGAATTAACTTGCTTAAGTTTCACCTTGGCTGCTTTAACTTTTTCAAATAACAACCCCTTAGATAATTTAATGGCAGTTTAAAATTTAACTTTCCACTTTAACTAAGTTTTGGCCCCCGTTAATTAAGTATCACCTACCTATATCATGTAGCGAAGGCTTTCAAAGATTGATATCTAAAACATTAACACAGTTCTTGTTCTCCTTAATCTATGTTTAATGTTAGCATAAAGTTTTTTAGTTATGTTGTTGCAGCAACCAATTGTTTATAATATATAAAATAAATGAACTAGCTTTTTGGATGTCAGAAAATATCCCACGGGAACATACTACCGGGATTAAAAGTGTATGTTAATTCAGGTTATAAACTATATTAGAGCCAAATCTCATTCAAATCTGTTCAGGCGTTTTTGCGTCGTTCCGAACAAATAAACAAAAACTCTAAAAACTATATTTTCGTTATCAGACTCGTTCCCACACCTTTTAGCAATTAGTTTTTTTTTCAAAATATTCAGTGTACAGTTTTGTCTTCGTTACAATTTTACCATTATGTATAGATAAATAATTAATTAACACCACAACAAATGAAACGCGAACCTTTTGGAATAATGAAGCATTTCATTATTAAAAAACCTCTTGTAGCAGGAATAAAAACGAATTCAATATCGAAATGTTTTTATTCAAATAGGACGTTTTAAGTACACTTAAATCGCTAGAAGCTGTGGTTCGATGCAGTGATTCTGCCGAAACCCGAAATTAATTCAGAATGATGAGATATTCGTTTACATTTTACTCGAAATTAAAAGGTTCTCGGTTGATGCTGACAGTGTACGTAATTATATACTTATACAATACATATGACTTGATATTAGTTGTTGCCCGCGGTTTCACTCGTATCCTTAGAAGAGTTTCTTCATGGGTATCCACCCAATGCCAAGTATAGGCTTAAGATAGTTAATTGATTCAGGCGTGACGTTGCGGAAATCCATTATAAAATACAATAGACGTGGATATATTTAGTAACCTGTTCCGCTAAGCTATTTCTAAAGAGTCTTAAAAAAACCCTGAAAGAAATCGACACGTGTTTCACCTCTCAACGAGGCATCCTCAGGATGACTATTGACTTGTCGCGAACTCGAACACGGCGTGTTGCCACACCAAGCGCTGAGCGCAGACTGAGCCTTATCCACATCATAATATATCCACTTCTATTGTATTTTAAGTATAGGCTTCCCTACATTCTTTTTCTTCTGCATTTATTTGGCTGAAGTACTCCGAGTAGTAAGTATGTCTTCTTCCATACATCACTGTCAGTTGCCATCTCAGTATTTAACCCCTTTTAACCATATCATCTTTCACACAGTCTATCAGCTGTTTATTTGGTATTTTCGTACATTTTCAGCTTTCTTCATTCAAAGTTTATTTTTGAGCTTGGCTATATGGAACAACCGATAAAAAACTTCAAAGGAAATAAATCCAAGTCAGTAATAATACACAACAATACAACTGTAAGCAGTTATTCTGAACCATTCGTTATACAGTCCTAATTTTCTTCTTTGATTCTTTCGTCTACTTTCACCCTTGACCCATCATTCGTTACTATTAGCTAAAGAACCTCTACCATTTAAAAAACATCTTTTATCACTTCCATGTTCAGTCCATATTCAACCTTAGGGTGAGGGAAGTAAGCCCTGTTTGACAGATCCTTGTTGTGTAGATGTGATGTTTCGTTTTGTGTAGCAGTGTTGCCAGCCTTATATAAATGCTAACAAAATGTCGGGTTCGCGTGATATACACTACTTATCGTACTTTTACTATTTTGCATATATTACCTTGCTATGCATATTCTGTTGACGGTGACTTTAACAATTTTATGTTTTCGCTTCGCTCGCTAATGTAATCAAAGCTAGGCCTTTCATCGATGGAAGACATATTTGTTATGCTAGATAATTTTGGGTGTAATGGAGGCGCCTAGGAAAATATACGAAAGGTTCTTTTGTGTACAAAAATTTGAGCCTTATACAGTTTTTTTCATATAATGACTAAGGCAAAATTCTGGGCTATGTACTTAAGTTTAGGTGTATATACATATAAGGGATGTAAGGATTGGGGAGTGAAAAACATGGTACCTGCTTGCTAAGTTGTAAAACTTTTAGGAGGGGAACTGTTGCTATGGGGCGAGCAGGTTTTCGCTTGACTACCTGTCAAACAATTGAATTCTACAGTATTTTCTACATGGATGTATGTGTAGTTTTCAGTTTCATGTGCGTCTGCCTTTAAATTTTACCTTCATATTTGTTGATCTAAATGTTTGTCCCTTCTAAACGACACCCTACAGTTGCTTGCAAACGGTATTTGGTCAGACAATATACTTTTTGTCAGAAAATTGTAATTTATTTGTGTACTTGTAAACTGTATGATAAACCTGTAATATGGATACGCCATGGTTAGGTACAATTTAATTCCAACACACCATAAGCTCACAACTTCCCAAACATTTCTCTCACATTTACAACTTAATCAAGTTCACGGAAAACACTTCAAACTTACAACTTTACCTGGATTCAGCAAAGCCTGGATCCGCCCAAAGCTGCGTGGAGCTTCCAAGGGTTCACATTATCATAACTTTGAGTTGCTTGAGCCCTTAATCCCAGGTATAATCCTTGATCAACGCCATCCCCTCAGTTTAGAATGGGCCATGATGGCCCACTAGGGCGTTATTTCAATAATGCGATCGATCTTCAAGTTAACAAGTTACGGGCAGCACATTTGCTTAATTCCTTTTCGCAGTTTTTTCGCATTTGTTAAAAGTTTTGTGTTTTAAGTGTTCTATTGCGTGTTGTTTTTTCAAGATGGTCTGTTTATTGTTTTTGATTCGTTCGTTTTGTTTACTGGTATTTGTCGAAAGGGCATAATGTTTTATTCTTTATTGTTGTTGGTGTAAACTGTTGTATTCTTTGTTTATTTACCTTTCATGGCAGCATTAATTCCGTTAATCATTCCAATAAATATCTTAAAATACTTGACGCCTTCGAAATATTTTAACGCCGGAATACCCAAAAAATATTTCAACACTTTTTCTCAAAATACCTTTGAATTCTTCGCAATTCTTAAAGGAGTTCATGCTTCAAAATTCAGAATAAAGTCAAGAAAGCTCCATTGTTCAAGCACCAGTATCTGAATCTACTTACCGGAGACTTGGAGGCATCCAATGCAATCACTTTGGACCTCCTCTAGGACCTCCCGAGATCCCCCCGCGAAGGGATGAGACATTAGCATTTTTATCGATAGAGAAAATTGTAAGACGTTATTGACTGATATTGCGATTATATTTGGCTGGCAATTGTTGAGTTTTGTTACGTTTTTCTGTGCAGATTTTTTTTGTGATGTTTGCCTTTGTGTTTAATTAAAGAAATTATAAATGCAACAAGTTAAAATAGCTCGCGTTTAGAGTAAATAACTTTTCCATTAAAAGGTTTCGTTAGTTAAGCGATTTCGTAGATCAGTGAACTTTAAATTCCTATCAAAACTATTTTGTAATTTTAAAATCTACTTCAATGGATGCTATAGAAACATTGTAGCTCTAATTAAAAAAGCAATACTTACAACGATACGATCCATTCTCGATTGATGGCTAGGGTTGGCACCAAAACTATCGATGTCCATCCCGGGATCCGTCTAAACGCACCCGGTGCGCCGAATTTCCATATGTACACAGAGCCAAATCCAACTGAAGTTATTGGCCATCCCGCGGGACTTCAATATATTCGACTATTTTTATTTACTTGAAAGGAAAAGCTTTCGCGCGTTCAGTACGTTCTACCTTCTCGCGGACGTAAAACGACCGTGGAATACGTTATTTTTCGTCACATCTCTATTCTTTAACGTTGTTTTTTAGAAAATTTTATGAACGCACCAGACATGAAAAAAACTGCGCTTATTTTAAAAATGAAACGTTACTAAGAAGAAACGTTCGATATTTAAAATTTTATACAATGGAACGCTTTTCATTTTTAGAATGTTAAAATGCTATGGTTTTTATGTCATTTGAAGTGCTTTTGTCTGAGAAATGATGTACTTAAGAAAACTTATGTTCAATATAAATCGCCAACATTAATTGGACAAAGAAGAAACTCATCTTCAATTTTTAAGCGATCAGTTTAGAAGTTTAACTATAAAAACCAACATAATGCGATGTAGACCACCCACGACTATTAATGTTCCCACAAGATTACAACAAGAACTCGCAATAAAAAAATCGTTAACTGTAAAGACGATTTAAAAGATTTTATAATAATAGTAACTTAGTCGTCATGCAGTATTGCTGGTATTAGAGAAAACCTCATATTGGTATTGATACGCCATATTTGATTTTTTTTTAAGAAATAGGTACTGAACGAAGTTTCAACTACACACACATAAGCTTTTTATGATCTGCGACCAACACGTAATTTTTCACTACAAAGGATATATTTATGATGTGAACAATGTTTTGTTATATAACACAGCGAATTTTCACCTGTCCGTGTCGTTATTCTTGTTCTTTATATTCCTACTGACATAACATCTGAAAAATCACTTCAAATATCATTAAACCACGTAAAACCTACGCCGTAAACATTAAGATAACTTCACATACAATAATTGTGACAAGAGAAAAACGCGGGAGTTGTTTTAATTAATAAAATGGCGGCTGAAATTTCTGCAATTCAAACATGGCGGCCCGCGGCCCAGCCAATGAGCGTCTCTTTATGTACATATGCTAATGAGTGACAGCCCTGCGCGAATGGAATTGTCATGTAAGGGCTGTCATTACGTTACACTGTGAGGTTACAGGGATGAGACGAGAATGTTATTTTTGCATTTGAATGTATCTTGTCAGCTTTGTAACGTCCTTTTTGGTTATGTCTTTGTTTTGTTGGGGAGAGACATGGTTTTAAGTGAATAATCCAATTTGGATCCAGTATATTGTTATAGTTATATATACTCCATTTATTATAGCATTACAAAAATAACGGCCAAATAACAACAGTTATTGTGTAATATTTGTTATTGTTATAGTGATGTATTCTTCATTTTATTTAGCATTAGAATAATAACTGCAAAATAACAACAATTATTATGTAATATTGTTTTTTTATATGTAAATGGTAAATAATTACACAATAATTACAACGGAGCTTAGTATACGTTTTTATCGAAATAACGAACGGGTTATAACCGTTATTTTGTAATGCTATTCTAAATTAAGTATAGTCTATTCGGTGACTAGGTTTAGTGTCAGGTGTAAAAGCATTCACCTGACAAAATTCACCTGCACGTTAAATGTCCATTACATTTCATCCATTTGAGTACGGAAATAACTTTAGTGATGTGAGTGACAGATTCAATTGTTTTTAGTCGATTACAACTGAAGCGTTTATGGACTCAAACTACCGTTACCTAAGTCTTTAAGAGAGTAAAGAGCTATGCTTCTTTACTTTAAAAATACTCTGCCTCGTTGGTCTATTGGTCTCAAGCTTTACTGCTGAGCATGAGGTCCTGAGTTCGATTCCCCATAAGGTTATTAAGGTTATTAAGGGTTTTCCATCAGCAATTTGTCAGTAGCAGCCCGGAGTCTGGATTAGTGCCCGGTTGATGATAATAGGCTCGCCCCTTATTACATGGGACTTAAACATAATTGGTGAAATGTGGGTGTGATATTAACATAACATAACATTATGTTATGTTAAAAATCTTAATCTAATAAATTAAAAATAATTCGACTAAAACAATATTTCAAACGCCGATTCTCCCAAATGAACCCATCAAACTCAAGAAACGTTCAATAGACTTCGAAGCAGGTTTTCATAATAATAATTAGAAAGTTTATTTTGTAAGTAAAGTTGGTAGCGATAAAACTGCACGTTACGTTATTAAACGACCAGTGTAGGTACGCAAAAGTTCGCCATCCCCCGGGAACGCTTTATGAAACATTTCAAAGAATTAATGAATTTTGCAAATTTTTAAGTAGGTGAGGTACGGTGGGTCGTATACACACTAAGTATAGTTGAAATTAGGAGCGAGGTTAAATAAATAGCAACCATGTGAATTGTTTGAACGAGGGTAAGCAGTCTTGGCCGCAGACAGTCTTTGGATTGGTGACTGTTCTTTTAGTTCAGACTTCATTAAGGAAGAAAATTTTTCGTTATTATTCTTCATTTATGTTTATTGAATTGATTGTTCTGTGGCTTCTGTCTACCCCCATTGGAAGAAGGACTGAGTTTGTGTGTGTGTGAATGAACTGATTGCTAACTTAAGACTCTTTCAAACAGGCGCGTCACGCGACGCGACACAAAGACACCGCTCGTCGCGCGACGAGCGGTGTCTTTGTGTCGCGTCGCGTGTCGCGCCTGTTTGAAAGAGCCTTTATTGTCGTGTCCAAGCTAACATTTGCTGCTAGAAACTAACTTTACAATTATTCTTTTGCGATATTTTTAAACCATTTCACTATTCGACTAACTGACAATAGTCAGAAACCGTAATCGACTAACAAGCACAACACTAATTCGCCGAATGATTACATAAAGACTACTATTCAAAGGTGAATCGCGTTTGCATTTTAAACGTCCTGTTCACAATACAAAATGTATTTTTTCGAAGTAACGAGTGAACTTTATATTCCCGTAAAAATTTTCGAAGACGCTCGAGGGTGTAGCAAATCGTTTATTTTACCGTTTTTTTCTTCTCTAAAGCAACCGTTTCTTACGTAGAACGTGAGACGTTAACGCAAAATTTATTGCCCTACGTTGGCTCTTAAAGGTGAGTTTTGCTTGAAAACTAAATCGGTTTTGTTGGTACTTACCTTTCTAATTTACACGGGGTTGCGAGGTACTTTGTTCCTTATTTGACTTGGGACAGCCGTGAACAGAAGTGTTGGATCGTGACATGTGGAGATTGCCTACTACTTATAGAGTTTCTTACTGTTAAAGTAACTCTTCATTCCTTAAATTGTGTTATTACGGTAGTGAGACAATTATATTACTTCTCACAGGAACAAACTGCTGATCCAATGTATGTTTGTGTTCTATTTCCACAACTAAGACAGTACTCGTATCAAGGAAGAATATAGCACTTGTGCACGAATATGTACTAACAATGTGCTGAACAATGTTTAAAGTTATGTTTTGTAACTCGAACTTAGCCGCCTGGTACCCAGAATAAACAATATGCAAGCTGGGAATAGGACCAAAAGACGTAGACATGTAGAAGATTGGTCCTATGTCCTACCGATAATGAACAATCGATTTGCGAATAACAGGTTCATTAGCCCTGGATGGAAAGAGCTGGAAGTCATAGGGAGAGGGCTTTTGCCCAGCTGTAGGATGATGAAAGAACGAAAAAGTATTTATTGAGACTCGTACAGGACATCACAAGTTAAACTAAAACACACTCATTAAAACATTAATAAAAAATTAAAAAACAAATTAAAATAATAACATGAAGTCTTGTACGAGGCCAAAAGGTTCCTATCTCAGCATATGCTGCGACATTTAAAAAAAATGTCGCAGCGCTGGTATTCTGATAGGGCCCGCAGTGATGTCACGGATAGATAGATACAGAAATGAATATTAAATAAAATAAAATAAAAAATAGATGTTTGAAATAGTTTAAAAAATTAAATATAAGTAGTCCGCGTGTCTGCACCCGACGTAACATCAGTTACTTGTCTATTCCTTTAGTGTCTGTGGTACTCTAGGCATTGTTGAGACAATGGTGCAGGCTAACAGTAACAGTTACTGGACTAAAAAAAGAATAAACAATCCAAGTACAGATAGTAGAAAGAGGACCAAAAATCGCAACGATGTTAGAAACTGGTCCTCCAGTACAAATTAAAATCAACTCAAAACTCAAGCTACTGAAACAAAGCGGCATAACTTACACAGCGTAACAAGAAAATCGTACAAGCATCGTAATGAATACTGTACGTAAATTACTTAGCTCGGAAATACCAACATTAGAAACAGTGTTACCTGCAAACGGTTCTCAATAAATAAATGTAAACGAAATAAATTCCTTTTGCAACTGGGATGCGCATATATTACACTGAGATAACGTAGATGTGTTCAGTTTTCAAGGAATACTGGAAAAGTTTTGCGAGGGAATTTCAATTGTACCTTTTTAAATAAGAGTGCTGCTGGAATTTTGAAATAGTGATTTGTGGATCTTATTGAAATGGTTTACAAAAGTGGTAGCTAAAAGACTTTTCAGTTTGAGTTTGGAGTTTAGGACTTAAATGTTGGAAAGAATTGTAGTAGCAAAGGATTCTTACCTAAGTAACTCGAAGACTCTTCTTCTGTATATTTTTATCGGTTTCCTTCTTTCTTTTTCATGTGGTTAGTGACTAACCTAGTGTCAGAGTTTTAAAGCCGCCCATGGGCCTCTGACTTGGCTTCACATACCGTCGAGAAATATCTCTCAGGCATGTCGTTTCCTCACGATGTTTTCCTTCACCGTTTTTGAAGCAAGTGATAATTAATTATACAATAATCCTAAAACGTACCTTGGGTTGAAACTCGAGACCTATGACTTGGCAGTCCCAAGGTCTTACCACTAGGCTATTACTACTGGATATAGGTCTATTTGTGGTATACCCATAATGTCTCAGATATAGCCGTCCTCCAGCCAAGTAACTCTACCAACAAAGATACAATTTCGGAATAATTCCAAGAATTATTTTCCACAGAAAGAAGGCATAGAAAAATGCCACGTGTAAGCATATTGGGTCAGTTTCGGCTTCATTTAATAATAAAAGACCATTGAAACATCGTTTAATATTAATATCATCTTTTTTAGTCCTCTGTCTGCCAGTATATCGACCTAAGATACAAATTACTATTAGCATTTCTGATTCCAAAATTTCATTTTTCTTTTGTTTTTTTTTTTACTGATATTTGGGTAGGTATATCTACTGAAATCATGGGCTTTAAGAACATCTTAGTCTAATATTATGCTTAAGTTAAGCTTCTTGCATAATGCAGCCCGCATTGCAGTAATTTAAAAAACGCTGGAACTAATCCTAAAATAAAGATTTAGGTTTCAAATTCTGAATTAATATGCACGCCATGTTTATTCTTCTAGATGCAGCTTTTAGTCTTAGGCCGTTAATAAGATTAAGCTTTAGTACTTTAAAACCATCTTTTTTATCACCGAATTATTTTTGACAAATATAAAAACGTGTTTCAGAGTTCAAATTAGAATTTAGTGAAGCTTCATTATCTTTAGTTTTTAGTACAGTGAATTTGTCCTTTTTAAAGGACGTCTCTAATATGGTCATTGGTCCCTGTTAAAAAATAGCGTAGGAGTAGAAAAATCTGTTGACATAATTTCGTGTCGAATAAATCAAGCTTGTAACTTTATCTTCTCAGAGCTACCAAATTATTAAATTTACACCTACGATTATTAAAGAAATCCTAATTTTAATTTTTTTTAAACTCATATGTAACTCATAACCATATCTCTCGCGTATGCAATGATTTTATTAACACTACGAGGCGAACACGACCAAGCGACAAACACTGTCTAAACGAACAAATATAAACTTAATATACATATGTAGGCAGTCCGGGACGCATTCAATTCTTCATGTTTGTCGCCAAAAGCGCAAACAGCCGTGTTTTTTCAATATAAAACAAACATACCTCCAGTTTACTTGGCGTTTCGAGGAATTGTTTGATTTTACCTTCGCTGAATCGTTTTTACGCTGTTTGTGTAATGTTGGAGTGTGGTGTACTGGTTTTTCTGTGCGGTCTTTTGATACGAAAATGACAGCTAATCTTTTTAAGTTCGTAGAAAGCGGCGATGATGGATGGAGAATCAACATCCAATTATAATAAGGAAATCTTGTTTCTTTACTGTCGAGAAAGATAGAACTGCTACAATTGAAACCAATATTGAATAAAAGACTGATTAAGCGACCCTTACATGGCCAATTTATAAGATCCTTACAAAAACCACATAAGGTACTGCTTAAGCATTTCCCTGAACAATTCCCTATAAAACCAATAAACGGAAGAAAGTATTACTCGTCATTTTGTTCTCAAGAAAAAAAAAATGTGTACCTAAATTATTTTTTTTATCCTTCGCAAATAGAAGGGAATTGTTCTCGAATTCGTCGTTTCGTTCGACAAAATCTCTTTGATGACTACATAAGCTTATTTGCCTATAAAGCTTATTACGATAGAAGTTGGTCTTTGTCCCATCCATGAATATTGATGGTTGATTGCAAAACTTTGTGATTGACTTATAAGTTTTCATTTGATGGGGGATCATGTTTTTGGTTGTAGTCTTTTGGCTTTCAACTATTTCTTAAGCTTGTCAAAGTAAAAGTCTAATTTAAGTGTTAATCAGTGTAAGTTATACAGGGTCAAATTAAAATATCTAGCAAAACTCCTCAGACGTAATGGGACGGGTTCCAGTCTAACCGCATGCAGCTGAATTCCAGTATTTTACATGGAGCGACTGTCTATCTGACCTAGACAACCCAGTAACTGGGTAACACGATACCCCTTGGTAAGACTGGTTGTCAGAATTTCGGGTTTCTGGTTGGTGGTACCCGTAACGACTGTCAAAGATCCACGAATTACAACCGGGACCAACGGCTTAACGTGCTTTCCGAGGCTCGGCGGAGTCTCTGTATGCAGAAATGTTTACCCATCCACGGAAACCCCGGTAAGCGTGGCTTAACCTGATGGATTGACCCGTGCGGTTGTTAGTACTTAACCACGAGTTCCGATGGGTATCGATATCTAAAAACGATAAAAGAAAAAAGAAAAATTGATTTTCTCAACTCATAACTCATGTAAGAAAATTACCAGCGGTCATTGACCCCAAAAAAAATATTTTTTTCGTGTTTGGACATCAATACCCGTCATTTCCGCGGAGTTTTGCTAGCTAATATAATTTGACACTGTATAAGAAAAAAGAAGGTACCGCTACTACTAGAGTCTTGTCAAATCTAGTCGTCTCAAACAATATCGCAGAACTTAAAAACCTATGCATAATTTAAAAAAAGGTCCTTCCATACAAAAAACACCACAACAGACAACACGGAATAAAATCCTTTTCTAAAATGAAAATGATTTACAAGAACGTCCCACAGTCCCATAGTCCCACAGAATATCGACTTTAGCCACGTAATGCCTTCGATGCTCGAGAAAATGATATCCGTTTGATGTGACAGCTTTATACATATTTAAATGACTCAAATATTTCTTTACTACTGTGTTCCCATGTTTTTTGGGTTTGTATATATTTTTTCTTTTGCACACGTAGATGTTTTATGAAGTAAGGAGATTTGTGGTCCTCTTTTCCGGAATGTTATTAAAATTTAGGTAGTTGGTTATTTTGTGGATGGGATTTGGTGATCGTGTGGCAGTGCATTTTGACTTCTGTGCTGTTTAAGAACTGCTTTCATCTCTTCATGGTTACCAAAATAAACGTATTTTCTTGTCTTTCGTTCTTTAATAACAAAGTGGGGTTGTTTATTGATCCACTTACCAACTATGATATCTGTAAGTTTATGTCTTTCTTTATGTAACATCTGGCTATCTTTCTCATTTTCGATTTACTGATTTCTTCTATGGTCAGTTTGTTGGACCGATGGCCTGATGAAGGTTACAGGAATCCACTGGATGCAAGAAGCACAGGACCGGTCGCGGTGGCGACGCTAGGTCCCGGACGCTATGTTCAGCTGTAAATGTTTTTCGAGTGAAATGATTATGAGTTAAATTGAACTGCTTTTACTTCAATATAGAGTTCCAACAAGGTTCCTGTCAGGCACGTACTGATCTAGACATCATTGAAGATTATGACGTCGCAGTAATCCACTTCTTTCTTTTTCTATCAACAGTTCATATATCAATCAATTTGCCTAGAATTTTACAAATATGTTGGGGTCGGCTTCCAGTCGAACTGGTTACAGCTGAATACCGGTATTTTACATGGAGCGGCTGCCTAGCTGACCTCCACAACCCAGTTAAAACTTCAGGACAGGTTCAGGATACATCAAATCTGAGGTAGTTAGACCTAAGGTTTAATATAGATGCGGTCCTGATAAGCCTTGGAGCCTAGCTGCCTTTGACTATGTTTAATTAAGAAATTACACTGATTGATGAGCTTACAAAATTAGGAGCGGTAGATTCTAGAAATGCTGGGTTTGATAACACGAAAATATTCTGTGCTCAAGATAGAATGGTTTGGTAGGTAGCAGCTGTTTTTCTAAATAATTGATGGCATTTAAAATGGCTGTAGGAGGCCATATTAGTATTATTATTTTTTTAGTCTGGTCCTGCGACTTCTAAGGAAGACATCTTGGCTATGGCATCTTCTAAAGGGATATTTCTCATTCTGTTTATTTATTTTCGTCTACCAGATACTTTTCCTAAGTAGGAAACCAGGATTTGAAAAAAATATTCACGAAAATTCGACTAATAACGAAAATAATTGAAACCGAGTGTCATACATAGGTGAAAGATTAATACAATTTTCCCTCCGCCTAACTGTAACAAAAACCGAGGTAAAAGTCCCAATTGTCGTCAGACTAAATACGTCGATTATATTTTCACAAATCCCATTTCCGTCAACGTCCCGCAAATGACCAAGAGCGCTAAGGTAAACGGCACAATTGTTGTCCGGGCCCCCAGGTGTTTCACCCGTACACCGCATTTCTCCACGTCATTCCAATTCTGTTTTTACTATACAACGTACAATTTATGTGCTTATGTTTGTTCGTATGTTCGTGTAGCATAAAGTTTTAGTATAACTGCGGTTTAGTGTGATGCAGAAATATGAATTTTAGTTTTTATCACAACGATATAAAATTTTTCGTGGTTTATGCTTTGTGGCGGAATGCATTTTTTAGTTTCTTTTTTGTTTTGTTTTATATAACGCTTTGTTGCTTAATCTGGGTACCTAAACGTGTGAATAATCATTGTTTATTTAGATTTTAGACCGACACATTTTAATTTTATTCGTGATAAAAGTTTCTGCTACTGAAAGTAAAATTATTAATTCTTTTTTGCGGGTTGTATTTGTCACCCAACTGCTTGTTCGTGTAATTTTATTCCTCGGATATCTTCAAGGTCGCGCTTAAAGAAACTGGTCTTGTAATCACAAGTGTTTTCTGCTTTTATACTTTATGCGACATCTACTTACTTATCCGATGTTTCTACCCGACTCCCGTATTTTTAAGAGCGTTCGGATTGTAATCTTAGCATTATTCTCTCATTATAGTTTTTTTTGACAAGTTTTTGACATTGATTGATGCTAAGATCAAATAACGACTTAAATTAACCGCTTTTAGGATTCCGTACCCAAAGAATGCCAACTATCACTAAGGTTTCGCTCTCCGTCCATCCATGCGTCACAGGGCTGTTTGATCCGTAATAGGTAGATACTTGAAATTTTCACAGAGTGTGTATTACTATAGCCGCTATAATAACAAATAATAAATATATGTAGTGTTAAATATTGTACCCTTCGAGTGCGAGTCCGACCTGCACTCGGCCACTCTTTTTAGTAATAGAATTGGCCGTCTGATTTTCATCACATACTGGTGCAAATAAATGTACAGCTATTAGATACTCCATTCATCTTCTCTGATTTTCTTAGCTATCTCAAGACACTCCCAGAATGAGAAGAATTAGAACAAAGAAAAAGAAAGCCCCGTCATCAAAAATTCCATTTTCACTTCCCTTTCAATATGCAAAACAAAAAAATTATCATCAATTGTCATCAACAGAGTCAGGTGTGTTTCATTTTATAATTCACTCGCTCTCATACAGAGGGAGCCACTATAAATCATGCTTAACCGTGCCTCCGGGGATTGTTCGCGTTTTTGCTCGCCTTCCCATCAAATCCCATTAGTTTACCAGTGGTTAATGAGTCTAGCTTTTCTTTTATTTTCCCTTCGTTTGTGGTAATTAATGTTGAATTTGTTAATGTGCGTCAAGTAGGTTTTTCTTGGTAATGTTATTATGAATGGTGGTGTTATAAGGGCGATTTTTCTTTGTTTGTATCATGTCAATATATGTATATGTTAATGAAACTGCTTTTAGAGTTCCTTATAAGGCTATGCCTGCAACTTACCGTATTTATTATCGTGATCGTAAACTTTTCTAAAATTAATTCAGTCTGATCGTAGCACCAGATGCAACTGACTATCTGTGCCTATTATAAATTAACCTGCATCTTAAACCTAATTTTAATGATAAAAATAAAACATGGGTCAAACACAATAAAGATAAAAACCACTTAAAGTCGCTCTAAAATTAGATTGATGAATATACCACCGATAATATTTCAAAGGAGGATATAAATCAAGCATATACACATACTGGCGGCAGTATAAAAATGAGAAAGTATAACATTTTATTTAACTCTTATGTCAACTTTAACACTTAGGTATAAAGTTCATTTTCCAATGACATAGGTTAAAAGAAAGGTCATAAAACAATTTTGAATTCGATGAAATCTGAGCTATGTGTAATAGAATTAAGGGTTGTAATTCTAGAGCATGGCAAATTGAAATTTAAAGTGGCTGGCGTATAATGCTTATCATCCGACGTAACTGTAAACTGAGAACCTTACACTTGGGCCTTCATTAATATACTCGGTCCGATTCATTTCGTTTTAATCTCGATAACGTCCCTGTGAAGTTCATTTCTGTGAGAAAAATAATTTATTGCACCGATTTAATTTGATTAATGATATATATATTTTGTTTCATTTCGCTGCATCTTCTTTTTCATAAAGTGAACATCTGAGAACAAGAGAGAACAACTTATCCCAACACAGTTGAGAAAAACCTAGATGATAATCATATAAAGGAACCTTACTTACACATTTCTATAGAGGCCCAACTCTGAATTCGTCTAGACGGAAAAACATATGTAGATTCCAAAAAAAACCTCCTCAGACCGTCATAAGCGAGAAATCCAGAATAAGATTATCTGAATATTCTCTGAAGGCAGACGTATTGTCTATTCATGTAATACTAGAAACAAGCTAGGATGAATCAACTGGTTCTGTACTTGCTAATGAGACAAGAACCGGATACTAAACAAGTCGAATTGTAGCAAAGGCAAGACTAGGAGTGTTAAGATATAGGAGAACTCCTGGGACATCAGATACAGATAGCTTTCATCACAGAACTGTAAATTTATTATCTCTCTGGCTTACATAAATTAATCTGCGAGCATCATACTCGAAACAATATCTACAATATCTAATTAATTTTAGATTTTTTAATTTCTAACAACGAAAACCAAACTATTGCATTTGATACACCTTTTTTGATAATATACTAAACGTCATGAGTAAGGTAAATCCGAAACAACCAGATCATAAAGCTTAACAGTTCACACTTAAGACCGGTAACAATCAATACCTTGAAAAATTTATAGACCACTCCATCGAAACTTATAACCTTTTACACTGAGAGGAATTTGAGGCTAACATGAGGTGGAGTATTTCCTTAACGAGACACCACGCGAATAGGCACTTAGCGTATGAAATTTTCACAGCGCCTTCAATACTTGAACGGCGATTTAGTGGGGGAATGCATTCGCCAAATTGTAGCCGACGCGGAGTTACGATGCCGACAACTGGGGGTCTCACCTCGCTGAATAGTTGAATGAAGTTTTATTCACTACGTTTTATTTAGGTCTTGAATTTTTTATGGTAAAAATTTTGTGACTTACTTTTAAAATTGTAGTGAAAAACCACTGATTTCTACCCACCGCAAAAAATAGTGACCCTGGGATACAGTGTTGCGATCTTATTACATTATATACGTAATAGTGTCTTGTACATTAATACATTCTTAAACTAAACACAACACTGTAAATCATCTAAGACCTAGATTCTAGGTCCATCATTAATATCTCAGTTCCGAATACGAAACACATTAACACTATATCATTTAACCGAATATTGTAAGCAAACCACAGTACTCTATTTCCTTCGTAGCTCCTGCTTTAGTCTAGAATCGACGGGAAATGGTCTAGATTCTGGATCCTTATCGCACTTAGGGAAATCGGGACTATGCCACAGAACGCTTAATATTGCCAGCTTGAATATGCCAATATTTTCATCGAAATTGGAACATTACCATTCTATTTTGTTGATAACTTGTTTTATAAGTATAATGATTTTGGAATTCAGGAAGTCAAATGTTAGGTTTACTAAAGTATAATCATTCTGATTTGATAATTCAAAGCAATCGTGAGAAATGTTCAACTGTAACTGTTCAATTTATAGTTTTAGAAATACATGATTTTGTTAGTTTTATAGTTGGTACAGACTGTAGAGATACTTATGATACTAAATGTAATAATAATAATGTTATCGTTCAAAGCCTTGCAATCACAGAAATAAATACTAAACTAGATTGTTGCCTCTTCTCTTCTTCTTCTATCTTCAACAAATAGCTGCAATCCGTAAACAAATCATTGATATCAATAAATATTCTCTAAAAGTATCGTTCAAGCTATTTCTCCAACCAGCGTTGATGCAAAAACGACTTCTTAAGCATTAAGTGGAAAAATTCTTTTAAGTACAGTACTTGGTTCTACTGCCTGTAAACAGGGTGGGACCAGGCCCGCAGGCCCGACCTGTTTAAGGCCATGAAATTTTAACCCCGCCTGCGATGCAACACTGGTTATATGGGGTGTGGTGTAAAGGCTTAGCTGATGCGATCTTGGTAATTTAATGTATTGAAGAAGTAGTCTTTTTACAGGTCAGAGGGTGTTGAGTGGGAAATGATGTTCGGAAAGATGGACATGTTGTGGTTAATGTGGATTTAGAATTTGATGATACTGCTCAAGGTAAAAATATCTGAAGGAATGGATTCTTCAGATATTTTTCACTCACTCACTCACTACTATCACTCACTGCGATCACTACTCTTCATTGTCATGGAACAATGAAGAGTAGTGTAGTTAGTAGAACCAAAATTACTTGTACGGAAGATGCAATTTTTTTTTTCATATTCACGTCGGTTTAAAAACATCGTTAAAGTAACTATTATAAGTTTTAACTCTCAGCTTCATATTTCACTTCGCTTTATTTCTAAAGCCTTTCAAAACACTAATTATTATTATTTAATTATCCCGCTCTCCTCTACAAACTTTGCCCATATCCACTAGAATGCACTGACCATTCCACTCAGGCCATTTCTAAATTTAGATTGGACATAACCAACGTTCCTTTTAAAGAATAACTGACCATCTTGGTTGTTATTACGAACGTTTAATTGCGTACGTGAAAAATGAGCAACCATTTTGTTTTTGTCGTGTTCAATATCCATTTGTATGTGTGAAGCTTTTTCTAATGCTGCCATTTTAGTTTTGTGTCGGTTGTCCTGTTTTATATCTTAAGCTGATTTGTTTTGCAAATTAGTGTATTGAGCATCAATTGTATTTATACTTACGTTTTCGTAACGATTTGTATCCGTCTCGTTAACTAGTCTTACAAATGTCTAACAATGTTGTTCCTGAAATCCAGCCACTTAGCACCGGTAACGAGCAAAACACCACCAGAAACGAACACAGTTGTTCTAACCGCTACTCAACAATTTTCACAATCCTTAACAGAGACATCTTAGCAGCACTTACACCAAAATTGATGACCCGTTGAGTTTTTAGTCCGACTCCGTTGCAACTGCAAATTCCTTTGCAAAACAAACTGTGAAACCGGGAATGGCAAAGCAAACAATCAGTCAAGAGGGGAGAGCTCAACCCCCGCAGCCCGCACCTGAGCTCGACCTCCCTCCAGAGGGCTAAAGAGGAATGGACCTCAGGATTGTTACGATAAATGACTGTTTATATTTCTTCTCAGCGTTTCAGACCTGTCTGAAGCCACTTATTCAAATTTAATTCGATCCGCAACAAGCTCGTTTTACCGGATTTAAAAATTTTTCATTGTATTTTAATTTAATTGAAGTTGGGGAAAAAATTGTGATGATTTTAAATTCAAACGAGCTAACAAACGCAGATGGAGTACAGAATTATGAAAAAGTATTTTTCAGCAACTTTATTGGATGGAGTGAGAAAGTTGTGTTCCATGTTCGTGATATAGTTTTAATTAAAAATGATGATTTCAGCACGATTTATAATACTGCATAATGCAGACTGATGAATTGATAATTAATTTAGCAGCATTTCAAGAGTATTCTTAAGACGAATGTTGAATAAAAGCGACGCAAAGAATAAGGTACAAATATTTAAAAAAATATAGGTAACTGATACACTTCCTGTAACACCCAAAGAGCATTAAAGAAAACGCGAACGAAAACCAATAAAATTCTCCTTTCTAATAAAACGTGTACAATAACTCATGATAGCACCTGTGAAAGATCTCAGGGTGGGTAGTCCACCTGAACTTCAGCATGTCCCGGGGGGCTAAAACAATTTTCAGTTACGATCTACGGACCCGGGGTGTCGGACAAGTCCGAACGAATTTCCTGCCGTCGTTAGGTATAGAAATATCGTCGAGACGTGAGAATTATTCTCATCGCTGGCTCATTGATCCCGTGATCGGCTATTCCCTTTTATTTTGCTGTAATGGTGTGTAATGATGACATTTACCCTGTTACAATCCTTTTTATGTTTATCTTTTTTAATAAACCTTTTTCTATTGTAGAATTTGGACCTTATTTATATTAAAATCCTTACTGAATTTAGTTTAATTTGGTCATTTGTAAGAAGAATATTTGATTATAGATTAAGATCTGCTGTCATTATTATCACGCTCGTTTTATTTACTGAATGAACAGCAATGCCTGCGGCGTTAGGGTTGGCAATATCTTAAATAGCTAGCGATAATTTGTTGGGTTTCAATTCTGCAACTTTGAAAGCAATGATAATAACTTCGCTTAGGGGCACTATAGTTTCACTTATCAGAACTTATGTAGGATATTAAGAGTCCGATTCTGAATATATGGCCGATAAATCGACTATACATATATGTACTATATCATTTGAATTAAATTTATGCTTTTCACCAGATTTATTATGAAGGTGATTTCAAATAAATTGTTATATCGTCTTTTTATGCCAATTTCGTCCCACTTTTGGGCAAAAGTCTATCCTATAGACTTTTACATCTTTCTTTCAATCAGTCCTGTTCAATCCGTCATGAATGATATTCATTCCAAGGTTTCAAAATTTTCCATAACCAATTCCAATGATATTATAGATTCCACAATTCGCAAATACGTTCGAAACCAAAGTATTCCATAATCCACTGTCCAACAAATCAGCTATATCTACTTTATCATTACGATTAGATTCATATTCTTCACTAAATTCTATTAGAAATACATAGTGAATATCTTCGTCAAAATTTTCCATCACTAATTCCAATGATATTATAGATTCCAAAATTCGCAAATACCGTCGGAACCGAAATATTCGATTATCCGTTACCACAGTGGACTAGCTGGAGCTGGGAAGATTAATGAGCTAGCTTTGAGCCCGGATTGGCACACCTGAACCGGCCAGTTCTGCTGTGCATTGTTTTGTGTGTAAACAGTTCGGAATTCCACGTTTTACGGTGCTAAAGATATATGGGTAACAGTTATTTAACTATTGCTTTAGGGAGCTGTTTGTTTTGTTACAAGTTTAGAAATTGCTATGTCCTGTGAAATAATAGAGGATAAGTGAATATAGGAACATGACTACCAGATATTTTTGGCTCCAATCAGCATTGCTGGGTTAAGGTTTGAATTTTATATTAAGAGTTCCAATGAAATTAAAGCTTAAAGGCTCTTTCAAACAGGCGTGACACGCGACGCGACACAAAGACACCGCTCGTCGCGCGACGAGCGGTGTCTTTGTGTCGCGTCGCCTGTCGCGCCTGTTTGAAAGAGTCTTAATGCGATTTTAATGTATTTTAATGTCCCTATGAATGGCAGGCACCCTTTGCAGCTAGCTGTCTTCAAAACAACTTAAATCTGTACCCTAATTGCGTAATACACGATCAATCACGATCTGTTTCGATTTAAAACAGATTGCTAATCCATTGCTTCATAAGTTGGAAAAAAAAATCTGCTCAACAACGTAAATAACGCAATGAATGTTGTTGAACTGTCAAATAAAACAAATTAGGCGTACGAAAATAAGTTACGCAATTAGGGTACAGAAGTGGCTTTGTCCACTACGTATGGTAAATTTATGGTAGTATTGTTATATCGGATATAGCTACAACATATGTTAATAAATCGGATAATGAAAGCTAGCAAAAGTGTTCAAAAGAAAAAAAAAAGTGACAATTCACATTTACGAACATCTCAGACATAAATCTTCAGACTTTAGTAAAGTTAGCACGCCGTAAAAACTAAGCAATAACAAAATTTTATCCAATTTAACACCTTTCTGCTCAAACGTGTTCAAGTGTTGAACGAAGAATATAATAAAAATAAAAAAATCCCTTCGTTATCGAAAACTTGACGAAGAACGAACAAAACCGACTCATTAGGAGAAGACTAGACTTGTCCAGTCTTTAATCCGGCTTTAAGAAGCAAGTTCATCTTACTCAGACTTTATCTTCGTCATAGGGCCGCAGGTGGCTCCAATGCATCCCCCCACCCCCCGCACTACGGCTTACGTCGCACGATAACACATACTGTCACATCCCTTGATGAATTGCTTATTAGATTGTCGGCAGCATTCCCGTTTTGTGCTTACTTTCGTCCCAATAATCCCGTCCTGTTTTTATTTCGTGTAAGAAATTTATTGGCGGCCGATTGTTGGTGCGTTTACCCTATTAAGTTGTTAGTGTTTTTGTTTGATGTTGGTGAACTGGTGTTTATGTGTGGGTGCGGTGTTAGCTTGGCACGAGCAATAAAAAATAATGGATTGCCAATCATCGCGCCTAGGTCTAATAATCTTCCAGGCAATATTTTATGGGCTTCTACCACAATAGTGTTATATTGAGCATAAAAATGTGCTGCATTTTACACAATAAAAAAATTATAAAATAACGATCGTCTTGTGTGAGCGTAGATGCACCTTTAATTTTTTGCATGCGTTTATTGATGAACGTAACATTAAACATTAAATTAACACCTTAGTAAATCTTTTAACACATATATTTTTTGCAATTCTTCTTTACACACCGCAAAGTGTGGAATGTTTTATGGACATGTTTATCGGACATTGTATGTACTACAAATCTTAAATTGTAATTCTATAAGAGGCAGTGGACATCTTTCGGCTGAATGGTGATCCACAGATCTCCTTTATCAGCCATTGAAAAAGGAATTTTCATTAAAACCTTTACTAACGATATTTTATCTCCTTGTTACAGATGCAAACGCAAGATGAACCCGGAATTTGACCACAATCAACCACTAAATCTCTAGCAAGATCATACCACAAACGACCATGTCGGGCCACCCTAACCTAGACCCGGTTCTAGAACCATCTGGAAACCCAATAACGACAAAAAAGAAGAGTCTGCAAGACCTCAAATATCTTCTAGAAGATAGAGGGTATAAAAGAAGAGGGTATAAAGAAAGAATTAGCAGTAATAGTTATGACAATAAATGTAAAGAATCTAGTGTAGTGAATGAAAGGTTTAGTAAAGGACGCTGGTGCTTTTGTAGGATTAAAACTATAATGTTTTTGTTATTAGTGTTTCAAGTGATTGTTGATAATGTGCACGCCAGGAGTTCAGGTGAGTGTCTTTTTTTAATATTTCTTTATCTTTTAATGCATAATCAGCTTATAATGTTCCCACTGCTAGGACACAAGCACCCTCTATTCGAGAGGTAGTGGACTGTAATACGCTAGCCCAGTATGGGTTGGTCTTGGTAGATGTCACATAAATCTTTGAATTTTTGGACATGTCGGTTTCGTCACGATGTTTTCCTTCAACGTTTTTGAGGTGTTTCTTGACATATTGTGCTTGTACAAGTTTCTTGCCTGTGGCTTACAATAAATTGAAGCAGTGTTTAGATGGTGCAACTTTCATTTTTATTGCATAAATGTGTTTTTTTACACATGTGTTTAAATCAGGCTTAAAAGCTGGGATTCGTATTGGCTTTGATTAGAACACTGATAATGATCATGGTGTCAATGATAATGGAAGGAGAGGGATAGCATTTCTGGAGAGGCCTGTCTTTATCTGTAAGTTAATGATAATATTTTTGCATACCTGATCGATTATTTCATTTCATCAAGAGTTTTCCATTAACTCTTTAATTAAACTTAAGAGCCAGGCCAAAGGCTGTTTTACTGGTCATTACAATCTAGGGATTCTTTTTATGGAATAAAGAGTATTTTCAATATTTAGAAAAGTCTGCGCGGTGAAACGCTGTGAATAATCTTTGAACACAGTCAAATTTACTATTATACTTAATTAATCACAATTTATTCTCAATATTGGTCATCATTTTTCCACACAAAATTAACGTCAATGTCACTAGTAAACGTAAACGTCACAATAACATTATAACCAATAACCATTGCTAGTCAGGAAATTAGCAACACTATAGAAGCGTGCGCACCTCCTGTTGCGAATAGAATTGCTTTAACGAAATCTATCAAGTTTTTTATAAAGACATTGATTAGTGTATTCCTTTGCTTCGGTGACAGTTTTTTGGCAAGATTCTGTTTTTGGATAAAAGTGATAAAAAATTAGGATGTTTTTTTATGTCTGACTTTTTCAGCGAATTTTTCGCTTTTATATTGTGGTGATTAATTAAAGTTTTAGTTGGTGCGGTTCTATTGGGTGCTCAGTTACTGTTTTTGACTTTCCCTAATACCTTTATATGATGGAACTGACTGATTGTCTTATCGTAGATATCAATTCCTGCAAATTAGTTTAAAATTGTGTTTTCAACGAAATGTATTCGAAATCTGAAAAGTTCCATGCAACTAAATGAGTAATATAAAAGTTCAAAGAAAGTTCAAAGCCTTATAAAATGCCGTAATTCAAACAATATTACCGTATTTACGATTAACAATAACTACAAACATTGACTAACACCTTACTCATTCACAAGTGCAAATGAAATCGAATCAAACAAAGAAAAAAGTGAGCAATCATATTCTGTATTTACGACCACATAGATTTAAAAAAACCCAAGTTTTACCTACTTATGGAACAAAAGATTTACCTTGTATGAGTCAGCCTAGTAATTAGCATGTGTTAGCTCAAACTGAATTAACAGATTTCTTGGTATTTCCTTTTTGATGTGTAACATCATTCGTCTCAGTTTCCTGCAATCAAAATCTAAATCTAAATAATCAAATCTATGGGAGTGATTTCGTGAATAGGGACGGAACTGTGTAACAGGAAGCCGGGAAGCGCGCGCTATTTGATTTGACCAATGAGCGCGTGCGGTGGTGGTCAGAAATGACCTTGACGAGGTGAGATGTCAGATGTTTCACATCATATGCGGACTACTGTTAGACTCGCTCGTTTTTTTTTTTTTCGGGTTACGGATGCTAGAGACGGTAATACGCAAAAACTTGACTGATGTAATGGATAAGCAATTATATTTTTCGTTGTATGAAACTGTAGTTTGGATTGTGCCCGGTTGATGGCAATAGACTCGCCTCCTATTACATGGGAGTTAAACATAATTGGCGAAATGTGGATGTGCTATAGGTACACTTCTGCCTAACCCTTCGGGAAGTACAGGCGTGATGTTATATTATGTGTGAAATAAAAATACGTAATTCTGTTTTAGAGGTAAAGTTCACTCATCCTTTATAGAAAAGGGAGGATCCTCCGACCAGACGGGTGTCGTGTCTGGTGGGCAACTGTCCGACGATTGATGTCGGGAAGTTATATATATGCTAATCGCGCGGTAAACTCTGCTTGCGCGATGCAGGATTTCGCGTGATGCGTAATTCTTATGTGGCGATGTAGATGCCACTGTTATCAGTCGACGAGATATTTCCACAAACATTTTCTAGTAATTTGTAAAGACAAAATAAATTGCAACGTTTCCACACAAGATTCAGCATAAATAGCAAACCGTACATAAAACCTCTTAGGAACAAAATACATCGTACAAAACGATGGTAATTAATTCTACCAAGCTCTTTATACGCGTGTAGTGAATGTATAAGGTATACATAGAGAAACAGTGTAAGGAATGACTTTAAATCGCAAGGCTGCGACATTCAAGGACCTCTCGCAGCGACTTCCGAAGTTGCCAACGATTTAATAAATAAAAGGGTAATTTACGAGAAGTTCCTGTAGAAGATTTTGTATAAAATAATCAATATTACTATTTTATTATAGTTGGTTTAGCATCAACTAAAACTAAGACCCCACTTGTACCACAATCACTAAATGCGTTTAGCACTAAACATAATTATGAGAACTTTCTCCGGCGCGCAGACAACAACTTACCAAAGTATCATCACAATCGTTCGAACCATTTTCGAGTTTTTGCGAGATTAACGCCCGGCAATTGATTTTTATAGATAGTGTCTTCAAACGACTAACAAAGTAACAGAACGACTTTTGAAATATGTTTAGTGCTAAAGGCTTTTAATGATTTTTTGTATACTAGCCGGGCGCTAATGCACCCGATGGGACCTGACCACTGAACTTACCAATGACTTTCGAAAAAACTACATTTCAAAGAGAGACTAATGTAAAAAGATTGATACAGATTAATATTGTTATCTAACTCTGCACCTGATGCTGAACCAAACAATAACACGACAGAGGTTCCCGAGAAAATCCGTAAACCACTTTACCCACTGACCAGTTACCTCTCTGCTTACCCTGGCAACTGTAGGAAACAATAACAAGGAAGCTTCAACTATCTGATATTAAAATAACACGTTGATAGTTCTGAACAAGATTCCGCCATATAGAAGCAATTGCTCTGATAAGTTTGTTGTCACAGTTAAGGTAGCTTTGTAATTGACTTTCAATGGTTTAGAAGGTGGTTAGATACTTTTTTTATTTTTTGTTCTGTAAATATTAAAAAATAAATTTGATGAGTTCGGCGTTTCCTCTGACTACTCTGAGAATAAAGGCGGAAGGCTCAGAGGTCGCAGTCACTTTTAAAGTCCAGACATAATCTTGGTCAGGCCATATGAGGACCATGTAGATTGGTGTCTGAAATGGTCTTTTGAGGAAAGAACCACACAGATTTAACTGGACCTGTCCAGTCAGTGCAAGCATTTGTCAGTAATCGTGGAGCTCAACTCAGAACTTAAAGAGCTCAACTCGACGAACAATACCGAAGAAAGGACATTTGGGTAGGCCGCATAAACTACTCAAACTGCCAGACCATCATTAAAACTAGCAGAGAAATAAAAATAATAATAATATCCAAAAATTCCTCACATTCACAATAATTAAAATACTTTACAAAGTAATCATGTAATTTTGAATATAATTTTCAACAAACTGCACTGTGTATACAAAACTGGTATGATTGGTGATTTTACATAATAATTAAAATGTCAAGTTTTATGGTTTTATCACAAGGCTTAGCAGAGCGAGCAGCTCAATCCCAAGCTTTTTATCATCCAAATAATGTGAAATTTTGTAGTACCCTTTACTTTCTCCCTGTTTTTCTTTTTGCTCGGTGTCTAAGGGTCGTAGCGTGATGTTATATAGCCAATAACCTTCCTCAAGAATTGGGCTATCTATTGTAAAAATAGGCAGTTCTGGAGATTAACCCTACATACAAACTTAGAAACAAACAAATTTTACCTCTATACAATATTATTATAAGTATAGACTAACGATCCGCCCCTGCTTCGCTCGGTTTTTACAACTTGACAAAACAATGAGACTTCTTTATTATGTAAGTTATGGTGTTACACACTTAAACCTTCCGTGAAAACCACATCAAAATCAGTTTCGTGGTTTAGAAGAACAACGCGGTCACACAGACAGACAGAATTTATAATATGTTGAAGCCACAGTAAGATAGTTAAAGCCGTGATATAGTTATATCCCTAGAGATATAGCTATAAACCGTTATATAGTTATAAGAAAGCGGTTCATTATTGTCGGAGTGCCTAATTTTGTTACTGCGACCATTTCAACGTAACAACCTATTTGGTCAGAGTGTCCTAGTATTTAAATTACTAGATCATGCTCGTATCATACCTAGTTATGTTCCTAGTAAGACAGTTATGAACTGCTTTCATATAACTATATTACTGTATAAAGCTATATCCATAGGGATATAACTATTTCACGGCGTTAACCATCTTACTGCGACATATTAGACCAAAACTATGTACATAAAATTGTAGTAGGTACCTATTTACTTAAGAAAGAAATGGTGGCTATTTAGAGATCGAAAATCTAGTTCACATGCCTGTTTTCGGCGGAAAAGCTTGTTTCAATCTATTTTGGAAGAATTCTCTAAAGTGATGTCTGGTTCTAGAATAGACTCTTGAAGCTATCTTGTAAAAATACGGATTTTGGCGCAACATACAATACAAATTATGTTTGTGTCTAACATCGTATCCAAAAAAAAACGGCCAGGTGCGTGTCGGACCACGCACAATGAAGGGTTCCGTAGTTGGGATGAATTTATACCAAATACAAACTTAACATAGTAGACGAAAAACATGTTCTCCCATACATTCCAACTGCAAAGTTTGTACGCACAATATTAAGTGATTTACCATGTTATATTAAGACCATAGACTTCTTATAGGGTTTCCTGTAATCTATGGGTAAAGAACCATACTCTGTATTTTTTCCAAAATTATTGGCCAGTAGTTTCGGAGATAAGGAATGGTCAATTTTCATCTCTTTTCTTAAATATATTTGTTTTAAAATTAAGAAAAAAATGTATTTGAGATCCTCGCAACAAGTCCTTTCATTTGATATGTTACACGGTAGGTATAGTTTGCAAAACTTTTTTTTAATATTTTTTTTCCCCCCTCCCCAAAGTGACCCCCATATTCAAAATTCATTTATTTGCTTTACACGTCCGTGTTTGGGTCACAGAAATACATACTTATACAAATTTCAACTTAATCGGTCTATTAAATTCGGAGAAAATTGGCTGTGACAGACGGACAGACAGACGGACAGACACACGAGTGATCCTATAAGGGTTCCGTTTTTTCCTTTTAAGGTACGGAACCCTAAAAACAGAATAATAATGACCAACCTTTTCAAAATTCGAAACATTCATTTCGCTAATCGATCCGCTCGCAAATCCGATCGGATACGAAAAAAAAAACGAAGCAAATTGGATTAGCTGCAGGCATCGCTTGAAAAAATTAAATTGTTATTTTCCCTAATTGCTCGCCACGATTCAAAGGGACGAATAAGGTCCCATTGCGTCGGAACACGTTTAATACTCTATAGAAACCGATCTACAGGCGGATTCTGGATAAAAGACTTGCAAAATATCTGCAGGTAAGCCGAGTAGTCCAATCATACCATAATCCATTAAGATTTCGCTTCGCTTCGACGCACACACTTCCAAACTCCCGCGAGGTAAATATTTCACCCTCCCCTTCAGGATTCTCTAGTATAATGTATTCCACACCCCCCCAGACCTCATCTTTCCATCCCTATTTTGCATGAAGGGGGAATTTAAATTGTGTAATCTAACTTTCAATTCATTCATACATTCAACGCCATCTCTCGGTGATAAATTGAAACTGGGATGGATTCTTACAGTCATTTAGCTTTTGGACCAGTCGCGGGGCGGTCGTGTCGGCAAACGTCGCAAGATTGATATGGAAATGCGGTTCCCACGATGTTTTCACTGCGTTTAAGTAGTTAAATAACTTCAGTGGGTCAACTTTGCCAGTTCATATCTGGGGCACATAAAATTTACCAACTTTGTTACACAGTGTAATGAAGTAGTTTTAGCTTGGCACTAACGAAACTTCCAACATGTCTTGGTATAATTAAATGTTTATAATATGTTTTGAAAATAAATTCCTCTGTGGTTAAGTAGCAATATTGTTTGCCAAGTTTTATCAAGTAAAAAATAGTTATTCTTAACCACTAATCTAAAATAGAACAGACTCTACTCTAACAAAGAATTTCTTAGGTCTCAAATATAACGTCTTTTGTACTCCTAAAATTCTTAACCCTTTTTACTGTTTCACAGGTGCTTTCAACAAGTAGTCCTTGTACGAAACGCTTCATAATACATATGTTACTATCCCAGTGAAAGCTTTTTATGCAAACATAATACCTAGTTCACATTCCCTTCTAAACCAACACAAGGCCTTTTTAATAAAAAAAAAGTTACGAAGCAAATCCTGCTTGCGTTGTCAAATATCATTTTTGTCACTGTTCTGGGGCTTGCTTTTATACAATTCGAGTTGAATCCCTTTGTCTTCATTTAGAAAACCATTTCTCTTGTTTACCCTCTATCCGTTTAGTAAAAAAGGAAAATAAGCTTTATGAGCTGAAGTTCTCATTTTCCAAATGTGCCGTTAACGCGATTATCTTACGTTACAATGTGTACTTCCCTTTTCTAATAAGATGTTTCTTTATCTCTTTCCTCATTGATTGTCGAGTTTCATTCGATTATGGAAATAAGGTAAATTTTTATGTTCCTCATTTTCTACCTTTTAACTTTCACGTGTCTTTAACGTTGCCGAAGAGCTCATTAAGGTCGCTCTGATACGGTTGGAAATTACCCCGAAATGGGCCCAAAAGTAATTCTATTTCGGTTCTTAGAAGCAAATAGAAAATGTTAATAAAGACTGAATCTTATTCATGTGCTGGCATAATATTTACGAGCAAGACTCCAGCACCAAGCTGACATAGCAAATATTGGTTGCAAAGATGAGTTTTCGAAACCAATCTCGGGAACACTGGATGTAAACATGTTTTGGTTAGACCAGAATTGAAACCGAAATCTGCTTCAAAATAAGGAGTTTTTTATTAATAAAATATTTTCGACAGAACTCAAATAAAATGTAATCAAATGAAATCTCAAGAAGGAAAGTTTAATTAAATTCTGAAATTCGTGGAAAAAAAAAATCTGACCCATGTAATTACCCAAAACACGTGCCGTGAATATATGGTCTTTCTTCGACAACAAATAGGAGTATACTTCGATAAAAACCCAGTAACTGGGTTGTGGAGGTCAGATAGGCAGTCGCTCCATGTAAAATACTGATATACAGCTGCATTCGGTTACACTAGAAGCAGACCCCAACATAGTTGGGAAAAGGCTAGGCACGTTGATTTTGGTCTTTCTTCGATACTAAGAAGTAGAATTGAAATGAAATAAAACTCGTAATTTTTTATCACTTAAAGATCGTGTACCTACCTAATGTTATTTTTCTAAATCAAGAAAAAGAGAAAGACCACAAAATCTAAATGATTTTGAAAAACGCTAGTTCAATCAACTTTTGCTTTATGATTCATACTCACAAGATTTTTTCCCCTTTTAAAGTCGGGTAAAAATGGAAGCATAGAAAAGCCTTGTTCGTCCTTACAATCAGTGCTAATGAAAGGGCCTTCCTGTCCGTTTATCACTGAATTATCTTCGCACGTCTGCCCGTCTATACGTGTCTACCTCCGGAATTACTGAACCGTTTTCCGAGAGGTGTAAATCCAGACTGTTTAATGCGATTTCCATGTCTAGCAAGGAATTAAAAATACAGTTGGTGCTGATTTTAATCGTGTTGGATTTCTGTTTCTACTCGATTTCAGCTGTAATGTTTCTTTTGTCTTCGGGTTTTAATTTATTCTTAGTAATCTTTTTCATATTATGAATGCGGAAATGACTATAATGTGTCCTTTGATAACTTTTTACAATTAAACCGTCAGCTCGATCGACATTAAATTACGAAAATATGGAAGATTTATGCCCAGAAAATGTTGAGCTTACGAAGAATCAATCGCAAAACCAAATGATCTAAACACGCCATGATATAATATGGTTTCGCTCATTCCGGGAACATTTACTAACAGATTTTCATATATTGAGGATAAAAAATAGTGGAAAAAATTGTATCGTAATGTTCATCTTTCCGTGGCAGTCGTAAAAGTCAACTGAGAGGAAAAACTTGCTTTATGTGCTGGCAAAAGAAAACCAAGTTTATGGTACATAGTTCATTACTAATCTCGTAAAAACAATGTAGTTTTCTCAAAGCTGGCAGTTGTATGTAGGCTTATCATGCGACAAGAAAAATAAACTATGGAGTATGTTCCTGACTCGAATTTTATGTTAGGTATTGATAAATGATTTCATTTCTGTAGCCTGGACATCTGCAATACGAAAGGTGTCAATGTGTAAATGTCGTATGCCATGTAGTTACTCCAAACTGGAGTAAACCAACGCTGCTTGGCGGCAAAAATACGTCTGGGTGGCAAAAGATCTAGGGATTTAAAAACTCGAATAACTACATAGGGAAATTATTTTTTATTTTACTTTGAAAAATCAGCCTATAATGTTCGCACACAGGCCTCCTCTCTGTGAGAGGGAGTGGTCCGTAATCAACCACGACGGCCCAATGCGGGTTTTTAAATTTGAGATGTCACATGTCTTCGAATTTTTGGTTCTAGAACATGCCGGTTTCCTCACGATGTTTTCCTGCACCGTTTTGAAAGCAGCGGTGATGAAATAATTTTGACAAAGTAAAACGCCTGTCAGGGTTTACCACTGGGCCACCACTGCTTCATATTTAACCTATGTTCTGAATATTATCTGAATCATGATGCGTTGTGGTGTGATAGAGTAACAGATATACGTAAACAACAAGTTTCCCTTTTCTTTTAGCAAGGTAGAAATAGTGAAATATTATAGTCTAAATTTTGGCCGATTTCGATTCTTGTTTCTAAAAGTAAAGCCTCCTCTTTGAGGTAGTAAAGAGCGATTAAGGGATAATATGACTCTTAGTATCTGTCTGTCTATTATTAATTATATAATTATCACTAATCACCCTGTTAATTACGGTATTATCTTCCAAAGGTCGAGTGAACATAGAAAACGGATAAACATCATTAGAACCCCGAAAATACTATACAAACGATCTTCTTCTTTTCGTGTGCCTAGTAACTAACCTGGTGTTAGAGGTTTAAAGCCGCGCATGAGTCTCTGACTTGGTTTCACATGCCGTCGAGAAATATCTCTCAGGCATGACGGTTTCCTCACGATGTTTTCCTTTACCGTTTTTAGAGCAAGTGATAATTATACAACACGCACATGAATCCCAAACGTCAGAGGAGCACAAACACAAACGATTTTATTTATACTTCCCACTTAGCTGTTAAAAGTTAAACCTGTCTATTGATTTTTCATCTAGGTACTGTCTGTAATACTAACAGAGTTGAAATTTTGCACTTCCGTGTAGTTCTGGAGGCCTAAAACGGTTGCTTTGGCAGAATCATAACGATAATATTATGAATCACACAAACTGTCAATTCATAATATTATCCGCGTTCAATTCACATTACGCAATTCATCTGTTTGACAGTTTTGTAATATAATGAAATAACATTCAAACTGTAGAAACAAAAAACAAAAATCTCATTTGATTAATAACAACTGTAAAGCACAATTATCCGGTAAAATTACGGTCTTCATTTTTTCATGCGGCAATATTTACAATAAATATGATTCTGATATGAACTGAATTGAATATGATTCAGCTAAAATATTTGTGTCACCATAGAGGAATTGCTGGGAATTCAGAAAATGAATTGCTTTTAGAGAAATTGCTAATGTGGCCGTTTTAGACCCGCTGATGATAATACAATATTGTAATGTCATTTCTGATCAGATGATGAAGTTGACAACAATCATGTAAATTGCGTTTAATTAAAATTGTTTTTTTATTTTTTATTAATTTATTTATCTTTTTATAGATTATTTTCTATTTTGTGAATGTAAGGACGCTGTGGGCTTAGTGGACTGTAGATTTGTTGACCATTTTCTATTCTATTAAGTACCTGGTACTTATTGAAAGACCTACACTATCCTCCCATACCTAGTCACACTGTTATTTGAAAGAATTGTAAAAGCCAATTTTTTTTTAAAAGAGTAACCGTGGAGTTTCTTGCCGGCTCTTCTCCATAGGAAACGACCAATTGGAACCGTGCACCTAGCTTCTGACGTTTCATAAATGCCCATGTAGGTTTTATTGAAATAAAAATATTTTGAATTTTTTATCGACTTCAAAAAAAGGAGGAGGTTCTCAATTCGACTGCATTTTTTTATGTTTGTTACCTCAAAACTTTCGACTGGGTGAACCGATTTTGATAATTCTTTTTTTATTTGAAAGCTGGTACTTCCCGTGTGGTCTCATTTCAATTTGGTCTAGTTCTGATAATGGCATCCATGAGAAAACCATTATAAGTCTTAAATTTGCATTAAGTATGTGCGCGACAAATGGACGCATAACTCAATATCGTGCCAACCGATTTCAATGATTCTTTTTTTATAGTTCCTCATGCAATTTTTCTTGGAAGGCACCATTTGGTGAAGTGGAACTGATGATGAAGACCACAAATGGCCACCAGAATGACTCAATAATAAGTATTTCACGGGTTGCGATTCGATTACTTTAATATGGCTGCAATACAATTTATGCTCGTCACAATGCATATGGAGAATTGGAGCTGATGGTTAAGTACCAGGAGAACCGATGGTACAGACGAAAGGCTCATTAATGTAAGACTTTCATAAATGTGAAATAGTTTGTTCCTAGCAAGTTATTTTTAATTATATTTTCATTTTCCCAGCCTTTATTATACCCATGATGGATGCTTCAAATAACACGAACACCAAGTTTCGCAACGTCCGTTTTCAAAATTCATTTTTATACATCCATTTTGTTAGCCCATAGCAGATGGTGAATGAAGTTGGAATTGTATTGCATTGTGACCCCATTCTTTTCCATAGTTTTTATCCGCTTTTTGTGTCAACAATTTGCATGACAATTGTAACAATGCTTATAGTTATAACATTGTGAAATACGTACACCTGTTTTGAGATTTTTGTTGGGAAATTTTGTACTGTGTGCCAATGTGGCTTATACGGATTTTTCGTTAGGAAGGCGTTCTTTCATGACGTCATAGACGACTTTTATTTCTGACTTTGTGCAGATTGGACTGAATTTTTTCAATCCAGTTAATTGATTCAGGCGTGACCTTGCGGAAATCCATTATAAAATGATGATGTTGATATATTTAGTAACCTGTTCCGCTTAGTTATTTCTAAAGAGTCTTAAAAAGACCCTGAAAGAAATCGACACGTGTTTCACCTCTCAACGAGGCATCCTCAGGATGACGATTGACTTGTCGCGAACTCGAACACGGCGTTTTTTTTTTTTCAATCTAATTGTTTTGTATAAAGCTTAGTGCTATTTATTTGTGGGAGTTTCTCAGTTACATTGTTTTCTTAAGAATGGTATTTATCTAATAATAGGAATACTTATTCCTGAACGTAAATGATTGAAAGGTTGTTCGATTTTTGCGATAGAAATATTTTACTCGATGTTAAGTTAATAATGGGTTCAAATCGTTAATTGGTTATTGAGAAAATACTTGTGATGAACCTATTCTAGGTACCTTTTCTTACATTACGATAGTCGGCAGTTTTATTATCAGCCTATAATGTTCCCACTGCTGGGACACAGACCTCCTCTATTTGAGAGAGAGAGGGTTGTAATCTACCACGTGGGCCCAGTGCGGGCGGGTTGATATATGTCACTAGTCTTCGAATTTTTGGTTCTAGGACATGCCAGTTTCCTCACGATGTTTTCCTTCACCGTTTTGAGAGCAGTGGTGATTAAATTATTTACACAAAGTAAAGCGCCTGCCTGGGTTCGAACCTACGCGCCTGTTTAGTCAATATAAATTATCATTTGTGATTGGCTACTCATCCTCCTAAATAAAGCTCTTGAATCCACAACAGAGATAATAAACAAGTACTCATTAATAAGAATATAATGTTTCCAAGGAATCCGGACAAACATTAAAGAAAAGAATAAATTAAAGACAATAAAAAAATACTTTCTTGTTACAATCACATTACAGTCAACTTTGAGACTTAATTACTCAGCTTTAGAAGTCGTTCTCGTTCAAATCAAACAAGTTATTGTGAGAGAAAAACGTTGTCAAACTAGGACATAATTTTTGTGAAGAAAACTCGTCTTGAGTTCCATTTTGATAACATTCAATTATGAAAAACGCAAATTAGGACGCAGTAAATAGTAATGGGAATTTTTCTTCCCTTTTCTTTTCTTCTTTCTTTCCTAAAGTGAGTTTTCATTGTGAAATCTTTTCGGTACATTGGTTATGAACGAATTTACGGCTCAATGATTCTGTAAGCACCTATATATTAACGGCCATTGGCATTGGAAAGGCTTTTTAATGAATTTTCCAATTTTAATGGACGTATTAAATGTTTTTTGGCGGTTCCATGGTCATGGGTTCGGCAAATTTCTGCTTTTGATTGGGATGTGAAGTCATATTGTTTTGCGGTAGATACAATATCTGCTGTATGGCTGTTACCTACCTTTTTAATATCTGTAATATCAATGGTATCGAGAGATTTTCCGTACGCAAAATACGCGCTATGACGTGAAGTTGCGGACACCAACCCGTATGTTACCTAACAAAATATTTAACTTTATTGCTTAGTTTAATAAAATGGGAATTTCATCATCCTATTTAAATGATTGGTCGCAAAAATATTCATTTTACATTTGTATCCACAAACTTCTACGACGTTAGTAGCTTGTTTGATGCAATTTTAACTAATAATGAGTTCTCTAATATGACGTCAATTTAGTTGATTTCCTGAATTGTTCTCTTTGACGGTTATCTATCTCATTTTTCACGATTTTCGCGCCAAATGTGCGCTACTTCTCGTCAATAAACTAGATCCACCTTCTCTATTTATTCAATCATAATATACGTTTAACCTCACCACAATAATGTATGTGTCTGGTCAGCTGTACCTCTAGGTATGTTCCCCTCTCGCACATTCTCATTTCCCCCCGATTCGTCGAGTTTATTGCGATGGCTCCGTCGGGAGTGTTCTCTGCCTTTTTCACTGAATTTTGTTTGTTGACCACTTCACACCGTCCATGTGGACGAAGATGGCCGATTTCGTTTTTTTTGTTTTGTTTGTAAGTTTGTGTAGTGTGTTTTTCTAGGTAATTGGTAGATTTGTTGCGAGAGAGCGCTGGATTTTAGTTTGGGCCAGTTCTTGTTTATTTTGAGTGCAGAAATTAGGTTGTAAATTATGTACGTATACACGTGAACTCCTCCAATTAAGCTTATAATAGGAGTTTAGTTGTATAAACGAAGAATCATTTGGTATTTTGGAAGCTACGGTAAGTACCTATGGTAATTACCCGACTACAGGGTACAACTAAACGAAGGGTTCAGGTTGCGAAGCAAAAAGGAGTTGCGAATCAAAAAGGAGGCTTATGATTTTGGCCGGTTTGTATGTATGTTCATCTGTTCGCTCATGTCTTCTAAACTCCTCATCTAAATTTGACAGATGAAGTATTGTTGGAAGGTTATTGATTGTCTGCTGGTTATAGGCTATGCGACAACACATTAAATTGAATATGGCGCCCTCTAGAGGACATAAAGTCATGAACATTTTTTTGCGTCATTTTGGCTGTCAAAAATGAAATAATAATAATTAGCAATTTTTTTGCTGAAATTTAAAACACAAATTCTGCCGCGCATCGCGTGCCCGTGCTATTACTTCGTTTACGCTTACCGTTCGTACAGACTTTTTTTTTTGCTCTGTTCCTAATGGTCGTAGCGTGATGTTGCCTTTCTCAAGAATTGGGCTATCAAATGCAAAAATTTTTTTTTAATCCGACTGGTAGTTCCAGATGTTAGCGCCTTCAAACAAACAAACAAACACACAAAAAAAAACAAACTCTTCAGCTTTATTATTAGTAGATATGTAGTTACTGTCGAAGAAACGCATATCTGTAGTCTGTAAGGACTATTCTTGCTTGCAGCGCTCGGCCGCTTTAGTAACGCTTACCTACGAAAAAAAAGGGTCGTGTGCACGGGATTTTGTTTTCAAAGTGGTTAAATGTGCGTTACCCCGATGGTACCTACTTCACAAAACCTAGTCCTCAGTATTTTCTACGCTTATCAAACTATAGAAACTCAACATCAAGAAGTTAACCTAATTCAATAATCACCTTAATAAACTTTTTACACAAAAAAAAAACCGTCTCTCACCCCAAACCACGTTGCCAATTAAAATAATGACCAGCCGCGATAAACGTAACACAAAACTTGTACCATAATCATAAAGCAGGGCAACCCCATACAATCAATGGTAACCCTCCACTCGCTGGTACATTTATTGTACCAAAACCGATCTCGGACGATACGGGAAGCACCCTCAGGGGAAGGCGACACTCCAACTAAATTTTTAAGCTGCGGCATCAGCATGGTTATGGGGAAAGCCTGTGAAAAGTTTTACGAGTTTAAAATAGTGGGTGAACTGGTGGCTGCGATTATTGTTGTGGTAACCTTCGTGTTGGGAATGTGGTAGTAAATGTTTGCAAGTTTAGGCACGTGTCCTGACGACAGCGATGCGGTCGAGAACTGCGACGCTTAAGTGTCCTTTTTTATTTGTATAGATATAAAGTCGTATTATATATTTTAAATTAGGGTTTTAATTTATATGAAACTTGCTTCTGCCCGCGATTTCGTCTGCGTAAAGATTTTTTGTTCCCCCGACCCACTGCGTTGTAGGTATTTCATTTTCTTTTAGGCGCGGTTTATACAGGAGGAGATGTGGCGAGGGCGTGAGGCGGTGGTGGATAATCAAAGGAACCTAAAATGAGAGAATTGCGCTTACGCTTCCAGTTGACGAGCGCAGGCGCAATTCTCTTTCCGGCAAAAACGATGGAATGCAACATAACTATTAGGTTCATTTTAGGTTTATTTGATTATCCGCCACCGCCACACGCTCTCGCCTTGCGTTCTTTCTGACTTTTTTTCTTTTCTGCTCGGCTCCTAAGGGTTGTAGCGTGATGTTAAATAGATTATAACCTTCCTCAAGAATTGGACTATCAATGCAAAACGATTTTTTCAAATCTGATTGGTAGTTCCAGAAATCAGCGAGTTCAAACAAACAAAAAAACAAAAAAAAATCAAACTCTTCAGCTTCAATATTAGTATCTATAGAGATAAATAAATTCTTAACAGAAAGATGAACGAAAATGTTTGCTGTTGTACAAGTTTCTAGGCCGTTTGAACGGCTATTCTATGACAGCTAAGGGAATAAGGTGGTTAGGTACTTTAGTGATGTTTGCCTTGTTAAAAGCAAACTCCAGAGGTATCTACTATTTATCGCGGGAAATGAAAACTTTATACACGTGTTTTCATACAAGGAAAAACGATTCTAATTAATATATCTCTTCCGATTAATCATGGACAGATAATAATTAAACATAAATGGAGTACTAGTACATAAGGTATCAAATAAAGGTTTAATTCGTTTTTTGCAAGTTCACGCCGTGTGTTAGTTCACACGGCACAGTATTATCAACATTATTGGTATCCACATTTTATTTGGGGGTGCACAGAGTAGGGTAATGCAGAAGCAGCAAATGATAACAGGCCTTTATAGACCGAAACACAACGTACGAATTTTTTTTTTTAATAAAACATAGCCATTTTTTCAAACGAATCACGCTTAATCGTTTTAGTAACGATTATTGACAAGTTAAGTTGGATATTCGGCAATTCATATGCTAATAAACGCAGTACTTTGTCAGTCACATTAAATACAATACCTCAATTCAGCCTATCGCAGGCCTCTCCTAGGCTGCGCCACAACACTCTTCCACATCCAGTGTGTCCCAGCCATCTTTTTCAGGTCATCATTCCATCTAGCTGGGGGGCTTCCCACACTATGACTCGTCAGTTCCACCGGCCATCGGTCTTTCGACAAACATGGCCAGCCACTTCAGCTTGCTTACTCTGCAAACACAAAGACATTACCTACCACCACAAAAAGAAACCGATAACCTACCAAACATAACATTCTTCAAGACTTTTGATCATAATAAAATATAGAGGCACGCCTACTGCAACCTCTGTCTTCTAACTACTCTATACCGCGGACTAGAACGCGGTGGTACGACCGTAATGGACTCGTTGAGACTTCCCGAACTTTTACAATGTTTAGGCATTTGTAGGCACCTGCCTCGTTATTGTTCGACGACTGCCATCGTGTTTGTTATTGTAAATTAGTTAGTTTTAACTTTCACGCCATTATTTCCGATGGATTTAGCCGTCGCGAAATTTTTGGCAAGTTTCGTCTCTGTGGGCACGCTGGATTATTGTTTCTATTTTGTGTATTGGGTTATTGATTGGTATTGTTATTTTAGTAAAACGGAGGTTCTAGGGTTAGTTTTGAAGCTATCTTTTTAGTGTTTCAGGTTACCTATCGTTCATGAATAGACTAAACTAACACTTCTTTTCGTGTGGTTAGAGTCTAACCTGGTGTCAGAATTTTAAATATGTCTCTCAGGCATGCCGGTTTCCTCACGATGTTCTCCTTCACCGTTATTGAAGCAAGTGAAAATAAACTGTTCGACCGTACTGTTCCACCGCGGTCTACTCCCTGATATGCAATGGCCTCTGTAACACTATGCAACATGAGGCTCCAGAGGCTAATGCAAATCTTGGAGTTCATTCAATTTCTCGAGTCTAGCTAAACCACGCTGGGATCGGTACATTTAATTTATTTCACAACCTTATTCGCAACCGATACGCCAAGAATGATACGCCGGTCTGAAAATACAAACACGCAAACATGCTGATCAATCCTCATTTCCTATGTAAAGCCTTTGCAGCGGTGGAGCAATTACTGCCCAATATTGCCTAGATGCCTCTAAAATCGATTGCCAAGCCAGCTGTCTAGCCACTTAAATAGTATGCTCAATAATGAGCTATATTTCTCTGCCAACTTTCCAGAGTTTGCGGCGACTCTTAATAGCCTTGGAAATAGCCTACATGGTTCAGCTTTTAGGCCTAATATGTCATCTTAAGTTTATAGCAAACGTTCGACAGCTCGCGGATATAAATAACACGTCTTTTTTAAAAAAATTGTAAACTTTAACACATTTTTAGGATTTCGTAGTCAACAAGGAACCCTTATAGTTTCGACCTGTCTATCTATCCGCGGCTTAGCTCAGAAACTTATAAGTCTCTATACGGTACTAGAAAGGTACTAGAAAGCTGTTATTTGACACGGGTATACATATGAATTACACCGACAAAGTAAAATAAAATCTTGAAAAATTTGTAGGGTAGTTCCATTGCACGGAAAGTTGGGATGGTATTTTTTTTCTCGTCTATCCCATGGCGTGGAATAGGCCGTTCAAAAATATTAATATTGCGGATCTGTCAAAAACATTTTTCGATTCAGGGATCCGTTTGCGTAATATTAATCTTTAAAGTGCTAATTTTTGTTAGAGTCAAGTGCTCCACCAGCTAAATGGTTTTTTTAGGATATAATTATATAAGGAAGTTAAAGGAAAACTATCACCGCTAAGCAGGCTTTACAAGTTAACGAGTAATAGTCAACCAATTACATTTGCAGTTGGAATGTATAAGAAAACATGTTTTTTAACTACAATGTTAAGTTAGTTCTTGGGAGAAACTGATCCCAAGCACAGAAACCTTCATTGTGCGTGGTCCAACACACATTTGGCCGATTTTTTGTTTAAAAACACCGCTGCCAAAATCGCACACAGAAAACACTCGTCTCTATAGCAAATTATATGGGTGTATACATATTCAACAGGATTAATATAATATAACACTAAACAAAATGAACACTTTTCACAGTCTAAAGGTCTAGCTAGACTAACACTAACCAAAAACTTAGACGTATTGAGATACTCTCAGGAAACACTTAAAAAAATAAACAAGCAAAAATTAAATATCCCCAGACACAAACATTTCCTTATTTCTCTTTCCTACTCCATCACCAGACTCTGTTCACCATCTATCTATAACCTATTCATTGAGACCATTTCAATGAGCTCAAACACGATACCTGTGCTGTAAGTTTGTAAGGGAGTTGGGTATCCTGCAAATTCCAGGTCATGCTGCAGCATAAGTTCAAGGTTACTATGTTCTTTTAATATCATTGAAGTAACAGAATACCAAAAAACAGAATTTCAAATCGATCAGACCCGTGGAAGATGCTCACATCTATTCATCTACTAGAAAAGGGCTGATAATCTTCAAACGGCTGAACCGATTTTCTTTAATCATAGCTAAGAATACTTTCGATCAAATCACCTTCCACATAAAAAAAAAAAACAAAAACAATCGGTTCAGCGGTTTGGGAGCTACGATGGCGCAGACAGACACACAGAAACACAGATACACACGTTAAACTTATAACACCCTTCTTTTTCCGTCGGGTGTTAACAAAACGTAGCATAATAATGATCGAACATTTAGTAAACATTAACTTACAAAAACATGGATGACGGTCTCATCCCAAAAGTGACAAATAAAAAATGGCTGAACAATACAAAATGATTTTAAACGAAGTTCGTGGGGGTCGGGCTTAAAAACGTATTAATCAATGGCAGACCACACACAATAATGAAGATTGCAGCTCATTTTACTGTGGTTATGGAACATCATAATCTAACTCATTAGTGGCGTATTTAATTTATTGGTGACAGAGTTCGTGGGTACGTCTGTGTAGATGCGGCATACGAGCAAAGGAATTTTCTTTTGTAACTTTTACGTCTTCATTCTAAAGAAGTGGTAAATTAAACATGATAACTGCCAATACGAATAGTTTGAATTGATTTTTGGATAATATAATTATATCTTTATTGATTTACGTAACTATTTCTTGGCACGTTTCGTGAAAAAGCATAGATTAGCTGTATTGCGTAAAGGCAAAACCTAAAGATGTATTTATTCATGGTGTCGGAAACACGTATTCAGTACTTTGCATAAGTTATACTCCTCTTCATATAAAATCCCATACACAATAATATATTCTACAGTCAAGTTGACAACTGTAACTTATAGGTAATACAATTTCAAATATAAGTTTAGATTTAATTCACTTCTAAAAATTCTGAGATTATTATGATACATTTCTAAACCACTATACCTTCGAATCACAGGTAACGTTTTCAGTGTCTTTCAAGAAGTATTTCACCGCTTTTGAATGCTTCATAAAACCACAAAAAATACCACCATATCCACCAATTCTAAGCTTCTAGTTAACGAAACATATTTCATACAAACGCGATCAATCTCCTCCCGCGCACGTGTGTACGTACCTTTATATCTTTACTCGACGCCATTTTAAATTTTTATTCAAATCTCTAATTCTACTGATGACTTTATTTTTGTGATATATTGAGGCTTTAAAAGCCGCTTACGTTATTAATGTTGATACATTTTATTAAAAGCTAGGTTTCGTAAATGTAATTTAATTGTTTACTTAATGGGTTACATCATTAAGTGTCATTTAAATGTTGGTAGGCGTTGTTTGAACTGCACAACATGTGCATAGATATTTTTGTTAACAAATGTCTTTGTGAGGTTTTTAATGTTGCTCACAATTGAATTAACTTACGCTAATCTGAAAACTGTTGTTTTAGCTTTTAGAGTATTATGCTGTTGTCCTGCATTATATTGTCTAAATACTAATAGGTATCTAATTACTACTTTAAAAGTCGCTACAGATTTATTGGTAGGTAAAAAGAAAGTGAATGCATTAAAAACACATTCAAATTCTAAAACGCAATAAATTAAATTAATGGGAACTGATGATCAAAACGAGTTCAAATTAATTGAAATTACACGTAAGAAAACATATAGCGTACAATTAAATTGAATTACATTTGAAATTAATTTAATTACTCCTTTAACTGACTTTCGAACGGCAATAGAGTTTTACGATCTTCATAATTGCATATTTTATTATTCAATTAATTGTTATTTATTGAATAAGGTATCAATTAAGTTACATTAGCCCTATTTATTAAGTTCAATTAGCGAATGAGAATAATAAGATATCAAAGGAAAATAAATTAATTTTGTACTTCAAATGTAGTCGAAGATATTGTGTTCTGTTTAGAGATAAGTTTCTTTTGTCACTTTGCGTTATCAAGTTTCTATTTTAATTAAGGAAAGAAAGTTGAACTAGCCAATGACCGTCAAGATGCATTTAATAAAACTTGTAACAAGGTAAATAAAAATAAATCGAACTATAAACTTAATAGTCTCGTAAGTATTTAATTTGTCTGAATCGAACTCGAAAACACGGCGTAGGTAGAGATAACCTTGTTGGTATATCTATAGCTACATAAGAAGATATAAATGGTGAAAAGTCATCACGAACAAATTACAAACCCAATCACCCACATAAAAATATATCACGCGAAATATGCAATTAATCTACTAAAAATAGCATTCCAATAACCATTCCTGAAGCAATTTTAATCGTCCCTCATTAAGGGCATCGCCGCGTAACCACCGGATTTTATGGCCGCCATCTTGAATTAATAATACGTCAACAAAATGGCCGCTGGTCTGACGGTGCGGACAGTAAAATTTTTATTAATCTGAAATGAAATCTTGAAAGCGTGAATTGCTTTACCGCGCTGTAATTATTATTTTATTAATTTTCGATTTTGGTTTTTACCCTCTTTAATTGTGGGGTGACTTTATTTTATTACACACAATTGTGTGAGATATATCATTTCATATTTGGGTTGTAACGTATAATTTTCAACACTACGGGTTATGGTTTTAGGGTTATATCGGCAATTAATTATCACGAAAAAGTGGTTGATAACTGAAGTTGTAATTATTCCACTTTATGCTATTATAGGTAGAGATCGTTTAGAGAGGGGCTTAGTAATAACTGCTGCACGGGTCGATCAACCAGCTTAAGAGGAGGCTCCCTAATTTGTATGTTAATTTGCATTAATATTCTAAAAAAGTTACGCATACAATCAAAATGGAACTTTAGTAAATGATTTATGGGATCTTCTTCTTTCCATATATAAGACAGTTACGTAAAGGAACCACTAATTCGAACATTTTCGCTCGATTCATTTTTTATTCGAAAACATATCTTTTTTTAAGATTATTTGAAACAAAAACAAGATTACTTAGCTTTTATGTCTAAAATAATCATTGACAGTAAGAAAATTTATTTTATTCTCCTAATATAATATATTTTTTCTCTAAATCAATTATTACTTTAGCTATAAACGAAATAAGAATTGAGACTTACGACATTTAGTTCCGTGCTTGAACACGACCAAAGAGCGCACGCGATATTCAACTTTATTATTGATATATTAACTTTTAGCACAAAGTGGAGTAGTGGGGTACATGGGGGCGGAGTTTGTGTGGAAATTGTCTTTAGAGTGCCTCGTCTTAAGCTACGCTTGCCGCGGTTGGTCCGTTGATGGGTGATCATTTTTACATACCAAGATCCTCCGTGCCTCGGAAAGCAAGTTGAGCCGTTTGGGACCATGTTTGTACAGAAATTTTAGTGAAAGCGTGCATTTTCAGATTAAGCCTCCTCTGTTATCTAGTGGCTAGATTACCTGTCTCAGAACCAGAGGTCCCGGGTTCGATTCCCAGTGGAGGCAAAATTTTCTGCTCAGTTTAGTTCCTGGTAGGGCTTGTTCTAAATCCACCGTCTTATCTAAGTTTATCGCCATAACAACAATGTTAACAGCATGGTTGTGTTTCGGCAGATAGAGGTAAGATAGCCAGTTCCTCTGTGGTTGAGGATTTCGGGTGAAGCTCGCTTCCAGCTTCGGCCCAATCATCATCAGTAGGTGAGACGCAGGTCAAGAACTTCCCCGTTGAGATTTAAAAAAAAGATCTCTACTTAGGTATTCGTTTTAATTGTTTTCATAACATAACATCACGCCTGTAATCGTCGAAGGGTTAGGCAGAGGTGTATCTATAGTACACCCAAATTTCGCCAGTTATGTTTAAGTCCCATGTAATAGGGGGCGAGACTATTGCCATCAACCGAGCACAAATTTATATTTTCTTTCATCTTCTGTGCTAAAACTTTTCTTTTACCACTGCTTCTCAAAAACTCGATATCAAAAAACCGCTTCCTCCAGCTTTTCAAAATGGAATAATTGGCCATCAAAGAACCAGAAAGGGTATTTCCTGAATTACGCTTTATCCAGCTAGTTCGGCTGAAAACAAAACCGTCCTAGACATAAGCCATTGTTTTTTTTATTTGAAAAGCAATCACTGTCAAGACCAGCCGTTATTCCAGAACCATTGCTTAATATTTAATTGAAAGTCTACGGCCATTTTCCTTGTTAGAGTCCAAGGGATAAGCGGGGAGCAAATAAGGAGTAGCTTCTTCCTCTTTGTGCTGGTGCGAGCTGTATATGATTGCTCAAGCAATGATGAAATGCAAATTCTAGGTGTGGGGTTAGTAGCGTGATTGTGCTCCCTGGGTTCGACGGGCAACTTAAGTAGGTATTAATAGATACCTTTTTTTTGGGCGGGAAATAATCAAATTACTTCTCCCACTCTGGGTGGAACGGGAGGGCGTGTCAGATTCTTACTGACTAAAACCCACCCGTGGTCCTTCAGTTGCCTGGTTGCCGGGGGCCACGGTTTCCCTTTCGGACTGCCCCGCAACTCCTGAGGCGCGCGTGGAACACAACGCGCCGTCGACCCGGGCCTGGTCCTTATCGGACGGCATACAAATAGATACCAAAGTTACTTATCTTTTTTTTGGTAAATCTTCTAAAGATTCGTTTTCTGCAGCCCAAGTTAACAGCTATGATACTGGGAGCTATAAATGTTTTTTGGAGGAATACGGCCTGTTTTTTTTTTCTTTTTTAACCACGATGGGGATGCTCTTGACCTTCATTTCACCTGAAACGGAAACAAAACAATGCTGTTAATATTGTTGTTATGGCCACTGACTGAGTTAAGATGGTGGTAGCTAGCCAGGCGGACTTAGATCAAGCCCTACAACCAAGAAAACCGAGCAGAAAATGTTGCCCCCGCTGGGAATCTAAACCGGGATCTCTGGGTCTGAGACAGGTGGTCTTACCACTAGACTACAGAGGCGGTCTGATACTTTTTCAGGAGGTTGTAGAAGGCACGAAAGTCCCTATTGAAAAAATGTATGTCTCTTCCGCATATGCCTTAAGCCCCTCGTTTATAAAGTATTCATAGGACAACCACTAACACATGCTATTTCGCCGAACCTTACTATTAAAACGTCTTTGTGTTCATGTTAATACGTGTTTTTATTACGTTTTGTCACTGAACCAATGTTTGATGTTTCACTACCCTTCCTAACTTATATAATATTATAAATAAGAAGTGAGTTTGTTTGCAACGCTTTCACGATAAAACGGCTGAACGGATTTGGATGAAATTTGGCACATTGGTAGACCATGACCTGGGTTAGGACATTTCATTTACTTTCGTCCTGGATCGCAGAGGAAGTCGCGGACAATATTTTTTGTTGTTTTTTTCGTTTACAAACTTAATACCTATACGTATTAGGTTTTAGTGTTGCTAAGTTTGTGTAACTATTTACATTAGCGATTGATTTAACATATATTTATAAGCCTAGGTAATAAAACGTAATATTAGATAAAATCTTTAATTTTTGGTTTTATCAAGAGGATGGGAGCAGTATTCTCAATTCCTTTGATAATAATACATAATAATGTGATCTTCAATCCCGTTTTCCAAGCTTTGTGATTATGGGAATATTGCCTTCGTCAATACAATACCAGTGAGACTCTCAGTAAGGAGTCAGAATTTTCCCACAAGAGGGCAAGGGCTACCAATCTGATACTCTCAGTAACGAGTCAGAATTTTCCCACAACAGGGCAAAGGCTTCCAGTCTTATACTCTGAGTAAGGAGTCAGAATTTTTCCACAGCAAGGCAAAGGCAACTTTTCATACAGATAAAGAAACAAGCATTGTATAATACCCCGTAATTCATGATTCTAACATCAAAAACTAGCGTCAAGTTCCATCAAAGTTCAAATATGAATATTTAACGATATTTAGATATAAATATAAATACACAAAATACGTAATAGATTTTATATAAAAAAAAAAAACATAAAATACGTCAGCTGTTTCGCTTCTCACGGTAGCGAAGATTGTATTGACTGGGGAAATGTATTCGTAGTCGATCGACTAGCAAAGCTAAGTAGCGACTTATTGAACGTTTACGTAAATATATGTTTGTGGTTTTAGTATTAAAGACTATTATTACCTTTTACAATGCGATGAGTTTATACTTAAATTAAAGAAAGAAAAAAGAAAGAAAAATAGGTTTATTTGTCACAGAGACACGTGCATACATAAAAGACAGGAGTAAACGAAAACAACAAAAAGTACATAAAAAAATCACGAGCAAAAAACAGAAATTAGTCGGCAGCTGCACGACATGACTGCGAGAAGAAGGCTTCCACTCAGCATGATGCTGTGCTATGAGGAACCCACAGCACAGCGCTGATTTCGTTTGTAAGTATCTGCGGTAGAATGTCTGAAAGTCTTATGGCCAGTCTCACCAGGTCACGGATAAATACTGGTTTATTTACTTGGCTGGTAATTTCATAAAAATCTATTTTTGATTTGCCTAGTGCCTTCTGGGAATTGTTAAATAGCTAATCTAGACGCTAGTAGGATTTTTGGCGTTGTCTTGAAAGTATATTGATGCTTTTAAAGCGCAAACTGTTATTTTTTTATTTAATATTTTATAAATGTAATAGTTTTTTACTTTCTTTGTTTTTTTTATTAGGAATGGAATTTAATTTCGATATGTTACCGGTAAATCATATAACATTCAACGTCATCTTTTCAACGGCCTAGCATTTGCTTAGAGCTACATCATATCTGGATTAAGTTGAAGACCACTTTGACATTATATCTAGCCAAACATGTAAAAAGGAATAATTATACATATTTGGTATCTTATACAATATAATATAGTAACAGGTTTCGCGTCGATTTTCCTTATACGACGTGTATAGTTTTTGAGTGCAGACAGACAGTCCCTTACTTCATTATCTTTGTAGGATTCACGTCACTCATTCCCAACGCTTTACCAAGAATTTAATTATTTTACCCTATAAGACATTTCATAAAAAACCATAGGAATGTCTCATTACCACCATGCTTGTTATGTAAAGGCAGATAATAAACAATTTGAAGGCAGACAGCACGTTCGACTCAAGGAGTCTGGCGGCCATTTTAATTGGAATAATGATGCCGCCATTTTGAAGTCGTTTGTGAAGTGTGACTAGTTTGGTTATTATGTTATTGTTTGATAACAATTAATTGGTCACTTTTAGAATTCATTGTGAATATTTAGAATTGATAATGAACCCAACCATCATTAAATTGAATTCAAAAGTATTACGGAAAAGTTGATAGTTTTTTAATAAAAATAGCATATTGCTCCCTCACCCATAAACACTTTACAAATACTTTATTTTTTAGCCAATGAAATATGTTGATATGGCAATTGTACTTCAACTAACATAATTTAGTAAAAATCTTCTTTTTTAGGGTTCCGTACCTCAAAAGGAAAAAAAAAACGGAACCCTTATAGAATCACTTTGTTATCCATCTGTCTGTCTGTCTGTCAAGACCCTTTATCTCGAAAACGCGTGGAGGTATCGAGTTGAAATTAAAACCACATATCAGGGCTACAGTTCCTTAAAGCTGTAAAAAAATCAAACTTCTAAGTTAACGTAAAAAAAGACACGGCCGTTAATGCTCCAAAAACGTATATTTCGACTTTGTCAAGAGAATTAAAATTTATAAGGTACTTCAGTTGACCTAGCACTATGAAATTTAGCAAGTAATATAGTATTACACTTCAAATGTACAGGGAAAAGTCTGAAAACTATACATTTATAATTAAATCCTAAAAAATATAATCTTTATATATAGTACTACGTAAAAAACAACTTTGATTAGGTTACGTAACTAATTTAAGTACAAACTGTTAGTATTACCACAATTTCACTTATAAAACACAATAATATAAGTAATTCTAGGTTTTGGAAACAGAATTTCGGAAAAAACTGCGAGACTCGATTCTTGAACTATTTTTAATATGTACCTACAAATTTGTACGGAATCCTCAGTGGGCGAGTCCGACTCGCACTTGTCCGGTTTTTAAAGTTGGCTAAGAAAAGGAGTCAGTCTTTAAGATAACAGAAGATTATGTAATGTCGCCAGAATACGGTTTGACTCTTGATTAAAACTATACTCCTCTTTTCTACGGTTTCCAAAATGCCGAACTATATCAACATCTTTAAACAAAGATCCCAAAAGTGAAAAATTACACTTTTAAAATACAGTTCTCACCCTCATTCATATATCAGCCCAGCAAAATATATTGTACGAGATATTTCCTATATTACTTCTGATGGCACGCACGGGATTCAGGATCCGCTGAAAAAACGCTGAAACATCAGGAAACACAGCCTAAACGAAACGCCGTGAAAATATATCTATCTACTTTAGATTATAACCGTGATTTAGTAGTAGCTCTGTGGAAATTAAATATATTGTGGAGATGGATTTATATGGCTTGAAAGTAAAGTTATGCTTGTAAATTTTGAAGGGGTGGGCAGTAGTGTAGGTACTAGTGCATACTGAGAGTTTGACGACAGTATTTAATACTTCCCTTAATATAATATATCTTATTAAGCCTATAATGTTCCCAATGCTGGGACACAGGCCTCCTCTCTTCGAAAGGGAGTGTGCCGTAATCCACCGCGCGGATTGGTAGATATCACATGTCTTTGAATTTTTGATTCTAGGACATATCGATTTCCTCACGAAGTTTCCCTTCACCGTTTTGAGAGCAGTCTCAAAACTTCTACATAGCCGGACATTTTTATGCTCCACTATTATATATTTTCTGCTAAGTGTTTTCTTTGATTACCTCATTAGAATATTATCTCTTCGAATCTTCTTAGCGTGTCGATGGCAACTTATTTAGAGCCCCGAATTTGGCTACGAGTTTGGCACCTTCAGTAGCGTCCAACCAGCTCCTGCATCGTGCAGGCAACAGGACAGGCTGGACACGATATTATGTGCCCCATTATTTTGTCGGACCACATTTACACACAAAGGCGGAATCATCCGCGAATCTCCACCTGAGCAGGTTTTCCTTGCTTCGACCAACCTGGGTCCGCAGTATATAGACTTCTAGGTAAGCCAAGGCAACTCATGTCCAGGTTTCCGAGATTTTCAGCAGGTGGAACGAACGGGTTGATTAGGGAAGCACTGTCTCGCATCAGCTTTAGAGTTTCCTTAGACCGTTCACCAGTAAGTGGGAGGACACACGTCAAGAAGCTGTTGCGGCTTTTCAGCCTTTGTGGCACAAGGATGTTATCGTGCAGAGTTTCTGCCAATATTTTTTTTTTTATTATGTTTCGCATAATTTTACTTATTAGTGTTATAAAAAATATTCAATGCATTTTTCAAACGAATGACCAGTTTAACTGCTTGTTAAGTCTGCACTTAATGCTCAATATATTTAATTAACGATTATTGATTGCAGTATTCCTGTTAACATACTGTTTTTAATTATAAATTTATTTTATTTTATATTCTTAATATATTCTTAGACATAAATAAATAAATTCAGTACTTCACAACATCAATTTGCAGTATTAGAATAAATAGAAGAAGTATTAATTATTTTTATTTCTTTTACAGGTAAGGAAACTCATAATCTTGCAATCTTTAAGACGAAGGGTGAGTCGATCATAAATATAATTACGTTCATTAAAGTCTAGCACATAATGTAAATTAATGTTTTCGTCGTAAATCTGTAGGGAGCCCCGAGTCTTATTCGAAAGACGATGATTCCGCGGATTCTCACTAAAACGACGAAACAGAGTATCTGTTAGTCAAATAACGTTAACATTTGGGACATACTGCAGTTAAATTCAGCATGCGTGTCGGTACAAACACAAAGCTTCGAATAAATTGGAAACAAAGAGATAATTCGAATCTTTTATTTGAAAAGTAAAAGTAGATTTTATTTGATTTGCTGTGTTGACAGCAAATAAAGTATAGTTTTGAAATATCGTGTGTAAACTTGAAAGTTCCACATTCAAATGGCTACATTGTAGTAGGTAAATTAGAAAAAATGTATTTAAATATATTTTGCATTGAACATTCAAATATCCATTCGCATTAAATTACGTTTACGCAATTTAGCTATTCAAGTATAAAAACATTATATTTAATTTGTATTCAGCTACTAATGATATATTTATTATATTCAGTCTGATATTTCAATTCAATTTCGATATTTCAATTCAATATCGATATTTCAATAACTAACTAATTCAACATTGATATTCTTTTCAAGTTTGTCTTACGTTTGCTCTTATTTTATAAATTTAAGCCTAAATGGAATATGAAACTCTTTGTAGAAACTAAGCGATTATTAATTAATTACATTGAAATCGATATCTAAATAATCTGATTATAATGAAAGTCTATCGAAGTTTAAATTTATTTATTACTAGCTTCTGCCTGCGACTTCGTCCGCAAGGCTTATAGATCTTCTTCAAGTATTGGGCTATCCAAGGCAAAAATGGTTTTTTAAATCTGACTGGTAGTTTCGGAGATTAACCCCTACATACAAACTTACTAACAAACAAATTTTACCTCTTTATAATATATGTATACATAGAACATTAATTAACCTGCTTTTAAGAGGCTGACAACAGCTAAAGCACGGTCACTGTCGGACTGCATAGAAAAGAAAAAAAAAATGCGATGACACAGCGCTGGTAATTTATTGCAAAGTTTTAAGCAATTATCTATTTACAAAATGTCTATTGATTGGACTAAAAAAATAAATCAGTATTACGTTAATATGTTGCTTGTAGAATAATCGCACAAAAAATCAAAATGATTGCATGTACAATAATAGTATGGTTTTGAATCGATAAAAGAAAATTTCAGAGGTGTCTTCGTGGTTTTTTTCTATCGTATCAAATAAATTGTATTATATTTTGAACACATTATTTAACTAGCATATATCCCGAAGACAATCATTTATTTTTTGTTTTATTTTTTATTTTATTTTTATTGCAATAGATCATATAATTTCAGGCATTATAAAACTTGTGTTTAGCTCCTGTAGTCCCCTTAACCAAGAAAGTTAAATAAAAGCTTCTCCTCATCAAAGTAGGAACGAGCAGTGATAAGATAACTAAGCTTTTTCACAGCATGTTGTCAACACACAGCACAGCATGTTGCCAACGGTCTGTGACTTGTTCCAGACAATGTTTAAACATGTGTTCAATTTCCGTTCTTAACTTACATATCATATCATCACGGTGTATCTACAGTTTTCCCACATTTCGCCAGTTACTTTTTAGGTCCGATGTAATGATCGGCGAGCCTATTGCCAGTAACCGGCAAATATTCAAACTCCGTTCTTCTTATTGCTAAAGATCAAAAATATAGTAGTAACATTAAAAAAATAACTATAATACCATAAAAAAATATTTATTGGTAAAGTTTACTCCATAGCTTGAAAACTTCGTTTGCTATAAATCAGTGTAAGCACAAAGCCTTTAGAAAACAGTCAGTCTACCTCTACAGGAACGTCAACAAAACAGTTCTTTCAATAGCTCCCTCACTTCACCACCTCTATGTCCCGCCGGCAAAACCACGCGTTCTAAGATTTTAATTTGGCCACGACTGAAGCCTAGTCGTTTTAATCAGGAGGCGAAGTACCACGGGGCTTGTTTAAATTTTCTATTAAATCCGTGAGACGAGTAGGGGAGACAAAAGCGACGTATCTCCGATCTATTAATAAGGCAGTTTAATTTGGAAAGCGGTAGGTGTAGCGACAACGTAAAAGGCGAACGAAATCATTGTTTTAATGAAAATTAAGATCGGGTTTTTGTGTGCGAGAATTTTGTATTCATATCGCTTGGGAGCAGGGTTCTTGTGTTATTTTTGTTATAATAGTCGTATTTTCGGTTAATATTCATGTAGAATTGCCTATTTATTTAATGTTTTGTATAACTTTTACATTTTTGTGTGTGTTTTCAAGTAGGTTTATAGTTCTGGGGTGATTTATGGGCCTCTGTGAATGAAAGTATTAACACACAAATAGTCTAGTTACGCCTTAAGTATTGCTAAGCACAATAAAAATTCTTATTTCAAGCTTTAACTAAACATTTACGCAATATTTACCAAAAGATTGTCAATCAGCGAAATAAACCCAAGCAAGACAAAAGGGAATAACAGCACCTTCAGTGATAACGGGGCATAAATAATTCACATATCGCTACAAGATTCAGGCCTAAAAGCTCTCAAACCAACGAGCCATCATAAAGTAACACATTTCACATATTTTTCGAGTATCAAAACTAATGAGAGTTATTTGGAAAATTTATTTTTGATGTAATGTATTGTATTTTTTCGCAGAAATTCGTCTTTCGCAAACATTTTGTTACGCATGAGTGCCTTCTTGTAGTCCTCTTAAACGTCTCAACGAAATCTTGAAATATGAAATATTTTTCTTGTATTTGTGTAATGAAAATATACAACTTGCTTGAAGTAACCTACTGATTGTTAAAAGTTTCTGTGTATTTTTACTGTGATTCTCACGATATTAACTTAATAATGTTTTTTCATTTCTTGGAAAATAATGGTCTATTCCCTAAAAACATCCTTCGTACCATCATAAAAAATACGTGATACTTCCTCGAATTTATCGAGAAAACAAAGAAAAAGAACTTCAACGTTTTCATTCACATTTTTTTTACAATTTTAATTAAATTTGTCGTTGAGTATTTTTCTGACCGTACCTCTCGCTGTGACAGTTTCGTACACCAGCCAGATTAATGGTTATATTTAAATTACCGTGTATTTTATGTAACTTTTTACTGTATTTCAGCCAATTTCTTTATTCAGCTTTTTTCTTGCATTGTATTATATTTTTTTCTTTCACTGCATTTGATGTTCCAATTACGGTTGAGCTTGTTAGGGAATGGTTCTTATCCGAAGCGTGATTATTCAAGCAGGAAAACAATATTGACAGGATAACTGGCATCTATTAATTTTCTCTGAAATGTAGAAGGTAACTTTAAATATTAATCTGCTATTGCTGATTTTACAAAAAAATGTAATAAAAAGAATCTTATTTCAATAGCATTTAAGGTTTGGCAATTTCTGTGAAAACAAAACACAAATTCTTTACCACAAAAATCATCTCAATTCACTGAAAGACAGGAAAAGAATTTACCTTTACAGCTTGAACAGAAATTAGTCTACATTTAAAAATATCAACATTATCAGGAAGAAAACAAAAAAAAAAACCTTTTTGTTTTCGACCTTTTCCCACGAAAATTCACCTCATCTACTTTTAAGGTGTTATCGAAGGAATCGAAAGCCTTTCAAAATTCCACTTCCAATAAATAGGAACCTCTTTGTATTACACTCAAATCACACCTTTCAATTTCGCCCCAACCCTGTGGTTGTCGAAGGGAATTAATTTTAATTACTACCTCCCCACTCTCCCTCTTCTTGTCTTCTGTGAGACAATGTTTTGTATCAATCGGAATTTGAATCTCGAATTGTGGTTAGATGCGTTTTTGTTTTTGTGGTATTGGCTGTCATTAGGATTATTTGTGTGTATTTTTTGTGGCGAAATATTATGAAAATTTTACTTACTATCACAATGAAAAAACATCGAAGCAATATGCGTAACCTAAAAGCAATTATGGGTAAAAAATCCTTGAAAATATTTCCAATGAAATAGGCAGCGGGTTACTTTCCTTTCGGAATTAACAAATTAATGCCAAAAACTTTCCGTTTTTTGACCTTGCAAATCGGTCATAAAAAGTGTTGTAGGTAATGTGCTAAAACAGAACGTAGCGCAATAACCGCTAATCATTACCCGGTCAATTTGGACATTACCCAAAAACCTACAATAATTCTAATCTGCGTTGTAAGTCACAATCGCCTGCTGTAAGCAATCTTGAGACTCATAAATCATACGTTTCTTTAAGTTTTATATACTCACTATTTTATTTATAACTGTGTTAGTTGTGCTTAATCTCTGTTTAAGCGAGTAAGGGAACACGCCAAAAGCACATTAATATTATACCTTACTAAAGTATAATTGGATCTGGTGTTGTTGATAAGCGACAGCGATTTAACATAACATCGGGCAGGCCCGACGGAGGTATCGGGATGAGCTGTGCCCTAATTGCGTAACTTATTTTCGTAAACAATTATGCCTAATTTGTTTCATTTTGACAGTTCAAAACATTCATTGCGTTATTTACGTTGTTAAACAGATTTTTTTCCAACTTATGAAGCAATGGATCAGCAATCTGTTTTAGATCGAAACAGATTGTGATTGTGTTGTATTACGCAATTAGGGTACAGGATTCCTTTAATAAAGATTCGTCCTTGGCAGCTCTGGACAGAAAGAGGTAGAAAGAGAGTAAGGCGGTCTTTGCGTAGCAGTAGGACAAAAATGGCTAGTAAAAAATAAAAAAAACATAACATGACCCATACAGGGCATATAATTCCCGAAGGGTTAGGCAAATATCAATATGTGGGGGTACCTTTCATACACCCACATATTGACATTTATGTTTATAAGTTCCATGTAATAGGGGGCAAACCTATTGCCATCAACTGGTAAATTTTTAAATGAGGAATTTTTCATGCTACTAAGAAATTCCAGATGGAAAAACCAAATAACAACCGACAGCGATGTTTACCTGTAAAATGTTAAAACGCCATCTTGATACCAGAAAGGCGATTCTCGTATATTTTTTAAAAACGTACACATTCAAATCTCAAACTCAATCTTTAAAAAATACGTCTTATTTACCTACATTTTTGACAAGATTTTCGCATAGATTGTTCCTGTTCGACTAACTTTTACACGTTTTTAAATACGAGAGTTGTCCTTCAGGCATTTGGTTAACAACTACAGAATATACGGCGAATTGGGCAGCTACGTCTATTATTTTATATTATTTACTGATACCGACTGTGTAGTAGTCATTTGATAGCTTGCAAGGTTGATATTATTATAATTCTCATTATTTTGTTGTAATAGGTAACTTGTACCTATCTTTCAATCTTCATTAATATTCTTACCCTAAGTTTACTTGAGGCAATACGTTTAAAAAAACTATTTTATTTAAGTATCCGCTATTCTTTTATAGCTTAAGACTGCGCTTAATATACGCATAAGAAATCTCTGAAAAACTAAATCGATGTATAGACGATAGTAAAATCTAATTTATGCAAAGCGTAATTTTCATTTATTTTGCTTTTCTTCCAAGAATTTATTTAACTTTATCGCTACTTAAAAAATTAATGGCTAAAAAGCTTGTAAATTACACTAGTCGTAAATTTTTTTTCATAATAATTATTATAACTAAAGCTTATAGAATGAACTTATTCGTTATTTTTGGTAGCTTTTGGTGACTAAATATAAGTAAGATGGAAGAATCTCATTGCGTTCTAAGACCTATCTAAATAAATAAATTTTAAAACTACTTTAATAAATATTATAAAATATTTCTTTAAAATGTTTACCATGTCAAACCCTCTATATAACTCTCTTCAACTTAAATCAATATTTTACATTGCGAGAGGAAATTTTAAAGGACCATAACATCACCTAGATTTTTCCCAATTGCCCAAGGCAATTTCCTGAATAATTCTCAACGGATTTCCTAGGATGAAACCTCGGATGAAAAGAACTCATTTCTATTTCATTCTTGTCTATTTTCAGAACTAACTCCTTTGCTATAAGCCCCTTGAACATAAAATAAAAAATCACGTTTATATTTTCTTGAAAGATTACACAAAACATCCCACATTTCGCCAATTGATCAATTCGTTATCCAATAAACATAGTATTAAGGTACCAAATCCTTTGAAATGTTTAATTCCAGGTCGTTTCCATCAGAAACACTACATTTTTCATTGTATTCCGGATCAGAAACAAAGTTCTCAAAATAACCGTAAACTCACGACCCATTTAAATTAGCATTATATAAGTCTAAGCGTTTGTATGTGCCCGGAAATTATGAATTCAAACCTTTTACCCCGGGATTCTAACTAAATACATTAGCTATTTAGGAGCCGACTTAACCCTTGCACTGGCGAGCTGTCTGGTTAATTTGGCATGAAAACACGCAAACAGGCCCTACGTAGAGGGTTGAGTCACTAGATGAGGTTCGGACGTGTGTAGAAAGATATTTGGAGTGCAGTTCCGAAAGCAAAAAATTGCCTCGCCAATATTAAATTCAAAATATTTTATTTCATTATCAGCCTGAGCACTTATGAAACATCAGAATCGACTAAATGGAACCGTGCACGTAGCATTGGTCGATTCTTATGAAGAAGAGCCGGCAAGAAACTCCACTGTTACACTTTTAAAAATAATTGACTTTTACAATATTTTTTATTATTAATAACAATGTTAATAGATATGGGAGGACAGTAAGTAAGTATATAAAGTACTTCCATATTTTGTAATAGTTCTTCAATTAATGTCAACGTTTTATTTTGGAGTGACTGTCGGTCGTAATCGTTCCACTAACTTCGACGATAAGATTGCTTTTGCAGTCCCATCATATTATTTAAAACTGAAATCCTAATTCTGTAAGGGCTCAAAGAAAATATATGCCAAATTCACTTCAACGAGTCAAAAAAGTCGCATGTTTTGTCAGAGATTTACGTCGGTTTTACAATCTGAACACTCATGCGTGTAAGTTAACAAGACAAGACGATTGACCTTATTTTCCTGTCACTTTCCTACCGTAACATTTACAACCCCTAACCTTTTTCCATAAGGAAAAATCACGCGAAGATAACGCTCCCTGCATAATATGGGACACGTATCTTATTCGCAGTGGCATTTCTAGTGGACCATTACTCTCTGAGGGAACACTAAATATGTTGATTCGGCTATTTATTCTTAGTTGCTCCTAACCATCTGCTTTTGTTTTACTAACGAGAAACCTCTTTGTTTTGGTACCACTATATTAAACTGAGGAAACAGATAGTTTTGGGTTAGACATTAGTCTAGAACGGGTTGGATCTGAAAGTCTAAACTCGGATTTGCTAGTACGGCTTTTTGTAAACCAAGTCGAGTCAATAACTGGTTCTATTTCAAGTCAGCTTATCACAGTCCACTGCTGGACATAGGCCCCTCTAATTTAATCCTAGTTTATTCAATTTCCTTTTTTATCTTTGTTTCGATATTCAAAATTATTAACGTTCTTCAGTTGTTTTATTGGAAATTTTGACAGCTTCGTGGTCAGAGCATCATTTTATCGCTTACCATCACATTAACTTAAGCATTCAGGGTTACACCCTTGATTATTATTTATGATATTTCGGGATCCCTTAGCTTAATCTCCCCTTCCATCCATATTATCCTATATAGCCATTCCAAGTCATCCATCATCACCAACTTTTAATTTGACATTACCAACTCATATTGGAATTATGAGCGGCCATTTTGGTAACCCATTTGACAATAAAATGTTTGAATTCGAAATACCATTAATACATCAAATAGTTTCTGATGCAGACGTTACAAACTCATGTATTGATGGCAGCTATTAATATTAAAATTTTTGGTTAACACAGTTCGTAGTGAATGGATTGCTGTTCATAAAACTGATATGACTTTTGTTGAGTTATTTCGTTTGTATTTCTTTTGTTTCGGGTTTTGGGCTTTAACTTTAACAATCTATTTTTCTGGGAGCACGAAAGACTTTTCCTAATTGTTTTAGACTTTAATCCGAGAATACATGTCATTCTGCCTGCCGTATTTTGAGGAAAGTGGTAAAGAATATGTATATATTCTTCAGAAAGCGTAGAGTTAAATATGAACAATTTGCGTTTAAAATTGCCATTTAAAAGCTTCCACAAATTTAGATATACATGACATGCTGCATATTGTTAAAAAAAATTGCCTTTTCCAGAAACAGTGTTGTCACCACTGTTTTCCAATGATGATTATATTGCTTCTATTTCCACATTTCACCCAGCAAACACTGAGTTTACTTGGTGGGTGGTAACAGAGGCAATATCAGCTTAGTACAAGTCCATTTAAACAAGAAAAGCAGTTAACAAAATCATGAATACAAATTAACAGCCATTCAAAACTCATGTCCACAAATTAAATCTTGCTCAACACACAAGGAAACTTGAGAAAACCCACGCGAATGTAATAAATTGTGACCGAGTATAACTGGCGCCACCTGACATATCGAAAATGAACTACTGGAGCTACGTGCAACCAGTAGTTAAGTTACCAGTGATTAACATGCTGGGACTGAGTAATGCCTTGTAGACCCGGAAGGCAGAACGAAAGGCAATGCTTACATTAGAATAATTTTACAAAGGACAATCTATATAAATGTCATTTTAATCTCGCGTTGTAATGCACTAGCAATAATATCATTTAAAGCAGTAAGGATGGCTGTCGACAATTTTTGCGTAACATCTTCATGAGACAAAAAGCAAGATGTTTATGTTGATGTATTAGATCCAGAAGGCTCATCAGATCGTGATAACGATTAAGATGAAACTAGAACACCGGTATTAAACCAATCCCTTACATACTTGAATGACTTCAAAGTTCAAAGAGGAGATTCAATTCTAAGTCTATATTATAATCTTGATTTAGACCTGAAATAGATCGACTATATACAATAGTTTATTGACTACAGACATTCTAATATAAAGTGTGTATTGCCTGTCATTCGAAACTCTAAAGCATAAAAGAATATTAGACGACATTTCAGATTTAGATATTCCTCACACGGAAAATATTCACGTTCTACATTGTATGCCAAATCAAAAGAAATATCTAGAAATAACACACCTCGCCAACGCCAAAAGGCGAAAATAGCTAAATTGAATTTCCACATATCCAAATCGTATAATGTCATTATATTACCAATGGTAACTCCTAACTCGAGAAATTCAAGTCTATATTTGCCAGTATTGAATTTACTTCCAATCCGTATCGTAGCGTTCTGAAGTGCACTCTGATTTAGGAAAATATCTTTGGAGTTGGTATTATGGTTTTAGTATTTTGAGGTATAAAACAATATTAGTAGACTTATAGTTTTTTGGATTGTAACATTATTGCTTTAGCTTTCAATAGTCGTAAGAAAAAATATCGTATGGTAGCTGCACCTACTTCTTAATTTGATGTTGAAATAAATGTCTCCACTAGAACATTAATTTAGCTCTTCATTTTATCAGCGAACAGACTCAAAATTAACGTTATTAAAAGATCCATAACTCTCATTTGCTTTACTAGCAACTACGTTACCAAAACAATTAAAGCCTCCAAACCTAAACGTCGCCGTCAATAGATATCATGTCCAAATCGAATTTGCTTTCCATTCCAAAATTTCGACCGCCTTATCCATCATCCAAGATTTATTTTAAGTGGTGTAAGGGGTTCAAATGTCTTACCTATTGATTTTGTGGAAATAGCGGCACGTCTCGACGATTCACGGGCATTGCCGAGGGAATACCGTTTGTTGGAAAAGAGACGCCTTGGCGCGACTTGGTATTTCTTTTTAACGTGTCAAGATCTATGTTAGTGTCTAATGTTTTTAGGATTTCTGTAGCTTTGTGTCTGGAATACGTATTTTTTGGCGGAAAGAATGTTGTATTAAGGTTGAGTTTAGCATTAGAATGTTAGTATGTTCGAGGACAAAAAAGAAAAAATATGTGACGTAATGTCAATCTCAACCATTTTAGGCAAAGAACCCAAAGATTTTAGCTAGACACTAGGAATTTGTTGGGCACCACATTACAAACTCGAAATGATCTCTTTTCTTAAATATTTCCTCTCGAAACCCTCTCAATGTCGGTAGAATTTACCAATTCAAAACTCGATACGACTGTATGTAGGAACAGAGCCTCTATTTTATTTTTACTGCCTTGTGTATCGGCTGAAGCTTTACTAAGAGCTATATTTTAGTTTCTACTGCTCAATTTCCCTATATATGAGTTCCTGTTGCATTTTACAAAGGTTTTCCTATGTATTATTTAAATGTATGTAGTAATATTGTAGGCAGGCTTTTCTAAACATTCTCATAAACATATTCTTCCTTATCTTGAAGAATTTTGTATTTTATGTGTTCAGAAATATATCTTTCTATCACTCTTCGTGGTTTATCTAGAACCTACTTAAGTAATATATTAAAAGGATTGGCAAAAAAATCCAGATTGTCAATAACATTAATGAAATTACCAAGCGCGTTGATTTTAGTATTAACTTCCTAAGAGCGTTATTGTTCACGGAAAATATCCACTTCAGCATTTAAATTTTACGACTCGATATGATATGCATACGATTAACCTACAATACAATTTCATAGGTACCACCACCAATGCACTAGAGCATAGTTTATTAGATTTTCGTACCAGAACGATAAAAAATTGAGTTTTACAGCGGAGTCGCAGATAAAAGCCAGTGGTTTAATAAAAATGTTCCTAGCTCGATGGCATGTGAAAATTTTGTTGTATGTATAGTTCGCCATGACTCTTGTTTTGAACTGGTGACCCAGTTCTGAGAACGTTGTCTGTTTCGACCATCGCTAGTTGCCTTTTTTCGGTGAGTAGAACAATTGGTATTACATTGTTTCACTCTGGATATTGGATGGAATTGTTACTGGGGTAAAATCTATCAAAAATTCAGAGACTAAACATATAAATAGCTTCTATGTTTTTATATTTAAACTACCTTTACGAAATCAACTAATTTAGTTGTAAGCTTGTTATAACTAATATTTTTACTAACAAATTTTTAGTATAGCTGGTATTTCTCCTTATAGATATGAACACACCAGAAGTTACAAAAACAGTACTAACAGAATCACTCAACAAAACTTCAAAAGCACAACTAGAAGCAAACGAAGCAGAAAATAGCTAACTAGAAGTCTTCAAGACAATACTAATAACCCGATTCTCAGACCATAAACTTGTTTCCAAGAATATCACACGTCAGGCTCTCAGACAGATCAACGCACTCGGCATGCTCCCTTGAGGCACACCCGCATTCTATCACCCGACGAATTAACTCGCTTTTTGTTTCAAGTATTTGATTGTATTAAGGACTTATGTGCGCTGTTTTAAAGTTACCCTTTCATTTCCTTATTATGTCATTGGTTTGAAAAACTTCTACTATGTTAAGACTGTGAAGAAAGTTTTGAACTGAATTTTTGCCAGCGCGCAAAGTTTCATCCTTGATTTCTGTATGAGTTGACTTAAACGCCATTTCCAAAACCAAAACTTTGTATGAACAAAAAGTTGCAAACTCTCCAAATATTTATATTATTCACCTTGAAAACCATGAAAAAGAAATCAAACCGCTTTCTGGACACATTACCCCAAAATAAATAATAACCATAATAAGCTCACTTCTAATCTGTAACAATCTAACGACTTTCAAACGTCAATCACATCCAGTAATCCTATCGCCGTGATCACTGAGAGCATACTCCTGGGTTCAGTTAACAATAGACCATGGGGTTTCCATGGCTGTTTTGTTAAGACCCGCATGTAAGGACTAGGGGGATTTGCAATCGCTGTTTGGGTTACGGGTTTAGATATTGTTGAAAACTGAGATTAAATTGACTGTCTTGGTTGATAGTCTCTCAATCCATCTAAAAAGGATTTAATACTCGTATTGTAACCGGAATGTGGTTTTCAATTGTTTTTTACAATCTATGTTTTTGTTGATATAATAGAATTTACAACTTTACTTTAATTCTGCTAATGGTTCAACGAGTGTGAGGCAAATTATTTTTTAAATTACACGTAAGTAGGTTAATAAATCTTCCCGATATTCAATCATCTGTCACTGTCATTGGTTTCTGTCACAACTTCAACTTCAAAATGGCGTCGTTACTAAAAGCTATTTAAATCTACAATTTCTTGTACTAAATGATAACTATAATGACATTTATATTATCAACGGTAATGGATTTTGTATTTCCAATTTGAAAGTTCTTGTTGGCTTATCATTTATTAAAACGTTAATGTTGTTTGTTGAATATGTGATGTGCTGTTAAAATAACAAAAAGTTGCCAACAGTTAGAAAAATATATTTTGTATGATGCATTCTTTATCTATACTAAATCATATAATATCCTTTATAAATCTGATACAGGAATAATGTCAGATGATACAGATACCGATTTCTTCATAAATTATATCTCCATACCATAGCCTGTATTTCTCCAATGGCTCGTAAAGGTAAGGGTTATTAGGCTTCCGCCAGCAAAACGGGTATCTAAGTATATCTTATGAGACAGAAATTGCTTGAATAAGGATATATTTAATATTATGAAGCTTTAAAATTCTTATTAGCTATTGAACCTTTTCATTTCTGGTATATTTTGTCTTGATAATAGCACAGTTGTATCTTTTGCTATTGTACCCTTTTCCTCTTGAAATATCACTTTAGGATTATGATCTTCTTTATCTACTTTTCCTGAACTATTGATTATTGAAATAATTTTGTTCTAATTGAAGGCCACGGTAAGGTATTCTTAAAAATTCCCATCCCCGAAGGGTTATTTTAGATTAGTGCATTCAATAACAAATATAATATAGAACTTAGTTTTGAAGATATAACCTTCTCAGTATATAATAACAGAGGCGCATTCGACAAATCAGTATTCAAAAAGCACAATGAAAGAAAACTCACATCGTAAGTACGAAAGCAAAGAATGTTACCACCACCATCCACACTGCGTGCCACCAACTCGTTCAAAATTATAAGGTACAACCAATTAGTTCGTTGGTACCATTAGAACATAAACTTGCTGAGATTGTGGTTCAACGTAATAGCTTTAAGTATAAGGGATCGTAGCCATTGAGCGAACTCGACGGGAATTACACTAATATTAACAGCTTCTTAACTTGCTTAGATCAGTTTACTACACCGTAATAAGACGGTTTAGCAAAAATTGCTCGAGAAAAAGTACGTTAACCTGTTAGTATGTTACTCTGGAGTTAATATGGCTTTGTGGTTCGTCTTTGGTTTACGTTCGTACGGAAACAAGGATTTCTTATATAATTATGGGGTAACTTCATCGTCTGTTTTACTATGTCGACTGAGCTTCTATACTGAATCTGTATTACACTATACAACATAAATTAAATTTACAAATTGGAGTCCGAGGCATCTTAATACCTCTTAATGAGGAACTGATATAAACAACTATTAGCATCTGTTAAATGAAACCGTTTATCAGAATTTACCGTTTCCCGATACAAGCGAGCCCCTAAATGTTTGGCTATTTAAAATCAGATATAACTGGCGCGAACCAATTCGGGCCGGACGAAACTGGATCACAACCGGGACGGACTGGTCGAAACCAGATTAATCCGGTAAAGTTCCTCGCATGGTTTCGCTGATTTAGAAACTTGTTTGTTCCTTGAGACGGCCGCAGAGGGTCCTATAGAGTTTCTGTTCAAGTTTAATGGAAACTAATTCTAGATAACATCGTCCTTTTGTATCTAGCTTTATCAGATGTTTGTAGGTAAATATTTGGGTAACTTCGGGAATTCTTGTAGCCTTCAGTTTGATTATTATGCCTTGCTGGGTTCAAGGCCTTATAATATAACTAAGGTTGTTTGATAAGACACTGTTATATTTGATATTATTGTTTTACCGAGAACTAAGAAAACTTGTTATAAAACAATATTCCTAAAGAATTGGGATAATGATGTCCCAATTTCTTCGAGGATTTTTTTTATGTTTATTTATTAAGCGGGGTACTAGCCAGACAATTATTTGTGTTCTACATTTGTGAGTAGGTATGTTCGTCTCGCAGTTTTTTGTCTCACAATCTGGATTGGATAATGTCCCCATTTATCATAGCTTATGTAACATCTTAAGAGGTCGTGCACGAAATCGACGATCGGTTTTGATCAATTTTGTTCATTAGTTGTGAGAAAGGGAAAAAGAATTTAAAGAATACTATTTATGTTTTGAAAAATCAAGTTCTTTGTTTTACATGGCTGAACGGGATTTTTCAAATAATTTAACAAGTTTTCCGAAAAATTACGCAAGACTGACGTTTGATCACTTTTATACAAGAAATTACTTTTGATATTGAATATTTAAAAATATCATCATCATCGTTATTTGGTCTACTTGCATGTGGCTGAACCACTTTTTTCATCTTTAATACTAAATAAAATATAGCAGAAAAATAATGTTGAAACAACCATTTTTTTTTAAACCCTATCCGTAATGTATTTTTTCCTATTATTTAGCAAACCATATCAAGAAATTTAAAAATCACACATTACTTACATTACACAGTCTTCAGCTATCCTTGAAATCAAATCAAAATGTTATTTTATGATTATAAAATATCTTCATTAAGCAAATCAAAGGCGAAATAAACCTTATATTTACGAGAGCGCAAAAGTGATGCAACTATTAACAGGTAGTGTGACACGATAACTGTTCTTTTACACAGGCTAATTGTTTCAATTATTTCAAGCTTTCTTTCAATTAGATAAGTTATTGACGAATAGGGTTTTTTTTCGTGCACGGAGCCTTAATAACGAAAACAACAATAACTTGTGTAATCTAAACCTCATATTTACCGTCACCATCGTTCACAAACATCCAACTTTCAGAGATATAACTACTGAAATATTTTGAAATATTCAAAGTTTTGCTTATGAAAACAGGATCTCGTACTGAATGGACAGTAAACATCCGTGAGTACTTCAAAAGACTGCGGGTACAGTCGGCACAATAAACAAGAGAAATAATACAACCCACCGCGCAACTTGTGTCCGCAACTTGTTTATGTGTCTTAGTTAGCTTTAAACTTTGTATCGCCGGTTTTAAATTATACATTTTATGTGTTTAAAAGGAAGCTGTGTTGCGTGATCGGGAGTCTTTAGCGGTACTAAAATTATTTTGTTTTTGTGAACAAGTTTGTATGATTTAATTCTTGTCGTTTCAAATTAGTTATGTTCGACTTGATGTTTTGTATTTGTGTCATGGCAATTGGAATGAAAGGAAGCCATTAGTTTTAACTGTTTAAATTACTAATCATAAACGATATTTAATCGCAGGATACGTAAAGGTATTGATTATTTTGTTCTTTTATCATGTATTGGTAAAGATTATATAAATCTTTGCCTTGGTTTATGTGAAAATTATACTGTAAAATATATTCTGAATTTATGGTCTCTTAAACCCCAAACTTCTTCAGAAAGGTCAGGTGCGTTGACCAGATGTATAAACGTAAATGAAGCAAAAGGGGTATTCAATTATTGTATTGTGTCATTGTGTCTAAGTAATTTAGCATACCCCTACGGAACAAGGCGTGAGTTTATGTAGTAAACCCCTAACTGACGTGTCTAAAAACACTATTCTTTCTGATACATTAATTAAATTTAAACCATCTCTTACCTTACCGCAAAATTCGTCTCATTTCACGTTTGATGCGGTCAGAAGCAGCTTCGTCTGACTGTACAGTATTGTACTAAATTCTCCATCATCTCCGTCTTCAAATTTAACCAGTAGAGAGATACACTTTATTTTATTTTATCTTGTTCGTGGTCCTAGTATTTTGTAACAGCACAGTTTTAATGTCTTCTCAACCTGAAAGAGTCTTGAGTTTGATGTTACTTTTGTAGTATGCTCATTTTTATTGTATTTGGAATATTTTGTGGCCCTATTTTGCATTATGCTACTATACATAGCTACTACTTATACTATTCCTAGCTGCGTCCCGCGGTTTCACCCACATAAGACTGGATCCCGAGGGAATATCGGGATAAAAAGTTTCATATGTCTTAACCTAGGTCATGTTCTACCCATGTGCCAAATGTCGTCGAAATCCGTTCAGCCGTTTTAGCGTGAAAGCGTAACAAACAAACAAACTCACCTTCGCATTTATAATATTAGTAAGATGATGCCATTTCTTAGTAATTTATCGTGTATTGCTGTACCTAATAGCCTCGGAACGGAAAGCACATTAAGCAGTTGGTCCCGGCTGTCATTCGTACATCTTTGAGACTCGTTACAAGTCAGAAGCCCAAAAGTCTGATAACCAGTCTTACCAATGGGTATCGTGTTACCTAGTAACAAGCTTGTGGAGGTCAGATAGGTAGCCGCTCCATGTAAAATACTAATATTCAGCTGCATCCGGGTAGACTATAAGTCGACCCCAGCATATTTGAGAAATGGCTAGGCAGATCTGATCTCTGCTGTACTATCAGGGTAATGCATATCTAAGCAATTTGAAAACAAAATCCCGTGTACACGACCCTTTTTTTTTCGTAGGTAAGCGTTACTATAGCGGCCGAGTGCTGTAAGCAAGAATAGTCCTTACAGTGTACAGATATGCGTTTCTTCGATAGTACCTAATACCAAGTTCGCCTTTATCAGAATAAATAATTATGCATTCTTAACTGCCTCGTTGGTCTAGTGGTCGCTAAACGCTACTGCTGAGTATGAGGTCCTGGGTTCGATTCCCGGGTCGGGCAGTGTTATTGGGTTTTCCATCTGGAATTTCTTAGTAACAGTCCGGAGTCTGGATTTGTGCCCAGTTGATGGCAATAGGCTCGCCCCCTATTACATGGGACTTAAGCATAACTGGCGAAATGTGGGTGTATTCTAGGTACACCTCTGCCTAACCCTTCGGGGATTACAGGCGTGATGTTATGTTATGTTATGTCTTAAGAAAGAAAAAAAAAATTTTTGATGGAAGCTGATGAAAGAACGAACAAGTATTTTTTTCAGCAATCTTTCAAGACGTAGCGTTGCTATTAATTACTAAATAATCTGAGTTTACAATTTACTCATTGTTTTCATTTCTAAAATAAAACAAGTAAATTTTACGTACCTATTTAAGATTTTGGAAGAGCTATTATTTACTTTTAAAGGAGGCTCCAATCACTAGTTATTAAGGTATTTACTTTTGAAAAATAGTTTCTCATTTCATTGATTAATTTTAGCTTGAAAGGTTTGCGTTTTGACAAAATTAAAATTACATCAACATCTCTCCTAGTAAACTGTTTAGAATTCAATTAAATAGTACTATGGTGTGAATTGTAGTTTGAATTATGTTAGTTTCCAAGACCAGCAGTACAAACGTAATTCCTAATGTTAGACAAGATAACTTAAACTATTTAGTTTCAGATCATAATTTACGTCACTGTCACGCGTTGTTAAAACTTCACTAGAATTTCTAGAATTTACAAATATAAATCACAATTCAAAAGCAACAGAGTTTATACACTCGAACTCACTTGCCAGCTAGAGAAATCGTCCACCCGTAAATTAATACATCACTGTGTGCTACTAATTAGCTGTGTAATCTTCAAAGGGGCCGCTGTGTACTTTAGTACACAAGTCTGTGTACACAAATTGTGTGTACAGGTACGTTTAGATGACAGATTGTGTTTAAATTGCAAGTGAGATTTGTATGAGTAATTTTGGTTGAAGAATTGATTTGGGTTAGTGGTTTCGGCTGTGACCTTTGAAGTTTTCGTTAGCAGATGTTGCTTTAAAGGTTAGGTTATTGCACTTAATGTGTACTCTACGTCTCCTCCCGTCGTCGTCGTTACGGGTAGTCAGAAGCCCGAAAGTCTGACAATCAGTCTTACCAAAGGGTATCGTGTTACCCAATAACTTGGTTGTGGAGGTCAGATAAGCAGTCGCTCCTTGTAAAATACTGGTCAGACTGGAAGCTGACCCCAACATAGTTGGGAAAAGGCTAGGCAGATGATGATGTACTCTTCGTCTAGAAAACTTGTTCAGTTTACAATAGAAAGGAATAATTGTTGTTGATAAATGTAAGTCTTGACTTGAGGCTTGTTTTCTTGATTTTTGTATAGGTGGCAAAAGTTTTATCATAATTTCAGTGTTTCCTAAAGCTAGATAGAGAGTTTTCAGATTTCACTGAATCCTGATGACGAAGTTACACACTCCAAGGGTTTGCAGGTCGTCTCTTGAATACAGAAGTTTAGACAAGATAAACATAATTTAAATTTTAAGATCGGCTGTCATGGTATGGGCATGTAATGTGGAGGAAGGAGGAAAACGTCGCAAGGAGAGTTTTGAGTATAAATGTAGATGGCTATAAGAGTAGGAGAAGACCAAAGATACGATGGATAGACTGTGTGAAAGATGGTATGGCTAGAAAGGGCGTGACTACTGAGAGGACGACTAATAAAGAATTATTGAAGAAAAATAAATGTTGGGCCGATTCCAAATAGGATAAGAGCAAGAGAACTTGAGCCTTATATATATCCAGGTTCGGAAACAATAATTTCCATAAAAAAAATCACAATGTTACCACATTGCAAACAAATACTTTACTGGAAACAGTTGAGCATCGAGTCCCTATTCAATCGGAATCAGATGGTCCAATCCTTTTCAACCAACAACTTGATGTTTAATTAAATATTTCCGACTGCAATATTAATGAAAGCGAATTGAGAAGTAAATAACATTTTACTTAAGTAAACTGAATTGAATCGAACTATCATTTGAATGATATTGAAACCAAATGTTTTCTTCCTTTGAAATTTTTTGTGTAATGAAGTTTTTTTGAAGTGAAAACTTCTTTAGGTGCGTTGGGCATTTTTGACATGGGACTAAACCATTGATTTCGCGACACTGTTACCGACACCAGCTTCAAAAAGACATCAACGCGCGATACATTATTTCCTGCACAGTAAAATTGTTTAAGTTTCTTCTTCTGTCGGCACTCCCGGAGTGCCACTGTTGTTTTTTTTTGAGCCTTATAGATATACTTTTAGAAATATTTTTTTAAATAATTATTTGAAGAGAATTCGGTCTTTATTAAAAAAAAAAAGAACAAAAATTTAAATAAATAATTTGCACGGTACAAAATTGTAGATTTAATAAAGATACATAACAAAAACATTATATTAGGGGATTGTGCACCCATATTCGCGACATAATAAATCATAATTATAATAATTTTATTTACCTACATAAAAATACGCATACACTTGTTACTTACACAGTATTTACCCATTAAAAACATATTTTAAACACATGTTACGCCTTAAATTAAACCAAATTATATATTACGTGACCCAAGACTCAGGACGCCTCCCTGCGAGACACCCGCAAACCGCGAGCCCCTGCACCCCTTCTTGACTTCCGTTTCCACTGCGGTTGTTCAACAACATAAACATTCCCTTGGAATTATTCCCTTGGAATTGGATTACAGGCGCCAGAGAAATGTACAGGGTGTGCCACACCATACCATACCGTACCATAGCGGCCGCCACTTAACGGCCGCAACATACCGGCCGCAATCTAACGGCCACAATGTAACGGCCGCCATTTAACGGTAGCCACATAACGGCCGCAACATAGCGGCCGCCATTTAACGGCCACAATGTAACGGCCGCCATTTAACGGCAGCCACATAACGGCCGCCACATAACGGCCGCAATATAGCGGCTGCCATTTAACGGCCGCCACATAACGGCCGCCATTTAACGGCCACCACATAACGGCCGCCATTTAACGGCCACCACATAACGGCAGTCACATAACGGCCGCAACACAGCGGCCGCCATTTAACGGCCACAATATAACGGCCGCCATTTAACGGCCGCCACGTCACGACCGCAACATAGCGGCCGCCATTTAACGGCCACCACATAACGGCCGCCACATAACGGCCGCCATTTAACGGCCGCAACATAGCGGCCGCTATTTTACGGCTGCCACATAACGGCCGTCAAATAACGGCCGTAATATAACGGCCGCCATTTAACGGCCGCAACATAGCGGCCGCTATTTTACGGCCGCCACATAACGGCCGTCGAATAACGGCCGTAATATAACGGCCGCCATTTAACGGCCGCCACATAACGGCCGCCACATAACGGCCGCCACATAACGGCCGCCATTTAACGGCCGCAACATAGCGGCCGCTATTTTACGGCCGCCATTTAACGGCCGCCACATAACGGCCGCCACATAACGGCCGCCATATAACGGCCGCCACATAACGGCCGCCATATAACGGCCGTAATATAACGGCCTTAATATAACGGCCGTCAAATAACGGCCGCAACGTAACGGCCGCCATTTAACGGCCTCAATATAACGGCCGTCAAATAACGGCCGTAATATAACGGCCGCCATTTAACGGCCGCAACATAACGGCCGCAATATAACAGCCGCCTCATAACGGCCGCCATTTAACGGCCGCCAGATAACGGCGGGTAAATATCGGCCGCAACCTAACGACCGCCTCATAACGGCCGCCACATAACGGCCGCCATATAACGGCTGACATTTAACGGCCGCCACATAACGGCTGCAACATAGCGGCCGCTATTTAACGGCCGCCACATAACGGCCACAACATAGCGGCCGCCATTAATGACAGTGTCATTGTGTCAGTGTGTGTGAGAACTGTAACAAGGCTATTTGTTGTATTGAAGAGCGTCTTTAATTTCTTTGAAGTGTTCTCAAGACTTGTAAGGTTGAAATTGCATTGCATGTGTGTGTATGGTAACTCGTTTAGTTTGCAATAAAGCATTTTATCTATGATGAAGATATTTGTTTAGTTTCATACAACATTTTTAAGTAATGCCTCTTAACTATCAATAGGTATAATTGCAAAATGATTAATGTTGTACCAATATTTGTAATAATTCGATATTGTTTGATTTATACCGATAGCAACTTAACAACTACTGGTTATGCTCCGACGTTTTGATTTATTTCTAATAACTTTAACAAGAGCTGTTGCTGTAATATGCCAAGTATTTGTAATCGAGTTTGGAGTAAATATCACACTGCCATTTTCGGTGAGAAGAAAATTTGACATAATCCCAAAGTTCATTTCTAAAACCAATATTATTTTAAAGTTTCTGTTTACTTATCCACTAATAAAGCTTTAACCTTTAAGAGTTATCCATCTCTATTTAAACCAACGAACTAATAGCGGCTTATGCGGTCGAATTATGGAATTTAAGCAAGCCTAGGTTTGGACGAACGGCTTCGACTACGAATATCAAAAGTTCATGAATAACTTTCTTAGAAGTTCCGAGACTGAAACTTGCCCAACCACACTGGTCCGCTATTTGAAAAATGAATTGTCTGCACTCCAAATATATGGTTTTAGTTGTGGAGTTGTGCAAAATATGGGAAAGTTAGGGAAATTCTGTTATTACCTTTTTTTCTTTTGGTTTGAAGCATGATTTACGAGTTAGCCTTTTATACTGCACTAGATTTTAAAAGAAAAGCGGAAAATTTGTGTTAGCCTTTTTAACTCTCTTACAGTGTTATTCAGTGTGTATTTTATGATGCTATTATTCTTCCTTATTTGCTTTAGTAATTACCACAAATCATCAGTTCCATTTATGGTACGTATATGTAATGCAATTCCTTTAACCTCTACGACCTTAAGAGAATCCAGGTTATCGGATTATAACGTTATTTATCTCTATTAACAGCTTCAACTACGACCCATAATCTTTCAAAACATCTACCTCCTATTACTATTTTTGTCATAAAATAATAATTTACTAATGTCATTACAAAATCTTTATCAGTATTTATAGTCCAGACTTGGCCCTCTACTGATGACATTGAAATATGAAGCGAATGTAACAATAGAGTAAAGGGCAAAAAACAAAACTGAAAAACTGAACACTAAATAAACAATAATAATGAAGCCAGTGAAACTGAGCCTGTCATTGAACCAAGTTCAACTATTTGACCTCAACCTTCAGAAATTCCGATACGAAAGGATTTGCTAAAGGCACTATTACTTATTTAACTTTGCTCAGGGCACCTGTTACCACTTTATGTAATGATGAAGAAATTTTCAACTCCACTTTTGTGAGTATAAGTAAGTACTGGGTACAGAATTGGTGCTACATATTTTTAAGCCCTTAGAGAAGTTTTTTTGCATACAATAGAGTTTCCAACATCATTGTCTGTAGATTTTAATAGAGCACTTTTCAATTCAAGAATTCTGGATTTGCTTTGCTGAATAGTTAATTTTAAACTTTGTAATGATTAAAGAATTGAATCAGCTCATTATGTTTGCTCCTTTGAATGTAACCATGAAAAGACAAATGAGCGAATGAGTTCCATTGATTGTTCTTGTTTTAGAACAGGCTGAGAACTCTGCTGATATCTTTAACTTATATACATTGAGGTGTATTATTAATAACAAATCTTGTTCAGAACTAAGTATTAACTGCAGGAAGTAAGCATAAATGAGCTAATGAGTTTTGTTTTTCAACCAGATTATCTTGTTTTTCCTCGCCCATTTAGCAGTCCTTCAACCCAAATTCTCCTACAAATCTAAAACCTTGTTTTATCAAGAAAACTAGAAAGTACTCTTCAAAATAAGACGTACAGTCGGCAATGTTCTCTGTTCAACCATTTTTGAACCTTACAACTAAAGGCATAAGGGTCAAAGGTGGTCCCACACCCAGCTTTGTCGAGTGTACCCAACATTGGAGATGTGGGTAGAATTTATTATCAAAGTTACGTGTGGGCTGCCCAGTCTTAAAGTTATAGCGACTACGCATGCTAACTCATATTGTTATGTATGTTACACATTACAAGAGTTATGCTACTGAAAAATAAGACTTACCTCGTATTAAATTTGAGCTAAATGTTGCCTGCAACACTCCCTGTGGTCTTGGAATGAGGTCAGAATGTTTCTTCCTGCGGTTGGTTTTAAAAGCGACTAATGAATGAATTTAATATTAGATGGTTAAACAGAGAATGTATGTAGCTAATAAAGTAGCACTTTTAATGGTGTAAAGTGCATCTAATGTTTCAAATGTTACAAATGATTGAGCTATCGAAAATGAAAACTAGGGCGATTTGCAAGTGTGTTAAATAATGACGTTGCTATACGTTGATGTCATTATAATGAGAAGCTTGAATCCGCCTATAGGGTCTCTCCATTAACGGCCGAACCCAATAACCTATTTTCAGTAAAAAACAGATGTCAACAGAATGTCGTGCCACAATTCCTTAAGGTTCTTATCCTCCGACAGATTATTGGGACGTTAAAACCATAAATAGATAGGTTTTTCTATCTCTAGAATGCCAAAACTGGTGATAGGTAATTGGGTACAGCCGTAAGAGGAGGTCATCCGTACTTATCGAGAGCAGAGCAGTGGTGACCCAGTTGTAACGGCACTAGCTTACGAATCAGTGGGTTCGAACCCAAGAAGGCGCTTTACTTTGTGTAAATAGTTTCATCACCACTGCTCTCGAAACGGTGAAGGAAAACATCGTGAGAAAACCGGCATGTCCTTGAACAAAAATTCGAAGACATGTGACATCTAACAACCCGCACTGGGTCAGCGTGGTGGATTACGGCCCACTCCCTCTCAAAGAGAGGAGGCCTGTGTCCCAGCAGTGGGAACATTATAGACTGATTATGCTTACGCATTCGTACTTACCAACTGAAACAATCCGTAGATAAAATCACGACTGTTTTCCTTGAAGAGCTAAGCAGAGGTGTACAATAGTCCAACCTACAATACATTCCAAAGGGGATTGTTTCCTTATCGTCCTTGCAAAATATCTTACCAAGATGAAATGCAGAACAAATGGAAATGAAATAATCTGTACAACTCATGTTATAATGCCGTTTAACAAATACTGGTCAACCGAGCTCTGCTCGGGTCAAAATAGAGAAAACGAAGTTTCCCAGAAATGAGACCTAGCTAGACCGATTTTTGGTACCCTGTAAGCCCCTATATTGCAACTTTCATTTAAATCGTTTTCGAGAACGTAATTATAAATATACATATACAAATATTGTTCATTTAACGAAAACGATTACGATTAGGATAACAAAAACGAAATATTTTCTTCACAATAATGAAGCCAACCCGTTAACATATTCCCATATTTTATATTCAACATCCACCATCATCAACAATGTAGTTCACAATAGCAATTCATATAAATTCGCTGGTTGCATGTCTTCCCTTATTATTGACCGAGTAATACAGGCAATAATCGCATGCAAACTGAACATTATGTATGCAGCTTGCATCCAGCTTGCTACAGCGCTGCATGTAGGTACCAATATGATGCTTGAACGCTTTCTAGGTAGAGCCATAGACTAAGGAATTCAAAAGGTCCACAGTAACTATCTGTTCCAAGAGTATCTGATAAAACTGTAAACAAACCCTGTTTAATTTAAATTCTTATGCAAAAGTCACTAACACATTCATCACATCGATATTTAGAAGGTCACTTTTTCCAACAATTATTGTTTGAATAACATTATTAAATTGTAATTGAAAAATTATCGACGAAAATTGAAGTTATAATATTAACCTCAATTGTTATACGAAAACATCTAAGATAAAGAAAGAAAGAAAAAAATAAAATACGTTTATTTTTGGTAAACTTGACGCAAAGAAAGAAGAAAGCACGAAAATAACAATTTGGAGGAAAATATGCGTCACATCCACGCAAAACGGCCATCGCTCTGCTTAACGCTGCGATCCTATGCGAGACAGAGCCCCAGCGCTGGTTTTCAGCGACAGCCGAAGATTCTTTGAAATTAGAATGACTGGTTTAAGTGTTAAAATAACCTAATCAAAGGACTCAATTTATAAGTGGCACTATAAATTGGCATCAACAGGTACATTTTCTGATCCATTTGCTTACATTTTCGTCTGATACTTTTTGAACAGACCATAATAGTAAGATAATAAAAGATGTCCTTATTTTAGATTATATCTAATATAATAATTTTATGTAGACCTTCTCATTATTTTCTGTACAATTCTAATACGATACAGTACTTGAGTATGTTAGTTCATATTGGGAATAGATATTGTCAATTATTAAGACTTGAATTCGTATCCTCAAGCCAAGCGAGCAGGTATTGGGGCTGAGCAGAATACTAAGTTTAATAAGCAGTTAGGAACCATAAAGTTATATTATAGGTATGTTTAAAATATTCATAAGTGTCAAGTATGGGCGGGCTTGTGGCTAAGTAATAACAGCCGCACGAGTCGATCTACAGGTTAAACTTGGTCCCGGCTGTCATTTGTAGATCTTTGACAGTTGTTACAGGTCGTCAGAAGACTGAAAGTCTGACAACCAGTCTTACCAAGCGGTGCCCGATAGGCAGTCGAACAATGGAATATACTGATATTCAATCTATATCTATTATAATATTGAATCTATTTAAAATAAACCTTAAATTCATTAATTATTTCAATGACAGACAATGCACTACCGAAACTGCTGTGTCTAGAAGCATTAGATTTTGCACAAGACTTGCTTTTATAACGAAAGTGAGCACTAAGGAATTCTTTTTTTAATTCATCCCTTTAAGAGGTTGAATTAAGAGCAGTGGTGGCCCAGTGGAAACGCCGCGACTTACAGGTCGGTTATCTTAGGTTCAAACCCAGACAGGCACTTTACTTTGTGTTAATTATTTCATCACCACAGTTCTCAAGATATCGTGAAGTAATCAGCATGTGCTAGAACCAAAAATTCGTAGACATTTGACATCTACCAACCCGCACTGGGCCCGCGTGGTGGATTACGGCCCACTCCCTTTCACCGAAAGGAGGTCTGTGTCCCAGCAGTGGGAAAATTATAGGCTATTATGCTATGTTATGAAGGGGTAGAATATGGAATGAAAGTTTCTATGGAAGTTCATCGATGGGAACCTATTGTATTCACAGCTTTTTGTAAAGAAAATCTAAAATTGGCAAATACCGCATAAAAATTATGTATGGCTACAATCTCCGTTCAAAAAAACAGAAAACAGCAAAACGCAGTCCCCTAATCGAAATCCAAAACAGGCAGCTAGACACAAAAAAAAGCCTATTTCGGCCAGATCGACCTCTGTCCGAGCTGGTAATCGAATAGACGATCAATCAAGCACTGTCTCCCAACATTTATCTTCGAAACGAATATTAAAAGGAAAAACTGAATACATGTGGAACACAAAATGGAATTATTCATGTGCCGATATGGTGTTTGATTTCAGTGTGGTTCCGTAGATTTTTTTTTACTCTCTTTAACTCATGTGAATGTTACAAATCGACGGAACGCGATCCTTACATACCTGCCAAATCCTTTTGCTTCCTTCACGTTTATACATTTTCTCGTAGGCAACCAGATAACCACTGAAATCTTAATAATATTACCTTGCTCCTCGCGGCTTCGCCCGCGTGCATCGTAATTATTTTTCTAAAATGAAAGTAGCCTAACTTACCCCTTATAACATCAGCTATCTGCCAGTGAAAGTCCTGTCAAAATTGGTCGAGCCGTTTCGGAACAAACAGACAGACAGACAAAAAAATTAAATTGTTTTTTTGTTTCACGTAAGTACCGTGTATACTTTCATTTGCATTTAATAAAAACCTTTTATTTTGACATTGCAAACATAGTGTATGTGGTATGTATGTATAGATAATATTTATTTAAATTTCTGTGTTGCCAACTGACCATTATGAAGAATATGAAGTTTTGAACTAATGGCAATAAGCTCGGAGTATGACCTTTTCGAAGGTTTTTACTTACAAACTTATTAAAAATATAATTAAAATATCACACTCTTACAAAATAGAAAAATTTTATGCAGTTTATAATTGATGTGTTAATTATAATAAAGAAGTAGTCGAAGCGCTTCAACACCTCTTATGTTAATAGGACTCTGGCATTTATGAAACTCTTGAAATAATTCTTTGCCTAGAATTTAATTTCGGTGGAAATAGTTTTACGTTTGCGGATCCCTAAAACATTCCATGTCATGGACCATCGCGTAGCAGATTCATAGTTTTAAAATAAATATTTATTTTGTAACATACGAGTACTGACTTTTGATTCGACGTAAATAGGTTTTTTTTTTGTTTTTTCTTCCAATTCCATATTATTAATTATGAAAATAGAGAGGTTTTTTAAATATTAGCAGTAATATTAGAAGTATTTTTGTAAGGTTGCCTGGAAGAGATCGCGGAAAGCGATAAGGCCGCCCATTGTATATTTTGTAGTTTGATTTATTTTTTGTTATGTATTTTTGTGGTGTACAATAAAGTATATATTAAATAAATAAATAATTTAAAAATTAGCAGTTGTGATTGAGAAAACTTAAATCTAAATTTAACACAAAAACCCCAAAAATATTAAAAACAAATTAACACACTGCACAAACCCATTAAGTACAGTCAGCGTCATAAATAACACAACATTGTGAAATTCACAATTTCCCCATTCCCGCTCAATTTATTTAGCGAAATAAAAAACGGAAAAAAAAGGAAATAAATTGGATTCATTTATGCGTCCCCCGTACCCGCCATATCCGTTAAGGGTAGACACAAAAACGAACAATAAAGTACCAAATTGAACTTTGGTTTGTGACAACGCGGTTGCAGTTTTAAAAGGCTTCATTCGGCCATCAATCACCATCCGAGGCTATTTACATTTTTATCTTCGCCTTAAGTTGTCGAAACAGTTTTTTAAAGAATAGGGTTGTTATTTATTAGATGTGGTCAAGGGTTGAAATGAAAATTGGATATTATTTTTCTTCTCTTTCCTGGCTAATGTAAAATTCTGCTTCTTAATTGGCTAGATTGTTCTTGTATTGCTTTGTTTTTTGTGGCTTTCTTGTTTTGTGACATTGTAAACGTTATTTTTACATGTCTATTTGTGATGAGAGACCTTTGTTCCGGTATTATTATTATTTGTTATAAATGCTGTTAATTTTTAGGTGGGTAAGTTTTTAGTCTTCATGTGTGGAGGACAGAGGACTAATCAAGTAGCAATGAGAAAAAAAAAAAACACACGAACACTACTACAAGATTTATTGTCGGTATATCCACAGGTTTTAGCTATTACAGCTATTATTTCAAATATCAATCGCTGGTTTCGGGCAAGGATGGCTACAGTTCACAATTCTATCTTAACGCGGTTAAAACTTACGAGACTAGTGCACTCTTTCGTGTCTGGAAGCGAAAAGGGACAGTACGATCGAAATGTGGGTGGAAAAGAACTCGTTTACAATCAACTTCCGGTTCCAGAAACTTCTAGAACATTCAAGTAATCTCTACAGTGCTGCCTCGTAGTGTCAAGAGGCGACTACTACAACATTCATTCATAATATTACAATACTCATTCATAAAACAGCGCCTCCAGTGTCGAGTAGCGAGCATTAAATCGATATTTTCGCGTAAACTATTCATTGTTACTGGCGCTCCCCAACGGCGAGCGTCGCAACCAGAAAGACGTTTCTAATTCACTGCTTCCGCTACACGACAACAGAGGACGCTACTTGTGTATCAGTCACATCATGTTTTATTGATTTAGTCTCTAAATGTGCTATTGAAGAGATATGGCTCAGCTTTAAAGTCTAAATATTCTGCGTTGGTATTCTTTTTGTTCCTTGCCCAGTCCGACCTATTCGAAATAATTTGGTTTTCATCCTTTTAAACGTTCTTAAAATGTAATTAATTCAAAACGAATACTCTTAATGATGTTTTAAACTCCACCAATAATATATAAATCAATTAGGTACAACTATCTCACCAAAATGCAATTACGAAAAATTGTTTTTTGAACAAAAAGGATCCATTCGAACAGTGTAGAAACTTAAGATAGTAATAGTAAAGCAATTTGTTGAGGCTAACGAATATTCGTTTTTCATAGGTATTTGAATCACAGCTGGTTAGAAACTGTCATTTTATTAGATCTCTTAATTTGAGGCTTAGCAATTATTTTCAAAGTTTGTGCCATATTTAATAAAATAATTAATACTTTCTTTCATTCTGAAACGAGTTCAATGTACAGATTAATCTACTGCCCAGAAATAATCCCTTACTTTTCGCTAAGACTCGAAAGACCAGGACTATTATTTTCATTATGAAATCTTGGTCCTTCGGGACAGGATTCTTGGCTATGACAGTTATTGATTCTTTTGTAGTAACAGATCAAATGTCTTTTTCCCTATTACCCTCAACTTCAAAGACAATTATCAACGCATCCCAATATTTAAGCTTCTTTTATTTTTTCTCTCCCTCCCACTTTCTTCTCATCAGTTAGTATTTGACGTGCAATTTGCATTTGGAATTATAGTGTGTCTCGTACCTAATTTAGCTGGGGTGACGTCTTTGAGTGTTGGATTTTTTTCGTAATAAAGGAGGGTAGGATAAGTATTTGTTGAGTTATTTGTTGCTTTCTTTGTTTGAGTACTTTTTTTATTCTTCTTTACTTAAAAATCTTGAAAGATACTTTTCAAGAACAATTCTCGGGGTCAAAAAATTTATAGGCATAAAATAAAATTACCTATACTTGATTATATAGTTTATAAATGAACATAAAACTAATTACAACAGCAAAGATGGCTGCGACAAGGTGGTCTTTTTATAAAAGAATGTTTGATGTTCAATTTCCTGAGAAAAACACGCCACAATCTAGAATAGAGAAGTTATAAAGAATATTGGTACTTATAACCATGTCAAAGTCATTTATTTGCTTTAAATGCGGTTACAAAGGTGTTATCATATAAGTATTCTTGTGCGATGACACATTTTGCCATATTTTGGCATGCGAATGTTAATAATAAGGCTTAACCGGTTGAATGCCGTAATTACAGAAACAATTAAAAAGCCATTGTGTCTCGCGTGGATCCACTTTCCGGCCATACGAAGGGTTAAAAGCAATTATTTCTAACTAAAGGTGAAAATATTTATAAGACATGAAATTATTTAAAGTAAATCAATCTTTAATTTACACAACACAACTAAATTTAAAAAAAAAATTGTATCTGACATGGCACAACATAAAAATAACATTTGGCACAACATAAAAATATCATTTGGCACAACATAAAAATAACATTTGGCACATCATAAAAATAACAGGATTAAATTATAACTACAATCAAAGATTTTGAAATGTTCTAGTCTATTCTACAATGCATTCCTGTAATGATCGGACCGACAAGAATTTTTTTTCAGAAATTCACCTATTGAATAATAACTATATGAAATGAGCCAGTTTTAGTACTACGCAGAATTTTCTGTAAGGAAGATCAGTTTATAAAATTTGGAATTGAATTATAAATTAGTGGCGCCATATTTTGGCAACTGCGTCGGAATAGTTCGATCCTAGGAACACAGGCATTTTTAATAAATATTGTGTGGCTTTTCGTTTCTTTCTATTATTATTAAGTTCAAAAAGTGAATAATTTGTTTTAACAAACTTAGCGATTTCATAAATATGAATGCTAGGAACTGTGATAAGGTTGTGGGATTTTCAGCAGACGCTGGATATACATTTAGCAAGCTGGATATAAGCGTCTCCTAAAAATAGTATTGCTTTTAAATCACTTTTGTTTGCTAAATGATCCATCAAGGTTAAAAAAAGTTCTGTTTTGTTTTAAACAAATTAAGGCACTACAATTATTTTAACACTTGTATTAAATTTCTGCACCGCAATAATTATAAAACCGTCCAAAATCTTTCTAACGCTTTGAAAATAGTTCCGCAAAAATATTCTTCCATAATTTTTACACGTCACTGAAACATTTTTCAGCCACAATATCCTAAAAGCTTCATAATTTGATGGATAAATTAACGTTGAGCATTTTATATGCATATTTTAAGAGTGGCGAACAACGAATTTTTACTCTGCACAAAATTTAGTATCCATACCTAAAAATATCTACAATGTCTCTCTGTTTCCCGAATATAGTCGCCAACAAAAATTAATGACATTTTAGAACGCATATTTTGTGAGCGAATGTGACAACAATTTTTATTCATAATTGGAATTCCAATGTTTCGGAAAATAGCTAAGATTTATTTTTATATTTCTGCATCCACTTGCCCATTCTTTATCTTAATTAGATTATAATCAAATTTTGTTTATTCGCGAATAATATTTTAATAAACAAACTTAATAAAACTCTTCTATTCTATTAAGTCGTAAACGAACGTGAAACTAATTTGTTTCCTTGGAGCGAGTTCCCGGACACAACCTAGCATATAGGTACATCAAATATATGAAATTGTACGTGCTGTCATAAATGTCGGTATGGCATTAAAAATTCACAGAAAATGCAGTCGAGACAGCTAATATAGGGCGTGATGCGGTTATAGGCACACTGGTACAGTCAGGTAGACACGTAAGTGTCAACTATAAAATTGACGTTTAAAATTTTGTATTAAGTATTTTCGAAGTAGAAGCTTCGACAGTGTTATTATCGAATGAATTTTGTATTTGTGACGCTTTTTCAACGACAACTAATAATTTCTTAGGGGTGGTACTAGAAAATTGATGGTAGAAAATTGTGTTTTCTTTTTATTTAGAAAATAATTATAGGATTACTAAGTTTGTGGTAGCTGGGGTTTAATAAATTATTTTGGAGTTAAATAATACCGTAAATTAAATTTGCGAAAGTTTTCTTAGTTTAATGTTTTGGAGATGCGTGCAGCTGACGACTAAGTAATATAAAACAAAATAAATAAAACTATTTAATTCGGTTTCTTTAAGTAAAAATATGTTCCAATAGTTTAAGTAAAGTAAAACAGTCTTTACTTATGTTTAAAATAAAATGTAAACGAAATAACCCTTTTCTCGGCTTCACCGTAGCCTCAAAATTAAATTCAACACACAAGCATAAAATGTTCATCCACACATTAAAATGAGTTCTATATTCGGTAACGAAAATCGCTCAATCTGCTAATACTTATCGTTATTTTCGATCGACTTCGTGATAAAATGCGTAATTCGGAGATTACGGAGCCCTATTTGAAATATTATGTAATTTCGAGTTCGTCCTACAAAGCAATTAACGTGGCTTACTGTACTCAGGCATGTTTTATTATCGACTCAACAACTTTTTGATCTGTTTTTGTTTTATATGTGACTTTTATCTTGAACTCGCTTTTATTGTGAAATTAGCGTAGTCAAAAGTATTATCTGAGTTTGTGGTTTATACTATCACTTCGGTGCCTGACTGTTTGTTGTTTTTGTTACAACAACTTTTATAGTTGTTGTAACAAACACCTGTGACAGTAATCTTTGTTAAAATTCGGTGGCTATCAAAGTAAGAAAATGTTCAGTTATTCCATATTTAATACGTCATTGTAGTGTAGCTAGTAGCTTCCAAATTCAGACTTTAACAAAAGCATTCAGAAAGACATTTGAATGTTACATAAACTAGGATCTTATACCGTAGGCAAAACCTGACAACGCCAAGCTGTATATGAGAAAGCATTACAATTTCTAAACAGGGTTATAAATACGCAATATTATGTTAATGTGCACAGATATTTTCCTTTTATTACACCAACTGTTAAACTCCATTAATAAAATTTATACTGCATCTAATTACTTTCACACTTTAAGCCTTCCTGGTTCTTATTTCGTTGTACTAAGGTTCATTTTTGTGTGTGTTAAGGAGGCTATTTAGTACGAATGCCGACGATTCGATACGGGGTATTACGGCTGGATTAGAGCCACATGTGTTTAGATTTTGTCAATTTTCGTCGCATATGTGCTAAGATCCCATGTAATGGTGACTCATGGTGTTATTATCGTGTTAGGGAAACTAGATTTTGCGTGCAGTTATAACTTTGATGGGGCAGTAATAGTAATATGATAACATAACATCACGCCTGTATTCACCGAAGGGTTTGGCAGAGGTGTACCTATAGTACACCCACATTTCGTCAATTATGTTTAAGTTCCATGTAATAGGGAGTGAGCCTATTGTCATAAACTGGGCACAAATCCAGATTCCGTGCTGCTACTAAGAAATTCCAGATGGAAAAACCCAATAACACATTGCCCGACCTGGGAATCGAACCCAAGATCCCATAATCAGCAGTAGCGCTTTGCGACCACTAGACCAACGAGGCAGGCAATAATATGTAGTAATGTGATGTTTTATTATTTCTGAGGCTTTTGTGGAATTACTGATCTTGAAACTGTTTACAAACTTGTTTTGTTAATGAATGTCTAATTAATGGCCTAGAAAAAACTTTTAGAGACTTTGAATGAAAAGAAATTGTTAACCTTACCAATAGGTAATTATTTTCGCTTACGAACAAATATTGAATCATTTGGAACTCGTGAAAACCTTATGAAAAACAAAAAAAAAAATATTTCTAACATCGCAAGTTGAAACGCAATTACTTACATCAAGAAAACGTATTTATTATTTTTATTCAATTACTATTTCTCCCATTCCAATTAGCATTAAAAAGACAACAACGAAAAAGGCAACCAACAACAAAATTAAAATAAAACAAATCACAGGACCGCTAACTTGTCTGCATTTTTACATCTTCACCAAACCGTTCATATCAAGTTGCGTAGTCGTGGGATTTCGACTCATATCGCGTTATTACGGACGAGTTCGTTTGTTTCCTGTAATTGAAAAACAATATTTTTAAAACTGAGAAATCATACCACTTTTTATAATATGTCTAGACTAGCAATCCCTTTTTTCTTTTTTTTTTTTTTGGGAAATCATCAAATAACTTCTCCCGCTCTGGGCGGAGCGGGAGGGCGTGTCAGACTCTTACTGACTAAAACCCACCCGTGTTCCTTCGGTTGCCCTGTTGCCGGGGGCCACGATCTCCCTTTCGGTTTTCTTCGCAACCCCGGCAGGCATCGGCCCTAGTGGACCCCTTCAAATCTGCTGACATCTCTTTGAGGCGCGCGTGGAACACAACGCGCCGTCGACCCGGGCCTGGTCCTTATCGGACGGTGAGCCACCCATTGCTCACCGCCCGCAAGCCCGCGCCTACGGTGGCCGGAAATCGCCTCGCGATTCCCGACGCCCTGGGCGTCTTCTCCTGCGGCGGTTAGGGGCGTGAGGGCGCGAAATTTGCCTTTCCCTCACGCGTTCCGCCTCCTCCTTCGCGAGCATTACAGCTTCGCAGAAGGAGGTGACGGCCTCCCATTTCCTCTCGCTCCGTACCATGGCCTGAACCAGGGCCGGACGCGAGAGATCACCGCCGCCGATCGCCTCCACGAGGACACGGCGATGCTCCGCCCAAGCTGGGCAGACCTCCACCGTATGCTCCACCGTGTCCTCCGGGCGATCCACACAATGGTGACACCCGGGCGTTTCCTCCCGCCTTATCCTGTGCAGGAACCTCCCGAAACAGCCGTGTCCGGTGAGGACCTGCGTCAGGCGGAAGGTGAGGACGCCGTGGCGCCTCTCTAGCCACTCCTCAAAGAGGGGTCTTATCGCCGCAATTGTGGCGTGCCCAGCGCTGGGTTGCGACAATCGCACTCTCCATGACGCCATGAGATCCCGCCGGAGCTCCGTCCGCTGTGCCGCGATTTCTCGCGGCAGCGGAGTTAATCCCCGGCGTTTTGCCTCCTCGCGCCACTCCCAAATGTGCGCGAGGACCTTTGCCTCCAGATCCCATGGCGGTAATCCGGCAAGGAGGCACGCCGCCTCGCAGGAGACCGTGCGGTATCCTCGGGCCAGCAGGATGGCCATGACCCTCTGGGACGCATTCAACCGGCGGGCTGGCCGCAGCCTTATTGAATGCGCCCACACCGGCGCCCCGTAAAGGGCCATGGACCGCACGAGACTAGCAATCCCTACGGCAACTATCTGAATTTACAAAAACAAGCCACAAAAAATACATTTTAATGGGACAAAGTATGTACGAAAAAAACATTACAATCCTTTTTGGGCAGTCTCGTAATAATTAAAGAGTCATGTAATGTTATGGCTACCGGCTTCGTCAGTTATTTTTTATGTTGACTGTACTTATAATAGTTATAACGTTATTGCCCATAATTTATTTTATTCTTGAACTCCAGATAAAAAATAAAAAAATTGTCGTATAAAAATAACCTGAGATTTTTACCCCAACCATAAAAATAAACGTAGGCACCTACATACAGAAATCTGAATGGATAGGTAGGCACAGGTAGACGCTCAATGGCGCGGGACTAGCTAGCGATAATTAAAATAGATATAAAATAGAATATTCGATGCTGCCCGTCAATATCCGGTGCGGCCGGACGCGTCGCCATTTTGTTTTGTTGCGTTATGTTCGTTCAGTTTTTATATTGAAACTGTAAGGGTAAAATGTGGGGTAATAATGGATCAGTACTACCTATGACCCAACTAATATTTCTTGTAGCTAAGTTAAAATGGCTTGATTTTTGAGTCAATAATTATAATAATTATTGACATAATGATTAATATAATGATTAATATAAGAATTTTGAGTCGCTGGCAGGGACAGCGACGCGAAAACTGTTATCTTGGATTCAGTACATGATTCTGAACCCCACTGCGTTGAAATGTTTTGTGTCGTTATCACGAAATTATCAACTATCCCATACAAAACCTCAATACCTGCTCGTCCGAAATATGAGATGGCTGATTATTTTTTCGTGAATAACGATGTTGATGGAGAAAGAAGTTCAGTTTAATGGTCTATAGAAAAGACAGAAAATAAATTTATTTGACCCAGATTAAGGCAGACAGTATTCAAAAGTATTGTGTGCCTCACGGCTGCGACAAATAGGCCCAGTTCAGCAAAAATGCCAGACAACTAGTGCCTGATGCTAGTTTTCAACTGAACCTTATGTTACGAGTACGTCTTACGGATGTTAATCAGTTTTATAGTGTGTGTTAATATTAAAATAAAAAATAATAGATATGTCTGTACCATCACCTTCAATTTGACCACACTTTTTCTGATACACGCTGTATAAGCAAATTCAGAAATTCAATACCTATGTGTGTGTCTAAAACAATAATGGTGGCCTAATAATTATCACTTCTAATTACCTACATAGTAACTAGTTTCATACAATCATTTCTAACGTTCCCTTATTTTTTATTTCAGGTATGTACCAAGAAGTTTCACCGCCTACTTCTACAATTAACTACAATTAATTAACTAGAACAAAGAAACAAAGAAACAAATAATTAGAACAAACAAGTTCAAATAAATGACTTCAAGGTTGTGTAGGTAAGTAGAAACTTACTAAACTAGAAAATATCACAGTGCCGACGTACCTAAACATGACAATTCGGGCTTCAGAAACAGACTATCACAATGGTATATCGGAGACAACTATCTAAACATGACACATCGGGCTTCAGAAACAGACTATCACAACGGTATATCAGAGACAACTACCTAAACATGACACATCGGGCTTCAGAAACAGACTATCACAATGGTATATCGGAGACAACTATCTAAACATGACACATCGGGCTTCAGGAACAAACTATCACAATGGTATATCAGAGACAACTACCTAAACATGACACATCGGGCTTCAGAAACAGACTATCACAATGGTATATCAGAGACAACTATCTAAGTCACTCTACAAACGCTCGTGCCATATTTCCTGTAGGTACTTTTCTTCGTACAAAATCCATCTCCAATGTTCGACAGATTTCGGCCATTCGGATAAATCCGGTGAAATGCGCAGACACATAAATAAGGGACAATTTCAACGATAGCGACACTGATTGGTCTAGTTAACTAGGGGATGTAATGTGGATTCTCTCGTTATTTTTGTTCAAAAGGGTAATGAGAGTAATTACCCTTTGAAAGGGGTAAATCGTATCAACACGTGTTTAAATTCGGAACATTTGTAGTAATTGTGGATAATGAGATCTAGTTAATTTTATATGTGGGTAGTTTGATCGTTCTAGACGAGGGTGGATAATCTAACTTTACCTTTCGTTGGTAGTTTAGTAGATTTTAAGTCTAAAGTAAGCTCCTTTGTGGCCGAAAAAAAACATAGTTTTTTTAATTTAGTTAACTCTAGCTTGTGTTCGCGGCTTCGCCCGCGTGGCTGTCGGGAAATATGCTACGGGAACGCAAATAAACGCTGTAATCCAGGTTATAAACTATCTGTATGCCATATTTCATCCAAATTTATTCAGCCGTTTTTGCGCCAATCCGCACATACAACCAAAATAACACAAAAATTCTAATAAAAACTATATTTTCGGCATCAACCTAATTCTTGCACCTCGTAGCAATCACTTTTTTCAAAAATATTTTGTGTAATGTTTTGAGTTCGTTACTACTTTATTATACCTATATATATATAGATATGTTCTACCTTTTAACTGTAATAAATTGTCATGGATGCCAATATCACTACGCTTAATAATCAGAACAATGGCCACATAATCATCGTACTTAGATGCTACTAGCATCATCGTTTGTGACATTTACCAGAAAAAGGGGACGGTCTATTTCTGGCAAGAAAATTATACCAGGCGCTTGCGTTACAAAATCTACTAAAAAGCATAGGGTATCACATGACCTACAATTTCAGATCGCTAATCTCAAGTTATAAACACAGCCAACCATCTGCTCCTAACATTAATAACCAGTACCTACCTTGATCGAGGGTTAAAGCGATTTCGCCTTCATAATTAAGGAAATTTGAAAACCGACATCAAAACGGGGTTGAGTCGGGGTTACGATCTGATACGGCGGGGTGAAAGAGGGGAGAAAGGGGAATATTCATTAATCAAGCAAGTGACAGATCTGTTGCCATGTGTTCTGAGTAGATTATGTCTCGTTTCCAGTTGTTCGGCCAGCGCATTGTTTGATTGTGTGCGACGCGGAGGCGATGGAGAAATGTCGAAGATTGCAAAGAATGTGTTGTCTTGGAGAAGAATCATTCGATAAATGTTATGATTTAAATAAAATACTAAATAGAAAAAAAAAACAAAGGCTACCCTGCAATGGGATATTTAATGTGTTAATGATACCGATATTATAATTTAAAAAAAGACAGATAAGCATTTCTTTCAACTTTCGGTTCGCGGAATTTCCGTAACAGAAATTCTCCTCTTTGAAGTCTAATAGGATTATTTATTGTTATCATAAGAAGACTCATGTTTAAGCACTAAATGCTTTAAAAAGGATCCTTATATCTACTACCCTAGTGATGATCTATTAAACCTTATAGAGGCTTGTTATCAAATAGTAAAAGCCGCACGGGTAGCTCAAACGGTTCGTGTATTGGTGACCATCTATTACATATCGAGATCCTTCCATGCCTCGGAAAGCACGTTAAGCCGCTGGTCAGGCTGTCATTCGAAGATCTTTCACAGCCGTTACGGGTAATCAAAAGCCCAAAAGTCTGACAACCTCTCTTACTAAGGGGTATCGTTTTACCTGGTAACTGGGTTGTGGAATCCCCTACATAACTTAGGTCAGCTTTATATTCAGTGAACATTACTCTATCTCTACTTACTAAATCTCGTAGATCTTGCTATCCTCCTGCGAAAACTCGGAAAAGAAGTCGAATCTATCGTCCAAGGTCGTCAGGGTGGCCAGCAAACCGATAGTCCTAGGTAAACAAGCTCCACTAACTGAATCAAACGTACCGTAGTCTGGGCGTTATAATTATTCCGTGTGAACGTCGGCCCTTTTTGTGGTCGACCTTCGAGAAACTGGAAGTTTCTAAGACTTTATACAGTATGTTAGGTTAAATGAGGGGAAAACTTTATGGGGGTGTAATACTCACGAAAATCATCAACTTTCACGATGGGACCAACTCTGAAATCGGCAGAAAAAAAATCAGGTGCTCCATATATTTATGTTCGCTTAAGGCCCTTTGTACACACACGTTTTCATTGCCGTGAAAAACTATAGTTTATTCGCCGTGTGTAGGCATGGTCACCAGTGTTGCATGGATCACTATGGAAGCTTGTTGACAGACGGCGCCGTTTATTAATTTTTTATATGCACTACACTCCCTTAAAGAATATCTCTCGTTTATCCTAACACCCTGTATAACATAGTAGTTAGCAATGGAATTATGTAAGAGGTACAAATACTAATTACGTTTATAAAGGGAGTTATTATTGAAAGCAATTCACGGCTCGACGAATCTTGAGGCAAGAGGCAAATGTCAAAGGTCGGTTAATGTTAGAAATGGTGAACCAGTATTTGTGATTATAAATATTGAAATCCATATGAAGCATTAATGCCTGAAATAGAGAATTGAATAGAAATAAACTTTATTGTATTTTAGAGGTATGAGGAACAGGGTGTAAAGTTAACTTATCCTCTATAGAAAATGGAGGATCCTCCGACCAGACGGGTGTCGTGTCTGGCGGGCAACTGCCCAGCGGTTGAAGTCGGGATCTTGTATATATGTCGATCGCGCGGTAAACTCTAATTGCGCGATGCAGAATTTGTGTAACGTCATGTCTTTCATACGTAGTTCGCATGTGGTGATGTAGATGCCGCCACAGTAGACATTTAAATAATATAATTATAGGACATTATGTTAAGATGGAGAAAAAAGATAAGAGACATAAATATCGGGCAGTCGCAAAATGCACTTCAAAATACAATGATAAATTCGATGTCTGAAGCACCATAGACAAACACCCAGACCAACCTTGCTGTCTGGGAAATCTTCTCAACTTGTCACCGTGATAATATAAACGGGTACGGTTTTGGGTAGTCAGAAGCGCAAAAGTCTGACAATCAGTTATACCAAGGGGTATCGTGTTACCCGTTAACGGTGTGAAGAAGTCAGATAAGCAGTCACTTTATGTAAAATAATAGTATTCAACTGCATCCGCTTAGACTGGAAGCCGCCCGCAACATAGTTGGAAAAAAGCTAGGTAATTGAGATGATAACAATGACTCAAAAAAAAAAAATGAAATAACAAAGGTTTAAGTAAATCGAGGAACCCTTATTCAGCCTACGGAAAACACAAAACTAAGTAAAAATTAAACACACAACCAATTCATAAGTATAGAAAACTTTCCAAACGTGAAAGTGGAAACCGTATAAAATGTAACAACAGCCTATAAAGTCTGTGTAGGCCGTAAGATCTAGAAAACAGTTGAGTAGGCCTTGTAGGCGTAAAGTTCGCATTTGTCACTACCCACATACCTGTAATCTTACAGACAATATTAATTGAAGCGTGAGCTTGCATATAGATTTAAGATGATACTATATTAAGGGAAGATATCTTTACTACACAAGCATAATCAGCCTATAACGATCCCACTGCTGGGACACAAGCCTCCTCGCTGTAAGAGGGAGTGGGCCAACCAACCACGCGGATCCAGTGCGGGAACCATATCTAAGCTATTAAACTAATATTTCAAGAGGTATTTTTGTAAGAGGAACTCTATGGAACTATTGATCCGATTGCAAAAATTCTTACACTGATAGAAAGCTATAATATTGTCAAGTGCATACGATACGCGGGCAGAGTCGTGGTTAGAAGCTAGTCTAAAATATCTAAACACGAGGCTGTCATTAAAAAGATATAGAGCCAAAGATTGGCACGTTAAAATGATCATATAATTAATTGAGTATGTGTTCCAACGCGGCCATGTTTTGATTAACTACCTCTTCGCTTAGACTCATTAGACCTCCCAGATTTCCATTTATACACAAAATCCTATTGATAGGATTTTGTGTATATCTACACTGGTATCGGAACTTAGAAATAGCAATATGTTAACCAAGTCTTACTTATATCTAAAGATAAGGGACCAATAAAATTTTATAGGATCATAATTCAGATTCTATTTTAGAACTGTAATTAGTAAAGTTAGTATGTGAACGAACTTAAGTCTTGGTATGAATTATGCTAGAAACGCCTTTGGCAAAGTCGAAAAGTAAATTCGGAGTCAAATGTATGAAGAATACGAGTATTTCGTTGGACTCATGCAAATGTTCGAAATTATTCTTGTGTGTTTTTATTTCTTTTCTCGGTGTGAGGAGAGATATTGGGAGTTTGTTGCTTGAATGCTTGATATTTTTGCGGTTGAAATTGACGAATACTTTCATGCATGTGTAAAAAGAATTACAATGGCCTTTATGGCTTTCACTAATGACTACATTGATCATGTTAAAGCCAAACAGAAAATTGGAGACTTAAAATTAGACGAATTTAAACTTATAAAAACCAGTTAGAAAGGAAGTAGAAGAAAAAAAGAAGAAGAAGGAAAGAAAGATAAATGTTTATTTGTTGCAGTACCGTATGCAGGAGTTCACACACTTGAAAAAAAAAAAAAACAAACATTAAAAACTATATGATTATGTGCGTCACGGCCGCGTCAAATTGGTTCATTAGCAATACTGCTAGACAGATGCTGTCTGACGCTGATTTTCAAATTAGTTTCCTAATTCTTAAATTTGCCGGGCATTAAACAAAATTTGTGAATATTTCTAAAAATAGAGGGAAATGAATAGGAGATCAAACTGGCAACCCTTCCCACACAAGCTGGACACAATCACTTTACAAAAAATCCCTTTAATTACCAAGCCTTTATAAATAAGATTTAGTAACAAACTTCCAATTGGAACGCCTAAAACACTTATTACTGTACTAATGAAAGCCCGGTCATTGCATCGTGGAGAGGGGTGGCATAAAACGTCCATTAGCACTCAAATGCATTTATATTCACTACTAATTATAGGGGGTGAGTGCACACCATAGATTTAGGGGAAACTGTGATGGCTCCTTTTGTTACCGTACCACCTACTGTGCTTTGTGTAAGTAAGTACATGGCGGGAAGTGGAGTACCTGGTTTGATGTTGGACAATGCTGATACGCTTCATTTAGATTTGATAATGGTTGATAAGGTAAAGAGGATAGTCAACCCTTGGTTGAGACCGCAGAGGCAATCTGTTTAAGTAATTCTGGGGGCTTTTAGACAAGTGTATTTGCTATCTTAACTATATGTATATTTAACAGAAAGCAGAAACATTAGAGAAGGCATTTAAAAGTATGAAATTGTGAGGCACACACAAATGTTTTTTTTTTTGTGTTTCACGAACTGTGTGCCAATGAACGTTGTTCTAAACTATATGTAGATAATTCAAGACGACCGCCTCTTTTATTGGATCAAGTACCCTTTGTAGATGGTGTAAATGGAAATATTTAAGAAACAGTATCAAAAGATATCCAAACAAAACATTGAAATTTCCATCATTACATTAAGTATGCTGTTATTTAAACCGTTCGCAAATCACCACTTCCCGCCATCGCTGTATCAAATCACCGAATTAAAGAATAAAAGGGCGCATTACCCGCGCGGAGAGCATTTGGTAGAAATGCGTTTGCACTAATCGTGGCAGCCATTTTGTTTGATTGATTGGCGGGAGATTTTACTTTAATGACTGTTTTTGATGAATAATTATTACTTTCAAGGTATTTGAAGGCCTTATCAACAGTTTTATCATTTGTAGATTGTATACTTGTATCGCCATATACAAAATTGAATTGCTTACAGTTTTAAGGCGTCACCAACAATGGACAGAATCTACGGTTATGCAAACTGTAGGTGTGTTCAATTTAGATATTTGTGTTATTTCCATGAAACTTGTAACTTATACAAACAACGCATCGTTTTACAGCCCAATTTTGAGAAAAGGCTTTTCCATTGAATGTAACCTACCTTGAAATTTCTTGGAATAAAAATTCGTAATTTCTTGCTTCTACGATATAAACCTAATATTTACATCTTTCATTTCTTTATATCGAACTTCGTACACAAAGTAACAAATCACAAATTTTGTAACTCTGTTAGGCTTGACTGACAGTCAATTTCTGGAAGTTGTTGGATAATTATGTTATCATCCCATAAGTTAGTAAGGTCTGAATTGACAACTGTTAATAAACTCACCGGTCCCTAAAACCATAATACTGAATCTTGTCAGCGTAGATATTTAGGGATGCGAAGAAATAAGACTTATCTTCAGTAAAAAGGGTCTCATTTGTTCTTCGCACTTTTGCAATGTTTTGATTCCTCAGATATTTCTTTTTCTCCTACAGGATTCGTATAGCAATCATGATAACCAGCCACACAACATTCATACATAATCTGATCACACAATGTGAAACACCCAAAAACTCACATGTTCGCACCTACCTGAGATAATTCAGAAGCAAAAGCTCTAAAAGAATAACTTTTTTCTATTACCAAACACACTTGATTCAAAGTTGGTGCGATAAACACCATCGGTCTCATACATATTAATACATTCTGCGACGCTGAATGACTCTCAGAGGACGTTCGGAGGAGTCTCGTGTTTATTTAGCCGACTCAATGCAGCACGAGAGAATTATTGTTTTAATAATTGCGAGCAATTTCTTTTAGGACCTCCCTGGAGTCACACTGGACGTCTGAGGTTGTTAGGACGTTACAGTTGATTAGTACAACGATTTTAGTTGATTACATCGCTTTAGAAATGTTTTACAGGAGCCGTCGGGACGATTATTACTTCATCCAAAGCACACTATTCATGATCAGAGGCACTAATTGCCTTTAATAAAAGGCTCAATAAGAAAAACTATATTCTCTCCAAATTACTGCTCGTTATGTCTGCAGTCTGTTAAGGAATACTCTCACTACAGTTGCTACTGAGCCTTCCAGCTTTATACTTCCAAATCATAATTCCAAGCACATATGAAGAGCTTAACATAATCCGTAATAAACGAATGAATATCTCTGGCAAGTCTTGACACTAAACAATATTCTTGGCAAAAAATGGGAATTAATTTCCTGCAAACCTCTATATTTCCCGCGTCTAAATATAAATAAGAGGCTCGAAGGCTTAGTGGCTGTCGGCAACCGTGTCCTTGCTTCATAATGTCGCTACGTTGTTGACATCGCGGGATCCATTCGCCCGCCATTTTCGTCGCCATTTTGGACGCGCCAAAAGCGCGGGAATCTTGCTGTCATGGCGGGAAAAATAATTAGATTTCGTCGGCGCACTTCTTCTCGGTTCATTTCTGTATGTTTTGTTAATTATTTCTTCGTGAATGTCACGCCGACGAGTCTTAGTGTCCTCCCTTTTTTTGTTTTCGCAAGGTAAAGCTTTTGTTTCGCTAAATATCGCTAAAAGCGAGGTGTAGACAGGGAACTTTTCTTTTTAATTTTTAATACGTACGCTTTCTACTGGCCGTCTCCGAAGTTTTTCATTTATTTTGATTTTACTTTAGTTCATAACACTGCATTCTTTGCTTTGTATACATTAACGATTCTGTACAGACCCCCTCAAATTTACAAATTGATATTAATTGTATTAGAAGCCCTTACGGCGTTACCCCATGTGTTTTTCTTAACAATCAAGCGGTTGCACAATCCTTTTGCTGTTAACAAAGTGAAAAATAGTGCGATCCTCGACTTTATCGCGCAGATAATAGTAACGCAATCGAATCTATTTGAGCAGAAAATTAAGTTAGATAGTCTGTCGTGTCTCTCACTATTTCTAAATTCAATTTGTGTTCGAAATACAAATTGTGGCGGTTAAATCCCACGCGTCGGCCATATTTGAATTAATTTCGTTTTTAACTAACGCGGGAAAGCTCTTTATAGGGGTGACACCTTGTGAAAAGTGGTTTTATAGTGCATTTGGGAATGTTGGCCATATGAGAGTCTGAAACGAGTACCTATTGCTGCTCTAAATTAGGTGTAATTACTGTGAGAATATTTTATAAGGGTAATACTGTGTAATGTGCTTGAATTTTTAAGTACTATCAATGTTTGTTGCAAGTTTGTAGCCACCTTAGAACTTTATTTTAACAAACGGAATTAAAAAACCGACAATAAAGGTTACTTTATTATTATTTAGATCATTTAAATCATTAAAGGTACTTTTATCTAAACACCACTCTAAATAACTAAGCACCAATTAATCACAAAGGAAGAAGTTTCAACATTAAGCCGTGTTCACACCTACATAGGTAGCATTTATCAAACTATACTACCCGAGTAATAGTAATAAATTCCGGTAAATGTGTAACATTTGCCAACTGTTCCAATTCGAGTGTTAACATGAGTTCTCACGTGTGGAAGTTTGCTGCCATTTTTTTTTTCTCTCGACCTATCTTCAAACTATAATAATTGGGAAAGTTTGCTCATTATTATTTTCCCCTGGCAATTTTTTTTGGGTCATGTGTACTGGGCTGTATTTATAACTTGTTAGGTACGATTTTATAGGAAAAATTCTGTATTTCTGGAAAGGTTTTTTGCTGATTTAGTAGGAACTAAGGTGGACTATTTTGGCTTTTGCTTCTAATGCTTCAAGATCTATTTTTTTTTCCTTTTTTTTTAAATAATGATATAGGAAGTTTAAAGAACAATTTATAGGAAAAATTATTTCACTCATTACACTTTAACATGACTATAATTAAATCGAATAAAACTTTTTGAAGTTGTTTTAAAAAAAAAAGTATTTTTGATGCATCGACATAAATGTCAACCCAATCAAATCAATTGACGCAGGCACAAAAATCTAAATCTTTCACAAGAGATTACCATTTTGCCGACGTCACAAAAGATAAAAGAAAGATTCTTATAACCCAGACAGTAAAACACACACATACTTGATCACTTTGACCTGAATATACTACCAGAAGTAGGTAAAACAGGCTCTATAGGCTCTCTATAAATCGGTAGCATAGGCTCTTCGCAAATACCACGACATTTTTGGATTGGCATATGTGGAGCCGGCATTTTGATAAAGGTCGCTGCACAATAGCTTTGTATGTTAATTCAGAGGATGTAAAAGGTCTATTATAAGACTGTTTTACGGAAAAGTTTGTGTTTATTTACGAAGAATTCCTCATTGGAAGCGCGTTTGCTTGTTTGAAAAGCGTTCTGTGTTTAGGAAATTATTAATACCAATCTAGAATCTAGTGTCTGGTTGGTGGCAATAGACATGCCACCTATAAAATGGGATTAAGGAGCTTTCTACTACCCTAAAAGTGAATAAAACACGACACAAGGTGTAAGCCTACTTTATAGATTAGCCTTAAACTGTCATGTCTTGTCGTGGTTACTTGCAAGAAGCCATAATTATGTGACTGTTGTTGTTAAAATCTCTATTTTCTGTCAATGTTTGACAGGAAATAGAGATTCAACATGTTTTATGTGAATTTTTCGCCAGTGCAAACGCACAGTAAGTCGAATATAATATGTATAGACAAACTAGCTGCGCCACGCGGTTTCACCCGCGTAAGTGTCGATCCCGTGGGAATATCGGGATAAAATTTATCCTAAGTCCTAATCCAGGTCATGGTCTACCCAGTTCCCAAATTTCATTCAAATCCGTTCAGCCGTTTTAGCGTGAAAGCGTAACAAACAAATAAACATACAAAATCACTTTTGCATTTATAATATTAAAATAGATTTATAGATAGATTAGCCCTCTTCAGTCTGGAAATAGTGCTACAATGACGTCGTTAACAGACGTCGGCGTCAGTCAGGCCTATGTTCTATAACATTGCAAATATACTTACTGCTCCTCAAACGACGTCAGTAAAAGTATTTCTAGCTTCAAACCAACTTATAGTTTGTCACCTTTGCCACCTTGCTTCAGCAACACCTCCGCAACCTTATTGTTCCCTATTATTAGTAACAAATATTTCTCACGTTTAAAACCGCAGTTATTTCATTAATGACAAGCAATCACTAAAGCATACAAATATACGGTTAATTAATAGGTTCAAACTAACGAGACGGTTTTCTAAGCCTATTCGAGTCGATAATCAAAGATACTTTAGTCACCAGTTAACTTGGTCTCCCACCTTCTGCAGGGGAGTTGGGGTTGGAGTATGAATGAGGTGTAGAGCGCTACGCTGTGTTGTCTTTGAAACCTCACTATTTTTTTTTTCCTGCAACCTGTTCGTTTCATTTGGTAAAGAGAAAATTAGAAATTAGAAATTGATTTTCTTTTCTTCACAGACACAAACATGATAAGTAGCTATCTATGTTTCTTTTGCATCGATACCGTTAAGCCAGCAAAGAGCACTGTTTTTCATGAACGAACTTGGTGTTCATTTTTTAATTATCCTTTGGTAGGACTCCATATGCTAATAAATTTAAAAAATCTGGTTCCGCCACTCGTGCTTTATTGCACTCGTGCTGTAAACTATTTTATCGAAACTAAATTTTAATTCAGACAACTTGCTGGAAACCCTTTTGAATTAAATTGTAGGTATCATTATTTTAAGAATTTTATTTAATTAATCATTTAAGAAAAAACAAGATTGGATTTTATTCCGGAATAAAGGTCAAATTATAATAAAACAATTGCAATCATTTTCTAGACCTTGAGCTTCATAATGACTCTTGAAACTGTTCGAGTGCTTTGCCTACTCCTTCTACTATGTTCAATACTCCTCGATACAGATGAAGATAATGAAGAGGGCAGATGAACGTGTAGTCACAGATCCAGTTTATTTGGTCTGTTATATTTCCGTATCGTCTGCTCAGAGGGTAGGTAAGGCGTGGGCTAAGTGGCGAGCGTAGGCGTTTGTTAACTGTATGTTTCATCATTTATAATTGGGCATTCACTACCTTGTTTATAATCTTGCTTAAGTTAAAAGACGTTTAAACGTCAGGAAATATATTATGTTTATTATTACTTGATGACCTATGGACACTGAAACGAACCACAGTGAACCTCATTAGAAGGCTGCAATGGAGAAGGCTATGCTTGGAGTTTCTCTAAGTAATCGAATCACAAATGAAGAGATCCGTAGGAGAACCAAGATGACCGGCATAGCCCGAAGAATGCCAAACTTAATTGGCAGTGGGCGCCACTTTGCTTGCAGAACAGATGGCCGATGGTGTCGAAAGATTCTGGAGCGGCGACCGCGTACTGATAGACTTAGTGTTGGAAGGCCCCCCACAAGGTGGACCGATGATCTGGTGAAGGCCGCAGCAATCCGCTGAACGTGAGAAGCACAGACCCGGTCGAAGTGGCGGTACTTTGAGAGGCCTATAACTTGAAGCAACGTTAATAAATAACGGGGTAAAAGTTTATGTAAAAGTGTGAAGGCAAGATTGGGTTTATCTTTAGCGGACATTATTATCTATGAAATATGGTGGAAATATAATGGGATATTTCTTTGAGGTTAACATCTAACAGGGTTTTGTCGTTGGTGTTGAAATAGACATAAGTAGTGTAACCTATATCTAAGTTTAGAGTGCCAACTACGACATCTAAAAAAAACCCTGTCCGATCCGTGAGGGTGTTGTCAGGTATCGTACTGAGAGACTATTTATGTGGTAATTTTCAAAAAAAAATTCGCCACATTTTTTTTTCAAGGGGAATTTTATCGTGTACATAGCGCGCGGGCGCCGTCATTTAACGCGTGTCTAGAAGTCGTAACTTATGACCCCTGTTGAAAATTTTCAACTTTTTTATGGATTTGGAAGAAATAGCAATAACTATTTATTTTTAATAACAATACTAAAAAGCTTTTTGGTAATGCTATTGCAGTACCTATGTGCCCCTTTTGGATCCAACAGATTTTTTTTACATATTGTATAATGATAATATAAATAAAGGTATGATTCCGAACCACGCTGCACGCAGCAGTGCTGCCGCGGCGTTGTTGGTCACGGCAGTTCTGCCTCAGCAGGTCAGCCGCGTCGCTATTGGGCCCCATACATTTTCTATAAGTTTATATGAGATTACATTCCGAGCACGGCAGCCATGTCGCAGCAGCACTGCTGCACGTCAGACTAGTAGTACGGCATTCATCACAGCGATGATAACACGTGAACGTTTACAAGAAAATTGGCAACAAAACAGCGAGACACCACGAACAGCAGGTGTTCGGAATCAGCGGCAGCGGCAGGCAGAACTGCCGCGCAGCACTGCTGCGTGCAGCGGGGTTCGAAATCATACCTTAAGAATATAAGTTGGGTATTAAAATCACCATCATCTACCTAGCCTTTTCCTATCTTGGGTCGGCTTCCAGTCAAACTGGATGCAGCTGAAATAAAACAAGCCACAAAATTGAAGGATCTAATGTTACTAACCAACGATAAAACATGTTTTCTCGGCTTCATAAAGGCTTGTGCAGAGCAGCGCGATATCGCGGGCCCTACGGTCGCGCTGTCTGTAGCGCCAGTTTGCACGAACCTTATTTCGGGAAAACGAAACCCCTTTATTAGCCAAGGTTGCTTTGTTATAGTTTATTAATAAGGTTTTCAATAAACTGTCTATCCTCACAACAGTACGAATCGCTGTAGAATACCAAAATAGAAAAAAAAATCTCGAAAAACCAAAACGTAAGTGTTATTTTCACACCTCTTCACTTATCTTCAATAATAAATAAACCTTTAAATTTTCATGATACATCTCCTCTTCTCGGCTTAGATGGATGCCGCTAAATTATACCCGAAATTAAACTCGCATTTTAAAATAAAGCGTAAGAATCGCTGAATCCTTTAACTTGCGCCTGAGTCGAGTAGTCAGCGTCACAGCGCAACGAGGCGGCGATGAGCAGCCTTGATTGTGGGCGAGCTACTTGCGCTAATTACTCGCCCGAGAACTGGGTTGATGTAACTACCTTACACCGCCTTACGTGAGTTACAGGTGTAAGGTATGTTAAGCTTTCTTTTGACTGTGATAGTGTGATGGTGCTGTTTGATGCGTGGTTCAGCGTTGATTACGAGCTAGCTACTTGCGCTAATTACTCGCCTGAGAACTGGGTAAATTAAAGGTAAAGTAGTTCATTTAGAAACCAGTACCATCCTAGGTAAAACTTGACAGATTTAAAAATGATTGTCTATGACAAGAAAATATAATAAGACGATAGATGTTAAAAGTAAAAAAAAAAAAATATAATAAAAGAAAAAGGTAATGATAAACAGAAAAATTATACAATGAGAAGAATTATAAGTCACGAAAAGCTATATTACATTTATATATATTATCTTATGTCGTATAGAATTGTACCCGTACATTGTTAATACACTGTATTACTAATTATAATATTCTAATAATAACGCGACCATCCCCAATACTTAAAACGTCCATATTTTTCCCATAAAAAAACTATGTATGAGTCCCATTTCTGTAATTATTTCACGCCCAGACATAAAACTGTTTAGCACTTTCCATGGAAAACTATCACCATGTTTACTGGAAACATTCCGTTAAATATATTGGGTTGGTAACACCCATAGAATTCTTTCTTATATCTATGGTAACACCGATAACGCAGCATTCAAAGTAATGAATAATTTCAAATTTTTTTTTATTTGCTAGACTAAAATGACATTTGGTGTCGAAATAAAAATAACCAAAGTATTCTAGTTACTCCAACAAGATCTACGTATTGTGTTAAACTGTATCAATATACGATTTTTTTTTTTTAACTTTAATTTTTTGGTTTTTAATCACGCACATTTGCTTTTTACAACTCACTTTAGACATTGGCAGAATAGTCGACATCGGCTTTGTTTGCTATTTAATAAAAAAATAATAGAATATAAATTCTATTAATTTTTTGAATATTATTTTTTTTATTAACTTTTTTTTTGAATTTTTAGATTCAGTGGTCCTTGGTGATAGTCACTCTGTAAAGGCTCGTGCAGACCAGCGCGATATCGCGGGCGCTACAAGGGTCGCGCTGCCTGTAGCGCCCGCGATATCGCGTTGGTCTGTCGTGCAGACCAACGCGCCTTAAATAGTTACAGAGTGAGTGTCACCAAGGACCACTGAATCATTTTCTGCAGGAGGACCTTCACTGTTGTCGTGTTGTCTCTGTGTTATTAGTTATAGTTTTTTTTTTTTTAATCTCGATCGCAGCTGCAAAAGCAAAAAAAAACTGGGTTTTGATACACAGGCATTTAGGATTTAGTCACTACAGTGAAAACCGTTTATAACGACGTTGAAGGGACCGTCGGACTACGGTTGTTATAGTCGATAATCGTTATAAGTATAACCAAAAACAATTTTATGTCAAAAGAAAAAAATGTTCAAAATTTCGTCGCAATAACCGGTGAGTACGTCGTTTTAAGCAATGTCGGTCCAAACGGTTTTGGCTGTATTTAGTTTTTAGTCACTATTGGTGATTATAAGCGTCATAGTGAATCAGATAAAAATCCAAACTTCGGGCAGCTACAGCAATATGGAAAAATATCACCTTGTCCATCGACGAGATCGGACCCTGACCACGCTCAGTAGATGCTTGTAATAGCTGCAGCCACTAGACCAGTAACGCAGTAAAGGTAAAAAAAGTTACTGGTTCTTAGATTTTCGTTAACCCGCATCCTATTTAAAAGCGATCGTCGCACGAATACTGACGCGATTGGTCGCGTGCAGATGTTAATTTTCGTTCGGAAAACCGGAAAGCGCCCTCTGTCGGCGCCACCACGCGTTTAGGTTAACCGAACAAAAAGCTCGAATGATCGTGTATTTGCGCGACAATCGCTTTTAAATAAAGAAAGATTATTTTTTCATTCTGTACAAATTAAACACGCATTAAAAAAAAAAACAGTGGCACTCCGCGAGTGCCGACAGAAGTGAAAACTTGAACCATTTTATTGTGCATTTAATAATGTATCGCGCGTTAATGTCTTTTTAATGGTCAAAAGCTGGTGTCGTAACAGTGTCGCGAAATCAATGGTTTAGTCCCATCTCAAAAATGCCCATCGCGCCTAAAGAAGTTTTCACTTCAAAATTACTTAGAATACACATTTACAAATTAACCAAACGCCTCGTATTTAAGATTCATAACTAATAAATTTTGTCTATTGCTTGATGTCAGGGCCAGAGACCAAAGACAATTTACAATTTGCTTTGTGTTGCGACATTAAGGGGGCGCCTTATGGTCCACTAGCGCCACTCCTTTAAAAATAATTTATCACGTGACTGAGAAGGAATTATGAATAACGGCTAGTAAGGACCCTCGGTAAGTGTGTCTAGAATTTTCTAATACCTTTTATAAAGTTTCATAATGAGACACGAAGCAACAAAATTTGTTCTAAAGAAAAGTGGCCACATTCCTCTAGATCGTATTTTGTTGCTTCGTGTCTCTATATGAAACTCGATAAAAGGTATTAGAAAATTCTAGACACACTTACCGAGGGCCCTTAGTAGCCGTTATTCATAATTCCTTCTCAGTCACGAGATAACATTTTTTTAAAGGAGTGGCGCTAGTGGACCATTGGGCGCCCTCTTAACAAATAAAAACAAACAGACAAAAAAATAACGCGATGAATGCGCGTGTATTTTTAATCACGGGATTACCGACTACGATGGGCGTTCTTATGGCAAATGTGTCCGATTGGTCCTCAATATGCTTATGCTGTATCTCTATGTCAAAAACCAGTCACCCATCTTCAGACTGACCTCGGCAAGAATCCATTTAACCATGGTTGTAAGCCATAACCCAAACAACACGATTAATTTTACCATATTTAATGCATTTGTCGGGATTGAGGTCAAACATTAAACGGTGCATCGCTCACAACTGAATCACTACGATTAAATTAGTGTTCATTAACGCGAAACTAATCCAAATCGGTTTTAATTGATATTTCCTGGTCACTTATTGTAAACGGTAATTACAGTTGTTTTCAGTGAAGCGTTAAGATTTGACATAAATTGGTTAATTGATTTGACAGTGTTGATACTTAATACAGTCATGCAACTTTTTTAGAGCACAAATGTAGGCGGTTACATAACATACTATCACGCATGTAATCCTCCAAGGCGTAGACAGAGGTGGTGTAATACCTACTCCCACATTTCGCCAATTATATTAAATCCTTTGAAATCATGGGCGACTCTAAAAACAACAATCAACTAGGCATAAATCTAGACTCGGGCAACAACAACAACAGCACCTGCAACTAAGAAAAATTCCTAATTCAAAACCTATCTATCACTGCCCGAGGATCACACACAGATATATTGGGCTCATTGGTTGATTCGCACGAATTTCCTCAAACGAATTGGGCGAATCGACACTTTTAAATAACTTTTTTTTTTCTTGAGGCGATTCACATGAAGTAAATTTATTTGTGGGCGAATCGAAAATTCCAGAAATACTTATTAAACAATTGGCACATTTTGATTTTTATGCAATAAACTTAAGAAAAAGTTCACTAACTTTACTGCATGAAATTTAGTTTAGTAGTTCAGCGAAATTAGTGTTTCTCTAACCACATTTCAAAACGTACAAAACATAGATAAAAATATGATTTCCGCACTATATCATAATAAACAATTGCCGTCCGGCCGTCACTTTCAACAGTCACTTGTGGTAATTGCATTCCGGACCGTAACTAGTGGTGCGCCACTTAAAAACCGGACTTCGGTTAAAAACCGTCCGGTTAAAAGTGATATTTGCGTTATATTTTACGCAGGGTAGGTGGCGACAGCTGGCGGTGACATGTTGTTTTAGATGGGATTTCAAGTTGATTAATTTTATGCTGAGTTTTTTCATTCGGAGTGGCCTATTTGGGTAGGGAGTTTGATTGCTGTGTGTGTTATTGTTTATGGATAAATATTAGGTTAGTTTATATATTTGTTAATTGCCGATTTGTATACATTACGGACCGTTATTGGTTAAACTTAAAAGTCTTGTATGTATCTTTACCAATAATGAAGCAAAGAACTTATAGCTTTGCATAGTAGATCCTCCCATATGGAAGTAGCTGTCACAGATAGAATTTGCTTACGAATCCATTTATATGCCTAGTTTGGCAATAAAAACTGGAACCAGAACTAAGCTATACGATTTGCTTTTCGTTTATAGGAACCGAGCATAAATGTGAATGTATTAGGTACTTCGGTATTAGTAATAGCAACTAGGACTAAAGCTAAAGATATTCTCATTTTAGCAACTGCTTAAAACATAATATACAATTTAATTCGGTAATAAATAAATTACTTTTTTACAGCTTCAACAGCATCCGATAAAATCTCGCAAAAAAATTAACCTACTTTAACAAAAAACCGATAATTACCCCACTAACCGTTAACCGCAACCGTAAACCTTTCGGTAAAAATTACCGGTCCTTAGAGCCTCTAATTGACCGGTACATAATACATACTAGTAATAGGTATGAACCGTAAATCTTTCACACCTGGACACTCGCGTGCTTTCAGAAATGGTCGGGTATCGTCGGGAGTACTCGGCAACTTCCCTCGAGATAAATCACTGAAGGGATGGTGCGAGAAGATTAAAAATCTTTCTTGTTTTACACGAGAAATGTAGGACCATAAAATAGGGAAATAAATCTATATGAATATAACAATGTAATATCGTTACGATGTAATCGATAACACTATTTGCTAGACCGAAATATTGACAGCACAAAATCTTGGGAACTACATCAACACTCCAATTGCGTACTTTTATATATTGGTCTAATGCGGATAAAAAACTGAGAATCGCGCAAAATCTATAAACCGTATTTTTCTGAAACCTTCACCACTTTAAAGCAAATTTAATTATTGATCTTTTAGTATACGAGTTTTTACCTTTATACAAAAAAAAAATAAAAAAAATACCTTTTGTTTTATGTATAATAAATTAATAATGCGTTTAATTTGGAACAGCGCTCCTTGATGGGCGAGTCCTATCCGCGAGTAGTACAGAATATGCAAGGTCACTGTCATATATCTCTGCGTCTTAATTCCTGAAATCAATCTATCATTATTGAAGTCAGAACTGTCACTTATTCAGTTGAATTATGTAAATCTCTTATAAATATATCGTATTAAAATAGATTCTGTACAAAACACAATACTGAACAACATCATTATCCTCTTAGATCATCAAAACACAGCTGCACTCTAATACATAATTACAGACTTGTCCCAAAATCAGCGCACGCGATCAATCAATTGTTTTACGATCACCAGTCTTTACTAGGGATTCGAAAAGTCGATACTTCGGTTACAATAATTATATTGTGTAACTATGTAGTCGATACTTTTCAATCGAAATTCGAATATCGGTTTTCTCTCTTGATACTTACTAATCATGATTCTGTTAAGTTTCTTGAGTAAGTTGACGTAGAAAAGTCGATTAGCTTGTTTGTCACTTATTTACTCAACTATAAAATCAATTTGTATGAAATAGGGCACTAAGCTATTACACGACTTCGAATGGGACATAAAATATTTTTTATCCTGAAAAATTGCTTAGTTGTAGAGGGAGAGCTATAAACTAAAAAGGTGAGCACGATCCTCGGCCAAATACATAGATTACTAAGTGCTAAAAAGCTAGGTATACATTTGTTACTATACTTACCTACCACCTATAATTTAGTGCATTATCGATACTTTTCATTCCCTACCATATCCCTAGTCATTACGAGTGGGGGTGACCGAATGACGTAACGAATAGCATCCACCGGTAATTAATCCCAAATCTGCGGAACCAACAAGTCTAAGGGTGAACGACCTCATTTAGGGTTCCTTACGAAGGGGACCGTTGATTGATTGTAAGAAGTTTCTACTCAATATTTGTCAAAATATTTTACGGTTCAAAAGCTTTGGTTTGAATCGTTTTATTATTTTTGTTGGGGTTAAAATTGTTTAAGTGGCATAGAATAAAAAGGGAAGGACAAGCAGATGTCAAAGCTAATGAAAGAATATTGGACGAAGTATCCTATAACGATTCTAAAGGATAATAACTCAAAAACATGTTGACGATTTCGAAGAAGTGGTCTTTTGTGGACGATCACAACAAGCTTTACAAAAGAAATATAGTGTTGCCTCTTACTAGATTTAACAGCAAGCACATACAAAACTGAATAGAGGCTAGATACGAAGAGCAGGTTCCTACAGATTTTGTTCCATTGTATGTACGTTTGTATCTAAACTTTAAAGATTTACACTGATATTTTTCTAATATAATTTGATAAACGCTTAAAATTATTAATATTAAATTTTTACTAGCTTCACTTATTAATAATGTAAACAATAATTTTTCATGCCAGTTTTAGCGAATTGTTTTAGAAACTGTAAGAAAGTCGATCATCTGTAATGTACTACAATTCTTGTAAATAAATTTCATTTGAAAGAAAATACGTTTATTTGTGGGAAACATTACGCAAAGCACAAAAAAGGACAAGATAACAACACATTTAATTTCATCGTCTTATTAAAAGCCTCTTCCGTCACAAGAGAGGTCATCCACACCATGTAAAATACTGGTATTCAGCTGCATCCGGTTAGACTGGAAGCCGACCCCAACATAGTTGTGAAGAGGCTAGGCAAATGATGACAGTTCACCCACATTCTACTACTATCGAAGAAACGCATATCTAAGCAGTACATACATACATATACTCACGCCTTCTTCCCATGGGGGTAGACAGAAACTACAGAACGCCATCTGCTACGATCCTTACATAATCCTTTTGCCTCGTTTACGTTGATACATCTGGTCATACACGCCCGCCGGTTGCGAGTACTACGCACCTGGCTTTTCTGAAGAATATCACCAATAAGGTCAGTAATATGTCCTTCTAGGGCGTCCCCGACCGGCCTTTCCCTTCACATCAGCCTTGTAAATACATTTTGTTAGTCGCCTTTCATTCATCCTATCAACATGCCCAAACCATCTCAGCATACCTTTTTCAATTTTTGCAAAAGCAGTTTGAAAACAAAATCCCGTGAAAACGATGACCACATCTATTTAACGGCCGCTTTTTATAGCGGCCGAGCACTGCATGCAGAAATAGTCCTTACGATTAGTTTCTTCGATAGTACCTACCTAGATCAAGTCCTAATTACAGTACTCCTAATTACAAATACGGTACTTGTATTAATTTTAATGATTGCGTTATCCCGATTATTCTCGACCCTCATTCAGAGGTTCTCATAAAATAAATTAAGGGCGCCCCAAAACAACTGAGTTCCTTTTGTTTCTTGTAACTAACAAAGGGTTGTATATGGTTTAATCGCACCAACACTTAGAAGGAAAATGGTCTTGATTTCGCGGCTGATAAAGGAGAAGAAAAAACCCACGAAACGATGAATGGCTTTGTAAATAGCCTCCAAGCAAAACCCACTTTGTCGCCTCTTATAGGTAAGTAAGTACCTGGGTGACCGAGCTCTGCTCTGGTGAAAATAGAGAACGCTCATTTAATAGAGGATAGTACACACTAATTCCATGTATAGTACAAACTAATTCCTTGCTGCCATGATAGTAGGTACTTAGTAATTCCATACTGCAATTATTCTAAGGTAGCCATCTTAATCTAAACTTTAGGCGACCGAGCTCTGCTTGCATGAAAATATAGAGAAAACAAATTTTCCCAGATATGCAATACTCAACTTTATTGCCTTCCATATGTATTACACAGATGGTATAACAAACTAAAAGATCAATATGGAGGGTCCATATTGATCTTTTAGTTTGTTATACCACACAGCAAAATTAGAAGAGAGGAAGAGGACTAAGTAGTAATTCAAGCAATTCAATATTATTATAAATTTTTTAGATGTGTTTAATTGGGTACCTAGCTAGATCGATTTTTTGGCCCCCGTAAACCCCTATATTGCAACTTTCATCGAAATCGTTAGAGCTGTTTTTGATAACGTTATTACGAAAACGTTATATATACAAATATTGTTCATTTTATAGTTTAGGCTGATATAAAATTTAAAACAATGATATGAAGTGGCATCTTCCTGCCTCTTCCAAGCTTAGTAGTAATGCATTGTTTGCGACGTCCATTTTCGGCAGTGTCTTTGATAATAAATTATTATATATTTATTTTTAGGGTTCCGTACCTCAAAAAGAAAAAAACGGAACCCTTATAGGATCACTCGTGTGTCTGTCTGTCTGTCACAGCCAATTTGCTTCGTATCTAATGAACCGATTAAGTTGAAATTTGGTACACTTATGTATTTCTGTGACCCAAACACGAACGTGTAACATAAATAAATGATTTTTTTTAATATGGGAGTCACTTTTGGGACGACGGCATGTGAAGCCAAGTCAGAGGCCAATGGGCGGCATAAAAAATCTGATACCAGGTTAGTCACTAACCACCCGGCAAAAGGAGAAGATTTCTAGCACAATGTTCTTCATAGTTTCCAGCCTTATAAACTGTGTACATCTTTGCTAATAAAACCATATTGGCAAACGCCCAGAAAGCAAGTTCTGACACCAAGTTATTGTGTTTCCATTGGGCACATACCAAGTCAACAGGAACTGAATTTGAAAAGCGGAAAAAGCGCTTTTGCGGTACAAGACTTATTGTTTACTAAATTTAGTACCAGTTCTATGGTTTGCATAGGTAACTTTTGTACTGGGAAATCACGGATAATCTTCTTCAGAATCAAACCTAGTTAGTAGTGACATCTAGTAGACTTGAGACTCTTTTGTACTGTCATTCCTGCTCATCCAATTTATTTTTCTAATTTATTTCGTTGCAGTGTTTAAAATAGGTACCTATACCTACATCATACATTAAATCATTTCCTTGGAATGTTTTGCAGTCTTGAAATAAAAGAAAAAAAATGCGTTTATTGGCACGATGGCAGGTAAAAATTAAAAAAAAAACTGGCCAAATACGTGTTTTACCACGCACAATGAAGGGTTCCATAGTTGGGTTGACTTTTGGGTCATTTAACATTGGGTCAAAGAAATACATAATTATATATACCAAATTTCAACTTAATCGGTCCATTAGATTCGGAGTAAATTGGTTGTGATAGACGGACAGACAGACACACGATTGATCCTATAAGGGTTCCGTTTTTTCCTTTTGAGGTACGGAACCCTAAAAATACACCTTAAGACTATAAAAATAGAAAACAATAATTACAATGCCAAAAGGGCCTCAGCTCAGCATAATATCAGATGACAACACAAGGTATACCACCGGACGCTGATTTTTCCGTGGGCCTTTTCTTGATTGTCACCACTATAGATTTTGGCTTACAGGAGTCGCTGTGGCTAACAATAGTGTGGCGTGGCACTTCAAATAGTCCCTGAAAATAATGATTTAAGCCTAACCCATTAAATCAAAACTTAGAATATCATCACATTCTCAAACAATACCGAAAACTAAGACTGAAGGCGTCACCTCCAAAAACTGAATAGATAAGACAATTAATTTCAGTAATTACACATAATGGTGTCATTCCAACTTACCCGACTTCGCGTGAAGGTGTAAAGGACGTTAATGAAGAAATTAATTATCTAACAATAGGTACTATTCATTACCTTACGTTTATCAGATCCTGATTTCAGAAAGGAAAGTTTCTAACAATGAGTTGGAATGGCGATGGCAGGGCGGATTTATGGCAGGACCGCACAAAGGGACTGAAGGTCGGGAATTAAATGGAGAGGAGGAATTGTGAGAAAAACTATTTTCGTGAAGGTATGATTGTGAGGGGAGAGGGGAATGGTGTAGATGTTCCTGATATATTTGTACCTGCTCAAGTATAAACGTTGCTGGGTTTCGATTTAATAGGGACTGAAATTACAGATTTTCACGATTTGGACAGTTTGCCAACCTTATAAAATATATTGTCATAATTATACTTAAATATATACCTAAGTTTCGGCATATGCTAGAACCAAAAATTAAAAGACATGTGACGTCTACCAACCCGCACTGGGCTCGCGTGGTGGATTACGGTCCACTCCCTCTCACTGAGAGGAGACCTGTGTCCCAGCAGTGGGAACATTATAGGCTGATTATGATTACAGATATATACCAAAGTACTTATATACATGCGACTTAAACATAACGGGTGAAATGTGGGTGTACTCTATAGGTATATACACCTCTGCCCATACCCTCAAGGAAACAAGGCGTGATGTTATACCTAAGTCACGCAGAAAACCGGCTTATTTAAAAAAAAAAAGTTTTTTTATCTAATTTCTATTGCAGAAAAAACAAAGAATTATGAGTATTTAAATAATAGGTTCAAAAATGTGCATTTGGAAAGACCAATGCCCAGCAGTGGACCGCTATTCATTATGCTGATGATGAACAATTCTAGCTCAGCCTAAGTAAAGTCATAGATGCATACAGACGGTTCACTCCGCAAAATCATTTAAATGAAAAGCGACTCTTGCTACGACACAATAAAGTGCAATTCAGGTCGCACAGCGCTAATTACCTACAGTTATATTGACCTAGAAGTTGCCTCTCATTCTATCGCGTAACTCTTATATCTTCTGACTACGTTACACTCACTGAATTGACCCGACAAGACGGGCCCGCCGCGTACTTGTAGCTTCATACCTAAAATGTGGAGTGAACTCTCTGTATTCATCGGTTGTAAAGTGGAATTAATCTAAACTCAGCGAAACTCTCCCCAAACTAAACTAATTTATTATAAGTAATTCCCCTTTCTATAGTACATTATCAACTAAACACCACCTAACAATGCTGGAGACCGATCTCTCTGCTTATCCGTCACCGAACGGCGTTAACATACAATGGAGGAGCAACAATGTAGCTATTTCCAATAATGTACAGTCGCACGAACAAGTGTCGTATTTGGAAGATAAATGGGGGGTATTTTGATTTTTATGTTGATGTTTTTCAATTGATTTTTTCAATGTAACATTTTAAATATTTGGGCATTTATTTGTATAAAAGTTTTGAAACAAAAAACAAAAAATTTGAAACAACTAATATTTATTTATGACTGTTAGGAACCTTCTCCGGCGCGCACACAACAACTTACCAAAGTTTAATCACAATCGGTCGAGCCATTTTCGAGTTTTTGCGAGACTAACGCACGGCAATTAATTTTTATTTTTATTTTTATTCGTAAAAACTAGTACAGATTTTTTTGTTTACTTGTTTTAGGTAAATTAGAATATAATCTAATGTGTTTTTTGGCATATCTATTAGTAATTTAGCATGTGGTCGTGCACGAACAGCACGTGATTCAGCAACAGGTTTTCAATACGACTTTTTAGCATAGCAAATAATTTATGAACACTTAATTTTCAATTTAATCTACACAACAGAACATAAAAGAATTTTAATTAAAGTCATTAATTTTAACTCCAATTAAATTTTACGCCCACTCTCAAAGAGAAGAGGCCTGTGTCCCAGCAGTGGGAAAATTATAGGCTGATTATGCACCAGTAAAACTCATTTCAATAAAACAATGCGCATCAAGTTCCCTTCTATGAACTCTGTAAGTATACTCGACTTAATCGCTACACTAATATATCTTATATCTGGTGTTGACTGTACAAGTATCCATGACAAAGCTTAAAGGGTCGTTAAACTCAGCTTAAATATCTGACACACCATCGTTAAGTTTGTCGAGCGATATCGGGTACCTAGTGTCGGGATTGGTAATAAAATGTATCATGTGTATGATATGTGGTGTTAAGTTTTAAGTCTTCTGCGTAAGGATGTATGTCAACGCTGTTACAAACACCCATAGTTTCCAAATTATTCAAAGAATGCAACAGTTTTTTTTTTTTTAGAAAAAAAAAAGATGCTCGCTAAATTGACTCAATTAGTAATAGAGTTCATTTAATAGAGTTTGACATTTTGTCTGTTTAAAAATATATTTCACATTACCACTGCATTTCTCCCTAAAATTCTTATCCTCTCGATCCCTCTTAAATGATAACATGCTTTACGTGTTTTCATATGATTTATTATAATTAATAATACATTTTTTTTTACTGACAAAAAGGATAAAATATTATTTCAGCAACGAATCTACAATTCCTCAAAAATAACAGAGTCCATTATTTCTCCACGGCACATTCAAAGTTGAAAGGGAGGACGGCTGCACTTCGCCAAGACCGAGCAAAAAACACGACAACAATAAAAAAGAACAAATGAAAACCAAGAAAACTATTTTAATGTACTTATAGTATTTTGGTATAATGTAGGACAAATTTTTATGTGTATATTAACAACCCTTGTTCCGTACATGATCTGACCAAGTTAATGTCTGGACTTTAAAAGAGACCTCAGAGTTTGTTTCGGTCTTTCTTTTCAGAGTAGTCGCTTAGGAAACATCGACCACATTTGATTTTAAAATATTATTGATACTTTTGACATGAAAAGGTGTTTTTTACAACAAATTAACAGAAATAAAATATAATTTATCATTTACCCGCACGGAATCCGTCATCGAACTAATCCGCCAGCAAGCTAGCGCCGCCTACCGCCGTATACCCGAATTACACAAGCCGGTTTAACAGTAGTAAATCAGTGCGGTTACCGCGGTGCTCCTGCCATCACTCTTGGTTAAACTCCCAAGGTTTACGGGATATGATAGATGGTGTGACGCTTAAAACCATGCTGAGATGAGAACTGGTCGTTGTTAAGTTTACTAGGCTTTGGGGTTAGGACATAGTTTGTCATGTCGATGTCATTTGTTTTGAAAATATGACCTATGTGTCCCTCGTCGTCCGACAGTATACAATATGTAAAAAAAATATTAAAACCCTTTCTGATCCGAAAGGGGCACATAGGTACTGCAATAACATTCCCTAAAATTATTATTTTTTTCATTAATATTGAAAATAAAAAAAGTTATTGCTATTTCAAAATTACCACAAATCCATTAAGAAATTTTCAACAGGGTCATAATTTATGACTCGCAGATACCCGCTAAACGCGGGCCGGCCGCGTCCCAATGTCATAACATATCCCGGAAAAATACCCCACGGAAAAAAATACGCGATTATTATTTTTTTCCTGAAAATTACCACATAAATAGTATCTAAGGCACAATAATGCATGTTTGTATTTTGAAAAAATTTTCACTATGCAAAATGTTAAATTTTTCAATACTTAAAAAAATACGTCCTGATCTGTACAAATGGAGCCCATGAGGCGAATAAGCATAAAATCCGTACGCCATAATCAAAACGGTTAAAATTCAAAATAATAATGTATGCAGGTAATCATGATGGATAGTTACATCTAAAAGTGTTACGGTTTGAATAACACTATGGTCAATGATCTTATAAACCAATCTAATCTATCATCGTAGTTCAAAAACGTGTAGGAGACAAAACAATATATATTATCTGTGGTCTTTCAAAAACAATTGACAAATAAGATGAATTGTCACGTTCCAAGACTGGATTTTAATATGGTGACGAAAAAAGTATTTGTAATTTGAATTTGAAATATGTCGGAAACTATCCCACGGAAGCGCACTACCGGGATGAACCCTATGTGTTAATCCAGCTTATAAACTATCTGTGTGCCAAATTTCATCCAAATCCGATTAGTCGTTTTTGCGCTAATCCGGAACATACATCCAAACATACGGACAAAAAAACTTCTTTACTATTTTATTATATACTAGCTTCTGCCAACGGCTTCGCCCACGTGATATCTTTATAAATTATAGCCTATGTTACTCAGTGATAATATAGCATTCTACTGGTGAAAGAATTATTAAAATCGGTCCAATAGTTTTGAGTTTATTCGTTACAAACAAACATACAAAAAATAAAATCTTTTCTCTTTATAATATTAGTTTAGATATTCTAAACTAAATTCTAAATACTTAGACTATGTATGGAGATAGTCAAGTTTTCAATTGGTATAATCAGGTAGCAATAAAATTTGATAATTTAGGCTGCAACAGCTTAGCCAGAGGAGGAACCAGTTGATGACCTAAAAACAAATAGAATTATTAATGTAATGATCAAAGAACTTGGCTCACTATTTTCAAACACACATTTGTAGACTATCTACATAATCCTATCCTATACCATTAAATGAGTAATATTTGTATATTTATATATATTTGTAATCATGCTCTCGAAAACAGCTCTAACGATTTAGATGAAAGTTGTAATATAGGGGTTAACGGGAGCGAAAAATCGATCTAGTCTCTTAGCTGGAAAATTCGTTTTCTCCGTATTTTCACCCGAGCAGAGCTCGGTCGCCCAAAGTTTAGAACAAATGGCTACCTATACAATAGTATAGGATAGTTCATACTAATTCCATGCTGCCATGTCATAATCCTAAGGCTCTGCTCGGATGAAAATAGAGAATGCTCAGTTAATAAACTGAGCATTCTCTATTTTCATCCGAGCAGAGCTCGGTCACCCAGGTACGTTCTTTCAAACAGCAAATGAAAATAAAAAACAAAGCCCATACCTTTTCCTATGTAATTTAATAATAAACCCAGCATTCTCTAGCCAATAATAATTTGCATAAAAATGGTGCGCTACCCTTTAGGACACGCATGGCATAACACAATCGTCTAAGGGCGGGGGAGGTGGGGCAGGAATTTCCCGCTCTATTTCGCCTGGACATCGAACCGGCACTACAGAAGGGTTAGAACAGGTCGCGTGTAAAATGTCCCGGACATACCCTTCCGAGTTATTTTTGGCGTTTTTCTGCGCGCAAATTCCTGTTAGGAGTAAATAAGGACTATGATCGACCTAAAAAATTGAAGTCACTGATTTTGAATGGTTTGGTGGAGGTCTTCAAAGTGTTGGTAATTAGGTTGCTGGGGAGATAATTAGAAATAGAACTAATTAGACAATTTTAGGCTTAGGTAAGTAGAAATGTGTGAAAATTCTCGAAAGACTGACCTGTGCAACCAAGTTAGACTGGAATTCAGACTTTCGGGGTTCTAACTGCACTAAACGACGTGTTTTCCATTTTTTTTGGGAAACCTATGACGTCAATTTTTGGTCAAGCAACATGTGGTAACATGGCCACCCATCCAAAAATAGCCAAAAATGTATGACACTGACATGCTTACCGAAAGCTACCGAAAAGCTTAGGTAAGCTTATGTTAACCCTGTTGAGGGCCGGATTCCAGCAAAGTGGAGATGTGCGGAGATGTCCGAAGCGAAGACGAGAAGAGATGTTTTTCAATTATGGTGTATCCACTGAAACTGTGCGGACTGGCTAGACTGGAGCGGAGATGTGTGCTAGCTAGAGCGGAGATGTGTGCTGGCTAGAACGGAACTGACCTGCGTGCGGCGACCGTTGGATGTTAATGAAGTTACGGTGCCGCTCACTGTACGCCGCTAAAATCTCTTCTCATCTCCGCTTTGTACCGCCGCCCAGCTCAATCTCGGCGAGGCACAGCTTACATCTCCGCTTCGATCGCACCATACAAATATGATACATCTCCGCTCAGTGGTATCCACTAAAGCTGAGTGGAGACGAGTTGTGAATAATGAAATTCTATTAGGTGTTTAAAACACATCTTCTCTCCTCTCGTCTCGTCTCCGCTTTAGTGGAGTCTGGGTGTAAAGTCGTTGTAGAAATGCGAAGCGCTTTGAAAGTGGTTGCCACTTGTCTAGACCCTCAACAGAAGTTTATATCCCCCCTCCGAGCCCACTACAAAACAAAAGCAGTATTAAATAAGATAAATAAACATTCACAATAAACTTGAATCATAATTCCGGCCAGATAGGCTGCTCGTTCTCCCTCCCGGCTGTAGGATCCGAGTTAAGCCGATGGCTGCCTCAATTTGGCTAAAAGCTAAAACATCAAAATACACAATTCATAGATATATGAATGAAATAGAGAGTACTGGATGAGGTTGGTTTTTATTGGGAGGCTGGATATCTAGTGTCGGACGGATATGATTTGTTCAGTGGGTCAGGTAACAGCCAAACATATACATGTTTATTCAAACTCAAAGTATTTGTTTTAAATAAATCAATTACAGGTACTTTTGAATTGTCAAGGGGTCGGTCAGTCAGAAAGATGAAGCTAGTTGCCCATTCCAAAGCGTAGTAGGACCTATGGAGAAGAACGGTCGAGAAACTCCATGGACACTGCTCTGGGTCCCGTAGTTTACTTATTATGATAGATAATACCTCATTTACCTACCAAAACAGAGTTTTTTTCCAAGAAATCCCATTTTTATACTTAGACCACTGGTTAAATGCCATACAATTATCATCACCCTCCTAAACTTATCATTTATTTATTTGTGTCCACCGCTACATGTCTTCATCAATTTATCTTTATCTGCCGTCATCTCAGTATTCACCCCCTTTCTATCGATTCTTTGGTCTTTCCCCAATCTCAGAGCCATCCACATTTGCATACAAAACTTTTTTCGTAACTTGTTTCTGATCCCGCACTCTTCACTTAATTCAACATCCTTTAATTACATCACATTTTTCTTTTAGCAGAGCAGTGGTAGCTTAGTGGTACCGGCTGCGACTAACGAGTTTGTACGTCGTAGGTTCGAACCCAGACAGGCGCTTTACTTAGTGTAAATTATTTTATCACCACTGCTCACCAAACGGTGAAGGAAAACATCGTGAAGAAACCGGCATGTCCTAGAACCGAAAATTTGAAGACATGTGACATCTACCAACCCGCACTCCCTCTCACTGAGAGGAGGCCTGTTTCCCAGTAGTGGGAACATTGCTGATTATGTATGTATATTATCTGTACCACTTCTAGTACGACAGTGTTCTATGTAGAACACAGTTTCAAACTAATTGAAGTATGGCGTTTGTGAACTAGTCGGCATAATGAGTTACGCCATCTTAGCATGAATTTATAATACATTCCTTACTTATGCGTAGGTACAGTACGCAGCCGAAAATATAGCAGTTCGAGAGATCAGACCTTAAGAAAGTGCTAAGGAATTGTGTAAAAGTGCAAATAGAAAGAAAGAAAAATAGGTTTATTTGTCACAGAGACACGTGCATACATAAAAGACAAGAGTTAACGAAAACAACAAAAAGTACATAATAAATCACGAGCGTAAAACAGAAATTAGTCGGCAGCTGCACGACATGACTGTGACAAGAAGGCTTCCACTCAGCATGATACTGTGCTATGGGGAACCTACAGCACAGCGCTGATTTTCAGTGGTCACCCGAAAAAAAAAAAAAAATTGATTCTTAGTTATAACATAATCTATCATTTAAAAAGTGGGGTGGTGTCGTGGGATACCCGGTTGGAACCAAGTTATTTTTACTGTATATTATGTACCATCGCATATCTAACCACTTTGAAAACAGAATCCCGTGAACCCGACCCTATTTTTTCGTAGGTAAGCGTTACTTTAGCGGCCGAGCGCTGCAAGCAAGAATAGTCCTTACAGAGTACAGATATGCGTTTCTTCGAAAGTACTTATAAATACAGAGCCATCTAGGAGGTATCCTTCAGCACTACTACACACCAATCGTACCAAATGTGGTGGTTTTGACCTCACAATATATCAGTCATGTCCTTAAACCAAAATCGATGATATGTGACACGGCACTGGGCCTGCGTGGTGGATTACGGCCCACTCCTAACAGGTCCTTACTTTTATTATTTTATTAATCTTTTATATAGATTCTTTTCTTTTAGATTTTGTGAATGTGAGAACGTTGTAGGCTGTAGACTTGTGGACCATTTTCTATTTTGCTAAGTACCTGGTACTTGTTGATAGGCCTACACTGTCCTCTCATACCTATTAGCACTGTAATTTGAAACTATTGTAAAAACCATTTACTTATTTTGAAAAGAGTAATCGTGGAGTTTCTTGCCGGCTCTTCTCCATAGGAAGCGACCAGTTGGAACCGTGCACCTAGCTTCTGACGTTTCATAAGTGCCCTTGTAGGTTTATGTGAAATATTTTGAATTTGAATATTTTGAACAAAGAGAAAGTTCCCACTACTGGGAATGTTGATTATGCTTATTACCATCATCATCTGCGTCGCCTTTTTTTTCAACTATGCTGGAGTCGGCTTCCAGTCTAATCGGATGCAGCTGAATACCTGTATTTTACATGGAGCGACTGCCTATCTGACCTCCACAACCCAGTTACTGGATAATACGATATCCCTTAGACTGAGACGGGTTGTCAGATTTTCGGGTTTCCGACTGATCGAGCTGATTATGCTTATATACCGGTGATAATATGGAAACCCATTTACAACAGCAGACGTTTAAATGCATATTAACAAAATAATTTATCTCCATGACGTAAAACCGAGCTAAACGAAATAACACCGCATTATTTAATTAGTACGAAACACGTTTGCACTAAAACCGACTCGAAACCAACGAAATAATTACTACAACACTAAACCTAAGAACCGCTTATTTCAGTCATAAATAAAGAAATTCACGTGAACGACGCCATATTGAGCCAAACTAAAACAAACGACCAATAAATATTACCGAAAGAATTACCAGAATAACTATCTCATAATAGTTTCTATTAATAACAGAAAATTCAAGATGGCGGAAAATTCTTTATTTATTGCTTACCAGCCTTCATTATCGTACATGTTTTGTTTTGACGTCATGCTAGTGTTGCGACAGTTTTGTTATTTAGTTTAGTCGAATTTTGTTAGACTAAAAAGAATGACTGACTGAATGAGTGACTGCCTCGTCGCTCTAGTCGTCGAAATCGTTACAGCTCAGCATAAGGTATTGGGTTCGATTCTCCGGTCGAGCAAAGTGTTATTGGGTTTTCAAGTGAAAACTTCTTTAGGCGCGTTGGGCATTTTTGAGATGGGACTAAACCATTGATTTCGCGACACTGTTACGACACCAGCTTTTGACCATTAAAAAGAAAAAATTGTTCAAGTTTTCACTTCTGTCGGCACTCCCGGAGAGCCACTGTTTTTTTTCTTTCCTTCTGGAATTTCTCAGTAGCTGCCTGGAGTCTGGATTTTTGCTCGGTTGATGGCTTAATAGCCAGCCGTTACATTACTGGCGAAATGTGGATGTACTATACGTACTCCTCTGCCCAATCTTTCAGGAAATATAGGTTATGTTATAAAAAGAAAGGACATGATTAAAAAATACTGAAATGTAAAAAGTATTCGACAATTATGACAATGAATTGTGACCATTCTTATTTTTCCGCATAGTACACGTTTTCTGGTCTTCATTCATTATACGGTCATTTATAGTACGGTCTAATAGACAGAGCTCTTAACTTGTTTGTTAGTAAACATAAACTAAACACCAATGCAGAACATCTTAGCCAAATTAATGTTGCGAGGGACCAACCCCATCAAATATACATAAAACTACCCTGTATCTTAACAATCCGGAACTCAAGTACCCACATGTCAGGAGTTTTAGTTTTCGACATTTTGTCACTATCACAACCCTACATTGTCCGAAACTTGGCAGAACTTGGTCTACAGCAGCAACTTGGTCATCCCTACTGTTGCCATCCCTTTCTTACATACAGGTGTTATAATCTGTTGTCTCTCTCATCCTTTTTGTAATTAATAATGTATGAAAGCCGTAGACGCTATGCATCATAATGATGTACGGCCAGCTCTTAGCCCTTTGTAGCGTTGACAAAAAAAGTTGAATTTAATTAATAGTAGTTGATTTATCGTGTCTAGGTGAACTTAAAGTGGTTCTCTTAAGATGTCATATTATTTATTATAAGGTACATCTTCATACTGTTATTAAGTTGCAGTTTAAAAAGCTGCTTTATTGATACATGCGCAAAGACACGTCTTGTGGCTTTATTTATAAGAAATTGACATGTTTAAATGCTCCATAAATCATTGCTGTCATTGTCTTTTTGCTTTTAATAAAGCGAGACGGCGATACTATTAAAGCGAATTAATTTTCTGTATAGAGGCTGTAACTAAAGGGTTATTGTCAAGACATTATTTTCAATGTGAATAAATTAGTGTGGTAACAATACTTGTTATTATAATATGTAAGTACCTAATTAATTTGTGTCGTTTTGAATTTATAAATATGCATAGACACGACATGCACGTGTTGTTTAAAATATAGGCCAATTTTGTGAATGTAGAAAACACAAGTCGACTTCATTCATGCTGACAACGATCCTATGCGTTTTAAAATGGTTTTGATTTATACATCTTTTTTTTTTTCTCCCCTCTTATTTTTTCCTTCCGTTTTTTTTTTCAATTATAAATGTATGAATATGAAAAATATGTTTCGTACTTCAGTCTTCGTTTTATTATAATGTGGAAGGTTTTAGGAAATCATTAATATGGATTAGCCAGAGACAATTTATAACGACGTGGATGTTCTGTGACATATTAGCGAGTGCTTTTTAATTAAAATAAACTTGGAATGAGTAATTGTTTGCTTGGGACTAGGTTTTTGCGGTACAAAGCAAATAAATAATTTGATTTGATTTGATTACGTAATCAAATAAAATCAAATTATTTATTTACTTAATACAGGTAGGTATAAACAGATGTTACAAATAATATAAAGTACTCTGTATCATTACCTGTTATGGTGTGCCAATATTTACATTATTATATTGTTATTAAACTCAAAAAAAATAAATAAAAAAAAACAGAAATAAAACAGAAAAGAAAGGTTTAAAAATAAAAATTGTCAGATGAATATAAACTACATTTCATAGACTTAAAAATCAAATAAATTAAATAAAAATATTGATCCGAATTCAAATAAAATAAAATTATACATATGTCAAATGAAATTATTATAGAATGTCACACTATTTGTGTTGTCATATTATTAAATGTCAATAAATTACTCTTAATTTTATATCTTATTCTTAATCTTATTATCTATCTATATCTTTATTATGTAAGTACTCCTTGACATTATAATAACATTTATTTACTTAGGAATTTGTGCGTACTTACTTTTCTAATGTGATGTAGTGAGTTTGTACATGTCCTACGGGGTAATAGCGTTACACACTAACTACTGCAATGTCTTTCATTTCGATAAATTCGACAACATAATGAACGTCGAATTGTCAAAAAAAAAAATGCGTTATTGACGTTGTCGAATTATCCACGTTTTTTTATTTAAAAAAGCTAGTAGACTACCATTTTTTTTGCGAATTTATAACATAAACCTTTCATAGGCTTAATTTACTATGTCAATCAAACAAAATAAATAATATTTAACAATTATTTCCACGTTATAAATACAGCCTTCTTTTGATTAGAGATTTTGCAAAAAAAAAAACTTAATTAATCTGAATTCTCGATTATGTTTTTCTGCTGGCTCTACATAAGTACCTACGTGAAAGAGTTTTTATTTATTTATTCATTTAGCTGTCTCACATTTTATATAATACACATATATACGAAAGCTCACTCTAAGTGGTTTCAACGTAAGAATTAGGTGGCATCTCTAAAAGTAATTTAGATCTAGAGCTGTCTTGTCAAAATAGTTACTTTCATTTATGCTGTAATAACTTATCTAATTTATTTTTATTTAACTATTTATGTACACACAGTAAAATTGATAGATACGATCATTATTATATGAGTACAAAGGTAGTTAATTGATTCAGGCGTGACCTTGCGGAAATCCATTATAAAATACAATTTACGTGGATGTATTTAGTTACCCGTTCCGCTTAGCTAAAAAGAAAGAAATAGACACGTGTTTCACCTCTAAACGAGGCATCCTCAGGATGACGATGGACTTGTCGCGAACCCGAACATGGTGAGTTGCCACACCGAGCGCTGAGCGGGTACAAAGGTACTATCGAAGAAACGCATTTCTATACACCGTAAGGATTATTTCTGCTTGCAGCGCTCGGCCGCTATAAAAAGCGGCCATTAATGTGGCTATCGCGTTCACAGGATTTTGTTTTCAAATTGCTTAGTTATGCGTTTCTTCGATAGTACTGCTTATTTTTTAAGAAATTTCTTCCAGCAGATCTGAGAGGTGAAATGAGAAAGAAATGTAGACAATGTTTTGATATTTTAATAAAGCAATTAGGTACTACTTATTTACATATCCTCGCACTGAAATGCCATACAGCAATTATACCTATCTCTAACATCAAGATATGGAATATTTTGCGTTTTCTCAAAATACGTTTAAACATAACATAACATTCTATCACACCTATCATCCTAGAAGGGGTAAGCAGAGGTGTACCTATAGTACACCCACACTTCGCCAGTTATGCTTAAGTCCCATGTAATAGGGGACGAGCCTATTGCCATCAACCGGGCACAAATCTAGACTCCGGGCTGCTACTGAGAAATTCTACGTGGAAAAACCCAATAACACTTGGCGCGACCCGGGAATCGAACCCAGGACCTCATGCTCAGAAGTCGCGCTTGCGACAACTTGACCAACGAGGTAGTGCGTTGAAATAGATATTATTTTTGTTTAACAGTGTAACACCATGTATTAATAATATTTTTCTTTTACTTGCAGGTAAGACATGATACCACCGTTTTTAACAGAAAAAGGACCATAGATAAGTGTGACAAAAAACTTGAAAAGCAAACGTAAAGTATAACTATTTTCTTAATATCCCTTGGCAAACTTCGTGTTTCGTCAGTCGTCGGATTTCTATCAGTTGCCCTTTGCACTTGGTGCAGACTGGACGCTCTCAATCGACTTGGAAGTATATAGAGTTGTTAATACTCTTTTAACTTAATGTAATTTATCTATATAATAGGAGAAAAACTGCTAAAGTCGCAGGCACGAAAATGGTTTTTCAGCTCTATATAGTTCCCATGGAAATCAAAACAAAACAACAATAAAGTACTTAGCTCTGAATTCAAATTATTATACACGATAAATCTAATAATGCAATTAGCATTCGTTTGTATTCGTAAATGCGATGATTCCCGAGGGACATTAAGTAAATAGTCAGAGTGTAAGTACTTGCCTAACCATTTAGAATTTTCGATCCATTTCAATTTCTCACAGAGTAAACTTTGAAAGTGATTCCAAAGTCCATGATTGGAGCATTATTATTTCCTCTTCCCAAAATTATCATGGAAGCATAACTCTTCAACATTTTACAGTTACATCCTTCTACATCATCTCCATCATACTTAAACGCCCACCCATCCAATTCTTGGCCTTACATTACTCAACAGCAACCACAACAATCTACTATGACATAACTAAACCATTCCTCTGGTCACCTCAACTTGGTCACACAACTTTTAACTGTAATCCTCTAACAACAGAGTACAAATTCAATTGCCTCAACACTCAAAACCACCATAGAAATTACACCAGTCGATTTTAAACCGTATGTTTCATTTAGTAGAGTACAAATTCAATTGTCAGCTCTTCAATATTATCACAGAGTAGATAAATCTGGTATTCAAATTCGATAGACCATACGTTATCCAGTACGGTTACATGAGAATCGTTTTAACTATGGCACGGCTCGGTTTCGATAGATTATGGAATATTTATTTCGAATTTTCGATAGTTAATGTGCTGAGTAGGGTTGCCAACCATATTGTTAATTTTACTGTTTTATTACTGTTTTTCACTCAAAAATACTTTTTATTAATAAAGTATATGAATATACTGTTTTCACTGATATCCAGAGCTATGGGTACATAAATAAAAAGGAACTCGGTAGCAAAAATGTAAATACAAAACCAAAGACACCGACATACAAAATTAAAGTTACCTATTTTTCACTCTGTAGTGTTTTGCAAGACGGCTGTTGAATTTTTTTTAATTTTTTTTTTCCACTTTGACCATAATATACTTTATTTCTTGTACAAAAGGTTGGCAACCCTAGTGCCCAGAGGATGTAAATGTGGCATACATGGGTGTAGCATGCTGTTGTAATGATGAGCTTGATGCAGCTTGCTGATGTTGTTTTTAGTGGTAAGGGCTGCGGGTTTTGCTGCTGAGGGTGAGGAATTAGGTTCGATTCTTAGGTCTGGTAAAATGTTGTTGGGTTTTTGTGTTCAACAATTTTCAGTTGAAGACAATTTAAAAATATTGTATCTTGTAACACAAACTTTTGTCACAAAATGTGCTAGTAAAAAAATCTAGCTTTACCTAGTAGTGTGTTTTTCTTAGAATTTTTTTTTTAACCAGAATTCTTTAAAAATATTTAAGTAATTTCTCTTAAATCTATAGAAATGATTAATAATTATTAGTTTTGTTTATCATTGACCGTCGGACTGCCAAGTCATAGGCCTCTACTTCGAACCCAAGGTACAAAGACTTTTCTTGACTTTTCGTATACAAGTGCGTATTGTATAATTATCACTTGCTTCAAAAACGATGAAGGAAAACATCGTGAGGAAACCGTCGTACCTGAGAGATATTTCTGAACGGCTTGTAAAGCCAAGAGGCGGCATAAAAACTCCTGTTAGAGTTTTTATGTCCCTCTTGGTTCAGATTACTTAGTCATAGAAAGAAGATCCATTGATGGCATAGATGTGATTAGAATGATCATTAGTAAGAATTTTATTAGGCACAACAAAAACAAAAAAACCTATCTATTACCTAAAAAAATGTCCAAAAAAACCGTTAAGAGGGCTCATCCTAAAAGTTAATAATGTCGCAAATAGCTGTCAAATATTTACCTGTTTTAATTAATTTGGCAATATTACTGTATGGAATTAAGAAATGTGGCTAACTAATGAACTACAATATTGATTACTAGCCAACGTCACGCGGTTTCACCCGCGTAGTTCCCGTTCCCGTGGGACTACGGGGATAAAATATAGCCTATGTTACTCGCTGATAATGTAGCTATCCATTGCTGAAAGAATTTTTCAAATCGGTCCAGTAATTTTTAAGTTTATTCGTTACATAGAAAAATAAAAATCTTTCCTCTTTATAATATTAGTATAGAAGTATAGATGAAATGCAATAATTAATATCTTAACACCGAATATTTAGTTTTAGATGTAATAAAAGTATTTGGGAACTTTCCAAATACCTTTTTACACCTAAAACGGTTACAACATCAAATTCAGTGTTATAATTGCAATTCATTATTAATATTCTAGTTCGCTAGTTAGCCAAATTTCTTATTTCCATACAGTAATATTGCCAAATTAATCAAAACAGCGAATTTGACATCTATTTGCGACGTTGCCAACTTTCAGAATAAACGCTCTTAAAGAAAATCTTTATAACATGACAACATCCAACCGAGCGCACGTCGTCACTCAACATTTTTTGTTTCCTATACAACATCAGTTTTCAGCGGTTTCAGGCCGAAGCGTGAATCCGGCCTGTCAGGCGCGTCTGAAAACTTCCTACCTACAAATTATTTCAGGCCCCAATTGTTTGCGAAGCCCCTACCATGTGTCACGGGCTTATTTATGGCTTTATTATAAGAGGAAAGTTGAGTATTTTTGGGAAAGGTAAATCCTAATTTCTGTTTGTTTTTGGCAAGCTATACCTACACAATCCAACTTCAGTAAAATGTCTAATTCTAGATGACTGATAGTAAAATTACTCTAATTTTACCATCACAAAAAACTTTGCGTTTTACGACTTGCGTATGAAATGCACAAAAGAAAAAAACCCTCCAGTGCAGTCTGTTGAAATACGGAACCATGTCGCCATTTAGATTAAATAGTAATTATTAACCCTTTTTGTATTTGCTCTATAAGAAAGAAAGAATAACAAGTAAAAAAGAGAAACAGAAGAACAAAAAAGGCTAACAAGAGTAGGAACAGTAATAACTAATGCAACACAATACTTAAGTTTATTGCAAAGTTAACCCCTAGGTATGCTTTCTATATTTTTTTCATCTTTTCGTAAGTATTTCATTTCAAACATCTTAGTAGGGGCTAAAACTTCAGCTCGCATCTCTATGTATTTTAAAGGCTTCAGCAAAGAGGACAACAAGCTGTAGTGTTGAACTTGTCACGAACATTTGGTTTACAACTGACTGTTCACATAACGTGCAATAGTACGGTCATTTGCACAGTTTATATTCAAAGGAAATCTGTGAGAACTGGCCTTTATTTCTCTGAGATCTTTGTATTTAGATTAGACACATGTTTTACTAATTGCAGTTGCAGTGCTGATAATCTAATCCTAACTAATATCCTTACATGTTATAAAACAAAGTCCTCCGCCGCGTCTGTCTGTTTGTCTGAACGCGATAAACTCAAAAACTACCGAACGGATTTTAAAACGGTTTTCACCAATGGACGGAGTGATTAATGCGGAAGGTTTTAGTGTATAATTCATTACGGTTTTGTATAAATTGGCTGAAATTTGACGTTGAAGATTTCGGAAAAAAACATGCCGACTGGGAGCTTTATTGGCGTGCGCCGCGGTTATCGTAAAAGTTACATAATATTTCTGTTCTACAGTATTGTTCACCTTAAAAAGTTCAACAAAAAAGTCTACGATGGCATACATCTATCTTCTAAGAATGACCCACAGTAACTATTATTATCTTTTAGAATTTAATAAAAATTTAATGTTTATTTCCGAAGCTATTTTGACCGATATTATATTAATCCGTATCAAATAAAATATGTTATATAATTATAATTTGGATTTAAATTTGTCTTGATATCATTTTTTTTTTTTAATCTATCACAGATTCAAAATTACGCATACCAAAATAATTAAAATAATGCGAAAGTGAGTTTGTTTGTTTGTTACGCGTTAAAACGGCTCAACGGATTTGGATGGAATTGGGCACACAGATAGACCATGACCTGGGTAAGGACATAGGCTATTTTTCATCTTAGATCGCAAACGAAGTCGCGGGTATGAAGCCTGTATATTGTCCTAGGCAAAGGCAAATGTATTTTCTCATATAGAGAATGAACTAGCATTGATCACCATGTTTGCTTATTGGTAGTTAGTTACATAATATGGTTCATAACGTGAATCTCGGCAAAGTTTGCCAAAATCCCGGAAAAACTGTACACTGATACAGAAAACGTAAACAAAAAACGTCTTCGCCTTTCTGGTAAGTAAGCAGTAAAAATAAAAACAAGCGAGGAATAAGAAAATAATTAACTAACAAACACAGCCCATCCTTCACAAATCCATCAGCTTAAGCCAACGGTGCCAAAACAAGGCGTAGCGTCCGGCAACACGTTATTAAGTCACACCTAAACTCGGCCGTTCGCCTAAAATATACCGAAAACGGGCCAAAATTCGGCCGAAAGCTATCCAACGTCTGTCCCTCGGGCAGTTAAAATCACAGATTGCGTTATGAAAAGCAAACAAAGCTGGTTCTGCGTAATTTTCAGCGTAGGAGCCTCAAGTTTTAGTAAAAAGAAATTACTTCCCACATAGATACATTGCTTTAGGACTGGAATGGAATTGACATTATATACCTACGAGTTAATTTCAACTCTTTATTAGTGGCTTTTTTGCACATGATAATTATTCAGATTAATTACAGTTGTAATAGCAATAATGTAATTGCGTTTAATTAAAAGAGGTTCTTATATTTATTAATTTACATAACTTTTGTATAGATATTATATTCTTTTCTATTTTGTGAATGTGAGAACACTGTAGGCTTAGTGGACTGTAGATTTGTTGACCATTTTCTATTTTCTTAATTACCTGGTACTTATTGAAATACCTACACTGTCCTCCCATACCTAGTCATACTGTTATTTGAAAGAATTGTAAAAGCCAATTATTTTTAAAAGAGTAACCGTGGAGTTTCTTGCCGGCTCTTCTCCTTAGGAAACGACCAATTGGAACCGTGCACCTAGCTTCTGACGTTTCATAAGTGCCCATGTAGGTCTATGTGAAATAAAAATATTTTGAATTTGAATTTGAATATATTTATAAAACATCAGAACTCCCGTGAAACTGATTGTTGAAGACGTAATTTTTCAAGGAGTCCAGCAATTTAAGTTGCAGCTTCTCTAACTAGGCTATAATTAATAAACTTATATAAATATAATACGTGTTCACTTCAGAACTGCAAGGATTGTATCGATGTTTTTTTGTCTGCAGACAAAAAAAAGAAACATCGGCACAATCATTATGTTTAAATTATGTTTTTCCTCTTTAAGGGGGTTGCCGTTACTTTAAAAATTAAAGCTCGTAAATATAAAACCCATATGTGCTAAGTTCAAAATGTTGAAAAAGTGCCCAAAAGATACCCAAAGTGACAGACTTGAATTCCAAATTAGAAACAGCGGAGGGTAGGGGGTCGGGAAATATTTCTTCCTACTTAGGGGACCGTGCCATGAAAATTGCTGAAATACGCTAGTTTAGACCAAAGATTGGTAATCCCAAGATACTTACCCTGAAACTGACAAGCAAGCTCTGGATCTCTCTATATTCTCGTCAGCCAAAAATCAAGTCCTTACACGTCAACCGAAAAATACTTAAAATTTGTACAACAAGATCCCTGAAGAGAATTACGAATGAAAAAAAAAAAAAACAAAACCACCCCTACATTCGAAGTGTAACACTAATATTATTCTACATATTATCAGCTCGAACAGGATTATGCCGACATAACCCCTCACACGCTGTCAAATACCGAAATGATACCGCACAAATCTTCAAAAGCGACCAAAACCTGCCCCCTATTATCAAAATCTCCTATAAATCAATTATCAGTGTACAACATTTGTCAACCTAACCCTAAAATGCCTTACATAAGGTACACCTGCACGCTGCTACCACCTGCAAATGTCGTCTAGAGTTAAGCCGATAATTACGGGATTATTCCCCCTCAGTCTGGATCCCCTTTCCTGTCTCGCCCCCCACTTCACTCCTCCACTCCACTTTGCTTCAATGCACCACAGTATGTGAGCTAATGGTTTTAGGGGTATAATTTTTCGTCTGATGGGGTTTTTTTTCGTGAATAATTCCAGCGAAATTATTTTCTAGTGCACTCGTGGGAAGTGTTTCTGTTCGTAGATTGTTTGATGTAAGGTATGTAAAGGCGTCTTGGGTAAAATATAATGTAAAATGCGTAGACTAAAAATATCTCATAAAAACCAAAAAAATATGTACCATTATGAACATGCCGGACTACCTCCCAAATATTATGACCTGATGGATTAAAAATCTAGTAGACATCCTGAAACTGACATTTCCATTGTCAGTTTCGAACAATACTGGGAACTGGGAACATTAAACTTACTAGTCAAGCAGTTTACTACAAGTGTTTGAAAAGTCAATTAAATTCGCGATTATCTAACATTCTATACAAGTTACTACACTAAATATTACCGCGTAGGGAGCCAATGAAATCCTCTCAAGACATCTTATTAGACCAACTTGAATTCTCTTGTAATTTATTACACTTATTGCAAGTTTTCGGGATCTTACGACCCGACGGTGAAACAGGGTTGACCAAATCAGGAGGAAATTAATATCAATGTATTATAAGTATAGCAGTTATTGTTTGTACATTTCATGTGGGTTTTGCTAATTAATTTGATTAGGATTACTGTATTTCCATGTTGAATTTAAATAATATTGAATTCAATATAAATTATTGTGCTAATTATAGTAGAAGTGCGGTTTAATTTAATCCGTGGATTTAATTATTATAATTAATATGATAAATGTCGCAAATAAATACCTACTAGGATCGGCTCGTGGCTAAGAAATAACAACTGCACGGGTCGATCTTCACGGTTAAGCAATGCTTGCCGAGGTCTATCCGTGGATGGGCCTCGGAAAGCACGTTAAAAACGATACCCCTTTAATACCCCACAATACCTCTTAGGCTTCTAAAAGAAGTCTAAAAGTCTGACAACCAGTCTTACCAAGGGGTATTGTGTTACCCAGTAACTGGGTTATGGAGGTCAGATAGGCAGTCGCTCCATGTAAAATCCTGGTAATCAGCTGCATCTGGCTAGACTGGAAACTGACCCCAACATAGTTAAGAGACGGCTAGGCAGATTGATTGATATTGATACTCCGATTAAATACAATGTTTTCACAGATACTGATCGATTTTCGTTTCCTAGAGGGTCTCTGAAACAAAAACATTTTATTATCTAGGTATGTATATCCCTTACATTCTGGCACGCAATGGTGCTGTATGATTCTAATAATCCTGACAACCTGTTTACACCCATTAGGTACCTATAACTAGGTGTTTGTGCTTGATTCTGTATAAATTTCGTGGGTTAGTCTTGCATGAAATCATGTACAATTATGGTGTCAGTAAACTCACCCATAACACAAGACAAATCATAGCAAGCCTATAATGTTCCCACTGCTGGAACACAGGCCTCCTCTCTGTAAGAGGAAGGGGGCCATAATCCACCACGCGGGCCCAGTGCGTTTTGTTAGATGTCATATGTCTTCGATTTTTTGGTTCTAGAACATGCCGGTTTTGAGAGCAGTGGTGATGAAATAATTTATACAAAGTAAAGCGCCTGTCTGTGTTCGAATTTGAACCTACTACTCGTAAGTCGCGGCCGTTATAAATGGTGAGAATCATTTCAAAATCGATATGCTTTTGTGTAAGTAGACTTCGTCACCCAACTTAGATTCAAGTTAATTTTATAGACATCACGAAGTTAATGCTAAGTTATTTTAGACAGTCATTGGCAGCTTAGCAATCAGTCGCTACACCTCTTAATGCTTTACTGCAGTTTTGAGACCGACGGGTGTCTCAGACCTTAACTTAGTCTGCAATTCTGGTAACACTTTAAGGTAGGGTCTAACACTAGTCTCCATATCAAGTCTGAAACAGTCTGACGGCATAGCAGACTCTAATAGGTATAAAATATTGATGATATTTAAGTGTATCGGATTTGGCTGGATTTTCTAGTACATTAACTTGATCAGATATCGGAATATCTGATCAAGTTAATGAATTATAAGCTGACGATAATGAAGCAATACCTTTTTCAGTGTAAAATGTATGGGCCGGCGAAATAACTAAGTTTCAAATGAGCTTCTAATTCAAATTCATTTAATTATTTTGCTCATATATAGTTCTTAAATATACAAGAAGCATGGTATGAAATTCTAACTAACAGAAGATGAGGTTAAGTTAATAATTATATGTTCTGCTAGTGCAACATTAGGTGTATTCATTGACGTGTACATTATTAAGAGTTTACCAAGGTAATTTGATATTTAGTTGTCATAATCCTCACTAATGTGAACAAAGTGAGTTTGTTTATTTGTTCGTTACGCTTTCACTCTAAAAGGGCTGAGCGGATTAGGATGAAATGTAGACACATGGATTCATGATTTTTTTTAACACACGCCAGCTAAATCAGTCTGAACACACTAATATTAACACGGTACCATTACCTTACATTTCCAAAGAAAAAAAGAAACTTAATCTTTCAACCATTGGCCATATTTCCGTATCCCATAATATTACTACGCCAACTATTTGATATGATGCCTATCATCACGCGTGTAATGGCGTTAGTGTTGCCAGCCGAGCGATCAAATTGGTGGAAAATACTAGTTGCGAAATAACTGCTTCCGAGTCGGCGCGGCTGAGGCGTTAAGATGGTTGTACACGATACTGGTTATTGAAGTTTAGGTGGTAGTTTTTTTTGGGGTAGTTGTAGCTGATAAATGATAAATGGGCATAGGTTCGAACCCTGGCAGAAACTTTACTTTTTGTAATTTAATTATTTAATAACCACTACTCTTAAAACGGCGAAAACATCGTGAGGAAACCGGCATGTTCTAGAACCAAAAATTCAAATACGTGCAACATCCACCAACCCGCACCGGGCCCGCGTGGTGGATAACGGTCCACTCCCTTTCATAGAGAGGAGGCCTGTTATCCCAGCAGTGGGAACATTATATCATGGTTGATTGTGGGTTTTTTGGGTCGATGACTGATTTGATAAGATGCTGTTCCTGCTCTATAGGACAATTTAGAATCAAGACAAAATCAAACTGGTTGCTAATTTAATTGTAAAATTTATAATTTTGTGTTATATGACATTGAGTTTACATTCTGTGATTACTTCCATACACATTGACTTATTAATAAAAAATAGGAATATCGTCTACTTTTACAATGTTTGTAAATATGTGAGCACCATGTATCTATCACATAATTAAATTATCTGTTGTTGCTTCATTTTTAATTCTTTTTACCTATTGTGGTATAGTAATTTTATTCTAGGTAATTATATTTCGTCTTCACATATTATTAATTAACTAATGTACGTACTTAAACAAACTATTGTAAAACATTTTCAAAGCGTACCGGTGGAGTTTCTTGCCCTTTTTCTCCATACGAAAACTACCTTTTGGAAGGGGCGACTAGAATCAATTATATTATTTTGTAAATTTTGACGTTCAAAAGTGCCATACATGGGCGGGCCTATTTGAAATAAATGATTTGACTTTGAAAGGACAATATCATCACTCATCATTCTTACCTTTACCTCAATTTATTTGATGTCGGCGCTATGTATATCATCTTCTTCCACACCTACATCTCTATTAGTCCTCACCTTCTAGCCATATCATCTTTCACACAGTCCATACATCGTTTCTTTAGTCTTCCCCTACTCTTATAGCCATTCATATTTATATTCAAAAATCCTCGCGAAGATGAAAGAACAATGATTTGGAAGAAAAAAATGCGCTCATCTTATCTGTAAGCTCCTTAACTAGGCTTCGATCAGGACTTTTCTATGGGTACTTGAGATATATTAATTAGGGAGTTCTTCCATTTTAGTCTTCTGTGAACTGTTATTATTAACTGTTGTTATTAATACAATCTCTGTTGTTATTAACCTGTTGTTATTAATACAATCTCTCGTACATTATCTCAAATATATTGTAACAACATAACATAACATAACATCACGCCTGTATTCCCCGAAGGGTTAGGCAGAGGTGTACCTATAGTACACCCACATTTCGCCAGTTATGGTTAAGTCCCATGTAATAGGGGGCGAGCCTATTGCCATCATCCGGGCACAATTCCAGACTCCGGGCTGCTACTGAGAAATTCCAGATGGAAAGACCCAATAACACCTTGCCCGACCCAGGAATCGAACCCAGGACCTCATACTCAGCAGTAGCGCTTTGCGACCACTAGACCAACGAGGCAGTCAAAATATTGTAACAATACCTTACAATACTTCCCTAATCCTCAAAAAATAATCTAATTCAGAACAAAATCTACTGGAATCCAAACTTAGAACTACAAAGGGCATTCCACGTCAAACACACGTATCTACCTTAATTGTAACACAAAACAGAACAGCAACTAAAGGGAGTATAAAATTAACTGTAAACATACCAAAATACATGCATTTTGTTCTTGAAAACACTAAAAATGTACGTCTAACAGCAGTTTAGGAAACTATAAATTGGTAAGTCGATTAATTGGAAGCAATGCCCTTTAGTTAGAGTTGAAAATTTTGTGTAGTTAACTGGCAGTTATCCAGAACTAAACGAATTCTAATCTGATAATTACGAATTACTAATCGCTTCATTAACTACTCCAAAGATTTGAAGGTAGATACTTAAATGATACTTGATTCTGACGACGATAAGCATATTAAAAGAAAATAAACAAATGATTTTTATGTTGTTTGCATAAGCAGCTGATTAGCGAAATTGTCTATGATTAAAATCATCGACTTAACTCTACTTCATCATGATAATTAAAAAAAAAATGTATCTACCAGCATTACGGCCGAGGCGTCGAGTTCCTTAGCTTTTGCAAAAGTAATCAAAGCATGTCAAATGTACAAGTACTATAAGCATCCTCAATATGCAAATATCACTAGAAATAGTGCGCGCGAACTTAATCGAGTGACGTTCAAGAGGGTGGTAGGAAACACAATTATTTTTATGGCAACACAATTTTCCTCGGCTCATTACATACATGCCGTGGTTATACGTACTGGCAACATTAACATGCCGGGTGGGGCCCTGTAATGCCCCGTGGGCACGCAAACCCGTTTCTGATTATTTCCCCAAAATTATATCGTATTTTCACACCAAAAGACCCTTAGCGTGTGCACGACCCAAGCTTATGATATTCGTGACCAGAGACAAAATGTTCAGAGTCACGGCTTCGGGAGAATCGACGCCATTTTGGTTTTTGTTCTTTTTTCAATCTTCCCGCCTCCGGTTGGTAATTATGGCAGTCTTGGCAGTGTGCGATTCTTTCGCGTGAACTGTGCTAAATTGATTTTTGTGAAAATAAACGCGTCGAAACAAGAGTTGTTTCGCGATTATTGTAACGTTGGATACTTTTGTGTAATAAGGTTTCCAAATGGGGTTGTTACACTTTATGCGCTCTAATTATAATGTTTTGATTCAGTCTTCAGTTATGAGCCAATTTTTATACCAATAAAGGTTTATTACATAAAGCATTTTGGTTAATAAACCCTTCAACCAACTCCGTTAACGATAATGCGACTTACGTTCTTAATTTTGCCCTAATTGACCTAGTTACCTAATTAAGCAGACGACATAAGCATTAACCCTAGTTTTAAACTTCCAGTGACCTTGTAGACTAATGAAGATATCAGGCATGAAATAAATCCATGAAACGACTCCAAAAATACTTCATCACACGCATCCAAAGTTCTGAAACCGCAGACAAGCTTATCGGGCCGTTCAAATCGCATGGCGGACCAAAACGCGCATTAACTTACATAATCTACAAAAACGAGTTCAATAAAATGGCGAATTTACGTTAAAATGGCGTGAAAACCCAATAAGAGCAGTCGCCAGACGAATCGGACGTTTTTAGGTTATCCCGGTAGGTACGCTGGGGTAAACTGGATAATAGCTTGTTTCCCTAATATATAGTTTTGTTTTTCTCTTGTAAAAAGATTTTCTTCGGACCTAAAGGTCTTGAATGAGGTCCATTTTTTCCTTTTTTGTAGATTGTACTAATAAAAAGCTTGTAACAGATGCGTGGATTCCGCTAGTCATCGTATTACGTAGAAATGTGTAGATATTTTCTCGAAGTATATAATACTAAGTTTACGGGTGATTTGAACGGGTACTTAATGATGGCGGAAGAAATGGAAAATGTAATCCCCAATATCTCGTATCGTTTTCATGGAATACATTAGAATTTTCATTTGTATTTGCGATAAGTCGCATTATTGCTTGACTGTCAAATCGACACGTTGGACGGTTTCAAATCTTTGTTGTGTTGACGTTATCTTTTGCTTTAAGTGAAGAGAATTATTAACGTTTTGCGTTAATTTCTCTTCACTTGACGCGTACATTCATTTACAACGTGTAAAAATATTTCTCCCATAAAAAAATACGTATTCGTCTCATAAAGATTACATAAACTCAACATTACTCAAACGAGAAACATGAACCGACGTTCAACAGCCAACATTAGTGTTGCCGTGTCCGGATTCCTGTGAAAAAAAATTGTCCTCCTTGTTTATGGTCCGATTTAGATAAAGATATTAAGAGTTAAGTGCGCCACTGTATCAAATTTGCTCGCCGGTATATTTTTTATTTAGGCAAGTCACGCGAGCCCGTAACATGGCCCAGGAATGCTGTTATCGCTCCGATTGCATTAAACAGATTTTTTCAGCGGTTTATTTTGATGTACGCAACTTTTTACGATAAGTTTGAGTTACGCCGCTCATGTTGTGACGTCATTTGACATCTACTAATGAAAGGGCAACCTTAAATGCCATTTTGTTTTAAAACTAAGTTCATAATTTGTTTTATGACAAATGATAACATTATGTCACGAGATTTTGGTTTTTCACAGTCAAAGGATTACTGTAATTAATAGATTTTATCACATGTAAAATACAATATTTAACTTGTCGGCTTTTGAGCGTTAATTGGTTAAACCCAATACAAACAAATTATTTTATTTCCCCAGCCGATATCGGCATCGAAATCAAATAAATCATGATGTATCGAAATTGATACACGGTAAACAGAAACACTGTATTTGTAATGTGAATATTAAAATTTAAAATGTCGCTACACGATTATAAATGTTCAGAATCGAACGGGTACGTTTCAAAAGTGTCACATCCCTAGAGATGTTCGAAATTCAAACGTTTTGGCGGGAACGCAGTGTCAAGATGGCCGCCGCAGGACGACAGCGCGCGATATCGCACCAATTCTTTCGTGCAAACTCCGCGGATATATCTTCTCGAATTCGTATTCCGATCCGATTTGAAAGGACAAGCTAATCTCGCTATCATTGTACAGAATTGTACTATACATTTTGCTTTCTACGTTTACAATTGGCTTTTTAAAATTTCTCCGCAAGTAGAGGATTTTCTTCACTTTAAAAGTTAGCCTGATTTTCAAATATCTGTGAAAACTAGAGTCTGTAAAGAGCGCGTTGCTAAGTTTAGATTGAATTTTAAGTTAGCAAAGCTTTCGTGTTCTGGGGTGTCTGTAACGGTTTTAATTACTTAAGTGTAAGCTTAAAATATTTGGAAAACATAATCCCACACGAATACAACGCTATCGTACATTAAACATTCTGCCCTTGTCGTAATCCCGGCATTATTTTTTATAGATACTTAACTAATGACTGTAATTTTTAACTTTATAGATAGTAAGATTTTGTAAGATACCATAAAATATTTATAGCGAGAAATAAATGTGTGCTTTTAATGAAAAAGCAAGTTAAAAATGCAATCCGATGTATAAATAACTATAAAAATAGGGTTGTTTTTAGTATAACGGTCGGTCACGCCCACAGAGTAATATAGTGGTCACCATTAAAACGTAACGAGTTCTTTCACTATAAATAACCCACAGCCATTATAATTATAGCGAACGAAATTCCTCTTATCACGCTCATATTTCACCAAAGAGTCTAGCATTAGGCATAAACACAAAATGCCGTGGCCTCAAAAAAAAGCATTTTAGAGAACAACGCGGCAAACAAATTACTTTCTTTCACCTCGATTAAGTGATCATTACAGGAGCAAATATCATTTATAATGGCGTTGTTGGGACAGTTACGGTGGGCTCGCGAAATATAAAAGCGTAGGAAATTGCGTGTGCGGTTAAAAAGAATGGGTACCTTTACCTTCGTAAGCCGAGCGAAGTGGCGGGAAAGACAACCGCCCTTTTGACGTGACATGTCGCCATCTTGGAAATCATCTTTTGTCAAGTGTAACGAAATGTCGATTGAGTCACGTATTTCCGTTTCCTTAAACAAATCTTGGCTTCGAATAAATTCTCCTTGAAGATTTGATGTTTTTTGTGATTTCATCGATAAATAATAACCATGTGTGTTTGTTGGTTTACGTGACACATGTCAGGATAAACAAGAAATGACGCGAGTTATTGTTTTGAATCCTTTTTTAAATGAAAGTCAACAATCAAATTTTCTACAAATAACCAGTTACCGAACTGATAAATAAAGTCCTTTGTACATTAACAGCACTAACGAGTAAATTACCTCTTTCTCTTAAAAAAATATACCAAACGACAGAAACTTTGATTGTCCACAATTTAATTAGTCCCACAATAATTGCTCAATGTGGAATGATTGGTAAAATAAAAGAAGATTCGCTTTATACAACGTTTAACTGAGTTACGATTCGAAAACAGCGGAACCGGTGTTCCAGCACTAAATAGCGTAGAACCGGAACGAACCGATACGTAATCGAGTTTGCCGAGTATCGATTCGCGTTGAAGAAACTTTTACGGTTTTCGTGGCGGGAAGACAATTATTTGGGATTGTATTTTAACCCGCTGTTGTTATTCCTTTAAATAAACATTTTTTACAGTTATATGGAGGTTGATTGAGAGTCTCATAACTGTAGGTTGGTCTGTGTGTCGTTTGCAATGATTGCCATTCATGTCTCTCATTTCACCTCGATCGGAAATTCGGAACCTTTAATTTCTGTGTTCGGAACTTAGCTCGAACGCCTAAGCACAATAATGTCGACCATAGAAATATAGAAAACAGGACTCTTCAACAAAATATGACGCGACACAAAATCCCAGAGGAAAAAGCCCAGAAAAAAAGAAATAAGTCCCTTTTGTCGCGTTTCTAGCATCACAAATTCACGTCTCACGTACTAATGTGTGAAATAATATTTTCCCCCTAATAAAAGCCTTCGGGCGGTTGTCGTGCGCTGACGTGAAGTACCTACATAGCATTGGGTAATTCAATTTCAGATCCTCAGGGGCTCTAGGGCTAAAACAGGCACGGTTTGTGGCGTAGACGGATACGCGACAATTATTAGGTTCGATTCACACTTCAGGTAGTCGATTGGGAGATTATCAATTTCACCAAAAATAACGAGGTAAGAGGTTCGAAAAAAGGTAAATATTGAGCTGTGAAAGGTGTCACTAATCAGTCTACAATGCTGTCACTGCTGGGATACAGGCCTCTCTTTGTAAGGGGGTGGGCCATAATCCACCAGCCCAATGTGGGTTGGTGTCACATGTCTTCGATTTTTTTTTTGTTTCTTCGACATGCCGTTTTCCTCACGATGTTTTCCTTCATTGTTTTGAGAGATCAATGGATATTAGAGTTATATTTAGCAGTCAGTATGATAGACACATTGACAAAGTCAAAATCAAATAATTTATTTCAAACGGGCACTTTAAAGGAACTTCTGACTTAAGCAACAGTCCTAGGGCGTGCCAAAAGTACATTAAGGTATCGCCACACGTGGAATTTATATTTAATTCAATTCACAAATTATTTAATAACATCCAAATCCTTGAACTATCGAAATTGACGGACTTACTACAAAATAAAACGACTCTAATTACTTACTACTGAATTCCATTTAAAATCGAAACAAAAAAGAAAACTAATTACACGGCACACCCACGCACAGCCATACAAAATATAAATAAACCAGCACTGTTGTCATGCTGCATTTTTTTCATTATCGTTGTGCTGGTATTGGGTGTCCTGTGGTCGTAACTTGACTCTGGTGGTCAGAAACATAGCCTGGCCGGAATTATGCGGTTGTGTGTGCCAGGGTTTCGGGCTTTGTCTCACTAGCATCACGGTAGGTCTCTTGAGGGGTAGACTGTGGTACTGTAGACCTCTTCATATCTTTTATATTGTATCTACATAGTGAGTCTTTACTGTTTTTAGCATCATCTTTTAACCACTTCTGGAGAAAAGCCTTTTTCGTTTTACAATTAATTTTACAAAAAAATTTCAAGGTTTTGCCAGCCTTAATATATTTAAGTAAATTTTCTAATTAATAAAAAATAGTCCTCCAGCCCAAATTTCGGTCATGGTGGCCAATCTCAGCGGAGACCAGCCTCCGGTGCGGGAGATATTATAGTGCTGAAGTGTGTGCGCAGATAATGGTGCACTCTCTCTTCCTTCACTCTCATAATCCGATGGGTGACCGGAGGGAGATCAGGCGCAGGACCAACGGGTTAACATGCCATTTTCTAATTACCTAGTCATCTAACCCGTTACATAATGTAAATTATTTTATTTTGTATAGATTCATATATTTTTAACTTAAACAAACAGCTGTGCTGCTAGGGAGTTTGTTGCGCCACTTCTTCTTCCCAGCTAAAGGCACTAGGAAGTGGTGAAGGGTGGGCGTTTTGGGGGACTGTCTTATGTAATTTTGACGTTCGAAAAGTGCTGATTCTCAGCATAGTTTGAATAGACTTTTTAAATTTTGAATTTGAATATAGATGCATAAATAGTCAGTTAAAAAAAAGAATCAGCAAGCGAGCATCGTTAGTAGATACCGGACTGGTCCTGATAAATAACTTTGAAATACAATTTCGGATAAAAAAACAGGTGACATAGTTGCGAGTCCAACAATGTTCTATACAACACCAGTTCGGCACTTTCCTGGTATCTGAAACTGATACTAGATTGGATAGGAATTCAATAACGGGAAAAAGCCGAGGGTAGTATAACAAAAATATTGCCTTTTTTTGGTACAAAATTATTCCTGGTTACCACCTGTGGAAAATGCTTTGGAGAAAAGTATTCTCAAATTGTGTTTTTCATGGAATCTGTACTAAGTTGTTTTTCATTCTATCGGTCATTCTATGTGGAATTCAAATACTGTTGACACTTCATTATTTGTAAATTATAACCGACTACAAAAATGAGAAGTTATAATTCACTGAATGTTTTATTTTTTATATTAAGTGTTTCAATTATGTTAATTATTGTCCCTTTAAAATAATTGTCTTTTAGACAAGTACATTTTCGATGAAGGCAGTATTTTAAAGTTTGATTATGTCACTCTTTCCGTTTAACCCTGGGTCCATTCCATACTGAATCAGTGTTGCAGAGGACAGAGCACAATGGAGGAGGCCTATGGCAAAAGACACACCGAGCTGCGGGACATAATGATTTGCTTTTGGTCCAAATACTTTCTGCTTACAAATGATGTATACACGGCTACACATCAAGCTATACATTTCCAGTTTATGCTGATCTCGCATTATATAGGATTTCCGTACAATGCGAGGTCAGTTTATACTGGAAATGTATAGCTTGATGTGTAGCCGTGTGTACATGGGTACCTACCCAAAGTTTCGTAAATAAATGGCTTTATAAAAGTCACTCTTCCACAACTATCACGTGAAACAGGCCTAAGTATTGATCAATTTTCAAGGATTCCTGTGGTTACTTTTATTACAAAAAACTGCGTTTTTTCGCACGCTATGGTAGAGAATGTCGCAACATGATACCATTCAATGAATTCTGACACTTGCGGTTTGCAAAGTTGTTAGGCTTCTTGCATACCGGTTGATAATTCAGTTTCAAACTTGTGCCCATTTTTACTAATACTAGGACACCCAAATAAAAGCGGGCATTAGTTAGACTGCTTCGTTGGTCTAGTGGTTTCAAGCTCTACTGCTGAGCATGCGTTCCTGGGATTGATTCCCAGGTCGGGCAAAGTGTTATTGGATTTTTTATCTTGAATTTTCCAATAGCAGTCCGGAGTTTGCATTTGTGCTCGGTTGATCGCAATAGGCTTGTCCCCTATTACATGGGACTTAAACATAACTGGCGAAATGTGGGTGTACTATAGACACACCTCTGTCCAACCCTTCGGGGAAAAAAGGCGTGGTGTTATGTAGGTATACTGGCAATTAAGTTCGTTAATTCGATTAGTAGTTATTCGAAAAATTATAGGATTACTGCAACTTTGCACTGTCGAATACAAACAATGATAACTTACGATGTTTGAAACAATGTTTATGCATTTTGTTAGTCTGTTTTTTTTTTTCTCCTATAAATATCGTATTCGTTTTTTTATAGAGCTGATATTCCAAATCCACGTCCCAACGAAGAAAAATATTATAGTACGATTGAACAGTCTTGATCGAAACACTGTCAATAAATAAGCAATTAAAAAAAATGCAACCACGTTTTTTTTAGTACCATTTTGTAGGTACCTATATTAATACTGCCCAAAACTTTACAGCCAGCATTCCTACACTATAAGTGCTTCAATACCCAATATTCGCTGACAATAGACTTACGACAAATCCTAAACTAAGGGCCGTATAGAACCCGCGTGAATTTAGTGCACTACATTGTATCGCAAGATTCGGTTTATTTATCGCTCTTGTAGGGGATCCCGCAAAACCTTTAACACTTAAAAAATAATTCAGCCACAGACTATACATAGTGGAGGTACCTTTTTGTATGTATACTCTGTGGGGATGTAAGTTGTGACTGAGGGCGCCGGTGGACGTGAATTTTTACCGGTAGTGTTCACCCGACTGCCCCAGAAAGAGGGTAATTTACTTTTTAGTAAGTAGTTGTATGCAGTAATCGTATATAATGTCGCAGAAATTGTTGGTGGTTGTTATGGTTTTATTCTTGAGAAAGGTGGTCTGAGAAAATTGTTATGCGATGTAACTTTTCTTGGTCTTAAATGCGGTGGGATAGTTTTTGATCTTTATTATGGTAACAACGGAGTTTCTTCTTCAGTTAAAAGTTTCTTATGACGTTCAATGATAGAAATCGTTCGTAAATGTATGGCCTATGTTCCAGTTTTGTTGAAAGTGTTGCTCAAAATTCCTTTAGTATCATTAGCCATGCTTGGTATCACTCCCTCACAATGAATTTGCACATAATCCCCGAACAACACAGAAAAAACTGCTCACCTCATTGCTGAAACTGACGGTGCATGCATTCAGCCCCTGGGAGACCAAAACACCATACATAAGCAGTATGGGATAAAAAGTATCAAGTTCCATGAATCTTCTAAACAGCATAACCTGATTCAAGTCTCATTCGAACAAATATGAATTTTGGGGCTACATGAATAAAGTTAAATGTTGTAATGACAAACCTTATTGACATAAGACTATTTGACATTTGCAACTTGCAACAGAATTAAACTATACGGCAAAATAAAATAATGAGATAATTGCGTAACAAACAAAAAAAGAAAACAGTGGCACTCCGGGAGTGCCGACAGAAGTGAAAACTTGAAAAAAAATCGGCACCGCGGTAATCAACGTGTTGATATCTTTTGAATCGTCTTACGAATTTTTGATCAGGTCACGTGTCCTGACGCGAGTTTAACACTTTTTACCCATTACAAAAAAAGTGCACAACGCCGCTAAAGAAGTTTTCACTTCAAAAAATGCAGTCTTACATTTTGACAATTATACAACATTCATTGCGTTATTTACGTTGTCGAGGAGACGAATTTTCTAACTTATAAAGCAATGGATTAGGAATTTACTTCAAAATCCTTCGGATTATGAAAGAAAGGCTACGTAATTAGCGTGCTAATTAATAGGGTCTGTTCGATAAACACTGTCTATTAAATAAAATTAAAAACGGATCCGTATTCAAATAAAATTATTTGAAGTCTACATAATTTTATACCGAGCTGGTAAACAAGCCAATATTCATTCATTGAAATGTCTTTATGTACACACACGTATACAAACTCCTTACCTCATATACTTACGAAAAACGGCGCTATATCACAAATTGTATAACCGGACGGACCCTCTTGCCCGAGGGTAGATTGAGGAAAAAATCTTATTTGGCAATGACAACCCCCCTGCAATTCGCACCTCCCTGCAAGGAGGTGTGAAGTCGAGTCATGTGCAATGGCGGGATAGTGTGGAAAAGACTTTGTCGTGTTTTTTTTTTTTGTTATTGTTGTGGAACAATTTTTAAGAAACTAAAGTAAGTATTTAATTACAAAGCTAATAAAAATAAACGAAAGTAAAAAAGTGTTTTATGTATTTAACCTAAAAGTATCAAGAATGTAAAACACAAAAAAAAAACATAAAAAGAGTAACCGTGGAGTTTCTTGCCGGCTCTTCTCCATAGGAAACGACCAATTGGAACCGTGCACCTAGCTTCTGACGTTTCATAAGTGCCCATTTAGGTTTATATGAAATAAAAATATTTTGAATTCAATTAAATAAGTCAAAAGAAAACGAATTAACCTTTATAAAACCAATATATTTCAGGCAATCATTGCCATGGTCCTTAAATAAATCATTCTCTCTAAATCTACTATCAAAAACAATCCTCCAGTTTTCAGCTACCTTTTATTAAAAATAATTGGACCAAGTAAAAAATCTGAAGTCACTTCAGAACAAACCCGAAAAGGTCAAGAGTTTCTTAAGTAATTTGTCACTTTACGTAATCGTTTGTTTTTGTTCAAAAACGTTTTCATAACGACCAATTACGTAGATAAGTAAACAGTAATATGTAATCAATATTTATTACCATCGATTTAATAATAATCGACTCGATTAAACCGTTATTTATTCAACGAAAATATCGTTTGACTTAACAGTTTAATTTAGTGTCGGAAAATGTAATTCTGTATTCATCTTTTGTCTTCGAGCTTATTTTCGGTTGGTCCTTCCAATATTTTCGTACACTCCTATCTTAAAACGGTCAAAAGTCATGTTTATGCATGCAAAGACGGGCAGATTCGGGAAATACGATTAAGTATACCAGACGAATGACCAACCATGCTCTATCCGTCTCCACCCTAACAAAAAAAGAAAATAAAGAAAGAAAGAAAAATGAAACCGTTCATACAGGAAGCGACTTCATACGAGACGTGATCAAGGGTGCATAATATCTAAGGAGCCGTCAAAAAAGCCCTAAGGGTTTGCTACCTCTGCCTCGCCCCTCGAACACCGTCGCAATAGTTGGCCAACGATTTACTGAAATCACATTCTATTTTTTTTGCTACAACCAATTTTACACCTTAAATCTGGAAGCAAAAAGTAGAGTTTACAAAAATTCTTGCGTTGCACTTTTGTTTAAAATTATTTTATAGGATTATAGGTTTTATTGAAAAGAATTTAAAGGTGTTTTTTCTGAAAGTGAGATTGGGTGATATGAAAATAGGGTGTATGATGTCTCAATTACGTTATGATGTCCAGTCAGTTGGTATAATCGTGTTTGACAATGAAATAATATTGAAACTAAGTTGTTTGGAGAGGCCACTTTGAGATCAAAAGGCGGAAGCTTCCTTGATGCATGTTTTTATAAAGTATTTTTATGGAATCCATTTTATAAGTCTTACCTACTCTTACTTAACTTCTGCCTCATTTGCTAATACCAAAAATTATCTTGAAAAAGGATGAGAAAAAAAAAGTGTTTGCAAATTTGACAAAGGTGACCAAGCGTCACAAAGGGACCATAAAAATAACATTTTTAAAGTTCTAGAAAATCACCCTCATATTCTATCAGCACCTGAAGACTCTTCAGTAGATTCAGCTTAAGGCAAAACCAACTGACAGTCTCAGCATTTTCTCGAAACATAAACATGGAAATAACTTTCATTCCTACCTCATATCTAACTCAGTAGAAAATCTACATAAACTTAAACATGCAAACATTCTCATTCACTATGTGCTGCTCAGAGGATCCGACTACAAATCTCACGGGCTTTATTTTTATCAGAACACAGCAAGTTACGTCCCTATTTCCTTATGTTACCGCCAAATCGGGCCGCGATTTTGTAACTCGTAAAACAAGTAGTAAAACGTCTCCTTCGGTTTGAAAATCGATCGCCCGGGACGTCAGACGGGCTCAGCGTTTCGCTCCACTCCGCCATTTTACTGCCGAACGGTTAAATCTTTTAAATTTCGAATGGTGGCCGTTCGATTTTTGTTTTTACAACTTCAGTTCGTCTTGATATCTTCAGGTGAATGGCTGGCTCCGATGGATTTGTTACGGAATGGTTTTTGTTCAAGATTGCAAAGTTAGTTGTTGGCATTTTGTTTTGTATGCTGCATTTAGATACTGCAGCTGCTTCTTTACTATGTATTGTTTAATTTACATATTTTTCCACCAAAATTATGTATCGTATGATTAGGTATACATAATTTGAAAAAGACATGTACTTTGGCAAAACAACAACTTTTCCGTAACTCATAAAAAAGGACATTAACGAAATTAAAAGGTGAGGTAAAATGCCCAGTTACTGACCGTACCTATCCGAGTTTTTGGTAGAAAATATGCAAATTCCTGTAATTAAATCCGCGGACCGTATTTGACGTCCTACTAAACTGTTAACAATTTTGATTTTGGTATGGGTACTGTTACTTTTATGGTTTTGATGAGTTAGGATGGGAGAAACGGAAAAATATGGAAAACCTTATAAAAATTCATCAAAAAAAAAAACAAACTTGATTCTTTTGCTGATTACGAAAAAATTTTTGCTCGTAATTCCGTCATTGTAAAGATCCTTCGATTTTATCCCAAAGTAGATATAAAAGTAAAGTTTCACATTTCCCTAAACCAAATCTTTCACACCTAAACATATTAACACACGAAACAACGACAAATTTTCTTTTTATTGGCAATGTAAATAATATAACTTGGTTTTACCTTCCAAGTCACCTGCCACTAAAATTGCGATGGAAAATTCTCTCTCAAATATATGTATGAAACGTCGCATCCTCGGGGATCTCGTAAAATATACTATAAAAAGGCCTTTTCAATTTGTCACTATGCTACCGAAGGCGTATCACTTCTTAAAATTATAATTTTGTTATATTTAGAAACAATTTAGGGTTAATGAAATTAATAGAAAAAGAAATTTAAAAAATAAAAGAAAGGTACAAGGAAAAATAAGCAAATTATGTAACAAAATAATTATGATTTAACCACGTAATGAAAAAGAACCTCACCTTAACCCATTGAACATAACATAACATAACCTCACGCCTTGTTTCCCCGAAGAGTTGGGCAGAGGTGTCCCTGTAGCAGGTTCACCCACATTTCGCCAGTTATGACCACCCACCCACTTAACCCATTGGCCTAACAAAATCCTTATAACTACATAATGATAATCGAAATATTGATGATTAAGGGGCATTGAAACACATATTGCAACTTTACTGCACACTCCATTATAACAAAGTAATTACCATTAAAATTTCACCCACATAATCTATCTGCATAATTATTTCCACCCTAATACCATCCACTGACCAGAAATTCTGTTAATAAAATTCCATATAATCCCCTAGAATAACCAACGCTGATCTCGATTAATGACGTAGTGAATTTAACTCGCTGGAAAACCAATACTGTTGCATCTGCATTCAAAATATTAGTTAAAAACAATTTTGGACTTACTTCTGTGGAAATAGTGAATATTTTTGCTTAAAAATTATGAGAGTTTTTGGTGCATCCACCCTGTATGAAGGTGGGATTGCAAATGATAATAGGTAGTGACGGGATTCGTGTGGTCTATTGATTCGAATAAATTATGGCTTTTGGTATAAGTTTAAAGATATCAAGAAGAAATATTGAGGAGTTGTAGTTATTCTGAATTTGCTATACATTGACAAGCAAAACCATGAATGAAAAAAAAAACATGCTTTTTGCTTCGTGTTATTTTGCTCGTCAATTAACCCCGTATGTATTTACAAATTAATGGTCAGACACGCAACTCAAACACGAATACCTGCCACTCCTGAACTCGATTCTGTCTCGACTCGATTCTGTCCCGACTCGATTCAAATGACAAGAAATTCAATTGACTCAAACATCACTATCAAATGACATTCACGTATTCCCAACAAGGCTCCACAAAACAATTTCCTTCTACAACTTAATTAAACAAAATTAAACCTTAACACAAGTAAATAAGTAAGCCGTGGTGAGAAAATAATAAGTTTGCACAACCTACCCGGGTAATTACAGGCTTTGAAAAAGGAATTGTAATGTAGCGATGTAATTATATTACTACGTGTGAGTGCGTTGTGTATGTGTGCGTGTGTGAATAAGGGTGTTTATACAATAGAAAAGGTGGAATACAAAAGAGTATTTATGTTAAAGTTATAAAGCTGGGTGTACACAGAGTTAATTATATACTGAAATTAAATTACAGTGCAACGTTTCTGAGAAAGAAGTTTTATTAAAACTGATTTTCGTTTGATGTATTATTAAAATCTATATATTTAATTTTCTAGGCTTACTGGATTGATTTTTTTGTTGTTTGTTTGTAATGAATCTATAAATCTACTGGACCAAATTTACAAATTCTTTCACCAATTGAATGCTATGTTATCACTGAGTAACATAATTTATAAAGATATTACGTGGGCGAAGCCATTGGCGGAAACTAATTAGAAATATTATTAAAATTGAAGGAGAAATAACAAGTTTCATAGTGTTTGAATCGCTTTAGAATAACATATTTTGAGAGCTATTTATTGTTAATGAATTTTGATTTGATTAGACTAGTTTCAGGTTTAATCCCCACGGAACCACAATATTCATTGAATCATTGAAAAGTTATTTGAATCAGTTATCGAAAGGCACTTTCGAATCCACGACCCGAAAAGTAATAAGTAGTTGGAGATCTACAACACAAAAAAATACCCCCGAAATGCCTTATCATCTTCCATGGGATACTCAAATTGTTTTCAACCCCAAGTGGTAACTGGACATCTCAAATAAATCATTTTTATTACTCACCCCTCTAGCCTACTATTAAGGGGGTGACTAGTGATTCTGCCCGCGATACGGCCCGTTATTTTCTAGCGATTTAAAATAGTTTCTGATATATCTAGTTTTATCGACATTAAGTGCAGTTTCGCGTGTTTTTGTAGTGTTGGGACAACTCTGGGTTGCACTGGTTCTGAGTTGTCGATAGATATAGGTAAGTAATTGAATTTTTAGTACAACACTATTTTTGATCAGGGTTGCATGGGAGAATATGAACTAAACAAAGACCAGACGGGCAATTCCTGTATTGTAAAGAACGTTCGCATTTAATATATTTCAATATTTTCGTAATTACTTACCTATTTGATGTCGAAATATTGCAGACTTATTCCTAAATAAAAGCTTGCCCGATAACAATTTTGCATTTCACCATTCTTGCAAGTAAACAACAACATACTTAAGCAAATAAATTGTCTATCCCCATTAATATTGCAAGCACCACCATTCGTAGACAATTGCTTTGAAAATTCAATAACCTTCCCGAATATTAGATTGACGTCATTTTCTCCAACTGTCATCACTAAAGACTTAACAAACGGATCCATTAACGTCATTGTATCAGCCATTAAAACGATCAAAGAAATACCTACTGAAGCATTCTGAGATCCCATAATTAAAGCTACCTTTCTCTGTAATTATATTTCGATACATCGAAACATTTTGTTTTGTCAATAATAAATGGTGACCGTTATTGAAGACGTTTATTTTCGTAATAAGAACGCGGACGATTCGAATTTCAAAATAGATCCGCTTTGAATTGGTTGTAATTAATCGCCATTAGACAGAAATGACGACGATTTCGGATATATTTATCGATAAATCGTAGTTCTAACGTCACTTTGATTTATGAAATGGTAGTATGACAGTTTGTCTTTGATGTTTTTTATCGAAACCTGAACACTCTAGATACATTTTTTTTTTTATTTATTGTTACCATATTTTAGACCTTGGGTACTAGACTATTTTTTGCACTAACTCGATTAGCATAACATCTGCTTCCAAAATTAGTGTACCACACACAAATCTCCATTATGATATTTGCATAATTTTGCTATTAATATAATGTGCTAAAATATCTGCAATAAATTGCTTTATAATCTAATAAACATATTATTCGCGAGATATAATAAAAATCGCAACTACTACAGCTGATACTGCTAATAGTTTTTCTTTGTCTATTATTTATTTAAATCAAAATTGTTTAAAAGATTTCGAATAGGTATTTCTAAACTTAAAAATCGTCGGCAGGTTTTTAGATTGGAGTTAATATTTACCAAAAGTAATACTTAATTAACCCATTGTTACGTAAAATTCTTTATTTTCGAAAAGCGAAAATATTAAAAAGCAAATATTAAAAAGTCTCAACTTATTCTAAAGTGTCACAATATTTTTAATAAAACCGTCACTTCTCCGTATGTCGAAAACTTTCATCGAAAATGTTTAAAGGAAGAATTTATTGCGAGGACATGAGGCTTATCGTTAATCTGTTCGAACAATAAATTGCTCTGGTAACTCTTTTGATTAATAGCAACGTAGTCGAACGATTATTGGAGTTGTGACGTATTATTGCGTTAGATAGATATGGGAAGATTCTTCGCGTACAGTTTCATATTGATATTTGTTCGTTCTGCCTTTTTTCTTGTCTTGTTCTAAATAATCCACTTATGTACTTCACCTTTCTACCTGTAGAAAGTTAAACTAAGTACAAATTTCGCCTTCTTTTGATGAATATGAATGATTTTTCGATATCGACGCTTCTGGATTAGAATATACCTAAGTCGTATTATTATTTACATAATATAACATCACGCCTTTGGACGAAGGGTTTCACAGAGGTGTACCTATAGTACACCCACATATCGCCAGTTATGTTTAAGTCCCATGTAATAGGGGACAAGCACAAATCCAGACTCCGGACTGTTACTCAGAAATTCCAGATAAAAAACCCAATAACATTGCTTGACCTGGGAATCGAACCCGGAACCTTAGGCAGCAGTATCGCTTGCGATCACTAGAACAACGAAGCCGTCATTTTTATTAGTATTCAGTCTAATGGTATATATATATATGTAATTATCTGTTCATGTTACATTACAATAGGCTAATAGTAAATAGCCCTTAGTATCACATCTAAAACCTCAATTTAATTCACAAAATTACACGCTATGACGCTTTAACAAAATAGAAATATCAAACAATACTCACCACAATTAATGGATTCGACAAAAACACCTTCCATAATTCCAATCACAGAAAAACATCCCTGATTAAAATAATAAAACATTTTCACAATGGCTGCGATTGAAAACATTCATTTGTAAATAAATCCAATTAGAACAATCACGGATATCGTGACCGGATCGTTACGGAAACCCATTTATCTAAAAACACCTACAGAAGACAAAACAAAAACTGTCGACTCAACATTTCATAATCAATTTCGGAATTCATTTTCGGAGTGCGAAAAACAGGCTCCTCCCTAGTTCTGCAGACTACATTGCTTCTTTTCTTCGTCTATCTTTAACTTGCCTCGAACTAGACAGGCGATGGATGTTGCATGAGTTTCACCGTTCGTTGAATAGGGCTGGGCATATTGTAAGGATCTTGTATAATAAATCTGGCTAAATTAATGACGGCACTGACAGATCGTTTACTCGTTTTCGCCGACTCACACTGCGAAATGAGCGCCTGTGTATGATGGAGTGGGAACCCTGTTTTAGGGTTGCTTATTCAGTTTTTTTTAAATGTTACTCGTGCTCCGGGTAGTTTATTAGCGGTAATTTCGATACCACTTTACGTTATCACATAAAGTATTTAGGTAGTAAGTACCTAAATACTTTATGTGATAACGTAAAGTTAGCACTAGCTGACCCGACAGTCGTCCTGTTTTAACTACGTTTGCAGCGCGCATTCTGTCAATCACACCACCTGTCAAACGACTGACAGTTACGTCAAAAGCGCTTAGGTTAAGGTTACATTAGAAAAGTTGATATGGTCGTTGAGTTTTCTTAAATTTTCTATTTTTCCTCGCAACTTTTTTCTTTTTTTTCTTTCATAAGAACCTTCTCCTGACAATAACAAACACAAAAAAAAGAATTAGCGAAATCGGTTCACCCGTTAACGTGTGATGCCGTGACCAAGGAAAATAAGGATTCATTTATATAGATAACATAATCAAGAGATAGGTCGTAATTATAAGAAGTTTGATATGTGAAATCCCCGTAGGCCCGTACATAGGTGCGTATCTACGTACGGGCCTACGGGGATTTGATTGAGAAGGCCGTAGGCCCGTGCCTACGGCCTTCAGTCAATACCTAGTACTTATTTCTGTGTATTTTTCATTGTCAATAGAGACATTTCGTTTTTTTTTTCCTATATCCACAATTCGAAACACGTGGCTAAATAATAACAGCAGCACGGGTCGATCTTAGGTTGAGCTGCACTCGCCGCGGTCGGTTCGTGGATGGGTGACCATCCATTACATATCGAGACTCCTCCATGCTTCGGAAACCACGTTTTAAGCCTTTGGTCCCGGCTGTCATTTGTAGATCTTTAACAGTCGTTACGGGTAGTCAGAAGCCCAAAAGTCTGACAATCAGTCTAGCCAAGGAGTCTCGTGTAGCCCAATTACTGGGTTGTGGAGGTCAGATAGGCAGTCACTCCATGTAAAATACTGGTATTCAGCTGGAAGCTGACCCCAACATAGTTGGGAAAAGGGTAGCATTGAGTGCCTTCTGATTTGCAATCTATCTAACCAATGTCCTTTTTCTTCTCCAACAGAGCCACGGTACGAAACAGCGTACGCTTGCGAAGGAAAGACCCTGAAGATTGGCTGCAGGGAAGGTTCAGTCATCCACCTCATCAGGGCGAACTATGGAAGGTTCTCCATCACGATATGCAATGACCATGGCAACACCGACTGGAGCGTCAACTGCATGTCTACTAAGAGCTTACGAGTTCTACATAGCAGGTAAGAAAAGATACTATTATTCTGTTATAGTCAGTGCGCGACTGCTAGTCACCGCCTGAGCTATGTAAACAGTGAGACAGGGGAGGGCGCCATTGGTGCCGATTTTCTTGTCACAAATAGGTCGTTTATTCCTGTCAAACGATGATTTCCCATTCTGAAATAGACTAAAGTGACACACCTTATCTGTATTTTAGTTTGTCAGCACTAAGATGGCACTGAGTTATTAATTTAGTGAAAATGGCAATTTTTTCTGATTTTGTCATTTTTCACCAAAATTTTTGATTGTCTAACTAAATCTGACTATTTTTCATCGCGATTAAAATTTGTTGCCATGAACTAAAATTTACACCAACACCTTGACTTCAGGTGCAAAAATGTACTGAATCTTTTTTTCTTTTGCTTCTATATCGAAAATGGTGTGTCCTATCGCAAAAATAATGAAAATTTACCTAAAACCCACCACCCACCCAAAATGATTTTTCATATTTTCAATACAAAAAGTGACAAATTCCATATAAAACACGTCGGGGCTGCCCCAATGCGCGCCTCCAGTTCTAAAAAAAAACACGGGGTAGAGCAAACAAGTACCACGTATCAAAATACGTGTATCAAAGTATTTTTAAATTTAGAGATTTTTTCAGCAGAATAGCTTTAATAGCGACGGAAGAATAGATAAAATGACAGATTTACCATCACAATCTGTTATTTTGTCTATTCTTCCGTCGACAAAAACCGGTTTATATTGTGCCCATGCTACGCGAGCAATAAATACCTCGCTGATGTATTATTGCTGGTGGAAAGTTTAACTGTCGATAGCCGGGAGTAGGGTCCTAGTTTCAATACCCGGGTCGGGCTAAGTATCATTTAGTTTTTCCATAAGGAAAATTTTCAATAGAAGCCCGAATACACGATTTGTACCTTGTTAATAGTGTGGCGGGATCTACATCGCCACATGCGAACTACGCATCAAAGACCTGATGTCACACAAGAATCCTGACGTCACACAAATCTTGCATCGCGCAATTAGAGTTTACAACTTCCCCGACATTAATCGTTGGGCAGTTGCCCGCCAGACACAACACTGGTCGCAGGAGCCTCCATTTTCTATAGAAGATGAGTGAATTTTACACCATGATCCTCATGCCTCTAAAATAACAATTAGTTCTTACTGGTAGAATCTGGCTGCACACCTTAGCATAATATTATCTCTACGGGAAATAAAGACGTGTATGCGTGATGTCACAGTGATATGTCATTGATTATTTCAAAACAAAATATCGACATGAAACCCTTTACACGAAAATATAGCTATCTCATCCAAAATAACCAACATTTTATCCCCCACGCTGTTATTAACTTTGCAAAATGTCGACGCGAGAATAGTTGCGGTGTAGATAATCTGTTCACAGATATAGTCTCAAATAACAGTTAAATTATGCGCTTAAAATAACGTAGCGGTGTTATTTGAATGGTTATAAGCAAATAACTGACGTAATTTGAACGTTTTGGGGTTGTGGTAACTGATTAGGACGAATTCTTGACGTGATTATGGTTTGTGCAAGATGAAATATTTGATTCATTCGATATGCAGTCAGATATGTAAACAAATTAAGGGGATTTAAATAGTTATAATTACATTTAAGATATTGGTTTGTTATACCTAGTTATTTTAATCGCTGACCCGACAGACAATGAGTACTATCCAAACAATAGTTTATACAAAAATCCTATAGAAAAAAGCACTTTAAATTTTTCCCGAATTTGAAAATGTTCTAGGAAATTTGTCCAATTTTTGTTTCCTTACAAACCTAATTCACATTATTGTAAACATTTTAAAACAAAAAATTGCCATATCGGTCCAGAAATTCTCAAGTGATGCGCTTACCATCGAACAGCATTTCGTTTTTAGTTATTCAGTTTGTATAGGTAGATGATATTCCTAACCTAACATTATTAATCGTAGTTTACAGAAGCCATTTTAAATTTATCTTTAAGCATAAAATTTTATACAATATCACTGTTCTTGAACGCATCAATCTATTCTCATTACGAGTAAGTAATAAGTACAATAAAAAAAAACTTCATAAAATACTACTTTGAAACTTATTCCAAATTTAATTTGTAGTAACGACTTATTTTATTTAAAATGACTGTTAAATAAGTCAATTTTACGATATTAACTTCAATTTATACATTTTAATATCGAATTAAGGTTTTTATTACAATATTAACCTTAGAAGGTTAATTTATTTTAACTGAATAATCGTAAGTCTGTTTTGATATTGATTTCTGAACTTGAAAATATATTTTATACTTATTGATATTCATTACAAGGGAATTAACATGAAATGGAAGCTAATGTGATCAGCATAATGGGAAATTAAGTTTTATGTTTTAAAAGTTCAAACTTGTTTTGCATTATTGTAGGCATTAATTGCGTGTTTCTGTTGCGATTTTTCGACATTTTATTGTTATTAGAAAACAAAATAAGTAGTCTTTAGAGTTCTGTACTTCATAAGGAAAAAGCAGAACCCTTATAGAATCACTTCGCTGTCCGTCTGTCTGTCAGCTCAAAACCCTTTTTCTCAGAAACGCGTGGAGGAATCGAGTTGAAATTAATATCAAATACGTAGGTCTACGGTCCCTTGGAACTCATAAAAATCAAACTTCTTCAAGTTAATGCAATAAAAAATATGGCTATGCGGTATATTTTGATACTCGCAAATAAATCAAAACCTATAGGGTACTTCCCGTTGACTTAGAATCGTGAAATATTGCAAGAAGAAAGGACTCACAGCACAAGTAAAGGAAAAGTCCGATAATCGTTAATTTGTAGTTTTTGCAAACTTACATTTGCAGTTGGAGAATTGACAGTGACGTATATCGATTGGGACAACATGTTTTTCAAATACAATGTTAAGTTTGTTTTTGGGATAAATTCATCCCAACTACGGAACCCTTTATTGTGCGGGGTTGGACACGTACTTGGCTGGTTTTTCATTAGAATGTGCGCTTTTACAATTTTTTAAATGTAATATTTATTATCCTGGACGGTAATAAAGCTTATTCATATATTTCCATACATTTTACTTCCCTGTGTTATCGTGATGCCTTGACGTGGTCGTGGACGTCCACGATAATATCGTCACGTTAGAAATTATAAAAGCGTACATTGTATGCTTTTTATATTATATTAAAGAAATGTGTTTGTTTTGAGTTTCGAGTAGTTGCGATTTAAAAAGAGGGAGCTTTTCCCTTTTTTAATGGGAATTATTATCACACCCCCTGTAAACCTACTGTAAACCCCACAATTAGGCTAAAACAACTCGATTTAAACATAAACACGGGAGATAATAACAAATCGTTATCCCGAGGCCGTCCGGAAAGAGTCGGGGATTGCCGAGGATCGCCGAAAATTGCCGAAAATTAAATATTCCTGTAAGTTGATCGCGTTAGCCCGCGAGATTGCCAATAAAGTGCGCAGACCCCTCTCACTCATGTAAATGACGCTTAAATTGATTGTCGGCGTCACACGTTACACTTGAGTTTATATTTTAAAGGTTATGTGTAAATAATATCTTGTTTTTTTTTTTTTAATAAGGCGGTAGGTAAATATAAGAAGAAACAAGTTTATTTTTGTACTGTGCAAGATTGGATTTTTTTAAGTGAAAACTTTGGGCATTTTTGAGATGGGACTAAACCATTGATTTTGCGACACTGTGATGACACCGGCTTTTGACAATTAAAAAGACATCAACGCGTTGATTACCGAGGTGCCTTTTTTTCAAGTTCACTTCTGTCGGCACTCCCGAAGTGTCACCGTTTTTTTTTTATTTGAACGTCTTCTGGCATTTCGACTTACGCCACAGTGCTAACTGAAGTAGGTCCAAAAAATCGCTCCAATAATATTGTATATATCGCTGTCCCCGGCCAATAAAATGGTAATGTGCTACTACGATAGAAGATACGGTTATTTCAGAAGTTACAAGATTTTAAGGGTATTGTAATGAAAGTAAAAAATTCACTTTTTTATATTTGAAAAATTCCGCTATGTATATTAGTTAATAAGATTTTCACAAAAAACTGTTTTATTTTTCATGTAAAATTTGGTTTTTATGAATACCATTTTATTCGTCGGGGACAGCGATATTAATAACGAAAATTACGAAGCATTAGTGTTGTATTCGTGCTCTTTAGAGACCTCCATTTTCTCGCCTTTGAGATACAACATGACGCGGACTACCTGCTTAAATATTAAATATATTTTCTCTCCATTTCCAGATGTAGCATGCATCAAAACTGCAGTATACTGGCCAGCACGAATATGTTCGGTGACCCGTGCCCAAACACGCTCAAATATCTTGAGGCGCATTACCAATGTGTACCCGGTAAGTTAACATAATCATAATTACCAATCTACTAGCCAAAGAAGGTCAGTTCAGCACCCTAATTGTGTAACACACTGTTACGGCCCCGCCGCCGCCATTGTGGCGTACGGTGGGACTTACTGTAGCCATGCCGCTGCGCCGGCCGGTATACTCTTTTTGAAAACAAAAGATGAAAACCACCAGATGGCGATGGCAGACGATGCCTTATGCTTTTGTAATATTCAGATCATATTCAAATCAACTCAGAATATAGAATTGTACCATTACTTAAAATACGTCCATTATTTCAAAGCCTATCGGTAACAGTCGAAACACACACTATCAATCACAATCTGAATGATTTTGAAGGATATTGCTAATCCATTGCTTCATAATTATGGTCGAAAAATTTGTCTGCCCAACAACGTAACTATCGCAGTGAATGTTGTTGAACTGTCAAAATGAAACTCATTGCTACTGTAAGTGTGTTACGCAATTACCCCGCTGGACTGTCATAAACAGCTGTATTAAAATCTTGCCATCATCAATAAGACGGATACGATCAAAAAACAGTTAGTTTGAAGTGCAAATCTTGAAATGAAAATATCTAAGTTCTCTTTTGAAAATATTCTGAAGGCTACATTCACCTGCAAATACAAAAAATATGAAAGGGTCGTTTTCGCTAAACTAATCTATGAATGCTTGAATATTGGTGAAGACGCAGGAACGGAAAAGGTTTAAGAATCCGGCATTAGTGGTCTTTAACTAATCTCCTGTATAAGACTTTTTTCTATTCTAAGCCAAAACCTGAACCATCCAGGATTTAAACGAAGTCAATGATAGAGCGGTCCAGGTAGCTACATTGATCGGACATTTGAAAATTGACTCGTAAAAAAAGAGAAGCCAAAAGACACTCACTAATCCAATATATTTTTCTAATTCCAGCATCAACAACAAGTACAACTAACCGGCCATCACCGCCGTGGCTCATCACGTCCCAGCCGACAGTCTGGAGGTCTACCCAGCCTCCTATCCCGAAGAACCCGGTGCAGACACAGCAGAATGAGAGGAAGAAGCCCACAGTTATCACGCCACCGACCTTCAGGCCTCATATCACGTTGCCACCTGAGGTCAAGCTTGGGGATGTTGCTTCGAAGGTGAGGTGTCACTTTTTTATGGACAAAAGAGGGAACCAAGAGAGGGAATAAAGACCTATATAACATTTGAACAAGTTTTGGTCCTGATTTATTAAGAAATGTTGATCATATCAGTGTGCATTTAAAATTAGTCGACTCCTAAAATTTAGCGCTCATGATTGTAATATGAAATCGTCGTAATCACTAAACTAAAACAGTGGTGGGCAAACTCATTAGCTAAAAGAGCCAAATATCAATACTCTAACGACTAAGATTTTCTCCGAATAATAATCATGATCAAAACTTTGATCCACCCCGTCCCATCTTCGATGTCCTCCCTCCGATGACGCCCTAAGCCGAGGCTCGTACCCCACAGGGGGTGCCCTTAGCGAGCGTTCACCTAGCTTTTTAGCTTAGTTTGTATGACCCTGGGTGGAGGCTTTGAGTGTAGCAGCTTAAGGCAACCACAGGATTGACCGGTTAAATAGTCATGACCTCAGAGGTCAGCTATGAGATGACCTACAGAAAAAAATAAATAAAAAAATGACTAAGATTTTTTATGAGAGCCAATCCTTTCTGTGTGTCCAATGTCTCAATACACTTTTCTTAATCGTTAAAACTGCCATCCTCTTCCACTCCATAACACTCCCTGAAATTAACTTGCTAAGAAGTAGGATGCCTTCATCATCATCATATCGGCTGATAATAATATGATGAAAGCATTTTACTTATTAACAAGTTAACCTTGGAGTAAATGATTAATTTTCGATGTCCTGTTATTTTTGGTAAAAATACTTCTGAAAAGAATCTTTGAAAAATATAGTTTGTATTTGAATAAAACTTATCGTATTTACGCTCGCACTTATCGACATTTGTACAGAGCCGCGCCCTATAGGCCAAAGAGCCGCATGCGGCTCGCGAGCCACGGTTCGCCGACCATTGGACTAAAAGATTAGTGATCTTATCGGGTGAGAAATATTTTCTTCGACGGCTTTCGAAGAAATCGCTTGAAAATCAAAGTCAAATCATTTATTTCAATAACACTTTTCAAAATTAAAAAAAAAAACTAGAATTGATTCTAGTCGTCCTTTCCAAAATATAGTTTTCGTATGGAGAAGAATGGGCAAGAAAATACACCGTTATTACTCTTTAAAATGTTTTACAATATCTTGTATACATTAATTATATAATACCACAACTTTTTGACTTCGTTTTTAAAAACAACCTTTGACAGACAACTAGGCAAAGTCTAGTAAAAAAATATAATATCTGGTACTAAATCAACACAATCGTTTTAATTTCTCAAAGCAACTCCTCATAACACCCACTTCTTTCAGAAGACCACGACAAGGCAGCCGGACTCCTCATCCGAGAGGGAACCTCCACAAAGCCCCAGGGACAGTATACCTGAAGTCAAGGAGGAACCCAAGGCTGTGGAGCCTGAACATAATCAGAAGAATGACAAACCAATTAAGGATGATGACCCAAGTAAGGATATAAACGTTTCACTTATTTTTCATTCTAGAATTAAAATGGTTATTTTTTCTGGCTACTGACTGCTTCCTTTAGTTAGTGATAGCAAATACGACTGCTGTGCCTGTGTCTAAGTTTGATCCTCAGATAACACAAAGTATTATTGGGTTTTCTTTAATTGCAAGAAGCTCGCCACCTATTAGATGGGAATTTGAACAAAACTGTCGAAATGTGTGTTCGGGCTCAAAACTCCGGACATCTAGCTGACAACACTGGATCAAAAAACCGTAATTCCTCATTCTAATAAAAAAAAGTTGTGCAATTCTTCATAATTTATGGTGTTACTCTATTTTTATCTGTGGTTCATTTATAAAAAAAATGTTGTGTTCTATTTTTTGGCGGCATTCTTTAAACTTTTTAAGAACCTTGATTACATTATTACGGCAGAAGACAAGCATTTTAATTTAAATTACAAGTTTACAGTACCTAAAAGCTGCACAGGAGTATTATGTCAACAATTTGGTTGTACTAAACACCCATATAGTACTCATATACCTAATAATAATCACATTCTTTTATTTTCCAGCAGTAACGGAAGGCACTCTAGAATGGCCAGCGAAGGACGAAGACTCGGAGCCAACGCCATCGATACACCTGTCTCCTAAGGATAGACCCGAAACTGATCTCGTGGATGATTTTGAAAGAACTTTTTGTAAGTTATTATACTTTTCTAACTATATTTAGACCGGTATAGACCGGCCGTAAAGATACTGATTTCGACATAATATTTCTAGCTCTCATAATAAGGTGTTTGGCGTTTGCCACACAAAATAAATGCGCGTTGGTAGATTTCTATACAAAATTCAAAAAAAGTTACTTCACATAAACCTACATGGGCAATTATGAAAGTCAGAAGATAGGTGCACGGTTCCAATTGGTCGTTTCCTATGGAGAAGAGCCGACAAGGAACTCCACTCCAATTAAAAATAATTGGCTTTTACAATATTTTCAAATAACAGTGTTAATAGGTATGGGAGGACTGAGTAGATCTTTCAATAAGTACCAGGTACTTAGCAAAATAGAAAATAGAATAAGGTCAACAAATCTACAGTCCATTCACCGTGTGAGTAGCCATATGTCTGGAATGGCAATTTTCCACTTAAACATAGCTAATTCAAAAGACACAATTCCTAGAAAAACATTTTTTTTTTTGGGATCTTTATGGACCATCTTACATCTTAAATATTACTTCAATATTACCATTTATTTCTTTTTACTACATTCTCCAACTTACCATCAAGTTGATCACAAACCAACTATAATTAACCCTTCTCTCTTACAGCAACGATCGCAACACCAAACATCGGGCGTCGCGTGTTCTGCCCACAAGTCAGCGCTCGAGGGTTGAACTGGAACTGGACCATAGCGGGCACATATGCCGTGCAGCCTTGTCCAGGAGGCGCCACGGGATTGGCTAGATGGAAGTGAGTATACATTTTAATATTATCAAACTTTATGAATTAAGCCAAAAGCTGCAGAAATTTAGGCTACTACGATCATGCTTATATAAGTAAGTCCACTTAGGCTGCCTCTCCACTGGAACAGAGAAGAGAGGAGAGGAGCGGAGTTTAGATTCTATTGGTTAATATTGGCACTGCTCCGCTCCTCTCCTCTCTTCTCCATTCCAGGGGACAAGCAGCCTTACTCTGGTCTTTCCGCCGTAAAGAACATGCTAAACTATATCGCACCCTTAGTAATATAAGGGCACAACTAAATATTGGAGTTTTGAATTTTTATGTTATATGGGCTCAATATCAACTGTTCTACCACTTGGCTTTCACAGAAAGAGAAAAAGACAATATTAAAACGAATACTGTAATTGTGTCTCTTTCACACCACCCACTCCGTGATAGACCAGTTGATATTAAGCCCATCTAACACAAAAACTCAATGCCTCAATATTTAGTTGTGCCCTTATATTACTAAGGGTGCGATATGTAAAAGTTGCCACTGTTCTTTAAAATCTGAACCTGGTACTCTTATCAGTAGCAGTGCTCAACATTCGCAGTATTTACAAATAAGGGATGTTATGGATATGAATTTTTGGATCTGATAGGGATACGGATATAAAAATAATATTTAACCTGTTTCGTATACGGTTACGGATATGAAATTATTTCTGATTATCCGTTAGTTTCGGTTACGGATATTAGATTTTTACGAAATTGTAAAAGTAAAGCACAAATATAAAATAAAAATAAACTTGCAAGTAACGCGCGCGGCTAGTGTGTCGGCTCGACAGAAATACCTGTCATAACGTGTCTGATTTAGACTCCGCCCCTATCCGAAATTATCCGAAATGTTTATATCAGATTCGGTTACGGTTACGGATAGATTTTTATTTCGAATATCCGTTAGTTTCGGTTACGGTTACGGAGCTCCTTAACATCCCCGTTACAAATAGAAGCTTGAAACTGATCTAGCCTCTTCATCAGCATATAGTAGGCCAGTGCTAGATAATTCGGCATCTCTAATTGCACGTCACTGAATTCGATCTTAGTTCCCTCCAATCAGGTTGTGGGAGTAAGCAGTTCTGTGTAGCATTCTTCTACACACTTCTGGTGAACCCGAAAAACGATCCCAACAGTCATAATATCTCAAATCTAACCGACTTCTTCCACCTCTAGATGCACACTAACTCCTCACCAATACACCGATGAGGAGCGTCCCCGCCGGCGCGGCACGGGTTTACCTTCAGGAGAGAACTACCACGACCTGGGGCTGGAGCCCAGTGATAGACAGATGCAGCTGCTAAGGAGATTGGGTTCTGAAGCATTGCTTAAAGGTAGATTATCTTTATTAGCTTGAATTTAGAGTATTCCAACGAGTGATAATTTATTAATATAATATATTTGAAGATTTGTAAACGAAAACTTACCTGTCATTTATGTAATTATAAATATAATTGCATTGTGGTAGAAAAAATGTATTTTAGGAAGTTAGAAAAGGGTAATAATAGGTAATAGGTAATAGGTAATACGGGCTGGTATCCGCAACTCCACGTCAAAGCGCGTATTTTGCGTACGGGTGGGAAAATCTGTTATTCGATCCACCCCAGCTCCTCAAAGAAGGCCAGCAACGCCTTGGTGTCACTGACAATCTCACGTAGGGTACCTGGGTTACCGAAGTACTTGGCCCTGTATGTGGCGACCACCGGGCAGTTTAACAGCACATGGGCTGCTGTCTCGTCGTCCTCCATGCAAGCTCTGCACAGCGGACTGTCTGTGACTCCTATGACAAAGAGGTGTTTATTAAATGACCCATGGCCAGTTAGGGCAGCTGTAACTGTGCGCAGCTGCTGTTTTGTTAATCGGAGAACCTGTTTCGTGAGGCGGCCGTCGATTGTAGGGAGAGCCTCCTTAGCCTGCCTGCACTCACCGTGGTCCACCCATATTTTGTGATGTTGTTCCCTGGTTCGTTTCCTTACCAGAGAGCGTAGGTACCCGAAGGGGAGTGGCGTGATGGGTTCAGGCCCCACTGGTGCCATGCTCGACCCCCTTCTGGCAAGTTCGTCGGCTGCGTCATTGCCCCGCGAACCGCTGTGTCCCTTAATCCATTGAATGGTTATATTATTGAGGTCACCCACCTGGTTGAGGCGTTGGTGGCACTCGTATATCAGCCCAGAATCAACAGTGTGACTGTTTAGCGCTTGCAGAACAGCCATACTGTCTGAGAGTATTCTTATCGAGTGGTCCTTAACTTCCCTGGCCATGATGGCTGAAGCGGCAAGAGATATACCCATGCATTCGGCCTGGAACACTGTGTTATGGACACCCAATGGTGTGGCTATGTGTATGTTGAAGTCCTCCGAGAAGATTCCAGCACCTGTGCCACTACCTGTTTTGGATCCGTCGGTGAAGATTCGCAGCTCTGCGGGGCGCAAACCCTCGCATCTGCGGTCCTCGTGGAGTTGGATTCTGTATTTTTTATCGAAGATAAATTGTTTGGGCACCCGGTCATTTACCGCTTTCGTAATAGGGAACTCATTGTTGAGTCCCTCAAGCAGCGCGGTGTGTTGTGTGACTCTCTTACCCCAGAGATCAATTGCATTAAGACGCACCGCCGCCATTGTCGCTTCCTGCTGTATGAACAGGTGGAGTGGGGGCAGTCCCAGCATGGCTTCGATTGCTGCAGTCGGAGTAGTCCTCATGCAGCCCGTGGTTGCCACGCAGGCTAGTCTTTGCATGCGTTGTAGTTTGTTGCAAGCTGTAACCAGCTGAGTGCGGGGCCACCAAACCACGGCCCCGTACGCGATCATAGGGCGGATCACTGCTGTGTACAGCCACAGTATGATTTTGGGGGATAGGCCCCACTTCTTACCTATCATTCTCCTGCACTGCCAGAAGGTAATGCAGGCCCTGTTTAGCTTGTTGTCTACATGACTACTCCAGTTTAACTTACTGTCTAGAATGACCCCGAGGTACTTGACTTCGTTGGCCAACTGAAGTTCAGTATCGAACAGTTTGGGTAGGCGGAAAGGACCTAATGCTCGTTTTTGGGTAAACATGACTAGTTCAGTTTTAGTGGGGTTCACTGACAGTTCAAATTCCCTGCACCAACTTTCTACGATACGTAGTGCTTGCTGAGTGAGGTTACAGATCGTACCCGTCACCTTCCCCGATACAAGGATTGCGAGGTCATCTGCATACCCTATTGTGTAATAGCGGTTGGCATTGAGTTTGGTAATGAGGTCATTAATTACCAGATTCCATAGGAGGGGGGACAGAACCCCTCCCTGGGGGCAGCCTCTGGCTATCATGGCCAACTGCCGCTCACCCTCAAGGCGAACCACCCGTTTGCTTAACATGTTTGTAATCCAGTCCGTAAGTACCTGTTCTACTCCATGCCTGGAGAGGGCGCTTCTGATGCTGGAGAAGTTGGTTTTGTCGAAAGCTCCTTCGATGTCTATAAAAGTACCCAGGCAGGTGCCTTTTTGATGAATCGCGTCCTCTATCTGACTGACCACTAGATGGAGAGCAGATTCGGTCGACTTACCTGAGCTGTATGCGTGTTGATTACCATGTAGCGGTATGTTTTTCAGAGCGCCATCCCTCAGCTCTCTATCACATAGCCTTTCCAGAGTTTTTAGGAGAAAGGAGGTCAGGCTGATTGGTCGGTGGGATTTGGCGTTTGTGTAGTCGCCCTTACCTGGCTTAGGGATGAATATTACTTTCACTTCCCTCCATCCTTTAGGAACGTATCTAAAGGCCAGGCACGCCCTCATTAAAGGCACCAGTCTTATTGCGACAGAAGCACCCCCCCACTGTAGTAAAGCGGGGAACACTCCATCAGGACCAGCTGCCTTAAAAGGATGGAAGCTCCGGATGGCCCATTGGAGTTTCTCCAACGTGATCACCCTGCGTGCGTAACTCCAGTCAGTGTCAGCTGGTGTTTGGGTTTCATCTTGCCAGTCGATTACCTGCGCGAAGACGCAACCAGGGAAGTGAGTTTCAATTAGGATGCGTCTTGTTTCCTCAGGCGACGACGTGAGTGTGTTATCAGGTTTGCGGAGGGTGGCGGGCCCAGGTGTATTCTGTTGCGCCAGTACTTTCCTTACCCTGTTTGCTTGCTGACAAGATTCAATGCTACCACAGAATTTGCGCCATCCCGAGGTGCTCCTGAATCTGATGCATTTTTTGTAGCTAGATTTGGCCGCGTAGTAGTTATCCCAGTCCTCATCCGCACATGTGTTCATGGCTCTATTCAGAGCTGTTCTTACCTTGCTGCGCTTGCGCTCCAGATCAGCGCCCCACCAGGGTTGTTTACCCGGTATGTTGCGCGGCGTGGTCTCTGGGCAGGCGGTTTTGTAGCTGTCTATGATTGATTCTGTAAGATGGCTTACTTGTGCCTCAATCTGTGTCGTGTCCGCATATGTCACCGGATCGCTTAGCATCGCTAGCTTGGAATCAAGGTTGCGTGTGTAGGTGGCACGATCCGTTTTACGCGGATAACGCCGTGGTGGTATCGATGGAACACAGACCTGAATGTCGAAGCGGATCCACCTGTGATCGGAGCAGGAGGCCTCCTTGGAGACCTGCCACCCAGTGGTGATTTCCGCCACGCCCTCTGATGCCAGAGTGAGATCTATGATTGTGCGGCTTCGCCTGGTTACGAATGTTGGTTCGGAGCCAGTGTTTAGTAGGGATAGGTTAGTCGAGAATAAGTAGTCAACCAAAGCCTTACCCCTCTCGTTTTGCGTGTCCATACCCCACAGTTGGTGGTGAGCATTGGCATCGGCCCCGACGACAACCTCAAACCCGCAGCTCTCGCAATGGTTCACGAGGCGGGCGAGTCCGTTAGGAGGCGGCGCCTCCGCTTCGGGCATATAGACCGAGGCGAAAACGATCACCATCTCTGTGGCATCGTCGCGCTGTATAAGCAGCCTAGCTGCAGAGATATCTCTGCAACAGAAGTCAGTTAAGAGCTGTGTTTTAAGGTTACCTGTGACATAGATGCACGATCTGGGATGATCATGATCTGAGGTGACTAGGAGCTTACCGCCAAGATTGGAGAGTCCTTGTATGCGACCCGCCCTAATCCACGGCTCCTGTATTAAGGCAATGGCCGTGTGTTGTACCTCCAGCCACTTGCGAAGCTGAGCCGTCGCGGTCTGACTGTGGTGGAGGTTTGCTTGGAGGACTCTACAGACCGACGAAAGGGACGCCATTACTGGTCGAACCCTCGTCGTCCCCCCCAAGTCTAAGCCCGGCAAACAGGTCGCCCTCGTCGAAACCGTCCTCCCCCGAGCCCGAAGCCGGAGACAGGATCATGTCGTCCAGCTCCCCGCCCGATGAGGGAACGACATCCACGGTGGCGGCTGCAGGGGCGGCTGACTCTGCAGTAGCAGGCTCAGCCGCGGATGCTTCCGGGTTGTGTGAAGGGGGAGTGGACTCCCCTGCTGTTGCTTGCGACAGCTGTTCCAGCGCCTCGCAGACGGTTCCCGTGGCGGGGTCCCATCCCTGTGGAACGTCGGTGAACCTACCGTTCCGACCCTGGAACTTCACGTACACCGCCCCTAATCCAATTGAGAGGCGGCGTCCGGCCTCCATCAGAGTCGGGATTTGGTCCACAGGGACACCGACCACCACGAACCACGCCGCGGCTTGTTTGTCAGCGTGCAACAGTACCCACCTCTTGATGTCTACCCAAGAGTTTTGGTAGCTGAGAGTACGACCAATCATAGTCGACTCTCCGTAGACCCCCTGCTCGTCCGGGATCACGATGCCACACCGTGCACGCTTCTGGATCTCCGACTGGCTCATAACGACTAACGAGGTGCTAGTTGAAAGAGTCAAGCCGGAGACTGTCTTCCTTAGCCAGGCTAAGGTGTGGTCATTACCGCACCACAGTTTAAGGATACCCCCGGCGAACAGCGGCTTGGCGTTGAAAGTCGGCCCTGGGGTGTCCTGTTTGGGGGAGCAGGCCTCGAGGATGATCTGCTTCTGGATAGCAGCGAGAACCTGGTCCGACGCGTCCTTGCTGAGGATCCCCGTGCGGTCGCAGGTGATGGCGACGTCTAGGGTTGCGCTGGCAGCTTGGGCGTAGCTTCGTTGGTCGACCCTATTGGATTGATCAAGACGCGGCCGCTTATGCTCTCCCCGAGGTGTCAAGGTTTCGTTGAGAGCTCGCTTGGCCGCGGCCTGATCCTTCCAATAGGGTCGCTGTGTAGTGTCACCTTTGGGTTTCACCGGAGCGCTGGTTGGCGGTTGACTGGGCGCTGGTCGGCTTGTGCCGGCCTCTGCCTGTGACCGCTTACCGGCGGAGAAGTTTAGCTGGCCAACTGTCGGTTTAACTGTGCTAGCGACAGTGGCCTGTTTGTTGCGGGAGCCTTTGCCCGACTTCTTTAAAGCTTGACGGCGCTCCTTCCTCGTCAATCTGTCCCTCTTTCTGCCCTGTTCCGGGGCAGCAATTGGACCTGAAGGGTCATTGCAAGAGCAATGGGCTTGTTGAGTATGTTTACCCTTGCCCTTGCGTTTCTGCACGAAATGCCAGGCGCGTGAGAACACGTCCTCAGTGCAACTAGCCGTCTCCGCTTGACCGGTGACGACCGTCTGATGAGGGGAGGCTAGAGGAGCCACAGGAGGAGGAGGGTGTTTGGCTGGGAGCCCGGTACCAGTGTTACCTGGCGCCGGGGCCTGTGTAGAGAGGGTAAGACCGGCAGTGGTATTAGTCGTCGCCTTGGTCTTCGCCTGTGCGTCAGAAGGGTCGGTACTGGTCCCAATCAGCGCCGACGTCCTTTGTTTATACTGGGACTTTTTATTTTTGGTCTTGGCTGTGGTTCTCGCCACAGCTGGACCGGTGCCCGCGCTGGTACCCGCAGTGTTAGCTGCATGGCCACCAGGGGCAAGGGAAGTGCAAGCACCTCCCTTGGGAGTCTCATCGGCTTTCGCCTCCACTCCGGTGCTGTTTTTTTTAAATGGCCTTGATAAATCCATATTAAAATGTTAATAAAATTCGTCTCTCTGGCTCCCACCCACCATGGAGCCCGCAACTGGGAACGTCTCACTATATAAGAAAAAGAAAGTTCGATCGTTAGGACTACCAGAGAGATATAGGGGCGCGAGGCTGGTTTACAGTGCGACATCGGGTGCTCGATCGGGTTGGCGTTGGCCAACGAACTGATCAACCCTCACTTACACCGTCAGCATGACCTTTACCTACCGCTTTGGCCGTCCAAGGACGACCTCAGCGGACCTCACGCACCTCGCCTGTGGCCCTCTGACGGGACACTATGACCATTTCCCTACCCCTGGCTACTGGGTAGGGCCACCGTTTCACTTGAAATTCGGACCAAAGGGGGCGTGTTGCCTTACGGGCACATTACAGCCAGAGCCGCTCGGCTCAACCCCCCAGGACTCCTTCATCCCCGCTCACGGCGCTCAACTGCGCAGGTCCTAGCGCAGGTGACTGCTTACTCTTACTCGACAATCAGCTGGATTTAGTGATAGTCGAGCCCGCCCCCACCCAGTCACAGGGGGTCACGGTTAGGAGTGGAAGTTGGAAAGCGGAATAGGGAGGAGTAGGGATACGGATAGGATAGAGTGGGGAGGATTTGTGAGATTTGGGACAGGAAGGCATAAGACGGGACAGAATGAGGTTAAGGGAATTGAGGAAGGGATGCAAAGGCGCCTGGTGGTCTTAGTTACGTCTATTTCTTATGGAACTAGACCAAGAACGGGGTGGCAACCTCGGGAAGGTGCATCCGCCAGACTTGTCTTGAGGATCTACACGACTGTAGCGCTCACCCTCAAGACCCCGCCAACCCTACCCCCTCTGAAGGAGGCGGTAGGGTAGGCCTGCATCTATACTACCAAGCAAAGCAAAGCAAAGCATGTCGTTGTGCAACCGCGAAAGCATAAATCCAGACCCTCCCCTAGAAAAGGGTAAAGGGGCCCCGAGAATTCCATTGCCTAAAGGCCCCGACATGGTAAATCCAACCCTGCTGATACTAACGAAAGAGACGCCTACCCTTTCCGTCATATGAGTGTTCCATTGCCTCTGATAGCACTAATGCACATTTACCATTAACCTAAAGATGGTCGTTGCTTGTCCCTATACTAATTATAATTGTATAACTCATGATAATATTGATGTAGGTCGTGACGGCGATTCTCCAGAACACATTATCGACTACAGAGGCGCCACCAACCTCGCCGACGCAACTGGTAACCAACTGAACCAACTTGCGAACGATTTCATACAGTATAGTAAGTATTCCACTTATATCTACATAGAATGTTCCTAATTAACTGAAAATATGGCTAGATTAACCGTAATCAGAGAGTTCAGAAGGTAGTCGCACCATGTACAGTACTTTCTGGTTTTTAACGCATGGTTGGAACAGCGGGCGTTTAATAGGGAGCAACCCAGATACTGGATTGTGGAGGTCAGATAGGCAGTCGTTCTATGTAAAATACTGGTTACGGGGAAAAGGCTAGGCAGATTGATTGTAATAGGGGGCGAGCCTATTGCCATCAACCGGGCACTAATCCAGACTCCAGGTTGCTACGGAGAAATTCCAGATGGATAAACCCAATACACACACACACACCACACACCACACACCACACACACCCCCCCCACACACACACACGCCAGGACCTCATGCTCAGCAGTAGAGTAGCACTAGACCAATGAGGCATTGAGTAATATAATAATCTTTTTTTATTTTTTTCAAACAGCTGATGCAATACCAGAATGGCACGGAGCAACTCCTGACCTGAGCGAATGCCGGTCCGTGTGGCTGAACAGTTTAGAAGCGAGGGTCAGGGAAGGAGAATCATTACTCAGCATCAGCAATGATTTGGCTCAGGTAAGTCCTTCAACATTTCAAACTAAAACCACAGAATAATACAGAAGGCGCACTCCGTGTTTTAGGTATGTAGCTAGAAACAAATACGCCGTGGGCTCGTCTTGTCGGGCCAATTCAGTGAGTGTAACGTAGTCAGGGCCTTCTCCATCTCACTGAGAGGAGCCCTGTGTCCCATCAGTGGGAACATTATAGGCTGGTTAAGCTTATACTTATGCTAACGTAGTCAGAAGATATAAAAGTTACGCGATAGAAAGAGAGTGGCGCTGTGCGACCTGAATTGCACTTTATTGTGTCGTAGCAAGAGTCACTTTTTATTTAAATGATTTTGCCTACTGAACCGTCTGTATTAATCTGTGCTAAAACACAGAGTTTTCTCAATAGTATCCTATGAGTTCTTAGAAGATTTATGTTTTGGTTTCAAGATTTTATAAATTAGTTGAATAAAAATGCTGGAACTGCTAAAGAATTTCACATTACTCTGTACGTATCTATAAAATACTTTTACCTCAAAATAAATAAAAATTAAAACGGTTATTAAATAGCATTTAGAGTCTGGCCACGCTAAGTCTGCAATGGAATAAATGGGCAACCCCAAAAAGTTTTATAAATGGTATACTTTTACATCAGTCAGTTTTGTCAGTTTCGGGGTTGTAAGTAGATCTAATGATTTTGATATTTTTCCTTTTGATTTTTGCATAATAGACCGTACCGTACCTATGCTCTACCTCGATACGATAAAAAAACTGTATCAAATCCACACTGTATTGTTCTAAAGTGACTATTCTTTACCAGGAATAAATCAGAAATAACCCATCAAAAACAAAAAGACAAAAAAAGTATCAAATTCTTTTTTCGAAGGACAGGATTGTGTTGCCATCTATAGATTTTCAAATTCAACCGTTTTTTACTTATGCAGACTTAGCGTGTTCAGATTTTATAATACGTGCTACAAAAGATGAGACTTGGCCGCGTCTCCCGCGCTCTGTCCGCCGCCTCGATGATGCCCCGGCGCAGATCTCATACCGCTAAAGAGACGTATAAATCGTCTACTGTGCAAGTCAAACCACGTGGTGTGTCAAGTCTCATCTTTAGTGGCATAAACTGTATCGATTTCAATGAAAAATGACTGATAATCAATGACAATCTGTCATTTTGTCTATTCTTCCGTCGACAAAACCCGTAGACAACCCGTTTCTATGGTTGTCATCCTACGTGTGCTGGTGGAAAGCGAAATATAAGAATATTATGCAACATTTTCTCCTTTAATTCTCTTCAAATTTCTTCTTTAAACACTTTAATATTCCACCATTAGGTAACATCCTCAAAGACGCTGTACGGCGGCGACATGATGACCACGACCAGTATCATGAAGAAGTTAGCACAGCGCATGTCGCAGAATGTACAGACCTTCCCAGACCCCAGGCAAAGAGAAGCTATCGTCACTGATATGCTTCTCGGAGTTATTAAGACTGGTGAGTTCGTGTTTTTCTATGGTAATTAATAAATAGTACCTGATCGACCGAGCTCTGCTCTAGTGAAAACAGAGAATGCTCATTTAACAGTATAGGATAGTTCATACTAATTCCATGCTGCCATGATAGTAGGTACTTACTAATTCCATGCTGCCATGTCATTATTTTAAGGTAGCCATCTTGTTCTAAACTTTGGACGGTCGAGCTCTGCTCGGGTGAAAATACGGAAAAAAAGAATTTACCCACATATGAGACCTAGCTAGATCGATTTATCGCCCCCCGAAATAGTTAGAGCCGTTTTCGAGAACGTGATTACAAATATATTAATATATATACAAATATTATTCGTTAACAGTATAGGATAGGAGTAAAAATTTGAACAAAAATCGGCACCGCGGTAACCAATGCGTTGATGTCTTTTACTCCACGCACCGCGACAATCAACGCGTTGATGTCTTTTTAATGGTCAAACGCTGGTGTCGTCACAGTGTCTCGAAATCAATGGTTTAGTCTTATCTCAAAAATTCCCAACGAGCCTAAAAAAGTTTGCTTTTCAGTACATTTTGACCGTGTAAGTATTACAGTTTTGTAGGAAACAGCAATTTTTTTTTTAAATTACTGGCGAAAAATTACACGTTCCAGAATCATGTATCCACTGTAACAGAATCATGTTTCTTTTGTTCTTGATGCTCAAACTTTGAGCCTTATGCCCATACAAATAAGCTATAGTTATAATGTAGTGTACCATCGCGGACACTGGTGCTGAACCACTTTTGAACCTTATTATCAACGGCATAAGGTTGAAAGTGATCAACCGCCATTGCCCGCGGTTTTACCAAGTATATAACTATATATATATCATAAATTATACTTTTAAGCTTTCTATTTAATTTATTTATGTACATGTTTATCGCTTGCTTACTGCTTAAAATGGAGCTCAATTTTTATTGTTTTAAAATCAATATATCAAAAAATTCTCTCTCCCTAACCATAATCACTAACGAGTGATCACACTCAAACCAATTTGCAAAAACCAAAATTTGTTTCCAAACACACGAAATTATAAGAGTTTCCGATTTTGCATTTTGGCTACGGAACCCTTTAAATCGAGCTCCAGCTACACGGTATAACCGCTTTTCTGCTTACCCTTATCAGGATCAACCCTGCTTAACTTGCCCCACTCTTCTCCAGGATCCAACCTGCTAGAGGAAGGTCAAAGGTCTTCCTGGGAAGACCTGAGTTCTGAAGCCCAGAGTAGGGCTGCCAGTGCTCTGCTTACCCAACTTGAGGAGAACGCCTTTCTGTTAGCTGATGCTGTTACTAAGGAAAAGACTATACTGCAGATTGTGAAGAATATTTGTAAGTACCTCTATGATTATTTGTTATTTTATTATTCAGCCTGGTGTCTTATTTATGGCATCACCACTTCTCTCAAAACGGTGAAAGAAATCGGTACTCTTTGAAGATTGGTACTCCTGGAATGTCTTAGAACCAAAAATTCGAAGACATTGTGACATCTACCACTAGGCCCGTGAGGTGGATTTCAGCCCTTTCGAAGAGAGGAAGCCAGTGTCCCAGCAGTGGGAGTATTATGGTCTATTATTATGCTAAGCTTGGTACCCGTCTATTTATAAAAGGCTAGTAAAAACTATAGATCCAGTGCTATTCGAATACTTGAATCCAGGGACTTAAAACCTTTATAAATTACAATACAGGTATCGAAGAATTTTGGTTACTTCTTCGACTAAGGTTACCACTACCTGGGTTACCAAGAAACAGAAAAATATTACCTCATTTAGGTTACCGTTTTAATACCGGTTACGCACACACAGGCATTGCGCGCCCTTTGACTAATGCCGACGGCAAGTGTAAGACAGAGGAAATTTTTATTGCGGTAACCGGTATTTTTAATACTATTTGTATTCAATTTACCTTTAAAAAAAATTGATGTTGTAACTGAAAATATACCCGTATAGATCATACCGGTTTCGGTCAAAACAATTCTATTAAATATGTACAGTAAACGGAAGAAATGCACAGCTGTATCAATTTTATGAGAAGTATATACAATAGCTCACATAACCATTCGTACATGTGTGTCTGTGCTGTTATAGACTACATATGACTACATTTATATTATGTTATTCCTATCAGTACCACTGAAGCAAATGGACGCAAAAGATTTTGCCGAAGTGTGGACAGGAATGTCAATGTATAAATTTAGCTAGAAAGAATCTACGATTTATAACTCTACTGCGGTGAAGCCCAAAAGCAGGATAATGTTTTTTTTATTGAAGACTAAATTTTTCAAAACTTGCAGGTCTATCAGTGAGGGTTTTGGAGGTAAAGAACGTGGAAGACGAGACATTCCCGTCGACCATCGCACAGGAGCAGTGGAAGGGGTCTGAAGATACCATCACCATACCGAAGGCGGCTTTACTTGGTAAATTTTTGTTTTATAAATGATTAAATATATAAAAAAGTTTGTTTCCAAATGAAAGCCTAGGCTCATAAATCCATAAAATTATTTAATTAAAATTTGCCGGATAAAATTCCAAAGTTTTGCCAGGTTATAAATTTTTGTCTAAATTAAGAACCTTTGGCTCCAGAAAGTTTTGCTTGCGGGTAATACAGTTAAATCTCCATGGGGTACAACAAAATACCGCGATCAAGATTCCACGGCAGGTTCTTGTTTAATAGCAATTGTAGATTCTTCCCTGAAAGTTTACTATGAAATAAAATGAACTGAAATGAAATTTTATTTGCAAGAATTGTAGTATATATAGATGGTCGTTTTTTTAACAAGTTCTAAAACAATCGCTAAAAGTAGCATGCAAAATTGCATAAATTAAATAAGAAGCTTATAAAATTGGAACATACATTATAGTTATTTTAATAAGAATAAAAATATCAATCATTTGTCAAATTATAATAGTAAAATGTCAGTGTAAATCTTTAAAATTTAGGTACTCACTATAGAAAGATTTTTCTATGAGCCATTTGAATAACGCTGTTTTAAAACGATTAAATATAATAATTAATATATAAATAGTGTCATTATCATTAGTCAGTAAAGTTGTCTATCTTTTTTTCAGACAACCGCCAAAACGATCTAGTCCGCATCGTGTTCTTCGCCTTCGACCGTCTCGAAGAGATCCTGCCTCCGACCTTCGGCAAGACTCCTCGATACCTCTCCACCTTCCAAGCTGACAGCGGCACCTCTTCATCAACCAGCATCAATTCGGAGAGGGAGAAGAGGAATGTTACTAGAGTTCTGAATTCTAAGGTGAGTTGGTTTGAATGAATGAATAAATCACCAATCCCAGCATGGTTTTACCAGACTCGATAAATCGAAAGAACCCCAAGATTTGCACTATAACTTGAAGCCTCATGCTTCATGATGCTACAGAGGCCATTGCATATCATGACTATTGACTTATTTAATTTAATATTATTGTAATTGTTTTTTATTTATATTATTGCTCATTGAATCTTAATTTTGAATCCTATTATCTTTCGACCTAATTTGTACACCAACCATGGTCAAACATGTTGAGCCAAAAAATACCTTGTTACACCTATAATAAGCATCATACCATGTATATTATCTACACATGTTTTTGCAAATAAATGAATCTGAATCTGAATCTGAAGTAGTAGACCGGGGGGCGCGGTAAGGGTAGGGAAGACGTGCCCTTAGGATAAGGAAGGGTTTGCGGAATTCTAAGGTGACTTGGTATTGAAATACAAAGAAGATATTGTTTGAAATTGTAGAATGATAAATATCGAACGTTCAACTATTACACCCGCACTATTTGTCACTATCTAAGGTCTCCGAAATCAGTGAACAGTCTATCTTTGGTCAAATGTTATTTAGCTGCTGTGATTGTTTGATCAAAATAACTGCAACAAAAATCTCACGACTTTGCGTTTGACAATAGATTTAATGGAATAGATTCTAGATTATAGATGATAGATCAGATTCTCAGGGCTTTGAACCGTAACCATTCCTGCACACCCTAACGCATCGGGAATTGTTTTAGAATTCAAAATAATATCCCAAACACGGTTACTTGATATTTTTATCGACAACCATTTCAAAATGATGTTCGGAGTAATCTGTCTATTACTACCTTAGTGACTCTCTCCAAAAACAAGTTTTCCATTAACCAACAATCAGCATATAATGTTCCCACTGCTGGGACTCAGGCCTTCTCTCTGTGAGAGGGAGTGGGCCGTAAACCACCATGCGGGCCTAGTGCGGGTTGGTGGTTGTCACTTGTCTATTAATAAGAATATTTCTAAAACTTTAATGTTTTCCTAACAGGTGATATCAGCCAGCTTGGGCAATGGTCGTCACATCCAGCTGTCCCAGATGGTACAGATCACGATGAAGCACATCAAGACTGAGAATGTCACCAACGCAGCATGCGTCTTTTGGGATTATACGCTGCAGTAAGTTTTATTATTAACCTTGGATGTTTTCCTTACAATATTTTAGATATTTTTACTAAAATCTGGAATAACTATAACCGGCACTCTTATCTATCAAGTCAGTCATCCTAAGCTAGGTTCATTTTTCCGATTACAAGTACTAATTTTCTACTAAACCTTCAAAGGACTTTTGATTAATCGTAAAATGATTTTGTCATAACAGTATTTCTATTGGCGGTTTGAATTTATATCTTTCGCTTTCCTCCCACAGCGGCTGGTCCCCCGAAGGCTGCCAAGTAGAATGGTCGAACTCGACCCACACGGGCTGCGCGTGCTCCCACCTGACCAACTTCGCGATCCTGATGGACGTGCACGGCGTGCCACTGAGCGCTGCGCACGCGCTGGCGCTGCAGACGCTGACGTACATCGGCTGCGGGATCTCCACTGTGGCGTTAGCGGCGGCTATTATTGTATTTACTTGCTTCAGGAATGGGAAGGTATGTGTTCGTGTTATAATGATTTTTAGTTGTTTTTTTAATGTTTGAAAGTAGGTGGAAATAAAGGTTATAATTGAGGCGGCTAAAAATAATAACCTTTATTTTTAAATTCTTCTCCTTTTCGTGTGGTTAGTGACTAACCTGGTGTCAGAGTTTCAAAACCGCCCATGGGCCTCTGACTTGGCTTCATAAGCCGTCTAGAAATATCTGTCAGGCATGCCGGTTTCCTCACGATATTTTCCTTCACCGTTTTTGAAGCAAGTGATAATTATACAATACGCACGTGAACCCGAAAAGTCAGAGGTGCGTGTCTTGGGTTCGAACTCGAGACCTATGACTTGGCAGTCTGTCACCAGTAGTCTATCACTGCTTCTCATTTTTAAATTATATCTAGTAAACGTATATTCATGATGACACAGTATATGATTCCCTGCACTTTACTCAAACTTCGGCTGATTTGACTCACGACCTCGCGATGTAATCAACAATAACTGCTCCTTTTGTACCTTTCAGAAACTAGCCGAACATTATCGAACATTGAACAATAAATTATAATTACAAATAAAAGAATTGTGTTATCATCACACAGCACATTACTCCTTAGTAAATTTATTGTGCATCTGCTAAAGGTGTTTTTTACCATTTTAATTTAGGGACTGGTTTCATTTACCCCTATTATTGTGTACCATAATATTATTTTCTTCTTTCTTCAAAATATAAGCCCCTCTTTCTGTCCAGCAGTCAGACCGCGCGCTAATCCACAAGAACCTCTGCGCTTGTCTGCTAGTCGCGGAGATAGTGTTTCTCGCCGGCATAGACAAGACACAGAACAGGATCTTCTGTGGAGTTGTAGCCGGACTCCTGCACTACTTCTTCTTGGCTGCTTTCGCGTGGATGTTCCTTGAAGGTATGTATAGAGATTCTTAAATATAGGTCTATTTTGTGCAATGATCAGTTTTTAATCTCGATATGTTTCATACGAAATCGAGTATCTTTCTGGGTGAGGTTTATACCTAGAAAAGTGGGGACTTTTGATGAACTACTTTTCACCCTTATGTCCTTAGTAATAAGTTCACTTCACCGCCAATGTCCGCGTTGGTACACACGGCTACACATCAAGCTATACATTTCCAGTATACGCTGACCTCGCATTGTACGGAAATTCTATACGATGCGAGATCAGCAGAAACTGGAATTGTATTGCTTGATGTGTAGCCGTGTGTACATTGTAACATGATACAAATTCTGTAATTTTACAAATCTTTAGTTAATCGTTATTTCTTGAAAAAATATTAATTGCTTCCTGAAAACTTGGATAGGTCAAAAATATCTATATTTTTGGGGTATGAGGAACGGGGTGTAAGATTCACTCATCCTCTATTGAAATGTGTCGTGTTTGGCGGGCAACTGCCTAACGATTAATGTCGGGGAAGTTATATATATATAATGTATATGCTGTTCGCGCAGTAAACTCTAATTGCGCGATTCAGAATTTGTGTGACGTCAGGATTTTGTGTGACGTCAGGTTTTTGATGCGTAGTTCGCAATGTCAAGATAATTATCTGGGTTGACCAGTTTTTCGTTGACGTAATATTTCATATTTTAATGATATTATGAAAATTAAATCTTCTGAAGTTTTTTTTTGTCTGATCTAATTCAGATCAAGTCCACCTTGTAAATCAACAGCACAACCCATTTCTAACATATTAACTTTAATCTTCCAGGTTTCCACTTGTACGCGATGCTAGTGGAAGTGTTCGAGCCGGAGCAGCCGCGCGCGCGCTGGTACTGCACGTGCGCGTACCTGGTGCCGGCGCTCATCGTGCTGGTGTCGGCCGCGGTGTACCCGGCCGGCTACGGCACGGACACGCACTGCTGGCTCACCACGGACCGGTGGTTCATGATGAGCTTCGTTGGACCTGTCATTTTGGTGTTGGTGGTAAGTTTATTGAGAATTCAGAGTCGCTTTAAGAGAATTATTATTCAGCATCAAACTAGCCTCCACGACTACATATAAAGCCCCGTTTGCATTGGCTTTTAGAGGTATGAGGAACTGGGTGTAAAGTTCACACATCCTTTTTAGAAAAAGGAGGATCCTCCGACCAGAGGGGCTGTCTGGCGGGCAACTGCCCAACGATTGATGTCAGGGAAGTTATATATATGGTGTTCGCGCGGTAAACTAATTGCGCTATGCAGAATTTGTGTGACGTCAGGATTTTGTGTGACGTCAGTTCTTTGATGCGTAGTTCGCATGTGGCGATGAAGATGCCGCCACCGGCTTCCGATTACCGCAAAGAACCATTATTTGTATGCCCTGTTGACCTACAGATAAGAGCTGGTTCCAGTTCTGTATGCAAAAATAGGGCACTCCGGGAGTGCAGACCGAAGTGAAAACTAAAAAAAATAAAACTTCTAAAACCATTAAAGTAACAATACTTGCATAGAACATTGATCCGTAACGTAATATAAATAAAGAGCATAATCGGGTTTACAAAAATGAGGTGTCGGTAACGGTGTCGCGAATTCAATTGTTTTTCCCATTTAAAAAATGCCCAAGGCACCTAAAGAAGTTTTCACTTCAAAAACATTTATCTATTTCTGAAATACTCAGTAAAATGCGTGAGTTTTACTTTTATGTCCTGTAAGTTAAGTAATAACAGCCGCACGGATCTATCGATCAGGTTAAGCTACACTTGCCGCGGTTGGTCCGTGGATGGGTGACCATCTTTACATACATAGTCCCCTCCGTGCCTCGGAAAGCACGTTAAGCTGTTGCCTTTGGACCCGGCTGTCATTCGTAGACCTTTGACAGTCGTTACGGGTCGTCAGAAGCCCAAAAGTCTGACAACCAGTCTTACCTATGGGTATCGTGTTACCTAGTAACTAGGTTGTGGAGGTCAGATGGGTAAAATATTGCTTTATGGCTCCATGTAAAATATTGATATTCAGCTGCATCTGGTTAGACTGGAAGCCGACCCCAACATAGTTGGAAAAAGATGATGATATTAGGAACTAAACATAACATTGTCTATTCCCAGGCGAACTGGATCTGTCTGATCATGGTGATCTACATGATGTGCACACACTCCACCGTCTCACTGAAAGCCAAGGATGACGCCAAATTATACAAGATGAAGTAAGTAATTGCGCCCATTATTTAAAACAGTAAATTAAATTGCCCTCTCAAGTACGTGTATGCTTGAACACCCAGTCTTATATAACGTGTTCCTTTTGATTTCCCTTGGTTTACGATAAGTGAAAATAATACAAAAAGTCTTAGAACAATTGCTCCAAAAATACATAATTTCGAAGATAACATAACATTAGACTCTCGATGTGTGTATCTAAGTTTCATTAATGTGTACACACGGCTACACATCAAGCTATACATGTCCAGTATAAGCTGACCTCGAATTGTACGGAAATCCTATACAATGCAAGATCAGCATAAACCGGAGATGTATAGCTTGATGTGTAGCCGTGTGTACTAGTAAATCATTTTAATTCAAACCAATTGTTCATATTTAAAGCTAAGAAAATGCGACGTTGTCGTATTTCACGTAACGGTGTTTTACACAAATAATCTTGACTTTGTCGAATTACTTTTTATGATAAATAAGAAAAAAAAAAAGTATCCCAATTAATTCTTTGACATGTTCTCATTAATACTCTAGAGTTAATCATAAGGGATATCAAAAGCAATAACTTGTATAATAAACACGTTTTGCCACTAAATCAACTATCTTCTTTAGCATCTTGTGGTCCACGTTGACTTTTGTTTAACTGTTTGTAATAGAACGGTCCTAAATCGGTTGCAATGGAATTTGAACTTTGTCTTGTATAACATAGAGTTGGTATTCCCAAAACTTAATAAATATCTGACATTCTGAATTCAATTATATATGTATTTTATGTAACGTAATATGAAACACAAATAAAAAAAGAAAGAAAGAAAATAAAACCAGAAAGTTGTTATGCCGCCCATGGACCTCTGACTTGGCTTCACATGCTAAGAGCAAAAAGCAAAGAGCAAGCAAGAGTAAAAATATCTTTTGTATAACATAACATAACATCACGCCTGTAATCCCCGAAGGGTTAGGCAGAGGTGTACCTACAGTACACCCACATTTCTCCGGTTATGTTTAAGTCCCATGTAATAGGGGGTGAGCCCATTGCCATCAACCGGGCACAAATCCAGACTCCGGGCTGCTACTGAGAAATTCCAGATGGAAAAACACAATAATCTTAAGTATACTTTGTAGGTATTCCAGTAGTCTTTTTTATATGCACGTGAAAATAATTTATTCGTCACAGAATGACGAAAAAAAAAATTTATTTCTTTCTTTCTTTCTTATTTAAAGTCAAAGGGACTTTGCACTAAAACTTATTTTCCCTTCCAGGGTTTGGCTAAAAAGCTCGCTAGTCCTAGCCTTCCTTCTGGGCCTGACCTGGACCTTCGGCCTGCTGTACTTGAGCGAGCAGACCGTCGCCATGGCGTACGCGTTCACCATACTCAACTCCCTGCAGGGACTTGTTATCTTCATCTTCCATTGTTTGCAGAATGATAAGGTAAGAATCACTTAGCTAGCCATTTTCTAGCTGTTGGTGTCATTTTCCAGTCTACCCACATGACATAAATTTGGGACTAACTAAGTGCCTGTACAACTGGCGAGTTAATGGCCTGCGCAGACTGGCGGACGGGACGGAAGAGGATTTTAAATTTATCAATTGAATTTAATACTTATCCCATCGAAATATCCCTTCTAACTAATATCATAAATGCGAAAGTATGTTTGTTTGTTTGTTAAGCTTTCACGCTAAAACTGCTGAACCGTTTTTGATAAAATTTGGAACACGGGTAGACCATGACCTGAATTAGGACTTAGAATACTTTTCATCCCAATATTCCTACAGGATTTCGACTTATGCGAGTGGGGCGCACCTAGTCTTCAATATATCTAGGTATTTCATATGCCTTAAAATTACCTCTAATAAAATTACAGTTTTGTAAAAAAGGAAACCACTCTTTGAAATAATGTGTCAGAGATCAATCAATAGACTAATCTTGTCATCATGATTGTCTAATTTGACAATACAATAATATTCTCAGTTCCGCAACGAATGCGCCCGCATCGGTCGCCGTCACCCCTGGCTGTCCTGCTGCCTGCACTTCACAGGACAACCTTCAGAAACTCTCCAGCATAACAACGGACCCACAGCCTCTTCATCCAATCATATGGACACCAGGCAAGGGTCCGTGAAGAGTCGGAGATACCACCAGAGTACCGCTGACGTTGATGACGTGGTTGACCCTAGAGATGTTACGGTATGTTGACAGTGATGATAATTGGGGTTAAATGTGGGTAGATGTCGAACTTGCATAAAATATGAGATTCTGTAGTATAATATTTTACGAAAATACTGGCAAATAATTATCTATAACAAACCAAGTGGTCACACTTTAAAACTCTTAGCTGAGAATAACACAGAAAAATAATAATTATACTTTTATCAACTTGAGAATTGAAACTAAGGAAGGCCACAAACGACTTTTTGTTTCTGATTAGGTTTATTTTTTTGTATTTAATAAAAGAAAAAAAAAATTCTATGCAAGTTTGACAGGTCTAAGTTGCTAACAAATTTATGTGAGGGTACTAAAATGGAATTTATTATTTACAATTTATAAGATTATTTACACTTTTATTTTCCTCTTGTTTTTACAAGCATTCACATCGATAGATATTGCATATCGATATTCGGCGCAAAATTGTTGCATGTTAATGGTGGTGATATGCAAAACTGAATAATAATAACAATAATTATATTGTCCAATACATTTCAGGATCAATTTGAATTGATTCTTACTAATATCTTATTAATGTAATCTCATAGCTGCACTATTAAAATTTACAAAATCACGTAGGTATAATATATCCTAAATAACATATATTTATAGTATCTAAGATTATCACAAGTATACCCCAAATAAATAAAAATTCCACCTTATAGCAGAGCACGGCAAGCACATCTGGGCTCCCTGCAGCGTCAGCGTCAACAACAAACAACCTAATCATCAAAACGTTGAACGTTGTTGTCAACAACAACAACCATAACAACAACAACGTCGTCAACAACGCCGCTGTCGCGTCCCTAGCCGCAGCGGCCGCGGCACACAGCTACCATTCGAATAGAAATAGACGAACCTCCCAAGAAAATCAAAATTTTGGTCCTTCATCCAATTTTGGTCCTAGTCTCAATGCGACAGCGGCGAATTTTGGTCATAATATGCCTGAGAGAGAGCCCCCAGCACCTATGACGCAACTCAGGAGCCCTGTCAACCCTGGTAGCGGGAGATACCCTCACGGATACCGGCAAAATGGCCAACAAGGTGCGTACGCAAATAGAGATAGGGTATTTCCAAAATTTATGATCGAAATTTCGATTCAATACCACCAGACACCACGGCTTTTGTGACTAATTGGTTAAAGACAGCTCAATTTGTTTGTTATAACATGTTTTTTGTTTTGTGTGTAAAAATGTCAGTAACATTTTTCCATGTTTGTATGTTTTTTTTTTTTTTTGTTACGGTAAGTCCAATTTTGATTTTATTTCTGTTTCTCAAAGCCTTCTTTCACTAATGCTTCACTAATAATCATTTCAAATTGTCTATTAACTCTCTTTCTTTAGTGGTGTGGTGGTTATAGTTAATACTGACAGCATCTCTGAATGGGAACAAAATATTTCTAACTAACAAGTTAAAAATATTTAGACATTCAGTTTGGAAATACGAAGAATCCTATCTCTAAATGTGTAACGCATACATTAGTCATTCTGTCGTCTATCCTGCATAGTATAATATATATTTAGAATATATAATAATTTATATGTGTAATATATCAAAAATTCTTTATATATAGAGTTACAACTTGCAACCGGAGGCGGCGCGATGGAATATTCGTCCCACAGCACCAATTTACGTACCAAGTGACGATGCCAGATCGATGCGTGTGCCCACACCACAGAATATACCTCATTCTACGTCACATACTCAAAGTATTGCGTCGATGCATAGCTACAGGAACAATATAGAGGTTCCTAATGAATACCAGAACTTGCGGTCTCGTTCGCCATCTTGTTTTTCGAACAAGATGGCCGCGTCGATTGGCGCGAACGAGTGGGCTGTTATGGCGAACGCTAACGTCTGGAAGGTGAGGGGAGGGCTGTAAAAACGCTTGTCGCTCGTAGTTTTCCTGTTTTGATGTTTTGATTTATTTTTTAGTTCTCTTTGCGTTTTGGTAAGATCTACGCGTTAAATTTAGAAGGTAAATAATTGTGGGGTTCAGTAACTCCGTAATTTTTATAAAATGTGGCCTTTCTGTAAAACAGTATTTCTTGAAATTGCTCTAGAGATACAGTTTTACAGAAATGTGGCCAAATTTCTGTAAAACATGGTACTACTAGTTTTAGATAATTCATTATAAAATTAGGTTATGTACATACTGCCGGGCCATTTCTACAGATTATATATAAGTCTTTAATTTGGTCTAATTTTAATAATATAAATTTTATAGCGATAATATATAATTATATATCTCTCTAGCTACATATACAAAATTACGTGACTTACCCAAATTAAAACTTATTTTAATAATTTTCACAGGATTTTTATTTTCAGGTATTATGTAAATATTTAAAGACTTCATTATTAAAAACAATTATTTGGTGACGGTTCACATGGGAACTCGGAGATCTTACTAAATCGTAAAGAATCACCCTAATCTAACTGCATGAGAATAACCGTAGCGGACATTGCATGACGTCACCTCACTGCATATAGCCCTACCCATCTCCTTCCGTATACCTCCTATACACAGTCGCCCTTCATGATGACCATTTAACAACCATTGAATGTTTTAAACTTCCACCAAAATGTTCTATGTTAGATGTCACAGATTAGTATGCGAATGGAGTCTTAACACAAATTTCTTTCTAGAACCAGACTCATCTGTTTTGTAAGATCTGCGGGCTAAGGAAAGGCCTATCGGTTGACACTCATGTGCTCGCTCTATGCCAGCCTTTTATTTAAAATTACTTATTTGTGTAATTACCAAAAAGTAGTCATAACTGCGAACGGTGCGTCTGTAACATTCTAAGTGTTTGCTCAGTTGTCGAGCGCCCGTAATCTGGCTATGTGTTGCTTCTCCATTTAATTTTTACTTCGTGTTATCATTCAGCGTTTAATGAACACCAGGATTTGCCAATGTGTATTAGGGTGTTAACACTTCATAGCACTTAGTCCAGCTAAGATTAGCACTACCATACTGACTGTCTTGTAACAGCGAATTTTAATAAACTAAAGAAAATCTTAACTTCATACTTAACATGCTAGATTATGTACATAAATGAAAATCTTACTAATTAATGTGATTAAATAATATGTTATGTAAGAAATTAAATGGCAATACTTACGAGATACAAAATTCAAGAATTAATTTTAATATTTATTACTTTGAAACTTCAAAAAAAGTTTTTTTTTCTCCAAAATATTTTCAGGATTACTATAAACAAACAAAAATTGAGCTGTCTTGCACCACAGCACTTAGACTTCCATTCTAACATCACTCTTTGTTTTACAGAACACTTCTTCTAAGCACCATCCGGTGAACTCTTCGACTCTTCCTCATCACGACACGTTGTCGAGGCAGTTGGCACAGCAGAACCACATCCATAGCCCTTATGAGTGTGATGCACCTCTCGCGCCCCCCTCACCCCGACACGCCATAAAAGACGAAGAAAGTCCTCTGCATCACCCCCAAGGGTATCAAACCACTCGTAGCTACAACCACGACTTCAGAAACCCACACGTATACATGTCCCAGCATTCTCCAGGCAGCCAAGAAATGATCTTCAGGAAACATTACAAAGACGACCGCAGGAAGCATCATCATCACCACGGAAGCCAAAATGTTAACCACACGTATTCAGAAATCGCGAATCAACAAGGCAGGATGTACAGGCGAGGGTCTGAGCAGGAATTCCGCGTCATACAAGACGATCCCGTCTACGAGGAAATCGAGAGGAACGAGACTCTAATGTCTGACATGTCAGATGATAACTCTGGCCCAGATAACTGCCGACAGAACCCTGGACACCACGGTTCGTCCAGCTCCAAGTTTTTTGGCGATCACCGCCCTTTAATCTCCTACAGCCCTGGAGAGAGGCATCACCATGAACAGGAGCATTATGGAAAGTATGGGAAGTGGGATACTTATGATCAGAGGCATTACGAGAGTGGGAGGCTGATGCACCCGTACCACCAGCCTCAGGAAAGCAACATGAGGGCTTTAGCAGCTGTTCTCAACGGAGAAAACAATGTGGTCTGTCATCTGGAGCCACACAACTCCTACGACGTCTACCAGCCGCAAAGTGGCAACCCGAGGACTGTGTCGCAACCCAGTTTTTAAACAGTGCAATTGAATTTGTGATTAGACTGTGAAAGTATGTGTTAGCGACTTCGCGTGTTGTACAGAAAAAAAAAACTAGTAAAAAAGGAAATTTTTCTATGGGCGTAGACAGTTAGAAGTCTTAGAAACACTTAAGATTTAATTAGAGAAACTTGCCATAACATGGACATTAATATTTATAGTATAGTGACTTAAATTTAAATCACTTTTTTCACTGTGATCCTATTTAAATATAATGGCTCAAGATTCTATGTCGCGACCATGTACTCATTGCGAGTTGGATAGTAATTTTGTATATATGGTTAGCGTTTAGTACTAGATATTAGTACTTACTTCCAGTGTGACCTTACTATCGTTACTACTTGGGTTACAATCATGGCATTCTGTCGCATTACATGTTTTCTTACTGTAGGAATGATATCTGTGATGTCTCAGTTCGTTGTTGTGTTTAGCGGATGTTTCTGACTTTGGTCAGTATGTTTCTGACTTTAGGCAATGTGTTTTTGACTTTAGGCAACGTGTTTCTGACTTTAGGCAGTCTGTTTCTGGCTTTGGTCAGTGTGTTTCTGACATTAGGCAGTATGTTTTTGACTTTATCAATGCAAATACACGTTGACTATTTTGACATAAAATACGCTTATAATAAAATAAGTTAAGCTTAGCAAGTACTTTTAATATTTTAACTATCAATGCAAGTTTTAATGCAATAAATTATTTTAATAATCTTTCGCACGAATTGATTGTTTTCCCTGTTTTGAGCTCGAGGTTTTTTTTTTTTAAATATAGCACACATTAGTTGACATAGGTAAAAACATGATTTTTTATCTTCGTTTCGGTAAACACAGCGACGAATTGTTCTCTTTAGTTTAAGTTCGCTTTTAGCCATTATTGTATCACTGCCATATAATACCGTTTCGTATGCTTTTATACAATTTTAAAGCTTAACTGTTACATCATACGGTCGATTTAAGTTTGAAATATCCGTCAGAGGTGGTATTTTAACAACTCCTAGAAAAATTACATTATGTACTTTTTTATGACTGTTATTAAGCCATTAAAAAGACATTGAATAGTTTAGTGATTTTGATCATTTAAATCACTACGGATTTTTTATAGAAACCTTATGAAATATTATAATAGGATTTTTATCTTTTTAAATGTGAATAAAATATCCTACTAGCACAAATATGTAAACATTCTTACTAGTTATTTTTTCCTACCTAAATATGTACCAAAAAAAGTACACAGCTATAAAATATATTATATAAGTGCACAAAATACGAGCATTTACCACTGCCACCGAAAGAAGTTTTTAAAATACCACCATAAAGGTGAGCACACATCATACCGGGCCGCAATAACATATTCTGCTGCATAATAGCTATGTATTATTCCCCACGAAGGCTGATAAAAATCCTATTCCTCGGTAGTTGAGCTGTGAAAGATTGGCATCATTCATCTCTTTCTAAATACTTAAAATTAGCGAACAGCCAACCATATCATAATGTTATCCCTTCAAAGAGACATGTCCCATGTGGCCTGTTACAGCCCAATACGGCTTGCTACGACCCAATGCGACCTACTACAGCTCAATGCGGCCTGCTACGGCCCAATGCGGCCTGCTACGGAACAATGCGGCCTGCTACAGCACAATGCGGCCCGTTATAGTATGTGCGCGCCTTACCACAGCTTTGTAATACTATCATTACTATAATTTGTCAATATTTCAAAAAATCCATCCATCCAAACCTATTATAGACTGACACCACTTGATGTTGTGCACTTTCTGTACATTAGAACTTAGAGTAAATATCTCGTTTAATTAAATAAATGAAAAAAAAAAATACAAAAAATATGATTTCTACGTAATGTAGATTTTTAATGCCATGGATATACCTGTTACTTTAATAGGATGGTGCTGGTGGTTCTATCTGACGTTGAAATGGTGATAGAAACTGTAATATGTAATTTTTAACAATAGACCACACTTTTAATAGTTTGCACAGACGATCAACAAAACTGCGCAATTGTCGTTATTGCACAAATCTTTTGTCGATCGCTTGTCCGTGCATTTTAAACCTTCTTTTTTATAGACTTAACTGTTGTACGTAATTTTAATTAATAAACGTTAAATAGAACCATCAACCCCCTTATGATAAGGAATTGTTTGATTAGAATTGATAAAAGTACAATAATAACAACATTGATTTCCATGTATATTTTAAATGTAAAGCAATATATATTAGACTGAAGTATTTGATAAATTTTCCGCCATTTTTTACTATAATACATTAATTTATAAACATTTATACATGTAGGCGAAAATTTATAAAATACTTTTTTAGTGGGAAAATAAATGATAAAAATTTTCTTGGGAATGATTATTTTTTCTAATTGGGTATACTAGTCCATCTATTTCTCCCATTCGTCTGAATTAACGTAAGTGTACATTTCTCATGTATTTCTGTTACATATTATTATTATTTTTTTGTTTTTGTAATGTATTTTAAAAACGTTAACGTCATAAATGTAAAGTAGAAAAAAGGAAAATGTGTAAATAAATTAAAATTTATAAAAATAAAGAGCGGCCGTTCTGTGAGGACGGCGCATATGATTTTTGAGATTTTATTTAAAACCCTTCTTCACTTTCGACGTAAACATTTTTATTAAATGTTATGTTAGGTTAGGTACACATCACAACTTTGTTGTTAAAAGGGTTTTTTAACTTCTAGTTTTTCAGAAATCAGAAATCAGAAAGCTTTATTTGTGAACACAGGTCAAGTTACACATAGTGTGAGGTGTTATAAATAGGTAGATCCTCCATGTTTTGCCCAGAGGCGTACAAATATAATTGTTTAAGTTTAAAAATAACAAATTGGTGAAATTCTGTCAACTTTCACGTCAGTAATAAAATCAGTTTAAATAGGCATAGCATATCAAAAGAAAAATAAACATACAATCAATTTCTAAATAAATGTCAAATGGTTCAATTACATGCCATAATCAATAATGATAATGTCGAACAAAATTCAAGGTCATTAAAACAGGTCAGGTAGGGTGTTCTAAGGCAGCAATTATAGAGTTGTCGTCGAAATAGTTAAGTTAGTTCAAGAATAAGAAACTAATTAATTCAAATCATAGCGAGATAATATTTTGCGTTCTTACGATTTAATTATTTTACAATAATCTATTTCAGAAAATGCAGTTGTTAAGTCGTCAGAGGCATGCGTATCAAACCATTCGTAACATATATTAAAAGTATTAATATAAAAAAATCTTGGACAAGTTACGTGAATGTATATCATTACAACTACCGTACGATGAATTGTGAGATAACTAGTAATCCCGATCCGAAACGATCCTGCAGCACCATCTAATGTATAAGTCCTTATAAGTTACATACAATACTATGCAACAAGAAAACAATTACCGTCATAAGAAGCTAAGCGCACATTATAATCGCGGCGGGCCACAGCGTACCGCATTGCAAAAATGCGCCAAGGCACTTTAGGAGCCGCAGCGGGCCGCACCGCAACGCAGTAATTGTTTCAGACAGATTCGAATTTCAAATTAAATCTTTTTCTAATCCTCTGCAATGAGGCTTGCGCACATTTGGGAGGGCCGCGACACAACGTAAAAATCCTCCTAGATCACTTGCGTACATTTTATAATATAAACCATTGCACACTACGAAACAGTAGCCGCAATGCGACCGCACGCAAAAATCCTGCTTCGCGCAAGCCCAACTCGAGGCGTTCTATAATTATGCTAGATCCGACATCAATCATCGGATATTTTCCCACTAGACACAACACCCGTCTGGTCGGAAGCCTTCCCGTTTCCATGAAGTATGAGTGAACTTAACACCCTGTTCCTCATACCTCTATAGCAAAAATACGCCTGGCGAGCGATCCAATGAGTTGCGATGCGGCGCGGCCCGCCCAAATGTGCACGAGCCTTTACAAAACGAGTTTTAATTGTAACTTTATCGTACCCCCTAGCCCTAGTTTTGTTCTTTCTCCTGCTTGATATTAAAGATAGTCTAATGTTTTTTTCATTATGCTCCGCTGTCCTTTTTTGATTAATTTCGTTGCGGGATCCAAGACAGTTGAATCTTTACCCGGGACTCGTCGTTTGCCCTACCCCGTGAATTTTATTTGGAGCCCGAAGCGCAGGGGGGCGTGCATCCTCGACGTGTTTTATATCGATTTTTTTTGAAGTCCAGGTGTTGGTGTGAATTTTAGTTCATATTTTATTCCACACCTTTTTAATCTCGATTATAAATAGTCAGAATTAGTTAGACAATCAAAATTTTAGATAAAAATCGTCAAATTCAAACAGCAAAATTGCCATTTTCACTTAATTAATATCTCAGTGCCATCTTAGTGCTGTCAAACTAAAATATAGTTAAGTTGTGTCACTTTAGTATATTTCAGAATGGGAAATAAACTAAATTTTGGTAATTTTTAGGGTTCCATACCCAAAGGGTAAGACGGGACCCTATTACTCAGACTCCGCTATCCGTCCGTCTGTCTGTCTGTCCGTCTGTCACCAGACTGTATCTCATGAACCGTGAAAGTGAAACAGCTGAAATTTTCACAGATAATGTATTTCTGTTGCCGCTATAACAACAAATACTAAAAAATAGAATAAAATAAATATTTAAGGCCCCCCCCCTAGCAACAAACGTGATTTTTTGCTCGTTTTTATATATAATGGTACGGAACCCTTCGTACGCGAGTCCGACTCGCACTGGGCCGGTTTTTAGTCTAGTTTAGAGGCATTTGTGACAAGAGAATCGGCACCAATACCGGCTGCCTCTTTTAACTTAAAATACAAGCGTATACGTAGTTGTTTATGTCTAAGACCAACCAGTGTCTTAACGTAAAACGTTCTCAACAAGAAACCTGAATGTGGGAGTGGATACGTTAGCTGTGGATACATGGCCAGTGGCAAAGAGTTGACCTAATCCATGTAGCCAAGTACGCACTCAAACTCAAAGCATTTCTCTAAATTAATAATAGGTCTTTACCTATGAAATTGCCGTTCTGCCGTACTGGCTATTACAAGTCCCATTATTTCTTTTTGGCTAAGAATTCTAAATTCATATTATTTTTATTTTAAAATCTTTTTTGAAAATTAGTTATTTGTTTGATGGTTAGCGTTCTGTTTTCATCGCATTTGTACGTTTTTCGTCATCATGGATACGTTAAAAATTCGAGTGATTATGGAGTATGAGTACCGTCATGGCAGCAAAGCGGCAGAAGCAGCACGCAACATCAACGACGTATACGGAGCGAACACTACTAACGATCGCACCACCCGTTATTGGTTTGCCCGCTTCCGTTCTGGAAATTTCGACCTAAGAAATAAACCCCGTGGTCGACAAAAAACTTTAGTCGACAATGACGAATTAAAGGCGATTGTGGAATCTGATGACTCTATCTACAGCTGAATTAGCAGCAGCTTTCGATGTTAGCATCAAAACAATATTGGTCCATTTACGTCGAATTGGCAAGGTAAAAAAGCTTGACAAATGGGTGCCCCACGAATTGAATGATTACCAGAGCGAAGCACTCGTCGAGTTGAGCCTTGCACTGCTCAACAGGCACACAAACGAAAGCACTTGCGACGAAAAATGGATTCTGTTCGACAATCGCAAGCGCTCAGCAAATTGGTTAGATCCTAGTTCAGCACTTAAACAATGCTCCAAACGAAAACTGACCTCTATAAAAGTGATGGTCACTGTTTGGTGGTTTAGCGCCGGTGTCATTCATCACAGCTTCTTACCAAATGGGATGAGCATTACTGCAGATGTGTACTGTGAAGAACTGAACATAATGATTGAGAAGCTTGCACATCTTTCAGCAGCTTTGGTCAATCGTTTGGCTCCGCTGCTCCTGCACGACAACGCGCGACCGCATACTGCACAGCAGACGGTCTCCAAGTTACAAGAGCTGGGGTTGGAAGTTCTCCGTCATCCACCGTACTCACCAGACCTTGCCCCTACAGATTTCTAGTTTTTCCAGAATTTGGATAAAACTTCTTAGCGGGGAAAAAATTCAATAACCGAGAGGCAGTTCAAAATGCCTTTGAAGAATTTGTTGCCTCCCGTCCAGCAGACTTTTTCAAAAAGGGCATCAATAAGCTACCACTTGATTAATAAAAAATTAAAAATATAGAGAAACAAGGGCGTTAACTTATTTAATGAAAAACGGCAATTTCATAGGTAAAGACCTAATAATATAAAGATAAAAGATTTGATTATTTGTATGTTTGTTTGTAATGAATAAACTCAAAAACTACATAAACAATTTAAAAATTATTTCATCTATGCGAAAGAATTTAAAAAAAATTGGTTGGTTGATTGTTGTTGTTGGTTGGTTGTTTGATTGGTTTGTTGGTTGGTTGGTTTTGATTGGTGGTTAGCTTTCTATAGAGAAAGCTACATTATCAGCGAGTAGCACGGGCTGTATTTTATCGACTTCCACGCGAACGAAGTCGCGAGCAGAAGCTAGTCTATACTAATATTATAAAGAGGTATTTTTTTTGTTTGTTTGTTTGTATGTAAGGGGTAATCTCTGGAACTACCAGTCGGATTTAAAAAAACTCTTTTTGCATTGGATAGCCCAGTTCTTGAGGAAGCTTATAGGCTCGCGGACGAAGTCGCAGGCAGAAGCTAGTTTCAAATAAACCAATAAAGGCTTGTGCAAACTGGCGCGATATCGCGGGCGCTACAGACACCGCGACCCTTGTAGCGCCCGCGACATCGCGCTGGTCTGCACGAGCCTTTAGGTACAGGTACTTTTGAGATTTCAAGGGGCGGTCAGTCGGAAAGATGAGCGTTCATTCGGGATAAAGTGATTCGGGATAAAGTGATTCGGGATAGCGTTCATTCGGAATAGTGTGATTTGGGATAGCGTTTATTCGATATAGCGTGATTCATAATAGCGTTCATTCGGGATAAAGTGATTCGGGATGGCGTTCATTCGGAATAGTGTGATTTGGGATAGCGTTCATTCGATATAGCGTGATTCATAATAGCGTTCATTCGGGTTAAAGTGATTCGGGATGGCGTTCATTCGGAATAGTGTGATTTGGGATAGCGTTCATTCGATATAGCGTGATTCATAATAGCGTTCATTCGGGATAAAGTGATTCAGGATTTAGAGTTTCGGCCTAACGTTTATGAGTCGTGAGCACGTCCTCCTGTAATAAATTGAGTATGGCTTCATAAGTACCGCCTGCCTCGTACGCGCACTCTACTGCGCCGCCGCGCCGTAGCTTTACATTTGTAGAGGTGCCGATGCGCTGGCGCATGTTCCACGTTCTACCTACGTGGAACATGGCATCAAAAGTATATCGTACTGGTTATAAAATAAATCACACAAAATAAGTTTTTGTAGACATATATTTCTTAAAGAGTTTACACCCACAAAATAATACGAATCGTAAAGAATTGAAAATTTATTTTATAAAAAACTTATCAACGTGAAAATGTTAGTGTTTTTGACAATAAACGAGTTACGTCGAATAGATTCTAACACAAAATTCTTAACCCTACAATGTTTATAAAAAAACACTTAATTTTTTCTTTATTTTGTTATCCAAAGTTTTGGGAGATCTTTATGAAGGCACTCAATAGAACGGTTGCCTTAAAATGAGATCTAATTTTTGAAAATTTCTACGCCCGTTATAATTTTTCTAAAAAAAAACTTACATTACGAAAAAAATATCTAAAAATTTGATTACGCCAAAATAATACGTCATATTACAAGGGTAGGTACTGATACAATAATATTTAGTATTTTATAAATAAAGCAACTATCGTTTAAGCACCACCCGCTAGAATCTTAAAAGAAACTATGTATTTTTATTATTAAAATATAATTTTGAACGAGATCTAAACAATATCAAAAGAGAAATTCCAAAAGTACGTATTACATTACATCGAATTTACATAGAGCTACCTACTTATAATTAAATTTTGATGGTAAAAGTGATTATGACTACGCTAAGATGAAAAATACGTGAAGGCAGAAAACACAAATGCATTTCACGGGCAATTTATATTAAGTAGTATTTTAATTAGTAAATTCTTAAAATTCTAGCAATACATTTTTAAACAATTCCTTGACATTTTTAAATATAATTTTGGGTCATCAAACTGGGTCACATATGGACTGAATATAATTTGATTTCAACATTATCGCAAAATTAACAAATACCTAAATGGTATTCTTAGAAAATGCGTTATTATCATTTATATCTTAACATAATTCCCGTGCACAGTAACAGAACTATGAAATGCGATACTCAACATAACCAAGTCTAAAATAAGACATACAATAGAAAAAAATAAATGCCGTTTTGAGACGCAAGTTAAAGCATTACTTGATAACTCATTGCTACATATAAAAAATAAAACGATAAATGTACTATCGCTTCAACCTTTACACTATTATCTTGACCAATAAAAAAGTCAAGGGGTCACTTCGTTGGAAAAAAAGTACGATAATTGATTTAAAATAATTAATTAAAACTGATAATCGCTGGTTTTAGAAGTTAATTAATAAATAGCGACAAGCGTAATAGATAACTAACTATACAGTTATCTAAAACTGACAGATGTTTTGACAGGTCGAAAATGTCATTTGATGATTGACAATATACTCGAAATGGGTGATACCTACTTACAAGTGATGTTACAAGAATATGAGACGATGGTTCAAACGAGGCTAGGTTCACTAAAGAAAAACTGGTTACTTAAAAAAAAACTAGACTGACATTATTTACGTATTACGACTATTTTTTACGTAAGAAAAAAATTATAAACACCGCAAAAGAAACTACAAAACTAGTAAACTACTGCATATTGTGTTTATCAGAGCAACGTAATAAACGCTGCTATTTTATCCATAAGTTCTCTCTCTAAAAGTAACTTTATCAACTGGTATAATAATAACCAGCTAACATTATTACCAGACTCGTTTGAACCAGACATTACAGGTTGAGTAATTTATACTACACGTAGGTACAAACGTAAAATAAAAATGTACATTTTTCACACTCACGGCACACAACACAAAAAGGTTTGCAGTCTTCAACCGAATATCACATAGCCGACTTCACACTTAGGGCTCCAAAGATATCTTGCATTGAAATATATATTTTTTTAATAAAGAAATAAAATAAAATCTGTAATTAAAAAAAATGTAATTATAAAAATATCGCCGCGGAATTTTAGGGTTAACTTCTTTTTTCTAATATCAACATTGACGCAAATTCATGAATGAATTAAATAATTTATTGTGAATATTATCAACAAATATATAACAAACGCATTACAAAAAAAAAATAGGCACAACATACACTAATGCTTCGATAAGAATGAAAAAGAAAGAACTCTCGGTTTTGAACTTTAACCTCACACTGCGTAATAAAAAAACCATTTGCAATCTTGGAGCCCAAACTATACTAAAACATTGCTATGAGCATCCGCAGCTTTCCACGACCATCCCAGGAATAGTTCCATATATAATATTATAATCATGGTCGAAATACAGCATGGTGATGCTACTCATTCTGCGAGGAGCACAGCATGGCCCCCCACTTCCCTGCGGGGCGGCTAGATGGACTAAATGAGTGTGTGGATACTTTTGAAGGAAGCTGTAAGGACATTCTCCACTGCAGTAGTTAGCTTCGTAGATTTTCGGCGCGATGATCCAGTCCCACCCAAACTCTTCGAAGTTCACTTCAAGGGGGTATCGACAACAGCGTGCTTCTTTCGAGTTCTCCGTGCAGTCCATGCCGATGGTTCGGCGTGTTCGCCTGTGTGAATTGTCCCTTAGACTTACTTCTATGTATGGCATCTGGAATGAGAGGAAAATCAAGTTATTTTGATTCATTGACAGGGAAGCGTTAGTGAAATGGGAGGCCGTCACCTCCTTCTGCGAAGCGGTAATGCTTGCTAAGGAGGAGGCGGAACGCGTGAGGGAGAGGCAAATTTCGCGCCCTCACGCCCGTAACCGCCGCAGTAGGAGACGCCCAGGGCGTCGGGAATCGCGAGGCGATTTCCGGCCACCGTAGGCGCGGGCTTGCGGACGGTAAGCAATGGGTAGCTCACCGTCCGATAAGGACCAGGCCCGGGTCGACGGCGCGTTGTGTTCCACGCGCGCCTCAAAGAGATGTCAGCAGAATTGAAGGGGTCCGCTAGGGCCGATGCCTGCCGGGGTTGCGAAGAAAACCGAAAGGGAGATCGTGGCCCCCGGCAACAGGGCAACCGAAGGAACACGGGTGGGTTTTAGTCAGTAAGAGTCTGACACGCCCTCCCGCTCCGCCCAGAGCGGGAGAAGTTATTTGATGATTCGCCACCCAAAAAAAAAAAAGGGAAGCGTTAGTGCAGGGCAGGTCAAGATCGGTTTAGAAAAATGGCGTGATATTTTACTTTCGTCAAATATTGAGTGTAACATTGGTAACGCAAATCATGATGCACAATAGGTACAAATATTGCTTATTTTTTATATAAATTTCTAGATACCTATACAGCGTGTAACAAAAACCCAGTCCGATCCGTGAGGGTGTTGTTAAGAATCATATTGAGAATCTAGTTAGTTGTGTGTGTTATCAGGATAAGAGAGATATATGAAAAATGCGGCGATTTTTTTTTTCTTTTTCCAGGTAATTACCACATAATAGATTCTCAGTATGATTCTTAACACACCCCATACATTTGGCGCGGGCGGGCGTCGTTTAGCGGGTGTCTACAAATCATAACTTATGACCCCTGTTGAAAATTTACCAATTTTTAATGGAATTGGGATAATTTGGTATTAAAAACGATAAGACAATTGCTTTTTTATTTTCAACTAGCTGCGCCCCGCGGTTTAACATGCATAAGTCTCGATCCCGTGGGCATATCGGGATAAAAAGTATTCTATGACCTTCTCCAGGTCATGGTCAACCCATATGCCAAATTTCATCTAAATCCGTTCAACCGTTTTAGCGTGATGCCGTGACCAAGGGAAATAGGGATTCATTTTTATATAAATACAGGGTGGCAGGGACATCTACGAAAAAACTGTTACCATGGATTCAGTACATGATTCTGAGCCCCTCTGCAATGAAATTTTTCGTCGGTTATTTAAAAAAAGATGTGCTGTTTCATAGAAAAGTGCTTGACCTACGCGGTCAAAATGAATGGGACAGCTGATTTAAAAAAAAATAACCGACGAAATTTTCAATACAGGGGGTACTGAATCCATGGTAACAGTTTTCGGGTCGATGAGTTTTTTTTTTTTAATTACTTTTTGGTAATGTTATTGCAGTACCTTTGTGCCCTTTTCGGAACAGACAGGTTTTTTGTAACACATTGTATAGACAGAGGATTACATTACCACAGGTGAGCACAAAAAAATATAGCTTAATATTGAGCATAACTAGTTCGTATAATACGATATAACAATCAGCTAAAAGGTCAGAGGTAATTCACCACGGCACCCACTGAAATATTTATAACATCCACAATTTCCGCAAAATTGCATCATTTAAATTTGATACAGAAAAACTCTTTCTGATAACTTCAGTGGCCAATTAATAAGTGGGTTTTTCAGCATCATCTTCTTAACACGCTTTTTTTGGGTGATATCAGCTATCAGCTATCGAGATCAGCAGTGGCCTTTTAAAATATAGACTACTAGCTGCGCCCCGCGGTTTTTCCCACATAAGTCTCTATCCCGTGGGAATATCGGGATAAAAAGTATCCTATGTGTTAATCCAGGTTATAAACTATATGTGTGCCAAATTTCATCTAAATCCGTTCAGTAGTTTTTGCGTGAAAGCGTAACAAACAAACATACAAAAAATCAAATCTTTTCTCTATATAATAATAGTTTAGATTTGTGTATTTACACTAATCGTGTAGGTTCAGGACCGCTTCATCTAGCTCGCTCTGCAGCACTTTGTTTGTGAATTTGAAGTCTTAATTTGAAGACTATGTATGCCTAATTGGGGAGAGATAATAATTGCCTTTTGTGAAGGAGCTCATCTGGTGAAGGATTACCTGCCACCTACACTTAGCACTATAAGCAGCATTGCTGCAATGTTCCGGTTTGCAGGGTACGGGCACCGGTACACTTAAAAGCACGTGAGAAATTTCAGATTTGTCTCTGGGATCAAATCTGCGATGCCTATGCTCCAATGGCTGTAAGTGCTCATACGCAAGAGCGGCACGCGTCTACGGCAGAGGTAACTGCAGACGTCGGCACCATTAAGCATCCTTGCCCAATAACAAACACATATTAAAAGACTCACCAAAGCATTATTTGATTCAGAGCTCGGATGCGGCACAACCAAACTCATCCTATTTTTCGAGTCTTGTACTCTCACTACTATTGCTAAATTCTCTCGCGGAAGTCGGCAGAACTCCGCAACCATTGTAGTTATATTAATCTTCAACCAATTCCCAGCTCTAAGATCTTTTCTGGTCATCTTCACCGAATTATCGGTGTATGGGACGGAGGCTTTGCTCCCCTGGTTGTTCCTCGTCACCCTGCTGACCTGCAGGCTGATGGTGAACGGCTCCTCAGGGTCTATGGTGGTGTTCCGTGCCTCCAACTCCTGGACGTGTAGGTTCAGGACCGCTTCATCTAGCTCGTTCTGCAGCACTTTGTTTGTGAATTTGAAGTTGATCACTTTTAGACCCTTGAAGTGACTGTGCCGCCGTATGTCTGTGGGTTGGAAAATGTTGGGTTATTAAATGAATTTAAGAGTGCTGTGAAACAGCTATTTTTTTGTCCAAAGGTTTGAACTAATCTAAGTTTCAGTCCATAATTTAGATAGAAGCAATATCTATGGCTATCGAATATCGTCTTTGAATGACTTTACCTCTCACATAAAGGCTTTTTTATATACACTAAATAATACCTATTGTCTTTATATTTTGTAGGTTCCTAACCTTAATCTTCCGTACGTCTATAATAGCAATTTCCTATATAAGGTTTTACATAATTAGATATCTACTTCAGACCACGGAATATCTTATAATACTAAACCGCATTTTTATTTTTATCAGGCATAATGTTTCAATAGTTCACAATTCACAATCTACATTCACATTCACAATCTATTTCAGACATCCACAGACATCAGATCATCCAAGAAATATAATCAACTAAAGCCGCCACTTTAGCAACTATACCCCCGGAATCACCAAAATCATACAATCGCCATTTACACTTGTTATAAATGTTAATAAAAAAAGAAAGATTATACCTAATTCCTTAAAAATAATATTTTAAAACACAAAAATTATACACATTTTTTTAAATTTTGATATTATTTCTTTTTCTTTAAATATTTTAATCATGTTTAAAACAGGGTTAAAATTAAATCAAGAGAATTTAAAAAATTCCTTCTCTTTTATCTAAGGTCTTATTTACGTTTATATTTATTATTACACAAAAGATCGTGAGATCTAGCTTCTAATTCATATTATTTGATCACATTTAAAATAACATATCGTAATTTAGATAAATGGTGGCTTGTCGAAGCTGGATTCTTCCTGTGTCATCAGTAGTGCAGCACAGATCTGAAAAGAACAGAAAAATGCATTTGTAAGATGTTGAAGTAAATACTGGCTATTTAGTGACCTGCATCCGTCAAGGGGGTGATTCTAGTTGTCATACCAAACAACCTTCGCTATGAAACACAAATGTAGATTCGTAAAAAAAAAATCATACGTGTAACGAAAAATAATATGTCTACTGTTATATAGGATTTTTAATAATTTTTGACGAATCGAATATGAGTTTCATGATAAAAGTTGTTAAGTATGACAGGTAGAATCACATGACGGGTGCAGACGTGTCTAAATCGCCGACATGTATGTAATAGTTATTTAAAAATACATGTGTATCAAATAGATTTAAAAAAGTAATAATAAATGAAATAATTATGTAAAATAAAAAGATGTAGGTGCAGTTGATTGGCAAATTCTGAAGCTTCTCTAATCTTTTATTAAATTTAATAAAAGGCCGGTTTGATCTGGAGTTCCGCTCATTTTCGACACGTAATCTTTCATATTGTTTCAGGCTTTGCTTATCAGGTTGAACGCTCACAAGTAGCCAAAGTCCATATAATTACGTTCCGCCTCTTTAGCTGGGTAATGTAGGTAATATTTTCGGAGCAGTGGTGGCCCAGTGGCAACGGCCGCAACTTACGAGTTGTAGGTCGTAGGTTCGAACCCTGACATCCGCTTTGCTTTGTGTAAATTATTTCATCACCACTGCTCTCAAAACGGTGAACGAAAACATCGTGAGGAAACCGACATGTCCTAGAACCAAAAATTCGAAGATATGTGACATCTATCATTAACCCGCACTGGGCCAGCGTGGTGGATTACGGTACACTCCTTCTCACTGAGAAGAGGCCTGTATCCCAGCAGTGGGAATATTATAGCCCGATTATGTTTATTCTATTTACGGAACGTGCAGTAGGTACCGTTTATACTTAATTTAAAATAAATCGTACGAAGTTATTAGAAAAGTTACAAAGTGACGTAAAAAGTAAACACAGATGCGTCAAATTCTAGTTCTGGACCAGAACACAGAAATAAAACATCACGAGCATATTAGATTAATGCGAACGGAAATCTCTCTAGTTAATGATATAATTGTGTTATCGGATCCACGGATGTGTTTAATCTACGTATTAATCTAACCTACCTCTTTTTGAAATTATATTTATAATATTATTTTATCACTTCCCGACGGAATAAGATCTTATTTTAAGTTTAGGCAAGATGACTTAAATTTTTAATCTTTTATTTGAGAGATTTTTTAAGAAATTTGCCTCTTCATCAATGATTTGGGCATGTGTTCGACTTTACAAGATAAAGACTACAAGGAACAGCCGTCACTTTTTGTTGCCTGCACAATTTATAAAGAAAATTAAATTATATTTTCTCTTCCTTTTGATTATATTTTTTTGAACACGTGTAGAGACCATATGGATTTGAAAGTATAAACTTCTGTTTACGCCTGAATGAACTGACCTACACGTGAACTTGGCATGGAAGATGTCTTTCACAGGTAGCAAGGTTGATCATGATAAAAATATTTTGCGAGCCTAGCCAAACGGCCAGTAATAGAGCAAATACTTAGATTGTTTAATAACACAGAAAAAGGGTTAAAATAAAAATATTTACATGCGTTTAGCAGAAAAACTTAAGGTTTAAGTACTAAGACATTGTATATTAGTAGAGGTCAATATTAAAAGGTATTTAAAAATCAATTAAATATTAACCTATTCGACGGATAAACGCCGAGGTGATTCATTTCTCGATATTTTAAATAAAAAGAGAATTTATTTAAAATTAAATTTACATCAACAATTTATAAACGATATTAGAAACAAAAATAACAACTTTCAAATTAAAATTAAAAATAGATTTTTAATTCCATTTATGAAATTAAAAACCCACAAATATTTTGACAGACGCTCACATTACCTAGCTTACCAGTAGCTTACCCGGAATATAGATCACAACTTAAAATATTTAATAGCACACGCAACCTTTGAAATGTTCACTAGCTCAGCAATCCTAACATAACCTGGCAAGCCGCACTACCACTTCGCACTAGGCACAGTTTAAAGTTCGCGAACCGAACAGGTGCTAAAGATTCATCTAAAAATAAGAGTTCGTTCATCTAGTTAAAGAAGGCCGATCCCTCCCACTACGGATAACACCACCGCGATATTTTAACGATAATATTATAGTTTTACCAAATTAATCGACATGTTCGCTGTGAAATGTTCACAGTTTTGACAGGTTGTGTATAAATCCGTCGTCGACTGTTTACGATTAAGTTTTTTCGGTTTGTTGATAAAAAGCAGGTGGTTTTGGTTAAAGCTAATGTTAGAATGCCTGGAATGATCTGGGTTTTAGGATTCCTTAGTTTGGTTTCCGTGCTTTGGAAAGCAAATTTCGCCTTTGTTCCTCGTTTTGTTTCGACGGTACATCTATGAGTACCTATGTATGTTTTGTAGTTTGGACCCAGCAGATGGCCACATCTATTGCGGTAACAGAGGCGATGTTCAGATGGTCAAGGGTGCAGGTGAACGGACATTTATTGGGACTCTCTAGCAGCTGGAGCATAGTCTGTTGCACCACGCTCACACTGGATGTTATTCTGACAGTCATTACAAGTAGTCAGAAGTCCGAAAGTTTGACCGCCAGTTACCAAGACGTGTCGTGTTGCCCAGTAACTGGCTTGTGGAGGTGAGATGGCAGTCGCTCCATGTAAAATAGGGATATTCAGCTGCATCCAGTTACACTGGAAGTCAACCTCAACATAGTTGAGAAAACGCTAGGCAGATGATGAGTTAGGGTGATTTGGAAACCGATTGTACCTAAGGATATTTCCATGGCGGTGTGCCTCCCTAAAATTAGTTGGTGGTTCTGTAAATTACAATCTGAGTTCATGGAAACTCTGATTGTAACTAACTGAATCGCCAAAGCTATAAAAAAAATATATATTGTCAAGAATAGAATAGTAGGATATAGATCTGGTAGGCCATTGAATGGAAATATTTAAAAGTGCTTTCGACGACTAGTTTAAATTATGTCTTTTCTTTAGGAGTAACTATTAGCTTTAACTAAACATTCACAGGCATTGTTAAATATATAAGCCAAACACAGAGAGCCACTTAAAAACTAAAATAATAAGTAATTAAAACTTTTCAAAATGATATTTAAAAACAAAACTTGCTTTAGTTTTAAAATAAAATATTTAATATTTTTTATTTTAAAACAAAAGTAAAAAATAATGAAATCGAAACACTGCAATCTTTTAAAAACCACAAACTGCAACACACGCTTGGCAAATCAGTATTTGCATTCCGAACGCTAATCGCTGTAAAACATTTAAGCGCAATGAATTTCAAAGGAAATCGCTCAATCTATTTGATGCACCACGCGCCTAGAAACTGCTGAAACGCGTGGTTTTACTAAATTATCCATCAAAATCCGGCAAGAAGATGTATTAGATAAACAACTTGTAATTTATTTGTGAAAGCATTCTTGAAAGTAGTCCAACTAAAGTTTCAGTTAATTTATTTTATTTACCATCGTGTCAGTAAGAAATCCACGTGCTTTTAGTAAATTATAAAGGGGATGTAGAAATTAGTCGTTCTTCGTTATGTCCTAGAATCCAGGTACAAATTAAGTGCATTGGGTTACCATCCGTCCGTATTTGTTCGGACATGTCCGGACTTCACCCGGCTCTTTAATTTGTCCGGATTTTTTGGCTTAGATGGAATACGAGTAAAAAAAATTATACACCTAACTAATACCAAATAAGTCTTTAATATTTATTAACTTCTCATTCATCTAAAAACAAAATATAAATCTTCTTTAACAATCAACTTAACGAGATCAAACAATAAGTAATTGGATTTTGTGACTAAAATGTCCGGACTTTTATTGAAATGTCAGGCTTTTGGTCAGGACTAGAGAATACAATCCCGAGATTTGGGATCCCGGGATCCCGACCGTATTCTGGCCCCGAAAATCCCGGGACTGTACTTGGCTAATCTCGGGATTTTCAGGATTGCCACATTTGTATTGTTAAAAGACTTAATAGTCGAGATAACACAGAAGAAGAAGCCAGGTCAGGATCACAAACAGATGATGAGCTAAGGTCAGAAACCTCCCAACCCCAATTGACATTAAAGAAAAGTTACAGCTGGAAATTAACAAGAGTATGAAATCCCCAGATCCTGAAGTACAAGTACAAAATGAATTGGGGTTGGCAAATAGTATTAGACGTGAAATGAGCCTGTTCGAAAATGGAGGAGTTCGTGGATATCACTTAGAAACAGCATATAAGTATCTATTGTCTATTCCTCCAACCAACGTAGAAGCTGAACGAGCGTTTTCAGCTGCTGCTTATGTTGGCAATAAACTACGAAGCAGGCTCGGAAGTCAAACATTGGATGCTTTGATATTTCTGCGATTATATTTTCGAAATTCTAAATAGTTATTTTGTGCTGTTTTTTAATTTCTTGCAAAAGTATAGTATTTTTTGGTTTGTGTTTTTTCTTTTCTTATTATTATTCTGATTTGTGTTGTGCAAAGACTTTAAAGACATGTTTTTAATTACTCGTGTTTTTTTTATTTTAGCCCAATTAGAAACCACATAGTCTAATCCCGGGATAGGCCCGGGATCCCTGGAAAAGGCTTCAAAAATCCCGTAAGCCCGGGATTGAAAAACATGCTCGGGATTGTATTCTCTAGTCAGGACCTTTCAAATTTCTAATTGGGGACGAATGAACCATAAATCAAAGGATTGCTTAAAAAACGTTGACAAATTGCGCTGAAGCATGAGCAAATGCAGGAGCTAAAAATACTTCATCGCAAAGTAATTACCAATTTCAAACTCAATCTGCAATGATGATTTGCTAGAATAGCAAACCGTCAGTTTATGCATCTGTTGAATGCATGGTAGCTTATTTTTCCTTAAAACTAATTGCGTAGTTTTGACAATTCTTTTCATTTGACCCAATCTCGTGAAAAGTGGCACTTAGAGTGCGCGTAAGATAAGTCTGTGCACGACTGGTGGCGCTGGCGTACTTAATTTTATACTGTAATATTTAAAAATATTAAATCTGGTCTTTACCTATGAAATTGCCGTTCTGCCGTACTAGCTATTTCAAGTCCAATTTTTTTATTTTTTGGCTAAGAATTCTAAGTTCAAATTATTTTTATTTTTAAAATATGGAATTCTTTTTTGAAAATAAGTAATTCGTTTAATCGTTAGCGTTCTGTTTTCATCGCATTTGTTCGTTTTTCGTAATAATGGAAACGTTAAAAAATCGAGTGATTATGGAGTATGAATAACGTCGTAGCAAAACGGCAGAAGCGGTATGCAACATCAACGACGTATACGGAGCGAACACTACTAACAATCGCACCACCCGTTGCGATGTTGCAACGGGTGGTGAGGTTTGCCCGCTTCTGTTCTGGAAATTTCGACGTAATACATAAACCCCGTGATCGACCGAAAACTTTAGTCGACAATGACGAATTAAAGGCCATTGTAGAAGCTCTCAATCTACAGCTGAATTAGCAGCAGCTTTCGATGTTAGCATCAAAACAATATTGGTCCATTTGCGTCGAATTGGCAGGGTAAAAATGCTTGACAAATGGGTGTCCCACGAATTGAATTGTCGCCAGTACGAAGCACACGTCAAGTTGAGCCTTGCACTGCTCAATAGGCACACAAATGAAGGCATATTGAATCGTATTGTTACTTGCGACGAAAAATGGATTCTGTTCGACAATCGCAAGCACTCAGCAAGTTAGTTAGATCCTCTTTCAGCACCTAAACAATGCCCCAAACTGCCGAAGACTGACCTCTAAAACAGTGATGGTCACTGTTTGGTGGTCTAGCGCCGGTGTCATTCATCACATCATCTTCTTACCAAACGGGATGAGCATTACTGCAGATGTGTACTGTGAAGAACTGAACATAATGATGGAGAAGCTCGCACATCTCCAACCAGCTTTGGTCAGTCATCGACAACGCGCGACCTCATACGGTACAGCAGACGGTCTTCAAGTAACAAGAGCTGGGGTTGGAAGTTCTCCGTCATCCATCGTACTCACCAGACCTTGCCCCTACAGACTTCTACTTTTTCCAGAATTTGGATAACTTCTTGGCGGGGAAAAAATTCAATAACCGAGAGGCAGTTCAAAATGCCTTTGAAGAATTTGTTGCCTCCCGTCCAGCAGACTTTTTCAAAAAGGGCATCAATAAGCACGCTGCAAAAATGCATTAATTGCATGGGTAATTACTTTGATTAATAAAAAATAAAAAATATAGAGAAACAATGGCCTTAACTTATTTCATGAAAAACGGCAATTTCATAGGTAAAGACCTAAAATCTTATACATATTAATATTAATTAATTTTATACTTTATGTGACCTTACATAAATAACAAGACAACGGTATACTTATTAGTTCCTATTTCAGCCGCGTGCAGTCTTATCTTGCGAGCACTCTACCTCTACAGTCTGTGCAACTTTCTACGAGATGGGCGGACGACCCAACGTACCTAATATAAATATTTCTTTATGACATATTGGCCAAAAATCTATAAAACGGCAAGAGAGAGTCAGAGAGATTTGGAAAAAAATTGCCCAAAAAAGGCGTAAAAAAATGAGCGCTTTGACAAAGAGCTCTCAACATTTTCTAAAGAGATTAAATAAATAATTTAGTTCTAACAATCGAACAAACCAGTTCCGCACTAGAATCACAATGAAATAGCCTGTGACATTCAATAATAATTAATAAATTACTTTATCTGTACAATTTTTTTCACGAATGATAGTTTTCTACTTTTACCGTGACTGGGTGGTAATTAATATCTTAAATATCATTATCAGTTACAGACACTTACACTGTAGGACTTTGTGTGGGAACGCCCCAATTCCTGCCATTGGTCAATGATAAAAACTTTTACTGTTCCTGCTAAGAGGCCACTCCCACTTTCCGTGAGAAAGAAAAAACCGGACAAATGCGAGTCGGAAGTTTCTACATTATTATCAAAAGGGAGAGCACGAATGTTAATCTAAGAAAAATTAATCCATTTTCGAGGTTTCTTAAATGGATTCCCTGTAGATTTCGACATTTATTTTTAATGAAAAAGAGGCTTGGGGCGAATTCCCCCAAGGATACTGAACACGACCCAAGCATATCAAAATCGCGTTCAAGTAAGAACTGTCAGTGTCATCTTTGTTGTGGAATACTGACACATATCAGTGTCAATATTCCAATATTTTTATGTTGCTCTTGAACGCGATATGGATGCGGTTTTCTGACCGCGTTGAATTTTTCCCGTGACATATAGTGGGCGGCGGCTAATGGGGGGTTTACACGGGTCGATTTTAGCCGTGCGGCAAATCACCAGTCGCATCGCTTGTAAAAATTGAATCGCCACCCCATTTACACCGCTCGACAAAAATCGCATGCGACGGTGAACGAAAACATCGTGAGGAAACCACCATGTCCTGGAACCAAAAATTCAAAGACATGTGACATCTACCAACCCGCACTGGTCCTACGTAGTGGATTACGGCCCACTCCCTCTCACCAAGAGGAGACCTGTGTCCCAGCTGTGGGAACATTACAGGTCGATTATGCTTCTGCTTTCATTCGGTTCATGCCGATCGGCAAACTTCGCTCAGCATCTACCCTTGCTTAATCAAGTTTGGTTCCGCTCGGCATAATTCGAGCCGAGCGGCTTTTTCCCGATTATAATAATTATCTACATTTATATTCGATTTTGTCGCCCGGTTTTGCCGAATCATGCCGACCCGAACATGTGTGTTACCCCTTACCCTTCTGCTTTATCCCTCGAGGAATAAAAGCGTTCTGTGAATTTTTGTGTTATTAAGTGTTAAAAGTTCACGTCTAAATTTAAAAGTGCTGTGTGCCTAAAATAACCTAGGTTCATATGAAACGAACTCATGTCGTTATCAATGATCGTTGTGGTGTGAGTAATCGCATGACATCATAATAACTCTGCACCTCTGCACTTTTTGCCGAATACTCGTTTCGTAGTAAGTAATCATTATTCATTGATGTAACTGTCATTGAAGGACATGTGGGTCTGCGGATGTGTTGAAAGGTGACTTTGATTGGTAGTAGACGGAAAAAACAAGAAAAACTGGTAGATTGAGTAAAAAAACACATTACAATCAGAAAACTAATTTAATTTTTCAACATTATCTAACTATATGAATAACTAATAACTATATTTACTTATGTAAATAAAGATAAAAAATAGTTTCTTTTTTTAATAACTTTTTATTTAAAGTAAAATTTTAAAAAAATATGCACAAATATTATTTAATTGTTTTTGTTTTTAATGAGTTGAGTATTTAAAAAATATTGTATTCTGGGTTTTTATCTGTGAGTTTATAATTTACATGTAAGAGTGATAACTATAGACTAGAATTATGTCTGAAATAAATAAATAAATAAAATTATAAAAATTATTTAAGTACCTACTTAACTAAAATTTTTGGTAAATTAAAAATATTTGATTCAATCCGATATTTTCGTTCGAGTTACCTATTTACCTAATTATTTACAAAAAGATTCTATGTTACGAGACGTGAGAATAGGGCGCATGCATAATAGGATATAGGTATCTTTCGCCGATAATGGATAACTCATTTGTTTCAGTATTATAGATAATAGATTTTAGGTATTTAGGTATTATTTACATTTACCATGTTTTGAAAAACCGGCCAAGTGTGAGTCAGACCCGCACTTGAAGGGTTAGTACCGTATTAAGATCGAGCAAAAAAGCCGTAAAATCACGTTTCATGTTATGGATCCCCCTTAAAAAAAATAAAAGAAAGAAAATACAAAATAATAATTGATATAGTTGTTAACTTTATTAAATTTTTAAGACATTGCAGACAAACGCGACATCGGTAGAATAATTTCCGTGAAGTTTTCATAGAAATTGTTCCACCAGAGTCGCGTTGCTCCGTCGCGTAGCGCCTGTCTGCGGAAGCCTTTATTATTAGTTATTATAGCGGCAATGGAAATACACCATCTGTGAAAATTTCAATAAGATAAGCAATTAACTGTCTACCGATTACGATTCATGAGATGCCCACTGACAGACAGAGGGACGGACGGAGCGGAGACTTAGTAATTTAGTAATAGGGTTCCGTTTGACACCCTTCGGGTACGGAACCCTAAAAATAAACTACAGTTACCAATGTTTTTGCAAATCATCTCCATAATATTTTCTATGCAATGCGCACCTTGTTTGGCGATTTTCATAATTCATATTCAAACAAACAATCCATATTAATAAGCTTCTCACGTGATCTTGCACGTAGTTGGGCGATACCACTAAATTAAATATAGATCGCTGTATAATCGATCTATCAACTCCTCCATTTCTTCCGCTAAAATATACAGATTTTCTCTAAATTTAGCTTGTTTTATACATAATGTGCGAGTTAACGTGCTTTACCTCAGTCCTCAATCTAGGAGCTTCTTGGGATTTTTTTACCGGACTGTGCGACAGCATAGACGCAAGCGTATTTATGTATTTTTGTAAGTATGTAGGATTCTCTACCTCAAAAATTCAAAATTCAAAAGTCATTTATTCAAACTAGGCTGAGAATCAGCACTTTTTGAATGTCAAAATTACATAAGACAGTCCCCCAAAACGCCCACCCTTCACCACTTCCTAGTGCCTTTAGCTGGGAAGAAGAAGTGGCGCAACAAACTCCTCAGCAGCACAGCTGTCTGTTCAAGTTAGAAAAAAAAAATGATTCTGTACAATATGCAAAAAAAAAAAAACATTATGCAGCATAAAAAATAATTTAAATGATAAATTATTGACCATATGTCAGCTAGCACACGCCAATATACCAACCAAAAACATCGAAAACTTTACTCAAGCAAAAATAAAATAATAAAAACTAAACGTAAACAGAACTAAATATCTAAATAAAAGCCTCCAGGCATAAAGGGCGTGCCCGCTTATATAAGAAGTTTTATCTACTCTTATAGGTAAGCAATAAGCTTTGTTTTTATGAAATTAAAATTGCGGATTTTAGACGTCAATAAGTAAAGTCTTGGAATAAAAATATTAGTACCACAACCATGTGAGGTATCAGAGGAGCTCGTGGCTCAGTAATGACAGCTGCACGGGTCAATTCATCAAGTTAAGCTATGTTTTCCGGGGTTGGTCCGTGGTGGCTGGCATCTTTACATACCGAGACTCCTCCGTGCCTCGGAAAGCACGTTAAGCCGTTGGGCCCGGCTGACATTCGTGGATCTTTGACAGTCGTTACGGGTCATCAGAAGCCCCAAAGTCTGACAACCAGTCTTACCAACGGGTGTCGTAATACCCAGTTACTGGGTTGTGGAGGTCAGATAGGTAGTCGCTTCATGTAAAATACTGGTATTCAGCTGCATCTAGTTAGACTGGAAGCCGACCCCAACATAGCCAGGAAAAGGCTAGGCAGATTGAAGGACTATGTGAGGTATAAAAATAAAGGGCATGAGGAAACGATTTCAAAAAATTTGAAAGACCCGACTGCAACTAAAAAGTCTTATGCCGCCCGGTCGTGATCTGCAGTGACCTAATGGAAAGCCCTCAATCGATTACATACCCTGGTATTTTCTTGTTATACCTGGTTATACCTGGTATTTTCCGAGGCACGGAGGAGTCTCGGTATGTTAAAATTTTCACCCATCTGCGGACCAACTGCGGCAAGCGTAGCTTAACCTGATGGATCGACCCGTGTAGCTATTATTACTTAGCTACGAGGTCCTCAACGCCTTGCAATGTAGGTAGGTAAGTATATAGGTATATGTACTGTGTTCCTATCTGACCTCCACGTCATGTAATAGGGGGCGAGTCAGACTCCGAGCAGATACTGAGAAATTCCAGATGGAAAAATCCTATAACACTTTGCCCAACCCGGGAATCGAACCCAAGACCTCATGATCAGCAGTAGCGCTTGCGATGACTGAACCAACGACCAACAAAATTCAAGATTTTTTTTTAACATTTCCTTTCCTTTTTAACGTATTTAAATCGAATGAATACGTTTACGTATTCACACCATTACATTAGGAACTGATTTTCGAAAAAATCTTTTCTAATAGCACCTCTACTATAGAAACCTCAAAACGACTGGTGGTCAATTTGTCACTTCCTGTGACCCAAGGGCTGGCTTTTATCTTGGCCAGAGACTAAGCATTGCCATTAGAGATCGGTTGTAACAGGCTAAACACGATATCTGTTATCACTGTTACACAAAAATAACAGATCCAAATATCTGTTATTAAATAACAGCCTGTTATTTTTGTACGGACGATAAATACATAGGTATTTAAATATTCAATATCTTAATTGAATATCTTCTTTATATCTATTCGTTTTAAGTCTCTTTTACAATGGTAACTGGTCAGTAACAGGTAACACGACCTAATTTAGGAGTCACTTTTTCGTAAATCTTTGTTCTTGTAAGACCACCAACTGAATTTTTAGGGATAATAAATACTAATTGCTTCTCTTTTTAGCGTTGTTTAACCGCTTTAGTAAGAGTGAGAAATAAACATATTTCGAAGTAAATAATACTAGGTGTTTCTCTATTTAGCAAGGGTTATTCCTTAATGAGGAAAAAAGAGAAATTGTTAACCTTGCAATATTTCTTCCTTTGTGTGAGGGTGTATATAAGTAACAACCGTAGTAACAGTCTGTGTGAGATTGTTATAATGAATTAACAGTAACAGCCGCGGTAACAGTCTTTGAGGGTCTGTTGTTTTAAATAACAATTTATATTGTTAGGAACAATTGTTATTTGTTATTTTTAAATATCTGTTATTTCTACCTGTTACGATAAATACGCCTCACTTCTAATTGCCATACAACGTGACAATGCCGCTATTTTATAAGACTTAAATAGACTTAAAAAAACACACACACAATCCATAGGTTCCTAATACAGAAAGCATATTACACTATAAATGTATATTCAGAAGAAAATTTAAATCCGTTATAGCTTTTTCTCAGATTTATGTATTACTGACTTACTTTAGTTAATAAGTTTAGTAGTATTTAAGACTGTTATTTAAGAGTATTTTTATAATTATATGGGCTTCCACACCTACTGTAACAACCCGTACTATCCATTTTTGTACGCGTTGCATGTAAAGGCAAGCACATTGTGACACAATATTTTTAATTTATAACATCATGTATCAAGATTATACCTATGTGTACAAATACATTGAATTTGTGGCTTCTGGCATTAAGCACGGAATCATTTTCTGGGGCAACTCCACTAACAGACATTGCTTTTAAAGCTCAGAAGAAATGCTTGCGATCGTTTACGAAATTACAATCGATTGATAATTGTAAGCCGATGTTTAAGGAACTTAGTTTGCTCACCTTACCGTCTATGTACATTTATGAAATGGGAGTGTTTGTTCGCTGTAACCTGCATTTATTTGAAACGCTGCGCTCTCGCCGTTATCAGAATACCATTCATGTTACCTCTCATAAAACCGCATTTTTCGGCAAAACTGTGTACTACAGAGTGTCTGGGATCCTTCAAGAGATATTTGTTTAAATTCCTTTTAGATAGATGTTACTACTCCATCACTGAGTTTACTACTGATAAACAGAAGTATGACGATTCCGACTTGCTAATTAGGCACTTATGATTTTATTTATTGACTAAGTATGAATGTGTTTATTTTTCTAAAATTGTATGACCTGTATACATAACTGACATATTATTTTAAATTGATATTATTATTTCTTTTAATCTTATTCTTCTTAATATTATTTTGTAATCTATTGGCATGCCACCTTAATTGTAATTGCTTATTTGTGTTAATTTTGTACGCTATATATTGGCAAAACATAGTGCGCATATTTTAGACAATTTACTATCTGTAACCATACATATGTTTAACAAAGTAAATGATTGATTGTATTATTTTTAGGCACATTACCCATTAGCAGCGATGCGGACGAATTTTCCGAAGCCATATTTTAGTTCGTTGATTTATTACTTAAGCATATTATTTTTTTAATGCACCTCTTTGTGTTTCAATATGCAACGACCAAAGGAAACTCCTCGTGTTTTCTAGAAATTAATAACGGCTAATGATAAGCTACAATGCTTCTGATTAACACAATACCTTATTATGAGTATGACAAGGTCCTATTAATTTATCGAGACGTAGTCTACAATGAGCTCAAAGAGAGTTCGAGCCCTAACCGTTTCAAAGAAAAGGTTTTACAAAAAAATAACAACCGACTTCCAAAAACGACACTACAATGTGAAAAATTACTTTAGTCGGTGTCTTTGGTTTTGAATTTTCGGTTTTTGCCACCGACTTCCAAAATTAAAGTTTTGTTTTTTGGAAGTCTGTTTTTTTTTGTTGTAAAAACACTCTTTAGTTGGTGTACCTACTCCACAAAAATTCGAATACTAACTAATACTACCTGCTATGTAAATAACAGTGACAGGAACATATCATATCATCCACATACTACATGGGAAAAAATACGTATTATTGAAGCTAACTCAAAAACTACCCAAGCAAAGTTAATAAAATTTATATGGGATCACTTCTGAAGTATGACATACCAAATACAAAAAGAATCATCAAAATCAATTTATAATCGGCAGAGTAATCGAGTAACAAACATACAAAAAAAAAAAACATACAGTCGAATTGAGAACCTCCTCCTTTTGGAAGTCAGTTAAAAAGTAGTTAAATGTACCCTCGTTGGCCGCAAGCGTTATTGTTGAGAATGAGGTCCTGGGTTCGATTCCTAGGTCAGGCAACGTATTTAGGTTTTTCCATCAGGAATTTCTGGGACGGATTCGTGCCCGGTTGACAGCAATAGGCTCGCCCCCTATTACGTATGACTTAAAAACAAAATTGGTAAAATGTTGGTGAACTTAGGTACACCTCTGTCTAAAACTTGGGGGATTATTATTTCATGTAGCTATAGTTACTTTATAGTTATAATTTATCTTCGCCCATACAAGATTTATTTCCATTTTACTCGTGAAAACATTGAAAAATTAGTTCAAGGATGCTTTCGAAAGCTGTTGCTAACATTTCCGGCTTCCATTTAAATATATAGATAAATCACTCGAATTTACCTTGAGTGACTAATACTAAAGTTTACCAGGAAGGAGGAGGCGGTCTATTTACGTACTTTATTTGAAACTTGCCTATTTACCACTTAAATATATGAAGACCCATAAACCTACCTACTCCAAATTAAAAGGTGACGATAACCGACTTTTAATGATTTTATACTGAAGATCACGTCTAAACGAGTAGTGTTAATGATTTGGAAAAAATATATGTTAAATTAGAGCATTTTCTTAATAACTTATCATATGAATATTTAAGATCATGTTTATACTACATAGTGTAATTAATTTGTAAAGTTATATCTTACGCGGATAAAAAACTGAGAATCACGCATTATCAAGCGTATTTTTCTGAAACCTTCACCATTTTAAAGTCAATTTAATTATTGATCTTTTAGTATACGTGTTTTATGAAAATACCTTTTGTTTTAAGTATAATAAATTAATACTGCGTCTAATTTGGAACAGCGCTCCTTGATGGGCGAGTCCTATTACTGGCTGGACGTACGACGTGTTGCGTGAGCTCAGTTCAGAACACGCAAGCTAACCGCTCAAGGTCACTGTCATATATCTGCGTATCTTTTTTACTAAAAAAAAACGGATTCTTTACTGGATTATGCTCATCTATATTCGGAACCAGGAGGCAGGAGAAAGTAAGGGCTTCCCAGCAGTAGGTGATTCCGGGCTGAAAATTATGACGATGATGCTATTCCCCATTTTCTTTGGACTGGCGTTTGTAGGTTTCCGTACCCAAAGAGTAAAACGGCACCCTATTACTAAGACTCCTGTCTGTCTGTCTATCCGTCTGTCACCAGGCTGAATCTTATGAACCGTGATAGTTAGACAGTTGAAATTTTCACAGAAGATGAATTTCTGTTGCCACTATAACAGCAAATACTAAAAAGCAGATACCATACAACAAACCTGTTTGTTTTGCTCGTTTTTATAGATAATGGTACGGAACCCTTCGTGCGCGAGTCCGACTCGCACTTGGCCGGTTTTTTTTATCCACGCTAGGCCATTATTCGAGGACCAGAAATGTAAAAAAGTGAGTAATCATGATACCGTCAAAGATGTACGCAAGATAATGGTCCTTTTAGCAAATGCTAATTAAAATGTACTTGATAATACAAATTTACTAGGTAATACTAATTTGGCATAGACTGTTCATGCTTCCAATATGGTTTGTACCTCCATTAAAAATACGAAATTAGTAAAGAAAGCGTATAGCATAAATAGATATTCACCAAGGGGCTATGTACCATCGAAGAAACGCATATCTAGACACCCTAAGAACTATTTCTACTTGCAGCACTTGGCCGATGTAGTCTTTTTTTTCGCTTACCTACGAAAACAAAGGGTCGTGCGCACGGGATTTTGTTTTCAAACTGCTTAGATATGCGTTTCTTCGATAGTATAGCATAGTGTCTTATGTCACGGGCGCTATTTTGGATTCAAGTATACCAAAGATGAAGACGCTATTAGGGCGCTGTTGCGACTGCTACATTTTTGCAGTGCTTCTGCAATGTTTGCTCGAGTCAGAGTTGATAGATTCTCAGCTGCGGTAGCGAAAAGACTGCTTCTCTTTTCACAAGGTTGCGGGACTATGGCAAGAGCCTCCTGAAAGCCATTGCTGATGGACCTGACGAAAGTCCCATAATGGGGCATCTTATAAAAACTGCCACGTCTGAAGTAGAATATAAGTACTAACATAGCAAATAAGTTAAATTATATATTAGCATCTAGAATTGTAAGTGTTTTTATTTTAATTGGATCTAGTTGTCTGTAGAATAAATAAATAATAATATCCCCACCGTCGTATCTCTACGTTGACGTCGTGGTGGGGCTTGCGCGCTCCGAACTCTAGGTCTGTGACGGTAGAGTTTACTTTGCCGGAATGGGTCTAGGATAAAGAGCCAGACCAAGAGAGATACAGAAACCCGCAGGGCAGCATGTGGCGAGCTGTTGGGCAGTAGCGACCGCACGGACCCTATCTCCCGGGAGAAGTCTTGTTCCTCACCTCTGGCTTGCCTTTATTGGCCGGCTGTAGTGAATACTGACGAAGAACGGAGCTCTCACTTCATTTTTGCCTTTATGGGCCGCCTTGAGTGGAGATTCGCAAGAGCAAACGTGCTCGGAGGAAGGAAGTATTCCAGTAAGATGCTGGTAGGGATCTTGACCGTACTTCTGGGATTATCCTGATAGCCGTGGAATACCTCTCCACTCCTCTTAAGCACCTCAGGAGATGTTGCCCCTTTATCGCTACGACACTTCGTGCTAGCGATCGTTTTCGGGGGCCCATTATTGAGTGTGCAAGTCACCCCCTGACATTTTATCCGTGTATACCATAACATTGATTAGGCAGGGGACACAGGCCTTCCATAGTCCTAGGTAACATTGGTTACCTTTCCCCAATATGTTTTGTTTCCATTTTCTGCAATAATTCTGTACCAACCGAGGGTTGTCCTTGGGTGCACTTGCATAGGGCGAACAGGGACAATCTTCGGTTGGTGCCTCATTTAATTAAAAACGTCTTACGGGCCTCTGCGAGTTGGCTTCGGCCCCTCGTACGCTTTCCAAAGGTCCGGGATCCTAGGATCCTGAGAAAAGTAAAGACGTAAAAATAATAATATACTTGGCTTCGGCCCCTCGTACGCATTCCAAAGGTTCGGGACCCCAGGGTCCCGAGAAATGTCAAAGACCCATTAAATAATATCTCCGAGAAGAATACTCAACTTTTCAAACCTTCGAGGTAATAAAAAGCATATTTTTTTCATTCGTTTTTTTTATTTTATTGACCCACGGTCGTATTAAATTCAGTAAAATTTGATTGCCTGGCTAGCCCTAGGGCGATAATGATTTATTTAAGGTAAGTTTTGCATGGTATAAAATTTGACATTACAGAGCAGAGTGGTGTGAACTGATGTGAAAAATGCGTTTTATAATATTATTGAAACTTTAGTGAAAGAGGATAGAATTGATGTGAGTTACAGGAATGGAGAAGAGGTCCAGTGGTAACTGCCATGACTTACGGATCAAGCAAGGAGTTTACAAGCAGGCAATTTACTTCATGTTAATTATTTCATCACCACTGCTCTCAAAATGGTGAAGGAAAACATCGCGAGGAAACTGGCCTAGAACCAAAAATTTGAAGACCTGTGACATCTACCAACCCGCACTGGCTCGCGTGGTCGACAAACTCTTACAAAGAGGAAGCCGTGTCCCAGCAGTGGGAACAGTATAGGCTGATTATGCATGCTTAAACACAAGAATTGGTATAGAAGATGGTCCTTAGTGGCGAACAGCCGGGAACATAATGAACATCATCATCATCATATCATTCATCATATCATCTTTATATATATATATATATATATATATATATATATATATATATATATATATATATATATATATATATATATATATATATATATTTTTTTTTGTATTGCCGATATCTCCGGGCTTTCCAGTTTATAGTGAGTAGGTGTTGGCTGATAACACTATTGATGTCCAACACTGACACGGTGCAGACATTTGTAAAATTAATTTAAATAGTTTAGGAACAAATAATAAATTATATGTGGCTGAATCTGGGGACCTATAATTGTTTTAGGATAAATTGCTAAAGAAATAAAATATAAACATATATGTTAACTAATATTATTAATGCGAAAGTGAGTTTGTTTGTTTATTACGAATTCACGCTAAAACGCCTGAACGGTTTTGGATGACATTTGGAATATATATTTTTCTATCCCGATATTCCCACGGGATCGAGACTTATGCGGGTGAAACCGCGGGGCGCAGCTAGTTGGCTATACCTTTTGAAGTTACCAGCGGCTTCACCCGTGTGGTATCTTTATAAATTATATCCTATGTTACTCAGTGATTCGATTTTTAACATTATTTCAGCATTCTACTGGTGAAATAATGTTAAAAATCGGTCTAGCAGTTTTGAGTTTATTTATTACAAACAAACAAATATACAAACATACAAAAAATCAAATCTTTTCTCTTTATTTTAGAAGTTTAGACTAGCTTTTGCCCGCTGCGTCGCTCGCGTCAGTTATTTTTTCTATCCCTCGGGAACAATACTGTTTTTCTGGATGAATGGTATGTGTATGCAAAATTGCATGATGATCGGCTGAGTAGTTAAGACGTGAAGGGGTTACAAACAAACAAACTCACTTTTGAATTTGTAACATTAAGTTAGGATTAGAGATATTATTTAAAGGGAAATCTAGTATAATCTTAATTAAATTCTATTGTTGATTTGCATTAAGTTGCCTTACAATGCCACAAGCTCATGTTAATAAGACAAAGGATTTGTAAGCAAATTTTAGCAACATTTGCTTAGTTTAGCGCAGGATTCGAAGTTACGTAGGATACAACTTTAAATTAATATTGCTTCCAATCATTTTAGTGTACTTTATTTTTAATTTAGTTTGTCACCCGGATACACGGTGAGGAGACAAAATTCTTCAGATAATTAAATCTAATAAAGCTCAAAATAGCTGTGACTAATTGGAGAAATATTTCAGATAGTGCCGAAAAACCGTAAAAAATACTGTAAAGAATTTTCATTACACATTTTCGCATGAAAGAATTTCGGTAAATAAACTTTTCAAAAATCAAACTCACCATTGATTGCCGGCTCTCAAAGCAACGTAACTAACATTAACCAACACCACACGCAATGTATCGCGAACGGAACATGTTCATGAGTTCGAAATTTGATTCGAAAAATGCGAAATTCGCGGATTCCATATTTGAAAATTGGGACGCGCGCGCATGCTAGCGGCCAGTACGAGACTGATGCTTACAGAACACAAACCCGACCCGTAGTGAACAAAAATGCGTGGGTTCACTACAAAATTGAATCAAGTACATTTTATTTCACATGCGCATTCTCAACTCTATTTTTTGGCAAACAAGGTCGGTTTTACGTGGGCTTTATAGATAAATTTTACCTTTTTAATTTTTCAATTTGTTTAATTGTACATGTTACGAAGCGGTGAAAAGTTGTGCTTTCAACGCTTAATATGGCGAAGATGTCTTAATTGGTAGAATAATTTTCGTGTTTTTTTTTTGTTCCCGATATAACTGAAATTGATCAATCCTTGATACGATAAACGTCTAAAAATAGTGCGAAATCTCCAAAAATAAAATGAAAAATCGAACGAAATGGAATGAAGATGAAAAAAGCTGGGGCTTGTAGCTTTTCACCACTTAGAACCAAGGCTTGAAAAGAGAGTGATAGAGACTGCGATGTACATAGTAAAAAGAGATAAATTAACAACATACTCCGGTCCTGCATATCTTAACCCGACGTCATGGTATGATCATCATACCATTACGTAAGACGTAAAGATGTCCACTGCTGGGCATAGGCTTCCCCCAAACACTGCCACTTCAACCAATTCTGTGCTTCCCGCATCCAGCGGATTCCTGCGCCTTCACAAGGTCATCGGTCCACCTTGTAGGAGGCCTTTCAACGCTAAGTATAGTATGATAACCCACAATAATTAAAATAAATGATTATTCTGTGTTTTGAGGCAGATTAAACCGACTTGTAATCTGTAGCTGATTGATTACTAAATACCTGTATTCAAATATTTTTATAATAATATATATCTCCGTTGAAGCTTGCGCTTGCGCACTCCTGAACTCTAGGTCTGTGCCGGTAGTGCTAATTTTTCCGAAACGGGTCAGGGTGAGCAGCCAGGCATACATAAACCCGCAGGCCAGCATGTGTCGAGCTATTGGGCAGTAGCGACCCCACCGATCGTATCTCCTCATCTCTGGCTTCCCTTTATTGACTGCTTGGAGTGAACACTGAAGATGAACACAGCTGCCACCTCTTTCTTGCCTTTATTAGTCGGCTTGAGTGGAGATTCGCAAGAGCAAACGTGCTCGGAGAAACGAAGTGTTCCAGTAAGATTCTTGTAGCGATCTTGAACATCTTCTGGACTCTGGGATTATCCTGATAACCATGGAATACACTTCTACGCCTCAAGCACCTCAGGATATGTTACCCCGTTGTCGCTACGTCAGTATATGCTAGCAATAGTTTCCGGAGTCCATTTTATCCGTATATTATATAAAATATTGATCAGGCAGTGGCCATAGTCCTTCCATAGTTCTTGGTAACTATTACACTTTAGCTACCCAAACCCATAATCTAATATCTTTTCCATATTCTGCAATAGTCCTACACCAACCGGGGGTTGTCCTTGGGTGCACTTGCATAATGCATACAGGGATAATCATCGGTTGGTACTTCATTTCATTAGACTAACGGGCCTCTGCAAGTTGGCTTCGGCCCCTCGTAAGCCTTTCAAAATTCCGGGAACCTAGGATCCCAAGAAATTTCAGAGACGTATAATAATAATAAATCATTTATTTGCATAAAACATGGTAAACAATGATGTTAAAATATAGTTATAAAGACACAAACTAGGATAAAACATAGCATGCAAAACTTCAGGTAAATTCTTTTAAACTATAGATGCTTTTTTATCCTTTACGGAGAATCTCTTGGCCTTCATCTCACCTGATGGTTAGTGATGATCAGGCCGAAGGTGGAGTCGAGCTTCATTCGGAATCCCCAACCAAAGAGGAACTGGCTATCTTACCTCTAACTGCCGAAATACAACAATGCTGATAACATTACTGTTTTGGCGACAGACTTAGATAAGATGGCCGTAGGCTAGCCAGGCGGACTATAAGCCCTACCACCAACCAAACTGAGCGGAAAAATTTTCCCGCACTGGAAATCAAACCCGGGTCCTCTGGGTCTGAGACAGGTGGTCTTACCACTAGACCACAGAGACAGTTAAAAAAGCTACACTCATTCAACCACTGGTATCTTGTTATAAGTCTTGGCAAATCATTCAGTATTAATTTATATAGACCTCGTCTATTCGGAGGATTCACATCATTTGCTGTCTTAAATAATTATTTATTCTTAACTTCGAACACATATTTCATAAATTCACAGAGATGACAACGGTCGAAAACCTAGCTTTTTAAACACTGGTCGACATAAGTCATCATCATCAGGGTGAAGGCCACATATTGCTCATACGCACTTTTTTTGAGCCACAAAATATGCTGTAGTAGCTGTTGTCCGCGACTTCATCTGCGATCCAGGATGAAAAGTAGCCTATGTCCTTCTCCTGGTTATGATCTACCCATGTGCCAGATTTCATCTAAATATGTTCAGGCTTTTAAGCTTGAAAACGTAACAAACATACAAACAAACTTTCGCATTAATAATATTCGTTAGGATTCTGATCTGTACTATTATCTCACATTAATAAACCATAGCGTAATAATGATTTCTACATACGCGTGATATAATATATAGGGTGGCAGGGACATCGACGCGAAAACTGTTACCATGGATTCAGTACATGATTCTGAACCGCCCCGCGTTGAAAATTTTCGTCGGTTATTTTTAAAAAATCTGCTGTTTTATAGAAAAGTGCGCCCTGCTTTGAAACGTTTCGTCGGTTATTTAAAAAAATCAGCTGTTCCATACATGTACCTGCGCGGTCTAAATGTATGGAACAGCTGATTTTTTTAAATAACCGACGAAACGTTTCAAAGCAGGGCGCTTCAGAACCATGTACTGAACCCATGGTTACAGTTTTCGCGTCGATGTCCCTGCCACCCTGTATAATAGCAGTGTTTACTTTCGTTACATTTTTAACTTGTTTCAATGAATATACGAAGTTATCTTTCAATTTTATTTTATTAGAAAAACAAATCAAATCGATTCTGATAAGTGTGACTATCTGTGTCAATAAAATTATACAATTGACGTTTCATAAAAATGTTTGGTCCTTCCGGGCACATGATGTTATACGTAATTATTGTTTTGCAAAAGAAGGACCAGTACCCTAATTGCGTAACTTATTTTCGTAAACAATTATGCCTTATTTGTTTCATTTTGACAGTTCAACAACATTCATTGCGTTATTTACGTTGTTGAGCAGATTATTTTTCCAACTTTTGAAGCAATGGATTAGCAATCTGTTTCAAATCGAAACAGATTGTGTTGTACTACGCAATTAGGTTTTTCTTCTGATTAGGTACTTACTAGTTATTTTTTATATAGTTAAGGAATGCGTTGCACGGTTCCAACGACTCGAAAACAAGATGAAGCTCTTGCAATAAATGGTTCTTTTCCTACATTGTGTTCATGACGGAGGGTTTCATATTATTGTTGTTAATAATTAGAAATCGTAAGTAGTCCACTTCGAATAACTACCTTTGAAGAAAAAAAAAAAGATGAAATAATTATGTTAACCGTTTTTTGCCAACCCTATGCTACGCGCGTCAGATCGTCTCGCTGCACGCACCTCGCTGCGCAGGAGTGTACTCATTCGTTGTGACTACGAGTAGGTATGTACGCGGTCGTTCACTACAACACAACGTGTGACAATGACCCTTTGTCAGATTTCTTGTATTATCATGATTGCGTAGGATAAAAGGAGTTTGATATTTTTACGTGCGAATTGTATAAGGTCCTATACCAGTAATTTGTTATGAATTATCAGGGTTATCATTTTAAATTATAAAATATTATAAATTTTATTTTTTTATTATTTTTGAGTGGAAAGAAAGCTGATTGCTTCTCGATCAAGATCAAAATTTTGTCACTGCTTGAAAGAATATTTGATCCATCATCTAGAGCTGCCGCGAATTAGAGGAATTTAGAAGATGAGAGATAAATCCTGGCTGCAAGAAACTCATCTGAGGGAATGGGAGTTTTAAAGTTAGAACTTACAGTACTAACTCTAAAAGAAATAAGAAAATTCGTAGCTTTTGTTAAAGAACTTACTGTAGCAGCTACATTGATGAGATTCGAGAAAAGTGCTCCAAAATAATAAGTATTTAATGATTCGACTTTCATAAAACCTTACGATCACTAACCAGAAAATATAAATGTGACAATTTAAAAATAGCAACAGTGATATCTCAAAGTAATCAACACTCTCCCAGACGAGTTTTACGATCGGTGCAAGCGCATACATAAGTCATACATTCTATGTTTAACCTTTATTAACAGAAGGGTGCTTGTCTTCAAGTTCGTTCCTTGTAGGACAGTAAAGTCAAGGTCTTGGATAAGCAATTGGTTCTTATGAGCTTAGGGTCAAAGGTCACAGCAGTACCTAATAGTAGCTTTAGTAATAAGTAGCAGGACCATATCGCTATCTTGTAGCGTAAATGATTGTTTTCTAAAGAAATGTAATGTTTACAATTTAAGTACAGTAGGTCTATTGAGTTGAGTGATAATGTCTTGATATAATATGCATTTATTTTAAACGGTTCAACCCATGTCCTTCGTGAGTACGTGTGACTGATTGTGAAATTCTATTATATTTTGTGTTCACATGGAGTAAGGAAATAGAAAATCATACGCGTAATTACATCAACCATAACAGGGATGTATATTTTCAATCTTAACTAGAAGTATATCAAAAAGCACGAGTCCAACCCGACCATTACGGGGTGATAAATTTAAGCAAGCCGTGTTCGGGCTTTAATCTCCGTTTTACGGGACATGAATCATCGTCAAAAATAGTATCAATGCTAAAGATTTTCCAATAGGTACAGTTTTTCTTTCAAACTCAAACTTCAAGCATTTATTTCAATTAAACCATTTACAGCCACTTTTGAATTGTCAAAGAGACAGACTCTTTGAATCAGTCATCATCTTTCAATTAGTCAGAAAGTTGAAGCTAGTTGCTCAATTCCAAAACGTAGATCTCTATGGAGAAGAACGGGCAAGAAACTCCAAGGACACTTTTTTAAATATTGATATTACAAAATCCTGGGTACATTATTCTTATTGCTTCCACATGTGAGAAAAATGTACAAAAAATAATCAAAAGCAATTTAAAATATAAGATTAAAATTAAGCCCTGGCAGATAAGAGATGACCAGTCTCAACTGACGGCGCCCGTTCACGAACATGACGCGTGGATCAGCACCATCCAGCTCAATCAACCATTTTGTAGTGAACCGAATGATCCAACACACTTGCCACCATCAGCGAGACATTTAAGTGAACATGACATACTCTCAACTGCCATGCTCTTTCAAGTCAACATACATCTTAATAACATAATAAACGGCTCCATGGTACTCACATTTACAAAAATTGAAAAATGCTTCTAAATTTTACAAAACTATAGTCTGCTTTGAATTACCTTGTTGTATACGATTCCTAACATGTGGAACGAAGGACCAAAAATTCTCTCTCTGTAAGTGCATATAAGCAGTATGACAAACGGGCTCCAAATTCTCAAGTTGAACTCACCGGGTGCCGAAATATCTAACCTAGACAGCAATGTATATAATAATCACGTAACTAGTTTGATAGTGACGAAAGGTCGTCACTATCAAAGTGGTTACGTGATCCCCCACACCGGTTCCGTATAAATCAATTATCCTTCAGATTGTTGTGATACTTTTATTTACACGATACAATCGTTGAACCGTTTATTTAGACAGGCACAACTTATTTAAATGTGGTCTAGTGTCAATTGTTAACTTCTCTATCTGGGGAATGTTTTATGACTGTAAATGTTTTAATAGAAAATTGTGAACGTTTCTGTAAATCATCAAGAGTATCTGTTACTGAATTTGGTCAGTAACCGCGATTGACATTATCACCTCATTTGTCTACCGGGCCCGGCACCACAGCAAGCATAGGAGTATATTCTGTTGCTTGCTTGCTTTTCTTTACAGACATCTATATTACTTTCAGGTGCTAAATATTTATATACAATCTTTTTACAGGGATCTTTTGGTTAAATTGGAGATCTAATCCGATCCAACTTTATAGGGAAAACAATTGCGGACGAAAAAAAATAATATAGAAATTTTACACCTATGTTTACTCACCTTTTCTTTTCCTTTTTCCACAATCCTGACTGCTACCAACAAAGTACCAACATTTTTGAAACCTCTTACACGTTTTTCGCCAACGCACAAAATAATACTGTGCAGACTGACCTTCCATTATCTTATCATCACGCGGAAATCTTTCGCATTGCGTCAAAGACAAAACCGAGGTCGTCAAATTATTAGTTTTCGGATATTGCGCCTTTCAATTTGCTGACTTAACTTGTTTGCACATTTTTCGTATATGTATTTACAATGGGATGCCTACTATATTCTCAGCAAAGTTTAGGGTAATTCCACTTTTTTTTATTGACAGTTTCGGGGCCTTCACACCAATGTCGAGGATTTTTAAATGATTCATCTTTATTTATTTATATAGTCATTACAGGTTTTGCCAATGCAACAGTCTGGTCTTTTACAAATCTATACTGACTTATATAAAATTTAAATAAAGGACTAAAACAACTTATAACATAATGGGAACTTTAAAGCAATTCAACACTTAACATACTACCTACATTAATCTATATTATAACATAAAATAAATAACAGTGTCCTTGTGAATACACTCAAATGATACGTAAATACATCAATTTTACCATGAAGTTCATTAATGATACAATTCGTATCATTACCTGGTCACAGGTTTTTTGGCGAGTTTGGACCTGGCTGTTAGCACGGCCAGCAGTGGCGGGCGCCACCGCCTCCACACTTAGCGCTTCGGTACGCAAAAACTCAAGCGCTTCTGGATTATGCTCGGATTATGAAATTGAACCAGATACGCAACAAGTTTAACTCCCATCGCACCCTCAGTTCATTGTACCCGACCATACCGAGTAAAAATAGTAGCGTACATCAACAACGGGTACAAAGGATATACAAACAAACACAACAAATGATACGTAAACTTGTTCTCAACGTGCTCCAACATTACAGAGTATTTGGCCTCATGTGAAGCCCATATGACAGCACTATGTTCCAGATGACTCCTGACTAGTGCGACATACAGGACCCTGACTGCTGCAGTATTGGTGACTTCGCGTCTGTTTCAGTACGAATCCCTAGTTTCTGAATGCACTTTTGCAGATCTTAGTTACCTGTATGACTCGTTGTATAGGCGCTGCTCCACCATATACTCGCGAAGTAGAGGTGCACGTGCGCGGGTGAAAGTCATTACCGAACACTTCAATACGTTGAACTAGAGCTTATTCTCATGACTCCATTTCAGTATCCTGTCTATGTCCTCCTGCAGGCGTTCGTAATCAGACTCAAGGCTCTTTCAAACAGCCGCGACACGCGACGCGACACAAAGACACCGCTCGTCGCGCGACGCGGCGTACCTTTGTGTCGCGTCGCGTGTCGCGCCTGTTTGTAGGAGCCTTCAATCTTGACTTCCTTATCAACCTTAACAATCTATTTTTTATGAATGCATTCTTTTATTAAGCTTCATTATTCGGGAAAGCTTGCAAGTTAAGTCATTTTATTAAAGAGGCGAAAAGATCAAAGGACCAATTTTCATATTTCCGAAATTATTACTAAGAACCAATAATCATTTCTGCCAACGCACATTGTTCTGTCTACACCATGTATCTGAAATATGAGGTCATATTAAAAGGGGTGATACAGACCATGAAACTAAATGCGATTACGATATTGGTCCCATGGAGTCCCTTAAATATGATGACGATACATGCTGTATATTCAACTGCTTTCTCCAAGTCATCCACCTTATATTACCCCTTCCTGACCTGTTACGTCATTCTTGGGAAGGGAACCAGCGAGGATAATGACTGCGTTGTTCTCAGCCGGGAATCCTCGACGTTAATACGTAATATAAAATCTAATACATTTGACCCGAACTTTGGGGTCACTGATACCATAAAAGATCACTTTAGGTTTGTTTGTAAACAATTTGATAATTCGATTGCTCGATGATAAATGGTGTACGGATGTATAATATATTATTTTAAACATATTTTTTTTTATAGTTTCATTGTAATCACTGGTTTTGGTTTACTCTTAGATTATTTTATAATGATGGTAAGTACTTAAAAATAGTATTCCCAATTATGACCCCAGTGACCTTAGTTCGTCCAATAATTAAATCAATCAGCAGACCTCTGGCCTCTCCAATCGATCCCAATTTCGGATCGATATGGAAACGTGCAAAATTTGCAACGTACTAAGATCTGGCACCCGTTCGCCGAAACAGCTACATTGAATAATTACGGCCAATGTTGCGGACCTCACATATATGACGCCGACCACCCAAATGAATCACGTGCAAAAATCATCAGCACTCAATTCTGGACCTTAGGATCAAAAAAATAAGTGTGGACAAAGTGATTTCGTGAGTTTTTCGGGAACAAATCATCGTGTTTTCGCTGGTTTGAAGCGTAGATGTACCTAAGTTCAAAGTCACCGCTACCAGATAACGTGGTGTTGAATGATTCTGTGAGAGGCACGTCAGCGTCCATTTGTAAACGGTTCGTACAAAGACCTAGTTAAAGAGATTCCTTTGCACAGTGGTCCTTAGTTCCGGAGTCGAAATTTATGTGTGAAATGATGATGGAGTAGCTTTTTGGTAGTTTGACCTCTTGGAAGATCAGGAAGAATCTAATACAAGGACGTTTATTTATGAATAAGATTACGTTCACTATTTTTGTGATATTGAATTGGTTGGTTGGTTAGTTGTTTATGTTATGTGAAAAGATAATAGAATGAAATGAAAAACAATACCAGGGACCTTCAAAGTTGAGCACGCCACAATTGCAATGATAAGTCCTCTATTTAAGGAGTGGCTAGAGAGGGGCTACGGCGTCCTCACCTTCCACCTGACGAAAACTCCCGAAACAGCCGTGTCCGGTGAGGACCCCCTCACCGGACACGGCTGTTTCGGGAGTTTCCAGTTCAGGATAAGGCGGGAGGACACGCCCGGGTGTCACCATTGTGTGGATCGCCCGGAGGACACGGTGGAGCATACGGTTGAGGTCTGCCCGGCTTGGGCAGAGCACCGCCGTGTCCTTGTGGAGGCCATCGGCGGCGGTGATCTCTCGCGTCCGGCCCTGATTCGGGCCATGGTACGGAGCGATAGGAAATAGAAGGCCGTCACCTCCTTCTGCGAAGCAGTAATGCTCGCGAAAGAGGAGGCGGAATATGTGAGGGAGAGGCAAAATTCGCGCCCTCACGCCCCTAACCATCGCAGGAGGACACGCCCTGGGTGTCGGGAATCGCGAGCCGATTTCCGGCCACCGTAGGCGCGGGCTTGCGGATGGTGAGCAATGGGTAGCTCACCGTCCGATAAGAACCAGGCCCGGGCCGACAGCGCGTTGTGCTCCACGCGCGCCTCAAAGAGATCTCAGCAGAATTGACGGGGTCCACTAGGGCCGATGCCTGCCGGGGTTGCGAAGAAAACCGAAAGGGGGATCGTGGCCCCCGGTAACGGGGCAACTGAAGGAACACGGGTGGGTTTTAGTCAGTAAGAGTCTGACACGCCCTCCCGCTCCGCCCAGTGCGGGAGAAATTATTTGATAATTTCCCACCCAAAATAAAAAAAAAAGGATCCTTCAAAGTCTGAAATAACTTTCTCTAAAACATACGGAGAGCAGATTGCATAGACTAATTCAGAAACCTGGCATAAGTTAATAAGGTGAGTGAATTGCAGTGTTTATTAACAATCAGTACAATTCCTGCAAGCTAATTCCGGAGAGTCAAAGCGAAATTTTGTTAAAAATATATTTTCTCACATAAGTTCTTAAGAGCACACCAAGCTTCTGGCGCTAATGAATGGGATGGGAGAAATACAGAATGGACGGTTCGCGCGCTAATTTAGATTTATTTCCTTTGTATGATTAAAACGAATACACATTTTGAAAATGTATATGTTATAGAAAACATGTAGTTTTGTTATTATTAAAAAAACGGATGATCTTCTGTGAAGTATTTACGCCGTAGTAAAGATTTATTTTGTTTTTTTTTTTTTGTATCGGGGAAACTTCAACTAGGTAATCGTGTTTCTAAAGATTTATAGAGTGAATACTTAAATATCTTGTAAATTAATTGCATAACTAAAGGTTAAGAGTAATAACGATCCAGCAAGGGATTAAACGAAGGCAATTATTTCACAATTACGTATCTTTCCCTCGGTGCACTCTTAATTACTTTTGTCTCCTCAAGATTGATCTAACAGATTTAACTTAATCTTTAGTAGATAGTTAATCATTTGTGATGGTGTTTTGTACGGTTCTTAATTAACTAAGTAATTAATTTCTTGGTGTGCCAGCGGTTGTCTATCTGCAGTCCTTTATGGTCATTTGTCAAAACTACAGTCTTCAGCAGTCATCTTTGAGTTTCCACAAGAAACTACTTACATACGTTGTATATAGCTATGTCGGGTTCGTCGGTTGCTCCCCGGTTATTATTGTTATGTATGTGTGTGCCAGCTTTAGCGGCGAATGTAACGTTTATTATGATATTTTGCCAAAACGTTTGGAAGTTACGGTCATTGGCGTCTTTATTTTCGTCCAGAATTGTCGTTTATTTCTAGCGACAGTATTATTAAAGGAATTGGTCTAATGATCCGCAAAAGTAGTTTTATCTATGAGATGATTTAATGCCTTTGCAACTATTTATAAAATAGAAGGGAGTCGGGAAATTTGAAGCCGGATTGTGGTTTTGAATTTTATAAAATTGTTATCAAAATACAAAGAGATCGCCGTATAAAATAAGGATGCGACATCCGATTGGATTATTCCGAGTGGGGCTTGTTATTACACCCACTGAAAGTTCACGTAATATTCACGTTACTTAGTAATTTCTCGATGAAATCTCCGAGAACGCACAGAGAAGAGGCAGTTCAACTTCGCACAATTCTCAAATAATGTTACAATAAGGAAGTAAGGACCAAAAAAAGAATATATTTTGTTTTATTTCCACAACAGAAATTAAATACGTTTTTTGAAGGACTTTCGACGAATTAGCTCTTTGATAAAAAAAATCCAATGTTTAGTAGAGAAAGAAAAAGAAAGGAAAGTTAAGAAAGAAAAATTGTTTATGAAAACTGCACGAACAAAAAACACTTTAAAAAAAAAAAAAAAAACAAAAACCCACAGTAAAATATTATATAAAATATACATAATAGAGGTACTTAATTTTCTGACGATAGCGTCACGTATCGTCATGAGCTGCAGATTAGGATAGGATACGATTAGGATATTAGGTTCTTCATGTAGTGGCATAAAAGCCAATCAGGAGGTTGGGAGCATTGGTCCTCAGTTCATCACTCTCAAACAAATGCTTTATTTGCATACCTTCTACCTCAGAGGTCCTTAATCCTTAAGGAGTGGAGTGCAGTTCAGAGAGGCCAGAGTGTGGGGGAAGCGACTCCATTCCCACGGCCGTGCCGGATGCTGCGGTCACTACCAGCCTGATCGCAGTAGGTGGGGGTGATTGTCGATAAGTCGATAAAATGTTTTATCATTATTTCCAGGACGGTGATGATGAAATGATAAACTTTAGCTAGAGGAACCTACAGGCGTTAAAAAGAAGAGTCAGTGCTTTTGAACTGAGTTTTCAGGAAACACTTACGGAGCTGATGGCTCAAAAGCATTACTTCAAGTGCGCGAAGCCAGAAAAAATATAAAAATCGTGTCAAAAACAGAATCTTTAATGTGAAACTAAAAACAATACTAGCCCTTCTTTCCTTACAGTTTTGAATATGTTTTTCGTGAATCTAAGTAACCGCACGGGTCGATTCATCAGGTTAAGCTACGCTTGCCGTGGTTATCCGTGGATGGTTGACCATCTTTACATACCGAGACTCTTCCGTGCCACAGAAAGCACATTAAGCCGTTGGTCCCAGCTGTCATTCGTAGATCTTTGACAGTCGTTACAGGTCGTCAGAAATCCAAAAGTCTGACAACCTTTCTTACCAAGGAGTATAGTATTATCCAGTTACTGGGTTGTGGAGGTCAAACAGGCAGTCGCTCCATATAAAATACTGGTATTCAGCTGCCGGTTTGACTAAAGCTTAAAGCCAAACCTTTTCCCAACTCCAACCCAACCATGTTGGTCACCAACATAGATAGATTGCAGATTGAATGTATTAACAAAACCCACATGAAACCATATCGCGCTACACAAGAATTACTGTACCTAATAAAATCCTGTAGACAATACAACAAGCAATTGCTTCAATTAAAATTAGGCATAGCAACAAAACAGCAAACGAATCAGCACGTTTATCTTCATGTCCTGATCTTTCATTTTCCTTCCTTAAAATCCTTGCTAACTTTATCAGAGCTCTTTATTTCTCTCTTTCTTTCTTCTATAAATGATGGATGTCTGAGTGAGAGAGGAGATGTAATGATGTCATCTGATTTACCGATTACGGTCGCCACAATGTCTGGTAAATTTGGGTGTCTACAGCTGTGCCTTAAATCATCCGGTTTTGTTTTTTTTTAAGATTATTTTAAGGATGCTTTTCAAGCGTATCGGGGAGTGATTTTTTTTTTATTTTGCTGTTCAAAATTTTACAAGAACGAGAATTTAGAAATATAAATGGATCATCTCCATCTCCAGCAGTTTAACGATGTCTTTGTTCTTCATCAACCATCACAGCAAGTTTTTTAATTTGTGATGATCCAATCAAATCTGTCGGTAAATTCAGGTTATCTATTAATTTTCCAGGATCCACTATGCCTTCAAGATGTGCATATTAATCGAATTCTTTATTCTTCAGATTATCATGTAGTCTGACGCCATCTTTTATTAATAGAGTTTAAACGTAGGTAGGTATTATCCATTTCAGTGAGTCATTCTGTTTCAGATTTTATCTTTGTTAGGACATAGACCTCTCTGTCTGATGTGGCCATATGTGTTTCTCAACAATGCATTACGGGACTTGTAGAATGATCAATTGATGCTGTTTGATAGTTAATTGATTCAGGCGTGACCTTGCGGAAATCCATTATAAAATGATGATGTGGATATATTTAGTAACCTGTTCCGCTTAGCTATTTCTAAAGAGTCTTAAAAAGACCAAGAGTCTTAAGAATACTAGTCTGCGCTCGGTGCTTGGTGTGGCAACACGCCGTGTTCGAGTTCGCGACAAGTCAATCGTCATCCTGAGGATGCCTCATTGAGAGGTGAAACACACGTGTCGATTTCTTCCAGGGTCTTTTTAAGACTCTTTATAAATAGCTAAGCGGAACAGGTTAATAAATATATCCTCATTATCATTTTATGCTGTTTAATGTCTATTTAATTCATCGTCTTTGGTATTTAAAGATTCAGGTAATTTGATAGGTCCTTTAGGATCTTCAATACTTTAGCATTTCTTCAGAGCTCAGGCACATATTCTTTAGTCACCATTTAGGATGTCCAGTAAAAACTCTTACTGATTTTTCCGTCTACAATATGTTTTTGTGTTAGAAAAAGATAACAAAGTTAATTTCACAAGAAGTAGTTACTGCCTTTTTTCGCCAGTGGAGAAACGTTAGTTTTGAAAATAGGTTTGTCCCAATTATTGATTGAAATCTGCGAGGAATTTGCTGGGTGCGGGAAGCGAAGAACCGGTCGAAGTGGCGGTGCTTGGGGGAGGCCTATGTCCAGCAGTGGACGTCTTTTGGCTGAAATGCTGATGATGATGATGATTGATTGAAATAAGACGTAAACGGGCAAGGAGCTTATCCCCATTCAATGCCTAAGCATCAAAATCTAGGTATTACTGAACCACATGTCGATGAAAAAACACCCAAAGCCCCAACACTACCAAGAAATAGGGCCATTCGCCCTCTCACAACAAATCATTTTTAATTATGTGTGTATACTTCAATCTTTCCATTAAACGACGAACCGCTTACGGTCCTCTCTGACGGTCTTTGACCCTATTTTTTTCGCGAGCGGTAATAAGACGAACATTTCAAAAAATGGGTCAACCCGGTTTCGGCGACCACGCCCGAATTTGGGTCGGATTCAATTGATTGATTTATATTGATGGCAAGATTTCATTTGATTTATTCCAAGGACTTGGCAATTTGGCATTTCCTCTTTTTGTGAATTGTGTGGTCAGTCGACTTAAAGAATTAAACTTTTGTAACTGGTGTTATCATTTATTTTATGATCATTTATTTTAATGTCATTCTTTCTTTCTGGTATGCTGGTTGCACTTCTTTCAAAATTCTTTGAAATTTCTTTTTTTACACCAATAGCCATTTCATCTTCATAATTCCAATCACATTTGACAGATGCTTACTCACATCCGTTCCCCACAAAATTAACAATCAGTAAAACCGTTACCGATTATCATGATTAGGGGTGTCAACAAATTGAATAAGCATCTGCCTACCCTCATGATATTAAGTCCAATATAATGGCGATCATAAATATCAATTGTAGATAGTAACACAAACGCCGACTCATGCCAGCCCTGATTGATGGCTGGCGCGATAAAACGGAGCCAAGGCTAGCGAAGGACAATGTTCCCGGCCGGGAGTGCGCGGGCGCAGGGAATGGAGAAAGCTTAACGTATTTTTAAAGACATTTAAATTAACACAACATTACGCTTGTAATATCCGAAGGGTTAGGCAGAAGTGTAGGTATAGTAACACTCATATTAAACCAGTTATGTAGAAATGGGAGAGAGCCTATTGCCATCAAACGGGCACAAATCCAGACTCCGAGCTGCTACTGTAAAAAATCCTATCCATTCCTATTGCGTGATCTGGGAATCGTACCCAGGACCAGGGATGTTGCGGATATTCGCATCCGGATCCGCAATTGCGGAGCTTCCGCATTTATTTCGACCTCCGCATCCGCACCCACATGAATCAATGCGAAGCTCCTGCGGTTGGAGATTAGGGTGGAAAAGGGTGAATATAAGTAAAAAAAATATTTAAAAATATATATAATCATTTAAATCATCATTATAGCTCTAAATCGTCACATTTTCACGAAATAGTTTTATTATATCCCTCAACACAATTTCGAGAGCTATATTGATTTTTTATGATTATAATTTAGTAATTATTTTATTATAACATAACATAACATCACGCCTGTATTCCCCGAAGGGTTAGGCAGAGGTGTACCTATAGAACACCCACATTTCGCCAGTTATTTTCCAGTCCCATGTAATAGGGGGCGAGCCTATTGCCATCAACCGGGCACAAATCCAGACTCCGAGCTGCTACTGAGAAATTCCAGATGGAAAAACCCAATAACACCTTGCCCGACCCGGGAATCGAACCCAGGACCTCATACTCAGCAGTAGCGCTTTGCGACCACTAGACTAACGAGGCAGTATTTTATTATAATTGCCGCAAATTGAATTATGATCAACGTAACGTAACAAAAAAAGAAATTTTGAATTTCGCCTTGCCGCATTGACGGATCCCTTAAAAAACTCGAGATCCGATTTTGAGCCACCAAAAATCCGCGTCCGATGTAAAAAAATCTACATCCGCAACATCCCTGCGCAGAACCTCACGGGCAGTAGTCGCGGTTCGACCACTTAGTTTCGGTATGAAGGGTAATGCCGGTGCAAAGAGACATGAGACATTTCAGCTTCATTCCTCTCTGGGATGGCAACGCATCTATACGATGCCTCTGTTTATAAGGGCGCTTTTTTATCATCCGATAATAAAAATCGAAATGTGGGTGTACTTTATTTACAACTACATGTCCAACCCTTCGGGGCAACGAGGCGTGATGTTACGTACTTATGTGTTCATGTAGTAACAAAAAAAAGTTCTACCTTGTATGGAAGTAAATTATTCAGATCCCTGCCTACACAAGTAACTATTGTCATGAATATCTGCTAACACAAGTCACCCTCATACTGAGGGCTTTCCGTGTGGTCCTAAGTACCCCTATTGTGTCGCAACGGAACCCGGTTGGCGATGCGGGCTACCCCACGCAAGCTTCCTCTGCCAGATACTGTGGATTTGAAGCTTTTGACAGTGATGTAATTTATGTAATTAAATTAAGAGACATTTTTGAGAGTAAATCAAAGTTATATAATACAGGGTGGCTGGGACATCGATGCGAAAACTTTTACCATGGATTCAGTACTTGATTCTGAACCTACGTTGAAATTTTACGTCGGTTATTTAAGAAAAATCTGCTGTTTCATAGAAAAGTGCAATACCTACGCGGTCAAAATGTATGGAACGGCAGATTTTTTTTTATAACAGTTGTCGCGTCGATGTCCCTGCCACCCTGTATAATATTTTTTTTTTATTCTTGTTGTAATATTAAGCTATATGGAACCATTTGTTTTTTAAGATCTCAATGTACCATCATCATTATTATCCACAGCCCGACTTCACCCACTGCTAGAACTCTCTTCTCTTGTTTATATATTTCATGCTAATAAAGCTATTGTTAGAATTATCAAAATCTCACCTTGGTAGTATGTTCTCATCGTGTTATTTCAGACTCCAGACATCAGAAAAAGACAAAAAAAGACTCAGCTGAAAATTTACAGCTATTAGGTACCACAAAATATTAGTAATGTCGAAAGAATTATACGTTTATTTGCGATAAACATGACGCAAAGAAAAAACAAAACACGAAAATAACAATTTGGGGGAAAATATGCGTCACATCCACGCAAAACGGCCATCGCTCAGCATAATGCAGCGACCCCATGCGAGACAGAGCCCGAGCGCTGGTTTTCAACGACAGCCAGCGTTGACGTGATGGCGTCAACCGGTGCAGCATATAGTGAACCTACAGCATATACTTAAATAAGTCGCCTTTTATGACACCGGACATGATAATTTATTTGTTGAAAAACAAATCTTACGCATTTGAGAATCATTGACAAACCTAATCCATAAGTTATGCCAAATTCTCGATTAACATAATCTGACAGCACAGTCTATGCCAATGACATTTTACCTACGATTTATACCCGTAGATACAATGGTGTTTCCACTTGACACCAGGCTATGTCATTCCTTTATGCCTTTAATATATACGTACGTACATTAGGATTACGAAGCCTTCAGTTTAATTTAGAAACTCATTTATCATCAGAAAAGACCATCATCACACCTGAATTTAACGAAGGGGTAAGTAGATTCATATTTTGCCAGTTACATTAAACCCAGTTATCATTTAAACGCCATGTAATGAATGTCAAGTCTTTTACATGAATCCAGATTTCCAGGTTGCTATGGAGGAATTCAAAATTCAAGTCATTTATTCAAACTCTAGGCTGAGTATCAGAACTATTCGAGCGTCAAAATTACATAAGACAGTCCCCCAAAAACGCCCACCCTTCATCACTTCCCAGTGCTTTAGCTGGTAAGAAGTGGCGCAACAAACTCCCCAGCAGCACAGCTGTCTGTTCAGTAAGAAAAACTTGATTCTGTACTGATGAGCAGTGGTGGCCCAAGGGTATCGGCCGCGACTTACGAGCTGTAGGTTGTAAGTTCAAATACAGGCAGGCGCTTTACTTTGTGTAAATTATCTCATCACCACTGCTCTCAAAACGGGGAAGAAAAACATCGTGAGGAAACTGGCATGTCCTAGAACCAAAATTCGAAGACATGACATCTACCAACTGGGCCATCGTGGTGGATTACGGCCCACTCCCTCTCACAGAGAGAAGGCCTGTGTCCCAGCAGTAGGAACACTATAAGCTGATTAGATTATGGTATGGTATGCTATAATAGTACTTATGCAAAATAATTTACATTACGCAACACAAAACATTAAATTAAAATTGGTTCTATATGTCAACTAGCACACGACAATATACCAACAAAAAACATCGAAATGTATTCCTAATAGAAACGCCCAATTATACTTTTGAGGATCGAACCAAGACCCTTAAGCTTAGGTGTCGCGCTAACGACCACTAGACCCACGAGGAAGACATTAATTTCATCTCCATGATGCATCTATGAATATGCGCTAACTGCGTAACACGTAATAGAGGTATGAGGAACAGGGTGCAAATTTCACTCATCCTCCATAGAAACGGGAGGATCCTCCGACCAGACGGGTGTTGTGTCTGGTGGGCAACTGCCCTGGTGATTGGTGTCGGAAAGTTATTAAGCTGATCGTGCGGTAAACCTTGCTTGGGCGATGCAGGATTTCGCTTGACGTCAGAGTAATGAGTAGTTCGTATGTGGCGATGTAGATGGCGCCATACACAATTGTAATCACAATCCGACAAGTTTGAAGCAAGACTCGGAACTGGTTTAAAAAATACCGTGAAAAATACCGGTTTATTTGGGTTTTACTCCGAACCTTTGTTAAGAACGTGAACGTTTTAAGAACTTTATTTTAACCTAAATTAACCGGTTTATACGACGAGCGGCATCTCGGTAAACGCGTTGCAACTTGTGACTACTTGTGAGGATGCCGCGCTGAACAAAAAACCGGTTAGTAATGCTCTAAACCGTTTAATCCGAAAAAACCTTTATGTTGAGCCCCCCTAAAACCGGTTAAAAAACCGGTTTCTACGAGCAAAACCGAATGTAAAGGTTTTTGCGTCAAGCACATAATAACGGTTTGAAAATTTAACCGGTATCCGAGCCTCGGTTTGAAGGATATTTCGAATCCATTGTTCATAAGTTTCATGAATTCGTCCGGTCAACAACGTAAATTACGCAATGAGTGTGGCTGACCTGTCAAAATGAAAGAAATTGCGATCAATTGTCATTATATATGTGTTACACAATAACCCCGCTAACTACGTTTCCCATGGTTGTAGGGAAGCATATGGAATTCCAGTTGCTCTGCTTCTATCAGAAGGTGTGCAGGTGTGAGAGAGATACTCAATAGTTAATATCTTTATTGCTTTACCATAATGTGTACTTAGGTGGTAATTACATATTTTAGATCATTATGTGCCCTGTAGGGCACAGCAAAAAGGGTAGCAGAAAGAAAGCACTGTTTTAGATCTTTAAGGAATCATTAATCAATGGTGATATTTTAATTTAAACACGCGCAGATCTTTATTTTCTCTTTTTTATTCACCATTGAAAGACATAACCAAGTATTAATAATACAGTTAAATGTAACAGTATAAATAAGTACAGTATTCTATCTTCATGAAAAATGGCCGATACGAGGTGCTTCGAAATCTCAGTGTATATCAGTCATCAAGTGCGCAGCAGTTACGCACGGACGCGGAAGGTTTATGTAGGTAATTATTTCAAGGTCACTGCCGCAATATAATACTGCTACTTATTTATTCTGTAGAACACCCATAGATGTAGAAAAGCAAGCCATTGATTTCTCATACCTTACAAAAAACTATTTAACAATGCCTTTTGTCCGCTTAAACTCAGCGGTCCATGCCTTCAAAGAACTATGCTATCTGTAGTTTTAATCTTTGCATATGCATGAGCTTAGTTGCCATTCCAGAGTCGTTGTCGATGTAAATTCGTGCTTCAAGGTCTTACTTTTTGTGCATATTCCTGTCCAGACAGCAGGCAGACGGCGGCTGCATAAAAAGAAAAAGTTTTGTGCCTACGTGACCAAGTTTTAGATGTTCAATTGTTTATTACATTGTTCTTTCTTGTCGCGAATTAGGTAATGTAAGATAATTTTGTTGTACCTAATCAATTTCTTGTTGTTTGGTTATTTGCAAATTGACATCAGCTAGATACTAAGTTTATTTCGGTACATGATAAAACACAAATTAATTGTAAATATTCATAACTCTCTTCTTAATTAGATAACAAACCGGTCATGTGCGAGTTGGATACGCACACGTAGCGTTCCGTACCACCGTATAAACCGCAAAAAATGCCGAAAAAAACACGTTTCTTGTGTTGCTCGCCCCGCTGCCCGCTGACTTCGAGTCCTGCCTTACGGTTCATGAAATACAGTCCGCAGAGACAGACAGAAAGACAGTAAAGGCTTAGCAATAGGGTTCCGTTTGACAACCTTCGGGTACGGAACCCTGAACAGCAAGTGCAAATGTAGGTAGACCTTTAAATTAAATTTATTAGGTAGCTTGCAATATAGTTCGCGCCAGTTGCAATTGGACACCGAGGCAAGATAAAAAAAACATCATTCAATCACATTCTAGGCATTTTTTTTATTCCCATACATTATTAATTATCAAGTTTGTCTGGAATTAAAATTAAAATTAAAAAATAGGTAAGTTACTGTCCAGACTTGTCTTAAACAAACGATTAGTTTTTGCAGAAATTTTTCTGCATTTTCACCGAGAGCGCACATTTTTCTGCACGAAATTCCCCATGATGCATTTGGAAGGACAATTTTTCGTTAAGTCAGCATGTGCAAAAATAAATAAATAAACTTATCTTAAAACAAAATACGGGTCAAGAACGAGTCGGACTCGCTCACCGAGGGTTCCGTACCTACCTATTATATCGCCAAAATAAAATTGGTATCATTTTTATTGATAAAGAAATATGAGCAAATTTAGATTTTTGCGAAAACTTATAAGTACCAAAATTTATCTTAATTTTGAACATTTTAGATTTTTCGGAATTTTCCCTTTATTTGTGCTGTAAGATCTTGCTTTTTGCCAAATTTCATGATTCTAGGTCAACGGGAACTAACATATAGATTTTCGACCCAAAACCTATAGGGTACTTCCAGTTGACCTAGAATTGTCAATTTTAGTTAAAAGCAAGGTCTTATAGCACAAGTAAAGGGAAAATTAAGGTAAATTTTGGTACTTACAAGTTTTCGCGAAAATCTAAATTTGCTCATATCTTTTATCTTGTTGACTTAGGACCTTGACTTTTATACATCTAATAGAGACTATAGACTTCAGTACCTGGTATAAATTTCAACTTGCTAGGTTCACCCGTTCCTGGGAAAATCGGTGGTGACACACGGACAGACGGACAAGAGAGTGATCTTATAAGGGTTCCTTTTTTACCTTTTAAGGTACGGAACCCTAAAAATACTTACTCTTATAAAGATAGACTTATCCCGTTTTTTTTTATTTACAACGAAACACGTTCTACATACGTCGAAAAAAAAATACTTAACCTCCTTTCCTGAACTCGGGTAAAACCGGCAGCCAACAGTCTATAAATAAAACAAAAGATATCGCTTTAGCCTTTTATCTGAATAAGGCGTACATAAATGTTACTAATATTACTTCAACATAAATCATTTCTGGCAGGCGAGATATCGCGAGAAATCGTTAAGTGACAGACAGACAGACTGATAATACTAATTAATTTTACACTGTGTTTGTTTATGATATTATAATATTCAATTTGTTAGCAACGTTCTAGATATCGAACCAGTTCAAATGTGTTGCGAATATTATTTTTATAAAATTATTGACTACGCTGCGCCCCGCGGTTTCACTCGATCCCGTGGGAAGATCGGGATAAAAACTATCCTTTGGTTTTTCAAGCGGTACAGAGCCCGCAGCATTCCAGTAACCTTCTGGCTAACCCTAACTACTTGAGTACGCCAGTTCAGGGTTTTTTTTTTTTTTGGGTGGGAAATTATCAAATAACTTCTCCAGCTCTGGGCGGAGCGGGAGGGTGTGTCAGACTCTTACTGACTAAAACCCACCCGTGTTCCTTCGGTTGCCCTGTTGCCGGGGGCCACGATCTCCCTTTCGGTTTTCTTCGCAACCCCGGCAGGCATCGGCCCTAGCGGACCCCGTCAATTCTGCTGACATCTCTTTGAGGCGCGCGTGGAACACAACGCGCCGTCGACCCGGGCCTGGTCCTTATCGGACGGTGAGCTACCCATTGCTCACAGTCCGCAAGCCCACGCCAGTTCAGGGTAGCATCAATGTGCAAGCCTAGGTCCTTTACGTCATTGTTAAATGGAACAATCGTACCATTGAAGAGGACAAGGTTGTACCATCTATCTTACTAATGCTACGAGGACTCCCAATGATGATCGCCTGACACTTTTTAGAGTTTACTGCTACCCCAAACCTATCAGACCAGATTTTAATAGCTATCAAGTCCCTATTTAATGTGTCGATAGCGTCAGGTAATTCATCAACCTTCTCCTCACAGTACAACTGCAAGTCACCTGCATACAGATGATACGCACACTGAAGTTCTGAAGTTATAAGACTTATGTAAATAGTAAACAGAAGAGGAGAAAGTATACCGCCTTGAGGAACGCCAGCCTTTTAAATCCCCAGCATGAATGGACTGCTGACGTTACTAAAGGTAAGAGGAGAACCATTCCAGTGCTTCGTAATTATTCTCTACAAATTGACGTTAGTGAATGTTAACGTTAACGCGATTGAATAAAACTCGCACTAGGCCCCCTGTTAAGGAGGTTCGGTAGTCATTTATTAAGTGTAACCAAAATAATTACATACTCTGAGTAGGCGGCAAATTTACCTGCAGATACTGTTCTAGTTGCGTGGTTATGAGTAACTAGCGAGTAATGTTCCCAACTGTCATGTGTAGTACCTATTGTTATAACAGCTTTAGTGGATATATCGTTCTTAGAATGCATTAACTTCAGAATATCTGCCTATCTGTTTGTTTTTGTCACTTAATCTCGAAAACTGTTGACCCGATAAAAAAGAAAGAAAGAAAGAAAAATAGGTTTATTTGTCACAGAGACACGTACATACATCTAAGACAAGAGTAAATGAAAACAACAAAAAGTACATAATAAATCACGAGCATAAAACAGAAATTAGTCGGCAGAATTAGTCGGTGGGTCGATACTGATTACTTTTATAAATTCTTGTAATTTTATCAACAAAGCTATAAATATGTTATTGCATTTCGTTTTCCTTTCAGACAAAAATAAATAAATAAGGTGATATTTCTTCATCATCTGCCTAGCCTTTTCCCAACTATGTTAGGGTCGGCTTCCAGTCCAACCGGCTGCAGCTGAATACCAGTGTTTTACTTGGAGCGACTGCCTGTCTGAGCTCCACAACCCAGTAACTGGGTAATACGGTACCCCTTGGTAAGGCTGGTTGTCAGACTTTCCGGCTTCTGTCGACCCGTAACAACTCTCTAAGATCCAAGAATGACATCCGGGATCAACGGCTTAACGTGCTTTCAGAGGCACGGAGGGGTTTTATCCATCCACGGACCAACCGCGGCAAGCGTATCTGTAAGTTATAAGTATGAAGCCCTTTTTTTTTGGGTGGGAAATTATCAAATAACTTCTCCCGCTCTGGGCGGAGCGGAGCGGGAGGGCGTACTGACTAAAACCCACCCGTATTCCTTCAGTTGCCATGTTGCCGGGGGCCACGATCTCCCTTTCGGACTTCTTCGCAACCCCGACAGGCATCGGCCCTAGCGGACCCCCGTAAATTCTGAGCTGCCATTAAGTTTGAATTGGACAAACACAATAAGTATCACCCGTAGATAAATTAAGTCTTAAAACTAAGTAAATATAAAACCAAAAAAATTACATTATGAAATAAGTGACATGAAAATGATAGGGCGACTTTTTCGTACAAGTGTGCGGTCAGCGGGATCACCTGCACACGTAGAATGCATGACAACCGTTTTATCTGTAATTTTTTCTATTCATCCGTCGATAAAACCCGTTTCTATTATGGTCATGCTAAGCGTGCTGGCGAGAGCGTCAGTCGCTGATTCATAGAACTCTCACTGACGAAAAATTCGCCCTATAATGTTATGTCATTTCATGTCACTAATTTCGTAATGTAATTTTAGCTTTAGTTATGAGCGACATGAGTATTTTTTATTTTAAAGTCGTTCGAATTTTTGTTACGTTTAGGTATTAAAATTTTAATACAACTGGGGTACCCAATTGATGCAGCCCACTGTACCTATTTCGCGCGTTCATGCTAGGTTTAAAAGTCTAGAAATAGTACTGCAATGGGTGTTAACTTCTGTTTTAAAGGTTTGTTACCCCTGTGCGGTGTTATGAGTCATAAACGTCACATTGAACGGATTCAGAGAACACTTGCGCAGGAGTCGATGAGAGAGATTTGGTCCAATTGATGTGCTGAAGCGAGAGAAAATATTTGAAAATGAATTTCCACACAATCAGAAATATTTCGACTAGGTAAATGTTAGGTCACGTTATTTATCAAAACTTTATGCACAGGTAAAAAAATACTTTAAGTTTTTTTATAAATTGATGACGTGGCCATAAAGTTTTAAGTACTTGTGCATAAAGTTTTATGTAAGTAAATTAAAGGCGGACTTAATACCTGAGACATTTTCTACCAATCAACCTTACTATGCGTTTGTACTGGCGAGACATTCACTTAATAAAAACATGTTGAAATCTCTATTTTCTGTCAAACATTGTATCGAACATTGACAGAAAAAAAATTCAAGATGTTTTAATGAGAATGTTTCGCCAGTGCAAACGGTGTGGTTGTGGGTTAGGGTGATGTAGGGACAAAACATGGCATATGCATGTGGCAAACATTTACTCAAAATTCAAAATATTTTATTTCCCATGGGCACTTATAAAACGTCAGAAGCTAGGTGCACGGTTCCAATTGGTCGTTTCCTATGGAGAAGAGCCGTCGAGAAACTCCACGGTTACTATTTTAAAAAGAATTGGCTTTTACAGTACTTTCAAATAACAGTGTTACTAGGTATGGGAGGACAGTGTAGGTCTTTCAATAAGTACCAGGTACTTAACAAAATAGAAAATGGTCAACAGATCTACAGTCCACTACTCTCCTCAGCGTTCTCACATTCACAAAATAGAAAAGAATCTATACAAAATATAAATACACATCACATAACATCACGCCTGTAATCCCCGAAGGGTTAGGCAGAGGTGTACCTATAGTACACCCACATTTCGCTAGTTATGTTTAAGTCCCATGTAATAGGGGGCGAGCCTATTGCCATCAACCGGGCACAAATCTAGACTCCTGGCTGTTACTGAGAAATTCCAGATGGAAAACCCAGTAACACTTTGCTCGACCCGGGAATCGAACCCAGGACCTCATACTCAGCAATAGCGCTTATGACCACTAGACCAACGAGGGAGTAAAATATAAATAATTAATAAAAATTAAAACTTATTTTAATTAAACGCAATTACATGATTATTATTATATTATATTAATATTATATACTATTGGAGAAGAGTTGGCAACAAACACGTAGCGCTTGATTCAGATGAAATGTTAGCTAGAGCAATACTAAGTCCCGTTGCTAATGATATTTTCGCACCTTCTTACAATATTATCTCTTCTCTTTTAACTTTTACTCCCTCCCTCTACAATTTTTACTGCCTCTGCCTCCCTACCCCTTACTTTCTGGGATTCTGTATGAGGAGGTTGTTCTATTGAAAGGAACTACAAGAAGTGGGTCCAGGGCAACGGTATATTTTATTTTTAGACATTTAGAAAGTCTCAGTTGGTTTTAGCGAAGTTTAAATTAATAATATTTAATTACTGAAAAACGACATTTGGAGATCTTAACTTTAAGTAGGTTATGCTCATTTGAATGGTCTTTACAGGAGCAGCAACCAACAGACCGAATTCTACGTTCTCATTTACAAATCAGATATTACTAATAATATTATATTAAAATAATTATTTAATAAATAATTATTCATTATTATTATTATTTATTATTTATTAAATTATTATTTTTAATATTATAATATTATATTAACTAACCAATTGGTTGTGTCAATTTTTTTTACAAAGGATACTCCAACATATTATATAGGTTCTGACAATATTATGACTTTTCTACCACGCGGGCCCAGTGCGGGTTGGTAGATGTCACATGTTTTCGAATTTTTAGTTTTAGGACGATGTTTTCCTTCACCGTTTTTGAGAGCAGTAGTAATTAAATAATTACGACCTACAACTCGTAGGTCGCGGGCGTTACCACTTACCACTGGGCCACCACTTCTCATTCGGGGTATGAGGTCTTGTAAACACCGAACACCTCTGAAATAAAATGTTAGTAATCCTTGCACCAAACTTATTTCGTGAAAGTGAAATACAGTAAAACAGCATCCATATCTAGAGTGAGGCTTTACGAACTGCGACTAACGATCAGTCGTGAAACGACGTCGTTAAATTAATAACGATCGCTTCTGAAGGGATTACTGATCGAGTCGTGATTCTTCAGAGGAAACGTCTTATTTTCAGGAACGAGAACTTCAAATAATATGATGAAAAAAAACTGCTTTAAATTATGTGTGCGTTTAGTATCTACGTTGTAATCGACAGACAACTCTTTCCCATTGAAAAATACTTCTCTTTTTGGGTCAAAGGTTGAAAACAAATACACACATGTGTACGTTTACGTGTCTGTTATAAACAGGTAACGAATGCCATTCTGTTCCACATATGTAGTTGTCGAAAAACTAAGGGATCGCGTTGAGAGCATAGATGTTCACCAGCGTCCTCCTGCACGCATGACAACCATAGAAACTGGAATTCTACGGGTTTTGTCTACGGATGAATAGACAAAATGACAGATTGTGATTGTTTATCTGTCCTTTTGTCTATTCTTCCGTCGACAAAACCCCATTCTGTTGTGGTTATGCTAACCGTGCTGACAGTAAAGAACAGTAAACTGTTACTCGTACTAAAGCGCTGTGAAAACATCGTGAAAAAACGACCACTTGTCCCAGTTGTACTAAAACTAAGATATCTATGTGAAATCTACCGCGTAGTGAATTTCAGACCACTTCCTCACAGAGAGGAGGCCTGAGTCTCAGCATTAGGAACATTAAAGGCTGAGTATGTTAAATTAAACATGTTGTAAATTATGACAATCAAGATTTGGCAAGTCTGACGTCAGCAGTCCATTGCCCCCAACATGCACTCGGCATCAATTAAAGTAAAGATGCATAGTCAACGTGTGTTGTACCAGGAATGCAGACCACGTAGGGTCTAGACGACTCGTTGTATGCTAATGAACATTGTCATTCGAATTTCGGCAATCTATTTTTATTCGTTGCGTTTAGTTGTTAAGGGGTGGGATAGAAATGGCATTGGACAGCCACTCATCCGTACTTAATACTAGATTTTGCTAGAACAACCTTTCACAACCTTTTCCGTGTAAAATTACATATGTGCCAACATTCATGGTGATCAGTAATAGGATATTTTTTAACCCGCAAGTGCATTCACGTGGAATAATTTCGGATCTCATTATATATATATATTTGTACTCACGTACTCGAAAACGGCTCTAACGGTTTCGATGAAAGTTGCAATATAAGGGTTTACGGGGGCGAAAAATCGATCTAGCTAGGACTCATATCTGGGAAAATTCGTTTTCTCCGTATTTTCACCCGAGCAGAGCTCGGTCGACCGAAGTTTATAACAAGATGGCTACCTTAGAATAATGACATGTCAGCGTGGAATTAGTATGTACTATCCTATACTATTAAATGAGCATTCTCTATTTTCAACAGAACAGAGCTCGGTAGCTCAGGTACTTATATCTAAAATTTACATACATAACAAACATACAAAATAAAACATACAGTCGAATTGAGAACCTCCTCCTTTTGGAAGTCGGTTAAAAATTACCACATAGCACGGCAGTTAAGAGTTAAGAACCAGTGGCTATGATAATATTATCTTTTATAGGAGGTAGGTAAGGCAGAATGGTAGATGAAGTGGTTACCGCTTCGCATCAGACAAGTCATCTTCGACTTAAATAATTTTTTCACCTCGGGCTGAAATAAACTAAGCTACCAGTTTTTTTTTGTATTTCAAAGGTAAAGTTCTTTATACAAAACTAGCTTCTGCCCGCGACTTCGTTCGCTTGAAAGTCGATAAAACAGGGGCATGTTACTCCCTGATAATGTAGCTTTCTACAGGTGAAAGAATTTTTTAAATCGGTTAAGATTTTTTGAGTTTATCCATTACAAACAAACATACAAAAATCAAATCTTTTCTCTTTAATATTAGTTTACATTGACAACTTAGACTCGGGATTAAAATCAGCTTTTGTATTTAGATCTTTAACGGTGTCGAAATAAAGTTTGAAATTCTAAAATGGATAAGGTTTAGACCATAACGTCGAATTAGTTCTTCATCAACAACAACATCCAACTGCGCCATCTTGATGCTATTTCTTCAAGCAGAATAATGGCCGTGACACCAAGTTACTTTTTAGGGTTCCGTAGTAAATAAGAAACCTTTATAGTTTTGTCATGTCTGTCTGTCTGTCCGCGGCTTAGCTCAGAGACAACTTAGTACTAGGAAGCTGTAATTTGGCATGGGCATATTAATTACGCCGACAAAGTGGTACAATAAAATCAGGAGACAGTACATGAAAAAAAAAAATTATCTGAAAAAATAAATATTTTTCCTAATTTGAACGTAAAGTGAGGTTGATTTTTTTTCTCCTCTGTCCCATAGTATGGGATGTCGTTGAAAAGGTCGTTCAAAAATATTGTAAGTTTATAAAAACCATTTTTGGATTAGGTATCCGTTTTCGAAATACATAACATAACATAGCATCACGCCTTGTTTCCCCGAAGGGTTGGGCAGAGGTGTCCCTGTAGCAGGTTCACCCATATTTCGCCTAATAATAGGGCACAATTAATAGGGGGCGAGCCCATTGCCATCAACCGGGCAAAAATCCAGACTCCAGGCTGCTACTGAGAAATTTCAGATAGAAAAACCTAATAAAACTTTGCCCGAACTGGGAGTCGAACCCAGGACCTCACGCTCAGCAGTAGCGCTTGCGACCACTACACCAACGAGGCGGTTTTAGAAATATTAAGTTATAAAGTGCTGATTGTTGTTGGAGTCAAGTGTCCCCCCTTTTTTTGGTGATAAATTATCAAATAACGTCTCCCGCTCTGGGCGGAGAAGGAGGGCGTGTCAGACTCTTACTGACTAAAACCCACCCATGTTCTTTGGTTGCCCTGTTGCCGGGGACCACGATCTCCCTTTCGGTTTTCTTCGGCACCCGCGGCAGGCATCGGCCCTAGCGGACCCCGTCGATTTTGCTGACTTTTCTTTGAGGCGCGCGTGGTACACAACGCGTCCTCGACTCGGGTCTGGTCCTTATCGGACGGCGAGCTACCCATTGCTCACCGTCCGCAAGCCCGCGCCTTCGGTGGCCGGAAATCGGCCTGCGATTCCCGACGCCCAGGGCATCTCCTCCTGCGGCGGTAAAGGGCGTGAGGGTGCGAAATTTGCCTCTCCCTCACGCGTTCCGGCTCCTCCTTCGCGAGCATTACCGCTTCGCAGAAGGAGGTGATGGCCTCCCATTTCCTCTCGCACCGTACCATGGCCTGAACCAGGGCCGGACGCGAGAGACCACCGCCGCCGATCGCCTCCATGAGGACACGGCGATGCTCCGCCCAAGCCGGGCAGACATCCACCATATGCTCCACCGTGTTCTCCGGGCGATCCACACAATGGTGACACCCGCGCGTTTCCTCCCGCTTTATCCTGAACAGGAACCACCCTACAAGCTAAATGGTTGTTTTTGTATATGTCAAAAAATTCACGGCCGTATTACCTATATATAACGAAATTAAAAGGAAAACTATCACAGCTAAGTAGGCTTTACGAGTAATAATCGACCAACTTACATTTGGGGTTGCAAAAACATGTTCTCCCATACATTCCGTATGGAAGAACATGTTTTTCAACTGCAAAGTTAAGTTTGTTCTTGGGATAAATTCATCCCAACTACAGAACACTTTATTGTGCGTGGTCCGATACGCACTTGGCCGGTTTTTTTACATAAGTAGGTATGTAACCTAAGTATGAATTAATTTTACATAAAACAGCGCGGCTCTTTGTTCTATTGTTGGATGTTGGATGCCATTGTACCTTTATAATGGCAGCCGATACAATCTCTACAAGTTTAGGGTACAAATACAAACTTGATATCGTGTTCAGGTAAATGTTCTGGTACACCGTCTAAATATTTGTTTGCTGCACCGGTCGACGTCATTACGTCGGCGCCGGCTGTCACTGAAAACCAGCGCTGAGGCTCTGTCTTGCATAGGGTCGTAGCATAATGCTGAGCGATAGCCAATTTGCGTGGATGTGACGCATGTTTCTCCCAACCTTTTCTTATTTTAGTTAATTGATTCACGCGTGACCTTGCGTTAAGTACCTTTTCTCATTTTTGTATTTAAACTTTTTTTTGCGTCATGTTTACCGCAAATAAACGTTTTTACTTTCTTTCTTTCTTTCTTTCTTTCTTTCTCATTCGTCGTCCTTCCCTGAGGACCCGGTGTCTCTTGCTCGACTGTCCCCGTCATTTAATTTTAGCTATTATTTCCGCCCAAATTATCTTAAATACCCTCTCTCTCCCTTACTGACCTCCCTCGTTGGTCTAGTGGTTGCAAGTGCTAGGTCCTGGGTTCGATTCCCGGGTCGGGCAAAGCGTTATTGGGTTTTTCCATCTGGAATTTCTCAGTAGCAGACCGGAGTCTGGATTTGTGCCCGGTTGATGCCAATAGGCTATTACATGGGACTTAAGAGGCTGACAATAGCGTGGTCACTGTCGGACTGCGTATAAAAAAAAGAGAAACGCGAAAACACAACGCCGATAATTTATTGCAAAGCAATTATCTATTTACAAAAAGTCTATTGATTGGACAAAAAAATTAAAACACTATTACGTTAATATATGTTTTTTACGGTTTTAGAATAATCTGACAAAAAAAAATCAGAATGATTGCATATCTATTATTATTATTTTTTCCAATTTTGTATTTTTTCCCCTAAAATACGACTAATTTTAGGGGAAAAAATACAAAATTGCCGTATTTATTTTAAAAAAAATGTCTATTCCTCTTGTTTTTCTTCTCCATTAAGGTTTCTTATCGTTTCTATTACTTAAGATTCATGTTTATCTAATGTGTATTTATCCTTGCATCTCGCACATGTCGCGTGGCTACAATAAACTTACTGGTAGCTTGGTAGTATCCTTGATTTTTGCCTTGTCGTCGATTTTTTGAAGGTCAGTGTCAGTTTTGACAATTCGTGGTAGTTTCTGCGTTAGTGGCAACATCGACGATTTTTTTTCTCTACCTACTGTTGCCACGCACAGCCTCTTCAGGTGACAGATATTTGAGTTTCATTTTAGCTTCATTCCTCATTACGCTAGTGAAAAAATGTTTCGTTTAACCTATAATAAATTGCTGTATTTTGTGATACGGCAATGAGAGGCCTGCCGTATGCCGTATTTTCCTAAAAAAAATCGTGGATTGCCGTATAATAAGGTAATTGCCGTATCAATAACAACACTACAGGATTGTCTAAAAGTTTTCGCAGTGGTGTGATATTGACAATCACTGTCTTTGTATTGAATTTTGGTACCTGTCTATTTGCAGAAATGGGAGTTGATATTATTTTCGTCGCCAATTATTTTTTTTGAGTTTTTATTTATTTTTCCATATAATGATTTCTTCAGCTACCTCATCATCTGCCTAGCCTTTTCCCAACTTTGTTGGGGTCGGCTTCCAGTCAACGCTTAGACTGGCTGCAGCTGAATACCAGTATTTTACATGGAGCGACTGCCTACCTGACCTCCACAACCCAGTTACTGGGTAATACGATACCCCATGGCAAGACTGGTTATCAGACTCTCGGGTTTCCGACTACCCGTAACGACTTTTAAAGAACTACAAATGACAGCCGGGACCAACGGCTTAACGTGCTTACCGAGTCATGGAGGAATCTCAATATGTAATGGATGGCCTCCCTTCCAAGGACCGACCTCGGCAAGCGTAGGTTAACCTTTGATCGACCCGTGCGGCTGTTATTGTTTAGGCATGCGCCCTTCATTTCTTCAGCTACTTATTAATAGGAAATGTAACTCTTAAACTAATTAAACTTTTCAAAATGGCTTCTCCTTAACAAAAGCTAAGCCACAGACGATGCACGAAGAATGGTATGCCTAATGGTCTAGACTACCTATTGTAATGTCTAGGACGCCTTTTTAGGAGTCAATGCTGCAATGGTGACGGCATCAGACAAACATTGAATAATATCTGCGTTTACGGCTTAGTGCATAATTATTTAGCCTAGTATATTAGGCAGACCGGAAAGTAGGCAAGATCGAGGAGTAAAATAAGTTCGATAAATGTCTTAAACCATCGTCCTATCAATCTTTACAAATTATCAGTATTTTTTTAACATAACCATGTCCTATCTATCCCATGTGACATGTACCAACCCTCACTGGGACCGCATGGGGATTGCGGCCCACTCACCGAGAGGAGACCTGTGTCCCAGCGATGGGAACATTATGCATATGCTTATGCTTTTGCATAGAGTTATTGAGTTTAATAGTTAGTTTAATATTCAGGTTCAAACTCTGAGCAGTAGTAGGTATAACCACTTGAAGAAAAAATAAAACGTTTCATTTTACACAGAACGGTAAAATTAATTACATTTATTGTCACATTTTTTCCGACTGGCTTAAAAACACTCCACTATTTATTATAACACTTGTATTATATATTTTACCAATAGGTAGGTCTTTAGGTACCCTATATTCTTCGATGGCCAGGCACACGATCAAACTGCTCTTGTTCCCAAGGGTACCTGGTCAGCGGCAGTCGTGGCACCCTTGGCACTTCATAATCTGGTCCTGGCAGTCTGAGGTCCCTTGCAATACGCTTGGTATATCCTGGAAGAGTCTTCCACGTGTTCCTTGTTCTGGAAGGACGAGGTTCAGTTCGACGGAAAACCCTAGGAGTTCTCAAACTTCGCGCAGATCTTGCATTGAATTTGACATCGTCAATTATTGATGGAAAAATTGGATGATCGGCTGTTGACGGTGATTTTGGGATGTCACCTTCATATAAGTATGGAGATGGATCATAAGTACCTCGACGAGTTCTTTGGCGTTCCAAAGAAAATGGCAGCTTCTTCGGATAAGGAGGTGGTCGGCTAGCAGGTCGCTGGATAAAATCACACGTCGATAATTCAATTACAAACGCTGCTAACACAGCTAATATTAATGTAGGTTTCCACATCTTGAATGACTTTTCTTGAAGTGATGTCTAAGCCGCTTTGAAACGAGTATTTATAAGATGTCATAAGGAAACCAAGGAACTTAATAAATTAAGGTAAACTTACTTAATTAACGTAAACTAAGGTAAAATGGTTTATAAAAAAGGGAATAACCTATATTAGAATTGTTTGTTTATGTTCAAATTTTCCGCTTGTGTCATGTGTCGATGATAAATTGTGAGAAAACCAATTATGCTTGTTAGTCACACTGTAGTTATGATGTTTCCGATCGTAAGAATATTTTATTCGGAATGTGTGTTATGACTACAGTCAGTTTAATTACTTTTCCTGGATGTAAAGTACCTACTTTACATCCAGGAAAAGTAATCCCTAAGTCCCTAAGCCGACGTTCGCACGGACGTAATAAAATCGCGGCAGGATTACATCGCGCACTGGATTTTCAACTCTCGGTGTTAAGCCGAGCGTTGAGAATCCAGTGCATTAGGACGCACTCTCGTCCCAGCGCGTTGAAAAACACACTGTTGGATTTTCAACTCTCGGTGCTGAGCAGAGCGTTAAAAATCAAGTGCACGAAAAAAAATCGCCGCGATTTTATTACATTGATTGTATATAAATACACAATCCTAGATACAATATAGCCGATATAACTTGGCAATTCCGAATTTCGCGCAGAGGGCTGCGTAGTAACCTTTTTTCGGAACCAGATGGTGACGAGGCGAGTGTGAGTGACAGGACATGCGCGAAGGTATGTTCAGACCTGCCAACCTATATCGACCGTATTGTACCTAATTTACATTTATTGCCACACTCAACAACAACTTAGGCGTCAGGTAAACTTAGGCGTTACGTGATCCAAGTTGATTTTTGAGTGACCTCGTAGAAAACAAGGTCCTAATAGATAAATTTCGGTTGAATTAGAATTTGAATATTTACTAGTTGTTCCAAAAATTTGACGAGATATCTGAGATTCTGAATTGAAGTTTAGCTAGCTAGATCTACATCAAAGTCGGTAAGCCGTAACTTATTAAAAAATACAGCCTCTTTGTCATGTTCTAATATCTATAGGGATTTCTAAATAAAATTGCTTTTATTTTATAACATTTTAATTAAAATAATGACTAGGGGTTTCATACTAACAAACTGAATCTTAAATTAAAATTATCTTACAATTAACTACAAATAATTACCTAGATTTTCCAAAATTATGATAACATTAAATACTAAAATATTAATAAGACTAAGCCCAGGTACGCACTAGCGATTTTTTCCTATGGCGATTTTTTTCGCGTATTGGATTTTCAACGCACTGCTTAGCGCCGAGAGTTGAAAATCCAACAGTGCCTTTTTTTCACGCACTGGGATGCGCTCTGTTGGATTATCAACGTTCAGCTTAAGTACACAAGTACAGTTCGATTCAAACTTAATGGCGGCTCGGAAGTGCGCTGCTCGCTGCGCAATACCCCACCCCTCACCTCCGCTGACCCATGAATTCGTTACTGCGCAGCGACTCGCCTCATGTTCCGAGCCGCCATTAAGTTTGAATCAGAGTGTACTGCTAAAACAGTAGGGATGATAAAAAAATTGTCTGTCAGGTAGATTATTAAAAAATGTTGGACACGTATTTTTTCTTTTTTTACGTTATTAAAAGATTACAGCGATACATTCAGTTAAAATGTGCCAAGACGTCACGAGTATGTAGATTTTATACTTACTTGTGACGTACTGACCCCCACTCCCCAACTTCACTGCGTTTGAACTAAGTAATTTTTTATTAATATGATAAAGCAAAAAATACGTGTCTAATATTTTTTTATTATCCAACTGACGGACTAAATATAATTTCTTTTTTTTTTTGACTCAGGCATCATCCCTATTAATTTGGGTATCAGGTTTATTACAAAGCAAACTCTTAAAATCGGTTAGTTTCGTACCTAACCTCGCTAGGAAAATAATACAGTTGAGTAAACCCTCATCATAAAGGAGAAGAGAATATTGATAAAATACGTAAAAATACGCAAGGTTAAATTATTTAGCAAAACTTCACAGACGTAATGGGTATTGGTCTTCTATTCTTTCGTATATATACGTATATAGTACGGGTATCGGTATAATATACAGATACCCGATTATATTATAATCATGATAAAACAAAAAAAAAAAAAAAAAATTCACAATTTGAGCTGATGTCGGGGTTAGTGACCGCGAATAGTGTAATTATGAACAGTCAATTTCGTAATTCCTTTATCAGTTTTGAAAACAGCATAATCAGCCTGTAATGTTCCCACTGCTGGGACACAGGCCTCCTCTCTGTGAGAGGGAGTGGGCCGCAATCCACCACGCAGGCCCAGTGTAGGTTGGTAGATGTCACATTTCTTCGATTTTTTTTGGGTTCTAGGACGGTTTCCTCACAATAATTTCCTTCACCGTTTTTAGAGCAGTGGTAGTAACCTATCATGTTAGTGAAGTTTCGCCAATTAATTTTATTTGACCTAGTATAAGATGTGAAACCTTCAAACAAGGCTAAATCAAGATCACAAAAAAGTAGACCAATAAACCACATTGAGTATAAAGAAAGAGAATGGGAAGAAGAAGCGAGAGAACCGATCGATGTACACCGCTGTTTCCCTCCCGTTGCAGAATGTTTCATATTGAGGGATGGAGGCTGATGTGCTGGCTCGGGTGTCCACTGTTGTTGGGAATATGTGCTGGAAAGAAAAGAATATTTTTGTGTCAAGATAGTTAATTGATTCAGGCGTGACCTTGCGGAAATCCATTATAAAATACAACAGACGTTGATATATTTAGTAACCTGTTCCGCTTAACTATTCCTAAAGATCCATAAAAAACCCTCTCGAGCTCTGCGACCAGCTCTCGGTGTGGCAACACGCTGTGTTCGGGTTAGCGACAAATCAATCGTCATCCTGAGGATGCCTCGTTTAAAGGTGAAACACGTGTCGATTTCTTACAAGGTTTTTATGGCTTTTTAGGAATAGTTAACTGATTACTAAATATATCAACGTCTATTGTATTTTGTTGTGTTAATTTTGAGGCTTTCTGTTTATGTGGCAAGAGAGGCTTCAGGGTTTTAATTCCCTCACGGAACTAATTTTGTGGGAGTCTACAAATAGAGCCTGTGTAGATAAGTTGTTACACACTTGCTGACTCGCGTGTACTCGAGATACTAGGTGCCAATTCATTCTACCTAGATTATGCAACTACTTTGGTAGCAGAAAGCTTGTGATTACCTACTCGTAAGCTGGGTTTGGATGACGGCATATTTTTAGAAACGGTTTCATCTTAAAAACCTAAGAAACGATTTGTTTCTGTTACTTTCGAACAGAACGTTACAAAAACGTTTTTGAAGTAAAAATTTAAATCGTTCTCGGTTAATACAACGTTTTTAACAGCTTTTTAATTTTTAGGTTGATCGATAGGAAACTCGCAACACAACCCTAATCAATATTGGAATTAATGATGTAATGAAATGAAGATAAGGTACAATTTAACTAAACAAGTTTATGCTTGTCGGTGCACGCCCGTGCGCGGCTGTGTCCTGCGGAATAAACCGGTTTTTGAAAACGTTCTCATTTCGTTTTCGTTCCGAACAAAATGTTGAACAAAGAAGAACGAGAACTGTTAGAAACGTTTTAAAAACGTTATTTAAAATAGCGTTTCCGAGCCCTTTTTTTTGGGTGGGAAATTATCAAATAACTACTCCCGCTCTGGGCGGGGTGTGGGAGATTTCTGTAACACCTACCATGGGGTTCGCATGCAGGGAACCTTTTCATTAATCGATAGGGCCCGCATGTGGGGTGCTAGAGATTTCTGTAAAGCATTCCTAGGGCCCTTATTCGGAGAACCGTTGTCATTAGTCGATAGCGAACGATTGCGGTATAAAAATAACTTGCACCGCACGTTTGGCAGTTGCTATGAAGGCTCATTATCATTGGAGCTCATGGCTAAGTAATAACAGCCGCACAGGTCGATCCGCCAGGTTAAGCTACGCTTGCCGGAGTTGGTCCGCGGATGGGTCCATCTTTACATACCGAAACTCATCCGTGCCTCGGAAAGCACGTTAAGCCGTTGGTCCCGGCTGCCATTCGTGGATCTTTGACGGTCGTTACGGGTCGTCAGAAGCCCGAAAGTCTGACAGCCAGTCTTACCAAGGGGTATCGTATTACCCAGTTACTGGATTGTGGAGGTCAAATAGGCAGTCGCTTCATGTAAAATACTGGTATTCAGCTGCATCCGGTTAGACTGGAAGCCGACCCCAAAATAGTTGCGAAAAGGCTAGGCAGATGATGATTTTCATTGCTCATTTTCATTGAGTGTGCGTCTGCGCACGATAATTCCCCGGAGATGATTTACCGACCGCGTTATCGATATCTGACTTTCATTAGTGATTATCCCGCTTGCTGATTCCATGCTGTACCTATATCGACCGAGTTATCGACTAATGAAAATGAGCCAATATGTTTTTTGCTATCTACCGTACCTACTCAGAAGTTTTCATTGGGAGCGAAAAAGTCTCAAAAAACATACTCCCTATTTCATTAAGTTAAGAATTCCAACTAAATTATAAGAGTATGTTTTACTTTATTTTGAACTACGTGCGCCCCGTGGTTTTACCCGCATAAGTCTCGATCCCGTGGGAATATCGGGATAAAAAGTATTCTATTTCTCAATCCAGGTCATGCTCTACCCATGTGCCAAATTTTATCCAAATCCGTTCAGCCGTTTTAGCGTGAAAGCATTACAAACAAAGAAACAAATTTACTTTCACATTTTTAATATTACTAGCTGCGCCCCGCGGTTTTACCCGCATAAGTCTCGATCCCGTGAGAATATCGGGATAAAAAGTATCTTTTTTGTTAATCTAGGTTATAAACTATCTGTGTGCAAAATTTAATCTAAATCCGTTCTGTAGTTTTAGCGTGAAAGAGTAACAAACATCCATCCATCCTAGAGGATTGTAGTAGGAATAGGGATAATAGGATTAACAGTTCCCACAGGAGACATTGTGAAAATGGTTTCACGGGGCCTTGTTTTTGATAATAGTTGTAGGAATTTGAAAGTTTTGTAAAACTTCTTTTTAGCGTATCGATGGCCATCTAACTGGACTCGGCCTAGAATTGGCTACGTGTTTGGCGCCATCACAATTCACTAGCGTCCATCAGTTCCCGTAACGTGTAGACGATAGGACACGCAGGACATGGTATTAAGTGTCCCATCTTTTGTGAATATTTTATAATAATAAAGATAAGACATACATATACATCATTCCTTTTGTCAGGTGTTATGAAATATACCGTTGTCATAAATGTCGTCACGTACTTTGAAGATAATATAAACCTTCGGCCTAACGCTCACCGTACAATTTAATGGAACACCACACACAGTGAAGATATTTTACCTTACAGGATTTTTAAGCGCTTTAATATAATATACTAGCAAAGTCAAAGTCAAAGTCAAATCATTTATTTCAAATAGGCCCATGTATGGCACTTTTGAACGTCAAAATTTACAAAATAATATCATTGATTCTAGTCGCCCCTTCCAAAAGGTAGTTTTCGTATGGAGAAGAATGGGCAAGAAACTCCACCGTTCCTCTTTTAAAACGTTTTACAATAGTTTGTATAAGTACGTACATTAGTTAAATACTTGTATGTGAAGACGATGCACCTAGAATAAAATTACAAAAATGAAACAACGACAGATAATTTAATTATGTGATAGATACATGGTGCTCACATATTTACAAACATTGTAAAAGTAGACGATTTTCCTAATGTTTTTAAAATTAATAAGTCAGTGTGTGAGGAAGTAATCACAGAATGTATCTTCAATGTATGTGATGAGCTTAATGGTTTTGATCCACGATCGAGTCGCTCCTGGACTGCTACAAGTCTAGGAGCGACTCGATCGTGGATCAATTCAATTAAAGGCTCTTTCAAACAGGCGCGACTCGCGACGCGCCTGTTTGAAAGTGCCTTAATCTGTTAACATCAATGTATTTTCGGCTGTTTCAGTATTAATCAATTCAATCTTCTAGCGAACTAGCGAAAATCCACACAGCATCTAAACTAACAAAATAAACCTTGAAAGCATCCAAGTCCCTGGATAGATCCTCATCGGAGTACCCTTTCATAGCCTTGGTGGCTACTGGACCCATATAGTTGTTGACCACGGCGAACTCGAAGAGTGAGAGGAATACGAACACTGAACATGATGACATCCAGACGTCGATAGCTTTCACGTAGGAGACCGGTGGTAGGCTTTGTTGAGATTGTGTGTTCTGAGTTGCTGAAAACAGAAAAAAATATTTAGTTAATTAATTAAGTCAGCCATACTCAAAGTATGCTCCGCTGAGCGTCTGTGGGGACTCTACAAAAATATTAGCCTTTGGTAGTAATGTCAATTAATGCGTTTTCGCATAAATTTCATTAGCAGCTGAATTTGTGCGTCTTAGCATGTTAATTCATATTGCTAAGCTATTTGCTAATATGACGATAATTGATAATAATGAAGTATGTGAATTTTGTTAATATGCGAATTAAAACATATTAACAAACTCAAACACATTAACAAGCTCTGACGTATGATAGTATAAAAAAGTACGAAGCGATAATTTCACTTCGCACTTCACAGAATTTCGCAACTACATTTCATTTGTTAAATGCTAAATGAGAATTCGCATGCTAACAATGAATGCGAATGCTAATAATCCATCACTAGCTTTTGGCCTATGTCCAGTAGTGGACGTCATTTCTTTGTGGTATTTTAGCTGCTTCAGAACCATCCTAATGTCTTAAGAATAGTTTCTGTTTTTTAGCCGACTTCCAAAAAGGGGGAGATTATATATTCGTAGTGTATGTATGTTTTTTTTTAAGTATTTATATTTGTTTTTGTATGTATGTCCACCGATGTCTCCGTCAATTGTGGACCGATTTTGAAAATTCTTTTTTAGTTTGAAAGGGCTCTTGAGGCGGCTTCGAATTTGTGTGGGGTAGATACCACAACTAAAAAGTGAAAATAAAAACATACAAAAAAAACGGATTACTAAAAAAAAAAACACTAGAAAGGGAAAAATTACTTTAATTTCGGAAGTTGGTGATAAAAACCGAAAATTAAAAACCAAAGATACCGACTTCCGAAATTAGTTATTTTTCACTTTGCAGTGTTTTTTTTTGTTTGTCCCACCGAAATCAATTAGTGGGAAACAACTTTGAACAATCCACTTTGTCCCACTGGAGGGACAGATTGGTGGGGCAAAGTGGAATTATTTATAAAACGCAGTTTTTGATTATCAAATATTTCGTTTTCCAAAAGGGTTCCGTCGCCAAAAAAAGTTTGAGAACCGCTGAATTAGGTCATACTATATTTAAGAAAGGGGCTCGTATGACCGTGGTCAAATTCAAACTGCCTCAAAATAACTTTGAGTTGTTCCGGTTTGATGAGTGAGAGAGGTAACTTATAAACTTTGTTTCTGGATGACGTGATCTGCCAGACATTGCAATTGTAATCAGCAAAGATATAACACGAAAATTAATCTTTCTTTATTTTTCGTGTGATTAGTGACTAACCTCGTGTCAGAGTTTTTATGCCGCCTCTCAGTCGGCTTCACATGCCGTCGAGCAATATCTTTAAAAGATGCAAGCAAGTGATAATTATACAATACGCACATGAATCCGAAAAGTCAGAGGTGCGTGCCTTGGGTTCGAACTCGAGACCCATGACTTGGCAGTTCGACGGTCACAACACCAGGCTATTACTACAGTTAAAATTAATAATATGTCATGAGTCAATTGCTAATTTTATAATTGTTGTTGGAAGTAACAACGCCCTTGTATTACACATTAGGCAATTCTATTTTTTGTAAATTTTGACGTTCAAAAGTGCCTTTTATGTGCCATTTTGAAATAAATTATTTGACTTTGACTTTGAGAGTATAACATTATTTGGGCACACAACAGAAGTTGCTGCCAGGCTTCGTAAATCATCGTTCACTTTTACTTAACCCACGTATGAATGAATTCCTTCTTCTTTCCTTCTTCTTTTGAATCCTTTGCAAAAAACCTTCTCAAAAACTAAGCTTACCTAAAGTGAGCAATGACGTGACTCCCAGCGTGACCCTCGCGGGGATGGCCTCAGGTTTGATCCAGAAAGAGATCCAGGACATGACGACGATGAGGGCCGACGGGATGTACGTGTGGAACAGGTGGTATCCCAGCCGGCGGCGCAGGTTGAACACCACAGCTAGGCAGGTGAAGTTACCTGGAAATAATAATGAAAGTTTTTATTGGTGTTTTTACCTTAAAAGAGATACGGAACCATCATAAGATCATTCTTCTTTTAATCCGACTGCGGCGATGCCAAAAAAGGAGGATTATGATTGTGATTGACCTGTTTGTATGTATGCCCGTCCCTATGTTCCCTCCTAAACGGCTGAACCGATTTTGATGAATGATATGTCGTTAAATTGCGTCTTATCTTTATAAATAAAATAAAAAACGAAATAGCGGGTGTTTGGCGCCAAAATGAGTCGGGTATCAAAAGGTGATTACTAAAATATATACAAAGTAATATGTTTAAATGTAATAATTATAAAAAAATTAAAAACCCGACTGCTAAAACAGATAACTGAAAAGAGAAAAACTAGAATTATAATCTAGAGAAATTTGGTATTGCAGGCCACAATAATAAAGGGACACGAAATATGGTGTAACTTTTGTTTGTCCCCGTCTGCGATACCAAATTGCGACACCAACTGGATTTTCTCTAGGGTAATATTTTATGAAAATAATGGTTAGAGTTTATGTTGCTGTTGCAGTAAGTACTTTGACAGACAACACCTTGCTTGGTTTGCCATAATCTTTTGAAGAAAGGAAGTTAAATATGAAATTTAAATATTACTATCATATAAATTCTGCTGACCCTGTCTACCTGCAATTCTTGGCTGGATAGATGGATGGATGAAAATGACCATTCCCCCCTTATTTCCGAAACAACAGAGACTAAAATTTTGAAAAAAAAAAAATACAGAGAATGGTTCTTCAGTCTTTCCTTTTCCTGTAATCTATGAGGTTACAGGAAAACCTATAAGAAGTCTATGATCTTAAAATAACATGGTAAATCTCTCAATAACGTGCGTACAAACTTACATTTGCAGTTAGAATGTATGGTAGAACATGTATTTCAACTACAATGTTAAGTTTGTATTTGGGATAAATTCATCCCAACCACGGAACCCTTCATTATGCGTAGTCCGAAACGCACTTGGCCGATTTTTTTAGTTCTAGGACGTGGCGGTTTCGTCACGATGTCCTCCTTCACCGTTTTCAGGACGTGGTGATGAAATAATACACAAAGTAAAGCGTCTGTTAGGATTCGAACCTACGACCTACAACTCGTAAGTCGCAGTCGTTGCCACTGTGCCACCACTAAAGCTTAGGTATTTATCATTTATTAGGTACTATGTAACTATTGTAGAATTTTCTAAGCGTACAGGATTGTAATAGCGATTAAGGAGGTTCTGAAACTTTAAACTAATCAAAATGAGGTAGGGTAGATTGGGTACGGAAGCGATAATTTTCATTTGACAACCAATAATTATGATTGTGTGGCAGTTAGCTGTAAAAAAGAAATTTTGTGTTGTGAAGAGTACATTTGCCTACGTATAAATACTAAAATTGTGTTTCTGAGTACTATGGTTAACTTACAGGAGCATGTTAGAAAAAAAGAGAAAATGTCACAACCGACCACATCCCAAGGGCGGTAGTGACAGGTTAAAAAATACACCAAAATGGTCATCAATCACTTTTATTGCACGAAAAATCCATTCTTCTCGAAAAAAATACGTTTACGTAACTACATTTACGTATATATTTACGTATTTATATTACGTAAGAACATTTAATGTTTATTAATAATAAGACACTGTAGCATCTATAGCTATTAAAACAAATCTTCATATAGCAGTTTGATTGCTTATAACTAGTACTAGCTTATAATTAGTCTTAAATTACAATCTGTCCAAAAAGCTAACTAAGGAATTCTAATTATACAATACGGTAACAATGTCAAAATACAAACTATACTAAATATTCGTCACAACCGTACCCAAAAAAATTGTCACAACCGTACTCAAAGCAGTCCTTCGCAAAAGAGCAATCACTGTGGCAATATAAAATAATATACGTACAAAATAAACACAGCTATTTAACCACTAATGTTTAACCAATAATGAAAAAGAACACTCTTTACTGTATCCGTAAACATTTAACAACAGCTATGAGATCTCAATACCAGAATCTATTATACACGGGCGCATTTAAAACTAGTTTATTAAAAAGAAATGTTATATGTATGGCTCCTGTAATATTTAATAAAATACCTTACCAAATGAAAAACCAACCGTTGCATAAATTTAAAAAACGTTTCACAGAGTTTCTTGTGGATAAATGCTATTGTTCTGTGCAGGATTTCTTAAAGGATAATTTCTTGTAATATCTTTAGTTCGTATCACATTTGCATGCTATATTAAGGCAGAATTTAAAAAAAAACTCAAAACTCAAAGCATTTATTTCAATTAAACCATTTACAGGCACTTTTGAATTGTCAAAGAATCGGTCAGTTAGTCAGAAAGTTGAAGCTAATTGCCAATTCCAAAACGTAGATCTCTATGGAGAAGAAAGGGTAAGAAACTCCAAGGACAATCTTTTAAATATAGATATTACAAAATCCTGGGTACATCATTCTTGTTGCTTCTATATGTGAGAACAATGTACAAAAAATAATCAAAAGCAATTGAAAATATAAGATTAAAAATAAGCCCTGGCAGATAAGAGATGACCAGTTTCAACTGACGGTGCCCGTTCACGAACATGACGCGTGGATCAGCACCATCCAGCTCAACCATTTTGTAGGGAACCGAATGATCCAACACACTCGCCACCATCAGCGAGACATTTAAGTGAGCATGACATATTCTTAACTGCCATGCTATTTCAAGTCAACATACATCTTAATAAGTTAATAAACGGCTCCATGGTCTCACATTTACAAAAATAAAAATGCTTCTAAATTATACAAAACTATAGTTTGCAATGTATCTAAAAAAATAAAAGAATTTAACCACCAAAAAGAAAGAAAATCATTACTTAATTGAAGCATTCAACCATTAAGTTGGTAAAACAAAAATAAACATTAAGTTCCTAATGTCAAAATATTTTTGCAGCCCGTCCCCACTGCAAAATACCGTAAGACATGATGCTATGAAAGTAACTAAAATAGACCAGTCTCGCGGAATCTACGTCTGTTAGTTGGCCGATTTTCCAAACAGCGTAAGCGGCTGAACTTAGCCGCCCTGCAAGTCATGTTAAGTGAGGACCCCACTGTAGTTTAGAGTCAAGCGTTATCCCCAGAAAAACAGTATTTTCGACGAATTCTAGTGTCTCCTTATTCAATACAACGTGACATTCACTACTTCTAACATTCGGTAACGCGAATCTTATGCATTTAGTTTTCTTCTCATTTAATACCAAATTATTTACAGTAAACCAATTATGGACCTTAAGCATAGCGTTATTTACGTCGTCAAGCTCCTGTGCATATCTGTTTACTTTAAAAATCAGTGATGTGTCATCAGCAAATAACACCATTTGTGGTCGGGTTTTCAGTAAATTAGGTAAATCATTTATGTATACTAAAAATAGGAATGGACCCAATATCGAGCCCTGTGAAACACCCATTTTGTCTTTTAAACCCAATGAGTTTACACCGTTTATTTGAACTTGCTGCAGTCTATCATTCAAATATGATTTTACTAAGCTCAGCGCAAGTTTATCTAGTCCGTAATGTTCAAGTTTCAAGAGCAGCGTTTCATGATCTACGCAATCAAATGCCTATTACATCTCGTGCCTCTCGGATGTACTCGGATCCTATTATATAATTTAACAACTTATTTTTATGTACCTACATTCTAAGCAAATAAAGACCTATTCTATTCTATTCTATTCTAACAATCATTGAAAGAAATCGAATGAAAATAATTACTTTTGACTGTTAAAAAGTAATGAGGGCCTCTGCTAACATCAACGACGCGCGTTGGCTGACGCAATACTGTGAAATACGTTCAGACCCGCATAGCGCTCCTCTTTCTCCTAACACCCTCCCCGGTATTCCTTACAGTTTCGCTAATATTGCGATCGTCACAACCGTAACTTGTCACAACCGTACCCAGACTGGGTACGGTTGTGACAGACAACCCTACTCATCATCCTCCCTTATTCCAATTTATTTACCACGAATGTTCAAAACAAAAATAATTGATGTTGGTATTTTACCTGTAGAATACTCGATAGTGCAGTCAGAAGTGTAGTTGTTAGAGATGTCGAGCTGCGGCAGTTCGATCTCCGGGTTGACCACCAGCGGGTCTGTCAAGTTCCAGATGAACACTAGATCGTGAACCGTGTGTGATACTGAAATTGTGAAAGGGATGTTTGTGGTTATATGGTGTTATTAGTTAATTGATTCAGGCGTGACCTTACGGAAATCCATTATAAAATACAATAGAAGTGGATATATTTAGTAACCTGTTCCGCTTAGCTATTTCTAAAGAGTCTTAAAAAAACCCTGAAAGAAATCGAAACGTGTTTCACCTCTCAACGAGGCATCCTCAGGATGACGATTGACTTGTCACGAATTCGAATATGGCGTATTGCCACACCAAGCGCTGAGCGCAGACAGCCGTGCTGGGTTGTTGTGTAGTCAATCGTCATCCTGAGGATGCCTCGTTGAGAGGTGAAACGCGTGTCAATTTCTTTCAGGATTTTTTAACATTCTTTAGAAATAGCTAAGCGGAACAGGTTACTTAATATATCCACTTCTATTGTATTTTACGGTGTTTATTACTCTTGTAAATCGTGAGATTTGTTTAAGGAAAATGCAAAAAATTAAACTTGACCCAATTGGTTGACTTCGACATAACCGGTGTAAATTGAGCAGGGAACTAAGCTCACGAACAAATTGCTCAGGTTTTGCGAGAGACCTGTTACCAGCAATAAATACTGTTTGCACTGCCGACATTTCAATATTCGTTATGTTTCTTTAGTCACATAACCATGATTAAATTAAGATTAAAAAAACTGCCCAAGTGCGTGTCGGACCATGCACAATGAAGGGTTCCGTAGTTGGAATGAATTTATCCCAAGAACAAACTTAACATAGTACAAACTGAACAAACAAAACATGCCCACTTACGTGTAACCTAAAAAAATAACTTGTTTTTAATTTTTGTCGGCCTGATTAATATGTATATCTATCTAATACTAAAAGTGTCTGAGCTAAGCCGCGGACAGATGGACGGACAGACGGACATGACGAAATTATAAGGGTTCCTTGTTGATTACGGAACCCTAAAAAGCATAATAATTTCAGAATTGTAATCGTATTGGTTAGTTACTTACAGCTCTCAATCATCATGGAACAGCTCTGAGTGTCATGTGGATATGACTCGAACTTCATAGCACAAGATAACACCAGTGTTAATCTGAAAATAGGAAAAGAAAGTTCCAATTCATCCTCTTTGTTTAATAGACAGATAGACAGAAGTCATGAAGTAAACTGCAAACGATTTACACCTTCAGATCAGTCGTATGGATTTTCACAAACTCAAACTTAAACTCAAAGCATTTATTTCAAATAAACCAATTACAGGCACTTTTGAATTGTCAAGGGGTCGGTCAGTCAGAAAGATGAAGCTAGCCCATTCTAAAGGTACCTATGGAGAAGAACGGGCAAGAAACTCCATGGTCACTCTTTTAAATCACAATATGTTTACATAATACTGGCAATCTAGATTCGCCTGGTTTATTATTAAAAACTTCTATTTTATACCACTACCTGGAAGCTTTTGACCTGCATATCACCTGATGGTAAGAGATGATCAGGCCGAAGGTGGAAGCGAGCTTCACCCGGAATCCTCAACCACAGAGGAACTGGCTAGCTTACCTTTAACTTCCAAAACACAACAATGTTGTTAACATTGTTGTTATCAAGGCTCGGAACCGGCTTAAAAAATACTGGTGAAAACCGGTTTATTTGGGTTTTACTCCGAAGTTTTCTTAAGAACGTGAACGTTTTAAGAACTTTATTTTAACTTAAATTAACCGGTTTATACGTACGGTTTGAAAATTTAACCGGTATCCGAGCCTTGTTTGTTATGGCGACAGACTTAGATAAGATGGTGGATGGTGGTAGCTAACCAGGCGGACTTAGAAAAAGCCCTATCACCAACCAAACCGAGCAGAAATTTTTGCCTTCACTGGGTATCGAACCCGGGACCTCTGGGTCTGAAACAGGTGGTATCACCACTAGATCACAGAGGCGATTATAACAACATTAAAGCAATATTCTGAAAGTATTAGGTGTGTAACTCTACAAACTAGCTATTCACCACGGCATAATCTCATCATCTGCACAGCCTTTTCCCAGCTATGATGGGGTCGGCTTCCTGTCTAACCGGATGCAGCTAAATACCATTATTATTCATGAAGCGACTGCCTATCTGACCTCCACAACCCAGTTACCACGAAACCCCTTAGCAAGACTACGGGTCTGAAACGGCCATATTAGCAAAACCTCTTAAAGCAATTCATTTTCTGAATTCCCAGCTATTTCTCTATGGTCACAAATATTATGGACACAAATATTTTAGCTGAATCATATTCAATTCAATTCATATCAGAATATTATTTGGAGTAAATATTGCCGCATGAAAAAATGAAGACTGTAATTTTACCGGATAATTTTTAATTTTTTTTCTACAGTTTAAATAATATTTCATTATAATACAAAACTGTCAAACAGATGAATTGCGTAATATGAATTGAACGCAGATAATATTATGAATTGTCAGTTTGTGACAGTTTGTGTGATTCATAATATTATCATATTATGATTCTGCCAAAGCGGCCGTTTTAGGCCCCCTGGTTGTTAGACTTTCGGGCTTTTCTACCAACAACAGTCGGGACCAACTGCTTAACGTGCTTGCCGAGGCACGTAGGGATCTATGTATTTAATGGAGGGTCAGTAGGGTCATCCATCCACGGATTGACCTCAGCAAACATTGGTTAACCTTGAAGATCAGCATATTCTATTTTTGTGTATGACTGCCTTCCTGTTTAGTCAGGCACAAACTTGGACAAAAAAATACAATAGACATGGATATAATTAGTAACTTTTCCGCTTAACTATTTCTAAAGAGCCATAAAAACCCTGAAATAAATCGACAAGGGCTTCACCTCTCAATGAGGCATCTTCAGGATGACGATTGACTTGTCGCGAACTGGAACACGGCGTGCTGCCACACCGACCGCTGAAAGTAGACTCAGCGGTCTTCGTTCAGCGTTCGGTGTCGATTTATTTCTGGGTTTTTATGGCTCTTTAGAAATAGCTAAGCGGAAAACTTACTAAATATATCCATGTCTATTGTATTTTATAATGGATTTCCGCAAAGTCACGCTGAATCAATTAACTACTCACTTGGACATATAAAGCAGCGTCTTATCATGGTACAGCCACAGATAATGGTTTGGTATGCTCATTTCATGAAATGTCACTTTCTTGGCATTCTTGAAGAAGCAGTCAGGTCTCCAGATCTTGTTCAGCCAGTCTACATCAAGGATCCTATACTCCTCGTGCATGTTCTCCGGGAGACGAAGTCTAGGATCCCTCCAGGACTGAGCCAGGAATATATCAGCTACGTAGGTCTGGAATGGTTAATTGAATGCATAGTTTTCTTTAAAATAAAGCCATTACATTTCCTTATTTTATGTGACAAGCCGTGTGTTATAGGATTTCCCATTGGCCAAAATTGAGAACTACCATACAAACTTTCCTATTTTAACACCTTCAGGAGATGAAGTTTCAACAATCCTTCCTTTTAGTGCTCAACTTCGATATAAAGGAACTCATTTGCAAAATTTCATGCTTCTAAATCCAGCGGTTTAGGCTTTACGTTGTCTGTCAGTGAATTTTAGATACAGTTTATTATATATATTTGTTAGTTTAAAATGGTTGCTACTGATTGCTACAGTTAATCTGAGATGTCATTGTGATAATTTAAGTAATTGATTTAAAAGAAAAAAAAAATCATAGGTAAGTTTGAGCGAACGACTACCATTGCCGCAGTTAAGTATTAATTTTATTTTTCACCATGTCGGACTGATAAAAACTGTCCATAATCGTATTTTGAACACACAAGGTGGGACAAAAAAGGATGCCTATTCTTATAGAGTAACGACTACGTTTTCTAATTCTTCCGTCTTCTAACTGAAAAGACGGCTGTGCTGCTGGGGGGTTTGTTGCGTCACTTCTTTTCGCTCTAGGAAGTGGTGAAGGGCGGGCGTTAGCGCCTGCTTTTTAGACGGATCGTCCAAAGAGATTGAATAAATGACTTTAGATTTTGATTGAATTTTCTAGATCTATAGCTGCCCCTGTGCCCCCCAGGCGTACGTAACAACAGATAATTAATTTCTTATCGTCAAGATTGCTTCGCTGGTCTAATGGTCGCAAACGCTACTGTTGACCATGAGGTTCTGCGTTTAATTCCCAGGTCAGGCAAAGTGTTATTGGGTTCTTCCATCAGGAATTTCTCAGTAGCCTCCCGGAGTTTAAATTTCTCGCCCCCTATTACGTGGGACCTTACTTAACTGGCGAAACGTGGGTGTGCTATTAGGTACACCTCTGCCTAACCCTTCGGGTAAAACAGCACGATGTTATGTTATATAGTCAAGATTTGAAAAGTGTGCTTACCATGCTCTCCTCATTGATGGAGTCGAGTGACAGCACAGTGACGTGAAAGTAGACGATGGTAGGTTGCCCCTGTAGCTTGGGGGCTCGGTTCTTGTCGTAGAACTTCGCCTTCTCTGGTAGGATGTCTCGCAATGATAGGCTTGATTCACCCTTCAGCTCGATCTCTTGGTAGGAGGCGTTTGTTCTGGAAAATTTTGAATAGAAATTATTGTGGCTTCGTTTACGCTGGAGTATACCACAATTTACTCAGTACGTCGCCCTCCCCGCTAACTGTCGTATCTCACAAACTGATGTATTCGCACTGACATTATGTACATGTTCGACTACTCTGTTTAACCTGTATATGAATGACCTGATTGATGAGCTCAGCAGAACCAATGTCGGCTGTTCAATAGATAGTGTAATGGTTAACAATCTGAGCTATGCAGACGATATGGTGCTGCTGAGCCCATTAATCAGTGCACTCCGCAAATTGCTCGTCATGTGAGTCTTATGCGGCGGCGCATGGGCTTACTGACAACGTCAAAAAATCGCAGCTGGTGATTTTTAAGTGCAAACATACATCCACCAACTTTCCTCCAGTGACTATAAGCGGAACACCTTTGCAGCGTGTTGCTCAGGTTAAGTTCCTAGGACATTTGGTCACGGAGGAGTTATCTGATGATGCAGATTTGGACATCGTAGGGCGCTGGCGGTTCGGTGCTATTAGGTGCCCGTTGTAGTAGGGATGTGAAGGTGTATTTTTTTAAGTCCTACTGCCAAACCTTCTACACGTGCAGCTTGTGGGTGAAGTATACGCAAAGAGCCTACAACGTTCTAAGCGTTCAATATAATAATGGGTTTAGGATGTTGATGGGGCTTCCGCGCTTTTGCAGCGCTTCGCAGATGTTCGCGGAAGCCCGTGTTGACGATTATGAGAAAGCGGGTGGGGCGTCAATAATGGGTAGGTTGCGCGGAAGTTCCAATAGCATCCTAAAAACATTGGTCGACAAGTTGGACAACCTCTTTATTAGGCACTGGATGCGGAGGCATGTGCCAATTGTGTTGAGCCACGTAGTTATTAGTTGTTATTAGGTTCATTTGTATAGTTTCTAAGTCTTTATTACTAATACTGTATGGATTGTATGTACCTTTTATGTGTGATCCGCAATAAATGAAATATAAATATAACTTTGTTTCGAAAAAGTTCTCTCTAATCGTCGTATCTGTGTCGTTTACCGTTTAGAAGATAATCAAGTATTTTGTTCTGCGTATGTGCAAAAGGAGGGAAAAAACATTCTCACTACCTTTTCTCATTAACTGTAGTACGTGTTCATACCTATATGTACATACAGTTAATGAGGTATGTAGGTACATACAGTTAATGAGATTTTTTTTCCACATAGGGCACTTAGCTAGAATTTATTGTTGTCTACAATGTTCAATTTTTTTACGTCATATACGTAGTACAGATCAAAAGCTTTTATTACGGATATGAAGCCCTTTTGAAGAATTGGCTCTTTTTGTCAAATCAACTCATTACATAAAGATTAATACATAAAATACATAGAAAAATTTCCAAAAAAAATGTGAACATTATTTTTTGTAACTTCTTAAACATTACTTATAACTTTTTAAGGTTACGAACGAGCATTTTATTACTTTTAATAAATTTATATGTTAATAGAGTTTGGTTTATATTTTTATATCTACCAAATAATAATGTCGGAACAGACATAAGTTGTAAAACAAAGTTCTCACAGAGTGACGTAACTACTTCAAATTAATAGAAATTAATAAATAGATACCTTAGGCCTTTAGGGCACCTACTAACTTAAAGAGTAAGCCAAAAGCAATGCAAAAAAGTTATTAATTCATTAATAAAGCCACAGCTAACTCAACTACAGTAACATGATTGTAGCGCCCGATCGAAAAACTGTTGCCCCGGAAAAATATCAATTGCTAGTTACGACAGTTAGTGGGCAGGACGACGAGTACCTACTTCACGCCAAACCCAAATTTTAATTCTGCTGGTGGCTCTCAAAAGATGATATAAATTATTGTATCAACCCGGAAATGTACATAATTGAACATGGACCCTTCAATTACCTTTTCTGTCTCCACGTTCATGAAGATGTAGATACATAATTTGTGACCGCAGTATTTCGTTTTTAGCAGACGACAGGACACTTCCCCAAGAAACTACCACACCCCGGATCAAGGGCTACCCCCTCGATCCGAGGTCTGGTAGTTAAATCCTCAATGGCAACACAACAAAACTGTTTTTTGAGTTATAAAGTTAAATAGGTACTTACAAAGTACGACGCACCGAAAGTGCCTGGAGGAGAGATCTTCTAAAAGGAGATCTACCACTATGTTTCAAACGGAGAATTATGGACATGTGTATTTTCCCCATTCTCACATATGGTGCTCAAACCTGGTCTTTGACACTTCAGCAGAGGTCCAAGGTCGAGGTTTGCCAGCGAGCCATGGAACGCAGTATACTGGGGATTCGAATTTCGGACCGTATAAGGAACACAACACTGCGCGCCAAAACCAAGGTCACGGACGTTACCCAGAAAGCCGCTAAGCTTAAGTGTGTCTGCCGCATGTCAGATGACAAATGGGCTAAAAGAACCACTAATTGGGTCCCGCTAAACGCACGACGACATCGCGGCAGGCCAAAACGTAGATGGCGGGACGAGCTTGACTCCTGCTGAAAGGACTGACCGAAACTAGCAATAGACAAAATTGTGTGGAAAAGGGAGAGGGAGGTCTTTGCCATGCAGTGGGACAATACATGCTAGTTAGATTAGATTAGGTACTTACAGAAAACTGACAGCAGCTTGCACTCTGCCCGCCTCACTTGTTTTTATCATAGTCATTAAGAAAGTCAACAAAACATTCACCTTCATCTTGAATTTTAACACTTCACTTTAGTTCATTTGTATCAATTTGAGCAAAACTTTTAAAAATATCATGATTGTGATAATCATTTTTTTCTATGTGAGTTCAAAAGCATTCCTTTAGTTTTAATTATGCCTAGGTATTAGAGCGATCCTGTATAACATCAAACATTCAACGTCTTCATATAACCAGGCCCGGACTTACGAGAGCTTACGAGAGCCCTGGGCATTTTGACATTTGAGGCCCCCCCATTCCGAAGCCTTTTTTCCTTCACTCTTTGAATTGCGTTTTTCCAGTCGTTACACTTACCCCTCATTAGCTAACGACCCTGATTTTCCAAACATGTTACAAGGGGTGCAAAACACGGCTACCTCGCTCTTCTTAAATACGAGCCAAGGTCCAGATGTCGTATTTTACTATTACTCAATGTTCGGCAAAAACTGACAGTGACAGATACCGTCGGGGTAGCTAGGTGGGTGGGGGCCCCTAGGCTGGCTTGGGGTGCGTATATACATTGTGTTCTCTATAGCACCTTACGCTCGCAGTGCGTACGTACATTGCGTACGCGACCGACCGTACGCGGCCGACATCCTGCGACTCCCGACGCCCAGGGCGTCTCCTGCGGCGGTTAGCGGCGTGAGGGCGCAAAATTTACCTCTCACTCACGGCGTTCCGCCTCCTCCTTCGCGAGCATTACTGCTTCGCAGATGGAGGTGACGGCCTCCCGTGCCCTCTCGCTCGGTACCTTGGCCTAAACCAGGGCCGAACGCGAGAGATCACCGCCGCCGATCGCCTCCACGAGGACATGGCGATGCTCCGCCCAAACCGGGCAGACTTCCACCATATGCTCCACTGTGTCCTCCGGGCGACCCACACAAGGTGACACCCGAGCGTTTCCTCCCGCCTTATCCGGAAAAGAAACCTTCCAAAACAACCTGCGGAAGGTGAGGACACCGTGGCGGCTCTCTAGCCACTCCTCAAAGAGGGGACTTATCGCTGCAATTGTGGCGTGCCCATGGGACAGGTGCCTTAGGTAGGTGTTATTGTTTTCGATTTCACTCGTTGCCAGGTTTCGAAATTGTCCAGCCAGTTAAGGAATCAAACGGAGCCCCTATTCAAAACTGATCACATAAAGACTGAAAAATTGAAACCAGTTTATCTTTTAGTTAGAAACTGATATCTACTATACCCGAATCGCTTTAGCGTGGCAACAGCGGTTATTGACCCACCTACATTTTCTAGCATTCTTTATTTAAAAAACTGAAATTAAGTCAGTTTTAACATCCTGAATCGATATCTATCGCGATCTTCAACATGTTCCAATAATGAAAAACCATACATAGTATATTGTTTGGGTTCCTACGGAGAGATATTAGAGAAAGGGCAATGACCGCTACTGCCACGCTAAAGTGATTCGGGTATACAATTTTTCGCTCAATAAGTATTTTCCACTAGCTAAACTAAGGTACCTAACCTCGCCTGCTGGCTTAACACCCGCCGGTTGCCCTTGATGTTATAAACTACACAACATAGTCATGTTATTTTTATTATAATTGAAGACTTACGCTCTCATACAAGTGTAATCCATTTACAAGGGCTGCAGGTGTAAAGTATTTCATAGATGGCTATTTTTGTACCCTTCAACTGATCTGTTTTATCTGTTCGCGCGCATTTCTGTGATTCGCATAACAATTTACATATAAACACATATCATTAGGTACGCTGTTTTCCCCAAAGGGTTAGCCAGAGGCGTACCTACCTATACGTAGTTGGTAGGACACCCATTATATGTACTCTGTGGGTCCACCTCTGCCTAACCCTTTCACACCAAATCTCCTAAGTGTTTTTTACTTTAAGTGTCTAAGGCACGCTATGCCGAAGATACGCGACCGAACTTCGGCGTGATTGCGCCTGTAATGCTATTTCAATTACTAGCAACATATTTCCTGAAATTACGTCACGTTTTGGCGTACAACCGAACTTCGGTCGGACATAAGTTCGGCGTACTCTATATAGCAAGACATTATACGCGACGGAGGTTAGGTTCGGTTCGAACGTTGAAACTGGCCATCTTGTAGTCTTTTAGAATTCAATGGGTGCACCCTAAATTCTTGCATGTATTTGCCCTCTTCTAAAGCCTCTGCTATCGATATTACAGTACCTAAAAACATCCATTTTTTTGACAACACGACACGACTCCTCCAAAGCGCTTGAGACACAAAATTCACATAACGTTGCGCAACCGAATTTCGGTCGCGTAATTTCCGCGCTTATGGTGTATCATATCAGCCGAATACGTCGGAACGTAAAATCTGCCCCGGAACTGCGGTCGCGTACCTTCGGCATAGTGTGTACTAAATCTTAAAACAACATAACACCACGTCTGTATAACTTCGGAGGGTTAAGCAGAGGTGTACCTGTAGTAAGTATACCCACATTTCGCCATAAATCATCAAAAATCATCATCATAATCATTTTATTAACCACCGACGCAAAAAGAGGGGTGTTATGAGTTTGACCGAATTTGTGTCTTTCTGTGGCACCGTAGCTTTTAAACAGGTGAACTGATTTGAATGCAGTTTTTTTTTATTTGAAAGCAGGACTTCTAGCGGTTGTTCTTAGAAATGTTTTATCAAAATCGGTTCTGCCGTTTGAACATTATCAGCTCTTTTCTAGTTGATAAATAGATGCGTGTATCTTCCACAGGTCTGATCAATTTGAAATTTGGTATTCTGTTACCTCAATGAAATTAGCAGAACATAGTAACCTTGAACTGATGCTGCAGCATCACCTGGAATTTGCAGGATACCCAACTTACAGCACAGGTATCGTGTTTGGGCTCATTGGAATGGTCTCAATGAATAGGTTATAGATAGATGGTGAACAGGGTCTGGTGATGGAGTAGGAAAGAGAAATGAGCCAATGTTTGTTTTGGGGGTTTTTAAATGTTAACTGTTAAAATTGTACTTGTCATAAATCTTTTAACTGGCTTAATTTTTTGATAGGTTACATAGCCCGGTGTATCTTACAGAGGAGGGCTGAGTCCCAGCTGTGGGAACATAAATGCTGATTATAATTATTATGTTGACTATTTCATCTGCGGCTAGCGAGTGAACTGCAGGTATCACAGACACTAAAGGCATAGACAAGTAACTGATGTTACGTCGGGTGCAGACACGTGGACTACTTCTATTTAATTTTTAAAAGTATTTCACACATCTATTTTATATTATTTAATATTTATTTCTGTATCTATCTATCCGTGACATCAATGCGGGCCCTATCAGAATACCAGCGCTGCGATATATATATATTTTTTTAAATGTCGCAGCATATGCTGAGATAGGAGCCTTTTGGCCTCGTACAGGACTTTCTGTTATTTTTTTTAATTAGTTTTTTATTATTTTGTTATATTTTGTTGTTTGTTTTGTTTTGTTTTGTTATTTGTTTTTTTTTGTTTTTTATTTTTGTATTTGTTTTTGTTTTTCTTTTTGTGTATTTTGTTTTTTTGTGTTTTGTGCCCGGTTGATGGCAATAGGCTCGCCCCCTATTACATGGGACTTAAACATAACTGGCGAAATGTGGGTGTGCATGCTACAGGGACACTTCTGCCCAACCCTTCGGGGAAACAAGGCGTGATGTTATGTTATGTTTATTTTATTAATGTTTTAATGAGTGTGTTTTAGTTTAATTTGTGATGTCCTGTGCGAGTCCCAGTAAATACTTTTTCTTCCTTTCTTTCTGTATCTACCTTCCTTCCTAATACCTATTACTGCTCTAACAAGCAAAGGGGCTTAACCTACCCCCGTACCTATATAACATATGGAATCGATCACGACCTTCATCAGAAATGAAGGCGGGGTCATAACAGTTTTTCGTAACTAATTAATCTGTGAATGGAATTGGTGTCAGGAATCAATTAGTCAGTAAAATGTCTATCTGAAGAAATGTAAATACGGCACCTGTCACCGACACCTGTCAAAAAATGACAGTGTGATACCGATTTGATTACAGTGCGTTCATTACTTGACCGGTGACGCGATTGGTAGCACTGATTTTTTTTGCTTGGGTAATTATCAAATAACTTCTTCCGAAGCGGGAGGGCTTGTCAGAATCATACTGACTAAAACTCACCCGTGTAAGCCCGTGTTCCTTCAGTTGCCTGTGTGTTGCCAGGGGCCACGGTAAACCTTTCGGTCTTTACCGCGACACTGACAGGCATCGGCCTTAGCGGACCCCGTCAAGCACTGAAACTTGTCTTAGTTTCAATACTAATAGAGTTCAAAATGGCGACTGACAGAACAGTACTTACTATCAATCACATGGCTGTAAAAAACAACCGACTTCCAAAAAACACTACAAAGTGAAAAATAACTTAATTTCGGAAGTCTTTGGTTTTCAATTTTCGTTTTTTGCCACCGATACACTTTGTAGTGTTTTTTTTTTTTTGAAGTCGGTTTATTTATTTTTTTTCGTTTTTTAGTTGCGGTACCTATCCCACACAAATTCGAATACCACAACCTATTATGTAAATAACAGTGACAGGAACTTATCATATCATCCACATACCTACTAACTGGGAAAAAATACGTATTATTGAAGCTAACTTACCAACTATCTAAGCACAGTTAATAAAATGTCTATGGGACCACCTCAAGACCATACCCTTTCAAACAGAAAAGAATTGACGGAGAAATCGGTGGACAAAATAAAAATAAAAACAGAACCTCCACCTTTTTGGAAGTCGGTTAAAAATTCAGTGCTATCAATCGCTTCACTGGTCAAGTTATAATGAACACACTGCAGATATAGTCAATTTTCTAAGCCAGTTAATTTCTGTGACTTTACATAGTAACTACCTATCTAATACCCTTAAACGAGCAATTCTTGTATATATATAAACTGAATCTCGGAAACGGCTCCAACGATTTTCATGAAATTTTGTATGCAGGGGCTTTCGGGGGCGATAAATCGATCTAGCTAGGTTTCATTTTTAGAAAACGTCATTAAAAAAAAACAGAGCAAAGCTCGGTCATCCAGATATTTGAAACCTTACGCTTGCTATCCCAAAATGGGCAGGTAGGGGTTACGTTTAGGTTAGTCTCAAGCAATAAGAGGCAAGGCAAGGATTGCTTCTGGCCTCTAATTGCGTAACACACTTTCAATCACAATCTGAATGTTTTTCGAAGGATATTGCTAATCCATTGCTTCATAAATGTACGAAAAATTTGTCTGCTCAACAATGTAAATAACGCAATGAATGTTGTTGAACTGTCAAAATGAAAGCCACTGCTAGTGCGATGCAAAATTAGGTACCCCGCTAATATCAGTCACACAGCATTGAAACTGTGTGTACCAAAATAAATGCCTATGATGAAATTAAACCTATTACATAAGTGAACTTCTAAACTAACCATATTCTAGATTAACTGAACAGACAGCTCTGCTGCTGAGGAGTTTGTTGCGCTACTTCTTCTTCCCAGCTAAAGCACTAGGAAGTTAAGAAGGGTGGGCGTTTTGGGGGACTGTCTTTTGTCATTAAGTGCTGATTCTCAGCCTTATTTGAATAAATTACTTTTGATTTTGATTTTGAATCTCAATATTTTACACATTCGAACTCATTATCGCTGCGTTGCTTGGCATCATCCATCGTGGATTTTTTAGAATTTGAAACTCAATCGATTGTGTCAAAAAAAATCTTTCTGCAGACATAATTCAGATTTTTACCTAAACATCCCCATTCCCACCAAATTCAACAAAAAGTCACTTCCTCCAATAGAACGCAGGTTTTTTTTTTTTTTGGGTGGGAAATCATCAAATAACTTCTCCCGCTCTGGGCGGAGCGGGAGGGCGTGTCAGACTCTTACTGACTAAAACCCACCCGTGTTCCTTCGGTTGTCCTGTTGCCGGGGGCCACGATCTCCCTTTAGGTTTTCTTCGCAACCCCGGCAGGAGATATGTAGGTCTGCCGGGGTCACGGGAAAGTCCGAAAGAGATACCGTGGACCCTGGCAACTGAAGGGACACGGGTGGGTTTTAGTTAGTAAGCGTCTGACACGCCTTCCCGCTCCGCCCAGAGCGGGAGAAGTTATTTGATAATTTCCCACCCAAAAAGGTAGATATGTAGGTAGGTATCATATGAGAATACGATATACCAAACTAAGTATAATCCTAAGTAGAAGACAGCATTATACTTATACATATATGTGAATGTATCGGTGTAGGGCTTCATTATCTAATGTTCTACAATTCAATATAGTAGAATGTTGGCCTCCCATGTGTAGCTAATCTATGTAATATTGGTTAAATACTTGAATATTACCAGGCGGAATGGTGAATTGTGCCACAGATTCATCTTCTCCTTCTTTTCGTGTGGTTAGTGACTAGCTTGGTGTCAGAGTTTTAAAACCGCCGAAGGGCCTCTCACTTGGCTTCACGTGCCGTCGAGAAATATCTCTCAGGCGGTTTCCTAACGATACTTTCCTTCACCGTTTTTGAAGCAAGTGATAATTTATTATACCTACAATAAGCACATGAATCCGAAAGTCAGAAGTGCGTGCCTTGGGTTCGAAGTCAAGACCTATGACTTGGCAGTCCAACGGTCACACCACTAGGCTATCACTGCAGCGCTTAGCAATAATCCTGTCATATTCAGACTAATTACTAGCCGGACGTCATGACAATTATATCATGATACAGTAAGGAAAATCGTAATTTAACTGATTTGAAATGGAATCTCTAACTCAGTTTCTTTCAACACCAGAACACAGCACTATTAAATTTAATCAAATTAATCTCCATTTTTAACCGATTGGATATTTACACGGTTATCTTACAGTTTCATAGTTTTAACACAGATCGCTTGATTCCCATTTTTCACTCTAAAATAATTCACTGTCACAAAAAAAAATTTGACCGAAAAGTTTGAAGCCTGTTTTCACAAACGTTAGACATTTTTTCACTAAGTCGAGCAAACGCGACTGCCTTCAGCAGTATCGAAGCCGATTTTGTTGAAACGTGAAAAGTATTTAGTTAGGCTGTGGGTTCATCGAGAGTGGGTAGCGGAAAGCGATTACGAGAGCGAATTACTTAAATTTTTCAAACTACAGACAGCACGAAAAGACCGGAGGCGCAGCAAAATAAGGTCCAAAAAAAATACCTCGACAAATATTTTTTTGTTTTTGGACCTGAGAAACAATAATACAGATCAAACTTCAGCATGAACAGCATGAGTTCTTAGATCGAATTCAATTCGATTTGAATAAGACCCCAGACATTTGTGAAATCTAGAAGAAGGAAGCCTTGCAAATCAAAGGTCGCGAATGGCTCCACTGGCCAGTAGCCACGCATCGCTAGGACTCGAATTTCATACCTATATTCTAATAAAATCCTTTTCCACTTTTCGCCAATATCACCGTAACGTCGGTGTAAATTAAATTCATTTTTGAATAGCTATTGAAAACGTAATAAAAATGTTTGAAGTTGTAGCTCAAACTGAGCTTTATGTGTAAGTTTTAAAGTATTTTTTCCAAAAACCTATGCATTGTTTACATGTTTAGAAATTAAATTGCGAAAGCAGGATACGAACCTACTCGCACAGGATGAATGTGTAAGTAACTGCCACTCCTCGACCAGTATACACAGGTACCTTGTCCTCCTGTCCAGGAGGAACGTCCATGAACAGCATCGACCCCGCTATTAGGGACAGCCGAACCTCGTCAACGTATCAGCATCCTATGTCCGGTTTGCCTAACAGGATTACCGTCACCGCGGCCGAGTCGGCCTTGCAACACTTGTTGCTATTTGACACACCACACTTTATTGATGGTAATCGATTCTTTATCATCTTTGACGAGCCAAAGTAGGTTACGTTATGATGGCTGTATTTTTTGAGGGTTACAAACTCAGTTTTAATTTTGCTGGCAGCTGGCTCGTTTGAGGAGCAGTGGTGATCCCGATTTATGAGTTGTAGGTCGTGGATTCGAACCTAGGCAGGCGCTTTACTTTGTGTAAATTATTTCATCACCACTGCTCTCAAAACGGTGAAGGAAAACATCGTGAGGAAACCAATGCATTTCCAAAAATTCGAAGACATATGACATGTACCAATCCGCACTGGGCCCGCGTGGTGGATTATAGCCTATTCCTCCTCGAAGAGACGAGGCCTGTGTTCCAGCAGTATGATCATCATAGACTGATTATGCTAGCACGATTATAAACTAGCTGTGGCCCGCGACTTCGTCTGCGTGTATTTTACAAATATCCAGAACGAAAAGTAGTGTTTTCCATCTTTGGCGTGAAAAGGTTACAGACAGCCAGACAGTTTTGTTGGAAGATGACGAAAGGGCGCGTGGCTAAATGATAACAACCACACGAGTCGATCGAAGGTTAAGCTACGCTTGCCGCGGTCGGGTCGTGGATGGGTGACCATCCATTACATAATATATCGAAACCCCTCCGTACCTCAGAAAGCACGTAAAGCTGTTGGTCCCAGCTGTTATTCGTAGATCTTTGACAGTTGTTACGGGTAGCCAGAAGCCCCTCTGACAACCAGTCCTACCAAGGGGTATCATGTTCTCGCGCACATGTGGGAGTTGCGCGAGGAGGCGAAACGCCGGGGCTTAACTCCGCTGCCGCGAGAAATCACGGCACAGCGGACAGAGCTCCGGCGGGATCTCATGGCGTCATGGAGAGTGCGATTGTCACAACCCAGCGCTGGGCACGCCACAATTGCGGCGATAAGACCCCTCTTTGAGGAGTGGCTAGAGAGGCGCTACGGCGTCCTCACCTTCCACCTGACGCGGGTCCTGACCGGACACGGCTGTTTCGGGAGGTTCCTGCACAGGATAGGGCGGGAGGAAACGCCCGGGTGTCATCATTGTCTGGATCGCCCGGAGGACACGGTGGAGGCCTGCCCAGCTTGGGCGGAGCATCGCCGTGTCCTCGTAGAGGCGATCGGCGGCGGTGATCTCTCGCGTCCGGCCCTGGTTCAGGCCATGGTACGGAGCGAGAGGAAATGGGAGGCCGTCACCTCCTTCTGCGAAGCGGTAATGCTCGCGAAGGAGGAGGCGGAACGCGTGAGGGAGAGGCAAATTTCGCGCCCTCACGCCCCTAACCGCCGCAGGAGGAGACGCCCAGGGCGTCGGGAGTTGCAAGCCGATTTCCGGCTACCGTAGGCGCGGGCTTGCGGACTGTGAGCAATGGGTAGCTCACCGTCCGATAAGGACCAGGCCCGGGTCGACGGCGCGTTGTGTTCCACGCGCGCCTCAAAGAGATGTCAGCAGAATTGACGGGGTCCGCTAGGGCCGATGCCTGCCGGGGTTGCGAAGAAAACCGAAAGGGAGATCGTGGCCCCCGGCAACAGGGCAACCGAAGGAACACGGGTGGGATTTAGTCAGTAAGAGTCTGACACACCCTCCCGCTCCGCCCAGAGCGGGAGAAGTTATTTGATGATTTCCCACCCAAAAAAAAAAAAAAAAGGGGTATCATGTTACCCTGAACTGGATTGTGGAGGTCAGGTGCTTACCTGTGTTATTCCATGTAATATACTGGTATTCAGCTATATCCGGTTAGACTGGAAGCCGACCCCAACATAGTTGGAAAAAGGCGGGCAGATTGATTTTTTGTTGGATAGACGTTATGATTTCGTGAATGGTAAGCAAAGCCCCTCTCTGTATCCTCCCTCCTTTGTATCTGCTTCCAACAAAGGAGGAAGGTATAAAAGGGCCGGATTCATAATCAAAAACTGAAATAACGGCACATTATTTTTATTAAGACCAGTATATGACTCCACCTTACACTACAATAACATTTCAATAATGCTAACATAATTTCATGATTATTTACAGTTCGATTGTGATAGTTACCTTAACTGGTTAAAAGAACAATATTATAATCTGTAGATCATTATTTTTATGGAATTAAAAGCACATTTAGGAACGCAAGACCAAACTGCAAGTAAAAAACTACCCACATTTTAATTGGATACTATAACTATAATGTTTACAGTTGGCTGCAGTTGATCATGTGTCGAGTTTACGCGCCAGTCGATCAACAAGTCATGTTTGCAAACGTTCGACAAACATTAAATACGAAAGCTATTTAGTTCCCAAATACGCATTGTTCCAATGGTCTAAAAACAACAACTTCCAAAAGAATATTTGTATTACAATATCTAACTGTGCGTTTGCACTGGCGGCACATTCACAACAAAATCTTTACTTTCTGTCAATGTACCATAAAATGTTTGACAGGAACTAGAGATTCAACATGTTTTATTGTGAATGTTTCGACAGTGCAAACGCACAGTAACTATCATTACAAACCCAAATATGTTTCATACCTAACCTAAGCCCAGCTACGCGTTGGCGATTTTTTTTTTGTGCTCTTTATTCAACGCTGAGATTTGAAAATCCAACAGTGTGTTTTTCGACGCACTGGGATGCGCTGTTGGATTCTCGGGTCAATACCAAGAGTTGAAAATCGTGTGGCATAATAAATCGTCGCTTTAAAAAATCACTCGTGCAAACTTGGGTTATACTAAAACTAACATTAATTACTATTCATAGGAGTACCTTTTTTTCCGGTTCCATAGATTTTCTGACAAAGATCAAGGAATCTCCAATCATTCAATTCCTCAGGTCTTTCTCTCACCATATTTCTGTACTGCGTCCGAATTTCAGACATTTTCTTTGAACAAGTAATAGCACTTTTATTTAGCATGCTAGAAACTTCCATCCATAGATAACTTCTCACGAATTTAGGATTCTTGAATTTGTCCAAATTGCTAAGATACCATTCTAATAGCTGTTCCGTCTCCTCATCCGACCAGGTTTCCTCAACTCCTGGTTCCTCGATCATAGGTTTTGGTTGGTTTTCTAAAAACAGTTTGATTGCTATCTCTTTAGCGAAGATTTCTTTTAAGAATTCTGCAAATGGCGTCTTTTCGCCAGCGACTTCGTCAGTATCCATATTATAAGCTTGTTTTAAATAGTTGATTTTGTTGAAAACTTTTGTTATGGGCTCGCAAACGTAATTAGCTAGCTCAGTCCATAGGTATTTTTTCTCAAATCTAGGACTAACGAAATCTTCAATGTTTTCTAAATAGTACTGCAATGCTTGGACTACTTTATCGTCTGGTAAAGTTACATCTTTGTAAATTTTCCCATCTTTTAACGCCTTATTTTGTTGTGTTTTAGTGAATTTAGGTTTTAAACGCATTACTTTCTCCAGCAACGCGAAATAAGGAGTTTTCTTCATATTAGGGTCGAGTTCATCAATTTGTTTATGATTAGCCTTTAGTTTGGCAAACATTTTTCTACAAGACAATGGTGTTTTGTTGGGTAGTTTTGAAGCTATGTCCGCCCACATTTCTTTAGCATTAATTTCCTTCCCCTTATGCGTTCTGATATAGTTTATATAGAAGATTAGCAACCTCTTTTTAATTCTTTTTGTCCATTTAACAAAAGTTTTTACCTCTTTTGAAGGTTCTGTGAGGACAATTTCTTCTTGAGACATTGGATTTTCTTCTTGAGACATTAGATGTTCTTCTCGAGACATTGAATGTTCTTCTTGAGACATTAGATGTTCTTCTTGAGGCATTGGATGTTCTCGTATTATAATTTGTGCATTCTCGATCTGCGATATATCTTGTCCTTCTGGGATAACTATGATGCATTGGTAGTCGTCTTCTGTAATAGAAATGAGTGCATGTTAGAAATTATATTGATAAAATAACATGCCTTGACATAATAACCATTTTAAGAAAATTTTGCAGTTTTTATGATTATAATAAAAAATGCCATGTCAGAATCATGTAACATGTATAACATGCGTAACATGATGAATCCTACAGCTATCGTTTTTAGGGTTCCATACCCGAAGTGTGCCAAACAGAACCCTATTACTAAGCCTTCACTGTCCGTCTGTCTGTCAGTAGGCTGTTTCTCAAGAACCGTAATAGGTAGACATTTGAATTTTTCTCAGATTGTGTATTTCTATTGCCACTATAAAAATAAATCATAATAATTAAATAAATTTAATAATTAAAGGGATACAAGAAACGTGTATTTTTCGGCGTTTTTAGCTCGATCTTAATACGGTACGGAACCCTTCGTGTGTGGGTCAGACTCTCACTTGGTCGGTTTTTAGCCTAAACTGGTGTGTATAAATAACGAAGGTGAGCACTATGGAAGAATGTTTCAATAATCATCCCCTATACTCCATTGGATAAGATGCAGATATATAACAGTGACCTTGAGTGGTTAGCTTGCGTGTTCTGTACTGAGCTCACGCAACGTGTCGTACGTCCAGCCTGTAATAGGACTCGCCCTTCAAGGAGTGCTGTCCCAAATTAAACGCATTATTATTTTTTTATACAGACAGCTGTCAACTAACCGAATAAACGTAATACCTGTCACTTTAGTTGTCACAGTTGTACTCTTCAATTTAGCAACGTTACTTCTCGTTTGTGAAGAAATTCTCGTTGACGTGAAGAGAGCCAGTATTTCTGCTCTGTTTACAATAGACACCGTTATCGTTACTACTAACCTACTAAGCTCTCTTTGTATAAATAAGACAAGTAATACTAACCTTCTTGCTCAATCTTCTCATCAGAGCCCGCAGGTATCTCCATATACTCAGTCTCATTTTCATCCAACTCCATTGTTTCCACACCATTCTCCTTGACATTATAAATCTCTTCAAACATATTAAAATATTTCCAAGAAATTTTTACTTCAGGATTCCTACTCCTCATAGTCTTTAATTTCCTATAAGACTTTCTCAGTTCCATAAATTTTTCCTTGCAAGAATTTTCGCCTTTTCCTATTTCACCGGATAAATCCGACCATTTTGTCGTGTCCTCAATATTACTGTTAATATCATCGTAATTTTGTGAGAAATAATTTATTAATTGTTTAATTTCTTTCGCTGACCAGTCTTCACTGTCATCTGAATCCAGTTTTCCATTTTTGAGTTTTGATTTGATCGCTCTGTAGCCAAATACTTTTTTGCATAAAGCGTAGTATGGCCAGAGTATTGGCATTTCCGGTTTGTTAATTTCTCTCTGGACATATGCGGTGTAAACTTGCTTTAAGTTTCTGAATCGGTGAGCGCACTGTGTAGCGGATATGCCAAGCTGTTTAGCTAGTATGTCCCATAGAGAATGTTTGTTTCTGTTTGTGGTAGAGAACTTGTCTTTGTTTTTTTGGTAGTATTCGAGAATTTTGAATGCTTTGGAGTCTCCTGAGCGGCGTTTTGTGCGCTTTGTGAAGCCTCGCTCGTCGTATGATTCTTCATCGTCAGTAAACTCTTCGGTGGTATCGTCCATTTTGATATTCACCTTTTTTACTGGAAATATAAAAGCAACAAAATTTTAGTTATTTAAAACCTAGCCAAGTTGGAGTAGTCTACAATCTCATTAGATTGTAATAGAAATATGTAATGTTATACAAATTGAACTATTTAAAAATAAATTATGCAGATTTGAACTTTAAAGGAATAAGTAAGAATGATAATTATGCATCAATAACGACAGAGTAGACAAGACGGAAGAGAAAATAGAGCAGTGGTAGCCCTGTGGATACCACAGGGCTACCACTGCTCTATTTTGCCCTTAGTGCCGCGACTAACGAGTTGTAAGGTCGTAGGTTCGAACTCTGGCAAGCGATTTACTTTGTGTAAATTATTTCATCACCACTGCTCTCAAAATGGTAAAAGAAAACATTGTGAGGAAACCGGCATGTCCTAGAACCAAAAATTTAAAGACATGTGACATCTACCAACCCGCACTGGGCCCATGTGGTGGTTACGGCCCACTCCCTCTCACAGAGAGGAGGCCTGTGTCCCAGCAGTGGGAACATTATAGGGTGATTATGGCAAGTAAAGAAAGACGGCCTGCATTTTCTTTTTTTGCCAGTCTAGTTTTATTTTAAAAAAATACTACTCACCACCAATCTTCCCCATATCATTTTTCTGACTCTGTCCAAATCCCTTCAAGGTTTCATAGCCAGAAAGTAAGTTAGTATCCATGCCATAATCAAATATCCTATCAAAGACTTCAATATATCGCCAATCAATCTGCATATCAGGATTTTCTTTCTTATCATCCAATATTGTCTTGTACAGGCTTAAGAGATCCTCCCATTGGCTTCTGCAACTTTGTAGGTTTCTTTTCAACTTTCTGACAAGTCCTGCCCAGCATACAAAATGACAAATAAGATCTTTATACATCTCTATGTTGTCATAGAAAAATTGCACAAGTTCGTCCAACTCCTCTGTCTTCCACATCTCTAGTTGATCCGGTTTTCGACCACTTTTCATAATCTGATTCTCAATTTCTTTGGATATTATATTGTCGAATAATATGGCAATGGGTTTTCTGGTTCGTAGGTCGTAACCACCTTCGATGTATTTGTCTAAATGTGCGTTCTTTAGTTCTTCGTATTTTGATTTGCAGACATCTGCAGTTTTGTCCAATAAACGTCCAATTTCATTCCATAGAAAATTGTTGGGAATTGTCTTGTCTTCAAATTCGTCAAAGCAGTCAAAACAGTATTTGACTAATACGGTCATTTCAGTGGTGTCCCAATCTTCAACTTTAAGTGGTGGCTCTTCAACTTCAGCTATTGCCTGGTTTTCTATCAATCTGTACTCTTCCGTCAAATATTTCCTATGGAAATCTTCGTCGCCTTCGAAGATTTTGTCGAAAAGATCGAGGTAGGGCCAGTTAATGCCCTCTGAGCCACTCTCTCGTCTTTTGTCAATCAACCTTAGGTAATGTTGTTTGTAGTTCAAGAACCGTTTCTGCCAGTATTCTCCGTCATCCTCTCCTATCTCTAAAGCAATGGTCTCCCATATGCCACGTCTCCAATACTCTGCTTGGAAGTTTTTCTTGTATTTTAGATACAATTTTAGCATTGTTTCAACTTTCTCATCAGCCGCTGACCGACTATTCACCTTCTTAACCACCATTACATTATCAAAATTCTGCTTTAAAGCTGGAACTTTGATTATTTGTGGTTCTGGAGTATTTAAGGTTTCAACCGTAATCATGGGGGTCTCATCATGGAATATTTGGTGGCATAGTTCAAAGTACGGCCACTTTACATAGACTCCTTTCTGTATGTGGCCACAAATTTCGTTGTACTTTGCTTGTAAGCTGTTGAGTTTTGCTTCACATGACTTTGGGTTTTTACCAACAAGCATGGTTTTGCATGCTACAGTCCATAGATGTGTCTTCTTCGTTGTTCCGGATATGAAAGTCTGTTTGTTGTCATCGTAGAACACAAGAAGTCTTTTCGTTTCATCCTCCGTCCAGTTGTCTGCTAAAGCAGATTGGTCAATGCTGATTTCATTGGAGTTATCTCCAACATCTTGTATGATATAAGAGTTGTCTTGTTGCAGTTGTAGTGCTTGGTTTTCTATGCTTTCAACTGTTGTTAGTACTCCTTCTTCATTGCCACCATTTTCTGTAATTAAATATTTTTATTTTTGAGTAAGGAATATAAACCTAAAGTCAGGGTTCTAAAATCCATTGAAATCTACAATGTTGCAGTGACAGGTGATAAAAGCAGGTCCCATTTTTATAATACACTAGCTTTGTTGGAAAATATCCAACGGGAACATACTACTGGGATTAAAAGTACCCTTGTTTATCCAGGTAAACAATATATTAACTCCAAAATACATTGTTTTCATGTAACTCTATTGGTTTACGCGGCATACACCAGTATGCTCCCAGTATGCATGAGTTTTTCCAACATCTTCAATAATCATCGTCATATTTCGGCCAATTTACATAAAACCTTAATGAGGTTATACAACTAAACATTCTCATGAATCACTCCATCCATTGATGACAACTGTATGATAAGCCGTTCGGTAGTTTTCGAGTTTATCGCCTTATAGACAGACGCGGTGGTGATAATAAGAATTATGAACTCTATTGCGGAGTTAATAATCATCAGCATTTAGGTCATGCTAAATCTGCATAAGTTATAAAACGGTGGAATTTGAAAATCTATAGATGGCAACACCATCCTGTCCTACGAAAAAAGAATTTGATACTTAGTCTTTTTGTTTTTGATAGGTTATTTTGTTTATATTCTGATTTATTCTTGGTAAAGAATAGTCACTTTAGCACGATGCAGTGTGGATTTGATACAGTTTTGTCATTGAATGAAGGTAGAGCATAGGTACGACATAGTTTATTACACCTAATCTGTTAGGCAATAATCAAAAGGCAAAATATCAAAATTGTTAGATCTACTTACAACCACGAAACTGACATAACTGACTGGTGTAAAAGTATATCATATATAAAATGTTTTAGGATTGCCCATTTATTACATTGCAGACTTAGCGTGGCCAGACTCTAGCAGTCTAGATTTAGGCATCTCCAATTGAATGCCAAAGAAATAATATTGCATCAGAACTTGCCGTCAACATAGAAAAGCAGTATTTCTCCATTAGACCCCATCTCAGTTTTCACCACTATAGAGCCATCCATCTTATTCTAGTGATTCGCACACCTCCTAGAAAAGAAAATATATTTTTGATTCTATGGTTTGAAGACATTAATTCTTATTTATTTTAATAAAACAGTTAATTAAAACAATTATAAATATTATACTATATATAGCCCCCAGGATAAATAGAGTAAAGTTCTGACAGAATGGTACTCCTCTGGGCAAAGCGGGAGTTCGTGTCTGACTCCTACTGACTAAAACCCAACCGTGTTCCTTCAGTTGCCTGTATGTTGCCAGGAACCACGGTATCCCTTTCAGACTTTCCCGCGACCCCGGCATCTGCCCTAGCAGACCCCATCAGTTCTGCTGACATCTCTTTGAAAAGAATACCCTAGAGGTGGCAAACAGAATAGAGGTCGACAATGGAACAGACTGGTGGACAAACTCAATCTCACAGCAGGTTCAAACCGGAGAAGAGTTGCAAAGACAAAGCAATAGAAATCGTTAGAACAGGCCTTTGCCAAGAGGCTCTCTGAATTCCAAGATATATTATAACCCAGGAAAGAAAATAACAGCAATTGACAAGTTTAATTGCTGATATGCACAAGAAAGGAGATTCAGGATAAAAGGGCTATTCAATTGAATTGAAATATGCAGATTAATAGATTAATAAATTTTGGTTTAATAAGTATGTATGCATTACTTTTTTCTTATGCGTTGAAATAAGTAAATAAAGTCAATACTATTTTAACAACATTGGTTAAATATGCAGTAGTAAATTGTTGTAATGCAGTCAATAGGTAGTAGTAGGTTGTCATTATAAAAACATTTGTATTTAGATTTCAGCAAAAACAAAGTAATCCAGAAGCCAATTTTGTCGTAACTAGTTGTTAAAAGGGTGTTCTAATGATTAATTACTGATAAGCTTAATAAAGCATGGATATTTACAAAGTATCGAAACATTTAGGGATCGTGGAGGTCGAGCAAATAACACCGTATCTTTCTAAGCCCATCTCCTCATAGTAAGATATAAATTGGACCAGATAATTAAATTAAAAAAGTATGTTCGTATTGCAGTTAGCTTTGCTCTTGCAGAACGCCGGTGACGATAATTTTATTTTGTCCTAGTTTTTGACATATCACCGTAAATGTTTGCCTCACATAGGGAGTTCTAGATTTCATTCAGAATATAATATTTTTGTATAGCTCCAAGCAAAATACCAGTTTTAGAGGTCTATTGACAAGTTTTTCGTAAAGTTCTAAAGAAGACCTATTTAAATAGAACACCAATCAAAACACTAGAGCTTCGTTGCGTTGCTACAATAATATACGTTGTAATACAATACGGGACGCATGTATTAAGTCTAAAGTAAATAAATATTAAATAACTTACCAATAAAATGTATCAAAACAATCTAATTTGATCCAATTTGACATTAGCGGCCAAAACACTGAATGTTGATCGGAAATCATAACATTTAGTCAAAAGAAGCGCAGCAATGCGGAATCATGAAGCGTTTCACTCCGCCATTTTGATTTTTGAACCACTTCAATTCAGATAAAGACGGTGCACACTTCACACACGCTGACTTTTTTTTTCCGCGTCAACTCTATTATTCATTAAAATTTACTTCATATTCCAAAATTAATATACTTCATTCCGATACATGTTAGAGTGGTAGATAAAAACATGTTACAAAAAGTAAATAAAGAAAACCAAATTACTCTTTGTTTTTTTTTTTAGGTTTTATTCAGTGTTTTAACATGGTTCATGTCCTCCAAAAATAGACATTGGTATTGGCAAAGTAATAATTTCAAATCTTGCTAATATCATCTCATAGACTCATAGTACAGTCAACATCAAAAACATCTACCGATTTTTGATTTACACAAGTACTAGCTTTTGCCCACGGCTTCGCCCGCGTGGATGTCGAAAAATATCTGACGGGAACGTACTACCGGGATTACACACCTAATAGCCGAAGAAAGGTCACTGACTAATACCGCGTTGCCGTCAACCATAATAGGGATAAAAACTGCCACATGTTCACTTCAGATGGCGCTGATCTCCAGCGTCTTGTAATTTGAAACCTAAGCATACATTTTTTGTAAACAAGCGACTTCTTTTACGCATAATTAATTATTGAGTCCAGCTGCTTACTGCAAAAATACGGGGATTGTATTTTGCCAAAGATGTTATAAGAAGAAAACTGTGGGAGAAAGCTCTCCGAAAACAATTGGAATCCCATATTTCGTCGAGACGATGTGCTATCCTTTAAGCCTTTTATGGGAGAAAGTGGTTTATAGGTGATGCTGCCAAGAGAACTAAGTCTGTTTTCATTACATTCAGGCACTTGTAATGTGATATTAAGTAAATTATAGTAAAGTCTGTGTGTGTTTATATTATCTTATTAGATCAGTGCTAGAAGTGCTATCTCTGAGGTTTTTCAGTCAGGAAGATCATGCCCGAGTTGGATTTCAAATCTGATCAGGTTATTTCTATCGTACGCCTCCAGTCTTTAACAAAAAATGAACTTAAAGTCAACAAACACAAAAGTTGCTGAGACGCTAGAAAAGTTCTTTACCGATATCCCAATAGAGGTTACGAAATCTCTCCCGTCATCATCTATATAGCTGAATAAAATTTATTTCAGTTACCTAGGATATTCCAAAATTTGAATTCAAGCCCATATCTATTGTCACAATTAAAAAAGCACTCAAAAGTCGTAATATTTAAAAAAAACACAGAAGGGGATTGTTAGTCGGCCCGACAACTGCCCAATAAACCAAAATAAAACAATGTTTCAAGCGAGTAATATGTATTAATAAAACGATTCACTACAACACCTTTGTGGAAAATCATAATAGCGTGATTTAGACAATGGTACAACGCCATCTATCGAGCCTTGAGGAAGCTTTCACTCAAACATCCCGCCCACCACCAACTAAAATTATTATTGAAAAAAAAAACAAAAATGAACTTAAATTATCCGCCCACCATGAAGCAACACAAAAATATAGATGAGAGGACAAAAAAAAAACATTAGTGGACTGTATTAAGTATTTACAAATATGAAACTATAGTTTGAAATGAAATTTAAATCTAAACGTAAATTATAAATTAACCGCTATTCTTAGTTAATTATCAAGAAAAATAAAAACAACATATCATAATATTAAGTAGTGACAGGAAGGAATATTAACTTTGACACAGGTCTTTTTATAATAGAACCCTTACAACGCAATGAAACAACTCTTGTGATATTGTCCGAACCAGTATGCTTTTCAGTAATGAGACCATAGAGCCATCTTGCCGGAGGCAAATCATCCTCCATCACCAATGCCACGTCACCCACGTTTGGTTCTGCAGTTTGATGAGACCATTTGTTCCTTTGATGGAACTGAACAAGATATTCACGGGACCATTTACGCCAAAAATCTTGGACCATACGTTGAGTCAAATGCCACCTCTTTAAACTGCTAATATTTGACGTTTCATAATTGAATTCCGGAACGAGCAGCAAAGGCTCACCTATTAAAAAGTGTCCCGGTGTCAGAGGACATGGGTCTTCCGCATTACTACCTATCGTCGATATTGGCCTGGAATTCAGACAGGCTTCAATTTGAGCTAAAACTGTCGTTAACTCTTCAAAAGTGAGTGTGCTGTTGCCTATCACTCGTTTGAGGTGGTGTTTGCTGGACTTTACTCCAGCCTCCCAAAGCCCTCCAAAGTTAGGCGAATGGGGTGGAATAAAATGCCAACTTGTACCATTGGTTGCTAACCACTCAGCAATTTCCGGTGCTATACCAGACCTTTCGTGGGTGAGCAATGCTCTTAACTCCCGGTTGGCTCCTACAAAGGTAGTGCCGTTGTCGCTCCACATCTCACCACAATGTCCCCTTCTCGCTGTAAAGCGTTTGAAGGCGGCTAAAAAGGCTTGCGATGTCATGTCACTTACGACTTCTAAATGCAAGGCCCGAGTTGCCATGCAAACAAATAAACAAATGTAGCCTTTGGTAGAGTGATAACCGCGACCCTTTATGGGTCTGATGCTAATAGGACCGGCATAGTCCACGCCACTTTTAAAGAAAGGTCGGTTAGCATTAACTCTAGCAGTTGGCAACTGACCCATTAAAGGTGCTACAGGTTTAGCGGAATGACGGAGGCAAGTCACACACTTGTGTACATATTGTCTTATGACACTCTTCGCACTGATGATCCAGTATTTGGATCTTAAATAATTAAGAACTAATTGAGGTCCACCATGCAACGTACGTTCGTGAGCATCAGCTATCAAAAGGTGTGTCAAGTGGGACTTGTGTGGGATGATTATAGGATGTTTCATGTCTTCATGAATGTTTGCTCTATTTAATCTTCCACCAACTCTCAAAATATCTTCCTGATCTAGGTAAGGATTGAGTGAGGTAAGTACCCCTTTTTTATCTATTTTTGCTTTTATTTTTAAACTATCTATTTCTTCCTTAAAGTGTTCCTTTTGACATAATTTAATGCATGTAAGTAATGCTTGATAAATTTCCGAAAAGTTTAAATAAATTGTAGAAGATTCTTCATCTCTTGATTTAAAAAATCTTCTACAATATGCAATGACTCTAGTTAGCTTTCTAAGAGATGAATATTTGACCATTATATTATTTTCTTTTTGTTCTTTCACTACAGTATTACAGACAATATCTAACATCTTTCTTTCTTCTAGATTAGTTTTCTTAAATTCCTTTTTGCTATAATCTATAGTTTTATTTTTTAGCCAACTAGGTCCCTGCACCCACAATTCAAGCTCTGCATATTCGGAAGGGTTTACTCCTCGCGACGCACAATCTGCAGGATTTTCCTTAGACTGAACGTGCGACCATTGATAACTGTCCATGAAGGTTAGTATTTCAGAAAATCTATTTCCGTCAAATGTCTTCCATCGATTTGGGTGGGTACTCAACCAAGCGAGTACCACTGAAGAGTCGGTCCAGGCATGTACATTTTCTTTCGCAATTTCTAAGGTGTCTGAGATTTCACAAAGAAGTTTTGAGAGAAGTACAGCACCACATAATTCCAAACGAGGTATGGAAACCTGTTTGACAGGGGCCACCTTAGTTTTGGATGCTACTAGACTGTTATGAACATGACCGTTGGAATCGACAGATCGAATATAGACAACAGCCGCGTAGGCGTTGTTAGATGCATCGCAAAATCCTTGCAGTTCTCGAAGGGTATCGTGTCGATTTGTGTGAATCCATCGAGGTAATTGAAAATTACTGAGGTTGTGAAGGTTGTTTCTATAATGAAGCCAATCTTTCAAAAGGTGATCTGGAAGTTCATCGTCCCAATCGATGCCTGCAAGCCATAGACGTTGGATGAATATCTTACCTGTTATAATAACTGGAGCAAGCCAACCAAGAGGATCGAACAAACGGGCAATGTCAGAAATCACCTTTCGTTTGGTCACTGGAGCTTCAAGTGAAGGAAGATGGACAGTGTATTTAAAATGATCAGTATCTCTATCCCAGGTTAAGCCCAAAATTTTCATAATTGTATCTATTTTAAATTCCAAGTTTTCATTTGATGAACCATCTTTGATTTTATTAAATAACTCTTCACTATTACTGGACCATTTCTGAAGCTGGAAACCTCCACGACTTAACAACTCATTCATCTGCTGATAAATTTGCTCACCTTCATCAACAGACTCACAACCAGACAAGAAATCATCGACGTAAAAATCCTTAAGAACACGATCTAATACTAAAGGAAAGCAGGTTCCTTCATCACGAGCAACTTGCTGTAAAGAACGTACTGCCAGGTAAGGAGCAGAGGATGTACCAAAAGTGACACGCAACAACCGCAAATGTTGCAACTCCGAATCAGGGTTGTCGCGCCACAAAATGCGCTGAAAATCAATATCCTCTTCGTTTACCTTTATCTGGCGGTACATCTTCACAATGTCAGCTACTATACTTATGGGGTGGCGGCGCCACCGCATAATAATCTGACGCAAATCTGATTGTAATCTCGGGCCAACCATTAAATCATCATTCAACGAAACTCCATTGCATCCTGAACAAGAAGCGTCGAAGACGACCCGAACCTTAGTAGTACTTCTATCATCGCGTACTACAGCATGATGCGGCAAATAAACAGCATCTTTTCCTAAATCCTCCTGAGGAACAAATTCAGCATGCCCTAACTGAATGTACTCGTTGATAACAGCAGTATATTGCATTTTAAAGTCAGGATTGTTTATCAATCTTTTCTCCAGCATGTGAAACCGTTTACGAGCGATGGCTTCTGATCCACCAAACTTACTACTAGGTTGATCAGACTTAAAAGGCAATTTGACAATATATCGCCCTGTTTCATCTCTTTTGGTTGTGTTAGAGAAAAAGTATTCACATTTCTGCTCTTCTTCTGTCAACATAGCCTTATGCGTTGACGGCTCTGACTCTAACTCCCAAAATTTCTTCAGTAGAGTGTTTATATCTGACTTTACTATAGCGTTATAACAAACTGGTCTAGAGATTGACGATGTGTGGATTTCACCAGACAGAATCCATCCTAGTTTAGTCTTTTGAGCGACTGGAGTTCCAGGTGGACCCTTGACTAGACCATCCAATAAAACTTCTCCGACCACACGCGTACTCAACAGCAAATCAATTTTCCCAGGCATATCAAAGGAAGGATCTGCTAATTCTAAAGATGAAAATAAAGGCAATACCTGAAAGATTTTTCTCTCAGGAAGATGTGATGTGAGTTTATTCAATACAAAAGCATCGACATATAAAACAAATGTGGGATCTAGGCGTGACTGCAATTTGAATCAAACTATCCACTTAGAGGGCATTGTATTTCCCTCATCATCGCCTAGCCGAAGTATGTCGGTGTGAGCAGGTGTTTTCTTCAATCCAAGCAACTGTACTGCAGCCTCTGTAATAAAAGAGACTTGAGAGCCCTGATCCATCAGAGCTCTTAAAACAAGAGCAGTCCCAGTTCTTGACTCAACATTGACCAAAGCTGTGGCTAACAGACCTTGGTTGTGAACATCTGCAAAACAACAAATGGGTTTGGTAATCTCGCTTTGGTGGGAAGAAGTAGCTGCGTTAGCAGCCGCAACATTCCTGTCTGCTGAACCTGAGTTATCAACATTTTCAGCAGAATTGGCAGTTGTTTTTGGGTGAAGTAGTGTGTGGTGCTTCTTTTTGCACAGGTGACATCTGATAGACTGACGGCAAGAATATACAGAATGGTTGGTTCCAAGACAGTTATAACAAAGCTTAGTGACTCGGGCAAATTCACGACGTTCGTCACAGTCTTTCCTTGAAAATTCTTTGCAGTGACACAATTTATGATCTCCAGAACATAATACACAAATTGGAGTAGCGACATGAAAAGATTTGGCATGACTTTCACGAGCACTATTCTGTTTGTTAGCTTTAGGATCTAAATACTCTAAGGCTCTAAACCTAGATTCCATAAAAGTTTTAAACTCTTCAAACGTAGGTAAATCCTCATTAGGATTAGAACTAATTCTTAATTCCCACAATTTGCGAGACTCGGTATCTAACTTTTCGGAACTTAAGTATACAACAATTGCATCCCAGGAGCTAACATCGATACCTAGACTGCGTAAACCGTGCAAACAATCAACAGTCGTGTCTAACAGCGTTTTAACGTTTGTTGATGATTCTTTAGTAATCGACGATTGATGGACAAGCCGTTTGAGCATACAGTTAGCTAAAAACCTTTTATTGTCAAATCGTTTGTTTAGAATCGACCAACACTCATCATAATTAGACGCAGTCACAGGGATATGTCGAAGCAACTGTTCTGCTTCGCCTGTGAGGTGACTCTTTAAATAGTGAAGTTTTTGAACGTCATCCAGTGCATCATTTTTATGGATCAGTGACGTAAATAAATCACGGAAGGTAACCCATTCGGAATAGAGACCCGAGAACTTAGGCAAACAAATTTGTGGCAATTTTACATTTGAACTATTTTGATTAGAATGTTTATTACTACTGAGATTAGCACTTTCGCACGGACTAAGTTGAAGTAAGTGCTCTTTTAATTCAGACTTATAGTTTATGTACAAATCTTCAGTTAAATCGTAAACTTCTAATGTAAAATAAACGTTCTTAACTAAGTCTTCGTCAGTTGCTTTCTCTACAATGCGCCTATGAGTTTCGACAAATTGTTGCCACTGTGACTCTAATGACTCTAGTCGTGTTTCTATGTAACTCTGTGTGATACGATCTTTAGGCGATTTTTTAAAATTAATTCTACCTTTTTCTATTATTGTTTTATTATTGAACTGTAGTTTACGTAAAGATTCCATTGTGTAATAAGCTATAAACCTTTTAATCATTCAATAACTAACTCAGTAATTAAATGCAACCGGTAATAATTTAACACAAATAAACATTACAATTCAATGAAAAAAAACTGAAAAAATTACAAGTGTTTGAAAACCTTTTAAACTTAGAAAAAATCGGACATAGGTTCCCCGTCACAGCACTTTTTTCGTAATTATTCTAAGTCTAAAACTAATGCTAAAATTCTACAAGTCCCAAACACTTCTTAATTAAATTTCACTTCACTGAGAAAATTACAAGTCTAGACTAAAAACTCTTTGTGAAAAATCGTAACTCACAGTTCTGCTTTAACCAAACCTCTCCAATTACGTCACTGATGACGTCGCTGCAAATGTGACGTCACCGTCCTTGACATTATGCTCGATGCTGAGATGTTACATCTGAGGCCCACACCGAAGTCTGCACGACACTGGTGGTGCCCGTTTACGTCGAAGCACGTCCACCGCTGATCACCACATCCGTGATGAACTAGGCACCTGGCACTTCAGGGTAATCGACCCTGTTTTCCGTGCCACACACTCAAAAAAAACAAAATATCCGACTCGAAAAGAACCATAAATGTTAGTCGGCCCGACAACTGCCCAATAAACCAAAATAAAACAATGTTTCAAGCGAGTAATATGTATACCGGGTCGTCGCGACGTCCCCGCAAGGGGACGTGGCGAGCGGGGTCGGGGCATCGCCCCTCGCCCGCGGGAGCCATACAGTGGCCCATTAATATGGGCCCCTCAATTTTGTGCGCCTCGGACGGCGTCGTAGAAATTGACGCATCTTGCGAGCAAGATGCGTCTGTGTGTTTGGTTGCTCTGAATATTATTGTAGGCGCGCCACGGCGCTAACTCCTGTAGCGCCGCTTTCTTCACGACATCCCGGCGGTCAATCCCCGCCAGGTGAGACCCCCAGGTAACTGGGGCCCAGCGAAGACGACCAGCGACGAGGATGCCGACTCGACACACCTACATGTTAATATGTAGTCTACCTCTCGCCCCGTTCACAGATCGAGCCGTTTGCGGATTGAGAGGCAGGCAGTCTCGTATGTATGAGCGGCTAGTGTTGTAGAGTAACACCGCTCAGTGTATTACGTGCGTCGCGGCCCGCGTCGCGCCCGCTCGTGTTGTGTATAGATGCATGTATAGATATGGTTGTCTGTATGCAGTTGCGCGACATGCCTATATTAACTTAGAACACGCCGCACAACAGATGTATGTGTACATCTGTAGAGTCTTATTATATCGAGTAAGCTGCGTGTAACCTGGGTGCTGCTTACTCGAGGCGTCATATCCGGTGCGATGGGGTCAAGGGTCCGCTACCAGGTCGCGGGGCAGGGGTCTCGCGTCAGGCGGCCGCGCGTGCAAGGGCGCTATCTGCCTGACATGGGGCCAGGCAGAAGCGTCGGCACGCGCGAACATGGCCTTCGCGAGTCGCCGCACAAACTCATCCAGGCTCTCGATTCCGAGATCCCGCTGGATGACGTCATTCCTCACGAAGTGAGGAGCGTCAACAATGGTCCGCAGCGCAATATGCTGTTGCGCGCGGAGCAGCTTTCGGCTCAACTCACTCGTGAGGGCGAACCAAGCGGGGGCGGCGTACGTCAAGACTGGGCGGATGTACATCTTGTACACGCTCAGCTTGACGCGCGCCGGGATGCTGGAAGAGAGCACTGGGTAAAGGAGGTTGCGGGCGACCTTCCCCTGCGCGACGACCCTGCGGACATGAGGCCCCATCGTGAGGCGGCGGTCGATGGTCACACCCAGGTACTTAGCCCGGGGCGACCAATCGACTGCTGCTCCATGTAGTGTCAGGGGTGGTGGGAGGGGCGCGCACCCGGTGATGAGTGCCTGCGTCTTACCCACGTTAACCGAGAGCCGCCATTTAGACAGCCATGCGGGGAGCGCATCGAGGACGCGCTGCATCTTGGACGCCGCGTACTTCGCGTTTAGCGATTTAGTGATGTACGCGGCGTCGTCAGCATACAGCGCTAGCAGCGCGTCTGCAGTGGTGGGGATGTCGTCGGTGTAACGTGAGTAGCACGCAGGCGAAATGCAGCTACCCTGAGGTACTCCGGCGAGCACCGGGCGGGCGCTAGACAGCGCGCCGTCGACCACCACCCTGACGGTCCTGTGGGAGAGAAAGCTAGACACCACCCTTACTACGCGACGGGGCGCGTCCGAGGTGGCGAGTTTGAATAAAAGGCCCTCGTGCCACACACGGTCGAAGGCCTTCTCCATGTCGAGGAATACTGCCACCGAGTACTCCTTCTTATCCAGCGCTGCTGTCATATGGTGCAGTACCCTCGACAGCTGGAGCGTCGTGCTGTGCTCCGACCGGAACCCGAACTGCTCAGGTCGCGGCGTGATGTGTGGTGTGAGGTGTCGCAGCAGGAGCACCTCGAACACCTTGGAGATGGACGGCAGCAGGGTGATTGGCCGATAGCTCTCCGGCTTCAGGATATTCTTCCCCGCCTTGGGCAGCATTATGACGCGCCCCTCCTTCCAGGCCGCAGGAAAGGTCCCGGTGCGCAGTATCGCCGTGAACAGGCGCGCCAGTGCCGCTACTGTACGGAACGGCAGGTGGCGCAGCAGCGAGTAATATGTATACCGGGTCGTCGCGACGTCCCCGCAAGGGGACGTGGCGAGCGGGGTCGGGGCATCGCCCCTCGCCCGCGGGAGCCATACGGTGACCCATTAATATGGGCCCCTCAATTGGTAGCGCCTCGGACGGCGTCGTAGCATTCGACGTATCTTGCGAGCAAGATACGTCTGTGTGTTTGGTTGCTATGAATATTATTGTAGGCGCGCCACGGCGCTAACTCCTGTAGCGCCGCTTTCTTCACGACATCCCGGCGGTCAATCCCCGCCAGGTGAGACCCCCAGTTACCTGGGGGAGGCCCAGCGAAGACGACCAGCGACGAGGATGCCGACTCGACACACCTACATGTTAATATGTAGTCTACCTCTCGCCCCGTTCACAGATCGAGCCGTTTGCGGATTGAGAGGCAGGCAGTCTCGTATGTATGAGCGGCTAGTGTTGTAGAGTAACACCGCTCAGTGTATTACGTGCGTCGCGGCCCGCGTCGCGCCCGCTCGTGTTGTGTATAGATGCATGTATAGATATGGTTGTCTGTATGCAGTTGCGCGACATGCCTATATTAACTTAGAACACGCCGCACAACAGATGTATGTGTACATCTGTAGAGTCTTATTATATCGAGTAAGCTGCGTGTAACCTGGATGCTGCTTACTCGAGGCGTCAAATCCGGTGCGATGGGGTCAAGGGTCCGCTACCAGGTCGCGGGGCAGGGGTCTCGCGTCAGGCGGCCGCGCGTGCAAGGGCGCTATCTGCCTGACATGGGGCCAGGCAGAAGCGTCGGCACGCGCGAACATGGCCTTCGCGAGTCGCCGCACAAACTCATCCAGGCTCTCGATTCCGAGATCCCGCTGGATGACATCATTCCTCACGAGATGAGGAGCGTCAATAATGGTCCGCAGCGCGAGATGTTGCTGCGCGCGGAGCAGCTTTCGGCTCAACTCACTCGTGAGGGCGAACCAAGCGGGGGCGGCGTACGTCAAGACTGGGCGTATGTACATCTTGTACACGCTCAGCTTGACGCGCGCCGGGATGCTGGAAGAGAGCACTGGGTAAAGGAGGCTGCGGGCGACCCTCCCCTGCGCGACGACCTTACGGACATGAGGCCCCATCGTGAGGCGGCGGTCGATGGTCACACCCAGGTACTTAGCCCGGGGCGACCAATCGACTGACGCTCCTTGTAGCGTCAAGGGTGGTGGGAGGGGCGCGCACCCGGTAATGAGCGCCTGCGTCTTACCCACGTTAACCGAAAGCCGCCATTTCGACAGCCATGCGGGGAGCGCGTCGAGGGCGCGCTGCATCTTGGACGCCGCGTACTTCGCGTTAAGCGATTTAGTAATGTACGCGGCGTCGTCTGCATACAACGCAAGCAGCGCGTCTTCAGTGGTGGGGATGTCGTCGGTGTAACGTGAGTAGCACGCAGGCGAAATGCAGCTACCCTGGGGTACGCCGGCGAGCACCGGGCGGGCGCTAGATAGCGCACCGTCGACCACCACCCTGACGGTCCTGTGGGAGAGAAAACTAGACACCACCTTTACTACGCGACGGGGCGCGTCCGAGGTGGCGAGCTTGTATAAAAGGCCCTCGTGCCACACACGGTCGAAGGCCTTCTCCATGTCGAGGAATACTGCCACCGAGTATTCCTTCTTATCTAACGCAGCGGTCATGTGGTGCAGTACCCTCGACAGCTGGAGCGTCGTGCTGTGCTCCGACCGGAACCCAAACTGCTCGGGTCGCGGCACGATGTGTGGTGTGAGGTGTCGCAGCAGGAGCACCTCGAACACCTTGGAGATGGATGGCAGCAAGGTGATTGGCCGATAGCTCTCCGGCTTCAGTATGTTCTTCCCCGCCTTGGGCAGCATAATGACGCGCCCCTCCTTCCAGGCCGCGGGAAAGGTCCCGGTGCGCAGTATCGCCGTGAACAGGCGCGCCAGTGCCGCTACTGTACGGAACGGCAGGTGGCGCAGCACTGTATTGGTGATACCGTCAGCACCGGGGGCCTTCTTGGGCTTGGTCCGCAGGATGGCGCGTCTCACTGCCCCAGGCGAGAAGAAAATGGGGTCTTCTTCGGGAGCTATCGGCGTCGCGAAGTAGCCTCCAAGGTGTTGCTCGACTGCTGCGACATGGTCGTGGTCGGTCGCAGGATTCGGTCGGAACTGACGCTCCAGGTGACTGGCGAAGACCTCCGCCCGGTCCTCCGATGCGTATTTGAGCGCCCCGTCGCTATTCAGTAGAGGGCGCGGCGGGACTGGGGTACTCGTTAGTTGGCGGCAGAGCGCGTGTACCGACGGCCAGCTGTCCGTCGTCGCGTCTATTCTTTCCTCCCAGCCCGCGGCGGTGTGGGCCACTAGCTCGGCCTTCACCTTCTCCGCGAGACGGTTAAGTCTTGTCTTAAGACTCGGGCATCTAAGCTGTTGCCACTGCTTGCGTAGGCGCCTCTTCTCGGCGATCAATCTTGTAATATGTGCCGGCAGGGGCGGCAGTTGCCCTCTCCCCTGCGGCACTGAAGTTGTCGCCGCTTGTAAGGCGCTTTGGATGCAAGCAGTGACGTCACCCGCTGTCTGGTCCACGTCCGCGGAGGTGACGATGGGCCGAGTTGGCGTGGTGGTGTCTAGCATCTCTCCGAAGGTAGTCCAATCGGTACGTCGACGTGGCGCTAGAGGCTTCAGTCGGGTCGGCACACCCGATAGGACGACGAGTACGGGTTGGTGGTCGGACCGCAACTCGTCGTCAATCACTTGTTGGGTGATCTGGCGGTGTAGCCCTCGGTGGACTACGACGTCCAGCACATCTGGCATCCGCCCTGGGTCGTCCGGGTAATGGGTGGGCGTCTCCGGGCCGGACACCGCATACCCGAAGGCTTCCGCGTCCGCGAAGAGCCGTCTCCCCCCGTTGTTAATGTTTGTAGAGTTCCACGCCGGGTGCTTACAATTTAAGTCGCCGGCGAGGAGGACCGCGTTCCCGTTACGCGTGCTAAGTAGGGCCCGCATCTCGACCATGTCCATGGGAGACGCGGGCGGCTTGTAGCACGCGTAGATGTTTATGTCCTCGCCGGCAACATGCAGTTGCACACCCAGCGCGTAGAACGTGCTGAGGTTCGGCGGGGGGAGCTCCTGATGGACGACTCTCCGCCTCACAAGTACCGCCAGACCACGGTAGCGGGCGTTCTGTGCCGACCTTTCGTCCTTCCGGTACAGGTAATATCCTGGGACCCTGACCCTATCTTCGGGTCCCAGGAGCGTCTCGTTGATGAGCGCCACGTCGACGTCCTGTTCCCGAAGGAGGTGGCGGAGGAGGGCGACCTTTTCCCTTAGGCCGCGGGCATTCCAATGTATGATCCGCAACGGCCTAGCCATCACAGAGAGCGAGCAGAGTGGCCAGGCCGTCGAAGACCACTGCCTCTATGTCTCGGCCCTGCCTCAAAGCCCTGATGAGATCCATCAGGAGCTTTATTGCGCAGGTTGTGAATTCTTTGTTTTGTTTGGCCGTTCTCTGTTTATTTGCCGATACATTTGGCAAAGTATCGGCAGATGCGGCGACTAGAGCGCCGCCACTCGTCAGTGCAGGGAAGTTTTCCTGCACTATGATTGGCCGCGGCGTCTTCATGACTTTCGCCGCGGCGGTGGCGGCGCCATGCGGTTTTTGGGCGAACCTTTCTAATCCAGCATTCTGCCGCAGCGATTGCTTGGCGCTAGTGGTAGGTTCGCCCATTCGCTTCATGTCGGTTCCCTTGTGCACAACCTGCGCTGCCGTGGAGGCAGGGGCGGCCGTGGGGGGGTCGTCTTTTGCGCCCGGGGGGGAGTTCCTCTTTCTCCCTTTCCCCCCGCGCTTCTTCTTCCTCCGCCCAGAGGAGGGGGCTTGCGTCCTGGTGGTGGGCTCATTCGCCGCCGCCATCAACGTCGCGCCGTCAGTCTGGACGACTGTTGCCATCTGGGCTTGTGGCCCAGTTGTTTGGGCCCGTCTTGTGGCCGTGATGGCGACGGTCCCCGCTCGCTTATTCCGTATCTCACGCTCGAATACGGGGCATTTGGTGTTATTTGCGGGATGCGGGCCACCGCAATTTGCGCAGGTGGCCGGCTCTTCCCGCGGTCGCGGACAGTCACGGGCCGCGTGCTCCGCCCCGCATCGTACACAAGCGAGCGGGCGGTGACACTGGTGCGAACTATGACGGAATCGCTGGCACCGGTGGCACTGTGCGGGCCCACGCTTCCCACGCCAAGCCTCTATTTTGACACCACGCATGTTCATGAACACGGTGGTGCCATATACCTCCCTAACGTCCGGGGTCTTCTTAAGAATAGCGTGGAACACGCCGCCGGGTCGTCCAAGTGCGCCCTTTATGTGACGCACATACTCCGGCTGGTGCCCCATCTCCCGGAGTTCCTCCTCGATCTCCTTCGGGTCCGTATCCGCCGGTAGGCCCCTGATGGCGATCTTTAGGTTCTTCTCCGCTGGCAATGAGTAAGCAAACCAGCTTACGCCGCTACTCTTTTCCAGGCCGGTCAAGTAGCGCTGGACCAACCGATACTCATCCTCGGTCTCCGGGGTGAACCTCACCCCGGTCCCGTAGGGACGAGCATTCGGGGGCCGGCCCAGCTTTTCCCGGATGGCCCGGAAGTGCGCGGCCCAATTTGGTAGCGTCTCCACTACCAGCGGGGGAAATCTCAATTTCTTCTTTTTCCCCGGCGCCGAAGCGCCCGGGGGGGCATCAGGGGGGGGGGTAGTTGTCCTACCGGTCGGGGGTATGTTCCGGGTACTTACCTCTGTGGGCGACACAGAGGGTGTCGGCGACATCGGCGGTGTACGCCGGCGGACCGCGTCCGAGAAGGAGGGCGATTGCGGCGCGTCCCGACCCCGCGGCGCGCTTTCGCGCTGTGGCCGCGGCGGGTCAAGGCAGTACCGCTTCGCCTCCTCCGACGCGGTCTCGCCGGAGCTTCTCCTGCGTCTCTGGGGCCTGGGCTCGAGTTGATACTCGAAGTCGAGCCCCAGAGACAATGTTGATGTGGATAAGGCAGCTCCTCCCACGATGGGCCGCTGTCCGGATCGCGATGTCATGTCCGGGGACATGTCTCCGCGACCGGAGGCGGCCGAGCCCGCAGACGCCAGCGACATGCTCGACCCCGCACGTGAGGAGCATGCCGACAACATCGCGGGCGAGTCGTAAGCCGAGGATCGGGGTGGCGCTGGCGATTCAGGCGCCTTTGTGCTGAATTGTGCCGGCCGTACTAGCGGCCCGGCACCGGTTGCCCGTTCACGCTCAGCCGTTGCCGGTCCCGCCAGCGAGAGGCGGGGGCCAGGGGCGGCGGCGCGAGGAGCAGCTTGGGGTTGCGTAGGCGACACGAACCTCGGAGGCGGAGCGGAGGTTCGCGTCGGTGGAGCTCGGGCCCGCTCCGCTGTTACTGGTGTACGCGGGGGGGGCAACGAGGGGAAATCTTGTTTAGACGCGCCGGGGCGCGTGGTGGGCAATCGTTGCTGTCCGGGCGCGGTGGCGCGCGCGGACGGCGTCGGGGCACGCGCATGTAGTGCGCGGCTAGTGGTTGCGGCCGGTCCCGGAGCCTGTATTGGCACCGGACGGAACGCGGCTGGGCGGACAGGTACAGCGTGCACCCGGCTCGTCGACGGCGTGGGCGCAACGCGCGCAGGCGCCGATGACGTCGATGGGCCAGTCGCGACGACGGCACTCACCTCCCTCTTGGTGGAAGCTGCTGCTGACTTCTTCTTCTCCTCCTTCTTGGTTAAAATCTTCGGGGGGCCGGCCGACGGCGCACCGGACGACACGTCGCCTATATTGGGCAACGATATCGCCCGGTCCAACGTCGGGCGTGCCTCTTCCTGATTCCCGGCATCGCGGCCTAACGAGCCGCGCTTGCCGGGCTTCGGCATGATGACGGGGTTGATTGGCCTCCGCGACCGCAACGGCGAACTCGCCGGGCAGCACGGGGCTGCTCTCTCTGTGTGCGCACAGGGACCCGACGGTGTCCTGCACGTACACAGAGAAAGTAGAGTTAAAACTGTAGCGATCCGCGCGGAATCCGGACTTTACTGACGACTGTATGGACGCTAGTAGGTCCGGTGACCAAGTGGCAAATCCGAGTAATATGTATTAATAAAACGATTCACTACAACACCTTTGTGGAAAATCATAATAGCGTGATTTAGACAATGGTACAACGCCATCTATCGAGCCTTGAGGAAGCTTTCACTCAAACAGGGATTGTAAGTTAAGGTTCTTAGAGATATCATTGACACAATTGCCACGGATATCGGATTCGTGGAATGAATTTTTTAATCTTGCGCAAAACGGCTTTACGGTGTCTCACTGGCTATCATCAAATTCTAGCACTTTAAATATAGACAAAACCAAATACATTGTATTCTCAATTCACAATACAATGGAAGTTGCTAACCTTACCAGTTATAATATCTCTGCACATACTTAAATGTAACTTTCCTCCAGCTCCAAACTGTAATTGTCCCGATATTCATTCCACCAAATGTCTTAAATATCTTGGAATCGAAATTGATGCTAATTTAACTTTTGAAGACCACATCCAATCTTTATCTAAAAGGATACGAAGCTCACCCACACTTTTACAGAGCTTCGTAATTTAGCAGAGAAACAGATGATAAGGTTGGTTTATGAAGCTTTGGTGCACTATCAATCGCTAGTTATTGCATAACAACATGAGGGGAGAATGCAAAACTAAAATGATAACAGTTGAAAGAGCCCAAAGGATGATACTAAAAGTGAGCTTATCCACATCTCGTCTTTTACCCACCTCAAAACTTTATGAGCGGGCTCAAGTGCTAACTGTACGCCAGCTGTACATAATGCTATAACTGTACTCCTTCAACACGCGGACTTAGTGGAATGGTTACATGACTATTCCACTAAGGAGTTTACAGGTTATATATACGCATAAAACCATAGCAACTGGTAAAAAGATGATATTGAGTGAATTATTGAATGAAATATGTCAAAGCCGAATATTGTTATTTAATTTAGATTGATTGGATTACATAATAGGAAAAAAGTATACCTATAGATATTATTTGCTCATGAAGTCCACATTTCTAAATCGTTGATCATTCATTCATTTAGAATCTAAATGAATGATCAACAATTTAGAAATGTGGACTAAGTGGCTAAGGGTACATAGCTCTGGCTCTGGTAACATCGGAAAACTCACACTTATTTGTACTCCCGCTCATAAAATACACACAAAGAACTATCTATAACTACTGTACCCTAATTGCGTAACTTATTTTCGTAAACGATTACGTCTAATTTGTTTCATTTTGACAGTTCAACAACATTTATTGCGTTACTTACGTTGTTGAGCTGATTTTGTCCCAACTTATGCAGCAATGGATTGGCAATCTGTTTCAAATCGAAACAAATTGGGATTCTGTTGTATTACGCAATTAGGGTACTGGTAATCTTAAATTTTAAAGCAAAACATCGATAAAATAAAAATTCTCCCGTGCGAAGGCCCCCCCCCCCCCTAGTATCGTCGAGCAATGTAGGAACGCTTTAAAATGGGCAACTAGCTTCATCTTTCTGACTGACCGACACCTTGACAATACAAAAGTGCCTATATTTAGTTTAATTGAAATAATGAGTTCTAGTTTGATAATATTGCCTAATGTTGCTAGTTAATGAATCGTAATTTTAATAGTGCCTAAAACTAATAGATGGCATTATTAAAATTACGATTAATTTTACTTGATAAGTACATTATGTCTACACATTGCAAATTTTAATAAACAATATTCAACTTTAACTTTAATTATATTTATGTACGTACATGACGAAATAATCGTTACAATTGGTGATAGAAACCGCCTAAATTTATACATGAAAAAGTACAAAACTGAAGAAATAAACATGGTTTTGTTTGCGCCCCGACTTTTAAAGTGATAAGATAGACAAAAAAAATAGTATTAAGAAAATAAAATTGATTAATTACTCTTATCATAAAAATTCCAAATTATTGGAATTATAAACTTGTATGACCTATGATCTATATAAAACAAGCAGTAAAATAAAAAAGAATTTTAAAAAAATACATAGATAAAATAAATATGTGTTATAATTTTACATTTTAAACACCTAGGTTATTAAGGAATATAGAGAATACAATACGAGATTTAATTAGATCTAAATTCTGTATCCTAAAACCAGAACAATAAAGTGTATATTTGAAAACACCTTGAATATGAGTCAGAATTGCCTAGGGACTGCAACTGAGTCAGAATTGCCTAGAGACCTCTCAATTTCATTAAAATTGTAATTTTTTTAGTATATATTAATTATTTATCAATATTTTAACACAGTTTTGTAATTGTACGTCATTCTGTATTGCAATCTGTTAACAAAGCATTCAGGCACCTACTAACAGCTATCTTCATACAATGTAAATCGTAGTAGTTTTAGAGTGCTTTCAATTTTAGAAATATTGCAGCGTTACTTAGCGGCTCCACGGCTCAATCGACGCTGTAAAACTCTGATGAATTTCATTGATGCAAATTCATTTAAATATATTTCTCCTATTAAAATAGATATTTGAAAATAATGACACCTATTTCTGATGCTGACTGTACCTTCAAATCAAAACACATAACGGCTTCTTCAGACAGGCGCGACGCGACTCCGGTAGAACTATTTCCATGAAGTTTACATTGAAAAAGTTTCACCAGAATCGTGTCGCACCTGTCTGCGGGAACCTAAATACGTTTGAGCGCAAAAAAATGTTTAATTCATCATGGAACATTTAGCATAACTTTTTGTTATATTTTTACGATATTATGTTGCCTCTTCCAAAGATTCGTTGAAATATATTTTATTTTCACGCTGCAACAATTCCCACAATAGAAAGCGCCCTAAGCAGAAACTACAGTGATTATCATGGTGAACGTTTGGCACTTGATATCACCCAGTAACTACTGCTTATCATAACATAACATAACATAACATCACGCCTTGTTTTCCCGAAGGGTTGGGCAGAGGTGTCCCTGTAGCAGGTTCACCCACATTTCGCCAGTTATGTTTTTTAAGTCCCATGTAATAGGGGTGAGCCTATTGCCATCAACCGGGCACAAATCCAGACTCCAGGCTGCTACTGAGAAATTTCAGATAGAAAAACCCAATACCACTTTGCCCGACCTGGGAAACGAACCCAGGACCTCATGCTCAGCAGTAGCGCTTGCGACCACTAGACCAACGAGGCCGTCTGCTTATCATCTTATATTATTTATTTTTCATTTATTATTGTTTCTATTTTTTTTACAAACAATGTTATAAAAAAAATCTTAACTTAAAACAATGCCCCGCAAAACCATTTTCACGGTTTGTCTGTGGGAACATGGTGGGAACAGAAGAAATAAAATTACAAATATGGTTTACTAGTGCGGACACTTAATTTCCACTTATTGCACATCTGTAGTAACAGACAATAATAAGTATCTTATCTTGAAAGTGAATAAAGAAAATATTTTTATTTACTTCAAATGACTTTTATCATAAAAATGACACAAAAAATAAACTGCCAAATTACTTATTTGCTCTCCCCCAACAATCTGCAAACCACTTGCCTAAGAACATCGCTTACAAACTCCTGAAAAAGAACCGCTTAAGTAACTTGGCAAATTTACCCATTTCCTGACTTCTTATATCAGTAGGCAGTTGGTGGAGAATGTATGGTACTCCTTTGTCAAGCGTTTGGTCGCCAAAATAATTCCTTATTCTAGGTACATTAAACCTGCTGATACCATCCCAGTTGCGTGGTTAAGGGTAATTATAGTATATTATATATATTAAGTGTGGCTATTATACACACGGCTACATATCAAGCTATCCATTTCCAGCATAAGCTGACCTCTCATTGAACGGAAATTCTACAAAATGCGAGATCAGCTTATACTGGAAATGTATAGTTTGATATGTAGCCGTGTGTACTATGTTTAAACTCTTGTCCACACTGATGCATACATTTTTCTATTTTTTTTTTTTTTTTTTTTTTGTAATTCAAATGTAGGTATAAGACACAAGTAGTAGATTTTTGAATAGTCTGAACAAGGCTTTAACAGTTAATTCTAACTGAACCCCGCACTAGTACCCAATATGTACAAAATTATTTCGTTCTATTATACGTAAACGTGTTAGGTGCAAATAACTCATATAACCGTGTTAAACAACAGCTAACCTCATATAATTTATAGTGTTAATTTTTTTTTTAAATACATACAGTAAAATAAATTTCATATATTTTAGGATTGGCAACCCTAAATATTACAAAGCAGTAAGAAATAGAATCTATCGCAACGCCAACTATCATCCAATGGAAAACGTTTATTTCCACCTCTTAATTACGTTTACAAACGTAATTCTTTTGCGGAAAATCGCATGCATTCTTACTTCTCCGTCCTAAATAAAGATTAGTTTGCTGAATGAAACAGACGGGCCAATGTACTTTTCATTTTAATAGGTCCCTAATCAATGCTCAATTGTACAACAGACCGTAAAAGTTGGCTTCATTGCTTGTCAAGCTTAGTTTCATTGTAATAAAGTTCAAAATGGTGACTGACAGAACAGTACTACCAATCACATGACTACAAAATTCAGTGCTACCAATAGCGTCACGGTTTAAGATATAATGAACGCACTGTACCTACAGATGTGAACTCTTCGTGACGTATAACTGACAAACTGTTTTAATCAATTTTATTTATATCTGTGTTTATACCTTTTGCAAGACTATCTACTAGTCTAATCTAACTACTTCTTACTAATCCTGTTTAGTCAAAGCGAATCCCGAGTAGCAGTACTATTACTCGGGATAAGTCATTCAAAATCTCATCAAAATTGACCTGTCTGTCTTATTTACCCACAAAACTTATTGACCCCTACTGAACCTCTACCAGATCTCACATTTGTCATTAGGATTCATTTTAGACCCTATAGGGCAGTGGAACTCTTCAGAAAACTCCCTCAAGTTGGCTATGGAACCTATGACTCGGTACTTCGCGACCGTGTGCACATCTTTTTCTATCTGCATTTTTGTGGATTCTTTTGTCATTGCTGAACACCATACCTGGAATACATAAAAAGCATTAAAATAGGAATATATTTATAGAATAGAATTTAAAAAAAGATTAAATTAATGTCATTCGTTCTTGCAAAAGTAGCACATTTTAGCACTATTAACGAAAAATTATTCAATGGGCTCGCTCCTTAATATGAGACTAGAATATTAGATCATCACCTGCCTAGCCTTTTCCCTACTATGTTGGGGTCGGCTTCCAGACTAACCGGATGAAGCTGAATATCAATATTTTACTTTCAAATCATTATTCTCAGAGTAATTTAATAATTATAAATAAATAACTTTAATTAAAAAAAAAAAACGGAAAAACAAAATATTAACAATTTTAATCAGTCTTTTTAGGCATTATGAGCACGATTTTACTAAGGTCTTCTAAAAATTTAGTTAATGCCTTTATTCATAGTCCTTTGTCAGTTTTGCGATAGCTTTTTCGTTGAGAATACTTAGTAGCATACGTAAAAGAGATACAATCACAATTATGTCGCAAGTTAAAAAAAGACAGACTTACTGTCCAGCCTGCCGCACTAGCTCTATTGTTTATTATAACTGGTTGTTGCCCACTCTGGTAATATTGTTGCAACCCTTCTCGCCCCCTCTTCCGGGGTATTCCTCGAAGCGCACCAACTTTGAAACGCACCAACGATAAAACAGAGAATAGCATGAAGGATTCGTAGTAAATTATACCGATAGAGGTTTTAAACCTCGGGGTTTAAAACCTCTGTCAGTATAATTTACTACGAATCCTTCATGCTTCATGCGCATCTTGTTATCGAGCAGAGGTCGGCCTCTGCTCGATAACGAGATGCCAGCAGTTGTTGCAGCTGAGCACGTAGCTTTTTATTCCCTGACTAATAATCATGATGAAACCTTCGATCCAGCCCGTCCCATCCTTGATGTCCTCCCTCCGGTTGACGCCCTAAGCCAAGGTTCGTACCCCATAGGGAGTGCCCTTAGCGAGCATTCACCTAGTTTTAATTAGCATAGTTGAATAACCCCTGGCTGGAGGTTTTAAGTGTAGTAGCTTAAGGCACCCACAGGAAAGCTCGGTTAAGTAGTCATGATTTCAAAGGTCAACTAAGAGATGCACAACCTAAAAAAAGACGTTTTAAAATTAAACTGTCCTAACTGTTTATTTATTAAAACTACCAGGAAAGCAGAAATAAACTAGAAGTAGTTGCGTTCAGTCAATACCAACCTTCTCGAGCCTACCAACTACTTTGTTACTGGTATGAACGACGACGGTCCCCAAATGGACGTAATATTAGATAAAATAAACACAATATTTTACTAACTTTATCTATCCATAACACAAAAATTTATAATCGGAAAAGTCGGTTATTACGGAAGTACCGGGACACAAAGGCCGATAATTACAATATAGCCGTTCAAATCCCGATAATTACATTATGGTCGGACCAAAACCCGATAATTCCATATTTGAAACTAAAATTGTGGAAAAATTATCAACACTAGATTTTTTTGATCTTACCTATTTCAAAGCCCTTGCTTGACGTTATATTAGTTTAACAAACAACATAATCATTCCTACGTAAATCATTCTTTTGTATTTCATCATTCCTCTGTAAAAATACGAAAAGTGGATCGGCTTCTGTTACGGAGCTCCTCAATTATCTAAAGATGTCACCATTCTTGCATCTACCTGCATTATATAATGATAAATTCCCAACATAAGATCCTTTCAATACCACACGGAACAGACTTAAAAAATAAATTATCCACATCCTCCTTAAACGCCAGATACCCAGCGAACTCAGTAGTGCCAGTTTAGCCATACGTACACAAAAATACACACACTGTCACACACATTTACAACAGATAAACGCCCGCACACACTATAAATATAAACAATTGTGTCACTCTCTGTATTTCATATTTTTCTTCATACTTCGTAAAAATATCGATATAGTGAATAAAAACAAATACTTTATATTCCTCTTTGTGTTTAATCGTTGGTGCACAACTTAGTAAGATCTTCTTTCTTCTTCGTTTTTTTCGCACCCCCGGCAGGCATCGGCCGTTACGGACCCCGTCAATTCTGCTGACATCTCTTTGAGGCGCGCGTGGAGCACAACGCGCCGTCGATCCGGGCCTGATAACGGACGGCGAGTTACCCATTGCACACCGTCCGCAAGCCCGCGCCTACGGTGGCAGGAAATCGGCCTGCGATTCCCGACACCCAGGGCATATCCTCCTGCGGCGGTTAGGGGCATGAGGGCGCAAAATTTGCCTCTCCCTCACGCGTTTCGCCTCCTCCTTTGCGAGCATTATCGCTTCGCAGAAGGAGGTGACAGCCTCCCATTTCCTTTCGCTCCATCCCTTCGTACCATAGCCTGAACCAGGGCCGCACGAGAGAGATCACCGCCGCCAATCGTCTCCACGAGGACACGGCGATGCTCCGCCCAAGCCTACCTGGTAGACCAGGTCAGCCACCAGGACCGGGCCAGCTGGATGGCCATGACCCTCTGGGACACGTTCAACCGGTGGGCTGGCCGCACCCGCCGTGAACGCGCCCACACCGACGCTCCGTAGAAGGCCATGGACCGCACGACCCCCGCGTAGAGCCTCCGGCAGGAGGCGTTTGGACCCCGTAGATTGGGCAGGAGCCGCTTCAAAGCAGCCCCGGCCTGCTCCAGTCTGGGAGCCAGACGTCGGAAATGCTCCACGAAGTTCCACCGGCTGTCGAGGACGAGTCCCAGATGCTTCATCGTCGACTCGACACTGATGTGAACCCCTCCCGCCATTACCTGGGAACCCGACGGTGGCGCATTTCGAGGACCATGAAAACCCATGGCCTCGGACTTGTGTAGGGCCACCTCGAGTCCCAACTGCCGGATCCTGTCGATGATTATCGCAACCCCGCGTGTATCTAGTGAAACCGGAGTGACTCCCTGATCGAACTCCAGGGCAGGGTGTTGAAGGCATTGGCGATGTCTAGAGCCACCGCCAAGACGACCCCACCCCGGGCCACAGCATCCCCCGTCGTGAGGGCCCGCACACGCATGATGGCGTCCACCATAGAGTGCTTCCTGGCAGGAAGCCAGGGCGCCCAGCGGACCAGCAGTCCAGCAGTCCTCATTAGGAAAATGAGGACCAGTTTCTCCGTCTTCCAACGAAGTGGGAACTGGCCCCTCTCCATGCATGCGTTTAGGAGCCCCATTAGTAGAGGCCCGAGAGCCCTCAAGGCCAGGACCCAGGCTTTTCCAGGTATGTCATCGGGTCCTGGGGCGGTATTTTTCGCATTCATCTTGCGTACCGCCACTCTCATTTCTATCTCGGTCACCTCCGGAGCATCGTCATCGTCGTCGACGGTGTGGTTCACATAGGGCACCGCAGTAGGCGGAGTCATGGGCGGGGGGGTATGTTCCCCTTTTGAAGGGAACTGAGCGCTCATTACGTTCCCCCACAAGAATTTCTGTCACTCTGGTACTTTCAAAACAACAAATGATTAACTTTCAAAACCTATACTTTTACCATTATTGAGCTATTAGTAAGTCGCTTTAGCACCTAGTTCTAGTTCATTTCTGCTTTCCTAGTAGTTTTAATAAATAAACAGTTAGAACAGTTGAATTTTATGACGTCTATCGATATCATAATTTATTACGAATCCTCATACTCTTCTCTGTTTCATCATGGGTTCGTTTCGAGGAATACTTTTGGTGTGTTTCATTTAGTGCGTTTCAAAGTTGGTGCGCTTCGAGGAATACCCAACTCGCCCAGCTGTGCTTCGAATTTAAAATAATTATTGTTTTCATAAATTGTAAAATAAATTTGTTGAGTATGATATTGATATAATATTATCAAATATATGATATATACATATTTGATAATATTGTAACATTTATGTTATGTTTTTGATAAATTTTATACAAACTGTAATTACCTCTATTAAAACTATGATTCGACATTGGACAAAATTTCAAACCAACTACTTTCGTCATAAGTATTTCAAACATTTAAGCACTTTTTATGTCAACCGTACAAGTTGAAAACAATATAAATAATATAAAAAAGAAATGTAATCATATTTATCGTATTCGGAGTCCTCCGGGACGGGCGCTTCGGGGATCGGAGTACTCAGGGAATAACCCAGACTTTTGGGTTTCTGACTACCCGTAACAACTGGCAAAGATCTACAAATGAAAGCCGGGACCAACGGTTTAACGTGCTTTGCGAGGTACGACCTTGGTATCTGTATGTTAACCTGAATTATCGGCCCATGCAGCCAGCTGCATGGGCAAGTAAGAGAAGTAAGAGTGTAAGTAATACCCACGAGGTCGTCTTACTTAGCCATGTGAGAAGGTACCTACTTAAATTAAAACTTTCGACTAACCTGAGCAAAAGAAATGTAGAACAACTGTCGATCATTGTACTTCAATCCCGGTAGAGTAAGATTCACTTAAGCAGTCTTGGCGTGGTCTAAATAAGCGTGGAACGACGCCTTCAAGCCTCCGTTGTCGGCGATGTTTTCACCTGAAATACATATGAGTACATAGTTTTTATTAGTGATTCCTTCAATGTAGCCCCTCGAAATAATAACTGTTGCAAATTGACATCTTTTCACGAAATAATCTTATTTCCATTAATTATAATTTCGAGTGCTATGGTGCTGATGTTTTAAATTATTCTGAAAGTAAAATAGCTTTGCAAATTGCAAAAACGTAAGAACGTTTGAATTTCGCGAATTTAGGGATGCGCTAAGGCCACTTTTTATGGGGGATGCGCTTCCAACAAACCCCCCTGTCAATGTCAATCAAACGCCAAATGATCATTGTAGCATTGTATTCTCGGGGAGTCTGTCTCCAAACTCCCTTTTAGCTTACTCAATGCAAAATGTCTTCCATTGGCAGCCCTAAACCTACTCATGATGAGGTCATACCAAGTGTTTGTTTCCCGTTGAGTCGCTGTCCCCCCACTGAGTAGTTGGAGTACTGTTCCTGAATACATTTTGCTCGCGACTTGAATCTGGTTATCGTCGCGTTGTTCCACCACTGCTTTAGATTTCCAAACCTGTTGATGAAAGAAAAATACACTGAAATACTAAAACCCTTGGCCGGCGATATTACCCTTTTATGGCAATATTGGCAACCTTAGGTAGCATAATTATCCTAATATGGCAATATTAACAACATGTGGTGGTGATGTAACCTACAGTTTTTATAATTACAAAAATGTGGCAATATTACCTACAGTTGGAAATATTACCTGCAGTTCGCAATATTACCTGCAAAGGCAATATTGCCTGCAGTTGGCAATATAATCTGAAGTTGGCCATGATACCAAAAGGTGGCAATATTATAAAAAGGTGCCAATATTACCAAAAGGTGGCAATATTACCAAAAGGTAGAAATATTTCTTTTACTTGGCAAATTACTCTTACCTGTCATACTGTCTCCCCTGGTCATCGAAAGCATGTGTCAGCTCATGCCCCATCACCATTCCTATAGCGCCATAGTTGACTCCCTTGGGATTGTCTCCATCGTAGAAAGGTAGCTGAAGTATGCCGGCAGGGAAGACTATGTGGTTCTTAGTTGGTGTGTAGTATGCGCCCACTGGTGATGGTGTCATGCCTAAAAAGAAAGATAGTTTTGAAAAAATGTTTCCAAAATCACACTTAGCTCGTGGCTAAGTAATAACAGCCGCACGGGTTGATTCATCAGGTTAGGCTACGCTTTCCGAGGTTAGTCCGTGGATGGGTGACCATATTTACATACCGAGACTCCTCCGTGCCTCTGCAAGTACGTTAAGCCGTTGTCATTCGTGGATCTTTGACAGTCATTACGGGTCGTCAGAAGCCCGAAACTGTGACAACCAGTCTTACCAAGGGGTATCGTGTTACCTGTTCTATAGGTTATGGAGGTCAGATATGCCTTCGCTCCAAAATACTGGTATTCAGCTGCAACTGATTAGACGTGAAGCCGAAACCAATATAGTTGGGAAAAGGAGGAGGGAGTATAGTTGGGCAGATTGATGCATTGAAGTGTTTTGGAAAAAGCTTTCTGTCTTCTGTGGATTTATATCGTTTCATATGCCTGATCAATAAAAAATTATGTGAAGATTTGAGGGTATTTTTGGATCGGAGAAGGTAAGAAGGATTTTGAGATTTATTCATTCATACATTTTGTGTGGTCAAAGAATTTAACAAAAATACCTCTGAAGTTTGGTACTTTTGGCAGATCACTCCATAACGCATACTCCTCGATAGTAATGGGTCCACAACTACATGATTACCGAAATAATAAATACCTACTGCTATTTGCAGTCATCACGTTGACTCTTGGAGAAGGCTGATGATTTTTCCTTTATAACCATTTGGAACTGAAAGATTAAATAATCACTTTAAGATATTATCCTCACCCCACTCAGTCTTGTTGACAGGTTTATCCAGTTTATTGAGTTCGTTTTTTAGACTGAACACGTTGAAAGCTATCTTGTTCTCGAAGTACTCGTTGGGCTTCATTACCAGTTCCTCATAATACTTGTCCAGCTCATCTTTGTGAAGAATGTAGTCCGGGAAACCTGGAGTATACAGAGGGTTTTTACATATGCATTCAGCAAATCTGATTAGCTGAGAAAAGATTGTAGATGCGACGCCAATCTTGTAAACAAAATTGAATGCTATCATATGACAATTGTTTTACCGGAATCACAGCCTTTGAACGAAACCGGAACATTAGCGACTGGATTCGATATTGTTGTAGTTATATGTATTAAAAAAAAATCTCTTACATAATTATTTGCTCAACAAAACTGTCACAAAACAACCGGTCTTGAATCTTTATGTATAAACAAGAAATTTAAAAACTGCCTTGAACTGTTTTGCTAGATGGGTGATCAATTTCAGACTCCTCAACCTTTCTTTATGGTTTAAAACCGTCACTCAAATCTGGTGACAATTCAAAGGTGGTTGTGTAAGCTACCTATAAGGAAACCCACACAGTTGCTTGCCCCAAAACCTACCAATCATATCAGTAATAGCATCAGCCTTAATCTCAGCAGCCTTCCTGGTCTCCGCATCCAGCCAGTCCAAGTTCTTAAGGTTCCTCTTGAACGCGTTCCGGATGTTGTTGATCATTATCTCTCCTTGGGTCTTCGCCTCGCCGCAGAATACTTCTCGGACAAACATGGCTCCTACTGCAAAACCTAGAGGGAAAATGGGACTGTTAATCTTTTTAAGATTAATAAGCACGTATTTAAGTAAAGTTCAGTGAAGTGAAGCTCATCTAATCTCAAGGAGAGCCCCTGCCAGACATTTGCAGTGTTAGTGATAACTTACAAGGCGTTGAAGCCACTTTATTCGCCGTAAAGAGGTATACAAATCGGTATCTGGCAGTGGCAGAGCATGGTAAAACGATAAAAGTAAGCCGGAGTAACAAAAAAAAAAAAAGAAAAAAAAGTTATTTCGGACTTGCGTCGTGGCCGCGAAAAGTTACTTCTTGTTTACCTATAAAAAAAACCGTGTCAATAAACGGTTCCATTAAATTCCTATTTCGATCTACTTTTCTTTTATCAGCATCATGCAAATTAGTGAAAATAATCATATTCCTACCAGTCCCGAACTCATAAAACAGCTACGTATATGTTTTTCAGTCTGCACATCTTTTTTGATGAATTCGTCAGATTAAAATGTAAAAAAAACCCTTTATTCCATAAACTACTAGAATCTAAGAAAAGTAAACACGAGCACAATACATTTTATTTAATTTACGACTGTCAGTCATTGATAAATCGTAAAGAGAAACATTAAAATGTTTGAAAAAACCATCACGTCGTTTGTAATTTATAGTCATATCTGGGCAAGCACGGCCTAACTTGTAATGTGTTTCATATTTTCAAAACTTAACCTTGAGAAGCATGTTTCCTCGCAAAGTAAATAATATGTCAATAAACAAGCCGCCATTCCTAATCCTACCAATCGTACTAATTACTTTTCAAATCTACTCTAAATAAGTAATTTCAACATAATAAACTATCTACTTACCCTAAATATCTAATTAAACGTACTTTACTTTCACATTCACTAAACTCAAAACACACACGAAACAAACACTATCATCACAATAACCACTGTTCTATACTACAAACAAATGTTACTACTACTAGTACTGATAAACTAATGAATCCAATGAATACTGAGCGAACAAAATGCAAATTAATATGGTTCTAATGCGATCATGTCAAAAAACCACCACACATTGTCGATCGAATTATGAAATATTTACGAACTCTCCGTCGAACGCATTAATGCTACGAAAACAACCGAATCAAATGCGTGTGCCAGAAAGGCGCGCGCGTTTTTTACTATTATCCCTATCGTAACTCGTTGCAGATCGGCTTACCCGGCTGCTAAGAAACCGCGGTGTCACGTGACCGAAGTGACGTTATGATGGACTTTAGTTTCTAAAGAAATTGAATTCACGATAAGCCGGACGCGCCTACGAGTTATTTAAGATAATATAAAGATTAAGACAAACAAATCAATGTATGTTGGCGTTTTGTAATGTTTTAATTTTATGTTGTATCAAATACTTTTAGTTTGATTATTCAATGACGATAGAGTGGTTGTGTTCCGAAATTCCGAAGGGAAGCCGGTACTAATCGAGTTGTCCACAGCCGCCGCCCCTGGTAAGAATTGTGTAACGAAAACGGCTGATATAGAATTTACCAGACCTTAGAAACAACGTTTCTTATGCCGATCAAACACGATGGAAAGCCACGACTATCTCTAGTCAATACAAGCAGGATTTCGTTTTTTTTATGTTTACCTTTTAATACATTAATATTCCAGGGCATCCATAATCCCTTAGTTAACATGAAAACAATAAATTACTTACCAACAGCATCATCAGTATGAGTCACGCAATATCTCCAAGTCTCCTTGGCTTCTTCAGAACCGAACAGTGCCTTATTCAGGATCTTGGAGACATCGCGGAAGGATTTAGATAGGTATGTCAATAGGGAGTTCGAGACTTGCCACATCATGTAGCTAGTTAGAGCTCTGGAAAGGAAAAACTGGATTACATGATATAACATCACGACCACGACCCACAACTGTATTTACCGAAGAGATAGGCAGAGTTTTAGGTATATCAGTCAGGCTCAGGGATGTGGAGGATCATTATGCCTCTAATCGGGCACAAATTAAAACATCGGACTGTTACGAATAATTTCCTAATCGGAAACCCACAAATACTTTGCTTTCTTTCTTGGCAAATGAACCTACCTTTGGTCTTCTTCAGTCTTGCTGTATTTCTTTATGACTTTCGTTAGATTCTTGAAGTACTGCGGGGCAATTACTACTATTCTTTCCGTATCTGGTATCTAAAAATCACATTGACACAACTATAATAATCAATTATCGAAGGGCTTTTATTACATCATTTTAAATGCGTTTATAAAGCGGAATTCGCTTATCCAGCTTTTATCAGTAAGCAATACGAAATCTAGTCCTGTGCGATATTCGAAACCGCAATAGCGGTATTACCCGATCGATCAATGAGTGTACCAACTCATTGATCGATCGGGTGATATCGCTCACCAACCCTAATCTACTAAACCTATATTTATTTTATAACTAGCGACTTGACACAACATGGCGATTTCTTTATTATTTACTTTATAAAATATAACATAACATCGCACCTGTTTTTACCCCAAGGGTCAGGCAGTGGTGTATCTATGGTTATTGATATAGTACACCCATATTTCGCCATTTACTTTATATATAAGTTTAATATCAATATATATATACACATAAACCTTCCGGAGTAAATTCAATAAATTAAAAAATAAGAACCGCATTAAAATCCGTTAAGAAGTTTAGAAAAATAACGGGGTCGCACAGAGAGATACGAAAAGCAACCTTAATTTATAATATGTTAAGATGTTATATCATGTGTTATATCCCTAGGGGTGTAAAGCTTGTAACGAAATGTAGTTGCATGTAAGCGGTTACTAACTGTCTTACTAGAAATATAACTATGACACAAGAACGATCAAGGAACATAACTATTAGGGCACTCTGACTTGCTAGGTTAGAACTGTGACCAACTACGCGCGAGCCGAGCGAGCGAAGCAGGTGGTGCCGCAACAACGGCCGGCGAGCACTTCGTTAAAATTGGACACAGTAACAAAATTAGGGCACTCCGACAGTTATGAACCGCTTTCATTTAATTATATTACAGTATATAATATAATTTAATTATTTATTTATTTCAAAAAGTGTGGTACAGTCTGTTACCATAAATAAATAGCTTTATCACAACTATAACTATCTTACTGCGACATATAGGTATATTCAAAACATACTCACAGTCCTATTCACCAACTTAAAAGCATCATTAAAGAACATAGTCCAATTAACAAAAGGCACTTCTTCCTGCCACTGTTTTATCGAATACGGGTTATACAACCCGGCTTTGTCCCTCCTATCCTCAGAGGGGGTGGTGATATTCGCCAGTTCCGTTTCGAAGAGTATTACTTTGTTCATTTGGCTTCTCGCTTCAGTTTTATTTGCTCCTAGTAAGACACATATTCGCGTCATGTAGTCTAGGTATGCGTCGAGGACCTTTTTATGGGCAGTTCTGTTCAAGTAGTTGTCTCTAGTTGGCAGGTTTAGGCCGCCTTGGTCGAGCTGGAAATATTAAGTAAGATGATATGAGGAAGGGGCAGGGTAATATTGCGTAACACACTTACAGTAGAAATGGCTTTCATTTTGACAGTTCAACAACATTCATTGCGTTATTTACGTTGACAAATTTTTCGAATATCCTTCAAAGTCATTCCAGTTGAAAATGGGTCACGCATTTGGTTGCAGCTTTGGACACAGAATCTATCCTATATTTAAACATATATGTCGGCGCGAGACGATGGTGTCAACTCACACCTCGTGCAGTTCTTATCACCGTGAGATGAAGGTGGCGGTCACACCTCGTCTAACTCAAGATCATGGTGGTGTTTGTTAGCGCTTAGAGCTTATTGATATTAAAGAATGAATAATTGCGACGACGTAAATCTGATTGCGTCCAAGACGATAAATAAGAGGAGTATACCAACCAGCATCAGAGGAGCCTGGATCAGGCATTCAATTCTATTTAGACCGCGAGATCGATTGAGCGCTAGCGAAGTTACATGTAGACTTTTCTTCGTTAGAATGATCATATTTACTTCACGCGTTTCCTTTGCCCACGAAGTAGACAGACAGTTACATAATGAACAGTTTAATTTATAATTACCCTTCTGACGATGATTGTGAGCCCGGCGCTCCGACATAATTTTATATAAATGAATAGCCGAAATGTATGTACGCGCATAACTTCCGAATGACTCCACAAAATTGGATAATTCCTTTTTTTTGTTGTTATTCGGTTTTTGTTGTTTTCATTAAACACATTTTGAAAGTGTCTGATTACGTGTAAGTAGATAAGTACCTAAAAAAAATACAATAGAAGTGGATATATTTAGTAACTTGTTCCGCTTAGCTATTTCTTAAGGGTCTAAAAAAAAAACCCTGAAAGAAGTCGACACGTGTTTCACCTCTCAACGAGGCATCCTCAGGATGACGATTGACTTGTCGCGAACTCGAACACGGCGTGTTGCCACACCAAGCGCTGAGCACAGACTCCTTCTGACTGACTGACTGACTATTTTATAATGGATTTCCGCAAGGCCACGCCTGAATAAATTAACTAGATAGGTACCTACCTATCATCTCACGCTACAGGGTGACTTTTAAAAAGCGATCACTATTACAGATTGGAAAATCGGAATATTGATCAAAGGATTATCTTCAAAATACTATAAATGATGTTCATCAACCACTTCATATTTCGTTGTTCAAATAGCTATTTCAATTATCTCATATTTATCTACAAGTTTACCGCGTACTGCTTCCTTCGGCGCGGGCCACACAGAAGGAACGTGACACGAGGACGGGTCGCAGACGCTGCAATAGTATACAGATGGAAAAGCGACGCGCCTGCGTCTTGTTCTTTCCGAATGTCTTGGTGCCAGATCGCGTTAATACATTTTGTATGAAGAATAACTTCATGGTTCCAAGGAAACTAAGAATAGTGATTGAGTCTCATAATCTTAAGACTTCCACAATATGAATACAAGTTATAAAACTTATGATAAGTACTAACCACAATGACGTGTTCCGCTGAGTTGCGGTCGTCTTCCGTTACAGCCCAGGTAAATAAACCGCCCAGGTTGAATCTAAAATAAATATAGAATCTGTAAACCGCCAAAAATAATGCGTCTTCCGACGTTTTTCAAAAGTTTTTCATAATATTTTACATATTTGTATGTATGTCCCGCCGACTGCGGATTATTTACCAAGTTGACTTTGGTCAAATTGACTTTGACTTTGGCCAAGTTGACTTTGACTTTGGCCAAGATGACTTTGACTTCCGCCAAGTTGACTTTGACTTTGACCAAGTTGACTTTGATTAAGCTAACTTTGAATTTGTCCAAGTAGACTTTTACTTAATCTATATATATAAAAATGAATCCCTATTTCCCTTGGTCACGGCATCACGCTAAAACGGCTAAACGGATTTGGATGAAATTTGGGATATGGATAGACCTTGGAGAAGGACATAGGATACTTTTTATCCCGATATTTCCACGGGATCGAGACTTATGCGGGTGAAACCGCGGGGCGCAACTAGTTATGTATAATTATGCAGTTGCTGTACGTATTAAATAATTAATTAAACTTACGTGTTCTGCACATCCTGCACCAACTTCTGCAGGTCCCACTTCTGCTCGGTCATGGTGGAGGGCAGTATGTGCCAGCCGCCCAGCTGCTTGATCACGGCTACTACTATCTCGCCCAGCTTCTCAATCGTCTCGTTGGTGTCTATGCAGGCGTCGTAGTAGATACGAGCTTTCGCTTCCGCGTCGACTGTGTTTGAGATGTTTAATTTTTCTGGGACAAATAAGAAAGATTTATCGAGTATTTAAACAAAATAATTACATCACGCGTTTGTTTTCTAACGGTACACCTTTGCCCTCCGCAAAGGTGTACAGGAAACCGACATTTCGAAATGGAAAGGCCTGTCTCCTGTGATACAGTTTCCAACTAGTACAGGATACAGGTGATATTTCCCACTAAAGTGAATTTCATTATTGTACTATATTATACTTGCCTATCGATAACTGGTGAAAAAATAACTATAACACTGTTTTTGGAACAATAAATTATTATTATTATTGTTTCGCCAGTTACAAGTCTCAATATGAGAGTGTGGTGGCATCTTAATCGCCACATGCGAACTATGCATCATACGTCAGACGTCATGCAAAAACCTGCATCGCGCAAGCAGAGTTTATCACACGTCTAGCATATATACAACGTCCCGACATCAGTCGTCGGGCAGTCGCCCACTAGAGACCACCTAAACAAGAGTTGCCTTGGGTAATCTGGAAGTCTTTAAACAGACTCCGCACCCAGGTTGGCCGAAGCAAGCTTTATGTAACCGAGCACGCCCTTTATGCCCGGAGGCTTTATTTAGATATTTAGTTCTGTTTACGTTTAGTTTTTATTTTTTTATTTCTGCTTGAGTATAGTTCTCGATGTTTTTGGTTGGTATATTGGCGTGTGCTAGCTGACATATGGCCAATAATTTATCATTTAAATTATTTTTTGTGCTGCATAATGTTTTTTTTTGCATACTATTGTATAGAATCATTTATTTTCTAACTTGAACAGACAGCTGTGCTGCTGGGGAGTTTGTTGCGCCACTTCTTTTTCCCAGCTAAAGGCACTAGGAAGTGGTGAAGGGTGGGCGTTTTGGGAACTGTCTTATGTAATTTGACGTTCGAAAAGTGCTGATTTTTAGCCTAGTTTGAATAAATGACTTTTGAATTTTGTTTTTTTTTTCTGTAAGGAAAACCTGTTCAGGTGGAGATTCATACACGACTCCGCCTTGGAGTGTAAATGTGGGGCTGTTCCACAAATGACGGGACACTTAATACCATGTCCTGCGTGTCCTGTCAGCTGCATGTTACAGAAACTAATGATGGACGCTAGTGATGGCACCAAACACGTGCCCGAGTTCTGGACCTAGTCTATTTAGATGGCCATCGACACGCTAAGAAGAGGTCAATTACATTAGTTGAAGACAAATACTAGATATAATATTTTACCTAAGTAACTAACCTATTTTGTGCCTCTTCTGTTATCTATTTTATGATGTGAGAATGAAGTAAAAATGTATGAGATCAAATTTTTCATGCACATTGGTACGTACCTAGTAAATAAAGCGATAAACGATAGAACTCAATTAATTCGAACTCGAAATAATATCACGAAATTGAAAATACAAGACTTTACCAGGATGCTTTACAAAACCCAGGACGTTACTTAAAAACTATCCAGGGCATCCCAGGACATCACAAAAAGCAGGACATGTCCTGGAAAAACCAGTCGGTTGGCAACCCTAGTATAGTAATTATCAGTGATCGGAGTAGGTAGATTGATTTTACGTACTCGCATCATGAATAGTCATAGAAATCATAACATGGATAAGCCTTTTTTCGGGGATTTCATTTTGGTACTTACGGGATTGAATCAAATATTGTAAAAGTAAGGATTTTTAAACTACTAAATTAGAAATTTATAGAATGCGATAGATAAACATTTAAAATTGATTTTTCTTATTTATCAAGTAATAAAGTGAATCTTACTGTTGTGCGTCCATTCGAAACTTACATAATATGACTAATATTAGTTATAGACTAGTCTTTGTTTCTTGTAAAAATATTATCTGCTGCTTGAAATTGTTACTATTCTTGAATAAATAAATAAAAATGTCTTTTTATTTATTTATTTATTTATTTGCTCTCATGCACATAACACATTTTACAATATTTACTGTCGGTTTTTGTACATGAACCCTGTCAGGGCACTGCAAAGAACAATGTTGGTTTGCTGTTGAGTTTGTGAACAATTATCATAAATTTTGTCAAAACTTATACTTCTTAATATTTTTTCGTATTCAATGCAATAACAGCTAAAGGGTTAAACATTTCTTATTCATATTGATGTATTCTTTATTCTACACAGTACAACATTTGAAATTCCTTTAAAAAATCTTAATAATTTAAAATTCCCGGAATCCCGGAGGCAAATCTATACTAATATATACGTGCCAGTTCATTGATCCCAAATCAATTTACATACTCCGATCACTGCTGATTATGCATGCGTTGATCTAATTTCGAATAGTTAACAAAGATTCCATTCTATTCGAATTTTCGTGTCCCTTATTCATTGAATTTAGATAGGACGCAGTCCAAAAGCGCTCTTACTGAGCAAAATAGATTAATTAAGATTAGCTGTCACGTTTTCTGCCTTTGGGCTAGAGAGCATCCGAAATGGTTGTCATTATAAGTGATCTACGACCGCAAATTCGCTTAAAGAGTTCTTTAAGGCATGGAGGCCTCCATTTATTCTGAAGACCTTTTTACCTACCCGTAATTCCGAACAACTAATTGAAATTCAAGTTGACTTACCAAGTACACGTCTGATAATCAACTGGTTCTGCAGTTGGAGCTTGCTGAAGATCTTCCAGCTAGATTCTCCCTCAGGAATGGGATTGTTCTTGATCCAGCCTCCGCATGCGAACTCGTAGAAGTCTTCACAAGGGTCCTGTGTCTCATCCAGTGCTCTTATCACTTCACTTGCTGTGTGTATGCAGGCTCCTGTTAGGCACACAGTTTGGTCTGAAAGAGAAGGTCGAAGTTGGTAAAGACTAACTTGAAACAGCAATTTTTGACTTGATTATTTCTTTTAATATTTTGGTACCCTTAGTACATCAGTCTGTTGTCATCTTCGAATGTATCTTACTCCGTGGTATCCAGGAATAAAAAAATAACCAGTGCGCAAACTTAAACCGGTGACTTTACTCATCATTATGAACAACTTTTAATATGGGACCAAACCTGAAATCACGAAAAAAAAAATAGAAAGAAAGAATAGAAAGAGGAATTGTTTATTGTGCACAAAATAAACGCACATTACAAAAAAAAAAATCAGCAGTTCCATACATTTTGACAAGTTATGCGAATATAAATGTAGGGAACTGCAGATTTTTTTTTTTTCATAGTAGCGTTTAGTAACAATTTTTATGACATCCGTACTTACTAATACTTATACTTACTCAAAATTAAAAAATATACATATATTTTATTTCACATAAACCTACAAGGGCACTTATACAACGTCAGAAGCTAGGTGCACGGTTCCAATTGGTCGCTTCCTATGGAGAAGAGCCGGCACGGAAACTCCACGGTTACTCTTTTAAATATAAATGGTTTCTACAATGTTTTCAAGAGGACAGTGTAGGCCTGGCCATCAATGAGTACCAGGTAATACTAATATTATAAATTCGAAAGTAACTCTGTCTGTCTGTCTGTTACCATTTCACGGCTAAACCACTTAGCGGATTTCGATAAAATTTAGCAAGGAGATAAATGTCATCATGGAGCAGGACATAGGGTACTTTTTGATTCAAAAATAATCATTAAGGGGGGGATATAGGGGATGAAAGTTTGTATGGGAAATCCAGCATTTCTTAAGTTAGGGATATGAAAAACCAAATTTATACTTTTGGTAAGAAATAAAGAATTACGCATTTCAGTGTTTTTTTGTAAAATCATCCCCCAAAGGAGATGATTTTAAAATTCACAAGTAATATTGTTTTTTTTTTTTTTGTGTCTTCTTTTCAAGAGATTTAACTCTTTACTGGATTTTGCTTCTCGCCAAACTTTATGCTACTGGGCCAACGGGAAGTACCAAATAGACTGGTATATTTGCGAGTGTCAAAATAAGCGGCATAAATAGCCGTATTTTTTTATTGCGTTGACGATGTTTCGATCTTCGTTACTGCTCATAGAGACCATAGTCCTAAGTTTTTGATATCAATTTCAACTTGATGCCTTCACACATTCCTCAGAAAAAGGATCTTGTCAGACAACGAAATCATCCTTTGAGGGTTTCAATTCTTCATTTTGAGGTTAGGAACCCTAAAACATATTTAGTATCTGCCTGTTACCTTTTCATGCAACGGATTCCTGAACGGATTTAGATGAAAGGCATACGGATAGGCCATGAGCTGAGTAGGTGGATAGAACATAGGATAAGTTCTCCGAAATCCGGGAGCATGTTCCTGTGGGATATTTTCCGACATCCACGCGGCCGAAGCCGCGGGCAAAAGCTAGTAATAAATAAATGCTGGATATGTTCCAAACAATAACTATCAAACCATCAAGGCACTCCTATGTTTGTATATCTGGCTAACATTATTGACTATACTCATCATTATGTGTTCTGCGTTAAAAAAGCCTATACCAGTTTACCAGTGGCTATACTTAAATGTACATCGACATCATCATCATTGTGTTGTGTTTCTCGATGGCATGTGAAGCCAAGTCAGAGGCCCATGGGCTACTTTAAAACTTTGACACCAAGTTAGTCACTAACCACAAGAAAGAGAAGAGGACTGTACATCAGGGGCACCCTGGACAGTCAGCACCGCGGCTGCCACCATCAGCACCTGCTCTAGGCGGGTCCGCTGATGCCAGCCGATGAAAGAGATACCCTGGAAAAGAAAAAGTTCTGGTTATTACGTGATCTTTTATAAAGAAGCCATTTTAATATCTTTTAAGTTAGGGTAGATGTTGAAAGGGAGATTATTTTTAAGTAGGTAAGTCTTAACGGAATAAAATCTTCATGACTTCTTTTGACGTATGGTAATATTTATTGATGTCTTCCGCCTTGTTCTGATCTATAGTTTTAACGTCCTAATAATCTATTAGAGAATAAGGACCTTACGGAATTGTTGGCTGACATTAATTGACAGATAGAGATAGAATTAAACTGTCTATCAATAACGATCTGTGTAGACATAGTACTATTTTTATGAGGGGTTGCGCACTAGATCTGAACTCTGTCCGTCCGAATTAGAGCATTCCCAATTCGGATTGAACTCGAATCTTGAATTTGGGTTCGGATAGTATGCATTGTAGAATCGCTTTAAGGGTTCCATTTTTCATTCGGACGTACGAACGTACGTTTTGAACCCTAGAAGTATACTTACATCAGAAAGTCAATAAGTTTTTAGAGGATCAGAAATATTTCCCAAGATGAATATCTACTTTACCTTATTTTTTAAAACTATTACTACATTTCTCGTACGTTAACAGCTTTATCGTCATGTTTGTGCATGAAAAAGTTTACGGGATGTTTCGTTTTAGTTGGTCCTTTTGCAGGAGAGGATGCTTCCACTCATCTATCCCCTGATCACCTGATCCCCTTAATCGCCTCTTACGACATACTCAAACAAAGATGAGATGAAATCTCTTGATTATCGACCTAATTCTTTTCCTAATCAGGAAATATACGAAGTTATAAAGTATACGGGTAAAAGATATATACAGAAAATCTCTATGTTAACTTAGCCTCATATAGGGTAATTATTTGTGCGAATTGGTTGGAATAACAATTCGAATAAATAATAGCATAAACAATAGCATTAATATTATTAATAATAGCATTTATAGTATTAACTTAAATTCATAGATTGGATAGGTATTAATAGGACTAGTTAGCAAAAAAATTGCATACAAATCTCCGATTAGTATGTTTTTCATTTATAAAGTTATCAATGTCTTATCTAAAGTCTCATGTATACCTGATGACCTGGCTAAGTAGGTACACGAGTAATTATTATAAGTAATAATAGCATCGATAAAAATGACGAAAAAAAAAGAAAACATTTGAGATATTCTACAATGAACGGTTACGATCAAGCAGTAGTAATGATAAATGATTTTATTTCTGTAAGTAGGTTTGTACAAACACTTTTACAATCATGTTTTAAAAACTAGATGAAGTCGGTAATAGTCAGTAATAGTAAAAGTTAAAATTAAATCATTTATTTCAAGAAAGCCATTAAAATTTTAAATAGTAATTCCCGAAGGGTTAGGCAGAGGTGTACCAATAGTACACCCACATTTCGCCAGTTATGTTTAAGTCCCATGTAATAGGGGCGAGCCTATTGCCATCAACCGGGCACAAATCCAGACTCCGGGCTGCTACTGAGAAATTCCAGATGGAAAAACCCAATAACACTATGCCCGACCCGGGAATCGAACTCAGGACCTCATACTCAGCAGTAGCGCTTGCCACCACTAGACCAACGAGGCAGACCAATCGAGGTAGATCAATCAATTACAAAAAAAAAGTATCCAGACAGATCCCGGATGTAAAGTCTTCACAATTTTCCAGACATTTTCTCAGAACGGCTTTTATTTACGTAAACATAAATTAAATTGGGAAACTATAAACAAATCACATACACGATTCTTGTTTTCTTCGTAAAACTGAACTATTTATTAATTCTATTTAAATTCCTAAGCTAAAGTTGACTTTATTGCTGCTAATTGAGTAACAGTAAAATTTATTTGTTTTACTATGACTGTAATTTTAATTAATATTGCAATATGTAATTACAATGCAAAATAATTTGCTTGATTACCACTAACGACGAGCATGTCAAAAGATAAAATTGAATTTTCAATTTATGCATTGTTTTTACGATTATTAAATTATTACAAACGAGTTGTGTTAATGTCTTTGTTATTATTTTACATAGTAAAGTAAATGAGACATTTACTGAAGTCACACGTATAATTATGCTTCCCATTTCTCATCTGCGCTTGCGCATAAATTACCTGATTTAAGCGGAAAAACCGGGCAAGGTACGCACGACACGGTTTTTTTACGCGACAAATTTTTCTGCTTAGTATAAAATCAACTTTGAAAATGAATCCTGTTTGAGAACTCAAATTGATTTGATAATTAAATAAGGTCTGTCTACTTCGTCTTTAGTACCTACGGTCCTTAGATTCGCAATTGAAATACATATACCTAGCATTATGCTGAGTGATGGCCGTTTTGCGTGGATGTGACGCATTTTTACCCCAATTTGTTTTTACGTGTTTTTTTTTTCTTTCTTTGCGTCATGTTTATCGCAAATAAACGAATTTTCTTTCTTTTCTTTCTTTGTATGTTCTCCCATACATTCCAACCATTTTTTGTACGTAAAATATTGAGAGATTTACCATGTTATTTTAAGACCACAGACTTCTTATAGGTTTTCCTGTAATCTATGAGTAAAGAGCAATACTTTGTATTGTTTTCAAAGTTTTAGGTCCAGTAGTTTCGGAAATAACGGGGGTATGATCAAGTTTCATAGAATTGCTTTAATATCTTTAAAAGTGTTTATTTTAAAATTATATAAAAAATATGTTTAAGTTCCTCGCAACAAGTGCTTTCATTTGATATGTCACACAGTACTGTAAGAGAAACTTTTTTTTTTAATTTTATTGTTTGCCCCTCAAAACTGACCCCTATATTCAAAATTCATTTATTTAGGTTACACGTTCGTGTTTGGGTCACTGAAATACATAATTTCAAATACCAAATTTCAACTTAATCGGTCCATTAGATTCGGAGCAAATTGGCTGTGACAGCCGGACAGACAGACAGACAGACAAGACACACGTGTAATCCTATACTGCCATCATAAGGAGAAAAGACGTATCTGACATTTTTTTCGAAATAGAGTTATATACATATTCGGAATCGTCTTTTTTTGCTGATTCCGAATATGTATATAACTCTATTTTATGTATATAACGTCTTTTCTACTTATGACGGCAGTATAGGGGTTCCGTTTTTACCCTTTTGAGGTACGGAACCCTAAAAATAGTTTGATATCCATTTAACATTACATAACACCACGCCTGTATTAACCGAAGGGTTAGGCAGAGGTGTAAGTAATAGGGGGCGAGCCGGCCTATGCTACTGAGAAATTCCAGATGGTAAATCCTAATTACACCTTGCCAGACCTGGGAATTGAAACCAGGACCTCATGCTCAGCAATAGCGCTTGCGACTACTAGACCTACGAGGCAGTTTTAATACCATTGTCCGTTTTATAGGGCGCGTTCCCACTATGTCGTGACGATTAAGGCCCGGCGCCCACTATCGGCATCGGCACGGCTGAGGATTTTAGGTGATAAAAAGCATTATACATTAACTTCATGGCAATAAAGTAGAAATTTCCATAATATATGATCGTAGTAATAAAAATACCGCTTCGGCATGCTTGAGGCTACTATCATGGAAATTTCTACTTCATTGCGATGAAGTTAAAGTATAATGCTTTTTATCACCTAAAATCCTCAGCCGTGCCGATGCCGATAGTGGGCGCCGGGCCTTATCTATCGTTCGACGACTGTCGTCTCTAGCTGTTCCAATTGGATCGTGACGACATTTCGCAATAAGAATCCGACTAGTAGTGACAGTGAGATGTGTCCCTCACTCATGAGGTGCCTCGTTTGAGGTACTCGTGATCGCAAATTGAAAGAGTTACTCGAATTTCAACATTGAACCGCCTCACTCGTTCACGCGTCCTCACTTAAAAATTATTGACATGACATTATTGACGCAAGTATTCGCGAGTGAGTGTTGAGTGATTGAGTGAGCTTAGTGAGCGAATGAACCGACTTATTTCATAATTGTGAATGAATGAGGTGAGGTCTCGAAATTTTGAAAACACAGTAAACATTATGATTTCGGTATGAGCGAAAGAAAATTATGTGCGTGAGGGAGACGTAAAAATCGGAATCGTGAGTACTTATGAGTCGACGCACACCCGTCCGCCCCGCTGCCTCGGACTATCGGCTGAGTTCGGCTCGGGCTCGGCTCGTGAGGGACGTACGACTCCTCGCCTCAAATGAGGGGTACCTCGTGAGGACCTCGCGAGGTAAAATGAGGTACTCCCTCAGCCTCATATAAAAATGACGAGTTACCCATCACTTGACACGCTCAAAGCGAGCCAAGTATGGGCGCGGGGGGCGTGAGGGGAGAAATAAAAACGTGTAAACGATAGATAGTCGCAATAACGACACATGTTTCAATAAGTCATGACGTTTTTTTTATCGTTTTACGACTGTCGTGCTAGCCGTTCCCATTAATTTGACAATCTGTCGTCACTACAAAAAAAGTCGTGGAAAACAGTTCATCGTGACGTCCTATATGTGAAAAATTGCATTTAAATACACCAGCCACGACGTTTTAATCGACACGATAATCTGTCGTCACGACATAGTGAGAACGCGCCCTCGAACAGCTCTTCAGTTTTACATTTTGCATAATTAATTCCATTCGGACGTACTTAATCGATTAAAACCAGCTTAATCGCGTTTCCAGTCTGCCTTCCTACTTAGGTAAGGGCTCTTAACTCCCCTTCCGTACCGGGGTAATGTGATTATGATAATATCTCCAGAAGACTGCGATGCGTTCTATGAGATTATCGGAGGGACGAACGTGTACGGTAAATATGTTCCGATTAATATGATGGTATACAGGATAGTGGTGTAGAAAATAAAAATTAAACATTGTATGGAAACAAAACTGCGGGGTACACAATTCCAATGCCATTCATGTTGGTAATTCAACAATATTCATTGCGTTATTTTCGTTGTTGATCAGACGATTTTTAAAAGCATTTATGAGTTTCCTTTAAAATCCTTCGGATGTGATGGAAAGTGTGTTACGCCATTGGGGCGCTGCGCTGGGGGTATCATACGCCGTAAAACTGGAGGCTAAAGGCTCGTACAGACCAGCACGATATCGCGGGCGCGACAGACAGCGCGACCCGTGTCGCGCCCGCGATATCGCGCTGGTCTGTACAAGCCGTGATTCTGCGGTTTTGAATTGTAGAACTGGTGACGATGCACCATACTGTATCATACAACCCAAAACTGAGAAGTAATGGCGTAATTTTAGACGCTTTCGAAGCGGTAGTTTCGATTCTAGACATAAAATTACTTATTTTTATAACAGGCAGGTGTTTTAATAGTGGACTATTCAACCAAGCCAAAGGGAACTGATATAGAAGATTTAGTCTTCCATAATAAATCCGTTTGGTAGAGATCCGTTTTGTTGATAACAGGAGAAATGTTGGCCAAACAGCAACAACTAAACGGATAGCCTATTAAAACATACGCGGAAAGAAATATAAACAGTAAACACTACTAAATACAAAATCTTTTCATTCATTAAAGTACTCAACACTGTTTTTGTCTCTCAAAGTCAAAATTAGATACGAAATAAACTGTTGACCCATTTCAATATCAACCCAAAAACACAACATACATTCCAAAAATTTCTCTGTCCCCAGAAATACTCGCATTATCAATGCAGTACGCATTGAAAATATTTTCTTTTTCGCAAGGGCCAATCCCTCTCGGCCCGAAACAGCAATCCTTTGCAACGCAGAACAAGATTGTGATTTGTCAGATTTCCAGATTATATAGACCTCGCATTGTAAACTCTTTAAGAACGATGAGAGGTCAGCATATACTGGAACTGTATTGCTTTATAATTATGTCTAACATGTGGACCAGTCGATTTCGAATTGGATGCAGATGAAAGCTTCAATGTGTCAGATATCTCGTGAGAAATGCAATAAAGTTGTATATGTAGATGTGATAAATAATAGGGTTGAATGTAGGTATATGCTAAGGGTTATCGTGTATCGGTATTCAAGGTTGGTTATATTGGATCCAAGAATCTGGAATATGGTTAGTCGTGGTCACATTAAAGGGTTGAGATACTAATATAGTACAACAAAACTAATAATATACATATGATATATACGACGAAGTCTGAAGTATGATAAATTTAAACCTCGAATAATGTTAATCTACCTACCGGTTGTTACTTCGCGTTTATTAATAAGGAGGATAATTTATAGTTTAAACCCTAAGAAAAATAATAAAACAACACACATAGTAACTGGCACAAACCAGTAACTGATAAAAGCTTCTGCACTCGAGAGGAAAATACTATTTTACAAAGTTTTTTTAATAACAGACGATCAACTAAGTGATTAGGTAGACGAGCCCTTAACTTTGAAAATCCTTTCCGAAAATAATAAATATCAAAGTTGGTACGGTATCTACTAAAGGACTGTTTGAAGAAGACTTATAAGAAATTAAACTAGAAGTAATGCTTCCCACGGTAAGAATTCTCCCGAGAGGGTTCAATCATTGAAATAAAATTGACAAATACTTCGAAATGTTTTATTCCGAATTTCGATGTACCGATTTTCAAAAGATCGAATACCTAAGAATTATAATGTCTATTATTAACAATCACGAAATTTATTTTACCGAAAAGCGTAAATGCGATTTGTTTGTTTTCCGACTTTCATACGTTCGAAAAATCAAATGCTCGATGGATTCTCGGTTCGAAAAACGACATTCTGATTTTCAATACTTCGAATAAACTACCAAAATTAGGATTCTAATTCAATTAGTATAAAATTCAGTTTCGCATATAAATTCAAAATCTATAAGTAACGTTAAATGTAATTTAAAAACGTCTACTTTGATATTAATATTTGTGTATTATTATTTTTTTTCCTCTTATCCTATATATCTGTAAAATATACCTGCGTCGGGTATCATCTACTGTTATTGAATCCTTTGGGTTAGGTTAGAACAGTGGCCAGATTCCTTCTATTGTTGGTAATTCACTTGGGTTAGGTTAGGTTAGAACTGTGACCATTAAAGCGCGAAGGCGAGCGAGCGAAGCGAGCGTGCCGCGGCAGCGGCCGCCGAGCACCAGATCCCCTCTATAATTGGTGAATCATTTTGGTTAGGTTAGGTTAGAACTGTGACCAGTGAATTCAGTTTTATAAGGTGTTTTTATTTCGGAATTCTAATTAATCGGAATTATGTTATTCGATCTATTGAAACTCGGTATTTTGAGAATAGTAATTATAAACGTTAGGAATATTGAAATTTTGGAATAATACAAATAGGATGAATGGATAAATCGGAGTTGTTATGTTAGGAAATTTGAACCATCGGAATTATGAAAATCGGTATCTGTGACTGACGAAATAAAGTTTTTCGTATTTATGTAGAGTACCCTTGACAAAGATACTTAAAAAAACTCACTTGATTTGCCATCGTCTACCTCACGCTTCTGCCACTAACAAACTAATACTGGTCCAGCTCATCAAATAGACAATGATTAGTGCATTAACCAACGATATATTAGTATCGAGTACCAGTCAATAAGTCCGTAAATCAATTGAGATGGGACTAAATAAACTACGGGTTTTACGTTTAGTAGTTGGCTACTAAACGTAAACCTTAATTAATGGCTGGGCAGTAAGGTCAGCGTCCATTTCCCAAAAGACTTAGAAATAGTCATGATACCCATGTTCTAAGACTCTTTTTATCGGATCTACTTCGGTAGTATTCTACACGATGTTGGTATCATTGAATATTCTGCTCCACAGCCGCTTGGGCTCACTAGTTAAAATTTTAATATTTGGAAGAGTTGCTTCCCCTTTAAAAAAAAAAAAATTTTTGACATTAGGAACTTAATGTTCATTTTTGTTTTACCAACTTAATTGTTGAATGCTCCAGTTAAGTAATGATTTTCTTTCTTTTTGGTGGTTAAATTCTTTTATTTTTTTAGATACATTGCAAACTATAGTTTTGTATAATTTAGAAGCACTTTTATTTTTGTAAATGTGAGACCATGGAGCCGTTTATTAACTTATTAAGATGTATGTTGACTTGAAATAGCATGGCAGTTGAGAATATGTCATGCTCACTTAAATGTCTCGCTGATGGTGGCGAGTGTGTTGGATCATTCGGTTCCTTACAAAATGGTTGAGCTGGATGGTGCTGATCCACGCGTCATGTTCGTGAACGGGCGCCGTCAGTTGAAACTGGTCATCTCTTATCTGCCAGGGCTTATTTTTAATCTTATATTTTCAATTGCTTTTGATTATTTTTTGTACATTGTTCTCACATATAGAAGCAACAAGAATGATGTACCCAGGATTTTTTAATATCTATATTTAAAAGAGTGTCCTTGGAGTTTCTTGCCCGTTCTTCTCCATAGAGATCTACGTTTTGGAATGGGCAATTAGCTTCAACTTTCTGACTAACTGACCGACTCTTTGACAATTCAAAAGTGCCTGTAAATGGTTTAATTGAAATAAATGCTTTGAGTTTGAGTTTGAGTTTATTCGTCCAAGCTTTGCTGTTTTTTTTACTATGGTTGCACTACGTAAAGGTTTTTCAGATGAGTCTAGTATCTGGTCAAGAGAGAAGAGATCTTTTTGTTCATAATTACATATAATTATGCAATTATTAAGATTATACAGTTAATTCACGTCTCTATTTAAATCTCTTTCCTATATATCTAATCATAGACAATCTAAGTCAAGGGCTACGTGTACCGTTATGGACTAGATTGATGATGATTGTTTATGACTGTGTTTATTTTTTTTTGAACATGGGAACTCGCAGTTTTGACCACTAAAGTCTTGGCTGCTTAACCGGACTTTGCCTTAAGCTACTACACTTAGAGGGGACAGGCTGGATCAAAATTTGGTTATCATCATGATTATTAGGCGGGGTATTTAAAGCTACGTGCTCAGCTGCAACAACTGCTGGCTCCTCGTTTTCGAGCAAGGGTCGGGGAGGAGTATTATTTACTCGGGGACACGGTCGCGATCGCAAAGGACGTCGGCGGCGAGGTCGGAATGAATTTATGACTGAGAATCAATACGTAGAGTTTATTGCTTCCCATGTAGGGTGACTCCGTCACACAGACGTCACGTTTCGAAACTACGTTGCTACTATGCCCGTAGTAGCCTTTTCGAAACTATGTAACGGGTGGCTAATTCAGATGTACACAACTTTTTTTAGCCCTCATTCTGATATGACGCCAAATTTTGCAGTTGTTTGGTGTCTATTATTTAGTTAAAATAAGTTAATACGCACGGTCTACAAGACCATGACCAACGCAATACTTTCAATCATTTTATACTGAAGTTCTTAAACGAATTTAAAAACGACTTAATTTTTATAACATCCATTTTGATCACTGAGGATTGCAAGACACGTCCTGGCTTTTTTCCTGTGGATCTTTAGATCTTTAAAGTTATAAGTCCTAAATTCAAATCATGTTGTATTACAATTGTTTATTATTTTACAACTCATCAACTCAACTTATCCTCAACTCGCGGGTTACCTCGCCCCTCTGCGCCTACGCGATTACAGACAAGACTGCGTGGAGTCGGATTTACAACGATTTGTTTCTATCACAAAATTTTTTGCAAATGTTTTAGGACTAACATTTTTATTAGAAATGAATAATTGCAAATAATCACATTACATAATACAATATTGAGGACATATGACTTTATTTCATGCAAAATTAGGAGATTCAATTATTGTAATACTTGATATTATGACACAATATTTTTAGAAGTAAAGAACATTATGTAAAACAAAATTTCGAATTTTTGAACATTATGGTGACTGAAGTTTATAATAGCAAACGTGTTATGGATAATGATTTTCGGACAAACAATAGGCTTGTTTCATAAAATTTTTTTTTTACTCCGGAAGGTAAATTAATAAAAAATATAGAACACGTATTTTTTATATTTTAACGGAATCAAAAGATTACGGCGATACATTGAGTTAAAATGTGGCATGACGTCACTGCTTGCTAGATTTTATGCTGATTTGTGACGTAGCCAGCCCCCACTCCCCAACTTTAATGCGTGTTTTCTAAGTTATTTTTTATTAATATGATAAAGCAAAAAATACGTGTATAATATATTTTTATTATCTGAAAGACGGACTAAATAGAATTTCTTTTTTTTACCTAGGCAACAACCGTATTTTAGGAGAGGAGTACGAATAAAAAGGCATGCCCTTTAGAGTTTAGGTTTAAGGTAAACAAACCCCAAGACTGTTATAAAAGCTTTTAAAGATCTTAAAATTAAATCAACAGAAGATCTATGGGGAATGTCTGTAAAAGTCTGTAAATCTATCATAGAAACCATTGCGCCCTATTTAGCTTTCATATTTAACACCAGTGTAGACCCAGGAGTCTTTCCAGATCTCATGAAACACAGTGAAGTAGTTCCTTTGGTCAAACCGGTGATAGTAAGGAATCCAACAATTATAGGCCTGTGTCAATTCTGCCAGTTCTCAGTAAGGTGTTTGAAAAATTTATGCTCAATCAAATGTTACGTCACTTTAATAAAAAATCCATTTTTCATGAACAAGAGTACGGTTTCACCAAAAGGCGTTGTACCATTGACGCCGGTGTCACCCTAATAAAGAACATTTTTAATGCCTGGGAAGAAGCACAAGAAGCACAAGATGATTGCATTGGAAGGACTCAAGTTATGTGTAGGTACAGGCTTTGGGTACTGCTACTTTACGTAGACTCCTTTCTGTATGTGCCCACAAATTTCGTTGTACACACGGCTACACATCAGCTATGCATTTCCAGTTTATATTGATCTCGCATTATAAAAGATTTTCGTACAATGTGAGGTCAGCTTATGCTGGAAATGTATAGCTTGATGTGTAGCCGTGTGTAACTTTGCTTGTAAGCTGTTGAGTTTTACTTCGCATGTATTTGAGTTTTTACCAACAAGCATGGTTTTGCATGCTACAGTCCACAGTTGTATCTTCTTCGTTGTTCCATATAAAAGTCTGTTTGTTGTCATTGTAGAACACAAGAAGTCTTTTAGTTTCATCCTCCGTCCAGAGGGCCTAAAACGGCCACTTTAGCAATTCTGCTAAAAGCGATTCATTCCCTGAATTCCAAGCAATTCATTAGCAAATCCTCAAATTTTCGTAAAGTGGTGACACCTATTAGCTGAATCATAATTATCTCAAATCAACTCATATCTGAATCATAGAGTAAAAGAATGGGATTCGTTGCATTACTAATAAAATACGGAACGCATTTATTAAGTCTCAAGTAAATAAATATTGATTATCTTACTAATAAAATGTATCAAAACAATATATTTTGATCCAATTTTACATTAGCGGCCAAAACACTGAATGTTGATCGGAAATCAAAACAATTTAGTCAAAAGAAGCGCAGCAATGCGGTATCACGAAGCGTTTCGGTCCGCCATTTTTATTTAGGGGGACGGTGCACAATACATACACGTTGACGTTTTAATTTTTTCTGCTGCAACTATTATTCATTATAAATCGCTTCAAGTTCCAAAATTATTATACATAATTCTGATACATAGCGGTAGATAGAAACTTCATACAAAAAGTATATTAAAAAATTGAATGAATAAAAATTAAACAAATTTTTTTTTTGTTCTATTTTAGATTTTATTCAGTGTTTTAACATGGTTGACTATAATGTCCTCCAAAACCAGACATTGGCATTGGTAAAAAAGCTCTTGTAATAATCTCAAATTTTCAAACTTCAATCTCATCTCCTTCTCTCAAGAAGAAGTCTATCATAGTACAGTCAACGTCAAAAAGATCTACCTACTATTGATGTATACAAGTATTGTTTCGATTATTAGTTTATACATCTTTTTGAGGATGAATGTAGTTGTAGTCATAAAGGAGCAGGTACAATTATGTACAAAATTATTAACCCATTGGACATTCATCACCAGATCCGATCCAGCCTGTCCCTTGCTGCCCTCCCAGCGACATCCTAAGCCCAGGTCTGTACTCTATAGGGTTCTTAGCGTGTAATTGGTTAGTTTTTAAGATTTTTGCCCGGGTTTGTGGCCTTAATTTATTAAGGTTACACAGGATAGCTCGGTTAAGCAGCCGACAACCTGGCAGGTTGCGAGAAACCTTTCACGAAAAAAAAATAGATATACCTAACATATTCATCACATTGTCTTGCCGCAGCTATCGTCGATGGCTTGTGGAGACATGAAGGGATTACAATAGGACTTCAGAAAGATGTCCTTGTGCAACACCTGCTGAGCTTTTGAGCCACAGATTAACTAGGTATAAACTGACCTGGAAAAGCCGTAGGTACAATGAGAGGTCGTCTTATAGTGGAAATATCCACAAGTCTCCTAAATACAGATTAGACAGAAATCTAGCTAGGAGAGCAGCGATTCACCCAACAATTCATTGTACACCATGTTATTAATAATGCATACTTTGTAACTCCCTCATGTACTACAAAACCTTTATGTTCCTAAATAAATTATTGTTATTAAATGTATAGCTTGATGTGTCATCGTGCGGACATTACTTAGTTTTACCAATTTTTTATTTTTTTTATTTATATCTGAATTGATCATAAAATCTTTGTCGATGTAACATTGCAATACGTTTCTGAGGTGTAAGATTGCTTAAAAAAAATAAAAGTAAGAAAATACGTTTATTTGCAGTAAACATGACGCAAAGAAAGATAATAAAAATAAAACACGTAAATAACAAATTGGGGGAAAATATGCGTCATATCCACGCAATACGGCCATCGCTCAGCATAAATGATGATAAATGCTGCGACCCCATGCGAGACAGAGCCCCAGCGCTGATTTTCATAATCATCCACAGCCCGGCTTTACCCACCGCTGCGCCTACGCCTCTCATTTCTTGTGCGCGATGGTAACAATATCATCCATCCAACTTTGTTTTAGTACATCTGAAATGTGCGGCTGATCAGAGAAGTTATTAAAATAAAAGACTCTGCTGGAAAGTTTGAAAACACAACTTTATTTTCAAAAACATTCGACAAATAAAATAAATATAAATCAGTCATTAACACATAAAATCATTATTGTTCGGTCGAATGTAGTGTTTAGTGACTATGTATTAAAATTAAACGAAAATCTAAGTTTATAATATATACTTTGGCAATCTTAATATTATGCGCTGCGTAAAATGTATTTCTGCTTATAATACTGCTAATATTAAGGCTCTGGTACACAATAGCCTGAGAATCAAACGCATTAACACCAATATCTTTCTATACACAGCTATAGGTACTGTCACTTTTTACATTATATCATCAAAATTGACTCAAACTGATTCGATAAACTACTTTTTAGCTTTTCATTTGTGTTCATATCTTTAGATTTAGTTTTGTTCCGATCTTATTATATCTACTTAATATTTTTAATATTTTGCTCAACTATTAAGATGTTATAAATCGGCATTTGTTGCTCGTAAATGAAAAAAATAATAATTACAAATACTGCCAGGAATTGAGTTGTGATGGCCAGATGCTTCTACAACTGAATTCGTTGTTGGAACAAAACTTAAAACCCCACGACTGGTTCATATGTTTTAGACTTCCACATATCTCAAAGAAGTTTATGTGTTGTTAAAAATAGGCCATTGTACACCAGAGCTATTGAAACTGTATTGAAATTTTCATTTTAATACTGTTACACATTTTTGGTTACTTACTTGGAAGTTATTTTTGTAATATTTATACTATAAAACTAAATTATTTCAGGTCTATATGGGCATGAATATTATAAATAGCTAAAACTATTTTGGTCACAATCTAAGAAATTCTAATGATATGGAATTGTTATCTAAAGTGCTTTTAGAAGATACGATTTGGCCTTTTGTTTCTTTAGTCGATTTTAAATTTATTTTAATTATTTTGATAATTATGTTGCATCCGCTCAGTTTTCGGTAAGTTTCTCAGCCAGACCATATTGTATCGTCTTAAAGCACCCATATGGAAATTTTAAAATATTTTGTTATTGATTTTATAGTCAAAATATTTTCATAAAAGATTTTAAAACAATTTTATTTTTACCTTAGTGGTTCGAATTATAACGACACGTTAAATATGAATAAATGTTAAATTTATGTAAAGCTTATTAAGTATGTGATTGTATGGGACTAAGTGTGATCTCAAATATAAAAGTTATTTACTTTACCGTTTCTTACATAAAGGGGACATTGAGAGACAAGAAGTTTATTGTCATCTTACGTTATTTTAATTTTGCCGCCATTTTCAATATCATCTTTTACCAGTTGGCTATGATTTTATATTACACGACTATCCCATTAGGGAGTTATACCAAATATGTCAAAGCCGAATATTGTAATTTAATTTAATTTAAATTGATTGGATTAATAGGAAAAAGGTATAACGATAGATATAATTTGCTCATGAAGTCCACATTTCTAAATCGTGGATAATTCATTTTCCTAAGCAAACATAGCTCTGGTTCTGGTAACAACATCGGAAAACTCACTTATTTGTACTCCCGCTCTTAAAATACACACAAATAGCTATCTATAACTACTGGTTAACATACATTTTAAAGCAAAACATCGATAACATAAGAATTCGATTATATAAAATATACAAAAATATGTATTTTGTACAACTCGCTCGAAAACCTGTGCACGTGTACAAATAATAAAATAGAAAAACAAAAATGATTGGTTTTTTTTTTCAAAAGTGCACCGTGCACATATTTTTGACGCCAACTGTACCTAAGAAAACACTGACACGCACATTATCATAAATATCACACAATTATAAAAAGACAAAAATAAAGCATGATTAATATTCATAAAACATCAAAAATGACCAGCATCTTTTTATAAAACTGTCTACAGAACTAATTTACGACTGGTTTAGGCTAGGCGACAAACGTCTCGGGATTTTTGCAATGTAATATCGCAACGATATTGGTCGAGTATTGTAGGAACGCTTTAAAATGGGCAACTAGCTTCATCTTTCTGACTGATCGACTCCTTGACAATACAAAATTGCGTATATTTTGGTTTAATTCAAATAAATGGTTTAAGTTTGACAATATTGCCTAATGTTGCTAGTTCTGTGCTCGCTAGCAACGTCAATGTGTCGCGATTGGTCGCCTAGAGAATACAAGATTTTAGTTGACGTTTGAAACTACTAGATGGCACTATTAAAATTACGATTCATTTTACTTAATAAGTACATAATGTCTACACATTGCACATTTTAATAAACAACATTCAACTTAAACTTAAATTATATATTATGTACATCACGAAACAATCGTTACATTTTGGAGATAGGAAGAGCCTAAATTTATACATGAAAAAGTACAAAAATTAAGAAATAAACATAATTTTGTTTGCGCCCCGACTTTTAAAGTAATAAGATGGACAAAAAACAACATTGGTCTTAAGAAAATAAAATGTATTAGGTACTCTTATAAAAAAAAAATCCAAATGATAAGAATTATAACTTGTATGACACGCACAAGCAGTAAAAAAAATAAGAATTAAAAAAAAATACATACATAAAATAAATATGTAGTGTAATTTTACATTTTAAACACCTAGTTTTAAGGAATATAGAGAATACAATGCGAGATTTAATTAGATCTAAATTCTGTACCCTAAAACCAGAAAAATAAAGAGTATATTTGAACACACCTTGAAATACATGTCGAGGAGGAAATAGGTAACTTAATTTATAGTTTATTTATCGAGCAGAATATTATTTTCCATCTGAGACTGCAACTGACTCAGAATTGCCCAGGGACCTCTCAATTTTAGTTAAAATACTGATAAATTGTAAATTTTATAGTATATGTAAATTTATCAATATTTTAACACAGTTTTGTAATTATACGTCATTCTATATTGCAATCTGTTATCAAAGCATTCAGGCACCTACTAACAGCTATCTTCATACTATGTAAATCCTTGTGGTTTTAGAGTGCTTTCAATTTTAGAAATATTACAGAGCTACTTAGCGGATCCATGGCTCAATCGAAGCGGCAAAACTCTGATGAACTTAATTGATGTAAATTTACTTAAATATATTTCTCCTGTTAAAATATATATTTGAAAATAATGACACTTATTTCTGATGCTGACTGTACTTTTAAATCAAAACACATCAAGGCTTCTCAGACAAGCGCGACGCGAATCCGGTAGAACAATTTATTTGAATTTTTTAAAGAAATAGTTCCACCAGAGTCGTGTCGCGCCTGTCTGCGGTAACCTAAATACGTTCGAGCACAAAAAAATTTTTAACTCATCATGGAACGTTTGGCATAACTTTTTTTTAAATATTTACGATATTATGTTGCCGCTTCTAAAGGTTCGTTGAAACATATTTTATTTTCGCGCTGCAACAATTCCCACAATAGAAAGCGCCCCAAGCAGAAACTACAGTGATTATCATGGTGACCGTTTGGCACTTGATATCACCCGGTAACTGCTGCTTATCATCTGATATTATATATTATATTTTTATTTATTATATTTGTTATTGTACTATATTTAAACCCTTGTCCACACTGATGTACACATTTTTCGATTAAAATGTATTCATATAATTTTTTGTAATTCAAATGTGACATAGGTAGTTGATTTTTGTTTAGTGTGTACAAGGTTTTAACAGTTAATTCCAACTAACCCCCGCACTAGTACCCAATATGTATAAAATTATTTCGTTCCATATAAACGCGTTAGGTACTAATAACTCATATACCCGTGTTACACAACAGCTAAGCTCATATAATACATATTGTACCTATAATAAATATCTTTTTTTTTTGGATTGGCAACCCTAAATATTACGAAGCAGTAAGAAATAGAATGCTCTGCGGCCAATCGGTGATAAGCTATAGGTCGCGACGCCAGCCATTGTCCAATGGAAAACGTTTATTTCCACCTCTTAATTACGTTTACAAACGTAATTCTTTTGCGGAAAATCGCATGCATTCTTACTTCTCCGTTCTAAATAAAGATTAGTTTGATGAATGAAATAGACGGGTCGATGTATTTTTCATTTTATATATCCCTAATCATTTGCACTACAGACCGTTCACTATAACTTGTCCCTTGCCGCCATGTTGGCATCATTGCTTGTCAAGCATTGATGCCACTTTCATTATCATAGAGTTCAAAATGGCGACTGACAGAACAGTACTACCAATCACATGACTGCAAAATTCAGTGCTACCAAATACGTCACGGTTTAAGATATAATGAACGCACTGTACCTACTGATGTGAACTCTTCTTGATATAATGCTGACACACTGTTGTACTCTATTTTATAACTATCCATATACCTTTTGCAGACTATCTAATCCTGGTCGGTCAAAGTGAATCCCGAGTAGCAGTACTATTACTCGGGACGTCATTCAAAATCTCATCAAAATTTACCCGTCTGTCTCATTTACCGACAAAACTTATTGACCCCTACTGAACCTCTATTCAGACCTCTACCAGACCTCACATTTGTCACTAGGGTTCATTTTAGACCCTATAGGGCAGTGGAACTCTTCGGAAAACTCCCTTAAGTTGGCTATGGGACCTATGACTCGGTACTTCGCGATCGTGTGGTCATCTTTTTCTATCTGCATCTTTGTGGATTCTTTTGTCATTGCTGAACACCATACCTGGAATACATAGACAGCATTAAAATAAGAAAATATTAATAGAACAGGATTTAAAAAATGGTAAATTAATTTCATTCGTTCTCGCAAAAGTAGCCCATCTTAGCATTATTAACGAAAAATTATTCAATGGGCTCGCTCCTTAACATGGGACTAGAATATACCATCATCTGACTAGACTTTTCCCTACTAACCGGATGCAGCTGAATACCAATATTTCACATGGAGCGACTGCCTATCTGACCTCTACAGCCCAGTTACTGGCTAACACGATACCCCTTGGTAAGACTGGTTGTCAGACTTTTGGGCTTCTGACTACCCGTAACGACTGTCAAAGATCTACAAATGACAGCCGTACTTTCCGAGACACGATGGGGTCTCGGTATGTAAAAATCAACCATCCACGGGACCTACTCCGGCAAGCGTAGCTTAACCTGGATCAGCCCATGCAGCCGGTATTACTTAGCCACGAGCTCCTGTTACTTAGCCACGAGCTCCTCTTACTTAGCCATGAGCTCCTTTTACTTAGCCACGACCTCCTCTTACTTACCTACGAGCTCCTCTTACTTACCCACGAGCTCGTCTTACTTAGCCACGTGAGAAGGTACCTATTTAAATGATAACTTTCGACTAACCTGAGCAAAAGAAATGAAGAATAACTGTCGATCATTGTACTTCAATCCCGGTAGAGTAAGATTCACTTGGGCAGTCTTGGCGTGGTCTAAATAAGCGTGGAATGACGCCTTCAAGCCTCCGTTGTCGGCGATGTTCTCACCTGAAATAAATACATAGTTTTTATAGTGATTCCTTCAATGTAGCCCGCAAAATTGGTGCAAATTGAAATTTTTCATAAAATTTGCAATCTTATTTCCATTAAATATAATTTCGAGAGCTGATGTTTTAAATAATTTTAGTTAAGTAATTAGTTTAAAAAAACTGCCGTGTATTGAATTTTGAAAGTAAAGTAAAGTAAAACAGCGATTGAAATTGCAAAAACGTAAGAAATTATGTATTTCGCTGGCTAATTTGACGGATCCCCCATAAGCGATTGTGGCAAAAAAGACCGTTTCTAGAAAGGGACTCGTGATTGTCATCAGAGGAAAAGTTACCGCAGTAGACACACTGGACACACATAGTATCAATACTTTGATCACAAATCCCTTTTAAAAGCGGGAACCGCTAAGGCAGCCCCCGAAATTCACGCAATTTGCAGGTCAATATCAGGCTGTAAAAGAAAGTAGTTTTAAATATAATTTGCATATCTTCCATTGGCAGCCCTAAACCATGATGAAGTCTTACCAAGTGTCTGTTTCCCGTTGAGTCGCTGTCCCTCCACTGAGTAGTTGGAGTACTGTTCCTGAATACATTTGGCTCGCGACTTGAATCTGGCTATCGTTGCGTTGTTCCACCACTGGTTTAGGTTTCCAAACCTGTTGGTAAGAGAAAATACATTGAGATACTAATACCCTTGGCTGGCGATATTAGCCTTTTATGGCAATATTAACAACAGGTGGTGATATAACCTGCCTTTGGTATAAATTACTAAAAGGTGGCAATATAACCTACAGTTGGCAATATTACTAACAGGTGGCAAAATAACCTACAATGGGCAATATTACCTGCAGTTTCAATATTACCAAAATATGCCAATATTACATTTACTTGGCAATATTTCTTAAAAAGTGGCGATATTACCTAACTTGGCAATATTACCAAAAGGTGGAAATATTACTTTTACTTGGAAAATTACTCTCACCTGTCATACTCTCTCCCCTGGTCATCGAAAGCATGTGTCAGCTCATGCCCCATCACCACTCCCATGGCGCCATAGTTGACTCCCTTGGGGTTGTCTCCATCGTAGAAAGGTAGCTGAAGTATGCCGGCCGGGAAGACTATCTGGTTTTTAGTTGGTGTGTAGTATGCGTTCACTGTTGATGGTGTCATGCCTAGAAAGAAAGATAGTTTTGAAAAAAATGTTTCCGAAATCACACTTAGCTCGTAGCTAAGTAATAACAGCCGCACGGGTAGATCCATCAGGATAAGCCCCAAGATAACCCAACCATGGAATAACCTCGGACACCGTAGTGTCCGAGGTTATTCTGTGGTCGAGTGACCATCTCGACATACCAAGACTCCTCTGTGCCTCGGAAATCACGTAAAGCCGTTGTCATTCGTGGATCTTTGAAAGTTGTTACGGGTCGTTAGAAGCCCGAAAGTGTGACAACCAGTCTTACAAAGGGGTATCGTATTAACCAGTTGGTATAGTAACTGGGTAAAACTCCATGTAAAATACTAGTATTCAGCTGTGTCCAGTTAGATGTGAAGCCGACCCTAATATAGTTTGGAAAAGCTTACGCATATTGATTGATTGAAGTGTTTTGAAGAAGCTTTCTGTCTTCTATGGATTCATGTCGTCATACGATTAATAAAAAAAACGTGAAGATTTGATGGTATTTTTGTATCGGAGGAAATAAGACAGATTTTGAGGTTTATTTCTTCATGCATAATTTTTGGTCAACAGATTGAACAAAAATGTCTCTGAACTTTGAGTCTTTGAGTTGGTACTTTTGGTAGACCACTCCATAACGCATACTCCTCGGTACCAATGGTTCCACAACCACATGCTTTCCAAAATGATAAATAGCTGTAGGAAATATTTGCAGTCATCACGTTGACTCTGGAAGCTTAATGATTTTTTCCTCATAACTATTTAAAATCGAGAGAATAAATAATTACTTTTAGATATTATCCTCACCCCACTTAGTCTTGTTGACAGGTTTATCCAGTTTATTGAGGTCGTTTTTCAGACTGAACACGTTGAAAGCTATGTTGTTCTCGAAGTACTCGTTGGGCTTCACTTCCAGTTCCTCATATTGCTTGTCCAGCTCATCTTTGTGAAGAATGTAGTCCGGGAAACCTGGAGTAAACAGAAGGTTTTTACATCATTCAGTAAATGTGATGATCTGAGAAAACATTGTGGGATGTGACGCCAATCTTGTCAACAAAATTGAAGGCTATCAAACGACAATTATTTTACCGGCATCATAGCCTTTGAACGAAACCGACATAACAGTGCGATTTAGCAACTGAAATCGGTATTGTTGCAGTAGTATGTATTAAAAATTCTGCTCTTATATACACACATCAAAAGTGTCTAGGGATCAAGCATTTTTATGCGGATTTCTTGAGATTGAGATGTGGCTTTGTAATAAATTTATGATTATATAAATTTATATGGATCCTTTTTGGTGCATTTCATAATTTGAAACAGGAACTGTTAATCAAATTCGAGTAAAAGATGAAAATCAGCTGTCAATATTTTCCCTATAAAAACATACAACGCATTGAAGACATTATTAGTGCTACTGTTTCCCTACTACTGATTAAAACCAACGTTATTATGGAGCGGCGACGTCATTTAAGCAGGGAAGAAATGCTCAGAGCCGTGGGAATGATAGAAGCTGGTTCCCGGCAACGTACTGTGGCTTTAGCTCTGAATACAAGTCAGAGTGTTATCAGTCGACTTTGGACACGTTACCGAAGCACTGGTACCGTGGCTGAGCGCCATGGAGGACGGTATCGCTGCACCACACGGAGACAAGACCGATACATTCAAATCTTAACTCGAAGAGCTCCAACAATAACCGCCATGATGTTAGCCGTGAGGCTTCATCACTCTTCAGGGAACTTAATTAGCGACCAAACAGTCAAAAACCGCTTGCATGAAGTGAACCTTCATTCCCGAAGACCGCTACGGGTACCACCTATAGCAATGCACAATCGTAGGATTCGATATCAATGGGCTCTTGAACACAGAAATTGGGCAGAAGAACAAGGGCGTTTCGTGTGCTTTTCTGATGAGTCTCGTTTTGGTATGAGACCGGATACAAGACGTATACGACACTGGAGAACCCCTGGACGCCAACAGCGATTAAAATCCTGCCAGGAAGTCCATCCTTATAGTGGTGGAACCATCATGGTATGGGCGGGTATTTGGATCGGCGGAAGAACTGAGTTGATTTGGATCAGAGGCAACCTCAACGCTCAAATTTATGCTGAGACGATTGTATCTGACGTCATCGTTCCTCTACAAGTGCAAATCGGTCCCTTATTTCAGTTAATGCATGATAATGCACGACCGCACACCGCAAGAGTTGTAAGACAGACTCTCGCCGCAGCTAACATCAATGTCCTGCTCTGGCCTGCTCAGTCGCCAGACTTGAACCCGATTGAGCATGCATGGGATATGCTACAGAGAAGAGCTCTGCCGAATATGGAGGGTATCCAGTCGCAAGAAGACCTTTTTTTGTTGTTGCAACGAACATGGGCGGCCATTCCACAGCGTGATTTGGATGAACTCATTTTGAGTATGCCAAACCGATGTTCTTGTGTTGTTAGTGTTCGCGGTAGAAACACGGATTATTAATTGTTTAAGTTACCCAATAAAATTTTAAAGAAAACTGTTATTTCAGTCTTTTTTTCGAACTTTAATGTTAGTGGTTCAAATGTCAAAAATCCCTTTATTAGGAAAATGGCAAATTTCTTTATTAATGCAAAGGTGACTTGGTTTATCGTTACTGTGACAAACGAAAACACTTTATTTGATGAATCCTTAAAGAAAATTTTAATTAATATCAATCAGGAGAAAAGTTATTGCAAAAATATATGTTGATCCCTAGACACTTTTGATGTGTGTATTTGCTCAACAAAACTAGCACAAAACTACCGGTCTTGAATCTTCATAACAATCAATTTAAAAACTGCCTTGAACTATTCTGCTTGATGAGTGACCAATTTCAGACTCCTCAAACCTTTCTTTACGGTTTAGAAACGTCAAACTGGTGACAATTTATTGGTGGCTGTGTAAGCTCCCCATCAGGAAACCCGCACAGTTGCTTACCCCAGAACCTACCAATCATATCGGTAATAGCATCAGCCTTAATCTCAGCAGCCTTCCTGGTCTCTGCATCCATCCAGTCCAAGTTCTTTAGGTTCCTCTTGAACGCGTTCCTGATGTTGTTGATCATTATCTCTCCTTGGGTCTTCGCCTCGCCGTGGAATACTTCTCGGACAAACATAGCTCCTACTGCGAAACCTGGAGGGAAAATGGGACTGTTAGTCTTTTGAGGATTGATAAGCATGTAACTCAGCAGTATATCTAGGGTGAAGCTCACCTATTCTCAAAGGAGAGCCCCTGCCAGCCATTTCCAGTGGTAGTGATAACATACTAGGCGGTGAAGCCACTTTTTGCGTCGTAACGAGGTATACAAATCGGTGTGTGGTTTAATTGCTTGAAGTTATTGTGTAACGAAAACGACTGACGAATAATTGACCAAACCTTAGAAACTATACATCTTAAGCCGCCCAGACACGATAGAAAGCGACTATCTCTACTCAATGAAAGCAGGATTTTGTTTTTGTTATGTTTACCTCTTTATACATTGGTATTCTAGAGCACCCATAATCCCTTAGTTTACATGAAAACAATGAATTACTTACCAACAGCATTATTAGTATCAGTGACGCAATATCTCCAAGACTCCTCGGTTCCCTCAGAGCCGAAAAGTGCTTTCCTCAAGATCTTGGTGGCGTCGCGGAAGGATTTCGAGAGGTATGTCGATAGGGAGCGTGAAACTTGCCACATCATGTAGCTGGTTAGAGTTCTGGAAATGAAAAACTGGATTATATGACATAACATCACGACGATGAGCCACGGCTGTATGTACCGAAAAGATAGGCAGAGTTTAAGGTCTATCAGTCAGGCCCAAGGATTTGGAGGATCATTATGCGTCTAATCGGGCACAAATTAAAACATCGGACTGTTACCAAGAGTTTCCTAATCGGAAATCCAGGAATACTTTGCAACCCAACTCAGAAATCAGTCTACACGTTCAGCAGTCGTGGTTGCGACCACTACACTAACGATGGTCTCCTTATTGGCGAGTGAACCTACCTTTGATCTTCTTCATTCTTGCTGTATTTCTTTATGACTTTTGTGAGATTCTTGAAGTACTCCGGGGCATATACTACTATTCTTTCCGTATCTGGTATCTGAAATGCACATCGATTAAATTATAAATAATATTATAATAATAAATTATCGAAGGACTTATATTAAAGAAGTCTTAGAAGTTTTATTTGAGACTGTATTTTTCCAGCATCATAGAAACGTTTAAAAAGAGGAATACGGTTGTCTAGCTTTTATCAGTAGGCAATACGAAATCTGATCCTGTGCGATATTCGAAACCGCAACAGCGATATTACCCGACCGATCGGGTAATATCGCTCACCAACCCTAATCTACTAAACCTTTATTTATTTTATAACCAACGACTTGACAAAACATGGAGATTTCATTTTATTTTTCTTTTTAAACCTAAACTTACCTTACCTACGGTACCTATAGAAAAGTATACCCACATTTCGCCATTTACTTTAAATTTTTACCATTCAATAAACAATTATAAGAACCGCATCAAAATCCGTTACGCAGTTTAGGAGAACAACGCGGTCGCACAGACAGATACGAAAAGCGACCTTTATTTATAATATGTTTAGATAATATATGTATTATGTCGAAGTAAGATGGTTATACCCGTGATATAGCTATATACCGTAATATATTTATATGAAAACGGTTCATAACTATTTTACTAGGAATATATAACTTTTTATTTCGAATATTATTGTTTTTTCGTGGTTATTTTTTTCACACCACACAGAAATAGGAGCCCCGCGAAGCGGGGCTCCGTCGACTGTGCTGACTGGAAATATTATATTATGAAAATATTATACCCTATAAAATTATATAATACTATTGACCATTGAATATTTGTCAAAGGTATAAATTGAAACGTTTAGAAACTGTCACTTGATAAAAAGTTTTTTTGGTTATAAGTTTTATATTAACTAAACAATATGAGGATAAAGAATATTTGATTTGTTATTCTATGACATAAATATCGATATATAACATTTTATTCGTAAAAAAAATCAATGATTTAAATTTATTTGAAGTAAATATTCTGCATATTGATTATTGAAATGAAATGATAACATGAGAAAAAATTTATGTGAAACGAAATTCTATAAAAATGAAAGCTATAAAACAACGTACTACCAGGAATATAACTATGACTCGAGCACGATCTAATAATATAACTACAAGGGCACTCCGACCAAATAGGTGAGGTTAAAACTGTGACCAACTACGCGTGAGCCGAGCGAGCGAAGCGAGCGGTGCCGCAACAACGGCCGGCGATCACTACGTCAAAATTGGTCACAGTAAAAAAATGAGGCATTCCGACAGTAATGAACCGCTTTCATAACTATATTACAGTATATAGCTATATCCCTAGGGATATAACTATATCACGGTTATAACCATCTTACTGCGACACATATTTTATATTCAAAACATACTCACAGTCCTATTCACCAACTTAAAAGCATCATTAAAGAACATAGTCCAATTAACAAAAGGCACTTCTTTCTGCCACTGTCTTATCGTATAAGGGTTGTACAACCCCTCTTCATCCCTCCTATCCTCAGAGGGGGTGGTGATATTCGCCAGTTCCGTTTCGAAGAGTATTACTTTGTTCATTTGGTTTCTCGCTTCAGTTTTATTTGCTCCTAGTAAGACGCAAATTCGCGTCATGTAGTCTAGGTATGCGTCGAGGACCTTTTTATGGGCAGTTCTGTTCAAGTAGTTGTCTCTAGTTGGCAGGTTTAGGCCACCTTGGTCGAGCTGGAAATATTAAGTAAGATGATATGAGGAAGGGGCAGGGTAATATTGCGTAACACACTTACAGTAGTAGTGGGTCTCACTTTGACATTTCAACAACATACATGTTTTTTTTTTGTTGTGTTCGTTATTCTCAGGACAAGGTCTGTAGGTAGATATGTAGATACGAAGGTATGTAGGTAGCTAGGTAGGTAGGGTAAGTAAGAAGGTACGTATGGTAAGTAGGTAGGATAGATAGGTAGGGTAGGTAGCTAACTAGGGTAGGTAGTTAGGGTATGTAGGTAGGTAGGGTAGGTAGGTAGAGTAGGTAGGTAGGGTAGGTAGGTAGGGTAGGTAGGTAGGTAGGTAGTGTAGGTAGGTAGGGTAGGTAGGTAGGGTAGGTAGGTAGGTAGGGTAGGTAGGTAGGGTAGGTAGGTAGGGTAGGTAGGTAGGGTAGGTAGGTAGGGTAGGTAGGTAGGGTAGGTAGGTAGGGTAGGTAGGTAGGGTAGGTAGGTAGGGTAGGTAGGTAGGGTAGTTAGGGTAGATAGGTAGGGTAGGTAGGTAGGGTAGATAGGAAGGGTAGATAGGAAGGGTAAGTAGGGTTGGTAGGGTAGGTAGGTAGGGGAGGTAGGGTAGGTAAGTAGGTAGATACGTAGGATGGGTAGGTAAGTAGGTAGATACGTAGGATGGGTAGGTAGGTCCATCCCTTCTGTGTGCGGCCTTAGGTTTCCAAGGGAACTAAGGATAGTGATTGAGTCTCATAATCTGGAGGTTTCCACAATGTGCGTACAAGTAATATAACTAATTATAAGTACTAACCACAATGACGTGTTTCGATGAGTTGCGGTCATCTTCCGTTACAGCCCAGTTAAATAAACCGCCCAAGTTGAATCTGAAATAAATATAGAACACATAACATAAGATCACGCCTTGTTTCCCCGAAGGGTTGGGCAGAGGTGTCCCTGTAGCAGGTTCACCCACATTTCGTCAGTTATGTTTAAGTCCCATATAATAGGGGGCGAGACTATTGCCATCAACCGGGCACAAATCCAGACTCCAGGCTGCTACTGATGATACTGCTGAGAAATTTCAGATAGAAAAACCAAATAACACTGCCCGACCTGGGAATCGAACCCAGGACCTCATGCTTAGCAGTAGCGCTTGCGACCACTAGACCAACGAGGCAGATAAATATAGAATCTGTTTGAAACAAAACAATTCTGCAATAATTTTCCTAAGACAACATGGTAATTGCGAAGGCCACCAAAAATTATGAGTTTACCGACGTTTTTCAAAAGTGTTTTATGATTTTTTATTTGTATATGTTTCCCGCCGACGGTGGATAAATGTCTTAAGGGATTGCAAAGTTACCAAGTTGACTTTGACCAAGTTGACTTTGACTTTGACCAAGTTGACTTTGACTTTGGTCAAGTTGGCTTTGACTTTTGCCAAGTTGACTTTAAATTTAGCTAAGCTAACTTTGAATTTTTCCAAGTTGACTATAATATAACTACGTAATAATTAATTAAACTGACGTGTTCTGCACATCCTGCACCAACTTCTGCAGGTCCCACTTCTGCTTGGTCATGGTGGCGGGCAGTATGTGCCAGCCGCCCAGCTGCTTGATCACGGCTACTAGGGGCTTCTCGCCCAGCTTCTCAATCGTCTCGTTGGTGTCTATGCAGGCGTCGTAGTAGATACGAGCTTTCGCTTCCGCGTCGACTGTGTTTGAGATGTTTACTTTTTCTGGAAAAATAAGAAAGATTTATTGAGTATTTAGACAAAATAATTACATAACGCGTTTGTTTTATCAAGGGGAGGGCAATGGTGAACAGGAAACCGACATTTCGAAATGGTAAGGCCTGTCTCCTGTGATACAGTTTTCAACTAGTACCTACAGGATACAGGTGATATTTTTAACTAAAGTGAACGTACTATACTAAGTATTGCACTGTTTCAACGTTCTTATTGGTACGACAATTACCGTATTATACGGCAAACCACGACTCTTTTTTCAGAAAATACGGCATACGGCAGGCCTGTCATTGCCGTATCACAAAATACGGCAACTGACTAGAGGTTATACGAAACATGTTTTCACTAGCATAATGAATGAAACGAAAATTAAACTCAAATATCTGTAACTTAAAGAGACTGCGCCACAATTTAACAGATTTTTTGTTGTCAGTGTTGCCATAAACCCAAAAACTACCACGAATTGTCAAAACTAAAAATGACCTTAAAAAAATCGATGACAACTAATTCAAAATCAAGGCAAAAAACAAGGATACTGTACCAAGTCTAAGGTGTCGCGAGACATGTGCGAGAAGCAAAGATAAGTACACTATAAATAAACATAAAGTAATAGAAACGATAAGAAACCTTTATGGAGAAGAAACAAATAAATACGGCAATTTAGTATTTTTTTCCTTTAAAATACGGCAATTTAGTATTTTTTTTCTCTAAAATACGACAAACCAGACTGTGACATACAGCAGTTCAGATTTTTACAATAACAACACTGTACAGTTTTTGCTTATCGATAACTGGTGAAAAAATAACTGTTAGACTGTTTTTGGAAGAATAAATTATTATTCCTTTATTCCATTTAAATACTCATTAATTACATTTTTAAATATTAAAACATATAAAATATAAAAACATTTAAAAATATAAAAAATAGAATTCCGCCGGTGTCGGGAGCAGGGTCCAAGCTACCGGTGGTTAGGGCTGCAGAGACAGGAAGCTCCTCAAAAATTATTTTTTTATTTTTATATATCACGGAACCTTAGGGTCCCGGTCTTTTGGAAGGCGTACGAGGGGCCGAAGCCAACTCGCAGAGGCCCCTTAGACAATTTTATATGGAATGAGGTACCAACCGACGATTATCACTGTATGGACTATGCAAGTGCACCCAAGGACAACCCCCGGTTGGTGCAGGACTATCGTAGAAGATGAAAATAAAACATATGCTATGGGTTTGGATGGCTATAGTGGATTTGTTTCCTTGAACTATGGGATAACTATGTCCCCTGCCTGACCAATGTTATATATTATACAAGGATGAAACGGCAGGGGGTGACTTGCACACTCAATAATGGGCCCCCGAAAAACTGTCGCTAGCACATAGTGACGTAGCGACTAGGGGGTAACATGTCTTGAGGTGCTTGAGGAGTGGAGAGGTATTCCACGGCTTTCAGAACAATCCCAGAGCCCGGAAGATGGTTAAGATCCCTACGAGCACTTACTGGAATACTTCCTTCCTCCGAGCACATTTTGCTCTCCTTCAAGTCGGCCAATTAAGGCAAGAATGAGGTGGGAGCTCTGTTCCTCGTCAGTATTCACTCCAGCCAGCCAATAAAGGCAAGCCAGAGGTGAGGAACAAGACTTCTCCCGGGAGATAGGGTCCGGGGGGTCGCTACTGCCCAACAGCTCGCCACATGCTTCCCTGCGGGTTTTTGTATCTCTCTTGGTCTGGCTCCTCATCATAGTTCATCTCCCATACATCGCCCGTTCCGGCAAAGTAAACTTTACCGGCACAGACCTAGAGTTCGGAGCGCACAAGCCCCACCACGACGTCAACGTAGAGATACTCCGGTGGGGTCAACGTAGAGATACTCCGGTGGGGTCAACGTAGAGATACTCCGGTGGGGTTTATTATTGCTTCGCCAGTTACAAGTTTCAATATGAATGGCACAGTCTGAATATGAGACTGTGGCGGCATCTAAATCGCCATATGCGAACTACGCATCATACGTCAGACGTCACGCAAAATCCTGCATCGCGCAAGCAGAGTTTACCGCACGACTAGCATATATACAACGTCCCGACATCAATCGTCCACCAGACACAACACGATAGTCTGGTCGGACGATCCTTCATTTTCTATAGAGGATGAGTAAACTTTACATCCCGTTCCTCGTGCCTCTATAAAAGCAAAGCTTTGCAATATTTGAAGACCAATGTTCAAATCGAGGCTTATTCTCCCCTTATCATCATTAATTTTCCCTACATTACATTGCATTTTTCATTTGTCAATATTGAAATACACCTAGGTTATTCCCACACGTAATTTTAAGCACAATACCTGCCTGTACAAATATTTTTAGGGTTCTGTAGTCAACAAGGAACCCTTATAGTTTCGCCATGACCGTCTGTCTGTCTGTCCGCGGCTTTACTCAGAGACTCTTAGTACTAGAAAGCTGTAATACATATTAATCACGCCGACAAAGTGATAAAATAAAAACATGTTTTTTTTTTTATTACCTTCCCTACACGAACAGCGGGGATGTTTTTTTCTGCTCGTCTATCCCATGGTGTTAGATGTCGTTGGAAAGGTCTTTCAAAAATATTGGGAGTGTGTGAAAACTATTTATGGATTCAGGGATCCGTTTGCGAAAAATTAAGCTTTGAAGTGCTATTTTTTGTTAGATTCAAGTGTGTGTGTGTGTGTGTCCCTGCCAGCTAAATGGTTGGTTCTGAATATGTGAAAAAATTCACACCGTTAGTATATATGTTACCAGCAAAGCATGTAATTCAGTAGAATACCTAGTGATTCTATATAATTCCGAGCTCGTCTAAGCATTATACACCGTTTTAGTTGTCTTACGAAAGCAGCCCACTTCATGTATCAAATGACTACTAAAAAATATTCATTAAAAAAAATTGATATTTTGTAACAAAATTTTAATTGCTCCTAGAGGTATTTTACGTCGGGTACATTGAGTGGCTCTTTGTATTACAACTAAAATATCACGATGTAAGTATATCAATTTTTCTTTAAATGAATATTTACTTGTCATTGGACACATAAAGTGGGCTGCTTTTGTAAGACGACTAAAATGTCACGGTGTATAGAATATTTCATCTATCATTTATCATTATATACCCTGCCTAGTTAATGTACGCAATTCCTAAACGAAAAAGAAAACTATCACAGCTAAGTAGGCTCTACAAGTTAATGAGTAATACTCAACCACCATACATTTGCGGTTGCAAAAACATGTTTTTCACCTACAATGTTAAGTTTGTTCTTGGGATAGATTCATCCCAACTATGGAACCCTTTATTGTGCGTGGTCCGACACGCACTTGGCCGATTTGTTAAAGTTCTTTTACGACAGTATACCCATATTTGTTCACGAGAACAATGCTACAATCGTACTTCTTATTTAAATAACCATATAACATGATTACGTGTGAAGATACGTCAAAAACCCATGAAGGCACATAATAATAACAAATTATACAAATATTCACACTTATATTTTGTACGTGAAGCCTTTTCGGTATAGTTTGTGGTGCTAATAGAGAATAATAAATGGTAGGGCAAAACAATAACGTACAGAAAACCAATGGCAAAGTCATCCCGCTTTTTTTTTTCTCTCCGTTCTGTATTCAGCCTTTGCCAGCAAATTCGCCTGCGTAGAGGTCAAGAATACCATCGACACGCTAAGAAGAGGCCAATTACATTAGTTGAAGACAAATACTATAACATTGTACCTAAGTAGCTATCTAACTAAACAAATCTTTAAACCTGTGATCGAAGTAACACTTCTGTTATCTATTTTGTAAAGTAAAAATGTATGAGATCAAATTTTTCATACACATAGGTAAGTATCTAGTATAAAGCGATAAACGATAGAACTCGATTAAGTATAATTTACAATAGTTTACTAATACCTTGTGAATATAGATTAAACAAAGTTCCGAAACTTGTTTACAGCTTGTCTCAGAAAGGTGTGGTCATCTTTAAAGGTGAACACACTGAACAACTTTTTCCATGGGATCAACACCGTAATCGTGAAAAAGTTATCAACAACCCATACAAAACCTCAATACCCACTCGACCCAAATCTATGGGAAGGCTTGTTTTTCACACCACATCACACTTATTGGCCACACCCTTTATGAGTCTATAATACCTCAGCTCAAATTCACTCTTTATCTCGCTCGCACACTAATGCTCGCGGGCTAAGTGAGAGCGAGACTGGGTGGCGGTGAGAAGGCTCCAAGGCGCCGATAGTTTAGATAATTTCTTTTTACGGTGAAATAATGGAAATTTAAAAAAAATAGTGTCTGCTTTATATTTAGTTCAGCTATTATGCAAAGTTTCATGATCTAATTTTCGTTTCGGTTTGGAGGTAGCTTTGTAAATTTTTAATATCGAGATAATTTTATATAATCGTATTCTCGTCAAACATAGTACTTAACATTAATCCTCAACCTTACCATATATTTAGTTCACAGTTAATGCAGCAGTATTTTCGATATGACGAATCATGCTAAGAAATTTGAGGTACCTATATTGACTCTAAATATGAACACACCTTTTTTATACACGCTGTATATGTAGTTTTCTTTACTTAAGATATGGGTACTGTTTTGGTACATATTCATTAGAAGCAACTATATAAAATTGTAGTTTATGTGTTAAACCGCGTTTAATTTGCGTTGTTACCATAAACGTTGTAGGTTTGCACTCCCTGCTGCCTGCCTGCCTAATTCTGACCCCGCCTATCCTGAGCATCCCGCATCGTACGAAGGCGGCCCTTAATTTTCTTTTTTTTTTTTTTTAAATCTTTTCTTAAAATTTCTTATTTTTCATAACGTAACATTACACTGTACCTACAGTTGGTAGAAAAATTAAAACTCTCCAACTTTTAACAAAAATAATAGACAAATAATTTTTTTTTTAAGAAAGAAAGAAAGAAAAAGTATTTATTGAGACTCGCACAGGAAATCACAAATTAAACTAAAACACACTCATTAAAACATTAATAAAAAATTAAAAAACAAATTAAAAAAAATAACAGAAAGTCCTGTACGAAGCCAAAAGGCTCCTATCTCAGCATATGCTGCGACATCAAAAAAAAATGTCGCAGCGCTGGTAATCTGACAGGGCCCGAAAAAAGAAATATATGCCTGAGGTGTACCACTGAAGGGCAAAGGCCTCTTACCAGTTTTCCCGGTCTACTGCGATTGCGGAAGGTATCCAGCTTATCTCGCCATCAATAAATTATATAAATAATATTGTATTGTACACACAACACATCTTTATAGGGCTCTATCTACAAAACTACCGTCGTGTTAGTTTCACGTGTATTTTTCACGACGCGTAGGCATTTTCCTGCATTTGTTCTACGGTGACGCAAGTGGAAATATACCTATTGTATGACAACAATGAAAATTATCTTGATGTCATAACCCCGTCATAGTAGATATCGTAGGTGACATCTTTACGCCCGTGGTTGTGTAACCGAGCAAGAAATTAAATGTTTGTTAGCGTTTTAACTGAAAGGTATACATTTTCTGCAAATTTGTTCCAACATATCGACGCGATTGCTTGTCTTTATTTGCAAGAGACAAGTGAAGACAGATATATTTTATAAAGCCGTTGCGGTATGAAGGTAGCATAAGCAGCATCCATAACTTTCTTTTAAATATAAATCGTCATCAAATCTTCCAAAACCAGAAAACATAATTTTTTAGGAAGGAATTTTTTTCTTTCCACGGGAAAGAGTGTCTTTTGAGTAAGTGCCAACCGGGACGCAGTTTGAGAATTTTAAGCAAGGTTCGGAACCGGTTTAAAAAATACCGGTAAAGACCGGTTTATTTGGGTTTTACTCCGAACTTTTCCTAAGAACGTGAACGTTTTATGAACTTTATTTTAACCTAAATTAACCGGTTTATACGACGAGCGGCATGTCGGTAAACGCTTTGCAACGTGTGACTACTTGTGAGGATGCCGCGCTGAATGAAAACTAAACAAAAAAACCGGTTAATATTGCTCTAAACCGTTTAATCCGAAAAAAACTTAATTTTTTACGCAAATTCGCTTAACGAGTTCTTTAAGGTATGGAAGTCTCCATTTATTCTGAAGACCATTTTACCTACCCGTAATTCCAAACTAGTAATTGAATTTCAAGTTCACTTACCAAGTGCATATCTGATAATCAACTGGTTCTGCAGTTCGATCTTGCTGAAGATGCCCCAGCTGGATTTCCCCTCAGGAATGGGATTGTTCTTGATCCAGCCTCCGCATGCGAACTCGTAGAAGTCATCACAAGGATCCTGTGTCTCATCCAGTGCTCTTATCACTTCACTTGCTGTGTATATGCAGGACCCTTTGAGGCACACAGTTTGGTCTGAAAGAGAAGGTTGAAGTTGTTATAGACTAACTTGAAACAGCTATTTTTGACTTGGTTATTTTTTTAAATATTTTCGTAACCTTAGTAATTAATACAGTTGTCGTCTATGAATGTACCTTACGCCATGGTAAATTATAAAATATAAGTTATGTTCCATACAAATTTTAATCTCCTTTATGTGACGAAAATATTTGATAATTCTTTCTTAAAATTTTAGTATTGCAGGCGGGGGACAAACAAAAATTACACCATAATTTCAGGTTATTGGTTTGTCCCCCGCCTGCAATACCAAAATTTTATAGATTTTAACATAATGCTTGTTTTTGTCTTTTCAGTTATGAGTTTTTGCAGTCGGGTTTTTTGTTTTTTAAATTTGCTTTTTTAAGGGTGTAATTTTCCCTTTGAGCTAAGTTTTAGTCACTTTGGGTGATGGTTAGACAGATAATATTTTTTATCGATCGTAGACCAGAATTATTAGATTTACAATAAAAAACGACACTAAAAGAAAAACGTTCAGAAGTCAAGTGAGAATATCCTAAAAAATATTAAAGACCGTCTGGCTAATACGGGGGTATTTCGGGAAGCTATTGGAGTGAAGGCTATTGAAATTTTTCTTTGGCTATCATCTCACGACCACCCTGCATAAGCAACTCTTGTATAATGAATGAGTATTTCATGCTTTTAGACCCAGCGGCTAAAACAAGGCGCGTGCATTGTATATGTCTGTCAGCGAAAGAATATAAGGTTATTAAAGTAAAAAAATATCAGCCAGTCAGCAAGATGGTACCGGGTCTGATTCTCAAATTCAAACTCAAAGCATTTATTTCAATTAAACCATTTACAGGCACTTTTGAATTGTCAAAGAGTCGGTCAGTTAGTCAGAAAGTTGAAGCTAATTGCCCATTACAAAACGTAGATATCTATAGAGAAGAACGGGCAAGAAACTCCAAGGACACTCTTTTAAATATAGATATTACAAAATCCTGGTTACATCATTCTTGTTGCTTCTATATAATATAGCTTCTATATAATTATCCTTAATACAAAAACTATAAAATATCTTGGAGTAATTATTGATGCTACTCTTACATTTAAAAATCACGTTGAACTATTATGCAGTAGAGTCCGTAAATTGATGTTCATATTCAAGAAAATTAGGCCTTTTGCTGACTCTAAGGTGATAAAACAGGTTTATTATGCTTTGTGTCAATCAATAATTACATATTGTATTACTTCATGGGGAGGAGCGGCTAAAACAGTTTTACTACCACTGGAGCGCGCGCAGAGAGCTGTTCTGAAAGTATCCACATTCCGGCCTATCCTGTTCCCGACCCAACTTTTATATAAATCTTGCAATGTTCTGACAGTGCGGCAGTTATTCATTATGAATACTTTATTAAAACAGCACTGTAAATTGCCGTACGATAGAGTTGTCACTGAAAAAAGACGTAAAGACATCTGTATGGATAATTATAGATTAAGGCATTCGTTTATGTATAGTTTTTTTATATTCTTAGGCCCATTTTTGTATAATAAAGTAAACGCAATTTTGTCTATGTATGCATTAAAAACGGTACAATGCAAAACTGTTATTACAACTTGGTTACAAAATTTGTCTTATGATGATACAGAAAAGTTACTGGTTGTTTTAAGTTAAATATTATTTTTAATTAAGTATTGTCCTATCATTAGTCTGTTAAGTTACTCACTATTTATGTCTACCATCAATTTTAGAAAATTTTAATGCAATTTAGCACTTATTACACCTGAGATACAGGTTTATCCTAGTTCAGGTCGAACCATTATTATATACCTACCATTTTAGTATAAGGCTTAATATTGTAAATATGCATTATTTAATTAAATAAATAAATAAATTGAAAATTGAATTGAAATTGATATGTGAGAACAATGTACAAAAAATAATCAAAAGCAATTGAAAATATAAGATTAAAAATAAGCCCTGGCAGATAAGAAATGACCAGTTTCAACGGACCGCGCCCATTCACGAACATGACGCCTGGATCAGCACCATCCAGTTCAACCATTTTGTAGGGAATCGAATGATCCAACACACTCGCCACCATCAGCGAGACATTTAAGTGAGCATGACATATTCTCAACCGCCATGCTCTTTCAAGTCAACATACATCTTAATAACTTAATAAACGGCTTCATGGTCTCACATTTACAAAAATAAAAATGCTTCTAAATTATACAAAACTATAGTTTGCAATGTATTTAAGAAATTAATACAATTTTACCATCAAAAAGAAAGAAAATCATTACTAATTGGAGCATTCAACAATTTACTTGGTAAATGGCCTATTTATAGGGGATTGCTCCCCTATAAATAGGTATTTGACTATCAAAGCCATAACTCTTATTGGCGCGTGTAATTTTATTACAGACAACATAGTAGCGTTACGGATATATATAATCAATTTTATGACATCATAAATAAATACTAGATATGTTCCCGACAATAACTACCAACCCATCAAGGCACTCCTTTGTTTATATATTTGGCTAACATTCTTGACTATACTTATCAATTATAAGTTCTGGCATGTCATCTTGATCTCTCTTATCATTATGAGTTCTGTCATGCATAAAAAAATCCTCTACCAGTTTACCAGTGGCGATACGTAAATGTGCATCGACATCATTATCATTGTGTTGTGTTTCTCGACGGCATGTGAAGCCAAGTCAGAGGCCCGTGGGCGGCTTTAAGACTCTGACACCAGGTTAGTCACTAACCACACGAAAAGGAAGAAGAATGTACATCAGGCGCACCCTGCATAGTCAGCCCAGCAACTAACCTAGCTAATATATTTACAATTATCATCATAAAATACAATAGACGTTTTTATATTTAGTAACCTGTTCCACTTAACTATTCCTAACGAGCCATAAAAAACCCTGTAATCTCTCTTGACTCTGCGACTAGCGCTCGGTGTAGCAACACGACGTGTTCGGGTTCGCGACAAGTCAATCGTTATCCTGAGGATGCTTCGTTGAGAGGTGAAACATGTGTCGATTTCTTACAGGGTTTTTTATGGCTCTTTAAGAATAGTTAAGCGCAACAGGTTACTAAATATAACAACGTCTATTGTATTTTATAATGGATTTCCGCAAGGTCACGCCTGAATCAAATAACTAATTATCATCATCATCATTACTTCAGCCCGGAATCTCCCACTGCTGGGCATAGGCCTCTTTCATCTATACTTCACGGTTTCAAAGTTCAAGGGACCCACCTTGAACGGATGTTTGCCACGAATTTGACGATTCACGGATTTGTCAGATTTCTATCGCGGTATTAGCTATCCTCATACGATTCGAGATATGGCAAAGAAGAAGACAACTATATTTCTTCTCGTCTACCATGAGTAAAGGTGTGGTGATCAATTTTGACTATTTCTCCTTGTCCTTTACAAGGTGGAACAACTCAGCACCACTCATGACTCTGGTCTACTCGTGAATGTTAATATTTTGGGGCTGAGCGACATGAGGTGAAGAGATGGTGGAAGTCAAGTTACCTTTGGTCTCAGGCTGATAGCACGGTGGCACGGGCAGGTATGTAGGTCCTCGCATCGTCAGCAGCAGGGTGATGGTCAAGAGTACTGCCACAAACAGTACCGCGGCAACCACCATCAGAACCCGCTCCAGGCGGGTCCGCTGATGCCAGCCGATAAAGGAGACACCCTGGAAGATAAAAAGTTTTGGTAAATTCCTGATATTTTTAAAGAAGCCATTTAAATATCCTTTTAAGTTAGGGTTGATGTTAAAAGGGAGATTATTTTTAAATAACTTTTAACAGAATAAAGTCTTCATGACTTCTTTTGACGTGAGGTAGTGTTTATTGATGCCTTCCGCTCTATTTCGAAATTACCTGTAATGTGTCTATTTACGGCCGAACCCAATAACCTATCTATCACCAGTTTAATCATCCTGGAGATAGAAAAAGCTGTCTATCTATGATTTATACGTCCCAATAATCTATCAGAGAATAAGGGCCTTACTGAATTGTAAGCCGACATTCAATGACAGATAGAATTATACTGTCTATCATCAATAGTGATCTGTCTTTTACTAAAAACAGGTTATTGGGTATGTCTGCGTTCAGCGGTCGGTGTGGCAACACGCCGTGTTCGAGTTCGCGATAAGTCAATCGTCATCCTGAGGATGCCTCGTTGACGAGTGAAACACGTGTCGATTTCTTTCAGGGTTTTTTTATGGCTCTTTAGAAATAGCTAAGCGGAAAAATTGCTAAATATATCCACGTCTATTGTATTTTATCATGGATTTCCGCTAGGTCACGCCTGAATCAATTAACTATCTTATTGGGTTCGGCTGTTACTTTTTTTTGGCCGGAGGAGAGGTCTTCCGTCGCTAAACGATTAGTCAGTAGGCAAACGGTCTTAATCAAAAGGCCATCACAAAATTCCCAAGAAATACTTTAAGTGGTATTTTCTACCAATCTCAATCAAGTGAATGAATCACTTGATTGAGATTGGTAGGTATGTCACTTTGCTGTTACTCGATCTCACATGTGGTGATCTTGAGAACGTTAGGCGTGGGAAGCTAATTACCTATTTAAGATTAAGTGTCGCGGTAGTAAACTAATTAGCATCCACTGCAATGAGCGTCGAATATGATATGTAAATGTCTAAGTACAACAAACTGCGATCACCAAGCGTTCTGTCAGAAATATGATAAATATCTTAGTTTCCCCATTTGCAATCCTACATACTTTTCTCAAATATGACATTCTTCTATGGTACGAGTTCGTAAAAATAGCTGGTGATGGGGCAGACTACCCAGTGTGAGTATCGACTCGCAAAGCAAGTTCCTAATTTCTCTATTTGAGCTTTTAATTAATTTTGATATAGATGGCTAGCCGGAGACAGTTAAAAAAGAAATGGGACCAAAAACAATAGACCTGAAACATGTTAAAAATAATCCGGACGAAATAAATTCGGGGCAAACGTTTTCATATTCTCTAATGTATTTGAAGTTTATCTCCTAAGAATTCTTAATTTTTTTTGTATGTTGAAGAAGTGTTGACTGATTGCGTAACAATGTTTCTAAAAGCAGCATTTTGTTTTAAAAACACTGCTTTTCTTATCATCTATCAGTATTACAGCCGAGCCCGTGTGACGTCATCCAGGACGTCCAATGGACTCTCCTAATGAGAAACGCCATTTCGTAAGAGATAAACACCGTTCCCTTAATGTTGAAGACGTAATGAAGAAGGGAATCTTGTCAAGGGGAAATGTTAAGTCTATGCAGGCTATGTTGAATTAAATCTGAAAGGTCTGACTAGTTTTGTCTGAATTCTACAATAAACCCGATTCTACCTAGAAGACCAGTATAATAATAATAAACAGCATGTATGGGAAAAAATAAATGGAATCTTTGATATAATGATTGCGCCTCTTTTTGTGTATATGTCACAGGGTACAGTTTACAAAACTTTTATTTTATTTTAAAGTTACACGTCCGTGTTTGGGTCGCAGAAATTCATATGTGTACCAAGTTTCAACTCAATCGGTTCATTCGATTCTGAGCAAATTGGTTGTGACAGACGAGCAGACACACGAGTGATTCTATAAGGGTTCCGTTTTTCATTCGGACGTACGGATCCCTAGAAGTATACTTATATCAGAAGGCCAATAAGTTTTTAGAGGATCAGAAATATTTCCCATAGTGAATATCTACTTTTCTTTCTTTACCCTTATTTACTTAACTTTTTATTACATATCGCCCTCGTAGACAGCTTTATATCGTCATGTTTGTGGATTAAAAAGTTTTACAGATGTTTCGTTTGAGTTGGTCCTTTTGCACGAGAGGATGCTTCCACTCATCCATCCCCTGATCACACTGGCAAATCCCTTAATCGCCTCTTACGACATACTCAAACAAAGATGAGATAAAATCCCTTGATTACCGACCTAATTCTTTTCCTGGACAGAAAATATACGAAGTTATAAAATATACGCGATATACAGAAAGATATTTTGCCCGAATCTCTTTTACCGTTGTCGGTTGGAATAGGTCAGAATAATAGACCATGATTATGTAGATTTATTATATCCATCTTACATTTATCATTAGGACTTTACTCATAGTTATAGTTTTTCGTCAAAAGACCCATTCTACATGTTTTGCATTTACATACATTAGAGTTGCAACGGATAGTGTTTTGGCCGGATACCGGATTACCTGCGACTGCCGAAGCCGAATAGCCGGATATCCGGCCGAAGCGAACGTCATGTATATTAAAACCTGCTCGCGTTCTCAATCGCTCGCGGTCACAGCAAAAAGGCGAGCGCGCTTATTATCTTTAAAGGCCGAAAAATTGTTACCATACGTCACAATTTGCCTTTAGTAGATTTCAAATATTAAATACAAATATCTACCATAAGTGCTTACATACTGCGAGTGCTTACAGGGAGGTGGCGGAATAGACCGAGACGTAACGCGCCGGAACAACTCAGGACGGATGAAATGGCGACAGGTCACAGGAACAACTTGCGACCCACGAATACGTTCAAATTAAAGGGGAAAAATAAGGCCTCTCGTACTGTATGGATCGGAATGCTGCGCCGTGAAGACGACGGATAAAAAAAGACTGCATGTAGCGAAGATGAGAATGTTGAGAAGTATATGTGGAGTGACGAAAATGGATAAAGTAAGAAATGAGTATTTAAATATTTAAAAAAATCTAGACCAGCGGACGATCAAGACGCTTCCAATGATACCTCATTTGTCAAATTGTGATTGGTAGTTTAAGAGTTATGAGGTAACAGATGAACAAACATACATAGCGGTCAAAATCATAACCCTCCTTTTTGGCTTCACCGTAGTCGGGTAAAAAGAGTGATGAATATAAATGTTGATGAATGGATAGGGAGAGGAAGTCCAAAGAAAAGATGAATGGATTGTGTGAGGAACGATATGAAAGAGAAGGGAGTGAATGATAGCGTGATAGTTGACAGCGAAAAGTGGAAAAAGGAAAAGTGTTGCGCCGACCCTAAGTAACATATGACAAGGGCAGGAAGATGATGAGCTCACAGACCAAAAATGTATTTAAATTTTTAAATAAACAGGTTGGGTTTAGAAATTTGTAGTATTATTTCCATTCTATTACGAAAATAAGACCAAGTATCTGGCTAGCCAGATATCCGGCACAAGATGACAATCCGGCCGTACGCAGTATAGTAAGAAAATGGCCGGATAGGCCGGATACTAAATGGTAGCCGGATATCCGTTGCTACTCTACCATGACCATACGTATAAGTACCACAATTATGTCTCGGCGATAAAAAACATTAGATTCGATGTTTTTTCTCTGACATAATTAGTTAAATGATCCAGCCTTTGATAATTTATATGTCTAGGTAGAGTGTCGCGCTGCAAAAGAACTAAAGGCTCCTACAAACAGGCGCGACACGCGACGCGACACAAAGGTACGTAGCGTCGCGCGACGAGCGGTGTCTTTGTGTCGCGTCGCGTGTCGCATCTGTTTGAAAGTTTGTAAGAGCCTTAAAACAAACAAGCCAACTTTGTTATGCTGGTGTGTGTCAGCTACGTCTTACACTTGCGCCACGTCATTGTGCTGTGATTATGCTTTTCTAGTGTGCGTGCATTTAGCGACTGTATTTTTTTTGACGTACTTACTGCTTTGACTGTGTATCCAGACATAAATTTATTTATATCTTTGAATTAAACTCTATGTGTCCTGTATACCTATGTCTTCAAAAGATAGAAATAAACAGGTTTAACGAGCATCGGCACTTTTTTTTCTACCTGTGTTTATCTCCACAAATATTTAACTATTTGCTCCGTAATATTTTCTGGGTCAAATACGGAGGCGAAGGAGGGAATGCATCTCGTGATGTGTACATAATCAGATCTGCGCCAGAACCTAGTTTCGTCGATAGGTAAACACGATGGTACGTGGGTTACGTGACCCAAAATAATAACCCAATTTGGTTATCGACGAATAATCTGTGTTCCCTACTACCGATAAACCCGTCAATCTTCGAAGCAAGAGTGAACAGGCATCTTCTGGGTACTTGTTACATCGTAAATTTTATTTATTCATTGCATTCCACCAAAAGTGATACCATAATTATGATCAAGGTCAAGGTCAAGTTCGACAATAAAATAAAGAGGTAATTTGTTTATGTTTGTAGGTCTTTGGAAAAAATGATCTGATTATAAAAATACTAGCAGCGCCCCGCGGTTTTACCCGTATAAATCTCAATCCCGTGGGAATATTAATGTGACTTTGACTTTTATAGAATTATCAATATCTTATCTAAAGTCTCATGTATACCTGATGACCTGGCTAAGTAGGTATTTACTCAAAATCTGAATTATTAGGTAATTATTAAAATTATAGCATAACTATAAAAATAAGATAAGAAAACATTTGAGATATTCTACAACGAACGATTACGATCAAGGAGCAGTTATAGTAAAAGTCAAAATTAAATAATTTATTTCAAGAAATCCATTTTTTTTAAATAGCTATCTTATTTAATTTAAATAGATGAATCAATTACTAGAAAAAGTATCCAGAAACATTCCGGGATGTAAAGTCTTCACAATTTTCCAGACATTTTCTCAGAACGACTTCTATTTACGCAAACATAAATTAAATTGGAAAACTATAAACAAATTACTTAAACGATTCTTATTTTCTTCGTAAAATTGAACCATTAATTAATTTTTTTTAAACTCCTAAGCTAAAGTTGACTTTATTGCTGCTAACTGAGTTATAGTAAAATATATTCGTTTTTGACTGTATTTTTAATTAGTATTGCATTTTGTAATTACTTTCAAAATTATTTACTTGTTTAGGTACCACTTACGACGATGCATGTCAAAATATAATAAATTGAATTTTCTCTTTATGCATTGTTTTTACGATTATTTTATTACACACGAGTTGTGTTAATTTCTTTGTTATTATTCTACATTGTAAAGTAAATGACACTTTTACTAAAGGCCAGCGTGTAGTTATGCTTCTCATTTCTCATCTGCGCTTGTGCACAAATTACCTGACGTAAGCGGAAAAACATGGACAACGCGCGTATTTTTTTAAAATAAAATATAAAATAAATCAACTGTAAAAGTTAGTCATGTCCGACAATTGTAATTAATTTGATAATAAAATAAGGTCTGTCTACTTGGTCGTTAGTACCTATGGTCTTTAGATTAGCAGTTGAAAAAATAAGTTTAATACACATTTAACATTAAAATTTTACATAACGTCGACCAACGAAGCAGTTTTTAATATCATTGTCCGTTTTATCCCTAACACGGGTAGCTCTTCAGTTTTACATTTTGCATAATTAATTCCATTCCGACGTACTTAATCGATTAAAACCAGCTTAATTGCGTTTCCAGTCTGCCTTCCCACTTAGGTAGGGGTTCTTAATTCCCCTTCCGTATCGGGGTAGTGTGATTATGATAATATCCCCACAAGACTGCGATGCGTTCTATGAGATTATCGGAGGGGTGAACGTGTACGGTAAATATGTTCCGATTAATATGATGGTATACAGGATAGTGGTGTAGAAGATAAAAATTAAGCATTGTATGGAAACAAAACTGCGGGGTACACAATTCCAATGCCATTCATTTTGATAATTCAACAATTAAATTAAATTAAATAAAACTTTATTTCAGACTAAGGTCCATAATTTGTTAGTATAATGGTGTTAGTAACAATGGTGCTTAAATAAGTAGGTTAGTATTGTTATTATTATTATTGTTATTTATGTGTTTACATATCTCGCGACCATGGGGTCCCGGTCTTTTGAAAGGCGTACGAGGGGCCGAAGCCAAGTCGCAGAGGCCCCTTGGACAAATTTAAATAAAATGAGGCACCAACCGACGATTATCCCCGTACGCACTGTGCAAGTGCACAAAAGGGCAATCCCCGGTTGATGTAGGACTATTGCAGTACATGGGAACAAAAAAATTGGACTGTGGCTTTGGCTGGCTATAGTGGATTGGTTATCAAGAACTATGGTAGGACTATGAACCCTGCCTGACCAATGTTATATAATATACACGGATAAGATGGCAGGGGGTGACTTGCACACTCAATAATGGGCCCCCGAAAAACTGTCGCTAGCACATAGTGACGTAGCGACTAGGGGGCAACATGTCTTGAGGTGCTTGAGGAGTGGAGAGGTATTCCACGGCTTTCAGAATAATCCCAGAGCCCGGAAGATGGTCAAGATCCCTACGAGCACTTACTGGAATACTTCCTTCCTCCGAGCACGTTTGCTCTTGCGAATCTCCACTCAAGCCGACCAATTAAGGCAAGAATGAGGTGGGAGATCCTTTCCTCGTCAGTGTTTACTCCAGCCGGCCAATAAAGGCAAGCCAGAGGTGAGGAACAAGACTTCTCCCGGGAGATAGGGTCCGTGGGGTCGCTACTGCCCAACAGCTCGCCACAAGCTGCCCTGCGGGTTTTGTATCTCTCTTGGTCTGGCTCCTCATCCCAGACCCGTTCCGGCAAAGTAAACTCTACCGGCCCAGGCCTAAAGTTCGGAGCGCTTAAGCCCCACCACAACGTCAACGTAGAGATACGGCGGTGGGGTTATTATTATTATTATTTACTAATTATTTATTTGCGCAGACCTATGACTGTCTCCACCCAGTGTCCCTGAAAAGGATAGTCCGGTCTGGCAGCGATCATTTTTAGAATGCTGTTGTCACTACCGAGGCCGCTTTCTTTCGCATGATGGCATGGAAGCTCGCACAGATGGTTTCCATGCGCCATCATGCGAAAGAAAGCGGCCTCCTTACTACAGCGCCTGCATGGTAGTGACAACAGCATTCTGTAACAATATTCATTGCGTAATTTTCGTTGTTGAGCAGACGACTTTTACAAGCATTTATGAAGCAATGGATTATGAGTTTCATTCAAATTCCTTCGGATGTGATGGAAAGTGTGTTATGCCATTTGGGCGCTGCGCTGGCTAGGCAAATTTTGCCGTTTTGAATTGTGTGTAAAATAAGCTGAACTGGTACTGTATAATACAACCCAAAAATGAAGCGGGAGTTTCGATTCTAGACATAAGATTACTTATTTTTATAATGAGCGAACGTGATGTTGGACATCAACAAAACGGATCCGATATGGAAGATTTAGTCTTTCACATCGGATCCGTTTTGTTGATGTCCACTATTCAACCAGGTCAGACGGATCTGATATGTAAGATCTAGTCTTCCATAACAGATCCGTTTTGTTCATAATAGGACAAATGTCCGGTTGATGGCAATAGGCTCGCCCCCTATTACGTGGGACTTAAACATAACTGGCGAAAGGTGGGTGTACTATAGGTACACCTCTGCCTAACCCTTCGAGTTATGTTGTGTGTAGGACAACTGTTGGCCAAACAGCAACAACTAAACGGATAGTCTATTAAATGATCTTTCGCTAAATGAGCGCTGCATGAAATAATGCCCTTTCATAAGATCAGGTTGAAATCCACATTGGATAAAAAACTTTTGTAAATCAAATAGCAACGAAATTATCCAAATTGGGGTAGGTAGTTAGACTAACAATGTCAAAATTGATGGAAAGTCTCTTAGGCCCCAATTATAGTCAGTTTTCGAGCTCGTAACTACTCGTTTGAACTGATTGAAGTTCACATTTCACACGAAAAAGGAATTTCAGGTTATTACGACTTTTATAGGTCATAAAGACAGCTATATAAATGTTATTGTTATTTTTGTAATGAAAATCAAAGGTATGCACGCAATAAAGATAAATTAAATGTGTGTTTAGAATACGGTTCGCGATGCTATAGTGGGACAACTGTTGTGTGCGTGTCTAGATGTGAATTAGTTCTATTTCCCATACCGAGACCTCTCCGTGCCTCGGAAGTTGGTCCCGGCTGTCATTCGTAGATCTTTGACACTCGTTATGGGTAGTCAGAAGCCTGAAATTCTGACAGCCAGTCTTGCCAAGGAGTATCGTGTTACCTAGTAACTGGGTTGTGGAGGTCAGCTAGGCAGTCGCTCGACGTTCAATACTGGTATCCAGCTGCATCCGGTTAGACAGTTGAGAAAAGACTAGGCAAATTGATCTACCTTAGAATCTGTTCTTAGCTAAAAGCTAAAAACTGTACCATAATCATGGAAACGATTATTTTTAATGGTATAGGTGGGTGTTCAGAGGCCGATGGGATATGGCGGTTCGTATCGTCAACAGTGAACTGTGGGATCAACTTTACACTTAGCCGAAATGAAAAGTCGATAAAAATACGTACATTAGGTAGGACCAAATTGCCAACTGAACTAGTTGACGAAAGAACAACTTGATGGATGTACAGCAAAAATTTTACAAATTGCAACATGCATATTGTCAATTATAATAACTAATAAATCACTTATAAATGTATATATCTAACATCCCTATTGTCTTTAGTTAAGCAACATCAAGATATACGTGTTCCATATATTGATACAACCCTTATAATAAAATAAACTTTATTTTCTTAAATATAGTCGATATATAACTTATGTTGGTGCCCACCAAATAATCTCTTTAGAATATTTCTCTAAACCAAAGATAAGTAACACTTTATCGAACCTAAATAGGGTCTCGTTGAGAATTTTGGCAATGTGAAAAGTAATCGGGACACCCGAAGTCGTAACCTTTGACCCAATAGCGAGTGATGGCCGGCCGGCCAATGGCACGGACCTATTCCGGATACCCGATTATTTAGTTAACGTACACAGTTTGCGACTTACGATCGTCGAATCTGCGTAACAATTTGAAGATTGAGTTTGGGAGACAGTTTAAGATAAGCACACAAGCATAAAGAACTGGTTATCTAGTATTGGCAAGAACTGGGTAGTTATATTATTAACACTATGTGATGAGATAGAATGAGATAAATGTCGTGAGGAAAGTTTTGAATATGAATGTAGATGGCTATAAGAGTAGGGAGAGAACAAAGAAACGATGGATGTGAAAAATAATAGGGCTAGAAAGGGGACGACTACTGCGATAACGACTTATGGAGAACTATGGAAAAAAAAGACAGGTTGCGACGACTTCAAATAAATTGAGAAAAGAACAAGAGAATGATGATAGTTCACGCCAACCCAGACAATAAGTAACCAGCAAGCAAGCTAATGGTAGCGGGGCTGACTGCACAAAGGGTACTCGTACATTTAAGTATCCCCACTCGTGAACACTATTTTAGTAAACAAGTTTTTTCTAAGGATCTTGTCGAAGACAACGCTGCCAAAATTAAATGATTACAATTCAAACAGTTTGGGCTGTATTGAAAAACTCTTTGACGTGTAACATACTGTAAGTAGTGATGAAAAAGAAAACGATGAAATAAGAGAAACATTCAGAAAACTGTAAGAAGATAAATTCACAAATATTCGCATGCTTCGACCTTAGTAAAACGATAAGGAAAGAGAATCTGTATTTGAAAAGACAGTTAGAACTATAATTACTTGTGCACACAGTCTTTGTTCTCTCTGACTGACTACTTGAAGGAACACTTGTATCGAAATATATACAATAAACACTACTAAAGACAAAATCTTTTCATTCATTAAAGTACCCAACACCATTTATGTCTCTCAAAGTCAAAACTAAACACGAAATAAACTGTTGACCCATATCAATATCAACCCAAAAAAACAACATACGTTCCAATTTTCTCTCTCCCCAGAAATACTCACAGTAGTAATGCAGTACGTATTCGAAATATTTTGTTTTTCGCAAGGGCCGATGCCTCTCGGCCCGAAATAGCAATCCTTTGCAACACGGAACAAGATTGTGATTTGTCGGATTTCCAGAATATATAGACCTCGCATTGGAAAGTCTTTAAGAACGATGAGAGGTCAGCACATACTGGAATTGTAAAGCTTTATAAGTCTAACGTGGACCAGTCGATTTCAAATTGGATACAGATGAACGCTCCAATGTGTCAGATATCTCGTGAGAAATGCAATAAAGTCGTATATGTAGATGTGATATATAATAGGGTTTAATGTAGGTATTTGCTAAGGGTTATCGCGTATCGCTATTCAAGGTTGGTTATATTGGATCCGAGAATCTGGAATATGTTTAGTCATGGTCAGATTAAAGGTTGGCGATACTAAAGTACAAGCAAACTAATAATGTTATCCAAATGCACACAAAATACGATGAAGTCTGAAGTTTGGCAAACTTAAAACTCGAAGAATGTTAATCTGAAGGTTATACTGGTTGTCTCTTTACTCCGTGTTTATTAATAAGGAGGATAATCTATAATTTAGACCTATAGAAGAATAACACACATATCTACAGTAACTGACCCACACCAGTAACTGACACTTCTGCACTCGAGAGGAAAATACAATTTTACAAAAAAAAAAAAAAATACAAAAAATTAAAGACGATCTAGAAAGCGATTAGGTAAACAATCTCTTAACTTGTAAACCGTTTCCTAAAAAAATCAATATCAAAGTCGGAGTACATAGAGGACTATTTGAAGAAGAAATAATACGAGAAGTAATGCTTCCACACAGTAAGAATTCTCTCTCGAGAGTCCAACGGTTGAAAGAAAATTGCCAAATATAAAAAAAAAACTCACTTGATTTGCCATCGTCTACCTCACGCTACTGCCACTAACAAACTAATACTGGTCCTGCTCATCAAATGGACAATGACTAGTACATTGTACCACAATAACCAACTATATAATAGTACCCTGCGAGTACCAGTCACTTCGTCAGTAAATCAATTGAGATGAGACTGAATCAACTACGGGTTTTACGTTTAGTAGCCAAATTAATGACTGGGCAGTGAGGTCAGGGTATCATGAACATTTCCAGATCTTTCAGGGTACCGACTACCCCAAAAGATGTAGAAATGTTCATGATACCCATGTTCTAAGAAGTGATCTTCATTAGCAGCATTCTACACGATGGTTTGTGATTCCATCGAGCAAAACTTCTGGTCAAGTCTTATAAGGAGTATCAAGCTTGAAGTTGTCGTTGATATCATTGAATATTCGTCAAAGGTTTGCTATTTTTTTTACTACTATGGATGCACTACAAAAATGTTTTTCAGATGAGTCTAGTCTCTAGTCAAGAAAGAAGGAACCCTTTCGTTCATAATTATTATTATGCACTTTCAACAATGGTTCACTTTCTGTCTGTACTTAAGTACGGATACGTATCAGAAATCCCCGTCCTCTCGACTCCTAATTGCTCGGAACTCCAGAACTTAAAATACTTAATAGTCCATTGTTTCTCGGAACATATTGAACATTCTAACCTAATCTAATAATACACACGGAAGTCTACGCTGAAGATTCCGATCTAAATAAGATAATAGATGAACTAATGGTTGTATTTACGGCTAATAATGCCTGACTAAGCGTACTCGGTGACCTTGTGGAGGTTGATTTAACATAACAATTGCATGAGCTGCGTAACAATAATTTTCTAATGACCGCACAATTATACCTGCATGTAAGGACATAGTTTTTTTTTTTTTTTTTTTTGTTAATAACATCTTATGATCGGCTTGAGAAGCCCTTAGCAGATTTGTTGTGGGAGTTTGTGACAGGAGAGAACTGTTCCTCCAGTGAGGAAGCTGTCTCTTATTAAATTAGGAACTGCTAGTGGACAAGGTCCCATATGTGTTGTCTTTTGAGCCTTCTGTGATTTATTGGTTCACATAACGCTGTTGCTAGGGTGTTAGTATGAGCTTTTATACGGTCTTTGTATGCTTTTGCTCTGTGTTCGACTTCCTCCTTAACTCTTTTCATTTCTGTGTAGTCATGCAATTCACTCGTTCTGATAAATAGAGGTGCATTGGTTATCATTTTGAGTGCCTTCTTCTGGAACCGTAGTAAAATCTCCATATTAGAGGTTTTAGCTGATCCCCATAACTCTATGCCATATGTCCAAACTGGCTTGATTATAGCTTTATAGATGAGTATCTTATTTTCCATAGTGACGTGCGACCTTCGGCCTATTAGCCAGTTTAGGTTTCTGAGCCGTATTTTAACTCGTCGCGTTTTTTTTTAGATATGAGGCTTCCATGTTTGCCTCCTATCAAGATGCATGCCTAAGTATTTTAATGAGTCTTGATGGGTTAGAACGTCGTTTCCAAGTTTAAGTGGGCAGCAGTTGTCCTTTCTCAGAGTAAAAGTGACATGCACTGATTTGTTGGAACTGGCCTCATCCTCCTCATTTTTTCCATCCATTTGCTGACTTTGTTCAGGTGATTCTGTAGATTTAAAGACGCTACACTGGGGTTTTCATGGTTGCAAAGTGCAGCGGTGTCATGAGCGAATGTGGCAGATAGAAAATTATCTGTTGTGGGTATATCTGCAGTGTATATAAGATACCTTGCGGTAAGGAACCTTGCGGTACCCCGGCTTTCATGTCTTGAAAGGCAGAGTATTGATTTTAACTCTAAATATTCTATCCACCTAATACCATTTTAAGACCAGGTAGAAGTTATGTGGAAGTCGGTTCTTTATTTTGAAAAGCAGGCCAAAGTGCCAAACCTTATCGAATGCTTGTTGTACATCTAGAAAGACAGCAGAGCAGTACTGCTTTTTCTCAAGAGCTTCTCTTATTTTGTTGACAACTTGGTGAAATTATTCTATAGTCAAATGTCCAATTCTGAAACCAAACTGATGTTGAGGAATGAGATCGTTTTCGTTAAGTATTTGTGTTAGCTTTCGCAAGACGATCTTCTCAAACAATTTCGATAATGTTGGTAATAGACTAATTGATCTGTAAGATGACACAAGATGCGGGGGTTTGTTTGCCAGGCTTCGGAATCATGATTATCTCTGACATTTTCCACATCATTCGAACATCTCCAATGTCTAATTTTGCTATTTAAAAGATGTGTTATACCAACTATTGCTTTTTAGGAAGTTGTCGTAGAATTTCAGGCAAAAGCCAGGAGCCTTGTTTAACTCTAGACCTTTTATTTATCTTTGGACATCGCGGGGTGAGCAGCTTTGCATTGGTAAACATACTTGCAGATCAGTTTCTAGATAATCTTGTATTTCTTTTTCAGTTTTTATATCACCGCCGTTCGTAGTGAAGACTTCATGCAGGAATTATCCAAACGCAAACAAGATATTAATAAGATCAGAAGTAATTATATGCCATTGACATGATAGCCCAACGATACACCAATCCGCACTGGGCCCACGTGGAAGATTACAAGCCACTCCCTCTCACAGAGAAAAAACCTGATTCATAAGGATAATCAGCCCATAATGTTTCCACTACTGGGACTAAGCCTCCTCTTTTCGAGACGGAGTGGGCTGTAATCTAATACGTGATGAGCCCAGTGCCGGTTGGTAGATGGTACCTATGCCCGAGCAGTAAGAAAATTATGATAATGATCACACAATAGGAGAAGAAGAAGAACTTAAAAAAAAAGATTGCAAAGTGAGTACAATAATATCATTTATAATTCCATATATTAGAGCAGACTTACCATAAAGATGGCAATACAAGAAGCTATCATATAATTTATTTAATAAGAAAAAAAAATATTGTACCAATTAACATATGAATAAAGGACGTCAATGTCGCGTAATTCCAACCATAGACCCTGTTTGAAAACATCTGGCAGGCGCCTAGTTACGTTTACTTCCATAAACACATGTTTATTACCCTTTATCTATTCTGTTTGATGTTACTGTTCTATGTTTAGATTGAAGAAATAGATATTATTCGAGACGTTATTCACTTAAATAAATGGATATTAAATAATGGATATGGATAATAATAATATTCTGATACCAATAGACATATTAAATTCATAATAAATCCACCACAACAAAGAATTGTATTTGGTCGGAGATCCCCCCGATCGTTTCCTAGATCTTGATGACAATATAAAAAAATACCTAGTCAAGAAACTCGATAAGAAAAAAAACAAAATTCAATAGTCATTTATTCAAACTAGGCTGAGAATCAGCAGTTTTCGAACGTCAAAATTACATAAGACAGTCCCCCAAAAACGCCCACCCTTCACCACTTCCCAGTGCTTTAGGAAGAAGAAGTGGCGCAACAAACTCCCCAGTAGCACAGCTGTCTGTTCAGTTATAGTGCAGATATAAGATTGATACCCAAGTCAATTTGATTTGACGTAAATTGAAATCGCAACTTCAATTCTTTGTCAGCCCTATGAAATATCTATTCCACGGCAATGTGACGTAGTGTATTAATGTGATCAACAATCAAGTTCTCTGACTGTAAACTCCTAGGAAAATTGGTCATAATTCTCCGACTATTCAGAGATTGTAAAAGACTCAGCATTCTTCAGTCAACCTATTTACGAATCAGGTCATATCTAAAACTGTAAATTCTGCCACGGTAAATCTAACCTTAATACTTCCCTTCATTTTCCTGACTCACAACTAACAAGGGCCTCCTGTCATTCCCAGCGAGCATAGATAAATAAACATGTATGTGAAAGATGGTAATCAGAAACACTCACGGTGTCAAGGCATCGCTCCATAGCGGACCTCGGCTAAGCTTCGCACGTGTGCACACGGCTACTCATCAAGTTATACATTTTCAGTATAAGCTGATCTCGCATTGCTTAGGATTTCCGTACAATAAGAGGTCAGCATATAGCCATGTGTACTAAGCTTCGCTGCGTATGAAAATATAGGCGGGATCATTCACTGTGACTCACGGCCACGCTACACATGAAACGAATGAAATTAAATGAAATTGTTTAATCTGTAAATAGGATATCGGAATCACTTTTACACGTCATATTAAAAAAAAAAAAAACTAGTTGAGTTCGGCGTTTCCTATCTGAATACTCTGAGAAAAAGGCCGAAACAAACTCAGAGGTCACAGTCTCTTTTAAAGTCCAGACATAATTTTGGTCAGGCCATATGAGGTGAGGACCATGTAGATTAGTGTCTGAAATGGTCTTTTGAGAAAAGAACCACACAGATTTGAGTGGACCTGTCCAGTCAGTGCAAGCATTTCTCAGTAATCATGGAGCTCAACTCAGAACTTAAGGAGCTCAACTCGACGAACAATACCAAAGAAAGAACATTTGGGTAGGCCGCATAAACTACTCAAACTGCCAGACCATAATTAAAACTAACTGAGAAATGAAAATAATAATGATATCCAACATAGTCCTCACAATTACAATAATTAATTTAAATAATATAATACTTTACAAATAAAACGTGGCAAACCTCTCTGCACATTCAACGTAGCAGTGGACGGTCGACTTAAATCAAACAAACACGTGAGTTTATAACGATAACCACGCGAGCCGCGGCAGTGCATTCACAGCCTTATCTATGTATAGATATGTAGCGTCATATACCTACAATTTAATTAATGAAACTATTGTATAGTCCTCAGAAGGTTAGGTTAGTAAGGTTGATGGTAATTTGTAGTTGTAGCCGTTGTAAGAAACATATTTAATTTCTCTCCTCATACCAGGTAAACATGGTACAAAAGAAGAAACATGACTCAGCAGTGGGCGGTATAAGGCTGCCAATGGTAATGATGATGATGATGATGTTGATGTTGATGACGATTAGGTATTTCAATATCCACAAAAGAAAATAAAAGGTCGTAGACAACAGAACACAACAAATGCCAAATACTAAACGATTTTCAATGATGGTGTTAACATTGTTTTTGTTTCCGTTGCAGGAGTGTTATCACTAGAAAAAATCGAAATTACTTCATTGACCCATGTTTGTCGAAGGACCGATGATCGGTGGAGCAGATGAGTCCTGGATTAGAGACCTCGTATCGGCAAGCATAGTGTGAGACGCCCCCAGCTAAATTACCGATGGCATTAAGAAGGTGGCTGAGACAGACTGGATGCGGAAGGCGGAGAACAGTGTTGTTGAAGCCTATGTCCAACAGTGGACTGCGATAGATTGAGTTGATTGGTCCTAGGAGTCACACTTCTCATTAAACATCGTATTTAGATACGCAAAGTAGTTTCCTGCAATCGGTAACAAATAGGAATTCTAATGAAGACATTAGCATGTAGGCATAGGAATGTTACAAACTTAGAACATTAACATGACAATCCTATACATTTCTTCACATTGTTATTCGTTAGCGATGACGGAAAGACACTTTGAATAGGAAGCATTTATTATGGTTGTTGAATAAATGTTCAAACTAACATGTCGTTTATATTTTTGCCAGGAATCTAACAAGATGCATTTGAAATAGAAAAACGGCAAAGTTCCGCAAAATTGAACAGGGTCACTTGGTGATGCTGATGGGTAAATTCCGCGCGCGACTGCTAGTCACCGCTTGAGGTATGTGAGCGCTGAGACAGAGGAAGTAGACCAAGCTAACTCAGTCAGCCAAGTTTTTCAATGGCGCCCTCCCCCTTCTCACCGCTCACATACCTCAGGCGGTGACTAGCAGTCGCACGCGGACTATAGAATGACTTTGAAAGATAGATAAGTACTTATCTTTTATTATACATTACTAGCAACTCACCCCTGTTTCGCATGGTTTATACGAATTGACAAAATATCGAGACTTTCCTATTGCATGTTATTAATGATTCACATAAACATTCCGGAATAAACTCTCTAAATGATGATGAAACCCGAATCAACATCCGTTGCGTAATTTAGAAAAACAACGAGTCACACAGACAGAGTTGAAAATTGACTTTAATTTATAAACTGTATATAAATAGGTATATAACAAGTTGCCTAAGTCGGTTACAGAACTAAGCGATGGAAAGTTCAAAACCCACATCAAACGTGTCCTTATCAAAAAAGCATATTATAAGATTAAAGACTAAGTTGAAGACAAGGAAGTTTGGCAATAATTCCTTCTGCACATGTGGCTTTCCTGGTACCTCATTAACGGCATAACAATGTAAATGTCTATTAACTGCTCCCAAATTACGATGATTATTTTATTTTACTTTTTTTACACACTTCCTTGATGTAATTTTTTCATTATTTGAGAAATTTTGAAAAAAAATTAAATTAGATTTGTAACAGACGTAGTGGCAATCATGTCATTTGGTTTAAATAGGTCCTTATTTTTATTATTTTATATAGATTATTTTCTTTTAGGTTTTGTGAATGTGAGACTTTGTAGGCTGTAGACTTGTGCACCATTTTTTTATTTTATTAAGTACCTGGTACTTATTGACAGGCCTACACTGTCTTCTCATACCTATTAACACTGTAATTTGAAAACATTGTAAAAACCATTTATTTTTAAAAGAGTAACCGTAGAGTTTTTTGCCGGCTCTTCTCAATAGGAATTGACCAATTGGAAGCTAGCTTCTGACGTTTCATAAGTGCCCTTTGAAGATTTATGTGAAATAAAATATTTTGAATTGAATTGAATAAGGTTGCAAGTCATAGGTTTTCGACCCAAGGCACGCACCTCTGACTTCAGAATCGTGTGCGTATTGTATAATTATCAGTTACTTCAAAAATGGTGAAGGAAAACATCGTGAGGAATCCAGCATGCCTGAGAGATATTTCTCGACGGCATGTGAATCCAAGCCCGCTTAGCTCCGCGGCGTTAGAACTCAGACACCAGATTAGTCACTAACCAAACGCAATGAAGAAGAAGAATAGGTAATAGATACAGATAACTGGTATCGTCAAACACATCTTTAGAATTGACTGCTTAAAGATTTATGTCATTCTAAACCAATTCGAATTCGACATAAGCCCCTTGGGAGTTTCCGCTAGTCGTAAACCGCGTCAATATGTTAGTTAGAAATATTATCTGTCCAACATTCAACAGATGTAAGCACTATTTGCGTGGATCGATACGCGATTGTCGTCACGCCGTCATTGTTCCTGTGTTGGGTGTGACATAATGAGGATGGATGATGGTTTATTTACTTGTGTTTATTTACGTTTTGAACAGTAAAGTTTATGTACCTAAACATACCTTTTCAGTTCCTTTCTTCTTGTCTGTTTATTGATGTTTAATATCTTACCTCTCACGTTCCTGCAATCTGTGGGTGTGATTTCGTGAAAAGGGACGGAAGTGTGTAACAGGAAGCCGGGGAAGCGCGCGCTGTTTGATTTGACCAATGGACGCGCGCGGTGCTAGAATTGGCCGCCAGATGGTACCAACCTATTTTCCGAGAGGTTGGTACTGTCAGCCAAGATATCATATGTTACACACCATATACGACAACTGTAAGGCTTGCTCGTTTTTTATAATTATTATGTGATTAACGGACAAGAAGAAAGGAACAGAAAAATACGTACAAAGGTGATCCTTATTTATAATGAAATCCCTCCGCTTCTTCGTGTTTTTTGTTAGTATATTATGACACCGTGTTTACGATTCATTAAAAGTCGAATAGAGGATGATACAGGATACGTACGTATTATGAAAGCGGAAATTAGATAGAATAATTAAAACGTATAGTGCATCGATCTTTCCAATGCTATGTATCATGATATCAATATAACTTAAGCTTAACTTAACTTAGCTCTAAGGGTTCGAAGTGAAGGCCCTAAAACTGATATCAAAGTCCAGAAAGAATTCAGGTGCGCTAACTTTTTATTAAAAGCACTACTGAAAACTAAAAAATAAATCTTACCTATCAAGAAAGCCAATTAGTATTACATTAATTACACTTGACCTTTCAGTATAGTGATAGTTTTCTGCAAAGATAAGTTATGTTTTGATGCTATAAAAGCCGACCTAGGGATTACTTTAAGAAGATTCGATGGGTAGCCCTTCTAACTAGGGTTGCCATCCCTACTATATACTTAATACAGTATCCTGATATAAAATATTAGGAGCCTAAGAAAAAGGCGAGATGATTGCAATGGGGCGAGTATTAATCTCTGAATTAAAGGTATTTTTTGTAACCAGAATTTTGAGTGTAAAAATAGTTATGAGATTTAAAATAAAATAAAATAAAAAAACGTATATAATTTTCCCTTTATAGGGTTTTTTCGGGTGTGTAACGTTTGAAATAATAACAAAAGTTCTTTTTTTAATATAACGATGAAATGATATAATGGATTTTTTATATAATTTCATTTTATCAAATTTTATATGGTATAATGAACATTTTCTATAATGCACATTTGAATTAATATTCAATTAGTATAATACTCAGTGACTACAATATTCAAAATCTATAAGTAACGTTTAATATAATTTAGAAACGTCGTCATTTGGGTTAGGTTAGGTTAGAAAAGTGACTAGTAACGCGCGGAGGTGAGCGAGCGAAGCGAGCGTGTCGCAGCAGCGGCCGCCGAGCGCCAGATCCCCTCTACTGTTGGTGAATCATTTGGGTCAGATGAGGTTATTCATTACATAATTTTAGCTGAAAATTAGTAAATATGAAAATGAGGTCAACCGAACGTCGAACGTTATAAAAAAGAGCATTATACAAATTGTAAATTATATGAAATTAACCTTATACTAAATGTTATTAGAGCAAAAGAAGGTTACATGAAATGTAACATTAGATCACGTGAAATTGGGTTATTTACTTTTATAGCATATGAAACTTATATCATGTGAACGTTATTTCAAGTGATATTATACTATCTGTTATTATACCATACCCGTTTTTATCGGAAGTCGGTTTTTTTTTTGGAAATAATATATGTGGTAAATAGCCCATACAAATTTGAATACTACTACCTGCTATGTAAATAACAGTGACAGGAACTTACTATTACATTATCCACATAGACTAAATGGGAAAAATACGTATATTGAAGCTAACTCAAAATACTACCCAAGCAAAGTAAAATTTATATGGGACTACCTCTATGGTATGACCTTTTTTTTTGGGGTGGGGAATTATCAAATAACTTCTCCCGCTCTGGGTGGAGCGGGAGGGCGGTGTCAGACTCTTACTGACTAATCCCACCCGTGTTCCTTCAGTTGCCATGTTGCCGGGGGCCATGATCTCCCTTTCAAAAAATCTATAGTATGATCTACCAAACAAAAAATAATATTTAAGAAAAATGTATATTGCATGTCGATTATTATTTACAATCATTTACCTAATAGTTTTCAAGACTTACCGCTGACAATGTTTAAAAAAAATACGTTTCAAACTACTACTATTTAAAAGATATTATTATACGAATCTGTAATTTGTAATTTCCACGCCATATTATGACAAGATATGCTGAAAAAAATTTACTGAAACGCCTTATGTACCATAATATTCTAGCAAATAAATATTTTTGATTTTGATTTGAAAAAAGAATCACCAAAATCAATTCATAAATTGGCGGAGCATAACAAACTTAAAAAAAAAATATAATAGAATTGAGAACCCCTTCCTATTTGAAGTCGGTTAAAAACTTGCATTAAAAGAAATATATTTTTTTTAACCATACCGCCATATAATTTTTTTCGCTAAATACTTAAGTAAATACTTATTTTATGTTATAAAGTTGGCAACCCTACTCTTAAGTACAGTTGCCATGGAAACAGAAACATAAATGCCCAATCCGTTCGCATTTCTTATCACGTCCACAAAAAATAATATTTACACATCGATGTTAACTTGCTTATTATATATAATTGGGGAAAACCAAAAGATATACGCACAGTTATAATTAAATTGGTACAATCGACAATAGAAACACGAATGTGTCGGACAACAGTATCCACGGAACATACGATACTAGCTTTATTACTGATACCTTTATTAATCATAGCTGCGCCCAGCGTTGCCAGATTTTTTTGCCAAGTCGGGATTCTGAAAGTTTTTGAGTGAAAAAAGCGGGATTTTTTCGTCGAAAGCGGGACATAGTAAAAAATCTTATACAATCAGAAGTTTTTAAATATTTATCTTTTTATTTGAGTTTTAAGTTTCGTTTACGTGACAATAGATAGCAAAAATAGCCATAGAAAATGTAGTTTAATAAAAATATGATATTTTAAAGATTTCTCCATCGTTAGGTAGTTGAGTCTTCTTAGTCTTCAGAATAAAAAAAAGCAAAAATAAAGGGAAAAAAAGCGGGACTGAGCCTGTCCAGCGCAGGATATTTAATTTTGATTTAAAAATCGGAACGTCTCGCCAAAATCGGGACGTCTGGCAACGCTGCTGTGCCCCGCGATTTCACCTGCATAAGTCTCGATCCCGTGAGAATATCGGGATAAAAATTATCCCATGTCTTAATCCAGGTCATGGTTTACCCATGTGCAAACTTTCATTTAAATCGGTTCAACCGTTTTAGCGTGAAATAATAAAATAAAACAAACAAACAAAATCACTTTCACATTTATAATATCATAGATGGCCTACATATGTTACTCAGTGATAATATAGCATTTTAGTGGTGAAGGATATTTTAAAATCGGTTCAGTAGTTTTTGAGCTTATTCTTTACAAACAAAAATATAAATCTTTTCTCTTTTTATAAGTGTATAGATATTATCAATTTAAAACTCATTGAATACGAGTTAAAGAAAAAAGGAGCAATGCTCGGATATCGGTTAAATTTTCAAACCGTTATTATTTACTTGACGCAAAAAACCTTTATATTCGGTTTCGATTGAAGAATCCGGTTTTTAAACGGGTTTGGAGGAGTCTTTACGTAATGGTTGTTTCGGATTAAACGGTTTAGAGCAATATTAACCGGATTTTTGTTTATTTTTTATTCAGCGCGTCATCCTCACAAGTAGTCACAAGTTGCAACGCGTTTACCGACATGCCGCTCGTTGTATAAACCGGTTAATTTAGGTTAAAATAAGTTCTTAATACGTTCACGTTCTTAAGAAAAGTTCGGAGTAAAACCCAAATAAACCGGTTTTCACTGGTATTTTTAAACCGGTTCCGAGCCTTGATAAAGATACACAAAGAAAACTTTCGTACAAACTGTGGTATAAATGAGTTTAAAATAAACTGACCTTGTTCCAAAAATTTCATGTTTATTATTATCATTCAAAAATATAAAAATGTGGTTTACATTTTCGAATGAGCGTGGTTTACAACCGTGCTTAAAACAGGACTACGTGCCTATTAGTCTAAAAATAGTCTTTATGACTTCCAATAACAAAGCGTAGAGGAGTGTTTGGCATGGTTCAATCGGATAATCCGTTACAATTGAACTTAAGTGCGCAAAATTACTAAAAGACTAATGCAGACGCTAATTTACAAAATAAGAAGAATAGACAAAATGACGGATGAACAATCAGAATCTGTCATTTCGTCTATTCTTCCGTCGACAAAACCCGTAGAAAAACTGTTTCTCTGGTTGGTACGTGTGCAAGACTGAGGACCACAATTTTTGAATTGCATGTATGTCGTTCTAGTAGTCTCAAGCGCTACTGCTCCTTCTGCGGGTCCTTTTTAGTGGGAGTGGGAAATCTTCAAATAACTTCTCCCGCTCTGGGCGGAGCGGGTCAGACTCTTACTGACTAAAACCCACCCGTGTTCCTTCGGTTGCCCTGTTGCCGGGGGCCACGATCTCCCTCTCGGTTTTGTTCGCAACCCCGGCAGGCATCGGCCCTAGCGGACCCCGTCAGTGCTTCTGACATCTCTTTGAGGCGCGCATGGAACACAACGCGCCGTCGCCTGGTCCTTATCGGACGGTGAGCTACCCATTGGTCACCCTCCGTAAGCCCGCGCCTACGGTGGCCGGAAATCGGCTTGCGAATCCCGCCGCCCTGGGCGTCTCCTCCTGCGGCGGTTAGGGGCGTGAGAGGAGGGAAATTTGCCTCTCCCTCACGCGCTCCGCCTCCTCCTTCGCGAGCATTACCACTTCGCAGAAGGAGGTGACGGCCTCCCATTTCCTCTCGCTCCGTACCATGGCCTGAACCAGGGCCGGACGCGAGATATCACCGCCGCCGATCGCCTTCACGAGGACACGACGATGCTCCGCCCAAGCTCGGCAGACCTCCACCGTATGCTCCACCTCAACCGTGTCCTCCGGGCCATCCATACAATGGTGACCCGGGCGTTTCCTCCCGCCTTATCCTGTGCAGGAACCTCCCGAAACAACCGTGTCCTGTGAGGACCTGCGTCAGGCGGAAGGTGAGGACGCCGTGCTGCTGCTGGTCCTGGGCTACATTTCCGGGTCGGACAGTGTTATTGGGTTTTTCCATCAGAAATGTCTCGGTAACAGCCCGGAGTCTAAATCTGTGCCCGGTTGATGGCAATAGACTCGCCCTATTACATGGGCATAAACATAACTGGCGAAATGTGGGAGTACTAGGTACACCTCTGCCTTACCCTTCGGGGATTATAAGCGTTATTTTATGTTATATTTACTTTGGTAATTTTTTAAGGAAATAATCATAACATAATGCTGGGTTAATAGTAATATAATGCTGGGTTAATGGTAACATAATGCTGGGTTAATCCCAGACAAAACCTTGATCTTTTCACCTTGTAAATTAAGTTATCAGTACAGATAGTAAGAAAAACGAGCTAAGTGAAATAAATAGCTCGTTAATAATTTAATTAATATAGAAACTATAAATATCTAAGGAAACTACACATTTTGTGATCCCGTGGGCACAGTATAAATAAGTAAGTAACAGTATTATATCGCGGCAGTGACCTTGAAATAATTACCTACGGCCGCTCGGTACATAAACCTTCCGCGTCCGTGCGTACTGCCGCACGCTCGATACTGTTGTGTACTGATAAACGATAAACACTAAGATTTCAAAGCGCGTCGTTTCGGCCGTGTTCTATGAACATAATTATAATACTGTTACTTATTTATACTATGCCGTGGGACAGAACCAGACATTTCATAATGATAGTTCAGTCTCATGAGATAAAATGTTGCATTTCAAAATATAAAAAAAAACAATTCGAAATATAAAATTAAAAATAAGCCCTGGCAGATAACAGATGACCAGTTCCAACTGACGGCGCCCGTTCTCGAACATGACGCGTGGATCAGCACCATCCAGCTCAACCATTTTGTAGGGAACCAAATGATTCAAACCATAAATCAAACCCAAAGTATCACAATCATTACCCTAATTACGTAACTTATTTTCGGAAACGATTATGACTAACTTGTTTCATTTTGACAGTTCAACATAATACATTGCGTTATTTACGTTGTTGAGCAGATTTTTTTCCTACTTATGAAGCAATGGATTAGCAATCTGTTTCAAATCGAAACAGATTGTGATTTATCGTGTATTAACGACGCAGTTTTTATAATTACTCAGCCTTGCAGATATTTATCCCTAACATCTAAAAATATTTGCTACGAGGTAATTTAACAAGCCATTGAAGTGTTTGGCACGCTTCGAAGTTCTATATTCCTGTTTATTATAGTAAAGAGTTTTGGTACCGAATTGTTAAAGTTAGAGGATTTGTTTACAGCATAAGATTATGACAAAAGTATTAGTTTATAGTAAAGAGATTAGTTTTATTTTTAATATGCTTAAATCGTTACGTTTCGTGCGAAAACGGTGGCTCCGTTTTCGCACGAAACGTAACGATTATCATTGAAATTGGAAGATATCTTTACAGAAAATACATAACATATTCAAACAGTTTTTTAAATACATCTTTATCCACTTCTACGTGCTTAACATGATCACAATAGAAACGGGTTTTGTCGACGGAAGAATAGACACAATGACAGATAAACAATGACAATCTGTCATTTTGTCTATTCTTCCGTCGACAAAACCCGTAGAAAACTCATTTTTATGATTGTCATGGTACGCGTGCTGGACATTAAAATACATGTGAAAGTAACTATGCTGGTCTGTTAGGCACATTTTCAAACCGATCTTAATATGTAACTTGACACACAGGTACCCTTTTTTCATCAAATAACTTCTCCCGCTCTGGGCGGAGCGGGAGGGCGTGTCAGACTCTTACTGACTAAAACCCACCCGTGTTCCTTCGGCTGCCCTGTTGCCGGGGGCCACGATCTCCCTTTCGGTTTTCTTCGCAACCCCGGCAGGCATCGGCCCTAGTGGACCCCTTCGAATCTGCTGACATCTCTTTGAGGCGCGCGTGGAACACAACGCGCCGTCGACCCGGGCCTGGTCCTTATCGGACGGTGAGCCACCCATTGCTCACCGTCCGCAAGCCCGCGCCTACGGTGGCCGGAAATCGCCTCGCGATTCCCGACGCCCTGGGCGTCTCCTCCTGCGGCGGTTAGGGGCATGAGGGCGCAAAATTTGCCTCTCCCTCACGCGTTCCGCCTCCTCCTTCGCGAGCATTACCGCTTCGCAGAAGGAGGTGACGGCCTCCAACACACAGGTACCCTGGACCTGGATATGGACATAGGCTTCTCATCATGGATATTTGTATGGAAAAATACAAAATACACGCAAAGTTGCAGACGATGCGTCACCAAACATTTAAATCGCGAGCAAAAGTTACTGTTAAGAAAGAAAGAAAAAGTATTTATTGAGACTCGCACAGGAAATCACAAATTAAACTAAAACACACTCATTAAAACATTAATAAAAAAAATAAAAAACAAATTAAAATAATAGCAGAAAGTCCTGTACGAGGCTAAAAGGCTCCTATCTCAGCATATGCTGCGACATTAAAAAAAAAAATGTCGCAGCGCTGGTATTCCGTTCGCGACGATGCGTCACTAAACATTTAAAAAATGTATAAAATGTTTATGTTAGCTTCATAATGCAAAACTAAACAATAGAAACTGTTTAGAATCGTTTTATTAACCTAAGTTCATGAATAGGATAGGTATTAATTGTACTAGTTAGCAAAGAAATTGCATTCAAAACGATAATTTTGATGATAGTCGTAAATCGCTTCCTGAATACATGAAGAGTTATCAGTCGAATGGTGTTGTTATTCCCCCGTCAAAAACCCGTTTTCCTTCAAGAGCGTCACCTGGGATAGTGTTACAACCTCCTTGATCTTCGCGCCCAGCGATCACGCCCGTCCGGCACAGTTAATATGCCAAAAAAGTTGATTCGCCTTTTATGTCCAGTTTAGACCAGCTGCGTTCTTTACTGCAGTAGTCAGTACGTTCATCCATCTTCATCATCATCAAAAATGTTCTAAAGGGGGTCTTGTTCGGCCACACCATTACGACTATCAGTGTCAGATTGTCAGCGATTCAAGAACATTCAAATCAGCCAATTAAACGAAATCGTCGTGTTTCAAGCTCTGACTATTCGTAAGTCCTATCCTAATCGATTTACAATTATAGTTATTGCTCTTCCGAGGCGCGTTGTGGCAGACTAGGATTTGTTGAACTAATTTGTATGCAAGATAAGTAGAATTTGAATGGATGGCCTTAAACTTGGCTGGTTTTGTGTCACCGGCTCCAGTTATTAATTAATTTGCACATCATACGACCACAGCTAATGTTTTTTTTTTTCATAATTAAGCTGTTTTATAAAGTTTTAATTATTATTTATTTATTCATTTATTTATTTATTTATTTATTGTACATTTCTGTGCTTGAAGTACTAAATAAATAAATAAAGTTTCACTTAGATAGATAGTTATTTATAGATTCTCTTTATTACATAGGGTGGCCGGGACATTGACGCGAAAACTTACCATGGATTCAGTACACGATTCTGAAATTGATCGTTTCATAGGAAAGTGCAATACGAGCTCAAAATGTATGAAATAGCAGATTTTGTTTTTTTAATAACCGACGAAAAAGTATCAGACAGAATTCAGAATCATGTACTGAATCCATGGTAACACATGTTCCGGCCATCCCGTATACCTACGCCACATACATTACAGATTTAAATGTAGAAAATCTACATAAACATTATACAATGGGCGGTCTTTTCGTTAAAAGCGATTTTTTTAAGATAACCTGTCAATTTGCATGGATTTAAGGGAGAAGGGGAGGCAACACTGCAGGTATAGTGTGGTATACTATTGTTATTCGATAGTCTTCAACCAAGTATTAAACACTTATGTTACATCCATCATGTTGAAAGTCCATATTTTTTTTTTACAGAAATATCATATTATTAGAAGCCTCCACGTAAAGTTTTAAGTTGCGGAGACAAATCGTTTCCGAGAAAAAAAGGAATGAAAATCGAAGAAATTTAGCAATATTTAGTCACTTTTGATATTTTGTCTTGCAAAACGAAACGTTCAATCGTTTCGTTTTACGTTAGGTTAACGCACTAAAATGTTTACTTTATAAATGATGAAATAAATACGTATAACTTAGTGATTTAAATACTTTTTAGGCATATTTCATTATATTACCTATATTTCCCTGATTTAAATTAGTGGTATTAAATTAACAGACCTTATTAATTTACCGACTATTGCCTATATGTGAAACGAAACGTAAAACGACGCCATTTTTTAAGCCGGTTCGCCGACGACGACGTCAATAAGTTGACGCGAACTTTTTAAATTCACATTTTCACATTAGAATGAGTCTAGCGAGCTTAATACGTGTCCGAGTCGGGGTGCCCCAAGTTCCGACACATCTTGACTTAGTAAAAAGGCAATGAGAACTTAGGATGCAAGAGCGAGCGAAGCGAGCTCGAGACTTGGGGCACCCCTACTCGGAGAGGTTAGGTTAGAAGGTTCGTGGTTACAAGGCCTGACAAAAAAAATGGATCCTACGTATAAAATAGCTATAACGTGCAGTGCTTCCTCAAAAAATCACCAAAATATAACCTCAAAATAAGATCTTAAAAAATGTATTTAAAAAAAACTATGCATTTCCTAAACTTCCCTCATGTGGGGGGGATGTCCTACATAAGTATATATGTACCTTTATAATATAAAAGTCCTTCCGAAAATTCGAAAGTTAGGTTAGAATATAAAAAATTCATATCTCAAAAAGGGGGGGCTCCACATGTTTTTCTTCAGGTGGAACTGGGGAGGGAGGTCAACAATCCCCACTGGGTTTTTGACCTACCCCCCACTCCCACCCCTTAAAACGATGGATGATAACCTAAGTCCTACCTTAAAAATGACTTTGTTGAAAGGATAATATCACCAGTTTATCTGCTTTATATCTCACCCGTTATCACTCAATGGAGTAATCATTAGGCATAATTCTAGAGGTTACGGGCTGGTCAGGTCAAACAGGCCGTTTTTGACCAGATTTCTTTCACACGTCTGTCAATAGAACTTGACTTTAAACCGTTCTTCGTTCCATCGATCCGCACTCTAATTTGATTGTTATTCCTCAATTTTGAAGCAATACTCAACACTGTGGTGTTAATTGACTCAAAACTTAGATGTTTTAGTCTAAATGTCCGAAAAGATTGGCTACTAACGTTATAGAAGTTTAATATTTATTTATTACATTTACTGAAGCAGAGCTAATCATTTCGTCAAACATTCTAGTGATTGAATTTTCAGCGTGAAACTAATATTCACGTAGATATATTATGTGAAGAGCTGCAAAATATTATCTAGATTACAAGAGAGAGCTGTAAACAGAGGCTGTTTACTTTATAATTATTACATTCCTTAGATTATTATCAGTTAATCCATGATACACTCCCTTTTACTGAAACAAACCGATGACCGAAGACACCTTATTTTAAGTGTTTTGCACGAAAATGTTTCCAAAATTACCTTTTTATATCCATTAGCATTAACTTCAGGTTTCGGTGTTCTATCAGTATCAAAAAGATTTAATCTGGAGCTCTGGAATAAGTCTGGACTTGAATTCTCCCTGGAGAACAGCTCTGCTGTAGAGCTCTCCCGGTTTAACGATGGTCTTGCTTTCACGAAGGGGTTGTTCCTTGCAGCGTGGGCTCTCTTCAGCCAGTTGAATTTATTTACATCTTGAGGAGCTGGCGAGGTCGTGGGCGTATCCTCAGGGGTACCACTCGGGGTTGGAGTATCTGGTGTAGACGCCATTGCTTGTCAATTGTTTTTATTTTGTATTTGAATCAACACTTTTACTTTGGCTTCTGCCGGAATTTTTTAAATGTTTTGATTAGATATACTGCTGTTACGTTTCACGAAATTTTGACTAAATTTGCTGTTACATTTAACACTTCATAAACAAAAATATTCTAGCACATTACACTTCACTTTGCTAGGCTATTTGCCAGCAATTTTTACGCGAAGTCTTAAGCGAGACATCACAGAGCGCGATATCAAATACAACATGTACAACGAATTACAGCGGATAAATTTAGAATTTAGCAATTATTATCAATGGGCACGTCTGTATTCGTTAGGGCCCAGCGCGCTACTGTAATAGAATACGTATTTGGATCGACTCGGGCGCAGCGTATTAGGGCGTTTACAAGATCGGTTTGTTTATATATCATTTTGATTTCTGAACTATAGTTTTCAGTTCTTTTTGTAAATGTATTAAATCATTTTAGAGGCCGTGTAAATATTTTCAGTGTATGACGTCCATTATTTGAAATGTTTATAGTCTAACATTGAACTTGAAGATTTTTAATGGCGTTTTGAAGGTGAAATAATTCAGCTGTTGTTTTCCTGTTGAAAGTCGTGCAGCTGAAAGACAACTGAATTAGGATAAGTTTACTTCGTTTCTTAATGGTAATCTTTAAAGTAAAATTGTAAATACTTCATAGTTTTACTGTAGAATTATTTTACTATTGTAGTTTGTTCTGAGATGGGGTTCATTTTTATCTCTGCATAGGTCATCAGTCATCTATTATAATGTAGCTTATAATGTTCCCACTGCTGGGACACAGGCTTCCTCTTGGTGAGAGGGAGTGGGCTGTAATCTACCACGCGGGCCCAGTGCGGGTTGGTAGATATTAATTGTCATGTCATATTTATGTAATTATTGTTTTTTTTTTCTGTGATTGCTTTTTTTGTCAAGTTACTTGTGTGTCTTAATGTTATTTGATTATTTCCATTCCTAGTATTTATTTCAGTATCCACAGTCAGAATCTTTCTAACCATTTGGGTGGCTGCTTCCGCAATTGACGAAAATTACTCAATTGCATTGCGACTTCCGTTCCTTCATGAGTGTTGTCAACTTGAGACTACTCACAAACAATTCCGTTTAAGAGCCATAGCAAAGCAGCCACATTACTTTTAGTATCGGCAATTTTGCCACTGCATCAATGCTGCATCGAGTCCTGCGTTCGGTAACCGTAAAAAAGGTAAGCTAATCAAAAATAAATGGCCACAATCCGATCAATAATCCGATCAAATCAATAGTTTCGGAGAAATGCGTGGACGAACATACATACACCTATAAAATGATATGTATTTGTTTGGAAACCCTAATAGATTATCATATTATGTGAGTATTTATAGCTCTTCAAATAAACTTACATACATAGGTACAGTGTCGAATTGATAACCTTCCTTTTTTTTTGAAGTCGGTAAGAAATTGATAAGCTTTCGAAAAGCGACAAAATGGTAATCGGCGATGCTAATAGTATCGTGTCAGCAATGACCCTAAATTATTTTCCTGTGTACCTAAGCATAAGCAACTAGCTTTTGCTCGCGGCTTCGCCCGCGTTGTCGTCGTAAATTATCCCACAGACATGATTATTGAGATATATAGTAAAAGTATGTCCTAACCTAGGTCATGGCCCACCTAGGTGCCAAATTCCATCGAATAGAGTTACGTTCGTTTATATAGAGGTGTAACTAATATATTCATAATAGGTACAGGTATTATAATACAAGCCACGTATATTAATATTAGGATACGCGAATGTAAAGTACAAGTCATGCCATTAAAGATGAGACTTGACGCACCACGTGGTTTTACTTGCGCAGTAGACGATTTATGGGTCTCTTTAGAGTCATTCGGGGTAAGAGCTCGCGGTGGGTAAAAGTTCGCAGTAGCCCGATCTCCAACAGGGGTGAGGGGACAAAGGTCTGTGTTCGCGGAAATTAGTGACGCACGAATCGCCGTTTCGGAGCCACGTGTCGCACCGGCGCAAAAAATGTACTCGTCGCCACAGATCGCCTAATATGTCAATTGCAAAAAAATCCTTTAAAATTCGTGACGGGGAAAAGTATGTTGAAGTTAAATGCATGGATCTAAGACAGTAAGTTTATTACATTTATGTTGTTCGATTATCGTAGTATTTATGTACGTGTATCATATCCTCTTAAATTCATTGACCTGTGTATTGTGACCGATCATTTAATATTTTTGCTGATTGGGGTAAGAGTGCGAGGTCAAAAGTACGCACGCGTATTTTTACCCAAGTTGTGTACTTATACCCCAATGTATAGAAAAATATCCAAAGTTATTTAAACGTTATTTATTCTCTCAGAATACATCAAAAGCACCACGACAAGCCATGATCTCAGATGATCAAACTTAGTAAGAAAAAAGTTAGTAAGAAGGGGGCTGTCGAACCTCAAGCTGGGCCATCAGGAATAAACAACAAACCTTAAAGGAAACCTACACAGCTGTTAAAAAGAAAGCGAAATAAAGAATCTGTTTATTGTCTAATTTGTGGCGAGAAATACGAAGTGCCACTGACAGAAGATTGGATGCAATGCATAGTTTATAATGACAGATTTCACGAGAACTGTACTGCTTATGAAAACGGAATATTTTGATACGACTTTTTTAATGAGTAAAATTAATTATATGATGATAAACTTATCCATAATTTTGATCTCTCTCTCTAGCCTAGATTGAATATTACATTTCACTTAATAATTAATGACCAAAGATCCAATTTTTTTTAAGATACAGATAAGTTCCTAATAAAGTTACAATTTTATTCTTCTTTAAAGTTTAATAAATGTTTATCATCGCAAATCTATATTTTATTTTACTATCCATTTAGATTTCTTTAAATGCGTACGTTTACCCCGCACGCGTAATTTTACCCTAAGGTCTGCGTAATTTTACCCGCGTAACGGGGCAAGAGTACGCGTTCGGAACATGTTACTTTAAACATATGTAGAAAAAAACTGATTATTTTTTAACGTAAATTTAATTAAATAATGAAAATATATTAAAATCTCGACCAATTTTATTTACAATCAGCTCAGATATCTCATTTTTTAAAGTTCGTTGAGACCATAGAAAATAAAGTGCGTGCTCTTGACCCGAATGACTCTAGCGGTATGAGGTCCCCGCTGGGGTGTCATCGGGGCGGGGGAAAGAGCGGCGGGAGGCGCGGTCAAGTCTCAACTTTAATGGCACGACCTGTAATAGGTTACCACTGTTACCAGGTATTAGTCAAATATAAGGGATGCGTAATAGCGAGGCTATAATCTGTGCGACTCACCTCGCTCGCTAGTCTATTAGCTGTAATAGGCAATGATATTATAAGTTATAATATCATTGGTAATAGGCATATTTCATATTCAGAGAATAAAAGCAGGTAAGTATCAATATTAGATTGAGTAGCTAATAATGAATCTGTTCACTAATATTTGACTAATACCCAGTAATAGGTACGGTATCATAATATGCGTTAACTAATATAGGTATTCAATAATATGATTACCTAAAAATGACCCTAATATAACATCTCTAGTTTATAATATACTAGCTGTTGCTCACGACTTCGTCTGCGATCCAGGATGAAAAGTAAACTGTCCTTCTCCAGGTCCCAAGCTATCTATCTGTCTAATTTCATAACGATCGGTTCATTGGTTTAGCCGTGAAAAGGTAACAGACAGACCGACTTTCATATTTATGTAAATCTAGTTGTGCCCCGCGGTTTTACCCGCATAAATCTCGATCCCGATGAAAAGTATTCTATTTCCTAACCCAGTACCCTAATTGCATAACTTATTTTCGTAAACAATTATGCCTCATTTGTTTCATTTTGACAGTTCAACAACATTCATTGCGTTATTTACGTTGTTGAGCAGTTTTTTTTTATAACTTATGAAGCAATGGATTAGCAACCTGTTTCAAATCGAAACAAATTGTGTTGTATTACGCAATTAGGGTACAGGTCATGATCTATCTATGGCGATTCGCACACTGTACCGCATCACGCTGCGTGGTCCGGGGCAGCCATAGCAAATAATCTGCGCGCGGGAACGCGTCGCGCAAACAGATTGTGTTTTCTATACAAACTGGTACTATGTTAAATCTGCTGCCACGCGCCACGCTGCGTGATGCGGTGCAGTGTGCCAATCGCCTTAGTGCCAAATTTCATCCAAATCCGTTTCGACATTTTAGCGTGAAAGCGTAACAAACAAACAAACTCACTTTTGCATTTATAATATTACCATACAGGGTAGCAGGGACATCGACGCGAAAACTGTTACCATGGAACATGATTCTGAACCCACCTGCGTTGAAATTTTTCGTCGGTTATTAAAAAAAAAATAATAACCGCCAAAATATATATATAATTTTTTTTTGACTGCCTCTTTTGTCTATTGATCGCAAAGCGCTACCGCTGAGTATGAGGTCCTGGGTTCGATTCCCGGGTCAGGCAAAGTGTTATTGGGTTTTCCCATCTGGAATTTCTCAGTACTAGCCCGGAGTCTGGATTTTGTGTCCGGTTGATGGTAATAGGCTCGCCGTATTACATGGGACTTAAACATAACTGGCGAAATATGGGTGTACACCTCTGCCTAACCCTTCGGGGATTATAGGCATGATGTTATATTTATTAAAAAAAATCTTCTGTTTCATAGAAAAGTGCAATGCCTACGCGGTCAAAATGTATGGAACAGCAGATTTTTTTTTAATAACCGACGAAAAGTTTCAACGGGTTCAGAATCATGTACTGAATCCATGGTAACAGTTTTCGCGTCGATGTCCCTGCCACCCTATATTAGGTATATAGATAGGATAATATTAAGTAATATTCATTCTTTTCTTTCTTTTTTTATGGATTTGGTCCTTCTCCCCAAGTTTTTATAAAGTAATTAACTGGCTTGAACGCCCTTGGTATTTGTTGTCTCCAAGACAAAAGCTATGAAAATATAAAAATTAATTAATGTTTCATGAAAATTTTTCTCGTGAATGTTTGACGTCGATTGTAATACTTTTAAAGACTACAGTACTTTTAAAGACATTTATTAGGAACGAATTACAACGGACTCATTTTAATGACGCATTCTTGGCAGACAAAGTGATCGGTGGAATATACTTAAAAATAATTACATATGTATGTCTCTATAATTTATAAGTTTTTCGTCATCCGGCAAACGTAATCGCACTTCGACTTTACTTTGCCAAGTAAAGTAATCGTCTGAACATACGAATGTCAACTTTATTTATACGCAACTAATGTTACGTATCGCTTGCTCATATTTGCTTATAAGAATATGAACATTGTACCAATAAAAATACTTCGGGAGTGCCGACAGAAGTGAAAACTTGAACAAGATCGCCTTGGTGGAAGAAAAATACTTGTATAGAACATTGGTCCGTAATCTTATCTAAATAAAGAGTACAATCGCGTTTACAAAGAAAATACTTCCGAAACCTTTAAAGTAAAAATACTTGCATAGAAAATTGATCCGTAGATTAATATAAATAAAGAGCATAATCGCGTTTACAAAACCTTTAAAGTAAAAATACTTGCATAAAATATTCATCCGTAACGTTATATAAATAAAGAGCACAATCACGTTTACAAAAATGAGGTGTCGTCATGATGTCGCGAAATCAATGTCTCAAAAATGTCCAACGCGCCTAAAGAAGTTTTCACTCCAAAAAATCATACTTGGAAAGAAGTTCTTTAACGTTGTTTACGGAAGGAGTTGGCTGGTAGAAATCGTCACGTAATTTATTTATTTTTATTTATTTATTTATTTATAGTTAATTAAAACGGTACAACACCAATTATATTAATTAACATAGAAAGAATAACAATCTTGACAATAATTTAATTTAAAACTAACATGGAACAGTGGACTCCCTAGCATACTTTCTCTCACAGAACACCAGACATATACGCATAATTTTACTCCATTCATCCGCAAACACATCACATTCAGGGTTGGCAGTCAGAAGGGCAATGAAAAAGCGTTATCCCCGAAAAGGCTACTTTCTATATGGGTCTCAAGTTTCAAGTGTCAAAAGTTTCTGTATTTGGTCCCAGGCCTGATGATGAGTCGTCAATTCGTCATCTCAGTAGTCACCTCCTTTCTAGGCATATTATCTTTCACACAGTCCATTTCAGACCGCATGGGTAAAACAATATTGCCATAATTACTACGTTTCGCAGTAACAAGAAAAGTTACACCCATTAGCTAATGAAAACGGACATTTAGTACTTACTAAGTCATCGCACTTTTTATACCTTCCTAGTTCCTACGTTTGAAGACCACAAAGCGTTGCGGTCGCGAATGGGTTTACCATCTATCTGGATTTGTCCGGATGTCACTTGTTCTTGTGTATTTTTCCTTGAACCGAGGGGCTCGTGGCTAAGTGATAACAGCTGCACGGATCGGTCGAAAGTTAAGCTACGCTTGCCGCGGTCTGTGCGTGACCATCCATTGCTTAAGGTGACCCCTCGGTGCCTCGGAAAGCACGTTAAGCCTATGGTCCCGGCTGTCATTCGTAGATCTTTGACAGTCGTTACGGGTAGTCAGAAGACCAAAATTCTGATAACCAGTCTTACCAAGTGGTGTGTTTCCTAGTTACTGGGTTGTGGAGGTCAGATAGGCAGTCATTCCATGTAGAATACTGGCATTCAGCTGCACCCGGTTAGACTGGAAGCCGACCCCAATATAGTTGGGAAAAGGCTAGGTAAATTAACTATTACTTGGGAACCTTCTGGTTAAGGAGATATTGATGGACAAAGTTCCAACAGTTTTTTTACATTTTTTTTTTAGTTTAAATTTCATTTAGTTTGATGTATCTACAGAACAAATAGTCGATGGCTTTGTGATGCCACCCATATCCAGAATGTTCCAGGACATTTAACCCGAACATTATAATATAAAAAGACCTTTAAAAAATACAATGTTACTAATATGTGTGTTCAGACATTTGTTTATTCGACTTTATGTCGGGACTTTTCAAATTTATTCATGGTGACCCCAGTCACGACCCGGCGCGGCGGTGGCGCCAACAATTAGTAGATTACATCATTTTACTGTAAATTGAAGTTTAATTACTGTTGTCTCAGTTCATTCTTAGCTTGGTGATAATAGACACTCCTTTGTGTCGGTATAACTAAGGGGTTCCATTTGACATAAACGATTTCACGGAATTCTTAACACGTCTACACTGTTTCACATAAATGTTTAACACTTTAACATAAATTTTGTAATGCAAATTAAGACTATTTTTTTAATAAAAAAATACGCAAATGCATTCCCAATTATTTTTTAAACTGGTCCTTTGAGTCTGCTTACTCTATCAAAAAGGACATTGGCTTAAAATAACATACGGTTCCTTGTATTTTTGCCATATGGAATACTGATGATCACAGTTTCTTGTAATTTTTAGAAAAGGTCCTCAGTCGCTTTAATGACACCCAGCACGCATAGCATATATGACCACCATAGAAAGTTAGAAACGGGTTTTGGCGACGGAAGAAATGTTCATGCGACGATGGATGCAGGAGCTACAGTCTTGACTTCGATAGCGATCGCTTTAAAACCGAATTTGGTCGCAAAGTCCTAATGGCGTCCCTAGACGGTCAAAATTGCTTGACAAGCACAAAAAAATCACGTGCTTGTCAAGCACGTCGCGTGCCTAGGGACGCCATTAGGACTATGCGATCGAATTCGGTCGTAAAGCGATCGCTATCTATGTCGAGACTGCAGCCCCAGGACTCCAGGAGCCAAATCTTAAGAGAATCTGACTATTCTGTGCCATAGTAGACCTTTTTTTTATTTTTGGGTAGGAAATTATCAAATAACTTCTCCCGCTCTGGGCGGAGCGGGAGGGCGTGTCAGACTCTTACTGACTAAAACCCACCCGTGTTCCATCGGTTGCCCTGTTGCCGGGGGCCACGATCTCTCTTTCGGTTTTCTTCGCCACAGTAGACCTAAATCGATGAAAATAAATTTGATTGAAATAAATTACGCACAGGGTTGAACATGAGAATATAAACCGATTATCTGAAACCATGTGGGAAAGGCTTCATGAGAATCGGATTAGCTGTTTATTGCATTTTATAATCCGTTCGATAGCGTTACAAAACGCGGTCTCAGAATGTTATTATATTATCAGAAAAATCAATAGAAAAATATTAAGATTATGGGTATGTTAGGGACCAGTAACAGCCAGTCAGTTTTCTATGAGCTTCTGACTTCAATTTTTGAGATCAGTACTGTTATTTAATCTCTACGTCACAGTTTTAACTATGACAGCTATCATCGTTTAATATTGTTTGTCTTTGAATGTTTTTTTTTTTGTTCACATTGAAAGAAAACGAAAAAAAAAACATCACTTCGAAATTTTATCGACACCGATCGAATTTCGAAGTGTGGTCTCTCGTTGTGAATTCTCAATGATTTACTTTACACAATAAAAACAAATGAGTTCGCCTTCGATTTGCTTGCGGTCACTTGAGTGAGATTCCAAGTGAACTTTAAAGAATGGCACCAGTGGCGGATTTACCAGCAGGCTGAGTAGGTTTGAGCCCAAGGCGACACAATATAGGGGCAAAAATCCGGAGACTTTTTTTTTGCGGTTTGTATCCGATGTCTTGCAGAAAGAAGTCTACAAGACATCTTTCCGATACATTTTCCCTCTTCCCTTTCATTGTACATTCAACGGTATTAGCTCAAAAATATTCCCAAAAACATTTCTTGTTCAATTTCAACCAAATTATTGGATTGTAAAAATAATCTAGGAACTGACAATTTTAGACATAAAGGCGGCAAAAATTTCAGCCTATACTTGGGAAGGACCGTTTGGTCTTGTTAAAACAAAAGCAGTTCAGGGATGTTATACTATGGTAAGTACATGGGCAACTGAGCTCTGCTCTGGTAAAAATAGAGAATGCTCATTTAATAGTATAGAACAGTTCATACTAATCCATGCTGCCTTGACAGTACATACTAATTCCATGCTGCCATGTCATTGCTCTAAGGTAGCCATCTTGTTCTTAACTTTAGGCGATCGAGCTCTGCTCGGGTGAAAATACGGAGAAAACGAATTTTCCCAGATATGAGAGCACACTGCTACCGGCCGCACCTAGTTGTAGCCGGCTAAAACTAGGTATAGCCGCACTTCGGGTTTTAGCCGTAAATATACAAATATTGCTCATTCAATAGTATAGCATAGAACAATACGGAGGTATATTTTGGTAATCTTCGTTGACATTCCTTACCAAGCGTCCTTTACTTAATTCATATTCTGCTTAGCATGATAAGCTGTGTACACATTCCATGTCTTATCTAGTCCAGATCTCTAGATTAACTTGCGTATTACGTGTTTATGAGTTTATTACTGTTTCTTTACTACGCACGCGACATTTTCGTTGTTGTCGTGACGTCATTACTTGGAACCAAGGCTCGGAACCGGTTTAAAAAATACCGGTGAAAACCGGTTTATTGGGGTTTACTCCAAACTTTTCTTAACAACGTGAACATTTTAAGAACTATATTTTAACCTAAATTAACCGGTTAAACGCGTTGCAACTTGTGACTACTTGTGAAGATGCCGCGCTGAATAAAAACTAAACAAAAAACCGGTTAATATTGCTCTAAACCGTTTAATCTGAAAAACCTTTATGTAAAGACTCCTCCAAACCGCAAAAAAAAACGGTTTCTACGAGCGTAACCGAATGTTAAGGTTTTTGCGTCAAGTGCTTAATAACGGTTTGAAAATTTTACCGGTATCCGAGCCTTGCTTGGAACACGTTGATCGAAAGAAAAAATATAGTAGACGAAACTACTATATTTTTAATTCAATACAAAATGACGAAATAATTGCAATAGGACCGCATAAAAGCTGATATAATGGTAAATACTTTGTAACTTTAATTTGGAGTGTAAAAATAGATAAAAAAATTACTTTTAATAAAGGTTCATAGAAGCAAAAAACATGCTTTTAAAGCCAATTGCATGTTTTTTTGAGGTTATTATTTATTTTTATGTAATGTACAATCTGGTGTACAATATAGTGTAGCATAATCGGCCTATATAATGTTCCCACTGCTGGGACACAGGCCTCCTCTAGGACATGCCGGTTTCCTCACGATGTTTTCCTTCACCGTTTTGAGAGCAGTGGTGATGAAATAATTTCCACAAAGTAAAGCGCCTGTCAGGGTACGAACCACAGAACAGATATTTATCTGTTCTGTGGTTTGAACCTACGACTTACAACTCGTAAGTTGTGATGGTTACCACTGGGCCTCCACTGCTCGTAATTTCATTTCATTTATTCAATTATAAACATATACATTCAATTATATATAATTATATTCAATTATATAACAATTTACATTGTGTCTGAATGTTTTACAATGATAATTGAAAAATAATAATTTAAATAATAACAATAGAAACACAAATAATTTAAATAATAACAAGTTAAACACAGGATTAAATTAGTTCCACACAAATACATGTCACCTACCTAATCATTTCATTCAATTTCCAATAATAATAAAAAATGTCTAAGGGGCCTCTGCGAGTTGGCTTCGTACGCCTTCCAAAGGTCCGAGACCCCACGGTCACGGAGATATGACAAAGACACAATAAAAATTATAAAATAAATTTACAATGTTGACTATAATAAAAAATAAAAATAAATAAACTCCTTAACATTCTCGTCCAGAATAACAATATTTTATCTAAAATTCACTACATTGTTACAACGTAATAGGTAAGTAATATATAGGTATAGTAGGTAAGTACACTTAAAAAAAAAAATACCTACTATATAAATATTTTCTATTTTTACGGCACCTACTATATTTTTTACAGGCTAACTTCAAAAATACTATATTTGCTATAAAAAAAAGTTGGCAACTCTAGTGAGCCTGCCATCAACCAGGTACAAATCCGGACTCCGGGCTGCTAGTGAAGACTAATAATTAAAATAATTTATCCATTTATGTCGGAGGATAAAAGGAAAAGTAGTTTACTGTATAATAGTAATGACTTAAAAATAATATGGCGCTCCTTTTCCACAGCTGTTCCCGAAACTTTTCAGCCAATGAAAAAATCGAGCGAGCCTTGCAGTAGTCGCATATGATATGTAACAACTGACATATTACCTTGTTAATAAGCACACAGAACAATAAAAAAGGGGGTGCCTCGTCAAGGTCGTTTCTGACGGCCAACTCTAGCACCACGCGCGCTCATTTGCCAAATAAAATAGAGCGCGCTTCCCCGGCTTCCTGTTAAACACTTCCGTCCCTTTTCACGAAATCACTCCCATTGATTGCGGGTCAGGGCGTATATTTTATGTGCTTGCAGGAAAGCGAGAGACAAGATATTATACATCACAAACAACGTTCGTTGATGCTGTTTCTAGTGTGAGATGAATTTAAAATCTTCACTAAAAAAGAATTGGGGCTCGTGGCTAAATAATACCAGCCGCACGGGTCGATCGAAGGTAAAGCTACTCTTGCCGCGGTCAGTTAGTAGATGGGTGACCATTCATTACATATAGAGATCACTCCGTGCTCGAGAAGCACGCTAAGCCGTTGCCTGGCTGTCATTCGTAGATCTTAAACAGTCAGTACGGGTAGTCAGAAGCCCAAAAGTCTGACAACCGGTCCTACCACGGCGTATCGTATAACCCAATAACTGGGTTGTGGTGGTCAGATAGGCAGGCGCTCCATGAAACACACTGGTATTCAGCTGCAGCCGGTTATACTGGAAGCCGACCCCAACATAGAAAATTAGGCAAACTAGGCAGATTGATTGACTAGAGAAGAATTGAACGCAGACATTATATCACTTCAATTGAAACTGACGTCACACAACAAAACCCAGAAAGTAAATATCCAAACAAATTAAAGACGGACACTGACAGCATTATTAGATACAATTTAATCATCTTGTAACGATTATGTTTATAAACTTTTTGTATTGGTATATTGTAGTGGCTATCTAATACATTGTGTAACAAGACTCATCAAGTATTATCTCAACATCAGTTTACTTTGTGGATAACGTAAGACATGATGCGGCTAATGTGGAAGAGCTTGCTGAAATCTGGTGACGACATCACATAATTTAGCAGTCACGTCCTGATGGGAAAGTTTTCAGTGAAAAAAAGAAATATGTTTATTTGGCACATAGGTACAATACGCGCCACGAAAGATGAGACTTGACCGCGCCTCAGGCCGCTCCTTCCGCCGCCCCGATGACGCCCCGGCGCAGACTTCGTACCGCTAAAGAGACCCATAAATCGTCTACTGCGCAAGTCAAACCACGTGGTGTGTCAAGTCTCATCTTTAGTGGCACGCACTGTACTGGTCTACACACAATATGAACACAAGAAGAATTCTAAAAAGCAGTAGATACGGCAGTGTTAGCCTAATTCTGTGACCATCAGACTGCCAAGTTTTAGGTCTTGAGTTTGAACCCAAGGCACGCACCTCTGGCTTTTAAGATTCATATGCATATTGTTTCATTGGGACTGCCTCGTTGGTCTAGTGGTCGCAAAGCGCTACTGCTGAGTATGAGGTCCTGGGTTTGATTCTCAGGTCGGACAAGGTGTTATCGGGTTTTTCCATTTGGAATTTCTCAGTAGCAGCCCGGAGTCTGGATTTGTGCCCGGTTGATGGCAATGGGCTCGCCCCTATTACATGGGACTTAAATATAACTGGCGAAATGTGGGTGTACTATAAGTAAACCTCTGCCTAACCCTTCGGGGAATACGGGCGTGATGTTATGTTATGTTTATGTTATTGTATAATTATCACTCACTAGCTTTAAAAACGGTGAAGGAAAACATCACGTGGAAATCGGCATGTCTCTGTTCTCGACGGCATTTGAAACTAAGTCAGAGGCCCATGGGCGGCATAAAAACTTTGACACCAGGTTAGTCACTAACAATACGAAAAATAATAATTATAAAAACACAACAAATTTACCCAATATAGTGCGCCAAATAAACCCAGTTCAGCAAAATACTACAAGTATAACGCCTTAAGAAATAGTTTTTTCCAGGGAAATGCCAACATCGTACCCACTGCTGCCACCAGCAAACAAGTTGCAGTTTAAGTACCTGCAGAGTAATGCGGCAATGCTATTCATTTTGACAGTTCAACAACATCCATTGCGTCATTTACGTTGTCAAGCGAACAATTTTTCAAACATATGAAGTAATGAATTATGAAATTCTCTTCAAATTACTTCGGATTGTAATAGAAAATGTATTGCTGCTGGTAAAAATACAGGCAGGCGAGACATTTTAACTTGTCTCCAAGACCTGCAACCCTTCAGCAAAAATATCTATACAGGTTCCTGCCCTTTATTTCTATTTTATGTCTGTCGCTAACCAACAATAGGCCTGCGTCCATTTTTTCTTGTCCGAATGGTAGATTAATAAAAAATATTGGACACGTATATTTTCTTTTTTGACGCAATCAAAAGATTACGGCGATACATTGAGTTAAAATGTGGCATGACGTCACGCCTTGCTAGATTTTATACTGAGTTGTGACGTAGCGAGCCCCCACTCCCCAAGTTTAGTGCGTGTTTTCTAAGTTATTTTTGATTAATATGATAAAGAAAAAAATACGTGTCTAATATTTTTTTATTATCTGAAAGACAGACTAAATAGAATTTCTTTTTTTTTTTACTTAGGCAACTACCGTATTAACTACTTTCCCAACGCATAGAAGACCACCTTCTGCACGACTTTTATGTTCGTCAGTCTCCAATTACTCATCAGTATACAGCAGTAACTATAAATTCGCCATATTGCCTCCTAATTACAGCACAAACAATTTGACGGCCACTTGTTTATTGGCCGGAACATCGCCTATGAAGCGGAAGGACCACAGTTTCCATATTTGAACCTGTTATTAATTTCCACGTAATATTAACAAATAGTGATAAAAAGCCATGGTCATGATGGTACGTGACGCAGTTCCGGGTTTGATGACGTTGGCACGATGACCACTAACAATTTAATAACACAATAAAAAAAGGAGTAAAAAAGTAAAAATCTTTTTTTATGTTACGGCGGCGCTCCGTCATCACCACACACAAAACAGACTTGCTGGTTCCGGTTTTTTAAAGGTATGGATATCAGTGAAGTCACAAGCGCATGAGACAGTTGTCTTTGACATAGCAACTTAACTGCGTAGCCTCTAGTATCGCATTGCCAAGAGTGGTGACGGCAACCACTTTCCATCAAGTGGACAGCCAAGTGGTTTACCACTGTTGGAATCTACAACCAACTTGTACTGTGTAAACACTCACAGGAAATCGGCTTACCGAAAACTTTTAAACAGCTAATTAGTTGTGTAATAAAACTTGCAAGAGGACATCATTTATTTCTTTACAAACTTCGTAAAATATCGCCTTTTTACGTAGTATCATATTACTTTGCAGAAAGAGGGATTGTTTTCCTACTTTATCCTAAGTAATATTATAAATGCGAAATTGAGTTTTTTTTTTTATTTTTTTACTTTTTCACGCTAAAACGGCTGAAAAGATTTGCATTAAAATTTGGCACATGGGTAGATCATGACTTGGATTAGGACATACGATACTTTTTATCTCAATATTTCCACGGAATCGAGACTTATGCGGGTGAAACCGCAGGCTAGCTGTGCCCTGCGGTTTCACCCGCGTAGGCAATGATGTAAAAGTAAAAGAAAAACAAGACGTAACAGCTGTTCACCGTAAAACTTTATTGCTGGTAAGCGGAGGAACTAAAACTAATTAACTTATGGCAACTTGGAAGTTTATAGACGATTTTTCTCAGGCCGAACCGAAATAATTATGAGAATAGCAAGACTAGCTATCCACAGGTTCATCACCATCATCATTTCAGTCGAAAGACGTCCACTGCTGGACATAGGCCTCCTCCAAGCATCGCCACTTCAACCGGTTCTGTACTTCCCGCATCCAGTGTATTCCTGCGGCCTTCACAAGGTCATCGGTTTCAACATTCGACAGGTTGTCGAATCGAAAATGACACATTTTCGATTACTAATTTTCCTTGCCCCAACAGCAAATAGCGGTTGGAAGAGTGGTGGTCGTCTATTTGATTTAGATTGACAACATCTTCGGGTTTTGGATTTGTGAACAGTCTCAGGACTCCTTTGATAAAATTGATTTAATTTTCGATTCGGTACGGAAGTGTATCAATTGTTATGAATAGCGGTTGTGACAGAAGTTTGGTGTAAGTTTATAAAATATTGTATTAAATCCCGTTTTTGTATGAATGTTTTTATAAATCTAATGATTTATAAAAGCCAACCACTCTCTAATATAATTTAGGTAACAAATAACTTCCAAAGGTATAGGTTTTATAGATAATTATTTTTAGAAGAAGAAGCTATCAGGATTCTAACCATCCATAAAATTTGTTCAAAACCAACCATAATTTATACTATCAATATATAAATGGAATGCTTTCATTTTCTTAGGCCTCATGTTCAGAATTACCATTTCAAGCAAATACCTACTGTAACTCATTTTATTTTGTAACATTGTATCTACGAAATTTTATACTTACAAAGCTCGATCACTTGACAAGATTATGGCGCAAGTCAGTTGTCCCATCGCCGACGATTAACGAGTAGCGAGTAGCTCACAACTGAAAACGAGTTGGCGAGCAGTGAGCAGCGAGTGTGTAGTTCCGATAGTTTTGTCGCTGGGCTATCAGTGAGTGACTGAGTGTGACGGGCGATTACTCGCACCACTCGCTCGGGGTGAAATTACCGCTGTTTGGTATCTCGTGAGTTCTGACTGCCAAGCGAGCATCGCTGATCAAGTATCTCTGAGCAAGTATTACTTTGATAGCTCTGTCGCTCAGTGACAAACTAGTGGAGTGAGTCCTCGCTGGCGACGTGAATAGTCAGTGATTAACTACTATATATGTTTACACGAAATTTATATTTATTGTATGTTTCTTGAGCGAGGAAATAGTTAATCGCTTCCTCCCGGCGCGCGGCGGTGGGACATATGCCTGAGACCAGCACGCGTAAGATGACAACCATAGAAAATGGTTTTCTACGAGTTTTGTCGACGGAAGAATAGACAAAATGACAGATTGTGATTTTTTATCTGTCATTTTGTCTATTCTCCTGTTGACAAAACCCGTTTCTATTGTGGTCAAGCTACACGTGCGCTACGCTGAAAAAATAATTTCAATCAGAGAAAATGGAAAACTTTAATTATCCCTTTGACCTTGATTTAAACAAAACTGTAAGAAAAAAATAAGGGCGCGATGACCTTGATCCTTAGAAACTATATGTATAAAAAAATACGATCTAGGACTTCTCACATATGAAATATTTATAAGGTGTCCCTAACTTAATAAATATACGATCATTTTCTAATGAAAATATGGAATTACATTTCGAAGTTCTGCTGTGTGTAATTGAACTCTAATGCATAAGGGTAGACGGACGATCTTCTGGGAATTATGGAGGCAATTTTGGTTGATAACAGGGATTTTGGCTCACTGAGTGTCTAATTTCAGAGTAAAAGCAAAGGCGTTATAATTCCAACGTGGTATTTTACGCAATGACACAAAATTAACTGCCGCCCAGTGTCTGAGGCATAATCAGCGTATAATGTTCCCACTGCTGGGACACAAGCCTCCTTCCTCTCTTCGAGTTTCATCAATATGGGTAAAATTTCTCACCTCGCAATCTTTACGTACTGTCAAAGATTATTTAGGTTTGCTTTGTTGGCGAAAGAGGTTCGAAGTTGAAAATATATATTATAGATATAGATATTTATATTAGTTAGTTTTTTATTAATTATAATTAAACTACTTTGAATAAAGTAGCCATTTTCAATAGGATTCTTCCTATGGCTGTAATGAGTCTATTGAAAAAAAATTGACACAGTTAATGGATTTTTTCGCAAGCTATAATGTTTTCAGGTTTCACACTTGATTGACGGTAAAAAACTTAAAACTAAGTTTCTGCTGCATTAAATAAATTTTTGAAAAGTACAGTATTAATCTCCATTAAATTATCTATACAATGGTATATAAATTAAGTAGGTTCTGTGTACTAGCGTGAGTGTAACAATAAAAACAGTTGCAGAAAGGAGGCGAAACCAATTCTGCGATCGCAAAGCACTCTGTCGTGCAATAATATGGTTAAAATAAAAACAGGAAAACCCAAAATACGTCCATTGTAAAATCTACCATGATTGTTTTGTTTATTACGAGTTATACCAGTTACCACGTAATACAATTAGCATTAATATTCGTTGGTTCACGATTTTTACTGGCTTATCAGAATCAATATTCAATCCTAACACCAGCAGTTATCACTTTAACACTTCTTTAGCGGTAGCAAAAATTATAATTCGGGTAGTATTTAATATAATAACCAGTCTTACCAAGGGGTATCGTGCTACCCAGTGATTCTATACAAGTAAATACATGTTAGTACTCGATAGAAACTTTTGTGTTGATACCAAGTAATTTTAATATCAAATGAGTTATTTCGATACCTACTCGGTATGCGAAGAAAAATAGTTGTACTCGTATCGAATCGAATCGCGCGGTAGACAGAATCACAGATAATATAATAACTACATAATTTTTGAACGCAATATTTGGAGCAATTATTGTTTTTGGGGAACCTTTCTGAAGCTGATTTTTTGTGTAGGTAAGTAAAAATCAGCTTCACCGATAACATTTTTGTGAATTTAGAAACTGTTTTCTATATCTATGATAATCCCATAGTCCCATAATATAGAGTTTATGATAAGTATTATAATGAAATATCAAATAAAATTTTTGGTACGCAGTCTAAAAAATATGTATCGATTTTGTAAAAGGTTATAATATTTTACCATCTTTCACAAAATCTATTCATTTTTTTTCCTCACTACGCTGGGACGAGAGTGCGTTCCAACGCGTTGAATTCTCAACGCTCGGCGATAAAATCCCGCCGCGATTTTATTACGTCCGTGCTAACATCGGCTTACTCTCTACTTTGTAGGTATTCAAATCTGAAACTAAGCTTGACTGACCAGCAATGGTGCCAAAATGACGCCAAGAGACCAGTTATAGTGAACTGAACGTCGATCTGAACGTTGACAATTCAACAGATTGCATCCCTAACGCGTTGAAAAAGTGCACAGTTGGATTTTCAACTCACGCCACTAAGCCGAGCATTGAAAATCCAGTGCGCGTCAAGATTTATCTTCCGGGTTAGATTCTCAACGCTTGGCTTAACACCGAAAGTTGAAAATCCAGTGTGCGATAAAATCCCGCCGCGATTTTATTACGTCCGTGCTAATGTCGGCTTACTTTAGCCGCGATAACAACAACAAATTAAAATTACACAAAGTGAAAAATTAAAGGGTTATCCATTCGAAAAAAGTGTTTAAAAAGAAAAATATGTTTCATATTGTACGGTGGTACGAAACCCTTCGTGTGCCAGTCCAACTCCAACATGGCCGCTTTTTTTCCTCCTTTCACTTCTTGCCTAGCCATATAGCTTAAAAAGAAGCTTAGAGAGAGAATTACGGCTAGTAGAAATTACTAGAGATGTATGGAAGAAAAAATATTTTCACCAAAAATACAACCGACTTACAAACTACAAACTGAAAAATAACTTTAATTTCGGAAGTCGGTGTCTTTGGATCAGTATTTAAATTTTTTGCAACCGACTTCCGAAATTAAAGATATTTTTCACTTTGTAGTTTGTAAGTCGGTTGTATTTTTGGTAATTTTTTTTTTTTTTTCACTTTCAGTGGGTTGCTTTGTAATTCATCAGTACCACTTTACCCAATGGTACTTTTCGAGTGCAAATGCGCGTGTTACCATTAATATTTGAAGAGTTCCCTCGATTTCTCCAAGATCCCATCATCAGATCGTGACCAAATGACAATGGGACTAACTCGGACGTAGGTATACCCTTTCAAACAAAAAAAAATATTTTTCAAATCGGTTCAGCCGTCTTCGAATAATCGGGGAACATAGATAAAAAAAATGTTCCAACGAACTGAGAACCTCCTCCTTTTTTGAAGTCGGTTAAAAAGAGGTTTTACCCTTTCCCCAAATTAATGAGGATAAGGACAGGAGATTGGAAAATGATGAATGAAATATCAAAAAACCGGTCAAGAGCGAGTTGGACTCGCAGCGAGGGTTCCGTATCATTTTAAATTTTCATCGGCGAGGCCCATATTCATCAGAGAATTTTAACATTAGAATATTGCAGTTTTAGGTCAGCGCCATCTCTTGACCGATAGTGGAACTAATGTAATTTTTGTTGGTGATTTCTGAAAAAGTTTGCTATTTAGAGACATCTTTTTATTTTCCTGTAATCTTTACTTAAACTTCTATCGCATAGAATAATTTCAGATTTTTCTCTATGCACACTTCGGAGATAAGGGTGGGGAATGGTATTTTTTTTCTTCAAAAATCAAAAACTACGCGGCCTAAAAAAAAGAAAAATGTTTGAGAAAGTGCAAATTGCGCTCTTTCATATGATACCCCACATGCCCTAGTAGCCCCACTTCGAATTTTTAAGACCCCCGTTGCTAAAAAATAAGTATATATTTATATTTCATTCTTACTTGCAAAATAGTTGGGCCAACAACATCTAAAACTGTTCCAAATTTCAAGTTGATAGCATTAGTAGTTCTTGATATATCCATATAATTATACAGATTGAGTCGCACCATAAGGGTTCCTTTATACCATTTTAGTACGGAACCCTAAAAACCGTACTTCAGTAGTAACTAGTACCATAATATAACGTATTCTCGTTCCTATTTCCACATATCCAACCTAAGCTATCTAATTAAACTGGATGGAAATGTACCACAGAAACAATACGTTTCGTACATGTACTAAAAAGTTAACTAAACAGACCATGCTAATAAGCCAGTTGCGAATCCGTCAGTCTCTTCACTTCTACATAAGTACCGTCAACATTTGCATGTAAATTTATTATTGTGTATGCAAACAATCTTGTTTTATCCCGGTAGTATTCGGTAGTAAAAAGTAACAGCTATTGGTGTGTACTTACCAGGGAAGTTGTAGGAAACAGAGTTCGCTGCCATCGTCATTTTTTTTTTTAAATAAAATTTTATTTCACTCACTGGCGGACAACACACAAGCGCTGGTTCTAGCTAAAATCCTGAATTTTTACACAGTTATAGAACAAAGGTGTCACTAAGGAAGGATAATTACATTACATATAATATTAATAATAAAATTAATATTATAATTACATTATAATAGTATTAATATTTTAATTACATTATATATAATATGTTATTTAGATGTAGGATAAGTCCCCATAAGAGTGGCATTGTCGGTCAATGCCACCGCTGCCAGCTTTATGGTCACTCGCAAAGGAACTGCCATGCTACACCTAGATGCGTCAAGTGCCTAGGTGAGCACGGCACTTCCGATTGCCCCCGTCCAAAGGATCGTTCCCTTTGTACCGACCTCCCCAGCTGCGTTCTATGCGGCAAACAAGGCCACCCGGCCAACTACCGCGGTTGCCCCAAAGCCCCTAAGGCCTCTTCTCCCAAACTGGCCAAGCGTTTCGACGCCCGCCAGCAAAGGGAAGCTCCCTCCTCTTATAGGATTCCCTCATCCCATTTGCCCCAACGACTAAGCCCTCAGAGGCCTAGTCCGTGGAGTTACCTCCACCACCAGCAGTCTTTCCCTGCCATGGTGCCCTCTCAATTTGTAAATTTCCCTCCCCCTCCCCCCGCTCCCCTCCCCCGCCTTATGGATCCCCGAATTCGCGCCGCCGCGCCACCCGCGCCCCCTGCGCCCTCTGCGACCCCTGCGCCCTCTGCGCCCCCGGCGCCCGCCGCGAAACCCACGCCCGCTCCTAAAGCTACGCGTCCCTCTTAAACCACTCCCGTGGCTAGCCCCAACGCCTCCGTTGACTCGTTCAACGTCATCACCTCAACCTTCTTGGCCTTCGTCTCCCCTCGCGCAAAGACAATGGCCAACGAAATCCTTGCGGCTCATGGTAATCTCCTCCAGATCCAGGCCATCTACAATGCGTATCCCGATATTACGCAAGCCCTAACCTCCCTCGCTACTAAACCCCATTATGGATAATACGGTCTTAGCTAGGTTCAAACCGCGATCCCTAATAATAGGCTACTTCAATGCAAACGGCATTAAAAATCAACGCGAAGAGATAGCGGCGTTCCTCCGCGATCATCAAATAGATGTTCTCTTAGTCCAAGAGACTTTTCTAAAACCTTGCAATCGTAACCCATCAATAGCTAACTACCGGATAGTTCGCAACGATAGGTCACGATGCCATAGAGGAGGTACCCTGATTTACTACAAAAAGCAGCTTCACTGCATCCCAATTGACCCTCCTCCCCTCTCACGATTAGAAGTTTCGGCCTGCCGCCTAGGCATGTCAGGCCACGAGCCGATCACTCTCGTGTCGGTCTATCTCCCCCCCGCTAATACTTCGGAGAATTTCCAACTCCTCTCTGACGACCTCTCGATTCTACTCACTATGAGTAACTCGCTCATTTTAGCGGGCGACTTCAATGCCAAACATCCCTCCTGGAATAGTTCGGTAACCACCACAAGAGGCCGACACTTGTTCGACCTCTCCCACTCCCTGACCTTTGACGTCATCGCTCCGATGACTCCCACTCACTTTCCGGTTAACGTAAATCACGCCCCTGATATCTTAGATGTGGCGCTCCTTAAGAACGTCAACCTAAGACTAGACTCAATAGAAACTGTAAATGAGCTCGACTCTGATCACCGTCCGGTAGTCATGAGATTAGACCCCCGCATAGGTCTCCGCGACCCCAACGCTCCCCCTATCACTAAGAGGATCACGGACTGGAAGAAAGTAAGCACCCAGCTGAAATCCAACACGTCCCCTCAGTTAGACTCTATTCCCGACCAATTCAACTCTATCGCAGACACGACGTCCGCGATCGACTCACTCACAAATCACGTACAAACCGTCCTGAACGAATGTTCAAGGGAGGTTCCAGCGACGGACGACCGTCACTGGAGCTTGCCGGACGATGTGCGTGCATTACTGACTGAGAAGAACGCGGCCGTCCGTGCCTACAGCAGCTTCCCCTGCCCCGCAAACAAAGCCCATATGCGCTATCTACAGAGATCTGTAAAGACACGCATACAGGAGCTGCGTGACGCGGGCTGGGACAAGATGCTCGGCGAACTAGAGCCCAAACATCAGGCATTTTGGGAACTGCAGAGGAAACTCAAATCCCCTCAAACTTCCTCCATGCCCCCCCTGACCCGCCCCGATAAGACCATAGCCTTCGAGGACGTTGAAAAGGCAGAATGCCTGGCCGACACCCTCGAGGCCCAATGCTCACCCAGCTCCCTGCCAGTAGACCAAGCTCACCTCCTAAAGGTCGACGCTGAAGTCGAACGTAGAGCCTCTCTCCCTCCCGTCGACGACCCTGATTGTCCACTGCCTCCCGTCGCTCCAGACGAAGTGCATGACATTATCAAAGGTCTTAAAGCTCGTAAAGCTCCCGGTTCAGATGGACTCACCAATAGGGTGATCCAATTATTCCCCGCCCACCTGATAATGCTTTTGACTACCATCTTCAATGGTGCCTTAAGCAACAACTTCTTTCCCCAGTCGTGGAAAGAAGCCACCGTCATAGGTATCAGAAAGCCCGGTAAACCCAGTACCGAGCCCTCTAGCTACCGTCCCATCAGTTTGCTCAAGGTTCTCGGAAAAATCTATGAGAGGCTTATTTACAAGCGTCTCAGAGACTCCGCCGAGACCAAGGGCCTCATCCCCAACGAACAGTTCGGCTTTCGAACTGAGCACTCTAGCGTGCATCAGGCCCACCGCATCATTGAGTTCATAAGCGATGGTTTCCAACGCGGCTCTCTGACGGGTGCAGTATTCTTCGACATTGCGAAAGCATTCGATAAAGTCTGGCACAACGGCTTATTATACAAGCTGTACCAACTCGGTGTGCCGGATCGTCTCGTACTCATCTTACGGGACTATATTATATTATCGAACCGCGTATTCCGCTATCGCATTGAAGGAGCACTTTCCTCTCCCCGCCCCATTCGTGCAGGAGTCCCTCAGGGCTCCGTGCTAGCTCCCCTCATGTTCACGCTATTCACTAGCGATATTCCAAACCCAGGTAGAAGGGCGCACTTCGCTCTGTTCGCAGACGATACGGCCATCTACTTTAGGTCTCGATACCCCGACAATATCGCCCACACTCTCCAAGGCGCAGTCAATCGACTCGCTGCCTGGTTTCGAAAGTGGCGCATAGAAGTCAACCCCGAAAAAAGCCAAGCGGTTCTCTTCTCGAAACCGCGCACAAGGCTTAGAGACCCCCTCCCCCGACCTCTCACTATGTTCGGTAAGCAGATCCCTTGGGAGAAGCGAGCCAAATACCTAGGTGTTTTCCTCGACCACCATCTCACTTTCGCTGAGCACATAAAGAAGGTTCGTTCGCGAGCCGCTTTCGCTCTCGGTAGGCTCCATTCCGTCCTAAACGCACGCAGCAAGATGTCACTTAAGTGCAAATTGCGAATCTACACAGCGTGTATTCGTCCCATCATGACTTATGCGGGTGCCGTCTTTGCTCATGCAAAACCCCATCATATCCATAGGTTGCAAACGCTCCAAAACCGATTCCTCCGTAGGGCCACAGGCTCCCCCTGGTATGTTAGGAACGAGAGTCTCCATCTCGACCTTAGAATTCCCACGATCCACCAATTTCTAAAACGCCTTGCAAAGCGTTACTTCGATTACGCGGTCAAACATCGCAACCCTCTGGTTGTCGAGGCCGCCAGTTATGTCCCAAGTAGGATTAGCCGTACCCGCCGTCCTAGGCACATTCTCACCGACCCAGATGACCCCATAACCCTCCTCCAGGAGAGCAATAGGGCCACTAGCACTCTACACAAATACAGACGCCTCCCGTCATTCCGACCTCGCCGTCGAGGTCCTTTGCGATCGCGTCCGCGCCCCCGAGTAAATGATACTCCTCCCCGACCCTTGCTCGATAACGAGGTGCCAGCAGTGGTTTCGGCTGTGCACGTAGCTTTAAATTCCCCGATTAATAATAATGATCAAAACCTTGATCCAGCCCGTCCCATCTTTGATGTCCTCCCTCCGGTGACGCCCTAAGCCGAGGCTCGTACCCCACAGGGGGTGCCCTTAGCGAGCGTTCACCTAGCTTTTTAGCTTATTTTTGTATGCCCCTGGCTGGAGGCTTTGAGTGTAGCAGCTTAAGGCAACCACAGGATTGACCGGTTAAGTAGTCATGACCTCAGAGGTCAGCTACGAGATGCCCAACAGAAAAAAAAAAAAAAAAGTAGGATAAGATTTATGATATAGTATGTAATTTTATAGGATCTAGATTAAGGATTTAGCATGTAAGGCCACTCTATCGCATTGGATCGCAGATCTGTAAGTCTGTAGGTTTTAGGTAAGATTTTCATAAATAAATAAATAAATACATATTATTATCCTTCTTTTACCCTCCCTCGTTAGTCTAGTGGATGTAAGCGCTATCTACTGCTGATCTCGAAAAGCAAAGTGTTATTGTGATTTTCCATTTGGAGAAACCCCTTTGTGCCCCCTTGCTGGTAATAGGCTCGCCTCCCATTAGATGGTATTTAAGCTGGCGAAATGTGGAGGTACACCTCTGCCCACGCCTTCGGGGAATAGGCGTGATGTTAAGTCAGTTGTAATCATTGATTCATTTATTCTCCCACTACATCATCATCTGCCTAGCCTTTTCCCAACTATGCTGGGGTCGGCTTCCAGTCTAACCGGATACTGCTTAATACCAGTATTGTACATGGAGCGACTGCCTATATGACCTCCACAAACTAGTTACTAGGTAACACGATACCCGTAGGTAAGACTGCTTGTCAGACTTTTGGGCTTTTAACTATCCGTAACGACTGTCAAAAATCTACAAATGACGTGCTTTCCGAGGCACGGAGGGGTCTTGGTATGTAAAAATGGTCACCCATCCACGGACCAACTGCGGCAAGCGTAGCTTAACCTGATCGATCGACCCGTGTGGCTGTTATTACTTATCCACAAGCCCGGAGCAAAACACTACTTCATGTGCTACTTTACCATCCATCTTGTGCGCGGTGGACATCGAACGCTCACGCAGCGTAAGAAACTTCTCCATAATTCCTTAACTCCATCTATATTGTGCACTCTCTTTTTTTTTAAGACTCATTGGATTTTCCAAAATAAAAATACATTAAAATAAAAAAATCGGAAAATTTTGACGAATTATCACAATCAATTTATCATTGATAAATTGTTGGTCACCAACCCAAGCCACCGTTCTATCGGTTTTTCTAGAGACTGGCATTTCAACACCCATTAAATTTTCGGTTACCTATCGACCTTCAAAACTTAAACAATCTCAAGTCTCCGACGAATAAGTTCGCTACTTTCTAAGGATTCCTTCAGAAAGTATCCCTCGTATTACGTAAGTCACTTGGCATCGTCAAGTGCTTTTATTAAATGAAATTTCTTAAGGTAGAAACTTGTTATGAAACGGCTGAACTTTGAAGATACTGGGCATGAATTATTGGGAAAGAGTCGCCTGTGAAATGCCTTAAGAAGTTTCTGGAAAGGACCAGAAATTTCAACAAAGTTTTTAATGAGGGAATGGCATAATGTAGGATGTTGTGAATTCTTTTGGGTTTCTTTAATTAGGTACTTATAGAACCTCAAAACTTAACTAAATTTTGAAATTAAACTTATTTAGAAACGGTTCTATACAAGCGTATCATAACTGGCAAAATGTGTGTTATCTATAAGTACAGCTCTGCCCAACCCTTCGGATATACAAGCGTGATGTTGTGTATATCTAAATTAATTATTAAATATTTAGGACCCGATAAATAATGTTTTAATTAGGGTAGGTAGCAGGGCCGGATTCAAGGCGGGGCAACAGGGGCAATGGCCCCCCGGGCCTCCGCAAAATAGGGGCCACCACAATTTGATTGTTTTTCATATAAATACTCGAAAACCATTTCAGAGCTTCATTTCCAAATGTTGAAATTACGTTGAGAATGTAGTTGGTGTTGATGGTGTCGAACTGCACTGGAGAACGCTCATTTTCGAAAATAGACTTCGGACTACAATGACACAGAACCGCCATCAAAGTTATCCTTACTGAGTATTGAAAGTCATTTAAGCCGAAAACTGGATTTTAACGAAATTATCAATGATTTTTCAAATAAGACAATAGATTTTTGAAATAAGCTCGCAGTTTCGTTCGCCTAACATTTATCTTTTTTTTTCCTTTTTTTTATTTTTACTATTGTTACGAGCTGGGTATGGGATAAATTAATTATTACCGATCAGACAATTAAATAACTTTATTAAACACAAAACACTTAAAACGTAATCACAAATACACTACTGATCACTATTCGCTTAGATATCGCACTTCTAGTTCACTTCGATTCGCTTCGTTGTATCGCCTAAATCAGACTGACTCATCGTGTGTCGGCTCTCTGCTTTTATACCGCCAATATTCAAGAACATTCCAGCTATGTGTAGAACAGTTCCAGAAAAACATCAACAAATAAACATTACCAGGAAATACAAAAGTAGTAGGTATAAAAAATAATAACCTACTTGTACCGAATAAAGAAGTAGGTACTTTATGCCCTCGGCGTACGGTCGAAATTACAATGACGAGTTCTAATATTGTTTATAAGTAGTTACCTACTTAACTTCAAACTAATAATAATGGAATGCTTCTCGAAGTTTTTAGCGCAAACACACTGTAATCCGTGCTTTCTCGAAAGATCTCGTACGTACGACGTAACACTGCCCCCTCCTTAGACATGCTCGTCCCGAGCATCATTAGTCCCGTAGTATTGGGCCAATCGGTCTACATGAACAATCTTAGGCGCACCTCGTAGACCCTTCTGTATTCGGTAGGTGACATCGTTGATCCTAGTCACGACTCGGTATGGTCCATCCCAATTTGCTTGCAATTTCGGAGACTTCCCCTTGCTCCGCACTGGGTTATGTAACCACACCAGTGAACCCTCATCGAAACCCCTACTGTTTGCCTTGCGGTCATAACGGGTCTTCATCTTCTCAGACATCTGTTGGCCGGATTGTCGGATATGCTCATAAACATCATTCAACTTGTTACGCAAATCATTTGCGTAATCTGTTACACTACGTGGAGCATCAGGGGGAGCTCCAGTGATTAAATCTGCAGGCAACCGTAATTCTCTTCCAAAGTTCGCGAAGGCTGGCGTCACAGTCGTACTTTCGTGGACTGCGCTGCGGTAGGACAGCAGAAACGGCTGTATGTGCTTGTCCCAATCCCTCTGCCTGCTTTCCACGACTTTTGCCAGATATCTCTCCAACGTTTGGTTGAATCGTTCCACCATTCCATCAGATTGTGGGTGGTAAGAGGTGGTTCTGGTTTTGTAGGTACCCATCAATCGACAAGTTTCCTGAAATACTTGCGATTCAAAATTCCTTCCTTGATCGCTGTGTATTTCTAAGGGTACTCCAAAACGACAGAAAACTTCCTGAACTAATTTATCTGCGACAGTTGTAGCTTCTTGGTTAGGAATGGCGAAGACTTCTGGCCACTTTGTGAAGTAATCCATGACCACCAGGAAGTACTTGTTTCCGCTCTCACTTTCTGGAAATGGTCCCGCAACGTCTAGTGCTATCCGTTCCCAAGGGGCTCTAACGTTGTACACTTTTAATGCACCTCGGCTGCGTGTGTGGGGTCCTTTCACGGCCGCACAACTGGTACATTTGCGACACCAGTCCTCCACATCATCTCGACAGTGGATCCAGTAAAAGCGTTCTCGAATTTTTAGTAGAGTCCTTTTTACCCCCATATGTCCTCCTGAACATCCATCATGGTAGAGCCGTAGAACATCCGGCACCTTAGCTTTAGGGACAACCATTTGTAGATGACAGCTGTCCCCTCGAGCGTTTTCCCATTTACGGCACAAGACTCCATCTTGGATCACCAAGCTGTTCCATTGCGCCCAATAACTCTTCGTGACGTCGTTCAGTCGTCGATAATCCACACAGAAGCGCATACTGCCGTCCTTTTTCTTTACCAGGACCACAGGAGAACACCATGGACTTGATGAAGGTTCTATAACACCGTCCTTCACCATTCCCTCAATCATGGTTTCTACCTCTTTTTCTCGTGCAACTGGCAGTCTTCTTGGTCGCTGACGGATTGGTAACTCGTTGCCTGTATTAATCTTATGCTGAACAAGTCCAGTTCTCCCTATGTCAGCATCGTTTGAAGAGAAAGTGTCGGCGTACTGAAGTAACATCTTCTTAGCCTTGTCCATTTCTCCTTTAGTTAAATCGCAGTTTTCCAAAAGCGTTGACACGTCAAATTTTGCACTACGAATTTTATTTCCGGTAGGCGGATCCTGCAATTGACGCATCCAAGCTACTTCCTCGCAAGTACCGATCAAGGTGCCCTTCTTGATCACATGCTCCTTGTCACTTGGATTCAGTATGCGTACTGCTGAGACGTTGGTGGCCTTGACCAGAGTACGTGCCATCTTCCATGGGAAGTCATTGCTCACCCTTTCTATCAGAAGACTTCGATCTTTGTGTCCAGAATTCTGTGGTAAACTAATTGGCACAATTGTTTCTGATCTGCGAGGAAGAACAATCTCTTTCAAGCAGTACACTTTTCCTGATGGTGCACCTTCCATGAAGATTTCATCTGAACCACATTTCAATACTCCTTGATCAACGTCGATCTCGCAACGATGTTTCCGCATGAAGTCCAAGCCCAAGATGCAATCGTCCACTATATCGGCCACGATGACATTGTGCTGATAAGTTCTGTCACCCAATTTTAATTCCACCTCCTTCTTGCCTCGGACGATTATGTGCTGACCGGTAGCTGTTAGTAATCGTATACGGTCGTGGTTATCGACGTAGTCCCCAAGAAACCGACTTGCTAGGTGAGAATTGACGACCGTGTGAGAAGCTCTAGTATCCAACGTCAGTTTGCATGGTGTTCCGTTGACTTCGCCTTTGATGGTCAGGCTGTTCCCATCATGTGCTTGCGAGATCAAAATTCTCGGGGCTCTTTCAATACCAGCCAGCACCCGCCCCCCAGTCCTGGCATTTACTCGTTTCCCTGCTGTGGCTGGGCAGTCACTTCAGCCAACCTTCTCTGCTGATCTTCTCTCGGGGTGCTGCGCTTAGGACAGCTTGACCGAAGATGACCCCTTTCTCCGCAAGTGTAGCACCTAGGACTGTACCCTTGCGGCCGGTCGCGTACAGGTGATGCTACAACCTCACTGACGCGGTGCGTTCGGTGGTCCTGCCTCACTGCCTCTACTTCTAAGGCATGGGCCAAGGCGTCTTTCAGCGTCTCATGATGCCCAAGTCTCACAGCGGCTCTAACTTCTAGGTCGCGTATTCCATCAACGAACGCTTGTACCAGATTCCCATCGATAAGTGCAGGGGCAGACTGGTATGCTTTCCGAACCAGCTTTTCAACTTCGAGGGCCCACTGCTGTAGGTTCTCGGTACTACGTTGAACACGATCCTTCAACTTAGCACGAAATACGTGCTCCAGGTGCGCGTCGCCGTATCTGGACTCTAACGCCTCCAGCAGCTGCTCGTAGGTTACATTCTTGCCGAGCGCCTCAAGAATGTTTAGGGCCTGGTCTCGGAGGCCCAAGGTGAGCGCGGTCATGGCTTGCGGTTTTGACCATCCATTCGCCTTCATAACGGCCTCAAATTGAATTTTATAAGCCGACCACGAAGATGTGCCATCGAATGGAGGCACCTTAAAGCCCCGCGCTGAAGGTGCAGCAACTACTGAAGCTACAGTCACGTCTCCAGTCTTCAGTTCCCCCAAAGCCTTCTTCACCCCAGCGATCTGAACTTCGGCTTCTGAGAGGCGATTCTCGTGCTGCTGTACCTGATCCTTCATCACCTTTAGGTCTTTGCCAAAAGTTGCATGAAGATCTTTTATGAGGAGCATCTGCTCGTCTTGGCGGCGGACCTGCTCCTCTTTGTCTCGCTGCAACTGCTCTTCCAACCGGCGAGCCTGCTCCTCTTGACGGCGAGCCTGCTCCTCTTGACGGCGAGCCTGCTCCTCTTGACGGCGAGACTGCTCCTGCAGCAGCGCCATTAAAGCTGACAAGTCTGGCGCCGTTGATGCTGTAGAAACTACGGATGGGCCAGCGACTGGCACTGACGTAGGCTGGACACCACCCGGTGTCTGTGTTGGAGAATCTCCAAACCGCCTTTGGTCCATGTCCTGCTGTCGCTGACTCCTGGTACGGATACCGTCCGTGTCGTCCTTCGGTAGAATTGGCATAATTTATCCCACTTCTGACACCAAATTGTTACGAGCTGGGTATGGGATAAATTAATTATTACCGATCAGACAATTAAATAACTTTATTAAACACAAAACACTTAAAACGTAATCACAAATACACTACTGATCACTATTCGCTTAGATATCGCACTTCTAGTTCACTTCGATTCGCTTCGTTGTATCGCCTAAATCAGACTGACTCATCGTGTGTCGGCTCTCTGCTTTTATACCGCCAATATTCAAGAACATTCCAGCTATGTGTAGAACAGTTCCAGAAAAACATCAACAAATAAACATTACCAGGAAATACAAAAGTAGTAGGTATAAAAAATAATAACCTACTTGTACCGAATAAAGAAGTAGGTACTTTATGCCCTCGGCGTACGGTCGAAATTACAATGACGAGTTCTAATATTGTTTATAAGTAGTTACCTACTTAACTTCAAACTAATAATAATGGAATGCTTCTCGAAGTTTTTAGCGCAAACACACTGTAATCCGTGCTTTCTCGAAAGATCTCGTACGTACGACGTAACACTATTATGAATAAATGATGGAAAACTTTGAATATTTTGCTTTTTGTTCCATTTCATTTGTTCCTAAAAAAAAATTGGGGTCTCAAATTGGGGTTGTCAGATGAATTAAAATACATGTCATAGGCTTAACAATCAAATAAATTAAATAAAAATATCGAACCAAATTAGAATAATATAAAATTATACAGATGTCAAATTAAATTATTATACCATGTCACACTATTTGTATTGTCATATTATTCAATGTCAATAAATTACTCTTAATTTATGTATCTATCTATATTTTTATCATGGAAGAACTCCTTGACATTATACATAATAACATTTGTTTACTAGGAATTTGTGCAGCTTCGACTTGAATTGAGAATACTTTTATTGATTAGTGCTGTTTTCCCATAAGGTATATTAATTTCTAATCTTTGTTTGTCACGTAATTGTCTATAGTAAGCTTTTAGAAACAGTCTTATAGTAATTAGGATTTAATTTCACAAAAACATTTAGTTCATATATATATAACGAGGGCAGTGTTAGAATTTTTAAGCTTTTAAAGTAGGGTTGACAGCTGGTAATGTTGTCTACATTACACATTGCTGTAATACATTTCTTTTGAGCTTTAAATACAGATTCCTTATCGACTGAGTTGCCCCAAGATATAATATCTTATCTTAGGACAGGTGCAACAAGTCCGTGATAAGCAGCTACTACATCTTTATTAACCATTTTTGAGAGTTTGTGCAGAGCATATGACGATTTATTAATTCTTTAGCAGACATATTCTAAATATGTTTTCCATGTCAGTTTATAGTCAATATTAATTCCTAGAAACTTTATTTCTGTCACAGGATGTACTATTTTTTCCGGCCACCGTAGAGCGGGCTTGCGGACGGTGAGCAATGAGTAGCTCGCCGTCCGATAAAGACACGCGCGCCTCAAAGAGATGTCAGCAGAATTGACGGGGTCCGTTAGGGCCGATGCCTGCCGGGGGTGCGAAGAAAACCGAAAGGGAGACCGTGGCCCTCGACAACAGGGCAACCGAAGGAACACGGGTGGGTTTTAGTCAGTAAGAGTCTGACACACCCTCCCGCTCCGTCCTTAGCGGAATTTGTCATTGCAGTTGAAAGTGCATAATTTTCGTTTTGTCCATATTTATTTTAAGATAATTTTCGGTTAACCAATGTATTATCGTATTTAATGTTTGGTTGACTACGTGCTCGTAATCATTTTCTTTGTCTATCATCTGCAAATGGTACCATCCGTTGGTTGATATGTTTAGGAAGATCATTGATATATGTCAAGAACAGTAAAGGGCCTCCAAATCTTATAGGTTTCGGGTTTAACTAATATTTAATCTAATTTCGTGTTTTCTGACATATTTGTGTTATTTCTACTATTTGTGTTCTATTATGCAGGTATGAAAAGATGAGATCTAGTGCTTTACCTCTTATGCCATAAATGCTTAATTTTTGCATTAGTACCATATGGTCAACTCGGTCAAAGGCTTTACTCATATCCATAAAGATAGCACATGCTGGATTTTTGTCCATAGCGACCAAAATATTTTACAGTAGGTCATATATGGCTATATTATTGATTTCCCCTTGCAAAAGCCTTTCTGTTCGTCTACGAATATATATATTTTTTAAACTTTATAGTCGGCTATATATGATTCTTTCAAATTATTTTGAAAAAATGGGGATCAACGCTTTGGGCCTATAGTTTCCCATTTTTCGTTTCTTTTTTTTTGTTGTGGAATGACAATGAAAGTTTTAAGATTTTCTGGGTATATTCCGTTAGAAATGCAATGGTCCTGGTAGGTAGTTACGAAGGCGATCGAGGCTTGTTATGCGAACGCCAATATGCGAAGAGTTTAATTTCATTCACAAAACTTCTAATGAAATAGACATAGATTAATTACGTATTTAAATAACTTGCTGTAGGACTTACTTACCTAGACTCTGGATACCTAACTTGTACCTATTTGTATAATAAAGATAAACAAATAATCGGTACATACCATTGCGTTACAATACAACTTATTAAGCCCATCACAAACATTAAATCTACATATTTATAAGCCCTTGTCAGTTACACCAGCATCAAAACCTTTCGTAACAATACCTTTAACTCACACAAACGCCTGAGTTAAATAAAAGAACGCATAAAACACAACCGTGACATATTGCCTATCATCGTAGTCCAGGCGCTCATATTGTTTCCGATGTTACTCGTAATAGGGCTGTCCCATATAACGTGTCGGTGCAAATTGGAGCTCGGCCAAATTTCCGGCCATGTTACGATATGTCAGTATCTCTTTAGTGAGAATTTAGTGGACTTGAATGGGCTTATTTCATTAGAATGAACGCAGATGTAGACAGACTTATTAGTAGATTAGCTGTTGCCCGCTGTTTCGCACGCGTAGATCTTAACTCGTTTTCTAAAATAAAAGTAGCGTAAGTTAGTTCTTATAACATCAGCTATCTGCGAGTGGAAGTCCCGTCAAAATCGGTCCAGCCGTTTCGTAGATTAACCGGAACAAACAGACAGTAAAAAAAAAGAAGTTTTTTTTGTAATAGTACCGTATATACTGTATATGCATTTAGTAAAAAGCTGTTATTTTGACATTACAAGACACTTCAATTTTATTTATATGTATGTACAGATTATTAAGTTGTAAGTATGCATGTGGATATTACGGCTATAAGATTGTACCTACCAAAGAAACGATGAATGGACTGTATGAAAGATGATTATGAATACCGGGATGACTCCCAGTATTAATCCCTATAAATAAAAAACATAACTATGAAAGCAGACATGCTGCGTCGATACCAAATAATTAAGGCAGCGAGAGAATGATGATGAAGTCAAAAGGGCAGCGAGAGAATGATGATGAAGTAATAAGGGCAGCGAGAGAATGATGAAGTCGCCAATGATTAGAATGTCGAATGTTATGATACGACGATTAGTTTCAATTTAATAAAAAAAAAAAAAAAATTAAATGGCAGCTCTTGACCTCAATCTCGCCTGGCGGAAAGCGATGAATGAGGTCTATGATGGAACGGGCAACCCCAGAAGATGCCTATCCACTCTTGTTCGTCCTCTTACAGTCACAACCCATTTCAAGCAATCCAAGCTTCATCCATAAAATTTTATGTTTAAAAAAATGGTGTTCCCATCTCACTGCACATTTACGCCCATTCGTTCACTGCTCACGAAAGTGCTTGAAGATAAAATGGAAACTTACTGAAGGCATAACTTGCGTTTTATTACCTGCAGAAGCTTTAAATCGTGGTAACTTTCCAGTCACAGGGTAAAGTGAGGTTCAGTCACGCAATTTAGAAACTAATTTATTAGTAATTGTGGTTGAAGCTGTAATAAATGTGAATGGTTTGGGGCAGTGGGGTTGTGTAAGAACTGCTTGAAATTCGTGCTTTAATATGCTCTAAATATTATTATGATGAGCACCACATATCTGTAGCGATTTCAGCTACTGCATATCAGTATAAATGTCCATCATCTTCTGCCAAGCCATTTGCCAACTATGTTGGGGTCGGCTTCCAGTCTAACTGGATGCAGCTGAATACCAGCATTTTACATGGAGCGACTGCCTATCTGACCCCCACAACCCAGTTACTGGGTAATACAATACCCCTTTGGTAAGACTGGTGGTTAGAATTTCGGGCTTCTGTCGATCCGAATGACTGTCGAATATCCACGAATGACAGCCGGGCGTGTATCTGTATGTTCAAGAACTAAAATTCTATATAAGTCAGTAAAATATTCATACTAATAAGTCGTTTGAATTCGCAAACCATTTTGGCGAGAATTTGGTATTTAGGTACCTGAGATATTTGAAGCTTATCCAAGCGTATTTCAAATCCCTTAAATATGCTTCTCTACCACTGAGCAATAACTCGAAATCTGTCATTTTTATGGTGTAGGTAGTTACCTACATAATAATAAAGAGTATCCTATCTATCTGTCAATGACGGCACGCTTGGAAAAAACGGCTAAAAATTACAAAAAAAAAAAAAAACATTTTTATAGGACCTCGAGGCTGAAAAGCCCATCAGTTTCGGGACCGGTCCCGTTCATATAGGTGTAATGTATGTCCTATAGGATGCAACAAAACAGATGGGCCAGAAACGTCACAAAATGGGGGCCTGACGACGGCTCATGCAGACCTAAGAAACGCTGGCATTCCTAACCGATTGGCCGAAGAAGGCACACCATAAAGACAATTGGAAATATATGGCGGTGACCTTTGCCCAGCAGTGGGAATTATTCCCTTATGACTTATGTCTGAACCACAGAGTGCTTTCAATCATCAGTAATTTTCTATGTAACTTGAAGTCCATTCGACTGCCTCGTTGGTTCAAATATAATAGTTAATGCGACTGCTTTGAAAGAGTTGTATCCTCTGGTTAGAAAAAGTGTTTTTGGGATTTTCCATTCGGTTTTTGACAATAGAGTAGTGATGGCTCAGTTAACGGCCGCGATTTACGAGTTGTAGGTCGTAGGTTCGAACCCTGACAGGCACTTTACTTTGTGTAAATTATTTCATCACCACTGCTCTCAAAACGGTAAAGGAAAACACGCACTCGAGACTGAAATACACTGAGATTTCGAAGCGCGTCGTTTCGGCCGTTTTCTTTTAAGCTGCAGATATATGCGAGTGACCTTGACTGGTTTGCTTGCGTGTTCTGTACTGAGCTCACGCATCGCGTCGTATGTTCAGCCAGTAATAGGACTCGCCCATTAAGAAGCGCTGTCCCAAATTAGACGCATTATTAATTTATTGTACATAAAACAAAAGGTTTTTTTAAATAAAACACGTATACTAAAAGATCAATAATTAAATTACCTTTAAAATGGTGTTGGTTTCAGAAAAATACGCTTGATAGATTTTGCGTGATTCTCAGTTTTTTATCCGCGTTAGACATTAAAAATTAATTTCAACACACACATAACATCACGCCTTGTTTCCCCGAAGGGTTGGGCAGAGGTGTCCCTGTAGCAGGCACACCCACATTTCGCCAGTTATGTTTAAGTCCCATGTAATAGGGGGCGAGCCTATTGCCATCAACCGGGCACAAATCCAGACTCAAACCCAATAACATATTGCTCGACCCGGGAATCGAACCCAGGACCTCATACTTAGCAGTAGCGCTTGCGACCACTAGACCAACGAGGCTGAACGAGGCAAATTAATTTCACTATGTAATATAAACATAATCTAATATATTCCTATATTATGTTATTAAGAAAATGCTCTAATTTAACATATATTTTTTCAAAATCATTAACACTACTCGTTTAGACGTGATCTTCAGTATAAAATTATTAAAACTCGGTTATCGTCGCCTTAAAACTAAATACTTTTGCTTACTTTATCCTGTGATTTTGCTCTGCTACCTACCCCCTTGGATGAATAAAGCCGTAATATTATCTTTATGTTGGTCTATTGAGTAACGTTCATATGGTTCTGACAGCCCTAATACGGTCTAGTAATCATTATGTAACCGGCTTTGCAAATGGTGCCATTTGTCTGGCCGGACACTATTGTTTATAATAACTCAATTATTGTGTTCAATATGGAAGAGAAGGTATGCATTGTTAGGAAATGGAAATAGATTTGATTGTTTCGTATTTCTATAATATTTATTTACGTAATTTTCTCTGAAAGTGCCAATAACAGACGTTAGACAAATGTCCCATTATTATTATTATATTATACTATTAAATGAGAAATATTTGTATATACACGGTGACATTTTAGTTATCTTACAAAAGCAGCCCACTTCATGTATCCAATGACTACTAAACATTCATTAAAACGCTTCGGGAATGCCGACAGAAGTGACAACTTAAACAATTTTATTGTGCAGGACACAATGTATCGCAAATATGTAAATGTGTAAATTAGTCAAAATTGTTTACGAAAATAAGTTACGCAATTAGGGTAACTAAACACACACAGCATTAGCCCATTTTTTGTCATATTAGAACCAATAATATATTTTATTTTTATAAACATCAAATAATATAATCAAACAATAAAAAAAACATATTGAATACTACGTTATAGCTGACAAATGCTGGGTTTTTTATAACACTTTCATTTTATTTTAATATACACATATTTATTATTTTAGTTTTGTTTGTTTGTTTTTGTTTTGTTTGTTTTGTTTTGTTTTGTTTTGTTTTGTTTTGTTTTGTTTTGTTTTTTGTTTTGTTTTTTTTTATTTTAGTTTTTTTTTTTTTTGTTTTTGTTGTTTTTTTGTTGTAGTTTTTTTTGTTTTGTTTTGTTTTTTTCAGTTGATGCTATGCATATGCTACATCGTCAAAATGTAAAGTAAACTAAACTTAAACTTTCGACCCTAAACAGTCACAAAGACCATTATTATTCGACCAGTATCCAGTGCAATATTTTAGTTCAAACTAATTACGGTTTTAAACATTTCTTGACAGCCCGCACTTTGTTACTTGTCTCGACTAAGAATGCAATATGCAAAACTTAACTTTCCCCTTTCAGTGTCATGTTGAGAAAGTAGTCATTTAGCTTTTCCTTTTAAAAACAGGAGAAAATCTTCATTTGTTAATTTTGTTTTTTTTTTTGTACTAGACCATACCTGGGAACCTTCAGGTTACAGACATATTGAAGATCACACCTCCAACTTATTTTGACGTTTTTTTTTTTACGAAATCTTGTTTAAATCAACAACCATCGTTGCATGCACGTCTAAGCACAATGTTTTGCGTGCGTTACATTACGCATTACCGTAAACAGCTTTGTACACCAAAAATAAATAATTTAAAAAAAAAAAGTAAGTTATTTAGTTTGATGTACAGAATGTGGAGATGACGGCTTCGTGATGGCTCTTTTTGCACCCTGTATAATATTTAATAAAATGATTGACATAAATATGTCACCATAAAAGACGATTCTGCTCCAAGTAAATTATAATTCTACACGTTCAGAACCTGACATTGACAACCCTTTATCACAGTGAAAAAGAGATGGTACTATGCGTCATATTCATCTCTCTCTAGCGCTGAAACAATGATGGCGGTAACACGTCATAAACACGCAAGTAAACATTTATGTGCGAAGCTTTTCAAATAATTTCTCTTATTTTCTCCGACGTATTGCCATTGAAGTTCGTAACTTAGCTAATAATTACTACAATACAGATTAATTAAGAATCTCATATATTGAACATACGTTTCTAACAAGGACCAACCTTCAAAGACATAAACGAGTATGCTTTGGATGGAAACATTAAATCGATATTTTTAGGGACCAGCTTACAAGAGTCATCAGTATTTCTTCAACAACTTTCAATAGAATCAGCTTTTCGGCAGCTGTGTGTGTCAATCCTATAATGTTTTTCTTTTCCATCTACGTTATTGCTCATAGATGTCGCTTTATCTAGGCTCTAAGATCCAACGATGCGTATAACTAATTGTTCGTCTTATTTTTTTTTTATTTTTTTTTTTCATGCAAACTAAGGTCTTCTTTTTCTTGGCTCTAATGATTCGATACGTATTAAATACTTCTTTTTCCTCCTATATCTAAAATTCAATCATCAGAAATGAGAAAAAATATACAATTAATTCCAGGCTATGTTGGTTCTAGGACTACAGTAGTGATTTCAATATTTATTATGACTGAATGACACAGCGGTCCGCTTGTGCAAGTAATAAAACCCTGTGCAATATTGATAACAACGAGGTAAACCTTGCACTCATGATAAATGATTGAAAGCTTTTAGTCCCATAGTCCATCGATGGCTTTTAGCGAGGCAATATCAATCGAGACCACTCGAAACTCCAATGCCCAGTAATTAACTTAATTACAGTCAATGTATGCGTACTTGTGTCGCAAACAGATTGATTGTCAGTTGACGCATAATTGAATTCAACTCTGGACTTAATGAACTGAAATTGCCGAAATTGTGTGCAATAAAATACCCGTTTCTACGTGATCAAATAAAAAATGACGAGATTCGAAGGAGAACCAAATTAAACGATATAGCCCAAAGAATTGCTAAACTTAGAACGGATGGCCGATGGGACCGAAAGGTTCTGGAGTGGTTACCTCGTACAGAAAGGCGTAGCGAGGGTAGTCCTCACAAGTAAAACGGACGACCTGACCTAAGGGTTTAGATAAAGTGACATTCTATCAGTGATGATGGGGAAGTCTAAATAGGGTTGACATAATCTACCGAAAAACTTATCAACCCTGTTGAAAGTCCTTGTAGAAAATCGGAACTCCTTGAAAGCGATTGCCATTTGTCTAGGTCCTCTGGAGAATCGTGCAATCCATGAGTGGCGATATTTAAATGATTATTTGCACCCTGGGCATTCGGGACAGTCGGACCTGCTACCACTTTGTACACAGGGTTATATTTTTTTTGAGATAGCTTCACTGATAAAGTTCGTATCGGTACGGGAGAAGAAAACCGGCCAAGAGCGTGTCGGACCACGTACAATGAAGGGTTCGTAGTTGGAATGAATTTAACCCATGGACAAACTTAATATTGTAGTTGAAAAACATGATCTTCCATACATTCCAACTGCAAATGTAAGTTTGTACGCACATTATTGGGAGATTTACCATGTTATTTTAAGACCATAGACTTATGGGTTTTTCTGTAATCTATTAGTATAGAACTAAGTATTTTCTGTATTTAAAAAAAAAATTAGGCTCATTAGTTTCGGAGATAAGGATGGCGAATGGTAAATTTTCATCAATTTTCTTAAATATCTTTGAAGGATTTTTTTTTATTGAGATCAAGTAGTTTCACACAGAACAGCGTGCATTTTTTTTTAATCTACCCCCGAAAAGAGACCCCCGTATTCAAAATTCATTTATTTTCGTTATAATCCTGTGTTTGGGTCACATATGTGTACCAAATTTCAACTTAATCGGTCCATTCAATTCGGAGCAAATTGACTGTGACAGACGGACAGACAGACAGACACACGAGTGATCCTATAAGGGTTCCGTTTTTTCCTTTTGAGGTAGGTACGGAATCCTAAAAACCAATGCATTGAGCAAGCCTGCTGAACAGTAACCCTTGACAAAGCATTAACTCTGCAAAGGGGTTACAGACTAACTTTATGTACTTAGAGTACAATTCGATTTTATTCATAAGCTAATATTTACAATCATACTTGATTGGAAAAACCAAAGCTTTTATATCTAACAGTGGACTCTGATAGCCTAAACAAATTGAGAGATAAAATCAAAGTACACTTGATAAGAATGAGCCTATCAAGGGTATCCAGCATTTTCCTTTTATTACAAAAACAAAACACTACGATTACTAATTCATGTGCAGAGCTTCAGAACAAAGCGTCGAGCCATGCGTGGAGGCTGCAGTCAGATACTATGCCTGTAGGGAGCTTTATTGTTTACCGGTTTGCACATTAATGCACGATTAAACGCCATTTGCAGGCCAATATTATACCTAATAGTTTAACTATGAATCCGTTGGATTTGTTTATCAAGATGTAAAAGGAACTCGACGTTACGATGAATCAAACATCTCTCACAAGACTAGTCACGAATTCAGGATGAGCTAAGAAAGATACCGTCTAGCTGCTTTCCGATAATTTGCCACTTGTAAGGATAGTTTTAAGAATTAAGATAATTCCTGACACTCATACGACGGGATGCAACTTCGCACCGCGTCAAAAGTTAGGAACTGTCGTGCGAGCATCGAGTGATTTTAGCCAAAGGACCATTATACCAAGATGTTAATGGTACTCACCATGTGGTACCGAATATGGGTACCGCCAGACCTGACGCCTTCGTTCAGCTGTATGGAGCTCACGCTGCCCGCGTCGTCATCCATGAAACCCGTCTTCTTGTAACGTGCCATCTGTAACAAGAAAAAGATCAAGTGTTTATTAAAATGTAGCTCATTGTTGATCAGGGTAATGTAGAAAATTATCTAAATATTGTCGACACTATCAAGGTCGATGGCAATCAAGATAATAGTTTGCTATTAGAATTTGGCTACGAGATTGGCACCTTTTGTAGCGGCCATCAGTTTCTATAACGTGCAAACAACAGGACACTTAATTATTAAGTATCCCATTGTTTGTGGAACAGCGCCATATTTACACAATCAAGGTAGTTTTCGAAGAAATACGGCAGAAGCAGCAGTATTAGATTTGATTGATTGATTGGTTTTAGTATCGTTACAAACTTTGGAGCGTTATACGATGACATTTAGTGTAACGGAACCAAATTAATTTCGTTTTCAAGTCCCTGGTCGTTCGTGTTAAAAAGTTACGTGACGTTGTTCTTATTAAGCATTTGTTTTTATATCTTTCATAAATGTTACGCTTTTAAAAACAGTATATTTTAACTCAGAAATTCTGTAGAGGTGGTCTTTTATGGCTGAAGTTCTAAGCAAAAACATTACTTAATACCGAAAAGTTTTACGCAACTCCACTGAAGCTAACTAAATTAACGTTGTTGTCATTTTCGTTTCAAAAACATTTTAAGGAGTTAAGTAGGGGATTTTCTGAGCTAGATTGCAATAGTGTCATGTCATGGTGAACAAGTACCATTAAGTAGAGTTTTTCTACCTAAGGGAATGACCGTGAAATGTAGGATAACTGTTTATGAAATGGTAGGTATGCGCGTAAATTTACATTAAATAATAAATAAATTAATAAATAATGAATAAATTAATAAATAAATTAATAAATAAATTAATAAATAAATTAATAAATAAATTAATAAATAAATTAGTAAATAATACATTCTGGAATCAATGACGAACATAGACAATTTTTCACGCGCCAATACCTTCATTTGTTTCTTCTTTACTAAACAGCTCTATTTGTTAAGCCAGTTCGAAATTTAAATAAAATCTTCGATAAGTTACCTCCTTGGTTGCAAAGGGTCGAAGTAAAAAGTTAATTCCATTTTTAAATATCACGACAGATATAAGTTTTCATAGTAATTTATTTGGCCGCTAAACACGACGGATACGGATTTTCATAGTTACATTGATTTGAGAAAAGTGTTATTCAAGCCTTGGCCGCAACCAGGCATTGATGGACTCACGTATGTGTGCCGAGGCGAGAAAACAATTAATTTAAAAAAATAAAGGGCAGAGCTCATTGGGCATCAAAAAAATCTTCCGGGAAAAGTGCCCAACAGGCTGGCAACGTTCCCACGTTGGATGGCAATGCTGAATCTTTGACCTAAAAATTGGCCAGCCCTCTGGCCACGTAAAGAGTCAACCAACCGCTTGGCGATGTCCTGAAATACTCGATGAGCACTCAGACCCCAACCTTAGTATGGTAATAATTATTTGTAGGCACAACGGATGAGCCTATTTAGCTCATTTTTTCAACGGAAATTCTCAATTAAACATGATGATAAAGGGCTTCTAAAATATGCAGGATATTTTTATAGGTTTGATATTTGTGTTGTTAATGCAAATTCATTCCTGGCAAGTTTTCCATACCTACATCTCTATCAGTTGTCATCTCAGTAACACCCCCTTTCTAAACGACTTCCAAAAGGAGAAGGTGCTCAATTCGACTGTATGTATTTTTTTTTTTTTGTATGTTTGTTACGCGATTACTCCGCCAATTATGAATTGATTTTCCTGATTCTTTTTTGTTTGGTAGGTTGCCTAGTGAATAGTCCCGGGAAATCCCGGAAATTGGCGTCGTAGTAGGAACCGAGATTTTGAAAACCAAATCCCGGTTCTTTCGGTCCTTTCGGGAAAAGATACAAATGTCACCCGTCTCTCTGGTTTCAAATTATCGGCAATCATTAAAGCTCTTCTCGCAGTTATTATGATAGACTTGATTAACCACGCTAGGAATAAACCAAGACAAATGAAAATGCATCAAATTTTAGACGAAGTAACCGTAACCATCGCATCAAGAACCACAGGATGTGCTACCTCTACATGTTCACAGGCTCCGCAAACCACACCTGTTACATGTAATACAAGGCCAAATCCAAGAAAGTCGACCGACCTATTTACACATGAAATGAAAAGCTAAAACAGGACTCGACCTGCTTCGACAAGGAAATCAATTTTTGAATGGACGCAGTTGAAAATTGATATAAGATTAAGTAGACTACTAGCAAGATGTACAAGAATCCTGAAACAGATACTACTATCTGTTTCAGGATTCTTTTTTGATTATCTCTAGACATCAGACGAAAACATTGAAAACAAAGAGCAGGCGCACCGGTGAAGCTGGACCTGAACTGGCCTGGCGGCGACGTCGTAAAAAGATGCCCCTCCATAGATAAATATCACCCGTCTCTCCACTACCCAAATCCTTCCATATCCTGAGGGCACGTCTTCCCTACCATTACCGCGCCCCTGGTCTACTCCTTGATATGCCTGGTAGCCCCATGAAGCATGAGGGTCCAGAGGCTATTGCCTATCTTGGGGTTCAATCGATTTATCGAGTCTGCTTAAACCACGCTGGGGTTGGTGCATTACTTCATTCATTCATTCATCATTAATGCTACGCTAAAACTCCACTGTTACTTTTCATTTTTTTATAGATATTACATAAATTTTAAATAATAATTTGGATATGCAGAATTGTAAAAGTCATGTTGGTTTAAAGAATTGGTTTGATGAAACTGTTTTTTAATAAATGTTCCTGTTATAAAGTAGGATTAAGAACAAAAATGTTTTAATGTTAAGAAAATGTTGCTGGTAGAATATGCTTATTTACCAGAAAAAAAATATACTAAAGACTAATTTTGTGTCTATACAAGAAATAAAACGTTTTATTTGATTTGATTTTTATTTTTTTTTATTTTGTCCTGTAATTTCGTCATTCTCTTACTTTCTCCATTTTAACACTTTCAACTCTACTATCTTAAAGTATCGAAAGTACCGAGAATCCCGGTTCTTTAGCCAGAAGGTCCCGAAAATCCCGGTTCTTTAAAACAGTACTGGTTCTGCATTCCCTAGTTGTGCCATATTAATTTTATTAACTTTGCTTGGGTCGTTTTGAGTTAGCTTGAATAATACGTATTTTTTTCCACTTAGTATGTACATAGCAGTAGTGGTATTCGAATTGTGTGTGGATAGGTAACATAACAACAAAGTGAAAAATAAAAACTTTTTACAAAAAAAAAAAAAACTGACTTCCAAAAAAAAAAAACGATTTGCCAGCTGGTTATCAGCGAGGCGATTGCTCGCTGCGTGTGCCAAGCGAGCACGCCAAGTGTGCGCAACGTGATAGCAGCGTTTGCGTAACAAGAGCAATTGACATGAATACACAAGAGAGAGGGAGACAAGCGAGTGTACAATATTGTGGAAAACAGGGCTCGGATACGTTATTTAAAACGTTTCGAACAGTTCTTTGTAAAACATTTTTTCGGAACGAAAAAGAAATGAGAACGTTTATTCCACAAAACAAAAACTGGTTTATTCCGCAGGACGCAGCCTCGCACGGGGCGAGCACCGATAAGCATGAACTTGTTTAGTTAAATTGTACCTTATCCTCATTTCATTACATCATTGATTCCAATCCAATGCGCTTGCCGTGAGGGTTGTGTTGCGAGTTTCCCTACCGATCAACCCAAAAATGGATAAGAAAACGGTTAAAAACGTTATAATAACCGGGAAAGATTTGAATTTTGTTCTTCTTCAAAAACGTTTTTATATTGTTCTATTCGAACGTAACGGAAACAAATCGTTTCTTAGGTTTTTAAGACGAAACCGTTTCGAAAAATATACCGTTATCCGAGCCCTGACGGAGAGCATGTTCACTGATCGCCTCGCTAGAAATACGCTAGCAAATCGTCAACTCTAAGAAATAATCCTATCGTTGGTCTAGCGGTCGCAAGCCCTACTGCTGAGCATGAGGTCCTGGGTTCGATTCCCAGGTCGGGCAAAGTTTTATTGAGTCTTTCCATCAGGAACTTCTCAATAGCAGCCCGGAATCTGGATTTGTGCCCGGTTGATGGCAATAGGCTCGCCCCCTATTACATGGGACTTAAACATAACTGGCGAAATGTGAGCTATTACACCTCTGGCTAACCCTTCGGAGTTTACAGGCATGATATTATATAATCCTATATGTTTAAAAACATGGATAATTAATATACCTAGTACATAGAACTTGGTATTTAAATCGTCTACATAGCGTTCTCGTGGCCTATTTGGAAGATTTTCTTTGTCTAAAGAAAATTGCCGTGTTCGCATTAGCATTCAGAACAGCCACAGTAAATGTTTTATGCTACACGTATCCTGTACCTCATCTCTACGTCGTATTTGGTGTTTTTTATTTTTTTGTACCTCCCTTTTTAGATTGCTTTCCATCTCTGAAATTTGTGACCTTTCATCATTCCACTTTGATCCTGGAATGTCTCCTAACTAATATTATAAATGTGAAACTGAGTTTGTTTGTTTATTACGCTTTCACGCTAAAACGGCTTAACAGATTTAGATGGAATTTGGCGCATGATTAGACCATGAACTGGGTTAGGATGTAGGATACATTTTATCCCGATATTCCCACGGGATCGAGTCTCATGCGGGTAAAACCGCGGGGCGCAGCTAGTAGTATAATAATAATAATAAAAGCCATTTATTCAGACCATTTAAAACTTATGCTAAGTACTAAATAAATTTTAAAATAATTATATTGTTGACACTAGCTGTCTTAGTCTGTATGCCCATTGGCAAAGGCCTCCTCCATTTCCTTTCATTTTTTCCTCTATCTATTGCTAATCAAGTTCATGATTTTCCTCCCGTTATTTCCAGCTAGTCGCTCTAGCGTTTTGGTGATTGTATAGACAATTACCTAGGCAAGGCTGATAGTGTTGTCGGCCTAGAACCACACGATGGCTGTCCTGGCCTTTTTTCCACTGCAGTATATAAACACGCCTAGCATAGCAGTCTATCCGTAACTCATACTGCCGAATCATTCTGAACCATGTTTAGGGGCTCATGGCTTTTAGAGGTGTGAGGTGAGGAACAGCATGTAAAGATCGCTCATCCTCCGTAGTGAGGAACGAAAGGGAGGAATCTCCAACCAGACTGGTATTTTGTCTGGTGGGCTTCTGCCCAACGATTGATGTCGGGACGTTGTATATATGCTAGTCGATGTAGGATTTTCCGTGACGTCATTATGATGAGTAGTTCGCATGTGGCGATGTAGATGTCGCCGCACGGCTCGATCGAAGGTTAAGCTACGCATGGGTTGGTCCGTGGATGGGTGATCATATGCACATACCGAGACTCCTCCGTACTTCGGAAAGCACGTCAAGCCGTTGGTCCCGGGCTGTCATTCGTGACTCTTTGAAAGTCGTTACGGGTCGTCGGAAGCCCGAAGGTCTGACAACCAGTCGGGTATCGCATTACCCAATTTGTAGGTTGTGGAGGTCCGAAAGGCAGTCGCTACATTTAAAATACTGGTATTCAGCTGCATCCGGTTAGATTGGAACCCGACTCTAACATAGTTGGGACAAGCTAGGCCGATTGATCTGGATCACGTTGTTCAATATCAAATCACCATCACATCACACTTCAGGTCCAGTTGAAAGCCAGCGTCAGGCACTTATAGTTATCTGGCATTTTTGCTGATCTAGGCCTTATTTAGCGCAACCTTGAGGCACACTTTCCTGGCATGGAACTTAACACTTTTTATTTGATTTTTAGGGTTCCGTATGTACCTCAAAAGGAAAAAACGGAACCCTGATAGGATTACTCGTGTTTGTCCGTCTGTGACACTGACAGCCAATTTGCTCCGAATCTAATGGACCGATTAAGTTGAAAGTACACATCAATTTCTGTGACCCAAACACGAACGTGTAACGTAAATGAATTAATTTTGAATAGGTACCTCACTGTGTGACATATCAAATGAAAGGACTTGTTGTGATAATTGCATATTTTTTTTAAATAATTTTAATATAAATACTTTAAAAAAAAAAGAAATTCTATTAAAATTGACCATTAATTGACCTTTCAAATGCATACCTACAGCAAGTGCATTACAAAGTCCTCCATATGGTTGCATATTAGCGTGATCTCATTCACGATGGAACTAAAATCAAACGCTCACTAAAGCTCAGTTGAACTGTAATGTAAACGTAATACGCGTGATCATGAAATTAAATTGTTTCTGTAAATGGGATATCGGAATCACTTTTACACGTCAAAATAAAATTAAAAATTAAAAATAAGCTAGTTGAGTTCGGCGTTTCCTATCTGACTACTCTGAGAAGAAAGGCGGAAACAAACTCAGAGGTCACAGTCTCTTTTAAAGTCCAGACATAATCTTGGTCAGGCCATATGAGGACCATGTAGATTAGTGTCTGAAACGGTCTTTTGAGGAAAGAACCACACAGATTTGAGTGGACCTGTCCAGTCAGTGCAAGCTTTTGTCAGTAATCGTGGAGCTAAACTCGGAACTTAAGGAGCTCAATGGAAGTTGGAACACGCAGTAAGATGAATAACTTGTAGTATGATAAATTGATTTGTTTTTCGTACTATTTTATAGGCTTTATGTTAATGGTGGAAATTTCAAATGTCGTAAGGGACATTGTATTCCCTGTCTCTTACGACATTTGAAATTTCCAGCTTTTATTTTTATTTTTATTTATTTGGGAAAATAAACAGTTACACATTACAATATTACAAAATAATTAGAGCTAAGTAAAATGTATAACCCACGACATTTTCCACATAATATTAAAAAAATTTACGATGTGCGATTACAATTACATCATAATTGTATGCATAATGTGGTTAATGATAAATCTAAACAGGCATGCAAAAATAATAAAAGAATAAATATAGCGTTAATTTGTACATTCAACAGAGCAGATAGATACTTACCTAATAATAAATTAAAAACCTCATGCCTTACATCCTAGCCTATACTATTTAACGAGCAATATTTGTACATACATATATAGCAATCATCATTTATTGCATACATGTAGTTTACAACAAGGCTCGGATACCGGTAAAATTTTCAAACCCCTATTATGTACTTGACGCAAAAACCTTTACATTCGGTTTCGTTCGTAGAAACCAATTTTTATGAACCGGTTTTGGAGAAGTCTTTTCATAAAGGTTTTTTCGAATTAAACGGTTAAGAGCAATACTAACGGGTTATTTGTTTAGTTTTTATTCATAGCGGCATCTTCACAAGTAGTAACAAGTTGCAACGCGTTTACCGAGATGCCGCTCGTCGTGTAACCGGTTAATTTAGGTTAAAATTAAGTTCTTAAAACGTTCACGTTCTTAAGAAAAGTTCGGAGTAAAACCCAAATAAACCGGTTCTCACCGGTATTTTTCAAACCGGTTCCGAGCCTTGGTTTACAAGTTGTTACAAGTATATTTCATAAATAAACCCTGCCAGGGCACAGCAATATAAATAGATAATGTGCTACAGTGTCACAATATTAAAACCACTGTGCTTAAATAATTAATACTAATTTTAACATGTTTATTAGATGTCCATAATTTGTTATTTAAATAAATTATTATCATGTTATAATAAAGGATAGGGTAAGAACAATAAATTGGTCATCATTAAAATTCAGAAATCAAAGTAATATAAAAAATGAAATTAAAACAAATAGCGATAACAATAACAATCATGAAATAACATAGCAAAGGTAGGTAGTAATTGAAGATTATAGGTGCTGTGTGAATTATGTACAGGTATACATTTCAATGTCATGATTTACTTATCGTCAAAGCATTCTTTTAAAAGTGTAAAGGGTCTTTCAAACAAGCGCGACACGCGACGCGACACAAAGACACCGCTCGTCGCGCGACGAGCGGTGTCTTTGTGTCGCGTCGCGTGTCGCGCCTGTTTGAAAAAGCCTTAATACGATTTTAATATGTATAAGGATAAGGTATTTTTGTGAGGTTTGGGGGTCCTGGGGTCGGTTCCCAGGTCGGGCAAAGTGTTAGTGGGTTTTTCTATCTGAAATTTCTCAGTAGCAGCCTGGAGCCCGGATGTGTGCCCGGTTGATGGCAATAGGCTCGCCCCCTATTATATGGGACTTAAAACATAACTGGCGAAATGTGGATGAACCTGCTAAAGAGTCACCTCTGCCCAACCCTTCAGGGAAACAAGGCATGATGTTATGTTGTATTTTTGTGACTGTTTTTAAAATTTTCGTACTCTATGTCTTTAATTGAATTTGGAAGCTTATTTTATATTTGCACGCACATGCTAAAGGTCCTAAATGGAACAGATATTTTGAGCTTGGTAAGGCTAATTCATTTTTGTTTTGGCATCTAACACTGCGATGTTGCTATTTATAGTCTCAAAAACGGCTCTATTTCGATGAAAGTTGCAATATAGGTTTTAAGGGGGCGAAAAAACGATCTAGCTAGGTCTCATTTCTGGGAAAATTCGTATTTTCTATTGTCGCTCGAGCAGAGTTCGATCGCCCAGGTACTAAGAACAATATGGCAAAAACAGTCCTTTGAAGGTTTTCTGTGTACTGGGGATATTCAGAAATTTGTCAGAAACTTCGACCATTTTTCTTCATGGTTGCATAAACAGGGACAACACCTATATTTACGTAATATTTATGATTTCATAGGTTTTCTGCTATGAAACTTGAAAGGCACTGAAAACCACAGTTTTGTGTAATTTCGAATACTTGAAAACTACAATGATGACGAATCTAAAAATTGTTAAGATCGTGTCTAGAGCAATAAAATGAAATTTTGCATTAAAACGTCAGAATATCTCACGCCAAAAGCTATAAAATACAAAGTTGGAAACATGAAATACTGTTTCTGCTAACAATGGAAAATAGATATCTTTGAACATTAACATCAGTATCTGGGCGACCGAGCTCTGCTCTGGTGAAAATAGAGAACGCTCATTTAATAGTATGGGAAAGTTTATACTAATCCATGTGGACGCGCATATGTGTGTGTGTGTGTGTGTGTGTCCATCCATCCAGTGTCTGAATATTTACAAAAACTAAATTATGAAGAGACCGAAATTCTACCACATATAGCACAATGATCACGTTACCATTAACTTGTATGATTAATACTTTCAAAATTCACACAGATCACACGCATAAATATTTCACTTCTCATGGACTACACACAACTTCATTGCACACAATGAGAGGTCACTCATTCGAATTTTGTTGCTTCGTGTCTTAATATGAAACATTATAAAAGGTATTAGAAAATTCTAGACACACTTACCATATTAGCCGTTATTCATAAATTCCTTCTCAGTTACAAGATAATATTTTTTTTTAAGGAGTGGCGCTAGTGGACCGTTCGCATTGTACGCCTTCTTAAGCCTGATTTACATTTGCATTAGTTGTTAATGAGTTCCTTAATGTTTATAAGTACGTGACACGAATGAAAAATTGTCATTTTTAAGGTCATAGCACACATCAACTCGATCGTCACCGTATCGCCCCGGTTCGTGAGCTTGTCCCGAGGCGAGGCGATTACGTTACGACTCCGATTGAAATGAAATGAAATTGTTTATTCTGTAAATAGGATATCGGAATTACTTTTACACGTCATAATAAAATTTTTTATTAAAAATAAGCTAGTTGAGTTCGGCGTTTCCTATCTGACTACTCTGAGAAGAAAGGCCGAAACAAACTCAGAGATCACAGTCTCGTTTAAAGTCCAGACATAATCTTGGTCAGGCCATATGAGGACCATGTACGAGTAGATTAGTGTCTGAAATGGTCTTTTGAGGAAAGAACCACACAGATTTGAGTGGACCTGTCCAGTCAGTGCAAGCATTTGTCAGTAATCGTAGAGCTCAACTCAGAACTTAAGGAGCTCAACTCGACGAACAATACCAAAGAAAGGACATTTGGGTAGGCCGCATAAACTACTCAAACTGCCAGACCATAATTAAAACTAACTGAGAAATGAAAATAATAATGATATCCACATAGTCTTCACATTCACAATAATTAATTAAAATAATATAATACTTTACAAAGTAATCATGTCATTTTGAATATAATTTTCAACAATGTCAATGTGTATATTAAACTGGTATATTTTGATGATTTTACATAATAATTAAAATGTCAAATTAGATTAGTGTGCGTTGTTAGGAGTTTCATACAACGAATACTGAATGGCTCGAGTTGATACGGGGACGATCCCTTTCAGAGTTGATACGTCTACATAAACTAAACTCGTAAAATAAACCTAAAGCAAATATAACTCAGCCATTACTTCTGGTTACTGACTACATAGGACTGGGCTCCCAGGGTTACGCTTAGGATTTACCGATCCAGCCCAGATCTTGGGTTTTGATAGGGTAGTCAAACATTTGCAGTTTCAAATCTTCGCTCTCACACCTTGGGTAGCTATACAGGGTGTCTGGTAAATAATGGATAACCTTGAAATAGCATTTATTAACCCTTATGGCTGCCTCGTTGGTCTAGTGGTCGCAATCGCTACTGCTGAGTATGAGGTTCTGGGTTCGATTCCAGAGTCGGGCATAGTGTTATTGGGTTTTTCCATCTGGAATTTCTCAGTATAGTATAGTTTATTTGTGCCCGGTTATTGGCAATAGGCTCGCCCCTTATTACATAGGACTTAAACATAACTGGCGAAATGTGGGTGTACTATAAGTACACCTCTGCCTAACCCTTCGGGGAATACAGGCGTGATGTTATGTTATGTTTTATGTTATGGCCGTACAAAAAAAATATCCCAAGTAGTACCAATCTAAGAATTTTAACCTTATTTTACATTCTTCTTCACCACAACCACAAATTAATGAATTCCATCAATTATTTTTCGTTTTAATAATTATTGGACGTTGAATATACCGACAGCGAGTCAGTAAATAATGTGACTAGAAATGCACAGGATTTAAAAAAAAAATCGTATCTTAGACACTACTTGGGATATATATTTTTTTTTTATTTTGACGGCCGTAAGGTCTAATAAATGCTGTTTCAAGGTTATCCATTATTTACCGGACACCCTGTATAAGAAAAGTTGATCCGAAACCCAATTACTTTTCTTTAGCATACAAATTTTCCCAGCTTTCATTTGAAGCACTAGAAAAGATTGTACATCAGAAATGTACCACAGCTTTTCGCGAAATTATTCATTTGACCTTGTTCGGGAGTCTCGTTCTCTAACACTCACTGAATCCCTGAGTGAGCCTCAAATATCATCATAAATACTAATGATTCTAGGATAGGTACATTTGCTATGTGATTCTATCTCCATTTGGCACGAGAAAAGCCATAAAATAGAGAAGCTATATGATTGAGATGAGATTCTGTTAACTATTAATAGTAACTACTAACTGTTCCCAACTGTATAAATCTTGTTAAATCTATGTTTAGAGATAAGAACGCCGGAATTTCGGAAGTCCACAAACTGATAGCAGAGCAAATTAAATTGTCAGTGCAGATCAACAATTAAAAATAAGTTAATATTTACGCTAGCCTTCATGGTACCTACTTGATTTGTGATATGCTCATAATTCAGGTGCCAGGATCCCTAACTAATATTTGTGATCGGCACTGTACCTACGTCTTTTTCTTCCATAAATCTTTATTCACCTCATCTTCTCTTGTTTTCGTGTGGTTAGTTACTAACCTGGTGACAGTTTTAATAAAGCCGCCCATGGGCCTCTGACTTGGCTTGGTATTCACCTCATTATATCATATTAGGTATATCTTCCAGACATTATTTTTTATCAACCTGTGTTGTCCCACTGCTAGGCAAATGTCTCCCCATAACATTCCACTGTTCCATGTCTTGCCTTCTCGGGCCAATCTCTCGTAAACACATCACACATTCCATTCATATTTTCTTTGATCTGCGCAAGTCCTTAAAACACTCGTCATCACCATTCTCCTGTTCTTATCCCAATTTACTTGTGGTCGGCACAACTTGTCCCTTAACTCCATACTTCTCCATTAGTCGTAATGTCGATAGTCACCCGGGTTCTAGCCATATCATCTTTCACACAGACCATCCATCGTTTGTTTGATCTTCCTCTACTCTTATAGCCATCGACATTCATACTCAGAACTTTCCTCACGACATTTTCCTCATACCTCCGCATCACAGGCCTATACCATGGCAACTGATTTCCGCACAACTTTTCAGACACCGGTGCCATTGTGAGACTTCCTCTTATGTACTCATGTCTCAGACCTTAAAAAAATTGATGAAAATGAATGACCTTCAAAAAAATTGATGAAGAATACGAAGGTACCCTACTACTGCTACTGCCCTGCTTCTTTAGGCGCGTTGGACATTTTTGAGATGGGACTAAACCATTGATTTCGGGACACCATAACGAAACCTCATTTTTATAAACGCGATTGTGCTCTTTACTTATATTACGTTACGGATCAATTTTCTATGCAAGTATTTTTACTTAAAGATTTTGTAAACGCTATTGTGCTCTTTATTTAGACAAGGTTACCGACCAATGTTCTATACAAGTATTTTTCTTCCAACAAGGCGATATTGTTCAAGTTTTCATTTCTGTCGGCACTCCCAGAGTGCCACTACTGTTTTTTTTTATTTAACCTTCGTCAATAGAATAGATAAATAGGTTTAGGTAATTTTTACTTCGGTAAACTGTCAAGATAGTTCATAGCAGGAAAACGATGAAGAAAAGTTTTGTCGATCCAACTTTTATTCTACTTCCGTCAAATTTCCGTGAGATGACAATGCTTCATCGATTTACTTTCCGTAGAGAAACGGATATTAATGTCGACCTAGTTCTGTTGCATAATTCTGCAAAATATCTAGAAAATCAGCGTCCGACTCAAAGAAATTGAATTTCTTTAACATTTTTCTCCTAATGACCTGCTCTACTTCTGCGAGATAAATCTAGTTTAGAGAGATACAGAGCTCCTAGCTCTTGTACAAAATAATGATCCATTCCATAACACGCTTTCAGGAATTTTCAAATAATCTTGAAATACTTAGCAATCGCAATATCTATTAAGGAATACAACTAGGAAATCTCAAAATAATTTATATATGAAATAATATTAACTTGTCTGCCTGCCCAGCCTTTTCCCAACTATGTTAAGATTGATCTTCAGTCTAATCGGATGCAGCTGAATACCAGTATTTTACATGCAGCAACTGCCCATCTGACCTTCAGCAGTAACTAGGTAATACGATACCACATAATATTATCTGTTGTATCTTTCCGGAAATTGGCAGCTATACTATCCGTTGAAAACGTTGATTAAACATGAACTCCAATGACCCGTATTTCAGCTAAATCACCCAAAAAAATAAAATTGGAATTTTCATCCATCCCACCGCTAAAACGCCCCATCAGCATACATAAATCTCTCCAATTCCTCCCAGGACATCAGTAAAAACTCCAGAAAATGTTTTACTTTAGGTATTATACCATAACAGTAGCCGCCGACCTTCAGACACCGGGAGACAATAAAATTATATAATACACTGGATACAAGGCCTGACCTTGGGCATAAGATAAAGCCCGGTTAAAGCGATTACAGGCGGAGAATGAAACGAAGTGGAAAAACTGTATCTGAGAAAAATATTTGGCAAAGAGGTATTGAATTAGTAAAAGATGATAAAATTGAAAATGTTGCTGGGTAGAATTTGTTGCAGGACGACAGTGTAATTGAAAAGGATAAGGATGTAGCAAAAACCAACGCTGAATATGAAACAGCTGACACAGTTTTGGCAGTTGTTTGAAACTGCTGTTGAATTAAATCAACTACCAAAACTCGACCCAAATGTTTGTTTTGGCTACATACACAATTACACATAGTGTTAACGAAGACCACGTCAGTTTCATTAAATTTTTAATACTCTGCGTGAAAACGGCTCGGAATTTTTTACTGTAAATTATAGTGAGCTTTTTAGCCATCACGTCTCAAAAAAAACATTTCATCAAAACAGTTATTATAAAAAATTGCGTACCAAAAGCCACGCTTCGTCCATTACTCAATTTCACAAGATTTTTCATTTTCCGTGTTCAAACTCTGCCTGTTAAAACAAATAGCCGTTCTATCTTCAAGAAACATCCATTACGCTTGCCGACACGAACCAAGTTAAACTCCCAATGGTTCTGCAACATTTTTGCTCAGCGATTCCTCTTCTTGAGCTATGTAACTTTGGTTCCTTGGAGACCATCGTTTGGTATATATTCGGATATATTTCAGAGTAAAGAAGAATAGTATCAGTCAGACCTTATTGGTAACAATTTAGAATTGGGCTCGATAATGGAGATAGGTCTATGGCAAAACCATTTGCTCATTACCTCCAGGGTATCATAAACGCAATGGTAATGTATGATATTGACCAAGGCTTAAGGGGGTCCCTATTGGTAAAAGCCAAAAAAGGGTCAGCAGTGTCAGCAGTAGTATTTTTTCTAGATCCTATGTTATGATAGGGCGGACAATAGAAAAAACCCCCGGTTTATTGACGTAGCCCCTATTGACGTATATTTTTATAGTCTATCATAATTCTGCTATCGTAAGCATACTGTTATGATCACAAATCCTTTAGCCAAGTGGTGATTATGGGATTAATTCCTAGTAATTATGGCCCATCTATGAGTAGGCTCATGGTCAGGCCCTTCGATTTATGGGCTGAAGCACAGATTAATACAGATGATTCACTTCGCAAAATCATTTAAATAAAGAGCGACTCTTGTCACGACACAATAAAGTGCAATTCAGATCGCACAGCGTTAATTACCTACAGTTACATTCACCTAGACGTTGCCTCGCTTTCTATCGCGTAACTCTTATATCTTCTGCTTACGTAACGCTCACTGAATTGGCCCGACAAGACGGGCCCCCGCGTACTTGTAATTTTATACCTAAATGTGGCTAAGGTAACAATGATGATTTACAAGTAAACAATATAAATTATAATGCGGCATAGAGCTTTATGAAAGATGCAACTGCGTGCAATACAATAATGTTGTATTGTCATGATAACATTCAGTGCAAATCGATGTCTGATTATGACAGCGAGGGAGATGCTTATCAGTACACAATGCTGTTATTGTGTTTGTATTTATAGAAGAGCTGATGTGAAGGATAACAGTGTTCATCAAGTAGTTACTCTGGTTACTCATCCTATACTTAATTAACCAGCATATTATAAGCGTATTGCACTATTGAATCAAAAACTAAAACCCGACTACGACAAAAAAGTGAACTAAAAAGTATAAACAAGACATCACAGACAGATAAATTAAAAATCCGGAGTCACACGTAATATATTCGATTTATACCCTAACACACGTCACTCCGGATTTTTAATTTGTCTGTGATGTCTTGTTTATACCTTTTAAGCTGACTTTTTTGTCGTACCTACTTGGGTTTTAGTTTTTATACTTAACTTTTATTTTTATTTAAATGATTTTGGGGTTATAATATATATATTTTTGAAATGTGCTAATTAAGCCCTTTCATTTGATACACAACATGGCATCACTCAAATTTTTTATTTAGTTCATGAATTTATCTCCTCTAGAGGGCGCCATATTCTCATGTCACGTCACATAGCCTATAACCAGTGGACGATCAAGACGCTTTCAACGATACCTCATTTGTCAAATTATGTAGTTTAGGGAGTTAAGAGAGAACAGACGAACATACATACACACATACCTACCGGTCAAAAACATAACCGTCCTTTTTACTTAGCCATAGTCGGGTTAACAGAGCGGCAGATTCTATAAATCTCGTAGTAGGTAAATACATTTATTCTGTTAACAGCCTTGAATTAAAGCACAAGCCTAGCGACACCGCGATAAAATACGATCAATAAATAGTACAAACAGACAACTTATAAAGAACTATCGGAATAGTTTTTACGTTTCAAAAATCTTTTAGGGTTATGTTGACTTTTCCCTTCGTTCTTGCTACGTAAAATAGCATCATCTCTTCTCGGGCCTACTTTAGGTGCCAGGCCATGTTTTACCTAGACTCTAGGTAAAATACAGCCTAGCACCTGAAGTGGTGTAGGTCCTAGCTAGACCATAATCAAAATCCCCTTCCCGATATCTCCTTCCCTCTTTTAATTTCTATCTTTATTTTTTCCCTTTCCTTCTGTATGTTCTCTTTCAATTAAAAAAATACTAAAAACATCAACAGTATCATTATCTCTGTCACCATAAAATTTTGTATCAGTTTTCCTTTCCACATCTATCGAAGGTTTTGTCCCACATAAAACTCGAAGCCACTGAAGTGTCAACCTCGGGCTTGGCAACGAAACAGTCCCATAAATTAACAGTAATTGTACCGACGACAATATAGTTCACATAACTAACTGAAATCAACCAAGGCGTGCAGGATTCAATTATCTGATAACCAACTGAACTATGGACGCTACAAATTTGAAACAGCGCGGAAAAAAGACAGTTTGAATTGAATTTGTTGTTTTGGAAGTAGTAACAACATCAATTTATTAAAGTTGGTCTGCCAAAATCTATATTCGACATGAAACCGAATAGAAATGTGGTGACTAAAGCTAGTTTTATAGAACATAACTTCATGCCAAAGGGAAATAGAGATGTCAGCACAATTGACGGGATCCGCTAGGTCCGATGCCTGTTAGGGTCGCCGGTCGCGGGAAAGTCCGAAAGGGATACCGTGGCCCCTGGCAACATACAGGCAACTGAAGGAACGCGGTTGGGTGTGACATGCCCTCCCGCTCCGCCCAGAGCGGGAGAAGTTATTTGATAATTTCCCACCCAAAAAAAAAATTCCGAAGAGAAATAGGGCTGAGTTGTATATCTGAGAGACCTATTCAACATTTCACCATTTATGTTTTAAATTCCAGAACTTTCAGACTTCGGGTTGCTACTGAAAACTGCCTTGTAATAATAAAAAAACCCAGTAACAGTGGTTCCGACCGGCGACCTGGAAATCGCACCTAATAGTGATGGATTAATTAGCATTCGCATTCATTGTTAGCATGCGAATGCTGAATTAGCATTTAGCAAATGAAATGTAGTTGCGAAACTATGGAAGTGCGAAGTGAATTTATCGTTTCGTTCTTTTTTATACTATCATACGTCAGAGCTTGTTAATCCTTAATATGTTTTAATTCGCATATTAACAAAATTCACATACTTCATTCATTCATTATAAATTATCGGCATATTAGCAAATAGCATGGCAACAGCAATTAGCATGCTGCGAATCAGGAATTCACATGCTAATGAAATTTATGCGAAATCGCATTAATTGAAATTACTAGCACCTAAGCAAGACCCTACGCTCAGCAGTCGTGCTTGCAACTAGCATATAAAAAAGGCAGTCAAAGCTTATTTATTCTGTTTCGAAACCCACACACAATATGCCATAATAATATTATTACTCGATACTGTTAAATTCACAAACTGCTTTGTGAAAAAAATTCTATCGTTTTCAATATAATTTATCTTAGTCAGGAAATTAAGTTTCCCTAACAGACTCAATTACTACTACTAGCTTTGTAAAAAATAATTCAAAGAACAAATAATGTTTATAGAGCAACAAACTTCAATTTATTAACTTCAAGAATCTATTTTCCTATGAGAGCTTATCTAGAAAATTATATGATCTACAACAGTTCAAGAAAAATTGCAGCTTGTAGACATCAGAATATTTCAGCTGCTCAATACCGTGCTCATGGCAAAACCGATAGTAGAGGGTCCTTGTATCTGAAGCACCTTTTAAGATCGACTTAATGATTCTGAGACATCAAAGCCTGAGTTAGGCTTTTTAGAAGAGGTTTCAAGAGATTGTGCTGCGAGTCACGGTGCTCGTGATAAACTTTTTAATATTCTTTTAATGTCTATTATCAGGTGCTGACACTACCGACTTTCATATTGTTAAGAGCGCTTATCTTAAAAGTTGACAACGTCGTAAATAGCTGTCAAATATTTACCTATTTTGATTAATTTGGCAATATTACTGTATGGAAATATGAAATGTGGCTAACTTGTGAACTAAAATATTGAGTATGATATTCAATAATTAATATCGTAACACCGAATATTTAGTTTTAGATGTAAAAAAAGTATTTGGTAACTTTCCAAATGCCTTTTTTACACCTAAAACGGTTACAACATCAAATTCAGTGTTATAATTATAATTGCAATTCATTATTAATATTCTAGTTCGCTAGTTCTCTACATCAGTGCTGTGCTTTTCGCATCCAGTTGAATCACGTACCCTTCACCAGATCTTCCTGGATTTTTAACGCTCTGCTTAGCGCCGAGAGTTGAAAATCCAATTGTGTTTTTCGATACGCTGGAATGTACTCTGTTGGATTCTCAACGCTCGGCACATCACCGATACTTGAAAATCCAGTGCGCGATAAAATCCCGCCGCGATATTTTTACGTTCGTGCGTACGTGGGCTAAATGTTTTTTCAACGCTATACTTTGAGTCGAGTTAAGAAGTTAAGGCACAGATTAATACAGATGGGACACTCGGCAAAATAATTTATATAAAAAGGGACTCTTACGACATAATCAAGTGCAATTCAGGTCGCACAGCGCTAATCACCTACAGTTAAGGCCCTATACTACCTCAAATGGCTTAGCATGATCCTCCGTTATATCGAAAATACTGCAGCATTAATTATGAAATAAATATATGTTAAAGTTAAGGATTAATGTTAAGTGCTATGTTAGACGAAAACACGATTCCATAAAATTATCTCGATAGAAAAAAATCCAAAGTTACCTCCAAACCGAACAATAAACCGCTGGTATTAAGAAAATACTACAAATTAGATCATGAAACTTTGCATAATAACTGAACTAACTATAAAACAGCGACAATGTTTTTTATTTTTTTTTAATTACCGTTATTTTCGCCTTAAAAAGCAATTACCTAAATTATTGCGCCATTATAGCGCCACGGAGCCGCAAGCAACCCACTCCCTCTCGCTTTCACTCAGTCCGCCAGCAGTATGGTGCGAGCGAGGTTTAAAGTGAATTTGAGCTGAGGTAGTATGAGCTCTTAAATTCACCTAGAAGTTGCCTTTCCATCTATCGCGTACCTCTTAGATCTTCTGACTACGTTACACTCGCTGAATTGGCCCGACAAGACGGGCCCACCGCGTACTTGTAGCTTCATACCTAAACTGCGGAGTGTCCCATCTGTATTAATAGAATCTGTGGTTTAGGTTGTTTCGGTACGAGGGCAATTTCATAATCATATTTGTTTTAATCTAGTTTCAAAACTTCCAACCCCAGTCTACTTTTCAACCTGCAATGCGGTTCCTAACTGAAACGGCAAAATGTAGTTATCGTGCACCTAGACAATGAGGGTGCAGTTTTGCTTCCAAACCTCATTGTTAAACTTATTTCGATGTATTTACTTTGCAAGTTGCTTATATTCTTTTGATGATAGCTAACCACGCAAGCCGCAAGTAGGTATCTATGATCTATGACAACAATCTACGATGATTATGGTTTATGATTTGACACAGCATTTTCTGAGGCTCATAAAGGGTAGATGAATTATTATCCTACCAATGTCTACCGTCAAACAGTGTCGCTATGTTCCGGTTTGAAGGATTCGTAATTTAAAGGATTATAAGTTTAAAGGATTTGTAATGAGGGTTTTTTGAAAAATGTTCACTAGGTGGCAATACTGAGACGTCAGGACTTGTCAAAGGCGTCAAAGCACCTATATTTTCTTTAGTGGTGACTGAATGATGAACGAATGAATGAAATTAATGATGAACGTCATCATATATTTTATGTTCATTGTCGGAATGGTAGACCTCTTGTCAAAGTGGCGCCAACTGTTGCGGTGATTTTTTATGAAAACTCTAATTTCAGGCATATGTCATGTTTTAGATTTGTCTCCGGGATGGTAACGCACCTATGATGGGTATGTTATTGCAGATGTCCTTAAGCAACGGTGTCCACTTGATCTATAATTTGATTGCCACCCAAAAATTTAAAAAATAAAATAAAAATAAGTAAGTTTATTTATTTGTCACTTGCATCTAAAAAACCGGCCAAGTACGAGTCGGACTCGCGCACGAAGGATTCCGTACCTATAAAACCGGCAATAAAATGAAGTTTGTTGTATGGGAGCCCCCTTAAATATTTATTTTATTCTGTTTTTTAGTATTTGTTGTATAGCGGCAACAGAAATACATCATTTGTGAAAATTTCAACTGTCTAACTATCACGGATCATGAGATACGGTGACAGACGTACAGACAGACAGACGGGCGGACAGCGGAGTCTGAGTAATAAGGTCCCGTTTTACCCATTGGGTACGGAACCCTAAAAACCGTTCAAGCGCGAGTTGGACTCGCACACGAAAGGATCCGTACCAGCGTACAATATTATGCAAAAACGCCGAAAAAACGGTTCTTGTAAGTATGGCGACCACCTTTAATTTTTAACGTATTTTTTTATTATTATTTTATAGTGGCAATAGAAATAAACAATCTGTGAAAATTTCAACTGTCTAGCTATTAGGGTTCATGAGAAACTCCCCGCTGGCAGACAGACGGACGGACAGCGGAGGCAAAAAGCGGTTTCGCTCTACGTCCGATCCGAATCCGAATTCAATCCGAATTGGGAATGTTCTAAATTCGAAACGGACACAGTTCGGATCTAGTGCGCAACCTTTCATACAAATAGTACTATGGCTACTTCGGACCGACATTTCTCGTCTTTGGATCGGATTCGGATCGAACGTAGTGCGAAAACGCTCTTAGTAATAGGGTTCCATTTAACACCCTTGGGTTACGGAACCCCTAAAATATAAGTAAGTAAAACATACTTCCACAGTGAGCTACCTACGACTAAATGCCATGTTGATCGAAGGTTTCAATTGTATCGAGTTCCAAAGTAAGTTTATCTTCAATATTGAATTTACTAAGTCCACAGACTCGGACCAGACGGCCAGTATTCAAGAGTGAGTTAGCTCGCTCTATGTAACTGAATTTTGAATGGTAGCCCGACTCAAATTTCGAAGGTACGATTGATTTCAATGCTGTGTTTGAACTTTCATTCAGTCATAGATTAATACAGTTGGGACACTCCGCAAAATCTATAAATAAAAAGCGACTCTTGCTACGACACAATAAAGTGCAATTCAGGTCGCACAGCGCTAATCACCTACAGTTATATTCACCTAGAAGTTGCCTCTCTTTCTATCATGTACTTATTAGATCTGCCGTGTCTCCTGCGCGTTTTTTTCGATACATTACACAAAAAAATCGAAACAAAGAGACGTGGCCATACACATTTGTGTATGCAAACAAGATGTTTTTGTTTTCCGAGCTGCATCGATAACATTCCCCGCGCGGGTGAAGAGGGGAAGGGTTCGTTTCATTTTCAACCACTGCGCGCACCGTGGACTTCTGTCACTGTCACTCAACACAAGTTTTGAGGTTATATTGTCGATAAATTGACGATGGATTGGAATAGTGATACTTTTTAAGTACTTCTTCCTCGCCGAAACTCATAACGACATCTACACAAAATGTGTAGATGTAATCTAAAAATATTGTAATACGCAGGAGACAACTTGTGTATGAAGACAAATGTTTATATGTGAGGTTTTTGTGTAATGTTTCGAAAAAAAAAAACATGCGCAGAAGACCCGGCTTTACACTCACAGAATTCGCCCAGCAAGATGGGCCCGCCGCGTACTTTTAGACCTAAACTGCGGAGTGTCCCATCCAAGGCCCGGAAGCGGTTTAAAAAAAAAACCGGTTTATTTGGGTTTTACTCCGAACTTTTCTTGAGAACGTGAACGTTTTAAGAACTTTATTTTTACCTAAATTAACCGGTTTATATGACGAGCGGCATGTCGGTAAGCACGTTGCAACTTGTGACTACTTGTGAGGATGCCGCTCTGAATAAAAACTAAACAAGAAACCAGTTAATATTGCTAAAACCTTTCTGCAAAGACTGCAACAAAACCGGTTTTAAAAAGCCGGTTTCTACGAGCGAAATCGAATGTAAAGGTTTTTGCGTCAACTACAAAACAACGGTTTGAAAATTTAACCGGTATCCGAGCCTTGTGGGACCAAGGCTCGGATGCCGGTAAAATTTTTAAACTACTAGTATATTCATCTGTGATTCAGTGTATAATAAATAACAGATCTCACAATCTTTAGTACCTTTATTTTTCTCTGCCTAGGACAAAAACAAGGACTGCTTTTAAATGGAAAAATTGAAGCTTCAAACACAAATCACAAATAATGTATTGTATCAATCTTGCGTAAATAATATTTACTTAGTATTGTGCGTTGCTTTTTACCGTTACACATAAATTATTAGGTACAAGACTTTAAAGACCTCATGGAAACTTTATTAATACCAGCGCTGCGACATTTTTCTGTTTTTAATGTCGTAGCATATGCTGAGATAGGAGCCTTTTGGCCTCGTACAGGACTTTCTGTTATTTTATTAAATTTGTTTTTTTATTTTTTATTAATGTTTTAATGAGTGTGTTTTAGTTTAATTTGTGATTTTCTGTGCGCGTCTCAATAAATACTTTTTCTTTCTTTCTATTAAAGCCATTGTCGATTTAAGGACGAAATTTAGGAATTTTGAAGCTAAGAACGATGATAGTCTAGATAAATCTTTAGAGAAGTAGGTCGACCGAGTTCTGCTCGGTTGTTTTATTTTTGTTTTTTTTTGTTTTTGTCAAATTTTCCCAGGTATAAGACTAGGCTAGGTCGATTTTTCGCCCCCTTAAACCCCTATATTATGACTTTTATCGAAATAGAGTTTTTAAGAACGTGATTACAAAAATTGCTCTTGATATTTGTAAGAATAAAGATTGGAAAGCTTACGTTGAGAATATAGTATTTTTACTAGGCTGTTTAAGTCTCATGCGAGTAAATTGCCATCAACCGGGCACAATTCCATTCTCAGAAATTCCTATTGGATTAGATTCCTTTGCCCGACCCGGGGATCTCCCTTAGGATACACGCTCAACAGTTTCGTTGGCAAACTCACATTAATTTGAAACACAAACTTTCCAGAAAGTGTTAACTTTACAGTATCGTCGAGTTGTTTATTAATAGATGTCCAACGGAATATTGATTCGCCCTGACTTTGATACAAGTTGACTGTCAATGGCGTACCTTGAAATTATGCTTTCAAGATATTTTTTTGATATAAACTTTTACTCGTATAACTTTTTTTTTTTTTTTTTTTTAAATCTTTCTTATTCTGGGGTGGTAGTGGTCAGTGTCGGCTTTAAAATCCTAGGTGTTTTATTTATTTATTTATTAAAACTTCATGCACAAGTAAAAAAATACTGTACAAAGCCGGACTTAATGCCTGAGGCATTTTCTACCAGTCAACCTTAGGGTGATACAGAGACAAAAACATGGCAGGTGAAACATAAGTGATAGATAACTCGAATAATATAAAAATGAATACATACTAATACATAGATACATACATATAAACCGAATAAACTTTGTCAGGAGAAATAACGATAGGTAGAGGAGAAAACAAATCCAGCAAATCAGCGCTGCAAAGATTCTGCCAACTTTTCACGAATATGTTAACATGCCTTCACTTTGAAAGATTGGCTTTGACTGGTTGCCATCTTGATGTTCAGAGGGAGCGCATTCCGAAGAAATACTGCCTGGACAAAGAAAGAAGAGTGAATAAAACCAGAGCGGTGAGAAGGACATCGTAGAACAAGATTCTATCACTTCAGAAACTTCTTTATGGTAGTATCCAGGGCTGCTATTGCTAGATAAATGTCCTTTGCTTAACCATTGGGCCCTATTTTAATAGTAACAAAACAATACACTCCTAAGATGTGCAGATCTACCAATACCCGCCATTAGGTCTCTCAGAAGTACTCAAATAAATCAAAATCAATAAGACGACCGTCGAAATTATTAAGATTATTGTTTTATTTATTTAGATTCAAGTTCAAATCATTTAGATTTCATTCGCTTTACTCTTCGATAATCCCAGCCTCAACCTTAATAATATGAATAAGATTATGTAGAAGTTGATGAATGTTTTCATAACTATCAACAATGATCTTAAGACTTACACAATTAATTCCATTAATCTTAACTTCATCCTTTTGTTTATCACTTTCAGTTGGAATATCACACTGTTCCGTTTGATCACACATGCGAAAGTTTAACACAGAAACAAAATATACCACGTAACAGTAAATAAACAGACCGGACGCGAAAGCAATTGACATTGAAAGCTTTTCCCCATAGAGATAAGGATTCGATAACACTGATCGATACCAAACTAACAAACAAAATGATTCATACTAACAGAACCATAGTCGCTATATTATAAATTTCTACGGTATTTTACTGAAGAGTATGAGCGGAACTTGTAACTTGTATTGACTTTATTTGGTCATAATTTTCATTTGTGAAATGGCAGTAGTGAAACATTATGAATTACGTTTTCACTATAACGAAATGATGTATTTTTTTTTGCCGTCCACTTTAAAAACATGTGTTTAACTTTCATTTGTGATTGTGCTTTGATCGGACAGTCATTTTGTCGTTTCAGGCCGAAGTAAGTCATCATCCAGGTAAGTCATAATCTACTTAGCCTTTTACCAACTACTTAGCTTTTTACGTTTTCCAGTCTACGGGATAGAGCTGAATACCAGTATTTTTTACATGGAGCGACAGCCTATCTGACCTTTACAACCCGGTTTCTGAGTAACACGATACCCTTTTTTAAATCTGGTTGTCATACTTTCGCGTTTTTACTTTCCCTATCGACTGCACCACACAGAACACATAGCAAATATCTACACTTACTTGTGTCTTTTAGTTTCATATTTGTGCTAAATAAATGTATTTTATTTATTTATTTCTTTCTTTTTCGTTCGTACTAACCAGCAATCCAGCATCCACTTCCACTGTAGGTAAGTGTATTCTGAAACCTGGTTTCAGAAACTCACTAAACCATAATAAAAAATAAGTTTAATGAAAAACTGTAAACCCCCCCACCCTGCCAGCTAAATGGTTGGTTTATGTGAAAAAAGATCACAGGAGGAGTATTTATAACGAAATTAAAAGGAAAACTATCACAGCTAAGTAGGCTTTGTAAGTTAACGAGTAATAATCGAACAACTTACATTTGCGGTTGTAAAAACATGTTCTCAGTTAAGTTTGTTCCTGGAATAAATTCATCCCAACTACGGAACCCTTCATTGTGCGTGGTCCGACACGCCCTTGGCCGGTTTTGTACCTATGTTTTGATTTCTGTTTGAAATATATTATTGTTTCGTACTTTTTAGATAATTTTTATTTTCCCGTAGTCGGGTTACAGTTTTTTATTAAACTTAATTTTTTACTTTATACTTTTCAGTTTTTACGCTTGATAAACGTTACGACAACAAGAGTAATACAATAGGGCCGTAATTTACCTATTTTAAATTCCAATAGCAGTGCATAGTGCTTTGAACGAAACCATAGCGCGATTTATTTCGACGACAACACCATTTATCCAGTTTCGACGAAATTCAAAATATAAATATTTCGTTTTACTCGTTTTTCTAGTAGAATTAAAAATTGTTACTATTTATTAACATTTGATTTAAAAATATGATATTGAGAAAATTTATATATCCCTATGTCACCCGGACTATTATTACGAATCTATTGATACCTCATTCATCAAAATCAGTTCAGTAGTTTAGGCGCTAAGGTGGAACACACGTAAATACAAACATACATATAAAGACTGCTAAAATCATAACCCTTCCTTTTGGCTTTGCCGTAGTGGGGAAAAAGAGATATCAAATCGAAACATTATGAGTTAGAGAAAGAGTAGATTAAACCAATAATGGATGGATTGTGTGAAAGATGATATAGCTAGAAAGAAGGTGGCTACCAAAATGAAGGCTACAGATGTTGGTATGTAATCATGCTGCGCCCGCGCCGACCACAATTTAATTGTATTGCAGCAGGAGGATGACAAAGTCAAAACAAAAGCAATAAGTTAAGACCGAAATTAACCGGGTTCAAATCATCAAAGACGGATAAATTTGCGCAACACTCGATGCGGTAAACGAACTATAACATTTAAACAATGAATTTAATTAATTAGGCAAATATTTTGCTTGACTTCACTGCGTGAATAATTACAGTCATTATTAATTCAATCGCTGACGCACTGGCACTTTAATTTCACAATATTTCATTTCAATACTTAAAATAACTTGGCCGATTTCTAATTCGATGGACACTGGACAATACTTGTGAGATTTGAGACTGATGATTCAATAAATACGTTGGATGAAGCAGCTCATTTAATTCTGTTAAATACGAAGACATGTGACATCACATATTGGACCCACGTGGTGGATTACGGCCCGCTAATAGAGAGGAGGCCTTTTAGCAGTGGAAGTATTAGTGTCCGATTAAGCTGTGAAAGTCTGTAACGGCCTGTGTCAATACTATCATTGGCTGTCGCATTGACCTAGACGTTCATCGCTTCACCATCGCCTTACCATTCTACTGCACCCCTTCTACATCTCTATAAACAATTATCCCAGCCTATGACAGTCCATTATGGTGGTGCGTCGCCCGTCTACTGTAACATCAGTCATCCCTACCTGCGGCTCCAGCCAAATCATCTATTGTTCTGTTTTCAAGGCCTTTACCAAAGTGTAATTTTTCCCTGTTCAAGATTCTATCAATTTCTTTTACTAGTTTTTGCTGTTATATTGAACCTATTAACTTCTCTATGTAGCTGGCTATACTCGGAATTTCTTTGAAGAATAAAATCGCAAATGAAATTATCCAGAAAAGTACCGGAGTTACCGACATGACTTGCAGAGTAAGCAAACTGAAGTGGCAGTGGGCTGGCCATGTTTGTCGAAGGACCGATGGCTGGTGGAGCAGACGAGTCCTAGAGTGGAGATCGCGTATCGGTAAGTGTAATGCGGGACGCCCTCCAACTAGATGGATCGATGGATGCGGAAGGCGGAGGACAGGGTGTTGTGGCGCAGCATGGGAGAGGCCTATGTCCAGCAGTGGACTGCAATAGGCTGAGTTGATTGATTAAGTTGAACTACTAGCAATTTAGCACCCCTTCTTTTTTTTTGGATGTGAAATTATCTAATAACTTCTCCCGCTCTGGGTGGAGCGAGAGGGTGTGTCAGACTCTTACTGATTAAAACCCACCCGTGTTTCTTCAGGTGCCCTGTTGCCGGGGGCCACGATCTCCCTTTCGGTTTTCTTCGCAACCCCGGCCGGCATCGACGCAATGGTGACTCCAGGGCGTTTCCTCCCGCTTTATCCTGAACAGGAACTTCCCGAAACAGCCATATCCGGTGAGGACCTGCGTCAGGCGGAAGGTGAGGACGCCGTGGCGCCTCTCTAGCCACTCCTCAAAGAGGGGACTTATCGCCGCAATTGTGGCGTGCCCAGCACTGGGTTGCGACAATTGCACTCTCCATAACGCCATGAGATCCCGTCGGAGCTCTATCCGCTGTGCCGTGATTTCTCGCGGCATCGGAGTTAAGCTCCGGCGTTTTGCCTCCTCGCGCCACTCCCAAATGTGTGCGAGGACCTTTGCTCCAGATCCCATGGCGGTAATCCGGCAAGGAGGCTCGCCACCTCACAAGAGACCGTGCGGTATCGTCGGGCCAGTCGATGGCCATGACCCTGTGAATTTAACACCCTATCATTACAACTATAGACTTCAATACACCACATGTGTAGTATATTGATTTCCTTTGACTTTCTTTCAAGGTGAGGTTCAATGGCGTCCTCATCAATAATGTTCGTTGCATCGACATGAAAATAAACAGGCACACCTTTGTTGTTGGGTAGCCATGCGTGTAGCTTTCTGCGTAGGGCCACAGAGGGGTCACTCCGCAAAATCATTTAAATAAAAAGCGACTCTTGCTACCACACAATAAAGTGCAATTCAGGTCGCATAGCGCTAATTACCTACAGTTTTATTCACCTAGAAGTTGCCTCTCTTTCTATCGCGTAACCTTATGTCTTCTAGCTACGTTATGACGACTGAATTTGACGAGTCGAGTCCGCCGCGTACCTACTTGTAGCTTCATACCAAAAATGCGAGTGATCCATCTGTATTCATCTGTGGTAGGACTATAATTAGATTTGTTTTGGTGAACAAATATCCCCATGTTTGTGGGTATGGAGCTTTAATTAATTTGCTGATGTTTATCCATGATTACGATACTACATTCACAATCGAGTTTACAATTTGTATCTACGCTAATAGGCCTGCTTGTGTCCAAAAAAATCTTTTTTGTCAGTCTTGTTGATTATTAAAAAATACATACATACATACATAAACTCACGCCTTCTTCCCATGGGGGTAGGCAGAAACTACAGAACGCCACCTGCTACGATCCTTACATACTCCTTTTGCCTCGTTTACGTTCAAAAATATTGGACACGTATTTTTCTTTTTTAACGTAATCAAAAGATTACGGCGATACATTGAGTTAAAATGTGGCATGACGTTACGCCTTGCTAGATTTTATAGCTAGTTGTGACGTAGCGACCCCCCACTCCCCAACTGTAAGGCGTGTTTTCTAAGTTATTTTTGATTAATATGATAAAGCAAAAAATACGTGTCTAATATTTTTTTATTATCTTTAAGACGGACTAAATATTTTTTTTTTTTTACCTAGGATACAGGCCTATTGTATTTAGCAGGTACACAGGTAAGAAGCTTTGAATTCATTGGCTACGACAGGTGAGTGGATCAACTAAGATGGATCTGCTAAAAATACGAGACTGATGATGAACAGTAGACCGTCTCTCGCCATGCGAAGCAAGTTCTACCCAAACCTATCCTACAGGCAATAACCATAATATGGAACAGCGTTGCCAGACGTCCCGATTTTTAAATCAAAATAATCTCGCATGGGACAGGCTCAGTCTCGCTTTTTTTCCCCTTATTTTTTATTTTTATTGAGAAGACTAAGAAGACTCAACTACCTAACGATAGGTAAATATGATTTAAAATATCATATTTTTATTAAAATACATTTTCAATGGCTATTTTTGCTATCTATTGTCACGTACACGTAGCTTAAAACTCAAATAAAAAGATAAATATTTAAAAATGTTTGATTATATACGTTTTTTTTACAGTCCCGCTTTCGACGAAAGAATCCCGCTTTTTTTTTCACTCAAAAAGTTTCAGAACCCCGATTTGGCAAAAAAAAATCTGGCTACGCTGATATGCGCTGATCCCTTTTAAAAGATCATTATTAACATTCTTAGAAGATTCGCTAATTAAACATCTTAGGAAGACGGTTGTTCCAGCAAGATCTTTTAATGTTATCTCTATGTGCGTTTATATAAGGTAGGTATATATAGCCAAACCTATCTAATAGTTGCTAAGTACAGAAACTAGATTCCTTTATCTTCACCCAAGATAAGAGCCGTATTTGATAAAACAAAAAGCTACGCATATCAAAATAGATTATAAAGTAAATATAAATAACTTTATCAGCGAGTTTCAAGATTCTTAAAACAATCAAGGTTTATAATGTTTGTTGTAGTCGCCATATTTATTAAGGACATAATTTTGGGAAATCTGCGAGGAACTGAGATGAGATGAGATGCTAGAAAAAACAATAACAATTGAACTTTCGTCTTCGCAGATAGCAGCGGCTACAGCGAAGCAGAGATTAGTTTCATTTTTTTATAATTGCATTTTAATCGCAGAATTTCTGCATGACCCGGTAACCGTTGGGGTTGACGTGTTCTAGAGAGGTGACAACGAGTGGAGAGTGGTAAAGGTAGGGCAAGAGGCCCGACGATCTTCGCTTGGCCACCCTACAGAGATCGCCGTTAGCAGCTGGATGGAAGTGCCCGAGAATCAAGCTAAATAGCGGGGAATTGGGGAGGATACTTCGCTACCCTGCTCCAAGGCAAACGCTCTTGACTGTTTATTCGGCTCAATCCAATGTAAAGGCAGCTTTAGTACTTAGAAACCACATTTAGATATTCCATAAGCCGGGGATTTACTAGACCCGATCGGGAGCGACAAAAACAAACCTGTGATCGGAATATTGACTTCAATTCGAGATTAATCGTGATAAACGATCGCACGGAATTACAAAGGTTTTCTGCTGGAATATTCTCGATCTATCTGGTACATTTTCAGTATTGAAAGTTAGCTTAAATGATGTGGAAGTTTAATATTTTATTTGGTCAGGAAAAGATAATCATGATAATTTTTCTGCCCAATTTATTTCGGGCCCAGCATGTCTTCTACATCTCTTATTAGCCTTCATCTCAGTATTTGTTTTCTACCCTTTTCATCCTCTTCAGTCGTCAAGGGGTTGTATGTTTTCTTTACAGAGAAGATTTTCTTTACATATACTCTCTCTCTCTCTCTTTTTCTCTCTTTTCTTTTTCTTTGCACAGCATCGTGCTGAGTGGAAGCGTTCTTGTCACAGTCATGACGTGCAGCTGCCGACTAATTCTGTTTTATGTTCGGGATTTCTTATGTACTACTTTATTTTGTTGTTTTCTGATTACTCGTCTTTTTGAACGCTCGTTTCTGTGACAAATAAACCTATTTTTCTTTCTTTCTTTTACGCTACATGAGCAGAATTTCAATCTATAAAATTAGCATACTTATTGTTCGATGCTCCCAAGTTTAAAGACCACTTCTCGAGAAATAAAAATATAAAGTGTTTGTCTGTGGTTTACAAATGGATATTGATTCTGTTATTGCTCGATTGATGAGTTCAAAACCAAAGTACCTTTTTAACCGACTTCAAAAAAGGAGGAGAATCTATTTTCTTCGATATTTCCATCAATAGTGGACCGACTTTGAAAATTATTTTTTCATTCGGTAGAGGAAACTTGCGCGGTGGTCCCATTTAATTTTATTAAGTTTGCTTCGTTAGTTAGCTTCGACAATAAGTGAAAAACAAAAATACATAATATTAAAAATATATAATAGATCCAAAGACACCGACATCCGAAATTAAAGTTATTTTTCACTTTGTAGTTTTTTTTTTTGGTAATAACTCGGTTGGTTTTTTGTAAAAACGTTTTTTCAATAAAGTAATATTTTTACGTCAGCGTTTAAGTTTGACAGGGTGACTCGGCCAAAATATGTACCTACGAGAATTCGTATCCATAACATTATTGTTTTCAAAGCGATTGAAATTTCCGTATGGAAGATCCCGTAAATACCCGGAGTATGAGTTATATCGAAGATGGCAAGAGCAATGGACTCATGTATAGTAACTAATTGCTCAGTGCGGAGATTAATGACGGGTAATTTATTGCCCGTGAAGGAACACAGTGGAGTCCACTGTGTTCCTTCACGGGTCTTTTTCAGAGGTCCACTGAGTGGACCTCTGAAAAAGACCCTTTCAGATAATATTATAATCTAAATAACTGAGTTTTTAATAGGATTTCAAGCACGTTACGACTGTTTTGTTAGTTCACAAGTTTGTGGCTCTAATTACCAAAACTTTATAATACCAGCATATTATCCCATTGCAAGGCCTCTTCTCATACAAAGAAGGCACGAGCATTGATCACCACGCTTGCTCAATACGGGTTGGCGATTTGAGACTTACATTATTAAAGTCCAGGTTTCCTTCACCGATGTTAGTAATGTCCAAGATAAACTCAGAAAGTAAATATGAATTGAAGAAGTCACATTGTACTTGCTCGGATTTGAACCCACAACTCGTGCATGAGAGGCGAGACCATCACGAAATCCGCCACCAAAACCTTAGGGCCCAGATAAATTGCAATCGCTTTCAAAGCGTTTAAAACATAACTGGCAAAATGTGGGTGTACTCTAAGTACCCCTCTGCCTTATCCTTCGGGGATTACCAGCGTGATGTTATGTTACCTTTGTGACTTTCAACAGGAATTTGGTAGCTTGTGTCAATCCAACATATTTTTTACTTTTCCATCATCATTATTGCTGATGAAGTGGTTTCCAACGGTGCGTGATATTGTGGACGGACGCGGACTAGACCGCACGGCCGACGACCACGGACAGCCATGCACCGCACACCAAGGCTCTTTCTACGGTCCGTGATATTGCGGCTGGACGCAGACCAGCCCGTTGCAGTTGGAACCATTTTGTCATTCCGAAATGTAAAGTGAAAGAGAAGCTCGCACCGCACCTGTGCAGTTTCCGACTCGGCAGCTTTGAAGTTACCGATTCGCCGCGGGTCGGACGCACCGCAACGGATTTCCTATGTTTCGTGGGTGCGGGCTGGTCCGCGTCCTTCCGCAATATCACGCACCGTGAGAGGCTTCCCACGGTGCGTGATACTGATTTAAGACTCAATTTACGATCTACACAGATCTTGTCACTTGTTCAAAGTATCATGAGCGTAGATCGTCAGTTGTCTTTTACAATCTCTGTTGGGCAACATCAATACAGTTAATGATCGCTGTTCTAAAGTCCACCCTGCTATATTTATAGATTATCTAGATCCCACATTATCTTTATTAAGATTAGTTTTAGAATAAATAAAGACTGTATATCTGAGCCAATAATCTGACTCATAACGGTTTTGATTTACAATAATGCAGCTTATTCTTAGCGTCATTGCTATTGCTCGGAGCTAATGGGATTTTTCAAGCTCGTATCTAACTTGTGTTACTACGGAAATTTCATCAGTACGTAGGGTGTTCAATAAATTTCGTCGTGTGATTATATAAATTTATATTTTTTCAAAATAAGACCCACTACAATTAATACATTTATTCATACGCACAAACCACTAATTTATCCAACCCTCTCACTTTTCTTTATTAATTAATTCTAATTCTTCCTCAAACGCACCAACTAACTGCTCGTCCGTAGAAAACTTGCGCCCCTTCATCCGTTTTTTCACAAACGGAAATAACCCGAAATCACAGGGTGCAAGATCAGGACTGTAGACAGGCTGTTCCAGTACTTTCATACCAGATACTCTCAGAAATTCCGAAGTAGCGCTAGCTCTATAGGCTGGTGCATTGTCGTGATGTAGGAACCACGAGCCGAGTCCCGAATTCGGTCATCGATTTCTCAGTTCTTCGAAGAATTGAGGCAGGCAAATCTCAGTATACCATTCACATGTGACGGTCTTCTGTCCGCTAAGCCTCACTGATTTTACTAATCCTTGTTTGCTAAAAAAAACGGTCATCATTATTTTTTTCACCGATTTCGCTTTCCGCACTTGTGTTGGTTCCTCTTCGTCTTCGAAGACCCATATTTTGCTTTGTGATTTAGTTGGCACGTCGTAATAATAAATCCAGGTTTCGTCACCCGTGATAATTGAACTGACACTCTTGGATCGGCCATTGTCAAATTTTTTCACCATAGATTGCGCCCATTGTACGCGTTGTTGTTTTTGGTCCTCACTTAAAGTGTGTGTACCCACAATGTACAAAGTTTTTTTACATTTAAATGCTTCGTCACAATGTTGTGCAAAGAGGATACAGGAATATTTAAGAGTTCTTCTAACTGACGATACGACGATTTCCTCTAATGGCTTTTTCCACACGAGTTATGTTTTCCGGCACTTGAATTTCCGCGGGTCTTCCCGGTCGCGGGTCGTCGTCTAGCTCAAAATTCCCACGTTTGAATTGTAAATACCATCGTTCCACAGTCCTTACAGCAGGGGCTTCCAGACCAAGAACAGAACACATCTCGTCAAAACATTCTTGTTTAGATAAACCGCGTTTAAAGTTATAGTCTTTTTTGACAGCAAAAGGGTCGTCCATGAATCACGTGCTGTTTTTTAACAACTTTTTAACCCTCCCCTCTAGCGATACATGGGTGAGGGTTTAGACTAACACCCCTACCCAAAATCACGTGATTTTTTGGGTATAAAGTACCTATCTTAAAATAAATCAAAGTATTTCATCTTTAAATACAGGTATAATCGTTGCCTGTCAACAGCGAGTTAACCGACGTTCGCACGGACGTAATAAAATTGCGGCAGGATTTTAACGCGCACTGGGTTTTCAACTCTCAGTGTTAAGCCGCGTTGAGAAGCGCGCTGTGACGCACTCTCGTCCCAGGGGGTTGAAAAAACACACCGTTGGATTTTCAACTCTCAGCGCTAAGCAGAGCGTTGAAAATCAAGTGCACGAAAAAAATCGCCGCGATTTTATTACGTCCGAACGTGGGCTAAGGGTCACGCGCCGCTTTTCGGTTTAGAAATCGCGCGTTCAACGAAAAATAAATACACGTATCTCTCTTGTGATATTCCGTGATTTTTTCCGAACCCCTACCCCCCTTTCGAGGCTCACGTGATTAATGGACGACCTCTAGCTTGAAACGGGTATAACACGGAAGTTGACGTAGGTTGTCTATTTCCTAAATCTTCGTTTCCTTGACTTAACTACACAGGGTGACAAAGACAAACTCATTATCTTCATTTCAGCTTATATACCTATTTAAGTTCTCAGCCTGCCATAACATACGCTTTCAGTTCTATACCGCCGACTGAGGTAGGTAAACTCAAATGAAATTCTTGAACATTTTTCAGAGCTTTATATTTTATAAAGCCGTCATTTACGACGTCGATATATATGCCAGCGGCCTTGAGTGGTTAGCTTGCGTGTTCTGTACTGAGCTCACGCAACGCGTCGTACTTCCAGCCAGCAATAGGACTCGCCTATCAAGGAGCGCTGTCCCAAATAAGACGCATTATTTATTTATTATACATAAAACAAAAGGTATTTTAATAAAACACGTATTTAGTATACGTGTTTTATTAAAATACCTCTTGTTTTTCTGTAAGATAAATAATTAAATTATCTTTAAAATAGTGAAAGTTCCAGAAAAATACGCTTGATTTTTTTTGCGTGATCTAAAATATTCACAGAATGAGTTATTAAGAAAATGTTCTCATTTAACATACTTACATTTTTTTCCAAATCATTAACACTACTCGTTTAGACGTGATCTTCAGTATAAAATCATTAAAAGTCGGTTATCGTCGTCTTAAGTAAAAGGTACGTAGGTAAATCCTCAAGTACCTACGTACCTATGCACAGGTAGGTATACCTTATGCCCCAACAACAGACCCCGGAACGTAGGTACATGAAAAAGGTTTTCAACTCTTCAAGATTTTCCGACAAACCCTGGTACGGTTAAGTTAAATTCCATGAAAACGCTGAATGTTTTGTAACAAAAGATTTTTTGCTTCCACTCATAAATTCAATTTTCAAGGACGGTCTGAAATATTCAAAAGCTCGGTTAGAGACCTCTTATGTTTTGAGCGTAAAATTAAATGAGATACCAGCAGCACTTTTGCTTGAAGCACTACGAATCAACGAAATTCATTTTTTTTTTACTTACCTACTTCGGGAAAACTTTTGCATTAAAAAATATTATTAATGTTAAGTTTACGTACAGATTATGTTCCAAAAGTAGATATTTAAAAAATTAAGAAACCCCTAAGGTTTTAAGAGAATCCACGTCCCTAAATATTTTATCGACCTCAGTTGCGGATTTTTAATGAAGACGAAGCTTGAAAATATTTACGAGGTTTACGAAAATATTAATGGTGTCTTAAGTCTATGGCATGGCAATGAATAACTTCTCACGTAGTATATTATTAACTAAACTCCACGGCTATTAATACAGCAAAGCTTAAAAATATATCGTAATTTTCGGGAGCATATCGTAAAAATATTTACCGTGATTCCGGGCTTCAGGTGTAGTGAGGGCATGGGTCCAAATAATACCACTTATAAAATCACTTCACACCACATTTACTGTTTATGAAAATTATTTGTATTTTTTTCTAATAACCGCAAATATTTCGGGCGCGAAATATTACTGGCGCCCGACTCATGGTTCGATTGAATGTTTTGGTTTGAGAGACGGGTTCACGTCCAGTGTAATGATCGGGATTCTTTTTTTAGTAACAGCGCCATCTGTTGTAGTACTCCAAAGCTCTGATCAAAATTTGAATACTGTGTTACCCATTAATTTATTTTTTGTGATATATCTTTATGTACCAAACAAACATATATATAATTGGTTTTAAAACTACCGTTTCTACGTTATAAGATATTTTTTTAAATTAATTTAAAGTAGTTTTGCACAGCTCAAACAAAAAGTTGAACCAGTCCTAGCTTATGGTAACGCCATCTTTGATTTCTCAATGATACTACGACGAACCATAGTGAATGACTTCACCAAACTCCGCAACCAAACTCGTTTCAACCAACCAAAACGAAGGGCGAATTTTACGCGTGCGCAATGGAGGGGAGCATAGTAAACTCACTCAATGAAAATAATCAGTAGACTTTTGTCGATAGAGTATATTCGTTGCGCTGGGTCGTACGTGCTAAACGTTTGCGAAATTTTATAATCGCGGTAACGCCTACACTCGGTTTATAAATATACATTGTGTTAGTGCATAGTGACTGGATTTTGTGAAAAATGTCGAACGCACCAGTAAAAAAAGTCCCCATACACTTGCAGGTAAGAAATTTTAATTCGCACCTGTTGTTTTCTCGATAAAGAAATTATCGAATCAGTTTTTCGTAACGAAATCTTCTCGTGGCAAGTTCTAGCTTCTTCAAAAACATTACAAAATTGCCACAACGTTTCTTCCTTTGCCAAAATGTATGCGTAGGAATAGTCTGACCTGATTTTCATTCAAAATTAGGTTGCCGGCGATTTGTAAAAACGTACCTAGTCAGCTAGAATAGAATAATATTACTGATAGAAGGGATATTTGTGAATAACAATTTGAAGTAATATTTTGTAGACAATGAGTAAAGTGTTAAAAGATCGTGAGGTACCTTGAAGAAAAATCTTTCAACAACATTTCGGTAATTTAAAACGAATTTATCGCAGCGATAACATTATCGAATGTTATGCTATTTTATCGTTCTCTGTAGTTTTATACGTATGCCATACCTACTAGTTAATTAACTATGTATTCGTACCTACCAGCAGAATGCTTAATAGTTCATTACATATTTAGGATAATGTAATTTTACCTACATCCATTGTTTTGTTTTTGTCTCTGCGACAGTTCCTTAGTTTCGTATTTTATGGAACTATAAAATTAATTCGGGCCAAACATAGTCTCCGCATACAGATAATATTATTACCGTAATAAATTCCCATTTGCAAGACACGGAATCTCGGAAAAAAAATAGCAATAAAAATTTGTAATGTTGTAGCCTTGGTCCCGGTGAATGACCCCATTTCTGGAGCCATTTCTAGGGACCTTTGCCGTTCGGTTGGCAGGACCAACGTGACATGCGCAGTGGGTACGGGATTGGAGATCATGGCGAAACGTGCGATTCTCGGAATGCGGATATTTTTTTTGTTGCTAAGTAACAATAGTTCCAACTATTGTTACTTTTTTGTTGTTGGAAAAGGTCCTTACTAGAAGAATTGTGCGACGTTTATTTGTGGGGTATATTGAGATGTTCACCACAGTGAAGCACAGATTACATTACGCCCCAAGTCAACAACCCCTGAGTGCGATTGCCAACTTTCAAGTCATTTAGTTCCTAGACTATTTACAATAGTGGGATAGGTTCTCATCAGGCACTGCGGTCTTTACTCTTTCCTATCTACTAGTTCGCACACTCTAAAAACATCATAGGTAGTGTCTGTCACTATTTTACTGCCTAAAGGCTCGTGCAGACCAGCGCGATATCGCGGGCGCTAGATAGGTCGCGCTGCCTTTAGCGCCCGCGATATGGCGCTGGTCTGCACGAGCCTTAATTCACAAAGCTATCTCGTGGAACGAGATTCAGCACACAACCTTTTTTGTTATTTACAAAAAATATGTTCATTTATTTTTGTTTTAATTGTTTGTAGACCTGCCTGTTTATTTGTATGATGCCACTAAGTGGGACCTGAAATACAGGTTTTTTCTAAAATCTATTTCAAGCACCAGCTCTCAAAATGTGAATTTTTATAATTCAAAACTATTAAGCAACTGTTAGCCCAAAGCCATTGTGAGAGAAAATAAATAAACTTATTATTATTAATCGTAGACCTTTTGGTCTTGGTTTATTGAATCAGTACATAAGCAGTTTTTAGTAGACGGTATAAGTTTTCAGGCTCGTGCAGACCAGCGCGATATTGCGGACGCTACAAGGGTCGCGCTTCTTGTAGCGCCCGCGATATTGCGCTGGTCTGTACGAGCCTTTACTCTTCAATACATGATAATATCGTTTATGTGATAACCGCGTTGTGATAATTACCAATTGTTTGGTGTTAACGTTAAAGCAGGCAGGTACAATTAAAAAAAAAAAAAAACAAAAATAGGTCATTAAACGAATGAGTTTTTTGCAGAATGAGGTGTTATGAGAACAAGTTTTTTGAAGAATAAGCCATTTCGAGAACAGGACGTTTTTTTCGCCGCAAGCCATTGGAATAGATCTTATATCACTAAACGAAGGAAACAGGCAGCCAGCTTTTTCGTTACACTTTCTGCGATCTCACGCAGAGGCGGCGTAAGGCGTAGGCGACGTGGGCCACCGCCTACGGCCTCGCAGTCCATGGGGCCTCGCACCTCGAAGGTTTATGCTGATGCACTACTTTAAAGCCGTTACTTTCATGCTTCTCAACGGCTAGAAAGCCAATTATAGTACCTATCTCTTCGCACGCAGTGTTGCTGCACCGTACGTTTGCCGTATTTTTGTCAGTATTTGATGTGAGAATAAGTCTGGGTCATTGTTCGGAAACGATTATTAAATAGATAGGTAGTGTCTATTGATCGGTCTGGTACATTGAACTAAAATTAATTTAAAAAAACCGCCTCAATGCGTGTCGGACCACGCATAATGAAGGCTTCCGTAGTACACTTGACTCTAATAAAAATCAGTACTAAGGCTCGTGCAGACCAGCGCGATATCGCGGGCGCTACAGGCAGCGCGACTCTTGTAGCGCCCGCGATATCGCGCTGGTCTGCACGAGCCTTTCTTTAAGCTCAATATTACGCAAACGGATCCCTGAATCGAAAAATGGTTTTTACAGACCCGAAATATTTTTGAAAAAAAATCCCAAAAATTGTACAGTCTCAATTGTTTTTTTTTATTTTTTATTCGGCTTCTTACTTGCACGACCAGATCACAAAAGGGTCTCGCGAAATGTACCTCACCCACATCAAATTTAGGTCTTGCCCCGCCACTGTTCTCACGCATAGGCTGATAATTTGTTATTCCTCATTTTTCATCCTAAAGGACGAAAAGATGAAACAGATGAAGAAGATTTAAACATCTTCGATATGATATATGACTTCTACCAACCTGCAATGGGCCCGCAGGGTGGATTACGATTTACAGCTAACTCCCTCTACCCAGCGCAGGCATTTTTTTAGGCTCTGTTGGAGCGGGAGGGCGTGCCAGACTCTTACTGATTAAAACTTACCCGTATTCCTTCAGTTGCCATGTGGCCGGGGGCCACGATCTCCTTTTCGAACTTCTTCGCAACTCCGGCAGGGACCGAGCGGAGGCCTGTGTCCCAGTAGTGGACTGATTATGCATAACTACATCTTTGACCGAAAAGTGACGTAAAGATTGACGTTTTGTGGAATCTGAGTAGTACCTAGGTAATTTGCAAGTTCATGGATGAAGGACGACATCCAAATTAGCGGACGGTAAGTACTTGTTTCTTCAATCAAATCGGATACTGGTAATCGGTGAAAACGCTAGAAAGGAAAAAGAAGTTTATCATTGACAACGACAGATTAGCAAAATTGGAGCATTAACTTGTTGAACTGCATTTTGTTAGACTGTGACCGAGATGAAAGCTAGCAAAGCATATTTTTCTTATTCTTCAATTTTCACCTTTGATTGGGTGAAAAAAGGCATTGTCTTAGGATTTCCGTAAGATAATAATTATTGTGCTGCAGACCGAATAACTGACATTTTTACCCGAAATTAGCTCCTAATTCCAATTATTCATACACATGCACGCCTGCTCCAATTAAAGAAACACAAAAAGCGTAATAGCATTACATCGTTATTATTTAAATTCAAGGTTAATTTCGTTAACGTCTCTCATTCTTAAGCACCTCCGTTTTCAAGTGATCACAGTATAAAAAAACCGGTCTACCAAGCCCACTAATAAATTAATTGTCGTGTTAATTATTTTCGTAATTTCGTGTCTTTTCTATGAATGGAGATAATGATGCTATGGTGGTCTCTAATTATTTTTATTTTTTTCCAGGTTTAGATCGGCCATACGGAATTCCGAATCGAAATTCCGTTTCGATATAACGATTCGGAATTTCGAAGGCAGCAAATCTATACAAAATTAAGAATCTATCACACATGTACCTACAGATTTTCTCCGATTCTAAATGGAATTCCGTCTTTATGTGGCCGGCCATTTTTATGGATTTACCGCCTTCGAAATTCCGAATCGATATTTCGTTTATTCCGTATGTTTGTGGCTAGTCTTAATGAAGGAAAGATCATCCGTCATTTAGGTAGTTAGACATTTCTAAGATGGCTGCAATAAACAGTCATCATAATCAAGGATTTATCAGTATCGAAGTTTTAAGGTATGGTGGCAGGGCAGATAGAAGCTTACCTGATTTGGTACTTGTTGGTCACAGAATCTAATTTAATTTTAGACGCCGCTGCTTATTTTCTTCAAAATCTACCTAATCCCTTAGTCAGTTTTAACGACTCCCAAGAGGTATTTGCGTTATATTATTTACTAAAAGAACAGCGACAATAGTCGCATTTTTCCTCTTTATAGTCTTGAATATTAGCGTTTTCCACGCTGATTAATGAAATAATCAATTAATTCGAAAGAATCTTTCTTCTACAAAGTTAATTATACCAGTCGACTAGGCTTCATTGTGGTTGAAGCAGTTCGGTCTGTGATCATCTTCAAAAACCCAGTACCTATCCTAATTGATTAATTGTTTCAATCACAATATGAATGATTTTGAATCCATTTGAATCCATTGCTTCATATGTACGAAAAATTTGTCTACCCAACAACGTAAATAACGCAATGAATGTTGTTGAACTGTCAAAATGAAAGCCATTACGCAATTATACTATAACCCGCTGGTTTCACTCGGGCCCGCCGGTTCCAAATCAAACGGGCATAATTATGATAAATAAACTAAACACACCTTGATTCACACAATAAACACAGTTACTATACTATATTAAGTAATTAACTAGCTGTAAATTGTTTCACTTACTCACCTTGTGCGTTGAACCAGTAGTCTCACTCGGATTACTAATGGTCTACTTAGATATTTTTACATTATTATAAGTACTATCGGAATTAACAGACCGTCATATAGAAGTAATGTATTTGATTGATGTGAGGCCTGTAGCATCCGTGGACTATGACTAGAAACTTACTAGCTTATAGGTTTACTAGCCCCTCATTTCCGACAGCCATAATATCCCGTATTCTGTTTTTACGCGTTAACTACGCACGGAGGAACGCCATTTTCTACGCCATCTGAGACCAAATAAAAAACCCGCTGCGAACAATACCGTGAAGCATGGCAAAACTACGCCTCACACGCAGACATTAACAATCAAACTACACATCACTAATTGTACAAATTTTTAAGTCAAAGTCAAATCATTTATTTCAAATAGGCCCATGTATGGCACTTTTGAACGTCAAAATTTACAAGATAACATAATTGATTCTAGTCGCCCCTTCCAAAAGGTAGTTTTTGTATGTAGAAGAATGGGCAAGAAACTCCACCGTTACTCTTTTAAAATGTTTTACAATAGTCTGTATAATTACGTACATAAGTTAAATAATTATATGTGAAGACGATGCACCTAGAATAAAATTACTATACCACAATAGGTAAAAAGAGTTTAAAATGAAGCAACGACAGATAATTTAATTATGTGATAGATACATGGTGCTCACTATTTTTTTTAAATTAATAAGTCTGTGTCATATAACACAAAATTATAAATTTTACATTTAAATTAATAACCTGTTTGATTTTGTCTTGACTCTAAATTGTCCTATGGAGCAGGACCAGCATGTTTCCAAGCACTCTTGGATATAATGCTCTAATTTGTAATATGCTTGTTTACAAAGTGTACTTTTAATATGAGTTAAATTTTCTTTCATTTAATTGCGAAACCAGCCTCACATCACTGTTGACAGCGCTGTCTTTGCTTTTTATTGAAGTGAAAACTTCTTTAGGCACGTTGGGTATTATTGAGATGGGACTAATAAAGCATTGATTTCGCGACACTGACAGAATTTACCGACTCTGTGGAGTAAAAGACATCAACGCATTGATTACCGCGGTGCCGATTTTTTTTCAAGTTTTCACTTCTATCACTATTTTTTTGAAGTGAAAAATTCTTTAGGTGCGTTGGGCATTTTTGAGATGGGAGTAAACTATTGATTTCGCGACACCATGACGACACCTCATTTTTGGAAACGTGATTGTGCTCTTTATTTATGTTATGTTACGGATGAATATTCTATGCAAGTATTTTTACTTTAAAGGTTTTGTAAACGCGATTATGCTCTTTTTATATAATGTTACGAATCAATGTTCTATGCAAGTATTTTTACTTTAAAGGTTTCGGAAGTTTTTTTTTTTTGGTAACGCGATTGTGCTCTTTATTTAGATAAGGTTACGGACCAATGTTCTATCCTAGTATTTTTCTTCCACCAAGGCGATCTTGTTCAAGGTTTCACTTCTGTCGGCACTCCCGGAGTGCCACCAAATTTTTTTTGGTCTGAGTACCTACGCCATCTGCAAATGAACTTTGTGTTTCTCTGTTATTGTTATTTATATGGTCTTCTAATGATGGAACATAAAAATAATACATAACGTTCCTCACATACCTATTATGTAACGCAAGTTCTCTCCATCTGTGTGTCCGTTGAAGTCGGTACTTTTCTGTCCTTAAAAAGCTTGTCCGAATTACGTTATTGTTTTTTTCAATTCATGATGTTTTCGAACTGCACGCTTAGTATAACCACAAAAGAAACGGGTTTTGTCGACGGAAGTATAGACAAAATGACAGATTGTGATTGTTTATCTTTTCGTTGAAAACCCGTTTCTATGGTTGTCATGCTATGCGTGCTGAATGTCACTATAGGACCTATACTCTATTTGAAATAAGATTATTAATTTAAACAAACCTTTTTTACAGTCAGTTCAACCGATTTTCACTTCTATACATTGAATGGATGGCATTACAAGCAAAAAAGTTGTTACAGTACCAACTATTTACTGTAGCTGCCATTTATCGTGCACCCAACGCAATAGAAGACAAAATCGGTTGAACGGACTGTAAAAAAGGTTCATTTAAATGTCTAATCTTATTTCAAATGGAGTATGGGTACCTACTCGCCTAGTTACTTATCTGAGTACATAACTGACTGTATGATAAACAAGACAGCCAGAGAATAGATAATAGTAGGTACTGGCGTACTCAGTATAAAGGCTCCCGCAAAAAGGCGCGACGCGACGAGACACCAGTACAGTAGAACAATTTCCGAATCAATTTTAGAAATTGTTCCAACAGAGTCGCGTCGCGCCGTCGCGTCGTGACTTGCTGCCAGAGCTTTAACCCTTGATGATGAAAACATGAATGGAAGGTAATTATGATCCATATAACTTATAGGGTAGGGACCGTTCAAGTATTACGTAAGCTAAGCACTATAGGGGGGCGGGGGAGTCTATGCTTTGCTTATTTTTGATGACATGCGGGGGGGGTCTAGATGGTGATTACGTCAGCTGTAATAATTTACTTTTTTACTCATATGGCAACCCACACATTACATTAAAAGAAAAATGCATATACCAAATGTTTACGTAAGCATGGGAGGAGGGGTAAGAGCGTTGCTTACTTTTGCTGACAAGGGGGGGGGGGGTAAATAATTGTAATAAATCGGCTTACGTAATACTTGAACGGCCCCGTAAAGATGTAAAAAGATTTTTTTCTAAAGTACCTCAAATAAAGGTCGCAACAAAATCTAAAGTACTTTGGTAACTGGCGCGAAAGAAGCCGTGCGACGCCATAAACTAAACATCTACAAGTTACTTAATTTATTTTATATTACTTACAGAAGCTGTTTTATAATTACTTCATTACATAGTCAGTGCGGAATGACTAATCCAATCTAGTATCTTCTACCACATCTGTTAAAACTTTATCCGTTAGCGTATCCGTCCGTTAACGTTAGTCCGTACCGTTTTCTCGACCTATTGCTTTGGTTCTATTCATATTATAGCTTATAATGTTCCCACTGCTGGGACACAGGCCTCCTCTATGAGAGAGAGTAGGCCGTAATCTACCACGCGGGCCCAGTGCGGTTGAGCAAAGGTCAAATGTCTTAAAATTTTTGGTTCTAGGACATGCCGGTTTCCTCACGATGTTTTCCTTCGCCGTTTTGAGAACAGTGGTGATGAAATAATTTACACAAAGTAAAGCGTCTGTGTTCGAACTTCCGACATACAACTCGTAGGTCTGGGCCGTTCCCACTGGGCCTCCACTGCTCTCCATTCATTGATTGGTTGGTCATTTCATTAGTTGTTGTATTTACGATAGTCAATCACAAGTTTACGTGAGATTTTGAGATTACCTAGCTTGACTGGTCTGTTTAGCGGTTCTATTCTAACGTGTTTTATTTGTTCTGTAGTTCTGACTATCTACTACTCCTTCTCTTGTATCAGTACGTACTGTAAGAGCCCTATCTGTATCTCACTAGGAACACTAGTGGCGGCACAACCAGTCGTGTTACCAACAAAATGTATACAGCTCTATGGAGAGTACCTCACCTGGTGTCCCCAAGGTTGGCATAAATGTTGATGTTACCTTTGCCAAAGTGGCGGGCGCCACCATGGTATTCTACCGAGATATGAGCCTAAGAGCATTATTAGGCCGCGTCGCCAACAAAATGTATGGTTGGCTGCAGAACCAAGTGTCCTGGCGAAGTCGTCGCCATAGCGTCCCGGTGAGATATAGCTCTAAGAGAATAGCGAGGCCATAAAATAATATGGCCTCGCCAGTCAGAAAGGCCAAGATTTAATACACGTCGAATAGAATGGCTGAAAGTTCATTGTAAAAGCGTTTTGCTGGAACTGGTACATAGTTACATACAACACTCAATGAAAGTGCTATCAACGTACCATTCGCAGCTGGGAGCTAAGCTACGTAGTTATGTGTCTTAATACAATCTCTTTGAAGCTCTTGACAGATTGACAGCAGTCGTCTCCTGTCAATCTGTGCCATACGGTGCTCGGCCTGTTGTTTATTCTTAGTAATTGGCCACCACATGGCGTAACGTCTAACGTAAAGTACACAATTTTGTTGTAAAAGCAGCATCAATTTCCTGTGCCTATCACAATTTATGTAGCTCAATTATATTTTATTTTTCTTCCATACCTAAAATCTCTTGCCATAGATGTAAGAAACAGCCGTCATCTCAACGGCTTATTGATTGATCCGGACGCTTTAAAATAATATTGTTTTTCTCTTGAGGCGATTCGGTCAAAGCTAATTTATTGGTGGGCGAATCGACAAATTCAGAAATACGTATTAGGCAATTGGCACATGTTAAATGTTATGCAGTAAAGTTAGTGTACTGTTTCCTTAACTTTACTGCATAACTAATAAATTAACTTCCACAAGATGACCGATGACCTTATGAAGGCCGCAGGAATTCGCTGGATACGGGAAGTACAGAATCGGTCGAAGTGGCGGTGCTTGCGAGAGGCCTATGTCCAACAGTGGACGTTTTTCGGCTGAAATGATGATGATGATCATGAAATTAACTTCGTGCAAATCGCCTCAGGACTAAATAATATTATTTAAAAGTGTCGATTCCGTTTAGAGCGAGTAAATTCGTGCGAATTAACCAATAAGCTATCTTAATATTCACTCGTTTCTGGCCATATCATCTTTCACACAATCCAACTATCGTTTATTTGGTCTTCGTTTTAATAAAAGTATATCTATACTTGCTTTTTCCCGCAGCTTCGCCCGCGTCGCGGTCGGAAATTATTCCACGAGAACGTACTCCCGGTATAACAAGTATCGTATTATGTCCTAACCCAGGTCATGGTCCACCTATGTGGCAAATTTAGGGCGTTAATTAATATTAGTACGGATGGTTTATAGTGTCCCACAGCATGCCAAGGTATTCCCCAAAGAAACCCTTATTGGAAGCATGCAGAGAATTCTTCGACGTTTCTTACGCCTGCCTCACGAGTCCCAGGTTCCTTCACTTATTGACTGTGTGGCAAGGACAGCCCCGGCCAATCAATTCTGGTGCATTCTACAGCTGATAAAATTCTTGTATCAATAATAACACCCATATATAAACTAATCATAGCAAGATATCCGCCATCTTTGTTAAGACTGTAGTGCTGATATACGTTAATCAAAGCATAAATATTATTGTTTTTAACATTCTGATGTGGAACAATGGTATGAATCGCCATTCGCCAATATGTATTCGTTATCATTAATTATAATGGCTCTTATATTCAAGTAAAACTAACACTTAATTTTAGCGATAATTATGTTTGACTCGCTTTGTTAGTCAGAAATTGGTACTGCTTACCTACATGAGCTTACATCACAGGTAATTTCAAGCGATCGAGTATGGGAACTGCACTAATAAAATCAGCTCTAATTTTGGACACTGCTGTCTTTACATCAGCTGCAGTCAAGATAATCAATCTGTTGAACGCCTTGAACGGCAGGCATGGCAGTTGAAAGCATAGCCGCTACAGCGGCCATTGCTTACAATTTACAAATGTGTTTATGATTTTGTTGTTTCTCTAATATTGAAAGGAAAATCTAAAAAGTACAGTACGACGATAGAAAGGTACGTGGTATCACTAAGCAGGTGCGTGTCAGGCGCGGGTCAGGACGGCAGTACGGCGGGCTTGTATATATTGTAATTCCTTATATAATATGGATGTCATCACACAAAAAGCGTGCGCGGCTCCCGCTCCCGACCTGTTCCACGCCCGACCCTCGCACGCGTTTCGTGTGCTGACATCCTTATAATATTCAAGGCAATGGCACGTAAAATTTTATCGGAGAGGCAAACGGATAGCGAATGGTAATCTGGGTCTTGAAGTGATACCGAACCCCCCATCCATTTGCTCCATTTGGGGTCCGAATGGACCCCAAATGGACGGGGGCGGAGATATGGGGGATGGCCTAACATTTTTTTTTGACATGGCATTCAAAATTTAAGCTCTAATATGTGCAAGGAGTTGTGTGTATCAATGCCTTTTGGTTTTGATATAATTAACCCTCATTTTCGGTGATAAATCATCGGTAAGGAGTTTCAAAAATTATATCCACTATTTCAATTATAACGATGTTGGGGAGAGTGGCAACCAGATGGCATGGATACACACAAATTCCTTGCACATAATAGAGCTTAAATTTTGAATGCCAAGTAAAAAAAAAAGGTTTTGCTCCCATCCCCCATATCTCCGCCCGCGTTCATTTGGGGTCTATTTGGACGGTACGGGGGGTTCGGTATCACTTCAATACCCAGATTACCACTCGCCATCTGGTTGCCTCTCCGATAACATTTTACGTGCCATTGCTTTAACAACACTATGTACAAGGAATGACAATTAAAAAAAGCCCGCCGTACTGCCGTCCCGACCCGCTCTCACTTTGTGTGTGAGTTAAGCTTTAGCCATTTGTTTTTTTTTTTAACAGTTTTATTTATATTCCGACCGAAGTACTGCAAATTTTAGTAATCGAACCAAAATTTTAAACCGATTTTCAAAACAGAGAAATCGTCTGCACACTTTAACTTGACATTAAAGACGACGGTACCGCATTGCACTTCCGACACGTACCAGGTTTATTCCCGTCCAGTGCCCAACAGTTACCTCATTAACATGTAAATATTCAAACCGAAAGCCAACTAGTACAGTTAGCAAAATTAACGGCGTCAACGTCCGGTACACTCATTTTCTATCGCGAGACAGTTTCCGATATCTCCTCCTTTAGAACTATCAACCTTACTGTTCTCATCATAAGGTTTAAATCCCCTTTTAGGTTACCCATGGGTTCTTGCCATCAAGTAGAAGCTATTCTTGCCATGGTATAGGGGATCCTCCCCTTCTTCCCATACAAAGGCTCATAAACAATGATTTACGCTCGCGTTAAACAGTTAAACTTAGTGCCTTATTTTAAAACGTGTGTTTAAAACATGGCGGGCTGTTAAATGTTTCAAAGAAAACCCGTAAAATAGTTCGCTGAAATTGTAAAACAAATTATATTTACTTTGGAAAATATAGCATGCTTTAAAGCGGAGAAATTCTAAGTATTTATGTGTAAACGTCAGGGATTTGAAAAATTTTCTTTTGCGTTTCGTGTTTTTGACTACGTAGTTACTTTTTATTGGGGTAACCTTGCCCTTGGCTTGATTTTGTAAATAAGTTACCCCTGTCAAGACTTCATTAATGTGGTACAACTACAAATATAAACATGACGTAATTTTAGGGCCCAGCTCGATACAATCTTTGCCTTTACAATACACCCTTGTTCATTTCTTGAATGCTTTTAATTCACATACCTGATTCAATCAAATTGTGACCACATTGTATGGTTTCCTCGTCTACAATATTTGCTGCAACTTTTTAAAATTCCTAGCCCAATCGATTCGATTCAATGGCAGTTTTGCCGCTCGTTAGATATGTAAAGAGTCGTGTATTATCACCTTCCATTTCATCGATTAGTTGCACTGCTTATAATAATGGACATCTTATGTCATACATAAAACAATTGTGTTACATAACAGAATAATTCCTAGGCCTATAAAGTCGCCGACAACACAATTAACGACTCTGTAGCATGCAAAGTAACCAAATGATCCAATCTCATTCAATTTGGCAGTTTGATTCGATTTGTTTCATTAGGCCTGTATTGCTCTGCTTTCGGATGGCAATTTTCAAGGATTTTTGTATAGAAACCTGGTAATTGTGATTAAACTGCCTTTTGTTTTGGCCTGGAATTTATTTAATGACATCATTGTGTTTCACATTATGTCCATTACAATAGACTATGCATTTAGAGGCGCTGACAAACATACAGTGTTTATTCAGCTAGTCTCTTTTAATAATGCTGTTTATGCAAGCTTGTTTCATTCAACTTTTAAATCATCCAATTAACACGCATTTGCCCCTTCTTCAATTTACTTCCAAGAATTTATGAAATCTCCCAAACCTATAACATTTTATAGCTAATCCTTTTCCTGCCTGCATTGCATCCTGCTTCAAAACAACAAGAACGAATCCATAATACTAAAGTTTCCAGTACTCGATGCAGTAAAACTTAAACTGTTAACTAGTTTTATAGAAACCAGCTACAATGTCGAACAATGCGTTTGCGCATATTCGTCAACCAGTCGTTTTCACTTTAACTAACAAAGTTGACATTACTGTTTTCATACGTTTCCTGATGCTTAATCAGGAAATGTATGTAGAAAACTAGTTAACAGTTTAAGTTTTACTGCATAGAGTACTGGAAACTTTAGTATTATGGATTCGTTCTTGTTGTTTTGAAGCAGGATGCAATGCAAGCAGGAAAAGTATTAGCAATAAAATGTTATAGGTTATGGTGGGAGATTTCATAAATTCATAAGATATCCCTCGTATAACGATTGTTTTTTTCTTTTTAAAGTTTAGTGACTCCATTTCCTGAGAACCAAAATAGCCAATGTCAAGAACAAATTATATTCTGATCTGTTCTGTGAAGGGAGATTCACTTCCGATGGGAAACCACATGAATAGCTTCTCATGTGGTTACGATATTAATAGTTATTTTAATACGTTCACATCAAAAGATTTATGAGGAGTATAAATTATTCACCCTATTTATTGATGGGCTATTATTTCACTCACTGGGTAGCAATAAAAAAAGGTTAAATAAAAAAAACCGCTCAAGTGCGTGTCGGACTACGCACAATGAAGGGTTCCGTAGTGTAGATGAATTTATTTATCCCAAGATCCTCGCAACAAGCCCTTTCATTTGAAATGTCACACGGTAATGATAGCCAAACTTTTTTTTTTAACTTTCTTGTTTGCCCCTAAAAGTGACTCCATTATTCATAATTCTTTTATTTACGTCACACATTCGTGTTTGGGTCACAGAAATACATATGTGTACCAAATTTCAACTTAATCGGTCCATTAGATTCGGAGCAAATTGTCTGTGACAGACGGACAGACAGACACACGAGTGATCCTATATGGGTTCCGTTTTTCCTTCTGAGGTACGGAACCCTAAAAAAACAACAAAAACACATTTTTCACACGCACAAAAAGTAATAAAATAATTAAATTAACTTGTATTAGTTACGATATAATTACTTAAGTAGCTTGTCACTTCTTTTGTAACTAATGATTAAATCAAAAAGCGTGGAAAGCTTTTTACCTGTGTGTACTTTTAATTAATTTAAACAAAGCGCTCTACGCCTTATTTCATTTAACCATTGGATATAAAAGAAGTGTAGTAGCCACTGAAGAGTTCCACTATCCACCTCCTGGCTCCATCATCAGATCACCGACGAAAATTATTAAATTATTGTATTGTCATCGGTCCTTGATACGTGTGCAAATTTTCAAGTTAATTGAACGTCTTGAAGTTGGTTAAAATTACGTTGAAAGATTCCGTCACATAGATAGATACAGGGTCAAGCTAATAAAAGCGTGTTATAAACAAAGAGGACTCACCGAAACTTTCTTATTACTAGAGAAAGTGTTTCTATGGTATGTCAAAATATTCTGTTAAAGTCCTATTACTGAGCAAAGCTATCCTCCATATGATAGTCCTCCAGTCTTCCCTGTTGCTGCCTTCCCAAAAAACATTTCCTTTATTACGCCAGCGTGTCCGTAACCTAACTATTCACCAGGAACTGCAACAGCGGGCCAGACATATTTTTTTTTTGTATGTCCATCGATATTTTCGACAATTGTGGATCGATTTTAAAAATCTTTTTTTCATTTGGTAGAGGAAGCTTGCGCGGTGGTTCCATTTTTTTTTTTATTAGCATAGGTAGTTTTTGCGTTAGCTTCAATAATACGTATTTTTAGCACTTAAATCTATAAGGATGATGTTATAACACCTTCCTGTCACTGTTATTTACATAGCAGGTAGTGGTATTCGATTTTGTGTGGGGTAGGTAACACAACCAAAAAGCAAATTTGGTGTCTTGGGTTTAAAATTTTAATTTTTACCACAGCCTTCCGAAATTAAACCGTTAATCCGTTTTTTTTTTTTGAAAGTCGATTGATATTTTTTTGCCAAAAAAAAAAAACAATCGGCTTTTGACTTTGATTGACTTCTAAAAAGTTTTTACGATTTGTTTACCTTTTTTATTACAACTAATGAAGTATAGGTACAAGGTTATTGGCGCCTGAATGACTTTGACAGGGGGCATTGTTAGTAAACATTTGTGACAATTCGTAAAAATACAGAGATATTGATAAAATAAGATGACGGCATTAGTTCCAATTTTGGCCACGGGCCAAAATAAACTTGTAGCGTTTGTACTAATAAGGTAAGGTTGCCAACTTTTTTTATATCAAATATAGTATTTTCGAAGCCATTGCCTGTAAAAATATACATATAGTACAAAAAAATTAAAAATATATAATACGTATATTTCAAATTTATTAAGTTTGCATATTTTTTGCTACTTAGAACTTTTACTAAGATGTTTTTATTTTTTTAAATGTCTCATTACTAAATTACTATTATTAAACTCTAAATTAAGGTTAGAAATATGAAAATACCGTTTTAATTCAGATTTTATGAGATTAATACTGGCCTTATTGCGCTCATTTCGACATTTTGTATTGAAATGAAAATGTAGTAGTCGCCCACTATATACATTTTTTTTATAATATAGCATGATACTATTATTATTTAGTAGGGTTGGCAACCCTAGCACTAATGTGCTCTTAGCGTTCTGTTCAAGTATTTCCCATTCAAAATGTCGCCAGCATGTCTGCTGCAGGCATACATAATTCAAGCCTTAATGTCCAAAAAATTTTACTTATTCATACTGTTACGAGCTGGGTATGGGATAAATTAATTATTACCAATCAGACAATTAAATAACTTTATTGAACACAAAACACTTAAAACTTAATCACAAATAATTCATTAATCACAATTTTTTTTTTTTTTTGAACGGGCATCTCGCAGTTTTGACCACTAAGGTCTTGGCTGCTTAACCGGACTTTCCTGTGGGTGCCTTAAGCTGCTACACTCAAAGCCTCCAGCCAGGGGCAAAAAACTAAACTAATTTAAAACTAGGCGAACGCTCGCTAAGGGCACCCCCTGTGGGGTACGAACCTCGGCTTAGGGCGTCGCTGAGGGGAGGACAGCAAGAAGGGACAGGCTGGATCAAAATTGGTTTATATCATGATTATTATGCGGGGTAGTTTAAAGCTACGTGTTTAGCGGCAACAACTTGCTGGCACCTCGTTTTCGAGCAAGGGTCGGGGAGGAGTATCATTTACTCAGGGACACGGTCGCGATCGCAAAGGACCTCGGCGGCGAGGTCGGAATGACGGGAGGCGTCTGTTTTTGTATATTGTACTGGTGGCCCTATTCTGCTCTTGGAGGAGTATGATGGGATCATCAGGGTCGGAAAGTACATGCCGCGGACGGCGGATTTGACTAATTCTGACTGCATCGTGTGTCGGCGCTCTGCTTTTATACCGCCAATATTCACGAACATTCCGGCGACGTGTAGAACGGTTCCAGAAAAACATCAACAAATAAACATTACCAGGAAATACAAAAGTAGTAGGTATAAAAAATAATAACCTACTTGTACCGAATAAAGAAGTAGGTACTTTATGCCCTCGGCGTACGGTCGAAATTACAATGGCAATTCCTAATATTTTTATAAGTAGTTACCTACTTAACTTCAAACTAATAATAATGGAATGCTTCTCGAAGTTTTTAGCGCAAACACACTGTAATCACGTGCTTTCTCGAAAGATCTCGTACGTACGACGTAACAATACTATTCATTTCTAGATTCAGACGAAAGAAGTAGTAGTATGCAGATCGATAAGCTGGTTTTTCATTTACTTTTTGTAATAGATATTGATTCGCTTGTATTTACTCCCTGATTGGTGTCTGTAGAAAGATTAACCACTACATTAAAATAAAGAAGTATACCTATGCCAATATGTTCTTTCGTCTTTGGTTGTGTCCATAGATATCGCAGCATCATGTGGAGATAGAAGGCTTTTTGGCCTCGCACAGGTCGTAATTATTTTTGTTTGTTAGTTTATAATGCTCCTTTTTTATTTTTGTTTATATTTGTTTTTTTTTTCATTACTGTTTTGTAATTCCTGTGCGTGTCCCAAATAAAATATTTTCTTTCTTTCTTTCTTTCATAGTTTTTATCAATTTCTTTCTTTTCTTCTTTCTTTTTTTCTACGATTTTTTGTAGGGATTACTGAAGTATAGTCGTTTGTAAAGTTTAAACCATTCCTTTTTTAAGGGTATTCAAATTTAAGCGATGTCGCTGTCGCGCTCGGTAGTGATACTGATCCGCCTCTGGTTAGTCACTTTAGACTAGTATTGTTACCCACCGCGACAGCGATATCGCTTATATCTAAAGAGTCCTTTAACCGATTATATGCACAGTTATTTATCTAAGATTCTGTTACAAACAATACCCACTTCAAAACTGATGAAAAAGCAAACCCTTTTTTTATAACATGGCAACTCGCAGTTTTGACCACTAAGGTCTTGGCTGCTTAACCGGACTTTCCTGTGGGTGCCTTAAGCTACTACACTTAGAGCGTCCAGCCAGGAGCAAGTAAACTATTCTAAATTAAAGCTAGGCGAACGCTCGCTAAGGGCAGCCCCTGTGGGGTATTTGCCAGAATTAATACTGGCAGGTTATATACTGGCGATACACACGGGAAATTACGATTTCCCATTACATACATAAATACGTACATACAGACAGATAGTCTATATGTACTACAAAAACAAGCTAACACCGAAGTATTTCCGACAAAAATCAATACATTGACGGATGCAAGTATATCTGTGCGTCAGACACAATGGGGGTTCGTGAGTAAGTGATATACAGAGACCAAGCTAGCAAGTGCGTCCGATTACGTATGATATGAGAGCTTGCAAAAGAGTGTATGGCTGTATGGTCCTTAAGTCCGTAAGATCAATCGTAGTTTAAACCACGGAAGAGAGTTTAATCTCTGGGCATCGATTATTTCATAAGATCAATGGTAGTTGATCGACTGTTGGTAGTTTAAACTAGCCCACAAGGACAGTTAAACTCCTTTGTATGGATTAAACTGACCGTAAACTGACCAGAGGGCATAATTTGACGTGGCGGTCTTTCAAAATACAAAAGCTGCACATTTCTATCTTCCTGCTTCAAACATTTCTGCGTATGTTCATTGATGCTTTGTTTTGCGGTTACTAAAATTGATAGTTAATTGCCGAGCCCAGGTGGGTCGACCAGTATATAAGTGGGTTTGACGGGAGCGTTCGCCTAGGTTTAATTTAGAATAGTTTACTTGCTCCTGGCTGGAGGCTCTAAGTGTAGTAGCTTAAGGCAACTACAGGAAAGTCCGGTTAAGCCAAGACCTTAGTGGTCAAAACTGCGAGTTGCCATAGTTAAAAAAAAAAGCGATAAGGCTCAGTCTGCGTTCAGCGGTAGGGGTGGCAACACGCCGTGTTCGAGTTCGCGACAAGTCAATTTTTTTCAGGGTTTTTTATGAATCTATTTTGATTGGCAGCTGACGTTTAAACCCATCAGCGTGACTTGATAAACCTTGAGTGGTTCATACAAGACTTGATTAGGCTCAGGTTGTGTCCGCCTTCCATTAGGACGTTAATTTAGGTATTGATAGCTCTTATATCTAACGACAGAGTAAAAATTAAATAGCTAACACTGCTAAAACCAGAGTATAAGTCAAAGAAAGCCCACGTGCACACGGATGTAATAAATCACGCCGATATTTTTTTCGTGCACTGGATTTTCAACGCTCTGCTTAGCGCCGAGAATTGAAAATCCAACAGTTTGTTTTTCAACGCGCTGCACTATGGTTCGTTTAGAACATGCTAGCTGGACAAATCTGTTTATTACCTGCGATTTTTGGTTCCCAAGGGCTTGCTTTGTTATGACTAACTAATTTCGTTTTTGTGTAAGGGGAGCCATTTTGGGTAGAAGTGGTGGTTATAGACTATGTAAAAAACGTCCTTTCCAAACTTAAAAAATAAAATTGTACATAAAACATGTAAACAAACAACCATGAGTAATCTGTACGCTAATAGCTATTAGTCAAGCACATAGCAGGTAGTCACAAAAAGGTCTAGCAGGTAGAATTTATTTGTTTTTATTTTATTATTTTTGTACACACAGTAAAATACATAGAGAAATTACATATTATAATTTAGAGTACAAAGCGATCTCTCTAGTTTTTTTATTAATCTAATTTATACTTAGTGTTGCAAATTATATAATTATACTCTCTAATTATCGTTATCGGTTATTTCTTCGACTTCTGATGAATCATCAGCAGTATAGTCCTTTTTTTTGGGTGGGAAATTATCAAATAAATTCTTCCGCTCTGGACGGAGCGAGAGGGCGTGTCAGACTCTTATTGACTAAAACTCACCCGTGTTCCTTCAGTTGCCATATTATCGGGGGCCGCGGTATCCCTTTTGGACTTCCCCGCAACCCCGGCAGGCATCGGCCCTAGCGGACCCCGTCAGTTCTACTGACATTTCTTTGAGGCGCGCGTGGAACACAACGCGCCATTGACCTGGGCCTGGTCCTTATTGGATGGCGAGCTACCCATTGCTCACCGTCCGCAACCCCGTCAAATGTGATCAACAGACTTACCTAGCTGATCGTCAACTCTTCTCCTATTCGTTTTATTGTTATATTATATTTCTTTTATTTTATTTATTCTATTGAATTTGATTAAAAATAATTAAAAAACTATTTGTAACTTGTAAACTTTTTGTATAATAAGATAGTACATACAACGTAACGTCGTCGTCGTCTTCGTCGTTAACTTCAATAATCATCACTTAATTAAACCAAAACCACTTTTAAAATCGCTTTTATAAGTATTCGCGTCGAATACAAAATTCCTAAAGATAATCAGTTTACTTACCCTTTCCTTTTATACTTACCTGCGACCCTTAATGAGCGCAACCCCAGGTGCATTATAATTCTTGGAATTTGAGGTTCGTGGGTATTGTCTATAATAGTAGAATTTTTTTTTGGGCACATTGGATATCGAATTTTGTCCAGCTAGCATGTTCTAGACGAACCATAGTGCGCTGGGACGAGAGTGCGTTGGATTTTCAACGCTCGACTTAACAACGAGAGTTGAAAATCCAGTGTGCGATAAAATCCCGCCGCGATATTATTACGTCCATGTGAACGTCGGCTTATTGTGACGCTCGCGATGGTACTGTCTTTGTCTAGTAGCACAGATGAGTACAGATAGTTCACTCCGCATTTTAGGTATGAAGCTACAAGTACGCGGCGGGCCCGTCTTGTCGGGCCAATTCAGTGAGTGTACCGTAGTCAGAAGATATTTTTCAGCAGAGCGTTGAAAATCAAGTGCACGAAAAAAAAAATCGCCGCGATTTTATTACGTCCGTGCCAACGTCGGCTAAGATTTGTAGAAATATTTTAAAAGCATCCATTCTAAAGAGACGATGAAACCACTGTCAAAGTTGAAGTTCAGTCTATCCATTATGTAGATTCAGGTAATTCAGGTCCATTTCATAAATCACTGGTGCTTTAGTCTAAAATGTCTGACTATAAAGTTTTGTGAATTTTGCTCACAAATAAAAAGAAGATGGCCGAAGAATGCTTTGAAAAATATCGTGCGAATGAAACCTTGTAATTTGTGTGTGTCTGAGATAATGTTAATTGTTTGCGTAAATGCAACGTTAATTAGATCACTTATTACTTGGCGGGTTATTGACGTGTAAAATGCGAACTGAAAATTTAGTTTTCATAACAATTTGCCGATTACCAATTCTGGGCATTGGCCTCTCTTCCTATGTCATCCACTAGTTTCCATTGTTTGTTGATTTTTCGATCTGCACTATTATTTATTTTAGGCTCATTTTATTTCTAACACTACACCACCAAATCTCGAAACACCACAATTGCATAAAAGTAAGCAATGGCTGATTCCCCCAATTCGCCCCTTAAAGCTTTTTAACACGCATGAATAACTCGAAAAAACCCGCAGAAATTCCCGAAAAACATAGCATAAGCCGACGTTTGCACGGACGTAATAAAATCGCGGCGGGCACTGGATTATCCACTCTCGGTGTTAAGCTGAGCGTTGAGAATCCAACGCGCTTCTCAACACATAGAAAAAACACACTATTGGGTCGCGCTGGGATGCACTCTCGTCCCAGCGCGTTGAAAAAACACACTGTTGGGTTTTCAACTCTCGGCGATAAGCAGAGCGTTGAAAATCCAGTGCACGAAAAAAATCGCCGCGATTTTATTACGTCCGTGCGAACGTCGGCTAGTACACCTTCTGGGTAATTTAAATGGACAATGAAAGGGAATAATGAAAATAACGAATAATATAATTAATGATATGTATCCTATATGTTGGTAAAACATTATTCGTCCCTATACAAAGGCATTGACATATATATTACTATTATAAAAATCAATGTTCACGTGAAGATCCGCAGTTGCAGCCCGCGAAATTGAATTTTTTTACGTTTTTTTGCAATTTGCAGGTCAGTGCCAGATTGTATGTTAATCAAAAGTATCATTAAAATTATTAATACCTACATCTCTCTAAGTTAGATTTGTTCCATATGAAGTTTTTCTTATGGAACAAATCTATTTTATAGAGATGTGTATAATTCTAATGATTATAAATCTGTAAATACATATTATCTGTTATAGTCGCGAATCATATCAAAATACAACCTGACACTGAGGTCAGTGTCAGGTTGTATCTTGATCAAATTTTCTTACGTTTTTTGCAATTCGCACCAGCAAATTGCAAAAAACGTAAGAAAATTTGAATTTCGCGGGCTACCACTGCGGATCCATCTTAAAAAACAAAGTACCCAAACAAATTGGTATGCTAACGAAGCAACCACCACTTCAGAAAATAAAAACACAAAACAAACCATAAACTAGCTTCCCATTCTGGCCAGCCAGACCGAAATTTTCCCTATTAAACTACGCTCATACAGACTGCAGACTGAATTCCATGGGTGTCAGAGCATACTCGTAATATAAAGTGGTTTGCGTGTCCCCTTCTAATACGATCGGGTTAGGCAGCTCGTTATGATTCAAGAAAAGGGGAATCAAATAGATGGCTTCGCTGAAGTTCAATGATAGATTTCAGATTGAATGTGGAGAGAATTAAGGGTCTTTCAAACTGGCGCGACACGCGACGCGACACAAAGACACCGCCCGTCGCGCGACGAGCGGTGTCTTTGTGTCGCGTCGCGTGTCGCGCCTGATTGAAAGAGCCTTTAATGAGAACTGAATGATTGAAAGGGTGTGAAAGCTAACCATGAATAACGATTGAGCTCATTTACTGTTCCATACAACATATTAACTAATTGTTTATATGTTATATAAATCGAAATAAATCGACACTATTCTAAGTTTTAAAATTGATTGTAAAGTATAAAGGATATAAGGTATAAGATTGTAATGTATAAATGATTTAAAAAATACTTTTCTATAGAAACGTATTTTTTACAGCCTATAGGCTCTCCCCAACAGAAAGGCGAGACAGATGATGATGACTCTTCCGTAGGCTCAGTGAAATTTATGCATAAAATTTATTAAATGTTCATTACATTTAATATATTTTATGCATAGATTTCACTTTATTATTAGAGCCAAGTTACGAAGCATAAAACTTTCATTATTTAATTAGCTTTTATGGTGTATGATTCAATCGCTTTTTCATACATTATTCTATAAAGGTGTAAGAAAGAAACTATGTATATCCATCGGACCGCGAACTATGAAGACAGACCAGTGAATAGAAACTTGATCTAGACATTCTGGATGCCATCAATATCTCTAGGACACTATACTGCATTTGAAATAAGATTAGACATTAAAATAAACCTTTTTTACAGTCCGTTCAACTGATTTTGACTTCTATTGCGTTAGTGGCATGACAAATGGCAGCTGCAGTAAACAGTTGGTATTGTAACCACTTTTTTGCTTTTAGTGCCATCCTTATGCCTACGGTGTAGAAGTTAAAATCGATTGAATGGACTGTAAAAAAGGTTTAATTAAATGTCTAATCTTATTTCAAATGGAGTTTAGTCTATTAGATCAATATTTGCAGTATCTGTCTGAGAATTTCCAATAGTTCTCCTAAGAATGCAATCTGTTGACTGAGCCTGCATTTTGCAAATTGGTGCCTTCATTCTTTGAGGCAAACGATTATGAGACGATCTTAGCAGCTTCACAGCTTTGATTGCATATATATTTATCTGTTTTAACGTTTTTAATCGAACACTATGCTCTAAAGTTTATCTAGCATCTTATCTATGCCAAAAAGATCTGTGATAAAGACTATCTAATCTTTGCCTTTTTTTTTTGGTTGGGAAATTATCAAATAACTTCTCCTGCTCTGGGCGGAGTGGGAGGGCGTGTCAGACTCTTACTGACTAAAACCCACCCGTGTTCCTTCGGTTGCCCTGTTGCGCCGGGGCCACGATCTTCCTTTCGGTTTCCTTCGCAACCCCGGCAGGCATCGGCCCTAGCGGACCCCGTCAATTCTGCTGACATCTCTTCACGACGAGACGGACAACATCTTGTGAATTTTGATGTCTTCAATTGTTTCAATTCAAGTATTCAAGTAAAATTTGTTTCTAGAGATCATATCAAACTGTTCGTACTAATAATATAAATAGGAAATGGTCAAATGGCCAAAGCCACAGGATTTCCACTCCGTCAAGTAAACACACAAACAGACAAAGTAACACACGAAGATAAATCTTATCTAATACCAACGTTAAGATTATCTGAAAGTGATGAGAAATAGGTCACTCGGTTAGATGACACAATGTTTGGTATATCTTTAGACTGTCGGTGTGACGATTATGCAATTATGTCACAGAATAGTACAGAAGTTCAGCTCCATACAGCGAGTGGAAACGCACGCACACATAGACACGCGTCACGTAAGTACATCGATTGCAAGCGTACTCGCTAGTAGCTATTCGTTTGAGATCGCCGCCACCGCGTCGTACATACGCGTCTGTGTGCATGCACCTGTTTTCGCTCGCCGTGTGGAGCCGTCCTTCTGTACTTCACTATTCTATTCTTTAGTCATGTCTTCGTAACTGTGTTTACATTGGACGATGTTAATTGATTCTACAGAAGTGTGGGATTAGGTGCTTGAATGGAGTTACGTCATTCGTTATGTAGTCGTCATTATTGCTCTAGAGATTGGTGATGTGTAGATGTACTCGAGTAATTGGACATGACATTTAATTATTAGCATTAAAGACTAGAATGGTGTTAGGTAAAGATGATTGCTACCTCACCTCACTGAGATAAAAATAACAAGATAAAATTGAATTTATAAAAGTTAGTAATTAATATGAGTTTAGAGATATGAATATGACTATAGTCTTATTTAGCTGAATAGTTCTAAGTGAAAAACAGTTTAAAATCTTTTCTATGACCATGACATCAATTGTATACCTCAGCATAGCACACGTACATAAGTAAACAAACCTATTCAAGATCAAACGTAATCCGTTTAACGTTATTGTGGAGTATAAGACCATTGCATACATCGCTAACGGTGTTTGATTTAGAACAATTGTGATTAGTGAAATCTTCATTACATCTGTTTTAATATTCAGCAAGACGAGTAGTACCGTTATCTGTCACAAAATCACTTTAAAATTCAAGTTCATCTACCGAAGGTCCATCCTCATGGTCATCAGTTGTTTTCTCTTCAAAAACAAAGCAATTCTTCATCTTTACAACTACATATTTACTAAGTTATACACAAGAAAACGATAATATTGTTATCGCAAAAATATCTTTATAGCTCCTATATTTATGTTCAGTCGACTCGCGTTTTTGTTGTGTTCGGAACACAGAAATGGTGAGTGCCATAAGTTTTGCCATCCAGACAAGTATCTTTTATTTACTTTAGGTACACGGTTTCATAAAGATAGTCTTTTAAATTAGAAGTAACAAAAAAAAGAAGAAGTAATTAAAGACATGCAAAAGCAACCATGTTTACTCAAACACAAATTTGAAGGTGATAATGATATTGATTTATTTATAGTATGTGTTTACTCTTCTCACTAATTCTTGGGTAGTAAGTGCCTTTCCCACAGTCGAAAACGAAGTATCAATGAAAGTCCTGTAGATTTCAATTAAAATTGTTACGTTTCCAGCCATTTGCTTTTTAATAAACTTCGCTGTCAAATGCAGTGTATCGGTTTAGTATCTAAGATCTTTTCACGATTGCTGCAGTTACTCTATATAACTTCTGAGATTTCTTTTAGATAACCTTATACGATAACATGATTATTGCATGAATTTGTAGATATTTTAGTGATGTCGTTATTTTCTTTGTTAGCATTATCTGGCTTATTGCCAGCTACTCTGTTAATTAAAATAATAATAAGATGCTTATTATTATTACCAAGTGTACCAGTTACTTCATAAACGACATAACATTTTTTTAGTTCATCGATAAGGAAATTCAGAGAAACCAGATCTTTGCCAAGATAAGTCTGTATGCCATTCACCTTGTTTACATTTTGGCTTATCGTCTCATACGAACAGTATCCTCCTTTCATAAGTGGCTTCATCCTTAGTCCTGAGAAGCATCTGATACCCAGCAGACATGGTATCAGTAGAACTCCCAAGGATTACCCTAACTGCGCAACAAACATTTTCATCACACGACAGTCATAAAATATAAATTATCCTATTGTACCACTCCACTATAGTCCGGCATAATACAGCCGACCTGCATTGTGGCGACATGGCCTTCCCAACTACTATTTTGCATGGCATACGACGTTGAATTCGCTACACCGAATGAACTCATTTCCTTTCACGGAGGTTTTTAAGCTTGTATGTTTTCTGTATTTCAGTTACGCAGGTTACGCTGAATCATTGCGATTTCCCTTGTGGCCATTTGCATTTGTAATTCCATTTTTGCTGTAACCTGAGTAACCTCGTAACTTTGTATGTATACTATCATCATCATTGTTTGTATATGAATACGTATTGTATAAGCAGGCGGCTTTGCTTCCGCTTGTAAAATTCAATACATGCGTGAAGAAATTGGTGTATTGGAACCTTCTTGATATTTCGATAGGTTGGTTAAAGTAATTTTTTTGTTTGTAGAGATGTCAAAATGTTTAACGGGTGCGGCGTTTTCTTCGCAATATCTTTCGTTTCAGAAATATAGGTCGAAATTGTTTGTTTTAGGACAGTGAATTGATAATAGTTACTGCACACACAGATAAACAATCACAATCTGTCATTTTGTCTATTCTTCCGTCGACAAAACCCGTTTCTACGGTGGTCATGCTACGCGTGCTGGTGATGTACTTATATTGTGACTTAAAAGCAACGACGAGGGTCTGAAGACGATCGATGGATAAGAAATCCAATATACCAGATATATCCCAAACGGATGAATACATTGACGAGAAGTGATGCAGCTGTTGAGGTACAAAATGGAGACGCTAAAGAAGACCTGCTATGTACTATCCCTGTATATGATCACAGAAAGCGGCTCTTGTCTCAGCCATGGTCATTAACATTGAGTGCGGTAAATCTTTTCTCTTCATTAGTCATGGGGATACTCGATGCTTTGACATTTACATGATGTGATCAATTGATTTCCAATCTTGACTTTCATTGACATGTTTATTCAATCAACTCAGCCTATCGCAACCCACTGCTGGATATGGATAATCCTCTTCCAAAGCCAGAGCACCTGGTTCTCCACCTTCTTCTTCATACAACCGATTTCTCTTTTCGAGGTCTTTGATACATCTTTCTGTGTAGTATCCAACGTTTCGCTTTCAGATTCGAGGTTTTCACTCAAGAGCTTGTCTACTCCAACAGTCATTGGTCTTTCAACAAACATGGCCGACCCTCTGCCACTTAGCTTGCTAACTTTGTAAACTATTTCAGTTAAACCAGTCCTTTCCCAATATATTTACTTAATGACTACAAAGAAATATGAATGATATATATCAAATAATAATATCCCAAAACCTGTTATGGACATTCCATTAGCCTTAGTTTTGTGACCTTTGCAAATTTACGTATATAGCTCATTTATTATTCTTGGGTGGAATTTCAATAACACAAAAAAAACTAGTTTCAGTTGTTAAAACTACCAATTTATAGGCCGATCGATTAACTGTGTCCCTGCGGTGCGGGAGGGGTGTGGTGTCGTAATGCGTGTTGCTTAGCTAGCTCAGTGATTCGCCAACTTGTGACAACTGTCACCCTTCCCGCACCGCGCAGCTACCTCAGGAATGGACTCAGTTAAGCTGGCGGCCTATAGTTGTAAGATATCTTCACTTGCTGACCAATCCATTAATGGATACTTAACATTTCTTCTATCAGTTTTTTCAAATGTCGAGATGATTTCAATCTGATCCCTGAATTCCGTAGCCTTTTTATCCAGACTAACATGGCAGGCATGTCAAACTAATTATTTCAACCATACATTAGATACGTTTTTTTTTTCACCTCTAACCGCCTTGCCTTAGTAAACATAATATACGACCGTGCATGCTGGCTGCGTTTTTGTCCTATAAAATGGATCAATGATGCTCAGAGGGGCAATTCCCGTATTTTTAAGTACGTATTCAAATCTCTTGTCTTAATCTGTCAAAAATCCCTCTAATTTCCCTACAAGTTTTTGACACTGATTGCCGTTGAGATGAGATTATGATTAGATTAACGTTTTTAATTACGGAAATCGGCCTTCAGGAATTATGACCGTTTTATTAGTATATTAAGTTAACACAAATATCCTGACAAATTCGAGTTGACTTCGAACGTCGCGTCGTCGTCGGAACAAAACTCGGTACGAAGCACTCGTGTGCGAGCTCGAGGATCGGGATATTTCGTGCGTTCTCGTTCATATTCGTGCAAAAACGCATCCAATGTGCGGTCGACCTAATCCTATATGTAGTTCTTGCGGTGAAAGCGATCAATAAACTCAGTAACACGATATTCTCCGGGTTTTCCTTTTAGTTAAGTAAACATTGCGTCACGAGACGCTCAGATGAGTATCGTTATAATTATAGTGTTGTGGAAATTCACTTACGAATATTATCGAGTGTTATTTTATCGATATTTACTTTAGGTGTTTCGTTGACAGTTTCCTTTCCACACACTTAGGGGAGGGAGGGGCTTGTGGCCAAATAATAACCGCACGGGTCGATCGATGGTTAAACGCTACGCTTGCCGATGTCAGTCCGTAGATGGGTGATCATTCATTACATATGAAGACCCCTCCGTGCCTCGAATAGCACGTTAAGCCATTGGTCCCGGCTGTCATCTGTAGATATTTGACAGTCGAAGCAAGAAAGTCTGACAACCAGTCTTACAAAGGGTATCTTGTTACAGTAGTAACAAGATACCCTTTGTAAGACTGGTAAGACTGGTTGGACCTCCACAACCTAGTTACTTACAGTAGTAAGTAACTAGGTTGTGGAGGTCAGATAGGCAGTCGCTCCATGTAAAATACTGATATTCAGGTGCATCCGGTTAGACTGACAGCAGACCTCAACATAGTTGGAAAAGGCTAGGCAGATGATGAGTTTCCACACACTTGTGTTTGCGGGGCAGTCCTTTCGGGAGGAGCCAAGCTGTCAAGTTAACGATCTCAGGGCCTAGATAAGTTGTCGAGGTCGCGAGAAAGTCCGAAAGGGATACCGGGGCCCCTGGCAACATGGCAACTGAAGGAACATGGGTGGGTTTTCGTCAGTAAGAGTCTGAGCCTTCCCGCTCCGCCCAGAGTGGGAGAAATTATTTGATAATATCCCACACAAAAAAAAAGGGCCTAAGTAAGTGGCAATCGCTTTCAAAGCGTTTTCTATTTTTACAACGACTGTCAACGGGATTGATGTCAATCCCGTTAAAATTATGTAAGTTTAACTATCCCATACATTTTCACTTTTCCATCACCTTTATCTCTAATAGATTTTTATTTTGTCTAAGTCCTCATGTCTTGTGTACCTTTTCGTAGTTTTACTTATAGATTGGATTGGCTTTTAGTAATGTTGAGGTTAACCGAAAATGGCTTTGAACGCTGATAAAACGAAAAATAAAAACAAAAATTTTATATCAGTTATCAATTTTTAAATAAACGTAGGGACATAAATTGTTTACTTAAAACGTTCGTTGTTACATTCGAATGTTATCTGAACACGATATAACCGTTTTCCGTTTCTAGCGGATATCATTAGTAGTTTTTTACATGCGCATGATCTCAAGAGTGCGATTACAATCATGAGAAAAACACAAATGTTCGTAATGATGATTAATTAAAACCCTAGATTCTCATAATTATAAGGTAAAATAATGTCCATTTATTATGAATATTCCCCTCCGACACGCGCGTAGCATGACAACCATAGAAAGGGGTTGTCCACGTGTTTTATCGATGGAAGAATAGAAAAAATGACAGATTGTGATTGTTTTTCTGTCATTTTGTCTATTCTTCCGTCGTCAAAACCCGTTTCTATTATGGTTATGCCGTAGGCTACTTCTCATAGAGCATTAGTCACCAGCTCAAGACGCGTGCTCACTGCGTGTACGTCAAACTGTTAGTCCAGGTTTCCTTAAAATTTCTAGTTAGTCTTGTCTCAGATTTCTTCAAAGCTTTGTCATGTTTGTTAGTCGAAAAGTGCTGGTTGTGTGCTCGATTTGAATATAAGTGATTTCGAGATGGCTTGAACGCTGGGTTCCTTCCAATTTTCTAGCTCAGCTCCCCTGAGCTTTTACGTTTACCTATGTGGCATTACTGGCCTTCCAAACTATGTATATATTAGTAAGGCAGGTTTGTTCTTGAACTCAGGACCTTAGATATAATTCATATGACTGATATTGTTCTCGTAAAAAAGTTTAATCTTTATACGATTCTTGATAACCACACACCACACAATTTAGTTTATGTTATGTTTAACTAAACGATAACCTTTATCTAGCTAGCGGATTTGAGTTATAACTGGGTAATAAAACTGACTAATTGGCTAGATATAAGTTATCTTCTTTTCTTGACCCTCTATCTTGTGCTTATCGACGAGTATATTTGTGTGTAACATACATCAATATTTACAATTTCAAAGATCGAATGTGGAAATTATGTCCTTCATTAAATAAACTAGCTATTTGAGGTTCACGATTATTGACAAATATGTGCCTGACTGGACAGTTCCATTTAGTCTGTGTGGTTCTTTCCATGAAGACCATGTAGATTGGTGTCTGAAATTGTCTATAATGGTCGTTTCTTCTCAAAGTAGTCAGATAGGAAACGCCGACCTCATGACTGGAGTTTTTAAGATATGATTGACGTGTAAAAGTGTTTCTACAAACCTGCTTACAGAAATAAAATCATTTATCATAGTTGTGTCCACAAATTCGCTAGCTTAGACTAATATGAATTAAAACCTAACAAGAGAGCAAATATTTGAATTTAATGAAGAATCATATGTAACAAACGAACAAACAGAAACTTTGCGTTTAAAAGGGAGAATAATAAGTATAAAAGATGATATAGCCAGAAAGGGGGTGAACGCTGAGATGATGGCTGACGTATGGAATAAAAAAAGTGCAAACTGCGACGTCGTCCCAAATAAATTAGGGCTAAGTACAGGATGACGACGATGAAGTATAAAGTCTTCGACATTAATTGATTTTTATGCAAAATTCGTTAGTTAATTGGACCCACTGACACAATTCAACATAATAACTATCATAATAAAAATAGCTCCTTCTAATTGCCACGTAGCTTTCAAAACGCCAACCGCGGCTACTGCTAAATAGAGTTATTACACCTTTCAAAGTTCCGTGAGCATTAAGTGCCTAGGCTTCGCATGTGCCTTTAATTAATTACTTTTTTACTGCTGACGTCATCCGTTACGTCACGCCACGGTTATGGCTTTGATAAAACAGTTTTTTCACCCAAAGTAATGGTAACAATATCGCTGTTTGCAATATAGGGTCATATTTATGCATACAATGAAAGAAAAGTTGATTAAATGGGCGAACATTTGTATGTTTATTAAATAGCTGAGTTTGTTGGTAGACGGAGTTTCTGTTAATTACAATGCGGGCGAGGACGGGAATACAGGATCGCCACAAAACTGCTAAAAGTTGGCGGGGCTTCGGGTTTAACGAGCTTTTCGTTTTAAAAGTCTAGTGGTTGACGCCAGATGGGGGATGGGGAGAATAGAGAACAACATGGCAGTTAAAGTTAGACTAGCAAAAATCTGGACGAAAAAACGTAAATCCAGTGATTGTGGCATCTTCACAGACGCCTGTTTAGTCGCCCAGCACACTTAGCATGACCAAAATATAAACGGGTTTTGTCGACGGAAGAATAGACAAAATGACAGATTGTCATTGTTATTCTGTAATTTTGACAAAACCCGTAGAAAAACCGTTTCTATGGTTGTCATGCTACGCGTGCAAAAGTAATATTTTCCGTATATTTTAGGCAGCGCATTCACGATCAAATATTAATGACTTAAAACCATTAGTAAATCATTGCAATGTAACTCTTATCTCATTCTAATTTATGCCTTATCTTAACAAGATAATAGTTACATTGTCATGACTTACTAATTGTTTTACGTCAATCGTGAATGTCCTACCTTAACTTGCTACAAATGCTACACTGGGGCGTATATACACGCGCGAAGTTTTACCGCTCAGCTTTGTTGCGTAAAGTTTCTATGGTTTTCTATAAGTACCTACTGCAAATAACTATAACGTTTCACGGCTCACTGTTGGGCGTTTCCAAGAGTTCAAATCACTCGGTTATGACCGATGTTGCTACAAATTATATAGTTTTTTTTTTATAGAAAAACTGCCTTTCCGAACAGAAACTGAACAGAACACGGCAGCTGCTGAGTAGGTTCTAAGGAAAATTCTGTTGGCTGCTCGTGTCAAAAAACAAAGAAAAAGTAGCGAATGACCGTTGAGAAGCAGCCCCAAATAAACTGATGATGAAAAAGGTTTAGGTAAAGTACAGTCCGTCTGTCGAGAGAATGCGTTTCTGACACCTGTCAATTAGACAATTTCTAGTAGTAATAAGGATCAATTTGGCAAAAACATATTCGTTAATATGAAACTGATGGTTGTCAAGAACGCGTTCTCTCAGCGGCCGAACTGTAGTAGATATGGTCGGAAGAAGAGATGGCACATTCATATACTTTTCCTTCAAGTGAAAATTAGATGTGATTTATTTATGAATTTAATCAAATAAAATAAAAACGCGCATTAAATGTTAGATTTTATAGTTCAAATAAACTACTTCGCTTAAAGGAAATTGTCCACAGCAGCACAACATAAAGTACTAATGTAGTTTCAGCATAATTTACAAATCTATCAATAGGTGCTTCCTTAAACTATTCATTACTTTAACCTAAATGATAATAATAATGATCTTACACATGATGACATGACCATGAAACTCATGGTATCTTACATCTACTTATAGACGTTGCCATCTGTATCGCATGTTTTAGTTACTGCTACAGATACTCATATGCAAATGCAAATACAGCGATTTACTGAACAAAAACTTAATGATCATTATGTAATCAAATTACTAATTAGCAATTACAATGATCATTGTAATAACTGTAACAGCGCAATGTCATTCGATAAAAAGAAACTGTTTTATCGACTGGGAAAGTTAATTCAAGATGGCCGTCTCAGTTTCGCGCGCTTTTCCCGCAACCCGGTTTTTCTGGCTCCTAAGCTGTTATATGTAGTAATGGGAAAATGTTTTTTTTATGATCGTATTGTTTTTAAATCGATATTGGATCATTTAAAGTGTCCATTCTGTCTTTCAAAGTCACACAGGAGTGATAAATTACTACGTTTTTCTCTTTTCATTTGGTAGCACTTAAGTTTCTAAACTGTCAATGCTTAGATCCCCATTCGTTGGAAACGTATCCATGTCTGATTTCACTGAACTCTCCGTTATTGTTCTCCGAGAAACAATTTTCCGTGGAAGAGTTTTCATTAAATGAAATAGCGTCTCCATGACTCAAGACTGCAATCAGACTAATCGTCATTTTGCCCTTAATTACTAGAAAGAACTCGATTTAGAAATACTTCCCGTCGTGAAGTCAATTATCCTAATATCCGTCCTTGTTTAGACTACAAACGAACTCGTAAATCCAACAAATCACAATGTTTTGGAAACGCTAGTAAACTGCTCGTAGTATTTTAAGCAATCGACAGACGTCAGTTCATTCGTCGCGATTATTTCAGTCAATCATATCAACTTCTTCGTTACTGTCCGCTATATTATCTGCACATCTTTTATCGCTTTCTATTTGATGTTAAACATAGTTATATACGTAACGTAAAGCGAGGGGACGACCACCTTCTATTTTCGGTATCACATTTTCAGTTTCAGTTGATCCCGCGTACGGCGCGCCGGTCGCCATTCTCGGCGTAACATAACATTAAACGCGCATTATTACCGTTTCTGCTTGCTTATTGGTCAGTTTTATATTCCAAGTTTGAAAAATGACGGTTGATTCTACTCCTAGGTCGGTTTCTGGGATCAATATTAAAGTGAGTTCCATTTTTGTCTCTGTTTAAGAATTTGCGAACATCGTTGTTCGAGATATATTTTAAGTACTGCTTCACTGTCTCAGTGTGATATTCATAGGACGTCAAGTAAGTCTGACTAAAATTCGCAATGAACTTCCTTTTGTATGACAGTGCATATTATGCCGTTATTTCTCCATGCACATGCGTGGCTTAAAATTTCTTGGTGTTTTCATTTTCCTTTGTTTAGAATTGACTAACTTTAGAATCTTGTTGCTGAAGATACTAAGGATCTTTTTATGTCTCGTCTCGCCTGTATGCTGGGTACTTCGCATTTTCTTTATTTAATTTCTTACTTTTGTAGGTATAACCTTCAGTAAATACTTAGAACGAGATACAGAATACACATTGTGAGGTCTTTAACACGGATTAGTAATATTTGAACAAGATAACATATATGTAGGTCTATTAGTACATAGTTACAGTTATTATACCAATATAAGATTTTCTTTAATTGTTTTATCATATAAATAATCTAGCGATGCAAAAAATATAGGTTCCACGTAGCTGTAAGGGTTTCAACCCTCCTAGACTTTTCTAATCATGGGCTATTGTAGATCGTCCCTTTGTATGGAAGCTCTATAGAGCTTTGAATAGGGGATGAGCTGTCATCCTGTCATTTGAGACGTAACATGGATTTATGACACTAATAGTAACATTCTTACGGTTCATATCTGTATGAATAAGTAATGATCGGTTTGAAGATGATATAGTATAGTCAGACATAGAGAGCTACGAAATGAAACAGGCGACTATTGTTCCCATCAATATTGATGAATTGATTTACGAGTTCAGGATATAATGAAATGCTGCGAACTCCATACAGAAGTATTATTGTATGTTAACGTTTAATGCTTCTTTTCAGAGCTCGCAAAACCGCCTGCTGATCAAAAATGGCCGCATCGTGAACGATGACGGTATTGAAGACTTGGACGTCTACATTGAAGATGGCATCATCAAGTAAGTACTTGCCATCTTTGTCTGAAAGGGTTTTAATGTTATGGAATGAATGAATGAATATTTATTTATTTGTTAAACACAGGTATATACATTTGATCTTCATTAAAAATTCAGTTGACTCTCTATGTTTTGCCAGTGGCGTACAAAGTTATTTTTCCAATCAGGTCTTGGATATTGGCTTTCATGCCCTAAGGATATCTAATCGTGGACGTTAATAAGCAAAAATATCTGCATTTTATCCCGAAATTTACAATAGATGTAACTAGCAAAGTTTCTTGGCATCTTTACCTAGCAATCCTGTCTACTGCATACTTTATTACAATATTACATTACTTGGCTTGTTACACACTCTTCATTGCCAAAACGTAGATATTCCTAAATGATTTCATCGTTTTCTCATCAAATGATAAACAATGAATGAGCATCCGCTTTGCCTTCAAAACAAATTAGACGGACATAATCTAAATACATTATGAGTTTGAACATGTTAGACCTGTTAAAATTTACAGGTTGCATGCCTAGCTTACGCACATCATTGGGTAACCTATTTACCAATTTAGCTCTTCTATCTTCTACGGGAACTTACTCTGCTATGAAACTCAATTATTAACAAAGTTTGAAAGCGAAGAAAGATTTGTTAAATCCTGGTTCTTTTTGACATTTGACTTAAACCTGAAGTAACAATAGCGCTTCGTCTCTCTTTTAAACAGTATTATTACAAACTTGTTTGTCTGTGTGTCCGCTTAGTACTACAAAACTTGTTGATTGATTTCGATGCAATTTTAAACATTAAGAGAAGAGAATATATCAAGAAACGTATACTAATCATAAAACATTTCATATTTCATAAAATTTATTAACGGCTCCTGTGCTAAGCCAAGGAGGATCGCTGGACTTAAAATAAATCTATCTTATAACTTTTGAATCGAATCCGAGTGCCAAACGGGATTACTTGAGTTTCTCGTTCCCCCAAGACGGTGCGTATTGATTTAGCGGGCTGTCCCATCTTGGCAGACGGCGACGGATGTACTTATGTATACGTATTGCGATGGCCGTCTACACAGGATAGAAGCGGTAACTATCAACAAGCGGCTGCTTTGACAATATTGATATTATTGAAAATCTATGATTTCAAAAGAAAGCTATTAAAATAATTAATAATATTTTAAAATGTTTTTATATTTTTTTATTCTAATATTTAAAAATATAATTTATATGTAAATAATAAAATAAAGGAAATAATAATATTTCTTAAACGATTTTTTATTTAGTAAGTATGATAATTAATAAAAATAATAAATATTTATTCAGTATTAAAATTGGTGGAATAATTTACTAAGGTAGAAAAAAAAATGTGGGGTGTTAAATAGGTTAGAAATCTGAAACAGATTAGGAAGTCTAGGGCTAGACAATGATTTAATTTTTTTATGGGGAACATTTTTTAGACAAGATTGCCAGGCCAAAAGAGAAAGTATGAGGAATTTAGACAAGTGGCCAATATAATTAAGAACGATGAGTCTGAAATCTATAATAACGAAATAAACATCTATTCCCAACAGCGGTTCAACCCTGAATGTAATGTACTTACCTCTAAACAACATTGATGGGGCGGAACTGCGGACGAGGTCGACCTTTTTTCCGGGCGACACTGCAGATTGCCCTTTACGGCTTGACGGGTTGGCTTTTTCTGCTTTATCGAACGATGTTGTATTATTAGATTCAGTTGTATTATCTCTTTCAAAAGAATCTGATGAAAATGTAACAAACCCCTGTTCAGGTAAAATTCTTACACAACCACTCACTAAAGGGATATAAACACATTCCTTTGTATTTAGAAGATTTCAACATTTTTCTGACCAATTTTTCCAACAATTCAGTATTGTTTGAAAAACATGATTATATGTACTTAATTGAAAAAATATTAACGAAAATTGAGGTTATAAAATAACCCCAATTGTCAAATCTAACACAAATTTAAGATGACTTTATATTAGAATTTCAGGTAAGTATTGAAGTAATTTAATCGAAGCATTCAATTTGTAAGTGGCCCTACAAATTGGCATCTACAAGGACGTTTTCTGGTTCATTTGTTCAGATTTCATCAGATACTTTTCGAACAGACCATATTTATATAATAGTAGAATTATCCATAATAACTTTAGCATCGAAAATCTAGGATTGATTAGATTTAGGTTCAGATTTAGAAGCCTTAGGGCGTTCCTGAAACACTTATAGGTCTTTATCGCCAGCTGCAAAAATATCATTAGCTAACATTCTTACATCAGCTCCCGGTAAATAGACCTCAAAATCACGGTCGATAAAAACTTCTTTAATGGCAATTACTCATGCAAATGCTGAACGAAACATGCGACGTGTTAAAGTAAAAGTGGCGTAAGTAATCACGATCAGATAATTTTTCACTTTCGTTACTATATATCGGCATCGAACTTGTTTACGTTACACGCAAGCGTGTTGTTCTGTGTCGATCAAAAGTTTATTAGATTCTTGAAATGGGGTTTATTTATTGTTTTAGTGTGGTTGTGTAATATGGTGTGTTAAAGATTGCAGGTTCCGCGGATGTTGTTATTTGAAGAACTCTTTTGTCTTTGGTCTTCGAATCTGGAACGGAAGTAAACGTCTGTTTATTGCTTCCACCTTTGGCTTTTACAACTTCTGCTTCTTCATCGTGTCGACGATTCTATAGATTACTTACATTAGCTTCGACTAGAACTCAGCCACATTCGCATATGAGTCTTTCATAGTGCAGGTCCGATTCTCAATGACAATGTGGCTCATCGCACCATACGCTACCCCTACGGTACCCCTATACGCTAATTTAGATGGTGATTATTGTACACTTGTGTATGGCGTGTATACATAATTGCAGATGAAAATGCTTCCTGACTCGGACATTGAGGATAATTACGAAGCTGCCATGGTGCTCTCTGTTATACATTTTTCTCAAAAATTCAATTGTCTTCCAGACATAATAGACTTAAAGAAGCTGATTGTGATTACGAGCATTTCAAAATTAGGGCGCCAGATCGTAATTCTTGGAATGTCTTGCTCCATTTTAACTAAAAGAGTTTGTTGGTAAAGTGGTTGAACCGTAGAACGAAATAAAAAAAAAACTATTAATACTTCATGCCCGGGGTGCGATGCCAAATGCGATACAGGTCGTTAACACGATCAAGAATCCGGAGAAGCCTTGAACGTACTATGACAGCGATACACGGTCAAGGGCATAGGCTCGATAAAGATAATTATCCTTTTTATTATTCACGATAACCTCATTTTATATCGGTTAGAGTTTATAAATAGATTCTATGAACTTTGTAGTGATTTGGACTTGAATATAAATAGGATCATTAGCAGGTATTTTTGAAAATATGATTAGGGAAGGTGTTTAATTGTTTTTATTCATATTACTGGTTGGTGATGGTAGCAGCCCGTTCTTTTCCTGCTGTAGAGCAGATACTCCTTTGTTATACCTAAACATGGTTTCTTCACGATGCTTGCTTTCACTGAAGGCTGTCTTAGGTCTTAGATTAACGTTACCTATATAAAAACTTCTTCTGTTTAAGGTACGACCGTGGTTCTCTTTCGTTAGGCTTCAATGTATTGATCTGTCTTCTTTAGTCATCTCTACAATAAAATGTATTGCTTGGCAATTTAAATGGGTTATATCTTAATACAACCCCATATTTCTGTCATCAGAGCTATCAAATGCAGGGGATGAAGGAAGGATAACATTGCAGAAAGCTGGGGCAACATTTGAGATTGATGTATGTACACTATCCCCTTGCACTTTATTTTCAAAGAGGGTCAAATAAGGGGTATCCTCGGAAATTATCTTATCTACAAATATCCACTTCAAGCCACTTCATAAGATATTTGCACTCACTCACGATACCGCGATCGTACGTGCATCGACTGTTATGGTCGTTACGCGCGAGCGCAGCTCCTAAGCGATGGGATGATAACCTGTCATTACGCCAATGTTTTTATCTTGTACTGGTTATTTATTTACACTCTGTGATTGCACGCACAGGCTCAAAGGGAACCGCTTTGAGAATAGCCCACCCTGAGGTTTCCCAGCGTGCGTGTGAGTGGTATTCGATCGACATACACAGTCGACTTTTATTACGAATACGAAATTATTTACGGACTTATGTATGGCCCATCAATATCCTTCCAAGGTGCTTTGTTGTTTGCCGTCTCCAAGATTTGTTGGTTTATGGCGGTTTTTACATATAATTTTAATACATTTTTTTTATGGGATACCTACCGTTTAATAAGAATTATCAGTATCTTGTAGCTGTGACGCGTCCACTGCCCGTCAAATGCCTCTCCCAAAAATCGCCACAATGACTGGTCCTGCGCTTTATAACGGATTCCCTCGACCTCTAGGTCTTTATTCCAATGTTTTCTAACCACGCTGCCTCTTCCTTCCTTCTAAAAAGAATATCCATATTCAAAACTGACCTTCAGGATTGAAAGTGACCGTGGGAAGTGACTTAGTGTTTCTGTCAATTCTGGTAAGAGAAATTTCCTCTTTTTCCAATAAATATTAAAAATGCCACAAAAAACTAGGCATACGTGGGTAGTCCACAACTTCACACATCGCATAATACTAGCCACAGTTGCCGGAGTTGCCACCCACATCATAAGCTATAGTTGACGTTCCAACCGGGTCACCGACAGTTATACAGCTTGCCACTTACACATTAGTTATGGTTAAACAATGCATTTCCTCGACACATGCGCAGCGGGAAGCAGACCACTTATAAGCAGGGTTCCTGTATGAACAGAAACAGGCATAAGAAAATAATTTCTTAGAATTCCTGTCGTAAAGACCAATAGGAAAGGTTGAAGCCATGGAAATAAAACAACATGTATTTTCCTGGCAAAGAATCGATCCATTTCCACTTATCCTCATAGAATTTCGTACACGGAAAATGTGTCTAAAGGCTGCTATTTTGGCAGTAATATCCTCTTGCTCATACAACACACTGCGATCGGATTAGACTTATCCATCCGTCTTGCTAGTCGTTATACACAAAAAAGTTAGATCTAACAAGACTATAACCACCATAATTATCAACCCAAATGCCTGATAATTCTGGTCGTTATAGTCCGGAATTATTAGGCATTTGGGTTATTTACATAAATACTTATGATTATTGTAGCGACATCTACAACGCCACATGCGAACTACGCATCATAGACAAAACTCTGCTCGTAACACATCCTGCATCGCGCAAGCAGAGTTTACCGCGCGATCAGCATATATATAACTTTCCGACATCATTCGTTGGGCGTTGCCCTCCAGACATGACACCCGTCAGAGGATCCTTCCTTTTCTATAGAGGAGGACAGAACTTTACACACTGTTCCTCATACCTCTATAGTATAATAATAACACTCAGATTTACAAGAAGAGAGGGGCTTATGGCTAAGTAATAATAACAGCCACACGGGTCGATCGATCAGGTTAAGCTACGCTTGCCGCGGTTGTCCGTGGATGGGTGACCATCTTCACATACCAAGAGCCTTCACACACAGTCGTTACGGGTCGTCAGAAGCCCGAAAGTCTGACAATCAGTTACCAAGGAGTATCGTATTACCCAGTGGGTTGTGGAGGTTAAAGGCAGTCGCTCCATGTAAATTACTGGTATTCAGCATCTGGTTAGACTGGAAGCCGACCCCAACATAGTTGGAAAGAGGCTAGTTAGATGATGGACAGATCTACAGAAAAATCTTTGCTTATGTCAGTGCCTTGTTTGCGAAGGAATCTATCATTCAGATATATAATACCAAAGGCCCTAGTGTTCGTGTAGAAACAGTCTCCTGACTAATAGCTAGTTACAAGATCAAAGGGGACCTACTTTTTAAATTAAACTAGTTCTTAGTTCTTAAACACTTGAGCACGGTTCTTTGTGGGTTAAGTGGTATTAGCACGAGCTCTATCGAAGTCACTGAGATCATCTGTATAGTGCAGAAAATGAAGGTTTGGCCTAGATTCTGTGTGCAGTAATCCCTAAGCTTTACAAGGCTACAAAAGACAGTTCTGCAAATAAGATATGATCAATGTAGGACAGTCCATATGCAGGAATCCTTGCTTAAAATCGGAATAGTATTCAAACTAAGTATAGCTAAATAAGGACAGGTCAGCAAAAGTCAAAGTCAAATCATTTATTTTAAATAGGCCCATGTATGGCACTGTTGAACGTCAAAATTTACAAAATAATATCATTCATTCTAGTCGCCCCTTTCAAAATGTAGTTTTCGTATGGAGAAGAATGGGCAAGAAACTCCACCGTTACTCTTTTAAAATGTTTTACAATGGTTTGTATAAGTGCGTACATTAGTTAAATAATTATATGTGAAGACGACGCACCTAGAATAAAATTACTATACCAATAGGTAAAAGGAATAAAAAATGAAGCAACGACAGATAATTTAATTATGTGATAGATACATGGTGCTCATATATTTACAAACATTGTAAAAGTAGACGTTTTTCCTATTTTTTTTTTTAATTAATAAGTCAGTGTGTGAGGAAGTAATCACAGAATGTAAAATCAATGTCATATAAACCAAAATTATAAATAAGATATACAGCACGGACGGGACAGCACTCGTGCGAAAACTCTTATGCATCAAACTCAAAAACAATAATGAGAACGATGCCTATCTAGTCCACCTAATAAAAACAAGAAATATATTTTTTTACAATAAATGCAACAGATAATAAACCAGTAATTACATAAATGGTCGTGTGATGTTTTTGTGCGTTAGAAAATGCACGTATTGTCTGTCATTGCATTCGCGATATTCTCACTGACGGCAAATTGCATACAATAGTGTTGGGTCAAACACCTGAGCGCTCCAATTAGTAAGGTTACTGAGGTATTTATGCCAGCCAGTGCAAAGCCGCTCTGCATTGAAAGCGAGTTTTGAGGGGCCGTTATTTTGTATTGTTCTCTTTTCAATTTGATTGTTTTGTTATGATTCTGTTTTTAAATGATTTTTTAAATTCACGTCGGTCGTTGGATCGAATTTAACATTTGGGTTTTTAATTTTGTGTTTAAATTATTGTCTTTTCAAATTGTTGTATTTTTGTTTGACATTTTTATCATAATGTCATTATCTAGTGTTGGAATTTGATCATTTATTATTAGTCGATGTTTTTCCCTTTTTTGTAATAGTATTGTTAACTTGTTTGTTTTATTAAATGCAGAAATATATTCATGGGCGTAACCGCACGGGAAGTCAACGTCCTTCCAGATGTGTAAAGCAATAGATGAAGCGGTAGATAAATAACGATAAAGATTACATAATGAATAGCTCATTATGACTATTGAAGCGGCAAATTGGGCTAATTCTGTTTGTTAGTCTCGCTTAGATGAGCAGCTAGTAAATACTCTCTCACACATAGGTACATCCCACGTACTTTCCATTTTTACCAAGAACCACAATGGCCTACATTCTCAAACCCGCTTGCTCGTAAAATTATAAATAACCGATTTCCTCAATAACGTATAATCGTAGTACTTTGATCGTTTTTCGGAGCATGTCAATCTCGCCGCGAAGCTTTCGTGACCAAACGTTGCGTGACATTTGGTACTTATTAATATTACGTCAATTTGAGAAAATATGCGCACGCACCGAGTGATGGGCATGGCATAGATGGCAGTAGACTTTCCGTGGAAGAAACTTGAAGTTTAACCTCGAGATTGGAACCCGATAAGCTTAAGTTAAATGTAGTGATTTTCGAGTGACATGGCATTTACTTGAAGCTATTTTAATGGATTTTCAATACAATAATTGGCCATAACTTGAGCGGTTTATTTATTGTGGATTGTTTCACTTATATTGCAAATCGTTTAATTAGCCAGACAGAGTATTACCTAAAAGGCTGCTATATGATTGTTGAAAACTGCATTAGACTGATCGTAAATATTTTCTTCGATAAATAAATCTATTTGCAAATCATCGATAAAATTGTAACCTGAATTCGTTGTATCGTCCCATCACTAGTCGACGGTAACCCATTTCTTTATTGAGACGAGGAATATTATTCGCATTCATTTGTGTCACGTTTCTACTGATTTATATTATTCGGATTACCTACTGAATACAGGATAATCGAATCGAGTCTTTCAAAAAGTTTAGGTTTTTATATGATTTTATACTACTTATTACAAGAGCAAGCTTATTACAAAGCAATCGGTATCATTAAACATTAATTATGTTTAACGATACCGATTGCTTTGCAAATGCCGAAAGTAATCATTGTATCTATAGGTAATAGTGTTATGATTACTTTAACAATAATGATAAGCACTGATATTAAGTTATTTTACTTAGTTTTTGTTTGATTTTAAGTACCTTCAATAAAAATAATGGTTTTGCTATCAATTATTAATAGTCATATTATTAAGATTAAATTGCGGTACTGATTGAGCCCTCGAGTTTAAAGCGTGTATATTAAAACCAGCTATTATTTATAACTTCAAGTATATTATTTACAATAGCTTGTCAATTCATTAAGCGGTTAGACTACTCGTAGTTTAGTTGATAAATTTAAGCTGAGCACGTAAATAGGTAATTTAATAGAAAATAGTTTTTTTTTGTGGCTAAGTAATAACAGCCGCACGTTGATCCACCAGGTTAAGCTACGCTTGCCGGGGTTGGTCCGTGGATGGGCGACCATCTTTAAATACCGAGACTCCTCCATGCCTCGTTAAGCCGTTGGTCCCGGCTAGCATTTGGAGATCTTGGGCGACGACGGAGTGGTAGTCAGCGGGAAAAGTTTTTAATAATAACGTAATACAAATGAATTTGTAACGTTATTATAAGCGGATATAAGCATAATGTTACTGATACCTATAACGTTACTTAAAATTTTGTTCTACAAACATTACATTTTATAAGGTTTTTTTTTTTGGTAACGTTATTGATATTTTTAGGTTTTAGTATCGTTACAAACTTTGGAGCATTATAAGATAACATTTAGTGTAACGGAACGAAATTAATTTCCTTTTCAAGTCCCTGCTAGATATTATCGCGCTGCAAAAGAACTAAAACAAAAAAGTCAACTTTTTTATGCTGGTGTGCGTGACAGCTACGTCTTACACTCGAGCTACGTCATTGTGCTTTTCTTGTGTGCGTGCACTTAGCGGCCAACGGTTGGACGCAATTTTTTCGACGAGTTCTCAGCTTTAACTGTCTATATAGACATATTTATGTTTGGTGCGAGTCTATTGCCATCAACACTTAATGCCCAAATACCCTTTGACGTGGAGATTGTACGCAGGACCTTTTTTTACCTATTGTGGTATAGTAATTTTATTCTAGGTGCATCGTCTTCATATATTAGTTAACTAACGTACCTATACAAAATATTGTAAAACATTTAAAAAGAGTAACGATGGAGTTTTTTGCCCATTCTTCTCCATACGAAAACTACATTTTGGAAGGGGCGACTAGAATCAATTCAATTTTTTTGTAAGCCATATAAGGGCGTATTTTAAATAAATTATTTGACTTTCACTCATCCTCAGCAGTTCACAGGTATGACAGTAATCAAATAAAAGGAGTAAAACTGGTTTGCGTACAAAACGATATCATTGTATCATTAAAACCGTATAAAGTATTGAGTAGGGTAGCGAGTCCATTTAGTTTTATTATGTCATTAGCTTCAATCACAGGGATTACCTCGGTTGCGCTAACGCATCATTCGCGCGGATTATCACAGACATTCACAGAGCTTAGGAACTGGTTTTTATAATGCTCATTTGTAGTCTTCTCTGTCTGAGAAGGGGATTTTAGCCTGCAGTGCGACAGTACAATAATAGACTGATATTTCCAGTCTTCAATGTGTTCTTCAGCTTCCATCTTTCTCCACAGAAATGCTAGTATGTTTTACCCGACTATGGTTACTGTTCCCTCATAACTTCTAAAATCCTCTTCATAATTTGACAAATGAGGTATCGTCGGAAGCGTCCAGATCGTCCGCTGGTTATAGGCTATCTGACGTCACATTAAATTTAACATGGCGCCCTCTAGAGAACAAAAAGTCATGAAAAATATTTTATTTTATTTTAAATAGCGTGTTTTTATCATATGTTGGTTTTATTTTAATATAGGGCTTAATTAGCACAAATTGGTTTCTTTGGCAATTTATTCGTTTGGCATAAATCGAACAGATTACGTGTGACTCCGGATTTTTAATTTTTAACAAAGAAGATGAAGAGAGTTCCGAGAAACAGATAAGTGTATGTAAAATGAGGGCCAGGCTGGGACACAAGGATTACCTCCAAGCTTAAAATCTTAGAAACCGTAGATAAAACAGTGCATAGCAAAAACATAAAAGGGCACTTTCTAGGAAGGTTTCACATTTCTGCATAATAACATAAACCTTAACGATACGGAGAATATACGCAGAACATTTATGTTCCGTGGCAGAATATAATAATTCCATTAAAACAGGAAATGCATTGGCATGAAATAAACGCAAATAATATGTGGGCGAACTAAACCCATTAAAAATCAAAGGCGATTCCGTAATGGGGCATTTACACGAAGAGAGTTTCTTGCCTCGAATACCTTCCTCGATTTTATCGTAGGGAGATAAAATTGATGACTCGTGTAAACCGTACCTACGATACTTGCAAGTCGAATGAAATGTGAAAAACGCCTTGCCCTTCAAAATTGATAGCGTCTGGGTAAATATCATAATATCACGCCTTTATTCCCCGAAGAGGTAGGTAAATGAGGTGTCATTATCATCATATTCCGGCCATTCTCCCCAGTCAACCGTCAACCGTATAGTACACCCATATTTTGTCTGTTATTTTAAGTCCCGTAACATAGAGGGCGAGCCTATTGCCATTAACCGGGGCCACCGGGTCCGGGCACAAATTCAAACTCCGGGCTACTGGTGAAAAATTCCTGCGGAAGAAACCCAATAACACTGCACGACCAGAAAATCGAACCCATGTCGTGTAAATAATGTCGTGGCTGATGCCTGCCGGGGTTGCGAAGAAAACCGAAAGGGAGATCGTGGCCCCCCGGCAACAAGGCACCTGAAGGAACACGGGTTGGTTTTAGTCAGTAAGAGTCTGACATACCCTCTCGCTCCACCCAAAGCGGGAGAAGTTATTTGATAATTCTCCACCCAAAAAAAAAAGGTAGTGTATATAAAATTTATTGGAAGTAAGTGATGACGGGCGAGTCTCGTTACTCGTTGACGAATCTTCTCTGGACATTCTCACCTCGCAACGGACAAGAAAATCTCCTCGTATAAACGAGCCTTAATACAGTCATGGTAGCCGTGTGTCATACATTTATTTATAGCTTGTTTACGTTGCATTTACATTTGTTTGTTTTGTAATGGGCATTGATTGATTCAGATTACGTCTAACGGGAGTAATCTGTCTGCTTCTTTCTCGGTAAACAAGACATAGAAATGTAAAAATGGCGTACACCCGGTTTCACTGAAGGCCCGCGCACACAAGCGCGACGCGACACCGTTAGAACGATTTCCGAGAAGTTTTTATACAAATTTTTTCACCAAACTCGTGTTGCGGGAGCCTTAATGTCAAATTTTACGTTAGCTGTTGGAAATAACAACGGCCATGAGATGAGATTTGTCAACAGATAATCGTCGTACGGCGCATCCTAACCTAACAATGAATGTTATATTTGTCAACATATGTCCTTTGTACTCACTCACATTCTCGCGATTAATGATTATTATTCTTATTCCTTGTCGATCAGCCCTGGTGCCACCTGACCGACAAATATTTTTATCAGGGCATGACTACAGTGTGTGAAAAAGGGAGAGGGAAACCTTTGCCCAGCTATGGGTAGCCGCAGACTAAAATATAAATAGATAAAAGGGCTAAGAGTGTTACCCAATAACTGGATTGTGGATGTCAGACAGGCAGACCCTTCATGTAAAATACTCCGATGCCGATCCCAATATAATTGGGAAAAGATTAAGCCGAAAGACGTCCACTGCTGGACATAGGCCTCCCCCAAGCACCGCCACTTCGACCGATTCTGTACTTCCCGCATCCAACGGATTCTTGCGGTCTTCACGAGGTCATCGGTCCATCTTGTGGTAGGCCTTCCAACGCTACCTCTTCCGGTAAGCGGGCGCCATTCCAGAATCTTTTGGCCCCATCGACCATCGGTTCTGCGAGCAATGTGTCTGCCCATTGCCACTTAAGTTTGGCAATTCTTCGGGCTATGTCGGTTACCCTGGTTCTGCTGCGATGATGATGATAAATGAACTGTTCTCATATGGTTCATGAGAGATACGTCGAATGGTTCTGAGACCTCATTTACATTGGTATTCTAATCAAAAGTACACACAGTTCACACCTCGTGTATCGAGAAAGTTTCAATTCTTGGAAAAATGAAGACAAAAATACTGGCACCTAATTTTAGCTTGAGGTCAATAGCCTCTGATTTGGCTGGTGCTGGCAAAAAATTGGCAATGGCAGTTGCACATTCTGTAAATTTGTGAATTGTAGGTGCCAAGTTTTAGTGATTCATAGTGCTAAACCCCCAAAGATTTAATGTTTACACCTGCATTGGTCCTGCAGAATGTATACTACAGAATACAGTATTTTTTGGTGCAATCTTCAAGTAAATACACATATATTGACACATCCTGTAAACTGACAATATTTGGTGGTTTTGGTTTGCAGCATTTTTAGGGTACCGTACCACAAAAGGAAAAACGGATCCCTTATAGGATCACTCGTGTGTCTGTCTGTCCGTCTGTCACAGCCAATTTGCTCACATATGAATTACTGTGACCCAAACAGGGACGTGTAACGAAAATAAATTAATTTTGAATATGAGTGTCACTTTAACAAGAAAGTAAAAAAAAAGTTTTGCGAAATGACATATCAAATGAAAGAACTTATTGCGAGGATCTCAAATATATTTTTTTCAATAATTTTAAAATGAATACATTCAAAGATATTTAAGAAAATAGATGAAAATTGACCATCCCCTCGCCTTATCTCCTTAACTACTGAGCCGAAAATTTTGAAAAAATACAGAGAATGGTTCTTTACCCATAGATTACAGGAAAACCTATAAGAAGTCTATGGTCTTAAAATAACATGGTAAATCTCTCAATATTGTACGTACAAACTTCCATTTGCAGTTGGAATGTATCGGAGACTATGTTTTTCAACTACAATGTTAAGTTTGTATTTGGGATAAATTCATCCCAACTACAGAACCCTTCATTGTGCGTGGTCCGACACGCACTTGGCCTGTTTTATGCGTAGAGCCGAGCAGCTGTTAGCCCGCAACTTCTATTCCATGCAATCTTCAACTTCCCGTAAGCTCAAGGTTGCTGCATTTTCTAAAAACCTTAGTGCATCGCTTCACTCTCAAGAGAACATACACCAAACTATTCTTTAACTTGAAGACATTTAAAATCTTTCTTTACTCTTATAGTGACGCATGAGACACCTTTTTTTTTGGGTGGCATATCATCAAATAACTTCTCCCGATCTGGGCGGAGCGGGAGGGCGTCAGACTCTTACTGACTAAAACCCACCCGTGTTCCTTCGGTTGCCCTGTTGCGGGGGGCCACGATCTCCCTTTCGGTTATCTTCGTACCCCGGCAGGCATCGGCCCTAACGGACTCCGTCAATTCTGCTGACATCTCTTTGAGGCGCGCGTGGAACACAACGCGCCGTCGACCCGGGCCTGGTCCTTATCGGATGGCGAGCTACCCATTGCTCACCGTCCACAAGCCCACGCCTACGGTGGCCGGAAATCGGCCTGCGATTCCCGACGCCCAAGGCGTCTCCTCCTGTGGCGGTTAGGGGTGTGAGGGCGCAAAATTTGTCTATCCCTCACGCGTTCCGCCTCCTCCTTCGCGAGCATTACTGCTTCGCAGAAGGAGGTGACAGCCTCCCATTTCCTCTCGCTCCCTACCATGGCCCGAATCAGGGCCGGACGCGAGAGATCACCGCCGCCAATCGCCTCCACGAGGACACGGCGATGCTCCGCCCAAGCCGGGCAGACCTCCACCGTATGCTTCACCGTGTCCTCCGGGCGATACACACAATGGTGACACCCGGGCGTTTCCTCCCGCCTTATCCTGAACAGGAACCTCCCGAAACAGCCATGTCCGGTGGGGACCTGCGTCAGGCGGAAGGTGAGGACCTGCGTCAAGCGGATTATTTAATACTAATATTCTGATTTAAAAGCTTGTCCGAGGAGTTTCTTGCCCATTCTTCTCCATAGGAATCTACTACCCTTTACTCCCGTAATTGGTTTATTTGAAATAAATGCTTTGAGTTGAGTTGAGTTACATACCCCCGAATGCTGAAACGTCACTGAAAATTTAAGTAGCACTTAAATTTAACAGTTACTCAAAAGTGACGTTTGGCCATACAAAATTTAAAGTTTAGGTTTAACTGCTCAAATTTTAAGCAGCCCTTAAATGTTGAGAGACGATTCAGTATTCGGGGGATAAACACATACATACTTACTAAATAAAAGCAACAAAAATAAATGAAAACTTTTACACTTATGATAATTACACTTCGAGATCAAGATCACAACGACAAGTAATGTTCCTTTACGAGTCGAGTTTTATCTTCATTGGTTTGGTTAAGCTGTTCGTTGCCTTCCAGGATCGGATCTGCTTTGTCTTTGACAGAAAGATAGATAGACACTGCAGCAAATATGCTGCACTTTCCGCCATTTTTGCAGTCTACAGAGAAAGTTCAGCAGTAGGCGTCTGCGCACGTAATATGTTATGTGCTATGTGGTAATGTCTGAGTAAACTTTGTAATGAATAAACTAGCAAAACAGCAGTTTTTATGTCGCGAATTTTTCTTATCTAAATTCTACTTTAGTGTGTATCATTTAGTTGTGTTTTTGTGTGATGGACTATGTCATCGATGTTGCACTAAATAAATGATTTATCTAATATGCAGCCCAGCAGATTAATAATTAGTATAGCGTCCATTAGTTTCTATCAGATTACGCAGGATATGATGTCTAGTGACCCATCGTTTTCGGAACACCGTGCTCATTTCTTTATGAACGTGTCATGAATAGGATATCCAGGACAAATAATTAAATACATTTATATAATTTTGTGCTAAATGTAGTAAGTTCTGGGTGAGGATCTCTTTTGTCTAACTGTCTGGGATGGAGTGTGAGTCTATCATTAATAAAGACCGCAATACGATTGTTTGTGAATCAAGATGAATATAAATAATGAATCATGCGGGTTGCCGCTTGTGCCTTTATTTGCAAACTTTGTATGACGATAGACTTTACTCCCCCCTCTCTCTCTTCTTCGTTAGTTAAGCATAACAAATGACATAACATTACGCTTGTATACCAACCTCGGTGAGGAATGCAAAGATGTTAATTACTGTCAATCAAAACATTTGAAATTAGTTCTTGTAACTGGCATAATTTTTGAAGACATTCCAGCATTGTAATTCTGATGGAAGTACGATACATCCATGGCCGCAAGCAAATATAACTACTACACCGGATTAATTAACGTTTTTAATGACTCCTGTATACTACGCAGATATAAAACGGCTGCAATTATAGCCTGACACGTTGATAGGCTATCAAGGGGCCATAATTGTGAATTATGTGCCGCTGATCCATGGTGATGAACCTTAGCCTTCACCTAGCTGAGATGGAGAGGTTAACTAGAAAATTAGAGTACATCAGCTGGTGGTAATTAACCGGGAGTGCCGACAGAAGTGAAAACTAAATAAAAATACTTCCAAAACCTTTAAAGTAAAAATACTTGCATCGCGTTGTTTTTTACTCTGAGGTGTCGGTAACAGGTCGGGAGTTCAATGGTTTTTTCCCATCTCAAAATGCCCAACGCGCCTAAAGAAGTTTTCACTTCAAAAACAGTACTAGGAGGGCATAGGTTGTGAAGGATGTAGCTATGATAAACAGGATTACAGGAGTTAGACTATAGACGTTGAAAACGTCTGAGAAGATATTATACTGCGCCCAGATGTGTACTAGAATATGCGCAAAACTAATAGTCAGAACTTTCTTATTAGTCATCAAGATCATCATCTGAATATATATTCAATTGAAACCACCTCAGTAGAGCCATAGAAGGTATACGAAAATAAGCGTTATCTTAAAAATTCTCTTAGTATTTTCCCGCTTTAAAACCTAGAATATTATAGTGACTGCACGCGTAGCATGAATACGAAACAATAGACGGAAGAAGAGACAAAATGACAGATGAAGAATCACAATCTGTCATTTTGCCTATTCTTCCGTCGACAAAACTCGTTTCAACGGTGGTCGTGCTGGTCGAGTACCAACGGTTTCGTCTTGCCAAACTAAAGGTATATTACCGTATGACTTATTTAAAAGTACTGCGGTGGTGTCTTCTAGGCAAAACAAAAATATTTTTTTTTATTACAAACATTAATACTTAATTGATACAAAACCAATAATATTTGAAAGGTTTGTTTATTGTCTTTGAGTTTGACTAAACCTGCTGCATGACGCATACACCACATTACCATTTGTGCCCTAAGCCATTAAAGAGCCCTCAGTTAGGTAGATCCGTAGATCCTTTCAAGCCTCATACACGCCTTTAGTTACACGACAAAAATAGACAAATTGTCCAAGACATTAACGAGTCTGTCTGTCAATAAAATTTTATTAATATTTTGCCTTAAGCACTTCCATCACCACTGTTCATGTCTGACGAAGACGAACGTGCTCCATCAATTGAACGCCATCTATTGAACTTGATAATAGATCGGCAGGACATATGCGGGTGCGCATCTATCAAAGAAAATATTATGGTGACGTCATTTATCAACGCCAACGGCTTGACTGTTTGTTGATGATGCGTCATTTGTTGACGAAATTGAAAATGACAGTTGAGCATAATTGAAGATGATGTATTTCAAGTTTGATGAAAGAGTATCATGCCGGGTATAAATTGGCGAAACGAAACATGAAATGTAACAATCTGCTTAACCTTTTCCCAACCTAGTTGGGGTCGGCTTCCAGTCTAACCGGATACTGCTGAATACCAGTATTTTACATGGAGCTACTGCCTGTCTGACCTCTACAACCCAGTAACTGGGTAATACGATATCCCTTGGTAAGACTGGTTGTCAGACTTTCGGGCTTCTGACGACTGTCAAAAATCTCCGAATGCCAGGACGTGTTTTCCGAGGCACGCCCGGAGGAGTCTCGGTATGAAAAGAGGTCACCATCCACGGACCATCCCCGGCAAGCGTAGCTTAACCTGATGGATCACCAGTGCGGCTGTTAGCCACTTAGCCACGAGCTCCTCTTATGATCCTCCTCAATCTGAACCCGGAATTAAGTTGACACTTGTAAAAATCTGGGCCCGGGAAATACTGCCTGCATACTTACTGCTAAGCAGCATGGCAGCAATTGGAATGTATCTGGTTTGCCCCTGATATGCTTCTGTATTGTAGACAGAAACTCTGTCCAATCGCTTCCGAGAAAATTGTCTTTGAAAAAACGAGAAAAGAGGGCTTCCATAGTATAAATGTTCCTTTTGTACCAAAATGTGGGGTCGTCTCAATAAAACTTAATAACAGCCAACTCGATTTGAATTTCCATTGTTTTCTAATGGGTACTGAAGTTTCGCTCATATTCTTAACGCAATAAGTTTTCCTTATTGCCTATAAACAATATGAAAGCTCTTTAGAGTCCATTGTGTGGTCTTTGTTATTAAAAACATTGAAACTAGACATCCATTATATTTCTCTCCACAAAAGGCAAGTGACGCTTAAATACGAAATGAAAATTATGAAAGCTTGAAATTCATGACTTGGACTAAGTATTAGATAGCTACTATTGTCATTTTCGAAAATATCTTTAGATGAGCGCACCAGCATTTCAGAATCACCTGCTGCCAAGCCAAGCCAAGCCAAGGTATAATCACGATGTGGGCCAACATCAGTAAAGAGCTATGTATCTGTGGGTAAGATCAGATAACTGTATAAACCGTTTACTTCTGGGTGTCTGGGCTGGATCTATCATTTCCGCGGGTGAATTCACGTGCCCCGTTTTGAATTGTTCTGCCCATGCAAAGTTACTGGATACAGCTTTGAATGAAACGTGCCGAGATCATCACTGGTTGCCTAAAACCGACCCCGGTTCAAATGCTGTATCCACTAGCAGGAATAGTTCGTAGAGTGGTGGCAGGCTCCAGAGAAAGAGAATGATCTCTTACACACGACACCAATTGCAAGCCAACATCCTTGTGCCACAAGGCTGAAAAGCCGAAACAGTTTTTTAAAGTCTGTCGTCTCACTCACTGGTGAACGATCAAAGAAATACTGAAGCTGTGGCGAGACAGTGCTTCCTTACCCAAACCATTCGTTCCACCTGCTAAACATCTCCCACCTGGACGTGAGTTGCCTTGGGTAACCTGGAAGTCTTTAAGAATCCGGACCCAAGTTGGCCGAAGCAAGGAAAATCTGTTCAGGTGGAGATTTATAGACGACTCCGCCTTGGAGTGTAAATGTGATTCTGTTCCAATAACGATGGGACACTTAATGCCGTGTCTCCTATCAGCTACACGTTACAGGAACTGATGGACGCTAGTGATGGCACCAAACACGCCGAGTCTATTTAGATTGTCGTCCACGCGCTTAGAAGATGAGAAGACGGTGTCCCTGTTATGTGGAAACTGGCAAATTTTGAAAAACGTTTTGCTTAAAACCAAGAAATATTTGCTTTGGTCAGCAAGTTGATAACAAAATCCGATTTTCGGGGCTTTCTTTCAAATAAAAAGATGACTAATACAGTAGGGTGAATATATAAACCGTCTGCGTTGTGACGTCATCTGAAGCCCCATGGCAATGGCGTTACATTTACCATGGGGTGTTTCAATGTCTGGCGAAACGCAATGAACTTCGTGGTGTTTTGTTTGGAAATGCCACCATGGTTGAGGTTCAATGATCTTTCGTATATTTCTGCCTTCATTTACTTGAATGACCTTAGTACCTACTTTTCCAGTCTCATAAAGTAGATTAATTTCTGCTGAGATTTATTTACTTTATACTACCTGCTGGTAGTTTGTAAAAAAACTATTTTTCTAATAGATACTTACTTGAAAATGAAACATATCTATCTACATATGGTTTGCCATCCAGCAAGTTTTTAAACGGAGCTGAATACACAGGGTGCCCCAGGCTATTTAAATGCAAACAAAAAATCTTAAATTACCGTATCTAAAAACCAAACCTTCATTTATGTTTATCACCTATTAGTTGACAGGTTGACTTGACACACAGTCACCACTCCTAGAAACGTGTTGAATGTAATTTCACTAATTAGATTAGTTCTAATTAGGTCGTACAGACTGGGTCATGTGAATTTCATGTCTAATGTCTATTTCAAAATGACTATTATTATAATTATATGCAGGTGTATTAATTATTTTTCGTTTTAAAAATGGGTGGAGCAATAATTAAATTCAATCAATCTTCCTAGCCTTTTCCCAATTATGTTGGGAATATGCAGGATGCAGCTGAATACCAGTATTATACGTGGAGCGACGGCATATCTAACCTCCACAACCCAGTAACTGGGTAATACAACGATACTCTTGGCAAGACTGGTTGTCAGACTTTCGGGCTTCTGACGACGCGTAACGACTGTCAAAGATCCACGACAGTCGGGACCAACGGCTTTCTGAGGCATGGAGGAATCTCGATATGTAAAGATGGTCATGGCCCATCCACGGACCAACTCCGGCAAGCGTAGCTTAACCTGATGGATCGATCCGTGCAGCTGTTATTTCTTAACCACTAGCTCCTTCCACGAGCAATGCCAATTAAATTGATTGCCCGAAACGGCTGGAGTTTCCAATTGTTCAGTTGCGCAGGTCAGATAAGGACGGTAGGGTAGCAAATTCGTTAAATATTTACATTCGGCCGCGCCCAATCAGACTAAAAGCTGGGGAAAAGGGAATGAGGCGATTTTGATTATATTTTTCCTGTCACACAGCCATTACAAGAGATGTCTGAAACACTATTAATCATTTATCATAGTACCGCAGTGTTTCTGACGATAAGACCTGTTCCCCCAATAATTTTGGTTGCGATGCGACGATTAACCAGTACCCTAATTGCGTAACTTATTTTCGTAAACAATTTTGCTTAATTTGTTTCATTTTTACAGTTCTACAACATTCATTGCGTTATTTACGTTGTTGAGCATTTTTTTTTTCAACTTATGAAGAAATGAATTAGCAATCTGTTTCAAATCGAAACAGATTGTGTTGTATTACCCAATGAGGGTACAGACCTTTAAATGTTATTTTTTTTAACAAAAAAAAACGTTGCCGATAAATAATGATAAAAATAACCGGCATGCCGGAAAGTTATATATCTCGACGGCATATGAAGCCAAGACAGCGGCCCATGGGCGGCATGAAAACTCTCACACCAGGTTAGTTCCTAACCAGAAAAAGAATAAGAATAATAAGAATTAAAATAATTTCTTAACGTCAATGTTTAAAAATAGCGCAAAAACTTATCATCGAAATAACTTTATTGTGCCTACTCTCACTAGCGCACTAAAAAATATTGTTATCCATTAAGGCGAACCCGCCAAAAATATGGTTGTAATACGTTAAGCTAAATCAAACAATCAAATTAAGAAAGAACCAATACATAATGATGATTAAGTACCACCATTGTCTGAACCCGATCATTAATAAGATACAATGAATACTAATCTCCTTGCCCTTGGCATTTGCATACTTGGCATTCCTTGATCTGTAACTCGCAACTTGGCAATAAAAAAAATATAGTCACTTGTATTACCATAAATAGGGCTGAGATAAAGAAGAATCGTGCGAACGAATTTCACTTACCATGTTATCTCTTGATCAGCCCGTGATTAAGTCCGCCTACGTACCTTTGTTGAAAATAGAGAATGCTCATTTAATAGTATAGGAAAGTTCATACTAATCCATGTAAAGTACTTACATATTCCATGCTGCCATATCATAGGTACTTACTAATTCCATGCTGCCATGTTATTATTCTAATGTCATTATTCATTATCATGTTCTAAACTTTGGGCGACCGAGCTCTGCTCGGGTGAAAATACGAAGAAAACGAATGTTCCTAGATCGAAATCGTTAGAGCCGATTTCGAAAACCTATTTACAAAATTACAAATATGTATACAATTATTGCCCGTGGGATAAGAGAATATATTAAAAAATCGAATCGATCTGATAATAAAAACCGCCTTCTCAAGTGACTTATCTAGAACAAACTTAGTTATGATGCAAAAGATACCAACTGCTAAAGGCCTGAGGCCCTTTGTACACACACGTGTTTATTGCCTTGAAAAACTACCTACGGTTTATTCGCCGTGTGTAGGCACGGTACTCGGTAATGTATGGATCACTATGGAAGTGTTGACAAACATGTTTTTTCTACGGTGCGATTTATGCGCCCCGTATCGTAAAGAAATCGTGCCATGTACAAAGGACGTTAGGACCTCGAATCTGTTAAGCCTAAACGGGAGTGTATAAGCATCATTAAAAAGGTTATCTGTAGTTCTGTACCTACTCGAACTTGCCAAATGTCAAAGTAAACTTTTAACTTGACCATTGTACCTATAGGTATTTACCTTATCAGTATTTTACTTTCACGTAGATACAGCTTCAGCTAGTAGTGTATATATGTCGCAGGGATATTGTCAAACCAGTGATATCAGTGCACGAAACTTTGACATTTGTCTTTGTCATTTCTCACAATTTAACGGGCTCATTTCAGTGATATTATAATTCCACCACGCAGTGATATTGCAAGACAATAATATTTTGTCAATTTCACTGTATGTGCAAGCCCGTTAAATTGTGAGACGGTCAATGATTGGTCCATTTCCAATGTCATGCCTTACTTATTTCATACAATGAATACAATTTTACACGTTATTATGCAGATCTTAAAAGCGTATGAAGAAGAGTTGACCAATCAAAATGCACGAAGTCTCCACTACAAACTTGACTCGTAATATACCTAGGGTAATTATAAAATCACTACAGCGTTCTCGTGAAATTACAATAACACTAAAAAAAGTCAGTTAAATTGTGAGAAATGGAGGCGGTTGACAAAGTTCATTCAAATTTCACAAGTGAAATTATAATATCACTGGCTTGACTATATCCCTGCGCCATATAGATAGTCCTCCAGACCGTATTTCGCCCATGGCGGCCAATCTCAACGGAGACTAGCCTTCGGTGCGGAGTTGTTATAGTGCACAAGTGTAATAGTGTATAGAAAAACATTGGCTACAGTTTTTTTCAACCAACTCTCAGAGTTTACGCTAGAGTATGAATGTTGATGGCTATAAGAGGACGGGAAGACCAAAGAAACGATGGATGGACTGTGTGAATCAAATCAAAAGTCATTTATTCAAACTAGGCTGAGCATCAGCACTTTTTAAACGTCAAAAATTCAAAATTACATAAGACAGTCCCCAAAACGCCCGCCCTTCACCACTTCCTAGTACTTTTTAGCTGGGAAGTGCCGCAACAAACTCCCCAGCAGAAAGATATGGCTAGAAAGAGAGGGCACTACCGAGATGACTACTAATAGAGAAGTATGGAAGAAAAAGACATGTTGTGCCGACCCCAAATAAATGGTTCAGTGACAGCTTGGCCCGAGTCAACTCAACCCGAATAATAATACCAATAATTTCGGTGATTTTTGCAGTCAGGCAGAAAATCTATATTTTAAAATAAATCATTACGAACTTAATTTTGTTTTCCGATGATTTTGGTTTTTTTTACGTACAAAGCAGGAAATAATAATAATCTACAATGCCTATTTAAATGATGTTTCCTATTTACGTAACCTAAGTTCATTCGTTATTTAAATTGCCTGGACTCAAAAAGACAGGCATTCCTTTGGTAAGAAAATGACAAATCGGATCTGATGACAATAGAAAATTTATCCATCTGACTCTTGAGGCGATTAAAGCAAAAAATTGACCGTGCTCTTCCGACGTTACACACCGCTTTTTTAGGCGTTTTGACGACGTAATATCTGGTATTATTATTCGGGTTGAGTTGACTCGGGCCGAGCTGTCACTGACCCAAATAAATTGGATAACAGCAAGAGAATGATGACTCTCAGAGTTTACGCCAGGACGGATAGACACTGGACAGCAGCGTCCCGTCATAATAACTAGTAATATTAAACTGGGGTGTTGAACTCAAACGATATGCTATAGAAGTGTTTACAGGGAGACCCAACGTAGTTTAAATAAAATTCATTGGTTGAATTGCTCTTATCCGGCGAACTATAGCCACTGACAGAAGATATATTATGTAGGATAACAGTTCAAGGGAAATGCACATATAATGACAGTGTCCTGCACAAAAAAGGATGGACTTCTTTTTCAGGTCGACTTCAAATTAGAAAAATATTAAGCTGGGTGCCTATGAAACTTAGAAATATTTTCCATGAGCACACGTATATGCCTGATTTTAAGCTGTGTAGGTGTTCTTCCCATGGGCAGTACGACTTTACAGGCACCCATCAAATGATTGAATAGGTATTAATTAATTAATTTATTATACACCACAAAAATACACAACAAAAATAAATTAAACATTAGAAAGAAAAAATCAAACACTACAAAATATACAATGGGTGGCCTTATCGCTTTCTACGATCTCTTCCAATGACCAAAAATAAGAAGACCAATCAATCTGCAGTTAAAATGGGCATGCTAAAGTCACCAAACAAGATCAAACTCAAAGCATTTATTTGAAATAAACCAATTACAGGCACTTTTGAACTGTCAAGGGGTCGGTCAGTCAGAAAGATGAAGCTAGTTGCCCATTCCAAAGCGTAGTAGATTCCTATGGAGAAGAACGGGTAAGAAACTCCACGGACACTCTTTTAAATCACAACATGGTTACAAAGTCAGCAGAATTGATGGATTGCGCTAGGGCCGATGCCTGCCGGGGTTGCGAAGAAAACCGAAAAAAGGGGTCGGTCAGTCAGAAAGGATGAAGCTTTTTATAGTAACTGGAAGCCAGTCAAAATCTGCAGTGATTTGGACACAAAATAAAGGGGAAGAAAGGAAGATTGTATCTCCACAATATTTCAAACAACAATATTTATACACGTCAATTTCTCCTTCAAAAAGACACATCAACACTTCACAAATCATCATTACGTCATTGACTGCAATGTTTGTAAATATGAAACTGTGCCAGCGGTTACGTTATCTCAAACAAAATGCCTTCCAGCTATTTCATCTCGCCAACGACCAACGATCGTATCTTTGTGCATTTTCAGGCCATTATTTTCTTTACGCACTATATTTAGCACACCACTCGATTCTACACCTTATTCTTTAGCAGGTAAGCTTGAAAATTGTGACATTCACAATTATGCATCATTACGTGTCATCATAACAATAGGAATGAAAGTGTTTTAATTGCTATGGAAAAAAAATACAACAACATTCCCGTGAGAAGTATAATATTTTTATTTCAACAAAAAGGTGTATTATAGTTTGGAAGGTAAAAGTCATTTTTCTTTTCAACCTCATTAATGAGGCGCCCCATTGTGTGCAGAAAATTGGTGTTCTATAAAAAGTTTTACTTTACTAAACACAGTAAAAGTAACTGCCGGTAAATATACACCTTGGCCAATCTTGCCATCATAAGCTATTAACTTTTCCCCATAAACTTTACTACTGAAAATTAAACGCACAACTCAGTCGGGAACGTTTACAAATTCACTCACTATATAAATATTTGGCAAACGCTGTAAACAGATTTGGTAATTAGTGATCGCCGTATATATGATTCTATCCGGAGAGAAAGATGCTTCTGAACTGTCTATCCTCTTTTTATAGTCCTTTTTCTATTTCTTAGAAAACCGGCAACGGAAAACGACATTTTATTTTAAACCCGACCTTTGGTAACCTATTTGGAAACATTTTTAGGTTCAACCCTTTGAGCTTTTTTTGAGGTCATTTCAGTGGATTCATTGAGCAACATGAACAGTCGGTTTATTCAGGCTTACTACGACTTTGCACATGCCAATTCTGACACCGGAAGAAACACTTCTCTCAAAAACCCTTGAAAACCACATAGAAATAATGTTTACGTATTTTCAAATGTCCACCTGCGGGGTTATTGCGTAACACACAATATGAAAATTGATCGCAGTGGGTTTAATTTTGACAGTTCACCCACGTCCATCCGGTTATTTACGCTGTTGAGCAGACTAATGTTTCAAACCTATGAAGCAATGAATCAGCAATATCCTTCAAAACACGGATTTTGATTCAAAGTGTGTTACGTAATAAGGGTGGTGGTTTTAGGTCTTCTGTCGTTCACAGTGTGCATTAATTAAGTCAATAGGTGGTACGTATAAATAACTAGAGAAAAATCAAATCCTCTACAATCCCTCTTCCCTCGTATCTTGTACATATATCTCTCTATAATGGTACCTCGTTTACTGAACCATACGCTTTCTAGAGAAAAATACAAGCTACATTTACATATTTTTTCTTGCATTAAAATATTTATCTAAATCAGAAGCTGGTTCAAATAAGATCGCAACTAATGATCCGTGAAATTGAATTTGGTTTAGTGGAATATATCGTTGTATGCCATGGCAATACTGACAGGTAGCTAGTTTTTCATCTTTGGTCCATTTGATCATTCAGTTATTAATTAACTCTAGATCTAAAGCAGTGAAAATAAGTAGGCATTTTTAAATTAAAGTAAATAAAAAACAATGATAACATAACCAATCAAATATGGAACAACCAACTACCGCCGGCAACAAAAACAGTTGAAAGCCGTTAGGGAAATGTCAAATTCGAACGTTTGAATTGCGAACGCAGACGCGTTCCGTTGGCTACATTCAAATGCGTGCGCGCACTCAGGAAGTCGCTAATGCGGTAACGAGCCGACATCCGCGACACCACCATATTGGGTGGTAGTTTCTAGGTACTATCTTAATTTGTTATATAACAAACCATATTTACATACATGAATGATTTATTTACTTTTTAGATATGATAATGCTGGTGACGCTTTGGCTGCGCGCAGAATTTTAAAATGTTTTTTTTTTTTTAAATTAGGTATATTATGTGACAGGCCGTGGCAAGGTTATTTTGGCTGATTTATAATGTTACATGAGGATCATTTGGTATATCATTCATGTCTTTCATTATGGACATCTACTTATAGACATTCGTGAAATGTTACCCGATCACTGTTTGCTGGAGGCGGATTCAATGGCAACTGTGTACAATCATCTAAGTACAGTTTCGGCATTGGTTGGGATCCCTTTGATTATTAAATAATTATAGGGAAATAATCAAACCCCTTTGATTATTTATACACGTCTAGATAGAGTGTCGCGCTGCAAAAGAACTAACACAAACAAGCCAATTTTTTTATGCTGGTGTGCGTGACAGCTGTCTTACACTCGCGCCACGTCATTGTGCTTTTCTAGTGTGCGTGCATTTAGCGGCCAACAGTTGGACGCTTTTTTAGACGAGTTCACATCTTTGAGTGTCTTAGTGTGTGTTATATTATATCTTTGTAGTATACCTATTTCTGAAGGGTAAATCAGTAGAGCCATTAACCGACAGAACCGACGTAATAAAACTGTTTTTCCTTCTTTCTTTTCTTTAAACAAAATGATTCAAGTCAAATAAAAAATATTCATCCATCGCCACTGTTGTTTATTTGATTATATTGACACAAATAATGCATGAAATGCCTATGTTGCTCTGACATCAATTGCCATTGACCAGAATAGAACGATGAACCAGCCGTCACTGCATCCATAGTAAATGATGAATCGCTCTATTCATAGTCGAGGCCACACAAGAAGATTTGATTGGAATTTGTTGTATGTCAATCCAGATATAAATAACGATAGATATGTGGAAGAAATGTTTTAATGGATTTTCTGTAATTAAAGGAAACTGTTAAATCTGACACCGATCAAACTATACAGGGTGGCAGGGACATCGACGCGCAAACTGTTACCATGGATTCAGTACATGATTCTAAACTCCCCTGCGTTGAAATTTTTCGCCGGTTATTTTTAAAAAATCTGCTGTTACATGCATTTTGACCGCGTATGTATTGCATTTTTCTATGAAACAGTTGATAGTTTTTCTAATAACCGATGAAATTTACGCAGGTGCAACGCACCCTGTATTGTCACTAGATATCTCAATAATTATTACTATACAAGTCTAATATTTAGTCGTCAAATGACAAGGCGAATTTAATTCCACCCTCGCCATTTTAATTCAGACGACGTCCGTCGGCTGAAATGAAATGGTTTATACACGTCATAATAAAAAATATTAAAAAGAGCTAGAATGATTTTTCGCCCCCGTAAACTCCTATATTGCAAGTTTCATCGAAATGGTCAAAGCCGATTTCGAGAACGTGAGTACAAATATTATGTATATATATACAAATATTGCTGGTAGATAGTATAAGATTATCTCAGGCTTATTTAACAGCACCCATGAGTGAAGAAATAGCCTACTTATTTACCTACATCAGTAGGAACCACACGGCACACACTACCGTAGGAAGTTCACAAAGCAGTCATTTTTAAAATAATAAAATGATAAACGTAAAAAAACAGCCCATATCTAAATGCATTGTCAAAAGATCTTGTCTCACCATAAATCACACGCCCCGATTCTTTCAATAAGTAGATCAAAATTAATAAACGGACATAATACCAAACGGTTCCCGCATCAATTGAAAACATCAGGTCAATAGATTCTTAACCTTATTTAACGCAATATAGTTAAACGCTTAAATAAGATTGATTTGTGCTACCAATAGGATTTCAATGTTTAAATCAGTATGTTGAATGAGTCAGCTTGATGGTATTCTAATCGATTCTTTTGTTGATTTTCTATATTTGGCGATTTTGGTTTCGAGGTAAAAAATGACTGATGGCTACCTGTTAAGAAGTTAACGGTTGCCTCCGTCCGTGTACCTATAATCTCGTTGTTAGTTAAAATGAAAATTAACTGTTTCGAACCTGATTGTTCGTGAAGGTTTCTAACTACCTGTGGAATGAGTTTTAATTCTGAGCATCTTTTTTGCTGAATTTTTATGCATACTGTCTATCTGTCTATTTTTTTTTTCTTTTGTTATGTTACACAATTGATGATACTTCTTTCACATTACAATCTAGCCTATTAGCTAATAAGTAATTTAAACGAACGTCTAACGTCTTTCTTATTCACTATAAGTTATGGGGAAGACACTTGATTCACGTGTTTTTTGTAAAAGTCAGCACTTGCACTGCAGTTTAAGTTCTCTTACTCTGCACTAAACTAACTCAAAAGGTTTTACCCTTTTTAGTCTTCGCACTAATTCAGTGTTGTCAAGGTTCTTTTTTTTTTTTTCTGTAGTGCATCTCATAGCTGACCTCTGAGGTCATGACTGTTTAACCGGTCAATCCTGTGGTTGCCTTAAGCTGCTACACTCAAAGCCTCCAGCCAGGGGCATACAAACTTAAGCAAAAAAGCTAGGTGAACGCTCGCTAAGGGCACCCCTGTGGGGTACGAGCCTCGGCTTAGGGCGTCACCGGAGGGAGGACATCAAAGATGGGACGGGCTGGAGTTATCAAGGAGTTGGATCGCCTCAACATTCACGTGATGATGAAGTCTGTGTTCATGAGTTTCTGCATATTTTTGTATAACTATGTTTACGACATCCATCTTGAGGTCCCGGTGGAGGTCACTATTTTTAATGTACCAGGGCGCTTTCTATCTGACGGCAAACTTTTACAACTTGATCAAATAATTTAGTATCATTATGAACGGTACTGTAAATGCAAAATGTTATAATCATTGCGGTGAAAATATTCCCCAAAAAAAAAAAAAACTGACAAAAGACCTACAGTTAGGAGATGTTCTAAATTGCTGCTTATCCTAGTTCCTGTTCTGCTATACTGATTCACACCCTCTCTTCTTTCCAGACAAGTGGGCCGCAATCTCATCATCCCTGGAGGCACCAGGACGATCGATGCCACCGGCAAGCTGGTCATGCCGGGAGGTATCGACCCT